>CM053146.1:89311430-99311430 GCA_028571685.1 Heterohyrax brucei
ATTTAGTCTGCAACCACGCTTTTGTAATCTCTACCAAAATTACAGCTATCTTTAAAACAACTTTCTTTCCCTATCTCTGTGCTTTGACTCAGAAGTTTGATCAGTCCTGCAAACCTAGGGCAGAAGTATGCTGTGTGCATTGCCCCTGAATTCAGGTGCTGAGCTTGAGTTGTAAGGCTGTAAATTGGGTTGAGGACCTCTCTGAAGCCCCACGGTGTCTGTGAGGTGGATTTCCAGTGCTGTCTGGGACTTTCAAGGCAGGAACTATGTCGAGGTGGAAGCAGGGTGTTGCCATCAGAGCCTGTTATCTTGTTTTGGCTCCTTGCTAGATACAGTGCTAATCTGTTGACCATTGTATGGCTCATGTATCATTTGAAAGAGCCTCTTTTTCCTGAAAGGGAAGGCAGTCCTTTTTCCTGGGCGCAAGTTATAAATCTTGATTTTACTCACTCCATTTTGCAATTTTATGTGATGCTTTGTACAAAGAAATTTTACAGGCAACTCAATTAAACACATATAAGGAAAAAAAGAAATCACATCTAATACTATGACTCCGAAAAGCTAAGGAGTTTCCATTTAACTTACAATTTTCTCTGTTTCAGATAAACATTCACAACTTCATCTAAACTCTTTGGAGAAAAGCCACTACTTAAATCCGCAGACATGAAATGCCTTGCCGTAACCATTTTATATCAGGGTTTCAAAAAGAGCTTTAGATGTTTCTGATGGTCTGTTGATTCTGCCCTGACATACCAAAGCCCAAGAACAACTGCAGTAAATTCATTCTGGGAGAAAAAGTTAGAAACCTAAGTAACACATTTGTGGTTAGAAAATGTATGTCAAAATTGAATGACTTCAAAAGGGGAGTTACAACTGATACATGGAAACTTCTGAAGTCTAATAAACATATACATCATTTAGAGTAGCAACCAGTTTTAATAGCCTGATCCTAATTCTCCTTTGCCATGTAGCCAGGAACAGGCTGGTCTAGTTTAACTGAGCAGGGAAAAGGAAACAGAGCTGGAGGATCAGGGCCTCACCTAACTTCCTAAATGCTGACCTTGGTGTTTCTTTCTCTAGGTTTATAGGTACATAAGAAGCACTGGTTTTAAAAGTGAAGATTAAAAAGTAACGTGTCACTGTGAGATCTTCCCCTCGCCTGAGACGTTTGAATGCATGCGTGTGTGAGAGAACAACGTAACAACAGACTACGTGGGAAGAAATACTTATCTGTGGGTATGTCAACCATGAAACTACTGGTCACCATTTTTCCTCACAGACTGAGGGTCATGCTTTGGATGTGTAACTTTGGCCTCCACCGTTCCTTTGCAGTCATCCCTGCATTACAGAATGAGGGCTGTCTCTGAGAGGCTGAGTCCAGGCAGCTTATCAGTCACGATTTCAGAGGTAGAAGGTGAGACACGCAGCACTCTGGCTCCGTGAAACAGATTGAATGACTTCTATAGAGCAGTGATGACAATAACTGAGATTAAGGCCTCAGCATGAATTCTCTGTCCTTCCACAGTTCCATCTGAAGTCACACACTCACGCCACATAACTGTGGACTCACCATGTTTTCCATTTGCAGAGAGAAGCATGAAAGGAAAATTCAGAGCTCCTTATATTCCCAGGGCCGATAACATGGCTTCAGAGGACAGCTAACTTATAACCTGGCCCTGAAAATAGCATTAAGGGCAGTCAAGAAAGGTTAATGTAATATGACCTACCAGTCATAGCATATTTAATCCCTTCTTAAATGATTTTTGTTTCCAGTCTTTAAAACCCTTCAGGGAAATTTGTTGCACAAGTTTACAATGTTATGCTTCTTTTAGCCTTATTAAGAAGATCCACTTCAGACACCAAGCAAGACTTATTAATTCTCAAATTCCAGGATAGAAGGAACAAGTCTATTTTTCCATCTGTTTTATTATTATTTCAGAGACTTAAATAATCTCAATTTTAAGTTTCTATTTTTGTTCTAAGCAGTTCTTCTGGAAGCCCCCTACTCCACCATGAGCTGAGATGACCCTTTGTTGGCTTCTCTCTGACTCTGAATAAACACCGATCCCTGAACCAGTGATGGCAGAGGCAGTGAAATAGGTTCAGTGTCTGCAGAACACAAAATACACGTAATTCAGCTTTCTTAAAATTTCACAGTCATTGATACTAAAGGGTTGCTGACAATGCAATGGGAGAGAAATGGAAAGTAAAACCTAAGGAGAGAGGAAGAAGGAACTTGAAAAACTGGATGGGAGAAGAGCAAGAATATAGGTATGCAGAGCATGGCAAATAGAACTGGGCGTGTGTTAGAGAGACAAAGATAAGGGACTCAAAACAAACAAACAAACAAACAAAAGGAAGTAGGGAAATGGAGGACTCATTTATGTTGTTAAGGGTCTTGAATGACAAATGGCAAAAAAGAGAGACACATTGTTAGCTCTTCTTCCCTCACAAGATGAGAGTATCTCACAGAGTATTAAGGTGCCCCATCTCATCTAGACTTCAGACAAATTTGTCTTCGGAACGTGTCATGAGTTTTGTGGAGAAAGATCATTGGAAGCCCATCACGGCAGCCCTTACTCTCAGCTTCCACTGGGATTTTAGTAAAGACAAATGAGGACGTGTATACGTACTTGTGTGCGTGTCCACATTTCCCTAACTATCTGAAGGGTCATACAGTAGAATGGGAGCATCACAGTCCCCCACAAAATTTCTTCCAATGATAAATTTCATACTTTGAGCTTGGATTACAATAGCTTACACGACTGAGTCCTGTAAGTCAGGTCCTATGCTTCCCATTTTGCAAAGCTGATCTTACTTATGCTTAACCCCCAAGAGAGATATTGAATTGTATCGATCTCCATTTTATACAACAGGAAACTGAGGCTTAGAGAATTAAATAACATCTCCCAGATACTAAGTACTGGAGCCTGGATTTTTACATCTTAAACTGTGATGCCCATATAGAACTTCTGATGGATTTCTGCCTTAGCTCTAGTACAGTGTGGTGAATGAAAGTACAGTCAACAAATGTTTGAAAATTTTGCCCTCAGATTGGCCATCTGTTCATTACTAGAAAGAAGTTTGTATTGTATTTTATTATTCAGGGGCTGTATGTCTACTGACACATTGACTTCTCAATGATACTAGTGGCTTTCCTGACTCTTCCCAAGTAGTATATGTACTATTTTTTTAGAAATCACTGGAGAATATTAGAAAGCAGAGTGTCACCTCTAACAAGGGCCCCTGTATGAAAGGGCCAGTTGGGCTCCGTAGTTACAGACGTAGTTCACTGAAGTCCTTCTTTTTATGGCATCTCTAGTGTAATCGTCTAAGGACGATTGAAAGTTCAGCTCCATTCTTCATTGAAAGGCTGCCCCTTTTCTCGTGCTGTGCTTCATGAAGCTCAGCTGGACACAGTCTCCCATTGAATGTAAGGGAGGGTTAGCACTGGGGGCATTCTAAAGGGTGCAGAGAAAGCTGTCAGCCAACCACACACTCAGTGAGCAGGAAGAGTTCAAATCACAATTGGAAATGTCTGCACATTTCTTCATTCTCCCACCTGTGCACAACAGTCACCCACAGAGAAAGTCCACAATGGTAATAAGGTGCTTGATCCTTGCAGGTCTAAGTGCAAAAAATGGAGGACATTTTAAAACACTCAAGTATCAGTGAATGACTTACATTAATGTGCACTATATAAATGTCGAACATTTTGGATGTGAATTTTATCATGATATTTCTGTTGCTAGATAAAACAAAATTTCAAAATAAAACATATAAGAAATAGAACCTTTAGTGAAATCTCAGCCTAAAATATAAATTAGTTTGCATTTTGATTTTTTTTGTAGGCCTAACCTCTTCTGGGAAACCCTGGTGGCATAGTAGTTAAGTTCTATGAAGCTGCTTACCCAATAGTTGGCAGTTCAATCCCACCAGACACTCTTTGGAAACTCCATGGGGCAGTTCTACCCTGATATATAGGGTCACTATGAATTGGAATCAACTCAATGGCAGTGGCTTTGGTTTTTTGTTTTATTTTAAACCTCTGCTGAAATGAGTCTCTCAGTTACTAATTTTTGCTTGTGTTTATCAAACATTTTCTGTATGACAGTGTGTTGAATGCTTTTCATGGATTATTTCCTCTAGTGTCCTATGTCAGCACCATAAGCTGAGAAGCACTGTTTTCCATTTTTCACAGAGAAAGAACTAAAGGTTACATGTCATAGTTAGAATGGGTAATAGTGAGATTTGGGTCATCAGTTCAACCCCAGAGCCTATGTTCTTATCTACTGTGTGTGATGACCTTTCCATTTCAGAACCCATTTAGTCTGCAGGTAGTCACCATTTAGTCAACTCACAGATGGCACATGGCATCCAGACTGTATCATGTAGCCAATAGATGGGCCACGTATGCTATAGGATGATGGAAGTAGTAAACTAAATTGTCACTCTGTCCTGTTAGGGGTTGTCGCCTTTCCTAGAACATATCATAACAAAATCAGAATTAGATTCATAAACTGTTAGGGCTTAAACCCAAATGTCTGCGTCATCTCTTCTCTCTCTCTAGAGCAGAATAGCTGATGGCCAGTTGGGGTGTGTTTTGTGTTGGGTCTACAAATCAGTGTTGTTTTAATGGCAAGAGCACTGGACTGAGCAACAAGGGAATCATAGTGTCAGTCTCTACTAAGTAGATTTATCAGACCACTTTACGTCTCTGGCCCAAGGCAGTTCATCTCTACCACTAAAGGGACTCATTCACTTGCGCTTTCATCACAGATTTATTAAATACTTATTATAACCTAGTCTGATGCTAGATGCTAGGGTATCAAGACTATGATAGTTATTCCTAGAAGCTTGCAGATTAGTGGGAAGAGAAAAAAGGATGTAAATAATTGTAATTCTGGGTGGTGAGTGCAACAAGGTATGCAGAATGTTTTGTGACAATACATAGAAAAGGAACCTAGCCTGGCCTGGGGTGGGAGTGTTCAGAGGAAGTCTCCTGAGGAGATGAGTGAGAAGTGGCTTGCGTCCTGGAAGTAGGTGACAGGTTACTCAGATAAAGACAAGTAAGAAGGAGTAGGTGGGAAGGAAAGGCAAGAGGTATTCTGAGCAGAGTGAACAAAGTGCAGAGCCTTGGGATGAGAAAGAGACACGAGTGTACCTGCAGAACTGCAAGAGTCAGTATGGCTGGAGCTGCGTGGGTGTGCAGGGTGTGAGTCTGTGCACGTAGGGGTGTGTAGGTGCACGTGTGGGTGCACATGCTGTCGTGGGAGACTGAGGGAGGGTGGAAGGATTAGCCAGGAAAGAAATAGAAAGAAGGGGAGAGATTAGTTCTGATTAGCTGCAGAGCTCATCAGGGACCAGTTGTGGATGACGGGAAAGTGTGAAAGAGTTTTAAGCAAGGAGTGGCATGAATAGATCACTATTTTTAAAGAGCATTCTGGAGACAATGCAGAGGATAACCTGTGGGAAGCACCTGGAGGCAAGTGAGTTGGGTAGGAGGTTGTGGTATCCTTCCAGGTTAGGGGTTCTCTAAGCTGAGTAGTCGACAGGATCGCCCAACCAAACCTTTTGCCACTGAGACTGTGCTGAGTCATAGCGGCCCTATAGGACCAAGTAGAACTGCTCCCATCGTGTTTCTGAGGAGTGCCTGTTGGGCTCTAACTGCCTATCTTTCGGGTAGCAGATGTAGCTCTTAACCACTATGCCACCAGGGTCTCCAGAATTACCTAGAGTAAATTGAAAAATTAGAAGTGAAATTAAAATGCAGATTACTCGAGTTTCTGACTTGGTAAGCCTGGAGTGGGGAATGAAAATGTGCCTTTTTAGCAAGTTTCCAAGTGCTGCACCTTTTGCTTGGTCTGTTTGGAGAACCACTGTTGTAGGCAGTGTTGAGTGTTGATTGCTAATTGTAAAATACTGGAATTTTCCCTTATCAAAGAGCAGTTTCTCCTGTGATGAAAATTATTTTGTGAAACATTCTAGCCCAAAGTATTTTTTCATAGGATGAGTAAGGGCTTCTGGATAAATTGAATTAATTGTCCTTGCCCTAGATCATTTATTTGTATTTGTTTCAATTTTGTTTCTCCTGTTCTCTCAAGTTGAGCTGCATTTGATACAACAGAGAAAAATCTCATGGTACATCCAGTAACTTGCAGGAGGATTAAAAAGCTGAAATGCCATGGCAGTTGACTAAATCCTTTGTCTAACTGAAATACAATAGACCAATTGAAGGTTGTAACATTTGGGCTCAGACTTTAGAAATAAAACCTTGTGTGTCTGGTTGGGGGAGGATGTCTTATATGCTTTATATGGGTTAAAATAGTCACCCTCCTCCTCTGTGAGTCTGGTGGGGCTAGGGAAGAGGTTATAACTGCAAATTGCATGCAATAATCTCAAATTCCTTCTCTTATGAAGTATCTAGAAAAGAATATTGTATCATACAGAAACAAAGTCTCGTCAGAGAACAAAGAAACTCTGTTATTGTAGAAAAAGGCCTACATGTCCCTAAGCCTCAATGTAACTGCAACAGCAAAAACCTCTTTTACACTTTTTCATCCAAGTCAGACCCACTGCTGTCAAGTCAATCCTAATTCGTAGAGCAGAACTGCCCCATAGAGTTCCCAAGGGGCACCTGAAGATTCTGACTGCTGACATCTTGGTTGGCAGACATAGCACCTCACCTCCTAGAGGAGAGGGAATTTGTGGGGTCATCAAGCAGCTCTTGCTGAATGGTGAGCTGCTTAATGATTTTCGCCACTCGCTGAATTTGTTAGTGTCAAAACATAGAACCACCTTGTAAGAAAAGATGTGGTCAAAACAAATAATCAGGATGCAGTGATTTACTAAGACCATCTCTTAAATAAACAAAAAACAAAAAATTGCTGTCAAGTCGATCAGAACAGAGCTACCCCAAAGGATTTCTAAGGACAGCTTCCTAGATTTGAGCTGCCAACCTTGAGGTTATCAGCCATAGCTCTTAACCACTATACCACCAGGGTTTCCAAACTACCTCTTAGGTACTGGTAAATTTGTAGTGATTCTCCACGAATTCTTCCTTAGTTAGTGTAATATTTAAGGTGGAACTTCAGCTATTCTTGTATCTCTTGGTATCAGCTATCTTCAGAAAGCCATACTTCATCTATGCTTGTGTAGGATGTCTGTTACAGTTTATTAGCATCAAATATCCCTTGAAGACATGAGGCTGTGTCCAAATTATCAAAAATGTGAATGACCTGCATCTTAATAAAGCTCAGTTGCAGCCAGAATAACCAAGGAAGGGGACTAATGAACCTGATTCTATCAACTGAGGCATTTTCTCTTTGCTAAGTAAGGAACTTTGTTTGCGACCTCACAATTGGCTTCACTAAAAGGGATTACAGCATCCCAAGCAGTGGGCCGTAATTATAATTACAGGTGTGGCGCAGACTGCAGGAGCAGATGAGCTCATAAGAAACAAAGATTTGCTCTGCTGATCTATCTTCACTCAAGAACAAAAAACAGCAGCAGAAGCAAGTGAGTTACCATGTAAACAAATTGAGTAATCTCCAAAGCATAACAGAGAGTGTGTTCCCCAGCCAATATACACACTTCTCTTTCTCTGTTAGGCTGAACCTCTTTCCACCACCTCAGTCCTTTCCCTAATACAGGTGAGCTTTGCTTCTCTGCACTCTCCTGACCTCCAGTTGGTGGGCAGCAGCTGATTGGGTAACAGTGACATACTTCTACTCCCCTCATCTTTCACCGCCTCCCCACACAACTCTATTATGCAACTGTCACAAGAAGACTACACAGGCAATGATCTCGAATGAGAAAATTAGGTCCCAGTTAATCTTGCCTGGAAGGAAGGCAGCAAAGCAAACTTAAAAGATTCTGATACAAAAGTTCTGTGTTTAGGTATTATTTTTCTTTAGAAAGGTTACTTTTAGTCTGACGTGAAGAAGGATGGATTTTTGACTAGCTGGAGCAGCATACATTTAGACTTCAGGTTCATGTAAAAACAATTTACAGGGCTAGGCCAAGTGTCCACTGGCAAACTGAATTAAAGTAGGATAATTATGCAAATAAGAAAGAAAAACCTGGAAGAGCTACAACAAAAGGTCTGGTTTGTCTACATTTCAGTGGGGTGATGGCATCCCCTTTCCTTATTGTCTGCTTGGCCATGCTCTCAGAGGCCCACTGTCTACTCCTAGCGGAGTGGATGGAGGACAGTGCTGAGAATGCACGTGGTCTTTGTTTCCATGTGAGCCTTCAAGGAAAAGCATCAAGTGAACTGGAAGCTTTTGCAAGCATTCAAGACTTTAACCTGGTATTTATAATCTGAAATCAGGAAAAAAAAAAAGATGAAACTTGTTGTCATCAAGTCAGTTCCAACACAGTGACTCTCTAAAACCGAGTAGAGCTTCCCCACAGGATTTCCAAGGAGCTGCTGGTGGATTTGAAATGCCAACCTTGTGATTAGCAACCAAGCTGTTAATCCTGCACCACCGGGGCTCCAAAATAGGAATAGGTTGGAAATACATACATATGTGTGTGTGTACACATATACACACATAAAGAAAACTCAAGAATGATATTTAAAGTAAGATACTTGTATTTTTTCATAGTCATTTTTATTGCTGTGTCTGAATCAGAAACTTCTAACAAATTCCTTCCGATTTAGAAATCTGGTTTGGGATAGTGCACTTTGGGGAGGGTGGCAGCTGATAAAGGGGTGGCGAGCTCTTTTGTTGAAAGTAGTAAAGAGCTTAAAAAGCAAGAAGCATCCTTTCCTTAGCAGTCTGTAGGAGGGGGAGAAATTCTGAAACAGATGTATGATAGTCTTCTTTCTGTGGCCCTAGTAACTAAAATTGCATGTCCTGTATTACTCTTCAGACACTGGTTTGGCAACAGGGGAATCAGAGGTTAGAGGAGAAAGTTCAGTGTGTACCAAGTGTGGCTGATCAAAAGGGGACAGCAGCAAGCATGGCCTTCAGATTGTAACTGAAAAGAATTGAGGCATTATCCCCACATGTGAATGGGACAGAGATGAATGAGAGGGCCAAGCCCCTTGAAGCTGTTAAAAGATCAGAGGCATTCACAGGCAAGTGCCTTTCAATAGTGACCTCTGTTGCTTCCCGGGACTGGTCGCCTGACTTCCTGCCACAAAGACTAGGGGCTAAGGCCTCTGGACTCTGGACCCCAAGCACAAATTGGGGGTCCAGTGTGCGTTCCACATGACACAGCAACCCTGGCCAACAGCATGACATGTGGGTCATGTCTCCAGGGAATGTCAAGGCACAGGGTTCTATTTCACAGCCTCTGTGTGGAAGGACAGGGCACAGACAGGCCTCAGCACTTTGAAACCTCTATCCTGCCCAGTTGTTTACTTGACGCCAAGTTGCTGTGACAAAGGACCTACCCATCCTGGGGACTCAGGGAAAAGGAGGCAGCGTGCAGGGGAGCTGAGGACTTTTGGAGTTAGGAGAATGTGTATTTTTGTCTGGAAAGGACAGACAAGGCTTCTCCGTGTCTCACATGTAATGACATGTCAGGACCCATGACAGATGATGTTTTGGCAGTGTAGGAAAGCAGATACAGAGTCTGGCATTCAGACCTGGTGGCCAATGGTCCAACAAAATATTTAACAGGAGAAAGTCGAGGTTTGGGTGGCATCCTGGGCTAGCAGTCTGGCAGTCTTCGAATCCACCAGGCAGTCCTTGTAAACTGCATGGGGCAGGGCTACTAGGACCGACAGACTCCACGGCAGCAGGGGCTTTTTTTTTAGTTAGGCATTAGTTGGAAATTAATTAATAGTGGTTAACAGGTAGTGTTTCTTAACAGGTTGTAATATTGCCCTGTGGAAAGTAGAAAGTTTGTGTAAATTAAAAGTGATGTGCAGGAAATTCAGAATTTCTCTCAACCATTAGCACTGGAGGCCCACATGAAGGTGATTTTGCACTATGTTTCTTTTATGGAGCCCTGGTAACTAGCGGTTAAGAGCTCTGCTGCTGATCAAAAGGTCAGCAGTTTGAATCCACCAGCCTCTCCTTGGAAACCCTATGGAATCATTATGAGTTGAATTGTCTCAACTGCAATGAGTTTGGTTTTCCTTTTTGGTTTTGTGTTTTCAAGTACTTTACTGACAGTACCCAGTGAAAGGCTTCTGTAGGTGACTCTCGTGTTACTTATTGTGTACTCTCATGGGTTGGCTTTGGGACTAGCCACTTCTGAGTTTAAAGGCATGTGTTTTCATTAATCTGTAGATAAGCATATGCTACAGTCAAGCACCTGATTTGAAGGTAAGAAGGAGGTAATTAATGTGGCCTTTAAAACTCTTCCCAGTTCCAAAGTTTCTTGAGATCATGGATTAATCTATGCTTTTCCTAAGGATTTATTTCTTGTCATTTAATTTTTTTCCCTTTTTCATATTTTCGCACTTCTTTGCACTGACCTCAATATCCTATACTTTTTCACATCCAAGGTGAGAATAAAATGACTTTGCTGAGGACTGTATAAAATCTGGTACTGCTAAACAACAGACCTGTCCTTCTTTACCTCCAACAACTGATGAACACTTACTATGCACTCATGAAACACAGTACCACACACATAAAATTAAACTACCTTCATTGCAGCCTTTAGTTACTGCAAAAGGTTTACGTGACAGTGTCTTGATGGGTTCAGTGGTTAAGCTCTCAGGTGCTAACTAAAAGGCTGACTGTTGGAATGGAGACCGGGCAATCTGACTGACTGAAGACTGCAGCCTAGGAAACCCTGTGAGGGCTGTTTTATTCTGTTACATTGTGTTGCTATGAGTCAGAATTGGCTCCGTGGTACCTAACAACAGCAATAACGATTTCTATGCTAAGTGTTAAATTCTCTCATATATTTCACATAACTCTATGAAGGTGTGTGCTGTTATTATTTATCCCACTTTACAAAAAGCAAAACTAGACAAAATCCTGATGCCACCATGTCAATTCTGACTCATGGGACAGAGTAGAACTGCCCTGTAGGGTTTCCAAGGAGCAGCTGGTGAATTCAAACTGCCGGTTTTTGGATGAGTAGTCAAGCTCTCGCACATAAGCCTTTAGCAGCAACTAAAGCTATAATTAAGGCTAAGAAAAAAAAAAGTGATGTTTAAGATAGCAAATAACTCAGGCTGTGGAGCTAGTAAGGGGCGATATTAACCATTTGAACATGTCTTGTCTATGCATTCAGAAACCCTCGTGGTGTGGCGGTTTAGTGCTGTATCTGCTAACCAAAAGGTTGGCAGTTCAAATCTGCCAGGCACTCTTTGGAAACTCTGTAGGGCAGTTCTACTCTGACTTACAGGGTTGCTATGAGTCAGAATCAACTTGACAGTGGTGACTTTGACTTTTTTGAATCTGTGCATTTGAGTGTGATAGATAACTCAGCCATTAACCAAAAGGTCAGAGGTTGTAGCCCACCTTCCAAGGGAGAGAAATACATGGTGATCTGTTTCCATAAAGATTTACAGTCTTGGAAACTCACTGGGGGTTGTTCTCTTGTGTCCTATAGGGTCACTATGAGTCTGAATTGACTTGCCAGCAGGGAGATTTTTTCTTTTTTTCTGCTTTCCTAATGTTCTCCTCAGATTCTGCCTTTTCTCCATTTCCTCTCACCCCCCACCTCATCCTTTCATTAAAAAAAAAAAACCCTTGGATTTGTCAAGAAGCGCTATTTTAAACCAGTTAGTTTTCCTCTTCTGATCATTAAACTAGTAATCCATCAGATCTTGTGTGAGTTACTTTGATGCATCTTTTAATCTAATATGAAGCATGCCACAATTATATTATTTGTATATTCTTGTTGGCCAAGAGACAGAGTCTGCTACCTGAAGAAGCAATCGGCATGTGACATTAAACTGCCAGAGGAGGCAACCATACCTCCTCTGAGAATGATGGAGTCACATCTTAGTGGGAGGAGCAGGGCCGGAAATGCTCCTGTGGTGTGCTTTCTGTGCTAGTCACCTGATTCTTCTCTTCTGATGTTTTCAATGACCAGAAGGGAGAAGATGTCTTAGAAATGGGCCCTAGCTAAAATATATATCATGACACCTTTTCAACACTTAATTAGTTGATCTGTAAACTGTATAGTGGAAGGAAGGTATATAAATATCTCTGTTGGAAACCCTGGAAATTCTGTTGGTGAAGTGATAGAGAGCTACAGCTACTAACACAAAGGCTGGCAGTTTGAATCCACCAGCCACTCTTTGGAAACCCTATGGAGCAGTTCTGCTCTGTCCTATAGGGTCACTGTGAGTTTGAATTGACAGCAGTGGATTTTATTGGAAACCCTGGTGGCTAGTGGTTAAGAGCTATGGCTGCTGGCCAAAAGGTCAAAAGTTTGAATCTATAGCCACTCCTTGGAAACTGTATGGGTCCGTTCTACTCCATTCTATAAGATTGCTATGAGTTGGAATTGACTAGATGACAACAGGTTCTTTTATTATTATTATTATTATTTAGGGGACAAGATAATTAAGAATAGAATTAAATAACTTGTGTTTGGTTCTATAAAGTGGCAAAAAGCAGAATATGTCATTCATATTCTGAAGCTTCTGTTCTGTCAACAGTATCTAGGCAGAAGCATAAAAATTTCTTATCTTTCTGAAACCATTAGGTTTTCTTACCACTCCAGATGTAGCAGAGTTTTTGTGTTCAAAATCAATCTCTTGGCTTTAAATGGACTATTACAAGATAGTTACAGACAATATAGGGTAGCTATGAGTCAGAATCAACTTGACAGCAATGGGTTTGGTTTAGCAGACAACCTGTTTCCTCAAGGCCCCAACAGACTTTCTTGTATTAAAAACTGCTTTATACAAATACTAAATAATTAGAGGGTTGAGGAGAGCCGTCAAAGGTTTCTGTTTTTGTAGCTCCACCCACTTTTGAATGTAGGAGAATCTAGCAGTAGATTATCAAACAGTAAAGAAGTTCTTAAAAACAACAACAGCAACAAAAACCTCCTTTAATGTTGTGAGTGGCTGGCTGGTCTTTAACTACAGACATAGGTGGTTGATGGCAAGAGGCTTCAGGCTTTTGTTGTTACCTGATCCCACAGAATCTGTCGTGTTTTATTGGGTTCTCATTGGTTAGTCATTGTATGGTTTGGCACTGTGATGAGATTTCACGTTTTTAGAAACAACAGTGGACAAAGTACAGGGTTCTCTCTCTGTGTTACTCATTTTGCTCTGACTTCCTAAAAACAACAAAACTTAACAAGAACAAAAAGCTGCATGTTCAGCCTATCATATACTCTTATCTTTTGACTAGAGTTATTATATTTATAGCTTAGATTTGAGGACTTTCAGGAGGGCAGTTGTCACTGAATTCATGAGGTAATAAGGATGAACTATTATGTGTGAGAAACCACTTAACGACAACTTACAACAACAAAATAGCTCAAAAAAGCAACCACTGAAAACCCGAAGGAGCGCAGTTCTGCTCTGACACACCTGGGTCACTGTAAGTCAGAATGGGCTTGAGGAACAACAGTGCTGTTAGCCTGGAGGACAGAGGTGAAAGGGGTAAGAGCAGGGGCAGATAACCAGTCAGAATGATCTGGCAAGTCTCTCACACGCTGTGGAAACCCTGGTGGTAGTATGGTTAGGTGCTACAGATGCTAACCAAAAAGTGAGTGGTACAGATCCACCCGGCACTACTTGGAAACTATGGGGCAGTTCTACTCAGTCTTATAGGGTCGCTATGAGTTGGAATTGAATCAATGGCAGATTTTTTTTCTTTTTTGGTAATATGCTGTAGCTAGCTCTACGTACCTGTGTGTACCACGTGGTCTATTAATTCTTTAGCTTGTAGCTTATAGGATTGGTG
Organism: Heterohyrax brucei; assembly: GCA_028571685.1. Classification (NCBI taxonomy): domain Eukaryota; kingdom Metazoa; phylum Chordata; class Mammalia; order Hyracoidea; family Procaviidae; genus Heterohyrax; species Heterohyrax brucei. The sequence goes on from CM053146.1 coordinate 89,325,275, forward strand.
CATTAGTACAGTCCCATACCACAGAACCTTAATAAGTGTTAGGAATCTAAACTTAGAGTTTTCATATTTGTTTTTATAATATAAAGTTTTCTCTTCCAGGTAGTTAGTTGAAGGTTTATTCTTTCTTCTATACTTAAGAAAGAACTATCAAGAAAAATATTCTGCTCTGCTTTTCATCTCCCTAAAGAAAATTTCCCAGAATAATGATCCTTTGGAGAGAGGGTGTTTTCTTTTTTTTTAAAATTTTTTATTTAGGAAATGAGATAATCAAGGACAAATAGAGCTAAATAAATACGTGTTTCTGACTTTAGTGAAGAGCATTTCAATTTTCTACTTAGAAAAGGTTGTCTCTGTGTGTGTGTTTGCACATACTGTATACCAATATATAATTTGACTTTAGAACACAGAGAAAAATGTCTCCTAACTTACAAAAACTTACTCTATATCGGTACTGGTAAAGATAATTTGTTTATAATATTCTAGATAACATTTAAAATTTAAGATTAAGTGTTACAAATTTTAGATTTAAAAATTTTGTTATTTTAGATATAGCTTTTCGCTTTCTGTAGATGGGACACATGAGTGCTGAGGCATTTAGAACTACTGCTTTTATTTTGTAAATAAACAGTTGCAGGTTTTGTATGTAATTACTTCTTCTTAGTCAGCTATTATTTACTGATTAATTTTTCCTGGGCTATGAACAAAAATGATTGTGGCTTATTGTGAAATCCAGTGTTTTATTTTCTGTGGTTTTTAACAATGTAGCTCAACACTAAACTTAAGAAGCTTCAGAGTTCCCCCAGCACTTGGAAACAGCAGGCATATTAAACATCCAAAAATCAAAAAGCTTTTGAAAGCTTTTATGAGTTCAGTATTTCATTGAGCCACCCTGGACCTCAGCCACCATTGTCAGCTATCAAACTGGTGGCTGCGAAGAACTGTAAGAGAGACACAACACCCATTTCAACTGAGCTGTAATTACCAGAGTAAGTTACCAAGACAAAAGTTTCCTAGCAAATTAACCCGAAGGCTTTTCTCGGTTGCTTTGAGGCTTCTACATAAAGAGATCTTTTTGCTGTTCTGTCATAAATTGTGACTTCCTAGAAACATGGCTGAATTACGGTGACCGAGCAGTAGTAGAGCAGACTTTTAGAGCAAAGCGTCATCAAGGAGACTGGGATACATGCTGAAGTTATATATTGTGGCTAGAAAGAAAAGGAGACAGGAAAGAAAATTATTAGGGGGTGAGCTGTTGATGAGTTGGTGCCCTCGGTAAATATTTAGTGTGAGTCTTCACTTAGTCTAAATTTGCCTTGACCACTCTGGCTGGAATTGTTCATCTTAAACTCATCTTTCAAAAACAGTAGAGAGATCTAAGTATGCTTGCTTACTTCTAGAAACCACCAGGGAAACATAACAGTTCTAGCCTTATGTTATGCTTTCTCTTCGGTTTGTTACTTGTATTCTGATTTGTCACTAAATTTGCTATAGATTGATTTCTGTATGTACATATAAATGTTACTGAGTTTTTAGAAGTTTCAGATAGCCTACTTTTTCTCTAGAAGAATTGAAGACATCTTATAAAAATATATCCAAGACAGATGTTTTACTTTGAGGTTTGTATTCCAAATACAAGAAATCTTCAAACCAAGACTCACTGCCATAGAGTCAATTCTGAGTCACAGTGACCCAATAGGACAGAGTAGAACTGACCCATGGAGTGTCCAAGGAGTGCCTGGTAGATTTGAACTGCTGTCTTTTTGGTTAACAGCCATAGCTCTTAACTGCTCTGCCACCAGGGTTTCCGGAAGTCTCTATCTAGGGTGTACTTTAAAATAATTATGCAAAACATATAAAACAACCTGAAGCAGTAGATGAACAGAGAGAATGGATTTAACTTCTCATGATGTTTCTGCTCTGGCGTTATCATCACAGTAATAAGCAAGGGAAGTCCAACACCTGAAACTGGGCAGAGCGACCAGACCATCCAATGTCAGTACAGCACGCCCAGGGGTGTTGTCAGGATGCTCTCGATTTCACCACCCCTGGGTGTTCACAGCAGAGGGATGACACTAAAAGGTATACCATCAAACAGTAATTGTTGCCATCTTCTGCTGGCAAATAAGGTGACTAAGTAATTGCTTGCATGACACCACTTACAGATCCTGCGGCCTCTGTCTTGAAAATAATAGCCTTTTAAATGGACCAAGCTCATATTTTATAACTTATGACATTTTAAGGTTCTGTAGCGTTTAGTATTTGAGATTGCAATTTGGAAATATTTCAAAGGAGCAGAGCCAACTTGGCGTGACTTGGAGCCTGATCAGCCAACCTGGACCCCTTCAGAAGGTCTGAATTTTTCATGGCCTTGTCTTCCCCACCTATTTCCTTCTCCATTATGTTGCTTGTGTTCATGGCTTCTCAGTGGTGCCAGCAGAAACGTTGGCTGAAAACCTCAGGAAAAGCGCAATCAGTCCAAATGGAAGGTCACTAGGCATATAGAGGAAAGATTTGGTGGGGAAGGAATTATGATCTGAAATAAATTTTAAGAATGCTTTCAGATTTTGTTGGAAACCCTGATGGCATACTGGTTAAGTGCTGTCTCACAAGCAAAAGGTCAGCAGTTCAAATCTGCCCAATTCTCCTTGGAAATTCTTTGGGGCAGGTCTACTCTGACCTATAGGTTTGCTGTAAGTCAGAATTGACGAATTGACTCGACAGCACTGGTTTGGTTTTCAGATTTTATTAATCTATAACATTTTTAATTTTATTTACCAAAGAAAAATGTCTGTTTTGTCAACCTATGAATGTATTCAGTTGAAATCCGTTCTTAATAAGCAAAAAATCTTCTTTTGCCAGGTTTTCCTCTGACCTACACTTCTCCAAAGAAGAATCTATCCACGTGTTGCCTTCCCATCCACTCCTCAGCCCTCTGTGATACGACTTCTTCCATCCTTCTGAGGTCACAGGTCTCACCAGAGCTGTTATTGCCTTTCTAATGGCTAAATTCCACAGATGCCTTTATTTTGCTTTTATCTGCGGCATTGCACGTTGCTGATCTGTCTTCACTTCTTGAACTTCTGGAAGGATATGCCATGGGGTAGATTGTCAGGCTGTTCGTCTGCAGCACTTTTGGGAGAACCCAAAGTTCCAACATTTGCTTAGCCACCGAGGCACATTAACTGTTCCCACCACCCAGGAGCTCCAAAGGTGGTTGTAGCCCTGGGGTATGTGCTTCATCCCCTGCTCTGTTTGCTAAGGACTCCCGTAAATGTATGCTGCTGTGTCATCCCTCCTTCAGGTCTTAGATCTCTGCACCCTGTTTCCTTCTGACCACCATTGCGTAGAGAGCTCATTGGCCTCTCAAACGCAACCTACCATGTTGACTTTTCATCTTTTCTATTTCATTGATTTCCTCTTATTCTCTTTTCTTTAGTGACCACACCAGAAACTAGAAATCCAGAAGTTTATTTTACATCCTTTACTCTCTCGGTTGTCTAGACTAGATTGTTTGGCCTCTAAGTACTCCGTAAGTAGATTCCTTTACTCCATTCCTGTGCTGTGGCCTTAGTTCTGGTTTTCAACATCTCATTTAAATTAAAGCCACAGTTTTCTAATTCAACTTTCTCTTTCTAATTCTTTCTCCTCAAATACATACTCTTCATTACTACCCAAAGGATCTAACTAAAATGAAATTCAGGCACATATTGCTGACTTGATTAAAGCTCTTCAATAGTTCTTCATCATCTATACTATCCCTATAGATCTTTGAGGATAGCATTTACGATTCTTGACGTGGAAAACAAGATTCCCCGACAAACAAGGTCCTTTAGTATCTCTCTCCCCACTCTCTACCTTACGCCAAGCTTCGGTATTAACGTACTTATTGTTTACTTTCCAAGAACAACTGCATACGCAGTATCTCACTTCTAAGACTGTATTCATGCGCTCTTGCACTATTAGAATAGCTTTTCCTCCCTTACTTATCTTGTTTAACTCCTATTTATCCTTTAAAACTTATATCTGTTGCTGCATCTGCCAAAAATCCTTATCTAATACCTCCCAACCAAGGTTATGCATTCTTTCTTAGTGATCCTGTTGTACCACATTACACCAATGTTACTGTACTTTAACACATTAATAAATTATGTATTTTTAATGTGTCAATATTGACTGCCTAACTTAGACCCTAAAGGCAGAGTCTTTAATATTTCTCAGTGTAGTCCATGTGGCTTCCATTCTGCCTTGCACATAGTAGCCACTCAGTGAGTGTTTGCTGAGTGTGTGATGATCAAATGTTGATTGGATATTGAAGTGTGGTCTCTCCTCAGACTCTTGGGTACAAGTGTCTCTTGATTTATACTTGCTAGATATTTCTATTCTTTGTGATTTCTTCCTGCTTGCTCTTCATTTAAAGTTCCTTAACAGTTGTAGCTTTTTCAAAGAAACTCTATACTAAATAGTTCCCATAAGTTTGAACTCTTCCTTGTCACACAGTTGTAAACCACACTTTTATAGAAAGTTGTATCTTCTCTTCCAGCACCCTTGAAACTTCTGGAAAAAAAGAAAGCAGACTCAACACCTAACTCTAACTCACTGACATGCCTAGTTCCTTCTGGAGTGATAAGTTGCCAGGCACCAAAGCACTAGACCTTGTCATCCCCGGTGAATGAGAGGAAGAGGTGGTGTGGAAACAACATCCTGTTTTGCAGACCCTCAGTAACTAGAGTGTTGTCATCTCACATTACTGTTTCTTTCTTTCTCATTAGTGCATCTGCTTAATCTTATGCTGCCCCAGATATTGGAGAGTTGAGTTAGGTTGCTAAAATCTAAAATCCAGCTGGAGCAAAGGAAAAGTGGGGCAGTTTAACTGACATTCTGGTTTCACAGTCTTAAGGGGTAACTATAATACAGCCCAGTGTCTCACAGCACCACTTTCTATGAATGCTGTGCAGTCAATCCTAATGACTTTGCATTACCAGAGGAAATTTATTTCTACTTCGTAAGACACTTATTTGAGAATAGTAACTGTTCCAGGAGTAAGTTCTTATTAATTAACAATACTGGTTTTCTACAAAAAGAAAAGTGCTAGAGTGTGTACTATGGGCCAACTTTGTACTAACTTTCAAATACGCTCTGTTCAATAGGTAAGTGGTGACTTTGGTTGGTGAGTCGGATCTGACTTGACGGCACTTGGATGGCTTGGTAAAGGGTAACTACTGGGGAAGCCAGCACAATTTTTACAAAGCAAGGTTGTGGAAGCTTTATAGATGTGTCCAAAGTCTCTGAGGGACAGTATTGCTAGGCTGAGGGCTGTGGGGACCGTGGTCTCGGGCAACATCTAGCTCAATTGGCATACCATAGTTTATAAAGAAAATGTTCTATACTTTGTTGAGTAGCATCTGGGGTTTAAAAGCCCATAAGTCTAGGATACTCTTCTGGTCTCACCCCTTTAGGAGCAGGGAAGAATGAAGAAAACTAAAGATACAGGGAAAGATTACTACCAAAAAAACTAATGGATCATGTCTACAACAGCGTCCACCAGGCTGAGTCCAGTATAACTAGATGGTACCTGGCTACTACCGTGACTGCTCTTGATGGGGATCAGACAGAGCTGGAGAAAATTGTAGAACAAAATTCTAACTCAGAAATGAAAGAGCAGACTTGCTGGCCTGACAGAGACTGGAGAAACTCCGAGAGTACAGCATCCTTTCAGCTCAGCAATGGAGTCACTCGTGAGGTCCACCCTTCAGCTAAAGATTGAACAGGTCTATAAAACAAAAAGAGACTAAACAGGCAGGCCAGCCCAGGAGCAGAGACTAGAGGGCAAGAGGGGACAGAAAAGCTGGTAATAGGAAACCCAAGATTGAAAACGGAGGGTGTTGACATGTTCTGGGGTTATTAAACAATGTCATAAAACAATATGTGTACGAACTGTTTAATGAGAAACTAGTTTGTTCTGTAAACCTTCATCTAAAGGACAATGAAAAAAAAGGCTCTCTTAATCTTTACAATAACATTCTGAAATAAGATCTATTTTCTCCTTTTTAATACATGGAAACCCAGGCTCAGAGGAGATAAGTAATTTGCTTGAGATTATACAGTTGACAAGCATCTAAACTTAGATGACAATGTTAAGTTTTGGTTTTGACTTAAGTTTTCCAAAACTGCATGCTCTTTTTGCTAAAACAGAGCTGTTTAATTTGACTCTTAAAATCCTTTAAGATGTGCTTCACCTTAATAAACTGTACATTTAAAAGGTTGACTGTGTCCTTTCAAATGAATGAATAATACATTTATTACATTCAGAGTCTCCGATGCGAAAAGATGACCAATGTCTCAAGTGTTCATGTTTTTTGTTTACTGTAAGACACAAGTGACAGCAGTAAGCATTTGTCTTCTAAAGTAAGGATGAGAAATCTCTCTTGCTTTTGTGGGTTGTGTAACATGTTTGCTTTAGTCAGTTGAGTTTTGTGACAACAGCTTAGCAAATTGAGAGGGCTTATCTTTATGGCTCTCAATTGACTTTGATTTTCATCTATGAAATGAAAGGATTAAAAGAGCATTAACTTTCACGTAGTTTACTTCCTCATGAAGCATGATTTTTATCAAGCACATGAAAACACTTACCTGAAGAAAATACGATATTAATTTTCTAAGACCATTTGAAAATTATGTATAATTTTGAAGTTTACAGAATCCTTACCTCTTCAAAAACTTACTCAAAGGAAGCAAGTCTTGAACTAGGAAACAATTATTGCTAAGAATTTAAAACTGAATATCTCAAATCCTTAAAATCTTCATAGTAAAAAAGAGACACATAGCTTTAATGTGAAATTAAATCTTTTCTAATAAGAGGAAAAAGCTTATTTTACTGTAAAAAGTATTTTATACTTTATTTTAAGAAAAACATCTGGCAAAATCCCTTCTTTACTGATTTCTGAAGTTCATCTTTGATATTTACCTTTGAAAATGTTACATAACAATATGATTGATTGTACTTTCCTACGTATTAGGTTTGAGAAGAAGAAAAATGATCTTAAGAGTTTCCTTTTGCTTTATAGATACTCTTTATTATGTAGACACACTATAGCATCATAACTTCCCAGTAATGTGTCAAGATTATATTTTAGATTGGAAAGAAAATATCACATCAGTGTAAGACTAATATCCAATCAAATAAGCAGATACAATTTTATGGGGTATGGTTAATAACAAGTTTTATAATTGAAATACAACTTTGGAGTTCTCTTGAACCTAGCTGTTCTATGCAAAAAACAAAGGAGGCAGTGAGAGCATAGCTGGGCTTCCAATCCATAACGCTGGCTCTCAACAGCATGAGTCACTCAGGGATAAAGACATCCAGTGATTTACTTGAAGCTACTTGGTGCCAGCCTGGGAAAGATTTGGGAAATTAGCAGTGTCCTCACTTTTTTTGATGGCAGTGCTAAAGAAAGGCTAATTCATGAAGAGGAGAAACCTCTTTCATTTGACATTGGATTTCCTCCTAGCGCAAACACAAATGGCATTATTAATAACAAAGCAATGCACTGGGAGGTTGGATGGAGGTTGTGTGCTTTAAGAATAGTTTACCATCTTTTGAGCATAATAACTTAGAGGGTGACCTGTGTAATTTCAAGTCTACAAATGGACTTCCTTTGACAGACGACCCCTTCTTGGTTAAAAAAAAAAAGAGAGTTCATTAATTTTCCAAGCAGCTGTGCTTTGTAATGAATGTAACGGTTTCCGTTTTTACCATGTAGATGATTGCGTGGCCTGGTTAAGAAGTCTGATTCACGTATGTACGGATTCAGCTTTCAGATGCTGAAGTGTACTTACAGTGAGCAATAAAATTACCTACTGTCTTTTCTCTTTGAAGATATTGATAGTCTTGTTCCAATTTGAATACAAGCATAACTGACAATTTGGGCCATGCTAAATTAACCATAAAACTCATCATCCTGATCGCATTAGCTAGTGTTTGTTTCTCCCTCACAACGCCAGCACTACCTCCCTGAACTCAGATAAGTGGCCAGGTATTGTGAGAACGGCAGTCTGCAGTTCAACCAAGCTAGTGACAGGTCCTTCTCATCAGACATAGAATGCATGCGGAATGACATAGAATATATGTAGAATGACATAGAATGCTTGCTGGGAGCTCCCTGGAGGTGGAATGAAAGAAAAATGAAATTCTCTCATTGTAAAGAAATTGATAAACTCAGAAAAGATCAGAAGGTGATCAGTTTGCTCTGAAATAAAGGTAAGCCTTCATCAGGTTACATCTGTAAGAGTTGCAGTCATGTCTTCAGGTTTTGGTGACTCCTTTATCTGGGTCATTATTTAAAAAACCAAACCCTTCGCCAGTGAGTTGATTCTGACTCATAGTTACTGTATATAGAGAGTAGAACTGCCCCATTGAATTTCCAAGGAGCTCAAGGTTTGAACTGCCAACCTTTATGATTAGCGGACATAGCACTTAAGCAGTGTGTCACCAGGGTCTTTATTTAGAACGCAGCAATCTGGAGTTGGTGAGGGCTCTTGCCCTCCAAGGGTGCTTTATGGCTAAAACTTGAATATGTTGCACCGTGTCCTTAAAAAGCAGATCTTTGCTTCTGCCTTTTGGTCACACAGCAGTTGTCATTTCTTCCCCTGCCTGAGAGCTGTTTTGCAGGAGTCTGATTCCAGAAACCACTTCTGGCCTCAGTTCTCCTTCCACCTGAAGCATTTCTCTCTCTCTTGCTCTAATTGCCGGTCTCCTGATGTGTGAATTGGAGTTAAGCTCGTTTTACAGTCTGGTTTCAGCTAGTGTGCTCACATTATTATTCCTAGTTTAATAAGGAACTTTTTTGTTATTATATTGCTCTTAGCATAATTTGTAAATTAGTTCCCAGAGCCACCCTAGCTAAACGGCTGTAACCGTACTGTCACGAAGGCTTGACAAGCAGAAGCTGCTGCCTGCGGGTTGGAATGTCCCACTTCCTGTTCTTTCTCTCCAAGCTGAAGCTTTCTGTCCAAACAAAAACTGAACTCAGTGCACATGTGACCTGGAGTTAGCTTTAAACGAAACTCTGCAAAGATGAAAAGCTTTACACATTAACTCCTGGTTCCACTCCATCTGCTTATGGGCCTCAAGACCACAAAGAGGGCCTTTTAAAAAGAACCAAAGTAAATAACTGGATGGTTCACACTGAAGACTAAGGCAACAAGCAAACAGCAGCCACTTATAACATCGGATTAATTACTGCTGAGCTCTGACAAAACGGTAACTAAGACAATGGAGTAGCTCTGTTGAAGCAGATGGCAGCACAGACTTGCGAGGACACTACTCAGTCCAGGTCAGATGGACGTTCGCTGGAATCCCAACTGTGCATGTGTATGACCAGAAGACCACAAGACTTCTATTTCCTCAGTATCAAAATAACATAACTACAGAATTGTCCCTCTGTTATAAAAACCTGGAACTCAGTTTGATATCTCCCCTCTTTCCAGGATTCCACTTTTTCTATTAATAACTTATCTAAGATACAATGCTAACCCTATCTGAGGAGAAACACAGCCTGATATTAAACTCGAGGTTTTCTTTTCTTTTGGAGATGAATCAATTATAAGTCACAACAGGAATGGGGACAGGAAATCTCCTGCCAGTCACTGACAGTGGCTTCCCTTAAAAGGACAGATACCAGGGAAGAAACCACAATTTGCCAAGAGGAGGGAGGCACCACTCAGAAATGGGAAGAAGTTGAGAAGAGGGAAGGAGTTGGAGAGACAGTGATTCTGGGAATAAGCACCTAGCAGAAGGCTTTGAGTGAGGACAGAAAAGGCTGAGTAGCAGAGCTGTAAAACCTTTGGGCTCTGGCCAGGTTGGGCGCCAAACCCCGTGACTCAGTGTAGCGCTGGTGGAGGTGTCGCGTTGCCCTCAGAACCTCCACGGCAGGCGCCTGCTCCAGCTCTAGCAGTGGTCACCCGAGTAACAGACCCTGTCTCTTTCTAGTTCTGGGCCCAGTTGTCAACAATAATGATTTTGTAGCCTGGGCATCTCTTCCCCCTTTCTTTTTTTCTTTTTAAACATGTTTTATAGTTCTGTGAACACAAGTTTACAATCCAAGTCCATCTGTCATACAAAGACTTACACACAGATTGCTTCGTAAGTCTAGCTGATCTCCCTGCATCGTGACAGCACACTCCTACTTTTCACCCTGTATTTCCTAGGTCCCTTCAACCACTGCCCTCTGCCCTCTGATCTCCGCTTCAGACAAGAGCTGTCCAGTTAGTCTCATGCTTCTACTGAAACCAACAACTGTATTCTTCACCAGTACCTTTTTAGGCCTTGGAGTCCAGTCCAACCTGTCCAAAGTGCTGGCTTCAGGAATGGTGTCATTTCTGTCTTCCCTTAGGTCCATATCTCTTCTGATGAGACCCCCCCCAGCACCCAGCATTCATAAGACATCTGTCACATGTGCAGACAGCAAGAAAGCAGTGCCCAGTAGAACAAGCAAAAGTAACACTTTTCATTTGCACTTTTTAACATCTGTCCTTTGAGAAAACTCTAAGTCCCAAAGTCTGGCCTGTTCAGCTACAGGAATCTAGTTGGGGGTAGGGAAATGCTCCTTCCCATTCCCAAATACCCTACCTACTAATGCAGGACTTTGTCTGAACAGAGTTTCCAGGGCAGTCAGCTGAAAGTGTAGCCCGTAAACAAACAAACCCATTTCTGTGGAGTCAATACTGACTCATAGCGACTGCATAGGACAGAGTAGAATGGCCCCACAGAGTTTCCACGGAAAAGCTGCCCCTGTGTTTGCAGTGAAAGGGGTTGCTCTCAGTTGCACCATCTAGTCACCACTCTGCATGCCTGGCTTCTCTTCAGTCACTGGCATCACTCTCCACTACCTGGGTTTTGCAAAAGACCAAGACAGGCAATATTCTCTTCCACTGACTCCAGCATTCCTGGAAACATTAGGGAACCACTGGATACACAATCCCACATACTACTTGTCTGTCCATTGTCATGCTGTGGTGGCTTGTGTGATTACTATAATGCTGGAAGTTATTCCACTAGAATTTCAAACACCAGCAGGGTCACCCATGGTGAACAGGTTTCAGTAGAGCTTCTAGATTAGGAGAGACTAGAAAGAAGCATCTGGCAATCTGCTTCTTGAAAAAATTGGCCAGTGAAAATCTTATGAATAGCAGTGAAACATTGTCTGATACGGTGCCAGAAGATGAGGCCCTCAGGTTAGAGGGCACTCAGAATACAGCTGGGGAAGAGCTGCTTCCTCAAAGCAGAGTCAACGTGATGACAAGAGAATGAGAGCCTTGGGTAAGAGCCAGCAAAGGCTTCACTTGCAGGTGGAAGGCTTGAGCCGTTGCTTGTGGAGGGGCATTGATTGTATGCTGGGGTGATCAATGACTTGAGGGAGCTTCAGAATGTAGTGTTTTAGCTAATACTGGGTAAAGTCCCAGGTAAACCAGTGTGGGTTTGTTATCTTGCTGCATACTAAACTGATTTTTGACATATATAATGAAACTTTAATTTGGCTTCTGCTAATTTGGAACTTGACTCAGATAGGTTCTGAAAACACATATTGCTTATGAATATTATAATGAAATATAGGTAGCACAAATTAAGAGACAAAAGTTCAAATTGTCTGTGATCAGTTATTTACGTATTGATATGGATCTGTGGATTTAACATTGCCCTTACGTTGATCTATAAAGTGAAGTTCAAGGCAAAATGGATAGTGCTGTTAGACTAATATGATTTTTTACAGTGCTGTGTAACTTAGAAAAAAAAACTTTTTGCATTTTTTTCATTTAATCTTTACACCAGTCCTGAGAGCCTAGGTATTGCATTCAGAAGCCAGTAGCGTCCAGAAAGTGACCTGCCATGACCAAATGAGTCTGGACTTTACAAAGAGAGAATGGGATGGTATCGCAACAGTGGAGTAAAATGATCACGTTTTCATTTATAAAAAATAACAGTGTGACTTTGTGGAAGAGTTACCTGGGGAAACAAATTAGGAAGCTGCTGAAGTTGTATGGGCAAGCCCAGTTTGGTCTGTGACAGTGAAGGTGGACTGGAGCAGGTGGATTTGAGAGGTGTTTGGAAGGTTGAATCCGTAGTTTTGAGTGGGTGATGGGAGGGAAGTGGATGGAGACACCAAGGATGACCTCCTACAGATAGTTTCAGGGAGGGCTACGAGGACAGCTGGCAGGATGCTGGTTTCCCAAAGACAGTACAGCCCCGCTGGCAACTTACTGAACTGTAAGTGAGGTACTCTTGTGCCGGAGTAGAAAGTGCCTAGGGGTGGAAATTGAAAAGAAAAATGCTCTATTGACTAAAGCAGAATTGGAACACATTTTCAGGTGCAGTCAGCTGAAAGTTTAGCCCTTCAGCAAACAAATCCCACTTCTGTGGAGTCAATTCTGACTTGTAGCAACCTTATAGGACAGAATACAACTTCCTCAGGGTGTCCAAGGAACAGCCGGCAGATTCCAGTGGCTGACTGTGATTTAACCACCGCACCGCGAAGGCTCCAGCTTAGCCCTTAGAGCCAGTTCACATCTTAAAACCAAGAAGGCCTGGTGCTATTCCTTTCATTAGGAAAACTGTTTCATTCCAGGCTGTTGAAAGGGAAGGTTGAGGGAAGAATTGTTTAGAGAGGTTGAGTTTTAGGATACCAAGGGAGGAGAAAGAAGATAATTAATAGTTCAAAGTTCTGCAGATGGTGATTGGAGATGGGATTCACAAGACACATGGAAGAACTTGACCTTAGGTACTAGGAAGGATTAACAGCACAGAGGGTAAGACAGGTAGGTGGAAAAAGCTGCCGAGACCCAGACCGTTCAGTGTCTGATGTTAGAGGTTAGTGAGTTAAAGCCATGTCTTAGTTTTGTTGTCGTTTTGTAACCTAGTTCATACTCTGTGCTGCTTTATACTGAGATCACATTCTCTGTCTCCAATTAATTCAAATAAGTGGTATTTTAGGGTATTTTTCTCTAAAGCTTTAGGTCACATAATGCTGTATTCGACTAAAGCATCAGGACATTGTACTATTTTTCTAAAAAAAAAAAAAAAACTTGCAATTATTTTTTGTTATTAAAATCCCCGGAAAATGGCACACAGATCCACAAAAATGTTTTGTTACTTTGCTGAGAGAGATAATTTATAATTCTTACCAACTGGGAAAGAAAAAATATAATGTAATTTTGAAAAAGATTGCCTTGAGTTTCCTAAAAGATTTAACCAAACTTAAAAAAAAAAATGTAAGCTGTCTCATAACAGCATAATTAGTGTTTTGTGAGTCTCTCCAAAGTCAAATAAAAACAGTTGCATGTAGTGTAAAGCTAACAGGTGGGGAGATGTGCAGGTAAGTAATTAGGTAGGTAAGCTGATGAAAACTAGTTAACATCTATCTCACTGCAGCTGTTTCCAGGCACCTAATAAGCTGATTGTAGCAGCTGATTATTGATTTAATCTTTGACATTTCTGGCACCTAGTATGTGAGAATTCTAATATCATGTCTGAGCAGTACTAAATAATAAACCAGATAACAGTTTAAACATGTGTGTGATCCTATGCATAAACTTTATTTTATTTTTTTAATGATGATCTGTTTTATTTCTGAGTTTAATTCTTTAGTCCCCTATTAAATTCCTTATGGCATATCTGCCCTCAGGAATGGTAAGTATTATAGGGCAGCCTTCTCTTCCCGTATTGATGATATTTAGAGTCACTGTCTGATAACGATGTGGTAGACACAACACCGTGGTTGGAAATCAAGTCTGTCCTACTAACTGACTGTTAATTCAGTATTTTAATCTAGTGCATTTGTTTGCTGATGTACATGCTAACCTTCTGATCTATGGTTAATAAGCCATTCTATTTGAGTATATTGCTGTGGGAGGTAGGGAAATGGATATTACATTAGTGACATTAGGTAACTTCTGCCACACTTCATCTCTTGCTTTATAAATTACAGTAGGTAACATAATTCACTTCAATAACATATGTATCAGGTATTCACATGGCTATTAATGTAATTTAACAAGGTTTTAAAAAATTAAAGCCCAAGTACTGTTCATTCTAAAATATCCTAGGTTTCATTAGTCTTCTGAGGATAACATAAAATTGCTTTTCAATTGCCTTTTGAAAAATGATGCTCTGGCTGTGTAGATATTTTTTCTCAGTTTCTAGATTTTCAGTTGTGGGCTTGTAAGTCAAAATTCTTAATTTGTTATATAGAGAGTTTTGGACTTCATTATTGTAACAGGGAGGTGAAAAATTGTGATACAGAAAATATTATAAATGAATTTTTTCAGGGTTGGGAATTTGGTTCTTTCAGGACTCTAAAAATGTTTGTGAAATACCAACAATGATGAAACTGGAATAAGAATTCAGAGAAAAGGTCTAAAGTTATGTATAACTGGCTGTGAGACATTGAGCAACCCACTGAACATTGCTAAACTTGGCTTTTCCTAAGTGTAAAGTGAAAGTATCAGACTACACATCCCTCCCAACGTCCTTTCTAGCTTTAGCATTCTTTCTTTATGGATCAGAGAATAATAGCCGAGAAATAATGATTTTTTTCTTCCAGCAAAGGCACGCACAGCAATCCACTGTATTGCAAAATATGGGAGGAGCATAACATAGCAGACAGGACAAGGAGTGAATCACACTGGAGTTCAAACCCTGGCTTTCATATTTATTGGTCTCAAGTAGTTTACTCACTGCTTTCGGCCTCAGTTTCTTCACCCCTAAAGTGAGTGATGATAGATCCTCTTTTGGTGGAGGGGGGTGTTCCCTGTGATAACAAGAACAGAATGCCTGCGTGTACAGAGTTGAGCAGAGTCCGAGACGCAGAGGCTGTGCTGTTGTATGCTATCAAGTCAGTTCTGACTTACAGCAACCTCAGAGGATGTGATAGAACTGCCCCAAACGGTTTTCAAAGAGTGGCTGGTGGAGTGATCTGCTGACCTTTTGGTTAACAGCCCCGCTCTTAACCACCGTGCCACTAGGACCTCTAAGACAGTAAGTGCTCAGTAAAGGTTTATTTTTATTTTTGTTGTTTTGTCACAGAGAACTGTTAGGAAGATAAAACATAAAGTACATTGTAGATGTCCAATAAATGGTAGCCTGGTGATGAAGTGGTTAAGTGCTATGCCTGCTAACCAGAAGGTCAGCAGTTCAATTCCTCCAGGCGCTCCTTGGAAACTCTATGGGGCAGTTTGACTCTGTCTATAGGGTCACTATGAGTTGGAATTGACTCGATGGCCGTGAGCTTGGTTTGGCTTTTAGTCTTCTCTAGTAATTTAAGCAAAAGTTTTAGAATACATTCAGTAGAAATCTAGGCGTGCAAGGTTAGAAACACAGCACGAGAGAAGGAACGTTAAAAACAACCAAACAAACAAGTCAAAAATTTCCAGGTCACGCAAATGAGGCAGAAAGCTTCTGAGTAACGACAGCAGTCCCATTCTGGGGGCAGCAGCTAGTGACAAGTGACGGAAAGGAGGACTCCTTTGTGGTCAGCATTAAGAAACACACCAATGTGGAACAGCACTTAAAGGGAATTGAAAAGAAATAAAAATACCTCCAACAAACGGAATACAAATTCACTCAACAGTAAAAATCAGCGAAGTGGGAAGGCTTGTTGGGGAAAATCAGTGCAGTGAGAGTTCTTCCTAGCACCCGGACACCAAGAGGTGCCGTGCTGTGTTCTCACTTCTCAGCCTGACCTAAACTTCTCTGCTTTCTTTCTCTGCCTGCTTTTCTCAGTGTGTTTTGTTCCAAGGGACTACTGGATTTAAAATCTGAAGGCTTGCTCTGCTCTGCAACAGAAAATGTGATCGTGGATGAACCTCTGGGATTCTGTTTTCTCTCCTCTGAGGACTGCTTAGTAAATAAAGAATTAGCAGAAGCAGTTTCTGTATAATCCATATCTCAAAGGATACCCCACCGTATTTCCAAATTATCATCTTAGAACAGAAACTTTCAGTGGCCCACTTGCTTGAAATATGTTCCAAAGTATCACCCCAGCTATTTCTGAGAGTTCCTCAGGCATTGTGTGATTTCTGAAAGAAGTTTTCCAGTCGTTCTGTTCTAATTTTCTCCTTCTGCATTTCACTGTTGCTAACAGTTACCAGGTAGCTAGTCGGGAGATTTCTCTTCTCCTGGCTCTTAGAACTGGGCAAAGGGGCTTGCGCTGACCTTTCACCAGCCACACTCTACCCTGTGGATAAAAGTATTTACAGGATTTTCTGGAAACTATGGGTCACTGACTGTATCTATGTCTGCATGATTTAATGAAGGAGCCCTAGCGGTACAGTGGTTAAGTGCTTCACTGTTGACCAGAAAGTCGGCAGTTCAAATTCACTAGCCATTCCTTGAGAGAACAGATGGGGCAATCTGCTCCTATAAAGATTACAGCCTAAGAAACCCTATGGGGTAGTGCTACTTTGAGACACAGTCACCATGAGTCAGAATCAGCTCTGCTGCGCGACAAAAACATAATTGAAAAGACTCCCCAAAGTCAATTCTCCAAGAGTAAAATGAGATAAAAGCTGCTTGCTGCTATTTCATCATTGGTAGTTTTCAGACATTACAATTATTAGACTCAGATCTCTACTGTGCATTCCAACAGTGAATAAAGGTATCTATACTATGTACATTATATGGACTATTTTAAGATTGAAAGAATAAAGGATATTACCCAAAGGTAACACGGTAGCACCACTGACCACCACCAAGCAAGAAAACAGCTCTGCAACACGTTTACTTCATACCCCACACCAAGTGGGTTTCAAACACAGATTGAAAACCATAGAATGATAATCCAAAAAAAAAACCCAGTGCCTTAAAGTCGTATCAGACTCACGGAGACCCTAAACGCCAGAGTAGAACTTCCTCCTAGAGTATTCAAGGAGCCCAAAGGTTAGGTAATTTTGTACCTTTCATACAGCCATGAGGCTAACTCTTTTTGTAAACATGTCTAAATTTAATGGGCGCTGAAACTCAAAGTGCAATGCCTCGGCTCAAAGCCAACATTATCAATTCAAGAGTTTAACTGTGCCTATTCCAAGGCTCCCAATGGGTTCATTCTAATTTGAACTATTGCTGGGAATTTGCATTTATAACAAGTTCCCAGTAGTGATAATGCTGCTGGTTAGGGATTAATTCTGAGAACCACTAGAAGAGCAGTGGGTCTCAAAATTGATTATACTTAAGAATCACGTGCAGATCTTGTTAAACTGTAGATTCGGATTTCATGTATCTGGTACAGAAATACAAACTCTCAGCAGGGCTTTGAATCATAATGAACCAATCTGAAGCTCTGGGTTATACCCATCAGAGAAAACCTGTAAATACTCTGCTGCCCCTAAAGACTAAGGATTGTTTTTGTTCTTTATTTTCTTCTTAAATTGCTTTGCATGAACAGGGAAAAGGAATGTTATGCTCTTCCTTCATCCAACAAATGAGTTGTTTTAGTTTGCTAGCAACACTACACATAATATACAGCTATACTAGTAAAGCTGAGATTCCAGAGTCAGCATCATAAACTCAACCTTTGATCATATGTCAAATTGGATTAAGAATAGTATCTATTAATCTATAGGAATACTGTGAGAATTAAAGAGGATAATGAATATAATGCATTTAGGATAGTAATATTCAAATACTAGTAATTTTAAAATATTAATTATGTTATTTTTTAACTAGGTGCTACGGGGGACACAGATTGTAAATTGAGATTCTGTGATAGCAAGTATAGACTCTTCCTAAAGGGAATAAACTACACATGAATAATATGTTTTACCATAAAAAATAACATAGATAAACTCTTTTGTAATCTAGAATCTGATCTCTGCGAAATAGACTTGAGAGATAGGAAGTGAAAAATGAACCAATTTAGTGAAATTAGGAACCACAAAGTGCTATTACATAGATGGTCTGACAATTAAGTCTGCGAACTTCATTGTTCTAAGTGCTGCGTTCCTCGTTGCTGAATATCACTGTGGTCACCTTTGAAGTACTCCCCTTGGGAAGCTATGCACTGATGCCAGCACCTAGGCCACCCATCAAAGCAATTTTGGAACTCTTTCTGGAATGGCCCTTGTGAGCTGTGGCACGGTTAGCAAGTCTGCAGACTTGATTGTACAGTTGTCTATGAGGGAGTTTTTTAGCCAGTAAACAAATAACTGTGTTGAAACACCTTCCCTACTCATCGGATCTGGCCCCCAGTGATTTTTTTTCTTTACTCAGAGATAAAGGAAATCGTGAAAGGAAGACATTTTGATGGCATTCAGGAAATCAGGGGTAATAGGACGAAAGCTCCAATAGCCATTCCAGAAAAGGAGTTCCAAAATTGCTCTGAAGGATGGACTAGACGCTGGTGTCGGTGCATAGCTTTCCAAAAGGCATGCTTTGAAGGTGACCATAGTGACATTCAGCAGCAAGGTATGTAGCACTTTTTCTAGGATGAATTCCTAAATATAATTGGCTGTCCTTATATTAAATATTCATTACATACTCCTCATATAATTAATGAGCATAAAATAGTGATGTGATCGTATTTTTTATGTAGCTTTAATACTGGTGTTTCACAGGGAAAGCTGTTCCAACTTAGTCCAATTCTAGAGGTTATTTGATAAAAGCACTCCTGTAGCCAGAATGTTTGGAAAAACATGGAGGACAAGCAGAGAGTGATACTAAGTTTTCAAGGCCACACAGACAGAGCAGCTGTTCCCAGACAGTCACTGACTCCCCACCCACTTGCAGCAAAGAACACTGATGCAAAGGAAACTCCTTGATAAAACTCAACACTAATCAGTTGCAGACTCAGAGATGGAGAATGCCCTGCAAAAGAACAATAAGTGCGCAGACAAAGGAAGCAATGTGAGCTAATGCATATAGACTTCAGAATACTTCTGCAAATGTGGTGAGTCCTTAACGAATATTTGTATTATCATTGTTTTAGGAAAAG
Source organism: Heterohyrax brucei (assembly GCA_028571685.1). Lineage (NCBI taxonomy): Eukaryota > Metazoa > Chordata > Mammalia > Hyracoidea > Procaviidae > Heterohyrax > Heterohyrax brucei. The sequence continues at coordinate 89,344,255 of CM053146.1, forward strand.
AAAACTCAGGCATACAGAAGATTATTCGCAGAACATGAACAGCTCAAGAACACAGAACAATTTAGAAACAGAAATTTAGACTCAAATGAAGTAAAATCTTTAGCATATCAGGTTATGTATTTGAAAAAATCAGTTCCTTATTAGATAACAAAACCCATAACCCTACTGAAGACTTTTTAGTTGATCTCATGTTTAAGGCAACACAGTAGTAACCTGTATTCATAGTGCTTCCTTAGTTTTAGTTTTGTCATCTTTGGAAAGTTCTAACCAAAAGTCCTTCCAGATATTATTACGTCTGATTGTATCTGGACCCACTATAGCTGTTCAAGTTCTAGGGCCCACCCAGAGTGGAGAGACCAGATAAGCATGTCACCTAAGGCAGGAGGCTGCCTTACGATATTTATTGTGGCATGTTACAAATTACATGTGTGATTGTAGTCATACATTTTACTCAAAGATGAGATCTGTTAAGTGCTTACTTAAAGCTTTTCACTCTTCTTTCTAATTCAATAATAAACATACACTGAATCTGAAGTATCCACAAGGCTGTGACTGTGTGTCTGGCTAGCTAAAGTCAGCTTCATTCATACTCATGTGCTTAATAGTGAATGTGTTGGGTGAGTAATTAACAGCTTTAAGTCCTTGAGTTAAGACCTATGCTTTAACACTGGTGTGAGACCAGAAAAAACAGTAGTCAGGTTACTCACTAGAGACAGTTCTATTGTTTTCTGATTCTGAGTATATAATCCCTAGAGTTGAAACTGACTTGATGGCACCTGACAACCACAGGTTTTTTCATGAGTCAGAATTGGCCATGACAGTGGGTTTGTTTTTGTTTACTGCAAGTTTGTATAAATGGTTCTGTATGAGAAGCAAATGCTACTTTCTTGTTATCTCTCTCTTAACGTGACTTTTGAAGGCATTCAGATACATTCTCTGCTAGTGTATTGATTTGGAAGATTTTTGTAGAAGTTCGTGACCCATGGAACAATCTGTGTAACTTAAACACAATGGTGACCTATGCAGGTGACTGCTGTGTCATATATGGTACCTTTTTTGTATATTTTTTCTATTTAGTCATACATCCTGAAGCAGTTAACGATGTTTGTGGTGAGAAATATGAATTAGGCTAGGACTACTTTTAGTCTGACCTATGGTGAACTTGAAAATACTCCCTGGAGAGAAAATTGCTCAGTGTATAAAGTAGGTGTGCTCATTTTTTTCAAGACAACAGGATACATTTAGCAGCAAAGAAAGGAGAGTTTATCTAATATAACCTGAATAAGACCCTTTGGTGGTTTGCTGTTTCTCAGGCTCAAATTTGTGGCTTCTAAGATCTGGTCCTTAGAAAACAAAATAGTATAAAGCCTGAAGTTGATCTAAAAAAAACAGTCTAAGTTCTGTCCATAGAAGTCTTTCTGATCAAGCAACAGAGGGGGATATTTAATTTAGATTTTAGTAGGCAATCTAGGATGATTTTCAGATGAAATATAAAGCTGTAGGCTTGTATTTAATTTGCCCTGCTAAAATTTAATTGTTCTCAAACAAACAACTTCTAATTAGACTTGATATGAAAAAATTAAAATACAACAAATTAGCAAGGAACACTGATCTCCAGATAGTAAGAGCCAAAAACAATAAATGTCGTACTTAAAGAGTGACCTGAAAAGGCAAAAGTCCACAAGGGGCATTCAGTGTGGCAACCGTAAGAGGAAAGGTAGCAAAGGAGACAGATTAAGAAGTTGTAACAGTGTTGAAAGAAATTCTAGTCAATCTACAATCACCCCCATGAACAACACATAAAGAAATGGAGGCCTCACACTGTGAAATGACTTGTCCACAGACACAAAGTCAGTGTTGTAGATGGGACACAAGTTTGCCCGCACCTTCACTGCTAGGCAATTTATGCTTCTAGACACTGTTTTCCTTTTTGGGATGGAGTCCCTGGGTGGTGCAAGTGGTTAAAGTACCTAGATGCTAACTGAAAGTGTCACACTTTGAGCCCATCAAGAGGCTCATAAAAGATAAGCTCGGTTATCTACTTCCAAGAAAACAGCCATTGGTAATACATGTGATCGCCATGAGTTGGAAATGATTTGATGGCAACTGGCTTTTCTTTCTTTCATGAGAAGGGAGGAAACTCCTAATAAAACAAATACTTAGGATTATTATGTAGATGAGTGAATAACATGGCTTATTAAATATGCATAAAACTCATGTCAAATAGACTTTGTCAATAATGTCAGAAATGGTAACATGTGTGGGATATTTTATACATAACAAAAGCCATGAATCTGAAGGATTCAATTCAATTTTTAAATAAAGAAAGCAATAGAGAATTACAATCGAGTTTCACACAATGAATTATCAAAGTATTTAGTGTTGGGGAACCAAAGAAGATATACAGATAGCAAACAAGCATATAAAAGGATGATCAAAATCTTTTGTCATTAGGGAATTGAACATTAAAACAATGATGAAATTCCACTACACACCTGTAACTTGCTGCCATCGAGTCAATTTCAACTCACAATGACCCTACAGGACGGGGTAGAGCTGTACCATAGGATTTCCAAGGAGTAGGTGGTGGATTCAAACTGCTGACCTTTTGGTTGGCAGTTGTAGCGCTTAACCACTACTTCATGGCTAAAATCCCCAAACGAATCATATCATATACAGCCAGCTAGTCTGAAGTGGAAGAAGTCAGGTGGACTCTGGAGCTGTGTGTGGCTGATGCTTTATGGAGATTAAGGAAAATTCTAAGTTAGGAGCTGGCTGGCCTCAAGTTGGGGACTTCTGTGAACTTCTGAGACTGTGCCCAGTCCTTGCTAACCTAACAGTGGGTGGCAGGAGATGAGAGACAGAAGGGGTGTGTGGGCAGCTGGGGTCTAACCTGAAGGTGAAAGGGAAGCTAAGACTCCCACAGGATGCAGTTGGAACATGGAGTGAGATTTGTTATCTACCATACAATTTGGTGTCCCCAATGGGTAATCTTAGTCTCCCTGGGCTGGTTTACACAATACCCTAGTTAAAGACAGAGCCTCTTTGTTTAGGCTTTTTCCACATGCAGCATCTGAAATGAAATGTGTATATAATTCTCAATCAATTCAGTTGTTCAGGGTCAGATCACGCAATTTGTAAAATTCTTCATTTGTTTTGCTTCCTCTCTACCAGTCTTTACTTAGAAGGGGAAAAAAAGGTTATCTTCTGACAGCTGGCAAAGGAAAAGTACAGAATATTAAAAATATTGTCTAAAATGGGTGTTAGGTATAGATTTGGTTTCTTGAATATGGTTTTTGTTCTCACTTAACGCCATTTTACTCAGCTGTATTATGTGTTTCCAGATGCTTGGAACAGATAAGAATAAGCATTGTTGTAGAATGTAGTTCTAGGGAGTAAATGATGTCATGATCAGGAGTCTCCTGCCCTGCATCTCACTCTGGCCAGGACACAGGCTTTCTTGGGGACTCGAGTGTATAAGATCACAAAGAATCCACTCAACCGGGTGCTCAGAACCAATGCCGACTTCCAGTGTGCCCTGGGCATTGAGGAGCAAGTATTAAATGTGATACTTTATCTCCTTGGAGACAGATGAGTCATCACTTTCCTCCCCCACCTGTATCCTACTTGGAGGCCTTGGCCCTGAACACTCCCTTTGTAAGCTCTTAAACAGTATGAAAATTGGGGGCAAAGCGTTGGGCCATTTTGTGAATTTACAATGTGTTTGAGAGCAAGAGAAGCAAAGGGGTTTTTACAAATGTTGGACCAGTCTGTAACTATAATTCTGGTCAAATTCCAGCAAATCTGAACTATTCTGGTCAAATTCCAGCAAATCTTAACTAGACGGCACACATGTGAATTATCCTGTAGTTTCAAAATTCTCAGCCAACAAGTAATAGAGGGCCTGATGAGTACACAGCAGAATCACAGTTATCTCTTGCATTCTGTTCTTGTCTCTTGTGCATATGCTGTGTGCCAGCCTTTGGAATACACTATTCTTCAAAAAACATGTGCTAGCCTGCTCACTTATCACTTTCACAACATCTTAACAGACCAAATTCATGCCACTGCCATTGCAAAGTGTGTGTGTGTATGTATGTGTACATGCGTGTGCATACACATGTAACAGGAAAGAGTGTATCAGATCACAACTCAGCAGAAAGGAAAGAACTTTACCATTGTTTGAGAGAATTCCTGCCCATCTGGTCAAAGGTGGACGAGTTGCTAGGCTAAGGGGGCCCAATCCCATCTAAAACCACACAGCTCACATCCCAGCTAAGACAGGAAATTGACCCTGGTGGGAGGGCTAATTACATCCAGGTAGACAAAGAGACCCGCATGGAAATAGGGCCTGTGGTTTTTTTTCCCTCTGTAGAAAGTACAGGCTGTGAAAGACAACAAGTCATTTCTCGTGTTGAAACCATTTTCCTGATGGCATGGAGTCTGGGTATGCTGGGGGTGTAAGAGAGGTGGGGTGGGTGGTAAGTGTGCGTGGTTATGCCTCTGTTTCAGGCTTCTTTACTTGGTTTCATATCATTACGTATTTGACAGGGGCAGCAAAATTTAGAAAGGTTTAAAAATTGACGGCAAACCACATACAGGGACTTGGCATTTGATGTGAAAGGAATCATTCTTACAGTTAATGAGTCTCGGATTCGTCCTTTCTGAATTTGTGAAGTAATCAAGCTGGTACTGTGGCCCAGGACGTGTAAAATCATAGAAAGTGCACACATTTGAACTGAATTAATTGTCAATATATATTTTTTAAAACTAATTATCTTTTTTAAAATAGCCCATTTGTTTATTGGAATGCATGTCTTCCTATCTCAGTGTGCCTAACATATCCTTTACTGTGCTTTCAAAATGTGTCTTGAGTAATTCTCCACACTGATTTTCCTCTAACTCAACAAAAATCCTTGGAGAAGGGTTAATGGGAAAAGACTACGTATGTGCATTGTATATATATGTGTGTATACATATATATGTAAACAGTATATATATATACATCTATATTATATATATACTGCCAGTAAGTCAATTCTGACTTATGGCAACCATATAGGACAGAATGAAACTGTCTCATAGAGTTTCCAAGGAGCACCTGGTAGATTTGAACTGCAGACCTTCTGGTTAGCAGCCATAGCACTTAACCACTATGCCACTAGTGTTTCCCAGAAAAGACAAGGTATATAGAATGGTGCTAATCAGAAAATATGCTTAGAATTATTTTATTTCATTTTTGATTCTTTGATCCTTGCTGAATATTTGTGTTTCTTAAAACTTGAGTAGAAATAATAATTTTAGATGTTTGCTTTAAGAAAGAGAACGTTGCAGAATTATTTCTGCATTGAATTAGAAGGTCAGCATCTGCTAACACATCTAATAGACTCCAGATGTCTAACTGTATACAACAATTTCATTTCATTTGGATTCGCAATCAATACCCAGGAAAGCAGCAGTCAAGAAGTCCAGTAACATATTGCATTGGGCAAATCGGCTGCAAAAGACTTTTTTCAAGTTTTAAAAAGCAAAGATGTCACTTTGGAGACTAAGGTAGGCCTGTCCCAAGCCATGATATTTTCAGTCACCTCATATGCATATGTGAAAGCTGGGCGATGAATAAGGCACCCCAAATAATAATTGATGCCTTTGAATTCTGGTGCTGTGAAGAATATGAATATACATAGACTGCCAGAAGAATAAACAAATCTGTCTTAGAAGTAGTGCCAGAATACTCCTTAGAAGCAAGGATGGTGAGACTTTTTCTTATGTTCTTTGTACATGTTATCAGGAAGGACCAGTCCTTGGAGAATGATATCATGCTTGGTAGAGAGTCAGTAAAAAAGAGGAAGATGCTCATTGAAATGAATTAGCCCAGTGGCTGCAATAATGGGCTCCAGCACGGTAATGATTGGGGCGTGGAGCAGGACAAGGCAGTGTAATGCTTTGTTGGGCCACTTATGGGTTAGGAGCAACTCAATGGCACCTAACAGCAACAGCGTGCTAAGTCTTAAGAAATACTGAGTTATTTTTATTCTGAAAAATGAATGCATCAAAGGTTTCCCTTAGTGAACATTCTCATTGTTAATTAATAATAGAATGTAACATACAGTAAGGGACAAGTAAGGGCTGGGCAAAGGGCTCAACTGTTACTTTTTTAAGAACATCGAAATTGAATAGAAAGTGAATAATCTTTTCTTTTTCTCAAACCTCACAGCAGACTCAGAATTCTGTATTTTACCTCTCTTGACAGAAAGAGTCAGAGAACCTTGACACTCTCCAGATCACCTAACAGATGCTGTGATCATTCTAAGCCTCAGACAGCTGGCAGAGTTAAGGTTTTACAACAAGGTATTCTGGCAGAAGAGCGAAGACCCTAATTAACCAAGTATCTTTGTGAACCTTTAAATTATTATCCTTTTGGATTCCAGGAGGTTTTCAACAGGTGTATCATTTGTTTACATCCTTTCAGTTCTGCGGTTTGGTGACTTCCCAAAACTGGTTTCAAGGCCCTGCTTCATTTATCCTCTGATTGAGCATAGTAGAGAAGAAATGACTGCATTGTTGCAAGTCATTTGTTGCTTGCAAACCCTCTGTTTTCCTTTCCATAAAACATTATTTAATATTTAAAGTTTTTACTTCAAGAACAGATACTAGACCATTATCTGTGAAATCCACATTTCCCTTGCAGGGTTATAGAGTGACTGTGTGAAATAAGATGCTATCTGACAACGTGGTTCCCACTTCCCCTTTCCTCATTTCACAGTTGAAAGGCTGGGGTGGGGGATGGTTAAACAAAGGGAATTGGACAATAAGAAATAGTAGGACCTGGAGAAGACGCAAGAGATCTAGACTGTTCCTGACTGCCCAAAGTTTAGAGGTACCTCAGGAGGCCTCTTCCATTCTCGGTACAAGGGGAAACTGGCTTCCAACAGACTTCAGCAATGGACCGAGGAAGGTCTGAATTTTGTCAGGATATTTGCTCAGGGAATTCACTTCACATTCTGAGATGAGAGAAATGGAATTTGAGGTTAACTTGGATCACAGTGAGTGTTAGAAGCAAAGGCAAGAAATTGGTAGCTCTTAGAAGTTTCAGTATTTCTGTCAGACAGCTTCCAGGCTCTCCCACCAATCCATCTGAGTTTTCTTTCCTCTGTTGTCAGCTTGCACAAGGAAGCACTGAGCAGTCAGCCATGAAGTAAGTTTGCCAAATATACTGATTTCATTTCAGCTATTTGTGAAAAGCACCGGTTTCTCTGAAATCACTAAATCTTCACTGTCAGGAAAATATTACCCACACTATTATTTTTGCTCCTCTCTTTACTATGGGGAAACCCCCATGGCACAGTGGTTAAGAGCTTGGCTGCTAAATGAAAGGTCAGCAGTTCGAATCTACCAACTCCTCCTTGAGAAACCCTGTTGGGCAGCTCTCTATCCTATAGGGCTGCTGTGAATCGGAATTGATTTGATGGCAATGTTTTTTTAATTACTACAGAGACAAGAAAATGCATGTATCTGGAGGTTCTTACCTACATGGTCTTTAATGCTTGTGCACCAATATGTACAGGTAGTCCCAAGCTTACAGTGTATTTGAGTTATAATGAATCTACTAGCCATCTTTTCTTTTTTTTTTTGGTACATTTTATGGTTAGTAATATGTTGCAAAGTTGAACTTGATGTTGTGATTCTCAAATGTTCATTTTAAGTATTCAGTTTTATGCTATACCGTTCAAAACACTTCTAGATTTATAAAGAAATGGGTAATAAAAGGCAATAATAATGAAAACTAAAAAAAAAATGAGGTATTCTACTTATGTCAGAAATGACTTACGGTGTAGTCACTGGAGCAGAATCCCACTGGAAGTCAGGTACTAGCAGAGAGTATAAAAAGAAGACAAAGGTATCAAACAAAGAAATCAACAATAATATTAGTAGATATTAGCCTTTAATTAGTGCTTATTCTTTACTGGATATTGAGTTAAACATTGTACATATATTATTTTAGTGAATCCTTACAAAGATTCAAACCTAGGCCAGGTACAGGGTCATAGGGTCTCTATGAATCAAAATGCACTCGGTGACACACAACAGCAGTGCAGATTAAAGTCCTTAACAGCTGATCTATACTGCCTGTCATGCCTTGTCTCTCCGGCTTTATTTGGGCTATGAGAAGAATCACGGGTGGAAAATGAATGGTTATATAAATAAATAAACAAATGATTAGACTACATGCACCTTCTATCTATGAACTGCAAATTGCTCTTCACTGGAGTCCTGGGTTGTGACTGTTTAATACTGTGGTTTATGAGTGCATACTTACCTGAATCTGTTGCATCAAGTTGATTCCCACTCATAGCCACCGTATATGAGAGAGTAGAACTGCCCTGTAGGGTTTCTGATGAATGGCTGGTGGACTCAAATGCCAAACTTTTGGCTGATGGCCAAGCTGTTACCTCTGTGCCACCAGGGCTCTGCATGCTTATCTAGGCAGGAGAATCGAGCTTTATGGATGGTATACGCAACTGTAAATGAGAAACTACCCTAGTTACTAGCTGAAGACTCTGCCTGAAATTTTTAACCTCGATCATATGATCACCTTTTTGCTGCTCATTCATAGTCTGGAGATGACAGAATTCTTAGGCAGGATACGTTAATTAAGCACATGCCCACTGGCGATAGGTTTGGATGTTGGAGCCCTGCCCTTAACCATCCACAAGTAATTTTTATTCCTGAAGTCAGAAGGGCCAATAGGAGTAGCACCTGACTGAGCTCAGACCTGAATCGCTGTAGGAACAGAAACACGGCTTGAGTTTGGAAATTAAAGGCTGCTCAATACAGAGCTGATAGGCTGCTCTATCATGAGCAGGACATGGAATGTAGGTACAGTGAGTGTATTTTCTTCATTCTCCTTTGCTCTCAACATGATGGGAACAATAGATGTACCTTAGATTCAGTGTGAATATTATTGGTACACTTACAGCACAGATTTTAGAGAAAAGGAATTTTTGTTACATCTACCATTAACCCAGTAACACAGTTTTTTTTTTTTCTTAAAGATGAAATACATGAAAAGAAAAAACAAGCCATATTTCTATTGCTCAAAGGCAAACACTTTAACAGTTAGGTGTATTCACCTCCTTTTTCCAATTTTAATAGATATGCGTGTGTATGAGTTTTACATAAAAAATATTACTTGTGCCATATAACTAGGCCCTTAAAAATGTGTGTTGAATAAATTGAAAATAATATTTAATGAGATTGTGAGCAGTTGTTTTGTGAGAGGAACTTATAATGAACAATTATACTTTCATCTCTATAATGAGAAATAAATTTCATAATACAATCATGACTTTGTCTTGAATTGCCATTGAAGGGGACTTTTACACCAAAGACTCCATATTGCTGAAAGGATATTAATATGGTCAGCTCAGTCAGGTGAGGTTTGTCTCCAAGAACTCCTCTAATGTGGTAGTTGCCTGTTGATGGTAATGATAAATGCTAACATTTATTGAGTGCTCACTATAAATCAAGAAAATACTATAATTGCTCTCCATTTATTAACTTGTTTAATACTCAAATACAGAAATTAAAGCAATTTTCTTCAGGTCACATAATAAAATTAGGATGAGAATCCAAAACCTGTCCATTTAACTCTCGCACATTACCAAGGCAATCTTCCAGTCTTAGTACGTTATGATTTTCCTTTCTTGAATTTTTCATTTTCATTCTTTCTCAACCAGAATATGCTTTCCGGTGATCTTTTTCAGTGGGAATATTATTTATTTCCTTTGTTTTTAAATTTTACTATGTTTTAGGTGCAAGTTTCAGTGCAAATTAGTTTTTCCTTCAAAAAATTTATACACAGATTGTTTTGTGACATCAGTTGCGATCCCCGCAGTGTGTCAGCACTCGCTCCCTTTCTACGCTTGGTTCTCCATGTCCCTTTGTCCAGCTTCCCCGTGCTTTCCCGCCTTCTTGTCTCTGCCTTGGGGCAGGAGTCTCATATACTTGATAGACTTAAGAAATACATTCCTCACATGTGTTACTGTTTAATGTTGCTGTTGTTAAGTGCTGATAGGTCTGTGTAATATTTGACTCTGAGTCCTGAAACTACAATGTATCTTAGTCATCTGGTACAACTGTCACAGAAATACCACAAGTAGATGGCTTAAACAAAGAAAAGTTTACTCTCACACAGTCCTATAGGCTACAAGTCCAAGTTCATGGTGCTGGCTGTATTGGAACACACTCTTTCTCTGTCAGCACTGGGGGAATGTCCTTGTGTTGCATCAGTCTTTCTTTGGTTTGAGAGTATCTCAGCACCAGAACCTGAGGTCTGAAGGATGCACTCTGCTCTCAGTGTTGCTATCTTGGTGGTGTGAGGTCACTGACTTTCTGCTTGCTTCCCTTTCCTTTTATCTCTTGTGGGATAAAAGGGTAAAAGATGACAAAGCCACATTCCAGGGAAACTCCCTTCACACTGGAGCAGGGAGGTGACCTTAGGAAGGGTGTTACAGTCCCGCCCTAATCCTCTTTAACATAAGGCATTCTGTTAACCACAGACAGAGTTTAGGATTTATGGCATAGGAAAATCGTAAAATGGAAGGCAATCACACAGTACTGGGAATCAGGACCCAGCCAAATTGTTGCATACATTTTTGGGGGAACACACTTCAATCCATGACACAATGGTTACAAGTTCAGCTGCTGACCAAAAGGTTGACAGTTTAAATCTACCAGTCAGTCAGTCTTTGGATATTCTACGGGACAGTTGTACTCTTCCTCTAGGGTCATTATGTGTTAGAACCAACTTAACAGCACATAACAACTGTAACAACAACAGTCTTTGGCTGAAACGTAGACTTCAGGAGTATCTTAAGTTCTGAATTAGCAGAGTGCCCAGAGGCCATAGTTGGAGGTTCCTATAGTCTGTGTCACACCAGTAAATGTGGTCTCTATGTAATTTGAATTTTTTTCTATATTTTTCTCCTGCTCTGTCTGGGACCTTGTACTGTGATCCCTGTCAAAGTGGTTGGCGGCAGCAGCCAGTCACCGTCTAGTTCTTCTAGGCTCAGGCTGGTAGAGGCTGTGGTTCATGTGAGCCATTGGTCCAATGGACTGATAGTTTCCTTGTGTCTTTGATTTTCTTCATTCTCCTTTGCTGTCAACATGTTGAGAACAACAGATGTACCTCAGATTCAGTGTCAATGTTATTGGTACACTTAAAGCACAGATTTCTGAGTCTTACACTGAGAGTTTTGGGTTCTGTACTTTCACGTTAGGGATCAGTAATTCACATTTCTAACAAGTTCCAAGGTGATGCCAATGATGCTTTTCCAGTATATACTTTGAGATAATCCATTGGCCCTAAAAGGGAAGATTCAGTCTTAATTGGTTTAATCCAATTTCTCCAGCAGTTTTTCTTTGAGTCTCCTCTAAGCTGTTACCTGCTTTGTGTACCTGCCTAATATTCAAACAGTAGCAAATGGTTGCAGAAATGGTTGCCTTAAATCTATACACAAAAATATTCAAGAAAAGAGAGCCCAGCTCTTTCAGCAATTTACATAAAAATAAGGAAATTTCCTTACCCAAAGTTTTCAGCAAAATGTCTTTGGCTCTTGAACTAAATTAAATGTCTCTGTAACCTTGAACAAGTTCTAATGTTCTGGAGACCATCCTTTGTGGACTGGCTTCTGCCTGTATCCTTGAACCAGTACCAGGAAGAAGCGTGACATTGCCCTTTGATTAACCAAAGACTACCAAAAGTCCAAGGTTGGAACCTAATAGCTGCCCTTTGGGAGAAAGACTTGCTACTCTGCCATTTGTTCTCGTGAGGATTAAAAACCAAAACTCCAAACCCACTGTCGAGGAGTCAATTCTGACTCATAGTGGCCCTACAGACAGAATAGAACTGACTCATAGAATTTCCAAGGAGTGCCTGGTGCATTTGAACTGCTTACCTGTTGGTTTGCTGTCACAGCACTTTACCACTATACCACCAAGGATTATAGCCTATGAAATTTTACAGGACAGTTTTATTCTGTCACATTGGGTCGTTATCAGTTGGAATCAACTCAATAATAAAAGCTTTACGGGAATTACAGATTTCAGATAGAGAGAAAAAGCTTTTCTATTTTACCCTCTTTCTTATTGGTTTAGTTCAAAGCGTATTTAAAAGATGTCTTCTTTCTGAAAAAGTTTTCATAATCTGTCTTCGGAAAACCATAGACAATAAAATTTTTACCTTTCCAAAGTCAACTGTAAAGCTAGCATTTTAAATTTACACACTAATAACACAATAGTTACAGTGATGGAAAAAGTGAACATATTTTTAACCATGCTTTTTCCAAAATAGCATAATTTAGTTGTAATAGTGAATAGGATGGTGCTGATTTATAGGGTGTCTGCAGTACACTCAGAGTTATATCTTGCATGTGTTACATAATTTGATTCATATGGCAACCCTAATAGTTAGGTAATATTACTATCTATGTGTTGCAGTAAGGATTATACAGTATCTATGGAAACCTTGGTGGAGTAAGGGTTAAGTGCTACAGCTGCTAATCAGAAGGTTGGCAGTTCAGATCCACCAGGTACTCCTTGGAAGCTCTATGCAGCAGTGCTACTCTGTTCTATAGGGTTTCTGTGAGTCAGAGTCAACTCAACATTGGTGGTATACTACAGTATTATATAACAGCACATGCTGTGTAGTCTCACATGCATACAATAATGCATTTTATGGATATATAATACATATTGCCCATTTGTTTCAGAAATTATCTCTGTGAGGTATGTATCAAAAGTAGTAAGTACTGTTAAAGAAGCTATGTTGATAAATAAGTTTTTTTATATCTGATTTAATTAAATTTAAATACGAATATATAAGTATTTATTTTGTATAAGACATCACATAACAAAACATATAATGTATCTTCATGGTATATACGTATATATATTGTATATACAGTTGTTCCTCAGTATCCATGGGGAAACCGGTTCCAGAAGCTGCAAATGCTCAAGTCCCTTATGGAAACAACACAGCATTTGCATATAATTTACTCAATCCTCCTGCATACTTTAAATCATCTCTAGACCACTTGTAATACCTAATATAACCTAATATAATAGCTACATACATAGCTGATATAATAGTTCTATATTTTGGAAAAAAATTGTTTTCAAGTATTTTCGATGTGAGGTTGGTTGCATCTGTGGGTGTGGAACCCACAGATACCAAGAGCTGGCTATGTGTATGTTGATGTCGCCATAGAGTCAGTTCTGACTCACAGTGAGCCACAGGTGCAGAGTAGAATGGCTCCATCGTGTTTGCAAGGCTATGACTTTTCAGAAGCAGACTTCCAGACGGGCCTCCTAAGGCAAATCCAGGTGGGTCTGAAGCACAACTTTTTGGTTAATGGTTAAGTGCTTAAACTTTGTGTTACCTGGTGACACATATATGTGTATGTATATGTATATATAATATATGTATATATAAAATATGTATACACATAGACACATACAAGGTCTGATAATTAAGTTCACAAACTTGCCACTGCACTTATATTGGCAGCACTGAACAAACAACTCAGTAAAGTTTCTTAGCCTTGGTGTATCAGTGCCTCACAGTTGTGTTCATGTCAGTGTGTGGTGTGTCTTGCTGAGTGGCATTCATTATAGTTGCGTGTTTTTGTGTGCCGTTTTGAGAATGTCAGAGCTTGAATTAAAGGAAAAAACAAACATAAAATTTCTTGTTAAACTTTGCAAGAATGCAAATGAAATGAGGGACACGTTAGTCCAAGTTTACGGGGATAATGCCATGAAGGAAACAGCAGTGTACAAATGGGTTAAACATTTTTCTGAGGGGAGAGAAAGTCTCACTGATGGAGAGAGGTCAGGGTGGCCAGTAATGAGCAGAACTGATGAAAAAATTGCAAAACTTCATCAAGTTGTTTGTCAAAATTGTTGGCTAACTGTGAGAAGCATAGCAGACCAAGAAAATATTGCTAGAGAAAGAGGAAAATCTTAACTGAAAATCTTGGCATGAGTAAAAATGGTCCCAAAGGAGCTCACCAATGAACAAAAGCAAAGGACAGTTGAAGTTTGCCAAGACTGTTTGGAGAGGCAATACGATGTTTGGGATTGTGTTATCACTGGTGCTGAAACAGGAGGGTACCAACACAACCCCGAAACAAAGTATTCGAGTGCACAGTGGAAGTCAGCCAATTCTCCATGACCAAAAAAGTTCTGTCAGTCTAAATCAAGAGTCAAAATGATGTGGCTAACCTTTCTTAATATCAGAGGGATTGATTGTACATTATGAATTTGTACCAGCTGGACAAAAAGTTAACTAACTTTACTATTTAGAAATCCTGAAAAGGCTGTCAGAAAACGTTAGATGAAAATGACCTGAATTTTTTGCCCACAACTCATGGCTCTTGCATCACGACAATGTACCGGCTGACGTGGCACTGTCTGTAAGGGAGTTTTTAGCCAGTAAACAAATAACTGTATTGGAACACACTCCCTATTCACCTGATCTGGCCCCCAGTGACTGTTTTCATTACCAGAAGACAAAGCAAATATTGAAAGGAAGACATTCTGATGACATTCAGCACATCAAGGGTAGTATGAGAGCTCTGAAGGCCATTCCAGGAAAAGCATTCCAAAATTGCTTTAAAGGGTGGACTAGGTACTAGCATTGGAGCATAGCTTTGCAAGAGGGGTGTTTTGAAGCTGATCACAATGACATTCAGCACTTTTTGTAGGATGCGTTTGCAAACTTAACTGCCAGACCTCATACATGTACACACATACACACATATACATATATATGCTTGTGCGTGTATATATATGTACATACATATGTATACATATATGCACACATACAAAAAGAAGATAATCTGCATAAAGCTCTTAATGTAATGCATGGTTCATAGTAAGCTTTTGATTTCCTTCAGCATAACACGCAATTATTGAGGAGCTATTAGCTATGAAACTTTATTTAAAGAAATAAGCCGCTATTCATATATATACAGATATTTAATGGCATATATTAAGCACCAGCTCCTTTAACATAGTTCATTTTAATATACTCATTACAAAGGTAACTTTTCAAGCAAATTAGTCATGTAGCTGGTTTCTTGATAATAGCACAGGGAGTTAAGACTGCCAAAATCAACAGTGTGTTTCAAAAGCTTCCAGGTTCTCTGTAACAAAGGCTGAGTAAGCCATGACTCATAATCAGGAAACTTCTATTTGAGGGCCTCATTATCTCTCTTCATATCTGGGGTGTGGGAAAGACTGGTAGCTGTGGGCAGCAGTCATGGGAGGAGTTCCGTTCCATTTCCAATGCTCCATAGTGAGTTAGAGACACACAGTGAAAGTTTTCCCTGAATAGTTATTTTTGTATTCAAGGGAGCTCCAGAGATGTGTGTAGAGTGATATGAAAATGTACTCAGGACAATGGAATGGTGTTAGAATTAACCATTGATTCCAGTAACTTGAGTTGAGGCAGTCACGCGCTATCACCCATGACTGAGTCTCTTGTTTACATGTAGCTGCTCCCGATACTTACACTTCATTTTTCATGTTTTATTTATTTATGTTTGTGTTTGGGGGGAGGTGTTAAGGAAGGGTACATTTTTAAAACTCCACTTTGCACCTGTATATCATGGAATCGAAAGAAAATGGATTTCGTGTTGCCCAGGAGTTGTTTAAATTGTGAATGGCTCGTAGTTTGGGGCTTGTGCAATGCCTTCGCGTTATTGAACGTCAAGTTCTTGTCTGTTAAAGGAAGAGTGCTAAATGCTAGCTACCTAGTAGATTTGTTAACGATCTCTGGTTCCACAGTGGTTAAGCACTTGGTGCTAACTAAAACATTAACAGTTTGACACCCTCAGCCACTATGCGGGAGAAAATACCTGGTGATATGCTGTTAAATGTTTCAGCCGAGGAAACCCCCTGGGGCAGGTCTACTCTGTCCTATGGGGTTGCTAGGATTCGGAACTGAATCAGTGACACAGAACTACAACTATAGTAGATTTGTTGTGAAAAAGTTTAGACTGTGATTGGTCAAGTTAGCCATGATTGTACCTGGCTCATAGTTGGCTATCAAGAAATTAATACTGCTACTAAAATGTAGTTACTACTTCTACTCAAATAATACTACTAATACAAGTAAGAATAATAAAAACCTTGTGACTTAGTATAATGGTAAATGCTCAAATTTCGGGCATCCATACAATTCATATCCAAAAGGGTAACTTTTTTTTCTTTTTGAAACTGGAAGTGTCACTATTATTATCCCAGTAATTGGGCAAAATAAGGACTGTCCTGAGAAAACTTGAACGTATTCTCATTTTAATTATAATAACCATGTTGTTCTGCTGAGGGAGCATGGTGGCACAGTGGTTAAAAGGTTGGCTACTAACCAAAAGGTCAGCAGTTCAAATCCACTAGTAACTCCTTGAAAACCCTATGGAGCAGTTTTACTCTGTCCTGTAGAGTCACTATGAGTTGGAATTGACTTGATGGTGATGATTTTTGTTGTTGTTGTTAAGAGCCATATAGTAGTCCAAAGGCTGGGGATCCAGGCATCAATCCCTGCCATCTCAGTGAGTTCAGTGGGACAAATAGCATTGATATAAATAATTATTATAAAATGTGACCAGGATTAATGGTAAGGGAAGCTCAAGGTACTATGGAAATCTATAGTGATCTGAAAGTCAGCAAAGGCTCTCTGAATATATGATTTTTTTTTTAAGCCAAATATGATGAGAAAGAATTGATTAGTTTATATTGGAACTAATGTCTAAGGTAGGAGGCACAGTCTTTGGGGAATGGGAAGAGAGTTGTGTCAAAGTCTTCAAGTAGACAGTATTGCTGTAATAAGGATAACAAGTTAATGTGAGGCTGGAGAGCTGAGCAGGACTGAATTATGGAGGCTCTGCAAATCATTAGGAGGCAAGACATGTTTTGTGGGTAGCTAGGAAGCCATTGAGATGTTTTACACAGAAGGTTGACATGATCAGATACGCGTTTTATAGCTAGAGTTTGGCTGCTACGGACCAATTAGGAGACCGTTAACAATGGTCAAGACCAGAATTAATTGCAATTTCTACAAAGATGCAAATGAGATGGAAAAGTTTAGGAAAGTATGAAAAAGACTAGGTTATTAATTAAACATGGAAAGTGAAGGTGAAGCGGAAGATGCCTAGGTCTTTAGCGTGGGTATCTGAATGGATGATGATGACTCTAAATAATGTAAAGAATGTTTAAGGAGGAGAATCAGGTTTGAAGGATGATGGTACTACATTCAAGTTTGGAAATGTAGTCAAAGTATCACTGATATATTCAAGTGGAGATGTCAAATGCCAAGTGCCGTCGAGTCAAATAGAAGATTTATATATAATCAACCTTCAGGAGTGAGGAGAGCATGGAGAGCAATACTTAGACATAACGTGAGTCATCAGCATAAATATTCTTTGAAACCCTGGGGCTAGAAAAGACAACCTGAAGACAATAGGCAGAATGAGGAACGGCAGGGTCAATGACAGACTTTTAAGGAATATCAATCTAAAAAGACGAAGGAGTTTTCAAAAGGGCTTCAACAAACAAGCAGCATGTGATCACAGTCTAACTCATAATAAGACAAAATGTCTGGTATTATGCCTGTGGGTTATAGCATCCATCAGTAACTACACATAGTTTTAAAACCAGATTCCAACTCAAGAAAAATATCTCTTGAGCTCCTCTGGACATGAAGAGGACTCACAGCCTCACTATCTCACTGATGTTATTATAGTTCCTTTGCTTTTCCTGCCCTTCTTTGGTAATGCTCTATCTAGGATATGCTTCCCTGGGAATATGCCAAGCATGAGCAGCTCCAAGACTGCCCTCATTTTATTCTGAGATAATATTCTCACTCATTTTATAGAAAAAGGAAGTTTTATGCTGAGGGTAGTTGGAAAATCAAGTGTCTGCTTACTCAGGCCGTGAGTTATAATTAGAAAGGCCAGAAATACCTTAAGTAGTAATTCAAGTCTCAATTTTCTCAAGAATCTCATAAAACAAGAATGCAAACATTCTGATAAAAATTTTAAAAGGGACACTGACCACGAGATAGCTGCTCTTATTTGCTTTCCTGTGTTTCTAATCTGCTTTATATCTACTTACGCATACTGTCTCTTTATTCCAATAGACACATCTTAAGAATCACGGCATTTTTAAATCTTAACTACCCCCCCAAAAAGATGCCTAAACCCACTGCTGTGGTGTCAACTTCTGACTCATAGATACCCTACAGAGCAGAGTAGCACTGCCCCACAGAGTCTCTGAGGAGTGTCTGGTGGATTCAAACTGCTGTTTTGTTAGCAGATAGCACTTAATCATTGCCCCATCAAGGTTTCCACTGAACTTTAAAGGATCTCAAAAAGAGCCTCTAGCCCAAGCTGTCTCTGCCCTGAGCCTTTGCCCACTTTATAGATGAGGAAAGTAAAGTTCAGGGATGATGGCACCTAGAATTTACATTTGCATGCTGTTCTGTATCTAAGTTAGAGTGTTTATGCTGCGAAGGCTATAAATTCACAGTGGCTAAGTTCCTAGTTTCCTGAAATTAACTACTATCTGGATTTGAATCTAGCTCCTCTTATGACCTTGGGCAAATTACTTAATCTCTCCGTTCGTTAGTTCCTACGTCTATAAAATAGAGAAAAGCATAGTGTCTACTCTACTTATAGCCATTGGGAGATGAGTCTCTAAGTTTCTCACATTCCTGTATGTCTTGTAAGCAGAGACACTGATTGCCTTTGTTTTGAATTATCTTTGTATAGCAAGTGCCCTTGAAAGATAGAGATAGTGTCTTCCTCCAGAGCAATGGACAGCTTTGCTTACTGTCCAGCATAATGAAAATCATGTCTCCTTTTGGAGTAAACATGAAATATACTTAAAAACCCATTGCTGCTAATTCTGAATCATAGTGACTCTGTAGGACTAACTAGAACTGCCACATGGGGTTTCCGAGGAGTGACTGGTAGATTTGAACTGCTGATCTACTGATCTTTTGGTTAGCAATTGAGTTCTTAACTGCTGAGCTATTAGAGCTCTGAGATATGATTACTGCCCGTTATAAAAGATTTGGTTTACCTAAATTAAGGATTCCTCTCTGGTAATGCCACCAATTGCGTATGCAGGTATCACCTGACCCTTAGAGAAGCAGTGCAGATGGTGACACTCTGGCTGCTGTACAGCTGTGAATAATAAAGTTCTACGTCTCTGACCCAGGAGTGTCATGTTTTCCATGAAAATGTGGGCAGGCTAATGTGTTAGTTTACAAGTTGAGTAAAGTCTCAGACACTGCAAATTCTTTGACAGTAGGCTTCTGTAAGAACTGAACAAATAATTTTAAAGAGCATCTGACATATAATGACTAAAGTCCTATTAAGTATTGGTGTTAATATTTTTACAAGGTTATACTTAAGGAATTCATACACATAGCAAGTGGCAGTCATTCAAATACAACAAGGGACACTGAGTTGTTTAAACTCAGGGAAGGTGTGCATTTGGGTTGTATCTTTTCACCATACTTTTTAAACCTGTGTGCTGAGCAAATAATCCAAGAAGCTGGACTATGTGGAGAAGAATCTGGCATCAGGATTGGAGGAAGATTCGTTGACAACCTGCAGTATATAACCTTATTTGCTTCAAGTGAAGAGGACTTTAAGTACTTGCTGATGAAGATTAAAGACTACAACCTTCAGTATAGATTGTATTTTAACATAAAGAAAGCAAAAGCATCACGACTGGACCAATAAACGTCACGAGAAATCGAGAAAAGTTTGAAGTTGTCAAGGATTTCATTTCACTTGGATCCACAATCAACACCCATGGAAGCAGCAATCAAAAAATCAAATGACAGAGGGCATTGGGCAAATCTGCTGCAAAAGACCTCTTTAAAATGTTAACAAGCCAAGAAGTCATCATGAGTACTAAGGCGTGCCTGGCTGAAGCCATGATATTGTCAGTTGCCTCACATGCCTGTGAAAACCGGACAGTGAATCAGGAAAAGCAAAGGAGAATTGGGGCCTCTGAATTATGGCATTGGTGAAAGCTATTGAACATACAAGAATCAAAAGTTTTTCTTGGAAAAAGTACAACCAGAATCCTCCCTAGAAATGAGATAACAAGACTTCATCTCTCATACTTTGAGACCAATCTCTGGAGAAGGACATTGTCTTAATCATCGAGTGCTGCTATAACAGATATATTGCTAGTGAATGGCTTGAACAAAGAGAAACTTATTTTCTCACAGCTTAAGGGGCCAGAAGCCCAAATTTAGGGTATCAGCTCCAAAAGAAGGCTTTCTTTCTCTGTTGGCTCTGGAGGGAGATCTTTGTCATAATATTCCCCTGGACTGGGAACTTCTCAGTACAGTGGCCCCAGGTCCAAAGAACATGCTTTGCTTTCATACTTTTCTTGGTGGTATGAGGTCCCTCCGTCTCTCTGCTAGCTTCTTTCTTGTGTATCTCAAAGGAAATTGGCTTAAAACACCATCTGATCCTTTAGACTAAGTCTTGCCTGTTAACATAACTTGCACTAATCCCATCTCATTAACATCACAGAGACAGGATTTACAACACAGAGGAATATCACATTAGATGAAAAACAGTGGACAATAATACACTACTAAGAATCAAGGACTAGCCACACTGGTGACATGCATTTTAGGGGGGTGCAATCTAACCTACGACAGACATCGTATTTGGCAGACAGTCAGTGACAAAGAGGAAGACACTCAATGAAATCAGTTGACACAATGAGTGCAATAATGGACACAAGCACAATGATTCTGAGAGTGGCACAGAATTGAGAAGTGTTTTGTTTCATTATTCATACAGTTTCAGATCTGTAAAAACTCAGCTTTGTGCTCTTTTCACCTCTTCATATTACCAACCTCTTCCAACCCTATGCTATATTTTCTGTGTATAAATAATGTTGAAAATAATGTACTTTAAGGGAAAGAAAGGCCAATAGTGTGCTCAACTAAGAAGTTTATACCAACTTAATTGTTGAACAAGTTAAAGTTATTCTGAGACCAGTAAGCAATCCGGTGATCCCAGACTGTCTTGGTCATCTAGTGCTGCTAAAACAGAAGTATCACAAGCAGATGACTTTAAAAAGAGACAACATATTTTGTCACCATCCAGTAGATTAAAAAACCAAATTCAGGGCATCAGCTCCAGTGAAAGTCTTTGTCTGTTGGCTCTGGAGGAAGATCTTTGTCATCAGTCTTCCCCTGGATCAGGAGCTTCTGCGGCAAAGGGACTCTGGGTCCTTTTCAAAGGATGCATGCTGCTCCCAGAACTGCTTCTTGGTCATATGAAGTCCCCTGCTTGCTTTCTTCCCTGTATATCCCAAAAGATTGCCTCAAGGCACAATAGAATCTTATACAGTAAGTCCAGGGCCACCAGCACAACTCTTGTCCATCCTCCCTCCTTAACATCATAGAGACAAGACTTACAGCATGGGGAACATCACACAATACCTGGAATCATGGCTTGGCCAAATTGCTACACACGCTTTTCGGGGACACCAGTTCAATCCAAGACACAAACAACACAAAGTACTGAAGTATTATTTTAAGGGAAGAAGAGTCAAAAACATAGTACATTTTAGTAGCATAGAAACAATTATTTTGTACTGATACACTTTATAACAAAAACATCATGAATTTAAAAAATTTAATTATATTTGTTTTCTCTCTGAAAATTCATTTCTTCTTTTTGTTAAAGGCCGGAAGTAAACTTGTAAGCAATATATGTCACAGACAGAACTCTGAAAACAATTCCTTCCTAATACCAGCTGTTGGATGTTATGATACCATCCTAAAACTTTTTCTACACGTCATGGTTTAAGATATGTACCTATATTACCACAACAGCAAACACACAGCTAGTATGAATTAAATATTTGCCGTATAGTGATAACTTCAGCATTTTACATGTTTCTTCCACTCAGTCTTCACAATAATTTTAAAGTAGAAATTTCAGTTTTACTGATGAGAAAATAAGACAGAGCGAAATTACATAGCTTTTCCAAAGTGACCTAGCTATGTCTAATAGACCAGAAAGAACCAAAGCCTGATGACTAGACAACCATTAAATTCTCATTATGCTACTATTTTGATTGGCTTTGCCAAATAAATGAACAGGATGAAATGACATGCTAAAAGTAAAAAATTACAAGTCCCTACGTGGCACGAATGGTTAAATACGCATTTACAAGCCAAAAGATTGGTGGTTCAAAGCCACCCGGAGGTGTCTCTGAAGACAGACCTGGTGATCTGCTTGCGTGAGGTCACAGACATTAAAACCCTGGAGTAATCCTACTTTGCACCCAAAGAGTAGCTTTGAATTGAAGCTATTTCCAAGGCAACCAACAGTAACAAAAAATTTTTACCAAACTATACAAATACACTCATTATATACCAGTAATTGCAAATTATGAATCAGTCTAACACTTTAGTAAGATGCTCACTGGCAGTCTGGTTCTAACTGTGTGCAGTTGAATGGAATGGGAAGTTTTTTGTTTTTTTTTTATTGTGCTTTAGGTGAAAGTATATAGCTCAAGTTACTTTCTCACACAAAAATTTGTATGCATATTGTTTGGTGACATTAGTTGGAATCTCCACAAAGTGACCGCACATTTCCCCTTTGCACTCTGGGTTCCTGTGTCCATCTGACCAGTTTCTGCCGCTTCTTGCCTTCTCATCCGGCTTCTGGACAGGAGGTCTTTTTATGTGAATTTGAATTCTGCTCCACCAGTTATCTTCCACTCTGTCAGGGACTTGTTGCTGTGTTCTCTGTTGGATGGTCATTGGCAGTAGCCAGGTACTGTGTAGTTCTTCAGGTCTCAGGCAGTTGGAGTCTCTGGTTCATGTGGTCCTTTAGTCTTTCGGGCTAATGTTCTCTTTATGTCTTTGATTTTCTTCATTATCCTTTGCCTCAAGTGGCTTGGAACCATTTGATGTGTCTTAGATGGTCACTAGCAAAATGTTAAGACACAGGATGTTACTGAGAATGTGAAATTTTTGAGGAGATACAATTTTTTATCTTGATCTTTAAAAAAGTACAATTTTGTTAATTAATCGGCTTCTTCCAGAGACCATTGCAATTTTTCTTGAAACACAGATATGCATATAGATGATTAACTCTTACAACTATCCTTATTTTCCTGCCTTTAATTCTCCCTAGCCCATGACTCACATACTAAGAAATCATGCTCTCAGTTATGGGAAAATTAGATCAATGTGCAGTGTCGCTACAAGGCTACCAAAAAAAAAGAAAAAATTCAAAATCTTTCTCCATTATTGTCAGCTTATTTTTTAGTTATTTCTCTTTCTGATTCCCGTATTTCATGAGCTCTTTACAAACACTGAGGTCTTTTTTCCCCTATTTGCTTCTATGGTATTTCCAGAGTTCTGTTTTCTATCTTTAAATCTGTCAAACATAATAGTTCCATTTTTTAAAAATAACATTTCACTTTTTCTTTTCTACAGTATACTTTATATTTTTGAAAATCAGCATAATCTTTTTTATTGTTGGTCAATGCTTGCTATACAGCCATACCTGAAGCAAAAGGAAGTAATTAGAATGTACATACACTGTGCTGAATTATCAGAATATAAGGACAATTTAGAGCCTTTATTTGCAGATAGAATACTCAGTCACATAGTTTATATACTTTTAGGAATCTCAAAAGCCCATACGTCTCCAGATCTCTTGAAAATTGAATTGCCACAGTCCTTCATTGTAATAAGTTCAATAGGCAGGGGCCTTATCTTTAGGGTTCTATTGAAACACCATTACCACGAATGATTATTGTTAGAAGAGCCACTTATCAAATTGAGCTCTACAGGTATTTATTTTACTATGCTGCAAGAAAACAGGAGGAAGGAAAGAGAGGTGAGATCTCTACAGTGACAGGACACAGGAGAGCATCATGCTTGGGATGTTTGGAGTTCTGTGACATATGATATGAGGACTTAGACATTATTTATCCCCTAAGCGTCCATCAATGGAGCAGGTCAATTAAGAGATGATAAAATTTTAAGATGTTGACTCTGTCTCTAAGGCACTTCCAGTCTAAATGGGGATATTGGTCCTACATGACATGAATCCTATTGCTGTCAAGTCAATTCTGACTCATAATGACCCTATAGGACAGAGTAGAACTGCCCCATAGAGTTTCCAAAGAGCACCTGGTGGATTCAAAGTGCTGACCGCTTAACCAGCACTTAACCAGTACACCACCAGGGTTTCCTCATGATATGGATAGAACATATAACATAACTATTATATTGTGCTGAGCCATGGTGGTGCAGTGGTTAGATCTTTGGTTGCCAACCAGAAGGTCAGCAATTCACATCCATTGCTTGCTCCTTAAAAACCCCATAGTGCAGTTGCACTTTACCCTGTATGGTCATTATGAGTTGGAATTGACTCAACAGAAGAGGGTCTAGTTTATTACGTAGTATAGGCACAACTGTTAAAAGTTCAAGGAAAGGAGACATTAAGTACCTTAGGATTACAAACAGCATGACTTAGAGATGACAATGAACAACGAAAGAGAAGAAAGATATTACAAGGGTGGCATTTAGTGATGTAGGGTAGGGGAGTGCGTCCTGATCTGGTCTGTCTGACTCTTGAAAAAAATATTGCTTTAAAGAGTGAAGGTCAGCTCTATTCTTGGAGACATTTCACAGATAATGGTCAGTGGCAGCTATGTTACAACAAGAGCAGAGGCTTTCAAAATGAAATAATTCAGTTGGTTGAGAGCATTTAAAAAGTATGAAGACTAAAGGGAATTTAAACCTATTTATGCTGTCTCCAACAGCCTTATTTCTTCCTCGGAGGAGTTACTGCCAACATTGTTGGAAAGAGGAATTTGCTGCTACTTCATTAAAAAACATATATCCTGAAATTAGAGAGTAAAAATTACAAGAAGCAGAGGTGGTTCCTCTCGACTTTAACTTCCTGTTTTGCTTGCTGCTTCACGTAGAACTTTTGGTAACCTCCCAGTTCAGTGACTAAAGAATCATCTGATGCTATGAAGTCTACAACAGGCTTGCCTTAGAAATAATTTACTAGTTTATAAGGAGTCACCAACAATTTCTTTGGAGGTAAATGGATCATGAGGCTGTTGCTGGTTCAATTGGTTATGAGTTTTTTTCCCCTTAGTGAAATAAGATGTTGAATAAGAATGTCTAATGCTCACCGAGGACCAAAATGACATGCGGTAAAGACAACCTAAAAGACAGGGAGACCCGAAAGAGTGGGTGCCTTCATCGGCTTGGGACCAGAAGAACCGGATGGTGCCCGGCCACCACCAGCGATAGCCGCGATGGAGCTCACTAGGTTGAGTCTCACTGGCAACACAAGAATAAAAAGGGGTGCATCCTGAGATCTCCACTAAAAGACTGCAATTGATGGTCTAGCGGTTTGAAGTTCCCCTGAGAGCATGGCCCCCGGCCCTGATGCTGCCCTTGCCCATAAATTATAACAAAGGTCCACTCTTTGGACAGGAATGGGTTGCACT
Organism: Heterohyrax brucei; assembly: GCA_028571685.1. Taxonomy (NCBI): domain Eukaryota; kingdom Metazoa; phylum Chordata; class Mammalia; order Hyracoidea; family Procaviidae; genus Heterohyrax; species Heterohyrax brucei. The sequence continues at coordinate 89,369,848 of CM053146.1, forward strand.
TGGCAATGCAGAGTGACCATATATTGGTTGCACTTTATGGTTCTATACATCTATAGGATATCATCCTGCTGACCTTTGGCTGGAGGAAAGAGAGTGGGTGGAGAGGAGCGGAAAGGAGGCTGTTGGGAGGATGAGACATGCATGGAGCAGAGAGGAATAGTGTGCTGTCACCGGACAGGGAGAGCAGTGGAAGTTGCATATAGGTGGGCATGTAAATTTATACGGGAATGTACGTTTTCACTCAGTCATGTTAAATAAAAAAGAAAAAAAAAAAGAATGTCTATACACTGAAAGCTTTAGTACTATTAATACAATTAATTGGAGCTTAGAATTCTATGAAAGCTGATGTTGTTGTTATGTGCCATTAAGTCAGGTCCAGCTCATAGCAACCCCATGCGCTACAGAATGGAACAGTACCTGGTCCGGGAATGCAAACACAATTCTCACCGATTCTTACTTTGAATGTATATGCTGATTTCATGCTTACTTGATACTTTAGTGTTGCTTGCTATTATTCTTTAGGATACCTGGAAGAAAATACTGTTGTACAAATCTATAAAAAATATTCACATAGCTAATATCTTGGCTGTTTATGAACACTTACATTTTATGAACATATAAGCCTGTTTCATTTTTTTTCCATTTTATTTTCTTAAGTAGTGTTTTCAGCATTGAAATGTGTAAGACTACAAAGAGCAGAGTCACATATCAAGAGAGAAAGACGAAGTATGAGAAGACATTTGGTCATTGTTTTCTCTAGATATTAAAGAGATGATGTGTTAGTTCCCGGAACAGGGTTAGAGCTTTATATATTGTTCTAAGTCGACTGATATGCCAAGGAAATGGTTGCCTTTCACAGTCAGAAGCGAACATAGGATGGGAAAAGTAAATAAAGCCTGAAAGGGCAGCTTGTGCTATAGCATTCAGTATTCTTTCTCTTTCTCAGCATCTCCAGCTTGTTTTATACAGATCTCTAGTACGGTGAAGCATCAAGAGGAGGAAGTTATGGAGACCCTTGGCGTGAGAGAAGACAAAAGACAGATGGCATCTACAATGGGCGTAGGGTACATGGTCATAAGTTAACACCTCAGGGAAGCTGATATAATCTTATGTTGGGGTTCGGATTTCAAGACGTGACCCAGAATTTCTTTAAAGGTTAAATTTTATTAAAAAATATGCCCAGTAGGAAAAATAGTGGTGCACCAGGGATGCACCCCAAACTGCACAGAGCAGGGGGCGACCACGAGCTTCCTCAGCATCCAGTATTTAAATCGTGAGATTACAAAGCAGGGAGGGGGAACTGACCTTTACATTGATTGGTTAAGGTTGGCTGAGGTCATACGGAGTTTCTGCAAGCTGCAAAATTTAGCTGTGAGTGAATGTGTTAACCACATGGAATTTCCATTAGTGGATGTTTTACTAGGCTGCCTCCAGGGGTTATTTGTGAGGCTGCCTCCAGGCTCTATTTGTGAGGCTGCCTCCAGGCTCTATTTGTGAGGCTGCCTCCAGGCTCTATGTGTTTTGGTGTGAGTACCCTATGGTATTTTTCTTCTTGTTATTTCCTGCTAAGTTGGCTCCCAGAGTCTGAATTTTCACTGCAGTCTTCCTCTAAATGGAGTTACTTATGTCTCATTTCAACACTTAGAATTTGAGAAATCTTAGGGATTAAAGAAAAAGAAAAGGAGACATGAGAAAAGTAGAACTGGAAAGCAGGGCCTTAGATTCAAATCTGACGCACCATTGTCTTCCCGATATCAGCAATATGTTCCCAGTATGGCATCTGCTGATGACTGTTCCTCTTAGAATGAGGGGAAGTTGTCACTGTCTCCCGCATGTCCTTTAACTACTTGATTACTTTGTTGTTCAGTTCCCTGGGGGAAGGAGTGACCTTTTCTGGGGCAAGGTTAATTGCTCTAGAATAACTTGTTGATGGGTGCCATGTGTTGATTCAACTTTTGGTGACTCTATAAAACCAAACCCACTGCCATCTGATTCTGACTCATAGCAATACTGTAGGACAGAGTAGAACTGTCCCATAGAGTATCCAAGGAGCTCCTGGTAGATTCAAACTGCTGACCTTTTTGTTAGCAGCACTCTTAACCACTACACCAGCAGGGTTTCCATAGTGACCTTATATCCAGCGCCATCAAGTCAATTCTAGCTCATAGTGACCCTACAGGACAGAGTAGAACGGCCCCCAAAAGCAGCTGGTGGATTTGAACTGCCAATTTTCTGGTTAGCATCCACAAACAGAGTGGGACTACCCCATAGGAATTCCTAGGCTGTAGTCTTTATGAAAAGGAATCAGCAGGTGTTTTCTCCCTCAGAGCCACTAGTGAGTTTGCAACACCAACCTTTTGGTTAACAGCCAAGCCCTTAAAAATTGTGCCCCAGGATTCCTTCTAGAATGACTAGGAATTGCTCATTGCTGTTATGAACTATCAATAACAATCAGTAAAGAATTCCTTAGGGCAAAGCTTTTAGAAAACCAAATACCTTTTTTTTTATTATTATGACTGAGTGAAAATGTACATTCCCGTATAAATTTACATGTCTGCCTACATGCAGCTTCCACTGCTCTCCCTGTTGGTGACAGCACACTATTCCTCTCTGCTCCATATGTGTCTCATCCTCCCAACAGCCTCCTTTCCCTTCCTCTCCACCCACTCTCCTTCCTCCAGCCAGAGGTCAACAGGATGATATCCTATAGATGCACAGAACCATAAAGGGCTTCCAATATATGGTCACTCTGCATTGCCAAGTCCAATCCACTCGTATCCAAGGAGTGGACCTTCATCATGATTTATGGGCAACGGCAGCATCAGGGCCAGGGACCATGCTTCCAAGGGAACCCTGAAACTGCTGGACCATCAGTTGAGGTCTTCTAATGCCAGTCTCACAGCAAATAGGGTACGTGAAATGTCATGTACCTGAATCTTTGTGTGTCTCGGTTTCATCTTCTAATAAATAAAATAATTTCACTGATATTCTACTGTTAAGATTACCAAAAACCAAACACATTGCTGTCAAGTCAACTCTGACTCATAGAAACCCTTCAGGACAGGCTTGAACTATGCATAGCATTTCCAAGCACCAGCTGGTAGATTTAAACTGTGAACCTTCTAGCTGGTGGCCATGCTCTTAATCACTGTGCCATGAGGGCTCTGCTGCTCAGATTAAATGAGAGGGTTAAGGCAAGAGATTTGTATCTGGGCTAGTATGATTTATTTTATCTTTAGCACTGAAAAAAGCCTTAGCCAAGATACCTGGGTGTAAATTCTGAAGCACATCCTATTTGAAAGGCGTATCTTAAAACTTTGTGCCTGTGTTTATTTGAGTGTGTGGAGAGGGCAGGAAATGAGACAGTGATCAAGTAAAGTAAAACACCAGTGGAAAAGACAAAGGAGTACATTCCCATGTGATTTTCTTAACCATCACCTTGGATTGTACTTCCGCTTTCTACATTAAAATAAAATGGATATTTAAGGCAATCTCTCTACCTTAACTGTTATTTGTGTTAATTTCTCCTCCCTTGTTTATCTACAAACTCCTTGAGGATAGAGCCATATCTCATGTTCTCTACCCCTATTAAGACACAAACCCACTGCCGTTGAGTCAATTGCAACCTATAGTGACCCTATAGGACAGAATAGAACTGCTTCATCATGTTTCCAGTAAGCACCTGGTGGATTCAAACTGCTCACCTTTTGATTCGTAGCTGTAGCACTTAACCACTACACCACCAGTGTTTCCATAGTGACCATGGTCACCGTAAATTTCTGGTGATTCAATATGATCTGCTGACTTTTTTCCAACTCTTATGTGGATACATGTCTTCGATGGTACAGAAGTGGCAGCAGATATTACAAGAGGACTAGAGAGGTGGTTTGGAGCCCTGGTGGGACAGTGTTTAAGAGCTTGGCTGCTAACTGAAAGATCAACAGTTCCTTGGATATCCTAGGAGGCAGTTCTACTCTGCCCCATAGGGTACTGTGAATTGGAATCAACTTGATGACAATACATGTTTTTTAGTTTTCTTAGGTGATTTAGAGGGCATTGTTCCATGTCCAAAAAAGTGCTTCAAAAGGGAAAAAATTTTGTGTTAAATTGTGCTTTAGTTGTAGGTTCATAGAGCAAATGGATGTCATAGCTAGTACACATACTCTTTTATAACAATAGTTAATCTCACAACATGTCAACATGTTCTCTTCTCAACCTCAGGTTTCATAGTACCAGTTTTTCTGTCTCCTCCTGCCTTCTCATCCTTGCCTGGAGCTGCCATGCCCCTTTCGTCTTGTTTTGTTTTATGAGCTTGTCTAATCTTTGGCTGAAGGTTTACCTCCAGAGTGACTTTGTTACTGAGCCGAAAGTGTGCCCAAGAGCCATGTTCTCAGTTTCTCCAGTCTTTGCCAGGCTGGCAAGTCTGGTCTTTCTTTGTGAATCAGAATTTTGTTTCATGTTTTTTTCCAGCCCTGTCTGAGACCTTCTGTTGTGATCCCTGTGAGAGCAGTCAGTGGTAGTAGCCGGGCACCGTCTAGTTGTAGTGGACTGAGTCTGGTGGAGGTCCTTATAGATGGGATCTGTGAGTCCTTTGGACTAATCTTTCCCTTGTATCTTTTGTTTTCTTCATTTTTCCTTGCTCCTGAAGGGGTAAGACCAGTGGAATATCCACAATGACCACTCACAGGCTTTTAAGACTCCAGATACTACTCACCAAGGTAGTGTGTAGAACATTTTCTTTATAAGCTGTGTTATGGCAGATGAGCTAGATGTTCCCGAAGACCTTGGTTCCCACAGCCCTCATCCGAGCAATTCAGTCCCTCAGGGAGTCTGACGTATCTCTAAAGTTCCCATGACCTGAAGGGAAAAATAATTAATCATTGCCTAAAAGTTCACTTTTATCTGGCTATTAACCAACTTTGTGTGCATTACAGTAAAAATTAGAACCTGCTATTAGCTATGGAAACCCTGGTGGTGTAGTGGCTTAAGTGCTGTTTCTGCTAACCAAAAGGTCAGTGGTTGAAATCCATCAGGCACTCCTTGGAAACTCTACAGGACAGTTCTACTCTGACGTCTGGGTCATTATGAGTCAGACCCAACTTGATGGCAGTGGGTTTGGTTTTTGGTTTTATTAGCTATGGAAATCCTGGTGGTGTAGTATTAAGTATGCTAGTAACTAAAAAGTGTGCCAGGCACTTCTTAGAAAGGGAAAACTACGGGGCAGTTCTACTCTATCCTTTAAGGTCACTGTGAGTTGGAATTGACTTGACAGCAATAGATTGGGTTTTTTTTATTTGCCATGGTGTAGCAATAATTAAGCACTCATCTGCTAACAGAAAGTAGGGGATTCAAATGCATCTAGTGGCTCTGCAGGAGAGAAGAGTTGGCAGTCGACACCTATAAAGATCACCACATAGAAAGTCCTGTGTGGCAGTTCTACTCCGTCACATGGGATCACTACGAAAACTACTAGACAGCACACGGCAACAGCCATTTTCTAAGTACATGCTTCTCAACAACTGAGGCTGTGGTTTCATCACTTGCACAATACAAAATGCCAACTCTCTTTAAAAGTGCTTTGAAATACAGTCGGCATTGTAATTACAGATGTAAAATTCTATCTCCCAGCTCAAAGACAACTGTTGAAAGATAAGCAGCTGCTTTGTTTGTCTAGAATGTCAGTGTCGTTATTTTTATGATGTACTTTTGAAAAGCACTAATTTGTGAAAGAAAAGCATTCCAGAAGGTAAATTTGACAGTTTGAATTCTCATGCCAACGTGTTCCCAGGATCACACTTAACTGAAAGATGATGAAAGCTGAACACAGCTTTGTTTAACTTCTTCACGGAACTAGTGAAGTGGTTCTGAATTGAATTTTCAAAATTTGCAAGAAGAAAGTATATTATGAACCAGGCAGCTAAACCAAGGTAACTGAATGATTGTGAAAAGTGAAGGGGCAACACAACAGCATTCTATATAGTTTCCACTGGTTCTAGACTATCAGAATAAGTAAAATCTCTTCCCACACTGATAAACCCAGGCCTGTATAGCCTTCCGCTTTTGAGGCTGACTTAAACGGTATGTTAATTTATTATTGTTTGGAAAATGATGCCAATTAAAAGAAAAAAAAACCTGCCAATTTAGCCCTTTAAAGAAATCAAACTTAATCTTGTCTCATAGTTAATAATTTTGAGTACATCTAAGAAGTAAACCGCTTTGTGAGCAAACAGTAAGGTGAGGAAGCTGTCATTTGTACTATGGAAGAGTTTTAAGAACAAAACTAGCTGTAGCAAACATCAGGGAAGGACATGGAAAGGTTAGGACCTAGATTGCTTTATTTTACTAAGATAATTTATTTTAAAGAGTTTTTTTGGGGAGAGGGCATGAGAGATTTATCCTTTTCTTGTTCTGACTCTCCCCTTAAACTCACTGCTGCTAGTAAAATAAGATACAGTGTTTCTTTAGGGGACATTAAGCTTGGGGAGAAATTGAGGCTGAATTGTCTTACATGGATCAAGACAGAGGTAAGGAAAGCTGGTAGCAGTGAAAATATTGTCTATAGGAAGCCAGTGGGAAGACCAGTTTAGCCTTGCTAAAGCCATAGTATCATTTCAAATAGCAGGAAGTGAGGAGATACATGTGATTATTACCTGAAGGGATAGTGAGTGGGAACTGGGGCAGAGAGGGCTGAGGGAGAGGACTCTTAGTTGCAGTCTCAGACCTGTGTGGAGGAGTTTACAACCCTGAGTATATAGTCCAAAGGAAATTAGCACTGTTCAGTCAGTTGCCATTGAGTAGATTCTGGCTTATGGTGATCTCACATGCATCGGAGTAGAACTGTACTCCATAGGGTTGTTAATTCCTTCTTTTTCAGAAGCGGATCACCAGGCCTTTCTTCCAAGACACCTCTGGGTGGAGTCAAACTTCTAACCTTTTGATTAGCAGTTAATGTGCTTACTGTTTACACTTGCCAGAATCCACCCGATGGCAACAGTTATTACGTATTTTTTCATACATAGTATATTATAGTTGGGTGTCGTCGACTGGATTCTGACTCATGGTGACCCTGTATGACAGAGTAGAACTGCCCAATAGGGTTTCCAAGAGACAGCTGGTGGAGTCAAACTGCTGACTTTTTGATTCGAAGCTGTGCTTGTAACCACTGTGCACCAGAGCTCCCAGATGTGGCATAATGACCTTAGAGCAGTTTTTACCCAATTCTTCCCTTGCATCTTGGTGCTACTGTTGTAAAGTACTTTACTTGTACATGTTCCGTATGTACACAACACATTACTACTTTTGCTTTAGGCAGTCTGTTATGTTTAACAATTAAAAATAAGAAAAACAAATTTTACATTACCTTTCCTTATTCCATCTCCAGTTATCATCACTTCTTTGAGTAAATTCAAGTTTCTCCTTGGGCTCATATTTCTTTTGCCTGAAGAACTTCCTGAATTCTGAACATATTTTGTGGATGTACCTAAAGAGCTTTCCAGAGATATTAGATGTAGCCTGTGAGAGAAAGCAAAATCAAGAATGACTGCAAGGTTTATATTAGAGACTCTGGTAAACGCCCTGCCGTACATTTGTCAGGTTGTTGGACTGTGGGGGCTTACGTGCTGCTGTGATGTGGGAAGCTGTGTTCAAATACCAGCAGGCTCACCTACGGTGACAGGTTTCAGCTGAGCTTCCAGACTAAAGCAGACTAAGAAGAAGGACTTTGTGGTCTACTTCTGAAAAGAATTAGCCAGTGAAAATCTCATGAGTAGCAGGGGGACACTGGCTGATACCGTGCCAGAAGATGAGCCCCTCGAGTCAGAAGGCACTCCAAAGATGACTGGGAAGAGCTGCCTCCTCAGAGTCGAGTCAACCTTAATGATGTGGATTGAGTCAAGCTATCAGGACCTTCATTTGCTGATGTGGCACAACTTCAGATGAGAAGAAACAGCTGCATATGCCCATTAATAATCAGAACATGTAGCATACAAAGTATGAATCTAAGAAAATTAGAGATTGTCAAAAATGAAGTGGAATGCATAAACATTGCTCTCCTAGGCATTTGGATTCAAACAGCCGACATTCCGGTTGGCAGATGTAGCACTTAACCACTGCACCACTGGGTTTTCCATCCTCGGCATTAGTTAGCTGAAGTGCACTGGTATTAGCCACTTGGAATTGGACAGTCATATGTCTACTAAACCAGGAATGACAAATTGAAGAAGAATAGCATCGCATTCATCATCAAAAGAACATTTCAAGAACTATCCTGAAGTACAATCCTATCAGTAATAGGATGGTATCCATAGGCCTATAAGAAAGACTAGTTAACAAGACTATTATTTAAGTTTATTCACCAATCATTAAGACCAAAGATGAAGAAACTGAGGATTTTTCCAGCTTCTGCAGTCTCAAATTGATTGAACATGCAATCAGGATGCATTAATAGTTACAGATGATCTGAATGCAAAAGCTGGAAAAAAGAAGGGTTAGTAGTTCAAAAATACAGCTTGGTGATAGAGAAGATACTGGAGTTCATATGATAGAATTTTGAAAGACGAAGCAGACCTCACCAGATGGAATACACAGGAATCAAACTGACTACATTTATGGAAAAAGACAGCAGAAAAAGCTCAACATCTTCAGTTGAACAAGGCCAGCAGCCAATGGTGGAACAGATTATCAACTGCTCATATGCAAGTTCAACTTGAAGCAGAAGAAAATCACAACAAGTCTATGAGAGTCAAAATATGATCTTGAGTATGTCCTACCTGAATTTTGAGACCATCTCAAGAATATATTTGACCCATTGAACACTAATGACTGAAGATCAGCCAACTTGTGAAATGAAGTCAAGGACATCACACATGAATACACCAAGAGGTTATTGAAAAGACAGGACAGAAAAATAAAAGACCAAAATGATGTCAGAAGAGACTCTGAATCTTACTGCTAACCAATGTGAGCTAAAGCAGAAGGAAGAAATGAAGTAAACGAGCTGAACAGGCGATTTCAAAGGGCGACACAGAAGACAAAGATGAAGTATTATAGTGACCTGTTCAAAGACCTGGAGGTAGGAAACAAAAAAAGAATAACATGCTTGGTGTTTCTCAAGCTAAAAAAACTGAATAAAATATTCTAGGCTCGATGACAATGTTGAAGGATTTGACCAGGAAGAATATTAAAATATGAAACAAGACAGGAAACATCAAAAGCAGATGGAAGGTATACACAGAGTCATTATGCCAGAAAAGAATTGATTTTCAACCATTTCCGGTGGTAGCATATGATCAGGAACTGATGGCACTGAAAGAAGATGTCCTAAATGGACTGAAGGCATTGGCAAAAAAACAAGGCTCTCAGAATTCATGGAACACCAGCTGAGATGTTTCAGCAAACAGATACAGTGTTTGAAGTGCTCACTCATCTACACAGTTTGGAAGATGAAATTTGGAAGACAACTACCCGGCCAACAGACCAGAAGAGATCCACATTTATGCCTATTCGCAAGAAAGGTAATCCAAGTGAATATGGAAATTACTGAACAAGATCATTATCATACACAAGTAAAATTTTGCTGAAGATCATTCAAAAGCAGCTGCAGAATTACACTGAGAGGGAACTGCCAGAAATATAAGCCTCATACAGAGGAGGATGTAGAACCAATGATACCACTGCTGATGTCAGATGGATCCCGGCTGAAAGCAGAGAATACCAGAAAGGTGCCTACCTGTGTTTTACTGACAATTCAAAGGCATTCAGTTGTGTGGATCATAATAAATTATGGATAACGTTGCAAAGAATGGTAATTTCAGAATACATCATTACTCTCATGAGGAACCTGTGCACAGACCAAGAGGAAGCTGCTTGAACAAAACAAGGGGATACTAAGGGGTTTAAAGTCAGGAAAGTTGTGTGTCAGGGTTGTATGCTACCATACGTATTCATCTAGTATGCTAAGCAACTAATATGAGAAGCTAGACTATATGCAGACGAACAGGTCATCAGTTTGGAGGAGGACTCATTAACAGCCTGTGTTACACAGATGAAACAACCCTGCTTGTTGAAAGTGAAGATGACCTGAAGCACTGACCAATCAAGATCAAAGAACACAGTCTTCAGTACAGATTACAGCTCAACATAAAAAAAAAAAAATCCCCATAACTAGACCAATAAGCAACATCGTAATAAGCAGAGAAAAGGTTAACGTCATTCAGGATTTTGTTTTACTTGAATTCACAATCAACACCCATGAGAGCAACAGACGAGAAATCTAAAGACTCATTGCATTGGGCAAATCTTCTGTGAAAGACCCCTTTAAAGTGCTGAAAAACAAAGCTGTCATCTTCAAGAGTAAGGTGCACCCATCCAAGCAATGTTTTCAGTCACCTCATATGCATGTGAAATCTGAACAATGAATAAGGAAGACCAGAGAATTGATGCCTTCAAATTGTGATGCCATGGACTGCCAGAAGAAGGAACAAATCTGTCTTGGAAAAAGCACAACAAGAATGCTCCTTAGAAGCAAGGATGGTAAGACTACGTCTCACATACTTTGGACATGTTACCAGGAGAGATCAGTCACTAGAGAACGTCGTGCTTAGTAACATAGAGGGTCATTAGAAAAGAGGCAGACTGTCAACCAGATGGATTGACACAGTGGCTGCAACACTGGGGTCAAGTATAACAACTGTGAGCATGACACAGGACCGGGCAGTGTTTCATTCTGTTGTAGACAGGTTCAGAACTGACTCGATGGCACCTAAGAACAACGAGTCACAATGACAGCAGCAAATAATTCAAAAAACAATTTAGAAAGAAGAGTAGGTACCAGTGCAAAAATAACTTCATCTCTAAAAGAACATAATTTAATATTTTGTAACCTAGATATCCACTATGGATTCTCAAAGTACAAGTTTAAATGACCTGTAGAGGTTGGAAGACTTTCTCACATTAATTTCCAAGGAGGAAAACATAGATCTAGGTATGTAGCTCCTATACCTCCATGTACCTGCCTCCCGTCCTTCATGTCAACCAGCTACAAAGCTGTGCCTTGTCAGGGATCCTGGCAAGAAACCTAGCCCCCCCACCACATGTACATTGTCTTCACATCTATTTTCAACCCCTTATGTGTGTGGTTCTTTACTTATGAAATTATCTCTTGTGAGTTCTCAATTCTTCTTATGTTATGCACAACAGTATTCATAACTCAGCAAGGAAGCTAACAGAATGAAGGTGGCTTCAGGATCACCCCACCTCGGAGGTTTGTGTTTATAAATACACTCTAATATAATTGAGTTTTTCCAAGATTTACGTACATATTACTCTTGGGAGCAATACACATGAAGGAGCATGGGAAGCAGCACTAGGCAATGAGAGGGATTAAAATAAGATAGATTTCAAATAGTGGCTTCAGCCAGTCCTGCAGAGATCTCCCAGTGCTGAGATGGTCCTACAAAGCTGTCCCACCTCAGGGAAACGTGGTTAGGCCTTTGTAACCTGCCTTAGTCAATCACTGGATTCGGGCTGCCCCCCAGAAACTGAGGCACAAACTTGGGAAAAGCAGCCTCCTCCAATGTAGAAAAATTTCCAGAGGTGGATGCGACAGTGCTTCCTCAGCAGCCAGCACTCAAGGCATCTCAGAGACAGTGAGTTTGCCTCAATCATGACAGATCTGGGAGTGGAGGCAGGTTAATCAGTAAGCAAGGTATTTGTAGGTTACTTAAAATTTGTAGTGCACAGTTTCATGTGAGTTTCAAAGATGTGATGAAACACAAGTGAAAATTTGCACTGTAGTTTAACGAGTAAGCACAAGTAACCTGTGTGTACTTTGCTTACTGGTTAGGCCATCTGTGCTGAGAGTCTCCGAATGCGTGCATGATAATCCATTCCTACGCCACTCAGTTCCACTTGCTTCAAAAAGTATATTCCCCTACAAAACAAAAACAAAACAAACAAAAAAACTGACAGGATTGTGTTTGGTACCCTTTCCTTTGGAAATTTTAAAAGGACGTTTCATGGAACAAGTTACATTGTCAGCCCTCTCACTCCTCCCATCTTCAACACATACAAACTCACCATGTAATATGTTTCATGATCCACTGTAAATTAGTTTTTAAAATAAACAGAAACTTAAATAAGTAAATTGGTCATCCATGAAGAAACTTCTGCCAAAAGATCTCTCTCTTTGAACACTCTGAAATTCTTAAAATCATAAGGCCCATACCTTACTGATCTTTATATTGCTGAAAAAAACATACAAACCCAAACCAAACCCATTGCCATAAAGTTGATTCCAATTCATAGTGACCCTCTAGGACTGAGTAGAACTTCCCCATTTGGTTTTTAAGGAGTGGTGGGTGGATTCGAACTGCCAGCCTCATTGTTGGCAGCCAAACTCTTAACCATTACAACACCAGGGCTTCATAAAGCATACCAAGTCAAACCCATTGCTGTCCAATAGATTCTGACTCATGTCAAGCCTATAGACAGAGTAGAATTTCTCCATAGAGTTTCTAGAAGTTCCTGGAAGAATTCGAACTGCTGACTTTTCGGTTAGCAGCTATACCACTTAACCACTACACCATCAGGGTTTCATCACAAAGCATACAGTAGGTGCTTAATATGTAGTATATGACTGCCTTAACACTTTGTACTTGAACACACACCTTTGTATTATATTTTGGAGTCATGTGTCTTTTCCATACCTTGAAGTCTCCTTGAAAATAAAACCACGTCATCATATTTAATTCATAGCACTTAGCAAAGTGTCTTAATACAAAGTGAATGCCAAAATATTACAGTTTGTTTGTTAAAGGAATTACTGTTAATCTAGAACCCATAAGAAGAGGAGATCTTCTTGCAAAAGTAGCCTCAGCTGGTCTCATGGGGACAGTCCTGTAGAGATGTACTGATTTGAGTCAAGGGAGCCAAGCCTTTGCATCCTCCCTTATCCTGGCTTTGGACGTGCACTGCCTCCCTGGAAGAGGGCCTAAAATAGAGAATGCCTAAAAAAAGATGCAACTGTGAGCCATCAGCATCTAAAGTTACAGATAACTAAGAGAGTGACCCTCGATTCTAAAGAGGGATCTAGATAGCACACAACAGCAACAAATACAGTGTTCTTGAGAGGGAAAATTGCAGCCTCTAGCTCAATTGTATTTGTGAGATACGGAGGAAAAGACAAAACCTAGTTTACCTGTGGCACCAGAGCCACAGAAACCTCATCCCTGGAGTCCAAACCACTCCTTTTTCTCTTTGATGATTTGAATTGGTATTTCAGCTATCTACTTCTGGCACTGCCCTGTCACTTGGATCCTGGGAAAGTCTCTTGCTGTCACCCACGCAGTGCTGGCTACCTCTGCCAGCACTACGACTACCCAAGCCTAATCAAGTAGATATCTCAGTGGCCCATGGCTTGCTGGGAGATACAGAGTTGTCACTAGTTTACAGACCTCAGTATTAGGCATTATGGGCCTGGAAAAAAGTTAAATTTCTACCACTGTCTTTTGTCATATATTTTCCACTCTCAGAGTGAGGCTTATTTCTGGATTGCTGACTCCTATGTATAGGCAAGGAGCTTTGGCTTCTGTTCTTTTCAGCACATACCTGCATGATCTCTGCCTCCTACAGACGTGAGCCGCAACATCTATTGAGCAATTTTGCTTGCAGGGAGAGCTTACATTCTTGGTTCCTCCTTGTTTTCTGACCTCAATTTTTGGATGGCTAAGGAAAGTTTCTCATAGTGAGAGTAGGTTGATAGACAATAAACATCTTTCCTAGGGTCAAATTTTTAAGAAGAGCAGGGGTGCTTTCACTGCATCTGGTAACCCTGTGCATCTTCATGAACACACAGGTGTTCTCTTGGTGATCCGATCTCACACACTGAGTTCATGGACACAGTATCTCATCCCCACTGTTCTGGGTTTCAAAGGGAAGCTGGAGGTAGGAGATGACTCTCTGGGACCTCATTTGCTGGGAAAATCATTAAACCAGCATCCATTTCAACTCTCTACTTCTCAACTAAAGCCTCCAGTTCAGCTCTGGCATTTTGTTCTGTTCTTCTTTAATATACCTTTGCCAGCAAGGATAATTCAGGTCTCCCGTGAATCTAAAGCTTCTCTGAATAGTGCCTGACTGTAAATTGCTCTTGTAATAACATGCTTTAACTGAATCCAGTTTTCCAAACTGTTCAATAGCACCTTGTCATAACGGTTCATTGCAAAAGACTCTCTAGTACTGACACATTTTCAGAGAACTTTTCTCCTTTCTGTTGGTGTACAGTGGGAAAGTGGGTGTATGAGTTGCAGCAACTCTCCTCTTTATCAAGTGTACTTTTCAGTACTGACAGCTATTTCATCACAGAGGTGAATCCTGGCGGGACTGAGGTCATGTGTACTTCCTGATAAACAGTCTGTTAATCTCTTCAGATCTCTGCCTCTGAACCTGCCACTGCTTCGATACAGCATGCTCTCTCCAAACTCAGAATCCTCCAGCAGCTTCCTGGAACTGGATCACGTGAGAATGTGCTCAATTGGTGGTTGACTGGCTAACAGCGCCTATGAAGGTCAACTAGGGTTTCCCCTTAACTGATTCCACAATAGGTGTCCAGCATCTGATTGATTCTGCCTCAACAAATCAAGAACTGCAGACGCCTTCAATCAGGCACAGGAACCCTGGTGGTGTAGTGGTTAAGTGCTATGACTGCAAACCAAAAGGGTGGCAGTTCTGTACTGTAGGGTTGCTATGGCAATGGGTTTCATTTTAGATTTTAATCAGGCAAAGCACAAGAATGAATGAAGTATACCCTTCCCCTTCCAAAAAGAATGCTTTATTTTAGATTCTGTCAAAGTAGTAAACTTCTAAAAACCCTTAACCTGCTACCTGGATTTTTTGTTTGTTTGTTTGTTTCATGGAATGATACGATGTCTTGCTTTTTGCCTAAAATACTCAGTTTTGAACAGGGCATCACCGCCCCAGCACTGCAAACTTGATCTCAAAGGAGAACCTTCCCCACCTCAGGTTCCCTGCAAGACCGCTATGTGACTATTTAAGATTCTGAGAATGGCGACTGTTTGACACACAGGGTATCTGAGGCACATTCTGAAAATCTCCATTAGGTTTTTTGAAAAGGCCTATGAGGAATCAGAAAACACGGGCTCTGCATGAAGATACTTGATTCATCGTTCCTGTGAGACCATGTTTCCTGGCAGGACTTTGATTTTTGTGCTATGACTCTTAGTTTTGAGAATCTTCTGCTGGGGTGAACTAGGGCTGAGGAGTAGTTCTGTTTTTGAACACCACAAGTCTTGGCCCATTTTTGTTTATTCTACATTCTGCTTGAAATTGAATAGATTTTTTTTTCCTTAGTTCTTATCTCCTTGTCTTCATTTTATGATACACAGCTTAAAGAAATCAACTGTCACTCTTAACATTTTGCCTGCAAGTCTCTTTAGCCATATTAGAACCAGTGAGTCAGATCCGACTTGACGGCACTTGGACTTGGCTTAGATCGTTAGGCACTTTTTTTTTTCAGGTGACAGTTTTGTTAAACTTTCCACCACCGCATAACCAGGATCTCCTTTCTTTCACTTTCCAATTAGGCTCACTCATGTGATTGGCAGTTGCAATGAGCTATCAACCAGGAGCTCAGACATTGCTGTCAACCGGAGTATCAGCAAGTGGCCTCTTCAAATGGTTTAGCTTCCTTACATCATGGCAGCCTAGGTAGCCAGGCATCTTACATGGCTACTCAGGACTCTAAGATCAAACGTTCTCACAAACAAGGTGGAAGTTGCATCATTATTTTTTTAAGAGCAGGCTTCAAAAACCACACAGCATCATTTCTCCCATTCTTTCTTAGTCAAAGTAGTAACTGACCCAGATTCAAGGTGAGGGAGTGTATTCATGGGAAGAGTGCCAAGGAAGTTTACAGCTATTGTTTAAAACCCAACACAGAGAACTCACTGTCTTATTTTCTTCTGTATCACCACCCTTTGTAATTATGACAGATACTTAAGAGATGCTCTAAAACTGCTTGTTGAAATAGTGGATTTCAGTAGAGAAAGAAAAGAAATTTTACGATTGCTAATAAAACTAGCATGGCATCATGTGAGGTCTCTCCTCTTTGGATCATCAAGATAAAAAGTGCTACTTCTATCAGCTACCTTGGGTGACATATAAACTTTTCCTTCTTGAAACCAAAAGGCTGAGCATAGCGTTCTTCTCTTGGTCCTTTTGGTCTCAGTCTTTTTCATTTTTTGTGTGTCTCCAGGCCCAGGGGAAAATATAAGTTGTCAGAACATTTATTTGCATTTTTTAAAACAGTCAGATTCCTGCACTTTAAGAATGGCACCTGTGCTGTGATGTTCTCGAATAACATGTGGCAAGCCAGTGATCTGAAAGAATTATGGATGATTTCCAAGTACTCTGTTCCCCTGGGGAACTTTGACTCTACAGCTATCCAGCTGAATACCCTTCTCCAGTCCATGTTAGTTTGGTTGTAGTAGGGTGTTTAACTTTGCTTTTGCTGCTAGATTCAGAGAAGTTCTTTCTGTTGATGAAAGGAGTTGAAGGAACGTTATATGCCAGGACTAAATATTTCAACTCTGAATTAGGATGAGTGTCAAAAAAATGTACTTTTTACATATCATATAAATGTATAAGTAAGCCACAAGTCTTAAAAACCATTGCCGTTGACCCTGAACACCCCCACCTAGCCACACTTGTAAGTAGAATTATCTACTGAGAAATGTCAGGCATCTTGTTTGGATTCTCTAAAACAAGACAATTTCTGTGATACATGTATGGTGGTGCCAAGAAGTCCATCTGCCTGACAGAACTGCATCCTTATCTGCCTGGTTACTGGCAGCACAAAGAGCACAGTGAGTTTTGTTTAGAGTGTCGGTCTTCCATCTCTGGGCTAAAAGGATTAGGTCTAAATGGCATGTCGTTATGTAAGGCTTTGCTTGAAAATGTTTGCTTCTTTTGTATTTGAAAGTACTTCATGGTGCTTAATAAATAGCCTAAAATTATTAATTGAACTAAAGAATGTCATTTGAGAGGGCCATAAGCAGCATTCTAATTTGTGTTATTACTTATTTAAGATGACAAAGCAGGGGAAGTTGTCAAGTACACATGTTTGTTGGCCTGGCCAGGTATTGAAGACAGGCCATACAGCGTGAGAATTAAAAGCAGAGATTTTAGAGGCAGTCCTATCTGGTTTATGCCCTTCTTGTTGCAGAGTTACTGCTAACAACTTAGAGATATTTTCATTGTATTATGGGAGAAAAAGCCAAATGTAATATATGAATGAGAGCAGGCTTTCCTGAGGAGCAAGAGCTGGAGAATAAGTAGAGAAAAGATTTTGAGGTAGGTAAGGTCTTTTCTCTCTTTTCAAATAAGCTGCTGAGTTTATTCTTGTTTTTAAATCTTTTAGGCCATTTGGAAGGAAGACGTTCCGCAATATAATGAAGAAGTAGGGTCGCCATGAGTCGGATCCGACTCGACGGCACTTGGCACTTGGCTGGCTATGCTGTTACTAATTAGAACAATAATTAAGGATTATTTTTATGATGGTTTTGTTAAAAATAAAATATTCAAATTTAGCCATATATGTAAAGAAATAAATTCTAAACAATTTCTAGGTTTTTTATGCTTTCTTTAAAAACAGATTTTCATTTCAGCTAACCACAGTCTTGTTTAAAAACAATTCTGTCAACACCCTTCAAATAACCTTTTAAAATATTACTTATGAATCTATGCACCTCAAAAAAATGTTTCCTGTTTTTCATTCCCCAGGGCTAAAGTGACACAATTATTAGCTTTTGGTAGGGTTAAACAATAACTACCTATGCTTACCTTTATGAAAGAATGGAAAACAAATACACTTTGAAGCATTTTAACACTTGAAAATGTTCCCATACTTCAATTCTTTTTTCCCCCCAGAAGAACACAGAGGAATTTTAAAATAACCAAGTATTTTGAATAAAATTTCATCTACTTCCAACAATGAATAAAGTCTTCTCTATCTTGAAATGTTAACAATGCCATACTTTTCAATGGGCAACATCTTTATTTATGTGCAGCAATAATTGCTGTGTGCCAGGTACAGACTTGCTGCTGGAGAGAGCCAGTAACCAGAAAGTACGACAGTAAACAAAACAACCCAAACCTCTGCCACCAAGGAGGTTACAATCTAGTAAGGGAAGACAGAAAATATATAATATAAACAAATACTCAAAAAAACCAAACCCACTGCCACTGTATCTATTGTGACTCATAGTGACCCTATATGCCAGAATAGAACTGCTCCATAGAGTTTCCAAGGAGTGCCTGCCAGATTTAAACTGCCAACCTTTTGGTTAACAGATGTAGCACTTAACCTCCCTGCCACCAGGGTTCCCACAAATAAGTATAAAAGGTTGCAGTAAGTGACAAAGAGGAAATTAAGGCAGGAAGGAAATGAAGACTATCAGTGAGCTTGTTTTAGATAGCCTGGGAAAGCCTCTTGAGAAGATGACATTTAAGAAAAGAAGTGGGGGAAGGAAAGAAGGAGGCCGTGTTGTAAGGAACGGCAGGCCAGGGAAGCGCAGGTGGAACCAGCAAGGGGAAGAAAAGGATAAAATGAGGCATAAGAGAGTCAGTCAAGTATTTAATTTCAAGGACTTTGGCTTTTATGTAGCATGAGATAGGAGGCTGTGTCAAGTATGTTTACCTCTTCTGTTTGCCTCCCAAGATCTGTTCTCCATCCTGTTTTTTGGCCACGGGAAGCTGAGCTGTATTTTCTTATTTTTCCTCATGAACAATCACATCTCCTTCTTTTTGATATTCTTCTCCTCTTTAAGTTATCAAAGTATTTGCTCTGTCAAAGACATAGCAAGATGAAAAGCTACCTCTCTCTGGATCAGTAGCTCTCAACGGTGTTAGTGTTGGGAACCCATTAAAATGCAGATTTCTTGGCCTTACTCAAGATATACTGAATCAGTATCAGGGACTGGAGCCCACTAACTCTGGTGACTCAGTGGTTAAGAGCTATGGCAAGCTAAGGCTGTTAACCAAAAGGTCTGTGGCTTCATACCACCAGCTGTCCTTGGGAAGCCCTACAGGGCAGTTCTAGTCTGTCCTATAGGGTCAACATGAGTCAAAGTCAGGTTGAAACAGGGTATGTAAACTGCGTGTTGAACAAGTTCTCCAGGTTAGTTCTTTCCTGCTGTAAGGCTTGAGAATTACAGTCCCAGGTTACAGACACAGCACCCTTCTGGTGATCATCCAAACAGTTTCTTATGCCCATTGTCCTTCTTTGCTCCAGAAAGAACTCAGTGGTTTAGGTCCTTTATACTTGACTGACTATAATCTGATAAACTTATTTTTTTGCTACTTTTTTAATTGCAATTAAGTGAAAATTTACAATCCAAATTCATTTTCTATGTCTGCCTCTCTGCAGCTCCTTCTGCTCTCCTTGCGTGGTGACAGCACATTCCTCCTTTTCATTCTGTGCTTGTCATATCCTCTTAATGATCTCCTGTCCCCTCCTCTCCACCCTCTTCTTTCTTATCTAGAACGAAACCAGTAAGGATAGAGCCATAAAGTACACACACCGTATGGTCGCTTTGTTTCCCCAGGTCTAGTCTATTTTTGTCTAAAGAGTTGACCTTGATAGTTTTTCTGGACAGGGACTGCAGCAGGTCTAGATCAATTGTGATCTTTCTGCAGAGTTTTTGAGATACACCTCTCTCTTTCTCGTGTTGCCACAGGGGCTCTACATTGTGTGCCCCATCACGGCTGTCTTTGGTGGTGGTCACACACCATCTGGGTCTTCTGGTCACACATGTTGATACAATCTCCCACTCACATGGGGCCTTCTGTCTCCTGAGCTCTTTCTATCTCTGTCACCTCAGCTCTTTTTGTGTCTTGTCTTTGTTGTTTTTGGTGATCATCTATTCTGGATAAGTTGGGACCTTTTGATGTATCTCAGATGGTACCTTACTAGCTTTTAAGACCCCAGATGCCATTTACCAGTATAGGGTGCAGAAGACTCTCTTAGCAGTAGGTGGTTCCCAGATCCCACCTCTGATACTCTATCTTTGCAATATTGAGTTGAGATTGGGAGAATTTTCAGTTTATGATGAAGCCCATTTATCTCCTTTCTACTGTGCTGTGTCACTGCTTTCACCCAGCCAAATTTCTATCAACTATCTAACCTATGACCAACCCTCTCCCTTCCTCTCCATCCTTGTAGCCATCAAGGAGTTTTTTCTTCTGTACATAATATCTATTTTTAAGTCCTTATAGTAGGGGTCTCATACAATATTTGTCCTTTTGCCACTGACTGATTTCACCCAGCATAATGTCTTCCAATTGAAACCAGGTTATGAGATGCTTCCTAACATCATAATTGTTCTTTATCATTGCACAGTGTTTCATTGAGTATATGTACCATAGTTTGTTTATCCATTCATCTGTTGATAAACATCTGAGTTGACTCCATCTTTTTGCTGTTGTGTACAGTGCTTCAGTAAACATTCATGGCCATGTATCTGTTCATGTGACAGTCTTTATTTCCGTAGGATATAATCTGAGCAGTGGGATTACTGGATCAAATGGTATATCTATTTCCAGCTTTTTAAGGAAGCACCAAATCACTTTGCAAAGAGATTGTACCATTTTGCAGTCCCACCAGTAGTGTAGGAGAGTTCCCATCTCTCCGCAGCCTCTCCAGCATTTGTTGTTTTGTGTTATTTTTGTTTTTATTCAATACTTATGAAAGATATTATTCTGCGAAGAATTTAATCATTAAGTACAATTCACAAAAATTCTTTTACACAGTCCTCCATTTGTTTCATATGACATTTGATGTCTTTTACTTCAAATTTACAAACTGTGGAAGGATTGTCTACAACTTCTATTATTGTATAAAAGCCCAGATTTTATTTTTGTGCAACTATTTCTTATGATTAATTATATGCTATTATACTTGAATTTGGCACAAAGGCACCCAACAGTTGCCAATGACTGTTGCATGTTATTCTGTTTTGTGCTGTTGGAGGTGGTTCCATTAAACTTTGAGGACTTTCTCGAGTTACAGAGGGAAATGATTCTGTGACTTATGTTATTGTAGAATGTGTGATAAGAAACTTCACATTTCTCAGAGGCTTATCCAGCACTGCTTCCACATTACACTCCATCTTTCATTAAAAGAGACACTCAGTTGCTCTTTTTCAGAGTATTTCTGTTGCAATTTCCGTAGTTAGCACTTTGAAACAAATAGTGCCCTCTTAGTTTTTGCAGATTTCATATTTTAATTTCCCTTATTCTAGAATTTGCTAATCAAGCTGCTCAGAAAGAAAGAACAGGAAGGCACTTGTATGTGCCAAGGAGGTAATAATAAACATTTACTTGAGTAGTTAAACGCAAACCTTCCTAAGAAGTTTGATTCATTTAGCCACTTTAATAATTTTTAATGATTTCTTAGTGGAGAAAGTGTGGTTATTGGTTGAGGGAGCTGCGTGATAAATTTGGTTGAACCCTAAGGCTACATTTGACTTCTAAGCTGAAGAGGATCATATGAGGGGTTCTTTATGTCCCACTAATGGCTGGATGGTGTCTTGGATGGTGTCTGCAGCAAATAACCAAAAGGATACATTTCCTCTCAAATATTAGGATTTGCAGCTGCTGGTTAAAAATGCAAAAGGTATGCCAAGAACTGTAGCAAACAGTACACATGTCTTAAGATTACAAAAAAAAGGCTTCTAGCTCTTAATAATTATATTGCAATGTAATAAAACATCCTACAAGAAAAATTCTTGTAGAATTTCTGCCTCTCTAAGCTTTTGATTAACTGCTGTGTCTGCTGACCAAAAAGTTGGCAGTTTCAATCCACCGATCACTCTGTGGAAACTCTATGGGGTCATTCTGTTCTGTCCTATAGGGTTGCTATGAGTCAGAATTGACTCAATGAAAGTTTTTAAGCCTTTGGTTAAATTGTTTAAATCAGTGCATTTAGTGTCAGTATACTTTTCAGGAAGCCAAGTAATTTTTTTGCTTTGTATCCTTGTTTCTACAGACACAGTAACTTCTTTCAAAAAAATCTCAGAAGTTATTTAAATTCAACTCTCATGTATCACTAGACATTAATGGATTTCTCAAATAGGGGCATCTATATTTTCTGTATGATCTTGACATTCACTGCTGCTCCTCTTCAATGATAACACTTGTTCTGGTCTCATCTGTAAATACCAAGAATTATTCACTGGTTAAGTTTAATGGGTTTCATTATTCTGTTTTGTTTATTGGTTTAAGTCAACATGGTAATAACAATTTTCGAAATAATTGCACATTTTCCTTTATTAGTGAAAGAGCATAAAAAAGCTCTACTAGATGTATTAGGTAGTAAAGGATTTAATATATATAAACAGGATGAAAAATAATTTTATACTATGTACCTCAAAAACCTTTATAACTATTTTAGATTTTTATATAAGTATTATATAGAATTTTAGGTATACTAGCACTTAAAAGGACTTTAATACTTCCTGAGTTTGGGAATACTAACACTAACTGCAACAACCATGACATTAATGATAAAGCTAACCTTTGAGCACTTCCTATCTGCTGGGCCTGTCTTCGAGACCTTTACATATGCGACCTCCCTCAACCCACCCCACAACCCTAAGATGTCAGCATTAGTACCTTCACTTGACAGATGAGGAAACTGAGACACAAAATCTTTAGCAAATATGCCTGAGTTCACAGAGCTGGTAAGTAGAAGAGTTAGAATTAAGGCTGAAGAAAATAGTGTTAAAATGATGTCAGCTGTTCCTACTCACAGAAAGTATACACAGCTGTCTAGTGTGATTTGAAGGTGCCAGAAGGTCTACTCAGACACATCGCCTTTGATGGCTTACAACACTGCCGCATGGCCCTACAAAGAGAGGCTGCCCTTAGTGTTCAGATATCATTTCCTAAGCATTGTATTTTAACAAGTATTGTCTAAGAAGAATCACCCACTAACAACAGCAAGACAAATTAGATGTATTTTAAGGAAATTTGGATGACAAAAGAAGAAAAAAGAAAATGGAAGAGCTGCTGCAGGTTAAGCGTCTAATATACACTCTTGATTAACCCTAGCAAACTAGAGGGCTTATGAACACAAAATTTATCCACTGTGATTTTGAGTGGATATGGAAAGTACCCACCTTAAATTGTCTTTTCATTGGGATATAAACCATACTAGATGGTCAATGTCTTCATTTGTGATGGTAAAGTTTGATTAATAGCAAAAATTAGCTATGTATTTGCCTTTGGAGCAGATTCTTAGCCTAAAGATTCCATGTATAGATCTGAGTTGTGGGAGGTAGGGGAGATCCATTGACTTGATGTATGAAATTTCAGATATACATGTAAGAATGAACAACACTTTAGGGTTGTCCAGATATTTCAACAAGTTTTCACAGGTCTATATGAACTCCCCCAAACTGGGAAGTAAGGATAAAATCAACAGCATCGCCATACTTCTTACCTAACACTGTGGGAGGTGATCTTTAGCAGCTGAGGAAATACAACAGACAACTCTTATGAATTATGTATCCTAATTAGCATTCAGAGCTACATTTAACCTGAAGTTTTTGGAAAGCAAAGAAGGTATTCAAAGCGACCGAAACTATGATAACGTTATATGCCAGTGGTTTGCTAGAACTCTTTTACCATTTTACTGTGCTACTGCATAACAGATGCAACTATTCAGGATTGGGGCTTTAAGTAAATAAACGACAAAGAAGTAAGACAGATATGGCAGTACAAGTTCCTAGGAAAGAACTATGCAATTGGAATGTGCAGTCTATTAATTAAAATTACTTTTCAAAATGAACAAACTGATCTAACTTTCATAATGAACTGTCACCAGGTTCTTTTGAGCTCTTAAAGCATTTGCTTTACTCTGTTTTTAAAGACAAACGTGGGCCTATTGCTGTGAGTTAATTGAAAAGGATTGTTTTCTAGTTGCCAAGAAACGGTGCTTTCTTACATTATGCAGGCCATTATGTGCAGAGATCAAGCTTCCTGATTTTTCTGCCAGGGTTTACGAAGTTAGGCTGCTGTGATTTAGTTGTCCCTTGAGGAGAAGCGTGCAAATCAAGAAGACTTTCCAGAAGGCTGCATTTCAGTTTTCCAGGTAAGATTGGGATTTGAAAGTGCTGCCTTCTTTTAGGTGCTTCATTTTCCCCAAATCACTCAAAATACTATGGTGTTGAGTGAATGAGTGGATCAAAAAGTTGATTTTAGTGGGGACAGTTTCATGTAAAGTCATGCTGAGCTGATTTTCTTTCAGTTAAAGGTAGGGGGAGTTAAGGTAATAATAGATGTGTATGACAGAGGCATTGTTGAGCTGAGCTTGAGAGGTTGTTTCTTTGGGTTTCGGAGTGGTAAATTACATGTAAATCAAGAGGTGAATGTGTTTATGGTTGAAATACTAAAATGATTGCTATGGAAGCAAATGCCATTATTTTTATTGGTTCCAAGTGAAAAATAGACTTTGTAGTTTCTAACTTCAAAAGAAAGACTTGCTGATCTTATGTTGTAATTTTTTGTTAGCATGATTACTTCTCTCCCTTTATTTTAAACAACAACAAAAAGCCTCTATACCTTTTCATAAGGAGCCCTGGTTAAGCCTCAGTTCCTAATCTAAAAGTCAGTGATCTGAATACACCAGCTGCTCCTCAGGCAAAAGATATGGTAGTCTGCTCCCATCAAAGATTACCATGGTTTTGGAAACTCTATGGGGGCAGTTCTGCTCTTTCTTATAGGACTGCTATGAGTTGGCATCAACTCTACATCAACAGATTTGGTATTGAGTTTATATATTTTCTCTGTCATTCTGTCCTCTTTCCTGCTGACTATTTTCTTTATGATTTTATTTTAAAGGTAAAAATGAAATCTGCATTCTTGTCTTTGTTAGAGCTGTTACTCATAAATAGACACAAACTTAGTGTCCCATATTCCTGGAGGAAGGCAAGCAGCATTTCTTGTTGTAAAATGTGTATCTTGATGCAAAATTAGTAGCTCCCGGGCTTACAAATATAGTGTAGAAGAGGTACTTTAAAAGTACTTTGTGAGTTGAGTTTGTGTGGTCAAGTCATTTCTCACGTTTAAAGAATTCATGTTCTCTTGTAGGCTTAGAGGGAACTCTGTACCTGTGAACTTGTATTTACATTACACATTTCACATGGACTATACATTGTAAACAACTGTTACAAATTTGCAGACAAACAAGCACTTGCTTGGTCCATTCTTTCAAAGTCAGATTCTACCTTCTGTCTTTCACGCTTCGAGTTTTCTTACGAACATATTTATTTTAAAGGAAAGATCAGCAAAATGGATACAGGTCAGGTCAAATATTTATTGTCTCATTAAGTAAATTTCCATTTGTTCAGAATTTGATGCCATCTTACTGTAAATATGGCTTGTATAATATGAACTCTGATGCTGGAAAAAACACAATTCAGTGCAGCATGCCTTTACTTGATAATATGATTTGAGTTTTCCACAGATGAACCAACATGGAGTAAGGAAAATATGACACAGAAAAATGTCAGTGAAGTGGGTTCAATATGAATATGCAATCTAGCCATTTATTTTTAACTTTAATTAAATGAAGATCTCCCGCTTTCTTGAATCCCTATACATTTTTCCCCCCACCAAATTAACTAAAAGAATCACAGTATTATCCACCTATTGCAAGCTGTGTGTTTGGTGTGACTGGTTACCATTGTTGGTACTGTGTATTTGTTTCCAGAAAAGGTGCTATTGACTTTATTCTACTTTCTATTCCTGTCTTCACCTTGTCAAATGTTCTTTTTCCTGAAAAATATACTTTTGGATGTTTTGATACTGAAAACAAACAAACGTAATCCACTGCTGTTGAGTCAATTCCAATGTACTGAGACCCCACAGGACAGGGTAGAACTGCCCACAGGATTTCCAAGGCTGTAATAATTATGGAAGCCAGCTGTCACATCTTTATCCTGCACAGCAGCACAGTTGTGCTACCAGGATAATGTGATACTAAAACATCTAGCCTGGTGACATTTTTGCTTCGCTGCTTGCAGTTGTTGGAACTAGGTGACATGTAAGTATATGGGATGGATGGGGTGGGCAAAAGGCTGACTGATAACAGTATCTTATACAGATTTAGTCTAATACCCAGTGCACTATTTCTGTTGTCAGTATAACAGTAATTGTAACATTAATAAAATAACCATAAAGAAAATATAAATTAGTGTAACTAAATAAGTCAATTTGATTACTATACACAGTGCTGTCGAGTCAGATCCAACTCATGGCCACTATGCTTTTTGTTAAATAATAACTGATACTGATTCTCTACGGACTGAGCTTGAGTTGGGAATCTGGAGTCCATAAAATTTGTGTTCAGTCTCATGAGGAAAAAGAATTGCATTAACAGTTTATAGATTACAGTGACTAAAGTACCATGAAACATTAGACTTTTAAGGACATTATTCTTTATTTGATCTAACTGCTTTGAAACCTGATTTGGAAGACCTCTAGAGATTCCCAAAAAGAGTATAAAAAGGGTGTTTTGTGTGGGAGAGGGGTGTATCGTTAGCTGTTGGTGTGGGGGAACTAGACTGTATTATTAACCATCCCCTGCTTTTTAAGAACACAACCTAAGAGTCTTTGACAAAACTCTTCCTTGAACTCGAGATGCACAGTGTTTGCAGCATTGCTCTAATCAGCCGTTCAAGAAACACAAGCAGACTGGCTGATAAATCTCGTCTGCAGTGAAGTCAGGCTGGTTTGGGCAGTCAATTTTTCCGTTTCGGACACCACTTTAACATTTGTTTCATTGTTCTAGATTTATGACAGGGATCCTTTCTAAGTAGTCTATTAATTTTTTAAAGTACTACTTATTTTCAGTTTTCTGAAAATTGTGATATTTATCTAATGGTACATCTCTTAGACATCATTTCAAACATTTCTAAAAACATATTTGTACTTGTGCTTGTAAATTTTTTCTTTAGTTTCATGATATAAAATCTACGTAGCTTTAGCAATTTGCAATAATGTAAAAAACTGTAAAGTTCTTTTACTGTTTTCTTACCTAAAATGTTCTGTTTTTAATATTAGAAGATTACTTGCCTCAATCAAGAAAATACATGTAAAATAGTTGAGCAATTTCTAATTTTTCTATTGTTTACTTATATACATGCTGCACCAAGCTCCTTAGTAAGGCAAAAAGGACATTCCTATCTTTTGTCCTTAAAATTTTTGTTAAACTGCAGATTTAATTTCTTAACTACAGTGTTATGAACCTTGAGTCATCCTTATACATTTCTTTCTCCACGGGCATTATAAGCATCTACAAAACATGAGAACACCTTCTCATCTCTTCCCTTTGAGCAGTTGTTCCAATCTGACAATGTCTGGAAGCAGTTTTGGTTGTCACATGGGGTGAGATGGGGTAGGGGATGCGGGGAAGGTGCTACTGGCATCTAGTGGGCTGAGGTCAGGAAGACTGCTAAACATCCTACAATGAATGGGTAAGACATTCCTCCACAACAATGCTGCCAGGTGAAAACCCAGGTCTTCTTCAGTGTGATCAGAAAGACATCTTTATTTCATCATACAAGGAGAGGAACAACTAGGGCTGTTGCCTCCAGGATGGTCTACAGACATCCTGGCGAGTTGGGCTTGTAGGGAGAGCAGACAAGGAAACAAATTCATTGTGAGTATTTAGTACTGACCTTTAGGCAGGCTCCCAGGGCTTGGGGATGGTTGACTATGCATTTTCTTTAGATAAGGGTTTGATCCCCCAGGATGGAGGAAGAGGTTGATTTTCTTTCATTAGGATGTTAAGTCTCCACCCATAGGTGAACTGAGGCCATCTGTGGTGCCTTCTGTGGCTATCTCATCAAGGACAATTTCAGAAGCCAGTGCAGTTTATTCTGCCCAGTGTTGGAGGATAAGCCAGAGCAGGGATCTCTTAGAAGGGTTGGGCTCTGAGGCTGCTGACTCAACAAAGCGTTGTCCTATTTCAAATGTCAGTAATGGCGATATCAATAAATCCTGCTTTAGAAGTCTCCATACCTTATCATGGGCTAAATATATAATTATGATTGAGAATTTTCATGTTCTGAAGTTCTTGAAATCCTGAGTGTCTGCATTTCTTTTACATATAATGTCAGTTTATAGTATCATACCTAACTTCTCATTGAACTTTCTGAAATCTGCCTACTTAAAAGCTGGGATTCATGATCAGACTGGATTGTCCAGTTTTCCTTTCCTTGATTATTACCAGTACCAAAATGACAATGGTTACATTATCTTTGAATCTGTATCACTAAATAGTTCTTTACTTGTAGAATATTTCTCTCATTGCTTCTAATTGTGAATAAAGAAAGCATCTAATCAGGACAAGAATATCATCTGTTTAATCACTGGGCAGTTCATGGACTTCTGTGTCCAAAGTCACTATATAATAGACATCTATTCATTCTACAGGTATTTATTGCACTCCTATATACCTATCATATGCTAGAAACTGTTGTATATTGGAAACTGTACAGTGACTAAGACAATATTTTTGTGATGATTACATCTTAGTAGAAATTAGAAGATTCCAAATGCACTTTCTCTCAGCCATTTATGACTCTGGTTTATTGCATGTTCAAAGCAAACAGCAATAACTACTGCAATATTTGCATTCAATATTTATAATGTACTACTTACTGTTGTTAATGCAAATATAAGCATTTGCAAAAATTTGTTCACAGACTTTTTTTCCTTCACGTAAACCCTCGGTTTCTTGAGTACTGCCCAAACACTTTTGTTTGTTGTCTGAATTTTGCTCCCTGTGGCTCTCTTTACTGTGAATGGTAATTTGCTTGCTGTGCATTGTAGAGAAGACTGACTTTGAAGTAAATTTTGAATGAAGGCAAATGAAATGTTTGAGAGTTGAAGTAATGTCAGTAAGAATAGTCAACCTGGCATTTAGGGAATAAAAAAAAAGACATAAAGGTAAAGATGGAAAATTGTCAGTGGAAAGAAGCCAGTTGTGCCTGAAATTTACTTTATTTGCTGTGCCAGAAACAGAAAAGGGGAGAAAAGACATAAAAAAGAGAATTACTGTTTCTTTCTAGTGAAACTGTACCATGGAGCACTTCTTTTCTTCTGGTAGGTTCTCTGCTCTGATGAGTTTTTTTTTAACATTCCTTGGCTACCTGTTTTAAAGCTTGTTCTCCACCAGTCATTGGTGAGGTCACTTATTTCTTTTTAGGCAGGTGTAAAAGGCATAAATGAAGCCAAGAATCTCAATTTTAATATTTTGATCTCAACATTTTATTTTGTTTCACAGTGTCTTCCCCTCCTGAATGCTTATTTTCTTAGTTTATGCAGACAAGAATGAATCTGGTTTTTGGTATTCTCCTGTTGAGTGCCCTAATAAACTACTGAAATATGAAGGACAATAAAAGATTTGATGACCTAAAAGTCTCAGGCTTTATAAAAGCTATAGATTTTAATAATCACATACTGTATTAAGACTGTATTTACCAAGAGCTATGATTTTTTACTCTTCTCTTTTATTTAGAAGTAGAGATTTTATCTAACTAGGAGTTTACAGCTATTAAAAAAATTCTGAAGAAACAATATAAATATGTTTATAGAATATATTTAAAAATTATATGAATATACTTTCTAAAAATCTACTGATAAATGAGAGAACTTTTAATGGTATGGGTTACATGTAGTTTCTAGTGCTGATTTTGAAAAAAAAAAAGTGTTAAGTTTTGTTGTAACAGCCTTAGTGGTACTGGGACATTACAGTGAAATTGCTATTGCTATAAGTATGAATCAAAAAGGAATCCATTTCTTCTTTGTTGAAATCCAGGCTTCATTATATATTAGCTCTTTGAATTTTGGCAAGTTACCTGATCTACATGAAAATAGATTTCCTCCTTTGTAAATTCTGATAAAAATACATACAGTGTCATTATGAAGATTCAGTGAGGTAACACATTTGCTGCTTGTCAGAGAGAAAGTATGTGATAAATATTATTTCCTTTCTTTATAGGCTTCATTCAGTGAATTCATTTCATAGAAAAGATTTTAAAGGGATCTTAAAGATCATCTAGTGTGCCACACATTGGATGCTAGCATTTTTAATATAATATTCCTACTTAGTCACTAGTCTATGGTTTAATAGCTCTAATAAAAGAAAAAATGATACTTGCTGATGCAACACATATTTATGTTGACCTGCATGAAACTGCTACTTTAATAGGTTGAAACAGTCCAGTGTTGGCAAATTTATATAAGTCAGCCTAATATACATACTAAAACAAATTTTGCTTCTCAAAACTTAATTCTATATAAGTCTCATACAAGTTGGCAAGGCTAGAATGTAGACATAGGTCAATAGATGTTATGAAAACATACTACTAGAAAGATGCTGTAGTCACTAAGAGCCTAGAGCAGGGCTTGGCAAAGCCACAGCCTGTGAGTTACCAATTGATTTTACATTTTTAAGTGGTTGAAAACAACAACAACAATTGAAGAAGACGAATACTTCATGATATATCAATGTATATTAAATTCAAATTTAAGTTTTCATACAGCCAAGCCAAGTGCCGTCGAGTCAGATCGCCTAAGTTTTCATAGATAAAGTTTTATTGGAACACATCCAAGCTCACACATTCATATTTTGTCAAAGGCTTCACTGAAAAGGTTAAGTAGTTCAACAGACAGCTTATGACCCATGAAGCCTAAAATATGTGTTACTTGGTCTTTTACTGGTGATCCTGGTGGTGTAGTGGTTAAGTACGGTGGCTACTAACCAACAAGTCAGCAGTTCAAGTCTATCAGGCCCATCTTGGAAACTCTAAAGGGCAGTTCTGTTCTGTCCTATAGGGTCACTAGGAGTCGGAATCAACTTGATGGCAGTGGATTGGTTGGTCGGGTTGGCCCTTTAATGAAAAAGTTACCTGTTTTAAATTCAAATTGCCTGCATTCAAATACCAGTGCTGCCATTTCTTGTCTGTGTTATTTAGACAACTTATTTATGGAAACCCCGGTGGCATAGTGGTTAAGTGCTATGGCTGCTTACCAAAAGGTTGGCAGTTCAGATTGACCAGGGGCTCCTTGGAAATACTATAGAGCAGTTGTGCTCTGTCCTGTAAGATCACTACGAGTTGGAATCGATGGCAGTGGTTTTGGTTTGGGTTATTGCGCTTTCCTGAGGGGCACTTTCCTCATTTTAAAATGAGTACAGTCGTGGCCTGTATGGGATAAGTGTGAGTGCCTAGTAAATTACAAGTACCCTGCAAGTGCTACTGTTGCTATACTTATAATAACTAAGATTCTTCCAGGACACTTTTCTAAAGTTTTAAAAACAGAACTGTAATGATCTGAAAAGCTCAGTGGGGCTGCAGTCCTTGCATCATCGTGTCCTTGTAGGAGCCCAAGTGACAGTCACCATCATTCTGTGGTCCTAGTACTACAAGGTAACCACATGCCGACAGAAAGGATTTTAATACTTACACCTCATACCACATGGATAATTTCAAGTTAAAAATATTTAAGTTTCTAAATTTGCAAATGCTAAGTTGTAAAGTAGGGGCTGATTTTATCCTGTGACGATGAACATCTGCTGAAACAATTTGTCCAGTGGAGTGTTTGCTTCTGTTGGCTGTTTTTTTTTTTTTTGGAAATGGTAAAAAGGATAATTGTTTAACTCTTCTCATCTTCCAAAACAAAGAACAATTTCTCTTGGGACTAGGTGTTTCTAGGATTTGGAAAACTAAAGGTACCTCAGCTTTTTGTTTGTTTTTGAGCAAAGATTAAGTGGCTTTATTCTGAGTATCATGTTCTTTCTTTCTCTCTCACTTAGATAGTGTTTCAAAGCCCACAGTCTTCTCTAGATGATTATTTACGATTTCTGTATTGAAGTTCCATGGTACTTTCTAAGACAGAGATGGGGTGGAGTGAGTTGAGTGGAGGTGGAGGTAATGTTTATCACCAGCAGAAAAGGAGTCAAATTTTAAATTAGAAAGGACTTTTAAGAAACAACTCATAGATTTGTTATCTTTTGTATGCCAAGTAAGAAGGGTCTAGAGGGAAGACAATCCAAAATCTTAAGGGAAAAGAAAAAAAATCCTCCCAGAGCTAAAATCCAATAGTGTCTTAGAGATAATGGATACTTAAGAATTTCAAATCTAAGACTCCTCGGTCTGGTTGCCCCTTCAGCTTTTCTACGTAGGTTTCCCCGGGGAATGCTGAAGAGAGGACACTTCAAGCACTTGGCTTTATTCACTTGACAAAGCCAGTGAATAATAACTGGGTTGTCTGAGTCAAACAGCTTGAATTAAAGGTGCTTGTTTTGTTTCCTTGCTTAGAGCAAGGCTTCTAGTCCTTGGAGGAGACACCAAGAGCCGTGAGTCATCTCTGAAATGAGGGAGGGAAAGTGCTGTCAGGTTTCAGGTGGATTCTTAGGAAGAAAAGTTATTAAAAGGAGCAGGAAGACATAAGCAGAAGACCAGATAATCAAATATTTGAGCACTGATGAGTTTCTCTTTGCTGTAGAAGATTAAATAAGAACCTGGCTATTCTCAAATGGTTATAAAATTGCTTATAAATTGCTCAATTGCTTATAAAATTTGGGAGATGGGCAAGCATGGAAAGAAAAAGTTTAGCTACTGAGGCAAAAAAATATATACGTATATATATTTTGCCATTTGTTATGTATTTTGCCAGCCAGTTAAAATCTTCAGCATTCTTTGGTACAAAAAGCCATAAGATACTTACGGGGTGGAGGCAAATTTTCCTCTAAGTGAACTGTTAGAATCTTTTGGCTGAGAGTCAAACACTTCTGTAATTTCCTTCACCACTTTTAGCTCTTTTTTGCCATCGCATATTCCAAGCATGCCTCTGGAATGTTAAGAAGATGCCAGATATTATTTTGGATGTTGTATTTTAACATACGTAACATCAAGCTGAACTTGTTCCTAAAGACTAAAAGTCAGAGTTCAGAAATGAAGCTGTAGTTACTTCTTTCTTTTAGTGAGTTGTAAAACTTTAATTGAGGGCTGACTCAAGATCTGATAGATCTCCTACCTGTGACAGTAAGTTAGATGGGAATTTTTATCCCCTGGCTTTAGGCAGAAATATATTTATGTGTGCTTACGGCAAGGAACTGAGTAAAAGAAGGAAAAACAGCTGCTAGACTTACCACTTAAATCATCAAATTGTCCACATCTGTGGCCCAAAGACCAGTGAGTTGTTTGGTCATGAATATTGGCTGTTGAGTCCTCATCGCTGAAATCCCTTAAAATAATGACTTTGGTAATTCTTTGAAATAAACGTTATATAGTTATTTCCCAAGTACAGTAAGTCTACAATTAGAAATCCTATTACTGCCGACTATTCTAATTTCCTTAACAAACCTGTGAGACTTGCTGTATGGCACCAAGAGAGATGAAGAGAATTTCAGCGTAGGGAGAAGTCTTTTGAGATCATCTAATCATGCTAAAATCATTTAAAGTAAAGATGGCTCCTTAATCAAAGATTTCCAAGGGATTTATTTCACTGACAATTGCAGTACGACCTTGCCCATGATGATAAGAGGCTTGCCATTTTGATCAAAAATCACTACAGTATCAAACCGAGGGTGAATTCTTTCCTAAGGAGCTTATGACTAAGTCAGGCCTCTACAAGCAGACTAGGAACAAGATTTTTTGGTTACCAAGATCATAAGTGTGATGTTGGCCCAGAGGCTTAAAAAGTAAAGCACATATGCTATGTCTCACTTGTTCTCTAGGCTATTTCTCCTGTCATTTTGATGCTCTAAATTTTTTTCTGTCCTTGTTGCATTTGGAAATAGCAAGAAGTATTCTTAGCTGGCTTACCTGAATTAATCTCTTACGGGGCCAGCAAATCTGAAATGACAACAATGACAGAGATATTTAATGAAGAAAACTCTCTCTGTTCCATCTGTTCTAGCTCCTATACTGTTATTTTTGGACCTATTATTTGTGGACGTGGCACAAGAGCAGGCAGTGTTTTGTTCTGTTCAGAAAGTCGCTATGAATTGGAACCGACTCGACGGCACCTAACACCAGCCTATTATTTTCAGCTTTGTGATCTTGGCCGAATCATTTCAGTTCTCTGGGCCTCAGTTTCCTCTTCTGTATACAAGAAAATGAGTCTTCATGGCTGAATAAGTCTCTTTTAGCTCCAGTGGTCTGTAAACCAATCTATCATAAAGCAATATTGAAACAAGTCTGTGACCTTTACTATGAAGAAAGGACAGTGGGAGGGAAACACGTCAGGAATTTTTTCTCATTTCTCCCCCTCCCACAAATGCTGCAAATGGCTGAAGTCAGAGACTCAAAGTTTTATTAGGCATGTTAACTATTTGGGTAACATTTCATGCAATGGTTATTGATTTAAAACCGAAGGGAGACAAATTCTAAGCACAATATTTTGTTTTTCCCATTTTGACCAGTTTCAAGGCTTTAGAACACAATTCTAAATAATATATTATTGAGAAATGACAGCTAACTGAACTTAATAGGTAAACTAATATTTGTGTTGATTTTTTCTTCCTAGTTAAAAAATATATATATAACTTTTCGTATTTCCCCCAATTTTAAAGATAACTGAATTTACACCTGTAAAGGTCTTTCATTCTCTCCAACACTCTTTGCAAGATGTCCACAAAAATTTTAAATCCAGTCCTGGGTTAAAATATTGCTGAAGACCTTTTAATTGTGCTATTCATAAAAACATGTGGAATCTTCTCTTACAGGAAAACTCCTTCTCTACAGCTTTGAGGGTAGAGGCAGAGAGGAGGAAGATATTTTACTGATAAACTCTCATTACTATTCCTGAGATTCCCCCAAATGATACATACATGCAGAGAGAGCCATGGGTATGAGAAAACTATTGGAGAGGCTGATAATACAACACCTAATTAAAATCAGACAATGTAATTAACAACTGGGAATAGGAAAAGGAGCTAGTATAAAAGGCTTAGTTGTGTTTCATTTCCTGAATTTTTATGTCTAAAAACAGTTTTTCTACTTCCTGTTATGAAATTTCCCACCATCACTAACTTTAGAGACTTTAAATTTTGCTTAAAAGTTACATGTGGAAAGCATGCTGAATCTCTGCCAAGTGCCTCTGTAGACTTAATGTGGAAGATACAGGAGCATATCTTTTCTATTACACAGTAATAGGAACTTGGTGGTTTCATTTGTAGACCAATTAAATACTTTTTGAAAGATACCAAAATAAAAAAAACAAGGACTTAATTTTAATCTTTACCTACTTATTATGTCACTCTGATAAAGGTTGGATGGCTCTAAGACACCGCTGAGCACTGTTGCTCACTGCGGGTACCCGTCTGCAGCAGGTGACAGATGTGGCAAAAGCCTGTGTCTCACTGTGATGTCTGTGTTTGTCTTTTTCTATCCCTACTGGAAAAAATGAACATAATTAAAAAATTTCTACAGAATCTGTAAAAACTGATTTATGGACAGTTAAAAATTTAATCTATATTATAGAACCAGAATAATGTAATTATGTATAATTTATTGGTAGAATGTACAGATTCAGAGGACACTCCAAGTCAAACATTAGTCGCTTTCAACTTTGAAAGACCCTCATTTTCCAGTTTGTTTTCATGGTATGGTCTATTAGATCATATCTGAAAATCATATTCAGACATGTTCATTAATTCAGTAGTCTTAATTTGGAAAAAAGCTCTATCTTGCTGGAGCACTAAGAAGAAATGAATAATGTTCAAAATTGTCCAGTATTATTTTCTGCTGCAAACAGTAATCTCTCATTGCATTCCAGTCTGTCATTCAACTTAACATCTTGCCCCAATTAGTGTACTGCATACCCATAACCACTTGCCATCCAGTCGATACAAATAGTAAATCTGTTGCTGCCCAGTTGAGTTGATTCCAGATCATAGTGACAGAGTAGAAGTGTACCATGAGAGGAGCAGTTGGTGTATTTGAACTGCCAACTGTTGGTTAAGAGCCATAGCTGTTAACCACTGCACCACCAGTTTTCCAAATAATAGCTCTTTTAATAATTCTGAGTCATCAAATATTTGTCCAGCAAATTTTGCATTCACAAAGAGGAATACTTTGAATTTTTACATAGAACAGGAGAGCGAGGAAACTCAGAAGCTAGATTTTAAAAAAGATTATTGAAAAGCTTCTCATTTAGATATTACCCATGTATCAGCTGTGTTTTAGTCACTTAGCTCTGCACTAACAGAAATACCACAGAGTGGATGGCTTTAAGAAAGGAAAGTTTATTCTTAAACAGACCAGTGGCCTACAAATTCAAATTCAGGACGTCCACTCCCGGGGAAGTCTTTCCGCCTTGTGGGCTCTGGAAGAAAGCCC
The DNA here is from genome assembly GCA_028571685.1 of Heterohyrax brucei. Taxonomy (NCBI): domain Eukaryota; kingdom Metazoa; phylum Chordata; class Mammalia; order Hyracoidea; family Procaviidae; genus Heterohyrax; species Heterohyrax brucei. The sequence continues at coordinate 89,406,276 of CM053146.1, forward strand.
TTATGTTGCATCAGTCTTTGTCCAGGGAGCATCTGGTCACAGGAACCTCAGGTGTGAAAGACGTGCTCTTCTCTTGGTGCTGCTTTCTTGATGGGGAGAGGTTCCCAATTCTCTGCTTGCTTCCCCTTTCCTTTTACCTCTTGTAAGATGAAAGGATTAAGGGTGGTGCACGCCATACTCTAGGGAAATTCACTTCACAGTGGAGCAGGGGTGTGATCTTATAAAGGGATTTACAGTCCCACCAATCTTTTAACATACAGCATAGGAAAATTACAAAATGGAGGACAATCACAGAATACGGGGAGTCCTGGCCCAGGCAAATTAGTACGCATACTTTTGGGGGACACAGTGCCATCCATGACAAGCTGCCATGGTGGACCTCATTGTCCGGACACCAGCATCTCCTTGTCCTACAATATTGCTATTGTTGTCAGTTGCCATCAAGGTGACTCAAACGTAGGTGACTCAAACTTTGGGTGACTCCGTGGACAATAGAACAAACGCTCCCCAGTTCTGCACCATCTTCACAGTTGTGGGTGTCCCGTTGTTGTGCCAGCTGCATGTTTTGAATGTTCATCTCTCAGCACTATCTGAGACAATATTGATGCCCTGCAGTAAACCAAACCAAACCCACTGCCGTCAAGTCAGATCCCACTCGTAATGACCCTAGAGGTCAGAGTAGATAGAGTTTCCACAGAAAACCTGGTGGATTTGAAGTGCCGACCTTTTGATTAGCAGATGTAGCATTTAACATCCTACACCACCACAACAGTTGAAAACAAATGGTCCACATTTGCCCCGATCCTAGGTCTCCTATACAGTGTGAAAAACCTAAGCTGCTTGTTTCTTTTGCACCTCCCAATCTCCATTCCCCTCCTCAGGTAAAACTGGTGAATCTCAGGGAGTTTGTTCTACTCACTCTTCCTTCTCAGTTCATATTCCCATTAAATTATGTTTCTCTTCTCTTATGTTATCCCTCCCATCCATTCTACAGGGACCCCAATGTAAAAAATGTGTTAATTTATTTTCCCCCAAAACATTCAGACCAGTCAATTGGATTGAAGATATGGACACATAGTCTGAGAACATTGTATCACAGCACAGTATGGGAAGCAGAATTAATTCAAACATCATATATTTAACAGTAGTTGCCACTGGCCAGCACTGTCGCTCAGGATACAGCTCCTGATGTTTTCTTGGGCATCATCCTGATTCTGACTATCTCCCACTGCTTTGCTGGTCCTGGGACAACTGACTCATCCATCTCTGGTGGAAGCAAACCATTTTTCTTACTTTATTATGCAGATGATATGGTTAGCTTCATCCAATTTTTAGCTCACCGTAGGCAAGCCCTGAACCCTGAACCGAATGGTCTCTGTCTTGTTTTTGCTAAACAGGTAGTTCCCTCCATGAGAAATTCTGTTACCTGCTTTTAGTGACCCCACACAAGCTGCTGCAGCACACTCTGCGTATTGCAATTCATCTGCCCATCGGAGAATTTCCAAAGTGTTAGGTTTTGAAGAGCCATGAGAGAAGCCCTGGGATTCTTTCTCACCTTCACCCTGGGCCTTCTCAGTTATACCCAAACTTGAGTCCTGTGGATTCCGCCTTCAGACACCTTTCTTGGCTCTGCTGTTTCCTGGCGCAAACCACCATCGTCTCTTCACGAGGGTTGGTGCCACGGCCGCCTCGCCTGTCTCTCTCCATCCAGGCTTGCTCCCCGCAAGTCTGTTCTCCATACACCGACCAAAATGGTATTTCTAAAACCTGACTGTAGCACTCCCCTTTACGACTCTTCAGTGACTTTTCACTGCCCCAGGAGTATGCTTTGTGATCCTAGATACACCACTGGCATGCTAAAACTTAAAGGAAAATTGAGTAAAACTGTGTAACTCTAACCTAGACGGCCAGAGGTGATTTCCATGGTGGAAGAAGTAAGGCCAGCTGAGTAAATCACGGCGTACAAAAAAGGTAGTTTTGGTGCTATTCTATATTTTCTTTCCATTTCTCAGATTTTACCTTTAAAAATCAGTACTGTGGGCAATGTCCCATGTACCCTATCTTCTATTCTTCCATTAAAGCTTTGTTAATATTTTATCTCTTCAGGGTTTTTGTAAAATGCCAGTCTAACTAAATTGATAAACTTACTCTGACGAGTGTTAATAAGTTAATGTGTCAGGCATTTCCCTAGTGTTTCTATTGTAATAAGGTCTGTCCTGGCTTCTCCCACAGCAGAGCCTGTAGAAAGTATTTCTTACTCTGAGACAAACCAGTTATGGAGGTAACTTGGGCAGATGAGCTTCTGAACACCTCTTAAAGCACTCCAAAAAAACTGACTTGCTCTTTCTACAACTAGATCTAGCTCTGACCCTAGGGATCTGAAGGGAAGAATATAGTGCCTTGGTGTAATCTAAGCCCCTAGGAAACAGTTTCTGCTTCTGTGTATAATCCTATTATGTGGCACAAAGTCAGTGTCAAAATGGTAATATTCTGCTATCTACCTATGATTCCAGCTTGAATTGTGTTTTTTAATAGCTTTATTGAAATACAATTCACATGCTATAAAATTCACTGTTTCAAAGTGTATAGGTTCTTAGTACATTCACTGGGTTGTTCAACCGTTACTATTACCTAATTTACAAATGTTCCTGTCATCCCCCAAAGAAACCCTAACTCTTTAGTAGTTGTTCTTTGTTTTTACTCCGACTACACCACCCAGCACCAGACACTAAATGATTTACTTTCTGACTATACAGATTTACCTATTTTGGGTATATCATATAAATGGAATCAGATAATATGTGACCTTTTGTTAATTTTTTTTTTTCATTTAACATGAAAGTTTTCAAGTTTGTCTAGGTCATAGCATGTATCTGTACTTCATTTCTTTTTATTGTCCAATAATACTACATGGTATAAATGTACCATATTTTGTTTATTCAGTCCAACAATTGACAGACACTTGGGTTGTTTCCACTTTTTGCACATTATGAATGCTGCCGTGAACATTTTTTTTCTAGACATATGTTTTCAGTTTTTCTTGGGTCTATGCCTAGGAGCAGAATTTCTGTGTTAAATTATTAAGTCAGTGTTTAATGTTTTGAAGAATTGCCAAATTATTTCCAAAGTAGTTAAGCCATTTTGCATTCCCTTCAGCTTTATGAGAAGGTTCAAATGTCTCCACCTTAGCCAATACTTATTACTGTCTTTTTTTTTTTCTTAATAGCCATCCTAGTTTCTTGAAGTGGTATTTCATTGTGGCTGTTATTTGTACTTCCTTAATGATTAGTGATGTTGGGTACCTTTTCACAAGCTTTCTGGCTTTGTTTATTGGCTTTGAAGAAATGTCTATTCAAATCCTTTGCCTCCTTTCACTGGTTGGCTTTTTATTATTGAGTTATAAGAATGATATATACATTCTGAATGTAAGTCCTTTGTTGGGTGTATGAGTTATAAGTATTTTCCCCAGTTCTGTGGGCTGTCTTTTCACCTTTTGATGGTATCTTTTGAATCATAAAATGTTTTAATTTTGATGAAGTACAGTTTATGTATTTATTTGTTGCTTATATTTTTGAAGGTGCATCAGAGAAACATTACTAACCCAAAGCAATGAAAACTTATTCTCATGTTTTCTTCTAGAAGTTTTATACTTCTTAATTTCAGGAGAATGATCAATTTGAGTTATATTGTTATATCCTTTTGCATATATTGTGAAGTTAGGGTTTATTTCATTCTTTTGCATGTAAATATTCAGTTATCCTGGGACCATTTGTTAAAATTCCATATGGATTTAAACCATACGCAGGAAGCTGTTGAGTCAGCAGCTGTGTTAGATATCTGCCACTGAGAATCCTAGGAATCGTTATGATCTTCACCTCTGTGAGACTTCAGATATTAGTATTTGGTTCTATAAATTCGATTTCACATTGTATGTAATGCTCATCTCTTCTTGCTTATGGATATTTTATGGCTATTGTTCTGTTGAATATACCAGGTATTTAGATAAATTTGTTATCCCCAAAGGAAATCAGTAACTACGTTTAAAGTGAAATTGGTGAGAAATGAAAAAATAATTAAGCTTGACCATAAAGAGCTTAGCAAGTCACCCATTTATTCCCTTCACAAATATTTATTGATACAATGCTGGGAATTAGTAATGTACCACATGCAATGTAATTGATAAATAGCAATGGACAAAATATAGCTCACTCCTGCAGAAACTTGTTCTGGCAAAAAGGAAAATAAGTAGGCAATAGACACATAATGTCTGAGATGTTAACACATGCTATGAAGAAAATTAAAGCAAGATAAGAGGGTACGAGGTAATGTAGGAAAGAGCTGCTAGCTTATGCAGAGTAAGCAGAGATTTCTTTGAAGAGAAACTTAAGAGTAGAAACTTAAGGCTGCAACATGCTGTCTAGTGGTCTGCCCCATGGAAACAGCAGGTGCAGAGACCTGAGACAGAAAGTACTTCACTCAGTTTAATTTCCTGTTTTCCTCTAGATTTAGAATGCAAATGACACAATTTCTGTGTGCATCCCAATTTCACCATGGTTTTCATTCCAGCAGTATTTAGAGGTAACTGACTATATATTGTATCACAGCTAAGCTTAAGTGATGTTTCAAAATCTGATAAAATTGCATACTGGAATAACCACCCTCCCCTCAAAAAGGCAAATCCATTTTATTGCATTGTATTTTAATATCCATGTAGAATTGCAACTTCAACGAATTTTGTAAGTGCCTGTGGTGATATTTCCCAAGTCATAATTTATGGTCTAGATTTGTGGTTCCGAGCTTTCACAAAGGACTTGACAGTGGTTTGAACGGGTGAGGATGGTCAGTCAGGCTTCAGAAATTTATGAAGATGACTTTTGTGTTCTGACCATACAGAATGGGTGAATACCATTGGGGTGACTCACTAGCAGGGAGCTGGTAAGTTGGGGAATGTGGATGGCTTGTGAACAGCCAACCTGAGCATCATGAGTGAAACGCTGGGGGTGTGTCATGCGGTGTGTTCAGTACTTTATACCACATATGGTGGTGGTAACTCAGTGACTCACTGGAGTTAATGTTAGAAAAGCGGATGTGGCCCATATGCTATATTCTCACTGAACATTAATGTCCCAACAGAAGTTCTGCTTGCTGTGAGAAGTTCAGTGCCTGGTACAGCCATCACTTTTTAATGCAACCATTCAGGAGCAATGTTCTAAAAACCAGCATTTCGGTGTCTCTCCGTGCCCATGTTTGTATTCGCTATTCCAGATTACAGAGAAATCACTAATGGCCTGGATATGTGAAAGCAACATACAACATCTTCCATACTACCTTTGGAATATTCCAGAATGCTCCCAAATTTTCACATTTACCAGACACTCCTAGGAGCATACACATTTGTACTCTGTGTTCTGGTGGCTAAACTGAGGAACATTTGACTTAAATATTTCCAGATGAGACGGCTGGATAGTTGGCTGATGATTGAGGTATGCGTAGGTAAAAAGTTAAAAGTGAAAACATTAAAATGCGATTGTGGAATCTTCTCTTGCCTTTTCACTGCGTAGGTTCAACTCCTAGCCACTGTCAAAGATAAAATGATCCTCCCCGCCCATAAGCTCAGATTAATACTGTTGCTAGGTAGGAACCAAGCATTTGTTGTTTCTTGCTTTCCGCAGGGAATTGTTCCTACCAGTCCACGCTGTCTGGCAAAATTCTCAGTACTTGCTAATATATGAATACTATGGCTTGAAAGTAGGAGCCTTAGTGGCACATTGGTTAAGAGTCTGGCTCCTTGGAACCCTATGGGGCAGTTCTACTCCATCCTATAAGAGTTGGTATGAGTTGAAATTGACTAGATGGAAAAGAGTTTATTTTATGTATTTATTTATTTTGCGGGGAGGTGGGGGGTTTATGGCTTGAAAGAGTTAGAGAGTAAGTATTACAGTAATCCTATCGGGGCTATTTTTTTTTTCTTTCCCTAATTTAACAAGACTTTGGTTAAAAAATATAGGGGAGCATGAGTGAGAAAAACAGTTGTTACTTCAGTTTCACCAGCCCCATAGTCAGAAATAAAATTTAACTTAAAAAAAAAAAAAATCACAGTGTTAAATCTCAATGGCCATTTCCTCTAAATGTGGCTGGAATGATGGTCTTTAAAGGGTGTTACCAGGTTAAAGCTTTGCCAAGTAAGGAAGGTGGAGTTGTGTGGGAATGAGGCTTTGTTTAATCAGGTTGTATAATGTTATGCTGAGACATGTTGGGAAAAGCAATCCACAGTAATGTGGACTCAGTATGAAATCACAATCTGAAATACACCTTATAAAAATGTAGAGATCTTTTGTGATCTTCTTAGAAATTTATGTAGCAGAAATGCTAGGGAAAATAAACCCTTTTCAATGGATTCACACGACCCCTTTTGTAACATTTTGGGCCTAGAGAAAGAGTACAGATAGAGACTTATGCAATATGTTGCATTATAAATCATGCTAAGTGTCTTTAAGTGAAGTATGTCCTTTCTTCCTGCCAAGCCAAGTGCCGTCGAGTCGGATCTGACTCATGGCGACCATGAGTCTTTCTTCCTACCTTAAAAAAATATACCTTCGGGCAAAGTTCAAATTTAGAATTTTTTCTTTCCTTGGAGTTCATGCTAAAAAAAGGGAAGTGCTAGAAAACCTGTTCCAAGTCCTGCAGCCCAGACATCTCCTCTTCCCACACCCAGCTGCATCTCACATAGCGAGGGTCTCAAGAACATGCATGTGGGACCCTGCCGCTACAGCCAAGCCCCATCCATACTCCCTGTAAATAACTGTCCCTTGGGCACCTCTCAGGCCAAGGGATGTTCCTATCAAGGAACAATCCATGTCTGGGGAGAAGCTGCACCAGACTTATGGCCAGGTGCATTGGAAATTCCATGATTATTGGGAGTCGGGGGTGTGGCTCAGGCTCTGGGTGGACACAATCTACTGGTTCCTGGGCGCTTTGCACTGTGCAAAGGACTAGAAGCAAAAGAAGGGCAGAGATTCTGTAAAGTGTAGAGTCCAGATAAGAGTACTTGTTCCTGGGTTGCTTATATGTCCCTTCTGTCATCTATATCCTTTTAAAATAAAGAATATTTAAAATATAGTCATGTGTTGATGAATTTACCTAATGAAACCAAACTCATTGCTGTTGAGTCAATTCTGACTCATGGTGACCCTATGGGACAGAGTAGAACTGCTTCATAGGGTTCCTAAGGCTGTCATCTTTAGAGAAGCAAATTGTCATCTTTCTTCCATGGAGCAGCTCATGGATTCCAACCTCTACTCTTTTGTTACCAGCCAAACACCTAACCATTGCACCACCAGGGTTCCTTATGTCACCCAATAGATGGGTATAATGCTATGGATAATCCAAAAGAATGAGTAACATGACGTATGTGTGGTTGGGATGTACTACCATGATTGCTTGACTCTGGATATCTAAATATTTCAAACAAATTGTTATAGAATGGATGAAACTGAAGTCTCTCTCAGGAAGGTCTGGAGCACTGTCAAGTTTCTCTAGTCTATGACTCAGTGGGTGGACTTCATCTTGCTCCTTGCTGCTCTGCCTTACATGAAAGAGGAACGGTCTCTTCTGCTGAGCAAAGCCTAGCAAGGGGCTGACTCGGGGATGCCACTGTCTTTGCTTAGTTCTCTTCTCTTTCATTGGTAGCTTTGCATCCTCTTTCCTTGAGTGTCCTTTCTTTTCTTGCATGCACTGTGGATAAACCCAGACCAAACCAAACCAAACCCAGTGCTGTCAAGTCGATTCCAAATCATGGTTTACTTAAAACTTCATAACCCTTGAATCTCATGAGCTGCCAGCTGTCCTTGGCATTAGAGAAAGCTAAAGCTCAATCTGCAATAGTTTGAACAAAAGATATTGAAACCCTGAACTGTATTTACTTTTGTGAGATGATAGTCACAGAAGTCATAAAAATGAATATATATGTTGAAATAATTACTTTTTGTATGTGACAGTGTCTTTAAAAAGAGTGGTAACATTTTAGCTAGCCTCTTTGTAAAGAGAGGGAAATCAGAGATTCTAGTGTAGGTAACAGAGCATCAAAGTATGTAAGATGAAGTAAAGTAATTCTCACTACAATGAATCATTAGATGAATCAGTAGAATTACAAATATATGTACATGAACTTCTCAAGTTTAATGCTGTACTTAATCATCTTGGATGGCTTGAAGCTGTGAATTTCATCTGCTGTGATCTGATTTACTGGAGTTTATAACAGAACAAGGTATTCTAATACTTTGTTTCAGTAATTCACACTCTGAATCTTGACTGTTTTAACTGTGGGTTTTCTTATTATCTAGTCACATTGTCAAACATTTAATTGCTCTATGAGGAAGACAAAGGGTGATCACCACAGGGAAATAAACAGAAGTGAGCAAGAGTGTAAGTCCCCGTGGTGTAAGGATGTCTGACTTAACCATCACCCAGTCTCCAGACCCCAGAACAGGCCTGCCATGTGCTGTGGTCCTCCATCAGTATTTGTTAACTGTTGACACAATAAATGACTAGCTGAAAGTAATGTCTATTAAGCACCAATTCTGGCCCTGGGATTCATGTTTTGTTAGACTAGTTTGTTTAGGTTTTTCTCTGTTGTATAGCATTAAATCCTTTGTTATAGGTGAATAAACCGAGGATCAATTAGGTTAAGTAACTTTTCCAAGACAACCAAAAACCAAACCTTTTGCCACCAAATCAGTTCTGACTCATAGTAACCCTATAAAACAGAGTAGAACTGCCCCATAGAGTTTCCAAGAAGCACCTGGTGGATTTGAACTGCTGACTTCTTGGTCAACAGCCATAACACTTAACCATTATGCTACCATGGCTTCCATGCCCAGTAGAGTTTGTAAAATGATGGACTTACCTACCAACTAGTGTCTTTCTTATTATTTCTATTTCCTTATAGCATTGATAAGGAAGTTTAAATCTTGTTAGCTCTAATTAGGATGTCAACAGTATAATAGATACACATGATCAGTAACTACCTTTTCAAAGCTAGAAGCATAGTTTAAATGGGGAAGTTGATACCTGTCATCTGAAATGGTAACCTTGTCTAAGTGGTCCTGGTTTGCTGTCTCTGCTTTGGTAAGACGCAGGAGTCCTATGCAGACTTCTGACCTCTTGCTAGTAGCACTCTGCACTCAAGGGCCCATGAACGCAGGAAGAGTGGGAAGAACAAAGTAGAGCAGAAATCAGACAGCCTCTGGTCTTCCCTGTCGCCTGCTCTCTGGAATCCTCCTTCCAGCTCTCTCTGACTTCTTGGACTCCAGGCCTTGGTTAGCCAGCACCAATTGGCTTTACCTGACTTCGCTGGACTGCAGCCTAAAGAATAACAGCGTAGCTTTGTGTCCCTCCCAGCCTTGTCTGTACCCCCCATAGCCTACCTGGGGTTCTTGACGTCTGGTATTTGGCAGAACCCACCTGGTTGGTTAGACTCCTGTGTGTGTTCCGCCCTGGGTAACCTCATAACCACCTAAACAGTGAACTGAAGGAAACCTTAGGAATTCTGAAAAATAAATGTGCTCTTCTGAAAAATAAACTGTATTTCCCACCATTATCTGGTAATACTTCCGTGGCTGCCCTGTCTGCAGATAGGGCTGACTGACAGATGGCGATAGAAAGTTCGGGGTGGAGAGTGGGAATGTGCTGTCACAGGGTGGGGACAGCAGCTAGAGCTGCATAGTGGTGTGGGTGCAGGGTTTTATATGGCTGATTGACTTGAATGGTAAACTGTCCCTTACAGCACAATAAATTGTATTTTTTGAAAAAAATATAATGAATATCTTGTTATGATTTTCTTGAACCTCTAGGCCAAACAATTGCACAAGGACTGTGGTATGCGTGTGTGTTGTGTGTGTGTGTGTGTGCATGTGTGTGTATGCATTTGGGGTTGTTTTGCTAAGATGTTCACTATTACTTAGAGACAAAATGAAATGGTCTTGCAAAAAAAAAGATATTAATTTTAACTATTGATCAGAACAAAACAAACCTGTATTAGCTACTATCACTGCTGTTAGCAACAAGCATCTTTCTACAGCATGACAGCTGACTGCCACAGTTAAGAGAGAACAGTTAGAAACATTGTCACATATTTCTGATGTCTTTAAGGGATCCTGGCACATCATCCAGTGCAGAGAGAGACAGAAAACATTTACAGGCTTACCAGACAGCCTGAGCTAAGGCTACTCATACTATCTCAGTGAAAAATGATGTATACCAAGAAATGAACACCTCTGATGTCAACCTTGATAATCACAAAAACCATTAAAAAAGTCCCCGTGGGAAAGGTAACCAAAATGTTTTCTGGTTTCTAACCTGTGAAACTGCACAGCAGACAGATAAACCCTTGAAAATTGTTCAACTGAATTCACTGGTTTAATACCTGTTATTAAATATTTAATTAAAATTTCACCGATGAAGTTTGGAATAGTGGAGACTGTTAGTTTTAAAATGTCTCAGGCACTTAAAGATACTTTTTGATGGCAGCTAGTTTTTGTGTAGAAAGAAAAAGTATTCTTGAAGATTTCACAGCTAAAACTTGGCATCTGGGAGCGATGTCAGTTCACTTGGAGGCGGCACAGCGTGCGGAATGAGCCGTAGGCTGGGGACAAAATACCTACTCGGCCCCTGGGTCTCGCTTTATCAGTAACTCATTAGGTAAACTTGGGCAGGACATTTGACCTGCTGTGGCCTTCATTTTCTTCTGTAAGTGACAGACTGGGTTGTAATTTGTCAGCTCAATTAAAGCTATGAAGTCATCTGATCTTTCTGAAAGTTTCTTTCAAAATACACATTGCTTTTTTATTTATGTCTGGGACTATCTGAAAGGTGTCACTGGACCTTATCCAATCACAGCTTCGGCAAACAATACAGCCACAGAAAGGCTACTTGCGTCACTTGGTTTTATTTTTTCACACTCAAACAATACCTGGCAAATAAAGAGAGGTTTCTAAATTGTGATTGGCATGACAAGACATGGTCAGCTGCATTGAGAATTTAGGCAAAGTATATACATTGTCAGGGTGCAGGATCCACAATTACCCACGTTGGTGAACAAACCAATGCCGTAAATCATGGGCAGGGGACAGATGCCAGAAGCCCAGCTGGGTAACACGCTTTCTTTTGGTGTACATCTGGTTTTGTTGTTTTACTTTCAGTTCTTCCTACCCCCTGGCTTTTCCGCTAGAATGCATACAGACTCAGCAACTTTCCCTAGCTTTCTCTTGCACTTGTTGATGTTGTTAGTTGCTGTTGAGTTGATTCCACCTCATGGTGACCCTACATATGCTCCACAGGATTTTCAAGGCTGTGACTTGAAGCAAATCACCAGGCCTTAGTCCTGAGACTTGTCCAGATGACTGCGAACCACCAACATACTGGTTAGTGTTCCAGTGCATAACATGAGGTCTGGCAACTAAGTCCTCAGATGTAATTGTTCTAAGTGCTGCATACTTCATTGGTCACCTTTGAAGGGCTTCCCTTGGGAAGCTATGCACTCATGCCAGTGCCTTCAAAGCAATTTTGGAACTCTTTCTGCAATGGCCATTGTGTTGGCACAGTAGCAAATTTGTGAAATAAATTGCAGAGTTGTCTGTGAGGTAGTTTTTAGCCAGTAAACACATAACTGTGTTGGGACACCCTCCCTACTCACCTGATCTGGCACCCGGTGATTTTTTTCTTTACCCAAAGATAAAGGAAATATTGAAAGGAAGACATTTTAATGACATTCAGGGCATCAAGGGCCATACAACGATAGCTCTGATGGCCATTCCAGGAAAACAGTTTCAGTTGCTTTGCCAGGTGGCCTAGGTGCAGGCCTCAGTGCATAGCTTCCCAAGGGGAGTACTTCACAGGTGACCATAGTGATATTCAGCAATGTAGTATGTACCCCTCTTTCTAGGATGAATCTGTGCACTTAATTGGCAGTCCACATATTGGGGCCACCCAGGGACCCCCTAATGCATTTACCACTCCTTGTTCTTTGCACTCCGTCTTCCTGGTTTCTGTAAACATTCCAGTATTCTATCCTGGCTCTCCCTCTTCTCTCCAAACCTTAAATTTATTTGTCATTCAAGATGTGTTCCTAGAATCATTACACTTCTATATTGAATCTCACTCCCTTAACATTTTCTTGACTTTAATCAGAACAGGATGTGGCACCTCTTTATTCTGCTGCACACACGGTTACCATGAGTCAGAGCTGATATTGTGGTAATGAACACTGACAATCACAGCAAGCTGTGGAGAGTTCCAAAATGACATCTTTATCTTCCATCATTTTTTTGTGAGGTTTAAAACTAACTGGAGTGAGTTAAGCGCTACCGTTGCTAACTACAAGGTTGGCAGTTCAACTCGATTAGGTGCTCCTTGAATACTCTGGGGGTCAGTTCTACTGTGGCCCCTAGGATCACCATGAGTCAGACCCGACTCGACGGCACTTGGCTGCAAAACTAACTGGCCACTGACCATATTCTGATCCGTTCATTCGTTTATTCAATAGAACATATGCTATATAAGTAATCTTTTAGACATAATGGAGAGTTTGAGACTTTTTAAAAAAATGCTTCTCTAGAAAGTAGTGGTACATGATGTTTCTCAGTACTTGCTGAATACATAAAAAGCATTCTCACTTTTGTTTTAGGACTAATTTTGTTTTAGGACTAAATTTGATATGCTAGTTTTTAAAAAGGTAATGAATCACCTTCATTTTTGTCTGATTTAGAAATGGTTTGGGAGAAACAGAATTTAAGAATAAGACTTTTGGAGTTTTTAAAATTGTTAATTTTTAATTCAAAAGAATCTCATTCTTATGTCTAACACATGTAAGATGCAGATGCACTGACATCATATGAAACATATAGTCCAACTACTTGTTCTTTTCTTCTTATCTCTGGCACCCTAAACCTCTTTCTAGTCCTAAAGCCTTTACCAGCTTTCCTTATCTCTATGATGCTGTCATTTCGCAGGTTACCAGACCTTAAAATATTAGTGATGGCTATGGCTCTTTGCTTTTCCCATTTTCCTAGATTCCTGTGTACTATCCGGTCTCCAATTCTAGAATTCTTATTATTTTTTTTAAATTTTTTATTTAATATAACTGAGTGAAAATGTACATTCCCGTATAAATTTACATACCCACCTATATGCAGCTTCCACTGCTCTCCCTGCCCGGTGACAGCACACTATTCCTCTCTGCTCCATATATGTCTCATTCTCCCAACAGTCTCTTTTTTCCCTCCTCTTCACCCACTCTCCTTCCTCCAGCCAGAGGTCAGCAGGATGACATCCTATAGATGTATAAAACCATAAAGTGCGTGCAATATATGGTCACCCTGCATCGCCAACTCCAATCCATTCCTGTCCGAAGCGTGGACCTTCGTTATGATTTATGGTCAAGGGCAGCATCAGGGCAAGGGGCCATGCTCCCAGGGGAACCCCGAAACCACTGGACCATCAATTGAGGTCTTTTAGTGAGGATCTCAGGGTGCACCCCCTTTTATTCTTGTGTTGCCAGTGAGACTCAACTTAGTGAGCTCCATCGTGGCTATCACTGGTGGTGACCGGGCACCATCCAGTTCTTCCGGTCCCAAGTCAATGTAGGCACCCACTGCTGTGGGTCTCTTTGTCTTCTGGGTTGTCTTTCCCCCATGTCATTTTGGTCCTCGGTGAGCATCTGTTCCAGCTGAGTTGGGACCATTTGCTGTGTCCTCGGATGGCAGCTTGGCAGCTTTTAAGACCCCAGACGCCACTCACCAACGTGGGGTGCAGAGATCCCTCTTAGCAAAAAGCTAGTTGTGCCAGTTGGCCTCGCTTTCCCCTAAGAGCATGGACCCCCACCCCCTGCCCCAGCTACTCTATCCTTGCAATATTGGGTTAAGATAGAAGGAGTACTCATGTTATGTTTAAGTCCACTTAAAATTGTTCTTGTTTCTAATGTGTGCTGTCACTGATTTCACCCAACCAGACACCTAGCAACTATCTAATCTAAACCCTCCCCCTATCCCTCCCTCCTTCCCCTCCCTTGCAGCTGTCAAAGAGTCTTTTCTTCTATACACAAGTCTGTTTTTGAGATCTTATAGTAGAGGTCTCATAGAATATTTGTCCTTTTGTCGCTGACTGCTTTCACTCAACATAATGTCTTCCAGTTGAAACCAGGTCATGAGATGTTTCCTGGAGTCATCGTTGTTCTTTATCATTGCGTAGTGCGCCATTGAGTACATATACCATAGTTTACCTATCCATTCTTCTGTTGTTGGGCATCTAGAATTCTTATTTTGTATTATCTTTCAAAATCTCCATCTGCATTTTCTCTGCCACTGCCCAAGTCAGTGCTGTTATAGCCTCACATCTGTAATATAACAGCAGTCTGCTAGCTGCAGTTTCAAACCCCTAACCCCATCACAAATCCCTACTGAAACCTGCCAACCAAATCTTCATAAAGCGTTTTACATGATACTTCCAAAAATGTAGTAGCTTTCCAGTGACTGCAGATGAAGCCTAACCCCTGCAATCTATCTGATCTCTTCAAGAAAATTTAAACTGCTGTGTTTAGAAAAGGAACAGGAATCCATTAGAATTTTATTGTAAGGGGAATTTTGATATTTAGCATAGTTTGTTTTTGTTTGTTTAATCTCCTATCTGCAGGTCTGTTGGGAGATAATTCTTTGCTGTAGCCAAAAAAGAAATAGGAATGCAACAACTGTGGGAATATATTTTTAGAGAAAACAGACTGACAGAGGGAATAGGAAGTGCAGAAAGCTGAGGAATCTGGACTTCCTCTTGAGCAAGACTTAGTGGTTCCTGGATCACGTGATGATGCTCCATGTGCCTACTGAGGTAACATCATGAATGAGAGCATTTTAGTGTAAATGTTGGAGTAGAAAAGAAGTAAGCATTTCATGTGTTTATATAGTGAAAGTTATTAAAAAGACAATGATTTAAAGTAAGAAAACTACAAATATTCTGGACATTTGATTAAAAAAAAAAACTGCCATCATCAAATCAATTCCAATTCACAGCAGCCCTACAGGACAAAATAGGACTGTCCCATAAATAGGTCTTCAACCTTGGTGGCATAATGATTAAGTGCAACAGCTGCTAAGCAAAGGCTTGGCAGCTCAAATCCACCAGGCAATCCTTGGAAACTCTATGGGGCAGTTCTACTCTGTCCTATAGGGTTGCTATGCATCAGAATCAACTTGAGAGGAGTGGGTTTTTTTGTTTGTTTGTTTGTTTTAATCTTTATGGAAATAGACTACCGTATCTTTGTATCTTGGAGCTTGGAGCAGGCAATGGGTTCTAACCAACAATCTGCTGGTTAACAGCTGTTGCACTTAACCACTATGCCACCAGGGTTCCTTGGATATTCGATATTGCACCTACATTAGAATAGACTATCCCAAGAAATAATTGCCCTTATTAAAACTTTTTTGAATCTGTGTAATTGACACTAAATAGAAATGAAAATGCAGCCTTATGATACTTTCTGAAAACTGAAAACACATGAGCATGAAGATCCCTAGATATTACAGCTTTATGTTTTCTAGCGCAACTGACAAAATCCAATTATTTGAATTATACTGTAGAAGTTATGAAATGGAGTGTATTTCAGAATTTTCGAGTGCTCTGGAATCCAGCTGTCCATGTTGGAATCCTAGCTCTTCCCCTGATCATCTCTGTGTAGCTGGGCAAGTTTCTTCATCTTCCTGAGCCGTAGCTTCCTTACCTGCATGACAGTAGTGGTACCTGCCTCATAGCGTTGCACCTGAAACCAGATGCATCGCTGTTGAGTTGATTCCTACTCACGGCAACCCTACAGGACAGGGTAGAATTGCCCTATAGGGTTTCCAAGGAAGGCTGGTGGATTTGAACTGTTGACCTTCAGGTTAGCAGCCATAGTCCTTAACCGCTTCAGCACCAGGGTTTTCCATAGGGTTGTACCTGCTGCTGCTGAGTTCAGACTCTTAGTGACCCCAGGTGGAACAGAAAAAAACACTTCCCAGTCCTGTGCCATCCTCACCATCGTTGCTTTGCTCAAACCCATTATTGCAGCCCCTGTGTCAATCCATCTCAGTGATTGATGGACTCTGCAACTGTCAAATCTGTGTTCTTTCCACATTGCCTAATTGCTTTTGTTTTGCTAGAGGTATGATAATGATAAAACACAGACTCTGCCTTCAAGAATAGCACTTTCATGGGAGACAGAGAAGTGGTGAATGGACATTTCTGCAAGGTGCTAAGGGAGCGCCCCTGCTGACTTAGCCTTAAAGGGCTGGAAATGGTTTCATAGAATTGTAGAGCTGAACAGGTCTTGAAGTGTGGGTGGGAATTAGACCACAGGCTTGGGTGGGGTGGAGAGTGTTTTAGGCAAAGGTGACAGCATTGCAGGAATGGAGAGATTGTTCTACGCACAAATGTGCAGAGGCTGTGAGAGAGAACATGAGTCACTCGGTATTTGAAATAGGTTCAGTTAGGCTGGACCATGGAATTGGCCTAGAAGTTGAGGCTAGTTCTGAAAGGAGAAACTGGAAGCAATTATTTTCTTCTAGCCAGGGAAATACAAGTGAAGGACAAGCGGTGGCACAAATGAGCATGCGCAGTGACGTGTACACAGGTATAGAACAGTGAGTACCTTACGTTTGTATGCTGGTGCTCATTTACCTCGAGGCACTGATTAAAATGCTTTTAAATATAATATGTGCTTTAAGCTTGGAGAGGTCAGATGTTTCTATAGGTGGCACATAACTTTGCAGGGAAATAACCTCATTAACAATTGAGAGAAATACTCTCTACTTCCCTTTTCCGGGTATTCTTTCCTAAAGAAAGTTATCTACATTATAATTATATATTCTGATTCCTTTGTCTCCAATAAAAAAGCACCTTCCTGACTTCACGTGTGAAAAAATATTATTTCTAGTGCTTTAATCTAACTGTTCTCATAGCAGTAAATCAACAGCTATTAAGCAAGGTACACTCCATTGCCTATAATCTGGCCACAGACAAATTTGGTTTCATGGCCTGTTTTAATTGTATTCCTGAAGCTAAGGAGATTTTAATAGTTAGTAGAAGTTTATTGTTAAAAATGTTTACTAAGAATGTATTAAAATATAATCCCAGATGGGCACCTTATTAAATTTCAGCACTGTCCCTTTCCTACTGTTAAAGATGAATTAGTACATAGAAAAGGTACTCCATCTAATGCTTCCCAAGATAGCTTGTGGAAAAGACATTTGTATGGTACCAGAATGCCCAGAAACCAAATATTTTAGCAATATTAGTATCAAGGTTAGTAGAACCCCCTGTGACATAGCTTTCAACCCAACTTACCCAATAAAGTGTCTGCTAAATGCTAGGTACTGTGTTAAGTGCCACAGATACCAACAATAAAAAGTAGCTCTGCCCTCAAAGAGATCATTTGGCATGCATTAAGAAATTTAAAATATCTGTGATATAATGTGATAAGTACTGTACTGGAAGTATACGTTAAATTCATGTCACACTTGAGAATTGGAAGAGGAATTTCCAAACTTAGAGAAAAAAATTATAAATGAGAAATTCAGTATGCTTTTTAATTTTTTCTCTAGTAACTAGATGTGGATCATTTTATATCAGTCAGGAAAACATCTGATTAGCACTAACTTGTCTAGTGTTTGATCCTTATTCAAACGAGTAATAATGTTACTGGAATTGTTGGTTCCCTTATCTTCTAAAACATGCTAGTCTCCTTTGCAAGTGTTTTAAAAATGCAAATTATGTAATATGCATCTGTTTAACCAGAAATACTTCTTTAACTTCTGCAATATGTCATAAACTATGTCTTAAGTCAAGCCACTTAGTAAAGTGTGATAATGTCGTTAATGACATTTCATGTGAGTATCTTGATTAATACAAATTAAGATTCTTTTGAGACTCTGAAAGGTACTATACGTATTTCTCTAACACTAGGAAACAATATTTTGCCTCCTTTAAAGCAGAAAATTTTAAGATGATTCTGTGAGCTGTTAGTTATTGCAATGAGTCTTTTATTATTATGGGTAAATCCCAATTTTTAATCTCAACAGTCTTTCCTAACCCAAACCAAGCCCAATGCCCTAAAGTCAATTCTGACTCACAGTCTTTACATTAAAATGATTTAAAAGAATGTCTTTTGGCAAGACTGAGTCAGAATTTTTATTACCAACTAATTTTGGAGAATTTCATGTTTAACATTCCCTCTGCATTGAAAAGTAAAAGTGCTATTAGATTCCACTGTCCAATACTGTTAGGTGTCACTTTTCAACTCCTTACTTTCTTTCCCAACTCCCTCATCCTTAAGTGGCAGTGACTTGAACCAGCCACTGATTTTATAGTAAATCAGTGTGGTTATTAGATAGGGAGTTTACATTTCAATTAAAAAAAAAAATTAGTACCTATTATTCAAGTTGTAAAAAAGAAGAATCAAATTAATCCCAAATATATTTGTAACAAAATTACTTGTTTATACCAACTCAATGGCACTTGGCTTTGGCTTGGCAATGGAGAGTCATAAATAAATTTCCCCACACTGGAGACATGAATAGTTTTAGTTTATTATGTTTAGTTTTAATATTAGAAAAGATATCCTTATATGTCTGAAGGTGTTTTACATACAAATGTTTGAACAAGTCCTTGTGTGTAATAACACATTATCATTCACTTATAGATGAAAACATTTTCAGTTTATAAAGGGCTTTCCCATGTATTTGATCTCCACCATATTCACAATAACAATGTGGAGTAGGACGTATGGCTAAATCATCTTTGTTAAGTAGAGAAAATATAGAAGTTTAGATGTTCTGTAGCAGGGGTCAGGAAACAAAGACCCACAGACCAAATATGACCTGGTACCTGGTTTTGAAAATAAAATTTTATTGGAACAAAGCCTTGCTACAATGGTGGTAGGTAACTATTTTCTGTCCTTTTTTTTTTTTTTTTAATCTCTTAAAGTATTTAACTTTGGAGAAATGAGAAAAAATCAGACTGTCCTTTAACATTGCTACAGACTAGAGGGGAGTTGAACCTGCTGCATAAAGAACAGATAAAGGTAAACGAAACACTAATTTATAGTACAGTTACATATGTTTTAGATGAGACTACAATATTCCAACTGATGCTTTGCTTTTGGTTTGGTTTTCATGCATTTGAGCTATAAAAAAATACGGTGAGTCTTTTTCTTAAAGCTACAAAAGGAGAACCTTTTTCAAAAAAAGAATGGTTTTCAAGTTCCTTTATATGGATTTTTTTGTACTTCTTGTGGGCCTTACCAACAGCGAGTATATTCAGCTGGTTACAGGTGGCATTCATTCTACAAAGGCTTCTGGGCTTTACCTCTTTTTACTCATCTTCCCTTGTAATTTAAAGTTTAATTAAGCCAAATATGAACATGGATGATTTACTAAATCCACAGCACTAGTGCTGTTAGAAAGGAGGCATCTTTCTTCTTTGAGGTTTTTCTTTAGTTTATTACTAGATACTCTCCCTCAAGAACTGGTCAGTTGAGTAGAGGGAAGATTTAACAAAAAAATCGATTGCATTTGCTCAGTTTTTACTCCAGCTTTCCTCAATGATTTCAACTTTCTAGCTGAAAGAGTAAATATGATTTATTGTTTTTTTTTTCCTTATGTCTTATTTCCTCACCCTCTCCCTTGCCTTCAGGCTTTCTCAAGTCAAAATAACTCCTCTTGCAGTTGCCAAACTTGTATTTTCATAGGTTTCTGACTCACGGCTACCCCATGTATGTCAGAGTAGTACTGTGCTCTCTAGGGTGTTCCGTAGCTGAGTTTTTGGAAATAGATTGCCCAGCCTTGCTTCTGAGGTGCCTTTGGGTAAACACAAATCTCCAATCTTTGGTTAGCAGCCAAATGCATTCAACATTTGTGCACCCAACAACTCAATCTTTTTATAACCAGCATTTTTAATGCTGGTGGATGTTGGTTCCATTGGAAGCTAGAGAGGAAGTGTGACCAAGAAGCTCCCATTGATCTCCAACTCCTATTCCCCAAATTTCCCTTTTGACTTATTTTTATAAATACAGTAAACTTTTGCTTAAGTTGCATTTGAAGAAAGGAAAAAGTTTCGTGGTTAAAAAGAAATTTGAAGATCACTGCTCTTTCATTTTTCTCCCGGGGAAAGTTTCAGCAGTGGATCTACAGTGCGTCAAATGTGTATCTCACTCAGCTTTTCACTGCTTCAGAACCTGAGGCCCCCATCCAGGCGTGGTATTCTATATATTGTCTCATCCTTTTTCCATATGTAGGCTTTTCCTGCCTCTTGGCTTGTGCTGTTCTTGTCCTCCTGCTTTCTGCCCTGTCAAGTTTTGTCTCTCTTCAAGAGTCAGTTCAAGATTATTTCCTCCATCAAAACTTTCCTTGCTAATCTCCTTGTATGCTGGCAATGCTAGTTCTCTGACCATTGTGAGTATTTATGTACTTAAGTATATGTAAACTGACTTAGAGAAACCCTATAGGGCAGAGTAGTACTGCCTCATATAGAGTTTCCAAGGAGCACCTGATGGATTTGAACTGCCAGCCTTTTCATTAGCCGCTGAAGCACTTAGCCACAACTCTACCAACATTTGCAGACAGACAGATGACCTATTTGGTTGGTGTAAGTGCAAGGAACACTGGATTGGGAATAGGAAAAATTCAGTCCAGTGCCACCTTTGCCATATGCCAACAGTAACACCTTGGATCGATACTTGGCCACTTGATCTTAAGTGGAGGTAACACCTGCGGCACTTCTCTAACATGGTTATCTTAAGGACCAAATAAGAGGATGGATCCATAAATGCTTTGCAGTATTATACCTATGTAATAATTACAATATTTGGAAACCCTGGTGGAGCAGTGGTTAAGTTCTGCAACTGCTAACCAAAAGATCAGCAGTTCAAATCCACGAGACACTCCTTGGAAACTCTGTGGTGCAGTCCTGTTCTGTCCCATAGGGTTTCTATGAGTTGTAATTGACTCGACAGCCATGGGTTTGATTTTTTAACCATTATATTTTAATTAATAGTTCCATGAGTGTTTTTGTAATTCATGTATAAATACTTTTATTTACAAAGTTTTATTCCCTATAAGTAATTCTATTAAAAAATACATATATTTCTAAGTATACACATACACACACATGCATACACATACACAACTGGGTTTTCGTTTAGATTGTCATGTTATCTATTTTCTAAAATTAAAAAGACTAGCCGTGTCAATGCTTGTTTGGCTTTCATTAAGCGAAACTGACATCTAACGGCATTTTTCTTTTGAGAATTGAGTTAAATTTATCTAATGGAGAAACCAGAAATTCTAAAAATTTTATAGACATTGGCAGTTACATTTTGGTATTCTGTAGTTAGAAACAGCAACACTTTATTTAACAGGTTACTCTGAATCTAGTGAAACTTGCTGTTTTGATATTTTGCCTGACATTTTCTTTTCCATTTACAAATGAACCAGTGCCCTGTGGAAATAGTTTTAAAATATAGCCAAACACAAATGTCCTAATTTTACCAATATGTCTTATTAGCTGAAATTGTAGTACTTTTAATGGTATTTGCCTGTCACTGGGTTTGTGTATTTCTTCACACATTCTGTTAAATGAACACTCGCCAAAGCAAATATCTGAAAGATATTTATACCAGATTGTTTCTACATGGGAACACTGTGTTTCACTGCTTGCTTCCTTGAAGTAATACAGATTAGAAGTGGTGAGTGTTGAACACAAACTCTGGTTCCTTTTATTGAATTGCTACCTCAAAATAGATTTTCAAAACTGAAATGTACTGATAACAAGAGGCACTCAGAAACACAGAAAATGTAAATGAATCACAATAATTTTTCAAATCTTTGATCAAGCTGAGATACTAATTTTTATCTAAAATCATAAGCCACTTTTTTTCTAAGAAAGCTTCTGAAAGTATTGACCTGGTACAACAACAGGACATTTTGATTGTCTAGGCTTTTATTTTTCCTCCCCTGTTCATTTTGAGTGCTGTTTGCATCACAAGCTTCATTCACTTCATTCATTTCAGTTTACCTGGAGGGGTCTAAAGATCAGGTGCATTGTTTCTAAAGTTGAGGAAAGAAATTTGTTCAAGCCTGCACATGGAGAAGGTGTCATGGCCAAGGCCAGAGTTTTTCTCTCTGTCTGCAGAATGCCTCCAGAATCCCACTGAGGAGACACAACAGCTAGCAGTGGGGCCATGGAAAGGCCAAGCAAGCAGGACTCCTCACTTTCTCTTCACACAGTGCACTGTCTTTGACAAGGTCCACTTTTCTTACATCTGTTTCGTGGATTTGAAACTCAGAGAAAGAATAAGTTTGAAAGAACACATTCAAATACTCTGCCTTACCATGTGTGCCATGGGGAAAATAGAGACTTCATGAGGACCCAAGTCTGAAATGAAATGTTACTTGTCATGAGAAAAGTCTAGAGCTTTGAACTCCAAAGTAGGGGACAGGATGTCCTGAGTGCTGTTTTCTGTATACCAACTCTTGCTTTATTTATTTGCTTATTATACCTTGATCATTGACTATTCTCCTTCTCTGTCCCCTGTCCCACTCGCTCCCCTTCCTGTCCTATACTCTCTGAAGCCTAGATTACCTGGCTTGCCCCGATTCTCAGCTCTATCTCTTCAGATGGAGCTGCCAGTCTTTGTGATGAAGCCTCCCCCTGTGCACGCAGCCGAAAACCAAACCTATTGCCCTCAAGTGGATTGCAACTCCTGGTGACCCTACAGACAGAATAGAACGTCCCCATAGTTTCCAGGAGCACCTGGCAGATCTGAACTGCTGACCTAGCAGCCGTAGCACTTCACCCTGTGCCATGTTATGCACAACAGCCTGGAGTGTTTCTTCCGGGGTAATCACCATCGTTTGTTGCCTGGGGTCCAATGTCTTTTTTTTTTCTGTACTTGTCCAAACTGCTTATATTTAATTTAATTTTATTTATGTTGTTCTTGAGAATATACACAACAGGTCATAAAGCAATTCAACAATTCAGTGGCATTGATTCCATTAGTCATGTCTTGCAGCCATTCTCACCCTCTTTTTCTGAACGGTCTCTCTCTCATTAACATAAACTTACTGCTCCCTATGTTTTCTATCTAATTTTTCTAGTTGCCATTGTCCATCTGCTCTCCTATATAATAGATAGTTCTTAAATGAGCTCAGTGCTCAAAGAACATGTTCTTTACCCAGTTAAACTACTGTTTGTTTTTTAAGAAGACTCATGGGATATTTTTGGTTTAAGGTTTAAAGATCATCTCCGGGCAACAGTTTCAGGGGTTCCTCCAGCCTCCATGGCTCTAGAAAGTTTGAAGTCTGTGAGAAGTTGAAGTTCTGTTTCGCATTTCCCCTCTTTCTGTAGAAAGTATAGGAATATTATTTAGATAAATTAGTAAAATAATAGATATTAAAGGAGAATTAAAATTGGGCAGAGTTTCCTTAGGATGATTTTAAATGACCGTGAAGAAGTGTTCTTTTCCATGTCCAGATTTTGCTTCTTTATTGTGCAAGATACACAAAACAAAACAAACAAACCCAGTGCTGTCGAATCAGTTCTGACTCATAGTGACCCTATAAACAGAGTAGAACTGCTTCATAGAGTTTCCAAGGAGCGCCTGGTAGATTTCAACTGCTGAACTTATGGTTAACAGAAGTAGCAGTTAACCACTATGCCAACAGGGCTTCCTATGTAAGATACGTAGATAAAATTTTGTCTAACATAAATAATATATATAAACATGGAATCAGTAAGCTGGGAATACCTTCCAAGGTCAGTTCAATTCATGCTCTTCGCAAAGAGTTTATTGTGCGATTATTAATTTTAAAATATCACTTACTCAGTTTAAGGGAGAAGCAGACAAGCCACTGTTATTAAAGAAGTAAAAGATCTTATTTAGGTTAACTCTGGTGCCATAGTGGTTAGGTGCTATGTCTACTAACCAAAGCCTAGGCAGTTCAAATCCACCAGATGCTCGTTGGATACTATATAAGGCAGTTCTTCTCTGTCCTGTAGGGTTGCTATGAGTCGGAATCGACTCAACAGCACTGTTTTTTTTAATGTAGGTTAAGCTGGATCAAAATATCTCTCTTTACTTCCAGTGTCTTCAGAAGACCCAATTAACATGGTTCCCCTCCTCCTGCCTTTTTCTTTCTTCAAGTTCATTGTCTTTATTTGTGGGAGTGTGAGTATACGGGCATGCATGCACGCAACATTTTGCCTTTCTATACTCTGATAGAGAGTCATTGTTCTAAGGAGAAAAGCTTTCCTTCTTGGGAGTTATCTGATTTTGCTGGATGAATACCCTCGTCAGGGGTACACATTGCAAGTCTGTCAAGAGGCATATTTGGGTGAGAACAGCGGTGACTGGATAGTTTTCTAAAGTGAATGGCTTCTGTAGCTGCAAGTGTTTTTATTTTTCTTAAATATACAAGCTTTGAAACAGATCTCAGTTGTACTTAAATAAGGTTGTCTTAGGAAAAAGGAGAAAGAATGAGAAGGTGGTTAGAGAGCAGAGCTTAACCTCGAGGAGCACAGATTTGTCAGATGACAATGTGGGTTACAAATAACTTCTTGGTACTTTCCTCCATGTTCTGCCCTGGAAATCTTTAGTAAAACTGACATCACCTACCCAGATATAGTGATGCTGAGTGTATCTTGAGTGTGGCCTTGCGGAGAGAGCGGATTCTTTGTGAGGGAGGGTATACGTTTCTGGATTACTCACAAATAAAAGTGTGCACACACACTCTCAGACAAGCACACACATGCAGACAAATGTACTTCACCATGTAAACAGAGATCCTACCTATCAACTTATTTCCTCACTTACAAGGAGAGGTTAGTTCACACAAAATGTATTCTGGGTTTGTGTCATTGTGGTTATACTTAGGGTGGAAAATAAACTCTGAAGTCTTCACTAACTGGTTTTTTTGCCTCTGATAAGCCTTTGTAAAGGCTTAAGAAATGCTAATATTTTTATTGCTCCCACACCCATACAGACTGTGAATATAATCATTTATAATTTTTCCATTATCTTCTCTTTTCTTTAGGATTACGTTTTTCTTTTAGAGTATTAGGACTCAAAATTGCAAGTTTATATGGATAAGGAGACTCATTTTAATTTCACTCATATTCAAGAAACACCGTCTAGAAGTTGAATTAATACTTTTAATGATGATAGCATGAATTTGATCCTACTAATTTTTAAAAAGAAGTGACTTGTCAAAAGAAGCTTTTTCTTTGCACAATTAATTTTAGCACTGGAAAATCTTTTCCAGATAGCCTAATCTTTAGGTACTTTAATAACTAATAAAGTATCTACTGTACCAACAATCATATTTTATGAGCTGGAATAGGCCTTATGCTGCTCATCCATACAGTGAAATAGTGTGCAGATAAAAGCAAGAATATCCATTTGCAAAGAAATTTTTTAAGAAGTACTATGCAGATGTAAGAATATGAATTCTTAACTATAGATATATTTCATATCGAGGAGCTTGTACAAAGAAGCCTTTAAAAAATAGTAATTGGAAAGAATAAATTGATTGTTAGGAATGAACAATGTTGTTATTCTTAGGTTTTGTTGAGTTGGTTCCAACTTATAGCAACCTTATATATGACAGAACATAATCCTGCCCAGTCCTTATAGCAACCTTATATACTACAGAACAGAACCCTGCCTGGTCCCGCACCATGCCCACAGTTGTTGCTGTGCTTGAACCCATTGTTGCAGACACTATGTTAATCCGTCTCACTGAGGGTCTTCCTCTTTTTGCTGACACTCTACTCTACCAAGCATGTTCTCTCCAAGGACTGACTGCTACTGACGTGTCCAAAGTAAGTAAGACATTAGTCTCACTCTTCTTACTTCTAAAGAGCACTCTGGTTGTACTTCTTCCAAAATAGATCTGTTCATTGTTTTGGCAGTCCATGGTATATCTAATATTCTTTGCCAACAGCACAATTCAAAGGCATCAGTTCTCTATTTTTGTTATTCATTACCTGGCTTTTGCATGCATGCGATAGGATTGAAAATAACATGGCTTGGGTCAGATGCACTTCGGTCTTCAAGGTAGCATCTCTGCTTTTCAACACTTTGAAGGGGGTCTTTTGCTGCAGGTTTGCCCAGTACAATATGTGTTTTGATTTCTTGACTACTGCTTCCACGAGAGTTGATTGTGGACCCAGGTAAAATTAAATCCTTGACAACTTCCATCTTTTATCTGTTTACCACAGTGTTGCTTATTGGCCCAGTTGTGAGGATTTTTGTTTTATGTTGAGGTGTATTCCTTTCTGAAGACTGTGGTCTTTGATCTTCGTCAGTAAATGCTTCAAGTCCTCTTCACTTTCAGTAAGCAAGGTTGTATCATCTGTACAACACAGGTTATTAATGAGCCTTTCTCCAATCTTGATTCCTTGTTCTTCCTCTTACAGTGCAGCCTTCTCAGATTATTTGCTGGACATACAGATTAAATAGGTGTGGGGAAAGGATGCAACCCTGACACACATCTGTCCTGACTTTAAACCATGCAGGGTCCCCTCATTCTGTGTGCATGACTGCCTCTTGATCCATGTACAGATTCCTCATGAGCATGATTAGGTGTTCCAGAATTCCTATTCTTGTCAGTGTTATCCATAATTTGCTATGATCCACACAGTCAAATGTTTTTGCATAGTCAATGAAACACAGGTAAACACCGGCTTTCAGGCAAGATCCATCTGACATCAGCAATGATATACCTGGTTCTACATTGTCTTCTGAATCTGGCCTGAATTTCTGGAAATTCCTTGTCCATATACTCCTACAGTCATTCTTGAATAATCTTTAGCAAAATTTTACTTGCATGTGATATCAGTGACATCATTTGACAGTTTCCACAGTTGGATCATCTTTCTTGGGAATAGGCATAAATATGGATCTCTTCCAGTCAGTTGGCCAGGTAGCTGTCTTCCTAATTTCTTGGCATAGGTGGGTGAGCACTTCCAGTGCTGCATCCGTTTATTGAAACTTCACAATTGATATTCTGCCTGTTCCTGGAGCCTTGTTTCCACCAATGCCTTCGGAGCAGCTTGGACTTCGTCCTTCGGCACCAATGGTTCCTGATCATACGCTACCCTTTGAAATGGTTGAACACGGACGAGGTCTTTTTGGTGTAATGACTCTGTGTATGCCTTCAATCTTCTTTTAATGCTTCCTTGATCATTTATTATTTGCCCCATAGAATCTGTCACTATTGCAACTTGAGGCTTGAATGTTTTCTTGAATACTTTCAGCTTGAGAAATGCCAATCATGTTCTTTCCTTTGGTTTACTATCTGCAGCTCATTGCACATGTCACCACAATATTTTACTTGGTTTTCTCGAGAAGCCCTTTGAAATCTTCTGTTCAGTTTTTTTAGTTCATCATTTCTTCTTTGTGCTTTAATTACCTGACATTCAAGAGCAGAGTTTCTTCTGACATCCATCTTGGTCTTTTCTTTCTTTCTTGTCTTTTTAATGACCTCTTGCTTTCTTCATGGAGGATGTCTTGATGTCATTCTACAACTCATCTGGTCTTTGGTCATTACTGTTCAACAGGTGAAATGGACAATATGTGCTAACAACTTGTTTAATAAGAGGGATGATAAAACTTTATCAGTTGGGATTTTTTTATGACAAGTAACAAAAAACACAAATTTTTTTTAACAGTAGGGAAAAACTACCCAATAGTGAAATGTTTTGAACTAGAGTGTTCCCAGGGTTGGCTATTTCAGGCCTTCAATTATTTCGTCAATGACTTAGAATATTTCCTCCTTTCCATTTTATTATCCTCAATACCTAGTGTTGCCAGATTAAACAGGATGCCAGGTTACATTTGAATTTTAAGTAAACAATGAATAATATTTTTAGTATAAGTACATCCCATGAAACATTATCCATTGTATATCTGAAAATCAAATGTAACTAGGTTCTCTGCATTTCTATTTTCTTAAATCTGGGAAACTTATCAGTACCCTTGCTTTGTCTTCTTAGGTTAACTCATGTCACGGATTGAATTTTACCCACCGAAATTATGTGTCAGCTTGGTTAGGCTATGATTCCCAGTATCGTGTGGTTGTTCTCCACTTTGTGATTGTAATTTTATGTCAATGAGGATTAGGGTGTGATTGTAATACCCTCACTAAGGTCCAATGTAAAGAGAGTTTCCCTTCAGTGTGGCCTGCACAACCTTTTGCCTTATGAGAGATGAAAGGAAAAAGAAGCAGGCAGAGAATGGAGACCTCCTATCACCAGTAAAGAAATACCTGGTTGGGAGCAGACTACTTCCTTTGCACATGGGGTTCCTATGTGAAGAAGCTCTTAGTCCAGAGGAATGCTGACCAGAAAGACCTTCCTCTAGAGCCACTGGACAGAGAGAGCGTCCCCCTGGAGCTGACACCCTGAATTTGGACTTCTAGCCTCGAAGAATGTCTGTATGGGATTTAGCTTGCCTTCTGCTTCAGAGGCAGGTAGTTGATCATCTAACCTTAGACATAGTTGTATTCATGTAGAAGTCTGCATCTTCTATTATCTTTTTCTGTAAAAGTTTGTATTTGAGACTTGGTTAGTGCTAG
This sequence comes from Heterohyrax brucei, assembly GCA_028571685.1. Taxonomy (NCBI): domain Eukaryota; kingdom Metazoa; phylum Chordata; class Mammalia; order Hyracoidea; family Procaviidae; genus Heterohyrax; species Heterohyrax brucei. Next base: position 89,434,928 of record CM053146.1, read on the forward strand.
GAAAGTTTCTATCACTGTATCTGAAATATCTACAATAATGTCATGAGAATTCTGAACTGAGAGATGAAAATGGCTTATTTGTACATTTCCCTTGTTCTACTTTATTCCAAAGGCACGTATTAGAAAGCTCTCCATTCTTATGGTTGGAGGATTTTTTTTTTCCCCCTCTTTTATGCTAGCTGTTACAAGAAACAGTTGCTGTTAAGTCAGCTGTGACTCATAGTAAGCCCAAGTGGGAGTAGAACTGTGCTCCACAGTTTGCTTTTGTTTGCGTTTCCTTTTTTCTTTCTTTCTTGCTTTTTTTTTTTGGCCTCTTCTTGTCTTTTTATGTGAGGAAGGCCATACAATATTTATCTTTTGTGATTGGTTTACTTTGCTCAGCATGATGTCTTCAAGTTCTTTCCATACTGTAGCATGGATCAAGCTGTCATTTCTCCCATAGCTTGAGTGATATGTCACTCTATGTTTGTGCTACCTTTTGTTTATGCATTCATCTGTTGACAGGCATTTAGATAATTTTTACCTTTTAGCGACAGTGAACAATAATACTACAGTGCATACTGATGGACAAGTCTGTTTTTGAATCTCTGCTTTCAAGTCTTTTAGGTATACTCACATACCGAGCAGGAGAACTACTAGGTCATATGATATTTCTATATGTAATTTTTTTTTTTTTTTTGAGAAACCACTCCACTATCATTTTCTGCATGGATGTACTAGTTTGCATTCCCATCAGCAGTGGACAATGGTTCCAATTTCCCCACACCCTTGCCAAATATTATTTGCTCTTTTTTATCTTAGACATTCTACCAGGAATACAGTGGTAATTCACTACGGTTTTGATTTTCATCACTCTGATGGCTAATGGTGTTGAGCATCTTTTCATGTGTTTGCTGGCCATCTGAATGTCCTTTTTGGTCAAATGCCTATTCAAATCCTTTGTTCATTTTTTTATTGTGTTGTCTTTTTGTTGTTTTTCTATATATTTTGATAATTAGATTCTTGTTGGATAGATAGTTCCTTTGGGTTTTCAGTGACTGATTTTTGAAAAGGAGATTGGCAGGCCTTTCTTCTGAAGTGTCTCTGGGTAGACTCAGACTTCCAATCTTCCCCTGTCAACAGCAGGGCCTGTTAATCATTTGTAGGACATGAGGACTCTCTGTTAGGGTTACCCCTGGCTAAATATCACCTTACATTCCTCTGTTCCTTTCCTTTTCGATTCCCTTCCTTTAAAGCTTATCCATATCCTCAGAGCCCCATTTGTACCTAAATGATAGTGGTTTTAAGTGAGATAAGCTAATCTGTGTTAATATTTGCTTTGCTAATATTTTGAGCCTCTGGGGTAATTTAAGCCTTTAATGGTTTCAAAAGTTTACCTCCTTTGAAAAGCTCTTCAGGAATGCTGCCAGCTTTAGCACCTCAGTGGCATGGCACTTTGGGCATCCCCATTGTGCTCAGCAATGTAGGTGGTTTCAAGAAAGATTGACCTATATGACTCCACGGACTGCTTTGCTCATTACGCCAGCCTGATTCCTTATTTCATCTTTCAGTCTGTCATCAGGCTCACATCGCAAACCACTGGTTTCTGCATTTCCTCAACTCCGGTTAGTCTCATCCTGAATGATTCATATGTGACTTCAGTATTTATATAGCTGCCCCACCCAAAGCCCTAGACTCGTAATTTCTTGACATCTTCTCTTGCTACAAGTCATGCCAAGCACCTCCTAGCCTCCCAGAATTACAATTCAAAATTAGACTGTCTTAATATAAGTTACTGCTCCTTTCAACTATCCTTCTTTCTTATTTACGTCAAAATAACTCTTTGACATCATAAGGGACCTAAAATCTTGGGCAATAGTAGACAGTCAAGTCTCTGAGACCTACTACAAGCCTCCTTCCTCCCTTCCTCCGACCATCTTCCATCTAGCCTGGATCCTATGGTTTCTGATACCAGCTAATCCCTCACTAGCCCCCTCAACTTCTTCAATGTCTCAAACTTTCATCATACTCAATCTCTAAACTCTTATCTTGGATGAATCTAAAAGTTTACCTTTTCAGATTCAACACCTGCATACCTAAACCTGCTAGTTAAACTTACAAAACTGTCAGTAGGCAAGGCATCTTCTATGATGCTGAGCTATAGAGAGGCAGCACTGTGAGGAGGTCAGGGGGTTGGACTATGGAGACAGACCACCTAAGCTGAGCTCTGGCTCCTCTATGTGTGCCCTTGGGGAGGCGACACAACCACTGCTGAGAAGCTTTGAATCACCAACCTTTAGGTTAGCAGTCAAGTGCAAACAACTAATATTTACAAGGAGCTCAGAAAAATTCGTAACTGTACTTCTCTCCTAGTTTTGTTTCCACTTTTAACAACATCTGTTCAAAACTGTCACTGTTTAATTCTCTAAACAGCATAAACTATCACTTCAGCAGATGTTTCCACATAATGCTCAGAGCACATAAGGTATGTTAGGTGTGAATTCTTCTCATTTTTCTCCCTTTGCAAATTTAACTTCCTTTGTACATTCCTGTCTCTCTGCTGCTTGGTAAAGTAGAGAGGGTTAGCGGAAACCGGATGGACTGACCCAGTGGCTGCAGCAACAGGCTTATGCAGAAAAACAATTGTCAGCGTGGTGCAAGACCCAGGCAGGGTTTTGTTGCTGTGAGTCAGAATCGACTCAGAAGCACTTATCAACGTCTCCTTTCCATCTAAGAGAAAGAAATTATTTAAAATTAATTTTCCTCCTCTCCTCAAGATTTTATCCCTTCAAATAGCTAATGTTTTCTGTGTATGTTTAGCCTTTCTGTCTGTACATGTCCCTGTTTTAGCCTACAGACATGTCTTATATGTATATATTTTCCTCAAAATATAACCAAATCCATCAAGTGTACATTTAGCTATTAGGGAAGTGTACTTTTAGCTATTTTCCTATTTTCATCCTTCCTTTAATCTGACATGTACACACACACACACACACACACACACACACACACACACACACACACACACACACACACACAATATTGGTCTATGCTTACCATTTCTACCCCTACCTCTCACATTGCTGAACTACCAAGGAAAAGCTCTTATAAAAAAGGTCCAATATTAAATGTAAGGTAAATTGTGAATAGATACTCAGATGGATCAACTTGAGAATTCAACAATTTGCCCTGCCTTAAGGAAGGCTTAGAGGTTAGTGGTTCTGAAGGGTTATTTGCATAATGGTTTTTCTGCTCTTTTGTTCTGTGTTAACCAATTAATTGTTTTAGTTTTATTGCTCCTGCTGTTTCCTGTTCCCTGTTCTGAGAGGAATCAGCCCACAGATTCCTGCTCCAGTCAAGGTTTCACTCCTTACCATTTCACGACAGTTGTTATCAAGGTCAGCAATGCCATCTACATTTGCCAAGAGGTCGGTTCTCAGACTTATCTTTTAACAACTTCTCAGGAAGCTGGTAAAGCTGATCATTTCCTCTTCTTTAAAACTTTTTTTCTTCACTTGGCCTCTGGCATGCCACTTTCTCTTGGTGTACTTGCTACTTTGCTAGTAGATCTTTCGCAGCCTTTTTGCTGGATTGTTCTCATTTATCTGTCTCTAAAATGTAGAATGTCCCCTAGACACTGTCCTTGGATATCCTTCCATTCTTTACCAACTCCCTGAGCAGCCATAACTAGTTTTGTTTTTTTTTTTTTAACTTTAGGAACATCTATACATTGATGACTCCTAAATTCATAGTCTACTCTGGATTTTCCCCTGAACACTATGCTCATATCTCCAACTACCTATTCAACATCTTTGATTCAATGTCTAACAGCCTTTTGAAACTTTTTACACATTTAACAAAGCGTTGAATCCCCTAAAACTTGTTCCCCTGTAGTCTTCCCTGTCTCAATCTTCTTCCTTCAATCTTCCAGTTCCTTAGCTTAAAAATAAAAAAGGAATCTTTCTTGACTCCTTTCTTTCTCTTACACTCTAATACATAAACAAAACCTACTGGCTCTGTATTCAAGATATAACCATAACCCTGCCATTTCTCACTGTTTCAACAGTTCCCACTCTGGTCCAGGCATGGAATATTTCATAATACTTCCAGTTCTCTCCATGCTTCTATCCCTACGTATTAGTCTATTATCCACACAGCAGCCAGAGGTAGTCCTTTAAAACTAAGTCAGATTAGAGCATCACTCTGCTGAATACTTAAATGACCTAGTTGTCACAGAGTAAAAGCCAAAGTCAAGTCCTTTGGCAGCCTAAAGCCCCAACGTGATTCTCCTCCTTCACCCAGAGAAGGATGTGAATGTAAAAAACAGGACTTACCAGGAACACAATAATAAAGCTGGTAGAAGAATAAGGGTCAGTGAGGTAGACCAAAAAGTACAAGAATCAGAAAACTAAGGTCAAGAAGGTAAAACAGTTGTCAATACAGTCTACAGTCAAAAGCTGAAACAATGCCTATGACATAAGGGTAGAAAATTACTCACTGGATTTGTCATTTTAGAGACAACTGATAACTATTGCCTTAGTAGGTTTGAAATAGTTTACTTGGAAAATAGGAAGAGAGCTGATTAGGATCATATAAAAAGATGGCTGCTTGGTGTTAATGATTTCAGATACATACACACGTACACGGATACATACACTCACAATCTGTTAGCCAAGTTTTTATCCCAGTGTTCAGCTCTATACTATGTTTCTAAATGTTTGGGAATACATCTCTATTAGTATAACATATAAATAATTTATATCAGATATATATTTATAAATATATATTTAAAAATAATTTATATCAGTCATCTAGTGCTGCTGTAACAGAAATATCACAAGTGGATGATTTTAATGAACAGAAGTTTACTCTCTTGCAGTCTAGTAGGCTAACAGTGTGAATTCAAAGGGCAGGCTCCAGAGAAACATTTTCTCTGTGTCAGCTCTGGAAGTATGTCCTTGTGATGCGTCAGTCTTTCCTTGGTCTGGGACTATCTCAGCTCACCAACCTCAGGTCCAATGAGGGATCTGGTTCCTGTAGCTGCACTCTGTTCAGCCCCCTGCTGCCTTCCCTTTCCTTTTATCTCCTGAGAGATGAAAGGTGGTGCAGGCCACACCCCAGGGAAACTCCCTTTACCTTGGATCAGGAATGTAACCTTAGCAAGGTTTTACAGGTCTGCCTTACTCCTCTTTAACATAATCTATTCTTGCCCCAGTAACAATAGGCAGAGATACAGATTTACAATACATATGAAAATTGCAGTCACAAAACAGAAAAAACAAAAACAAAAACACATAGTACTGTGAATCATGGCCCAGCCAAATTGATACGCATATTTTTGGGTGGAACACAATTTAATCTGTGACAATGTCCAATAATATTTTCCTTTCTTCTATCTTATTCTCCCAGCTCCCAAACAAACTTATCCCAAATATTCCTATTTCTATTCCTCCATCAAGTTGAATGACAACACCTAATTTTTTATGTAAAGTTGAGACCAAACTTTGGGGATCATTCTGGTTATTCTTCACTTCCCATTTTTAATTTGTCAAGTCTGTTTGTGTTCCTTATCTCCACTGCTCTCATTCTTATTTGTATCTATTTCCCCTCCCATATTAATGAGTCTCCTAACTGGTTCCATTGCCTGAGGACTTGTTATGTCCCACTTTGTCTCCTCGCTTTCAGTAAAGCACTTCAGTTAAAACCTGAAGGCTGCTCCTAACTGCCCCCTGGCAGCAATACAATTCCTTACAACAGAACATCAGGGCCTATGATCTGTGCCTCTCACTAACGAATCCAACGTCAATTTATGACAGTGTCCCATTTGCCTTAATATAATGAAACTGAAGTATATTGCACAGGGTCATGCATATCTTTCCATACTCCTTCTTCTGGAATATATAGTGAGAGCTTTTAAAGACTGACTCGGATCTGACTCGATGGCAATTGGTTGGCTTTGTCTTTAAAGATCAAGTAAACTTTTTTCCCTAAGTTGTAAAGGCAATTCCAAAAAGGTTTAGGACATAGTGGGGGAAATATGAGTCATAATGCTATCACTTTAACAGAATCACTTTAACTTACATTCTAATCTACCTCAATGGAGATGCCTATTTATACAGTAAACAAAATTTTGCATAACTTTCTCTAATATTTTATTTAATTATTCATTGTTGTGTAACAGAAAAAGAATATTAAAAAAACATATTGAGAAAAAGAAAGGGTAGAAGTTTAAAAAAACAAGGGTGGGGACAAAATGGAGCTATGAATAAGGTTCAAAACAATGACTTACTCGTCTACCAGGGGTGAGCCATACAATTGGCTCTCATTTTTCTAGCAGTCAATATCAAAACAGCTTGCCAGTTATCTAATTTCCAATGTCCATGAAATAACAATAGTAATTAAAAAAAAAAACCTAGATAATTACAGTTAATTTTGGAACAAACACTTAAAGAAGTAATTTCTCCTGAGGTCCTTCTAAAGAAAATAAAAGGTAATAAACAATGTCTGGGAAGATTCCTTATTATAGAGATAGCATCTGATTGCAGGTCATTGCTCATAACGAGAAACAATATGGGCAGCACCATTGCACAAAGCACAATATTGTGAAAACCATCTTTCCGGAGATCACTTGATACTGTCAAAGTTTCTTTGCTTGTCTGTATGAGTTCATGGGTATATATTTATGTGCTAAACTATTTGTACACACTCAGATATAGGTTAGATGATCAGTTATAAATTGTTGCCCTTTAGGAAAAACTTTCTGAATATTTTTCTCTTTAGACAGAGATTTAAAGAGTTTGTAGGTGAAATCTTGAAGCTTCAATCTATACTTGGCAGCTGAAGTTTACTTGTAAGCTCTGATTTTAGATTGAGAAGGAAAAACCCTTACTTGCTGATCAGGAACCATGGTATCCCATGGAAAGCCCTCTGAGTACAAGGATGTGGCTGGGCCAGGGATGGTCTAGTTTTAGACTTTTGTCTCTAGTAGAGAATAGGATATTACTCTACGAAGACTCATACACTCAAGTATACACCTAAGGATTCTCAATCTTCACAACTTTGAGTTCTTTCCAGAAACATGGCTAGGAAGAGCTATAACATCAGATGTATCAACTTTACTGAAAGAAAAAAAGAACCATTGCCATCAAGTTGATTCTGACTTCCCCATAGGGTATCCAAGGGTACCTGGTAGACTTGAACTGCTGGTCTTATGGTTAGCAGCCACTGCACTTAACCACTGCACCACCAGGGGAATTTAGTATTACATGCTGATAAAATCTACGGTTGTCAAGTCAGTTCCAATTCATTAATAACTCTATAGGACACAGCAGAACTGCCACATAGGATTTCCAGGGCTGTAAATCTTTACAGAAGCAGACTGCCACATCTTTCTCCCGCGTACACATTGATAAGAAAGCTGAGTATCAATGTCTTTGTTTTTTCATTTTCTGTGTTTAATGCTTTTCAGAAGACTGAACAAGACAAAAGCAATTTTTTAAAATCTTTGTTTCATGAATGCTTACTGGGCTGTTGAGATATCTGATTCATATGAAAGGAACTTTTTTGTTCCTGCCAACCTAGATATGATTTATCCTACACATGTATTTCTTCTACTGAAATTATATAACTTGTTTCAATACATAGTTATATTTCTAAGATATTTTAAACAACATTGCATATAACTCAAGATAAATATAATCATTTGTCAGGGATACTGGCAGGTCTAATGCAGTCCTTCCCAGAGACAGAGGAGAGTAAGACAATGGTATGTACGCCCGTTGAATGAATATATGTCTATATCTATACAAAGTGGAGGATTTATCAAAGAACCAACTTATGAATAAATGCTTGTGATATTACATGGCACTGCATGTTAAATTTTACCATACCTTCATTGTAGGCACCAGCATCACAGAGTAACATTAGAATTAGTACCCTCCTTCCTTTGCATTATACCTTCCTTTCCCCCTTAAATGAGGGAGGGTAACTACACAGGGCCAAAAATAAAGTGATTTCCCCCAGTTGTTTTAATCCTGGAAATAACTAACTCAGAGGTAGTTAGCACATAAGACTAAATTAGTCATGGGTCTGTGAAGAGCACAACAGAATAAGGGATTTTCAAGCTATATCAGACACTTGACATATGATGCCATACTGCTCAATTGTCTTCAAAATTGACTTTTCTAGTAACTATAAAATATTTTGTAAATCAGCTATATAGTAATGTAAGTAAACATTCTGTTACTATTGGACATTTAAGACTTGTTTTTCTATATAAATAAGACAGTAATGACCATCCTCATTCATTTCCTTCTAGCTAAGACATACAATAAAGTTATATGATAATTTATGATGATACAAAAAGAAAGGATTAGCTGTATTATTATAGAAACAGGAAAGAAAATAAGATAAAAATGAAAAAGAAATAATGAAGTGGAATATTAAGTGCACACAGAATGTGCCTCAACACAGGATGGAATTACATGATGAGCTCTTTTTGACCGTAACTGTGTTGCAGAGGCTTTACAGTACTTGGCGTAGTGGACACATTTAATTCAATGAACTTTTTAAATTAATGAATAAAAAGATAAAGGAATAAACAACATATATTTAGTGGGCAGAACTAAATTCATACTGGTATTCCCTCCATTCATAAACTAGATTTAGGCAACTATGCTAGAATAGGCAAGGACAAAGTGAAGACACGCTCTGCATTTAATCAGTTGTCTCCTGATCATATCCATATCAGTTGCTGTGAACCGCAAGTATTTCCAACACTACTGAAAAGCCTTTTTAATGATTGTTATCAATATTCTGAGCTGCTTGTTCATTAAGATTATTTTGGTCTATAATGTCATTTGCTTGATGAATAATGACTTAGAAGTCTGCATTTGTCTGCAGTAGATTTACTCATAACAGCTGTAGCTAATATGTATGTGAGACATGCCTGATTTCCATTAACAATGTTCAAGTTAACGTGTTCCATTTTTGTTCTTCTTGCCTAAAGCTGTGTTGTTCTTGTGTCACGCAGTGGTGATGTGGACTCCTGTCCCAATTTTCTGTCCCTAATCAGTTGGCAGGCCTTAGGCAGGTCATTGAGAGTTCCTCAGCTCAGTTTTTCTCCTTGCATTCCATCCATTTATGAGTTGCACTGATCTGCCCATCAACTACAAAAATCCCCTTAGCCTGAGAAGACCAAGTGATTACTAATGTTTCTCTAACAGTGGGTGTGGAATTCTCAGAGACAGTTTCAATAGCACAGCCTTTACAGGTAGAAAGTCTTGGGTCCAATCAGGGCTATGCCCCTTACTAGTACGAGGCCTGGAGAAAGTACCAACTTCTCCGAAGCTCAATTTCTTAAATGAGAACAATAAAAGCACCTAGAGCTTTTGTCAGAAACCCTTGTAGCATAGTGGTTAAGTGCTATGGCTGCTAACCAGAAGGTTGGCAGTTTAAATCCCCCAGGTGTTTCTTAGAAGCTGTATGGTATGGTTCTACTCTGTCTATATGGTTGCTATGAGTTGGAATCGACTTGATGGCAGTGGACTTTGTTTTTGGTTTTATAGTTTTTGTATTAAATGAGACTGAGTACAGTGTCTGGCACAAAGCAAATGCTCAACAAAAATATCTATTATTAAGACTTCCTTAATAACGAGTTGCTTTTCTAACAGCATATCTACAAACTGAATTTCAGCAGTATTGCAGTTATACTATTTAAAGGGTTTAATGATGCCAGCTTAGACTAACTTGTTCAAAAAAAATAAAGACATGCACTCAGGGGATTTTTTAAAAACTAAGCAAAACAACCTGTGTGCTGACCTTTACCCTCTCATTCTTTTATTTAATAATCATCTATTAATAAACACAACTTGAAGATGTTGTGTTAGTACTACTGTAACTCAGGGCAACTCTGCTGCTTAACAGCTATGATAAACTGTCTTGACCCAAAGAAATTTTAATGGAGGTTTGCTTCATTTTTCTGTTTGTTTTGAAACAAGACTGTGGTGAAGTTCTTGGTTTGGGGTCCAATCAAATAGATTAAATTTTATTCTTAACTTTTTATCATACACAGATTATATTTAAATGCAACTAAAGACTTAAATTATTAGTGAGACAAACTTTGAAGGCTGTATACATACTCCTAACTTAAAAACAATTACTTGATCATTAAAAAAGAGAGAGAAGGAAAAATTTCCCTCCAATGTGGGAAACCAGAGTATCTTGCTCTGCTCTTAACTACAGCAGGAAATATCTGTTTGTTTATTATACTCAGACCGCTTCCACAGTGAGATTAACTTTGAGACACAGGCGTTTTTCATTCCATTTACCAACAATAATTGTCACCCTGGCTTATGGAAACTATCATTTGCAGGGAGTTCATGAGAATACTTGCAAAATGAAATCGAGGAATGCTTGGCTTGTCCTCACAGTTTGGGGATGGACATTTTGTGAAGAGCCAGCTTTCTGACTATAGGGTCACTTATGGGGTATTTTTAATTAGCTCCTTGTACAATGCTGGGTCAGTTTGTGTTCAAGGTGATGCTAGAGACAATAATCTTACAGCAAGAGTTCCACATTTCCACTCTGTTTCAGAATGTCTTCTCACTGACTTCAGGGTTCATCCCATTCAAGAAATATCAGCTTCAACTGATTGGCAGCGGGTTGTGCAAGAATCATCACTTGTATTTCTGCTAGAAGGTTCTCTGCAAGATACTGGGTGAGTAATGTGTTTGACAGATGGATAAATAAGGATGTACACTAACCCACAAATCTTAAATACCTGCTTATTAAGTATCCAAACTTTATCAAGTCATTATACACAAATATTATTCATTACAGTTCAACTTTAAAAGTTTCTTAGGAACTGGCTTATTATTTTCTATCTCTATAGCTCTATTTCCTTTGATGTTTTATTTTTGTATTAACTCTTAGGGAAGTTCATTTATTATAAACACAATTTTGAAGGATTTCATATTGAATTTATATACAACTTTCTAAAAATTGCCTGCAATCATCATTTATCTAATCAAACATGGATTAATCAGAAGCACAATATTAGATATATGTATTTTCTATCTTCTAAGTAAGATTGACAAAAAGGAGGGTTTCAAAAAACTATTTGCTGGGTTACTATGGCTAGCTGGCTCTGTTCATCATCACAGCGCTGGATGAAATAGATTCTCCTTTGTTGATATCCTACCTGCTTATGAAGGAGTCTTTGGGTGGTGCAGATGGTTAAGTACTCGACTACTAGCTGAAAGGTTAGCTGTTTGAACCTGCTCAGAGGTGCCTTGGAAGACAGGCCTAGCAATCCCCTTTGGAAAGGTCATAGCCTTGCAAACTCTACAGCACAATTCTTCTCTGAACATGAGGGAGTGTCCTGACTGGGAACTGACTCAGTGTCGGCTGACAAGAACCTGCTTACAGAGAGGTCCTTTGTGGTTGGTGATGGTAAGGAGAATTGGTAGAGCTGAATTAAAAAACTAGGTAGCTGGAAATTATTTGCCAGAATCCTTGGCAGATCTGGCAGACACCCCCTTCTCTCCCACGTTTGTGCACCTTCAAACTTGCCAAGACTTTTTCACTTGACTTTATTTTGAAAACACATTTTTGGGGAGTGAGGACAGGTTTTGTGCTGTGTTACAATGACTCACCCCAAAATAACTCCATTCGACTTGAAAATGGTCCTGTTATGATTGCAGATTGTGTTTGTTCTGAGTTGAGTACAAGTGAGCTGCAGAGTGGAGAGCAGAAGAGGGAAATGCGGTAGGAGAGGCAAGTGAAGTTTATATTTATTCAGGATGAAACACACTCCAAAAGAATTAGTTTTTTTTTTTCTTTTAAAAAAAAGACATGTGTATATACAGAACTGTTTTTGCAGTCTGTACTATTTACAGCTTTTAAAGGTATTCCAGTATCAAATATCAAATACATGGTTCATCAGCCTCTTTTTCCTGATCCTTACAAAATGTGGGAGGGGAGATGTGTATGTAAGTATTCAATTCCAAACGTATGCCTAATAGGACACCCCGTTGGCGCAGCAGTTAAGTGCTGTATCTGTTAGCCAAAAAGCAGGTAGTTCAAATAAGCCAGGTGCTCCCTAGAAACTCTGGGTAGTTTTACTCTGTCCTGTAGGGTCACTATGAGATGGAATTAACACAATGGTAGTGGCTGGCAGGGGTGGTAGTTATGAATAATAAAATAATCAATAATCCCAAACCCACTGCCGTTGAGTCGATGCCAACTCATAGTGACCCTATAGAACAGAGTAGAGCTGGTCCATAGAAATTCCAAGGAGTGCCTGGCAGACTTGAAATTCTGACTTTTTGGTTAGTAGTCGTAGCACTTAGCCACCATGCCACCAGGATTTAAAAGCCCTCAATGGTTCTACGAGCTAGAAATTATCTCAAACTAGGAAGAAAAAGTATCATCAGTAAATTGGTCACAGAACAAAATCTAGTTGCTGTCGAGTTCAACTCAAGGCAATTCAGTGTGTGTCAGAATAGCACTCTGCTCCATAGGGTTTTTATTGGCTGCGTTTCTGAAAACAGATTGTCAGACTTTCTTCTGAGGCACCTCTGAGTTTAACCAAACTACCAACCCTTCAGTTAGCAGCTGAGAGCCTTAACCACTTTGTATCACTCAGGGACTCAGAGATGTTTGTTAAAGCTGGGAAATGCCATAATGACATCTTCCTGTTTTGTTGGGTACTGCTTAAAAAAAATAAATAAATAAGTAACTGACATAAGTATAGCACAAATATTTGGTACCTATAGATATACCTCTTTTAAAGCTATTATGATTCAAAATGTCAGAGATCTTTAAAAACAGTGTTTTAAAGTGAAGGCATAAAAGAAAAAAAAGAGGGTTGCGGGTTTAATCCAAATTCGAGTATTTAGTCTTCACAGATGAATGAAAAACATTTTGGCTTACCCATGTACAGTTATGCCTAGTCAAGAGGATCTTAAAATCTTCTTTCAGTTATTTTATGAATTATAAAACAGACCAAATCAAGTTTTTTCTGTTACATAATCTTGCTTCAATCCACTGTTGTTGAGGAATTGATGAGCCATTTTTACCTGTTGTTCAGAAACCCCACAGGGTTCAGCCACAGAAAACAAGCTATCCACAAAGTTTTCAACACAGAAAGGGGAAACTGAGCTGAGTAGGAACCTGAAGAAATTATGATCTGGAACTGGGGAAATGAATGATAAAATGACAAGCCTCTAACAGGCATAAACCTAGAAACTTTCATCTGATAATTTATCCAGATTATGTAAGAAATTTGCAAGGCAAAGTTCACCTGCTTCTCCTTCTGGTGTGGATTTAGGAAAATAAGGGAAATCAAAGTACCCCGTGTCACGCTATAGCACTGCTTACTTATGAGGACAAATAGCTAAACAAATCATCTTTGTTTTTTTTTTGTTAATGTAGAAGGACCATAAACCCAAGTAATGGGTTTAAATTACAGACCTTAAGCATGCAATTTTATGACTTTAAAATATGCACAATAACGAGAAATGCTAATGCTCTAGTGATTAATGACTTAAGTGTCTCAGGACCAATCTAAGTTAGACTGACCTTTCCTACTAGTTCAATTTCATTTTTGTCAATAAATCTTTGAAAAGTTTTTGAAGACTGTTTAGTTGGTTAACATAGCCCTTTCATTCTCTTTTATCCTATTTCAAATTATCCCAGTGGTTTCCTGGAAATGTTAATAGGTATATTGAGGGTGACCGAATGATTTCGTGTTGAAATCAATTTTAGACATACTGCATTAAACAAAATTAAAGTTTTGCTTTTTGTTGTTTTAATCTGAGGTACTTTGTACATCTTTAATATCCAAAGGGACTAGAGTGGGAAGAGAAATATGTTTTGTATATTATAAAACATTATATACAATGTTTTTCAAACTTCATATGGAATACTGCAGCCAGTCCCATTGCAATAGAAAATGCTGCTTTATTTATTTAACCTGTTCTTTTATGCAGCTCACACTTCCCAGCCTCCTTTACCTTAATACCAAATGAACCACTGCCATCCAGTGAGACCCTACAGAGTTTCCAAGGCTGTAAATCTCTGTGGAAGCAGCTTGCCAGGATTTTGTCCCACGAAGCAGCTGGTGGTTTCAAACGGCCCATCTTTTAGTTAGCAGTTAATCACATTAACCACTGTGCCAGCAGGAGTCCCTTTTATCTTAATTAAGGAGTGAAATTAAGGGATGAAATCAGTAAAACTACAACTCTGCTACTTCTGATCAGATCCTGAACTATCAAAGTTTTGGCGCACAAAATAAAAACTTTTATTTCCTAACTATTATGAATAAATACCATAGCTAGAACCAAAATGACTTAGGTTATGTAATAGTTTTGTTTTGTAATTTGAGGCACATACAAGATCCAGAAAAGTAAAACTAACTAAAGTAGTAAAACCGAGCACAATATTTCATTTATGATATAAGCTTGTCCATTTAAAACTGCCTAATTTAGCCAGGGAAACCCTGGTGGCATCTTTGGTAGGTGTTACGGCTGCTAACCAAAATGTTAGCAGTTCAAATCTACCAGGTCCTCCTTGGAAACTCTAAGGGACAGTTCTTCTCTGTCTTACGGGGTCGCTATAAGTCAGAATCAACGCAGGAGCACTGGATTTGGTTTTGGAATTTAGTCAAAGCGTGTTTTCCATCCTACTCTAAAAGTATGTCTTGTTCAAAGTTCAACTGCATAATCATGAAGATACATGCCGTTTAGGAGAACAAGAATAATCCCCTGATCTAAGTAAGAGTCTCTTGTGTCTTCTGCAGTATAATAAACCTAATAGCTATACTGAGTACCTACGTTATTTCATGTGATACTCACAATCAGCTTGGGAAGGTAGTTGTCATGATTGCTATTTCACAGATGAGGAAAGTGATACTATACACAGAAGTATTAGCTCTTTTGTCCAGGCCAGATACAGCTAAAAAAAGAGAAAGCATTTCAAACTTCCGTCTAACACCACGGACCCTACTGTTTCTATTAGGGTGAGTGGAATTATCCACATCAAATGTCAGTTTGCTTCTTACCCCATCCTATGTGTATCAGTAACTTAGGCAATGTTCTTTATGTAGATTTGTAGTTTGTGATACATCACCAGTTTGGGAAAAAATCTTGAAGCAGCAAACAGACAAACTCTCCGCATCTGTAACATTCATTCTTGAATAAAGGGAGCACCTTGTGTAATTTAAGAAATTGACCCAACAGTGACAGCTTTCCCCCACCCAAGGCAGTAGCACACTGTTTAAAGATTTCTTAAAACACAAACAAACAAAAAATTCACGTAATTGTGAAATCAGACATTCACTGATGGCTGTACTTTCTTCTAGTATTATGGGACAGCATTTTTTTTTATTACTTAGCTCTGGTAATTGGTTAAAAACCTAGACTATTTTTAACTATTACATTTTAAAATATAAACTATGGTTCATTATTGTGTTTCTCAAGAATTATTTGTCACTGTCTTAAAACAGAACAAAACCACATAAAAGATAATAAGCCTTATGGAAACAAAATGAAGCAAATATTGTTATGTCTTAATGTCCATTCTGAAGATCACAAAGAATAGGAAACTTACTTTGGGAAGAATTCATTGTCCCTTATAGGATCAGCACCATATGAAAAGTGTAAGGGTGCAGGAAAATAGTGAGAAACATTCTTTACTCTCTTACAATTTCCAATTGGAGAAGCCAGACATACCCTCAAGGACCCACTAAATAATATTTATGGTATGATTCAATCTCAAATGATAGACACATTTTGTTGTAGATCAGGAAACGGTGAGATCAGGTGTGGTGGGAAGATATAGTTAAGAAATTTCAGCTGGATCCTGAAGGTGATAAAGGCACTAGAAAACAGGACAGGAATGAAATGAGGGTAGTCAGCGACAGATCAGAGATTGAAGCTAGTAAAAGTGGGTAGAGTGGTGGTCAATCAGGGTGCTGGACAAAACTATGAAGGCAGCATGTTTTCCTCCTCCTAATATGTGAATGAAAACCCTGGTGGCACAGTGATTATTTGCTATAGCTGCTAACCAAAAGGTCAATAGTTCAAATCCACCAGACGCTCCTTAGAAACTCGATGAGAAAGTTCTACTCTGTCCTGTAAGTTTGCTATGAGTCAGAATTAATTTGACGGTGGTGGATTTGATTTGGTTTAATTGATGACTACCCCTTTAGGTGCCTTCTTGGTACTTCTCTCATTCTCTTTCCCACTTCCCCCGTAGGAAGCCAGTCTCTGGCCTATTTTGGAGGGCCATGGTTAGCTACATTTGCTATAGGACTCCTGAAGCCTCAGAAGTCTTCTAAGACTCAAAGATTCTCAAATAGTGAAATTTCCATCTGATAAGATACAGTATCACAGCTCTAGCATTCTTTAAATTTCACAGATTATTTTTCAGGCCCAGGGTAACACAGGGATAGTTCTTGGATTTGGAATTTGATGTTGTACATATTAGTAAGCCATAAGAAGTTGTTGGTTTTAGTAAGAAATAGAAGTGTTCTGGGAATTGTTAATCAGGAGCAATGTGCTAGGAAAAAAAAAATAGAAAGACAGGAGGCAGTAAACTGACTTTGTTGTTTCAGTAGTATAAGGTCTCCGGATACAAATAGTTTGTGCTCAGTTACTAACCTAAAGGTTGATAGTTTCAACTTACACAGGGGTGCTGCAAAAGAAAGGCCTGGCAATCTGATTCTAGAAAGATTGCAGCCCAGAAAAGTTTATGGAATAGTTCTGCTCTCTAACACATGCGGCCTCTAGGAATCGGAATCCACTTCACAGGAAAGGGTCTATGTTCTTTTACTCTTCTATGTTGGAGACTTGGTGGTGCAGTGATTAAAAGCCTGGCTGGTAATCCAAAGGTGGCCTAGTGAAGTCACCAGACACTCCTTAGAAACCGATGGAGCAATTCTGCTCTGTCCTGCAGGATTGCGATAAGTCAGAATTGATATAAGGCCATTTTTTTCTTTTTTCTTTTTTAATGCCTTGTGCCTGTTCAAAAAGTAGGTACTATTCTATCTCACGGCCATTCCACATTTATAATTTCCCACAAATTAGGAGTCCATTAGGCACCAATGAGTGTTTGATCACCTTATAATCCTAAAGTTGGAGCCCTGGTGGCTCAATGTTTAAAGTACTCAGTTGCTAACCAAAAGATCAGCAGTTGGAACCCACCAGTGGTTCCATGGCAGTCAAGATACAGCCTAGGAAACCCTATGAAGCAGTTCTGCTTTGTCCCATAGAGTCCAAGTCAGAATCCATGTATATAGCACAGGACAATTCTAATATTTCCAGTGGGAATTTTACCACACGCTTGATTCAGATTTCAATATTGGAAATAATTCATATAATGAAAGAATTTCCTCGTTAATTATAATTCGTGCAAAATATTATAAAGTCAAGTTCAGATAAAAAAAAAGTGGTCTAACCTGTTCTTCACGGTGAAGTACAACAAAAATTGGAAGACTTACTTATATACACAGTTTAGATGTGGCATTTAGAGAACGTTCTTCTTGATGTGTCACACTGTGTCTGCTTTTGGACAGGATTTAACAGTTTTTATTTAAAAAACAACAAAAGGTAATTCAGTTTCATTTTAAACATAGTTCTGAACCTTGACGTGTTTCTTGTAGCATCTTGTAGCCCCCAAATCCACGCATTATTTACACCTTTTCTAAAATTTCTTGTTCTATTTTCCTTGATGGGTCTGCCCCCAATCTCAATGTGGAACCTCCAGATTAAATATTCTTTCTCCAGTCATTTTCACACGTGCTAATTAACTTTCTGGAGTATGTAATGGGCACTTCACGAAACTTGGGCTTGTCCAGTTTTGGCAGTCCGACAGGGTTCAGAAATACGAATCACGCGCCTGCTTCTTTCATCCTTATCCACAAGTCCTTGGACACAAACTACCACTCATGCCCGCGTTTCCTAGAAGAGTAAGTTTTAGGGAGCCCAGGCAAAGACACTTGTTTTCACGAAGGAAAGAGGGGGCGTTTGGAGGGACTTGGCCTTCCCACTTTATTTCTGTTTTTGGAAGAGGGAGGAGGAGATGAGAGGAAGAAAAGTTTATTAACAAACAAACAAACAAATCGCACTAACTCAGCCAGCAATTTAGGGGTACCAATCTGCTCGGCTGCGCGCCCGCCCCACCCCACAGCAGCGCCCGCGCCCGCCCCGCGCGCCCCCGGCCGGAAGGGGGCGTGGGACGCCGGCGAGGGAGGGGCGCGCAGACGCGCAGCAGGCCGGCCGAGCCGGGGGCGCATCAGGCGGGGCCCCGGAGAAGGCAGGCGGGGGCCGGCGACCGGGAGCAGGGGCTGGAGGCAGTCCGCTCGGGCCGCGGTCGCTCGGGCCACTGCGCTCCCGCGCCGCGCCCGGCCGGCTTCATGTGAAGCCCCGGGTCTCCTCCCCCTCCCTTCCCTTCCTTCCCTCCCTCCCTCCCTGTCCCCTCCTCCTCCTCCTCCTCCTCCTCCTCTCGCTCCCGCTCCCGGGCCCCCAGCCCGATAGGGCGCTGACAGCAAGGGCGGGGGTCCCCGCTGCCGCCGCAGGGGTGTCTCACGCAGACTTCGGCAGGAGCTGCGGAGCCCCAGGCACAGCCATGGACCAGCCTCTGGCGGCGTCGACGGAGGCGGAGGAGGAACTGGAGTGGCAAGTGGCGAGTCGCAGGAGGAAGGCCTGGGCCAAGTGCCGCGGCTCCTGGCAGGCGTCGGAGACTGAGGATCTGTCCACAGAAGCCACGACGCAGGACGAGGAAGAGGACGACGAGGAGGATCTACCCGGCGCGAAGCTGCCGGCGGCTGCGGGGAGAGGTCGGTGCGCCCAGCCTGGCCCGCGGCTGCGGAGCGAGCGGGAAAGTGCGGGCTGGCGGGCAGGGAAAGCCGTGGGGAGCCGTGAGGCGACTGCTGTGAGTTCTGGAAGGGCCTCCCATGATTGATAGCCGGGGGACAGGGGACACTAACGACTTTTACACTCGCGTTGTTGACACGGCGTTTCCACCGTCAACGCAGAGACTTTAGGTGTCACCTGATTTCCCTTCAGATGGAGACTAAGACTTGTTGCTTAGGCTGCAGTTTGCCCCCGTTAGAATGTCCAAGTGAGCTCTGCAGTTCGAGTTCCTCTAGGGTCCGTAACGAGCTGTCCCCTACTCTGCCCGGCAGGAAACGTGCCCAACGAGAAGATTGCGATATGGCTCAAGGACTGCCGGTGAGTCCTCGCTTGCGCGGTCCGCGCTCCGGGGGGATACCCGCGCAGCTGGGCGTCTGAGCTGGGCTCCTCGGGCCACTGTCCTTATGGGTCCCATGGCCTTTGTAAGCTATTAACCGGAAAGTGAACCGGCAGATAGCTTCCTTCTTTAAGCGATTAGAAGTGGAAGTACTGTTACGGCTGATTATTTGGTGACTGTGTTGACTTTACAGTTGTTAGGACTTCAGCTGCCCGTGCATGATATTAACATCAGAGACCAGAAGCCTATAACAGATTATAATGCTATGTTATTATGGGTGCCTGTTTTTATTTGAAGGAATTTGCACATTTCTCTGGATATTTTTATTGTGCTCTTGTTTTGGCGTCTGTACATATGGTATCCAGTTTTTTATGTAAGCACACTAACCAGGCTTTAGTTTTATTTTTGTGCCTGAATTGTTTGGGCAACTATTATAACTAGCAAACTTTCTTACAATTTACTTAGTTGACTGTGGATGTGTCAGATGGCACTGGAATTCACAAAAAGTAAATACAGCTTTGAAGGCTTCAGACCGTATAAATCCACTTAATTTCATACTTGGGCAGCTGTTAACGAAAATGTTTGATAAACTACAAGAGGAGATGAATAATATTCCAAGTACATCTGACTACAGTAAAATGTGCTTATTTCATATTTGAATTTTTTTCACCATTATACTTGTTAGTTGCAAAATCCTATATAAAGATTGTTGCTTTTTAAAGATTGTTGTTGGTATTTGCTTGTGACTGTATTTTGCCTTCTTGATTTAACTTCTTAATGTCTCGTTCAACTACCAGAGTTAGGGAGTTCTCTTAGGAAAAAAAGGATTCTTATGCAAGTCATTCGGATCCAACTCGATGGCACTTGGCCTTGGCATGCAAGTCAACCTATTTTTCTCCCATAAAGACAGCTTAGATATTGGCCACTACCAAACTGATAATCTTGTTTTGATGTCTTTGCAGGAGGCTTGCGGAATATCCTTCATACAGGACTCCTAGACTGTTATAGATACATCTTAGATATAATGAATTACAGTGGCCTTCCCTAGTTGCATAATGGTGAATGCTATCTGGTCATTAAGCAGACAGTTGTGAGTTGCTTAGGAGAAAAGATTTAACAATCTGTATCCGTAGCGATACACAGCTCTGGAAACCCTATGGTTTTACTCTGTGCTATAGGGTCGCCATCAGTAAGAATCCTCTCGATGGCCTTGGGTCTGTTTTTTTTCTTTTGCTTTTTGTTGTCTCTGAGGATGCACAGAGACTACACACTCTGCTTGAAGTCCTTGAGCTCCAGATTAACAATCAAGTGAAAACAAGCCCTCCCATTTTTTTTTTAGATTAAGACAATATTGCTTAGTGGTTTTACTCAGCGTGTGGGTCAAGAAATTACAATAGTGTTTCCGTGGTTTTTTTTTAATTGTTAAATACCAGAGCAAAAAGTTAAAAGATTGACAACTTTAAGTAAGCATATTCAGGACCATTTAGAGGAGATTCTGTGAAACCAGTGCCATTTAAGTTTCGCCTTAGAAATGGTCTGAAAAGTGTGTTTTGTTAGTTTTGCTCAGGTCTTTTAAAATCTTTAGTCTTAGTAAATACAGTCCTAAGTACAATATCAGCTTACTTTTGGTATCTTAAAGTAGGCTTTAAATTCAGAATAAGTTTACAGTATTGTCTGAATTCCTGTGTAAAATTAGAAGAGCTAAAAATAAGAGCAAGGATCACAGTATGTGTAGAAATTAACGTTGTGTCAGAGATCATACCAAATAGAAAGTAAGTGGCTTTTCAGTGCATCTTTTAAGGTAAATAAACAGATAAATGTTGGTCTTCAGTAAGGCTTGGTTAGTCATGAAAATTTTTGTTGTTAATCTTGATCTGTATAGACAGGTTTGGAGTCTCCTGCCACTTCCTCAAAGTTTCCTTCTCATTCCCTACAATTAATTGTACCTAGTCTACACAAAGGTGGCATTCATTTGGACTGAGGAAAGCTAAAACAGTCTTTGAAAGTTGGCAGTGTTATCACAGATTTGACTACTAGTACATATGCATTCTTTTTATTGAGTTTTAAAGTAGCTATTTAGGTTTTCTTTGAGAGTTGTGCTTCTATGTATTTTATATACTTTGGGACAAATGAGCTGAAGAGAGTCTTTTTCCCCCTTGACAAGTTCTCAGCTGTCCTTTTTTTCTGATTTTCTGTGTCTTAAATAAAGATACCATGTTTTCCTTCCTTAAAGGGATTCTTTATTTTTATTAACTTTTTTTTTTTTTTTGCTGAGTGGAAACAAATTGTGTGAATTAGCACAGCTGAGAGCTAATAGGATGTTTGATACAATGTGGAAGGGAGTGACTATATGATCCCCAGACTGGTTTTGGGGGGAGAATGCTACTTATAGTCTGTTTATTTGCCGTTTTTCTGTTAGGGCCCAGACCAGCAAAGGCATCCGTAAAAGGAGAATGCAGTGTTTTGGCCTAAGAAAGGAGCCATCAGGGAGGAAGAACAGCTTTTAAAAGGCATAGAGTTACATAAATTATATGCAAAAACATACCTCAAAAGTTTTATTAATATCTTTATGGCAATTGGATGTGATTCTTTTTACATTTTAAAAACACTAATTGTACTCGTATGTGCTATTCATGCAAATATTTAACATTTGGTGTTTCAGTAACATTTCTTTGAAAATATTTTTATAAGGAAATGCATGTCTAATATGAATTTGTAGCAGGTATAAAGTTTTACTGAAGAAAAGTCTGTATCAAAATAGAGCTGTCATCATAAAACTGTGTATCCTCCTATAACGTAGCTTTGAGAAAGACAGTGTTTTTGTTATTACAAGAGGAGAAATTTCTAAATGATTGAATTCTCAGAATGTGAAAGTTTTAACACTGGATAATTGCTCTTAGTACTGATTCTCAGGTTGACTTTAGAGTTCAGTGAAAACTGTATATATATTTTTTAGTTTAAACTCAAAGAGAATTTCAAGCTTCTCCATTTGTATAAAAAAAGTACTGCTCTACAATGCCTGTGATAGATAAACAGATGAAGTTTGAGGAAGCTGTTGAACTGAGCCTTGTTTCTAACTAGACTCTGACTTTTTTATTGTATTAAGGTTAGGTTACCTGCTGCTGAAGATTGTTTTATTCTCTTCTGACTCTGTCTCCTGTTTTGGGGGAAGGAATTGAGAGTAGTCTGTTGTCTTAATTTTTCTTAATGCCTATTGTCATTCTTTCTCTCTCTTTTTTAAGAAAAGGCTAATACATATCCTTTATAATTGTCATTCTTGCTCTTAATTGCTAGTAGATCAAAAATGTGATTAAATCATTCCCAGTGAGCTGACTTAGTAATACTGTTTGCTTCGTTCGTAGGATACTACTTACGTAATCCACTTGCATTCCTTATGTGTTTTGGGAGGAGAATTAAACAGTGATTAGAATCCTGCTTAGCTGTAACCCTTTAAGTAAGGTTGTATAGTGACAAATCTCCAGATAGTTTTCAAGCCTGATGCCTGTGTGTTTATATGGTTTCAGTACACCTTTGGGAGCCTCACTGGATGACCAAAGCAGTAGTACACTCAAGGGTAAGAGAAAGTTGCCTCTCTAAATCTCTTCTTTATGAGGACCCTACTTCATTTTTCCTCTGGGTGAAATTATATCTATGAATTATATAAAGCAATGTTTATGTTTATTTAAAAAGGGGTGTTTGGAGCTAGAAACCAAAAGGAGCCACTTGGTTAGGACTGTAAAGCAGTGATGAGTTTAAGCAAATTACCAAACCTTTCTATCATGTGAACCTTACATACTTGGCACTTGGCTTGGCTTACATACTTACTGTCCCGACTGTCCCGTTAGACATCATAAAGATTAGTTAGGTATAGAAATCGGTAAATATAAAGAAAATACATATTGAGTGCACGAAGTCAGCTTTAGCGCAACATTTCTTTACTTACGTTAACTCAAACTGCCACACCTGAAATTTTACCACCTGCGCAAGACCGAATTCTAAAGTTCAAAGTACAACAAGAATGTACAGGTAGCAGCAAGCGTATAAAAACCACTTACAGAATCAGGAAAATCTAGCTTGGAGCTCTCTTGACTTAATAGGAAGGGGGGAAAAGGGAACGATTGGTACAGGATCTGGTTTTCCATGAAACTCCTCGGTAAGATACATTATCTAATTGAACATCTTCAAAGGAATAAGAAGAATAAAATAGTCTGTAGAACAGCTTTTGAAAATTTTGCCTGGGCTGAGAATCATGGCTTCTCGAAATTGTCTAATTACTATAATTCTTAGTGCATTAAGGTGCTGAGATGTCTCTCTCACACTGTCTTAGGAAATGTTTTGCTTGGTCAGTTTGTTTTAACTAAAACAAAGAATTTGTATGGGGAGGGGAAAGACTGGAATGCCAAGATAAATTTTATGAGTTTTCCAATGTTTCTTTCAGGTGTGCTTGTGAGAAATGGAGGAAGTTTTGAAGATGATTTGTCCTTGGGAGCTGAAGGTTGGTTCGTTTGGAGGAACTATATTTTCACATAGTTTAAGACAGGAAACAAAGTGAAATACTTCTAAAGGTCTGGAAAACGCCACAGACACATTTCGTGGGACCCTCCTTTTAGATGGACAGTCCTACCTGTAGGGATGACTCTGAAAACCAGTGTAAAATGTCTGTATGTCTTCCTTGGACGTAAATACTTAAATGAACTATTTGGGACAAACAGTGGTGATAAAATGGGGAAGAACTGTGCTGCAGAACGAAGGAAGTGTAAATATTTATGCTTGAGAAAACCAAATTGAAGCTTGTTTTTAGTGTGAGGTAGTCTCATGTCATACTTACAGCTGCAGCTGGTCTTTGTTTTTGCATTTAAGTGTTTCCCATCTTTACCTCCTGATTTTAGAAAGTTAAAGGAGAAAGACAAAATAGCAGTTAGTAGAATTTAATTGGGTATCACAGTGCTGGTGTCTAACCCCGACTCCATTACCATCTTAAAAGTGTATTAGTCTGTGTTTAAGTTTTCGCAGATTATATAATCTTTCCCTGTAGATTTATAATAAAAGCTTTCCAGTAATGTAAATTAAGATTTTTTTTTCAGTATTGCTTGTTTTACTAGTATTTGAAAAGCTATTTTGAGGCACACTGAAGATGTTTTATTTCATTAGGTTGAGTAGGTTATTGGCAGCTGGGCTGTTATTACATGCTTTTAAAAAAAGAAGTAAGGAGTTTATTAAAGTCTTTTTCAGTAGTAAGTTGCTAAGTAGTCAGTTTGTCACTAAATTTGCTACTTAGTGGCTTCATAACTGAAGTTAACATCCTTTTTCTTTTGCTGTTTTAAATCAACCTGTAAGATTGTTTATTTAGAACCTTCTAACACTGAAAACTCATAGCAGCCTCACAGGACAAAGTAGAACTGCCCTAGGGGGCTTCCAAGGCTGTGACAGAAGGTAACTGCCACATCTTTCTCCCAGTGAGCACACCTGGTGGGTTCCACTGTCCACCTTTTGTTTAGCATCCCTGTATTTAACTACTGCACCACCAGGTCTCTGAGTCAAAGTCAAAGTGATGGCAATGGGTTTGGTTTATTTTAGTTTAACAGTGAAAGTTCTGTAATAGCTGAATAATGTCAGTTTTTATTATTTTTGTTAATGGATTGTTAAAGGACTAAACTCCAGGAAGACCTTAAACTTAGTGTTTCCCAATCAGGACAGTTGAAATTGTTGTCAACTGCTTATTAAAATGCTTTTCAGTATTGGCTGTAAATGGAGTTACTCATCCTTGCTGTGGTATTTTCAAAGTATTGAATGATTTCATTGGAAACCAGAACCTTAAAGGGAGCCCTGTGTTGTTTAATGAAAATTATTTCAAGGCTCTTTTCATCTACTGAGTATTTATGGAGTGCTGTGTGTTAGGGACTCTTCTGGGTACTGGGTATACAAAGAAACAGAAGAAATTGCTGCAACTTTACAGATCAGAACTGAAAAAATATACATAGATATCAAGTAAGATATAATAGATGTATTTGTGATTAATTTCATCCTTTATATTTGTCTGCAAAAGTTAAGGAAAACCTGGTGGTGTAGTGGTTAAGTGCTATGCTGCTAACCAGAAAGTTAACAGTTCAGATCCACCAGGTGCTCCTTGGAAACTTGGTGGGGCAGTTCTACTCTGTTCTGTAGGGTTGCTATAAGTCAGAATTGACTCAGTGGCTGTGGTTTTGTGTTTTTGGTTTTATAAAGGTTAAATGAAGTAAATATAACTTACTTTAAAATTAACATTAATAACATCAGTTTAAAAGTTGTTAATCTAGGATGAAATTAAAATACAATTTTTAAAAGGAAACAGTCTTAAAATTACATAAATACTTGGTTATAACTGGAAAGACTTTTCAGTCTTGAAAAAGATTATAAATTGTGATGTATATTAGTGCTCCTTTAATGCTGAATTGTTGTGCTCTCAAAGTATTCATTATTAGGAACTTCTAAATTTAATAGTGTCACACATATTCCACATATCTTGTTTATTTCTAAATGGGTAAACCTGGAAATTTCACTGGGCATCTAAAGCCAAAACCAAAAACTAGCTGCTGTCGAGTTCATCCCAACTCATAGTGACTCTATAGGACAGAATATAACTGTTCCACATGGTTCTCAAGGAGTGGCTATGAATTTACACTGCCAGTCCTATATGTGCAGCTGAGCTCCTAACCGTTAGGCTACCAGGGTCCCAGTTGGGTAGTTAATAGTTCTTTTTTATTTTAAGTACTCAAGTGGAGGTAGTTTTAGAAGAACACAAAACAAGAACTCTCCAAAAGTTATTGAACTGTGTATTTCTCTTAATAATGCAGATTTAATGAGTCAAGACAAGAATTAGGCTTACTAAGTGTTTTACCATAATAGTGTGGTTGCTTTCTTGATGAGTGTATCATAGTGGGTATATTCCTGCCAACAGTTGTCCTGTGCTTTTATTCTTTTTTAACTGTAGCCAACCACCTCCATGAAAGTGATGCTCAAGTTGAAAACTGGTAAGTAACTATGTTTGTTCTTTTTTTCTTTTTAAAAATGAAGAGTATTTGTGAAAATAAAGTTTTATAACATCTGATTGTGTTTGTAGCAATAATATCTTGGCCAAAGAAAGAAGACTACAGTTTCATCAGAAAGGGAGAAGTATGAATTCCACTGGATCTGGGAAAAGTAGTGGGACAGTCTCAAGGTAACATACAGAAATTATGCAACAATTACGTTGTGCTACAGGTGACCTCTTCTTAGCATTTTGAAATCAAAAGGAATCTAAATTATGTCATTTAACAACGTAAGTGACAGAGGCATCTTTTTTTTTATTTAATTGAGATTAAAAAGCAACAAGTAATCTATGATGCTGCTAGAACTCAGCAGTGAGTATTTTGAGCCCTGACAGTAGTCTGAAGGAGAAATTCCACAGTGGAGTACTTTTTACCTGTAGACGGCCCAAGTTCTCCTCTGTTAGGGTCTGAGTCAACTCTGACCTAAAAACCAGAACAAACTTTTCTGAATTAAAGGTTGGTATTTAAGTACTTACCTCAATGTATTCAAAACCAAAGATCCTTAGAATGTATGTTAAAATGAAGCAATAATGGAACCACTTTTAACTGTTATCAAAGTTACTGTATTGGAAGAAGAGCATTTTTCCCTGAAAGAAATTGAAATTTCTTCCTGTGAAAGTTCTGTTTCTGACTTACCAGATTTCCTTGGTGACTCTCAGAATGCTTGGATTAGCACTGATACGGGAGGGGAGGGATGTGACAGTTGTTTAATTCCCAGTAGGATTGGGGCAAGAAGTTACCTTTGTGTGTCTAACCCTGATCTCCATGTTTTACTCCCCCTGCTTCCTGAGTGGAAGTTGTAAGAGGAAAATTCAAAATCAGTCCCTCCCTCCATCATCTGGAATCAGGTTGTTACCTGTGTAGCCCGTAGGATAGTGAAGAAGAGCAGAAAAGTCCAAGTCCTGTAGAATGTGCCTCGCTACCCAAGTTCTGCGTGCTTCCTAGAGCATTTTCTCGTTTGGTCCCTTTTTTCATCTGATTTTCTTTGTTTACCCTCCTCTGTTCTCTGTTTTAACTGCTTAAAATGACAAAAAAAATAAGGTGAAGATATATTTCTATTTTTCTTCTTTCATGTGTTGCTAGAGGTTACCTTCCTTTCTCATCACAAGACACTTGAAAGACTGGACGTACTTTACAGGTTATCTGTTCCATTTAGGGCACAGTGTATAAAGATGATAAAATAAATAACTTGACAGAGCTGAAGCTATAGAAGGAGATGTCGGCAGAGGAAAGCAAGAATATATATTCATTTATAAGGTGATACGGACTATAAAGTTATTTTTCATATTTTTATGTTTCTTTGTGTGTATTTATTTTGTAGTGTTTCAGAATTGTTGGAACTTTATGAGGAAGATCCTGAGGAAATTCTGTATAATCTTGGATTTGGACGAGATGAGCCAGATATTGCTTCTAAGATTCCATCAAGATTTTTTAATTCATCATCATTTGCCAGAGGGATAGATATTAAAGTGTTTTTGAGTGCTCAGATGCAACGGATGGAAGTAGAAAACCCAAATTATGCTTTAACAAGTAAGATTTTTTAAGTGTTAACAGATCTTTTTTAAATTACAGCTCGACAGCAGGATAGTAGAAGGCCTTACTCATTTCCAGAAATGGCACTGGAGAGTTAGCTAAGGAGAATTAAAATAATTACATAAAAGGATGTGAATAACTGTCTCACTTAAAAGCTTTGTTTTTCCAACTGCAGTAAGTGAATTGCTTAATTCGAATTTTTATTATGCTATTTACAGAAGTACTGTTTTACCCCACACCTGAATTTTTTCCTCATTTAAATATTTCCACAATTTACTTGCAGACCCTTACTGTATATACTTACATTTATCTACAGATTCTTTTTTCTCAAGAAGCAAAAAAGAAGGACCTTGTAAAAAGGAAAATCAGCTTATTTCATGTCCTTTCCTATAAATATAATTTAGCGTGGCTAATTTGATCATTTCTTCTCATAATTCTGTCTTTTCCTAATTTTTTTTTTTTTTTTTGCTTTTTGACCAGAGTTGCCAAAAATGGAATCCCTGGGGGATTCATGGGTTAAATTTAAGAGATATATGACTCCCTTCAAATTAGGTATAAAATAGGAATTTATGGGCATTTTCTTGGGACGGGAGTCTGAGAACTAAATAAAAAGCAGAGTCACAGCTGTATACCTCAACAGCCAGTCCCCTTCATCCTTTCTTCCCAATGTTATCCTCACACTTTGGGGCCATTTTTGATTTTCTTTAATGTAAATTTTAAGCTTAGAGTAAAACATCTCTGTGTCTTCCCATTCAGTAAATGTAGAGAGGGTGTTAAGTGTTAGACAAGGAAAAAATCTTGTTTCATACTCTGTGTGATCTACATTCAGTTACAGGAGTTCTAAACAAAAGTAAATTCATATGTATTTGCATATATGATTTCTCTTCTATAGGCCGTTTTCGTCAAATTGAAGTGCTGACTACGGTAGCCAATGCCTTTTCTTCCCTGTATTCTCAAGTGTCTGGGACTCCCCTGCAGAGAATTGGAAGTATGTCCTCCGTGACCTCGAACAAGGAGACGGACTCACCTCCACCTTTAACTCGAAGTAACACTGCAAATCGGTTAATGAAAACACTATCAAAACTAAATTTGTGTGTTGATAAAACAGAGAAAGGAGAAGGCAGTAGTCTTTCCTCAAGCACTGAAAAAGGGAAGATTTTAAATATTTCAGCGGTTGAAGAAAGTGTTAATAAAAATGATCAAAAATCTCAAAAAGTTATAAAGAAGAAAGACTCATCTTTCTTACTGGCTACAGTGAAAGAAGAGGCAGCAGGTAGTTCAGCAACTGTTGTGGAGAATGCTGACATTAATAACCTTTCTGATGAAGCAAGTAGTAACTTGAACCAAGAAATGGAAGGTGAACAAAGCAAAGCATCTCAGAGTCATGGGAATAGACTGGGTGAGGAATCTAGTACTGTAGAATCTGACTTAAGCAGTGATTGCAGTATGTCCAGGCACAATGAGCTAGAAAGTAGCAATGAGCTGAGAGATACCCAGGTATCCACACCTGAGAAGGAGCCAAGCACACTACTGACGAACCCATCCATCAGAAGCATAATGGCACAGCAGAAGGACTCCTTTGAAATGGAAGAGGTAAGTAAAAAATTCCTGGGACTTACAAATAGTCAGCTACCCTGGGGGTTCCCTAACAAAGCAAGCATGTTCGGCCAGTGACAGTATAAAATGAAAAGGAACTACTAAGTTTATCTTAGAAAAAGGTCGTTCTTCGAATTTTGGCTTTCTGAGTTTTTCCTTGCATCTTTCATAACCAAAGATTACGACTGTGTGATGCCTGGAAATGGGATATCCATCAGTTTCCCCAGATCCTCTGTTAATCCATTAGCTGGTATTTGAACTTGAACCCTCTTTTTCGCTCAGTTCAAGATTTTGATGCTAAGGAAGCCCCGAGAGAGTATATTCAAACTTAAATCAATATTGTGTGTCAGTTAAAAACACAGACTTTGAAAACAAATAGGAGTTCTGTCCGTGCCACTGAGTTGCAGTGTGCCTTGGGGCAAGTTTGTCTTAATGTAATTCAGTGGTATGACTAAACGTGAAGAAAGTTTTGAGGATAGGTTTTGGTAGAGGACTGCAAATAGTGTGAAGATATGTATCTGTAGAGGAGGATATGGAACCTTGCAGCTTTGAAACCTCACTAAATAGGATTTCTTCAAGCCCAGAAGGACTACTTTTTGTTACTTTAACTCTTTACCCAGTGGTGAGTCAGCTAGTTTATCTACATTTTAATAGTACAGGAGAAAGATACTTATTCTGATGAGGCTTAACCAAAACTGCTTGTGAACAGCATGAACTGATACATAATGAATCGTAGCTAGATAGATTGAGACAGGAAACCCAAGTTCATGCATCTTGTAGCAAGTACTGTACCAGCCCGTGAAGTAGTTAGTGTCTCCAATCTGTGAGGCAGGAAGCAGTGATCTTATTGTATACATATGGAAATGACATGTGTGTGTACTGGTGATGAAGGTGGCTAGAATTATACTTTTCTCTTTGTTAAGTTTATGAGAGAAAGATTAGTTTTAGTAATATTTTAGAGAAGCATTAAAATCATAGATCATGTTTTTAGAGAACGGAAAAAAGGAATAATTGATTCTGCCTGTAAATGTTCTCGTAGATGAGTATGTGTCTGTCCCATTAATGAAGAGTTTTCATTTATTGCAGTTTTTCATTTGCTGGAAGTTATTTACCTTTTTTCCAGACACTGTATCTTAATAATTTTGTTATAACTGAAAAGGGAACATAGATAGCTCTTAAAGATACTTTTACAAGTTCTTTTAAGTTTTTTTCTTTATAAATGGTTATGTTTCCTTAATTTGTAATATTTCTGATTATATTGAGTACAAAAGAAGTCAAACCTCTTGCATTTCACCATTTGACTATATTTTGGTCTCAGCCTAGCACTCATAACTAAAGTGTAGGCGCTGGCCTTTTATTGTGGCCTCTGTTCTGTGACAATCAGATGTGACAGTATCCTCACTTTAGTACACTAGCAGAACATAAAACTCTAAATAGATTGTGTTACACAGTTGCAAATCTGATGTTTTTGATTTAAGATTGGAAGATACTCTTGCATGTGTATTTTCAGAGAAATGAAAGAAGTTCCTTTTTAAATTTGTAAAATCCCTAAATTCTAAGCTTTTTTTTTTAAACTTTGTCTTTAAATTATTGCAGCATAGCACACAAAAGTCCTTAGAAACATATGCGAAATGCTAGATGTACTTGGGTGGCAGATTAACATTTGGTCATGACAAACTGTTCTTTGCTCCCTCTGCTGGGAAGAGTAGTTACTAAAGAAAGTAGCATTGATACGGAAGTGAAAGTTTTTTGAGGGGCAAAATTATGTGCTTGGGTGGTCGAAGAATACTGGAATATTTTTTGTTTTTAGAAAATAATGATCACTATAGCTATACTGTAAATGTGGAGAATTTCGGGAGTAATGAATCATTCTTCTGATATACTTAAAATATGGATTAAAACCTCCTAGAATTGTTCCTGTCCCTTTGGGAACCTTAAAGAGTTTATAGAACAATGAATAAAGAAGGGAAATAATGTGTTATTTTAATTTCCTCTTCTCCCAAGCATGGTTTGAATCATACTGACAAATGAAGAGAACAATCTTAGTGAAGCAGACTTTTATGTCTTATTCAAAGTGGGTTCTTACTTCAAAACAAAACAAACAACAAAAAAAAAACCACCTTTCTGTTGAGGTTTCATTCCTATTGGGAACTTTTTTTTGTTTCCTGTAAAAATAGTCAGTAAATATAAACGTGAGTCCTGTGTCGGTCGCAGTAAGCCGGTTTGTAACAGATTACTGACAGTCGAGTCTTTTGCGTCTCTGGGTGGGAGAAAAGGTTGCAGACTTGGCTTTGCTCCTGAGGCAAGAGGTAAGAACTGGTAGAAGCCACAAGTTGCCAGGCTTATTTGTTAATCCTCCGGAGGCAAGGGGTGGGTGTGTTTAAATGAAAGAGCTAAATAGTAGATGAGACTGATCTAGGCCTATGAAAAATGAAAGTGGCTATTTCTTGTATTTATTTAATAATATAAAAAGCCAGAGATGTGTTCGTCTATTAAAAGTCAGGTTGCTTTGTTGTTTCTTGAAAGAACTATTTTGTAGACTATTTAAAGCACCTCAGTGTTTCTAAAACTTGTCTCTACTCTTGCATTTTCTAATTCTTAATAACTTGCTGGGTAATTCTTGTGTTTTTCCTGAAAGACTTATTTCAAATACGTTGTGTTAAGTCTGGAGCTATAGATTGATAGTATGAATGATTCATAGTTAAACAAAAATAATCCTACTCTATAAGCAGTTGTTCTTTCAGGTGTGAAGGAAGATTTTCTCATACTTAAGAGTATGATGGAGGAGTATTTGTGTTTATCTGCACACAGTTCTGTGCCTTCTCACTGTAAATTAATGTATATTCAAATACAGCTGTTATTGAATATACAGCTTTTTTTAAACTACTAAAGTTTTAGTAACTGTGTCAGCCCTTTCCTGGGAGGGGCATGCATAGGGAGTGCAGCACGATGGCTAGAGAGGATCCTTCTGGTATAAATCTTTAACACTGTACTGTATAGAGAGTATTGTTACTTAACAATTTCATTTGATTCTCATAAGAACCGGAGTTAAGTGTTTTAATCTTTATTTTACAGTTGAGAAAACTAAAATGGCTAGCCCAGGCAAATTATTTGAAGTTTTTTAGCTAGTAAATGGCATGAATCAGATTTGAATTCAGGTCTTTATATAAACTTGCTACTTGTAACTACCTTGTATAACTTGCTAAGGGTCTATTTGGTTGATCAGTCAGACTGTTGATAAACACTCATGTCACCTTGTCAGCCCATGCACGATCTCGTACTACTACTTTAGAAAAATAAAGTTTTCCTCTGAACTCTTTGGAGACCCTGTAAGGCAGAATTGTGAGTTCTAAAGCTCTGGTTCTGATTTTAAAAAGAATCTTCTATACAACATCATTTTGGAACTTTTGATTAGGGCCTATTGAAATAAACCACCCACCTAATATCTTCTGTTGAACATAGGGCAGTAATACTTGGCTTAGAAGAATCAGCTAAGTCAAAATAAATACGAGAGATGTAAGCAAAGTAGATACCTGCCGTGTTAGCAGAGGAGTGACTCAGAAAAATAGATTCTTTGTTTTGTGAAAACATACTTAAAATGAAGTAGTCCAGATGGTGTGGATCACTTACAGCTGTTATTACACAGTTTTAACCCCCAAGTGCTTAGACCAGGTAATTTCAGGTGCTTGGCTGGCTGACATTATGAGAAAATTTATATCAACCTACATATTAAAGAAAATAGTATAATGACCGCTATTACCTATACTCAGTTCAGCTGCTGTAATTTGTCCCATAGAGTTGCTATGAATTGGCATTGACTGTGTGGCAACAGGTTTGGTTTTTTTTGGTTTTTGTTAATTTAATGAAAGACAATTTGTAGCGCTTATCCAGAGTTCTTCTAAGGACTTGAAACCACTGAATAGGAGAAGGGCGACTGTATAAGCTAAATTATATACATGTAGAATTTGACTGCTTGTTTTGTACAACTGGGATCAGTAATAAAACACAGTAAGCACAGAAATGCAACGGTTATCATTTTAAGCATGTCTCTGTCTTCAGTAAGTGCTCCTGTGATCTTGCCTAGCAAGAGAGAAAAATGGTTCTGACTTGAGTAGTTTTATCACTGAAATACAGCACTTTCATCCCCCTCCCCCACCACCTCAATTAATTGTAGAGTTTGTAGTGAAAAGAGAAAGGAGATTCACCCCTCCTCCCCAGATTAACGTCTTGAAGGATAATGTATTGAGGACATATATTTATTAAAGTCATGTTATTTTTTTAATGACTAATTTTATGTCTGAAAAAATAGAAAATTGATAGTTTTACATTTAAAAGGGTGGTTGTTAGTGCCATCGAATTGGTTCCAACTCATAGTGGGTCATAGTGCTGTGCCTAAACTGAGATTTCTAGAACATAATTAAAGAAGATGAGGGTTTCTGTTATACGTTCTTGGTCTGGTTGATATTTACTTTACAGAAAACTTTCTGAAGTAGGCTATGCCTGAATGGAGACTAATAATAGACCTTTTGTTGAATATAAAAAGAAAATGCATTTTGTTCCCTTGTACACAAAACAATGGTTTTCCTGTTAAACTTGTGTCTGCTGCTTTGAAGAATATAATTGTTAAATTAACAAGAATAATCAGGTCTATTTTATATATTTGATTTAGAGATGGAGCCCTGGTGGCCCAGTGGCTAAGAGCTGCAGCTGCTAACTAAAAGGCCAGGAGTTTGCATCCACCCGCTGCTCCGTGGAAATGCGGTGGGGCAGTTCTTCTCTGTCTTCCGGGGTCACTGAGTCAGAATGGACTTGATTTGGAGGTGGTGGTTCAAATGTGCTTTTACTTACAAAAATTGCACAAACCAGAGTAATTCTGAAATTGGGACATAGGATTTTTAACTTTGGGGCTTTTTACATTGTTGGTCCTTCCGTTATTTTTATTACAAAGTGTTTCTTATACTTGAATAGTCTCATAGGACCACCAGACTTCTACCTAAAACCTGTTCGTTCAAAAATCCATATGTGTTTGACTAGTTTGCCCACATTAAAACTGAAAAACAAAACCAAACAAACCTGTTGCCACTGCTTCTGACTCATAGTGATCCTGTAGGACAGAGTAGAACTGCCCTGTAGGGTTTCCAAGGCTGTCATCTTTACAGAAAACTGACTGTCGCCGAGTTGATTCTGACTCGTGACAACACTGCAGAACAAAGTCCAACTGCCCCACAGAGTTTCCAAGGAGTGGCTGGTGGAGTCACACTGCCAGCCTTTAGGTTAACAGCTCTAGCACCCAGACACTACGCCAGGAAACCCTGGTTGCTTGCTAGTTAACTGCAGCAGCTGCTAATCAGGAGCTTGGCAGTTCGAATCTACCAGGTGCTCCTTGGAAACTGTGGGGGCAGTTCTGTACTTTCTTTTAGGGTTGCTGTGCAGAATCAGAATCAACTTGATGGCAGCAGGTTTGATTTGTTGTTGTTTTTAACGTTTATAGACGCAGCCTGCTACATCTTACATGGTAGCTGATGGCTTGAGAGACCAGTGGTTAGCAGCCTAATGGTTGACGGTTGTGCTGCCAAAGCTTGTTTTTGCCCACATCAGTGAGATGTTTACTGCTTTAAGTACTAATAATCATTACAGGCTTGAGTGATGAGAATTCCATCCCCAGATGTCTAATCTTACTATACAAGTAACTATGTTGGACTATGTTGGGAGGATGGAGGTAGAAGACAAAAAATGAGAAAACTCCTAAATTATGTAGTTCTGCAGGTAGGACGGAAAAAAAGACAGTCCAGATGAACAACTTGTGCAGTTTGCTGCATTCTTTGAGCATAGTGTTAACAAAGAATACGGTCAAGATCTTTTGGCGTTTTTGTTCTGACATGAAATTTGCTTTTATACTTACAGCTCCCAGTTTATGTCAGGAGCATGCAGTCTTACACAGGTGTGGTTAGGGATACCTGAAAATCAGTAAAGTTTTAGAAACATTTCCACGGGAACATGATCGTCCATCATCAGATATGCAAAACTTTCAGTTTTCTCAACTGTTTGTCAGTCTTGCTACCCTGCCGTGCATGTTCTTGTATTTCTCCTGGGATTTGACTCTGAATCTCAATATTTAAATTTAAAGGACTTTCGCTTATAGATCTATTGCTCATCTAATAGCACTTTTTTAAAATGAAATAGTTTATACATGAAGTTGCTTTTATTTCTAGTCACGCACTTGCTTGCGGTGCTGATGTTAACCAGAAAATAAGTTGTGACTCATTGTTAACAAATTTGAGATACATCTTGCATTTGTTTAAATACAGAATGTTTTGGTGCTCTGTGTTAGGCTGATTTGTGTGATACATTGCTACTATGAGTTTACCCTACTTTGACATAGATTCTTTTAGGTTTAATAATCCAAATGTCTTCCTTAGGTTCAAAGTACAGAGGGAGAGGCTCCTCATGTTCCGGCCACTTACCCGCTGGGTCTGACCAAGTCAAAAAGAGGCAAGTAGAGTGATAGCCACTAGTTCCCAAGAGAGGGACCAAAGTGTTGCCGGTGGGTTTGGAAAAGGAGTTTTATTCAAAGTACTTTTAAATGTAAGATGAGGAAAAACAAAAGCATGCATGTTTCACTGTTGTTCTGTTATAGAATGAAGAAGCTGGTATTGGTTTGCTTATTCTTCCTATAGTGACCTCTTCCAAATTATGTGTAGTCGAAATATTTTTCAGTGCTGCATAAAGCCTAGATGAGAAGAAAGAGAAAAACAACAGAATCAGGCCACTTTGATGTACGTTGTTTATGATCAAAACACTTGTGTTATCTTTGGGTTTTCATTATCTAAATATGACTGCCAGGTATAAGCCGTGGATTTGCCTCTGGTGAAAACAACAATCTCTCAGCAGCGGTTAAACCTGTTTAAATTAAATTCAGACTATGGAGCTCAAAGGTAGATGCCATTCTTCTTGTAAATTATTAATTATTGACCAAAGAACCTTTGAATCCATGCCTTTCACTTTTAACCTTCAACAAGAAAAAAATTCTGTAATCTTCATTAAAGTCACAGTGCTTTAGAGATTTAAATAAAGGGAGAGAGGAAGTAAAGAAGTTAAAATGACAACTAAAGGTAGGACTGTTAAAAATACACATGCTGGAACTACCATATTTTTTATTTTTTTAAAAAAAGATTCATAGGTGTGTTTCTGGAGTAGGAAATTACATGTTCGTTCTCTCATGAGCTCTGAAATTACTTTATAAAAGATAATTAGCATACAATTTTTCTTTTATTGCAGTATGATACTAAGAAACAAGAGCTTCACTCTCAGGTCACTCTAGTTCTGGCCAGACACAAAATGAACTTTCCTATTTAATCATCTTCCCCGTTTAAGTCCCTAAAACCACATGTGTCTGTGTTTTTGGACTGTTATCATCAAAACTTCTGAAATAAAATTTCTGCAGTGTTCAGATCTGAAAGTTACAAGACGAGGGTGCTGGCTGGCGAGGATTCTGTGCTTTAGGTGGATAGATGGGGAGAAGCAGCTTGCCATAGGTCAGAAGTCAGAGAAACCCCAGTAAAACTTAGGATCTTTTTATGACACAGCTCAGTGAGTTTGGAAAGAGGGAATGTGTTTTGTATTTACATCTGGGCTTCCCTTTTTCAGTACTGGATCTCTTATTTCTGCTGGCACAAGCAAAAATGTCACCCCTTTCAGTTCATTATAAATTAATAGTAAAATGATTTTGTGTGTACAAGCATCAGAGAAGGAGAGAATTACAATGTAGCATGCTAGTAATTCTGGAAGGTAGTCTATTGAATTTTGATGATGGCAGTATGTACATATTTTTCACTAATGGTTGTAGAATCACTGGTTAGCTATTCACAAGTTCGGTAAAAATGCATATAAGCCAAAAAAAGAAAAAGAAAAAACTGTTGCCGTTGATTCCGACTCATAACAAACCTGTAGGACAGAGTAGAACTTCCATTTGAGTTTCCAAGGAGTACCAGATGGATTCAGACTACCAGTCTTTTGGCTAGCAGCTGGAGCACTTAACCACGGTGCCACTACAGTTTCCAACACGGGTGTGGTGCATGGGTCAGTGCTTTGCACATTCATAGCAGTACTTTTGAAGCTAACTGACTTTAATCTCAAATCCAGTTCTGAAATGTACATAACCAGGGCCCAGAAAGGTTTAGTAACTCAACACATGTCACAAGCACCCAGTGTTCAGTGTCTGTGTTAAAAGGATGTCATGTTTTCCTTATTAAAGAAGATAAGCAATATTTTCTTTTAAATTAGCAAATTATGTGTGTATTCTGTTTTGGTTTCTGTTGACTCTAGACAAATGAAATAACCAGATTCTGTTTTGTTCTCACTTTGATGTTTCTTCTAACTTCATAGTTTTGATTAGAAATACTGTCTTAGATCTTTAATTTGGACAGAGGTGTAATTTTTAATTCTACCTTTTACTGTAAAGAATGAGTGTATGTGAGAAACTGAAATGTTAGACTACAGAAACTCGATTGTGATTTACAGTTTACAAGATAGTTTTACCTCCATTCCACTTAGATCCTTCAGTAGTCCTGTGGGATAGATAGAAGAATTATTATCCCTGTTCAGCAGAGGAGAAAAATTTTTGCTGTGGTGATCAAGCAAAGCAGGAATCTTGCACCCAGGCCCTCTTGCTCTGTTACCCGCTACCTGCTCTGAAGCGTGAGCAGTGTAGCAGTGTATGTAGACTTACCTGTGTGAACTCAGGTTAGCTGGGACATAACTGGCAGGTGAACTTGACGTGGGTTGTGTTCTTCTGTGTTTAAGACAAATCTTAACGAGAACCTGAGGCAGACCAGGCCACTCTGGGCTCTGTGGCAGCTGTCCTTCCCCATCCAGATAGCAAAACCAAACCCAAACCCACCGCCATCGAGTCAGTTCGTTACTCATAGCAACCCTATAGGCGATTTCCATTCTAAGTAAGCCGTTACCAAAGTCTGTAATTGCTCAAGAGAAACAGGAACTGATTCATTCAGCAAACATTTTGCAGGCAAACTAGTAAAAAAAGAAAAAAGACATAAAAACACAAAACTACAGGGGTAAGATATTAATTGTTTTCTCAATTAATAAAATGTCTAATTAGTAGCTGTAGTAACAGCTTATTGCAATTTAGCTTCACAACTATTTTGTTTTACCTAGGATTTGTCAAGGACATGGATTAATTCCTTGTCCTTTGTTATTCATTCTCTTGTTAATTTCTAAATAACATTATAGAATTATTCTAGGTTGTTAACGAGACAGACTTTTTTTCCCCATTTCTTAATTGCTTCAAGTTGAGCCTGAAGCTGCAGTGGATTTTTTTTTTTCCCCCAAAGTCAGGCCAGCTTTAATTGATTTTGAATTTTTATTCCGTGTATTATCTGTTCCTGTCTATATAATTCAGATTTTAAATGAAGACAGATTTTGCAGACACACTGTTTTTCAGCCTGCTGCTTTGGAAGCTCTGAGGAACTTCCTTGTCTTGTAAAGTGTCACCCCCATTAAATGGGGTGATTGTGAAGTCCTTCCACTGTGTGGTAGTGTTGACACTAGTCCCATCATGCTGGCTGTGCTTAGGTGGCCTTTTTATTTGTTGTCTAAGTTTTCTTAGGTTATTAATAACCAGTAATTAGAGTTCTGAGGTGTGGAAAAGCAAACAGAGCTCTTATGCTGTCTACAGTTAACAATGATACATTATAATTGAATTTTTCAGCTGCTTTAACATACTTATTGGGAAAGAAGTATTTCATAACTTACAGTTGTATGTGAATTATCTGAAACATAAGAGATTGAAGCAGCTTACCTATAAATTAATTTAGTGGCCTTAATTTTCGTTTTCTAATTAAGAAAATAGAACTTTTACACACTATACATTTAAACTTCTAATGTTAAATTCAATGTCTAATAGACATTAAACTCCTAATTGTCTTTCTTTAATGGAAATTGTTGACTTTAGGACTTGTATTTGCTTTGGAGCCATATTTTTTTTTCCCCAGCTGATTGTCTTCCAGGAATGAAAAAGCCACTGCGATCGAGTCGGGTCCACCTCATAGCGACCCTAAAGGTCTTAGTAGAACTGCCCCATAGTTTCCAGGGAGCTCCTGAGTAAGACGCTCTAATTGGATTTGCCAAAATGCTTGTAACTGTAGCTCAGTCAGTAACAGAACATGGAGCATTTCTGACAGGTAATCTGATGCAGTTTTTGTTTAAATTTGACTGCTGCTGCTTTGATGCCACAGTTTTGCTTCAGTTACGTATACGTTCCTAAGTAGAAGAGATCTGTGTTGTGTGTATCTGTTGGGCAGCATGTATCAGTAATGGTATTGTTCTCACTGAAGTCTTGTACAGCTGTTTTTTTTTTCCTGTAGATCATCTGTTACGCACTGCGAGTCAGCATTCCGATAGCAGTGGTTTTGCTGAAGATTCGACAGACAGCCTGTCCCTTAATCATCTTCAGGTAAACTTCTTATTTGTAATAGGTATTAGGAGTCTCTTCATTTTAAGAAGATTTGTCAGTAGGTGTGTATTTCAAGACTGATTTGCCTAATCTTTGTTTTTCAAATGATAGTAAAAGAAAAACTTCTGGAGTGCAGATAGTATCTAAATATTTTACTACATATGCTAGGTTTCATTACTTTGTCATCTCTTTCTGATGAAACATTTTTTAAAAATAGAATGTACTGATGTCTTTTTTTTTTTTTTTTGGTACCATCAGTAAACAGATTATTTTGATCATTAACCTATTTAGTGTGCTTTTAGTCTCTCTCCCTCCCCAAGTCATCATTGAGTTTTAGTATTTAACTTGCTTAATAACTTAACATTATATATGGATCCCTAGATTGCCCAATATTGCACTGATCTTTATGCAAGGGCTAGATGAGGATTACATAGGACAGACATGAAAATTCTTCAAAATATTTTTAAGATAATTTTTAGAGAAAACTGGAATAAGAGAATAAGAGAACCCAGAAAAAGAGACTTTAAATATACGGCATTGCAGGAGTAGACAGACAGGAGAAGTGTTTAAGAAGACTCAGAAGGGCAGGTGGGTGGAAAAGTTGGGAGGCGCAGGAAAGGGAGACTTTCAAAGGAAAGCCATGGCCATCGGGCTGTCCGGAGATTGACACGGGAGCAGGTAGTTCCAGTGGAACAGATGGGGAAAAAGCATGATTGTGGTGGTTTGGAGAATAGATTGGTAGGCAGGAACAGAAAATAGGAATGTAAACATTTTTCAAAGAAGAATGAAATAGCAAGGTGATACTGTCTTTTGCCTCATTAATGAGAGAAGTTGTTCAGCAAAGAGATGAGGCTACAAGAGAAGGCGAGTTTCATCTTGAAAAGTCCGGCACTAAAAGGCAGAGAGATACCTACCCTGGTCTGGAAGAGGATGTAATCAGAAGCCCAGGTTGCAGGAATGAGATACGAAAAGAGGAGATATGATTTGCGGTTTCCTTTCAGAGTGGAGAAAAGAAAGTAGGGATGGAGAGAGGGCAGGAAAATTTGTGGGTGTTGAGGAAGAACATTAAGAAATTTGGGGCAGTGGTTACCATTTTGTCTGTGAGTCAGTGTCATTTGTTCAGAAAAGCTGATGAGTATCAGAAAAGGGACTTAGGGAAGATAGTGAAGATTTGGAATAATCTGTGAGAAAGTGTGGAAGGAAGCTGCTGCTTTTTCCTTTTTTTTTTTTTTTTAACCACCAGTGAACACATTTTGATCATTAACCTGTTTAATATGCTTTTGTTTTCTTCTTCTGTTTTTAAATTTTTTGTTACCATTGTGTTTCAGTACTTATTTCATAACTAGCATTCAGTACCAATCTACAGTTTGAAGAAGCAGTTTTGAACAGCAGCAGGGCCATGGTTAGGACAGAGACCATAAAAATAGAGACAAACATCATATCAGTATGTAATTTTCTTAGTGATATTTCTTATTTATAGTCTTCATGCTTCCACCCGTTTTCCTTTTGCAGGTTCAGGAGCCCTTGCAAGCCATGGGAAGCAGTGCTGACAGTTGTGACAGTGAGACAACTGTCACATCCATGGGTGAAGGCTTAGTTACACCCAAAGCACAGGACCATCCTTACTTTAATGAATCTGAGGAGGGGTCTCAGAAGGGAAGAGAGAAGGCAGCAGTAGGTGCTGACCAAAGAAAGTCAGACAGCCAGGATGTCCCCAAAGGTGAGACTCTGGGGGATGATGGAAATGGACTGTCCACCTGTCGTCAAGAGGCCTGTATGTGTGAAACCACAGAAACTCAAGAGGATTCAGCTGCAGCTCCGAGAGTTGAGCTACCAAGGGAAGAAAGTGCTGAAAGTGATACGGATAAAATCAGTGAATGTGAATATGCCCAGTATACCACACACCATATTCTTAAATCATTGGCTTCTATTGAAGCTAAATGCAGTGATAAGGGCTTTGAAGAGACAGCGGTACCTCCGCCCTCTTCTGTGGACAGAGTTACTACAGCTTTGCAGAGAGCCCAAATGAAGGTTTGTAGTCTCTCTAGTCAAAGAGTAGGGCGTAGCCTGATCAAATCGAAAGATCTGTTGAAACAGAGGTACTTATTTGCAAAAGCTGGCTATCCTCTGAGGAGGTCTCAGTCTTTACCAACCACATTACTGAGCCCAGTAAGAGTTGTATCCGCTGTCAACGTGCGCCTGTCTCCAGGAAAAGAGACCAGGTGTAGCCCACCTTCCTTCACCTACAAGTACACACCCGAAGAGAAGCAGGAATTAGAAAAAGAGGTGACTGAGCGTGACGGCCACTCTGTAGTTAAATCCACGATTTTCATTTCTCCATCATCTGTGAAGCAAGAAGCAGCCTCCCAGAGGGAGGGGAATCAGCGGGAGGAAGGCCAGCACCGAAGGACTCCCACCTGCTCGCCCTCTGCTCGCGGACCAATGTCGCAGTCCACCTGCTCCCTCCACTCGATCCACTCTGAGTGGCAGGAGAGGCCCCTGTGTGAGCACGTGAGAACTCTGAGCACTCACAGTGTCCCCAACATATCCAGGGCCACGTGCAGTGCCTTTTCGTCCCCTTTTGGGTGTCCTTATGCTTACAGACATGCTGCCTACCCCTACCGCGCGTGCCCCGTGAACCCGCCTTCTGCCATCGAGATGCAGCTGCGCCGAGTGCTGCACGACATTAGAAATTCACTGCAGAATCTCTCACAGGTACGAGAAGAAGGCTTTCAGGGTCACTTTTATTGATGGGACCACATCTTAACTCAGAAGCTTTAAGACATGTCAGGCATGAACTGCCTCCGCTTCACTTTCTTGGCTGCTCTTGATTTTCCTCTGTGCTGTAACTGGTCTGTACCTGCCCCTCTTCCTGTGTGCTTCCCTTCTGTTTAAAGGAAAAACCTGTAACTAATCCATTTTCTCTGTTCATAACTCCCTTCCTTTCTAAAGGAGAGATTTTAATTCATTTAAGTATCCTTTGTTCTTCAACCCCTCCTCTGGTGTCTTCCTTTTAGTCTAGAAGTTTTGTCGGGTGGTCCCGGTTAAAATTAAAAAAAAAACAAACCCGTCTGCTCAAAGTACTTTCTCTCTTTCCCTGCTGTTTGACAGTGTTTGCACTTCTCTCTTTTCTAAGTGTTCTTCCTCTTGGCTTCTGTGGCAACGCACTCTCCTGGTTCTGCTCCTACTACTTCTCTGACTAAGCTTTCCCCTTCACCTCCTGACTCCTGATGGTGGTCCCCTGGTGTGGAAGTCAGTGCAGTTCCACTGACTGATGCTGGAACTGTCCCAGAAGAGAAGAAAATCAGGTAAACTGTCAGTACGAATAAAAGTGGTCTGTGTGTCTTGTCACCCCTCTCAGATTAGTTAGTAGACTGGAAATAATTTTCAAAAAAGCCTTGAAAGTTTCATGAGTTGTCTTCCATTTGGCTTTCTTATCTCAGACTTTTCTTTCTAGAGTGCTAGAGAGGTTATGTATGGACAATTGAGAAAATCAAGAACATGACAATATAATGGTATGGTTAGTGTTCAGCTGGGAGTCAGAAGGCCTAGAATGTACAGATGGACATCTTATGGTGATAAAATGGTTGGTGGGAAGCAACTCTGAAATTAAATACTAAAGTCATAACTTTCAAGTTATAGGAAAATACAGCTTCTGTAAAGGCTGCTTTTACTTGTTAAGACAGTTGTTTCCTAATGGTAGGCAATCTAAGCAAAACAAGGTTTTCTGTTTTTTCCCCTTGAAACATAGTTCTTCGTGAGTGACATGTTCTACCTGTCAGCCACAGTGTGTGAAGCTAGGAATTTCTAGTAGCCTGTGCACTTGGCACCTTTGGGTGCCTTTCTTTCCAGGCCAGCTGTTCTGTCCTAGATGTGGTCTTCTGATGACTGCACCATCAGTACCACAGCTGATAACCGTTCCCCACACCACCACCCACTCGGGGGGATAGGTGCTCTTCATGTCCTGACCCCTCTTCAGTCTTCCGACTTTTCATTCATGATGTGTACTCCGGCCACATGGGACTACATGCTGGTGTCTAAATAGTTGTGTGTATGTATGTGTCACTTTCTTTGCTTGGAATGCCCCAGGCTTGCCTGTCTGCCTGACCAAATCCTGTTTACTATTAAGGCTCGGCTCGAGTGTCCCTTCTGTTGGCTGTGGTTCTCTGACTCACCTGATTTGGACTTGGCTCATTTCCATTTTTATGCTCTTCCTCCCATTATTGGAAATGCTGGTGGCATAGAGGTTAAGAGCTATGGCTGCTATCCAGAAGGTTGGTAGTTTGAATCCCCCAGGTGCTCCTTGGAAACTTGGTGGGGACGTTCTACTCTGTC
Organism: Heterohyrax brucei; assembly: GCA_028571685.1. Lineage (NCBI taxonomy): Eukaryota > Metazoa > Chordata > Mammalia > Hyracoidea > Procaviidae > Heterohyrax > Heterohyrax brucei. The sequence continues at coordinate 89,479,163 of CM053146.1, forward strand.
CTGTAGGGTCACTCTGAGTTGGAATTGACTTGATAGCAATGGGTTTAGGTTTGTTGCCTCCAGTGATAATTGTTTGCTTCTTTTTGTCCTCACTTGGACTGTGAGAAGCTCTCTCAGGCACTGCCTAAAGTAATGGCATTAGTAGATACTCAGGTATCTGAGAATAAATAGGTGATTGCTTCCAGCGTGCCATCATAGCCGGGAGTCACTGTAATCTCAGAAGGACTTTTGCTTGCTTCTGTGTTTTTGAGTTTTTGTTTGTTGTATTTTACTTCCCAAGGCAAGAAGTAAGCCCTGTAAAATAATGATGTCTACCCATTTCTTTGCCCCTCACACCTCCTAAATGGATTTACTTAGAGCTGGAATATAGGTAGGCGCAGTAAGTAGCACTTGAAACGGATTTCTTTGGTTTCTGCTGATAATAGGAACAGTTTTTTTTTTCCCCCCCAGGAGGGGAAAATATATAGGCTCAAACTACTGGCTTCGTACCACATTTAGAGAATTTGGAGGGAGAGACTTTAACATTGATTTTTGATTCTCTTTTCCCTTTTTTGAAGTACCCTATGATGAGAGGACCTGATCTTGCTGCTGCTGCATATAGTACTCAGAAATCATCTGTACTACCTCTTTATGAAGTAAGTTCTTACTTGAAGTATTTGTGTTACAAACCAGTATGCATGATTCACCAGTATAATTTTGTTTTATCACATTTTAGAATACTTTTCAGGAGCTCCAAATCATGAGGCGGAGCCTAAATTTGTTTCGAACACAAATGATGGATTTAGAATTGGCAATGCTACGTCAGCAAACCATGGTTTACCATCATATGACTGAAGAGGAGAGGTAAAAGTTTATTGTGTCTTCATGTAATTCAAAGTAAGAAGCATGGTCAACTTGAACTTTGAGCTAGGTTTTTCTTCTGTCTGCTGTGTGTGTCTGTTTTGTGAACCAGGGTAAATAAAATTCGGCATGGATTTTTACTAAGTAAACTTCCCTGCCTTCGCTGTGTTGAGGAAAATGGTGTTTGTAGTCTGTTTTGTTAGTGTGGGGGATCGTTGCGAGAGAAGGTAGAGGAAGAAAGGATGGTGGTCCTAGTAGTTCTGCCCACTGCAGTTGCTGTGCTGCTAATTTACAGAGCTTGGAATTGCAGTACCCTCAGTTAGAGTGTGTTAGTTGATGGGACAGGTACGAGTAGGAATCCACCAGCTGCTTCTTTCAAGCTTTGTGTGTGTCACCTTGCTGGTAGATATGAAGTCGAACAGCTCCAGAGTTTGAGAAACTCAGTCCGAATGGAGCTTCAGGAGCTGGAGCTGCAGCTGGAGGAGCGCCTGCTGGGCCTGGAGGAGCAGCTTCGCGCTGTGCGGGTACCCTCGCCCTTCCGCTCCTCGGCACTGGTGGTAGGTGCTGGGGGCTTGTCACTGGGTGTCACTGGGAGCTTGTTTATAGTTACAGGGAGGTACTTTAGTTTAAAAACTTAATTTTAATGGCAGGAGAGGCATGTAGAATGTTTAAGGACTGTTCCCACAAATCTGTTGAATATACAAGTTTTCAACTTCTTAAATAGTATAATTGGAAGCATATTGAAAAAAATTTATCATAATTTTTAATGATGGGGAGACTAAAGGTCAAAACAAGTGTTTGGGGTTTTTAAAGGAGAAACGATTGTGAATCAGTATATGACTAATTTAGATTTTAATCACTGCGAAGAACTAAAGGATATAATTCCATACAATGTTTTTGTTTTTTTACTTTGAAGTAATTATTTCCTTTTAAATTTTTCTTTACTTTGGTTTCTTTTCCATTCATTGTGTATTTTTAAGGAGTCAGATCCAATCTTTAAGTCAAAAATACATAAAGGACTCTGCAACCAAGAGAATAAAAAGAAACACTGTTTCTCTTAGTATTGTGTGAGTTTGTATAATTCTCATGTTCCTTTCTATGAAACTACAAGTCAGCAGTCATGTTTTTGCCAGTATTTTTGAAATAGTAGAAGATATTTTGAGACATTGAAATAAGGAACTTTTCTGTTTGTGACTTGAATATCAAATTTGATATTGCTGAAAAGAGGAATAAGCAACACACATATACACATAAATAGGATAGAATAAATATAAAAATGTGGGTTGTAATAGTTGTAGAGTAAGAGTATTCTGTATTATTTATGGATATATTTTTTCCATAAAATGCTTTTGACCCATCACTCCTTGAAATGTGTTGGTGACATCAGGAAATCTGAATACTGACCCTTCTTTAGTATCAGCCCTTCAGTCACAGTAACAGATTTTATAGAATTCCTTCACAGCTGAGTGTGACCTATATAACATGAAGGTAATCTATAGGGTAGCATTTAGCCAATTAATTTTATTATAAAACACTTGGATTTGAAAATCAATATGTATGTGTCTATTCTTACTTTTTCAGGGAATGTATGGCAGTAGAAGCGCTGATAACTTGTCATGCCCTTCTCCATTGAATGTAATGGAACCGGTAAGACTCTTTCCTTTTAAATCATTGGGGAAGGGAATGATGTCAGATAACCATTCATAAACACGGAATTTTCCTAGTGAAGTTGAAATGTGTTTTCTTAACAGAGAATTCTGATACATTTCAATAAGGTGTTGATTAGAAGTGAGTTTGGGACTTCTGAAAGTTCACTGCCACTAGAAAGCCAGCTTAATTATCATAGTGATTTATCTTCATGGCCTAGAGGAGATAATGTATCATAAAAAGATACTCATTCATACTACAGGAGAAATACACTTTCAGAATTTGACCCCAGCCAAGTCCTTTAGGTATTACTGGATATGTAAAATTACTCTTCTTTTGAACAAAAATCTGATTTGTGTACAGTATCCTTTAAGCAAGTTGGATTCACTTGGGTACAAAAGCGTAATGAGTAGCTGTTTTGGCTGCCAGTAGAAAACAAACTTTGTTACAAGTAATGTGGCCCTAAGAGGTAACAAGTAAAAGAGCCCGAGTGGCTTCATGGTTACACACTCCATTGCTAACCAGCAGTTGGGTAGTTCAAACCTACCAGCTGCTCCATGAGAGTAAAACATGGTGATCTGCTTCCGTAAAGATTACAGTCTTGGAAACACCGTAAGGGCAGGTCTCCTCCGTCTCGTAGGGTTGCTATGAGAGGGAATGGACTCCATGGCAACGGGTTTATATATTCTAGTTGCACATGTTGATTCTTGATGTCACTGTGAATTTAAATTTTACTTAATGGTTTTGCAGATGAACAGTTACAGAGTTAATTAGAATGAACATCTCCACTAGCTGTGTGATTTTGATAGCAGTTTCTGTAAGGTTTTAATCTGCTTTTCAATTACCTATCATAATTACAAGAGAGAAGATGAATAATGACTTCTCTGGTCTCCAGGTCACCGAACTGATGCAGGAGCAGTCATATCTGAAGTCTGAATTGGGCCTGGCACTTGGAGAAGTGGGGTTCGAAATTCCTGCTAGAGAAAGCTCAGAATCTGTTTTCTCCCAACCAACATCAGAGTCGTCTTCTGTGTGTTCTAGTCCCTCTCGTGCTAATAAGAGAACTGGAGGACCATTTAGTGACTCTGTGGCCAAACCCAAAACCCAGTTAGTGACAAGTAAGAAAGTGTTCCGTGCATCAGTAGCCCTCACGCCAACGGCTCCTTCTAGAGCAGGTTCTGTGCAAACACCTCCAGAGATGGAAAGTTCTGAGGAAGTTGGAGCAGCTGTGGAAGGCTCAGGGGGAGGAAGACCTAAATCTGAAATGGACCAAGAACATGAAAATATCTCATTAATGCCAGCTGCTGAGGAAATACATAGAAATGTGGAGCAGGATGAGTTGCAGCAAGTCATACGGGAGGTGAGGAAAATCTGTGCTTGATTAATTTAGTAGGAGGTACATATGAGAGGAGCTGTTAATGCTTGAACATTAATCATTTATGTTTCTTTGATTCACTGTTTATTTTCAGAGAGCTTTTAAATTAATTTTACATTGATCCAGTTGGTACCTATTAAGATATATTTGTGTTGGGAATACATATCTACAAATTTTATGGTCCACTGCAAAATAATTGCAATTCTTATTCTATTGAAGAAGGTATTTGTAGAGCTTGAAAGAGGTAAATGTTGTCCATACTCTTTGTACCTCAGATTCCGCATTTGTAAAATGAAGGGTTACAATTGAAATCTCTTCTGGGATGGAAATCTACCATTTAATAGCTTGAATTGACATTAAAAAATAGTGGTTTTTTTTTTTTTTTTGTAATGTGATTGTAATAACTATAAAAGAATTTGGTTTGGTTGGTGGGTGGGAAAAATGTAAAAATTAGATGGTTAAAAATAGAAATACAGAATGAGAAGATAGATTTGCTCTGGATGGCAGCAGTGTGAGCTTCTGAAGCCCATGCTGTATTGTTCTGGGTTACCAGAAAACCAAATCAAACCTGTTGCCATGAAGTTGAGTCTGACTCACAGTAACAAAAGGGATTGCGAAGTATTGGCAAGATCAAGTCAGAAGTCTAAGGTTAATTGAAAAAATTAGTAAAATAACTGTGTGGGGCATTGAAATTGGGTAATAAGTACCAATAGTATTATCATTTAAAAAGGGAAACCTGTTTGTTACTTCTCTTCTCAGATCACACTGTCTCTTAGGAAAATACGTAAAAGTCATGAAAACCATAAGCTCAAAGCCTAGTAGGAAGGTAAATAGGACTAGTTCTGGAAACAATTGAAAAATTGCACAGAAAAGCATTTATTACAAATCATTCAAGAACTAAGAATTTAGAAATACGAAGGCTCAGAATGATCTAGAGAAATTGAGACTGGCAGCTTCCCGTTTAAACAGTTGCCCCCAAAGTCGTCAGTACGAGCCTTGTGTATGTTTAGAATTACTCTGTGAGTAGCCGTAGATGGTATTTCTGATGGCTGTACATTAGTAATGGGGGCGGCAGGGCAGCCTCTTCCCTCAGATGGGCCACTGAGCCTCTGGGCCCAGAGACGAGTGCTTGTACTTCAGGGGTCATCATTTGAAGCTGCTTGACAGTAATTTAAGAAGTAACTTAAAAGTAGTCATTTCTGCTGCCTTGTGACATATGTATTTCTAGAAGTCATCATTCTCCACAAAATCGTGGACTCAAAACTGGAGGACTTTTAGGGAAAAGGAGATTAGGAACATAACCTCAAAATCTAATCAGTGGCATAGTAAAAAAATAAAAAAGGAACCTATTAAAAACAGTAGCGCCATCTTATACCTGTTAAATGGTTAAGAAATCCGTGAATGCTACAGTAAATATGACCCTTTACCTTGAAAAAGACGTGGAGTTTGTTTGTAGAATAGGACTTTGGAAGGGTTGCAGCTTATAAGTTATTGAGAAGAAGTGAAAGGAAGGTTACCTAAAATTCAATGAAGAATTTTAGCACTAACTATAAATGAATTGGGGCTCATAATATGCAGTGAAGTGGGATACCTGGTAGATTTTTAAGGTAGAGGGGTGTGTGTCTGTCTGTCTGTCTGTCTGTCTGTCTGTCTCTCTCTCTCTCTCTCTGTGTATGTGTTCCGTTTCCTGTGTCTCTAGGTGGCCAAATCTGATTTTCTGCTTTTATCTAGGGTTTCTTGTGGATAAAATCATACTAAGCAAAAAGGAGGTTTGTGTTAGGTTCATTTTGTTTTCTGATATTTTACTCACATTGAGACATGTTCATGTTTTCAAAACAAGTGTTATAGCAGAAGAGACTAAAAAACAAGCCATTTATCAAATCAGTTCCAATTCCTGGAGACCTCTGTGTGTATCAGAGTAGAGCTGCATCCATAGGATATAGAGTGGCAGTGATCTGTCGAAAGTAAATCATCAGCCCTTTCTTCTGAGGTACCTGTAGGTAGACTCAAACGGCCAAACTTTTGGTTGATAACCAAGCACTAACCATTTGTATCACCCAGGGACAACATACATGTATATAATGTCTTTTCATGACATGAACTTACCAATTTAATGGAAAAAAAAAGTCAAAGAGGTCTTAATACTATAAATATATTTATTCTACAAAGGTAATTATTTTTTAGTTAAAATTAGTGGGTTAAGGTTTAGCCCATTATGCTGCCTTGAACTTAGAAAATGACATATTCATTTATAACTTTCTCATTACGTATGAAAGATGTTATGATTTTCCAAGATTTTAACTGATACATAAGGCAAATGCTAGAAGAATTTTTCAGAATTGGTTCCTAACTTGTTAATTAGAGACTTCCTAATTCAGAATTTGGCATAGTTTGGAGGAAGTTGGGTTTAACATTTGCTGTTTTCCTGTCTAAAAGAAGAGCTTACTAACCAAAATAAATAGGTCAGTGCAAGCATAAGAAGAGTATCGACATACATAAAAGAACAAACTATTTTGAAGCACTTTAAAAGCATGTATTAATGGACATATTAGTCCACACCAGTTATAGTTTTATAAAGTAATCTGTGTTAATATCATATTAGCTCAGTTACATTGATTTTCTGTTGAACTTTTGCTTGCAGAATATTTGAAATTCAGATTAGTCTTCCCTCTCCATTTCCCATCAGTAATCTCTTTAATCAAGTACACATGGTACTGAATTCCTATTTTTTTTAGTTTAAACTTTGGTGTATCAGCTACAAAGAAAATTAGAATAGATTTTGTCTTCCTAGTAAATTCTGGGCCTATAAGCTCATTAACAAAGCTACTATTCAGAAATATAAGATTTAATCTTGGCTTGAACAGTTTTGCAGGTGAGGATTGGGCATGTTTGGCAGACACTTTCAGGGAAGTTTTTGTACCGCGCTGCTGGGTGCATGGAAACAGTGCTGTCTGTCAGGCCTTTGTTTCCATCAGTACACCATATGCAAGGTGTTTGTTTTAAAAAGAGTGCTTTCATTGTTTACAATGTATTAATGCAGTAGAATTCTTTTGTAGGAGAGCACTGAAGGAGGATACTGGAAAAAATTCTTTTTGTACAAATATTTAACATACTCATTCAGTGATTAAACTTTAGGCAGATGAAAGATACCCCTTTTCTGCTTAGAATGTGGGTGCTGTAGTGGGAAAAGGTATGCTGTTTAGAATTTGCCTGGGTGGTCTGTGATGTAGGTATCAGTGGCCTATAACTGTTTACAGTTACTTTAAAAAAACTTAAATACAAGAGATTACTTAATAACAACTGAACACATGCCCATAGAAACCAATTCATCAGAATTAAATGTCTAAGAGTATCTGTGTTGTTGTTGAGTACCATCAAGTAGATCGTGACTCACAGCAGCCTCATGTGACAGAGTAGAACTTCCCTGTGGGGTTTTCTGGGCTGTAATCCTGACAATTCTGGTCTTCCATCCCACGTTGCTGCTGAATGAATTCAAACCATGAAACCTTTGGTTTGCATCCAAGTATCTAACCATTGTACCACCAGAGCTCGGTAAGAAGGACCATAGATCACTTTGTATTTAGAGTTCTTTCTATATTGAAGTTCCCAGGCTTGGTCTGTGCCTTTCATTATCTTCGTTGTAGTACCTCTGATACGCTTTAAACATCTCTTTTGGTACATACAGAGTTTGCTAGTGTTCTCACTGTAACTCCTTTCAGTGATCACCTGATAGAGTGTCCACCACGCAGTAGGTGCTCAGTGTCTATTGAATGGAAGTGGTGCCCCGCATTTGAGACTTGCAGTCTGTTTGTATTGCCAGTAAATACTCCCTTCTTAACCTCAGAGACCTGGGTGCTGCAGATGCTTCCACACTCAACTACTAACCAAAAGGTTGACAATTCAAACTCACCCAGAGGTGTCTTCTAAGAAAGGTGTGGCACTCTGCTTCCACAAAGTCATAGCCATTGAAAACTGGAGCACCCTTCTGTTCTGCGTATGAAATTGCCATGGGTCACAGTCGGCTTGACAGCATCTGGTTTGGGTTTCGTGGTTTATCTGAACCCCACTTTTTTTGCAAGTTATGCTCATAAAGGTGACTTTACCATCCATCCCAGTAGTTTCTCCACTTCTAATCCTTCTGTTAAGAAGTTCTGATGGTACATTGGTTTATGTGCTTAGCTGCTAATGAAAAGCTCATCAGTTGGAACCCACCAGCCGTTCGACTGCACAGGGGAAACATGTGACAGTCTCCCTCCTTAAAGGTTACAACCTTGGAAACCCTGTGGAGTGGTCCTGCACTGTCCTGTAGGGTTGCTATGAATTGGAATAGACACACCCACAACAACAGTCCGTCTGTATGAGAAGAGACTTCACAACTAATTGTCTATACATTTCTTTGGAAATTTGTTTAAAAACATTTTGTTTCCAGTGCTAGTCGGTCTGTAGTCCTTTGTTTTGCTACTTGTTTTTGTTGGCTTTTGGTTTTTGGTGATGCTGTCTTTCTCTTGCTGTCTCATTATTCATTCAAACATTTATTGAGTACTTTTTATGCCAGGATGTGTGGGTCCCCACCCTGAAGTAACTTACAGTACTTGCCATTTGACCATGCCCTTCCTGTTCTTACTTTTTTCTCCTCCTTGGTTGTAACTGTATGGTCCCTTGCCTCCTTTCTACTTATCTCATCCAGGATGTACCTGCTGCAAAGTGTTCTTTCCCCATTATCATCTGAAATTGTCCTTACGTTTTTGCAACGTATGCTATGAGTTGGAATTGACTCGACAGCAGTGAGTTTTTCTTTTTAGCTAATGTTCGCCAGTCCCTAAGAAGTTTCTCTTTCTGTCTTCGAGCTAATGTTAATCTCTTCTTCTCCAGATCTTAGACTATTCTTCTTTATTCATTGATGAGTGAATTTTTCAGCACACTTTTTATGAAACATTATTCATTCTGTCTGCATTAAACTCATGATGTTTTTGTTGGTTTACTCCACCAATACTCCCAAAATCTGTTGGCACATTTTTGATTTGTGAAGACTACTATTCGGTTGGAATGTTATTTGAATGATACGATGTAATGAAATCGCCATGTTACATTGACAGTAGGACTAGAAAGACCATACTAATTATTTTTTGTAAACGTAGATTTGCAGGGGTTCTCCTTTAGCACAGTTCTAAGAGAACTTTATTTTCATAACACAAATTCATTTCAAACATGAATTGGAAGTTCTGTGAAAGTCAAAAGCTTTTGCTGCTGTTTAGAGTCATGATAAAAGGTAGAACGGTTATATTTATTTAAATGTATTCCCCTATAGAGGGTCAGTAGACAAGGAGTGTTCTGTTTCTGCAAGTAACTGTGGATGAGTCTATGTATTGTACACCAGTTTTGTGTGACAGATTAATACCAAGCCACTCTTGGAAAGACTTCAATTGAGATGTGTTCAGGATGTACTTAGGGACATTTTAGGAAATAGGTCAGGCTGACAGGAAACTGGAAATAGAGAATTTTTAAAAGCTGGTTGAGAGTGTCTCAAGTGCTAATTTGGGAAGGCATTATCAGTTTATTTCAGGAAATACACATTTAAAGCCTTCACAGAGTGCTGTTTGGCTAGACATGTATAGTATTTAGGCCCCTGAAGAAGAAAATCTTGATGGAATTGCTTTTAGGCCCATTTGTCTTTTCTAGCCATAAAATGTGATGTTTATCTGAAGCAGTAGTTTCAAGCAGATGAGAAACTTACCATACAAGTGGAGAGCTGTATTTCTGTAGAACATCTGCTGTATACCCCAAACCAAACCAAACCTACTGCCTGTGAGTTGATTCCAACTCATAATGACCCTATAGGTCATAGTAGAGCTGCCTCATAGAGTTTCCAAGGGGCACCTGGCAGATTTGAACTGACAGTCTTTTGGTTAACAGACACAGCACTTAACCACTATGCTACCAGAGTTTCCAAATGTTGTACAGAGGATGTTTTGTTTTAAAATACATTGTACTTAATGATAATTTCTCATCTCCATTTAAAGTGTACATGCTAGGTGAGAACAACATATGCTTCTTCAGATACATTGGTTTATAAAAAGCATCTGTCTGTGTATGGAAATGCTGGTAGCTTAGTGGTTAAGTGCTGTGGCTGCTTACCAGCAGTTCGAATCCACTATCTGCTCCTTGGAAACTTTGTGGGCGGTTCCGCTCTGCTCCATAGGGTCACTGTGAGTTGAAATTGACTCAGTGGCAATGGATTTAGTTTCAGTTTATATAATTGTGTATCATTTTGCCACTAACGGGTTTTCTCAGCAATGAGAACATTGACTATCCTGCTGATTGCCTTCCAGAGGTATACATTAATAACAAACATAAAAGTGAACCTGGCTTTTTAACCAGACTTTCAGGTGACTTTGTGTCTTGAAGTAAATTATTGACTTTATTGAGACCCTTCTAATCTATAAAATATTTTCTCATGTTCTGAATTTAAGAAGTACAGTATTTTACAATATAGCCGGCTGAATTTTGCAAGGCCAGACCTCAGATGCTGATATGCGTTTGAGGACAGATGGACACAGTTACCCATTGCTTTCCAATATTGCATGAAAGGTTTGCATGAATTTTACAGTTATGTCTGCACTTGAGCTCAGTCAAAAAAACCACCACCATCAAGTCCATTCTGACTCATAGCAACGCTATAGGACAGAGTAGAACTGCCCCATAGGGCCTCCAGGGAGTGCCTGGTGGCCTTCCAGCTGCAGATCTCTTGATTAACCACTGACCCACTTACCCACTACGCCACCAGATTTTCGAAACTGAGTGAAGCAAATGCTGTTCGTGTGTTTCTGAAGTATATGAAGTGAATGACAATAATAATTGTTAAATTCTTATTTTTCTTATTCTCTTCTAGATTAAAGAGTCTATTGTTGGGGAAATCAGACGGGAAATTGTAAGTGGCCTTTTGGCAGCAGTATCTTCAAGTAAAGCATCTAGTTCTAAGCAAGATAAATAGACATTAAATCGAATTTACACGTAAGTTTTTCTGAACTTATTTAGTGAAGTGTAAATTAGTACTTGATTCTTAATGCTTTGATCTTGTAGAAGACAGGTCTGTTTCTCTAACTGAATTTTGCTTTTTAGAGTGTACATACTGTGGTATCCTATCTGTGCAAACCTCGTATGTTCCCATTTGAAGTGTAAGCAAGTGAAACTGTATGGTATTAACCTCCGAGGGATTTGTGTATATTATGTTGTTTTGCTGAAATTTTATTGCAGTACATAATTGCTAGAATTGGTCGTGAAACCTGAATCTTAATGGCGCTGATTATAATGGCATTGCATATGTACAGTTTATAGGACATGCTTTTAAGAATTAATCACAAATTCTTACTATCTTACGGTTTTTGTCTTTTAAAAGAAACACCTTCCATCTATGCATATGTAATTGTCATGATTTATAGATGTTTTGTTTATTAAAATTAAAAGTTTAATCTCATAACTAATTCCATTTTATAAGATACATGCTCACAGTAATACTTGGTGAACACAGAATACTGTTTAGTAGAGTTGTCAGGTGAATAGAAGTAAAAGTCAGTGAAATGTGGAAACAAAACTAAGTTGAAATAGATATAATTTCATTTGCAGATATTTGGAAAATATATGGTAAATTATAGAATGGTCAGCAAAGTGGCTAAGATGGGCATGAAAGATTAATTCTTAGTAAGATGTATAAACATCACAGAAGGATCTTGTATAGATAGGTATGGTTAAAATTCTCATCTGTTTTTTGAAGAACATTTTAATATTTAAAAGATGTTTAATCTTGTCTTCTCTTTTTTTTTAAGGATCACGTGGATCGTGTTAGCTGTATAATGTTGGGGTTATCTATGGTATACACTGGTGGAGGGTTTATTTGTGCTTCAAAAGAGACTTGCTGCTGAGCTGGGCTACTGTACAAATGTACAGTGTTTATTTTTTCTATGCGTATCTTTTAAAAATACGTAGAAACTTAGCCACTTTGCTGACCATTCTTTTCTGAACTGTCAAAACTGTAGCAGTTTGAAAGCCTAATATTTATTTGTGTGTCGATATTTTCTAATTGTTTCCCTATGTAGAATTAATTTTAAAACTTGAAGACTTCCAAACTTAACCAACGTATAAATAACATATTTCTTCAGAATAGCTTCTTAAAACACTGACCTCTATGAGGTATTTACTGTGCAATAACTGATTCATTTTTTGAGAGCTTGAAGCAACCAATGATTTTCCCTCCTCTGCTGTCAGTGTCACTTCTAAGAAGAAAAACTGTTCTGTTGTAAAAATTGCTATTAATTCTTGAGGAGGCTACTAATAGCAGTGTGATAGAATTGTATGAGGCTACCTACCTATGGCTCCTTAATGTTCTGACACTGTAAACCTTGTTACTTTACCCAGGACAGATGTAATTTTGTTATTGCTTACATAGTATTTTTCTTTTGGAAATATGCCTTATGTTAAACACTATGTACTTTTTGCCTTGTCCAGGCTTCTTTATCGGAAGGGGAGGTTTCTTCTTCTGTCTTTTAGACAAAATGGTAGAGTATTGCCAAAATAACAGGGCCTCTGACTTGGATGGATAGAAATGATTAAGCTGGTTTTTGTCTTTTCAAAGTGGAAGTAATTTAGATTTGCTCCCCTCCTGCATAAATGGTTTCAGTTCAGTTTTGACCAGTGAAAAAATTTTGTTTTTATGAGAAAAATGAAAATCGTTTCCTATTTGGTTTTATATTTGTTAAATAAGTTGTGTAAAGTAACAACCAGATGTTTTTGGAATTACTTTCTCAGCATTTGTAGTTTTCAGCTCATGTGTGTTTCTTTGTGTATAAAACTTGAATCAAAAGTGGTGAAGATGTTAACAGTTTTCTTGGAAAGAGTAAAGAGTCCATAAATGTTGAATCACACAAAGGCTGATTTCTAAAAAACAGATATTAAAACAATAAAGTATTTATTTTGCCTAACTTGCCGTTGGTGGTTTCTTTCTTGAACTGCAATATGAAGAATTTGGGTTAGATTTGATCAGTGATGAAGTCTAAAAGAACTGCAGTGCATAACAGAGTAAGTTTTTATTCTCTTTTTTTTGAAGAGCCTTCAGTGATACTTAAAAATGCAGTTGAGAAAAGACCACCCAGAGAGACAGTACATACTGATGTCTGTTGGTCTTTTCTAGTTCTGAGGTCCTAAGTATTACCATCTGAGACCACAGTAAATTCCTTTTAAACTGTACTTCTAAAACTACAGAAAAACAGACATTAAAACATTTTGTTCTTTGATTGAATTATCTAGCAATTAACTAGTTGATTCTAATAATAGTAATAATAATGATAGATGAAACAGCTCATCTTACTACAGTAATCACTGATTCAGCAGAAATGGAATCAGTTTAGTAGCCAGTTTTACTCCATTTCTGACAATGCATAATACCCAAAGTTGCATCTTTAAAGTGAGAGATGTAAGAGTTGCAACAACTTACAAGGTGAATAATGCATAGATCAATGACGTAGCATCCAAACAAAGTGAACCTCCATGCTGTTAGTTTCATTTCCCTTCTCCTTATTGTAAACCTTTGTGGACATAAAAATAGTATGTTTAAGCCACCATGCTAGCTGCTATGTAGATGTGAAGAATGAGAAAGGATCTACAAATGAGATGGAGAAACAGATATCTTTTTATTTATGGCTAAGTTTAGAAATATCAAATGCAAAATAGAAAAATTTTTTTTTAAAAAGTACAGCCTGTGGTAATCAAAGAAATCTTTACCAAAGAGCCATGGTTTGAGTTAAAAACTCTTCAAAACTGCAAGGGGTTCCAGTAGTCAAGAAGGATGTTAGCAAAGTTTAGAATGCATAAGCTGAATTTGAGTCACTATGTGTAGCCATCCTTTAATTAGAGAGGAGGATTTTTGAAGGAGAACAGTGAGAAAGTTGGAAAGGTAGGTGGTGGTTATATTGTGGTCTAGAATGCTACATTAGAGTTCTGTCTCTGGGTTGCTTGTCTACTAACAGAAGGGTTGGGAGTTTGAAGGCATACCATGGCCTTGCCAAGGAAAGGCCTGACAATCTGCTGCTTCAAGATTCCTGCCAAGTAAACCCTGTGGAGCGCAGTTCCAGTCTGAATGCAGTGTCACCATGGGGCAACTCAGTGGCAACAGTTTTTTTTTTTAATGCTAATTGAAGAATGTATTGAACATGTCACATACAAATAATAAACCAAAAACAAAGCCATTGCCACACTGCCATCAAGTTGATTCCGATTCCTGTTGACCTTAGAGAAAAGAGTCGAACTGCTCCATGGGGTTTCCTGGAGTGGCTAGAAGATTCCAACTGCCAGTCTTTGGGTTAGTAGCCAAGCTTTAAAGCCACAGTACCACCAGGGCTCCATACAGGTCAACCCAACCCAACCCAGTGCTGTCAAGTTGATTCTATCTCATGTGGCAGAGTAGAACTGTTCCACAGAATTCCCAAGGAGTGCTTGGAGGATTCAAAGTGCCGATCTTTTGGTTAGCAGACAGCACTTTACTACACCACCAGGGTTTTCCTATAAAGGTAATAGAGAAACTAATTTTTGTGCCAAGGACTGACATAATGAATGTAATGTTTTTGTGAATGCAAGTTGTCCCTAGTTTATCTGTATTGTCTTAAGGGCTTGAACTAAGAAATCATAGAAGGACAACAATATTGAAATTTTGAAGTTTGAAGCTCCTTTGAATGATAATACTGTTGACAGAAATAGGCAGATTCTCAAGCTTGATGTACATACTGTTTCTCTTAAGATTTTTCAGTTGAATTTCAGTAACACTGAAAATATGCATTATATCCTTTAGGAATATTTGCTCAGCTGAATATCTTCAGCTTTTTAAGAGGAGAATGCAAGTGCATTTAAAAGAATGTAGAGAAAGTCCTTTACTGCCCTTATTCCTTACTTGTACCAAGGGGAGTCTGGTGCTAGGTGTGAAATAAAGCAAATCAGAGGCATAGGTTCTAGTTTTTCCCGGTTTCACAGAAAGGAGGAATGGACAGTACTTCTAAGAAGTGGAGGGAAGAAATCGGTCCACCAGCTTAGACTTAAAGGTGAAGATCTAACTTTTGTATATTAGGTATGCCTGATGATTAGAATCGTCATGAATGCTGAAAATGTAACAAGCAGTCAATTCTAATTATGTTCTCAGTGGATAAAGATGCCATATCTCATAGTTCCTCTCCTGTAAAGTTCTTTGTTTTCCTTAAAGTCTGGACCTTTGTTTTCATTTTCATAACTGATGCCGTATTACTCATTGAACAAACAATAGCTTGCTTCCTGAATGCCAGTCTCAGTAATAAATTAAAAATGTACACAGATAAGGAAGCACTTCATATCCAACATACTAGGTTTCATTTTCCCTATGGGGTTTCATTTGGGATACCCTAAACCTAAGAAAAAAAAAAAAGTTGCCATCAGGTCAATTCTGACTCATAGCAAGCCTATAGGGCAGGGTAGGACTGCCTCACAGAGTTCTAGCAACTGGCTGGCTGGTGGATTCAAATTGCTGACCTTGTGGGTAACAGCCAAACTTTTAACCACTAAGCCATCAGGGTTCCCACTCTACTTAATTTAAAGCTTGCTGAATACCCACCTCGATAATGCTCTGAGCTTAGGAAGATGGATATGTAACAAATAAGCGTGTTTATAAGTGCACTGCTAAAATCTTTGAAAGAATATATTTAGGCATTAGATTATGTCTCTTTTTGTCCATAGTTTAAAAAATATAAAGCATTCTTTAGGGACTAGAAAAATGACTGTTACTGTGTATTTGAAAAATAATTTGGGGTGATGGTAAAACATTTTAAAGAAAGTGATATTTTAAAGAAAAACTGAAATCATGAGTTACTTTGAGCATACTACAGCTATAGAAAAAGCATGCATTTTGTAAGTATTTGTTCTTATTGCACTTTTAGAAAAACAATATTGTTTTGAAAGCCCATATTTGGATTTACAAAAATATCCCTTGAATCAACTTTAATGTCATATAAAAATCAATAAAAGTACTATTGAATGACAAATGCATTAATTTTAGACATTTAAACTGTATTTGTAACATCAATAGCAAAAACAAAAATTGAATGTTTTATAGTAAAATTATTTTGTGTTCTTAATTCTGATGTGCACGAATCTCTTAACTTTCCTAACAGTGCAGTTAGGAAGTGTGCCAGTGTAACATGTTTTATGAAGTAGGCTTCTTTATAGTTTTATGCTTTGAAAAATAAATGTACTTGGCTTCATCAAATACAGAAATGTAAATGCCACTGTTTGTTAAAATGACGCAAATGATTCGGAGCTTGGTTGCTAACTGAAACATTGGTGTTGGAATTGACGCAGTGGCTCTAACGGAGGAAGACCAGGTGATCTGCTTCTGTAAAGATTACTGCTAAGAACTAGGCTGTTCTATTCTGCCACATGAGATCTTTGTGAGTCAGAATCAACTCACTGCCACCCAACAACAACAGCACTCTTTGTTCCCAAACAAATGTCCACTTTAGTTGATAAATACCTATTTATCCAGTGTAATTAGGCAAAACGCTAGTCATAAGAAGCATTATTGTAAATACAGTGGTTAAACCATTATATTTCCATAAGCACTTTCTCAGAAAACACGGCAGTAGTTTGCTAGAAAAGGTAGCAAACTTATTTTAAAGAGGGCTTGTATATTTCAGATTCAAGCAGTTACTGCCTGAACAAGGATGTACGTATTTTCCATCAGAAAATGAACATAGCAGAGAATACATGAGTAGTAATACAATTTAGTGGTTAAAGGCTCCAGCTGATTTCAAATCTCAGCAATGTAGAATTGGAGTGGTGATTGTTATCTAGTGCAACTTTAGCAGATATAATGCAACTGGAGGCTTTAAAAAGATTTTTTTTTTTTTGGTCACTATCCAGTAGGCTAAAAGTCCAAAATCAGAGTGCCAGCTCCAGCGGAAAGCTTTCTCTGCTGGCTGTGGAAGAAGGTCTTTGTCATCAATCTTCCCCTGGTCTGGAAGCTTCTGAGGCACGAGGACCCTGTCCTTAGCTTGTGGCACTGCTTCTTGATGGTGTGAGGTCCCTAAATCTCAGCTTGCCTCCCTTTCTTCTATATCCCCAAAGGCAGCCCCAAGCCACAGTACAAACCCACAAATGAAGTCCTGCGTATCAACTCAGCTACAGTCCATCCACCCTCATTAACATCATAGAGCCAGGACTTAAAACAGGAAGGACATCACAAAAGACCAGGAGTCAAGGGCTAGCTAAATAGCTACATACATTTTGGGGGGAACACAATTCTATCCATGAATGATAATAGTACCCACTGTACAGCACTGTTGTGAGGATTGGACATGAGTATAAAAGCACTAGCACAGTGCTTGGCACAGCTTAATAGGTGTTAGTTTCTGTGATGGTGGTGGTGGTGGTGACAGTGATGGGTAGAAATGGGATAACAAGTGACAGAAGCATGGCAAACACTGCATGCAAGAGGCCAAATATGAATTTGTAGATCTGGTTCTGAATTTTGCATCTTCACTGTGTTCTTTCAAACAATAATTCCGAAGGTCTCCTAACTCTGCTGCATGAGAAGGGTGAACATCACTGAGTTTCAGGTTTTCAACAAAGAACTCGGTGATGGTGGATTGTGCATGGAAGACCACTTAGAACAGTGCTTCTCAGACATGGATGTGCATACAAATCACCTGATCATTTGTCAAAACGAAGAACCTGGTCCAGCAGGTCTGGATTGGGGTCTACATTTTCTGCATTTGTGGAAGTTCCCAGGTGATGTTAATTCCGCTGGTCTATTTACTGCCCTTTGCATAGCAAAGATGTGAATTAGTAGGTCATAGAACCTGTCTGGAGCCCTGAGATGCAGTAGTTAAGAGCTCGGCTGCTAACTAAAAGGTAAGCCATTTGAATTCACCAGCTGCCCCTTGGGAACCCAATAGGGCAGTTCTGCTCCATCCTGTAGGTTCTCTATGAGTCAGAATGAACTCCATGGCAAGTGGTTTGGATTTGGTAATGACCTGTTTAGCAGTCCTGTAGTATACAATGGTTAAGCACACAGCTTCTAATTGAACAGTCTGGTGTTTGAACCCACCAGAAGATCTTCAGGAGAAAAGACCTTTTACTCTGCTCCTGTTAAGATTACAGCCTTGGAAATACTACGAGGCAATTCTGCTGTGTTAAGAACCAGAATCAGCTTGACAGCACACACTAGCAACAACAACAACATGACCTGTCTGCCAGATGCCTCAAAGGGAGACCTGGATTAAACAGGAAAAGGGCTCTTCCCCTCAAGAGGATCTCTGGCTAGATGCCCTATTCATCACTCCTAAAGTTCAAAATGGAAAACAACTCTAAGCACAGCACATAGTAGGGAAATCACCAGGAGAACCACCGCACCAGGCACCCTGGAGATGTAGGAGGACACTAGTCAAAAGGTGGCCAGGGGCTTGAAAAAGCACAGATAACAACCGAGCAGTTACATTGCTGTCAGTGTTTGTTGTTTGTTGCTTTCGAGTCAATTCCCACTCATGGTAACCTCATGTGTGCAGAGTAGAACTGCTCCATTGTGTTTTCAAGTCTGTGCCTTTTCAGAAGCAAGTTGCCAGGCTTGTCTTCTGAGGCACTTCTGGGTAGGTTCAAGCAGCCAACTTTTACAACCAGTAGTCAAGTGCTTAACTGCACTACTCAAGACTTGCTGTTAATGATACACGGTAGCAAGCAGGACTCGAAAAGGGTTTACTCTGGTTCAATCTGCTATTGAGATTTACATTTCTACCCCAGATATACTGAATCTGAATCTACATTTCAACAAGATCCCCAAATGATTCTTACCAATAATGAATTTTGAGAACCACTGCCCTACTAGTAGTTCTCAGAATTGGTCCCTAACCTGCAATATTAACATCACCTGGAAACTTGTTAGAAATGCAAATTCTCAGGGAGGTTCAAACTGGACCAAACCAATTCAAAGCCCCGGTAGCAGGTCCTTCTGTTGTGTTGATAGGACACTGAGAAAAATGCAAAGACAGACCCTAGAGCTCCCCATTGTGAATCAAAATAAGACCCTCCCCTACTCCTCTTAAACCTGAAAAATTGGCTCTAGAGATTCTGCAGAAAGAAGCTACCCGCTCTAAGGTGTGGAACTCCTTTCTAGTCATTGGTGTTTGGAGGAACTTGCCATTTCTTCTGAGAAAGGATTAATGATTAAAAACAGTAATACCTGTGTGGAACACATACTTTGTTATTCATGTTCCAAAGTTTATTGTTTAGTAAATCCTGGTACAGATGATTCATGGTTTATTTAGGTACAAGTCAAATAGCTCTTTTTATTATTCCTGCAGTCCCGAGTTAAAACATTCCTTCTGGTAATGTAAAGCAGATAGATAATATCTGATGAATTGGTTCTCAAACATCTATCACACTCCTGGGCAGAGATAGCTCTTGACTGAGTTGGGCAGGCCATCAGTTAAATCTCAGGGTGAATTAGATTCATTCAACAAATATTTAATGAATACCTGTTAAATACAAGGCACTATTGACAAAGTTCATTTTTTCATGACTTTGTGGTTTCCTCTTTCGCTAACTTTACTTTTTTTTTTTTTTTTTAAGTTTTCCCAGACTAAGAAATGTGAGTTTTTTTTTTCCTTTGGCACACTTGGTTGCTGTTATTGCTATTTTACTCAGATGGTGTGGATTTGTGCCTACTCCTTTGCCAGATAAATTAACTTTTTTTTTCCCCTTGGAAATCCAAGTGACAAAATGGTTAGCTTCATCATAAAACAGCCTGGAACTCAACATGGAACATCAGTGAAATTGAGGAGTAATGTAAGTACTCTTCATTTATGAGTTGGTTGAATTATTGCAAAACTGGCTGCAAAGCAAGTTACTCGAAAGTGTCGTGGTGGTTGTTTGGTGCCACGGAGTTGGTTTTGACTCATAGTGATCCTATGTGCAACACTATGAAATGCTGTCTGGTCCTGTGCCACTCTCAGTCTTTGCTAAATTTGAACGCAGTGTTGTAGCCACTGCATCTGTCCATCACGTCAAGGGTGTTCTTTTTCACGGGTGATCTACCTGCTTTACCAAGGATGATGTCCTTCTCCAGGAACTGGTCCCTCCTGATAATGCCTCTAAAGTATGTAATATTAAGTCTGACTACTAACCAAGAGGTTGGCAGTTCAAATCCACTAAGCCCTCCTTGGAAACTCTGTGGGGCTGTTCTACTCTCACCTTTAGGGTTGCTGTGTGTGTTCTACTCTCACCTTTAGGGTTGCTGTGCATCGGACCTGACTCAACAGCAGTGGGCTTGGTTTGGGTTTTTGGTATGCTTCCTTCTAAATTGCATTTTGGCTGTATTTCTTCCAAAACAGATTTGTTCGTTTTTCAGGCACTTCATGATATACTCAGTATTCTTCACCAAGACCATATTTAAAATGCATTCATTCTTCTACAGTATTCCTTAATTTATTATCCAGCTTTCATATGCATTGACACCAAAACTGTTGCCAGCAAGTGGATTCTGACTTGTAGCAACTCTACAGTTTGAGGTGATTGAAGATACCACAACTTGGATCAGGTACACCTTTAGTCCTCAAAGCAACATTACTGTTTTTCAACACTTTAAAGAGATCTTTTGCAGGAGATTTGCCTAATTCAATAGTTGTTTGATTTCTTGATTGCTGCTTCCACGGGCATTGATTGTGGATCCAAGTAAAATGAAATTCTTGGTAACTTCAGTATTTTCTGTTTATCATGATACTGTGTATTGGTTCAGTTGTGAATATTTTTGTTCTCTTTGTATTGAGATGTAATTCATACTGAAGGTTGTAGTCTTTGAATTTCATCGGTGCTTCAAGTCCTCTTCACTTTCAGCAAGCAAAGTTGAGTCATCTGCATATCACAGGTTATTTGAGTCTTCCTCCAATCTTGATGTCCCTTTCTACTTCAGACAGTCTGGGTTCTTGGATTATATGTTTAGCAGATAAATGGAATATGCACAGTAAAAGGATATGATGCTGACATATGCCTTTCCTGATTTTAAACCACACAGTATCCCCTTGTTCTGTTTGAACAACTGGCTCTCAGTCTATGTACAGGTTCCTCTTTAGTACAATGAAGTGTTCCAGACTTTGTATTCTTCCCAGTGTTATCCATAATTTACTATGATCCACACAGTCAAATGCCTATGCGTATTCAGAAAAAATTAATTAAACATAAGTAAAATTCTTTCTGGTGTTTCCTGCTTTCAGCCAAGTTCTATCTGACTTCAGCAATGATATCCTACATTCCATGTCCTCTTCTGAATCCAGCTTGAATTTCTGGCAGTTCCCTGTGGATATATTGATGCAACAGTTTGAATTATCTTCAACCACATTTTATTTGCTTGTTACATTAATGAGATTGTCTGATAATTTCCACATTCCATTGGCTCACCTTTCTTTGGAATGGGCACAAATTAGGGATCTGTTCCAGTCAGTTGACCAGGTAGCTGTATTCCAAATTTCTTTGTATAGATGAGTGAGCGCTTCCAGCACTGCATGCATTTGTTGAAGCATCTTAATTGGTATTCCTTCTACTCCTGCAGCCTTGTTTTTCACCATTCCTTTCAGTACAGCTTAGACTTCTTCGTTCAGTACCATCAGTTCTTAATCATATGCTGCCTTCTGAAATGGTTGAATGTTACCAATTCTTTTTAGTACAGTGACTCACTATATGCCATCCATCTCACTTTGATATCCTGAGTTGTTCAATGTTTTGTTCACTGTTCAGTATTGCTACTGGAGTCTTGAATTTTTTTCTTCAGTTGTCTCAGTTTGAGAAATGCCAAGTGTATTCTACTGTTACTACTTTGTAACTCCAGCTCTGTGCACATTTCATGGCAATACATTACTTAGTCTTCTTGAGCCACCCTTTGAAATCTTGTGTTCTTTTCTTTAACTTCATCATTTCTTCCATGTCCTTTAGCTACTCTGTGTTGAAGAACAAGTTTCAGAGTCCCTTCAGACACGCATTTTGGTCTTTTCTTTCTTTGTCTTTTTTGGAATGTGCTGACGCCATCACAGTTGCATCTTCAGGTGATTTAATAGCAACCATTGTGTTTGAGACATCAACGAGTTACTGTATTTGTTTGTTTTATGTTTGCTTGCTGTGTCCTCGCTTTTTGTTTTATTTCATTTTGATATGCTGAAATAGGCTGCTCTTGCGAGTTTGATTATTGGTGGCTTTGAAGCCCTAATGTCCTGTCATCAGGTAGTTAATGCTATTACTAGACATGTAAACTCAAGAGTCCATCTACTTTTCTTGTATGTATTTTGTTGAGGTATCCAGGTAGCCAGTCACCAGGTGTGCCTTGCAGGCTCACACCTATAGTTTAGACAGGTGGAGGTGGTTGGCGTAGGTGCACGTAACTGCTGTAGGAGGTCATGCACTGAGCCAGGATTGACAGCCGCCTCTGAGTGTCTGTAAAGAAAGTGTGTCCCCATTCCCTACAAAACATAGGTGGATGAGTTTTCCAGCCAGACTATGGGCACCCAGCACTGTTGGCTGTAAGGACTGGGCCAGCCAAGTGCCGTCAAGTCGTAAGGACTGGGAGGCATCACTTATTCTTGGATCCCTGTCATGGGAGGCTAAGTGGTGTGAATGGAGCCACCAGTCCTTAGGTCCCTGATGTGGGTAGATGAGGACCCTGCGTGATGGGCAAAACCATATCAAACGTCTGGAACCTGCCTCTCCACCAAATAGCTGAAGCAGTTGAAGTAAGACTGTAGGTATACACCCTGTTGTTTTGAGCTAGTGAGGGCCTACACTGTTGAAATGAACCCACGTAGGTCTATGCAGGGCATTCAAAGTCTTTGTGCCTGTTATGCCTGTACCTAGGCAAAGGAACTGGTACTGCCCTGTCTTCCTGGCTTAGGGGAGCTGGCAGATTATTTTTCCCTTTGTGTTCATTTGTTCCGTCTCCAAGGCTGGGAGAATGGCTCAGGGTGCATGCTGGCTCCTACTTCTGGCCCAGTGGATACATCAGTCTCAAGCTGGCTTGGACCCAGTGCAGAGCAGGCTGGGGGCTTGTAAATGGGAGAGAGGTTTTTCCACAAGGGGTGTTTCTGATCTGCATGAAAGGATAGACATAAGTTACTAATCTTTTTGCTGATTGAGCGTCACTAGTCACTGGTTCTGAAGTCGTGAGTAGACTCGACACTGCACAATCTCTGTCAATGTGAAAAACGTCCCAAATGCCACTGTTAGCCTCACCACTCTAATGCCAGCCAATCTAGCCTATTTCTACAAATGTATTTGATTTGATTCCTATGTATGTCATCTGGCAAGACCCATGTATTTAGTCACTGTATGTGTTGTGGAAAAAATTAAGTGCAATGAACAAGTCTTTAATCTTGAAAATTCTACTTCAATCTCTGATGTCATTTATATCACCAAGGCTTTATTTTCCAACTATTGATCCTTCTTCTTTATTTCCAGCTTTCACATTCCAATCACCAATAATTATCAATACATCTTGATTGTATGTTTGATCGATTTCAGATGGCAAAATTTGGTAAAAGTCTTCAATCTCTTCATCTTTGGCATGAGTAGTCAGCACACATATTTGAATGATATTTGTGTTAGCTGGTCTTCCTTGCAGGTATATGAGTCCAGGAAAACTGAGACTTGTCTAAAATGAAATGGAACACATAAAGATTGATATCTTAGGCATTAGTGAGCAGAAATAGACCGGAATTAGCCATTTTCAAGTGGACAATTATATGGTTTACTATAGTGTCATTATGAGTCAGCATCAACTTGACAGCACTGGGTTTAGTTTTTGCTTTTATACCAAGAATGACAAGTTGAAGAGAAATGGTATTGCATTCATCATCAAAAAGAACATTTCCAGAACTATCCTGAAATCCAACACTATTAATAATAGGATAATATCCATATACATACAAGAAAGACTTCATAAAGAACTTCATAATGTTTTATTAATAAAAAATAAAGGGTTGCAAGGTGTCGTAGTTAGGGGAATCAATATTAGCCTGAGTTTATATCCTGTGTTGGGAAATATTTTTGTGATGGAAAAATCCTAACCACAGCATGGAGCAATTATTTCTTTTATGGTGTGTCCTCAGTTTCAGCATTCCAGTTTTCCTAGATTCTTCTTTTCTTGTCTCTTTTCCTTCAAGTCCTAGAAATTACTTTCTTACTGAAGAATTTCTGGAACTTCATTTTTCTTCTCTGGTAACACTGTTTTCTTCTTCAACTTTATGCAATGTAATATCTGATGGATCTGTTTTAAAATGTCACATTTTGCCAACAAATGCTGATTTCAGTGTCATTCCAGTCTGAGTATTGTTTGAGTTTGAGATTCCAGGTACATAAAACAAGTAAGTTTTTTGTGTGCTGTGTCCTAAATGTTTAAGCCTTGTGTAGAATGTTTGTTAAAAAACAAAGGCATCTATTTTCATATCTTTTTAGCAAGAAATATTGTTTTCTAAAAAATCTTAAAAAGAAGCAAAAGTATATACGCATTGAGATTTCCAAGCTGAAGGCAAATGTACTTTGTTTTCAGAAAGAGTTTTGTCACTTTTTTATCCCCATGTCTCTGTTTACTGTAGAATAGGAAATAACAAAATCACCTATCTCATTGCCTTATAAGGAGGTTAGAAGGTATAACAGCAGAAGAATACTGTCCAATGTATGATAAGTGCTCAACAAGTATTTGCCACTGGAAAAACAAGTAAAAAACAAGTAAAACAAAAATATATTTTTTGTCAGAAAATTTTTATAATAGTGTATGAAATATAAAGATGATATATTGACTAAGTCAAATATAAGTGAAAATACAGTTGATTCTATTAGATCTTTATGTTAAATAAACTACCGAAGTACCAAAATTGTGTGACTTGTCATGCCTAAGCCTTATTTAATGTAGAAAAAGTTGAATGCCAGATACATCTATCAACTTTATGTCTTTTGCATTATATTTTAACAATATATGATCATGGATTGAATTATGTTCCCCAAAAAATGTGTGTAACAATTTGGCTGAGTTATAATTCCCAGTATTGTGTGGTTGTTCTCTATTTTGTGATCATAATTTTCCTATATGTTGTAAATGCTAATCTCTGCTTTTGATTAATGGGGCAAGACTACACATGGTAAAGAAGATTAGAGTGGGAGTATAACACCCTTAGTAAGGCCACATCTCTAATCCAGCGTACAAGGAGCTTCCCTGGGGTTTGTCCTACACCACCTTTTATTTTACAAGAGATAAAAGAGAAGCAAGCAAAAAGTTGCACACCAAGAAAGCAGTCCTGGGAGCAGTGTGTCCTTAGGACCTGTGGTTTCTGCACTGAGATGCTCCAATGCTGAGGGAAGACTGAAGCATCAGAAGGGCCTTTTCCTAAAGCCAAGACTGAGAGAAAGCCTTCCTTTGGAGCTGCTGCCCTGAATTCAGACTTCTGGTCTATTGGACTGTGGAAGAATACATTTAAATAAACTTAACATTTATTTTTGAGAACTTCTGTTATTCAGAATATGATAGTTCTAATTTATGTGATAGCCAAGTGATTTTTAAGTGTATATAGTTCATATTGCTAATACCCAAGGAAGACAGGTTTCAAGTGAGCTTGCAGACTAAGACAGACTAGGAAGAGCCGTATCTGTCATAGCAACACTCTTTGAGTGGAACATATACTTAACTGTCTCAAGACTCAATTATTTTCTCCTTTGAATTGTTTGATAATAGCATGTGTTTTCATTAATGGAACACATACTGATTAAAGGACCAATTCAGAATTGGGGTGATAATATATGGCTTTTAATACCCATTATCTAAGATGACATATGTCCCAAGGGACTCTAGATGTCATAAATCCTGCTAGTATGAGCCAATGATTTTATTTTATTTCTTGAAAATTTGCAAAACATGATATAAAACATGAAGGCACCTGTCAATGACTGCACATACATTTTATTCTAGTTTGCTTCTTCTTAGCCTCTTTATTATTTTTTATGAAATTTCAAAACATGGTATAATGCATTTTTATTTTCTGAAAAGATAGTACTGTAAACCAAATAAATAAAACCAAGGAAATTTTTTTTTCTTTAAATCTCAGGAAATTTAGTACTATAGTGCATTCTTCATTCTGTCAAAGCCTACTGACAGGCTAGTACCACTAAAGGAAATGTATCTCCAGAAAATTATCACTCCTACATATTATTTGTTATAACAAAAGCAGTACTAACAGCTATGAAACAGAAAAAGCTGCCCGGGAACACTGCAGAACTGCTCATAGTAGTGCATTACACTTGATACACTTACAAGCAATGAATGGGCCCGAAAATTGAACACAGAACAAGAATAATTTATAGGAATTTGAATCTCTTGAAAGCAACTCCTGCAATGCAGTATCACTTATTGCAAAGGTATGTCTACTCTTCAGAAGACAGAAAAGCAGCGAATCAGTAATACCTGGATACAACGGTGTTGTTGCTGTTAGGTGGCATCAGGCCAGTTCTGACTCATAGAGACCCTATGAACAACCGAATGGAACACTGCCCAGTCTTGTGCCATGTCTACAATCGTTTTTATGCTTAAGCCCATTGTTGTGGCCAGTGTGTCAATCCATCTTATCGAGAGTCTTCATCTTTTTCACTGACCCTAAACTCTACCAAGCATGGTGTCCTTCTCCAGGAACTGATCCTTCCTGACAACATGTCCAAAGTATGTAAGACACAGTCTTGCCATCTTTGCTTCCATGAGGAACTCTAGTTATGCTTCTTCCAGAACAGATCTGTTTGTTCTTTTGGTGGTCCATGGTACATTCAACATTCTTTTCCAACACTACAATTCAAAGGCATCAATTCTTCTTCTATCCTCTTTGTTCATTGTCCAACTTTCACATGCATATGATGCAGTTGAAAACATCATGGCTTGGGTCAGGTGCACCTTAGTCTTCAAGGTGACATCTTTATTTTTCCATACTTTAAAGAGGTCCTTGGCAGCAGAATGAAATGCATCCTTTGATTTCTTGACTGTTGCTTCCATGGACATTGACCGTGGACCCAAGTAAAATGAAATCCTTTCTCCGTTTATCATGATGTTGTTGACTGACCCAGTTGTGAGGATTTTGGTTTTCTTGATGTTGAGGTGCTATCTCTGTTGAAGGCTGTGGTCCTTGATCTTCATCAGTAATTGTTTTACATCTCCTTCACTTCTAGCAAGTAAGGTGGTATCGTCTGTATAATTCAGGTTGCTAAAGAGTTGTCCTCCAATCTTAATGCCTCGATCTTTGTATAATCCAGTTACTCAGATTATTTGCACAGCATAGAGGGTGAAAAGGTATGGTGAAAGGACACAACCCAAGTCCACACCTTTCCTGACCTTAAGCCATGCAGTGTCCCATTGTTCTGTTCTCATGACTGCCTCTTGATCCATATACAGGTTCCTTATACAGACTGATCCATATACAGATCCCTTCCACAATTAGCTGTTCTAGAATTTCCATTCTCTGCAATGTTAGCCGTAATTTATTATAGTCAAATGCCTTTGCATAATAAATAAAAAAAACAAGTAAACATTTTTCTGGTATTCTCTGCTTTCAGTGAAGATCCATCTGATGTCATCAATGATATCCCTGGTTCCATGTTGTCTTCTGAATCCAACTTGAATTTCTGGATGTTCCTTTTCAATATACTGTTGCAGTTGCTTTTAAATAATCTTGAGCAAAATTTTACTTGTCTGTGATATTAATGATATTGTTCGGTAATTTCCACATTCTGTCGGGTCACCTTTCTTTGGAATGGGCATAAATATGATATGAATCTCTTCCAGTTAGTTGGCCAGATAGCATTCCTCCAAATTTCTTGGCATAGATGAGTGAGCACTTCCAGTGCTGCATCTGTTTGTTGAAATATCTCAGTTGATATTCCATCAATTCCTGGAGCCTTGTGTTTTGCCAGTGCCTTCAATGCAGCTTCAACTTCTTCCTTCAGTACCATCGGTTCCTGATCATATGCTACCTCTTCAGATGGCTGAACATCAACTAGTGCTTTCTGGTATAATGACTCTGTGTATCCCTTCCGTCTTCTTTTGATGCTCCCTGAGCCAGTTAATATTTTCCCTGTAGAACCCTTCACTTTTGCAGCTTGAGGCTTGAAATTGTTTTTTCAGTTCTTTCAGCTTGAGAAATGCAGAGCTTGTTCTTCTCTTCTGGTTTTCTAGTTCCGTCTCTTTGCACATGCTATCAGGAAGAAAACATCCACTATGAATGAATGAAGACTGGGAATAGCTGATTCTCACCAGAGGTGCATTCTCACTTGATCGTAGTAACTGAGAAACACAGCAAGTAGGCTTATCTCACAGCAATAAAGGCAAACCTGTCAAAAGTCAAAAAAACAGCTCACACATCCAGGAGGTAACATCTAGGACAGTACCCAGTCAACACAGAAAATGAAGCTCCAGCACAGGCTTCTTAAGTTTTACACATTTCAAAAGCCACCTGCTTTCAGGTTAAATGTGCTAAAACTGGGCTACCTTCTTCTGAAGGTACTCCAGACACATAAAAAGTGGTGTGGATACCATATGTTCCAGGTGTCATGAAATTCATCAGCACAATAGATGGTTAATTAGAATAATTCTTGATGATGAGATGCATTTCCCTGCATCATTTATTTAAAGAACTTGGAATTTCAGAAAATTTGCATACTTACTGTTACCTATTTATAGCCTTAAAAACAATGTATGCCTCTGGTACTGACATTCTTTTAGCATTACTGTTAAGGTCGTGTAACTGATTAGACTCCCAGTGATCTGATTTTGGTTCCAGGAGATCTCGAGCTAGCGAGTTCAGTCCCCTGAAGCCTGGCAGATTGGTCTGCCCCTCCCTCAAAGCACACAAGGATGTATCCTTTTGGTAGCAAATGATGGAAAAGTTTATTAAGGGAACATAGATTCCAAAGAGGGACAAGGTCAGTCTCCATAAGTAGAAAAAGACCCAGCAAGGCTTTGGGAGTGCTTTTTATTGGCAAACACAAGGGGTGATGTCATAGATATGAGGAGGTAGGTAACTTGGTTTTTGACTGGGTTTGAGGCTCCTGTAGCTGCTTCACAGCTGCCAGGAAGAACTGTTATATTTTCATCACAAACTGCGAGGATGGCCTGTTGGTACGTGGTAGATCGGCTTCCCTTGTTAATCTATCAATACCATATGTGTTCTATAGTGTAACAAACTTTGTTATCCCTAGAAAATGTTAGATTCTGGATCAAAATTTGCTAATACGTGGGTGGCAGCAATCAGGTTCCCTAGCTAAACTTGTCATTACCTCCTATTTCTTTAGCTTCTCATTTTATAAAAAATGAAGTAGTAAATAATTGAGTTGAGTTTTAAAAAGCTCTCTAGCATAGTGATTCTCACTGGAGTAAAGGAAGATACCAGAATATGTATATGTTGTGTGTGTCTATTTATGCACATATGTGTAGGTATGTAATTTTCATTCAGTTTTACAATTTTTTATTTAGAAAAATATTCTTTTGTGATATAAACCACAAAAAAATACAGGTTTAAAATCTTCTAAGCTGGTATGAGTCAAAAAGTTGGGGAAAACAGATTAGGCCAGTCCTAATTTATACTTACTATTAGTGTGAATCAGAATTAAATAGTTTGGCTTATCTGCAACATAGAAACACTACAAATAAAGTATATTCTTTCTGAAGTGTATTACAACTAATTATTTTTAAGAGCTTCTGCTATTCAGAATATTAAAGCTGTAATTTATGTGATAGCCAAGTGATTTTCAGCTTTATATAGTTCTGATTACAAATATCCATGGTAGGCAGGTTTCAAGTGAGCTTCCAGACCAAGACAGACAAAGAAAAGAGACCCAGCAGTCTACTTCTGCAAAGGGTTAGCCAGTGAAAGCCTTATGAATAGCAGTGGAACATTGTCTGATGTGCCAGAAAATGGAAATCACTGAAAACACAAATGGAGAAGAGCTGCCTTAGTGATGTCGCTGGAATCAGGTTTGGGGACCCCTATATGCTGATGTAGCATGACTCAAAATGTGAAGAAATAGCTGCAAATATCCAATAATCAGAACATAGAATATAGGAAGTATGAATCTAGGAAAACTGTAGATTGTCAAAAGTGAAATGGGAGGTACAAACATCAGTGTCCTAGATATTAGTACCTAAAATAGACAGGTATTGGCCATTTTGAGCTGGACAATCAATCATATGATCTACTGTGCTGGGAATGACAACTGGAAAAGGCATGGCATTGCATTCATCATCAAAAAGAACATCTCAAGATCTATCCTGAAGTACAATGCTGTCAAATAATTTTTTTTAAATTATGATTTACTAAAAGTATACAATCCAAATTAAATTTACATGCCCACCTATCGGCAGCCCCTTCTGCTCTCCTTGCCCAGTGACAGGACTCTCCTCCATTTCATTCTGTGTATGTCGTATCCTCTTGACAGTTTCCCATCCCCTCCTCTCCATCTTCTCCTCTCCCATCTAGAAAGAGACTAGAAGGACAGCATCCTATAAATGCATAGATCCATAAAGTACACACACCATATGGTCACACTGTGTCTGCAAGTCCAGTCCATTTTTATCTGAAGAGTTGACCTCAGTAGTGTCTTCTGGTCAGGGGCAGCAGCAGGTCTAAAGGGCCATGCTCCAGGGGAACACCCAGGCCATCGGATCATCGACTGTGGCCTTTTAGTGGAGTTCTTAAGCTGTACCCTTCTTTTACTTCTGTTGCCATAGGAACTCAACATTGTGTGCCCCCATCATGACTGTCTTTGATGGTGACCAGGCTCCATCTGGTTCTTCTGGTCACATGTTGGTACATTCATCCATTCACGTGGGTCCTTCTGTCTCCCTAGCTCTTTTTTCCTTGTGTCTTCATTGTTCTGAGTCATCATCTGTTCCACATGAGTTGGGACAATTTGGTGTACCTCAGATGGCATCTTGCTAGCTTTTAAGACCCAAGGCACCACTCACCGATATGGGGTGCAGAAGACTCTCTCAGCAATAAGCTAATGACAGCACTTAGCTTTGGCTAGTAACGTGAACTGACTTTAATGTCCTCTAAGACTGTGGTCTCCAGTACCTGCCCCTTGCAATACTGGGTTAAGTTTAGAAGAGTTTTCAGTTTATGTTGAAGTCCAGTTAAGTCTACTTTCTACTGTGTGGTGTCCCTGTTTTCCCCGAACCAAATTTCTATCAACTGTCTAATCTATGACTAACCCTCTCCCTCCTTCCTTACTTCACCACCTTTGTAGCCATCAAAGAGTCTTTTTTTCTGTACATAAATCTATTTTTAAGTCCTTATACTAGGGGTGTCATATAACATTTGGCCTTTTGCTGCTGACTGATCTCACTCAGTGTGTCTTCCAATTGAAACCAGGTTATGTGATACTTCCTAACGTCATCAGTGTTCTTATCTTTACATAGTGTTCCATTGAATATGAGTACCATAGTTTGTTTATCCATTCATCCATTGATGGGAACCTACATTGATTCCATCTTTTTGCTATTGTGGACTGTGCTGCAATTAACATTTGTATGCATGTATCTGTTTGTGTGACAGCCTTTGTTTCTGTAGGATATATTCTGAGCAGTGGGTTTACTGGATCAAATGGTATTTCTATTTCCAGCTTTTTAAGGAAGTGCCAAGTTGCTTTCCAAAGAGCTGGTACCATTTTGCAATCCCACCAGCAGTGTAGGAGTGTTCCGATCTCTCCACAGCTTTTCCAGCATTTGTTGCTTTGTGTTTTTTGGATCATGGTCAACCTTGTTGGGGTGAGATAGTATCTCATTGTAGTTTTGATTTTGATTTCTCTGATACCTAGTGATCACGAACATTTCCCTATGTGTCTTTTGGCTGCCTGGATGTCTTCTTGGGTGAAGTGTTAGTCCATCTCCTTTGCCCATTGCTTAATTGAGTTATTTATCTTTTTCATGTTGATATTTTTCAGTACCTTTTAGATTCTGGAGCTCAGATGTCAGTCCAACATGTAGTTGCCAAATATTTTTTCCCATTTTGCAGGTAGTTTTTAATTCTTTTGATAAAGTCTTTACATTAAAAAAGTGTTTGATTTTTGATAGTCTCCATTTATCTATTTGCTTTTCTGTTGATCATTGTCAGATTTTGAAGTGTCTAAGCTGTGCATTAAAACTTCTACTATTGACCCTATTTTTTCTTGCATGATCTTTATTATTTTAGATTTGATATTTAGGTCTTTGATCCAGATTGAGTTAATTTTTGTGTAAGGTACGAGATATGCATCTTATTTCAATTTTTCACAGGTGGACATCCAACTGTGCCAGCACTATTTGTTAAAGAGACTGTTTTTATCCCAGTTTGCAATCCGAAGGGCTTTGTCAAATACTGATTAGTCCTAAGGGGTTGCTGGCATTTCTGGAGTCTTAACTCTGTACCACTCATCTATATATCTCTTTTTATACTAAAACCAGGCTGTTTTGACTACAGTGGCAATGTAATAGATTTTAGTTGGGTACTGTCAGGCCTTTCACTCTTTTCCTCTTCTTCAGTAGTTCTTCTTTTATCCAAGGTTTCTTCTGTTTCCAAACAAAGCCAGTGACTTTTTTCCATCTCATTAAAAAAAAAATGACATTGGAATTTATATTGGGATTGCATTGTATACGTAGATCACTTTGGGTAAAATAGACATTTTCGCAATGTTAAGTCTTCCTATCCATGAGCAAGTAGGTTTCTCCATTTGTTTAAATCTTTTGGTTTCTTGCAGTAAGGTCTTGTAGTTCTCTTTGTATAGCCCTCTTATTTCTCTAGTTAGATTTATTCCTGGGTATTTTATCCTCTTGGGGGCTATAGTAAGTGATATAGATTTGGTGATTTCGTCTTTGATGATCTATTTGTTGGTATAATGTTTATCTTATATGCTGATACTTTGCTGAACTCTTCTATTAGTTCCAGTAGTTTACTTACAGATTTTTTCAGTGTTCTCTGCATATATAATCATATCATCTGCAAATAGTGAGATTTTTATGTCTTATTTTCTGATGCAGATGCCCTCTATTTCTTTGTCTTGTCTAATTGCTCTGTCTAGAACCTCCTTTACGATATTGAATAGAAGTGGTAAGAGTGGGCATCCTTGCCTACTTCCCATTCTCAAGTGGAGTTCTTTCAGTCTCTGCCCATTCAGGATGATGCAGGCAGTTAGCTTAGCATAGATGCCCCTCGTTGTGTTGAGCAGTTTCCCCTCTATTACTATTTTGCTGAGAGTTTTTAGCATGAATGGGTGTTGAACTTTGTCAAATGCCTTTTCTGTATCAATTGACAAAATCAGGTGATTCTTATCTTTTGTGCTGTTTATGTGATTTATCACCTTAATTGTTTTTCTGATGTTAAACCAGCCTTGCATCCCTGGTATGAATCCAACTTGGTCATAATGAATTATTTTTTTTGATATGTTGTTGAATTCTATTGGCAAAGATTTTGTTGCAGATTTTTGCATAGGGGTTCATGAGTAGTATTGGTTGTACTTCTCTTGTGGGATCTTTCCCTGGCTTTGGTATGAGTGTTATGCTGGCTTCATACAATGAATTTGGGAGTATTTCATCCCGTCCTATGCTATGAAGTAGTCTCAGTAGTATTGGAGTTAGCTCCTCTCTAAAAGTTTGGTAGAATTCTCCAGTGAAGCCATCTGGGCCAGGACTTTTTGATTATTTTTTCCATCTCTTGCTTTGTGATAGATTTATTAAGTTGTTCTACTTCTTGTGATAATTTTGGTAGGTAATATGAATCTAGAAATTTATCCATTTCCTCTAGGTTTTTAAAATCTGTTAGAGTACAGTCTTTGATAGTATTCTGTTATATACTTTTTATTTCATTTGTGTCTGTTGTGGCATCTCCCATCTGATTCCATATTCAGGTTATTTGTTTCCTTTTGTAAGTTTAGCCAATGGTTTATCAACTTTATTAATTTTTTCAAAGAACTAGCTTTTGGTTTTGTTAATTTTTTCAGTTGTTCTTCTAGTCTTTAATTCACTTATTTCTTCTCTAATCTTTATTATCTGTTTTCTTCTTGTGCCTGAGGTGTTCCTCTGTTGCTCTCTTTCTACTTGTTCAAGCTGTAGGGTTAATGCTTTGCTTTGGGCCCTTTCTTCATTCCAGATATGTGCATTTATAGAAATAAACTGACCTCTGAGCATTGCTTTAGCTGTATCCCATAGGTTCTGGTAGGATGTGTTTTCCTTCTCATTTAATTCCATAAATTTCTTTATTTTGTCCTTGATTTCTTCCATAAGCCATAGATTTTTAGCAAGATGTTGTTCATTTTCCATGATGTCAAATTTGTATCTATGTTTTTTCTGCTATTGATTTCAACTTTTATGGCTTTATGATCTCAGAAGATGCTTGCAATAATTCAGTGGTTTGGATTTTGTTGAGACTTGCTTTATGTCCTAACGCATGGTTTATTCTGGAAAATGTTCCATGTGCATTGGAGAAGGTGTACTTATCTGTTGATGTGTATAAAGTTCTGTAAATGTCGATGAAGTCTAGTTGTTCAATTGTTGCAATAAGATCTTCCATGTCTTTACTCAGCTTTTTTCTGGATGATTTGCCTATTACTAAAAGTGAAGTGTTAAAGTCTCCGGCTATTATTGTGGCATGATCTATCTCATTTTTCAGTGTAGTCAGTGTTGGTTTGATATATTTAGATACTCTGGTATTGGGTGCATAAATATTTAATATTGTTATGTTTAATATTGTTTATGTATTGAACATTTCAGCAGTAAATGGTGACCATCCTTGTCCATGATGATGGATTTTACATTAAAATCTGTTTTGTCTGAAATTAATATTGCCACTCCTGTTCTTCATTGTATGTTGTTAGCTTAGTATATATTTTTCTATCCTCTAATTTTCAGTTTATTCATATTTTTGAGTCAAAAAAGTGTATTTCATGTGAGCAACATATTATTTGATCATGTCTTTTCATCCAGGACATCACTTGCTGTATCTTTTTTGGAGCATTCAGTCCATTAACTTTCAGTGTAGTTATTGATAGGTGTGTGTTTAGTGCTGTCATTTTGAAGTATTTATTTTTGTGCTGATAGTTTCTGTTTTGCTCTTAATATTCTGTTCTAGGTCAGTCTTCTTTATGCATTGGCTTTTCATCTTTTTCAGTGTTGGTCTTTTGTTTGTTGAGACTCTGTATTGTGCTTATTATTTTGATATGTCACATTGTTATTTTGCTTCGCAGCTATCTGTATGATCCTCGTTAATATTCTAAGTTTAAACCAGACTTTAATTTCTGACTATTTTTTAAATTTCTTTTCCATCTGAAAGGCCTATCAATACTGTCACATATCCCTTTTTAGTGTGATGGCATCAGAGTTTTAGTGATATTATCACTGATTCCTTTTATCTAATATTGTAGCTTTGAGCTTTGTGACTTCCCTAACTGAGTAGGATTCTGGATGCTTTGTCCCACATTGTCTCCTTAATTATGCACTTAATGTTTTTGTTTTTCTAAGCAAAGAGCTTCTTTCAGTATTTTCTGGTAGTTTGGGTGTGGTTTTTACGAAGTCTCTAAGCTTCTCTTTATCTGTGAATATGTTAATTTCATCTTCATTTTTGAGAGACAGTATTGCAGTATATATAATTTGTGGTTGGAAGTTTTTCTCCTTCAAGGCTTTGAATGTGTCATCCCACTGCCTCCTTGCCAATATGGTTTATGCCCAGAAGTCAGACAAAAGCCTACAGGGCTTCCCTGTGAATGTTAGCTTTCCTTTGAGCCTCTCTGCCTTTAAAAGAATCTGTTTATATTTCATTTTAGTAAGCTTGATTATGATATGTCTCAGTGTTTTTCTTTTAGGGTCTAGTATTTATGGTGTTCCATATACATTTTGGAAATCTACGTTCCCTTTCATAACATCAGGGAAGTTTTCTGTCTGCAACTCTACAATTCTGTCTGTATTTTCAGCTACCCCTTTGTGTTCAGTAACTGCAATTATTCATAGATTATTCCTTTTAATAGAGTACCACATGTTTCTTAATGCTTCTTCATTTTTCTTATTTCTTTTCTCTGATTTCTCCTCATAAGTGCTAGTGTCTGTTTCTCTGTCCTCAAGTGCACCAACTCTGGCTTCTCTGCTTTCAATTCTACACTTTCGGCTATGAATTGAATTGCCTAATTCTGTAATTTTATTATTCATTTGATTAATTTCAGATTGTTGATTTTCCATCAGTTCAAATAGTTTGCTTAATTTTTCATTTTGTTCTGCTGTGTTTTGTTTAATCTCTAGCAGGGTTCTCTATATAGTTCTTTTGTATTCATCCTCTGATATTTTCAGAGAGGCTTCTTCATCTGGAAAATGCTTTGATTCTTTATTTTGGGAGTTTTCCAGAGCCATGGTACACGGCTTCTTTGAATGGTTAGCAATTGACTGTCATCTATGTGCCATCTAGAGGCTGTTCAGTCTCTTTAGTGTTACCTCGACATGAGCTGAGGCATAATTCTAAGGGGACAATTGGTCACTAGCCACCTCTATGCACTGTAGTGACTGGCTCCAGGTGAACTCTCTGGGGTGGCAGCCTCTGCCTCCTGGGTGAGAAAGAATACACCCTTAGAGAGTCACCAGGGGGCTGACAGCTGATGCTATGATGTGGATCAGTAAAGGATGGAGGAGATACTGCCAGGCCATTCAGCAGTCACTTTTCCAGGCAGTCTTATTTTAAGCAGGTACTTTATTGCTAAGTGAGGAGCTGTCCAACAGCTTCCAAAATCAGTCAGGCTGTCAGGTGTGGTAGGCCCAGCCACCTGGTTGACAATGAAAATACCTCATAGGGAGGCCCCAGATACTATGATGTACTTAGAAGTAGGGGATGTTTACAGCCTTGTTGTTATCCTCTGCCAGGCTCTGTCCATAAAGTACTACTTCAGCTTTTCTGCTGAAGAAGCACTTTCCAGACAAGCAGTGCTTCTCAGCTTGCAAATTAGCACCTGCTGAGACCTTCAGTTGGGTAGCTCCACCTACCAGCTGACCAAGATGGTGTCTTGCTTGAGCTGCCCTTACCACCACCAAACAGCAGAATCTACAGTGCAGCTCAGAAGAGAGAAAGTGGAGGGGGCAGTGACGCCCTCAGTCAGGAGCCAGTCTCTCAATAGGTGGCTATCCCAAGCACTTCTCTCTGTTGCTCTATCGACTATTTACCTAAGCACTGCAGTTCAGCATATTAGCCAGCTCATGCCCAGACCCCAGCCCCGAGATAATAAGGAAGGATTCAGTACCTCCAGTCCTCCCAAACAGTGAATCAGAAGAAGCAGGACTCAATGTGCAGCTGCCTCATATTTGAGATAGTTTCCTGTTTACTGGTGCATAGTCCAATCTGACAACCCTATGCCAGATCTTACGGCTCCCTGGATGTCCATGCTGCTCCATTCAGTTATCATTCTGGGCCTTAGTTCTCAGAGGGAATTGAGGAGACATGTGTCTAGTCCACCATCTTGGCCCCATCTTGGCCCCACCTCCAGGATAATATTAATATGCCTACAAGGAAGACCATATGATACTGTTATTATCCAAATTTATGCATGAACCACTAGGGCCAAAGATGAAGAAACTGAAAATTTTTACCAGCTTCTGCAATCTGAAATTGGTTGAACATGCAATTAGGATGCCTTGATAATTACTGGTAATGGGAATATAAAAGTTGGAAACAAAGAGGACTGGCAGTTGGGAAATATGGCCTTGGTGATAGAAAACAATGCCTGAGATTGCATGACAGAATTTGGCAAGATTGATAACTTCTTTGCAAATACTTTCTGTCGTCAACATAAATGATGACTATACACATGGACCTCACCAGAAAGAATATACAAGAACCAAAAAGACTACATTGGTAAGAAAAGACAATGGAAAAGTTCAATATAACCAGTCAGGACAAAGCCAAGTGCCAACTCTGGGACAATTGATTACTCATACACAACTTCAAGTTGGAACTGAAGAAGACTAGAACAAGTCCATGTGAGCCAAAGAATGAGCAGTAGTATATCTCACCTCAATTTAACAACCATCTCAAGAGTAGATGTGATGCATTGAACACTAATGATCAAAGACCAGATTAGTTGGAGAATAACATCAAGGGTATCATACATGAAGAAAGAGGTCATTAAAAAGACAGGAAAGAAAGAAAAGACTAAAATAGGTGTCAGAAGAGACTCTGAAGTTTGCTCTTGCGCATCAAGTGGCTGAAGTAAAAGGAACAAATGAGCATGTCAAAGAACTGAACAGAAGAGTTCAAAGGGTGGCTCAAGAAGACAAAGTAAAGTGTTATAATGACAGGTGCAAAGTGCTGGAGATGAAAAACAAAAGGGAAGAATAAGCTTGGTATGTCTCAATCTGAAAGAAGTGAAAAAAACTTTCGAGCCTCAAATTGCAATATTGAACGTTTCTATGGGGAAAAAAATCAAGAAAACATCAGAAGAAGATGGAAGGAATACACATTGTCATTACACTGAAAAGAATTTGTCTATGTTCAACTATTTCAGGAGGTAGCATATGATCAGGAACTGACGGTACAGAAAGAAGAAGTTCAAGTTACACTGAAGTCACTGGCAAAAAAACAAACCTACAGCAATTGATGGAATACCAAGATGCTTCAAGAAATGGATGCAGCAGTGGAAATGAGTCTATGCCAAGAAATTTGAAAGACAGTTACGTGGCCTACTGACAGGAACAGAGCCATATTTGTGCCTCTTCCCAAGAAAGGTTATCCAACAGAATGTGGAGATTAGTGAGCAATATCATTAATGTCCCATGCAAGTAAAATTTTGCTGAATATCTTTAAAAAATAGCTTCATTAGTGTATCAACAGGGAAATGCCAGAAATTCAGGCCAATTTCAGAAGACTTGAAATCAAGAATAACATTACTGACGTCAGATGAATCCTGACTAAAAGCAGAGAATACCAGACAGACATTTTCCTGTGTTTTATTGACTATGCTAAGGCATTTGGCTGTGTGGATCATACCAAATTATGGATAACATTGCATAGAATGAGAATTCCAGATCTCTTCATTTCACTCACGAGGAACCTGTATATCGATCAAAAGGCAGTTGTCCATACAGAGCAAGGAGCTACTGTGCTATTTAAGGTTAGGAAAGGTCTATGTGTCACAGTTGTGTGCTTTTACCATAGCTTTTCAATCTGTATGCCAAGCAAATAATTCAAGAAGGTAGACTATATAAAGAAGAAAGGGGCCTCATGATTGGAGGAAGACTCCTTTATAACCTTTGTTGTGCAGATAACACAACTTTGCTACTGAAAGTGAAGAGGACTTGAAGCACTTACTGTTTAAGATCAAAGATGATATCTCTTACGCCTTAACATAAAGAAAACAAAAATCATCACAATTAGACCAATTACCAACATCATAATAAATGGAGAAAAGATTGAAGTTGTCAAAGACTCAATTTTACTTGAATTCACAATCAACACCCAGCAGTCAGCAAATCAAAAGAAGAATTCCATGTGCAAATGTGTTGTGGAAAAGCCCTTTCAAGTGTTGAAAAGCAAAGATACCACCCTGACGATTAAGGTGTGCATGACACAAGCCATGATATTTTCAATCCCATCATATGCATGTGAAAGCTGGACAATGAATAAGGAAGACCAAAGGAGAATTGATAGCTTTAAATTGTGTTGGTGAATAATATTGGATATACCATGGACTACTAAAAGAATGAAAAATTTGTCTTGGAAATACAACCAGAATGTTCCTTAGAAGCAAGGATGGAGAAACTATGTCTTAAATACTTTGGACATGTCATTAGGAGGGACCAGTCCCTGGAGAAGGACTTCATGTTTGTCAAAGCAGAGAGTCATCAAGAAAAGAGGAAGACTTTCAAAGAGATGAAATGACATAGTGGCTGCAACAATGGACTCAAGCACAAAAATACGTGAGTGTGGTGCAGGACCAGGCGGGATGAGTTGGAACCAACTCAGTGGCACTTAACGAAAGCAAAAACAACATAGTTCTGAAGTACATACAATAATGTTGAAATAATGTTTGGATGATTTGGACAACAGATTTTTAAAGCTCTATTATGTAACAAGCAGCACCTTCTCTGTAGAAGCATAGTGTACAATTTGGGTCCAGATGATTGCTAACTGTAACACTTAACCATAGCTTTGTGTATCTTAGAGGCTGAAAATCGGGAAGTGATGATATCTCATTACGTAAAAAAGCAGCAGTTTCGAGGAGTAATGGGTGTGGTCTATGTGGTGCAGGGAATTACTTAATACGTCCTTTTAGCCATAGTCTTTGTAACTCCCACCAAATAACTGAGTGGATTATGCAAATGAGGTGTATGGAGCTATAACAAGGGGATTGGTCAGTTCTGCCACCCCATCAGTATTAAAGGGAAACCCTGAGAAAAAGAGATGTGACGCAGAAGACAGAAAAGGAGAGAAGTTCTGCTAAACAGGGCAAGAAGCATTAGCAGAGAAATGGCAGCAGCTGAACCAGAAGACTGGCAGTAGACAGCACAGCGGTTCTGGGCCCACAGAGAAAGCTGAGTTCCTTCACGCAGAAGGCTTGCTGGCAGACTGGAAAGCCCCAGGGCACTTGGTAGAGCTAGGCTGGGCTACACCTGAGGCTAGAACTGACAGTCTTCAGACCAAGGCTTCCTGGAGTAGTGGGATGTTCTGAGCACTTAACAGTTCTGAAAGACCTTTGTGACATTTGTCCAGGAAGGGCACAGGTCAGGATGAGGGGATGAGAGATCAGAGGATCTGTGCGTATAGCTGAGAGGATGCTCTCTTGATTGAAGGACTGTATCCTTCTCATTCTTAAACCTGAATTGAACTTTTTACTTCCTTAATAAACCCAATAATCTTGAATATTGTCCGTGAGGTCTGTGTGGCCATCTCACAGAATTACTGAATTCAGTAGACAAGTATGCTGCGGTGGGGACAGATGGTGTCAGAACTGACAAAAAAAAAAGAGCCAGTGAGAAAAGATATGTCTGACCGCTTCCTCAGAGAAATCAGCCTTAGAATATTGATCTTGAGTCTCCTTCTGCCTTATGAAGTTAGAGAATGTTCCTTAGCCTGGTAGCACAGTGGTTAAGTGCTATGACTGCTAGCCAGAAGGTTGGCAGTTTGCATTTACCAGGCACTCCTCGGAAATTCAAGGGGGCAGTTCTACTCTGTCTGTAGGGTTGTTAGGAGTTGGAATCAACTCGATGGTAGTGGGTTTTACAGTTGGTATCTCAAACAAGGCACATTCAGTTATCTCCAAAATATTCAAAATGATGTGATAGAAAAGCCCATATACAGTAAGCTTTTCTTCCTATCTGATTTATTTTTGTGATTGCTGGGGTAAAACTTTATAGTTATTTCTCTAAAAGCTAAAGGACTTAGAACTAGAAAAACAGCCATAAGAAAATGTCATACTATCCATAATAAGCCCCTCATTTGGTGGTTACTTGGTTATTGTATTGAAACAAATCTCACATGCCATGTAATTCACCCATTTAATGTGTACAGTTTAATGGTTTTTAGTGTATCCACACACTTGTACAGTCAGTCAACTTTAAAATCTTTTTATTAATGCCTAAAAACCCAGTAGCCATTAGTAGTTACTCTGGTTTTTCTCCCCAACCCAACCCCTGAACCCTGAACAATGCTAAACTACGTTCTCTCTATAGATTTCCCTGATGTGAACATTTCGTTTAAATAGAATCATGCAATATGTGATTCTTTGTGACGTCTTCCTTTAACTAGTGCATTGATTTCAGGGTTGATCTATATTATTGTATGTATCAATACTTTCTCTTCACTACAAATGATATTGCATCCTGTGGTTAAACCATAGTTTGTTATCCATTTATCAGATGAAGGACATTTGGGTTGACCCCACAATTTGGCTTTTATAAACATTGCTGGTATGAAATTTCACATACAAATTTTTGTATGACTATATGAGGACAGACAAGTTCGTGACTCATCCTAGAAAAAGTGCTACATACCTCACTGTTAAGTATCACCATGGTCACCTTTGAAGTATTCCCCTTGGGAAGCTGTGCACTGAGGCAGTACCACCCTTCAAAGCAGTTTTGGAACTCTTTTTCTGGAATGGCCATCAGAGCTGTCATAATATTACCTTGGATGTCCTGAATGTCATCAAAATGTCTTCCTTTCAATATTTCCTTAATCTTTGAGTAAAGAAAAAAGTCATCAGGGGCCAGAGCAGGTGAGTAGAGAGGGTATTCCAATACAGTTATTTGCTTACTGGCTAAAAACTCCCTCACAGACAACTAGACAATTAAGTTCATGAACTTGCCACTGTGCCCCTATGTGCAATGGCCTTTCCAGAAAGAGTTCCAAAATTGCTTTGAAGGGTGGACTATGCACTGACATTAGTGTATAGCTTCCCAAGGGGAGTACTTCAAAGGTGATTGTAGTAATATTCAGCAATGAGGTATGTAGCATGTAGAACAATTAAGCTCATAGACTTAATTGTCAGAGCTCCTATGTTTTCATTTCTCTCGAGCGTGTACATAGGAATAGAATTACTGAGCCATACATCAACTCTATGTTTAACATTCTGAGGAATTGCTGAAATATTTTTCAAGGCATCTGAACCACTTAATATCTCTACGAACAGTTCATGTGCCTTCCAGTTTCTCCATAACTTTGCCAAACTTGTCATTGTCTTATAGCCATTCAAGTGGGCATGAAATTGCATCTCACTGTGGTTTTTGCATTACCCTGATGTTTAATTATTCTGAATATCTTTTCACTTGTCTTACTCAGTGCTGCTGTAAAACAAACAGCAACAAAACAACAAGAATAACAAAATAACTGGGTGACACTGAAGAACATGAACTTATCATTACATAGTTTGGGAGTCTAGGAGTCTAAATTCAGGATACTGGCAGGGCTAACCTCTTTTTCTCTCTCTCAGTGATTCTAAAGAAGTATGCTTGGCTCTTTCAGCATCTCCCCTCCAAGCTTTTCTCAGCTGTCCTTGGCTTACCAATGACCCTTTCTGTGTGTCTCTCCTTGTCTGTTTTCCTTTTCAAAAGACACGTTAAAGATTAGGTTCAGGACCCACCCTACTGCCGTCGAGTCAATTTCAACTCTCAGCAACCCTATGGATGATGGAGTGAAATACTTTCCAGTCTCGTGCCATACTGTGACAGTGTTCCCCTGCTATTCATATGATTTTTTCTGGCTAGTTCTTTTCAGTAGTAGACTGCTGGTCCTTCTTCCTAGTCTGTCTTAGTCTGGAAGCTCAGCTGAAACCTGTCAGCTGTGGGTGACCCTGCTGGTACCTAAAAATATCAGTGGCGTTGCTTCCAGCATCACAACAACATGCAAGCCTCCACTGACAAACGAGTGGGGGCTGCTCATTCTAGCTTTACCCTCCCATCAGCTAAGATACCCAATCAGCTCAATCATTAACGTAACAAAAGAAACCCCCTATGTCTTAGTGACCTAGGGCTGTTGTAACAAACCAGCCAAGATACTCAAATCAAAACCAAACCCTCTGCCATGGAGTTGATTTTGACTCATGGTGACCCAACAGGACAAAGTAGAACTGCCCCATAGAGTTTCCAAGGAGCACTTGGTGTGTTCAAACTGGCAGCCTTTTGGTTAGCAGTGGTAGTACTTAACCAATATAACACCATGGTTTACAAACAGCCAATTTAAAAAACAAACAAACAACAGCAACAAAAACAAAACAACCAAACCCCTGCTGCGGAGTAGACTCCAACTCATAATGACAACAGACAGCACCAAATTGTCAACAGTGTCAGTGAGTTATCCTGAAGGTAGATTCTCCAGATGCTACTTGAACCACGTCAGCTGATTCCATGATTTAAAGTTGAGACAAATTGTTCCTGCTAAATGCTCTGCAAATTGTAGGTTTATGGGCAGAATAGATGTTTGATGTTGCTTTAATCTACTACTACATTTTGAGTGTGGTCTGTATGTCAGCACATAACTGTTATAAATGTTGATACGTACAATTGGCATAAGAACCTCTGGTTGTGCAACAGTTAAATGCTCAGCTGCTCACTGAAAGTTGATGGTCTGAACCCACTTAGCAGCTCTGCAGGGGAAAGACCTGGCAATATGCACTCAGGAAGACTACAGCCTAGGAAAACCTGTGGCGCGAATCTGCTGTGTCAGGGGAGTTCACTATGATTTGAGAATTGACTAGACAGCACTTAACAACAATGAGGATAAAATATAACAGAAAAGAGATGCATGAGTTAAAGAATAAACTGTTAAACATAAAAAATCTAGGACTTGTCAGATCTGACAGAAAACTCTTTCTCATTCTTAGCACCTCTGAAAATGAATCCAAGGAGGGTCTGAAAAGTCACGTGTTGGTACCTTAGGAAGATCTTACACAATGAGTCATAAAACCTTTCAGAGAAAGGAAAAGTCACCTAAAGACCTTAAAGCCATGGTAGTGCGGTGTTCAAGAGCTCCGACTGGCAGTTTGAATCTAGCAGCTGCTTCTTGGAAACCCTATTGGGAAGTTCTACTTTG
Source organism: Heterohyrax brucei (assembly GCA_028571685.1). Taxonomy (NCBI): domain Eukaryota; kingdom Metazoa; phylum Chordata; class Mammalia; order Hyracoidea; family Procaviidae; genus Heterohyrax; species Heterohyrax brucei. The sequence continues at coordinate 89,523,620 of CM053146.1, forward strand.
TCCTGTCGGGTCATTATGAGTCAGAATTGACTCAGTGGCGGTGGGTTTGGCTTGGGTTTTGAATGGACCACCTCACCACATCCTTTCTGTTAAATAGTAGGGCTTCTCAAACTCTTCGGGATATTCACCCACAGCAGTCTCAAAGGAAGCACAAGAAAACAAGGATTTATCTTGAAAAACTTTGTGGATTAGGCTTTTTATCTATGGAGTTGATTATAAATTAATCCATAAGAAACTCATAAAAGTTTTTAAAGAATTATATTAGCTTTAACTGTAAACAAGGGAGACAATATAAAATGAAGATGACTTTTGGTCCTCAAACTCTGAGTAGCAGAACACAGGCTGTTACAACTCACATTACTTTTATAACAAGCACTAAGCAAGACCAAAGAAGAACCAATGCCTTTGAATTATGATTTTGGTGAAGAATATTAGATGTGCCATGGATTGCCAGAAGAATGAACAGATCCATTTTGGACTAAGTACAGACAGAATGCTTCCTAGAAGGGATGGTGAAACTTTGTCTCATGTACTTTGGATATGTTTTCAGGAGAGACCAGTCCCTGGAGAGGAATCTTACATTTGGGAAAGTAGACAGCCAACATAAAAGAGGAAGACCTTCAATAAGATGGATTGACACAGTAGCTGCAACAATGTTTGGGAAGATGTCACAGGACTGGACATCTTTTTATTCTGTTATTCATAGGGTTTTATTCTGTTATTCGTAGCATTGATTATGAGTCAGAACCCACTTGACTGCACTTAACAGTAACTTTTATGTTACATGAGCTTACTGCTCTGCTTTGGGGAAGCATTTTCCTCTTTGTCTCTTAAAATTTTTATATGTCATTATTCAAAGGACTTTTACTTATTTCTAGTGTTACTGGAATTCAAAGAACAAAAATGTTATCCGTAATTCACTATGTTAGTAGTTTTAAATGCTTCAAAATAATCTGTCATTCTGACTTTCAGAATAAAAAATTCCAGGCTTTTCAGTTATATGAAAAGTGCATGTAACTCCACATTCTTCCAATAATTTATGCTTCCCTTGTCTTTATTTTCTGGTTTTATTCTTTTTAAAGTGTTACTGAGCCAGGCCACATATGTATTGCTTTTATCATGGGTCAGAATAATTTGTACCCTTCGTTGACTGCAACATTCTTCTTCATGACCACGGCAATTATATTTGTCTTACTAAATGACTTGATCAAAAAAATGAATGCTCAATTATCTTTAGTAAGAAATCTTAGAACAAGAGGTTGCAGTGCTAACTACCTCTATTAGAAACAGTTCACGGATCAGGGGAAATCTCTTGCTAAATGCAGTCAACAAAAAAAGGAAATATTGTCAGAATCCTGTTTGAATAGTGATGGGAGATTAGCCATGTATTTCATTTTATTTACTTCAAAGACACTGAATTTGAGAAGGTGACTGATCATTAGAGTCTAAATACACCTGAAACAACTTCCATTGTAATTCGGCATTTTGGCACGGCAGCAGGTACATATTTGGGATTGTATCAGACCATGAATCAGACCATGTGTAGTGTGTGATTGTGCTGTCAACAGGAACTAAGTACCAGTTGAACTGCATTCCTTGTAAAACAATCTTATGATGGTAAGCCCCCAAACCGAAGCCCTGGTGGCAATATCCAGAGTGTAATGTTCACAGGATGAAATAGAAAAACATCAGTAGCTCATCCTTTTCTCTGCCATCCATGTTTACGGAAAATCAAAAATGTGTGTGAGCTTTCCTTGTTTGTGTTTCTCAAGTTTCCTCAGAGGCATATACCAAATTCAGCCCAATGAGTTAGGATTTCTACGCAAGTTCTGTATAAGTGGGTTTCTACTGTTCACATAGTTGGTTACTCTTGTTGGACTCAAAGCCATTTATGGACTAAAAGCAAAACCATTTCAATTGAGTCGCTAGTTCAAGACCTGACTGATGGTAGAATCTCACTCTTTAGTTGCTTATTATTTGATTTGTCTGGTTTTGTACAGTTTAACATATCTTTATTCCTGAGTGTTATGGCTTTAACTGTGTCTTCCGATAATGTGTGCCAACTTGGCTAAGCCATGACTCCCAGTAGCATGTAGCTGTCCACCATTTTGTGATCCGATGGGATTATCCTATGTGTTGTAAATCCTAACCTGTATACTGTTAATGAGGCGAGGCGAGATTAGAAATGGTTATGTTAATGAGGCAGGACTCACTGTACAGAATTAGGCTGTATCTTGAGTCAGTCTCTTCTAAAAGATATTAAAGAGAGAACCAAACAGAGAAGAGAGGGACCTCCTACCATCAGGACTCAAAGGCTGGGAGCAGAATGTGTCCTTTGGACCCAAGGTCCATGCAGTGAGAATCACCTAGACTCAGGGGAATATTGATGGCAAAGGCCTCTCTCCTAGAGCCAGCTTCCGGAATTTAGACTTCTAGCCTCTTAAACTGTGGAACCAAATATTTGTTTGTTAAAGCCGTCTACTTGCAGTATTTCTGTTAAAGCATAACTGAGATAATGAAGACACAGAGATACTGTGGCAGGATAATTTTTTGTACTAATTTATGTTTGCTTGTCTAGTTTTTTTGTTTTTAAATAACTTAAATTAGAGGATAACAGCAAGCCTCATGACTCCTTCCTTCACAATTACTATCCAGGCTGATGCCTTATTCTTCTTCACATAGTCCAGCTTCTTGCATTATTGGATGAAGGCTCATTAGCAACCCACATTATGCACCTGACCCTGCCTGCTGCAAGTGGAGGATTTGAAACATTTACTGATGGAGATCAAAGAACACAGCCTTCGGCATGGCTTGCACTTCAACATCAAGAAAAGAAAAATTTTCTCAACTGGATCAGCAAGCAACATCTTGATAACCAGCGAAAGGACGGAGGTTGTGAAGACTTCGTGTTACGTGGTTCCACAATCCATACCCATGAAAGCGGCAGCCAAGAAATCAAAGGACTCATTGTATTGGAAAAATCTGCCGCAAAGGACCTCTTTAAAGTACTGAAAAGTAAAGATGTCACCTTGAAGACTAAAGTGTGTCTGACCCAATCTGTGGTATTTTCAGCCACATCATATGCACAAGAAACCTGGACAATGAATAAGGGAGACTCAATAAGAACTGATGCCTTTAAACTGTGGTGTCAGAGAAAAAGATTGAATGTACTGTGGACTGCCAAAAGAACAAACAGATCTGTTCCGGAAGAAGCACAACCAGAGTGCTCCTTGGAAGCAAAGATGATGAGACTGTGTCTTGCACACTTTGGAAATGTTGTCAGGTGGGATCAATCCCTGGAGAACATAATGTTTGCTAAAGTAGAGGGTCAGCAAAAAAGGGGAAGATCCTTCAGGAGATGGATGGATGCAGTAGCTGCAATAATGGGCTTAAGCATGAAACGATCGTGGGCATGGTGCAGAACTGGGCGGTGTTTTGTTCTGCTGTGCGTAGAGTCACTATGAGTCAGAACTGACTCCACGGCACCTAACAACAACAAAAGTGTCTAGGCTAATTCTTTAGGATGAAAGAAAAGAAACCCTTATCTGTACCCTACATGCTAGAGGACTCCACTGTGGCCTTCATCTTTGACTGTTACATAAGAAAAACCACCACCCATGACCTTTACATGGCAGGGTCCCTGGATAAGTGGACAGGGCGCAGGTTGGATGTTCTCAAACCATGCATCCCTTGTTTAACCGTGGTTACTTCTATAGAATATAGACTAAGAAAGACTTTCTGAAGATAGAAGACAACACTCCTTTATCTACGATGAATTTAGGAAGGAAGAGTGACAACTTTTACAAACTTCATAGTTCACATAAAGGCAAAGAATTTAATAGAGTTCCCCATCACTGTGTCAGAAGGAATTTAGGGACTCTGGATGAAGGGCAGTGGCCTTAAGAATTTGGGATATTAAATTTGTAATGTTTTCATGTTTATTTTCTAAGTCTGCTTCCCTAAAATGAATGTCAGTGAAACACATGCCTTGAAAGGGCTTTGTGTACTGGACTTAGAGTTTAGCTAGCTAGACTTTGTCCAGAATTCGGACATTACTGTGGGAGAAGCCAAATGGAAATTATAGGAAAAATGACTGATTGTCTTAAAAACAGTAGATTCCACACAAGCATACTGATCTTATGACACAAATGAGGTATGTTTTTAATTAACTCATTGTGGCTTAAAGGTATAGGAGAACAGATTTATATTTCTCTCAGACCAAATTTGCTTTGAATATTATCTCTGATAGTATCATAGTATCATCATACTGATGCTTGGCAAACTATTACTTTCAAAAAAAACTAAATCATGTTCCTTGGTCTTAGTTCTCGAGTGCTGCTATAACAGAAATACTGAAAAAGATGGCTTTAACAAAGAGAAATTTATTCTCTCACTGTTTGGGAGGCTAGAAGTCCCAATTCAGGAAGCCTGGTCCAGGGAAAAGTTTTCTCTTTGTTCCTTCTCTCTCAGATGAGGTCTTTGTCATCAATCTTTCCCTGAATCTAGGATTTTCTCAGGGAGAGACCCCTGGCCCAAAGGACACACTGTGCTGCAAAGTCTTGATTCTTGGTGGTGGCAAGTCTCTCTCCTTTCTGTTTGATTTTTTCTTGAATATCTTTCAGAAGAGAGTGATTTAAGATGAAACTTACTGCTATAGACTGAATCCTGCCTCACTAATATCATAGAAGCTAGGCTTATAACAGGTAAGATAATCACATCGGATCACAAATCAGTGGAAGACAACATGATACTGGGAGTCATGGCCTAACCAAGCTGACACACATTTTTGGTGGACAGAATTCAATCCCTAACACTGTCCTAAAAACTTAAAATTAGCAAGTGTCAAAGTTTGTTTTAATTACTGAGAGAACCAGAGGTGTAGTAAAACTGTTTGAAAAATGGGTAGAGAAGCAGAAGTAATTGAGAAAAAAAAATACTGGAATAGGATTGTTAAAATTAACTTTTAAAATCTTGCGTTTTAACCTTTTCAGTCAGGCAGAAAGCATTTCTATCTCCACAGGACAAAATTCATTTGCAATGCGGTTTGAAAAGAATCACTTGAATTGCTACCAGTGTTCTACAAGTTAATATTCATCTTTTCAAACTTGTAAAATACCCTAATTAATACCAAACAGTGAAAACATAACTGTATACCCTAGGGGACCAACCTTTTGCACATTTCAAACTTCAAGAATTTTTTCTTTCATATTCTAATGTAATTAGTCATATTTTCCTCTCAAAATGGGAAATCTGAGTGATTCCTCCTGAGTTGTGATTATAATAAGGGAGTGAAATTGTAATATCAGTATTTTGATGTTTACAAGTTCTGCCAGTTTAGTCTGTGAGCTCTCCTAGAATCAAAGCTACATACCTCATGCTGAAGATTACTGAGGTTACCTTTGAAGTACCCCCTTAGGAAGCCATGCACTGACATCAGTGCCTGCCTAGTCCTCCCTCCAAAGCAATTTTGGAGTTCTTTTTCTGGAATGGCCATCAGAGCTGTCACCATATTACCTTTGATATCCTGAATGTCATCCACATGTCTTACTTTCAGTATTTTCTTTGTCTTCAGGTAAAGAAAAAAAGTCATTGAGAGCCAGATCAGGTGAGTTAGGGGGTGGGTGTTCCAATACAGTTATTTGTTTACCGGCTAAAAATTCCCTCACAGACAACTATGCAGTTAAGTTTAGGAATTTGTCACTGTGTGCAAGGTCCATTCCAGAAAATGTTCCAAGGTGGGCTAGGTGCCGGCGTTGGCACCTAGTTTCCTAAGGGAGTACTTCAAAAGTGACCATAGTTATATTTATCAATCAGGTATGCAGCACTCAGAACAATTAAGTTTGCAGACTTAATTGTTGGAAATTGTATTTCATGTAAAACTGAAAACTAGCATTGGTATTTTTCAAATTTTAAAACTGTATTGTGAGTTTATGCTTTCACCAAAACTGGAGATTTTCAGTAATTACTTCTTTAAATATTTTTTCTGTCCTCCCACCTTTCTTATCCTTGGACTCTAACTGCATGCACGAGATCCAACAACTAAGTCCACGAAACTGACTGTTGTACGTGCTACCAACCTCGTAGCTGAATATTCCTACAGTCACTTTTGAAGTATTCCCCTTGGGAAGTTATGCACCGAGTGCCTCGTCCACTCTTCAAAACAATTTTGGAACTCTTTCTGGAATAGACATTGTACACAGTAGCACAGTGGCTTTTACTCTTAAGCTAGTTTAACCTCAGTACTAACATTTGCCCTTTGGATTATCTACAGAATGCCATTGATCTAATCTAACTGGTAAACACTCAACTAATTCTCAGGTATTAGCGAGTTCTGGGAATGGTTTGTCTTGACACAGCTTGGTCTACAGCTCTCTAGCGACTATCCTTTCCCTAACAGTTGTTCTTTGTCTGACTTTGTTGAATTTCATCCTCTTTATCATGGATTGGTACTTTATCCAAGACTCAGTGAGACCTGTATGCAGATTTCTAGAACTCATTCTCTGCACAGTCCCTTCCTTTCTGGTAATCTTTTCTGCAAATTCTAGCTGCCTCAGAGTCATCTCTGATCTCTGTATCAGTTCAGTGTGACTGCCAGGATCTGTGTGGGCTTTCCTCCCCTGTGCTGCAGTACTGAGATTGCAACAGAAATCCTGAATTTATCCTGTATAGTTCTCTGTTCTCAGAAAGCACAGTCCTATCTTCTTGTCCAACTTGTGTCACAATTGTTTCATATATTTTGTTACATTTTATCATTGTTTTTAGTGAGATGATAAATTCTGTATGTAGTTTATGCCTTTATGTAAGATGTCTCATTAAAACAAACACACACAAAATGACAGTACTGTGTCAACAAAAATGTCATTTTCTCTTAACTTTAAATAGCATGGTATATCAAAGCAGCAGAATACCAATAACTGACAAGTAGATGGCACAGTTGCTAAACATTTGGCTACTAATTGAAAGTTTGGTGGTTCGAACCCACTAGCAACTTAGCAGGAGAAAGATGTAGCAGTCTACATCTATGAGGCTGTTTTGTGTGAAAATCAATTACACGGCATTGGCTTTGGTTTGTTTCTTTATGTCTGAGAGAAGCAGGCCAGTTTTCATTGTTGACCAGAGTCTACCATAGTTGTTGCTAGTGGCCTGGGGGACTCCTCTTCATAGCCTTCTTTAAGGGCTTCGGCAACTCCACCTTGGTCATAAGGAAACTTCTGCTGATGAGGATGATGGGACCGTGCACTAGGTGTTACTTTAGAACTTGTCAGCAAAATATGCCTTGTTGTCTTCGCTACTTTACACCACCAACCTCAGTTTGGCATAGAATACTCTTTGAGGAAATTTTCAATTGGAATTTCAGGCTCAAAACACATGAATTTGTTTATACATGCAAACAAAAACCCATTGCTGTCAAGTTGATTTTGACTCGTAGCAACACTATAGAACAGAGTAGAACTGCTCCAGAGTTTCCAAGGAGTGCTCAACAGATTCAAACTGCTGACCTTTTGTCTAGCAGACATGGCACTTAAGCACTGCACCACCAGGGTTTTCTTTTTACCCATAGATCTGAGATACTGGGGAATTTGCTATCATTCTTCTGACAGCCCCAAATCTCCGTTTCCTGCTGTGACCTCCTCACCCCAGGAGAAGGCAAGGCAGACACCACTCTGGTTCTCATCTGCAATTCTTTCACGTGCTCCATTCACCCCCTTCCTTCAGGACCCTTCCCACACCTGAGAGCAGTTATATTTTCTCTCTCCAGACTGGAGAACTGCTGTCATGTCATCTCCTGTGTTAACTGTATTTAAACATTTTTAGTAAAAATTCTTAATATTTCAGGCTGTGTTTCTTGATATTTAAATGGGAGATTATGGGATCAGAAGCAAAGCCAAATAAAAAAGAATCTTTTTCTGTTGCCTGCTTCATTAACAAAAATTTAAAACTGTCCCCCTTGAAAATGATTTTTAAGACTCTGTTATGGAAACCAAAAGCCAAACTCTAACTACTGATTCTTTTTTTTTTGTTTTCTAACTGTAACAATCCTAACCATCCCACAGGCAATGAATATCTCTGGCTGAATAGGGGTAAGATTTAAGAAAAAGAAAATAATACATGAAAGTGCCAAAAAGAAAAACATAGTAATGTATTTCAAAATAGTACTTTGCAACACAAGTATAATGCATGATTTTCTTCTAGCCATGCACAGGAAAATAATCAAGAAGTAGGTCTGTTAAGTAAAGCATCAGGATACAAGGTCAGTTGCACCATTAAGAGACCTGAGAAAAACCCTGGAACTGGAGGTTGAGACACAAGGTTTATTTACATGGACTTATGTACAGAGTGGTGAGCCAGTAATGGAACCCATGTGTGGCACTCCACTACCACTTTAACAAAGAACACAGCTTCTATAGCATATCCGGATGGCCACTAAGATTTATTGCTTTTTTCCCCTCAAGCCTCTTGACAGCAGTGTTCTCAGGGACTGTTTGTCCAGGCCTAAGTGTTTGCCTTCTTGTTGACAAGGCAATTTGGAGTTTTGTTCCCTTACACTGCTACTAGCCTGCTGTTTTAGGTCGGAGCTCATCCCCAGCATGCGGTAGGGGAAGAATAAGACTGACTCCACTAGGATGCAGGTACATACAAATAGCATTGCCCTACAAGGTTGCAACAGACAATAACTTAAGGAAAAAGCATCATTCAGTTCTAAGCTACCATCAATACTCCTTCTGCTCCCCTTGCTATTCTCTTCCCATAGTACTACTAGAACTCAGAGGACAAAGTCCCTCTCCTCCTTGACAGGGCCTCTGGTGGCTTCTGCCTCAGAGATCTGGTGTGCAACCCTTATGATCAGTATATGCTTGGTCCCCACTGGTTCAGAACATGTTTGACCACCGTCTTCAATGGCTTTCCTGAAGTACCTCTCTGGAGTCTGTCAGTGTCTCCTCATCATCTCTTGGTCTGGGACCTAATTGAGCAGCGACATCCCCTAGCAAGGCTGATACGTAGTTTCTATGTAGAATAGCATTTCTTTGTGTATGTGTGTGTTTCAAATCCAGTTAGTATCTCCAGGTATTAAAAGTTTGTTTTTTAATCTATTTATCAATTTTTTAAGAGATTTAGAATAATATCCTACATGGGCTGTATCAGAGGACAACAGATATTGCACCTCATGGGGTTACCGCCAAGTGTCATCTCTTATTACAAAGTCAGCCAATTTCCTAGGATTGAACTCAAGCATCTTGGCACTCCTTTCCCTGATGTTCCTAATTATCTGTTATATTCTCCCCAAGGTTTTTAAGATTGCTGGCATCTTCCTCTTTTTGAAGAATTTTAACTCTTGATTCCTTCTTTGTAGAGTCTTTTTACTGCTACCTTCAGAAATTATCAGAATCTTTAGCAAATAAATTCACTGATGTTTGGTTCTAATACGTAAGAATTTCTGGTGAATATAAAAATTAGGTCATCTGGACCCTGACTAAGCCTGGTTAAAATGACAAGAGTGATTTACTGGCTCAGATAACTGGAAATTGACTTGTAAGTTGGCTTCATGCTTAGTTTGAGTCAGCTGCTCAACTATGTCTTTAAGGAGCCAGTTTCCTTTTATGCCCTCTCTGTGTTCTGCATGATCAGTCTCTTCTTAAGCTTGCTTTTACTTTGTATTCACAAGAAGATTGTGTCAACCCTTACAGCAATATGCTTCTTCATGAACACTTAGAGAGAGAGAGAAGATGACTTCCAGACACATTCTCTGAAGAGAAGGAAACTTCTACCCCATGAAATCACCAGAAAACCTCTTCTTTGATCTCATCAGCCTGAGATCAGTCATCCTAGAACAAAGAACTATGATCAGGGAGAGGAGTTATGTTCGTTAGTTTAGGCCTGAGTCACTTGCCCCACTGCTTGTATGCAACGTCCAGAGGGAGGTGAAGATAGCTGAATGCAGATTTGGCCAATCACCAAGAAATGGTGGAGTAAATGTTGGAGACATTATCCAGTATATCTAAGTACTTGGAAGAGAATAAATGTCTTGAGAGGAGAAAAAAACATACTAAGTATTTACTTGTTCTAGGCGTTGTGCCAGGCACCACCATATGTGTAATGCTTCTACACATATGCTTTTGGCAACATTGGGGTATCTGCCCACCCTGTTCCTTTTTTGTGCCTTGAGAACTCCCCTGCACATGGGGTGGGCTCTGAGAACTATGTTTATCAGCCAGAACTAATTGGATCAAGGATTGACTCCTGTTCCACCATAGACCAATTGTCTTCTTTCTTTAGGAAGTTTGAAATGGAATTCACTCTAGTCAGTCTTTGTTGATCCAAAAGGAAAACAGCACCACAAGCTATGGAGTGGCCACATCTTGTATGTGCTGAGAGAACCAAAGAGCGCTGGTGTGGGGAAAGAGAGGAGAGTGAAGTTGGTTATGGGCAGAGAGAAACAGAGTCAAGGTAGTGATTGGCCCGAGAGAGAGAAATACAGAGCAAAGCTTTCTTGGTTTATGACGACTTTCATATTCATGGTTCAGAGGCTCCTTAGACCCATTATCTGTGTAATGTTAAAGTGGACTCCAAATGCAAAGACCAATATAAAAGATTCCAAGGAATCTATTTAGCTTCCACCCCGGATGCTAAAGAAAGGTGCCAGACCACTTACGCATATACGGTAGCAGGTAATGAGATGGTTCTGACAGTGTGGTAACTGTACTACAGCCGTTGTAAGAGGAAGCAGTTGGACTATAGGGAGATTTCTTTTTGTGAGCTTTCGGTAGTATTCTACGACCCCTTCTTATAGGAATAGGAGGACGGTATGCCTTCCCATCAAGCTAGTGAGTGGGGTTGCACAGGGACTCTGTGGGGATTTTGATACCTCTGTTCTAGAGACTGAGGGACACAGTGAAATGAGGATATGTTTCTGTATATGTATACTCACATACATATGTGTGTGTGTGCATCTATTTTCATATACATATGAAAATAGAATATATAGTAAACTGGAGTCTTATCATAAATGTAGGTTAAAATTGGCTGAACTGCTAATTGGCTAAACTATTAAACACAAAATGTCTCTGCTTGAGCTAAGTAAGATGGTGAGAAAATATGAAGTCACAGTGAAGAATTTAAAAATGAGAAAACACAAAGTCATGATGAAGAAGTAAAAGTGAGAAAAACAACTGCCAGAAGGTCATGGCCGCAGATGGTTAGAGAGATGATAAAGACCATAACCAATCAGGAAGAAGTCAGCAACTTGAGGGACCAGAAGATAAGACTTACGGGCTCACCAATAGCAACCAGAACCAAGAAAACAACTTGTATTAAAAACCCAGCACGTTGCAGTTTGGGTGCAACCGTCGCCTCCAGGGGTCTGTGCCCATGGTCTGCACCCTCATCCTTAAAGGCCTGGGGGTGAGTTCTCCCTCTGGGAGTCTGTGCCTTCCACCTGTTGCTGGGCCTCATCTTCGAGGGCCTGGGGCCCAACCTCCTCCTGAGACCTGATCCCGGGACCTCATCCATTGGTTAGAGTGGCTGTGACTGTTTCACCGTTGCTGTCTTGAGTCTCCTATGCTGTCGCTACTGGCAGACCTACCTTCGAGTTGCCCTGTCTTTCTCCTGACGTCTAAGCGGCCTACTCCTGGAGTCTGTTAGTGTCTGAGCCTGGTGTTGAGTTCCCGCCTGCTTCGTTTCAGAGGTGTCCTGGCATCATAAAGTTCGACTTCAAATTCTCCTGATGTCAGAACAGTGAGAGAACAGCCAATCCTTAAATTCCTTAGCGTGAACCCTGCTTTTAGGGAAGTGTGTTGACATGCTAAGGTTAACACTTGACTGCTGCAGTCCCTGTGGGGACCAGTGGGACCTGTGGGGGTCTTAACTCATGTAAATGAGAGTTCTAACTAACCTGAATGTGGAGAAGGGTTCTTAAGTAATGTCACTAAGAGTGCTTTCTGTCCTGGTGCTGGCACCTCTCTTCCCCCCTGCTTAATTGTAAATGTATGATTTGATTAAATAAAGCTTATTACTGATCCTAAGCCTTGCTAGTTACTTATTTTCCTCTTGCGACCACCGACATTTCCTGGGTGCTCATGACACACACATATTGGTGTTCAACTTCATTATGAGAAGTCAGACGTTGAGGTACCTATAGAGAATCCGCTGGGGGTATGCTGAATTTCCACTCAAGTAGGCTATTGGGGACAAAGTGGGAGTGCCCCCAAATGAGGTGAATGGGGTCATCTTAGAAAGAGTATATCTTCCTAAAGTACCATCTGTGTTGGTTAAGTTGCGTGAAGAAATAGTAAGCTGCCGGATACTCAGTACTAAATTGTACATGTGAAAGACACTGAACTGGCAAAACTTATGTTACGTATATCTTTGCAACAATTACAACTGCCTATCTGTGCAGCAAAGGATTAATTTTGAAGTGATTAACTTCGTGCATTACCAAATTCCTCAGTTCTGGATCAAATGCCCAATTCCTGAAAGACAACCTCTGAGCTGTTGTTGTATACTGCCTAATAAGAGTTTCTTTGCAGGTATGAAGCCTTAGGGCACACAGATAATTTGGGCTAACATTGTGATTTATGGTCAACGCCTATATTTGCAAGCCTGAAGCTTCTGGCCAGGCTGTATCAGTTTAACTTCCTGGGGAGTGTTGGAGAGTGAGTAGCTAGGGTCAGCCAAATATGTGATGTGTGCCTATGTAATTGATTCCAATAAAAACCTTAAACAAGACTTGGGTGAGCTTTCCTTGTTGGTAATACTTCATATGTATTGGTCACATGGCTTTGCTGATGACTGGGAAAGGAAAACTGGGTGCTTGTACCTGGTTTCTACTGGACTTTGCCCTGTATATCTTTTTTTCTTTGTTTACTTTAATTTCTATTGCTTTGCTGTAATAAACCATAACCACGAGTATAATAGCTTTTTCAGTTCTATGAGTCTTAGTACATTATTGAATCTGAGGTCACCTTGGGGACCACTCCAACATAGGAAGAGTAAGTAATGTACCTGCAGTTCTGTGGGTACTGAACCCACATTGAGACAACCATGTAAATCTCATCATTTTTCCTCTAGTTTTTTTGTCTCCCCAGCTCTAAATTTGGAGAAACTGTTGTTTAGACATCACAGTAGGGGAGGAAACAGAATAGGGGATGCTTAAGAGTCAACCATGTATCCCTCCCCAGGCCTCAATGCTAGGAAATGAAAAAACTTGACATTGAATACAAATTTAGATTTTTATTTCTTTACTAGACTGGACTCCAATGTTGCAATTATTAGCCTAAAAATCAGAATGTTAAATGCCATAACATAGTCTAAGAATGAACACAAAAGCTTTGGTCCTACTTTCATTTCTTTCTTGAACAAGAGGGTGGTGAGTAATAATATGTCTGCTTTATTTTTACATTTTGTCACTGACTGAGATGATGTCATTTGATCATTTTAACAGTTCTACAAAGTAGATACTATTATTTCAATAAGTATTCTTTTTTTCCATTCTGCAGTTGAGGAAACTAGGCTAAAAGGGGTTAAGTTTTTCAAGGTCTTCTAATCAGTAGTCAGAAAGCAAGAGTATATGAAAAGTAAACTTATGACTCAAATACTCGTAGTCTTCTGATACTCTGCGTCATACCACAAGGACCAGGAATTTGAAGGTGGGCAAGATTTTATCTCGTTTGAGAGAACAGGAAGTTTTGTAGAAGGGAAATAGCTCAAAAAGTGGACTACGACGAATAAAAAGGTTTTCAGTAAGCAGAAACAAGGGCATCTAGAAAGAGAATAAACTGAACTGAGAAACTAAGGTTGTATAACCTGTCTGGTCTGGGAAACTTGGTAGTCTCATTTGTGTCCAGTATAAGGTTTGGGCAGGGTTAGCATCACGCTAGAAACATCTGGAGACAATAGGATGGAGGTTCTTTAACATCTCTTATTTTCCTGTCATCCCACTTCTACAATTGACCCTTTCTTCTTCTCTATGAAAAACTCCAAGTTATCTCTCTATTCATTTTGCTGGAATTAGTACAGTTTGCAAATCAGGGACTATGTATTAAAACCATACTCTACATAGGTGAAAATTGCAAGGCCTTTTTTCTTTCTCATTGGAATCCATTAATTTCTTTATTTCATCCTTGATTTCTTCTCCAGCCCATGGTTTTTCGAGCAAGATATTGTTCAGTTTCCATGAGTTCCCTTTTCTATCTGTGTTTCTCCTGCTATTGATTTTGACCTTTATGGCTTTATGATCTGAGAAGATGCTTTGCATGAATTCAGTGGTATGGGTTTTGTTGATAATTGCTTTATGTCCCGACACATAGTCTATTCTGGAAAATGTTCCATATGCACTGGAGACGGAAAGTTTTGTATACGTCATTGAGGTCTAGTTGGTTAATTGTGGCTATAAGGTCTTCTGTGTCTTTATTGAGCTTTTTCTAGATGATCTGTCCAGTACTGAGAGAGGAGTGTTGAAGTCTCCTACTATTATTGTGGAGTGATCTATCTCCTTTTTTGAGTGTAGTCAGTGTTTCTTTGACATATTTAGGTGCTGTAATATTAGGTGCATAAATATTTAATACTGTTAAGTCCTGCTTATATATTGAACCTTTCAGCAATAGTGATCATCCTTGTCCACGAAGGTGGATTTTACATTAAAATTTATTTTATCTGAGATTAGAATTGCCAACCCTGCTCTTCTTTGTTCATTGTTAGCTTGATATATATTCTTCCAACCTTTAGTTTTCAGTTTGTTCATATCTTTAAGTCTAAGGTGAGTTTCTTATAGGCAACATATGGATGGGTCATGTCTTTTGATCCAAGATGTCACTTGATATCTCTTTAATGGAGCATTCAGTCCATTCACACTTGAAGTAATTATTGATAGGTATGTGTTCAGTGCTGCTGTTATGATATGTTTATTTTGTGTTAATATTCTCTCTGTTGTTCTTATTAATCTGTTCTGAGACAGTGTTCTTTGTGAGTTGATTTTTCACCTTTTTAAGGATTGGTTTTGTGGTTGTTGAGACTCCTGTACTACATTTCTTGAAATGGTATGTTGCATCTTTATTGTGTTTTATGGCTGCCCCTATAACCCCGCTTAATAAACTATGTATAAACCCAATTTTAATTACTACCAGTCCTGTCAACCTCCTCTCCACCTGGGAGGACTATGGTACACTGTGGTAAATCCCTCTTTTTAATATTATGGCATCATAGTTTTCATGATATGATCACTAGATCATTTCTTCCACTATTACAGCTTTGAGTTTGGAGCCTTCCCTAACTCAGTAGAATTCTGGGGGGGGGGGGGGGGGTGTCCCTCTAAAACACAGATTTAGTGGTTTTGTTCTTCCCAGCCAAAGCCAAGAGATTCTTTCAGTATTTCTTGTAGCTTTGGTTTGGTTTTTGCAAAGTCTCTGAGTTTCTGTTTATCTACAAATGTCTTCATTTCATTTTCATATTTGAAAGTTTTGCAGGATATAGAATTCTTGGTTGGAAGTTCTTCTCCTTCAAGGCTTCCCATGTGTCATGCCACTGTCTCCATGCCAGCATTGTTTCTGCTAAGAAATCTGCTGAAAGCCTAGAGGGTTTCCCTCTGAATGTTAGCTTTGCTTTGAGTCTTGCTGCCTTTAAGAGTTGCTGCTTATGTTTCATTTTGTTAAGCTTGATTATAATATGTCTTGGAGTTTTTCTTTTGAGATCTGTATTGAGTGGTGTTCAACATGCATCTTGGATATCTATATTCTTATCCTTCATGACTTCTGGGAAGTTCTCTGTCAGCAGCTCAGCATCAATACTCTCTGTGTTCTCAGGTTTCTCTCCCTGTTCAGGGACTCCAATTAACTGTAGGTTTTTCCACATGCTTCTTCATACTTCTTCATTTTCCTTGTTTCTTTTTTTCTGATTTTTTCTCATAGATGTGGGAGTCAGTAGCTCTGTCTTCCAAGTCAGAAAGTCTCTTTTCTATTTGTTTCATTCTGTTTTCTTGGCTTTGAATTGAAGTTTCTATCTCTTTGATTTTGTTCTTGATCTGTTGGATTTCAGAGTACTGGTGTTCCATCAGATCGAACAGCTTGCTTAAGTTTTCATTTTGCTCTGCTGAGTTTTGTATAAGGTCTAGGAGGGCTTTATATATAATCCTTTTGTGTTCACCTTCCAATAATTTCAGTAAAATTTCTTTGTCTGGAAAGCTCTTTTGTTGTTTCTTTTAGGGGCCTTCTGAAGCCATGGGTGATTTTCTGGTTACTGCTTTCCCCAGAGTCTGTTGCTTTTTGAGCTTCATAAAAGTCAATAAAGGCTGGGAAAGATGCTGTGAGGATGGGCCACAATTGTTTCTCTAAGTTGTCTTGAAATGAAAGGTAAAAAGTATCTGACCACTTCCCAGGTCAGTAAAGTTTTCAGGTGTACAGGGCCCTCTTCCCAACTGACAAAGTAAACACCTCTATATCCAACCCCAGATGTTATGAACTAGTTCAAAATGCAGCAAGACTACTACCCTGTTGGCCTCTGCTGACAGGCCCCAGACATAGGTGACACTGTGTAATGTACTGCTTTTCTGCTGACAAAGCGCTCTCCTGTGTGTAAGTGCTGGCTCAGAGCCCAGGAGTTAGGTCTCTCTGAGGCCTTCATATCCAAGATGGCTTCCCGCACAAGCTCACCACGTGAGACCTCTGTAGCAGAGGCAGAAATAGAGGCCAAAGCTGCTGAGATGTACAGAGTCCACAGGTCAGTTTCTGTTGCTGTGTCCCAGCCATAGGTGATGCTGTGTAAACTATTGATTTCCTGCTGGAAAAATACTCTCCTTCAGGCAGGTGTTGCCTCCCAGGCTAAGAATTAGGTCCTAGGCCTCCAGATCCAAGGTGGCATCCTGCACAAGTTCGCTGCCCTGCAGCTCAGTACAAATTACACTATGGCAGAGGAGGAAAGAGAGGCCAAAGGTGGTGAGATGCACAGAGTCCTATGCTGGGCTCTCAAAATATATGGCAACTTCATCTGCTGATCCCACCAGCAGTGTGTCAGAGACTAGCAGCAAGTCAAGACCCAGCTTTGCCAGCTGGCCAAGACAGGGGGGAAAAAAAGTCAAAATGGCCAGGAGCAGGAGTCAGTTAAAGAGAGAAGGTTTTCTGTTTAGTGGTATAAAGTCTAAATTAACATCCCAATGTCATGTTCTAGGGCCCACTAGGTGACCAGAAGGCTCCACTTAATTGTCGGTTCAGGTCTTGGTTTCTAGAGGGACTTAGGGGGATGTGTGCTTAGTCTGCCATCTTGACTCTGCCCCCTGCAAGGCATTTTTTGAGGTAGGGAAATTCAGTTTTGAATCCAGTGCTATTGTATAAACATACTGTTTCTGAAACTCTATTTCCTTGTCTGTATAGAGAGAAAAGTACCCCCTTAGTATTACTGTGAAAGACAAATAAAATGAACCACGGTAGATATATCAAGCAAATCACTGATCTCTTTCTATTCCTCTCCTTCAGCTTGTCCAAATGCTATTATACTGTCAATGACACTTCATGTTAATGTTTGAGGTATTTCATAGTTACATTTTTTTAGGCAAAGCAAAAGATTGGTTTTCTTACAAATTCTCAATAAATGTCAAACCTAACTTTTGTGTGTCCAAAATTATACTTTTGTTTTATTTACATAAAAGAGGTTCTTTTGGTGAGGGTAAGAAGGACATTTATACTGAAAAGTTATATAGGTTAAGCCTTATTTTAAATGAAGAGAAAAGTACATAAGGAAACTAACAGCTGGAGGTTTTCTTTTCTTAGGAAATAATGTTCATAAAACTCAGGGTTGGAATTCAGAATTTAAAAACACAGTGAGTTTATTTTAAAACATGTAGTCTGTCATCATTATATATTTTCCCTTTGGATAACATAGTGTTTATAGCCTGAAGTCTATTTATGTTCTTGCAATTCTCTTTCTGACTTTGAAGTGAGCTTTGTATAGTGCTAGAATCAGAAGGTTAGGGCTTAGAGATCGTATAGTTCCAAAGAGTCAATTGAGGGTCAGAGAAGAAAGTGAATTTCCTGGACACCTCTCCATCTTCTCCAAGTTGTAAGATGTGAACTTACCCACAAGGCTCAGCTCGGTAAGAGTTGACTTTTTCATCCTCTGCTGTGATACTTGATCTACTAAAGCTATAAAACTTCTGGCTCTTAACAAGCACTTAAGCCTATAGTTCATAAAAAGGAAATTGTATTTATCTTTGTACAGAGTATTTTGCTCGTCTCAAAGCCATATGAAAAACTCTCTGCTACTCTTAGTGTGATTTGATAGAATCACTCATTATTGCTAAAAAATGTTCACTTCTGGTCTCCCAAGTACATACTTTATAAAGTTGCTGTGACAACTCCATTGCAAATCAATGCTGGCAATTTCAGTCACTTACCCTTGTAACCTTTCATCTGGGGTTTCATCTAAAACCAGTCATTCCTCTGCCCAGAGCATCTTCATATCTTTGGTACTTCTGACCCATCTGGCAAGCACACCAATTTGTTATTGAAGATTAGCATCAGATGGCTATGAGACTGCCCATTTCTTTGGGGTATCCCTTCAGGGTCCCAGAAAGCATTTCACTTATGTTATATTTTAAGAGTATCTAAAACAAACCTTCCAAATTACAAAGAAAAAAAAATCTGCTCAGTTCCTTTTATGTGATTCAGAAACAAACAGAAATTAATTTATTTATGCATGTATACATTTGTCTTAAAGGCTGTGTGGATATGGAGAATAATTCACGGGCCAGTGATGACAAAGAGTAAAATTTTGATGAATAGAACAAACCAGTTAGAAACTTTGTAATTTTGGAGGTTTCTGTCTGAAGGAGACAGCTAAACCTTGATATAGCAACAGACTTCCTGCGTTTTATGTATAGATAACCAGCTGTTTCTTTTCACACAGGCTAGCACAAGATTAGAAACCCTAGTGGCATAATGGTTAAGTGCTATGTCTGCTAACCAAAAAATGAGCAGTTCAGATCTGCCGAGGACTCCGTGGAAACTCTGCTTTGACCTACAGGGTCACTATGAGGCAGAGTCAACTCTACAGCAGGGGCTCTCACTCTTGGCTCAAGATTAGAGCCCTGAAGGCACAGTGGTTAAGCACTCAGCTGCTAACCCAAAAGTGGGACATTTGCCTCCACCGGCTGCTCCTTGGAAACCCTACAGGGCAGTTCTACTCTGTCCTATAGGGTGGCTATGAGCCAGAATTGATTCTACGATAATGGGCTTAGCACAAAATTAGGCTTGTCACTGCTGTTGGTTGCCTGTAGTTGTGTGTATTGACACTCATGCTGAACCTATGCATGCAGAGAGTAACTTCATAGGACTTTCAAGGCTGTGAACTTTCAGAAGCAAATCTCCAGGTCTGTCTCCACATACCTCTGGGTAGATTCCAAAGGTAGATTCCAACTAGAAGTCCAGTACGTGTAACGATTTGCAACACCCAAAGCAAATGAAACACCCATGGCCCTCCAGTTGATTCTAACTTCTGGTGACACTATAGGACAGAGTAGAATGTCCCATAGGGCTTCCAAGATTGTAATATTTAGTGAAACAGTATTCCACATTTCTCCCAGACTGGTGGGTTAGTTGTTGACCTTTGAGTTAGCTGTTGTGCACTTCACCAGGGGGCTTAATTAGGGTTAAAAGTCAGCAATTAATTCCTTTTAGTACCACTCTCAAGGCCAGTTCTGCTACTGAGTCCACCTTCATCATGTGTTATCTAGAGCCATGGCTCCCAAACCCTGCAAAAGATGCCCAAGGACTCTGCAGGGAACTTGTAAGGATGCTGAAGTCAAGCACAGTGCCATCCATCCTATATCACACCAAGTATTATTAACCTTAGACCTAACAACATAGTAAGTGAACTGCTATATGAAAATGAAAAATTTACTGAGACTGACTGGATAGCAACAGGTTTGGGTTTAAAAGATCCATGAACCAAGAAAGTCTGTGACACTCAGTTTAAAGGTCAAGAGATGCCACAAAGATTATAACTGACAAAACCAAACGAAAGCTATTGCTGTCAAATGGATTCTGATTCACAGTGACAATTTACAAAGGAGTTAGCAAAAAAATATCTCCACCTTTGTATTTATTGCCTACAGACTTCCCCATTATGTTGTCAGCTATGTAAACAAAGGCAGACATCTGTGGATTAGGAGTTAGGCTCCAACTTGTCTTTACTGTAATTTTACTGCCAAAGGTTAGGAACCTTTCTACATATCAGTTATCTAGACAGTCTTTATCTGTATGTATACAGGAGGAGAGAATATTTCCCCCCCAGAAACACTTCCATACAATGACTACTTTTCTTTTTCCTTTAAGGAAATTCAAGGCATAGGTTTTATCCTACAGAATGTGTTAGGAGGGAGTTACGGAGTTCTCAAACCCTAACTGAAGACCAGCCTGGGGAGAGGTACTGCTGTGAAATCAAGCTTATCCTGGGTGACCTCTGATGACTTCACAAACTCTCTGATGACTTATTAGTCCATTTGTAAAACAGAGAAATAATGCAGATGTTATTGAGGTTTTGTGTTTATAAAATATTCTAAGATGCTCAGATGAAAGTATGACTCACAGGAAAAGCAAAGCATGAGATCAACAGTCCCACAGAAGCACAGCTGATACCCTTCAATGTGATGCAAATTTGATATTTGAAAACTTCCTTGACAAGACATCTCTCCTAGCAATTGTACCTTTTCTCTGAAAGTTATTCCATTATTTTTTCTTTCCTTTTACCATATCTTCAAACTGGCTGACATTTATAACCTAAAGGGAGTCACTGAGCGATGACCTAAGGAAAACATGTACAAATATACATTTTTTCATGAGGTAAAAGTCATAGTTTTGTGCATTTAAATATACTTGGCCCTTTCTGTTCAGTGTTTGTCAACCAAAGAGACAGATGTTAGGAAAAGACCTGATTGTTTCATCTCACCACTACCAACAAAAAGCAGTTCTGTTTTGCTCTGCAAGCTTCCTATTTTAAGATGTTTTCCAGTTAATATATGATAATTCAAAGAGATCAGAGTAAATCTACCTTAATTCTGATAAGTCTTTATGATAATATGCCTTCAAGCCATGCCCATGCTTAGGTGAAGATCATCAGCCCTTTTGAATTAAGAAAACTTTAAAGTAAAGGGAAGATCCTATGCATTATCCTTTTCACAAATAGCTTCTTTTCTAGTTATAAAGAGGAAAAGGAAATGCTCCTCCACCATAACAGACAGAGATCAGCACTATTAAAATGTTCACAAACTTTGCTTCAGTCTTTTGCCTATAAACATTTTCATATGATATAAACAGTTATGAGTATATATATATATATCTTCATTTTGGGTCAAAGTTTCTTTTGATAATTTTGATCAGCATTGGCTCTAGTTGAGGCCATCATGTAATATTTAACTTTTTTTTAAAGAAGTTCTTTTAAAAAAGTTAAGATTGTTGTAGCAGCATCATGGTAGTCAAAACAGCCTGGTACTGGTACAACAGCAGACATATAGACCAATGGAACAGAATTGAGAATCAGGACATAAAATCATACACCTATAAGAAGCTGATATTTGACAAAGGCCCCAAGTTTGCTAACTCGGGGAAAAGACAGTGTCTTCAATAAATAGTGTTGACATAACTGGTTATCCATCTGCAAAAAAAAAAAAAAAAAAGAAAAGAAACAAACAAAGAAGACCGATATCTCACACCATGCACAAAAACTACCTCAACCTGTATCAAAGACATAAATATAAAAACTAAAATGTCAAAGGTCATGGAAATAAAAATAGGAATGATGCTAGGAGTCCTAATATACAGTAGAAACAAAATACAGAACATTGCCAACAGTGCACAAACTCCAGGAAAAAAACCCAGATAATTGGGAACTTTTAATTATCAGACAGTTATGCTCATCCAAGGCCTTCACCAACAAAGTATAAAGACAACATGCAGACTGGAGAAAAAAAAAAAGATTGACTATGACAAATCTCATCATTGTCTAATCTCTAAAATCTACAAGAGTCTGCAAAATCTCAACAACTAAAGGATAAATACTCTAATAAAATAAGGGGAAAAGAATATGAACAGATACTTCACCTAAGAAGACATTCAGGCAGCTAACAGATACAGGAAAAAAATGCTCATGATCATTAGTCATTAGAGAAATGCAACTTAAAACTACAGTGAGATTCTACTTCACCCAAACAAGCCTGGCATAAATCCAAAAAACACAAAATAATAAATACTGGAGAGGCTATGGAGACACTGGAACTCTTCTATACTGCTGGGGGTAATATAGTACAATCACTTTGGAAATCAATTTGGCAATTTCTTTAGAAGTTAGAAATGCCATACAATCCAGCAACCATACATCCTGGAATATATCACAAATAGACACATGTACACCAATGTTCATTGCAACACTGTTCACAACGGCAAGAAGATATAATCTTCCTAGGTGTCCATCAAAAGAAGAATAGATGAACAAACTATGGTGTATTCATACAAAGGAATACTATGCAATAATAAAGAACAGTGGTGAATCTGGGAAATATCTCACAAAATGGAAGAATCTGGAAGGCATTCTAAGTAAAACCAAACACGTTGAGAGACAGAGTACCAGGGTCAGAAGTCTAGGAACCATGGTTTCAGAGGACATTCAGGTCAACTGGCATTAAAAAATTTCTTAAGCGAATCCTTTACATTCCACTTTGGTGGGTGGTGTCTGGGGTATTAAAAGCTAACAAGTGGTCATCTCAGAAGCATTAATTGGTCTCAACACATCCAGAGCAAAGGAGAAAAAAGAACAGCAAAGGCCCAATGAAAGTGTGAATCTAAGAGATAGAAAGGATCACATATACCAGAGACTATGTCAACATGAGACCAGCAGAACTAGATGGTACCCAGCCACCACCACCAAAAGCTTCCCTGACAGAGAACTCAACAAAGAGTCCCTGAAGATGTGGAAGAAATGTGGGGTGCAAAACTTGAACTTAGTAAAAAGAACAGACTTCATATTCTGACAGACTGGAGGGCCCCAGAAGATGTGGTTCATGGACTGTCTATTAGCCCAGAACTGAAACTGTTCTGGAAGCCAACTACTCAGACAAAGATTGGACTGGTATATAAGACATCAAGTTACACTGGTGAAGAGTGTGCTTCTTGGCAGGGGCAGATCCAGGAGACTAACGGGGCAGCTCCTGTTTGAAGATGAGAGAAGATGACAGAGAGGGACAGGAGCTGGTTAAATGGATGTGGGAAGTATGAGGTGGAGGGGAAGAGTGTGTTGTCACAGTGTGGCAAGAGTATCTAGGGTCACATGGCAAAGTGTGTGTAAGATTTTTATGAGAAGCTACTGCAGTTGTAAGCTGTTTTAGTCATCT
Source organism: Heterohyrax brucei (assembly GCA_028571685.1). Taxonomy (NCBI): domain Eukaryota; kingdom Metazoa; phylum Chordata; class Mammalia; order Hyracoidea; family Procaviidae; genus Heterohyrax; species Heterohyrax brucei. Next base: position 89,546,985 of record CM053146.1, read on the forward strand.
AATACTGCTAAAACAGAAATACAACAAGTGGATGGTTTTAAAAAGAAATTTTATTCTGTCACAGTCCAATAGGATAAAAGCCCAAATTCAGGGTGTCAGCTGCAGGGGAAGACTTTCACTGTTAACTTTGGAGAAGGAACTTTATCATTGATCTTCCCCTGGAGTGGGAGCTTCTGAGGAACATGGTCCTGGGTCTTTGCCAAAGGATATTCTTAGCTCCCAGCACTGCTTCATGGTGATATGAGGTCCCCAACTCTCCACTTACCTCCCTTCCTTTTATGTCAAGAGGCTGGTCCAAGGCATAATACAATCTTACACATTGAGTCCTGCCCCACCAACACAACTGCCACCAATCGTCCTTCATTAATGTCACAGAGGCAGGGGTTACAACATACAGGAACATCACCCAAAACCAGAAGTCATGCCCTAGCCCAATTAACACACACTGCAGGGGACATAATTCAATCCATGTCATAAACTATTACTTAAAATATGATGGAAAAAATAAAACTTTGTAGACCAATAATAATAAAAGAACAAGAATGAATTGGTGAAATATTATGTAACAGGGAGGAATCTGGAAGATAGTACACTGAGCGAAATTAGTGACAAAAGGACAAATACTAGTATAAAACCATTATTATAAGAACTGAAAAGATTTAAATGGAAGGAAAACATACTTTGATGATTTGTGAGGGTTGAGGGAAGTAAGAAGGGTATTCTCTAACTGGACAGTAGACAAGAATTATTTAGGCAAAGTGAAGGACAACACATAATACAGGAGAAGTCAGCCCAACTGGACTAAATCAAAAGATAAGATGTTTCCTGAATATGACCAAACACTTTGAGGGACAGAGTAGCAGGATAGGAGTCTGGAGATTGAAGTTTCAGGGGACATCTAGGTCAGTTGGCATAACAAATTTTATTAAAAAACAGTCTGCATTCCACTTTGATGAGTGGCATCTGGGGTCTTAAAAGCCAGCAAGCAGCTATCTAAGATGCATCACATGGCCTCAGCCCACCGGGTGCAAAGGAGAATGAAGACCACCAAAGACATAAAGACAATGCGAGCCCGACGGTCAGAAAGGGCCACATAAACCAGAGTGTACACATGAGCCTGAGAGCAGAAGAGCTGCTGAGAGCAGAAGAGCTGGATTGTGCCCGGCCACCACTGAGGACGGCTCTGACAGGGAACACAACAAAGAGTCCCTGACACAGCAGGAGAAAAATGAAGTGTTGAACTCAAATTCTAGTAAAAAGACCAGATGTAAAGGTCTGACAGGCTGGAAGGTCCCTGGAAGACACAGTTTCCAGACTGTTAGCTGAAAACTGAGATTGTTCCCAAAGCCAACTCTTCAGACAAAGATTGGACTGAACTACAAGACATAAAATGATACTGGCAAAGAGTGTGATCCTTGGCTTAAGTAGACACGTGAGGCTAACGGGGTAGCTCATGTGCAGAGTTGAGTTAAGAAGGCAGAGGAGGACAGGAGCTGGTTGAATCGACATGGGAAACACAGGATGGAGAGGATGAGTGTGCTGTTAACAGTGTGGGGAGAGCACCTAGGGTCACGTAACAATGTGTGTGTAAGTTTTTGTATGACAAACTGACTTGAATTGTAAACCGTCACTTAAGGTATGATAAACATCTTTTTAAAATTAAGATTATTTTAGATGCAATTAAATTGAGATTATGAAGTGTAGATGTGAAATTATATTTCTGAAATTTCCATCTGAAAAGTTTCTTAATTATGTTGTCTTTGAATCACTCTCTAATTCCAAATCTCACACCACCAACTGTTTGTGTTGTTAAAGCTTTAAATGGATCTGGGGCAAAGAAATAAAATCTGATCAACTATTTAGATTGGAATGAATAGTATAAAGGTGTTTTTCCAATGGAAAATTAACTCTTACCAAGGAAGCTTTTGAAAGCCTACTCAATTCATGAAGCCATTGGGTTTCATCTGGGATACATAGTTATTTTGCCAGTCTCAACCATTTAAAAGTGTTCCAGGTAGCCTCCAACTATGTGTATGAGTTACAGTATCTTCTGTTTTGAACATCATATGGTGTTAACAGTTTGACTGCTAACCAAAAGGCCAGCAGTTTGAGACCCCCAGCCTTTCCTGAGAAACACTACGGGGCAGTTTTGCTCTGTCAGAAATGTTGCTCTGAGTCAGAATCAACTTGATGACAACGGGTTTATGAGTTTATCCTTATGAAAGATTTGGTGCTTTTGAATTATGGAATTGGTGAAGAATACTGAATATACTGTGGACTATCAGAAGCATTAACAAATCTGTCTTGAAAGAAGTGTACCCAGAGTAGTCCTTAGAAGCGAGGATAGTGAGACTTTTTCTCACGTACATTGGGCTTACAACCAGGAAGGACCAAGTACCTGGAGAAGGACATCATGCTTGATAAAGCAGGGGTCAGTGAAAAAGAGGGAGACCCAGAATGAGACAGAGTGACACTGGGGCTGCAACAACAGACTGAAGCATAACAGTGATTGTCAGGACGGCACAGGAGCAGGTAGTGTTTTGTTCTGTTGTACAATGGTTCGAACCAACTCAACGGCTCCTAACGACATCATTAGTAACATCTGTGTATGTATGTATTAAAATATATCTCAGTGGAACCACATCATAAATTGGGGACTACTTGTATCAGTCCCCTTGATAAACTGAATTATAGTTTGGATTTATTCTACTGTTTATACAATTGTTAATAAATACTATCAATTCAGGGACGGTCTTAGATAAAATCTGTGAAGCTGAATTGTTTTCTGCTCAAAATTGTTTCCATTTTCTTTTCTTCCCATGCCCAGATGATGAAAATCTAAGGATTCTGTACACATAAGGATTCTGTCTTTCCTATCCTGCTTGGCTCCTCTTTCTTGGCAAGGCTTGCACTTTTTCTAAACACTATCCACATTCACCACATTCACCAACCAGTGAGGAGTCTCCCAGCAGCTGAAGCTCTCCTATCAGATTCTGCATTGCTGATAAATGCTTCACTTGCTATGCCTCCCAGTTTACATACTTAATTAGTGGAACTGGCCTTAATTATATGGATGAGTAAAATTTTCAGGATCTCTACTTGCTGATGTGGTATGACTAAAAATGAGAAGAAACAGCTGCAAACATCTGCTAATTATCAGAACATAGAATGTACAAAGTATGAATTCAGGGAAGTCAGAAATTTAATGGGACATGTAAGCATTGGTATCCTAGGCATTAGTGAGCTGAAGTGGACTGGTATTGGCCACTTTGAATTGGACAGTCACATGGTCAACTATTCCAGGAGTATCAACTTGAAGAGAATGGTGTCGCATCTGCTATCAGAAAGAACACGTCAAGATCCATCCTGAGGTACAATGCTGTCAGTGATAGTATAGTATCCATTCACCTGCAAGGGAGACAAGTTAATATGACTACTTTCAAGTTTATGCATCAACTACTAAGGACAAAGAAGAAGAAACTGAATATTTTTTACCAGCTTCTGAAGTCTGAAATTGATCAAGCATGCAAGATGCATTAATAATTACTGGTGATTGGAATGTCTAAGTTGGAAGCAAAGAAGAAAGACTGACAGTTGGAATATATGGTTTTGATGACAGAAATGATGCCAGAGAGCAAATGATATAATTTTTCAAGACCAACAACTTCTTCATTGCAAATACTTTTCTTCAACAACACAAATGGCAAATATACATGTGGACGTTACCAGATGGAATGCACAGAAATCAAATCAACTGTGTCCATGGAAATAGATGACAGAGAAACTCACTATTGTCAATCAGAACAAGGCCAGGGGCTGACTGCAGAATAAACTGTCAGTTGCTCCTATGCAAATTCAAGTTGAAGCTGAAGAAAATTAAAGAAAGTTTACAGGAGTAAAAAAGTTACAAGGGTCAGTGTTTACAAGAGTCAAGTATACTGTACTTGAATTTAGAGACCACATGAAGCCTGCATTTGCCACATTGAACATTAATGACTGAAGAGCACATGAATTGTGGGATGACATCAAAGACATCATAAACAAATAAAGCAAAAGATCATTTAAAAAAGAAAGAAAGAAAAGGCAAAGAAGATGCCACAAGTGACTCTGAAACTTGCTCTTGAACATGGAACTACTGAAGTGAAGGAAGAATCAATGAAGTAAAAGAGCTGAATGAAAGATTTCAAAAGGCTGCTCATGAAGATAAAGTGTTCTAATGGAATGCACAAAGACCTGAAGTTATAAAACCAAAAGGGAAGAACACACTCCAGATTTCTCAAGTTGAAAGAACTGAATTAAAAAAGCCTAGAATTGTAATACTGAAAGATTCTGTGAGGAAAATATTAAACACTCAGGAAGCATCAAAAGAAGGTGAAAGGAATACACAGTTACTATCTCAAAAAGAGTTGGATGACATTTAGCCATTTCAGGAGGTAGTATATGATCAAGAATTGATGGTACTGAAGAAAGACGTCTAAGCTGTAGCAAAAGGAATGGTGAAAAGCAAAACTCCACAAATTGATAGAATACCAAGTGAGAGGTTTGAACAAATAGATACAGCATTGGAGATGTTAACTTATCCATGACAAGAAATTTTGAAAACAACTTTCTGGCCAGTGAAGAGATCCATCTTTGTATCCATGCCGAAGAAAGGTGACCCAACAGAATGTGGAAATTACAAAACAATATCACTAATATCACACACTTTGTTAAATTTTGCTGAAGATTATTCAGAAGCAGATGCAGCAGTACATTGACAGGGAACTGCTAGAAGTTTAAGCCAAATTTGGAAGAGGATGTGGAGTATCACTGCTGATCTCAGATGGATGTTGGCTGAAAGCAGAGAACGTCAGAAAAATGCTTACCTGTGTTTATTGCCTATGCAAAAGCATTGGAATTTGCATCCTAACAAATTATGGAAAACACTGAGAAGAATGAGAATTCCAGAATATTTCACTGTGCTCACACAGAGCCTGTGCATAAACTAAGAGGCAGCTGCTTGAACAGAACAAGGGGATACTTCATGGTCACCTTGAGTGTGGTTGATTTAAGCCACGGTATTTTTAATTGCCTCATATACATGTGAAAGCAGGAAAATGAAAAAAGGGGACCAAGGAAGAAGTGATGCCTTTGAATTGTGGTGTTGGTGAAGAATACAGAATATACCATGGACTATGTGAAGAAGGAACAAATCTATTGTTGAAGTTAAAAGTACCGTCAGAATGTTCCTTAGAAGAAAGGATGAGGAGACTTTGTCTCAAGTGCTTTGGACAAGTTATCAGGATGGACTAGCCCCTAGACAAAGACCTCATGGTTGGCAATGTAGAAGGTCAGTGAAGAAGAGAAAGCTCTTCCGTGGGGTGAATTGACACAGTGGCCTGCAACAGTGCCATGAAGTGTAGCAGTGATTGTGGAAATGATGGAGAACCAAGTTATATTTTGCTCCGTCATGCATGGAGTCACTACAAGTTGAATCTGACTCAACGACACCTGACAACAATAACTGCATAGTTTTCCAAAGTGATTTTTACCATTTTAATTCCCACTAGCTCTTAGTTATGCTTTTAGGAATCTATTCGTTGATCAAGAGCCAGTTGTGAGAACAGAATAAAGGGACAGTTCATGGTTTAAAGTCAGGAAAGGTGTGCAGCAGTGTTGCGTCCTATCACCATTCCTTCTCAATCTATACATCAAGCAAATATTCCAAGAACCTGGACTGTATAAAGAAGAACAAGGTATGGGAATTGGAGGAAGATTAACTAACAACCTGTGTTACACAGATGACACAACCCTCCTAGATGGAAGTCAGAGGATTTGAAACATTTATTGATGAAGATCAAGGACCACATCCTTCAGTATGGATTGCACCTGCATGTCAAGAAAACAGAAATCCTTACAAGTTGACCAGCAAGCAACACTGTGATAAACGGAAGAAGGACTGAAGTTGCCAAGGATTTCATTTTACTTGGTTTCACAATCAACGCCCATGGAAGCAGCAGTCAAGAAATGAAAAGATGCATTGCACAGGGAAAATCTGCTGTAAAGGACCTCTTTAAAGTGTTGAAAAGTAAAGATGTCATCTTGAAGACTAAGGTGTGCTTAACCCAAGCCATGGTATTTTCAAGAGTATCATACGCATGCAAAGGCTGGACAATAAATTAGGAACAAAGACAATTGGTGCCTTTGAATTGTGGTGCTTGAGACAAATATTGAATGTCCCATGGCCTGCTAAAAGAACCAACCGATCTGTTCTTTAAGAAGTACAACCAGAATGCTCCTTTGAAGCAAACATAGTCAGCCTGTGTCTTACATACTTTGGACATGTTGTCAGGAAGGATCAGTCCCTGGAGAAGGACATCATGTGCGGTAGAATGGAAGGTCAGCAAAAAAGAGGAAGACCCTCAACAAGATGGATTGACATAGTGGCTGCAACAACGGGCTTAAGCATAAAAACAATTGTGGGTGCAGGACTTGGCACTGTTTCATTCTGTTGTGTATAGCATTGCTACGAGTTGGAAATGACGTGATGGTACCTAACAACAACAACAACAAGAAGCAGTGTATGAAAATTTCATTTCCTTTATAACCTGAACAACACTTAATAGTGTCAGTTTTCAAATTTCAGTCATTCCAGGTATGTAGATTATTATAAAAATGTCATTAAACTGAAAACTCACTATTACAATTTTGTAGATACTTTCCTTGAATATATTAGCTGCATTTTGAGGAAAGTTGGTGCTGGTGAAGGCCTCTTTACACTATACATAAAATGCGTGCTGTGTATTATTTCTTTATTCAGCCCTATAAGTAAAATGGAAACTCCATGGGGGCAGTTCTACTCTGACCTCTAGGGTCACTATGAGTAAGGTGTGACTCGATGGCAGTGGTGGGTTTATAAGTCAAATGGGTGCTGTATGTTGTTTACTCATTCAACTGATAAATTTTTTTCTTTATTTTTAAATCACTTCAGTTTAAAAAGCATTGTACATTTCTAGAAATCTGGACTTTATTTTTAAATCACTTGAGTCTCTCTTACATTATACATTCCCAGACATCACGGGTTGTGGTCTGTGTGAATTTTTACTATACAAAGCAAAGTTTACAACTGATCAACTGTTTAACTCATACCTTTCAAAAAAAGTTTTTTTTTCTGACTAGTCTTCAGCCTAGAACTTTCTAGTTCTAATAAGATTAAGGTACCCTGGCAGCATAGCATGAAAATATTTGTAGACATTTATGAGTATAACAAACAGAAAATGAGTAATTTTACTGTCAACTGGGGTAAAACATTTTAGGGGAAAAAGTATTAGATTATTAGAACGTTGTAATTGTATATACAATGTCTGATAGCAGGAGTTGGGGAGATGGTCATTTTACTGTGGACTGTAACTTGAGAAGGCTCTGTGCAGTATGCCTGTCCCCAGATATCAAATATCTCTAAATACCCTTGGTGTTGTAATTGGTTAACATGCTTAGCTGCTACCTGAAAGGTTAGAAGTTTGAGTTCACTGAGAGAGGGCTTAGAATAAAGGTCTGGTGATCTACTTCCCCAAAATCAAGTATTGAAAAAAGTGGTATAGGATTTTATTTTAAAATAAGTTGAGAAATATTCAGGTTTGACATGCACACACTTGTTTAGTTTATTGCAAGGTAGTTATGATAAGATATTCACATAGATATTCAATTAGTACTAAACCCCAAACTCTTTGCCATCGAGGTCATTCTGACTATTAGTGACCCTATATGACCGAGTAGAACTGCCCTATGGAGTTTCCAGGGAGCACCTGGTAGATCCAAACTGTTGACCTTTTGGTTAGTAGCTGTAGCACTTAACCACTACACTACCATGCTTTCACATTTAGAACTGGAGAATGTGAAGTAATAATTACAATGACAGTTCAACGGTTAGAGTCCAAATTTTTAACTTCAGATGTTTACCTTTAACAAGTGGTCTTTAGGAAGAAAACTTGACCACTATTTAGACTCAGCAGAGGTCCTGCATTGCCAAGGACTGAGGCTGGAGGTGATGAACACAATCTCAGTTTAGCCTTAGTCTTCAGAGTTAGACTCCACTGGGAGGTTCCATCTCTGCTGTCTCTCAGCAAGTAAGAGAAATTCAGGGTGTATATGTGTGGTGTCAAAGACTAGTTAGGTATTGTCTGCAGGGTTAGAAACTAAGGGGCTATTTACTGCTTAATTATGTTTTAAGGCAGTTTACCAAGATTTTATTTTTATATTTTTACTTTCTTTTATCACACTATATTGGGTCAAAGTTAACTGAAAGGTTGTTTACCACATTCTTCACATACACCTATGTTTCTAAGTTCAGAAATTTTCTAAATAGCTTTCTAATAACTTTCAAATGATGGTAGTGAACTTCAGAAAGGTAGACGTATTTCTAAGTCCATATTATAAGTATTTATATAAGGGTACTTTGGAAGCATGAGAGAGACTTACATGATTTGAGAGTGTTATGGAAACATATAGAACAAGACCTCTATGGAGAACGGTTCTACTCTGACACACATAGGGCTGCCATGAGTCGGATCTTACTTGACAGCAACTTACTTGACAGATCCAACATGAGTTGGATCTTACTTGACAAAAACTGCTGGTTTTTATATTATTTTACCAGTATCATTTTGTCCTTTTCAGTGTTTTAGGATTACAGCAAAAGCTATTAATTTTGTTTTTAATTAAAGTAGTCATTCAGTAAATGAGATACTATTGTAGGAAGCACCAAGGATTAAAAAAAAAAAAAATACTAGCCCTGTGGTAGAAGATTTGTCAGTCACATGCTTCATGTGTTAATTTTTCTCCTAATAGGTGGAAAAATATGAGACAAAGTGTTGAAAAACATGACAATGTTCTCTCAAAAAGTATATGTGACTCTAGAAATCATCTGCTTTCAGTGCTTATCAGCAAACACTTTCTTATCAGTTACTGTTTTAACAGAGACTAGTAAAATTAGCCACAAAAGAGATAAATGGGAAATGTGGTTGAAAGAGGAAAAAGGAAGATTAATTGGCCAGGCAGATGGGAGGGGATTGCCTGAGGGGAAGAGAGAGATGCTCGTAGAGTATAAAACAGACTAAAAGGAACAAATCCTTCACAATTTTACCTGCTCAGTTTAGGATGAGTGCTAGTATAGTTCGTACCTGGGGGGAGCTGTGAGATCAGCAGTCCAGTAAGGCCGACTGATTCCCAGTAACTAATGCATAGAACCACAGAGGACTAAATAGGACAGGAATCTCTGCAATCTTACAGTCCTTACTCTTCTACCCAAATGCGAGGACTGGGGGTCAAAAAGGGCTCAAGAAGAACCTTGACATCATACAAAAAGTTTTCCACCATTGTAGAGTTTTATTTGTTCCAAACACACATAATCTTTCTCTTAGTATACTTCACTGTGTTTTCTACTAGAAGAAAAACCGGACTTCTCTTATCCATGGCCTTTGTGTTTTGATCACCATGCTGTTCCCATCTCCCCATCTGCCGCTCACTGGGCTAGGCAATAGGGATTCCTTGGTCATTGCTGCTGCCCTCTGCAGAGAACTGGCTAGTAGGGAAGGTATCTCTAAACAGAGAACAGTTACTCTATATACGATGCAGTGAATTCACTAAAATTGAGAGCCAAAACAGACTCTAGCTACCTTTCTGTGCCTATTCAAAAGTGCAGACTCTCTTAAAATACATTTAAGTAATAGAAAGTATTTTAATAGATACTAAGAGCATTCCTTGAATACTCTGGGGGTCAGTTCTACCCTAGCCCCTAGGGTCGCCATAAGTAGGATCCGACTCGATGGCACTTGGCTGGCTGGCAAGCCCATAATAAGGATAAACTCAACAGACCAGAAATTGTAATGAATTCTTAGAAGGTACACAGCAGCTATAATCCTCTTGCTCAGAAGTCAGAACAGAGCAATTCAGTCTAAGGTAGTTGCAGGGTTAGAGGCTACATTGCCAGAGCAGTGTTGCCTAAAGAAAAGCCAGGAAAACTTCAAGCTCAGTTCAACAAATCAAGGAGCAGAAGGAGTCCCTCAGAGAGTTCTCAGGACAATTAAATAAAACCTTCATTTGACAGTTGGGGCCAGTGGTCTGCTCCTCCTCTGCCCTCCGCTGTCAGTTCACTGAGCAGTTGGCAGCAACAGTGTTTGCCCCGGGATCCAGCCTGGAGGACTATATAATATATAAAATGAATTATGTCCCAAGGAGAATCCCTTGTATGAAAGTTGGGGCTGGAGATTAAAGGAAGCAGGCCTGAGTTCACTTGGAACCTCCATGTCCACAGTAAGGAGGGAGAAGGAAGAAGGATTTAATGATTCTCTTTGTGATCAGGATAAATTTAGGAGTGGGGCTCTCTGAGGTGAGAGTTCTCACATAGGATACACCGAGTGGGCAGTGTTCTGGCAACATACAAGAATCACCAGAGCTGGGGAGCCCTCAGACCCCATATGAAAGCTGTTCGCACTCTCTCTCAGGTCTTGCATCTGACCCTTTCCCAAACATGCAAGGTGGACTTCTGTATTAAGAATTCTGTATTCACTGAAACTAAAGGAGGTTCTCACTTGATTTCTCACTTGATTTGAGGAAGCCCGTTCCAACAATTCTGGATTATATAAGGAGACTTACACACACACACACACACACACACACACACACACACACACACACTATATATAGTTGTATATATACATAGTTGTATATATCCACACTATATCATATAGTCATTGTATCTATTTGTGTGTGTGTGTGTGTGTGTAGTCGTTGCTTTTAGTTGCCATCAAGTCGGTTGTGCTTCATAGCAACCCTATGCATAGCAGAACAAATCACTTCCCAGTCTTGGACCATGCCCACAATCGTTTTTATACTTAAACCCATCATTGCAGTCCCTGTGCCAATCCATATCATTGAGGGTCTTTTTCTTTGTCATTGACCCTCCACTCTACCACGCATGAGGTCCTGCTACAGAGATCGATCCCTCCTGACAACATGTCCTAAGTCTATAAGATGCAGTCTTGCCCTCTTTGCTTCCAACGAGCATTCTGGTTGTACTTCTTCCAGAGCAGCCCAAACCACAGGCTACTTGAACAAACTCAATGAGATGCTAGCAAGTCATTCAAAATATTGAGAAGATCCAAAATGTTGCTGAGTAGTATGAATAGAAAACCCTACCCACTTCTGGTTACACCCTAATGTAATTTTAGATTGCCAAGGAAAATGATAAAATCTTAAAAGTTTGTCAAGGAAAAAAAATCAGATTGTCTGTGATAGAGTTCTCTCCCAATTAAAATCAGTAACACTGGATACAAGACAATGAAGGAGAAGTAGTATCAAAATTCTGAAAGAAAAACAAAAACATTTAACCTAGAGTTCCCTATTCAGCCAAACTCACTCATGTGGAAGGAAAAAACAAAGAGATTTTTAGATATGCAAAGACTTATGAAATGTACTACCTATAAAACGTTTCCTGAAGAATATACTGTTTAACAGGATGGAGGATGAATTCAGGACAAAGAAGTGAGGTATAGGAGCAAGAGGGGACTGATAAATCAGTTAAACAAAATCATCAAAGCATCTTGTAAAGAAAAACGGACCTGAAATTACAATAAAAGATGATTTTACCAGGGCAAGAATTGGAGGCTGGAGAAAGGAGTAGTGCTAAGTATCTTATTTTCAGGGAAGTTGTAGACAGTGACCATTCATGCATCCATCACAATCATTATTGCTCCAGTGAGGATGGTGCAGCAAACCACTTTGAGAATTCTGGGAAGACACTGCAGAGGAGGGGCATTTGAATTTGGTCCTAGGGGAATTAATGTTAGCCAAGTCAGCAAACGTTAGGCTGGAGGACTACTGAGAGCAAAGTGACCACATACACAAAGAACCTGAGTTATTGAAGACAAAGTGAGAAGCTCAGAAATGATTGTAGGGAATGTGGCCTGAGGTGTCTAAAAATAAGGTATTTTTATTTCTGTTTTCTCTACGGTGCCAGATGATGATCTCAGTCAATTTCCTTATCATACTTTATTAATTGCCTGCTCCTAGCATCCATTTCGCTCCATGACTCATTATTTTTACTGGAAAAGAAGGCTCGCATATCACAACCTGCTGGAAATTCCATGTTCTTCTGAATTAAGGATGATCCGTTTGCTTCCAAAATCATTATGCACATATTACACAAGCTGTATAATGAGTCATATGTTAATCATACTCTTTTAAACTAAGTCTTTAAGAAATTGTAAACAAGGTGTATTTCAGATTTTCAAGAAACAGTTGCCATCAAGTCGGTTGTGATTCATAGCAACCTTATGCATAGCAGAACAAATCACTTCCCAGTCTTGGACCATGCCCACAATCGTTTTTATACTTAAGCCCATCATTGCAGTCCCTGTGCCAATCCATCTCACTGAGGGTCTTTTCCTTTGTCGTTGACCCTCCACTCTACCACGCACGAGGTCCTGCTACAGGGGTCAATCCCTCCTGACAATATGTCCTAAGCCTATAAGATGCAGTCTTGCCCTCTTTGCTTCCAAGGAGCATTCTGGTTGTACTTCTCTAGTGACTCTAGTGATCCCCACAACAGATTTCTGTGAAATAAATGTGATCAGTAGGAAACTCAGACTAACAGACTAGACCACTATGACCAAAAAACAATGAAGAACACCTTCAGATGTTCAACACAAGTTTCATGTTTTTAATAAGATGCTTGTTTTTGCTGGAGGTGACTCATGCTAATCAGTAATATATTCTATTTTTTAATACTCCATTATTCAAAATCATCTGTGGATGATTAATATTCACAGACAAGCTCTCAAGAATGGCTACCACTTTCTTTCGAGCCCACTCAGAGTCAGAAGATTGTTAAACTGTAGCAACGTGAAGCCAAAACTTTCATTTATCTTATAAAGAAATTTTTATTTGTGTTTAAATGGAAGTTAGAACTGACAGACCATACATAGAACACTACACTTAAAACCCCCCAAAACAAACCCATTGCCATCAAGTAGATTCTGCAGCACTGTGACCCTACAGGACAAAGCAGAATTGCTCCCTATGGTTTCCAAGCAGCACCTGGAGGATTCAAACTGCTGACCTGCTGGTTAGCAGACATAGCACTTTACCTCTGCTCTATGAGGGTTAAGTACTGTTTACAGAGGAGATATGGAAGAGAATAGAAAAAGCATGACAGGAGAGAGCTGTTTATCAGGTTTTATAATGATGAGTTTATTAAGATATCAACTGTGAGTAAATCACTTACTGAGACATAAATTCAGAAGAAGAGGGTTTTTTTTTTTTTTTTTTTTTTTTGTAAAATAGATGTGTCTCTGATACCAAGAATACAGAAAACAATTGATTTCATTCCATGGAGATGTTCTAATCAAATGCATTTGGTTGATTTCTTGGAAAAGTAAAAACATACTCAGTATGAGTACTGAATTCATATACTATGTAGCTCCACTGACATCTACATATGAGACTTTAAAATAAAGTGAGTATTTAGTTCAAATTTACATCCTATTTTCATTAAGAAAAAAATGTTTGAGATGGTTGTGGGATTCATTACTCTTAGCGCTAGCTTTCTATTTCTGGAATTGCTCAGTTAAACTGTGGCTTAGGCAGACATTTACCTCCTGTCTTTTCTTCCCTGTATCTTGCCTTTTAAATATTCTCCTAAATATTAGCATTTTTCTAAGGCATGATTTAGGAATAAGAAATGAGACTGAAGTAATTAATTATGCTGGCTTGGAATATTGCTAATACAAGGCTTATATGAACATATATGGAAAGAGTTTTAGGTAAGAAAACAAATAAAATGTCAGCTAAGCAAGGGAACTGGAAACCACTATCTAGGGTTGATTTAAATCATGCATGTACTATTTGTCTTTTTGTCACAGAAATCCAAGACATGGCAGTGACTGTGAGTTAAGATAACATACAGACAATCATACTCTGAGAATATTTCTCACTTAGTACTGGCTTCAGTGTTATATAAATTTCAATTTGGATTCTATACCAGACATTTGCAAATACAAATGAAAAGAGCAGAAAATATGCTAAAACATTTCACAGAACAACTAAGAAATGCAAGGAAGATGCTTCAGTGTTTCTTTACATACATCACCACAGAACTCAGAGTCTATACTTGGCACTAATTATAACTGAAAAGACTGGTGTCATACCCAGGAGTGGATTAACCAATAAGCCAGGTACATAGACGTTTACAGTAAGCAAAGTATACACAGGCTTACTTGCATTTACTTACTAATTTGTAGTACACAATTTCACATGTGCTACAGATTAGTACATAAGCACAAGTAAACACAAGTGTGGCATAGTAGTTAAGTGCTGTGTCTGCTAATCCAGAGTTGGCAGTTCAAATCTACCAGGCACTCCTTAAAAACTGTATGGAGCAGTTCTACTCTGACCTGTAGGGTTGCTATAAATCAGCACTGGCATGACAAGAGTGGGTTTTGAGTAAGCCCAAGTGAACCTTGATGATTGGGTAATCTGTTCCTGCTACACATCTTACACAAAGACTTGATGTCCAGTCTGATATGGAATTCTCCTAGAATCAAGGTGAATCTGAAGCATCTTAATGTCAAACTTACACAAAGTATAAATTGAGCCCTTCTGAGATTCCTCGGGGAACTCAGATTTTCCAGTTGTGCTCAAGCTTGTCATGTGCAAGTGTAAGGGGATGAGATGGGAGATGGATCAAAGCACCAGAAAAGGATCAGTTTGGGGTTGGAAGAAGTTCCCAGACAGAGAAGCTTTCATCAGAATGCCCACTTGTCCCAAGAGAAGGTCAAAACAGGCCAATGGCAGCAGCTTCTCAGATCTGATTTGCCGCCTCTTCCTGGATTCCCTTTACAAGGTTATATATATTTTAAAGGAAAGCACCAGTATGTGAAGTCTCTTCCTTTAGTCTTTCAATGCTTTGTCAAATAGTCTCTCAATAGAAGAAGTGTGTGGTATGCTTTTTTAAAAAAAGATACCTGCACAGTGAATGATGGTGATTAAGAAGTTCACTAAGCCAGAACTGACTTGGCAGTAATGGGTTTGGTTTTCAGCTTTGACAAGATTGTCTGACATCAATCATGTGAGGTTATAAATCCCATCACAACATCATTTTATCCTGTTATATTGTTATAATTTGTTCAATATGAAGAATTTTACAAAGTACTTTGTTGTGTACTGAATTGTGTCTCCCCAGAAATTGTTTGCCTCAGGTTGGTAGGGCTGTGGTTTCCATGACTGTGAGATTATCCATCATTTGATGACAGTTCCCTGAGTGTCACAGGTTCTATTACTATGCTTGAAAAAAATGGATTAGCGGAAGTTGTTCTGATGAGATTTACAAGGTTAAGTAGTTTCTTAAGCCAATCTGTTGCGATCTAAAAGACAGCAGCGAGCAGAGTGCCAGGAAGGACCTCACACCACCAGGAAAGTAGTGCTGGGAGCAGGATCCATCCTTTAGGCCTCGGGTTCCTGCACAGAGAAGATCCTAGTTCAGCAGAAGACTGATGACAAGGACCCTTCTTCGGTGTCAACAGAGAAAGCCCTCTCCTGGAGCTGATGCCCTGAATTTGGACTGCTGGACCTACTAGACTGTGAAAGAACAAACTTCTCTTTGTTAAAACTATCCACTTGTGATATTTCTGCTACAGCAGCACTAGATGACTAAGACAGAGTTATTCATCCGTTTGTCTTATTTATATTATCAGGAAAAGAAGCATGCCCAAGGCCTCTGCCTCAGTTGTCTCATAGTGTTCTAACAGAAATACCATGAGTAGATGGCTTTAACAAAGAAAAGTTTATCCTCACAGTCCAATAGGCTGGAGTTTCAAACTCAGGGTGCCGGCTCCAGGAGAATGCACTCTCTCTATGGGAAGGTCTTTATGTTGCATCAGTCTTTCTTTGGTTGAAAAGCATCTCGGTGCAGGAACTTTAGGTCCGAAGGACACACTCTGCTCTTGGTATTGCTTTCTTGGTGGTGTGAGGTTCCCAATTCTCTGCTTGCTTCCCTTTCCTTATATCTCTTATAGAATAAAAGGATAAAGAGGGGTACAAGCCACACTCTGGGGAAACTTCCTTAGTAAGGCTATTGCAGTCCTACCTTCAACCTCTTTTAACATAACTTTGTCTGTTAACCACAGGCAGAGGTCAGGATTTATAGCGTAGCAAAATCACAAAATGGGGAGCAATCATACAATACTGGGAATCACAGCACAGCTGAATTGATACGCACATTTTTGGTAGGATGCAATTCAGTCCATGGCAGCCTCCTAGACCGAACACTGGGCTACTATTAAGGATCCTGAGTAATAATTCCAGCAGAGAAAGTAGGTGATTAGGTTCAGTTGGTGCTTCAGACTAGCGAACCTCCACGTGTCCTCCATGTGACTTCAGCTTCTCACAGTGTGATGGCTGATTTCAAAGAGGAAGCACTTCCAGACGGAGGAACAAATACTGTAAAGAAACTAATCAGTAGTAGTAGAGTCTCTTATGACCCAGCCTCAGCAATCATGTGGTATCACTTCCACTGCATGCTGCTAGATATAAAGGAATCACTAAGTTCAGTACAGAAATAAGAGGAAAAAATTTGACTTGACTGCATCATGGGGAGGAGGAATGAAACGCTGCTGCAGAAACTGTGGCAGGGGAAATATTGTGGCAACCGTCTTTGGACAATCAATCAGGGTGCTAAGTCCTTTAATTAATGTTTAAATCCTGCTATCAATCCTATAAAATAGATATAATTTTTACCATAACCTTGAAATCTAATTTTCACTAATTTCAGTGGTGAGAAAATCAAAGGACATTTCTACTTGGATGGCTCACTGGCACTAAAGCAACTCTAGAATAATATATATATATTTTTAGAAATTTGTATCTAATCATCCTCACATTCTTTCTTGATGAGTGAGATAGCCACATACACACAGTAGCTAAATCTGAAAGTTTGGATTTCTCGTTAGTTCTTTCCTTGTTGCTGCCTGGCTCAGTTATCTAGTGCTGCTGTAATAGAAAAACCACAAGTGGCTGGCTTTAGCAAACAGGTTTATTCTCTTACCATCCAGAAGGTTCTAGAAGTCCAAATTCAGGACACTAGCTCCAAGGGAAGGCTTTCTCTCTTGGCTCTGGATGAAGGTCCTCATCCTCAATTTTCCCCAGGACTAGGAGCCCCTCTGAGCAGGATTCAAAGCGTGTGTCCTGCTCCCACTGCTGCTCTCTGCTTCCGTCTGTCTTCTATATCTCGTAAGAGATTAGCTCAAATACAATCTAATCCCATAGATTGTGTCTTGCCTCTTTAACACAACTGCCACCCATCCCGCCTGACTAACATCATAGAAGTAGGATTTACAAGGTGTAGGGAAATCATATCAGATGATAAAACAGTGGACAATCACATAATACTGGGAATATATGGCCTAGCCAAATTGAAACACATATTTTGGGGGGACACAATTCAATCTATGACCTTATATCTTTTGGCCCCCCAAGATTAATGTCTTTGACACATGTAAAACATATTCACTTGATCATATCATACCAAAAGTTTTAATTCAATTCCAAGACCAAAAGCCAAAAATTCCTTTTCATCTGTGAAATTTAAAATATAAGTAATCTGCTTCCAAAATATAATGGTAGAACATGCTCAGGCTAGATATTTCCATGACAAATGGGAGAAATTGGAAGGAAAGAAGGTATAACAGGCATCAACCAAGTCAACAGAACACATTACATTAGCTCTCAAGGCTGGAGAATAATCTGTTCTCTGAGATCACCCACCAAACGGCTCCTGCCCTCCAGCCTCTAGGTATGAGCCACGCTCTCCAGATTCTGAGTTAAACACCCTCAGCTCTAGTCTTTAGCTCCCCTTTCCAGGCCCAGTGAAATGGAAACTCTGCCCCCTTCATTTTAAGTGTACCATTCTTCTAGTCCATTTGAGTGGTGACTCAAACTTTAGAAACACCAGAGGCCACGAGTCCATCCTTTGAAGCCCCAGAGGTCAGGGATACCTTTTGAGAATAAGTAGCTCGCTTTCTGTGTTCCTTACTCAGTTTCTATTTCTTTTTCCTTGGCCTCTTGGGCCTCATGTTTGCACCTGCCCTGCTGAAGCAAGTGTTTCTTTCAAAGTTCTGTAACTCCATTGTTAAGTGCCTGAAGACACCTCACTCTGCTAGTGAACTTTGGCTGGAAAGCACTCAATTCTCTTGCTCCACGGGCAGCAAGTCTAACTCCACTACTGAGCTCCCAGAGGCACCTCACTCCTCCAGGAAGCCAACCGTGCAAAGGCATTCAGCACTCTGTTTCCATGGGTTGGCTCCAACACTACCTGGCATGGTCTCCTGTTTCTGTTGCTACTGGTTCTCTGATGCTGCCAGTTTTCTGCTGCTTCTGAGGTGTTAACAGTTCCCTTCATTTCACTCTGGTCCTCTATCCATTCAAAGTTTCAAACCTACTTTCACATTTTAGGCATCAACTAGGACAGCACCTCACTCTCTCTGTGCCAAATTCTGTCTTAGTCACCTAGTGCTTCTGTAACAGAAACACTGCAAGCTGACGGTTTTAACAAAGAGAAGTTTATTCTCTCACAGTCTAACAGGATAGAAGACCAAATTTAGGGTACCACCTCCAGAGGCAGTCTTTCTCTATCATCTCTGGAGGAAGGTCTTTGTATACAATCTTACACTGACCCAATATCCATTGAATAGCTATATCTGCCCATCTCTCTTTTTCCATCTTCACTGCTAATACTTTACTCCTTCACCATTGCTTGAGTATGTTACTGTAATTTCCTAAGATATTCTTACCTCTTGTGTGGACCTCTTTCACTCTATTTTGTGCATGAGTATCACAGTGACCATTCTAAAAACAAAATCAGACTATGATGCTCTTCTACTTAAATCTCTCTAATTCCACTGATAGTGTTCACAACACACTTTGCATTTCCTCACATGGTATATAATGTTCTAGTGCCTGTCTACTTCTAGCCCAGGAACTGAGCCGAGCTAGCTGGGAGTAGATAGCAATACACACACTGTGTTAGACTGATGGAGTTGGTGGCTTTGTGGAAATCACTGTGTTGTTTTCGGAGCACAGTTCTATGTCACTCCAGTTGCTTGTGATCTTGTGGGTCTGAGGGCCCAGCTTTACGAGAACTGCTTTTTCAAGAGAAGCTGGTTGTCTTCATATTTATGTCCTTTTTTTTTTTTAAAAAAAAAAAGTAGTCTAAATTAAAACAAACACTCTATGCAAGGCAAAAAGTGTCTGTGACCCAGGGTCAATCATTGCCCTTTTGCCATCCTAGGATCTTTTACCGGGAAGCACTGGTAGCTGAGAACATCTAACTACTACAGTGATTTTGGTGGCTCCCATAGACTTTGTTATAAGCCCTTATATGTGTTACAGCAGCCCATCATGATCAAGGCAAGACTGATTGGGTCTAAATCTCAGCTCTGCCACATATTAGCTGGATGGTCTTGGGCAAGTTATCTCAAGTCTCTGATTCTCAGTTTTCTCATTTTAATTTGCGGATGAAGAAAACATTATCTACCTTAAGGGGTTTTAACAGTGAGAACTAAATAAATCAAGATAAATGAAAACACTTAGAATAGTTGTCTGATACTTAGTGTTATATGAGGGTTAGTTATTATTCTTACTAGAAGAGAATGTATACCTAGTACTTAACGCAACTACACCCCTTCATGTAAAATTCATATTTATAATTTTAGATTGTTTCAAATTTAAGTTGCATTTTAATAGCGTCTGGAGATAACAATTTATCTTGGGAAAAAAATCTGAAACACCTTTTAATGCAATCTCTCCTCTAGTGAGTCACAGTTGTTGGAACACAGGACATGGCATGCAACAGCTTGCAATATATATTCCAAAACTACGTGCTATGTCAATGAGCGGTGCTGGGAATTGTGAAACAGTCAAAACACAGTAGTTATTGTACTGAGGAGAAGTATGCTGGGTGCTTTGAGAATGCAGAAGAAGTGAAGCTAAACCCAACACCAATGTGAGTTGGTCTATAAAACCTTCTTGCTGAATCTTGAAGGGTGCACAGGAGTCGGTGTGTTGAAGAGCAAGAAACTTAAAGCACTTACATAGTCCCTTTATAAGCTAATCTTTGATCAAACTATTCAAAATAGGACAACTGGCTAATGAGAATCTCTGTATTGCTAATTTATGCCATAGCATACTCATGAAATTTCACATTTTCACCCATCGTCCTAACTTGAATTAAATTATTCCCAGTAGGTGAGATTCTTAGTAACACAGGTTAAAAATATGCATCATCAAGCCTGTTGAAAATCTAGTTGGAAGAAAAACAGCTATCTCTTCCTGAATAGTTATCATGTGCCAGCCTTCTAATGAGCACTTTAGGAATTAATTCACCTAAACCTCACAAGAAGAAAGTTCTATTACTGCCAAGTTCATAAACTTAACAAGTAGCAGAGCCAGAGCTGGAACTCGAGGCTGCCAAACCCATTCTCTTAATAACTATACTAAGTGAAAAATTTGGATTCATTCCTTATTAAAATTTTTTTTTCATTTTCCTTTTATAAAATTTGAGGAAATATTCAGAGATGTAACTTCATTAATAATATTAATTCAGATTTCCTTTCTGGGAACCTTTTTATACTGTCCTGTATAAAATATTGCCATTTATAAGTTTCCTTTCACCACTGTAAGGACAAAAATCACAAGATTTTTTGCTGGTCAGCACTGTTCTCCAACTGAAAGTACTTTGACATCCTTATCTTCTTTGCTTTTCCCCCTGGTAGCTACAGAAAACTACTTCAATCATGCATGTAACTTTGTCTACTCTTTTAGCAGAACACCACACACTTAAATCACTAAGATGGATTCCTAGTAAGGCATCTAAATTTTTAAAAAGAAAGGAGGAGAGAGAACATCATTTGTAAATAATTGGCATAGTAGGGGTAACTGAACGAAACAAACCCTGTGCAGAGCCACTGGGCTGATTCCAACTCACGATGAGCTCGTGTGTTGCAAGGTAGAAACGTGCTGAGGATTTTCACTGGCTGTAATCTTTGTGGTGAGTCCCCGGGCAGCAAATGGGTAAGCATTTTATTGACTAACTGAAAGGAAAGGCTGGCAGTTTGAACTCACCCAAAGAAGCACTCTGGAAGACAGGCCTGATGATCTTCTTCCAAAAAGTCAGAGCCTTGAACTCCCTGTGGAGCACAGTTCTACTCTGCACACACAGAGTCACCATCAGTTGGAATCAACTCAAGGTTGATACCAACAAAAAAAATCTTTATAGAAGCAGATCACTGGGGCTGCTTTCTTTTGAGGCCCTGGTGATTCTCAATTTTTAGGTTAGTAGCTGACAGCAAGCCATTTGTACCATCCAAGAATGTTCCAGAATAGTAGTTACTCTCTAAATGTATCAGGTAAATCAAAAGACAGGTATCAAAAACTAACAAACAAAAACAAACTGGTCTTCGTCAAAGAGTTCCTTTCAAATAAGAAAGAGAGTTGAAGTTACACCTTCATTAAAATGACATCATTGCCAGGTTTCCTTCGCAAATGTAAATGAAAGCCAAAAAGCAATGTGGCTATTTTTCCCACCTCCTGTTGGACATAAATACATGTGTAGAGCAGACCTTTTTCTCCCTCTTCCCTCTCCAGCAGCCAATATGCCCAGGCCCATCATCTTCTCTCGTTCTGGAGTTAGCCCTTTCGTGCTTTTTCTCAAGTAGTTACGCTTGCATATAATCCCAATATTGACAACAAACCACATTGCTTGAGACAGTTAGGTTTCTACGGAGGTTTTCTAGTCATTTCTCTGGTCATCCAAGTCCGAGGATATGGCTGGCGCCACCGGGAAATAAAATAGAGGTCAAAGCAGCAGCGACGACTTTCAAGCTCTTGGCTAAATTTAGCTGTGCGATACTTTCCACTCTAATAAAAACTAAACTACAATTATAGAACGCTGGCGCAGAATGGGCACTTAAAGGTCACTGAGTCCAACCCCCTCGTTTTTCTGATGAAGGCAGGGAGCCTGGATGGAGCCAGTGATTTACCTGAAGTCACAGAGCTTGTTAATGGTAGAGCTAGAACCTGAACTAAGGTCTGCTGAGCCCCGAAGCAGTGCTGTTTACACTATACCACAGATGCTCTGCCTCCTACTCTCGGTCCAAACTAACCAGATCTTGCAACAGAAATATGGCTGTTATTGGCTGAGGCTGACCCTCCATGGTCATTTATCTATTGGGTGGCTGACTATGAAATAGCAAAGGTGTCTGACTTATAAGTTGCTGTAAGAGAAATAAAATGATTCTATACCTCTACCCTGCCCCCAACTCTAAAAACTTCCTGCTTTATGTTCATCAATAATGAATGCCTCATCCCTGCAATACTCAGAGGGAGCTTACATTGCACTTTTGAGCAGCCGGTTAGTAATGTACAGTAGATAGAGGCTTTCTTTCAAATCCCAGGACAGTGGGTCCTTCAAGGCTAGTGCTGCATTTTCAATTAGCTGCTGAGTGAATGCTTGGCATGGGTATTACTGAAGAGGCGCGCAATTAGCTTACTGTTCCTTTCCGTATTGTGCTGAGAGGATCCCAGGGATTGGTGGGGGGACAGGCAAGCCAGGCATCACCGTGGTTGTGGAAGAAGGAAGTTGCTCCAGACCTCAGCATCTTCCCACACTCACTCTGGAATTACAGCTATTTATTACAAAGCACTCTGTGTGGCTTGGTGGAGCGCATCTGAGGAAACACACCAGACACCACTTGGGGTTGTCTTTCTGAGCTCCTCTTGACTGACTAATTCTCATCATTATCATGGAGCCCAACAGTCCGAAAAAGATACAGTTTGCTGTGCCTTTATTCCAGAGTCAAATTGCACCTGAAGCAGCAGAGCAGGTAAGCAGAACTGGGTGTGGACCGGTTCCTGTATGTAAGTTTATAAGGAATACCATGTTCTTGATGATGATGGAAAGGTTCTCTACCTCTTGAATATGGCTAGCTTTATGACTTTCAGGATATGTGAATGAGAACACAGGCTAGTTTCTCTGTGCACTTGTATTTGACTTGCAATGGGGGAATTATTGAATAAAGCATCCCTTCCTTTGATTCAAAGTTAGCATTCATTAGGGAAAAATGGTTACATTAGCAATTCAGATTTGGATAAAAAGAATCTGTTTTTTAGTTATTAAAATAACAGGTGCAGTATTTGGAACAACTTCTAAACAATCAAAATTAGCAAGTTTGTTGCATTGTTTATAAAATAAACAGATTGATTTAGTAATGATTTCACTAAATGCTGGAATAATTCCAGCCTATAGGCATACTTAGTATTTTATTCTAGTTGTTTTCATCATGTATCTAAAGCACTAATAAATTTGAAGTGTATGTAATATAAACAGAGGTTTTAGGTATGTTTGTAATTTAAAAAATTCAAAGATTATAAATAGTATTTTAACATTTCCTGGATTCTTTTTCCATGTCTAATGTGTCTGTATATCTGAATCTCTCCTTTTTCCCTCTCTCTCCTTGTTTTGCTGTTTATTCATAGAAGACATGAGATTGGTTTCCATCTGCATCACCTTTTGTATTCAGATTTCCTTAGACTTGATGCAATGGTGCCACTCCAAAGATCATTTGTGGCAAGACTACAATGGCAGGAAGGCAAACACAAAGTTACAAAGTCACCAACTTAAATCACTGATTTTTAAAACTCAGATTATCCCTGTTCAGTCCAAGGCCTTAAACATAAGTATGGAATCTATGACTCTTACCTTTCCAGGATGTTTTGATAATTTGAAGTATATTTATTCATTCAGACTCAGGTCAGGAGCACAAATGCCACTTTGAATGTGTTCCTATGGTGAATCAAGCAATGATTATATTCTGGCCAAATGCCTTTGGTAAACTTTCTTCTTTTACCTTATTTATCTGTAAGCTAGGGTTTTACTATTCACTAATAAATTAAAAAAATCAAGATGCACTAGATTCTATTCATAATACTCACCTGTAATCCTTAAAATAAGAAACAAAACACATACAGCCTCCAAATCCTAGCTCATTCTCTTTTTGTTAATTTAAACATTGTACTAGACATTTTTTAAAAAGCTAATATAAATTGAAATTAAAAATTCACTCTTTTAACTTTAATAATGATAACTGCTAAAAATTTGAGTCTTCCAGGTTTCTCTAAACACGGTTAAAAAAGAGGAGCAGTGGATCTTGAAAGCATGTCTATCTTGTGAGGCTCTGAGAGAGCTTAAAATTAGCAAGTCATTCCCATGTTTTCTGTTGCATTCTGTGGTTATTTCTTTTCTGTGGAAATATATCTTTTTGATCAAAGAAGGGGATACTGATATCTGAAAGTTCTACTGTCTGTCTTTCTATTATTTCAGAATAAAATTCGTGAGCACCTACTGTGTGCCCTTCAGATGTCTGCATTGTATGTTGGGAAGATTTTGATAGGGCCACTTTGCAAGTTTAGAGTAACCTGAGGCAGTGTCTGATTCTCACTGACATCAGCTGGGCCTTTGTTGTTCACAGATCAGGAAAAGAAGACCCACACCAGCATCACTTGTGATTCTCAATGAACATAACCCCTCAGGTAAAGAAGCATGATGTGTTTCACCCTGATAGAAAGAATAGAATTGTTTTCAGAGATCAAAGAGTATGTCAACGCTGAGAGGTTTTAGTTCTAGATTTCAGTTAGCGATCATGCAATGAGTTTATCTATGAAATGAATCATAAACAAGACCAAAGAGAAATATTGGAGAAACTGTACCAGCCCCAAGTCTGCTTTTCTTGTTGGATACCGGGATGATGGTATGCTGTGAAATGTTCTGTTAGGTTGGCTGTCATGTGTTCAGGTGTTTGGATGGAATCTGGTTCAGTGCTTATTAATGAGACTGGTGGAGAGTTGTTTAATTAGGTTTCAAAGCTCAAATTACAGCCCTAGAGATGCTTATATCTTTACAGAGTAGGGTTTTTTTTTTTTTTTTTTAATTTATGAAAGACTGTCAGGTGGTGGGCAGAAAGCCAGCCTTGGCTATGGCTTTGGTGCTGATGTCATCTCTGAATAATGCAATTGACAAGGAACCAGATCAATTTTCAGCACTGCCCTTTGAGAGCTATTCCAAAGGGTTACATCCATTTGTTGAGGTTTTATTTTCTACTTCCCGTAAAAAGGAATGCTGCATTATTGTTTTTGATAAAGAACGGTGAGCTCTAATACGCAGTTATTTACTTAATGAGTCGGGGTGAATTACGTCTCACATTTAAGTGCTGCTTCTAGAAATACAAGCAGGACAGCAAAGGTCATCGCATTAGCTTGTAACCAGGCAGAGCTCATGGCTGGATTTTTTTTTTTGCAGGTAAAAACAAGGTTGGACAGAAAGAGTTTGAATAATGGAAACATTTAAAATCTAAATACGGGTTGTAGTGAATGATTCGCTGTAAGAATTCCAGGTCAAAAATAGTCCTGGACTTTTCAATTACATTTAACTTAAAGGTAATTTAATTTAAAGAAATGCACGTATTAAAAAAAAAAGTAAAATCTTCATGGAGCATTCATCACTGTACGCAAATACAAGAAAATGTTGAACTGATGGGAAACTTGTAAACTAATTCATTGCTGTTGAAAACAACTATAATTTGACTCTGTATCTTTAGAGTATTATTACCGTTGTCTCTCCCGACCCCCCCGCCCCCCGCCAAAAATTGCGATTCAGTCTATTCCGATTTTGACTTCTAGCGCCCCTGTAGGACAGACTAGAACGTCCCATAGGGGTTCCCAGAAAAGGCTGATAAAAAGCAGGCTCTTAACCACTGCACCGCCTGGGCTCCGCAAAGTGCTATACAGTATTTTAAAATATATTATTTCACTTAATAAATGTTAACTGATTTACATTTGGTTTATTTACTTACATCTGGTATGAATGGATGTACTTATAACCCAGTACTTATAGTTTACAAACAAATATAACTGAAAAATCATAACCAGCATAATTTCTGTTTTGAAGTAGTTTTATAGTAATTTTCCACCACGCTGGCTTGCAGTGGCAGACTTTCCACGATGTTCTAGGCTAACCATGAAGAATGTTGCTCAACTTGATTTCTAGGTGTCCTGGATAATGCTTTTCTATCTACCAGACAGCAGCTTTCAGAGTTCTGCAGGCATTGTTACCGTTTGTACATAATGAAGTCATGTAGCTGACCGTTGTGCTTCTTATTTCAGCTAAAAAATAGGAACTATTGTTTCTGGAAGGTCAAATACGTGCAGTTGAGGATAGTGTCAGAGAAGTGAAGCGATCCTGACTCACTCTTCCAGGAGTGACAGATTTCAGAGCAGAAGTCATCCTGTTCTGTCCTAACATGCACGCATTTCCTCAGGCCCGACTCGGAAACCCTGGTGGTGGCATGTTTAGAGCTAGAGCTGCTAATCAAAAAGTCAGCTGTTGAAATCTACCAAGCGCTCCTTGGAAACAGTATGGTGCAGTGCGACTCAGTTACGTAGGCTCACTGTGGCTCAGGATTGACTTGTGGGCAGAGGGTTTAAGGCACGATACTGACCCTGAAGTATGTGAGGGGGGCTCTGCAAGTGTGACCAGACCTCCAGGCCCTGCAGACAAGCCGTCTTTGTCGTCTGGTACTGCCCTAACAGAAATTCCACAACTGGATGGCTTTAACACTGAATATACTTTGTCAGTCCATTAGGCCACAAGCCCAAAGTCGGGGTGTCAGCTTTCAGGAGAAGGCTTTCTCTTTTGGTACTGGTAGGTCTTTTGTCATCAAACTTTCATGGACTGGAGGCTTCTGAGGTGCAAGGACCCCATGTCCCTTCCAAAGGATGTGCTCTGTTCCTCGCACTGCTTCTTGGTGGCACAAGGTTACTAACTCCTTGCTCACTTCCTTCTCCTGTTCTCTTGTACGATAAAAGGTGGTGCAAGTCACACTCCAGGGAACTCCCTTTACGTTGGAGCACGGAGGTGACCTTAGGAAGGGTTGCAGTCCCACCCTAACCCTCTGTAACATAATCCAGCCTGTTAGCCACAGGCAGAGATTAGAATCTGCAGAGTAGGAAAATCACAAAATGGAGGCCAATGACAAAATACTGGGAATTGTGACCTAGTCCAACTGTTACAACACATTTTTGGGGGCAAACAATTTAATCCATGATACAAGCAAACCCGAATTTTAAACAGGCTCTTTGGCCACATAGCTTGGTAGATTGGAAGTTATATTTAACTATCCCCAGGAACCCAGTCTTTTGTCTTACCAGACTTAGTAATCATAGATGGCATTGCCTTATGCCCTGAAATGACCCCATCCTCCAAATAGCATCTCATGGAGATGTACATCATTTCAGTAATCCATCTCCTCGCATCTTTGTCTTCTTCTGTAGAAACTAGAATGGTTTACAAGGGACTGGTCAGCCTTCAGCTGTGTGTACCACTTGCATCAGTGAGTATGGCAGGAATTTTTGGACTAGTGGTGGGTTCTCATGGCACAAACCTCAAAGACTCAGAGCTCTCACTGGAAAAATGTTCTAGCACTGGAATTGTTAGGGAAAGAACTGTAAGTATATAAGCAAGCAAGTAGATAATAACAACAACAAAAAACAATTAAAACCTAAGGTGGTTATTATTAGCCATGTGGTCTTGGTAAGGGGTATCATAGCCAAGTTTTATTTTCTCATCTACAAAATAGATATTATAATGTCCTTCTTTTATGTCTAACAAGGAAGTCATAAAGATGAAGAGTTAATACAAACACATCCTAAAATGTCTCTGTATTTTGATACAGAGACATCTAACATTTATGTTGCATTTTGAAATTTTAGGATATGTTTGCATATGATATTTGAGTTAAGTTATATTATGAGATGAGCAGAATCATCATAATCTTACTGTATTAATTGTTTCTGCCCTACTCAACAATTTTGTTTGCTGAAAATCCTGTTTGAACACTCTCTTTCAAACTGAACAACAATGATAAAAAAATTTACATGTATTATTAAATGATATTTAAGCAATTGTGTCTTCTAGCTCTCAAAATCAATGTGTTCTTTAACAAACAAAAATTGCATGCAGTTTTCAATAATGATAAAACTAATCTCTTATATCCACTGATATTGCCTAGTAGACAGATTGAGTAGTAATCACCTGTCATTAGTGCTGTTTAAAATGTAAATCCCTGAAAATCTTTCTTTATTATCAATTAACAAAGCAGAGAAAATTCAATTCTGTTATAGAGGCATAATTAATAAATCTTTCTAATTCATAGGATGAGATCAGTGTGTTGCAATAATTGTCAAATAATTAGACACACCTCTTCCCCCTACCCCCTTCAGGGGTTTGTAGAAATAGTCAAATTTAAAGAGCATTTGTACGAATGATTTAACTGAAGATGTAGAAAAATGTATGAATTCTGCTACTTCAGTTCAGGGAAAATAGATATTTTAGCATATAAATTCAGATTTTTCATGGTTACTAGTTCATCTGTGCTTATCCAAACATGTAGCTAGGTTAGATACCTGTCTGGTAGATTTCCAGGGGCAACAAAATGTCCCATTCTAGCTAATGGCCTGGAGTTCTTAGCAATAGGAGCACTAACTGAACAAACAGTACTGAACCTTTTAAAGATATGTCATCTTCTGGCATGGATTACTTAATCAGTTTAACTTGAAAGAATGTGTATGGACTAAAAATGTTCTTTTGTATTTTTTTTTTTAATTCTAGGTGTCAGACCTGAGAAAGTTCTTAAGCAGAAGACTAGAGTTTATAGTAGAGAGGGAAAAACATCATATGATTCTTTTGGGGTTTGACTCCCAACTGCCAGGCAGCAGTAAAAAGATACTGGAGGTCTCAGATACAGTGCAGGGAGACATTTAAGATGGATTTCATCTTTTAAAAAAAAGTTATCTGGGCTGCCAGTGTGGGTGACCTTGTAGTGAACCTCTTATCTTTCTGTATTTTCAGTTGGGGGTTCAAATCTACCAGCTGCTCTGTGGGAAAAAGATTTGGGACTCTACCTCTGTAAACATTTACAGGTGTGGAAACCTTACAAGCAGTTCGCTGTCTTACCAGGGCTCCGTGAGTCAGAATCTACTTGATGGCAGTGGAATTTTTTTTCCCCCTGATTAAGGATCTATTTATGATGAACTCTCTGAAGCTACACAGTGTAACATCATCGTCTTACTCTTGCATAACCTGTAGTTAGGTGGTTTGGTTCCTGTATTTTTATTTAGAGGGACACTTACACATCAAATCTATGTAAAGGTAGATGATAATGCCATTGTTCACAATTTATTCCATGACATTGTAGATTTAATTAAATGTCACTTGTCGCTAAGTAGAATATGGAGAACACTACATATCTGGCTGCCAGTATTAGGGTCCTGCAGCTGGGAAAAAACTGAAAAATACCTAACCTAATGTCACTTCTTCATAAAAGACGTACATAAACCAACCTATGACCCTGAGACTCATGCCATTTTGAATACCTCAGAGGAGAATCCGTAGTTAACACCTGGTTTTCAATTCTAGGCCTGATAATTCTAGATACTCTAAAATATAATTCCTTATTTCAGAGTTGGGTAATTCCTCACTGTATTCTAAAATACTGCTTCATGCATTCTCTTCAGTAAAGGTTTATTTACTTCTTGACAGATATAAGATCACTTTTTATTATTTTCTTTCCTGGATTGTATGTCCTCAGCCCCCCAGAAGGACTTGAATGAACTCTAACCAAATTCTCCTGTTTCTCATCCTTGGAGGTCAAAGTTGGGCACAGTCTTCTAGCAAAAAGCCAGCTTAGATCAGACTTTCTGACTATTAAAGCCTGTGGCATCCATTCTGTGCCACTTACTGTTAAGCAGAGACAGTATGGTTACAGTTCAGTTTAATGGACCTGCTGACTATTATCCTTAAGCAAGGTATAAGAGAACTGGAGCTATGTGAAGATTTAGGTTAAGTACCCAGAAGTTTTGACATCCTTAAAAACATTTGTCTTATACCTAAAAAATGAGACAAGAAATAGACTATTAAATGGTTTTCTGGGGATATTTATTGAACTTTCTATCACAGCAGACTTTAGAAGAGCCTGGCTTTCTCTTTGATGCTTTTAGCCCCAAATATTCATATAAATCGAGGGTAAAACCAAAAAGATTTTTTTTTCACATCTCTCAGGTCATAAAAATTAGTTAATATGAGACATATGACATATTATAAATTAAATATTACGTTGTTTCTTTCCAACTTTGATGATAAATCTCATTAGAAAAAGCTGTTTCTATTTGATTGGGCTATTTAGCTCCATACACTAATAACAGAAGCTACAGTCAATTCTGTATTGTAGCATATGATTTTGTAAAAGTCAGGCATGTACTTCAGGAATTTTGAAGGTTCTGGGTTATAATTCTGAGATGTTGGATGTTAGTTAGTGTAGAACACTGGATCAAAATGAATTATTCAAACCATAGAGGGACTCCAGGGATTTCTAATGATATTCTCCTTATCCTAAAACAATGGAGAGTTTTGTAGAGTCAGTAACACTAAAGTAGAAGCTTATTTCCCATGCTAGGACATACACGTACAAAAATCTCTTTTTACTTTACAAAATCTCTTTCTGCTTTATAAAATAAATGATTGTGGGGTCAAAGGGAAGTTTAGCACCTTGACTGAGGGCTATAGTGTCACACTGAAGGTTCTTCTGGGTTCTTTTAGGATGGGTCAGACATGATCAGGTCCCAACACAGTGCCAGTACTTTTAGTTGCTTTTAATCAAATGTATTCAACTAAAATCTGTACTGGATTCATAGTCCATACAGTTATATTTCTTCTAAACCTTCATCTTCCTTGGGAGTGTGGTTGTAATCCATTCTATCCATAATCTTTGCTGATTGCTTAGCATTTATTTTACCTTATCAGTTTCAAATACAGTATAAAACAAAGAAAGGCCTAATATTTAAAGATCATTCAAAAGTTAACTGGAATCAATTTCAAAAAATTACCAGGAAACTATTTTTTTCTCATCAGCATTCATTTCTGTGGGTTACTGAATGCCAAACCATCTCGAATGACTTACAGACAAGTAATACGTGTGGCTTTCAGAGATTCATGTACTGCTAAATTGACTGACTTACTTGTCCAGAACTATCAGTTTGTGCAGCCGAATAGCCAAGTCAGTTGGTATAACTGTGAGCCAAAGAAGAGATTCCAATTCTTAGTAATGTGAAAGTTTATCTTACCAAGAGTATTCACAGGAACTAGTGTAATCTTTCAATTAAATAAAAAGGCAAATCATGTAACTATGAAAAATACTTTATTTCATCAAGATGATTACTTTTCCATTTTGAGTAATAGCATATGCTGAGTATGTTATTTATGCCTTTATGGTGATTTTAAAAATTAACTAGAATACTGAAGTGGGAGAAATGACTAGCACAATGTCTGCTCCCAAACAGATACTGGAGACATGGGATCTCTCTGCATCATTGTTATACCCATGTGGAGAAAAGCTTGAGTTTCTTTAAAATTCATATTTCTTATCAGATGATGGTATGACTCTTTTCCAATTCTGACCGCATTAGGCAGGGACAACTAGTGCCCCCAAGAGACAAGGGAATTCAAAAAGGTGTACAACACTTACTAATTTATCAGGAAAGAATGTATATTGATTGTTCATGAACCATTTTTAATTGTTATATGTCCTATGCTGTAGTATTGGTTCAACTGAATGTGTCTTGTCTACAAATGAAAGTTTCACAGAATAGGAGTTTCTCAGAATTTTCTTTGAACTAAACATACTAATGAGGTGCATTAAGTTATGAAAAAAACATTGCAATCAATAAAGATCATTAAGACAGATATTTATTTTACCGAAAATAAAAATCCATATTCTAGTAACATGTGGAAAGACAGAAGGTTGAATCCCAAAACCCACTGCCTTTAGGCCTTCCTAGCTCATAGTGACACTATAGAACAGCATAACACTACCTCATAGAGTTGCCAAGGCTGTATGTATATAAAAGCAGACTGTCACATCTTTGTCCCATAAAGACTGAATATTAAGTATAAAGATTCATTAAACACTTATTTGGTGGATCACTTTTGATTCTCATTTCCTTCTCTGTGTCTGTTTTGATGCTCTAATCTAGTTAACGTTTCTTCCTTCACTTTTTTGAAGTTGTTCTGCTATGCTGCCTCATAAGACTTAGTTGAGACCAACTCATTTGGTTATATTAGGCTCCTCCTTTCCCTTAAATTACTATTGTTTAAATTGCAGCAACAAACTCTCTTAAATCTCAAAAGCTTTCCTTGGCTGATCTGACCCAGTGTCTGACTATTTTATTCTAACACTCTCCTCCAAATTCTAATTCTTCGAGCTATTTACTGATTTAAACATTTGCTTTAGTTATGTAGTGCTACTTTAACAGAACTACCACAAGTGGATGGCTTTAAAAAGAGAAATTTTATTTTGTCACAGTCCCATAGGCTAAAAGTCCAGATTCAGGGTGTCAGCTCCAGGGGAGGACTTTCTCTGCTGGCTCTGGAGGAAGGTCTTTGTCTTTGATCTTCCCCTGACTTGGAAACTGCTGAGATGCAGGAACTCTGGTGTTTTCCAAAGGACACATACTCAGCTGCAGGCACTGCTTTCCTTATGATGGTACTAGGTCCCCACATCTTCTGCTAGCCTCTTTCCTTTGTATCTCAAGAGCCTGCCTTACGACATGTAACAGTCTTACACACTTGGTCCTGCCCCACCAACACAACTGCTGCCAATCCTCCCTAGTTAGCATCACAGAGGCAGGGCTTCCAACATGAGGACATGTCACACAATACCAGGAATCCTGCCCCAGCCAAAGTTCTGTACATATTTTTGGGGGAACAAAAATGAATCTATGACAACATTCAGTTCAAATCAGTATATATTTACTAACATCTTATATTAAACCCTCCAGGAGAATACAGTCTAGGTAATAGTAAGCAGTATGTTATTAATATTCAGAATACAACATCAAATGCTCAGATCAGAGTTAGATTAATTCTGGCTAAGGTAAAGAGGTAACACATATTTATGCTCATTATTCTATAAAGCATTTGTATAGCTTATTTTTATCTTTCACCTTTAAACTTTCAAGCCTTGGGGTCAGAGTCAAAATTTTAGTATTTATTCCAAACATTCTGGTAGGATACATGTTAGATACCACAGAACGTTAGATTCAAATGGAAAAAAGACAATCGTCACATCCCATATCAGTCAAACTTTTTAGGTACCATCTACAATAAGACACAATGTTAGGTCCTCCAGGCTATAATATAGGTCAATTACCATCCTTTCCCTCACTGAGAAACATACTTGAGACAGATTTACAATATGACACAAAAGCAACTTAACAGCAGTAACATGGAGATAGTAAACAAACCGCATGTGACAAAAATACAAAAATACTTCAACTCGGGATAGAAACCACTTCTTCATGACCCTGCCTGGAATGAGATAATAATGTCATCAGGCACAGAATACAGACTAGGCTTTTGCCAAGTGGAGTAGATTTTTGGAAGGCAGGCATGTGGTATTTAGAAGGGGAGGCTTTGGAATACATGAGGCTTGGATCTGAATTTCAGAACTGCTGCTCACTGTCTGGATGACCCAGAGAGGTGGCTCTTTCTCATAAAACACAGGCAGTGGGAAAACTGAGTTCATGTGGCTCCAAAACATGTTCTCTCAACACCACTGTATTTCACCAAGTATAAGAAATGAATACACAGACTAAATAGACATTCATCTTTCTGTTCTAATAGTAGACGTGGAAACCCCAATGGTGTAGTGGTTAAGTGCTACGGCTGCTAACCAACAGGTCAGCTGTTCAAATTCATCAGGCATTCCCTGGAAACCCTACGGGGGCAGTTCTACTCTGTCCTGTAGTGTCACTATGAGTTACAATTGATTCAACAGCAATAGGTTTGGTTTCTTGGATAGGAGACACAGACAACATCATTGCCAGCTACTGGTGGTAGATTAACTGCACATTCACTTTCAAATTTAAGATTAAGAAAGTTACTGCTCTAATTGCTTCTCACTGATAGTCCTATTCAAGAAAATAGGAAAGTAATGATACTTCTTAACCACTAACAGACAGTCTAGCCAGGCTATAAAATTTTGAAGAAGAGTGTTCCGCAAATTTCTCTGTATTGGAATAGCTCAAGAGTACATATTTGAGTCTTGAGATGTTCCACCCATTCTGCCACCATTTTCAAAGCATGACATCCACCAAGCAGTGATCTTACACTATTCCAGCAATTCCCGGCACAACTTGTAGCATTGTATTTTAGAGGCTCAACCTGAAATGTCCCCAAACTCCGGCAGGTGACAGTTGTTTGTTAGGCCCTGCGTAAGGCAGTAGGATGCAGTTTTCCTATGTTGTAAACCCAGTTCTCTGCCTATGAGTAATGGGACAAGATCGGATTATATTAAAGAAAGTTAGGATGGAACTATAACACCCTTTAAGGTCACCTCTCTGATCCAATGTAAAGGGAATTTCTCTGGGGGGGCACTTGCACCAACTTTTATCCCACAAATAGATAGAAAGGGAAGCCAACAGAGAGTTGGAGACTTCCTACTATCAAGAAAGCAGCACGGCCAGCAGAGTGCCTCCAGACCTGAGGTTCCTGTGCTGAGATGCTTTTAAACCAAAAGAAGACTGATGTAACATAAGGAACTTCCTCTGAAGCTGACAGAAAAGGAAAGCTTTACCCTGGAGCTGGTGCCCTGAATTCACAGTTATAACCTACTAGATTGTGAGAGAATAAATTTATCTTTGTCAAAACCATCCACTTGTACTTCTGTTACAGCAGCACTAGGTGACGAAGACAATGGCTGGTTTTTCAGGGGTAAATAGCCACATCTTTCTTTTCGGACGTGGATTTGCAGTTTCAAATCTTCAAGAGTGTTAACTAATTGCACCACCCAGGGACTTGCATCTATCTTTAACACTTTTCTAAAACACAAGCACTCTGGTGAGATGTAATCCATTGTCTCTGGTATTTTGGAAAATTAGCCTACCTGTGCTCAGAAGGGACCTATGAGAGCCCAAGGTAGAGGAAGAGGTGTGTCCTGGAACAAATGTCCCAGTTGCAAAGATTAGGAACTTCCCAGGCTATTTGCTGTCATGCCTTCTCCATGCACTGCATCATTATTCTCTTCAAATCTTTACTAGTATTTCAGAAATCCCTAGCCCATGTTGAGAAATATTATTGTCTGTATGTATGAATCTTCTTTGAGCTATGAGTGGAATATTATCTTTGAATGTAACTCAATGACTATGTAATCTACAGAAATTTGGTATAATGCAACTACAGCACTTAAAATTATTTGTGAAAAAAGTTGCCAAAATCTACCTATATCATTAAAGGTAGATTTTATTGACAGCCTGCTTACAACACAACTGTAGTTCATCCTTGGAAGTGATGCTGAGTAAAATACACTATATGAACTAACAAAGCTATGGAATTTATAACCACTCCCACCCCTTTGAATCCTCTAGGAATGATTTTATATCATTATGGAGGAAACAATTTTGAAAATCACACTCTTTACATACAAACACATACTGACCTACTTGTAAAAATAAAACTGAATGCCTAAATGGAAGAAAACAACAGTTATTTTTTAATCCAGTTTTTAGAATGATTGCTTCAGTGATACAAAATCATTTGAAGGCTTTTTTCCTGTGTAGTGATTATGAACAGATTATTACAAAACACATATATTGATATCTATATGCATAACACATATATACATGTATGAACAAACTGGTTATTCAACTATGTGTTCAAAGCCACATAGGCTTGAATTCAATCATATTACATTAACCGTGTTATATAATTCACATATTCGTAGTGACCTGACTTGGAAATGGGCTAGGACTCACCAGTAAGTCTAGAAAAGCTTTGTAAATTTGAGTGTTAAAGGAAATAAAGCTAATGATATATTTTAAGTTTTTGCCTCTTAAAAAAAAAAAAGTTGACTGAAGGCTAACCATATTATTTGAAAAAACACCTGCACATGCAAACAAAACAAAACAAAAAACAACTTTAATTACTGGCATAGATTCAGATTGTTGTAGAGTAACCATCCATACTTTGATTAATGTAAACTGTGAGACCCACTGACATTAAAGAGACAACTTGAGCCAGAGATAGACTGAATTCCATGTGGTAGATCCCATTATTCCAAAATGGCATCTCAGCATTGATGTTTTGTAAAGTGGAAATAAACGACTTGAAGCACTATACTCACCTGGTATTTACAAAGTTAGATCATTGAAAGACATAACTTAAGAGGTAATTACAGGGTTTTGATAATTGAAACACATTAGTCAACTGATAATAGATCATTTTAAGTTGGGGTTTCCTGTGGTGAGTCCTCCTAAGGCAGGATTTTCTGTGGCAGAAGTGTCTAAGTTGATTGGCTTAAAAGAATATAGATGTGTTTCTTAGATTGGTGACAATGTGATAATCTTAAGAGTACTTGACAGGGAGCAGATTGCAGGGTAGTTATATCATCATTACTAGTCATTTCCCTCTCTGGGTAGTCTTAATGTAGTTATATCATCATAGCTGCATATTAGTTTCAAGATTATACCTGCACAGAAAATGGATATTTCTAGGGTGAAAACATAACTAGTCACAGAATAGCTGTACTTGAACTTCAAGTTAGCCACTTCAAATCTTTACAAGTACCTCAAAATGTAAAATTATCCTATACTTTCCCTGCTTTTGATCAAGGATTTCAAAAGAAATTCTTGAATTGAATCATATTACATTATATCATAATATGATTCAATTCGAAGAAATTCTTTGGTTTGTTCATGGACCACTATCCTCCATGAACTTTTAGCATATGTTTTATTCTGGATTGCTGTTTGTTTGATAAGCCTTTAAGAATCAAATGCACTGCATGTGAAAAGTTGTTTTTGTTAGGAGTCATGTAGTTAGGTCCAACTCATAGTGACTTCATGCACAACTGAAAAAACCCTGCTTGCCTCTGCTCTATCCCCCTCCTAAGGAGAATTCTGGCAATACTTTTTCCAAGATGGGTTTGTTCTTTCTCCTGGCAATCCACAGTATAGTCAACACTCCTTGCTAGTAGTAATACAAAGGTATTAATTCTTTCTCGATATTCTTTGTTCATTGTCCAACTTTCACCTGAAAATGGGGCAGGTGAAAATGTCATGAACTGGGTCAAGTGTGCCTTACTGTTTAATGGGACATCTCTGTCTTTCAACATTTTAGAAAGTTCCTTTGCAGCATACCTGCCCAAATGCAATACTATGGTCTATCTGCTGACTGCTGTTTCCAGAGGTACTGACTACAGATTTAAGAAAAGTGAAATCAAACTGAACAGCAGCAGAATATTGTGCAAAGGTAGCTGGGCACTATTTGACATCTTCAGCATTCCACAGCTTTAGCCTATTGCTTCTATGGTTTTATTACTCGAGGATTAGTGCATAACAGGTTACATTAGAGGAGTACTATAACATCTGATGGCTTACTCAACAAGTGGGCTTGAGTCCATCTAAAATACAAGTTAATGTCAAAGTGTGTTATTGTTTTCATAGGCATTAAGTGGATCTTTTGATTAATGGCATTTGTCAAAAGTTTGATGCAACCTTTAGTAGTCCCTCTGATTACTACAATGACTATGATTATTGTTAATCCAGTCAACAATACAGACTTAATCCGTTATCCAATGACTGAGTGTAGTTGGCTGAAAATATCTAGAAAAAGAGAATTTGATGGTAGATGTATATAGAGCTAAGTATGCTTCTGGTGATCTAGTTTAATATCTTGTTCTACTCCTCCTGAAGTGTTAATTCACGTGCAGCAAAAGGTGTCAGCTAAAGTACAAACTCTTTTTTGATGGACTAACTAAAAAATAAGACCACTTATTAAAACTATTTTGATAAGTGAGTTCTATGATTTCTTCTGAACAACCATAGCTCTTGACTATTTATTTCATTTCCTTTCTGATAGTTTTAGGTAACAAGTCCAATGTAAATTATCACTGTAGGAAAGGCTTGGCTAGGAATGGATGTCTAAAGAGATTCTCTTATGGCCTCAGGTACATGGGCCTATCACATTCCAACCATCCAAAGAAGTTAAAGTCCAGCTGTAGGGCTTATTTATTTCTAATTGGCAAAAGTGGAACATCTTGATCCTCCACATAAAAATATGTATCTGTGTAAGGCACGTATCATACTACTCCTGATATTTTTACCTGGGAGATGGCTAGTTTGACTCATCTATTCAAGGAGTTGTTGCAAATAGTCACCCTAACTTCAGCAAATTCTACTTTTGGAAACAGAAAGATTTTTTCCCCTGTAGATATGGTATCACATTTCCCAGAAAAGCAAGATTTCAATATCTGGGAGGAACATTATATGAAATTAAAGGCCCATTTTACAGGTGATTTTGGAATATTTTAACTTTAATCTGAGTTAGATTGAAATATGAGGTTGAGTGGGTATCTCCGGAGGATGTCATAGTCTCACACATTTGGTTCACCTAGACATGATGCTAAAATTGACAGTAGCAGAGGCAGGTGGGAGGTGGAAGGTGTAATTCAGAATGGGAGTAACTAATGGATCTGCATTCTCATGTACAGTTTTGGGTAAAGGATGACAGATCCAGCATTCAGTCAGATTTATGGATCATGCGACTGCCTAAGAAAACTTAACAAATGCATCATTGTGTCAAACATTAACGGGGACTGTGATGAGCTTCACTATGGGCAGAAAGTTTAGGGAGGGCTGCGTAGAGGAGAAATGAAGACTAAACGAAATAAACAAGGACTACTAGCATACAAATAAGAGTGATGACAAAATACACTTCAGCAGTGAGAGATATAAGAGAGGTAAAAAGGCTACTAACCAACAACAGGCAAATAATACTTAGAATGCTGATGATAAAAGATTAAATGTTACTTCAATATTTATGTGTCTTACTACATTATTCTGTGAATGGTATTAATGGCAAGGGGTTAGTAACATAAATGGTGGTAAAGACTATAAAATTAGAATTAGAATTTAAAACAAAAGCATTACTATGTATTCCAACCCAAGATAAGTGAAAGAAAGAAATCTAACTATTCTCTAAAAGTGGTGTTTATAAAAAGGGAACTGGATTTTCAGCAGAACAATATTTTAAAACAAGGGTTAGTACTTCACAGTTGGAGACCAATGATAATAGATTGGAGTAATTAGGAAAAAAATTATTCTTAGTACTTCTACCAGTAATTTTGTTTTAAAATCATACTAAAAGTTTGAGTTTATAAAACAAAGAGCTATTTCAAAAGCAATGGCAAGTTGTAAATTTAAATAGGAAAAAAAAATGACTCTAATAGAAGGCAGCACCCCTGACAAGTTAGATCATTAAAACCATCAAAATAACTATAACTAAAAATTATGATCTCAGTGACTAAGAAAAATTTTAAAAGTGTTAATGCCTACATTTAAATAATGTATTGCTAGGGTACAAACAGAACAAACCATAGAAGAGCTGCACTTAAACATCAAGTTGGCCACTTCACATCTTCTCAGGTACCTTAAATTTTAAAATTCCTGTACATAAGACATAAATGTTTCTTGTGGTTATTTTTTTTTTTTTTTAGAAATAAATCATATTATAGGAGGCAAGGTTAAGACAGTGGAATAGTCAGATACTTCCTGTGATCCTTCTAACAATAAAGACTCAAAAGAACAAATGAGCCAAATACATATGAGGTCTGACAAGTCCAGAAACTTAATTCTTCAGAGTACTATATACTTCATTGCTGAGTATCACTAGTCACTTTGAAGTACTTCGCCTTGAAAGATATGCACCAGCACTGGCATCTAGTCTACTCTTCAAAGCAATTTTGGGATTCTTACTGGAACGGCCATTGCACATGGTAACAAGGTGCCCAGTTTGCAAACTTAATTATATAGTTGTCTGTGAGGGAGTTTTTAGCCTGTAAACAAATAACTCTATTGAAACAGCTTTCCCACTCACCTGATCTGGTCCCCAGTGACTTTTTTCTTTACCTGAAGATAAAAGAAACATTGAGAAGAAGACATTTGGGTGACATTCAGGACATCAAGGGTAATTTGACAACAGCTCTGGCCAGTCCAGAAAAAGATCTCCAAAACTGCTTTGGAGGGTAGACTAGCCACAGCCATCAGTACATAGCTTCCCAAGAGGAGTACTTTGAAGGTGCCTGTAGTGATATTCAGCAATTAAATATGGACCATTTTTCTAAGATGAGTTCGCAAACTTAATTGGCAGTCTTTGTACGATATCTAGGAGCCCCGAACATCAAAGGGAAAATCGAGACACTGGTTTGAGTAATGGAGAAGGGAAATAGGTCCAGAAGTACCTAGGAACAATCAGACATGACCCACTGGGAATTGGCTGTGGCCAGGGTGGTGAGCAAAGTGGTGGCTGTTAGAGGATTTCCTCTTAACAAGAGAAACTGACTAGAGAATCCACTCACAGCCCCCAAACCAATTGACCTAAGGTTAAGTGATTTGTGTCTAAACTACTGTGCATAGATCTAAATCATTCCTTTGAGATAAACCTCTCTCCCTTCTCCCAGCCCTTCCCCCTCTCTGTGCTGCACTGTGCATGTCTCTGGAGTCTGATGCCATTAACTGAGCTAGAAATAGGACTCCTTAAGCCTGCCCTGAGCCATTCTCTGAGAATGGAGAACAAACAGTTTAACAAACCAGGAGAAGAAAAAATTCTTCCAATTTCCCTGAGTTAGAAATTCAGAAAAGACATATTTCCTTCACCTAGATTCAGGCATAAAGGGACATGACATCCTCACAAACATTGAGGGATGGCTGTTAGCCCCCTGCTTTTCTCAGCTGCTGTAGCCAGATACCGGTGTCTACACCAATGATCCCTGTCCATCTAGGACGGGAGGGAGAACCTGCACCATATACTTGATACAAGCTGACTACCTGGACACCTGAGCTGAAGTCATTATGTAAACATTCTAACAAAAAAAAAGGGAGATTTTAAAGAAGTAGTCATAGAAGTTTCCTATGGAGAAGTCAAGGAAATCTAAAGAAATTAAAGACTGCTTTAAATTTAGAAAAATAGGGGTAAATGTTAAGGTAACCACTAAGGAAATTATCAATCCTACACATCAAAATAAAAACCAAGAAAAATATGAAGTCTCAGTAAATACAAAAACACTAACAATGAAAAGATGAAAACAAAACACGTGAAGAAAAAAGACTCAGCACAAAAAATTAAGTGAAATAAAGGAACTGTCTACAACACACACAAAAAAACACTTGATAATGACAACATTGAACTCCTACTTATGAGTAACTATGCTTGAATGTAAATAGATTAAATGCACCAGTAAACCCATGGAGAGTGATAGATCGAATAAAAATCAGGATTCATCTGTATGTTGCCTACAGGAGACATACTTTACGCTTAAGGAGGAAAACAAACTAAAACTCAAATTATGAAAAAAATATATCAAGCAAATAACATTCAGAAAAGAAGAGGAGTGGCAATATTAAACTCTGATAAAATAAACTTTAAAGTAAGATCCACCACACAGGATAAGAAAAGTCACTATACAATGATTACAGCATCAGGAGGATATGACTATAGTAAACATTTATGCACCCAGTGTCAGGGCTCCACAATACATACAACATACTTTAACTGCATTGAAGAGAGAAATAGACAGACTATGATAATAATAGGAGACATCAAAAGGTCACTTTTGGTGAGGGACAGAACATACAGAAAAAGCTCAGTAAAGACACGGAAATTCTAAATGCCACAGTTGACTAATTTGACCTCACAGACATATATGGAACACTCCACCCAGCAACAGTAAGGTGTACTTTCTTTTCCAATATACATAGAACAGTCTCTAGAATAGATCACGTAGTAGGTCATAAAGCAAGCCTCAACAAAATTGAAAGTATAGAAATATTACAAAGCATCTTTTCAGAACATAAAGCTATAAAAATAGAATTAAAAAACAGAAAAGAAAGAAAAAAAATCAAACACATGGCAACTGAACAATACCTTTCTCAGAAATGACTAGATTATAGAAGAAATCAAGGCCAGAATAAAGAAATTCACAGAATCAAATGAGAATGAAAGCACATCTTACCAGAACTGTTCTGACGCAGTAAAAACAGTGTGCAGAGGTCAGTTTATCTCAATAAATGCACATATCCAAAAAGAAGAAAGGACTCAAATCAAAGCATTGACCCTAACCTTGAATAAGTAGAAAGAGAGTAGGAAAAATAAAAAAAATTAAAAAGCCCTCAAGCACCAGAAGAAAGCAAATAATAAAAATTACAGCTGAACTAAATGAATCAGAGAATAGAAAAACATGTCAAAGAGTTAACAAGACCAAAAGCTGATTTTGTGAAAAGATCAACAAAGTCTTCAAACCACTGGCCAAACTGACAAAAGAAAAACAGAAGAGAAAGAAAATAACGCAAATAAAAAATGAGATGGGCAATATCAACAGATCAAACAGAAATTAAAAAATATCATAGCAGAATACTATGAAAAACTGCATTCTAGCAAATTAGAAAACCTGGAGAAAATGGACAAATTTCTAGAAACATAGTACCTACCTAAACTTAACACAGAGGTAGAAAACTAAATAAACTCATCACAAAAGAATTGAAAAGCATACAAAAAGGAAATCACAGACCAATATGTCTCATGAACTCAAATGCAAAAATTCTTGACAAATTCTAGTCAATAGAATTCAACAACATAAAAAATATAATTCATCAGGACCAAGTGAGATTCATACCAGGGAAGTAGGGATATTCCAACATTAGAAAAACAATGTAACCAACCAATTAACAAAACAAAAGGCAATAATCATCTAATTTTATCAAGTGATGCAAAAGAGGCTTTTGACAAAGTCCAACACTTACTCATGTTAAAAACTCTGCAAAATAGGAAAAGAAGGGAAATTCCTCAACATAGTAAAGGACGTTTATACAAAGCCAGCAGCAAATATCATCCTAAA
The DNA here is from genome assembly GCA_028571685.1 of Heterohyrax brucei. Taxonomy (NCBI): domain Eukaryota; kingdom Metazoa; phylum Chordata; class Mammalia; order Hyracoidea; family Procaviidae; genus Heterohyrax; species Heterohyrax brucei. The sequence goes on from CM053146.1 coordinate 89,590,064, forward strand.
TGGAGCCAAGCCAAGTGCCGTCGAGTCGGATCCGACTCATGGCGACCCTAAATGGAGAGAGTCTCAAAATATTCCCCTTGAGAACAGAAATCAGACAAGGATGTCTTTTGTCACTGCTTTCATTGTACATTGTGCTGGAAGTTCTAGCTAGACCAATCAGGCAAGATAAAGAAATAAAGGGCACCCAAGTTGGTAAGGAAGAAGTCAAAGCATCTCTATTTGCAGATGATATAATCTTATACACAGAAAACTCTAAGGAATCTACTGGAACTAATGTAAGAGTTCAGTAAATTATCAGGATACAAGATAAACATGCAAAATCAGTAGGATTCCTTTACACCAACAAACAGGACTTCAAAAAGGAAATTGCTGAATCAACACCCGTTACAATAGCACGCCCCAAAAGATGAAATACCTAGAAATAAATCTAATCAGAGATTTAAAAGACTTTTACAAAGAAAATTATGAGAATCTACTGCAAGAATACAAAACAGACTTATGTAAGTGGAGAAACCTACCTTGCTCAGGGATAAGAAGACTCAACATCCTTAAAACGTATATTCTACCCAAATGATCTACAGATACAATGCAATCCAAATACAAATTCCAGTCATAATTTTTATTGAGATGGAGAAACAAATTGCCAACTTCATATGGAGAAAGAAGCCACAGATAAGTAAAGCACTCTGGAAGAAGAACAAAGTGGGAAGCCTCAACTGACTGAGAACATATTACACTACCACAGTAGTCAAAACAGCTTGGTACTGGTACAAAAACAGAAATATAAATCAGTGAAGCAGAAATTAAGAATCTAGATATGACATCATCCTCCTATGAACAGCTGATACTTCATGAAGGTCCAAATTCCATAACCCGAGGAAAAGACAATCTCTTTAACAAATGGTACTGGCATAATTGGATATCCACTGACAAAAAAGTAGGAAGGAAAGTGTCATGGACTGAATTCTGTCCCACGCCAAAATGGGTGTAGCCACGTGGCTGAGCCATGATTCCCAGTATCTTGTGACTGTCCTCCATTTTGTGGTTTTCCTATGCTGTGTGTTAAAGGATTAGAGTGGGGCTGTAAATCCCTTCATAGTATTATCTGCCTGCTCCACTGTAAAGGGAGTTTCCCTGGAGTATGGCTTGCCCCACCATTAATCCTTTCATCCCACAAGAGATAAAAGGACAGAGAAACAGGCAGAGAATTGGGAACCTTGTACCATCAAGAAAGCAGCACCAGGAGAAGAGCTCATCCTTCAGACCTGAGGTTCCTGTGCCAAGATGCTCCCTGGACAAAGACTAATGCAATACTGGACTTTCCTCCAGAGCTGACAAGGGGAGAAGCCTTCCTCTGGAGCAGACACCCCGAATATGGACTTGCAGACTACCAGATTATGTAATAAAGCTTCCTTTGTTAAAGCCATCCACTCTGTGGTATTTCTGTTAGAGCAGCCCTAGCTGACTAAAGTGGAAGGAAGGAAAGAAGGAAGGAAGGGAAGAAGGGAGGGAGGGAGGGAGGGAGGGAGAGAGGAAGGGAGGAAGGAAGGAAGGAAGGAAGACAAAACCAGTATCTTGCACCATGCACAAAAACTAACTTAAAATGGATCAAAAACCTAAATGTCAAATCCAAAATAATAAAGATCATGAAACAAAAAAGAGGTACAATGCTGGGATCCCTAATACATGGCATAAACAGAATACAAAACATTACTAACAATGCACAAACACCAGAAGTGAAAACAAATAACTGGGAACTCCTAAAAATCAAACACCTAATGCTCATCCAAAGACTTCACCAAATGAGTAAAAGACAATCTGCAGGCTGGGAAAAAAAATTGGCTACCACAAATGCAATCAGTGTCTAACCTCCGTAAGCTACAAGATACTGCAAAAACTCAACAACAAAGAGACAAATAACTCAATTAAAAAATGGGCAAAGGTTATGAACAGTCACTTCACTAGGAAGACATCCAGGCAGTTAACAAATACAACAGGAAAAGCTTGTGATCACTAGCCAAAACGGAAATCCCAATAGATGCTACATTGAGATACCATTTCACCCCAACAGGGCTGGTATTAGCACAAAAAACAAGAACAACAGATGCTGGAGAGCACTGGGAGAGATTGGAACATTTCTGGAAGGCTGGTGGGAGTGTAAAATGGTACTGCCACTATGAAAATCAGTTTCACACCTTATTAAAATACTAGAAATACACATACTATATGATCCAGCTATCCCACTTCTTGCAGTATATTCTAGAGAAATAAGGACTGTCACATGAATAGATACATACACTCCAATGTTTACTGTAGCACTGTCTACAATAGCAAAAAGATGCAATCAACCTAGGGGCCCATCAACAGATGAATGGATAAACAAACTATGATCTATTCACACAGTGGAATAGTATACAAAGATAAAGAACGATCATGATGTTACACAGCATCTTATAGCATGTGTGGGTTCTGGAAGACATTATGCTGAGTGAAATTAGTTGCAAAATGACAAAATATTACATGAAATCACTCTTTCAAGGAGTCATGTAAAGGTTTAAACACAGAAGCTAAAATCTTTGATGTTTATAAGGGTAGAGAGGGAGGGTGAGGGGTATTCATTGATTAGATAGTAGATGAGAATTGGCTTAGGTGAAAGCAGGGATAGCACACAGCAGAAGTGAGGTAAGCACAGTGGACTAAACCAAAAGTTAAAATGTTTCCTAAATGTAACTTCACATTTCAAAGGACACAGTAGCAGGGGCAGAGTTTTGAGGACCCTAGTTTCAGGGACATCTAGGGCAACTGGAATACCAAGTTTTTAGTTTTTTTTTAAAGAAACTGTTATGGGGGGTGGAGTCAAGATAGTGGACTAAGCACACATCTCCCTAAATCCCTCTGGAAACCAAGACCTGGATTGATATTAACCAGAGCCTTCTGGACACCTAGAGTGTCCTAGAATGTGGCATAGGGCTATTAATTTGGATTTCATAACACTGAATGCAAAACCTCCTCTCTTTTTCTGAACCCACTCTCAGTGAGCACAGGCTTGCACAGACCTAGCATAACTCACCATTTGGCCTGTGGGCAGAGCTGACTCTTGATCAGCCGCTGGTCTCAGATGCACTGCTGGTAGCATTGGCAAGTGCAATTGCCGTGTTCTGACAGCACGGCTTTGGACTCCGTACATCTTGGCTCCTTTGGCCTATCTTTCTACCTCTGCCATGTGGTAGTTGTACTGCTGTGGTGACAAGCTTGTATGGGACGCCATCTTGACACACTGGGAGACGGAGATGCCCGGGTAGAGGCCCTGCCTGGTCTTGATTCCTAGGTTGAGAGGTGGCGCCTGCCGGCAGGTGAGTACATTTCTCACAGAGAGGTGGTGTTTTGCACAGTGTTGCCTAGGGCAGGGGCCCAGCAATGGAGGCTGTGGACTCTAAGCATCTTGGCACTTTTGGCCTCTCTTTCAGTAGCCTGATCCCAGCCAGGTGGCGAGCTTGGGCGAGATGCCATCTTGTTGCACTGGGAGGCAGGGTACATCCATATGGAAGCCTCAGCTGGACCTAATTCCTGGTCTGGGAGTCAGTGCCGGCCTGGAAGAGAGTGCTTTTCCAGCAGAAAAGCAGAATTCTACACAACATCACCTATAGCTGGAGCCCAACAGCAGAGTCCAGCAGGGCAGTAGCCTTTCTGTATTTTGAGCTAGTTTATAACAACTGGGGTTTGATATAAAGGTACTTGCTTTGCCAGCTGGGAAGAGGGACCAATACACCAGAAAACCTGACTGACTTTGCAAGTTGTCAGATACTTTTTACCTCTCATTTTAAGACAACCTATAGAAACAACTGCAGTCCATCCTCATAGCACCTCTCCCAGCCTCTGTTGAACCACATGAAGCCCCCAAAGCAACAAACTCTGGGGAAAACTGTGGCCAGGAAATTACCCATGGCATCAGAAGGCCCACAAAAGAAACCACCTCAGGACTTCTCAGATGAAGAAGCTTTTCTGAAACTATTGGAAGGTGAATACAAGAGGATTATATACAGAGTCCTCCTAAAACTTATACAAAACATAGCAAAGCAAAATGAAAAATTAAGCAAGCTGTTCAATCTGATGAAACACCAGTACTCTGAAATCCAACAGATCAAGAACAAAATCAAAGAGATAGAAACTTCAATTCAAAGCCAAGAAAACAAAATGGAACAAATGGAAAATAGACTTTCTGATTTGGAAGACAGAGCTACCGACTGCAGCATCTATGAGGAGGAATCAGAAAAAAGACACAATAAAAATGAAGAAGCATTAAGAAGCATGTGGGACTCCACTAAGAGGAACAATCTACAGTTAATTGGAGTCCCTGAACAGGGTGAGACACCTGATAACATAGAGAATATTGGTGCTGAGCTGCTGACAGAAAACTTCCCAAAAATCATGAAAGAAGAAAATATAGTTGTCCAAGATACATATTGAACACCATTCGATACAGATCTCAAAAGAAAGACTCCAAGACATATTATAATCAAGCTTAGCAAAGCGAAACATAAGCAGAAACTCTTAAAGGCAGCAAGACTCAAAGCAAAGCTAACATTCATAGGGAAACCCTGGAGACTTTCATCAGATTTCTCAGCAGAAACCATGCTAGCACAGAGATGGTGGCATGATACCTTCAAAGCCTTGAACGAGAGGAACTTCCAATCAAGAATTATATATCCTGTAAAACTAACTTTCAATATGAAAATGAAATTAAAACATTTGCAGATAAACGGAAACTCAGAGACTTTGTGAAAGCGAAACTGTAACTACAAGAAATACTGAAAGAATCTGTTGGCTTTGGCTTAGAAGAACAAAACCACTATCTTTATATTTTAGAATAATACATCATCCAGAATCCTACTCACTTAGGGGAGGCTCTGAACTCAATCAAAGCTATGATAGTGAAAGAAATGATCCAGTGATCATGTCACAAAAACTATGATGTCATCATATTAAAAAGAGGGCTGTACTACAGTCATTATATTCCCTCTAGATGGAGAGGAAGCTGAAGAGACTGGTAGTAATTAAAATTGGGTTTATACATAGTTTATTAATAGGGATCATAGGGGCAGCCGTAAAGCACAATAAAGATGCAACATACCATTTCAAGAAACGTAATACAAGAGTCTCAACAACCACAAAACCAACAGTGAGAAAGGTGAAAAATCAATTCACAAAAAAGAATGTCCCAGAGCAGACTAATAAGAACAACACAGAAAACATCAGCAGAAAAATAAACATATCACAATGGCAGCACTGAACACATACCTATCACATTGAATGCGAACGGACTGAATGCTCCAGTAAAGAGACATCGAGTGACATCTTGGATCAAAGGACATGACCCATCCATATGTTGTTTACGAGAAACTCACCTTAGATTTAAAAATAGGAACAAACTGAAAATTAAAGGTTGGAAGAATATATATCAAGCAATAATGAACAAAGAAGAGCACGGGTGTCAATTCTAATCTCAGATAAAATCGATTTTAATGTAAAATCCACCATCATGGACAAGAATGGACCCTATTGCTGAAGGGTTCAATACACAAACAGGACTTAACAATATTAAATGTTTATGCACTTAATATTAGAGCACCTAAATATGTCAAAAAACACTGACTACATCCAAAAAGGAGATAGATCACTCCACAATAATAACACTCCACTCTCAATATTGGACAGATCATCTAGAAAAAACTCAATAAAGATATAGAAGATTTTATTGCCACAATTAACCAACTAGACCTCATCAACATATACAGAACTTTCTATCCATCAGCAGACAGCTACACCTTCTTTTCCAGTACACATGGAATGTTCTCCAGAATAGACCACGTGTTAGGACACAAAGAAATTCTCAACAAAATCCATACCACTGAATTAATGCAAAGCATCTTCTCAGATCATAAAGCCATAAAAGTTGAAATCAATAGCACGAAAACATTCATAGAAGGTGGAACTCACAGAAACTGAAGAATATCTTATAGAAGAAATCAAGGATGAAATAAAGAAATTTATGGATTCCAATAAGAATAAAAACACTGCCTATCAGGACCTCTGGGATACAGACAAAGTAGTGCTCAGAGGTCAATCTCCATAAATGCACACATGTGGAAGGAAAAAAGAAACTAAATCAAAGAACTAACTGTACAGCTTGATCAAGTAGCGAGATATCAACAGAGGAACCCCTCAGGCACCAGAATAAAACAGATCATAAAGATTAGAGCAGAACTAAATGAATTAGAGAATTGAACAACAATTGAAAAAATTGAAAAGACCAAAAGCTGGGTTTTTGAAAAGACCAACAAAATTGATAAACCATTTGCTAACTTACTAAAGAAAAACAGGAAAGAAAAGAAGTAACCAAAATAAGAAATGAGAGAGGAGTTGTCACAACAGATCCAACAGAAATCAAAAACATCATAACAGAATACTATGAAGGATTGTAGTCTAACAAATTTGAAAACCTAGAGGAAGTGGACAAATTCCTTGATTCATATCACCTACCAAAATGATCACAAGGTGAAACAGAACAGCTTAATAAATGCATCACAAAAGAAGAGAATGAAAAAGTCATCAAAAACTACCAACGAAAAGAAGTCCAGGCCCACATGGCTTCACTGCAGAATTCTACCAACCTTTTAGAGAAGACTTTTCTCCAATACTACTGAGACTATTTCACAGTATAGAAAGGAATGGAATACTCCCAAATTCATTCGGTGAAGCCAGCATAACCCTGGTACCAAAGCCAAGGAAAGACACAACAAAAAAGTAGAGCTGCAAACCAACACCACTCATGAAGCTAGATGCAAGAATCTTCAACAAAATTCTGCCTATATAATACAACAGCGTATCAAAAAAATAATTCATCATGACCAAGTTGGTTTCATACCAAGGCTGGTTCAACATGAGAAAAACAATGTGATCAATCACATAAATAACACAAAAAACAAGAATCACCTGATTTTGTCTACTGGTACAGAAAAGGCATTTGATAAAGTCCAACACCCATTCATGCTAAAAACTCTCAGCAAAATAAGAATAGATGGCAAATTCCTGAATGCACTAAGGGCCATTTATACAAAGCCAACTGCCTACATCATCCTGAGTGGAGAGAGACTGAAACAGTTTCCCTCAAGAACAGGAACTAGACAAGGATACCTACTCTCACCTCTCATATTCAGCATCATGCTAGAAGTTTTAGCTGTAGCAATTAGACAAGACCATGAAATAAAGAGTATCTGCATTGTCAAAGAAGAAGTAAAAATCTCCCTGTTTGCTGATGATATGACTGTATACGCAGAGAATCCTAAAGAATCCGTAAGTAAATTACTCAGTCTGATAGAAAAGTTCAGCAGTCTCAGGATACAAGATAAACATAAGTAAATCAGTAGGATTCCTTTATACCAGCAATGAGATTATTAATGAAGAAATCACCAAATCAATACCATGTGCTACAGCCCCTAAGAAGATAAAGTACCAAGGAATAAATCTAACCAGAGACATAACAAACCTTTACAATGATAACTACAAGTCCTTACTACAAGAAACTAAGAGAGACTTACGTAAATAGAGAAACCTACCCTGCTCATGGATAGGAAGACTTAACATCATGAAAATATCTATTTTGCCTAAAACAACCTACTTATATAATGCAATCCCAATACAAATTCCAGTGACATTTTTTAATGAAATGGAGAAACAAATCTCCAGCTTTCTTTGGAATGAGAAGAAGCCCCAGATAAGTAAATTGCTACTGAAGACACAGTGGGAGGCCTCTCACTACCCATCTTTAGAACCTATTACACTGCCACAGCTGTGAAGACAGCATGTTACTGGTACAAAAAGAGACAGATAGATCAATGGAAGAGAATTGAGTCCCCATAAATTACATAATCTTCCTATAAACAGCTGATATTTGACAAAGGCCCTAAGGCATTAAACTGGGGAAAAAAACAATCTCTTCAACAAATCGTGCTGGCAAAATTGGATATCCATCTGCAAAAAATTGAAACAAGGCCCATATCTTACACCTTATACAAAAACCAATTCAAACTGGATAAAAGACCTAAATATCAAATCTTAAATGATAAAGCTCATCCAGGAAAAAGTAGGAACAAAAATGGAAGCTTTAACACACAACACAGACAGACTTCAAAATCTGTCAAACAAACCATGAACAACAGAAGAGAAAACAGATAAATGGGAACAATTAAGAATCAAACACTTTTGCTCATCCAAAGACTTTATTAATAGAATTAAAAGGCCACCTACATGATGGGAAAAAATATTTGGGAACTCTATGTCAGACTGACGCCTTATCTCCATAATGTATAAGGTACTGCAAAATATCAACGTGAAAAAGATAAATCATCCAATTAAGTGATGGGCAAAGGAGATGGACAGATACTTCTCTAAAGAGATACAGGCAGCCACAAAAGACATGTGGACATGCTTACGACCACTAGCTATTAAAGAAATTCAAATCAAATCTACAACGAAATACCATCTTACCCCAACAAAGTTGGCCATGATCCAAAAAACACAAAGCAACAAATGCTGGATAGGATTTGGAGAAACTGGAACTCTCCTACACTGTTGGTGGGATTGCAAAATGATGCAACCTCTTTGGAAAGCCTTCTGGCACTTCCTTAAAAAGCTGGATCTAGGTATAACATTTGACTCAGTAATTCCACTGCCTGGAGTATATCCTACAGAATCAAGGCAATTCACACCAACTGATACATGCACATGAATGTGTATTGCAGCACAGTGCACACTAGCAAAAAGATGAAATCAACCCAGATGCCCAACAACAGAGGAATGGATAGGTAAACTGTAGTACATATACTCAATGGAACACTCTGCAATGATAAAGAACAATGATAATTTTAGGAAACATCTCATAACCTGGTTTCAATTGGAGGACATTATGTTGAGTGAAAGTAATCAGTGACAAAAGGACAAATATTGTATGAGACCCCAACGATAAGAACTTAAAATCAGACTCATGCATAGAAGAAAACTCTCTTTGATGGATGCAAGGGTGGGGAAGGAGGGAAGGAAAGGGGGGAGAGTTTACATCAAGTAGTTGATAGAAACTTGGGTGAAATATGCAACAGCACACATTAGAAAGAAGATCAAAATTAACTGGTCTTCAACATAACATGATTACTCTTCCCATCTTAATCCAATATTACAAGGACAGAGTAGCTGGGGTGGGGCACTGGGGATTACGCCCTCAGGGGAAACTGAGGCCAATTGGCACAACTAGTGTTTTGCTAAGAGAGCCCACTGCAGCCCACATTGGTGAGTGGCACCTCGGGTCTTAAAAGCTGCCATCTGAGGGTACAGCAAATGGTCCCAACTTAGCATGAACAGATGATCACCAAGGACTGAAACGCCGTGGTGGAAAGAGAACCCAGAAAACAGAAAGACCCACCTAAGTGGGTGACTACACTGACTTGTAACTGAAAGAACCAGATGGTGCCCAGCCACCACCAGTGATAGCCATGATGGAAATCACAAAGTTGAGTCTCACTGGCAACACAAGAATAAAAAGGGGTGCACTGTGAGAGCTCCATTAAAAGACCACAATTGATGGTCCACGGGCCTCGGGTTTCCCCTGGAAGCATAGCCCCCGGCCCTGATGCTGTCCCTGTCCATAAATCATAATGGAGGTCAACTCTTGGACAGGAATGGATTGGACTTGGTGGCACAGAGTGACCATATTATGTGTGCACTTTATATTTCTATGCATCTATAGGATGTCGTCCTGCTGACCTTTTACTGCAGGAAGAGGAGTGGGTGGAGAGGAAAGGATAGGAGATTGTTGGGAGGATAAGACATGTATGGAGTAGAGAGGAAGAGTGTGCTGTCACTGGGCAGGGAGAGCAGTGGGAGCTGCATATGGGTGGGTATGCAATTTATATGGGAATGTACATTTTCATTCAATAGTAATAATAAGAAAAAAAAAGAAAATGTTCTGCATCTCATTTTGGTGAGTGGTATCTACAGCCTTAAAAGCTAGTGAGCAGCTGTCCAAGTAGCATCAGTTGGTCCCAACCCACCTGGTATGGAAGAAACATGAAGAACATCAAAGACATAAGGAAAATATGAGCACAAGAAATGAAAAGGGCCATGTAATTCAGAAACTACATCAGCATGAGACCAGAAGAAATAGATGGTGCCCAGCCAGCCCCAGTGACTTCCCTGATGTGGAATACAACATGGAGTCCCTGATGTAGTGGGAGAAAAATTGGTGTGTAGAATCAGAACACTGAAAAACCAAATGTGATGGTCCCACAGACTGGAGAGTTCCCAGAAGACACGGTCTCCAGATTCTCTGTTAGCACAGAATTGAAATCATTCTTGAAACTAACTCTTCAGACGAAGATTGGACTAGACTATAAGACATCAAGTGATATTGGTGAAGAGTACACTTCTTGGTTTAAGCACATACATGAGCTAACCATCTGACTCCTACCTAGAAGTAAGATGAGAGGGTAGAGGGGGGCAGTAGACAGTTGAATAGACATGGGAAATACACGGTGGAAAGGAGGAGCGTGCTGTCACAGTGTGGGGAGGACAGCTACCATCACATAGCAGTGTGTGTGCAAGTTTGCATACGACAGATTAACTTGGATGTTAAACTTTCACTTAAAGCACAATAAAACAATAGAAAACCAAAGGAAAGTGTTTTTTTCTTTTTAAAATGAGTCATGTCTATAGAATAGTAGTTGTTTTAGCATTACCTTCTCATATGGGTAGGTTTGTATGAGCATTTTCATGATTGATGGACCCATTGAGAATAATTACAATGAGATATAGGAAATGAGTTCCTCTTGCGACCACTTGAAGTCAAGTTCTAACTGAAATGAATTATCTGTCTTTGACATCTACTTTTCCTCTTGACCACGTCGTATCTGCTAAGGGTATCCTAATACTTCTAATTACTGAACCACAATTTTGGAATCATCACTCTCTGTAGCTCCTAAATTTGCTGACTCTGTAGGTTGAATTTGTCCTTATAGACTGCTGCTGCTCAGCCTAGGGTATTTATTGTCTTTTTTCCCATGGTCACCCAGTAACTTCTTACCTGTTTTTCTGTTTCTTTAACATGGGGAGGTAGTTTTGCGTAGTGCTAAGACGCCAAACTTTAGAATCAGTAAACTTGAATTCAAATTATGGCGTTATTGTGAACCTCTGGGTCACAGTTTCCATCTCCACGATGCATAGGTCAGGATAACTCCGCAGTGGTTGTGCTGCTGGAATCAAGTGAGATGATGCAGAGGAACAGCACTGTTGACACCAGTTTTGTTCTTCTTTCCCCATTCTGGTTTACATAACAAGCTTCGGGTGTACTTACTTACATGGTGGTGATAGACTGTGGCAGCTTTAGTCTTCTTAATTAATTTGCCATAAGCTCTAATCTGTATCCTATAATTTACCTGTCCTAGCTTTTAATTAGCTATGATAAGGCACATGAGTTTTTCTCTTAAAGAGCTCATATATTTCAGCATAATCTATGCATTATTTCTATTTATACATTTAAGTAAGACAATTATTTCCTCCACACTCTATAGACTCTATTACTCTAACAGGTGATAATTGTACTATAGTTAGAGCTAATGAAAAGGAATGAACAGGTGAAAGGAAAATTAGTGTGGTAGGTTATGGCTAATACTCCCACTTTATAATTAAAAAAAAAATTTCTGGGGACTTGTAAGGCTAAATTTAGGAACTTCCCTATTGAAAATAGTTTTTTGACACGTGTAGGGATTTCATGTCAACCCAGCAGACTCAGGTTATATTTGCTTTGCCAATAACTCTAAAGATTATTTTCCTTATAAGCACTGCCCACTTGCCCCACTCACTTTCATATTTCAGTGAAATGAAATGTCATGAATGATTGAGCTAAAATGTCTCATCTCAAATTCTACCAAGAATCATTATACAAAGTGAATAGTCCAGAATTCCTTCTTTACTCAGTCAATAAAGGGGAAATTTTCATTTATAGGCTTGGAGATGACTGAAGATATTTTCACATCCTAATCCTAACCCTAACCCTAATCCTAATCAAAGCTCTGGTGGGACAGTGGCTACGAATTTTGCTGCTAACCCAAAAGGTGGGTAGTTTGAATCTACCAGTGCCTCTCGGCAACAATATGGGGCCATTCTACTCCGCCCTATAGGGTTGCTATGAGTCAGAATTGACTTGAAGGCAATGGGTATTTTTTTCAGTCCTACAGAACACAGCCATTGGTAGAACACAAGGCAAATATCAGTTGTGCTGTTTATATAGACTGTTACAGTTTAAGGAGCATATTCAAAATATACTTTAAAATAAATTTAGAAGAACTCAGAAGGAAAACATAAACTAAAAGGCAAATCTAATGGGGCAGTGGTAAACTATACTTTTAGTAGTTTTATAGTTTGCAGATCTAGCTCAGTACATCTGCTCAACAACCTTATGTGATGAATATTACAACCTTCATTTTATAATGGGACCATGAGCGTCAGGTCAAATAACTAGTAAGTTAATATGTCTAAAATTCATACATAGGTTTTCCACATCCAATTCAATGCACTCTGTACTACAATAGTATACTTTCTTTCTATAAAAGTCATTCTCATACTCTTGATACTTCCATTCATTCTTCCTCATGTAAGTACAGTTGGCTCTTCACATTCTTGAGTTCCACATCCAGGTATTTAACCTATTGTGGATCAAAAATACTAATTAAAGAAAATACAAAAAGCAAAATGTGAATTTTTCAATTGCTGAGCACTATACTGAATCCCCAGGAAGGAAGTGATAGTTAGGCACGCACTGCTGTAGCTCAGATCTTCAGTCTCTCTTCTCCACTCTTCATTGGCCTTGCATCTTGTTCATTTCTACTTGTCTTTGTTTCTGTGAGAAAAATGCCTCCTGAAAACCAGAGATGTGGTCAAACCAGTCCTTCAAAGGCTAAGTGTGAGAGAGTTGAGAAGAATAAGAAGGCGGTTCGGGCTAGTAACAAACAGCTGGCTGCTATGTAAAGTCTACAGCCTCAAGAACTTCACGATCCTGGGAGAATCAGCAATGGCTGATGCCCAGGTAGCATCAGCGTGCCCAGAAGAGCTCAAGAAACTCACAGAAGAAAAAAGCTACCTTCCAGAGCAAGTCTTCAATTGTGATGAAACAAGTATTTACATAGAATTTACATTGTAGTTCGGTATTATAAGTAAGCTCATGATGATTTAAAACATACAGGAGGATGTGCGTAGGTTGTGAACAAATACTACACCATTTTACATAAGGGAATTTTAGCTTCTGTAGACTGTGGTATCCAAGAGAATCCTGGAACCAACCATAGTGGATACTGAGGGATGACTGTGAATGTAAGTAAGTTCTGTGTTATAATTTTCTCAACTAAGAGTCTATTTCATGCGCTATATGAGGATGTACTTCTTTTTCTATTTCAATTTAAGTAAGTTTGTTTTGGTGTGGTAATTTCATATGTTTTTCTGTTGTTTGATATTTATTAGTAAACAACCTAATTATTAGCATTGTTAGTACTTCCTGGATTTTTTATTATATAAATGATACATCCTCATTATTTGTTAAACAACAGAAAATCAAAAGACTACACAGGAAAAAAAATAAACATCTCCCATCAATCCATTTTTAGGGTGAGATATGGTTATTTATCCCTCTCTTTGACTACCTGAATATCTACATTTAAGAAACTCTAGACGGCACTTGGCTTGGCTGGCTTGGCAGTGGCACATGGGTTAAAGTGTTTGATGGCTAGTTGAAAGGTCAGCAGTTTGAAATGACCATGACTCTGTAAGAGAAAGATAAGGCAATCTCCTTCAGTAGAGATTCACAGCCTTGGAGGTCTATAGGGTCACTGCAAATCAGAATCAACTTGATACCAGTGGGTGGGATACCTATATTTATTAAGAAATTCATTGTTTTGATTTAAAATATCATTTACTGGAAGGCTAAAGTAGCCCTGGTGGAGTAGTGCTTTAAGAGCTTGGCTGCTAATCAAAAGGATGGCAGTTTGAATCTGCTACACCCTGCTCTTTGGAAACCATATGGAGCAGTTCTACTCTGTGCTACAGGGTTGCTGTGAGTTGAAATTTTACAAATAGCGATATGTTGTTGTTAGATGCCGTCAAATCAGTGCCAACTCACTGCGATACTACGTACAACGGAACTAAACACTGCCCGGTCTGGTGCCATGCCCACAGTCGTTTTTACACTTAAGCCCAACATTGCTGTCACTGTGTCAGTCCATCCTGTTGAGGGTCTTCCCCTTTTTCGCTGACCCTCCACTCTACCAAGCGTGATGTCATTCTCCAGGGACTGATGCTTCCTGACAACATGTCCAAAGTATGTAAGAGGCAGTCTTGCCATCTTTGCTTCCAAGGAGCACTCTGGCTGTACTTCTTCCAGAACAGATCTATCGGCTCTTTTGGCAGTCCATGGTACATTCAGCATTGTTCTCCATCACCACAATTCAAAGGCATCAATTCCTCTGTGTTCTTTGTCTGCTGTCCGGCTTTCACATGCACATGATGGCTTGGGTCAGGATCACTTTAGTCCTCAAGGTGACATCCTTACTTTTCAATACTTTACAGCACCAGTGGGTTTGTTTTTTGTTTGGCTTAGAAGGCTAATAGCTTACATATGAATTTTAGTTGACCTAAGACCTGACAGATCTGTGCACATACTATATTTGCACACATTTTCTCTTCCCACCTTCTGAAGTTCTTATTTTCCCAGACTTAGCTCAAATGCCCTGTCATGGTTGGAATTGTGTCCCGCCAAAAATGTGTGCTGCCACGTGGCTGGGATATGGTTCCCAGCATCTTGGGATGTCCTCCATTGTGTGGTTTTGCTAACCTGTATGTTAAAGGATTAGGGTGGGGCTGTGAATTCCTGCTGTGGGGGGAGTTTCCCTGAAGTATGGCTTGCCCCACCCTTAATGCTTTTAGCTTGCAAGGAATAAAAGGAAAAAGAAACAAAGGACAATCGGAGAACCTCGCCACCATCAAACAAGCAGCACCGGGAGCAGAGCGCGTCCTTCAGACCAGAGGTTCTTGCGTGAGGACGCTCCCTGGACAAAGACTGATGCAATACCGGACTTTCCTCCAGAGCCAACAAGGGGAAAGTCTTTCCCTGGAGCGGACACCCTGAATATGGACTTGCAACTTACCAGACTGTGTAAGAATAAATCTTTCTTTGTTAAAGCCATCCACTCTGTGGTATTTCTGTTAGAGCATCCTAGCTGACTAAAACATGCCCCTTTCTCCACAAAACATTCAGGGGCCACTCTAGGTGTAAGACTTTATTCCCGAAAAGGTAGTAAGTTACTATACTCTATTAACATATGTTCTCCAACTGATCCCTCTGGTTACTTTCTGTCACCTAGTAATGTCTGAAGGAAAGGATCATTTAATCAGCAAATTTTGCTGTGGGTCTGAAGAAGAAAGACGTGGGTCAAGAGGCCCTTCCATATACGTATATGGATGGCCCTCCTATGGGGGTGACTTTAGATAAGTCCCCTCTAGGCAGCAGAGCTTCAGCATAGGGCTTTGCAGACCTCAGTTAGAAGAGTAAGAGGAACTCTTACTGTGGAAGGAAAATAGAGGCCACTTAAAACCAACCTAATTATTCTATAAGATTTATCCTTGTTCTCACATTTTGTAAATACCTACAAATGCTGACTGAATAATTCATTAAGTCATCATGAACACTTGTATTAAATGTGTATGGAGTAGAAAGCAGTCTTTCCAGCACAATCAACAGTATGGAAAAAAAAAATTGGAAACATCTCAGTAAGGATTTTTAGTACTAGAGGACTTGAGATGGTTGTTGCATTGCTTTAACAGTATTATAGGCAATTAGTGACTGCAGACACTTAGACAATTTTGCATAATGGTAATTTTGGTGCTTGTGTTTTGGAGGGAGCCTTGGTGGCAAAGCAATTAAGAGCTCAGCTGCTAATGAAGAATATCAAACAGTGTGAATCCACCAGCTGCTCTTTTAAAGCCCTGGAGGATAGTCCTACTCTGTCCTATCAGGTCACTATGAGATGGAATCAACTCAGTGGAAATGATTTGGGTTTTTCTTTGTTTATATTTTGGAGGACACTATACAGCCTGAGGAGCCTGGTAGTACTATGGTTAAGAGCTAGAGTGCAAACCAAAAGATCAGCAGTTCAAGTCCACCAGCTGCTCGTTGGAAACCTGAGGAGGAAGTTCTACTCTTTCCTCTACAGGGTCACTGTGAGCCAGAATTCACTTGATGTCAACTGAAAGGAGGCCTGGTGGTGCAGTGGTTAAAACTAGAAAGTCAGCAGTTTGAACTCGTTAGCCGTTCCACCAGAGAAAAACGTAGCAGTCTGCTTCCACACAAATCCACAGCCTTGGAAACCCTGTGGGGATGGTTCTAATATGTCCTATAGGGTCATTATGAGTTGAAATCAACTTAGTGGCAATGGAGCCTGAGTACATTTTGTCTCACAATAGTCCAGCTGTTCTATTATTTTCTGACTGAGTCAGATATGATTATATTCTATGCATTTCTGCTATCTGAGTACTTATTAACATGTATCATTGTGGGTAAGTGCTGTTATATCATATAACAATGAGGTCATTGCAGGAACCAGCTCCATTTCCTCATTTCTAACTTAGTTTGACATTCTTCTAGGCAGTTCTGCAGTCATACCAAAGCCCACTTTCTTTCAAGATTTTTTTTTTCTCTCTAATATTAAATAGAGTTTGGAATTGACCTCATTGTTCTTGGCCCTATAAGTGTTTTACTTCAGTGAAAAATCCAAACATCTTAGCATCATACTCCTTATGAGAAAATAAGATACAATGAATTAACCTTGAAACTTCAATACAAATCAAGGAGAAATAGAATATGACTTCCTATTCTAAACTGTATACTCTAAGAAACAAACGAAAACTGAGCCTGAACAAAATAAAATGAACAAAAAAACTCTTAAAACAGCACTTGCACATAACCACCTGATTAATATTTTATTAATAATGTCATCATTATGTAATAATGAGCAAGCTACCTTGCATTTAAAGTAGAATTCTGGGATTTTAACTTCTTCTAATAAGTTAAGTTGAATGTTTTTATGAACAAGAAAAAGAAAATGTGTAAGATAAAAGATACCAATAGGACATTTCAGAGAAAGATGAAAATAGTTTGGGTTTTTAAAGGCGTTATTTGTTAACACACCTCATCACCAAGAGAGACTTGTATGCTTTATAAATGCCACACCCAAATTACGTGTAGAATAATATCCTTATTAGACTGTTACCAACAACTTGGCAGCAGAAAGCATAGTATGAAAAAATGATGTCTTTGTAAGATAGCCCCAAGTATCTCACCTTCCTCTTCCATAGCTTCTAGAATTATATCACCCAGAGTCACTGTGAAACCAAATGAAACAGCAGCAACAATAAATCCAAAGGGTGATTATCAGGTGTTCTATTAGGACTGAGAAGACTTGTATTTTCTCCCATATTCAAGCAAATAACAGGGAAGTTTTCCTGGGATCAAGGAAAGGGTAGCTATCAACATTTCAGGGACTGGGCTCTGTTTCAGTCATCTGGTGCTGCTCTAACAGAAATACCACAAAGTAGATGGCTTTAACAAGGGAAGTTTATTCTTACACAGTCTAGTAGGCTACAAGTCTAGATTCAGGGTGTGTCTGCTCCGGGAGAAGGCTTTCCCCCTTGTCAGCTCTGGAGGAAAGTCCTTGTGGTGCATCAGTGTTTGTTTGGGGTGTGTCTGAGTACATGAACCTCAAGTCTGAAGGATGTGCTGTACTCTCAGTGCTGCCTGCTTGATGGCAAGAGGTTCCCGACTCGCTGATTGCTTTCCTTTCTCTTATCTCTTGTAGGATAAAAAGATAGAAGGTGGTGAAAGCCACACTCCAGAGACACTCCTTTTACAGTGGAGCAGGGAGGTGACCTTAGGAAGGAACTTACAGTTCCATCCTAATGTTCTTTAACATACAGCATAGGAAAATCACAAAATAGAGGGCAATCACGCAATATCGGTCATCACAACACAACCAACTTTCTATACAATCAATGCCCATGGAAGCGGCAGTCAAGAAATCAACAGACATACTGCATTGGGGGAATCTGCTGCAAAGGACTTCTTCAAGTTTTGGCAAGTAAAGCTGTCACCTTGAAGACTAAAGTGCAGCTGACCCAAGCCATGATATTTTCAGTCACATCATATGCATGCAAAAGCTGGACAACGAGCAAAGAACACAGAAGAATTGATGCCTTTGAATTGGTGTTGGAGAAGAATGTCTAATGTACCATGGACCACCAAAAGAACAAACATTTGAAGGGGGCAGACACAATTCAATATGTGATAGGCCTCCCAAGTTATAAAAATCAACATAAATTGACAATATTTTAAACTGTTGTGTCAAACTACCAACTAGTTTCCATCAGGAGCCCTGGTAGCATAGTGGTTAAGAGCTTGACTGCTAACCAAAAGGTAAGCAGTTTGAATCTACCAGCTGCTCCTTAGAAACCTTATGGGGCAGTTCTACCCTGTCCTATAGGGTCCCTATTAGTTGGAATTGACTCAGTGGCAATGGGTAGTTGTCATCAAGTAGATGTACTTCTGTTTGAGATCTACTTATTTTTTGTTTCAGATTTTCTAAACAGGATTTTTGTGTGTTGCTAACTTTGTGAATTTTGTACACCTTATAAAATAGCACTTAAATTCCTTAGCTTCATAGTCAAGATCCTTGACAGTCTAAAGAAAACCAAATTCTTCGACCCTATGTATTTCCAGATCTAGCCTGGTGTCATTGGCCAGACTAGCCCAGTCCTCTATCAGTGTTTACTCTGAATCTTTAAATAGATTTTTTTTTTCCCTGCTTAGAATACCTTCACCCTGACTCCATTTTACTAAATACTTGCTTTAAAGAAATACTCAAATTCATTTTATGTCAGCCACTTTTGGGCAGGGACATACATAGAAACATGTCTTCTATCAGTTCAGAGATGAAAAAATACCAATAAGTAGAACACAGTAGTGGCTTAGATTCAGATGTTCCCTACACTCTGCTACCAAAACCAAACCAAGTAAGTTGCAGTTCAGTTGACTCCAACTTATACTAACCCCCACATGTGTCAGGTCAGAATTATGGTCCACAGAACTTTCATGGCTGTGACTTGAAGGAGATTGCCAGGCCTTTCTCTCAAGATGACTTGGACTGAGGTTGAGCTGTCAACAACCTGGTTACTAGCCAAGTTCTTAACTATTTGCACCTCCAAGGGACCTCAGCATAGGATAAAGTAAGTCAGCCTCATGCATCTCCAACCCAATAAACCCTAGTACCCACCATCTAGGATTTTGATTGAATTGCCAATGTCTTTTTTTTTTCACTGTAGCTGAACCATATCATTTCAAATTTGTGCTTGCTAATTGTTAACACAATGCTCAATATCAACTCCACTTCCCACTAAAATCATCTTCTCTACCTTAATTTTGTTTGAAAAGGATGATTTTTGGCAACCAAATAAAACACACAATCAAAGCGGTAAAAGCTGTAGTATCATCTGTTTTGGTTCTTGACTCTGGGAAGAATTACCTTCTTCATGAAGTCCAAATGATGACGCATCAGGTCCTACTTGGTCTAACTTTTCCCAGTGAAGAAGAGTTTAACTCCTTTTGAAGCATCATGGTTATGACTGGACAACTCTAATTGTCAGAAAATTCTGCCTTACATCTAGTTGAAACAGCCTTCCTTCATCTTTTAACTGTTTGTCCTGATATACCCTTCTGAAGGATCTCAAAAAAAGTATAATGTTTCTTCCAGCTGAGAGTCTTTTTTATGTTTAGAGATAGACATTTCATTTGTACCCAGTTCTGTCATCTAAAAATTTCATTTACATTCATCTTGGTTATTTTGATATGGCTCACAGACATCTCCTCGTTGTAAGGTCGAGGGATACTCAGATTTTTCAACATACACCCAAACTTCATTCATTTAAAGGTTGATGAGCATCTGCTGTAGTCAGATGGTACGCTTTAAAGGTGACAAGACTTGTGACAACAGAAATACAGGACACTTTAGAAGCACATAATAGGAACACTTGTCTCTGGGAAGTTTTAATGGAGGCAGGACATTTGTGCTGCAACTTGGAAAAGTCAAGGCAGACTACTAAAGACAAAGGGGAAAACAAAGGACAAGGGCCCAGAAAAATACAAGGCCTTGAAGATTCAAGGAAATGAAAGCTTTCTAATATGATATAGCGTAGAGTAGTATCAGATGGGGATGGAGATTGAGGATCTGCCATGTTCAAAGTGCCGTAAACATTTTTAAGGTGTTAGGATTGGGAATTACCAAATGGTTTCAAGCATAAAAACTCACATGCTGAGATTTTTTTTTTTAAAAGATCCTTGTGGCTATAGATGGAGAATGGATTTGAGGGAGAACATCTGAGTACATGAAAAGTCAATCAACTTGGTGGTTTGGAAGGAGGGGTTAGTGATAAGACTGAAGACCGAGTAAAGATGTAGGGGTATTCCCAAGAAAGTAGAGGGCATTGGGGAAGAAGTCAGATAAGGATGAATTTGGAATGGAACACAGTACTCTAGATATTGTGCATAAAATAGCTTTTATTCTAATTCTCTATAAAATATTCATAACATTCCTGGAAGCAAGGCCTCAATAATGGAGCCACTGACATTAAAAACCAATTTACTGGGGAGCCTTTTTAGAGTGAGTACAATGTGCTTATGAAAAAAGGCCAATGTTTACCTAGTAAGTATTACTCTGATAGTGCTGCCGATACATTTACTGTAGGCTCAGTAGAACTACCTGAAAAATACTTATTGCTCTTAGTCATTGAGACACTTAGATCATGAGTAAGGCAGTTAAGATTAGCTGCTAATATTTACTAATCTGCTGAGTCACAGTTATGCTGCCAGACAGTCTAGGGGAAGGGGTGCTACCCTCTCTTTAACATCTGTTCTGTAAACATGGGCTCTAAGGAAAGTCTGATTCTAGGTTATATCGCCTCACTTCATTATATGCATTCAAATTTAAAATCCAGTGGGAATGTTTCTTCTTTGGTAAGTTTTGTGTCCTCCTCATTTTCAATTCCTGGCAAAATGAAACTGCATGGTTAAAAAGTTACCTAAAAATGGACCTCAGGAAGTTGTGAACATTTACAGTCAAAGGCAACAAATTGTTTTTAGCTTATCTGTTTCTTTCCATGGAAACATGAAGCCTGACAATTAAGTTCCCAAACACATCCTAGAAAAAATGCTGCATAATTCATTGCTGAATATCACTATGATCCTCTTTGAAGTACTCCCCTTGAGAAGCTCTGTGCCAATGCCAGTGTCTAGTCCACCCTTCAAAGCAACTTCAGCACTCTTTCTGGAATGGCCATCGGAACTGTCACGGTTATTACCCTTGATGTCCTGAATGTCATCAAAATGTCTTCCTTTCATTATTTCCTTTATCTTTAGCTAAAGAAAAAAGTCATTAGGGGCCAGATCAGGTGAGTAGGGAGGATATTCCAATACAGTTATTTGTTTACTGGCTAAAAACCCCTTCACAGACAGCTATACGATTAAATTCACGAACTTGCCACCTTGCCATCCTGCATAATGGCCATTCCAGAAAGAGTTCCAAAAATGCTCTGAAGGATGGACTAGGTGCTAGGGTCAGCGCACAGCTTCCCAAGTGGAGTACTTCAAAGGTGACCATAGTGACACTTAGCAATGAGATATGTAGCACTTAGAACAATTAAGTTTGCAGACTTCTAGGACTTCATATACATATTTATCTATTGTTTTGTATAATTTTGGTTTTCTTTCTTCTTTCGGCTCTGAAATATATGCCTAGATTACACTATTTACCTTGTCAGGATAGTTTTAGGAAGAAAGTATACTTCCATCCCTATCATGGAAAAATTATATTTCTAAAAATGTGGCACAAATAACTTTAGAAATCAAAAAGACCTAAGCTTGACTCCCAACCCTGCCATTTACTGGTTCTACTACTTTGAGCAAATCACGTAAGCTCTCTGAGCTTCAGTATTTACGTGGAAAATGCAGCTAATAGTATCTATCTTATAAGGACTTGGAAACCCTGGTGGCATAGTGATTAAGTGCTACAGCTGCTAACCACAACGTTGGTTAGTCCAAATTCCATCAGGTACTCCTTGGAACCTCTGTGGGGCAGTTTTACACTATCCTATAGGGTCACTGTGAGTAGGACATGACTTGATGGCAGCTGGTTTGTTTTCTTGTTTGTTTGTTTTATCTTATAAAGACAGAAACTCTAGTGGTGTGGTGGTTTAGTGCTACGTCTGCTAACCAAAAGGTCAGCAGTTCTAGTCCACCAGGTGCTCTTTGGAATCTCTATGGGGCAGTTCTGCTCTGATTTATAGGGTTTCTATGAGTTGTAATCTACTCCACAACAGAGCTTATAAGGTTGTTTTGAAGATGGAAATAATGAATGAAGATGTTTGACGTTATAATGTCACAGTATTAGAGCCAAGAATAGTCATAGTAGAACATGAGACTTTTGGATATTGAAACAAAGAGAATGTGTTCTTTGTTTTCCTTAACTGAAAGTTCTGCCAGTCTAATCATCGCAGTTGTTGGTTATGTTTGATGGTGATTATGTGAATTAGAAGATAAAGTGTCTCCAGAGACCACTGGTTGGAATTAAGTAACTAACAAAAAGAGACAGGATTCTTAGTCAGAAAACAAAGGCTAAAGACAGAGACTAAAGTAAATTTAAAGCTAATCAGACCTATGCAAATACTGTAGAATACACTGACAGAATAAGAAGTATGTTTCTTTGTTTTCTTTAAGTGATGCTTTGGCCAGCTTGTCCCTGCTGGTTCTCTATACTGAAGGATAATTATCACTGTTAAATGGAGTGATAATTGTGAATAAAAATACACAGAACAATTGAAAAGCTGTCTTTAAAGTTTTCTGACATCTTTTCTATGAATTGGTTCTTCTGTTAACAATGGCTTGAGTTTTAAACAGTTTCCTCTTTGAAGGAAGATGTGTTTGAACATGCGTGTGAAGCCACTTGTCATTGTGAGTGAAACACAAAGAAGATGAAACCCCACCCTACACGTGAACCATTAAGAGATATTTTAGGTATTATAAAACAGCCAGAAGCTTAAAGTATTGAATAGTGATCCAAGTCAAAGCCACAGACTGAATAAACAATCTAATGTTAGGATGTGAACTGGTTAGCTTGGCTTCTCACCTCTTACTAATGGTTCCCAGCATGCTTATTGCACTGATGGTCTATAGAGTGATGCAGGGTAGACAAGCCCTGCTTCAAAGGAGCTCTGGTCAGACTGTTACTTATTTTCATCATAAAAATAAATAAATTTTTTTTTGTTACTTTATGTAGAAGAATTAAAGAAATGGCTGTGGGAAAGCTGGATATTAATTTTGAGTCTGCCATAGTCCAACTTGATGGCACTTGGCTATAGTCTGGCTACATGAATAGGCTAACCACTTCATGTTTTTCAGCTGTATTTTGCAAATCTATGAAATGAGGAGATTGGATGAAATGACCTCTATGACCCTTCCCTGTGTTGAAATTTAAGAATTTTATGGTTATTGCTGTCTATGTGGGCCTATAGATGTACAGGCACAGTCCATCTACAAAGATATTCTAATACCACGTAAGTGATTGTGCCTGATGTTCCATCATCCTATGTTTGTTATTATGGCTTATCCATTTTAGAAAATACTAATATTAGTATCAACTGATACTGATAACGCCATAGTTATATTTCCTTTCAGCTTAAAATCTCACTTAATATCCAGTGAAATTCCACCCTATAGCTGAAGCTTCAGATTTAAATGTGAATTCCCAGATCTACCTTGTATATATAATGCCTTGTATAGAAATCTATGCTTTTGAAAAATAATGTTATATTGAGGCATACAGTAGTAAAATAAAATAAGAGAGAATGAGGTAATAGTGGTTCTTGCCCTGACTTCCAAGCTTCAGCCTGTTGCTGTTGAGTCAGTTCCAACTGATAACTGCCATATAGGACAGGGTAGAACTACCCCACAGGATTTACAAGGAGCAGCTGGTGAATTTGAACAGCCAACCTTTTGGTTAGCAGCTGAGCACTTAACCACTGCACCGCCAAGTCTTCCGTTAACTTTGGTAAGGTTTTTTTCCTCCCCAGGGCCAGTTTTCCATTAGGCAATAGAGCCATAGTGCTTGGAGACTGAGTTTTTATCAGGAAGTTTTGAAAAATGTGGTGCCTGATAAATTATAAGTGGATTCAGCATATTTAGAAAACATTTCAGAATAGAAACTACCAAGTTCTATAATAGTCTGTAAAATACATCAGCTAGTTATTTGCAATCCAATGTCTGTAAATGTCACATTTAATCTGAGATAGAGATGCATTTTAATAAGCTTGGTGTTCTGTACTCATAGTCACTGTGAGTCAAAATCAGCTTGATGGCATGAGTTTGCTTATTTTGATTTTCTATAGCACAAACCCTTTAAAGTCATTGTTTGTATCTTTGGGAAAAACACATTGGTAAAGACACATAGATTCAATGGCTTTAAAGGTCACTATCACTAAAACATCATGATTATATTCATGGATACTTTTAACAAAGTTTTTATTATAATTTTTGATAATTTTCAATCAAAGAAAACTTATGTGTGTCATGAATTAAATTGTATCCCCCACAAGTGTCGGTCAACTTGGCTGGGTCATGATTACCAGTATAGAATGATCATCTATAATTTTGTCATCTAATGCAGTTTCCCTATATGTTGTAAATCCTATGAGTATTATATAATGAAATGGAATAGCCAGTTACAGCCATGAGATGTACAAGATTCGATAGTGTCTTATGTTACTCTTTATGGAGATACAAAAGAAAGGTGTAAGAAGAGACCTATGGGGACCTCACGCCACCAAAAAGGTGGCCCTGGGAGCAGAGTTCATCTTTTGGACTTGAGGTTCCTGGGCTGAGACGCTCTCAGATCAAGGGAAGATTGGTGATAAGGAGCTTTCTCTAGAGCCAACAGAAAGTCTTCTAGAGCCGATGTCCTGAATTTGGAGTTGTAGTCTACTAGATTGTGTAAGAATAAATTTCTCTTGGCTAAAGCCATTCACTTGTGCTATTTCTGTTATACCAGCACTAAATGACCAAGACAATGTGCTTTTGTGATAACTTTGTCTTTGAAAGTAGTAAAGGTAGTCCCAGACTTAGGACATCTCAAAGTTTCAATGAACCGTGCTTAGAATCACCTGGTTGTGTATGTGTGCATCCTATCATTAGTAATATGTACTACATACAATGTTGCAGAGAGTAACTTGCTGATATTATCATTCTCAGATGTTCACCCTTAGGCATTCAAATATTGGAATATGTAAAAACACTGATGACAAAAGCCAATAATAATGAAAACAAAAAAGAGGGAGAGAGAGATTTGACCTACATCAGAACCAACTCATGATGGAGTCATTTGAAAGGAATCCCATTGTTACTTGGTGCCCAATTTTTCTTTAAAGAGTGAGGATTTTGGAGTAAAATACCAAAACTGACCCATTGCCGCTGAGCTGATTCTGACCCATGGTGGCCCACATGCTATAGAGTGAAACTGCTCCATAGAGTTTTCTTAGCTGTAATCTTTATGGAAGCAGATGGCCAGGACTTTCTTTCCCAGCCCTACTGGATGGGTTCAAACTGCCAGTATTAGATTACAAATTGAATGCAGACCATTAGCACCAACTGTGGACCATAAAGTAATGTAGACCTGGATTTGTATCTCAGTTTTACCACTAAGCAGTCAAATGATCTCAGGAAAGGTACATAATTACCTCAAAAACTCAGTTTCTACATCTGGAAAATACCATAGTACTATTCTCTTCATTTGAGTTTTAAAGGAGGATTAAGTGAAAAAATACAGTTATTTGCAAAGTAGTTTTAATGAAATGCTAATTTCTTTTTCTTTTCATTTTAAATACAAAAGTCGATTTAATCTGGCATTTTTGTACAGCTAGTTGTGTTTATACTTGAAAAAGAACCTGATTCCCAATCTTTCATAGCAGAAACATGTTTATCTTAGTTTCTTTAAACCATAGGTATCATTCAGTCAGACTAAATACCTAATTTTGTCCTTGTTCCTGCTACTAACTCAAAGAGTGGGTCCCTGATTATACAGTGAATTGCACTTATCTCTTTATTAACTACTTAAAAGTAGTTAGACATCTGTTTAATTTTTATGTCATCTTTACAGGCTAGGCCTTAAAATACTAAGTTTGTGTGATTCATAGCCAAATTTCCAATTATAGAATTAAAGTTTTAATCTCACTTTCATCCATGATTCAAAAGAAAATTTTCCTTGTCATCACAAATACATAGTAGTATATAGTTTAACCATCTTTAAAGAGTTTAGCTATCTTTGAAGTCTTTGCCAAATTTTTGGTAGGCCAAATGATTTTGTAAGTTTTCCTAATGGTAGACATATTCTAAGCAGAAGAACTACATCTTTAGTGTATTTATTTATTTAGTATGAATTTAGCTATAAATAATTAACTTGACTAGGGAAAGGTTACTTTTCTAAAAGCACTTCATTATTTACCTAATCAGTTAGTTAGCAGGCAATACAGTTAATAGACTTCTGATCCAGGCTGGTCCCACTTTGTTGTGCTCTTTAGCAAGTTAACAAACTTCCCTAGGCATTGGGTTTGTTCATCTGCAAAATGAAGGAGTGCCCAAATTACTCCGTGTGACAATAGGAAACCAATGTGAACTCTGAAAGCCAACGCAAAGTCCAGATCAGGGCCATACTATGTTTTAGATGTTGGATGAATATAAAAAAGATGTTGGAATTTTGATTGTTCAACAGAAACAGGTTTGAGGTAGGGCTGACATCAAATAGGAGAAAGATTAAATCCAAGTGGGGAAAGGATTGGAAGGACAAGAAGCAGAATTCTTTGTTCAAGTCTGGAATCAAGAATAAAACCTTCCTGTGTGTGCACATGTAAGTGCATGTGTGTATGTGTGTGCACATGTTTAATCACTCATGTATTCAAGGATGAGAGAATACAGGAGCAAACAAAAAGGATTTTGTATGGTGGAAATGGCACAAGTAAACAACTGGAAGATGAGGTTGAGGTTTTTAGACGAAAAATGGAGACCCCCTAAAGTGGAGATTATTTCACCGCTTTGTTAGAGCACTTTCTGCTTAACAGTAGAAAGGATGAAAGAATATTAGTGCAAAAATACAAAGGAGAATCATATCATGCAAAGTAAATATCCCATTACAGAAAATCTTTAAGGAGGCTTTTTATATTGTGCCAGACTATCCTGGAATATTTGACAGAGTTGTATACTTTAACTACCATGCAGCTATATTTTCATGTTGAAAAAACTCAGTATCATCACAATTTTTTCTCAAGTCCTCCTAGTTTCTATTTAACTTATCATTATATAACATGCCATATTTTCTTTTGCTCCTTGCTTTTGTTTATACAGCCTTAGTTTTGCACACAACACTGTAAAAAGAGTGATGTTAGCATAAGACAGGATAAAGTTCTGTTCACACCGGAATTCCTTGGCTGTAGAACGAAAAACAAACAAACACAAGTTGCTTTTTGTAAAATTCTGACTCTCGAGGCCACATATGTGTCAGAGTAGAACTGCACTCCAAATTGATTTTATGGTTGTGACCTTTAAGGAGCAAACATTAGGCCTGTCTTTCAAGGCCCCTCTGAGTAAGTTTGACCTTTAGGTTAGCAGTTGGATACTTAGCCATTTGGTGCTACCCAGAGGCCCCTCACTCTAGAGTGAAAAAACAAACCTGCTGCTTTTGAGTCAATTCTGAGTTATAGTGATAGTACAGGACAGTGTAGGAATGCCCTGTAGGGTTTCCAAGGAGTGACTGGTGGATTTAAACTTCTGACATTTTGGTTTGCAGTCAAGCTCTTAACCACTGCACCATTAGATTTCATTTACTTCAACTTGACTGTAAACTTCTGAAAGGTAGTTCTGTGTTTATGAATCTGCAATTCATCTTTTCATCTCTTCTCCATAGAACCTAGCACTACATGTGCACTTAATGGGGTGGAAGTTTAATGTCTACTGGATTAAACTGAAGTAGCTTCCCATTCATTCACCTATTCAGTCAATAGGCATTGAACATTGACTATACATACCTATGATCTAGCTATTGGCAGTGCCTTAGTGAATACAAATCCCTCTTTGTAGTAAAAATGTTCTAGTGATAACTGAATTGAGGAGGTGCAGTTATTAGTCACTAACTTCTTTTCTGTGATGTGAATGTTTCTGGTCTGTGTTCTGTTAACGATAGCCAAGCCAAGTGCCATCAAGTTGGATCCAACTCATGGAGAAATAAAATGTACAGCTTATACTATTTTGGGAGTCCTGGTAACACAGTGGTTAAGACCTAAAGCTGCTAACCAAAAGGGTGAGCAGTTTGAATCCACCTAAGCATTGCTTGGATACCCTGTGGACAGTTCTACTCTATCCTATAGGGTCGTTATAACTCAGAATTGAGTCAATGGCAATTTTTTTTAATACTATATTTGGCAAAATACATTCATTCAATACATTGCTACTTAAGAATAGTTTACTACAGAACACATTGTTTTCATAGAAGCTGTCATCCTGTAGATGACAAAATACATGTAGTCTCAAAATAGATGCAGGACACTAATACTCTAGATTTCTGGAATAAGTCAACCAAGAAGGAAAAAAATCATGCTCTTTTGTCTCACAGTGTAACAATATGCTGTTCATACCAATAAATGGTCATCGTTCTAAATTAATGTCAGTTAAAAAAGCACATTTATAGCACAAGTGAGAGCTCAAGATTATAGTTCAAGCTTTTTGGGACTTTACGTATGTTCAGGCTAATCAATAATAGTAGTTTTTCTATTGAATTCCATCAAATGTTATCTTTGTAATATTATATCTTGTAAATATTTAAACAAAAACAGACAGTAAAAATGACTATATACTGTCTAGATCTTGATTTTAGTGATTTATCGAAATTAAGCAAAAATAAAACTGTTAAGAGTATGATTACTAAGTTCAGTTTCCGTGCTAGGTTCTCTGGGATAAAATGGATCACAAGGATCTGATTTGTAAGATTACAGATTTGGTTAAGGAAACAAGAGAAGAGAAACTAGAACAATTAAAGAGCTGAGAAACAATTCAAAGCAGTTCAAAAGATATAAGATGATGCATTATTCAAAGAATGATGTTATCAGTGATTGCTGTGAGAGTCTGGATGAGTGAGCGCTGTCAGAAGATTGATGTTTGTTGAGTTGACTTTATGAAGGAGTTAGAGTTTCATTCCAGGCATAGTTTGTGCAAAATCATGGAAGGAGACACGTACGGTTTAGCTTGCTCAAGTCAGTCAGACTGAAGAAGATAGTTAACATATGAGATCAAGGAGAATTTAGGTCTTGGGGACCAGTAGACGGAAGGGCCAAGATGAGTAATCCTGAATTTCTTTTGCAAAGAGAAATGCTGGGCATTTTATGAGCTGAAGCATGTGTTGATTGGGTGAGCTCTGTCTTGCAGCATGCAGAATGGAATGAGGAAGGGCAGGAAGGTCAGTGAGGAGACTGGTAGCATAGTCTAAGAATGAGAGGTAAGGACCTAAAGGTAAGGAGATGGAGAAGTAATGGTTTATTAGAAAAAAAAAAAAGAACCTAATTGGTGAGAAATTAATTACTAAGAAATTAATTACTGAGAAAAATGAAACAATTGATTGATTGCATGGGTTATTGATTGGTTGAATAGATATGAGATGAGGACATTGAGAAGAAAAAAATAAAGAAACAGAACTCCAAGTATATGGCAAACCTAGAGAAGGAAAATGCTGCTGTGGTGAAAACGAAGTTAATCATATATACAAGTAGACTAGTTAGGTAGCTATGTTATACCATCTGAAACAAATGCATGCAGTGTATGCAATATATGCACATACACACACACACATTGCTGACAGGTTATTATAGTTATATCACATTTATGCCATGACGAAATGTTTATGCACAAAAATCCAACTCCAAAAATAAAATAGGATGATGAACACTATTTAAAAACTGAGATTATTTAAAAGAGTGAAGTTTTTATAATCAGTAAAGCAGCTTAAAGTGTCCTAGATCCAGTGTATAGATGTAGGTGTAATCTTATTTACAATAAGCCTTCAGATTCCCTTGTGTGGTAGCCATGACCCACTATCTTGGGCCCTCTGAACCAAACCCAAACCCATTGCCATTGAGTCAACTGGACTCTCTCCAGTCTCATGCAAAATGTTTGCCCTAATGAAGTGGAGCATCACACGCATACTTCCTTGGTATTCTTACTACTCATTTGGGCACAGCTGCCATGACTTTGAGTAGCTGCAACTACCAGGCACGTTTTCTCAGTTTGCTACCACCTTCAGCTGTAAGGGTAATTTAGTGACATCATGCTCTGTTTAAGAATGATCTTCTGATGCTGCCCTTGTCCACAAATCATAACAAAGGTCCAGTCTTCAGACATGAATGGATTGGACTTGGTGATACAGAGTGACCATATATGGTTGCACTTTATGGTTCTATACATCTATAGGATATCATCCTGCTGACCTCTGGCTGGAGGAAGGAGAGTGGACAGAGAGGAGGGGAAAGGAGGCTGTTGGGAGGATGAGACGTGTATGGAGCAGAGAGGAATAGTGTGCTGTCACCAGACAGGGAGAGCAGTGGCAGCTGCATATAGGTGGGCATGTAAATTTATATGGGAATGTACATTTTCACTCAGTCATAATGAAAAAAAAAGAATGATCTTGATATTAGCCCATTAACCAAAAGCAAACCTATTGCCATTGAGTGACTACAACGTATAACAGTCCCTAGAGGAATCTGAAATTACTTAAGAAAGTTTCTGTTTGGCACAAATAGTCTGTGATCAGATACTGAGAGTTTGGGAGTTGAAACTCACCCAGGGGCTCCATGGAAGAAAGATCTAGAGAACCGCTTCTGTAAAGATTCAAAAACAAAACAAAAACAAACCCACTGCTGTCAAGTCACTTCTGACTCATTGTAACTTTATAGATTGCAGGAAAAAGGACCCTATGGAAGTTGTACTCTGTAATTTACTGGGTCATTGTGAATTGGTGTTGGTTCTACAACAACAGTTTTTTCTTTTTTGGTAAAGACTCAAGGCCAAGTTTATTACAGAGTGGCTCTTTTAGTTTTACAGTCTAGTTCCATAGTTTGGGATGAGAAAATGAGTTCAGGGTGATTAAAAATTGCGCCTGGTGGCATATGACAATCAGTGGTAGATCTGGGATTTGAATGCCGATTGGTTTGATCCTAAATCCTGTACTCTTAGCCATGGTGTTTTTAGTGATTATGAATGACATCCTGTCTAATAAGACAGCATCGAAATAAGCCCCAGGGATCAGATCCCAAGGCTTATCAAGTCAACTCAACATGTTAAACAGGAATCCCAGGAAGCCAAGTTTAGTGAGTAAATTGGTGAACTTTAATTCTAAGTAGGTGGTGGTATCCATCTCAGTAACAGTGAGTTGAGGACATCAGATACAGTCAAAAATTGAGACGCTATTAGTATATCAAAACTGATTTAAAGAAGTTAAATATTGGACAGCTAATGGATGTTGAAGCTTTATTAGAAGCGTAATTAATTCTCAGATTAGAGCACGAGATTATAGCCAACTGAAGAAAAAGTATGATGGACTAGAAAGCCATATTTGTACTTAAACTAGCATTATTTTGATAGTTAATTCAGGAATTTATTTTAGTACATTTATAAATATTCATGGTGTGAGTCCTCATAGAAAAGATCCAGGGTAAATAGACTGTATGTGTTATTACCCCTGTCACCATTGGTTACTGTATGAGTGTTCTTCTTGACCATAAGGAACCTAATAGTAAAGGTAAATAGTTACAGAAACCTAAATTAGAGTCAGTAGTCCATGGAGCCCTCCGGGGGGGGTGGGGATGGGGGAACCCTGGTGGCATACTGGTTAAGTGCTACAGCTGCTAACCCAAAAGTTAGCAATTCAAATCCACCAGATGTTCCTTGGAAACTCTATGGGGCAGCTCTACTCTGTCCTATAGTTTGCTGTGAGTTGGAACTGACTTGATGGCCACAGGATTTTTAGTTTGGAGCCGTTAGGTAGTACAAAGCTGTTAACGCCCTCAGGTGCTAAGTGAAATGTTCAGGGTTGGATCCATTCAGAGGCATCTTGAAAGAAAGGCCTGAAATTTGACATCCAAAAAATCAACCACTGAAAATCCTATGAAGCTCAGTCCTGCTCTGACTCACGTGGGGCCACCACAGACCAAAGTCTACTCCGCGGCAAAAGGCCCCTCCCCAGCTGAAAGTCACCGTGTACCCGGCTCCCTGAACTCCTCAGAAGAGCTCCTGACTTCTCCACCTGTGGTTTCCCCGAGGCTGGGATCCTTTTCACCTTTCCTTCCACACAAGTACTTAGCCCTGATCCTTGCCGGTATGTTTATCTTCTCCCATCCCTCTGGCTTCCTTCCTGCTGCCTGTAAACATGAATAGAAACTGGTAGTTTGAGGAAAATAAAAACAAAATCCTGCCTGACTTTCATCAGCCCCTGGAAGGGGTTCGTGATTCAATCTTTCCAAGGTTGTTCCGATCTTACTTTGGACCCCCATTAGTCACTCAGCCCGCTTCTTTCTGGCGTTTACTAAATCTCTGTTCTGTACCGCCGCTTAATCACGGTACAGTTGTCTCCCTTTTCCGTGCATCTGTTTTGATCTCTCAGCTGCTTTTGAAACTTCTAACTGTTCCCTCCGTGAAATCCTCTCCACCCAGGCTTTGGTAATCTCACGCCTTCCTGTGCTCTCTCAGCGTGGGTGATTTCCCTCTCTCAGCGTGGTGGCTGATGGCTCTCTGCCCTCTCCTCCTTCCAAATAAACGGTGGTTTCCCACAGCTTTGGTGTTTACTATAAGTAGAATTGTCACCAGCTGCTCGTCAGCTCTTTCGTAGCTTTAGGGACTCTGTCCCGCACCCCTTCAGCATTAACACCAGGGAGAGGAGGAGACAGTCGCAATGAAGCTGCTGATGCTACTCGTGGAGACCTCACGTGTGCCACAGTAGAACGGTGCGCCATGGAGTTGTCAATGGGCTTCTTTTTCGGAAGTAGATCTGCAGGCTTTTCTCCCAAGGCACCTCTATGTAGACTCAAGTCTCCAACCTCTCAAGTTAGCAACTGAGTTACATTAACTGTCTCACCCAGGGGCCCTCTTCGGCACTGACAGATTTAAGTAATTATTTTTAATACTGTTATACAACAACACTATATATTTTTCACAGTTGTTAAACTCACAGTAATTCCTGAGGTATTTTATAACTGTTTTGCAGATTCAGGTACTAATGATAGAATAGTTAGTTCAAGGTCATACAGCTGTGTATGTTGAACTCAAGTTACTTAGCTTTGACTACTTTTACCTCACCAAAGTGTTTTCCTTTAATTTGGATTTGCCTGCAGAATACATCTATATACCTTATTTTATTCATTTCTCCCAATGTACTGTTTCTATTTTAAAGATGAGGAAACTTGTGCTTGGTGATCTAAATGAGATATCAGAGTTGCTCCTCAAACCCAAAGGCATTGCTTCCTAACGTAGGTTTGTGTTTTGAGATATCAGAGTTGCTCCTCAAACCCAAAGGCATTGCTTCCTAATGTAGGCTTGTGTTTTTCTTTAGTTCGTCATTCTGA
This sequence comes from Heterohyrax brucei, assembly GCA_028571685.1. NCBI lineage: Eukaryota > Metazoa > Chordata > Mammalia > Hyracoidea > Procaviidae > Heterohyrax > Heterohyrax brucei. The sequence continues at coordinate 89,623,904 of CM053146.1, forward strand.
TATATGAACATGTGGCTTTCTAATTTTCCTGGAACTGTTTCATGAAGAGGTGCTTTGTGTACACCGATAAACAGGTTTTATAGGGTAAGATTGCTCTGTATATGGCAGAGAACGAATCACTGCTTATAGATGATATTTGCACTTTAAAATCATTTTAGGTATTAGGAAATTGGAGATTTCAACATATTTTGAATTTTGAGTCTCTTAGATGGAAATTTACTGTTTAAATTGGTTTTATTTCTTCCAAAAATGTGGAATACTTTTGGTAGAGAGATACATCTGAATTTGAACTATGCCCAGAATTTTACAGATATTCATAAAGTGTTTTATGAAATGACTTTTTTAAAATCAGCCTTCTGAGTACATTTGTATCACAGACACAATAGATTTATGTATTTCTTTTGACAATTTTCTGGCAGTGACAATAAAGATTTTGTTCTAATAAGATCAGTACAGTCTCATAATTTTCTAGTAGGTTAAAGTCAAGTATCTTGAAGAAAAGGCACAGTAGAGATTACAAGTAGACTTAGAAACAGAAAACAAATGGACTTTTAAAAAATGCTGTGATGACTTTTCTAATAATCTAAAAATACACATACAGTAATTTATAGTAGACATGGGAAGCATATAGTTTTTATACCAGATCCATATGGGTTGAGGTTACAGAGATATGTTCTAATATAGTATAAAGCATAATTACATTGTAAGAATCAAAGTCTCCACCGTGGGAAAGGATGATTTGGAATGCAAATGAATCCTCTGGAACTCAAGCAGCATCCAGATGATCTCCCACAGATGTGGCAGAAAAGATGTCTGTTCTGTTTGAGGAGGAGGGAGAGGTAGACCCTGTGAGGTATTTTCTAGCTAGAAAGATCTATTAATGTGGTCCTAAATCATCAAACTTTGTTTACCAAATGGATATTTGTTATTTTCCTAACATTTTAACAAGTTTTGGTATAGGGAAATATAGTATAGCTATGTTTCTCTGCCTTTTGTAAACTGCTTCTGGAAAGAAGAAATTAAGTTAGACAGAAGGAGGGTAACGAAATCAAAGGAAATCAGGTGAAGAGACAGTAAACAAATCCTAGAAAGAAAAATTGATGCCTTTGAGTTGTGGTATTGAAGAACAATATAGAATGTACCACAGACTGTCACAAGAACAAACAGATCTGTTCCACAAGAAGTACAACCAGAGCGCTCCTTGGAAGCAAAGATGGTGAGACTGCCTCTCACATATTTTGGACATGTTGTCTGGAGGGATCAGTCCCTGGAGAAGGGCATAATGCTTGGTAGAGCACAGGGCCAGCAAAAAAGAGGAAGATCCTCAGCTAAATGGGTTAACACGGTGGCTGCAATGATAGGTTTCAGCATAAAAATGGTCGTGGACATGGCACAAGACTAGCAAGTGTTTCCTTCTGCTGTGCACAGAGTCTCTGAGTCCGTGCCAACTCCATGGCACCTAACAACAACAACAGAAGGTACCAAGGAGTTACCACTTTGATCATTGCAGACAAATGGATCAGTACTTTGGACAATCAAAAATAGCAAGGGGAGGGGAGAACACAGGTAAAAATCTAAGTTAATATGGGTTGTAATCAGTTATACGACAAGACAGACTCTAAAAGTAAGTTGTCAATTAACTTGTAAATAGATGCTCCTTTCAGTCTTGACCCAAATAGTATGTTTTCTTAAGAAATGCTAAACAATTACTACCTAATACTTAATTTATGCAGTAATTTATATGAAACAAAATAAAGACATCTCTACCATATAAATCCTCATCACATGCTATATAAAAATAAAATAAAACATTGGAAAGTTTTTACTTTATGCCATCTTCACACTCAAGCAAATTTATGTTTTCAATTAAAACTGAAAGATATTTACTGAGCACACTGTGCTAGGCTCTGGGAGGAAATCAGAAAAAAAAACCATAATTCATAATTCTGGGTAAAGATAATTTAATAAAGCTTCATAACAAAATCTCCTCAGTTTCTCATAAATTAAAAAAAGGAAAAGGAAAATCTACCAGCACGAAAAGGAATGTCAAGCCGAGTGCCGTCGAGTCAGATGCCACGAACTTTAAAAAGCAGCAGCCCCCCAGAAAAGATATCTGACCCAACTCAACAATTCCTGGCTTCTCTGCAGCCCTGCCACCATAAGTAGTACAAAATAATCCTGTGAGTTTTTATTTAATATGCGAGACATCTATTCAGGGGCAGCTAATAAAAATCTTGGGCAAAAAAAAAAAAAAGAAAGAAAGAAATCCTGAAGAGCAGAAGCTATCATTTACTACCATATAATCTCAAGATCTCAGCAAAAGCATGAAAAACACTAGAGAATCACCAGATCTAGGCTTCCATACTTAATAAGAAAAATAATACAATCTGTGACTACAATAAACACTGCCAACTGGTGAACACTAATATAAGAAATTTAGTGTGATTCTGAAGAAATACCAGAGCCTAGCACGGTGGCTCTCTCTTTCCCAACTCCTCTTCTACTAAATCCATAGGCTATGCAAAAGCAGACGTCATACCATCCAGCCTTCAACACTAATTTGGCAAGAAGTTAAGTAAGTCTCAACAAGTAGGAATGGCATCAAGAAGAATGATCCATTGTTTGCCATACCGAAATAAAAAAGCAGGGTGACTTTGTAAACATAACAGGTACAAAAAATATAAAAATGCAATCTAGCTTGCTAAAGATTGATGCAGAATTCAGCATGGAAAGTGTCATGGATTGAATTGTGTGCCCCCCAAAATAGGTGTAGCCACGTGGCTGGGTGATGATTTCCAGTATCTTGTGACTGTCCTCCATTTTGTGGTTGTCCTTTGCTGTACGTTAAAGGATTAGGGTGGGACTGTAAATCCTTTTATATGATCACCTCCATGGTGCACTGTAAAGGGAGTTTCCCTGGAGTATGTCTTGCTCCACCCTTAATCCTTTCATCCTACAAGAGATAAAAGAAAAGAGAAGCAAGCGGAGAATTGGGAACCTTACACCATCAATAAAGCAGCACTGTGAGAAGTGGGTGTCCTTCAGACCTGAGGTTTCTTCACCAAGATGATCCCTGGACAAAGGCTGATGCAATAACGGACTTTCCTCCAGAGCTGACTAGCGGGAAAGCCTTCCTCTGGAGTGGACATCCTGAATTTGGACTTGTAATCTACCAGGCTGTGTAAGAATAAACCTTCCTTTGTTAAAGCCATTCACTCTGTGGTATTTTCTGTTAGAGCAGCACTAGCTGACTGAAACAGAAAGAGATGGTACAAGGAAAGGAAGAAAATTTTGTGATCAATACTTAGTGATAAAGAAATAGTAACAAGATGAGTATCATAAATATATAGCTAAAACTTGAGATGGTAAGTGGATGGAATGAAATAAAAGTGAGACTAGGACTAAAATGACATCACTACATAATTAATAAATAAGTGTTAAAAAGAGAGAAAGAAACAATATGGAGTAGACAGCTGAAAATGAAATTACTGATGTGGAAGAAACATTTGAGATGATTAGGATAAATGTAAAGGGAAGGGACACATTAAAACAATTAGAAAAAAATACAGAAAAAAAAATCTAACACGAGGATAAACCCCTCTCAAAGAAAACAGCAACAACAAATAATTCAAAGTTATTGTAGCAGAATTTTTCATTATAATAACAGAAAAAATGTCAGGAGACACAAAGGCGGTATCATGATCCAATAAAAGTTTATGTAGTGTAACTAATAATGTTATTACATTATTGAAATTAATTAATGACTAATAATTTAGGTAATTTTCTGCTAGACAGAATAAACAAATGACTATCACAGGAACACTAAATATTAGAAGATTACAGAGGCAATAAATATGTAGTTCTGAAGGAAAATTGGACCTAATATATTTATACCCAGCTAAATTATCTTTGTGTATCAAAGTATAGATATTCTGAAACATATGGGAGTTCAGAAAACAATGTCTATGAGGCATTCTTTAAAAAAAAAGTGAAATCCAGCTAACGCTGAATTTTTTAAAAATAAAACTCAGAACAAAAAAATAATAAAATATGATGCAAAAATTTTTGGTGAGCATCTATCAAATTTTAGAAGCAAGCAATGATAAAAATTGTTATTTTGTAAAAGAATGTAAGTATTACAAACTGAAAAATAAAAATTAGAACCAAAAAAATTCAGGAGTTAGGGAAGAAGTTTGAGGTAAGATAAACGTGTTAATTTCCTCATCTTTCATACCAGAGTCAATTGATAACAATGACACTTGAAATATTAATGAAAGTGTTTTCTCTTTCATATGTGATGCCCTTCATGGCTTTTCACAGCTGGTCTGGTCTTTGGTCATTAGTGTTCAGTGCGTTAGACCTGTTCTTTATACACTCTCCAAAGTCAGTTGGGATATACTCAATCATATTCTGGCTCTCATGGATTTGTAATTTTCTTTAGCTTCAACTTGAACTTGTATATAGCTTATTCTGCAGTAGGCCCCTGGCTTTGTTCTGAGTGATGATGTTGACAATGTCTCTTTCCACAGATGTAGTTGGTTTGATTACTGTATTTTCCACCCCATGAGGTCCACATGTGTAATCACCATTTATGTTGTTGTAGAAAGGTATTTGCAGCGAAGAAGTTCTACTTGCAAAATTCTACCGCGTGATCTCTGGTATTGTTTCAACCACCACGGCCTTATTTTCCAACTACCAATCCTTCTTTGTTTCCAACTTTCTCATTCCAATCACCAGTAATTATTGATGCTTCTTGATTACACATTTGATAAGTTTAAGACTTCAGAAGTTGGTAAAAATCTTCAGTTTTCTAATCTTTGGCATGAATGGTTAGTGGATAAATTTTAATAATAGTTATATTAACTGGTCTTCCTTGTAGATGTGTGGATGTTATATTATCACTGATACCACTACTTCAGGACAGATCTTGAAATGTTATTTTCGATGGTGAGCAGGATGCCATTGCACTTCATTTTGTCATTACCAGCACAGTAGACCATATGATTGTTTGATTCAAAATGACCAATACCAGTCCGTTTCGGTTCACTAATGCCTGGGATATTGCTCTTTATGCATGCCCTTTCATTTTTGATGACTTCCAGTTAATCTATTTTCCTCCTTTTTATATTTCACTGACATTTCAAATGTCAACAGGATCATCATCTTTAATGGACAGGTTTCAGTGGAGCTTCCAGATGAAGACAGAGTAGAAAGAACAAAATGGCAGTCTACTTCTGCAAAAATTGGCCAGTGTAAACCTTATAAACAGCAATAGAATGTTGTCCGATATACTGCCAGAATATGAACCCCTCAGGTTAGAATGCACTTAGAATACAACTGGAGAAGAGCTGCCTCCTCAAAGTAGAGTCAACTTTACTAATACGGTTGGAGTCAAGCTTTTGAGACCTTCATTTGTTGGTGTGGCATGACTTAAATTAAGAAGAAACAGCTGCAAATATCTGTTTATTTACTCACAATATTTAAAAATGTACTTTTCTGTCTATACAAGTGTTGATCTATATTTCTATTGTTGCTATTAACAGAATAAATATTACCCCACTGATACCTGAAACATTAACTAATTACTACCTGTCATGGATTAAATTGTATTCCCCCGAAAATGTGTGTGGCAACTTGGCTAGTTCATGCTTCCAGATACTGTGTGTTGTTCCTATATATATGGTAAATCCCTTGCCTCTATGATGCTAACGAGTGAGGATGGGCAATGGTTGTGTTAGTGAGGCAGAACACAATAGATAAGACTATATTATGTCTTGAGGCAATCTCCTGGAATATAAAGGAAAGGTTAAAGGAAAGGTTAAAAAGCAGAGAGCTGGGGACCTCATACCACCAAGAAACAGTGCCACGAGCAGAGCCTGTCCTTTGAAAAAGACCCAGGGTCCCTGTGCCTTAGAAGCTCCCACTATAGGGGAAGACTGACAATAAGGACCTTCCACCACACCCACTGGAGAAAGACTGTTCCTGTCCTGAATTTGAACTTTCACCCTGCTTTTCTTCGAGAAAATAAATTTTTCTTTGTTAAAGCCATTCCCCTGTAGTATTTCTGTTATAGCAGCCTAAATAACTAAGATACTAGCCTATTTTGAATTTCTTTCTTCTTTGACATCTTGGTTTACCTGTAATTTTTGGTTGAAAATGACCTAGAAGTGATCCTCAAATGATATTATTGCTCACATAAGCAATTTTTTCTTGACAGAGATTTCTCATAGTCCCTGAATTGGCTATCTAAATCTTATACTGCATTAGAAGTCTGTCATATTTTGGAACATTTGTAGCACATGTGCAGAACTTAAATAGTTCTAAAGTGACTATTTAAATTCTAAAAGGATCAGAAGAGTACTAAATGGTCACTTTAGTACTATTTCAAGTCTTCATAAGAGTACTAAGTAGTCACTAGTAGTACTATTTAAATTTTTCACATGTGTATACTTTGGATATGTTGTCTGGGGGGATCACTCCCTGGAGAAGGAAATCATGCTTGGCAGATGGTCAGCAAAAAAGAGGAAGACTCTCAACAAAATGGATTGACACTGTGGCTGCAACCATGGGTGTTTTAGTCAGCTAGTACTGCTCTATCAGAAATACTACTGAGTGGATGGCTTTAACAAATGAAAGTTTATTCTTACACAGTCTGATAGGAGTGTACAAGTCCAAATTCAATATGTCTACTCCAGGGGAAGGCTTGTCGACTCTGTCGGAAAGTCTGGTATTGCATCAATTTTTGTCCAGGGAGCGTCTTGGCACAGGAACCTCAGGTCTGAAGGATGCGCTTTTCTTCTGGTGCTGCTTTCTTAACGGTGTGAGGTTCCCAATTCTCTGCTTGCTTCCTTTTCCTTTTATCTCTTCTAGGATGGAAGGATTAAGGGTGGGGCAAGCCATACTCCAGGGGAACTCCCCTTTACAGTGGAGCAGGTAGGTGATTTTGTGAAGGGATTTACAGTTCCACACTAATCCTTTAACATACAGAATAGGAAAATCACAAAATGGAGGACAATCATAAAATATTGGGAGTCAAGGCCCAGCCACACGGCTATGCATACTTTTGGGAGGTCACAATTCAATCCATGACAACGGGCTCAAGCACAGCAATGATTATGAGCATGGCTCAGGACACAGCCTTGCTTTGTTCTGTTCTACACAGGGTTGCCGCATCAGAACCGACTAGATACCACCTAACAACAAGAGTGACTGATACGCTAAAGGCTTTTTTTAGAAGCAGCAAATTTCTTATGTGAGGTTCTCCAAAATTTATTAAAATGGAGACAATTACCAGCCTTAGATTAAACACTCTACTAAAAGCAAATTCCAAAATGTAGCTCCAAAAAACAAACAAACAAAACCAAATGCATTGCCTTCATGTTGATTTCTACTCATAGAGACTCTATGGGACAACGTAGAATTGCCCCATAGAGTTTCCAAGGAGTACCTGGTGGATTCGAACTTCTGATCTTTTTGTTAGCAGCTGTAGCATTTAATTACTACATCACTAGGGGTTACAAAATGTACTCCTTGTGGTGAAAAATGTGTAAGCTAAGAAAATCCAATAGGAAGAGGAGAAAATAAATCGTTGTAGGTAGCACAACAGGTCATGTAAGACATGTTTGTCTTCAGGAGTAAGTATCATTGCCCTTCACTCTACCCTCACACAAAATATTTCGGTATTTGTCTCAACCTGCATACTCACAACAACCGGCTATGTTTATTTCTCTCTTTGGAAGCTCTACAGAGCTTATAGTTTAATTTACAGTACATATATTACATATATATATACATTTTATGGAAATCCTGATGGCACAGCGCTTAAGTACTGTAGCTGCAACCAGAATTTCAGCAACTCGGATTTGCCAGATGCTCCTTGGAAACTCTCTGGGGCAGTTTGACTCTGTGCTACAGGGTCACTATGAGTCGATGTCTACTCTGGCAGTGGGTTTCATTTTGCTATACCATGTTTTTACACAGATAACACATCCACCTTCTACATTTGTTTGCCAACTGAGCACTCCCCAAGGAGGTATTTTCATAAGTGTGCTATGCTAATTTTTATCATGCACTGAGTTAAAAAAATGGTATAATAGTGCTTCTGAACATATCTCTTTGTGGGAGGGCATATCTGGCAAACAAAAGAAGGTGTTGCTTGTGTATACAGTATCTCTGTTTCTTTGATATGATATATAGTTATTTCATGTCTGTTCATATCCTGTTTTTTCAATTGTTTTGTTAAATTCTGGTAGTCAGGGTTAGTAATTTTTTCCTTTTCTATATATGTGACTCCCTCCTGTCCCATGTCTTAGTGTATACACCATACTTAGCACAACATTTTACTCATGTGTAATTGAGATAATTGGACTATCTGGTGATATTCACTGAGAATGAATTCCTGGACTACAAAAGAAGTTTAGATCTCCCTTTAAATTTTTCTACTACTTTGGTGAAATCTCAGTGAAAAAATAGGATTGAATGTTTATCAGTGTTTGTGCAGTTAACTTCATGTATGTTTTATTCAATGTCATGGATTCCAAGTTAAAGATAGGTGATTTAGTCTTGATTCTCTAGAAATTAAAGCCTCAAAAAAAGATTTGAGTAGTTTATCTGGGATGTGATATCAAAGGGCAGGAGTAGCGGAGAAGGAGGACAATATTCATTATCAAATTTGCCATTGTGACAATGGAAGTATCATGATGTCAGGGTATCCTGAAAAGAATATAGAGCTGCTTCCCTGAAGAACAGGAGGCTGGAGATTTCCCCCACTGGCTTCAGATATCCACTGGCTGAGATTTCAAAAGCATTTAACTCCAGCTGCAGGTGGTTCTCCCAGAGCCAGGTATGGAGAAAGGCATGATGAACGCCGCAGGAGGCTGAGGTGTGATGCAGTCAATAAGAACGCACAGTCTTGAGCTACATTAACAGAGTTACATCTTATGCCTTCATCTGGCATGGTGTGCTCAGTTGTGAGCATCGTATTTTAGGAAGGACTATCAGAGCGGCCCTATGAGATGGAAGCAACAACAAGGGATTTGGGGGTTTTTTTTGGATGAAATGACTAGATCAAATGAAGTAACATAAGTTACAGAAACCAAGTGATGTGAAAAAGGACTGAAGTGACCAAAGCTATTAGCTTGAAGAGAAGACAGGAAAATAAGATATGTTCAGTCGGTCAGGGTGGATTTGAGCTCTTCCAGAACCGTTCACTGCAGCTACGGCTGAAATCACGGCGGTTGATTACAGCTGATGCAACGCAAAGGAAGTGTCTGTGCAACCATGAGTAAACTTCTAGGTGATTTTAACATGAAAATTTATTTAAAAAATTTATCCTTCACCTTAATATCACACATACACCTCCACACTATGAGAGAAACCAAGGAACTGACTAGCAAGGATATTGGCCAAGTGTTACAAAAGCAGAAGAACATACAAATCAGCATTTTTTTCAATTTCATATTCACTGAGTTATATTTAGACGCATGAAAATACATTTGGTCAACCACTTCGTATTCAAATTTATGTGTGTGGAAGTAGATTTGAGCCATCTGTTCCTGAATTATTTTCTTAAACCACCAACATTTTATTTTATAAGAACCGATTTCCAAGAAGTCTTATGATAGACCTGACCTCCTGCCAAACCTACTAAAAAAAGCCTGAAATATGGCTATCGTGTACTGAATATCCTCAAATATACTGTTCTTTAAAATTAATGGCAAGCGAGAAAACAAGCAAAGGAATGTTTATCTGCTACAGTATGATTCACACTGAAACTTGATACAGAACATGAAAAAAAACTATCTCCACAGTATCTATTTTTGCTATATATATGCCCAGAACCTCAACGGCATAAATGGTTCTGGGCATATATGTGGTACCACTGTGAACCAAAAAGGCCGGCAGTCTGAAAGCACCAGGAGATCCTTGGAAAATCTACGGGCAGTTCTACTTTGCCCTACAATGTCCCTATGAGTCAGAATTGACTCGATGGCAGGGAGACTTTTTCTTTTTTCTTTTTTTGGTTTATGTTACAGTATAAATAGCCTACATAGATGGCGAACCATGTGTAAGCAGTTCACACAAATGTTACTTGCTTCAATGTGGAGTTGCTGTCTCAGCCCAAATTCGTGCCTACTCTTAAGAACAGCTGAAGTCATAAAGGTTGCCAGTAAAGGGATCTCACTTACCCTGAGACTCTTTCCAGCCCTCCCTTCCTCAGTCTACCTGTTAACAGGGGCTCTACCGAAGGACTGCCCCTTCAGCCCTCTGCTTCTCTAGCTTTTTGTCCTCTTCCTGGGTGCCACCATCCTTTTCATGGCTTCAGTGACCTCCTAGGTGCTGACAACTTCTAAATCTGTATCTTCAGCTCTGCTGTCACTCATGATACCGATAATTCTGGGACTCCCCTCACTTCGATATCTAATGAGATCTTCAAAAGCAACAATTGCATGAGTACTTAAAATCTAAGTCACAAACTGGGTATGTTCTTTTATCTGCTTCTCCTTATTTGTCACCCACACCCCACACCCAGTCAGTCTCCAAGTCCAGCCCATTCTTTCTTTCTCTTAAATAGTTGTCTAACCTGGTTCTAACCATCATTATCTCTCACCTGAATTACCAAATACTTCCTTAACTCACCTCTCTGTATCCAGAATATTCTTTTCCAATCCATTTGACAATAGGACAATGACAACGGCACCTGGCTTGGCATGCCTCTTGTTTTCTTAAAACCCTTTCATAAGTTTTCCATCACTTGCAGAATAATGTCCAAACTTCTTAATAAGCAGTGAAACCTGTGACAGTTGGAATTTAATGGGACTGCCTTGTTTTTCTGGGTCCCACAAGTTTCCTCTTTGGCAAAGTGCAGTCTCACCGCTTTTCTACTGTTTGTTTTAGTGGAAAATACTTTATGTTTTTTCTCTGACAGGTTTCTGCCTTACACAGGTTCTGGCATTTTCAGGCTTTATTGTAGTTACAAAGCCCTAAATTATCCAGCTTCCTCACAGATTTCTAACTTTTTCCCTCTAAATTCATTCCCCAGATTGAATTTTTCTCACTTTCATGCTGTCTCACACTTCAGGGACACATCTATAAGCTGAGTCTTCTGATCAAAACCCTTCCACACTCAGTCTTATCCTACCCAGCTTTCCTGTCCTGTCGGCCTTCCCTGCCCTCATTCCTCTCTTGCCATCTCAGCTTAGATGTCCTCTTCTCCAAGAAGCCTTTCTGGCTCCACCGAGGCTAGGTTAGATGTTTTTGACATGTGCCTCCGTCAGAACTGGTGCTTTGTTTTTTACGGCTTTTATGTATCTCACTGTCCTGTGGTTGCTTCTTTAATAAACTTTCTTTTTCAGCGGAGTATAAACTTTTTGAAAGTTGGACCTCTGTTCCTAGAGGGTGCCCAGTACATAATATACCTGTACCCATTGCAGTTGAGTTGATTCTGACTCATAGCGACTCTATAGGACTGAGTAGAACTGCTTCATAGAGTTTCCAAGGAGCACCTGATACATTTGAACTGCTGACGTTTAGGTTAGCAGCCATAGCACTTAACCACTAGGCCACCAGTTTCCAGTACAGTTTTGGAATTCTCTCTATAATGGTCCTCAGAGCTGTCATCATTTTAACCCTGATGTCTTGAATGTCATCAAAATGTCTTCCTTCCAAGAGGGAAGATAAAAGTCCTTGGGGTCATTTCAGGTGAGTTGGTAGGGTATTCCCATACAATTCTTTGTTTACTGGCTAAAAACAGTCTCACAGACAGCTATGCAATTACTTTCGTGAAATTGCCACCATGTCACTGTGCACAATGGCCGTTCCAGAAAGAGTTCCAAAATTGCTATGAAGGGTGGACCAGGCACTGGCATCAGTGCATAGCTTCTCAAGGGGAGTCCTTTGAAGGTGACCATAATGATATTCAGCAATGAAGTATGTAACACTTAGAACAATTAAGTTCATGGACTTAATGGACCCCATAGTATACACTTGATAAATCGCTGGTGAATGGACTGGACAAATTTTCAATCCATGGCTACATTTTTACATATAAAGCACATACTGTCATAGATGCTGACTTATAAAATGCATTTAAATATGTGTTTTCATTCAATTTTCCTCTTGGATCATCCTTCATAAGAAAAATATTTTAGTTTCAAGTCTTACACAAATATAAAAAATTTTCCCTCCTGACACATATTTATTTTCTGTTTCTCTGAACTTGGTGCCAAACATATTGAACTGGTGTCTAATTATAGTGCTTTGTTCTTTAACAGTTCTTCTATAGAACACTATAAATAGTCATTGCTTTTTAGAACATATTGTGCAATCTTTAAGTAGATTACATTTGAGACGAGAAAATTGAAAAACTACACGAAGGTTAAGATTTACCAGGCAGATAAAATGTGAAAAGTTGGAAATAGAACTGAGTTGTGCAAATATTTAATACTTAAATCTTTAAAACTGAGTGAATGAAGCTTCAGTGTTTTGATAAATGTTACTTAGGATGTGAAGCAAATGTTTATTACACATGATTTAGTGACAAGAGCTAACATCTGCTATATTTATCAAGTCTAAGAAAAAGTTATACAACGGTGATTGCCATCAAGTCAGCGCTAACTCACGGCCACCTCGTGTATAACAGAACAAAACACGGCACAGCCTTCCTCCAGTTGTTCGGATGTCTGTGCTCGATGTTGAAGCTATTATGTCAGTCTGTCTCTTGATGGGTTCCCCTCATTTTCACTGAGCTTCTACTTTACCAGACATGATGCCCTTTTCTTTCTTCATTCTGTTTGTTAAGGAGTTTTCTGGCCTGTAAAGTGGAATAGAGTTTGAGAATACAATTCAATTGACCTTTACTTTTGTTAATAACAGCAACATACAGTTAATGAAATGCTTTCAATTGTGTAAGTCATAAAAATATTACTACTTTGTTTATGTGTGCCCACAAGTATTTAATACGTAGAAGGACCGTAGCTTTTAGAAATGTGCCTTCCGTCTATAACTAAGAGACAAGTTTGCTTCTTGGGTTCTAGTTAAATGAAGATTACTGCTTTATTTTACACCACTTCACAATGGTTTACTCATCATAATAGAGATAATTTGAATGAAAACATTTTGAAATTCACAATTGTGCACAGTCCAAAATGCAGGAAGAAATTTGGGAAAAAAAAATTTATGGTGTTTTCCAGTGGATGATACCAAATTGCATGACTAAGCAGTAAGAACATGACCTAAACAAGCAGTCGTTTAACTTAATGGTTTACTCAAAGTAAAGAAGCACAAATAGTGTCTGATATTCACTTCAGTGGTTTCATGAGTTTACATAAAAGTGTCATTTTAAACACAGCTTTGTTTCACAGCTTTTGTGATTGATCTGTAGTCACCAAACTGATCATTAAGAATAACTAAAAATTGAAATTAGAAATACATTGATCATAATTTTAAATTGAACAATCCTGGTAAGTAATTAAATTTATGATCTATAAGGAAAATTTTTAAAAGTTTACTTTCTTATTATAAGAGCGTCTCTGTATAAGGAAGGGCATTACATTTTGTCTGACTGACCAATTTTTATAAATTCAAAAGCTGGTTTTGTAAGTTACTGTCAATTTTAGCAATCAAAGTGAAAAAAAATACCTTTGTACAATTAAAAGAGAACTAAATTCTCTTTTATTCTTTTCCATTGCCTCTCATACCTCTCTCTAACGGGGGTATTCTCAAAATTCCCTTTCATCATCATTCAAACGATTCACTTCTCAATGATTGTCTTGTTTCCCTCAGTCATTTACTCTTGCTTATGGGGAAACTGCACATGGGGTTTCATTTGGGGCTCTGCTGAGAATATCTTTGCAAAATACTTTTGAATAGAATAATGAAATTTTATTATTTCAGATTGGTAAAAACTGAAATTATTCAAATCCTTACTGCTAAAAGGAATGGGGATACATAGGTCAAAATCTCATCGTGTGTATTGTAGGAAGCTAATAAATGCTCACTGAATAATTACTTGATTGGCTATTTCTGTTGCCTAAAATATTGTATAATAATTTTAAAATTAATCTATAAAGCCAAGAGCCAAAACCAATGTAAAATATGTTTTATAATCTGTTCTTCAGGTAGTTTTATCTAAAGGAGGTGATTTTTTTTTTTTTAAACTTGAATCGCTGGGCAAAGTGTGGCTGTTTAAACTGATGTAATCCCAAAGGAAAATCTATCCATTAAGTAAATGTATTTATTTTTTCCTGAAGCAAATATGGCATATCCAAACTCTAAAAGGCAGAAAAATAAAAAAGAACAAGAGTTGAAAATCACAAGTGATGATGTGATGCAGCAGTTATTTGACTCCCTTAGAAAACGGGAGTGTGGTGGGATAAAACATGTTTTATGAGAAAAAACTAAGTTTATAAAACCTGAGAGTAATTAAAAGCAGATGAATTGACACAGTGGCTGCAACAATGGGCTCAAACACAGCAACGATTGTGAGGAGGCTGCAGAGTTGGGCCGCATCCCATCTCCTTGTGCATAGCGTTGCTAGGAGTTGGAACTGACTCAACAGCATCTAACAATGAAAAGCAGACTCTTGAGGTTTCAGATGTTCTGCTAGTTTTTGCTCTGCTTTTACTGAGTTTGAAGGTGGCAGCAGAAATTATGAAACAGAAGCTGAAAGGTAGTTTGGAAGATTCCTAACTTGAATTACAGACAGTCACTAGTGGAGAGCTCTTTCTTATTAAAGCAACAGGATCTGTCTTGTGTTTTCCCTGTTGTCTCCTTCATTGTACCCACACAGAATACCTCGTACCTGGCGATTATTGGCTGTCTCTAAAGCAAACCATTTTGTCGGGGGCTTTGAGAGATTTAAAAAAAAAAATCTATTAGGTAATGAAGTTATGGTTCTACCTCATCAATCAAAAATGGAAAGCTATAAATAATATCGAAAGAAAAATACAGCTGTGTGAATCTTGGCCCAACACGGTGAAACTATTCTCACTGTTTTATCCACATTCTCTTTCTCCAGCACATAGAAATTCATTGCTCTGGTGGTTTCATTTTAGACCTCAGTTCCAACTAAATCGAAGAACTTAAAGGAAAACACAGCTGAAACCACTGCCTGGTTGGTGGCTTAACTCACAGCCCGAAATCATAGATCTCTGACAGAGCCCTACAGGCTTTCAGCAAAAGGGCTTGTGACTAGACCTCTTTTTGGAAAGTTAGGGATTTTGATAATAAGTCAAGAGGAGAGACATCACCACAACTGTCTTAGGGGATTTTGCATAGCCATAATAAGAAGGAACTTTGAGCCTTGTAGTATGCTGCTATGTGTAAAAGGAGTCCTGTTGTCAACGATAGTTAAATGTTTGACTGCTAACCTAAAGGTCAGTAGTTCAAACCTACCAACTATCTGATCCACTGGAGAACTATGCGGTCGTCTGTTCCTGTAAGGATTGAAGCCTTAGAAATTCTGTGGGCCAGTTACTATTGGCTATAGGGTCACTATGACTCAGAATCAATTTAACACCAATGGGTTTGTTCTTTCTCTCCCCCCCTTTTTTTTTTTGGTGGTATGCATGAGAATGTAAACCCTGACAGTGTAATGATCAACTGCTCTGGCTGATAACTAGAAGGTTGGAAGTTCAAATCTATCAGACTGTCCTTGGAACTCTATGGGACAGTTCTACTCTTCTACAAGGTTTTTATGAGTCGGAATCGACTTGACAGCAGTGGGTCTGGTTTGCTTTGGTATGAGAAACACACTACAGAGTTTTCTTGCCTTTTAAACCTACTCTATACTAGAGTGCTAAAACCACAAAGAAAAGACAAATGTACTTGCCAAGTGAAGAGCTGTGTACAGTGATTTAGTTAATTTGTATTTGAATTCTTCCCCTTCATTTCTGAAGGCTCGTACGGTCAGGATGAGACCTGAAGCCCACGTGGAATTTTTGTCTTTGATTGTGCCCTTCCTGTGTCACTCAGCTGTAGAGATCTTGTCAACAGCATGATCCGAAAGTCTCCAAAAAATGATATCCTGTCTTCAAATATGTTAGATACAAAAACAAAGAATTTGCCAAAATGTAACAAGTTAGACTTAACTGCTGTCATGAAAGATCTGATGGCAAATTCCTTCAAAGATTGTCAAAAAAGAGCCAAGGTGTCCCCTTGATTAAATCTTCAGTGCTCCTCTAAGAGAGGACTAAATTGTTTTTCTCTATTGCTACTCCTTTACCAAACAGAATTATTATTATTATTTTTTAACACTGAATGAAACTATTCTGAGAATTTAAGACAGTGGTTGCAAAATGGTTAAGCACTCAGCTGCTAATGGAAAGGCTGAAGGTTCAAATCCACCAAGCCAATCCATGTGAGAAAAATCTGGCAATGTACTTGCACAAAGTTCACAGCCAAGAAAACCCTATGGAACAGGTCTCAGTCACATGGGGTCACTGAGTATCAAAGTTGCTTTGAGTGCACCTGACAACATCCCAGTTTTCAGCCACTGCACAGAACCCTGTTTATTATACCAAGTGATAAAACACACCTGAAGGGTATGCCAGAGGATTTTTAACGGTGTTATAAAGATAAAGATACAAATAAAGATGAAGCATACTTTTCTTATCAGAAATATTGCAGAAACTCTACTGTCATAATTACAGCTAAAGAGAAAGTAAAGTTACAATGAATACTTTTTCCCAAAGTTTCCTCTCAGCTTTATAGGTATTTTATACTTCTATAAAAATACACTGTTGTTAACTATGGTGATCCTATGTGACGCAGTAGAACTGCCACATAGGGTTTTATAGGTTGTAATCTTCACAGGAACAGATCAACAGGCCTTTTTCCCACAAATCTGCAAGGCAAGTTCAAACATCAACCCTTTAGTTATCAGCTGAATTTTTTTTTGCACCAGAAAGACTCCTTGTTATAAAGGAGAAGCACACGGTGGTCCAGATAATTTGTGAGTCAAGCTTCTACATGGGTATTCAGTTTTGATCCAAAAAAGAAAGATATAGAGAACACTGGTCTCAGAAGAGATACAAGTTGGTATTTTAAAATCAGAAGTTAGGCAAGGTCCTCACTAATGCAATTTTGACCCAAAGAAAGAAATAGATGGAGAACACAAAACAAAATGAAATATTGTGTTAGAGAGAGCATGATTTCATATTGCAGACAATAATTCACTAAATGGATAATTCTGGATTGCTATTATCATTATTATTGTTATTATTATTATTTGCAGCCCATTAAATGTTATTCCACGTCTTTTGGTTTCCATTTTGTTGGCTGAAATTTTTTTTGTTGGTGTTGTTTCCTTACTGACAGTGCATCTTTATTGTTCGCTGTTTTTAAGTTTTTCTCTTTTGTCTTTGGCCTTTTGTGAATTTTGCTATGATATACCTACATTTGACAATCTTTGTTTTTCCTTTCTTTTTCTCCTTACCCCTGACTTGTGGTTTGTTGAACACCTTGAATCTGTGTTATCTGTTTGTTTTTTTAAATTATTGAGCACGATCTCTTCAAAGTTCCTGTTCCTTTCTTTCTTCTTCTTTGTTACTCCAGTTATCTTGATGTTACATTTTTTTCATTTTTTTACTGAGTCTCAAATGTCTTACTGTTTCCTTTTTCTCTTTCTTTTTTTTTTTTTTTTTTTGGTCTGTGCATATTTCGTTTCAGTGGCTACAAATTTGTCTTCTAGTTGACTAATGACATCTTCTGCTAAGTTCAGTGTGCCTTTAAAACCATTCACCGAGTTCTTAACTTCAGGTCTTGTCTGTTGCAGTCCATTTGCTTCATTCCATAGGTCCTGTTTCTGTATTACAGTTACTTTTTAATCTATTTTATTTACGTCTCCCTCTATTTTTCTTGAACACATTTTCTCCTTTCTCCCCTCTTTCGTGGCTACCAGTTCTGTCCTTCAGTTCCTGGTAATTTTTATTGAGGTATTCTTGTCTGGCTTAAACAGTTTAAGTGTTCAGCTATAGTCAGAATGTTGGCAGTTTGAACTCATCCCAAAGCACCACCAAAGATCATCGGATGACTTGTTTCTGAAAGGCCACAGCCTTGAAAACCCTGTGGTGTCACTCTATCAGAGTCAGAACCAACCTGAAGGCAGCTAACAGCAACAAGAAGAATAATTTTTTATATTGAAATCTGGAAATTTTTATTTAATGAACTTTAGAGATTCCAAAATATTTTAATTAAAAAAACAAAAAACAAAAAACATGCATTTCAGGGATTTGCCCTTTCTAGACAGAAGGCCAATAATCTAATCTTTGAATATGCTAGGAAGCAGTCAGACTTAAGTTGTGGGAAGATTCAGACCAACTATGTGTTGCCTCTATTTCAGGACTTCCATTTAATGAGAGGTCTATGAACTTAATTGTTCTAAGTCCTATATACCTCATTGCTGAATATCACTATGTCACCTTTAAAGTACTCCCTTTGGGAAGCTACGCACTGATGCCAATGCCTAGTCTACCCTTTAAAACAATTTTGGCACTCTTTCTGGAATGGCCATTGTGCACAGTGGCACAGTGGCAAGTTCATGAACTTAATTGCCTAGTTGTTTGTGAGGAAGTTTTTAGCCAGTAAACAAATAATTATGTTAGAACATCCTCCCTAGTCACCTGATCTGGCCCTCAATGACTGCTTTTCTTTACCTGAAGATAAAGGGAATATCAAAAGGAAGACATCTGGATGACATTCAGAACACCAAGGTTAATACAACAACAGCTGTCATGGCCATTCCAGTAAAAGAGTTCCAAAATTGCTTTAAAGTGTGGACTAGGCACTGGCATCGTCATGTAGCTTCCCAAGGGGAGTACTTTGACGGTCACCACAGCAATATTCATCAATGATGTATGTAGCACCTTTTCTAGGATGAGTTTGTGAACTTAACTGGCAGAACTCATAACCTGAAGATCATGTCTCTGGAATTTTTTTGTTCTGCTATTGAGACGTTTTCAGATTATTTACTCACCCACCCTGTGTAGCTTCAGAATCTCATAAGTGTCTTGAGTGGGAGACAAGTAGTAGATCTGAAGCTCCTCAAGTCTACGACGCTGTTACTCTAGCCCCACACATTTCCAGAACCTCTGCTGGCTTTGTGTTACCCTGCAGTGGCTGCTGGCCAGGAACGGTACGTGAATTCTCAGCCTGTCACTCAGACATGGCTTCCCTCTTGTTCTCTTTGGTTCTGAAGTGCTTGATGTCTTTTTGTAACGTATCTTGCTTTTCTTGTTTTGAAAAGTGGTATCATTGGCCTGCTGTGAACTAGTTTATGCTATCCTAGCACTAAATCCCAAAATGCAATATTAAAGTCATTGTTTTTCCCCTATTCCTTTGCTAGCTCTGTAGCTGTCCTCAGTGAAGTCTCCTCAGCCTATCTTTCAGAAGCGATCCTTTTCTCACATTACAGTCTCCCAGTGGTTGTGTCCTTGGTCTCGGCACCCGGTTTCATGAGTGCTGGTCTTCACCACCCATTTGTACCAGGCTGCCAACTTTCAACGTACTTTGAAATCCTAATTCTTGTCTTTAGACCTTAATCACTTCTCAGAACTCAACTCCACTTGCTGACCTTGCTGCAGTCTGGACTTACAGACACAAAAGTGCTGCTTCTACAACCCGTTCCCAAGCCCTCTAACCTCTGCTGATGCAATCTGGTCATGTGTTATTAACTCTGAACAGTGTCTTGAAACTGCTCAGATGTCCCTTTCTCTGGTTTCCCGATCACTGTGCTGCATTCACTGTATTGATGCCACAGTCTTCCTTAATTATGAGATTCTTCCATGCCCCTGTCTAATTTGAATGCTAATCTTGCCTCTCCTGATCATATCTGTTCACCTATCATCTATAAGCCAGTACAGGTAGTCCCTGATTTACAAGGGGGTTCCTGTGTGATAACTAAACCCAGAGCCATCAAGTCACTTCTGACTTACCATGACCGTATTGGACAGAATAGAACTGCTCCATAGAGTTTCCAAGGAGTGCCTGGTGGATCCAAATTGCCAGCCTTTACTTCTCCATCATAAATTGGTTCTAATTTAAGTCAAATATCTCGTCTTATTATCAGTTTTCATTATTATTGCCTTTTATAATCAGTATCTTTAAAACCTTGTCTTTATTTGTCTTTGGGGTTGGAAACTTTGCATCTGAGATTGAAAACATCAGCAAATTATGTTATATGTAGTGCATATTAATAATAATAAGATGTTGAAAACCAACTAGATGGTTATAAACTCAGTTCATCATAACTCCAGTACATTGTAAGTCAGGGGCGGTCTGTACCTATACTTTTATAACAGGGGGTCTTGGTGGTGCAAGGTTAAGCATTCAGCTGACAACTAAAGGGTGAGTGATTCGAACTCACCTTGTAGCTCCATGGGAGAAGGTCCTGGTGATGTTCTCCTGTAGAGACTACAAGCTGTAAAACCCCAAGAGGCCATCCTACTGTGTCACATAGGATTGCTATGAGTTAAAAACCAACTTGATGACAATTGACAAAAACATATTTTTATGAGAGCATAAAATACCTACAAAGTTGAGGTGAAACTTCAAAAGAAAAATAATTTAGAAGTGCAATATTTTTTTTCTACTTCTTTTATGTTTTCAGTGGACTTTGCACACATTTCCTACAATGCACGTTCCTGGAACATATTTGGCTACAATAATTCAACCAGATTATGTTATGGCAGTTAGACATTTTCTCTCGACTAACTTCAAAAAGAAGGTAATCAGAAACGTTGTCCTTGAAGGTTTGAAAGAGGCGTCCTGTAGAGTGGGAGTGCCTTCTGTTTTCAAACAAACACAAAACCACAGAAGCTAAGTATTTCATAACGCAGTAAAACACACAGGTGGGTTGTAAAAATAACCTCTCCTTGTCTGAATACATTGGATTTTACTGAGGAAAGTGTTGGGGAAGTGTGTAGCATTTTATTTTAGCGCTAACTTACCAGAATAGAAAATGAAATGAGGAGAGAGTATACACATGATAGAGGCTTATTTTCTCTTTTTATTTTATTTTTTACTTACATTCTGTGCATAATGTATTCTTAATGCTTCTTGAAGAGAAGGACAAAAATGTAGGTGCCGGCTAGTTTGCAGTGTGTGTGAAACTGCCAAGTAAGCACTTTCTTGGAAATATTTGATTAACTGGAGCCTTGGTGGTGCAGTGGCTAAGCATTTGACTGCTAACCAAAAGGTTGACAGTTTGAATCCGGCAGCTGCTCCTTGGAAAACCTATGGGCAGCTTTACACTACTCTATAGGGTCACTATGAGTTGGAGTCAACTTGAAGGCAGTGAGTTTGGTTTGGGTTGGTTTATTAGTTTAACTGAGATGAAGAGATAGAGAGTCAGCCTCTAGTAACACTGCCCATGGCAGCTGGAACATTCTAGTTTCATGAGAGGTTTTCCTATTGCACAGAGAGGCAGAGGAATTGATAATGTTCAGAAGGGTTTGCCACAGTTTTTTTTGGCAGTGAAATATAATCACCTTCATTTCTACTGACAGATATTTAACAAAGTAAATCCAGTCAAAAGTTATTTTGTCACTATGTTTTGTGAACTTGGATGGTCCCTATTTTTCACTTTAAACTTTAGTGTGCAAGCATGTGCAATTCTTCAGCTACAATCGATGAGTCTGAGTGCCTTAAAAAACACTTGGAAGTATTTTTAATCAAAAACTAACACCTAGGAGTGAATTGTGACAGCTAGCTAAATAATGACCTCTCCATATTTATCCTGACACTCTGAAAATGTTTAAACTATTTGTTTGGTATATAAAGGTGTGTACAGAATATTTTAAATTCAGTGGAGATCAATGGTTGATATCTTATGAAACTCACTGTTAAATGTGATAATACAAAGGTTCATAGTAAATATTTTGAAACCAATATAAAGAATCATTTGTACACTGATAATTTTTAAAAGATAAATTTGGTAGAAGTGAAAAAGTATTAAATGACACTGTATCTAACAAACTGTTAGCAATATAAATGAAAATTTTTACCCCCACCTCCGTTTATAGTTCAAGGTAATTCAGGAAATTAGTTTGATGTCTTTCCTGGGACTAGTTTTAAAGGATGGCTTTGAGTAATTACTATTAAACTGCAAAGGTGTCACTCACCCCTGTTCCTGCAGTCCGCACCCTGCGAAAGATCCTTCGGCACAGGTATTGTCTTAAAATGCTTTTATAAGATGAAGGCAAAATTATTTCCAATTATTAATAAAACTTAAAAATTCAAGGAAAGTAGTATAAGATACCAGGCTGAATGCTTAATTCCACATACAAACAAATTGTCAAACAGTCAAGAATTCTTGAAACAATTTTCACTCAAGTTTCCATTAAGCTAGCATAAACAGTTACTTACATGAATTAAGCTTACACAAACCGAGAGTTCAGTGGAGCTTGGGGAATTGATCAATCAAAACATAGTTGTTCCATAAACAAAATTTTCCTAAATTTTAGGGGTTCTTTTACTTGAATTTACAGCTGTTTCCCAATGTTAGCCTTAATGTGTTCAAGTTAGAACATGGAGTGAGTGTGTGACATCCTAAGTACATTATAAACCCAAAACCAGACCCCAAACCATCAAGTTGATTCTGACTCACAGCAACCCTGTAGGACAGAATAGAACTGTCCTACAGCCTTTCCAGGGAGCGCCTACTGGATGTGAATTGCTGATGTTCTGGTTAGCAGCTGTAGCACTGAAGCACTGTGCCACCAGGGTTTCTAAGTGCATCTACAGAGATTAACAAATACTTCACAGATTATAGAAACTGAATTTTTACATCTACAAAAAAAAAATTCAGTTGCAACCTCAAAGTTTGTAATAGCAAAGAGATGTTTAGAACGGCCATTTCAATATGCATTCCTGATTCTTAACTTTGGTAGTGATATTAGAAATGAAACAGTCTGTTATTTTGTAGTCTATTATGCCACCAAAGCCACTTGACAGCAAACAGATTAAATCATGGTTTTTTATGGAAACTTACAAGGAAGAAAAAACAGGCTAACTGAATTTATCCCACTGTTCTTCTTTGTTCTTGTTAGTGTTTGGGGTTGCAAGCGTCTCTAGCATCCACAGTCCGTGGGGGTGTGGCCGGGGAAGAACTCACCGCCCTCCTGTTCCCAAATGCTGAAGTCTCTGTAGGTGGAGACTGGTCTGTCTTCTTCTCTTCCTTTCTGGACAATTCTAGTGTTTGTTTGGCAAACACTGTTCAAAGTTTTGTAGTACTTAACCCACCTTTATCGAGTATTTTCTATTTTTATTTATTTCTTTTGATACCACTTGTTTTACTTTTGCCTGTTTTTATTTCAACATTTCTTGATTTCCAAATAAGGAATATACTTTCTTTTTTTCCCCCTCTCATGAGTTGTAACTATATTCATTTCAAATTTCTGAAATATTTTCATTTCTTCTGGAGAAAATTTATCTTCCAGTTGTTTTCCTGGCAATCATTTGTAAGTGTTTCTTTCCCTCTTGTGTTTTGAAATTTTAATTTTCAACTCAGCAAGAGTAGGAATTTTCCACCTCTGTTAATGTTCTTATGTTTTTCTCCACTAAATCTTCCAGTTTTAAAGTCTAGTATAAGTTCTTTAGATTCAGACACCTGTAACACGGTGGTATTCAAAATAAAGCAGATGCAGTCAGAGCCAAATGTCTACTTTATCAAGCCTCCCCGGATCTGCAGATCAGTGACTTTTCTCATACGTTTTCATAGGTGAGAGATTTCTGCTTCTGGTTGTAGACAGTGAGCCTGGCTTCCGCGCCCTGTCTCACATAAACTCAGCCTCTGTATCTGCGAGCTAGAGCTCTAGTGACTGCTGCCTGCTCTACCCTCCTGTCTTCCTGCCACACAGCTTCTCCCCTGCTTACCGCACTGCTGCTGTGCTTACAAACCCTCAAGGATGATTGACTCAGTTTAGAATGCAGTATATCTTTTTATTCAGGAATTATAAATTTTATTTGTCATTGCTATTATTTTTGAGCAAAGAAGTCTTCAAAGCATGAACTCACCACACTGTTTTTTACTTGAAGCCCTCCAATTTTCTCTAAGCTTTTCTTCTTGCTTCTTTCTTTTTTACTGTGCTTTGGGTGAACGTTGAGAGCTCAAATTCCCTTAAACTGTGTACATATATCATTCTGTGACGTTAGTTACAACTCCCACGATGTGGCAGCACACTCTCCCTTTCCACCCTGAGGCCCTGGGTCCATTCAACCGGTTCCAGTCCCTTCCCACGCTCTCATGTCGCTTTTGGACAGGAGCTGCCCGTTTGGTCTCACATATCTGATTGAAACAAGAAGCACACTCCTCGCACATATTATTTTTTGTTTTATAGTCCCTGGGGATGGGCCTCAGGAATGGTTTCAGTCCTGAGTGCACAGTGTGTTCAGGGCCCGTAGCTTCAGGGTTTTCTCCAGTCTCTGCCAGACCTTTAAATCTGGTCATTTTACATGAATTTGAGTTCCAGGCTACCTTTTCTCTTCCTCTATCCAGGACTGTCTGTTGTGTTCCCTGTCAGAGAATTCACTGGTGGCAGCCAAGGAACCATCCAATTCTGGTCTCAGGCTGGGGAACAAAATACTTTCATCCTTTCGCTAAGGTATTTTCCCTGTCTTCAGTTTTCCTCATTCTCCTTTGTTCCAAGTGGGAGGGGACTAATTCATGTGTCTTAGATAGCTGCTCACAAGCTTTTAAGACTCCACATGCCACTCACTGAAGAGGGACATAAAATAGTTTCTTAAAAAACTATGTTATTCTGACTTACCTAGATGTCCCCTGAAACCATGGTCCCAAGTACCAGCTCCAGCTGTTCTGTCCCTTGAAGTGTTTGGAATATGTCCAGGAAACTTCTTTGTTTTGGTTTTGGTTCAGTTGTGTTGACTTCCTCTGAATCATGTGTTGTCCTTCCGTTCAGTGGATTCGTGTCTGCTGTCTGCTCAGTGATTTCTCCTTCCCTCCTTCCTATCTGTTGTAGCCATCAAAGAAGGCTTTTTTCTGTGTTTAAATCTTTCCTTGAGTTCTTCTAACAGTGGTCTAATGTTTGTACTTCTGTGGCTCTCTTATTTCACTCAACATAATCCACTCCATTACGCTGTGAGATGTTTCACGGATTCATCATTGTTCTTTGTTATTGCATAGTATTCCATTATGTATATTACCATAGATCTGTATGCATTCATCTGCTGACGGACACCTAGTTGTCTTCCCCTCCCCCTCATTTTTTGCTATTGTGAGTAGCATAGCTATTAATGTGGCTTTGCATATGCATATTCATATGATGGCTCTTACTTCTCTTCGGCACATTCCTAGGAGTTGAATTGCTGGATTGTATGGTAGTTTAATTTGTACCTTTTTAGGGAGTTGCCACAGGAGTTGTACCACTTTGCATTCTCACCAGGTGTGCACCACGTTCCAGTCTCTCCACAAACTCTCTAAGATTTGTTATCTGGTGTTTTTGTATCAGTGTCAGCCTTGCTGGTGTAAGGTGGTGTCTCATTGGAGTTTGAATGTACATTTCTGATGACTAGTGATTGTGAGAATTATATCGGCTGCCTGTATGTTTTCTTTGGTGAAGTGTCACTTCATGTTTTATTGTTTTAGTTATCTAGTGCTGCTTTAACAGAAATAGCCAAGTGGATGGATTTAAAAAGAGAAATTTTGCTTCATTACAGTCCAATAAGCTAAAAGTCCAAATTCGGGTTGTCAGCTCCAGGGAAAGGCTTTCTCTGCCGGCTCTGGAGGAAGGTCCTTGTCATCAATCTTCCCTTGGACTGGAAGCTCCTGAGGTGCAAGAACCCCCGTCCTTTCCAAAAGACACGCTCAGCTCCTGGTACTGCTCTCTCTCTTGATGACATGAGATCCCCAGATGTCTCTGCTACCTGCTCTCCTTTCCATCCCAAGAGGCTGCCTCAGTGCAAATCAGTCTTACACATTGAATCTTGTTCTACCAACACCACAGCACCCATCCATCCTCATTAACAACACAGAGGTAGAAATTCCAGCATGAAGGAACATCACACAATACCAGGAATTATAGCCCAGCCAAATTGCTACACAGTTCAATCCATGACAGCAGCCTTTGCCTATGTGTTAATTGGATTACTTTTCTGTTTGTTATTGAGATGTTGCAGTGTCTAGTCAATTTTAGAGGTTTATTGGATACGTTGTAGCCCATCTTTTTTTTTTTCTTGTATAGATTCTCTTTATTACTCTTTGGTAAAATATTTTGATGAGCACAGGTATTTGACTTTTAAGAGTTTCCAGTTGCCAAGTTTCTCTTTTGGTGTTTGCACATTTTTAGTTGGGGTTTGTGTACTATCCTCTAAACTAACTTTTGTCCCATTTCCAGAATAGCTGTCTAAACTAAAGATCCAAGTGACTCTTTGTTATTGAAACTCATCATCTTGCATTAGTGTGGTACATTTGTTACAACTAATGAACCAACTCATCAAAAGTCTGTATCTTTTGGTTTTGTTCTCAGGATTTGTGTTTCTCCTGACCAAAGCATTCTATGTATGGATACTGCTCTTTGGCAGTCACTATCCTGAATAAATCATTCATTTCCGTGGTTTTAGTTATTGTCTGAGGTTGATTTCTATAAAAGAATGTATAAAATTTGACTTTACAGTTATTTTTAGATTTTCTTATACTGTATTGTCCCTGACACAGATATTGTCCCAACCTCTAAAAATCAACAAAATGAAGTCATATAATCTTGTTTTTCCTCCAACCTTCTCTTTGAAGAAATATTTATCAGACTTCTGAGTAACTGTAGCATTGCCTTAGACTGAATACAGAGATTTAAAGACAGAGCCTTTGCCTTCAGTGATTTTACAAATCAGATACTCATTGTTCAAAGCATTTATCAAGCACCTCCTATGAGCTGGTAATTCTCCTACTATTATATTTTTAAATATAGAGAAGCAGCAAACACATTGTTTTTATAAAATATGAGGTATTGAGATTATTTGGCAAAAAATGCTGGTACACGTCACCTGTGCTACTGTGCCAAGAGCTGTGGAAGATGAAACTATGAAGGCTGAACTTCAGTCTTCTACAGGTTAGCCGAGGAGACAAAGCATTCTTGCCCATAATACAAGATATAGAATAACAAGTGCTCTGAAAGTGCTGTGGGTGTTCAGAAGTGCTGAAGATGACTTCTGGTTGGGTGTGAGGACAGTGTGAATTGGGAAGAGTTTCCCAAAGGAGCTGCTGTTTGAACAGAATGTTGAGTAATAGTGCATTGGCTATGTCGAGACAAGAGCTAACCAGAGGACACGTGTAATCAAACGGGAGCTATCAGTACTCCCTTTTGTTCTTTGTTCTTTTTCTACATTCAATCAGTAAACAAATCAGAGTTTTCATTATCATTAGACTTATTTGATAATTATTGAATTTCTCATTTTTTTCACAAACACATCTTTCTTTGCGTCGGCTTTCAACGGTATCACTTGGAATTCAGTTGGCATCACGTAACTTTTTTTTAACTGTATTTTTGGTTATGATCTTGGTTTCAATTGCATTAACTGTTTTCTAATAATGACTCTCTGGTGTCCAACTCACGCACAGACTCCTGACAAAAATAATAAGCACGTACTCATACAGAGATTTTTAGTTTATCTATTAGTTGACTTTTTTTGTAAAAGAACAATTTTAGATAAAAAAAAAAACACAAAAGGATCAGACAGAGTTCCCATTTATTCCTCTCCTCATACATGGCTTCTCATGTTACTAGTATCTTGTATTAGTGTGGTACATTTGTTACAACTAATGAACCAATATCAGTACTGTATTGTTGACTGAAGTTCATACTTTGGTATTTGTTTCATTTTCACCTAATCTCCTTTCATTGTCCCAGGGTACTAAATTACATTAATTGTCATGCCTCCTTAGGCTCCTTTTGGTGGTGCCATTTTCTCAGACTTACCTTGTGTTTGATGGCCTTGGCAGTTGTAAGGAGTACTGGTCAGGTGTAGCACTGAATGTCCTTCTAATGAAAATTCTCTGATATTTCCTCATGATTAGACTGGGGTTATAAATTTGGGGGAGAAAGATCACTGAGGCCAAATGCCATTTTGGTTACAGGATATTGGGGTACTTACCTATGTGATCTATGACTGTTGATGGTGACTGATCGTTTATCTGAGGTAGTTTTGGTCAGATTTTTCCACTGTGAAGTTACTTTCTCTTTTCCTAGTTTCTATTGCATAATCTTTGGAAAAAAGTCCCTATGTGCAGCCTATGTTTAGAGTGGGGAGTTATGTTTCTATTTTTTTGTTTTTGAATCCTCAAAATAAGCTTACAAGGAAGGCAGAGTAAGAGTTATTATGCTTCCCCTTTGGTGTTTTACACATAGGAAAAACCATGATGTTCAGGAAGGTTAAGTGACTTGCGTAGGTCGTGGCAACTAAGTGGAAGAATCCTATTAGAAACTATGTGTGCTCTCCACTGCTTTTTCCAAGACTAAGATCTCTCTGCTAGTCCCAATCATGATCTCTCATTTTTTTCTCAGTTTTCTACCTCTTTACATTCTGCTCATTTCTTTGTTTCATCATTTTTATTTTGTTACAGTGCAGAAACTTTTCTTTATTCTTTGACCATGATCTTCCTGCTTTTTCATCTTAGATTATATCTTTATATACATTTAATTTTTTATCACAGATAGTTTTCCCAAAATCTGATGAGATCTCAGTGATATTCTAATGCAATCAGACAATAGATGTTTGCAGTTTATATGCATATCCACAGAGGGCTTGAGTTTTTCCTGTTCCTCTTATGAACATAAGTATCTTAAAGGCATTCTAACTAATACGTATGCAAACCACTTTAGAACATCTCTATACCTATCTGTATCTTCAGTGATGATGATATTCTTCAAAATATTCTGACCAGATGAGTTTTATATTAGTCACCAAAGCAGAGAATTTTTCTTTTAGACCAAATGCTCCTTGAAAGAGGGACATAGTTAAGATAAAACCAGAACAGGTACACAGCCTCTCACTGAGAATCCATGTTTACTGATTTTGTTCAACTGTTCTCCAGCATAGTGTTTCTGTTTGTTTGTTTTGTTTAATGTAAGTCTAAGTGACATTTGGGAGCATGGATATAACTGTCATTTCATAAAGGATCCAGCTTTCCTAAATGTTTCTGGGGTTGTCCATGGATCACAATTTGGGATCTTGAAGAAAATACGGAAACATTGTAAATTCCATGTAACATTTTTGTGCGGAGTACAGGGATGGAAAGCATGCCTTGTTTTTTTTTTAAGACTCTTACAGTTTTAGTCTGTTTGGTGCTAATCAAAGAGAACATTGTGCCTGTGTCTGTATGTCCTCCCGTATTGTGTGGACACTATGAACTTATGGGATGAGTAAGTGTGTGTGTGTGTGTGTGTGTGTGTGTGTGTGTGTGTTTAGGGGGGTGGTGAGTGGGCGCATTCACATGAGGTGCTTAGGAGGCAGAGACAGTCAGCTTCCCCCAATTCATAACTGTCTATTGAGGGGAGCAGAAATGTACTTCAATCAGTAGATTTCAAGAAGACCACAACCGAATATTGGTCTGTCTTCTGCTTTTCTGTGGGTCATTTTAACTTACAAGTCATTTAATTTTCACTCCCTAATTTCAAGACAAGAATATAATACTGAATTCTTTCAAACCTTGTGTTCATAACATAAATAATTGATTCATGTCAACATAATTCAAAGAGAATAAGTACTATTTTCAACAAATGGAGGAATAAGTAAAGTCATCAGTTGTTTTGGAACGGTACTGTTTTAGTGTGTGATGCAGTCAGACAGTAGGACAGGCACAAAGCTGAATTACTGGAGTCCATTTAATTCCTAAAACAATAGGTTATAAGTCCGGGGTTGATTTTTCAAAAGAGCTCAGGCACAAACAAAACATGAGGACACTTCGTCGGCATTTAACAACCCGGTGGATCACAATGCCTGTGTTGTTACTGTCAGTCATATTTGATATTACTTAAAAGGTGATGGTAAAAGGTTGTGCCCTGACAGAACTGTTTAGTATGTTCGTGGCCGCCTCATAATGAGCCAGACGCTTCCAGTGAGTGCATCTCACACGTGCGATTGCTGTGCTCAGCCAACAGTTTCCTATCTGCCCTTGCGTAGACCAGGGAGGTAGAACTCATTAAAAGTCCCCTTAATTTTTTAAAATCTAGTAACCAAGATATCAGACTAGAATACACATTAATTCCATGCACTGTTCATTCTAGTTACTTGGATATTTTAATCTCTTTATGAAACGGCAAATTTAGGTATGGTTGAATTTATATAAATTGTGTTTTCTCTTTCTTTGTGTGTGTGTGTGTGTATCAGCATATCTATCTTTCTATATACACATATATACTCACATGCATTTTTTTTACAAAAATAATACATGTTCATTATAAAAAGAAAAACAAACAACTCAAATAGAGACAAAAACAGAATGTGTTATCCATTTGATCAGAGATAACCATGTTCAATGTTGTGGTATATCCTTATATGCATAGATTTTCATCATTCTATTGTCTCTTCATATATATCTACTTTTTAGAAAGTAAAAAGCCATACATATAGTTTTGAAATCTTGTTCACTAATACAGTATATCTTTTCAAGTCACTAAATATATATCTCTATCATTGTCTTTAAACAGATGTTCTTTGATGAACTCCTCATTCAATTTATGAATCATGGGCTCAGTCAGTCAATTCTGTGACTGACATTAAGAACCAGGGAAATGGTTGTTGCTGAGTGGACTGCAAGTTATGATGATCCCAACTTATTACACCTTTATGTGTCCCAGCACAGAACTGTGCTCCATAACATTTTCCATAGCTGAATTTTTGGAAGTACATCACCAAGCCTTTCTTTTGAGGCACTGCTGAGTGGGACCAACCTGCTAACTTTTAGCTAGCAGCCAAGCATGTTAACTAGTTATACCACCGAGGGACTCCCAAAACTACAAAAGGTTTATCCAACTAGAAGTCCAAAGGAGGACTCATTGCATCCATGTGCTGTAGATAAGTAAAAAGGAAATAGGTGCAGCCTAGAACATTCTTCCTCTTGGGAGCAGCATCTCTCCCTGTCCTCCCCTGTCTCACAACCCTTTTCACACAGACTGTATAGAAGGTGCCCTCACACTCTCCTAGGAAATATTTTCACAGAGTGGTTCCCTCCAGGCACATAGAGACAAAAGATGCTGTCTTCCTTAGAGTCATGGTGTCTGGTCTGAGTTGAAAAAGTTTGTTTTTCTAGTGGCAAACTTGGGGACATTTGACAGAGGCTGCAAGAGTGGCAGTAAAATCAGTGATGGGAGGAGTTTGCTTATATCCTAGGAGTGTGAGGTTGGCGACACCAGCAGTTCTTCCAAGAGCCATTTCCCCATTCCCCTTTTTGGACTGCTAGAAGATGAGAAATCAGGAATTTGAGCAGGAATAACTTTTTATTGGCTCTTTTTAAACCTTTGTTGGAAGATAATCTCAGAAGATAAACCACCACCAAGGTTTCAAATAGGTTCTGTCCAATTCAAAATCCTGCAGGTAATTTCCTCCCCAGATAAACTGAATCTACATTTTAACACAATTCCTAGAGAATTGTTAGCTATCACAAATTTTGAGAATACTACACTATCGGAGCCTTGGTGACACAGTGGTTAAGAGCTCACTGCTCAGAACTGACCCCTAACCAGCAGCATTTCCATTTCCTGGGAATTTGTTAGAAATGAAAATCTAAGCAGGAGTGGGAACCAGAAGGAATCTGTTCCAAGCCCTAGTAACCACCTCCCACTTCCCCTATGCCCTTCCAACCATTAGACTATGCCACAAATGTTGTATAAGCATAGGCAATTGTGTTTACCTAAGACAATGACTGGAGCCCTGGTGATGCAGTGTTTAAGAGCTAGAGCTGCCAACCAAAAGGTCAGCAGTTTGAATTCACCCGCTGCTCCTTGCAAACCTTCCTTGAGAAGTTCTACTCTGTCCTACAGGGTCACTACGAAGCAGAATCGATTTGACTGCAATGGTTTTGGGTTGTTTTTTTTTAAGGCAATTATTAAGTAATTTTGATCTACTGTTAAGAATGTTAATGTGTATATTACAGAAAGGAATATTACCTTTTGAATAAACTACACCTACTTCTCTTTCAGACACAGATGACAAGAGGGTGACCAACACCCAGGCGGAAGTAAGTTTTCTTATATTTTGAGTGAATGTGTACTCAATCCAAAATGTAATTATTTTTATGTAATGTGATGTATAATATGATACAAATGTAACTGAGGAGTAAGATATATTTATCTTGCTTTTAGTAACTGAGCAAATAGTAAAATGATATTATTAAAATCTTGCCTTTAAATTGCCTTCTTTCTCTAACTACGAAATGCTAAAAAAAAATCTTGCAAAAACTTCTAAAATGGCAGAAAATGTTAGATTTTTTCAGTTATTAATAATCTCCTTTCATAAGTCTAACATGAGGTTCTTCATTGTTTTGGGAATTTTTTGAATAAAATTTTTCCTTTAGTGGCAAGATAAAAAGACAAAACCAAGCTCATCACTGTCAAATTGATTCTGATGCATAGTGTCCCTATATAGGACACAGTAGAGCTGCCTCCTAGGGTTTCCAAGGAGGGCCTGGTGGATTCAAACTGCAGACTGTTTGGTTAGCAGCTGTACCTCTTAACAACTATGTCACCAGGGTGACCTAGTGGTAAGATATAGTATTAATAATTTCAATTTTGTGACTGATGGGATGTTATACCACAGGTTGGGGCCAGGCAACACTGGAATCCTGGAGCTGGAAGACGCTGGGTTGGGGCATGGGTGGTCACCTCTTAAGGGAACTATTTTATGGTGTGTGAAGCCAGCAGCAAACCTTGAGGGAAGAGTCTGGGGAAGCGAGGTCTTCTAAAACTTGAATTACAAGATCCAATCCATTTCCCTAGAAATGGATTGAAATTCCAACTCAGCAGCTAGTGCGAAAACTGCCCTACTGCCCCTCTTCTCCCTCATATACGCAGGAGTTCAGATAAAAAATAAAGAATTGGGGGAGGCTAGGGGAGTTGATAATATAGAGTATGTAAAAATACGAGGAAGTGCATAAACGTAAGCAAAAGATGGAAAAATATTGACTAGGAAACTGTGAGACTTAATAGTCAATTCTGTTTCAACACGTATAGACATGTGAGGTCTGACAAGTTTGCAAACTTAATTGTTCTACGTGCTGCATATCTCGTGGCTGAATATCACTACGATGACCTTCAAAGTACTCCCCTTGGGAAGCTAAGCACTGAAGCCAGCGTAGGCCACCCTTCAAAGCAATTTTGGAACTCTTTCTGGAACGGCCATTGTGCACAGTGACACTGTAGCAAGCTCACCAACTTAGTCCTACACTTGTCTCTGAAGAGCCTTTTAGCCAGTAAACAAATAACTCTATTGGAACACCCTCCCCCTCACCTGATCTGGCTCCCAATGACTTTTTTCTTTAGCTGAAAATAAAGGAAATGTTGAAAGGAAGACATTTTGATGACATTCAGGACCTCGAGGATAATAACAATGACAGTTCTAATGGCCATTTCAGGAAAGATTCCGAAATCTAAACACTGATGTTGGTGCATTGCTTCGGAAAGGGAGCACTTCAGAACTGACCTTAGTGATATTTAGCAGTGAGGTAGGTGGCAGTTTTTCTAGGATGAGTTCATGAACTTCATTAGCAGTCCTCGTACAGCAATACTTAAATAAGGAAGGATGAGAT
This sequence comes from Heterohyrax brucei, assembly GCA_028571685.1. Classification (NCBI taxonomy): domain Eukaryota; kingdom Metazoa; phylum Chordata; class Mammalia; order Hyracoidea; family Procaviidae; genus Heterohyrax; species Heterohyrax brucei. The sequence continues at coordinate 89,657,655 of CM053146.1, forward strand.
ATAAAATAGTGTCCTGGCCCCTAGGGTCATTGTGAGTTGGATCCAACTCAACGGCACTTGGCTTTGGCATGGCTCATGAAATTGGTCTAAAATAATAAATTTGAAAATACTTTGAAATCTAAACTCTTACAAAAATATAAAATAGTACTTATGAGTTAGTGTTCCTAAACAAAAAGCTTTCTTGTAGAATTAATTTTTCACTTGATATTTGTACATCTGTATGGAGATAAATGTACATGAAGCAGTGACAGTCAGTGCACCTTAAAACCAAGTGGATGCAACTCAACACAGCCGAGGTGCTTCAAGAGTAAGTTCAGCTGTCCTCGTGGTTGGTGATAGTGATGTAGAGTAGCCCTGTGATTTGGAGTAGCCTTGTGATGTGGAGTAGCCCTGTGATGTAAAGTAGCCCTACCTGCACCTCCACATAACAGACTGGTAGAAAACATTCAGTTCAAGGGAAAAATGACTCATGCTATTTGCTTTGCTGGTATGGACTTAGAAACTAGTTGAATTGTTTTGTCTTTTGCTTTTCAACAATTACTATTGTGTCATGTAAATGTCATCCTGATGATACCTCTGAGGACAATCAATTTTTAACATGAAAGTGCTTGGGTAGTACAAATGCACTCAACTACTAGGTAAAAGGTTGGTCATTCAAACCCCCTCTTGGAAGACAGGCCTGGGAGTCTGCTTCCAAAAGCCTGGAAAATTCTATGGGGCAGTTTTACTCTGTCTGCATTGGAATCAACTCAGTGGCTACTAACAGCAAATTTTAGCATGTACTTGTGAATGAAGATGCCTGTTTTCAGCTTCGTGTCCTAGTTTCTTTCGGACTTTTTACCCTCTGCTCTTTCCGATGTGCATGGAAAGCTTAGAAGAACCCCTAATAAGTATCTGAAAACTAGTTACACTTTACTTTTCAAAACAAAAACTACTGTCCCAGAATGCTAAAATTCACTTATCAAAACCCTTAAGTTTTCCTCCTTGAAATATAAGCCCACACGCTAATAGAAAGGAGTCTTGTGGTAGTGGTAGTGGGAACTCTTTGAAGAACCCACCAAATACTCCCAGGGAAAAAGTAAGCTCTAAAAAGTGAAAATAAAAAAGAAATCTTTAGCGTGATCTGATTTAATGTATAGGATATAGACTATATAGAACATTTATTATAATAAATAATATTGTACCTATTGTACATTGTATAATGTATGAGTATGCAGTGTCATGTTATTATCTGTAGTTTTGCCTCTGAAGCCTCTGTTTCTTCATTTTATTATTTTAAAATGCAAACTTTTCCTTCAGTAGTTTTATCCAGATCTGCTGTGCTTAGGCAAGAATGTTAAACAGCAATTTTGTTAGGAAAATACTTATCTTTTGAACATAAGAAATAATATTATCCCAACATTTTAATTTCAGGTAAATAATATTATACTGAACATGTCAACTCAAAAGCGTTATAGATTGACTTTACTTATCATGAACTCTCATTGTTCCTTATAGACCATTTAATAATCCAGTTAACATGCATTGTTAGCCCACAGACATATCTTTTGGAGTATACTTTTTCTGGAACTCATCTTTTTCTCTCTTTCTTAAAACAGTGTTTCTAAGTAAGAAACTAATGTCTCTAGGTAAGAAAATCAAAAAGAATAATTTCAAGATTGCAATATGTAAAGAGTTTCATGATAAAACAAGCCCTACAGCTTCATATAGCTTTTAAGCCTGTGATACTACTGAACAAGTATATCACTTCTTATCAGTTAGAATTCTGTTACATGACAAAAGAAATTGGAGCATGACACTGTGTGTATTTTCCTCCTGGGTCTGATGGCATTGTACTTTCTACCCAAATATAATGCTTTCACCTTTCTTTTTTTGTCCACAGTCACAGAACGTGTCCTCTAAGCAACGGAAGCAGAGTGTGTACACCCCACCCGCCATGAAAGGTACTGTGAGGTACTGTCACGTGTTGTCACGGTGTGGAGTCCGTGGCTGGCAGGCAAACCGTTCCCTAGATTTCATGAGCTCTGCAACTTAATAGTTCTACGATGTTTAGGAAGACAGTCCATTTAAACCTTAGTTTTATCAAAAGTAAAACTGATGATCAAAGAAGGGAAACTCAGCTAGGAAATTCAGTTTCCGAAATGGTGACAAAGATTTTTCTCTTACCTTTCCTCACATATATTTTCTTTGAAAAGATTTTTCCAGAAGTCTTAATTACTCTTTTCAGTATTGGCAAAGATTGTCCTTTTATTTATTTATTTTGTTTTAAGCAAAAACATAGTAAGTTGGACTTTAGAGAGATTTAGTGTATTGTCTCATTGCCTTGTGTTAAGAGCTCTAAGAAAATCAAGGAGCTATTATCTGTACGTATAATAACTGTTGAAATAACAGCTAAGAATGCTAGTTCAAATTCTGGAATTTTTTTTTCAAAACTTTTCACAAAATTTGGGACTGCCAAAAGAACATCTAAGTGTATTGGTATTTTGACAAATCTCAGTTCCAGAGAAGGCTTCTTTTATTTCTCACACAAAAATATTGTTGACATGAGTCAGAACCTGCCCAATCCAGTAGCTCATGTTCCAGTCTGTCACCTGGGCCATTGGCCCAGTGGTTCCCATGCAGCAATTCAACTCAGCTTCAATTGCAGGAGAGGCCAGCTCAGCAGCTGCCTCTGGCGTTTGCAGACACGTCTAAATTGGAAGTGAAATTTTCCACTCTGTATTCTCCCGAGATTTTGGGGCCTTTTCAGAGAGGTGGGATATAAATGGACATATTAATACTTTAAACTTCCTTCCTGTACAACTATAAAACACTGTGTTGGCTCACTCGTAAGACTGCAGTAAATAATACAATCATCACTATTGTAGTTCAATCCCATTATGGGATACTGTTAAGCATCCCTCTGAAGATAAATGTAATTATTTTCAAGATATTTTTCCCCATTATACATGATTTTGTACTGCCAATAATGTGCCAAGGCACATCATTTTGGGCATGAGGGGGCATGTAAGATACATGCTCACTCATTAAATGATTTCCCCTGTTCTGTTTTAAGTTAGCTTAACTAAATAAAGCAGTATTCTTTTCACATCCTCAGAGTATAATAATAATATTTTTACAGGAAAATTTAAAATTAAGTTCCCAAGAGCTCATGGTTTTTATATTTAGCCTTCAAGTATAACAAGAATATGGAATGCTAAGTATCTTAGGCTGGGTTCTTTAGTGAAGCTACCCCCCGCCCTACACACACTTGTAAATGAGAGACATTCATCTCAATAAAATAGCTGACATGGTTATGTGAAGCCTATATGTCAGATGTCGGGCTGGGGCCTCTCCTGACTCACATAGCTTCAGGGACTGATGAACCCAAGATCAGCAAGTCAGATGGCAGACTCACAGGCTGCAGAGGTTGACAAATCCAAGATCAGCAGGTAAGAGGGTAGGTTGCTAGTTCACAGACTAGGGAGACTGATGAATTCTAGCAGTGACAGGTAATATGTCAGGCAGCTGGCTCAAGTCCCTAGAACCAGAGGTCGGGTGAGAATGAGCTAGACGCAGGGTCCAGGGCATGCAAGTGAACTTTGCCAAAACATCAATATATACATTGGATACACATTACACCACCAGGAAAACTTCCCTTACAACTGGTTGGCTGATCACATCAGATCATATCATGGAGGATAACTACATCATTACCTAACTGTCAAACCACTGAGAATCATGGCCTGCCAAGTCGACACATAACTGGAACCATCACACTAACAATAAGAAAAGTTGAATGTTAAAATGTTGTTCATTTTCACCTATAACTTGATGACTGTCAAGTCCTGCAAGATTTTCGTTCAATAACAAGTCATTTTTGTCATGAGTTAAATGCTTAAGAAAGTATAGTAATTCTTTTAAAAGGCTATCAGGGTATTATGATAAAGCATTAGGTCCTCATTTTATAACCTGTAACTACCTAACTACATCTGCTGCTTGTAATAAAAGAAAAGAGAAAGCTAAATCCAAGCTTTATTTGCCTACCTGTCCCCAAGAGCTAGAAATTAATATTCAAGACAAACTTAAGCAGTGGTAACATGTGGTATGATGTGAGCACATTAAAAAGTTTCACTTGTAAGAGATGAATCTGCAAAGGAAATGTTATTGAGATGTTAAATACTGTACTACAATTCTCTGAAGTATAGATTTCTTTTTTGTTTTTTTAATTTTTTTATAATGAATCTGAAAATGTACATTCCCATATAAATTTACATGCCCACCTATATGCAGCTTCCACTGCTCTCCCTTGTTGTGGAACACAATCATCGCGCATGAAGCAGTTTACTGGGACAGTGAAGAGCAGCAGCTGTGACTTAGCGATTCTGAAAGGAATCACTCTGGCAAGACCAGATGAAGGACTCAGCAACTAAGTGGTTAGTGAAAAACTCTAGTCAGATCCCCCTTTTCCCTTTCATAGTTTGTTATGAGGAGTTATCAGGTACCAATTTCCAAGCAGCAAGAGGAGAAGAGATGCTGCCCCCCCGTTGTTTTATAGTCATCTATACCCAGTCCGATATCTTATCTTCTAAACTCATTTCTGTTGCTGCTCTATCAGTTCCTATGATCTTTATGGCTCCTTCATGTTTCAAGAAACAGGAGTTTGGCCAAGTTACCTCTTGTAATGAGGGTTTTCTACCAAGGTAAAGGAAGAGGAAATAAAGCCAATGAGGCCATCTTAACAGGACACTCTCTGGACTGATATGCTGATGATTCCCAAATTCCTATCTCTGTTGTTGTTAAGTGCCATTGAGTCAGTTCTGACTCATAGCAACATTGCATACAATAGAACGAAACCCTTCCTGGCCGCAGTGCACCATGCCCTTATCATCTGTATGCTTAAGCCCGTGGTTGCAGCCACTGTGTCAATCCATCTCCTTGGGAGTCTTCCACTTTTTCGCTGACCCTCCACTCTACCAAGCATGATGTCCTTCTCCAGGGACTTATCCATCCTAACAACACGTGCCAAGTATGTAAGACACAGTCTCAGCACCTTTGCTTCCAGGGTTGTGCTTTTTCCAGAACAGTTCTGTTTGTTCTTTTAGTACTCCATGGTACATTCCATACCCTTCTCCAACACCACAGCTCAAAGGCGTCAGTTCTTCTTTTGTCTTCCTTATTCATTGTGCTGCTTTCTAAATCATATAATACGACTGAAAATTACCATCACTTGGGTCAGGCACATTCACGTCTCTAGTCCTAAAATATCTCCTTAACTTCACACTCCCGTTGCCAACTACATATGGAGTGTCTTCATTTTGAATGTTATTAAGCTTCTCACATTTCATGTGTTCAAAATGAAGTTTGTCGTCTGTATTTCCCACTTTCTCCATGTCAACTAATTGTACTCAGCTTTCAGAACAAAAACTTTTGTGTACTTTCTGATGCTTCTTCTCCATCCAATCCATTATCTGCTGCCTTTCTTCTTTATCCAGTCTATTAGCTCTAATTTTAAAATACATTCTTCATCTGACCAATTTTCATCTCCTACCATTATTTCTTTCCTGGTCTGCTAAAGTAACTCCACTCTAATCCTTCTACAATAGATTCTTTACACAGAAACCAGAGTGACTCACCTAATTTACAAATATCATGTCATCCTCCTGGTCAAAACCTGCAATGATTTTGTTTCACATTCAGAAAAAAAAAAAAAATGAAAAATTCTCCTTGGTTTATAAGTCTCTGAATGACCAGAGCCTATTCTCACCCTTCATCCTCAGCTTCTTTCAGATTGCCCTTCCTCACTGGGGTCCAGCGAATCAAATTTCTTGGCTATGTTTTCGATATGACAAGCACACTTCTGTTTCAGGACACTTGTGTTTTCTGTATTTTCTGCCCAGAATGCTCTTTCTGTGTGGCTTCATGGACTGCCCAGCTAAAGTTATCTCTTCTGAACTGATACTTCCACTATCACTATTGATCTCCTCAGGCTGTCTTTTCTCCCTAGCATTCACCATGATACACCTAGCATGAGGTTTCTATGACAACCTCATGTTCATTTGACTATCTTGGAAACCCTGGTGGTGCAGTGGTTAAATGTACAGCTGCCAATCAGTGGGAATGGCACTGGGAATCCACCAGTTGATCCTTAGAAACTCTATAGAATAGGTCTACTCTGTCCTGTAGGGTCACTATGTATTGGAATTGACTCAGTAGCAGTGGATTTGGTTTGGTTTGATTTAGTACCTAGTGGCACAGTGGTAAAGAGTTCCACTGCTAACCAAAAGGTCATCAGTTCAAATCTACCAGATCTTTCTTGGAGAGGCAGTTATACTCTGTCTTACATGGTCACTATGAGTTAGAACTGACTTCACAGCAATGGATTTTTAGCTCCTATATTAGTGCCTGAAATGTACAAATCCTCAGTAGATAGTTGTTGGTTACATAAGCTGGGGAATCCAGTCACATTTCCTTGTTCTTCTACCAAATTTTTTTTTCTTATTGTACTTTAGAGGAAAGTTTATAGAACAAACTAGCTTCTCATTAAACAATTAGTGCACATATTATTTTGTGACATTGGTTACCAACCCCAAGACATGTCAACACTCCCTTTGAGACCTTGGGTTCCATGTTACTAGCTTTCCTGCCCCTCCTGCCTTTTAGTTGTTGCCTCTGGGCTGGTGTGCCCCTTTAGTCTTATTTTGTTTTATGGTCCTGGCTAATCTTTGGATGAAGGGTGAACCTCAGGAATGACTTCATTAGTGAGATAAAATGGTGTCCGGGGCACGTACTCTCAGGCTTTTTCCAGTTTCTTGCTGTCAGGACAGCAAGTCTGGTATTTTTTTGTGGTTGGGTTGGAATTTTGTTCTACACTTTTCTGTCCAAGACTGTCTATGATGATCCCTGCCAGAGCAGTCAGTGGTGGCAGCCAGGAACCATCTAGTTGTACTATCCTCAGACTGGTGGAGGCTGTGATTCTTAGAGCTCATTACCCCTTTGGACTAATCTTTCCTTCGTGTGTTTGGTTTTTTTCATTCTCCCTTGCTCCCCAAATGGTGAGACCAGTCGAATATCATCATGAGCAATCTTTCTGATTACATTTCTTTATCTATAAATTTCTTTCCAGTTAAATTTATAATGCATGTTATGCATTAAAATGACAGAAGTTGAATGTAGCAAAGAAAACTGACTTACTTTTCCATTACCCTGTGTAACATAGTACAATGTGATTACATGAGTAGGAAGGTTTGAAGACTATCGGAAAAATGACAACTGAATACTGAATACCCACGTGTATTTTGTGTTCATATGGTGTTCAGGCTTATAATTTATAGAACAGCTCATTAGATTATTGTTGGGTAGCTTGAATCATGTTTTCAGAAAAGCAGAGTAGGTTTCAATCTTGGGACAGGAAATGACTGACTCATTTCCACACCCACTTTGTTGTGTGTGTGTTACTGGAATGCAAATGACTACTACTGGAGAGTGCAAAGCAAGAGCAATTGATTTAAAAGGAAATCTGAGCATTAAACAAAGCAGCTGACTGAAAAACGTCTCTGTATCCCAGAGCCTATTGGTATTACATTACCATTCTTACTGCAAAGCAAGTCAGATTGTTCGCTTACATCTGAAAATCATCTACCTTCCATTCTTCATGATTTCTTGTAAAAGAAATCTTTAGCCACATGTCCAGAGACTGTTCTTCTGGTAAGAAGTCTCACTTGAATGCTGCAGCATTGGAACGTCTAAGTTTTTTCTCCAGGGATGGCTTTCATTTCCACCTTGTACCTTAATTCAGCCTCTTTTTGTAGTAAAGCAACAAATGCAAACAAAGAAGAACTGAAGGAGGGAGGTAAATCAAACTGTCATTAAAAGGTAGAAGTGCGTTCTGGAGGATGGGAGATGGTGATAGTAGCATTGACATGGCATGTAACATTAACTGAAGGGATAATCTTCAAATTAGGGAAAGCTGCTCGTCACATCCAGGGGACCCAGCATGAAAAGGACACAAACTTTGCAGTGAAACTGATCAGCGTTTGTATTTGTTTGCTAGGGCTTCTATAACAAATTACCATACACTAGGGGGCTAAAAACAAAAATATATTCTCTCCCAGTTCTGGAAGTCAGAAGTCCAAAAGGAAGGTGTTGGCAGGACTGGTTTCTTTTTGAGGCTCGGAGGATGCCACGATTCCATGTCTCTCTCCTAGCTTTGGGTGTCTGTTGGTAATCCTTGGGCATCCCTTGTTTTACAGAGTCATCACTCCACTCTCCGCCTGTATAGTCACATGATCTCCTCCTTTGTGTCTTCCCTCATAAGGATAAGAGTTACTGGGTTGTGTTGTTAGTTATGGTTAAGTTGGCCCTGACTCATGGCCCCTCACGCACAACAGAACAAAATGCTTTCTGGACTTGTGTAACTCCCATGATCACTTGCAGGCCAGACCCCTATGATCTAAGGTTTTCGTCAGGTTATTTTTGGAAGCAGATCTCCAGATCTACCTTTTTCCAAGTCCATTTTAGTCTGGAAGCTCTGCAGAAATCAGTTCAATATCATGGCAAGGTAGAATGGAGAGTCAGCAAAAGAGAGAAAGACCCCCAGTGACATGGATTGACACAGTGGCAACAATAGGCTTAAGCATAAAAGCGATTGTGGACGTGATGCAAGTCCAGGCAGTATTATATTCTTTTTTTTTTTTAATTTAATATAACAGTGAAAATGTAGATTCCCATATAAATTTACATGCCCACCTATATGCAGCTTCCACTGCTCTCCCTGTCCGGTGACAGCACACTATTCCTCTCTGCTCCATACATGTCTCATCCTCCCAACAGCCTCCTTTCCCCTCCTCTCCACCCACTCTCCTTCCTCCAGCCAGAGATCAGCAGGATACATCCTATACATCTATACATCCTATAGATGTATAGAACCATAAAATGCATCCAATAGATGGTCACTCTGCATTGCCAAGTCCAATCCATTCGTGTCCAAAGAGTGGACCTTCGTTATGATTTGTGGGTAAGCAGGCAGTATTATATTCTGTTGTTTATAGTGTTGCTATGAGTCAGTACTGACTGCACGGCACTCAACGACAACAACATCATAACAACACTAACCCTTTGATGGTGGCGGTACCTCAGATGCTCTTACTGGGAATCAAACCCAGTCCTCTTGCATGAAAGTGTGAATTCTACCACTGAGCCCTACTGTCCAAATCTCACTGGATTTAGGGCCCGTTCTAATCCAGACTATCATTTTGAGTTCCTTGGCTTAATTACGGAAACCCTGGTAGTACAGTGCTTAAGTGCTGTGGCTGCTAACCAAATATCAGCAGTTAAATTCCACCAGGCATTCCTTGGAAACTCTATGGACACTGTCCTATACAGTTGCTATGAGTCAGAATCGACTCAACAACAGTGGGTTTGGGGTTTTTGTTGTTGTTGTTGCTAACTTAATTACATCTGCAAACACTCTTTTTCTATACAAGGTCATGTTCCCTGTTTCTGGGTAGACGTATCTTTTTGGAAGTTATCATTCAACTCACCACTGGGTTTCTTTCTTAGCATCACCACTTATTAGCTGTGTGAACTTCAGCAAGTCATCAGATTAACATAAGTCTCTATTCTGTCATGTAAAACAGACGGTAACCATACAGATGACTGTAGGATAAAATGAAGCAATAAGCGTAAAGAAATGGCTTGGAACAGGTATACAGTGTGTGAGAACTATTTTAATAAATTATTTTAACTCTGGAGTAAGAGTCAGGAACATTCTACCTCTGTTTATCATTTTTCTTTATTAAAAATTTAAAAAATCTTATATTTCAAAAGTTTAAGACCAAAATGAATGATAGTTAATAGTGAATTTCAGGGTACAGCTTGAGATAGGTTGCTAACCTAAATTTTGGAGGTTCAAACCTACTCAGTTCCACTGAAGAAATGCCAAGTGAACTTCTTTTATAGTTCATTCCAGCTCGTAGCGACTCTTTAGGACACAGTTGAACTGCTCGATAAGATTTCCAAGGCTGTAAATTTTGGTGGAAGCCAACTGGTACATCTGCTGGTGGGCTTAATGGCTGCCCTTTTAGTTAGCAGCCTAGTGCTTCACCGCTGCACCACCAGGGATCCTTTCCATAAAGATTGCTACCAAGAAAACCCGATGGAGCAACTCTACTCTGTAACACATGGGGTTGCCATGCATTGGAATAGACTCAAAGGCAGGTTTTTAAGCAAGTTATACAATAAATATTTCTAGTTAGGGAAGTGAGCAGGAAATTCTTCATTATCACGTAAGTCTATTCTGTAACTCACTAAACTCACTGCCATCAAGTCAATTCCAACTCATAGCGACCCTATCGGCAGAATAGAACTGTAGAGTTTCCAGGGAGTGCCTGGCAGATTTGAACTGCCAGCCTTTTGGTTGTAGCGTATTAACCACTACACCACCAGGGTTTCCGTTCTATAACTGGTCAACCTAGATAAGTTGACAGTGATTATGTTAATTGTGATCAAGTAACTGTTTCTGATTTTAAGCCTCTTGTAATTGTGACTCAAACACAGTAGACGGTCATCCTCTTCTCATATCCCCTCCACACTGAAAGTCCAAGGCAAGAACCTAAGGTATGAAGACCTTTCAGCTTCTGCTCATCAGCCCATCCCTACCACCCTGTATTCCTTTTCTGAATATTTCTGTTCCTCTGTGGGTGTTCTCCAGGTATTCATCACGTTTGTCTTCCTAAATCCCAGCGCTTTTGTTTGTGCTGGCTCAGTTTATTCACTGTGTAAGGTGGGGCTCGTTTATGCAACTCAAAAAACTTTTAACAGATTTCTGGATGTCAAAGGATATTCTAAACACACACAAACCCAAACATACCCAAGTCTTGCTTATTTCTCTTTTTAAAACAAAATACACTTCTATTTCCACATTCACTTCTTTAATAGTTTTTTTTTTTAAGCATTCCTCATATCTTTCAATACAGAAGGGGTGGGCAGGTTGGAGAACTGCCCTGAGAATGTATCTTTCTTGAAAGTTAGTGAGATGTCTTCTTTGCCAAGATCAACACTGAGAGACTGAGAAACAAGAAGGAAATGCTAGCATGAATACGTTTTATGCTTTGGAGTTTTGGCATGGATTATTATGTTAAAACGTTTGAAAGGACCTTTAAACCAAACCAACTGCTGAAGTCTAATGGCCCCACAGAGTTTGCGAGGCTACACTCTTTAGGGAAGCGCACGGTAGCATCTTCCTTCCACAGAGCTGCGGCTGGGTTCAAACGGCTGACATCTTGATGAGCAGCTGAGCACTTAACCGCTATATCGTAGTGCTATTGGAAACAGCTTTTTATATAAATCACAGATTAGAAATTTGGGACAAGTAACTAGTCTCATGTGGCATCACGAACATTTGAGAAGGAGAACACAATTTGGCACTTTGGTTCCCCTCATTTGTCTATGCTATTGTCGCGTGCTTTAGAGTTGACTCCAACTCACAGTGACCCTATAGGACAGAACAGAACCTCCCTATAGAGTGTCCAAGGAGCAGCTGGTAGATTGGAAGAACTGCCACTTTTTGGTTAGCAGCCTAAGATCTTCATCACTTCAGGCGCAGGACTCCCTGGTACTACAGTTGTCGAGAGCTACAGTGAGCTATGGCTGCTAATGTAAGAGGTCGACAGTTCGAATCCATCAGCTACTCCTTGGGAATCCTATGGGGCAATTCTACTCTGTTTCGTAAGGGCATTGCTGAGTCAAACCTGACTCGACAGCCATAGGTTTGGGTATTATGGTAAAATCGGAGCCCTGGGGGCACAAGGGTTACAAGATCAGGCTGGTAACCAAAAAGTTAACCAAAAAGCTTGAATCTACCAACTACTTCTTGGAAACCCTATAGGGTACTTCTACTCTGTCCTACAGGGTCTCTATGGGTTAGAGTCACTCAAAGGCAATGACTTTGGTTTTTATTTTTTTGTTGTTGTTTATATTACAATTAGTCATTTTATTTCTATCTCTTAGTTTAAATATTATACAGCTTTTAAAATGACCTCTTATTTTAGATGTTGATGAAGAGGTAAACTTGCGTTTAGTTTGAACAAATAAATCAAGGTGAAAAAGAGGAAGACCTTCAATGAGATGGATTAACACAGTGTCTGTGACAATGGAACCACACCCAGCAATGATTGTGAGGATGGCACAGAACCAGGCAGGGTCTTATTCTGCTGTACATAGGGTCATGAGGAGTTGGAGCCACAAACAATGACAACAACAAAACATATGGTCTACTGTGTATCAAGTACTGTATTAAATTGTTTGGATGTAAGATAAAAAGCAAAGTTCTAGCCCTCTGGGAGGACCAATCTTCCTCCCACCTTCTGGAAAGAAGAGACAGGTAGGTAAACCACTAGTGTATATCATTCAAGTTCTTGAACAGGCATTTGGTCTGGGCTATTAGGGAATGTGAGGAGAACCACACCAGATCTGGTCAACAAGTGGATGATGTCATTTGGAGATCACAGAAGGGGTAGTCGTGCTTCCACCTTTGCTGAGAGAATAATGTGGCCTCGGTCGTGCTAAAAAAAAAAAAGGCTCATCACGGTCATCCCTCCAGCTAATGCATATTTTTAAAAGCTTGAAGATGATGTTATCATGTGACAGTTAAATCCTGCATGGACAATCACAAAGAACTTCATTACCGTATGGTCTAAATAGGTCCTCGACTGATGAGCCTTTGTACACACAATTTTCCAAAACATTTGAAAATCCTAGTGCATGTAATTTCAGTTTATAAGTGCTGGTTCACATCGGTGTCTTTCCTATTACTGCTTTTAAAACTGAATAAATCCAGCTCAAGTCATATTTTTTAAAAATACACTTTGTTTTAGAACAGTTTTAAACCTTGTAGGAAAAGTTTTGGCTAGAGAGAGTTCTTATATACCTCATGCCTAGTTTCTCCTATTATTTATATTTTCCATGAACATGATATATATGTTAGGATTAGTGAAATAATATTGATAAATCCTTATTAACTAAATTTTACAATTCATACATATTCAGTTTCTACTTCACATCCTTTGTTGATTCCAAGATCCCACCCAGGATATCACAACTTCATTTAGTTATCATATCTCCTTAAACTCATCTTGACAGTAGTTTTTCAGATTTCCCTTCTCTTTGATGTTCTTGTCAGTTTTGAGTAGCACTGGTCAGGTATTTCATAGGATATCCCTCTCGGGATTTCCTGATTTTTTTTTCTGGTGATTAGACTGGAGGTCTAGATTTTTGAGATGAAAAGTAACATTTTCAGCACATGATACCAAGGTAATACTACCAACGCGGTCTTGATCAGCTGGCAGAAGTAGAGTTCCTCCGATTTCTCCGCTGTAAAAGCTTCCTCCATCCACGCCCCTCAATTCCTGTATTGTGCTTTTAGGAAGTAAGTCATTTTGCCGAGCCCACACTTAAGGAGTGGGGACTTAACGCTTCACCTCCTTAAAGGCAAAATATGTACGTAAATTATTTGAAGATATTCTGCGTGGGAGATTTAGCTTCTGTCCCCCTGTTTATTAAATGATTTATTTTTTCTATCAGGATGGACTCATTAATCTTTATTTCATTTTTCAGATTATGACCTAGTATTACAGCTGTCCCTCACTGTACTCTGAGCATTGGCTCCGAGTGATGCCCACACACCACCCCATTTGCATAGGTGCAGCAGAATATTTGGCACCAAGAAAAAAAATCTGCTTTTTGGAAATCCCCCTCTGCCCCTGCCCTGAATATTTTGGATCCTCTGTTTGCTGAATTCACAACTTGCGGTTTCAGACTGCTGCCTGTACTTTGTTTTGTAGCTCAAATAAAATAGCTCCAACTTAGGCCATCGGGAGCTCTTTCAGTTGGCTCCTGTATCCCCTTAATATGTCCCCATCATTGTTTGGTTGTTGTTGGTGGTGTATTTTGTTTGTTTAGCACTTCCTTATCTTCCAGGGAAAATCCTGGTGACACAGTTGTTGAGCGCTACATCTGCTAACCAAAAGGTTGGTTATTTGAATCCACCCAGGCCTCCTTGGAAACTCTATTGGGCTGTTCTACTCTGTCCTATAGGGTTGCTATGAGTCAGAATTGACCAGACAGCAGTGGGTTTGGTTTTTAGGTTACTTTCTGGTACCAAGATACTAGAGGCCAGAATCAGCCGTTCCTCCAAAAAGTCCTCAATACAATTTTTACTCTGAATGTAGACAGCATGATTTATCTATTTGTTTCCATCTATGGGTACTAAAAATAGAGTAATCTATCTTTTGCTCTGTAGAAATGCATGTGCACCGTATCCTTTAGTGTTTAGGAGGGCTAATGCTACACTGTCAGCATGCTAAGATTGACATTCTCTACTCTTATCACTGTTAATTGAAGCTCCAGGAAGAAAAAATAATGCCTCAGTAGAAGAATAGACAGATGTCCTCTTTAGTGCTTGCCATCCTTCATTTAATATTTAATACAATCTTCCCTGATGTTTTCTGGGTTGAAATTTGTATGGCTTTTTTATGGGTGTGGACACTGATAATAGATTTCCAGGCTTCTCAGAGACTGGCTATTTGCTTAAGTCAGAGATAAAAAAAATAACAATGTTTATAATATCTCAGGTTTATGTACTGCTTCTGTACTGCAACACATATTTGAATAATTGCATTTGGTAATTAGGATTTTCTATAAAAGAGGAAAAGAACAGGTTGATCGTGTTAAATGTCTCCCCCTTAAAAGGCTACATTGTGATGAGCCTTTTTTTAACGATGTCCCAAAAAATTCTGTTGGAATAGCAATAGGTCTTATTGTTTTGGATTATTATTTCTAACATTTGCCCATGATCTTGCTTGCTTTAATTAAAATCAAGAGATTCTTCACCCTTACAACTTAATGAAAAGTTTTCACAAAACACTTTTCATTACAAATTTCCTAAAAATACATAGATACCTGTGGTTTTAATAATTTTTATATTTTGAAACCGATGCTGTGCACCTGCCCCCACGCAAGCTGACCACTCAAATCAGAGCCTGTCAGTCCTGCTTTCAACCCTTCAGATGGGTACCAATTCCTCTAGAATTAGGCCGGCAGACAAACCTGTGGGGCTGCTCACAATGTGCCCTCCTCAGGCCTTCCTAGCCTGGCATCCTGCCACGGTGCTGAGTCAACTCCAGCTCTTGGTGGCCCCATGTATGTAAGGCAGAAGTGCTCCAGAAGGTTTTTAAGGCTGTGAGCTTTTGGAATTAGCTCACCAGGCCTGTCTTCAAAGGTGCCTTTGGGGCATTTCAAACTGCCAAACTTTCGGCTACTAATTGAGTGCTTACCGGTCTGTCCCACTAGCCCCTCCTTGTATTTCGTACTGGAGCAATTCTGAGCTACATCAAGTTCTTTGAAAACAACGTGAGTTTTCCCCTTGGTGTTTTGTTCTGTAGCTTCATTTGCCTGGAGCCTTGTCTCTGTCACCCTGCTCGTGTCCCCAGATCCTTTGAATAGTGCTCCTTGGAGACCCAGAATGCATTATGCTTTCCTGTTTATGGGTATATTTTCATCCCCTCTAGCTAGGACGAATTGCTTAGGGACAAGCCAATGTCTTATTTGTCTTTCTATTGGAGGAGGCTTTTAATAAATGCTGAATCAGTAAGTGAATGATCGTCTGATTTAAAATATGAGTTTAACTTCTGTTAATTTTAATCTTATTGAAAAAAACTTCTAAATTTCTGGTGTATCTTTATTTTTTATTCGTTCATCCATAATTCGTTCCAGAAACAGTTGTAAATTCTCTATTGTCTGCCAGGACATGCATTAGGCTCTTGTAGTTTAAGTGGAGCTAAACGTAATCCCCACACATAGGGAAAACATAGTCTAATGGAAAAGGAAATTGTGTACACAAATAATTACAATATGATAAATTCCATGAGGTTGATATAGACAGTGGAATTTAAAAGCAGGGAAGGAATTCTCTAGCTCTCTCTCACACAGGGAAGACTTCACAGAAGAAATGAACTTCATCTGCTGGTTGAGGGGTAAATAAGATTTTGATAGGAAAGTGTGAAGTGTGGATTCTAGGCAAAGGACTGAAACACAGGTAATGAAAGAACACGTGAGTTTGGAATTACGAGGCTCAAGGGTAGAACCCATGGAAGAGAGAACTGTAGAAAAATGCTGGGGACTTGTCAGATGCCTTGAATGTCATCTGCAGAGCCACCGAGATTTTATCATGAAACAATTCTTTTGGATAATTTTCAAAAGTTGCTTGGTATGTTATCATATTATCTTGAGTGCTTTGATGATATGGCGTCAGCCAAGCCAAATGCTGTCGAGTCGGATCCGAGTCATGGCTAATTTTTTAAAATTGTCATTGTTGTTAATTTCTACTTAGTTGACTCATAGTGGCCTAATGTGACCCAGAGTAGACCCGACCCATAGGCTTTCCTACATTGTGATCTTTACAGCAGCAGGTCACCAGATCTTTCTTCTGGAGAGGCACTGTTGCTGTTGTTAGGTGCCAGTGAGTCTCCTTGAACTCATAGCAACTCTGTATGCAACAGAACAAAACCCCATCAGGTCCTATGCCCCACAATCATAATGCTTCAGCCTATTGTTGTAGTCACTGTGTCAGTCCATTCTGTTGTCCATCTTCCTCTTTTTGCTGACCCTCTACATTACCAAACATGATAACTTTCTCCAGGGACGGATTCCTCCTGACAATATGTCCAAAGCATCTAAGACATAGTCTCAACATTCTTCCTTCTAAAGAGTACTCTGGCTGTACTTCTTCCAAGACAGATCTGTTTGTTATTTTGCTATATTCAATACTCTTCTTCTAATACCAGTCTGAAGGTGTCAGTTCTTCTTCAGTCCTTATTTGTTGTCCAGATCTTGCCTGCGTACGACACTATTGAAAACACCACGGCTTGAGTCAAATGCACCTTAGTCTTCAAGCTGACATCTTTAATTTTCTATACTTAAAAGAGGTCTTTTGCAACATATTTGCCCAAGACAATGCATTTTTTGATGTCTTGACTGCTGGTTCCATGGATGTTGATTGTGCATCCAAGTAAAATGAAATCCTTGACAACCTCAATCTTTTCTCTAATTGTCATAATGTTGCTTATTGGTCCGGTTGTGAAGATTTTTTGTTTCCTTGATGTTGAGGTGTATTTCATACTGTAGGCTTTGCTTTTTGATCTTCATCAGTAAGTGCTTCAAGTTCTCCACACTGTCAGCAAGAAAGGGTGTGGCATCTGCATATCATAGGTTGTTAATTAGTCTTCCTCTAATCCTGATGCCCTGTTCTTTACACAGTCCAGCTTCTGTGATTATTTGCTCGGCATACAGATCAAATAGATACGATGAAAAAATACAACCCTACACACATCTTTCCTGACTTTGAACCATGTAATGTCCCCTTGTTTTCTTTGAGTGACGATCTCTTGATCCATGTATGGATTTTCTAATGACACCAATTAAGTATTTTGGAATTCTCATTCTTGGCAATGTTACCCATAATTTGTTGTGATTCACGTAGTCAAATGCCCTTGCATAGTCAATAAAACCAAGGTAAACATCTTTCTCCTATTCTCCACTTTCAACCAAGATCCATCTGACATCAGCAATGATATATCTAGTTCCACATCCTCTTCTGAACCCAGCCCAAATTTCTAGTAGTTCTCTGTCAATATACTGCTGCAGCTGCTTTTGAAGTATCTTCAGCAAAATTTTACTTGTATGTGATATTAATGCTATTGTTTGATAATTTCCATACTTGGTTGGATCACCTTTCTTGGGAATAGGCATAAATAGGGACATCTTCTAGCAGTTTGGCCAGGTAGCTCTCTCCCAAAATTCTTTGCATAAACACACTTCCAGTACTGCAACCATTTGTTGAGACATCTCAATTGTTATTCCTGCCAATTTCTGGAGCCTTGTTTTTCACCAGTGACTTCAGTGCAGCTTGGATTTCTTTCTTCAGTATCATCAGCTCCTGGTCGTATGCTGCCTCCTAAAATGAAATGCCTACCAGTTCTTTTTACTGGCATGATTCCATGTATTCCTTCAATCTTCTTTTCACGCTTTCTGCCTTGTTTAATATTTCCCCACAGAATGCTTCTGCTATTGCAACTTGAGGCTTCCTTATTTTCTTCAGCTCTTTCAGCTTGAGAGGAATGCTGAGTGTCTTCTTCTTTATTGTTTTTTATTTCTAACTCTTTGCTCACATCACTATGATACTTTAGTTTGTCTTCTTAAGCCACCCTTTGAAATCTTCTGTTCAGTTCAGTTCTTTTACTTTATCATTTCTTCCTTTCGCTTTAGCTGCTCCACACTCAAGAGCAAGTTTCAGAACATTTTCTGACATACATTATGGTCTTGTCTTTTTTAATGACCTCTTGCTTTCTTCATGTATGTGGTATCCTTGCTGTCATTCCACAACTTGTCTGGTCTTCGGCCATTAGCATTAACACAGTGAATCTATTTTAAGATGGTCTCTAAATTCAGGTGGGATATACTCAAAGCCAAACTTTGGCTGTCATGGACTTGATTTAATTATTTTCAATTTCATCTTGAACTTGCATATGAGCAATTGATGGTCTGTTCCATAGTCAGCCCCTTGACCTTGTTCTCACTGATGGTGTTGGGTTTTTTCTAAATCATCTCTTCACAGATGTAATCGATTTGATTCCTGTGTATTTCATCTGTTGAGATCCATGCATATAGTCACCATTTATGTTGGTGAGAAAAGATATTTACAATGAAGTCACTGTAAAATTCTTGTAAAATTCTATCATGAGGCCTCCAGCATCATTTCCATCACCAAGGATGTCATGGTTTGAATTGTGTCCCCCCAAAAATGTGTGCAGCCATGTGGCTGGGATATGGTTCCCAGTATCTTGGAAATGTCCTCCATTGTGTGGTTTTGCTAACCTGTATGCTAAAGGATTAGGGTGGGGCTGTGAATTCCTGCTATGGGGGAAGTTTCCCTGGAGTATGGCTTGCCCCACCCTTAATGCTTTTAGCTTGCAAGGAATAAAAGGAAAAAGAACCAAGGACAATTTGAGAACCTCGCTACCATCAAGCAAGCAGCACCGGGAGCAGAGCGCGTCATTCAGACCAGAGGTTCTTGCGTTAGGACACTCCCTGGACAATGACTGATGCAATACCGGACTTTCCTCCAGAGCCGTCAAGGGGAAAGTCTTTCCCTGGAGCGGATACCCTGAATATGGACTTGCAACCTACCGGACTGTGTAAGAATAAATCTTTCTTTGTTAAAGCCATCCACTCTGTGGTATTTCTGTTAGAGCAGCCTAGCTGACTAAAACAAAGGCCATATTTTCTGGCTATTGATTCTTCTTCATTTCCAAGTTCCATATACCAATCACTAGGAATTATTGATGCATCTTGACTGAATGTTCAATCAATTTCAGACTACAGAACGTAGTAAAAGCCTTCGGTTTCTTCATGTTTGCCCTTAGTGGTTGCATAAATCTGAAGAACAGCAATATTAACTGGTCTTCTCTGTAGGCATACGTGACTTGACAGTTAAGTTCACAAACTCATCCTCGAAAAAGTGCTACATACTTCATTGTTGAATGTCACTAGGGTCACCTTCAAAGTACTCCACTTGGGGAGCTATGTATGAACACCAGCACCTAGTCCACCCTTCAAAGCAATTTTCGAACTTTTTCTGGAATGACCATAAGAGCTACTGTTTTATTACCTTTGATGTCCTGTCTTCCTTTCAGTGTGTCCTTTATCTTCAGGTAAAGAAAAAAGTCACGTGGGAGCAGATCAGGTGAGTACAGAGGGTGTTCCAATACAGTTTTATTGTTTACTAGCTAAAACACCCTCATAAACAGTGCTAAGTGAGCTGGTGTATTGTCATGATGTAAGAACCATGAGTTGTTGGTGAAAAGCTAGGGTCGTTTTCATCTGGCTTTTTCATGCAGACTTTCCAGCACTTCCAAATGATAGGCTTGGTTAACTTTTGTCCAGCTGGTGCAAATTCATGATGAACAGTGTCTCTGATATCAAAAAAGGTTAGCAACATCATTTTGACTCTCGATTTGGACTGACAGAACTGTTCTCGTCATGGAGAGTTCGCTGACGTCCATTGTGCACTTTGACACTTTGTTTCAGGGTCATATTGGTATTGGTACACTCATGTTTCATCACCAGTGATGACATGGCCCAAAATGTGGTCTTGTGTCTCCGAAAGGTCTTGACAAACTTCAACCCTCCTTTGCTTTTGTTCATTGGTGAGTTTGGGACTACTTTTGCACTCAACTTTCTTTCTCGTGCCAAGATTTTCAATTAAGATTTTCCTAACTGTTTTTCTATTAATGTTTACTTGGTCTGCTCTGCTTCTCACAGTCAGCCAACAATTTTGATGCACAATTCAATGAATTTTTGCAATGTTTTCATCAGTTCTGCTCATTACTGGCTGCCCTGAACTCTCTTCATCAGTGATGCTTCTTCTCCCCTCAGAAAAATGTTTAATCCATTTGTACACTGCCATTTTCTTCATGGCATTATCCCAATAAACTTGAACTGATGTGTCCCTAATTTCATCTTGCCAAGTTTAACAAGAAATTTAATGTTTGCTGGATGCTCTAATTCAAGCTGTGACATTCTCATGAAGGCAAATAAAACACACAAAGATAATAACAAACACCACTCAGCATGACACTTCCACATGTTAACACCAGCAGCTGTGAGACACTGATATACCAAGATTATAAAACCTCACCAAATTGTTTATACAGTACTGCCATGTTAGCAAATGTTGGCGTATTCGCCAACTTGTCAGACCTCGTATGGATATTTTTCTATCACTTATAGCACTGTACTTCAGGATCGATCTTCATATGTTCCTTTTGAAGATGAATGCAATGTCATTCTTCTTTAAGTTGTCATTCTTCACATAGTAGACCATATGATTGCCCAACTTAAGATGGCCAATCCCAGTTCTTTTCAGCTCACTAATGCCTAGTATTTTGGTGTTTATGCATTCCATTTCATTTTTTATGACTTCTAGTTTTCCTAAATTCATACTTTGTACATTCTTTGTTATAATTATTAATGACTTTGACATCAGCAAATGAAGACTCTGAAAGCTTGACTCCATCCATGTCATTAAGGTTGGCTCTAGTTTGAGGAGGTTGCTCTTCCTCAGCTGTCTTTGGAGTGCTTTCCAACCTAGGAGGCTCACCTTACAGTTTTTTTGCTGGCTAACTCTTTTCTGAAGTAGACTGCTGGATCCTTCTTCCTACTCTGTCTTAGTCTGGAAGCTCAGCTGAAACCTGTCTGCCATGGGTGACACTGCAGGCAACTGAATACTAGTGGCATGGCTTCCAGCATCACAGTAACAAACAAGCCCCCACAGCACAACTAATATCGTAGATGGGTAGAGGGCAGTGCCACTGTGTGGATTTAAACCACTAACCTTTAGGTTAGCAGCCAAGCGCTCAACTTTGTGTCACCAAAAAAGTCTGTTGACATTGAGTCAATTCCAACTCATAGTGACCTTATGAGATAGAGTAATATTACACCTTAGGGTTTCCAGGGAGCAACTGGTGGATTTGAACTTATGACTTTTGTTTAACAGCCATGCTCTTAATCACTGTGCCACCAGTGTTCTACTGGGCCACCAGGATTTCCTTCTTAAAAATTAGGCTACCTTATATTTCATTTGCCTGAATTCGTCTGCTTGTTTCTAGTGCACTTACTTATATGAGAATGGCTAATTGCTAAGCAGCAACCTTGCTTTATTTATCTTTAATGTATTTGGGCTTTCTGCATAATCTTTATGGTTTCTGAGAAGTTGCAACACTCCTCAAACTTCTTCCAAAATAAATTAATGTAAATCCAATTAAAAACATGTGTTACAATAAAAATGTCATGATACACTGATTAACTGGTTCTTAATGGGACATCTTTAAAGACAGGATTACATTTTTTGTAAACTTATGGTAGTGTATAAAGTTTTTCTAGACATGTTTTTCTTTTAAGAATTATATTCTTGTCTGAGCTTAAAAAATTCTGCTATGAAAGAAGAACAATTTTATGAACTCCTTTCTCAATATTTTATGACCAAAATAACCCAAATTTTGGTGTGACAAAGTTGATTTCTCTCCTTCTGTTGAGTGCTTCTGTGGGTCAGTAAAGTTTATTTAGTGACACTACTGTGTAGGCCAAAAGAAGATCTTTTAGTTGTGTCATTAAGAAGAAAATATCTTCACTATTTAAAATATAATGTGTATCATAAAAGGCATGAAAATGTACCTTAAAAGATTTAAATGCCACCATGTTTTGGGTTTTTGCTCAGTGTGGCACGTGCTCCATGCTACATGAGAATAAGTGCCACGCCCTTTTATGCCTCCAGTTCTGAAACCTCAGTGGTCTCCTGACAGCCTTCTACAGTGACCATTGGGTTAATTAATGTGTGACACGTGAGAGATCAAAAAAAGTCTAGTACTTGTCAGCACATGAACAGTGTTCTAGCCATTTAAGGATGTTAGGAAGAGCATAAAAACAAAGTTGATATACTTAGCAATCTTGCCTAGGTGAATCTATACCTCACCTCGCACATACAGCCAAAATTTTCTTTACATTTTTGTCTTCAAAAAATTTAAAAGAAAGGACCAACTTCCTAGATTTCTTCTTTTCTGTACAAAGTAATTCATTTGGTCTACAATGTTGAAGGATCATCTTGAAACAACATAAGGTGTTCTTATTTGTCCTTTTGGAATGGTGAACTGTTCAGCTAGGCCACTAGTGCCGTAGCTGTCATATTGTCACAAATAACCACAATGAAATGTTCTTCTTATGGACTGTTTCAGAAAATAGTTAATACATACTTAGAGTAATAATAAGCTTTTCTTCTAGACTATGACAATTAGAGACATATTTTACTTAATTGTAAATTCCTGTTAGCTAATAACCTATGCAAAGCTTTGTGTCCACTTTATCTTAAACCATGAGCTCTAAAGCCCTATTTCAAGTTTTTTGAAGTGTGTTTCCATTTTGGGGTTTGTTTAATGTTCTCTAGACCATTAGTTTTGCATCTTAACTTACAGTAGTAGTAGTTATATGGAAAAAATATATTTCATATATGATATATATATTACCACTCAGTGATAATATTTACCTTGAGTAGCAGAAATCACAAAGCAGATTTTTATATGGCATAAATAAATAAATATATTAAAGTGATTGAAAATCTATTAAATTTTTAAATGAGTATTATTTTTACTTACAGGTTTTAAGTTTTATTCCACAATTTATTATTTTGATACTGTCTTTTTAAAAACTTACTGTATCATGGTGGGATTAGTCTGAATCTTCCGAGAAAGTCCTTAGTATCTCTAAAGCTACCTTTAAATCAAAGATTTTGAATTTCTAGAAGAACAGGGCAAGAAGGGAAGTTCTTCCTTTCCATTGTTTCATCTTTAAAAAAAAAATGCAAGTAGATGGTACCTGATTGAGTTATACAAGGAACAATATATGCAAAACATTAGGTCAGAAGGACCTGATTTAATCTTCTCCCACACAATAAATTAATTAACATTTGTGCAACAATTTCCTTGAAATTATTTTGCTACTGATCTTTCTTGATTGTGTATGCCTGCAGTGTGTTGTTTATGCTGTTTTCCTCAACCTTGCAATTTTTTCTTCTATTACGTAACCCAGCTGAATTTTAAATAACATACCTGTAAATCCCAGCATGAAGAAATGTGGGAAGATTTAAAGTATGCTCCAAATTCCTAGCCTATTTCGTAATGTTGATTACCACGTACTTCTTTGTACCTATCTTACTCATCCTAAATATTGTAAAAAAAACAATAATACTAATAGAATTAGTTTTACCTTGGGCACCCTTAGAAGATGATAGACAAAATGTCATTTGATTATTATTTAATTGCTCTTCTATAATTGTTTAGCCAAAGGAGCCCTGATGACACAGTGATTAAGAATTCCATTGCCAGGTGAAAGTTCAGCAGTTCAAACCCAGTAGTTGCTCCATGAAAAAGAAAGATATGGTAGTCTGCTTCCATTAGGCTTGCAGCCTTGGAAACCCCATGGGGCAGTACTACTAGGGCCTATATAAGGTCACTGTGAAACTCTAGTGGTGTAGTGCTTAAGTGCTACCTCTGCTAACCAAAAGGTTATCAGTTCAAACCCACCAGATACTCCTTGAAAACTCTATGGAGCAGTTCTATTCTCTTCTACAGGGTTGCTATGAGTTGGAATTGACTTGAGGGCAGTGAGTTTTCTTTTTTCTTTCTTTCTTTCTTTTTTTTTTATGAATCAGAATCAATCCAACAGCAAAGGGCAATGGGTAGTTACCAGGCCTTATAGATGCTTCATATAGGTAACGAAAACTGAAAGAATAAAGTAAACAAAATCTAGCTGATGTTTAGATTACAAGTGAAATATAAGATGAATCCTAACTTGTATAAATGAAAACTAAAACTCTGTTTTGTGACCTCAAAGAACCCCAAAGCATGGCCAAGTATGTTTTAAGTTTTAAATAGTTTAAGCATTGCTACACCAAGCTATTTGTTTTCAGTAACATGGTATGTCATGAATTTAGATGATTTTTCTTGGATTAAGACGGCACTTGGCTTGGCTTTGGCTTTCTAAAGATTGAATGAATATAAAAAGAAGAAACATACGTAGCCTTGATTTTAAACCAAATATATCTTAGTTCATAAACCCATATATTGATTTTAGCTATGAAATTTATTCATGAGTAAATATCACAAGGCCTCGTTGACAATACCAAAACTTTCCATACAAAGATTAATTAATTGTTGAATCAGTGCAGATCTCATGTTCTACTTGTACAGGCAAACCAAAGAATTCTTTGCATTTATATCAGCATCCCCAGTTTTCCAGACAGGCATTTTAATCCCTTCTGATCTCTCAGATAAATCTATTTTTTCACATTATTATATAATTATTCAATAGACCAGAACAGATCCCATGGAGCTGCTCTAGTGTGTGCTGTGTAAATAATGTTATGTTGTACTCCTGGTAATTGTCCGACAGAACCCCCAGGAGTGTTTTGATCCCTTAAATAAATATTACATGGTAAGGGAGGAGTGACTAAGTGTTCTCTTCGCTGACAAGGACACCAACGGCTTCAAGCTCACTTCAAGCTGCGTTACGTGGAGAACAGCTGCGACGGTACAGCGCCCCCTGGTGGCTCACGGAGTTTAGAAAACAAACTACAGAACGGAGCTAACGAAAGGTTTCTGTTTTTATGTTTCTTAAATTATGAGCCACTGTACTCATTATCGAACTTTAATCATTCAACCGTGAGGGAATAGTTTTGTGCCATAAAAAGCAGCCTCTAGAAATGGTAAAAGCAACAACGAAGCACTTGTCCCTGTAATAGACTGACTCATGAGGTACCATGTGTGTCTCTCCAATGTCAAGTTTTCAGAAATGGATTACCATGTGTTTTATTTTATTTTATTTTATTGAGGTATCTTTCATGGACTTGAACGTCCAAGTTTTTGGTTAATAGCCATGTGTTCTGTAAGTATTTCTTTTCTGGACAATTGGAACTGAAGCAAGCTTCATGAGTCTGTCAAACCAACTTCAGCAGCTGCATTTCCCTATAAGCCAGAGAGGACTTTTTTAAAGATACTTTTAGACCAAGTGGAGGTGCTGCCTGAGTCACTGTTTGGGGCATGGCCTGAGGCAGATGCTTTAGGAGTCAGCTGAGACCTCCAAGTCTCTACAAAGTCTGGATGCCAGCTTTGGATCCCCCGAACTAGAATCCTGGTCTCTGACCTGCCGACCTTGGGTTTACCAGCTCCCGTGGCCGCGTGAGGCTTGTGCCAGTACTTGGGATGTTCAGCTTCTACAGTTGAATGAGCTGTTTCCTTTACATATAAACCTTTCCTTGTACTTTGTATGTAAGTCTTTGCTTGTACATACACATTACTGCTTTTGCTTCCCTAGAAAAACCAGCCTAAGACAGGTGCTAACTGGGAGATACAGATTTCCCCGACTTTCTGAGAGGAGTACGTTACTATGAAACCTTTAGTAAGCTAAACAGATATAAAGCAAAGCAGCAACCATCATCAATATATTTAGGGAACTTTTTGAGTGTTCTGGACCCAAAAAGTAACCTATGTCTAGTTGTAGGCGAAGTTTACGACTATTGTGAGCTCCCTTAGGCATTTTAAATACCTTAGGAAACATCCTGCTAACGGATGTTCAGAAAAATTGCGATAAAGCAGAGATACTGGAAGATATATATAGTTCAGAGCTACAGCGGCTTGAAGCTGAGACACTCAGTGTAGTTCCCAGGGAAAGAGATGGGTGAGTCGCTGATGTTGGTCAGGATGCATGCTGCTTCTTCAACAGCAAGCTGCAAAAAAAAAAAAAAAAAAAAAAAAAAATGCTGATGCTGTTGATGGTTTTCATCTTTGACTCATTAAAAGGGAAAGTCTTCTTCCCATTTATTTTGGTTGGCGAAAACAGGCACTAACAGCAGTTTCGTAAAGCAAAGTGTAATAAAGCCAATTTAACAAAAAGTAGGGGATGCCTGTGTAGAGAAGTCACCTTTTTCAGACTGCCCAGTTGAAATCTTGCCATCTCATCTTCACAGCGTTGATGACCATCTCGGTTTGATAGGGACAAACAAACAGAGAAAGGGCAAACTGATGTCAAGAAATAGGGGCTCGTACCTCCACTCTGGCAACTCAAGTCTACTGTGGTCTTCTTCAGGGTGTTGTTCTGTCTACTCTAACACCTATAATTTGGAATTAATATTCTCAGAGAGTGAGTGTGAGGATTAAATGAAGCAATGTCTGTATAGGGCCAGGCACATAGCAAGTCTATTTACTTGAGAGTGTAGCCACGTAACACATGCTTAATTATACCAAAAATATTGATTTTATTTAAAGAAGTTAATCTACTGTGTTTGCCATAATTATACAATCTAAAATTGAATTGATATTCTTTTTTGTATGAAGGCAATATCAGAAATATGGCTGAACTAAAGAATTGTAGGTCCCAGAAACAATTGAATCAGTCTACAAAAGAAGCTAGGTACACAACATATTCTGATGAAAAGGATTAAAAAAATTAGTTATAGAATTGGCACTGATTACTACAAATAATTTCATGTCTTTGATAGCTCTCTATTGCTACTTACATAGTAAATGTGCTTATTTTAGTATGTTAGTTTTTGACAAGACAGTAAAGAATCATATTATAATCAGATAGGCTAGATAGGAAAAAGTGGCCTTAGCCTCACATTTTATATATCCTGAGAAACACCTTGCCTCCAGGTAATACAGTGCTGTCTCTAGTTCCATGTACACAGGTTAAATCATTCTTTGTTATCAGGTAATAAAATAATAATACAGACAGTGTATTAAAAAGCAAACAAACCAACCTGTAGCTGTTTGGTCAATCCCAACCCATAGCAACCCTAGAAGACAGAGTAGAACTGCTGATAAGATTTCTAAGTAATAGCTGGTGGACTTAAACTGCTGAGTTTTTGGTCAGCTGCTATACAGCATCCAACCAACCCAACCACATTGCCTTCAAGTCAATTTTGACCCATAGCAGCCTTGTAAAACCAAAACTCACTTCCATCGAGAGAATTCCAATGCATAGCGACCCTGTAGGTTAGAGCAGAACTGCCCCATAGAGATTCCAAGAAGCACCTGGCAGATTTGAAATGCTAGCTTTCTGGTTAGCAGCTGTAGCATTTAATCACCATGCCACCAGAATTTCCAGGAACCCTACCCAACAGGGTAAAACTGCTCCGTAAGTTTTCCAAGGAGTGCCTGCTGAATTTCAGCTGCCAACCTTGGTTAGCTACCTAGCCCTGAATCACTATGCCACCACACGTGTAGTTACGTGCAATACTCTGAAGCCAGAGATTCTGAGTTTGAATTCTAGTTCCACTTAAATGTGTGGCCTTAAGATTGAGCCACAGGAACCCCTCTGTGTTTCATTTTCCCCCTTTATAAAATGGAGATAATTCAAGTATACACTTTTTGTCAGTTTCCTAGTACTGCTATAACAAATTACTACAAAAGGTAATGATTTAAAACAACAGAAATTTTACAAAATCTGACCAACAATGTATGAACAATGGAAGAGAAAATAGATAAATGGAAACTACTAAAACTCAAACATTTCTGCTCATCCAAAGACTTTATCAAGGGAGTTAAAAGACTACCTACAAAATGGGAAAAAATATTTTGCAACTATGTATTAGATTGATGTCTGATTTCCACAATCTACAAAGTATTGCAAAATATAAACAAGATAAAGGTAAATAACCCAACTAAACAATGGGCAAAGGAGATGAACAGGAGCTTCACCAAAGAAGACACATGAGGAAATGCTCACGATTGTTAGCTATTAGAAAAATCCAAATCAAAACTACAATGAGGTACCATTTCACCCCAACAGGGTTGGCTGTAAGCCAAAAAAAAAACAAAACAAATGCTGGAGAGGCTGTGGAGAAATCGTATCTCTTCTACACTGCTGGTGGGAATGCAAAATGGCACAACATCTTTGGAAAGCAATTTGGTGCTTTCTTAAAAACCTAGAAATAGAAATACCAGATGGTCGAGCAATCCCAGTGTTCAATAATAAAGGCTGCCACATGAACGCACACATACACATGAATGTTTATTGCAGCACAGTCCACAATAGCTAAAAGACAGAATCAACCTGGGTACCCATCAACAATGAGTGGATAAACAAACTACGGTACATACACTCAATGGAACACTATGCTATGATAAAGAACAGTGATGATTTTAGGAAGCATCTCATAGCCTGGTTTCAACTAGGAGAAATGCTGAGTGAAATCAGTCAGCTGCAAAAGGACAAATACTGTGTGAGACCTCTGCTATAAGGACATAAAAATGGATTTAAGTACAGAAGAAGAATCTCTTTGACGGCTGCAAGGTGGGGAGGGAGGGAAGGTGATGGTCATAGATTAGTCAGTAGGAATCTGGTTAGATAAATGGAATGATAGCACATGGTAGAGGACAGATCTGCATAACTGGAGTACACCGTAAACTGAAAAGTTTTCTAAGCTCAACCCAGTATTTCAAAGGACAGAGTATCAGGGACAAGGGTCTGGGGACCATGTTTTCAGGAGACATTGAAGTCAATTGGCATAACTTTTCTTTTGCTAACAGTCTTCTGCACCCCATATTGGTGAGTGGTGTCTGGGGTACTAAAAGCTAGCAAGCTGCCATCTGAGGAATACCAAATGGGCCCAACCCATCTGGAAAAGATGATGACTAAGAACATCTCAGACACAAGGAAAAATGAGTCCCGGAGACCGAATGACCCATATGAATGGGAGACTGCATCAGCGTGAGACCTGCAGAACCGGATGGTGCTCAGCCACCACCAAAGGCAGCTATGATGGGGGATACGATGTAGAGTCCCTGAGGTAACATGACAAAACAGGTGTGCAGTTCAAGAACTCCCCTAAGAGACAAGAAATGATGGCCCGACAGCATGGAGGATCCCGTGGGAACATGGTCACTAGCCTTGCTGCTGGCCCTGACCTGGACCAGTACTGAGGCCAACTCTTCAGACAAGAATGGACTGGACTCGGGGACACAGTGTAAGCATGTGCTGTGTGTACTTCATGGTTTTATACAGATAGGAGGCTGTCCTACCGCTTTCTTTCTAAATGGGAGAGGAGAGGTTAGAGAGGAGGTGACAGATGTTCTTTAAGAGGACATTAGAAGAGTGAAAATGAGGAGTGTGCTGTCCCAGAGTGAGGAGAACCAATGGAGGTGCAAATAGGTGAGCATGCAAAATTGATTTGGATTGTATACTTTCACTTAATCATATTATTAATAACAAATAAATAACAGAAATTCATTCTCTCATAGCTCTGGAGGATTTAAGTTCAAAATCAAGGTGTCATGTGGACCAAGATCCATCCAAAGGCTCTAAGGAGGGATTCTTTCTCGCCTCTTCTAACTTCCGGTGGCTCTAGGCAAGATCACAATTCCTGGCTCCATCTTCACCACACTTTTTTTGTATGCGTGTCTGTGTATCCTCTCCTCTTCTTACAGGGACTCCAGTTATTAGATGTAGAGTGTATCCTAACCCAGAATGGCCTCACTTTCATCTAATTATACCTTCCAGGACCCAATATCTAAACAAGGCCACACTCTAAGGTTCTGGGTGGACCTGAATTTTGGGAGGGCAGAACTGAATCCACCGCACACCTTAAAGGGTTAATTTTAAAGGTTAAATGAGTCAATGGGCGGACGTAAAGCAGTAGAACAATGCCTGCCATATACGTTTTTAGCTAAATTGACTTCTAACTTTCTATCTACAGTTCAGGCAGTTTCGTTCAAGTGACAGACAGCCACTATGAACACCGGCTAGACAGCTTCCCCTCAATAGTCTGCTGCACCCAAACCATCTACGACTGCTCTGGTTTTCACTGTGAAATCAGTTCTTGTAAATGGCATCACCAATGTCAGTTTGTCTAAAGTCAAATCCTCAGCATCATTTATAGCTCTTCCTTCTTTGTGAACATTTCTAGTCTATAGAACTACTTGGTTCTACAGAGTGTAATTTGAGAGCAATTTATTTTTTATAATCTCACTTTTCCTTTTTGATCTGACTCATGGCGACCCTAGCTCGATGGCACTTGGCTGGCTCTCCCTTTTGATGTCAAGCTGACTTTAACATTCACCCAGATGAGTAACTAAATAACCTGCAAACACAATCACACTAAATACCAAGTGTCCCTGAGACACATGCGTACACACATACACACACCCATATATACAGCATAATGTCAGGAAGAGAAACTTCACGTGCAGAATCTTTTTAAAATATGGGAAAATAAGTACCAAAACGGTGTAATTACACACATACATCCTTTTTGTTTGTTTGAATGTCTTTTTTGTAGTAGTTAACAGAGACAAACACAGAGCTATTACTTTGACGAAGTGGGTGCTAATGCTTTGAGATCTGAACAGGGGTATACATTGCCCTGTAGTAACCACTCTAGCTCCCATCAAAATATACAAAGTGAAGGAACTATGTCCCTGAATTTCAGAGAGGTTTACCAGTAGCCTCTTCCCTGCCACATTCCTGGATTTCAGAGAGATTTAGTGTAAGCCATCTTCCCCCACCACTACCCGAAAACAGCCCATGGGAATTTGACCACAAAAGAAACTTTACCCCCACACTCCTAATTAAAGCTCCTCCCCCGTCAAACCTTGATAATAAACAAAACTTACTCCTTCCTCCTCCTAATTAACCCTTCTTACTTATCAGATCATAAATCCCCTCACCCTACACCACCTCATCAGAACTTTAAAACTATGAAAAACTTGCCCCGCTGGCCAGGAGTGGGCTGAGCCACCTCTCAGCTCAGACCCCATTCTCTTTCTCTTTTGAATAAACTTCACTGGACCCTCAGACTGGTGTGTCTCTGCCCCTATTTCATACCATTCTGTCCCAACAAAAGGATTCTTTCTCCGTGTCTTTCTTTTTTTTTCACTTAAGAAACGTACAAGCTTATCAGGAATTCTCAGTGTACCATGCAAAGAATAGAAACAGGCTTATAAAGCAGCAGATGAATGCATGCATGTGATATCAGAAATTATTAACCTATAAAGTAATAGAACTTACAAAAATGGTTGGAGGGGTGGGTTAGGAAATATTTCATAGCAAAGGTCTCATTTGGTTAAAAGGAAAGATTCAGCTTATGCCTGACAAAGCCATGAACCATTGTCTCTAACACATATTTGCATGAGTACGTTTGAAAAATCACAGTGGGAAAGCTACCGTGAAGAACAAAGGAGTCAGGCTTACTGAGTTTCAGCTTGACCTGGTAAGAGAACCTCAATCACAGGGGAAGGCTGGATTCTGAACACAAGGTTCGTTCTGTCATACTGCTTCCTGGTTTTGCTTTTTTGGCCCCATGTCTGAGTTCCAGAAGAATATGGACCCTTTGAACAAAACCTGAAAGAGTTCTTTGAGCTAAAGCTCTGTCAGACATTGAAGTCCTAAACAGTACAATTTGAGGTTCTCTCTAATCAGCCACAACTTAAAGGGAGATACAACTTTCTTTCCTACTTTGTCCCAGACCACCCTTTCTGCCCTGATGACAGGAAGACTCTAGTTGGCAATACTTTCGGGAGCAATTGTGGACTTGCTGAAAAGTTGCAGCCCACAGACAAGTCTGGTGACACCCAGTGGGAGATTACAGTACCTGGAGGGACAGAATCAACACAACTCAATGGAATAACTTATTAGTGAGTACTGTGGTGTAGTGGTTAAGTGCAACACATGCTAACCAAAATTTTGACAGTTCACATCTGCCAAGCAGTCCTTGGAAACTCTAGGGAGCGGTTCTACTGTACCCTATAGGGTTGCTGTGAGTCAGAACTGACTCAGTGGCGCTGGGCTTGCCTTTTAGCATCGTTTGCTCACACTGGAAATCTCTGAATGTCTTTGGACAGGATCACAGCAGGGAAAATTTTGTAAAGAGTGCTATGTGTATCCAAGAGTCTGTAAAAACAGATTTGCAGTATTGTTTATAATAAGATACTGTTAGTTCCTTAGATTATTAACATCTAGGAAAAACAAGTTCTAAATGTACAATAAAGTTTTCCTATCTCCATTTTTTTGATCTTGTAATTGATAGAGCTGAATACTTAGAACAAAGGTAAAAATTAATTTTTTGTTATTTATTTTATTACTAAAGTTATTCCCTACACACACGTGTCTGCACACACATGAACACACTGAAACACACTCAGCCCTCTCCAGTGTAAAGAGAGGTTATGAATGTTCATGTTCTATTGCAGGAAATGGGTAGTTACTAAAGATTTTTTCTGTAATTTCACTAACATTTTATGTAGTTTTTAACTCCCTCCATCCTCACCCGCTTCTCCCTGTGCCAAAGATACTACTTCTAAAACATAATTAAATTCTGGTTCAATTCACAGGACACAAAGTAGGAAATGCCTGCTCTTTTATTGCCTCTCACACTAGACACAATCCCTAAAGAATTTTCTGCATGCAATATTTGCACTGCCTAAAGCAACTGTCTGCTCTGACTGGATGACAAGAATCAACCCCAGTTATATTTGATAAAGATCAAATATTTGGTATTTCCTCAGTGAATAAACCTCATGGCAAAACATTGCAAGGAAGACTGTTTTAAAACAGAAAAGGGTCAGATAAGAAAGCCAATCATATATCAAACATGTTTGGTCTGTTTTGTTTTCCAGTACACTTTAATATTTTGGTTAAATGAAAGTTTGTTGATGAATACACTAAAAAATAATGACTCTAGACAGATCACTGAGTGAATTTTTTTAAATAACATCAAAAAAACTCTTAGAAGACAAAGTGTGTGTGATACATTTATGTATATACACATATCCATATCTAAATATCTATATATATGATTTGGAGCTGAGAAAGATAAACTTATTTCCAAAATAAATTTAAGACATAGGTGTAAATTTAAGGTAGCACTTTACGAGAAAAAAAATAATGTAAGAAAGAGGGTTACAAAAACCCCAATAGGAAAAAAAAAATCTAAAGCCAAAACATTATTGAAAGGCAAGTGACAAACTGGGAAACATAGTAGACAAGATAGTATCATCATTTTACAGGGTTCTCATAAATCAAGGAAAAACATAGTGCTTTAAAAGAAAATTGACTATAAGATATAAACAGATATATGTATAAAAAATTGTGCCTAAATCCAAAAAGGCTAATCTTATTTATAATTAAAGATATATAAACTAAAACAAAATTAAAATTGAAATTTCTGTTTAAAAGGATAACACTCAAAATCTGTGAGGGGATAGGAGGAGAGACATTTATACATTGTTACTGGAGTATAAATTAGTGCTACTTTTGCAAGAAACAATACTCAAGCTTCTTACTTACGGAATTTCACATTTATGACTATTCTGAAATAATTAAAACTGAATATAAACATA
Source organism: Heterohyrax brucei (assembly GCA_028571685.1). Classification (NCBI taxonomy): domain Eukaryota; kingdom Metazoa; phylum Chordata; class Mammalia; order Hyracoidea; family Procaviidae; genus Heterohyrax; species Heterohyrax brucei. The sequence goes on from CM053146.1 coordinate 89,691,632, forward strand.
TAACATAGGAATATACAGTACAGTATGGATACGAGTAACTAAGAATTTCACAATGAATTCAGTAAGAAACAGTTTAAATAAACCATAGTGAATTTATATGATGATGTATTTTGCAAGCATGAAGTAATGGCTCAACAAATATTTAATGTCATGCGGAAAATGTTGTTGCTAGGTAGTCGGTTCCAACTCCCAGCATCCCTGTGTCCTGCAGACTGAAACACCGCGTGGTCCTGAATCACGTTCACAACTGCTATTATGTTTAAGACCGTTGTTGCAGTGACTGTGTCTACCTATCTTGTTGAGGGTCTTCCTTGTTTTCACTGACCCTCTATTTTATCAAGCATGATCCCCCCTAACGTGTCCAAGGTATGTGACATGCAGTCTCACTGTCTTTGCTTCCAAGGAGCACTCTGGTTATACTTTGTCCAGATCTCTTTGTTCTTTCAGCAGTCCGTAGTACATTCAATATTTTTCTCCAACACTGCAGCTCAAAGTCATCAATTCTTCTTCTGTCTTCTTTAGTGGTTAGCCAGCTTTTTGCATTTGTATGATGCAATTGAAAATACTGACCCTCAACTTTACTGGGAAGCTCGAGTGGTGTAGTGGTTAAGAAGTATGAATGCTAACTGAAGCTTGGCAGTTGGGATCTACTTGGCATTCCTCGGAAGCTCTATATGGCAAGTCTTTGTGTCCTGTTGGGTCACTGTGAGTCACAATCAACTCACAATCGCAACCCATTTCTTGTGGTGCTGCTTTACCAAGCATGATGTCCTCCTCTAGAAGCTAGTTCCTCCTGATAAGACGTCCAGAGTATGAGAGAGAAAGTCTTGCCATCCTTGCTTCTAAGGAATGTTCTTGTTGTACTTCCTTCAGGAAAGATTTATTTGTTCTTCTGGCAGTCCATGGTATTTTTCACCTTGATTACTGCAATTGTCTCTTTATGAATCAGTTTTTTAAATCTTTGCACGCAGTTGTCTGTTTATCTGTTCTTAACGCATGAGTTAGCATGTTTCTTTATAGTCCTTGTGTTACAGATTGAATCATGTTCCCCCCAGAAGTGTGTGTAGTAATTTGGCTGGGCCATGATTCCCGGTGTGGTGTGACTGTCCTCCCTTTTGTGATTTTCCTATGCTGTAAATCCTAATCACTGCCTGTGGTTAACAAACAGGATTATCTTAAAACAGGATTAGGGTGGAACTGCAACACGTTTATTAAGGGAGCTTCCCTGGAGCATGGCTTCCGCCACCGTTTGTCCTACAAGAAATAAAAGGAAAGGGAAGCCAACAGAGAGTTGGGGACCTCATACCATCAGGAAAGCAGCACCCAGAGCAGAGTGCATCCCTCGGATCTGAAGTTACTGTGCCAAGATGCTCTCAGACCAAAAAAATCCTGCTGCAACACAAGGGGCTTTGTCCAGAGCTAACAGAGAGGCAAAGCCTTGCCCTGGAGCTGACACCCTGAATTCAGACTTGTAGCCTACTGGACTGTGTAAGAATAAACTTCTCTTTGTTAGAGCTATCCACTTAGGCTATTTCTGTTAGAGCAATACTAGATGACTAAGACACTTTGTAAAGCGGGTCTGTTAGTTTGCTGACCTCTTCACCAGCTACTCTCCCAGGAGCTCACTTGGCTGGAAATACGTGACTTCTTTGTTGTTCCTTGAAAATACCAGTCATTCCTTAGTCTTAGGCCTTTGCACTGTTTCCTGTGCCTTGTGATTTCTTCCCCAAGTCTCCCTCGTGGTACAGTGGTTAAGTGCTCAGCAGCTGACCGTATGGTTGACTCACATGGTTACGGGTCTGTAAGAGAAAGAGGTGGGAGTCTGCCTTCATAAAGATTTACAGCCTCAGACACTTTGTAGAGGAGTTCTACTCTGGCCTATAGGTTTGCTATGAGTCTGAACCCAGTCAGTAGCAATGGGTTTAGTGCTGTTTTTGAATATCTGCCTGGTCACTCTCTGCTCTCTTCAAACCTTTCCTCAAATATGTCACCTTCTCAAAGAAACTGTCTTTGACTAACCTAAGCAAAATTCTAGCCACTGGAATTGAACTCCTGAGTTACCCTTCCCTACTCTCTATTTTCCCATGCTATTTGGGTTTTTCTACTTATTTATCATGTTTGGCGTTAATTATCTGGGCTCTCTTGAGGGAATGTGAGCTCCACAAGGTTAAGAATTTTTTTCCTTCTTTCTTGTTTCTTTGGCTATCTCAGATCACAGAAAAATGCCAGGCACATCGTAGGCACTTGAGAAATGTCTACTGACATTTTGTGATTTTCCTGTGCAGTAAGTCCTAATCCCCGCCTGAGTGACTGTAAGCTTCATGAAGCAGCAAACACACTTAACTTTGTCATCACTGTCCAGCACACCGTTTAGCGCCCCCACAGTGACCTCACGTGTGTCACAGTAGAAGTGTGCTCCGTAGCATTTTTAGGGGCAGATTTTCAGGCCTTTCTTCTGAGGCATCTCTGAGTTGTGTTCAAATGAACAACCTTTTGGTTAATTGTTTGTGTCACCCAAGAAGTCCTATTCAGCACTTAAAAAAACAAGAAACCCAAACCAATTTTGACTTGTGGTGACCGCATAGGACAGAGTAGAAATGGCCCATAGGTTTTCCAAGGGGACCAAAAGCCAACCCAAATGCACTGTCATCAGCTCAATTCATGCTCACAGCAAATCTATGGGTCAGAGAAGAACTGCTCCATAGAGAAGGAGTGCTTGGTGAATTCGAACTGCCACCCTTTTGGTTAGCAGCTGTAACACTCAACTACTATGCCACCAGGGTTTCCTTTCCAAGGAGAGGCTAGTGGATTTGAACTGCTAACCTTTTGTTAACAGCAGTAGCACTTAACCACCGTGCTACCAGACTCTGTTTAGCACTTATTTTTGTTGTTGTGCATCATAGAGGTTATTCTGACTCATAGAAACCCTATAGAACACAGTAGAACTTCCTGTATAGTTTCCAAAGAACACCTGGTGGATTCATTCTATCTTTCTTTTGGTTAGCAGCCACAGCTGTTAACCACCATACCCCCAGGCTTTCAAGGACGACTCAGTGGATACTAAATGAACATTTGTTAAATAGATGAATATATGACAGTGGATACTAAATGAACATGTTAAATAGATGAATATATGAAAGTGAGACATGGGCTTGACAATCAAGGCATAATCTTGAGTCATGAGTCTATAGTTACTAATATCATATATTTTTCTTTGTTGTTCAAAATTAGAAAACAACACAGCTTTATAAGCTACATGAAATAATTAGTATTTAATGAGCTCCCACAGGGCATAACCATGGGTTAGGAAATGGAGTGATGGTAATCATCACTCGCTGCAAATGATGCTATTAAAATGATCAGTTTCAAATGCTGCTCTATCACCATCCTCAGGAAACAGGATCTTCTCTTGCTGGCTTCTCTTTAAGTGGTACAATTCTTTCTAGTAGCTCTTGATAGTTATTTTTAAACCTTTCTTTCTCATTAACTTTTTATTTTGAAGAATTTTAACCCTATGTGAATTCCCAAATTGTAATCAGATATTGCACAGTAGCTTTAAAGCTTTACAAGTATACCAGCTGGACAGCCAAACACTTCACCTCTGTGATTTGTGGAGATACTCAGCACGGAGTGAAGCAAGCTGGGTACCAACTCCCCATTTCCATGACAATTTCAATTCCTTCCCAGGGCTTTCACTAGCAATAGAATCTAAACTCCATACTTTACATAACTCAAATACTACAAGTAGATGGTTTTAAAAAGAGAGTTATTATTGTGTCACAGTCCAGTGGACTACAAGTTCAAATTCAGGGCATCAGCTCCAGGGGAAGGCTTCCTCTGTGGCTCTAGAGAAAGGTCCTTCTTGTCAATCTTCCCCTGGACTGGGAGCTTCTGAGGCTTAGGGACATCAGGTCCTTTATAAAGGACATGTTCTGCTCTCAGCTCTGCTTCTTGGTGGTATGAAGTCCCCAGCTATTTGCTGTTACCCTTTCTTTTATATCCCAAGAGACTGCCTCAAGGGATAATACAATCTTACACATTGAGTGCTACCCCACCAATACAACTGACACCCATCTCCCTCATTAAAATCACAGAAGCAGGGTTTCAGCATCCAGGAACATCATACAATACAGGGAATCATGGCCTACCCAAATTGCTACACACATATTTGGGGAGACAGAATTCAGTCCACAACAACTGCTAACCCAAAGGTTGGTGGATCAAACCTACCCAGTAGATCTGTGGAAGAAAGGCCTGGCAATCTGCTCCTGTTGGTACTATAGCCAAGAAAACCCTATGGAACTGTTCTACTCTGTAACACACGGAATCACCATGAGTTAGGATTCTCTTGACAGCCACAGTTCTATTTTGTTTGGTTTTTGATTCAAGATGAGATTGACAATCAGACAAGACTGATGATGTAGGGCCTGGCATTTTTCTAGTCACTCAGTTTCTCCTGCCCTGGGAAGTTGCATGGCTATTGCAAATACATTGACCATATCTTTGGCTCTACTCCTTAGCAATGTGTTGTTTTTCCCAAGAGCTATGCATGTGGTTTCATATAATCAAGACAAAGACAAATTTACTAACAGGGTTATGATTAGCAAGTACGCTGCAAACACACTTGGCCTAAATAAATCAGAATCATTCCTCGGTGCATGCACTATGTCTTATCCAAATTCATTTACACTATTTTAACAAAATCCCAATAGGAACTAGACTTCTAGGCTTTTTTAAAATGCTGCATCAAAACAGTAAATAAGCAGCTTGGGTTTTCTTCTGTCTAGACAATCCAGTCAAACGCACCCTGTGAAGGAATACCATTTGTGTCTTGGGTTCTGTAAACTGACTTCTGTGATTACAGTGAGAATCCAGCTCTAAACAAGAATTTTTTTTTTCCCTGAAGGCATGTCCAGTTGGAGCCAGGCAATTTTGAAATAGATCCCGCTGTTTAGATTATCTCAACCCAAGAAGACTCATATACTGCCACTGAAAAGAATGTCAGTAGTAAATTCTGATTTGAAGTTGTATGTGGATGGAAAGCCAAAACCTCAAAGACCACCCCTACTCAGCAGTAGCTTGGAAAGAGTAATAAAAGGAAAAGATTAATTCTCATTTGTGGTTTTAACTGGCTCAACAATCACTATTTTCTTGGTATCCCATGTTGTTCGAAGAAGTATGCAGGCCCAATTTAGAAAACTAACCCCTTTTCAGAAATCTTTCGTTTCTGTTATATCTGAGCTATGTTTCATATATTACTTCACAGTTGATTGTGGGCTGTGTATTTTGTCAAACATTTTGCTTTTTAACCTTTTTATAAAGACAAGCAGATTTATCTTTGTAGCTAAAGTTTCATTTTCATTTTCACAGCCAAAGTATTATTTAAAGCACACACGGATACTCAAAGGATGACACAACAAACAACCAGAAGTCAATTCCTCTTGACTGTAATAACCACTACAGTGTTGTTAATTTGGTAGTGTTTCATAGTAAAAACATGTTAATCAAATGGTTTGCTTCTAGTATAATGGACAGTAGTCCATATTAATCTTTGAAAGCTACATTTAAGAACTTTATCCTCTAGGTAAATAAGTCTCTTCTGTTTTAGTCTAAGTCCAGCATTGTCTTCCAGCATGACATTTTTTAAAAAGGCAAGTTATGTGTGTTATTTACATACAGACCATTTTTACATGTGTATAGTATGTTCACTCTTCATACTCACATGTTCATAAACTACACATTTGATTATGGTTTTTCTCTGAAAGCCTAACCAAAAGAAGATCATTTCAAATATAAATATTTAGTCTCCTAACAAGAAATTGATTGATTTTTCCTTTAGTACATGTGCTGTATGCTTAGTTTAGACGTCTTGGTCTATGGAAACCTTACAAGCATGTCCTATAAAAATACTTAGTATAAAAATGGATGCTAATTCTGATGGGGTAGCAGTAAGGAAACAAAGTCAAAATTTATTTTGCCATCTAATGGCAAATTATTGTTAAACAGTTCTCTTGAACTATATAAATGTGTGCATGTGTGTGTATAAGAGAGAAAGAGTAAGAAATAGATCTGTGTAGTTCAATATACTTTCTTAAAATAAGACTGTGGGGAAGTAACTGGTGAAAAACTTTTTTCCCAGCCTTAAACAAGTAATAAATTGGTGACATTTGCTATTTATAACAGATGAAAACCAGATGAGAATGTCTTTCTGCTCTAGCTCTTTGAGCAAGCAGAACATTTGAAATCTCTGATGACTAGATAGGCTCAGATTCTTTAAATGTTGTGCTTCATATTTAAGCAACCCAACTGACTCTTATTTGAAAAGATAGTCTAGGATGAACGAATGAAAGTGTTCCAAATATTATCCTCCAGCAGAGACCATGTAATCTTAGTTTCCCTAAGAATAAATTCAGGCAGAAGGCCAGGTTTTGAAAGTCAGATGCTTTCAGATGATAACAAGTAAATTTCCCAAAATATCTCAAGTCTCAAACTAAAATTTAGAATCTGAATTCTCCCTTTATACATATACAGTCTTCACAGTTGCTTTGAATATAAACCATAATTTAAATGTAAAAACTTTCAAGTTTGAAAATAGAAATAGACTTGTTTCCCAGTGCAGATGGAATTGTATGAAAGTTCTCTGTTCCCTTCCTTTTCTGAAAACAACCCTCAAAACAGCCAGCATCAGGATACAAAGGATAAATGATTGTGTAGGAAAAGAGAAGCAGTTTATCATGTTTAAAGTATACAGTGTTTAACACCTTTCCACTAAAAAGAGAGAAAAAAAGAACTTGTTGCCGTCTAATTGATCTGGATTCAGAGACCATATAGGATAGAGCAGAACTGCCTCATGGAGTTTCCAAGGAGTGACTGGTAGATTTGACCACCAACCTTTTGATCAGCAGCCAAACGCTTAACTGCTATGTCATCGAGGATCTATATTGTGTTTAAGGTGCCTGTAATTGGGAAAATTTTTGCAACCTTGAAGTAATAGATTGCCTGGAGAAGATTCTCACATTTAAGGGGAAGGTAGGAAAAGTGGAAAAATAGAAAAACACAAACGGGACTGAGAAGCAGAATTAATTAAATGCAATAGGGGCGACCATGAAAGTTATAACTCAGAAGCCAGGGGAGTTGAATCCCCAAGAAAGAGAGAATACTAATAATGGGAAAAGCTGAAGAATAGTTAAATAAGACTAAGGTCTAAGAAACTTAGGTCGAATTGTTAGTTGCCATTTTCAGCCCGTGGTGACACCATCCGTGGAGTAGCACTGCTGCCTGGTGTTCTCAAGGCGGTGACATTTCAGAAGCTGATCACTGGGCCTATATTCTAAGGCACCTCTGAGTGGGTTCAAACTGCCAGACTTTCCCATAGTAGCTGAGTGTCTCACCATCTGCACCACTCAGGAATACTTTCAAGTATTTCAAGTATTCATCCATAAAAAGCTTTGGTAAAGATTTCTGGATAGAAATTGTACTGGAACTAGTTAAGAAGTGAAAGACAAATGAAGCCAGCAGTGTAGACAGCTCCCTTCTTAAGGGATAGTGATACTAGCTGAAGGAATTCACAGGATCCGAGGAGACTTTTGTTTTTTGTTTGATTTTAAAATAGAAGGTACTCACTAAGTTTTATGAACTGGAAGGGAAGAAGGCAGTAGAGAAAAGGGTAGACTTAAGTTCTAGGCAGAAGGTAGAGGCAGATCCCTGAAGAAACTGGACTGGAGATGTGTGCAAATCTTCCCCATAACCTTTAGCGCTCTGTGTCTCCATACCCTACGGTAGCACGATTGCCTTCTATAATAGTGCGTAATTCACTTACCTGCTAAATTTACCAAATTTTTAGAAATAGATTAAACATCTTACCGTGGCTAATCAAGTCCTACACAACTTGGCTGCTACCATTCCTCTGATTTCCCTTTACAACTCTCTTTACTTCAAATACACTTCTGTATTCTCTTCAGTGGCCATCTTTCTGTTTGTTAATGTCAAGTTACCTCTAACATCTATCTATTTCTGCTTTCAGTTGTGTTTCTATTTTCAGTTCCTTTTGCTAGGATTCCTTTCCTGCAGTTAACAAACATTGCTGTCTCCAGTGAGAAGAGTGAAAGCTACATACAGGTCTCTTTCCTTATAATGGAAACCCTAGTAGCATAGTAGTTTAAGTGCTATGGCTGCTAAGCAAAAGATCAGCAGTTCAAATTCTCTAGGTGATACTTGGAAACCCTATGGGGCAGTTCAACTCTGTTCTAAAGGGTCACTGTGAGTTGGAATCTACTCAAAGGCAGTGGGGTTTGGTTTTGGTTTTCCTTATAATGGAAACCCTGATAGTGTAGTGGTTAAGTGCTATGACTGCTAATCAAAAGATCAGCAGCTTAAATCTGCCAGGTGCACCTTGGAAATTCTATGGAACTGTTCTATTCCATCCTCTAGGGTTACTATGAGTTGGGATTGACTCCATGACAGTGGGTTTGATTTACTTTGGTTTTCTTGTAATCCTGATTCCTGTTTTGATTTTGCTATACATGCAAATATTACTGGTAAGCAGTTCCTTCCCTCACAAATCATATGATTTTGTTCTGAAATCTCGATGCATCTCAGCCTTGTGTTCTTTTAAGTTCTCCAACAAATAACTTTCCAGAAAACAAAGCAGTTGTGGGAATTTTCTACTGGCAAGACTGAAGGTGACAAAGACTGCACACAAAGCAGATTAGAATCCTAAAATTAGCTTTCACTCTAAAGAAGATATTCTACCAGGATTCCAGATCTTTAAACCATATTTGTGCAAGTGCAAATGTGCCCATTCAGTGTTTTAGCTCTTAGACATTTCTTCAACAGCACTCATTTCCCTCCAATAAAAGTTATATGTAGTATACAATGTGGTAATTAATAATGCTTTCTGATCTTTACTGGAGTTAAGAGGATGCTCTTCTGAAGCAGATTTTCCATTAGAGTTTGTTAAATGCTAACTAATCATTCTTAGGGTATTACCCTTGATTAATATAATTGAAATAGTAACCAAACATCCTTCAAATGACAGGATGTACACACACAAATAATCACACATGTACTTAACGCATATCACATCTCTATCCTCTATTCTGGTGTGTTTCAAAATAAATCATAGGAAATCTAATAATAACACATAGAGACATATACATGAAGCAACACTATGCAATGATGATGATTTTAGAAAGCATCTCATAACCTGGTTTCAGCTAGAAGACATTATGCTGAATGAAATCCATCAGCAGCAAAAGGACAAGTATTGTATGAGACCTCTGCTGTAAGGGTTTAAAAATGGACTTACGTGGAGAAGAAAAGACTCTTTGATGGCTACAACCATTGCTCTTAGATTAGATAGTCGACAGGAATTCAGTCAGGAGAAGGAGGTGACAGCACACGGTAGAGGACGGATCTGCATATCTGGTCTATATCATAAACTGAAGAGTTTTCTAAACTCAACCCAAAATTTCAAAGGATAAAGTAGCAAGGACAGGGGTCTAGGGACCATGTTTTCAGAGGACATCAAAGTCAATTGGCATAACTAGTGTTTTGCTAAGAGAGTCTTCTGTACCCTGTGTTGGTGAGTGGCATCTGGGGTCTTAAAACCTAGCAAGCTGCCATCTGAGGAACACCAAATGGTCACAACCCATCTGGAACAGATGACAACTGAGACCATCAAAAAACTAAAATCAAACCTACTGCCATCAAGACATGAGGGAAAATAAGCCTAGGTGACAGAAGAACCCATATGAATGGGAGACTAGATCAGCATGAAACAGAAGAATCAGATGGTGTCCAGCCACCACCAAAGACAGACATGATGGGGGACACAACGTAGAGTCCCTGATACAGCACGCTAAAAAGAGGTGTGCAGTTCAAGCACTCTACTAAAAGACCAGAACTGATGGTACAACAGCCTGGAGGGTCCCTTGAGAACATGGTCTCTAGACTTGCTGCTGGCCCTGGCCTGAAAGCAGTACTGATGTCAGTTCTTCAGACAAGAACGGACTGGACTTGGGGACAAGGTATGAGCCTGTGTTGTGTGTACTTTATGGTTTTATACACTGATGGGAGGCTGTCCTGCTGCTTTCTTCCTGGAAGGGAGAGGGGAGGACAGGTGTTCATTAAGAGGATGCTAGATGTGAAGGGAGTGAAAGGGAGAAGTGTGCTGTCACAAGGTGAGGAGAGCAGATGGAGGTGCAGATAGACAGGAAAAATTGATTTGGATTGTATGCTTTGACTGAATCATAATAATACAAAGAATACGTAGAATATGTAATCAAGAATCCTGCTACCAACCAATCCCTCCCTACCCCTGCAAGTTCTGAGCAAACTGATGTGGAATAAATACCAGCTGACTGCTCTAAAACTGACTGCATCAAGTCCATTCCAACTCATAGCAAACCTATAGGACAGAGCAGAACTGTTCCAGAGAGTTTCCAAGGAACACCTGGCAGATTCAGATTGCCAACTTTTTGGCAATACCACCAGGGTTTCCAACTGACTACGAGGACTAATAATTTCTGGTCCCACTCCTCTACTTTTTCCACAGAACCAATGAGCACTAAGGAAATTGTTTCTGGCACCTCCCCTTGTAACTTAAAATGTATTTTGTCACAGAAACAAACTCAGTGTATATGCTTGAAATAGACCTGCTGTTTCTGCATTTCTGAATGTTTATGGGTTAAATAGATATAATAGGCTTCCCTGAATAACTCATGAAACCTGGATTATGCTTCCTCCTTGTTTGTCTTTTAGTTCTCCTAGATAAATTCACTGCACACAGCTGTATATGAACAATGTACAATTTATTAACAATTTCACAGTAATTTCATAGACATAAACTGAGCAAAGAGTTTAATGTCATACACTCTGAGGTAAGCTTGCTTACATTTTTCATGAGGAATCGACCTTTGGGTCTCTTCTGCCTTCCATGCCAACCAAACATCCTCTTTTCCTTTCCCCTTCCCTCGGATGCTGTTCAGACTTACTTAGTTGATTCATTTACTTCTTTTTTTCCCCAAATTAAAATCGTTTATTTTCTTTCACATGCATAAAAGCTCTACCGTTTTCTTAGAATCTTAGCTGTCAATTGATAACATCGGTGCCCAGAATACCAGCCTCTACCATGGGTCAATTTGTGAAAGCATTTGTCCCCAAAGGGGAGGGAGGTCTTTCCCTTAAGAGAGCTATACACCAGCAAAGTTTCTTACATTATTACATCTATCTTTATAGAGAATAGATTCAGTTCCAAACACATTACAAATATCTTTTTGGCATACAGCCTCTGCTTAATTTGGAGACTTCTTGAGCAATGGAGATTTAAAAAAAAAACAAAAAAAAACCTCATTAATTTTGGATTTTTTTTCCAAACATGAAGGATGTGGTTTCTTATAATGACATTTGGTATGTAAAAAGTACAAGCTGTTCTGTTCCAACACACTGTAATCTACAGTTATTTGCATGCATTGTGTTAAACCTAAGAACAAATATCTAAAAATAATTGAGAGATCATCATGAGGTTTCTAAAATAACTTTGTTATGAAAAAAATGAGAAATTTGATTCTAGTAAATGATGTCTTCAACAGATGTAGTCTGTCTCTCAACATTGTTCTGGTGATCATACATACACTATGAAAAAAAATCTGGACTAAGCACATTTGCAATTTTACAATATTACTTGATTCAGGAAGTAGTTCAGAGATGTTACAATTTCTGGAACATTTCCATAATTTATAGGAAAAAGACTTCAGAATATTTGAAATTAGTAATTTTCTAGAAAATACCTGCTTCATTCCTAATACTCCACCCACTGCCACTGCCGTCGAGTCAGTTCCGACTCATAGTGACTCTAGAGGATAGGGTGGAATTGTCCCATAGAGTTTACAAGGAGTGCCTGGCAGATTCGAACTGCTGACCTTCTGGTTAGCAGCTATAGCATCTACCCACTACACTACCAGGGTTTCCAGGTAATAACAGTACTACAAATAAACTCAGAACAGAAGGTTACCTAGACATGATGTAAGGAGTAGTACAAAGACCTTATTTTCTGAATCATCCTCCTATCACGGGCTTCCTTGACACAGGGCCTAAAACGGCCGTTATTCAGCCTCTTCACATCAGATGTGAGAAAGGAAGCCGTGTTCTTATTTATTTATTTATTTGTCGTACTTGATCCGACTCGATGTCACTTGGCTTGGCTAGATGAAGGTTTACAGAACAAACTAGTTTTTCATTAAATAGTTGGTACACATACTATTTTATGGCATTGGCTAACAACTGCATAACAGGTCAGCACTCTCCTTTCTCAGCCTTGGATTCCCTGTTGCCAGCTTTCCTGTTCCTTCCTGGCTTCCAGTCCTTGCCACTGGGCTGAGGGTAACCCTTTAGCCTTGTTTGGTTTTATGGGCCTGTCCAATCCTTAGCTGAAGGGTGAACCTCAGGAGCGAATTCATTACTGAGCTGAAAGGGTGTCCAGGGGCCAAATGCTCAGGGTTTCTCCAGGCTCTGTCATGGCAGCAAGTCTGGTATTTCTTTTTTCTTTTTTCTTATGATTGAATGAAAATGTACATTCCCATATAAATTCGCATGCTCACCTGTATGCAGCTCCCACTGCTCTCCCTGCCCAGTGACAGCACACCCCTCTTCTCTGCTCCATACATGTCCTATCCTCCCAATAGTTTCCTATCCTCTCCTCTCCACCCACTCCCCTTCCTCCAGCAAGAGGTCAGCAGGATGACATCCTATAGATGCATAGAACCGTATAATTCCCATAAGATACAGTCACTCTGCATCACCAGCTTGAATCCACTGCTGTCGGAAAAGTTCACCTTCATTACGATTTATGAACAGGGGCAGCGTCAGGGCCAGGGGCCATGCTCCCAGGAGAACCCCAAAGCCCCAGACTATCAATTGCAATCTTTTATTGGAGATGTCAGGGTGCACCCTATTCATTCTTTTATTGCCAGTGAAACTCAACTTTATGAGCTCCATCGTGGCTATCACTGGTGGTGGTCGGGCACCATCCGGTTCTTCTGGTCACAAGTCCACGTAGAGATCCACTTATGTGGGTCTCTCTGTCTTTTGGGTTCTCTTTTCCCCATGTAGTTCTTGTCCTCTGTGATCATCCGTTCCTGCTGAGTTGGAACCATTTGGTGTGCCCTCAGATGGCAGCTTGGCAGCTTTTAAGACCCCAGATGCCACTCACCGATGAGGGGTGCAGAGAGTCCTCATTAGCAAAATGCTAGCTTGTGCCAGTTGACTTCGATTTCACCTGAGAGCAAGGTCCCCGGCCCCCTGCCCCAGCTACACTGTCCTTGTAATATTGGGTTAAGATTGGAGGAGTACACAAATTGTGTTGAAGTCCAGTTATCATTGATCTTCTTTCTAATGTGTGCTGTCACTGATTTCATCCAACCAAATTTCTATTAGCTTTCTAATCTAAACCCTCCCCCCATCACCCTCCGTCCTTCCCATCCTTGTAGCCATCAAGGAGTCTTTTCTTCTATGCACAAGTCTATTTTTAAGTTCTTATCATAGGGGTCTCATCCAATATTTGTCCTTTTGTCGCTGACTACTTTCACTCAGCATAATGTCCTCCAGTTGAAATGAAGTTAAGAGATATTTCCTGAAATCAGCGTTGTTCTTTATCATTGCATAGTGTTCCACTGAGTATATGTACCATAGTTTACCTATCCATTCCTCTGTTGTTAGGCGTCTGGGTTGATTCCATCTTTTTCCTGTCATGGACTGTGCTGTGGTGAACATTCGCATGCATGTATCAGTTGGTGTGAATGGCCTTGATTCTGTAGGATGTATTCCAAGCAGTGGAATTACTGGGTCAAATGGTATATCTATATTCAGTTTTTTAAGGGAGCACCAGATTGCTTTCCAAAGAGGTTGGACCATTTTGCAATCCCACCAACAGCATAGGAGAGTTCCAATCTCCCCACAGCCTCTCCAGCATTTGTTGTTTTGCATTTTTTGAATCATGGCCCACCTTGTTGGGGTGAGGTGGTATCTCACTGTCATTTTGATTTGAATTTCGTTAATAGCTAGTGATTGTGAGCATGTCCACATGTGTTTTTTGGCTGGCTGGATCTCCTCTTTAGAGAAGTGTCTGTCCATCTCCTTGGCCCATTGCTTACTTGGGTGATTTATCTTTTTCTTATTGATATTTTGTAGTACTTGATAGATTACGGAGATCAGACGTTGGTCTGACATACAGTTGCCAAATATTTTTTCCCATTCTGTAGGTGGCCTTTTAATTCTATTAATAAGGTCTTTGGATGAGCAAAAGTGATTGATTCTTAATAGTTCCCATTTATCTATTTTCTCTAGTGTTGATTGTGGTTTGTTTGATAGATTTTGAAGTCTGTCTATGTTGTGTATTAAACCTTCCTTTGTTGTTCCTACATCCTCTTGGATGAGCTTTATCATTTTAGATTTGATATTTAGGTCTTTGATCCAGTTTGAGTCGGTTTTTGTATAAGATGTAAGATATGGGTTTTGTTTCAGTTTTTTGCCAGTGGATATCCAGTTTTACCAACACCATTTTTTGAAGAAATTGCTTTTACCCCAGTTTAATGTCTCAGGGCCTTTGTCAAATATTAACTGTTCATAGGCACATGCTGTCATTCCAGGGGTCTCAACTCTGTTCCGCTGATCTATCTATCTGTTTTTGTATCAGTACCAGGCTGTTCTGACTATTGTGGCAGATAATAGGTTCTAAGGTTGGATAATGAGAGGCTGCCCAGTGTGTTCTTCTTCTTTAGTAATGCTTTACTTATCTGGGGCTTCTTCCCTTTCCAGACAAAGTTGGTAATTTGTTCCTCCATCTCATTAAAAAATGTCACTGGAACTTGTATTGGGAATGCATTATATAAGTAGGCTGCTTTGGGTAAAATAGACATTTACATGATGTTAAGTCTTCCTATCCATGAGCAGGGTAGGTTTCTCCATTTATCTAAGTCTCCCTTAGTTTCTTGTAGTAAGGGCTTGTAGTTCTCTTTGTGAAGGTCTGTTATTTCTCAGGTTAAATTTATTCCTAGGTACTTTGTCTTCTTAGGAGCTGTAGTAAATGGTATTGACTTGGTGATTTCTGCCTTAATAATCTCATTGTTGGTACAAAGGAATCCTACTGATTTACTTATGTTTATCTTGTATCCTGACTTCGCTGAACTCTTCTATCACCTTGAGTAGTTTCCTTTTGGATTCTGTGGGATTCTCTGCATATACAATCATATCACCTGCATATAGGGAGATTTCTAGTTCTTCTTTGCTGATACAGATGCCCTCTATTCCTTGGTCTTGTCTAATTGCTCTGGCTAGAACTTCTAGTACAGTGTCGAATAGGACAGGTGAGAGTGGGCATCTTTGTCTAGTTCCTGTTCTCAAGGAAACTGTTTGAGTCTCTTTCCATTCAGGATGACATAGGCAGTTGGCTTTTTATAAATGGCCCTTATTGCATTGAGGAATTCGCTGTCTATTCTTGTTTTGCTGAGAGTTTTTAGCATGAAAGGGTGTTGCTGGACTTTATCAAATGCCTTTTCTACATCAATAGACAAGATCAGGTGATTCTTGTCCTTTGTGATATTTATGTGGTTGATCATGTGAATTGTTTTTCTGATGTTGAACCAGCCTTGCGTCCCTAGTATGAATCCAACTTGGTCATGATGAATTATTTTGGGGGTATGTTGCTGTATTCTATTGGTGAGAATTTTGTTGACTTTTTTGCATTTAAATTCATGAGTGATATCAGTCTGTAGTTCTCATTTTTTGCTGGGTCTTTCCCTGGCTTTGATATCAGGGTTATGCTGGCTTCATAGAATGAATTTGGGAGTATTCCATCCCTTTCTATATTGTGAAATATTCTCAGTAGTATTGGAGATAAGTCTTCTATAAAAGCTTGGTAGAATTGTGTGGTGAAGCCATCTGGGCCCAGGCTTTTTTTGGTTGGCAGTTTTTTGATGACTTTTTCAATCTCTTCGTTTATGATGGGTTTATTAAGTTGTTCTGCTTCACCTTGTGATAATTTTTGTAGGTGATATGAGTCAAGAAATTTGTCCATTTCCTCTAGGTTTTCAAATGTGTTAGAATACAGTCTTTCACAGTATTCAGCTATGATATTTTTGATTTCTGTTGGATCTGTTGTGACAGCTCCCCTCTCATTTCTTATTTGGGTTATTTGTTTCCTTTCCTGTTTTTCTTTAGTAAGTTTAGCCAGAGGTTCATCAATTTTGTTGATCTTTTCAAAAAACTAGCTTTTGATCTTTTCAATTTTCTCAATTGTTCTTCTATTCTCTAATTCATTTAGTTCTGCTCTAATCTTTTTTAAAAAAATTATTATTTATTTATTTAGTATGACTGAGTGAATCTTTATGATCTGTTTTCTTCTGTTGCCTGAGGGGTTCCTCTGTTGTTCTCTCTCTACCTGTTTAAGCTGTAGGGTTCTGTGATTTGGTTTCTTTCTTTCTTCCAAATGTGTGAATTTGTGGAGATAAACTGACCTCTGTGCACAACGTTGGCTGTATCTCATAGGTTTTGGTAGGAAGTGTTTTTGTTCTCTTTGGAGTCCATAAATTTCTTTATTTCATCCTTGATTTCTTCTATAACCCACGAGTTTTTGAGCAAGATGTTGTTCAGTTTCCAAGACTTCCACTTTCTATATTTTTTCTGCTATTGACTTTGACTTTTATGACTTTATGATTTGAGAAGATGCTTTGCATTAATTCAGTGGTATGGATTTTACTGAGAATTGCTTTATGTCCTAACACATGGTCTATTCTAGAGAATGTTACATGCGCACTACAGAAGAAACTGTAGTTGTCTGCTGATAGATAGAAAGTTCTGTATATGTCGATGAGATCTAGTTGATTAATTGCAGCAATAAGTTCTTCTGTGTCTTTATTGAGCTTTTTTCTAGAGGATCTGTCTAATATTGAAAGTGGAGTGCTGAAGTCTCCTACTATTATTGTGGAGTGATCTATCTCCTTTTTGAGTGTAGTCAGCATTTCTTTGATGTATTTAGGTGCTCTGATATTAGGTGCATAAATATTTAATATTGTTATGTCCTGCTTATGTATTGAACCTTTCAGCAATAAACAGTGGCCATCCTTGTCCACGATGGTGGATTTTACATTAAAATGGACTTTTTTCTGAGATTAGAATTGCCACACCTGTACTTCTTTGTTCATTGTTAGCTTGATATATATTCTTCCATCCTTTAATTTTTAGTTTATTTCTATCTTTAAGTCTAAGGTGAATTTCTTGTAGGCAACATATAGGTGGGTCATGTCTTTTGATCCAAGATGTCACTCTTTGTCTCTTTACTGGAGCATTCGGTCCATTCACATTAAGTGTAATTATTGACAGGTATGTGTTCAGTGCTGCCATTGTGATATGTTTATTTTTGTGTTGATGTTTTCTCTGCTGCTCTTATTAACCTGTTTTGCCACCTTCTTTGTGAGTTGATTTTTCACTTTTTTCAGCGTTTGTTTTGTGGTTGTTGAGATTCCTGTATTACATTTCTTAATACAGCATATCACTTTTTTATTGTGCTTTACTGCTGCCCCTATGATTCCGCTTAATAAACTTTATATAAACCCAATTTTGATTGCTACCAGTCTTGTCAACTTCCTCTCCATCTGGAAGGACTATACCGACTGTAGTACATCCCTCCTTTTATATGATGACATCATAGTTTACTCATGACTGAGTCAGATCTGACTCGACGGCACTTGGCTGGCTATCATAGTTTACATGATATGATCACTGGATCATTTCTTTCACTATTATAGCTTTGATTGCGTTTGGAGCCTTCCCTAACTGAGTAGGATTCTGGATAATGTGTCCTTCTAAAACATAAAGTCAATGGTTTTGTTCTTCCAAGTCAAGAAATTCTTTTAGTATTTCTTCTAGCTTTGGTTTGGTTTTTACAAAGTCTCCGAGTTTCTGTTTATTTGTGAATGTCTTAATTTCATTTTCATATTTGAAAGATAGTTTTGCAAGATATGTAATTCTTGGCTGGAAATTCTTCACCTTCAAGGCTTTGAATGTGTCATGCCACTGTTTCCATACCAGCATCATTTCTGCTGAGAAATCTGATGAAATCCTACAGGGTTTCCCACTGAATGTTAGCTTTGCTTTGAGTCTTGCTGCCTTTAAGAGTTTCTGCTTATGTTTCATTTTGTTAAGCTTGATTATAATATGTCTTGGAGTCTTTCTATTGAGATCTATGTTGAGTGGTGTTTGAGGCGTATCTTGGGTATCTATATTCTCTTCTTTCGTAATTTCTAGGAAATTTTCTGTCAGCAGCTCATCTACAATACTCTGTGTGTTCTCAGGTGTCTCACCCTGTTCAGGAACTCCAGTTAATAGTAAGTTGTTCTTCTTAATAGAGTCCCACATGCTTCTCAATGCTTCTTCATTTTTCCTGTTTTTTTTTTTTTTTTTTTTTCTGATTTCTCCTTGTAGATGCTGGGGTCAGTAGCTTTGTCTTTCATATCAGAAATTCTCTTTTCCATTTGTTCCCTTCTGCTTTCTTGGCTTTGAATTGAAGTTTCTATGTCTTTGATTTTGTCCTTAATCTGCTGGATTTCTGAGTACTGATGTTCCATCAGATCAGACAGCTTGCTTAATTTTTCATTTTGCTCTGCTGTATTCTGTATAAGGTCTAGGAGGGCTCTCTATATAATTCTTTTGTATTCACCTTCTGATAGCTTCAGAAAAGCTTCTTTGTCTGGGAAGTTCTGAGGTGGCTTCTTTTGGGGGCCTTCTGATGCCATGGGTAATTGCTGGGTTACTGTCTCCTCCAACATTTGTTGCTTTTGAGGCTTCATGTGGGTCAATAGAGGCTGGGAGAGATGCTGTGAAGATGCACCACAGTAGGTTTCTAGGCTGTATTAAAATGAGAAGTAAAAAGTGTTTGACAACTTCCAAAGTCAGTCAGGTTTTCAGGTGTATACGTCCTTCTTCCCATCTTCCAAAGTAAGCACCTCTATATTGAACCCCAGATGTTATAAACTAGCTCAAAATACAGAAAGGCTACTAGCCTGCTGGCCTCTGCTGTTGGGCCCCAGCTGTAGGTGATACTGTGTAGAATTCTGCTTTACTGCTGGAAAAAGTGGTCTCTTCTGGGTAGATACTGCCTCTCAGCCCAGGAATTAGGTCAGGCTGAGGCTTCTCTATAGATGACTCCACCTCCCATCAAAACAAGATAGCATCCCACATAAGCTCGCCAGCTGGCCAGGACCAGGCTCCCAGCAGAAAGAGAGGCCAAGAATGCCAAAATGCCCAGAGTCCACAGCCTCTGCTGCTGGGCCTCAGCCCCAGGCAATGCTGTTCAAAACACTGCCTCCCTGCTGGAAAAGCACTCTCCTCCAGCAGGTGCCACCTCCCAGCCTAGGAACCAAGTCCAGCCAAGGACTCTGCCTGGGCTTCTCCATTTCCCAGTGGATCAAGATGGCATCCTACACAAGCACATGGCAGAGGCAGAAAGATAGGCCAGAGGATCCGAGGTGTATAGAGTCCAAAGCCGGGCTCTCAGAACCTGGTAATTACACTTGCCAGTCCCACCAGCAGTGTGTCTGAAACCAACAGCCAATCAAATCCCAGCTCTGCCTGCTGGCCAAGACAGAGCAAAAAATAAATCAAAATGGTGAGTTACCTTCTATCTGTGCAAGCCTCTGCTTGCCAAGAGTAGGATCAGTGAAAGAGAGGAGGTTTTGCATTCAGTGGCATGAAGTCCAAAATTAACAGCCCTATGCCACATCCCAGGGCTAACTATGTGTCCAGAAGGCTCCTTTTAATTATCATTTCAGGTCTTAGTTTCCAGAGGGAATTAGGGAGATATGTGTTTAGTCTGCCATCTTGACTCTGCCCCCTGGTATTTCTTTTTGAGTTAGAACTTTTTTCTACATTTTTTTCCAGCTCTAGTTGGGACCCTGTGTTGTGATTTTTGTCAGAACAGTTAATGGTGGTAGTTGGGCATCAGCTAGCTGTACTAGATTCAGTCTGCTGGAGGCCAGTATAGATGTGGTCCGTTAGTCTTTGGACTAATCTTTCCCTTGTGTGTTTAATTTTCTTCATTCTTCCTCACTCCCAAAAGCATAAGACTAATAGAATGTCTTAAATGGCCACTCACAGGCTTTTAAGACCTCATATGTTACTCACCAAAGTAGCATGTAGAACATTTTCTTTATAAACTACATATGCCAGCTGATCTAGATGTTCTACAAGACCATGGTCCCTACAGCACTCATCTCAGCAATTCGGTCCCTCTGGAAGTTTGGAAGTGTTTCTTGAGCTTCCATGACCTAGCCTTGCACAAATTGTGCTGAGGAAGTCATATCCTTGAAGGGGGAAAAAAAGCTGTTAAAATATTCACCATATTACATTGCAATAGATGAGAGATGATATCCAGCTAGAAATCATTTATGCGTGAAAAAATGAGATCCCAGCCTTAAGAGAAAGAGGACTCAAACATCATGGTAGAAAAAAAAACTAGATTTGAATTTCGAAATACTGAGTCCCAGTGTTGGTTCTGGTACTGACTTGCGAAGGGGTCTTGGGTAACTCACTTAATTATTGGTCACCAAAAATTCCTCCTTCTGGGAAATGGATGTCATAACAGCATCGTTTCTCACATTACAGTGTTATGCTAAGGATGAAATTATATCATTGAATAGTTTTTTCTTGAAAAATTGAAAAGTGCTAAAATAATGTAAGATGTAACTGTCATTAAACAAAGAAAATAAAATAACCATAAGGAAAGTAATACGAACAGCAGCAAGGGAGTCTTACTTTAGTTTGGTTAGTACTAACAACCATATTGATAATATAGGACAAAGATGCAAAGAAAGGAAAGAGAATGAGACTTCCAAAGTAACCCCTTCCTCAAGATGGTTTGGATGTTGCCCCACCAGTGAACTGGGGCAAGCTATGTTTAAAATAAAATGAATCTGACTGTTACCTAGAATTGGCTATGGCTTTTTTTTTTTTAATATTTTATTATGCTTTAAGTAAAAGTTTTTAACCTAAGTCAATTTATCATTCAAAAACATACACATACACTACTGTGTAACTTACTGCTCTGTCCACCCTGTGACAGCATATTCCTCCTTTCTACCCTAGGCATCCTGTGCCCGTTTATCCAGCTCCTACCTCTCTCTACCCTCTCATCTCACCCCCAGACAGGAGCTGCCTACTTAGTCTCATGTACCTACTTAGCCAAGAAGTACACTTTTTGCCAGTATCACTTTACGTCTTATAATGCAGTCCAGTCTTTGCGGGAAGAATTGGCTTCTGGAATGGTTTCAGTTCCAAGCTAACAGAGAGTCTGGGGGCCATGTCTTCCAGGGATCATCTCATCTGTCAGACCATCAAGTTTGGTCTGTTTAATAGAGTTTGAGTTCTGTGTCCCATTTTTCTCCCACTATATCAAGGATTCTTTGTGGTGTCCCCTGTCAAGGTAGTCATACCCAGGCACCATCTAGTTCTTCTGGTCTCAAGCTTATGAATCTCTGGCCCTTCCTGACTCCTGGGCTCATATTTTCCTCATGTCTTTGGTGTCTGTCTTTCTCCTCTGCTCCAAGTGAGTTGGGACTGATCACTGTTAGTTACATGGCTGCTTGCTAGCTTTTAAGACAGCAGGTACCACCCACCAAAGTGGGATGCAAAACATTTTCTTAAAAATCTTTTTTGTGCTAGTTGACCTAGCTGTCCCCTTAAGCCATCATTCCCAGACCACTGCCCCTGAGACTCTGTCCTTTGAAGTGTTTGCTTATACTTATGAAACTTTGCTTTTGGTTTCGTCCAGTTGTGCTAACTTTTCCTCTACTGTGCATTGTTCCTCCTCTCACTTAACTTAATTCTTGTCTACAATCTAACTACCGAACAGCCCTTTCCCTCACTCTCCACCCTAGTGACTATTGAAGACTGTTTTCTTCTGTGTTTAAACCTTTTCTTGAATCCTTATAAAAGTGGTTTCATACAATATTTGTCCTTTTGAAACTGACTGATTTCAAGCAGCATAATGCCTTCCAGATTCCTTCCCAGTATGTTTCCCAAGTTCATTGTTGTTCTTCATCATTCCATGATATTCCATTGTGTAAATATACTACAGTTTGTTTATCCATTCATTCACCGATGGGCACATAGGATGTTCCCTGTTTTTGCCATGGTGAACAGTGCTGCAATAAATATTGATATGCATATATCTCTTTGTGTGACTTGGCTGTACTCTTAATGAAAAAATTACTCAGATGAGTGGGAAACCGTACATGAATAAAAACGGTGTATGATTTGTGGATTTAATTACTTGTCTTTTCAAAGCCAAGTTGAAACAAGAATGATGAAGCTCAAGAGCTAATTTATTTGTAGATTAATTTTTTCTTTGCTGTTTTACTAGAATCTTCAGGAGATTTGAGTTATAATATCATGTGTGTCAGTACCTGATGTGTTTTCCTCTCATATTATTGAAATAATTGTAATGATATCATGAAAGCTCAGTAATAATGTTTATTATTTTGTAGTAGCCTTAAAATCATTGTCTCAGGAACCAAGGAAGATAGGATATCAGTTCTCGTGGTTTTGATCTGTGACCTGGAAGCCTTTCATACTCATCCTTCAAAAGGTGCCTTGTCTCTAAGGAGATGTATTAGTTTTCTAGAATTATTATAACAAAATACCATAACTTGAGTATCTTAAATGAGCAGAAATTCATTCTCTCACAGTGTGGGCCAGAAATGAAGTCACAGGTAATGTTGGTCTTTCTACAGATGCTGAGGGACGCTCTGACTCATGCCTCTCTCCTAGCTTCTGCTGGTTGTTGGTAAGCCATTACTGTCCCTTGGCTTGTATCTATAGTTGTCCCCATGGTCACACTGTCTTCTTTTTTGATGTCTGTGTATCTGTCCTTTTCTTACTCTAAGGTGATTGGATTTAGGGCCCATCCTAACCCAGTATGACTTCGTCTTAGCTAATTATATCTATAGAGACCCTATTTCCAAATAAGGTCACATTCTGAGGTTTCAGGCAGACATGGAGTTTTGGCAAACACTATTCAATCTAGAACTTAAAAGAATTACTGATTTTTTTTTTTTTAATGTCCTGAATAGTCTGTAAGGAGCCCTCTGGTACAGTGGTTAAGTGCTCTGCTGCTAACTGAAAAGTGGGCAGTTTTGAAGTCACCAGTTGTTTGGTGGGAGAAAGATGTAGTCTGCTTCTGTAAAGATTTATAACCCTGGAAACCCTATGGAGCCATTATACTCTGTCTTACAGGATCACTATGAGTCAGAATCAACTTAATGTCAATGGGTTTAGTTTACCATAAATACTCTGCATTACTTTAGTTCAAATAATAAGTCTAAATAATAAGGCTAAATTTTACATGTAATTTGGATGGCACTCCTAGGATACAATGACTTAGTTCCCATCATTGTTTGGCTCTCAGTTCAGCTTCTCATCTGTTTCATGCAAAGTTTGAGAAACAGAAAAAAGGGAACAACAACAACAACAGACAACATTGCCTTTAATTTTCCTTTCCTATTTTCTAGAGGGAAAATGCAACTTGGAGAATGCATTAGTCAGGACACTATGGGTTTCATGTATCAAAAAACAAATCTAATTAACTTAGACAAAAGGGATATTATTGAAAGGTCACTGGTTAATTCATACTGTTAAAGGGAAACATGAATGATGAAGAGAGGAAGGAACCAGCTGAGCCGCAGGAGACAATGGAAGTCAAAGACTGATATCTCTCTCATTTCCTTCTTCTTGCCTGTGAACTTGATTCTCCTACATCATCTATGATTCAGTAAATTCTGTCTTCATAACCTGATTCAAGACAACAAGATCATGGGGGAAGAATTCTCATGGGCCTGTCACTAATTAGGTACCTTGCTCAAGCACAGTGGCCAAAGAGCAAGGTAACGTAAGAACTGGACATCCCATGTTTAAACTAGGGTTTCCTGAAGAAACGGGAATAGGAAGAACAATCATTCCCCATAAGAAGAGTCATTCCCCATAACTAGTTGCCACTGAGTCCACTCTGACTCACGGTGGTCCCACATGCATCAGGGTGGAACTGTGATCCACAGGGGTTTCAATGGCTAGTTTTCTAGAAGTGGGTCTGCAGGCCGTTCTTCCAAGATGCCTCCAGCTGGACTGGAACCAGCAGCCTTTTGTTTAACAACCGAGCACATTAACCATTTGTCCCACTGAGAGACTCCATAAGAAGGGTAGGGTAGCAGTGCTGCCTAGGAGAGGAAACGAGAACCAATCGAAACTATCTGAAAGAAACGTTAAGAAATAAGCAAATCTGTCATAGAAACTTAGAACGTTGTACCTTTTCTTTCCACTCACTTTAAATTATATTCTGGTAATACCATTGTGAGTTTTCGGAACAGACAGCCTCCAATTGTAGAAAAAGGATGCATTCCAAAAGTTGATTTATGAGGAGTTTGGAGGTAAGAACACATAGAAATAATGCTACATATGGTATTTTGTTTTCAGGCCTGTTTTTAGAAACAGAATCCACCCTATTCTATGTTGTGTTAGTAGCAGTTCATTTCAATGTCTCCGAACACTCAGAGCCGGGATTCCAGGTACCTTGGAATACATCTTGCCCTTTCACTGTAACTCCTTTTCACTGGCATTGGACAACCAGGTCACGCCAAGCCAAGTGCCGTCGAGTCGGATATAAGTAAGAAACCAAAAATCTACTGCCATCAAGTCAATACTGATTCATCTCAAACCTACAGAGTAGAACTGCCCTATAGAGTTTCCAAGGAGTACCTGGTGGATTTGAACTGCCAACCTTTAGTTGGCACCTGGGTTTCCAGTTGAGTAAGAGAAGAGCAGAAAAAAGAACTCTGCTAAAATTCCCAAGTATCCACAGTTTATTCACTTTCTGTGTCTGCTATGCTACAACACAGAAAATACTGGAATAAAAATTTGAAAATCTTTGTAATAAACTGAGTAACTGCTGTTTGCTGTGTGAGTTAAGAAAATAGGTCTCAATTTTCTCATCTGTAAGATGGTGATGGTGGTGGTGGGATGTGTGTGCGTATGTGTGCGTGTGTGTAGGGAGGCACCTAAGACTGCCTTTTAATGTTTTCCCAAGCCTAAAGTACCATCTGTCTATGATTAAGAATAAAACATTTTCTCATAACACTGTAACTACCCTCTTTGCATAGTAGTTAAGTGCTTTGGCTGCTAACCAAAAGGTCAATAGTTTGAATTCACCAGGTGCTGTTTGGAAACTCTATGGGGCCGTTCTACTCTGTCCTATAGGATCACTGTGAGTCAGAATTGACTCAGTGGCAGTGGGTTTTGTTTGTTTGTTTTTTAATAGCTATTTAAGGAAAGGTAGCTCTCCAGGTCAAAATTTATATGAAGAGGACAACAAAGAAATAGCAAAGGAAGGCAGGGGCTGTACACCTTCCTGTCTATTGGTATAAATGCCCTCTTCCTTAGTATCTGGAGCCAGATACCTGACCAGGGCTGCACCAATCACAATCCTTGTCATATGATCTTTCGGACTAGTTTTGGGTCATTAAGACAGAGCCTACTGAAGTATAGATGGAGGAAAAGAGCCTGAATTACATAGATGAAAGAGAGGGGTCTGGGCCACTTAACGTTTTTTGAAATTGCCTGTACTAACAAATGAAGAAATGTCAAAACAGGATTGCAAAAACTATGGTATTGTCAATAATTTTATTTAACCAATTTTACACAACAAAAATTATGATATATGAACAATTTTTAGTTGTAGGGATTATTTTGGAGAAAAAAGATGAATTCATTATGTAATCCAGGTAGTATGGTCTGTTAATGAAATGCCGGTGTGAGACTGTATGAGAAATGATTTTTTTTAAATATTGTCAGTAGGCATATCTGTTATTGTATATACAACCTCATTTGGAGATAACATCAACAGCCCAAATTTACGGCTACTTCTGCATAAGAAAACCAAAAAAAGGAAACAAACTTATTGCTGTTAAATCAGTTCTGGTTCACAGCACAAGAGTCCTTAGCCAAGCGGCTCTTTAGGACCCTGTCAGAGTCCTTTTCCTTTGTTGTTACACTGGAGGTTATTACTGGTCAGGGCATCAAATCAGAAATAACAGTCCTGTTTATTTTCAATAATACCTTTTTATCCCCCAAAATTTGATTGATTACTTTAGCATTTAAAGAAAAGTGTTTCCTGAGTATAGTCTCTATTATTTGCGGGAGAAATGAAATAGTAACTATCTAAGGAAATGTTAGTAGACTGTACGAACACTAAATTTAAGGAATAAATTAAAATAATTTTAAATTATGTGAGGTTGATAAGCCATAAACATATTTCAGGAGAACTCATCCTCTGAAACTGTGGGTTTAAATGAAATTCAGTGAGGGTTTTGGAAAATATTTACGTAAATTTTTGTCTATTTTAGAAATTTTCTAATATGAAAATGACAGTCAATTGTGAATCCAATGCAATGTACGTATGTTGATTGTTTCTCCTTTAAATGGAAGTCTTTGGAAATTCGTAAGGCCTGATTTTAGAGCAGTTACTTTATAGTCGCTAAGGAACGAGGGAGCTTGGGCTTGAATACTAAAAAAGAAAACCTACTAAATGACACTCAGATATTGAGAACCTAAGTACCTTTGTTGTGTAAACACATTTTTATTAGTTATCACACTTGGATTCTACAGGGTGAAAATAACAGAAAATTATCATTTTTAAGCACATATTTTTGTTAGTATTTTGTTCTCTGTGTGAACTACTAAGATTGTTACTCTGTGAAACTGGAGAAATAAATTACTTCTTTGCATCAGGTATAACAAAAACAGTCAAACTTAAGAGAAAAAAACTCACAAAAGAAATGTTACTAGCTCATCCAAGAGCCTGTTAAAGATCTAGTTAAGAAGAAATGAGTCTGTGATTTTCACATCTGGGAGACAAATAAAACAGACCAACTTCAGGGCAGCAAATCAGAGAAGAAAGTAGGTCAGCAGCCCCACGGCGTTACAATGAATTGCTATTATTTAAAGGGACGGTCGGAGAGTAAAACTGCCTGTGAGCAGAAATGCCTAGGAGAACAATGGGGAAGCTGAACTGAAAAGCGGACTCGGCAAGGGCAACACAATGGCGCGGCTCAGAGTGTGAACTGCGTGTCCTTGGGTCGGGCAACGGACGAACAGCTGAACAATCTCATCATTCAGGAGGTTACTAGCGCCTGGCAAGCTGAGTCTGGAGAAGCAAACTGAGCCGCGGCCCTCCACAGGGCAGAGAGAAGGAAAACAGCCTTGGGATATGGAGTGAATCCAGAAGATTTTGAGACAGGACATAACTACCAACTCGTTAGGATTAGCACTTTCCAATAAAAGGGAATTTTAAGTAACAGAAGAATAGCGGAGGGGACCGATATATTTCATCAAATGCATTTACATTAGCTACATGGTGAAAGCCAGGTACTCAGTGGGATTAATGAACTCTGGTAATCAGAGCACATTACATACTGGGGGACTTACCATATTTTATTTCCATCTTTAAGATTTACTGCGCATTTTTCTTGCCACTAAGTGGAATTTTGGACTCATAATTGCTAAGTGAATTTAGATTGTAACTAGTATAGTACAGAAGACTGAGACAAACAAGCTGACTCCACTCCAAAAACACTCTCTGCTTTTCTGTTTATCACAGGCCATGTGGCTTCAGTTGATTGGGCAGAAGTTCTTTTGTCTGAAAAGAGACTCGGGCTGAAAATTATTCACGCTCCTAGGAAACCCTACAGGGCAGTTCTACTTTGACCCATAGAGTCGCTATGAGTTGGACCTGAATCGATGGTTGTGGGTTTTTTGTTTTGTTTTGTTTTTTGAATAGGGAATGAACAAAAGTGAAATCAAAGTCATTCATTCATTTAAAATATACTAAACCAAAACAAAAAAAAAAAGAAAAACTTGCCTGGAGTTGATTTTGACTCATAACAAACCTACAGGGCTGAGTAGAACTGCCCCAAAGAGCTTCCAAGGAACTCCTGGTAGATTTGAATTGCTGACCTTTTGGTTAGCAGCTGTGGAACTTAACCACTACACTACCAGGTCTTCCAACAGGTACTG
Organism: Heterohyrax brucei; assembly: GCA_028571685.1. Lineage (NCBI taxonomy): Eukaryota > Metazoa > Chordata > Mammalia > Hyracoidea > Procaviidae > Heterohyrax > Heterohyrax brucei. Next base: position 89,719,742 of record CM053146.1, read on the forward strand.
GGCATCTGTAATTTCAGGCACTGTTCTAAGTTCTGCTAAGTAGCAGTGAAGAAAACGATATGTTGTCTCTGACTTCCTGGTGCTAACAGTCTAGTGATATCCCTGGGTGCTACAAAAAATTAACTTGCTTAGCTACTGGCAGAAAGGCTAGAGGCTAATCCATCCAGAAGTACCTTGGAAGAAAAGCCTGGTCATCTGCTTCCAAAAAAACAACCATTAAAAACCCTGTGGAGCACAGTTCTACTTCGACACACATAAGATCACCATGTGTCAGAATCAACTCAACAACAACAGCTTTTAATAATAGGGAAGGAGTTCCAGAGTGGTGCAAATAGTTAACACACCAAACTACTAACTGAAAGGATCAGGGTCCAAGTCCACCTGGAGGTACCTCAAAAGAAACACCTGATGATCTGCTGCTGAAAAATTCCAGTAACCAAACCTACTGCTGTCAGTTCGGTTCCAACTCCTAGCAACCCTACAGGAAAGAGGAGGACTGCCTGAGAGAGTTTCCAAGGAGCGCCTAGCAGATTTGAACTGCCGACCAGCTGATTAGCAGCCGTAGCCCTTAATCACTATGCTACCAGGGAAACCCTGAAGTTTGGCAGTTCATGTCCACCAGATGCTCCTTGGAAACGCTACTGGGCAGTTCTCCACTGTCTGCATAGGATCGCAATGAGTTGGAATTGACTCGACGGCAATGGGTTTGGTTTGGTCCGACAAATTAGCCACTGAAAACCCCAGAAAGCACAGTTCTACTCATGTCACCCTGAATCAGACTTGACTGACAACAACCAGTAGCATTCTAGTGGGGAGACAGACTATAGTCCATAAACAAATAAACATAACTCCGGGGCGTGGTTACCGCTCTAAAGGAAGGGACAGCAGTAGGGGATGTTTCAATCAGAGAAGTCAGGAAAACATTCTCTGAAGTTATGTCATATGAGCAGAGATCTGACTGCTTAAATGAAAGAAGAAACTGACTGTTGGTCAATCCAAGACTGCACAAGGCTTGCTGTGTTAAAAAAAAAAAAAAAAGGTGAGTAAGCACGTAAGCGGAGAGTGAAAGGATGTGAGGTCAGAAGGAAAACTCAGAAAACAAACTCATTGCCAATGAGTTGATCCTAACTCATAGCTGGCTTAGCAGCTGTAGCTCTCAAGTATGAGCCCCCAGGATTTCCAAGAGGTCAGCAGGAGATGGAACCTAATCCTGAAGGATCTTAAAGGCTATAATGAGTCGGAATTTAATTCTTAGGATGATGAAAAGTCACCAAAAGTTTTGATCAGGGCAGTGAAGTAATTTGACTTGTTCCAGAGAAAAGAATGTTCTGTCAATTTTTAGTAAGAACAGGCTACAGAAGTTTCACCAAATAGCACATCCAGCCATCCTCACTCTTGTCTAGTGACCTGTCTCCTGCATTGAGAAAAGTGAAGCCGTTGAAGAGAACTTCCAGAGTCTCGGTGTCCGTTCTTCCCATCTGGTGATATCTGCTTCCTTACATATAGTCCACCTTCTTGCCTGTTACGACAGGTGAACTATTTGTGTTCCTCTAACAGCAGTCCCTCCAATTGTGCAAAAAATCTATTCTCACTGTTATTCAAAGCTTCTGAAATTCTCCTTGCTGTGCCTGCCTCACCCGCTGCCCCCTCCGGTGGTTCCCTCATTTGTTCTACCTTTGAATACTTTTTCCTTTGTACTCACTCACTCTCTTAACGATCTCCCAAGTCTCACAGCTTTAACTGCTATCTCCCCAGTAACGATTCCCACAGTCATACCTGAGCCCATAATGTGCTCCTGAATTCCACACATGGATATCCATCTGCCTGTACATCTCACGTTTGACGTGTTCAAATCTGAACTCCTGATCTTTCCTCTAAAGCTTTCTCTGTTTAAGACTTCCCCCGCTTTGTTGATGGTATCTCCACAGCTCCAGTTATCCTGACCAAAAGTCTTTATGGACTACGTGTGACTTTCTTATTCCTCTTATACCCCATACCTAATTTGTTATCAAACATTATTGGTTTTGAGTCCCAAATATACCCAGGATACGACCACTCCTTAATATTTAGCCTTAGAAAATCAGTATTTGCACATATAGCATTGCTGAATATCATTATGATTACTGCCGAAGTACTCCCCTTGGGAAGCTATGCACCAATGCCAGTGCCTAGTGCACCTCAAATAACTCTTTTGGAACACCCTCCCTGATCACCTGATCTGGTCCCCAGTAACTTTTTTCTTTGCCCAAGAAAAAGGAAATATTGAAAGGAACACATTTGGATGACGTTCAAGACATCAAGCTTAATGCAGCAACAGCTCTGATGGCCATTCCAGAAAAAGAGTTCCAAAAGTGCTTCGAAGGGTCAACTGGGTGCTGGCATCAGTGTGTAGCTTCCCAAGGGGAGTACTTAAAAAGTGACCATATTGACAATCAGCAATAAGATATGTAGCACTTTTTCTAGGATGAGGTAGTGAACTTAGCTGGAAGTCCTTGTATTCATATATCAGAAGAGGAAGAATAACCAAATGCTTGAGCTACAACTTAAGCTTTAGTCAGATTCCTAGATACCTCATCTAGATTTTTGGCTCCTTATTTAAATTAGTTTGTCTTTCTTCAATCTATTTTCTTTATTTACAAAAATATGGCTAAGAATAAACTCACTGCCATTGAGTCGAGTCTGACTCATGGCGACCCTAGAGGTCAGAGTAGACCTACCTAATAGTATTGTTGCCAGCATTAGAAAAGTTAATATATATTTATATACATGTAGTGCATAGTATTTACTCAGCAAATTTTCTGTGTTCTTTCATGTATTTTTCCCAAAGACATGATTCATTAAGTATTATTTTTCCATTTTAGAGATGACGAATTATGTTTTAAAGATGTTAGGTTGTATTCCCTGTGTTGCACAGTAGGTAAGTGGTAAAGTTTTGATTGGATCTTATTGTTGTTAACTGTCCTTGAGCTAGCCCTTGACCCGTGATAACTCCTTGCACAATGGAAGGAAACGCTGCCCAATCATGCCCCAGCCCCATGAGCACTGTAGATCAGATCATTGGAATCCACAGGTTTTCACAGTCTGATTTTCAGAAAGAGATCACCAGACCTTTCTTCCTAGTACATCTTAGTCTGAAATACTCACTGAAATGTGTTCAGCATCCTAACCTCATCAAAGACTCTGCTGACAGACAAGCGATATAGTTGGGCTTGAGGTGACCCGGCAGGGGATCAAATCTAAGCCTTCTCATGGAAGGTGAAAACTCTACCACTGGACCACCGCTGCCTCACAGTTAGATTCAGATATCCGGCATCTTGTGAACCATGTTTTAAAGCTACGTATAAAATAACCACATATTTCTATAGCTGGAAAAAAATATTTCTTCTTAAAGAAATACTTCTAACCAAAGACATTTGAGTGGTTTATGGCTCAATCTCAGCTATCACTTGTTTAATTCAAGGAGTGTGGCAGAGCAGAGACCAGCAGGCTTCCTCTCCCCCACCTTCAGACGTGAGTGAAACTTGTCACTTGCTTTACAAACTCTTGCCCAGAATCATTCTCTCAGCTTGACAGGCTCTCAAAGTCCGTCTCCTTGATGGTGAGCCAGAATCAGCTGACATTGTGAGACTTGTTGTACTCAACGAAAAGTATACCAAGCCTGACTGGTAAAACTTTATTAATTCAAAATAAAAAATATTACTGAGAGTTGAAGACAGAATAAGCCTATTCAGGGCCTCCTCTCCTTGAACACAAGCTCTGGTGTTCTAAGAGGTTTCCCAGAGAGCTCAGAATCAGAGATGGATGATTTGGTTAGGGGTGTTAAAAAAGAAAGGAGAGAGGGAGGAAGGGAGGAGGAAACTACTGCCATCCAGTTGATTCTGATTTATAGGGACCCTGCGGGCAGAGTAGAACTACCCCATAGAGTTCCTAAGGAGCACCTAGTAGATTTGAAATGCTGACTTATTTCGGTTACCAGGTGTAGAACTTAACCACCATATCGCCAGGTTTTCGGGTTATGTGTATACGGGCATCAAATCCGGCTTGGAAGAAAAGCCAGAATCTCCTTAGAAACAAGGATGGCAAGATTGTCTCAGGTGCTTTGGACATGTTATCAGGAAGAACCAGTTCCTGGAGGCCAGCATGCTTGGTCAGATAGAGAGGCAGTGAAGGAGGAAGATCTTTACCGAACTGAACTGACACCCCGGCTGCAAGCATAGACCCAAGCCTGATGGCGATTCAGAGGACAGCACGGGAGGGGGCAGTGTTTCATTTGGATGGATGTAGGGTAACTAGGAGTCAGAGCTGAATCAACAGCGCTAACAACGACGGTAGTGGCATTAGGCTGTGTTATCACATAGGACAAGCAACATTTACCGTTGTAGCTGTAAAAGCAACTCTTTTTGTTGTTATTTTTAGTGCTTTTAAGGCTCCGGCTGTTCCGTGCATACTTTATTTTAGATATGCTGTTGTATTCAATCAATTGCAGTCAAATCTTGCAGGCTGTGGAGCCATTCTGTCTCTTTCTAATGTGAAATTGTCTAACACTGTTTAGCTCCATTACGTGTAGGTTTAACAATTTAACTTTACTTTTGAGTTCGTGAGAAATGCATTAGCTGAATGCATTAGTTTCAGAATAAAGTAGGGGCATTCGAAAGGCTTGTATCTCTAGCCATCTAAAGACGCACTCAGCCTAACAAAGTGATTTTCATCCCAGCCTGAGCAGCAGAATCGTTGTGAAATTGGAGAACATATACGTATTCTTGCCTGGCCCCCACCTCAGACTTACTGATGAAGATATGGACATTTTACATTTTGGCAAATAATGCTAGATTACTTTCAAAAGATACCGTTCAAATTCATACTTTTATCAATAATATGTGTTTCTTCCTTTCTCCTGAGTATTTTTCTGCTAAACTTTTTCCATCACCTTTACTCTTCTTTAACAGCTTTGGTAAAATATATGATAAGTAAAAACATACACCAAATACATAATTCTTCATAATATGACATAATTGTTCTGTCTTGTTCCAACACATGATGAAGAGAGAATCATATGACACATTTATTCTTTGGCAGAGAAACGCTTCATGGTGAGTCGGGTGAAATGATCACGTGTTGATGTGCTGTTTATATTAACTGACTGATCACCATATTAAAATAGCAGTAAACTGTTCTTTAAAAAGTGGGTAAATTATGTATAATTTACTTCAAATAAAATTGAAAGGGACAGATTTAAGGTGAGTTCAGGACATGATGTGCTTTTAGCTTGGGAATGAAATCAGTGTCCCTTCAACTCAGTAACCCTCAGTGTCATAATGTATAACTTATTCACTATAAATGAATGACAAGGGGATTAAACAGAATTCAGTGCATGTGAAAGCATTTTGGGAAATCCAAAAGATGATAGGTCTTTACTGAAATGTGTTACTGTTCCTTACTATATGTTAAATTAAGTTTCTCAGGCATATTTAACATGACTGTTTTAAGAAAATCTGGAGGGTCTAAATATTCGAGGAACCATTAGAAGGCTGTCTTCTTAGAGTACTGGAAATACTATACAGTAAATACTTAGAGAACCAATCCCTAAGAAATGTATCTGGCAAATCATTTTTGCGCTTACAGATCAGGCTTTGCTGTTTCATTAATTTAACCAGTGTACTGCTGCACAAATGACTGTTTTTGTTACTGAAGCCTGAATTGGAGCTCTTTCTCTTAAAAGAACTGCCTGAAGATATTACTGGATCTATGGGCCCTAAGCACCTCTTCCCTGAATTAACCTCAGTGATGTGCACACCATTACCTCTTGATCTAGATACCTGTCTGATCTGCATTCCTCTCATGTCCAGTGTATAGCAGGAGCTTTATTATTTGTAACTCCCACTACCTGATGACTGCTCTGCCTTGTCTTCACAGAGCAGACCAGGGTATTTTTTTTATTTTTTATTTTTATTTAACATAACTGAGTGAAAATGTACATTCACATGTAAATTTACATGCCCCCCTATATGCAGCTTCCACTGCTCTCCCTGTCCGGTGACTGCACACTATTCCTCTCTGCTCCATACGTGTCTCATCCTCCCCTTCCTCCAGCCAGAGGTCAGCAAGATGATATCCTATAGATGTATAGAACCATAAAGTGCTTCCAATATATGGTTACTCTGCATTGCCAAGTCCAATCCATTCCTGTCCAAAGAGTGGACCTTTGTTATAATTTATGGGAACGGGCAGCATCAGGGCCGGGGGCCATGCTCTCAGAGGAACCCCGAAACCGCTGGACCATCAATTGAGGTCTTTTAGTGGCAGACCAGGGTATTTTGTTTCTGCATCTCCCAGACTACTGTCCCAAGTCCACAACAGAGGCTACACTTTTTCTAATGATCTTGGTGGCCTTCGTCACTTGCATGGATTATGGGAGTGGGTGGCCCTGAGCAAGGTTAAGTTCTTCATCTGCCTGACTTCAAATTCTATTAAAAAACAACAACAAAAGACTGAAGTTACCTCTAAATCTATCATCTATGTGAAGTCTATCAGAAGATTTTGATTCCAAAAAGGACCTCAGGACCCTAAATCCCTGTATTTTTCTTCAAGTTCCAGAATAATATTGGAAGAGATCAGTGACATGGGAAGGCAGCAGAGTGGTGATCCCCACGAAGAGCCCCAGGAGCAGTCAGAGTCCAGGCTAAGGCGTTAGCTGAACCAACAACTGCTGTGTGCATTAAAGCACGCCTTTTTGCCATCTGAGAAGATGTCTTCATGCATAAACTAAAGAGATTAGATTAGAATTTATATTCATAATCACTTGGGGTTCAGAGTCCCCTCTGAAATTCTGCTGAAGGCTATAGACCTCCCTCCTCCCGTAAATCACAAATATAATTATGCCTCTAATTCCAGAAGGGTCAGAAAAGCCCTTAAAGGAACTTAGAATAATTTTTGAAGTCTAAAGTGTGTGACTAGAAAAAAAATGAGCCCATTCATGTTTGCTTTGCCTGCGTGAATTAGTTTTTAAATGTGGATTTGGGCCATTTCTGCCATCTGAAGTCATAATTACTTCTTTGTAACTGATACAATGCCCACAGCAGAGCAGCATACTCAGTGATGCCCCACATCCATCATAGATTAGGGGCAGCTCAGCACCGCAGGGGTCGGTGGTCCACCCTCTCACTCACCGCAGGGTTCCCTCTGTCACCTGCTGCAGAGGTCAACATTTCGCTTTGATGAGAACACGTATTGCAGAGGGGTGTTCACTCACATGTTTACTGTAATAATTTAGGAATCTCTGCCTTATATTGACCTGTGTTCTGCCCCTACCAGATAAATGTCAGCTACTGACCCTATTTCTGCCCTCAGAAGATACTGGGATTAATTTTATTGAATTTTCCAGTCTTTAGGGAATTCAAAGGCAATCCTTCTTATCATATCTTACTTTTCTCTGTGCTAAATATTCCAATTTCCTCTACAAATTCCTCTAAAATAGTAATCTCATAATGCCACTTTAAACTATAATACCCCCTTTAGTGGTCTTCTTGAAATGCAAAGCCTGTAACTAGACAGGATAACCCTAAAAAAAGTCCTACCAACAACATGATCAGCACACAGAGAGCAGTTCCTCTCTTAAACTTTAAGCCGTGCTATTAGGAATACCACCAACACCACCTGGGACTATGTTCTTATAAATATGCAACTCTAATTGGATAGTGTACAAATTGTAGTCACCTACAACACTTAAGGGAAACCCTCATGGTGTAGTGGTTAAGCGCTTCATCTGCTAACCAAAAGGTCAATAGTTTGAATCCACCAGACACTCCTTGGAAATTCTGTCGTATGAAAAGTCGCTATGAGTAAGAATTGACTGAACAGCAGTGACTTTTTGACTTAATTGTTTAGAACCAAATTTCCAGCTCTTGAAAATCTTTTGAAATTGCACTTGTGTTATTTATTGTGTTACCTTTCCTTCTAAGTAGCAAACCTGCCTTCTTTTGCCTCAAAATAGTTGATTAAAAAAAAAATTAAGGCTGTGGTCTGCTAAATGCAGTCTCGCTCCATAGATTTAAACCTTAGTGGTGTAGTGGCTCAGTGCTACATCTGCCAACCAAAAGGTCAGCAGTCTGAATCCACCAGGCACTCCTTAGAAACTCTATGAGGAAGTTCTGCTCTGTCCTATAGGGTTGCTATGAGTCGAAGTAGACTCAGCAGCAGCAGGTTTGGGTGCACTGGTTCCATGAATTCATTATTTCTTTACAAATTCATCCAACTCATGTTTAAGCAACCGATCTACAGCCTGTCAATGAGCAGGAGTATTGTATCCTTCTTAGGAGGAAGGTTAGGAGGATGAGGAGGTAATAGTGATTTGTTTTATTTTTTCTTTCTACACAATCGGCTTTCTTTTTAATTCTATCTTCTTCATGCTTTCACATATCTGTAATGTACTTTATCGTGCATTTTCCCTTGCGTATAGTATACTATAAAGGAAAAAACCTCGTTTGTCTTTTGGAGAGGATTCCTGTGGCTTCTGCTGGTATGCCACCAGGCCAAGTATGTGCTTGCTCCACAAGACCCTTTGCGGTGCACTGAGCCTCAACTCTAGTGCAGGTGGAGTATCTTCCTGCATGGTCATTAGTATTTGCAGAGGAGTTTCATCAACACCACCAGACTGACTGACTTTTCTCCACCTCCAGAGTTCCTCAAACATCAAAGGAAAGTCACACACAAACAAAGCATATACATGTTTAGGGATGTAGGGGGAAGTGTGGAAAGAAATAAATTATTAGACAGTCCTCAGCAGACTTCATTTTTTAGTCTCAGCATTATTGCATCAATAAGAAAATGAATAATACTGATAGGAACTAAAAAGTTTGAGCGATTTGTTGTTGTCAGGTGCCACTGAGTCAGTTTTGACTCATAGCAACCCTATGAACAACAGAATGAAACACTGCCCAGTGTTTTGCCATGTCCACAATCGTTTTTATGCTTAAGCCCATCGTTGCAGCCACTGTGTCAACCTATCTTGTTGAGGGTCTTCCTCTTTTTCACTGACCCTCCACTCTACCAAGCATTATGTCCTTCTCTAGGGACTGATCCCTCCTGACAACGTGTCCAAAGCGTGTAAGACACAGGCTTACCATCTTTGCTTCCAAGGAGCACTCTGGTTGTACTTCTTCCAGAACAGATCTGTTTGTTCTTTTGGAGGTCCATGGTACATGCAGCACTCTTCTCCAACACCACAATGCAAAGGCATCAGTTTTTCTTCTGTCTTCCTTATTCACTGTCCAGCTTTCACATGCATATGATGCAATTGAAAATACCATGGCTTGGGTCAGGTGCACTTTAGTCTTCAAGATGACATCTTTACTGTTCAGTACTTTAAAGAGATCCTTTGCAGCAGATTTTCCCAAAGTAACATGTCTTTCGATTTCTTGACTGCTGCTTTCATGGGCATTGATTGTGGACCCAAGTGAAATGAAATCCTTGACAGCCTCAATTCTTTCTCCATTTGTGATGATGTTGCTTACTGGTCCAGTTGTGAGGATTTTTGTTTTTCTGATGTTGAGGTGCAATCCGTACTGATGGCTGTGGTCCTTAATCTTCATTAGTAAGTGTTTCCAAATCTTCTTCACTTCCAGCAAGTAAGGGGATATTGTCTGTGTAATACAGGTTGTTAATGAGTCATCCTCCAATCCTTATGCCTCGTTCTTCTTCATATAATCTAGCTTCTCAGATTATTTGTTCAGTATATAGATAGAAAAGGTATGATGAAAGGATACACCCCTGATGTGCATCTTTCTTGACTCTAAACCACGCAGTGTCCTCTTGTCCTGTTCGCATGACTGCCTCTTGATCCGTACACAGGTTCCTTAAGAGTACAATTAAGTGTTCTAGAAATCCCATTTTATGCAATGTTTGCCATAATTTGTTATGATCCACACATTTGAATGCTTTAGTCAGTGAAACACAGGTAAACATCTTTCTGGTATGTTCTGCTTTCAGTCAAGATTCATCTAATATCAGCAGTGATGTCCCTGGTTCGACATCCTCTTCTGAATCCACCTTAAATTTCTGGCAGTTCTTTGTCAATATATTGCTACATTTGCTTTTGAATGATCTTGAGAAAAATTCTAATTGCATGTGATATTAGTGATATTGTTTGGTAATTTCCACATTTGGTTGGATCATCTTTCTTTGGAATGGTCAGAAATATAGATCTCTTCCAGTCAGTTGGCCAGGTAGCTGTCCTCCAAATTTCTTGGCATAGATGAGTGAGCACTTTCAGCACTGCATCTGTTTGTTGAAATATCTCAATCGACAATCCATCAATTCCTGGAGCCTTGCTTTTTGCCAGTGTCTTTGATGCAGCTTCAACTTCTTCCTTCAGTACCATTGGTTCCTGATCATATGCCACTCCTTCAAATGGCAGAATGTCAACCGGCTCTTTCTTGTGTAATGACTGTATTTCTTTCATCTTCCTTAGATGCTCCCTGAATCAGTTAATATTTTCCCTGTAGAGTCCTGCACTATTGCAACTTGAGGCTTGAATTTTTTCTTCAGTTCTTTCAGCTTGAAAAATGCAAAACATGTTCTTCCCTTCTTGTTTTCATTTCCAACTCTTTGCATGTGTCATTATATTACTTTATCTTATCTTCTCTGTTTCAGTCTTTTACTTTGCCATTCCTTCGTTTTGCTGTAGCTGTTTGATGTTCAAGAGCAAGTTTCAGAGTCTCTTCTGACTTCCAATTTGGTCTTTTCTTTTTTTCCTGTCTTTTTCATGACCTCTTGCTCTCTTTATGGATGATGTCTTTGATGTCATTCCACAATTCATCTGGTCTTTAGTCGTTAGTGGTCAATACATCAAATCTGTTCTTGAGATGGGCTTTAAACTCAGAAGAAATATACTCAAGGTTATCCTTTGGCTCTTGTGGACTTGTTCTAATTTTCTTCAGTTTCATTTTGAATTTGCACATGAGCAGTTGATGATCTGTGCCACAGCCAGCACCTGGTCTTCTAGTGACTGCTGCTATGGAGCTTTTCTGTCATCTTTTTCCACAGATGTAGTCGATTTGGTTCCTGTGTATTCCATCTAGTGAAGTCTGTGAGTACAGTCACCATTTCTGTTGATTAAAAAATGTATTTGCAATGAAGAAGTTGTTAGTCTTTCAAAATTCTATCATGCAGTCTCCAGCATTATTTCTATCACTAAGGCTGTATTTTCTAACTAGCTATCCTTCTTTGTTTCCAGCTTTTGCATTCCAGTCACTGGTTATCAATACATTCGGACTGCACGTTCAATCAACTTCCAACTGCAGAAGCTGGCAAAAATCTTCAGTCTCTTCTTCTTTGGACTTAGCAGTTGGTGCATAAATTTGAATAATAGTTGTATTAACTGGCCTTCCTTGTAGGCATATGGATGTTTTCCTGTCACTGATAGAGTTGTACTTCAGGACAGATCTTGAAATGTTCTTTTTGATGATGAAAACAACACCATTCTTCTTCAAATTTTCATTCCCAGCCTAGTAAGTCATATGACTGTCAGATGCATAATGGTCAGTACAGTCCATTTCAGCTCACTAATGCCTAGGACATCGAGGTTTATGTGTTCCATTTCATTTTTGATGATTTCTAATTTTCCTAGGCTCGTACTTCACACATTCAATGTTCTGAATGTTAATTGATGTTTGCAGATGTTTCTTCTCATTTTGAGTCATGTCACGTCAATAAATGAAGATCCCGAAGCCTTTACTCTATGGATGTCATTAAGGTCCCCTCTACTTTGAGGAGGCAGCTCTTTTCCAGTTACCTTCTGAGTGCCTTCCAAGCTGAGTGGTTAGGGGGGCTCATTTTCCAGCACTGTATCTGACAGTGTTCAGCTGCTATTTATGACATTTGCCCTGGCTAAGTCTTTTCAGAAGTAGACTGCCATCTCCCACTTTCTAGTGTGTCTTAGTCTGGAAGCTCAGGTAAAACGTATCTACCGAAGGCGACCCTGCTGGTGACTAAGTACCAGTGGCATAGCTTCCAACATCACAGCAATACGCCAGCCTCCACCAGCAGACAAGTGGGGGCTATTCGCTCTATGTTCTCCTATCAACTAAGACATCCAATCAACGGAAACAGCCAGAACTCTTCAGGGCAGAGCAGTCTCCTACCGCCTATAGGTTATTTCAAAACACGAATTAACCAATGATCCATTTTTAAATTACAAGATGAAATTAGTATAAACTGCATTGGGAATCCAGGATTGATGGCAGTGTTCTGTCACTAGTCCTGTCTCTTCAAAGTCTTTTTCCTTACACAACAACTGGGCAGACTAAGAAGAAGGCTGTTCAAAGTTGCTCCAAGTGAGTGATTTTACTTGAGAAAGATGTGACATATTTAGTTAACTTTATGATCATTATTGTCATAAAATGAATTAAGCATGGACCAGAATAAGCAAATAGATTTATATTCAAGTACAGGAAGTGATTGATTAATGGTTTAGTAAATTAGTAATTTTGATTACTGATTTTTTAAAAATACGCAGCCTCTTGATATGAGGCAAATCAGGCATGAGGTCATTACCCTTATCAAAAGAAAACAGACTTGATCACAATGTCATTATTTCATAATTACCTTGTGGAAAACAGGGACACGCTCTGGTGTCAAGCAATGGTTTGCAAATCTCAGGAAGACAAAGACAACCTCAACTCAGGAAAGAGTGTGGTGGGTGGCTAAATGATAACTGCTCTTTATTATCTCAGAGGGAATCTCAGGATCCTCTGAGCCAGCCTAATGGGTACACTAAATCTATGACACATTCTAGATAGTGATAGGAAACTCTAAGTCAACATCCCAAAAAGCTGATGGTGAGAATGCGTTGTGGTCTTGTGATAACAGGAGTGCATGAATCATTTGTTTATTCAGGAAGTAAGTACATACTCAGGGACTCTGATGCAGCAGAATTTCTCCTAGAACTACACAGCCCTTATAATTTTCACTTATGTTCACAAACCACTTATCTTCCCTGAGTCTAAATTTTACCAAAAAGGAATTTCTTCACGGAATTGTTCTGAAGTTTCAGTGACTCTTGTATGTAACACTCCAGCAGGATGACCGGATGCTCAGTAAACTTCCTTCCCTGCTCCTTAAGATTTAAACTTATTTTTTACTGTGCAATACATAACGACATGGAGTATTTCTTAATAACAAATTTCTCTCTAGTCTTTAATCAACAGAATTGTGAGTGATCTTTGTTCACAGATGAAATTAAAGTATTTAAATATTATTACAACTGATCAAATATTTTTGTAAGACAGTCTACCAAGCCCAAGGATGTCATTCTTTGCCAAGAAGTACTCTGAAACCTGTTGACTGCAATACCTGCAAATTCACACTTTTCCTGAGTTTCTTTGTTACATAGCAAACATGAGCTGTGACTTACCTTATCTTTCAGTTCTAACTGGAGTCGTTTTGAGCTCTATTACAAAAATCTAGTAAATCAGTGTTCTAATATATAAAGTACTGGTAACACTTTCCAGGTTAATTATCACTGCATGTGTGGAGTTTACCAGACACCGCTGGAATGAACAATAATGTTGTAGAGTAAGTGTGGTTGTTTTCTGATTATACTTAACATTTCAATTACTTTTTGAAAAATAAAAACAGGATACATTACTATGGAACTGCCAAAGGCAGACATCATATTGTTTGTTATTTCGTTCATTCAGTGAATTAGGTAGGGAAATGGATTGACACCGTAGCCACAACAATAGGCTGAAGCATAACAACAATTGTGGACATGGATCAAAACTGAGCAGTGTTTGGTTCTGTTGTTCATACGGTCGCTATGAGTCAGAACCAACTCGATGGCACCTAACAACAACAACAACAACAAACATTAATGGGCACCTATTGTTTGTCAGGCACTGTGCTGAGCACTCTGAATCAAAGCTGCATAATTCCTGACATCAAGAATTTTGCTCTAATGAGGAGGAAGACATGTAAACAAATGCAGCACTATTAGGTAACTGCTACAAAACCAGGTGATTCAAGAGCAGTTGAGGGCATATGAAAAGATCAGTGAAGTCTACCTGGGGAACTGGAGAAGCATCACACAGGAGGCAAGTTGAAACAGGAAGGATCAACGGGAGATTGGCAGGTGGGTAAAGAGAGTGAAGGTGTTTGGCAGTGAGAACAGAATGGAGACCTGAGGGAGACTGCAGTGGCCAGGAAACAGACAATGAGCATGTTAAAGCATAAATTATTGTGAGGGGAGGCAGGACTAGTACAATAGAGCCCTATTAAGTAGAGAGCAGATCATAGGAGACTTGCTGTTACAGGCAAAAGTACATGAATTCTTTCCCTCTTTATGGGTTGTGATGGTGTAGTGGATAAGTGTTACGGCTGCTAACCAAGAGACTGATAGTTCAAATCCACCAGGTGCTCCCTCGAAACTCTATCGAGCAGTTCTGTCTGTTGTATAACGTCACTATGTAAGTCAGAATCGACTCCACAGTAGTGAGTATTTTTGGTTTGGCCTATGGATTATGAAGGAAGTTATAGAAGAATTTTGAGTAATGAAGTTCCAAGATCAAACGAATATGTTCAGGTTCTTAAAGAAGGCTAACAATACTGTGATTCTTTTGTTGTTTACAAGTTTCAGAAATGGCACACACACAAATTACAGGTCTTCTGTTCCTAGGAGTTTCAATGGTTCTCATTGTAATAGAGCTCAGGAATGCCAAAAGCAATATTTGAACTAAATGATGTATCAGGATTACAGGAGGAGTCTGTGAGCAGATTTTTAGTTAGCAGATGTTAATAGGCTATGACGCAATTCTTAAAAGATTTAATTACAAAAGAAAGCCTGCTTTTAATGGAAATTTGGCTGAGTATGTTTTCACTGCTCAGTAAATTAAAAGGATTATACTGTTGAGATTCTTGAAGAAACACATGCAGAAACCAATGAAAACTTTCTTCTGCTCTTCTTTAGCTCTTACAGAGCAATGGTAACACCGTCAGAAGTAAATTTCCCTTAAATGACTGCAGTTTTTATAATTTCAGGGGTTAAGCATCTGAAAGGCCAGAACGAATCAGCATTCCCTGAGGAAGAAGAAGGTGTAAATGAAAAAGAGGAGCGATGGGACCATTAATTTCGGCAGCAAGAAGGTTTCTTGGGAATAACAGAACTATTAACTTTTCTGCATATTCCATGGAACTCCACTCCAGAAGCATTCTCCATCTTTGCATTCCACTCGTACAGTGGAAACACACGTTACAGGAAGCCCTCCTTGACCGAACTTTAGAATTAAGGACAAACTCTTCCGTGTTACTTGTAATTAAAGAATACCTTTATTTTGTGGTGATTGTTCTGTTTCACTAGTTAGAAATGTGCAAATGTGTGTTCTGACTTTAATACTGCCAGAGCTTAATCCTTGATATCGTACTGATGCAGTTTGCCTTCTAAGGTCAAATGTAAACAGCATCACTTTAAGAGTAAAAATAAATATCAAATGCATTTAGACATGAGTGTGTGTCTGGGTTGAACATAAAGAGAAATGTTTAATTAAAAGTGGGATGTAAAGTTAAGATCAAGATTTATCATGATTCTGTATATGAAACAGTATTAATTCAAAAATCATAAAGAAATACAAGATTTGTGAGTGCAAAAGACCATGTTATATTAGATTTTGAGTATTAAACACTTTTCTTCCAATGAAACATGAATGTTTACTTAGAGAACCACAAAACTGTCTCCATTTTCTAATCGGTGTGAGGTATGTTATACAGTATTTCTACTTTTCACTAAGAAAAAAATACTAAATTTAAAATAAAATATCACAAACTCCTTCCACCTTTTTTGAGCTAGTACTTGAAACATGGGCCATCTATTTTCAGTTGTTGTTTAATGAATTATTCAAAAACCACTCATTGACATCAGGTGAATTCTGATCCATAGCTACCCTACAGGACAGAGTAGAACTGCTTGTTAGGGTTTCCAAGCACCTGTGAGTGGATTTAAATTGTCCACCTTTTGGTTAGCAGCCAAGCTCTTAACCAGTTAGACTTTGTAAATCTTCTCTATCATAAAATAAAATGTTTGTTAGTTCATGCATATATAAACTCGTTTATTAATTCAACAACTATTTTTTATGAAGTTTTTTTCTAGAAAGATATTCTGCTGGGAGTTACATAAACAAAGGAAAGATCATTTCCTCCCTGTAGACCTGTTAGAGAAAATAAGACGTAAGTAAAAAAGCAAAGTTTTCCAAAACTGTACATATTTATCAAATACAGTTTTTGTCAGTTCAGTGTTCTGGCTTTCTGATCACAAAATATTTACATGACAAAATCTAGTGGGGATGGAGTGGTGGATGCCCAGTTTGTTTTCCACACTGATGGTCTTACTGAGGCTCAACTGTTTCGTGGATGAAGGAAATGAAAAAAATTTGACAAAAAGGAAGAAAAAATAAATTCCCTGTGGAATACTTACATTCAGATTCAAAGAAGTAAAATGATTGCTTTTGAATTTGAATATCAGTCTTACGAAACAGAGATTAAGAGAGCAATGTGGTGCAAACAGTTGCATGTCTGGCTGCTGACAAGAAGGGTTGACAAGTTGAACCCCCCCAGAGGCTACCTGGGAGAAAGACCTAGTGATCCACTTGCATGAAGATTCCAACCAAGAAAACCCTGTTGAGCAGCTCTACTCTATCTCAGGGAGTCAGTATAGGTCAAAGTCAACTTGATGGCACCCAACAACGTAAGAGAATACAACTGAGATCAATTCACCTTCCTTTACTTGTTTTTCTGGGGCGGGTGGCGGGGGGGAACGCTTGAGGAGTAGCACCACAGGTATGAATGAGCTACTCCATTTCCACATTTCTTCCATCTTTCCCTTTCTCACTCCATCCTTCTCTCCCTTCTTGTCTGTCTCTCTTTTTGAAGTTTCTGGACCACTTGCTGTGGCTGTTTGTTTGATTTCTTCTTTCTCTCTACTTAAAATCTAATTAGACCACATATTTGTTTTAAATGATTTTGAGGTACTTAGGCTTGGAAAACATCCAGACACCCTTTGAGAGTATTTGAGACACCCTGTGGTGCTCAAAAATAAAATTTCCCCTCTTTTCCCTTTAACTGATACTTTCATAAATGTTCTTTAGATGGATTCAGACAAACAAAAGGAAACCAAAGCTTTTGCTGATTTTGTAATAGCACTGGGGAAAATAAACAGCATGGTTTCTGGATTCTTTTATTCTGTTTTCTATTCTCAAAAGCACAAAGAAATCAAAATTAGAAGTATAACTTTTCTCAGGTAATGCTGTTTCTTCTCTTCTGAATCTCAAAACACAGAGATGAAAATTGAAAGCTTAAGTTTTCCGTGGTAAATGTGTTGGCTTTCTCAGAAACTTAAAGAAAACTGTAAAACTGTAAACTTAAGCAGAGTTTGTGCAACCTGTCACAAACAGCCAATCTTTGAGATAGGGGTGAGATGAGAAGCAAGAGGTTTTCTTATGCACTGGTACACAAGGAAGAAGCCTTGGTAGCAGAGTGGTTATGTGCCATCTCTGCTAACCAAAAGGTCGGCGGTTCAATTCTGCCAGGTGCTCCATGAAAACTCTTATGGGGCAGTTCTAGTCTTCCCTCTAGTGTCGCTATGAGTCAGAATAGACTTGATGGCACTGGGTTTGGTTTGTTTTTTTTCAGTACATAAGGACACAGAGGGGATAGATTCCTCCAAAGTCTGTATCCTCAGAATGCAGACCACCTGGAAGGTTTATTGAAAGGGATAAGATTTTAGGGGTACTAGGAGTTTTTAGAATGTTAATTCTCCCTTAGATAGTCACAGTGGTCATGTCCTAGATATGTTGATCTCTTAACTGGTACTTTGGGCCCAGAGGTGGTCTGGCCAACATGTAACTTCCCAGTTACAAAGCAGATTCCTTTGTTTTTTGTTTTATGGTTTTCAGATTATTATCACTTGCTTTTCCACAGTCCTAAAGAGAGCATAGGTTAGTGTTTACCTTGAGAGAAACTGAGAGAAATGATGAACTCATGGTTGGAGACAGAACTAAGAAATGAAATGGTTCATGTTATGTTCAGCATGCAGTCACATATTTTATTCTGTGTTTTCCAAAACCAGCTGAGATAATGGTTTCACACTTTCCTTTGTTCACACAATTATGGCTTAAGACAAGTACCACCCCCACCTCCCCGCCCACCCCAAGAAGACAATTTGACTTCAGTTTGGCTGAATGAACAAAGAAATTTTTGGACCAAAATGAAACAAAAAAATTTATTTCTCACACACTATATTTGTAGTATAATGTTTAGTGAATGGGCTTGGAGTCACCTTGACTTGGGTTCAGAGCAACCTTCACCAGATTTCAGACTCTCTTTCTCCATCTATAAAATGGGGACAATCATGCCTACCCCACTGTATTTTGGTGAGAATTAACTACATAAGATCTATAAAATGCTTACCCCATTTTGCCACCACTCAATAATCGATGTCTATTGCTATCATTATGGGGCAGTGGTGGGCAGTGGTAGAATTGTTACCTTCATACGTAAATCCAGGTTTAATTCCTTGGCAGTGAATCTAAAGCACAACCACACCTGTATGTCAGTGGAAGCTTGCATATTGCTATGATGCTGAATAGATTTCAGACTAACACAGACTAGGAAGAAAGTCCTGGTGATCTACTTTTGAAAAATCAGCCAGTGAAAATTCTCTGGATCACAGCAATCCATTTCTATTGTGCATGAGGTAGCCATGAGTCAGGGGCCAGTTCTTTAGCAACTGACAACAACGTTATTAACATAAGACTTAGAAAGGACCTCAGAGGCCATCTACCCAAACAAAAAGCTCTAATTGTTCCCCCCATGCTAAATTTTCTCTTTCCCTGTACAATCCCAGTTTTTTCACCTTTGAAATCTCCAGAAGAAGTTGAACTTTTTCCCACATTATAGCCCTTCGGATACAGAAGAATGTTCTGACGCCATCCTCTAAGTGGCCTCAACCCTGATTTCAAACACCGTGAGTTCCTCTCAACATTTTCTCATCATCCTAAATATTCATTTCTGCATCCTCTTCAATTGGTTATTGCTAAATGTAAACAAAGAAACAAAAAAAGTTTCTCTCAGGTAGAGGAGCTAGTGATCACTCTCTTTTTCCACAATACGTAGAGAAACTGAAGCCCAGTATGCAGCAAGGCAAGTCCGGATTCTAGGCCAGGGTTCTTCTTATTGCAGAATAATTTTGTGACCCATTTTTTTCTCTTCCTGGAGTTGTTTAGGGTAAGGGTATTTACATTTTAAAAAAAAGTTCTTGGACTGATTTATGTTTTTAAAAAATTTTCACCATTGACTTTTAATTTGGTATATGTCAATTTTTTTCTAAATTGTGGAAAATATGATGATTTTAACTTGTCCATGCAGAAGTTATTTTTATTTGTGTAGAGGTAGTCCCGATTATGAACAAATTCTACTTCTACTGTCAAATTCTACTGTCTTTAAGTTGAATATTTATGTATGTCAGAAGAGTTCAGTAAAGTTTGTGACTAACATCAGTTAGTCAAATTTCTCAGTACATAGTGTACTTTTCTATATATTAAAAAAACTAAGGAAACACTCCAGACACATAGTAATACAGTAATAATAATGTTTTAAAGTGTGCCAGCAAGTAGCTTCCATTTGTCATTATGAACCATTGTATGATCTCTCAAATTTTTAATATAGTAGGCTTTGCAGGGGTTGGTTTATAACTACCAGTTGGATGTAAGTTGGATGTTTATAACCCGGGAATTGGTTGTATTGGAAAAATACATAAATAGGAATCCATGATTTTGTATTATGGCTTAGCTGTGGCAAGTTTAAAATATGAATATATTTAAAGTCAATGTAAAGGAAAATAGTAAATAAACATAGCAGAAGTTATATCCAAAAATCACAAAAGTGACATACGACTGACTGAAGTTGTAGAAGCCCTGGTTTTGGAATATTGCCATAGCAAATAACTTCTGTGTAAGTATTACAGAGTTCCTTAGAAGCTATATGGATTTGTGAATTCATAAATAAACCACTTACATTGCATTAATTAAAAAAGCAAGCCTTTATTTGTTTCTTTGCCCACATCTAAAAGCAAATAGTTTTACATAATGACAGAGTACTAGAAAAAGCGTGTCGACCTACTTTAAGGAAACCCCGGTGGAATAGTGGTTAAGTGCTGTATCTGCTAACCAGAAGGTAGACAGTTCAAATTCACCAGGTACTCCTGGGAAACTCTATGGGGCAGTTCTGCTCTGTCTATAGGGTTGCTATGAGTTAGTTGTAACCTACTTGACCGCAGTGGGTTTCATTTATTGTTGTTTCCCTACATAAAAGTGTCTATGTTCATATATAATTTTGAATGGTTGTTTTGTCTTTGGACGGAAGAAAAGGGAAAGAAATGTTCTTACTTATTTTTTAAGTCTCTGATTCCAAAAGCTGGTCTTCAGTGGTCCAGCAGGCCTATTAATTATTAAAAGTGTTTCTGTTGATGAAATGTTCAATCTTTCAAAGAAGTTAAATTTTCAGATCTCATCACATAATAAGATTCTGAAAAAAAATCTAAATATCAGCAAAAGAAGAGCTTTTGGAAAATGATGGAGGGAGCATCTTTGGTTTTAAATGACGTGGTAAGCATTAAGGTGCTAACCTTGGCAAACGTTGTATAAAATTCACATTGCCGTGGGGGCAAACACAGACTGTGGGAATTAAATGTGATAGTCTACAAGAACACAGAGGAGCCTGCTCACCTTTTCTAAAGAGACCACTGCTGAACCACTTTTAGAACCACTGCTGTACTAGCAGTTCTCAGAAACTGGTCCCTAGCCAGCAGTATCAGCACCCCCCAGGAACTCGCTGGAAACCCCAGCAGCATGGTGGTTAAGTGCTACAGGTGCTCTTCAGAAAGTGGGCAGTTCAAGTCCTGTAGGCAGTCCTTGGAAACTCTATGGGGCAGTTCTACCCTGTTTAGAGGGTTGCTACAAGTCAGAGTTTTTGGTGAGTGATTAAGTTCTACTGCTGCTAAGCAAAATACCAGCAATTTGAGTCCACCAGGCACACATTGGAAAATTTATGGAGCAGTTCTACTGTGTCCTATAAATTGCTGTAAGTCAGAATTGACTCAAGGGCAATGGGTTGGGTTTCATTTGGGGAGAGAAATTGTTAGAAATGCAAATTATGAACAGGGCTACTCAAGACTGGAAACATACCAGCGGAAAACAATCACTACCACCTCCTCCAATTCCATTAAGATTTATTATTTTCTCCTTGCTGAATCTTGATCTTCATATTGTGAGGCTCCCTCATCTTGTGGACACAGACATTGGGTGCAGCCTCTCCCTGCACCACATTAATCATCTGTTTTATGCAGATAATGAAGGCTTGTGAAAGTGGATTAGAGAGAAAAGTAACCAAAGGTGAGAATTAAAAGCAGCTTGGAGAGTTGAAGAAAGAACTCTGGAGAAAACGGATTCAAAAGGTATTGGATTCATCTTTATTTTGGTTTTCTACTCTACCTGCTTCCCAAGTGAACAGAATGCTGGAACTCTCCTCATTCTTGGGGCATCTAAAGGAAGCACAGATTAGTCCTACATGCCAAGGTGTTGAGAATATGAAAAATAGATATTTTACCACTTAAAAATGCACATATTACATCAGTTTCATGACTGACATGTAGCTGCATATGTGAGTTAGAATGAATTTGACAGCAAAGGGTAAGGGGTGGCTGAATAGAACAACTGACATACCTTTAAATCAGTCTACACTGTTTTTCAAAGGGTCAGATGATATAGTTAAAGAAAAACAAACAAGACACATACATACAAAAAAATGTTTTATGAACTTGCAAGTTGACATTAAATCAATTCCAATTTATGCCAACCCTATAGGTCAACGTACAACTGCCCCGCAGAGTTTCCAAGAAGTAGCTGGTGGATTTGAACTGCCAGCCTTTGAGTTAGCAGCCTGAACTCTTAACTATTGTGCCACAGGAGACCAAAATTCTAGTTCATCATTCAGTCAATGTACATGAATGCCTATAACATAATAGTCTGGGGTTGGGGGGGATTGGTTTTTTTTTTTGTTGTTGTTGTTGTTGTTTTAGGTGCTAGGGTTATTAGTGTCAACAAGAGAGTTCAAGTCCTAACCTCCGGGGGATCATCTCAGATAGTGGTCAATTCCTGGAAGGAACTAAACCAAGATGATGTGGCAGCAGGTAGCTTCTCCTGCTTATTCTAGCTGTGTGAAATTAGGCAAGTCCTTTAACCATTCTGATCAGGGAAATGTAGAGAATAATAGGGGAGGTGACCAGGCCCTCCTGCCAAGCTCCTTCCAATTGTGAAGTTTCTCCCCTCTAATTCTCTTTCAGGAATTGCAAGCAAGCAGTACAGGAGAAAAAATGAGACAGGAAGCAGCAGCTTAGGGGAAGATGAGAAGAGGCAAGTGGCATCCTTGCATGCTTGTACAACAACCAACAGAATAAAATTGTTCAAGTTAGAAACACACACACACACACACACACACACGTATATAACTGGTATTAGCCTTGTAGCTAGCTCTTCTGTTAAAACTTTCTCTGACAAAAATGACCTGAAAACTAACGACGAGTTTTACAATTTGTTTATTCATTTTTAAATATTTAAAAATCCTTCCAGGAAAACATTCCTCCTACAAATCACTAATTGGATGATCTGCTCTTTTCTAATACACGAGCTTTGTTGCTTGTCAGTGCTACCTACCAGATCTCTTGCTTTAGAGAGATTTCTGTGACACGGTTTTAAAGTCTCCGGAACATTGCTTGCAGCCCTGGAGTAATTATTTTCGTTTTCTCCTACAGGCGCAACACTGGGTGATAACAACCGGAAGCTAACTGGAAACCCTGCTGGAGTAGTGGTTACTTGCTAAATCTGCTAACCAAAAGCCTGGCCGTTTGAATCCACCAGGTGCTCCTGGGAAAATTCATGGAGCCGTTCTCCTTTGTCCTACAGAAGTTGACTTGTTAGTGCTGTGCTTCTTCCAGGGCTTACAACCAATTCTCTACAGTTTAAATCGACGCTGAAAATTTGCATTTTTACCCCAGTGAAACTAAATTAGAACCTATACGCTAACGAGATCCCCAAGTGATTCTTATGTGTAATAAACTTTTAGAACCACTGCCGTACTAGTGGTTCTCAGAACTGGTCCCTAAGCAGCAGCATTAGCATCCCCCTGGAACTTGCTGGAAACCATGATGGTGTGGTGGCTAAGAGCTACAGCTGCCTTCTGGAAGGCTGATGGCTCTATTCCACCAGTCTCTCCTTGGAAACTGTATGGGGAGTTCTACTCTGTCTGTAGGGTCACTTTGAACCAGAATCAGCTGGACAGTAGTGAGTCGGGTGAGTGATTATGTACTACGGCTACTAACCAAGAGGTCAGCAGTTTGAACTCACCTTAGAAAGTATGAGGCAGTTCTACTCTGTCCTATAGGATCGCTATAACTCAGAATTGACTTGAAGACAAGTTTGGTTTTGTTGGGGAAGGGAGCTTGTTAGAAATGGAAATTATCAGCAGGGCTTTGTGCAGCAGCCCTGGCTCCTATCTGAGATTGGAAAAGTGCCAACAGAAAACCATTTCTACCATCACTTCCAACTCTGTTCAGATTTGTTAATTTCTCCTTGCTGCTTTATTTTCTGAAGTACTTAAGATATTTTATGCATAAATACAGACAAGTTTTTCAGAAATTCACATTAGCTTTACATGTTTTTCCCCCTAAGTATTAATTCTGCCATGTTTGCCATGTTCTTGCCTTTAGTTTTCATTTATCTCTAAGGCTAAAAAAAAAAAAAAAAAAATTACAAAGTTGAAGTGATTTATTTTCAGTTTTTCTGATTTACGGATTCTGAGCCTTCTCTTAAAATTGGGAGACTTTTAAATACTTTGCCTTTGTGTCTTTTCCAATTCCATTGCATTCATTTCTTCCTTTGCTTCTTTTTCCATTTCACTCATTTTGATTCAACTTAATTCCACAAATATATGTATTGATAATCTACCATGTGCCAGCTACTGATGGAATCATCTGATTTGAAAATGAAAAAACTATTATTATTACTATTATCATGCTGGTAAATATTAGTTCAGTTCTTTACAACCATTAAAGTGGTTTCAGTTGTGTTACTTCAGTTGCTAATTACACCGAATATGTATGATAGGTAAGATTCATTTTACAGATATGAAAGCTGCAGCCCCAAACTATGGCCCAAAGTGGCCATAAATGAACCAGTAATCCAACAAGGCCTTCTACTGGTTAACAATCTTTTTGAGAAATGGTGATAAAGTGTTTTTAGAACAGAAAATTTCATCTTCCAAAAAACCAAAGCCATTGCTGTCACATCAACTCCGACTCATAGCAACCTCTTATGTCCTTAGAGATGAGTTTTATGTTTTTAGTGTACTATTGTGGTGTAGTGGTTAAGTGCTACGGCTGCTAACCAGAAAGTCGGCAGTTCAAATTCCCCAGGCATTACTTGGAAACTACAGGGCAGTTCTCTGCTATCTATAGGGTCACTATGGGTTGGAGTTGGCTCGATGGCAGTGTTTTGTTTTGTTTTAAATTTTTTTATTGTATCTTATTGGCTTAAAACTAACTTTTCTACATTTCAGATATAAAGCATTGGGGGATATTTTGCTAATGAGGCTGGAATGGAGAGGAGAGCCTTACTTCTATTTCAATTGTTAGATGTTAACTTCAAACAAAGATGACTCTGACAAATAAAAGAAGAAATACGGCTCATTTAAAAATATTTTTAATTTTAAAATAAATTTTAATATTTTCTAAATTTTAATCTATACTTTAAAAATAATCTTTAGTAACTTAGAGTGAGAATTGCTGTTTATGACAATCTTAAAAATAATCCTTAAAGAACAAGAGATCAATCTTTTTCTTTTTTTAATAAACTATAAAATAAAAATAAAAATAACCACTATTTTTTACAGTTACCCACCTCCAACCTTAGACACTCAGGACCAATAATTCCTATTTACCACTCTGAGACTTTGTCAAAAATGTGAAAACCAGTACAAATAAGCATCATTATTCTAGACCTGAACATGTATCTGTGAAATATCCTACAGATACTATGGAACTGAACAGTGTGCTACTTAACGAGGAACTGAAAGGAATATTCTGTCTGGTGTTCACCTCAAACTGAGAAATTAGTTTAATTGGCATTTCAAAGTACTTTTCTCAAAAGTAGCAGAGGTATACTACGGCTTTTCATGAAGCAAAGCAATGGAACAATAAGAACTTAACATGAACAAATAGTGTGCAGATGGTTGAACATCTCTAATAATTATAACAGAATAGCTTTTCTTTATTCTTAATTTTTTAAAGAGACTAGCACTTTTCAAGGCTGGAAGTAGGTGGGCTGGTTTCCCATTACATTTCCCCTAAAGCATAAATTCTGTGAATGTGCTCCCCTAATCATGCTAATTATGTTACCATATGTTGTTCTCATCTTTCTTATTTTGCCCTCATGAGACAGATTTTGTATTTTGAATTTGTCACTTGTCTACTACATTTGTCGAGTATTTTAAATACTACATGGGTCCTTGATTCACTTTTGAAAACACACCATAATGTAAAAATTAAACCTTGACATGAAGATTATTACTAAGATAGGAATTTTACTATTAAATCCAGTACTTCTATACGATACTCAGCTTGAACTACGCATTTTCATTGTCAGTGTGGAATTTCCGTAGGAGACAGTTAATTACAATTAGCTAATTGCTACATGACATTTAAAAAAAGTATGTTTTTGCAGTATGAGCAGAAATTCTATGGATGTATTCTCATAATCATACTAATCATGTCAAAACTTAGACATTATCATTATAAACTGTCCAAAACTCTGTTTTTTAGAAAATATTCCAATGCATTAGCTTGGGGATCTGACTCGACGGCACTTGGCTTGGCTAGCTTGGGGAAATACAGTTGCCAAAATCAACCTTTTTTTTTTTCCCGTTCATCATGTACATACATGTGCGTATAATATAACCACATTGAAATCAGAAGGAAACTTATTTTTTTAAGAATGAAAGAAAGACTAAAGATGTACTAGTTTGCTGTTACAAACTATTGAGTAAATATTTCTCGAAGTTACCATTTCTGTATTAAATTGTAAGGAAAGGTGAGGTAAGACTACAAGGAGAGAGACATTCAGAATGAGCTGGGAAAAGGGAAGGAGATGAGTTTGTCCTCTGCATAGAGGTAAAGACCTGTGGCACAGCAGGAGGTGAAGAGACAAAGTGGAGCCAGTGGGAGCCAGCCTGAGGCAGAGCAACAAGGCCAGCTCCTTCCCTCTCCCGGCCGGCAGGGCCACACAACTTGATCTTAATAGGTTTCCTTCCACTGCTGCCAGCTCATCTCCATGTGAATATGCCTTTTACAGCAGGATTATTTCCAGCAGCCCTTTCCTCTCTGGTGGGCTGAAGATTATGGTTTCAATGTCAAACCCACTTGGCTTCTGGATTGCATCTGACTTTTCACATTTGGAGGGCCCGTCTGTTCTCTCATATGGGCACTTTCCACCTTATAAATTGTCCCTCTCCCCCTTTTATTCTCTTCCAAATAAAGCCTTTTTAATTTTGCTAATGAAATTGAGGGATATTGATGGATTTTTCTGGAGCAGGGGACAGGAGAGCAGCTTCTTTTTTTTTCGAGAACCTGGTATTTTTGTTCTCAGTATCTGCATGTCCAACGATGTGTTCTATTTAGCAAGCTGTACAGGAAGTCTAAAGACTATGTAATTGTATCTTTATTTTCTCTTTAATGTGTGCATTTAAATTTTTCTCTAAAATTAAATGTCTATATGATATCTATCATCTATATAGCTATGTGAATTTCCCTTTTTTCTTCTTTCTGTCTGTGACCAACATAGATGTTGGATTTAATAATAACATGATTCCCTCTACAGAATGCATGGTCCTGCTCTTTGCATGGAGCAACCTCTCCATCATGTGGACTTGTAGGATATTGCTACTGAAATTAAAGCTATGCTATGTTCTTGTAACTATACACACAAATTAGTTTTAAGGAAGGAGGATAGAGTTTCTGATGGGTCCTATTTTTATAACTCATTATACTTCAATTTATCGTATATGTCAGGCAGTACTCTTAGCACTTTGCGTTAGTCATTTCATTTAGTCAGTCCAACAACCTTACAAGTCAGGAATTTTTACTATGTCCATTTGATAGATAAGAAAATTGAGGCTTGTCCAAGATCACAGAATCAGTAAATGACATGGTCTAAAATTGACCTGAGAGCCTCATGCAGTCTTTGGGGGAGATAAATGCTGTCTCTGGTATTCCACATGAAATTCAATAAGAAATAAAGGGATCTGAATAAATACAAAATAACAATATTAATTCTATTTATTGAGGGCCAACAATGTGTTAGACATTGTCTAAACCCAAGTCAAACCCAAACCCACTGCCATCAAGTCGATTCCAACTCACAGCTATAAGATGTTGTCTAGACCCTTTAAATATGCATCACTGTTATTTTACCTTTCTATCCAGGTCAACAACCACTAATTGCTAAAAACATGGGATGAATTCAGGTTATTCTTACTCCAAGACCTGTATGTTACCCTTTATGAATCATTAAGGTAGTAGGAAATCACCTAAGAAATGCAGAGTCTTTCCCATTAGCAGAGTTGACGGGATTAGCCACAATTAGAGTGATAGTGCCATCTCTGCACCAACAGACCCATTTCCCCAAGGGGAGAGTGAAGAGACAGATGGGGAGATCTTAATGTTTCTTCTGTATAATTTAGGTTTGCTTTTAGTGTGCTATTAAGAATTAATTAAGAATTAATGCACTCCCCATTTGGCTGCTCTCAGGAAAAACAAAACAAACGAATGGCTTTCTAGGATTCTGCAGATCTAAAGTGCTCAAAACTCAAGAATCATTTTGACTGAATTAACTACAGATGACATGTGAAAAAGGTTAACTCGATTGTTTATCATTCAGGAAAAACAAAAGCACTTCCTTCCTGTCTTCATTCATTTATCTATCCAGTATTAAATGAACACCTACTGAGTGTAAGATTTAGTGTTTGTACCTTAAAAGCTAGTGGTCTGTGTAAGTCATGGAGAGTTAGTTTCCCAGCGTGGAGGATTAAGAAGGTTAAGGTCAGTGCTCATTCAGAGAAGAGGGCCTGAGAGAGTTGGGGATGACAAGAAGAGGCACCATGGACAAGCTAACAGAGGAGATCCTTTGGGCAAGGGAGGATAGTGACAAGTGAAGACAGCAAAGACCCAGAAGAGGAAGCGTCATATGCAAAGGCATGGCAGGGACTCAGGAACACGGCACTGTATAGTGAAAGCCAAGACTAAACAGATAGGCTAAGGTCAGAATGTGAGGGATTTGAATGTTATGCTAAGGCTTTAAATGCTAGTCAGTGGTTCTTAAAGTTAGGTCTCCAGGCCATCAGAATCACCTGGGACCCCAACCCAGACCTACTCAATCGGATCATCGGGGAAGAGACTAAGCAATCAGTGTTTTCACAAGGCCTCCTGGTGATGCTGATGCACGCTAAAGGCTGAGAGCTAGTGCTGTAGCCAGCGCTGCCAAACTGATGTTTATGCTGTGACCTGGTGACAGGTGTGCCACAGATATTGCTCTCCGCACTCCCCAGGGTGTCTGGGCAGGGCCTAGGCAAGCTGGAGCTGCTGGGGCTGACTGCTGTCAACACAAGAAGCTCGTTATTTCACCCTGGGGCACCATGCTCCTCGACCTGAAAAGGCAGCTTGTCTAACTTGATCAAGGGTCAGTCCAAGGGCCAAATTTTCCACCTGGTCTCTTTTTGTATGCTTTACAGTGCCACAAGCTAAGAACCATTTTTCCCGTTTTAAAGGATTGTAAAAGAAGACAAGGAAGAAGGAGCAAGGGGAGGAGGAAGAGGGGCAGGAGGAGACACAGCTACGGTATGTGGCCCCACAAAGCCTAAAATATTTACTGCCTGATACTTTACAGAAAAAGTTTTCTGACTTGTCATGTAAACAACGAGAAATTGTTTTAACAAGAGGAGCAATAGGTCCAAAGAATTCATTAGAAAGGTTTAGTATACAGGAGGAGGATGAAAATCAGAGAAGCCAGACAGTTAAACCAAAGAGGTGGCAAAGACATAATCAAATGCAATATTATTTTGACGCAAGAAGAAATGGGTCTATAATTCTTGTAGAAATGATACAATTTAACTCCCTTTCAGGATCCAGTTATTTTCCTGCCCAAAACATTGAGACAGGACTACTTCATGCAATGCCCTATAAAAACTAGTGTTTGGCACACTCTTGTTTTCTCTGTTACAAATTATTATGCAGGTCTTTATGCACATGCAGCATGTGTTGTCTGTGCTCCAAAGTGTAAAACCTTGGACACATTATTGCTTAGTCTTTCTGTGTTTATTTCGTTGTAATCATCTGTAAAATTTGTACATCAATAGTTTTTACCTCTTAGGGTTGCTGTGAGAATTAAAGAAATTGATACAAAGAACTTAGACTTTATCTGACTTACCTGGTGTGCTCCGTAAGTGTTAGCTTTTTTTAAAAAAAAATTTATATATGCATCATGTGGACAGGAAAAAGTGCTAATATAAATGAAAAAATAACAGCTAATGCTCATTGGGTTCACTATGTAATTCAGATTAGGCTTTAAATTCCTTATCTATATCCATTTATTTAATTTTAATAGCAACCCCAAGAGGTTTCAGAAATTTATACTTGAATTTCACATATCCAATTCAGTTCAAAAACATTAACTGAAAAAATTCTGCATTCAAGTGGTGTTAGACTAGGGGTATGCATAAATAATATTATTCATGATAATTTTTTTTTTTTTAGAATGAGCTCTAATGCAGTTTAATAGCTTTCAGGATGACTACACGTGAAAATGAATCAATTTTATGTTCAGCATTTAGTTGATAATTTAGAAATAAAAGAATGTCAAATGAAATTGAAGACAATAAATAAATAAAAAGGTTCATCAACATACATAATCAAGGATTTGAAAAGAAAATTGTGGGTGGGGGGAGATGTTCTTTACAATATTTTTTAAAAATAAAATTTATAGGTGAGTACCTTGAAGAAGAAAGCTTGGCTTGTAAAAATTAGGTTCTGGCTCTTTGTGTATGATTTTGCTAGCTGTGAATGTTTCAGCATTAAAATTGCTTCTTGATGATGTACCTTAGCTGTGCTTGTTTCAGGATATAATAATATCCAGCTCCTTGGAAATTCTAGGTGGCAATTCTATTCTGTCTGCATCTGATAATTCTGTCAGAATTGACTCAGCAGCATTGGGTTTGCCTTTCTGTTTTTGGTTTAGTGTTCATTGTTATCTTCTTATCCACAGGTTTAGCAAGCATGTCTTGGTTTCTCTTCATTAATTAGAAAAAAAAGTATCACATTTTATTGGAAAGCTTATAGCACAGATTTGTTTCTTATTCAGAACTTTATATGCCAACTATTTTGCGACACTGGTTGTAATCCCTGCAATGTTGTCAGCACACCTCGCCCTTTTCCTTTACATCCCGGGTCCCCATATCTGTTTGTCCAGCCTCCCTGTTCCTTCCTGCTTTCTGCCTTTGCTTTTGGACAGATGTCATCCATTTGATCCTGTGTACTTGACTGAACCAAGTACACTGCTGTTATTGTTTGTTTTATAGTCCTGCCTCATCTTTGATGAAAGATGGACTGGGGAGTTGCTCCAGTTCTGAGTTAGCAGGGTGTCCCTGGGGTCATAGTCTCAGGGCTTCCTCCAGTCTCTGCGGATCCATAAGCCTGCTCTCTCTCTCTCTCTGTCTCTCTGTCTCTCTGTGTGTGTGTGACTCTGAATTTTGTTCTACATTTTTCTCCCACTCTGACAGAATGCTCTATTGTGACTCCCATCAGAGAGATCTGTGGTGGTAACCTGGTACCATCTAGGTTCTTCTGAGTTCAGGCTGGTGGAGGATGTGGTCCATTAGTCCTGTAGACTAATATTTTCCTTGTGTCTTTGGTTTCTTCATTCTTTTTTGCTCTGAATGGGATGAGATCACTAATGTATCTTAGATAGCTGTTCACAAGCTTTTAAAACCTCAGATGTTTCACAACGAAGTAGGACATAGATTTTTTTTTTTTTAAATGAACTATATTATGCCAGTTTACCTAGATGCCCCCTGAGATTATGGCTCCTGGTTTCTTTATTATTGTACAGTTCAAAATTACAATACATGGATTAGCACTATACTATTATGGTTTTATTTCTTCTCATAGACTTGGTTCTCCTTACCCTTGGAGCATTGGAATTCCAAATATATTGCTGCATGTTCAACTCTACACTTCAAATTCAAGAAACCCCTGAAGGGACAAAGTTGCCATATTTGTGGAGTCTTCTGTGCTTATCTTTGTCTAGAGAAAAGCTGAATGTTGAGTTGTACATTCATTTACAGTAATTCAGAAGTTCTTCAGGTCAGGCAAGGATCACATGGATACCATGTGTGCCTCATGCTTTTCAACACTGAAAACTTAATGGCGTAAAACACACACATACACACGAGAGGCAATTATAGTGTTGGTAGAACATAAACACAACACTCAAAAAGAAAATTGTACCAAATGCAAGTACAAGGAAGGTTGGCCATGTAGAAGGATTTGCCCAAGTCCAGTCACTTAAAGTCATTGGTTTGTTTGTTTGTTTGTTTGTTTGTTTTGGTAAACCAAATAACTAGAGCTATCCCTCGCCTTTATACCTTTTACAGATCCTCTTGCCCCTTAAGGCTCTCCTTTATTCTTCTACCTAATAATGTGCTATAAATAGCTTCCACTCCCTTCACTTTAACCCTACAGACTCACTGGGATGTGGAGGCCCCCCACCCATCTGTACGATCTCTGTGCTCCTTCACCCACCCCCCTTTCTTTCCACAAACCAATCTCAGCTCCCTGTTTTTCAATTTCTTTCCCTTGTATTTTATGTTTCCTAACTCAGTGTGTCACTTCCAAGTTAAACCCAAACACTCTTCACCCTAGGCCAGACAATTAGTTCTAGTGTTTAATCCCCTAAGCACATTTTCCATAGTATGTTCAACATTCCAACATTTACCAAAAAACTGGCAGCGAAACACAGGGAACTGTGTGTTTTAGCCTAATGATTTTACAGCATATTTGTTACTTGCTAAAGGCAAAGTTGGCTTTTATACACCATGTAATTGTACATAATACAATTATGCTACTTGACAAGCCAATGTAAGCATGAAATCTTATTTAAAGTAAAAAATTGGTGCATCACATATCTGATGACTACTTTTTGAATTTTCATCTGGAATGTTTTGGCATCATAGGGACAACCTAAAATGTGACACATACTTTTTGAATTACAATTAATTCAATTAATTGAAACATACTAGCTTCAACTTCAGTTGATGTTCTTACTTGGCTTACTTACTTTTTTGTTTGCTTTCTTCACATTTTCCTTCTTCATACATCCTTGCCCTCCACTGTTTATGCCCTGCCTCAAACAGATGTGGCAGAAAGAAAACAGGTCTTTGGTGCCAGAGAAACCTAGAAAAATTAGAGCATGGAGCCTGCCACTTGGAGCCTGTGGCCTTGGACAAGGCTCTTTTTCTAAGACTCAATTTCCTTTATTCATAAGGATAGCCACTTTGCTGAAATACCTAATTAGAAATAACATTTATTAAGCATTTAACAGTGAAGCCACAGTGGAATGAACATAGGCTCTTGTTATTTATTTTTTAGGGCTCAGTTCATGCATCATGTATTCTAAGAGACCTTCTTAGAAGCCCTAGGGATATAGTTTTTATCTGGTGGCACAGTGGTTAAGAGCTATGGCTGCTAACCGAAAAGTCAGCAGTTCAAATCCTTAGAACCCTATGGGGCAGTTCTACTCTGTCCTATAGGGTTTCCATGAGTCAGAACTGATTCGACGGCAACGGGGGTTGTTAATATTCAGAGAAAGGTATCCAGGTGATGTGAATGGATTGTGCTTGACTGCAAACATACAAGTTGGTGGTTCAAACCCATCCAGCAGTATTATGGAAGAAAAGGCCTGGAAATCTGTTTCCATAAATATTATCATCAAGATTTATATGTCAGGTAGCTGAGAATAGAAATGCAAAGCAAGACATTCAAGGTGAAGTGGACTAACTCCCCAGTCTCCTTCTTCCCTGTGGTCTCAACATTGCTGTTTGCAGGAGGGATGGGAAGAGATGAGAAGAAACTCCTATGGAGCAGTTCTACTCTGTAACACATGGGGTTGCTGTGAGTTGACATCAACTCAACAACAACTACCAACATCATATTTTATTTGCAGCTCTTTTATGGTCCTGATTGCCTTTATATGTGACACTTTAGTTATTGACGTGCATGCATTTATCTTCCTTATAAAGACAAAATTTGTAAGAGAAAGATTCAAATTTCTGTACTCCTTATGTCTTGGAAGAAGTATAACCAGAGTGCTCCTTAGAAGCAAGGACAGAAAGACTGTGTGATACCTACTCTGGACATGTTGTCAGGAGGGATTAATCCATGAAGAAGGACGTATGCTTGGTAGAGGGTCAGTGAAGAAGAAGACGACCCTCAACAAGACAGTCTGACACACTGGCTGCAACAGTGAACTCAAGTATACCAATGATTGTGGGCGTGGGACACGGCTGGGCAGTGTTCTGTTCTGTTCTGTTGTAGACAGGGTCACTGTGAGCTGGAACTGACTCGACAGCACCTAACAACAACCACATATTCCTCTGGAACCCTGGTGGTACCCTAGTTACCGAGCCTGACTGTGAACCAGAAGGTTGGCAATCTGACTCCCCCAGCTGCTCCTTGGAAATGCTTTAGTTCTGCTCTATCCTTCTGGGTTGCTATGAGTCAGAATTGACTCCACCACTATAGGACATGTACTATGCGTCTATCCAGGAGCTTGCAATTAATAGGTGTACTAAAAAGCATTCTGTGAGTTTTAATGATTATCTTAATTTATTAAAAAACTTATTTTCTGACAGAACTCAGATCAAATCTCAAATTAGTGTACTCTGGTTTCCCCGGACTTCTCCAATTATTTTATACATTGCTCGACTGATGTACATCAGACACCAAATGATTTGAAATATTTTCCCTCAGATATGATTTATTTAGCAATCACATAATAGGAAATACAGAGAATTACAGCAGAATAGAAACACAAGAATTGTGTGCAGTCATTAAAAATTCAATAAAAGAAGTACTAGTTAAATGAAAAGGCATAGGAAATTGCAAGATTTATATATTTGGTAGCTGAAGATAAAAATGCAAAGCAAGACATTCAAGGTGCAGCAGCCTAAAACTTCTCCTTCTCTCTCTTTCACGTGCTCAGCATTGCTGTTTGCAGAAGGGATGGACACAGGCGACACTGGCTCTGATTTCCTGCTAACTAGTAGCTGTCTTTCTTTGCTTCTTTCATTGTCCTGTGAGGGGCTAGATGGCATGGAGCTCAGAAAGTCACCTGTAGGGCAGAGAAAGAGAAAGAGAGAGAGAGGGAGAAGGAAGGAAGAAATAAGAAACATAAAAAAAGAAAAAAAGGAGAGAAGACAGAAGGAGGAGGATGATAAAAGGGAGGAAATGAAGGAAAGAAAGAGAGAGAAGAGAAGACCAAAAAGTGCATAAAAGCAACATGACAACTCTTCGGAAGAAACAAAGCATCTTTTCTCCACTCCTTCTGGAAGTTTAGTCACAGTGCTCTATAAATCACATAACCTGGAAAACTAGGAAAAAGCCCAGATACAGAAGTTGACCAACTCTTTATATGCCACTACTGTTTATTAACAAAGTCTGTAGATCTTAAAGCATTAACAGGAACAAAGTGGGCATGTTTCCTATCACATTTGAGAAATAGTTTTTCAGTTTACTTCTCTCCTGAGAGATTCGATAACTTCACTGGCTCAAATAGGAAGGAAAATAATTAGACCATCTGATAGTCTGATTCTATTTTAAATGCAGAGTATCTTCTAGCTGGTAAATAGCTAGTTTTAAAAAGACATTAAAAGCAGTAGTTTTTCCATAAATAGAAATAACAAGTCCATTTTTAAAGGACAAAAATTTCACTAAGATACGACTCTGATATACATATCTATACATTTCCGCCAACACATCAGTATACATCAATCTTTACTGCTTACATATAAAATATCAACTGCATTATAATGTCTATGATACAATTCAGTTTAGCTGTGTGCTGCACAAGGTTCAGGCCAAACAAAGGCAAAGGACTTATTCACAGAACAATTAGAAGCATATTATACACCTTGTATGCACAAATATATCTTAAATTACAATATTGCATACTAAATATGCATATAGAATATGGCTTACATCTTAAAAGTGATCCAAGTTGTGAATTATATAATCCCACCACTTAGAGGTAAAAGCTTCTGCTTGTATCAACTCCTAGAATATTGCTTAGCGTTACGGAACTCAAGAAAGCAGCAGGTGTAGCAGAGAAGTCGGTAGGATGGACGTACCCACCTGCGCTTCCTTCTCCAGCTGATGGCTACTCTCGCTGCTTTTTCCACCCAATGTCTACTTTTCACAAAGACAAAATCACTTAAGCTGACAATCACTGAAGTATTTGTACAGTGAAAGGTGACACGTTACAACATCTAATTGTGCTTGACCTTTCTTGTCAACTAATAACAAAAAAAAGGTAATTCTTCAGTTTGGAGCAAAGGAAAGGCTTTGCACATGCTCAGGCAAAATGTGACAAGGAAGCAGCGCCTCCAAGGACTTGTAGGTTGTTCCTACATAGTAAAATTAACATTATGTTATCTGTACAGAAAAGTGCAGACTTTTATGTTTATATTTTCCCATACACACCATACACACACACACGCTCGCGCACTCACACACACACGCACACACGCATACACGCACACGCATACTCTTGTCTCTTTTCCCTTGGTTTGTAATATATTTTGCTAAACTCTGAAGGGATTAACACCCCAGCAGGCAAATTCTATTCTCAGTTGTAGTGTCTGCTTCCAACAGCAGCTGGAGGTCTTTGTTATCTTGGACTTTAGGTGATGCATGATTTGCATTGCAGGGGATGCATTAGTGCTTTGAAATGATGCGATCGTTGCAGGTTGTTCCAACAGTCCAAGAGAATGGTTTTGCTGTTGTTCCACAGCTCTAGAATTACAATGAGGCTTTCATCAGTCCCCAGAGCCCGTGCAATGATGATGTTCCATTGTTGCTATAGGACTTCGAACATAGCTGCTGAACAGTCCCACTTCTAATTTTGTGCCCATGTGTTTAAAAATTGCAAGGACAATCTAAATAGCCTAATCCTCAGAGTTTAAAAAAAAAGAAAAAAAAATCTTCCATAATTTGTTTTTTTGTTTTCTTTTTAGACTTTGAAAAAATTAGTTATAGCAGTCTGTAAAACAATGCAAAAAAGAAATTAACAAAATCCTACATCTTCACATGTGGCTGGGTTTGTAGCAATGAAATTTTTTAATTATCCAACTTTTGTTTCAAAAACTTATCTGGCTTGATCGAAGAAGGCCAGTTTATGGAGAAAAAAACAATGTTTAGAAGCAATGACCAGGAAACTTGTTAATAGTGACTTTGAGTGTATTTATTTGGCCTGTTACCAGCTCAGCGTTGACATTCTTTCTTATTAATTCCTGCTATAGAAGTCCATAAAAATAGCCTCATCCAAGTAATGACTGAAAGAGAAGAATACAGCTTGTTGGAAAATTGAGGATTTAGGATGTTTTAGAGCTGTTCTCATCATCCTGAAATAAAATCCAAATGAGAATGATGATTATAACTTAGTTGTATAAAGCTGTTGATTACTGTATGGCAATTTTATATTGGTCTTTATATACCTTGTCAAAGATAAAGGATTTATCAGCATATAATAGATATTGGTTTTATAATCATTTGGAACTCCTATTTATTTGGCTGTGTATGTGTATGTGTGTGCATGAGAGACAGAAAGAAATTTCGAAGTCAAATAGCTATAGAGGCCTGGCAGGTAGTGGAAAAGAACCACGTGGGTTTGTGTGAGTGTAGGACAGCATGGGTCACAGAAACTGCAGTGAAATAAAGCACATTAATCAAGTCTAAAGACAGACGAAAAGATATTTTAACTCAATGTGGAAATTAAAGAAAACGTATAGGCTAAATTCAGCCCACAAACCAGGTTTTGATCTCTTCTTAAATGGTGGCATTGGCCACCATTGGTGGCAATGGTGGCAATGGTGGCAAGAAGCTGGCATTGGTGGGAATAGGGACCACTTCATTCCCAATCAATAATGAGTCTGATACTGGTTTGTTTTTGACATGCTTGAAATCTCTGATATATCTTTCAAGGAAGCCAACAGGATAAAAGACATACCACCATATACTAAATTATAATGTAGCAGGGGATTGTATATCCAACTCCAGACCCATTCATGTTAACTAACAAAAACGTAAAAGAAAAATGTAAGCAAAACAAGATTTTATGCACTGAAGTCTCTTAGGAATGCTAGTGAAATTAGACAGCAGTTTGAAAAAATTTCAAAGGATCCTGCCTCTTGCCATTAGTGTAGTGTGGTACGTGGATGTATGAGGTCTCAACAGAGCATGAGGTTCATCAGGCCTCCGTACTTCCTGAGAAAGATGACTTCCGCTGTTAGCATCTCGTGGTGGGTCCTGCACATGGAGAATGTAGCAGGCAATGAGCTACCAGAAATATGAGGGGCAAATCTCCTCTTCATGCTTGATTCCTGCACAGCCCTGACTCTAGTCACTCCTTTGCCAGGCTGTGTCAGATCTATGCATATCCCTTGATTGTTACCAGCAAAAGAATAAGCCATCAGTTAGTTGCAAAGAGGGTATAGTGAATTTGCAAATCTAGAGCCAAGAGGCCAAATCTAACCCTGAGACATTTTTTTTCTTCTGCCCCTACAAAATGTTTCAAAAACTTTGCGCTAACATTAAAAATGAAAAGATTTTACATTAAAAGAAAAAAATTAATAGGAACATCTGAAAGCACTGGACCTTGTCATCTGCTAGAGCCCAGCAGTGGCTGCGTGTAGCCCTCCCATCAAGTATGTTTCCAAGGCTGACCACTTCCTGTCATCCCCTGACGTCACATCTAAGTCACAGCTGTCAAATGTTGCCTCCTCTGCAGTATATGCCGAACATCACCTCCTCTGCACTATAAATCCTCCACTGGACTAGTGTTCCCTCACATACACTTGTAAACCCTGGTGGCATAGTGGTTAACAGCAACAGCTGCTAACAAATGGTCAGCAGTTCACATCTGCCAGGTGCTCCTTGCAAACTCTTTGGGGCAGTTCTACTCTGTCCTATAGGGTCGCTGAGAGTCAGAATTGACTAGATGGCAGTGGCTTTCTTTTTTTTTTTTTTAATATATACTTGGGGCCCTGGTGGCGCAGTGGTTAAGTGCTCATCCAATAACCAAAAGGTCAACAGTTTGAATCCACAGCCACTCGTTAGAAACCCTGTGAGGCAGTTCTATGCTGTTCCACAGGGTTGCTATGAGTTGGAATTGACTCAGTGGCAATGGGTTTCGTTTATCATACATTAATCTGTGCCCTGGTGGCACAGCACTTAAGCACTGGCTGCTGATTGCAAAGCTGCGCAGTGACAGCCACCCTCCGACTGCATGAGAGAAAGATCTGGTCATCTCTTGTAAAGATGATGACCTGGAAAACCCTATCAGGCACTTCTACTCTGTCTCTTAGGGTCTCAATGAGTCAATATTGACCCAACAGCACCTAACAAAATCAATATACTTCAGGAGCCCTGGTGGATCAGTGGTTAAGCACTCAGCTACTAATGGAAAGCTTGGCCACCCACAGAGACAGATCTGATGATCTGTTTCTATAACAGTTACATGCCAGGAAACCCTATGGGCAGTTCTACTCCACACACATGATGTCACCATGAGTTAAAATCAACTCAAGAGCATCTAACAATAACAATACAGGCTTTGTAGTCCTTGTGTTGTATACACAGTTAAGTCCTTGTCTGTTAACTGAAAGCTTGGTGATTTGAAACCACCTGGTCATGTAGTGGCTAACAGCCACAGCTGCTAACCAAAAGGTGAGCAGTTTGAATCCACCAGATGCTCCTTGGAAACTCTATGGGGCAGTTCTGTTCTGTCACATAGGGCCACTATGAGTGGGAGTCAATTCAACAGCAACAGGTTTGGGTTTGTTTTGGGGAGGCACCTCATAAGAATAGCGTGGTGATCTTCTCCCAAAGGCCACTGCCTTGAAACCCTGTGGGGCACAGTTCTCCTCTGTAACTTTTGGGGCTGTTATGAGTTGGAGTCTTGACATCAGGTGGTATTAGTACTACATACTTGGGGAGCTCTGTTATAGCATCAGGACTCAAGTACTCTTCTAGAACAACTATGGACTCTACAAATAATAAAATTATAGCTTGGATGAAGTATATGGAGAGGAATTTCTGTAGCTGAGATGCAATATATTCAGATTGTTAATCATCGAGATAAGTTTTAGTTGTTGAATAGTCACTTTGGAGCTGGATTTCTTCCTGAGTTTCATACATAGAACAGGAATCACAAGCGGTAGCTCTGGCATTGTGGAGAGGGCTATGTGAGGAAACATACGTCAGCTGTTCACCGAAGTACCTGACGTCGGGTAATTGCTATTAATGAACCTATTACTACGAATATGAGACACAGTCATACAACCAATTCAAGAATCCTAAGTCAGATAGTATCTTAACAGCTAACTGTATTAAACTCGTTCATACCTAAGGTAATATTTGAGGAACCAGTGATTACCTCTCAAGGGCTTGGTGTAGGATCCTGAGCCTGTTTGTCTTACCCCTACCCCGGCCTCACCCGTGGGACTCACCACTCAGGGCTCGTTTCTCGCTTTTGATAAGAGACATTAGATGGGTCCACTATACATCCCTGTACCACTCTTCTGTAGAAGACAGTGGTTCTTTAGTGAGCAGAAACAGCAACAAATAAGCTTGTTAAAAAAATATTTCCAGATATCACTCCCTGAGTAAATAATCTGATTAGAGCAAAGGTGGCCCTAGAAGCTGAACTTTTTAAAAGAGAACCACTGATGCAAA
Organism: Heterohyrax brucei; assembly: GCA_028571685.1. Lineage (NCBI taxonomy): Eukaryota > Metazoa > Chordata > Mammalia > Hyracoidea > Procaviidae > Heterohyrax > Heterohyrax brucei. The sequence continues at coordinate 89,759,886 of CM053146.1, forward strand.
TTTCCACAGATTTTGATGAATATTGATGTGTGTTTCATCTTATGTTCCTGCTTTGTTGCTGTTACTCAGTGTAAAATATTTTTATTTCCTACATGAAGTGGAAAATAAAATGAAGACTAAACCATGTAGAATATAGCTTATTATTTTTTTAAAGACTAAAGCATCTCAGTGAGCCTAATTTTGTCTGATGAGCAAATCAAGAACATTTGGAAAATCATAATATTTGTTTACTTCTTAGTATTTTGCTCTAAAAGCTAAAAGACAGACACTTAAAAAGTGAATTCAGGAGAACATTTTAGTAAGATGATTTAACTTCTAATGATATTCTACAAATTATTTATTTTAGAAATTAGGTTTCTAATATAAAAAATAAAATTACCTCTCATATTTAAAATGTCAGGAGCTGTCAAGGTGTTTCGAGCCTATGAATGTGTATCCGTATGCTTCTCTTCAGCATTTACTAAGTCTTTTAAGTCTTCTGAGTTCTTATGAAGGTCAGATTCACCTAAAACACAAACAAATGAAAACCAAATAGGCCTTGGGAAAAACCTAATAAGGTCAGGAGTCTAATTTGTAGACTGTTTGCAAAATTGGATTTTACAACCGTTTGTGTGGGATATTTCTCCAAAAGGCACTGGGCATTTACATTTCAGCCTGGAGATTTATGAAGTATAACAAGTCATCTTATGGTAGTTATACAATTGTTTGAAGTTGCTGTTTAATCTGGAAATACAGAGATGAAGCAGATGAGACCAAGCTTAAACATCTTCTGAATCACATGTAAACATCGTGTATGCATTTCCTTAATTTTTTCTAATTGAAACATTCTTTTAAACAAAGCCTTTAATGATCAGTGTCTACTATACCTTGGTTAGTTGCTATGAATTTAAAACAAAAGAATGTAAGAGAAATGTTTAAAATAGACATAAACTGTCAGGACAATCTAGTCAAGTTTATAGTCCCAGAATCATTCAGCTTCTTTCTAAACCTTAAAGAAAAACATTAGCACAGAAGGTCCCAACATTTCTGGAAAGGTTGTAGGGAACTGATGAAAGAAATACACATTTTAAAGCTATAGGGATGAGGTTTATTATGTGAGAAGGAAGATACACCAAACAAGTAGACATTATTGTTGAGTCACTTGAGAGACATTTATACCTCAAGAAATAGTTATGTATGATAAAATACGTGTCCGAAGTGTTTGAAGATACTCAACTTTGCACCACTTGATTTTGCAATGATTCCTTCAACATATATTGTGATACCATCTAGTTTTGAGAACCCTGCTGGTGCATCCTCGTGGTAGAGTGGTTAAGAGGTTGGTTAACCCCTACCAAAGGGTTGGTAGTTTGAGTCCACCAGCTGCTCCTTGGAAACTGTATGAGGCAGTTCTTCTCTCAGTGGACATGGGTTTTTTTTTTGTTTGTTTGTTTGTTTTAATGTGGTTTCAGTTGCAACAGATTTTCGCTGAGGCAATACAATTAGGGAGCATATGGAACTTAAGTGGTGTAATCACAAAACAGATTTCTCTCTTAGGGTCTCTCTAAAATATATCCAATGGAGTAAATTACCTTTGTCCCAGGATCAAATTTCTGGTGTTCTTACAACTTTTCTTATCATTCTTAGATAATGAAAATGAACTGTGGTCACTGTAAGTTGCCATCATTCCAACTCAGAAGGTCTGGCCATACATTGTAACACATCAATCTTCAAACAAAGATAAGACTTCCACCTTAAGCTTGCAGAATCCAGAGAGTGAGGGAAGACAGTAATTTTTTCCTTTCCTCCTTGCTCTTCTGAGCTGGAGAAAAGGGAAAAAGAGGGCTAAAAAGAGCAGGAGAGTTCTTACGTGACTAGTACCATTGCAGGAGGGTGTTGTATTCGGCTAGATCTGACAGGTATTTAGAGAAGATTCTTATTTGGGGAACACACTCATGAGTTCTTCAAAGATTGTTTGACAAGTGCCATGGCTAGAGATTTTTCACCACAGAGATCTCTGTTTCTTTTATAACTTCTACAGTTCTTGGGAATTAGTTGGCACCTATCCAGTTTCTATCTGCCGAGGTCCCATCACACTTCCAAATATGGGTGATCCATACTCGGTTTACATGAAAGATTGGTGAAGAATGTGTACTGAAAACTCTTTGAGGAAAGGCCGAAACGTACACAGTCTTCTTTATGCTGGCTCACGTGTCACCATCTCATGCTTCAGATGTCTCATACAGAAACTGCTCTCCATTTCCAGTATCTTCTGACCTTCACGCTCTCCAGGCATGCTGGTGAAGCTCCCTCCTCTAACTGGAGATGACTAGGGGAGCACTCCTACACTTTCCTCAGTAGCAGAGCTGTCTTTAAAGTTTTCCTCACAAATCTTTCTTCAGTCTTCAGTCACCATAATCTGAACCTTTCATATGTTTGAACTAGGTGACGGCTTTTGAATTCCTGTCTCACAACTAATTTTGTTTGCTGACACCTGAGGGTTTGGGCTTAAACTTCTGAACCCGAGGTCAAGACTGTTAGCTTATAATTTGCTACTACTACTACTACAAGACCAGTAAACCAACCCTTGTACACTCACTTTATTGAAGTAATGTGCAAGATTACACATATGAGGTCTGACAATTAAGTCCATGAACTTAATTGGTCTAAGTGCTACATACCTCATGCTGAATATCACTATGGTCACCTACAAAGTACTTCTCTTGCCAAACTATACTGTGATGCCAACACCTACTCTACCCTCTAAAGAGATTTTTGCGCTGTTTCTGGAATGGCCATTGCACATGGCGGCAAGCTGGCAAGTTCACAAACTTAAATGTATAGATGTCTGAGAGGTTTTATCCAGCAAACAAATAACTATATTGAAATACCTTCTCTACTTACCTGATCTGGCCCCCAGTGACTTTTTTCTTTACCTGAAGATATAGGAAATATTGATGACGTCAAGTGTAATACAATGACAGCTCTGATGGCCATTCCAGAAAGAGTACCAAAATTGCTTTGAAGAGTGGACTAGGTGCTAGTATCAGCGCATAGCTTCCTAAGGGAAGTACTTTGAAGCTAATCCTAGTGACATTCAGTGATAAAGTATGTCGCACTTTTTCTAGGATGAGTTTGCAAGCCTAACTGGCAGTCCTTGTATAAGAAGCTGTCCCTTAGGAATGCAAACCTGATCTCCATAATCTATAAGATACTACAAAATATCAAGAAGAAGAAGATAAACCATCCAATTAAGCGATGGGCAAAGGAGATGGACAGACACTTCACTAAAGAGGAGATCCAGGCAGCCAAAAAACACATGCGGACATATTCACGATCTTTAGTTATTAAAGAAATTCAAATCAAGACAACAATGAGATACTATCTCACCCCAACAAGATTGGCCATGATCCAGGAATGCAAACCTAGGGTGATCTCTTTAAAGTGCATAGAAGCTTCTTTGACACTACCGTAAGGAAACAGGCAGTGGATACAGGGGATCTTGGGTTAGTCTATCTCAAAGAGCTTTTAGGTATTCATCTAAACCAGTGTCAAATGTTAAAACTTGGAAAAAATGATTTGTAAAAGGATGGAAACATTTTGGCTTTGATTTCTAAAAAGAATCTACACAGTTAGGGGAGGGGTCATAGGAGGGACAGACCAACTAAGAAAAATCCTTTAACTGAGATAATCCATGCTTTTAGTTTGCAATTTGAGCTCACTATTATTTTATTAGAATCATAGTACATTAGTTCCATAGATGACGTAAAATAATCCCTGCAGTGCATAACATAGCAAAGCACACTATCAGGAGATGTTAGAGACATCAGCTCTCACTGATGAGACATCATGGTCTCACTGAACTACTATTTGTAAAATATAATAAACTATTACACAATTGAAAATGTAACAGTAATAATACTTCATGAACACCTACCAGGTGGCAGACACTATCCTAACTGCTTTGTACATCGTAACCCACTTAACCTCCGTAACAGTCTACAAAGTGGAATTTAGTAATTCTTGAAACTGAGGTCTGGCTTGAGTGATCAGCCCATGTTCTCAAAGCAGGTAAGTGCCTAGAACCCTCTAAAAAGGCCAAATCAGGATCTTCAGCTCTAGTTCCACCATTTCTCAAAGCACAATTGCCAAATACTGCCTTTGCCACTTCTGCCATATCCATATGCTGTCTATACTTTTACTTACCTGCTAGTCTTTTTAATACACTTTGTTTCTTAAGGGTAGTTTTAGGTTTATAGAGAAACTGAACAGAAAATACAAGGAGTGCTCATGTACCTCTCCAAACACAGTTTCTCCTATGAACATCTGGTATTGCTGAATCAGTGTTGCCGTATGTCATGGATTCAATTGTACCCCCTCCAAAAAAACATAGCAATTTGGCTGGGTGGTGATTCCCAGTATTGTGTAGTGTTCCTTCTTGTTGTAATCTTGTCCTCTATAATCTTAATGAGGGAGGATGGGCGGCAGTTGGCTTGGTGCAGCAATGTGGGGAATTGTATTATTCCTGGCTGCAGCCTCTTGAACTGCAAAGGAAAAGTAGGCAAGGGGCAATTTGGAGACCTATACCACCAAGAAGCAGTGCCAAGAGGAGAGCACGTCCTTCAGAGAGGACCTCAGGTCCCTACGCCTCAGGAACTCTCAGTCCAGGGGAAGACTAACAACAAGGATCGTCCTCCAGAGCCAGCAGAGAAAGCCTTCCCCTGGAACTGACACCCTGAATTTGGACTTTTAGCCTACTGGACAGTGGCAGAATAAAATTTCTCTTTTTAAAGCCATCCACTTGTGGTATCTGTTCTATAGCCGCACTAGATAGCTCAGATACTATGTTACTATTAACTACAGGTCGTGGTTTACTTTAAGGTTCGCTGTTTGTGTTGTAAGTCCCATGGGTTCTGCCACATGCATAATGCTCTGCTTCCACCATCACAGTATAATGCAGAGTGGTTTCACTGCCCGTGAAACATCCTGTGCTCCACCAAGTCCCCCCTCCCTCAACCCTTCCCTGAACCTCTGGCAATCTTTTCTAATATTTTTCTTTACACAGACTTTAAATCTACTCCCTTTGAAAAACTCAGTTTTGTCTTAAACAGTAGTTTTTTTTTAAATTAAAAATAAATTAGATATGCTAGTGGTATTTTTCTAATACATAGGATTCATAATTAACACAAAAGGCTATTTCTTTCACAGCTACAAAATTTTTAAAAAATGATTTAATACTTTACAGGACCTTCTCACGTACATGTCTCACATGTCCAACCCAACAATCCTTGAACGTGAGTAGGAAAGTCATCACCATGGCTTCTGTCTGAGGTGCAAAGAGCAGCGATCAGAGGGAAAACTCACCCTTCCAAGGCTACGACAGTTTGGAAGACAAAGCTTCAAATTATCCCCTAGAAAAATATACCTGGTAAATTTCCATACTTAACAGCAATAGAAAGTAGTATTTTAAAATTCCTCACCCCATGAAAATTTGTGGACAACAGTTTCTTCACAAAGAACAACTAGTTCTGGAGTTACATTGCATTCTCATTTCTTCATGGGAAAAATATGACCTTGGTAACCCAGTTGGTGTAGTGGTCAAGTAATATGGCTGCTAACCAAAAAGTTGACAGTTGAAGTCTACCAGGTGCCCCTTGGAAACTCTAGGGGGTAGTTCTGCTCTGTCGTGTAGGGTCGCTATGAGTCAGAATTGACTTAACAGCACTAGGTTTTTTTTTTTTTTTTTTTTTTTTTAATCAGTGTATCAGTATTTCCTTAAGTAAGCAGATTTGTCTAGGTTGCTTCAGTTTTATTTTGGCCTATTTATGCAGTTTATGTGGCAGATTATTAGAATGAATTAATGAGCAAATATTGAAAATTATAAGTCACTGGAGAAATGCAGGAAAAAACAGAGCTCCTGAACCTGACTAGTGTTTGGCATCTTATAATTTGCATTACAGTATGGAAATAGAAGTCTTAGATGTCAGAAGAAAGCACTGTCCCTATGTTAAGATTTTGCTCTTAATTTAAATGCATCTGCAGAGGACACGGAAACTCTGGTTGACGTAGTGGTCAGTGCTATATCTGCTAACCAAAAGGTCAGTAGTTCACATTCTCTAGGTGCAACTTGGAAACTCTATGGGGCAGTTCTGCTCTGTCCTATAGGGGCTGCTATGAGTCAGAATTGACTCAATAGCAGTGGGTTTACAAGAACTGCCAGTAGGTTCATGAACTCATCCTAGAAAAAGTACTTCATATTTCACTGCTGAATATCACTAGGACCACCTTTGCAGTACTCCCCCTGGGAAGCTATGCACCCATGCTGACACCTAGTGCACCCTTCAAAGCAATTTTGGAGCTTTCTTTCTGGAACGGCCATCAGAGCTGTTGCCGTATTACCCTTGATATCCTGAATGTCATCAAAATGTCTTCCTTTCAATATTTCTTTTATCTCTGGATAAAGAAAAAGTCATTGGGGGCCAGATCAGGTGAGTAGGGAGAGTGTTCCAATACAGTTATTTGTTTACTGGCTAAAAACTCCCTCAGAGACAACTCTACAATTAAGTGCACAAACTTGCTGCCGTACACAATGGCTATTCCAGAAAAAATTCCAAAATTGCTTTGAAGGGTAGACTAGGCACTGGCTTTGGTGCATCTTCCCAAGGGTGGTACTTGACAGGTGACAATAGTGATGTTCTTCAATGACATACGTACAATTAATTTCTTGGACTTAGCTGTCAAACATCTGCTTTTTACTCTACGTGAAGATAACGGTGAAAGAAGGAAGCACTAAATATTAAATACCAAGAGAGATAAAAAGAAGAAGGTGAGGCTTTTAAAGAAAAACTTTGCTTCCCAAATAATGTGTTCTCCAACCCCGGAAAGACAGAGCCAAAGCCAAGTAAGCCAAGTGCCATCGAGTCAGAAAGATAGAGGATAGTGTTATATGAAACACAAATCCACAAATTCCTCAATTATATCCTGGCTCACTAAAGGAAAGCAAAACAAAAAATCTAATTTCAAGGAAACTACATGGATTTACGTTAGTAAATTCAATGCATAAGTGTTAGACATTTACATTACAGTAGATTACAGTGCAATCTGCAGAGAATCCAGAGAATATAAAGATTTCTATGGTCATTCTTCTTCCATTCAGTGAAATCAATTGAACTTTGAGAGGTGACACCATGTTACGCAGCCACAGGTAACACGGAGAAGTAGAGTCTGAACAAAAAGACATGCTAAGGAAGATGTGAAGTCCAGATGGAAAACTTTCTCTAGAAACCCACTGGCCAAAGCAACAATTTGTCCAAGTACTAGGCTTTTAAAGGAAGGCTCAAATACCTAATAAAATGCAGTTAGAAATTTGTGTGACTGAACCACAGATCCATTAAAAAAAAAAAGAAGAGGCTCTAATGCCAGGGTGATGATAAGAGCTTAGCTAGTTGGGAAGCTGGCGGGGTAGGAACCCAGAAAAACAGACAACAAGAAAAAGAGAGCCTGGAATAATGATGTTAAAGTCATTTAAATCACACCTTGTTTGCCTTAGAGTGACAAGAAGTCATGTGGAAATGATATGATTTGGTTCTTCAGGCCAAGTTGATTGAGAGGCAATCTAGTTTCTTAATCAGCAAAGAGATGGGATAAAAATTAAATCTGGGAGATGTGCCAAGATTTCCTTTTTATCATTTATAAGTAGAAAAAGATTACACAGAGACTACTGATGAGCCATAAAAGCTGTAACTTCTTTGCAATAACAGAGATGCACTGTGAGATTTCATTTTGTGTTAATATTGTAAGCTAGGTCATCATTCCACTTGTACTATGATTTATAGAGTCTTTTTGGCTCTGTCAACAACCTGCTGCACAGATGAATCAAAGCAGCTGTTGGAAGCCCACCTATATCCTTCCTGAAGCCACTGAGGGTTCTGGTCTTAGCTATTTTCATGGGAATAGTCTGCAGTTTTTTCAGTGTAATTTCAGTCATGAGACTATAGTGTTCGTTAGGGGAAAGAGCATTTTTTTTTTTTTGGCATAAGTTTCTATGTATGGAGGCTCAGAGAAAAAAACAGTGAGTCAGGAAAGGATGTCTATGATGTCTACTTTGATTTAGCTCTTCATTTTTTCCCATGGAGCCTAAAACCACTTATAATCTTCATGTAGTCAAATACACTAATTGGGACAAATGAGTATCTACCACAATTAAAAGGTTCAGCCAGTGTTGGTAGTAAACCAACATTTTAAACCCAGTACCAAAATTTTAGGGTTCTTAAATGTCCCTGGTGATATTCTGTAAATATTATTTAACAAATTTGTAGATAGTGTTGATATGACCCTAACAAACGCCCAAACCACTTTCTCCCATCTTATTCCAAGCTTTAAAGCACAAAAACTTTGAGGGTCTGGCTCAAACCTATATAGATTAAAAACCCCAAAACCCAGAGTCATTGAGTTGAAGTCAATCATGATTCATAATGACCCTCTGGTAGATTAAGACCCCTAAATCAAGCCAAGATAAAAATCAGCTCTGCATCTCCCATTTTCTTCTAACCTGGATGAGAAAGACTCTAGTGTTCTTACAAAATGCCTTTTGTGCTATTTATTTCCTTCGTATTGGTACATTGACACTCGTCTCTAATTTAGGCTGGCTACAATCATGGGCCGCTTAATGGGATGAGCAGAGACAGTCACTCTTACGTACTTCAGTTTTTGCAAGTAGCAGTGGAAGAAACTGCTTCTCTGGGCATACATACAAGTTAGTCCTATTGGAGTACACATTGAAATTGTAAATTCATGCTTTAAAATGAAAGCACTTTAAGCAAGTGGTCACAAAGTACTTTATTGTTCTACAATCATCTAACAGGATGTATGAAGGTCTCTGATCCAGAAAGACTAATAGGAGGTAAACTTATTTTAAATAAATTACGTGTGCCCTATTATAGATAACTATACAATTAAGTTTGTGAACTTGCCCCTGTGTACAACAGCTATACCAAAAAGAGTTCCAAAATTGCTCTGAAGGGTGGAGTAGGTGCTGGCATCAGTGTATAGTTTCCAAGGGAAGTGCTTCTTCAAAGTGACCACAGTGATTGATATTCAGCAATGAGGTACGTAGCACATAGAACAATTAAATTTGGCACTTGTTAATCCTCGTATTTGATAAAATTTCTGTTTCTTAGTGATATCTGAGGGTTTTCTCCAATCAGCAGACCTGCTCAGCGTATTTTGTAGATGCCTCTCCTAAAAGGAGGAGACCCTAGCGGCACAGTGGTTAAGAGCTTTGGCTGCTAATCAAAAGGTCAGCAGTTCATCAGCAGTTCAAATCCATCAGACACCCCTTGGGAACCCTATGGAAGCAGTTCTACTCCATCCTATAGGGTTGCTGTGAGTTAGAATTGACTCAGTAGCTATGGTTTGGGTTTGGGCAGTTATTCTAAAAAGGAGACGCCATGTAGGAATGCAGGAAATGCTTTCGTGATCTAGAGTGCTGTTCTTTTTCATCTCCGTAAAATTTTCCTGATGTGAATCAAAATTAGTGCAAGCTTTCTAAGATTACTTGCTACCAATGTGCTTTGCAGATGATATTGTGATAAAGTCTGAATATCAGATCCATGACAATTTTTACTGTCCCCCTCTGAAGATATTGAAAATCTCTTCTGAAGGAATGTCTTGGTTTACTTGACCTTTCCTCTTCACTTTTCATAATTTCTTCTTTGGAGAGAGAAAAATCATGGAAATTAAATATATATGACAAAGGTCGCAGACTTCAGCCATCAGTCATTTATGTATGACTTCTGGGAACTTCCTAGATTCCTGTAGTTAAGAGGGAAAGTTCTATTAGCCCAAGTGTCAGTGATGACTGAAGCTCCCCAAAGAAGTAAACACAGGAGAATTGTAAGACTTTGACCATACATAATGTCTAACTATAGGCATAATTTAAGGGTTAAGGAAACCCTGGTGGTGTAGTGGGTTAAGTGCTACATCTGCTAACCAAAAGGTCAGCAGTTCAAATCCACCAGGTGATCCTTGCAAACTCTATGGGGAAGTTCTGCTCTGACTACAGGGTTTGCTCTAAGTCAGACATGACTGGACGGCAGTGGGTAGGTTAAGGAATACAAGCTAAGCTGGTCAAATTATTTTGAGAAAAATTTAATTGCCATGTACAAAGTTTGCTGGACTTAGCTAAAAATATTCTCTTTATGATAGGCTACAGAGTGCTCTTGTTTGTAGAAGGCAGGTATGCTGAGGGTCTCATACCTCCCCTAAAAGTATTTAGATAAAGGTTGTACATTTTCAGCTCTCCAAAAAGGACAGCCACATCAACCATTCAAAATTAGGTAACTCCATTTCTTCATTAACTCATGCAAAAACCTGGATGGATTTGAAAGGTACTCAGGAGATAACAGTCTATAGTGCATCTCGATGTATCAGTTAAGAATAGAAATATGAGAGGAGAGTCAAGATCAAGTCCCTATGCAGTGATGTACCATTTGACTGATTAATTGAACTGACTCACTGTGTTTCACCATAGCATAAACATAATTTCACAACAAAATTATTATGAGAAAGTCATATATCCAAAGGAAACTTGCTTAAGGATGCCTTCTCTAAGATTTCTATACAGGCTAGAGATACAATGGAATAATAATAATTGCAGAAAACACTAAATTCTAAGTGATTTACACATATTAACTCATTTAATACTCATATAGTCCTGTGAGATAGACATGTGACATTTTTTATTATCACCACTTTACAAATGATCAAACTGAAAAACGTAAAGAGCTTGCTCCAGGGTCACATAGCTAAAAGTGATAGAACTATAATTGAAATAAGTTAATCCAGTTCTAGAGACCTAGCTCCGGCTATGTTTTTTTTTTTGTTGTCTTTCCTCAGTATCAATATCTGCCTTAGCTTTAAATTAAATCTGATGGTAAATTACAACCAAATACATATTTTATTCTAAAGGTAGCACCAGAAAATAAGGATATTTGTTAGTGAAAATACATTCATTTATACTAGGCACTGGCCACTCTACTACTAGTCAATAATTAATTAGCTCAAACCAGTAAGTTCACCATTAGAGGATCACAATAGACAAGATATAAACGAACAGCTCTTTAAATAACAGGTTTTTTCCACGAGACCAGAAAAACTGGATGTTACCTGCTTACCATTACTGAAAATTTTGATCCAAAATTCTAAAAAGAGTCCTGACCAGAAAGAGAAAAAGTGTGGAACAGAACATCAGATTCTCATGAAATCCAAACTTCTAGAGCCACTGAAGATAGACAACTCCCTCCTCTCATACTCCAAAACTATAGCCCTGAAACCTTTAAACTTTAAACCCTAAACCAGAAACTGTCTCCTCCAATATCTTTAAAGCAAACAACAGATAACTAGTAAGGCCTATTCGCCTTGAGCATTCTGCTCTTTTAAGAAATCTCTGTGACCAAACTGACAATAGCAAATCAAAGGGTAGAGGAGACATTTAGGAGATGGGAATTCATATTAATGATAGTGAAATAATTTGAAAAAGGATATAGAGAAAAGTGGCACCAGGTGTGAAGAATATAACCAACGTCACTGATTTGTACACATTAAAATGTTAAACGGATGTATGTTTTGTTCAATATATTTCTATTTTTAAAAAAAGGCTCTTTAGGCAGGAAATAACACGGCTACACTTAAATTGACTCAAGTGGTAGACAAAAATAGTATATTAAGCGATCCCTATCCCTGCTGTTTATTTCCACTATAACAATTTTTCCCCAAAGATATCTATCTCTTAAAATTTTCATATATCATTTCTTTAAAGGCAGAGAAACATTACATGTTGGTCAGAAAGACATTTGGTAGAGCTGATATAAATGACAAGTTGATGAGAGTCACATTCCTTTTTTGATGTTGGTTAGATGGGCTTCACTACAGAAATAACATACCAAATTAGTGACTGGTCACTCAAAATTTATTGACACTGACTGTATTATCTTAGCAAAGAGCAACACTACACAATGCCATTTCAAGGGATGTTTGGGAGCATAAGGATACTGATACAGCACCTAGATGAATCTGTCCTCGCGGCAGTGAAATCAGATCAAGAGAATTTGTAACTCTTATTTATGTAGTTCATGAAAGTAACAGTCTGCAAAAATGGCTTGTCTTCCTCTAACAGGGCCAGGTACATTTACAGCAAATAGATTGTAATCTCCAAATCTATTGGTCAAATTAGAGCTACCACCATACATGAGGCTTTACTCTGAAGAGGTGTTTTATTGATCAGCACAACTTATGCTTCCATATAGGCTGTTCTTACATCTGAAAAAAAGCATATTTAATGCTACCAATCTAGAAACAATGCTGGAAAGATGCTGTGAAAAAAAATGAAGTTTCAATTAGCATTTATAATGCACTGTTATAACAATTACAGTGTTAAAATTATGAAGATACACATAATTGACTTATTTTCCTAATTTTTTATATACTTTGCTTCCACTACTAAAGCCTTTTGTGATTTTTGTATTCATCAGTGTTGATCTTAAGATGATTCTTTTTTTCCTTCTAATTCAGCTTTTTCTTCCCATTTTGAATTATTGGCCAAAAATAAATCAAGAAGATAAGCCTGGATTCCTGGGGAGCACAATGCCTCTTATACAGAGGGCATATAATAAATGTTTGTTGATTTCACTCTGAGTAGACACTCAGAGATAATCTTGAAGAATATGGACATCATTTATCAACAAACAGTACATAAGCATTTGGATGTAGGATTCTTTACATAAAGAGATTATCTTTCATTCACCATCAGAAAATATGTTTTTTACTATTGATCTTATCTAATACACTACCAAAAAAATCAAAGAGTGTCAGGTTACAACTTTCAGGTAGAACTGCACTCTATCACTCCTTAATCTCCTAGAAAAAACATCAAGAGCATCATTAATTGTGTGTGTGTATGTGTGTGTACATGCATCTCACAGATTATAATCATATCCAATGTAATATTACTTTGAAACAATTTAACTGTCATGAGTAATTTCCTTAACTAATAAACACTCAACTGTGAAAAAATAACCTGCTATTTTCATTTTTGAAAGCTGGATGATAAATAAAGACAGTAGCAGAAGAATTGGTGCACTTGAATTTTTGTGTTGGCAGAGAATATTAAACATACCATGGACTGCCAGAAGAACAGACAAATCCATCTTGGAAGAAGTACAGCCAGAAGGCTCTTTAAAAGTGAAGACCGTGAGATTTCATCTCATTTACTTTGGGAAGGTTATCAGGAGGGATCCGTCGCTGAAGGACGTCATGCTTGGTAGAGTGTCACAGGAAAGAAGACCCTACACAGGAGTGATTGATACAGTGGCCCCAACAGTGGACTCAAACACAGCAATAGTTGCGAGAATGGTACTGGACTAGGCAACGTTTTGTTGGGTTATACACAGGGTCGGCACCTAACAATAATGTTTGCTTTCGGATTTCATCATGGCAGAGTGGGAGGCATGTGGGTTTCAGAGAGCAATTTTTAGTCTCCTGGAGGCTCCTTCCATTACAAGGTTTGGTACTGACTCCATCTCTAGAAATGTCATAAAAATATAATGTAGGTGTAGACTGCTGTACACTGAGAAGTTACTCAATATGAGTACAGTATACATTACATACGGTGGTTACACACTCAGCTGCTAAACAAAAGGTTGGCAGTTCAAATGCACCAACTGTGCCTTGGAATCCCTATGAGGCAGTTTCATTCTGTTGGACCCAACTTGATTGCGGTGAGTTTGGTTTTCTTTTTGGTTATATGGTCATTATAAGTCAGAATCAACTTGATGGAAACAGGTTTGGTTTTTGTTTGTTTATGTTATATGGTAGGAATTATTCCCATTTATTCATTTGTATGTAAATATGGCATACATTTTGAACACAAAAACAAACATTGTTAAATTCTGGATTATCAAAATAAAACAATGGCAAACACTGCATTAGCTAAAACTGTAAAACATATTTACAGCAAGCTAGTACTCATAAAGTGTAGTGCTTATGTGCTGGAATCAACACCAAGCCAAATAGTGACACACATTTTCTGGGGGCACAGCTTCATCCATGATACTCTGGATTGAGAAGATCAGTTAAAACTTCAAGAAACATAACTGTTTTATCCTGGCTACATTCAACTATTGATAAAAATCCCAGAGACAGTTTCCAAAGATAGAGCAGTTTCCTAGTCCATCTCCAGTTTCAGATTCTGTAGGGAACATACTTTCTGACCACTCTTCTGCCTACTAGCCCAGATCTTTGCTTGTTCTAGTCCTATCAGCCTTGGGAAAACAATTTCTCCACCATCACTAAACCAGTCAACAATCATGAAACAGATGACACTTGCCCCTGCCTTCCCTTATACTTTAGCGGCCAAACAAATACAAGTATAAGACCACACATAAATTATCTCTGAGGAGGAGTCACCTATCAAACTTAAGTCCACTGCTGTTGAGTTACTTCTGACTCACAGTGACCCTATAGGACAGAGTAGAACACCAATAGAGTTTCCAAGGCTTCCATCCTTACAGAAGCAGATTGCCACATCTTTCTCTTGCAGAATCATTGGTGAGTTTAAACTGCCAACCTTTTGATTAGTACACAAGGGTCCTAACCACTGCACAACCCAGTGGCTTCTCTGGTACGAAAACTATACCATTTATTCACTGAGTGCTGGGTTCATGACTATTCATTCCAGTGTCATCTTTTAAACTCTAATGCAAATTTTATGCACTCTTTTAAACAGATGATGTATTTTACTATTTAAAGGGTTTTCAGGCATTAAAAAATAAAGAAGGAAGGAGTAAAGAGTCAAGCTAATATGCTGCCCTGGTTTGAAAACAACTGCATCATGTCTTTGAATAAGTGAATGAATAACACAAACACACACCTACTGTCCAAATTTATTTAGAACGGTTGTATTTTCTCTAAGCCCAAGAGGTAGGAACAACCTAATAAATGTATAATATATAATTTACTTATAGTCTAAAGACACATTAATTTTAAAATTATTAGCAAAATGCTAGGGTCGCCATGAGTCGGATCCGACTCGACGGCACTTGGCTGGCTATTTGAACTATTACATTTGGGAGCCATAAGTTGACAGAGAGAGAGAGAGAGAGAGAGAGAGAGGAAGGAAAGGAGGAGGGAAAGACTTGGTTTCCCACTATTTACATATTTATCTCTTCTGAAATCTAATATGTATATTTTCTCAAAGAGATGTACAGGATTCAAAGCCCCAGAAGATCACGAGTCATAATGTAAAATGCATTTACAAGAAGATTTTGACTCATTGAAAAGATAATGCAAAAGAATACCTGAAATAATTTATAAACAATTTATAAACAGAACTCTTAAAAATAACTTAATGCAAAGTGATTTGCATTTAATGCATTTTAATGCATTTAATTGCATTTAATGCAAAAATAATTTAATGCATATGTTTTTACTCTTTTCAAAAATTCCAGCTGTATCTTCTCTAAGCCCAAGAGGTAGAAGAGTGAGGAGTGCTGTCAGGGACTAATAGGTATTGATGGCAAATAAAGAAAAAAATGTGCCAGTCACTAACAGCTCTGGAATACAAGTACAGAGAAATATCAAACACATCACAGAGTCAGGTAGGTCTCTGGGAATGAAACCATTTCTAGGCAGCTGTTTTGAGTGTGATGCTTAGGTTAACAGTCATATTCATTCTCCCTAGCAGTATTTTATCTATCCATCCTACAGATGATTTGGAAATATCCACTGACAAAGCCTTTTTAAATGCTCTGAGGCTAGAACTTGAGACAGAGCCCAAAGCCATCCAGTCTTGTTTTCTGAGGACTCCATGGGTATTAAAAAAAAAAAAAAAGAAAAGAAAGAAAGAAACTCTGCCATCTAGTTATAAGAGAGCCAGGTTTTCCCCAGAGATCAAAAACAAAGCGGATAAAGGGAGAATTCAGATTAGATTACTCCTTATTGTTCCAGTGGTGACTTTTTCACACTCTGAGGAAACAAAAGGAGAACACTCTGGCTGCTTCTAATGGTGTAACTTCTAAAAAATGATCAGAGAAACTGTGGAAGTCAGTGGGGAGAGTGTGAGTCTGCAGTTTCCTTAAACTTGTGTTTCTCAAGTTCCCTGAGCAGCAAGGACAAACAGCCAGCCATTCCAGTCTGTTAGGCAGTGCTCAACGTTTAGCACCGACTTCTATGACCTTAAGAATGTTTCCTTGGAGACTAAACTGAAAGCATGCCTTAACAGGTCTCAAGAATTGCCTTAAATGTCTCATGAGAAGTTTACTTCCTATTTTTTTAATTCATGTTTTTCCATAATCAGAAGGGTCCCTCTGTCATTAACACTATTAAGCTACACTGATAAACCTTACAGCATTTTAAATTTTTACTCGGTTTCAGTTAAATAGTTTTAGATCACTCAAACGATAAGAAATACAAACCTCACATCTTCATCCCTGCCCTTACAAAGTGGTGGAAAATACTTAACATATGTTAATTGAATGATATTGCTTTAAGGAGTCCATCTAAAAATCACACTGTATTTTTAATTTCTCTCTTGAAACAACTACAAATTCTATCAGCCTTGTGGATGGATACATGATACTGTGAAATATTCACTAACCTGGTTTTGTGCCCAGTTGTTTAACTACCATGAGCCGGTGGCCATTCTGGAAAATAGATATAGGAGTTCTTACCAAGATAGCCAGAAACAAAAACATAAATTCTTAGTCTTCAAATCTACAAGCCACCATCCATGTATGGGATAAAGATTTTCGTAAAAATAGTCAAATTCTCTTCCTACCCATACTTCTAGAAGATATTGAACAGTATTTTTTTTTTTTTTTTTTTTATCCCAGGGACATGGATCTGTTTTCTCTCAGAGAAGTAAAGAAGAGAAAAAAATTAGCATTGAGACTGGAGGAGAAACAAGTTTAATTCTTTGTTGTTCACAGAGGCAACCTGATCACATGCCTCTGAGTGGAGTATAACCTCCAGCCTTTCAGTCAGCAGCTGAACAAGTCTCCGGGAAAGGTGTGGAAATCTAATAACTCAACCGTTGAAAACTACTCTGGGGCACAAGTCAGCTCTGACACATGGGGGTCACCATGAGTCAGAAATGACTTGAAGGTAATTTTTTTTTTTTTTAATGGAATTAAAAGGAAAATGGACAAGGGAAAAGAGTTGGAGGATACTAGTGAGGGTAGATGGTTCTAGTTCTGTGCGAGTCTTCACCTCCAATTTTGGTTTATTCCCAAGGGGGAAGAAGTATGGAAAAATCCAGAGGTAAATTCAGCGATCTAGGAGAGAGGAGCTCTTTGCGTATTCTCAGTCTGCAATTTGGGAAGGGGGCAGCCAAACGAACCATCCTGGTACACAAGGAATAGAGTAAACTCACCAATGTTGAGTTTAGGACAGGGTCCCACTGCCCCACAGGTTTCCAAGGATGTAAGGGAAGCAGACTGCCACATCTGTCTCATGCAGAGCGGCTGGTGGGCTCCCACTGCCAAACGTTCAGTTAACAGCTGTAATGGATTGAATTAGGTGCCCTCAAAATGTATGTAGCAATTTGGCTGGGCCATGATTCCCAGTATTGTGTAGTTGGCCTCTATTTCATGATCATAATTATTCTATATGTTGTAAACCCTAATTTTTGCCTGCGGTTAATGGGGCGAGATTGGATTCGGTTAAAAGCAATGAGGGTGGGACTAGTACGTCCTTACTAAAGCCACACCCCTGCTTCAGTGTCAAGGGAGTTTGCTCAGGGTTGTGGCCTGAGCAACCTTTTATGGTGCAGGAGACAAAAGGAAAGGGATGGAAACGGAGCTGGGGACTTGACCCCAGTAAGAAAGCAGTGCCAACAGCAGAGTGTGTACTCTGAACCAGAGGTTCCTGCAGTGAAATGCTTCCTGACCAAGGCAAGACTGATGACGAGGACTTTCCCCCAGAGCCCACAGAGACAGAAAGTCTTTCCCTGGGACTGGCACCCTGAATTTGGACTTCTAGCCTTCTGGACTATGAGAGAATAAACACGTCTTTGTTAAGCCATCCACTGGCAGTGTTTCTGTGACAGCAGAATCAGATGATGGAGACAACTGCCAAGCACTCACCCCTTGAACTACCAAGGCTCCTTAAGGTGGCTATGTGAAATACCAACACAAGGGAGAGACAAAAAGAGACCTACAGTTTTCAGCCAACTCCAGCGACTCTGTGTGGTATAGAAGACGCGCCTTTTCTCTGGCCCTGAGGAGAAGTGTGAGGAGAAAAGAGAGACCAGCCAGGACATCAGCCACATCAGTAGCTATGAACTAGGTACCAGCAGACAGACTAATTTGCTCAAGCAATGAAACCACATCTGGAACAGCAGCTGTCACTGAAGTTACCACTGAGTGAAGTTTTCAGGGATCTACTGTCGTTCTCCAAGACCTACCTGTGTTTGGCACAGGTTGATAGGTGAGCAAATAGGCATGTGATGGGAGTCACCACTCATGCATCCTTCAGGTCCTTGATGGTGACAGCAATCTCTGCAGTCCCTCCAGAAATTCAGTATTGCTTTTGTTTTATTATTTGCCCAGGCAGAGGCAGTTCTAATGGCTTTCACTTGATTTTTCCTACCATAACAGCCTTTACTCCCTTTGTCAGAGATCTAGCGTCAGGGTTCTGCCAGTTGCTGAATATATTTCTGTTAATTATACATTCTGGAACCAGGAACATCACTACAGGATGGTTTGAGGAACACACTGGACCCACTCGAGCCAAACCTGAGCTAAGACTCCATTAATAATCTGATGGTGGGCCAAAGTGACACTTTAGGTCTCCTGGAATTAGTGCCACTTCAGAACCAGTATCTAGTAATTCCCAAAAAGTCTGCTTATTTCCTTTTTCCTAAAGAACTATCACTCTCATAAAAGGTGGCAGATTCCTTTGGGGAAGTTTGGGAGATAGATTAACAGTATAAAATTTTCATAGTGTAATGGGACCCTTCCTCAAGGGGACCCATCCTCCCCTTCAGTCAAGGAGCTGTGTGTCTGTAAACTGGCTCAAATCTTGGATTTAACTGAAAGACTGTGACTGTCTGTTCTTCAGGTTTCTGTTTGTACCTGTTAGAAAACTTGAGTAGTTCTTTTGGACTGTAGTGAACCTCTTCCTGGTCATACTTTGTACACCACGTTTTGGGCCTGAAGTCTGGGGATGGGTGGTAGGAATGTGTTCTGAGAGCGTTCAGCAACGTCTTGTAAGGAGTCTGTCTCAGGCAATGATTCAGCTGGCTACCCAGAGGATGACTCAGATGAAGGCTCTTCACACTTCGGTGGGTTAATCTCACTAGATGGAGGTGGGAAGGCTATGATTTTACTGGGGAGGTGGTTTAACAAAGATGGAATAATCTCACCAGACGGAAGTAAGAGGGCTGGTTCTATTGGCACAAGTGTTTCAATGGAATTTAGGGGTTCAGTGTCCCCAGCTTTTTCATTATCTGCCCATATGTGCCCATCCCAAGTTTCAGGATCCCATTTCTTCCCAATCAATGGCCTCACTTTAACTTCAGGCACTTACTTCAAAATTCAATTGGTGGTGTAAACTGGCCACTCTTATGGTAAAACTCTGGTTTTGGTTTTCGGCAGTATCAGCTTTGTTACCACAGGAAATAAGCCTTTTGTTCAAGGCACACTGGAATCGTTGAGGTTGTTTATGTGGTACTTGAACTATGACTCTGAAGCCCTGAACTAATCTTTCTCTCACTACTTTTTCTAGTGAAAGTAGGACCAACCAGTCATTCTTATATTTCTCATTATGACTAAAATGTACAAAGGTATCAAACATGTGATCACCCAGAGCCTCACCTGAAAGCAATACCAGTTCTACTGATTGTGATATTTTGCATGTTTCTGCTTCACACAGTGCTTTAACAGTGCCCTCTTTATTACTAGAAGTAGACTTATGAACATTTTTAAGACTAACCAGATGTGAGAACCAATTTAGAAAACTCATCCTTACAGTTTTGTTTCTCTAGAATCACTCTCAGTATCAAATGTCTTTGGCTGAGTTCTCTAGAAGCAAAGCCAGTGAAGTATAGAAACGTATATAGAAAAAGATATCCATCACGGAAATGGCTCACTTGGTTGTATACGCTGTGAAGTTCCAGGTTCATGGGCAAGCAAAGAGGCTTTTCCTGATTCATGTAGCTGCAGAAGCTGTTGAATCCCAAGACTGGCAGGTAAACTGCTAGCTCAAATCCCAAGAACTGGAGGAGGTGAATAGAAGCCAGCCAGCTGAAGGGTCCAGAGCAAGCAAAAACCTGCCTCACTAGAAGGATAGCCACACATCCTCTTAAAAATTCGCACCTCCTCTTAAAACAGTGTAAAAAAAAAAAAGCATAGAGACTGGGCAAAGACTTAGATTCTGAGGAATTATGAGTACATGATAAGGGTATTTCCCTCACCTTACAAGGATGACATGTAAACCAAAAAAGGAAACAGTTTGGGATGGAGTAAAGTGTTTTACCCTTTTTTTTTGAAAAGGTCTCATGTCAAAAAGAAATGTGTTGACATACAACTTTCTTAGACAGATTTTTCCAGCTCCTTAGCAGAAGGTCCACTGAGTGTGATTAGTCTCCGTAAAAAGGTCTTGTACAATTGATGACACAGGAGTTTCAGAGCCTGAAGCTTAGTGGTCCACAGACTTGCACTGCTCTAGTGTTACTGGGGTGCTTTGGGGAGACCTGGAAATACAGTTAACAGGTTTATTTGGTTGTGACTACACATCTGCGATTCAGAGACTCAATCTTTAATTAATATTCCAAATCTCTAAACATCATATGCCTTGCTTAGGTTAATCTCGATGTAATTGTAATGAAAACACTTTAATATTCAGTGTAGTTTGATTAGAGATGATGGCAATTAAGAATTACAGTGGCAATATCTGATATATATTGACTTGAAAGTTGGTGACACAGTAGATACATTTTGTAGCAGATTACTTTCTTTAATTTTTGTTATGAAATATTCCATTCATATAAATTGTTTATATATCTATAAATACAGCATATCTGTTATATATCCAGCATTCATCTATCATTCTGTCATCCTGTAATGGCTTTCATGTCACTGTGATGCTGAAAGCTATGCCACTGCTATTTCAAAAGCCAGCAGAGTAGTCAACAGTGGACAGGTTTCAGCAGAGATTGCAGACTGTGAGGAAACCCTGGTGGCAGAGTGGGTCAAGTGCTATAGCAGCTAACCTAAAGGTAAGCTGTTTGAATCCACCAGGCACTCCTTGGAAACTCTATGGGGCAGTTCTACTTTGTCCTATAGGGTCATTATCGGTTGGAAATTGACTCAACAGCAATGAGTTTGATTTTGGTTTGGGGTCCAGACTAAAGCGGACCAGGAAGAAGGACCTGGTGGTCTACTTCTGAAAAACTGGCCAACAAAAGCCTTGTGAGTAGCAATGGAAGACGGACATGGTGTGTGAAGATGAGCCCCACAGGTCACGGGCTCAAACACAGCAGCAACCGGGAGGGCGGTGCTAGACCGAGAATAATTGCATTCTGCTGTCCACAGGGTCACTGTAAGTCAGAATTAATTCGACAGCACCTAGCAACAACAACATAATTATCATTCTATAGTTTTACCACTTCATTATCCCCAAACCTATTGCTGCATTTTTTTTCCAGGCTTGTAAACTTTCTATGAATGGCATTTTCTTAAATTTCATCAGCGTTTATATTTTGCTCAACATTGTACCATTCATCCCTGCTGAAGTTCCCCTTTAGAGTTCATTCATTCTAAAAGCTGTGTGGCATTCCGTGATACCGATATACCAGTTTATGAATCCACTTTACTGTTACGTACAGTCATTTGGGGGGGTATGTGTGATACTGCTATGAAAAGCTTTATGCATTGAAACCTATGAGAGCCAGAACTTGATGGCACTACTTTGTTTTTATGAGTCCTGAAACTTTTCCACCTTTGACAGGAGGCAGTCTTATCACTTTTCTATCACTCTCAAGTAGTGCAAAATATTTGCATTTTCTTTCTCTGAGAGGTTCTCACCTTACACAGGTTCCGGCTGTTACAGGTTTTAGTGTGCACATCTCCTGGTACACATATCTAAAAAAAGTCTCTCTAGCATTAAAATAGAGAAGTGGAGTTGCTGGGAAGTATGACAGGTGCATCTCTTTGCTAGAGAATGACAAACTGTATGATACTTAAATTCACATATGCACGATGAATACATAAAAATCAAAAAACTCTGGAGTCATTCTTGACTCTCCTTTTGATTTTATACCCAAGACACAGTCTGTAGATGAACAAATCAGCTCCATTTTTCAAGATGTATCCAGAATCTAATCTCTTTTTCTAATAATCCCCTGCTTACCCCTGCCCAGCTCACACAAACCAGTACAAGATACCGTCTTTATCTATCCAGAATTTACACACCTCTCTTTCCTTTTACTATTACCACCTGGTCTAAGTTCTCACCACCTTCATGCTGGGATATGAACAGCAGCATTATTTCTAGCCTCCCTGATTCCAACTATGCCTCCAAAACAATAGTATTTTCCTTTCTGTAGCCTGAGTAATCCTTTTAACAGTTCAGATAGCCAAGTGCCGTCGAGTCAGATCCGACTCATGGATAGTTTCTTATTTATTCTCAAACACTACTTTAGCTTTCTATCTCCTATTGGCAAAAACCCAACAATATGGTATGACATTACCATCCACCACATGGCCTACGTCCATCCCACTCGCCTAGTGTCACCTAGCCTCCATGGCTTCTTATCTCCTGCGGGCACGGCAGGCAAGCTCCTGCTCCCAGACTTGGGGCTGGCAGTTCCTCAGTCTGGGCAAGTCACGTAACTGTCCTCTGTCTCATTTTCCTTATCTGTAAAATGTGAAATAATAATACTACATACTGCCTGAGGAAACCCTGGTGGTGTAGTAGTTAAGTGCTACATTTGCTCATCAAAAGGCTGGAAGTTCAAATCCACCAGGTGCTCCTCAGAAACTCTTTGGGACAGTTCTACTCTACCCTATAGGGTCACTATGAGTCAGAATTGACTCAGTGGCAGTGGGTTTTGTTTTTTTATACTGCCTGAGGTCCATGTGAGAATGAAATTAAATGAGTTCTTAAGTTCTGTGTTTTCCAAATAAAAAGCTTAGACTGCCAACCAAGAAGGAATCAGCTTTGCTGACAGCCTTAGAAGGAAACTTCCCAGCTGAACCCAAAGCTGAGGGTATTTGAAGAAGTTGACAGAATGCCACTGTTCAGGGATTGCAGTGTGGAAGGAGTATGAGAAGAGGCAGGGGTCAGGCCTGAGTCTGAAAGCTCATTTCCTGCACTAGAGATAACAACTCTTCTGATACTCACAGCATACCGCCTAAACTTAAAGGACTGCTTGATATTAACCAACCAAGATGTCAGAAGCAACTTCAGCTAGCTTAATATCTGATTTCTTTAGTGACTAGTTACAAATGACTTCTCCAACCCCTGAGTGGAGCTCTTAGCCAGAGAAGTAACATAGTAAAAGAAATTCAAAAAATCATACACCTGAATCTCTTAAGACTGTGTTACCTTCTCAACACAACACAAAAGCTCCACGCAGAGGCTAAAACACAAGCTCAAAAGCACATCTACAAAAGCACAGGAGCAACTGTATTGAATAAAGTCTGTCACCATTTTATTGTCCCATGTTTCACAGCCACTTTGCTACCATCCACTGACATACACATCTGCAGCTAATATGACATAAACAGAAGAGCATTAAAAGATAAGCCAACTTGTTCATGAGCAATCAAAAGATAACCAAATGCTAAATATCAGAAAAGGCATGCATATTTTATAAAGACGGAAATCAGAGAGGGGACCCAAAGTCTAAGATGAGAAGGACTGACAAAGGAGCGGCAGCAAGGCTTCATAGACAAGCATACCTTGTGCAGCTAACTCTTTCCATCTCTCTTTGTTCTGCTGAATGATGTCCACCAGGTTGTTTTTGAAGCTCTTCAGGTCCACCGCGGCAAGGGAATAGTCTGGGAAATAGGCCCCATCACTTAGGATACTTTTCACATTGGATTGTTTCAGCACATCACCAGCTTTTGACACCCCAACAGAGCTTGGACTAATAACAACAAAAGAGAAAAACACACAGAGAAACGCTGCAGTCGGCAGAAGTATGGATTAAGAGCAGAACTGGAAAAACTCCACGAGACCAGTTGGAAAATGCAAGGATGCCTTGAGCAGCCTTTGTGTTATACAGTGGCCAGAGTCATAACAGCAATAGGGTTCCCAGAGCAGCGGAGCCTTGAGGTGAGCTGACTTAGTGGGGTGTTGGCTGGTGTTTGTCACAAAAGGGACCTTATTGGGGAACCTGCAGTGGGCTAATGGCACCCAGCCCTTCCTCCATCCTTTAATCTAAAGGCTAAAACCTGGTCTCTCCCATTAGAGCAGTCACTCTGCTTCCTCATTAAGGCATTTGGAGAGCCTTTTGTGGTGCTGTTACGGAAAGTTGGACCAACAAGGACCAAAAATTTAGCATGATTATTTTGCAACTGTCACTTTTAAATGGTGATACCCTTTTCCAAACATATCAATGAACAGAATCCAGTTTGAAATACTGCAGGTAGATACTGAGTATAGTGGGCTTAATGTTACATGTTGTATTCATTCTCCATCTAAGATGAAGATGTCTTGTCCTCTGAGCTCAAAGGCTGACTTGGATACAGGTATCCTACTTGATTGAATTTTGTTTTTTTTCCCACATAATTATCAAATATGTTACTATATCTAGGACACAATACATAATTTCCCAATGAAAACTTAAGTAATTTTACACTCCAGAGTATTAAGTGCTTTGTTGAACTCCTTACCACTTTCCCATTTCTTTCGCAGCGGACAATTCCTTGCTGAGGCAGATGCAATATGTTTTACAGCCACTAGATGGCAATAGCATTTAATAATTCTCTAATAAGATGGGCTGCCAAGCTCGAAGAAAAAGTCAAAGCTATCATAAGCAAAAGGCTATTAAACATCTCAAAGGTACAATAATGGAAAAAATATCACACCTCATTGTCCTAAAGGAAGAGTTTTCAGTTTTTGAGGCCTCCTCTATAAGAGGAATAACAATTTTCTCTGTTGAATCTGTCAGAAGAGAAAATGTTGGCTCTACTATGAAATCAATGAAACCTACAAAAACATAAAAGATAAATACAACCGTTAGATCTACTGAATTCTAATATCAAAGACAGTGAAAATACTGACACTTCTAGGAGAACAAGTATTAACTTATCCCTTGAATGACTAAAAAAAAAAAAAAAAACCTTCACCACTCAGTCAATTGCAACTCAAAATAACCCTATAAGACAGAGTAGGACTGCCTCCACAGTTTCCTGAAATTAACACAATCTTTAGGAATGATATATTAATGGTTACAAAATGGTCTTTAAGCAGTTAAAGTCAGGCAACTTTAACTTGTTAACTGAACTATACAGGCTTTTCCATTTAATATTCATCTGTGCAATATTATTGACAACAAATTCTGATCCTATGAGAATGAATATATATTTCCTCTCCCTATGAGAAGGGTTATTTCCTTCTTCTAAAAGGTTTTGGCTTGCTTGTTGAATTTTTTTATTGGCCATAAAAATGAAGTAACTGAAATTTTTCTCAGACCACAGAAAGGAGCTCACCGTAATAATCAGAGCCTTCTGCCAGTGGGTTTATATTTCAAGTTGATGTTTATTATTCTCTGAATGTAAAGTATTAGTTCACAGTGTGTGGGTGTGTCCTGTCAAATCAGCAAAGAGAGCAGTAACATTTTTGGGAGACAGCATTAATTCCACAACTTTGAGATGTCAGGATTTAATAAAAAGACTTCTACATTTAAAGTTCTCATCAAGATAGAAAGTGACAAAGAGATTGGGGAGTTGTCTCCCAGGAAGTATTTACCAGCCAGCATTCAGGTGGAAGATGAGAATCAGCCTATCCCTGAGCTCTGCATGAGTGCACTGTTAACATGCCCAAGACTAAGCACAGGTGGTATGCTTACAGTCAAGTGCATGTCACCTCCAAAACCTAAGGGAGCAATGGTCTAACATCTAAATATAATAAAATGACAGGCCAGCCAAGTGCCATCGAGTCAGATCCTACTCATGGAGGGAGGCTTTTTAAGTACGAGTGTGCTTGAAAATGCACAGTAGAAGAGCTTTCCATCCATCAGATACTCAGATGAAAATAATTCACAATTCTGGTAACTGGGTTAACCATGGCATATATTAAAGGAGGGGTAAAAAAAAACTTATTGCTGCTGAGTCAATTCTGACCCATAACAAACCTATAGGGCAGAGTAGAACTACCCCAGAAGGTTTCCAAGGAGTGCCTGGTAGATTTGAACTGCAGACTTCTAAATTAGCAGCCATAGCTCTAAACCACTCTGCCACCAGGGCTCTGCATATATTAAGACACATTTTTAATTTTAAAAAAGAAAACCTCAGTTTTGTGTTTGAGCTAATGGCTTCAAGTCAAAACAATATTAATTGGCCACCCAGGGTGCTATTTCAAGTCCCACCTATGGTTTAAACATCTTGGATCTGTAGGTGTCAAATGGGACATCTCCTTTGCTGACATGAAGGCAATCTACATTACAGCAACAAGCCTCAGAAACTTCAAGATTCCTGCCAGCTTGCCGGATGATGGCCTTAGCCTGACATCTTCACACCTGCTAAACACTGAAAGGCACCTGTGTTATATTCCCTACAAAAACAGCTCTTGTTGGAACTTGGGTGGAGAGGGGAGAAGGTCAGAGCAAGAAAGCTTCTGAGCACTGATGGCTGGCTGCTTTGCAGTAGTGATACTGGATCAAAACTACATAGGCAATGTGATGGTTATGAACATGCTGGCTTAGGCTAGAACTATTACAAATATTTGAACTATGTAGCATAGTAATGGACTGCGCTTGGAGTTCCCAATACAAACATGAACGACAGGAATTAACATAGTTGGGAGCAAGATGATTTTATAAATTTTCTTTGGTTGAGGTGTCCGTTTACATCATTAAATATTTTTTTCTAAAAGAATATGAAGTTGTACATTAAGCATGCTATGCTAACTTAGTTAGATCATGTATGTTAATATTTTCGTTGAATAGTCCTCTATAGAAAGGAAAAGATTACAGAAAACAATAATCAGTATCAAAACGAACAAAAAAAATCCTGTCTCTTGCACAAAAAGAACAATTACATTTACTAAGCCTACTTCATTTGATTCATTTGGTAAGAATATGATTCCTTAAAATTCTCATCATTCAGCACCCTATAACATTAGCCTAGAGATCAAAATTGAAAATATGAAGTGAAGTTTTCCTGGAGGTCAGTCCTTTAAACAGCAGTGTACACATCTGAAACCTGAAAAGTACCCGGCCACGCCCCGCAGCCCCTGACTGTCAGCGTTACCTATTTGTGACTGGGCTACCATGGTTGACTTCCGGTCACAGAGTGGGGAAAACGGGAGTCCCAGTTCAGCCTCTTTGTCTCCCTGGGGAAAGGAACACACGTCAGTATGGATCTGGAGAAGCTCAGACAAAGCGCAGCCCAGACACAAAGCACTGAAAAGCCGTATCTTTCATGTCTTAATTGGCACGGTTTACTTTTTTTCATAAAACTAAAAGCTGTAACCCAAGTTTATAATTTTGTTCTCATAGGCTCCTTTTGGGAACCTAACTGGAGGCAAAAACAAGCAACTATGAGCAAGTTGAGCATCTTGAGACTCCGCTTCAGTATCACAACCACCTGATTATAAAGAGATAACCCTCTCCTCTTTGGAATTTCCTAAACTTCTTATAAAATTAGTCATCTCAGTGTTTTAACTGGCATATAACTAAGAATCCAGCTCATAGGCCTTTCAGCTTGTCTTGTTTTTTTTTTTCCCTGGCAAATAGCTCAGCAGATCTTCAGCATCAAGATTTTTCATGATTGAGGTGTTTTTTGAAATTCAAAGCACATGAACATTTTTTGAAACAACTTTTCCACTCATTATCAAGTTTTACTGCTTTGCCGTCAATAAGTTATGAGTACTGTCTTCCACATTTTCATATTCTGCGTGCATAATTTCATTTTAGTGTATTCTCAGAGAAAACTGAAATGTGAATGATTATTATTTGATCTCAGTGAAAATAGATTACTTGAGCACATACATTCAAGAATTCTATTTGTGTTTGGGTTTAACACAAGAACTAATTAGATTTCCATCTCATAAAATAAAAGTGGCTGCTCTGTGGAAAGCTTTACAGGGTCTGCCAATGAAGTCCGCAAACTTGGTTGTTCTAAGTGCTACGTATCTCATTGCTGAATATTACCATGGTCACCTTTGAAGTACTCCCCTTGGGAAGCTTTGCACTGATGCTAGAACCCAGTCCACCCTTCAATTTTGGAACTCCTTCTGGAATGGCCATTGCACATGGTGGCAAGGTGGCAAGTTCACAAACTGAATTATACAGTTGTCTATGTCCAGTAAAAGAATTTCAAAACTGCTTTGAAGGGTGGACTAGATGCTAGCGTTGGTGCATAGCCTCCCCAGAGAGAGTGTTTTGAAGGTGACCGTACTGCTCTTCAGCAATGAGGTATGTGGCACATTTTCTAGGCCGAATTCACAAACTTAACTGTCAGATCTCATAGAGTTCCATCTCATAAAAGTAAGTGTGACTGCTCTGGGAAAAGCTTTATTATCACAAGTTTATCAAACATTGGTTTTCCCTTGCATGCAAAGGGATGTAGTTACTACAGAATGGAGGAAAGATACTTCGCTTCAGTGTTTTCACTCAACAGTCTGGCCCCAAACTTAAGGGTACATTGGGGTCAGGGACAAAATGGAGGGGCTTCACTTTTACTTTGTGGAGTAACCCAGGTAAAGACCAAAAACCCCAATCCATTGTTGCTGAGTGAATTCTGACTCTTTGCCATCCTACAAGACAGAATAGAACTGCCCCATAGAGTTTCCACGGTGAGCCTTGCGGATTTGAACTGCTGTTTTTTTGGTTAGTAGCCGTAGCTCTTAACCACTCGCTACCCAAGTGAAGGTCCTGTTGAAGAACCTCTTAGCTTCCTTTCACTCTGCTTCCTCTAACGTATTATCATATCCATCATAACATCATGTCACTATGTCATCTTTAAAAATGTTATTTAAAATACTTCCTGGTGCATTCTCCCTAAACCATGCCTCTGATTATGAGAGTCACAGGAAGTATTTGAAATCAGAATTGTTTTGTAAAATTTAGAGACTGTCACCAAAGAAAGAGGCAAAGTAAATACTAATAGAAATATTCTACTATGTCATGGCTTGGGAGAGAAAATAGAGAATTTTTTTGATCTCCCTCGGCAACAATCCTTCAATCCTCTAGAGAAGAACATCAATTCTATTTGGAATTAATGTTCATACCTGGTTTAAGGGATGAATGGAAAGGTGACAATAGGCCATTATTATTAGGTCAGAAGACTCAGGGTTGAGTCAGTGCTGTTAAATGGGCCATCTCTGTCGCTTCAGGCATATCACAGTCTTTGTTACATAAATTCTCCTCATCTGTTACCTAATATTGCAATCTGTTTTCTCATCTCAGGATTTAGTATCTATCTAATAGTATCTTCCTGCGGTTCAGATGATTTCCGTGAAGCCTAAGGACAATGCCTATCAGTTAGTGAATACTCTCTAAATGTTAGCTAATGATAATCATAATTCATAATAGAAATAATAGAGAGCTGTGCAGACTAGTTATTTATGATGTCTAATGCATATCTAAGGAGCCCTGGTTATACAGCAGTTAAAGCCATTAGCTGTTAACCCAGAGTTCAGCAGTTCAAACCCAACAGCCACTTCACGGGAGTAAGACATGCAAGTCTGCTTCCATAAAGATTTAGAGCCTTGGAAGCCTTCTAGAGCACTTCTACTCTGTTGTATACAGTTGCTATAAGTTGTAATTGACTCCATGGCAGTGGATTTAATTCATACATGAGGAAGAAAGGCCTGGCAATCTACTCCCAAATATGAGCACTGAAAACCCTATGGATTGCAACAATTTGACCTGCAACTGACCATGGGATGTCACAGGACCAGGTACTGTATCGTTTCTTTGTGCCTGGGGTTGCCATAAGTCTGGCTTATTGGCAGGTAACAACTACAACCAAAAAAATCGAACCAGACCCACTGCTGCTGAGTTATTTCTAACTCATAGCAACCCTAGGTGTTACAGCACAGAACACTGAGCTTCACAGGATTTTCTTGGCTACAGTCATGATCACCAGGCCTTTCTTCTGCACCTGAGACCCCCAGGGACCTTTACAGCAGCACCACCAGTAGACTCAGTTAATTAACCAACACCAAGCAATTCCTCGCGTGGGTGTAAGCATCTTCAGCAGGACCCTGCAGGCATGGAGGTCCAGAATGTGTCCCGCCACAAAACAGGACAGCTGTCTGTGCTCAAGTCTCATAGCTTACCATTGTTCTAGCAGTCCTCTTGGAGGTGGTTGAGACTTCTTCTCTAAAAGGCCATGAAAGACCTAGTCATTGTTTTCTAGTAGTGTGAAATGCTCTGAAAGCTGTTAATAGGGTGTCAAATCCAGTGATTTAATGGCTTTTTGTTTTTGTATTTGATCTGCAGCCAAAACAGTTTCCACAATTTTAAACAAATGGAGCCAGGAGAATGAAGTACACAATATTCAGAAACCTCTTGCAATGAAAGATCATTTTTAATCACAGAAGCAACAATAACAAACATGCAAAAAGCCCCTGATGATAGGCTTTGATTCTGTTAATTACATCAGGTCAATTTGAGCTCATGGCGATGCCATGTGTGCAAGTAGAACAGCATGGTGGGTCTTCAGTGCTGAGGCTGCTTCGAAGCAGATCAGCAGGACTGTCTTCCCAGGCCATTTGGCTAGTCATCAAGTGCTTAACTATTTGGATAAAGGCTTAACCCTGGGACTGACCAAGGCTTGTAGTGTTAGGTGATGTGGAGTCTGTTCCAACTCATAAAGACACTGTGTACAGCAGAACGTACCATTGCCCAGTCCTGCCCCAAGCTCACAGTTGTTTTTCTGTGTAAGCCCACCATTGCAGCCACTGTGTCAGTTCATCTTGTTGAAGGTCTTCTTCTCTTTGTCTGACTCTCGGCTCTACCAAGCTTGATGTTTTTCTCCAGGGATTGCTCCCTACTGACAGAATGTCCAAAGTACATGAGACACAGTCTTGCCATCTTTGCTTCCAAGGAGCACTCTGGTTGTAGTTCTTCCAGAACAGATCTGTTTGTCCTTTTGGCAGTCCATGGTACATTCAGTATTCTTCTCCAACACAATTTAAAGGCATCAATTTTTACTGTCTTCCTAATTCCTTATCCAGCTTTCGACAATATATATGATGGGAATAAAAATACCATCACTTGAGTCAAGCACACCTTAGTCTTCAAGGTGACATACTTACTTTCCAAGACCATAAGAAGTCCTTTGCAGTGGATTTTCCCAATGCAGTGTGTCTTTTGATTTCTTGACTGCTGCTTCTGTGGGCACTGATTGTGGACTCAAGTCAAACGAAATCCTTGACAACCTCAGTCCTTTCTCCATTTATCATGATATTGCTTAATACTGGTCCAGTTGTGAGGATTTTGTTTTCTTGGTGTCGAGGTGCACTCCACACTGAAGGGTGTGGCTTTTAATCTTCATCAGTGTTTCAAATCACTTCCAGCAAGCAGGGTTCTGTCATCTGCATAACGCAGGTTGTTAATGAGTCTTCCTCCAATCATTCTTCTTCATTTAGTCTAGCTTCTCAGACTGTGTGGCACACAGATTGAAAAGGTATAGTGAAAGGACACAACACTGATGCACATCTTTCCTGACTGTAAACCATGCAGTGTCCCCTCATTCTTTTTGCATGACTGCCTCTTTATCCATGTACAGATTCCTCATCAACACAATCAAGTGTTCTTGAATTCCCATTCTTCACAATGTTGTTCATAAATGGTTATGTTTGACACAGTCAAATGCCTTTGCATAGTCAATGAAACACAGGAAAACATTTTTCTAGTATTCTCTGCTTTCAGC
The DNA here is from genome assembly GCA_028571685.1 of Heterohyrax brucei. Classification (NCBI taxonomy): domain Eukaryota; kingdom Metazoa; phylum Chordata; class Mammalia; order Hyracoidea; family Procaviidae; genus Heterohyrax; species Heterohyrax brucei. Next base: position 89,791,970 of record CM053146.1, read on the forward strand.
CAAGATCCATCTGACATCAGCAATTGACATCCTTGGTTCCACAGTCTCTTCTGAATCCAGCTTACATTTCCTGCATTTCCCTCCTAAATACACTACTGCAATCACTCTTGAATGACTTTTAGCAAAACTTTACTTGTACGTGATATTAATGATAAACCCAGTGCTGTCGAGTCAAATTAATGATATCGTTCAGTAATTTCCACATTTCATTAGATCACCTTTCCTGGGAATCGACATAAATATGAGTTTCTTGCAGTGGGTTGGCCAGGAAGCTGTCCTCCAAATTTCTTGGAATAGATGAGTGAGCACTTCCCGCACTGCGTCAGTTTGTTGAAACGTTTCAGTTGATAATTCCATCAAATCCTGGAGCCCTGTTTTTCTCCAATGCCTTAAAAGAAGTTTTAGCTGCTTCTTTCAGTACCATCAGTTCCTAATCATACACTGTGTCTTCAAATGTTTGAATATTGACCAGTTCTTCCTGGCATAATGAATTTGTGTATTCCTTCCATCTTCTTTTGATGTTTCCTGAGTCATTTAATATTTTTCCTGTAGAATCTTACACTATTTCAATTCAGGCTTGAGTTTTTTCTTCAGTTCTTTCAGCTTGAGAAATGCAGAATATATTCTTCCTTTTGGTTTTCTATTGACATCCAATTTGGCCTTTTCTTTCTTTCCTGTCATTTTAATGACCTCTTTTTTTGTGGATGGTGTCTTCAATGTCATTCCACAACTAGCCTGTTCTTCAGTCATTAGCATACAACACATGAAATTTATTCTTGAAATGCTCTCTAAAGTCAAGTGGGATATACTTAAGGTCATGCTTTTGCTCATGTGGACTTGTTCTAATTTTCTTCAATTGCCGTTTGACCTTGCATATGAACAATCAGTGGTCTGTGCTGCAGCCAGCACTTGGTCTCATTGTGACTGCTGATATTCTGGGTTTTCCATAGTCCCTTTCCACAGATGTAGTTAGTTTGATTCCTCTGTATTCCATCTGGCATTCCATCTGGCAATGTCCACGTGTTTCGTTGCCATTTATGTTGGTGAGAAAAAGCATTTGCCATGAAGAAGTCATTGGTCTTGCAAAAGTCTATCATGCAACCTCTGGCATCTTTTCTGTTATCAAGGCCATATTTTCCAGCTACAGATCTTTCTTCTTTGTTTCCAACTTTTGTTTTCCAATCACAGTACTTTTCAGAGGATCCTGATGGCATGTTTGATCAATTTCAGACTGCATAAGCTGGTAAAAATCTTCAGTTTCTTCATCTTTGGCCTTAGTGGCTAGTAAGTAAATTCGAATAACGGCCATATAAACTGGCCTTCCTTGTAGGCATATGTATATTACCCCATCACTGACAGTATTGTGCTTGAGGACAGATCTTGAAATCTTTTTGACAATGAATGTAACACCATTCCTCTTCAAGTTGTAATTCCTGGCATAGTAGACCATATGATTGTCTAATTCAAAATGGCCAATACTGGTCCATTTCAGCTTACTAATACCTAAGATATCAATGGTTGTGTGTCCCGTTTCATTTTTGATGATCTCTGATTTTCCTAGATTCATAGTTCATACATTCCACTTTGCCATTATTAAGATGTTTGCAGCCGCTTCTTCTTTTGAGTCGTGCTGCATCAGCAAATAAAGTTCTCAAGGCTTTACTCCATTCACATTATCAAGGTCGACTCTGTTTTGAGGAGGCAGTAATTCTCCAGTTGTCTACTGAATGCCTTCCAACCTGGTGGCTCCTTTTCTGGCCTGTGTCTGACCATGTTCTGCTGTTATTTAGAAAGTTTTCATGGCTAAGTTTTTCCAGAAGTAGACTGTTGGGTCCTTCTTCCTAGTCTGACTTAGTCTGGAAGCTCAGCTGAAACCTGTCTGCCATGGGTGACCTTCCTGGCATCTGAATACCAGTGGCATAGCTTCCAGTGTCACAGCAACATACAAGCCCCTACAGGGTGACAAACTGACCATCAACTTAGGGCCCCTCTAAGGCCAAGGGTAGAACTTAACATATACCAGAATTATTTGGGGGAAAGGGAGTGATATACTAGTTCACCCTTCTTAAACTATCTAGATATTTTCCTTCCTTTCAAATTTTTAGAAAACTACCCAATTGTTTAGATGCTTAATGATTATTATAGTTAACATATTAACTTTCAGTAAAATTTATGATAGTATGTGATTGCTTTTTTTTGTGAGTACTATGCATATTTTATAAAACATGAGTACCCTTTGTGTAAACAATATTTACAACATTTTTCTAATTTTAAGCACAGTTAGGAACAGATCTCATTTGTAACCTGGAGAGTGGCTATATATGAGATCTGTAATGCTGTCTTTCTTTGACTTACAATTTGTGTTCTTTGTTTTTGATTCCAGAAGAGATTTATCAGTTTCCTTAATCTCCCAGAGAACCAATATTTTCTTTGTTAATTTTCAAAATAGCTTGTCTTTATTCTATTTCCTTGATTTCTACTTTTGTCTTTATTATTCACTACCATCAATTTTTGGTTTAATTTTCTGATTTTCTCCTAGCTTTTTAAGCTGGAAACATAAGTCAGTGAGTTTATATCTTTTTTTTTCTTTTGTAACACAGGAGGCCCTGATTTATGTTGTATTAGAATTAGGAAAAAGAGTGTTGGAACTTGGAGGGAAAGGGGAAAGCTCCGAGCAAGAAGGATTCTGAGAGCTGATGGCTGCTTTCCATTAGTGGTATTGATTACTATGAACTGAACGTATGACCCTCCGTTTAGTACCGTTATTGGTATATTTTACTGTCAGTGATACGTACTACATACAATGTTGCAGTTGTAATTGATTTGCTGATGCTATAAGTCTCAAATGTTCACTTGGTGGTGTTCAAAAATTGGATTAAAAAAATTAATAAAAGTCAGTGATGATGAAAACTGAAAGAAAAAGGAGATATTCAACTTACATGGGAACCAACTTACAATGGAGCAGTCAGAATGGAGCCCTGTCATAAGCCAAGGCCTACTTGTGTAAGCATTTAAAGCTACATGTTTTCTGCTGATTACTATTTTTAGCTGCACGCCATAGATTGTGTATGTCTTGTTTTCACGTTGTTCAATTTAACATACTTACATTTTTTTATTTGATGGAGTAAAGTTGCTTTTTTCTGTTCATGTTTCTGTCTCTTCGTGTCTCAGAAGATTGTTCTTAATGGCCTTTAAGTTCTCTTTACTTACTGACTAGTAGAACAGAACCAAAAAATCGGCCCCATTGCCAATGAGTGGAATGTGACTTATAACAACCCTGTAGGACAGAGCAGAACTGCTCAAAAGAGCTTCCAAGGAGTGTCTGGAGAAGTCCAACTATCAACCTATTGGTTGGCATCCATGGCTTTTAACTACTCTGGCACTAGGGGTTCCTGGTAAAGCATATTAAACTATAAGTATAAACTGGTGATGATAGATTGTTGGACTTTTGAATTTGACAGATTTTAATTTTTCATTTGTTTTCTAACTCAAGATGTATTGGAAATGAAACATGTATACTGTTTAATGAGAAACTAGTTTGTTATGTAAACTGTCATCTAAAGTACAGTTTAAAAGATATATCAGAAATGTTTTTTTCCAAATTTTTTTAGTATAAAAAAGTCTACATGCACAAAAGTCTGCTCAGTAATTTTCTCTAGGGTACACAGTTCAGGGTAACAGGGGAACCACATTTCAAACACACTGACAATAGGAAATCAGAGTCACCCAAATACAGAAATATACTTAGTGCTCATGTAGATATATATGTATGTATGTATATACAGCTGTGCACACATGAATCAATCCTGACCAACAGGAAGCATTGAAGAAGTGCTGTGTATCTTCCCCTTCCTTTTTTTCATGCTGAAAGCTGTTTGCCGTCCCTGCTCTAGCACTTCTTAACAGCTGATCACAACTCAATTCTGCTTATTTCTTGCATTCCTGAGAGTGGCCTCTGAGATCCAAGACTTGATGCTTTTTAAAATACATATCCAATTATGTTGTTGTTGTTGTTAGCTGGCCAGACTCATGGTGGCACAAAATGGCACAAAACCCCACACACAATGGAGCACCCCCAAGATCAGTTGCTGATCAGACCACTGTGAGTCAAAGGGCTTTTTCACTGGCTGATTTCCAGAAACAGATTGCCAGGTTTCTTCGCATCTGTCTTAGCCAGGCAGCGCTGCAGAAACCTGTGCCGCATCACAACAACATGCAAGCTTTCACTGACAGATGCGTGGTTGGTGCGCTCCAGGTATATTGGTCTGATACCAAACCTAGGTTTCCACCAGAGAAAATGGGAATGCTACTAATGAACCACCACTGCCCGTTAGGATTATTCAATGTGCTTACGTGAACGATTAACAAATTCTGCTTAAATCCCCGAGATGTGGGGATATTTTATGGCTGGTTGATAATCTCTGTAGTTGTTAGTCTAGTAAGTCATAAACTGGACTTCTGCACGGGAAGTGTGCATGTAGATACGCAGAATCATGGTTTCCAAAAACACCTGCAGAGTGTGAAAGAAGTACCTGTCGAAAGAACTCCTCCATCAGAGCCATGGTCCACCGGTGGTGTAGCTTCCAGCACTTGGCCGGGTGGCTGATGTCCGCGGCATGCAGAATCAGGGACATGGTCTTGGCTCTGTCGATCCTGTCACACAAAGGCCACGCCCAAATTGTCAGAACAAAGCAACCAGCTACAGACTTTTCCCAGCCCACAGAACTTGAACACGGCAAGAGAAAAGGACCTACCCTTCAGGCTGTTGCAAACTGCTTCTTATAGTTTTAATTTGCTGGAAATGACCTGACATGTCTGTAGATAAAACCATTTCAATCACTAGGTTCCGCAGATCCCTGTGGAGTCATCAAAAAGAAAGGTTCGTTAGGTACTTTTCCGAAGTAGAATACTTCCTTAAATATCACTAATTACATTTTATTTTTCCTGATGGGTAAGAACACAAGGCCACTACTTTTTAAATGAAAAGCTTTCCATAAAAGTTAAATATTATTTTCCCATATAACTCACAGATTTAGGGAGTTATCACAAGTTAGTTGAGAGTGACACTACTTGTCATCTCACCTAAATAATTAGATGCTGACCGCTTGCACTCTCACTCTGCTCCATAGCTCATAATTCTTAAGTGTTGTTTTTCTGCCTGAAAGGATCCTAGGCCATCTTAAAGGAAAACTATTCTCAATATGATGTTTAAATGCTTTAAAGGAAAAAAGATAAACCTGTGAGGCTGGGGACTATTTCACATTCACAAGATCAACAAAACTGAAAAGCTTAGTGTCTGAGGAAAAAGATCAGCACAAGGAGGGCACAGACTCTTCAGACTCTTCTCCTTTCTCCTTTTGCATCTTTTAGATACAACTATTAAATACAAGGAGCTCTGGTGGAGCAATGGAAACCCTGGTGGTGTAGAGGTTAAGTGTGGCTGCTGGCCAGAAGGCAGACAGTTCAAATCCGACAGGCGCTCCGTGGAAACTCTATGGGTTGTTCTACCCTATCTATAGGGTCTCCATGAGTTGGAGTCTATTGGCTAGGAGTGGTTGTTTGGTGGAGCAACGATTAGGCATCTGGTTGCTAATGGAATGGTTGGTGGTTCAAACCCATAGGGAGAAAGACCTGGTAATCTGTTTCCCTAAAGATTACAGTCAAGAAACCACTATAGTGCAGACTCTGCCACAGTGTCACTATAAGTTAAAAATCTTCTCAACAGCATCTAACAACAACTACTGTTAAAAAAAAAAAAAGAAAAACACCATTTTTTCAGTCCAGGATCTGTTCTAGCTCCTTTACACACACACACACACACACACACACACACACACACACGGAGCTTTGATTCTGATAACAGCCCCCAAGAGGGAGTAATGTTATTTCCTAACTGAGGAGTCTGAGTGGCTTGCAGAGTCCACAGCTAGCATGTGGCAGAGACAAGTCTAGAACTTCTTGTTCCCAAAGTGGACACCTGGAATATTCCACGTCACTGTAAAAACTTTCTACTATAAGAACTTAAAGTGGACAAAGGAGGGGAAGGAAAAGCCACCCAAAGTACCTGCAGGGTCTGCCTTTTTCTGCAGAACTTTGTTGCCCATGGCTGTACAGCAGTTTGCATGCCTAGCACTAGCAGAATGCACTAGCAGAAGCTTCCAATCAATGACAGATAGTGCTTGTGATAGCATGTAATAGCTATTTGTCTTGCAATACATTAACTTAAAACTGATGCCTCATAAAAAAGTACTTCAAGCAGTGATTTGGTTTGTATGTGGCTAAAATATTGACTTGCTTTTCCTTGAATTGATAGGATATTCTATTGATTCATCCATGCAGCCAAAACAGAGCAAACTTGGAGGTGGCATACCTCTCTGAGTACACACTGAAAGTCCATGAGCCTAACAGGCCGATGCGTTTATTTTCATAATGTGCTCCACTCCGCATGCTTGTTCTACCATTGTCCCCAGGTGTGTTAGAGACAGAAATAAAAAAAGACCATCCGGAAGATTATCCCCAAATGTGGGAAGAATCATCTAAGTCTGTCTCCTATATCTGACCCCATATCTGAGTCTCTCTCTCCTTGAAATGAAATGGTCCCATGGACTTACCTGATGGGGATTCCAGGGGATTCTCTAAACTTGGAGTAGCCAGGCATACATTAAAGAGATTTACATAAACATGAAACAGTGACAGTCTTCTCACAAACTATGTTTTATTTTAGAAAAATAGTCATTTTTTCCCATTAAATATGTTATTTATGTCAACATGTAATGTGTTTATTATCATTTTTCAAATGAATTAATAGTTTAAAGGTGTTTTCAGTTGTAAGAGACCCTGAGAGACTTCTGTGTACTTGTTGCTCCCACAGCTACCCCTCCCCGTCACCTTTGATAGACTCCAGGTTTCCCAAACAATGGCTGCAAACAGGTAAGAGCAGCGTTTCCCATCCAGAAGCTAGCTACAGTTTGGCTGACATCATCTTGCTAAAGCCAATAAGACCTTCCAGTCTTTACCCCCAAAGTTAGAACCTTCGTTTGGAGCTGTCTCATACCCAGCATCTTCAAATAAAACTTGACGCTAATGGTGCTCTAGCTAATTATTTTTTCCACATAGATTTATTTTCTTAAATAGTAAAGATCAATGTATAACCCACATAATCAAGATGATTCATTATTAAGATCATATGGTGATTCAAAGATCAAAATGTTGGAGATTCACTGGTGTAGTGTCATTTTCCATACCATCCTTCTCATACCAAAGGAAAAAAAAAGCCAAGGAAGCTATTCTATCAAACCAAGGTAAGCAAATTTGGGAGTAAAAATGGAAGGATGAATGCATGATAACTTCAGTGGTATGCAATAGCCTCAATAACACAATTAATGGAAATCATTAATTTCCTCCTTCATTAAAGCCCTGCTTCCTGAAAGAGGCAGTTCTCAAGCTATGGGGGCCACGGAATAAGTGGATTTCACTTTCATTTAAGTTTACACACTCTTTTTCATCTCTAACTTTTAAGAGAAATACAGAAACAATTGTATATGTTAATTCTGCATGGGCAAATTTGTCTTTTGTCAACTAGCAAGGTTCCTGAACTTTTGTAACTGATGGTGGACTTTTATGACATAAGGAAATCTCTTTCCTGAGACCAACATATGCTTTAGAGAAGAAAATACAAATGTTCCTGGAGAAATCATGAAATCTACTGACCAGAACAGATCCACTGCTGTGGAATCGATTCTGACTCACAGTAATCCTACACGTCAGAGTAGAACTGCCCCATAGAGTTTCCGAGGAGTGTCTGGCAGATTCAAACTGCCAACCTTTTGGTTAGCAGATGTAGCACTTAACCACTATGTTATCAGGGTTTTCCTAGGGAAAGTAAATATTAAAGGTAACTTAGAACATTTCATGTTTTCAGTTGTGTAAAGGATATCACTATCCCTTTCTTCTCTTTCCTTTCATCATCAGTATCTTCCACCAAGAGCTAAAACTTGTTGAAAAAGTATAGTTAGATAGTTAAGATAAAAATACAAGATAACCTGTTAAATTTGAATTTCATACAAACTACAGATTTTTTTAAGTACAGCTATGTCCCTATGCAATATTTAAGACATATTTATACTACAATTTTTTTTAACTGAACGGTATTTTTATTTCCTAAATCAAGCAATCATACAGTCAAGGGAAAAAGGGTGAGGATGACCAAGAGCTCAAGAAGGAAGGAAGAAAGATAATGGAGAGTGGTAGGACTACATCTTGTTATTTTTCAGTACGTAGCAACAAGTATCACCATTAATTACTGTTTGTTTTAGGCAAGCACATACTTCAGGAACACATGTAATGTTTTTCTTTACATGGGCCATGTTAGCATATTGGTAATTTTTAATTTAAATTTGTTTAAAAAGTCTTTGTTTTAAAAAAAATTGACTCCCATATACAGAAAACCAAAATATGAAAGAGTTCATATATTGCTAAACTTTTGAATTTATGTGGGATCATGTAAGTGGTACAAACTGAACACAGGCTCATTCCAGAGAATATACAATTAGGTATCTTACAGTGTCCATTGTATGGTCTGAGGAGTTACAGATTGGCTATAAAGCACAGAGATACTGAGTGGGCCTGCAACTATCTCAGTTCCATGTAGCAGAGCCTAGTTCTTGAACAGACTCTTCTAGGGACTAATCCTTCTCCGAGTCATCCATTCATCTGTTACTCATGTTGTAGCATAAGTAAGACTTTGAGTTTCATCTGTTTTCTCCATACAAAGTCATATAATTTATCCTCTTCCTAAAATTAAATTTCCTCTGGGGTTCCTCTGAAACTCACCTCCAGTCATCTTTGGATAAATTGGCCAAGATATTAATTTCTTCTTCTTGCATAAGTCGGTAGGCTGCACTCACATGATGATTCTCAAGAACGGAGCGGTCATTATACAAAAGGGCAACATCTGACCTAAGAATTAAAAACACAATGCCCAGTATAGGATTTCCTTAGACTGCATAGGTGTCTACTGAAAGAAGTCAAGTTTCAAAACATTCCAGTGTTAAAATCTGATAATCGAACCCCAAACATTATGGCAGTTAATTTGTTTTCTTTTTAATTATCACAGTTAAAATGTGCTTATCCCTTTTCCTTTCAGTTTGTAGTCTAGATATTTATGAAATACCCTAGATAGGCCAAAGAGAAAAGAATTTTTACCTAATATTTTCATTCAATCCATATCTGTTCCAGAAGACAGTTGATTATCATTTCTAGTTTCTCCAAGTAAAGTTACTTTGAGGCTGGAGGTCGAGGTTGAGGGAAAGACTAAAATCATTAGGTCTATTTATGATTCTGTTTCTTCTCCCCTATAATGTCATGATTAATTTTTAATATTCTAGAATCCATCTTTCATTTTGAATTAAACAGGACAAAACCATTTTTAAAACTTAAAATGTACGTTTCACCTCTAATTTTATAATGAGCACTTTATTTTTAAATACTAAATTCATAAAAGAGTTTTTATTTCTTCTGTCTGTTGCTTCTTATGTTTTGCTGACTGCTGAATTACTGAATTTGGCATTCTGGTATAAAGCTTGAAATATTCTGAGCATTTTCCGATCTGTATCATGGAGCCCTTGCTTCTCCTTCCCTTACTCGTTTAGGTTGCCAGGTCATTTGCAGCTGTGGAATGGAAGCAGTTCTGGTATGTTCCATGACTTAAAACAGTGAACCTGTACATACGAGTTGACACATTGAGCATATAACAGTACAAACTGGAAAGGGAAAGTCAGCTGGAAACCTGTGGCAACTTTGCTACCACTTCCCCCAACATCCAGGCTCCTCCTGTTTCCTTTCCACCCTATAGATACATAAATTTCAGTTTCTTTTTTGCCATCTTATTAAGACTCCCTGTTTCAGGCTTTTCAGTGAGTTTCTACATTTATTAGTTGGCATGTAGTTGATTCCTACTCATGGTGACCCCATGTGTGCAGAGTAGAACTGTTCTATACGGTTTTCAAGGCTGCGACGTTTTTTGAAGCAGACTGCCAGTTCTATCTACTGAGGTGCTTCTGGTTGGGTTTGAACTGCTGACCTTTGGGCTAGTAGTAAAGTGCTTAGTTCTAGCTATATAATCTAGCACTGAGAATGCCCCTGGGGATTTATGAAAGAATAGACATGGACCAATAAAATAAAGAACTACAGAACTCTGGCCTCTGCTATGCACAACCAACTCAAGATCTGTAACAGTCTGCCACATCAACCAAGCTTTATTACTCATCTAACATACAGGAAATGATGTATCAGTCAGTTATATAACGACTTCCTCCTTTCTTACCACCATAAAGGTAGAATGACACGTGTATTTACCGAATAACACCCATTTCCAAAGTAGATATCTTTTTAATCATCCTAACCAAAGCCTAAAAATCCCCTAACCAACAACCATAGCTCAATATAAAATCAAAAAAAGGAAAGCACACATACAATGTTTATTTAAGGGAGAATTAAATAGACCTTGCCCAGATAAAATATAATGTATACATGTGCCTGCCTTCCCTCCCTCCATGGTTTGCTGAGATTATCGGAAAAACTGGTTTATCAATAATGTATCATTTATGGCAGTTCTGTCAGGATTACTACATGACATGGTCCCAAATATCACTATATCTTCCTTTCAGAAATAAGTCAAGTTGTGTTTTTGGATGAGACTTAGTTACAGTGAAGTGAGCATGGTTATGTCTCATAAATCCAGCAGGATGCTCAGAATACAGCAAGGTCTTACTGTTTACTGAGATGCACTTTGACTACTAAAAAAAGAACAAGACTCTAAGCAACATCCAGTATCCATGGTAACATACAGTTTGGCATTTTCTTCTCACAAAGAAGAAATTATTTCCATTTATTTTATACTTTCAAGGAGTTCATGAGTTGTAATATCTACATTGAACTCACACACAGAAATAGCCCTGCATTGTTTTCCATTACTTTTCAGTCATTTTGCACTACACGTTAAGTGGGTGTCCATGTTAGAAAAGCAATACAAATTGCTTTTGATATCTGCTAAATACAAATAACAAAGAAAAATGTATAATACAATAGAATTATTGGTATCTCTGGCATAAGACCTTATTCCTCCTTGGACAAAATGTGAAGACAATAGCGGGAGTTTACAAAATAAAAATGGTTATATTGTTACATTTGTGGTCATTACACAGTTTTGTTCACATAATTTACAATTTCATGTAAAATTAATCCATTAGATAACTGGTTATTTTACAAAATGATTTCTAGACAAATAAATTTACAAAAAAATAAAATGCAAAATCTGTTATAATTGCTGAATACAAAATTATAAAGATTGATCCTCTCTTCTTCCTCTTCTCTTTTGAAGCAGCTGAGTTATAAGCCAATTAGGACTCCTCACCCAGTCAGATCGGTAGTAAAAAGAGAAAGCTAGAAATGATAATCAAACACTGCAACTTGCTCCAGTCCATACTGCCCTTGCAGAAAGGACAAAAAGTAATCACTGATAATAGATTACCTGCTTCCTTTTCCAGCCCCTACAACTCGTGTCCTGTTGTAGATGCTAGTACAAACAACGATCTGTATAAGCCTATATTTAACACACATGTTTAACACAAAACCAAACCCCCTATACTCTCAAGGCATGTATGGGTTAATAATATTCCTACCCCATAACCCTCCAAAAATTTCTAATGTTTTATATATAATCTGTTTTATGTTCCTTATATCAAAATAATTTCTTCTGGCTGGAAAATTAGAAATCCTCTAACTCCAAATAACAAACAAGCAAACACACAAGAAATAATTAGGCATACTTCTTCCTCAACAACAGTAGAGGTTCCTCAGTGATTCCGGAGACACAGCAGTCTCTAACCGGCATCTCTATCTCAAGCAGCCCTGACTAGTGGAAGACAGGCGTTTCAGAATCCAATCTACATAAAGCAAGTCGCCTCCTGATGGATCCTAAGCCAAATTCTACCTCTCAAGCACTGAGATGTCAGACCACCTAAAAAGACTTTAGAATGCTTTCCTTTCACCTAATTTGAATCTACAAATCATCATCATCACTGATATTATCATTAAATAATCTAATTTTTTAAAATTATTCTAATTTTAAAACTTTGTGCTAACCAAGAAGTGAAGTTTCTTTGATTAACAGATTTTATTTGCAAAAGTGCAGCTGTAGAATTTTAAAATATAAAATCACAGTAAAACTGATATTTTATACAATAAATTGCAAGATTTGCTTCAGTGACTAGATTTCTGTGTTGTGTCATAGTCATCAGTGTAAGTTCTGGGCACAGAGAAATTGTTTTTTTAGATGTTCTTTAAATCACTAAGTCTGTCACAAAATACACATAGAACTCTTCATAAATAATAGCTGACTGAAATACAGCTTAAGGAATAAAATGATTCTCATTAGAAATCTTTTATTATATTTAGAGTCATTCTTAAGTAATATAAAGAAGAAGTTTCAGAGCTCAGGAGAGGTGCTAGTGTTTTAGCTCACTCACCGTGTCTGAATGTGAAAGTTGTTCGTGGTCCCTGTGTGCTCATAGTCATGAATGGCAGCGGCAAAGACCATGGCTAAAATTTCCAGTTCAGTGAGCCAGTGCTAAGAAGTGAAAGAAAGATTCCATCATCCTTAGAAGAGGCCATACTGTCTTCCTGCGAAAGTACATCTAGTACACACCATCATATAATGTGATTTTTTAATTGATTTTAGAGAGTCTTCTTCTTTCTGTTTTATATCCATTACACAGGCATAATAGATGCGTCATGAAATCAATCGTTATTTGACAGCTTTAAGTTCAAAATTCAAATGCTATAATTTTTCTTGCAAATTTGAAAATGAGTATTTTCCTGTTATTTCAGTAGGAAATAACAGTGAACCTAGACTTGACTTTGAACCCACAACCTTAGCAGTTTTGCTCTTCATAAAATCAATTACAACTTAGTTATTTAAACATACAGCTCATACATCATTAAAATGTCTGCTAGCACAAACAAGTTTGATAGAATACCCTACTGTGAGAAAAATTTCTATCTGAAAGTATAGCCCGTTAATATGGTCACTTTCTTCCTTTTAATGACTTACATGATAAAATGTAACTACGAACACAGAACAGTGGAAACCCTGGTGGTGTAGTGGTTCAGTGCTGCTTCTGCTAACCCAAAATTGACAGTTTCAATCCACCAGGCCCCCTTTGGGAACTCAACATGGGAGTTCTCTTCTGTCCTATAGGGTCACTATGAGTCAGAATTGACTTGATGGCGATGGGTTTGGCTTTTGTTTTGCTTTTTATAGACACAGAACAGCTAGTGATATGAACTCCCCCTTAGTTCTGAAAAATCATTTTGCTCACATCATAAACTGAACCTTTCTCTTTTTTTATATTTAAAGGTTGAGAAGCATCCCGAGAATTTTCACAAATTCGCTATAGTAATGTATTCTATGACGGTGCAATAGAATTCAGTATGAGCAGGAAAAAAAAGGCTGTTTATATAAAATGCAGGACTATATGCCCATTTACATGGATCTTTCTATTATAAGCCGAAGGGCTTAACAAGAGTTTTCCACTATTATATAAGTCCATTTAGAACTAATTTAATTTTAATTCAGTTTATTACTGTCTCTTCTATATAACTTATTTCTGTTATGTCCAGTAGTGGAGCCAATTAACTGCACATGGCCATTTAAAGATAATTAAAGTTAAACAAAATTAAATTCATTCTTTCAAGTATATTACCCACATTTCATTTCTCAGTAGTAACACATGACAAATGGCTACCACATACAACAGTGCAGATACAGAGAATTTATATATATAGAACATTCTATTGGACATATGGTCCTTGATGGCAGGAATGGAGGATCCTAAATGATATGGGGCTTGGTCTTAGTAAATCTTATTCTGTACATTTGAAGTAATTAAAAACTTTGCACAAAGCAAAAGCAAATAGTATAAAAGACTTGTATAATTGATACGAGGCAATGCAATAAAGCTGCAGTGGGAGATCAGTTCACCAGAAGGGGTATTTTTGTGGCAGTAAAAGAAGGATGGTCCTAGAGCTAGATGAGGGGTTAGGGCAGCGGGCATTTTAAACATAAACAGTCAGGGCAGAATGATACCCTAGATGTCTATGTGAGATTTGAACTGCCAATAGTAAAACTGCATCAGAGAGTCAGGGCAGTGAAGCTGAAAAGAGTGGAGACAATGGGGAAACTAATGGACTATCTTGATGAGAACTGATTGGTGTGGATTTTGCACAAAAAAGCAAAAGGGACCCATTCTCCATCCGTGAGTCAAAAACAAGGGAGGTGACAACTGTGGAGGTTGATAGTTGTCAAAAGCATAGCCGTTTTCATCTTTCTTCCTTCCACACAAGCTGGAGTGGTCTCTGAAATATGTTAATAACTTAGCAATTAGTTTGTTGAATTGAATTTCATCAGCTTCGCATTAGAAGAAGGAGGTAGGAAGTAGAGGCAGGAGGCTGTGGAAGCAGACAATCCTGGCTTTAAATCTTTGTTGATCGTCAGGCAAACAGTCATTTGCCCTCTCAGCCACAGTGCTCAAAAACATGAATTAGCAGTTGTTCCCCTGTGGGGTGTTAAGAGAAGTTCAGAGGTAACAGATGCATAGTGTCTATCACGATGCCAGGCGATAGGAAAATACAAAATAAGTGGTATTTTGCTGATCTCATTACCTTAAATATATTAAGGCATTGAATCTGGAAAATTACAGACAGCTAATATATCCTTTCTGATTGCAATTCAACTAGAAATGCTTCACAGTTGGATGACTGAAGCAGAAATGATTTTCAGAACAAGGGGAGTTGACGTCACTAGCTCTTCTGTGTTTATAGGTGCATTTAATCATGTAAGTCATTAAAAGGAAGGAAATGACCTTATTAATGGCCTGTACTATAAGCTGAACTGGGACTGAGCCTCAAATGTCCGCAATGAGACTGCAGAATTAAATGCCATGAAATGAATAGCAATTGAAGTTAAACCAATTTTTGTTCCTCCAGAAACTTATTAAACTTATAAAAGAAATATTGTAAAATTTTAAGAAATTTAATCAAAAAATACTTTCTACTCTACTGAATTAGATTTACCTGTGCTAAAAAAAAGACAGTGTTCAATATTTACTATTATAATACAGAACGTGAAGCTGTTGTGTCCAAAAAAAAATTAAATTGGGAAATCAGAGATGGCTTTCAATTATAAAATATTTAAATATATTATTTTCCATATTGTCAAAATTGATTATAAGCACATTCCCTGTTTGTATTCTCATCAAATAAAAACAGATGAAAATTGTGCACTCCGTATTAGTTAGCACAAGCACACCTGTGCAGACGTAAGTGTTGGGTAATAAAACATTCTCCCTCTGAGAATATCTTATTTATTGCCACACTACGGTTTTAAATTCTTTGTAAAATAGTCTAGAAAATGAGAAATACTAGTATACTTTCACACTTCATTCATAAAACACTTTGATTTTGTATTAATGAAAGCAAAATTCTGGACTGAACTTTAGCTCCTTAGCTGATCACTCATTTCACACTGGTGTCAAATAAGAGTGCTGATGCATAAAAGGGGGGTTTATCTACATCTGTGGATTTTATAAATAATACAGGAGAATGAGCCAGAGCAATCAAGGCTGAATCACATCACTTTTCCCAGTTAGAACAGTGGTCAGTACATGACCTGAATTCTTTTGATTCCCATGGGGCAGAAATAAAGGATTATGAGTTATAAGCAAAGAATATGCTCTGTTCCATCTAAAGTTTAGAGTGCGTTTTTCCCAGAGAAGTGATCAGGCAGACTTACTCTAAAACAGAAAGTTTTCAAATGATATCCTCGGGAGGCACCGACTGACATTCTTAATATGTATTATACTGACAGAAAGAAAGGGAAGGACCTAGCATTAACTACACTTCTTACTGAGATAGTCTCATTTAATTCTAATAATCATCCTACTTAGTATTTACTGGGCAAATATTTTTAATTCTTATTCTTCAGGAAGCTGAATCTTGAAGTAGTTTAACTTGCCTAAGGTTAAAGTTAACAAGTGGCAGAGCAGGAACTTAAACCAAGTTCTGTCTGATCCCAAAGCTTCTGTTCCTTCTAAGATTTCAAAAGTAGAATTCCTAGCTAATTTAATTGACTATAGGAGTAGATGCTAATAAACTTTGATGTATGACTTATGATTTAATCTTCATATCTGAATGACTGTATTTTATGCAAATAATGTACACACAGTTTTTGCCAATAGTATAACCTCATCACTGTTTTCATAAGCAAGCTGTGTGTGTATTATATATGAGGGCATGTTATTTATGTGGGCACATTATTTGAGAAAAAAATACGATACTGTGTGAGTGAGTGTGAGAGTGAGTTACAGAATAAAAGAGACAGAAAGTGCATGTGTCTCAGTGTATTTATGGAGCTGGAGGACATTCAGGTCAGAAAATCAGGAAGTATGAAAAAGAAAGAATATGGAAACAATATTCACGAAAGCCGCTTGTAGATTTAGAATGGGAGATAATCCAGAATTAGAAACCATGAAACCAAAAAGAAACCCACTGCCATAAAGTCAGTTCTGACTCCCAGCAACTCTACAGGACAGAGTAAAATTGCCGCATAGAGTCCCCAAGGAACACCTGGTCTATTCAAACTGCTGACCTTTTGGTTAGCATCCATAGCATTATCCACTATGCCACCAGGGTTTCCTTAGAGATCACAAACCAAACCCATGGCTTTGGAGTTCGATTCCAACTCATAGCAACCCTATAGACAAAGTAGAGCTGCCCTACAGAGTTTCCAAGGAGCACCTAGCAGATTTGAACCGCTGGCCTCCTGGTTAGTAGCCATACCATTTAACCACTATGCAACAAGGGTTTCTTAGAAATCACAAGGACCTATTAATACTTGGTGCATCTAAATCATAACTCATTTAGCCTGAAATTACAGGCTTGAACAGTTTTTTACTCTAAGCTAAGTGCCAAGCTAAGCTAAGTAGCTATAGCTTATCTAATGTAGACTATTTGTAATTATATTTATACATGGAACATAATACAATACATTAATAATCATTGATGTCTCTTAAAGCATTAGTATCTCCTTTCAGGCACTAGGCTAGGTACTTTACCCATATGGTTGCATTCACTCCTCACTGTCATCATACAAGATGGGAGGTATTATTAACCACATTTGATTGACAAGCGGGCTCAGATAGGGACAGAACCAGGAAGCAGTTTCACATGGTCTCGAGTCCATGTCTCATGAGCTCAAAAGACTATGTTATTTCTACTTTTCCAAATAGTATTGTATGACAGACACCATTTACAAAAGCAGAATTTCCACAAAATTTGTAGAATAGAAACATTTTACTGAATCTTCTGTAGACTGACCTAAGGAAAATTAAATTATTCCAGAATGCAGGAGACTATTTCTGGGTCTAGTTAGGAGAATACAAGTTCTAAAGTAAACATGCTTCACATCATCTCTGTTCCTTTTGCTCTTAGTATTAGAGAGAGAAGACAGTGCCAGAGCCCTCAGATGCAAGTGTTTTCTAGCCATGACCCTCGGATGATTTCATGTTCCAAGAGACATCCAGAGATGGTTCGGCAGCACTCTGTAAAGCATTTTCTCTTTAGCAAAAGGACTGTGCTAGTGCACATCACTGTCACTATGACAAAGAGCTACAAGTTAATCAAGTGACAACTTATGACATCAATACACAGAAGGACAATGGCTTCATCACAATCCTTTCAAGCAATGGTCCTCAGACAGCTTTCAAGTGACAGAATACATTAGTCACCTGAAAGTGTTGGGCCGCTCTGGAGTGCTCCATAAATGCCACACTGATAGGACTGTCCTCAAATGGCAGGATATCCACTGTAACACTAACACGAGTCTTCTCCATATCAAACCGGAGAGGTAAGAAAAGACTGAGAATTTTAAATAAAGGAATAGTACTTCTATATTTCTGTTGTTGTTCCAGCACATTCGTATATATCAAAATTATTAATCCTCACAGGGCCCGATCAACCAGCCAGTAAGGGCTTAGCCAAACCAGCCAAGTGCTGTTGAGTTGGATGCTTGCTTGTGTTTATTTATAATCTGTAGTACACGCTATCACGTGTTTTTCACCACATCTTTGATGGATATCTTTGAGGCATAAGTATATCTTTGATGTGGTGAAAAACAGGTGAAACTGTACACTGCAAATTAGTAAGTAGGCACAAGTAAGCCTGGCATACCTTGCTCATCGGCTAATCCACCCCTGACATACTCAACTATCAGAGCTTTGTCTTACTTAGAGGAAAGCTTGTTAAAATAACTTTCCAAAAATCTGTCAAGCTGGCATTGTTGCCTGGTTTTGTCAAAACAGACAACATAGTTGGAAATTTATTTTGCCTTTCCTCTCTGTTTCACCAGCTAGCATTAAATTCCCCATTATTCTCTTTAGCTTAAATGTATTTTCCAGGTCTTTCAGAGCACTAAAGTTTTTTCACCAGATTAATTTTGCAAAGGCCAAATTAATCCAATATATAATGAGCCCATGGAGGACTATTGCTCTAAAGGATGAATAAAATCAAAAACAAATTTCCAAAGTAAACCTACATTTGATAAGTCATGGCCTTGTCAAAGTGACTATGTAATCTTAACTAACATCTTCAACTTTCCAGAAGTCGTTAAGGCTGTGTCTGATTTCCCCAGTCTTCCTGAGAAGCTGGAATGGCTAGTTACATCCTGAACAAGTCTTCCTGACGTGGCTGAGGGTGACTCATATTGAGGGTTTACATTTATCTATTTACTTATTACCGTTGACTACTTCAGAAACCCTGGTGGCAGAGTGGGTTAAGTGCTACGTCTGCTAACCCAAAAGTTGACAGTTCAAATCCGCCAGGGGCTACTTCGAAACTCTAAGGGGCAGTTCTCCTCAACTAGTCGAATCACTGTGAGCCAGACCTGACTTGACAGCAGTGGGGTTTGGGGTGGATTATATACTGCTTCAAAGTCACTTTGAGAATAAAGTGTTCTAAAGCTGAAACAGACTGTACTTCTTAATTCAAGCAGATCTTTTATTATGCTGAACGAGCCATTGCTTTTCCAGTACCTCTTGTTCTGAGGAAGCTTCATCCGTTCAGTTCATATTTTACAATGACACTTAAAAATTTCATTTTCGTTAATTTTTTCAAAGCCACAGAATTTAGGAAAGAAGAAACACCGAATAGCTGACATGAAAGTTACCTTGCTATTAGATTTAAGACCAAGACCTTAGAAAATAAAAAAAAACTCACACTTTAACAAGTGTGAGTAACAGTATTTGGAGCTATCAGGAGTCCCTTTATTTTCACACTTAGAATCTGTACATATCAAACCAACTAAAAGCAAAGGCTTCCGAACCAGCTATGACAATAAAGGCTTATTAACCCCAAACAGGTTGAAAGGGGTTCAGTACCTGTCTGCCTCTGTGCGCCTGCGCCAAGACCCACGTGCGCATGCGCATGCACTTCACACACTCGAACAGGTGTAAAGAAGGTTAATGTACCACTCCCCACCCCCCGAGGCTTGTGCTATTTTAAAGTTATTTATCTTGGAAAATTTCAGTTTCTACCTATTGTTGGTAACCTCTGCTTCCTCCCCTTCTTCCTTCACATGTCACGTCAAACTCCTGAAAGAGAAGGCAAGTAAGCCTCGACCACGCACCCAACCCGGGCCGCAGCTGCCCTTGGCTAGGCCCCAGGAGCATGTGTTACACCTTAAATGGGGAGAAAACAAAGTAAAAAGTTCACTGCACACATAGTTAGACTTCCTAGAAGGTCACGAGAGTGATGTACTGCTCCATTAGAGAAAGTTTTTGAGATTTTTGCCTCCCAAAGGAAAGAATGCAACTCCAAATAAGCCCATCATAAAAGGCATATTTCTGTACAGCTGGTGGTGGGATTCCAAGAAATTCTCTCAGTGTCTACTGAATCCAGTTTGCCCTGTGGGGAAATGAATTCCAGGTCTGCAGCCGGGTGTACCAGAACAACTCTGGCAGAACAAGAATCCTTTCAATTCTCCTCTCCATCTGCCACTCAAAACAAACTTTCAAGTAGCAGTTACCATGGTCTAAGATGAAACTCCAACAGGCGGGAACTGAGGCTAAAGAGTAGAGAAAGCATCTTCCAAATTCAGAGAAGCAAAGTGTCAGGGTCAGAGTTCAATGGCAAGGAATGGGGGTGAGGAAAGGATAAAAGCTCAGAGCTGTAAAAAGAATAACGGCAGGGAAGCTGCTAGGTGTAGCCTCTTCTCTTCCTTTAAATTACTATACTTTCTTCCCTTCCTCTCATCTTCCCTAAAGCTGCAAAGAGCAGAGACTGAGCTATCTGAAGCCACCTGAACAGCAAGACAGCATGATGAAAAAAGGTCTGGCAACATGGTTGGCCCATAATAGGTGCTAGATAAAAGCTAGCTGCCTTGTTTTCTGCACATCCTTTTCCTTTTCAGATTCAGATGGACTATCTTGAAGTCTCAACTCCTTTAATTGAACTGAAAGAAGTAAATGGCAGCATCATGGATAAAATTGGCCAAATATTCTTCAATACCTGTTCCACTAACAGAGAGGACTTATGTCTCCTCCCCTTGAATCTGGTGAACTCTGTGACTGCTTTGAGTAATAGAATATGGCAGAAGTGAGGCTGTGCATGTTCCCATGTCTGGGTCTTAAAAGAAGAGCTTCTGCAAAGCTGGTAGCTTTCCTTTCCTGCCTTTTGGAATACCCCCTCTAGGAATCCAGCCGCCATTCTCCAACAACTCAAAGCTACATGAAGAGGCCATATGCAGACACCAGTCAAAACCCTAGAAGAGCTCCCACTCAACAGCCATCATCAAATCCTAGCCACGTGAGTGACCAATTGTGGACATCCTTCCCAGCGATGCCCTCAGTTGTCTTCCACCGTGATTGCTAACTGGCTACAGTCACATGAAACACATGAGAACTTCCTAGTTGAGATCTTCCTAACCACAGACCCTTGAGAGATAACAAATCAGTATTTTAAGCCACTAAGTTTAGAGGTGGTTTGTTTTGGACCCAGAGACAAATTGGAAGATGGGGCTGGCAGGATGGGAGTTCAAGGCACTGACAGGTCTGCATGACTGAGGAAGAGAATGGAGACCAAGAAGAGCAGACAAGTTCTTCGGGCACCATCTAGGGTACTGCTTGGATGAGTCATAGCAAGTGGATGTTTTCCATATTAAACAACACATAGGGAAATTAAATAACTATGAACTTTTCCTTTATATAATAAATTTGAAGAATTATGCACCTGTTAGATGTTTTTGAAATCTTTAGGGTTCTGTGCTCTGGAGGAGGCTTTGCTTGGATAGGAATACATAGTCTGTGGCACAAATGATGGAATGTTGAGGGTTCCTGGCCCCCAAAGAGTCCTTTGAGTGCCAGTGGAAGGGGTGTGACTTTGGAAATACATTTTGGGGGGGTTGATGGAACATTCCGCTTAAATTTATTTTATGGCATTGTCTTAGCCTAGACTGACTGACATGCAAGCAGTCAAGTACTGGATTTGGGAACCTCACATGACCTTCCCCCCATCTCCCAACCCACCTCACAGTTTGGAACCTTTGAAAGAAGTGCTGTTCCTCCCCTTTTACTTTCTAGCAGGCATCCTAAAAGCTGAGACATTATAGAAATTCAAGACAGTCTCAA
Source organism: Heterohyrax brucei (assembly GCA_028571685.1). Taxonomy (NCBI): domain Eukaryota; kingdom Metazoa; phylum Chordata; class Mammalia; order Hyracoidea; family Procaviidae; genus Heterohyrax; species Heterohyrax brucei. The sequence goes on from CM053146.1 coordinate 89,813,707, forward strand.
AATCCCTGTTATGCTCTCATTGTTATCTCAGGTTTTGTAGTACTAAATAATTTATTCACTAATTCTTGGATTCATTCAGATGCAAAGAGGAGGAAGAAGAATTTGGAAAAACTCACATGAATAATTTCCCAACAGCCTTATTAGATTTAACTGTGATTAACAATGTTGTTTTTTTGTTTGTTTGTTTTAAAAAAGAAGAACTACTGAGGTCAGCTTGAGAAAACATGATGAGTGAAAGCACTGTAAGTTTTATTCTGAGGATTGTATTTTTAGGATACTTTTTTGTGGCTAGTTTCTTTGGGAAAATTAATTAGCAAACAAAAATGTTCTATTATTCCCAGTGTTGGAGAAGTTTATGTTTTGGTTTGCCCTGGGTATCTTTTTTACACTGAGGTATTAGCAGGAACTCATCAAATATAGGAAACCCTGATGGCATAGTGGTTCAGTGCTTCGGCAGTTCAAATCTGTCAGGTGCTCTTTGGAAACTCTTTGGGGATAGTTCTTCTCTGTCCTACAGGGCTGCTATGAGTTGAAATTGACTCAACAACACTGGGTTTGGTTTTTTGGGGGGAGGTTGTCATCAATACTTAACCTTTAAGAAGTCAAAAAGTTATTACTAACAACATGTTTGTTAGAGACAATGGGAAGTTCAGTGGAATACAGGGTTTCCAACCTAAGAAACTTCAGGTGCAAAGACTTACCACGATACCTGTATGGAGCATTATGTAATGCACAGTTTGAGTAACATCAGCTGCATGAATTAAATTGTGATAGGGATTTTTGTATTTGCTGTAACCAACTTCTAAAGCTTCTGCATAGGAGATTAGGCCAGGAACAGGAATCTGCAGAAAATAATAATTATGCTTATATTTTGACCAAAAGAGTAGCACTAAATTAGCATAAACAGAACCGTGGGACACATTAATAAGTGCAGATATGAACAGATGTTTCATTAAGTTAAATATGATTCTTCTAAAAAAAAATACTTCATTAACATGTTAGCTTTCAGTCAACTTCCCTGATGACCTAAGGACTGTAACTCACAAAGTGTTTTAATTACTGTAAATGAAATTGTCATCTTATTCATGCTGTATTCTTTAGATTTTTATATCTTCCAAAATCAAGTAAGAAGTCTAGTTCCTACAAGAGTAAAAATTCCCTATTATAATTGGCAATGACTAGTTTATTCTGTCTGCAATACAAGGAGGTTAGAAATGGTGATACTTTCCAGTACTTTCTATCTCTAAAAATCCTGTGATTTCATAATTAATGGTGAAAGTTGTAGTTTGCAGATTGCTCAGAAGTATGGATGCGTTCTGTTTCTTAGGGGGCTCCAAAATAAGTACATTAGAAGCAAAGCTACCAATAAAGCTTCAATCTGTGCTTCGGGAACATCAAAGATCATTTTTCTTGGAGACATGGTTTCCTTGCTCTACATGAGTGTCCCGTTAATGACTCAGGAGGAGGCCGGCATCTGGTTGGAATGAGGCTGTAATGGTTTCTTATTACCTATGTAGATACCAAGTGAATTGTGGACACGGGCCATGTCACACAATGAACATTCTGATTCAGTCCTGTGGCCTGCTAACTGTAAGCCTTCTAAAATGAACTGATAAATCACTCCACATTTTGCATTTCCATTCTCATTCAGATAACTAATTTTAAGAGCCTTTCACTTTTGTTCCAGGTTTCTGACCTTGAAACGGTTGATAAGATCATATCTGGTAAACAGTTCATACATCATAAATTTCAGACTATGTTCTCCACTTGCGTCATTTAGGGCAAATACATCAAAAGACCATTTATCAACATCCTGTAGAAAAAAAGAAAGTAAATGTTTTAGCTGACAATATCACTTAGTTCTGTTTCTCTCTATAAAAAAATCCTTGGGAAGCTCAGTCATTGCACGCACACAGCAGGTCAGATTTCAATGCAGCAGGTCAAATTATGTTTTTATTAGAGTCTGGCAAGGTCAGTTTTTATGCATGGTGCCACAAAATGATGCTGTAATGCTGACTACAGCACCAAGATCTTCACCTCAATCTGAAAGTTACAGACAGATACAATAATCCTGGTAACAGAACACTGCCCTCATCCTTAATCTCTCTCTAAAGCCACGTTGTAAGTCATTTTTCAGGGGTAGCCTTAAGTTAGAATTGCCGGTTACATGGGTGATATAAACTAACAGAGGGAAGACAGCCTCAGTGTCTGCCTCAACTGCCCACCAACTATATTGCTTGAAGTTCCATCTTAAGAGTTATTCATTTGTTTAAAGCTTTGATAATCTACGTCCTCTTTTAAAATGCAAATACCCTAGACAAGTAGAATATACATTATTATTCACTCTAACCTTGATTAATTCATTATACTTTCCTCTGGGAACAACTGAGAAAGAGGAAGCGGATGTTTTCGTTGAAGAGAAGGGTAAGAATTTTGGTGTTTTAGGCATTTCCCTGAAAATTTCCAAGTACCCTAAGAAATTCTTCCTAACAGGTAGGAGAGAAGCCAGTAAGAATGCCAATCAAAGCACCGCAGCTACCTCACGATATTGCTTTAAGTAATTCCAGGGGGAAACCTTGCCGAGCAGTCTATAAAAATGGATTTGCAGCAAGTGATATCTATCTCATGTATGAAGCAGATGTTAATGAAAAGTTTGAGTTCCAACACTAAGTAAATCAGGGAGTTCTTAAAAATCTGAACACAATCAGGAGTCAAGTCTAATAATTATCAGAAAGTATCTGCAAAGAAGGTCTAGTGTTCATACACGTAATGGGTTTACAATTGAGCCATAAACAGGCTATGCATTAATTTTGAACTTGAATACTCATTTTAGAATGCCATCCACTCAACCCACTGTTCTAGAGGTCAGCTATGCATGCTATCCCACACTGAAACAAAGCTGAGCATCTGATAGAACGTGTTCAGCCTCTTTTTAAAAATATTCCTTCCAGAAAACAACACAGTCTCATGTCATTTTACTCAGAAACACCGAGTGACACATTTTTTGTTTCGTTTGTGTGTTTTGTTATATTCCTTGCATTTAAACCTAATTTGATCACCCAACACTTGCTTTATCTGCTTGGAAATTAAAAAATCTATAAAAGTTCCACTAGAATGCATTTAATTCTCAATACAGCTCAAAGCAGGCCAACAATCTTTTACCAAATTCCAAAATGAACACAAAAGAGTCATTTCAGACTGTTACATGCTGCTGTTTACAGAGCCAGCTAGAGATTTCTCACTGCTTAACAAAGATTAGCTCTCCATTTCTCAAGAATTTTCACAACAAAATGATTATTTACCTCTGTAAACTACCACCAATACATGGCTTTTATGTTGTCAGATGAGGAACACACAAAAAACAGATGTATTCCAGGAAATCAGAATTGTTATTTAACCCAAAATGCTATTTTCTCAGAAATATTTCCTCCTTCCATATGTTTTTACTATGTAACATTTTAGAAAACTATTAAATTCTTCCATATTGAAATATTTTGTTAGTTGATATTTAAGCAGAGGTTCATATAACAACAACAAAAAAAAGGCCACACTCATAATTGAGAAAATTGTTGTGGTTAGGAGCCCTCTCGTCAGTTCTCACTCACAGTGACCCAGTTCCAGCAGAACAAACCACTGCCCCATCCTGTGCCATCCTCACAGTGGTGGCTATGTTGGAGTGCACTGTTGCGGCCACTCTGTCAATCCATCTGGTTGAGGGGCTTCGTCTTTCTCTCTGACCCTCTACCTTACCAAGCATGATGTCCTTCTCTGGGGGCTGGTTTCTCCAGATAATATATCGAAAGTATGTGAGATGAAGTCTCACCATCCTTGACTCCAAGGAATATTCTGGCTGTATTTCTTCCAAGATAGACTGGTTCTTTCTTCTAACAGTCCATGGTATATTTAATATTTTTTAACAGCACTATACTTCAAAGGCATCAATTCTTCATCAGTCTTCCTTAGTCACTGTCCAGTTACAGCATGCATACAAGGCTATTGCAAATACCGTGGCTTGGGGTCAGGTGCAACTTAGTCCCCAAAGTGTCGTCTCCAATTTTTACCACTTTAAATAGGTATTCCTCAGTAGATTTTCCCTATACAATGTGGTTTGATTTCTTAACTTCTGTTTCCGTGGGCACTGATTATGGATTCAAGTGAAACGAAATCCTTGACAACTTCAATCTTTTCTTCATTTATCATGATGTTACTTATTGGTTCAGTTGTGAAGATATTTTTTTCTTTAATAGTAGGGAAGAATAAATCTCCTAAGAACTAATGAGCAATTAGTATCATACAATGTTATATTTCAACTACATACTTGTCTTTATTATAATTGTAGAAACACAAACATAAGAAAGCATCCAAAAAATTGAACTATGCTTTAAAGTTAATTAGAAAAAATCCTAATGTGCAGCAGAGAATGAACAAATATAAAGAGAATGTTCAAAACAGAAATAATTTTTTTTTTAAGTAATACAAATTTAAGCTAGAGGGGGAATAAAATAAATCAGAAAGAAAGCAACCCAGGACCTCCTGTTTCTGGCATCCTTTAAGTTCATAGTGTCTACAGAGAAACCATTATGAAGCTGTTACAGGAGATAAAGTTATATTCCTTACCCAAGTTAAATGACAGAAAGAAATAAGGAATTTAGAACAATAAGCCTACAAAATACCCCCACGGAAATAATATCTGCTAACAATGCACACACAAAAGGGAGACAAATGAGTGGGCAAACAATTGTCATAACTTCAGAGTATGGACTCCAGTTATTTCTAAAATACATAATGTAGTTATTGGGTGTCTTAGAATAAGACAGTTACAGGAGAAACCAGAGGCAAGAGAGATGAATTCTCTTTTGTTTCCTTTCTTAACCTTATTCCAGGTCTAAAATTCTAGACAACTTTATTCATCACCAGTTTTGTCTTTTAAAAATATTTTACTAAAACATCTAACATTTAACTCTTCCGTTATATAGACATACAAACATATATGTGTAGGTATGTGTGTGTACATATATACATGTCATGTGTGTATGCATACATACACACATACGTATATATGTGTATATATGTATGTGTGTATATACATGGAAATAGAGATATATGGAAACACTGGTGGCATCATGGTTAAGTGCTATGGCTGCTCACCCAAAGTTAAGCAGTTCGAGTCTACTAGGCACTCCTTGGAAATCCTTAGTGGCAGCTCTAATCTGCCCCTTAGAGACACTATGGTGTCCCTACGAGTAGGAGTCAACTCAATGGCAAAAAGATTTATACACACACACATTTTGGATATGTTGTCAAGAAGGATCAATCCGTGGAGAAGGACATCATGACTGATAAAGTAGAGCTCTGGCCAAAAAAGAGGAACACCCTCAGCAAGATGCATTGACGCAGTGGCTGCAGCAATGGACTCAGGCGTGAAAATGACTGCGGGCACGGCGCAGGACCAGGCAATGTGTTGTTCTGTTCTGCATGGGGTTGCTATGATTCCCAACTGCCATGACGGTGCCTAACAACAACAGATACTTACATTCTGGTAACTACAAGTACCATCTCAGAGTTCAATTCGACATCTATCTAAATCATTACAGAAAAAGAGGGGAAAAAACATTACATACACACTGATAGGTACTGATAGAATTTGTTATTGTAAATAAATCTTCATTTATGTGGACAGTAAATTCTGATTTCAAGTGCACTACATGTTGTAAATGATTAAAATGTGTTTTTGCATTCCAATATGTAGAATACAGCAAAGAATTGTTCTCATTTTCTCCCAACCATTTTAAGACCATTTTCTTTTAAATGATGTCTATTTAAAAATATAAAATAATTGAAATTATTTCACCTTTAATGTTACTATAACAGCTGCTGGATATGACAAACCAATCACAGAAGAAGTCTTTCTGTACATCCTAAAAAAGATAAAAATAAAATGTAGGTATAAAAATCATATACTTGAAGTTTTCAGCTATTAACTATAAGGAAAAAGATGTCTTTTGGCTTGTGTACCTTTTATGATTAATGATAAACTCCTTTTACAGAAACAATGATGCAATACAAAAACAACCTGTAGTATGACCCAGGTTAATAGGACTTTGGCTCCTCACAACCAAGTCAATGTGAGTTTTGTTTCTCTGTAAAGATATTTCTCTTAAATTCATTTTTTTTCAAAGATGGACCGTCCTTCACATATGCAATAATACTTTCTAACAGGCCACACTACTCACTACAGTAGAGCATTCTTGTTTTGTATCTGTTTATGCACCAAAAGTTTCAGTCTGGAAGATGTCATTCTAATATTATCTATACTTTTTTTTTGACAAACAAATTATAAGAGAGAATATGCAGTGTCATCAAAATTTAGGAAGTTCTTTTTTTTTTAAGTGGTGAAACCATATTAACAAAGATCACTTAATTTTGTTCAAATTGTCATTTAAGATGATTTAACATTACACAGAAAGAAAACAAAGTTCATTTCTATAATAATATCAATGACAAAAACAATTCATTTGATTTCTCTGTCTTCAGCTAGGCAAGCAAGATGACATAAGCTAATGTCTAGGAAACCTCTCCATGGGCTTATGGCAGAACAGAATAATGTGATCCCCTAGCGGGCTGAAAGAGCAAACGCTTTCTGTTCAGGTCTCTGAAAGATGTTCATCCACAAAGTTCTGAGAAGGGAGAATTCCACCGTTAGTAATCACGTTGTGGTGGTCAGGATTATGTCAACTTGGCTACTCCATTTTTGGCTGATGTATTAAGTGGCAGGGCGGGGTTTGTGGTGGCTCCCTGCCCCTCGGCTCTCATCTCCTGACCTTCACTACGGCTGCTGGTCTGCTCAGTAGCTAGGAGCTCCTGCTCTCTTCTTCCAGCATCTGGTTCCGGGACTTGAACTAGCAGCTGTTGGACTCATCAGTCCTTACAGTTGGCACTTGAGAGTCCTGCTCCCTGACCTGTCAATCCTGGGTTCGCCAGCCTCTGCCACTCCTGCTCCCTGATCTGCTGATTCTGGTTTTGCCAGCCTCTGTCGCTTCGTCTAGCCACCAGCTTGGGAACCACTGACCTACACAACCGGTGATCTAGAACTCTGGTCTGTGACCTGCTGGCTTTGGGTTCCTCAGCTTCCGTGGCCACGTGAGGCTTGTGCCAGGATTTGGGACATTCAGCTTCTGTGATTACATGAGCTGTTTCCTATATCTGTATGTATGTATGTAGGTACGTATGTATGTATGTATCTATCTATCTGTCTGTCTATCTATCATCTATCTATTTATCTATCTATATTATAAACCTTTCCTTGTACCTACACATGTTGCTGGTTTTGCTTCCCTAGAAAACCCAGCCTAAGACACATGTCCCTTAAATTTTGTATCGAGTTAGTCTAGAAGCAGCTGCATTCCTAAACTATGTTGCTATAGCTTCTCTCCCCAAAATGCCTGGACTTTATCATAATTTTTCATTAATTTATGTATATATTTAAACAAAACATTGCCATCCGCCCCATGGCAACCCTACAGAACAGAGAAGAACCACCCCTCAGAGTTGTCCAGGGCTGCAAGCTGAGTTCACCCTGCAGACATTTGTTAGCAGTCAGCCACCGCGCTTAACCGGTACATCAGAGTTGCTTCGTTCATTTTATATTGGGGTCTCCACTACATGAAGAACAATCACACGGAATGTATTCTGTATCTTTTCTAAAACCCTTATGGAAGATACCAATCTCTTTAAATCAGTGATCCTTATACTAAAAAACCATGACCCATGTTTCTTGTTTCCTAGGTGAAAGCTAGTATTATTTTGCAGTAATGAAATCCTAGTAATTCATTATGTTTTTCTTTTTAATGTTGACATCTAAGAAGCTCAGAATTAAAATATTGTGCTTAATTATCTCTCTAGTCTAGGCTTTCTAGATAAAGTGCTTCCTCATTGTATTAGAAGGACCTTTTTACTCTGTCTTTATTTTCGAATTCACATTTTATGTTTATTTTAGATGACCCTGAATCATTTCTAGATCTGAGTGATCAGGTATACTAAAGATATCACTTATCCTCAACCTCTATTGAAATGTTTCTGAGTAGTTTATGAATAAAAATATATAAATTACTCTGCAGAGTGTTGTCATCTTTCACAGCAAGGAAACCATTTAATAACACTATTAAATATCTAGGATATAAATTGTGTTAACACTGATCCTTAGATTTTTGTTTTGTTTCACTTTTAAGGAATGAATGGTTTTTAAATCTATGTTTCTAGTCATTACTACCAAAAAATAGAGGTGCAGGGAAAATGAAAGTGATAGGAGGAAAAGGGTAAATATAAAAACAATCAGAAATGTGACATTTTAAAAACTAAGTAAAATCAATTTGACTCCATGGTACAAAAAGGCAGTATGAGATTTTATTGCTTTCTATTGAGTCCATTCTGATTTATGGCAGCCCTGTATAAAAGCGGGAAGCCCTGGGGAGCGTAGTAGGTTAAGTGCTATGTCTGCTAACCAAAAGGTTGGCAGTTCAAATCCATCAGGTGCTCCTTGGAAACTATCGGGCAGTTCTACTCTGACTTCTAGGGTCTCTATGAGTTGGATCCAACTTGACAGTAGTGAGTTTGGTTTGGTTTGGGGTTTGTACAAAGAGCAGAATTGACCCCTGATGAGAATAAGTTGGTGGGTCTGAACTTCCAAAATTTTAGTTAGAAGCTGAGTGTTTAAGCACTGTGCCAGCAGGCTTTCACAGTATCATATAGCAATATGGATATGTGAATTTATGCTTTGAATCATGAGTTTGTCACTCATTAGCCATGTGATCTTTGGAAAGCTAATTAATGTCACTCACTTGGAATATATCCCTAACATTTTTTGTAGAACATATAATTAATGAAAGCTATTATTGTTGTTTTTATTACTATTCTGGTCATGTAGCTGGTGCCAATTCTTTCATTCTTAAGGGTCCCAAGGCACACTTAGGACGCTGGTGATAATGAGTTTCTTAGAATTGAAGTAGGTTCAGAAATCCCTCTTCCTGTAGCCAGAAATAGAATATTAGGATGGGAAACGAGGATGACTCATCCTGGAGTGACTGTGACGCTGAAAGAAACCTTAACCTAAACCTCACACTTTAGAAAAGGGGCCCTTGTGCCCCAGTGGCTCCACAAGTGAAAGGCTGGCAATCTGCTCCCATGTAGATTACAGCCAAGAGAATCCTATGGCACAGTTCTGTTCTGTCACATGGAATCAGTAGGAGTTGAAATCAATTCAAGGGAACACAAGTAAAAACAACACACGTAAGGAAATAGTAGATATACTGCCATTTGTGAAAAAGAACAACCAATTTTCTGGGATCCTAGCCCTGGCCGCCCAGTGGTTAAGGGCTCAGCTAGTGACCCAAAGATTCCACCAGCTGCTCCTTGGAAACCCTAGAGGCCAGTTTCACTACACCCTCTAGGGTCACTGGGAGTTGGGATCCACTTGGAAGTAACAGGTTTGGTTTGCTTTTGGGTTACAGATGGTTGAAGTACAGCTGGGAATACGATGAGTGATTTTTGGAAGTTTTCATTAGAATTACAAAATATAATTTAAAAATTTTACAAAATACTCTTCTATGCCAGGCCCTGTGTTAGACAACACAATATTTAGTGGAGAAAAAGGGAAATATAGTTGCTGCCTTCATGGGGCTTATCCCAGTAGTGAAGAGAGACAATAGATTCAAGAAACAATGTAGGATTACAATCAAGGAGAATTACAGTGAAGTAAACTACTGGCTAGGCGAAGGGATAATGTTGGACAAGGTACAAGATGACCAGGGAAGGCCCTGGAGAATAACAGGCCCACTCAGGTTGAAAGGTGGAGAAAATCATTCCTAAAAGAGGAAACAGGAGTAACAGCCCCCAAAGCAGGGAAGACTATGATGATGCTTATTTTTAAAATTAAGCAGCATTAAGTCTGCTGGACTCCATGGCATAGAAAGGAAGTATGATGTAGCAAGAAAACAGTGCTTTGAATCAGGCTGGTGGAGGTGGAGTTCCGTCAGGAAGGTGCGTAGCATTGGCTGAGGCTGAGCAAGACAAAAGGGACCTAATCACGCAAAGCCATGTCCCAAAGTTGGCTTTAATACAAAATGAAATGGGAAGCCATCATATGTTTGTTGGTTTTTTAAATTGTACTTTAAAATAAACTTATGATTCAAGTTAGTTTCTCATAGGATCATTTAAATACACATTGTTATGTGACCCTAGTTGCCCTCTCTATCATGTGTCACTCTTTCTTTCCACCCTGTATTGCTCATGTCTTTTCAGCCAGCTCCTGTCCCTTACTACCTTCTCATGTCATCTGTGCACAAGAGTTGCCTGATTAGTCTCATGTATCTGCTTGAGCTAAGAAGCACATTCTTTATATGTGACATTTTATATCTTACAGTTCAGTCTAATCTTTGTCTGAAGAGTTGGCTTCAGGAATGTTTTTAGTCTGGGGCTAACAGAGTCAGGAGTCATGTCTTCTGGGGTCCCTCCCTTCTCATTCAGACCATTAAGTGTGGTCTTTTTGCTAGAATTTGCACTATGCCTGTCACTTCTGTCACACTCCATCAGGGACTCTGTTGTGTTCTCGGTCAGGGTGGTCATTGGTGATAGCTGGGCACCATCTAGTTCTAGTCTCAGGCCGATGGAGTCTCTGGTTTATGTTGCTCTTTGTGTTTCTTGGGCTCACATTTTCCTTGTGTCTTTGGTGTTCTTCATTCTCCTTTGCTCTATCATATGGTTTTAAACTTAGGAGTGACAGGAACTAATTTATGTTTAAAACATCACTATAAAATGACATTAGGAGAATATTTCTGGTGGTAAATAATAAAGGTTTATATTGGGGTTCAGGAGTAGAGACGAGGCAGTGACTGTATTCATGATACAATAGGTAAAAGAGGTAATGATACTTGAGGAAGAACTCAAGGTGGCTTTCAATATTGAAGATTATTAGTTTTGAAAATTCAGGATAAACGTATTACCCTGTTCCTATGTGCTTACTAGCTAGGACTCAACAATGATAAAAAGATTTCATTTACATGTGTTACTCTTGCATTTTTAGGACTGTTTACTGATTTAGCCACCCAAAACACATTTTAATATTTCTAATGGCTATTAGCCAGGCCAAGTGCCATTAGATAACATTTATTTCATGTAGGATACAAAAAATTTAGCTGGCTAACATATTTTTCAGAATACTTCATTTTTCATGGAATATAAATAGAAATTAAGTTGGATTAAATCCAGAGTTCGCATTTCTTTGCAGTTTTCCAAGTTCTGTGCTATTTTCTTAACAAACAAAAAGACAAAATATAATCTCCCTCAGCGTATCTCTGATACTCTCACTGACTTTCTGAATTACTCTTTAGAGATTTCCAATTTTATGTCATGGAAAAGTAATAACTATCATACTCTTACTTAACTTGTTTTTTAAAAAAATAGAAACATGGTTATAGAAATTCTTTTTCCTCAATTTTATGCTGCCTTGCTTGCCCAGTTAAGACTTCTTCCCTACATAGCAAAGTTGGGCCCCCAAACAATCAGGCCACTTAATAAGGGGATTATTTTATCTAAGCCTATTATGTATGGTTAAATAACACTCAGAATAATTTAAATGTTCACTCAGTTCATGTTATTTGGGCTAATACACAGATACAAACTGAAGCCTTATGTGCTATATTTTAACACTTCTTTAAACTGCACAAAGTAGTTCTTACAGGGCTTTCTCATGTACATTTTTAGAAACCCAAGCGGGCTTCCCATTATTCCCTTGGCAGAGGGAATAAATAATAAAAGATAATAATAAAATGATTAAAGATGAGTATGAAAAATTACGTGGTTGTCATTAAATATAATTCTACACACATTGACAAAAATCATTTGGTTCTCAATTTCATAGCTTTCAAAATATTAAAATAAAATCTTTGTATGTAATATAATAGCTTTTTAATACAAAGGGTTTCTAATGCTTAGTTTCATCATTGCCAGACATAACATAATCACTTCAGATATTTTTGTAGCTTTAGATTTGAAACATTTTATTTCTTAGACTGAAAGATACTTCATGTTCTTAAGGCTTAAAAAGAATGTAAAACTGGGTCATATCAACACAGGTTTAAAGCAAAAACTCTGATGTTTTGACTTGGTTCTTTTATGGACTATCAGGTATTCCTTCAGCAACAAATTTCTAAGAAGTTTCCTCAAAAGTAGACACAAGAAGGATTTGCTAGGGAATAGGAGAGGGTGGTCATTTCAGCTAATGAAAAGGCCTGCTTGATGTCTATATGTGGATTATCATCCAGTATAGAAGTCCTAGTATTTTGTGAGTTGTTAACTTTTATTGAGATAAAAGTATGTATCTTATGAATACATTAGAATTACTTTTAAAAAATTATTTACAAAGGCTCAGTTGAGAAGAAAGCTCATTCACAAGCCTTTTGCTTTCAGTTTTCAGGTAAATTTTCTTTTTTACATTAAGAATAATCAATCTAGGATAAGGTATTTTTGTTAAGGTAAGCTTATCAAGAAGTCCTATGCACATTTATGATTACAGTTTCCCTCAATAAGTAAAATGTATCTTACTCTAATATTGTAAGTGTATTTGCTGCTTTTCAAAATGTATTCTCTTAAGATATCAACAATTTCACTGACCTTTCCACAAAAATTCCAGCTTGAACAGCATGCACAATGCTCCGAAATTTTGGTTTTTCCTCGGGTTTCCTTTTTGTCATCCCCATTTTCCGTGTAAAGGTAGAAGCCAACCAGTCCCGGACTTCTGATGGGACTGAATCAGATTCAATGTCACAGAGCTCATCATCAGTATCCAGCAGTCTTCTATAAAAATTCAAATACATTCAACTTTTAGAAGTGAAGAAAAACTAATGAGAAACAATACAAAACATTGCATTGCTGCATGACCCAAGAACTATTTGAAAAAAAGATTTTGTTAACATTTAGAAAGCCCTTACTTAATTTCTCAATTGATTCTCTTCCAAAGGCAAAAATCTAATACACTTCAACACTTGAGGCTTCCCAAAGACTTGAGTACATTGATAACCATTCGGGAGATTATCAGCTGTTAATACCAACACGTTCAGTGTTGCTGGTAGTTGCGGTTGAGTGGGCTCCTACTCATGTTTGCCTTACAGATACCAGAAAGAAACAGTTCCCAGACCTGTGTCGTCATCACCGTCACTGTGTGCGCCCCTTGTCGCAGCTGTCGTGCTAATCAGTCTCATCGGGGATCCTTTCGTTTCCACTGACCGTCTACTTTTCTAGTGATTGTATCACGGATAAACTATTTAAATATTATGAATACAACAGAGATAAGAGAAGGAAAGAGCGGATAATCAGATGCCTGCTTCTACTAAAGGAAAGAAAGAGTGGAAAGGAAAAAAAGGGATGAAGTTGTAACAGTCTAGTTTAATAATCTTGTATATATATAGTACGAATACTGTATATTACTTCATTAAGGCCTTGGAGTTTACAAAACTAATGTGCTATTTTCATTTGATTAGTGCCTTTAAATTATAAAAAAATATCTTCAATACTCTAAAAAATATTCATTCTGATATCACTATCACTGATAAAAAAGTGAAAAAAAATTGAATAGAGATGATGACTCGATTAACATGGTATCTTGATGCTGTAATTCTCTACAGATAGTCCATAAAAGGAAATAAAAAAAAATTTTCAGTCTACTTGAATTAGGTTGCTTTTTTATGCTGGTTCCCTGGTAAATGTGAGTTGACACTCTGGGATTCATGCAAACATATGTGGAAATAATAATACCAGACTATAACTTGTATCAGGAATGCTAAAACTTCCTCCTCTTTCTGGGAAGCTCTTACAAAGTTACTTTAAGAACTATAAGAACTATCCTTTCTAGGTCACTATCTTTATGGCCTAACATTTTCCAGTTTTATAAATAAAACAGAATAAAAACCTTGAGAGTATAATAACCTTGACACGAAAACTAATGAATCAGTTTGAAAGCTCATTTCAGGTGACTGAGTCAGTGTAACTGGATGAGAAACACCTCCAGTTAAAAGCAAATGCTGCCTTTGGGTGAGAATTGCTCACCAAGTAAATCATCACAATGTGTAGGGGAAGTAAATAAGCTCTTCTCCATAACCTCCAGGTACTTAAAGTTAACTGGACTAACACCTAGTGATACTTGTGATGCAAGTGATCAGCCCCATTGATCAACGACTTCCTAAAGGTCTAAATCAACACAACAGTGTGACAGCTGACCCACTTTGCCAGGAAGTTACACAGGGAAGCTCTGCATGTAGTCCAAGTTGGTTATTTCCTTCTCTGTACCAAATAAAATGAAGCTATTTTTGGCACACTGTAGCTTTGACCTTTGGGTTTTGTTCACTTTCATAAGTTTCTTTGACTAGAGTGAGGCTTGATGATTCTGAACCGAAGGAGGAAAGGTGACCAGACATGACAGTGTATGCTACTATCACATATAGTCTCAAAACAGCAGAAGCTAAGAAACTGCAAAAATTGAAGACCCACCCACAGTGCATAATGTTACCAACAAGAGGTTGAAAATACAATATGCAAAAGAGTAAATCTTCTTGCTCTGTAACATAACTGCCTACACGTATACCATTTCCTGCAAACATACAAGAGGTCATTTGACAATATTTTTCATTCTATTAAATAAGCTTACATGCATCTACAAAAAATCTTATCCTGAAGAAAGTGCTGGAGCTACAAAACTACAAAAATAAAAAAAAGACTTAAGATATAGGCAGAGCTAACGTGGTGTTACAGACAGAAACACCATGCCATCCCTCCACAGCAAATACCAGAGAAAGTAGGTAAAACAGAGACAAACATCAATCTTGGAACTCTAAATGTCAAATGAAGAGATAATTACTGAATGGAGTAAGAAACTAACAGGGAACAGACAATGAGGAGAGATGAGGACCATAGATCCCCTATTGGCTAACACAGCATGGATTTGCCATCTTGGACTTCTCAGCCACCAAGAATGGCAGACAGGGAGTATAAGAAGGCAGCTTCAGAGAGCTCCCAGCAGGAGACAGAGCAACTGGTAACTAGCGATACCTGCTTTCACACCTGCCCCCCTTTTTCTCCCTGCTCAGCCTCTGCCAGCTCCCAGGGAGGCACCGACTTCTTTCTACTTGGATTTGCCCCATACCACCAGGACCCCTCCCAAGCTAGGACCCCTCAGCATTTTTTTTTTTCCTCTTTTCCTTTTTGTGTTTCTTCATTCCTCAGTTTCTCATCTCTGTTTTTCTTCTTTTCCTGTCTCCTAAACACCTGGAACTGTGTGCCATCTCCATACCTTCTACATGGGCTGTGCAAGGTCTAGCAGCTTGGGAGCAACTTACCAGGTCTGCATCACCTAGCCTGTGAGTTCCCTTGGTGACTTTTTTCCTTTCTTCATTTATTGTTTCTCTCTACCATCTTTCTCTTCTTTTCTGCTGACAATCTGTTGTTGTTGCACATCATCTTCATTCTTTCTAGATGGATCGTGCAGTGCTCCACTGCCGGGGAGTCACTGCCCTGGCCCATGCTACCAGTGTGAGTCCCCAAGGCATTTTGTTCTTTTTCCTTTTCTTTTCTTTATTTTCTTTCTTCTTCTTCTTCTTTTTGTTTTTTGACTTCTTGTCTCTCTCTCTCTCTGTCATAGTACCTTACCCGTCTCTTGAACACCTACCTCCACATGCCCGCTCTGTTCCTAGACCGGCTGTGTCGTATTGCTTGGCTAGAGATCAACTTCCAGTGGTTTCCCTTGGGTCATGTTTTTCTTTCTTTTTCTTGTTTTTTGCAGTTTCTTATCTCACTCTACCTCCCTTCTTTTCCTTCTTCCCAACCACCTGGCATTTTTTTCTTTTTTTCTCAGTTTCTTCTCTCTCTCTGTACTCCTTCCATTTCTTTATTCTAACCACTAAATGTATGTAGCTCTCTCCTTTTTTTCAAAAAATAAATAAATAAATCTAATTTCTTAGCTCTCTCTCCCTTTCCTTCCTTTCCTTTCCCTGATCACCTACCTTTTTATGCCATATCTGCACCTTCTTGACAAGCTGTGCCTTACCACTGGCACATGGCTTAGCCAGGTCTGCTCTACTCCAGTGGCAGGCTCCCTCAGCAATTTTTTGACTCCTATTTATCTCTCCACTTTCTTTTTTCTCAAACCCACTTAACACCACATATTATAACCTCCCTCTCCCTTCTCTCTATCTGCACTGTGCAATGAGTATTGCATCACTGAGCGGCACAGCCACAGTTGACTGGAACCTGCCCTTTACTGACTCCTGGCCCAGCCCTGTTGGCCCCAGTACGTGCAACAAATGGCCCATCCCAGTCCCTCCCTTTCAGCTAGATCTGCCCTACTGTATGATAGCTGAAAAACTGACCCTACCCATAGACAAGGTTGTAAGAAGTACTATCCTCACAGATAAGCAAACACCAAAACACACTCAGGCTACCTGCTCTGACATAGCCAAATAAAACAAGTAAACAGGATGGACAAACAAATCTACAATCAGTAAACTAAGAAAATAATTACTGAAGGTCCCAAACACAACAAACAATATCAAAACATAAAAAAGGAAGGATGGTTCTAGTAGGCATCAAAAATAAAACACTAGATGATCTTCCAGTAGAAAAAGAGGCACTGGAACCACCTAATAGAGAATCCAAATCTCTAATATTTAGAGGTATCCAAGAGATCGTAGAAAAAGCAGACAGAAATGAGGTAAAAAAAAAAAAAAAAAAAAAAAGATAAAATTAGGGGAAAGCAACGAAAAAAATCAGAAACAATACAGGAACAAACTGTCAAAATAAATTCTAACTAGAAACCATACAAAAACAGCAATTAGAAATCCAAAAGATAAATAACTAAATTCCAGAAATGGACAGAGTCATACAAGGTTTGCAACAAAGGAAATGGAATCAGTGAAACTGAAAACAGTGGATACTACTTTGAGGAAAAATCGGAGAAAAGAACAAAGAAAAGTGAATAAATCCTGAGAATGATGTGAAATACAATCAAAAGCAAAAATTTTCAAGTGATTAGAATTCCAGAAAAGGGCAGAAAATACAAAACACGGAGATATCACCAAAGAATTTCTGACAGAAAACTACCCAGATATCATGAAGGTTGAAAAGCTGACCGTCCAAGAAATTCAACAAACCCATACAGGACAGACCCCAAAAGAAAATTAGCAAGGCATAATGTAGTCACACTCACTAAAAACAGACAAAGAAAGGATACTGACAACAGCTCAAGAAAAATAGCCCCCATACACAGAGGAAACAATAAGTCTAAGCTCCAATTATTCAGCAGAAATCATGCAGACAAGAAGGCAATAGAATGACACATAAAAACCTTGAAAGAAAAAAATTACCACCCAAGAATAATATATGCTGTAAAACTCTCACTCAGATATGATAACGAAATTAGGATGTTTCCAGATAAACAGAAATTAAGGGAATACGTAAAAACCAAACCAAACATCAGAATTATTAAAGGTAGTCCTTTGGTTAAAAACCAAAAAGCATCAGACAACAGCCCGGATCTAGGCTCCAAAAATGCATTGAATAGACACTAATTTAGGTAATGAACTCTCAAGGATTAATCAAAGCTAAAAGATTTGCAGTGGGAAATCTGAGAGATTAATCTGCAAATGACAACAACATCAGGACAATAGCAGAACGAGTAAAGAAGTGTAAGAGTACACCTTTCAAATGGTGAGGAAGTCAAGGTAATACCAAGTAATAAAAAAATGATGCAAACTTTGGAAGATAAGGGTAAATTTCAAGTTAAACACAAAGTTAGCTAACCTACTCAAAAAAATAAAAAGTCTCCTTAAACACTAAATCTACAAAAACAAAAGGAATTAAAAAAAAATCTGCAAACAAAAGGATTTCAGCATGGCCAAGCCAAGTGCCGTCGAGTCGGTTCAGCATAGGAGAGTAAAAAGAACAAAGAAAATATCACAAACACACACACACACACAAAAAATCTCTACAATAATAGAGCAATTAACTCACACCTATCAAAAATTACACTGTACATAAATGGCTTAAATGTACCCATAAAGAGACAGGCACTGACAGAATGGATACAAAAACAAGATCCATCAATATGCTGTCTACAAGAGGCACACATGAGAAACAGAGACATAATTTATCAAAAATGAAAGGACAGAAAAATATATCAAACAAACAGCTAACCCAAAAAAGAGCAGGAATTACAATACTAGCCTCAGAAAAATGGGCATTAGAATAAAATCCACCATAAAAAACAAAGAAGGATCTTGTTGTTAGGTGCTGCTGAGTTGGTTCTTACTCATAGTGACCCTACGGACGATAGAATGAAACACTGCCTGGTCTTGCACCAGAAGGGTATTATATAAAGATTAATGGGACAATTCACCTTAAAGACATAACCATAATAAAGATCTAAGTAACCAACAACAGGGCTTCAAAATACATAAACAAACTTTAACAGCACTGGAAAGAGAAAAGGGCAGTCCTACAATAACAGAAGGAGAATTTAACACCATTCTCAATAAAGCAACAACATCTAGAAAGAAACTTAACAAAGATGTGGAAGATCTAAAAGGCCACAATCAGCCGTCTTGATCTCAGAAACAAATACAGAACACTCCATCAAACAGCTGCAACTATACATTCTTTTCCAATGCACATGAAAATTTTTCTAGAACACATCATGTTTTAGATCACACAGCAAGTCTCAACAAAATCTAAAACACTGAGATAATACAAAGTGTCTTATCTGACCACAATGCCATCAAGGTAGAAATTAACATCAGGAAAAGTAAGGGAAAAAAATCAATCACATGGAAACTGCATAATACCCTGCATAAACAACCCTGGGTATAGAAGAAACTAAAGACAGAATAAAAAAGATTCCTAGGATGAAATAAAAATGAGAACACATGATACTAAAATTTCTGGAACACAGCAAAGGCAGTGCTCAGTGGTCAATTTATAGCAAAAGATGCACACATCTAAAAAGAAGGGACAAAATCAAAATATTAATTAGAGAACTTGAACAAAGAGCAAGAGAACAGCGAAAGAAGCTGACAGCCACCAGAAAAAAAAATGAAATAATAAAGATGAGAGCAGAAATAAATGAAATGGAGAACAGAAAAGCAATACAAAGAATCAACATCAAAAGCTGGTTCTTTGAAAAGATCAACAAAATAGACAAACCACTGGCCAAACTGACAAAAGAAAAACAGGAGAAGATGAAAATAATCCAAATAAGAATGAAATGGGAACATTAGAACAGACTCAACTGAAATAAAAAGGCTCATAAATGAGTACTATGAAAAACTATAGTACAACTTATTCGAAAACCTAGAGCAAATGGACAAATTTCTGGTAACATGCTTCTTACCTAAGTTAACATAAACTGACACTGAAAATCTGAAAAGACTCATGACAAGACAAGAGACTGAAAAGCTAATTAAGCTCCTAAAGACAACAATAAAAAGCCCTGGCCCAGATGGCCTCACTGAAGAATTCTGCCCAACATTCACAGAAAAGCTTACACTACCACTCCTTGAACTGTTTAAGAACACAGAAAAGGAAGGGATACTTCCAAATTCATTCTATGAAGATACCATAAACCTGATGTCCAAACTATACAAAGACCCTACAGAAAAAAGAAAATTGCAGACCAATAAATCTCATGATTATGTTGTTGTTGTTAGGCGCCATCAAGTCAGTTCTGTCCCAGAGCAACCCTGTGTACCACAGAATGAAACACTGCCAGGACCTGCGCCATCCTCACAATCATTGCTGTGCTTGATCCCGTTGTTGCAGCCACTGTGTCAATCCGTCTCATTGAGGGTCTTCTTCTTTTTTACTGTCTCCACTAAAAATGATGTCCTTCTCAAGGAATTGGTCCTCCTGATGATATATCCAAAATATATGAGACATAGTCTCACCATTCTGGCTTCTAAAGAGCAAGTGAATTTCAGCAAGAAGCATCCTGGTTGTACTTCTTCCTGATAGATTTGTTTCATTGGCAGTCCATGGTATATTCAAAATTCTTTATCAACACCACAATTCAAAGGCATCATTTCTTCCTTGGTCTTCCTTATTCTTGTCCAGCTTTTACATGCCTATTGCCAAGCCAAGCCAAGTGCTGTGAAAACACTATGTCTTGGGCCAGGCACATCTTAGCCTTCTCTGTGACATCTTTCCTTTAACACTTTAAAGAGGTCTTTTGCAGCAGATTTCTCCAGTCCAGTGCATCTTCTGATTTCTTGCCTACTGCTTTTACGGACATTGATTATACATTCACATAAAATGAAGTCTTTGACAACTTCAGTCTTTTCTCCATTTATCATGATATTGCTTATTGGTCCAAATGTAAGGATTTTTGTTTTATGTTGAGGCATAATCCATACTGAAGGCTGTGGTCTTTGATCTTGACCAGTAAATGTTCCAACCCCCCTTCACTTTCAGCAAGCAAGATTGTATCATTTGCATAATTGGAATCTTGCTTTTTGCAGTTTTGATGCCCTGTTCCTCATATGTTCAAGCTTCTCAGATTATTTGTTGAGCATAGAAATTGAGTAAGTATGCTGAAAGGAAACAACCTTGACACACACCTTTCCAGACTTTAAACTGCACAGTATTCCCTTGTTTTGTTCAAACAGTGGCTTCTTATCTATGTACAGGTTTCTTAGGAGCACAATTAAGTGTTCTGGAGGTCCCATTCTTCTTAATGTTATCCATAATTTATTATGATTCATATATTTGAATGCTTGTGCACAGTTAATAAAATTGCCTAGTCAGTAAAACACAGGTAAACATCTTTCTGGTATTCTCTGCTTTCAGGCAGGATCCACGTGACATCAGCAACGTTATTATCCCTGGTTTACATACTCTTCTGAATTCCGCTTGAATTTCTGGCTGTTTCCTGTCAATATACCACTACTACTGCAGCCACTTTTCAATAATCTTCAGCATAATTTTGCTTGCACGTGATAATTAATGATATTGTTCAACAATTTCTTCATTTGATTGGATCATCTTTCTTAGGCATAAATACAGATCTCTGGTTGGCCAGTTGGCTGGCCAGGTAGCTGTCTTCTAGATTTCTCAGCATAGACAAGTGAATAATTCCAGTGGCACACCCATTTATTGAAATATCTCAGTTGGTATTCCATCAATTCCTGCAGCCTTGTTTTCTGCCAAGGCCTTTGGCACAGCTTAGACTTCTTCCTTTAGTAGCATCAGGTTCTAATCACATACTGCCCCCCGAAATGGCTGAATGGTAATCAGTCCTTTATGTATAGTGACTCTATGTATTCCTTCTGTCATGGACTGAATTGTGTTCTCCCGAAAATGTCTGTGGCTGTTGGCTGGGCCACAATTCCTGGCATTGTGTGATTTTCCTTTATGTTCCAAACCCTGCTCCTATGATGTTAAGGAGGGAAGAGGGATGGTGATACTTGTGCTAGTTGGGCAGGACTCAGCGTATAAGATTGTTTTGTGCCTTGAGGTTGTTTCTTAAGATATAAAGGAGAGAAGCTAGCAGAGAGGTTTGGGGACCTCACATCACCAAGATGCAGTGTCAGGAGCTGAGCAGAACCTTTGGGAAGGACTGGGGTTCCTCTGCCTCAGGAGCTTCCAGTCCAGGGGTAGACTGACAACAAGGATCTCCCTCCAGAGACAGCAGAGAAAGCCTTCCCTTGGAGATGACACCCTGAATTTGGACTCTTAACCTACTAGACTGTGACAAAATAAAACTTCTCTTTTAAAAACCAACCACTTGTATTTCTTTTAAAGCAGCACTAGGTGACTAAAATACTTTCCATCTTCTTTGGATGTTTCTTGAGCCATTTAATATCACATAGATACAGATGAAAAAATCTTGAACAAAATTCTAGCCAACAGAATTCAGAATCATATTAAAAAATAATAATACAATAATAAAAATGGAATTAATACCAGGTACATAAGGGTAGTTCAACATTAGAAAATAAATCAATATACCACCACATAAATAAAATAAAGGAATCACATGATCATCTCAACTGACAGAGAAAAGGCTTTTGACAAAGTCCTGATACTAACCAATTCCTGATAAAAACACTCAGTGTAATAGGTATAGATGGGAAATTCCTCAACATAATAAAGGGCAACTATACAAACCAATAGCCAATATCATTCTTAATGAAGAGAGGCTGAAAACATTCCTCTTGAGAACTGGAAAGAGACAAGGATGCCCTTTATAGCCATTCTTATTTAACATTGTTCTGGAAGTTCTTGCTAGAGCAACAAGACAAGAAAAACAAAGGGAATCCAAATTGGTAACAAAGAAGTAAAACTATCCCTATTTGCAGATGATATGATACTACATATAGAAAAAAAACCCAAAAGACTCTATGAAAAAACTACTAGAACTAATAAAACTTTTAGCGGAGCAGCAGGATATAAGATAAACATACAAAAATCAGTTGGATTCCTGTATCCTTTATATTCCTATATAAAGAGAATGATGAAATGGAAATTAGGACAATAATACCATTTATAATAACCCCTAAAGAAATAAAATACTAAGGAATAAATCTAACTGGGTATTTAAAAGACCTATACAAAGAAAACTATAAAGGACTACTGTAAGAAATCAAAAGAGATCTATATAAATGCAAAAACATACCACGCTTACAGATAGACAGACTCAATATTGTGAAAATATCAAGTCTGCCCAAAGTAATCTATAAATACAATGCAATTCTGATCAAAATATCAATAGTATTCTTCCAAAATATGAAAAAACTTAAGATTCACTTTATACTGACAAAGTGTTCCCAGATAAATAAGCACCACTGAAGAAGAAGAAGAAGAAGGCAGGAGGACTCCCACTACCTGACCTCAGAACCTACTACACAGCTGTGGTAGTCAAAACAGCCTGGAACGGGTACAAGGACAGATACACTGACCCCTGGAACAGACTGAAAAAATGTTTTGGCTGTGGTAAATCTGACAACTGTCCACTCTAAAATCTTCTGAGAAATCTAGCACCTTAGCATTTGTTGAAAAGATAAATCATCCAATTAAAAAGAAGGAAAAGAAAAACAGATGCTTCTATTCAAGCAACTAATAGATACATGAGGAAATGGTCATGAGCAATAGCCATTAGAGTAGTGAAAATCAAAACCAGAATAAGATACCATCTTACAAATCAAAAGAAAGAAGGAAATGATGAAGAAGAGGCTGCAGGAAGACTAGAACTTTCATTCCCTTCTGATGGAAATGCAAAATGATACATTGGAAATGATATGATTCTTTCTTAGAAAGCTAGAAAATACAATATGATCCAGCAATCCTACTCTTAGCAATATATCCTAGAGAAGATCTATAACATGAGTAGACATACGCACATCCATATTCACTGCAGCATTGTTCACAACAACAAAAAGATGGAAACAACTTAGACAGCCATTAACAGATGAAGGGATAAATGAGCTATACTACACATACACAGTGAAGTACTGCACAAGGATTAAAAAGAAAAAATGATGAATCTTCAAGGCATCGCATGACTTGGATGAGTCTGGAGGGCATTATGCTGAGTGAAATGAGTCAATCACAAATGAACAAATAATGTACGAGACCACTGCCATAAAAATTCATCAACATACACAAGTTTATGAGGGACTGTTGTGGGCATGGAAAAATACATAGACAATAGATAAATGGTACCTTTGGTGAAAGCTAAGACAGTGCACTGTACTGCAGAAGTCAGCACAACCTGCAGAAGGCAAGGTCATGGAAGCCCCACAGAGACATCCAAACGACATGAGAGGCCAAATTGCTTGGCTGAAGGCTGTGGAAACCATGGTCTCAGGGAACATTCAGCTCAATTGGCATAAAATAGTTCATAAAGAAAATGTGCTACATTCTACTTTGGTGACTAGTGTTTGAGGTCTTCAAAGCTTGTGTGCAACCATGTAAGATCCGTCATTGGACATAATGGATCGCAAGGGACTGATGGACCACAACTAAAACAGCCTCCGCCAGACTGTCCAGCACAACCGGATGGTACCCAGCTACCATTACTGACTACCCTGACAGGGATCACAATACAGCATCCAAAACAGAGTGGAGGAAAACACAGAGCAAAATTTAACTCATAGGAAAAGACCAGACTCTCTAGTCTGACAGAAACTGGAGGAACCTTGACAGTACAGCCCCGATACTCTTTTAGCTCAGAAATGAAGTCACTTCTGAGGTTCACCCTTCAATTAAATATTAGACAGGCCTATAAAGCAAAACAAGACTAGAAGAGCAAGGGCTAGAGCCCAAAGACAAGGACTAGAAGGCAAAAGAGGACAGGAAAGCTGATAATAGGGGACTCAAGGTTGAGAAAGGGAGATTTGACGTGTAGTAGAGTTGGCTACCAACATCACAAAATAGCATGTGTACTAATTGTTCAATGAGAAGCTAGCTGGTTCTGTAAACTTTCATCTAAAGTACAATAATGAAATAAATAACATGAAAAAATACTAATATAGCTGGAAGGAAATACAGATTAATACTTACTTTGAACCATTTTCAGCTTTCTTTGTACTCTTGCGTTTGGATGATTTTGATTTACAAGAAAAGGTTTGACAGCCTAACTCAAAGCAATTTATTTTTCTTTTCTTTTTGTCCATTTTAAGTCATATTCCTTAACATATTGCAGTAAGATACAATAATACACAGCTTGAAAATTACATTGCTTTAAAGATTATGCCATTTCTATTATGGTTGGCTCTGAAACATCTTGCATCCTAGAGAGACAGATAAACTATGCAGCGACCAAATAAATCCACACAACAGGACAGAAAGAATGAGAATCTATTGTGTTGTAATTCCGTGATGTCACTGTCCTCCAAGCATTCTACTGCTACCTTGTTTAATCAACTAGTTTGAGTTAAACAGCAAGTACATGACATTGGTTGCCATTACTTCACCCCAAATTTCATGCTATGATTTAAAGGTTATATATCCTAAACTCATAATCACCCAAAACAGATGATTATACATGACGCAATGAGCATGTGGAAACGATACCCCACATAACAATGAAAGAGTCAGAAGTCTGGCAATCCTCAGTCATGATGAGTGGTCTCATTTATTGAGAAGAACATGTAATTTCATGGAATAGAAGGAAAGGGAAGCAAGCAGAGAGTTGGTGGCCTCATACTACAAAGAAAGCAGTGCCTGCCAGGAGTAGAGAGTGTCTTCTGGACCCAGAGTCCCTGCACTGTGGAAGCTCCCAGTCCAGCGGAAGAGTAGTGACAGAGACACCTTCCTCCTGAGCCAGCAGAAAGAGCCTTCCCTTGGCGCTGACACCCTGAATTTGGACTATTAGCCTGTTTGGCTCTTAAAGCCATCCACTTGTGGTATTTCTGTGAGAGCTGCACTAGATGACTAACATACTGCATTAACTTGCAAGAACTGTCTGGAGCTCACTGTATTGGTCTTCTATTTTGAAAATCTATACTAATTTTCTAGGCCTTACTTGGTATTGAAGAAACCCTACTGGTGTTGTAGCTAAGTGCTATAGCTGCAAACCCCAAAGGTTGGAGGTTCAAGTTCACCAAGCGCTTCTTAGAAATTCCACGAGGCAGTTCTACTCTATCCTGTAGGGTGGCTTTGTTAGTCATCTGAGGCACAGGTACCCTGGGTCCGAAGGGCGAGGTTCTGCTCCTGGCACTGCTTCCTGGTGGTGTGGGGTCTCCCATTTTCTTCTCCTTCCCTTTCCTTTGTGTCTCAGAAAGCCACCTCAAGGCACAATTCAGTCTTACACTCTGAGTCCCGCCCACTGACCCAACCACTGCCTGTCCTCCCTCACTGACATCACAGAAGCAGGGTTTACTGTATATGGGAACCTCACACAATAACAGGAATCATGGCCTAGCCAAACTACTACCTGCATTTTGGTGGGAGACCCAATTCAATCCATGATAGCTGCTGTGCGTCAGAACTGACTCAGTGGCAATGGGTTTGTTGTTTGGAACTGATATCTAACAGTGGGTATCCTTTTTTTACATACACAGCACGACCTTTTAACATGTGGATCGAAGTCCTATGTTAGTGTTTTCTCAGATTACAGCTACTTTTTCTTCTGTCTATTTGTTTTGTTCTCTTCTTCAGCAAAATAGGTTATACCCCTAATGGATGTCATTTTAAAAAATCTGCTTTCGATTGAGATATTTTCTTGCTAAACCTTGTATTTGTTTAAATGCTATCTTTGCTGTTTACCTATGTATCTTTAAAAAATAACTTTATAAGTCTTTTATTTTTAAAACTTTGTTTTTTCAGTGATGCTTCTTTTTAGTCTTGTTGCTTTGAAAGTGGCTTTCTCTTCTAACCCTCATGGCGTAGTGGTTAAATGCTACCTCTACTAACCAGAAGGTTGGCAGTTCAAATGCACCAGGTGCTTCCTGGAAACTCTGAGGAGCAGTTCTACTCTGTCCTATAGGGTTACTATGAGTCAGAATCAACTCGACGACACTGGTTTGGTTTTTTTTTTTTTTTTGGTTTCTCCTCTGGATAATTGTGGTTTACTTTTCCACTCACTTGCCCAGTTATTTGTATCTGTTTCCACCACTTTCTATTTCCTATTATTTATTTCTTTAGACTATGTATCTTTGTCTTAAACGTCTTTCTACTGAAATTATTTATTCATTAAGATTTTCATCTTATAGGAAAGAAGAGTTCCCAAATCAAGTCTACTTTATGTGATGTGTTTTCTGCTATTCCTTTCTACCTTTTTTTCTTACAGTACTTTTGTACAATTTCTGTGTTCATTCCTTTTCGATAGCTTCCCACCTGTGAATGAAGGAAATTTTTTCTGGATCAGCAGGTAGAAGGGAAGGACCAGGAAATCTTGTGTAGCAGATAAGAAGTAAATGTGGGTATGAATCAGGATGTGCGTCAGTTTAAAAATTTGTGTGAATTTTCCTTCTCTTCAGCAGACAAAAACCAGTGGCAGCAGGCCTGCTTCTTAAACTTCCATAAACATTACAGACTTGGAAACCCCTAGGGGAGATTTTATCAGTCCTACAGAGTCACTATGAGTCAAGATCAACAGAACTGCAGTGGGTGTTTTGTTTTGTTTTGAGTCACCTGCTTTGGTAATCCTTTGAGCACCACAAAGGGCTCTCTCAAACTTTATTTGACCACACAAGTAAGGTGGCATGGAGGTTAAGAAGTCAGGCTGCTAACCAAAGTGTCAGCAGTTTGAAGCCACCAACCATACCCTGGAAATCCTATGAGCAGTCCTACTCTTTCCTGTAGGGTTGTTATAACTTGGAACTTACTCTATGGCAATGATTTGTTGTTGCTGTTTGCTTGTTTATGATACCAAAACCAAACCAAAGTGACTGCTGTCAGGTCCATTCTGACTCATGGCAACCTTATAACACAGCGTAGAACTGCCCCATAGAATTTCCAAGGAGCCTGGTGGTTTAAAACTGTCTAACTTTTGGTTGGCTGCCACAGCCCTTAAGGACAACGGTACCAGGGTTTCTCTTTTAAGATAACGCGGGAATAAAGACTCCAGTATAATATGGCAGAGTAAACCTGGACTTTTTTTTAGGTGATTATTATCAACAATTTACCTACACATTTATAATAATACCTGTTAAAATATCTGAATGCTTTCATAAAACTGTCATGTGTAAAGTTATATTTTGTCCTCATTTCATTTTTGATATAATTTTTTTCAAGTAAATAATTAGTAAGTTATATCACTATTCTTTCAAACATCTAATAACTTGATTTGTCTCCATTCCAGTGTTCAGAATGTTGAGTGAGCATAATTGTTTACACTGTGAATGCATTTATGAAGCATATGTAACATGAAAAAGATATTGTCCTTAAGAATTCTTAAACTATACTATACAGAAAATAAATTATAAGAAATATAAATATAAAAAGATATCACTGTTAACCTCTAAAAAAATGCTTTCCCTGTGTGTCTGATGCAACTTTTTTTGTTGTTGTTTTACTCCCAATGGTACTAATGAAGTATAAAGTAAGGGGTCCCCAAACATGGGGTGGATGTTGATTGGGGTAAGTCAGCTGTGAAAGTTAACCCTACAGCCCGTCAGTGATCAGCTGGTCATTCCGAGCTATTTGTTCTCCAAATTTTCTCTTGAAGTCAGATGACATAAGTCCCAGAGGGATTATATTTTGAACTAGAAAGTTTGCTAGGGAAGGGAAGCAAAGAAGGATTTGGCCACGGAAGGAGAGGTCGTGGGATTTTGACTCCTACGTTTACTTGTCAGTAAAAATATTTGTCTGCAGTAGTCTCTCGGAAATGGTTACATGTGGGTGCCCACACAGTTATTTCTAGGAAACACGTGGCTACAATTATATCTATTGAATATAAAATTTCAGCTATTTGGATATCTTTTCAAATTTGAAATTTTCTTTTTCTGCTTCACTGTTCTAACAAAGGGCACATTTCAACAAAAAACCAACTCATTTAGTTCTGCCCCTAACATCTGTGGAACCAGGAGCATATTTCTTGCAACCACCACACAACTAAATACTTTAAAGTTATGTATCAGGTAAATGAAACTGTTCAGTAAAACATGTCCTATCCTCCTGTCTTTTAATATGCCTTCATAAAAAACTGTCAGGTTCAGTTCCAGTTGAAAATTCTCAACTCCTTGTGAGAGGGGGCAGGGCCAGCTGGCTGTGGCCTCCCCTCTTCCATAGACCAGTACAACATCCATCACCCCGAGCCTTGCAAACAACTACTTCTTGGCCACTTTTGGACTGGCCAAGTGGTATTATGAGCCTTTTTGGAAGGAAAGACCCAGAAGGAGGTTCCCTAAGAGCTAGGAAGCTTAGAAGTCTGCATCCCAGTGCCCAAAATATCACAGAGGGCCACCCTAGGGTCTCAGTACCTGGAAGGGCAAAGGAGGACATGGACTCTCTTCTTGGCCCCAGAGTCCAACTGTCTTGTGAGGGGGGTACACCAAATGAAGTGAGCACCCTAAGGTGGGGACAGCATAGAAAGTCCCCGGAGCAGTCACTCTCACTTGGAGCTCAGGGTGGTGCTGATAATCATATATTGTAGGCATTTTCCAGGAGACGCCCTTCCAGTGTGGCTGGCGGAACCCAACATGGGCTGGTCTCTCTGTGGGATGCATACTCCTTTGGAAGCTGTCGTCCCTCATAAGCAAGTCCATTAGTGTCATTTCTTTGCTCAGTAGACGCCTCTGATTTGCCCATTCCTCCTCCATCCCTGTCTTCCCCACCAAATAAAAACCTAAGATCAATACCAATGCTCCACTTAAACTCAGAACTATCTAAGGCTAGATATAAAGATAATGCCAGCTAACATTATTGCTTATTTACTGTAAACCAAGCAAGGAGCTAAGCTGTATCTCTAATCTATACAATAGCACTGCGAGGAAGATATAATCATTATTATTAATGCTTACAACTTAACTATGAAGAAATTGAAGCATAGACACTTTGATTTATTTGCTCAAAGTCATGCAACCAGCAGTGGCCATGCCATTCTTTGAACCCAATCCTGTCCGATTACATTTTCTAAGCTCTTAATTGCTGAGCTATTTGACTCAAATGCATGTTTCTTTTTGTAAGTACCTAGCCTCCCTTCACATGAACTCAGTCAATAACAATGTTAGTAATAATTATTCTCTGTCCTTTTTCTACTTTAAAAATAACTGGTCTGAAAAAACATTTCAAGGAGTTTGGAGCACCAGAGAACTTTTGGTTGAAAGAATCATAAATTTCTTTTCCAAAGCTGGTATGTTGAATCATTTTCTCTTACAGCAATATATCTTTATATATTATATATGTGTATAAATATATATACATTATCTTACATATTTTGATCTTGTTCAGACTATATACAGCAAAACATACACCGTTTAACAGTCTCTACATGTATAATTCAGTAACACAGAGTACATTCCTTGAGTTGAGCAACTGTTCTCATCCTCCTTTGCTGAGTTCTTCCTCCCCCATTGACATAAATTCACTGCCCCATAAGATTCCTATCTCATCTTTGAAGTTGTTGCTGTCACTCTGATCCCATACAGATAGTTCTTAAAAAAGCATAATGCTCCAGGCATATGTTTTTTTTACTAGTTTAGTTAAACTATTGTTTCATTTTAAGACTTTATGAGATATATTTGGTTTAAAGTTTAAAGATTATCTGAGGGCAATACTTTTGAGGAGTTTATGTACCCTTCTGGTCACAAGAAGTCTAGAGTCCATGAGAATTTTAAATTCTATTCTGCATCATTCCCTTTTTGATCAAGATTCTTTTCTAGAATCTTTGATCAAAATGCTCAATAATGCTAGTTAGGCACCAGTTCTTCAGGTCTGATAGGAAAAGAGGAACTGTTTATGATGGCAATTAGCCACATTCCATATCCTTGTCCTAATCTTAGGCTTCTTTTGATCTGCGGTTACAGATGACTAGAGACCAATTGTTGTAACATGGATAATCACCTAAAAATTATAAGACTCTAGGTACTACTATTCAAACTAGGAGGTAGAACAGAGGTACTAAACACATTATTAGCCCAGTTAAACAGGATGTCTCATGAAATAATGACCCTAATCCTCCAAATCAAGAAATCAAATCCCATGAGATTTTTGGTTATATATAATCAGCCTCAGTAGCTACTTTTTCATTCTTTGCATTTGTCATTGTAAATACATATACCACACAACTTTTGCCAATTCAACTTTTTACAAGTGTACCACTTATTGGTACTAATTACAATAACCAGTTGTTCAACCCTATCTTTAATCAATAAGACATTTCAGTCACCATGAACCCTCTCTTTCTCCCTTTCTCCTATCCCTAGTAACCACTTATAGGCTTTGTTCTCTATACATTTATCTTTTCTTGTATAAATGTAACTTGATGGCAAAATTTCAGGATACCTTAAAATACCATTGGTAGCTCTGGTGGTGTAGTGGTTAAGTGCTTCCAGTGCTAACCAAAAGGCTGGCAGTTTAAATCCACCAGGCACTCCTCGGAAACACTATCCAGTAATTCTATTCTGTCTGTAGGGTCACTATGAGTTGGAATCAACTCGATGGCCATGGGTTCGGTTTTGGTTTTAAAGTACAGTAAACTAAATGACAGTGTGTAGAAAGGCAATACATTTGAAATGCCGTCTTTATATGCCAATGCCCTACTTCCTGAGTGGTAAACGCTAAATATATTTGACTTAATTCTTCTAGGCCACCAACCAAGCATGTTGCCCATTTATTATTCATTCTCTGTGTTTCTCAGAAGTGATCTAAAATGGCAGACTCACATATTTATTTTACATAGTTTTCTTCCTCCTCTTTTTATTTTTTCTGCTATTTACCTCAAAACTTTGCTCAATGTTCCTTCTCATTTGTTGGTTCTTTTTGGTTTTATAACTGTGAGAGGATGATCATTATACAAGAGTGACTAGGAAACTTGAACACACGGGTGAATAAATTAGTTTTGTTGGTCTTAGCTCAGTTCCTACAAAGCAAATAATGGCTATATGAGGTCTACCAAGCATAGGATCCTCAGTGACACAGTACTTAAAGTACTCATTTCCTAACTAAAAGGTCAAAGGTTGAAACCTACCAGTCACTCTGTGTAGAAATATACAGCAGTCTGCATCCATAAAGATTTACCACCTGGGACACTCTATGGGGCAATTCTATTTGGTCCTATAGTGTTGCTACTAAGTAGGAATAGACTCAACAACAATATATTTTTTAAGGATAATGTTGAAGTCAGAAGAGGTTTCTCCCCATTAAGGCTTCCTCTGTATCTACCCGAGGAAACAGAAGCCTCGACAGAGGTGGTCCCATCTACTAGGACAAGAAGAAAGGACCAAGGTGGAAAAGGGGTTCTGAGAAGGAGTCATGCCACTAAGGGAGCTGGGATGGTGTTGGGATCAAAATCATAATTTTGGAGTCAGTTGGGAGATGGAAATGGAGGGACTAGGCAAGCAGAAAACTGCCCAAAGCTCCACAGATGACTCTTGGCTTCCTACCAGGAAGTCCTATCAGCTCAAAAATATCTTCCATTAGACACAAAGCCTGACATTTCACCGACTACAGAATTTTTTTTTTTTTATTAATAAGTATCCACTGTGGTTAAGAGCAATGCCTCTGGAGTCAGATTCCTGGTTTTTCCACCTGTTAGCTGTGTGATCTTAAGGAAGAGAACTCCACTTGTGTGAATCTCAGTTTCTTTGCCAGTAAGGTGGAGATCCAGTGGTGCAGTTGTGAAGTTCATGTGGATAAATGCAATGGATAACACAAGAGTTTCTCTTTTCACTACCTTCTCAGCTGCATCCATATTTGCATAACTTAGTCTAGGCAGATTTCCCCCTTCTAACATAGAAAGGAGGGGACACAATGAAAGGTTAGAGACACAATGAGAAGAAGGTTGTCAAGGTGAACTTTGGAAAGTTAAACAACAGTTGAAGAATTCTATGGTTTATGAGGAAAACTGATGGTGCTGTGGTTAAGTGCTATGGCTGCTAAGCAAAAAGGTCAGTAGTTTGAATCCACCAGGTGCTCCTTGGAAACCCAATGGAGTGGTTCCACCCTGTCCTACAAGGTCACTATGAATCAGAATTGACTATGGCAATGTGTTTGGTTTGGTATGGTTTATGAAGAAAAAGTGGGAGGGAACTCGAAAATCATTTTTTCCTATTTTAAAATTTTACCCAGAATCTTGTTAAGTACAGCTTCTGTAACAGAGATACCACAGGCAGGTAGCTTTAAAAAACAGTTTTCTTCCAGTTCAGGAGGCTAAAAGCCTGAATTCAGGGTACTGCTTTAGCAGGAGGTCCTTCATTTTTTATTTCAGCCTTGAATAGCCAGCCATCTTTGGAGTTCCTTGGCTTGTAGATTCATCTGCCTCTCTCACAGATAGTAGCTGTCTATCCATGTCTACTCCGTTCTTTTTATAACTCAGCAGTGACTAGATTTAGAACACACATGACACTGATATGTCTTTAGTAATATGACAATGAAGAAAAAAGGCCTGTTTACAAATAATGCTACATCCAGAGGAGTAGGATTTAGGATTCCAACACTTATTTTGAAGAAATATAATGTAATGTAATCTTCCTGCCCCACTTCCCAGAGAAAAAGATACATTGCCACCTGTAAGCTGGAGAATGAGACATGTGACAGCAGTGTTCCAGGTTCCAAGTACGTGACCTTCCAAAGATTTCTAGGAAGGGCAAGTTGGAAGAAAAGAGACATTATGAGTTTCAGAGATGAAGCCTGGGAACAGCTTGTGCTTTCCTAGACCTGAGAGATGTGACCGTATCACAGATTAATGGGTAGGCTTTGTCACCCTAGGGCCCCAAACTTGTTTCAGCAAGGCACTGCTAGTCTCCAGTGCTGAACCCATCACTTATTACTCTGATTCCATAGTGGTAATTTACTGAAGGTTGGGTGAAATATTCCAACACAACATGTAGCAATATTTGGATAAGATTTACTATGGATTGAACTGTGTCATGGATTGAATTGTGTCTACTCCAAAATGTGCGAAGCCATTTGGCTAAGCCATGATTCCCAGTATTGTGTAAAACTTCTCCATGTTGTACAGCCTGCATGTATGATATTAATGAGGAAGAAAGGGCTGCAGTTGTCTCGAGCAGAATTCAGTGGGTAAGACTGTATTGTGCCTTGAGACAATCTCTTAGCACATAAAGGAAAGGGAAGCAAGCAGAGATTTGAAGATCTCACACCACCAAGCAGCAGTGCTAGCAGCCATGCACTCAGAGTCCCTGAACCTCAGAAGCTCCCAGTCTAGGGGAAGACTCACAACAAGGAGCTTTCAACAGAGCCATCAGAGAAAGCCTTCCCCTGGAGCTGATACCCTGAATTTGGACTATTAGCTATTGGACTATGACAAAATTTTCTCTCTTCAAATCCATCTAGATGACAAAGAGTAACAGTATCCCCCAAAAATTGTGCTATAAATTCTAACTCCTATCTTTGCGAGTGTTCCTATTTGAGAACAAGGTTTCTTTTATTATGTTAGTTAGTTATCTCAGTATAGGGTGTTTTAAGCCAGTCACTTTCAAGATAAAAAGCAAGTACACTAGGCATATAGAAGCCAGCAGAGATGGGAGAAGAAAGATGCTGGATCACATGAAGATCACCAAGGAACCAAAGGATAGATGTTGTAAAGAGACAAGGGCCTTGGGGGGCAGAGTCAAGATGGCAGACCAAGCACATGTCTCCCTATATCCCTCTGGAAACCAAGACCTGAACTGATAATCAAACAGAGCCTTCTGGTCATCTAGTGAGCCCAAGGACACAAAACAGGGCTGTTAATTTGGACTTCATACCACTGAACAAAAAACCTCCTCTCTTTCACTGACTCCCACTCCTGGCTAGTCCTGGCTCACATGGACTGAAGATAATGCAACATTTTGACTCTTTTTTCTTTGTCTTGGCTGGTGGGCAGAGCTGGGTCTTGCCTAGTGGCTAGTCTTAGACTCACTGCTGGTGGGATAGGCAGGTGAAATTCTCATATTTAGAGAGCCAGGCTTAGGAGTCTGTACATCTCGCCACTTTGGGCCTGTCTTCTTGCCTCTGCCACAGTGTGGTTTATACGGAAGCAGCGGCACCTATGTGTGGGATGCCATGTCGGATACACAGATTTTAGTGGGGGCTAATTCTTAGCCTGAGAGCCAGCACCTGCCCACAGGACAGCACTTTTCCAACAGAAAAGCAGTAGTTTACACAGTGTCACCTATGGTGGGGGCCCGGCAACAGAGGCTGAGGACTCACTACATCTCGGCACCTTTAACCCCTCTTTCCAACTCTGCTACAGGGCAGTTTGTATGGAAGAGGCAGCAACTGTATGTAGGGCGCCATATTAAATGTGGTGACTGCAGCTGGACTTAATTCTTAGCCTGGGAGCCAGAGCCTGCCCACAGAAGAGGGCTTTCCTGACAGAAAAGCAGTAGTTTACACACTATTGCCTAAGGCTGGGCCCCATCAGCAGAGGCCAACAGGGCAGTAGCATTTCTGTATTTTGAACTAGTTCATGTCATCTGGGGTTGGATATAGAGGTGCTTACTTGGCCAGCTGGGAAGAGGGCCCTCTACACCTGAAAATTTGACTGACGTGGGAAGTGGTCAGATACCTTTTATTTTTCATTTTAAGACAGCCTAGAGAAGCATTTTCAGTCCATCCTCACAGTCTATTTCCCAGCCTTTACTGACTCACAGGAAACCCCAAAAGCAACAGAGCCTTGGGAAATGGCAAACAAGAAATCATCCATGGCTTCAGAAGGCTCCCAAATGAAACAACCAAGGAGTTTTCTAGATGAAGAAACTTTTCTGAAATTATTGGAAGGTGAATACAAAAAGATTATTTACAGAGAGCCCTTCTAGACCTTACACAAAATGCAACACAGCATAATGAAAAATTAAGCAAGCCATTCGATCTGATGGAACACCGGTGCTCTGAAATCCAGCAGATCAAGAACAAAATTAAGACACTGAAACTTCCATTCAAAGCCAAGAAATCAGAATGGAACAAATGGAAAAAAGAATTTATGACTTGTAAGACAGAGCTACTGATGCCAGTATCTATGAGAAGAAATCAGAAAAAAGAAACAAGAAAAATGAAGAAGTTTTAAGAAGCATGTGGGATGCTATTAAGAGGAACAACCTTCAGTTAATTAGAGTCCCTAAACAGGATGAGACACCTGAGAACACAGAGAGTATTGTTGCTAAGCTGTTTAAAGAAAACTTCCCAGAGATCGTGAAGGAAGAGAATATAGATATACCAGGTGCATATTGTACGGCACTGAATATAGATCTCAAAAGAAAGACTCCAAGACATGTTATAATCAAGGTTAACAAAATGAAACATAAGCAGCAACTCTTAAAGGCAGCAAGACTCAAAGCAAAGCTAACATTCAGAGGGAAACTTTGCAGGCTTTCATCAGATTTCTCAACAGAAACCATGCTGGCATGGAGACATTGGCATGACATATTCAACACCTTGAAGGAGAAGAACTTCCAACCAAGAATTATATATCATGCAAAACTACGTTTCAAATATGAAAATGAAATTAAGACATTTGCAGATAAACAGAAACTCAGAGACTTTGTAAAAACCAAAGCAAAGCTACAAGAAGTACTGAAAGAAGCTCTTGGTTTTGGCTTAGAAGAACAAAACCACTAACTTTGTATTTTAGAATGACACATCATCTAGAATCCTACTCAGTCAGGGAAGGCTCCAAACTCAATCAAAGCTTTAATACTGAAATAAATAATATGGTGATTATCATGAAAACTGTGGTGCCATCATATTAAAAAGAGGGATGTAATACAGTCATTACAGTCCTTCCAGATGGAGAAGAAGTCGACAAGACTGGTAGTAACTAAAATTGGGTTTACATATAGTTTATTAAGGGAGATCATAGGGGCAACCACAAAGCACAGCAAAGATGTAGCATACTATATCAAGAAATGTAACACAGGAGTCTCAGTAACTACAAAACCAGCTCTGAAAAAGGTAAAAAATCAACTCATCAAAATGAATGTCCCAGAAGAGACTAATAAGAACAACAGAGAAAACATCAACACAAAAATAAACATATCACAATGGCAGCACTGAACACACACCTATCAATAATTACATTGAATATGAATGGACTGAATGCTCCAGTAAAGAGACATTGAGTGACATCTTGGATCAAAAGACATGGCCCATCCATATGTTGTCTACAAGAAATTCACTTGAGATTTAAAGAGGAAGAAACTGAAAATTAAAGGATGGAAGAATATATCTCAAGCTAACAATGAACAAAGTGCAGGTGTGGCAATTCTAATCTCAGACAAAATCAATTTTAATGTAAAATCCACCATCGTGGACAAAGATGGACACTATTTATTGCTGAAAAGTTCAGTACACAAGCAAGACTTAACTACACTAAATATTTATGCACCTAATATCAGAGTCCCTAAAAACGTCAAAGAAACACTGACTACACTCAAAAAGGAGTTAGATCACTCCACAATAATAGTGGGAAACTTCAACACTCCACTCTCAATACTGGACACATCATCTAGAAAAAAGCTCAATAAGGATACAGAAGAACTTATTGCCACAATTAACCAACTAAACCTCATCTATACATACAGAACTTTCTACCCATCAGTGGACAACTACACCTTCTTCTCCATGGAATATTGCCAAAAATAGACCATGTGTTAGGACATAAAACAATTCTCAACAAAATCCATACCATTGAATTAATGCAAAGCATCTTCTCAGATCATAAAGCCATAAAAGTCAAAATCAATAGCAGAAAAAATATAGATATAAAGTGGAACTCTTGGAAACTTAACAACATATTGCTCAAAAAAAACATGGGTTATAGAGAAAATCAAGGATGAAATAAAGAAATTCATGGATTCCAGTGAGAATGAAAAGACTACCTACCAGAACCTATGGGATACAGCCAAAGCCGTGCTCAAAGGTCTGTTTATCTCTATACATGCTCACATCTGGGAGGAAGGAAGAAAGAAACCAAATCAAGGAACTCACCCTACAGCTTGAACAAGTAGAGAGAGAACAACAGAGGAACCCCTCAGGCAACAGAAGAAAACAGATCATAAAGATTAGAGCAGAACTAAATGAATTAGAGAATAGAAAAACAATTTAAAAATTGAAAAGACAAAAAGCTAGTTTTTTTGAAAAGATCAACAAAATTGATGAACTATTGGCTAAACTTACTAAAGAAAAACAGGAAAGAAAACAAATAACCCAAATAAGAAATGTGGGGAGTTGTCACAACTGATCCAACAGAAATCAAAAATATAATAACAGAATACTATGAAAGACTGTACTGTAACAAATTTGAAAACCTAGAGGAAATGGACAAATTCCTTGATTCATGTCACCTACCCAAATTATCCCAAGGTGCAGCAGAACAACTTAATAAACCCATCACAAAGGACAAGATTGAAAAGTTCATCAAAAAAACTGCCAACCAAAAAGAGCCAGAGCCCAGATGGCTTCACCACAGAATTCTACCAAGCTTTTAGAGAAGAGTTATCTCCAATACTACTGAGACTATTTTACCATATAGAAAGCGATGGAGTACTCCCAAACTCATTCTATGAAGCCAGCATAACCCTGACACCAAAGCCAGGGAAAGATCCAACCAAAAAAGGAGAACTACACACTGATATCACTCATGAGTCTAGATGCCAAAATCTTCAACAAAATTCTTGCCGGTAGAATACAACAATATATCCAAGAAATAATCCATCATGAACAAGTTGGATTCATACCAGGGATGCAAGGCTGGTTCAATATCAGAAAAATAATTAATGTGATTAACCACATAAAAAGCACAAAAGACAAGAATCACCTGATTTTGTCTACTGAAGCAGAAAAGGCATTTGATGAAGTCCAGCACCCATTCATGCTAAAAACTCTTAGTGAAACAGGCACAGATGGAAAATTTCTCAATGCAGTAAGGGCCACTTATAGAAAGCCAACTGCCTATGTCATCCTGAATGCAGAGAGACTGAAAGAGTTTCTCCTGAGAACAGAAACTAGACAAGAAAGTTCACTATCACCTCTCCTATTCAACACTGTGCTAGAAGTTCTAGCCAGAGCAATTAGATGAGACCAAGAAATAAAGGGCATCTGCATCGGCAAAGAAGTCCAAATTCCCTGTTCGCTGATGATTGTATATGCAGAGAATACCAAAAAATCTATAAATAAACTATTCAAAGTGATAGAAGAGTTCCACAAAGTCTCAGGATACAAGATAAAAACAAGTAAATGAGTAGGATTCCTTTATACCAACAATGAGACTGTTAGTGAAGAAATCACCAAATCAATACCATTTACTATAGCCCCTAAGAAGATAAAGTACCTAGGAATTAATCTAATCAGAGAAATAAAAGACCTTTACAAAGAGAACTACAAGCCCTTACTACAATAAACTAAGAGACACTTAGATAAATGGAGAAACAAAACCTACCTTGCTCATGGATAGCAAAACTTAACACTGTGAAAATGTCTATTTTACACAAGGCAATCTACTTGTACAATGCAATCCCAATACAAGTTCCAGCATCCTTTTTTAGTGAGATGGAGAAACAAATCACCAATTTTGTTTGGAAAAGGAAGAAGCCCCAGATAAGCAAAGTACCACTAAAGAAGAACACACTGGTAGGCCTCTCACTACCCGACTTTAGAACCTGTTACACTGCCACAGTAGTCAAAACAGCCTGGTACTGGTAAGAGAACAGACAGATCCATCAATGGAACAGAGTTGAGACCTCAGAGAAGATACCATCAACCTATGAACAGTTGATATTCGACAAAGGCCCTAAGACATTAAACTGGGGTAAAAACAATCTCTTCAACAAATGGTGCTGGCAAAATTGGATATCCATCTGCAATAAATTGAAACAAGATCCATATCTTGCACCTTATACAAAAACCATCTCAAACCGGATAAGAGACCTAAATATCAAATCTAAAATGATAAAGCTCATCCAAGAAAAAGTAGGAACAACAATGGAAGTTTTAATACACAATGTGGACAGACTTCAAAATCTGGCAAACTAACCACAAACAACAGAAGAGAAAACAGATAAATGGGAACTATTAAGAATCAAAACACTTTTGCTCATCCAAAGACTTTATTAATAGAATTAAAAGGCCACCTATAGAATGGAAAGAAATAGCTGGCAACTGTATGTCAGACTGATGCCAGATGTCCATAATCTATAAGGTACTATAAAATATCAATCAGAAGAAGATATATCATCCAATTAAGCAATGGGCCAAGGAGATGGACAGATATTTCTCTAAAGAGGAGATCCAGGCAGGCAAAAAACACATGCAGACATGTTCACGATCTTTAGTTATTAAAGAAACTCAAATCAAAACTACAATGAGATACCATCTTACCTCAACAATGTTGGCCATGATCCAAAAAATGCAAAACAACAGATCCTGGAAAGCTTATAGAGAAAGTGTAACTCTCCTACACTGTTGGTGGGGTTGCAAAACAGTCCAGCCTCTTTGGAAAGCAATCTGGTGCTTCCTTAAAAAAATGGATATAGATATACCATTTGACCTAGTAATTCCACTGCTTGGACTGTATCCTACAGAATCAAGGCCATTCACACCAATGGAGACATGCTGAAGAATGTTTGTTGCAGCACAGCCCACAACAGCAAAAAAGAAGGAATCAACCTAGATGCCCAACAACAGAGGAACGCGTAGGTAAACTATGGTATATATACTTAAAAGAACGCTACGCAATGATAAAGAATAACGATAATTCCAGGAGACATCTCATGACCTGGTTTCAACTGGAGGACATTATGTTGAGTATAAGTAGTCAACGACAAAAGGACAAATACTGTATGAGACTCCAACAATGAGAACTCAAAAACAGACTTAGGCATAGAAGAAAAGACTCTCTGACGGCTGCAAGGGAAGGGAGGGCAGAAAGGTGAAGGGGGGAAAGTTTAGATTAGATAGTTGTTAGAAATTTGGTTGCATGAAATCAGTGACAGCACACATTAGAAACAAGAACAATATTAAGTGGATTTCAACATAACTTGAGTAATCCTTCCATCTTAACCCAGAGTAGCTGGGGACAGAGTAGCTGGGGCAGGGGACTGGGGACCATGCTCTTAGGCAAAACCAAGGCCAATTGGCACAACTAGCATTTTGCTAAGAGGGCTCCCTGTACCCTACATTGGTGAGTGGCATCTGGAGTCTTAAAAGCTGCCAAGCTGCCATCCAAGGGCACAGCAAATGGTCCCAACTCAGCAGGAATGGATGATCACCAAGGACCAAAATGATATGGGGGAAAGACAACCCAGAAGACAGAGAGAGACCCACATGAGTGGGTGTTTACATCAACTCAGGTCCAGAAGAACCGGATGGTGCCCAGCCATCACCAGTGATAGCCGCGATGGAGCTCACAAAGTTGAGTCTCATTGGCAACAGAAGAATAAAAAGGGGTGCATCCTGAGATCTCCACTAAAAGACCGCATTTGATGGCCCAGCAGCTTGAGGGTTCCCCTGGGAGCATGGCCCCTGGCTCTGATGCTGCCCTTGCCCATAAATCATAATGAAGGTCCACTCTTCTGATATGAATGGATTGGACTTGGCAACACAGAGTAACCATATATCAGGTGCACTTTGTAGTTCTATGCATCTATAGGACATCCTCCTGCTGACCTCTACCTGGATGAAGGGGAGTGGGTGAAGAGGAGGGGAAAGAAGACTGTTGGGAGGATGGGACATGTATGGTGCAGACAGGAAGAGTGTGCTGTCACCAGGCAGGGAGAGCAGTGGAAGCTGCATATAGGTGGGCATGTAAATTTATAAGGTAATGTACATTTTCACTCAGTCATAATAAAATAAAATAAGAGACAAGGGCCTTTCTCCCCAAGTGAATGGAATGAGGGAAACTCCTCTGTTATGGATTGAATTATGTCTCCCAAAAGCATGTATATTAATTTGACTAGGCCCTGATTCCCAGTATTGTGTGACTGTCTACTATTTTGTCGTCTGAAGTGATATTCCTATGTTATAAATTCTATTTCTATGATGTTGATGTGACGGGATTAGCAGCAGTTGTATTAAGGCAGAACTTAATTTACAGCCAATCTCTTGAGACATAAAAGACAGAAGCAGCAAACAGGAGTACCTTATGCGGCCAGAAAACAAGGGCCAGGAGGAGAGCACCTTCTTTGGATGTAGGATCCCCATGTTGATAAGCCAGGGAAGATGGAAGACAAAGATCTTCCTCTAGAGTCGACAGAGAGAGAAAGCTTTCCCCTGGAGCTAGCACCCTGAATTTGGGCTTCTAGCCTCCTAGATTGCGAGAGAATAAGCTTTTGTATGTTAGTGCGATCCACTTGTATTTCTGTTCCAGCAGCGCTAGATGACTAAGACAACCAGAACAGGGGCCCTGAATTCAGACTTCTAGCCTACTAAATTAAGAGAAAATGAATTTGTTTGTAACAGCCACTCACTTGTGGTATTTCGGTTATAGCGGAAATAGGTAACTAAGATAAGACCTTAAAATTCTAACATTACATTTTTAATATTCTCTCGGCATCTTTCTTTTCCATAGTCTCATTTTAACATCCTCTAGTTCAGTGGTTCTCAAAATGTGGTCCCTGACCCAGCAGCATCAGCATCATCCAGGAACCTGTTAGCAGCTTGTCTGCAGGTAGGGAGTGTCACTCTGCATTTTGATGAGTCTTCCAGTTGATTCTGACAAATGCTAAACTTGGTGAACCCCTGCTCTCATCTATTCAAACTTGGTGAACCCCTGCTCTCATCCATTCATGCAGGAAAACTAAGATTTAATTCACTTTATAACGTAGACTTGGCAGCACTGCTTGTTTACATGTGTCTGTTATTTCACTGGCAGAGATGGAGATCAGTGGTAAATTCCATAAGAAGAGACTGCAGAAGGATCCTCTGAAGGTATCTGACTAATGAATCTTTCATATCGAAGTTGGGAATGAGAGATGTCTGCATACTACCTGGTTGTAAAATAGAACAGTCAGTTCCTCAACAGCCTTGGGTGGGGAGGCGGAGGATGGATACTGAGAAGACCTGGGATATAGTGAAAGCATCAGTGTGTGAGGAAAGACGAGGAACATGTTTCTTTCTAAACCCATAACACCACAATAGATGATAAC
This sequence comes from Heterohyrax brucei, assembly GCA_028571685.1. Taxonomy (NCBI): domain Eukaryota; kingdom Metazoa; phylum Chordata; class Mammalia; order Hyracoidea; family Procaviidae; genus Heterohyrax; species Heterohyrax brucei. The sequence continues at coordinate 89,856,483 of CM053146.1, forward strand.
AAGGAGACAACAGTAGCCAGAAAGTAGTAAAATAATTTCTAATGTATACTGAGTGTTCTTCATAAATATTTGAGTGAATAAATGAATAAAATTAAAGTAGAAACAGAAAAAAATCTTAGAATACTGAGCACCAGCTTTGGATAGAGAAACTTTATAGAGGAGACTGCTCTCTGGTATTAGAGGCTGTCAGGACATTTAGGCACTGGTAGTGGTTAGGTATTATTTACCTGTTAGACCCCAAATAAGGAATAAAGTTTTGGTTTTTTGTCTGTTTGGATGCATGTGTTGTATGTGTTAACATTTTTAGTCAGGTGCTGCTCAGTGCATGAAACTATATTATCAGAATTTTTTTTTTTATTATTTCCTGGTGCTATGCAGTTCTTTCTCCATTTGGTCAGTCATGACTTTGACTCAAGTTGTATACAACACATAACAACCAAAGGAGAAACACAAGCCTTTTCCCGGCATTTGAATTTTCAAATCTAGGTCCTACAGAAGGAAGAACGGTCCAACCAGTGTGACAGTAGAGTCACAGTGAAGTGTCCTTTCCTACTATCCTCCAAAGATGCCTTCATTTGGTGACAAGGAATCGTAAGGGAAGATAAGAGACCATCAGAAGGTGCCCTGAATCTTTTCTGACCTTCTTGAAACTAACACAAACCCTAAAGAGGTGACAGCCCTTCCCAAGCGAGCTTCCAGGATCCTGGAGCAGCAGGGGCTGCACACCTTACTCCGTCCTCAGCCCTCACCCCTTGGTAGACCCCAGAGAAGAACTAGTTGACATGTGTTTGGTGACTCAGACTAAATTAGTGGAGTTGGAGACAACAAGAGAGAGAGAGAGACAGATGTGTACAAAATGTATGTTGGAGATGGGTTTACTGGCGTAATGTTCTGAAGTATGAGGAAATATCGTTTTCTTTAATGAGAAAAATAACTTATTATTTTGATTTCCCAATACTTGGTACTGGGAAGCCTGTCTGTTGTTCAACTACATCATGAAATCAATTTGTAGACTACTTTGGAAACTCAGAAAACCTATTACCTTGTTCTATGGGGAAGTAAATTCTGAACTCCTAGTAGCTGATTTACAAACCATGTATGCGTGCCAGAATTTATCCTTACAACAACGTGACTCCCTGGAAGAACTGTAGACTAAGAACATGGCCTTTAGAGCAAGGCAAATCTCATGTGACTGTAAGGGTGCTCTCAACAACCAGTGACATTCAAAGTGGTTAAACAATGGAGAAAATTATTCTTTCCCCTAAAAAATAAGGCTAGCAGTAAGGTGACACCAACTAGTTTCTTTTCTTCTTTGTTAATTAAGAGCAGAACAGCTCAGTAAGGACTCAAGATTTCTCCTTATTTTTACAGAGTTCATTTTCATGTTAGATTTCTAACAGAACAGTGATTATCTGCTCTAAGTATCATATTGAAATACAACATCCCCCAGAGGGACTGTGCTGTTGTCAGAGAATGAGAAAGCTTTTCCAACATTCCCATCAGTCTTTCATTTAGGTCTTATTTCCAGAAATGTACAACATGTTGGTGTTTAAACTCACTGTCTACAGAACTGAGCACTAATTACTGGTTTAAATCAATCAGGCTTCACCCATCCTGAGCCTGAGGCTAGGGCTGGTCTCCTCTGAAGGACAAGGCTTTGCAGAGGAAAATGAATAATTGAAAGAAGCGGTGGAAAATGGGTGCTGTGTGTGTTCCATTTAGATTTGAACTGGTCTCTGATCTTTAGAAACTGTGTGATCACAAGCAACTCCATTACTCTATGCCTCAAATTTTTTCACTTTATATGAGAAATGTTAGTAATAACAATTTTTGCCAATCATATGCAAATTACATATGTTGTCTTGGATGTACGCCTACCCCTTACTAGACTACTATCTCATTATTTGACATTTTGTATTCATGACAACTTTGAACAAAATTCTCAGGTAGCGCTTCTAATCACCCAGGCTTCTCACAGGCCACTCTGGGCCCTGGCCACTGAAGGATATACTGGAGGCCACTTGTGACGACTGATCTACATGAGGAACAGTGGGATGCCTTCTCCCATTTGTCCCACATGTCTCTGTCTGGCCATGGTGGGTGCAGGGTGATGATGGGATGATGTGATGTTGTGAGACAGCAGTGCTGAGACATCAGTGAGGGGGAAGCGCAAAGGGAGGAGAGGGACAGGTCTGCCAGGTCGGGATGACACACAACAAGCAGGATCACTGTCCAAGAGAGTGGCAGGCAGGAAGTGGGCATCCCAAGATGCAGAGGGGCATCTGATGGGCAGTGAGTAAACCGGGGGAGAGAGGACACTGGAGCCAACAATACTCTGGCCCTAACTCTCACATAATACTGTGTAACAACCTGGTCTTTGGAACCCAACCATGTCCATAAGTGAGGAACACCAAAAGCCCTTCTGTGGAGTTGATTCTGACTTACGGGGACACTGCAGACAGAGTAGAACTGCCCCATATCATTTCCGAGGAGCTGCAGGTGGGTTTGAACTGCTAACTTTTGGGTCAGCAGTCAAACTCTTGGGGTCCAGTGAACGGAGTGAATTACCTTAGAAACTATTATCGATATAATTATTACAAAACAACAGTATTTAAAAAGCTGTCTTCAAATCCAATTCATTTATATTATACGGATGCAAAATAAAATGGGGGAGATCTTATACAACACATTGAGCTTCTTGTCAGTCATTTCTCCAAAGATCTGGTCAGATTTTCCTGTTGTTCCCCTTTTCATTAGTGTGAATGTTTTTGAAAGTTAGTAGAAAGTAGCACATCCCAGATGGACAGAGAATATGAAAGTCAACCAAAATGTATTGCAACTTTTTCTGAGTCTGGTTTTCACACTCCATTTCCAGGGTGAGAACAGCCTACCAACACAGTTCTCCAAACACCACCCCTCCCTACAACTCACACCATAAAAATGGAATTCATGAAAATCATAATTTGCTTTTTAATGATTCACTGAGCTCCAGCAATGCCTTAGCACATCCTCCTCAAACTGATTTTCTCAGGATCTCCTTCAAATGGGGGGGGGGGGGGGGGAATAACACAAGATCCCTATGTTTAAAAATGTTCTTCCACTAAGAAAAAGATTAGAAGTTCCCTCCTACCTTCCTTCAGGTGGCCAGAGTAGTTTAGGCTTGAGCAGGTCTTTATGAAGGTGCTCTGAGACCATGGGTAAGACCACAACATTTCAAAACCAAAAAGGGCTAGAGACTTCATATTCAAGGTAAGAAAAATAAACACTGGAGAGAAAAACAATCTCATGCTCAGAGGCTTATCATTTGGAGAAGCAGAACTAGAACAGGAGTTGGTGAACTGCCAAGCAAGAATACTTCCCAACAACCCACATGGGGTCCCCTTGCACATGGCACTAATGGAACATTTAGTTTTTATGCTGTAGAAGACAAAAAACTATATCTATATATTTATATATCTCTCTAGATGTTTATCTGTTATATATCTCTCTATTTAGATATTTGTATATCTATTATATATCTCTCTATTTAGATATTTATATATCTCACTCTTTTTTAAAGAAAGCATTATCCATTTTTGGCCATATGATTCAAATAGAATTGATCTTGATCAAATTAAACGAAATAAATTTGCCTCACAGGATGACTGACCACTGAACTTTTGTAGCCCATTTCTGTGGACACAATAGTTGGTTCAGGGATAAGAATATCACCTAACCAGAGCCAATGAAATGTGATAATATGTTTATTGGAGCCTCTGGAATATGAAACCTTTCTCATTCCTCCTGGGTTTGGTGGTGTAAAGTTGTGAACCTTGGAAATATTGCAATCACCTTGCTACCACTCAAAGCATCAGAAGGAGGCTAACACAGAGAGACCAAACAAAGAAGTGGATTTTTTTACATCATTTTGTCTCTAAATCAACCTATGCTTACAACTGACCATGGCGTCCGTGTTTTGACGGTGCCTACCAACACTTTAATCATCTATTTGGTTGAGTTTCCAGCCACTGACATTCGAAACATGTGTAAAAGCTATCAATTAATCTGGATTATTTTCTCCTTTCCTTCTACCCCATTCTGTCTACAAATATAAAGAGAAAGGACACCATTCAATACCATCCTGACATGCAAGTTGTAGCGATTAACCATACTGGAATTGCTCTCCATGCCACATGGATTGTGGCAGCCCCACAATCCATACACTAGCCATGATTATTACAGTCCCCTTACCCATGCTGAGCAACTGAGTTTGAAATCCAATGCTAACGCTTCTGATTTTACAGTGCTACTCATGTTCCGCTTATGAGAAGACCCTTGTCTGTGGACTTGTTGGCTCAATACTGATTTATCTTTTCCAACTATGCTTGATTGTTTTCCTCTTTTCCTAGATAACTTTTCAGGTATAATTTCTTGTGCCATAACCTTCCAACAAAACATCATTCCTTTTTATTCTCAACCTCCAATTAGCTCTTCATCTCCAGGTTACAGACAGTAACCACAGGACAAATAAATAAATAATAAAGAGGCCTTATTTAAGTAACCGCCCCCATTCACAGACTGTCTTATCTCTCTGCTCTTTCTACCACTGTCCTGTTGTTGAAATACTCTATGCTCATCTCCTCCTAGCTCATGGACACTAACTGCTCGCATTACCATAATCCGACTGGTAGCTTCTTCTTGTAAGGGCATTTCTACCCCAGCTATACCTGGTTCTCCCTGCAGAACTGCATTTAGCCTTTTAGCAACCCTGCTCTCAACTGGCTTTTGACACATACATTATTCAGATAGGCCTCCTGCTGCTTTATTTGTTCTTTTTCAGTCTCTCTTCTTGGCAGCCTCATGCCTCACCTTAAACTCGCGCGCTCCCCTGTCTCTCCTCAACTCCTCTCTCATTCCATGTCTCCATTTCTCATATTCATCCTCTTCTTTGGCTTCAGTTACTAGAGTGTAGCATGGTGACCTTTTTAAGAAAGGACTCCAAAAGTGTTTGAAATCTTACTAGCTGGATGTGAGAAAAACTGACATTTGAAAAGTCAAATAATATATGCATATACATTTATTCCACAAAAGCTAGATTTCACCTTTAAAGGCAGAATGCTCTTTTGTTGCATGAAAAAATCCCCTGCATAACTCTTTTAGTTTTAGAAAAGAAATAAGTAAATGACGTGAAGGCCCCACTCTGGCCTGGAGAAGGTCAAGACTACGGGACCCGAGGAGGTAAACGTCTCTGCCTGGCGAAATGCAAGGCTGCCTTCATTTTGAACACAGCTGCATTGCTATATATTCTCCATCCTTTAGATTTTTTTCCCTCTAGCTGTGAGTTTACATTGCATCATCTCTGAGAGTGGGTGTTGCTCCTGGGAAATGAATGCACAGCTTGACATTAATCTTGATAGCCCTCCTCCTCTACCTTGGTCTCTCGGAGCTTGAGATCCTAAACTCAGGATAGGGAAAATACATTCAGGGGTCCTCGTAATGGGTAGTAAACTGGCTTCTGCAAGGTGGGAAGCAGAGCTTAGAATATGCAGAGAAATTTGAGTTGTGGCTTTCATCAGCTGTGACCAATGAAATTTTACAGTGAATTCAGGTGGTCCTAGCTCTTCCTCTGAGAAATCAGAGAAAGAGAATGATCCCACACTTGGGAGTAGTGTCTAACCATAGATTAACGGACGTGAGGGGAAAAGAAATGGTCTGCAGAGGAACAGTAGAGCAGTTCAGTGTCAGAGAGCTGACCCTTTCAGAGGAAAGTGACAGACAGCACAGACTGATGAATTAAGTAAATATTCTCTGGGCATTCCTGAAAACAAAAGATGGAAAGGAGAAATGATAAAAAAAAAAAATATCCAAACATCATGGAAACATAAACTATTAAAGTTTGGGTATCAAAGGAAAGGCTTGTGAACATATGAAACCCTTGGACTGAAATTCCCAAGTCTCCTTCTCTAACTGCCATTGTAACACAGAACCCTAAAACCCCTGTACTAGGATATTGCAGACGTTCTAATAAGTCCTTTATTAGAAGGCAGGATTTTAAAAAAGAGCAGGGCAAACACTGCCAGGGAGCAAAACTCATTAACACTAGCAGTACAGCAATACCTCCCAATCCAGTCATTTCTGCTTTCACGTCTCAGCCCTGTACAATTTCTCGCCTTTCTGGCCATGATTTACTGTATGCCGCTTGGTGCCTCCTCTCAGAATTGGTCAGTGTGACGGGTCTTGCTTTCTAACTCTGGACCTTCCTGTGTCTTGTTTGGAACTTTTGTCCTTGTGCCTAAGAGGTCTTACAATTAAGTCTGCAAACTTAATTATTCTAAGTGCTACATATCTCACTGCTGAATATCACCACGGACACCTTCGAAGTACTCCCCTTGGAAGGCTATGCACCCATGCCAGCCCCTAATCTACTCTTTAAAGCAATTTTGGAACTCTTTCTGGAATGGCCATTGCATACAGTGGCAAGTTTGTGAACTTAATTGTACAGTTGCCTGTGGGGGAGTTTGTAACTAGTAAACAAACAACTGTATTGGAACATGGTACTTACTCATCTGATCTGGCCCTCAATGACTTTTTTCTTTACCCAAAGATAAAAGAAATATTGAAAGGAAGACAAGTGGATGACATTCCGGACATCAGGGGTAATACGACGACAGCACTGATGGCCATTCCAGAAAGAGCCACAAAATTGCTTTGAAGGGGGGACCAGGCACTGGCACTGGTGCATAGCTTCCCCAGGGGAGTGACCGTAATGATATTCAGCTGTCAGGTATGTAGCCCTTTTTCCCGGATGAGTTTGCGAACTTAATTGGCAGTCCTTGTAGCTTTCTGTCTTCAAAGCTCTTGATCTATTTCTGGCAGGCAGCTATCTACAGAGTTGTACACCTAAACCTGATTACCAGTGTAACTGGTACCCACGTCAGCTTCCAGAGAGTAGTCACTCAGTGAATGTTAGGTAAATGGAGACTCTTTGGCAAATCCCAATACTCAGTGATTTCAACGGTCTTGACCTTCAAAGTTTCCTGGGCTTCACATAATTTTTGTCAAAGTAACCTCTCAAAACACTGACTCGCATCACCGCATCCCCACTTACGATAATCTATCCGGATGACCCTTAATGACATTTAATGACTCTTAAACTTAGTAAGACTTAGTAAGACACACCAATGGCAATTAAGGACTTTTTTTATTCAGATGTACATCTTAAGGATACTTTATCGGTTTGCATTTGGCTTTATTGTTTCAGAAAGTTATTTCATACTTTCATTAGGAGGTATAGTTATATCGCTTAATGTGCTGTGCATCCCAGAGGCATCTGCATCAGAGGCAACATTGTTTAACTTTTGCTCTGTGTCAGACATGGTGCCACACGTAATTGTGATGTCAGTGCTAAAAGGTGGGCACTGTCATTGTCCTTATTTTACAGACAATAAAGCTAAGGCTTAGAGATGTTAACCTACTTGGCAGAAGACAATATTGAATGGAGGATCCAAAGAGAGTGAGCAGTGAGTAGGGGATCCAGGCTTTGAACTCATCTTTCCAAATCATGATAATCATAAACTTCAGTTTGATGCGTATTAACAGAAAGAAGTTCTACATTTTGTTAGTAAGCATTAGTCTGTTGTTGAAACTATACCTCCCAGGCAGCTGCCCTACCCGCTTACTCATGAGGCCAAAGATGCTACTTGGTCTGGCAGTGTCCCAATCCAAATAAGGACAATCAGACAGATCTTTTTACTTTTTAAGCCACATGTTTATGGGTTACAACTGTGCAGCTTTGAAAAATAAGAGCCTCTGGGGACACATCTGAAATCAGGGCTCCTAACACATTGGCATTTGCATTTGAAAACATCTTTTAAAAAAACAGCCGTATACATTAGGGAATTGTGCTACAGTCCCCATAGAAAAATTAAATTTCAATTTCTAGCAAGAGCTCTGTATTTAGCATTTTCATCCAAATATCTTTCAAGAGAGATTTTTGTCTCGATTTCCTTTTGTGACTGAAATGTAGCAGCCACCAAGGGTAAGTAGGAAAAGGTACATGTAGGTGTATATGGGTTTTAAACAAATTTGTCATTTGTTTTGTCCTCTGTTTAGTGTTGAGCTTCCTCCCTGCCCCATCCCCTTCAGTCCAGTCCAGTTTTTTGACTTCCAAATGACTTCTCTATGGAATGCTCACTGGATGACTTCTTTCTAGACAGAGACTTTTTCATTAAGAGTACTTTAGAAGTCAGCAGATTCTTATTTAAAGTTTAAAGACAACTAGTTGTGGAAACCGTGGTGGAGTAGTAGTTAAGTGCCATGGCTGCTACCCAGCACTGTGAACGCACCAGGCACTCCTTGGGAACTCTATGGGGCAGTTCTATTCTATCTCACAGCAGCCCTATCAGCTGAAATTGACTCAACGGTAGTGGGTTTGGTTTTTTGGAGCTGCTTCTTTGTCTCTTACTTGTTCTGTTTCATTCATATTCCTAGGGCTAGTAGTTGAGCACCTAACCATTTGTCTCCCATGGGGGTTTTTTAATAGTTGTATTTGCATCTTAAATATCCATCCTCAGATGACTTCTGTGTCTCTTACTGAGACTTCAGGAAATCAAATCTTACCCATTGCTGTTGAGTCAATTCTGACCCACAGTGATCCAACAGAATGGAGTAGAACTTCTCCGTATGATTTTCAAGGAACGGCTGGTAGATTTGAACCTCTGATCTTTTGGTTAGCAGCCCTGTCACTTAACCGTTGTATCACCAATGTTCCTTGGCATGTACTAATGCTCTAAAATTTATTCGACTGATTTTTTTTATCACAAAATCACAGTTCTTAGAAAATACATACAAGTAATCTTTGGTCTAAGCAGTGTTGTGTTGATAAATGTTTAAAAAAGGCTCTCCAGGAATAGAGAAAACCTAATTTGTAGCATTTGACAATTTCGTGTAAATACTTGCTAGCAGAGTCAATTTCAAGCTAAGAGTGTGTCATCAGAGAAGGTGGTGCCGGGCAGAAATGCAAGAAAATCAACACATCCTTGGGTCTGACAACAGATAAGAGCTTTTTATCAAAACTTCCATAGTCTCTGGAACTATATTTTGGTCAAATGTTTCAAAAAAAAAAGCAGATGGGAATCCTGCTTAATAACCTAAATCTTGTAGTCTGAATGTTAAGGTCCAGTCCTGCTCTTTTCCATACTCAGTGTTATCTTAAATAACCTATGTCAGTTTTCTGTGACTCTCTTTCCTCAAAGATAAAAGGGTAATAAGATATCTATGCTACAATGTTGCAGTGATAATCCAATGAAACAGTGCCACCGAATGCTTAAAAGAGTTCTTGGCGCACAGTAGGCCCTAGAGAATTTTAGCTATTATTTTTCCAGCTAGAGTTTACGCTTTCAACTACCTGAATACTTGACATACAGTCATCTAAATCTTCCCAAGGTCATTAACAACCATCCTGTTTGTGCTGTGAGTGGAGCCAAGTACAGAGGGAGAAGTACTACGGAAGAAGCCAGACTGGTTTCTAGACCCAGCATTGCCAATGTCTGTGACTTTTAGTAAATTATTTCACTTTTAAGAGCTTTAGCTCCCTCATCAGTAAAATGAAAAAGTGATCATCCTAACAACTGGCTGTAATTGTAGTAAGAGTAACAGAGATAAAGAGACTAAAAGGTCTTTGAAGGTTATACAGATGTGAAATACTTTTAATCCAGTTCAAAAGCCATGATGTTATGGAAGCATTAAAACAAAAAAGTGAATAGTTTTTTTGTTGCTTGGGTAAACTTTGGGAAAAGGTGGGGATAAGTGCTGGGGTTTTGCTGTAAGAGCAAAATTTTGAAGAAAAATAAATTTCTACCATGAAGTAGTTAAGTAATTGTGCTTAAGTTTTCTTCTCATAAAAGAGCAGTTTTCAAACAAAAGGAAACCATACTTTGAAATTTAACATATGCTTAAATCAATTAGGGATCATAGAGAGCTATGTTAGAAAAGCACCTATGGAATCATAATTTTCAGGAACAGAAAACACAACAGAAGAATAAATACAGTATGTGATAATTGAACAAATAAAAGATAAGAAACATAGGCAAAGCAGCATTATAAAATGAATAATTTAAACAGCCAAATAATTTTAAAGGTAAAAGTTCTTACTTTTTATAAGTATCAAAGAGTAAACCGAAGAACAAACTGAAGAAACCTTAAACATGTTAAAAAGTTTCATTAAAATGAGAATTAAAAACACACATGAAAATACATGAGCAAACAAATTATAAGAACATCAAAAAAATTTTTTCATTGATACTTTGGACCTCCATTCTCTTAAAAGAAATATTGTACATACCTTTAGGGATATTCTGTGACAGCCAGGACAACAATTCTGGTAGAGTTTATAATCTAAAAGTTTTCCTGCAATATTTCTCAATTTACGACTCTAAACCCTGCTTAACAGAGTTCTGTTTTGGGGAAAAAAACAGAATCACCAGTGCAGCATAGCCTTTTCTACCAGTTATTAATGAAAACTGTCACTCTACGATATCATAAACTTCAGGACACAATACAGAAAGTTCTCCAAGTTCCTTGTTTCAAGGGGAAATGCTTTTACTTATTAAGTCTGGTATACATGAATTACATAGATATCAAAACCTCAGTTTCGCACCTGGGATTTGACATTTCTCACCTTCTCTAAGATCAAGTGTGACCTGGGTTTGGACAGCTGCAGAGGGAAAGGGACATGGTTAGATGTCTTCACTCTCAGAGTTCCACTTCCTGTCCCACTCACCATTTCTCATTGTTCTAGCAATGTGGTAGGGAGGGGACAGGAAACCAGAGAGACAAGAGTCTTACTAGACTGATGTGGTATTCCGCAGATCCTAGCGAGACAAGCTGCTACACCGGTAGGTACCTCCAACATTATGTGTTCCTTAACATTCTGGCTCAATTATTACCACTCTTACTCTGAGTTTTGTATTTGTAATGACCCTAGATAGCTTTTTTTCACCCTCTGAAGGCAGCAGGCTTAGTAAATTCCTTCAAGACACCGCCAATCTGGCTGCCTCACAACTTTGAAAACTTCAGCGTCTTTTTTACTCCAAACTCTGGAAATACCTCTCCTTACAAAGGTTTCCTCTTTACCCTGAATTCACAATCCAATCAACCTGCCACTTTTGCCTTTTTTTTTTTTTTTTACGGCATCAGCTACTAGTCTAAATGCTAGCTGTAACTTGATGAGCTACTTCTCAGTGTCAAGTCTGCAAGTGACATGTCATACCATGCGCTGCTGAGTCCCCTGCTAGCTCCAGATCCTGCATGGTCTCCATCCACAGCTTAAGATCTGGGATAAATACCATTTTAGAAAGGAAAAGATAGCATACAGTTCTCCCTCTAAGACAGTTTTTCTTAACTTCCACACTACCGACAGTTGTGGCTAGATGAGTCTTTGCAATAGGGGACTGTCCTTTGCATCATAGAATGTTTAGCAGCCCTCTTGACCTCTAATTCACTGCATGTCAGGAGTGTATGTTAAAATTATAGTAATAAAAAATGTCTTCAGATACTGCCAGATGTACTTAAAGGGAAAACTGCCTGAGGGAGAGCCACACCACCAGGTTAACAACTTCTTCACAGAAATTCACATGTCCTGTCTCCTTTACCTCTTTGCTAATTATATACAGTTAGAGGCTAGATTTGAATGGTTGTCAATAACACTTTTGAGACTGTCATCTAGAAAGCCCTACATAAAAGGTTTGATACCTGTTATGAGCATGTGTGGACCTGCTCTGAACTCTGGAATCTGAGATAATAGGAAACATTCTTTACATCAAATAAAAATCACTGTAAGCCTACAACAAGGGAAAAAAGGAATTTGTTTTTCATTTTTCTTTTGTGCCTTTATTATGTGACTATTTTTTATTACATTCAAGAATTTTGATTACAATGTTGTTTTTTTTTTAAAGAAAAAAATCACACAGTCCAGTGAAGTCATTAATAAAGAAGAATCTTTTTAAATTTTAGTAAGATTGATTTTGCTTTCATTGGTTATCTATGCTAACCTCACGTATTGGATAAAGCAGGTTGGCAAAGGATAAGCAGAGGAAAGAGGCAGAACAGACAAAAAGGATGGAAGATTGATGCTTACCTTGTTTCATCAATATAAACGGCTTCCAAAACAGAGGCTGCATATTCAATATTCTTCTTTAAGTCTACGACGTTAACGTCACCTTTTTCCAGCTGCTTCACTAGGCATCTTAGTCTATTCCAAAAAAGATTCAAAAAAAGAGGGAAAATAAAAATATAAGTATATGGAAAATATTCTAGTATTAAATACATAAATCAAGTAAACTTTTGACATATATGTTATTTGACATATATATTTATAAGGTATCAATTAGAAATATTTTCAGAGACCTTTTTAGATAATATTTATGATAAATCTGTATCAGTTAAGCAACTTGTATGAACCCGTGGTGGCATAGTTGTTAAGTGCTGCAACTACTAACCAAACGGTAGGTAGTTTGAATCCACCAGGGGCTCCTTGGAAACTGTATGGAGCAGTTCTGCTCTGTCCTATAGGGTTGCTATGAGTCGGAATTGACTTGATGGCAGTGGGTTTGGTTTTTTGGGAAAAGACTTTATTTCTCCTTGGTAAAAAAAGTATAAATTGTGATTCCATTTCAAGAACATTATGGGTGTAGGCTGCTGGTTTAGGTGCTATATCTCAAGGATAGTCCTTCTGAAAACTTAAGACAAATAGAGATTTGTATCAAAATATATGACCTGCATCCTCTAGTCATTTAGCCTTTTCATAATTGGCACAGACAAAATATTTACAAGATGTTTCTTTGAATCCTACTGTAACTTTTTTTCATTGAAAATAACAACACAAAAATGTAAGGAAAAAGTTTCAAGAAAATAGAGATTAATAAAAAAAATTTTTTTAAGTATATGTGTTTATTGTTTTCACTTGACATAACTGTAAAAATATATTTATATATGATAAGTTTTGTTTTGTTTTCGGTCATAGGATTATGTATTCCAATTCTTTAAGGAATCTTGAAGCAGAGGGCTCAACTAAGCCGTACTAGGATTCCTGAACCACGGAAACTGTGATGTAATCAGTGTTACTGTTTTAGGTCACTATAGTCTGGGATAGTAGATATCTAATGCAGTGAAGCAACACAAATAACCTCAATGAGTTTATAACACTTCTAGAAACTACCATGCCCTAAATTAAAACTTGAGTGTTTCTGAAGATACTTTCCTATACTAGGCAGAAAAAGAACACATATTTCTTACTTTACATACTAATAGATTAAAATAGGAAGAGTGTACCCACTTTCCTAAGTTATCCGATAATTATTTCCTAAGTTATCATTCCGGAGGAAAGACACTGAAAAGAGAAAACAGACAACATCTGCTTTTAGGCACTATTTTAGGGTTAGCTTAACAGATTTTCTGGCAGTTATCCTTAGGTGATTTTTAATATCAAGGTTTAGGGTATAAAGTTAAGAATTTCAGGAAAGATATTTGACATTCTTCAATCACATGAAGACTTTATTTTTCCCTTAGGGGGAAAAACCATACAAAGATATAAGTGGAGGTTGTTGGCTAAGATTTTCAGGAAAAAAATACTTATTAAGGTAGCTATAAATAATTACTTTTTGTACCACTTATTTTTGTATTATAAATTATTAGCAGACAGTAACCTCACAAAATAAATTTCATGCATAAACAAACAAGTTTTATTAGTACAAAGCAAAGCAAAATAGAATGATAACTAAAATAGTTTATGTAAGAAAAAATTATAAGGCTGGCTATGAGGCTTGTCTGAAACACTCAGGGTGGTAGCAGTGGAGCAATGGGCCCAATTTTTTGAGATTTTTTCATTTTTAATGCTGATGACCCAAGAATACTATTCTTAGTCAAACTGCCTTTTATTCATGAAAGCAAAAGTGTTTTAAGCAATGGCTATCCTTGAAAAAAATTATATAAGAACAACTTGGTTTTACTTTTTGTATAATGTGGTTTAAAAACAAAATATTATGAATTTTTATGACTTAGGTAGTATTTCAAATGGTTGCCTCCCTTTTTCCCGAATAACTGAGCTCTTAGTTTTGTGTCATCCACTTTTCCTGCTAAAATACTACATTTTACAGGCTGTCTTGAAGCTAGCTGCTGTTGTGTGATGAAATTCTGGTCAGCGAGATGTAAGTGTAGGCTGCTGGGTAAGATTTTCAGAAAACAAATTTCTTTGAAGAAAGCTAACTCAACTGGAAGGAGTTTTCTTTTATCCCTGTCCATTCCTTACTATCTAGAATACAATAAAAATGACTGAGGTCCAGAAGATATCTAAGATTATAAAGGGGCCTGGCAAGAGAAAGCCAAGACTAGGATGGCTGAGAAGAAAGACGAAGCGGCCTGGACTCCAGGCTGTGAAATCACCTCTCTGGAATCGCCTGCTGCTCTGAATTTGTTTCCCCGAGAAGACAAAAGTGTTGTGTTTAAACCACTATTACTCTGAGATTTCTTTTATATGCAAGTGAATATAACCGTAACTGTTAAATCAAATAAATATGAATCGAAGCCAAGAACCCATGAATGGAGAAATCTCCATATAACATGGCAGGAAGACTGCTCTAGCCAACTACCCACAGGCACACTTCCGAACTCATCACAGCCTGCAGTCATTTCCAAGTCAATCATCTTATCAAATCATACCCAAGGCTCCAATACATAGAATTCTCAATTAAATATGACTATACCATGGTTAAATTGTAAACCTCTCCTATCCTCCTTCACTCCCTCTCCCCCTCTAGTCTCTATGCCCCCACCCTGGCCGCCACGGCACACATGCACACACACTCCTAGACTCACTGTGTCAACTTAAAAGACTAGAAAGGAATATATTTGTGGGATTACTACAGCTTTTTTCTCCTTTGCCTGTATTTACAAATTTTCTTTAATGGGCACACATTGCTTTCTACATAAAAGGAAAAATCTTTGTACTTTAAAAAGATTATTTATAATTAGAACTGCAGACAAATGGAATAATTTTTTATGCTTCTTGTCCCAATTTTGAATTTGCTTTTGTAAACAAATTTAACATGCGCTAATCTCCAATAATCTTATTTAGTCTATTGCTTTATTCACTGATAATACAAACTTAGACATCTTCTTGAATCATTTTCAAATAATCATGCATTCTAAACGGATGCGTTCCAAAGCAGAAAGGTCTTGCTGCAAATATATTTGCACTAACTTTTTAGTTCTTAAGGAGATAACTATGTAATATTTGCCTAAATCTTAAACCAGCCTATGGGTAAATTCTCAGAAATCACAAAGTCATGTGCATAAAATAAACAATTCCCCCCAATTTAGCAAAAACTGTTTAGCAATGATTTGGCTTCTTGCATCAACCAGAGTGGGCAAGCCAAGTGGAAAATAGCGTTCTGAATACCAGGCCTACGGCATGTTCTTCTGGTTCCCAAAACTCAAGTGCATGTACTTGATGTTCCACCCTGAGCAGTTTCTGGCCCACTAATCCGTGGCTGGAGACCCCACTGGTGCTATTTATAGCTTGGTAGCACAATGACAGTTAACAGTTGGTTTATCAAACAACTTAAGGTAGCAATCCATAAGCAAAAGCATTGCCAAAAGGTGCCTACAAATCCATTTCAGCTTGGTAAATAATTATTTGGCATCTGTTACTATACCTGGTGCTATGAAAAGATGGCATAGATGCAGATGTAGGCAGAGATAAGAATGTGTATGTATGTGTGTAATGATATGTACCCAACCCATGGGTGCCTGCGTGAGCACCACAAGACCTGTCTCCAAAGTATTCACAATTTAGAGGAGTGTCATGCCATATTAAAAAATGTGGGTAAATGCATACATTCTCATTTCTTCTTTTACCGACACCTTAATTTCCAAGCAATCCGGTTTGATTACCATTCTTCAAATCCTCTCAAATCTCCCTAAATTCAAGCTCTTCTCACTTTCTGAAATGCTGTTCTCCTAAATACTTGTAACTGTGTGAATCATGTTTAGTCACTAGGCATATTTAGGATGCTACCTCTCTCAAGAAGCGTTTCCGATTCCCATCCCGATACAAACCATCCTGTCCAATCTATTATGATCTCTCTCTACTTAGAAACTGGATCATACTTCGTTTCTCTTTTAGTAACATTTTGGCCTTTCTCTGACTTTCACTACAGAACAGTAGGTAAATAGAACTGAATAAAGAATGTAGAAAGAGCCTCACAAATGTGTCGTCCTTCTATTTTGGAAAGAAGATAGTGGAGAAACAATGGACTTTAAAACAAGTAGTGTTGGGTAGGATACTTGAATATCTATATGCAAAAAAAAAAAAAAATGATTCATACCTGGAACCCTAAGCAACAACTATAACACAATGCTGAACCTTCCAAAAAAGAGTAAAAACTTTTATAAACTTGGATCAGGCAAGGATTTATCAGATAAAACACCTAAAGCACTATCCATAAAAGAAAAAACTAAATTCTACATCATCGATATTAAAATCGTCTGCTTTTCTTAAGCACTTTTAAAATAATAAAAGACAATCCACAGATGGAAAGTATTCACAAGTCAGATATCTAATAAAGGATCTATAGCCAAGCCAAGCCAAGTGTCTTGAGTCGGATCCAATAGCCAAAGCACATCAAATATTTACAAAATTCACTAATAAGAAAAGAAACAATTCAAAAATATCTAAACGGTTTGTACAGATTCTTTATCAAAAATGATACATTCATGGCAAACATGAAGAAATACTCAACATTATTCGTTATTAGGAAAAGATCAAGTTAAAACTATAATTAGATACAACCCAGCACCCATTGGAATGGCTAAAATTAAAATAACTGATCATACCAAACATTAACAAGGAGCTGAAGCAGCTGGAACTACCACACACCACGTGTCTTAGTCTTCTAGTGCTGCTGTAACTGAAATACCAGAAGTGGATTGCTTTAACAAAGAGAAATTTATTTCTTCATAGTACAGTAGGCTAAAAGTCTAAATTCAGATCAATGTTCCCCTGGACTAGGAGCTTCTCCACACAGGGACCATGAGGCCAAATAATGCATTCTGATCATGGCACTGCTTTCTCAGTGGTACGAGCTCCCCAACATTCTCTGCTCCCTTTTTTTATATTCCAGGAAACTGCCTCAAGAAGCAGTCCAAGCTTGTTGATAGAGTCCTGCCTCACCAATGAAACCACTGCTCATCCTGCCTCAGCAACATCATAGAGGTGGGGTTTACAATACTCAGGAAAAATTCTACCATACTGGGAATCACGGCCCAGCCAAACTGACACACACGTTTCGGGGGGAAGACAATTCAATCAAACACTGCTGGTAAGAATATACATTTGGAATATAAACTAGTTAATCACTCTGGAAAACAATTTCTTAAAATATTAAACATCCATTGAAGACATGATCAAGCAATTCCACTCTTGAAGTAAAGAGAAAAGGAAACCGAGCCTGTACAAAGAACGGATAAACAAACTGTGGCGTGTTCATCCAGTGGACAACTATTCAGCAATAAGAAGAGAGAAATACTGATGCACACAACATCAGTAAATCTCAAAATAATTATGTTAGGTGAGAGGAGCAAGACAAATAAGAACATATACTGCACGACTCCATTTGTATATAAATTTTAGAAAATGCAAACCATCGGACAGAAAGCAGACCAGTGGTTGCCTGACAATCAGGAAGTGGGGAATAAGGAAAGAAGCAGAGGAGAGATTGCTGAGGGGCTGGAAGAAACTTTTAGTGGTAATTTGAATTTTCTTAATTGTGGTGACATTTTTGCAGGTATAAATATATGTCTATACTTATAAAATTGCACATTTTAAGTGTGTGAAGTTTACTGTATGCCAGTTACACCTTAATTAAGCTGCTAAAGATGGAAAAGCAGTGCAAGTGATATATCTGAAATATGGAATCTGTAATTTGAGCTATAAACAGGATGTGCAAAATAGATGTTTCTGTTATACATCTTCAGCTTCCATCAACTCAATTAAAACACTAAAAAATTCTAATTATGCTATCAGAGACATGGGAAAAAATCTAAACAGCACTAACCTCTCAAGAGATATAGTCTTTTCCTAAATAGCTAATCTTTGATGATTCATAAGACTTTTTAAATCGGCCCAAATAGTAGTGATTAAATGGTACAGCTGCCAACCAAAAGTCCAGTCGATCAAATTCACCAGTGCTTGGAAACTATAAGGGGCAGTTCTACTCTGTTCTAAAAGATCACTATGCATCAAAATTAACTCAATGGCAGTGAATTGGGTGGGAGCAGTTGAGTTTTTTGAAGCAGATTTTTATCTGCTTAACTTTTTGGAGGAAGTTCCTCACACTTTAAGGATCAGAACACATAAAAGAACACAGAAATGAAAATAGCAACACCATCTTTGAAAATAACTGATTCGCTCTGCGATTCAATCAAGCAAAGTTACAGAGGGGAACAATTTCTACCTTTGAACAGAATACTGAGATGTAGAAAATGATAGGGTATTTTTTTTTAGATCCAAATACAGAACTGCAACTTTTTAAAGGCAATACACTGATATTGGTTATTTAGTGCTGCTGTAACAGAAATACCACAAGCAGATGACTTTAGAAATCAGGTATGTACTCTCTCACAGTTCAAGAGGCTAGAAGACCAAATTCAGCACTCTGTGGCTTGGCATGATTCTTTCCATCTCTGTTTGCTAGTGTGTGGTTAATACCTTTTTTTATCTAGAAAGAGTTTGACTCAAAACACACTTACACTAGGCCTGCCTCATTGATGTACCAAAGACAACCCATGCAAATGGCATTATAACCACAGGCAAAAAACCAAATTCTTGGCCTTCAAGTGGATTCTGAATAGCAACCCTTTGGGACAGAGTAGAATTGTCCCACAGCATTTCCAAGGAGCAGCTGTTAAATTTGAACTGTCACCAGGGCTCCTTTGCAGGCACAGACGTTAAGATTTATGACACCTATTTTTTGGAGGACACAATTCAATCCACAACAGTGTTCAATTAAAGTGATGTAATTTATACAATCAAATACTTCTACCTTCCAAAATACTGTGATACAACCCAGTTCTACAAGAGGGTCACCTACATAACAAAGTTCTCAGACTAAAAAATTCTGTGTGTCTATACATATATTCTAGAATAATACCCTTATTGATTCTAAGATATGAATGCCTAGATTATTGCTAATGCAATAGAGCGCAAAAAAATGAAGAAGTGAAAATTTTAAAGAGAAATGATAATTATTTTGTATCAGTGTCCCTATTTCTGACCTGATTGAAATACAGATGTGAAAAGCATATGCTTGTAACCATGCCATACAAAGAATCAGAGAAAGTAAAGCCAAAAGAAAACATAAAGACCAAACCCACTGCTGTCAAGTCTATCTGACTCACAGAGCAGCTATAGGGCAGAGGACTAATGCCCCTCAGGAATTTTAAGCAGTGGTTGGTGGATTTGAACTGTCAGCCTTTTGGTTAGCAGCCACGTTCTTAACCACTATGACACCAGGGCCCCCAAAGAATATGTATAGCAGATATTCTATTAACATTAAAATTAAAATGTGACTTTAAGCAGGAGTGCTGAAATGACACAAACAGGGACTGTCAGAAATAAGAAGCTGTGATGTCATTTTCACTAAATCTTGCTTGCCTCTGAGCTGACACTGACTTTTTTTTTAACTTTAATAAGAATTTGTTAAATAATGAAATTGCATTTGCTACTCTGTAGATCATTGTTCAGGAAATTAAATCCCAGCTTTAGTCTAAGAAGCAAAGTTTACAGATTCAAAGCCTTATTGTAAACTTTTTTTTTTCATATAGGCAAATAGTACTTATAATTGTAGAGCTCCATAATACCTTTACTTTATGAGATAAATCATTTCCAGAACAATTTCTATCACTGAAGGAAATGAAAAAAGCAGGGAGGAGGTGGTTAATAGCATGACAAATATTATTGGTCTTTAAAATATGCTTACAGTCTATTTTTAAGGGATCAAAACAATCCTCTCTAGAGTGAGGTTCTAGTTTCTTTTGAGCTTCTGCTCTTGGACTGTCTCCATGTGGCTTGGCATGTGTCTTGCCCCATCTCTGTTTGTTTCATCTCTTATATCTCAAAAGAGATTGATTTAAAACACACCCTGCACCAACTCTGCCTCATTAACATAACAAAGACAGTCATTCCCAAAGGGTATTATAACATACAGGTTAGGGTTTACAACACATATTTTGGGGGAATATTGAAGAATTTCTCTTAAGTACAGAGATGCAAACATTCCAACAGTTAGAAATGCTGATTTTCAAGACTAATTTATTCCTTTATTGAGACAAACAGCAGTAATACCATAACTTCAAGGAGGGAAGGAATCTTTTTCTGTCTGGTCGCTGTTGTCCCTCTAAAATGCCATGGGCTAGGTGACTCAAGAATTTTTTTGAGATATTATCACTATATTTTTTCAAATATTATGTCTTCTCATAAAGAAAAATTAGTGATCTTCACTGATGAGTAAGGTATTTTCTTTAAATCAGAGAAGACAGGAACAGGGTACACACATGGCTGACTTCCTTAGAGCTGTTTAACATCACATTGTTGTTGGTACGTGCTGTAGAACCGGTTCCAACTCAGAGTGGCCCTATAGGTACATCAAAGAAAACACTGTCCAGCCCTGTGACATCCTCGCAATCATTGCGTCTGAGCCCACTGTTGCAGCCACTGTGTCAGTCCATCTCGCTGAGGGTCTTCCTCCTTTTTGGCTGACCCTCACTTTACTAAGCATGATGTCCTTCTCCAAAAACTGTTCCCTCCTCATAGTACGCCCAAAGTATGTGAGACACAGTCTCGTCATCCTTGGCTTCTAAAGAGTATCTTAGCATCTGTATCACTACCCAGAAATTCCACTCCTAGGTATACGCCCCAAATAATTCAAAGTAGCAACCCAAACAGATACATGTTCACTGAAGCATCACTCACAATAGCCAAAAGGTGGAAACAACTCAGGCACACATCAGCAGTTGAATGAATAAACAAAATTTGGTGTGTACACACACACACGCTTTATGGAACATATTATTCAATCACAAAGATAAAATAAGTTTCTGATATACGCTACCACATGAATGAACCTTGAAAACAAGCTCAAGGAGATAAATGTCAGACACAGAAGAATAAATACTGAATGACCCCACTTACATGAAACATCTAGAACCCATAAAGATAAAAGATTAGTGATTATCAGGGGGAGGCAGAAAAGGCGAGTTAAATAAAAAATAACTTAGCGTATATCATTTTCTCAGACCTTGGAACCCATGTTTAGCACTGAACTCAGGTAGCTAGCGATGCTGTGCTAAGCAGTTGCCATTTGTGCCCAGCACCGCCACTGTCCACTCAGATGGTCTCCACCCTGTTCCCTGCCCTGGGCGGCTGACTTGCAGGGACGACCTCAGGCTTCTGAGTTCTACAAACAGAGAGAACCAGTAGGAGATAGAAGTGAAGGCAGAGTGAAGGCAGCGTGTATTTCCCCACTCTATCCGTGAACGATCACCCTCCGCAGATGGTCACTTGTCAGTGTTCTCTCTCTTTCCCTGTCCCTATCTCTCTCTCCTTCCCCCTTGTTCGATAACCGCCCCTACTCCTTGCCCCTTCTGATGTACAGATGATAACATAAGCTAGAGCCTCACTGTCACTAGTCCAGAGGTACTAGATTATCATACATGGTTCCCTACTCCCTTCCTTTACTTGTAAATACTTCTTTATTAATTTGTTCACAGATTATCCGTTTTGAGTATACCGTATTGGCTTCTTAACTTCTATGATACCTCCTACATTCAAACCCCTCATACCACAGACCTTCAGGATAGTCTAATGAGGTGGTTGGACAGGCTTTAGTTACAGGGCTTTAAAGTCAATGGGAGGCTCACTGGACCTACATTCACCTTTCTCCTGGGTCCATCTCATAGCAGCCTCTTGCACAACAGAATGAAACACTGTCCAGGCCTGTACCATTCTCAAAATCACCGTTATGTTTCAGCCCATTGCTGCAGCTGCTGTGTCAATCCATCTCATTGACCCTGTAGCAAAAACGATGTTCTCCTTTACGGACCGGTCACCCCTGAAAACATGTTCAAAGTAGCCTGAGAGTAAGTCTCATGTGGGCAGATCTCAAAAATGCCCAATGCGCAAGGCAGACATTCTTTACTAGTTAAGTTAAACTATTATTTGATTTTAAGAAGACTTCAGGCGATATTTTTATTTTAAGGTCTAATGATCATCTCAAGACAGTAGTTCCAGGGATTCCTTCAGTCTCCCTGGGTCCAGCATGTCTGTAGTCTATGAGAACTTTAAATTCTATTCTACTTTTCTTCCGTTTTGGTCAGGATTCCTCTATAGAATCTTTGATGAAAATGTTCAATAATTCTAATGAAAGCTGGACACCATGAAGTTCTTTCAGTCTTATGGCAAAGAAAGCAGTTGTTCATGGAGGCACACATTCCAGGTCCTCCTCCTATTCCTGACTCGCCTTCCTCTGCTGCTCCAAAGGCTGGGTCCCAATGACTGTGCAATGGGTGGCTGCTTCACTGTTTTCTTAGACCACAAGAACTGCGTAATGAACCGGGCAGTAGAACATAAGCTTTTTAAAATTAAAAAAATAATAATAATATTAATGCTGTATTTCCATCTTAAAGTAGAATGCTCAATCTATTGCTCACGGGAAAAACAATTTCAGAAGTCAGGTCCTTTACCTGGTAGTTTTAAAAGCAACGACCTTGACAAATTGAAATGACTTAAAACATAGCAAGATGTCAAAATTCATCTAGCATGGAGGATAAAGAAAGATTTTGATGGGAGGCCAAAGCACTCCAAGTATAAGTCATTGACTGAGTCAACTCCAGTCGTTCTAGCCTCTTTCACACACATGGTGAGGCTAAGGGAGAAAAACTGAACATGAGAATTAAACATACACCTGCTCATAACACATTCCATGCTTGTACACTGGACTGACTGAAAACAGGCACATGTGTTTAACTTCTGAGGGAGACAAAACAGAGGAGATTATAGTAAAACAAGAATTATTAGGAAACTAAAAATATGAAAGTGAAGGGACTACAATGGCTGAATTTTCTACTTGTTTTTTGCAAAGTCAGAGCAGAAAAGTATTAGGTGAAAATGTACAAAAGTCAGGTTAGAAAGAGGTTAGAAAGGATAACAATGAGTGGACCAGAGGCTGCGAGGACAAAGAGCACCGTGCACCTGGCGGGCTCCCAGAACAAGGACGAGGCTGAGACTGGGGAGCTTTATTGCTATTGTCTGCTGAGCAAAGCAACTTCAGTGCCGGCTCCACTGAAAATGACAAAGGAGCATGCTGAAGGGAGCTTGGAACATTTCCTCTTAACCCAGTATCACGATGTACCAACTGGCTTCATAAATGTACTAACAGAGAAGGAAAATCGTACAAAAATAGAGTTTTAAAGAAATACACATTAAAAAAAAAAAACATTTCTGGGAAGAAAAGTCAACATGGAATTTTTCCAACTATAATAGATTGCACAACACAAGAAATCCTAACAAACAGAAATATTTCCATGGCAGATACTATCAAAATCCTGTCAGGGAACAGAGAAGTCCTTCTGGCACCTTTGACACTCAGAGATAGGGAAATTGGGGTTATTTAAGGAAGAGTTTCTTGAAGAACCATCCTGGGGGATATAATTTGTGGCATACTCAACAACCAAACGATGTTTTAAAAAATGATTTAGAAGATGACTTTTGTTGTGAAGGTTATTAAATATATTAGATAAAATATTTTGGCTTTCTAGTCTGGATTCATTTTCATATTAATCCCCCCCTTCTCTCCCTGCATAAATGTATAAATACCCAGGTTTTAGGAAAATCAGACAACAAATAACTCATATTTAATTTTCATGAATTTCCCTTTCCTCCACAGAATTGTAACATTTATAGCTATGGTCTGCCAAGGTCAGTGTAGATAATTCTTTGTGTATGAAACTTTAAGAACATTATATTGATACGCTTTGGGCCATCACTGGTGTAAACTGCCGATTACCAAAATCCTTTGCCCCATACTTGATTTGGACTCATAACGACCCCATGCAATAAGGAATAGAAATGCTCCATAAAGTTTTCTTGTCTGTAATCTTTACAGAAGCAGATTGCCAGGCTTTTCTGACTACTAAAACAATAAAACAAAAAAGTCAAACTTGTTGCTGTCAAGTTAATTCTGGCTCATAGCAGCCCTATAGGACAGAATAGAACTGCCCCATAGGGCTTCCAGGGAGCGCCTGGTAAATATGAATTGCCTTTGGTTAGCAGCCTTAGCACTTAACCACTACACCACCAACGTTTCCTTTTATGTACCAACTCCTTGCAGATTTACTATTGGCTTAATACTAGGAATCTGTAGGAAGTGACTGATACAAAGAACATTTAGGAAACTACATG
The DNA here is from genome assembly GCA_028571685.1 of Heterohyrax brucei. Taxonomy (NCBI): domain Eukaryota; kingdom Metazoa; phylum Chordata; class Mammalia; order Hyracoidea; family Procaviidae; genus Heterohyrax; species Heterohyrax brucei. The sequence continues at coordinate 89,880,973 of CM053146.1, forward strand.
GACATGGGCAATGTTACCATAAGATTGCTGGGTTACATGCAAAATTGTTTAAAGTGTAACAAGGTCACACGCAAAATTGGTTGAAGTCTAATAAACAAAACATTCCCAATAAAACATTCAAAGCCTAACTAGGAAAACAAAACAGTTCTAAACTTCTAAAGCAGATGGTTTATAGCTGGTCACTTGGGTGACAGAAGATAAGCCAATCTCAGGAACAGTGCTGATTCTTCAAATGAAGGATACGCAAGAAGCTTTTAGAGGGAAAAGAAAGGAAGTTGACTCACTAGATCCCAGGGGATTGGAATTTTGCTGCAGAAGAGACAAACATCAGTGGTGTTTGAGACCACAGAATAGATAGAGCTGTCGTAAAACTACCTGAGGCTGAGAGAAAGAATTACCTTGACTTTTCCCTTCCTCCTCACTTTATCTTATGATCTCCTGAAAGTTATCTTGGTGAAATTTACGCAGACATTGGCAAACACAAGAGCCTGGGAAATCTGGCCACCGTGATATACTGCAGATCAGGGAAAGGGTAAAGTAAAGAGACTGGAGGGCAAACAGGCCCAGAACGTATTTCTGAAATTTGGAAATAAGGCAGAAAGGTGGGGTGTCACCTACATGTAAGGACACAGCTAACTTTGGTTATCTAGAGGAATGTGTTTAGTTCACCTTACCGTTTACCATTAAGTAACGATTCCAGAGTTAGTGAAGCTGTTTGGTAACTACATCAACGGTCATGAAGACGGAGCAGGACCAGGCAATTTCCCCTTCTGTGATGGATAAGGTGGCCATGGATTGGAGCTGACTCGATGGCACCTAACAATGACAATTTGTTAACTGGCAGATTTTTGTCTGGTAGAGATGAAAACCATTTCTATTTAATGGAACAAATATCGCTCTAGGGTAATGACATTGTTAGACTTCTGCAGGTGACCCAGCAATCTCATGGCAACATTGCCTATGTTAGTTTCTTAACTGCGCTTTTATCAGTCGTTTTCTACGGATTCCCTCATCATCAGTGATTTGAATAAAAACTTTGATGTGTGTTGAATTTATATCTTTATGCCAAACATACATATTTTTTTTAATTTTACCTTTCCATGAATTGTATTTTAAATTTTTGTTTTTGAAAATCATATTCTAACAGTATTACAAATTTTGATACAATTAACCCTATGTGTAATAATAAAACATCCATAACTCCGGAAAGGAGGAATGTAAGGGGAAAAGCAGTAATCATGACCAGAAAAATGTTTTCATTCCTTCTGTCTTTCCAGACTCTTCATTTCCTTCTTTCCTTTTTTTTTTTTTAATTTCCCCCCCTCAGGAGAACTAATAAAGATACGGTTCTCATGAATTCCTTGAATGCAGATGAAAAATCAACAGCAGCTGGATGGTGGTTTGGAGAGACGAGGCTCCAAATATCAGCCCCTTTGGGAATGACCACCTTCACAGCAGCTCCGTGCAGCGGTAGTGCGGTATGCGGTCATTTGAATATTTAGTTTTGAAAAATGCAGACCAAGACCTGACTCTGTCCTGAGAGCATAACCCAGTCTTACGTCACAGGCGCAGACATAGGTAGCCCTCGACACATTTTTGCTTCTCTTATAGATCCTTATCTGCACCAGAATGAGGCAAACAAGTAAGGAAGCAGGATGGATTTCTGATTAAACATGGAATTAACATACTCAACTGCCCCTAAGGTAGTTTCTCCCATGTCTTGCCTTCAGGAAATTTTCAGTGCTCTGAGTCTTCTAACTAGATGGTTGTTGGATACTGGAGTGATACCACATGTGAAGTGCTAGTCTGCTAATTCCTGTAGTTCGACGCAGGCTAGTGCAGTCACATTTGCATCAGGAGGTTTTACTACGGAGTTCCAGCAGACGTTTGAGACAGAATTAAACGGACTGCCCTGTGAGACAACAATGTGGAATGAAACACTATCAAAAAGCTCACTTGTGATGTTCACAAAATCAATACAGATTCTTATTGAACTCTCTGGGTCCTGCCGTGAATAGGTTACAGGGACTCACTGGCAAGAACTGCACTTGATCCCAGTCTCTTTAATGTCAGCCAACACAGGACACTCGAGGCACTTGTAGCCCATGTTCTGTGTGACTTAGTGTATGTGACCTACCCAAGAGAGCAAGATGAAATCTTCCCCCCAAAATCAAGATTTCTTCACAGAAAACACCTTTAATACGGTGATTACTCAGGACAACGGCTTAGGAAAGCCCTCGATTCTTATTCCTTTCCTCTGAAACCCTAGTCTTGAAGCGGCTAAGTGCTACATCTGCTAAAAATGAGGTCAGCCGTTTAACTCCACAAGACGCTCCTTGGAAGCTCTGCGGCGCAGTTGTGCTCCGCCCTACACGGTCGCTGAGCCAGAATCCACTTGACAGCAGTGGGGCTGGATTTTCGGTTTCCTTCATCTCAGCAAAGATTCCTACATCAAGGCAACGGCCAACTCAGAAATGGGTACAGTTAGGGATGTGATTTAATACATTTCAGTGATTGAGTAAAGTCTTCTAATTTTAATGTTATTGTGACGGACACAAACTCAGTGATTTGCCGGGGCAGAAGACCCTACACATCAACTTCCAACATTGTTTTTCCTGGTCTTTTGCCATAATATTTCAATGTTTTATTTTCGTAGGCCGACACAGAGAGAAGATCATAAAAGTGGAGCAGGACTGGGCAGTGTTTAGGTCTGTAACGCCACCAAGTCTCCACGAGTCTGAACTGACTCCATGGCAACTAACAACAACAGCCACGTGGAGGGAAGAGTTAGCTTTTTAACAGAGTCCCCAGGGAACCAGTGATCAACAAAATTGACATTTCTATCACATTAGAAGGAATTATGGGTCACTTGGATTCTTGAGCAGTTCCTGCATAGTTACGATCTGGGGTATAGTGTCAGAGGGGATACTGTCCTAGACAATACTTCAAAATTATGCTTCCGCTATACATTACAAAATATACTTATGATTTGAGCTGACACCAAGGATTGGCAAGCCAATACTTCAAAAAAAAAATCTAGACAGAGTGATTCATCTTGATTCAAAGCAAAAGCAGATTCTGAAGTTAATACCTGTCTGACTTGCCAAAAAGTGGTCTCACCTTAGTAAATTCAGCCTTACTCTCTATTAATTCTCTACAAAATGTTCTTACTCAGTGATTTCTTTCCTTCTTTCACAAGAAGGCTTGAGGTTTTTTTTTTTTTTTCATTACTAGTAATAATCTTTTTGTAAGTAGGCCAAAACAGATTAAACAAATTTGTGCCAAGTGGTAAGAACATAAAAACAATAATGTAAAAGCTTAAACAATTTGAAACTGAAGCTTTAACTTCCACTTCTTTTGTTTGTTTGCTTCTTAACTCAGACCCCTTATACTGTTATAGAGTTTTATAGTTTCTTGAAAGTGGTCCCTGAAATATTATCTATTAAATCATAACCAAGTTATACTAGAAATAACAGATAAAGGCAAGATTCTTAAAAGGCAGATATTCACTTTTTAAGACTAGCTTTATCTTATTGCACAGGAAATGCATGTTTGTTGGAAAGCCTAGTGGCGTAGTGATTAAGCGCTATGTCTGGTAGGCAACAGGTTGACAGTTCAAATCTGCCAGTTCAAACTTTGAACTGCTATGGAGCAGTTAGTTCTACTCTGTTCTCTAGGGTTGTATGAGTTGGAATGGACTCATTGGCAGTGTTTTTTTTTTTTTTGGCATGTTTGTTGTATATAGGAGATAAATAAATTGGTAACAACAGTAATGTATTAGAAAAAGTAGAATTCTTCTGTAATTCTTAGGAAGTATAACCAAAATTGTCAAAACACATAGGAACTAAAAAGCCTGCCAGTGCCCAAAGAACAAGTGAGATTCCTAACATATAAAATAAGGCAAAATGTTGTTTCTCTATGTCCTTTCTTATCTAGTTAAATTCCATGCTTTGGGGAATTAAATTTGAAAAAATTAATTGCTCTGCCTGTTTTTCAGTTCTCATAAGGATCTCACAGTATAGAAACAGCATCTGTCTTTCATATTCCCAGAGTCAGAGCCATAAGTAGCTTATCAAAAATCAAAGATCTCCTCAGTGTCAGTCTTCTTCAGGGATGGTTCTCTGGGGGACCACTGACCACCAGACAAAGGCAGTTTGGGTTGCTAGGAAGAGTAACCATCCTTGACTCACCTTTTTTAAGTCTGTTGACTTTTGCACAGTTAGTTTGTAGAAACTGCAATCCTCCTTGCCTATATTGTACCTTTTAAGGTACAGAATCTGCCTGTTCTAAGTTTCTGTAAGTTCTAAATTGTGAGTTTTTCTTCTTTTGAGTTTTTTTTTTGCCTTTATAACATCTTTATTAGATGTTTTATTTATCACATACAAAATTATATATATATATATACAACCAAAAAAATGAAACATACTGCCATCAAGTCAGTTCTGACTCACCACAACCCTATAGGACAGAGTAAAACTGCCCCACAGAGTTTCCAAGGAGTGCCTGGCAGATTTGAACTGCCAACCTCGTGGTTAGCAGATGTAACACTCAACCACTACACCATATAAAGTATATATAACATCTAGAAAAACAAAACCCATTGTCATCAAGTTGATTCCAACAGTGACCCCACAGGATAAAACAGAACTAATCCATAGGGATTCCAAGGAGCAGCTGGTAGACTTCATCTGCTGACTTCTTGGTTAGCAGCCAAACCTTTAACTACTGGGCCACCAGTGCTCCATGTATACATAGAAAGCCTAAAAACTTCCTGCTGTTGAGTTGATTCCCACTCATAGTGAACCTACAGAACAGAGTAGAATTTCTCCCTATGGTTTTGAAGGTGTGGCTAGTGGACTCCAATTGCTGACCTTTCTGTTGGCAACTGAACTCCTAACCATTGTGTCCTTACCAGGGGTCCACACACACGCACATTTTCATCTTTGAGGAAAATTACCAATTAGAGATTTTTTCAATCACCCAGTTCTACCCTCAGAGCTGCTCATTAGAGACATCCATTTTAAAATTTTTTGGCTATTTCTTCTGGGATTTTTCTTCATATTTTTAAACAATGTACTTGTTCTGCTATTTTTTGTTTTATCAATATTGGATATTATATAGTGATTTCCTGTTACAGTAGATGAAGACTTTTACTTGTCCACCTTATTTTAACTTATCCTAATGTTTCAATACTCTTTTATAATGCTACTACTTCAATCAATAACCTTGCATTTTTATGATCATGTATGCAATGCTCATTACATAGCCAAATATTGCATACAGATTATATTTCCATTTTTAGATTTTTTTTTTACTTCCTGAAGTTATTGCCTCAATTTTAGTTAGCATTATTTTCTCCATACTGATTTTCCTCAAATGCCCATTACATCTGCCAGTTAGCACTCAACAGTTCCCCTCTTATTTCAGAGACTACTGTCCTGTGGCTCTTGGTCCTCTGGTTCCAGTCAGGGTAGGTGACCATCATCTTGAATCTTCACTCAGCTGTCTCCGTTATGGACCCTGTCTCTAGATCCTGTGATTTCTACTTTCCTGGTGTTCTTCCTTGTTTTGCTAGAAATAATACATTCTCCTCTAGTTTAGAAAAGAATGTGCAGGTGATATAAATTCTTGGGTCTCTGAATGCCAAAACTCTTTGTTCTGCTTTCCCGTTTGATTGATAACTTGACAGAGCATTCTAGATTGAAAAGTATTTCCTTTCAAAATTTTGAAAGCATCGCTTCTCCTAGAGCTTAATTCATTTTCTGTCAAGGTGAAGCAGCTTGCTTGGTCACTCTGCTCTGCTCTGATAGTTACCACCATTATTCTTGTTTACGTATTTCAAATGTTGTTAAATACCCTATCCTCTAATGTCTTCTCTCTTTTTCTCTTTGGCCTTTAAAGCATGTAACTTCTTATTCTTCTATTGTCATTTTACTGAGGGGTCTGAAACAGTATGGAAAATAAATACTATCCATCATCTTTTCTTTTTCTGATAGTTTTTTTCTTACTTAACTTAGCAAAACATAAAAAGCTAATAAAGTGCAGCTAAGATGAAAGCTTTTTTTAAAAGAAGTACCTAAATAATTGAACAAAATGACAGTGATGAAGGACCACAGAGCTACTATAAATGGGTACGTGCTACCCATTTGTTTTTACAAGTGGAAAATCATCTCTCATTTTTTTCTGGGGCAGAGAGAGTCTCAGTGGAAATGGGGAAGAAAGAATAATACTTACAGTCTACTTATGTGACAGGGAGGACTCAATTTGATCTAGAAACTCCATCTCTTGATTTGTATACAACTGAGAATTTTTCTACTTCATTACTTCCATCTAGCCCCATGCATCTATAACTATACAGGATCAGAGAGATTTATTCTAAGTGCTTCTGTGTACTCCAACATGCATAAATCATTTTTATTTGTTAGTTTTTACATTATATATTTTTTGTTTACATCAGTCCCTCCAGCATTTTCATTGGAAGGCATAATACTCTCTCAAACTCTGTAACACAGGCACTAATGTTCCATGAAAAAAACAATCATGCTGAAGAATGATACGAGTGCTTTGTCTTAATGGTGTTTAAAAGGATGCTATTTTTCAAAGAAAAAAAAAAACTACTTAAAACTAGCTGCAGAATAAATGGACATACAACTTTAAAATAATACTGATAAAATAAGCCAAGTAATCTCAAGAGACCTATCTCAATGCTAATCACATGGGCAAGAATTGATCTGAACTCCGGTAATAATCCATCCCACTAAAAAGCCAGACATTGAGCAGATGTTGCTAATGTTCCTACCAATAAGGAAGGAAAAGTAACTATGTGCATTCAGTGTACATTAAATTCACCATGAGCCTTTACAAGCAAATGGTCAATGGAGCTTCTAATACTGCAACCAAAACTTCAATACTAAGTTTTTTTTTAACTATAGCTAAGAAATTTTAGGAAATTGAAAGTTATACTAAAATGGTGAAAAAGACTGACATATTATTAATACACTTTTATATATGTATTATTGACCACTTACACCATTTCTCCACCATCTGTGACTTTCTGTGTTCTGAAGCCATGTCACACCCAAGGAAGGCAGTAATAATGCTACTGTAGACTGGATGTTAGGATCAAGAATTTAATCTTGAAAAATAAGTGGACCTATCTAGACAATTTTAATGGCTTAGCTTATTCACCTCCATTAGTAATTCAGAAGATTTTTTAACTGCAATCTTGTTCCCCTAACACCACCCTCCTTAATTTATGTTAACTGCCTTTTAGCTCTTCAGCCGTCTCCTCTAGTTAGGCTCAGTTATATCTTGACTATTTCTCTTCTCGAAGAGAAGATGGTCACTGTCAGAGGAAGTCACTGCCCTTCTTGATGTCTATGCACTTTTCAAGTTGGTAAGCAACAGGACCGCGTTTCTTTCAGCCTCCCACCTTGACTTCAGCTATCAGTCTTTTCTCCTAAAACAAAGTTTCTATGCGGATGAAGTTCAACCCCTTGAATCTATTTTGTTTCTAGGTGTCACCCTTATGCTGGGTTCTCTACAAGAGAAAAACTAGTGAAATACACACACACACACACACACACACACACACACACACACACACGTAGAGAGAATGAGAGATTTCAAGGAAATGGCTCATGCAGTCCCAAATCTGTGAGTCAGCTGGATGCTTCTTCTGACTCACATGAAAGGGGTCTGATAAACCCAAAGTCAGAAGTCAAAGGATAACAAGCGTAATACAGAATCTAGAGAGGGTGAGCTTTGCCAGAACATCTTTATTTATTGGATGTAGGTCATATCCCCAAGGAAACTACACTTTCAGCTGATTGGCTGCTCACATCAGATCACAAAGCGGAGGATGGCTATGTATAACAGCTGCCAAACTACTCAGAATCATGACTGAGCCAAGCTGACACACAATCTTAACCACCACAGTTCAGCCTCTGTTAACCTGGCCCCATACTCATCTCCTTAAACCATATATAAGCTCTAAATAAATACCATTTTAAAGTCACACCTGTGCCTAATGTGATAAAACTAACACATGTACAACTGAAAATACACTATTCCTGTTTCTATTTTGTATTTTAAAATAACCATGGAAAGAGGCATGCACAAAAACAAAGGAATTTTGTGTGTATCTATTTGTACATGAGATCTATTAGGTCCTGAAACTTAATTATTCTAAGTGCTACATACCTTAGTGCTGAGTATCATGACTGTCACCTTTGAAATACACCCCTTTGGAAGCTATGCAGTGATGGCAGCATCTAGTCCACCCTTCAAATGAATTTTGGCCATTGCACATGGTGGCACAGTAGCAAGTTTGTGAACTTAAATGTATAGTTGTCTGTGAGGGAGTTTTTTAGCCAGTCAACAAATAACTCTATTGGAACACCCTCCCTACTCCTCTGATCTGGCCCCCAATGACTTTTTCTTTATCCAAAGATAAATATTGAAAAGAAGACAATTGCACGTCAGTCAGGACATCAAGCATAATACTACAACAGCTCTGATGGCCATACTAGAAAAGGATTCAAAATTGCTTTGAAGGGTGAACTAAGAGCTGGCATCACAAGGGGAAAGCTTTAAAAATGACAGCTGTGACATTCAGCAATGAGGTATGCAGCACTTTTTCTATGATGAGTTCATGAATTTAATTGTCAGTCTTTGTGCATATACACACACAGACACACACACACACAAACACTCGTAAGCCTAGGACAAAACAAGGAAAGCATACTAAAAATAGTTTGCAGTCCTTTTTCTGCAACTGGTCACATGGCTATAGCTGGCCCTTTGAACTACCTTCCACCATCCATTCCACTCAGCAAGCACCTCAGCTGGTCATGGCTCTTCACCTGGTCAGGTAACACAAACCTTCATTCCTGAAGGATTTGGTCCACTAGGAGTTATTTTAGAATTGATGTGCTGCAGTTTTGCACTGACTTTAATCATGTGGCATGGTAGTACTAAGAGACAAAAAATATTCTAAGGTACCTCCTGTATGTCAGACATACTCTTCTTTACTTCTATTATATGATACAAACTCAAATTTTCCCCCTTGATAATCAGAATCAATCACACCAGCTAATAAGGTAACTCCCTTCTTTCCTTGTTGGAAGAGAGACATGAGGAGCCTAAGTGGCTGGGTGGCATTCTTAACATCCAGTTGAATGGAATCAGTGTTGTGTTGCTAGGGAGTGCATTCCTTCATTTAGAGCTGAGACCTCTAGACCCACAGAGGGTACAATTATGGGAACAGGAAGGAAAAGTCTTGTGAGTTGGTCACTAGCGGTACTAGTGGGTGGTACCGCTCCCATTTTAACCCCTTGATTCCTGGGCTCATGAATCCTGACTGTGGGAGAAACAGCACCATACATTGGATGCTGGTTTAGAGCATATACAGTCTCCTGGCAAACACTGTCCCAAACCAGCAATGTATTGCCACCTAGCTGGTACTATAATTGCTTCTCTGGAAGGTCAGTTCATCATTCCAGCAAGCCCAGGTGCTTCAGGATGAAGCATGGGCCTATTGCCACAGATGACTTGCTGTGAAGTTACTTCTTTAATTTGAGGTACATCTGTGGGGGCTACTGCAACAGTAGAAAAGGAATTCTTTAATCCAACGGGTTTAGTTTTGGTAGAAGCCTTCCGTGCATTCCAAGTATTCAGAATAAGTGTTTCTCCCAGTAAGAACAAAAATGTTGCCTTTTCCATGACAGAAATAGTCCTGTGTCTTGGCTACCTAGTGCTGCTATAACAGAATACCACAAGTGGATAATTTCAACAAAGATAAATTTATTTTTTCACAGTTTAAGAGGTTAGAAGTTCAGACGAAGGGTGCCAGCTGTAGGGGAAGTCTTTCTTACTCTATCTACTCTGAAGGAAGGTCCTTGCCTCTATTGAATTTTTGTCCCTGGGCAATCTTAGTCTGCCTTGGCATCTCTCTTCCCCTATCTCTGCCCTGCTCTCATGTTTAATCTGTTTTACATCTCAGAAAGATGTTGCCCTAAGATCCACCCTGTACCAAACCTGCCTCATTAACAGAAAATTTTTTCCCAAATGAGGAACACATATTTTGGGGGGAGACAGTTCAATCCACAGCATCCAATTTATCAACCTGTCATCAGGTTGCTGGCCAATCACCCCTAGGAATGGTGCCATACTTGGGACTCAGTGTGGTCTCTCCTGCTAGCAGATTGTGTATTCAGCAGCGGCTGCAATCAAGTAGCCCTTGGTGAGTGGCAGTCCATGTTGTGGAGTCCATGCATAACGCCTGTCTCTGCCACCATGGCCACTTTGTTCACGAGCCCACTGGACAATGACAGGAGTATCTAGGGTAAGAGGATGAGTTATCCACAGAATACATACGTCATCCTTTGTTGAGCATTCACCTGAAATACAAATAGCTTCACTTCTTTGGCCCATTTAGAAGGGTCTACCTACAGGCCTCTTCCCCACGTCTCCATGTTACCAATTTTCCAGTCACGTTTCTTCTAATGTGATCAGCCAGCCAAACCACTGGCCACATCCCATGAGCTGGAATATAGTTGTATACCTGGTTATCTCTCCAAGAAAAATGAACACCCAGATACAATGCTTGAAGTTCCACCCACTGGGAGGCTTTCCCCTCACCACTGTCCTTCAGTGAAGACCCACAAAGCAGCTGTAGTGCTGTCGCTGTCCACTTTCTAGTAGCACTTACATATTCCACAGTTTTGTCTTCCTGTCAACTGATCATAAGGAATGCTCCATGAGGCCATAGTGGAAGATTGAGAGAAGGAAGGTAACAAGACAGGAGTGAGGATCATGGACATTTGAGCCACTTCCTCACATAGCTTATTCGTGCCTTCTGATCCTGCTCAGCCCTGATCTTGTATATAACACTTCCTTTTAACGATGAAATGCTGGCCTGCACAACTAACTTTGTGATTCTGTGGTTCAGACAACCCCAGTTCATGATGGGCAGCTCAGGCTGCACAGTGACCTGGTGGCCCACGGTTAATTGTTCAGTCTCTACTAAGTCCCAGTAACAAGTCAAAAGCTGTTTCTCAAAAGCAGTGTAGTCATCTGCAGAGGATGGAAGAGCTTTGCTCACAATCCTAAGGCTCTGGTGACTCCCCAGTAGGGGCCTGCCAAAGACTCTAATTAGCGTCTTTATCTGCTACTGACGGCACTTGGCTTTGGCTTTATCTGCTACTGACACTTTCAGAATCTTCTGATACGCCAACTAGTAAACCCAAGCGGCAGAACATCTTCCACGGCAGCCTGAACCTGTTGCGCAGCCTTCTCTTGTTCTCTGCCCTACTCAATACTAGCAGCTCTTCAAGTTACTTAATAAAAATGCCGGAATAGCAGACTCAAATGAGGAACATGTTCCCTCTAGAGGGAACTCTGGTGGCGCAGTGATTAAGTGCTACATCAGCAGTTCAAATCTGCCAGGTGTGTTCCTTGGAAACGCTATGCGGCAGTTCTCTGTCCTATGGTGTTGCTATGAGTCAGCAAGGACTCAGTGGCAGTGGCTATAAGTCTAGAAGCAAAAATAGGTATAAGGGTGAGCCTTGAGAACATTTAGTGATATCTTATAAGTTATCTGTCCCATGTGATGCCCCAGGCAATGTCTCAAAGGCACAGCTGCATTAAGCTCATCAGATAGGGGTGGAAGGGATATTGTTTCAGTGGGAATGGTGGTTTAGCAGACAAAGACAAAATAATCTCTTGAGACAGAAGTGATAAGATTGGCTGCCATAGCAGGAGTGATTCAACAGAATTCAGGGGTTCCGTGTCCCCAGCTTTCTGATTATCTCTGCACATGATCCCATCCAAATTCACAGCATCCCATTTCTTCCCACTCAATGCCCTCACTTTAACATCAGACACCACTCAAACCTGAAAATTCAGGTGGCATTGTAATTCAGCCACTCTCACAGTAAGACTCTGGCTTTTCAGCAATATCAGCTCTGTTACTACAGGGCACCACTGGCAACTTTCATGTCATTTATGGGTGCTTCAGCTGTGGTTCTGAAGCCCTGAGCCTGTCTCTTTGTTTTACCAGATTGTCTAGTGAAAGCAAGACCAACCAACCAACCAACCAACCTCCCCGTACTCCTCATTCTCACAAAATTGTAGCTATGTATCAAATGCGAAATCACCTAGACTCTTGTTTCTCACAAGTATTTGATCCATCAGGGGTGATATTCTATATATTCTATTGCCTCCTCATGCCATGAATTAGCAGCACCCTCTTTACCGCTGAAGGCGGAGTTATCATCTCCTTTAATACTGAACAGACTTGAGAACAGGTTCAGAAACTTCATCTTTATGATATTTTTTCCCCTCTAAAGCCTCTCTCAGTACCAAATGTCTCAGGCTGGGTTCTCTATAAAACCAGTGAAACACACGTGCACACACAGACGCTCACCCACACACTCACACCCTACCCGTGGAGAGAGAGGGATCGAGTGAGAGTGAGCTTTCAAGGAAACAGCTCTTGTGGTTGTGGAGGCTAGTGAGTCCCAAATCCAGGGGTCACACATCAGGTGGGGGCTGCTCCTGATTCCCAGGGCTGCAGGGGCTAACAAATCCAAATTCAGCACCTCAGAGGGTGACGAGTCAGGTGCAGGATTCAGAGATGATGATTTCTGCTAATACACCTGGATACAGGCCACATCCCCAAATAAACTCCCCTTTTAATTCATTGGCTGCTCACATCAGATCAAAAAACAAAGCATGATTATTGAATAGCTGCCAACCACTGAGGATCATGGCCTAGCCAAGGTGACACATAACCTTAACTATAACAGTGTCCTAGTCACTGTTGTACCTGGCTTGCAGCAACCTTAACATGAAAATGCAAAAACTTTAGTAAAAAGGAACATATTCTCATGAAATCTCAACTCTCTGTTTCACTGCACGCAACATACTCAAGGATCCTAATATTGGTATCTCCTTATGCCCATATCATACCTCGTACCCTAATATGGAAGATTTCTGGAAAATGCACATTTATATTTATATATCACAAATCATACATATACCAGAAATTGATGTTGCCCTATATATACCAATTTACAAGAGTAACCAATATAAGGATATATAGTCTACATGTATGTCTTGTAACATAATAAATCTCATAATCTTATTTTCATTGTGAGTCCAGCTCATTCAATAAATGAGTTACATATTTAACCTTTGTATTCCTCATAACAAATCTAATGAAATATTCCCAAATTGAAGATGTGGACACTGAGGCTCAGAAGGGTTAACTGACATGTACACATCTATACAGGTGAATTGCAGAAGCATACTTAAAACAAGTCTATATTCCTCAGAAATCCATAATTTTTTTTTCTATACAAAGCCAAAGCTATTGCCTTTGAGTTGATTCTGACTCATAGAGACCCTATAAGTCAGAGTATACCTGCCCTGTAGAGTTTACAAGGAGCAGATGACAGATGTGAACTGCCAATCTTATGGTTAGCACAGGTAGCACTTGACCATTAGGCCACCAGAGTTTTCATTATGAGTCAGAATCAAGTAGACAGCAGTGAGTTTAGGTATACTAAGCAGGATACAAATCTAATACTCTGTTTAGGAAATACTTTAGATATTGATGCCAACAAGCAATAAAGCAAAAACCAAACCTGCTGCCATCAAGTCAACTTCTACTCATAGCAACCCTTTATGACACAGTAGAACTGCTTCATAGAGTTTCCAGTGAGCACCTGGTGAAATTGAACTGCTGATACTTTGGTTAGCACCCATAGCACTTAACTATTATGCCACCAGCTTTCCCAACAAGCCATAGGAAAGAAAATTTCCTTCCAAAAACCATTAAGTTTAAATCATTAATGGTGTGAACATCCCTAGGTGCTGGTGAAAGAAACAGCAAAGTGAAGAATGCTGGTCATCTTTTGCTGAATTTCTATATATGAACAGCAGGGTAAGTCCTATGCTTATTAGTAAATAGTCACCTATATGTCATCTACAGAGGTCACCTGTACCATATAATTACAGTGATTTTGATAGAATTTTCCTACCATCAAATTCTTCCAAGAATAACACAATTCATTGCTAAAGTTAGTATCCCTTGAGAAGTTTACCTTACTAATATAAACACAGTTTTAGTTATAAAGGGTACTTGAGTTTTACACACACACACAAATAATTTATAATACCATGACAACCTTTATTAAATGTTTTTAGATTTAAGAAAACGCAAATCATTGTTGGGCTTTGAGTTTGGACTTTTGACATTATTTATCTCTGAAAACGCCTATTTATAATCTTTTCAACTGTTAAATACTGAGTGATTACTAGTTTAAAAGGAAAGACAAGTTTGAAATATGTCTAAATGAAAACCAAATCCGTACTTATCCAGAAGACAAAATAAGGGTCTTAAACCTCAAAATAAAAGACACAAAAGACTACTACTATAGCTTGATTGCTTTTTGATAAAAAATGTAAAGACCATAAAAGTACAGAAGTAATTCAGACCAAAAAATAATTTCCTAAATTAAATTAGTGGTTAGCTACAGCTCCATGGTAACAGACCTACACTTGTAGAAGGCAACATAGCTCTGAGAAAAGATTGTATGTTTTCAAACCTCACGTTAAATGCCTTGTTCTAAGGATGGTGCAAATCTTCAGTGACCCCTGACCTTATGCCATTTAGGATTACTGGAGCTCTAGAAACTCAGTAAAGTGGTCCAAACTCCATTGTCCATGACTTGAAACTTTAGCTTGAGAAATCAGAACTTTATCTTACATGAAGGATTTTATAAAATGGTTACGATGAAAGTGGAATTTTTGGAAGGTTGATTTGGCTTAATTATTAGCTAGAGAGACTCTTAAATGCAAAAATAATATTTATGTCTATATTTAGATAACCAGAGTAGAGGTTTCTGCTGATGGATGTATTACCAAAAGTTTAATTAGATGTCCATAAAATGTATTTTTGGAGAAAATGAATATAAATGGGAAAAATAGTAAATTATTATGAATTATTAGATCTAAAACAAATTGGCATTGCTTTAAGAGTACCTGGCTAAAATGATTCAGAAGGAAAAAAAATTTGATTTTTCTCAACTTACCAAAGTTGGCATAAAAATCATGATTTTTTAAGACATAAAATTCTCTCTTCTAGATTTTTAATTTTTCCTTCATATAGGCCTTTTGTCACCAATATATAAATGTGTTGAATGTTTTTCTACTCCAAAAATAAAATAATAACAGCTAATACTTACCAAGCATTTGTATTTTTGTCACGAATTATTTATTTTTAGTGTTTTCTATACATAGCTCATTTAATTTTATATCAATCCCAGGAAGTAATTTACATTTATCTTAATTTTATGATGAAGAACCTGAGACAGGAGAAGGTAAGCAACTTATTGAAGGTCTCCAAACTAGGAAGACATTTCTTAATTAGCTAGCTGTTGAGTCTTTGGTACTCTACAAATTACCATGCTATCCCAGCTGCCTCCAGCTACCAGCCTTGGATACTTGACCACCTCTTCAGAGCCTAACTTCTCCTTCCAAAACAGAGTCACTTGCTCAGAGTCTTTCTTTTTTCACATCTGAGTCACTTTTCAGGCTTTGCCTTCAAGCCCTGCGACGCCACTGCAACCACTCCTGCCTATGCCGTCAGGGTTTCTTCATGGTCCTATCCAACAATGCCCTCTGGTCAGTACCGTTCTCAAACTCTCTACAAGATAGTTCACTTCTAGACATTCTCACCGTTCTTGCATTCTCCAGCATTATCATAGAGAAGGATGATTTTGCAAGGGAAATTGAGAAGCATCTTCGGGGCTTGAGAAGAAACTAAATTAGTCCATTTATTATTATTATTCTTTTCCTTTTGCTTGCTATGGTAAATTTGTTCTTAATTTTTATTTCTTTCCCTCTACTGTGTGTCCTGAAAGTACAATAGCGTGAACACAATACAGTTGATTCTTATTGTTCAGTAGTTCTGTAAAGTCACCAGGGACCCTGAGTTAGGGTTTACAGAATCTTTGCTCCCTGAGGAGCAAAGTTCCTACAATCCCCTGGTTACATTTTCATTAGCTGATGAATACATAAGCCTGTCTTGTGTTTTTCTGTTCAAAGACACCTTACTTAATATATAGAAGAAAGTCTTGGCAATATTTTCTAAAAACTAGCTGATAAAAAACCCTATAGATTACAGTGATCAGATCAGCCATGGATCGTGGAAATGGTGCAGGATCAGGTAGCATTCAATTCCATTATGTATGGGCTTGATACAAGTTCAGAGTCTACTTGACAGCAGCTAACAACAGTTTGCTGAACTAACGGCCAATAGCACCACAACCCACACGTGAAGGAAGCTTAACTAACACGTATTTTCTCCTAAAGGAACACGAGGCAGCACTTCATTGTTATGGTTGGGGGTCATTTTAAATTGTGCAATCACCAGCCCAAAGCACAAAAACACAACAAGCACAGCACTAAATAGACTGTGGAAAAAAATCCTTGTTTACAGTATGGAAACTGAGACAAGAAGGCAGAGACACACGTTGCCTGACTCAGCTGTGAATGTCTTTGTCAAGTCGCTCAACTTTTTCCCGCCTGCACACTGGTGAACAACTGTAAAATTGATATAAGCGGTGACAAGAGGATAACGAAGTTCAATGAATAAGTGAATTTGCAAACACGGCATCTGTGAATAATCAAGATTGACGATATATTCCTTTCCTTCTCATCATTCTCCACACGGACATTGGCCTTGATCATGCAAGCTGAATAGGGCAATGGAGTGTTAGCATCTTGAAAGAAGTTGTGATCTGAGATGTACTTGAACAGTTTGGTTTAGTCTCCTAGTTTTCTGTCACCACCACGAAAACAGCATGCCCCCAACAGCAGCTCCCATGAGGGGAACGAGTAAAACAGTTCGGAAAAGCCGAATAAACTGGTAGGCTGGAGCCACACTCAGCTGATTCCACCTGAATCTAGGAAGGACACAGCAGATCTGCAGACACAAAAGCAAGAGCAGGCTACTGCTGTAAGCTACGGAAATTTTGAAACGGTTACTATGTAGGAAAATAATAATAAAAGGAATAATTAACTTGCTTCTCAACCCCTGAAGTCACTTCCCACTGCCACTTGCAGAAGCATCTTTCTCTATTATTTAAATGCTAGTGACCCCAAAGTTCTATCCTTGGATCTTCTTCCATGACTTTAGGAGCACAATTTTCTCTTATCACAGCTTGAACTATTGCTGATAGACTTTTAATTCCACAATTTATATTGCAGTAGTTAAGAACACAGGCTAGGAGGACCCAGGTTCAACTCTACCACTTGTCATGGGAACATAATAATGAGCAAGCTTTCAAGTCTAAATGTGTTCATCTGTGCAGCTGGAACAATAACTGTGTCTGCCTTCATTCGGTCACTGAGAAAATGTGATGAAATAATACATGTGAATTGCTAATCACAGTGACAACCGACACATAGTGAGACCAATTACTGCATACGAGTATTTTCTCCTCAGCCAAGAATGTTTGGATCTCCAAACTCAAATATGCCTCTCTGAAGCTGCTCTTGAAGGTTACTGACAGATGTCCAAATCAACAGTTGCCATAATGAGCACATGGTCTTTCCTCCTATGACATCTAATCTTATGCAAGGAAATCTATTTCACAGAGCTTCCAAATCAAGAACCTGAGTCTTTTATGAGTCCTTCATCATTCCCTTTGTCAAGTCTAAGTACTTTCTTCAATTTTATCTCCTGTATGTATCATCTCTTCATCACCTTCTTTCTATTCTTGGTAACCAAAGACCAAACTTGCCGCCATCAAGTCGACTCCCACTCACAGCACCTCTGTAAGACAGAGGAGGACTGCTCTACAGTGTTTCCAAGGAGCACCTGGTGAACTTGAACTGCAGACCTTTTGGTTAGCAGTCATAGCTCTTAACTACTACGCCACCAGGGTTTTCCTGTCACTGGCTGTCACCACCTTAATTCACTTATTTAACTCTATCAGACTCTGCTTTAGTTAAGAGTTAATATCCCAAATCTCAGTAGCTCAGCACAATCAAAGTTTACTTTTCCCTTACAGGAAGTCCAGTTTGTGAGTTCTGAATTAGTGGATGATTTCAGACCTAGGCTTCTTCTACTACATGGTGCGGCTATTTTCCAAAAATCACTCTACACACATCAAGCCTCTGGACTGAATATCAATCTGTCTGTCTGCTTGTCCATCTATCTATCATCAGCTGTCTCTCAGTCTATCAATCATCTGTTTACCTATCTATTCTTCTCACCTTAGAATCTGAAAGAGAACCTTCCATGTTTTATTCACCACTGACTGCTACTACCTAAAGCACTAGCACTACTTGGCACATGGTTGCTGTTTAGTCAAGTTTGACTCATAAGTGAAGCTTCTTAAACTTTCTGTGCATTAAAGTAGGCAAACTTTTGTTCATCTAACTAACTCTACTGAGCTGAAAATGATAAAACAGTTCTGTTTTTTACATTAATATTACAAAAGACTTCAGTGGTTGAAAGCCATATGTACTGACACAAACTGATCAAATTATACATTAAGAGCTGTTTAACTAACCAGTTTAATTGCAACCTCTTTTTCCATGGATGCTAAAAATCTGAATGGAACATCTGCCAGTAGTAAACATAATAAATATTTTTCCATTTACTCAGAGACCTAATTTTTGTCCAAAAAATTTGACTTTTACATGCAGTAGAATTGCTTCATTTTTCAGCCAGGGTAGGGGGAGAACTTTTTTAATCAATTAAATTATTCTTCTTGCTTATACTGGAATTTTTTACTCCAGAAGTTCAACATATCCGTAACATGGCATTTAAAAGAAAAAGTTAAAAAAATAAAAACACAACACTGCAAGCAAAGCCAAATTCTTGATACTCAAATCAACAAAAACATTTCTAAATATTCAACAATTATTTTAATAAAGTGATTTTTGTTTGATGTCTGCAAATGTGAAGACTTTTATTTTATTTTCTTCCTAATATAACATTTGTAGTAACAAAATCATAGCAGTTAATAATTATTAAAAACATTTGATGTGCCAGTCACTGTACGTGCACTCTTAACAAGAACCATAAGAGTTGAAGAAATGCAGGCTTAGTGGGTTTCTTTCCTGAAATCAGAAAACTAGCAAAGTTAAGCACTGCACACAAAGCAAATTTGATTTGCAAACCACAATATAATGTCTGTGTCCTAGACTATTGAAAAACTGTGGCTAACATGCTTTGTCTCATAGCAGTCATGCTCTCTTAAGTTTGAGTACCATAATTTTACTAAGGCATCCTTTTATGTTTGACCTATTAAGTTACAACTTCCTGAAGAATGTGACAGATAGTATAAGATTCTAAATATATTCCCCAGAATCACCCTCATAGCCAGTCAATTCAACACCTGCCCCAGGGGCTACCTATGGTGTTAGTTTTTGTTAGTGAGATAACGGGAGAGACAAGTACAGTGAACTTGCAGGCACTTAACCTCTAAAACAGACAGCACCAGCTAATATAGTGTCAAACCTGCTATTCTTGAGACATTGTTAAACTTTGCTTCTGTCATTTTTATGGGCCACTAGGCTTGCTTCCCTCCCTAATTTTGCTACTCTCTCATTCTCCCATTGCCTGCTATCCCTTCTTCAGTACAAAAGACCATCAAACTGAGTGTTGTACTGTTGATGTAGTTGTTGCTGGTTGTGATTGATTCAACCCCAACTCATGGCATCCCCTTGTGTGTCAAAGTATAACTGTGTACCACCGAGGTTTCTAGGCTGTGACCTATTGAAAACAGATTGCCACACCTGGCTTTCCAGGAGCACTTGGGTGTGTTTGATCCACCAGCCTCTTGGCTAGCACTGAAGCATCTAACTGTCTGTGTCACCCAGGAACTTCTGAATGAATTATTGTTGTTAGGTGCTGTCCAGTTGGTTCTGACTTGTACAACAGAACAAACTGTTCCCTGGTCCTACACCATGCTCATGATCTTTGCTCTGTGCGGGCCCACTGTTGTAGCCACTGTGTCAATATGTCTTGTTGAAGGTCTTCCTCTTTTTCGCTGACTATCTACCAAGAGTGATGGCCTTTGCCAGGGACTGATTCCTCCTGATAACATGTTCAAAACATGTAAGATGAATTCTCACCAGCCTCACTTCTAAGGAACTTTCTGGCTGCATGACTTTCAAGACAGATTTGTTTGTTCTTCTGACAGTCCATGGTATATTCAATATTCTTCACCAACACAATAATTCAAAGACATTCCTTATTCTTCAGTCTCCCTTATTCATTGTGTAGCTTTCACACGGTGCATCTTAGTCCTCATGGTGACACCTCTGCTTTTAAGATTTTCAAGCACTCTTCTGCAGCAGATTTACCCAGTGCAACATCATATTAAAATCCAAACCTACTGCCAATGAGTCAGGTCTGACTCCTAGTGACCCTAGAGGTCAGTGTAGAACTGCCCAATAGAGTTTCCAAGGAATCCCTGATTTCGAAGGATTGATTACAGTAATCTGGCTTTAGATCTTTCTTTTACAGATAAATCAGATTGACTCAGAGTTAGACATTAATGGCAGTCGGGATTGGAATGCCAGCCCCCACTCCCGGCTGCACGCCCATCCTGCTGTACCACATTCCCTTGACTTGCTGCTTTAGGCTGTCCGTAACTCCTAAGAAGTCCTTGGACCTTTAGAACCTGTGTAATTCCCAAAGGTACCATCCTGTCCCACTCCAATCACAACACTAATGTTTACCTGGCCTGTTACCTTATCCTCAGTGCTCTCTTGCTCTATGCTTAGATACTACAAAATTGGATAAATGAATCCTAATGGATCTATTAATGGAGACTGAAATTTGAAATACTTCTCTTTCTCAGCAAAAATTTTTGTTTATTTAAATACACACCATCTGGAGTCTCCAGTGATTAGGATTTCAGGAAAATATCAGGTTAGAAAGGAAGAAACTCAGAGCTGCGACGTCAGTTGCATAAACTAACCAGCTCCATGAATAAGGATGGAGAAACAGAGAAGCAGTGGTAACACAACAGCTGGAACAAGCTAAATAAACATACACATAAATATTTTAACTAGCAACAGAACCTCATTCCTTGTGTTTCAATATGTGTATCTCTTTTTTAATCACAAAGTGTTCTTTGTTTAGATTTCCCTTCTGGTTTCAAGAAAAACCAGGTTTCAAAAGGGACCATTTTAATAAGTAATATAGACATATTTTTGACAGTTATTTTTTCAAATGTAGCACTCTGCTCACCTTCCTTACTGGATTTCCAGACCTGTAATTTATCACCATCTTTTGTTCACTAAGGAAAACGTACTTAATTCTAAACTTCTCATCTTCTCCTTTGAATCTACATTCTTTGTAACCTACAAATCACTTTTGATATATATCAGTGGTGATATAATCACTGATTGCTTTCAGCAATTATAATAAATGTTCAAGAAAAATAACTGTTGAAATATGATCTGATCTTGATGCATTCTCAAATGCATATAACATGGTTCAAACATGTTCCATATTAATTGATTAGTTTACATTAGGTCATGACTGTATTTTATTTTATTTACTCTTCTAAACAATGTGATTAAAATTTATATGACAACTTTGGTGAAACAGAACAGTTTTTCTAGAAAAAAAATTACATGTCATTATAATACACAGATCTAGATGTTAAATAACTCTCAAAAAGTTAATAAACAGATTAAAAAAGACAGTGTTTTTACTCCAACACAATACACTTATGAACTAAGTTTATCAATAAATCAGCTCTAAAGAAAATTTTACATTTTCTACCTGACAGCATCTACTAAACAGTCAGGAATCTCTAAAATTCATAAATGACAAACTTGAGAAAATAAATTGTGTAAAATACATCTGTGTTAGCAGGTTTCCATGTATCTTGTGTATAAGCTAATTTTTACAAAGTGAAAATCCAGCAAGTTCAATGTTCAAGTATGTTCAAAATAAAATTTTCAAAGTTTGAAATAAAACTTAGTCTCCAAACACTTTAGTAGAAAGATGAGTTTAATGTACAATCACAATATTAAAAATGTTTGACTAGACATTCCCTAAATTCCCCCAAAGCTTAAGACTTTTCTCTAGCAATTTTACCTATAAATAAAAACCCAAACCCACTGCCATGGATAAAAGGAGGGCAATAAGGGCAGAGCCAGTGGTAACTTAGGTTTAATCTTAATAGAAGGAAAAACTATGGCAGAGGAGTCTCTAGCCTACGTACCCTCCCCGTGCCTGCCCTGAAGAGCCTCATCATGTTCTCTTTAAATCTCTATCACCGTGACTTCAATGATGCTCACTGACTTAGTACCTGGCTCCAGTCTGGCCCCTCCTTCTAATGGTCTTTTACTGGTTTGTTTCTCTCCATGATACTTAAATAATGGAACTCTGCTAGTACAGTGGTTAGGAGGCTAGCTGCTAACCCAAAGGTCAGCAGTTCAAATCTACCAGTCACTGCTTGAAACTCTACAAGGGCAGTTCTACTCTGTCCCATACGGTCACCATGAATCAGAATTGGCTCAGTAACAGTGGGTTTGGTTTTTCTCTTTCTGATGCTAAAATGTTAGTACCACCCAGGATTCTATCTTTGCTCCTTTTCTCATTTAAATCTACCTGTCGCCAAATTATACTGCTACCTACATGCTCATGATATGAATCTGTATTTCTTACACCCACTTACTCCAACCTATATATGAAAGCTCCTACTAGTGCTGTCTGTTTAGATGTGCCCAGTAAATCTCTAGTGTCCAGGACAGCATAAGAAATGAATATGTGGCTGTTTGAGTCGCTCACAATCTGTTTCCTTTCATTTCATTTGAAGGAATCCTTTAGAATGTAAAGTAAATCTGTGTGGTGAAGATAGTATCTACCCATCCTAGTGTTTGGTCATTGAACTTTCAATTAGAAAGTTATCATTTTAATATTTAATATAGGTACATTTTCTACAGTTATTTTTTTCAAATGTTGCTCTTTACTCATCTTCTCTACTGGATTTCCAGACCAGTAATTTATCACCACCTTTTGTTTACTTGGGAAAATGTACTTAATTCTAAAATTCTCTGCTTCTATTGATTCTATTATTCTTTCTAATCTACAAATAATGTTGGAGCCACTGAGGTTTTTCTGAGCTTATGGGTTAGTCCCTATATCCCTCCCCACTCCTGCTCCTCCTATTCACTATGCCAATCATGAGTTTCTTGAGAATCTGCTCTTTAAAGGTGCTAGTGGTTCAAGGTGTTACCAAGAAATCTAGGAATGGGCATAAGTACTTAAGAAACTTGATATTTATTTGGAAAGATTACAGTGCAGTTTTGAATAAGTAAATAACAATGTATTTTTTCATCTCTCTATGCATTCCATGAAAGTAGAATGAATTCATAATGACTCTAAATAGTGAGCTTTAATTATGAAGTCTCAACCTGTTTGGTCCTAAATCAACTGCATGTGGCAGTCTCAGCCCTCGTCGGGCCATGTGCTCAAGCTTGTTCACCACTGGTGTCCACACTGGGAAGATGGATGGCCGAGTAGGTGGAAAAGGCAAACAGGATACTCAGAGATGAGTGTGCAAGGTATTCAGTTTATAGCTTTTCTTAAAAGTATCAGCCTTTATCCAGTATATGCAATTTTTTTTTGCCAAACTTTACATCCTGTCTTTGAGAACATTAATTCTAAAAATATATACATAACATAGAAATGGGTTAAATATAAAAATTGCACCATAAAGGCACTGGGCATTAATGTTTGTTGATGTCAGTTTTTAAGAACATCTAACCAGCTGCCCTAGCTGGCTAAGATTTCTCTCTCCCCTAGTCTTCTGACTGTAATTTTATATCTCATGAATGTAGACTGCATTTAGACGTAAAGCCATGTTCAGTGAACACCAGACTCTAGACCTCTTGATAGTTACATTTCTCACTGGAGGGTTACAAATTAGTTACCTGGTATTTTTTTAAAGTACGCTATAAATTTGATAGCCAGGGACTACCTTCTAGCTCCGCTGATCACAAGAGAAAAAGATTTTACTGAAGACTGAGTTACAGTCAGACATTAGTAATTCTTTAAGAATTGCTAACTAAGAGTTAAGACACTGGATTCTCTACCAATAAATTTGCATCAAATTCTTCCTCAGAGAGTCAGAGATTTGAAAGTAAATGATGAAATTTGCAGACAGTAAACAAAAAGTAAAACTTTTGTATTATTAAATAAATGCCTTCAAGGTGAGACGCAAAATACTCTTCCTTAAAAATGTGAATTGGGAAACAGCAAGAAATCAATCAGCAGTGAAGATAAGATAAAATGATGCCTAGTGAGAGGAGCCGTCAGGTGCAATCAAGCTTCTAAGATATCACAGCACAACAAATTTACGAAGACAAAAGGGAAGCAGAAATGCCATGAAAGACAGACCTTTGCCATAAAAGAGAGAAAAACACAGATGGTTCTTACAGCTGCAGCATTTTCTTTCAGTAACTTGGATAAGTCTGTTCACTGCAAACTTTCTGGCATTTCAGGGACTTCACATATACAGGCGGACAGTGGCAGCAAGAGAAAGTACCCAGGTGATGACACAAAGGTGTTGGGTATTAGATGGACGGAATGCATGGAGTAAAGTGGTAAAGCCTAAGCAGGGATGGGCAGGGCGTTGACAGCATCTTACACAAGTGGCTGGCCTGGAAGTGGGGGTGGTTCAGTGGCAGAATCCTTGCCACCCATGTGGTAGACCTGGGTTTGATTTCTGATCAGCATACCCCGTTTGTCAGTGGTGAATCACGTGTTGCTAAACCCTGGTGTCATAGTGGTTAAGGGCTACATCAGCTAACCAAAATTCAGCAGTTCAATTCCACCAGGCACTCCTTGGAAACTCTATGGAGCAGTTCTACTCTGTCTTTGATGTCATTCCACAATTAGTTTAGCGAAGTGCCGTCGAGTCGGATCTCAGTTTGGTCTTCAGTCATTAGTGGTCAACACATCAAATCTGTTCTTGAGATGGTCTCTAAACTCAGGAGGGATATACTCAAGGTCATACTTTGGCTTTCTTGGACTTGTTCTAATTTTCTTCAGTTTCAATTTGAATTTGTAGATGAGCAAATGACGATCTGTGCTGCAGTCAACACCTGGTCTTGTCCTAAACAACGACATGGAGCTTTTCAGTCATCTTTTCCTACAGATGTAGTCGATTTTGTTCTTGTCTATTCAATCAAGTGAGGTCCACACATTTGTATTAGGGAAAAAAAGCATATGCATGAAGAAGTCATTGGTCTTACAAAATTCTATCGTGAGATCTCTGGCATTCTTTCTATCACCAAGGCTGTATTTTCCAACTACCGATCCTTCTTCTTTGCTCCAGCTTTTGCATTCCGATCACCAGTGATTATCAGTGCATCCTGATTGCGTGTTTGATCAGTTTCAGACTGCAGAAGCTGGTAGAAATCTTCAATGTCTTCATCTTTGACCTTAGTGGTTAGTGCATAAATTTGAATAATAGTCATATTAACTGGCTTTCGTTGTAGGTGTATAGATACTATCCCATCACTGACAGCATTGTACTTCAGGACAGATCTCAAAATGTTCTTTGTGACTACGACACAATACCATTCCTCTTCAAGTTTTCACTCCTGGCATAGTACACCGCATGGCTGCTGGATCCGAAATAGCCAGTCCTGGTCCATCTCAGCTCACTAGCAGCTAGGACATTGATGTTTATGTATTCCATTTCATTTTTGACCATTTCCAGTTTTCCTGGTTTCATACTTTGTGCATTCCATGCTCTGATTATTAATGAATGTTTACAGCTGTTTCTTCCCATTTTGAGTTGACCACATCAGCAAATGAAGATCCGGAGGATTTCACTCCATCCATGTCATTAAGATTGACTCTGAGGAGGCAGCTGTCATCTTTTAAGAGCTTTCCAGTCTACGGGGCTCATTTTCTGGCACTATTTCTGACAATGTTCTGCTGCTATTCATAAGGTTTTCACTGACTGATTCTTCTCAGAAGTAGACTTCTGAGTCCTTCTTCCTAGTCTGTCTTAGTCTGGAGGCTCAGCTGAAACCTGTCTACCGTGGTTGACCCTGCTAAACAAATACCGGTTCCATAGCGGCCAGCACGACAGCAACCAGCAGCTCTACTGACAGACAAGTAGGGGCTGCTCACTCTCCCTTTACTCAGTCATCCCAGCCTTCTCCCTCTCCCTTGAATCCCTAACACAGCACGAGAGAAAGGGGTGTACAGATCTAGAACTCTATTAAGGGATTAGACTTGATGGTCTGACAACTTCATGGGTCCCCTGAGAATCTGGCCCCCAGACTTACTGCTAGCCCATGAGTTGAAACCAGTTCTGAAGCCAGCACTTCAAAGAATGGACCAGACCCAGAAACACAGAGTGATGCAGGTGGTGTTTTTGTGGTTTTATAGTTTAACATATATATATATATGTACATATATATATGTGAGATTGTCCTACTGGTTTCTTTTTAGAGGGGAGAGGAAAGAGTGGGATGGAGGGGGCAAGTGTTGGTTGAGGGGATACTAGAAGTAAAGAATGGAAAAAAAGAGTGTGCTGTCACAGGGTGAAGATAGCAGATACAGTTGCAGAGAGGTGTGTGCTACGGCTTTTATATAGAAAATGGACTTGGATTGTAAATGTTCTCTTAATCACAATAAAAAATTTAAAAAAAGAAAAGAAGTTGGTGGACAGGTTTAGCCCACGGGCTGTACACGGTTTGCTGATACTTACTTGAAATTTCTTTCTAAATTCCCTTTATGGAATAAAATTATGTGCCGTATGTCTCTCTACTCAGGCAATATTTTGGAAAGTACTCCAGATCACCAGAGAAACTAGATCAGTATTCCTCCAAAGAGATGTCAGGGTTTATCTGACATCATTCTTAATCTATAAATATTATTAAGCCACTGTTTCTTAAAATTAGATATGTAATAGCAAGGACAAGTATTTGCAATAATTTATACTATCATTTAAAATGAACATCTTTTTTTTTTTAACATTTAGCATTAGGCATTAAAGCTTATATTGAAAATAAAAATTTGGGGAAAAAAAAACAATTTCCACTGGGGAAATTATTCTTTTTTTCATATGGTTCACTTGGCAGGCCTTATTGACAACATCATTCTGCAGAAGTTTAATAATTATAGCTTGAATCAGAACTAAATCACTTCTAGCTTAGAACACCCAGGAATACCACATTTAACATATGTAATAACTTAGAAGTGTGAAAGATTGTTCTGTAAAGACTAGTGCTATAATTAAATCAATTATGTATGTAATTTAAGAGAAATTACTTTGACTCCAATAAAGATTAATGTGATTTATTCAAATCATTTAAATCACTAAAAGTAAATATTGAAATGCTAAATAAAACACATTGTTATAAATCTCTAAGAACCTAACATGTAATCTTAAATCATTGAGACCTTTAAGAAGCAAATTTGCACAATTAACAATTGTGAATGAACTCAATCCCTCTTTGTAATCTCTCTCCCTCCCCTTTCATTTTTAATCAGGATGAAATAATTTAGAAATTAACAGAAGTAACTATAGATCAATTGAATACATATAACAAAAAGTGGCAAGTGTTCAAACACAGTTTTAAAAACTTTCAGCAATAACAGGGTATAAATGTGGTTAATTGGTGGGGAAGAAAATCCCTCATGGCCTTTGGAGTTACGGCCTCTTCCTCCCTTACTTTCATAAACTGTTCATCAGAAGTTTCACTTTCATATAATGGTATGCTTGTGTCTTTTTTGCCAACACAGTATGAGTTCCACAATGAACAAATTAAAATTTCTTTTTCATCACTTGGAAGCAACACACATGGATTGTTTTTCTAAAAAGTGTGTATATCCCATAAAACTCTGTAAGCATTGGTTAAAGTTCAGCTTAGTTTTAAAACTCACCCACAAAGCATATATGCATACTGAGAATTCTGCCATTTTGTTTTTCTCTTTTAAAAATTTAAATAATATTTACTGTGTGCTTCTTTTTACAATTCACCCCCCTTAATGTCAGAGAAACATTTATTAGTAACTTTATAAAGTAGGCTTTAATCTCACTTATAAAACATAAATGACAAAAGAGGTTCACACGGTGAAAAAAGAGAGTATGCACATTAACTCTGTGAGAGTATCACAAAACCCAGGTTTTCTTTCCTGTAAAAAATGGGATATATTTCTGTATTTATTTAAGAAACTCAATTGACTATTATCTTAGTCATCTGGTATTGCTTTAATAGAAATACCAGAAATGGATGGCTTTAAAAAGGGAAATTTTATTTTGTCACAGTCCAGTAGGTTAAAAGCCCAAATTCAGGGCGTCAACTGCAGAGGAAGGCTTTCTCTGTTGGCTCTGTAGAAAGGTCCTTGTCATGAGTCACCTCCTGGCCTGGAAGACAGAGACCCCAGGTCCTTGCCAAAGGACCTGCTCAGCTCCAGCACCCCTTTCTTGGTGCTATGGGCCCCTCAGATATCTGCTTGCCTCCCTTTCCTTTCTATCCCAAGAGGCTGCCCCACAGCCAGTACAGTCTCACACTTTGAGTCCTGTGCCATCAATACAACTGCTGCCCATCGTCCCTCATTAACGTTATAAAGGCAAGGTTTACAAAGGTCCAGCAATTAAGACCCACCAACTTAATTGTCCTAAGTGTTGCACACCTTACTGCTGAATACCACTACAATCACCTTTGAAACACTCCCCTTGGGAAGCTATGCACTGATGCCAGTACCTAATCTACCCTGCAAAGCAATTTTGGAACTCTTGCTGGAATGGCCATTGTGCACAGTGGCAAGGTGGCAAGTTCACAAACTTAATTGTATGTTTGTCCGTGAGGGAGTTTTCAGCCAGTCAACAAATAACTCTATTGGAACACCCTTCCTACTCACCTGATCTGGCTCCCAATGACTTTTTCTTTACCCAAAGTTAAAGGAAATTTTGAAAGGAAGACAGTTTGATGACATTCAGGATATCAAGGGTAATAAAGAGACAGTTGTGATGGCCATTCCAGAAAAAGAGTTCCAAAATTGCTCCAAAGGGGGGATGAGGCACAGGAATGGGTGCACAGCTTTCCATGGGGAGTACTTCAAAGGTGACTCTAGTGATATTCAGCAATGTGGCATGTAGCACTTTTTCTAGGATGAGTTTGTGACCCTTAATTGTCAGAACTCCTTGTAAGGGAACATCACACAATACCAGGAACCACGGCCTAACCAAGTTGCTACGCACATTTTTAGGGGGGGACACAGTTCTAACTATGACAATTGTTAATTCTGAAAAGGAGTCAAGATGAATTGCTTACCCTTTATTACATATAGAAATCTTGACGACATAGTGGCAAGAGTTTAGCACCAAAAGCTCAGCAGTTTGAACCTACTAGGTCCTCCACGTAAACCCTATGGGGCAGTTCTATTCAGTTCTACAGGGCTATGAATCAGAATCAACTTGATAGCAACAGATTTTTTTTTAATAAATAAATAAGAAAATGTGAATCACACAAAAATGCACAAAGTTAATGGAGAAAGTTAAAGGCTGAGTTTCCCAGTGATGAAATCACAATGTTCCTCTAACCTTATAAAGCATTTACTGGAACCATGTTTGATAGACTCTGTTCTACTCAGCTAGCGCTGCTCTAATAGAAATACTACAGAGTGGATGGCTTTAACAAAGGAAAGTTTATTCTTATACAATCTGGTAGGCTACAAGTCCGTATTCAGAATGTCTGCTCCAGGGAAAGGCTTTCCCCCTTGTTGACTCTGGAGGAAAGTCCAGTACTGTATCAGTCTTTGTCCAGGGAGCATCTTGGTGCAGGAACCTCAGGTCTGAAGGACACACTCTCTTCCCAGTGCTACTTTCTTGATGGTGTGAGGTTCCCAATTTTCTGCCTGCTTCCCTTTCCTTTTATCTCTCGCAGGATGAAAGGATTAAGAGTGGAGCAAGCCATACTCCAGGGAAACTCCCTTTACAGTGGAGCAGGGAGGTGATCTTCTGAAGGGATTTACAGTCCCACCTTAATCCTTTAACATATAGCACAGCAAAGTCACAAAGTGTAGAACAATCGCAGAATACAAGGAATCACGGCCCAGCCACATGGCTGCACCTATTTTGAGGGGGACACAATTTGACTCATGATAGACTCCGAACAGAAACTATCAGGCTAAGAAATGACTAAGTCTACAAATTGAATGCCAAATTTGTCACATCAGTAAAAAATCTTATTGGAAAAAAACGAGATGTTGTTTGAAGGCTTAGAAGAGTGAACTGATAAGGAAAAACTCAGTTTTCAGACATAGTCTTAGGAAAGTATGCATGAAAATACAGCTGCAGAAAAATTTCAGGAAGACAGTTAGAAGAGTGTTTCTGCCAAAGCATAGACAGGTGCGGTAACTACCCATGATGGATGTGAATAGCTCGAGAATGGTGGAAACTTGTCCTGGAATTCAAAAAAGTAGCACAAATTGGATTTAAAGGCATGGAGAATGTCATTTAAAGGGAGTGAAAGAATCCCAAAGAAATGAAAAACAGAAAACCTGTTTTAAAAGTGACTAGTTGGTATATGGCTCTAAGGTAAGAAGCAGATTTATCACAGAACTGAGACAAAGAACAATGGACATACTAACAATCAGGGGAAAATATGGATAAGGCAAAAAGGAAATATGCATAACGAAGAAACAAGAGGATTTTATTTTTTTAAATAATCCTCTATCATTCCACATGTTCACAATGTTTTTAACACATTGTTGCTGTTTTTAATCAGCACAGATGGCCACACTGTCTCCCTAGCTCTACCATAGCAGGATAGTAAAGAGGTGTTACAAGAAGTCCAGTGGTTAAGGCTCCCTTTCCTGTACCCATAATAATCTGTTAATACCTTCTGCCTAGGGAGGCATGAAACAGACCCTCTCCCAAAGGAAAAAAAAAAAAAATTCCTCTAGGAGACAGAAAATATTTGGCAAAGTTCACAAAGTTGTGAGAAACTTTCCTATGAAATTTATTGAATGAGGGAAAAGAACCGTTTTACAGCTGTAGAAACTCCCAAATTAATACTTCTCTTTTACTATCACAATTAATAAACTATGTCATGTAATCTATGTTACGTTACAAACTTGGCAAGACTGCTTAAGTATACTGCTTTATGTTCAGCATATGTTCTCGTGGTAGGCATGCATCATCTTATATACTACCATATTGTCTTTAAGGACACTTAATTTCCCCATAGGTAATAGAAATTCCTTAATCTAGAAGTCCTCCCCTGTTCTCACATTCCCTTACGAATTTCACCAGCTTCCTACATCCAAACTGGACTCATTGCCATTTCATGACCAGCAGTCTCACTTTCTCACCTCCACACCTGTAGCAGAAACACCTCCACATGTTTACCAAACTTGTTTCTTTTTCATCCTGGGTATATAGCTTGCCATGGATTAAATTGTGGTCTGCAAAAACATGTGTATCACTTTGGCTAGGCCATGATTCCTGTTATTGTGTGACTGTCCACCATTGTGTCATCCAATGTGATTTTCCTGTGTGTTATAAATCCTATCACTATAATGTTAACGGGATGGATTAGCAGCAGTTGCATTGGTGAGATCTACAAGAGCCGATGGTGTTCAAATCAACCTTTTTTGAGATATGAAAGAGAGAAGCAAGCAGAGAGACATTAGAGCTTCATACTACTAAGAAAGCAGTGCCAGGAGTAAATCTCATCCTTTGGACCCAGAGTTCCTGTGCAGAGAAACTCCTAGACATGGAGAACATGGATGACAAGGACTTTACTCCAGAACCAATGGAAAGACTTCCTCTGCAGCTGGTGCCCTGAATTTGAACTTCTAGAGTACTAGACTGTTAGATAATTAATTTCTCTTTGTTAAAGTCACTCACTTGTGGTACTTTGGCTATAGCAGCCTCTAGATTACTAAAACACACTGTCACGGACTGAACTGTGTCTCCTGCAAAATATGTAGGAATTTGGTTGGACCGTGATTCCCAGTATTGTGTGGTTCCTCCCATGCGTTATAAATCATGCCTCTCTGATGTTGATGAGGAATGATGGGCAGTAGTTGTATTGGAGAGAGGGAAATTCAATTCACAAGAGACTGCCTCAAGACACAGTCTCTTGGGATACAAAGGAAGCAAGCCGAGAAAGCCGGGGGCCTCATACCACCTGTAAAGAAGCACTGGGAGCAGGGTGCCTCCTTTGGTTTCAGGGTCCCTGCTCCTGAAAAGCTGCCAGTCCAGGGGAATAACGACAACAAGGAACTTCCTCCAGGGCTAACAGACAAAGCTTTCCCATGGAGATGATTCCCTGAATTTGGACCTTTTAGCCTACTTTTCTGTAAGAAAATAAAGTTTTCTGTTAAAGCCATCCACTTGTGGTGTTTCTGTTATAATGGTTCTGGATGACTGAGACACACAGCTTACATTCATTTACCACCATTTCTAGAACTAAGTTGGTCCATGTGACAATATACTGGCCAAAGGAAAGCAGACCAACATGACACACGTAACTTTCATGCCTTGGTTCTATGATTTCTTTTGTAGAATCTTTTGATCAGGTCCAATATATCAAATTTTTGTTTCATGCATTATATTTTTGGTATCATATTTAAGAAACATTTGCTTGATTCAGGGTCAGAAAACTTTTCTGCTTTTTTGTCTTCTAGATATTTTATAGTTTTAGGTTTTACATTCAGGCCTGTGATCCATTTTAAATTATTTTTTTTGCATATGGTGTGAAAAATCAATGGGAGTTTATTTTATTTTTGTATAGAGACATACAATTGCTGCCAGCAACATTTTTTGAAAATATTCATTTCTCCAGTGAATTGCATTTGAAACTTTGTGCAAAAAAATCAAGTATTCACCTACGGGTGGGTCAATTTTTGGACTCTGTTCTACGGACTTTTCTATAAGCTTACCTTAATGCCTATTCCACACGATGCTCTTTACTGAAACTTTTAATAAATCTTGTGGTCAGGTAGTGTTAGAATTCCCAGTTTGTTCTTTTTCAAAGTTATTTTAGCTATTGTAGGTCCTTCGCATTTCCTTGTGAATTTCAGAATTAATCTGTTACACTCTATAAAAGAAAATTCTGTTGGCATTATAATTGAAATCATACTGAACCTATATAACACTCTGGGAGAAATTATATCAGTCTTTTGATCAGTTAACATTGTAAACATCTCCATTTGTTAATGGTCTTTATAATTTCTCATGGCAATATATTATAGTTTATACGGTATAGATCTTGCACATCTTTTGTCAGATTTACCCTAAGTACTTCATATGTTTGGTTGCTACTATAAATACATATCTATAACCTTTGCTAAACACATTTAGTAGTCCTAGATTTTAAAAAATAAATTTCATCAGATTTTCTATATAGGTGTTCATATTTTCTGCAAATAATGGTTTTACTTCCTTTTTTTCCAATCTCAATGCCTTTAATTTTGTTTTCTTCCCTTATTGCATCTGCTAGAACTTCCAGTATCACAATGAATGGAAGCAGTGAGCTCAGACCTCATGACCTTGTTTTAGTTGCCAATTTATTTTCTTTCACTCTTGTGCCATTTTTGTACAATTTCATATTTCACTTGTAATGATCTGCCTTGGTGGGCACATTGAAAATGGTGGTCGCCAGCCAAGTGCTGTCAACTTGGATCCAACTCATGGGTAAGCACTACTAATATCAAATACCTTTTTTAAAAAGTAATCTGTTTATGGATTGATTATGGATATCCTCACATATTAAGATGAAAGTAGGATCTAATGGAGAAATCTTACGAAGCAGTCTGTTAAGAAAATCATTTTGGCAAATATATAAACAATTAATTAACTAGGTATTAGATAGCAACTTAACTGAAAAGCTTGAGAATACCTAGTGCTGTCAAGGACATGGAACAACTTAAAACTTACATTTTAGGAACAGAAAACAGTATAATCACTGTAGAAAAATGTTTGCCACCTTCTTTTGAAGTTAAATATACATTTCTAATATAGCTCAGCAATTTCATTCTTAGGTATTTACCTGAGAGGTGAAAGCTGTAATGTTCAGACAGATTTGTACTCGTAACAGCTTATCTGCAATAGTCACAAACTGAAAATCCCAATAGCCATCAACAGAAAAAATAAACAAATGCCATACAGTAGAACACTACCCAGCAATGAAAATGAATGGGTAATTTATTCACATAGCAGAACAGATGAATCTTAAATAACACACTGAGTAAAGGAAGCCAGTCACAGAAGGACTATTTTTTATGTAATCCAGACTAACCAGTAGTGACAAAAAGCAGGCAGTGTTTGCCTGTGGAAGGAAGTAGGGAAAGAATGGAGAGAAATTTCCAACAGGCATGGAGAAATTTGGGGGGGTTATGGATATTTTAATTATCCTCATTGTAGTGATAATTTGATGGATATATCCATATATTACAACATCAAATTATAAACTTTTCTAATGCAATTCACTATAAGTCAATTATACCTCAATAAATCCATTTTTAAAAAAGAATCCTTGTGAAAAATTGAAATTTTCTTTATTTATATAAATTTTTCCTAAAACTAAATTTCTTTAACAATCACATCCATTACAAAACATTGTGCTAAGACAATGACTCAGCAGCCTGGAAACTATTTTCTCATCTAGCCCCACATTTTGTAAAATCTTACTCTAGAATCATTTCAACTTCTTCGAAAATCATCATATGTTGGCCTTTGTAAAAGATCCCTGATTAGTTCTTAAAATTACACTTTCTCTGATTACAAAACTTTTAGAATATATTTGTTGTAAGAAAAATTGAACGACATCAAGGTTTAAAGACCAAATTAGAGCACTTCTATTTGCAAGTACTGTCTTCAATAATTTCCTTTAATAATTTTGAAAATATTATTACTTTGAGTGTGTGTTTTTTTGGTAAAAGTATATTTATATGTATATGTGTCTGTGTGCACACTTATATATGTATCAGCAAAATATGTATTATGCATGTATGTGTATGTAGACTATATTTCATATTAAAAACAATCTACATAAAAAACACAGCTCTATCTTGTTTGAAAGGAGCCCTGTTAGTGCAGTGGTCTAGAGCTTGGGTACTAACCAAAAGGCTGGCAGTCCACATCTACCACCCACTCCTCAGAAACCTGTGGAGCAGTTCTACTCTGTCTTATGGGGTCACAGCAATGATTGTGTATCAGCATGTCATTCATTCTTCAACAATTATTTTCTGACCAGCTACTGTGTGTCTAGGGCTGGAGCTACAACGGCAACAACAGAGTTGTAGATTTAAACTCTTGGAGTTTACCATAGAAAAGGAAACAGACAATCAAAAAAAATAAAAATCATATAATTGCAAATTACATCTTACTGCAAAAAAGAAAACAGAGCAATGTCTAGTAACTCACTCACTGAGGAAAACCAGACCAGTAAGTTACTTTCCAAGAACTTTGGCTAATGAAGAAAGAGAAGCATGTTGGTCCCCCCAGCAGGAGGCATGGGGACAGAAAGGGCAGGTGACTTTGGTCTCAGGTAGTGTTCTCCCTCCCCAATGTAAGGACTGATTCTACTAGAGACAAATCTGTACAGCTGGAATAATAATTTTCATGGGGACTTCATGGAGTTCTGGGGCAGTAACAGGATAATTCTGTGCCCAGGCTTATCAAGTACAGCAGAGTACTAGAGAGAAGTCTGTTTCCCATAGTTTCAAGGACTAATACATGGTTTCATCAGAGAAGTTTTGTGAAATTCAGTGTCTGTTCCAAAACTCATGGGTTTACAGCACTGGGAATATCACAAGAGAGCATCTCGCAGCAAATGTGTCAGTTTCCACAGGGGACACTGGCAACAGCCGTCTGGCAAGGCTGTACGCACGTATGTCTTCACGAGCCATGAAAAACTGGACAAGCATTCTGTGACCAAGAGACACTGAAGGTTCTGTTTGTGAGCTAAGAGGAGACATCCCGACATTTCCCAGCAGCTGGGTGAGGCTGTGGATGTAGCTGGAGGATCTAAAAGACCAGAACATTATGCATAGATTTTCAACCAATAAACATGTACTACCATATTATCTGACTGTATTTTATGATCAACATGGTTATAAGTGATCCTCATTTAAAAATTGTGTACATGATCAAACTTTAAAAAATATATAACATTTTATAAAGGTACAATGTATTACTGATAATGATGTACTCATTTGTATATATATATATTTAAATTTTTTGGTAATTTTTTCAATATTTTCTTATCATTTGATAAAAGTAGCCACTAAGTGAAAAGAAGAATGATTACTTCTCTTTTTTAGAGAGGACTGAGTTGAGATTCAAAAAAGATGAGTGCTTTGTCCAAAATGACATTCTTGGTAAGTGGCTTAGACACGAATCTGAAGGTCTTCCACCCTACTGAGGTCATT
The DNA here is from genome assembly GCA_028571685.1 of Heterohyrax brucei. Taxonomy (NCBI): domain Eukaryota; kingdom Metazoa; phylum Chordata; class Mammalia; order Hyracoidea; family Procaviidae; genus Heterohyrax; species Heterohyrax brucei. The sequence goes on from CM053146.1 coordinate 89,917,427, forward strand.
ATGTTAAGAATGGATTCACAATGCCAAGTTTATTAAGAGCTAACAATATTTATAAAAAGCTTGCTGGAGACTTGACTCTTGGTTAAGGATCAAAAAGAAGCTATCCAGAGAACTGGGAATGGAAAGCACATTTTCAATCTTGCTTTTAAACTGTATTACAATAGACTGGTATATAGTTTACTTTCACTTCTAATGAGTATTGTATAGATCATGCATTCTGAATACACTGAAACATACATTTTTTTGTAAACTTATTTAAATTGTTATAATTAATTGTCTAAAGTAAAAAGAAAAAAATGGAAATTTTCCCATTCCTGATATGTATTGGCTTAGTTTTAAGAAAATCTGCCAAATTGTTATTGGATTGAAGCATGCATTTAAAAAAGTGAAAAAATTACTTATATCCTTTTGTAAGACATTAAGAGTAGACAGGCTTTCATCATTCTTCCTTTGACAAGTCTGTATTTAGCTTTAAAAGGCTTGTATTTTGGCTTCTCCTTGCTTCCAAAAAATCAATTTCTGGTTTTGCGTTTAGGCAAGCTCAGTTGTGCAATGAATCTTAATACCCATACTTCAACATATTTCAGATTTAACCAGATGTTAATATTCTGGTGCATTTATGCCTTATGACACTTCCCTGATGTGTTAACTCCAGAGCTACATTTAAAATATTTATGCTTGATTTTTTAAGGAAACAGATGCTCTTTGATCATTTCTCACAAACGTCTTTTATAAAGTATTGTTTGATAAAATCATTACTCCCTGAAATAGGAAATTTTGAATAGCTTCCTTCTGTTCACCTTTCCATTCAAAATACCATCAGCAACAACCTAAAAGGATCATCAGACTATGTATCATCAAGACTATGTATTAACACATATACACCAACTACCTACTATACTCCAGGTAGTGTTCGAAGTGTCTGGGATACTGTAGTGTGAGTCTCAGTTCTCATTCTCATAGGCAAAACATGCAGAGAGACAAGTGATCCAATCATGACCACACAGTATGATTACTGCTGGGACAAAGGAAAGTACAGACTGCTATGGAAAAACAGATCCTCCCATCTGGACAAGAGAGAAAGGTTTCCTGAAGAGCGCCCTGGAGAGGTTTACCCTTAAATAAATATTAAAGTTTCAGTAGGAGTTCCTGAGGCAAAGAATGGAAACCAGGCATAAAGAACAACATATTCTAAGACTCGGAGGCATGAAAAAACAAAAGGTCTTCAGTAAACTTCTGCAGAGCAATAGAGACAACCATATCCTAGAGCTCCTGTCAGAAGTGTGGCAGCTGATCCTGGAAGGCAGGCAGGGGTCTTATGCACTGTTAAGGAGTTTGGGATTGATTCAGAGGTCTGTTTGGGAGCCAGTGACTTATTAAAAGCAGAGGAATGCCACCCCTGCAGAAGAATACGGTGGAAAACAGATGGAAGAGAGATGGGCCCGAGGCGGGGCAATTCTGAGGCTCTTTTGTTATCTTATCAAGGACCATAAGAAGGCAAAGAGGACAGATACGGTAATAAGGGGAGTGAGATGCTTGGACTTAGTGATCATTGCCACGGTAGTGACTTTGGAAAAGGGAAGAGCGGCTTGGGCTGACGGACAATGGGTTCAGTTCCAGGCACCTTAAATTTGTGGGGCTTATTGGAGACCTGGTGGCTTATAGTTAAGAGCTACAGCTGTTAACCGAGAAATCAGTAGTTTATATCCACCAGCTACTCCTTAGACACCCTATAGAGTGGCTCTGCTCTCTCCTATAGGGTCACTACAAATCAGAATCGAGTCAATGGCAATGGGTACATGTAAGTATAGAATATCTATGCCAGGCTGTCTTCCAGAAAATACAACCCTTGTTTATGGCACTCAGGCAAGAGAGCTGAGATGGTATCACATACTTGGAATTTGCCACAATACAGGGTAAGAGACACTTCAGGGTCAAGCCTCAACTCTGTACTACTGCTAAATATTCCAAAGTAGGTTAATTCCTAGACCATATGCAAGGAGTGATGGAAGTTACTGATGTGAATAAATATCTCCTGGAGGTTTCACAAAGAGAGAAGCAAAGGGCACTAAAGATGGAACCACGAAAGCACCATTGTTTAAAGGACAAGCAGGAGAACGTAAGAAGCGTAAGAAGCAGGGAGAGAGGAAGGTGAGGGAGGAAACATCAGGGATGATGAGCCAGAGTAACTAGAATGCCAGTGCTCCTGGAGACAAGAACTTTTATCTCTCTAATTCATACAATAGATCTTTATGTAATTATTATTTTACTAACATTACAAATAAGGAAATTGAAGCTTTAAGAGTTAATCACTTAACTTCCCCAACATCACACACTCAGCTGCACATGTTGTGGATATGCAGAAAGGTCTAGTAAGAAAATCCTAAAAATCACCAGTTAAATTTGCCAACCAAGGGGACTCAGAAGTTTAATCACAGCAGTTGGGGGGTGTCAGTGGGGATCCAGGCCATTTGTAAATGGTGGAGGTTTGGACAGACAACAGAAAGTAGAGACAGCGAAGAGAGACCCAGAAGTTTTATTCACAAAGAGAAGAAGAGAGACAATGTAGTTTTCAAAGAAGAGGGGGGGGCAACAAGCAACAAACACTGGAGGCCATTTTTCGGTTTTGTTTTCTTTTAGTTTCCTACCTGATTCTTGAATATATTTATATACTGAGAGGAAAAAAGACTAGAGATGGGAAAGCTGGAAAGAACAAGAACAAGAGTGAGGAAGGAAATGAAGCAGGCGGAGGACAGACAATGAATTACCATTTGGCAAGTCCATATGCCAGGAACTTTAAATATCATCACACTTATTTTTTTTTTAAGTATAGATAAGATGATCTAACTCTATGTGTGGACTGGATTATTCCCAATTTATGAATCAATGAATTGAGAATAAAAAGAAAAACCCCAAAGCAAACCACTGCTATCAAGTTGATTCCTACTCACAGCAAACTTACAGGACAGCATAGAACTGTCCCAGCAGGCTTCCAAGGCTGACTGTAGAACGCCCCATCTCTCTGCCCTGCAGTGGCTGGGGGGTCCTAACCACAGATCTCTGGTTGGCAGTCAAGCTTTTAACAACTGTGCCACCAGGGCTCCTTTGAAATAAGCCTCAGAGACTATAAACATTTGTCTCAAGCCACATAAGCAGGGCCGGGATCCCAATATAGGATTTTATGGCCATAAAACTCTTGTTCTTTTAATTAAACCAGTTTCTCACACTTTCAAAACCTCTGGTTTTCACTAGCATCACTTAAGCCCACACCAGCAGCTGACCTAGTAAGTCCTCTCAATATCTATCACTATAATCTGTGTATTCTAACTAGCTAGGAATTTCAGTTCCTTTGGTTTGTGATACAAATCCAATCCAAGCTTTCATTTCCAAATATAAAATTGTGATGCTCAGTGTTCGCTTCTTCCCCTGCAACCCCCACACACTGCCCTATCCTACTTCTCCCCTGTTGAAAATTGTTGCTCCATACCACACTGTCCCTGGCTTGACCTGTCCTAACAATACTTCATGTGGAAAAATGACCTCTGTTTGCCACTTTTAACATTGCCCACTTAGAAATACAGACAATATTATGTGCATCCATCTACACAATTAGTGCTTTTGCAGACAGCACGTATACAAGTTTCTTCAGCAGAAAATCAACTACTGAAGTGGGCAGTGTGGTCATTTCCCACTCCGAGAAGCTCTGTATCCTGTTCTCCAAGAGACAATGACTTGAATGAAAAGGACTTCACCCACAGCATGAAGGCTGGTGCCCAAGCTCACGTCGACGCTGTGAGACTCCAGGGGGCGGAAGCAAACGGTATCTTCATAGTGACATCATGATTCTCTGTAGCTTGCGAACTTCTGGAGAACACTAGTGGCTCTCCTCTTCTTGGAGCCACCCAACTCCATTTTCTATGATATGGACTCATCCACATTCCCTTCCTTTTTATAATCTGTTCAGCCTGCATTTATTTCAACCTGTCTCAGCATTCTCAGCATGAACTACTCATTATCCTGTTTTCTTAGTCACACTTCCACGTTTATATAAAAGTGTTGAAAACTGCCTTGGAGAATGAAGGCTCTCTTTTCCCTCCATCACCCCCTCACCCTCATTTTACCCTTCAGATTTTTATGTCTTTGAAAGTACAAGGTTATTTCTCACCATGTACTGATAGTTCTACTTCAGTAATTTTCTATTTTGTCAAAAACCTCATGCAATGTACTTTCTACTCCGGGACAAAATGACTGCTTTCGGCTTCTATAAGAGGATCTCATAGCTCTACATCTTAACAGAATTCTGTGGAGTCTGGAGCCAAAACTGCGAGCTCCTCGTCTTTACATTCCCTAAACAAATTCTTTATTGACACTGTTACACAAACACCATTATCTATGACATTGATGATAAAAATTCTAGTAATCAAAGATTTAAATGTTGTATAAATAAATTTGAAATCCTAGCTTCATTGGGGGTTAAGTTAATCAATATATTAAAAATACTCACTGTAGTCCTAGCCTTAATTTTTCATCTTAAGTCTCTTCCTATTTAGCAGTAATTATAGTTTTATTTACTCCCATATTCCTAAATAGCAGCTATTTTGCTTAGGCAATTAACATAAATGTTTGAAGAGTTGTGTCATTATGCAGACTTCATTTACTCTTGTGGCAATTTAAGGGATAATATTCTCCAAGCAGATTTTCGAATTTCTCAAAGGGACATCACGAGGAGTGAGAAGTACGTTTGGGCCCTCTTCCGTCTCTCAGCTGAGTCATCTGTATCTGTACAGCTGTTCTTAGAAGCTGCCAGAGTGACTTCAGCTCCTGGAGACAAGCACAGCAACCCACCAAGGAACACACAAAAAAGTAGTTGCTTTGAACATTGGCATGACAAAGTGAATTAATTATGATACACATGGTTTAATTGGCATGCAATGGGATTATTTTCTTCCCTCTTAGACCACATGATTCTAGATATTTAATTCTGTCTCTACAGGGTTCTGAGACTAAGAAATAATCAAGGAACAATTTTCCACTGGCAAGTTCCTTTCTTCTTTACGAGAACATACACTATGCCAGGGGCACAGATTCTCTTGGTGGACTTAGCAGCTGTGAGGCTCGGCTTCCCATATTTACTGGCTTTCATTCAAGTTCTATAACATAAGGGCCAGCTGGCAGCTCTACAAGCTCTCATGGGACATAGGGAGGAACAAATACAGTAATAGTTTAGTTAACAAACATTCAAAGTCATTAATGATCCTATGTATTGACACGGATGTTAGTAACATGAGCTCAGTGTGGGAGACTGCTGGGTAGTTTTCTTCACTGTTGTAGCCCAAGAGGCAAGAAAGTAGTTAGTTAGTTGTTTGAATGAATACAAGTGTACAGACCACAACGTGTATGTACACATTCAGCAGATACCTGCTAGTATGTCAGATCCTCTACAAACTTTCTCTATTTATTGGTCACATTTACGTAGAGAAAATTGTCAGAATCCAATTTGAAAGAAAAATTCAGCTGAAGAAATGTTTTGTTTTGTTGTTGTTTTATTTTTTTTTTAAAAAAAACACCTTGTTAGTTCAAATAAGAATAAAGCAATAATATGTTCCAGAATTGAGAGAACATGTTATTTAAAAAAAAAAAAAATTGTTGCTTTTTTACTTAAATAAGTAGATTTGTTAACAATATATAGATTACTGCTTTGAATTGACCCTTTTGGGGACTCAATAATAATAGCTTTGGAAAAATTAACTGTTCTTTTCAGTTTCAAATCACCTTTCTTGTGATATTAGCTAACCTTAACTAAACCATTTTCAAATGGCATAGTTAGAACAAAGACTTGAAATAAACACAAAATTGCACGTATCATCTTGACAGAGTATCTTGGCGGTCTGCAGCAACGCATCCACTGTTAATACACTATGACTCCATCTCCTGGGATCCAGCATCTAAAGTAGCACCCTAAACCCAAAATATCCCAAGAAATCATCAACTATTACTTGTCTGCAAACCATGATGTTCTATTTCATTACTGAGCATACAATCTGCAATTCTTTATTCAATTTTATCAATTTATCTTAATATGTACACATTCAGTCTCCTGCAACAGGATCTAGTAAAGTGCTTTGAGAAAAATAAATCTGTTTTCTACGAGAAGCCAAAAACTAGTACTTAGGACAAATGACTGCTAATGGCTTATGTGTGGCTGTTTAGTTAAAGCACACAGATGTTTTGCATGTTGAATGAGGTATAAAAGTAAGCTGGTCATTAAAAACACAAGTAATGTCCTTTTCCACTAAGAACGTTTACTGGTGCCCTCTGACTGAATTCCAATCCATGAGATCACAACAAGACTTTCCAAATGTCCTGTAGTTGCAACTGGCTCATGGCTATACTTTTTATTTCTCTGAGAAGGGACACGGAGTCCCATTTTTAATAGCTCACAAAATCTCTCTAAGACATCACATTAACGCGCGTCCTAGGATTTTAGTTAAAAGTCAACATGTAGCTATAACAATTACTTTTTCTTCCTAAATCTTAGTACACACAAACACACCTCTCTAATAACGTTAGATTGTACATTAATTCCTTGGCTCTTCATTCAAAAATGCTCTTTGAGTACCTGTGAGGCGGCAGACACGGTGCTAATAACAGATTTCAATGATTAATGACATAAAGAAAAGGAGGGGAAAATGTAGTGGGTCCCCTACCGTATAGATCTATGGTGAGAAACAAAAAGCAAGAGGAGGAAGTTGACTACTTTGACAGCGGGTGAAGTGATGCTTTGATTTTAATGACATTGTTGGCAATCTGTGTTTACATTTACCGATTCTGCAGTGGTTTCTGAAACTTTTCCCTTTGGTTATGATTCTGTAAGGCTTCCTTGGAACCCTTTCAGTAAGCAACTCAAGATGAGAATTGTGTAAGGCTACCCCCGGTCCCTTCTCACTTCAAGACGGCTCTCCACACGTGGCGCTACGCATTCGATCTCCCACTCAACGCTTTGATTGGAAGAAAGAGTTTCACAGCTACGAACCTATTGGTAAAAGACTAGGCTACATACTATCTTATGCTTCTCTGTCAGCTTCACCAAGGGTTCTAGGAAATAATGTTTTATCTGACTCTGTAATTTCAAAGTAATTAGCATTAGAAGAAAAGTCTGCTCTTTTATCAATAATAACTGTTGGAAATGAAAGCTCTAAATTCATCGTTTTAATTCCTCTCCTGCCAATTACAGTCTGTGTGATCTTAAACAAGTACATTTTCCTCCTGATTCTCAGTCTGCTCTTCTGCCAAAGGAAGCAAGGGTAGTATCTACATCACTAGGATGTTGTTCAGTACTGTATGGAAATCTCCAAGGATGATATTAGACACACAGCCATCTATGACATCAATTCCTGGACAGGGTTTTGGACATTAGAAGCCAAATCCTTTTGGTATGATACCGAATTTTTGCTATACAAGTAAAATTTACATGATTTACTGATAGTTTCGGTTTTCATCTTGACATACTTATTATTTTAAGATACTCGGAATCCTTTATAAAATTTAGTGAAAACATTTTCAGAATATGTCAATGAAGTAGACAGGAAACTGCATTTTTATATTTTAGAAAAGAAATAATAGAGAAATAGTTTCTCAGAAAACATTACGTAAGTAGGCCTTATACCCCCAAATCAAATAAAAATTATTACCCACGAAAACTAACATTATAACTACACAAGTTAGTAGATTTTTAAACTACATTTAGTTTCTACAAGATGAATTGTAGTTGAATCCCAAATAGTTTTCAATATTCTGATTGTTACCTACAATATTGCTGTTGTTCATTCTGTAAGACTCACAAAAAATTGCTTCTTCTCTGATTTAACATGAAATAAAGCAAATGTTATTTTAACCTAATGAGTTTTAACAAACAAATCTAAAATAAATGGCTTTGTAAAAGTCTTTGGACTTATAAACAGTGGAAAACAGGGACATTCCAAGTAGCTAAATACAAGAATGGGAAAACACACCCAGTTTTGCTCTTATTTGTGACCCATTAAAAATATTCCTCTGTTGTCAATGCTGGTTAATATACCTTACAATTATGTAGGAAAAAACCTCCTACTTCCCCTCCCCAGATAAGAGATTAGCTATTTCTCTCTGTAGAAAAGGTCCAGTTACAAAAATTATAAAGAGAAGTTCCCTACCAAGGAATTAGTAACAACAACTATGAGAATTTTCTCTAAGAAAGGAGCTAGACATAATTAGGAAGTTGAACACAGACTGGAGCAAGACCAAAAAGAAACTTATTGTTCTTTCTTTTTTGAAAATGTCCCTTCCTTTCTGTCTTAATGCCTGACAGTTAGAGGTTTTCTTTACTACTCTGTGGAAGGAAGGGGAATTTTTTTTTCAAAGATTTAGAAGCCTGCCAGAGAACACTGGAAAAATCCATTTCTAGTGCAGGTGCTAACTGCAGTATCCTTATCTGGAAAGAGAGGAACTCTGGTGTGATAGTGGTTATGTGCTACATCTGCTCACCAAAAGGTCAGCAGTTCAAATCTGCCAGGTGCTCCTCAGAAACTCTATGGGGCAGTTCTACTCTGTCTATAGGGTCACTATGACTCAGAACCCTCTTGACAGTAGTGGGTTTGGTTTGGGGTTTGTCTGGAATGATATGCTTGACGTGGAAGCCCCCACACACCACAAGGAGGATGGAACCACAAGCAAGACTGAACCACCAGGATATCAGACCACCAATGCAGCATCTTAGCAACGCTGGTAGCACACTCTGAGATGGGCTGACTCTGTCAGCAGTGCAAAGTGGGGCCAGCTTCCCGAGGCTTCGGTCAGGAGCGTCACCTCCTGGCCAAGGAGGCCAGGTATGGTGACAATATCCTGAATTCATTCACAGTGTCAAGTGTGGCGGTGATGCATCACCGATGTTTTTGATTGATGAACAGGTTCTTCAGGTACAACAGAGATTTTCTTGGCAGCCAGGGGATCAATCACAGACTCCCCAAACAAGGAAAGACTTCTCTGTTTTGGGCCTTGCAGGAGAATGGAGACAGAGGAAGACAGGTGATGCTATTAAGTTTTGCTGCCCATTTCACAGCATGGCAGTAGAAAAATGCTCACTACATGTTGATAGGTGTCTTCATTTGAGCCTTACTATGTTAATGTAAATGATGTCTGGGGACACAGTGGCTAAAGCTCCACTGTCAGAACCCACCACCTGTGCCATGGGAGAAAGACATGGCAGTCTGCTTCCATAAAGACTGCAGCCTTGGAAACCCTATGGAGTATGTCTGCTCTCTCCTACAGGGTTGGTACGAGTCAGAATCAACTGGACAGCAATGAGTGTGTTGTTTTGACTTTATATCAATATGAAGTAGGCCTGGTGGTGCAATGGCGAATTGCTCAGCTGCTAACTGAGAGATTGGTAGTTCCAACTCTCTCAACGACTCCACAGGAAAAAAAGACCTGACAAGCTGCTCCTGTAAAGATTACCACCAAGAAAACCATATGGGGCAATTCTACTCTGTCACATGGGGTTGCTACAGGTTGAAATCAACTCAGTGGCACCTACCAATGACAACAAACATATTAACACAAGGGCTCAAAATACAGAGATTGGTCCTAAAAGTTGTGTGCTCAGTGGTTAGGGAACAAGGAGCACAATCTTTCCCACACCACAATTCTCTTAACCAGGATTTTGACACTATCCAGTCAGCTGCTATTTTGGGGCTCATCTCTTAATGATTAATAATGGTTATCATTATGAGATAATCAACATAGATGATTTTAGGTACATATTTAAATTATACTAAATACAAAAAAAAATTATATACATAAACAATTTCACCACCTGAATTAGGGAATTTCAAAGTACAGTAATTTGTCACACAAATTGTCTATACACGAGAAAACAGATTTTCTATCTAGGGCCAAGTATCCTTCATTTTAGAGATCAAATTTGTTACTGTTACGGCTATTTGCTTGAAATTTTATAATTCCCCCAATTTACAAGGAAACAAAAATTGTGCTCTGTAGACATCTGTTGCAGCTGGCATGCCAACCCTACATCTAAACCCCTCTGTGATATCCCTTGGCATCTGTCCTTTTAATCTCTAGCAGGAGTGGTTTGCCTGTTCTATTCTCTGCCCACTCCTACATGGCTGACTGCCCTCAGTACAAGACCAAGTCACTTGAGATTAGTCATTCAGAAAATAATCATAGGCAGTGGTTCAGGCTTAGATAAAGTTTCAGCAAACATTTATGTGTTTATTATGTGCTGCTTGCTTTCACTAAAGTTATGACAACAAATTTTGAAATAAGTACTATTATTCCTGCAGATCAGACAGGTTTAATGACATTTTCAGGGTCCTGAAAAGAATTATCGCTGGGATTCAAATGAGGCTCTTGGCTTAGAGTTTATTGTTCTTTGTCCTATGCTCATAACACATCATGGCTAAAATTGCAGAGTACCATTGAACAGTTTGATAAGCCAAGAGGAACAGTAAGTTTAACAATTCCAGTTCATGCTACAGAATTCAAAATAAGACGATACAATGCTTCCTATAAATAAAACATTATAGGATGATGCCTCAATAGGTATGCAAAAGCTGAACAACGAGTACTGAAGACCAAAGAAGACGTGATGTATTTAAATTGTGATGTTGGCAAAAAATCCTGATTACAACTGTCCAAATAATGAATTCATCTGTCCCAGAGGAAGTACAGAAGTATAGCTCCGTACAAGTTAGGATGCAAGACTACATTTCATGTACTTTAGACCTGTTTTATGGAGGGACCAGCCTCTAGAGAAGGGTATCATGTTTGGAAAAGCAGAGAGGCAGCAAAAAAGAGGAAGACCCTCAGTGAGATAGACTGGCACAGTTGCTGCAACAACGGGCTTAAACGAAGTGCCACCTGTGAGGATGGCACCGGGCTGGGCAGGTTTCGTTCTCCTGGATGCAGGTTGCTATGAGTTAGAACCCACCTGAAAGCACCTAACAAGAAGAATATAAAAATGGGAAAACATAAAAGAATGGTGAGAAAAATATGAGTTGAGGAAGAGTTTTTCTAAATGGAGTAAGAGCATCTTTTTATGAAGAAAGTGCTGATCCAGTCATACCAATGGATGTAGTGAATAGAGGGGATATTGGCTAGAAAAAAGTCTTTGAGAACGCAAGAAGGAATAGAATTTAGGGCATAAGGAGAAGTGAAGACTTCAACTAGCTGTACCTCAGCATCTACGGGAGCGAAGGCAGACTACGTGGACACATGCACAACCAGGCAGGGGGATGTGCTGGGATTGCTGCCAGTTCTCTGTCGCTTCATTCTGTCAGTGAAACAGAAAACCAGCTCACAAAGACTCCATCTGTGAGGAGGTAGGAAAGACCAAGAAGGTACGAAATCGTTTCTAACAGAGTGTTTGACCCTGAAGCAATAGGGAAGCAAAATGATTGCCAGGCAGCATTCTGGGGGCATGTGAGGTTAGTGGTCATGACTTTAAGCAATGAATACTAAGTATGGTTTTATTTTTCTTAAGTTACATTCAACTGTCCAAGTGCTAGTACACATAGTTTGAAGGTTGGATTTAACAATATTAGGGTTTGTCAGAAGGCTTATATGAAAAGTAATGACACAGAACAACAACAACAACAAAAAACCCCACCATTGTCCCTGAGAGTCAGTGCTGACTCCTAGAGACCCTAGGACAGGGCAGAACTGCCCCACAGGGTTTCCAGGGCTGTGATCTTGACAGAAGCAGACTGCCATATCTTTCCCCATGGAGCAGCTTGGTGGGGTTGAACTTCTGACCTTTTGATTAGCAGCTGAGAACTTAACCACTGGGACACAAAGCCTCCTGTGTATGATAGGACAACACACTGCTGGTTCCTACGTCACCTTCAGAACAGTTTCCCCACAATCATTCTAATGTCTGAGCCCATCCTTGCATCCACTGTGTCAATCCAAGTAAACATACTGCCATTGAGTTGGTCACAACTCACAGCAACTCTACAGGACAGAGCACAACTGCCCCATATGGCTTCCCAGGCTATATACACAAATCTTTAGAGAAGTCAACTGCCACATCTTTCCATCATGGAGCAGCCAGTGGGTTTCAAAGGGCCAACTTTTCTGTTAGCAACCAAGTGCTTACCCACTGCACCACCGAGGCTCCTTGAAAATGTACAGAAAGTAGTTAACACAGTGAAGAATCACCGAACATGATCCTTGCAAGAAGAGAAAAAAAAGATTCATGCCGAGGCCTGTCACCCACAAAAGCCCCTGTGAACCAAGTCACAAGCTTATGTGATGACAGACAGAGGCATTTCACCCGTGACATTTTTCTGGCCATACTGTCCTTGATAATATTTGTCGCCATGAGTCGGATCCAACTCGACGGCACTTGGCTGGCAATTAAATCTTCCTCAAAAAAAATATCCCCTCCTCTCCCGGCACAAGGATCAAGGAAGATGCCTTCTAAGAGGGGCTTCACAACCCACTCAGCTTATGAAATAATATTGGGAAAACCTGATCAGGAATTCCTAGAGAAAAGAGCTCAGAGGAATGAATTCCAATACAGCATGCCCAGCCTGAGAGCACCGAGGCCAGCCCAGCCCCACTGGCTTCCTCCAACTGCATATCCCCCTTCACAGAAAAAACAAGATAGCAGAAAGGCTCTGGGAAGCTTCCCAGGAACGACCCCTCGCACAGCCCTTAGAATATAGATATTCCACTCCCTACATCAGGAAGACAGATAAGCTTCCAAGTTTATTGTGTTTGGTATGGCAAATACACAAATACTAAAGAAATACCCTTCTTAGAATAGTTTAAGAGACGCTTAGAGTGAGGGATGGTGGACACTTATTGTCCCCACAGGAAGAGATAAGAAAGAGCAGAGAAGGAACAAATAGAGACTGTCAGAGTATAACTTTTTAAGATGAGTTTATGCTCTCTTCCTGCACCTTTGACCTCAAGGCAGAGGTAGAGTTAATAGAAGTCCCAGGATTAGCCTTGTTCCGACTGTTGATTATAATCACAATATACTGGTCTTGAACCATTATTTAGAGGGTGCTAATGATTAACATGAAAAACGACTTCAAGGTATCTGTTCTTTACTAGCCAACAGAGAGGATCCTAATAATTAACATGAAAAGAGACCACTGTCTCGGGCCATTATTTAGAAGACCCTAATGATTAACATGAAGAGAGACCACAAGGTATCCACTTCTTGCTAGCCAATCACCTACATGGTCAAAGTACAGTTACCTCATTGACTATAAAAAGTAAAGGAAGACAGACCTTAACCGGTTGCCATTCTCCAAAACTCTTTCCTGTCTCTCTCAATTCTTTCTCTGCTGACGCCACTTCCCTCCCTTCGTGGGGCCCCGAAAAAGCTGTCGGGGCTGGCTCCCGGCAGATTCAGGTAGGGGGAGAAACAGTAAAATGGTGGTAGGATTAACAGATCATAGACTCCACTGGAATGAAGAATTTTTGAAGTTGAAATGGAAAGACAGGAGTTAGTACGCACAGATTAAGATGATCGAGATTATGACCATGAGAGAAGTTCAGTGATTAGCTGTACAGTATGATCATGGCATCAGGTATTAGCAGAATTAGGAAGAATCACTGGAATAAGGATACCAACAAACTGAACGGTCGGTATTCTAAATAGACCTATCAGGAAATACGACGGGAGAGAGTAGTAGTGAGCCAGATACTATCCTCTTCAAGGGCAAGTGACCAAGGGTCTCTGTGTTCTTCAGAATTACAGCAAAATGGAAGGATTATGTTAAAAGCACCCCATCCTCCATCACAAGAGCTTTTGACTAACAAAAGAGTTTGGGGGGACCCATGAGAGGGCTTCTGGGATTCTAAGAACTCTCTGAAATTTTAACCAAGTTTTTTTTCTTTTCCCCTATGTGTAAATATTTGCTTTTTTTTTTTTTTCTAGAGACGGCAACCACAGCTTTCACTGGGTTATCAGAATGGTCTAACATCTCAGTGCATAAAATTGCTGCTAAGGTGTTAAAAAAAAAAAACTATAAATAAGTATAAAACAATAATGCAAATGTAATTAATTCCTAGAACTCTCTCTGCCCACAGGCATGGCAGGCTACTGTTGACACGGTGCAGTTTAGGAGGCTGAGCTGTCCTGTCCCCTGTTCTCTCATCCATCCCAGCCAGAGTACCCGCTTAGCTATTCCTGGACTGTGCTGGGCACAGGTGTTCGCTGTCCGCAAACTCTTCTCGCAGTACTCTTTTCTATCTGAAAGTATTCATTTCTGCAGGTCAGCGTTCTCTACTGGTCACTCAATACAGCCTCCACTTCCTAACTCTCCTCTCTCTGAACTCATTTTAATCTGACTTTTATTGCAGTTCTCCCAAAAGGTCAGCAATGACCTCACTGCCAAATATAAGGACTTGATTTTAGCCGTCAAAATATATATAAAAAAAATGTTTGGTCTCATAAACCAGCTACCTTGGCTTCTCTGTGTTAGCCTTTGGTTCTGCCTCAGCTGTTCTGACTTCTCTCCCACAATCTTTACTGGGTCCTTTTTCTTTCCGTCTACCCCTTGACTGTCTTCTCCCTCAGCACGTTCTCCCCAGAGGCTTCCACTGAAAGCTATAAAAAGCTGGGTTCCAGACTTCGTGCTCCACTTGCCTCGTGAACTCGAGAATCACACTTTTACCTACTCACTCAACATCTCTACAAAGAAGACTGAGAACCCTTTGAGGCTCCATTAGCCTTTACAGAAGAGGAAATGGAGGCACAGAGAGGCTTAGCAACTTAGCTGAAATCACACAGGGCACAGGTGATTCCATGCATCATAGTTGAGAATTTGAATCTTGGCCCCGGGTAAGCCATTTAACTTTTCTGTGTCTTTGTTCCCTGGAATATAAAAGGGGATGAAAAATAGTATTTATGTCATAGTTACTTGTAAGAATTAATGCTTTTAAATGCCGGTGGTTTCATGTCTTATATTTCTTCATAATGGCGTATGTTTTTGGTAGTGGAATGCATGTTGACTGTGTTCAAATTTTTGGTTGACAATATGGATTTTCAAAATTCCATGTAAGCATACATTTTCCCATAAAACTCTGATGGTAGTCTTGTGAAATGTTTAGTGGGCTCCATCTGTCCCAAGGATTGCTGGAGCATGGTTTTCCAAAGTCACTACAGCTTCCTGACTATCACACTAGAAGCCATCAATATGCTTACAAGGATAATCTAGCTGTACAAAAGCCAACGAGACAAAAGCTTGACCCAATCACACTTCCGGGATGCACTGTCTCATATCCAAGCCTTCTATCTTAGAGAATTTTTAACAAAGATGGTTTCTTTAAGCTTTTCACTGTTCTAAAAGCCCCTGTGGGAAGGTAATATATAATTTTTATGGGATAAGTAACCTTCTGAGAAATCTGAGAACCTGAAAATGTTTACACGTGCATTCTGACCCAAGAAGCATAAAAGTGTTCAAACGAAATATACTTATAAAATACCTGGAAAATATCTGTCAAATACCTAGCAAATGGTCAATAAGTGTTAGATCTTCATTCTCTTAGCTGGAGACTGGACCTGTTTCTGTTAAGTCACAGGTCAATACTCTGCGTTATTTGTTATAATACAAATGTTACAGCATAGTATAGTGAATGGCCTCAAACGCAGGGAAAGGGTTTGAGCAGGGAAAAACACAAAGGTTATGAACTTTCACATGATAGGAACACAAAAGAGACAGCAGAAAACTGAATACAGAGAAAGAAAATTTCCTGCATGTTGGCATTTCACAGTTAATTTTATGTATATAGCATCTAAAACACATTTAGTTCACCAAATCACAGCACTGCTTTATATTAACTTTACCATTGAAATGGGAGAGGATGTGTGGAATCTTTGACAGAATAATGTATAATTCTGCTGTTTTCAAAGGCATGAACTCATTAATTACTTAAAAGCTTTCTGTAAATAACATGTCACTTTATCCCTCAGCTGTAAAAATTATCCCTTGGAGTCTAGAAATTCGCTTTTTACCACTGTTTCCACTTAAATTGGTGGATGAACTTGTCTCATGCTTTCAGATGCCTGGTGTTCTACTCAGCCGGCACTGCTCTAACAGAGATACCATAATTTATTCTTACACAGTCCAGTAGGTGACAAGTCTGAATTCAGAATGTCCACTCCAGGAGAAGGCTTTCCCTTTCTCAGCTCTGGAAGAAAGTCCTTATGTTGCATCAGTCTTTGCTCAGGGAGCATCTCGGTTCAGGAACTCAGTTCTGAAGGACATGCTCTTCTCCTGGGGCTGGTTTTTTGATGGTGTGAGGTCCCCACTCTCTGCTTACTTCCCTTTCCTTTTATTTCTTATAAGGTAAAAGGATAAAGGGTGGTGCAAGCCACACTCCAGAGAAATTCTCTCTATGTTGAAACAGGGAAGTAACCTTAGGAAGGGGTTTATAGTTCCACCCTAATTCTTTCTAACATAATCCACTCTGTTAACCACAGGCAGGGATTAGGATTCACAGCATAAGAAAATCATAAAATAGAGTGCAATCACAGAATACAGGAAATCCTGATGCAGCCAAATTACTATACATATTTTGGGGGGGACACAATTCAGTTCATGACACCTGGGTACCTGGGAGCAAACAGAGCACGTCAGAAAGATGTAGCTGATTTCTTTTGTCCATGCATGGTTGATATGCCTTGATTCCTAAACCAAAAAGGTAAAACATCCTAATAATTATCACAGGATACAGTTTTCTCAAGCTGGACTAAATGCATGTTGTTTTTTGTTTATTTGGTTGGCTGGTTGGTTGTTTTTTGGCTAAAACACAGGATGCTCCATTTTAGGGTACCAAAAATATAGAGCTGTATTTTGTTGCTTCCTAAAGAAATGAAAGTATGAGGCTTATACTTATTGATAATGGTATGGCAAAATATTAGATACTAGCCAGAACTTGCTCAATTTGGTCCTCAGTGAGTGTCCTGTCATTAGAAGTTCTAGAATCCTTAGGTCAGTATCACGTCTGGCTTTCAGTTATATTCCTACCCAGAACCTCTTTTTTGTTCTCAGTAATGCCTATACTCTATCAGCACAGTTTGGACTGACCTAAGTATTCTAATACCATCATTTCAGATGACCACAAGTGACAGATCGTCATTTAAAAAGTATGACATTTGTGGTCTATTGAGTTCATTCTCTTTCTGCCATAAACGGACAAAGGGGGAAGTGAAGGTACTTGAGTTGGTAATACCTGCATTTCAGCCCTGATTCTGCCATTCAAATTTAACTACCGATCTGGGGTTATCTAGACTCTCTGGGCCTCAGTTTACTCATCCATAAAATGGGGATAATGGCCCTCACTCCACAAAGTAATTCAAAGGAATTAATGAAATATGAAAAATGCTTTCAATAAATATTAGTTTATTTGGGGTCGCCATGAGTCAGATCCGACTCGACGTCACTTGGCTAGTTTAACTAATACGACAGTTACTTTGGTCATGGTTCAGTATTTAGAATGTTACCATGTATAAGCACCTATGTGATCACATTTATTTCACCCATCACAGCGCTACCTGTCACAAATTTTACCCCTTTGCTAAGCACATGGTTTTATTTATAACCAGCAGGTAGCTAGGTTACTTGTTTTCTCCTGGATGACTGCACCACAGCAGGAAGAAATGTCTCCTTGGTAATAAGACTTCACTTCATGAGCTGATGGCAACCATCAACCTTACTTTTACTTGGTGTTTATTAGTATCTGAGAACATGAATTTTAATTTGTCATCCTCATTAATTTGTGCTGAATGCATCATTTTCTTCTACTGACAGGATAAACTTGGCCTAACCACCAAAGACTATTTCCTTTTCTTTGTGCAAATACACTGCTGAAACTTTATAGTGCATGTGATGAGGCCCTTCTTTGGTTGAATGAGACTCAATAAACTGAGTCTTTCCAACCGAAATCTATCAGCGTAACTTATATTTCTCAAAGATGCATTTATGTGACCCTGTCTGTTTCATATGGCTTTCTTACTTATAAAGTTACCTAAAGAAATAGCGAAAGTTTCCCAAGGAAATACTTAGTATAAAACTGCATGCTTTTAAAGCAGGTATTGAAAGTTGTTACCAACTTCTGGATTATGAAATTGATTAAACATGCAAATCAAGATGAACTGATGATTACTGTGCTAGGAGTGGGAAAGCTGAGAACCAGGAAGAGGGAACACTAGTTAAACGATACGACCATGATGGTAGAAACAATGCCAAAGACTGTGACAGACCTTGGCAAGACCAATGCCTTCTCCAGTGCAAACAGCTGTTTTCAGAAACACTAAGAGTGACTATACACATGGAGCTCCCCAGATGGAGTACATAGCAATGCCAGCAGAGACTTCTGCAACTGCTGTTGAATGATATTCAGCAAAATTTCACTTGTGTCTGGTATCAATGATATTGTTCAATCATTTCTGCATTCTGTTGGATCACCTTTTTTTGGAATAGGTACAAATATGGATCCCCTCCAGTTGGCTGGCCAGGTAGCTCACTTCCAAATCTCTTGTCATAGATGAGTGAGTACTTCAGTGCTGCAGCCTTTTGTTGAAACATCTCAACTAGTATTCCATCAGTTCCTGGAGACTCTTTGCCAAGGCCTTTAGTGCAGCTTGGACCTCTTCCTTCAGTGCTGTTGGTTCTTGATCATATACTATCTCCTGAAATAGTTGAACAATGATCAGTACTTTGGTTCTTAATGTAGAATAGCTAAGCCAAAAAGGAAGAAATAATGAAGAGAGCTGAAGAGAAGACTTCAAAGGGCAGCTCCAGAAGACAAAGTAAAGTATAACGAAATGTGCCAAGACCTGGTATTGGAAAACCAAAAAGGAAGAACAAGCTTGTCAATTCTTGAGCTGAAAGAAAAGACCTGAAGAAAAAAATTCAAGCCTTCAAGTGCAATCATGATGTATTCTACAGGGAAAATATTAAACAATGCATGAGGAGTTAAAAGAAGATAAAAGGAATCTACAGTCATAGTACCAGAAAGAATTCAGCCATTTCAGAAGATAGCATATAATCAAGAACAGACAGTATTGGAGGAAGAAATCCAAGCTACATTTTTTGCATTGGCAAAAAACAAGTCTCCAGGAATTGACAGAACACCAACTGAGATATGGAGGTGCTCACTCATCTATGACAAGAAATTTACAAGTGAGCTGCCTGGCCACCAACTGGAAAGATCTAATTTTTACCCATTCCAAAGAAACATAATCCAACAGAATGCAGAAATGATCAAACAATATCATTGATATCACACAGAAGTAAAATATTTCTGAAGATCATTCAAAAGCAGTTGAGGCAGTACGTTAGCATGGAACCACCAGAAATTTAACCTGAATTCAGAAGAGAATGTGGAACAAAGGGTATCCCTGCTGATGTCAAATGGATCATGGCTGAAAGCACAGAATAGCAGAAAAATGTTTATCTGTGTTTTATTGACTATGCAAAAGTATTCAACTGTTTGGATCACAACAAATTGTAGGTAACATTATAAACAATGGGAGTTCTAGATCCTTATTGTGCTTTCAAGGAAACTGTACATAGAACAAGGGGTGGTCATTTGAACAGAACCAAGGGGATACTGAGTGGTTTAAAATTAGTTAAAATGAGTCAGGGTTGTATTCTTTAAATATATATGCTTTGCAAATTATCTGAGAAACTGAACTATATGAAGAAGAATGCAGCATCAGGATTGGTGGAGGATTCACTAACAACCTGTAACATGCAGATGAGACTGAGACAGCCTTGCTTGCTGAAGTGGACTTGAAGCACTTACTGATGAAGATCGAAGACCACAATTTTCAATGTAAAGAAAACAAACTTCTCACAACTGGGCAAATAAACAACATCATGATAAGTGGAGAAAAGGTTGGTCTTATCAGACATTTTACTTGAATCCACAATCAACTTCCACAGAAGCACCAATCAAGAAATCCATGGACACATTGCATTGGGCAAATCTGTTGCAAAAGACCTCTTGAAAGTGTTAAAAAGCCAAGATGTAACACTGAGGACTAAGGTGTACCTGATGCAAGCCAACGTGACTTTATCCGGGAAATTTCATTTTACAGAAGAAAGTACAGCAATAAGAATGTCCTGTTGCTGTTATTAGGTGCCCTGAGGTGGTTTTGACTCACAGTGATGCTACGTACAACAGAACAAAACACTGCTTGGTCCCCCACCATCCTCAAGATCATTGTTATGGTTCAGCCCACTGTTGCACCCACTGTGTCAGTCAATCTTACTGAAGGTGGTCCTCTTCTTTGCTGATCCCCCAAGTCACCAAGCATAATCTCTTTCTGTAGGAGTTGGTCTCTCTTGATAACACACAAATTATGCGAAATGACATCTCTGCATCCTCACTTCTAAGGACCATTCTGTTTTACTCCTTCCAAGATAGAGTTGTTTTCTCTTCTGGTAGTCCATGCTAAGTATACTCAGTATTCTTCATCAATGCCACAACTCAAAGGCATCGAATCTTCTTCAGTTTCCTTGACTCATTGTCAAGTTTTCGCATGCATGCGAAGCCAATGAAAGCACTATGACTTGGGTCAGGCATACCTTTCAAGCCTTGAAATTTACTTTGTAAAAGAGCTATAAAATTCAATAAAAATTTTCATTCATTTAATTTCAGTAAGGTGTTTCATTACACATAATATATAATCTTAAGTTGTAGTCAGAATACAATTGCTTTAAAAAGTAACTCAATCTGTTTCTCTGGTCAAAATGTTCTACTTACAATTGTCTAAAGCTCTAAGCTATGTTCAGTTTGGGAAAAACTCACTTCTCAATTTTGAACAAGTGAAAATCAAAGCAGGGGTTGGTCCTGTGACAGAAAACATAATACCCTCTACCGTCACATGTGGCAGTGGTTCCCCAAATGGCCCAGTTACAGTCACCTGTGGAACATTTAAATCGTACTAATACTCCATGAGATTCTGACTGAGCAGGACTGCTTCCTGTGAAATTCATAAATCTTTTGCAATTATGCTTTTATTTTTCAAAAGAACAGAGAGAGCTTTCATTTTCTAAATGACTGAATCCAATTTACTCAGAGCGATGAAAGAATAATCATATATTCAGTGTCCAATTTTAGAGATATAAACCTAGCTACAAGCTGATAAAGCTGGCTCTTTTTGCATTGCCTGGACATGGATCACTAAGAGTATGCTATAAAATACAGTCTTTATTAAAGAAAAGTTTATGAGAATTGCTGAATTATGACAAATCCAAGGTAAACAATAAAACAAAGTAAATGCAGTCTGTAGGATTTATTGAATTGTCAAAGGATTTCCAAAATAAGCAAACGGCTGCTTTTAATATAGTTTGTGAAATATGCAACCTGTGCTTCCATTTGCTTCCAGGTTAACTGCATCAAATTTAAATGTTTTCTTCAGAAAGTTTGTCTAATAAAAGGAATCACCATAAACTTTGTGTGGCCAGTGTCTGCTGTTCTCACTGACACTAACTTGCTGTCAAAATTTTCAGAAAACATTCAAGTGGAAAGAAGGCTGAAGCACAAAACTTCCGAAGCATATTTTAGTTCTACAATTCTCCTCTTTTCTCTTTTCATCATTAAACTAAAGCCAAATACACCTTGTTTCCTACAACACACCTTGTATGTATCTGTACTGTACTCTGCATTTGTTTTATTTTATATTTTTTATATATGTATGCCACTGAAAAAGCTGATATATATACGCAACACACACAAACATGTAAGCCATTTAGTTTCTTCAAAAATTTCCACTCACAAAATAACAGAAACTGGCAACCTTGAAATTAGAAACAGAAGAGGCAGAGCCAAGACGGCAGAGCAGTTGGGTGCTCCTGTGATCCTCCTGAATTGACTAGATAGCAGTGGGTTGGGTTTTTTTATTTTGTTTTGTTTTACAGAAAGTCAAAGGAGAAGAACTGAGAACATAAAAGGTGGAATTAGTCAGACTGAAGATAAAGCAGTTGACACCTACAAATTTAAGGAAAAACTCAGAAAAAAAAACCTTAAAAAATGAAGATACATTAAGAGTTACACGATACTCTATCAAGAGGAATAACCAAACTCTGTGAGGCACTCCTTGGAAACACCATGGGGCAGTTCTACTCTGTCTATAGGGTTGCAATGAGTCACAATCAGCTGGACAGCGGTGAGTTTTCAGGTTGTCAGGAACCGTGTTGCTCATTTTATCTCAAATTTCATTTTTTTATTTAAATTTTTTACCACGGTAAACATATAGGTGATAGAACATTTACTGTTTCCACAATCTTCACATGTGCAGAATCAGGGACATTAATTACAGTCATTGTGTTGCTCAACCATCACTGTTAGTCATTACTAGATTTGTCCAATATTCTCAATAGAATCTCAGTATAAACTAAGCATTGTGTTATTTTTTTTAAATCAAGCAACTTACTTTAAAAATAATATTTTATTGCATTTTGGGTGAAAGTCTTATATAATGCATCAAGTTCATATTTAACAATTTCTATAAATATTGTTCAGCAACATTTTTCATAATGTGTTGATGTCCTTATTAGTGCCACTCTCATTCTGATTCCAGTAATCCAGCTTCCCTGATCTCCTCCTCTTATCTTCTATCTCTGTTTTAGGGTCAACGTTCACCCTTTGGTCTGAATAGATGATTTTTTTTTAAACAGCACAGTATTCATAGTTAATGTTGTTTATTTTATAAGCCAATCTTGCTTAATTGGAAGGTGATTTCTGGAAATTGTCTCAGTTCCAAGTTTAAAGGATATTTCAGGTCCAAATTTCTGGCAATTCAATTAGTTTCTACTAGTCTATTAAGTCTGGTCTTTTTTTAGAATTTTAGTTATTCTACATTTTTTCTCATTCTATCCAAGACCATCTGTTGTGTCCCTCGTCCAAATGTTTGGTAGTGGTAGGTGGAGATCACTTAGTAATTCCAGTTTCCAGATAGATGCCACAGCTTGTGTTGGCTATTAGTCCTGTAGTTTTTTTCTCTGACTCCTTGGTTTCCTTCTCTCTCTTTTGCTCCAAAGGAATAGAGACCAATAGTTGCTATCTTAGATAGCCACTCAAAAACTGTTAAGACCCAATACTTGATTCTCAAAACTAGGAGGTAAAGCAAGCTTTGGGAACTGTGTTATGCCAGTTGACCAAGTTGTCCCACAAGACTATCACCTGGACCCTTCAAACCCAGCAAGCCAGTCCTACAAGGTGTTTGGTTACGTCTAATATGTATCAGTAATTGTGTTCTCTACTTGTTTTATTATATATATGTGTGTATATATATCAGTGACAAAGCTGATATATATATGCAGCACACACAAACATGTAAGCCATTTAGTTTCAAAAGAGCAATATCTGTGCATGGTATAATGTTCTAAGTGTATAAAAGAGCAGGCTGTGAAGAGTAAGGCTCTCTCGTACTTCTGACACCTGGAAAACACTCAGATTTTCTTCCATGAATAACTGTAATTCATTTCTTCTGTTATAACATTCTACAGATGTTCTATGCATATAAAAATGAATTCATATGAATATATTGACATATCTTTACACAAATGATATATGATTCATTCTTTAAAAATGGCAAAATCAGCCCTGAAGAGTTCAATAAGTAATCCCATTCCCACTAATAAATAAATGGCAGATAAGGGAGTTGAGCTCACATTGGTCAAAATCTCATTCCAAAGACAAACCACAAACATTTCATCTACAACCAGAAGCACTCTTGCTTCATTTGGCATATACTGAAAAAGCAGAATATTAAGACTGTATTATTTTCCAGGAAAATTATTTTAAAACAAATTGTGATACAGATTTGTAAAAATCAGATCTGATTGTTAACAGTTTAAGTCCTCATCCATGTCAGAAGGAAAAAGAAAATGCCAAGAAGCGGAGTTTTACTTTTTCCTTTCACCTAAATATAAAAGCCATTTTGTTCAAAGACATGTGAGTTAAATTCTGATGAGGTGCTACGGTGGTGCAACCATCAGGTGCCTGGATGTTAACTGAAAGGCAGTGGTTTAAACCGACCCAGTGACTCCAGGGAAGAAAGACTCAAGAATCTGTTTCTGTACAGATGATAGCCCACGATGAAATTATATTCCATCACATAGGATTGCTACGAGTTGGAAACTTACTGGCAACACCTAACAATACCAACAAGAATAAATAAAATTGTAATTTTGTTTCAAGTTCCACATGTCCCTTTAATACTTTGACCTAACTCATGGTAATAGTCCATGGGAAAGGCGCTATACACATACTCTGTTACAAAGAAAGCAATTTACCTAACTTCAACTACTAGTCCAACTTAAAAATGTAAATTCATAAATTAACACTAAAACCTTTAGAGTCTGCGGTCTGACAGCTAATTTGTGCTGTGTTTCTGTATAAATCACATATTCAACATCAATATTAATGCACTTGGATATCCATTTCATTTTATTAAAATTATGTTTCCCTCATGGATTTCCATTAAGAAATTATTACTTCCTTTGTCTCTGATAAAAATCACAGATTGAAATCCTTGTTAACAGTAGCATGAATTCAACCTTTGGGAAATTGCTTTTTTATCCAATATATAGTGAAATCCTCTTTTCTATACTTATCAAGTACCTCATTTAAGACAGGTGCCATGGTATGTACTGTGTCGTATAAGAATGAATAAAGTATGGCCTACATTCTCAAAGATGTCACCACCTAGTTAAAAAGATAGAGATGCATATAAATAATTATAATGCAAAGCCACAAGGAAGATATAAACAAAGCACCATGAAATCACAACTAAGTGAGTATTAATTTCAACAGAAGGGACTGATTACAAATAGCTTCATGAAGGATGGCCATAATAAAAAACCTGAAAACTGAACGACATTTATGCCAGATGAGAAACAAAACAAAAGAAAAAGGCATCAAGTTATGGTGCTACGGAGTTATCTTTAAAGTTAATGGGGAATAAAAAAAGATTTTAGAAGTAGCCACAAGTAAAATACTATATTTAAGTAGATTTCTACTCCTGGAGATTTGAGGATATTGTTGAGTTCGAGAGCCCTAGTGACACTGTGGTCAAAGCCCTCAGCTTCTAACTGAAGGGTCAGCAGGTAGAACCCACCAGTCACTCCTCAGGAGAAAGATGTGGCCATCCACTTCCGTAAAGATTTACAGCCTTGCAAACACTATGGGAGAGCTCTACTCTGCCCTATAAGGATGCTGAGTGGGAATGGAGTCCACTGAAAGTCAGGTTTTGGGTTGGGTGCAAACTCACCCATTCTATGTTGATATAAAATCAACCAATGTGTTTGTCATTTATTTGTGACCTATTCTTTAGCTGTAAACCCAAATCTTTAAGAAAATCAATGTATCCGTTCAATTAGTGATTGACTTTATGTTGATTGCCTTGAAGAAGTCAGTAGGGGAAAAGGGAAGAATGCAAAAATTGGGAAGAGATTACTTCTCTGTTCCATGTATATTGACTGACAGGAACGTTCAGAAACTCAGCAGGCTGTTAGATAACTCTAGAAGAAAAAGAAAGCAGCCAAATTCAAGAGGAAAGTAGACAGGAATGGCCAGTGAACACGTATAGAACACATCAGTTCTCTGTGGTCTCCTTGGCCTTTAGGAGTGCACCTTATCTATGTGGAGCCCTGATAACAGAGACAGTTAATATGCCTGTCTGCTGATCAAAACTCTGAAGGTCTGTGTCCATCTAGAGATTCCAAAGAACTCTCTAATGATCTCCCCCAAAACCAGCAATTCCTGTGGAGCACATGTGGACTCTGACACTCACGGGTCACTGACTCAGAACCAACTCAACAGCAACTGATACGTTCCCTTTATGAACTGATTCTAATCACCTAATGGGGAGGCCACAGACTCTCTGGAAAAGTTTCCTCTCATGCATTTCATGGCTCAGGGAATTTCTTTTGGTTCTTCCTCTCAGATATTCCAACTATTTTTCCTTTCTTTGGCACACTTGACTAAAGCATATAAATCATTATCTACCAAACTGATTTTTGAGGCTTTACATTGATTGTACGTTCCAAAATCGACTTTAACCCAGATCACTTTAGTCCTATATCTACCTCCACTCTTAGTTGTTGCCCTAGATTTCAAAATTATAACTTGTGCCAGAACTTTAGAGCTACGACCTGTCAGGGAGTGTAACCAAACATTATTTTAAACTTTTAGTTCAAGTGGGCTTATATTTTTCTCCACCAAAACAGGTTGGGAGTCCTTGGATGGTACAAAGAATTAATGCACTAGACCCTAACTGAAAGGCTGGAAGTTTGAGGGCTCTCAGAGGCTCTTTAGAAGAAAATGTGGCAGTCTACTTCTGAAAAATAAAGCCTGTGGAGCACAGTGCTACTCTAACACACACGAGGTCACTATGAACAAGAATGGACTCAATGGCAACTGGTTGGTTAAAACAGGTCGGGCAAATGGTTTTGTCCGTGAGTAGAGGAAAGAACATAAGCTAGACTAGGTTATGCAAAGGAGGCAGACAGTCTGAATTTCTGTATAAAGTGTTATCATAGTGCCAAAATAAACTAATCTGTTCTGATAAATGGTATATTAATAGGCATCTCCAGTAAGGGGCTAGGTAGAATAAAATGTCGTTGCTATGGTGACTTTAGTCTCAAGAGGATTGAAAATAACCCAAGTAAGTGTACAGACCAGACCTCTGACTGCTCAGTTTATTTAGTCAGAAAGCTCTTTGCTATGGATCTCGAAGGGGTACTTCAATGTACTGAAGTCTAGATTACGAAATGGAGCTCACTGAAAAAAGGGAAGCCTCTGAGAGTGAACAATTTAATTTTTTAATATCATAAATAAACAGGATAAACATAGAATCCATCTGAAAAAGACATACTTTCCATTTCTCTTTGCCAAAACCACATACTGACTTCCAACTACACCAGTGTAGGTCAGGAGAGTAATATGGTCATTGAGTCCACGGGATCTTAACTAAAACAACAAGTTGAATGGAAAAGCTTTGCAGAAGCAGGCGTTTATGTTTAGATTTTCTGTCATGTTTTTTGTTGCTCTTAGTCCAAGACCAGGTGGTGGAATTTTTAGTAGTGTTTATGACACTGAAAAGCACTTGAAATTTCTGTTAACTATCATTCTTCTGATTAAGGAAGATTAAGACTTGTCAAACTGAATTTTGTTCCAAAGGCAAACAATTCTAGACATGCTACTTGGTTTGAAAATTAAAAGACACACACACTGAAAAGTAAGGCAAGAGAGTTAAGCCTGGAGGATAGCAACAGAAAGATACGTTCTGTGGTTATACGGCGAAAGCAGGCTGCAGTTTCAAACACTGGTTGCCCCTCTCCAGTACTGCCTCAGCCAGGCAAACTTCGCAGGGGAGGGCGCGGTGCCCAGATGGCGGAGCAGAGGGATGCTTCTCATGGGCCCTCTAGCAACACGGATCACAAAGAACAGATG
Organism: Heterohyrax brucei; assembly: GCA_028571685.1. Classification (NCBI taxonomy): domain Eukaryota; kingdom Metazoa; phylum Chordata; class Mammalia; order Hyracoidea; family Procaviidae; genus Heterohyrax; species Heterohyrax brucei. The sequence continues at coordinate 89,944,907 of CM053146.1, forward strand.
AATCCAGTATATCTGACATCACGAGAGCCCTGAACATCACTGGGCAGGTTGTGAAATTGGACTGAGCAAAGTGAAAGGAGAATAACACTGGCACTGCACAGGATTCCACAGACCTGACCTGCCAGGAGACAGCTGCACCATGTCGTGGGCCAGCAAGGAGGCTGGGGCACATTCTACTCAGTTGAGGTGATTGGAGAGTCCACTCACACTTCTGGAGCCAGTGAGGAACACTACCAGATTGTCAAAAGCTAAGTCCTTGCATGTAACCTACCGTACATGCAGACTTGCATCTTTCCTTTGCTCTGAGCCTATCCACCTTCTGCTGGCACCGCCCCTACTCCCTTCTCTGAACTGTGCCGGTGCTAGAGTCTGATGCCATTAACTAAGCGAGAAGCAGGACTCCTCACGCCTAACCTGAGCCATTCTCCCCCTCCATTCTCTGCACTGCCTCTACAGTCCGATAACACTAATTAAGCCAGAAGCATTCTCAGATACTCTGAGGGGAAACAGTTTAGCACTCAGGGAATGGGAGAAGAAGATAAACAAAAACTATTTATTTATTTATTTTTTCTGCTGACTCCCCTAAGCCAGAAAATCAGGGCAGAAAAAGTTCCTTCACCTAGATTCAAACATAAGGGAATATTGCAACCTCTCTGTTTCTCTGCAGCTATAGCCAGACACCTGAGCCTACACCAATCACCCCTACTCACCTAGGACAGTAGATGAGAGCCTGCACCACACACTTGGTGACTGAGCACCGGGACATCTGAGCTGAATACATAAAAGAGAGGGAAACTGTATATTTCAAAACAAAAATATAGAACACAGTAGGTTTGGCTTGGCAGGTAAATGTAAATGACTACTATTTACTGATGGCTCAGAAACAGCAGTCTATATCAAAGCTGTTAAAGGGGTAGAACATGATCTTTTCAGAAAGCTCCCAAAACAAAAAACTCTACTATTTCAGAGGAAGAGAAATTCTTGGAACTATCAGAGGTAGAATACAAAAGATTAATATTTATAATTCCTCAAGAGACGAGGAAGAAGATGAGGTAAAATACAGCAGAGCATAATAACAAATTGAACAAATCGCAAGAAAGAAATTCAGAAAATCAATAAGAAAATTACAGAATTAGACAACTTTGATACAGAGTCAAAGGAGCAGAACTGAGGCATTAGAAGCCTGAATATGTGAAATTGAAGATACAGGGCATGCAATCAACATATTTGTGGAAAAATCAGATAAAATAATTTTAAAAAATCAAGAAACTATAAAAATTAAGTGGGACCCTATGAAGAAGAATAATCTATGAGTGACTGGAGTACCAGAATTGGGTGTGTGGGTGGGATAACAGAAAATATAGAGAATTTTCAAAGATTTGCTGACAGAAAACTTCTCTGATACCATAAAGTATGAGAAGATATCTACCCAAGACTCCAATCAAACTCCGCACAAGGTAGAGTCCAAAACAAGCACACCAAGGCATAGTATAATCAAACCTGTCAAAACTAAAGTTAAGGAAACACTTTTAAAAGTGACTAGGGATAAATGCGAAATAACCTTCAAAGAAAAAACTATATGGCTAAGTGCATACTACTCAGTAGAAACCATGCAGGCAAGAAGGCAAGGGGATGGCATATACAAAGCTTTGAAAGAAAATAATTACCAGCCATGTTTGCAGCAATATTATCCCTCAGATATGATGGTGAAATTAGGATGCTTCCAGATATAGAGAAATTTATGAAATTTGCAAAACCACAAAAAGTACTAAAAGGGGTCCTTTGGTTAGAAAACTAGTAACACTGGGTAACAACCCAAGACCAGAAAACAGAACAGAACAACTGGATGTCAACCCAAATAGGGGAATCTTAAAAATGAATCAAAAGCAAAACACTGAAAATAAGGAAGCAGAGATGTCATTATGTAAACATTAAAGTAAAAAGAAGGACTCCAAAGAAAATGTAATCATAGATCTTTCAAATGGAGAGGAAGTCAAGGTGATATAAAGAATTTAAAGAGTGGTCTAAATTTAGAAAAATAGGGGTAAATATTAAGACAACCACAAAGGAAATTATCAATCCTATGCATCAAAATAGAAAGCAAGAAAAACATGAAGTTTCAGCAAATACAAAACAACCAATATTGAAAAAGATGAAAAGCAAATACATAAATGAAACAGATTCAGCAGAGAAAATTAAATGGAACAAAGGAGTTGTCTACAAAGCAAAAAACAAGACATTAAAGTGACAGCACTAAGCTTATATCAATCAAAAATCATGCTAAATGTAAAAGACTAAATGCACCAGTAAAGAGATGGAGAGTGGCAGATTGGGTTAAAAAAACATGACCCATCTATATTCTACACACAGGAGACATGCCTTAGACTCAAAGACATGGACTACAACTCAGAGGATGGAAAAATGTATATCAGGCTAACAACATGCACAAAAGAGCAGAGGTGGCAATATTAATCTCTGGTAAAATAGACTTTAAAGTCAAATCCACCACATTGGATAAGGAAGGACACTGTATGATTAAAGGCTAAATACTCCAGGAAGCCATAACCATATTAAATATCTATGCACCCAATGACAGGGCTCCAAAACATATAAAACAAACACTATCTGCATTGAAAACAGAAATAGATAACTCCCCGATAATAGCAAAAGACTTCAACACACAAATCTCAGTGAAAGACAGGGCATCTTAATAAAGACACAGAAGATCTAAATGTCACAATCAGCTCACTTGACCTCATAGACATATACAGAACACTCTACTAAACAGCAGCCAAGTATACTTTTTGTATCAGTGATCCTTAAAAAAATTCAAAATGTTGAAATATTACAAAGCATCTTTTCAGGCCATAAATGCAGACATCAATAACAAAAAAACAAGAGAAAAAAACCAAACATATGGAAACTGAACAATACTCTAAAATGACTAGATTATAAAAGAAATACAAGATGGAATAAAGAAATTCATAGAACCAAATGAGAATGAAAACATATCCTGCCGGAACCTATGGGACACAGCAAAAGCAGTGCACAGAGATCAATTTGTCTCAGTAAATGCACACATACAAAAAGAAGAAAGGCCCAAATCAAAGAATTAACTGTACACCCCAAACAAGCAGAAAGAGAGCATCAAGAGAAGCCCTCAGCTACCAGAAGAAAATTAATAAAAAAAAAAAGTAGAGCAGAATTGAATGAAGTAGAATAGAAAACAGATTGAAAAAGTTAACAAGACCAAAAGCTGTTTTAAAAGGATCAACAAAACTGATGGAACACTGGAAAAACTGACAAAAGAAAAACAGGAGAAGAGGCGAATAACTTGAAGAAAAAATGAGATGAGCAATATCACAACAGACCCAACTGAAATTAAAAGAATCACAACAGAACACTATGTAAAATTGTACAAAAAACCTGTAGGAAAAGATACATGTTGAAATGTTCACGATCACTAGCTAGTAAAGAAATTCATATCAAAACTATGATGAGATGTCATCTTACCCCAACAAGGCTGGCCATGATCCAAAAAACATAAAACAACAAATGCTGGAGGGACTGTGGAGAAATTGGAACTGTTGGTAGGAGTGCAAAATGGTACAACTTCTTTGGAAAGCAATCTGGTGCTTCCTTAAAAAGATGGAAATAGATGTACCATTTGACCCAATAATTACACTGCTTGGAATATATCCTACAGAATCAAGGCCATTCACACCACCAGATACATGCATACAAATGTTTATTGCAGCACAGTCCACAACAGCAAAAAGTTGAAATCAACACAGTTGCCCAACAACAGATGAATGGATAAATACAGTACGATATATATACTCAATGGAATACTACGCAATGATAAAGAAAAAAGATGATTTTTGGAGACATCTCATAACCTTGTTACAATTGGAAGACATTATGTGGAGTGAAAGTAGTCAGTGGCAAAGATCCCTACTATAAGGACTTAAAAACAGACTCATGTACAGTAGTAAAGACTCTTTGATGGCTGCAAGGTGGGTAGGGAAGCAGGGAGAGGGTTGGTTATAGATTAGATAGTTGATAGAAATTTGGTCTGGTAAAATCAGTGACACCACACATTAGAAAGAAGATCACTTTAACTGGACTTTAACATAACATGGTTACTCCTCCAACCTTAACCCAATCTTGCTAGGACAGAGTAGCAGGGGCGGGGTCCAGGGACCATGCTCTTGGGACATCAAGGCCCAATTGGCATAATTAGCATATGGCTAAGACAGTCTTCTGCACCCCATATTGGTGAGCAGTGTCTGGGGTCTTAAAAGCTAGCAAGCTGCCGTCTGAGGCACACCAAATGGTAACAACTCAGCAGGAACTGACGATCACCAAGGACCAAAATGACATGTGGGAAGAGAACTGAGAAGACAGACCCAGGTAAGTGGTTGACTGCATCAATATATGACTTAAGGTGCCCAGCCAGCACCAGTGATAGTCGTGACAGGGCTCAGAAAGTTGAGTCTCACTGGCAACACAAGAATAAAAAGGGGCACACCCTGAGAACTCCACTAAAAGACCACAATTGATGGTCCAGGGTCCTTGGGGTTCCCCTGGGAGCATGGCCCGTGGTCCTGATGCTGGCCCTGTCCATAAATCATTACTGAGGTCAACTCTTTGGACAGGAATAGACTGGCAAGGAAGCAATAAAGTATCTCTATGATCCAACTCGACAGCACTTGGCTTGGCTATTTGTAGATGATTTGATCTTATACACAAAAAAAAACCCTAAAGAATCCACAACAAACTACAGGAAATAATAGAAGAGTTCAGCACAGGGTCAGGATACAATATAAACACACAAACATCAGTTGGATTCTTTTACAACCACAAAGAGACCATCAGACAGGAAATCACTAAATTATTACAATTTACTACAGCCACCAAGAAAATAAAATACTTGGAATAAATCTAACCAGAGATGAAAAAGATCTATACAAAGCAAATTACAACACTGTACAGCAAGAAACTAAGAGACTTACATAAGTGGAGAAACCTACCCTGCTCATGAAAATGTTTGTTCTACCCAAAACAATCTACACATACAATTCAAGCTCAACACAAATTTCAACGACATTTTTAAATGAGACGGAGAAACTAATCACCAACTTTATATGGAATGGGAAGAAGCCTCAGACAAGTAAAGCATTACTGAAGAACAACAACAATGTCAGAGGCTTTAACTGACTTAGAAACTGTTACACTGCCACAGTAGTCAAAACAGACGAGTACTGGTACAAAAACAGATACACGGATCAATGGAACAAAACTGAGAATCCAGATGTAACATCATCCACCTATCAGCAGCTGATATTTGACCAAGGTCCAAAGATCATGAACTGGGGAAAAAACAGTCTGTTTGACAAATGGTGTTCATATAACTGAATACTCATCTGCAGGAAAATTAATCAAGACTCATATCTCACACAATGCACTGAAACGAACTCAAAATGAATTAAAGACCTAAATATAAAATCTAAAACAATAAAGATCATGGAAATAAAAATAAGGACAATGCTGGAAGCTCTAATACACAGCATAAACAGACTATACAATATTATTAACAATGTGCAAACATCAGAAGAGAAAACAGATAACTGAGAACTCCTAAAACCTGAACATTTATGCTCATCCAAAGACTTCATTAAAAAGGTAAAAAGATTACCTATGGAATGAAGAATTTTTGGCTACCATGAATCCAACCAGCATACAATCTCCATGACCTACAGCCAAACCAAGCCAAGTGCCATCAACACAACATACTACAAAACTTCAACAAGAAAAAGACAAATAACCCAAATCAAAAATAAGCAAAAGATATGAACAGGCACTTTTCCAAAGAAGATATCCAGGAGGATAAAAGATACCTGAGAAAATGCTCATGATCATTAGTCATCAGAGAAATCCAAATCAAACTTACAATGGGATACCATCTTACCCCAATAAGGATAGCTGTAATCCACAAAACACAAAATAATAAGTGCTGGAGAGTTTGTGGAGAAATTGGAACTCTTCTACACTGCTGGTGGGAATGTAAAATGGTACAATCACTTTGGAAATCAATTTGGTATTCTCTTTAAAAGCTAGAAATAGAAATATCATATTTTCTGTTTGGAATATATTCTAGAAATATGAAGGCTGTCACACAAACTGATACATGCACACCAGTATTTATTATAGCACTCTCCACAGTGGCAAAATGATGGAATCAGCCTAGGTGCTCATTAACAGATGAATGGATAAACAAACTCTGGTATAGTCACACGATGGAATACTATGCAATGATAAAGAGCAATGATTATTTCATGACTCATAACATAGAGTCATCTGGAAGACATTATACTGAATGAATTAGTTACAAAAGGATAAATATTGACCATTATTATAAGGACTTAAGGTTTAGGCACAGAAGAAAACAATCTTTGATGGTTATAAAGATGGGGAAGGAAGGAAAGGAGTGTTCATAGATTAAATGGCAGATAGAAATTAGGTTAGGTGAAGGAAGTGACAACATGCAGTAGAAAGGAGATTAGCTCAACTTAAATACACTGAAAACTAAAAGATTTTCTAAATACAGCTCTACATTTTGAATGACGGAGTAGCAGGGACAGAGGTTGGGGACAATGGATTCAGGGGAAATCAAGGTTAACTGGCCTAAGTTTTTTTTAAGAATATGTTCTGCTTACCACTTTAGTAAGTGGCATCTGGGGTCTTTAAAGCTAACAAGTGGCCATCTAAGTAGGATCAATCTGTCTCCATCTTCAGCAGAGGAGAATGGAGAACATCAAACACAGGAGGAAAATACGGGCCCAGCAGACACAAGGCGCCATGCCGTGTGATCCAGAGACTACACCAACATGAGACTAGAAGAACTAGATGGTGCCCAGCCAACGTCGACTAGCCTGACAGGGAACACAATGTAAAGTCCCTGATGTCGTGGGCGAAAAATAGGTATGCAAAACTAGAACTCTCTTAAATGACCATGCTTGATGATGGTCTGTCAGACTGGAGAGGCCCCTAAGGACATGACACTTTTTTTTTTTTTTTTTGGTAGTGCAGAGCTGAAACCAGTACCGAAGCTAACTCTTCAGACAAACACTGGACTGGACTATAACACACAGAGTGATGCTGGCAAAGAATATGCTTCTTCACTTAAACATACACATGAGGCTGCCTCCGCAGCTCCTATCTAGAGGAGAGATGAGAAGGTGGAAGGGGACAGGAGTTGGCTGAACAGATACAGGAAGTACAGTGTAGAAAGGAGGAATGTGCTATCACGGGATAGTATGGGGGTTAGAGCAGTTAAAGTTGAATAGTAGTGTGTTTTCAAGATTTTATATGGTAAATTGATTTGGACTGTAAACTTTTACTTAAAGCACAATATTTTAGAAAATAATTTGCAAGGCAATGCTCAGACTAACATTCAGTTATGTAAAAATTAGTTTTGCTTTAACCGTATGTAGATAAAAAAAGGTTTTTCTAAAAGCAAGGTGTAGTAGGAATTCCCTTTGAGATCTCAAGCTGATGAGGATCCAGCTATTTTATGAATTTTATAATAATTACTCATTCATGCATCATGAGACAGGTGCTGATCAATCCCTAGGAAGTTGGTGACGAATACACTTTTCTTCCTCACTATTTAGTGTCACACACAAAATGCAATCAGATTACACATTAAGAACTATTACAGAGGTATGAACAAAATTCTATGGAATGATCAAGGGGATTATTAACTTGAGTTGGGGATAGAAGAGAAAGAGAAGTAAACGAATTCTAGGCAAAGGACAATAGCAGGCACATGAGAGGACACACGACAACCCACAAACTACCATAGGCCCAGCGTCACAGAGCTAAGGAAGGATGAAGATAAATGGCAGGAGACATAGTGAGGCGAACAGATTGGGATCAGGCTGGTATCAGACTGTGAAACACGTTGTAGGACAAGTCAAGTAGACCAGATCTTAAATCCAGTAGCTAGCAGGAGTCAACTGAAGTTTTAAGCAGAATTAATACGATCAGATTTGCTTTTAAGAAAATAACTCTTGTAACAGAGAGGAAGTTGAACTAATCTAAAAAGACTTTTGGCAGAGAAAACATATAGAAGCTGTCGCTATAACAGGGACTGATAATGATAAAAATAGAGAAATACTACATTGTTAAACATTCCTTTTTATCAAACCTAGATTTGAAATTATTTGACAACTGATGGAACTGTAGAGAATACCGGTTACTATAAATATTCTATAAATGTTAAACTTTGCAGGAAATTATATCTGGCTGTTCCATCTCCAATTTATGAAAGCTGAAATATTTAACTTCTAAGCTTTTATTGCTTCAATAAAGAAAACAGGAAATTTGAAAACTGCACCAAGTGAGTGCCCATGAATCAATATTGACAACTAAGAAAAAAAGAGAGAAAACAGAACCGGACTAATCAATGAGTATACATTCCTCTTGTACACTCAACAGAAGTTTCATTGCTAAAATACACTTATTTACCTTCATTAGAAATAGTTCTGATTCCTGACCTAAATTTCATAGGACATCTTTTAAAATGTCACCCTAACCAAGTCATTGGCAATAATTGCCTAGGAAATCTTTATTATAGTAATATAATTTGTCTCTCATTCCTCTTTCTACAGTTATGAAGGTTTTGAGCAAAACAATGATTTCTTCTTTGTCTACATAAGCTACAAAATTTCACTCACAAAATTCATGTTTTGTAATTTAAGGATTTTAAGATGTCAACTGCAGAGCCTTATGCCCAATGCAGGTCCTGTGTGACTTTATATGATGATTCCCATGAAGCCGGCCCTAGTACATAGAAAAAGTGTCATTGGTAACAAAGATACTCCTGTAAGGACAATGCTTGTGTAATCTGCTCCTTCTCATTCCTTTCATCCACATTTATAATTATATGTCAAATACGAAAACGAACATCAAAACAAACCTAGAGGTATTAAAAAAAAGAAAACATGTCATAAAAGACAATACCCAGAAAGAATTGCATGGCAGTGGAGGAGGGAGAAACTACAATGACTTGGTAGCCCCAGTGCCTTATACCTTGCTGTGTGAATGAGTAGGTGCTCATAGGAAACCAGCGGTGGGAACATACTGTTTAGAAGATCAGAAGTCTGGGGAAGAGAGCTAAAAAATAACAAAAAACAATCAAGCATCACGTTCAGAGAGGTCAGCTAAAATAAGACGGAACAGGAAAGTTCCAGAGTTAAGGAAGTCAGAAATGTCTTTAGAGAGAAAACACACATTCATGTTGGTAAATTGCAGTTCTGTGGGTCAGAGATTCAGCAAGAGGCATACTAACTATAGAGGAAGATTGATGAACTCTCAACCAAGAAAAGAGGCCATCTAATCTAATGCAATCTAATCTCTTTAACGGTGCTTGATGATGACAGTGACTTAACAGCCAAGGAGTTCCCAGAAGCTTTGGCAAAATCTGCCTTTACCTGAGGGAGACGTTCTGAGACCACACGAGTGTTAACTGAAATAAGATATACGTGGAAGAAAACATCGCAGCAGGGGAATTAAAGGGAAGAGAGATCTGGGGAAGAAGCTCACGCAGGGCCTAGAAACAGATTAAAAGCCATTTGGGCACGGAGTTTGGGGGTTCTGGGTTCCTCTGAGACGGTCAGGGGAAGGGTGGTGTGTACACCGTGAGCGGCTATTTCCCGTTGTCCCCATGCACGGGGCGCGGGCCCTGTGCCCAGCTCCGAGGACGGTGCTGACCTGACCCGCAGCGCCACCAGCGCGCCCCTCGCAAGCTGACTCCCCACCTGCTCTTACTCTCTGCCTTGTAATACTCTGAGCAGCTCTGGTTGTAACCACTATGTAATTTGAGTAACTTCTGTTTATTTTTATGAGCTAGGAAGAATTCCATGTGGGCTACAGTGAAAAGTCACCATTTTGCTTCTGCTTATTTCAGAAATATTCAAGAGGAAGCGCCGTGAGCAACAGAACATACTTCTCTCGGGATAATTTGGAGAAAACATGCGTTTGAAATAGGCAGACCCTGTTTTCCAGGGGTCTAGAAATGATTTCATTAAACTCGAGCATCACTTCGGAGAGCTTGACTAGCACAGATTTTGCCCTTTTGATTCATTGCTTCAATAGTTTAACTTGTTGTTTCCCAAACTGCTCATTAAAATTTCCATTTTTATCTTTTTCAATAGGTTAAGTGGGGTTGTGCTTAAACCTTCTAATACATCAAAAAATGGGCACATTTAGGGTTATTTGCTAGATATTTATCTCTAAATGTCTCAAACTGGTGAACTCTAATTTCTCAGAGTATAACTTTGAAAGTTACCAAGTGACTGGACATACTTGGCATGTATCATTTGAGGTCTAATTATGAAGCTAGAGGGGCAGGGGCTACTGAATATCAGATGGAGGTGACTAGGATGTGAAAACATTTCAAGTGAGACCATAGATTACTTAGGATACTTGGTCCTTTTTCTCCGCAATTGCTCTTTCACACATCTCACAAATGAGTCACTTTGTCTGAGGTGTTTCAAGTGTTAGTTTTGGCACTTGACAATGACATTTTGTGATCAGTCACAGCAGTCTGCTCTAGTTCCTGAAAGTAAAATTGCAATTAAAAAACCTAACTGTTGCTACTGTTCGGTCATGCAGGTAAACTTTACTGAAACTTATATGGGTATTTATTTATTTATTTTAAGCAATGAATCTGAGTCATAATTGGTGTTAATAATTCATTGTTCACTAACATTCTTGAAAATAATCTGGATTAAGAAAGCAAACTGCTAAATACATATTTTGTCATGTGTCATGAATTGAATTGTGTCCCCCCCAAAATAGGTGTAGCCATGATTCTCAATATTTTGTGAGTGTCCTCCACTTTGTGGTTTTCCTATGCTGTATGTTAAAAGATTAAGGTGGGGCTGTAAATCCCTTCATAGGATCACCTCCCTGCTCCACTGTAAAGGGAGTTTCCCTGGAATATGGCTTGCCCCACCCTTAATCCTTTCATCCCACAAAAGATAAAAGGACAGAGAAGCAGGCAGAGAACTGGCAACTTCACACCATTAAGAAAGCAGCACCGGAAGAAGAGCGTGTTCTTCAGACCTGAGGTTCCTACCCCAAGACGCTCCCTGGACAAACACAGATGCAATACCGGACTTTTCTCCTGAGCCAACAAGGGGAAAGCCTTTCCCCAGAACGGACACCCTGAATGTGGACTTGTAGCCTACCGGACTGTGTGAGAATAAACTTTCTTTTGTGAAAGTCATCCACTCTGTGATATTTCTGTTAGAGCAGCCCTAGCTGACTAAAACATCATGCATACATTTATTTAGGCATATGTCAAAAATGCACACATACACCAACTGAAATAGGGCCATGTATATCAAAACATTTATAATTTTCACATACAGAGTCTTCCATGGGTGGGTGTCTCACACTCCTACACGTCCAGCTGGATATGCCAAGATTGCAGGCCATGATCACTTTTTACCCAGGCCATTTCTCAGGCTGTTGGCAACCAGCAACTTTGAAGGATGAGGTAATGCCTCCCTTTCAGACAAAGAGCAGGCTTGCTTACCATTTGCTATAAAAAGGCAGGTTCCCCAAGCTCAGCGTTCCTCAGCTGAGTCTACATTGCTTTGCCACCATGAGACTTGGGGGTCAGAGGAAACAGTGTACGTGCTGATGCCCATGCTGCTCATTATGTGGTGAGAAATATTTTTACTCCTGACCCAGGAATCTTAAGTCATTTGCCACTGTCCACGAAATAGTAACAGACTTATTAACTTGTATGTAGGGAAAAATCTATTCCATGCAAAAAGGATTCAAGTATGTAACAGTGAACAAAATTAAAAAATAAAAAATGAAACAAAATCAAAATGCTCTTAACTTTACATCATTCTGCTACCCTATAAAATGCAGAAAGGAGGGAAGGAAGGAACAGAAAAAACTAAGGAAGAAAGGACATAAACTCTCTTACAGACATCGAGATTAGGAAGCTCAGTTTACTGCAAAGTAATGCTCACTTTGCGAAAAAAAAGAAAGAAGTTCACTTTCCTCTTAATTGTGTGGGTGTTCTGCCCAACTGCCAGCTGGACTAAAGGAGTTGCCTGCAAAAGTTGAGCTGATATGTGGCAGAACGCATTTATTTTAGATAAGATTTTGTAAACAAAACACAGCTGCTGCAGTCAGTTAAGCAACAATGGAGCTTACACATTGAGTGAAGGAAAGTATTCACCTGTTCGGCCTCCAAAGTGAGAACCTGAGAATCATACAAAATTCAGCAGTTTAGCCCAGTGTATCTCAACCACCTAAGAAACAAGTCAGAATTCAATACCTAAACAGTACATTTCATTTGGATAAGCCTAACAATTCCAAGGAAACCCTGGAGGTGCTACGTCTGCTAACCAAAAGGTTGGCAGTTTGAATCCGCTAGGTGCTCCTTGGAAACTCGATGGAGCAGTTCTGCTCTGTCCCACAGGGTCGCTCTGAGTCAGAATCGACTTGATGGCAGTGGATTTCGTTTTTTGGTTAATAGTTTCAGTGAAACAACTGTAAGGTTGTCACGTGCTGTCAGTTTGATTCTGACTCCCAGGGACCCTGTAAGACAAGAGCAGAACTATACCACAGGGCCTCCTAGGCTGTAATCTGTCTAGGGGCAGATCACCAGGTCTTTTCTCCCATAGAGACACTGATGGGTTCAAATTATTACCCTTTTACTTAGCAGCCAAGAGCTTGTGCCACAGGGCTCCTTAAAACTACAAAGTACTGCTACATAAATATGAGTATTTTGATAGGAAAAAAAAAGTACCTTGCAACTACTATCACAGTTACATGAAAAAGTCATATGTTAATGCACAGGAATAAGTTAGAAAACACTTGGTAATGACCATGAAAGACAAAGTCAGTGAATGTAATCATGCTTCTAATTTACCCGTTTGGTGGAAATTAATCATTTAACTACTTAGATTGGATCTGCTAAATCCAGAATTCTTTGGTGTAAAATGTATATTATGAAAATCAAGTGTGATTTATGGAATGCAAATTTAGGCTTCCTTAATGACTGCCATGCACCTGAATGCATTCTAACTCATGCTTTTATAAACAGAACTATAAATAAAAAATAAACTTCACTTACTTGCTAAGAATTAATCTCTGTTTAGTACATTCATACATTTTTGCATTCATCATGGCCTACCTTATCTGTAAAAGGCACATGGAGAAACAAAATGATTTTACAAGTTTCCTTCTAGCTCCAGAAACCCTGGAGGTGCAGTGGTTAGGTGCTACACTTGCTAACCTAAAGGTCAGCAGTTCAAATCCACCTGGTGCTTCTTGGAAACTACAAGGCAGTTCTACTCTGACCTGTACAGTTGCTAGGAGTCAGAATTCACTCCATGGCAGTGGGCTTGGTTTTCTTGGTTTCCTCTAGCTCTGAGACACATAATTTTATGAACCTATAACTACAGCATACACATATATACACATGAATAGAAAATAATAAAACTCTTCCTTTAATTAGAAACAGAATTAAATGCAAGCATATATTTATAACACGTAAAACCATCTGTTTCATTTCTGTGGGACTGAGTGAACTATAAAGAATAAAATATTAAGTGCATTAAGATCTCAGTCTATCAGCATGGTTGGAAATTAGAATTTCTGATTATCTAAATTCTGTTTAAATTATTTTGTTTTCTTCATTATGAATGTAATTATGCGGTGATCTCACAAAATTGTACATAGAAGTCTACATATTATAACTATTCTTAAGTTGCCATGATTATATACTTGACACTGTGTGTTTTTAAAAATACATCACTCTGTGACCATAGAACTTTAACCTAATAACCAAAATGTCAACCATCTTTTTCATTCATGAATGTATAAAGTTAACATTGTCTCAGATTATTTGAACTGGGCAGAAAAAATCGACAGCATTAAAAATAAAATTTGCCAAATACTTAGAATCATATGTGTTCTCTAGTTCCTACGAGAGCACATTAATCAATATTTCTGTCTTTTCTTCCCAGCATACAGAGTATCCTTACCCTGTGAGGTCACGTGGGCCATGTGACTTGCTTCGGCCAAAGACATATGAGTGATGGTGACATGTGTCATTTCTGTGGATGTGTTCAGTTGCCAGTCAGAGACTCTAGCTCTCTCTTCTTCCTGCTATGGTGATCTGTAATGGTCCAGATAGTGTGTCCTCAAGTAAGCCTGGATTCCTCAAGTGAAGATGACATGGAGCAGAGCTCTCTGCCAATCCTAGCTTGATAAGTGACACATAGTTGTTCAGTCAACTGCAATTTAAGGGTCTGTCCTTGCAGCATAATGTAGATTAAATTAAAAATAAATGTCCAGCTATTCTGTATTAAACATAATGTCACAATGGTGCTGGGAGACACTTGACAGCGATGAAATCTGTCCATTTAAAACTTCTGCAAGCTAGATCAAGGCCACTTTGTCTTAACTACATAGCTTCCCCTCATATTAGAAGGCTAACAAGACTAGTTTGTTCACAGACAAATCACTTTTCTTAATTTTTGGTGGCACATCAAGCCAGATTTTAGCTGCAACCACCCAGATGATACAAGTCGGTCATCAAAAGTTGATTACAGCTGTTTGCTTTTTCAGAGTAGATGTCAGATAAGGTTTGGCAACTAAGCCAACTATCACCATTTTAGGGAAAAAAGTCTAAAATGAAAACTATCTATGGAAACTCGTATTTGAGAAAAGATCACATATTCATGAACAAATAAAATGCTGAGGCTTACAATCAATAAATGGATAACATAGCTTTGGAAACCCTGGTGGCATAATAGTTAACAGCTACAACTGCTAACTAAGAAGTCAGCAGTTTGAATCCACCAGGCACTCTTTGGAAGTCTTACAGGGCAGTTTTACTCTGTCCTATAGGGTCACTATGAGTTGCAATCAACTCATTGGCAACAGGTTTATTATTATTATTATTATTTTTAGTGGAAAAAAAGTGTTAAATGAGGCTAATTAAGGAATAGAGCATATTTCAAATAACATTCAAATATGGGTCATTTTTAATATAGACCAGAGGTTTCTAATTATAAGTCTATGGATTAACTGTACGAAAAGTATTTAAAAAGAAAAAATTGCCACAGAGTCAGTTTCAGCTCATAGCAACCCTATAGAACACTATAGGACAGAGTAAAACCGCCCCATAGAGTTTCCAAGAAGTAGCTGGTGAATTCAAACTGCTGACCCTTTGGGTTAGCTGCCAAGCTCTCAACCACTTTATCACCAGAGTTATAGAATTTCTTTTTAATACTGATTCTTGGACCCCGCTGCTAAATTACTAAAGAGCTAGACTGGATCCTACTGTTTTGATAAGTTCCTCAGGGAATTCTGACTAATAGTTACTGACGCTGTCATGACCAACATCTATGGGAAGTATTAATACACTTCACTTAATGGTTTATTTCCCAGTAGGCTTGGTAAAATACTCAGACCAAATATAGAGAATTGGGGGGAGGGGGCTTACTAGACACCTTATGCTATAACTCACAGTAATATTGAACATTTGCCCGCCTTTCCCACAGCAGATGCCCAGGTATCGTAAATAGCGTACAGTCAGCTACCAGCCTAAAGGAAGGTGGTTCAGACTCTCCCAGTGTCACCACGAGGAAGAGGCCTAGCAATCTGCTTCCATAAATATTACAGCCCCAAACCCTACAGTCCGACTCTTGTAATGCTTGAGGTCCCCAGGGGTCAAATCGCCTGAACAGCAACAGATAATGGCAGAGCCTTTCTCATACACACAAGAATCACAATAAAAATACAAAATGAAATGTGCACATCTATGTGAATATTCGCTTGTCAACCATCTCAATGGGTGGATTATACTAAAATACATAAACAGGCATCCCTATCTGTCATGGATTCAATGTGTCCCCCTAAAAATGCGTGTAGTGACTTGGCTGGGCCAAGATTCCCAGTACTGTGTGATTGCCCTCCATTTTCAGATTTTCCTACACTATAAATCCTAACCTCTACCTGTGGTTAATAGAGCTGGATTGTGTTAAAAAGGATTAGGGTGGGACCATAACCCCCTTCCTCAAGTCACCTCCCTGCTCCACTGTAAAGGGAGTTTCCCTGGAGGGTGGATTGTCTCATCTTTTATCCTTTTGTCCTACCAAGAGACAAATGGAAATGGAAGCAAGCAGTTAGGGACCTCACGTCACCAACAAAAGCAACACCCAGAGCCGGAGGGTGTCCTTTGGACCTGAGGTTCCTGTTCCACAACGCTCTCAGACCAGTGGGAGACTGACAAAACACAATGAACTTTTCCAGAGCCCACAGTGTGCTGTCCCTGGAGTCAGGACCCTGAATTCAGACTTCCAGTCTCCTAGACTGTATGAGAACAGACTTTCCTGTCTTAAAGCCATCCAGTTAGAGCAGTAACAGATGACTGAGACACTGTCTTTAAGACTCAGGGACATATTCATATTAATGATTAAACAAGAATCAATTTTGGAATTTGTCTTGGTACTCATAGCACATGGAAGACAATAAGGCCAATAAGCATATTTCCAACTGGAAAATATTTACAAAAATTTAGGACAAAATGGTTTCTATTCCAAAAGGGGTTTCATTTTGATTTTTATTGTTTTTATAAAGTAAAAATAGCTTTGAAAATAAAATTTTAAAACTCAGAAACATTTTGAAGACTAGTTCAATCTTATTTCTGAATGGCTGAGTTTCATCTCTACCAGTTTTATGTGGCTGTTATTATAAGCAGAGCTAGTCATAATTTATTACACACCCAAATTTTACATGTATCCATTCATTATAAAATCATTGCTATCAAATTAAAATTGTCGGTGGCACATCTTTTCTTAAAAATCATTCCATGATAACAAATTATAAAAAAAAATAAGGTAGGGCTTCAACAGCAATGCTGTTTCTATGACAACTCATCATTGCAGTGAAGTTCCTTCAACATAATAGTCAATGTTAGCAATTTTAATGGCAGATACATTCAGCAGTACTTTAGATGGCTAATTTCAAACCTTCCCTCCCCCTCAAAATTATTTGTTAACAGTATTTTCAGACTGCCTTGAGTTTTGGGATTGGAGAAAAAGCAAGTTTACCAAAGATTTGCTAACAGTTGTTTATATTTATTCCACAATAAGATAGTACTAGTTAGATAATAATATTCAATGTGTAAGAATAGCACAACTTGCAAACAGTTAAAGGTCACTTTGATTGCAGCCATGGTTTCTGAGCTACCCTGCTGAGCGCTGATATTCAGAAACAATTGAACTGTAGAAAAATGTCAAGATAATCTTTTTTAAAATTATTGAAATCAGAGAGACTGAAGACTTCTTGGTTACGAGAGATTGCCTGGGCAACACAGTATGCCAGGAGGCTAGTAAAAAGCAGGAAGAGTACAGGGCTTCATACAATATGTTATTTGTACCTTTGTGTATTTACATTGGAAAAGCAAAATTGGCTTCCTAGTATTAACATATTAGAGGCCAGAGGAAACCACTGACAGTCTGATTAGCAACCTTCTTAGCAACCAGACTCATCTTCCTCTACTCACTCATCTACCTAAAGGAACACATAACCAATCATTTTCTTTTTAAATTTTTGAAATTAATTGTATTCATCCTCTTATGCAATCACTCCCACTATCATTTCTGAATGTTTCTGTAACCCTTAGCTGCATTGCACTGCTCCCTCCACAGTAACTTCCTTTCCCCCTCCCTCCCATACCAGGTAGCTGCTAATGAACTCTAGTCTCTATATGTTCGCCTTTTCTAGCAATTTCAAGTAATGGTGTCATGCAGTTATTTCTCCTTTTGTAATTGACCTATCGTCCTCAGTCTAATGTTTCCAGGTTCTCCCATGTTGCAACATGTGTGAGGACTTCATTTCTAAGTAGTATTCCATTGTAGGTACGCACCACATTTATTTTATCCATTCGTCTGCTGATGGACATTTAGATTGTTTCTATCTTTTGGCTATTATGAACACTGCTGCAATGAACTCTGCTGTGTAGGTATCTGTCTGCATTTCTGCTTTCAATTGGAGATATACCTACCAATCACCATGTTTTAAACATGTCATGCATTTTCATACCTCCAAACCTTTGTTTTTGCCTTTTCTTTCCATGCTTTCTAAAATCTTAACATGGTTCTAGGAAATCTCAAGTTTTGTTCAGCCCACCTTTGTGGATAAAAATCAACAACAATCTAAACTCCAAAATCTGCAGATTAACCAAATTCCCACTTTTTATTTCTCAGTTATCTTTGGAATCAGCCATCCACACAGTACTGACTCCAGCCACTTGGACCTAGGACAGATCTTACAAGCTAAAAGAACATCACTTCTCAGACTGTCAAAAAGCAAACGCCAGTAGCAGCTCAGGAGTCCGCACAACACCCTTGCTTCTTACCTGCTCGCTGAAACGCAGGGTTTTCCCACTGCTCCTTCAGGGTTTTCCCACCGCTCCTTTAGAACAGTAGGCGCAAACTTCAGGACCTCCCATGGGCCACCATACCTCCACACACTGGGTCCCACTACTCCTTTGGTTTTGTAATTTACTAGAATAAGTCACAGCATTCATAAACCAAAAACAACCAAATCTGTTGCCACTGAGTCAATTCTGACTCATACAACAGAGTAGAACTGCCCCATAGTTTCCAAGGAGTGCCTGGTAGATATAGAACTCATAAACAGTAGTATACTAGAGTATAGGCTTATTATGGCAACAAAACATGCATTGGAACTAGCATAGTGAAAAAAACCCATGGGCAAGGACTGGGAGCTTCCCAGTGTGGTGCTCACGTGGCCCAGAAAGGGTGTGTTACCTACCTATGTGTACCAATGTCTTTCACCAACCAGGAAGCTCACAGAGCTATCCTGCTCCGAGCCTTTATTGGCTTCACTACATAATCATGATTGGGGGTCTTCTGCACATACATGCTTGGATTATGCTCCACTCCCTCTCTGAGGTAGCTGATATTAGCATGAGGCAGTACTTCTGGCTTGGCCAGCCCCCAGTTCACTAACATAAAACCTTTGGTATTACTCTGTAGGCCT
This sequence comes from Heterohyrax brucei, assembly GCA_028571685.1. Lineage (NCBI taxonomy): Eukaryota > Metazoa > Chordata > Mammalia > Hyracoidea > Procaviidae > Heterohyrax > Heterohyrax brucei. The sequence continues at coordinate 89,964,020 of CM053146.1, forward strand.
AGATACAAAAGGCACCTCAATGTCTCAGGAAATTCCAAAGCTTATCCTCAGGAACCAAGAATAAAAGTTAAATTACTCTCTGTAGGGTGATTCATTACCTCATACCCTCTATCAGAATTAATCTCTTCTTTGTGTTGTTCTTCATTCATATTTTTTATTTCTCATGATCTCCTTTTCTTTTCTTAATCATCACTATTCGGTTTTCATCTGTCATCATCTCTGTCTCTTCTACCACTTTGTTCAAATGAACATCGTGGTATTTATCAGACAGTTCCCAGTGGCAGAGTGGTTAAGTGCTATGGATGCTAACCAAACGTCAGCAGTTCAAGTTCATCAGGCGCTCCTTGGCAATTCTGTGAGGCAGTTCTACTCTTTCTTATAGAGTTGCTGAGACAGCATCAACTAGGTGAAACAGGTTTGCTTTTTCTGTTGTTGTTTTTACAGTATTCCAGTTGTATCTATATTTTGCTGTTTGCTATAGAATGCCTTTTTTGATATACAGTTGCTAGCTAACATTTATTAAAGATTTACAGTATACCACACATGATTCTAAGCACTGTACATGCATTAACCCATTTAATCATAACAGTCCTTTGGAGTTTTACTACTATTATCCAAACATTAAAGATGAGAAAAATGAGACAGAGAGAAGCTGAGCACCTCCCTCAAGGCTTTGTGATGAGATCACGTGTAAACTCAGGACATCTGGTTCTAGCCCTTTTTCTTAAACAATTCCCTATACTGCCCTTGTTCTATCATTTATTTCCTTTATTTAGCTTCGCCCTCATATCTTTCTCCATCTCTTTGGGCGTTTCTTTCAACTTTCTAGTGTCTATTATGTAACATGAAACTGTGCATGTATCTTTAACAAATTAATTAACTTTGTCTAAATACATTATGAGTAGGTCTTTGGGAAAGGGAGGCATACTTCTTCTCACACTCTTAAATAGTTTAATAATCTAAGCTAAATTTCACATAAAAAGTTTTGTTTGAAATTGACAGGCAGAATAATTTAAAATAAAAACCAAATGCATTATTTACAAAGCAAATTAGCTCAATTAATTTAAAAAAAAATGATTTTTTAGAAAAGGGGAACAGTAAGATAAAAATGAGCTTGTTAAAATGTGTAATAAGTAATGGAAATAAACCCCTCCATTTTGTACTTGATTTTATTGAGAAACTTTATAGCATAAAACCCCTTCTAGAGATGACGAATTTATAACCTTTCAGCTGACACAAAAATGATTTATGTAAACGACTTTTTCCATTTGAAGTTGGTTCTTGGGTCTAAGGGATGGGATGTCTAAATTTGTATTTATACTAACACATTTCCCTCAGTTTGTCTGTTTTCTACACCATACAGGCTACTGATGTAATGTTAGTGAAGTATTTTGTTTGTTTGACATCTATGTTAGGATAGTAACTCATAGTTAAAATATTCATAGACTGTATGTCACGGACATTGGATGCAGCTTAGACTAAAGCTCTAGAAGTCAAGGAAAGTACCAGTGAAAAGGTTACAGAAGGCATTTTCCCGTAAGCTTTTATTCCCTGCATTCACAAACCTTCCTGTCTGAGGAAATTCAAATGGTCACACCACACACAAACTTACCCAGCAAAGAAGGGTAGGCTTATCATGGGATTGCCAAGCAATGGTATGTTCATGTTTATTTAGTTTTGTTTCTTGAAGGTAGTCCAATATTTCATAAATTTTAAGCTCTGAATTCCTATATCCTATAAACCAAACAAAACCCGCTGCTGTGATGTTAGTTGTTTCCAACTCATAGCAACTCCATAGGACAGAGCAGAACTGTCTCGTAGGCTTTCCAAGAAGTGGTTGGTACATTTGAACTGCTGACCTTTTCGTTAGCAACCTGAGCTCTTAGCCACTTTGCCCCAAGGAATGGCTAGGGGATTCAAAGTGCCAACGTTTTATTAGCAGACACAGCTCTTAACAGCTGTACCTGCCACCAGGGCTTCCTGTATTCTATACCAACATCAACAACAACAAGAGCAACAAAAAGAAAAAACACTGCTGTCAAGTTGACTGCAACTCATACTGCCTTGCAGGTCAGAGTAGAACTGCCCATAGAGTTTCTAAGGAGTGCCTGGCAGATTTGAACTGCTCACCTTTTGGTTAGCAGACATAGTACTTAACCACTATACTACCAGGGTTTCCCCTATATGCTACATAGCCTTCAAAATGAAAGCTAACTGCAATGAAACCTCTCAGTGCCAGAAATCAACTGGACTGCCTTGTTTTTCCATGTCTCACAAGTTTTCGGCCTTTGACAGGACTCAGTCTTGCCACTTTTCTGTAGCTTATTATAGTATAAATATTTGTATTTTCCCACTCTGACAAGTTCCTGCTTTATACAGGTTCCAGCTTTTGCACATTTTACTGTACCACAAAGTTTCAATAAAGCTTCTGTACTCTCACAGGGATTATCATGCAAAGACTAGACATCTAAAGTGTATGACTGTGGACTCCTCCAGTTTCCCAATCCAACTCTCTGGACCCTCTACTTTGGCACTGTAGGTGAATGCTTAGCATAGAAAGTAGTTCTGAAGATGTGATACAATACTACAATACTTCTTTACACATTTATTTGGGATTAATACTAGATTTCATTATCCAACTTGAAAGAATTATTGTACTTTACATGTTTTAAAGTATTAACTTCATTATCATGAACTTTTAAGTTTGTATAATCCTATCTATCACTCATAAAGAGTAAGGCAATAGTATCTGGCAGGTGTCCCAGTTTCATCTAATTTGATTGAGAAGCAACTACCGTACCTTTATAAGGGTCTGTGTGAAGGCTGTAAGAGCTTACTAGACCACTCTCTGAACTGCAAGACCAAACACAGAGGTAGAAGGTCTCATTATTTTTCAATACATCTATCTCAGTATAAAAGAAATCTTTCCCCAATTGAGGATGGATTTAAACACTAGGAAGAGGAGACACAGTGCCTGAGACCTACAGTACTTTTAGAAATCCACAAAAATGTTTTAATTTTATTTAAAATCATAAGAAAAGTGGATGTAGTAATGATGCACATATCACAATGAATCCAGCCTGGATTAATTTTATGTATTTGTTATGGAGGAAGGGACCCAGAAAGGCAAAAGTACCTAGGGTTGACATCAGTCATAACGCAACCCTGAACACAGTTGATTTACTGGGTGACTTCTTGGCAAACCTTAAAATATGCTCAGAGAAAGAGCCTTATGCTTGTAAACAAGTCCAAGGTCCACAAGTTGTGAGTTCTGTCCACTGGGCAAATCACTCAGCCTCTGTGACCCTCTGCTTTGCTATCTGAAAAGAGCTATGGCTACTAACCAAAAGGTCAGCAGTAGGAATCCATTAGACATTTCTTAAAAATTCTATGGGGCAGTTCTACTTTGTCCTGTATGATCACTGTAAGTCAGAATCTGTTTATCTACAGAATCTACTTATCTGATTGTGTGTGTGTCTCTGTCTTAAGTACATTACAGGCATACTTTGGGAAAGGATTAAGTTGACTAAGGCAGGTTCTTCAACTGCTATTTTATGTCTGCCTAAACCAAGGATCCAATAACAACAGATTTGTTTTTTGATTTTAAGCCAAGGATCAGGAACCGTGGCGGTAGAGTGGTTAAATGGCACAGCTGCTAACCAAAAGGCTGGCTGTTCAAATCTTTCATCCTCTCCTTTAATACCCTATGGAGCGTTTCTACTCTGTCCTGTAGGGTTGCTATGAGTTGGAACTGACTCGATGGCAATGAACTTGGTTTTGGTTTTTGGAAACCAAGACCAGAGGGCTCAAGCGATTCCACCAAGTATCTCCAATTAGAGCAGGAATCTAAATTCAATCTGATTCACACACCTGCTCCCTTTCCAGAGTCACTGTGAGTATCGATAGACAAAAAGAAGTAATTTCTAAACACCTAAGCATCATTTAAATATATTTAATTGCAAATGATGACATTTGCTTTTGCTAATTTTTTCCCAAAGCATTTTTATGATCCAAATATGTGAACTGTATACAAATGAAGTAACTTGGTTTTCTCCTAGGTTTTATTCAAGCTTATATAAGAGTAGCATAAACTTAAACATTTGGGGGATAAAGAAAATACACAAACTGCCAGGCTTTCTTTAACTCTTAGACACACAGTTTAGCCTCACATATGTGTGCATATATTATTTTAGTAATACATATGTATTCAATATGAAGAAATAGCTGATGAAGTTTTAAATTCAACTTGTTTTAAATTGTTCCATAAAGTTGAATCGCTTAAACAAAAGAAACCGTATCTGCTTTGAAAGCAAATGTTTAAGAGCAACATTTTTTTTTTTCTCCACATGTAAATCTTTTTAGGTAAGGAACTAGAGACAGAAAAGATAAAGGAATTGAAACTGTTCCGACTTTTAGTGGTAGTCAGAGGGTCTGCTTTTTCCTGGCTGCTACGTTCTCCAGTGAAGAGGCAGCAAAGATGAGCCACCTTCCAAAGAGACTAACAGTGTCCACTGCAGTTCAGAAGAAACTACATAGAACAAAATCCTTGAATGCTAGCAATGGAAGGGATTCTGTTTAACATCTGATTCTCCCCTCATTTTATGAAAGGAAAAAAAAAGAAACTGAGACCAGCCTGGTGAATGATTTGGGCAGTGAGAGGAAGACTTCAGACTAGAATCCCATTCTCTTTATAATAACATGAAAAGAGCATGTTATTTATCCTGAAAATCAAGGCCAAAAAAAAAAAAAAAAAAAGAAATGACACAGTTTAGAGGCCTATCAATTAAGAGAAGAAGCTTTGATTCAGTAAATGTCTACCACTAGAATTTTCAGCATAGGTAGGTACCTGTGTTACATGGTTTGAAATAATGGGTTCATACATTATCTGCAATTTCTGCAGCAATTTTCTTTCCAGTCTCAGCAGTCTCACAGTCATGCATCTTAAAATTTCATTTATAATAATGAAATTGTTAATTAATCTCCATATTAAATAGTTGAGTAAATAACATTATGCAGCATTGGTCTTGAGATTTTTTCCATTGGCACCACCAGAAGATCTTGGCTACAAAAGTCAGTCAGTGAACTTGTAAAATATCTTATGAATAAAAAGAACACATAGAATACATGATTTTAAAAAAGATGGAATAAACAAGAGTATTAAATATAGATAGAAAGGCCAAGTCATAATATGCCAATCATGCCACCTCCAGATTGAAAGATATGTCATCCTTAAATCAGTCACCCATTAGTGACAGACATTTAGGCTCTAATTTCAGTCCCATGAATGCTCTGCCCCAGTAGCAGATAAAAGCCATGGCTACTCAGCAGATCGTGTGAAAGTCACACAATTGGCAAGGTCCTATGCCCAGATCCCTCTGGTAGAAGAAGGATGTGTTGTCTCCAGCTACCCTCCTTAAGTTGAGCTCTTTCCTCAACACACTCTGTTCCTTATAACCACATCTTCAACAGAGAATCTGGCAGACAGAGTCTGGACATGTGAACTTCACGTGATACAATTTAAGTAGCGGGGTTCTTCTATCCATCTTGTACCCTATCCTGAGTATGTTGATCCCTCTCTGTATTGTTGAGTGTTTTCATTTGGTTCAGCAAATCATCTGTTTTTTGTCCCTTGACTCGCATGAATGTCTGCAGGTTAATAGATTTAGAAGTTACCATTGCCTTAATTTCTCACATGACAGGGGCCCCTGGGACTGTTATCTGTCTGAAAACCACTGTTACAATGCAAGCTTACAAATCAGTAAGAGTTAGCCTACCTCAGTAATTCTTCATCTGTCTTAAATGTTATCTGTCATGGTTTAATCTAATATCTCCTTTACAGCATTCCTAGACTATGTTGGAATCATGGTATAATATACGTAATATACAAGATCTATTCTGATTCAGTATATCTGAGGTTGAAATGCAAATTCTCAGCAGGGCCTCAAGCTAAAAATAACCAGTTTGAAACCCTGGTTAGACTTTGTTTCTACACTTTCTTTAAATTCTTCCCTAGGAATTGTATCACTAACATGACAATCACACCACTTCATGACAATATGGCATCAAAATACACCTGTTTTCGAAGCTTATAATGCAGTCCTTCTGACTTATAAATTTTTATGTTCTACTAAGCTTGCATCACATAAAGGAATTTTCATTCTTCCTAACGAAGAACTTTTAAAATTAAAAAATTCCATTTATTTTCTGAAATACAGAATAATTTATTTTTACAGTGCTATAAAATTGACTTCCAGAGCACGCAAGGATCTTGCATTATGTTGAACCATATGAAGCTGCTATTTTGTAAGTTTAAAATAGCCAACTATTGGCATATCATATCATTCAAACTAACAGATTTGGGTCTTCAACCATTATCTAACTAGTTCCCTAAGGGATTCTTTTACTTATAAATAAACCCAAACCAAACTGACACCATCAAGTTGATTCTGATTCATACAGACCCTATAGGACAGATAAAACTGCTCCGAAGAGTTTCTAAGGAGCACCCGGCAGATGTGAACTGCTGACCTTTTGGTTAGCAACCCTAGTACCGTAGCACTTAACCACTATACCACCAGGGTTTCCTGTATATAAGTAATCATATACATATGTGTACAAAATGTCACAGAACAATGGGTATTGATTGCTTGATGATAAAATAATTTACTCTGTGTCATGGATTGAATTGTGTCCCCAGAAAATTTGTGTAGCCCTTTGGCTAGGCTGTGATTCCTAGTATCGTATGATATGCAACTCCTGCCACAATGATGTTAGTCACAGAGGATGCGCAGCAGTTGTGTTGGTGAGGCAGGACTCCAGGTGTAAGACTGTATTGTGCCTAAGGCAACCTCTTGGGATATAAAGAAAAGGGAAGCAAGCACAGACTTGGGAACCTCATACCACCAAGGAAACTATGCCAGTAGAAGAGTACATCCTTTGGGAAGGACCCAGGGTCCCTGAATCTCAGAAGCTCCCCGTCCAGGGGAAGATTGACAAGGATCTTCCTCTAGAGTCAAAAGAGAAAGATTTCCCCTGGAGCGGATGTCCTGAATTTGGACTTGTAGCCTATTGGACCATGACAGAATAAAGCCAGCCACTTAGAGTATTTCTAACAGTACTGGATGACTAAGAGACTCTATAAACCTTCATCTAAAGCAAATTGTGTATCCACACATTGCTTTATGACACTGGTTGCCAGCCCCACACTGTGTCTCACCTTCTGAACACTGGGTTGTCCATTTCCATTTGTCCAGCTTTACTGTCCCAACGTGCCTTCTCCTCTTTGTCCCTGGGCTGGTGTGTCCATCCGGTCTTGTATATATGGTTGAGCTGTGTGAATTATTGTTTTATGAGCCTGTTTAACCTTTGGCTGAAAGATGAACCTCAGGAATGACTTCAGTACTGAGTTAAAAGGGCATCCTGGGGCCATACTCTCAAGATTTCTCTAATCGCTGTCACACGAGCACATCTGGTGTGTTCCTGTGAGTGTCAATTTTGTTTTATACTTTTTTCCAGCTCTGTCTAAGACCCTCAGTTGTGATCCCTGTCAGAGCAGTTGGTGGGGATAGCTGGACACTATCTAGTTGTGCTGAACTCAGTCTGGTGGAGGTTGTGGGAGCTGCAGTCCATTAATCTTTTGGACTGAGGTTTTCCCTAATGCATTGTTAACTAACCAGTTTTCAGTACCTTACTGAGGACTTCTAATATTTCTATTGCCCCTCAAGGACAATTTCTTTCTTGATTGAACAATTTCACATTATGGAAAGGTCTTCCCAATTCTGTATAAAAATGTACATCACTACAACTTCCACTTAGGAGTAAGGTGTTTACGTTCTTTATGATGTCAACAGGGACACTTCAGAGAGTGAAATAGGACATTCCTGTAATTTCCAGGAGCAACAGATATAAACTGAATTTCTCATAAGCAATAAGCATGTGGGTCACAATAACTATACATGATTCCTCTTCTACAAGCTGAAAACTCTGGTGACAGACTGGTTAAGTGCTACGTCTACTAACTAAAGACTGGCAGCTGAAATCCGCCAGGTGCTCCTAGGAAATCCTATGGGGCAGTTCTACTCTGTCTATAGGGTGGCTGCAAGTCAGAATCAACTTGATGGCACTGGATTTGGTTGTTGTTTTCTTTTTCTACAAGCTAATCTTTAAAACTGCTGATTTCTATACAGCTTCCCCCCCAGCTTCATAAAATTAAACACAACTCTGCTTACTTAGATTATTTATCTGCTGATATGACTATGAAGTCCATACATTTCACTTAGCTTAGTGTCAATACATTAAACACAGATTGCAAGGCAAAAATAATCAGATAAAACTGCATCAATTTCTAAGTCAGAAAAATATATAAATTATAAAACTAATAGCAACACACATCCTTAGTTGCCCACTTTCTTGGATGCAAATCATTAGCTCCCTGCGTGCTTCTTTTTTTCTAACTCTTCATCCTGTATTTTCCTCCTTATTGTCCCCTTCTTCTTACTGGAAACTCTAATGGTTAAGTGGTTAAGCACTGCCACTGTTAACCAAAAGATCATCAGTTCAAATCCACCAGGTGCTCCCTTGTGACTCTATGGGACAATTATACTCTATCCTATAGTGTTGCTATGAGTTCAAATTGACACGACAGCAACGGGTTCGGTTTTACTTTGGTTTCCCTTACTAGTGTTTGGCTCTGAACAACACAGAGTACTGTATAGACTTGCCTTCCTCATTATTAAAAATGTGCTGATCCTAGAAGGCTACAGGAGCCCAGGGACAAGGACTAGACAGCAGGAAGGAACAGGAAGACTAATAATAAAAAACTCAAGTTTGAGAAGGGGGAGTATTGACATGTTGTGGGTTTGTTAGCCAATGTCAAAACGGTCTGTGTACTGTTTAATGAAAAACTAATCTGTTCCGTCATCTAAAGTACAATTAATTTCCTTTTATGTGTGGATCCTTATCCAGAGTCCTTTTGATTAAATACACAATACAAATATCTTCTTGTTAATATCCTTGATTAGAAAACTGTTATTCATTGTCTAATTGTAATTAAAAACAAAGTAGGAGACAAAAGAAGTGCATGACACTTATGACAGGGCTTTGTCCCCAGCAGACTCTAAAATCAGTGGTTCTCATCCCAGCTATTTATCATATCCTGGCCAAAATTTGCAAGAGGCTAAGCTGGCTGCAGCATGCAGGAATTTGACTTCTCAGTACTGAGAGATTTTCTTAGAAAACACTAAAATCTGGCAACAAACAGTTATATTCAGTGACACACACTGGAAAGGTGATAACATGAATAAGGAGAAACTGAGATTGCTTTTATAGAAGCAGACATTGTGAGATGTTCCTCTGCTATGGCTGTTTCAAAAATTTAATTATTGCTTATCTGTTAAGTACTATGGCGACTTTTAATCCCTCAAGAGTGACTCTAAATGATCTAGTGTTAAAGAGTTAACTCAAACATGAAAAGATTAACATCCACTGTAATAAATGTTTATTTGCAGACTGGTGACGACCAATGTAAATAAAAGGATGAGAAAAAAGGCAGAATAAAGGAAGGGCTTCCTACTGCCTTTATAGGTGAGACAGCACTTCCATTAGCACTCAATATAAAATTATATTGATCTATTGATTTGCTGTGGCTTCTCTTAAAATTTAACACATACCTTTACAAACTCTAAAGTGACCACCTCTGTTTAATCTTATCCACCTCCCTTATTAATTTAGTTATTGATTATTCTTAAATTTTAAAAATTCAGTATTAGCAGAAGTAAAAAGCACTGTGACAATAGGAATAGGGACTATATGAAAGAAGCTCATTAACAAGTGTTTTAAGTATGAGAAGCCAGCCTGTTTATGTACAGCTTTATTCTGAGAAATCCTCTTTTCCCTTAATAGAGCACCATTTCCTCAGAGTCCTGGCTTACTATGGCATCTGCTTATATTTGCTACCGCTAATGTTCTAGAGTCCGTTAATGTTCAATTGCCAGTTGTTTTGACTAGTAGACTTGGCAGTCTTGGCTAATGCAGAATGGGAACAGAAAGTAGCGAGCAAGAGGGCCTTTAGTAATCAGAACATCGCAGAAATAAACGGAGTGAAGCTCATTTACCCACTGCCACTAGCTCATGTTAAATCGCTGTGGGCTTTATTACTATGACAAGATAATCATGAATCTGACAAAATACCCCCAACAATAAAACAAAGTGAGTTGCAATACTTGCTGACCATCTTTCTTCAATATAACATCCGTCACTATGACCAAAAAACAGCTCTGTTTCTTTGGTCAAAGGTATTTAATGGTCTCTTAAATTTGCAAGTAGAACAAATAAGCACATTTGATTTGTAAATCAAATGGAAAAGATGAAAAATGCATATTCCAATTACATATAAATAATAAGGCTTTTTAAGACAGAATTTGTATCTTATTGATTTATTATTAATCTTTGTAACTCTTCAGTGTCTTGTGTCTAGAATTAGGTAAAAAATAATTTTCTGCTTTTTTCACAAGACTGTGTTATACATAACTCGTGATATAATCAGCAGATTCGCTCACCATGGCCACTATAATCCTTTTATCGTTCTGTATTTTGGGTTCAAATAAGTGTTAAAATTTGAAAAATTGTCTTAGACATGGAAAAAAAACTATAATAAATTCTGCATGCTCATGGTGAGAAATTTTTTTCCCAGTGAAATCAATGGGACGAAACCAGGACTTTGAATCAGTTTGTTCCAGTTCAAAACCTTAATGAGAATTTGCATTTCTAACAAGTTTCCAGGCAATGCTGGGAACCACTAGTAGAGTAATGGTTCTTCAAATTTATTATACGTAAGAATTGTCTGGGGATCTTGTTAAACTGTAGATTTGGACTCAGTATAGCTGGGGTGGAATACAAATTCTCAGGAGTGGTTTGAACCACAGTGAACCAGTGTATACCATGTTACTCAAGCACTAGGTGAAACTAAGAACTATTCTGCATTCTGGGTACTTCCTGAGAGAAGACTATGTGAGCAAGGCCCAGCCAGGTGGGAAACCTCATGCGGTAGAGATAGCAGGGTTGACGTGTTCCTCACCGGAAAGTTTCTAAAATCCAATTATTCTTTAATGCCTTAAAATTGTCAACTGAGAAAATAAAATTGCACTTTGGCAAGCACAAATGCCATCATGTAATTCAAAAAAAAGGAATTACGTCTGAAAATAAATTTGGAAAGGTCTGTCTCACCACCTTGTTCTTTTCACTCTTTTACTTTTTTCATTATGAACAATTTAAAGCACATACAAAAGTAGAGACACTAGTCACATGAATTCACATGTATACACCATTTAGCTTCAATAGTCAGTCAACCTTTCCTCATACAGATCCATCCCATTTTATACTTGCAAGAGGGTTTTAAAGCAAATCCCACACATCATATCTATTCTTCCACCTAGTTACCCTTCAGTGTGTATCTTTAAAAGAGAAAACAATTTCCTTCACATTTCATGATCACATTTTACAACTTTCCTAATCATAAGTTAATGTCACCGAATATCTGTTCTGGCTTCAAACTTAACTATTTTCTCATATATATTTTTATCACTTTGTTGTTTAAATCAGGACTACTCCCACTCCTCATGCCCCTAAAAAAGGCTGGATGACATTACACTGGGTTGATATGTCTCTCAAGTCTCTAACTGTTAGCAGTTTTCCCTCCTATTTTTTTTTTTTTGATTCATGTCATTTGTTGATGAAAATATGTCTAGTAAGACTGAAAGAGCTTAGGTACTAAAAGTCACTTGTAATCAGCTGCTAACGCAGAGGCCGGCAGTTCAAACCCACCAAGAGGTGCTATAGAAGAAAGGCCTGGCAATCTGCTCCCATAAAGATGGTTGCTGTTGTTGTTGGGTACCATCAAACTGGCCCTTTCCTATCACATTGGAACCAACAGAATGAAACACTGTCCAGTCCCTCAAGATTATAGCCTAAAAAATCCTAAGGCACAGTTCTACTCCATAACTCTCGGGGTTGCCGTGAGTCTGAGTGGAAACAACAGCAAAGGTTTAAATTAAAAAATGGCACTGAGAGAGCTTAAATGACCCATCTGTTGTCACATAACTAAATAATAGAAGGCAGAGCCAAAGAGGAAAAAGCAATAGGTTTGAAGACTGATAATTTAGGCCAGGAGTCTGTAATTTACCAGCTGAGTGACCTTGAGCAAGTTACTTAACTCCTGGGGACCTCATTTTCCTCATCTAGAAAATGAAGATAATAAAATTTACCTTGCAGCGCTGATACGGTGATTAAAAAACAAAGTATATGAAATCTATCCCTTGGTGACTGAAAGACTAAGTATATGAAATCTCTTCCTTGCCCATAGTGGCATTTCATGCTATATTATTTGTGTCTTTGGAGAACAACATGTTGGCTTTTATATAAAATGATAGCATATTTTGGGGTTCCTCTGACAGTAGGGAATTAGATAAGTTTCTTAGACAGCTGTTAAATATTTCTGAATATCAAATCATGTAAGAGTCACTGTCCTTCATCTCTTATTCCTCACCATCTTTCTCTCACACATTTGATCCATCCCAGCAAGCCTGACCAAGCAGCATGGTTGGTACTCCCTCTACCTCCGCGTTGTGTCCATCTCTACCCAAGTCTCCACCTTTGTGGTTCCTGGTACGTGTGCCTAAGACAGTAACGACGTTTACTCCCTCACAGTGTGCTTCCTGTTATTCACTTAACATGTTGATATACTTCTTAACAGACATGTGGGTGTCTACATAGACTTGGGACAGGAAGAACCAGATGGCGCCCGGTCACCACCAGTGATAGCCACGATGGAGCTCACTAAGTTGAGTCTCACCGGCAACACAAGAATAAAAAGGGGTGCACCCTGAGATCTCCACTAAAAGACCACAACTAATGGTCCAGCAGCTTCAGGGTTCCCCTGGGAGCACGGCCCCTGGCCCTGAGGCTGCCCCTGCCCATAAGTCATAACGAAGGTCCACTCTTCAGACACAAATGGATTGGACTTGGTGATGCAGAGTGACCATATATTGTATGCACTTTATGGTTCTATGCATCTATAGGATATCATCCTGCTGACCTCTGGCTGGAGGAAGGAGAGTGGGTGGAGAGGAGGGGAAAGGAGACTGTTGGGAGGATGAGACATGTATGGAGCAGAGAAGAACAGTGTGCTCTCACCAGGCAGGGAGAGCAGTGGAAGCTGCATATAGGTGGGCATGTAAATTTATATGAGAATGAACATTTTCACTCAATCATAGTAAAAAAAATAAAGAAAAGAAAAGAAATTAGTTCTTTTGTTAAAAATCAATTGACATTTGAAGGCTACAAATAAAAGTTCAATCTCTTTAAACCAGAACTTTTAAGTGCTTAAAAGACAGCTGCAGTGATCACATAAGTAAAGCCACCTCTTTCCAGTTCAATAAAGCATTTATTAGAAGGGGACGAGGGAGATGCCTCATGGCAGCTACATCTTTACCATGAGTAATTAAAATGGATTTCAGGTCTCTGGAGCATTATGAAAATAAAGGAAGCAGACCGTGTGATGAAGAAGCAGTCAGCAGTGATAGACACTGCCTCAAGGTCAAGAAGGAGACAGAGAGAAGAAGGCTCAGAGCATAAACTTTGGTCATCAGGTAATGCCTTGAGACCTCGGATCCACGGATGTGGTAAGAACTAAAGCTGAGTTGAAGGGTCCCTGGTGGGGCAATGGTTAAGTGTCTGGCTGCTAACATAACTCAATAGCCACTGTATGGGAGAATGATGAGACTGACTGTTTCTATAAAGACTACAACACTGGTATTGAGCAAAATTCTAACTCAAAAAGGAAAGGTACTAGACGTGCTGACCTGATAGACACTAGAAAAACACTGAGAATGTGGCCCCTGGGCACTCATTCAGTTCCGTAATGAAGGCATTTCTGCAGTTCACTCTTCAGCCAAAGACTGGACAGAATCATAAAAGTAAACGAGACCAAGGGGCATACCAGCCCAGAGGCAAGGACTGGAAGGCAGGAGGGCACAGGAAAGCTGGTAATAAGGAACTAGAGGTTGAGAAGGGAGAGTGTTGACATGTCATGAAATTGTTAGCTAAAGCCATAAAACAACATATGCACTGTTTAATGAGAAATACTTTGTTCTGCAAGCCTTCATCTAAAGTACTATTAAAAAAAAAACAAAAAAACTTGGAAACCCTATGTGGCAATTCTACTCTGTCCTGTTGAATGCTATGTATCTGAATCAACTGGACAGCATAAAACAACAAAAAGCTAAGCTGTAGTGCTATCAGCAATGAATTGAAAGTGAAGAACTAGAAGCAATGAATCAAAAATAAGATTGGTGGCAAAAGAAAAGCTAGAATGAAATCCTGACTTGAAATGGCTCCTAGTATGAAAGGAAGCTTTGGAAACGAGTTCAGCTTCTCGGAGAAGCCAAACAAAACCTACAGCCGTTAAGTCAATTCCTGCTCATAGTGCTGGTGAGAGAATGTGAGAAGGGGGTGATTAGGAATAGGTGAGGACTGACTGTGACAGAAAATTTTATTTAAGGCTAATGGCAAGAACATCAGGTGGTAACTGGAACACACTCAGCAAGCAGAGAGAGAGGACGAGGACAACCGAGAGCGACACGGCAGGCTCCACGGAGCACGGCAGAGCTGTTACTGGCAGGACTGCTGTTGAAGAGATTTAAAGTGAGTTCCAGTTCAGACAGGAAGAGAAAGAAATCCAAGATTAACTCAGAGGGGCGTGGAGAACAGGAATGGAGCATTTGACACCAGGGACAAGTCCAGAAGGGCATCAGATAGTCACAGAATGACATTCCAAGGCACCACAAATATGAAAGGTGCCTGAGGCAGACAGACAAGAAAGAGGAAGATGTTTCCACTAACAGGGATTCAATATCAACATATATCCACCTTGGAATTTGGGGGAAGGGCACAGTTCAGAGACTGCTGCTGGGTACTAGTTAACCTCCATAAACCTTTCTATCAACTGGGTGGAAGGGTAACAACCAGCTAAATCCAAAAACAATCAAACCTGTTCCCAAGTTGATTCTAACTCACAGTAACCCTGTAGGATGGAGTAGAAATATCCCACAGGTTTCCAAGGAGTAGCTGGTGGATTCAAACTTCTGAACTTTTGATTGATTAGCATTCAAGCTCTTTAACCACTGTACCACCAGCCTCAAACAATCAGTCAGTGGGCATTATACAGAAGAAGATTGTAGTGAAAAAAAAGGATTTTTCTAAATTCAAGATCTTAAAAGACAGGACCACATATGTGCATTTTGGTGAAACAGAAAGGAGACCATTGGATTAGAGGTGATTAGGTATCTGTTAAGTGGATTATCATTGAGGACACTGAGGTTACAATCTTTCAGGGGTCCCGGGGTCCTTCCAGCTAAGAACTACAAAAGAGGAAGAGGGTAAAAAAAAAAAAAAGAACCGGGTAAAAACAGTAGAGACAAGAAAAAGGGAGAAGGGCTCAAACTGAAATAATTAATCCATCTGAGAATCACAAGCAAAAAAAATTTCCCAGAGGTGCAGGCGGCAGAGAAAGTGTCTGCTGATCCAGAGCAGCAGCTGGGCAGCATCAACACTTAATGTCACTGGATTCTAAGATCAATGAAAAACGTTAGAACGATGTTTCCCAAAAAAGATTTTGGAAAAAGTAGTCATAAAATATGTATTATAAACATTTCTTAAATACAGATTTCCTCCATATTAAATTATTCTTTTAACACCTACAGGCTTCAGTTCCTATTGAAGATCAAAGTGCTGTCAAATTTTGTTTTGTTAAGAGAAGAAACTTTTCCAAGCAAGATCTTATTTGAGATGTTATTTTTTAACATGGTCTTCAGGTCTCCTGAGATGAAAATTTATTCTGATGGAAGTTTGTTATTAACAGGACTGCAGGAGCTAAGCAAGGGGAGAGGCGTACAGACAGAGGAGGTGCCAGAAGGTGCAAGTAGAGCAGAAAGAAACCCTCCTCACGGCATCTCAAGTTCACAGACATGACAAGTCATCAAAGACACAAACCCATCTACGGCCTTCCCCTAAATAACTGCATGCTAGAGATTTAAGAGGCCATAAGTGCATATTGGGCAGTGATCCCTCCCAAAAATGAGAGTCATAATTATTTTAGATGTTTCTGGCAGTTACCTCTTATCCTATGTCAAATCATGCATTTTTTTAAAAGCATTTAATGTGGGAAAGCATGTCAGACATTTGCCATTTCAACCACTTCTATGTACACAATTCAGTGACACTAATTATACTCATTCACACACTGTGTAACCATCACTGCTCTATCTTTCCTTTTTTTCTTTCATTTTTTTCCATCACCCTTAACAGAATGCCAGTATCCCTTAAGCAATACCTTCTGATTTCCCCTCCCACTGCCCCCCAGTAACCACTATGGATTTGCCTATTCAAGAATTATTAGTTTTATTTGAAATATGAAAATGACTTCCAAACATTGGCTGGTTTTGAAGTGTTTATACTACTGCTGATGAGTCTTATTTTCCTTTTAGGTGTGTATATGTTGACTCACCCAGGAAGATAGCAGTTTTGAGGATCTAAGGAAGATGTTTCTTTTACTTTTATTCATACACCTGATTTTCTGCATTACTACTAGGGAAGGCATTGTGTTTGGCATCTGGGATGAGTTAAGATATTGATAAAGATAGTGACTCATCACAGAACTTAACAAAAATGTCAGGTATGTAATAAAAATTTAATAAACATTGGTTTGATAAACAACAATAGCAGTGGTCATTTCTTTAATTATTAACTATTTTTAAAAATGAATAACTATCACTGTGTTCTCTTATTTATTTTTTAAGGCAGTTTTAAGAAAAACTTTGAATAGATCACAGACCAGCATGTGAAGATGGTCACAACAAAGAATTAAACAGGTAACAATGTCACACGGTGGCATTATCATACTTCTTCAGTACGAAGACTACTGCACACCATCTCTGCGTTAGTGATGAAACCAAAGCCAGGCACTATGGAGACTGGACCAACACACTCAGCACCTGTGAGCTGGCTCTGGAAAGTGAAAAGTTTTAATGTCTAAAAAGGTAGTACAATGCCATAGCCTCAAGTTCAAATTCAGAAGCTGTTCACACTGAAGAAAAACGATCTGAAGGACAGAGCACAGGGAAATTCAGGAACTGCTTGAACAGGCGGGAGTAAAGCAGACCAATAGTTACCAGCCGGGCAGCTTTCCCATAGGAGAAAATACTCGGTCACCAAGCTCCAGCGATGGACAAGCCTCTGTTTCCCGACCGAAGATAGCCTAGAACACAAGGTGCTGATCATAAGGAAAGAGGGTGTGCTGGCGAGCAATCCACTCATGATGAAGAAAGAGGCCTGAGGGAAAAGCCTGAGTCCTGTGACCCAGGGTACCACCTGGACCCTTGGCCACTTCCCGACCTCACGGAAAGGAAACTCTCATCTCTGTTTATCAGTAAAGAAGACTAGTAGGAAGAAGCGTCTCGGGACCCTCACCATTTTACTTGGATGATAGGTCCCGAACTTGGGAGCTTAGCATCAAACACAACCTTGTAGAAACGCTGTTAGAGAAGTCACTGACAGTCCACACTCTCTGTCTGGGAACAGCCTAAGGGAGGACGCAGGCCGCATGTGGGGACTATCAAGAGCACAATTCCCAAGTTTAACAAACAGTGAAGGCAAATGACACGGGGTTTACAGGAGGAGAGTGGAACAGGGCGATGGAATCAAAACTATAAGTTCTTTCTTGCACAATCTATTAGTAAAGCCATACTTTTTACCTCTGAGCACACAAAGTTAACCATTAAGCTGTCTTTTTACCACAGTAGAGTTGAACAAAATTTCAAAAGGAAATTCAAAAAAAGTTTGGTAGAACTTTGTTTTAAGGTATTCACTCATACAAACTAAAATAAGAAACCATATCCGACTCGACGGCACTTGGCTTGGCTTGGCTGGCTATCATAGATAAGCCTTAAAATGCAAACCCCTAATATAGAAACGGTCAGAGACCCCAGTGAATACATCACAGCACTCCTGTCTGAATGTGGGAATTATACAAACACTCTTAACATGACCGTGGCCGTGTTGAGCCACCGTAAGCTACTTATTGCAACCCTGCCTAACCTTTTATACTAAGGGACATAATATTAACATCTTGAGTCCTTTAACCTAGAAGTTACCTAAGAGTACATTCAGATCAAAGAGATAAATCATGGAAAACCATGAGAAAACAAAGGACGTGGAAAACCTCTCCCTTTCAGATAAGGAATTAAACAGATCTGGATGTCTTTAACTCTTTAACGTTAAAGAGATGAACCTCCTCCAGCACAAACTATAAATACTACAATAAAGCTCAGTTCTGGGCACTCGGTTGTGACGACCGGTAGCCCCTGGTCCCACTTTTTCATGTCTATCTTTTTCCTTAATCTCGATGATGCTGACCGTGTTTGTCGGGGAACTCTCTGTGCTGGACATCTGAAAAACACAGAAGTGAAAAGATAGAGGGTGATACCTGGGTGAGGAGCAAAGATGATAAAAGGGTAGTTATTTTACCCTTGAGCATGTCTGAAGGGAGTGAAGAAGAAACTAACACAGAGAAAAAGTTTAAAATTACACTTAAGAGAGAATTGGGGGGCAAGAAATATTACAAGAAAACAAGAGGAAACATTATTAAAAGCATAGGAAAACAAATTCAGGTTTCCCTTATCAAATCATATGTAACTGTATAAAGGAACTACAAAGATTTGTACTAAATAGAAAACAATAAAAACTAATAGACACTAATGAGTTCTTGACATAACAATTCAGTCAGTAAATATTCACTGAATATTTGGGGAATAGCAAAGCAACTATACAATAAAGTGCTTTTTAAAAAAATTTAGATAGACAAGTCCACATAAAAGATTAGTGAACAATTCACTATGGCATATAATTAAATATTAATTTTTATATGTGATGTCTAAGAATTTCCATGTACATTTAGTCAGTTACCAAGAAAAAAATAAAAACCTCTCAAAGGCTTACATGACAGGCTCTATGATAAATATGATTAGGAATATCTAGATTCCCATATGTGAACAAAATAAACCTATTACTTCACATCATACACAAACATTAATCCAGATAAATCAATAACTACATATAAACAATAAAATTATAATGCTTACTGAAGAAAACACCTGTATACACAAACATTTCTTATGACGCAAAAATGATTAACCATGAAAAAAAAAATTAAACTTGATTTCATAAAAACTAAACTTCTGCTCTTCAAAAGAGACCATTAAAAACAAAAAGATGACATTAAGGAAATGAAAAGGCAAGTTATGGACTACAAGAAAATGCTCACAAGACATACATAAAGGAAATGTGAAGAACTCCTATATATCCAAAGTTAACAGAAAACAACTCAACAAACATGGAAAAAGATCTAGAATAAGCATTTCACAAAAGAGGTTATTTAAATGGTCAATGAACAAGTACGAAAGATGTTTATCGCCACCATACATCAAGGAAATGCAAATCAAAAATCAAATGTAACGAGTTACAATTTGTGCTCTCTAGAATGGGTTAAAACAAAAGAACTAAAGACATCCACAAGTGTTGGCAGGAAAATAAAGCAGTGGAACTCTCCTCTGCTACTAGCAGGAGTGAAAAATGGTATCACTGTTTTGGAAATCAGCAATTTTTCATCAAGTTAAGTATACAGCCAGTTTAAGACCCAGCAATTCCATCCACTGGCATTTACCGAAGAGAAACAAAAACATGCATTCACAAAAAGCTCAACAGACTATATCTGAGATTCACCCATGTTGTTTTGTGTGTCAGTACTCTATTCCTTTGTACTCCTTTCATTGCATGAATTTACCACAATTTGTGTATCTGTTTTCCAACCGTAGGCATGTGGATTACTTCCATTTGGAAATTAATAGAAACAATTATACTATGAACACTGTCAATAGCTCTCAAAATTCAGTGAATGCTTACAATTTGTGTTTTACTCTATAAAAATTATGCATCAATTAAAAAAATCAAAAACAAAAAGAACTTAAAATGAACCAAGTAATTTCTAGGCATGCTTTCCTAGTCTAATACTTTGTCAAAACAGGTATACTTTTCCAGTATTAGCTGTGATGAAAATAATTATTGAAGGAATTCTATAAGTTTGACTCAGTGCCATTTACATTTCACTGTCCTAAAAGTTAACACACTTCTTTAATGATTTTCAATTTGCAGCTGATGAGCTGTCCAAATGAAATGTTACCATGTGTTACTTAGGTGTCAAGCCCTGTGTTACCCCACGGTGGTCAGTCTTCAGTGCTTCTAAGCTCATCTCCAACCAGAGCTACATCACTATGAACATCTTACCATTTATTAGTACCGTTGTTTACTATGAAATTTTTTATTATCTAATGCTTTAGAATTTCTAGAATAAGAAAATAAGAATAAGAATAAGAAAATCTAGAATAAAAATAAGAATCACTTATTTTACTGTATTTTTGTCTGTATCAAACTGGATGATTTCTCATCTGAGCCCAACATTTGCTTATACTTTTAACATGTCCCACAAAGCCAACATGCAACAGAGTGATTTGTATTTCTGAGAAAGCTTTTTAGGTTTCATGAATATCATTCCAAGCCACTAAAATATGGGAATAAGAAAAATAGTTTTGTTTAAATCCCACTGACAACCATTTTCAGAATTTAAAAGGTTTTTTTAATCATGTAAAGAGCACCTTAATAATTTTTTAAATGTACTTAATCCTTGAGATAAATCTCACATGTCACATCAACCCGTTTGTCTCAGTCATCTTTTAGATAACTGGTCTAAGTTGAACATGGGAAATCTCAATCCCCTCAAAAAAAAGGACTCCATTCCAGAACTACTTAAATCCATGCTTTATGTCAGGTGACTTCACAACACAGAATAATGACATAATTACAGTGTCCTAAAACGGATTTAATTAAGCAGTTGAAAATGTCCTGAGATGTTAAACGCCAAATATTAGACAAAATTCTGCTCACTCTCTTCTATGCTGGCAAAACTACAAGTGACAGTTTTTCCTAGTGAAACTGTGTGAACATAAAGCTACTGAGTGAGATCATGAGACCTCATGGCCCTTGTTGACATGAGCTCTACACGTCTTTTTTTTCAAATTCAGAAACTACAGAATCCCAGCTGTTCAAATGTCTGACAGAAATAAGGACTTGGATGAGTTCCATTTGGCTGAACTGTAACAGCACAAACAGGAATAAAGCAATGCTCTCAGATGACAACTTAGCAGAATCAAGTAATTTCCAAGTGGGGGAAATAAAAATGCATCATTCTATAAAGGTGAGAAAACAAGTTGGAAATGAAGAAGGACTGGTAGTCGAAAAATACAGCTTTTGTTATAGACACAATGCCAGAGATCACAGGGCAGAATTTTGTAAGACCAACAACTTCACTGCAGATACCTTTTTTCACCAACACAAACGGTGACTACATCAAAACTCACCATCATGTTGTTGAAAAACATGCACCTCCCCAGATGGAATACACAGGCATCAAATCAACTACATCTGTGGGAAGTCAGTGGAAAAGCTCAATGTCATCAGTCAGAAAAAGGCCACGGGCTGAGGATGGGACAGGTCATCAGCTGTTCATGTATGAGTTAAAGTTGAAGAAAATTTTAAAAAGTCTATGAGAGCCAAAGTATGACCTTGAGTATATTCTACCGTTAGACATTATCTCAAAAATAGATCTGACTCAAGATCAGCAAGTTGAAGGATAATTTCAAGAATATCATACATGAAGAAAGCAAGAGGTCATTAAAAAGAAAGAAAAGACGAAAAGAAGAGACCCTGAGGCTTGCTCTTGAACATGAAGTAGCTAAAACAAATGAAAGAAACAAGCTGAACAGAGGATTTCAAAGGGCAGCTGAAGAAGGCAAAGTAAAATATTATAATGGCTTGTGAAAAAAAATGCTTGGCATTTCTCAAGCTGACAGCACTGAAGAAGAGATTCAAGCCACAAGCTGCAACAATGGTAAAATATTAAATGACACAGGAAGCATCAAAAGAAGACGGAAGGAGTACGCAGTCACTGTACAAAAAGAACTTTGTTGTCATTTAACCATTTCAGAAGTAGCGTGTGATCACAAACAGTGGTACGGAGGGAAGAAGTCCAAGCTGCCCTGCAGACACTGTCAAAAAAGAAGGCTCCAGGAATTGATGGACTACTAACTGAGCTGTTTCAACAAACAGATGCAGCGCTGTGAAATTTGGAAAACAGTTACTTGGTCAACTGACCAGAAGAGATCCATACTCGCACCCATTCCAAACACAGGAGAGACAACAGAAGGGGAAAAATGTCAAACAGTATCATTAATACAACATGCAAGTAAAATTTTACTAAGTTCATTCAAAAATGGTTACATCAGTATCTTGGCAGGGAATTTCCAGAAATTCAAGCTGGGGTCAGAAGAAGATGTGGAAAGAGAGATATCATTGCTGATGTGAGATCCTGGTTGAAAGTAGAGAATACCAGCAGATGCTTACCTGTGTTTTATTGACTAGGCAAAGGCATTTGACTGTGTGGGTCATACAAATTGTGGATAACATTATGAAGAATGAGAATTACAGAACAATGTAATTGTTCTCGTGAAGAACCTATACACAGCCCAAGAGGCAGGTGTTCAGATAGAACAAGGGGATGCTGTGTGGTTTAAAGTCAGGAAAGGTATGTATGAGGGTTGTATTCTTTCACCACAATTATTCAATCTGCATGCTGAGCAAATAATCTGAGAAAATGGACTATATGAGGAAGAATACAGCATAAATATCAGAGAAGCACTGTTAATAGTCTGAGTTATATGGATAACACAACCTTGGCTTACCGAAAGTAAAGAGAACTTGAAGCAATTAACAATACAGATCAAAGACTTTAGAGTAGATTTACAGTTCCATATAAGAAAACAAAAATCTCCACAACTGGAGGAAAAGTACTATCACGATAAATGGACAGAAGATTGAAGTTGTCATGGATTTCATTTTGCTTGGATATGCCTTTGATGGTCATGGAAGTAGCAGCTAAGAAACCAAATGCTACACTGTCCTGGCCAAATCTGTTGCAGAAGACTTCTTTTAAGTGTTGAAAAAGCAAAGACATCATTCTGAGCATGAAGCTGTGCCTGATCCAAACCATAGTACTTTTGATCTCCTCACACGTATGTTAAAGCTGGACAGTGACTAATGAAGACTAAAGAAGAAGGGACACTTTTGAATGAATGTATTGGTGAAGAATACAGAGTATAGCCTGTCAGAAGAATGAATGATCTGCCTTGGAAGAAGTATTGCCAGAATGTTCCTTAGAAGCAAGGATGGTGAGACCATTCTTACATCTTTTCAACAAGTTATTAGTAGAGACATCAGGCTTGGTAAAGCACACAGTAACCAAAAAGAGGAAGACCCTCAGTGAGATGAACTGATACATTGGCTGCAACAACGGTCTCAAGCCTAACAGTAATAATAATGGTACAGGACCAAGCAGTGCTTTGTTCCGGTGTGCACAGGATAGCAATGAGATGGGAATCAACTCAACGACACCTATTAACAACATAAAGGTGAAGTGTAAATTAATGTACAGTGACAATATAAGAGTACAAGAATGAAGTGTTAACATGGTTGCCCTTACTTTGAGATTCCATTTAAAATAAAAATAACCATGAAGTTTTATGAAATACTTTTCTTTCAAAAAATATATATATATTTATCAAGATAATCTTGCTTGGTTTAAAACTATACAGGTATGGATTCTGTCAGGAGGAAGAGCTTCTCATTCATTCATGATGTCCCCGGGGACTAGAATGAGCATGTTACTATGCAGCTCCTCATAAGCCAAGGTGGAGTTTCTAAACCATGCTTTTTACGATAACAGTGGACGAGATGCACCTAAATCTGGGCTCTGCCTAATTCCCTTTCATGTCCTTGCTGCAGCGCCTCCATAACATCCTCTCCTATAGTCCCTCACTCCATCGTCTTCCTCAGCTCTTCTTCCTGCTCTCCCTGATCTGCCTCCCCAACATCAATCATTTTAGAAGACTCATTTTCTCTTTTGGTTTTCCTTTCTTTCTCTCCTGTTCACAAGGAATGGACCATTCCTTCTGCCCATTCACACCGATGTGTTACATATCCTTGATTATTTTGAGAACAATGGCATATGTGCTGACTTTATAATATGAAGTTATTTTAAACAGGCTCTTTTAAAAGGTGAAGTACAAAGAAAAGCATACTTCAGAAAATACTTAAAATTTATATTTAAAGTATCTTCTTTCTTTTACTTCCCTATATTCAATAACCACTTGCAGATTTTTACTTAGAGAAACTTTTCTTGACCTGTGCAATAACTACAAATTATCCAATTCACAAGCTAACCAGAACCTATAAAATCAAACCAAATCCATTGCTGGCAAATCAATACTGACTCATAGCAATCCTATAAGACAGAGTACAAGTTGTCCCATCGAGTTTCCAAGGAAGACCTTGGGGATTTGAACTGCCAGCATTTGGGTCAGCAGTTACAGCTCTTAACTATTACGTCCTTGAATAAAATACTGAATAAACCTCAGCAGGACCCAGACCAACTACTATGGCGAATAACCCTCAAGGATGTGCCAATATCCTAAAGGTGAGAAGTCATACTCAGAAAGATGATCACACAGGACAGGCTGCAGCATGACCAGAAAAGAACACCTGTGGACTTCGTAGTCAGGACACTAGCCAGCCCAGGGGTCAGGAAAGCATTTGAGCCACAAGAGCATGGGAAGTAATAATGAGCTCATACCTACTTAAGGAGCCAGAAGTAGTTAAGACAGGGGTGTAGGTAATCAAGTTATATAATTACTTTGATGTGATTGTGATAGGTTTTCTTTATTTTTATGAATTACGTCACCTTTTTAGCCACTTTTTCACAGAACAAAGAAAAACTGGCATTGTGATTGTTTTTGAAACATGC
Organism: Heterohyrax brucei; assembly: GCA_028571685.1. Classification (NCBI taxonomy): domain Eukaryota; kingdom Metazoa; phylum Chordata; class Mammalia; order Hyracoidea; family Procaviidae; genus Heterohyrax; species Heterohyrax brucei. The sequence continues at coordinate 89,989,038 of CM053146.1, forward strand.
TAAATCGCTTTTCACTTAAGATGTTAGAAGAAATGGAGAGCTTTCTACATCACACCCACTCCACCGCCATCCACCTTCTAGTCTAGGGCGCCTGCTGTAGTTTTGTTGCCTGGAGAGTGAAAAGTAATGCTTGTGCCCATATCTCAGGAACAAAAGAGTCTCACCTACTTGTGGATATCTTCCTTTCTAGTTCCTTTAAAGCACTTGGTTACTGCTTTGCAAGAAAAGAGAAAACTGAGTTCATTTATTCTATAATTATATTTGCTCCAGTATCTAATATAGGCCCTCTTGGTCTGTTTTCATGCCTTTCTGCAAGCACAATTACTTTTTATTTCAATACTATCTCATAATATGATATTTTCTAGGGTATTTTGAGAAGCAGATAATTAAACGCTGCTAGTAACAATAACGTATCTAACATAGTGAGGTGATCAGAAGATAAACAGAAATGGCAATGTTTACAAATGGAGTAGCGATTATATTACATGCAGTTTTTTTTAGGTCACAAACTGTTGTATAACAATGATGTCATATCATATAAACTACTGAATCATGATTTTCATCTCCCAAAGAAGAATTGTAAGATACTATCTGATTTTAGAAACATCACAGTGTGAAAAAAACAGTGTGATTCAGAATAAAAATTGGTATTTTCAATAAACTCTTTCCAAGAAAAAACTCTATATATAATGTTAAGAATTATTAGTGTTAATGTCAGACATAAGAAAAGAATTCTGGAATGAAAACCAAATGAGGATAGTTCTACTGTGTTTCAAAGATCAGTTGAAGAAATGCTCACCACTGCACCAACTCTGCAGTGCCTTTTAAAATTCTTTTTTATCATCACCCAATATCACACAACATCTGTCTAATATTAGTACAAGTTTTACATCTCCTGAATGGCAAATTCTTAAATACTAGGGACCTGTTTTAGGTCATCTTTGTATCTCTCTCACCAACTAACATGGTGCCCTGAACAAAAAAGTCGATTGGTACCTACTTGATTGAAGGAATGGATGGCAGGGAAATGTAAAAAGTGTGCAAGATTGCCTCTCCACTCAAGGTATTTATAATTTACTTGAAGAAATAAAACTAACTCAAATGGAACAGAAAATACCATGTTCAAAGTACATTAAGATTTCAGAAAATAAGAACGTTTCCAAAGAAGTATAAACAGAAGACACGAGATTTCATCTGGACTCAAAGGTTTAGACAGAGAAGTGAAGTACAGCATTTGACACTGTAAAAGCAAAGGGAAATTGTAAAAAAAAAGAAAAGAGTTTACATTGGATGAAGACAGTGAGCAAAGACGTCATATTTCAAATGTGTTACCTTGAATTTTGATGACTTAAGAGGCAGAGAGACATTTATATCCATTAATATTACTGGTGATGGACATATCCATGAAATACAATGCAAACTGTCATTCTTAACATATAACTGTAATCTCTTGTACCACTTAACACCTGTAGACATGAAACAGAGTTCAATATTGTCATAAGATATGCATATAGTGCTACTATATTTCAAACCTATTATACTTTTTTTTCACTGCAATGATACTATGTTAACTCACCATTGACTATTTACTCCATAGTATTTTATTAAAAGACATTTTACAAGTGGCAGGTCAATTTCTTTTACAGTACAGAATAAGACTCTTTATTAAATATGTATATATTTACATCATTTTCAGATGAACTATACCATTAGATGGAAATCCTGGTCACATAGTGGTTAAGCTCTGTGGCTGCTAAAGGAAGGTCAGTAGTTTAAATCCACCAGATGCTCCTTGGAAACTTGAAGGGACACACCTACCTTGTCCTATAGGGTTGCTATTGATAGGAATCAGCTTGACTGTAGCAACTTATACAGTTAGATGACTGTCATGCATTGAACTGTGTACCCCCAAAAATGTGTGTAGCAACTTGGCTGGGCCATGATTCGCAATATTGTGGGATTGCCCTCCATTTTGTGATTTTCCTATGTTGTAAATCCTAATCTCTGATAATAGATTAGATTATGGTGAAATGACTCAGTTTGAGTGGGAATGTAACAGCCTTCCTTAGGTCACCACCTTGCTCCAGTTTCGTTGGAGTGTGGCTTGTAGTTTTGATATGCATTTTTCTAACGAATAGTGGCCATCAGTATTTCCTCATGTGTCTTTTAGCTGCCTGAATGTTGTTTTGGTGAAGTATGGGTTCACACCCTTTGCCCATTTTGTAATTGGGTCATTTGTCTTTTTGTTGAGGTGTTGAAATATTTTTATAAATTTTAGACACTAGACCCTTGTTGGATATGTTGCAGCCAAAATTTTCCCATCAGGTAAGTTCTCTTTGGGTGAAGTCTTTTGACGAGCGTAAGAGTTTAAATTTTAGGAGCTCCCAGTTATCTAGTTCCCAGGGGACACTGTGACAAATTTTGGGAACTGTTGGTTTACTTGTCGTTCTGAGAATTGGTCCCTAACATGCAGCATCAGCGTCATCTGGGAACCTGTTAGAAATGCAAACTATCAGCAGGATTTCAAACCCACACAGACTGGTTTGAAACCCTTTTAAAAGCTTTCGTATCTGAGAGTGGTGCTGCCATGGTTTCAAGATTCTTGTCTTAGTTTCTACTGGCCTACTTCTTCAAGCATTTTCTGTTACCAGTAAGGTCTAGCTTTATCATCTTACTCCCTGTTTCTTCCTCATTACTGTTTTTGGATCACTTCTGCTTGAGTAGTCCGACTCCCGAAGACTGCCTAGCTTTGAATCCTCTCGTGGTGTTGTACTTGACATTATCTAGGAGTAGCTAACGCTTGTTCTTCATTTAGCACCTAACCTTGAATCTCTTCCTGTCCCGTCTCCTTCAGCTTCCCTGATCTACTATGTCTATGTGTCTGGTCTGAAATTGTGACAGAAAAGAACAAAAAAACTGACTGGGATTGAGGTGTGAATTCTACACTAAGGAACGTGTCATTTTACGTCATAGGTAACCCAAAAACCCAGTGCTGTCACATTGATTCTGATTCATAGCAACCCTACAGGACAGCATAGAACTATGCCACAGGGTTTCCAAGGAGCATCTGGTAGATTTGAACTGCTGACCTTTAGGTTAGCAGCTGCAATACTTAACTGCTATACCACCATGGTTCACAAAGACTTTAAAATCTTTAGTTGACTATGGAAACCCTGGCCCTGGTTGCATAGTGGTTAAGTCCTGTGTCTGCTAATGGGAAGGTTAACAGTTTGAATCTACAAGGTGAACCTTGGAAACTCTATGGAGCAGTCTCACTCTGTCCTGTAGGGTCACTATGAGTCAGAATTGACTCAAAGGCAGTGGGTTTACATAAACTGATTATAGCTTCTCAAGATGCTAATAATTTCTAGTCTAATTGAAGTTTGAACTTCTCACTTCTGAATATAGGAGACTTAAAAAATCAACTATAAAGTGAATTTTTAGGAAAAAGTTCTAGTTGTAAGGTGAAAGTAAGAGGTGGTCTCTGTTTTCCTTTTCTGTATAGAACAGTCCTCTTGGGATGTCATTTGGAGAACCAAAGAATTAGCATTCTTTCTTGGAACTCACCCTGTGTGTTATAATCACCCCTCTGCTTTTCTGCTGGGCCATTAGGTAGCCAAAGCCAAGTGTTGTCAAGTCGGATCCAACTCATGAGGTAAAGGACATCAATCAGACAGAAAATGGAGTTGCCAAGTGTGCAGCTTGGATGAGTATTTTTCTTTTCATGCTATTCTTCTTGACATACTAATGCTCCAATATAAAACTCGTCCTTAATTTTTTCCTCTGAAGAAGGACCTTAGAGGATATGTAGGTTCCTTCTTATTCTTTTATGGTATCAAAATGAGGAGTTATCACAAAAAGCTAGAACCAATGAAATAAAAATTCCCTCTGATATAAGAGAAATATAAATGAATCAGTAGGATTCCTTTACACCAACAAAGAGATCATTAAAGAGGAAATCATCAAATTGATACCATTTACTTAGCCCCCAAGAAGATAAAATACCTAGGAATAAATCTAACCACAGATGCAATAGACCTATACAAAAAAGAAAAAAATTACAAGACCTTACAGAAAGAAACCAAAAGAGACTTCCAAAAGTCAAGAAAACTACCTTGCTCATGGATAGGAAGACTTAACATCATGAAAATGTCTATTTTACACAGAGCAATCTACACACATAATGCAATCCCAACACAAATTCCAATGTCATTTTTTAAGGAGTTGGATAAACAAATCACCAACGTCTTATGGAAAGGGAAGAAGCCCCAAATAAACAAAGCATTACTGAAGACGAAGAACAAAGTGGAAGGCCTCACACTACGTGACCTTAGAACCTATCGCACTGCCATGGTATTCAAAACGGCCCAGTACTGGTGCAAAAAAGTGACATATAATCCAATGGAACAGAACAGAGAATCCAGAAATAACACCATTTACCTACCAACAACTGATATTTGAGAAAGGCCCAGAGGCTGTGAACTGGGGAAAGAAACAGTCTCTTTAACAAACGGTGTTGGCAAAACTTAAACAAGACCTATGTCTTTACACCTTGCACAAAAACAAACTCAAAATGGATCAAAGACCTAAATATCAAACATAGAATGATAAAAATTATGGAAGAAAAAATAGGCACAACACTGGAAGCACTAATGCACGGCTTAAACAGACTACAAAATCTTATTAATGATGCATAAACAGAAAAGAGATAAATGGAAACTACTGAAACTCAAACACTTATGCTTTTTGAAAGATTTTATCAAGAGTAAAAAGACTGCCTACAGACTGTGAAAAACTATTTGGCAGCCACATATCTGATTGATACCTAATTTCCAAAGTCTACAAGATACTGCAAAATATCAACAAGAAAAAGCCAAATAACTCATTTAAACAAAGGGCAAAGGATACGGACAGACATGTCTCCAAAGACAACTTTCAGGGAGCAGGAAGACACATGAGGAAATGCTCATGATCGTTACCATCAGAGAAACCAAATCAAAACTACAATAAGATACTATCTCGCCCCAACAAGGCTGGCATTAATCCACAAAACACAAAATAACAAATGTTGCAAGGCTGTGAAGAGCTTGGAACTCTTCTACACTGCTGGTGGAAATGCAAAATGGAAAGCAATTTGACGCTTCGGAAAGCAACGTGACGCTTCCTTAAAAAGCTAGAAGTAGGAATACCATGTGATCCAGCAATCCCACTGCTTGGAATATATTCTACAGATACTAGGGCTGTCCCATGAACAGATACACGCATAAAATTTTTATTGCAGTACTGTCCACAATAGCAAAAAGATGCAATGACCTAGGTGACCATTAACAGATGAACAGGTAAACAAACTATGGCATATTTACACAATGGAACACTATGCAGTGATAAAGAACAATGATTTCTAGAAAACTTCTCATCCAACTGATTGGCATTTGGCTTGGCTGGCTTTCATAATCTAGAATTATCTGTAAAACCCTATGCTGAGTGAAATCTGTCAGCTGCAAAAGGACAAATATTGTACGATACCATTATTATAAGGACTTAAGAAAGTACTAATGCACAGGAGAAAATACTCTGACTACTACAAGAATGGAGAGGAAAGGAGAAGGTTATTCATAGATTACATAACATGTAGGAATTGGGTTAGGTGAAGGGAATGATGGTACACAGTGGAAAGCGGGTCAGCACAACTGGACTAAACTATAAGCTAAAAGGTTTTCTAAATACAACCCAACATTTTAAAGGACAGAGTAGCAGGGACAGAGGTCTGGGGATCATGGTTGTAGGGGACATAGAGGTCAACCGGCATAACCAAATTTTTCTAAGAGACTGTTTTGCATCCCATGTTGGTGAGTGGTACCTCAGGTCTTAAAAACCAGCAAGCTGCCATCTAAGGAACATCAATCGGTCCCAACCCACCTGGAGCAGATGAAAACCAAGAATATCAAAGACATGAGGAAAATGTGAGCTGAGGAGACACAAGGGTCCATATGACTGGGAGACAACATCAGCAAGAGACCAGAAAAACTAGATGGTGCCTGGCCATCACCCAAAACTGCCCTGACAGTGAACACAATGTAGAGTTCCTGACAAAACATGAGAAAAAGGAGAGTTCAGACCTAGAACTCTATTAAAAGACCAGACTTGGTGGTCCAATAACCTTGAGGGTCGCCTGAGAACATGATCCCTGGACTTGTTGCTAGCCTAGAGCAGAAACCAGTGCTGAAGCCAACACTTCAGACAAAGATTGGACTGCACTGTGAGATGTAGAGTTTGATGCAGGTGGTATGTTTACTTTATGGTTCGATATATATATGAGGCTGTCCAACTGATTTCTTTCTAGAGCAGATAGGAAAGGGTGGAGAAGAGGGGACAAGTGGTGGCTGAATGGATACTGGAAATAAAGAGTGAACGAGTGTACTGTCAGAGTGAGGCAAGCAAACAGAGTTGCAGGTGCTCATGATTTTATATGGCAATTTGACATGGATTGTAAACTTTCACTTAATCACAGTAAGAAAAAATGAAAAAGAAATTAGAAAAAAAAAAGTCCCCTCTGGAAGCGATCACTGTTGGTTTGCACCAGACTTAAAGGCTAGAAATGCTCTGATGTTTTGGCAAAGGTGGCAGTCTCTACTAAATGTTGTGAAAGAAGCCCCTATGACAGGCTTAGAGGTCAACCAAGACAGCGCCTGCCATTATTCACACCAGCAGGTGGTCCTTCTTTTGCCTTGCTGTGTTGGATTTCAGTTTCCTAAACTTTTCTCCAGTGTGCCCTTTCCTCTATTCTGTTAAACCCAACTCATCTGCTGTCGCTTCTTCCTCTTGACATATGAAAGATCCCTATGCATGAAAAAGCTGTAATGCTTTGTTGCTTAGTAGCTTAATTGGAAAATTTCCCTGAGGCTGGCCCTTGAAATCCATCAAAAGTCTAATTAGGGCTGCATATTCTAGAAAGGTAGCATGAGGCTCCTGAGAGTAAGGATGTGGGAGAAAGCAACATATCTCTGCACTGAAAGCTCTTTTGGCTGCCACAAACACCCATGTGCAGACACACACACATCACCATCACCACCACCACCGCCACCACCACCACCACCACAGACCACTTTCTCTACAAAGATTTTCTTTAAATCATAATATACAAAATGAAATCCATTGCTGTCAAGTCAATTCTGACTAATAGCAACCCTATACTTTACAACAGAGTAGAATTGCCCCATGGGCTACTGAGTCTGTAATCTATATGGAAGCAGACTGACCATCCTTCTCTCTCAGAGCAGCTGGCAAGTTCTAAATACATACCTTTTGCTTTGCAGTAGAGCACTGAACCGCTGCAACACCAGGGCTTCTGAAGTTATAACATAGATGGAGCAAATCTTTCTCACTTCATAGAAGTATATTCTAACTTGTGAAAATTCATTGCCCTCAAGTCATAGAGGTTGTGAACTTGCAACATGCTTGCACAAAGAGCAACAAGAAATTTGATTTAGTTTGATCGCTACCTGCTACTTGTCAAGGACATTTAATCTTTATTTAGCAACAAAATCCATTCTTTCACAATTTAGGTAGCAAGATTAGTGAAAGAGTAAAATTTCTAACATACACAGAAAAGAGATAAATAACCCAGTAGTAACAGTATGTTCAATGATACAGAAAAGGAATTTAAGAAAAAAATTTAAACAGAGAATAAATACATACAAAATGCCTATCTTCAGTAGTAGTCAGCGAGAAGCAAATTAAAACAAAGTTCAATATTTTACCTATAAAATAAGATAAAACTAATAAAAAAAAAAACTGATACCATCCATGGTGGGGCAAGGACAGAACAGTGTAAAACTTCAATATCTTTTGAAGACATAGTGCTATATCTATTAAAATTAAAGATACATAGCATTAGACTGGAGCCCTGGTAGCACTGTGGTTACAAGTTTGGCAGCTAACCAAAAGGTCAGTAGTTTGAATCCACCAGCCACCGCTTAGTACTAATTTACAGTCTATACCTCTCTAAGTACCACTGAAAGCTCTGCAGACATATTTTAAAAAAACAAAACCAACCCCACTGCTGTTGAGTCAATGCCACCTCATAGTGACTCTATAGGATACTGTAAAACTGTACCATGGGGTTTCCAAGGAGAGCCTGGCAGATTTCAACTGCTGACCTTTTGGTTAGCAGCCATGACACTTAACTACTATGTCACTAGGGTTTCCCTAAATATGTAGTGGTTACAAATGTTCATAGTCATTGTCGGAGTTATGTGGTACTGCTCTATCAGAAATACGAAACGTGTATGGCTCTAGAAAAGAAAAATTTATTGTTGAAAAGTCCATTAGGCTACAACTCTGAATTCAGAGTGTCAGCTCCGAGGAAAGTTTTCCATGTCTGTTGGCTCTGGATTAAGGTCTTTGTATTGCATCAGTCTTTCTTTGGTCTGAGAGCATCTAAGAGCAGGAACTTCAAGTCCAAAGGATTTGCTCTGCTCCCACCACTGCTTTATTGATGGCATCAGATCTCCAGCTCTGCTTGTTTTCTTTTCCTTCTATCTCTAGAAGGGTAAGAGGCAGCACAGATCACATTCCAGAGAAACTCTCCTCACTTTGGGGCAGGGAGGTGACTTTAGGAAGAGTTTTACAGTCCCACCCTAATCCTGTTTAACATAATCCAGTCTGTTAGCCACAGACAGAGATTAGGATTTACAACATAAGAAAATCACAAAATGGGTGAAAGCCACACAATATTGGGAATTGGCCCATCCAAATTGTTATACACATTTTGGGGGGAACACAATTCAGTCCATGACAGTCCTATCCGTGCAAACATTCTAATTAACTTTCTTAGGCTACAGTGTAAAATTAGCAGTTAAAGATGAGCTCTCTACACTTTGCCATTTTAATGTGGTCCAGAAGAAATGGCAGCAGTAATGTCACCTGAGAGCTTATCAGAAATGACTTACCTTGGGCCCATTCAAGGCCTACTGATTCAGAATCTGCATTTTAGCAGGAGCCCAGGTAATTCTGCGAAGACTACAGTTGGACAATCACTATCCATCGTCTAAAGAAATTAATATTTAACTTCAGTCAGAGTAGCCAACTCATCCCCCCTTCAACACACTGCATGCTAAGTTTAATCCGTAAGCCTTTTGTTGTTATCAGGTGCCATCAAGTCAGTTGCAGCTTAAGTGCAACCCTGTGTACAACAGAATGAAATGTCACCCAGGCCTGCATCATCCTCACAATTGCTGCTATGCTTGAGCCCACTCTTACAGCCACTGTGTTGATCCATCTTGTTGAGAGTCTTCCTCTTTCGCGGTGACCTTCTACCTTACCCAGTCTGAAGTCCTTCTCCAGGACTAGCCCTTCCTAACAATATGTCCAAAGTGCTTGAGACAGTCCTACCATCTTTTCCTCCAAGGAGCATTCTGGCTGTACTTCCAGGATGGATTTTCTCATTCTTCTGGCAGTCCCCGGTACGTTCAGTATTCTCTACCATCATCGCAATTCAAGTGCATCAGTTCTTCTTCAGTTCTCCTTACTCTGTCCAGCGTTCACATGCGTATAAGGCAATGGAAAAGCCTAGGACTTGGGTGAGGTGCACCTCAATTCCCAAAGTGACATCTTTGCTTTTTAAAACTTTAAAGAGGTCTAGTGCAGCAGAGTCGCCCAATGCAGTGCATTGCTTGATTTCTTGACTGTTGCTCCCACGGGTGTTGATTTTGGATCTATGTAAAATGAAATCCTTGACAACTTCAGTGTTCTTGCTGTTTATCATGATGTCTCTTATCATGTCAGTTGTCTTCAAATCAGTTCCAGCTCACGGCAATCACGTGTGTAGTTCCATCCCATGGCAATCTCAGTAGACCTGTTCCACAGGACTTTTAAGGCTGCAATTTTTCAGAAGCCAATTTCCAGGCCTGTTATCAAGTACCCATGGGTAGGCTTGAATCACTCACTTTTCCACTACCATTTATTAGCAAAGAGTCAACTATTAATTTGTGATACTTCCTGTGTTGCTATCTTGCATTATTTGAAGGTTTAAATACGTAGAAGCCTAACTTTAGGAGACAATATACTCATGCTGCATAAGAATAGTTTCTTCGCATAGTTGTCTAGATTCCATGCAATTTATTTGTTAAACTAATTGAAGAACTACAATAGAACTAAATCCTCCTTAAGCCTATAATCCTTTCTTCAGGGGCACAATTAAAGTGGGCATGATAAACAGGAAACTGTACGCAGTTCACAGCCAGGCAATTTAGCTGGGAAGAGCAGTCAGTAAAACATTCTTCCTCGATATGTAAAATAAAATGGCTATTTATATTCCTTGTACAACTGATTCATCATTAGTAATACATAAAAACAAACATTTAGTGACTACTGCTCCTGGTCTTAAAGCTGATTGAAGTCATCATAGTCTAGCCTGTTGACAATCTTTAGAAAAATTTAGAATTCAGACTCGTTATTCTCAGTACTGTAAGTGCCTGCCACACAGTCCTTTGTCACAGCAAATAAATAAATCAAATAATGATGTGAAGGTGACAGGCAGGCATGTGTTAGCATACACTACAAAACAATATGTGCAATTAGCCTCTTTAATTCTTCTTTTAGATCTTTTGGATTCTATTTAAAAGTCCTCCTTCCTTCTCCTTCCCAAAATATTATCATTAAGAACCTGAACAGTATTTGAACAACTGTTCAATTATTTAATGTATTTTCAAACCTAAAAGAACTTGCTCTGATAATTTCACACAAATTCAAATGTCATTCAGTCATTTTACACATACTCTTATTTTTAGAGATATGATTACAATACTATTTGTTCTTTTCACTTCATGCATGTGTCTCTCCCAGTAGAAACAAAAACATATACAATGTGCTTCTAATTAAAGAAAATTTAGAGTATAAAATCAATGACTGTTGTTCAGTTTAAATCCAGAAAATGTAATCACTTCAATTAATAGAGTCTACAAATAACAAAACTGAATTTGAAGAACAAAGTGAGAAAATCAGAAGTAAAAAAAGATCTGGATGGCTAGTCTTTATTTGCTAGTCTAGAAGACAGCCTTCCTCAAGTAGCAGTGAAGGTGGGATTCTAGTTCATCACATAAGAAAAGCGGACTTTGTCAAGTTCAAGAAGAAAGTCCTGGTAACCCACTTCTGAAAACCACGCAGTGCAAACCCTAAGGATCACCACAGTTCAGTACGCACCCGATCATGAGCATGGCACGGGACCAGGGAGCGCTGCACTGTATGCTTGTAAGGTCTCCACAAGGCGGAGGCGTCCCCGATAGCACCTAACCACAGCAATGACACCAAAGTTTAAGTCTAGTGAGCAGGAACTCATAGAAGCCAAGCAAAAATTCATTGATTAGTTGGTCCCACAACACTGATAACTGGAAATAACAGAGGGCAAAACCGAGATTTGGGCAGAAGTTTCTCTGATTGCTATTTTTTTCTGTTGGTCAACCCCTCCCTCACTCCTCAAAGCTTAGAAACACATAGGTGACAGAAAGTACTTGCTAAACATGTACCACAAAATTGTCCTTTCAGAGTGGCTTACTTACCACTTTCGGAAATACTACTATAACAACAATATGTCTTTCTTAAACTGATTACTTGTTTAGTGGCAAATTTGAAAATGCAAATGGGGTAATCCAGTCTTGAGTTCAAAGTGAAGTACAGTAATATCAATAATAAAGCCCTTCAAACACTTTCTTAAATATGACCCACTTCTCCATCCAATGCTTTCTTTTTAATTAAAGTCAGTATTTCCAACACAAACTTATAATAAAGCAGAAAGACTTCTGGACCAGTAATTCAGAGGTCTGGCTTCACTCTGCACCACATAACCTATGACTCTGTACTTTCAAACTCTAAGCCATAATGGTCTCATTTGTTATTTGTATGGAATAAGTATAGGAAGAATAACTGTTTTTTCCCCCAGGATTGATGTCAATTTTATATTTAAAAATAGAAGAAGAATGCTTATGGTCTATAGAACTATAGTAGGTGGTTAGGTTTATTGATTCCGTTGTGGATCAAAGAAAAAATGAAAAGGGACCACTGATTTTACCAAAATAAGCAAGCAACTGAAAAAGGATCTATTGGGTGTCAACAATATCTAAACAGCAGCAGACTGAATTGTCCAAGTTAGAAGCCGTGCGTACTGACCCAGTTACGTTGAGTGATGGCAGCAGTATCACAGGGAAGAGTGTTTTCCTCTTTGCATACACACACACACACACACACACACACAGACACACACGGTTCAGAGCTTTGAGTGCACAGAAAACTAAACATTTAAATAACATTATTCTTCAACTCTTTGCAGTGTCATTTGTAAAGAGAGCAAGAACACTTAGCTGATAACAAAAGAGCCCGGGAGGCTGACAGTGCCGACAGGGCGGTAGAAGCTCGCATTCTTGGGACCAGGTACCAGACAGGACTGTGTCCCGCGGCCCTCTCACAAACCAAGCTTTCAGGAAGAAATCAACGTGCTGCTCGTGGAAGATCTGATTCCGTTCTCCCTTTGTTTTTAATTCTTTTCCAAGTTTAATCATTTTCTAGTTTTCACTTATTTCTCCCAAAATTATACTCCTAGTTCCCTAAAAAAAGAAATTTAAATAATTATCTATACATGTTTTCTCCTCAAATTAAAAGGTTTATAGACCAATTTCAGGTGAACATAATTTTCCAAAAAATTCCAATCTTCCACATGATGGTAGCACTTACTGTTTGTGAAATGCTTAGCATGTGCTGAGCCCTGTGTCACACACTCTGTACTGTTGTTGCTGTGTGTCATCACATCAGTTTCGGCTCACAGCAACCCAGCGGGGTAGAACAGAATCGCCCAAATGGGTTCTGGGGTCGCAATCTTTATGGACGCAACTGCCTCATCCTTCTCCCCTGAAGTGGTTAGTGGGTTCGAACTGATAACCTTTCAGTTAGCAGCTGAGAGCTTAACTGCTGCACCACCAGAGCTCCTCTATGTATTATTTTATTCTCACTTTAACTCTGTGTAGCACTACTATTATTATCCCTATTTAACATGTAAAGAAACAAAGGTTCAAACTAGGCAAGAAATCCCAAAACCTTTAACCAAGTACTTTTAGGGGCTCAAGTCTCAAATGTTCTCTAGTGTGCTGCACTTATTTTGCAGTTTCCACCTTTTATTAATAGTCAGATTATTTTTAGTTTTTTTGGCTTACAGTAAAAATGTGGATTTCCAGTAATGTTAGTTGACTAAACATGGCATAGTTTAAGCACTTGTTTATTATTCATTTGTCATTTGTACTTTCATTCAACAAATACGTATTCTATCACTGTCATGCTTAGAAATCTGGTAGACACCAAGAAACAAAGTTATTTCCGACAATCATCTGAGAAATTTTTATGAAATAAAATCCTAGCCTTAGCCAGTAGTGTATCTGGCATACTGTATACCTTAAGCAGACCCATTTTTAACTCCTGTTTATCAGCACGACAAAATTGTCAGAAATAATCACGACATGAAGCAAATAATAATAATACCTAGAAAGGAAGTGCAGACAGTAAACGTTTTCTTTAGTTGAACTTGTATCAGTAAAGCCAAAGCCACTATAAAAATATAAAATGTTACAAATATTTGAAAAAGCAGTGAATTGATGCTTTTCAATTACATTAATATGTCTTTGATAAAAGGAAAACAAAAGTGTATCTACATGTTGTTCTATCACTATAATCAATGATATCTGTTTGTTTTCAAGCCTTATGTTCTCTATATTTTTTAATGATTTGTAAAAATTGATCTTCTCATACTTCTGTTCAGTAGATAATATAGCCAGAGTTGTCCATCTATCTTCCCTCAGAGTTATTCAAAGGGAGCTTTTTACAATTTTAATTTTGAAATGTTTCCTTCACATGAAGCAACAGATATACAAACATAAAAGAACAAGCTTAAAGATAAGTTTGGCAGAGATTTAGAAAACTGCATTTCACAGTAAAATGCTGTTTGTCTTTGTTTTTCAGAATTGACTTTCAAATGTCTCTGCAGTTGAAAAATCACCACTAAAATATCTTCAGAGAAAAGTCAGCACAAATTTTTTATAACTAGTGAAAGCTTCCTAAGTATATAATTGTTCTGAATTATTTGAGTTCATTTCAAACCCAGTCTTTGCCTCCTCCAGTGCATTTCAGCACAGGACACTGTAAGCCAACAATGATAACACAGTGGCCAAAAACCCAAACCTGACCTCTTGCTCTTGAAATCAATGTGTGTAGTTGAGTCTGTACATGCAAGAATGTCCCCCAAATGATCTGTCATGTATAATACAATACTTTTTCAAGAATACCAACATACATATGTATGTATGTACATAAATAGTCAACAACTCCATAGTAACCACAGCAATTGCTCAGAATTTGGACCAACACAGGGCTGTCAATGAGTAGTTTAATCACTGATAATGTTTAGACTGCTGACACCTGATAATAAAAAGTAGACTAATTTTTAGTTTGTGTGTAATGCTTTTAAGTTTTATATAGAAAATATAGATACGGTTGTCTGTATCTGAGTGGCTCACACTACTCCATGCTTGGCATGCCACAGGTTTTAACCAATCAACTTACGTAAAAACAATAAATTTTTAAAATTACTTGTTGTCACAGACTGAACTGTGTATTGAACATGTATGAGTTAGGCTGGGCCATGACTCCCAGTATTGTGTCATGTTCCTTTATCTGGTAAACACTGCCTCTGTGGTGTTGACGGGAGAGGACAGATGGTGGTTGTGTTGGTGGGGCAGGACTCAGTGCATAAGACTGTAGTGTGCCTTGAGGTAGCGTCTTGCAACATAAAATAAAGGGCGGCAAGCAGCAAGCTGGAGACCTCATGCCACCAAGAAGCAGTGCCAGGAGCACTGCACGTTCTTTGAAAAGGACCTGAGGTCTCAGTGCCTCAAAAGCTTCAGTCCAGGTGAAGTTTGGTGACAAAATCCTTCCTCTGGAGCCAACAGAGGAAGCGTTACCCTGGAACTGATGCTCTGAATTTAGACTTGTAGCCTACTGGACTGTAACAGAATAAAATTGCTCTTTTTAAAGCCATCCACTGTTGGTATTTCTGCTCTGGCAATGCTAGATGACTAAGACCCTTGTAAAGGGATAAAAGACAGTCACTACTCAAATACCTTTAATTCACTTAGTCTATGACTCAGCTATTTGGAGACACCACAATGTACTGGGAAGATCATGGATTTTGTAGCTAGGTAGATGGCAGCTGGAAAACTGGCTCTGCAGCTTATGAATTATGTTGCGTTAAACAAGTTAGCTAACCCTTCTGAACTTTGCTTTCAGGTTCTCAGATCTGAAACTTACTTCTCAGAATGGCATACACTCATAAATAACAAATTCAAAAGAACACTCACATAATAGGTGCTCATTAAATAGTAAACTGCCATAATTACCACTTAGCCACAACCCTGGACCTGCCATCTCCTGCAGATCCCTATATATTTCACAGTTCCTTGGGTAGTAATTACCTGTGTAAGGGCAGAATTGGAAAACGTAGATTTTGTTTTGTTTCTAAAACACTATTTAAAATTAACATACAGTGTGTTCTCTGCTAACAACCTATTTTCTTATAAATGGTTTAAACAAACGATCAAGACCTACTGTTCCCTTATAAACTATCTGTTTTCTTGCATTCTTATAAAGGTCAAATTTAAATGTTGTGAGCAAAGCAATGAACTCTTATGGCCTTTGCTCGTTCTTAACAGAACAGCTTCTAGAAGGAAAAGTTCCTAGAAGGGAACCGGGAAATCTATTAAAAGTCAGTCTCTCATCTTACGGAGTGGAAACTGAGGCCAGAAAGGCAATGCAATGTCTCCTAGCAAGAGGCAGAGCAGAGACACTGGGGAGGATGGGGGTGACAAGACACAGCACAGCTCTCCCTTTGCTCCATCCTCATTATCAGCGTGAGCTGCTGCCCTGAAACCTTTCGCTGACATTCTTCCTTCTTCTCTAATCCTCCTTCGTCCTCCTGATGTCGGCATTTTCTAGTTTCTTTCTGTAGCCTGATCCCCTTCAGTTTTCACACCTTCATCTATGAAATACAACCTTTTCTTTTTCTCTTTCTTCCTGGTAACTTTCTTCAGGTACCTCCTAAATCTGGCTTCAGCTCCACTCCTAAATTATAAGTAATCTGCTAGACAATACATCAGAATGGAGTAATGGCATCAGTTGTTAATATCAAATATTGGGTTGACAATTTATTGAATAATCATTAAGAAGAGACCCAGGTCTCTAAAAACTAATTCACTAAGGTTATTGACACATTTGAATCAGGGTGTTGGCAAAGAATATTGAATATGTCATGGGTGCCAAAAGAACACACAAATGTGTCTTGAAAGAAGTACTACCAGAATGCTTCATAGAAACAAGGATGGCAAGACTTTGTCTCCCTGACTTTGGATGTGTTTCAAGAGAACCACTTCCCGGAGAAGGACATCATGCTTGGTAGAGGGTCAGTGAAAACGAGGGAGACCCTCAAGGAGGTGGATTGACACAGTGGCTGCAACAACAACCTCAAATATAGCAACAGCTGTGCAGATGGTGCAGGGCAGGGAAATATTTCACTCTATTACACATAAGGTTTCTTTGAGTCAGAATTGACTCAATGGCATCTAACAATTCATTTATTCAACACATTTTTTTATTTAGTACCTGTTATGTAGAAGATACCAAGGGCAAGGCTGGGGTTACAAAGTGAGTCAACTCAGTGCCCAGGCTATAAACACAGGCCTTGTATTCTAGTAGGAGACACACACACAAAGTAATTCATAGAAGAAAATATCTAATTAGAAACCATGATAACTACTTCAAATGGAAGTTACAAGCTGCTGTAAAATATTCATAACAACTGCTTAGAATTCAGACCAATGAAGGACTCCTGGCAAGTGTTTTGTTACTGATGCCATTTAGAATTTCCTGGTAGGTCTTTGGATGGCTCTCACTTACCGTTTCATTCATGACAACTAAATTAAAGGAAGGATTACTGGGTATGATAAGTCAAAAATATAGGCAGATAAGGGAAGTTAAAAATCTGTTTGCTTGATTAACATCAAACCTTGTTAACCTAACTCAAATTACACTCAGCTGCAATTGTCAGAAATGCTAAAACTATAATTGACATACGATTTATCAGTAAAAATATTAACATACCTTAAATATGATATATCTTCCTTTATGATATACATTTAAATCTGATAATTAAAAAAATCATATTCAATGGTAATAATAATTTTCATCATAAAGAGTTCAAAATACAAAATGTGTTTCCCTGCTTTCTTTTATCCCAGTGTAGATATTTTATAACATGTTGCTGATGAGTCATAAATGAAAAAATGATTTCTCAATTCCTATAAGGATACATTTATGAAAAAACTCTAAAATTTTGCAATGAATAAAACAGAAATTAAAGAAAAACAGTTGTTGCCAAGTTGATCCTAACTCAGTAACACCATTTATGTCTCAGTAGAACTGGGATCCACAAGTCTCCAGTGACTTTGATCTTTTCTAGGTAGATCACTAGGTCTTTCTTCTGAGGTGACTCTTGGTGGATTCAAGCTCCCAACCTCTCAGTTAAAAGCTGAGCACTTAACTATATGCACCACTCAAGGACGTTATAATAAGTAGTTCAAGTTACCATTTTAAAATGCACTGACAGTTTGAAACTATGAAGAACCATCTAATTGGAGTGCAATTTATTTAAGAAAGCCTGCATCCTGAGATAAAAGCATCCTCAACTATAGCAAAGATAATAAACAAACTAAATATGAACACGGGAATATTGCTCTAATGAACATACAAGCACTGCAGTTATTAGTAGACTATATAACAGAACAACAAAACCAGGTTTGAATTATCTGTGTCAGTCTGTGTATTGTCATTTCACAAATTTTACTCTATGCAGACAATACAACCACTTCCACTAAAAATAATAAAACTTGCAAGATATAAACATTGAGGATTTAAAGTATAAATGTATGCTCATGAACTTCTAATTGTCCTTCACATTTACTTTTTTTTTTTTTTTGACAAGTTTCTATTAACAAGATCTCAATCTTTTAAAGTCTATCTATGCCACGCTAGGGCCACTTGTAAAGTATATCTTGGGTCATAGACACTTGGGTCGAACTCCCGTCGGGTTTTCCCTGAAACTTTGTATACTGTTAATTTGGAATCTTTGAGCGTCCTCATCCAAAATGAAATAGCTTTTCTTTCTTTCCTTGCTTTTTACTAAAGTAGAATATTCCCACCAAAAATTATACAAATCATAGTGCCAAATAGATGGATTTTCACAAATGAAATAGATCCATGTAACTAGAAGCCAGATTTAAAAAAAAAGGAACTGAGAATGTTGTCAGCACCTCAGAAGCCCCCTCATTGTTCCTTTCTGGGGTCTCCAAGTGTAACCAGCAGCCTGACTTCTAACATCTACCTTAGCTTTACCGATTCTTAAACTTACCTAAGGCCATTGAGACAATTCTAACTCATAGCAGCCCTACACGACTGGGTAGAGCCACCCCATAGGGTTTTCAAGGCTGTGATCGTTACTTAGGTAGACTGCCACACATCTTGCTCTGGCAGTCAAGAGCTTGGCTGCTAATCCAAATGTTGGCAGTACAAATCTACCAGCCTCTCCTTGGCAACCGTGTGAGTCAGTTCTACTCTGTCCCATAGGGTCGTTATGATTGGAATCAACTCAGTAGTAATGGACTTGGTTTGTGTTTCCAGCAGAGGGCCAGGTAGCTTCAAGCCATCAGCTTTTCAGTTAGCAGCTGAGTGTTTAACCACTGTGCTACCAGGACTCCTGTGTCTGGCCTCTTTCACTCAATATTAGCGATATGTGTTACGTATGGATATGCATTTTTTCTGCTTTTCTTAATAGTATTCCATATAATTATTTCGTCCCCTTTACTGTGGCTGATCATTTGGATGGTTTCTTGCTTGGGGCTGTTATGAACAGCGTTTCTGAGAATAAGCTTATACAGGTCCTTGATGAATATACAACATGTATGCACTTCTGTTAGGTATACACCTAGGCATTTCTGGGTGTACTTATGTTCAGCTTTAGTAAATACTTCAGTTTTACCAAGTCACCCTATCTATCTTCACTCCCACTGGCCATGTTCAAACTAAAACGGAGGCTATGTACAGAATAATACAAGTTTCTGAGACACGTGCTCAGAAATACAGGGCTACAAGTAATGTGCTTCCATCGTTCAAAGCCCATTCTGGCTGAGAAAGGCAGCAAAAGTTTCATGAGGACAGTAGCATTTGACCAGCGCCTTGAAGACCAGATGAGGAGAGGGGACTAGTCAGGACAGGAGACAGAGAAGCACCGAAGCAGAGAAAGCTCAGTGGCAAAGACTCTGAAAGGAAGCGTAAGACAACAACAAGCATAAAACTGTATCCCATTGCCACTGTTTTAGGCAGTTGTGCTATTTTAAGTGTGGTAGGCTAGCAAAAGTGAAGGGATGGCAATTACTATTTGAAGCTAAAATGGATCCTTTATATGACTAAAGGAAAGGATTTCAATCTCCTGACATCTCAAACACACTTTTCATCAAAAATATTAGCCAAGGATGCAGACAGTAAATTAACAATTACGGCCACAGACACACAACTCACTGCAGGTTTGTACTCAACCTTGCCATGCAGGTGCAACTAAACACACGACTGACTCTGTCTTAAGTAAGTGCTCATGGTGGGGGGAGCAGAGAACTTGTCTGGAAGAATCAGAATTTTCTATGTTCTAAACGGACTGGCAATGGTTTGAAGAAAAGAAAGATTAATAATAACAACAAGAAGTCATCACAAATGACTGTAACATAAGATTTGTAAAAAGAAACAAAAGGAGATAAGGCAGATAGAGAATGGGGAAAAGCACCTGGATGTCAGAAGAATCAGTGTTTCACTTGGTAAAACATGAACAGCCACTGAAAATAATGGAAGAAGGAAGTGATGCAAGAATGGCAGAGCTTTAAAGATCAATTGATTAACTCTCGAACCAAGAAACTATGCAAGGGGCCCTGGAGGTTAGAAACCTGATTTGAAAAATATAAAATTTTACATGAGGGTGAAAAAAGGCTTTGAAGTGAAAAGACACAAGATAGAAATGGAAGGAATAGATTTTCTAAGGATGAAATTGATAACTGACAATTGCTTTGTTATGGAAACAATAAGTAGAGAGATACCAAAAATAACTGAAATTTCAAGTCTAAATGACAAAAAGACTAGATATCCCGGGAAGTGTTTTTTGTATTCCTTAACAGATATCAACAAAGCAGGCTGAAAGCTCTATTTCTCAAACAAGAGTTCGCTAAAGACTGATATGTTTACCAATGTTCAGCACAAAGGGGGTTTCACTGTCAATTTAGGAAGCAATAAATGTCTTCTTCTTAAATATTTGCACATAATACAGTTCTAGGGAACCCTGTATTATTATTTTGTGCATGTATGTGTGCTTGTATATTGAACCCCATGTGACATTAGTGTTGCAAGGAACAAACTTTGGAGACACACATACACACATGCTCCTGAACTTATACACATAGAATAAGTCTATGCTGCAATAATTATTTGGGATCAATTAATATCAGGCATCTGTAGGTCATCCATGTAAACACATGAAAGAGGTGGGAAGACAATGAAAATTGTCAGCAAGAATAGACTTGAAAGCTGCAAATATAAATTCAGAAGTCATCTAACAGAGAACATAATTGAGATTATGAGAGGAGACAGCATCCCAAAGAACTGGAGAAGCTAATAAGGGAGTGTGGAAGCAAGGAATACAGCCTATATTGTAAAGACTAGTAAACGGAAAACTTGTAGCATAGTGGTTGACTGCTAACCAGAAGATTGGAAGTCTGAATCCACCAGGAACTTTACAGCGACTCTGCAGGGCAGTTCTACTCTGTCCTGTAGGGTCGCTATGAGTTGGCAGTGGCCATGGATTTGGGTTTGGAAAATGGAAAGAACAGAAATTGAATTGTAACTTAGAGGAGTAGAAGAGCTAAGGGTAAACTACTTTAGAATGGGCATCTTTAACTAAATTACACAGCTGTCACCTAAGCGTTCTAGTCCGAGTTGGGTTTCTAATGTGCAACTTCGGATCCCTCCCAGGACTACTGATCCTTCAGGGACAATCCAGAACAAACTATCCATTTAAATGTGTAATGCCTTGGTCTCTTCAGATTTAAGTTCACAGTCCTGAGGTCTCCTTGAATGTCCTACCATTTACAGCCGCAGGTAGAACTCTTCAAGATAACACACTCGTTGGCATCAACATTAGTTTTCTGCACATGCAGCAGAATTGTTCTCACACAGAAAATGCTAAGCATTCTAGGGTCTGGTGGAGAAGAAAAAAGAAAAGATGAGGGAGTGGGAGGAAACAACAATTAGTGTTATCCAGACATCTAAACCTGGCAAAAGAAAAATTGACGTAAGCTAAGGTCCTTCACAGTGCTGACACAATCTCCATTAAATGAGGAGTCAGGCTAAATACCACCAACTAAGTTACTAAGGGAAAAAAATAATGTTTCTAGATAGGAAGAAGGATAAAGTAGAACAAATCATCCAGATTATAAAAGTGATCAAAATTGTTCCATTTTACTACTTAACTTCTACATCAATGTGTCTAAAATCTGTTACACAAGATTTGACAAGAACTTTTATGCAATACATAGGTCAACGTTCATTTAGTACATTTAGCTAGCTCCTTAGGATATAATCAGAAGGTGTTTTCCATCTTTTAAATGAGCACAAATTTTGTAAGAATAATTATTAAAGCAAACACCATGAAATTACGGGCCTAGTACTGTATAAATGGAATGGGTTTAAAACAAATTGCACCTTTACTATTCTGTACCACATACAATATATTGCCTTTAGCAAAGACTTTCTAAGTACTTGATTCTCAAAAGAGAAAATAGCCTTGTAAGGGCACTGTATTGTTCTCTTAATGGGAGGTGAGAGTTTTTCTCCTTCTAGAAAATAAATTATTACTATTACTGTAAAATTTTAGAAAAAAACAACATAATATTTTTACATAACAAGACATGGAAGTTTTATGGCACTCAAAAATGATCTAAAGTACATTAAATTAAAGCAGCACATTTCCAGCATTTGGAATGTTAGGAAATTTAAGGAAAACAATGCCTAGAGAAATACAGTAGGATGGCTACTATTCAATTACATTTTAATCATTTCTATTAGTGACATCAAATACTTAATCTAGTCCTAGCCTTAAATATCCTGGAAGCCACATCCTTCAGGATCCACAGAGGTCTTCCCGCTGCCTGGGAGAATGCTGTTTATATTACAATAGCCACAAATCTCTTCTGTTTAGAAACACTTTCAAAGCAATAGGCTGAGCTTTATCTTTATTTTTCTCCTTCTTTCGTTACTTCTTTTGAAGACAGTACTTTATGTAACAGAGTGTATTCCTAAAATTCCTGGTAAGTGCATCACATGTACATGTCAAATTTGTGTTCGTACATTTGTTATATTACATCATGTGACCCAGAGAGTGCACATAATAATTCAGCTTTGCTTGGTTTTGTTTTTTCCTCTGCTGACCTCCAGAAAAGAGTTTTTATGCAAATCACGGGCATTAAATATACTCAGTAACTAACACTATAATTTTAAAGTGATCTAATTCATTTCCTTGCTTAACGGGAATGCTTTACCCCTAAAGGCAGGATAGTGTGGCTGATCTGGCTTAGCATTCAGATCCCCTAACAGGATCAGTTATGAAGGTGTAATCTGCAACAGCAAGCTGCTTCCTGTTAATGTCAGCACTCTTAAATGTCTTCCCCTGTGACCCCATGAGCTGCAACTTCTTCACCTAAGAAAGGGGCAGCTGCATAGTTTTGTTTCTACCTCTCAGGACAGTTTATTAACATACTGTACAACAGACATGAAAACCAGGTAATTGCAAATTCTCCATATGTAATTCTCCACAAGCATAAGCTATCATTACTCAAAAGGGCATTATTTGCAGATTTTGAATTGTTTTTTAGTAAGTATGAATTTAGGGGAAATGGTATGAAAAAAATATCAGTCTGAAACGAGGGAGGAAAAACACATGAGCTAGGTACAGTGCTGCCAAACTTGTGTGTACAACGACACCTGGGTGTGAAAATCCACACATAACTCCCATCTGTTATTTCTTGATTTACCTTCAGCTGTTTCAATAATGTGACACTGCTCATCATTTCTCTATCTTTTCAAAATATTTCTTTTTCCTTTTTTTAAACTCATGCCATCTCGGTTATATAACAGAACAGTAACTATTGTCTCAACTAGGCAACTGTGCTGAACTTCTCTAAGAGGAAATTAAAAATGTTAACTAGTTACCTATGTTTCTTGCGGTCAGGCTACCGTCTGGGTAACATAAAAGAGAAATAATCATGGGAAAGAAACACCAACACAAGAAAAATGAATTTCAGAAAAATAAAGGTGGCATATTTGGGGAAAACCAGGGGGGAAATAGTGTAAAAATGTGCTCCTTGGAACACTAATTTCCACAGATACTAACAAGCATGATGCAGAAACAGAGTATGTTTGAGGAAATATTAGAATAAATAAACATGGTTTACGGCAAAAAATTATCAGTGCTTTTTGTTGCTAAGGGAATAAATATGACAGGCAACATATCCCAAACTTATCTGACACTCTTGTTCAAAATATCTTAGCAGACTGACAGTCTGTGATGGAATAGCATTTCAAAAATGCCAACCTTGAGAATTCAGCTTATCAGACTTGTCAGATGCAACATCAGACCGTGTGGGTGCCAGCACACCCTTCTGTGTGTCACTGGTCAAGCTGTCCTGAGTTACGTGGCTGCATTTTGGCTCACATTTGGAGGAGTCTGCTTGTTTACAGCAAACGTGCTGTACAGCCCTGGACTGTCTGGTCTTAGCCAGGCTTTCAGCTGCGCAGTCCTACACACGCGGAGGCCCAGCTCCGTGCGGCTCAGTCAGCAATTCCCCCTGTTCCAGAAACAAACACTTCATGCACTTTCATAGTTCCGTGCCTTTGTTCACGTTATGACATCTTCCTGAAGGTCTGTTTCCTTTTCTTTCTTTCTTTTTTTTTTTTTAAGCCACTTGGCTGCTATAATTCATGCACCGTTCAGGGTTCAGTGCTCACCCTTCCTCAACGTGGCCTCCACTCGCCCAGGCCAGGACACGAATGTCCCTTTCCTCTTCCGTCGTGGTACTCCGCAGGTACTTCTCCGTCGGGCAGTTGCTCCCAAACTTGACTGTAGACGGGCAATATCTTGGGAGCTGAAAACATTCTGATGCCTCAGTCTTGCCCACGGCTTCCGACATAATTGGTCTGGGCTCTGATGCGTCTATTAGGACTTTTTTTTAAGTTTACCAGCGAGTCTAATACCCAGCCAAGGTTGCAAATCATGGCTTTAGAGCATACGATAGTTCGTTTCTGAGCTTTATAGACCTTGATCCTGAAAATCTAAGCTCTTTCAGAGAAACTTAGCCCTTCCCTTATTCCCAGAACTTTGATGAAAAAAATAAAAAACTTGGCTTATCATTCTAGGGATGAGGCTGATCTTATAAAAAGTCATTCAAATTACTCCACTATTACGTTCTTGCTTGTACATAAATTGTATCGCTGAGGGAAGTAGCTCACAAACGTAGTTGTGTGTCAGCACTAGCTGGCCACATGTAAAAGTCAAGTTTTCTCCCCAGACCTGCAGAATCAGAATCTCTGAGGTTAGGGCTCCAGAGATTTGTTACTGTTGTTTTCTAAGTGGAAATTCTAATGTTGGCAATAAACAGATTGATTTTGTGAATCACTGATTAAGAGATGTTGTATAATTTGTAGCTTTTTAGAAAACATTCACCCATTATAGTGACGTTTGGTATTGGTTCAGTAATTGACCACAATCATAAATCTATTTCGTAAAAAAAATATATTTTAAATAGTTGTGTATCCTGAGAGAATATATGTTATGCATGTGACTCAAATATACTTCAGGTGCATAGGGAATGTTTATTATACTATTTCAATTGCCTTCTTTTCATGTCCTACTTTTAGTGAAATTGTAGTGGAATTGACCAAATTTATATAATTCATTATATTCAGGTTCTATTAAAATAACTAATTTCCTCAAGTCAGTTAGCATGGCACCAAATCAATTATCCAAAAGGAAATGGGCTCATGTCCTAGGCAATTAAGGTGAACTTTTTTAAATCAGGAATCTCAGGCATGCTGTAATCTTAGAGTCCGGTGAGTTGTGTTTGGTTCTTGGGTCACATGGTACTTGTCTAGAGCTCTTTGTTCTGTTTCTTTTTGTTTCCCCCTTCCCACCTCATCCTCACTGGTCACTCAGACAAGCTTCATAATGTGAAATAGTGATCTAAATTATGTGTCATCTCCTCAGTGACTGAACAAACGATGGATGGGGAAGATTTAGAGAAAGCTTGAGAGCCTCTAGCGCATCAGCTGCCTTAGTTACCACAACTGTCCAGGCTTCCCTCCATCAACAACCACTGGCGATTCCCTCCTACACCAACTTGGGCATGTGACATGGTTTGTCCAACAGAACAGAGACACTTTGACTCACTGAGAGACTTGAAAGAATGTGCATGAGTTTCTACTTCCCCTCTCTAGGATTCCTCCTGTCACCAGGATAATACATCAGGGCTAGCCTGCTGGAAGGATGTAAGCGACCCATGAAGGAAAGCCAAGGCGTACCACTAAAATCACCCTAGACCAGCCAGCCCACAGCAAACCCACTATCTGGCCGCAGATGCATGAGAGGGTCACAGTGAGAAAACTAAGCCTGACACAAATCAGCAGAACTGCTCACGGGACTTATAGATGCATGTCACTTCAAGCCACCATGCTCTAAGAAGAAATTTACACAGCAATAGCTGATTTAAGTGTTTGGGGACTGTCCTGGGAAACAGAACATTTGAATTCTTCTCCGTACAATTCTTCCATGAGACAGGAGAATTACAAATGAAAGACGGCAGTGACTGGAACACAGACTTTAATTTTAAAAGGTACTTTTTCCAACAATTCAAAGTTGTTCAAAGGTAGAAAGGACTATAGACCCTGAGCTCCTTGATAATAATAATAATTCAAATTGCGGTTGACTCTCATGCATTTTATTTAGTCAATGGTTCTTTGTTTCTTTACATACTCCTTTAACGGTATAAAATTATATATAGGTAATTAGTACAGGTGTTCTGTAAATTATACTGGTTTTAAAAAACCAAGTATCTATGCCCCAAGTAATCTTTGTGGATAGAGATGCCACAATTTATAGCCAAGCCTTATAGACATCATTCACTGTGAAAATGGAAAGATGACCACTTTGAGGACCTAACAAATTACTCATCTGATTATTCATTCATTTCAAGGGTCATCAGCTAGGAGTGTGCAGCTGAATTTTATTTAGTCTGCCAGTGTTTTCAAAAAATGTGAATCTGAATGCCTTTTGTGTCTCACCTACCACAGTTCCCAGCACCTCCTACTTCACACATTTACAGTACCAGCATGGTCCCTTGAGGCATTTAAGACTAGATAAGTGCTTACTTATGAAACACACCAACCAAAAGTCAGAGAAATACAAAGATCAATTTAGTATTGTTTGCAACCTCAAGAAACTTACACTTTTATAGCTGAATTAATACTGTCATTCAAGTAATTATAAATATAACAAAGAAAGTAAGCTACAGATAAATCGCCACAGGATCTCGGCATTAGGAACCATTGGATACAGCTAGGCTGAGCAACAAAAGCTTAACTGCACAGATACTGGCAAGATTCCTTTTTTCTGTTTCAGGTTGTATTACAGTTTCTCAGAGACTTTCTGGAATAGATACAAGCATTTACAATTTTTGTTAGAGGAGATGTAAGAAATAGGTGGTCCCAGACTCTGATACATCCCTACTTTTTACTGAAGCAGACTATAGAGCGGCCGCTGGGTTCAAACTGCCCACTTTTTGGTTACTAGCCAAGTGCTTAATGATGTTGCTACCGAAGACTGGACTGCCCACTGAACAAGGTACACCAAGGCTTACTTGTGGATGTTTACTAATCTGTGATGAAACCCATGTGAAAATGTTTGCTAGTATTAGTAAATAAACACAAGTTGATTAATGCAAACTGGTGGGTACCTTGGTTGTTAATTAACTTACCCCTGGTGCCACCATATATCTCTATCTTCTTCCAAATTTTAATTTAATGATATAATTTAAAAGTGACTCGACTTGGTGGGATTCTCTTTTCCTTCCTCAATTAGGACACACTCAGTTTCCACTTTTGTATGTTAAAGAAACAGCTCTACTGTTTTCATTGCCGTTGTTCTGCAGATAGTTTATTCCAAGCTCTTTGTTCTTTAGAAGGACTACATTAAATATTAACCTTTTTAAAGCTGAGGAGATGATTAATAAAAGCTCATAACTGTCAATGTTTATAAACAATTAGCTAATGAATATGTAACTAAATATCTGTTTTGACTGATTTTAAAGGAACTTCTAACACTCTCAGATCTTAAAGACTAATGGTGGTGTAGTGGTTAACAGCTTGGCTGCTAACCAAAAGGTCATCAGTTTCAATCCCACCAGGTGCTCTTTGGAAACTACAGGGCAGTTCTGCCTTAGAAGGTCACTATGAGTCGGAAATGATTTGACAGCAGTAAGTTTGGTTTTGGTTTTGGAATATCACCAAAATGACTCAGAACTAATGTGTCTCTTTTGCAGGAGTATGGCTTTATAGACAGGTTTGGGCAAGATAACATATCTGGAAGCATTACCATCTGTTCCTAATCCATCCTCTTCCAGCAGCTCCATTTCAGGGAATGCTGGATTTTTGTCAATTAGAGCTCATGTCCAAGTGGCCACAATCAAATACATAAATAAACTGAAGCTTTCCCATGAGAACTAACTGTCATAATTATGTTATATTCAGTTACAGAATTGGCTGGATTTATAAATACTGCAGACTTCTTTAACCTTATTCCTTCTACACAAAACTATTGGTCATTTTTTAAACAAGCATTCACAAGCATGACTTCTTTCATGGTGTTTTACTAAACACTATGTGAAACAATCTGATTATACCAAATATATTTTTTCCAGATAATATCCAAACATTAAATTTTCCTCACTACATCATTTTACCTTATGACCTTAACTGTGCTGTTTTCAGATGTTCCTAATCTTTGAAAAGCCACTACTAAATCATACTAATGGCCAAGATAAACACAGACTTATCACCAAGGTGTTCTAGCTTAGAAAACACAGTATTCACAGCTCCTGAGCAAGAGACACTTTCACACATTATAATCTGTTCCTTGTTCCTGGATCCATACCCCAAATTATTAATTGTACATTAGGGGTAGTTGCTATGAAGAATACATGCAAGTAACTTACCTAAAAATACAGTAACATTTCAATAAACAGTGGCAATTCATACTAACACTAATTAGTATGATAGTAATGATGCTAACGATGATAATAAATTTACCAGAGATAAAGTTTTGTTAACTACAGGTGAAATAATTCCAAAGACAATAAATTGCTTACTCCCTGACAAGACAACAAACTATAGCTTATTTACTTCTGCTGACCATTTTAAAATTAGAAACTTTTATCACCATTGGATGATGTCTGATAATTTTTCTTATGATAAACATGACCTGTCTTATATTCAGACAGGGTCACTGTTTTGCTTTGATCTTTCTAATGTATTTCAAAAACCACTTTGTGTCTGCTTAAGACTCTGTAATTTACAAAATAACCTTTGACAAGGAACAATAACATCCTGACCTAGACAACAAAAAAGATTAATTTCTTAGTAAGTATATCTGCTATAAAATATGTTCCATAAACTAATATGGTATCCTACAGTATCATAAACTTTTAATTTCATTTTGCTCTGCTTTCCAGAAGTATTCTTTGCTTTCATAGCAAGGGGTGATGACCTAAATATAATTGAATATAATTGCTTTGTCTGTCAATAAATTATTATTTGGATTTAATTAATACTTGAATCTATGTTACCCTTGAAGGTTATCCCACACACTCCCAACTCTTTCTATGTCTCTTTAATAAATACAAAACACTTCCAATTTAGAGCTCCAAGCTGGTAAAATACTAATAATAATTTCATAAAAATAGAATTAAAATTATGTTTCATAATTTAGTTGCTCAGAGCTTTTCTTATGAGGAAACTAATTACATAAAAAGTAAGAGATACTTAAATATAAATAATTCAGAAATTTGTACTTAATTTTTTCTGCACAATTTTTTTCACTCCAATGATTTTGAACTGAATTATATTTGTCTAAAATATGTATTTCTATGTGAGAGGTAGGTGTTAAAAGAGGATCAAACAGCATTACAAGTATTTAAATACTTATGAAACAAAAATGCCAGTATCAAGCAATGCATTACAATTTCCTTAAATTTTTAAGTGACTTTTCACTGTACATTATTTGTTCAGGTGTTTTTTACTGTCCCCAAAATACTGTGAGAAAATAGATCCGAAACATTATCATAATTGAATCTATTTAGAAATGTTGCCTAGGAAACTGCTATAAATTGGCAAATCAGTCAGGTGCTATGCCTCAATGCACAGAAATTCAAAATGCTTTGTGGCCCCCACAGGTCAGCAATTTATGGTTCAGCTACAACACGGATATTAACATATTGAGCTTAAATGTGAGAACAAACAAAATTTATTACACTCTAGAAGGTTTATAATCAAACAAATGTAACAAATACGATATTCTTCTACAGTGCCTAGACCACAACATTCAAAGTTAGCATTCAATACCAACCCCTGGAATTCATTAGGATGTGCCTTTCTTTTCCTAGGATTTTTCCTTCAGCCTACTGCTCTTTGCATCTCTGTGTGAGTAGGATAGGCCTGCCAAGACCAAACTCAGAATGCCTTCACTAGCAGATAGTTGTAAAAATCATACTCTTGAAAAGCCATAAAGAAGAAACAGTGCATTCCAAATGCTGTGAAGATCCCAATGTGATTTTCCTTAGCCCTGGGCTCTGGCAGCATTTGACATGCGCTTTATTGTTTCAGGTCTTGGGTGCATAGACCAGTGTTCCAGTCTATGGCTGATACGGAACTATGTTCATGAGTGTTTTTTTTTATTATGATTGAGTGAAAATGTGCATTCCCATATAAATTTGCATGCCCACCTATATGCAGCTCCCACTGCTCTCCCTGCCCAGTGACAGCACACTCTTCCTCTCTGCTCCATACATGTCTTATCTCAGGATTTTTTTTAAAGGTATTTGAGTTACTTCCAATGGAAAACCACCACAAAAATAACTCTTCCATATTGGAACTCTGAAAGGAGTTTAAAAAAGATGCCAGTTTCAAAGAAGGCGAAATAAAATATAACATATAAAAACTACTTCAATTTAATTTTCTATTTATGTTATTCCCTATCTGCTTCTAGAAAGAACACGAGCAGCAAACAGGGAAAGAAGTACATGAAATAGAACTGGATAGAAATCAAATATTAAATAACTCAAAGAGGAGGACTTTATAACTCAGGCAAACTGTTAGAGGCAGTGAAATTCCAATAAGGATTATGTTCACTGATGAAAGTCTGCTAAGTAATATGAACATGCAAGAAGACAGATCTTCAGCAATTGTTTCGATGGAAGTTACATGACGGTACTTCATTTGAATGTATTACATTATGACTTGATAAAAGGCACAAGCATAAAAACATAAATTGATAAACTCACTTATATTAAGAGATGAATTGTTTTGACCAAGGAATAAAACTCTCCAGTAATAAAGCAAAACAAGCTTTTTAAAAGCCAAAAGAAATCTACTGATAAAGAAAGTCTCTGAACTCCAGTGTTGATTACCCTCTCAAATTTTAAGAATTGATGCAACTTTTACTTTGAGTTCTTTTGTAAATGTTGGAAAACAACAGAGTTGTTGATTGAGAAAATATCAACAACCTGTCTGTGACAGTGTTTCTTCCTTCAAAAATGATAAAACCTGAATGGAGGGAGCATCACCTTTTCTTTACATGCGTCTGAGCCGTAAGAGTGTTTGTGGCAGGTAGAGCCATGGAGTGGTTTAAGATGCAAATTTCTAGGTGCTCAGGGCTGGACATTCTCATTCACCTCCAAGTTCAATATGATGTACATGAAATTCATATAAACTCCCATAAAAAATAACTTTGTTCCTTGCCTCACAGACCTGGCATGAAAATATATATAATTTGCAAGCAAGATTTTGATAACCTAGCTCTGTGTAATGATTGGAAATTGTCATCACAGCTGACATAGAAATTCTTAGAGATAGAATCTAAAAGATACACAGGATTCTGCCCAATCCCACAGCCAGGGAGAAACTTCAGTGTCTGTCATCTGCCCCCCAAACTTTTCAGTGTTCTTCCACTTGATGGAGGACTTTTTCTTTAAGAAATTTGAGGAGATTATAGGTGAAAGAACACTGACGTTAATCAGTCTCAGAAATTAAAATTAAAAAGAAAAATCTTTCTCTCAGCTCCTACAGTTAAGTGTTAATATAAGGCATTACTGAAATCTGTCTTTGGCACTGAAACTTCCTGGGACAGTATTACCACTATTATCACCTTTGTGGTACCCGTAATCTGCCTTGTCCCATTCTTATCTGGGCAAGTATGAAGTGATATGTCATGTGAGAGCAAAGATAAGGATCTTTTTTCTATGTCTGAACTCCCAAATACTCTAGCACAGTAAACAGACACTTCTGGTCAATCAGAGGAAGCTGGGTGAATTGAATTAAAGTCATGGGTTCAATTGCAGGAGAAAATAGCCATGCATACTGAAGTTTGGAAGGATATCAATATGTCAGATATTAAAAAAATCTTGGACTTAATTATCTTAATGCCTAAAATTTAAAATGAGTTATTTTCAAACAGCTAAAATATAGTCACAAAACTTCAGTTAAACTTATAAATTGCCCCACTAACACATATAGAACAGACTAGCACAGATTTGCCATCAAGTGGATCATAAACCAGCGCACAAGGCCCTTAGGCAGCGCTGTGCAAAGAAAAGTCCTGTTGCGTGGGCCTCTGACCAGGAGTAGGCCTGAACAGGGTATCTTAATGTAAGACACTAGACAGAAGACACTGGACAGTCCAGGGAAAGCCTGGGGGTTATCTGGGAAGAGACGAAGAAAAAGAAGTGAGGTATGTCACAGAAACCAAAGGTCAGTATAAACCACTTCCCAGCCCGCCCTAAAACAAAACTAGATACTAGATACTAGAAGTCCATGCTGTATTTTCCTGAAGGTCAGCCAAAAACTTTCTGAGTAAATACACCTAGTTACTTTTAATCCTTTAAGATACTCTCCACCTCCCTTTTCTCCTCATCACGATTACCATACCCTGAATAAAGAAGATCCAGCGGCCAACCTACCAACTAACCAATCCTGCTCCACATGTAGCCTAAAGCTGTTTTGAGTTAGTGACCCATTTCAACAATTTCTTGAAACAATTGCCTGGGTAAAAGTATGACCTATTTGGTAGCTGCATTCCTTCTTCTAGGTTAGCAGGATCATGAAACAATCATTCGAATTTACCAAATTTTGTTCTAACTGTCTAAGCAAAGGATTTCAACTTCCACAAAGGATTTGTTCTTTAGCTAATAAAGAATAGGAGTACAGAATAGAAGCAAGTTACAACTCATGTGAGTAGTGTCTAAGCATATAATTCAATTCCAACCTTTAAGGTCCCCAATGGGCCAGTACACTTCAGATGATGTCTAAGGGGATTTGACTGGATCCAACACAATCCTGCCTTTCCACACTGCTATGGACATGTTCTCTTTGACGGGTGCCACATTGGGGTTGACTTCAGAGTCTTTTGGCCAATTATCACACCATTCTGAAATCCCATACACAACTCTGAGAAAACAGAAGTAACTACATGGGGTTGGAAGAACTTTTCAGAAAATGTGGCAAGTGATTCCGCATTTGGGGTTCACTGCCGACAGATTTTTCTGTTGTTTCTCCAAAGGAAGGTTTTAAAGCCGATTTAGTCTAGTGTTTTGTTTATTCAAAAACAGGGTGTTGTTACAAACAATACTACAGAAACATTTAATGGATACATAAAAAAATCCACAGTTTATATAATTACACTCCTTGAGATCTGCTCTTATTATGTAACAACCACAGAAAGTCAAGAATTCCATCCATAAACTTCTACTATCCTGTAGTTAATTCTAGATCACCAATCAGTAGCTTCAACTTCATTATAACATTTACTATTGGGCCTGTAGTAACATAACTATTGAAAAATATTATTTTGTGAGAAACACAAAATTAATGCCCATTTTTTACTTTTAGGTTTTAAAGGCAGCAATTGTGTGTATTTTCCAGCTATTTTATAATTCAGAATTAAGAATCTTCAAGTCCAGAAGAGGTAGCAGTAGAGATCAAGAGTTAGGATCAATGAAGAAATTGCTGTTCCCTTAGAGACAGAGATCCTCCCCCCTACACACACGCATACATGCACACACACAAACCTTGGCTCAATCTATGATATTGAATCTGCATTTTGCCCTGCCACAGCATCAATCTCACAATCACTGCACAGACTCTACTAGTGTGAAAATTGCCTCCCATTGGCCTCTTGCTTATTTAACTGCAATTCCAGTAGTTGTGAACCTGGTATAAAAGGCACTCTCTACAACAGTAGTTATCAAGTTCAAATTTATATCCTCCCCCTCGACCCCACAATAATCCAAAAAGGTATAGCATTCACAGCGTTAATCACTGCCTCCTGAGTGTAATCAGCTCGAAGAACTGGGTGTTTCTCAT
This sequence comes from Heterohyrax brucei, assembly GCA_028571685.1. Classification (NCBI taxonomy): domain Eukaryota; kingdom Metazoa; phylum Chordata; class Mammalia; order Hyracoidea; family Procaviidae; genus Heterohyrax; species Heterohyrax brucei. Next base: position 90,022,899 of record CM053146.1, read on the forward strand.
TTACAGGGCTATGTCACCAACAAAAAGAGGCAGGGATTGCATAATGTTTCAAAGTTTTTCCAGCGCTATGTCACTCATGGGCTTGAATAGCTGAGATGTTTTTTAAAATATATTTCAGGGAGTTGATAAGAGCTAGTGCAAAAAGTTTCAGCAAAGAGAAAATAAAAAGACTCTGCTAGTCATGAAGCTAAACTTGAAGCAGTCTCTTTAGTACTTTGCTGTAGCATAGGGACGGAATTCCCAAATTAAGGATGAAGGAGAGAAACTATTCTTCCTGACGCCCCTGGAGCCACCTGGGATGCAGTATTACTTACCTAAAGATGGGTCTCTGGAGATGTTTCTTCCTGATTGTGACATGGTCATCCATTTAAAGGAGAAGGTTTAACTTCTTCCTGGAAACCACTCCAGAAAAATCCAGGGAGGAAAAAGTGGAAGTTTATTCTGATCTACTGTGCTGCAATGGGCCCGGAAAGGAAAAGTAGTTTCCTCTTTCTCTTTTTGGGTGCTGGGAGAAAACTTCCCTGCTCGCTGCCAGCTGAGCAGTGTGTCCATAGAGGCCACATAAGTCAGGCACAGTAGGGCACTCCCCCCCAGAGCAGGGCGTGCAAAAACCAAGAGTCACGTTGCTTCGGGCAAGAGAAGTGCACGGGACCCTCAGAAAGAGAACAAAACAAACAGAAAAGTTCCTACCCGGAGTGTCACCCAGGTAATAGCTGCCTAAGTTTTTGCCTCCATGAGAGCACTCCTTCCACATGCTGGTCAAACTCTGAAAGGCTAAGTCCCTCCCTGTCTTGAAAACAGGCTGTTCTGAGGCTCAACTCTTTTTCTTCAAAATAAAAGTTGTACAGCTGGCTCAGCAGTCCCATGTGAGTACCCTCTGAAAGTTTGTTTTGTTAAAATAAGAACTGTATACAAATTAATGGAGAAAGATAGGCTCAGATTGCGTAGCCAACTCTGCTTCCAGAGATGGTAATTATATCACAATCTAGCTTTTATTTCATGCTTGATGAAGTGCAGGGATGACTCTTCATTTTTGGCACTCATAACCTAATAACCTACACTTGGCTGAAGTCAAAGATGCCATTTCAACAGACAGAGGTTCTTGTCAAACTGGCCAGAGCTACAAAAGTTAGGAAAACAAAAATTGCTCAATCTTCTTGGTGATGTTGTACCCAGATGTCTATACCCAAATGTGGCTTTCTAACTAAGAGGGGAGACTGCAAAAAAGTGGCAGAAACACACTTTTTAAAAGCTTCAAAAGCTGTCTGGGAACCTAAGGTTTTTATGTTACACGATTAGATTTAAATTTATGAAAACTAAAAGACAGACTAACAGATGTAAGAGAGAAGCTGTAAACAACTAAAAAGTAAATTACATTAAAAATTGTTTTATTTGGAAGACTTATCTACACTACAGAAACTCTTGTTCTAGTTACTGATCAGGCAAAACTTCATATTCTAATGAAATTTATTTCAGCAATTTTCCTGTATATGCATCACTAGCAAAATTTCTACTCAATAGTGTCATGAGTACTATAGGTGTGTTTGTAATAAACCATCTCAAAGAAAGATGATGCTGTTTTAAGTATTTGTGTATATCTACATGTAATAAAAGAAAAAAAATAAAAAAAACTAGGTAGCACACATGCTCTTAGCTGAATGATCCAAAAAATGAGGCTAAATGAAACAGGAGGGGTATCACCCATATAGCTGCAGTCTGTAAATCTGAGGACTCTCCAAATTCTTCCATAAGAATAACACCACCTTTTTTTTCCCCATTTTTTTCCTCCTGTGTGAGAGATTGGAAGTCCTGATGGTATAACAGTTAATTGCTAAGATTGCTAACCAAAAGGTCAGCAGTTCATATCCCACTTTGGTGTAAGGTGTCTGGGGTCTTAAAAATTATAAAGCAATAATCAAAGTACCATCAATTGGTCTCAACCCACCTGGAGCAGAGGAGCATCAAAGACTTCAGGAAAATATGAGTCCAAGAGACAGAAAGGGCCATATGATCCCAAGACTACATAAGCAGGAGATCAAAAGAAATAGATGGTGCCCAGTCACCACTAATGACTACCGTGACAGGGAACACAACATAGGGTCCCTGACATAGAAGGAGAAAAATGGGTGTGCAGAACTAGAACCGTATTAAAAAGACCCAACTTAGTAGTCTAACAGACTGGAGGTTTCCCAGAAGATGTGGCTCCTGGATTCACTGTTAGCCCAGAAATAAATTCATTCCCACAGTCAACTTTTCAAAGATTGAACTAGATTATATCTGACTCAACGACAGTAGGTCTAAGACATAAAATGACACTGGCAAAGAGTTGGCTTCCCGGCTAACTAGGCAGTTCATGTACAGTGTGAGATGAGAGGGTGGAAGGGGACAGGAGCTGGCTGAACGAACATGGGAAATACAGTGTAGAAAGGAAGAGTATGCTGTCACAGGTTGGGAGGAGCAGCTTGAGTTGCACAAAAGTTTGACAAATTGACTTGGATTGTAAACTTCCACTTAAAACACAACAAAATATTAAAAACATACACACAATAGGTCTGCAGTTTGAATCTACTAAGAGTTCCTTGGAAAGTCTATGGGGCAGTTCTACCCTAAGCTATAGAGTTACTATGAGTCAGAATTGACTTGACAGCAACAGGTTTAATTTGGGGTTTTGGTTTATGAGAGATACCGAAGAGTGCCACAATTGAAAGGGCATCATTTTATTGAGCAGTTCTAATTCACAAGAATTTGGAGTTTGAGAGAACAGTGAACTGAAAATAAGGATAAATGAGTTCTAGTCCCTTATTGGAATCCCTGGTGGCGTAGTAGTTAAGACCTATGGCTGCTAACCAAACAGTCAGCAGTCTGAATCTACTGGATACTCCTTGGAAACCCTGCAGGAGCAGCACTACTTTGTCCTGTAGGGTCGCCGTGAGTTGAATCCAACACATTGGCAATGATTTTTGGTTTTTTAGCCTTTCTTCTAGGGTCCCTGGATGTCACAAATCGTTAAGTATATGACTACCGACAAAAAGGTTGTCAGTTTGAAACCACCCAGAGCACCTCCAAACTGAAAAGCCTTACAATCTCCCTCTGAAGAGCCACTGCCTTGAAAACCCTCCAGAACACAGTTCTACCATGCTGTGAGCATGAGATCAGCACTGACCTGATGGGGCAACTAGTTTTATGGCTCTGCTTCTACCTTTACCACGCTGAGCCACTGTGAGCAAGTTTCTTGACCTTTCTGAGCTAAATCTTGATTGTAATATGAGGTCACAATGTTAATTGAAATAAAAATTCCTCACCAGCTTTAATGATGCCACTGTGTTATTTTTAATATGATTAGACAGTTTCTTGCAAAGAAACTAGCATAGAAATTACAATACATAATAGTTCAGAGGAAACCCTGGTGGTGTAGTGAGTTAAGAGCTATGGCTGCTAACCAGAAGGCTGGCAGTTCAAATCCACCAGGTTTTCCTTGGAAACTCTATGGGGCAGTTCTATTCTGACCTGCGAGGTTGCCTTGAGTCAGAACTGACTTGATGCCAGTGGGATTTTTTGGTTTTAATAGTTCAGAGACTACACCACTTATGTATATACTTACAAATAGAGAAAAGGAAGACAATTCTGTATTACACACATATTTGGAAACTCTGGTGGCACAGCGCTTCAGAGCCACAGCTGAAAATCAAAGGACTGGCCACGAGGAGCCCACCAGCTGCTACTTCAGGATGCTGTGCGGCAGTTCTACTCTGTCTTACGGGGTTGCTATGAATCAGAATCGATCTTGACAGCAGTGGGTTTTTCATAGTATATTCATACAGCTGTTACATATTTATATTTTTTTAAAAAAATCCATTTACCACCAAATCAATTCGAACTCACAGTGGCCCTGTAAGACAGAGAACTGCCCCCTTAGGGTTTCCAAGGAGTGCCTGGTAGATTCCCAACTGTCAGCCTTTTGGTTAGCAACTAAACACTTAACCACTGTGCAGCCAGGGCTGCCTATATTTATAAAATGACCTCTAGACGAATGTTCCTTTCACTATCAATAAACATCTATCATAAATTCATGTGGGCAATAGAGTAATTAAGTATGGAGACCATGTGCAGATATTTGGGACAGATGCGTTATTATAGCCCTAAGCTTTGATTATTTGCACACAGGAAAGTACAACAGTTATAACATGTTACAGGGATCTTGCGGGGAACTTGTGCACTCGGAGGTGACATTCAACTGCTACAGTCATGGTTTAGCTAAGTCCCTGTGTTGGCTGGCTGTTGGTTTAGCATAAATATTCCTGAGGGAAAAACTAGGAAAACTATAAGTCCAAAGACTTTTAAAAATTAAATTTCACTTTGCCCATTTTTGAATTAGAAAAAGGAAATGCCTTCTTCGTGAACATAATGAAAGGAACTCAGTGCAAACGCTAATCAGCATATACCCAAGATGCAGCTCACATAACATATAGTGCACAACCTAACATGTGCTACAGGGGCTTGATTACTTTCTACAGAATCTGAATGTCATTAAATTACAAAAAATTCATAACATCTTTGCCTACATTAGTTTTACCTCTCTTTCTTCCTCTTAGATGATTAAGGCAGAAAACTTAGATTCATATTTATACCAAGCTCTATTTTTAAACCCAGACTTAGAATCCAAAGAGCAATTAGAAGACACTACAAAATCAAATATTCAACTGGCCTAGAGAAAAATGTATGTACTTCTTAAATATTTTCATTAACATTTTCTCAAAGAACATTTAACATTGGGGCAAAATTTACTTTATTAATTTTTTTCAATTTTAACACAGTATTTAATAAGCCAAAATGACTTTACTATTGTTTCTAAAATTACAAAAATATATTCCTTAAACTAACACAACACTACTAAGCTAAATGCTAAAATGTATAAACAATCAGACCAACTCAACTCTACTATAATATAAAATATAATTTATTATAAATTATTTGGGGGTAAGGGGTCAGAAAATGATATTTATATCTTTCCTATTACACTAAACATTCTTTCAACACAGGTTTGCCTAACACTTTCATACTCCTGAACACACTCCTCCTTCCCTCACTCAACACTGGTAGAATCTGACATAGTGCTCAATAAACATTTGGTAAATTAACATGCTGACACACTTGGTGTGAACTCACCAACACACCCATCTTCACCAACGCATCTTGCATAGTGAAACGCATGGATCAAGTCTCATTATGATGTTTCAACCAAATGTATACAAAGACTGTCATGGTGTTTTGTGTTAAGCATTATTGAAAACAGGAAAACTTTTCCTTATATTTTTTCCTCTCAAGTTGTTTATAATACGTAAGTGCCAAAGCATGCAACGTCAGAAAGCTCAAGCAGTACTATACCAGCTCAAACATTGGAAGATCAGTGTATCTACAAGTGATTGTGTTGACACATAAGTCTAGACAAATATCAATGTGAGGCAAAGCATATGTGTGTATGCGTGTGTGTGTGTCTTAACTAACATATTGTAGTGAATTTTAAACTCAGTGGATGAGAAAGTAGGAAATACATGAAAGAATTGGATGGCAATGTAAGCTTTATCATTAAATACATATATAGCCAGCCAAGTACATTGTTTAAATTTTTAAAAAAGCTTTCAATTTAGTCCATTCATCTTCAACCTAAGTTATGAAAGGTCATGTGTGTGATTATCTCATAAACTACAGTTCAATAGCTCTCAATCATTTTAACACATCATACAAAAAAGATGAGAAATATACATGATATTCTCCCCCCCCAAAAAGTGATTAAACAAAGAAAAGTACATACATAAAATTCAAGTGCTACCATAATTTTGCACACCTGTGAGTCTTAATGTGAGGGCTTGTAAGTTGTTGTGATGTTGAAACTACACCACCAGTATTCAGATGCCAGCAGGGTCACTTATGACAGACAGGCTTCAGCTGAGCTTGCAGACTAACACAGACTAGGAAGAAGGATCTGTCAGACTACTTCTGAAAAACATTAGACAGTGAACAGCAGAGGAACGCTGTCTGATACACTGCCAGAAGATGAGTCCTTCGGGTTGGAAGGCACTCAGAAGATGACTGAGAAACAGCTGCTTCTTCAAAGGAGAGTTGACCCTACTGACATGGATGGAATAACTTTTCAGAACCATCTTAGTCATCTTGTGCTGCTATAACAGAAATACCAGAAGTGGATGCCTTTAAAAAGAGAAATAATACCTTGTTACAGTCCAGTAGGCTACAAGTTAAAATTCAGGGCATCAGCTCCAGCGGAAGGCTTTCTCTGTTAGCTCTGGAGGAAGGTCCTTTTTGTCAATCTGCCCCTAGACTAGGAGCTTCTGAGGTACAGGGACTACAGATCCTTGTCAAAGGACTTGTGCTCTGCTCTTGGCACCGCTTCTTGGTAGTACTGAAGTCACCAACCCTCTGTTTGCTTCCCTTCCCTTTTTATCCCAAGAGATTGCCTCAAGGCACAATGTAATCTTACACCTTTGAGTCCTGCACTACCAATACAACTATCGCCCATCCTCCCTCATTGACATTATAGGGGACGGATCTATAATATATAGAACACCACACAATACCATGATTCAGGGCCTAGTCAAATTGTCACACACGTTTTGGGAAGAGATACAATTCAATCTATGACAAGGACCTTCATTTGCTGATGTGATATGACTCAAAATGACAAGCAGTAGCTGCAAAAATCCATCAATAACTGGAATGTGGAATGTACAAAATAGACTCTAGGAAAACTGAAAATCATCAAAAGTGAAATGGAATGCATAAACTTCAGTATTCTAGGAATCAGGGAGATGAAATGGATTGTGACTCACATAATCATATAATCTGCTATGGCAGGAATAACAGCTTGAAGAAGAATGTGTTGCTTTTCTCATCAAAAAGCATTTCAAAACCTGTCCTGAAAAACAGTGCTGTCAGTTACAGGATAATATCCATATACTTGCAAGGAAGACCAGTTAATATTACTATTATTCAAATTATTAGCCAATAACTAAGGCCAAGGATGAATAAATTAAAGTTTTTTGCCAACTTCTACAGTCTGAAATTGGTCAAACATGCAAACAACATGCATTGGTAATTAGCGGTGACTGGAACGCGAAAGTTGGAAACAGAGAAGGAAGGCTGCTTGTTGAGAAACATGGCCTTGGAAATAGTAACAATCCTGGAGAGCTCATGATAGAATTTTGCAAGACCAATGACTTAGTCACTGCATATATCTTTTTTCAATAACAAAAACAGCAACTGTAACTTGTGGACATCACCAGATGGAAAACACAAGAACCAAACTGACAACAGTAGAAAGACAATGGAAAAATTCAGTATTATTGGTCAGAATAAGGCCAGGAGCCAATGGTGGGAGAGACCATCAACAGCTCATAAGAAAGTTCAAACTGAATTTGAAGAAAATTAGAATCAGTCTATGAGAACCAAAGCATGACCTTGAGTATATCCCACCTGAATTTAGAGACTATCCCAAGAAAATATCTGAAGCATTGAACATTAGTGACCAAAGACCAGATGAGTTGCATAATAACATCAAGAACACTATATGTGAAGAAAATAAGAGGCCATTAAAAAGACAGGAAAGAAAAGACCAAAATGGTCTACCACTAAGGTGAAAGAAAGAAATGGTGATGTAAAAGAGGAACAAAAGATTTCCAAGTGTAGCTAGAGAAGACAGAGTAAAGCATTACAGTGAAACTTGCAAAAACCTTCAGATAGAAAACCAAAGGGGAAGAACAATCTTGGCAGTCCTCAAGCTGAAGACTTAAGAAACAACTCAAGCCTCCAGCTCCAACAGTGAAGGATTCTATGAGGAAAGTACTAAAAGATGCAAGAAGCATTACAAGAAGATGAAAGGAACAGAGTCACAGCATCAAAAAGAACTGGTCAGTGTTCAACCATTTCCAGAAATAGCACAGAATCAAGAATCAGTGGTACTGAAGGAAAAGGTCCAAGGGGTGCTGAAGCCATCAGCAGAAAACAAGTCTTGAGGAATAAACAGAATATCAACTAAGATGATTCAGGCAAAGGATGCAGTGCTTAAAGCACTGACTTATCCATGACAAGAAGCTCAGAAGACAGCTAAGAAAGAATTGTTTCCCCAAAAAAATTTATGCAGGAATTTAGTTGTGCCATGATTCCCAGTATTGTGTAGTGGACGTCTAGTTTGTGATTTTCCAATATTGTAAATTCTTATCTCTGCTTGTAGTTACCAGGGTAAGACTGGATTATGTTGAAGAGGATTAGCGTAGGAGCATAACATCCTTACTAAGGACCAAGTTACCTCCCTGATCCAATGGAAAAGGTATTTCTCTAGGGTGTGGCTTATACAATGTTTTATCCTACAAGAGATAAAAGGAAAGGGAAGCAATTGGAGAGCTTGGAACCTCTGATCATCTAGAAAGCAACGCCAAGAGCAGAGCACATCCTTTGGACCTGAAGTTCCGGTGCTGAGATTCTCCCAGACTAAGCAAACACTGACACATCACAAGGACATTTCTTTAGAGCCAACAAAGACAGAAAGCCTTCCCCCAGAGCTAATAGCCTGAATCTGAACCTACAGCTTACTGGACTGTAAAGAATAAATTTCTCTTTGTTGAAGCCACTTACTTGTGGTATTTCCATTACAGCAGCACTAGATGACTAAGACACTAACTAACTGGAAGAGTTCCATATTTGTACACATTCCAAAGATAGGAGATGCAATCAAATACAGAAGTGATAGAACAATATCATTAATATCACACACAAGTACAATTTTGCTGAAGATCATTCAAAAGCAATCAGTAAGGAATGGCCAGTAATTCAAGATGGATTCCAGAAAGGACATAGAACAGGGGATGTCACTGCTGATGTCAGGTAGATTCTGCCTAAACAGAGGACACTAAGAGAGATGTTTACCTGAGTTTCACTGACTAGGCAGAAAGCATTCAACTATGGAGATCATAACAGATTATGGATAACACTGGGAAGAATAGCAATTCCAGAGCACTTAATTGTGCTCGTGAGCAGCTCGTACATAGACCAAGAGGCAGTCGTTCAAAGTGAACAAAGGGATACTGCATGGTTTCAAGTCAGGAAAGGTATGTATCAAACTGTATCCTTTCATCAGGCTTACTCAATCTGTATGCTGGGCAAATAACTACAGAAACTGGACTATATAAAGAACCTGGCTCATTAACAACTTGTGACATGCAGATGATACAGCCTTGCATGCTGAAAATGGCGAGGACTTGAAGCACTTACTGATGAAGATCAAAGACCGCAGCTCTCAGTAGGGATTACATCTCAATGTAATGAAAACAAAAACGCTCACAACTGGACCAAAAAGCAGTATCACAATAAATGGAAAAATGTTGAAGCTGTAAGAGATTTCATTTTACTTGGATCTGTATGTGACACCTATGGAAGGAGGACAGTAGGGAAATCTGCTGCAAAAGAACTCTTTAACATGTTAAAAAGCAAAGATCATCTTAAGGATGAAGATGTACCTGACCCAAGCCATGGTGTTTTCAGTTGCTTCCTAGGCATGTGAAAAATGGACAATAAATAAGAAAGAATGAAGAGAAATCGACGTCTCTGATCATGCTGATGAAGAACGCTGAGTACATCATGGACTGTCAAAAGAACAAACAGATCTATTTTGGAAGAAGTACGGCAGAATGCTAATTAGAAGTGAGGATGGTGAGACTTTGTCTCATATAATTTGGGCCTGTCTTCAGGATGGACCAGTCCCTGAGGGAAGACATCATACTTAGTAGAGGGTGAAGGAAACAGAGAAAGATCCTCAATGTGATGGATCAACACAGTGGCTATAACAACGGGCTCAAGCGTAGCAACATTTGTGAGGCTGGTGAAGGAGAGGGCAGTGTTTCATTCTGTTATATATAAGGCCGCTGTGAGTCAGAACCAGCTCAAAATACCTGTTTTAGTCAGCTAGTGCTGCTCCAGCAGAGATACCACAAGTGGATGGATGGCTTTAACCAAGAGACGTTTATTCTTACACAGTCTAGTAGGTTGCAAGTCCAAATTCAGGATGTCCACTCTAGGGGAAGGCTTTCCCTCTTTGTCAGCTCTGGAGGAAAGCCCTTGTGTTGCACCAGTCTTCAAATCAGGGAGCATCTGGGCAAAGGAACCTCAGGTCTGTAGGATGCACTACTCTCCCCATGCAGCTCTCCTGAGGGTGTGAGTTTCCCAACTCTCTGCTTTCTTGCCTTTCCTTTTATCCTTTGTAGGAAAAAAGGATAAAAGGTGGTGCAAGCAGCACTCTGGAGAAGTGGAGAGGTAAGGAGACCTTAGGAAGGGATTTACAGTCCCACCCTAATCCTCTTTAACATACATCATAGGAAAATCACAAAATGGAGGACAATCATAAAATATTAAGAATCATGGCCCAGCCAAATGGTGACGTACATTTTAGGGGGGGCACAGTTCAATCCATGACAGTACCCTACAAACAACACCATAATTTTTATTTATCACTGCTATAAATATTGCATCATTAAAGTGGAACATCCCTTGATAAATTCTGGTGTTGTTAGGGACAGACAAGTCAGTTCTTACTCACAGAGGCCCTATGTACAACAGAATGAAACACTACCCAGTCCTGCCCCATGTCCGCAATCACTGTTTTATGTTTAAGCCCGTTACTGTAGCCACTGTGGCAACCTATCTTGTTCAGGGTCTTCCTCTTTTTCACTGATCCTCTACTTTACCAAGCATGATGTCCTTCTCCAGGGACTCATCTCTCCTGATACATCCAAAGTATGTAAGATCCAGTCTCATCATCCTAGCTTCCAAGGAACACTCTGATTGTGTTTCTTCCAAGAAAGATCCATTTGTTCTCTTGGCAGTCCACAGTATATTCAACATTCTTTTCCAACACCACAACTCATTTCTAGCTTTTGCAACCAAGTAAAATGAAATCCTTGACAACCTCAATCCTTGCTCCATTTACCATGATGTTGATTACTTTTGTGAGTAGTTTTGTTTTCTTGATGTTGACGTGCAAGCTATACTGAAGGTTGTGGTCTTTGATCTTCACTGATGTTTCAAATTCTCATCAATTTCAGCAAGCAAGGTTGTGTTATTTGTATAATACAGGTTCTTAATGAGTCTTCCTTCAACCCTTAATGCCTCATTCTTCTCCATATAGTCCAGCTTCTTGGATTATTTGCTCAACAGGCAGATTGAAAAGATATGGTGGAATGACACAATCCTAAAGCACACCTTTCCTGACTTTAAACTATGCAGTGTTCCCTTGTTCTGTTCGAATAACTGCCTCTTGATCCATCTACAGATTTTACACGAGCGCAATTAAATGTTCTGGAATTCCCATTCTCTGCTATGTTATCCATAATTTACGATCCACACGGACAAACATCTTTGATAGTCAATAAAACAATCTGACAATGTTCCACTGCTATTTATAGAGTTTTCACTGGCTAATTCTTTTCAAAAGCAGACTGCCGAATATATCCCACAGAATCAAGGCCATTCACACCAACTGATACAAGCACGAGAATGTTCATCGCAGCACAATCCACAATAGCAAAAAGATGGAATCAACCCAGATGCCCAACAACAGAGGAATGCATAGGTAAACTATGGTATATATACTCAATGAAACACTATGCAATAATAAAGAGCAATGATAATTTTAGGAAACATCTCATAGCCTGATTTCAACTGGAGGACATTACGTTGAGCAAAAGTAGTCACTGACAAAAGGACAAATATTGTATGAGACTCCTACAATAAGAACTTAAAAACAGACTCATGCATAGAAGAAAACACTCTCTGACGGTTGCAAGGGTGGAGAGGGAGGGAGGGTTTAGATTAGACAGTTGATAGAAATTTGCTTGGGTGAAATTGGTGACAGCACACATTAGAAAGAAGATCAATATTAACTGAACTTCAACATAACATGATTATTCCTCTCATCTTAACCCAATATTGCAAGGACAGAGTAGCTGGGGCGGGGGACCTGGGACCATGCTTTCAGGCAAAATCGAGGCCAGTTGGCACAGCTAGCATTTTGCTAACAAGGGCTCTCTGCACCCTACATTGATGAGTAGCGTCTGGGGTCCTAAAAACTGCCAAGCTGCCATCTGAGGGTAGACCAAGTGGTCCCAACTCAGCAGGAACAGATGATCACTGAGGACCAAAACAACATGGGGGAAAGACAACCCAGAAGACAGAGAAAGACCCATGTGAGTGGGTCTCAACGTCGAGTCATGATCAGAAGAACCAGATGGTGCCCAACTACCACCAGTGATAGCCATTGAATCTCACTGGCAACACAAGAATAAATAGGGGTGCGCCCTGAGATCTCCACTAAAAGACCACAATTGATGGTCTGGGGGCTTCAGGGTTCCCCCAGGAGCATGGCCCCGGCCCTGATGCTGCCCTGTCCATAAATTATAACGAAGGTCAACTCTTCGGACAGCCATGGATTGGACTTGTTGATGCAGAGTGATCATATCTTGTGGGCACTTTATGGTTCTATGCATCTATAGGATGTCACCCTGCTGACCTCTTACAGGAGGAAGGGGGGTGAGTGGAGAGAAGGGGATAGGAGACTGTTGGGAGGATGGAGCAGAGACGAAAACTGTGCTCTATGGAGGAGAGAGGAAGAGTGTGCTGTCACCAGGCCGGGAGAGCAGTGGGAGCTGCATATAGGTTAGCATGAAAATTTATATGAGAATGTACATTTTCATTCAATCATAAAAAAAAAAAAAAAAAAAAAAGCAGACTGCCCAGTCCTTCTTCCTAATCTGTCTTGTTTGGAAGCTCAGCTGAAACCTGTCCACCATGGGTGGCTGTCATGAATTGAATTGTGTCCTCTCAAAAATGTGTGTAGCAATTTGGCTAGCCATGACTCCTGGCATTGTGTGATGTTACTATATGCTGTAAACCCTGTCTCTGTGATGTTAACGAGGTATGATGGGTAGCAGATTTGTTGGTGACACAGGAATCAATGTGTAAGACTGTATTGTGCCTTGAGGAAATCTCTTGAGATATAAAGGAAAGGGAAACAGGCAGAGAGTTGGGGGCCTTGTACCACCAAGAAGCAATGTCAAGAGCAGAGCATTTCCTTTGAAAATGATTTGGAGTCCCTGAGCCTCAAAAGTTCCCAGTCCAGGGGAAGATTGAAGACAAGGACCCTCCTCCAGAGCAATTAGAGAAAGACTTCCCCTGGAAATGAATTTGGACTTGTAGCCTACTGTACTGTGACTGGATAAAATTTCTATTTTTAAAGCCATCTACTTGTGATGTTTCTATTAGAGCTGCACTAGATATCTAAGACAGTGACCCTGCTGGTATGTGAATACCAGTGGCATAGCTTCCAGCATCACAGCAACGTGCCAGTCCCCATAGTATGACAAATTCAGATAAGTAGGGGTGATAAACTATACCATGGGATAAATGGTAGAGTGTGACCTGATGGACTAACCTTAACTGTCTCTTTACCACTGGAGGGAAAATATTACATCTACATTAATGACAGTGATATCATTTTAGAGATAATTTAAATCTGATATATCCTTTCAAAGTAAATTATTCACTATTTTCAGCATTTTAACCATTTCTTGTTGCCAAATTTCTTGCTACAAGTTTTACAACTGATTAAGAAAAAATTTACTATGTGTTTGAGCTGGGCCTTGAACCCAGATGTCTCATTCCAAGTCCAAACTTTTACCTTCAAGCAGGAAGGCTGTCACCTTGCTGAGTACTCTGCTTTTGAGAGTCTGGGAGCTTTTTCTAGACTATATTTTATGTTCAACAAAGAAAGATAAGTAACTAAGCATTCAAGTGAGTCTCTACTCTTCTCTTAACCCTCTGAAAACACAAAACAACTCATTGCTATTCAACTGGTTCTGATTCACAGACATCTCATGTATCATAGAATATAACTGTTTCTTGAGTTTTCTTGGGTGCAGATCTACAGGCCTTTCCCCTGGTACTGATGCATGGATTCAAACTACCAGCCTACCTCTCTTAGTCATCTACTGCTGCTACAACATAAATACTATCAGTGAATGGCTTCATCAAAGAGCATTTTACTTCTTCACAGTTCATTAGGCTTCAAGTCCAAATTCAGGGCATCATCTCCAGGGGAAATCTTTCTCTGTCAGCTCTGAGGGAATGTTCTTATGATGCATCAGTCTTCCCTTGGTCTGGGAGCATCTCAGCTCAAGAACCTCAGATCAAAAGGATGTCCTCTGATCCCAACACACTCTCTTGGTGGTATAAGGTTTCCATGTGTCTGCTCACTGCTCTCTTTTGTATCTCAAAAGACATGGATGGGATTAAGGCACTATCTAACCTTGTAGACTTCATCAGAATAACTGCCACTAATTCACTGTATTAAATCATAGTGATAGTATTACAACACATAGGAAAATTTTATCAAATGATGGACAATCACATGATACTGGAACTCATGGACCAGCTAAATTACTCTACCCATTTCTGAGAGGACATAATTCAATCCACGACACTATCCCACTTACATATTACAGCACTGCCCGTTATGTTCCCAATCTTTATAACAGCCAGCCTTGCAAAATCTTCCCAAGGGTCTGCTGACATCAAAGTGAACTTCAACTAACTGAAGAATAGTTTCTCCAGAGATGCAAATAGAAGCTCTGTTCTATTGTACAGAGCCCTGGCCTAGCATCAAGGAACATATGTTTAAATTTCAGCTCTACCACCAAGTGTCTCCTCAGTTCCTCTCATGTCAGTTTCTTTACCTGTCGGGTTAAGAGGTCAGGTAGCATGACCTCTAAGATCTTTTCCAACTATAAAATTCTGTGACTTGATGGCTGACCCTGTGATAAAGACATCAAGTTATTTAAATTTAGTGCCCAATTACATTTAGCTTTGACTTAACCACAACAAAGTCATGCATACTGCCACTAAATCTCTGCAGGATTGTTACATGATTAAAAATTTGATACAGTACTACTCAAGTGTAAAAAAACAAATTGTAGCATCTTTATTTTTGTCTAATTGAGGTTTTTGTCCTTATCTTAGAGCTTCAATTTGCAGCTACCCATGCTAGAGTAGGAGCCCCAGAAGGACAGGGACCTGTGCTGTTGTGTTCTCTGTGCATAGTTTATAGAAAAAACTCAATGGTTATTTATTGAATGAGTTCATACATGAACAAAGTGATAACTGAGGTTGTATCAGCACCTTATTGTACAATTTTTTGAACAACTCAGTTGAATTGAGTTTTTCACATTTCTTCCTATCACTTTTGTTCCTCAAAAGGCATCTGAATGGCAGCTATGACAGAATAAAAATCATGATATGGTATGGACATTGTGAACTCTCCTTCAGTCATGGTTTGAGTGTTTGTAAGGTCCCACCTATCCTTCAGGGGTGGAGAAGTCAGCTGAGATTGGGTTAGTGGACCACTTGATGACCTTTTGATGGTGGCAAAGAGGTAGTTTCAGACTCAAATCTACAGACTCCTGCTCTTTTTAGCTCTCTGCAACAATGTCTGTTATCTCTTTAGTAACTTGGCTTCTGGAGACATCTACCACTGAAATTGTGGGTGATCTCTTCAACAGGTTCAATCTAGTAACCACAGTCATCCTCTACTGATCCAGGTGAACTGTAACCTCTACTAATGCTGCAAGACCCATAAGTCACAGTCACATCCTCCATGTGGTCAACTGAAGCTGTCAACCTATGGCCTGTGTATAGTACCCAATAGCCCCTTGCCATGGTGGTCCACATCAAGTGGTCCACTAACCCAATCTCAGCTGACTTCTCCACCCCTGAAGGATAGGTGGGACCTTACAAACACTCAAACCATGACTGAAGGAGAGTTCACAATGTCCATAGCATATCATGATGTTTATTCTGTCATAGCTAAGCAGCTAAATCAGGGCAAAACCTTCTCTACTTTAGGCTTTTTCCTTCAATCATACAAACTCTCTATCCTTGAGATTTCAGTTCAGAGGTAAAAGGTCAAAATACCTGTGTGACTACTTACATCAACTGCCTTCTATCTGTCTCCCCTTTTCTATACATCACCAGGCCAGAAAAAGTGTCTTCCCTTATCTATGTGGCAAAAATCTTAGTTTATATCCCCTTAATTCCTAGTGGCAAAAATTTCAGTTTACCACTTTAGTTTCCTGTGCCAAAAAAAAATCTTAGTTTATCTCCTGAGTTTCCTCTATCCATGACAGGTAATAAACTCAATGTTCAAGCTATATGCTTGGATCATGCATGTTAAACTCAAATCAAATCAAAGCCATTGCTATACAGTCAAGACCTCCTAGTAGCACCCAGACAGAATACAGTAGAATTGCCCCATAATGTTTCCAAGGCAGTCTTCATGGAAGCAGACTGTCAAATCTTTCTCCTGTCATGGGTTTCAACCACCACCCTTTCAGTTACTAGCTGAGTGCTTAACAGCTGCAGCACCAGGACTCCTGTATGTTAGGTAGAGTTGAATAACTTTAGGAAGCTCTTATTGGAGTAAACAAAGCCCAGCTTTGTTGTCTTCCTGAAGGATCAGTAGTTTCATTTAGATATTCAAATGCAAGAATTCTAAAGGCTTTGATAAATTCTAACACCCATTTTTGACAGAAAAAAAACTCTAACAAAATATGAACAGAAGGGGAATCCCTCAATATAATAAAATATGTCTATACAAAATCAGTAGCCAACATCATTCTCAATAGAGACTGAAACCATTCTCCTTGAGAACAGAAACAGGACAAGGATGCCCTTTATCATCACTTCTATTTACCATTGTATTGGAAGTCCTAGCTAGAGGAATAAGACAAGAAAAAGAAATAAAGGGTATCCAAACCAGAAAAGAAGGAGGAAACCTATCTCTGTTGGCAGATTAGTATGATCCTATGCAGAGAGACCTCAAAGGTTCCATAAGAGAACTATTGGAACTAATAGAAACATTCAGCAGAGTAGCCAGATACAAGAGCAACATACAATAATGAGTTGGATGCCTATACACCAAGAAAGAGAACTACAAAAAGGAAATTAGAAAAGTAGTACCATTTATAATAACCCCTAAGAAAACCAAATACTTAGGAATAAATCTAACCAGGGGCATAAAAGACCTATACAAAGAAAACTATAAAACACTACTGCAAGAAAGTAAATGAGACCTACATAAACAGAAAAACATACCATACTCCACAGAAAGATACCATGCTCAGTAGACACATATCATGCTGGAGAGAAAGACTCAACATTGCAAAAGTGACTATTCTACTCAAAGCTATATATAGATATAATGCAATCTCCATTCAGCAGTCTCTAACGAGGTAGAAATATGAATCACTAACTTTATATGGAAAGCAAAAATGCCCAGGATAAATAAAATGAAATGAAAATTTCTGAGAATGAAGAACAAAGTAGACCTCCATGCATCTCAGAACCTACTATACAACCAAGGTAGTCAAAATATCCTTGGAGTGGTACAGTGGCAAACACATAAACCAGTGGAACAGAATTGAGAACCCAGGTGTAAATCCATTCACCTACAGTCAGCTAATCCTTGCCAAGGGCCCAAAGTCCATTAAAGAGGGAAAAGACAGTCTTTTTAACAAACAGTGCTGGAAAAACCGGATGCCCATATCCCAGAGAAATAAGGGCTGCCACTTGAACTGATATATGCACACTAATATTACTGCAGCATAGTCCACCATAGCAAAAAGAAGGAATCGACCTAGATGCCCATCAACAGACGAATGGACAAACAAACTATGGTATATTCTTACAATGGAATACTATGCAATGATAAAGAACAACCATGATCGTAGGAAACATCTCATGACATGGAATCATCTTGAAGACATTATGCTGAGTGAAATTAGTCAGTTGCAAAAGGACAAATATTGTATGAGACTGTTATTATAAAGACTTAAGGTTTAAACGCAAAAGAAAATAATCTTTGATGGTTACAAGGATGGGGAGAATAGAAGAGGGGTGTTTATAGATTAGATAGCAGATAGAATTGGGGTTAGGTAAAGGGAGTGACAACATGCAGTAGAAGGAAGTTAGCATATCTGGACTACATCAAATCTAAAAGGTTTTCTAAACGCAATTGAACAATTTGAAGGACAGAGTAGCAGGAACAGGGGTCAGGAGACCATGATTTCAAGAACATCTAGGTTAGTTGGCATAACTAAGTTGTTTTTTTTTTTTAAGAAAATGTTCTGCATGCCACTTTGGTAAGTGGCATTTGAGTCTTAAAAGCTAGCAAGTGACCATCTAAGTTGTATCAACTGATCTCAATTTACATGGAGCAGAGGAGAATGAAGGGCATCAAAGTGAAGAGGAAAATATGAGCCTAGCAGAAAGAAGGTGCCATTTATGATCCAGAGACCACATCAGTGAGAGACCCGAAGAACTAAGTGGTGCCTGACCACTACCAATGACTTCCCTGACAGAGAACACAACAAATTTCCTGCTGTAGCAGTATAAATAGGCATGCACAGAACTAGAACTCTACTAAAAGACCATACTTGATGGTCTGACAGACTGGAAGGTCCCAAGGATTTGGCCTCTGGACATTCTCTTAGCCCAAAGCTGAAACCAACTCTTCAGACAAAGATTAGACTGGACTATAACACAGAGTGATGCTGATAAAGACTGTGCTTCTTGGCTAAAATACATACATGAGGCTGTTCAAGAAGCTCTTGACCACAGGCAAGATGAGAGGATGGAGGGGGATAGGAGCTGACTGAATGGATATGAGAAGTACCATATAGAAAGGAGGAGTACGTTGTCAACAGATGCGGGGAGCTAAATAGTTAGAGTTGCATAGCAGTATGTGTGCACGAGGTTTTATATGACACATTGATCTGTATTGTAAACTTTCAATTAAAGCACAATAAAATATTTTTTAAATTAAAACTAGCTGTCCATAAAAAATGAAACAGAATCCATACCTTACCCCATACACAAAAACTAATTCAAAATGCATCAAAGACCTAAGTATAAAACCAAAACCTACAAAGATGATGGAAGTAAAAATAGAGACAACAGTAAGTACACTAACACGTACCACAATTCAACACAAACCACAACTAATGATGTACAAAAACTAGAAGATAAACTAGGTAACTGGAATTGTCTAAAAATTAAACACTTGTGCTCATCAAAAGACTTCATCAAACAAGAAAAAATAGAATCTGCAGACTGGAAAAATGATCATTAACAATTAGGAAAATGCAAATCAAAAAAAAAAAAGAAAAGAAATGCAGAAGAGGATGCATGTAGATTGGTGCGCTAGTGGAAATGTAAAATGGTACAACTGTTCTGGAAAACAACATAGTGCTTCCTTAAAAATCTAGAAATAGAAATACCATATGATCCAGCAACCACACTCCCAAGAATACATTCTCGGAAAGAAGTGTCACACAAATAGATATATGCACAACCATGTTCACAGCAGCATTATTCACAAAAGCAAACAGATGGAAACATCCTAAATGTCTATCAACAGATGAACGGATAAACAAATTATGATACATACACACAACAGGATACTAAACAACAATGAATCCATGAAACCTCTTACAACAGGGATAAATCTAGAGGGTATTATGCTAAGTGAGCAAAGTTAATCAGAAAAGACCACATACAATTCAGGGGAATTGACACAACTTGACAAGGCAAGTGTCATAGATACATCCGAACACCTTAAGGACTGAGTTACTGGTGTTGAGGCTTAGGCACTATGAATACAGATGACATTTAGGTCAACTGGCATAGCACATTTCATCAAGAAAATGTTCCACATATATCATGGATTGAATTGTGTCCCCCCAAAATTGTATGTAGCAATTTAGCTGGGCCGTGATTCCTGCTATTGTGTGATGTCCCTATATGTTGTAAATCCTGCCTCTATGATGTCAGTGAGAGACCACGGGCAGCAGTTGTGTTGGTGGCGCAGGACTCAATGTGTAAGCCTGCATTGTGTCTTGAGGCAATCTCTTGAAATACAAAAGAAACTAGCAGAGAGATCTGAGGACCACACGCCACCCATAAAGAAGCACCAGGAATAGTATGAATTCTTTGACTCAGAAGCTCAAAGTCTAGGAGAAGACTGATGGCAAGGACTTCCCTCGAGAGCCAAAAGAGAAAGCCTTCCACTGCAGCTGAATTTTGACTTCTAGCCTGCTGGACTGTGACAGAATAAAATCTCTTCTTATAGCCATCCATTGGTGGTATTTCTGTTATAGCAGCTCTAGATGACTAAAACAGCCCACTTTGGTGAGTAAAATCTGAAGTTTTAAAAGTTTGCAAGTGGCCCTCTAAGATATGTCTACTGGTCTCACTCTGTGTGGAATAAAGGAGAATTAAGCCGTATACACACATACACAGGAAACACGTGTATAAAGACCAGTGTACCACAACTACTTCAGCCTCCACCAGCACAAGCCCAGAACTGCTAAACGGTGTCCTGCTCCTAGTGGCTGCTCTGACGGAGCAGGAGAAAAGCTTAGAACAAAATTCAATTTCTCACACAAAAATCAGACTTATTGGTCTGACAGAGACTGGAGGAACCTCCAAGGCCATGGCTCCCAGACACCTTTTAACTCAGAACTGAAGCCACCTCTGAAGTTCACCCTTTATCCAGAGATTACAGATAGGTCTCTAAAACACACAGTAACACACATGAGAAATGTGCTTCTCAGTTCAGTCATATACAGGAGACCAAATGGGCAGCACCTGCCCGAGAACAGTGATGAGAAGGCAGGAAGCAACTGGAAAATGGACTGATAGAAATGCGGAGCCAGGTTGGGGAAGGTGACTACAGGAATCACACTCAATGTCACAAAGGAATTTATGTATAAACTTTTGAACCAGAAGCTAATTTTCTCCATACACTCTGACCTAAAGCACAATTAAATAAATAAATTAAAATAAAGCTGGGTTTCTTATTTATCTTTGTTTTCATCTGTAACAGTGTTGGGGCTGCTCCCTCGCCCTGTATGAGGTAGATGGATAGTTCTGGTTGACCGGGA
Source organism: Heterohyrax brucei (assembly GCA_028571685.1). NCBI lineage: Eukaryota > Metazoa > Chordata > Mammalia > Hyracoidea > Procaviidae > Heterohyrax > Heterohyrax brucei. Next base: position 90,043,952 of record CM053146.1, read on the forward strand.
GAAGGTCACATTTACTGGAATGGAAGAGAGAAAAGTATATTATTCCCATGTTATGAACTTTTCTTACTCATTCACAACAATGCATGCGTGGTAAGTACACTATACCCCAATATTACAATTCTACCTGATCTGGCCCACACCTGCCTGTAGCACACCCCCCCCCCCAACAGTGACCCTTCCTTCGCCTGATTCGTTCCCCATTAGCCCCACTGGACTTCAATTTCTCGAGCACTCCAGATTCTTTCCCACCTCTTCTGCATATACTGTTCTCTATCTGAAATGTTCTTCCTGTTCATTGACCTCTCTGACCAAACATGAACTTCCCTCACCTACAGCACTGTTTTCCTTGGTAGCATGTATCATTGTCTGTGTGATTACTTGCTTACCAATTCATTTATTGAATGAATGAATAAATCCACTGCACAGGATCAAGTTACTCAAGATCAGAAACATCTAAATGTTTCTGACTACATTAAAAATAAACCAAGATATATGTTTTTTTATATGTAGGATTATAAGAACCTAAAAATAAGCTGTCATTGATATCCTGCAGTGCTACAAAACATTTTCTAATTTTTGCACATTTTACCTTGAGACACTTTTCATTACTCTTCTTTGCATCAGAAACTCAACAAATTTTAGAACAAATGCAATGGGAATACTAATTAATAATAAAACTCAGGATCACTTTGGAAATAGTTCTCAATTTGACCTCAGGAGGAAAAGATTCTACCCATTTACTAGTTCTAAGCTAGATTCTCTTGACAGATGTGTTCTACTTAAAGTTTATTGGCCACGAACTGAGTAATAAACTACATCAGAATTATTCTTTTTTTAAAACCCAGTCCAAAAGGAATACAGGGCTTATAGCTTCAGGAGAAAAGGAAAAGCTATTTCCCAAATGGGCTAATTCCCCAGCCATGCAGATCCATCTCAGCACACCCTTTCCCTTTCACAAAGTGGGAGGAATTCTTGTTTGTTACTGAGTGTAGAAGCAGGTCAGTTAAAGTTTGATTGGCTCCAATTAGCACTCCCACAAGTTCTGACAGCATTTGTGGCTGGCAGTCAAACAGCTTCTTTTGAATGAGTGTGACATTCTATGAAAACATCATCATCATCAACAACAACAACAACAAAGAAAATAATTTAAAAGAGATTCTCATAGCCAAACACCCACCGTTCACTCTGTAACCAAGCAACACATAAACCTACTGTAAAAGGAAATGGCTTTGGCACAGTGAGTAGTTAAATGAATACCACAAACAGAAGTTTCCTTAACACAAAATTCCCTTTGAGCCAGAGGATTTAGGAAGATGGTTGGACAGGGGCTTGAAGGCCAAATAGATGCGAGATGAACTAAGAGATAAGGAGAAAAGAATGTTTCACTAAACTTCAAGCACCATATGACACATGATTTGGAGGGCACATGATAAATGAAAGTGTGGCATGGTTTGTGTGTGCTTGCCTGCAGAGTCACAGAGGATTATGGTGTTACAAAAGAGGGTTTATAATCGAGGAAATAACAGATATCACAGTTTAAAGCATGTCATTCAAAAGTTTCCATTACTCCTCAAGCATCCCAAAGACAGTCTTATCTGAAATTACTCAATCAGCAGAAAGTTGTCCAAAGGTAGCTGCATGCTGAGACTCATTCGGTTGTCCTGCAGTTCTGAAGTCTATCACTAAGTCTTCAACTTAGCTTCAGCTCTGAATCAGCATTACCAGTTTTCTTGATATTTTCTGGTTGGTTTTAACTCAACTAAACTCTAAATTCAATGAGTACTTTTTTAAAAGTCTGTCTCAAGCTTCTGGTAATACCTATGAATAAGTGTGCAGATTTACCACCCAGAAAGCAATTCAATCAATGTCAGTAAATGGGAAAACCCTGAACGCTAACCTATTGGGTTTTCTAAGCTCTTATACTTGGACAACAATAGAAACAATCATGACTCACAGTGACTTTGAACAGGATCAGCTACTGAGACTGCCAAGCATACAGTAGTATGTGTGGCAGGTTCTGCATAAACAAACTGTCTAGAAATAGGTGACTACCCCGTACCTTGCTAAAATTAAGATGGATTATTGGCAGAGAAAATAAATGAAGACAATAGATACTTGTACCTTCAAACCATCTGTTCCTCAAAAAACTCATTTTAGCTTCAGCTTTTCTCCTTGCTTTTACTGTATCCCTAAGCCCATGTCCACTGTAATGATCTACAAATACCAGGCATATCGCTTGACATGCTATTTATTTTTAACATCAATATATCATTCCTATTAATTGTTCTATGGCCTGCCATAGGGACCTAAATTTATTTCTACATGTATTTAGTTCAACTCTAAATTCAGATTCCATCCCAACAACTGGTAGATTACCTACTCCATTGTCTGATTCATAGTCCACTGCTAGGATAGAACATTAGAAGTAAAGTCTATCTTAGAAATCCTGTGTCTTTATTTTTCTTTTTATTATTAATAACCTTCATTCTACTTTTTGGTCCTAGAAAAGGACAATCTTATCTCATTCTGTTTTCAATACCCAATCCTAAAAAAAGTGTGAGAGGAAGAGAGCTGACACGTACGCATCAGTCATTTACTGTGTGTCAGGCACTACACTTCACAGGCATCATTTTAGTTTATCCTACATAACCTGCCTAGAACAGAAAATTATAAAGCATGTAAAGAACCAGGAAAGAAAGGCCCAGTTTAAAGAAAACAAAAAGATAAAAATCAGTCCAACAGAATTCTGAATAATTGGTTTATTTGGATATAGTTCTCTTCTGTTCTATTGCTGTTTGTATATGAGTACCACAATGGTTTAATTACTATAGCTTCTAGTACTTTTAAACATTTGGCCAGTACAAGCTTTCCCTTTTCTTCTCACCAGCCAAAATTTTTATTGCTACTCAGGCACATTTATTCTTCTACACAAATATACTCTTCTACATAATCATTTTACCAATATGAAAACCTCTTATTGAACAAAAGAATATTGATAATGGGAGCTAGCTTTCTCATGATTTGAGAAGGAAATTATACATATAGAAAAGGGAATGACTAGACTATATTCTAGTTGGATATAAGTTGAGGATACAGTATGAAATATTTCTTAATATTAATAATTGTACTATATAAATGTACAAATGGTGTAGCTGGTTTAATAAACTGAATTTTGATATTAGAAATTATGTAATACGTATTTAATTTTATTAAATTCAGATAATAAAACACACATTTTATGCATGTTTAATTACACATGTGTCATGGATTGAATTGTGTTCCCCTAAAAAATATGTGTAGTAAGTTTGCTGGGCCACAATTCCCAATATTTTATGATTGTCCTCCATTTGGTGATCTTCCTGTGCTGTTATGCTGAAGAGGATTAGAGTGGCACAGTCCCTGCCTAAGGTCACCTCCTTGCTCCTTTGTAAGTGGAATTGCCCTGGAGCCTGACTTGCACCATCCTTTTCCCTATAAGAGATAAAAGGAAAGGGAAGCAATCAGAGAGTGGGAACCTCATACCATCGAGAAAGCAGCACCGAGAGAAGAGGGAGTCCTTCAGACCTGAGGTTCCCGCACCCATATTCTCCCCGACCAAAGACTAATGGAACACAAGGACTATTTCTCCAGAGCCAACAAAGAGGGAAAGCCTTCCCCTGGAGTGGACACCCTGCATTTGGACTTAAAGACTACTGGGCTGTGTAAAAATAACCTTTTCCTTGGTACGGCCATCCACTTGCGGTATTTCAGTTAGAGCAGTATCAGATGACTAAAACAGTATGTGCAAGTAGGAGGTGAGAGACAGTATGAAGAACGGGGCAAATATTAAGAATTGTTCCTTAAGTTTCTTATACTATTGCACTGTCACTTTGAAATTATATTAAAATATAATTCTGTCTTTGAAATTATATTAAAATAAAAGGCATAATTTGAATTTGTTGCAACTTTAACTTTTACTTTATATTGAAATCTCAAACACTGAGAAACCAAGGAAAATATGACTTAACATTATCATGAGGTTTTATTTTAAACTAGATTTTCCTACATCAAAAATCCATGATACCATATTTCAGAAGCAACATTAAAATCCTTGTGAAAATTACGGCTGGTATTGTTTATGTTCACAGACACTGAAAAACAGAACAGCCATTTAAAACACATGTATTGGTCCCATCCCACCAACAACAAAAGAAAAGGAAGAAAACCAAAGAGACAGGGAAAATATTAGCCCAGTTGACTATAGGGCCACATGAAGCAGAGACTATCAGCCTGAGACTAGAAGAACTAGATGGTGACTAGCTACCACCAGTGATTACCTGACAGAGATCACGATAGAGAATCTTGGACTGAGCAGAAGAAAAGATGTAGAACAGAATTTAAAAAGATGAGACTTACTGGTCTGACAGAAACTGGAGAAACCCCAAGACTTTGGCCCCAGGATGCTCTGCTAACACAGAACTGAAATGATTCCTGAAGCCTACACTTCAGACAGACTGCATATGCTCATAGAACAAAGTGTTAGCACACATGAAGAACGTATTTTCTTAATTCAATCAGACATAGGAGACCAGCTGGATAGCTCCTGTCCAAAAGCGGGACAAGAAGATAAAAAGGGACAAGCACTGGATGAATGGGCACAGGGAACCTGGGATGGAAAGGGGGAACACAGTGTCACATTGCAAGGACTGCAACCAGTGTCATAGCACGTGCATGAATTTCTGAATGGCAAACTAACTTGAGCTGTAAAAATTCGCCTAAAGCACAGTAAAAAAGTAAAAGAAACAAAAGGAACCAAACAAATAATCAGTAACCAATAAAAGAAGTAATCTATGACCCTGGAAGAGTTTTAAAATCAATCAAGTGTTTCCCCTTGACAGAGGTTTCCCTGAGTTATTTACCTAGACACAATCTTCCAACTCTTAGCTAACATAAGGTTGTATCTGTAATTTTCCTGGGACACCTAAAACCTTCTAGTTTGGGTGGTAATAATACATACATGTATTATTTGCTAACAGACTGGAGAAAACTTCTGACGGGTAGAATTCCCACTTGCTTAAAATCCTTCAGTGGCTTCCAGATATTCTCAAGACAAACTCCGCAATATCATAAAATATAAAATGGTATCTATTACATTTGTTTTATATATCATACGCATTATACAGTCTAGCCATGTCTTAGAAAATTTCATTCCCTCATCCACTAGACACACACACGCACACTCATGTACACACACCCTCCAGGCTTCATTTATATAGGACCATTTTTGATACCCCCAAAGCACTATGTTCTCTCTCCAGGAAAGTATAAGTTCTAAATTGCTCTGCCTAGAATATTCTTTCTTCAAATTTTTCCCAGCCAGTTCCTCCTCACCTTGACCCTCAAGGTAGCTCTCTCATGCTTCAGGATGCCTTCCCTGAGTGGCAAGTCTGAGATAGGTATTCCTTCTTCTCTGTGTCTAATGAGCACTCTTACTTCCATTTCCAAGAGATCCACAACATAATTGTAACAGCTCTTTCACTCCCCTTGTCCACCATTAGCCCTAACTTCTCTCTCTTATATAAAACATTGCTAAGGGAATAATTCATCTTTGTAGTCCATGTATTTCCTTAACATTGCCTTACACAAAGTAGGTTGGCAATCAATAGACACATATGTATAGTCTACGTAGCAAGATGCTTCCTATGAATTTTGAGTGGAGAGATTACATAGGTGTATGTGTCTGTGTGTGTACATATGTAAGCATACGTACATATGTCAACACACATCGTTGTTCTGTTCACTCAGATGGTCTAGAAGCAATAACAATACAGCAGCAATGGGTACAATGAACACCAAGACCTTGACTTCTGTATACCTATTTCTATCAAATGAAATTATCTGTCTACCTACCTACTACCTATCTATCTGAAGTTAGATAGATGCATGTATATGTAACTATACAGCTTTTGTTTTTTCCTAGAGAACGTCTACACTGCTTAATTTGGGTTCTTAGTCTCCTTTTTTGATAAAACAACCCAAAAAAGTGGAAAGACAGCTAAGCCTCTAGGGTTTAGTATGCTAAAACAGTTCTGAGATACACAAGTTCAACCCAGCATACTCTGAATCCAGGCCAAAAAGTTGTTTTGATTGGATGTGGAAAGTGGAATTTTAGACTATGTTGGGCCACACTATAATTGTATTTGGAAATGCATAAGGTGATAGTTAAGCATTTGCTGTAATAAAATGAGTTTACGTACGTCTGCTGGCAAGTGACTCATTGCATTTTTATCATCATTTAAGACTAATGCAGACAAAAAGCAACTAAGTTCTTAAGGCCACGTGCTAAACACAAATATAAATATTTGCAAATGACAATAAAGAACTATAAAGGGACATCTTTCTAAATACGAAGATTTCAACAATGTTGATAAAATGCACTAAAGTCAACTTTTTGTTGATATAAAAGCAGCGGAACAAATCACTTAAGAATAAATAGTTTATCCCCTAAGCTATCTCCTCAAAATAAACATTCCATTGTCCATCTGACATAGAATCAAATGACACTGTTTTGCTTCCAAACAGGATTATTTTTCCTGGGTTCCATGAATGTCAGTGACTCCCTACAGGAGGGTTTTAACCAATAAATATTATTTCAAGGAACTTATCTGAGAGTTCAAAGGAAAATATTTAATGCCAATAAAAATCAAATTAGCTTCAGTGTGAGAGCCATACAAAAGTAGAAAATGTATAGCACAAGAATATAATTCAATTCAGAAAGCAATATTTAGAGTATAAATATTATATAGCTCTTAATACAATTACATAGATCAGTTTCTGCCTGGGGTAGTAACAATCTAAATACTTCCTCTTTCATTTCTGCCCAGTATTGTTTTTTTTTCCATTATTGCAGCTTAAAAATACTTGGGCTGTTTTAAAGATTCACATGTTGGCATAAAAATGCACATGCCTCCTAAGTATATTTTCCTTAACCCTTACACATGACTTGCTATTTTAAAGTCTTCAAAATGATGGAGGGCCTAGCATTAAAAGGAAATCTTACTCTATCTTATTAGACAATTAGTTATGATATAAATGAGGTAACTTGCAGAGCCATGAATATTCAACATTTATCACCATTTAAAATGCTAATATGCAAGATAAAAGTACAAGTAGGATCCTATTTAAGATGCTAATACACAGGATAAAAGGATGAGGTTTTCATTCATTTAAATTTAAAGGGTAGCCATGGCATCATGTTTACATCATCTCAACTTCTATTACTCTATTAATATTTTAAATACAATTCCAAAAAATACCAAACCCATTGCCACAGAGTGGATTCCGACTGATAGTGACCCTATACGTCAGAGTAGAACTGCCCCATAGAGTTTCCAAGGAGCACACAGTGGATTTGAACTGCCAGTCTTTTAGTTAGCAGATGTAGCCCTTAATCACCACACACCAGGGTTTCCTTAAATACAGTAGATAGAATAAATTTATTTTTAAATCAATTAAAAAGATAAATGGTTTCCCAGGGATACGTCATAATATCTTAAAAGGCTTACTAGATGAAATGCATGTACATTTACCAAATCTCCTGCCTAGAAGATACTATTATTCATTTAGCTCAATTACAACAGCATACCAATGAAAGCATCGAGATAGCCTTCACTCTAATATGGCTCAGCACAAGACAGAGATAAATAATCTTAGCCATCCATCTCACAAATACATGTTGTTTACCACAAATAAAATTAGGCTAAGATTGTAGAATGCAATTAAAAAACATAATTTGCAGGGGTGAAATTCACGTAGCATAAAATTACCCTTTTTAAATTATACACTTCAGTGACTTGCGTACATTCGCCGTGCTGTATAAATCAGTTCTATAGAGCTCCAAAACATTTCTGCCACTCCAACATTAAGCAACTTATCCATATTCTCCCAGTGGCTTAGCCCCTGGCAACCACTAGCCTTAGTCCTGTTGCTATGGGTTGAACTATTCAGGACACTTCATACAAATGCAAACACACGATATGCGACCTTTTGTATCTGGCATCTTTCATTTAGCATAATGTTTTAGAGGTTCATCCACACTGTAGCATCCATTAGTTCTTCACTCATTTTTTTATGACTGAATAAGATTCCATTATATGCAGATACCACCGTTTGTTTACATATTCAGCTGTTGAAGAATACTGGGCTATAACCAATTTTTTGAGTATTGTGAGTAATGCTGTTGTGAACATAGTATACACATACTTGCTTGAGTATCTGTTTTTAATTCTTTTAGATAAACACATAAGAGCAGAACTACTGACTTACATGGTAATTCATGTTTAATATTTTGAAATGTTTTTCAAAATGGCAGATCAATTTTACATTCTTACTAGCGTTTACAAGGATTCCAGTTTCTTCACATTGTTGCCAATACTTATTTCCTCCCCCTTTTTTTGTTTTTCTTATAGCCATCCTAGGAAATGAGTAATGATTTTGATTTATAGTTTCCTAATGACTAATCAAAAGACCCGGTGGTACACTGGTTAAAGCACTGAGCTGCTTACTAGAAGGCCAGTGGTTGAACTCATCAACTACTCTTGTGGGAGAAAGATGTAGCCATCTGTTTGGGTAAAGATTTCAACCTTGGAAACCCTAGGAGCAGTTCTACTCCGTCTTCTAGGGTCACTATGAGTCAGAACTGACTTGATGGCAGTGGGTTTAGTTTTGATTTTCAATGACTAATGGTAGTTGGGGCAGTTCTACTCTGATCTCTAGGGACCTGACTCAATGCCAGTGGGTGGGAATGGTAGTTAGAACTAACTCTATAGCAATGTGGGGTTTTGCGGGGGCAAGGGGGGTATTAATCAGGCTGGGTATCTTTCTGCATGCTTCTTAGCTATTTGTATATCTTCCCTGGAGAAATGTCTTTTCAAGTCTCACTTTTTACTGGGCTGCTGCTCTTTCTTTTTTATTTTATTGTGCTTTAGGTGAAAGTTTATAGCTCAAGTGCATTTCCCATTCAACAGTTTATTCACTTTGTTTCATGACACTGTTGGCAGTTCCCACAATGTGACTGCACACTCTCCCTTTCCATTCCAAGTCCCAAATGTGAAGGGCCTTTGCCAAACATGTAGTTTGAAAAACATACAAAAGAAAAGGCAAAAAGATCATCGGCTTAGCTTTGCTCCCCAACACACACACGCAAAATAAAAGTTAAATCTCAGTGAAAAACTTACTCAGTGTCATTAATGTTAAAGACAATAGAGTCAAAAACAAACTAAGAAGAACATTTCACTGTTTCTATCTATTCATTCAGCAGAGGGTCTTTGAGGTTCAAATATTGTCAACGGCATTTTCATACTGAAAGGAGAAAATACATCTATCCAATATTTATTCCATGACTGTTTGTTTTCCACACTTACCGAAAGGCACTTGACACTCACTGACATTTTCACCTTTATTTATATTACTAGGCAAACATCAGAAAGTGCTACCATTCATAAAATCAGATGTGAAAGGACACGGACTGGAATACTAGCTCGGTCACTTATGTTGGGTCTTCAACAACTTTCTTCGTATCTCTGTTCCTCAGTTACCATGTTTGTAACATGAACACAAGATAATAATTAACTTACAGAGCTTCCAAAATGAGTGAATAGAATCAGAGCTGATTGGACAACTCTGTGTGCAAGCAGCATTTAAGTGTTTCAAAAAATATTCAGACTTCAGTCATTCAACCATACTAAATTAAACCAATTTAGACACTTAGCATATTGGCTACTATACATAATGTATGAGGATACACACACACACACACACACACAGAGGATATTGGCTACTATCTATCTATATGAATATATATATACATATACACATGTCTATATATGCAAACTCTCGTGGCAAAGTGGTTAAATGCTCTGCAAAGCCAGAAGACTAGCAGTTCACCTCCACCAGGCACTCCTTGGAAACTCTATGGAGCAGTTCTACTCTATCCCATAGTGAGTTTGGTGTGTACACACACACACACACACGCACGCACGCTCACTACCACCAAGTTGAATTCCAACTCATAGCAACACTTGTAGGACAGAGCAGAATCATCCTATAGTGTTTCCAAGGCTGTAATCTTTACAGAAGCCAACTACCACATCTTTCTCCTACAGAACAGCTGATAGGCTCAAACTACCACCTTTTCGATTAGCAACTGTATGCTTGACCACTATGGCACCAGGACTTATTTACATACATTTCTATGCACATCATCCAGCTCTTAACCCCCTCAAAAACAAAACAAAACAAAACAAAAAAACCCAACCACCACTGAGTCAGTCCTAAGTCATAGCAACCCTACAGAACATAGCAGAATTTCCCCATAGGGTTCCCAGGGCTGTCACCTTTATGGAAGCAGACTGCCACATATTCCTCCTATGCTCTCAGTAAAGGGTTATTAAATACTGGCTTTCTTTTTTAATCATCACCATTATTATCATTACCTTTAATTACTCCTACTTCCAATTTCCCTTTCTTTTCTCACCAAAAGAAACAAGACAGTATTTTCAAGTAGATTTCACATCTTCAAAAGATTGTGGCACCTACAGAAATTTACTAACTAGAGAGAATGAGGGAACGGACAAAGAAAAAGAAGATGACATTAAGTGCCAAATTCAGCCAGAAAGTTTCCAGTTGGAGAAATACAAGCTATAAAATTTTCCATGAGTAAAATTCAGAACAGCCAACTTATGATTCACCTCAGTTTATGTGTCTCTGATAGCCTAGGGGCCAAAAAGTAAGCATTTACCCAAGAAAGTGAATTTATTAGCTCCTGGCAGAAAACAATACACCAATGACATCAATCATCAATCTAACTCTCAAAATACTTTTTTTAAAATAAACAACATTTACTAGGGAAATGAAAAATTAAGAACTAGTTAAGATCAAATAAGGCTTTTGTTTTGTTTTTCAATTTGCAAGGAGCCATGCCATGGAAATTATAGTTTCTTAATCAGTGAGTTATTACATTAACATTATAATGTGTGAACTGCTATTTTTTGGAAGGTATAAACAAGACGCAATACAGAGAAAACAAGAATTGCTCACACTTGTAAAAAGCTATGTATCTTGACTATAAAAGGAAAAACTATGATGTCTACAGCAGGTACTATTGGATGTATTTCAGATTATTCTCTGAAAACAAAGAAGAACATCAAAAGTACATGAATCACCATATTCAAGTTTTGGGTTTTTTTTTTTTTTTTTTTATTCCTCTGATAAACTGAATCTACAAATAGTTTAAGGCTGTATTCTCTAATTCCCATTGAAGTTAATGAAGCTTGGGTTCCAAGTCACATCCAAATAACTGGTGCTATAGAAATACATGTTTGAAAGACATTGTCTCTTCACCAAAATACATACATACCCAAATACATACAGCTGCTGTTAGGTGCCGTAGAGAGCGTTCTCACTTACAGCGACCCTACACACTGCAGAACGAAACACTGTCCCGTCACGAGCCACGCCCACAACCGTTTTTATGCAGAAGCCCCTTGTGGCAGCCACCATGTCAATACATCTCATTGAAGGAGTGTTTACTTAAAAGGAAGATGGTTTTTGACAGCTGGTAGCTTTCCTAAAAGGACCACTATAGAGTCGGCAATCCTCATCATGTCACCCACATGTGAGGACCATCCTAGCATTTAAATGACAACAGTTCTCCTTGTAGCGGTGAATTTTTCAGTTAGTTGGGTCAGTATATGAAGGTGAACACGCTGCTCTCACTCAAATGGACGGTGGTGGTGATTCTGAGTCCCTCTAATTTTGAATTTCTTGTTTGCTCCTTTTCTCTCATAACCCATTGCCATCAGTCAAATCCAACTCACAGTGACCCAACAGAGCAGAACTGCCTCACAGAGTTCCCACTGAGCAGCTGGCAGAGTCAAACCACGAACCTTTTAGTTAGCAGCTGTAGTCCTTAACCACTATGCAACCAGGGTTTCCTTTCCCCCGGTCTTCTATAGTTCTCCAAACAGGAAAATACACCCTGCTTCGTAAATGTAGTGTGGCAAGCAAGTTTCTCATAACACAGGAAACACAGAGTTAATATTTTAATGCCAGTTCAGAAAGTGTACATGACATTACAATACACATTTTGATTCATAATCTCTCTCCAGGCTTCCTTCTATTTTTTCTATCTCTATCACTCTCTTCTATTTTCTCTGAACTGTTTTTAACTTGAAACATCACACATTTTTGTCAATTGTCACCAATGTCAACAGAAACAGGCAGTAGATGACAGAAATCAGATCATTGGAACCTCAAAATTCAGTAATCCAAGGAATGTTATACACCACTGTCACTCGCCTGCTAGAGCCACAGTATTAACTTCAAGGGAAAAGATTTCATTTCCCTGCCCACCTCAGTGAAGCTTTGGGTGTCGGGGTGGATCCCCACTACAGCAGTCCTTTCGTTTTGGCACCATCGCCCTTCATCCTTTGTGAGGCCAATCAAATGGCAAGAGTGGTTGAGAAGCTTTTGAGGACACCTGCTGGTGCAGAACCCTCTTCCTTCTCAGTCCTAGAAAATATCAGCAATTAAGAGCTCCATATCCTAGTTGGAAATGTGATGTCATTTAGTCCCCTTATTTCCGAAAAGAATGGTGGATTCCTTCATTTAAAGAAAATTTTTTCTTTATATCATGCATTGCTTTAATGAGAGAATTTGCAAAAAGCATGTGCATGTGCTGACTCTTCAAGGTGCATTATATTTAGGATGTTTGGCTTTGGGTTTGGCTTAGGTATACCATGTGCTTGCCTGTAGTTAAATATATACAACATAATTTTGATATAATTAATATCGATGGAACCAGATAAATGTGAACTTGACAAGGCTATTACCCCATTTATCACCAGAATTGCCAAGCTCTAGTCAGGGTCTCAGTGCCGTTAGACCAGTGGCTTTCTAGCTGTCATCCCTAGATCAGCAGCAGCAGTAAAACTAGGAAACTTCCTAAATACAAATCATCAGGCTCATTCCCATGCCTACTGAATCAAACACTTTAGGGGCTGCCATGGATTGAATTGTGTCACCCCCAAAATAGGTGTAGCCATGTGGCCATGATTTCCTGTATTCTACCATTGTCCTCCACTTTGTGATTTTGCTGTGCTGTATGTTGAAGGATTAGTGTGGGACTGTAAATCCCTTCATAGGATTACCTCCCTGCTGCACTGTAATGAGAGTTTCCCTGGAGTGTGGCTTGCACCACCCTTAATCCTTTCATCCTGCAAGAGATAAAAGGAAAGGGAAGCAGGCAGAGAATTGGGAACCTCACACCATCAAGCAAGCAGCACCAGGAGAAGCACATCCTTCAGACCTGAGATTCCTGCACCAAGATGCTCCCTGGACAAAGACTGATGCAATACCGGACTTTCCTCCAGAGCCAACAAGGGAGAAAACCTTCCCCTGGAGTAGACATCCTGAATTTGGACTTGTAGACTACGGGACTGTGTGAAAGCCATTCACCCTGTGGTATTCCTATTAGAGCAACCCTAGCTGACTAAACAGGGGTTAAGCTCAGAATGTCAGGTTTTATAATCTTTCAGGTGATTAATACATGCTAAAGTTTCAAAATCACTGTTCTTGACCTAAAACCTCCTATTAAGTATTTTGTAGTACTCCTTCTACCAGGCTGAATTTTAGATATAACATACCTACTCATATAAACTTTAAAAATGAATATCCTACTGTTATGTAATACTTAAATAAGATTATAATGAAATAATACAGACTTCCATATGTAAGCATTCAGGCATGAAAACACTTAGGAGCTATTCTCAGGAGCATGTGTTATATAAAATCAAGTTAATTTCTAGGCTTAGATAATTATAAACAGGTTTTCTCTCTTCTCCAAGAATGACTCGTAATAAATTTGAAATTGTTATGAGCTGAGAGACAATTATTCATACTGTTGAGCATCTAGCATTTCAGGTCCTCACCCACTAAATGCTTATGGTGTTCCTTAATCACTGGGATAAGTAAAAAGAGTCCATCCTAATCTCCTTGAAAGCCAGTGAAAAGCAGTCAATGTAGACAGATTACGTTGATAGACACTCCCTTTCTTTTTAGGACACATGTACATAATTCTGAGGAGATACACTTGATCTCAAAGAATGACCCTATCCTCCCTGGTTGAGGAAGAGGATTCACCCATCAAAACAACACAAAAAATTTCTCTGCCTTGATGGATTATTTGTATAACAAAATGTCATAGTTCAAAATATTCCAAAGTACAGCTCACAGCCTCTAGTAATTTTATTTTATTGACCCTGTTGTCATGAAATCAGCTGCATATAACACAGTAAGTTATTTTCCTCAGTTAACATATATGTTTCTATTAAGCACTCAGTTAAACAAAGCAGAAAACTATAAATAAGCCAGATTTCCTTCAGCAGTCTGCCTGCAGACCATTTAAATCTGATTTCATCTGAGTAATAAAAGACTAGATAAAAATCAGAAATGCTGCAGCAGACATTCAGACATTGTATAGAAAGCCCGCATTCTTTAAGATGCCTTCCAACTCTGAAAGTCTATGAAGAAGTCTTATTGGACAATATAATACCAAAGTAGATTACTGCTAACAAATAATTTTAGTGGTGATGAAAACATAATGTGATGACTAGAAAACCTTAACATGGAAAATTTTCCTTAACTAGTGGATGTTAAATAAAAAGCTATATTGAAAATGTACCTGGAGCAAGAACTCCAGGAAGCACTTTGGATATAAATATTGTAGTTGGTTTTGTGTGATGGACCTTCTCTTCATAAGGCATAACTAAATTAATAAACAACTATGAATTAAAGCAGGAAGAAATTTCAAACAGTTATAATGAAAAGAACAGATTTGGTTTAAAAAAGGTGTGAAACATTGAGCATCAAAAACAAGGTCACTTGTCTTATAGAAATAGCTTTGTTTATGAGATCCACTTTGAAAAGTAAAATTTAGGCTGTTAGAGATAATCCAAAATTCTCAAACATTTCTCTATCAATAATGGGAATGCTCATTTTAAAGGTAACAAAACTAGCAACTGTACACAACCCAGAAATACATGATACTGAGATACTGAAAAAATAAATAAAATAGTAGCTATAATAAACTAAATGAAAATTTCAAGAAGATGTAGTTGATCGTGTCTTGAAATAATACGGATAATAATGGTATATTGGGAAATCAACAGACAAAGACAATCCTGAGCTACCAATCAAATATGAAAAGCTTTCCTTAAACCCAACACTTTGGGCATAATCCCCAACCAGACAAATCCCTTAGGAAAGACTTTCACCATTAAAAATGGCAGAATCTTTAGTCGCTTATTTAGTCATCAAAATTTTATTCATTGTCTACTCCACTGCTCTGTGTATTTGGGAAAAAAAAAAAAAAAAAAAAAAAAAAACAGAAAACAAAAGGTGTAAAAGCCCTATATTCATGGAACTTTCATTCTCGCTCAAGAAGACAAAACCAAAATATATGTGAGTAAAAGGTCTGACAATAAGTCTGCAAACTTAATTCTTCTAAGTGCTACCTATCTCATTGCTGAATATCACTACAGTCACCTCCAAAGTACTCCCCATGGGAAGCTATGTGCCGACACCAGTTCCTAGTCCACCCTTCAAACCAACTTTGGAATTCTTTTTCTGGAATGGCCATCAGAGTTGTCACCGTATTACCCTTGAATGCCATCAAAATGTCTTCCTTTCAATATTTCCTTTATCTTTGTGTAAAGAAAATGTCATTGGGGGCTAGATCCAGTGAGTAGGGAGGGTATTTCAATACAGTTTTTTGTTTACTGCCTAAAAACTCTCTCACAGAGAGTGCCATGTGAGCTGGTGCATTGTCATGATGCAAGGGCCATAAGTTGGTGGCAAAAAGTTCAGGTCCTTCTTGTCTTTTTTATGCAGACTTTCCAGCACTTCCAAATAGTAAACTTGCTTAACTGTTTATTCAGTTTGTACAAACTCATAATGAACAATCCCTCTGATATCAAAAAAGTTGAGCAACATGGTTTAGCTCTTGATTTGGACTGATGGAACTTTTTTGGTCATGGAGAACTGGTTGACTTCCATTCTGCACTTTGACACTTTATTTCAGGGCAGTATAGGTACACTCATGCTTCATCATTAGTGATAACACGGCCCAAAATATTGCCTTGCCTCTCCAAGAGATTGGCAAACTTTAACTCCCGTTTGCTTTTGTTTATCAGTGAGCTCCTTTGGAACCATTTTTGCGCATTCTTTTCTCACGCCACGGTTTTCAGTTAAGATTTTTATATCTCTCTATCAAAGTTTACTTGGTCTGCTATGCTTTTCACATCAGACAATGATTTAAATAAAGAATTCAATGAATTTTTGCAATGTTTTCACTAGTTCTGCTCGTTACTGGCTGCCCCGACCTCTCTTCATCAGTTATGCTTTCTCTCCCTCAGAGAAACATTTAATCAATTCATAAACTGGCATTTTCTTCATGGCATTAGCCCCATAAACTTGGACTAACATGTGTCTGATTTCACTACCACTTTCACCAAGTTTAACAAAAAATTTAATGTTTGTTTTTTGCTCTAGTTCAAGCTCTGACATTCTGTCAAGGACGCACAAAAACACACAGCAATAATGAATGCCACTCAGCAAGACACTGCCACACACCAACACAAACACAGATGTGAGACACTGGTGTTCAAAAGCTATGAAGCCTTACCGAGTTGTTTGTATGGTGCTGCCAATGTAAGCGCATGGTGGCGAGTTCACGAACTTTATTTTCAGAGCATGTATTTCAGGTGATGATAAGAATTATAAACAAAGAGTATTAAGAGAGACAGTATGTAGTGATGTGATATTT
Source organism: Heterohyrax brucei (assembly GCA_028571685.1). NCBI lineage: Eukaryota > Metazoa > Chordata > Mammalia > Hyracoidea > Procaviidae > Heterohyrax > Heterohyrax brucei. Next base: position 90,060,813 of record CM053146.1, read on the forward strand.
TATAAGTGGTGTTAATTCCGTCTTCAAATAATGCTCTGAAGCAAATAGAGTTTGTTTTTGTCTAATCTTGTAAACATGAGCAAACTAAGACTCCAAAGAGAGATTTAGGATTATCTCAGAATTCTCAACACAGCCTTGTCCTTGTTTTATTATATGACCTAGCCTCCGATCAGAGGGAATTATGTTCATTTGAAGAGTTACCTTAGCAAAACAAATTGTAAAGGAAGTCAGACTGCTATAAAGGGAACCACTTTTTAACTCCAAGATAGCGAAAAGAAGCAACCTATCATAAATTCTCACTAATTGAAATGATGCTGAGTCCCCTCATAATTACACATACAGCTAATCTACTCTTCTGTGCATTAGTGGTCCAATTTCTTCTTAGCTAGCCTATTCTAATGATTATTCTTTAACCTTAATAATATCCTTTCTTTTTTTTTTTCACCTTTGTTTTTATACAATACAGTGAAAACATTTGTTGTCAGGTGCCATTGAGTTTATTCTAACTCATAGCAACCCTATGTACAACAAAATTAAACACTGTCCAGTCCTGCACCATTTTCACAATCTTTGTTATGTCTGAGCACACATACGCACCTACTGCATCAATCCATCTCAAAAACCTTCCTCTTTTCTGCTGAGCATTTACCTCTTCAAGTGTGATTTCTTTCTCCGGGACTGGTCTCTCCTGAGAACAAGTCTGAGGTATACGAGTCGCAATCTCCCCATCCTCACTTTCAACAATTACTCTAGCTGTACTTTTTCCGAGACAGGCTTGTTTGTCTAAGGTATATTCAATATTCTTTGCCAACACCACAATTCAAAGGCATCAGTTCTTCTTCGGTCTTCCTTATTCATTGTCCAGTTTTCATACACACATAATGCAAGTGAAAACATTGCATTGTGGTTCAAGTGCACCTTGGTCCTCAAAGTGACATACTTGCCCTTCGACACTTAGAGAGGTCTTTTGCAGTAGATTTGCCAAATATTTAATACCTCGCTGGTCATAGATCGAATTGTGTTCCCCCAGAAAATCTGTGTAGCAGTTTGGCTAGACCAGGATTCCTGATATTGTGTGCTGTTCCTCTTGGTTGGAATTCCTCCCTCTATGACATTAATGAGGGTGAATGGATGACAGTTGTGTTGATGGGGCAGAAATGAATGAGGGATTGTACTATGGCTTGGGGGAGCCTCTTGAGATATAAAAGAAAGGGAGGCAATCTGACTTTGGGGAAGTTGATACCACTGAAAAAGCAGAACCATGAACCGAGCATATCTTTTGGACCTGAGGTTCCTGTGCCAGGCTGCTCTTGTATTGAATTTGCACTCTTAGCCTACTAGATTGTAACAGTTTCTCATAATTGGATTTGAATCTGTAGCTTACTGGACTGTGCCAAAGTAAAATTTTTTCTTCTTAAAGTAATCCACTTGTGGTATTTCTGTTAAAGCAGTACCAGATAACTAAAACAACATCCTTTCGATTTCTTGACTGATGCTTCCCTGGGTGTTGGTTGTGGATCCAAGTAAAATGAAATTTTTGACAACTTCCCTCTTCAGTTATCATTTGGTCCAGTTGTGAGGATTTTTGTTTTACAATGAGGTGTAACTGATACTGAGGACTGTAGTCTTTGATCTTCATCAATAAGTGCTTTAAGCCCTTTTCTCTTTTAGCAAGGATATTGTGTTATCTGCATAAGTCAGCTTGTTGGTGAGTCATCCACGAATCTTCATGCCAAGTTCTTCATGAAGTCCTGCATCTTCATTTGCGCAGCACACAGACTGAATAAATATAGTGAAAGGATACAACCCTGATACACATCTCTTCTTTTTAATTATTCTCTCCTTTCACTGACCAGTAATCTTCTGAGACTGGAAAAGTTTCCTATTTAGATTTTATTCCCTGATGAATTATCAAGACACAGCTTGGTACCCAATAAGTAAATGACTTCTCAATAAATAAATGTTAATTCTTCTAAATAGGTAACCAAACCCATTGCCATTGAGTGGATTCTGACTCATAGTAACCCTATAGCACAGAGTAGGACTGCCCCATAGAGCTTCCAAGGAGCACCTGGTGGATCAGAACAGACAACCTTTTGGTTAGCAGATGTGTCACTTAACCACTATACCACCAGGGTTTCGCATCTAACTAATCCAACATCATTAGTCTAACCATTCCTACTCTTTTAGAGACTCAGCTTCAGGAGATAATAGAGCTGTCAATTAAATTTTAGTGGTGCCTTTTTACTCAATAAGTCATTTAGAGCTGGTTGTTTATTCAGAAAATGTCATATTATGATTCTGCCATAAACCACGTAAGATTACCTTCTGAACTCCAAAGATTTACGGATATGTCCTTAGTTTTACACACTGGTCCAATACAGTACATACTTTCTAAGTGGAACCCTGATGGTGCAGTGGTTAAAATTCTCAGCTGCTAATCGAAACCTGGGTAATTTGAAGCCACCAACTGCTTTGCTGGAGAAAGATGTGGAAGTTGGCACCCACAAAGATTATGGCCTTGGAAGTCACATAAGGCAGTTCCTCTCTGCGCTATACAGCATCACTATGGTTGGAACTGACTCAACAGCAGCAGGTTTGGTTTTGGTTTCTTACATACTTTCTACTGAGATATAGTTGCAATTAGTGGATTTACAGTGAGTAGAGATAGATTTCTACGAATTATTTGATAAGTATAAAATAAAATACAATGCATTATTCAATGCCATTTTTTAAGAAAATCCAAAGGATCATTTCTACTTTCTCAACTCCATCTTGTTTCTTAAATACTGTCATTGCTTTGTCTCTTTTAGACTAGTTTACAAAGATTTTTTTTCCAGTGTGAAATTTTTCAAGCAGAAAAAAAGTTTATAGATATCAATTAGTTTAATTACTGCAAACAAATATAGCAAAGTAACAGTCCTCCAATTTCCAAAATTTGAAAAAACAATGGTGTTTGAGCAAAAAGAAGAAATTAGTCAGCTGAATAACTGGAATAATTACAAATAACTGAATAACTGCAAAGGAGAACAAGGCAGCCTTTCGGTCATGAGGAGGTTATCGTCGCACTGCCGTTCCTGTCTAGTCCACTCTGATCCCTGGGTATCACAAGGAAAAGAAAAGGGGAGAGAGTGAGTGGGAAGCAAGGTCACAATCAAGTAAGTCAGATGAAAAGAAACATGCTTCTTTACTGCATATTGAAGCTTTTCATATCATCAAGTGCCTGGGATTCATCAGAGGGTGATCTCATAGGCTGTTTCACTACTTTTTTGGCCATAAATCTTTTTTGAATGGACCATTTCATGAATCTGCAGTTCTAAGATGTACTTTTTAGGAAATGCATGCTTTATACCACAGGACTATAGGCATCTGAAAGGCATAAAGTAAAACTGAGTCACTTCTACCCTTGCACATGGAGCTTCATTACACAAAATTATAAAATATTTAGAAACTAAAGTTCCCCTGCATTATTTTGGAGTACTAAAAGTAGAGTTCTAGATCATAGTAGTCTCCTTTATTTTAAAATATTTTTATAGCCATTTAAACCTCATTTTAGTGACAAGAATTTCCATTCCTTAAAGACTCAGTAAAATATTTTAGAAAAGAATCTAAGTAGAGAAGGAATAACAGCCTAACATGGTGGTAGGAGCAGCGGTAGTTCAGTGGTAGAATTCTTGCCTTCCAGGTGGGAACTCCAGGTTCAGTTCTCAGCTAATACAACCTCTACACAGCTGGCACTGGAGGCTTCTGTATTGTTATGATGCCAAACAGGTTTTGGCAAAGCTTCCATAAACCAGAAATGAGGGCCTCGTAATCAGATTCTAAAAACCAACCAGCGAAAACTCTATGGATCACAACAGTCTGATCCTGTTCTGCAGAGGGTCATCATGAGACAGGGCCTATTGCCAATGACAGCAAAACGGAAGAGAACTGGACTGGGATTCAGGACCTAGGTTCTATCCACTTGTTTGCCCAAGTCTTGAACTTCTTCAAGCTTCGGTTTTCTCTTTGATAAAATGAAGGCATGACTTAGATCATTCCTTCTATCTCTTGCAATTCAGTTCTTTGAAGAACTGCCTTTACTGTCAAGAAGATAAATGGCAGAGTTCCCAGGTACTTACAGTCATTTGTTCAGACAGAGTTCAGGATTGCAAACCTCCTGACAATACTGCAAATGCTTTGGCTTCAGTGCTTAAAGACGAGGTTGCCAGTGAGAGAATAAAAGGAAAGTAATCATCCTATTAGTGATCAACAACATCACTTCTAATATTTTATTTCACTTCTAATTTGTAAACTTTTCCATCTTTTTTTTAAATTGCATCAACATGAGGCTCAGGTTTTTAATGCACTTGTATGGTTTTACAAACAGAAAAGCCAAATCTATCCTGCTATTTATTTTGACCCGCCTATCTTCTTCCCATAGGTAACCCTGTTGGCATAGTAGGTTAAGCGCTACATTTGCTCACCAAAAGGATGACAATTCAAATCCACCAGGTGTTCCTTGGAAACCCTATTGAGCAGTTCCACTCTGAATCTAGAATCATTATGATTCGGACCCAATACGGTGCCAGTGGCTTTTTTTTTTACCTTCTTTCCATATAAGGTACAAACTAAAACTGAATCCATTGCTGTTGAGTTGATTTTAGCCTACAGTGACCTTACAGGACAGAGTACAACTGCCCAGTGAGGTTTCTAAAGGGCAGCTAGTAGATTCAAACTGTCAATCTTTCAGTTAGCAATTGAGCTCTCAACCACTGTGCTACCCCTGCCATAAAAGATACCAGAGAAACATAAGTATTAAAGGAGGAACACAGATTGGAAACTAAGTATCAGGTCATTGTTAGTTGAGCTAGCAAGCCCTAATCACTTACCTCCAAAACATGCTGCAGCCTAGGCCTCTCACACTCTGCTATAACAGTTAGAATCTCAGTTGTTGTAAGCAACAGAAACTGAGCTCAATTTGACTTAAAGAAATATAGGTAAAGTATTGGGCCTGTAAATGAAGATTCCTTCACTAAAGATTCCTTCAGCTCTGGTTTGATCCAAAGTCTCAAACAGTGTCATCAAGATTTGATTTCTCTGTGTGTCTCAGCTGTGCATTTCTCCGGTGGCTCCCTTCTGGCCAGCAAAAAAGTCTACACAGTTCCAGCTCTCATGCCTTTACACTACTACCCCCCAAAACAAATCAAAAACACTCCTCTTGAGTCAATTCTGATTCCTAGTGATCCTATAGGTCAGGGTAGAACTGCCCATAGAATTTCCAAGGAACTTCTGGTAGATTTGATCTGTTGACCTTTTGGTTAGCAGACATAGCACTTTACCACTACACCACCAGGGTTTCCTCGCACTACTACATGTAGTGGAAAACCTTAGCTATTTTATCCCAGAAATTACAAAAAAATTCTTACATCTAATAGCTCTGCTTGAATCACAAGCCCATCTGTGAACCAGCTTGTCATATAAAGCAATCGAGGCCCACTGCCAGTTTAGGGAAATGAGGTCAATCCCATCAAAGAATGATTATGGAGGAAGGCTGGTTTTCTGAAAAAGATTAAATTTGTTGTGAGAAAAACGGGGACTGAGTTCTAATAAACCTATTGCCTTTGAGTGTGTTCAGACTCCCTGTCCCCTACAGGTCGGGGTAGCACTGCCCCACCGGGTTTCAAAGGCTGTAATCTTTACAGAAGCAGACTGCTGCCTCTTTCTCCTGCAGAGGAGCTGGTAGGTTCCAACTGTGAATGTTTTCTTCCCCAAGAAGGAAAAATCTTTCTTCCCCAACAAGCAAAACTTTGATTTTTTTTCCCATTGAAATATATTTTTAAAAAAGAATAAAAGTGCCAATCCTTTAAAATACTTTAATCTTTAAAAGAAAAAAAAGTTTTAAAGTAAAAGGAATAGGGGTTAAATTTTTCGAAATGTGCTTTAAATTTTTTTATCTTTAAAATTTGGCGTTCAACCTACCCTTAAGAAGTGCCTTGTGGTGCTGTGGTTAAAGTACCCGGATGATATCAAGTGTTGGCAGTTTGAACCTACCAGCCATTTTGTGGGAAAAAGCCTGGGTAATCTGCTTCTGTCGGGATTTACATCCCTGTAAACCCCATAGGGCACTTCTATCCCACAGAGTCACCAGGAGTTAGAACTGACTTGATGGAAATAGCTAATGGGTGGAATCTATTTTTCCCATGACTAACTTTTGTCATCATGTCAACAAAATGACCCTAATTCCAGCCATCTCGATGCATTTTTTTTTAAATAATTAAGGTAACAACATATATCTATTAAAACTAATCTCTCTCTTACCCTTATGAATCCTACAGCTGTTCATAGCATAAAGAACGTGCTGCTTACTTTTTTACCCTTTAATACTCAACCTTCAGATTTAGGAAACAAACTCATTCTGATTTAACTGCTTTATGTGAAAGAAGAGAGTATTTTTGGTGCTTTGTATTTCAGAGAGGAAAAAAGTGCCTTGCTGACATTCTGATAGCCTCAAATAAAAGTGGTTACCATAAGAAAAGACTTGTGGAAGACATACTCTCATTTGCGTCTGGCAAAGAGGCACAGAACAATTCAAGATTCTTCCCACTCAAATACTGTTTTATAAAAGGAAGAACAAGTGTCTTTCACAAGAAAAAAATTTTATGTTTGGTTAATGTTAACAAATATATAAAAATAGTTAATATTCAAGTGTCTATGAGTTAAAAACAATGTCAAGTATGATTTATTAAAAATTCTGCTTATTTTCAAAATCACATAAATCAAAACAAAATAAAATAATAAAGTTCAAGAAAAGCACAAACATGAAATCACTTTCTAGAGTGGCTCAGTACTGCCAAGGAACCCTCCCAGGACCCCATGGCAACCAAGTTCTCTCCTGCAAAGGAAACAGGATGAAACCAATAATGATGCAGGAAGAACAGCTTCTATGCAAGCCAACTTCTCCCTTCAGCCATCTCCTGAACGAGTAAGAGGCTACAGCCACGGTGAGGGCTATACTGAGTCTGCTGATGCTTGTTTCTCCACCCTGAGCTGGCCACACATACCACACAATCCCAGACATCTAGACCATCCAAACTTCTTTGTGTTTTCTTTAGGCTGCTGGTAGGATACAGACTCTAAAAGAATTGCTCACCTCCAGAGACTCTAAGCCGGACTGTTAGGAGAATATAGCACATTTAAGAGATTTTAAAATAATAACAATACGATATGACATGTATAGAACACGGAAGAGTAGTGTGCTATCACCAGGCAGAGAGAGCAGTGGGAGCTGCACATAGGCGGGCATGCACATTTAGAAGGGATTCTACATTTTCACTCAATCATAATAAAAAATAATAATAATAATAGGAGAAATAAGTATATAGAACAATTTAAAAACAGTCTTGTGTAAGGCTGAAGGCTATTATTTATTGGAAGGCTGCTAGAAGCCTTTGAACAGGGAGAATCTAAAACATTTTAGAGTCAGTGAGTGAGTGAGTGTGTGTGTGTGCGCGCACGTGCACGCTGGGGGTGGGAGAGGATGTGAGAAAATATTTAGCTATTTTGAAATCATTTTAGACTTGCAAATCCATCAAACACTTTAGGATGCTTTTCAAGAGTGCTCAGCTTTCCTTAATCAAACAGCAAAGATGCTGATACAAGTCAGCAGCCGTATTTTCCACTGACATAATTTTCTTGCCATCAGAGTTAGTCCTTAGAAGAACAAAAAGAATCCCACTCAGCTCAAAAGATGCTCAATTCTCAGAATAACTCAGTAGGATATGAAACAAAAAGAGTCAATTATTTTTAAAGCCAAATATCAAAAAAGTTTAATGATGCATGAAGACCATATTGAGAGTCATTCTTCAAAGTATGTTTTAGTTGTAAAAATGATACCTGACAAGACTATGTAAAGACCTGTACTTTTTTTACCTCCAGAAATATCAACTGCATCTCCATTTTTCTAGCTAGTTAATGCCAATGTCTTTTGAACGTCTGTCATAAAGTAAGAACAGTGTTACAACTTGAATACCACCTGGGCAGTGTAGGAATGCCTATTTCCTTTTGTCTCTTAAGTATTTGCCATTGTTGAAGTTGTGCTGCCTCTCTGAGCAGAACGTAAAACAGCAGGATAGTTCTACATGAGTGTAGGCACAGAAACAGAAATCCACTGGGTGTGTTGGCACCATAGTCAACGACAACATCTTGACTGGAGTGAGCCATGAGAATAGAAACATATAGAAATAGGAGGTAGGAAAATTGGGTCAGGGTAGCAGGAGCCAATGGCCAAAGCCACTGCCATTGTGTCGATTCCAAGTTACGGCAATCCTGTAGCTCAGAGTAGAACTGCCCCATAGAGTTTCTCAGGAACACCTGGTTGATTTGAACTGCCAGTCTTTCAGTTAGCAGACATAGTACTGAACCACCATGCCACCAAGGCTAGAGGGAAGAGGGCTTAAAATAATAGTCAGGGAGTTATAGACTTTGTTCCACAAACAATAATGATTTTTTTTTTTAACAAGGAGTGTTTCTTCTATATTTTAGCCTTTTATAAAGAGTTAATTTGATCCATGGAAGCTATAAACCGAAACACAGCAATCAAAGTTTCCATAGGAAAGAAAATGATTGTGCATTTATTATTGTTAATCTCACAAAACGGAAATATGAATTGCCTGTTTTTCGACTATTTTTTATGGATTTAGGAAAGATACACAACAACACAAGGGTGCGGATCTATAACCTAAGGTAGTCTCATCTGCAAGGGCTCCTGATGACACAAGTTAAGCACAAGTTCAGCACTCAGTCGCTAACTTAAAGGTTACAGTTCAAACCTACCCACTAGCTCTACAAGAGAAAGACTAACAATCTGCTTCCATAAAGAATACAGCCTTAAAAACCCTATAGGACAGGTTCCACTCTGTCATATTGACTTGATAGTACCTAACAAGTGTCATTTGCTAATGAATTGTCTTTGGTAGAGCTGGTGGTCAATCCAGTTGTACCTAATTCGCTACTTCAGGTAGTTTGATAATTCTTTCATTATGAACAGTGTCACAGTAACTAATTTCTCAATGTAAAATTCAAAATGTTCAGCTTCATTTAATTCCCAACATACTAATTGAGCAGCTCTTCTCTTCCAAGGGTTATCAGCAAACAAGAAGACTCAGTTCCTGAAACTGAAGAGTCCGATGAGAAAAATAAAGATGTGGTAAGCTCTGTGATGTCTGTAAGCACAGATGTGTGGTAAAGTCGCAATGGAGGTGTTCCAAGCCCTAATCCAGTCAATCTGGCTCAGGAAGGCTTCAGAAAGTAGCTTTACGTAACATGAGACCTGCCTGCTAAGGAGCAATTGGCTCAGCGAGGCAACTGTAGATGCCATGGACCATATGCAGAGCTCGTGGGACTGCAAGTATGTAATAGATGGATATATTCACTGTGAAGAAAGTCTCTATTGTGTTAGAGAACACTTAGAATAAAAGCTTTTGCACATGGCACATCAGATTCAATCCTGTGGGAGATGACATTTGACTTCACACTTTTACAGATACTATGACTATTTTGATACAGTGAATTTGTTTTTCATGAATTACCTTGTCTGTATTCTAAGTGATTTTTTTGTACTTGAGAGCTGCACGTAGGTGGAATAACATTTCAAATACTTGAAATTATATACACTTTTCTAAAAAACAGAGGGTAGGCAAATGACAATCTTCACAATTTAGGGAACTAAATTTTTCTAAGTGATTTCATGGAAATCAATTTGTTTTACAGAACAATATATTTAGATCCAGAGCATAAAATCTTAAAGAATCTTTAAGACCACAAGCTGTAATCCACTGTCATATAGTTTAGAACATTTATAAAAATTATAAAGATAAAAGGGGCAATATATGAGAATGGTAATATACACGGTCCAACAATTAAGTCCATGAACTTAACTGTTCCAAATGCTACGTAGCACATTGCTGAATATCACTACAGTCGCCTTCAAAGTACTCCCTTTGGGAAACTATGTACTGAATCCAGTGCCTAGTTCACCCTTGAAAGCAAGCTTGGAACTCATTCAGAAATGGCCATTGTGCATAGTGGCAAGGGGACAAGTTCACAAACTTAATTGTATAGCTGTCTCTGAGGAGGTTTTAGACAGTAAATAAGTATATTACAACACCCTCTCAATTCAGCTGATCTGGCCCCTAATGACTTTTTTCTTTACCTGAAGATAAATGAAATATTGAAGACATCTTGATGACATTCAGGACATCGAGGGTAATACAATGACAGCTCTGATGGCCATTTCAGAAAAAGAGCTCCAAATTGCTTTGAAGGGTAGACTAGGCACTGGCGTTGGTACATAGCTTCCCAAAGGGAGGACTTCAAAGGTGACTGTAGTGATATCCAGCAACAAGCTATGCAGCACTTTTGCTAAGAGGAGTTTGTGAACTTAATTGGTAATCCTCGCATGTCAGGCAGATACTATGAACAGGAACCTTTCTCCGTGCCTACCAAAGAAGTGACTTCTCCTAGTCCCCATGGATGTTCCTACACCTGGATGATTATTGACTGTATCACAGAAAACTCAGTTGAAATAAAGCAAAGCAAAGAGCACCTGTAAATCTGGATTTGGATTTCTCAAATCTGGCCCGAGACGAGACTGGCCTGAGAATGCAAGTTTGAAGGTTAAGGTAAAAATCTCCAAGTGTTTTCATTCAAAGATAAACCAGCCGGTTCCTTACACATATTAATATGCTGTGCATTAACCACTACTATCTTATAATGTAATCTTGGGAAAAAAAAATTTAGGTTAGCATCTGCTTCTTTTTCAAGAACTATAGGGTTTTTTTTTTGTCGAATTTTTTTTTTTTTTTTTTTTTTTTACAGGAAAGAAATTATCACACTGTTCAGTCTTCCAGCTCTTTAGTGAATGTCAATAAGAAAGTCAACGGCTCAGCAGTGTGACAGCACAAAGAGAGTTTCATAAGAATCTGTTCTTCTGAAACTTTTTTATCTTTAAAGTATTTAGGACTGGAGGGGAGTTCAGTAACATAAAAGCCTACACTGAGTATCCAGACCCATAAGCTTTCCTTGATACTAAAATGCAACCTTAAATATGAAATACAGTACAAGCATTCATTTAATGCCTTGTGTACCCACTGTGTATAAGGTGATAAAGAAGGACATAAAATAAACATTTACCTGGATCTAAGCATTTTATTGGAGTCCCTGGGTAGTGCAAGCAGTTAATGCACTAAGTTGCTAACTGAAAAGTTAGAGACATGAGTCTACCCAGAAGTATCTTGGAAGAATGGTCTGGTGATCAATTTCCGAAAATTCAGCCACTTAAAACCCTGTGGAGCACAGCTCTACTCTGACACACATGGACTTGTTTTTTTAGGTATTTTACTGTGGTGAAAATTTTACTTTTTGTTTCACTTCGTTTAAGACAAACTCTCCTGAGGAAAAATGTTCTTGTTGCATTTTTAACCAGGACAGAGACCAATAGCAATGCCTCAGATGAGACATGCAGCAGCAAGTTAAGCTAGTCAATTCTTAGGGACTGAGGACATTTGTTACAGGAAGCCAGTGCCACTCTGGAAGTGGGTAGAGCTTGAGTTCTGGCATCCAACAAAACCAGGTAGACTTCAATCTTGATTTCATTCCTAGTTAGCCATCTACTCTCCAGCAAGATACTTAACCTCTCAAAATCTTAGTTTCTTTATCTGTAAAATTGCACCTCTAACCTTCAAAGTTCTTATAAGAATTAAATGACCACAATAACAAAAAACCCGTTGTTGTCAAGTCAATTCTGACTCACAGCAAACTTATAGATGGAGTAGAGCTGCCTCACAGAGTTTTCAAGGAGTACCTGGTGAATTCAAACTGCTGATCTTCTGGCTAGCAACAGTTACCCTTGACCACTACACCACTACACCCGTGGGTTTCGACTACATACATGCCAAACGAATCCACTTAATTAGAAACCCTAGTGAGACAGAGGTTATGTACTAAGTCTGCTAGCCAAAAGGTGCAAGTTTTGATTCATTTAGGGTTACAGAAGAAGAAGAAAACAACTTTTCTTAATTTGTTACTACAAGGAATAGTAAAAATTCAATTTATTCTGTAAGTTCAAACAGAAACATATTAATATTGAATAGGCTATTTTAGTGTGAATAGTTTCCTTTTAAAAACAAAATATTGAAACAATAAATATATGTGTGCTATGTGCATAGGTTGATAAAGTGTTAATTTAGCATAAATTTTATTTGCTCAATTAGTGTTTCCACTTTAGAGGCTGATTTTGCAGTGCACTGACTGTTCTGATTAATATACAGCATGTTACTTTGCTGACTACAGCAATTTCTTTAATGGAGTCTCAAAATTAACCCCAATTTAGCAAAATGAATTCAGGATGCTGTAGGATGCCAAAAGTGAAATCAAAGTTTAACAGAATTAAATAGCTTATATTTTTCTAATTTTTGGTAGTCCATCTATTTGAAACCCTGGTGACATAGGTGTGTTAAGTGTTACATCTGCTAATCAAAAGGTCAGCAGTTCAAATCCTCCAGGTGCTCCTTGGAAACTCTATGGGGCAGTTCTACCCTGACCTCTAGGGTCACTATGAGTCAGACCCAACTCGATGGCAGTGGTTTTATATTTGTTTATTTGGTTTTTTATAATCTATTTAAAAAGGATAGTTGGCCCAGCTCACAAAAAATATGAAGATGGAGAGCTGGTATATATTAACACAAAATAAAGATAGTAAAAGGCCAGTAACAGAAGCAATCAGAAAGCAATGATTACATAACCCCCCAAAACCCACTGCCATTGAGTTGGCTCTGACACATAGTGGCCCTAGAGGTCAGGGCAGAAGTGCCCCAGAGGATTTCCAAGGAGTGCCTAGTGGATTTGAACTGCCAACCTTTTGGTTAGCAGACACAGCACTTAACCCACTACACCAACTGGGTTTCAAATGATTACAGGACATCTCAGTTATTAAAAGACTAAAGGTTCTGTGAGTAAATCACACCTCTGAGCTCCCTACCAGCTGAGACAAAGAGAGAAATGTGTTATCTATTGTATATACTTACGTTACCTCACAAAGAAGGATATACCAGTAAATCAGAAGAGAGATATATATCTTTTGTAATATCTGAACTCTATTAAGGGTTTGTCACCTGAGTTATTCTTTAAGGACACCAAAGAACAAAATGAACAGAGTAATAATTCAAATGCTTTCATGTACTTCAACCTCTTTAAAAGAACCTCCACAGGAAATGCTACTTTAGGTTCTGCAGCAGTAATTATATGACTGGATCATGGTTTGAATTGTGTCCCTCAAAAACATAGGCCAACTTGCCTAGGTCCTGATTCTCAGTACCATATGATTGCCTGCCATTGTGTCAACTGATGTGATTTCCTTATATGTTGTAAATTCTGTCACTATGGTTTAATAAAATGGACTAGAGGCAGTTATATTGATGAGATACAGAAGTTTAGATAGTGTCTTAAGTCAACTTCTTTTGAGATACAACAAGTCCTTGTACCACCAAAAAGTGGCACCAGGAGCAGAGTGTGCTATTTGGACCTGAGGTTCCTGCCCGGAGATGCTCCCAGACCAAGGGATGACTGATATTTCACAGGATCTTCCTCCAGAGCCACACCTTAAATTTGGACTTCCAGCCTACTGGTCCATGACAGAATAAACTCCTCTTGGTTACAGCCATTGGCTTGTGTGTTATATCAGCCCCAGATGACTAAGATACTAGATAGTGTAAAATAATACATTTATGTAGCTTTCTAATGATCCCAGTTGCATTCTAGGTGAAATAAAAAAACATATCGGGTAGCTAGCATGTCTCAGATTGTAAATTCCATTAAGTCAACTAGTACTGCTTAATTAAAAAAAAAAAGAAAGAAAGAAAGAAGCTGCTGTCAACTCACTCCTGACCCATGATGACCTTATGTGTGTCAGTGCAGAGTTTTCCATAGCTAGGTTTTTAGAAGTAAATTGTCAGGACGTTTTTCCAAGATGCCTCTGGATGACTCAAGCTGGCAAACATGAGGTTAGCACCACAGAACATTAAACATTTGCACTACCCAGGCAAGAAAATCTGTCTTGAAGATCACATCCAGCCAGAGTGGGAGATAGTGTGTGATGGATGAACAATGTCTGGTGTGGACAGAGAAGAGGAGAAATACACAGGTATGCTGTATATATACCACTCCCATTTGGGGTTCCTCTGAATCTTCTGGAAGTCCTGGTGGTGTACTGGTTAAGTGCCACATCTGGTAACAAAACAGTTAACAGTTCAAATCCACCAGGCACTCCTTGGAAACTCTACGGAGCAGTTCTACTCTGTCCTATAGGGTCACTATGGTTGGAATCAACTCAAAGGCAGTGTTTTTTTGGTTCAGGGTTCTGCACTTCCTGGATACCTCCATGTCTCTTATTTCTACAAATACTGCCTAGTCCAATTCAGGGTAGAGATGGATAATCAAAATTAGATGCCAGCATGACTATGTTAAAATACTATTGCCAGTGCATGGTCTTAGTGCCTGAAAACTCATATGCAACTTCTTGGTCATTTTTTGGCATACCTGCTAATGCCCCTGTTCTCACTTGAAGGCTAATACAGTGAATGTCTCACATCCCTCACCATGCAAGAAGCAACGAGAGCACGAATTAAGCATTTTTAAAAAGGTTAACATTACTGGCCCTTTCTTTCTCCCAGCTAAAAAAACTCACAGTATCTGGTGAACAACCTCTGTCATTTTGCATTATTTTATAATAGAACTTAGTATATCATCTTGCTCCTAAACACAGCTGGCATAAGTGACGATGGTTTCTTTAACTTGAAGTTACTGAAACCACACATGTTATATCACCTTGTAGTGATCCTATTAAGTTATAAATGAGGAAAATGAATGAAAGTTTCAAGTACCTCAAACTCAAAAAGACATTAATGTTAATTCTACAAAGAGATAATCTTTTCAAATCTCAGTTTTACAACAGTCCATAGAAAGTGTTAGAATTTTCTTGAATTCAAAAAGCATAAAAAGTGAACATTATTCTATAAAAACCAGCAATTGCAGGCAACCATAAGAATGCACGAGAGCAATACGCCTATCATTACAATTACTCCCACTTGAACATTCATCCAAAAGACAGTTCTGTTGGCAGCTTACCACGCTGGCAATCATAACCACTCTTAGATAAATCTGGGCATTACAAGTTATATTAAAATGCAAAGCTCTAAGTCAACCTCTAACTGACAGAACCACTAGTGTCAGCATCACAGATATAGTTTTACCCTTTTCATCAGAACAAAAACAGGGAGGAAAGGAAGTCAAGTGAGCTAGCTGGCTTAGGACACATGTTTGATCTTGAACTAGTCTCAAAGGATGAAACTGTAAGTACAAAATGGCACTGCACTGAATACTTGAAGGAGTTGAATGAAAATATAAATATACTTAGCATTTCAATCTGTATTATGCTCTGGATTCATTTAATACTCATCAATCACATGATAAAATAAAAATCACATGCAATGCAGGTATTAATTACTGTATTATGTATGTATGTATATAACCTGTATCATCACAATTTCTTGTTTGTAATCACATTGTGATGAGAGGTCCATGTGTTGTACAAGTCATGTGATTCCTTTAGATATATAAGGTGATATATAAAAAGGAAATAATCTGATATTCACATCCTCACCCCATTTAGCAAGTTAAGTATTTCAAAAAGTGTTTTGTTTCCACTTTAGTTTCTATATGTGCTAACATATCTAATTTATATATTAACCTCATACAACTAATAAAATGATAATGTGGCAAAATTCTGTATGTATCTACTATATACTTACTCCAAAGGAAAAGTTTTTGAAAATTAGAAATATAAGACATAAAGAAGAAAAATGGAATATATAACTAATCAAAAGCATGCAACTATATTTCCCCTACAAAATTAGCAAAAATCAGAAATATTCAATGCCTAGAAATATACAATGAAATTGGTCCTCACAGAAATGACAGCTGATACATAACTTGAAGGTGTAGTTCAACAACTGGAAGATGTAAATGCTATTTATTCATCATTCAGCAAAAAATGTTGGATATCAGCCAGATTCCGTGCATAATCTAGACCCTTGAGACAGAACATGATCAAAACAAAGAAAAGTGCCTGCTTTGAAATAGTTTGTGTTCTAATGAGAAAAGACAGAGAAGCCAGCAAACAAATAGTGTACAGGTGAATAATCAGAAGGTGAGAGTGTTACACAAAAATAATAAAATAGGGTAAAGGATTACAGACTGATATTGAGATGTGGTTTTATAAAGGGTGGTCGGAGAAAATCTTTCAGAAGATGACATTTGAGTGCAGCCCTAAAGTGAGGAGTACGTGCATCCAGGGGAAAGAGTGTACCAAGAAGAGCAAAGGATATGAGCCAAGCCAAGAGACCAGAGCTTGCCTCAAGGTTATAGGAAGAAGCAGCCACTCTGGATGAATCTTGGTGAGAAAAGAAACCAGTGGTAGGATGGAAAATCAAGAGGTAGAAGAGGAGCCAAAAAGCATTTCTTTATTTCACTCTGAAATAAAGAGTCAATGAAAGGTCCTAAACTAAGAAGTAACATAATCTAGGTTATATTCCCCAGGGATCACTCCAACACTGTATGAAGAATGGCAGAGAGACAAAGGCAGACACAGGGAGACAATCTGGAGCCCATGGCAGTTGGAAATATTTTCAGGTAAAAGATGCCAGTGGCCTGGAAAAGGGAGGTTACAGTGGAGGAGGTGACAGGTACTTGAATTCTAGATTGATACATTCCCTACATGTCTAGATATACATATTTATATAGAGAGATATTTCTGCATTCTCTCCATCTTTTGAAGGTACATTCCATGGGATTTCCTGATGAACTGGACATAGCTGTGAATGAAAGAAGTAAAGGAGGACACTAAAGCTTCTGGTTTGAGCAGCTGGCAGAATGGAGTTGTCACTGACTTAGGTAAGGAAATCTACTGGCAGAGCGTCTATACAGGGAGAGACGGGGGAGATTAAGAGTTTGGTTTTGGAAATGTTAAGTATGAGCTGCCTGTTAGACCTACATGTTGAAGCGCTGAATAGACTATGGATTTTGGAGTCTGCAGAGATCTGAATAGGACCTAATCAGCACTCTTCTGTAAATTGTTTATTGTTGGTAACACCGTGACAGTGGATATTATTACGTGGGAAATGAGTATACAAAGCAAAGGCAACTAATTAAATAACTGGGTCCTGGGACACCTAAAATTCAAATGATAGAAAATAAGAAAAATCAGCAAAGACAACACAGGAGTTCCCAAAGAAACAGACTATGAAATGACAGATCAATGAAGAAAGCATGCCAAAAGGGACAATCAGCTCAGTCAAATTCCACTAAGGGGTCAAAAGAGATGAAGACTGAAAGTCAAATATTTGACTTAGAGATCTGGAGGCCACTGACAATTTTTAACAACAGAGGTTTCAGTGGAAAAAGGAATTTTTTTGTTTTCTCTTTTTATTAGACTGAATTCAAAGAAAATAAAAAGAGGAAGTGGGAACAAGGAGTGCAGACAGTGCTTGCGAATTTTTACTGTCACAGGGAAAGCTGACTTCAGATATGACATAAGTTGAAAGGTTACTTTTTTCAACTGGGAAATACTACAGTGTGTTTGCCTACTAATAAGAATTATGCATTAAGAAGAGTAACAAATGCAGGATAAAGCAGGTACAATTGAAGGAGCAATGTCCGTGAGTGCCAAATATGCATAGGTATACAAGTAAGAGTTGTCCTTTGACAGAAGCAGTGATAGTTTATTCATTAAAACAGAATGTGTAGAAGACATGGGGGCAAGTAGACATGGGGGCAGAGGCTTTTCTTCATTTGCTCAATAAGGTAGAAATCAAGGGGAAAGGAGGCATTTGGCAGTCTTAGGAAACAGAAGAAGGCATACAACAGTCACCTAGGGTTATAAGGGATGAGGTGGGATGATGGGCAGCACTGAGGGTACACTTGAGGTTTCTGGTCATATATCTGAAGAGCAGTGAGCATACTGGTATGTTTTTCTCAGCATGGATCTAAGTGAAATATGGGCAGAGAATGATATTTAACCAGAATCAGAGGATTAAAATGAAATGTATTAAGGTCTGGAGTTAGAAAACTAAAAGGAAAGAACATGCTGGACATTTCTCAAACTGAAAAAACTGAAGAAAAAAACTCAAGTTTTGATTTGCTATTTTGATGGATTCTATGAGCAAAATATTCAAAACTGTAGGAAGCATCCAAAGAAGATGGAAGCAATACACAGAATCACTGTACCAAAACTGGTTGGCATTCAGCCATTTCAAGAGGTAGCATATGATCAAGGACTGAGGATACTTAAGGAAGAAGCCCAAGCTGCACTGAAGACATTGGCAAAAAAATGAAGTTCCAGGAACTGATGGAATATCAACTGAGATGTTTCTATAAATGGATTTAACACTGGAACCACTCACTTCTCTCTGTCAAGTAATTAGGAAGACAGCTACCTGGCCAGTGCCTGGAAGAGATAGACATTTGTGCCCATAGCAAAGAAAAATAATCCAACAGAATGCAGCAATTACAGAACTGTATCATTAATATCACACTCAAGTAATGCTTTGCTTAGGCTAAATCAAAAAACAATTGCAGCAGTACATCAACAGTGAACTCTAAGAAATTTAAGCCAAATTCAGAAGAGGATGTGGAATGAGGGATATCATTCCTAATGTCAGATGGATCTTGGCAGAAAGCAGAGAATACAGAAAGATGTTTACCTGTGTTTTATCTAGTATTATGCAAAGGCATTTGACTGTGTAGATCATAACAAATTATGGATAACATTGCAAAAATGATAATTCAGAAACTTAATCATGGTCATGAGGAACGTGCACATAGACTAAGAGGCAGTCATTTGAGCAGAACAAAGGGATACCGCATGATTTAAAAGTCAAGAAAGACACTCACTAGGTTCGTATCCTTTCATCACACTTATTCATCCTGTATGCTGAGAAAATCATCTGAGAAGCTGGGCTATGTAAAGGAAAGTGTTGCATCAGAACTGAAAGAAGAGTCAACAACAACCTGCAACATGCAGGTGACACACCTTGCTTGTTGAAAGTGAAGAGGACTTGAACCATTTACAGATGGAGATCTAAACTGTCGTGGATTGAATTGTGTCCTCCACAAAATGTGTGTAGCAATTTGGCTAGGCTATGATTCCCAGTACTGTGTAATGTTCATATATGTTGTAAATTCTACCTCCATGATGCTAATAAGGGAGGATGGGCAGTGGTTGTGTTGGTGAGGCAGGACTCAACCTGTAAAACGGCACTTCGCCTTGTGGCAATCTCTTGGGATATAAAGGAAAGGGAAGTAAGCAGAGAGTTGGAGACTTTGTACCACCATGAAAGCAATGTGCCAGGAGTAGAGCACATCCTTTGGCCCCCAAGTCCCTGTGCCTCTGAAGCTCCTGGTTCAGGAGAAGATTGATGACAAGGACCTTCCTCCAGAACCAGCAGAGAAAATCTTCCCCTGCAGGTGACACCCTGAATTTGTACTCTTAGCATTCTTTACTGTAAGGAAATACATTTCTCTTTATTAAAGCCATTCACGTGTGGTATTTCCTTTAGAGTTGTACTAGAAGACTAAGAGTCTATATCCTTCAGTATGGATTACAACTTAATGTAATGAAAACAAAAATTCTCACAATTGGACCAATAAGCAACATCATGATAAACAAAGAAAATATTGAAGCTGTCGAAGATTTCATTTTATTTGGATCCATAATCAATGCCCATGAAAGTAGCACTTAAGAAATCAAACAATGTATCACACTGGGAAGATGTGCTGCAAAAGACCTTTTAATATGTTACAAGGCGAAGATGTCACTTTGAGGACTAAGGTGTACTTGACCTAAGCGACAGTATTTTCCATTGCCTCATAAGCATAATGTCAGCAAAAGTGGGACAATGAGAAGGAAGTCTTAAGAAGAAGCAAGCCTTTGAATTATGGTGTTGGTGGCCAGTGCTGAATGCACCACAGACTGTTAGACAAATGAACAAATCTGTCTTGGAAGAAACAGAGTCAAAATGTTCCTTAGAAGCAAGGATGGCAAGACTTGTCTCGTGTACTTTGGACATGTTATTAGCAGGTACTGGACCCTAGAGAAGGATATCATGCTTGATAAAGTGGAAAGTAAGCAAAAAAGAGAAAATCCTCACCAAGATGGATTGACACAGTGACCTCAAATATAACAATGATTGCAAGGATGTTGTGGAACTAGGCAGTGTTTCGCTCTGTTTTACATAGGGTTTCTATAAGTCAGAATGGACTTAACAGCTCATACCAACACAGTTTTTCTAATACAGTATGACAGTACATAAGGGGCAAAGGAGTTTAATGAGTATACAATCCAGTGATACAGTTATGGACCACTGCATCTAAGCAGTTAGAGGAGACATGTACACAAGGGAAGTGGAAGGGAGTAAAGGTATAATGAATGGGAGGTCCCAGGGGGTGGAAAAACTTCTGTAGCTGGGGTGCTGGGAAGAGTCAACTGGTAAAATAGAAAAAAGTTACTGAAGAGCTGGCCGCTGGAAATTTAGATTTGAGCCACCATACCTACTTCTAGAACTTTGCGCTAAGGAAGAACATAAAAACATGGGGGAAATAATTCTTAGCATTAACTGTACCCGCTGCTGTAGAGTCAATTGTGACTCATAGTGACCCCTACAGGATGGAGTAGCACCGTTCCATAGAGTTTCCCAGGAGTGCCTGGTGGATTTGAACTGCCGGTCTTCTGGTTAGCAGACATAGCACTTAACCACAACACCACTAGGGTTTTCAGTGTTAGCTATAGTAGTGCTAAATTAGAAACTATACAATTGCCCAGCTACACAGAAGCAGTAAGATAAACTCTGATACTATTCAAAACATAACATACAAAGAAAATAAAGCAACAATGACTAACATAATAAAAACAAGTCAGATACCAACTTTTATGCACATTATGAGTATTGATTGGAACACATATATACGTATATTAAAACCCATGTAATGCAGTGGTTAAATGCAAAGACTGCTCACTAAAAAGTCAGCAGTTAAAATCCACCAGCTGTTCCTTGTAAATTCTACTGGGCAGTTCTGTCCTATCCAGTAAGGTCACTGTGAGTCACAATTGACTTGACAACATGAGGTTTTTTTTTTAATATATGTATACATATACAACATTTATACATGCTTTAATAGTGAGTGCAGCAAGAGACACAAAGTGATAAGTATGCAAGAAAAGATACAAATAATAAATATATGTAAAAGTTAGCTTCTAAAATGTTACTAAATAGAAATTTAAAAAGTAATGAGTAATACTTCTAATTACTAAGGTAGTAAAAATTTTAAATGCCAAATTTAGTGAGACTGTGTTAACATCGGTAGACACAGATTTCTGGTGATTATATAAATTGTTCCCCTAATTTTTAACAAACCTATTGACAACAGGCATCAAAAACCATAAAGATTTTTTGTGCTTTTAAATCTAATAATCCTGAATTTTACAAATTACTATATGAATAAACAAAGGATGCAAACATTTATTTATATTGTTGTTTATAACAGTAAATATAGAAGACAACCGAAATGTCTGACAGAAGTAAAATGATCAAACAGAAGTTAGAATATTGACTGAATTATTATTAAAGCTCAAAAACGCATTGCCATCAAGTCAATTCTGACTCATAACTACCCTGTAGGACAGAATAGTCCCCATAGCATTTCCAAGAAGGGTCTGGTGGATTTGAGCTGCCAGCCTTGAGGTTAGCAGCCCTGGTGTTTAACCACTATGTCAGAATTGTGTAAACACGGCTCGCCAATAAACCTACAACACAAAGTCAAGCTCACAGTTAAAGCGAGGGGAACTCGCTGCTGCTGAGTCAACTTCAGCTCATAGGAACCCTGCAGCACAGAAAACTTCCTCGTTGAGTTTCCAAGGAACCGGCGAGTGAATTCAAATTGCTTGTCTTTTGGTTTGCAGCTGAGTTCTTAACCACTGTGCCACCAATGCCCCTATTACACAAAACAATATAATTCTAGTGTTTATCCATTAAACTGTCAAAGGTAATAAAGCAATACTACTTAGGACTGGGTGAGAATGTGGGAAAACTAGTATAAAAATCTTGAGAGACAGTTTTACAATACACATTTTTCAAAAAGCCTTTAGACTATGCTTTATCCCTTCAGTTTCTAATATTTCTTCTAAGGACACAGATTCTCACACATGCTTTGGGTTTTCATTAAAATATTATTAGTACTAACCAAAAGGAGGGGGAACAACCTTACTATCTGTGTGATCAGCTGTATTATAGACATTGAGAATGATTTTAGAGATGAAAGCTCATGAGATGGATACTCAGCAGGCTATAAAACAGTATGTATAGCCATGCTATTTTGTGAGGGGAAAAATAGAGAAAGGAAAGAGCAAACTTTAAATATTTCAGTTTTCACCCTCAAAAGCAGGAGCAAGTCTCTACACTTCTTTTCTGTTTATCTAGCTCTATATTAGCTCTAACTCTAAACTTAATAGTAATTATCCCTGTAGAGCAGATTATTTGTATTCCAACTTTAGTCTTTTCTTATTTGCATTTTCTGAATTTTCATTTCTAAATCTGAATTTTTACAAAATACATGACAACAAAAAATGTTCATGGTATAATGCTAAATTTTAAAAATATATTAAAATTCTGCCCATCTAACTGCTTGATACAAAATTTTTATTTACCTTTGGGCAAGAATTGTAAGAGAAGGTGAAAAAATAGATTCCATCAACCTTGGTTTAGATATACTGTCACCGGTGGAAAGAATTCCATTGAAATTCTAGCCCATTCCCAACACAGAGCTTTTCCACAACATAAAGTCAAACATGTCATTCAAGGTGATCCATGTTTTAACATAAGAGACAAACGAGATGTTAGAAGCTCAGGCTTTGAAGCAAATCTCTCCTATTAACTACGTAATTATGTTACTTTGGTCAAGATTGATTTTCTCTGAACCTCAGTTTCCTTATCTGTAAAAGGGAGGTAAGTGCCTATGCCATTCCACCCTGGATTTTTGTTTTTGCTTTTTTTCCTCTTGAAGATGGTCTTAATCATCTAATGCTGCCATAACAAAAACAGCAGCTTTAACAAAAAGAAATCTATTTCTTACAGAAAACCAGGCTAAACGTCTGAATTCAAGGAAGCAGCTCTAGGGGAAATCTTTTGGCTCTGGAAGGCGGTCCTTGCCATCAATATTGCCCTGGGCTAGGACCTTCTGAGGCACAGGGACCCTGGGTCCAAAGGACATGCCGGCCTCCCAGTACTGCTTCTTTCTTGATAGTACAAAGTCCTCAACTCTCTGCTTGCTTCCCTTTCCATGATAGTCTAAGAGATCGCCTCAAGGCACAATACAATCTTCTACCTTGAGTCCTGCCTCAACCACACAATTGTCACCCATCCTCCCTCATTAACATCATAGAAGCAAGATTTACAACATATGGGAACATCACACAACACTGTGAATCATGGCCTAGCCAAATTGCTACACACGTTATGCTGGGGACACAATTCAACACATGACAAGGATCAGATGTGATACTACACATACGGTGTTTGGCACTGTTTCTAGTACAAAACCAAAAAACCCAAACTACTGCTAGGGTCACTGTAAGTTTCTAGTACATATATTTGTTATTGATATTCCCTGCCCACTTTTCCAATATTGTATCTCATATTCCTCCTCTTTAAGTGGCCAGTTCTCTGATTTAACTGTAGGGGGGAAAGAAGAAAAAAAAAAAACATTTTGCCAGAGTAGATATTTTCTCACTACCTTGTATATTATCAGAGTTTTAAAATCCTAAAGTATCTTTTACTTAATTAATACATAGTGAAATCCTTCAATCCTTCATATCCTTTAAGATGCAGGACAAATGCCACTTCTGCAAGTTGTCTCTCATTTGTTCCTGCACTTGCAGAGAACTGACCATCTTTCTTTTTACCTCACTCTACGTGTATGTTCAGATGTCAGATGGCAACTTTAAGATGTCTTGTTCAAGAGCCAGCGTTTGCTCAGTGCTTTAAACTCCTATCTGTCTGGAAATAACTCTCTGTGATGCTGTTTCCATCACCTCTTCATTGTGACCTGCTTGACTTGGACTTTTGATGGCTAGTCTGCTTGTTTCCCAGTATCCTCCTTTGCCATACCAATAATATAGTTTCTCTGTGACCCAGATATGAACTGGACTGTATCTACCAGTATAATTTCTGGTACCAACTCAGCAAAACTGCAGGTTTATTCTGCTCTACTTGTTTCATACAAGATTTGACAACTGATATAATTAGATACATAGTATAAAGTATCTATATGATTATTTGTGTCATTACCTAACTCTCTCAGTTTTTGAACTTCTCAACCCCTAGAATTTATAACTGCTCATCTTTTTAATATTAACCACCAACAAAAAAACCATCAAGCCTCAGAGAAACTCCATGCATTTGTCAAATGGCTGGACAAGAGGGTGGAAGAATGAAAGGGTGAATGGATAAAGATATGTTTATCATTTCTGGCTTTCAAACCTAAATCTCACATAAAATTTCTAATAATAACAGTATTTGGATCCAAATTCTTAAAATTCTCTGCTTAACTATCTGACCTAGTGATGTAAATGGTTTTAGCATTATAGAATTAGCATATGAATTTTTTTTTAAATCAAAACTCAACAAAATGTATCCTTTGCAGATACTGTATCTAAACATAAGTTAACTATTTTGATTGCAGAAAAAGCAAATGACTCAAAGAAGCTAGGTATAATCAGTCTTATAAAAAAAAAAGGCCTTCAAGTCAATTCTGACTCACATTTTCATAGCCAACGAAAAGGACAGAGTCGTATTGCCCCAAGGAGCATCTGTCTGATGGATTTGAACTGCTTACTTTTCAGTTTTAGCAGCCATAACACTTAGCCACTATGCTACCAGGGCTCCGCTAAAAAGAAAAAAAAAAGAGGCAGGAGAAACATGAAAAAAGACACCACTGGCTAATCTCAACATGAGACTGACTAATACCAAGTCACAAGATAGTCTATGCCTTTCCACCCAGCTACGTCTTTTAAAATTCAGCTTTAGTAAACATAGTTTTGAACAGGAGAAAAAAAAAAAAAAGGAAACTTTGGATGAAAGAAAAGCCTCTGGCGAGTTAATTTTATCAGGTGTTTCTTCAAAGTAAATACTCGATTTTGTAAGTAAAAAAAGTTCCCAAATCAAAGCAAGATGTATCTATATCAATTTCTGTCTTTGATAAATTTAAATCTTGGGCTGTATGATCTTAAAATGAAATGTAGACCAAGAACAAAATGTTTGCCTTGTAAGTTAGTTTTCATTTCGAGAGAATGAATTTTCTGTCGTGTGCTTTTTATTGACCACAAACTATTGTTTTTGTTTTGTTTTAAAACTATGCTAAAAGAATATTATTTTGATTCAGTGAAATGTTCTTTTAAAAAATCTCATTCTCAGTGAGATTCTGTGACAAGGAATACCCACGTGCCAAAAAGTCACCTGTGCTCCCTTTGTGATTTACGTGCCTAATTATCTGGGGAATTATGCAAACAATCTGCAGGCTTAGAATTGGTGTCAAACAATGCAATGCCTGTGTATTCTAATTGAGGGTTGCAAACAGGCAGGACGCAAGAAGCCTTTCTGATCAACACTTTATTGTGCAAAGTGCCTACTCTCTGCTAACCTCATCCTAATCGTTATAATCCTTGCAGGAAGAACTCCAAACAACACAGTATTACCAGAAACTCAGATGTAACCAAGACCTTAAAAATTAGCCCTAAACTGAACCCATTGTTATGGAGTTGATTCCAATTTACAGACAATGTACAGGATGACTAGAACTGCCCCCGAGGTTTTCCAAGGAACACTTGGAGGATTCAGTGCTGACCCCTCAGTTAGCAGTCAATTTCTTGTCTCCTGCACGCACCCCGGTGGTGCCGCAGTAGAGAGCTGGTCTGCTAACCGAAAGGTTGGGAGTTTGAGTTTGCTAGCTGCTCTTGGAAACCCTAGGGGACAGTTCTACTGTTTTGTGTCGAGTCTCCGACTTGGAATCAACCTGGTGGCAACTCTCTTGTTGGGTTATTATTGTTGTTAGGTGTCATCCAGTCAGTTCTGACTTACAGCAACCCTATGCACAACAAATCGAAAAACTGCCCCCTCCCGTCCTGCAATATACCCAGAATCACCATTATGTCTGAGTCAACTATTGCAACCACTGTGTCAATCCACCTCGTTGAGGGTCTTCCTCTTTCCTATTAGCTGACACAATCTTTTAATCAGCAAGGTGACTTTCTGGACTGTCTTCTACAATGCATTGTATACCAGTACTTGAACAAATTTCAGATAAGAGTACTTTAGCAGTTATGTAACCAGAGAACAATTCTCTTTAACTTGATACTTTTAAGTCCTTGAGAAACGTAGGTAAAAAAAAAAAAAATCAATTGCAGAAGCCTCTAGAGGAACACACAAAATTATCAAGTGACTCTTCAACTGAGTCATGTACATCATTACCATTTGAAGAAAGTTGATTGGTTTTCACTGGACTACTTCCTTAGCCAGGGTAATCTATCATCTTCATGTCTAAAAGCATTAGAACTGACTATTTTGTTCCATTCACTTATGTAGCAATTACAAAAGTCACTTGCATTCTACAAATATGCACATACACAATGAAAGAAAGCAGAGTCTTTGTACAGAAAGCTTTATATCTCTTGCTACCTAATACAACTGAGTATAATTTTTCCACCCTATGCCTCCTCTTCCCTCCGTTAATCTTCCCTCATCCCAGAGACTGCAAACGGGGAACCCACAGATTTGTCTTATAGACATATGTAATGTTTAAAGACCATACTGGAGTGAGGGATCTTTTATTCTTTTTCCTATTTCCCCTTCATACCTCCCTTCTGAATTTTGTTTGTACCCACTCCTAGATGAAATCTGGCTCCCATAGATTTTTCTAGTCCCTATAGGGTTGAAACTGTATGGGTCAGTTCTTTGACTGGAAATGAGTTTTTGTTTTTTTAATAGGGTTGCTATGAGTTGGAATTGAACCATTTACTGATAAGGATCACAGACTGTAGCCTTCATTAGGGCTTGCACTTCAACATAAAGCAAAAAGAAATTGTCACAACTGGTCCTATAACCAACATCATGATACACAGAGAAAATGTTTAAGTTGTCAAGGATTTCATTTTACTTCAATTTCATTTTATTTGAATCCACAATCTACACCCATGGGAACAGCAGTCAAGAAATTGAGTGAAATAAATTTCAAAATGGTCCATTTTCAAAATAAGGGGAACAAAGACTAGGGTAAGAAGTTACTAGCTGACCCAGGGCACAAAGTCCACAAACCTGGGGAATATTAGTGCAAACAGAATGAATTAGGGGGAAGAGAGAAAGTGGAGAACTTTTTTGGGGAATGCAACCTTGAAGGGGAAGATTTAGGCAAAGTCCCCGCAAAGATCTAGGCAAAGTACCCACGAAGATTTAGGCAAAGTCTCCGGGAAGACTGTTTACCCCCATAGTATTCAGCCAATGGGGAATCAGACTCATAAGTTAGGAAATAAAAGACTTTTAAGGAACTGTTTTCACGGCTCTGACTTGCCTCCTTTGTGGGCTGTCCACCCGATTTTGCCAAATTGAGTAATAAAAGCTTTGCCCTGGCTAACTTGGCTCTGTTTGGATTTCTTGGGCTTTTGGGTAGACGGATCCTGGTGATAACCCATCAGTGATCTCATAAGGGATAAGGCAGTCCACCCCAATCATTGGGGTAGATTCCAAGTCAGGGGTTTCTACCAACCTGCCAGCTGCCAAGAGAGATCTAGATGCTATCCAGGGTGCCAGCAACATTTCCCATAGAAATCACAACTATGGCACTGGGCAAATCTGCTGCAAAAGACCTCTTTCAACTGTTTGAAAGCAAAGACATCACTCAGAGGATTAAGGTGCTCCTGACAAGTCATGGTATTTTCCATTGTCCCATATGCATGTATAAGGTGGACAATGAATAAGGAAAATCAGAGAAAAATTGATGCCTTTGAATAATGGTATTGGTGAAGAATATTGAATTACTACAGACTGCCAGAAGAAGAATGAACAAATCTATCTCAGAAAAAATATAGCCAGAATGCTTCTTAAAAGTGAGAAAGATGTGACTTTGTTTCAGCTACTTTGGACATATTATCAAGAGGGACTGGTCCCTAGAGAAAGACATCACACTTGGCAAATGAGAGGGTGAGCAAAACAAAAAAAGAAAAGGAAGACCCTCAACCAGACAGACTGACACAGTAGCTCCCCCAGTGGGCTTAAGAGTAACAATGATTGTGAGGATGCTGCTGGACTGAGCAGTGGGCTGTGCTGTTGTGCATAGCATCCTTGAGTCACACTGACTTGATGGCACCTTACAGTATCAATAAAAAGAGTTACATTGCAGAAACCAATGTCCAATACCAAGTATAATGATCAGAATTCTGACTCCTTTCCAAGTGAAGCATTTTCCAATTTACCCTCCCTCCCTAGGGCAGCAGGGCCCTGGTGCCACAGTGGTTGAATCAATCTACTACTCTAGTAATCAAAAAGTCAGTGTTGGAAAATCTCTATGGGGCAGTTCTACTCTGTCCTATCGGGATCAGTATGAATCCAAATCAACTCTTTGGCACTAGGTTTACTCCCAATCTCAGACCTGATTAAGTCTGAGGTTGCATTTCTCCCCATCTCACCAATTTTCTAGTCCCCAGAAGAAAGAGGATTAAGGGGGAATGGTAAAGTTTTATAAGGCAGATTGAAACAATTATTTTCCTGCACTGGCTCATGCTAGATGCTGATTTTTTCCTTCAGTGCTTGTCTTAGGCTGGGTTTTCTAGGGAAGCAAAACCAGTAACACGTGTAGGTACAAGGAAAGATTTATAATATATAGATAGATAGATACAAATATAGGAAACAGCTCACATAATCACAGAAGCTGAATGTCCCAAGCTCTGGCACAAGCCTCATGTGGCCACGGAAGCTGAGGAACTCAAGATCAGCAAGTCAGAGAGCAGAGTTCTAGACCACCAGTTGTGTAGGTCAGTGGATCCCAAGCTGGTGGTGAGACAAAGTGACAGAGGCTGGCAAAACCGGGATCAGCAGATCAGGGAGCAGGAGCGGGCAGAGGCTGGCGAACCCAGGATCGGCAGGTCAGGGAGCAGGACTCTCAAGTGCCGACTGTAAGGACTGATGAGTCCAACAGCTGCTAGCTCGAGTCCTGGAACCAGACGCTGGAAGCAGAGAGCAGGAGCTCCTGGCCACATGAGCAGACCCGTAGTCAAAGGTCGTGAGATGAGAGCCGAGGGGCAGGGAACCGCCACAAACCCTGCCCTGCCACTTAATACAGTAGCCAAATATGTAGTAGCCAAGTTGACATAATCCTGACCACCACAGTGCTGTTCCCCAGGGGTTTTAGAAATGTTCCCTCAGGAGTTCTCTTACCACAATTCCTAAGGCAGGTGATGCCTATTCTCTGTCTGACCACTAGTGACTATCCCCTCATCCCTGGTTCCAGGTTCTACTTTATACTTTCTTCCCCTTTGGGGGTCATTTTTCCTTTTTAGGCAGTCATCTAAGGCAGGCTTTCTGTTAAATTGGCCCAGGAAGCGTTCTACCCAAAGGTCCATGTGACATGCAGAAAACCACATAATTCCTCATCTTGATTCTCTTTCTCCTTCCTGGCAAAGAAAGCTTCAGCCACCATCCCTCACTTTTAGGCTTTTCCTTGTAGTTGGTGAGACTGCCAGCACAAGGATAACTTTCTCTCCACAAAAGTCGTGAAATCATCCTTCTCACAATCCTGTTCATTAAAGACCAGAAGAGGGTTA
This sequence comes from Heterohyrax brucei, assembly GCA_028571685.1. Classification (NCBI taxonomy): domain Eukaryota; kingdom Metazoa; phylum Chordata; class Mammalia; order Hyracoidea; family Procaviidae; genus Heterohyrax; species Heterohyrax brucei. Next base: position 90,090,766 of record CM053146.1, read on the forward strand.
TGTCTAATGCCAAAAGATCCACTTTGCTTTCAGCTTTCCTGCAGAAGTGGTCCCAGTGGTTGGATTTGGCTTTAGTTGACAACTTTTACATTGTCCTTGGCCTTTGGTGCCTCAGCAAGACTAAATTGAGAAGAATCCCACTTGAACATTTTGCAGCACAGGTCATGCTTACTCACCACGGTGTTGACGCAATCAGGGATTTAAAAACCAGTGGCTATTTGATGTCATTTTGTGATGTATTATATTTTAAAATGTGGATTTTGACTTCTCTCTAAAAGTTAGGACTGGTGAAACTACATCAATAGTCCAACAGAGCAAAAAGAATCTGAACTGGAAGGCTATTTATCCAAGAGGCAAAAGACATCCTCCAGGATGCCACAGTCCTCACCCAGACCCACTCTCTCAAATATGGCCTCCAACAGAATCTGTATTTGAGATGCTTGCCCTACCCTCTCTTGACATCCTAATACCCTACCTTTCACTAAGGTATATCTTAAATTTCTTCAAGGGTCATCCTAGTATACAAGAAAGGCCATAATTTTTAAATATCACTCTATAGTCCAGCATCAGCATAAGATGGTCAATTATCTCAACTTTCTGGGTGCCAGTTTACTCTTCTGTAGAATGGGGATGGCAATATTATCTCCATAAGGTTGGTATGAAGATTACATGAGATAAAAAAAAATAAGGTTCCTAACACAAAAAAGGTGTCTTTCCACCCATAATTTAAAAAACTGCATATGCAAATATTTTCCATAGTTTGTTAAAAACCAAAACCCACTTCTGTTGAGATGATTCTGACTCAGAGCAACCCTATAGACAGAGTAGAACTGCCTCAGAGTTTCCAAGGAGCACCTGGCAGATTTGAACTGCCAAACTTCTGCTTTGCAGCTTTAGCACTCAAACACTATGCCACCAATATTTGCTTCATATTTTATTAAGCAAGACTAATTAACAGGAGTCCATTTCATCTACCCAATTAACAGAAAAACTTTTACTACTGAATCCCTTAAATACCCTAATACAAAACTAAGCATGCAGTAGAGGTTCATACAATCTATACAATGAAAATCAAAACACTGTCTTTCTTTTAGATGTTACCAAAGACTACTAGTAACAAAAACCTTAAAACTAGACTGTCAATGACTAAAGCCTTGAAAGAAAAGCATGTCATTAATATTGTTATTGTATTTTAGCTAATCAGTTTGGTCAAAATTTTTAATGTCATTTTTCTACTATTTTTTGTATTTTAATTTATTTTAATGGAAAGAAGTAGAAGGAAAAATGCTGGAATTCACAAAACTGGCATCCAGTTATAGTTTCACAATAAAACAGCTGTGCTACAGTGCCAGATACATTAGATTGATTATTTTATTTAGAGAGATTTGAAAGCTGAAACTCTATTTTTCTATGATATTTTAAGTAATTCTTGATGTGAATGAGGTACTGTCAAATAACATCAAAAAAGACGAACATAGCCTTTTGAAGCTGAAAGAACTGAAGAAAAATTCAAGTCCTGTGTCATGCATTAAATTGTGTCCCCTCAAAAATACGTGTGGCCATGTGGCTGGGCCATGATTCCCAGTATCCTGTGACCGTCCTCCATTTTGTGGTTTTCCTATACTCTATGTTAAAGGATTAGAGTGGGGCTGTAAATCCCTTTATAAGGTCACCTCCCTGCTCCACTGTAAAGGGAGTTTCCCTGGAATACGGCTTGCCCCACTCTTAATCCTTTCATCCTGCAAAAGATAAAAGGAAAGGGAAGCAGGCAGAGAATTGGGAACCTCACACCATCAAGCAAGCAGCACTGGGAGAAGAGCACGTCCTTCATACCTGAGGTTCCTGTGCTAAGACACTCCCTGGACAAAGACTGATGCAATACTGAACTTTCTTCCAGAGCTGACAAGGGGGAGAAGATTCCCCTGGAGCGGACATCCTGAATTTGAACTCGTAGCCTACCAGACTGTGTTAAGAATAAACCTTCTTTTGTTAAAGCCATCCACTATGTAGTATTTCTGTTAGAGCAGTACTAGCGGACTAAAACATCCTGAATTGTAATTTTGAAGGTTTCTATGAGCAAAATATTGAACAATGCAGGAAAGATCAAAAGAAGATGGAAGGAATATACAGCACGACTGTCCCCAAAGAACTGGCTGACATCTGATTATTACTGAAGGCACTGGGGACAGCAAGACTCCAGGAATTGACAGAATGCCAACCGAGATGTTACAACAAGCAAATGCACTGCAGTGAGCACACACTCTTTTATACCAAGACATCTGGGAGACAGCTACCTGGCCAACTGACTGGAGGAGATCCTTGTCTGTGACCATTCCAAAGAAGGTGATTCAACAGAATAAGGAAATACTGAACAATATCACTAATCATTGCAAACAAGTAAAATTTTCCTGAAGACAATTCAAAAACTGCTGTAGCAGTACATCAACAGGGAACTGCCAGGAATTGAAGCCAGATTCAGAAGAAGACATGGAATAAAGGACATCAGCCAGCCAAGTGCCGTTGAGTCGGATCCGACTCAGATGGATTTCTAAAAGCAGAAAATACCAGAAAGATGTTTCCTTGTGTTCTGTTGACTATACAAAGGCATTTGACTGTGCGAGTCATAACAAATTACGGATAACATTATGGAGAATGGGAATTTTAGAACACTTAGTTATTACAGCTGTGTAAAACATGAACACAGACCAAGAGGTAGTAGTTCAAATGGAACAAAGTGATACTGTGTGGTTTAAAATCAGGAAAGATGTGCACCCAGGGTATACATTTCCACCACACTTTTGCAATCCATATGCTGAGCAAGTAATCTCAGAAGGTGGACTATATGAAGAACAACACAGCATCAGGATTGGAGGAATACTCCTTATAAATTTGCAGCATGCAGATAATAGAATCTTGTCTGCTGAAAGTGAAGATTTGAAGCATTTACTGATAAAGGTCAAAGACTAGAGCCTTTACTATGAATACACCTCAATATAAAGGAAACAAAAATTCTCACAGCTAGACCAACAAGCAACATGACAAATGAAGGAAACTATGCAGTTGTCAAGCACTACCTTTTATTTGGATCCACAATCAACCACCCACAGAAACAGCAGTCAGAAAATCAAATAATATATTGTATTGGTCAAATCTCCTGCAAAAGACCTCTTTAAAATGTCCAAAGGCCAAGATGCTACTTTGGGACTAAGATGTACCTGACCCAAGCCATGGAATTTTTCATCACCTCCTAACACATATAAAAGTTGGACAATGAATAATGGAGACCAAAGAACTGATGCCTTTGAATTATGGTGCTGATGAAAAATAGTGAATGTACCATGAACTCCCAAAACGATGAACAAATCTGTCTGGGAAGAAACACAGCCAGAACACTCCTTAGAAGTGAGGATGATGAGACTTCAGCTCAGCTACTTTGAATACATTATCAGGAGGAACCAAGATGGATTGACTAAGAAGCTACAATAATGAGCTCAAACACACCAGTGATTGTGAAGATGGTACAGCACCAGGGAATGGCGCATTCTGTTGTACACAGGGTTACTAGGAATCAGAATTGGATTCTACAGCACCTAACAACAAATTAAAAGCAGTTGCAAATATTCAGAAAGCAAAGTGAGAAGGGACCGTCTTGCTACTGTTTTTTGGCTAACAAACAGATCAAATGATGGTTATATTAGGAGGATTTCATATTTCTATATTCCGTTACCAACTTTGTTAGCATCCAGAGGCAGTGGGTAATGATAGCCCACCACAAGCTTCTTGACCTCTGAATCACAGCCTCGGGGCTTTCAATTTACAAGCCTAGTGGTAGCTCCTAATTCCAGCTCCCATAAGCATTGTTACAGTTTTGAAAACATTTAATTCCTGCATTAATTTTTTTCTGTTTTAACCACTAGAAGGGCTACGGTTCCAGCACTGAACACTTCCTGATACAAGTAACTTAAGAAAATCACCTCTTTGAGCTTCTTTTGGTGATAAACGCAGTTATCACATAATCGTACTTCACATTGATTTTGGAGAGAATTGTAGTGAAAAATGACATACTAATTATAAGCCATCGAAAAATTTAGTGCATCTTTTTTAACTACGGCTAATTGAACACATGTGTTTATCATTGCTACCTCCACTGCAATGACAGCAAAGACATTAAAATGTTATAAAGCTCCAAAACAGTGAAGTAAATGGGAAAGAAGACGATGAATTACAAAAGAATCAATCAGGGAGGCACAGTCAAGATGGTGGACTAAATACACATCTCCCTAAATCCCTTTGGAAACCAAGACCTGAATTGACAATTAAATGCAGCCTTATGGACACCCAGTGAGCCCTAGGACACAGCATAGGGCTGTTAATTTGGACTTCATACCACTGAATGCAAAACCTCCTCTCTTTCGCTGACCCCACTCTTGACCAGTGCAGGCTTGAACAGACTAAAGGTGACTCACCATTTAAATTTTTTTTCTCTGCCTCAGCCAGCAGGAAGAGTTGGACTAGCCGCTAATCTCAGACACACTGCTGGTGGGATCAGCAAGGGAAAGTGCCATATTTTGAGAGCCTGGCTTTGGACTCGGTGTATCTCAGCACATTTGGCCTCTCATTCTGCCTCTGCCATATAGTAGCTGGTCCTGAGGTGGTGACAAGTTTGTGTGAGATGCCATTTTGTTCCATTGGGAGGTGAAGACACACACACAGAGGCCTCAGCTGGACTTATTTCCTAGGCTGGGAGGCAGCATCTGCCCAGGAGAGATTGCTTTTGCAGCAGAAAAGCAATATTTTACACAGTGTCACCTACGGCTGAGTCCCAGCAACAGAAGCTGTGGACTCCGGGTATCTCAGCACCTTTGGCCACTCTTCTGGTCCCAGCCACGTGGCAAGCTTGTGTGTGACACCATCTTGTTCCACTGGGAGGTGGAATACCCATATGGAAGCCTCAGCTGGACCTAATTCCTGGGCTGGGAGGCAGCGCCTGCTTTTCCAGCAGAAAAGTAATATTCTACACAGGGTTGCCTAAAGCTGGGGCCCAACAGCAGAGGCCAGCACGGTAGTAGCCTTTCTGTATTTTGAGCAGGTTTATAACATCTGGAGTTTGATATAGAGGTGCATACTTTGCCAGCTGGGAAGAGACCTATACAACTGAAACCCTCACTAACTTTGGAAGTTGTCAGATACGTTTTACCTCTCATTTTAAGACAGCCTAGAGAAACAACTGTGGTCCATCCTCACAGCATTTCTCCCAGCCTCTGTAGACTCACATGATGCCTAAAAAGCAACAAACTCTGGAGAAAATCGTAACTAAGAAATCACCCATGGCTTCAGAAGGCCCCCAAAAGAAAGCGCCTAACAACTTCCCAGACAAAGAAGCTTTTCTGAAACTATAGGAAGGTAAATACAAAAAGATTATGTAGAGAGCCCTCCTAGAAATGATACAAAATGCAGCAGACAAAAATGAAAAATTAAGCAAGCTGTTCGATCTGATAGAACACCAGTACTCTGAAATCCAGTGGATCAAGAACAAAATCAAAGACATAGTAACTTCAATTCAAAGCCAAGAAAACAGAATGGAACAAATGGAAAAACAGATATTCAGACTTGGAAGATAGAGCTACTGACTCCAGCATCTATGAGGAGAAATCAGAAAAAGAAACAAGAAAAATGAAGAAGCATGTGGGACTCTATTAAGAGGAACAAACTATGATTAATTGGAGTTCTTTAACAGGGTGAGACACCTGAGAACACACAGAGAATTGTTGCTGAGCTGCCGACAGAAAACTTGCCAGAAATTATGAAAGAAGAGAATATAGATATCCAAGATGCATACTGAATGCCACTCAATATAGATCTCAAAAGAAAGACTCCAAGACATATTATAATCAAGCTTAACAAAATGAAACATAAGCAGAAGCTCTAAAGGCAGACAGACTCATAGCAAAGCTAACACTCAGAGGGAAACCCTGTAGGCTTTCATCAGATTTCTCTGCAGAAGCAATGCTGGCATGGAGACAGTATCATGATACACTCAAAGCCTTGAAGGAGAAGAACTTCAAATCAAGAATTGTATATTCTGCAAAACTCTTTCAAATATGAAAATGAAATTAAGACATTCACAGATACACAGAAACTCAGAGACTTTGTAAAAACCAAACCAAAGCTACAAGAAATACTGAAGGAAGCTCTTGGCTTAGAAGCACAAATCCATTAACTCTCTATTTTAAGAGGCAATACAGGACACATCACCCAGGATCCTACTCAGTTAGGGAAGGCTCCAAACTCAATCAAAGCTATAACAGTGAAAAATAATCCAGTGATCATACTGTGAAAACTATGATGTTATCATATTAAAAAGAGGGATGTACTGCCGTCATTATACTCCTTCCAGATGGAGAGGATCTTGATAAGAATGGTAGTAATTAAAATTGAATTTACATATAGTTTATTAAGGGGGACCTTAGGGACAGCTGTAAAGCACAATGAAGATGCAATATATCAAATCAAAAATGTAATACAGGAGTTCTACAACTATAAAACCAATCTGAAAAAGGTGAAAAATCAAATCACAAGGAATAATGGCCCAGAACAGATTAATAAGAACAGAGAAAACATCAACACAAAGATAAACACATCACAGTGGCAGCACTGAACACATACATATCAATAATCACATTGAATGTGAATGGACTGAACACTCCAGTAAAGAGACATCGAGTGACATCTTGGATAAAAAGATATGACCCACCCATATGTTACCTACAAGAAACTGACCTTTGAATTAAAGATATGAAGAAACCAAAAATTAAAGGATGGAAGAATGTATATGAAACTAACAATACACAAAGAGCAGATGTGGCAATTCTAAATCTCAGATAAAATCAATTTCAATGTAAAATCCACCACCGTGGACAAGGATGGACACTATTTACTGCTGAAAAGTTCAATGCACAAGCAGGGCTTAACATTATTATATATTTATATCTAACATTTGAGCACCTAAATACATCAAAGAAACACTGGCTACACTCAAAAATGAGATACATCACTCCACAATAACAGTGGGAGGCTTCAACACTACACTCTCAATATTGGACAGATCATCTAGAAAATAGCTCAGCAAAGACACAGAAGAACTTATTGCCACAATTAACCAACTAGACCTGACCGACATATACAGAACTTTCTATCCATCAGTGGACAAGTACACCTTCTTCTACAGTGCCTATGGAACATTCTCCAGAAGACCATGTGTTAGGACATAAAGAAATTCTCAACAAAATCCATACCACTGAATTAACGCAAAGCATCTTCTCAGATCATAAAGCCATAAAAGTTGAAATCAATAGCAGAAAAGACATAGATAGAAAGTGGAACTCATGGAAACTGAAAAACATCTTGCTAAAAAATCCGTGGGTTATAGAAGAAATCAAGGATGAAATAAAGAAATTTACAGATTCCAATGAGAATGAAAACACTTCCTACCAGAACCAATGGGATACAGCCAAAGCAGTGCTCAGAGGTCAGTTTATCTCCACAAATTCACACATTTGGAAGAAAGAAAGAAACCAAATCACAGAACCCTACAGCTTAAACAGGTAGAGAGAGAACAACAGAGGAACCCCTCAGGCAACAGAAGAAAACAGATCATAAAGATTAGAGCAGAACTAAATGAATTAGAGAATAGAAAAACAATTGAAAAAATCGAAAAGACCAAAAGCTAGTTTTTTTGAAAAGATCAACAAAATTGACAAACCATTGGCTAAACTTACTAAAGAAAAACAGGAAAGAAAACGAATAACCCAAATAAGAAATGAGAGGGGAGTTGCTATAACAGATCCAACAGAAATCAAAAGTATCATAACAGAATACTATGGAAGACTGTATTCTAACAAATTTGAAAACCTAGAGGAAATGGACAAATTCCTAGATTCATATCACCTACCCAAATTATCACAAGGTGAAGCAGAACAACTTACAAACCCATCACAAAGGAAGAGATTGAAAAAGTCATCCAAAAACTACCAACCAAAAAAAGCCCAGGCCCACATGGCTTCACTACAGAATTCTATCAAGCTTTTAGAGAAGAGTTATCTCCAATACTACTGAGACTATTTCACAGTATAAAAAGGGATGGAATACTCCCAAATTCATTCTATGAAGCCAGCATAAACCTGGTACCAAAGCCAGGGAAAGACCCAACAAAAAAGGAAAACTACAGACCAATATCACTCATGAACCTAGATGCAAAAATCTTCAACAAAATGCTGGTCAATAGACTACCACAACATATCCAAAAAATCATCCATCATGACCAAGTGGGATTCATACTAGGGATGCAAGGCTGATTCAACATCAGAAAAACAATTAATGTGACCAACCACATAAATACCACAAAAGGTAAGAATCATTTGATCTTGTCTATTGATGCAGAAAGTGCATTTAATAAAGCCCAACACCAATTCATGCTAAAAACTCTCAGCAAAATAGGAATAGATGATCAATTCCTCAGTGCAATAAGGACCATTTATACAAAGCCAAGTGCCTACATTACCCTGAATGGAGAGAGACTGAAACATTTTCCCTTGAGAACAGAAGCTAGACAAGGATGCCCACTGTCACCTGTCCTATTCAACATTGTACTAGAAGTTCTAGCCAGAGAAATTAGACAAGACCAAGAAATAAAGCGCATCTGCATTGGCAAAGAAGTAAAAATTTCCCTGTTTGCAGATGATATGACTGTATTCACAGGGAACCTAAAGAATCCTTAAGTAAACTACTCAAACTGATAGAAGAATTCAGCACAGTCTCAGGATACAAGATAACATAAGTAAATCAGTAGGATTTCTTTATATCACCAACGATATTATTAAGGAAGAAGTCACGAAATCAATACCATTTACTATAGCCCCTAAGAAGATAAAATACCTAGGAAAAAATCTAATCAGAGAAATAACAGACCTTTACAAAGAGAACTACCCTGCTCATGGATAGGAAGACTTAACGTTGTGAAAATTGTGAAAATGTCTATTTTGCCCAAAGCAATCTACTTATATAATGCAATTCCAATACAAATTCCAGTGACATTTTTTAATGAGATGGAGAAACAAATCACCAACTTACTTTGGAAACGGAAGAAGCCCAGATAAGTAAAGCACTACTGAAGAAGAAGAACACACAGGGAGGCCTCTCATTACCTGACTTTTTTAACCTATTACACTGCCACAGTAATCAAAATAGCCTGATACTGGTACAAAAAGAGACAGATAGATCAATGGAACAGAATCAAGACCCCAGAGACGACACCATCTTCCTATGAACAGCTGACATTCGACAAAGTTCCTAAGACATTAAACTAGGGTAAAAACAAATCTCTTCAACAAACGGTGCTGGCAAAATTGGATATCCATCTGCAATAAATTGAAACAAGATTCATATCTTACACCTTATACAAAAAACAACTCAAACTGGATAAAAGGCCCTAAATATCAATTCTAAAATGATAAAGCTCATCCAAGAAAAAGTAGTAACAACAATAGAATTTTTAATACACAACGTAGACAGACTTCAAAATCTGTCAAACAATCCACAATCAACAGACGAGAAAACAGATAAATGGAAACTATTAAGAATCAAACACTTTTGCTCATCCAAAGACTTTACTAATAGAATTAAAAGGCCACCTACAGAATGGAGAAAAATATTTGGCAACTCTATGTCAGACCGACGCCTGATCTCCATAATCTATAAGGTACTACAAAATACCAATAAGAAGAAGATTAATCATCCAGTTAAGTGATGGGCCAAGGAGATGGACAGACATTTCTCTAAAGAGGAGATCCAGGCAGATCCAGGAGATCACTAGCTATTAAAGAAATTGATATCAAAACAACAATGAGATACCATCTCACTCCAACAAGGTTGGCCATGACCCAGAAAATGCAAAACATCAAATGCTGGAGACACTGTGGAGAAATTAGAACACTTCTACACTGTCGGTGGGATTGCAAAATAGTGCAACCTCTTTGAAAAGCAATCTGGTGCTTCCTTTAAAAAGCTTGGTCTACATGTACCATTTGACCCAGTAATTTCACTGCTCAGAATATATCCTACAAAATCCAGGCCATTCACACCAACTGATGCATGCACAGGAATGTTTAATGCAGCAGCATCCACAATAGCAAAAAGATGGAATCAACCTGGATACCCAACAACAGAAGAATGGATAGGTAAACTATGGTATATATACTCAATGGAACACTATGCAATGATAAAGAACAATGATGATTTTGGGAAAACATTTCATAACCTTGTTTCAATTGGAAGATGTCATGTTGAACGAAGGTAGTCAGCGACAAAAGGACGAATATTGTATGAGACCCCTATGACAAAAACTTAAAACCAGACTCATGCATAGAAGAAAAGACTCTTTGATGGTTGCAAGGGTGGGGAGGGAGGAAGGGTGAGGGGGGGAGGGTTTAGATTAGATAGTTGATAGAAATTTGGTTGGGTGAAATCTGTGATAGCACACATTAGAAAGAATATCAGTATTAACTGGACTTTAACATAACATGATTACTCCTCCCATCTTAATCCAATATTATAAGGACAGAGTAGCTGGGGCGGGGGCGGAGATCATGCTCTCAGGGGAAACCGAGGCCAATTGGCACAACTAGCATTTTGCTATCACAGTCTTCTGCACCCCACATTGGTGAGTGGTGTCTGGGGTCTTAAAAGCTGCCAAGCTGCCATCTGGGGGTACAGCAAATGGTCCCAACTTAGCAGGAACAGATGATCACCAAGGACCAAAATGACATGGTAGAAACAGAACCCAGAAGACAGAGAGACCCATGTGAGTTGGTGACTACATCAACTTGTGCCCAGAAGAACCAGATGGTTCCTGGCCACCACCACTGATAGCCATGATGGAGCTCATAAGGTTGAGTCTCGCTGGCAACACAAGAGTAAAAAGGGGTGCATCCTGAGATCTGCATTAAAAGAACACAATTGATTATCCGCAGGCCTCAGAGTTCCCCTGGAAGCATGGCCCCTGGCCCCAATGCTGCCCATGTCCATAAATCATAATGAAGGTCAACTCTCGGACAGGAACTGAAATTGGTGACACAGGGTGACCATATCATGTGCACACTTTATGGTTCTATGCATCTATAGGATATCATCCTGCTGACCTCTGGCTGGAGGAAGGAGAGTGGGTGGAGAGGAGGGGATAGGAGTTTGTTGGGAGGATAAGACATGTATGGAGCAGAGAGAAAGAGTGTGCTGTCACCAGACAGGGAGAGTAGTGGGAGCTGCATATAGGGGGGCATGCAAATTTATATGGGAATGTACATTTTCAATCAATCATAATAAAAAAAAGCATCAGTCAATTGTTTAAAAGTTTGAAACAGATAAAGCAGAAATTCTAGTCAAACAGCTAGAAGTAAATGTTTCACCCTAAAGAACCTAAAAACATACAGGAATTGGAGACACCAGGTGTCATAGTCAGCTAGTGCTGCTTTAACAGAAATACCACAAGTGGATGGCTTTAGAAATTGTATTCTATCACAGTCTGGTAGAATAAAAAGTCCAAATTTAGAGCCTGAGCTCCAAGGGAAGGCTTTCTCTGCTGACTCTGGAGGAAAGTCTTTGTCATCAACCCTCCCATGGACTGGGAGCTCCTGACCTGCAGGGACCCCAGTCCTTTCCAGTGCATGTCCTTGACTCCAGCACTGCTTTCTTGGTAGTATAAGGCCCCCAAATCTCTGCTTGCCTCCCAAGAGGTTGCCCCAGGCCACAATACAATCCTGCACATTAAACCCTGCCCCGCCAACTCAGTGCCACCCATCCTCCCTCATTAACATCACAGATGCAGGATTTATAATAAACAGGAACTTCGCACAATAATGGCCCAGACAAATTTCTACACACATTTTCAGAGGGAAACACAATTCAATCCATGGCACCACCAGGCGTTTCAGAAACCAAAGAACCAGAAATGAGGCTGGAAATAGGGTTTTTGCTGAAAAGTTATATAAACAAAAGTAGACTCCCACTTATCTCTGCAGTACCTGGATATTACTATTCCCACTCACTTTGAAAGATCAGTTGTTTATTTCTGGTGAAATTAAATTTCTCAAAAAGGTAAGAAAGACAGTGTTATACTTAAAAAAGGAAATTAAGTAAAAACTACACGATAAATAGTACAACTCCAACCCCTACTACCACTCAGTTCAAAATAGAGGCAACAAGGCTTAGACATTCCAGGTGAAAGAGCAGATGATTTTCTTTTATAGAAAATAAATTGCTCCAGAGAAAAGGCCTGCAAATACTGCATACTGTGATTACTTAACTAAATGGCTGAGCATTTAACAGTATATTGTGACATTCACAAGTCAATAAACTTTATACATCCACACTGAGCATCGACCAGCTTTTCAGTGTCTCACTCTTAAACGTGAGGAGACAGCCAAGGATCACCAGACCTTTGGGAAAAGTATTTAATATGAAAGGCGTACTAAAAACACACACAGAAAATCACTCAATAGAAACAGTCTACTTGAGTAGAAGGAAACCTTTTTAAACAGCTAAAATAAAAATTGCTATTTTATGCGTATCTTAGGCTTAATATAAATAAATATATAGAGAGAAATTTATATCAAGGAAATAACTTGTGCAGTTGTAGAGGCTGGAATATCACAAGTCTGTGGGTCAGGATAGAGGTGTCTCCTGCAGTCAGTCAAAGAGCAGAACTCTTGCTCACAAGTTGCAAAGATCAATAAACTCTAAAAATCCCCTAAGATCAGAAGGCAAGCTGCTAGATCAAGCCCCAGGAACCACTGGTCAGGTGAACAGGAGCCAGCTGTAAGAACCAGAGCAAGCAGAGGCCCACAAGCTTTGCCAGAATGTCCACTTATATTCAGTGCAGGCCACATGACCAGGGAAGCTTCTTTCAACTAACTGGCTACTCACAATAGATCCCATCATGAAGGCTGTTGTTAACTGCGGTCAAGTTGGTTCTGATTCATAGCGACCCCATGAACAACAGAAGGAAACACTGCCCCCTCTTGTGCCATGTCCACAATCGTTTTTATGCTTAAGAATAAAAGGAGGTAATCACAGTACATTAAATCTCATCATGGAATTGATCACAATATTATATAACTGCCAAACTACTGAGAATCACAGCTTAGCCATGTCCTTAATCATCACAATGCATAAAACAATAGAGAATTATAAATAATCGAAATAAGAGGTCAGTTAGGTCTTAGAAACTAACGAAGGGATTGAAAACACTTCAAGTACTGAACTGGAACAAAATGAAAAAAAATAGACAAGGGGAGAGAAAAATATATGAAACTGGAACTTCAAAACAAGACATTCAACAAAAATTTTCAGAAGGATAATGGCAGAGGATTATCACAGTATAGAAATTTGGTTGGGTGAAATCAGTGACAATACACATTAGAAAGATCAATTTAACTGGACTTCAACATAACTTGAAAACTCTTTCAATCTTATCCCAATATTGCCAAGGATAGAGAAGCAGGGGCGGGGGTCTAGGGACCATGCTCTCAGGGGACATTTAGGCCCATTGGCATAACTAGTGTACAGCTAAGAGAGTCTTCTGCACCCCACATTGGTGAGTGGCATCTGGGGTCTTAAAAGCTAGCAAGCTGCCATCTGAGGTACGCCAAATGGTCCCAACTCAGTTGCAACAGATGATCACCAGGCACAAGAATGACATGAGGGCAAAGAACCCAGAAGACAGAAAGACACATGTGAATAAGTGACTATATCGACATGTGACCAGAAGAACCAGATGGTGCCCAGCCACCACCAGTAACAGCTGTGATGGGGCACACAATGTTGAGTCCCAGTGGCAGTATGAGGAAAAAAATGGGGTGCACCCTAAGAACTCCACTGAAAGACTACAACTGATGGTCTGAAGGCCTGGGGGTTCCTCTGGGAGCATAGTCCCTAGACCTGATGCTGCCCCTGATCATAAATCATTACTGAGGTCAACTCTTCAGACAGGAATGGATTGGACTCAGTGACACAGCGTGACCATATCATGAGTGCACTTCATGGTTCTATGCATCTACAGAATGTAGTCCTACTGGCCTCTTCTAGAGAGGAGTGGAGAGGGTGGAGAGGAGGGGCAGGAGATTGTTAAGTGGATATGACATGCATAGAATGTAAAGGAAGTGTGTGTTCTCACCAGACAAGGAGAACAGAGGGAGCTGCAGATAGGCAGATAGGCAGATAGGCAGGCATGCAAATTTTAATTGGACTGTACACTTTCGCTCAATCGGAAGAAATAAGTAAGAAAATTATCGTATTAGAAAATAGAAAACGTTTTCCAAAACTGAAGGGCATGTGTTTTGAGACTCAAAAGACCAACCAACCTGCCAGCACACAAAATTTCACACTAAGGTTCAAATCAAAACCAAACCCTCTGCCATCGAGTTGATGCTGACTCATAGCAACCCCAAAGGGCAGAATAAGGGAGGCCCATTGAGTTTCCAAGGAACATCAGGTGAATTTCAACTGCTAACCTTTTGGTTAGCAGTCCTAGCATTTAACCACTATGCCACCAGGATTTCCATCATGAAATTCCAGAACATCAGCAGTTAGGAGAATTCTTTGACTCATGGAGGGTAGGAGGAATATTGTGCAAAACACCAGAATTAAAATGGCATCTGACTTTTTTACAAGCAATACTATTGTAATAACAAAAATTCTGAAAGTGCTTAAAACTTACTATTTTAGAGTCAATCAGTCTATATCAAAGTAGAATATATTCTGATATTTTAATGTTTTTGTGGGGGAAAAAATGTATTCCTCAAGTACACTGTCTCAGCACACTACCGAAGAAGTTATCCTGTAAATGAGAGTAAACCAAGAAAGAATGCAGTCTCGGAGACAATAGACCCAACATGAGGTGGTTGAAGGGATTTCCCAGAATGACAGGAAAAAGCAGTCCCAGAAAGCAGCGAGCTGTGCTTCAGCCTTAGAGAGCCCTTGACAAACATGGAGGACAAAGGCTCAAAGAACAGTGTCTCTAAGGAAGCAAGTGGGACAGAAAAAGCACTTGATGAGCTTTAAAATGTGAGAAATACATTGCAAAGTGCTTTACAATTCTTTCAGCGAATTTTGGAAGAATTAGTGATTGGTATGTAGTGAGCTAGGTCAACAAACTGACAATCAAAATGAAATATTTATAAATACAGGAAAAACAAGAGGTTGTACTCTACAGAAACAGTTAAATTTTACTTTTTTCATAAGTGAAAACAATTCAGTCATAAAACTATAAACACCAAATACTGATTCATTCAAATGGTCACAGAACAACTTGGGGAGAATGAAGGGAAGGATAGATAGGCCTGGAAGGAGGCTGTCAGAGAAAGCACCGTCTAAGAGTACTATGTGAAGTCAGTAGATAATGCCTAGAATTGAAAAGATAGAAGTGTGAAACTATTATTTTTTAAAATTATGATTGCCTTAGGAAACATCTGGTCTCACCAAGGAAGGCAAACAGACTCCGGTTGTTATTAGGTCTAACACAGGCAGTTCCCAGGTTAAGAAAAATTTCCATTCTTAAGTCTGTCTTTATGTTGAATTTGTACGTAAGTAGGGTCGCCATGAGTCGGATCCGACTCGACGGCACTTGGCTGGCTTGGCAGGAACAGACAGGTATGATTTACATATAAGGTTAGTTGGGCAAATGTTTGTCTTACAAAATGCCTGGCATTACCTAGGGGACACCCCACGTAAGACCCAACTAGGACTACAGCAAGAATTATGTTATGGTAAGCAACCTGATGCTGAACTTCAAGCAAAGCAATCCTGCAATCCCCAACAGGAAATTCAGCAAGAATTTCTTAAGAGTATTTTCAAGTATTCACATAACTCATAGATAATGGTACCCAAATTAGTTTGCTACACACATACACACACACACACACACAAAAAAAGATTGAATTTCTTGAAAACCAGTAGTAGCTGTAAGCTTTCTTCACAAATGAACTTTGTATTTAAGTCTTGTAATTCTCTTAATGCATGACCCACCAAACTCTATATAACCAAACTGATGAAGCTACAGATGAAAAGATTACAATAACTTACTTCTCTTTATGACTAATCTTGACATAGTTGAGTTACTGAAGAGCAGTTCCATTATACTAAAGGACACAATTATTTTTTTGTTAGTGTATTCGTGTATGTCTGTGTGTCTGTATTTTGTTATAAAATTTCAATCAGAAAAACTATACTCTTGGCAGGCTGATCACTGGGAAAGGCAACAATTGCATGCTTAGTGTGTATAGACTTAGAAAAATAATCTGATTCTCAAAAAAGACCTCAAGACTTAATTACTTAGGTCAATTCAAGTTACTATTAAAATGTTAAGAGAGAAACAGCAGCCTTTAGGTAGTGAAATAGTCTCCATCACCATGGGGTACCAACCCTATTTGATAGGAGCACTTCACTGCCTGTTGAGCCTGTGGCTACCAGATCCATTCTTTAACATTTACCGTCCACCACTATCACCACCATTAAGAGTCAAAGTCAGCCACTGAAGCAGGGTGAAGGGAAAGGTGTTCTCAGGACACTGTGAAAAGTTCATGGTTAAAAACGAATTGAGTATTCTTGACCAAACATGGTCTCATTCATTTCTGGAGCCAATTTTCGTTGTTTTATAGGCATTACTTAAAAGGCTGTTGTCAAGAAAAAGCATGCTAAAATTAGATCAGCCAGCTTTGTTTTCTTTGCAGGAATCGCCACACTTCTAACTGCCTCTTCTGTTTTGAAGAGAAAACCTAGTAACGAAATGTATAGAAGCTCATAACAGTCTGCAAAAGGAGAAAAATAAAACCAACTACCATACATTCATTTTACAGTTATACCTTCTTATATAATTTCCTACATAAATAATATGTTTATTATACTCTTTTGCATCTTTAAGAACAAAACATCACTGAATGTAGCACATCATTCCTGCAATTAGAGGAACTGCCTCCAGTCCCACTGTATTTCAGTCAGTTTCTCGTACTGTGGTAGATTGCACGTTGCTATGATGCTGGAAGCTATTGCTACCGGTATCTCAAATACACATGGCAGAGAGTTTTCAGCAGACCTTCCAAATCAAGACAGACTAGAAAGAAACACCTGGTAACCTACTTCTCAAAATTGATCAGTGAAAACCCTACAGTTCTCAGCAGAACACTGTCTGACTCATTTAATTCAGACACATCATCGGGGAACACCAGGCACTAAAAGTGGACCTTGTGTTTGGTGAAGTAGAGGGCTAATGAGGGCGCAGAAAAGTCTCAGTGAGATGGATTGCCTTAAGAGCCCCTATGATGAACTTGAACATGCTGGTGATAGTGCGGATGACACAAGACGAGGCAGTGTTCCACTCTGTTGTACATAAAGTCACAATGAGTTGGAGATGACCCAGCAGCAGCTAGCAACAACCACCCCCCATCCACTGACTTCACTCACTTTTTTCCCATCTCACCCTACCCCGCAAGCTCACATTTATTTCTCTTTACTCAACTTAGATCTCATGGTTAGTCAAGGTTTAACTCCTTTAAGAAAGTCCTGAAATCAGTTTTCCCTTCTTGTTAACTGTATTTATTTTGTCTGTCAAAATACAGACACTGTAAACCTAGTTCCATGTCTTTGAGATTGCATGCAACAGAAAACACACATACAAATGTGTAGACTGAGTTTACATGACCTTACTGCTCATCAGTCCCACTGTGTTTCATTAGTCACTCTTCTCGCTGTGGTGACAGTTTCACATCCCCACTCTCCACCTCAGTCTACAAATAAATCTCTTCTATTTTACTGAGGGTAAAACCTGGTGGTGTCGTGGCTGAGAGTTCAGCTACTGGCCAAAAGTTCAGCAGTTCAAATTTACCAGGCATTCCTTGGAAACTCTGTGGGGTCGTTCTACTTTGTCCTATAGGGTTGCTATGAGTCGGAATTGACTCAACAGCAACCAGAGGGACCATCATCAAGTTTTCACCAATCAACCTGTAAATATTCCCATGCATTCTACCTTCTCTCTTGTTACCATGGCTGAACCACTCCTGCACTTACACAATCACAGTTGCCTTCCCTCTCATCTACTCACAGGCCTTGATGTTATTTATTCTCCCACACCGCACTTTTCCAAGACTGTCCAAGACCTCCATAAAACAGAAACCAATGTTCAGTCCATGATGCACGGCTTCTCAGAAACTCTTAACACGACTGATACTCTTTCCTTTAAAAAGTGTCTTTGTTTGGCTGACAGGATGCCACAACTTACTAGCCACTCCTCAGTTTCCCTTACTGACATATAAATGTTGGAGCCCAGAGGTCTCAGCTTTTGACTGTCTTTTCATTTGTACCTACTTTCACTCCCTAGACAATCTCATTTTGTCCTATGATATTAAATATATCCATACATCAATGACTCCCAAATTTATGTCCTCTACCCTGACCTCTCATCTGTCCAGTTGTCTATTTTTCAAAAGCACTTGTATGTCCAATAGGCATTCTAAAATTCATGGGTCCAAAACAGCTTTTTATTTTTACTAGTATCTTCCCCATTTAAGGAAATGGTATAGGTCAATAATTCTTTGTCAACTATGCAAATCTCAAAACTCTGAACTCCAGACTTAAATAACTTATTTGCCAGTAAAATCTGGTTTGTCTTAAACTTGCTTGACAGCAAACTATGACTGGAGTAAATGATTGTCCTATTCATCCTACTGAACAGTGAACACTTAGGTGTTTTGCTGTACAAATATGCACAGTGGTCCACCTCTGATCTCACTGGGGTTATTTGGTAATCTTTAACATAGTCATCATGTTACTTTCCCAAAATTCTGAGCAAGTATGAATTCAGATCTCTTCTGGGTCGCCATGAGTCAGATCCAACTTGACAATACTTGGCTGGCTTGGCTGTGGCCTAAGGATTTCAGATAAGGGGCTGTAGACCCAGTTTTTCAGAACAAAAATAAAAACACCATGTCATACCTTATTGTTTGCAATCGCCACATCCAATCCATCACTGGGTCTTTCAAATATGTCTAAAATCTCAATACATTTTGCCAGCTCTACAGGTATCATGGTTGCTAAAGCTATCAAATCTTGACCAGGACAAGTATCAGAGCCTCCTAATCCATCCTCCTATTTCCATCATTGCCCTCTCCAACTCTGCTAATGTTTCTTCAACCTGCCAAATGTAGCCTGCCCCAGGGCTTGTGCCCTGCCTTTCTCCACATGGCCCTTGGTATGGCTTATCAATCACTTCCTTAAGATCCCTCCAAAGTCTCTGTCACAGGGAGCCCTCTCTAAAATGGTCACATTTAATTCACCCCAGCACTTTTTGTCTTTTCATCCAGTTTTCCTAAAAATTACATTACATATGTATTTGTTCACTATCTATCTTCATCTTCAAAATTTAAACTCTAGGAAAGCAGGGATCGTGTCTATACTGTTTATCAATGTATCCTTGATGTCTAGGACAATGGTGGTGCTCTCTATGTACTCAGTATTAATTGAATTAGTAAGTGGAATTGTATTATCAAGTCCACTCATTAGGTTAATTATACCAAGTAATACTAGTTCTACTTTTTAAGTTACTTCAATGTTTTCACAAGTGTCAATAGAGTCTTGATGAACATAAAGTATAGCTTACTTTTTTTTCTGAAAGACTCCTATTCTTAAGATAGGTCTAATCAGTGAGGTTCTAAGCAGTGACTAAGGTTACCATAGTTTAACTTACACTGGGTAAGTTACTCTTTATTACTATCTATACTTAACAAAACAAACTGAGTTGATCAAGAAGAGTATTATTTTTTTTTTAATTCCTTACTTGTGAACTTACATACTTCCTCTATCTAGGAGACTAAAAATCACTTGGCACCATGTTTTTAATTTCAAGGTATACTAAAGTGATTCTATATTTCTCATTTGACAGGAGCTATAGCTACCAACAGATTAACCAGCTTGCTTGTGGGTCCCTCTTAGGCTGGATTCCCTAGAGAAGCCAAACCAGTGAAACATATAAATGAAGAAGTAAGTACATAGACTTAGATTTATATCAAGGAAATGACTCACAGGGTTGTAGAGGCTGGAAGTCCCAAGTCCATGGGTGAGGCTGGAGGCTTCTCCAAATTCGTATAGCTGTAAGGGCTGGTGAACCCAAGACTGGCAGGTCAGACAACAGGTCTCTTGCTCACAGCCTATGGAGGCTAATGAATCCTAAAAGCAGCAGGTAAGCTGCAGGCTCAAGTCCCGAGAAGTGGAGGGCAAACAAACAGGAACCAGTTACAGGATCGACAGCAAGCAATATTCAACAAGTTTGCCAGATAAGCCCATCTATACTGGCCACACACCCAAGGAAATTCTTCTTCAACAGATCTCATCAGAGAAGCAATTACATTATTATGTAACTACCAAAAAACCAAAACCGAATCCACTGCTGTCAAGTCAGTTCCAGCTCTGCATCTCTATAGGACAGAGCAGAACTGTCCCATAGAGTTTCCAAGAGTGCCTGGTGGGTATCAACTGCTGACCTTTTGGTTAGCAGCCATAGCACTTTCTCCTAATTCATATAGCTGCAGGGGCTGGTGAATCCAAGATTGGCAGGTCAGACTGCTTAACCACTTCACTACTATGCCAAGTGTATCATCATTGCCAAACCACTGAGAATCACGACTCAGCCAAGCTGGCACACCATCTTAATTAAAATAGTTTAATAGAAAGTAGATATTACAGTACTTTCAATACAAAAAGAGAAATCAAAGAAATATATAAATGAAAGTAAACAATTTTAGTGTTATATTTTATCATTTTGAGGTGCAAATCAAAAAATGTATTACCTTGCCTCATGTAAAATGGAGGGAAATTATATGCAATGAAGTCATCTGGGGACTAATAGTGGGTATTTTAATTGCTTGAACAATTTTGACAATATTAATTTATGAATTTCATTTTGGAGTATCAAACAGTAAGCATCTGTGATCTCCTTAACCTATGACTCCATTTTATGTTCACTGGTTATTTTTAAGAGAGATATATCTATTACCAAAAATATAATAAAGTCTGGTACTTAAAAAATATATATATTCCTCCTATACTAAGTCAATGCACATTGTATCAATACTTATCTCTAACTGAAATATGATTTCAATGGCAGGATGAAGCCAGAAAAAAAATATTAAATCACAGTTTGAAAATGGTTCAAGCCTCTCTACACATCTTGGACTTTAATATCTGTAAAAACAAAATCCAAGGACTGTGAAATTGCTCAAGTACATTGTGAAACTCCAAGATTAACTTGCTTTCTAAGTTTCTCTTTGCGGGCTCATGTAATGATACAGTCAGTGGTGGTAAAGTAACTAGCTGTAGCCTGGAAACGAATACTGAAGTATTTAGCTTCATTGCCTCCCAGTCCGGTCAGCTTATGTCCTTCTGTGTGACTCATCACAGTTTGGAAACTTCAGCAAGCAATTAACTCTCACAGGATAAAAAGCAGTCTCCACTCACTAAGAATTCAGCAAACTAAAAGGCCACACAGAAGCCAGACATTCATTAATCACTGGAGAATATTCTAAACATAGTTCTAATTATTCAACTACACTATGAAACAGGAATTTGAGTTATCCTAAGTGATTTGAGTGGTAGAGAAATTAGGAAGTTAGAATCCCAGAATAAGCAGGAGTTTAGTCCCCTGGTCAGTGTACCTCTCCGCTCCATCCCGCCCGCCGTATAGCTATCTAGTTTCTAAGTATCTACTTACTTCAGTCTTATAAGAGAAAATGGCATAAACAGTGTCTTATACATAGGTATACCACAAAAATAATTTATACCAGCAAGTACTATTTGTAAACAAGTACTCTCTGCCAGGCATAGGGCCTGGGAACTTCGATTGTAATCATTTTTATTCCTCACAACAATCCTAAAACTGGGTTCCAGACTAGCAGGTTCTCTTGTTTGTCAGAATCCCAGTCTCAACTGATGAGACATTTCTGACTCCTCATTCTATTCCTTTTTCTAAAAGCAGCTCAAGCATTCTCCATGAAACGTTCTTACCTTCTCTCCTGAACAGCCTTGTTTTGACTTACTATACTATCCAACTGTGAGTTCTCACGTTACCTGATTACTGTCTTCTGTTATGACCTGCCTGCTGCCATTGAGTCGTTTCTGACTCATAGCAGCCCTATGGGACAGAATAGAATTGCCCCATTGAGTTTCCAAGGAGCACCTGGTGGATTTGAACTGTTGACCTTTTGGTTAGCAACCATAGTGGTCAACCACTACACCACCAGGGTTTCCTCTGGTGTTACAGTGAACCATTTTTAAGTCATTACTTTACATCCTATGCTAAGCTAGGTACTTTAGATACACAGTAAGGAGCATGTAGATTCTCTGTCTTTCCCTTATTCCCTCAAGCGGAGGAAGAATTACCTAGAAGGCACAACAATTAAATGGACAATAACACTAAAACATGAAGTGCAGTTACAGAATCTAGGAGGGTCACTAGATTTAGTCTAAGATAATATATAATGATTTGTGTTTTTTCAATGAACATAATGATGTTTAGATTATGCCCCAACTTTGCTACTTGATCTTACAAAAGCTCAGTTTTGATAAGTCTCTTTTCTCCCAAAGATACTTTCTCTTCTCCAGCCTATTCTTCTATGCCAGAATTTTAAAAAAAAAAAAAAGTCTTTACTCCAAGCCCCATTTTCCATTTTTTGATCAAAGATTTTGCTAGAATCTTTTCTCTTCATCAGAGTTCTGGTTTAGTGCAAAACTTAAAGTTGTTCCACTAGCTTCAAAACAAGAGGAGTCAGCTTTTTTTTTTTTTTTCAATTCACAGGAAAATTGGTGGGAAGTCTTTATAGCTGAAATAATAGTATTTGTGAGTTTATAATAGACAGCTATTTTATATGAATCATAAGCTATGAAGATAAGCAAAATATAATTCAAAATATAACTGTGAAGAGTATTTCCTTTATGCAACCAAACAGTTTAAGAAAATAAAGCAAAAATAGAAACTGCTCAGATTGTTTCCTATCAACTATAGTAAGAGTGATGAAAGCAAACAAAAGCTGAATAAAAATGAAAAGCAGAAAACTGTACAGAATAAGATAAAGTGAATAAAGATTTTTAATAATACCAGTTTATGATGTTTGCTTTTCCACTGTCTGTTCACAGGGTGGAGGTAACCAAATAAATGACAATATAATCAGAAGCAAGTCATTTCACAAATAGACTTCCTCAGATGGACTTCCTAAAAATTAGCTAAGCATAACTAATGTAGCTAATAGACACCCAAAATTAGCTCTTCACTGCTAAACTGTTTACATACTAGGTCTCTGATTTTCACAATTTCTTCTTACTACTGATTCTCTGGGTCTCATCTTTTTCCATCATTTATTCCTTTGACTTAGTCAAAATTAACAAATGTTTCAGACCTTATAACTATAATAACTGAAGCTACTTTTTACTCTCTCCTATATCTGGATAGAAATTCTTATACCTATATCTGGATAGAAGTTCTTACACTGGAGTGCTTCAGATAACAGAAGCAATAAGCAGATGGCAAAGAACAAGACACAATATCATTTTCTTCTTTTCTTTGTGGTTGCAAAAGATGCCTAAAAGACTAGGAACTGGGTCTTCCCATACCCCCACATGACCTGTTGTCAGGGCAACAGGATGCGTGGTAAACTCTGGTCTTCGAAGTGACTGTTACCAGGGCAACAGGACATTAACCATCTCTCTCTTATACTACTATGAAATTTTCACAGTGTACTCGATATTTCCCCTCTGTTAGGAGGGAAATCGTATTTGTGCACAGAAATTTAAGAGCAACACAGCTTCAATACACAGGCCACTGGGACAGTTTATACTGAAAGAAATATTAAAATTGAGTATACGACATTGAAATTGCTGGGGGAAATAATGTGCCACAAAATTTGAACTGACTTTTCAAAAAGGCAGACCTCAATTTTTATTTTCATGTCTGTGAAACATTTGCCAGTTCTGAGGGGGTCTAACAATAAATGACAGAAGGTGATGAGTAGAAAAAAAGGAAAGTGATAGGCAGGAAAAAAAAAACTAGAAAACAGAATTATAAGAGCAATTTAGAAGCTAAGAGCTAAGTCAGGGTGTATATCAGTTAGTTTCTGCTGTGCAACAAACCACCCTACTGTTTAGTGGCTGTGAACAATAAACTTTTGTTATTTCCTGATGCTTTTGATGAAGTTGAGTAGTGTAGGATAATCTCATTCACATGTCAGGTGGCTGACCATCTGGTCTAGGGAATGCCTCAGCTGCAACGGCTCCCATCTGCACCACGTGCTCATCCTGCAGGAGGCCTGACCAGGCTTCTTCACATGCTGGAGCTAGGGACCCAAAGAAAGAACAGCAAGAGAACAAGCTCCCATGCAGGAAGTCATGAGCAAATTGGAGCTTTTTCTGTACCAGTAAAGCACAGCATGGGAGAAATTCCAGAAAAGAGAAGGCTCTTTGGAAAACATGAGATATGAAAGCAGAGATTTCTAGGGGAATGAACTCTTAAGACACACACTTGTCCATGCTGGAGCCAGTGGGAGGTACCAGAATTCCAAGAGTTAGCAAGGAGCTCTCTACTACATACATGTATTAACCATCTTTCACGGACTCTAATGAAAGTGAGGACAAGTGTGTGCTTTTAAGCGGTTTATATTCTCTGTGAGACATCAAGTAGAACAAACTCCATTGTGGTGATTTCTCTAAGACAAACAAAAGGGAAAAGACTATTTACTTTACTTTAGGAAAGAACTTGAGCGTGTACTTAAAATCCTTCATGGCTTCAAGGAAAGAGGCAGCAGAAGCAAGACTAAAATGCTGAATTTTATCAATAGAATTTCCAGAATAATTCTGACTGGTAAATCAGGAACTTTAGGGACAGAAGCTTCAATTTTGCAGGGTCTTCTATCTCAGTTGTTTGGGATACCAGAGGCCAAAACAAACCAGAATGATTTTGCAAACAGTCCAAGCTCTGAACGTACAAGGAGTGGCAGGAAAAGTCAGACACCCTGGCAGATAACTAGCTGGGATAATCTCTTAATAAATAAAGCAGTACTGGTTACATACGTCCTGGAAGAGGGAAGAAACAGAATGGAGAGCTTCTGACATCTAAAGCAGATGCCCAGTGATAGCTCCCTTGGGTATTCAGCTTATAGTACACACAACTAGACAAACAGATGGCAGAATTGTCAAAAACTCAACACCAGAGAACAGTTCTTAACTCCTAAAATGGAAGGTTTTACTAAGAGTTCTGAGTGTTAAGTGCAATTATGTAAATTCATTCAAGACGGAGTAAGTATAGGTCTAGAACTCTGCCTTGCTCTTTAGTAACTGTGAAACATCAGTCAAGTCATTTAATGTCTATGAGGCCAGTTTCTCATCAGTACAAAATTGCAGATAATTGTAACAAACTATACGGATCAAAAACCCCAGAAATTATAAATCACAAAAAATGCAAAGAATATGTATGACTTATTGTGAGTGATTTTAAACAGTTTAAGCTTATCAGAAGTGTGATTGCTTTCTAAATTGTTCAGGTTTTTTTGCTCTGAGTACAGTTTATTTTCAATCAACTCTTAGAAAGTCCAGGTTTAAGTGGACACTGCTGCATTTCTAGTAAGAACTTCATTTTGAATTTTCTGTGAATCAGGAAAGACTTGATTAATGCACAAAATCCTAAGAACCTTTTGGCACTTTACACTTACGTTATACAAAGTTTAATTAAGGTTGACTTCTGTTTTCCTGGAAACCCTGGTGGTGAAGTGGTTAAGTGTTACATCTGCTAACCAAAAGGCTGGCAGCTCAAATCCACCAGGCACTCCTCGGAAACTTTATAGGGCAATTCAACTCAGACCCACAGTATCTCTATGAGTGAATTTGGTTGGTTTTTTTGCTTTCCTGTCCTACAGACAGTGGTGCTTAAAAATTTTACTACTTTTTCATGACTCATTTTGAACATATTGGAACAGTCCTAAGTATCAAAATTTTGCCAATCTAAAATTGTCTGCATGACTGATCCTCTGGGCCTATGTAGATACCAGCTACTTAGTGATATTTTATATAAAACAAAATCTCTCTAAAATGCTTCTGGAAAGTATAAAGAAACCAAAAGAGTAATGATGTTTCATTTGCATGCCTCTAATAATCTAACATCCACCCAGACCAGCTATGTGTGACATCATGATTTCATGAGCCTTTAACACTGTCATCTGTTTAGTGGTAACAGATCCTTTTACATCCTAAAAGCCTACTTCACAGTCCTTTACTGGTTAAGAATCAGTCTTACTCAAACACTTATACTTGATTAGCTGACTGAAATGTTCTAGAGTAACGGACAAAAATCTAATACCATAATGGTAATATGACATTTCCTAAAATGAATCAGCAAGGGACAGATACGGGACATGAAAGCAATTACTTAAAAATCAACTCTCTTCTGAGCCAGACCCAAGCCAGGATGAAGAATGGCCTGAAGAATGACTTTTAAGCCACAGTGACTCAGGAATTCAATCTAGCTGTGGGTCATACATGAGTGCAGAGACCTAAAGTCCATTCTAAGGCCACCACAAAAGATGTTGAATAAAGGTGTTGAGTCCACAGAAAATTCTTCCATAATGCCAGACTCTTTCACAATTCTCTCAAAGCCAAACCTCTTTTCTTACTCAACTTACCCTCCTTCATAACTATCACTCGTGCTCAAAAGACATGTAAGTTTGGGTAAGGTCACTCCCTCTGAGTCCAAAGAAAGTCTACTTTCCTCCTCTTGACAGTCCTAATCTGCCACTGATTCTGATAACACAAGTATCTGGTAAAAACAGAATTCTGCATTTGACAGTAATATTAGTAATAATAATAACTAAGATTTCTTGAATTCTAGACATTGTTCTAAGCAGCATCAACCTTAACTCCTTTCAACCAATGAGATAGGTAATGATGTTATCCCATTTTACAGATGAGAAAACTGAGTCATCAAAAAATTAATCAACTTAGCAAATATATAGCTGGTAAACAGCATAGCTGTAATACTTGCAAGGATGAATATGAGTATGGAATGTAATAATAGTTAACAAGTTTTTACAGCCTGTATGTCAAGTAGTATGCTATGTTCTTTAATGATTACTCCCTTGATTTGGGCAATATATGAGTCTAAGATACTTAACGCTTCCTTCTAAATGAAAAGGTCTTCCATCAGACAAGTCTTCAAGCTTCTCTTTGCCACTTTTTTGACTTCTTTCACAGAGGAAGAGTAACTCACTTAAGTAGTGAATTGTAGAGAAGCAATTAGATCTGGAGATGCAGGCTGTTTGGGAGGTTGGGGGCTTAGAGCAGAGATTCTCTTGTAGAGAGTGTACTTTCATCTCCCAGAAGCCATGAGACAAGTTTAGGAGAGGAGATTTTGTTCCCTGTTAGGAATGGCTGTAGGTTTTGGGGGTTTGTTTGTTTGTTTGGGGGCAAGGGAAACAGACTTCAGAGATATTCTGACTCATTCAGCTGTACCCTAAAGCCATGTCCTCCATCAGAAGCTTAACCTGTAGTAAAGCTGGACTCCTAAAGTCTATCCCTCACTTAACTCTGAATGTGAATAGAATTTAGAGGTGTCATTCATGAGCCTTACTCTCACCCTAGGATCTTACTGTCTCAACTTTGAATGACTCCGCTGAAAGTAATCTCCTGAGCAAACTCATCCCTGACTACCCAGAATACCTTTCTGGAGTAACTGTCAGTCACATCACCTGAGGCACTGTCTCAGGTCACTTCTTACTCCATATTAAGCTGAATTTTACAATTCACTTCTTTATTTTTTCCTTTACTCGAATATGAGCTCCTATAGCTTAAAGAACTCCTGACACAGCATACAGTAGGAGTTTGGTCAATGAGTGAATAAATAGGGATAATGGAATTTTATTGATAAGAAAAAATTTTCGAGAAGCTAAGTAACTCTTCCACGTTCTCTCAGCTAAAACCTAGGTGGTATCAGAAAATAGCTCATTGATTCTAGACTTTAATTTTTGTCTTCATTTAGAGTTTAATTTCTTCAGCCCTAAAATATTCCACCTCAACAATATCTAAACTATAAAATAATATTAGATAAGGATTGAGATTTAATCTAGACACAAAAAGAAGTGGTTGTCTTCAAACCAAACTGGATTTATGATTAAAGTCAGGTTTTTTTTTAACTGATTTGCCTGACTGATCCATTAAAAGTCACATACGCAACAATGTGAAAATTGAGCCTGAGATTCTTAGTATTTTCCAAGAAAGAAAGCATAAACATCACTGACATCACGGCTGGGGTAGTAGGGTTCAGACCAGTTAGCACAATCAGAGGAGATGACATCAAGATGACTATCAAACTTTTTGTGGTGTTATAATAGCAGTTCTTTTTTTATAAAAAATATCTCTATAGTTATAACAATAGAAACATCTTTTTAAGCCCAGGTTACAAATATCAATATACCTACAAGGTTAACATTCTATGCTAATTTACTTTTTTGATTCTTCTGATACATTCCAGTGAAAGCTCTCGTTACAAGCCAGTTACAATGACGCTTTCAATCACGTGGTTTTGCATGCATGCACTACTTGATTGCCGTCGCTATTTCTACAGTCACTGATTCTTATCAAATTTGCTGGTGTTTTCCAGTGTTTTACCTACAATACTGTGGCATATTTGTGAAGCTGTATTAATGACTTTTCGGTAACAAAATAAAAATGTAGCAAACAAACAAGAGAGTGATATCCAGGAATTAAGATTTACAAGTAACAGCATGAAGACTGTTATTAAGAATTCTGTAAGGTCTACTGCGGGAGGAGGTCCATGGAGGGGGGAGGTGACACCATGCATTACCGTACTGTGGGACACCGGTCCTACTGACTGTTAACCATGCTTTTTTGACATTTAAAGCAAATTCACTATCCAGGTAGGCCCTGAGTCAGGAACACCCTACCTACAGACAATTCATATTTGCCCTTTAATGTTATGTAAATTTGCCCTCACTTTGAAATGACTGAACCAATTCCTTCTTGCAACAAATTTTTTATAACAATCCCTTCACTTGCTGCATGAACAGCTCTTAAATTACTGAAAAGTCTACAGAGCCTTTTCTTGCACTAAAGGCTAAATAACTATTATAAATAACTACACTGTTTTCCTCACATAATCTTTAAACTAAAAATACCCCCCCAAAGTCATCTTAAACCCTTATAATAGTTTACCTAGTAAAACAGATCTGACTTGAGTGTTGTGCTCTCTTAAGACCTATACGGAATCAAATTGGTAACAGCAACTCAAACGTTTAGATAGGAACCTCAGCGGCTAGTGAGGTTATGTTATTGAGGACAGACAACTCAGAAAAGGAGGGTGACAATAACTGTACAACCTGAAGAATATAATCAGCATCACTAAATTGTATAGCTAGAAACTTACACTGGTGCATGTTTTGCTGTGTATATTCTCGAAAACGATAAAATAAAATGTAGAGAGAAAAAAAGAACTGCATGTACCCATTCTGACTTATCTACAGATTTAACTTAAGGGTTTGAAAACATAGTTAGGAGTGAATCTCATTCATAAGTCTGGGACAGCCTATGCATCCCTTATCATCAGAGCGCGGGAGGAAAACTGGTGATCTGGGTACGCACGGCCTGTAAGCTGGGGTTAAATAAAGACAACAGACTTAATCGCTGAGGGTAAGCAGTATCTAACTCCAGTACGGCACAGAGTGACAGACGCTGGGCCTGTGTAGAGACAGATCGCTCAATAAGCAAAGGAGAAAGGGCTTACTAGTACTTGCTCGCTAATCTGCAGTGGAGAATTTCACCTGTTTTTGTTTGTTTGTTCATTTTTACCACATCAAAGATGTGAAATCCACGTGAGCCTATGTAGTACAGATTAGTAAGTAAACAAAATTAAGCCGCAGGTACTTGGCTTGCTGGTTAGTCTGCCCCCGGCCACATGTGCGTGTACAGCTGCACAGAGAGAACAGGAATCATCACACTACCTAGCCTCTGTTATTGTCATAAAGGAGCCCTAGTTAAAGTGCTTGGCCTGCTAAGCCTGGAAATGCAGAGTGAAGAGGAGAGGGCCTTTACAATGTAGGGAGAACAATTAGGGTCACGTAACAATAGGTATGTAAGATTTTGTATGACAAACTGGCTTCAATTGGAAACTCACCTAAAGCTCTCTCTCTTTCTACATATATATATACATATACACTTACACACACACATACATATGTATAAAAGATTCACAGACTTGCTGACAGAGATCATAACAGAAAATTCCAGACAGAGCTGAAGAAAAAGAGAAAATGAAATTCTAACTCAAAAAGAAAGACCAGACTTGCTAGTCTGACAGAGACTGTAGAAACCCTGAGAGTATAGCCCCAGACACTCTTTAAACTTGGTAACAAAGTCACTCTTAAGGTTCACTCTACAGCACAAGACTGGACAGGCCCATAAAATACAATGAGACTAAAGGGGCACACCAGCCCAGCGGCAAGAATTGGAAGGCAGAAAGGAGCAGGAAAGCTGGTAATAGGAACCCCAAGATTCAAAGAGTACAGTGTTGACATGTTGTAGGGTTGTTAACCAATGTCATAAAACACTATGTGTGCTGTATAATGAGTGTCATGGGTTGAATAATGTGTCTCCCCAGATGTGTAGCAATTTGGCTGGGCTATCATTCCCAGTATTGTGTGATACTCCTCCACGGTGTAAACCATGCCTCTGTGATGCTAATAAGAGACGGTGGGCTGCAGTGGGGTTATGGGACAGCACTCAGTGTGTAAGGCTGTATTGTGCCTTGAGGAAATCTCTGGAGCTATAAAGGAGAGAAGCTAGCAGAGCAATTTGGGGACCTCATACCCCAAGACACACTGCCAGGAGATGAGCATGTCCTTTGGAAAGGACCCCCGGTTCCTGCACCTAAGAAGCTTCCAGTTAAAGGGAAGACTGACAACAAGGACCTTCCTCCAGAGCCAGCGGAGAAAGCCTTCTCCTGGAGCTGACGCCCTGAATTTAGACTTTTACCCTACTGGACTGTGACAAAACAAAATTTCTGTTTTTAAAGTCATTCATCTATGATATTTCTCTTAGATGACTAAGATAAACTAGTTTGTTCTGTGAACCTTCATCTAAAATGCAAAATAATAATAATAATAATTTACAGACTCGGAAACCCTGTGGGACAGTTCTACTCTACCCTATAAGATTGCTAGGAGGCCGAATTGACTCAATGGCAGTAAGTTTGATTGGTTTGGTCGTTCTACTATAGGATACCTGTATTAGTTTCCTGTAACTTTTATAACAAATGATCACAAACTTAATGGTTCGAAACAACACAAAGTTATTATCTTACAGTTCTATAGATCAGAAGTCTGACCCAGGTTTCACCAGGCCAGTGCAGTGACAATGCTTGGCATTCCTTCTTAAGGCTCTAAAAAAGTCTGTTTTCATGGTTTTCCAGCTTCTAGAGGCTTCCCACACTCTGCCTCACAGTTTGCTTCCTTCATCCATAAAAGTAGCAACAGCTAGTCAAGTTCTTCTCAAATCACATCACTGGGCCCTTTTCTGCTTCCCTCTACCACTTTTAAGGGCTCTTGTGATTATTATATTGGACCTACCTGGATAGTATAGGCTAATCTTATTTTCGCTGATTAGCATTCATGGACCTCTTTGGAAGGTGATTACGTCACCTACACTACAACAAGCCCTGCATTTGGCTTGCCATCATCTGACCTCCAGTTCTTGGGATTTGATCTAGCAGCTTACTTGCTGATCCCGGAATCCATTGGTTTCCACATCCTGTGAGCCCGCAGCCTGCCTGCAACCTACGGATCTTGGGTTTCTCAGCCCCGGCAGCTACGTGAGTTAGGGTAAGCTTTGAGCCTGATAGCCATGGACTTAAAATTTACCACATGTCTGTCAGTCTGTCATACTGGGGGACCTGCATGTCGCTGTGATGCTGGAAGCTATGCCGCTGGTATTCAGATACGAGCAAGATCACCCTTGGTTGATAGGTTTCAGCTGAGTTTCCAGGCTAAGACAGAACAGAAAGAAGGACTCGGCAGTCTACTTCTGAGAATAATTAGCCAGTGAAAACCGTATGAATAACAGTGAAACATTATCTGATAGAGTGCAAGAAGATGAGCCCTCCAGTTTGGAAGGCAGTCAAAAGATGTCTGGGAAAGAACTGCCCTCTCAAAAGAAAGTCAATCTTAATGTCATGGATGGAGTCAAGTTTTCAGGACATTCATTCACTGATGTAGCACAACTCAAAATGCAAATAAACAGCTGCAAATATCCACTGATAATCAGAAGTTGGAATATACGAAGTATGAATCTGGAAGAATTAGACATAGTCAAAAATGAAATAGAAAACATAAACATTGATATCCCATGAATTTGTGAGCCAAAATGGACTGATATTGGCCATTTTGAACTGGGCAATCTTACGGTCTAGTCTCCAGGGAATGATAACTTGAAGATGAATGTTGTTGCATTCATCATCAAAAAGAACATATCAAAATCGATCTTTAAGTATAATGCTGCCAGTGATAATATAATATCCATGTACCTACAAGGAAGACCAGTTCATACAACTATTATTGAAATTTATTCAGCAACCACTAAGGCTAAAGGTGAAGAAGTTGAAGGTTTTTACAAACTTCTACCATCTAAAATTGATCAAACATGCAATCAAGATGGAATGATAATTACTGCTGACTGGAATGCAAAAGTTGGAAGCAAAGAAGAAAGATCAGTAGCTAGAAAGTATGGCCTTGGTGATAGAAATGAGCACATGATGTGCCAAAGAGCACATGATGTAATTTTGCAGGACCAATGACTGCTTCTTTGCAAATATCTTTTTTCACCAACATAAACAGTGACTGTAAACGTGGACCTTACCAGACGGAATACGTAGGAATCATAATGACCACATCTGTGGAAAGAGATGAAGGAAAAGCTCAATATCACCAGGCAGAACAAGGCCATGTGCCAACTGCAGCAAAGACCATCAATTGCTCATATGGAAGTTCAAAGTCAAACTAAAGAAAATTAGAAAAGTCCACAAGAGCCAAAACACAACTTTAAGTATATCCCACCTGAGTTCAGAAATCATCTCAAGAATAGATTTGATGCATTTAACACTAATAATCAAAGACCAGATGAGTTGTGGAATGATATTAAGGACATGTTACAAGAAAAAAAAGCAGGTTATTAAAAAGACAGTAAAAAAAATTGGATGTCAGAAGAAATTCTGAAACTTGCTCTTGAACGTTGAGTAACTAAAACGAAAGAAAGAAGTGGCGAAGTAAAAGAACTGAAAAGTTCAAAAGTTGACTCAAGAAAAGAAAGTAAAGTATAATGATACCTGTAAAGAGCTGGAGATGGAAAACAAAAAGTGAAGAACATGCTCTGCATTTCTCAAGCTGAAAGAACTGAAGAAAAAATTCAAGTCTTGAGTTGCAATAGTGTAGGATTTTCCCCGTAAAGGGAAAATATTAAACAACACAGGAAGCAGCAAAGAAGATGGAAGGAATGCACAAAGTCATTATACTAAAAATAATTTGTTGACTGTCAACTACTTCAGGAGGTAGCATATGACCAGTAACTGATGGTACTGAAGGAAGAAGTCCAAGTTGCACTGAATGCACTGGTGAAAAACAAGCCTCTAGGAATTGATGGGCTATTGACTGAGTTATTTCAACAAACCACATGCAGCACTCGAAGCACTCACTCATCAATGCCAAGAAATTTCGAAGACAGCTACTTGGCCAACGGATTGGAAGAGATCCATATTTGTGCATATTTCCAAGGAAGGTGATACAACTGAATGCAAAAAATTATCAAACAATATCATTAATATCACTTGCAAGTAAATGTTGCTAAAGATCATTGAAAAGCAACTGCAGCAGTATATTGACAAGGAACTGCCAGAAGTTCAGGCCAGATTCAGAAGAGGACATGGAACCAGAAATCTCAATGCAGATATCAGATGGATATTGGCTGAAAGCAGAGAATACCATGAAGATATTTACTTGTGTTTTACTGACTATGCACAGGCATTCGATTGTGTGGGTCATAACAAATTATGGATAATATTTCAGGGAACAAACCAATTGTGCTCATAAGGAATCTGTACGTGAATCTAGAGGTAGTTGTTCCAACAGAACCAGGAGACGCTGCATGGTTTAACATCAGAAAAGGTGTGCATCGGGGTTGTATCCTTTCACCACACCTTTTCAATGTGCATCCCAAACAATCAATCTGAGAAGCTGGACTATATGAAGCAGAACAGGACATCAGGACTGGAGGAAGACTCATTAATTACCTGCATACCACAAATAACACAACCTTGTATGCTGAAGGTGAAGAGGACTTGAAACACTTACTGATGAAGATCTAAGACCATAGACTTCAGCATGGCTTGCACCTCAACAACAAGAAAACAAAAATCCTCACAACTGGACCAATAACCAAAATCTTCATAAACAGAGAAAAGATTGAGGTTGTCAAGGATTTCATTTTACTTGGATTCACAATCAATAACCATGGGAGTAGCAGTCAAGAAATCAAAAGATGCCCTGCATAAGGAAAATCTGCTCCAAAAGACCTCTTTAAAGCACTGAAAACCAAAGATGTCATTTTGAAGACTAAATCATGCCCGACCCAAGCCATGGTGTTTTCAATTACATCACATGTGTGCAAAAGCTGGACAATGAATAAAGAAGACAGAAGAACTGATGCCTTTGAATTGCAGTGTTGGTGAAAAATACTGAATATACCATGGACTGCCAAAAGAAAGAACAGATTTCTTGCAAGAAGTACAACAAAAGCGTTCCTTAGAAGCAAGCATGATGAGAATATCTTACATACTTTGTACACGTTATCAGGAGGGATTAATCCCTGGAGAAGGACATCGTGTTTGGGTAAAGTAGGGGGTCAGCGAAAAAGAGGAAGAGGTGGTGCCAACAACGAGTTTAAGCATAACAACAATCATGGGCATGAGGCCAAACAGGACAGTGTGGTACACAGGGTTGCTATGGTGACGCAGGACAGGGCAGTGTCATACACAGGGTTGCTATGGTGATGCAGGACAGGGCAGTGTCCTACACAGGGTTGCCATGAGTCAGAACTGACTCAACAGCACCTAATGAAAAGAACCATAAGCCCGTGTACTAAGAATTAAAAGTACTACTCTAGATGCCCAACAATAGAAGAATGGATAGGTAAACTATGGTATATATACTCAATGGAGCACTATGCAATGATGAAAAGTAACGATGATTCCAGGCAACATCTCCTAACCTGGTTTCAACTGGAAGACATTATGTTCAGTGAAAGTAGTCAGTAACAAAGGGACAAATACTGTATGAGACCTCTACGATAAGATCCCCAAAACAGACTTGTGTATAGAAGAAAAGACTCTTTGACAGCTGCAAAGGAGGGAAGGGAGGGAGGGTGAGGGGGGGAGGGCTTAGTTTAGATAGTTACTAGAAATCTAGTTGGGAGAAAGCAGTGATAGCACACATTAGAAACAGGAACAACATTAAGTAGACTTCAGCATAACTTGAGTACTCCTTCCATCTTAACTCAATACTGCAAAGATAGAGTAGCTGGGGCAGGGGGCAGGGGACCATGCTCTTAGGCAAATTCCAGGCCAATTGGCACAACTAGCGTTTTGCTAAGAGAGCTCTCTGCACCCCACATTGGTGAGTGGCATCTGGGGTCTTAAAAGCTGCCAAGCTGCCATCCGAGGACACAACAAATGGTCCCAACTCAGCAGGAACGGATGCTCACCGAGGACCAAAATAACATGCAGTAAAGACAACCAAGAAGACAGAGAGACCCACAAGAGTGGGTGCCTACATTGACTTGGGACCGGAAGAACCGGATGGTGCCCAGCCACCACCAGCGATAGCCACGATGGAGCTCACAGAGAGGAGTCTCACTGGCAACACAAGAATAAAAAGGGGTGCATCACAAGATCTCCACTAAAAGACCTCAATTGATGGTCCAGCAGTTTTGGGGTTCCTCTGAGAGCATGGTCCCTGGCCCTGATACTGCCCTTTCCCATAAATTATACCAATGTCCACTCTTTGGACAGTAATGGATTGGACTTGGCAATGCAGAGTGACCATATATTGGAAGCACTTTATGGTTCTGTACATCTGTAGGATATCATCTTGCTGACCTCTGGCTGGAGGAAGGGGAGCGGACGGAGAGGAGGGGAAAGGAGGCTGTTGGGAGCAGAGAGGAATAGTGTGCAGTCACCGGACAGGGAGAGCAGTGGAAGCTGCATATAGGTGGGCATGTAAATTTATATGTGAATGTACATTTTCACTCAGTTATGTTAAAAAAAAAAAAAAGTACTACTCTAGATCCTCACCTGCAGATCTTTCTAGGTAACCATTCTAAAAGCCTCTTTTTTGTTTAGGAAGATAAGGAAGTTTTAGTACAAGCCAGATCTGTACTGAAATCCAAGTTTCATCAGATACCTGGCTGTGTAGTTATTACAGGTTGAGTTGTGTCCCCCCAAACTATGTGTTGTATATCGTAACTACCTATACCTGTAGCTTTAAACTTATTTGGGAATAAGACTGTCTTCGTTACATTAATGAGACCTTATCAGCGTAAGACGTTGTTTTAAGCTAATCACCTATGAGATATAGACACAGAAAAGCAAGCACAAATGAAGAAAGACTGACACCCCATGAAGAACACCAAGGAACAGAAATGAAAAAAGAGAAGCATCTTCCCCCAGAGCTAAGAGAGAAGCTTTCGCCTAGAGCCAGCAATCTGAAATCAGACTTCTAATTTCTTAAACTGTGAGAAAATAAATTTCTGATTTTTAAAGCATCTACTTACAGTATTTCAGTTATAACTGCACTATGAAGCTAAGAGAGTAGCCCTCTCAGGTATTTTATTTTTGATATTACTGAGAGAACTAAATAAGGATATAAATATATCTAAATAGCTCTAACAACTAATAGATGATGAGCAGACATGCCCTCCTCTTTCATCTCCATTCCAGCTGTGAATCGTTCTCCACTTCCTCTGTCTCATTCTAGGCACTGCTTTGATTGTTTCACTAAACTTCAAGTTTCTAATTAGATTCACTACATGATTCTAAATTATACTTATTCACTGATTAAAAAGTATGCATGACATTATATTCTAAGTGCCTATTACTGTGCTGGGTGATGAGAATCTAAAAACAAACACAATGAACATGTCTCTTGCTCATTAGCTTGTGATCTTGTAAGAAAGACAGATTTGATTACGAAACGGAAGTCCAGATCACTTAAGTCAGAGGAAACAAATCTAATACGGATGGTCCGGAGGATTTCCTTCACAAGTGGAATTAAAGCAGAGATCTTCGGGATCAGCATTTTGAGTCAGAAAATTCTTCCTGTTAAGGAAATGTCATGAACACTTGAGGACATTTAGCATGCTTGGGTCCTGCTGCCCACAAAGTGCAGAAACACCTCCCAGTCAGTGCAACAACCAGAAACACAATCACATCATCTCCAAAACTTGAAGGGGAGGAGGACCACCCCTAACAGAGGCAGAGAAAGAAAGAAGTGATTCCATTGAGAAAAGAGAAGACAATGAGCAGACACTAATGAGTAGGAAGCATCATTTCTTTTGGGCAATAAAAACAGCCCCTGGGATTGCTTGGGAGAAGGCCACAGGGAAGAAGGCATGAGAGGAGGTTGCAAAGATCAAGCAGCAACCCTGTTCAGGATGCTGACCTTTCAAATGAGGGCAACAGAAGGCTTTAAAGAGTTTTAAATAGGAAAATAGAAGGATCAAATTTTCTCCTTTTCCATAATGCTGCTTTATCCCAAGGTACAATCCCAATTTGGGAACATGATACTATGGCTCCTGTTATTTTATATATATATTTTTTAATTTTTTCTAAATAGGTATCTGTGACATCTTCTTAGTGATAAGAGCCTCAGTTTCTTCATCTGAGAACAATCACTGCTCTTTTCAGTCATAAAGCTTTCTCTACATTTTATCCTTCCATTGCTTATGATCATGTTTAACACCAATCAAGGAGAAATAAACAAGCCTAACATGGTAGCTTTTAACTGTCACATTCACAGTTCCAGATCTTATACGCAGACATTTGTCGAGGCTGGAAGTTACCAGGAAATCTGTATGATTAAAATTAATCATCTGCATTCAATTAGTTTCTAACTGTGAACTTTTCATAGGTTCTAGACCTACATTTATGAAAACTGAAGGAACTGGCTACAAGTATGCAATGGTGAGTCTTCCACACACTTTGCCAAATTTGGTGGGGTTTTTTTAGCAATTTAACCTTTCTTCTTTTTAGCAACTCCTTTGATTTAGTTTGTCCTATAACCCTACATGGTTGTCACTGGAATTTCTACTTGGTTATACTTTTCTGGAAATGTTGTAATCTCTTAGCTCAAATGCTTAAAACAGTGACATTGCCCAGAAAGACCAGAACTAATGTCTTAAAATCTGTTTGATTATTTTCTAAATCCATAGTTGTAAAACTCTGTCTACACTAAAGAGGAAAAAAGCACAGTACCGTGACACAAAAAGAGTTTGTTTCTAAAACTTAAAAAAGGAAAAAATACTATGCAGAAATGATATAATATAAAAGCTTCCAATCAACTTTCCACATGGGAATCTATAAACCTAATAATCTCTGCAAAGACTAGCGTAGAAAAGTTTTCTTAGTATGTGAGACCCAGAGCTGCAGGGAACTTCTGAATCAGGTGTTGAGATAGCAAAAGGAATGAGAAGAATTTTTCAGACTCTAAACAATTGATAATTTATGGCCAAGTACCTGAGTTCTTTTGAAATGTAGTTTATGAAGGACTTGATGCCCTAGTCATTGCTAATGTTGCTACCATTATAGATGTTGAGTCACAGTGTAGAATCTAAATTGTCAAACTGAGTGACAAATTAGTGGTAGAAGATGGATTAAAGAAAGCTCAAGAAAAAAGTTCTAACTATAAAAAGAAAATTAGTAGAATAAAGCACAGAAGTCTACCTTAGAAGTAGGAAACAGTTTCACCTTTGTTCCCACAAAGAGATTTCTTCACATATCACGTTATATGGTGTCTCAATTAAATATTATATGCAGGATCCTTAAAAGGAGTTGAATGAAAGAAATCAACAAAAAAAAGATAGATAAAAATTGATTTTTCAATTTAATTTACTGTTTTCCATACATGTTACCAAACTAAGGAATTATTTCTACAGACTCAGAGCATTGTGCTAAATTGGTGTGTTACGCAATAATGCTTATCAACAGCTGTCTCTTAATACCTGTTTTCCTGTGCCTGTTCGTGTTTTTCATGTATAAGATATAACTGAATAAACAGTATTGTCTCTGTTTTTGTTTAACCTGAAAAATTTACATACTGATAAGGTCACTTAAAAGTAAAACATTCTGTTGAAATAAATGAGTGCATTTATAAACTCATCATATAAAACATCACTTTCCAAACAACTATCTGAAAGCCCTGAGTCCATTTTAACAAAATGTAAGGAAATTATTGCAAAATTGCTTGATATCCTTTGTGAGGAGCATGATTTTAATTGCCAATACTTAAAAATAGAATTCTAGAACTAGCAATTTCGAAAAGCTAAAATTCTGTTGGAGTCAACACTGCATTTTAAATAGGCAAGACAATTTCAGCAATGTAGTAGGGAGTCCCTCATATCACTGCTTTGAATGCAGACTATACGAAAGACCATAATTAAACAATTTGGTTGTCATTAGTCATGCAGATTTTAGATTTAGAGTTTCTTATTTTGACAACTCTAAACCTAGAATACTGGAAATATCTTAAGTCAAAGTACAAGTTAAAGTGATAGTACCGTAATGCAAATTACTTCTTTCTTTGCTGCAAAAGCAGTTAGTTCAATAATAATGAATTCTTTGAAAAAATACATCTATTTCATTCAACATTTTTTAAATGGTCATTCAGTGGTTCTATGTGAAAACAACTCAGAACATAAATGTGCCTATATTTAGTATAGCTGATGCCGTACATCTCAGTTTGGTTCTGTAAAGACTTACAGCCTTAGAAATCCTATCAGACAGTTCTAGTCTGACCTCTAGAGTCACTGTGAGTTGGAATTGACTCCGTGGCAGCAGGTATGCCCATCCCTTCTCAATATAAAGTCACAAAGATTTTGATTCTACCACCCTCTCGTGAAATAAAAAGTAGATCTTTGAATTCAGTTGAAAAAAATGGAAGTCAGATAACTTTGTATTAAAATGTTAGGTAAAAACAAAATTGCTTTTCAAATTTCTTAAAGATACATGCATAAATGTATCACTATACATGTACATATCTTCAAGTGACTATAGAAAAACAGAACAAATCCAAACAAAACAAAAATCCTATCTTACTTAAAGGAAGACAATGAAAAATATGAGGTATTATTCTAGTACAGATGTTCATCTACTCACTAGACTACTACACAAATGAAGATCAATAATGTTTAATTTGCATCTATGCTAATAAGTTCCATGAGCTGTTATCTGCTTTCAAAGATAATTTTGTTTTGTTACGTTTTTTGGAGAACCACCTCACATGAAAGCTTTAATTTGTAACTCTTTAATCAATCTTGAAACCAGATTGTTCTTCATAATGTACTCAAATAATTTTAAGGAAGACTTTCTTTTTAAAAGTTACTCTGTTAAATGTTGTTTGCATTATTAGTATGCTCTTGTAGTATGTAATTCTTCAAGTACTAGAAAAATACACAAAGAACACCATTTAAATATATAAACATCACCAAATGTATCTGATTAGAGGAAAATAGAATGAATTTCTACCACTAAAAAGACTTTGGTATGATTTTATTTTCATTTTAAAATATCATAGATATCAACACCAACATCAAATTTACTCAAATGGTGCATTTTCTAAAACAGTATATAAACAAAGCACTAGAGATATGAATTCAAGAAAATGTCTATTTTCCATAGTAGAAGATGCCTTCTGGTATTATTATGGAAAAGTAATTATGTTTTCCTTTGAAAGCCTGCAGATATGTTACACAATTACAATGGTCTTTAAATATTCACATGTTATATCTTTATCCAAATGTTAAATCTGATTTTTACATTATGATACAGGTGAAATAAAGCAAGTCAGCATAGTGTATGTACTGTTACACCAAACAGAAGCTAGTAGCACACACAGAGGAGAAAAAGACTTAAATATCATTCAAATAGCAAGGTGCATAGCACTGCAATCAAAGTTTGTCACAGGCGTTTTAATCTCAGGCTTGACACAAGCACAACTCTTGATCTATGTCAGTAAGGGCTATTTTATACCACAAGCTCTCTCGAAAGAAATGAACTAATTAATATAAGGCTGCAACTCTCCAGTAAGTTTGGCATGCTGTTAATATTTTAACATTGAAGTATTTTTTTCACTAAAAATATATTTAAGACAGAGATTAAGCAAGATGAAGTGTAATTGTTTATTATTACATTACTCTTCTCCTTGTTTTTCAAAATCTAAGCACAGAGAAATATATACCAATGATAATCTGCTTACCTGACAGACATTTTATTTCTGCAAGTACCCTAGCAAGCAGCTTTCCTAGTTACTTTCCTACCTATCTAAACCATGCACCTCTATAATGTATAGAGATAGTATAAAAAATGTCATATAACAGCAAAGTGACCTCTCAGAGTTACTTTACATAAAACATGCAGGTGCAAACAATCTATACATCCTTCAAGCCAGCTGTTAGCTGATACTGAAACATTTGATTCTGGAAGAAAAAAAAAATCCTTCTAAAGGTAATGGTAATCTACAAAGTAGGCAAAATCAACAATCAGTCATGACAATAGTCAAATCTTCTGAAGGAAATAAAAACACAGCATCTAACAAAGATCTTACTCACATGCCTTTCAGCCGCTGCCACATTTTTTCAGTCTGCTCTCCTATAAGATACTTAAAAGTGGTGTTTTCCAGTTCTTCAGCTTCTGTGGCAGTAGACCCCATGATGATGCTCCTAGGGTGATACAGTTAGTCAGTCTCAGCAGCCAGCACAAGTATCCTTCAGTTCACTACAAATCTCACACAGGTATATTGAGCATCTCTGTCTATCAAAACATTGCAGATCTACAAAGCTGAGGGAAGCCTCTAGCAGAATTGCTTTTCCCTTTGACAGACGTATCCACCACTCACCACACCACTCCCCTCAAGCACACAGCAGTATAAACAGTTCCTCTGACCTCACAGGAGCGATCTGCACATGTGAGTCTGCTACTGTACTACTGACCGACTGAGCACTCAAGCTCTCCCTAGAAGCCACTCATTTGGTACTGCTCTGTGCACTGAAGCACAGCAGAATTCCTATAGTTTACAAGATGTATTATGCACAAGAGAAACGTGAATGATTTTAGCACTCCAGAAGAGGCTGAATTCCTCTCAACCAATAAAAGGAGGGCAGGATGTAATAAGAAAACAGATGGTAGGAACCAATATCAGCAGCACCACCCTGGGGGGGGGAAAAAAAGAATGCCTGTTAAATGCCAAGATTTTTGTCTCCTAGTTGATCCATAAGCAGCACTTGAAACTATATCGTGCTCCAACAATAAAGGCAATCAAAATTAATGACAGCAAAGAGAAAATTATAATAAAGCCATACAGAAGGCAGACCACACAGCTCCACAGGTTGGTACTGCAAGAATAAAGTACATCCAGTGACGCTATAATCAGGCTTATTCACCTTCTCCTAGCAACTCCACACAGCAGGTAACTGCCAATTTAACCAGCAAAAACACGGCAGCTGCACACAGCCGGCTTCGTGAATCCTCTGAGGATTAAAAAATAAATAAGGTGAAAAAACTAGAGTGTATGCATGTGTGACACGTAAGAGGAAAGGGAGTGTGTGAGAGAGAGAGACTGGAGAGAAACTGATGCCGTGCTGCTTGTGCATTTTAAAATAAAAACAAGAGAAAGTGGACTTAAAAGGAATCAGAACTGAGTCATCTGCCAAGCTCCCACCACATGGCAAGCTTTCTTTGAAACAAGCACAGGACTTAAGAATGAGCCCCGTAACAGATATTGCTATGTACAGGCTGCTAGGAAAAATATGCTAGTATCTCTTCTGGTTTGTTTGGATGTAGTTTTATTCCTCATGGCAAGAGAACTTGCCTGTTACCTTGAAGTTTAAGGGACTGACATCCACAGAAAAATAGATAGATAATAGTATCTAGTATTTATTGGGTTTAGCGGTTAAGAGTTACAGCTGCTAATCAAAAGGCTGGCAGTTCGAATCTACCAGGTGCTCCTCAGAAACTCTATGGAGGAGTTCCACTCTATCCTATAGGGTCAGTAAGAGTCAGAATCGACTTCACAGCAGCAAGTTAGAGTTTTGGGGGTTTTTGTTTGTTTGTTTGTTTTAGTATACAATAGGCACTGTTCTTGGTACATAACTATGTATTAAGGTATTATAGTTCTGGATATATAGAGAATGAGAAAATTAAACGCAAAGTAAATAGAAATGTGGAAATAAATATATGCAATAGAAAACATACAAAAAAAAAAAGAAAACAATGTTGTTGATGTTGTTAGGTACCATCAAGTCAATCACAACTCATAGCAGCCTTACAGAACACTGTTTACTGCTCTGTAGTTTTCTAGGCTGTAATCTATACAGGAGCAGATGACCAGGTTTTTCTTTCTGCATAGCTACTGGTGGGTTCAAATATCCAACCTTTCAGTCAGCAACCAAGCACTTCACGGTTGCACCATCTGGGATCCTCCAAAAACAATAGAGATAATAGATAAAATCAAAAGATGGTGCTATGAGAAGGTAAATAAAATTGATACGTTTCTAATCAAGAAAACAAGGGAGTGGATACAAATTATCAAGATCAAGAATGGAGAGAAATGACATCACTACAGACTCTACCAAA
Source organism: Heterohyrax brucei (assembly GCA_028571685.1). Taxonomy (NCBI): domain Eukaryota; kingdom Metazoa; phylum Chordata; class Mammalia; order Hyracoidea; family Procaviidae; genus Heterohyrax; species Heterohyrax brucei. The sequence goes on from CM053146.1 coordinate 90,134,795, forward strand.
ACTAAAAGGATAATAAGTGATATTATGAACAATATTATGTCAATAAATTTGTCAAGTGAGATAAAATTAAACTTCATAATTTAGATAAAATGGACATAATCTCAAGGGAAACTTGGGTGGTATGGTGGTTAAGAGCTATGGCTGCTAACCAAAAAGTCAGCAGTCTGAATTTACTGAGTGCTCCTTGGAAACCCAGTGGACTGCTTCTACTATGTCCTATAAAGTCACTGTGAGTTGGAATAAACTCGACAGGAGGAGGCTTGGGTTTTTTATTGTTGTTGTTTTTAATCCTTGAAGATACAAATACCAATCCTCACTCAAAGAGGAATGGATAAACTGCATGGCCCCACAGCTATTAAAGAAATTAAAATTATAGTTGAAATCCTCACACAAAAAATCCAAGTCCAGATAGCTTCACTCGTGAATGCTATGAAATATTTAAGGAACAGATAACGTCAATTCTGAACCAACAGAAAATTTACTGCTCACTACCATGCCAAGCCAAGTGCCGTCGAGTCGGATCCGACTGCAAATAATAGACACTTATTTACTAATGCATCCTTCCCCCAAAAGGTATTTTCACTTGCTGTAAAAGAAAAATTATAGTACAATTATGAAAATTATTCCTCGTGGGGGAAGGGTGTGGTAGACAAGCAAATGTAGAAGAAATGCATCATTTGCATAAAGATACAGCACATGATGCCAGCATTACTCCAATATCAAAGCCAGACGAGGGCATTAGAAAACTGCAGACCCAAATTTCTCATGTACATAAATGTAAAACTTCTTAAAAAAATCTGGGTCAACTGGGTCCAAAAAAAATATGAGACTCGTATTGTACCATGATGGAGTTTGTCCCATGTAGGCAAGATTGGTTTGTCACTGTTTTTCTTAGGTGCTCACGTGTCAGTTCCAAATCATTTATGACACTACTATGACAGAGGAAGCACTTCCTGGTCCTACACCATCCTCATAATCTTTGGTATATTGGAGTTCGTTGTTGAAGCCGCTGTGTCAATCCAGGGCATTGAGAGTCGTCTCTTTTTTTGCTGACACTTGAATTTAACAAGCGTGATGTCTTTCCTCAGGGACTAGTCCTCCTGATAGCATACCCAAAGGACATGAGATAGAGCCTCACTACCCTTGCTTCCAAAGATAATTCTGGCCATACCTCTCCAAGACAGATTTGTTCATTATTCTGGCAGTCCATAGTATATTCAATAGTTTTCACCAACACCATAATTCAAAGGTTTCAATTCTTCTTTAGCCTTCTTGATTCCTTGTACAGTTTTTGCATGTGTGTGAGGCAACTGAAGATACCACTAATTGGGTCACACTCAACTTAGTCTTCAAAGTGACATCTTTGCTTTTCAACACTTTAAAGAGATCTTCTGTAGCAGATTTGATCAATGGAATGCACCATCTGATTTCTTGACTGCTGCTTGCATGGATGTTGATTACGGATCCAAGGAAAATGAAGTCTTTTACAACTTGAATATTTTTTCCATTTATCATGATGTTGCTTATTGGTCCAGTTGAGTATTTTTGCTTTCTTTATGTTAAGGTATAATCCATACTGAAGGCTGCGCTCTTTGATCTTCATCACTAAGTGCTTCAAGTCTTCTTCACTTTCAGCAAGCAAGGCTGTATCGTCTGCATATCACAGGTTGTTAATGAGTCTTCCTCCAACCCTGGTGCCCCATTCTTCATATAGTCCACTTTCTCAGGTTATTTCTTCGGCATACAGTTGAATAAGTATGGTGAAATGGTACAACCCTGACACAGATTTTTTTCTAATTTAAATCACTCAATATCCCCCTGTTCTGTTCAAATGACTGCCTCTTTACCTACATACAGGTTCCTCATGAGCACAATTAAGTGTTCTGGAATTCCTATTCTTTAACATATTATCTATAATTTGTTCTCAGCCACAAAGTTGGATGCCTTTGCATCGTCAATAAAACACAAGTAAACATCTTTCTGGTATTTTCTATTTTCATCCAGGATCCACCTGACATCACCAGTGGTATCCCTCATTCCACATCCTCTCCTGAACCTGTCTTGAATTTATGGCAGTTCCAAGTCAATGTACTGCTGCAACCATTTTTGAATTATCATCAACAAAATATTACTTGTGTGTGACATTAATGATATTGTTGGATAATTTGTACACTTTAATGGATCATCTTTCTTTGGAATGTGTACACATATGGATCTTTTTTCTTAACAAAATAGAAAAGGAAAACCCCTATAGATGGATGACTTAATACTCAGGGAAGATTTAAGGGACAGCTAGGTAAGTGTATAGAATCCTTCTCTGTAGTCACTTCTCTCAAGCTCTGTCTCAGAATTTTCAGTCCTGTTAACCTCGCTGTATTCCAGTCTCCATCTCCTCAACTCAGTGAGATCACTATGGTCTTTTTGGGATTCCCCTTTCTGAAACATGGAATAGATGTGCATCCATGAAAAATACACACCTTCTCTCACGTGGAGGACCTCTGGTGGTGTGATGGTTAAAGCGCTCTGCTGCCAGCTGACCCACAGGAGAAAGATGTAGCAGTCTGCTTCCATAAATATTACACCCTGGGAAACTGTATGAAGCAGTTCTCCTCTGTTGCACAGAGTTGTTACAAGTCAAAATTGACTCATCAGCAATGGGTTTGGTTGTTTTTGTTTTGTTTTGTTTTTTCCGATATCTGGCTAGCTTTTCTTCTGTCATGGAAGAGGTTTCTTTTTTGACTTTTTTGCATATTTCATCCAGCTTTCTAATACTTACCATAAGAGAAGAGTCTGGATAAAACCATAATGCTTTAAGAAAAAAAAAAAAAAAGAATGTTTTACAATCTGGGTAGGCAATGACTTCTTAAGACAGAATTTTTTAAAAGACAGATTATAAGCAAGCTTCATCAAAAGTAAAAGCTTCCCTTTAAAAGACACTGTTGAGGAAAAGAATTAGCAAGCCCTAAGTAAAGAAAAATATCCCCAACCCATAGATTTGTCAAAGGATTTGCATTCACAATATATAAATGACAAAAATGAAAAACAACCTAATGAAAATAAACAAAAGGAATTACAAAATAAAATACATAAATGGTTAAAAATAATGTTAAGCAATAACAAATCTCAGTAAGAATTTAAATAGTATGAATATTTATTTACTAGGTATGAAAAACACATGTAGTTAACAATAACTCATGAGAATGGTAAGCACCAAGCTCCAAACATTGGTCATCTCTATAAGTGAAAGAGGTACCACCGAGATACTTCAACTGTTTTGACAGTGTTTTACTCCTTAAGCAAGGTGCTACATATACAAAAAAAAAAAAAAAAAAACAAACCCACTGCCCTTGAATCAATTCTGACTCATAGCTGAATATACAGGTATACAAGTAATATCTTTATACTTTTCCATATTTCTGATTATTTTATTTAAATCTCTAGAGAAAAAATATCAGTACAAAAGACCCGTGGTTCAAATACAAACCAAACTAAAACATTATTTATTTAAAGTAAATGAAAACCGGCACACACACGTTCATAGCAGCACTATCCCTATAACCCACAAGCGGGAGCCGCCCGAATGTCCATCAGCTTATAAATGGAGAGCCAAATGTAGCATATCCAAACAGTGGAATACTATTCAGTAAAAAAAAAAAAAAGCAATGAGATGAAATAAAGCAAAACAAATACCAACAGATAATACAATGTGATTAACCTCAAGACCATCACGCTAAGTGAAAAGAACTCTACACAAAAGATAGTGTATTATCTGATTCCATTTATATGAAATGTCCCAAACAGTCAAATCTACAGAGCCAAAACATAGATTAGTAGGAGATAGAGACTCGTCAGGCAAACAGTTCAACTGTAAACAGGCAACAGAGATCTTATTGGGGTGATGAAAATATTCTAAGATTAGATGATGATGATGATATCACTGTCTGGTAAGTTTGCCATAAATCACTGAATCGTATGCTCCTGAATGGGTAAATTCTGTGGTATGTAAATTATATTTCAATAAAGCTATTTTAAAGAAGACAGAAGAAATAATTGTTTCTTTTTCAGTGAGTCTCAAACAATTGATTCCTTAATCAATAATATTTGCATAATACCATGAAGTACTGTTTGTTGATTTTTCCCTTTCAGTTTTTAGAACTCAACCTCTAGGAAAACATGGGTTGTTTTATTATAGTTATAAAATAAAATGTAAATGTGCCGGCCTTAAAAAAAAGTGATGGTACAGCTACCAGATATTGAAGAACTAGCAGATAAACGATGGAGGAAAGTTTACTAGCACTGATATTGCCTGTTCATATTGTAGGGAAAACAAGAGATACTCTCTAAAGCTGACACATCAGGATTTAGAAGTTTAACTGTAATGTGTTATAATGATTGTCAACAGAGTATTTAAAATAATTATTCAGATTTAAAGCTTAGGTGAGAGCACCACAGGTTCCTGGTCTTTTAACATATGGAAACCAAAAAAAATCCCACTGCTGTCATGTCATTTCTGACTTCTAGTGACCCTGCAGGATAGAGAGAACTGCCCCATCGAGTTTCCAAGGAGTGTCTGGTGGATTCAAACTGCTGACCATTTAGTTAGCAAATGTAGCACTTAATCGCTATGCCACAAGGGTTTCAGGAATCAAGAAATGTGTGATGCTGTTTGTCCAAGATACCAAGGTTTGGACTAGATCATCAGAGGAAGTAAAAATAGTTGAAAGTGGGCACTGCAAAAAGTGGAGTTCCAGGGTTGCACAAGTGGTTAGTGGTAGGCTACTGACCAAAAGGTTGATAGTTGAATCTATCCTAAAGTGCCTGAGAAGAAAGTCCTGGAGAACTGCTGCAGAGCAGTCAGAGCCAGGAAAATCGATGGAAAGCAGTTGTACTGTGAAACAAATGGGGCAGCCGTGAGTCCAAACGGACGCAGAGGCAACTGGCTTACTACAGAAGACCGGAACTTGTGATAGTTATATACGGAAGCTAGTAGGAGACTTGCTGATAATGGGTATCCTTCTCTCCTATGTTTTCAACTGATTTATTTTATCATACAAATATATCGCCTAATAAAAACTGAAGGTATTTGAATATTTCTTTAATATCCTGTTCCCACAAATTCAACTCAAATTAACAATCTCTGTCAAATCAGTTTTTTTTCCTCCAAATGTCCATGTTCCTGTAAACTGGCCCTTTTGTTTTTTTGTTTTTTTGGTTTTTTTGTATTTCTTGTATTATTTAACTTCTCTATGATAGTTCTATATAATTTTTCTTATTCCAGAAATTCTCAGTGCTTAGTTCCTTCTTGTCCTTCATCTGCATGTCTATTTCATAATTTTATTTAATATGATATCAAGAGCATCATTTTACACATTTAAAACTGCACATAATTACTGTAGGACATTTAAAATAATACTCATGTTTTAGTCATCCATTGCTGGTCTCTACCAGAAATACCACAAGCAGACAGCTTTAACAAAGGAAAGTTTATTCTTACACAGTCCAGTAGGCTACAAGTCCAAATTCAGGATATCCACTACGGGGGAAGGAAGTCCTTGTGTTGCATAAGTCTTTGGTGGGGGGAGCATCTCGGCACAGGAACCTCAGGTCAGAAGGATATACTTTTGTCCCAGGTCTGCTTTCTTGATGATGTGAAGTTCTTGATTCTCTCTGCCATATTTTTTCCTTTATATCTCAAGAGACTGCCTCAAGGCAGAAAACAAATCTTCACACTGGATCTTGCTCTACCAACACAACCGCTGCTCATGGGCCCTCATTAGCATCATAGAGGTAGGAATTCCAGCATGGAGGAACATCACACAATAACAGGAATTATGGCACAGACAAACCATCACAGATTTTTTAGGGAACTCAGTGCATGACAACCCAAAAATTACAAAAAAAAAAAAAAGTTAACCATCAACCCAGAGATAATATAAGCACTAAAAGTAGCATTTTGATGTAAAAGTCTGTAAAATTGTTTACTCATCTTTTCTTTTAAAATTGTATAATGAACTGTTTCCCATCCCCTTAACTTTTCTTCACAATTGTTAATCTAACAGGCACAGAGTATACCATTAATTGGTTGCACTAAATTGATTTATCCAAAGCCCAATTGTTGTTTCTAATTTTCTTAAATAATAACGATTTTTTTTTCATATCAGTGCTTTTCTGTGTCTCTATTTCTTTTTCTTATCATGCTTTTTTCCCATTCTCACCCCTTCCCTTCTCGGTAACCATCAGATTGTTTCTGGGTAACCTTTTCATGAGTTTTCATAGCAGTGGTTTCACAACACCCGGAGGTGCACCCAAGTGTCTGGGTTCAGTTTCACTGATCCTGTGTTCCATCACTTCAAAGCTGTGTCTCAGTCCTTTTCTGACTCTGTCCATTTCTGCAATCTTGTTTGTTTTTTGGATTTTTAATTATTATTTTTCTATGATTTTTAGCTGTAAATTTACTTTGGTACATTGTTCTGGTATTATTTTCAGGAGTCATTTCCTGACTTTGTCTGCCTTTTCCATGAATTTCTCTATTTTTCCTCATTTTTGTGTATTTGGGGCTTCAACTCTTGGATGGCTCTGAATATTACAGCTTTCAATTTCCCATCAGGTCATTTCAGTGCCTTTTTTTCTACTGGAAATTCATCTGGTGCTTTATTTTGCATACCTACTGGAATATTCTTCTCCTGTTTTTTACATGTTTTGATATCATGTGCTGTCTTCAGGTGATTCAGCAGTTATTTTCTTTGTTTATTGATTATAGATCTGTTTGTTTGTCCTGCTTTTTTGTTCATGGCTTTTGCTTATGGCTGCATTAGTTTTTACCTCGTGGTCCAATGGGCAGGGCCAGCCAGTCAATTGTGGTGCAGCAGGCAGGTCCAGCGGGTGACTCTGTGTCCTGCTAGGGGCTCCTGAAGGTACTTTCTCATACTGCCCATCTGCAGATCCCTGATGTGGATGTGCTGAATCCAAGTGGCATGGACACTGCACTTCCCAACTGGCTGAGCCACCACAGCTAAGCAGCAGGCATCAGAGGAAGAGCTGCAGGGAGAAGATGGGGTGTGGGAAAGTGTGTCCTGCTTGTTACTAGTTGCTTGGTCTTCTGCCATGAAGACTTTTGTACCTCTGCTCTCCCATGCTCCTCGTCTGCTATTTCTCACAGGCCTTCAAGGTGGCAAATTCATGCTAGATTAGCTGACGGGGAACTTTCTCTGGTGTCTCTTGTCACTGTTTTCTGTCATTTTCTTACTCCGTTCAGTTTTGGGCTGAGATCTCTATCTCTCCACTCAGCACATTGTGTTCCAGGATTACCCTTTGTCTCTGTTTAACTTAATCCTTCAGGTCTTTGCTATGGAGAGACAGTGTGGTCCGTCGGTCTATGGCACCACGTCGGCCAGAAGTCCCTCTACTTCTTAACAGCAGACGTATAGTAGAAAAAAAATACTGTTTCAGAGCCCTCTAACTAACAGTGGGAATCGTATCTTTCTTCACTTTATCTACCAATTTAATAAACAAAAAAAATATCTTATTAATGTTTTAATATATTCTTGATGAGATTATGTGCACTGATTTTTCTTTTTTGTCTCTTTGTACCATTTCATTATATTACCTGCTTCACTTTTTTAAATCATTTTTCTATTATAAGGCCCACAATTTTTATGACCTAATTTGTAAATATTCTGTGTACTTATATACCCTTATTCTCTCATATATGATTCGAATATTTTTATTGTTTGTCCTTTATAATGTATTTTTCATTATTCTTTGGTGGCATCTATACCTAATTTTTAACATGGACAAATCTAATCATCTCTTCTCTGCAGTTTTACTACTCTTTTGCCTCAGATGTTTTTCCCCAGGTCAACATCTAATGCTTACTTTATTCTAATTGATACACAATTTCATTTTGTTTTTCTAATGCTACAATTTATATGCACTTTATTTAGCTTTGAATGTTAAGCATACATCATTTTTTTCGAAAGATTTTACTAATAGTCTAAAATCATCTATCCAAATTTTTCTTCTGCACTCATTAATATGAATTGTAGCCTTTATCAAACAATATATTTATATAAATGCCATATTATTCTCCAGATTACTGTGCTATTTTATATTTTCACCTGCCTAAATCTGCCTCCATTTTGGCAATAAGAATTTGATGCATTTTAAGTTACAGTTAACAGATATGTTATTTTTAAGTGCCATTCTCAGGCATTATCTCATACAATTTCATGTTAGTATTTGGAAGTAAATATTATTATACCTATTTTATAGATGAAGAACTGATGTACAGAGGGATTAAGTCATTCAGCTAATACATAATAGTCAAAATTTAAACTTAAATGTGTCTAATTCCCAAACTAGTACTCTTAAATACTTTATTACTTTGTCTTTTATTTATTCCTTCATGTCTCATCTTGAGTGTTTGAGTGGTATTATATTCTGTGGCAATTACATTTTCTTCCCCATATGTGTTCTCTTTCATCACTGCAGCTTATAAGATAACTACAGACATTTTTTTTATATCTACACTATGGAAAACTAATTTTAGGCAGAGGAAACATGAAAAGAAAATCTCAAGTAGAGATGACAATAAATAAAAATATCCTAAGGCTAAAGATGTTTGCTACATTGGTTAACCAAGAGTGATTCTGGTACAGAGTGAACCAGAGGGGTAATAGGTGAACAGATGTAAGGAGTTATATCATGTAGTTGTACAGAGGCACCTGGAAAGTGTTGATATTTTATTCTAGATGAAATGAGAAATCAGTGGAGGATGTTAAGCAAGCCTTTCTTGAGGACTTCTGGCCAATATGACACCACAGACAGAAGCACCACACCATCCCTCCACAGCAAAAACCCAAAAAACAAGTAAAACAAAAGATCCACTGCCATTGAGTCAATTCCAACTCATACCAACCCTGTAGGTCATAGTAGAACTGTCCCATAGATTTTCCAAGGAGTACCTGGAGGATCTGAACTGCTGACCTTATGGCTAGCAGACGTAGCACTTAACTACTATGCCACCAGGGTTTACAAGTAAAACAGAGACAAAGGTTGTTTCTGGAAACTGAAATGTCAAATGAAATTCTCAGGTAAAGGTCTCAGCCAAACACTGAATACAATAAGAAACTTACAAGAGACAGCGAGAAGAAAGACCTATGGAAGTCCCCTATCGGCTAACCCAGCTCAGATTAGTGTCTTGGAATCTTACTGGAGATCATGGGACAAAGGCTACAGGGAAACAGCATCATAGAAATTCTAGCAGAAGACAAAGTACCAGTGATACACACTTTCCCATTGCACATTTTATTCCCACTGCTCTACCCCTGACACATCTTGGCTAACTGCAGTGCCTTGGCAGGCCAGGAAGTGCACTATCCATACCACTTGGATTCACCCCACAATCATCAGACATTAGTAGATAGGAAATACAAAAACAGCTCCAGGAACTCTAGTAGGACACAGATCACCTGCTCCACACATCACAACCACTCCCCTCCTTCTGGTCTGCCTACATCACAGTACAGGCACAACTTACTAGAATATGCCTAATACTGATTCCTGGCCCACCCTGTAGGCCCTAGTATGTAACACTAGCAACTCATCTCAGCCCCTGTCCTTCAGTTGGATCTGCTCGGCCACACCATAGCTAAGTGACTGGCTCTTCCCATTGGAAAAGGAAGTGAAAAATAACATGACCACAGATGAGAAAACAACAAAAAACACATAGTCCGCCTGCTCTAATGTAACTGAATTTTTTTTTAAAAAAAAGTGAGATGAAACAAACAGATCTACAATCATTAACAAAGAAAGTAACTACTGAATGTCCCAAAGATAGCAGATGATATCAAAATAGAATAGGATGGTTCCAGCAGTCATCTAAAATAAATCACCACATGACTTTCCAGTGGAATAAAAAGGCACTAGAATTACCTGACAGGGAATTCAAATGGTTAATATCCAGAGCTATCTAAGAGTTGAAACAAAAACACATACACAAAAAAAAGAAGAAAAGAAATAGACAAATTCATGAGAAGGAAGAAAAATCCGCAGACAAATTCACGACAATAACACAGGAACAAAATGCCAAAATAAATGTAAAACTAAAAATCATATACAATTAGAAATCCAAAAGATAAAAAGCAAGATTTCAGAAATGAGCAGTGACATAGAAGGGCCAAGGAGCAGCTTTGAAATTACGGAACTTCAGTAAAATAGAATACAAACACTTTTATACAACTCTGAAGAAAAATCAGAAAGAAAAAAAAAATGGAGAAACTCTAGGAATTATGTGGGATACAATCAAAAGCAAAACTTTCTGAGTGTTTAGAGCTCCAGAACAGGGGTGAAAATGGAAAACCCAGAGGATCACTGAAGTGCAGACAAAGAACTTCCTAATAAAATGAAAGATGAAAAGCTAACTATCCAAGAAGCTCAATGAACCATTAGATAAAATAGACCCTAAAATAAAATCACCAAGGTATATCATAATCACATTCACTAAAACCAAAATCAAAGAAAAAGTTCTGACAGCAAATTGAGAAAAACAAAGTCACGCACAGAGGAGAACAATAAAGCTAAGTCTTGATTATTCAACAGAACCCATTCAGGCAAGAAGGCAACAGGATAATATATATAAAGCCTTCAAAGAAAAAAAAATGCCAACTAAGAATAATATATACTACAAAATTCTCACTCAAATATGTTGGTGAAAATAGGACATTTTCAGATAAACAAAACTTAAGGGAATACATTCAAACCAAACCAAACTTACGAGAATTACTAAAGGGAGCTTTTTCTCTGAGAACAAACACCAGGCCACACTCTGAATCTAGAACACAAGATTGCACCAGTCAGGTATCAGCCTAGGCAATCAATTTTTAAGGACTATCCAAAACCCAAAGAATTACAACAAGAAGCCAGAGAGATTTAACTGTAAAGGACAACCACATCAGAACAGTGAAAGAGGAAATAAATAGTATGTACGTATACAACTTTCTAATGGAGTGGAGGCAACATAATACCAAGCAATGATAAACTGGTTCAAACATAGGAAGATAAGGGTAATTGTTAAGGCAAACTTAAAGAAAGTTAACAAACTTACTTATCAAAATAAAGACAAAGTCACATTAAAAACAAAAACAAAACCTACAATAACAAAAGAAATGAAAAAGAAATCTACAAGCTGAAGGAATCTAACACAGGAGAGTAAGAGGAACAAAGAAAATGCCAGCATCACACACACAAAAAAAAAAGGTAGAAAAAAGCACTACATAATGATGGTAATAAATACACACCTATCAGTAATTACACTGAATTTAAAAGGCCTAGATGCACCCATAAAGAGACGCACAGTGACAGAATGGGTTTGGTTCTTAGTTTCAAATAAGGGAGATTACGGATGGTGCAAATGGTTATATAATGCACTTTCCCCTGCTAAAAGGAAGGATGCAGATTGCCATCTACCCAGAGCTGCCTAGCAAAGAAAAGCTTGACAATCTACTTCTGAAAAATCATTCACTGAAATTCCTTTGGAGCACAGTTTGACTCTGACACAGATGGAGTCACCATGAGTCAGAATCAACTGGACAACAATTGGTATTTCAAACAAGCTTTGTATTTTCTGGGTTTCTGAAGTACCTATAAAATCATGTGGTTTGAAAAAGTAAGGTTCAGTCCAAACTATATGGTGGAGAAACATTTTAGTCATCCAGGGCTGCTCTAACAGAACTACCACAAGTGGATGGCTTTAACAAAGGAAAGTTTATTCGTACACATTCCAGAAGGCTATAACTCCAAATTCAGGATATCTACTCTTAGGGAAGGCTTTCCCCCTTGTTTTCTCTGGAGGAAAGTCTTTGTGTTGCATCAGTCTTTGATTAGGGAGCATCTTGGCACAGGAACCTCAGGTCTAAAAGACAAGCTCTTCTCCTCGTGCTGCTTTCTTGATGGTATGAGGTTTCCAATTCTCGGTTGGTTCCCTTTCCTCTTATCTCTTGTAGAATGAAAGGATAAAGGGTGGTACAAGTTATTTTCCAGGGAAATTACTTTAACAGTGGAGCAGTGAGGTGATCTAATGAAGGGATTTACAATTCCACCCTAATCTTATAGCACAGAGCATAGGAAAATCACAAAATGGAAGACAATCATAAAATATTGGGAATCATGGCTCAGCCAAATTACCACACATATTTTTGGAGGGACATGATTCAATCTATGGCAAGGAATAAGCTTGTTTCCTCCTTCTCTAGAAAAAGTGGGACATGACATACAGTGTACTGTAAGGCTCTGTGGGACTCAGACCAGTACATGTTCATTGAGCATTTCATACTTATCAAAGTATATATTCAAAGGTCAGTTTCAGCACCATTCAGATGCTCTTTAAAAACACTGAAACTAAAAAGCCTAGGTTCTACTCATTGCTTCATGCTTCTAGTACACTAATGTTCAAAAGATATTCAATAACAATAAATTATAGGAAATGTGTTCACTCAATACAAAACACATGGGATCTGCTATGAGCCAGATGCCCTGGGATCTGATGCTCATCAAAATTTTACATTACTGATATCTTCAAAAATTAAGTGGTCAGTAGACCTGAGTTCTTGCATCAGTGGTGCTAGCAGACTTTTTAGCCCTGGAGACAAGGCTAACATAGTGAAGTAGCCAGAACCATCCTTTGATCTCTCTAACAACAAAGAACCAGAGAACAATTTACTGGGCTAAAAAGGACATTCTATGAGCCCTGAACACCAGGAGGAACTCTAAGAGAACAAGCTGGCTAACAGAAAAATGACAGTAGTTGGAGAGTTCCTCAGACAGGACAGGACACACACCACAGAAAAACAGCAAACAACACTGTATTTGAAGACTATATTTGTCAGTGGAGAAGGTAAGCTTCAGACAGACACATCTACAGATTTGAAGTATTCTTCCATTCAAATGTCAAAAGCTAAGTTCATACTGAAGAATGCATGTGGATCAAAACTCTATCTTTCAGACACAAACTCTCTCCCTCTCTCCAGTGCTCCCCCAACTTTTCTATGCTGTACTGGCACCCAATTATGACATAGTACCTCAACTGGCAGGCAAGCAACTTAACAAAGAAAAGGGAAAAAAGAAAGTTTGCTAGCATCACTAAGCCAGGAACTCAGATCTTCTGGCCACTTACATTTCTTGGTGTGGGCTCCCTTCCTTTCTCTTTCTCATTGCATGGATGCTGGATCACTGCCTTTAATTGTGCATACAGGCAGCAATTTGAACCCACACTGATTAGCACTCCCCCACAGATACTATTTGGGACCAATGGACTGGTTGCCTGGGCTGAATACACACAAGAAGAGTAATCTCACCCTGGAGCTCCCATGCCTAGCAACAGCTCTAACCACCCAGTGATGGGGTTTTAGAATTCCTACTGTACCAATTAACAAAACAGCACATTTGACTACTCTACTTGGACATTTCAAAAACTTAAAAAAAAAAAAGATCAGAACACAATAACTGAAATTAAGTAAAACAATTTTCTGATGGCTCAGAGGCAACAGTCTATTTCAAAACATTCAAAGAAGCAGACCACCATGGCTTCAGAAATCTCTCAAAACAAAGAATTAAAAAATTTTCCAGACAATGAAGACTAACTGCAATTATCAGAGGTAGAATACAAAAGAGTAATTTTCAGAGCCCTGATGTACATCAGGAAGGAAATTAGACAAACTGCAACTCAGCATACTGAAAAATTAAATAGGCTGCAAGAAATACTTGTACAACAACAATCTGAAATTCAGCAGATTAACAATAAAATTACATAATTAGACAACCCAATAAAAAGTCAGAGAAGTAGAATTGAGGCAATGGAATGCAGAACTAGTGAGATGGAATATAAAGCAACTGACACCAACATATTTGAAGAAAAATCAGATAAAAGATTTTTTTAGAAATGAAGAATCACTTACAGTTATGTAGAGCACTATCAAAAGGAAGAACCTATAACTGAAGTTTCAGAATGGAGGATAACAGAAAACACAGAGAAAATTATTGAAGCTATGTTGACAGAAACTAACTCACTCACTTGCCTGATACTACGAAAGACAAGAAAATATCTATCCAAGATGCTCAGTGAACTCCACACAAGGTAGACCCCAAAAGACTGACACCAAGACATATTATCATCAAACTTAACAAAACTAAAGATGAAAAAAATACTCTTAAAGGCAGCAAAGCTTAAACAAAAAATAACATACAAAGGATAGTCTCTGAGATTGAACTCCAATTACTCAGCTGTTAGAGCAGCAGAATTGAAATACCACAGAGTGGATGGTTTTAATAAAGGAAAGTTTATTCTTACATAGAATAAGGAGAAGGCTTTCCCTTTGTTGGCTTAAGAGGGAAGTCTGGTTCTGCATCAGTCTTTGTCCAGGGAGCATCTTGGCTCAGGAACCTCAGGTCTGAAGGACACGCTCATGTCCTGGTACAGCTTTCTTGATGGTGTGAGGTTCCCAGTTCTCGGCCTGCTTCTCTTTCCTTTTATCTCTTGCAGGATGAAAGGATTAAGGGTAGGGCAAGCCATATGCCAGAGAAACTCCCTTTACGGTGGAGCAGGGAAGTGATCTTATAAAGGGATTTCTAGTCCCACCCTAATCCTTTAACATACAGCATAAGAAAATCACAAAATGGAGGACAGTCACAAGATACTGGGAATCATGGCCCAGCCACGTGGCTACACCTATTTTTGGGGAGACAGAATTCAATCCATGACATCAGCCAAAATGATGCTGGCATCAAGGCAATGGGATAACATACACAAAGCCTTGAAGGAAAAAACCTGCATACCAAGAATTACATATCCTGCAAAACTGTCTCAAATATAATGGCAAAACTGGGACATTCCTGCATAAACAGAAGTTTATAGAATTTGCAAAAAAACAAACCAAAATTACAAGGAACACTGAGGGAAATTCTTCAATTAGAAAATCAATAACATCAGATATGTAATCAAGGACACAAGGCAGGACAAGGCATCCAGACATCAACACAAATAGGTAATCCACAAAAGTGAGTTAAATTTAAAACGCTAAAAATAAGGAAACAAGGATCTCGGTATGTGAATGATGACAACATTATACCAGAAAGAGAGACAAGTTAATGTATTCATAGGTATTTAAGATGGAGAGAAAGTTATGGCGATGCAAAGAAATTAAAGACAGGTTTCAACTTAGAACATCAAGGGTAAATATAAAAGTAACCAAAAAGAAAATTAATGATTCTACACAGCAAAACAAGAAACAAAATCAAGAAGTCTCAGCAAATATAAAACAACAGTGAAAAAGATGAAAAGAAAACACATAAAGAAAGACAACTTAGCACAGAAAACTAAGTGGAACAAAGAATCTATCAATGGCTCACCGAAAAAGGCATCAAAATGACAGCACTAAATTCATACATATCAATAATTGCATTGAATGTAAATAGGTTTAATGCACCAAAAAAGAGACAAAGAGTAGCAGAGTAAATAAAAAAAGCACAACCCATCTATACACTGCTTATAAAAGACATGTCTTATACTTAAAGGCACAAACAAATTGAAACTTAAAGGATGGAGAAATATATGCAAAGATAACAGCATTCTAAACACAGTAGGAGTAGCAATATTAATTTCAGATAAAATAGGCTTTAAACTAAAATCCACCATGGTGGATAATAAACATCATTATACACTGATTAAAAGGTCAACACAGCAAAAAGACATAGCCATATTAAATATTTACACATCCAATGACAGATACTATCTCACCCCAGCAAGGCTGGCATTAATTCAAAATATACAAAGCAACAAATGGTGGAGAGGTTGTGGAGAGACTGGAACTCTTCTACATTACTGGTGGGAAAGTAAAATGGTACAACCACTTTGAAAATCAATTTTGCACTTTCTTAAAAAGATAAAAATAGAAACACCATACGATCCCACAATTCCACAACTTTGAATATATCCTAGAAAAATAAGGGCTGTCACACAGATAAGTGCACACTAGTGTTTATTGTAGCAGTGTCCACAATAGCAAGAAGATGGAATCAACCTAGATGCCCATCGACACATGAATGGATAAACCAACTATGATATATTCACACAATGGAATACTATATGCAATGATAAAGAACAATGACAATCTTGGAAAACATCTGATAACATGGTGTCATCTGGAAGACATTACGCTGAATGAAACTAGTCAGTGACAAAAGGACAAATGTTGTATGAGACCATTATTATAAGAACGCAAGCAAATGCCTAAGCACAAAATAACCTTTGATGGTTACAAGACTAGGAGGGAAGGAGAAGGGTACTCACAGATTAGATAGTCAAGGGAAATTTGGTTAGGTGAAGGAAGTGACAGCACATGGTAAAGGGAGACCAACTATACTGAGAGCTAAGAGGTTTCCCGAATACAACCCAACATTTCAAAGGTTAAAGTAGCAAGGGAGGAGGTTTGGGACTATGCTTTCAGAGGACAACAAGGTCAATTGACGTAACTAAGTTTTTTTTTAAAAAGAAAATATTCTGCATCTCATTTTGGTGAGTAATGTCTGGGGTCTTAAAAGCTAGCAAATTGCCATCTAAGGAACACCAACTGGTCCCAATCCACCTGGAACAGAGGAGAATGAAGGACATCAAAGATGAAGGAAAATATGAGCCCAAGAGACAAAGGGTCCATTTAATCCAGAGATTACATCAACACAAGACCAGAAGAACTAGATGGTGCCCTGCTACTACCGATGACTGCCTTCACAGGGAACACAATGTAGACCCCCTGCCACAGGAGGAGAAAAATGGGGGTTCTGATCTAGAATTCTATTGAAAGACTAGACTTGATGGTCCAACGTCCTGGAGGGTCCCCCAAGAGCACGTTTCCTGGACTTTCTGCTAGCACGAAACCGAAACCAGTGCCAAAGACATCTCTTCACATAAAAACTGTACTAGACTATAAGATATGAGGTAGTCAGAGCAACTACTCTATAGAAAGATTGGAGGTTGGAGAGAAAGAGACAGGAGTTGTTTGAATGAATACAGGAAGTATGGGGTGAAAAGGAGAAGTATACTATCACAGGGTTGGGAGTACAACTACAGTTGGAGAGAGGCGGGGGGAGTGCTTATATGGCAAATTGACTTGGATTGTAAATTCTCAATCACAAAAATAATGTCCCATAATGGATATGTCTGTTACTTTCACAGTAGTGATGGCTTCACAAACGTACATATATGTCAAAACTCATCAAATTGTTCACTATACATATGTACAAATTTATTGTGTGTCAATCATACTTCAATAAAGCTTTTTCAATGCCAAAAAAATAATAGAGAAAAGAGTCTTTCTTGACTTACAAACAAACAAATAAACCTACTGCTGTTGAGTCGATGCTGACTCAGCGACCATATAAGACAGAGTAGAACTGCTCCATAGAGCTTCCAAGGATCGTCTGGTGGATTTGAACTGCTGACCTTCTGGTTGGCAGCCATACCACTTAACCACTATGCTACCAGCCTTGACTTACAGCTCGTAAAACTATTGTTTCCTCTACTTGCACAAGTCTTTTCTGATCTTCAAATGCGCACCACCCCCGAGAGTCTTGGCCTGTACATCAATCTTGTATACCAGTCCACTTTAAGTAACAGTTCTAACTATATAACTCTGTGCTTACTTATTCATGCTGTGTTCCTCCTTTTCAGATATAAGCTCCACAAGAACAGGGACCATGTGACTTTTGCTCATTGATGCATCTACAGCACCTAGAATAGTGCTTAGAATAAACTACTTGTTCCAGAATCCCTAGGTATTTAGATATAATGGGAAGAGTAAGAGATAAATTGTATGAAAAAATATTGGCATACAGTTGGTTCTCCATAAACTGCTAATTAGCATAATTTTAATCTTTTCTTCTCCATTATTAATGTACTTTTTTAACTGCCTTCATTTGAATTCTTATTTATTTCATAAAACAAAAGCAAAATATCTTATTTGACTTTCTCCAGGTGTTTTGCTTTTAACTCTAAAAGAACTAACAACTATTACAAATAGACTCTAGACAAGAGAAAAAGTTCAATAAATGTGAAGAACAGTTTTTAAATATAAACATCATTTGGGCATATTTTGGAAACCCTGGTGTTGTAATGATTAAGTGCTACATCTGTTAACCAAAAGGTTGGCAGTTCAAATCTGCAAAACACTCCTTGCAAAACTCTATGGAGCAGTTCCACTCTGTCCTATAGGGTCGCTACAAGTCAGAATTGATTCTATGACAGTGAGTTTTGTTTGGGTTTTGGATGTGTTTGGGGTCTAGATTCCTCTGCTGTGCTTTACAAAGGTTCTTAAAGATAAGTGAATCAACTGCATATGGGGACAAATTTTATAAAATTACATTTTAATCTTAAGTGGTTAAGAGTGCTGTACTTGTTTAAAGAAACTAAACATCGATGTCCATTAAGCTAAGAGTTGAGCCAACTGTATCAACTTACAGCCAGACCCAACAACCCTCATGTTTCCAATCTTGTCAATTCCTATTCCAGATCTAAGATATTAAAATCAACTTACGGTGTTAGGAATGACCAAGGCAGGCATGTCTTCTTTCAAGAATCCCATTGCCAACATTATCAAAGAGGGTTCATCTCCACAAAAATAGCACGTTGTACTTGTGCTGTCCAGAGACATCAGAAACATTTGAGAGCTTTCAAGATCTTCCTTTTTCTGCCCTAAGCCACTAGGTCCAACAATGGGCTTGCACAGTTTTATTTTGAGTCCAAAGAACAAATAATGAGTTTTCAGGGGATTCGCATGACCTATATGCCCATAGTCTGAGAGTTTCTACACAAAAACATTTTTTAGCATAACTCTGCTAAATTCAAAGCAATAAAATAAAAACATTTCCATCTCAACTCAGTTACTATGCAAATCATTGATTCATCATTAGCTAGAAAACAAGCTGTAATTTTATTTTTATATGTGTTAAGATAGCTCTTAGCGTACAGTCTTCATTTTGTCAATAAAAAGCACTGTTGAATACATTACAGACTACATAGTTCCAAGCTCACCATATAGGTTAGTATATATATATACATATATATATACTGTCCACTGCCACTGCCCACTGCCATATAGGTTAGTATATATATTCACGATACAGCTTAGTATATATACATATATATGTATACATACATATGTATACATATACGTATACATACACACATACATATACATATATACATATACATATATACTGCTGCCCACTGCCCACTGCCATCGAGTCGGGTCCAACTCATAGCGACCCTAAAGGTCAAAGAAGAACTGTCTCATAGAGTTTCCAAGGAGCGCCTGGTGGATTTTAACTGCTTACCTTTTGGTTAGTAGATGTAGCATTTAACCCACTACATCACCAGGGTTTCCTTAGTATGAACACCCTACATGTTACCTAAGAACAATGCATGTTCAGTCATAGCATTTTTAACACACTTGCAAAAACATCAAATGATTTAGCACTTCCACCGTCAGCACGATGGTGAACGTTACGTGTCAACCACGCTAACCTTTGATTCTCAGTAGCTGGGCAGACATTATGTAATCATCTTCCACTTTGTGACCTGATGTGAGCAGCTAATCAGAAAGTGAATTTCCTTGGTGATGTGGCTTGTGTGTTTAGTGTACAAAGGGATGTTCTGGCAAGGCTTGTGCTGTCTGTCTCAACCCTGGAATCTTCAAGTCATCTGATTTGCAGAGCTTGAGACATAACCCAGCAAAAGCATCCAGCCTGTCACCTGACCTGTAAACTTGGGGTTCCTGAGCCAGATGAGCCAGGAGAGGTCTTCCACCTGTCATCTGACCAATGGATTTGGAACTTGCAAGACCCCACAACTGTGCAAGCCATTTCCTTGAAGTAATTTCTCTTTCTCTTTTCTTCTCTCTCTCTCTCTCTAAACTCCCTACCATTGATTCAATTCTGACTCATAGCAACCCTATAGGATAGAGCAGAACTACCCCCATAGAGTTTCCAAGAAGTGCCTCACAATTTCAAACTGCTGACCTTTTGGTTAACAACCACAGCACTTAACCACCAAGCCACCAGGTTTCCATGTATATACACATATGCACACATACATGTTTCTTTCGGGAAATTATTTGACGTCAGTAATTTATGCCTTTGTAGTATATTAGGTCAGTACATCACCCCTCCAACAGTTTTTTTTTCCCCATTTTAATGTTTTTAAGTTGTGCTACACCAAAAAACTTCCTCCTCAACAGA
Source organism: Heterohyrax brucei (assembly GCA_028571685.1). NCBI lineage: Eukaryota > Metazoa > Chordata > Mammalia > Hyracoidea > Procaviidae > Heterohyrax > Heterohyrax brucei. The sequence goes on from CM053146.1 coordinate 90,155,078, forward strand.
ATTTTAGGCATTACCCAGCACATGGAGGATATATTTGGAAGGTGTAGATACGCCTCATTGGTTTTGCTCCTCTCAAGAACTTAGACTAAGACAGCCACTTTGGAAATAGATGTTCACAGAGTAGAAGTTCACTCAGCTGTGCTCAAGAAAGCATTTCCAACCTTCTAAATATATCCTGCATTTACTTGATAATGCCTAAAATTCAGCTGAGGGAAGGCTTTTTGGTGTGCATGACTTAAAAACATTAAAATGAAAAAACTGCTGGAAAAGTGACTTATTGACCTAACGTTCCGCAAAGGCATAATTTACCGACATCAAATCATTTCTTGAAAGAAGCAGGTAGTCATAAGAGAACATGAGGGTTTCAGTGCGTGAAGAGGGTACAGGAGAAAGGGGATCAAGAAAGGTGAGGTTATTTTCTAAGTGATTAATCTCTCCCACTTCAGAACTCTGCTAAATTATTAAATCCACCACATGGATGTATAACAAATAATTCATAGCACAAAGAAGTGTCTGGGTTAATCAAAGTCTTTTTTTTTTTATTGTGATCAAGTGAAAGTGTACAGTCCGTTAAATTTGCATGCTCACCTATGTGCAGCTCCTACTGCTCTCCTTGCCTAGTGGCAGCATTCTCTTCCTTTCCGTCTAAACAAGTCATATCTTCTTAACAATCTCTTGTCCCCTTCTCTCTGCCATCTCCACTTCCTTCTAGTAAGAGGCCAGTTAGACAATTTTTGTTTTAACTAAGGCCGTACTTTTAATATTCGGAAACAGCAAAAATCAAGACTACAGGAAGCCCTGACACTATTGCTGAGATACCCTTTTAAAACATAGGATTGAAACCACTCCCAGAACTCACAAGTCAGCTAAACAGCAGACTGAATCACTAAATAAACAACACCACCATGCTCCTCTAAAAAATTATCTATATGAAACCAGACAGTTAACCTTAAAGCAAAGATGAGAAGGCAAAGGGGAGTAAGAGAAAGAGAGGATAGGGAAACTAGATTAATAGAAACAGAACAACCAGAAGTAATGAGAATGTTAACATATTGTGGGAAGTGTAACCAATGTCACTGAACAATATATACAGAAATTGTTAAAAGGAAATCTAAACTTCACCAAAACCTTTGGATAAACTATCACCAAAACTGCAACGAAATACAATATTAAAAGTATGTATGACAAAAGGTGATCTTGACTTGCACAAATAGTTTTACAGGTTTTTCTTATGCACACAGAATATCAGAGACTGGATAAAATTCTTCATTTAAGCAATTTCAATAAATAATATTTATTGTAAACAATATTATTCACATGTCTCTCAATTCACATCGCCAAAGAACACACTTGACTATGTATTTGCAGTACTAAAAGTATGCTGATGTATACTTATTGCATCCTCTGCTGTAGGCTCCGTAGAATACTAAACGTTCATTAGTTAATTATACATTTATTTCTACTGCATGCAAGAAAACTATACCACTATAATCTAAAACTTCTGATATGTCTGTAGCAATGATCCCATTGAAAGGATAAAGCACTCATGACTATATCAGAAATTATAGAAATAGAATATACTTATGTCTCAGAAGATAAATACAGCTCAAAATAAAAACATCTAATCTAGTTTTAAGGAGCCCTGGTGGCACAGTGGTTGAAGTAACCGAAAGGTTAGCAGTTGGAACTCCCCAGGCACTCTGCAGGAGAAAGATGTGGCTGTCTGCCTCGGCAAAGATCACAGCCTCGGAAACTCTATGGGAGCGTTCTCCTCTGTCCTATGGGGTCACTATGAGTAGAACCCACTCAACAGCAACAGCTTTGGTTTGGGTTTTCTGGAATCTTGTCCCATTGAAAGTCGCTGCTAATCTGACATGATTTAAATGGGAAACGCGAGGTTTCTGAACACTAGTACAATTATTTGGTACAATTATTTGGTTGTAGAAGAGGTAAAGTGCTGGATTTTTATCACTATGCTAGTGATAAAACACTTACATTATCCCTATTTCCATTGCCTCATCTATAAATAAGAAGCCAATGAGAGATTAAGGTAAGCCTAGATTAATTCTCAGCCTCACCATTTGCTCAGTTTAAGTAATCTTGAAAAAAACTACTTAGTATTTTACTTTCCTCAGCTGTAAAGTGTTGTTAACGAAAATGTACCTCCCCAGGTTGTCAAGAACTTTCAAAGAGAGAATGCAGGTAATGTGGTCACCATATTATTTGGCTAAAGGAAACAGCCAATAAATAGAAGCTATCAGTATGGCTGGAAACCCTGATGGTATAGCAGTTAAGTGCTACAACTGCTAACCAAGAGGTTGGCAGTTCAAATTCATCAGGTGCTCCTCAGAAACTCTATGGAGCAGTTCTACTCTGTCCTATAGGGTCATTATGAGTCATTATCAACTCATTGGTGGTGGGTTTGTTTTTCTTTGTTAAACTTATTATGGCTGGTACGAATGCTGAAAGAACTCGATGACCCACCAAAAGGCTGGTGACTGAAATCCACCCATAGGTGTCTCAGAAGTCAGGCCTGGCAATTTGTTTCCAAAAGGTCATAGCCTTGAAAACTACATGGAACAGTTGTACTCTGCACACACGGAGTCACCATGAGTTGAAATCGACTCCACAGCAACTAACAACACAATTATGATATTGAAGGGATGTAAAAAAAAAGCTGCCCTACCAACCTCAGGGTGCTCTTGTGAGGCTCAATTTGTAATGTTTATGAAAAACTATTAAGCACCTAAATTATTTTTACAGCTATTCCAAGTTGACCATTAGGTTTGTACTTGTTCTTGTTTAAATGAATTTAACTGATAAGGATGTCTGTTTGAAAACCAAGGTACATGTGACCCATGCCATAGTATTTCCAAATGCTTCCTATGCATGCAAAAGCTGGACAATGAAAAAGGAAGACCAAAAGAGAACTGATGCCTTCAAATTATGCTGTTGGTAAAGAGTACTGAATGTACCATGGATTGCCAGAAAAATGAACAAATCTGATTTGGAAGAAGCACAGTCAGAATACTTCTTAGAGGCAAGGATGGTGAGACTTCATGGCACATTCTTGGGACGTGTTATCATCAGGAACCAGTCCCTGGAGAAGGACATTATGCTTGGTAAAGCACAGGGCCAATGAAAAAGAGACAGACAATCAACAGCATGGACTGACACAGTGTCTGCAACAAGGATCTGAAGTATAACAATGATTGTAAGTGTTTCTTTCTATTGCGCATAGGATTACAAAGAGTTGGACTGACTCAGTGGGCCTTACCAGTAACTAATAATGCAGTATTAATCCATGAACACAGAAGAAAATGTGAACGTGTTTTGTTAGTCACCAGTGTTTATAGACTAACCTACTGCTGGCTAAATTACATTCACATGTTAGAAAGGAAAATATTAATTAGGCCCCAAAATTCCAAATTAACTTTTGAAAATGAAGCTTTATGTGACTAAGCAGGAAATGACTGGCTTAAGGCTATGGCTGGATATTAAAATTCTATTTTCAAGTAATAAGTCTATCAATTCAAAGTCCAAGGTACCAAAATTGACATCAATTTTGTATGAGACATTTAGAAGAACTTCCTGAAAATATCATAATAACCTAGTTTCATAATTTTACAAAATTTTAAAATACATTGCTCTCATTAGATTACTTTTACATCTAACAATCTTCTCAAATTATCATTTTATAATACATACCTTTATATAATTTCAGGAAAAAATACACAATTTGAGTTAAAAATCCACCCTAAAATATTTCAAGATATGTTAATGTACACTTTGTGATTTTTAAAAATAATAGTTTAACAAAACATAGATGCAATTTGGTCCTCTATTTTAAAAATATATGCACATGTGCTTTAAGTTCACATTACTTTTTAGCACTACAGAAAATGCCCACATTTTATGAACTGCTACCAAAAAGGTTGGCCAAGTAAATTTGGGGGGGAAATATCTGGAAATGAAAAATACCTAATATTCTGCATGAACTAACTGTTTTTGTAAGTTTCACATAAACTCTACTTATATTATGTAATTTCTTGGCCATTCACTCTTTCAGCCAGGATCTTATTAGCTTCTGCTTCTACACATTTATTCTTTAATAAATGTTTATTGAGAGCCATGCTCATTAGTTGTTGGATGGTGTTAATTTGTGGTCCAAATAATGATACTGACATGTTAGAATCAGTGAAAAAACTTAAATATTGTTTAAGTGTACTTATCACACGCCATTTTTGTTCCAAATTTTTGTGATTTGTTTCCTTATAACAATGCCATCAAAAGGCTATTTTGATTTTGACAATGTTGCTGTATATAATTAAAATATTTCATTTGACAAAGAAGCTCATTCTTTTATTTTGCTCAAACAGAATAAATCAAATTTCATATTATATCTGATACATTCCAAGTGCTAAGTAAGTCATGGTGAATGATCATTTTATATTTGTATTTTCGGTGTTATGGGTTACACACAATATTATTTTTATTCTTGATAACATATTTTACTATGGAAACAACAACAGCTATTTGGGGAATAGAAATCTCTTGGTTCTATAGCATATCTTCAGAATGTCTACACCAGGGGTTTACATCAATAGTTGATAAACTTTTGGTTCTTGAAGACATTCAACTAGTGTGTAAAAGCCAGATAACAACTTCAATGTTTCTCAGTTTCTACATTCGTTTTGACTTCTCTGACAAAGTCATAAATGTATCTTTTAGGGCAAAGTCATGTTAATGAAAACACATACGAACTTCAAGGTCTAAAATCCAGAACTCACAGGGTAATGATAAAGGAAATTGGGGAGTCACTGCCCTTGTAACAATTTACACTGATGCGCCCAGCTTTCACTATCTCTGTTTTCCTCTTGCCATTACAGGAGTCTCTGTTTTTGTGAGTGCACTCTGATTGACTCGTCTCAAGGCAGCTGCTTTATTTCCCGTAAATTACAAATGCAGGAAGCTGTGGGCAGTACTGAGGGTCAACGTCATCGGAGGAAGGGAACTCCTCATGTTGACACTGTCCAGGGCTGATGAACCAGTAAGGACGGTGTGCGCAGGCTGGCAGTACGCAAAGAGTGCACAGGCTTCCTCGTGTTTACTTACTAATCTGTAGTGTATACTTTCACATGGTTTTCTGCTATTTAATTTGTCAAGGACAAAAAACAAAAGCCATTGCATACTACAGTCATGTGAATATTGAAGACCACTTAAACCTTCAGTGTGCTTTGTAGCTTACCTATATACGACATGTTGATAGTATACATAGCTTAGACAGTAAAATAGCAATAATTATAAAAGTTTCAGTCTTCTTTCATTTTACTTATAAGTTTTTGCAAAATTTTCCTTAAAAAATAAATAGAATTTACAGATTGGCATAATTAATTCTAAGTAGAAAGCTACTCTGCTAACTAGAGTAAACCCTAATAAATCACTGACCATTGTTGTGAGCCCCTGAAATTTGCTCTTAATGCCAGTTTATCAACAGATAAACCAGACTGCAAGATTATGTTTTGGGCAGTTCCTTCCCAGGGTTTAAAACTAGTAGTCACACATTGGGACATCAAGCCAGAAAAGAAAGTGGGAGTATCTCAATTATGGAAAACAGTGCTTTGGGAGGGTTTGTTTGTTATATTTGTTCATGTGCATGTGGCCTTATTTTAAGAAAGACATGGAAACAAAGACACTTATGTCCTTGAAAAATTAAGAATAGAAAATTACATTTCTTTTAGAAATAAATTCTTTTTTATTTGATTAAAAAAGATATATAGATGTTTACATTGATCTTTCAAGGTCAGCCTATATTAAACTCTAAGTGTTTCTCCTGAAAATATCCTTGCAGATTAGGACATGAAACTTCTAATTTAAGTAAAATGCTCTTCTTAATTGAGTTTATTTTTAATAGGATGTAGACTAAAACTATATGGCAATGGAGCAGAGCATTATGAAGCACCATATGGGCTTCTAAACTGAGACGATGAGACACACGGGTCCTGCCAACTGCTCCTCTGTCTCTCCTTCCCCACCTGCCAGTCTCCCACCACATCCTGAATTCTGTCATGATCCTGAGCGTCTTCGGTATAAATTCCTTACACGGCAGTCCCTGTGATCCTCAGTCAACGCTGCCTAACCGTGAAAGGCAGGAAATAAAAAGTAGCCTAACCCTAACCTTATGAAAAATCAATGACCTGTTTCAAGCTGGAGCTGTCTTCATTTAAACATCTTCAAATGAGGGTAGGAGGTGACGAAACAATTATGTTAGCATAACGAGAGATGAGGGCAAGGTGAGGAACAGACACCGGTGAAATTAAAGCAAGGAGACTCTCCAGCAGCAGCTAGACCAGTCCTGACAGGCAATAGTAAACATACAGAACTGTCTTACATCACAAGTGTCTGGTGTCGCTCCTTATTTTAGGGTCAATTTTTAAGCATTTTTTAACAGGCAGATGAATGTTTCCTTTTGCTGCTCATACTTCCTTCTGCTGTCCACGTTTAGACTTATGAGTCTAGATGAATTTGTCATGATAACAAAAGTTTGTTTAAAATACTTACAAAGACATGGGATTTGGGGCATACCTTCAGTCCAGAGGAGGCAGTATCTGTAGCATCTGCTCTGGCAGTAAGAAATCAAGGGCAGCCTGAGGGAAAATGACAAATTAGGGGAAAGATTATTACATATATTCATATTACAATATTACATATATTCATATTACAATATTCATATGTAATCTATATATTCACCACTTATCATCACTATTCCTCCTCATTTAAATGAGACTACAAAAAGTCTACATGCATGTTATTATTTCAACATTGTAATTTACAACTGTAACTGTGAGCTTTGCTCTTCTGTTTGTCACATGTGCCTTCTTAATTCTCTCCAAATTGGTCCCTCTGACGATTCCCCTAGCATTTCCCCACTCTACACACCTACACATATACACACACACACACACACACACACACACACACATCTTCTCTTTCTGGTCTTATAGTAAAAGGTAAGATGAGAATAAAAATGAGTAAGTGCAACAATAGAATGTCTATTTTCAGTTTAGCGTTTGTATAGTATGTATTATTTGTGTAATTAATTGACCATCTTGCTCAGAATTGACATCTTTTTACCTTTAAATATGTCCTTTTCAAGCTAAGTAATCAGACGCGCCATGTGTTTTTTTTAACCCACTGCTATATATTTTCCTAAGTAATGGTTTCAGGAAGAGTACATATCTATTTCCAAAAAGTAAAAATTGGCAAAGTGAGAAGAGGCACATATGGAATAACGGAGGACAGGATAAAGGAATAAACCAGAGATTTCCCCCTGTCCCTCCCTTGGGTGGGTCCTCTGATAACAGTGACACTTTTACCACGTATGGCTCTAGCTCCTACCAGACAACCCATCCCATTATAGTCCCAGCTTCTGCCAGGCAGCCTCTGCCCTGGTTTTAGTTCCCAGCAGACAGGCTCCAGCAAAACCCCAGTCCTAGGAGGGGTGGCAGCATTCTGCATTTGTTGCCCTCTTGGCTGTTTCATTCTTTCCAGCTCAGTTTCTTGTTTCATCCATTATGCAATCAGTTTCCTGTAATAAATTTCTTCTGCAAAGAATACCTAGACAGGCCCTTATTTTCCTGACTAAATCCTAAATGACAACAAATCTTACAGTGAAAGGAGCCCGGAAAATGGAGTTAGAAGACCTAATTTGTTTGATAACCCCTTCTTAGGAGTCCTGGCGGTCAGTGGATAAGCATCCAGCTGCTCACTGGAAAGGTCAACAGTTCAAACCTACCAGGTACTCCAGGGGAGAAAGATGTGGCAGTCTGCTTCCACCACCTTCCACAGCCTTGGAAACCTGACAGGGCAGCTCTACTCGATCATACAGGGTCTCTTTAAATTGGAACTGACTCAATGGCAATGGATTTGGTTGGGGTTTTAGGATATTCCTGCTGTCGCATCTGCCTGATAGGACTGTCATCTCCTAAAATAAATGTTCTGCAACAAAAAGAAGAAAAGCAAAGTCAGGAAAAAACCAGCTTAATCCAGAACCACAGAGGTTATTCCATGAAAATTCTTTTTATCAATCAGGCCTAGCTAATAAATAGTATCAAGTAAGTGCTAATTAAAACACATAACCCATGTAGACATGTGGCACTCTTCAGATAACATTGAAAAGTGTGCACATGCAAACATCTGGAAAAAAATGGGCTGTTAACTTACTGAGGTGATTTGATAGCTACTAGATGCTCTATGGTCTACCGTCACCAAAAATTAAAAAAAAAAAAAAACTTAGAAATCTCTTATCACAGTACCTGAAATTTCTGTCATTTAACATTAAGCTACCAGTCATCCCTAAGTTGAAAAACTAATAGTTTATCAATCATTCTTTTGCAATACACTCACATGAATTAGTTGATCATCTAATTGTCAGTTCTCTAAGGGGGTACTACTTAGGGAAAGTAAGTTTTTAAGACGAGAGAGCTTCAATCTGGGAGGATCAGAGATGCAGAGTCTGAGAGGGGAAGGTTGAAACGGAAATGGTTTTCCTTAAGTTAAACAGCACAATTTTTCTTACAATTAGTCTTTTGTACAATTTAATTCCTATCACAGGTTTAACATAAACACTGCCTCCGCAGTGCTTTGTCTCAAAGGACTTGCCTGAAGTTTGGCAAGGGAATTTGCTTTTATTTTCATCATCTTAAGTCAACTGACAAAAAAAAATTGCTCTGACACCAGAGGAGAAAGAGTGGGCAGAAGACTGTACCACTCCTTGAAGAAGCATGTGCTCCCAAGTCAACTCCTATTAACAGGAAACAGCTGGCGCGCTCTCTTTCCCAAGACCTCCTGAGTAGTTCGTTCCTTTTCAATTTTTGTTTTAAAGTACCTGAGCCAAAACAAGGGCGAGTTTGATTTTTAAAATAGGATCAGTGACAAATGCTGAAATGCCAAGTCTAAACGCACAGGAATCGACAGAGCAAAATCCAAGAAGGAATTTGGAAGGCAGATTAGAGGAATGCGGGCCCAAATCTGTGCCTGCCAACTGCTCACAATACACTGTGCTGAGGTCAAAGAAACATTCAGACAGCTTACTCAAAAACACACCCAGGCCTAGGTGGTAGATGCTTTCTTCTCGTGCCTAAACTTCCACGTGGGGTAGGTCAGGTCCCCTGTGGTACTTCCCCAGCTCCAAGCAACACTTGGAGCAGATCATTATTCCCACTTTGAACCAGATACCACTCATAGTGCTGAGCGCCCTCAGTGAGGTCATGCTAAGGTCAATCCGCAGCTCCACAGTGGAAAAACTGCCCAGTAAATGTTCTCTAAATGCAGACCACCCCTGGAAGATCTTTCCATAAATCTAACCAGCTAAACTTTTTCTGAAGTCACAGTTTACAAGGCTAGCAGGAAGTAAGGATGTGCTTGAGATTTTAAAACCAGGTTACCATTAAATGTTTATTTTAAAACCAGGTGTATTATTATGTATACACCATAAGAGGAATTAATGTTTATAAAGTGTTTTGAGGTTCTCAAACACAACACACCTTGCGTTACAGAAGTTTTGATTCTTTAAATCATCAAAGTTTCAGATTTCCTGGAAGGGCTGTTCTTATAAAGAAAGCATTTCAACATGTGTTAGAAATATATTTGAATAGCCTTATCAAGAAAAATACTGAAAAAAATATAAAACCAAACACAAATCCTGCTTTTCGCATGATTGCCTTCTACTTGAACTTGCAAACCAGAACTACTTCTATTAATTCACATTTTGCCTGCTTCAAATTACAAGTACTATTAGTAACGCTAAAAGGCACAAAACCAATACTTCTGAAAGAGTGGAAGATATTTAAAACTCATGAGTTACATATAAATCAGAAATGAATGGTAATATTATCAATGTGGTATTGTTTCATGCATAGAATACATAGCAGGTGGCATTAGAAAAGAGTGAATTAGGAAATCAAAATATGATTACCAGATATCTGGCAAATGCTTCTAAATTTGATCAAATTTTGTACAAAAATAGAAAGAGAAATGCTGTTTTGAGTCCAGATTATATTACTGTTACAAATCATTCACTGTAGTTAAGGTCAAAGCTGAGAAATTTTGTTCTGATTTAAACAGACATATAACACTGAAAAAAGAATATTACTCATAGCGTGATATACTTCTTTTACCAAGTTATTAGGTTTCTTTCAATGATAGTATTTCTTAATGTATTGTGTATGTGTGTGCATATGTGCGTGTTCATACTACTCACGGGAAGACAGTTATTAGATAAATTATGCGATCTGCATTACATAATTCCATTTGCTCAAAGAGTAACATTTGTTTGAAGCAAGTTGATTTAGTCATGAATTAAGCAGAGAGATTATTCAGAATTTAGACACCATCTTCATATCTTACATAGTATTTTCCTAGGAAATTTTTATTTGTACAACCATAGTCGTGAAAGACATGAGCCTCCCCCTCTCATACCCAGCCTCTCAAAAGGAAAACATATTTGACCAGGAGATGCCTAGAAAACTAGAGGTTTAGTATTGACCTCAGATATCCAAGATACTCCTAAGACCAACATTAAAACCAAGGCTTTAACTTTGTTCAGAATACTAGAGCAATCCAACTGTAAATAAAGTAAGTGTGACAGTGACAAGTAACCAGATGCATTTATCTTTGCCTTGCCCAACAAAAACGTACCCAAGCTTGAAAGAAATATGTGAAACGCCATGAAATAAACAGCTAATTAATTTGTAAGACTTAGTTTGGGACAAATTAATTCACAGAGCATTTCACTAGTTTTCCTAGTCTGTAGTTGAAGCTAGAATCAGACCCCTTCTCCTAGGGCATTACATGCCCCAGGCAACTCCATTCTTGGCCAGAATCATCAGAACTCAGGGCAGTTCCAGCCAAGCCAGACTACTTGACAGCCTTAGTCCACTACTACGTCATTCTAAAGCACTGATTAAGCAGTTAGTTATTTTAAGATCTTTAATCCCGTGACACTGAAAGAAAAATTACCTATTAATGAATAATTATCATGTTCCAGACTCTAGTCTGGTTGCCTGAGATACATCACTATATCAGTCAGCATAAGTCAACTGCCATAAATCATTCTGATGGCTTAACACAATAGAATCCTGTGTCTTACCAGGTAAAGGTTCAGTGAGTGTGTTCACTGGGTAGCCATCAGGAGGTAATTCAGGATCCTAGACTGTTTCTACCAGTGGCTCCATCATCCTCTGATGAGGCCCCTGTTGGGTCCTTGGTACCTATACAGCAGATGAGGAAGAAGAGGGCCTGGAAGCCAGGCCTTAAAATGGTGCATACTACTCAATTTACATTTCACCAGTTAGCAGTAAATTACACAGATACCCTATAGAGTAAGGGAGGCTGGTAAATATCGTCTACCTGTTTGCACAGGAAAGAAAGAACACAGGTTTGAAGAATTACTAGTGTCTCTGGAAGAAAGGACTGGTGATCTACTTTTGAAAAATCTGTTGTTGAAAACTATGGAATTAAAATATAAAGAAAGAAAGCCCTGTGAAACACAGTTCTACTCACACACACATGGGTTGCCATGAGTCAGAGTTCCTCTCATGGCAGCCAAACTGCTACTGGTTTAGCCAGTGCCTCCAAGAATGAGCAAATAGAAAATTATCCCTAACTTCAGGAAACTTACATTCTGTTTGAGGGACACAAACAACAGAAAATAAGTATAATAAAAGATAAATCGTATAGTGTACTAAAAAGTGATAAATCACAAGGTTTCATAAGGGGAACAAGAGAAAACATGGAGAAGATAAGAGAGAGTGAGGTCTGTAGACAAGGGGTGTCAAGTGGCAGAGACAGGATGGAGAAGTCGCTGGAGAAGGGACCATCAAAGAAATGAGAGCAACCATTGGAAGCATCATCTGTATCAGTAACGGCATATTGTTGGAAAGAGTGGCTGTGAGCCAGGAACTAAAATCATAGAGAAAGGGGATTGATGGCTGGTAGGTTGTCATATGGCTTAGTCAGCAACAATAAAGAGAAGCACTGAACAAATCTGACACGGAATTTAGGGTATTATAATAGAGGGAGTATGATCTGAAAGCAGCAATTAGAGGAAAAAAGAATGTGTATTCTTCGACTTAGGCCTAGCTCTACAAGAGTATAGGAAAAAGAAAGAAAGAAAGAAAAATAGCTACGACTTGAGATTGTAAGCACCCTCAGGCTCATGTTGTCAGGTGTCACGTCAATTTCGACTCACAGTGAATGTCTATACAACAGAACCAAACACTGTCTGGTCTGCACCATCCTCTCAATTGCTATGCTTGAGTCCCTGGTTGCAACCACTGTGTCAGCCCACCTTGCTGAAGGTCTTTCTCTTTTTCACTGACCCCCTATTTTACCAGGCATGATGTCCTTCTGTAAGGACTGCTCCCTCCCGATAATGTGCCTAAAGTACGTGCTACAACATCTCACCATCCACACTTCTAAGAAGCATCCTGGCTGTCCTTCTTACAAAACAGAGCTGTTCGTTGAGCCAGCCAGCCATGGGATAGTCAATACTCTTCTCCAGCACCATAATTCAAGGGCATCAGTTCTTCTTTGGTCTTCCTTAGTAGCTGTCCAGATTTCACATGCATGTGAGGCAACTGCAAACACCATTGCTTGGTTGAGGCACATCTTGGTCCTTAAAGTGAAATCTTTGCTTTTTAACAGGGTTAAAGAGATATTCTGCAGTACATTTGCCCCAAACCATAGGTAACTTCGACATTTTCTCCATTTATCATGATGGTTGCTTATTGGTCCAGTTGTGAGAGAAGGCTGTAGTCTTGGATCTTCACCCACAGGTGCCTCAAGTCCTCTTCGCTTTCTACAAGCAAGGTTGCTTTATCTGCATTTCAGAGGTTGTTAGTACGTCTTCCAATCCTAGTGCGCATTCTTCCTCATACAGTCCGGCGTCTTGGCTTATTTGCTCAGCATACAGATTAAATAAGTCTGGTGAAAGGATACAACCCTGACACACAAAATTTTTGACCTTAAATTCTCAGGAAAGGGGCCTTTTTCCCTTACAGCGAAGTGATAAAGGGATCGTCTTAAGAATAGGTTGAAGATACAATAGTTTTGCTGATGGTGGAATGACCAAAAAGCCTGAGGATTTTGACGGTAACTGACATAAAAAGAGGTGAATAGAATCTAAATTTAGGATACAGCTGCTTGTGGACTAGAAATGGTCACTACCAGCCCAACATGCCCCAGGAGTGTTTCAAAGAAACTTTTAAAATACACGAAGAAAAGGTTTTCTATCTTTATCATTCCACTTTTGCCACTTAATAAGCCCAACTATTCCAGTTGTTACTGTTGTTAATTGTCATCCCGTCAAGTCTGACTCGTGGTGACCCACGCACACAGAGAAGAACTGCGTCCCCAGGGTTCTCAGTGCTCTAAACTTTTGGAGGCAGATCTCCAGTCCTGTCTTCAGAGACCCTTAAGCTCAAACTGCCGACCTGTCAGCTAATCAAGCACTTAACTATTTGTACCACCACAGGGACTCTGAACATTTCAATTACTTCTCTAAAATAGCATCTTGGGCCTAATAGCACTTCAGCTTTTCTATACGGTTTCTTTCCAAACCTATTCTGTACTTTCCAGGGCTGCCAAAAACAGGAACAAAAATATTCCTGAGGAAGGAAGACCACATTCTCATTAGCCAGTTTCAGATGTTCAGTTCTTCCTTCACATACTTGTTCTCTAATGAGAGTACAGCTACTCATCTGATCAGGATTTTCGAGCAGCCATGGGTGTTAGGAACTGTACTTGGCAATCTTACGGGAAACAAGGATTCTTTTAAAGGAAATGGCTCTTTCCTCAAAGAACCCACAGTGGAAGGGACATGAAGATATGATTCTAGCCCAAGGTGAACAAAATTAAGACATGTACCAAGTGCTCTGAAAGACTCAGAACAGAATGAATGACTCCATCTGAGAGTGGCTGGTAGACTTCATGAAAGAAGTTTCATTTTAATTGGAACTAAGATAAAGGGAATTCTCCAGGAGAAAAATGGGAAGAAGGACATCCCAACAGAGGTGAAAGCATACACAAACATGCAGAGACAAGAACGCATGTGACAGATTAGGGAATAGAGAGGCTCTACATGTCTGGAGTGGCGAGTCCATGAGGAGTGTCAGGAGAAGAGACAAAGACCAGGCCAGACAGCCACGAACACAAGGGAAAAACTGGACAACAGAAAACATCAGAGGATCTTAGGCAGACAAGTTATATGATCATATTTACGGCTTAGTAAATAACTCAGTTCCACCGAAGAGACGGATGACAAGGGGAAAAACTCTCTTTAGACAGACCAGTAGAGAAGGAACTACAGAATTCACATACTATACAAGGGTCTAAAGCAAGGCCTCTTTCAAACGAACTGCAATACTTTTCTCTGATTAAATTTAATCCACAATTAGAAAATTGTTTGTTTGGGAACTGAACTTTCTAAACTATTTCATATTTTTTCTTGGTGTTTTAAATTAAAACTAATTTTAAAACTATGTTTGGTGAAATCCCAGTCACGACTTTAAAATCTAAAAAACCCAAAAAACCCACTGCTTGAAATCTAAAGGTGCACAAAAATACATTTCTTGCTGGCATAAACATAGAATCACAGATTCTCAAGGTTTGAAAGTTTCAATTCACTTGGTTCCACCATCCATCTGAGACTGGAAGCCTTTCTCTGCTACCTCTGCCAAGTCATCTTTTGGACTAGGCTTGAACAGCTCCAGGGATGATGTATCTAGTGAAGTGGTTGGAAGCGTGGGCTCTGGAATGAAACAAGCCCAGATTTGAATTCCTCTTCCATCACTTCCACTCGTGCGAACTTTGGCAAGTATTTTCATTTTTTTTCCTTAAAGCCACAGAAGCATTGTCTGTAAAAGAAGTAATATTATTACTCAACTCATAGAGCTGTGTGAATGAAAGACTGCATCTATAACACTTAATGCCATGCCCAACGTATAGCAAGCCCTCAGCAAATGTTTGACACTACTATCATTATTCATGTTATTATTTTTATTGTTGTTATTGTCCAAGTCATCACATTACATTGTTGGATAGGTATCTTAGAAATGTCTTCTTTCTAATCTAGTTTCAGAATACAATTTGGCAAAATAAAGTTAATGTTCCATTAGCCATAATTTGGCAAAAAAAAAAAAAAAAATGGAGGAAATTCCTTGCAAAGAATGTGCATAATCTCACAGAGAGACTGCTAGAATTTCAAGAGGTATCTTTAAAAGTATAAATAGAGATTCTTGCAGTATTAAATCTGCAGAGCCTCATGATGCTATCTGGCTCATGACACTCATGTGAAGTGAAGAGATGTGAACGAATATAATCTGTTACCTGACATCATTCCTGGGCAATGACTCAAATAGCAAATTTAAATTGAACCATTTCTGTCAACATCAGAGTTTTCAAATGACACTGGGCATTCCAGTCAATAAGCATAATCTTAACCAACAGCAACAACAACAAAAAATTCTGTGAAATCCCTCTTCAACTCACAGCAAATGAATTTCTATGCTACCTGAGTTCATTACATCATTCAAACACATGGCCAAGGCCTGTTTCTGTCTAGATAGAGTCTGATGATGGAAGTGGGATAATGGAATCATGATTCTAAGAACTATAGTGAAATAAATTATGTCAAAAGTGAATAAGTACCTTCAAAGATTTTTGAAAATAGATTAAAGTTCAAAGAGACTATAAACCAACACAAATGAACAAAGCAGAAACTTTTGTTAGAAGACTAGACACATTAGGAGTTGAAAGCAATGCCAAGTCTAACCAGCCTTTTTAAAATGTTAAATTATGAAGACTATTTATAAGATTTATGTCAACTTTCATTTATCATGAATACAGTACTTTATTTCTTAAATTTTTATCTAATGATTGTAGGAAGCCATTATAATTAGCCAGATAACATTTTAAAATATTGTTTATGAAACTGTTATCTCAGCCATTTTCAATTTCACTTCTGAATATACTTAACATACTAGATACTTAATATACTAAGCCTAGTACTTAATATATGGAAACCCTGGTGGAGTGGTGGTTAAGTGCTACAGCTGCTAACTAAAAGGTCAACAGTTCAGATCCACTAGGCAGTCCTTGGAAACTCTATGGGCAATTCTACCCTGTCCTCTAGGGTTACTGTGAGTCATAATTCACACAACAGCAGCAGGTGTGGGTTGCTTTTAGAACCTAATATACTAGGACCATTAAGGCAAGTTACAGAATTAACAGATAAATTCTGGTGGTACAGTGAATACACATCTCACTGAACACTGAATTGTATTTGGCCAACACCAACCATCAACACCATGGAATAAAACTCTGGTATATAAGAATAAACTTAAATTTTTATCAAAAATAATCAGATTATCATTAGAGTTTCTAACCATATATTTTAAAAATTTTTTATACTGTTATTTGATGATAATAATTTCTAAGAACTGTCATGGTGGTATAGCGGTTATGTGCTATGTCTGCTAACCAAAAGATCAGCAGTTTGAATCTATCGGGTGCTCCTTGGAAGCTCTATAGGACAATTCTATTCTGTCCTATAAGGTCACTACAAGTCAGAATCAATTTGATGGCCGTGGTGGGTTTGGTATGGTTTGGTCATCTATACATTATTTCTGCAGCCACTGTACACTGATTCTGACTTCAAATGGTCCACTTAATAATGTCTCAAAACTTTTCTGAGCACAGAAGACTATAATTCAGGAAAGAGCATTTTAGTGTCTGAGAGAGAATTTTATACTAAAATCCATAGTGCAAGCAAATCTTAGAAAGCTTTCATTCTCAATTATTGAAAATGATTGACAGTGTATATTAACCATTTCAGCAAGATATTCTCCTGAAATCCTTTTTTATTATTATTTTTAGTTGCACTTAAGGTGAAAGTTTACAGCTCAGTTGCTTTCTCATACAAAAATTTACAGACATTATTATGTGACCCCAGTTCCTATCTCTATGTTGTGATCACACATACCTCCTTTCCATTCCGAACGTCTTGTGCCCATTCAACCAGCTCCTATCCCTTTCTACCTTCTCACCTCATCTCTGGACAGGTGCTATCCATTTAGCCTCATGTATCTATTTCAACTAACAAACACTCTTCATGAGTATCATTCTAGGTCTTATAAGTACAGCCTATTCTTTGTTTGAAGAGTTGACTTGGGGAACGGTTTTAGTTCTGAGTTGCTGTTGAAATTCTTAATAGCCACAGACGTAACATTTTAAAAGATTTCCTTGTTATTATAAAATCTATTCTGAAGTTTGATCGGTGAGTACAAATCATGATTTGAGTACTCCATTTTTCTCTAACTCTCTTCTTCATATTCTTATGTTCTTTTTCATGAGTTAAAGGTCCTTCATCGTTGACACTGGTGTATATAATTTCTGTGGGTTTTTTTTTCCCTTGTAAATTTTGAACAGACAGAGCTGGCGTCCTGCGGTTAACTCATTCTCACCAGACACGAAGAGTTTTCTAAGTGCCTTTCTTGAAATACTTGTGATCTAAACAGAATCATTTAAGTGAACATTAAACAGCTTTAAGAGCTATTTTACGAGACAAGTACACCAAATGAGTCTACAGTGATTAGAATTATGATATAATCTATATTATTATGATTTAAATTATATTAGGTTTGGTTGGCTCAAAAGGGTATACTGTTCTTTCCAAATTTATCTGCTTAATGTGTTCTCATTTAACATTTGTACTCAGGGTCACTGTATTACCCGATTCAACACTTTGATGATTTTCAAAAAAGTTTTCTATAAAAAAAATTAAAGCTTTTACAATCACTAATTATTGCAGTATTTTATTCTCTTAATAGTAAATATATATTTGTACTTTTAATGACTGGCTGAAGTGCAACATATAAATAAAACAAAGAAGGAAACTTCACTCAGAGTTACTAGAAAATATTATATATATTTGAAAGTAAGTATTAATTCTGAACGGTATGTCTTATTGCTTGCTAGTGTGTGGTGACTACAGATGGTAGAAACCTACATGATTGCACCCAGGTCCAGTGCTGCCAGAAATGACACTTGAAAGGGTGCACAGCATTGGCATTCTGCAATTTCACAACATCACTGTCTGGATTTGATTGATTACTTCTCCAGATACTAAAGCTGATGACAAATCCAAATACAAGATTTAGACCAAATTCTGAAGCCAATGCTGAAACTTGTTGTATCTAAAATATACATATTGAGGACAGGTGACCTCATTTTATTTAAATACAAGACTATAATCAAAACAGTTTAAAGACAGCTGATTTAGATATACTTTTGATTCTCCTCTTAAACATTTATAAAAAGAGAGTTCTAACTCTGATGGTATAGTGGCTAAGTGCTACAGTTGCTAACCAAAAGGCTGGCTGTTCTAATCCATCAGGTGCTCCTTAGGAACTCTATAGGGTAGTTCTACTCTATTCAATGGGGTTGCTATCTATGAGTTAGAACTGACTTGATGGCAACAGGCTTTGGTCCTTTTTATCTCATAAGACCAAGAAACCGATGATGTAAAATCTAAGAAATAACATAATACTGTTCACAAAGGGAAAATGTTAACAGAAGTTTTCATTTCAGGATTATCTTACCCACTGTTTCAGTACACTGTGTTACTGCACTAAAACATACAGAACTTGAATTTTTAGAACATAATAATTCATCTTAAATGATTTAATAAATCCATAAATTGAGTAAATTTATCATTTCCTAGCTGAAAGATTAGAACTAACAATTAAGAAACGTTAGTGGTATAGTAGGTTAAGTGCTGTGTCTGCTAACCAAAAAGTTGGCAGTTCAAATCAGCCAGGCACTCCTTGGAAACTCCATGCAGCAGTTCTGCTCTGACACCTCGGGTTTCCGTACTGTGTAAGTGAGTTCAGAATGTTTGAAGTGTCACTATTAGCTATCAGGAAACTTTTCAGTTAGCAGTTTCTAAATATAACCTTCTATTGATTTTAAAACAAGGCAACTTATGGTAAGAATACAAAATGACCCAACCATTTTGGAAAACAATATGGCATTCCTTAGAGAGCTAGAAATAGAAATACCATATGATTCACCAGTCTCACTTCTGGGACAGTATCTTAGAAAAATAAGAGTCGTTAAAGGAACAGACACATGCACACTCATGTTTGTTGCAGCATTGGTCACAATGGCAAAAAAGGGAAACAAACTACTTGCCTATCCACTAAGGAATGGATGAACTGTGGCTCATAAACACAACGGAGCACTAGGCAACAATGAAGAACAACGACGACTCTGCTAACCAAAAGGTTGGCAGTTCAAATCAGCCAGGCACTCCTTGGAAACTCCATGCAGCAGTTCTACTCTGACACCTCAGATTTCCGTACTGTGTAAGTGAGTTCAGAATGTTTGAAGTGCCACTATTAGCTATCAGGAAACTTTTCAGTTAGCAGTTTCTAAATATAACCTTCTATTGATTTTAAAACAAGGCAACTCATAACGTGGAGGAAACTGGAAGGCATTATGCTGAGGGAATAAGTCAGTCACAAAATACTGTACGAGACCACTACTGTAAAAACTCATGAAAAGGTTAACTGACGCACGCACACAAAAAAACAATCTTTGACAGTTACAGGGAGGGGTAGGGTGGGGATGGAAACATACTACATAGACAATAGGTAGGTAGCAACTTTAGTAAAGAGTAAGACAAAGCATAATAAATACTCTGGAAGCCAGCACAACTGGTACAAGGCAAGGTCGTGGAAGTTCCACAGCTATGTCCAAACTCCTGAGGGACCAAAGTACTGAGCCCAGGGCTGTGTGGCCCACAGTCTTGGGGAACACCTAGCTCGGCCGGCACAACACAGCGTACAAGGAAAATGTTCTGCATTATATTTTGGTGAGCAGCCATCTAGGATACTCCACTGGTCTCACCCCTTTGGTAGCAAGAAAACTTTAGAAAACTAAAGATAGAAAGGAAACAGTATTTCAAAGGACTGACAGACCACACCTACCACAGCCTCCACCAGGCTGAGTGCGGTACTACTAGACGGCACCCAGCTACCCCTGCTGACTGCTCTGAGAAGGATCACAACCGAGGATCCTGGACAGAACGGGAGAAAAATACAGAACAAGAGTCTAGCTCAGAAAGAAAGACCAGACTCACTGGTCTCACGCAGACCGAAGAAACCCTGGGAGAACGGCCCCTGGGCATTGTTTCAACTCAATAAAGAAGTCAGTCCCCGAGGGTCACCCTTCAGCCAAAGATTAGACAAGCCCATAAAACGAAACAAGGCTAAAGGGGCACAACAGCCCAGGGACAAGGGCTAGAAGGCAGGAAAGGACAGGAAAGCCAGTTACGGGGAACCCAAGGTTGAGAAGGGAGAGTGTTGACCTTTTGTGAGGTTGCTAATCATTGTCATAAAACAATATGTGTACTCTTTAATGAGAAACTAAGTTTAGTTTGTTCTGAAAACCTTCATCTAAAGTACAATTAAAAAAAATATAGAGATACTTGAATTTACCCCCTGAAAATAAATAAATGAAAATAAGGCAATTTTAGAGCAAACAAGAACCCAGTGCTTTAAAACACGTTAGCACTCTGTAATGTACGACATGCAACTATAGAAAGGATGCAGAGGGGAGACAGAACCCAGACAGAAACCTGTATTTACTTTGTATATATGATTTTCAAGAAAGATATAGTTATTTTCTAAGGTTATTTTGATTAAATAAAAAATTCAAAATTAAAGATATCAAAACACACTAGACTTCCTACATATATTTATGGCTGCCTACTCCAAATTATAACAGCATTGGAGTTTGCTGAAAACACAAGAAGATGTCCTTTTCAGTGCTACTTATAAAAGCAGAGCTCAAAAAGTTACATCAAATATTAAAAACTTAACCAGGTTAAGTAAATATTTTGTGAAATTTTAAGGTGCCGTCTTAAATAATGAATGAGATCACAGCAGAAGCATAAAGAAATTTAGACTTGGAAATAATGTTTAGACAAGAAATACATTAAAATGATATTTTCATTAATAATTTAAAGATCATTAAAATTACAGCACGGGAAAAAATAGCTTTAAGAAACCATTTGACTGAAAACCATTCTCTCTCATTCCAGATTCTGAGGATGTAGAGTAGAATACAAACCCAGTGCTGTCAAGTTGGGTCCGACTCATGGCAACCCTAGAGTCCAGAGTAGAACTGCCCCCTAGAATATACATTTATATTAAAAGTTGGGTAAATACTCACGAACATTACAAAACTAAAGAAAGATCTTGAATTATCATTAGTAATGAGTTGCTGATTATTTTATTACACCCCTGACACAGAAATAACCACAAATTGATAAGATAAAATGATTAACGAATGAATTGCTTACCAAGCAAGCAGAACCTTGATAAATTTAATTACAAATATGTGTTACTCTAACAAAGGAAATCATTGGCTATTCATAAATACATTTTAATGTTGTAAGGTATACCAAATAATAGGAATCCATAATATTTTAAATGTGAGAGAAATGAGAGATAAAACTGATTTCCAATAAGTCCTTAGTCTTTGGAGTGGAAGGAATGTGTAGATTTGAATACCCTCTTTCCTATTCAGTGCTAACATTTCTTACTGCACTAAATCAGAAATCTCTACATCATGCCTACTTTCTTGCAATCTAAAACAAATTGGCAGTACTAGATCTATGATAACTAAATTTTGCTTCTAGAATAACAAATAATGTTACAGCCATAATTGTTTGAGTACATGAAAAACCAGCACACAAGGTGCCATGGATTAAACTGTGTCCCCACGAAAATGTGTGTAGCCCTTTGTCTGGGACATCATTCCCAATGATTTTTGATTTTCCTACACTATACATCCTAAGTTCTGCCTGTGGCTAGAAGATTGGATATTATGTCAAAAGAGGATTAGGGTAAGACTGTGACGCTCTTGCTAAGGGAGTTTCCCTGGAGTGTGGCTTGTGCTACGTGTTATCCTTTCATCCTATGAGAGATAGAAACAGAGGGAAGCAAGCAGAGAATTGGGAACCTCACACTGTCCAGAAAGCAGCAGCACTGGGAGCAGAGCCTGTCCTTCAAACCTGAGGTTCCTGCACTAAGATGAGCCCTGACTAAAGACTGATGCGACGCAAGGCATTCCCTCTACAGCTAACATAGGGAAAGCCTTCCCTTGGAGCTGACACCCTGAATTTGGACTTGTAGCCTACTGGACTGTGTAAGACTAAACTTTTCTTTACTAAGGCCATCCACTTATGGGTATTTCTGTTAGAGCAGCACTAGCTGACCAGAATACAAGGTGCCTGTGAGTCAAAATCAGCTTGACAGTAGTGGGTTTATTTTTGGAGGTTTTGTAACAAGTGTAAGGTATAAGAAGAACTTCTTAAAAACAGACAATTCATTATCACTTCTGAAAATCTGACAAAGAAACCAGTAAAACTAAAACCAATCATTCTTTTATTGCACATGATTGAGAATGATTTATAAAAGTCATGCTGAAGGAAAAAAAGATTTCCAAATATGATAGATGAACTTTCTGTTTCTCAATAAATCATAGTGTACAGTATTTAAACTGGCAGTGCTCAGACAATGCAGGTTTCCACAAAGCAAAATGCATTTGTCTTTCTAGATTTGCTTAGGGGGAAAAACTGTACGGGTCAGGAAGCAGGCTTGAGTCAGTGCCAATATTTTTTGACCAAAGTTACTCCAGTGGGACGTGGAAAAAGAGAGTTTTCTTACCTCCTGATTGATCACTGCTTACAAGGCCGAAGTTAAAGTGTGGAAGGAAAGAAGAGCAGTGAGTTTAAAAGAAACACTGTTCTCAAATTTGGTGTTATACCCCAATCAAGGTGCACCCTAAAATCATATCACTTTTGTTTCCTTCATCTGTCTAAATGATCAGCTTTAAAAACAAATAGTTATGGCATTAGAATTAAAATTTCATTGATGAGAAAGGGATCACTAAATGAAGATTTTGGAAAAAACCTAGTGCCAAATTTGTGAAGAAATAGTTCTGAATTTCAGAAGCTTTAAATAAGGTGCATGTGTCTAGAATAGAGTAAATAAGTAAGAAAGTAACAGACAATAATTCAGAGATAGGGAAGTACTACTTGTATATAATGTAGAGGAATGTAAGCCATGGTGAAGAGATTGGATTTTATTTTAAGTTCAGCTAGGGGGTCAGTGGAATATTCTTTAAGGAAGGAAATGATATAACTTTACATTTTAAAAGATCACTCTGATCACAAAATACCCATTCCCATCGAGCTGGTTCCAATTTGTAGAGATTCTACGGGATAGAGTGGAACTGCCCCATAGAGTTTCTAAGGAGCAGCTGGTGGATTTGAACTGCCAACCTTTGAGTTAGCAGCCATAGTTGTTAACCATGACCCCACCAGAGTTTCCGAATACCTATTAAACCAAACTAAACCCATTGCCACTGAGTCCATTCTGACTCACAGCAACCCTCTAGGCAGATTAGAATTGCCCTGTAGAGTTTCCAAGGAGTGGCTGATGGATTTGAACTTCCAACCTTCTGGTTAGCTGCCTTACTACTTAATCACTACACCACCAAGGTTTCCAAATACCCATTAGCATGGTTAAATTTATAAGTACTTACAATATTAAATGTCGACAAGCATACAGAGCAACCAGAACTCACAGGCATTGCTGGTGGGAATGTAAAGCAGTACAACCACCCTGAAAAACTATTTTGTAGCATTTGCTAAAGCTGAACACACACACGCCTCTTTGGCAGCAATCCTCTTCTAAGCATATTTCTAATATAATGAGTATATATGTTCAAAAAGAACAAAAAAATATTTACTAGAATGATCATTATAACATTCATAATAGTTTGAAAGCAGAAACTACTCAAGTTCCCATCAACAGTAAAATGGATAAAGCTGAAACACTATATAGCAGTCAGAATGAATAACTGATCATAATAATCGTGCTCCAAACAACATGAATGAATCTTAAAAATATCATTGAGCAAAAGAAGCTATCTTCAACAAAAGACTATGTGCTAAATGAATCCATTTAGGTGTTTTAAAAACAAGCAAATCTACGTTTTTAAAAGACAGGATAGTGATCACCCACCATGGCCCTGGGGGTGGCTGGTGGCTAAAAGGAGTCCCTGGGAAGTGCAGACGGGTAAGGTGCTCAGCTGCTAGCCTAGTGCACAGAAGTTCAGATTCACCCAGAAGCACCTCAAAAAAAAGACCTGATGATTGACTTCAGAGAAACTGGCCATTGAAAACCCCATGAAGCACTGCTCTTCTCTGCTATATGTAGGGTTGCCATGAGTCGGAATCAAATTGTAGGGCAGCTGCTGGTGGCTGTGACTGAAAAGGACGTTGAAGGGGGAAAGGAGGGGTAAACACATGGAGATTTAGAACACAGTTTGGTGGCAAGGAGGGATGCATGAAGAAGTGATGAAATTTTTTGTATGGACTGCTGACATACAGGTGAAAACTACAGAACCAGAGGTTTACTTAGCAGTCATCTACTAAAATCTGCCTTTTATCGTCTTAGGATAAGTCTTCGTGGTAAAACTTGGATTAAATAGATCTTTGTGTATTAGAAAAAAAAAGAAAAAAGATAAATCGGCATTCTATATAATTGGCTTTACCATTCCTAGAGATTAAAAAAAAACCATTTGTGAGGGAGACTGTTACTTTGTTTTCAAAAAAAATTTATGGTTCTAGCACTACGTATTATATAAACCAAAAAACCAAACCCACTGCCGTCCATTTGATTCTGACTCATAGCGACCCTACAGGGCAGAGTAAAACTGCTCTATAGAGGTTCCAAGGAGGGCCTGGCAGATTTGAACTCCTCACCTTTTGGTTAGCAGACACAACACATAGCCACTACACCACCAGGGTTTCCATGTATTATAGAGTAGTGGTCAAAATCTGATTCGTTATTCCAGTTATTCCCTCCGAGATAACATGAGACATTTGATTTCCGGTAAAAGTTTTTCAGACAGTTGAAGATAGCTATGTGTTTCTTCCTGAGTCCTCTTTTGTCCAGCTGAAACAAGTCCCTGTCCCACTTTTTGTAAAAACTATGTCTCAGACACTGCCCCACCCCAGTCACCACACTCAGCATAAGCTCTCATTTGCAAATATTACTAAGAAGAGGGACAGATGGAGGCAGAGTTGAATCAGCTATGCAGATGCAGAATACACGAGATAAGGCAGTCTGAGTTCAGGGTGCCTTAGAGGTCAGTAATTTGAATGACGTACAAAGGCACTGTGAGCATAGTTCAAGGAAGCTTCCAGATCATGTGTGACATTCTTACTTCAATGCACTCCTGTGATTGCAGGCAGGTTATCAATTCTCTCTCACTCACAAACCTTTCACATCCCCCCCACACTCTCCCTACGCTGGACCACAGCACACCTTGGTCAGAACCTTTTGTTCAGTGTCTTCTGTTTTGAATCAATTCATTTCAAGCATCTGTCAGACTGCCACAGCTTTGAACGTAAATCATCTAATACTACAAAATTTTTTATGTTTCGTATGAAATTGGGTAACTTCCTTGTCATCAATATTCCTAAATAATTATAAATGAAGATTAAAAGGAAAAGAAGTAAGATAATAACAAATGGAGGAAGAAAGCACAAGAAAGACACCAAGTTTATTTTGCATGTACATGCTCTGATACAGGAAGAGGTGAACCAGTGTGAGCACATGATTTTAAATACATGTATTTCTTTCCAGTAACTGAAGGAATAATTTCCAGAGCCGGACGGGATAAATCATGAGTGTTAGGTATTTATCTTGACAAGACACCTTTACAATTCTGCAGTTTATATTTCAGTGGACACTTCTTTAAAACTGGGAGCTTGCCTCAGTGTTTCACAGTAAACTTGCCAAGTTTTCTTTCTTTCCTTCCTTCCTTAATAAACAAAGACTATCCACCAGTTATGCATTTATTTATCACCTTCTCTGAATAGCAACACTGCTATGCAAATATTTTTTTATAAATCTGAATTTGCCATAACAAATTCAAGCTACCAGATTTTTCTATCTTCGTGCACACCTAGACTGAGCTGAACACTTATATTTGCTTTGCAGCATAGAAATAATCCATGATAACCTTGTAAATCTTTTCATATAATTAATTTAGAATAAATAATTTGAAGTGTTAAAAGTGCTAGAAAAGACTAGTTTGTAGTTAATTAACTCTAATATTCTTTTAAATGAAGAAATATTCTTTGCTGCTATAATCAAATTGCAGCTGCACGATATTCTGAATCACTCCCACTGGTTCCATTTCAAACCAGTTTGCTGCAACATTATCATGAAAAATCAACAATTAAGAATGTGAAAGAAAATAACCTGATTACAAAAGGCTTGGTTCCAATCGGATGACTAGAAAGTTTCATTTTTGTGGCAGCTGACTCATAGTTGTCCTTGAAATCTTAGTCAGTTTATGGTCTCACGTTCTAAGGTAATTTTCCTGAACTAAAGGGGGTTTCTATAGCAGGAACACTATTTTTGTGAGGCTCTCCGTAAGAAACTTGAAAT
Organism: Heterohyrax brucei; assembly: GCA_028571685.1. Lineage (NCBI taxonomy): Eukaryota > Metazoa > Chordata > Mammalia > Hyracoidea > Procaviidae > Heterohyrax > Heterohyrax brucei. The sequence goes on from CM053146.1 coordinate 90,181,672, forward strand.
TCACACAACTGGCTCCCAACTAAAGGTCAAATACTTATGAAAAACATCTTGACACCTTTAGACCGGAAATATCACTAGACTTAGAGATTTCAAAAGCATGTATCTTCTCATCTTGCATTTCTCGGTAAGTAGAAAGTCTTTAAGAGCATTTCTAAATCAAACACAGTGTTTCATTATTTTCATTGATTTTGAGCACACAAAGAAAAATGTTCTAAGGGATTAATTGTGATAAAATAAAATCCATATTTGTTCTCTAGCATTAGCTCCACCCTACAACTTTTCGTTATGCTCTACATAAATTTTCTACTTTCCCCAAATTGTTTTATCGGATAGGAATTGCTTTCAGCTGTGAGTCAAAGAGAATGAATGAGAGCCCTTTAAATTCACTAGGCTTTAGCCTCTCACCTAAAAAAATGCGAAGCTAGGTAATCCATGGCTGTATGACAGCTGAGGATAATATCACAGCCCAAACTCTTTCCAGCTCTCCACTCCACCATTCCTCATGTGTAGTCCTTATTCTCAGGACCTAAACGCCCACTTGAGCTTCCACTGTTTCTCAGCTTGCCAGACAAGAAAATGATGGAAGGAGAAAGGAAAGGCATAGGAGGCTCAGCAATTAAACCCATGAATTTAATTGTTCTAAGTGCTACATAGCTCGTTGCTGAAAATCACTGCAGTCACCTTTGACTGCTACCTTTAGGAAGCTATGCACCAACACCAGGCCCTTCTCCACCCTTCAAAATAATTTTGGAACTCTTTCTGGAACAGCCATTGCACATGGTGGCAGGGTGACAAGTTTGAGAACTTAATTGTTTAGTTGTTTGTGATGGATTTTTTAGCCAGTAAACAATACTTGTATTGGAACACTGTTCCTGCTCACCTGATCTGGCCCCCAGTGACTTTTTTCTTTACCCAAAGATAAAGGAAATATTGAAAGGAATACATTTTGATGACATTCAGGACATTGAGGGCCATAATGACAGTCAGATGGCCATTCCAGAAAAAGAATTCCAAAATTGCTTTGAAAGGTGGACTGGGTGCTGGTGTTGGTGCATACATTTCCAAGGGGAGTACTTCAAATGTGACAATAGTGATATTCAGCAGTGAGGTATGTAACGCTTTTTCTAGGATGAGTTCACAAACTTAATTGTCAGGCCTCATATGCCCGCTAAGGAGACTCGCAAAATCCTCAGACTGATCCACACTTTTACTTACATTTCATTGTCGGAAATGTATCCCTTGGATTAATTTGGTTCAAGAACCATATAGTGTTATATCTGGTCACAAGGCTACCAGGTAAACTGAGGTTCTATAATTGAGGAAGAGTAGGAGAATGGATGCTGGAGTAGGCAAGTGACATTCTTCTTGCCGTGCCATTATCTACATTTTCATTTAAATAATTTAGATTCCTCTTTCTATATCTCAGTTCAGGAATTTTTTTCTTCCCTTAAAAGAGTCTTCCTCCTTTTCTATGCTATTCTTACTAAGTCTTCTTCGGTGGCCAACTTAATTTCTACTTCCTACTAAGTCTTTTCCAACTGCACAGCCTCCATCAGAACTCATGTAATATTTTTAATCCCATATAACTCATTTTTAGACTTTCAGCCTATTCGATTTCATTGTTAAGTTGTTTTTGTTTATGTGTTCTATTCCCAGCCACGTCCCAAGCTTCCCGTAACCACAGGCACGCCTTTGGCTTCTTTGCATTCCTGGAGCCTGGAAAACATTGGACTGTATCTGACCATCTGAGTCTCCTTTATCCCATGAGAGTTTTAAAATAACTTACATAAAACATTCAAAAGGGTGTTAAAATGTTAATGAAAATCAAGAACGTAAAAAATATAAACAGGAATAGGAAGGCATAAAGACAAGGGAAACAGAAAATGTATAATATAAAAATGGAGACCATAATCAACTACTTTAAAAATCCTAGCATTGAGTTACATATTTAAAACTCTAGGGTACACATTTAACTGAGTTGCTTTATTTTGTTCATGCTGGTCAATCCTAGTGGTGTAGTGGATAAGTGCTGCATTTGCTAATGAAATGTTGGCAGTGCAAATCTACCAGGCACTCCTTGGAAACTCTATGGGGCAGCTGTACTCTGTCTTACAGAGTTGGTATGAGTTGGCATCAACTCCACAGTTCGGGGTTTGGCTTTTTTGGGGGGGGGGATCAAAGTGAGAAGGGAAATACTGCTGGTTGTAAGGGCTTTGAAAAAGAAAATATGTGTGTATATATTATATCAGTCTATTAGTGGAAGCAAAAACTTTTTCTATCACTTAGCTTTAACAGAAATTTTTCACTCACAGTTTAATAATGGAGAACTAAGTAGCATTATAGACAGTGTCCTCAGTAGCATTCTCCTGCCAAACACAGTAATGGGTTTATAAGTCTCTTTCTTGTAGCATACACCAGTAAAGGGCATAACATTAAACACAGTGGTGAAGGTTGCTGTGCAGAGTCGAGATCATTTTCTTACTACTTGAAATAGGGTGAGAATAACATCTGAAATAATGAGAGCACTACTTATCTTTTGAACAATCATTAAAAACACTCTGTTAACCAGGCTTTGTAGCTCAGCAAGACGGTAGAGAGCTTAAGGGCTTGCATATGAATATATTTAATATGTGGCATTGTGTAGTAAAATGGCACAGGACACAGATACAGCAGCTAGAGATAACAGCACTGATTCTTTCACTTATTAGTTGTAGATATTGGTTAAGTTTTTTAACATCTCTGTGACTTAATTCCATTATCTATAAAATGAGAATGATGATAGTAATAACAGGAATACAAATTGATGGAATATCAGTTGAGATATTTCAACAAATGGAAGGACTGCTAGGTGTGCTCACTCATCTGTAAGCCAAGAAATTTCCTAGACAGCTCCCCCTGCCGCCCCCCATCTACTGGAAGAGATATTTGTTTCCATTCCAAAGAAAGGTGATCCAGCAGAACACAGAAATTATTGAGCAATATCACTAATATCACACAAAACTAAAATTTTGCTGAACATAATTCAAAAGCAGTTGCAGGTAGTACATTGGCAAGGAATTGCCAGAAGTTAAGTTGGATTCAGAAAAGAACATGGAATGAGGGGATATCTTTGGTAATGTCCGATAGATCTTGGCTGAAAGCAGAGAATAGCAGAAAGATTTTTACCTGTGTTTTATTTACTATGCAAAGGCATTCTACTGTGTGGATCGTAACAAATTACGAGTAACATTTCAAAGAATAGGAATTCTTGAGCTCTTAACTGTGCTCAAGAGGAACCTGTAAATAGATCAACAGGTAGTCATTCAAAAAGGACAAGGGGCTATCGAGTGGTTTAAAATTAGGAAAAGTGTGCTTCAGGGATGTCTTTTTTCACCATATTTATTCAGTCTGGATGTTGAGGAGATAATCTAAGAAACTGTACTATATGAAGAATAGGTCATCAAGATTGGAGGAAGGCTCATTAACAATCCATGATGTGCAGATGACACAACCTTGCATCCTAAAAGTGAAGAGGCTTGAAGCACTTACTGATGACAATCAAATACTACAACCTTCAGCATAAAGTAAACAAAAATCCTCATGACTGGACCAATAAGCAACATTACGACAAATGCTGAAAAGGGTGAAGTTGTCAAGGATTTCATTTTAGTTGGATCCACAATGAACGCACATAGGAGCAGCTGTCAAGGAATCAAGTAATGTATTGTACTGGAAACCTCTGCTGCAAAAGACCTCTTTGAAGTGTTGAAAAGCAAAAATGCCACTCTAAGGACTAAGATATGCCTGACACAAGCCATGGTATTTTCAGTTGCCTTGTCTGCATGTGAAAGCAGGAAAATGAATAAAGAAGATCAAAGAATTGATACTTTTGAACTACGGTGTTGCTGAAGAATATTGAATGTGTGATAAACTGTCTTGGAAGTAAAGCCAGACTGCTCATTAGAAGCAAAGGATGGCATGATTTCACGTCACATAGTTTGGACATGTTATCAGGAGGAACTACTCCCTGGAGGACACTGTGCTCTGTAAAGTGGTAACGGGCAAACAGAGGAAGATCCTCAACAGAATGGACTGACAGGGTGGCTGCAACAACGGACTTAAGCCTAGCACCGACTGGGAGGCTGGTGCAAAACGGAGCAGCGCTGAGTTCTGTTGTGAGCTACTAAGAGTCAGAATTGATTGGCAGACACAAATAACAACAACAACAAACCTATCTAATTAAACTGATGCGAGCATTATATGAACACTAACTGGTACTACTGTAAAAGTATTTTCTAATTCATTTTAAATGTACGGTACTATTGAAATAAGGAGCTGTTAACTGGTTTGCTGCTAACCAAAAGGTTGATGGCTTGAGAACACCAGCTGTTCCACAAAAGAACAATGTTGCAGTTGGCTTTCATAAAGATTTATAGCCTTGGAAATCTTATGAGGCAGTTCTACTCTGTCCCACAGGGCACTATTAGGAGGAATCAATACTACATCTATGGATTTATGAATGGAAATGTTAAAATACTTGTATGGAAGTGGAGATGGAGATGTTTGGTGAAGGTTTTTATTTCAGTAGAGACCCAAAAACTATTCATTCAATATTTCATGATTATGAGGACAATAACAAGAGATATTAGTGTGGACAAAGCTGAAGGTTTTATTTTGTAATTCAAAGTTTTAGAATCATATTTTTTCATGTATTCTCTTCTAAAATTTAGGCCATTGAAATATCACCAAGAAGAGAATGAAAAAGAAAATGCAAATATTCTCAGTATTATCCTTCAAACCGAAAAACAGAAGAAACACTATGACCAGATAGAGACAATTTCTTTTAAAATGGCATAAAATTGTCACCTACAGACTTAAAGATTTTAGAGCTTCATCTAGCCTTTTATTATTTCAATTTCTTTTTCTAAAGTGACTATGGCCCTGTAAAGATGAATGTTACAGGTTATAAGGAACATACTCCGTGTATTTTATTGTTAAAATGAAAATACCAGTAAAACACATGAACTGCTTATTCCTGGATGAAAGGTAATAGATAGTAGTGCTTTCCTTTTATGTTAGAGTAAAATAGTGTGATAACTACTAGACTTCACAATAAATTTATATTTTAAAAAAATACATCATCAAAGATAATGATTTAAGCTTCAGAGAATCTGATTTCTGAGAAGTAACTAAGCTACAGCAATTTTCAGGTTTCCGCATGCTATTGAGAATCAGATCACGGCTCACTGTGCCAGGAGAATTCTAAATCTACAGTCTAGCATTAACTCAGCATGTCCTATTATCAAAAAATGTCCTTTTATAAACTGACTCTCTTCTTTTTAAGAAAGGTTAACCATGGGTCAAAGGCATCTTGGGAATGACATCACGAAAGTCTATCATTCTTACACCACAAGTGTCAACTGATTCCTTGAAGAAAGCTTCAAACTGAACCATAAGCTCATGAAATACAGAGACAGTGGTAAAGTTTAGTTAATTAAGCAAGAGTTTATAATTAATAAATTTTTGTGTGGTCTATATCATTTTAAAAGTGAAAGGAAAGCATTTGCCACCACTGAAGAAGAAAATCATACTCAACGCTTACTCTCAAAATTGATATTTACAAGAAAAGAATTCAGCATGTAACTGGCCTTTGGGAGAGGAATTCTAATTTATCACCATTTTGAAATCCCAGATGATAAAGATTTAACCAAAGATCAAAGAGTGTCAGAGGCATTTGGCCTGTCCTACAAAGCTGATGTGGACGTGATACCACTGGTGAGGTATTACTGTCAAAAATGTTTCATTTGAGTCTCATCATAGCTTCTGACTTAACTTCCAGCTTGACAGAAATAGAACAGATACAAGAACAAGCTGAACCATACCGTCAGAAAATAGCAGTTTTTAATACAGAATATTAGAAATTCATAAGGACAGCTAGACAGATCTCTTCAAAAAGTCAACATCATGAGGAAAAAAAAAAAAAGATGAGGAGTTGGACCTGAACTAGAACAGAGTCTGAAGAGACAAAACCAAATGCAATACAATTAAATGATTCTTGAATGGTTTCTGGTTTGAAAAAAAAATCAATGATTAGATATACTTGGAGATGATAGGAGATATTTATATATGAATAAGTAACAGCTGATATTAGGGATAGTTACTAAATTTCTAAATAACTAATAGTTATCCTAACGGTATTACAGTTATATAGAAGATTATCCTTATTCTTAAGATACGCATGCTAGAACATTTAGTATGATGATGTCTGAAATTTATTTTAAATGTTTCATTAAAAGTACTTAATATATAAAATTCAAATAACACATGGATATAGCAAGCAAATACGTACAAATATATATATACATATATATGTAAACATATATCAAGTATGTCAAAATGCTACCTTTGTTGACTCTTGGTTAAGGATATATGGGTGTTCACTGTACTAGCTCACCCTGATTGTAGGCTTGGAAATTTGCATAATTAAAAGATTCATTTTAATTAAGGATAAAACAAGCCAGAGAAAATAGCAACTCAGTGAGACTGAACATTATCACTACTGTAAGTAACAATGATCTATTGATAACTTGCTACATTCTAAAAACTATATCAGGTGCTACACATACATTTCCTGACTTAGTTTCCATATCAGCTTGGCAAGGTTCATATTGTAACCCAGTGTTACACATAAAGAAACTAAAGCTCAGAGACTATAAATAACATGTCCAAGTCCATATAACCATTACCAGGTGAAGCTTAGATTCAAAGTCAGTTCTGCCTGACATCTTTTAACTAAACCATACTGAGTACTGATTTAAATCTTTAGTTACCAAATTAGCAATAATTAATTAAACTTTCTGTCCCATCCTGAATATACAGATTTGTTAGTTCTACAAACATAGAGTCTGATTAAATTAGTTAAGAGAAGCTCTTCTTGCAGATGGCAGGATGTGGATAGCCAACTATCTTACATATTATCTTTTTTGACATGTGAAATAATTAGAATCAAGGAAAGATAAATAGCATACAGGACTTCTGGCAGATTGTCACTTCTTTGAATAACTAACACAAGACTTGAAGGGGTCAAACACTACAGCAGAGAATTAATATATGAATATGGCAGAAGGTCCATTATGTGATAGAGTCTATAAAACTGCACTCAAAGTTTACAGAATTGCTAGAGAATTAGATGTAATCCTTTTCTGGGAGATAAGAGCAAGGGGAAATTGGATCAAAATAAAAAAGTATCTATGCACAAGGACCATAAAGAAGCCCTTTCCCCCTCCCCCTTAACTATGAGCTTTAGTCCAGAAAAAGCCTCAAGTCAAGACCCAACCTAAATTACAGAACTCCATACAAGCATAACCTGGATCTATTTTCCTGTATGCTCCTTTCAATTCTTTAGGAGGAAGCAGGAAATAAGTTTATGGACCCTCCTTTATACCCTACATGGCTCTTAAGCTTATTACTGTCTGAGTTGCTTACAAGTGTCGTAGCAGACAATTAAATCATTCCAACAGACACTTATGGTCTTGGATTTCAAAAAGAAAAGTCTACATTATAAAGATCTAAATTAGTAAAATCTAGGGGAATATAGTCTGGTAACACCAATTAAAACATACTTGTAAATTGGAGAAAACCCCAGAATATGATCCCCAGACACGCTTTTACCTCAGTACTAAAGTCACTCCTAAGGTTCTACCATCAGCCAAAGATTAGGCAGACAATAAAACAAAACAAGACCAAATGCGTACACCAGCTTAGGGACAGAGTGAGAAGGCCAAGGAGACAGGCAAATTTGTTACCAGGGAACTCAAGGTCAAGAAGGGGAACTGTTACATGGGGGTTGGCAACCAAGGTCACAGAACAACACATATATTAATTGTTTAGTGAGAAACTAACGTGCTCTGCAAACCTTTATCTAAAGTACAATAAAATACTTTTCAAAAGTTCATCATTTAACAGTAAACAAGCCGGGGTCTGGAAATATCTCAATGTACATCGCTAAGGGACTGTTTGTGTAAGTATATTTACCCAATGAAAAAGTGTGTAGATATTAATGATGCAAGTATTTTTCACAGTTTCTTAACCTGGAAAAGATAATTTTAAGTTCTGTTCAGGACACAAAAAATACAATTCCTAAAATTCAATTGTAGGCAATGGATTCATTTTTCTCTTCTTTTGCTAAAAGCCACTTAGCTGTTAGTTGCGTGCAAAAGAAAAAAAAAGCTGACTGGGTAAAAGAAGTAAATAACCTAAAAACAGATACACAAGGTTAGGGACACTTAATTCTAACTTGATTAAGCATGAAAGGGAAATAATGAGCACAGCATACCACAAAAAAAATCAAATGTGGTTTTAACAAACATTTATTGGATGGCCTTCTATATAGGAAAGCAAAGTAGCAACTCTATGCCCTGGAGCCAGACAGGCTGAGTTCAAGTTCTGCTTGCCACTTACTTGTTATGGATGAAATATAGGACTCGTTATTTAACTGCTCTCTTGGCCTCTGCCTGCTCATCTATAAAATGGGATAATAACATCCTTAAAATAGTGCCCAGCACAAAATCAGCATTTAGTAAATGGTATGAATTAGTCTTTCTGCTATAGAACTTGGTTCCTGCCCTCAGGCAGCTCACAGTCAAGCAGAGAGACACCTTCGAAAAATTAGCAAGCAATGATTTCTTCTGCAGAAGACTGGAAACATTTTTAATTCTGTCCTCAACAGGCATGATCTATAGCAGTCTAGAGACCCACCAGGGATGATCAGTGTTACTACCTGTCACTAGAATAGCCTAAAGGGACAGCAAACGCCGAAACGGCGGGCCGGGGGGAGACTATTTCCTTTCACACCTGGAAGTAACGGCATCACCACGGCCGGCGTCACACAGCTGCCCCACCGCCGCGCACCTCCTCCCGTGCCAGAGCTTACAGAATCCTTATTAATGTTTTTTTCTTCTAATGTTACTTGTAAATTATAATTTTTTTTGTATAGTATTACTTCTTTTCCTTTAATTATTACCTCATTCTCAAAAAAGCTATGATACACATTCACCAGTACTAATTATCACAATGCTGTGGTAGTTAGACCGTCATAAAACTTGACAAAATGAGTGACTGTAAGAGCACCAGCAGCAATAAAACAACAGCAAATGCTTGTAGCACAAGCCGAGGAGGCCACGTGATCTGAAGCATTACTGTAATTGGGGAACAATGACAAGTTTGACTAGAGCGCATTACAAGGTTCAAAACGTAAATTACCGTAGAGTTTTAGCCTTGAAAGTATATTGATACATGTAACCTTAGCTTATGAAGAATGCTTTTGCTATTATAACTAACTACAGTGATGCTTTTACAGACAATGGTTTTGGTGTCACGGCCTGTGACACCTGATGCAGCCGCCCCCCACACCACTCGCCTTCATGATGTCACTGTCTAGAAGCAAGCATAGTGTGCTGAGGAAAAAACAGATTAGATTTTCAAATCTAGATGATTTTCACAATGAATTGGCATAAACGGACAGGAAATGAACAAGGAGATGATGACAGCTGGATTAGAAAGAACGTTTAAAGAGAGCATTAGTTCCATAAGAACACCAAGGAACAGAAGGGTGTCTGGCAAATCCTTCTTATCCTCAATGATGCCATCAGCATGTATTTCATTAATGGCCAATTATAAGTAATATGACTTCAGTGAATACAGATACATACCCAGACCTCTACTCCTCTCAAGCTAATAGCATCTGCAAAACAATCTGTATCTACTCTTTTGATTTCTAACAGTAACTAAGTTAATCATTTGAATTTCTTAAGTCTACCCTTTTCAGAAAAAAATGAATGCCTTATATCCCTAAGCTCTGAATGTGCTTTTATTATGGATGTAATCCTTTTCTCAGCCAGCAGTAGTGAATCGAAGGGTGCCTGAAATGCTCTGAAGCCTCTAATTTTAAACTTGATATGAAATCTTTATTTCCTATAAATGACATAGCAATATTAAGAAATTCTTTTTCCTCTCACAGAGTCAAAGCAAGATGCATAATTCAGGACCTAAATGAACAACTGTGCTCTTACATAAATCCGTTTTCAAGATCTTTAGTGCCACTGTTGCTGCCCGTGTGGTGCAATGATACAGCGCTTGGCTGACAACCGGAAAAGGTCAGTGGCTCAAAGCCACCAGGCACTCTGTGGGAGCAGAGACCTGGATATCTGCTCCTGTAATGATTACGGCATTGGAAACCTTATGGTGTGACTCTATTCTGTCATATAAGATTGCTCTGAGTCAGAATCAATTCGATGACACATAACAAGTGCCATAGTAACTACCAAGTATAATGTATAGTCAGGTTTTTTGTAAAAGAGAGTCACCAAAAGAGTTAACAAAGGCACTTTTTTTTAATAGCCTTTATATGCCCTCTTTCCCCAACATCCGCTCAGCAAAAGCATTAGCCTTGTATAAACTTCACTGTTTATCTTCTTGGAGGGATAACTAAACGTTCACTGAATTATTCAGAGGATAGTTAAACTTGTCTTTTTTCCCCACTGTTCCACAGAAAGCATGTATCCTGCAAAACCAATGCACCATCTATATGCATCGTTTCTCTATTTTGTCAGTCTTACCGTCCCTTGTTTCTTATCTCTGTACGGTTCCCTTTACTGTTGACAGTACGAGATAATATCAGCTAAGACAACTACGTTGGTTAACTGCCCATGTGGTCAGAGATTTTGTCACAGATAGAATCTCAGGACAATATAACAAATGACTGGAGAAAATATAGTAATTTAAAGCTGTACTGGATCCCGAGCACACTATTTTTGTAGCTGATGGATGTTTTAGTCAGCCAGTGCTGCTCTCACAGAAATATCTTGAGTGGATGGCTTTAAAAAGAGAAATTTTATTTTACAGTAAGCTACAAGTCCAAATCCAGGATGTCCACTCCAGGGGAAGGCTTTGTCTCTGTCGGCTCTGGAGTAAAGTCCTTGTGTTGCCTCGGTCTTTGTTCAGGGAGCATCTTGGTGCAGGAACCTCGGGTCTCAAGGACACACTGTACTCCTGGTGCTGCTTTCTTGGTGGTATGAGGTTTCCAATTCCCTGCTTGCTTCCCTTTCCTTTTATCTCTTTTAGGTTAAAAGGGTAAAAAGTGGTATAAGCCACACCCTAGGGAAACTCCCTTTATAGTGTAGCAGGGAGGGGATCTTAGGCAGGGATTTACAGTCCCACCCTAATCCTCTTTAACATACAGCATAGGAAAATCACAAAACAGAGGTCAATCACACAATAATGGTAATCACAACCCAGCCAAATTTCTATACATATGTTTTAGGGGACACGATTCAATCCTTGACAATAGGTGAACTCCATCAGTGAGAACCACCCTGTCCAGTGTCCAGAAGGACCAGGTAAAAGAAAACTAAACATTGTTAAGGTATTATTACGGTTATTGGTTTAACTCTTAAGGAGTAGACCCAGATCAAACAGAAAGGGATGAAGACCTCCACGGGCATCGTGCAGGCACCCTCTCTTCCCAAAGAAAGGGGCTGCAGGCTCAGACAGTGTGGAATAAGTTTCGCAGGCTCAAGGGACAGGCTGCTCGATGTTTTTAGGTATCACTGAGTTAAATTTTGACTCCTAGCAACGCTATATGACAGAGAATAACTGCCCTACAGGGTTCTTCCTGTAGGCTTTAATCTCCAGGTCCTTCTCCCTGTGATGCACTAGGAGGGTTCAAATAGCCAAGGACTTAACTGTTACAACACGAGGACTCCATCAAGAGACAGGTAACAAACAAGTTCGGTTAACAGAGGAGTCTTTGAACAAAACTTCTCTTACATATGAACATCTCTGGGATACCTTGGGACAGAATTTGCCCACAAACACTCTTGGGTTCTCCAGTTTCTCAGGAGGTTGCTTGTCCCAATAAAAGTACATGCTGTTCTCCAGTGGGGATTTGTAGAATGGTGAAAAATGAAAGCAATATTCTTTGGTGAACATGCACTGAGGCAGAGTGCTTAAGTATGAGGCAGAGCATCCAGGAGACGTGACTGGGTCAGAGTTTTGTCTTTTGCACAGTTAGATGAGCCTTGTAAGCATAATTATAGCTTCATGCATGATAGTTAGAAAGTCCTGGTAGGTGTGAATTTTTGTCTGTGTCATATTTAGAAAACCAGAAATACTCAATGTAACATGTGAAACAAATTGTGCCTCCCATGATCTTTGGGACATCTCACAAACCAAGGTACAAGAGTGTTACCATTGACACATCACAACATCTAACCCTAGGTAATATTTCTCAAAACCTACATTACCAACTAAAAATTTAAACACACTCCATTAGTCTGCACACATTCAATTATTGAAAACATGTGTCCAACAAAAAAAAATCACACACAAAATGTTTGTGATGGATAGTCTTGTACCTGTGCCAGGAAATAAGCTGTTCTATTAATTCTGTCTTATAATTGTCTATATCTCACATTAGTCAGTTGTCCATTTCCTTAGTCATGTAGAAATCTTAAAAATGTCAAGTTGAGAAGCCAGAACCAAGTCAGTAACAGACACGCAGAAAGAGAAAATTGCACTTGTAGAGCCTTTGACTATTTTGCCTGGAAGGAACCAGAAGAAGAAACAGAGGGCAGGGCAGGGCAGTAACGGAGCAATAGGCCACAGTGCTGGCTTGAGGCTGAATCAGAATGTGAACTTATCTCCTTAATCCAGTTCAGGGTGCCTTCCATGTTGCCCCCCCTTTCAAATTACATGAGGGAGACAGGATGGACTTTTTGTTTTCTGATTTTGAGGTACTAAGAAAAACATGAATTCTATACATTTTCCAAGTACAGTATTAAGGCAAACTCTGCAGCTGCTCCAAAAAAAAAAAAAAAAAATAGCCTACTGCCATTGAGTCAATTTCAACTCATAATGACCCTACAGGACAGATTAGAACTGCTCCACAGACTTTCCAAGGAGCACTTCATGGATTTGAACTGCCGAATTTCGGTTAGCAGATAGAAGACTTAAGTACTATGTTACCAGGGTTTCTAGGTAAAATTGAACTTGGCTGTAAATAAATACCTGTACCATATAAACAAATAACACTTATGCAATCAAATTTTAAGATGGTTAGTCTAATATTACAACAAAACCATTTACTTGACTGTCCCTCCACTGTACCCTGTAACTCATACCCAAGATTCTACTTAACAGGCTTGCTGACTTTGATACAAATATGACAAGAATCAAAATGTCCACTTAGAATCTTCCACAGATGATACTATAAAGCAAAAGACTGAGCAACAATCTTCAAAGTTGCATAATTTCCAGCTTGGAACAATTGGAAGAAAACCCATTACTGTAGGACTAAATACCTGCTCTGTGTTAAGCCAGGCTGTTCTTACACTTCATACATTTTTCTGTGCTTGTACCTTATTGTTCCAGTCTGGGGTTTCTGGAGTTTGATAAACATATGAAAATTGCAGTCTTTCAATACAGAACCAGTAGATTGAGTTCCTTTTTGTGCTTGAAGCAGAGCTTTAAAGGAATTCTGGAATAGCCCTGAAGAATGGCTTGATGACAATGGGAGTGATCAGAATGACTGTTCTCCAAGATAAAGAGAAAATCAGAAGAACAGAGAAGCAGTTGCTTATTCACCTGCTCTTCTTCTCCTAAATGATCTCCTTCCAAAGGCAAAATCCATGGAGGTTCTGGGTTTTGTCTTTAATAAAGGAAGCTGTTCCTCTTTCAACAGCTGACATGCTATGATTCAGCTGCTACATATTTAATAATAATTGAAAGAGAACAGCAAAAATCTCTATAATTGAAGAAAATTCAATAATTGAGGAAGTTATTAGAATAACATATGTAAAATGACCAGTTTAATTGGATTATTATAAAGATATCATAGAGATCTGGTTGACTGTTGATCTGAAATACTTAGTTGTTTTCTTTTTTCCTTTACATGCAGGCATAAATGCAATATGATTATTCAGACCTCATAGAGCTCCAAAAAGCAAGTAATTCCAGTTTACAAATATTTGTAATAATATAGCACAAATACAATGATAATTCTAGTCTCTCAGTCAAAAGTCCTATTATTAATCGCATCAAAAGGCCAGTCATGAATTCCTGCTCTACCATGTTAACAATCACTAGTTGTTCTTTGCCTTCATTATATTATATGACAGGAATTTAAAATTTCCTGTTAAGTGTTCCACAAAATACTTGTATTGTGATCATTAATTATGTGCACAAAAGAAGTCAAGGTTGAAATCAGCTTAGAATTCAAAATTCACAGTAGGATTGGGTCAGGATCCCAATTAGGAGACTCCAGAGTATTATCCCACCATCCACCTGTTTGTCATACAGGAGTAGCTTGCATGCTGGTATGATGCTGGAAGGTATGCAACAGTATTTTAAATCCAAATTTTAAATACAAATACCCATACTAGATAAGTTTTAGTGTAATTTCTAGAGTAAGAAGAAAGGTCTGGTGATCTACCTCAGAAAATTAGTCTTGAAAAGCATGAACAGTGTCTAATAAAGTGCTAGGAGATGAGCCCTCTAAGCTACAAAGCACTATGTCATAGCCACACCAGTGGGCTCAGCCAGAGCATGGATCATGAAGATGGCCCTGGACCAGGCGACACTGCCACCATTACATACAAAGTTACTGTCATAGATTGAACTGTCTCCTCCCAAAAATGTGTGTAGCAGTTTGGCTGGGCCCGGATGCCCAATATTGTGTGATTGCCCTCTATTTTGTGGTTTTTCTTGTGCTGTAACTCCTAACCTCTGCCTGCAGTTAATAGACCTCATTATGTTAAAGGGAATTAGGGTGGGATTGTAACACCCTTCCTCAGACCACCTCCCTACCTCGATGGAAAGGGAGTTTCCCTGAAATGTGGCTTGTACCACCTTTTATCCTTTCATCCTACAAGAGACAAAAGGAAAGGAAAGCAAGCAGTGAATTAAGGACGTTATATGATCAAGAAAGCAGCACCGAGGGCAGGGCATATTCTTTGGACCTGAGGTTCCTACACTGAGACACTGTCAGACCAAAGAAAGTCTGATGCAACACCAGGACTTTCCCCAGTGCAGACAGAAAGACTGCATTCACCTGGAGCTGGCACCCTGAATTTGGACTTCCAGCTTGCTGCGCTGTGTGGGAATAAATGTTCTTGTTAAAGTCGTCAGCTCGTGATGTTTCTGTTAAAGCAGCGCAGGGTAACCTCTTGGTCATGAGTTGGAACCAACTCTATGGCAACGAACAACATCAACAAAGAACTTGATTAAATAGTCTAATCTCTGAGTTCTTCATTAGACATTAGAGACACAATGTGATCTGACTTGGAAAGCTGGCCAGTGCTGCTTCCTCTCATTAAATTTTAAAGGCAGAAATCTTTCAAGGAGCCACAGAACTTCCAAAACAGAACATGGAAGTGTTGAAGGTAAAGAATCCTCAGTTTGAATTCTGGCTTCATCATTGATTATCTCTGCTTATGGGGAAATCACTTAACTCAAAGTCTCAGCCTTAGTCTTCAAAAAGAAAATAATCCTTGCTTGGCCAGGTTGTTATGGGATTCAGGTGAGATAATGAGTGTACGCGAGGCAAATTATAGCTTTCACCACCTTCTCAGGCCATCAGTGACTTAGAATGCTGTGTGAAATTCACCATCTAAAATCGAAGTGACAGGATGCATCGAGGCAGAATCAGAGACTTCTTTCCAGGCAACTCGGCTGTTACCTTACCATCTCCCTGCTCTCCTAAGGTGACGGGAGTTTCAGGCCAGCATCTTGTCACATAGACAATAGATGCACCTTTCCACAGGGAGCCCTGCCGGAACACTTGCCTAACTGTAACTGGGTCTCCACTCTTTCACTCAGGAGGGCGAGTTCCTCCAAATGCTTTGAGTATAAGAGAATCAAGCACAGCCATACTACATAAAACATACCCGTGCAAACAGGTATGTTTAGGATAAAAAGGTAAAATGAAAAATACCTGTTTTTTAAACTGGTTCTCCCAAAACACACATTTAAAAAAATAATAACTTGATGTAAACAAATTGGAGATTCTATTTCTTAATTAAAAAAAAAAAAACTATGTGAAACAGTCTGAAATTTTTAACTAGAGGAAAAGAGTAATGTTTTAACTTCAGTAGAGAGACAAGAGGTGGTAGGAAGAGCAGTTCAGCCCTCTCATGTAAATCCTATTTAGTCTCTAACATTTGGTGAAAACTAGCTGGAGAAACATGATATCTTCCATGAAACCTCACCAAACTACATGTTCTAAAGAGAACTTGATTCATAACATCAATATGATCTATAGCACCTCATTTACAAATTAATGGCATATTGTTTTTATGAAATGTATTTTTAGAGTCCCTTCACTGTTTACTAAATTTTTATTCTTCTACATTCTGAATCTTAGAGACTTGCCCATTAAAATTTGCATATAATTAGGTGAAGAGAAGGATAATACACAATACAGGGAAAATCAGAACAAGTGGAATAAACCAAAAGCTCAGACATTTCCTGAAACCAACTAAACACTTCAAGGGACAGAGTAGCACGGGCAGGGGTCTAGGGATTATGGTTTCAGGGGAGATCTAGGTCAACCGGCATAAAAAAGTTTATTAAGAAAACATGTTCTATCCTACTTTGGTGAGTGGAGTCTTGGGTCTTAAAAGCTACTGAGTAGCCATCTAAAGTGCGTCCATGGATCCCAACCACCAGCAGTGAAGGAGAATGAAGAATAAAAAAGGCACAAGGAAAACGTGAGTGCAGGAGACTGAAAGGGCCACAGAAACCAGAGACTTGATTAGCCTGAAACCAGGAGAATTAGATGGCGCCTGACTACCATCAGTGACTACGCTGACATGGAACACAACAGAGAATCCCTGATGGAGGAGAAAAGTGGGGTGCAGAGCTCGAATTCATGAAAAAGACCAGATTTAATGGCCTCACTGAGACTAGATGAACCACAGAAGACATGGTCCCAGGACTCTTAGTTAACCCAGGACTGAAACCGCTCTCAAAGCCTGCTCTTCGAAGACTCAACTATGTGACATAAAATAATACAAAGAGGGCTTCTTAGCTCAAGTAGATACAGGGGACTAAATGGGCGGTTCCTGTCTGCAGGCAAGATGAGAAAGCAGACAGGGATAGGGGCTGGTTGCATGGACATGGAAACTGGGGTTCAAAATGGGAAATGTGTTGTCATATTACAGGGATTGCGACTCAGGTCACACAACAATATGTGTATGAATTTCTGTATAAGAAATTAACTTGACTTGTAAACTTTCACCTAAAGCCCCATAAAAAAGGAAGAAAGGATACGTATAAATCTCTACAGAAACTGGCTAACAGTGATGAGTAAAATTATAGACGTGACTTAAGCCACCTAGGTATTGGGACTTTTCCTAATTCAGAAAGCAACTCAGAACTCCCAATTAACTGATGATCAGAATTTTCTTTAAGGCAACTTCAACATATTTCCTTAATCATACAACTCATACCCACATGACTTAGCTTTGCTCCTGGTGAAATAGATTACAACACAAGATTAACAAGAAGGGCAACATCTGTGCTGATTATATACAGAAGCAAAATGTTTCTCATCTCTGTACATTTGTTGGAGGCAGAAATAATTTTTCTCTTTGTTTCCATAGATACAGTAAGTCTGATTATTAATCAGAATGGTAGACCATAAATTACAAAGCCAGTTAAATATCATCTGTCCTTAATTAATATTCCAAACATTTCCTTGTTTACTAATTTGGTTCCATTTGTGCTATGCTAAATATGATTTCTGAAGACCAGTTTGATTTAAATTTATATGCACTGCAGATGTATGTATAGTAAAAAAATTGGCCTTACTGTCCTTAGCCATAGACAAAATGTGACCAAAAGAGATATAATGTAGATAACTATATCCTTGTTTCTAGGAAGTCTGACCCAAAAGACTGAACATTCCGTCTTTCTCTATATTAGAAGCATTCTGCCATCTTCCTCCTACCAGTTTTAGGGATTCATTTTTAGGTTGCATTCCCAGGATACAACCTATAGTATTAAAATAGATTTTTTTTCTAACTTCAAAAATAGGGTGACAGAAATATTTTATGGATAACAAGGTGAAGTTAAGACAACATAAAAGAGCAGTAATTGGAAGGGATAAGAAAAGAAACAAAAATATATTTGAGAGCACATTCAAGCCTAACATTTTGAACTCAGCCCAGCACATAGGACATCCCTGAAAGAGGAAGACTGGCCTTCACTGGCCCTCCGTGACCTTGGTTCCGAGCCAATCTGCTTGTGCCTTAAGTATTTTCAAATCTCCTAGCTATTTCCTTTTGCTGCCAATTGTCCTACAATTTTCCTCTGAGGACACCTTTGTATTATCCTTTACACTGAATCTGGGGCTTTTTACACCAGGGTTCCTCAGCCTCAACACTACTGAACTGTGGACTAGACCATTCTGTGACATGGGGCTGTGCACTGTTTAGCGGCATCCTTGATCTCTACCTGCCAGATGCGAGTAGCACCAACTCTCCCAAGACTAGACAATCAGAATTGTCTCCAGATATTGCCAAATGTCTTCTAGAGAGACAAAAATCCATTGCCCATAGTTGAAGACTATTGGTTTACAGACAATTATTTTTTACACTGATGCAATCAATCCCTTATCAGATACATGCTATGTGTCAAGTCCTGGACTACAATATTAAGAAAAACACCACCCTTACTTTCTCCCATTTCATAGTCTAATTGTAGGTATGGACAGGTAAATTGTCATTTGTAATTTAGTATATAAAGTAATACTCAGAGGTAAGAACAAGCATGAGGAAAGGGCATACAACCCAGTTTGGGGATTGAAGTTTCACAAAGAAATGGGCACTTAAACTGATACCACAGATACGACTTAAAAAGGCAAGAGGTGGTGGAGGAAGCTGGACAGAGTGTTCCAGAAAACACAACCAGTGGCCAAAAGCCCGTAGGTGAGAAAGCAGGTTACCGTGACTGCGGCACTGAGAGTGGCACCTGGCAGTAAGGTCATGCAAGGTTAACTTTATTCTAAAGCTAGTAGTGAAAATATAATCTTGCTCCTTAGGACAACGACTCTGACTGGGACCCCTTGCCCTGACTTTTGTAATTTGGGGTATATGTCCTCTCCATGTAAGTCAGTTCTTGGGTACCTCTATGCCAGGCCAAAACTTCTCTTGCACAGACCGCTTGGCATGGTTTCTTATTCTTTTCTGAGGAATCAGACAGAAACCACAACTCTTCTAGATCTATCCCTAAAGAAATGAGAAATTACCTTTTACTAAATTTACCTTTACTAATTTACTAAAATCACCTTTACTAAAACTATCCAACGTATTCTACTGTTACACAAATAACTTTGAGCTCTAAAGCTATTCCATTATGGTTATACACAAGCGGAGCACCAAGTCGTCAGTGTGTTAACTAATTAAATTAACACTACAGCAGTTCTTTACAAAGAAAAGGCAAGTGTGGAGTTAACTTATGATTTCCAGTGAAACTAAGATAAAAAGCAAATTAATGGCATAGCACATTTAAACACGACCTACTGCTTGCCCCCTTCTAGCCTTGGTGTTATATGCTGTTATATCTGTCTAGAAGGTAATTTCTAAACCATAAGGACTTGAACAAAAAATAATAAGTATCTGATGCATCCATTATATAAGCACTGGATTTGGTCTTTGTATGAATTAAGCACTAAACAAGCAGGTGATGGTTGTTCAGTATATCACACAACTAAAGAAGACATTTAGTGTGAGTGAGAAAACAACTTGATGTGGCTTTGAATAATATCTGAGTCACAAAGAAGAAACTCAGATGAATGCAGAACATATTGCAGCAATGTTTTTTTATCAAGCAGTGACTGGGTTTTAACAGAATGTGTTTATGATAGAATCAGTTTGGAATTTCAGGGATGAAAAATTGGTAGCAGTGTTATGTTATTAAGTATGCTCACCCTGAGTCTAGCTTTGCAGAAGATGTCTATTTGCAACCAAGCGATTTTGAAATCATTTCTTCTTGGTCAACTCTTTACAAAAGCATCAAACAGGGGAAAGGAGAGATCTAGGGAAAATAAATCAAGAGATGAACATTTCCCTCCAGTTTGGAAAGAGCTGTCATTACAAGCAGAGACTAGGCTGGGGCCTCTACCTATGACCCTCAGCACACTTCAGAGAAATTCTTGACAATTGATTCTCCTCTCACAGGGAGAAAAGAAAAATCTGTGAAGTTTTAAACTCTCATATATTCTTTCTCTTATGTTTCTAATTCTGAATGTTAGAAGATGTTTCAACAACTAAAGAAATTTATCTTCTCCTTAAACTATTATCTCTGATTTTCCCATTTAAAAATTATATTACCTCTCATCTAGGGTTTAAAAAGAATTTGGTTCTTTCTAAATCATCATATCCAAATGTCTAAGATTATAAAACCAACCAGGGAGTACTGGAATTTAATTCTTTGTTCCTAATCATATTTTAATTTTCAATAGTATTCAACAAAACTATTAAAACAGCAAATGAAAAGATCTTTAGAGCTTTTGTAATAGTTGTACTAAGTTATAATGCTTTAATGTATCAAGACTGAACCCAAACCGGAATAAGAGAAAGAAAAAAAGGAAGACAAAAAGAAGAGAAGGAGGAGAGGACAAGAATGAATAGAGAAGGAGTAACAAAAATAGAGTTAATGTTGTAATTCATAGAAGCTACAGTGTGACAACTTCACTTGGATTTTAGAATTAATGAATAATACACAAGTGCAGAGACTCTGCCCCCCCCCAAAAATCAACCTAAATAATCATAACTATATCCTTAAAGAAGGAATGTGTCCATAAATTGGTGCAGGATTTGGAAAAGCAAGGATGTTCAAAAATAAAACTTTCAAAAAAGAAAATTCAAGGAGCAAAATTTGGGAGAGTCAAGCCAAACTTCAGCCAGAGAAGGAAGCATCTTGGCCAAGTGCATTTAAAATACTGAAGCAATCAAACTCACTATCATCCATTTATCCATATATCCCCATGCTTCACAGAGTAGAAATGTTCCATAGTGGGTTTTCTTGGCTGTAGTCTTTAAAGAAGCAGGTTAATAAGATGTCTTTCTGTAATGCCACCAGCTGGGTTCAAATCCACAAACTTTAGGTTAGAAGTGAAGCACAGACTGTTTCTGCCACCCAGGGAGCTACTAGAATACTGAAATCCCATAAAAAGCCTTCCCTGTCAGGTGGGTGGATACATCAGACTAAAGCAATTTGTATCTGAAATCTCACTTGCTGATTCTAACTCTAGAATGGTGTACTTACAGGTCAGGGATACTGTAGTCATGCCAACACTCATGAGAATGATCTATTAACATTCTTATTCTGTACTTCAGTTTCACGAGTCTGGTTAGTGACAGTATATCACACCAGTAGTTAGTATATCCACTCTCAGAGTGATATGCAAGACTGAGGATTTCTTACTTAACCAGTAAATAACACCTGTATTTTAAGACAATAAAAGTCTCCTTGAGCACTAATCAGCCAGTCTTTCTCAAGTGGACACCAACAGGCAATGTTACTGCCTGTTTGTGCTCTCCTTTTGAAATTTCTACAACTAAAAATGTACCCATTTCTTGTGAACATTAAAGAGTATGTAGACATTCTAAATACAAATTGCATGTGCCCTTTCTGGATATAGGGATAGCAATGACACCAGTTACTCATCCATTGGTTCTATAAACACAACCGTTTTCTGCGTTGCAAGTTCTCGGGTAACTACTGGAGGTGAGCCATTGCCACCTTCCAACAGCTCACAACCTAGCAGGGGACACAGAAATGTGTTATCACGAAGCAGTGTTAAGAATGCTACGCCAGTGGTTTTGTAGAAGTGAAACTGAAGCAAGTGGAGAAAGAAGTGCTTCATGTAGCAGCAGGGGACAGTTCTAGAATTAAAAACTGGCATGTATCTCATGTAGCAATAATTTGCAGAACTTATGCTTATAAACTTTCTAACTTATAAGTGATTAGCCCAAATATTTTATATATAAATATTTCCATGTCAGTATAGAGAATAGCTAGTTCTGAGGGTATTTACTGCTACGTAAAACTGGGGATACCATGTGACTCCCCCACACTGTCATTTACTTGCATCCATTAAGTTCTGTTTGGAAATAACTTGCTTACCAGCAATAGAACTCAGCTGTGTTCACTTTTGAAATTTAGATGTATTTGTACATAATCGGGAAAGTGAGGACTATGGCTATTTTGTTTGCTGTTTTATCCACAGGAACTATAATGGCACCTGGAGAATAGAAGGTGCTCAGTATGACCTATTCAATGTTTGTCCAAATATTTAAGCATGTCAGCAACTCCTCAAGATATCTGGGTGATCAGCACAATAAAAGATTAAAGCTGCACCTTGTCTCTTGGAAACGAACTTAAGCAAAATCAGGAACTCAAAATGACTAGATTATTTTGATAAATATAGTTTTCCATAACAAGAGGGAGGTGATGGCTATAGACCTTTGACCTCAAAATCTCTCAGACTACCAGGTGTTCCATTACATGGACATTTTAAGCTTCAAACCATGATGCATTCAAATATACATTAGCAAGCAGCCATAATAGTTGTTCTGGTTCTCTGACCTGCTAGAACTCTAACAGGCACTTTTCTTGAAGGGTTTGCTTGAGAGAATTGCAGCAATATTCCAGCAACAGGAACCACCTAAACTTCTAAATGGTAGCAGGTGGCAAAATCCTCAGCTAATGGCTACACATGAGACTAAACAGGCACTGCTCTGAAGAGTCTAAGCCCGGGTTTCTGAGTCTCAGCACCACTGGTATTTGGGGCTAGATAATTCTTTATTCTGGTAGGAGGAGGGGCTATCCTGTGCACTGCAGGATGTTTGGCAGCATCTCTGACGTCTACCCACTAGATGCCAGTAGCTATCTCTCCCCTCAAGTGTGACAACCAAAAATTCCCCAAACCAAGAACAACAACAACAATAAACATTTCTGTCGAGTTGATTCTCATCTATAGAGATCCCATGCATACAGCAGAACCACACCACAGGGCGTCCGAAAGCAACTGGTAGATTTGAACTGGCAACCTGTGGGTTGCAACCAAGGTCTCAACTGCTGTGCCACCATGTCCCTTGGAGGTAGGGAGAAGGGACAAATCATTCCTGGTTGAGAACCACTGAGTCAGGCTACTTGGCTTACTGAATACTTAGTCTCTTTTTTTATGTATGCCAGAGGTGACTTCATATTTCTAAACAATCCAGCACTCTCGTTTTAACAATGAAAAATCATTCAAACATCCCTATACCATAATTAGAGAAAGTGCTAATAGCAGGTGTTTTTGGAGAGTATACTCTTGATTAGATTCTTTCAAACGCTAACTAAATACTTGTTCTAGATGTATGCCTGCTTGATTAGAGTATTTCAAATGTTAACTAACCATATCCCTGACTTCAAATGCAAAGAATTAACTACACAGCTACTAACCAAAAGGTTGGTGATTCAGGAAGGCACAGCCAAGATTGCAGAGTAGTCACACACTTATTGTGATCCCTCTAACAACAAAGAGCCAAAAGTAAAAAATGAATCAATTACATATGACATCCTAGGAGCTCTGACATCAAATGGAAAGGTGAGAAATTGAGCTGAGCAATAGGGAAGAGAGAACAGATCCAGAAGTACATAGGATTCATCTGGTTTGACCAACTGGGAAATGGCTGTGACAAGCATGGTAAGCAGAGAGGTGGCAGTTTGACAGTGTCCTCTTCAACAGGAGAAACTGACAAGAAAATCCAGTCATACTTCCAGAACCAGTGAGAAACATCACTAGATCATTTAAAAAGCTCTATTGCAGAACACGGACCTAAATCTTCCCTTTGGGATAAACCTCTATCACTTCTCCTAGCACCTGGTCCTCCCTTCTCTGCATAGCTCCCGGCTCTGGACTCTGATACCATCAAATAAGCCTGAAGTAGACTTCTTAAGCTTGTCCTGAGCCATTCTCCAAGACTCAGAGAGGGAACAACTTAACACATTGGTAAAAGAGGGGAAAAAATGTCTGCTAACTCCCCTGAGCCATAAATTTAGGACAGAAACAGTTTCTCAACCTAGATTCAAACATAAGGGTATGACCCATTCTCATAGATGCTCAGGGATGACTGTTAGTCTGTCCTCTTCAACAGCTGCAGCCAGATGCCTGTGCCTATACCAATCACCCCAGCCCATCTAGGAGAGTAGGTGAGAGCCTGCACCTTACACTTGACGACTGACTAGCTGGACAATTGAGGTGAATGAATATGAGGTCTGACAACTAAGTTCACAAACTCATCCTAGAAAAATCGATACATACCTCATTGCTGAATACCACTACAGTCACCTTCCAAGTACTCCCCTTAGGAAGCTATGAACCAATGTCAGCACCTAGTTCATCCTTCAAAGCAATTTTGGAACTCTTTTTATGGAATGGCCATCAAAGCTGTCATCATGTTTGATGTCCAAATATCATCAAAATGTCTTCCTTTCAATCTTTCTTTATCTTTGGGTAAAGAAAAAAGTCACTAAAGGCCAGATGAGGTGAATAGGGAGGGTGTTCAAACACAGTTATTTGTTTACTGGCTAAAAACTACTGTACAGACAGTTCCGTGTGAGCTGGTACACTGTCATGATGCAAAAGACATGAGTTGTTGGTACAAAGTTCACATTGTTTGGGTTTAACTTTTTCATGTAGACTTTTCAGCACTTCCAAATAACAAATTTGGTTAACGGTTTGTCCATTTGGTACAAATTCATAGTGAACAATTCCTCTGAGACCAAAAATGTTAGCAACATCTTTTTGACTCTTGATTTGGACTGACAGAACTGTTTTGGTTGTGGAGAATTGCCTGACTTCCATTGTGTACTTTCTTTCAGGATTGTATTGGTACACCCATGTTTCATCACCAGTGATAACATGGCCTGAAACATCATCTTGCCTCTCCAAAAATTCTTGGCAAACTTCAACCATCTTTTGCTTTTATTCACTGGTGAGCTCCTTAGGGACCATTTTTGCATACAATACACCTTTCTCATACCAAGATTTTCAGTTCACATTTTCCAGCTTCTCTGTCAGTGTTTTGTTGATCTGCAATGCTTCTCACAGTCAGCTGATAATTTCAACACACAATTTGACAAATTTTTACAACGTTTTCATCACTTCTGCTTGTTACTGGCTACCAGGAACTCTCTTCATCAGTGATGCTTTCTCTCCCCACAAGCCAACATGAACACAACTGTGAGACACTGATATACCACAGTTATAAAACCTTACTGAGTAGTTTGTACAGTGCTGCCAAAGTAAGCACACAGTGGCAGATTTGAGAACTTAATTGCCACACCTTGTACACAAAAAGTAATTTGATTCCTGGGCTTACATGTCTATTGACAGCTCTAATCATATAACAACAAGACATTAGAGCTTCAAAGCCACTAATAACCAAACCAGCACACACAACCAGCCTATTTGGACATTTCAAAACAAAATGAAACAAGAAGCTAGAACACAGTACATAAACATAAAATAAATAAATAAAACTTACTGGTGGAACAGAGATAGCAGTCAATTTCAAATTACTTAAAGAGGTAGACCACAATACCTTCAGAACCTCTGAAAACAATAAATAAATTTTCCAGAGAATGAGAACCTCCTGAAATTATTACAGATAAAATACAAAAGATTAATATTTAGAATTCCTCAAGAAAATAGGAAGAAGATGAGGCAAAATGTAGCAGAGCATGTCAAATTGAACAGACTGCAAGAAAGCATACAGTAGCAAGAATTAGCAATTCAGACAATTAATATTAAAATCACAGAATTAGATAAATCAATAGAAAATACAGGAGTAGAATTGAGGCAATAGAAGTCTGTATTAGTGAGACTTAAGATAAACCATGTGACCCCAATATACTGAAGTAAAAATCAGACACAGTAAGAATTATGTGGAACACTATCAAGAGGAACAACCAATGAGTGATTTGAATACTGGGAGGGCAAGGAGGATAACAGAAAATACAGAGAGAATTGTCAAAGATTTGTTGACAGAAGACTTTTTGGATGTCATGAAATATGAAAAGATACCTACCCAAGATGCTCATCAAACCCACACAAAGTAGATGCAAAAGAAAAACAGCAAGGCATATTGTAATGAAATGTGCAAAAACTAAAGATAAGGTAATAATTTTAAAAGTAGCTAGAGATAAACAAAAAACAGTCTACAAAGGACAATCAACAAGACTAAGAAGGAACTACTCAGGAGAAACCATGCAAGAAAGAAGGCAATAGGTTGACATACACAAAGCCTTGAAGGAAAATAATTGCCAGACAAGTATTATATATCTAAAAAAAACTGTCTCTCAAATACGATGGCAAAATTAGGATATTTCCAGATAAACAGAAACTGAGGAAATCTGCAAAAACTAAACCAAATTACAAGAATACCAAAGGGAGTCCTTTGGTTAGAAAATCACTAACATCAGGTAACAATCCAAGATGAGAACAAAAAGTAGAGCAACTAGATATCAACCCAAATAGAGGAATCTCATCAATCAGTCAAAGGCAAAACACTAAAAATAAGGTAGCAGTATGTCATTATGTAAACATCATAACAAAGTAGTGGAACTTAAGAAAATATTGTCATAGATCTTTCATAAGCAGAGGAAATCAAAGCAATATGAAGAAACTAAAAGACTTGTTTAAATTTGGAGAAATAGGGGTAAATATTATAGAAACCACAAAGGAAAATGTCAATTCTGTGCATCAAAATAAAAAGAAAAAAAAATGAAGTTTCAGCAAATAAAAATCAACAGTGAAAAAGATAAAAAGAAAACATGTAAAGACTCAGTACAACAAATTCAGTGGAACAAAGTAATTGTCTATGATGCACCAAAAAAAAAAAAAGAGACATCAAAATAACAGCATTAAAGTGATACTTATCAATAACCACACTGAATGGAAATGGATTAAATGCACCAAAAAAACGCATGGAGAGTAACAGACTGGACTGAAAAAAACCCGTATATGTGCTACCTACAGGTCTCAAAGACCATAGACCATAGGCCTTAGACTCAAAGACACAAACAAACTAAACCTCAAAGGATGGAAAAAGAATGTATCAGGCCAAGAAGATTCAAAAATGAGCAGGCATGTCAATATTAATCTCTGATAAAATATATTTTAAATAAAATCTACCATATTGGATAAGGAAGAACACCATATAATAATTAAAGGCTCAATACACTAGGAGGATATAATCACATTAAGTATCTACCCACCCAATGACAGCACCCCAAATACATAAACTCTAATTGTTGTGAAAACAAAAATAGACAATTCCATAATAAACATAGGAGACTTCAACACAACACTTTCAACGAAGCACAGAATATCCAGAAAAAAAGCTTAATAAAGATAAAGAAGATATAAATGCCAAATCAACCAACTTGACCTGACAGACATACACAGAACACTTCACACAACAGCAGCCAGGTATACTTTATTTTCCAACACACAGGCAACATTCTCTAGAATTAATCATATGTTAGGCCACCAAGCAATCCTTGACAAAATCCAAAGTATTGAAATACTACAAGTCATCTTTTTAGACCATAAAGCCATAAAAGTAGAAATCAATAACAGAAAAAGGAAGGAAAAAAAAATAAACACATGGTAACTGACCACCAACACCTTACTCAAAAACTTATGGGTTATAGAATAAAGCAGGAACGGAATAAAAAAAAAAATCACAGAATTAAATAAATGTGAAAATACATGCCACAAGAACCATTAAGAAACAACAAAAGCAGTGCTCAGAGCTAAGTGTTTCTTTACAAATGCACACACTCAAAAATAAGAAAGAACCTAAAGCAAGGAATTAACCCTACAACTTCAACAAGCAGAAAGAGAGCAGCAAAAGAACCCCTCAGGCACTTAAAAAAAAAGCAAATAATAAAAACTAGAACAGAACTAAATGAATCAGAGAATATGAAAATGACTGCACTAATAAGACTGAAAGCCGGTATTTTGAAAAGAAAAATTGATATACTAGTGGCCAAACTAACAAAAGAAACACAAAAGAGGAAGCAAATAATTCAAATAAGAAATTATGCAGGTGATATCAAAACAAACAGAACCAAGTGAAATTAAAAGAAGCAAAACAACATTATGAAAAATTGTACCATAATAAATTTGAAAACCTAAAGAAAATGGATAAATTTCTAAAAACACACTACCTACCAAAACTAGCACAAATAGAAGTAAAACAACTAATGAACTCATCACAAAAAAAAAAGACGTGGGAAAGGTAATTGAATAAACTAGCAATCAGAAAAATTCCTGGCCCTGATGGCTTCACTAGAATATTCTGCCAAACATTTAGCAAAGAGTTAACATCACTATTATTAAAGGTATTCCAGAGCATAGAAAAGAATGAAATACTCTGAAGTTCATTCCATAAAGCCAGCATAACTCTGACAGCAAAAACAGGTAAAGATAGCACAAAAAAGGAAAATTACAAATATCTCTCATGAACTTAGATGCAAATATCCTCAACAAAATTCTAGCTGATAGAATTCACCAACATATCCAAAAATAATTCACCATGACCAAGTGAGAATCATACTAAGGATGCAGGGATGCTTCAACATTAGAAAACCAATTAATGTAATCAATAATATAAATAAATCAAAAGAACCACTTGATTTTATCAATTGATGCAAAAAAAAGCATTTAACAAAGTCCAACACCCATTCATATTAAAAATTCTCATCAAAACAGGAATAGAAGGGACATTCCTCAATGTAATAAGGAGCATATGTGCAAAGCCAACAGCAAACATCATCTTAAATGGAGAGAATTTGAAAGCATTCCTCTTGAGAACAGGAACCAAACAAGGTTGCCCATTGTCACCACTCTTATTCAACATTGTCCTGGAGGTTATAGTCAGAGTAATCAGGCAAGATAAAGGAATAAATGGCATCCAAATTGGCAAGAAAGAAGTAAAAATATCTCTATTTGTAGATTATACTATCTTATGCATAGAAAACCCTAAAGAATCAACAAAAGCATTACTAGAAATAATAGAAGGGTTGAGCAAGTATTAGGATGCAAGATATACATAAATCAGTTGGATTCCTTTATACCAGCAAAAAGACTATCAAAGAGTTAATCATCAAGTCAATACCATGTATAATAGCCCTCAAGAAGGTAAAATACCTAGGAATAATCTAACCAGAGATGTAAAAGACCTACACAAAGAAAATTACAAGATTATACCACAAGACACCAACAGGGACTTACATAAGTGGAGAAAACTACCTAGCCCATGGACAGAAAGACTTAACATAGTTAAAATGTCTATTCCAACCAAAGCAATCTATAGATACACTGCAATCTCAATACAAATTCGAATGGAAATTTTTAATGAGATGAAGAAACAAATCACCAGTTTCATATGGAACGGGACGAAGCCTTGGATAAGTAAAGCATTACTGAAGAACAAACTAGAGAGGCCTCACACTACCTGATTTCAGAACCTATTACACTGCCATGGTATTCAAAACAGCCTGATATTGGTACAAAAACTGTTACATAGATCAATGTAACAAAATTGAGAATCCAGATATAACATCATCCATCTATGAATAGCTGATATTTGACAAAGTTCCAATCTATAAATGGGTTAAAAGGCAGTCATTTTAACAATTGATGCTGACATAGCTGAATATCCATCTGAAAAAAAATGAAACAATATCTGTATGTAACAATGTGCAAAAAAAAAAAACAACCCTAAATCAAAATGGATTGAAGACTTAACTATAAAATCGAAAACAATAAAGCTCATGGAAGACAAAATAGGAACAACTCTGGAAGCCCAAATACACAGCATAAATAGACTACAAAATATTGCTAACAGCCACAAACACCACAAGAAAAAGTGGATAACTGAGAACTCCTAAAAGTCAAATTATGCTTATCTAAGGGCTTCACCAAATGTGTAAAAAGTCTACCTACAGACCAGGAAAGAATTTTTGGCTACCATGAATCTGATCAGCACCCAACCTCCACAATCTACAAGGTACTACGAAACTGCAACAAGAAAAAGACAAATAACTCAATTAAGAAGTGGGCAAAGGATGTAAACAAGCACTTCACCAAAGAAGACATGCACGATCCCAACAGAGATATAAGGAAGTGTTCACGATAATTATTTGTTAGAGAAATCCAAAGCAAAACCACAAGATACCATCTCACTCAAACAAGGCTGACATTAATCCAAAAAACACACAATAATTAATGTTGGAAAGGCTATAGAGAGACTGCAACACTTCTACTTTGTTGGGGGAATGTAAAATGGGACAATGACCTTGAAAATCAATTTAGACCTTTCTTAAAAAGATACACAAAGAAATATCATATGATCTAGTAATCCCACTTCTTGCAATACATCCCAGAGAAATGAGGACTGTCATACAAACAGACACATACACACCAATCATTATTGCAGCACTGCCCAAAATAGCAAAAAGACGGAATCAACCTAGGTGCCCATCAACAGATGAATGGATAAATAAATTGTGGTATATTCATACAATGGAGTACTGTGCAACAATAAAGAACAATGATCATCTTAGGAAACATAACATAGAGTCATCTTGAAGATATTTTGCTGAGTGAAATCTGTCAGCTGCAAAAGGACAAATATTATATGAGACCACTACTATAAGGATTTAAGAAAAGATTTAAGCACAGAAAAAAATAATCTTTAATGGTTACAAGGATGAGGAAGGAGGGAGAGGGATAGTCACAGATTAGACAGTCAGTAGGAATTCCATTACGCAAAGGAAGTGACATCATGTAGTAGAAGGGAACTTAGCACAACTGGACTACACCAAACGCTAAAAGGTTTTCTAAATACAACCCAACATTTTGAAGGACAGAGTAGCAGAGAAACAGGTTTGGGGACCATGGTTTCAGGGGACATCTAGGCTAATTGACAGAACATTTTTTCTTTTTTAAGAAAATGTTCTGCACCCACCTTGGTGAGTGACATCTGGTTCTTAAAAGCTAACAAGTGGCCATCTAAGTAGCATCAATTTATCCCAACCCACCTGAAGCAGAAGAGAACGAAGGACATCAAATACATGAGGAAAACATGAACATAGCAGACAGAAGGTGCCATATGATCCAAAGATGGCATAAGCATGAGACCAGTAGAACTAGATGGTACTTGGCTGCCACCAATGACTGCCATGACGGGGAACATAGCATATAAAGTCTCTGATGTAGCAGGAAAAAAAATGGATATGCAGAACTAGAACTCTATTAGAAGACCACACCCGATGGTTGGTCATACTAGAGGTTCCCCTGTGGACATGGCCCCAGGACTCTCCATTAGCCCAGAGCTGAAATCAGTACTGAAGCCAAGTCTTCAGACAAAGATTGGACTGGGCTGTAAGACATGCAGTGATGCTGATGAAGAATGTGCTTCTCGGCTTAAATATATAAATGAGACGTAAGCAGCTACCGTCCAGAGACTAGAAAAGAGGACAGAGGGAGACAGGAGTTAGTTGAACAGATATGGGAAATACAGGTAAGAAAGGAGGAGTCTGCTATCCTGGGGCTGAAGGGAGAGCAGTTAGAGTTGCACAGCATTGTGGGTGTGGGATTTCATATAATAAAGTGATTTGCATTGTAAACTTTCATTAAAAGCACAATATTTTTTTAATAGGAGCACTGTAAAAAAAAAATAATAGTAATTACAGAGCAAAAACACCAGAAGAGAAAATAGATAACTGGGAAGTCCTAAATATGAAGTACTTATGCCCATCCAAAGTCTTCACCAAAAGAGAAAGAAAAAAAAAAACTTAAGACTCAGGGAAAAATCTTGGCTATCACATATCGAATCAGTGTCTGATCTTCATTATCTACAAAATACTTCAAAACCTCAACAACAAAAAGACAAATAAACCAATTAAAAAATGGGCAAAGGATATGAACAGACACTTCACCAAAAAAGTCATCCGGGCGACTAACAGATACATGACAAAATGTTCATGATCATTAGCTGTCAGAGAAATCCAAAGTAAAACCACAATGAGATACCAATTCACCCCAACAAGGACGGTAGTAATCCAAAAAAAAATCAATCCACAAAATAACAAATGCTGGAAAGGCTGTGGAGAGACTGGAAAACTTCTACACTGTTGGTGGGAATGTGAAATGGCACAACCACTTTAGAAGTCAGTCTGGCACTTTCATGAAAAGCTAGGAATAGAAGTACCATGAGATTTAGTGATCCCACTTCTTTGAATATGTCCTGGAGAAATAAGGGCTATCACACAAATAGATACATGTATACCAGTGTTCACCACAGCATTGTCCACAATAGCAAAAAGATGGAGTCAACCTAGGTGGCCATCAACAGATGACTGGATAAACAAAATTATATTCATATAATGGAATATTATGCAATGATAAAGAACAATGATGACCTTGGGAAGCAACTCATGTAAAATGGAGGAATCTGGAAGACATTATGCTGAGTAAATCAGCCAAATATTGTATGAGACCACTATTAGAAGAACTCAAGACAAGGTTTAGGCACAGAAGAAAACAGTCTTTGATGGCTACAAGGGTGGGAGAAGAGGGAGAAAGATTATTCACTGATTAAATAGTAGACAAGAATTGGGTTAGGTGAAGGAAGTACGAAGTAGAAGGGAGGAAGACAGCTTGACTCAACAAAAAGCTAAGAGGTTTCATAAATATAACCCAACAGCTTGAAGGATAAAGTAGCAGGGTCAGGACCACGGTTTCAGGGGACATCTGGTTCAACTGGTGTAACAAAGTTTTTTTTTAAGAAAATGCTCTGCATCCCACTTTGTTGACTGGCACTTGGGGTCTTAAAAGCTAGAAAGTGGCCATATAGTTAGCATCAATTAGTCCCAACCCACCCGGAGCAGAGGAGAAGAAACGACATTAAAGACACAAAGAAAATATGAGCCCAAGAGACAGAAAGGGCCATATAATCCACAGACTCCATCAGTGTGAGACCAGAACAATTAGAATGTGCCTGGCCATCACCAAAGACTGACCTGATGGGGAGGGAAAACAACATACAGTCCCTGAGGTAGCGGGGAAAAGTAGGTGTGCAGAAAAGAACAGATTTGATGATTTGACAGACTGAAGGGTCCTCTGAAGACATGGCCCTCTGATTCTCTGTTAGCCCAGCGATGGAACTATTCCCAAAGCCAACTCTTCTAACAAAGATTGGACTAGTGTATAAGACATAAAGCGATACTAGTGAAGAGCATGCTTCTTGGCTAAAGTATATGAAAGAGGCTAACTGGGCAGCTCCTGTGTAGAAGCTAAAGGAAAGGGCAGGGAGCACAGAAGCTGGCTGAAAGGACATGGTAAATGCAGGGTGAAAAGGAGTGTGCTGTCACAGGGTGGGGAGAGCAGTTAGAGTTGCATGGTGGTATGTGTACATAGGGTTTCATATGACAAATTGGCTTGCGTTGTAAACTTTCACTTAAAGTACAATAAAATATTCTTTTTCAAATGTTGCGGATTTGAAGCAACCTAGAAAGTCCTTGGGTGCTTGATGATTTATTTCTTGAAAACTGACCACTGAAAATTCTATAGAGTACAGTTCTACTCTTACACACATGGATTCACCATGAGTTGGAACACACTCCACAGCAACTTTTTTTAAATCTATTTTAAACCGCAAGTCCATAGTGTACACAGACACCTCACAGAGACAACCACTGGGGATGCTTAAAGGCACACACTCTCCAGGGGAAGATACAGCTGAGAGTAATTATACAAATATATAGAGCAATGCAGGCACACATGCTGTCGTCTTATTAGGAGAACAGCTGAGACATAACACACTCCACATATGCCCAGGCTGAGAAGTGCCCAACTCAAATGTTTTCCTTGTGCATAAACATATTCGCTATAGCAGGTTTACAGCACAGAGAATGAAGTCATTCACAGAATGAATTGTAAAATGTTTGTGAGTGTATACAGGCAATCTAAAATAGTAAATGAGATCAATTCCTAAGTGTGTCTGTAAGAATTTATAGGGAAATCAGATCAGGTACATACAGTTGTTATCTAGTGGTTAAAAATTCGACTACTAACTAAAAGGTCAGCTGCTCCTTGCAAAGCCTGTGGGACAGGTCTCCTCTGCCCTATAGGGTAGAATCAGAACTGACTCCACAGCAGTGGATTGGGGGGTTAGTTAAGATTTAGTCAATGTGGACCAAAACAAAAGCACAGAATTTTCCTAGACGTATCCAAACACTTTTGGACCAAGTACCTAGGGCTTGCGACCAAAGTCTTGGGAGGTATTTAGAGCAACTTCCATAACATAGTTTCTAAATAAAATGTTCTACATCCCACTTTGGCGAGTAACGTCTGTGGTCTTAAAAGCCATGTAGGATTCATCTATTGGTCCCACCCCATCTGAAGCAAAGGTCAATGAAGAAAAACAAAGACACAAGGAAAATGCTGGGCTAAGGAACTAAAGCACCACATGAACCGGAGGCTCCATCTGCCTGAAACCAGAACTAAGGAATGCTTGGCTACCACAAATGACTTCGCTGACAAGAAACACAACAGACTATTCTGGACAGAGTAGGAAATAAAGATAGAACAGAAATCAAGTTCTCATAAAAAGACCAGTAAGAGTTCTCACAATGACTGGAGGAACCCCAGGCCAGAACTGAAATCATTCTTGAAGCTCACTTTTCAGACAAAAATTAGACAGGTCTATAAATAAAACACAAACAAATTATACATTAAAATACAAAATACAAAAGAATAATACATGTGAGGAACACAGTTTTCAGGTCAATCAAGTATATGAGACCAGATGAGCAGCTCCTGTCTGAAAGTAGAACAAGAAGGGCAGGAAGGGGTAGGAGTTGGATGAATGGGCACAGAGAACCCGGGGTGGAAAGGAGAAGCACACTGCCACACTGCCAACCACCGTCACAGAACAATACGTGCACAAAATTTTTGAGTGAGAAATTAATTTCAGCTGTAAACTTTCACAGAAAGCACAAACACACACAAAAGATTTAGACAATAATTTAAAAGTTTCACATGTAGCAAATGAAGGTGATTGTGATGAAGTATTTCACTCAAGCAGAGGTTAGTTCAATCATTTCAAAGTAAAGTTGAATTTGTATAACATTAAAGAGCAAGCACAAGTTGTCTGAGTTGTCCACAAGACCAGTGTCCATAATGCAGACAATGCCTGTAAGTATTTTAAGGAGATTTGAGTAGTGAGAGTTACGTGATACCTACACACGAGGACAGACAAATATCTTCAATAGTTACCTATTTAATAAAATAATGTGAGCTACACAATTTCTCAACCTCTAAGAACTTTGGAGTTCAATTAGGAAATGAAATCTCTTTTTTCGGTAACTTTACTAGAGTATGTCTTGGTGATGGCCATTTAGTCAACAGTCTCAGGCATGTGATGTACTAATTCCAAAGTACAGTTTCAGATACTTATTTTTTATTATGATTAGGTGAAAGTATACAATCCAAATCAATTTTGCAATTGCCTGTGTATCTGCAACTCCATCTGCTCTCCTCATCCTGTAAGAGCACCTACCTCCTTTTCACTATTTCTAGGATCCTCTAACAAACACCTGTTCCCTCCTCTCCACTCTCCTTTCTCCCATCTTCAAAGAAATCAGTAGGACAGCCTCCTATAACTTTATAAAACCATAGAGTACACATACCACATGCTCATACTGTGTCCCTGAGTCCAGTCCATTCTTGTAGGCAGAGTTGCCCCCAGTACTGATTTCAGGTCTGGGCCAGCAGCAAGGCTAGGGACCATGTTCTCAGGGGACACTCCAGGCTGTCAGACCATCAGTTAGGGTCTTTTAGAAGAGTTCTTGAATTTCGCACCTCTTTTTCTCATGCTACATCAGGGACTCTACATTGTGTCCACCATCACGGCTGCCTTTGGTGGTAGCTAGGCACCATCTGGTTCTTCTGCTGATGCAATCTCCCATTCATACGGGTCCTTTTTGTCTCCTGAGCTCATTTTTCCCAGTGTTTTTGATGTTCTCAGTCATCATCTGTTTCAGATGGGTTGGGACCAGCTGGTGTTCCTCAGATTGCAACCTGCTAGGTTTCAAGATACCAGATGCCACCCACCAACATGGGATGCAGAAGACTCTCAGCAAAAGACTAGTTATACCATCTGACCCCGGTGTCCCATGAAAACATGGTTCCCAGACCCCTGTCCCTGCTAACCTATACTTTGAAATGTTGGGTTGAGTTTAGAAAACCTCTCAATTTATAGTGAAGTCCAGTTAAGTTGATCTGCTCTCTACTGTGTGCTTACTGCCTTCACCTAACCAAATTCTTATCAACTGTCTAATTTGTGAACATCTCTCTCCCTCCCTCCCCATTCTTGTAGCCACGAAAGGATCTTTTTTTCTGTATATAAGTCATCTTTAAGTCCTTATCACAGAGATCTCATACAATAATTGTCCTTTTTAGCTGACTGATTTCACTCAGCATAATGTTGTCTAATTGAAACCAGGTTATGAGATGCTTCCTAAAATCATCATTGTTCTTTATCATTGCATAGTGTTCCGTTTTGTATATGTACCACAGTTTGTTTATCCATTCATCTGTTGGTGGGCACCTAGGTTGATTCCATCTTTTTGCTTTTGTGGACATCTTTTTGGTTTTTTTTTAATCAAGAAAGTTTTCCTGAATTTCAAGTTTTGTGATAAATTATTTTTCCTAACTTCTGTTTTTCGTATTACAGGATTTCTATTTTCCTTATGTTGGATTTTCTTTGCCTGTTTTCAATACCTGTTACTTTCTTTCAAATCTTTATCTCTTTCCTCTCTTCTTCAAAAAGTAAGTTATGACTTTCATCTATTTAATGTATATCTTAGAACATTTACATCGTTAATAAAAATATTGTTGTTTTATTCTTTTTAATATTTTATTTTGCTTTAAGTGAAAGTTTACAAGTCAATCTGTCATGCAAAACCCTGTGCATACATTCTGCTATGCAACTCTAGCTACTCTTCCCATCCTGTGACAGCAAACTCCTCTTTTCCACCTTGCTTTTCCAATGTCCATTCAACTAACTCCTGTGCCCACCTGCCTTTCCCACCCTCTCATCTGGCTTCTGAACAGGAGCTTCTCCGTTAGCCTCATGCATATACTTAAGCTAAGAAGCACATTCTTCACCAGTATCACTTTATGTCTTATACTCTAGTCCAATCTTTGTCAGAAGAGTTGGCTTCAGGAATAGTTTCATCTCTGGGCTAACAGAGAATCTAGGGTCCTTGTTTTCAGAGACTCTCCAGTCTGTTGGACCATCAAGTCCTGTTACTTTTAATAGAGTTCTAGTCCCACACACCCATTTTTCTCCCTCTATTTCTAGGACTCTATCTTGCTTTTACTGTCAGGGCAGTCATCAGTGGTAACTGGGCATCATCTAATTCTTCTAGTCTGATGCTGATGTACTCTGTATTATATGGCCACTGGGCTCATATTTTCCTTATGTCTTTGATTTCTTTCATTCTAATCTTCTCCACATGGGTTGTGACTAATTGTTGGAACTTACATGGCCATTTTCTAGCTTTTAAGACCCCAGATGCCACTCACCAGAGTGAGTTGCAAACATTTTCTTTAAAAAACCTTGTTATGACAACAGAACCGGATGTCCGCTGAAACCATGGTCCCCAGACCTCTGCCCCAGCTACTCTATCCTGCAAACTATCAGATTATAGTTAGGAAACCTCTTAGATTTTGGTTTAGCCCAGCAGGGTTGACCTCCCTTCTATTGTGTGCTGTCCCTTCACCTAACCCAACTCCTACCTACTATCTAATCTATGGAAACCCTGGTGGCGTAGTGGTTAAGTGCTACGTCTCCAATCTATGAATACCCTTCTTCCCCCTTCCCCGTCCTTGTAACCATCAAAGACTGTTTTCTTCTCTACTTAAACCTTTTCTTGAGTCCTTACAGTAGTGGTCTCATATTTCTTCTTTTTCAACTGCCTGATTTTGCTCAGCATAACGTTTTCCAGTTCTCTCCACATTACGAGACATTTCCTAAGATCATCATTGTTGTTTATCACTGAATAGTATTCCATTACATGAATACTCCTTAGTTTATT
Organism: Heterohyrax brucei; assembly: GCA_028571685.1. Classification (NCBI taxonomy): domain Eukaryota; kingdom Metazoa; phylum Chordata; class Mammalia; order Hyracoidea; family Procaviidae; genus Heterohyrax; species Heterohyrax brucei. Next base: position 90,219,877 of record CM053146.1, read on the forward strand.
TATCCAGTCATCTGTTGATGGGCACCTAGGTTAATTCCATCTTTTTGTGGACAGCACCATGGTGAACATTGGTGTGTATGTATCTATTCATATGATAGCTTTTTTTATTCCAGGATATATTCAAAGAAGTGGGATTGCTTGATCTTAATAGTATTTCTATTTCTAGCTTTTTACAAAAGTGCCAGATCGGTTTTCAAAGTGGTTGTGCCGCTTCACATTCCCACCAACAGTAAGGAAATGTTCCAGTCTCTCCACAGCCTCTCCAACATTTGTTATTTTGTGGTTTTTTTTTTTAGATTAATACCATCCTTGTTGGAGTGAAATGGTATCTTATTGTGGTTGTGCTTTAGATTTCTCTAATAGTTAATGACCATGAGCATTTCATAATGTATCTGTTAGCTGCCTGGATGTCTTCTTTGGTGAAGTACCTGCTCATACTCTTTGCCCATTTTTTAATTCAGTTATTTGTCTTTTTCCTATTGAGATTTTGCAGTATCCTGTAGATTATGGAACTTAGACACTGATCTGATTTGTTGTCACCAAAACTTTTTTCCTAATCTGTACATTGCCTTTTTACTCTTTGGGTGAAATCTTTGGATGAGTGTACACATTTGATTTTTATGAGTTCCCAGTTATCTATTTTCTCTTCTGGTGCTTGTGTCTGTTAGTAATTGCCTGTAGTCTGGTTATGCTGTGTATTAGATCTCTTTTATTCTTACAATAACTTTTTTTGAGATTTGATCTCAATTGTTTACGTTGTTTATTTTTGAGTAAATCTAGCTTTCATGAACTTTTAGACAGACATTTAATCCAACTATGATTTTTAACTTCAGAGGTCCTTATTGTGTTGTCTGTGTGTTAAGTAATATGATTTTTTGCTAATATTCCCCAATCTTTTTTACTCTGCCCTCAGTCTTACCTAAACATTCTGTTTTGTTCTTTCTACTATACCTTTGCTGAAACAACTAAATCAAACCTGCTGCTATCAGATCTATTCCAACTCATAGTAACCCTAAAGGACAAAGCAGAACTATCACCAGTGGATTTGAACTGGTAGTCTTTTGGACAACAACCATAGCTCTCAACGACTGTGCCATACTTTCCAATAATTAATCCATTCCAAGTGCTTTCTCATGGGTGTAGGATTCTATTTTTAAAGGTAATCCAAGTTGGTCAATTTCAAGAGTTCACAGGACCTACATTTCCCTAAATTTTTCAGGCTTTACCAAAGATACCTGCATTCACCAATGTTTGTGGCGAGTAAAATCCTTCCCATTTTCAGCTGCTGTTCTCAAATTACCCCATTACATTTACCACTGAATACATGTTTTCTATTTATGGAGTCTCCTGTCCCCTGGCCCATTAGACTCCCTACTATTTACCTTTTCTTTCTCTGGAACATATACCGCTACCTCGCAGGTCTACAGCTCTTTGTAGTTTGATTCTATTTACACTTTCAGCTTGGACAGAGTATCTTGTCATCTAGTTGTATGATGCTTTTGGTTTTGCTATCTAATTGTTCAATTTGTTTGTATATGGAGATTAGAGAGGATTCAAAAGCTATGATTTCATACTCACCTCTATTTTCCCACTAGATGATTTTTTTCAACAATGTGATTTATGATGACACATCAGAATTCAAAATGGAAACAATATTTTATACTTCAAGTTAACACTACACACCCAATGTCAAATATTCCATGTGTTGTAGATTGAATTGTGTTCCACAACACTATGTGTCACCTTGGCTAGGCCATGACTCCTAGTGTTGTGTGGTTTTTCACCATTTCGTCGTCTGATGTGATCTTCCTATATGTTATAAATCCTAACCTCTATGCGGTAATGAGGCAGGATTAGAGGCAGTTATGTTAATGAGGCAAAACTCAATCCACAGGACTACGTTGTATCTTGCATCAATCTCTTTAGAAATATAGAAGAGAAAATTGAGCAGTGAGGGGAGGGGCCTCCTACCACCAAGAATGAAGAACTGGAGGAGAGCACATCCTTTGGACCAGAAGCTGAGAAACTCCTAGTCCAGGAGAAGATTGATGACAAGGACTTTCCTCAAGAGGCAACACAGAGAAACAACTTCCCTTTAGAGCTGGCACTGTGAATTTGGACTTCTAGCCTCCTAAACTATGAGAGAATACAATTCTATTTGTTAAAGTCATTCATTCTTGCTATTTTTGTCATAACAGCACTAGTTAACTGAGACACTGTGCATGCAGTGTATTGATTGCAGTACCAAAGGCAATCTAACTTTATTTCCTAACATTAAACTTTTTAATGTTAGACATTTACTAATAGAAAAACAATATGATCTTTTAAATTCTAGTTTCAAAATACTTACTTCCATGATTAATGGCCAAATTATCAAGAAACACAATCATTTCTTAAACTAATTTATGACCATTTTCATTACTTCACTGAAATAGAACGAAACCAACCCAGTGCCATCAAGTTGATTCCAACTTATGGTAACCCTATAAGACAGAGTAGAATTGCTTCACAGAGTTCCAAGGAGCACCTGATGGATTCAAACTGCCAACATTTTGGTTAGCAGAAGTAGCACTTAACCACTACGCCACCACTGAGAAGAACCAGAAAGCAAGAAATATTGAATACGCAAGAGAAAAAAATAAATAAATGAAAGATTAGAAAAGAAACACTTAATCCTTGACTAAGAAATATATTTACAAAAAGGTATGATTTATCTCAGAAAGACCCCTTAAAAAAAAACTTCTGAAACAAATATGTTCCTTTAAAATAATTTCTGTTCAAAATAATTCACTTTCCAGTGTGTGTGTAAAAAGCAATCTATCAGGCTTTGCATTCATTGTTAAGTGGAAAATTTACAATTTAAAATTTATAAGGGAAATTAATTTGATGTTCTAATCAGGCATTCTTTCCTCTTATTCATTGCACATGCAAGGACTTGAATACATTTGTTAGAAAGAAAGAAAAGATCACAGGTGTTGGATGTTTACTCACTTGTTCCCATGTCACAGAGGACGCTGAAGGACTTTGGGAACTCCAAGGTGACAGATGCTAATTGCACCTGATTCCAAGGACTGCGGACCACAATGGTCAGTACCTCCTATCTCTCAGTTCATTTGAAGAATAGGAAATGAAATAAAGAAGAGTTCACAGCTAGTCTTTCAGATGTATTTTATTTTAGGGGGGAAAAAGTCATAGATGTTAAAGTTAGCACAAATGGGTTACACTTTCCAGATTTTTTAAATTGAATTAGTGTTGAGCATAAAGACCATACCTACTTTAGAAGCACTTTCAAGAACCCAGTCAGTGCACATGTGCATACACACACACACAAGGTATTATTTTTAACAATAATAATGCTGGTGCTTTGAAATTCTAAGACACTAGAAAAATCCAACTGAAAAAAACGAAGATTGTATAATTCCAATAAAGTATCAGAAAACAGTATCTATAAGTGTTGTTATAAACATGTTGTTATTTTTAGGTGTCTTCCAGTAGGTTTCAACTTACAGGGACCCTATTTACAACAGAATCAAATACTGCTCAGTCCTGCACTGTCCTCACAATTGTTGCTATGCTTGACAGCCCATTGTTGGCAGACACAGTGTCAAATATCTTGTTGAGGGGCTTCCTCTCATTCACGGACCCTACTGTACCAAGCCCAATGTCCCTTTCCAGGGACTGGTCTCATCTGGCAAAATATTCAAAATATGTAAGAGGAGTCTTGTCATTCTCGCTTCTAAGGAGCATGTGGGCTGTACGTCTTCCAAGGCACTTGAGTTCTTTCTTGTGGCAGGCCACAGTAAATTCAATATTCTTCACTAACACCACAGTTCAAACACGTCAGTTCTTCAGTCTTCATTATTCTTTGTCCATCTTTCACACGTGTATGACATGACTGAAAATGCCCTGACTTGAGTCAGACTCACCTTAGTCCTCAAATTGAATGACATCTTTGCTTTTAAGTACTTTAAAGAAGTCTTTTGCAGTAGATTTGCCTACAGCAAAATATCCTCTGATCCTTGAGTGCTACTTCTATGGGCATTGATTGTGGATCCAAATAAAATGAAACCTTTGATTTGCTTGGCTTGACAAATTCAATATTGTCTCCCTTTATCATAATGTTGCTTATTGGTGCCGTAGTGAGGATTTTTGTTTTATGTTGAGGGTAATCCATATTGAAGACAATGGTTTTGATCTCATCAGGAAGCTCTTTAAGTCCTCTTCACTCTCAGCAAGCAAGGTTGTGCCATCAGCAAAACACAGATTGTTAAGGAGTCTTCCTCCAATCTTCATGCAGCATGCAGCATTCTTCTTCACATAGTTTGGGTTTTTGGATTATTTGTTCGGCATATAGATTGAATAAACATGGTGAAAGGAAACAACACTGATAGACACCTGTCCTGATGTTATAGATGTGGAAAGCATTATTTACTCAGAACTACCAAAATCATCACTGAACTTAGTCTCAGGATGGCTAGAACAATGCGAAACAAGCAAGCTCTGTTTGACTTCCCTACCACGTGCTGGTAGAACATGAGCTCAAACCCAGGAATTAAACTGGGCAGATTTGCACTTGAATCTGGTTAAACTTTCTTTCACTGATAAAAGATGAATTGGACGTTGTCTCAGGAACGTGAGCAAAAGACCACAACAGAAGGACCAGAAAGAAAAGAGAGACTAATAAAGATCAAATGGAAGCACATCACTCCACCATTGCACCCAACAAACACTCAAGGAATCTAGACCAGAAGATAGCATGATGTGATTCCTTTTAACACATAACAGAATAATTCCTCCCAATGAATCAGACTCGTGGGAGAGAATCTGTGTTGGGTTTGGAAATTACTTTGGAGTTTCTGCCAAGCAGCGTCTTATAGCAAAAAGACAAAATTATATAGAGTGACTCTCTTGGACTGATTCATTTCCGTAGATTTCTTTCATGTTAAATTGAATGGAGCTGTTTGCTTGTCTCTATGACTAGGGCAGTGCTTACAGGACAAAAACTGTGTTGTCTTTATTCTTTCATCTCTACATTCAGTCACAACACCTACAATATTTTTAAAAACTCAATAAAGGTTTTTGAGTGCTGGATGTGTAAACAGATGAGTCTATACTCAGAAAAGCTAGTGGCATTTGCAAATTTGAGTATTTTTTGTGTGTATTTTCAGGCCATTTGTGAAAATTCTAAATAAAAACTCCCTTGAAATTGCTTTGCAAATCACCTGTTGTTTCCAGAACTACCTCTCACCTTTTCCTTTTGTTATTTACTTTTATTTTATTAGTAATTAAACTTACAAAAGGGGTTTAAACCTGCAGTTGGGTTTGGATTGTTCGGATCTATTCTCAACAGTGCAAATGCTTATGAATATATGTTGCCAAGAGACTGAAAATCTGACCAGGAGACCATCCAAGAGACATGAGTTATTCATCAAAAGGGAAACTTAGAACCAGGACAGTAGTACTGCATCCGGTGGCAAGCTGCACAGGCTATTAGATACCTACTGTAGGCACAGCTAGGTTTCTTATGAATGCCCCCTTCCCGGGGTCATACTGGCGCTGGTCCAGAAGGGTGTGTCATGTGTTAATTAGGGTTGGGTTGACTGTCCATTGGGGTTAGTGACAACATGTTTCCATGCATGTCCCCCAATACAGACGTCAGCAACTGCAAGGTGTGTCCCCACCCGATGGGTATTGTAATAACCTGCTTTATTTCAAAGGGTCAGCGTGGAGACTAGTGATTATAAGCATGAGCTACCTGAGGTTTTTCGGCTCAAATTTTCAATGTCCTTTTATTAATTACTTTGACCAGAAAGCAGGAAGAATCGTGGTCAAGTTTCTTTGGTAGGTACATTGCGAGGGGTGATTATAGGGTTTTACTGTTCTGGTTCCATACGAGTAGTAACCATACATTCTCTAGAGTTAATGAAAAAAAGAAAAGTTCGTACTAAAACATTGCAACTAAGTTAACAAGGTGGGGTCATATTTTCAAAGCCTGTACCACAGTTTATGTTTCAACACAGACTTACATATTTTAAACAACCTACTACTAAATTTGTTTTTTATTTAATTTCAACACTACTGTGGCTTAAATCTGACCCAAATTATTTAATCATCCGTAAAGGTGCCAAACTGCATAGAAAATATCATTAGTTTGTAACTCTCTAAACCAAAAATGTCAATCATCTGTGGATAGAATTTAGGTGTGGCATTTTTCCCAGGGTATTTCTTCGTAAAGATTCAAGCAATTGTTGAGTGTTTGTGCTCTCTCCTTTCTACTCCTCAAAGCAACTCCTACACAGTGATTATTGAGTAGCATTTCTTTGTGTTAGCAGCTGGCTTATTTCTTTCAAAATATTTTAAGAACCATCTTATTTGCAAACTAAAGTTCTATTCAGATGTTCCATGGATTCTTTGTAATTTGACATATGATTGTATATGATCTTTCCTCATACATAAACCAGATATTAAGTGGGCTCATATATAATTTCAAAATATAATAATATTCAAAATAATTAATTTCAAAAATAATTTCTGAGAAATTAGTATTATAGGATCATATCTCATATAAGGATATTTTATTAAACAGCATTTGGCATTTGGCTTTATTAAACAGTAAATTTTCTGATTTATGATATATAACTGAAACAGTTACCAAAAGATGTTTTAAGCAGGAAAGATGTTCAAAATATTTACATATGCCACTTGGCCAGAATCCTGGCAGCTCTCTGATATGCCAGATACTATGTGTTAGTTGGTAGATCATGGGAGATAACTGTGAGTTACAGGTTAACCACCAGGTTAGATAGACTGGGAGGCAGGGGAGCATTTGAGAGCCTGAGGTAGTGGCTATTTATCAACCAGTAGAGTGGTATTTCAATATTGAACAGTGGTTCATGTTTACTGTAATATAGTGGCTAAAAACAGGCCCTATTTTAAGAGCTTCTGTAATTTACTATTTTCTCACAGAAGAGAAAGTCCATTGAAATAAAAGCTGCTTCATTTGAGGAAGGGGTAACTATCCCATATCATAGTGTTCACAAGAATTCCAGATAATCAGGAGAAAATCCAAATTATACAATTTGGACAACATGATGTCTTGCAAAAACTTATGACTGTATCGACACAGTCCTAAAGCTCTTCCCAAAGTCCTTAAGATGTCAACCTTACCAGTGTAATTAAATCTGCTTCTGTAGTTGAGAGGAAACCAAAAGACTGATTGATTCTCGGAATGATTCTCCTGGGCTCAATATAGATTGTGATCATGGAAAACTGAGAATTTCCTTAAAATTCAGAATTAGTATCATACATAATGTAGGTAATATTTACTGTTTCTGTGTAGTGAACAGGAAACCCTGGTGGTGTAGTGGTTAACTACTACAACTGCTAAACAAAAGGTCAGCAGTTCAAATCCACCAGGCACACCTTGGAAACTCTTCAGGGCAGTTCTACTCTGTCTATGACATCGCTATGAGTCAGTGTCAACTAGATAGCAATGGGTTTATACAGTGAACAGGAAAATCAGTAAGTCAAAGATGAAATCATGCTACACGTGACTTTTTGTTTCTAGCACACTCATTTCTCTTTAAAACCTGAGATGAGATAGGATGTCTCTTTCCCCCTTGAAGTTCCTTCTAAAATGGTTTTCTTGTTGTTGTTTTTTTTTTTTGTAAAAATGGCAACAGATTTTGGCAAACTGAAACTCTGACCATCCGGTGGATGACTTCAATATGATTTTCTTGAGGGTGAAAACTGCATTGATCTGAAGGAGGAAGGGTGTTATTTTGCTAGGCTAGAAGAAAGACCATGAGGATAAAGAGACAGCAGTGTGAGTCAAGTTCATGTAGTAAACAACATTTTAATGTACCAGCATGTGTAAATGCTCCTAAGCAAAAATCCTTTCCTTCCAAATTCAATAAAAGAAAGAGCATGATTTAAAAAATACATATAAGGTTATAAAACTTTATGTTCACCCTCATACATTGCTGGTAAGAATTTAAAATATTGCAGCCATTTTTGAAACCAGACTGGCAGTCCCTTGAAAAGTTAAACATAAAATAATCATACAACCCAGTGATTCCGTTCCTAGGTATATACCAGGGAGAAATCAAAACATACATCCATACAAAACCTTGTACACTAACATTCATAGCTGCATTACTTATAACAGCCAAAAAGTGGAAACAATCAAATGTCTATCACTTGATGAATGAGAAACAAAATGTGATATATTCATACTATGGAATAGTGTTCAGTCTTAAAAAAGAATTAAATATTGAGACAAGCTACAATATAAGTGAACTTTTAAAACAGCATTATTTTAGAACAGTATAAATTTGCATGCCTGCCTATACGCAGCTCCTGCTGCTCTCCCTGTCCGGTGACAGCACACTCCTCTTACCCATTGTATACATGTTATATCCTAACAATCTGCTGTCCCCTCCTCTCCACCCTCCAGTAAGATGCCAGAAGGACGACATCCTATAGATGCATAGAACCATAAAGTGCACACACAATATGGTTACCCTGTGTCACCGAGTCCCTTCCATTCCTGTCGGAAGAGTTGACCTCAGTAATGATTTATGGACAAAGCCTGCATCAGGATCAGGGTCCATGCTCCCAGAGGAACCCTGAGGTCCCTGGACCATCAACTGCAGTCTTTTAGTGGAGTTCTCAGGGTGCACTCTTTTTCATTTTCACGTTGCCAGTGAGACTCAACTTTGTGAGCCCCATCACAGCTATTCCTGTTGCTGGCCGGGCACCATCTGGTTCCTCCGGTCACATGACGATATAGTCACCCACTAACGTGGCTCTCTCTGTCTTCTGGGTTTTCTTTCCCCCCTGTCATTTTGGTCCTTGGTGATCATCTGTTCCTGTTGAGTTGGGACTATTTGGTGTACCTCAGCTGGCAGCTTGCTAGGTTTTAAGACCCCAGACATCACTCACGAATATAGGGCAGAGAAGACTCTCTTAGCAATATGCTAATTATGCCATTTGGCATTGATATTCCCTGAGAACGTGGTACCAGGACCCCCGCCCCCGCTACTCTGTCCTTGCAATATTGGGTTAAGATTGGAGGAGTATTCATGTTATGTTGAAGTCCAGTTAAACTGATCTTCTTTCTGACGTGTGCTGTCACTGATTTCACCCAACCAAATTTCTATCAACTATCTAATCTATAACCAACCCTCACCCTCCCTCCCTCCCTTTGCAGCTGTCAAAGAGTCTTTTCTTCTATACATGAGTGTCTTTAAGTTCTTATAGTAGGGGACTCATATAATATTTATCCTTTTGCCACTGACTACTTTCAGTCAACATAATGTCTTCCAACTGAAACCAGGTTATGAGATGCTTTGTAAAATCATCACAGTTCTTTATCATTGCATAGTGTTCCAGTGAGTATATATATCATAGTTTATGCGTTCCTCTGTTGTTGAGCATCTGGTTTGATTCCATCTTTTTGCTATGTGGACTTTGCTGCAGTAAACATTCGTGTGCATGTATCCGTTGATGTGAATTGCCCTTGATTCTGTAGGATATATTCCAAGCAGTGGAATTACTGGGTCAGATGGTGTATCTATTTCAATCTTTTTAAGAAAGTATCAGATTGCTTTCCAAAGAGGTTTTACCATTTTGCAATCCCACCAACAGTGTAGGAGAGTTCCAATTTCTCCACAGCCTCCCCAGCATTTGTTGTTTTGTGTTTTTTGGATCATGGCCAACCTTCCCGGGGTGAGATGATATCTCATCATAGTCTTGATTTGAATTTCTTTAACAGCTAATAATCATGAACAATTCTGCATGTTTCTTTTGGTTGCCTGGATCTCTTTAAATAAGTGTCTGTCCATCTCCTTCACCCATTGCTTAACTGGATTACATTTCCTTTTCTTATTGATATTTTGTAGCACCTTATAGATTATGGAGAACACACATCAGTCTGACATATAGTTGCCAAATATTTTTTCCCATTCTGTAAGTGGCCTTTTAATTCTTTTGATAAAGTCTTTGGATGAGCAACAGTGTTTGATTCTTGGTAGTTCTCATTTATCTATTTTCTCTTCTGTTGATCATGCTTTGATTACCAGATTTTGAAGTCTGTCTATGTGGTGCATTAAAACTCCCATTGTTAATCCTTTTCTTTCTTGGATGAACATTATTGTTCTAGTTTTGATATTTAGGCCTTTTATCCAGTTTGAGTTGGTTTTTGTATAACATGTAAGATGTAGGTCTTGTTTCAGTTTTTTGCAGATGGATATCCAATTTTGCCTGCATCATTTGTTAAAGAGATTGTTTTTACCCCAGTTTAAAGTCTTGGGGCCTTTGTGGAATATCAACTGTTGATAGGAGGCTGGTGGCATCTCTGGGCTCTCAACTCTCTTCCACTGCTCTAAGTGTCTCTTTTTGTACAAGTACCAGGCTGTTTCGACAACCGTGGCAGTTTAATAGGTTCTAAAATCAGGTAGTGAGAGGTCTCCCAGTGTGTTCTTCTTCACTAGTGCTTTACTTACCCGGGTGTTCTTCCCTTTCTAAGGTTGGTGATTTGTATCTCCATCTCATTAAAAAATGACACTGCAATTTGTATTGCGATTCCATTATATAAGTAGATTGCTTTGGGTAAAATAGACATTTTCACAATGTTAAGTCTTCCTATCCATGAGCAGGGTAGGTTTCTTCATTTATGTAAGTCTCTCTTAGATTCTTGTAGCAAGGACTTGCAGTTCTCTTTGTAAAGGTCTGTTATTTCTCTAGTTAGATTTATTCCTAGGTATTTTATCTTCTTAGGGACTATAGTAAATGGCATTGATTTGGTGATTTCTTCTTCTCTTTAATAATCTCATTGTTGGTATAAAGGAATCCTACTGATTTATTTATGTTTATCTGGTATCCTGAGAGTATGCTCAACTCTTCTATTAGATTGAGTAGTTTACTTAAGGAGTCCTTAGGAATCTCAATATATACAATCATATAATCTGCAAATAGGGAGACTTTTACTTTTTCTTTGCCAATGCAGATGCCCTGTATTTCTTGGTCTTGTCTGATTGCTCAGGCTAGAACTTCTAGTATAATACTGAATAGGAGACCGAGAGCAGGCATCCTTGTCTAGTTCCTGTTCTCAAGTGGAATTGTTTCAGTTTCTCTCCATTCAGGATGATGTAGGCAGTTGGCTTTGGACAAAAGGCCCTGATTGCTTTGAGGAATTTGCTATCTATTCCTATTTTGCTGAGAGTTTTTAACATGAATGGGTGCTGGACTTTATCAAATGCCTTTTCTGCATCAATAGACAAAATTAGGTGATTATTGACTTCTGTGTTATTTGCGTGGTTGATCACATTAATTGCTTTTCAGATGCTGAACCAGCCCTGCATCCCTGGTATGAATCCAACTTGAATTATTTTTTTTTATATGTTGTTGAAATCTATTGGCTAGTATTTTGTTGAAAATCTTCACATCTAAGTTCATGGGTGATATCAGTCTGTAGTTCTCCTTTTTGGTTGGGTGTTTCCCTGGCTTTGGTATCAGGGTTATGCTGGCTTCATAGAATGATTCCGGGAGTATTCCATCCCTTTATATACTGTGTTGGTAGAACTCTGCAGGAAAGTCATCTGGGCCCAGGCTTTTTTTCATTGGTAGTTTTTGGATGGCTTTTTCAATCTCTTCCTTTGTGATAGGTTTATTAAGTTGTTCTGCTTCACCTTGTGATAATTTTGGTAGGTGGTATGAATCTAGGAATTTGTCCATTTCCTCTAGGTTTTCAAATTTGTTAGAATATAGTCTTCCATAGTATTTTGTTATGATATTTTTGATTTCTGTTGGATCTGTTGGATCTGTTTGGTATTGAGTGATAGTAGGGGGTTTCATATTAATAATGGTAGTGATAAAATTAATATCTACTATTAATAATCCCATATTTCGGTTATTTGTTTCCTTTCCTGTTTTTCTTTAGTAAGTTTAGCCAATGGTTTGTCAATTTTGTTGATCTTTTCAAAAAAAAATCTTTTCGTCTTTTCAATTTTTTCAATTATTCTTCTACTCTCTAATTTATTTAGTTCTACTCTAATCTTTACAATCTGTTTTCTTCTGGTGCCTGACTGGTTCCTCTGCTGCTCTCTCTCTACTTGTTCACGATATAGGGTTAGCTCCTTGATTTCTTTCTTCCTTCTGGATGTGTGAATTTACAGAGATAAATTGATCCCTGAGCACTGCTTTGGCTGTATCTCATGGGTTTTGGTAGAAAGAGGTTTCATTCTCATTGGAATCCATAAATTTCTTTATTTCACCCTTGATTTTTTCTATAATCCATGGCTTTTTGAGCAAGATGTTGTTCAGTTTCCATGAGGCCCACTTTCTATGATTTTTTTCTGATATTGATTTTTACTTTTATGGCTTTATGGTCTGAGAAGATGCTTTGCAATAACTCAGTGGTATGGATTTTGTTGAGGTTTGGTTTATGTCCTAAAACATGGTCTATTCCGGAAAATGTTCCATGTGCACTGGAGAAGAAGGTGTAGTTATCTGCTCATGGATAGAAAGTTCTGTGCATGTTGATGAGGTCTAGTTGGTTAATTGTGGCAATAAGATCTGTGTCTTTACTGAGCTTTTTACTAGAAGACTTGTCCAATAATGAGAGTGGAGTGTTGAAGTCTCCCATTATTGTTGTGAAGTAATCTATCTCATTTTTGAATGTAGTCAGTGTTTCTTCGGTGTATTTAGATGCTCTAGAATTGAGTGCATAAATATTTAATATTATTAAGTCCTGTTTGTGCGTTGAACTTTTCACCAATAAATAGTGTCCATCCTTGTCAATAATGGTGGATTTTACATTAAAAGCTATTTTATCTGAGATTAGTATTGCCACATATGCTCTTGTTAGCTTGATATATATTCTTCCATCCTTTAATTTTTCAGTTTGTTCATATCTTTAAGTCTAAGATGAGTTTCTTGTAAGCAGCATATAGACAGGTTGTGTTTTTTGATCCATGATGTCACTCGTTATCTCTTTACTGGAGCATTCAGTCTACTTACATTCAACATAATTATTGATAGGTATGTGTTTAGTGCTGTCATTGTGATGTGTTTATTTTTGGGTTGATGCTTTCTCTGATGCTCTTACTATTCTGTTCCGGGACATTATTCTTTACATGTTGATTTCTCCCCCTTTTCAGTGTTAGTTTTGTATTTGTTGAGACTTCTGTATTACCTTCTTGATTTGATATACTGTGTCTTTATTGTGCTTTGTGGCTACGCCTATGATCCACCTAATGATCTACTTGTAACCTCAATTTTAACTTATACATACCTTATTAAGTTCCTTTCCACCTGGAAGGACTATAACTACTGTAGAACATCCCTCTTTTTAACAAGATGATATCATAGTTTTCATGATATGATCACTGGATCATTTCTTAATATTATAGCTTTGATTGAGTTTTGTGCCTTCCCTAACTGAGTAGGTTCCTGGATGGTGTAACCTGTATTGCCTCCTAAAGTATAGAGTTATTGGTTTTGTTCTTCTATGCCAAGAGCTTCTTTCAGTATATCTTGTAGCTTTGGTTTGGTTTTACAAAGTTTCTGAGTTTCTATTTGTCTGCGAAAGTCTTAATTTCATTACCGTATTTGACAGACAGTTTTGCAGGATACATAATTCTTGGTTGGAAGTTTTTCTCTTTCAAGGCTTTGAATGTGTCATCCCTTTGCCTCCATGCCAGCACCATTTCTGCTGGGAAGTCAGATGAACACCTACAGGATTTCCCTCTCAATGTTAGCTTTGCTTTGAGTCTTGCTGTCTTTAAGAGTTTCTGCTAATGTTTCATTTTGTTAAGCTTGATTATAATATGTCTTGGTGTCTTTCTTTTGGGGTCTGTATTGAGTGGTGTTCTCCACGCGTCTTGATATCTATATTCTCTTCTTTCATAATTTCAGGGAATTTTTCTGTCAGCAGCCTAACAACAATATTCTCTGTGTTTTTAGGTGTCCCTCTCTGTTCAGGAACTCCAATTAATCATAGATTGCTCCTTCATTTTTCTTGTTTCTTTTCTCTGATTTCTTCTCATAGATGCTGGAGTCAGTAGCTCTGTCTTCCAAGTCAGAAAGTCTATTTTCCATTTGTTCAGTTCTGTTTTCTTGGGTTTGAATTGAATTTTCTATTTCTTTGATTTTGTTACCGATCTTTTGGACTTCTGAATAATGGTGTCCCATCAGTTTGAACAGCTTGGTTAATTTCTCAGGTTGCTCTGCTGCATTTTGTATAATGTCTAGGACAGCTTTATATATAATCCTTTTATACTCAACCTCCAATAGTTTCAGAAAGGCTTTTTCGTCTGGGAAGTTCTTTGATTTTTTATTTGGGGGGCTTTCTGGAGCCACAGGTGAATTTTTCTTTAAGTTTCTGTCTAAAGTTTTTTGCTTTGGGGCATCTAGAAGTTGTTTAGTTTCTCTGGTGTTACCTTAATAGGATCTAAAGCACAGTCTGATAAGAAAGGTGATGACCAGTCACCTCTGTGTACTCCAGTGACTGAGCCTAGTGGAATCTCTGGGGTAACAGGCTCCACCTCCTGATTGGCAAAGACACGACCTTACTTATGGAATCACTGGGGGGCTGTCTGCTGACCCTAGGATGTGGGTCAGTAAAGGCTGGAAGAGATGCCATTAGGATTCACTGTAGTTATTTCTCTAGGTAGTCTTTATATTGGAAGGTAAAAGCTATCTGACAGCTTCCAAAATCAGTCAGGCTGTCAGGTGTGCAAGCCCTCTTCCCAAGTGGCAAAATAAGCACCTCTATATCCAACCCCAGATGCTGTAAACTAGCCCAAAGCACAGAAAGGCTACCACCCTGCTGTCATCTGCTGCTGGTCCCCACCCATAAGGTCACACTGTGCTAAACACAGCTTTTCTGTAGGAAAAGTGCTCCCCAGGTTGGCACTGCCTCCCAGCCTGGGAGTTAGTCCATGTTGAGTCCTCCGTCAAACAAGATGGTGCCCTACACAAGCACTCCTGTCTGTTGTGGAATAGCCAATTCAATGGCAGTGGTTCAGAAAGACAGGGTGGAGGGGTTGAAGAGCACAGGGACTAGAGCTGGGCTCTCAAAATGTGGATGTTCTACCTGCTGGTCTCATCAGCAGTGCAGCTGAGCTTACTGCCAGTTAAGCCCAAGCCCTACCTGCCAGCTAAGACAGAGAAAAATAAGTTAAAAGTTACCTTCAGTCCTCAAGAGCCAGTATTCAACAAAGGCAGTGGTCAGTGAAAGAGCAGAAGTTTCCCATTTAGTGGCATATAGTCCAAGTTGACAGCCCTATGCTGTGTCCTAGGGCTCCGTGGGTGTCTAGAAGTCTCCTTTAATGATTAATCTAGGCCTTAGTTTTCAGATGGAATTAAAGAGACATGTGTCTAGTCTGCCTTCTTGATGCCACCTCAGAAAATAAAATATCGAAACAAGGCAATAAAATTTTGTCAAACTAGAAACTACAAAGAATTTTTTGAAAGAATTTCAAAATCAACATGGTCAACCCATTAGCCACTGACTGCAGTCTCCCCAACTTCACTCCAATTTTATGTCTCTGGACTCCAGATCCCCAATGTATACAATGCTTATTTACTCTTCGGGATTATTATGACAACTACAAAAAAATTCTTTGTGTAGCACAAGGGACCTTAGAAAAGTGAGGCTAAAAGGAAACAGCAACAGTCAGTACTATGAACTGTTTGATATGATTGCAGTAATCAAGAAACATCAATATCTGAGCTGATTGCTTCTCACACAGAATATAATGATGAACCAAAGAATATTTTGACCATAATTTTAGCAAGGTGTGCTATGATAAAACCATGGGAACACAATATACTGGCCAAGAGACCAGATATTGAGAAATTTGACTAATATAAATAAATCTGGAGATAGATAAATAGGCAGTTTGGGTGGAAAGAACATTGGATCAAGTCTTTATTGTTATCAGCCACAGAGCATAAAGAACAGCATTCTTCTTTTAAAGGTCCTTGTGAAGAAAACACTCCTTAATAACTGAGAAGGCATTCTTTATATATGTGTTTATATGTCAAGAATGGACTACCATATTTATCCAACAATACATATTCAGAAAAAACATATGCTACATGACAAGCACATAAGTAGGAATGTAAAGATTTGTTAATAATTTCATGTAATGCTTTTACTGTGGTTTGTTTCCATCTGGCACTACCAAGAGCAATTTATAGCCTTACTTGTCATTTTTCTACTTAGTTTCTCCTAATCATGAAGTGGTGCAAAACTCCGAGGAATGCAGGACAATTAGTGATAGAGAGAAAAAAAAAATGAAGCTTTCTTGGTAAAATCACAACTAATATTTTGTAACAGAGATTCATGAGGGAACATCAGCCAATATTTAAATGTTTTATATATCTTTCCAACAGGCAAGCAAAAACATCTCAAGAGAAATTACTTTTACATACATCTCAGATTACCACATTTTATCCTTTCTTCTCACAGTCCCTTTTCTTACATAATGAAAAACTTCTGATCAAGATTTAAAATCAGCGGGTAAAGAGTAGAAATTAACACTAATTTTCAAAGTGCTAGAAAGCACCAGGTGTGTGAATTCCGTGCACAGTATATTCATGAAATTGTTTGTTTATTCATAATCTAATTCTGAGATATACTCATGACAAGAGTTACTGTTTGTCTTTCAGCACTATATATATATATATATGTACATTCTGCTTTAAAAAAGAGAGAGAGAAGGCAATGTAACGCAATTAGGACTTCTGGCTCTAAGTTCAAATTGCTATGGCACCTACCAGCTGTGTGATCTTGGGTAAATTAACCTCTCTATGCCTTTTCTCAATTTCCTCTTCTATAAAATGAGAATAACCCAGACGACAGTGAAGATTAAATGAGATAATCTGTGTATTATACTTTAGCATAGCCCTTGGCACACAGCAAATAGTAAATTTAAATTACTTTTACTGTTGTTTTCATCTTAACCTTACATGAGTGAAGAGATCTCAGAGGGACTAGATGATGGAGTGTTGAAGGCTACCCTGAGCTTTTCTGATAATATCACACTTAGTCCCTAGACTTAGGAAATGTATATGGGTTATAAGGACTGACCTGTCCCCATTGAAGGAAATTGATTAACACAAGCACAAAATCAGTTCTTATGGTTGTCTTAGGCTGGGTTCTCTAGAGAAGAAAAACCAATAAAGCATATAAATATGTAGAGAGATTTATATCAAGGAAACAGCTCACATGACTGTAGAGGCTGGGATATCCCAAGCTCAGGAATCAGGACAGAGGATTCTCTCCATTCACATAGCCAGAGGGGCCAGCAAACCCAAGATCAGCCAGTCAGAGAGCAGAGCTCCAGTCTTAGGCTGTGAAGACTGAAGAAGATCTACAGATAAGCTGACAGTTCATGTCCCAGGAGCTGTAAACCAGACAAACAGGATACAGCTACAGGATCCAGAGTAAGCAAAAAAACAAGAAAGTCTTCTTCTATTTGGATGCAGGCCACACCCCCATGGAATCTCTCTTTCAACTAATTGGCTACTCACAGCAGATGCAATCATGAAGGTGAGCACATGTAAACACCAAAAATAATGGCCCAGCCGAGTTGACCTACAATCTTGCCTAGCACGGTGGCTAAGAACTGAGGTTTTCCTAAGAAGAGTGGAGACTACATTGTGGAAGAATGAATGAGCCTCTCTCAAAACAAGGAGAAAAAGACAGTAAGAGAGAAGAAAGGACCCATGAAGACATCCTAGTGAAATGTCTACCTCACCTTGGATCACAGGAGTTACAATATTTAGCAGATAGCTTTCTTTTCCTTCCAGAGCTGTATTTTTATATACCCTTAGATGAAGTCCTGTGTAGTGGTGTTTCTGGGATTCAGAGTATGAGGTGGAAAAGGGAGGTGTGATTTTTCCATATTCCTCTGCTAAAAGTTATTTTCATTTAGTGAACATTCAATTTTGGTGATATTTAGAATATGGATATTAAGATAAGTCTATCTTTTTTAATGAAAGCATTAAATTATGAGTCTTTGATCTGTTACCCTCTTTTGAGGGGTTGAGAAAGAGGCCTAAGGAAGGTAACATTGAGATGACAAATATGAGAGAGAGATAAACAAGGACAAGAAAAATGATTGAGAGGTAATGTTGACCATGCAGTTGAGTTTAAATATTCTGAGGTAGTGCTGGTGTCAGTGTACATGACTGTGTAACTACGTTTTTCCAGAAGAAAATCTCTGTTGCTACTTGGAGTGTTGACTCCTGGGGTTAGGAGTCAAAAATGTGTGCTACAGAAAACCCTGCAATAAGGACTTAAAAATAGACTTATGTACGAAGAAAAGACTTTTTGATGGCTACAAGGGTGGAGAGGGAGGGGAAGAATTGGTCATAGATTAGATAGCTGATAGAAATTTGGTTAGGAGAAAGCAGTGACAGCACAAAATAGAAAGCAGATCAACTTAACTGCTTTCTAACTGGACTTCACCATAAACTGAAAAGTTTTCTAAACTCAACCTAGCATTTCAAAGGATAGAGTAGCAGGGATGGGGGCCTGGGGGCCAGGTATCCAGGGTACATCAAGGCCAATTGACATGACTAGTCTATTGCTGAGAGAGTCTTCTGTGCTGCATATGGGCAAGTGGTATCTGGGGTCTTAAAATCTAGCAAGCTGTCATCTGAGGTACACCAAATGGTCCCAACTTATCTGGAACAGATGATCATCAAGAACATCAAAGTCACAATGAAAAAAGAGCCCAGGAGACAGAAGGACCCATATAAATGGTAAACTGTATGAACGTGAGACCAGAAGAACTGGATGGTGCCCGGCCACCACCAAAGACAGCCGTGATGGGGACACAATGTAGAGTCCCTGAGGCAACATGAGAAAAAGACAGATGCAGCCCAAGAACTCTACTAAAAGACCAGAATTGATGGTCCAACAACCTGGAGGATCCCCTCAGAACACGGCCCCTAGATCTGTTGCTGTTCCTTACTGAAAACCAGTAATGAGTCAACTCTTCAGACAAGATTTGTGTGGACTCAGAGACACAGTGTAACCACATGATGTGCATATTTTATGGATCTATGCATTTACAGGAGGCTATCCTACTAGTCTTTTTCAAGATGGGAGAGAAGAGGGTTGGGGGTGGGGACAGATGCTTGTTAAAAAGGTACTAGTTATATAGAGCGAAAACGAGGAGTGTGCTGTCACTGGGTGGGGAAAACAAAGAGAGCTACAGATTGGTGGGCATGCAAAACTGATTCGGATTGTATACTTTCATTTAATCACAATAAAAAAAAAAAAACATATGCTGGACAATATGTCCAGCTAAAAAGTATTTCCAAGTCTCTGTGTTCTTTTCCTCATCCCTAGCAATGCTATGGTAAATTCATAAAAGCAGTGATACAACATAAAGTCCTGCCTGATTGACAAGCATAATGAATGTGTCCAAGAATATTCTCAGCTCAGTCCTTTGTTCACACTTCAGCATGGTCCTGAGTCTGCAGTAGTTGCTGTAGGAGTTATTGCAGACGGATTCTCAGAAAACCGCTTTAAAGAAATCTACTCAGCAAATTATCCCTTTCTTACTTTTTTCAGACTGGAATGGACACATGATGTAGGAGCTCAAGCAGCTATTTTGACCCATGAGACAGCCTTGAAGATAGAAGCCAGCACTGAGATGATGCAGTGAGATGTACGAGTCTGTCCTTACTGATAAAAAAAAATGCCCACATCCAAACCTAATGTGCGGTGTATTACAGCAAGTAAAACCACTGTTATTTAAGCCTGCAGGGAAAAAAGTACACTACAGCATTGGTCCAGGGTTGGGGCACTGTTGAACAGATGTCTTGCTAAGAGGAGTGCAGTGAGCTAAAGTTGCTAGTGGAAAAGCAGCTCACATGATCAATTATGGGTTCTTGTATGCGCAGGAAAGGTACAAAAGCCAGGGAAGCGATGACAAACTGGAGAAGAACAGGAGCACATATCAGGAGACCAAAGGCCAGAGAAGAGAAAAGAGGGGATGACAATGAGAGGCACCGAGTATGACACTGGAATGTAAAGTTTTTAGGTGGCACTTCTTTATAATATGACAGCTAAGTCTAGACTGGTGAAAGAATAAATGGCCACAAGAAATGGTAACTTTATTGAAAAAGAAGGTCATTCAAGTTGAAGAAGACAAATAGCTATAAGACTATAGTATAACATGGGCTTTCAACCTGAATAGTGGACACTGGATGAACAGAAAATGGCAGAAATTGAGGGCTGCTTCAGTCATCTAGTGCTGCTTTAACAGAAACACCACAGTGGATGGCTTTAAAAAGAGAAATTTTATTATACGATAGTCCAGTAGGCTAAATGTCCAAATTCGGAGTATTAGTTCCAGCTCTTTCTGGAGGAAGATTCTTGCCATCAGTCTTCGCCAGGACTGGAAGCTTCTGAGGCACAGGGACCATATTCCCTTCTGCTAGCATCTTTCACTTCCCAAGACATTGCCTTAACACACAATACAGTCTTACACACTGAGTCCTGCCCCCACACACACAACTGCTGCCTATCCTCCCTCCTTAACATCACAGATGCAGGAGCTATAGCATGGAGGAACATCACACAACACCAGGAATCATGGCCTAGCCAAATTGCTTCACCCGTTTTCCGGGAAACACAATTCAATCCATGACAATGGCTGTGGGAACCAAGGTCTCAGGGAACACCTAGTTTAATTGACATAACATAGTTCTATATTGGTCTTAAAAATCTGTGAGCAGCCATCTAGGATACTCCACTGGTAGGACTCTCTTGGGGAGCAAAGAAGAATGAAGAAAACCGAAGATACAAGACAAAGGTTAGTCCAAAGGACGAATGGGCCACATCTACAAGGGCCTCCACCAGACTGAATCCAGTTCACTAGATGATGCCTGGCCACCATCACCGACTGCTCCGATGGGGATCACAACAGAGGGTCCAGAGAGAGCTGCAGAAAAGGACAGAACCAAATGCTAAGTCGAAAAGAAAGACCTGAATTGCTGGCTCAATGGAGACTGGAGAAACCCTGTGAGTGCAGCCCCTGGACACCCTTTCAGCTGAGCAAGGAAGCCACGCTTGAGATTTTCCCTTCAGCCAAAGATTAGACAGGCTCATAAAACAAAATAAGACTAAAAAGGCAAGGACTTGAAGGCACAAAGGGACAGGAAAGCTGATAACAGGGAGCTCAAAGTTGAGAAGGGAGAGTGTTGGCATATTGTTGGTTGTTGACCACTGTCATAAAACGTTATGGGTACTCTTTAAGAAGAAACTAGTTTGTTCTGTAAACATTCATCTAAAGTCCAATCTTTTTAAAAAAGAAAATACTCCCTGATTTCACATTCTCTACCCTTTCCCTACTGCTCCCTTGCCACCCTACACTCCACTCACCCCCTGCAAAATTTCAGTGAAATAGTGGCTATAAGAAAAAAAATAATAAAAGGCTGAATATGGGCATATAAAAGGAGAATAAGGCAAGTGCCCAATGTCTCCAGTGAAATCTGTAAAGTAGCCAGCAAACTGATTAGAATTAAAAGTAATAAGGAGTGCAGAGTAAGGACTTTTCATGCAAGGAATCTAAACATATAATCTGAAGAACAGATTTCTGGATGTCTTAGTTATCTGGTGCTGCTATACAAGTTAACTAGTGCTGCTATTACAAATGGATGGATTCTGCTATTACAAATGGATGGAAATGCATCTTTTACATCCTAGTAGGCTATAGGTCCACATTCAGAGCATGAGCTCCAAAGGAAGGCTCTTTCTTCTCTGTGGGTCCTGAAGGAAGGTCCTTGTCATCAGTCTTTCCTGCATATAGGAGCTTTTCAGTACAGGGATCCCAGGTCCAAAGGGCTCAAGCTCTGTTCATCTTACTGGCATGAGGTTCCTCACTCTCTGCTCACTTTTCTTTCCTTTCATCTCTTACAAGAGGTAGAGCAGGCCCATGGGATTGGGGCCTCCAGACTCTAACCCCAAAATGCATCCAGTACTGGGGCCAGATTTCCAGACAAAGACTGACCTGGACTATACAAAACCTAGAGTGGTACTGGAAGTGAATAAACCCTTAAACAGGTGCATGGGGTTGTCTGAGAGGCTTTTCTCTGGAGCTGAGTTGAATGGGTGAGGACGGCCAGCCCCTGATCAAAAGGTCACGGGAACTACCAAACAGAAAGGGAAGTGTGCTGTCACATAGCAGGGCAGGGGCAGCTAGAATAGAATAGCAGTGAAAGTTCTGGGTGTTACATGGCAATATGATATAGACTGTAAAATTGCTGTTAATTCACAATAAAAATATTTTCTTAAAAAAAGGTGGAGCAGGTCACACCCCAGAGAAACTCCCTTTAAATTGGATCAGGGATGTGACCTCAGGAATATAATCCCACCCTAATGGTCTTTAGTATACTCTAATCTTGCCACAGCAGAGATTAGGATTTACAACACACAGGAAAATTGCAATCGCAAAATGCAGGACAACCACACATACTGTGAATCATAGACTAACAAAGTTGAAACACATATTTTGGGGTGACCCCATTGAATCTCATGACATGGGGGCCCTCAAGGAGGCTTAATGGCTCAATGGTTGAGGCACTCAATTGTTAACAAACAACATAATGGTTCTAAACCACCAGTGACTCCGTGGGAGAAAGGTGTCACAGTATGCCTCCCAGAGACTTACAATCTTGGAAACTCTATGGGGTCAGTTATGAGTTGGAACCAACTTCACAGCAGTGGAGTTTTCTTGGAGTTCTCAGGTAAGAGTTTGGCTGCTAACCAAAAGATCAGCAGCTAAATCCACCAGGTGCTGCTTTGAAACTCTATGAGCCAGTTCTACTCTGTCCTAAAGGGTTGTTAGAGTCTGAATCAACTGGACAGCAACAGATTTGGTTCTTGGTTTTTAGTTTTCAGACATAAGAGGAATTCTGAGAGATATCATTTGGATATCAGTCTTGGGATTTCTGAGTATTTCAGTGGTTTAGGGAGACAATAAAACTGTTTGAATACTATCTATTTGGGAAGATCCAGTCTATGTAGTGGCCATGCCTCACTAACAGAGGGTATGTGTGGAAGAACCATTGATAGGTTTAAAGGATAGCTTAGTATGCTATAGCAGAAGAAGGAAGGAGCTGAGTGAGAAAGACACGACATGAGCACTGAGGGGTTCTGGGAAGGTTATGAAGGAGGGAAAAGGAAGTAAAAATATGAAAGGAGAGGTGAGAAGCTGTTTCAGCAACCTCTACCTTACCATTTTGTCCCAAGCCTATTCTTAAAATAAGAAGTGTTACATTTTATACTTACATAGAAATTACCAGGACCTAGTTTTATTTTAGGCAATATACATTGTTTACATGTAAACATCTCATGACACTGTAGAGTTGTCAAGGAAAAGGACTCACCCTCCATTGTCTTTCATATTTCCCTATAACATCCACACATGATGGCTCTCAATAAATACCTTCACAAATACTAGCAAAATGCTCCTTTTTGCTTTTATCTTTCTTTGTACAGTGGTTCAAAGACTTTTTCAAAAGTATTAAAGCATAAAGTTCTCTTTCACCAAATCACTTTGTTTTCCTGTGAAATCTTGCTGTTCTTTTAAAAGAACACTTTAGAATGTCCTTGTTTCAGAATTGTTAAGAAACATGAAATATAAGTGACTAAGTCTCTCTGGTGGGTCACCAATTCAAAATTGCTCCAATCTGTCTCTCGGTTTATCAGGCTCCTTAACGACCATTAAGTCCCATGCATGGTCATGATAGCTTCATCGTTAAACTCTCAGAAGCATAACATGAAATTAAGACGGGACTTTATTTCTTCTTCATTCAACCCTTAATCTTTTTGCCAGCGCTTTGCAGGCTGATTTATTTAAACTGCAATTATTCTAACAAAAAGAGTTTAAAGGATCTTTGCTACTAACTCTGCTTTCACCCTCCCTCTTTTTCATTGCTCACTTCCTATTCTTCCTTAACAAAATCAACTTTCAAGTGTTGTAGACAGGGCTGTTGCATCCTCTAAACTCCCATAGGCAGACACTGATTATTTCAACCGCTCACTTCATACTTAGCATACATATTACAGCTACTATTACTGCATAACAAGTTACTCCAAAATTTAGTAGTATTTAATAACCATTTTATTATGCTTCTGGATTTTGTCGGGAACTGGATTGGGTTGGGAACTGAGACAGGACACAAAAACAACAGCTAATCTCTGCTTTACAATGCCTGGCTTCAGTGAGAAGTTACTCAAATGTTAGAGCTGGGATCGACTGGAAGTGACTTCCAGCAGATGCATTGGAGTGGATGCAGGCTCTAAGCTGCCACCTCCACCTCAGCCTCCACCCTTCTGGCTGTTGGCGAGAACCTCTACATGAGCGTCTCCATGTGTCCCATACTCACAGCACACTGGTCTCGGTGTAGTTTGACTTCTTATATGGCGGCTCTCTACTCCAAAAGTAAGCATCTGCACAAGCAAAGCAGAAGCTGTACTGTGACCAAGCCTTGGTCATCACGCCAAGCCAGAGTTACTTCTGCATTCTTATGGTTACAAGTTAATCACCAAAGCCATCCAGACTCAAGGAAGCAACACAGACCACATCACCTCTCAACTGAAGGAGTGTCTGCGCATTATAATGGTTATATCCTTTACATGTAGCAGTGCTTAGATAATCAGTCTAATTATTTCAATGGATTATCAGTTTTCCAAGCCATTATAGAGCTCACAGTAACAAATTTAATACATTACACAAGTCGTTTCAAGAGGAAATTTGCCATTTCTGTGAAAATTGCTCAGAATACTAACTGAATGATCTCTATTTTCAACACACTGTCAATCACTATCATTGTCATAAAAGACAGACTCACAGTTGGGGAAAAAAAATATTTCCCATGAAGACTCATTTCAAATGGCAATAGTCATTCTCTGCTCAGTCCAAGAATATAGAAGATACAGGGAGAACTTAAAGGAAGACAATCAATAAAAGATTCAAGTTTTCAAAAACAAGTTTTTAAAAAGTTATTACATGGGCACATCCTATATTTCTAAGCATGCTGCTACTAGACAGTTTTTAATTTCTGTATTTGTTGGTAGATGATGAGGAGAAAAATCCATGCTCTATGTATAAAATAGCTAAAGCTGGCAAGAACCCATAACAACTCAGTCTCTGAACATTCCCCAAAACCAGAGGGCCTCCTCTAGGACAGAGCAAAACAAGGGTGAGGAGCAGCTGTGAACTGCAGGTTAGTGTCAACTATCCACGTGGTGGGAATTATATGTTAGAATTAAAATCCTAATTAAACCTCTGAACCCTAACCTCAAACTCCGTCCAACTCCAAAGCTAGCTCTCCAAAGATTGAGCCCCACTACACAAAACATGGAGTGAGGCTGGTGACGAACAAACTTTTGGACTTAAATAAGTACACAGTGCTGTCCAGGAAGTTCATCACTGGAGGCCTAGGATAGTGTGAGGGGACAGATCTTGGTCAAATGGACACAGGAAGTTCCAGATGAAAGGGGAACGTGCTGTCCCCGTGCGGGAGCAGGGGCCGTGGGAGCAGGGGCCGTGGGGGCAGTTAGAGTAGAATAGCAGTGCAAGGTCCAGGTGTTGTGTGCATATTAATCTGATTGTAAACTTGTACTTAAACTATAACACAATTTATTTTTTAAAAATGCTAAACATGCATGCATGTGAGCACACGTGAGCAAACACAAACAACTGAGAACAGAATTTTGAGCGAAGAGTCTAGCTCTCAGGAGTGACACGTCTTCCATCTCTGACTCTCTCGGCCTTTCAATTCTTCCAAGATTGCTCCTTACTTCCTGCGGCTTTTTCCATAGACTACCCCCCTGCTGTGAGACCTTTTTTATCACTTGATGATCTCTCACTGCATTACAATGACTTTCAAAGTATGAAATACCACTCCTGTCAGTGTTCCCTTGTTGCTTGTTTTTCATAGATCTTGGATTCCCAACCAATGTCATGAACAGTCAAATTTAAATCTCAGTTCATCTTCCATTTTGCTTGAAATGCCAGGAGACGTCAGAACCGTCAGGCTGGCGGACTTCAAGAAAATTATTCGTATTTCCACTTTAACCTACATCCTAAAACGACCCCAGAAAATTCTATCCTACAGCTGAAGATTTCTAGAAATGATGGCTTTACAATTTCCCTTGGTAATTATTTTAACATTTAACAATTTACACTGTCAAGAAATGTATAATGGATAAAAGAGTGAAGAAAAACAGAGAATGTCAGGTCTATTTTTAAAAAATAGCACAAAGTGTAAAAAATATATAACATTTATGACTGACTTGAAATAACAAGGTTGAATATAAATGAAGACATTTGGCCAAATCACTGTTTCACTCAAGACAAAAATAGTTAGGCCAGCTGCTCAGACACCTTCTATGCCCTCCCAACAAGAACTCAGCCTTAACACTCAACTCTGTCATGGTGACAGCTCCATTTTCTGTAGTTGCCTTTAATGAGATAACCAAAATTCAACTCAAATATACTTTTGTTTCAAAGGGGACTTCAATCTAGTATTAACTTCACTTCAAACAGGTAAGTACAATATTTTAGTATTCAAACCAAGCTATATGTTAATATATCAAAATCTTCTCATTTGTAGGAATGCTGTACTCTTAAGAAACATGGATAATATTTAACAATTCAGTCCTTGTGAATGATGTGTCAAAAGGCTAACCATGTTGCTTCAACATCGATTACACAGGTATTTCAGACAAGAAAATGTCAGAAAGAAGAAACTTTATGGATTGAAATATTTTTCCATACACTGTTGTTCAGAAACGTATCACTGAGAACAAAAATGAGTAAGTTTTAATACTCAGCTCTCATTAAATCCAACATATTAATGGTTCTAATATGTAATTGCCAGTTATGTAAATATATTAATGGAAATTTATTTAGGTTTTGAGTACCCTATATTATAAAATTAGAACTTTATGTATTTTCAATCAAATTACATGCAAGTATAGAAATAGGAACAAACCAAGAAGCACCTAACATAACAAAGGTCTCAAAATATTTTCAATTCAATCTGTATATAAAACAGTTACCTTACTGGGCAAGAATAAAAGCGGTTTTCACTATAGCCTATTTTTCTCTTCACTAATGATCCCTGTAAATATTGAAAGAGGTCAAAAAAAAAAGTAGACATAGTATTTTTTTCTTTTCTAACTTTTAAAGACATCAACTAATTTGGACAAAAACAAAGCGGGAACAAGCAATCTGAATTTGTGCACAAAAACTGAATACAAACTAGGTTGTTTTATAAAAATTTCCTCCTAACACTGTGTACCCCTGCAGTAGGGGATGGGGAAAGCCAAGTACAGGGCTGACTGTCCTCTGTAAGCCACCAACATTTTTCATTTCTGTCATTTTGTTATCTTTTTATGAGTTTGATTATGAACTTCAACTTCTAGGGACAAAAATTACTTTGAAAATGCACAGCTTTATAATTAGAAAATTTTCACGTGAGAATTCAACTGTTAAAATTTATAAGAAATTGAATAATCCTGACTTAAATGAAATATAGAAAATTCAAGCATTTTTATCTATAGTTACTGTTAGATGCCATCAAGTCAGTTCCGACTCATAGTACCCCTATGTACAACAGAAGGAAACATTGCCCTATCTTGCCATATCCACAATCGTTTTGATGCTTAAGCCTATCATTGCAGCCACTGTGTTAATCCACCTCTTAGAGGGTCTTCCTCTTTTGCACTTACCCTCCACTCCACCTAGCATGACGTCCTTCTCCAGAGACTGACCCCTGCTGACAACACATCCGAAGTATGTAAGGCATAGTCTTGCCATCTTTACTTCCAAGAAGCATTCTAGTTGTCCTTCTTCCAAGACAGATCTGCAGAAGCTGGTAAAAATCTTTAATTTCTTCATCTTTGGTATGTAAATTTGAATAAAAGTTGTATTAATTGGCCTTCTTTGTAGGCATATGGATAATATCCTATCACTGACAGCATTGTACTTCAGGACAGATCTTGAAATGTTCTTTTTGATGATGAACGCAACACCATTCCTCTTCAAGTTTTCATTTCCGGCATGGTAGACCATGTGACTGTCTGATTCAAAATGGCCAATACCACTCCATTTCAGCTCACTAATGCCAAGGATATCTAGATTTATAGGTTCTATTTCATTTTTGACAATTTCCAATTTTCTTAGGTTTGCACTTCTTACATTCCATATTTCAAGTATTAATGGATGTTTGCAGCTGTTTCTTCTCATTTTGAATCATGCCACATCAGCAAATGAAGGTTCCAAAGGCTTTACTCCATCCACTCTACTTTGAGGAGGCAGCTCTTCCCCAGTTGTCTTTTGAGGGTGCTCCAACCTTGGGGACTCATTTTCCAGCACTGTATCTGACAGTGTTTTGCTGCTATTCATAAGGTTTTCCCTGACTAATTCTTTTCAGAAGTAGACTGCCAGGTCCTTAGTCCTAGTCTGGCTTAGTCCAGAAGCTCAGCTGAAACCTGCCCACTATGGGTGACCCTCCTGGTATCCAAATACTAGTGAAACAGCTTCCAGCATTAGAGCAACATGCAAGCCCCTACAACATGACCAACCAACAAAGAGATAAATAGTTTTTCAGTATTTCTCAGATCACATCTATTTTCATGAGTTTCTAACATGATAACTTTGGGAAACATTTACCAGTGGTTCATTCACTTTTTTTTTCTATACATCATGTTGCATTATTAAATAATATTTGAATTTACATAGTTATTAACTAGAATTCCAATGAATACTATGATGGTGATCTATCAACAAAAATCAAATATGTTTATCAGTTACTGAAATTTTTTGAATGTATAAACACAGTATGGACTCAAGTTGTAACTCCTGAACCTTATTAGTATCTCATTTTGAGAAATTACTGAACTCTGAGGTTCCCAAGCTGTGTGCAAAGACAATCTGCAGAGGTACCATTGGATTGGAAAACACCGTCATACTCAGTACCTTTTCAATAAAATGGAAACTACTGCCTTGCATTAGTTCAACAATATCAGCATGAGATTATGCCATGCTCCTTTCAGTGATCTTTGTGAAGCTGGATTTTCAGAGATTGATGTGATAAAAAGCAGACATCAGGTAAAAATCAGTGCAGAACAGAAAATGAGGGTAATGCTGTCAGAGTTCACTCAAGGTCTGGGAAACTATGCAGTGCCCAGCAGGCTTAAACATGATTCTCAGGTTCTCTCCATTGTTCTTTGTTCTCTTTTCTGATTTTTCCTCAGAGATATATCCAAGAGTTCATGTTCTATTCTGCTGGTCCTGCAGTCTGTCCTTTCAAACCTGCTCCTCAGCCCTGTTCAGACACTGCCTGTTTCTGAAATCTCATTGCTTATCTTTTGGGTTTCTAATTGTTTTTTGTTTTCTGCTTTGTTCATGATATCTAGCTGTGAATTTATTTTGGTATTCTGTCCCTGTATTATTTCCGTTAATTCTTCCATGAATTTGCCTGCTTTTCCATAAACGTGTCTATTTTTCCCTCATTTTTGTCTGTTTTTTGCTTCAACCCTTGGACAGCTCTAATACTAGAGATTCGAATTTACTACCTGATAATTATAATGCCTTTTATTTCACTGGAAAGTCATCTGGTATTTTATTTTGGACACCTCCTGGAAAGTTCCTGCCCTGTTTTTTTTTAATGTGTTTTTACGTTATCTGCTATCTTCAGGCCACATGGTAGTTATTTTCTTTCTTTACTGTAGTTCTGTCTGTTTTATCCTGCTTTTTTATTTTACTTGGCTATGTCAGAGCAGGTGGGCTATGTGTTCTTTGTTGTTTGCTTATCTGTGGTCACGATGTTTTTCACCTCTCCATCTAGTAGGCAGGGCCAATCACTCAGCTGTGTTCCGGTGAGGCAGGTTCAAGGAAAGATCTGTGTCCTGCTGGGAGCTCCTGAGAGCACGTTCACGTACTCCGTATCTGCCTAAATTTGATGTGGGTGTAGCAAACCCAAGCAGCCTGAATGCTGCACTTTTAAATTTTTTAATCCAACAATTTATTAAAGGAAACTATTATTTTTTTGGCAGAGTGCTATATGAAAGACTACTGAGACACTAAGAACACCATGAACTGAAAAAATCTGGGAACCTCTAAATAAATCCCTCTGACATGATGTACTTTTTAATCTTCAAAATGAAGAAAAATATCTCTTTCACAAAGCTCTTGTGAGAGTCAGATTACTGATATATGTAAGTTTCTAACATAATGACCATGGAAACTCTGAATTTTTATTATCTTCCTGAATGACTGGTTAAATTTTTCATTTTTATAATACTGCACGAAAATTTTGCTTTGCTATTTTTATGAAATCTACCACTTTATTGTGTAATATGGAAAATAATCTAGCTTATTAATGAGGTAGACCTGAAGACACACACTTAATTTTCATCCCAAAGTCAGTTCTTTCTTTGTTCACACTCCCCAAATGAGAATGTTATGTTTCTGAGAGCACCTATACAGGCAGTTTCCCAGCCACTTCCTACAGTGGTTCCTCACCTCAGTGGTAAATAGGAATTCCCTGCAGAGCTTTAAGCACCTGATTGATGCTGGACCTGCCCAGGCAGATTAAACCAGAGTCTCTGGGAAGAGAAGTACAGGCTCAAACGCCTGCACCGCTAATGCCATCAGCATACACTTTTGTGTCAGAAGCTAGTTCAATCAGGGATGCTTATGTCAGACTTCCCCTGAAGGAAATACAGCGGCAGTTTTAAGAGAATTTGTGGTAGGGCAGAGGTGGTTGTTTTGGCATATTTCAGTTCACACAGCCCAAGCAGGTGTCTGTGAAGGACACAAGGGTCCCCACACTAGGTACAGCGCTGAGTAGCTGCACCACCCTGCGTCACGTCTCCACACTTTACCTTTGTTTTTACCTCTTTTGAGAATGTCTTTACTCATCTTCATCATCTACTCATACGGTTTAGTCTTCATAATACGTCTCGGGTGCTTCCAGAAACCTCTGCACCCCAACTGGATCACATGTTAACCCTCCGTGCTTTCCTAAGACTGTACTGACATCTAATGTACACTTACCACGGTGTTACATGCACTTTTAAAGTGTATTATTTTTTGTTTCTGTTCTCAAGCTCTTATATCCTTGAGAGGACTTGGACCCAGCCACACTTTTGGCCACAGCAGAGCTCCAATACGTCATGTTCATCTAGTTTTCTCTCTTGTTCCTGCTCTGCACTTAGTGCTTTAAAATCATAGACATTGTGTTGTTACGTTTATTTTATGTGCACCAGATGAATGTGAAACCAAAAATAAATGCATCCAAGAAAAGGAATTAGAATAGAAGAAAATGAATGAGTAAGAGTACTACAAAACATGTTATTAATTGAACGTGAAGATGGCAGTTCTGGATGAGTGTAATGAGAAAGGTTAGCAACACGCTGGAGGTTACAGAGCAATGGGCTACCGAACCTACAGTAAAAATCATCACGGAAATTATTAGCCATTTGCAAAATATGAGTAAATGTAAATGTTAATAAAAAGAACTGATGGTTTTCTCTGCATATTAATAATGTTGCTGTCCAACACGGTGGCATTGGTTCTGACTCATAGTGACCCTGTAGGATGGAGCAGAATTGCCCCATAGAATTTCTAAGGAGTATATGATGCATTTGAACTGCTGACCTTTGTTTAGCAACCAAGCTCTTAACCACTAAGACACCAGGGCTCCATATGAACAGTAGATTCACTGACGGCAGGCTCTGAATTTCTCTTTCAAACTTTTATGTAAATGACTATTCCTAGGCACGTGATTTAGTGGCAATATGTTTACACATTGTGATTTTCAAGGGGCAGGGACTTTAATGTCTTTTATTTCTGTATCCCTGGAACAAAAACACAGGCCTGGTTTGTCGTTTTTGTTGTTAGGTGCCATCAAGTCGGCTCCAATTCATAGTGACCCTATGAACAACAGAATGAAACACTGCCCAGTCTTGTGCCATGTCCACAATTGCTTTTACCCTTAAGCCCATCATTGCAGCCAATGTGTCAATCCATCTCATGGAGGGTTTTCACCTTTTGTACTGATCCTCTACTCTATTTAGCATGATGTCCTCCTCCAAGGATTGATCCCTCCTGATGACACATCCAAAGTATGTAAAACACGGTCTGGCTATCTTTGCTTCTAAGGAGCACTCTGGCTGTACTTCCAGAACAGATCTGTTTGTTCTTTTGGCAACAGCACAACTCAAGGACATCAATTCTTCTTCCATCTTCCTTATTCATTGTCCAGCTTTCACATGCATATGATGCAAGTGAAAATACCATGGCTTGGGTCATGTACACCTTAGTCTTCAAGGTGATATCTTTACCTTTCAATACTTTAAAGACGTCCTTCGCAGCAGATTTTCGCAGTGCAGTGTGTCTTTTGATTTCTTGACTGCTGTTTCCTTGGCATTGATTGTGGACCCAAGTAAAATGAAATTCTTGACAATCTCAATCCTTTCTCAGTTTACTTTGCTGTTGGTTACTGGTCCAGTTGTGAGGATTTTTGTTTTCTTGATGCTGAGGTGTAAGCCACACTAAAGGCTGCGGTCTCTGATCTTCCTTAGTAAGTCCTTCAAATCCTCTTCAGTTCTGACAAGCAATGTGGTATCATCTGTGTAACACAGGTTGTTAATGAGTCTTCCTCCAATCCCGATGCCTCATTCTTCTTTATGTAGTCCAGCTTCTCAAATTATTTGCTCTGCATATGAGATTGAAAAGGTATGGTAGAAGGGTATAACCCTGATACATACCTTTCCTGACTTTAAACCATGCAGCATCCCTGTGTTCTGTTTGCATGACTGCCTCTTGATTCACGTACAGATTCCTTAACAGCACAATTAAATGTTCTGGAACTCCCAGTCTCTGCAATGTTAGCCATAATTTGTTATAATACACACAGTCAACAAAGAAGAAGGATCAGTAGTTAGAAAATATGAACTTTGTGATAGAAATGATGCTGGAGATTGCATGACAGAATCTTACAAGAGCAACAACTTCTTCATTGCAAATACTTCATTTTACCACCAACAAATGGAACTATACATGTGGACTTCACCAGGTG
This sequence comes from Heterohyrax brucei, assembly GCA_028571685.1. Lineage (NCBI taxonomy): Eukaryota > Metazoa > Chordata > Mammalia > Hyracoidea > Procaviidae > Heterohyrax > Heterohyrax brucei. The sequence continues at coordinate 90,253,003 of CM053146.1, forward strand.
AAATACACAGGAATCACATCAACTACATCTGTGGAAAAAGGTGATGTAAAACTCCGTCTCAGCAGTCAGAACAAGACCAGGTGCTGACTGCCGCACAGACCATCAGTTGCTCATAAGCAAGTGCAAACTGAAACTGAAGAAAAGTAGAACAAGTCTATGAGAGCCAAAGTATGGTTTTGAGACACAACTTGTATTTGTTAAACACAGTTAGACCCAACTTCCAATGTATTCAAGTAAAAATAAGCCACATTTATGACCATTTTTGGTTTGGTTTGGTTTTTGTCCATCTTATCATTAGTAATCTGCACTACAAACAACACTGCAGCATGTAATTTGCTAACGTCATCATTCTCAGAAGATATCTTTAAAGTGTTAAAAATCAGAAGTGTCACTTTGAGAATTAAGGAGCACCTAATGCAAGTCATGGTATTTTCAGTTACCTCGTATGCATGCGAAAGTTGGACCAACAAATAAAGAAGACCAAACTGGTGAAAAACACTGAATGAAACACTATCTAGAATACTAGGTTCACTAATTTAAAAGAAGAACAAACAAGTATGTCTTAGAAGAAGTACAGCCGGAATGCTCCTGAGGGGCAAGGATGGCAAGACTTCACCTCATGCACTTTGGACACGTTATCAGGAAAGACCAGTCCGCGAAGACGGACATCAAGCCTGGTAAAGCAGACCACCAGCGAGAAAGAGAAAGACCCTCAGCGAGAAGGACTGACACAGTGGGTGCAGCCATGGACTCAAAATTAGCAATGATTGGTAGGAAAGCAGTGTCTCTTTCTGCTGTACATAGGGCTGTTAGGAGTCTGAATCGACTCAGTGCACTTAATAACAACATTATTCGCATGCCAACTCCCACAGACAAATAAGAATTGAATTTATAAAGATACTGTTGATAAAAGGAAAAACTAATGAAAACTGAAAGAAGTATCCATCTACTCAGTATGATAGAAATGGTTGATAATCAGCTTGTTTTATTAATGTGCTTAATTGGTCATATAGAAAGTACACAACACTGTGATAGTTTCCAAAAATTGAGGGAAAACATTAAACATTACTGATGTGTGAAATTCACAAGTCTGATCATGTCTAGGGAGTGATGCCTTGGAAGGGAAGGGAAGGGCAAGCTCTGCGAAGGCACTGCATGACTATAGAACCAGTTACCCCACGGGAACAAACCACCAGGCCAGCAGAGAGAAGTGCTGCAGATTTTGTGAAAATGGGTTGTAGACAGGACCCCTACATGAAAATGTTCCTTATTCCAAGCGGTTTTTAACACTGAAAAAATGCTCTTCGTGAAACACTGAGTTTCTAAAACACAGTACAGTTTTAAATTACTGTCAGTTGCTTTTTATGAAAAATACTTTTGACCATTTATGAAAATTTCCTTCTGCTACATTTGAGTTATCATACATGCAAGTTCAGGAGATTTCATGCCACTGGGCAAGTTTGTTCAGATTTTTTACGGGAAATTAAGCCAAGTGCAATGGCCCATAAAATAGAGATTAATAATCAAAAAGTACAAGTAGTTATTTATTCAAGAAATAGTAACTGAATGAGTCTATGTGAGTCTCTGAGAATACTTTTATATTAAAGAATTTTAATTACTTGATTACTTGGAAATGCCATTTTTCTATAGGGCCACTATGAGCTGGAATCAAATCGATGGAACTCCGTTTGGTTTTTTGGTTTTATATCAGCAACATGTGTGCCATAGCACCAGCATCTGTGACCGTTGTGGGTGAGAAAAACAAAGGGGAGACAAAGGATTAGGAAGATTTATAAGCATAAAATTCAAGCAGTGCCCAAGAGCAAAAAACAAAAGCAGAGAGAAAGAGAAGTCACCTCTGATGCTGCTAATGCTGAAAAATCATCAAGAGATGAAAGGCTGCCTTTGAAGCCTGAAGGATGTCTGCTTATAGAAGGTCTGTAGGTGACCGAAACATACTCTAGCTTGAAGCTGGAGTGCTTGCGTTGAGCTCTGAAGTAAAAAATCCAACTTCGGAGCCACTAAGAAATGTCAGTAAATTTTTGGAGATACAGGTAAAGGTTTTTATTGGTAAAAACTAGAGTAAAATGCAAGAAATTCATTTCCAGAGAAAGATTAGAAAGAAACTTTCATTATCAATTTTAATGAACTGAATTTAAAAAGTCTGCTACGAGGCCTCCAACGATATAAAAATAATGTCATCTGCAATTTTTTAAAAGTAGCAGTTTAGGCTGTTGTTTTGGGAAATTCTAATTATTTCAAACACTTACCAAATATATTAAAGTCATTTTAAGCCTTGTGATATTAATTCTTACATTAACATGTAAAAAGCATGACGGTAAACTTCCTTTGGCAGAGTTCTATAAATATCCTATAAAAATTTAGCAACAACATGTAGGTCTCATAAAGAAAAGCTTCCTGATATTCAGTTGCCTTTGAGCAGCCTGACCAAAGAAAAGGACAAATTGCCTTCGTTTTTAAAAAAAATGTCATTTCTCCAAGCAAGTCATTTGACTCACGGTTAGTGCATTTGAGATTACTTTAAGAAGTATCTCATTCAAAATTGCTTTTCGATTTTTGGTTAATATTCATCTTATCTAATATTAATATTCATCTTATTGTTCATACACAATGTTATATCTGCTGTGCCTAGCTAAAAAATTTTCCTGACATCTGTAGCTGAAAGTTGCATATTAATTCAAATTTTTGTTACACTATTTTCAGCTCCCACACTACGTCTTCCTACAAAAGAATAATGCATACATAAAGTTTTCACATTTGTTGACCTGCAAATGGAAACTTAACGGCTGCCGAGTACTGTTGAGCTTCAAAGCACTATGCTCTAAAAAGTATCCCTTCTTGGACTAAATCTGATAGTTGTTATTCCCAATTTACTTTTTAGGGAATGAGGCAAGCAATGGCCCTCAGGAAGAAGTGTTTGAGTGGAAGGAGGAGAACCACTGGGCTCTAAGGGCCTCCAACAGGAGGCCAAAGCTGCGGTAACTACTTTACAGAGAACTTTCCATAGGAGAAACACTCAAACAGTTTTCATCTAATCTAAGATAAACATATTGTCTTACTTTGATATTTTGATACTGTAAAACATCTCAGAATTGGTGTCCTAAGATACCCTAATGCAACTGGAAACCTCCTTTCTTACATTTGGTATATAGACTAATGAGCCTGTTACTACTGGTATGTGTTAGAACAGATCAAACCCGGAAACGGAGTCTGAAGGAAAACAACTGAACCTCAAGGAATATTCTTAATGAAGAACCCATGAACGTACATGGTACCATATACAATTCTGAGAAAAAATAAAAGAAAATACGTACTACTAATGGTCAGAGATACAGCAGTAATGTTTTTAACATCTTTAGTTTTTTAATTACATATAAAAGCAAAAAACCCATTTCTATCATGTCAACTCAAACTCACAGCAACTTTACAAGACAGGGTAGAACTGTCCTTTGGGACTTCTAAGGAGTGGCTGGCTGGTGGATTCAAACTGTCACCCTTTTTGGTTAGCAGCTGAACTCTTAATCACTGTGCCACATAATACATATGTTATTGTTGGGTGCCACTGAGCCAGTTCCGACTCATAGCAACTCAAGCACAATAGAACAAGACACTTCCCAGTCCTGTACCGTGCACACAATCATTTTTGTGCTTAAACCTATTGTTGCAGGCACTGTGTCAATCCATGTTGTTGAGAGTCTTCCTCTTTTTTGCTGACCCTCGACTCTACCAAGTATGGTTTCCTTCTCCAGGGACTGATCCCTCCTGACATGTCCAAAGTATGTGAAACACATACATGTAGTTTTATATAGATAAGATCATGTTAGTAGTTTTCAACTTGCTTTTGATCTTTTAAAATACAATTTTTCATTGTTGGCATGGCTCTCTCTGTGACAGATGCACTTTATGGGACCTCTCCAGGAAGATCTTGTAAAAATCCCCTCTTCTTGAGCTTCTAACCAATAAAATCAGGCAAAAATGATAGGATGTCACTGTTGTGTGTTGGACTATATTTTGCTACATAAGACTTCATCCTAGCAAGCTTAGCAGCTGGAGATTCTCCTGCTGGCCTTGAAGAAACAGTCATGTAGTGAAGTGTCACATGTTAAGGACCTCAGGCAGCCTCAAGGGAGGCCTGCAGCTGTTAGTTAGTACAAAGCCAAACTCTCTCAGTCATCGAGCCACAAAGAAATTAATTCTGCCAACAATTACATGAGCTTGGAAAGGGCCCTGAGCTCCAGAAGAGAACTCAGTACTGCAATACTTTGACTGCAGCTTTAAGAGACTCAACTAAGCTGTGCCCAGATTCCTGACCCACCCAAACTGTGAGATAATCTGCTAAATTTATCGTGATTTCTTACATAGCAAAATTTATGGTAAGCTGCTAAATTTATGGTAATTCGTTACACAGCAATAGAAAATTAATACAATCCCTCTTCCTTTTCTTTTCCTCCTCTGTGCCCATACGTTCTTCTCCACCACTCCCCCACCAAAATCCAAGTAACCCAAATGCCAAAATTCCTTAGATTATAGAATTACACATATTTACAAATTATACCTACTTAGTAATGTATGTGAGAAGAGATATTTCATTTACATTTCAAAACTGGAAATATTACACATTTTCAGCATCTTTCTTTTTCCACCCAGCCAATACTTCCTGGATATCCCTCCAAGTTTCTTAGTATGGTTCAATTCAATCTTTTTAATGACCACAAAATATTTCATGGTATGAATATTCTATAATGGACATTTACTACTTCTTTGCCACTTATAAACCATAATGCTACAACCAACATTCTTGTATACTATCTTCTCTGAACAACTTTTATTTCTCTGAGTAGATTCTTAGCAGTGGAGCTGCTAAATCGAAGTGTTTCATGAATTTATTTTAAGATCGCTATGAGAGTACTTTCCAAGTAGAAACAATAATTTACCTGTTTGCTAGTAACATCTCGAAGTACCCTCACCCAACCATTTCCTGGCAAAAGAGCTACTATTTTGTCACTGGGGCCAGTCTAAGAGATATACAGATGTTAGTTTAATTTGCATTTACCTGCCTATAAAAATTTTGAACTCTTTTGGATTTGCTCTTCCATGATGTGTTTATTTGTATCTTTTCCCCATTTTTCTATAAGATTATCTCCTTGTCCATTTGTTAGACTTTGTATATTGCAGTTATTAATCTGTGTTCTGCATTGCAAATGTTTTACCAAATCTATCATTTGTCTGTTCACTTTGTTAATGCTATCAATGTCCGTGTAGTTTTTGATTTTTAAATGATTAAGTATGTTGATCGTTTATAGGTTTTGGATCTTCTTAGTTCTTAAGCCTTGTAGTTAGTTTCCTTAGGTTTGCTTGAAGGCCCTCTTCTATGCCTTGTTTGTATCTGTAGTCTCTCAGATTTTCTTGTAGAATTTTATTATTGCTGAGGTTGCTGCTGTTTTTAATTTTTAATCTATCCAAAATGTATTTGTCTATATGGGGTAATATAGAACTCCAATTTAATTTACTCTCAAATGGATAGCAAATTAGTCTAGCACCATATGTGGTAAAATCGTCACTCCAATGAGTTAACATCAATGAGTTAAAATATCACCTTGGCTAAATGTTAAGTTCTCATCCTGAGCAAGATATATTTTTGGATTCTGAATTCTTTTCCACTGGTCTGTTCTGACACCAATGCCACAGTAATTCAAATACAGTAAATTACAGCTTGTTCTCATCTAGTAAGGTAGTTCTCCATCTCTATTCCCATTTTTTCAAGAATGTCTTAGCTTATCTTAAGCATTTATTCCTTCATAAAAATGTTTGAAACATTTCATCCAATTGAAAAATATATAACTTGTTAAAGATCTAATTAAATTCCATTTTTGCATGAACTTTTACAAGATTCACATTATAGTGCTATTAGTTCTTTCCACCAAAGAATGTATTCCCCCATTTACTCATAACAATGCTATTTTTTTCTGTACAAAACTGGGTTCAGCACCAGTTCCCCTCTTGGGCTCTCACAAGATCACAGGCACTCAGGAGACTGTAGATATCAGACACTAAGCAAATTTTCTGTTTTTCCCTCTGTTTTCTTCTTCTTAATGTTTATTAATTCAATGGGAATTTGGTTTGCCTACAGTTGCAAAGCCAAACGGTGAGGTTGTATGCCTGTTGCTGCTGTTGTTCGATGCCCTCAAGTTCGTTCCAATTCTTAGCGACTGTGCACAACTGAACAAAACACTGCCTTGCCTTGCGCCACATCCACAACTGTTTTGACGCTTAAGCCCACTGTCTCAGCCACTGTGTCAGCCCATCTTGTGAGGGTCTCCTCTTTACACTGACACTCTACTTTGCCAAGTATATTGGTATGCCGTTTAATGCAAGTTAACTTAGTTAAAGTTAGCTGGGCATAAAGGCCAAAAAACAAAGCTTTTGTTGTAATTCAGTTTCCTTCTTCTCTAGCAAGATTTACACATGGAAGTACTTCTCTGCATTTCTATCAAGTACAGTGCCAAGAAATTGCCAAAATTTATAACATTTTGCTGTTCTTAAAAACACAAACTGAGCCTATACTCCGAATCCAGCTGAAATGGCAATAACTCATCATTCCCATAAATGGGCTATATTATTATTTAAATCGGTTGTATGAGATATACTGACATTGACAGTGACACTAAAATACAGTGACTGCTCTTTTTCTACTTTTTTCATATAAATTTCAAACAACTTTCAAAGTTTTATCCTCTTCCAGATTAAAATGGGTGGGGAAGGTGGAATGGGCGGAAATGTCAGCAGGAAGGGGGAGAGTCTGGTTTGGGTTGTGAGAAGATGAACAGAAAAAGGAAGAAAGCCTTTAGGATAATAAACACACACATACACACAGGCATATGTTTGTTCCAGACAGTTCTTTCATCAGACTTAAAGTCAAACAAAACAAAATACACTTTTTTTCACCTGTACCACCAATCAAAATAAATTTGGAATTACTAGCAGATTTTAATCAGACTAGGGTTAACATAGCAACTAAATATATAAAATCTAGAGGTTTTTTTTAATTTTTATTTAATATAACTGAGTGAAAATGTACATTCCCATATAAATTTACATAGCCACCTATATGCAGCTTCCACTGCTCTCCCTGCCCGGTGACAGCACACTATTCCTCTCTGCTCCATACATGTCTCATTCTCCCAACAGTCTCTTTTTTCTCTGCTCTCCACCCACTCTCCTTCCTCCAGCCAGAAGTCAGCAGCATGACATCCTATAGATGTATAGAACCATAAAGTGCATCCAATATATGGTCACTGCATTGCCAAGTCCAATCCATTCCTGTCTGAAGCGTGGACCTTCGTTATGACTTATGGTCAAGGGCAGCATCAGGGCAAGGGGCCATGCTCCCAGGGGAACCCCGAAACCACTGGACCATCAATTGAGGTATTTTAATGGGGATCTCAGGGTGCACCCCTTTTTATTTTTGTGTTGCCAGTGAAACTCAACTTAGTGAGTTCCATCGTGGCTATCACTGGTGGTGGCCGGGCACCACCTGGTTCTTCCAGTCCCAAGTCGATGTAGGCACCCACTGATGTGGGTCTCTTTGTCTTCTGGGTTGTCTTTCCCCCATATCATTTTGGTCCTCGGTGAGCATCCATTCCTGCTGAGTTGGGACCATTTGCTGTGCCCTCGGATGGTAGCTTGGCAGCTTTTAAGACCCCAGACGCCACTCACCAACATGGGGTGCAGAGAGCCCTCTTAGCAAAATGCTAGTTGTGCCAATTGGCCTCGATTTCACCTAAGAGCATGGTCCCCTGTCCCCTGCCCCAGCTACTCTATCTTTGCAATATTGGGTTAAGATGGAAGAAGTACTCATGCTATGTTTAAGTCCACTTAATATTGTTCTTGTTTCTAATGTGTGCTCTCACCGATTTCACCCAACCAGATACCTAGCAATTATCTAATCTAAACCCTCCGCCCTCCCTCTCTCCCTCCCCTCCCTTGCAGCTGTCAAAGAGTCTTTTCTTCTATACACAAGTCTGTTTTTGAGATCTTATCGTAGAGGTCTCATACAATATTTGTCCTTTTGTCGCTGACTACTTTCACTCAACATAATGTCTTCCAGTTGAAACCAGGTCATGAGATGTTTCCTGAAGTCATTGTTGTTCTTTATCATTGCATAGTACTCCGTTGAGTATATATACCATAGTTTACCTATCCATTCTTCTGTTGTTGGGCATCTGGGTTGATTCCATCTTTTTGCTATCGAGGACTGTGCTGCGATAAACATTCTGCTGCATATGTCCGTTGGTGTGAAAGGCCTTGATTCTGTAGGATATATTCCAAGTAATGGAATTACTGGGTCAAATGGTATATCAATATCCATTTTTTTAAGGAAGCGCCAGATTGCTTTCCAAAGAGGCTGGACCATTTTGCAACCCCACCAACAGTGTAGGAGGGTTCCACTTTCTCCACAGCCTCTCCAGCATTTGTTGTTTTGTGTTTTTTGGATCATGGCCAACCTTGTTGGGGTGAGATGGTATCTCATTGTCGTCTTGATTTGAATTTCTTTGATAACTAAAGATCGTGAACATGTCCACATGTGTTTTTTGGCTGCCTGGATCTCTTCTTTAGTGAAATGTCTGTCCATCTCCTTTGCCCATTGCTTAATTGGATGGTATATCTTCTTCTTGTTGATATTTTGTAGTATCTTATAGATTATGGAAATCAGGCGTCGGTCTGACATAGAGTTTCCAAATAATTTTTCCCATTCTGTGGGTGTTCTTTTAATTCTATTAATAAAGTCTTCAAATGAGCAAAAGTGTTTAATTCTTAATAGATCCCATTTATCTATTTTCTCTTCTGATGATTGTGGTTTGTTTGACAGATTTTGAAGTCTGTCCATATTGTATATTAAAACTTTCATTGTTGTTCCTACCTTTTCTTGCATGAGCTTTATCGTTTTAGGTTTGATATTTAGGTCTTTTATCCAGCTGGAGTTGGGTTTTGTATAAGGCGTAAGATATGGATCTTGTTTCAGTTTCTTGCAGATGGATATCCAATTTTGCCAGCACCATTTGTTGAAGATACTGTTTTTACCCCAGTTTAATGTCTTAGGGCCTTTGTCGAATATCAGTTGTTCATAGGCAGATGATGTCGTCACTGGGGTCTCAGTTCTGTTCCACTGATCAATCTGTCTGTTCTTATACCAGTACCAGGCTGTTTTGACCACTGTGGCAGTGTAATATGTTCTAAAGCCAGGTAATGAGAGGCCTCCCAGTGTGTTCTTCTTCTTTAGTACTACCTTGCTTAACCGGGGCTTCTTCTCTTTCCAAACAAAATTGGTGATTTGTTTCTCCATCTCATTAAAAAATGTCACTGGAACTTGTATTGGGATTGCATTATATAAATAGATTGCTTTGGGTAAAATAGACATTTTCACAATGTTAAGTCTTTCTATCCATGAGCAGGGTAGGTTTTTCCATTTATCTAAATCTCTCTTAGTTTCTTGTAGTAAGGGCTTGTAGTTCTCTTTATAAAGGTCTGTTATTTCTCTGGTTAGATTAATTCCTAGGTACTTTATCTTCTTAGGGGCTATCGTAAATAGTATTGATTTGATAATTTATTCCTTAACAGTCTAGTTGTTGGTATAAAGGAATCCTACTGATTTACTTATGTTTATCTTGTATCCTGAGATTTTGCTGAACTCTTCTATCAGTTTGAGTAGTTTACGTATAGATTCCTTGGGATTCTCTGCATATATGATCACATCATCTGCAAACAGGGAGATTTTAACTTCCTTTTTGCCGATGCAGATACCCTTTATTTCTTGGTCTTGTCTAATTGCTCTGGCTAAAACTTCTAACACAATGTTGAATAGAAGAGGTGAGAGTGGGCATCCTTGTCTAGTTCCTGATCTCGAGGGAAAGTCTTTCAGTCTCTCTCCATTCAGGATGATGTGGGCAATTGGCTTTGTATAAATGGCCCTTATTGTGTTGAGGAATTTGCCATCTATGCCTAGAGGTTTTTACTGTCAAAATTTTGTAAGATTTATCACTCATCTGAGTCAGGGAAAGAACAACCACAAGTTCCAAGTTTCCTTTTTAAACATTTGACAGTAAATTCAAAGGCATGATATTTCCTTTTTATTCAGAATTATGCCCCTAGCTCCTTTAAAAACCAAAACCAAACCCACCATTGTCAACTCAGTTTTGTCTCATAGCAACCCTATAGGACAAAGAAAAGTTGTTTCATAGGGTTTTCAAGGCATGACTGGTGAATTCGAACTGCTAAACTTTTGATTATCAGATAAGTTCTTAACTACTGCACCACAAGGGCTCCCCAGCTCCTCTAGCAACTCTTTTCTCCATCTAGAGATAGCATGGAAACCGCAGTGGCATAGTAGGTTAAGTGCTAGTCTGCTAACCAAAAGGTCAGCAGTTCAAATCCACTGGGGACTCCTTAGAAACTCTATGGGGCAGTTCTACCTTGACTTCTAGGGTTGCTATGAGTGGGACCAGGATCAGTGACAGTGGGTGGTGATGGTTAGAGATAGCATAGATATGTTAGACTCCATGATGTGGGCTGAATTGTGTCTCCAAATTAATGTGATGAAATGCTAACCCTGTTGTTGTTAGGTGCCGTTGAATCAGTTCCAACTCATAGATACCCTATCCACAACAGAATGAAACACTGCCCAGTTTTGCACCATGTCCACAATCGTTTTTATGCTTAAGCCAACTGTTGTAGACACTGTGTCAATCCATCTCGTTGAGGGTCCTTCTTTTTTTTGCTGACCCTCCACTCTACCAAGCATGATATCCTTCTCCAGGGACTGATCTTTCCTGACAACATGTCCAAAATATGTAAGATGCAGTCTTGCCATCTTTGCTTCCAAGGAGAACTCTGGTTGTACTTCTTCCAGAAGAGATCTGTTGGTTCTTTTGGTGATCCATGGTACATTCAACATTCTTCTCCAACACCACAATTCAAAGGCATCAATTCTTCTTCTGTCTTCTTTGTTCACAGTCCAGCTTTCAGATGCATATGATGTGGTTGAAAATACTATGGCTTGAGTCAGGCACATTTCAGTCTTCATGGTGATATCTTTACTTTTGAATACTTTGAAGAGGTCCTTTGTAGCAGATTTCCCCAGTGCAATGCATCTTTTGATTTCTTGACTGCTGCTTCCAAGGGCATTGATCGTGAACCCAAGTAAAATGAAATCTTTGACAACCTCAATCCTTTCTTCATTTATGACAATGTCGCTTACTAGTCCAGTTGTGAGGACTTTTGTTTTCCTAATGTTGAGGTGCAGTCCATACTGGTGAATGTGGTCCTTGATCTTCATCAGTAAGTGCCTCAGATCTCCATCATTTCCAGCAAGTAAGGTATCGTCTGCATAACGCAGGTTGTTAATGAGTAGTCCTCCAATCCTGATGCCTCGTTCTTCTTCATATAATCCAGCTTCTCAGATTATTCATTCGGCATACAGATTAAAAAGGTATGGTGAAAGGATACAACCCTGACACACACCTTTCCTGACTTTAAAGCATGCAATGTCTCTTTGTTCTGTTCTCACAAGTGCCTCTTGATCCATAGACAGATTCCTTAAGAGCACAATCAGGTGTTCTGGAATTCCCAATCTCCGCAAAGTTAGCCATAGCTTAGTATGGTCCACACAGTCGAATGCTTTTGTGTAGTTGATGAAACACAAGTAAACATCTTGCTGGTATTCTCTGCTTTCAGCCAAGATCCATCTGACATCAATGATGATATCCCTGGTTCCACATCTTCTTCTGAACCCAGTTTGAATTTCTGGAAGTTTCTTGTCAATATATTGTTGTAGTTGCTTTTGAATGATCTTGAGCAGAATTTTACTTGCATGTGATATTGTTTTAGTCAGCTAGTACTGCTCTAACAGAAATACTACAAAGTAGATGGCTTTAACAAAGGAAAGTTTATTCTTATCCAGTCCAGTAGGTTACAAGTCCAAATTCAGGATGTCTACTCCATGGGAAGGCTTTCTCCCTTGTCTGCTCTGGAGCAAAGTCCAGTATTGCATCTGTCTTTGTCCAGGGAGTGTCTTGGCACAGGAACCTCAAGTCTGAAGGACATGCTTTTGTGGTGCCATTTTCTTGATGGTGTGTGGTTCCCAATTCTCAGTCTGCTTCCCTTTCCTTTTATCTCTTCTAGAATGAAAGGATTAAGGGTGGGGCAAGCCATACTCCAGGAAAACTCCCTTTACAGTGGAGCAGGGAGGTATGGTGAAAGGATATGAGGTTTTCCCTGGAAATCTTTGACAACCTCAATCCTACGAAGAGATTTACAGCCCCACTCTAACCCTTTAACATACAGCATATGAAAACCACAAAATAGAGGACAATCACAAGATATTGGAAATCATGGTCACATGGCTACACTTATTTGGGGGGGGACACAATTCAATCTGTGACAGATATCAACGATATTGTTTGGTAATTTCCACATTTGGTTGGATCACCTCTCTTTGGAATGGGCATAAATATGGATCTTTTCCAGTCAGTTGGCCAGCTAACTGTCCTCCAAATTTCTTGGCATAGATGAGTGAGTACTTCCAGCACTGCATCTGTTTGTTGAAATATCTCAGTTAATGTTCCATCAATTCCAGGAGTCTTGTTTTTCACCAGTGCCTTCAATGCAGCTTTGACTTCTTCCTTCAGTACCATTGGTTCCTGATCATATGCTATACCACCAGGTAAGCAGCGTAACACCATTTGGTCAGGAGGGAGTAAGCAGCCCCCACTTGTCTGTCAGTGGAGGCTTGCTCGTTGCTGTGATACAGGAAGCTATGCCACTGGTATTTAGATACCAGCATGATCAATGGTGGTAGACAAGTTTCAGCTGAGCTTTCAGACTAAGATAGACTAGGAAGAAGAACCCAGCAGTCTACTTCTCAAAGGAATTAGCCAGGGAAAACCTCATGAATAGCAGCCAAACATTGTCAGATATGGTGCCAGAGAGTAAGCCCCCCAGGTTGGAAGGCATTAGGAAGACAACTAAGGAAGAGCAGCCTCTTCAAAGTAGAGTCCACCTTAATGACATGGATGGAGTAAGGCCTCCAGGACCTTCATTTGCTGATATAGTACAAATCAAAATGAGAAGAAACAGCTGCAAACATCCACTAATAATCGAAACATGGAATGTACTAAACCTAGAACTTACAAATAAGAAGCCCTAGTGACTCAGTGGTTAAGATGCCTGGCTCATAACCAAAGCTTGGTCATTTGACCAGCAGCTGTTCCATGTGAAACAGATGTCACAGTCTGCTTCCATAAAGATTTACGACAGCCTTGGAAAACTTACAGGGCAGCTCTACTCTGTCCTATAAGGTCACTGTGTATTGGGATGGACTCCATGGCAGTGTGTTTGGTTTGAATACCTGTAATCATGACTCAGGAGCCCTAGTGGTTCAGTGGTTAACAGCTCAATTGCTAACCAAAAGGTCAGCAGTTCAAATCCACCAGTTGCTTCTTGAAAACTACATGGGGTAGTTGTACTCTGTTTTGTGGGGTCTATATGAGTTAACATTGACTTGATAGCAATGGATTTTAAATATGGCCCTGTATGGAAATAGGTGTTTCTTTTGTTAATGATACCATACCAGAGTAGGGTGGCTCCTAAACCTAATCACTTTTAAGTAGTATCTTATAAAAAGAACAGAACAGACATAGAAACACAAATGCAAAGAAAAGACAGATACTATGCGAGGATCACTTACAAGCTCAGAAACATCAAAGACCACCAGCAATCAACAAAGATTAGGAAAGAGGCCTACAGAAGGAATCAATAAGGCCAAGCCCTTGATTTATACATACAGCTTCCAGAACTATGAGAACTAGGGGGGTGGAGTCAAAATGGCAGACTAAACACACATCTCCCTAAATCTCTCTCAAAGCCAATACCTGAACTGGTAATTAAATGGAGCCTTCTGGACACCGAGTGAGCCCTAGGACTTAGCATAGGGTTGTTAATTTGGACTTCATACCAATGAATGGTAAACCTCCTCTTTTTTGCCATCCACCACTTTTGGTGAGTGCGGGCTTTCACAGACCAAAGGTAACTCACCATTTTAACTTTTTTCGTTTGTCTTAGCTGGTGGGCGGAGCTGGGACTCAACTAGCAGTTAATCCCAGATACACAGCTGGTGGGATCAGTGGGCAAAATTCCCACATCTGGAGAGCCTGGCTTTGGACTCTGTGCATCTTGGCAGCTTTGGCCTCTCTTTCCTCCTCTACCATTGAGTAGCCTGTACTGAGGCAGGCAAGCAGTTTGTGTGGGATGCCATCTTGTTCCACTGGGAGGCAGATGTACCCATATAGAGGCCTCAGCTGGACCTAATTCCTAGGCTGGGAAGCAGCGCCTGCCCGGAAGAGAGAGCTTTTCCAGCAGAAAAGCAGTATTTTACACATTGCTGCCAACAGCTGGGACTTGGCAGCAGAGGCCAGCAAGGCAGTAGCCTTTCTGTATTTTGAACCAGTTTACAACATCTGGGGTTGGATATAGACATGCTTACTTTGACAGTGGAAAGAGGGACCTGTGCACCTGAAAACCTGACTGACTTTGGAAGTTGTCAGATAACTTTTACCTTCCATTTTAAGACGGCCTAGAGAAACAACTGCAGTCCATCCTCGCAACATCTCTGCCAGCCACTACTGACTCACATGATGCCCCAAAAGCAACAAACTCTGGAGAAAAGCATAAGAAATTACCTATGGCTTCAGAAGGCCCTCAAAAGAAAGCAGCACAGAACTTCCCAGATGAAGAAACCTTTCTGATACTATTAGAAGATGAATAAAAAAGGATTATATAGAGACCCCTCCTAGACCTTATACAAAATGCAGCAGAGCAAAATGAAAAATTAAGCAAGCTCTTTGATCTGATGGGACACCAGTACTCTGAAATCCAACAGATCAAGAACAAAATCAAAGACATAGAAACTTCAGTTCAAAGCCAAGAAAACAGAATGGAACAAATGGAAAACAGACTTTCTGGCTTGGAAGACAGAGCTACTGACACCAGCATCTATGAGGAGAAATCACAAAAAAAAAAAAATAAGAAAATGAAGAAGCATTAAGAACTATGTGGAACTCTATCAAGAGGCCAATCTATGATTAATTGGGCAAGACACTTGAGAACACATAGAGTATTGTTGCTGAGCTGCTGACAGAAGACTTCCCAGAAATTATGAAAGAAGAGAATATAGATATCCAAGATGCTTATCAAACACCACTCAATGTAGATCTCAAAAGAAAGACTCCAAGACATATTATCATGAAGCCTAACAAAATGAAACATAAGCAGAAACTCTTAAAGGCAACAAGACTCAAAGCAAAGCTAACATTCAGAGGGAAACTCTGTAGGCTTTCATCAGATTTCTCAGCAGAAACAGTGCTGGCATGGAGACAGTGGCATGACACATTCAAAGTCTTGAAGGAGAAGAACTTCTAATCGATAAAATAAATTTCTTTTCTTTAAAGACACCCATACAGTGTAATTTGGTATGGTGTAAACCCTGGTGGTATAGTACTTAAGCGCTACAGCTGCTAACTAAAAAGTCAGCAGTCTGAATCCATTGTAGACTCCTTGGTAACTTTATGGAGCAGTTCTATTCTTTTCTGTTCTAAAGGGTCTGACTCAGTGGCAATGGGTTTGGTTTGGTTTGGTTTGGTTTGGTTTGGTTTGGTTTGGTTAGGTTTGGTTACAGTAACACTAAGCAACTAAGACACACACACGAGAAGAAATATTCTCTTACCTTAAAAATAATTCCTTCTTCTTTTTTTCACAGCCTCTGTGCCCAAAAGAGTTCTAGACTTGGTATGAGTAATCTTCTGGTTTTACAAAGATAAATATTTTTTCAAGTATTTCTATAAATAAAAACAAATAGAATACAGCACAAAATTGTTCATAACCATTGAAATTGTATTACATATTAAAAGATTATTGCTTTTACAGATATATAAGTTATGTCGCTCCCTTCAATTTTAAGTAAAAGGATCAATTTCATAATATTTTAGAAAGATATCAAATTATGACTACTGTAAAGTACTAGTTCTGCATTCTCAATTTTCTTAATTTACTAAAAAAAAATTCTCAGAGATTTAAGGAAAAGGAGAATACTATGACAAATACTATGGCAAAATACATAATTTAGTAGTGCTCTTGCTATGTTGTATCTGTTTTTGCCTTAGAGATTTCCAAATAAAGTTAGATCACAAATAAAGATGAATTTCATGGGGGCTCCATTTGCTCCAATCCAAACAAAGTAAAATAAAATGACATGATGAATAGACTTGCTCAAATATAGTTAAGACTAAAATATCAGGGTGGCAGCAGGTCAGCACAAAATGGGTAAATAGCACACATAAATAAGATTTCAGTTGCTTGGGTCAACACTATATTGATTGTATAGACAATTCTGAAAATCAAAAATTGCTTTACCAGTGTGATCAGATAGCTTTTCCTCATTTAATACTAGATTAAGAAGGTGTAGTTTGTCCCCTCCTACCTTGCTTGGATGTTTGTGCTTTTCTTATCCCCCACCTTATCCTCCAAAGTCCCCCAGGCTCAAACATTTATACTTATCTAAAAAACTTTCTAGAGATGGCTGATTTTACATCCAGTTATTTGTGCTTAGAGTGCCCTTAATTCTGGCATGAAAGTTTTGTCTGTTATTAAAGGAAGTCATCAGGGAAAGAGGAAGGGATTCAGTTTATTACCTGAGTCATGGATTACTTCCAGCAGGAACAGAAAAAGCATAACTTCTGGGTCTACAGCTTTCTCATTTTGCTCCCACTATTTCATTCTGCCCCTATTTCAGAGATCCTCCTAAGTCTTCCTAATCACTTTGCACATTCTGTTTCCATTATATTTTTCCCAAAGCAAACTCCAAAATATCTCATAAAATCTAGGTTTATTTTAGATTACAAGGGCAATCATCTAGATTCAAGTTTAGTAGAAATCAGGGCATGGAATTCATTCGTTACAGTTCAGCCTCCTGCTGGTAATCTGCATTTCTACCCCAGATATACTGAACTAGGCTCTACATTTTTAACATGATCTTCAGATGATTCTTGTGTGTACATAAGAACTCCTGTATTGTACATAAGAATCACCTGGGGCTTTTGTTAAAATTCTTACAGTTTCAGTTTTCCTTTTTTAATACAAAGAGAACACTTTGAAGTACAATACTTTCAGAACAATCTGCATAGAAAATTCTTTTTTTGTATCTGCATGGGAATTTTTTTTAATCTTTTACTGTTGTCTCACCGATATCCTTATAGGATTCTTAAGTGGCTATTTTTACTGAGTCTTTTCAAAACATTGTGTTCTTATGATTACAAGCAAACTGACATTTAAAAGAAAGTGAGGGCAAGCTCCCTGACTTATGGTAAGTATACTACTCTCCTAAAAGGAGCTAACTGCATGAAAGAGCAGTCTCCCAGCCATGGGTATTCAGCCAGCTCTAGGTACTGGTCTGTTTTACAGAGGGAATCTAGAGTGCTGCTTTAATTGGTAAGCCAGATGAATGGAGATCACTGAGAGAATTTCTACTTAGTACAATATAGACTTATATACTGAACCAAAAAAAAAAACAAAAAAACAAACTGCTGCGAAGTTGATTCAGGCTCATAGCAACCCTATAAGATACAATACAATTGCCCCAGAGAGTTTCCAAGGAGCACTTGGTAGATTTGAACTGCCGAGCTTTTGGTTAGTAGTCAAAGCACTTAATCGCTATACCACCAAGGTTTCACCTCATAGATCAGCATTGCTCAAACAGAGCTTGAGCCAGAAATAGGAAAATTCAGTAAGTCTGCAGAGAGACCTCTGCAAAAGAGATCAAACAGGGGGATCTCTGCAAGAATTATACACCAAGGTCATTTCCAACATGTCATAATACTATGAGAGTAAATCTCATGGGAAATGAAAAAAAGAACTCTAGGAACAAGAGAGACTAAAATGTACAAACATTTGAAATAATCCAAGTGACAGCAGGTGAGCCCTGCTTTGCTGAAAGAGGTTGTCAATCATCTTTCTAGTAGCATGAAGCTGATCCTATTACTCTTTTCTGAGATACTAAGGATTGCAGGTGGCACTATTGTTACTGAATAATGCTACCCTAGCCTTGAGATGCAAAGTCTTCATCTTAAATGAGGAGCATTTTGTAAAACTCAGAGAGAAAAACCAGCATTCTAATAGGAAAACAGAAAGAAAATAAAAGACTGCAAGAATGCTTGATGAAACGTGAATAAAGTGCTTCAACAGCAATGACAAGTATCAGAGTAATCAAAATTCACACAGCATATATGGGTAATGATTTATCTTTAGTAAAATCTTAATTACTACGTTCATCCAAAAGATTGGAACGTGTTCCAGAAATACTGAAAAGAGGTGCAAAATAAAAGCCAGTTGAAAATGTCACCCATGTGAAAATAAATTGCAGTTGCAATTATTGTAAGTGATATAACACAACTTACAGGATCTCAGTAGCACAATCTGAATTTTAAAATTATAGAATAGTAAATCAACTAGATACCCTTCACTATGAAAGCCTGTTCTCATATTCTCATTATGGGAAAGAGGGAATTGAATTTGTAGCTACATTTTGAATGGGGGGAAGCTCATTTTTTAAATTTCAACAGTGAATTCTTCAATTTTCTTTTAGAATTTTTTGGTGATGTTTCTTTAAATTCATTTCATATTTAATAAATTAAAACATTCCAAAGTTACAAAGCCTAAAAGATACAAAATAAAGAATTCTTCCTTGTCTCCAAGTTTCTCAATTCCCAACTATTTCCTTCCCAGGTTGCTGTGTGAGGGTATCTGCTTCCTTGTTTGTTTGCTTTTTTAACAACTGAAAACATTCCATTATATTGATATACGATATTTGTTAATCAGTAAATGCCATGAACTGGTATATCCATCATTTTACACTTTAAGGATATAGCTACTGAATAGCTGCAGAGACTGCTTGCATACAATCTAAGACCTCATGGAATTTGGCTTCTTGATTCAGAGGTTGGGGCTATGGAACATCCCAGTTAATTGGCCTAATAACATGTTTAGCACCTCCATTCTACCTTCTAGTTCACTGTGTAGTACCTGGAATCCAAAGAGCTTGCAAGTAGCCATCAAGGCATGATAATTGGTCTCTTTTCACCTGGAGCAACAGATGAAGGAGAGTCAGGAATAGGAAAAGGACAGAAAATGTGTGACTAATTGCATCCATGAACAACTGCCTCCTTTGCTGGAAGATCAGAACTAGATAGTAGTCAGCTACCATTATTGAACATTTCTATCAAAGATTCTTTTATAAATCCTATGAAAAAAATTTTAACTGAAAACATTCCATTATATCTATAAACCATATTTATTTAATCAATATATCCCACGGACTGCCATATCCATCATTTCACTTTAAGAATATATCTACTGAATAGCTGCAGGGCCTGCTTGTGTACAACCTAAAAAAACCTCAAAGGATTTGGCTTCTTGATTCGGAGGGTCTGTAAAAGATTCTTTGATCAAAAGAGGCAAATAGCAACACACAATTTAAAATTCGCATGTCGCCAAAAGGCCTGGAGCCATGGGGATGGATGAATCCCTGAAACTGCTAGCCTGAAATAATCTTTAAAACCCAAAAGAAAATACATTCTCTGAGGTCTTCTTAAAAATCAAGCAATAATTTAGCTTAACTAGTAAAAAATGCCTTTCTGGAGTATTATGCTCTTTTAGGAACTAGCTATACAGGATTAACCTGATAGCAGCAACTCAAAAAGATTACGCAAAAAAGTTAGGGGGCAGTGAGTTCATGTTAATGGGGAAGGAACAATTGTTTTTCAGCTGTGAGAATGGTTGCACAACTCACTGAATGTAAGTGATGTCCCTGGATTGTGCACATGAAAATGGTTGAATTGGAGTTGTTTTGTTGTGTATATACTGTCAACAATAACAAAATTAATTACTTAAAAATATGTATCTACTCAAAATAGAACCTGTGGTTCAAAATATAATGCACAATTGTGATTGTCAGAAATATTGTCAAACTGCCCTTCATGTGGGGTTACTTTGATTTACACTGCCATTAGCAATGAGTGTTTTCTAACACAAACAGACATTATAAAACTTAATTTTTTCTGACTCTGACAGAGGTGGTAGCTCAGTATAGTCTTAATACACATGTTTCTAATTTTGATGTTTATATACTTTTAAGATATTTGTATTCTGTTATTTGTAAGCTGTCCGTTCGTCGTATGTAAGTGGAAATCAAAAAAAAAAAAAAAAAAAAAAACACCAATGTGGTCAACTCTGTGTTGACTCAGCAACACTACAGGACAGAGAAGAGCTGCCCCATAGAGTTTCCAAGGAGTGCCTGGCAGATTTGAACTGTCGACCTTTCGCTTAGCAGTCATAGAACTTAACCACTACACCACCAGGGTTTCCTTGTAAGTGAGAAAAACACCAACATTTCTCCACAAACAGGTTTCTCATCAGAAGTATCATTGTTCTGACTTCTTATCCTCGTATAGTGAGGGGAATAAAAAGGTTTGAAAATGGCAGTCCAGAAATAATGACTATAGTTCAGGAGAACAGTACAATAAAAGGGAATGAGAGTCTGTGTCGGATTGTTAAAAGAGTGACATGAAGACACTGTCTAGGGAACATCTGGGAGAGCATAGGAAAATAATATATTGCAATTTATTTGCAATATACTTTAAGCTGTTTGTGTTGATTGCTTATTAAATCAAATGGTCAAAGTACTAAGTGCAAAGTACTAAGATTGTACCTTGTCAAAAAGAGGAAAACTTGAAAAGACCCAGAAAAATAAGGCAGTCCCACTGAGTTCTAGTTCTCACAAGTTTCACTGCACAAGAAAAACAAATATAAAACCTGAGGTGTTATAAGATTCAAACTACAGAGTTTGGGATGGTGCCTTCCAGGAATAATGGGGCAAAAATTAACGAGTTCAAACATTCAACAATATTTTATCAAATGTAGTGTTCCCTTCTAGATAGTAAAAGTTTCCAGGAAAATCTCCATCTTATCAGGTAATAACAACACATCTTAGGAGTAGTGTATGTTGTTTTGTTTTAAGTTAAAAAGAATACAGGCACTCCTTGAATACTCTGGGGGTCGGTTCTACCCTAGCCCGTAGGGTCCCCATGAGTCGGATCCGACTCGACGGCACTTGGCTTGGTTTGGCATGGTAGGAAGAGAGTTTCTGAATAAAAAGATCTAACTTGTAATTTGTGTTGCTGAAGTTAGTGAATCTGTGCTTTGGGTAATAACTTAAATTCTCTGAGACTCTTTTTCACATCTCTAAATATCTGCTACAGGAGACAGGTGGGGGGAATGACTAACTGGGACAAAGGAGATAGTAATAGTAACAAAGTGACTGGTACTTTTGTTCCAATCCTACTGGAGACCTAAGAGAGGCCAATGAAATACACAAAAATGTTTCAACATAAACAGAACCTGAAAAAAGAAAAATAATTGAACACATATCTTTGAAGGACAAATAACAGTATAATACCATTTCAATTTCCAAGAGTATAATAATCTGAAGTGGCATAAATCATTTTCTACTTCCTCAGGCATGCCCACGTCTTCCATTTATGCAACTGCTTTCTGTTACGGGTTGTTGTTTTAACATAAACATTGCTTTTTGCTTGATGAAATATTATTTCTCTGGGGGTATTCTTTCTAATAAAAGTGTCACTTATCATAAAATCGTGCCTGGCAATTTATTTCCTTTCACATTTTCTTCATCTCTACAAAGACACAAGCATGGTTGGCATTTCTTTTTCAAAACACATCAATAACATCGGAGGCCATGGTACACTTATCATTTTTCTGTCAAACTGAACTCAAGCTGCTATACTACTTGGAATGTCAAAGCAGAGCTTGTCAGATATTCAAATAGTTGTAACAGTGTTTATCAAAATTATTATGCTGAGGAGAAAAAAAAAAAAAAAAAAAACAGACAAAAGCCCTGAATAGCTGAAGTAAATGAAAAGTGAAATCTTTTTATTATTATTATTAAGTCTTCAACTTACTAATAAAAAAGCAAATATAATAAAACAAAAAATCTAGTGTATAATTAATTGTTGTTAGATGCTGTCAAGTCAGCTCTGACTGATCTTTGTACAACAGAACAAAACATTGCCTGGTCTGTGCCATCCTCATAACTGTGGTTATCCTTGAGCCCATTGTTGCAGCCAGTGTCGATATATCTCACTGAGGGTCTTCCTCTTTTTCAATCACCTTCTACTTTACCAAGTGTAATGTCCTTCTCCAGGTACTGATTCTTCCTGATAACATGTCTCAACTACATGAAAAAAGTCTCACCATCCTTGTTTATAAGGAGCCTTCCAGCTCTACTTCTTTCAAAACAGATTTATTCATTCTTCTGGTAGTCCCTAGTATATTCAATATTCTTCACCAACACCATTATTCAAAGGTGCCAATTCTTAGTCTTCTTTATTCATTGTTCAGCTTCCCACATGCATATGAGGCCATAGAAAAGACCATGCCTCGGGTCAGACTCACCTTAGTCCTCCTGATGACATCTTTGTCTTTTTAACACTTTAAAGAGGGCTGTTGCAGCACATTTCCCTGACACAATACATCATTAGATTTCTTGATTGTTCTTTCCATGGATGTTGATTACGGATCCCAGTAAAATGAAATCTTTGACTAGTACTAACCAAAATACGATAAATCCAAGTGTTATGTAAGCAGAATGATTAATGTGGAAAGTTAAAACAGTGAGGTTTATGTCAGCTTCTTGCTCCAAAGTTCAAGAAATCTCTGTTTTAAATATTATCTCTCCCTAACAGTTATTAGTTATACTAAAAATTTTAGAAGCATTCTCATTCACTTACATATCAAACTAATTAAAATTAAAATGGATTAGTAACAATTTGTAATTACATGAAAGATGTGCTTTATTCTTAGAAAAGTAATACTGGAATGTTCTATTTCAAGTTTGTTTTTCTAACACATACTTTTTGTGATTTACTCATCTAATAGGTTCTTAAGTAACACTTTCCTAGTAGACTTAACAGTGTAGAATAATGCTAAAATAGATGTATGGATTAAGAGTATAAAATACTTATTATTTAAAAACTCTAAATAAACTTACATTTCCAGCAAAAGGGCAAACACAATCTTTTCAAAATCCTCCCACCATAAAATATTTTGAAATGCCAGCTACAGGTAAACTATTGTTTTAAATGCATAATTAAGTGTCATGGATTGAACTGTGCTGGGCCATGATTCCTAGTATTTTGTGATGTTCCTGTATGCTGTAAATCCTGCCTCTATGATGTTAATAAGGGAAAATGGGCTACAGTTGTGTTGGTGGGGCAGGATTCAATGTGTAAGATTGTTTTGTGCCTTGACGTACTCTTGAGATATAAAGGAAATAAGCTAGCAGAAAAGTTTGGGGACCTGATACAATTAGAATGAAAGCAATGCTGCAAGCTGACTGCATCCTTTGGAAAGGACTAGGGCCCCTGTCCCTCAAAAGCATCCAGTCCAGGAGAGGACCCTTCCTCCAGATCTGGCAAAGAAAGCCTTCTCCTGGAGTTCACACCCTGAATTTGGACTTTTAGCCTACTGGACTGTGACAAAATTTTTTTCTTTTTAAAGCCATCCACTTGCAGTATTTCTGTTAAAGCAGCACTAGATGAGTAAGACACTAAGCATACAAAAATAGTAAAGACAAACTTCAGAGG
This sequence comes from Heterohyrax brucei, assembly GCA_028571685.1. NCBI lineage: Eukaryota > Metazoa > Chordata > Mammalia > Hyracoidea > Procaviidae > Heterohyrax > Heterohyrax brucei. The sequence continues at coordinate 90,276,786 of CM053146.1, forward strand.
TCAAAACTAAAGAGAAATATGGATGCTATAGAGCTGAGTATTGTCTGCCAAACTCTGGAACAAAGGAGAAGGAGGTCAAAAGGATATAACAGCCCCATGGGGGTAAAAGAGAAGACCCTGGAGCAACTTAAATAGACAGTTGGAATGAAAGACCTGCCCCCAAATAAAGACTGGATCCACAGGATGCATCTTCTAGTCCTTGCTTCAGTGAAAAGGAGAATGAAAAGAAACTATGTACCTACACAGGAAAATGATGACAAAATATACCTGCTGGGTCTGAAAACTGAGTAGAGAAAAACAGTATCCTCTGAAAATTCATAAAAAAAAGAATTTATATACTTTTTCATGGGTTTCTATGTCCCTGGAAACTGAAACTTGAGAAGTCAACTTGAAAAATTATTCCAAGTTCATAACATTAGTAATAATTTGAACATTCACAGGAGGCACAAGTATCTTTACTTCAATAGCCTATTCAGAGAGGTTGCAGTGGATTGCTTTTGTGTGTGGCCTTTCTAACAATGGTCTTGTAACTCCTACTGACATTATTGTATCATGGGGTAATTGAGGCCTACCAATGAGATTGGTCAGTTTTGCCTTAAAAGAGAGTCAACTGCAGAGCACAGAGGAGGAATCCACCACCATCAAGGAAGGAAAGATCCATCAGCAGGAGACAGCATAGTCGGCTTCCTGGCCCACAGAGAGAAAGCTGAGTGTCTTTGGGCAGAGCCTGAGGGACAGGAAGAGGTATGTCTATAAGCACTGCTTGAGAGAGGCTATTCTGACAAAAGAACTATATTCTGAGTGTCCTTGAGGCTGAATTGTGATTATGATCTATGAATTCTGTGTTGCCATTGCAGTGAATTATACAACATAGTAGAGAGTTGACAAACAAGTAAAATTTTGCTAAAGATCATCCAAAAGTGACTACAACAGTATATTGACATGCAGCTGCCAGAAATTCAAGCCAAATTCAGAAGAGGATATATAAACATGGATATCATTGCTGACACCCTATGGATTTTAGCTTAAAGTAAGGAATACCTGAAAAATATTTACCTATGTTTTATTGACTATATAAACACATTCAACTGTGTGGCTTATAATAAATTATGGATTAAATTGCAGAGAATGGGAATTCCAGAACAATTAATTATGCTCATGAAGAATCTGTGCACGGATCAAGAGGCAGTCTTGCGAACAGAACAAGGGGATACTGCACGGCTTAAAGTCAGGGAAGGTGTGCATCCAGGCTGTATCCTTTCACCATACCTTTTCAATTTCTATGCCAAGAAAGTAATCCAAGAAGCTGGACTGTATGAAGAAGAACAAGGCATGAGAACTGGAGGCAGACTTGGGGTCACGGCCAAGATGACAGACTAAGAACTAAGGCCTGGAATGGTAATTTAATGCAGCAGTATGGACTTCCAGGGAGCCCTAAGATCTGACACAGTATTGTCAGATTGAATCGGGTGCCAGAAAAGGGGAAACTACTTCTCTCTAACATGAGGCAGCCAAATGCCAAATCCTGCTTCTGTTGACTCACCATTTGGGAGGACTGTAGGTACTGAGGCCCTCTTTGCTTTCCATGAGCTGCCAAAGCCACTGAACAGCAGTGCTTAAACACCGTATAGTGCAACAGAGAGACTGCGCTTGGGATAGCCACATTTTGAGAGTCCAGTTGCTGACTGATGGCATCAATGTCCCTCCCTCTCATTTCTGAGCTGCACCATAGATTATGCTGTTTTATAGCAAGAAGAGCAGCTCAGGCAGGATGGCACTTTGGTCAGCAGGAAGCTAGAATCAACCACCTGGAGAGCTTGGCTGGTGATAATATTCACACCAAGAAGCAGTGCCTGTCTGGAAAGTGCTTCTCCAGCAGAAAAGCTGTGTTTAGGACAGTGGTACCTAGAGTTACAGGTGGGACCTGTCAGAAGAGGACAGCAAGGCCGTAACCAACCCCTCCCTACTTTGAACCAGGTCATAGCATCTGGGGATGGCATATGAGAGGCTTCTGTTGTCAGCCAGAAGGTGGAGCCTGACTGATTTTGGTAGCTGTTGGACAGCTTGTCACTTAGCAGTAAAGTACCTTTATAAAATAAGACCACCTGAGAACTGACAGATGATTAGCCCAGCAGCATCCCCTCCACGCTTCACTTATCCACATCACATTGTCAGCTGACAGGCCATCAGTGACTCCATAAATAGAGTGCTGTCTTTGCCAGCCAGGAGGCAGAGCTTGTCCCCAGAGAGTTCACTGGAGGCCAGTCACTAGAGTACACCGAGGCAGCAGCTGACCAGCTCCGTCTTAGTACTGCACCTCAGCTTCTGTTGAGGTAACACCAGAGAAACCAAACAGATTTTAGATGGCTCAAAGACAACAATCAATAGCTAACCATTTAAAGAGGCAGTCACCTTAATAAAATGAAATGTAAACAGAGGCTCTCAAAGGGAGCAAGGCTTAAAGCAAAGCTAACATACAGAGGCTAGCCCTTTAGGCTTTCATTTGACTTCTTTGCAGAAATAATGTTAGCAAGAAGGCAATGGGACAACACATTCAAAGCCCTGAAAAAGCAAAACTTCCAACCAGGAACCACATATCCTGCAAAATCGTCTCTCACATAAGACAGTGAAATTAAGACATTTGCTGATAAACATAAGCTCAGGGACTTTGTAAAAACCAAATGAAAACTACAAGAAATACTGAAAGAAACTCTTTGCTTAGAAAAACAAAAACATCAAGTGAAACCCTGGTGGTATAGTGGGTTAAGTGCTACATCTGCTAACTGAAAACTCAGCAGTTCACATCCTCCAGGTGTTCCTTGGAAACTCTAAGAGGCAGTTCTACTCTGACCTCCAAGGTTTCTGTGAGTAAGACCTGATTCAATGGCAGTGGCTTTGTTTTGTTTTGGATTTTTGGGGGGAGCAGTGGTTTGGGTTTTTCTTTTTTCTTTTTTGAATACTTAAGGAGGAAATGTAGGACACAGTACCCAGAATCCAACTTAGTTAGAGAAGTCACAAAGCTACAATATTAAAAGAAAGAAACCAGTGAGCAGAACACAAAAACTATGACATCATCACACTAAAAAGAGGGATATATTACAGTAGATACAACCCTTTCAGATGGAGAACAAATTAAAAAGAAATGCAGAAGTTAAAGTCTGGTTTAAACTTAGAATAATAAGGGGGATCATACTGGAAGCTGCAAAGCAAAATAACAGTGCAGCATATCAAAACAGGAAATGTAACACAGGAGTCTCAACAAACAAAAGCCAACACTGAAAAAGATGAAAAGTCAACCCATAAAGAAGAATGACCCACAACAGAATTATTAATAGCAACACAGAAAACATCAACAACACAAAAATAAATGCATCAAAATGACAGCACTAAACACACACCTATCAATAATTATACTGAATACAAGCAGACTGAAGGCTCCATTTAAGAGACAGTGACTGACATCCTAGATCAAAAGATGTGATCTGTCTATATATGCTATTTACAAGAAACACACCTTAGACTCAAAGGTATGAACAAACTGAAAATTAAAGGATGGAAAATATACACCAAGCCAGCAACATACAAAGAAGAGTAGGAGTGGCAATACTAATCTCAGATAAAATAGACTTTAACATGAAATCCACCATCATAAACAAGGAGGGTCACTATTCATTGCTGAAAGGTTCACTACATAAGCAGGCCATAACAATATTAAATATTTATGCACTCAAAACCAGAGCATCTAAATACATTGAACAAACATTGACAACATTGAAAAATGAGCTAGATTACTCCATAATAATAGTTAGAGATTTCAACACTTCACTTCCGGTAATGGATAGTTCATCCAGTAAAAAACTCAGTAAAGATACAGAAGATCTGATTGCAACAATTAACCAACCAGACCTCATCAACATATATAGAACTTTTTACCCACCAACAGATAAGTATATCTTCTTCTCCAATGCACATGGAATATTTTCCAGAATAGACCATCCGTCAGGGCATAAAGCAAGCCTCAACAAAATCTAAACCATTGAGTTATTGCAAAGTATCTTCTAGGACCATAAAGCCCCAAAACTTGAAATCAATAGCAGAAAAAAATATTGGTAGAAATTTGAACGCATGGAGACTGAACAACACCTTGCTCCAAAATCCATGGGTTACAGAAGAAATCAAGGACAAAATAAAGAAATTCACAGCATTAAATGAGAATGAAAACACATCCTGCCAGAACCTAGCAGATACAACAAAAGCAGTGCTCACAGGTCAATTTATCTCTATAAATTCACACATCTAGAAGGAAGAAGGGGCCCAAACCAAAGAATTAACCCTACAGCTTGAACAAGTAGAAAGAGAGCAACAGATGAACCTCTCAGTCACCAGAAGAAAACCAAACACAAAGATTAGAGTAGAACTAAATGAATTTGAGAATAGAAGAACAATTTAAAAAATTAATGCCACCAAAAGTTGGTTCTTTGAAAAGATCACGGAAATTGAGAAACCATTGGCTAAACTTACAAAACAAAAACAGGAAACAAATAACCCAAATAAGAAATGAGATGTGAGATGTCACAACAAATCCAGCAAAAATCAAAAATATCAGAACAGAATACTATGAAAGACTAACAGATTTGAAAACCTAGAGGAAATGGACAAATTTCTAGACTCATATCACTTGTCAAAATTATCACAAGGAGAACTTAATAAACCCATCACAAAGGAAGAGATTGTAAAAAAGTAATCAAAAAGCTGCCAATTAAAAAAGTCCTGGAAATATTGTATGAGGCCCTACTATAAAGACTTAAAAACAAACTCAAGTACAGTAGAAAAGACTCTGACAGCTGCAAGGAAGTGGAGGGAGACAGGGAGAGGGTTAAGTATGGATTAGGTAGTTGATAGAAATTTGGCTGGGTAAAATCAGTGACAGCACACATCAGAAAGATCAATTTAACTACACTTCAACAAAACCTGAAAATTTTACCAATCTTAACCCAATACTGCAAGGATAGAATGGCAGGGGCAGGGGGCTGGGGACCATGCTCTCAGGGGACATCGAGGCCAATTGACATAACTAGCTTGTTATGAAGAGATTCTTCTGCACCCCACATTGGTGAGTGGAGTCTGGGGTCTTAAAAGGTAACAAGTTGCCATCTGAAGTTCAGCAAATGATCCCAACTCAGCAGGAACACCGAGGACAATGACAGGCAGGAAAAAGAGCCCAGAAGACAGAAAGACCCACGTGAATGGGTGACTGTATCAACACGTGACAAGAAGAACCATATGGTGCCTGGCCATCATCGATGACAGCCGTGAAGGGGCTCACAGTGTTGAGTCCCAGTGGCAGCACAAGAAAAAAAGGAGTCCACCTAAGAACTCCACTAAAAGACCACAACTGATGGTCCAAAAGCCTGAGAATTTCCCTGGGAGCATGGTCTCTAGACCTGATGCTGCCCCTGATCATAAATGATTACTGAGATCAACTCTGGATAGGAATAGATTGGACTCAGGGATACAGAGTGACCATATCATATGTGCACTGTTCTGTGTGTCTATAGGATGTCATCCTGCTGGCATCTTACTAGTGGGAAGTGGAGAGGGTGGAGAGGAGGGGATAGGAGGTTGTTAAGAGAATATGACATGTATGGAATGGAAAGGAGGAGGGTTATATCACTGGGCAAGGAGAAGAGAGGGTGCTGTAGATAGATGGGCATGCAAATTTGAATTGTATTGTAAACATTCACTCAATCAGAATAAAAAATAATAAATAAATAAATAAGTCCTGGTCCAGATGGCTTCACCAGAGAACACTACTAAATTTTTAGAGAGGTGTTGACTCCAATACAACCGAGGTTATTTCACAGCATGGAAAGGAATGGAATATTCCCAAATTCAGTCTATGAAACCAGCATAACCCTGGTAGCAAAGCCAAGGAAAATCCCAGAAAATTAGAAAATTGCAGATCAATATCCCTCATGAACCTACATGCAAAAATCCTCAACAAAATCCTAGCTAATAGAATTCAACAATATATCAGAAAAACAATTCAGTATGACAAAGTTGGATTCATACCACGGATGCAAGGCTGGTTCAGGATCAGAAAAACAATTAATGCTATCAACCACAGAAATAGCACAAAGGATAAAAATCACCTGATTGTGTCAACTGATGCAGATAAGGCATTCAGTAAAATCCAACACCCACCCATTCATGCTAAAAATTCTCAGCAAAATAGAAATAGAGGGGCAAAAAGGGACATCTACACAAAGCCAACTGCCTACATCATCTTGAACAGAGAGAGACTGAAAGAATTCCATTGAGAACAGGAATTAGACAAGGATGCCCACTCTCATCACTTCTATTCAAAATGGTACTAGAGGTTCTAACCAGAGCAATTAGACAAGACAAAGAAATAAAGAGCATCCACATAGGCAAAGAAAAAGTAGAAGTCTCCCTATCTGCAGATGATATGACTATATACACAGAAATCCTAAAGAATCCATAAGTAAACCACTGGAACTAATAGAAGAGTTCAGCAACGTATCAGGATACAAGATAAACATAAATAAATCAGTAGGATCCCTTTATACCAACAAAGAGATCGTCAAAGAAGAAATTACCAAATCAATACCATTTACTATAGCCCCCAAGAAGATAAAATACATAGGAATAAATCTAACTAGAGAAGTAGGAGACCTATACAGAGAGAACTACAGGACCTTGCTGGAAGAAACCAAAAGAGACTGACATAAATGGACAAATCTACCCTGTTCATGGATAGGAAGATTTAATATTGTGAAAATGTCTATTTTATCCAAAGCTATCTACATACAAAATGCAATCCCAATACAAATTCCAGTGTCTTTTTTAGTGAGATGGAGAAACAAATCACCAACTTTGGAAAGGGCAGAAGCCCCAGATAAGTAAAGCACTACTGAAGAGGAAAAACACAGTGGGAGGTACACTACCCAACCTTAGAAACTGTTACACTGCCACAGTAGTCAAAACAGCCTGGTACTGGCACAAAAAGAGACATATAGACCACTGGAACAGAGTTGAGACTCCAGAGATGCCACCATCCTCTTATGAACAGTTGATATTCAACAAAATCCCTAAGATTGTAAACCGGAATGAAAACAGTCTCTTTAACAAATGGTATTGACAGAACTGTATACCCATCTGCAAAGTTCTGAAACAAGACCGATAGCTCACACCTTACACAAAAACTAACTCAAAATGAATCAAAGACCTAAATACCAAACCTAAAATGATAAAGATCATGCAAGAAAAAATAGGATCAACAATGGAGGTTTTAATACACAGCTTACACAGACTTTAAAAACAGGTGAAGTACCATCAACAGGAGACAAAATAGATAAATGGGTACTACTAAGAATCAAATACTTTTGCTCATCCAAAGACTTTATGAAAAGAGTTAAAAGATCACCTATGGAATGGGGAAAAAATATTTGACACCTACATTTCAGATCAATGTCTGATCTCCATAATCTACAAGGAACTGTAAAATATCAACAAGAAAAAGGTAAGTAATCCAATGAAGATATGGGCAAAGGAGATGGGCAGACACTTCACTGAAGAAGACATCCAGACAGCCAAAAGACACATGAGGAAATGCTTGCCATCATTAGCTATTAGAGAAATCCACACCAAAACTACAATGAGATATAATCTCACCCCAACAAGATTGGCTGCGATCCCCAAAGCACAATCCAGCAAATGCTGGAGAGGCTGTTTAGAGACTAGATACTCTCCTACATCGATGGTGGGATTGCAAAATAGTACAACTGCTTTAGAAAGCAACTTTGTACTTCCTTTAAGAGCTAGAAATAGATATACATACCATTTCATCCAGTAATCCCACTGCTCAGAATACACCCTACAGAAACAGGCTGGCACACAAACAGGTACATGCACACGAATGTTCATTGCAGCACAGTCCACAATAGCAAAAAGATGGAATCAACCTACATGCCTATCAACAGATGAATGGATAAACAAACTATGGTACATATATTCAATGGAATACTAAGCAATGATAAAGGACAATGATGATTTTAGGAAGCATCTCATAACCTGGTTTGAACTGGAAGATATTACACTAAGTGAAATCAGTCACTAACAAAACGACAAATATTGTATGAGACCTCCTGCTACATGGACTTAAAAACAGACTCCTGTACAGAATAAAAGACTCTTCGATGGCTACAGGGGTGGGGAGGTAGGGAGAGGGTTGGCCACAGATTAGACAGTTGATAGAAGCTTGGTCAGGTGAAAGCAGTGACAGCACACATTAGAAAGTAGATCAACTTAACTGGACTTCACCATAAACTGAGAGCTCTTCTAATCTCAACCCAACAGTGCAATGGTAGAGAAGCAAGGGTGGGGTCTGTGGACCATGCACTAGAGGGACATCAAGGCCAATTGTTATAACTAGACTATTGTTAAGAGAGTCTTCTGCACCCCATGTTGGTGAGTGGCACCTGGGGTCTTAAAAGCTAGAAAGCTGCCATCAGAGGTACACTAAATATTCCAAACCCATCCAGAATAAGAGCCTAGGAGACAGAAGGACCAATATGAATGGGAGACTGTACTAACATGTGACCAGAAGAACCACGAGGTGCCTAGCCACAATCAAAGACAGTCATGACAGGACACACAATGTTGAGTCTTTGTGGCAACACGAGAAAAAGAGAGATGCCCCTGAAAAACTCTACTAACAGACCACAGCTGATGGTCAGAGAGCCTGGGGAATCCCCTGGGAGCATGGCTCCTAGACCTGCTGCTGTCCCTGCCCAGAAAACACTACTAGGTCAACTCTTCAGACAAAAATGGACTGGACTCAGGGACACTATGTGACCGTAATGTATGTGTACTTTATAGCTCTGTGCATGTATAGGATGTTCTACTGGTATCTTTCTAGACGGCAGAGAAGATGATGGAGAAGAGGGGACAGTAAATTGTTAAGAGGATATCACAAGCACAGAATAAAACAGAGGAGTGTGCTGCCATGGGGCAGGGAGAGCAGAGGGGGCTGCAGACAGGCAGGCATGCAAAATGAATTTGGATTGTGTACTTTCACTTAATCACAATTTAAACAAAGAATCGGAGGAGCACTCATTAACAACTTGAATCACGCAGACAGCAAAACCTTGCTTGCAGAGTGTGAACAGGATTTGAAAAACTTACTGATGAAGATCAAAGACCACAGCCTTCAGTATGGATTGCACCTCAACATCAAGAAAACAAAAATCTTTACAATTGGACCAGTAAACAACATCATGATAAACGGAGAAAAGATTGAGACTGTTAAGGATTTCATTTTACTTGGTTCCAAAATCAACACCATGGAAGTGGCAGTCAAGAAATTAAAAGATGCTCTGCACTGGAAAAATCTGCAGCAAAGACCTCTTTAAACAAAAGCGAAAACTAAAGACGTTACCTTGAATACAAATGTTCACCTAACCTGAGCCATGATATTTTCAATTGCATTATATGCATTCAAAAGCTGGACAAAGAATAAGGAAGACAGAAAAACTGACTCTTCTGAATTGTAGTGCTGTAGAAAAACATTGAACATGCTATGGACTACCAGAAAACAAATCTGTCCTGGAAGAAGTACAACCAGAGTGCTCCTTAGAAGCAAGAATGGCAATACTACATCTTACATATTCTGGACATGCTGTCAGCGGGGATCAATCCCTGGAGAAGGACATCAGGCTCGGTAAAGTAGAGAGTCAACAAAAAAAAGAAGACACTCAACAAGATGGATTGACACAATGGCTACAACAGTGGGCTTAAACACAAATGATTACGGGCCGGTGCAGGCCTGGGCAGTGTTTCATTCTGTTGTGCATAGGATCCCTACGAACCAGAACTGACTCTAGGGCACCTAACAACAACACTAAGTAGACAGTGCTGTGGGAGAGATGGCTGATAGGAGAATTAGGAGAGATGACAGAGACAGAATGCATGTCTGACCTCTGCCTCATGAAAATAAGCCTTAGGCTATTGATCTTGATTCTCTTTTCCCATTGTCAAATAAGAGGAAGTCAGACACTGCCTTCAAGCCCTTTTCACAGAGGGCTACCCACATACCCCTTCCCCACACCTCCTTCTCTTTCAATTTTCCAATTGTGTTCCCTCCAAGTCCCTAACTATTCAGCCAGGCCACTGGCCACAGGCCATGAGTCAGTATATATGCAATCACACATCAGGCTGTTTTTCCTTTCAAGCAAAGTAAACAACCAAGATCACTACTCGAAGTTCTGTCCACTGGAGGATTTCCCTTCACCATTTTCTTTCAAAGATGTCCCAAAAAAGTAGTACTGTTGCTGCTATCAGCATTCGAGTGGGGCCTGCGTATCCTGCAGAATCATCCACAAACCAAGCATGCGTTTTCTCCTCTTCAATCAGAACTGACCATAAGAAACTCCTTACAAGGCCTTAGGTGTAGACTGGGAGATGGAAGGTAGTGACAGGAGAGGAGACCATAGGCATTTAGGCCACTTTCTCATGCAACTTACTGGTGCCTTCAGGTCATGCTTGGGCCTGATCTCTTATACAACCATTTCCATTTAATGATGAACTGCTGATGTCCATGCCCAACACCACAGCTCCATCAGTTAGACAACACCTAGTGCATGACAGGCATCTCAGCCCACATAATGACTTGGTATTCCATGATTAAGTATTCAGTCTCTACTTTAAGGCTGAGTGACAAGCCAAAAGTTGTTTCTCAAAAGGAAAGTAGTTACTTGCAGAGGATAGCAGGGCTTTGCTCCAAAGTCCTACAGTTCTGCACTGTAACTCACCTATAGGGGCCTGCTAAAGACTCCAAACAGCCTCTCCACCTGCCACTGCCACTGGATCAGCCATATCACATGGCCCAGGGGGCACAGAGGCTTGCAGGGCAGGCTCAACTTATTGTAGAGCCTTCTCTTGTTTCAGGCCTCACTCAAAACTAGCAGCTTTCTAAGTCACTTGGTAAACAGGCCAGAGCGGCACATTCAACTGAGGAATATTTTGCCTCCAAAATCCAAAGAGGACATTATGTGTTACACTTTCTTTTTAGTTCTGTGCGGAGTCAGTTAAAATAATTTTTCCTTCACATCAGAAAGAATATCTCAACATGGTTTCTTCTCCTGGACTCTTAGAAATTTCATTGAGGTAAAAAGTGACTGAATTCTGTGGGATTAATTCTCCACTGTCTAGCCCAAAAATGTTTTACCAGTAAGTCCAGAGTTATTGACACTTCTTCCTTACAAGTTTGATTCAGCAGGATGTCATCAATGTAATGGACCGATGTAGCATACAATGGAAAGGAAAGGTGATCAATGTCTCTGCAGACTAAATTATGACACAGTGCTAGAGAATTGATGGAACTCTGAGGTAGGCAACTGAAGGTGCATTGCTGACCTTCCTGATTGAAGATAAACTGCTTCTGGTGATTTTTTAAAACCGGTATGGAGAAAAGACATAAGCCACATCAGCAGCTACATGTCAGATACCAGGAAATATATTAATTTGCTCAAGCAATGAAATTACATCTGGAATAGCAGCTGCAATTGCAACCAACACCTGGTTAAATTTATAATAATTCTCCATAGCCTGACAATCCCAAGATCAGCAGTCAGACAGCAGGATCTTGCTCACAAGAAGATCAAGGGATCACAAGATTGACAGACAAGATCAAAGGTAAACTGCTAATGCAAGGCCCAGAAACTGTAGGTCAGACAAACAAGAGCCGGCTGCATGATCCAGAGTGAACAAACAGCCCACAAGTTGTGTCAGAATGTCTACCTATACTTGATGCAGGCCATACACCTGACAAAACTCATTTTCATTTGATTGGCTACTCATAGTAGATCCTATCATAGAGATCATCACATTATATCAAATTTCATTATGGAAGTAAGCATAACAACATACAACTTCCAGACTACATCATAACTTCCAAACTGTTGTGACTCATGGCCAATTTACAGATGACCTTAAATATCACAGCAGGCCTCACCCAAAACATATTCTGAATTGAGTCATACACATGTGATAGCTTGAATACAAAAGATGAAAGAAGAATTACAATGTTGACTAAGAATACTGCATATACTATGGTCTGTAAGAAGAATAAATAAATATGTCTTGGAAGGAGTATAGCTGGATGCTCCTTAGAAGGAAGGATGACGAGACTTTGTATTACATACTACGGACATGTTATCGGAAAGGACCAGTCCCTGGAAAAGGACATTATGCTGGGTAAAGCAAAGGGCCAGCTAGAAAGAAGATGACCTTCAACGACAGAGATTGATACAGGGTCTGCAACAATGTTCTCAAGCATAACAATGACTGTGAGTATGATGTAGCATCAGACGGTGTTTGATTCTGATGTAGGGTCACTGTGAGTAAGAACCCATTCAGTGGCACCTAACAATGACATTTCATGTTTTGTCTTAAAATAAATTTTTATAGGCTTCATGAAATAGAAAAGATAGTGTTTTTTATTTAAAAGAAGAGAAAAATGGCTTCAGCTTCTCTTCTGGGTAATTAGGTTGACATGCTAACTCATAGCAACCTTACAGGACAGAGGAGAATGGCTCCATACAATTTCCAAGGGATGCATGGTGGATTCAAACTGCCAACCTTTGGTCAACAGCCATAGCACTTAACTACCATGCCACTAGGCTTTCACACACACACACATATATATATGTATGTATTTTATACTATGAATTGTTCATTGATAGCTATGGTAAGAATACAGCCAAGTCACCTTAAAAAGACTACTTCCAACATCAATGGGCTTTAATTATAAACCATTAAAATTCAGCCAAAGAAAGAACGTATTAACCAGAAAGATTAACCAGATGCAAAATAACAAAAGAATATTTCAAACCCAGATTCTGACAAGAAAAATCAGAAATTTAGTCATCAGGCTTTCTGGTAATAAAATTGGTTTCCATGTAAGTCTACACAAAAAAATAAAAAATGTAAATTCCAGTTTCCCAGATCAATACGAGTGCACAGTAATAAATCAGCACTCCAATTTTATACATTAATCAATTAAATCAATGGAGTAAAACTAAAAAATAATAATTAAACAAAACGTGAAAGGTTTATGAATTGTTGAGTTGTTTTGGTTTTGATGTTTGGTTTTGTTACTTGAACTCACCTCTGAGAAAAAATAAACTGACTAAATTGGGATTTTCAATCTGCCCAATTTAGCACCAGTCCCTGGCCCATGAATTATTTTGTGCTACTGGACTGATTCCAACTCATAGTGATCCTAGAGGACAGAGTAGAACTATGCATTGGGTTTCTAGTCATAACCTTTAATGGAGCAAATAACTAGGCCTTTTCTCCTGCAAAACCACTGGTGGTTTTGAAATGCAGGCTGTTCGGTTAGCAGCCAAGAATTTAATGGTGATGCTCCAGGGCTCATTAGTGGGCCATGGAAAATCCTCCAGAGTGACTCAGCTCCAGGAGGCTTCGTCTTTTGGGAGACAGCTATTGCATGACTTCACCCTTGGCCTTCTGCTTCTCCATTTACGCTGTTAGGGTGATGCTCCCACAGATAAAGGACCACGGCAATACAGATTCTTTAGTGAGTAGATTAGCAATTATTCAACCCAAGATTTATTTCTGATTCATTTCTAATATGAGCATAGTTGGATAGATTATATGCCTTGTTTGAGTACCTTATTTCTTGACCAAATAACCACTACATAATTTGCCATTTTTCTTGTGAATATTTATGTGTATGCTTTGCTTTTATAATGTGCCCAAGGATCTCATAGGATGGGGTCATTTAAGGAAAGCTATGCCACCCTCTTCTGAGCAGATAAGGATTTAAGCCCATGCCATCTGGTTTCAGTCAATGTGCATGCTTTCCAAGATCTTAGACTTCAGTAAAGCAAAAATCCTCTCAAGTGGGTAGAATTTCAGAATCATTTATTCAAATGCAATTCAAGACGAGGAGCCATATATAGATTAATAGACTTTCCAAACACAAATTACACAGGGAGCTGATAAGCTATCAAAAGGGAATTCTGTCAATGACAACTAGGCAGAGGAACAGGGGTAAAAAAAGGAGAGAAAGATGCCCACTTCATCTATGGAGAATACAGACAAAGGAAATAAATATGAGCAGGTTGATTCCAATCGCTTCTGAGGGACTTGCTCTAGAAAATTATTTTCCAAAGTTGTCCAAAACTAAAAGACTTGCCTGCAGCACTTGTTTAAAATTCTCTAGCCCCAGCCAAGACCTATCAAACCACAATGTGTCCAGGGAAAAAAAAAAGTGAGGTTATGGGGCCATCTCCGCATGTAGCGAAGACTTCAGTTGACTCTTGTCGTGTAAGTTTAGGATGCACTGTTTAAGAAGAGAATGGCCAGTTATTACCTGAGAAAGTGACAGTATGTGCTTGGTATAGCATTCTGAGTCATGAAAATAATAAGCCTCATTCCCAAGAAAAAAATAATCCAGTTACTGAGGTCAGAATAGCTCTGCTTCAGATGCGCAGAGCAAAACTTGCTGAGAGACCAGGCCTCGAAATGTGAAATCAGAGTTTAAGCTGACTCAGTAATCATAAATAAGGCCAGGCAAGACAGTTAAAGCCTAATACTATTTGTAACTAATTTAAACAAGCAAACAACAACAAAAGTATCCTGGTGTTTGCCATTTGAACACATGGTTACACACCCTGGCTCTCTTAGACACATTCTTATCATCTATAGTACAAAGAAAAAGAAGCCTTGGTAGCATTGTGGTTAGTGTTCTGCTACTAACCGAAAAGTCAGCAATTGAAACCCACTAACTACTCCACCAGAGAAAGACATGGCAGTCTGCTTCCATAAAAATTATAGCCTTGGAAACCCTGTGGAACACTTCTACTCTATCCTACAGGGTTGCCATGAATCAGAACTGGATTGACTCAATAGCAGTGGGTTTGGTTTGTACAAAGAATGTGGTAATGATCATTTTATGGATGTTATTATCAGAGCTGATATGATAAAGAAATGAAATCATGCATTTAAAAGTGTTACTTAAATGTAGGGGATTATTGCTACAAGTTAAATAAAGAGTATGAGGCAAGTATTTGTAACAAAAGACAGTAATGTGGGTCCCTATAGGTGGGTAACGAACCACTGCAATTGGAACTCAGAATCAAAGAGCTGTTAAAGGTGGGTAAGAGGGTAGCAGGTAACATAGCACCTTCTACTGGCCTAGAGTTCACCTGAAACAGCAGTCTCCAGGTGTAAAAAGAGTAAGACAGGATTCAAGCTACTTTGAGAGGGAGAATTAGGTAGGTGGTTAAAAAAAAAAAAAAAAAAAAATCCAGAGAAAAAATCAGGACAACACTAGGGCCCCTAAAATATGGACTAAATTCAGTACAAACCATAACTAACAATGTACAAACACCAGAATATAAACTAGAAAACCAGGGGCTCTTAAAAATTTAACAATGATGTTCATTAAAACCTTCACCAAAAGAGTAAAAAGAAAATCTACAGATTGGGGAAAATAAATTGATTGCAGCATATCCAGAAAGAATGTAATCTTTAAAACCATTTGAATGCTTCAATACCTGGACAACAAAAAGACAAATAATCCAATCAAAAACTAGACAAAGGATATGAACAGATACTTCATGGAAGAAGACATTGAGGCAGCTAACAGATACATGAGGAAATGTTTCAGATCATTATCCATCACAGAAATACAAATCAAAGCAACAATGAGATACCATCTCACCCTAACATTACTAGCACAAATCAAAAACCAAAATCACAAACGTAGGAGAGGTTGCAGGGAGATCGGAAATTTTATGCACTGCTGGTAGGAATGTAAGATGGTATAACCACTATGGAAAATGATATAGCTTTTTAATGGGCCTCCTTAGAAAGCCAAAAATAGAATTACCATATGATCCAGCAATTCTACTCTTAGAAATATATCCTAGAGAAATAAGAACTAACACATGAATAGCACACTCATCCTTACTATAACACGAAGATGGAAACAACCTAAGTGCCATCAACAGATGAATGGATAGCAAATTATAGTGCTCATACACAATAAGATACTCCACAATGGCAGAGAACAAATGACAAATTCACAAACCATCTCACAACATGGATGAGTGTAGAGGCCAGTATGACGAGTGAAATAACTCAACCACAAAAGGACAAATAATGTGTAAGACCACATAAGCCAAGAAAAGGTTTAACAAACCAAAAACCAAACCTGTTGTCATCGAGTACATTTCCGACTCAGCAGCTGTATAGGACAGAGTAGAACTGCCTGTAGGGTTTCAAAGGAGCAGCTGGTGAGTTCAAAGTGCTGACTTGGAGCAGCCAAGTTGTTAACCACTGTACCAGGAGGGCTAGAAAAGGTTTACACCAAGCAAAAAACAAGCTTTGATAGTTGCTAGGGAGGGAAAGTGTAAGGAAATGAAGGCTCTAACTAAATAGTAGATCAGTTAAATTTGGTAAAGGGAAAGACAGTACATAATACAGGAGAAGTCAGCCTAACTTGCCCAAGGAAAAATCATAGTGGTTAAGTGCTAAGTCTAATAGCAATTCAAATCCTCCAGGTGCTCCTTGGAAACTCTATGGAGCCGCTCTACTCTGTCCTACAGGATCTATGAGTCAGAATCAACTTGACGACAGTGGGTGGCAATGAGTTTTCCTAACAACATCCAGACACCTTGAAGGAGTGAGTTACTGAGGCTTAGGGCTGAGGACTATGGTCTCAGAGAATATCTAGGTCAATTGGCATAACCTTGCTCATAAAGAAAATCTTCTATATCCCACTTCAGAGAGTCACATCTGGGATCTTAACAGCTTTGAGCAGCCATCTAAGATACATCTATTGGTCCTATCACATTCAGAGCAAAGGAGAATGATGAAAACCAAGACACTAAGAAAATACTAGTCCAAAGGACAAAAGAACATGAATCACAGCCTCCGCCAGCCTGAGCCCAGAAGAACTAGATAGTTACTCGGCTACAACTACCAACCACTCAACCAGAGATCACAACAGAGGGACCCAAATAGATGCAGAAAAATGCAGAAAAAAATCAAATTCCCCCAAACAGACTAGATTCACTGGTCTGACAGAGACTAAAGGAACCCAAAAACCCATGGCCCCTGGATGCCCTGCTAACCAGAACTGAAGCCACTCCCAAAAGTCAGCTTTTAAGACAAAGATTTCGCAGGGCTGGAAAACACTAACACACCTAAGGATTGTGCTTCTCAGTTCAGTCACGTGCATGAGACCAAATGGGCAACACCTGCCAGAAAAAGAAAAAAGAGATAGAATGGGACAGGAAAACTTGACAAATGGACATAGAAAACTCTGGGTGAAAAGGGAAAGGAAAAGAATACCGACACATTGATGGCAATTGCAAACAATATCACAAAACAATTTGTTTGTAAACTGTTTGACAACAAACTAATTCACACTGTAAACTTTCTCCTAAAGCACATAGAAGAAAACATTGCCAATGAATGGATTCTAAATTACATAGACCCTAAAGGACAGAGCAGAATTGCTCCACAATGTTTTCTAGGCTATAAATTTGTGGAAGCAGACTGCCACATCTTTCTCCTGTGGAGGAACTAGTGAATTCACCCCTCCAACATTTTGGGTACCACGACAAAATTCAGACATACAGGAAAAAAAAAATCAGTGCCCACTTCCTGGTAGTGCAAAAAGCAAAGGAACTTCGTACAGCACAAGTCGCTTCCGCTGAAACTAAAGTCCCAACAGGAACGCTGCAATGAGCTATTCCTAAAACTTTGTATAAGTTCTTCAATTCCTCTTGACTTGGTGACGTCGGCGGAATTCATCCTACTAACAGGAATAAAATGCCAACTGCAAGGGGTGAAGAGATGCAGGAGGATAAGCACATTTTTACCCAGAGGTGACTAAACCAGGCTAGTGAGACAACAAAAGAGATCTGGTGGTGAATCTGCTAAGCACTCCAGCTGCTAACAGAAAGGTGAAAGGTTTGAACTCCCCCACCCACCCTTTGGGAGGAAGACCCAGAGATCTACCCCCAAAAAGACGACAGCCTAGAAACCCTAGGAGGCAGTTCTAATGTCATATGGAGTCAAAAACAAATCGACAACATTTGACAACAACAATAAGAAAACAACATTTAATTGCAAAATGATGTTCAAGAAATATCGGCGGCCTGTTCAAGAAGGTATTAGCGGCCAACAAAGATCCTAGGACTATCCAGAAGAAGCTTCAAGCCAAGTTCCTTCTTGCTGAACCCTCTGCTGAGAATTTGCATTTCCATCCCAGGTAGAGTGAATCAGGAATCTAAAGGTGAACAAGACTGCCAAGTGATTTTTACGGATCCGAAAGGGATCTTGTTAAAATGTAGAGTCTGATTCCATATATCCACGATGGAAATGCAAATTCTTAGCAGGAGGTCGATAGAAACTACCTGGTTAGTGGCCCTGACCCAGAAATTTTTAAATGCAGGTAGCTTTAGATACCAGGCAGGTGAGGAAATGTGTAATGCACCTCGGTGTAAGAAAATAAGGAGTTGTGGGTGTTGTTTAGAATTTAGAGTCAATGGTATAAAGGTAATATAAAAAACTTACTGACAAACTGGTCTCTGGGTTAAAGTACACCCCAGATGACCCAAGTTTTACCACTTAGGCTATGAATGGAAACCTTGGAGGTAAATTGGTTAAGAGTTCAGCTGCTAACTAAAAAGTTGGAGCTTTGGATTCACCAGGTGCTCCTTGGAAAACCAATGGGGCAGTTCTACTCTGTCCTGTGAAGTCACTATGAGTTGGAACTGACTTGACCGTGATGGACTTGATTTTAGGCTATGAATGCCTTAGGGAAAAGAGCACAGATACAGATAATTGATACATTTGTTAATATTAAAACTCTTTTTCAACCTCAGATGCAGATTTAAAGAACGCTCAATTAGCACCTACTATAATCCAAGCTTTTGAATTATAGTTTTGAATTATAGTTATATTCAGAATACTGAATATATAATGGAATGCTAAAAGAATGAACAAATCTGTCTTAGAAGAAATACAGCCAGAATACTCCCAGAAGGAAGGATGACAAGACTATGTCTCCCATATTTGAACACGTTATCAGAAGGGATCAGTCCCTGGAGAAGGACTTCACACTTGGTTAAGTAGAGGCCAGCGAAAAACAGGACAACCCTCAAGGAAATGGGTGGACATGGTGGCTGCAATGGTAGGCTTTAAGCATAAGAGTTACTGTGACATTTGTCCAGGATCAGTGTTTCATTCCACTGTACAGAGGATCCCTGTGAATTGACACTGACTTGATGGCATCTAACATAACAATGTATTCTGGGTACCACTTTCCATACACATTTAATGTACATGCTAATGGGAAAGAAGCAATCTACTTGTATCAAAGTAGTATGATAATCTTATGCCCAGAAAACATTCCAAAGCTGTAACTAAAGATTTTTCAATAACAGTATTATTAGCAATAATAATCAAGTAAAGTAGTTAAGTAAAATAAAATGATGTAGAGAAAACAATTAGACCTATACGTATAATAATGTTTAACATCCAAAATTTAAGTACATCTCTTCAAGTTTTGTTATACCCTAAGCATTAAGGAACCTTATCTCCCACAAGTGAAAATGTATAACACAAAACATGAAAATACAATTGCTCCATACTAATATCTAAGATCTTGCTTAAGAATTCCAGCCTTCTTGGAAGTATTCATGATGACTTTTAAATATCTGTATTCATTACTGCATTTAAAAAGTTCTCTACCTCTTGAAAAACAATGGGAATAGAGTGCCCTCTAGAGTCTCATTTGTATTTTTAATGCCAAATTGGGGGAAAGTCTCGTTTTGATTATTTCTGGCCATGCTCATTAAAATTTAGAAACATGGAAAATTTGTCTAATGCTGCTACAAAATTGTATGACTCTGTAAAATTTAGTTTAATTTATTGTCCCTTTCCCCCTAAAAGAAATCTCTGAATATTACATAGTCAGAAAGAATAGTAACGATTTTTTAGTTTTCATTGTGAAAGTATACTGAAAGTATACAATCTGAATTAATTTTGCATATACACCTGTCTGCAGTTCCTTCTGCTCTGCTTGTCCCATAACAGCACATTCCTCCTTTTCATTCTATGCTTGTTGCATCTTAACAAGCTCCTGTCCCCTCCTGTCTACCCTCTTCTCTCCCATCTAGAAAGAGACTAGTAAGACAGCATCCTACAAATGCATAGAACAATAAAATGCACACGCCATGTGGTCACATTGTGACCCCAAGTCCGGTCCATTTTTGTACAAAGACTTGACCTCAGTAGTGTTTTCTGGTCTGAGGCAGCAGCAGGTCTAGGGGCCGTGTTCCCAGGGGATGTCACAGGCTGTCAGACCATCAGTTGTGGTCTTTTAGTAGAGTTCTTGAGCTACACCCCTCTTTTTCTCATGCTGCCACAGGGACTCAACATTGTGCACCCCATCACGGCTGTCTTTGGTGGTGGCTGGGCACCATCCAGTTCTTCTGGTCACATGTTGATACAGTCTCCCGTTCACATGGGTCCTTCTGTCTCCTGAGCTCTTTTTCCCTTGTGTCTTTGTTGTACTCAGTCACCATCTGTTCCTGCTGAGTTGGGACCATTTGGTGTACCTCAGATGGCAGCTTGCTAGCTTTTAAGACCCCAGATGCCACTCACCAATATAGGGTGCAAAGACTCTTTTAGCAATAGGCTAGTTATAACAATTCACCTTGATGCTCCCAGAGAGGACCGTCCCTAGACCCCACCTTTGCTACTCTATCATTGCAATATTGGGTTGAGATTAGAAGAGCTTTCAGTTTACGGTGAAGTCCAGTTAAATTGATCTACTTTCTACTGTGTGTCATCACTGCTTTCACCTAACCAAATTTCTGTCAACTATCTAATTTATGACCAACCCTCTCCCTCGCTCCAAATCGTTACAGCCATCTCTTCGTAAGTCTATTTTTAAGTCCTTAAAGCAGGGGTCTCATATAATATTTATCCCTCTGCAGCTCACTGGTTTCACTCACCATAATGTCTTTCAACTGAAACCACGTTATGAGATGCTTCCTAAAATCATCATTGTCCTTTATCATTGCACAGTGTTCCATTGAGTATATGCGCCATAGTTTGTTTATCCATTCATCTGTCGATGGGCAAGTAGGTTGATTCCACCTTTTTGCTATTGTGGACTATGCTGCAATGAACATTCATGTGCATGTATCTGGTCATGCAACACCCTTTGTTTCTCCAGGATCTGTTCCAAACATGATTACTGGATCAAATGGTACATCTATTCCAGCTTTCTAAGGAAGTGCCAAATTGCTTTCCAAAGTAGTTCTACCATTCTGCAACCCCACCAGCAGTGTAGGAGAGCTCTGATCCCTCCACAGCCTCGCCAGTATTTGTTGTTTTGTGTTTTTTGGATTATGGCCAACCTTGTTGGGGTGAGCTGGTATCTCACTGTAGTTTTGATCTGGATTTGTCTGATAGCTGAGGATTGTGAACATTTCCTCATGTGTCTTTTGGCTGTCTAGATGTCCTCTTTTGTGGTCTGTCCATTTCCTTTGCTCATTGCATATTTGGGTTATTTACCTTTTTCTTGTTGGTATTTTGGCGCATCTTATAGATTGTGTAGATTCGATGTCAGTCCAACATGTAGATGCCAAATATTTTTTCCCATTCTGTAAGTGGTCTTTTAACTCTTTTCATAGAGTCTTTGGATGAGCAAAAGTGTTTGATTCTTAGTAGTTCTCATTTATCTATTTTCTCCTATCTTGATTATGCTTTGTCAGTTTTTGAAGTCTGTCAAAGTTGTGTATTTGAACTTCCGCTGTTGACCCTATTTTTTCATGCATAATCTTTACTGTTTTATTATTGCTTAGGTCTTTGATCCATACTATTTATACAAACTTATTCAAAGCAAGTGTAATAACACTAAGGCTATTTTCATCACTAATGTGTATATGATAATTGTTTATAAATTAATTTTAGTGTATAAATTCCCTAAAAGTAAAACAGTGTCTGTTAATCTAACACTTGAGGTTTTTAGCTAAAATTTAACAACATTCAAGAGTAACTAATAAACTCTTCTATGAACAGGTGAGTCAACATATACTAATCAAAAAACTGACATAGCCAGAAATGTCTTTGCCCTGTTTAAGACATATAATTCAACACAAGTTTATAATGACAGGCAAAGGAGGCACAGACTTACAAATATGTAAAGCCTGAAGGGGTAAACTTTGAATCTGACCTAATATTTAAGGTCTTTCTCTGTAAAATGAGTCCCTTATCTCAAAGGATGTCATATTGTACCATTTATTTGGAAATAAGTCATTCTCTAAGTGCTAGAATGGTGGCTTGTACTGCAGAAGCATTGATAGCAGGGAAGAAAACCCATATCCAGAGAAAATATCGATTAAAGTAAGAAAGCATCATTGTCAAAAGGTGGAGATGTGGAAGAGAGGTGAACCAAGATGGTGAACTAGTCAGACTCACTAAGCCATCCCACTGGAACAAAGATCAGTAAAACAGATACAGATGCTAATTCTAGAACCTGGACATTAACTAAAGGGATAAACTATTAAATCAGAAGGCGCTGAAGAAAAGAAGAAATGACAGAAAACAAGGAACGCACAAAGATACAGAATTAAGGTCTCTGACCAAACAGTATGACTCAACATTACTATCTTGTAATAAAACCAATAACCCCATACAAAGAAAAGCACTTCCACAGAATTCCCAATAGGACATAGAGGTATAGCATAGATATAACCAGAATGAATTAAGACCACAAATGCTAGCTGCAAATCAAAGACAATACAAGATTCTCACCCTGCAACCTCCCATCCTCTAGTAAACGGTGGCCACAACCATCCCACTGTGGCAACCCAGACTACTGGGGACCAGAGAACCAATCCATCATACTGTCTTCTGCCACCTAGCCCCTTTGCCCCTTCCTTCATCCTCCCCTACTGCTGCCACAACTAGGGGACCCAGCCAGAACCCCACCAGCTCCAGATCCCTCCCACCATGTAACCCTATGGGAATCCAGCCCAGAATGCAGGCCCTTCACAACCAACTCAGGATTCCCTTACAGACCCACCCCAGCACCCGGCATAGTTCATGCTGCAGAGAAATGATTCATCACTGTTCCTTTCCTTCCTGTTGGACTTGCTGCACCACAGCTAAGTGACCCAGCCTAAACACCAGGACAAGATGGTGAAGTCTATCATGTCCACAGATAAGCAAACAACAAATCACGCCTGGCCCACCCACCAAGACATAACTAAACAAAATTTTAAAAGCAAGATAAAAAAAATACAATCAATAAATAAGGAAAATAACACCTGAATGTCTTGGAGACAGTAGACGATATTAAAACACATTTTAAAAATAAAAAGGACAAGACGGGTGCCAAGGAACAACCAAAACCTAGCACCAGTTTACCTTCCAGTAGAAAAGGCACTGAAATTACCTAGGGAATTCAGAAGTCTAATATTGAGGACTCTCCAAGAAATTAGGAAAGCAATCAAGGGAAACACAGACAAAATCATAGAAAACTCAGACAAAAACCAACCAAAACATAGCTAACATTAAGAAAGAACAAAGTGATAAAAGAATTTAGGAAAATAATACAAGAACAAAATACAAAAATAAATATAAGTAGAAATCATACAAGTACAGCAAAAAATTTCAGAAATGAACACCACAATAGAGGATTTTAGGAGAAAATTTGAAACAGTGTGACAGAATCAGTGAAATTGAAGTGAAATCCATAAATGTCATTTTGTTTGAAGGAAATCTCAGGAGAAAGAATGAAGAAAGCTAAGAACTACGTGGGAAGTGACTAAGAGCAAAATTTTGAAAATGATCAGAGTTGCAGAACAAAGAGAGAAAATGGAAAACACAGAGGAGATCATTGAAGATCTACTGACAGAAAACTTCCTTAATATCATTAAAGATGAAAACTTCACCAAACTTCAGCAAACTCCATATGGGAAAGACCCCAGAAGACAGCTACCAAAATATAGCATACTCAGACTCGCTAAAACCAAAGAAATAATCATGAGAGCAGTTCAGGAAGAACAAAGGTTACATACAAAGGAAAAACAGTAAGATGAAACTCTGATTACTCAGCAGAACCATGCAGGCAAGAAGCCAAGGAGATAACATAAAATCCTTGAAAGAAAAAAATTGCCAGACAAGAATAATATACTCTGAAAAACTCTCTCTCAAATAGGATGGTGAAATTGGGACATTTCCAGATAAACAGAAATTAAGAGAATCTGTAAAAGGCAAACCAAACTTACAAGACTTATCAAAGTAAATCTTTCAGTTAGAAAACCAGCAACATCAGACAACAACCTGAATCTAGGATGCAGGTCAGTATCAGCCAAATATCATGCATGTAATGAACTCTGAGGGATAAAACAGAACTAAAACATTCAAAACAAGAAATTAGAGATATCAATTTTTAAATGATGACAATGTCAGAACAATAAAAGGAAAATATACAGTGTGGGTTCTGAATTTTCAAACACACAGTAAGTCAAGACAATATCAAGCAATAAAAGATAGGATCAAACTTAAGAAGACATGGGTAAACTTCCAGGTAACCACAAAGAAAGTTAATAAATCTACTCATCAAAATGAAAAAGAAAAACAAAGTCTCAGTAAACAGAATCTACAAAAACAAATTTCATTTGAAGTATGAACTCAAAATAAGAGACTACAAGGAACAAAGAAAATATTAGCACCAGCAAAAAAGCACTACAAAATAGCAGCAGTAAACTCATATTTATCAATAATCTCACTGAATGTAAACAGTTTAAATGCATGAATAAAGAGATAGAGAATGACAGAAGGGATAAAAAATTACTCATTAATATTCTGTCTACAAGAGACACACACTGAACACAAAGATGTAAAGATACTGAAAATCAAAGGATGGGGAAAAAATATGTTAAGCAAACAAAAAAGAGCAGAAATAACAACACTAATCTCAGATAAAACAGACTTTAAGACAAAATCCAACATAAAAGACAAGGAAGGACATTATATAATGATTAAAGAGACAGTGAAAACCCTAGTGGCATAGTGGTTAGTAGTTTGGCTGCTAACCAAAAGTCAACAGTTCAAATCTACCAGGTGCTTCTTGGAAAGCCTATAGGGCAGTTCAATTCTGCCCTACAGGGTTACTATGAGTCAGAATTGACTTGATGGCAGCTGGCTTTTCTTAAAGGAACACTCCACTATGATGACATAACCATAATAAATACCTATGCAGCCAATGATGGTTCTTCAAAATACATAAAACAGACTCTGACAGCACTGAAAAGAGAAATAGACAGTTCCACACTAATAGTAGAGGAGTTTAACACACCACTCTCAGTGAAAGATAGAATATCTAGAAAGAAACCCAAAAAAGATACAGAAGATCTTAAGGCCACTGTCATATACAGGACGCTCCACCTAACAGAAGCCAAGTCTACATACTTCTCAAGTACATACTGAAAATTCTCTAGAATAGACAACTCTTAGGCCACAAAGTAACCCTCAACAAAATCCAAGACAATGAGATGATAAAAATATCATCTCTTATCATAAAGCCATAAAAGTAGAAATTATTAACAGGAAGAGCAAGGGGAAAAAAAATCAAATACTGGGTAACTAAATAACATCTTGCTTAAAAACCACTAGGTAATAGAAGAAATCATGGAGAAATAAAAAAAATTTCTAGAATCAAACGAGAATGAAAACACATCCTGAGATGCTGCTAATGCAGTGTTCAGAAATCAATTTACAGCAATAGGCATACATATTAAAAAGGAACAGGGGGCCAAAATCAAAATACTAGCCGTACAACTCAAACACATAGAAAAAGAAAATCAAAAGAAGCCCACTGCCATCAGAATACAGGAAATAAAAAAATAAAAAACAAATAAAAGTCAGAGTAGAAACAAATGAAATAGAGAAACAATATAAAGAACTAACAAAACCAAAAGTTGTTTCTTTGAAAGGATCAAAAAATTGACAAACCACTGGCCAAAGTGACAAAAGAAAATCGGGAGAAGAAGCAACTAACCTAAATAGGAAATTAAATGGGGGACAGAACAATAGACTCAGCTGACCTAAGAAAGAATCAAAACAGAGTACTATCAAAAACTGCACTCCAACAAATTTGAAAACCTAGAGGAAATAGACAAATTTCCAGAAATATTTTACCTACCCAAATTAACATAAACAGGAAGAAAATCTGAACAGCTCATAAAATAATCAAACTATTTCAGAACATACAAAAGGAAGGAGTACTTTCAAACTCATCCTAAAAAGCTAGCATAACACTGATATCAAAACCAAAGACATCACCAAGAAAAAAATACAGGCTAGTATCTCTCCCAAATTCAGATGCAGAAATTCTTAACAAAATTCCAATCAATAGAATTTAGCACAATATTAAAAAAAAAAAAAAACTAATAACATGCCATGACCAAGTGGACTCATACCCGGTATTCAAGGATGGTTCAACATTATGAAATCAGTCAACATAATCCACTACATAAATAAAACAGAAGTGAGTCAGAAAAGTCATTCAATAAAGTCTGACACTCATTCCTGTCAAAAGTTCACAATCAGATAGGAATATAGGGAAATGCCTCAGCATGATAAAGAACTTCAATACAAAACCAACAGCCATCATCATTCTCAATGGAAAGATGCTGAAAAGAACTGGAAGAAAACAAACATGCCCTTTTTCCACCACTCCTATTTCACACTGTGCTATAAGTCCCAACTAGAGCCATGAGGCAAGAAAAACAAATAAATAAAAGGCATCTCAATCAGTAAGAAGAAGAAAAACTATCTCTATTTGTGGATGATATCATACCACATATAAAGAACCCCAAAGGCTTCACAAGAAAACTACTAGAACTAAAGGATTCTTCAGAGTGGAAGCATACCAGATCAACAGAAAACTCAGTTGGATTTGTATACACCGGTAAAGAGAACTATGATAAAGAAATCAAGAAAGCAATATCATTTATAATAGCCACTTCCTAAAAACATAACATGCTTAGGAATAAATTTAATCAGGAATGTAAAAGACCTACACAAAGTAAATTACAAAACAATACTGCAATAAACCAAAAGAAACCTGTGTAAATGGAAAAACATACCATGCTCATGAATAATAGACTAAACATTGTGAAAATGTCAATTCTATACAAAGAAATCTGCAAATATAATATAATCCTGATCTAAATAGTAACAGTATTCCTTAACAAGATGGAAAAGCTAA
This sequence comes from Heterohyrax brucei, assembly GCA_028571685.1. NCBI lineage: Eukaryota > Metazoa > Chordata > Mammalia > Hyracoidea > Procaviidae > Heterohyrax > Heterohyrax brucei. The sequence goes on from CM053146.1 coordinate 90,304,141, forward strand.
TCATTAACTTTATATGGAAACAAACAAACAAAAAAAAACCTACTGCCATCAAGTCAATTCCAATCCACAGCAATGCTATAGGACAGAATAGGTCTGCACTATGAAGTTTCCAAGAAGCACCTGGTGGATTTGAACTGCTGACCTTTTGCTTAGCAGCCATAGCACTTAGCCACTATACCACCAAGTTTTTCCATGGAAAGGAAAGAGGCATGGAATAAGCAAAGCATTACTGAAGAAAAAAACAAAGTGGAGACCTTGTACACCTCACCGCAGAACCTATTGTAGCTACAGTAGTCAAAACAGCCTGGGACTGGTATAATGACAACATATTGACCAGTGGAACACAATGGAGAACCCATATGTAAATCTATCTACCTATGGCCACCTAATCTTTGACAAAGGCCCTAAGAATCCATTAAATAAGCAAGACAGTCTTTGTAACAAAAAATGCTGGCAAAACTGGATGTCCGTCTGTAAAAAACTGAAACAGGATCCATACCTCAGAACATATACAAAAACTAACTCAAAATGAATCAAAGACAGAAATACAAAATCAAAACCTATAAAAATAATGAAAGAAAAAATAGAGTTAACAATAGAGGCCTCAATATAAAGCATACAGAGCATATATACCATAATTAACAATACACAAACACCAAAAGATAAGCTAGATGTCTTGGTTATCTAGTACTGCTATAACAGAAATATCTCAAGTGAATGGCTTAAACAGAGGGAAATTTATTCTCTCCGTCCCCCAGGCTACAAGTCCAAATTCAAGGCCTTAGTTCCATGAAGCCTTTCTCCCTCTGTCAACAATGGAGGAAGGTCCCTGGGATGCATCAGTCTTTCCTTGGCGGAAGAATCTCAGCACAGAAATGGATGCACTCCACTCCAGCACTTCTAACTTGGTTGTATGCGCTTCCTGTGTCTCTGCTCACCTTTCTGTTTTATATCTTAAAAGAAATTGGTTTAAGTCACTACCCAATTTTGTAGACCACATCAAGGTAACTGCCAACAATCCATCTTACTAAATTATAGTGGTAGAATTTACAACACATAGGAAAATCCCATCAAATGATAAAATAGTGGACAATCATAAACTGCTGGGAATCATAAACCAGTCAAATTGATACACACATTTTTGAAAGGACACAATTAAATCCATGACACTAGATAAATGGAAACTCCTAAAAATTAAACACCTATGCTCATCAAAAGACTTCACCAGAAGAGTTAAAAGAGAATCTAGAGACTGGGAAGACATATCTGACAGAGGTATAACATCTAAAATCTGTAAGAAAATCTAACACCTCTACAACAAAAAGGCAAATAATTCAACTAAAAAATGAACAAAGGATATGAACAGTTACCAAGGAAGATATTCAGGTGACTAACAGACACATGGGGAAATGCTTGGCACCACAAGTGGTTAGGAAAATGGAAATGAAAACTGCAATGAGGGGCCGTTTCACCCGAACATTATGACATGATTCCAAAAACAGAAAATAACAAATGTTGGAGAGGTTGTGGGAAGGAAGACTTATGCACTGCTGGTGAGAATACAAAATCTACAAATGTTTTGCAAAACAATATGGTGCTTCCTTAAAAAGCTAGAAATAAAAATACCATATGACCCAGCAATCCCACCCCTAGAGAAATCAGAGCCACCGCATGAAGAGTTATGAAGAGATACATGCACACTCATGCTCACGGCAGCATTCTTCACAAAAGTAAGAAAATAGAAACAACCTAATAGCCTAACAACAGACGAATGGATAAACAAACTACGGTACTGCACACAGTGGAGTACTACGCAACAGTAAAAAACAATGATGACTCTCCAAAACCTCTTACAATATGGGTGAATCTGGAAGACATGATGCTGAGTGAAGTAAGTTCACGAAAGGACAAATACTACATGAGACTGCTGTTATGTAAAAATTCATGCAACAGTTTTCACACAGAAAAAAAAATCATAAGTGGTTACAAAAGAAGAGAAAGGTAAGGGAAGAAAAACACTAACTAGATAGTAGATATTCAATCTGGATGCTGAATAAATAATTTGAGAAGCTGGACTAAAAGAAGAACTCATCATCAGGATTAAAGGAAGACTCGTAACCACCTGCAATATACATATGACACAATTTTGTTTGCTGAAAATGAAGACAACTGGAAGCATTTACTGATGAAGATCAAAGACCACAGCTTTCAGTATGGTTTACACTTCAACATAAAAAAAAAGAAAAATTCACATAACTGGACCAATAAGCAACATCATAATAAACAGAGAAAAGTTTGAAGTTGTCAAGAATTTCATTTTACTTGGATCCATAATCAGCACCCGTGGAAGTAGCAGTAAAGAAATCAAAAGACACATTTCATTGGGAAAAATCTGCTGCAAAAGACCTCTTTAAAGTGTCAAAAAGCTACGCTGTCACCTGACTCAAGCTATGCATTTTCAATGGCCTCATAATGCATGTGAAAGATGGGTGATGAATAAGGAATACAGAAGAAGAACTGATGCCTTTGAATTGGCGTGCTGGCCACGAATGTTAAATATACCACGGACTGCCAAAAAAATGAACAAATTGGTCTTAGAGTACAACCAGAATGGTCCTTGGAAGCAAGGATAGTAAGACTGTCTCACATACTCTCGGCACGTTACCAGGAGATCAGTACGTGGAGAAGGCCATCCTGGTTAGGAGAGTGTCAATGAAAAAGAGCAAGACCGTCAAGGAGATGGGCTGACACAGAAGCCATACTAACAAGCCTAACAGTAACTGTGAAGCTGGCACAGAATGGAGCAGTATTTCATTTTGTCTCTGTGAATCAGAAGCAACTTGACAGCACCCAACAACAAGACAGTACATAGGTGGTAACTATGATGCAGGGTAAGACAGAACACACACAATACAAGGGAACTCAGCACCCTTGACCAGGGTAAAGTCATAAAAGCTACACAGACACATCTGAACACACCAAGGGATGTATCTACTGGCCTGAGGGCTGGGGACTGTAATTCAAGGGACATCTAGTTCAATTGGCTTAACATTGTCTATAAAGAAACTATTCTTGACACCACAGAGATGCTACCATCCTCCTGTGAACAGCTGATATTCAACAAAGGCCCTAAGATTTTAAACTGGGGTAAAAATAGTCTCTCTAACAAATGGTGCCGGCAAAATCAGATATCCATCTGCAAAAAATTGAAACAAGACCCATATCTCAGGCCTTATACAAAAGCCAACTCAAACCGGATAAAAGACCTAAACATAAAATCTAAAACGATAAAGCCCATCCAATAAAAATTAGGATCAACAATGAAGTTTTAATACACTATGTACACAGACTTCAAAATCTGACAAAGCATAATCAACAGAAGAGAAAACAGATAAATGGGAACTACTAAGAATCAAACACTTTTGCTCATCCAAAGACTTTATCAATATAATTTAAAAAGACCAGACAGGGAGAGCAGTGGAAGCTGCATATAGGTGGGCATGTAAATTTATATGGGAATGTACATTTTCACTCAGTCATATTAAGTAAAATAAATAAATAAAAAGACCACCTATAGAATGGGAAAAAATATTTGGCAACTATGTCAGACGGACATCTGATCTCTATAACTTACAATTAAACGATGGGTGAAGGAGGTGGACAGATATTTCTCTAAAGAAGATATCCAGGCAGCCAAAAGACACATGCGGAATTGCTCACAATCATTAGCTATTAAGGAGATTCAAATCAAAACTATGATAATACATCATCTCACCCCAGTAAGGTTGGGTATGATGCAAAAAAAACAAAACAACAAATGCTGGAGAGGCTGTGGAGAAATTGGAACTCTTCTACACTATTGGTGGGATTGCAAAATGGTACAACTTCTCTGGAAAGCAATCTGGCACTTCCTTAAAAAGCTGGAAATAGATATACCATTTGACCCAGTAATTCCACTGCTTGGAATACATCCTATAGAAGCAAGAGCAATCACACGAACAGATACATGCACATGAATGTTTATTGCCACACAGTCCACAATACCAAAAAGGTGGAATCAACTCAGATGTCCAACAACAGAAGAATGGATAAATAAACTATGTTATATGTACTCAATGTAACACTATGCAATGGTAAAGAACTATGATGATTTTAGGAAGCATCTCATAACCTGGTTTCAATTGGAAGACATTATGTTGAGTGAAATTAGTCAGTGGCATAAGGACAAATATTGTGAGACTCCTACTATAAGAACTTAAAAACAGACTTATGTATAGAAAAAAGGATTCTTTGACAGCTGCAAGGGAGGGGAGGGAGGGAGTGGGCTGGTAATAGATTAGATAGGTGACAGAAATTTGGTTGGGTGAAATCAGTGACAGCACACATTACAAAGAAGATCAATTTAACTGGACTTCAACATAACACGATAACTCCTCCTAAGGACAGAGTAGCTGGGGTGAGGGACCAGGGACCATGCTACAAGGGTACGTTGAGGCCAACTGGCATAACTAGCATATTGCTAAGAGAATCTTCTCCACCTCATATTGGTGAGTGGCATGTGGGTTCTTAAAAGCTAGCAAGCTGCCATCCAAGGTACATCAAATGGTCCCAACTAAGCAGGAACAGATGATCACGAAAGACCAAAGTGACATGGGGGAAATAGAAGACAGAAGAGAGAAAGACTCATGTGAATGGGTGACTGCATCAACATGTGACCAGAAGAACCACATGGCGACTAGCTACCACCAGTGACAGCCATGATGGGGCTCACAAAGTTGAGTCTCAGTGGCAACACGAGAATAAAAAGGGGTGCACCCTGAGAACTCCACTAAAAGACTGCAAATGATGGTCCAAAGGCCTCAGGGTTCCCCTAGGAGCATGGCTTCTAGACCTGATGCTGCCTCTATCCATAAAGCATTAATGAGGTCAACTCCTTGGACAGGAATAGATTGGACTCGGTGACACAGAGTGACCGTATCTTGCATGCACTTTATGGTTCTATGCATCCATAGGATGTCGTCATACTGGCCTCTTACTGGAGGGGAGTAGAGAGGGTGGAGAAGAGGGGACAGGAGGTTGTTAAGAGGGTACGACATATATAGAACAGAAAGGAGGAATGTGCTGTCACTGGGCAAGAACAGCAGGAGCTGCACATAGGTGGCCATGCAAATTTAAACTGGATTGTACACTAACTGAATCACAATAAATAAAACAAAATAAAATAAAAAAGAAACTATTATACATCTGACCATGGTGAATAGCAACTGGGGTCTTAAAAGCCTACAAGCAGCCATCTAAGATACATCTACTAGTTCCATCCCACCTGAAGCAAATGAGAATGACACAAGGGAAAGGTGAGTCCAAAGGATCACAGCTACCACAGCCTCCGCCTGACTGAGGCCAGAACAATTAGATGTCGACTGCTCTGGAAGAGATTATAACAGAGGGCCACAGACAGAGTGGGAGAAAAATGTAAGACAAAATTCAAATTCACACTCACACACACACACACAAAGTCTAGGCCTGCAGATCGGACAAACACTGGGGAAACCCAAGAGTATGGCCTCTGGACATCCTTTCAACTCAGTACTGAAGTCCCTGTTGAAGTTCACCCTTCAGCCAGAGATCAGACAGGTCTATAGGGAGCCCTAAGTGGCACAGTGTTACCTTGGCTACTAACCAAAAAGTGACAGTTCAAATACACCAGCCATCCCTTGGAAACTCTGTGGAACAGTTCTACTCTGTCTTATAGCGTCACTAGGTATGGGAATCAGGTCAACAGCAGCAGGTTTGGTTTTGAGGTTTATGGGGCCAACAGTAACACATGTGAGAACTGTGCTTCATAGTTCAGCCATGTGTACAAGACTAATGGGCATACCAGCCCCAAAGCAGAGATCAGAATGCGGGAAGGAACAGGAAAACTGGACAAATGGAAACAGGGAACCTGGGGTAGAGAAGGGAAAGTGTTGACATGTGATAGGGTTGGTGACCAATATAGTGAAATTATTTCTATATTAACTATTTAATGAGAAACTAATTTGCTCTGAAAACTTTCACCTAAATTACAGTTTTAAAAAAGAAAACTCTGTGGACCACCACAGTCTGACCCACAAATGGTCCATAGGATGGCACAGGGCCAGGGAGTACTTCTCATGGGGTTGCCTTGAGTGAAAAGACAACTCTGTGGCACCTAACAAATTACAAATCACTTAGAATCACTCCCCTTCCTGCAGGAAAACCAAATGTACAGGGCTTTATACAATTAACATAATCCTGACTACATTACAAGAGACAATGAGAAAGGACAGTGGGGCAGGAAACTTAAAATTAGTACCGCCTCGTGACAGGACTATGCCGCATTCCCGGCTCCTGACTCACGGTCTCTTCAGCCAGCGTGCATCAGGGTTGTCCTGTCATTCCTACTTCTCCAAACTCTTTAAAACGTGTGTTTGACATCAGCAGTGAATTCAACTGCATTATTGAGTTCAAACAAAATGGCTTTGAAGCCATGAAAATTGTAACTCTAAAAAAAAAAGATATTGAGTGGAGGGTTGATGTAATCAACTCGCCAACCAGTCAATAGCTGATCTCCTCAATGGATAAAAATACATCAAGAGCCTAGCAACCATCTCTACTTCTGACAGATCCTGCATTCAGCAGCAAAAGTAGCTGGACAAGCTTTGATGAGTGGGTGTCCATGCTACTGGGCTGTCGCAGCCTCCATTTCTGCCACTATTGCCAAGTACTGAGGTGGCCCAAAGCAGAAGCCAACTAACATTCAGCAGGAGAATCATTCTGTCCATGCAGCTGTTCAGTCTTCTCTGTTGGATGCGTTCCAGTACACAATAACATGAGACAGGACGACTCACACACACTCTTAGTTCCAGCCCACATCTCTTCCCCAGACTCGCTTGTCCTCGGTCTTCTAATCTTGCCCCTTCCAGATCCTTGACCAAGCCAAGCCATTCAGCCTCCTTCTGGGAGGCATATCCATACTTCAGTCCACTTCTCTCTCATACAAAGTGAGCAACTGTGCCTAATGCTCGCTCTCTGCTCACTGGGAATATCACCCCTCATAACTATCTTTTAAGTCACCCTTGAATAGGGCTTCAGTGAGGTAGCAGTCAATGCTTTGTTCCACGTGTGGAGCCAACCAGTGTATAAACTCTAAGTGAGAGGAAACTAAAATATATTAGTGCCACCGAGGTAGGTGACACAGCAATCTGGGTCCCTTGTTTACATAATTTATTGAGCCCTCTTGAGCAGCTTGGACCTCAACAAAAATGTACAATCATTACTGTGCTCACCCAAACTTAACAACTGAGTGATGTAATAATCACCAGCTTATGATGGGCAGCTGATGTGCCACAGTCAGGTGCTCAGTCTCTACTAATTCTCAGTAATGCACCAGAAACAGCTGCTGGTATGAAATTCTGCTGCTGTGGAGGGCATGGTCTCACTGCAACACAGCAGGAGTCTGCACAACACTGCTCCTATTGGGCTTCCAATTACTCCACATGGATTCCTCATATACCTCTAGCACATCTGGATCTGCCTGAGAAACAGAGCAGCTGGCACTACAGTCTCTTTTGCTACAGGCCCCACTGAAAACTGGCTACCATCAAAATCACCTTACAAATGGGTCAAAGCAATATTTAAGTAAATTGTATATGCTGCCGTGAAACTCCAAAGGGGCTCACTGAGCGCAGCATCTGTAACTTAGTGGTAATGAGTACAAAATACAATAATTTGTCCTTTGCTATTAGGGGAATACCGTGGAATGTCCCAGATTACTGGACTCCTAAAAATTTCAATAATATAGCAACACCCGAATCTTTATAGCATTTGTCTCTCATGTTTTGACTAAATTATGCTTCACTAGAGCAATTAGGGCACTTTCTTTTTCCTGCACATCAGGTCTGATTAGCAAAATAGCATCAACATAGTTGACTAACAAAATGATTTGTGAAATGTTAAGATGATCAAAAATCCTGCAGATTATGCTGGCTATGGATAGCAGGAGTGTTAACAATTCTCTGAGGCAAGACAGTGAGTGCATACTGCTGTCCATCTGACACAAAAGTAAATTAAGTTTTATACTTTTGATTGATGGAAATTAAAAGAATACAGTTGAAACCTCAATACCAAGTGCCAGAGGCCATAATGATCTATTCTAGCAGAGACGCAATATCTGGCACAGCAGCTCCATTGCACCCATCACTTGGTTAAGTTTGTGGTAATCCACTATTATCTGTCGAAATCCATACAGTTGTTGCACAAGTCAAAGAGGTAAACTGAAAGGTGTTATGCGTCCTTTAAGGATCCCTGGTGGTGCACTGGTTAAACGTTCAGCTGCTAATCAAAAAAGGTCAATGGTTTGAACACACCCGCTGCTCTCCAGGAGAAAGACATGACGATCTGTCTCCATAAAAATTACAGCCTTGGAAACCATATGACAGTTCTACTCTGTCCTATAGGGTAGCTATGAGCTAGAATCAACTCAATGCCAATAGGACATATATCCTTTAAGTGTTTGAGGTGACACTGATCTTGACAATTTCTCCCAAGTTACAGTTTCACTTCTGATTTTTTGTATTTTGATGTAGGGAGTTGGGTTGACTATACGCTAGATTTAGGCTAGGACTCCATCAGTACCTGATTTTGCCAAGTCCCACTGTAAACTTGGCCCATGATATATCTTTCTCCCCTCTATAACTGTCAGTTCAGATCTCTTATTCAAATTACCCCAAGACCTGATGAATAAATATGAATTCCAGTGGAGGAAGGATTGGAGAAATATTTACTGCACATACTTGAAGTAGCTACTCTGGGTCCTTTACCAACTGAACTCCAAATTCCCTTCAACTAATGGGGAACAAGTTCAGATTTCTCTAATAACTAGCTTATACCTGGAATCTATTTCTATAGTCTCCTCTGACATCAGCCTTCTGTTCACCAACTGTTTTTTGCAAAGAAGTTATCAAGCTGTATATACCCTAACAGGCTTTTCATCTCTCTACTCATAGAACCACTGTGTTGTATAAATCTTTGCCACAGATCACAGTAGAACAAGACTGCCTGGGTGCACTAAGTCTGTGTTGACCCTTACAGTAATCACATCCAAGGTGACACTATTTAGTCTCAGATATTCTGGAATCCTATTAGTCCCACTGACTCTAAGCAACCACAGATGGCAATCCTCAACTGTCAGCCTTAGCTTACAGAGAGGATGGAAATTATAAAATCTCTCAAAGATACAAATGTCTCCTGTTACCAGTACACTTCTCTTGCTTTAGAAAGGAAGTGTCCCAGGGCTCTCCCAAGGAGGATGGCCAAGAATGAATCCTCCCATCTTATATAACACATCTGTTCCAACAAGCCTCCCTCCCTGACTTTCTCACTCCTTCTATAATACTCAGCCAAGGAAGTTAGATGTCATCCAGCTTTAGAAAATCATTCCAGTAGGTGTCAGGACAGGCTCCAGGTAAGCTCACTAGGATGTTAAAGCTAGCATTGTGAACCTCTGTCAGTAGACTCTTCCAGCTCTATATTCTGCATAAACCCCTTGCCAAAGCATTGAAGATCTACTCCTACACATGTTCCCCCAGTTCCTGCTGGTACATCTTATCTAGGTACGGTAATTCCTTGGCAAGTAAATTACTTCCCCCAACTTTCCACCTAGAAAAGAAGCCCTAGTGGCATACTGATTAAAGCACTTGGCTGCTAACAGAAAATTTGGTGGTCCAAGCCCACTGGCTGCTTACATAGGGAAAGATGTGGCAGTCTACTTTCATCAGGACTACATCCTTGGGAACCCTAGAGGCAGGTTTCACTCTGTCCTTCAGGGTCACTGTGAGTCAGAATCTGCTCTACAGCAATGGGTATTATATGGATGTACAACAGACAGAAGGTGAAATACTTGGTAGCTCTACTAGTTGAATGATATGGGGAAAATGATAAGGACTGTATGGATGCCACTCAGTCCATGGTGACCCTTACAATAATCATGTCCAAGGTGTCACAATTTGGTCTCACCTATTCTAGAATCCTATTACTCCCCCAGACTCTAAGCAACCACAGATGGCAGTGAGTCTGAATTGGCTCTACAGCAATGGGTTTTTCCTCCAAGAGCTGTGCTCAGACTTGGCTCATTTCTAGTCTCTAAACAAAGAAGGGAAGAGATATTGTGAAGGACAAGCATCATTTTGCAAGGCACGTGCCCCACTGAGGTCTTTCATATACAGTCTTTCATACTCAGACAAGGAGAGGCTGCCTTCCCCAAGGGAAATTAAGGGTTCAAAATTCTCTGGCACATCCCCGAATGTCCCCAGCCAAGCTCTCAAGTATCTGCTGTAAGGTCCCCTGACTCTAACTTGCAAGATCTGTCAAGGCTACTCACTCAGTTTCTTTTGCATCTTGGCCTTCCTCACAAATAAATCCCAGTCCCAGTCTGTCCTCTGGCTACATGAGGTGAGTGACTTTCAACACTGTTTTTGAGGCCTTTGACTTTCACAGTGTTCCAGGTTGATGACTGGCTCATCAGAGCCCATGGTTCTCCTTCTTTAAGGACTTCATAGCAGTTAACAAAAGCCAATCAATGACACAGTCCTTATCATTCCCCTCATATCATTCAACTAATAGAGCTATCAAATGTTTTGCCCTCGTCATACAGCCAGTTGTCACAGGCGAGGTTCTCAGCCATCATGATACCCTGTCACTTTAGAAGTTTTCATCATTCCACTTACCACCAATATACCCTTTTCCTTAAACACCTCTGTGACCCCTGAAGTACAGCTCTAAAAATGATACTTGCAAAACAGTCAAAAGCTCTGTAAATCAAGCACATTTGCATATTGTTTATGTATCATGCAGCCTCTCTAATAATTTCACTGTGAAACCATTTTAATGGAATTAAACTCAGAAGAGTGCAAGAAAATGATCTATTCTTAAGTATTTCTTTTTTCTTTTTTTTGTAATTTGCTAAAGTTCAAATATGTATGTTAGAACAATGTCATTTAATTTCGAAGTATCCATGTAATAAGCTGACATTGCTAGATTTAGGAACTTACAATTACAGTTAATTTTCATTTTCTTCATTCTCCTATCTATGTTATGGAAATCTTCTGGCAGGAAAATGTATTCTGTGTAGTAAAAAGAAAAAGAAAGAGAAATGAAGTTACATTCGTTCTATTTGCAATATATTTAGGATGTCAAATACTTGCTTGAAACAGAGAATATGTTAGACATATATTCTATTGTTCTACACCTATCAAATATTCCAAATCAGTCTTTTATTTATTTACTATAGTGCACTGGGTGAAAGTCTACAGAGAAGATTCAAACTGCTGGCCTTTTAGTTAGCAGCTGTACCACTGAACCACTATGTCACCAGGGTTTCCCAGGCATGAGTAGCAGATGTAATTTTAGCAGCCCCCAATAGGCAAAGTCGTTCCTAAGTTTAACTGTCCTTTTCAAAATAAAAGAACAACAGTAAGAGCACTGTATAATGGTTCCCTTATCAAACAGATCTACCATTTATTTTAAGACCTTGGAAAAGTTATATAGGATTTTTTACTGTATTTTCACATGTGTAAAACGAGGATAATATCTACCTTGGAAGAACAGGCATGAGATAATAAGAACAGATGAGATAATGTGTTTTCAGGAAGAAAAAAGTTCTTTCTGCCTTCCATCCTGATTCAACAGTGAAGTAAGTCCCTTTCATACCATTGCTGAGAAACTAGCCTACATGAAGAAAACTATGAAAAAATGGGATTCTGAAAGCATGCTTAGCCAGAACATGGTAGAGCTGACTCAGTAAGTGATGAATGTTTGTCACTTTGTATTGAATTCACCAAGCATGTGTCCAAGTAATAGCACATTCTCTCAGCTACTCAACATTTTGTCATTCTAAGGACAACATTATTATGGATATTGGAAGCATAGAAATATTCACCCATACTCATATAAACACATTTAACTGGCATTTTTCCACTTACTGTTGGATACCTTTATACTCTTAAACATTAGCAAAACTTTTTTCCCATTTTGAGGAAAGACTAAATCTCTCAAGTACTCACAAGTAGTTAGTTAGTACTAAGCCATGTGGGTAAACCAAGCAGCTGAATTACTGACAGAGACAGAAAATCTGATCCAGAGGAAAACTCACTTCCCACTATAATCTTTTTTTTTTCTTTTTCTTTTGGTTTAAAATGGCAAAAATTTATTATTCAACTGTTGTGGAAAGCAGAAGTCCAAAAGCAAGGTGTTGGCAGAGTCATGCTCACTCTGAAGGCTCTAGGGAACAATCTGTTCCATGTCTTTCTCTTCCCTTCTGCTGTTGCTGGCTATCTTTGGCCTATCTTGGTTTGTAGGAAAATCACTGAAATCTCAGCCTCCCTTGTCACTGTAAACCCTGCACCTGTTGTCACTGCAGTCGTGACCTCCCTTGTGACTGTAAATCTCTGCCTCCTTTGTCACTGCAGTCTCTGCCTCTCTTGTCACTGTAGTTTCTGCTGGCCCCTTTGCTACTGCAATCTCAGCCTCCATTGTTCCTATAACGTCTACTTCTTTTTTCATAATGATTAAGTGAAAGTATACAATCCAAATCAATTCCACATGCCCACCTATCTGCTGTTCCATTTGCGCTCCTCACCCTGTGACAGCACATTCCCCCTTTTCACTCTATACTTCTAGTATCCTCTTATGGAACACCTGTCCCCTCCTCTCTACCCTCTTCTCTCCCATCTGGAAAGAAACCAGTAGGACAGCATCCTACAAATGTATAAAACCATAGAGTACACACACCACATGGTCATTCTGTGTCCCTGAATCCAGTCCATTCTTGTCTGAAGAGTTGACCTCAGTACTGTATTTCTGTAGGATATATTCTGAGCAGTGGGACTGCTGGATCAAATGGTACTTCTATTTCTAGCTTTTTAAGGAAGCGCCAAATTGCTTTCAAAAGAGGTTGCATTCCCACCAGCAGTGTAGCAGAGTTCTAATTTCTCCACAACCTCTCCAGCATTTGTTGCTTTGTACTTTTTGGATTTGTGTCAACCTTGCTGCGGTGAGATGGTATCTCACTGTAGTTTTGATTGGTATTTCTCTAATAGCTAATTATCATGAGCATTTCCTCATGTGTCTTTTGGCTGCCTGGATGTCTTCTTTGGTGAAGTATCTGTCCATCTCCTTTGCCCGTTGCTTAATTGAGTTGTTTACCTTTTTCTTGTTGATACTTTGCAGTACCTTGTAGATTATAGAAATCAGACATTGATCCAACTTGTAGTTGCCAAATATTTTTACCCATTCTGTAGGTAGTCTTTTAACTCTCTTGGTAAAGTCTTTGGATGAGTGAAAGCATTTGATTTTTAGCAGTTACCACTTATCTATTTTCTGTTCTGTTGTTTGTACATGTTTTGTAGTGTAAACCATATATTAGTAATTTCATTGTTGTCCTTATTTTTTCTTGCATGATCTGTATCATTTTAGGTTTGCTATTTAGGTCTTTGGTCCATTCTGAGTTAGTGTTTGTGTAAGGTGTGAGATATAGTGTCCCGGATTGAATTGTGTCCCCCCAAAAATAGGTGTAGGCATGTGACCATGATTGCCTGTATTCTATGATTGTCCTCCATTTTGTGATTTTCCTGTGCTTTATGCTAAAAGATTAGAGTGGGACTGTAAATCCCTTCAGAAGATCACCTCCCTGCTCCACTGTAAAGGCAGTTTCCCTGGAGTGTGACTTGCCCCACCCTTAATCTTTGCATCCTACAAGAGATAAAAGGAAAGGGAAGCAGACTGAGAATCAGGAACCTCACACATCAAGAAAGCATCAGTGGAAGAAGAGCATGTCCTTCAGACCTGAGGTTCCTGCACCAAGACACTCCCTGGACAAAGACTGATACAATACCAGACTTTCCTCCAGAGCCAACGCGGATGAAAACCTTCCCCTGGAGTGGACATTGTGAATTTGGACTTGTAGCCTACTGGACAGCGTAAGAATAAACCTTCCTTTGTTAAAGCCATCCTCTCTGTGGTATTTCTGTTAGGGCAGCACTAGCTGACTAAGACATATGGGTCTTGTTTCAGTTTTTTGCAGATGGATATCCAATTTTGCCAACACCATTTGTGAAAGAGACGTCTTTACCACAGTTAACCTTTGGGACTTTGTCAAACAGCAACTGCTCCTAAGAGGATGGTGATATTTCTGGTATCTCTATTCTGTTCCACTGGTCTATATGTCTCTTTTTGTACCACTACTAGGTTGTCTTGACTACTGTGACAGTGCAACAGGTTCTGAGGTCCAGTAGCGTGAGGTCTCCCACTGTGTTCATCTTCTTCAGCAGTGCTTTACTTACCCGTGGTTTCTTTCCAGACAAAGTTGGTGATTTGTTTCTCCATCTCATTAAAAAATGACACTGGAATTTGTATTGGGATTGTACTGTATATGTAGATTACTTTCGTTAAAATAGATACTCTCACAATGTTAAGTCTTCCTATCTATGAACAGGGTAGATTTCTCCACTTATGTATAAAGTCTCTTTTGGTTTCTTGCAGTAGGGCTTTGTAATTTTCTCTGTAGAGGTCTCTTACTTCTCTGACTAGATTTAGTCCTAGCTATTTTATCTTCTTGGGGGCTATAGTAACTTGGCTGGCATCTTACATCCTGATACTGTGCTGAACAGTTCTATTAGTTCCAGTAGTTATTTATGGATTCTTTAAGATTCTCTGTGTATACGATCATATCATCTGCAAATAGCAATATTTTAACTTCTTTTCCCGTGTGGACGCCCTTTATTACTTTGTCTTATGTAACTGCTGCGCCAGAACCTCTACCAAAATACTAAATAGAAGTGATGACAGTGTTCCTGTTCTCAGGAGAAATTCTTTCAGTCTCTCTCCATTCAGGATGATATAGGTGGTTGGCTTCGCATAGAAGCCCCATGTTGCATTGAGGAGTTTCACATCTATTCCTATTTTCTTGAGAATTTTTAACACCAATGGCTGTTGGACTTTGTCAGATGCCTTTTCTGCATCAATTGACAAAATTAAGCAATTCTTATCCTTTGTGTTATTTGTGTGGTTGATCACATTAACCATTTTCTGATGTTGAACCAGCCCTGCATCCCTGATATGAATCCAGCTTGGTTGTGATGAATTATTTCTATGATATTCTATTGAATTCTATTGGCTAGAATTTTGTTGAAGATTTTTGCGTCTAGGCTCACGAGTGATATTGGTCTGTAATTTTCCTCTTTGAGGGGACCTTTCTGTGGCTTTAGTATCATGGTTATGCTGCCTTCATACAGTGAGTTTGGAAATTTTCCATCCTTTTCTATGCTTTCTATGCCTCAGCAGTATTGGAATTAACTGCTCTCTAAAAGTTTGGTAGAATTCTCAGGTGAAGTTTTCTGGGCCAGGACTTTTTTTGGTTGGCAGTTTTTGTTTGTTTGTTTCAATTGCTTTTTCAGTCTCTTACGATGGATTTATTAAGTTGTTCTGCTTGTTCTTGTGATAATTTTGGTAGGTGATATGAATCTAGAAATTTGTTCATTTCCTCTAGGTTTTCAAATCTGTTAAGAGTACAGTTGTTCATAGTATTCTGTTATGACACTTTCGATTTCACTTGGGTCTGTTGTGACATCTCCTGTCTCATTTCTTCTTCAGGTTGTTTGATTCCTCTCCTGTTTTCCTTTTGTCAGTTTAGCCAGTGGCTTATCAATTTTGTTGATCTTTCTGAAATCCAGCATTTGGTTTTGTTAATTTTTTCAATTGTTTTTCTCTTCTCTAATTCATTTAGTTCTGCTCTAATTTTCACTATCTGTTTTGTTGTGGTGCCCAGGGGGTTCCTTTGTTGTTCTCTTTATACTTCTTCAAGCTGTAGAGTTAATTCTGTGGTTTGGGCCATTTTTTCATTCTAGATGTGTGTATTTATAGAGATAAACTGACCTCTGAGCACTGTTTTTGCTGTATCCCATAGGTTCTGGTAGGATGTGTATTCATATTTGATTCCATGAATTTCTTTATAGCATCTTTGATTTCTTCTATAACCCATGATTTTTAAGCAAGGTGCTGTTCCATTTCCATGAGTTCGAATTTTTTAAGTGTGATTTTTCTGCTGTTGGTTTCAACTTTTATGGCTTTATAGTCCAAGAAAATGCTTTGCAATAATTCAGTGGTTTGGATTTTGTCAAGATTTGCTTTATGACCTAATACATGGTCTATTCTGCAGAATGATCCATGCGCATTGGAAAAGAAGACGTACTTATCTGTTATTGGGTAAAAAGTTCTGTATATGTCAATAAGATCTAGTTCACTGATTGTCACAGTAAGATCTTCTCCATCTTTACTGAGCATTTTACTGGATTATCTGTTCATTGCCAAAAGTAGTGTTGCAGTTTCCCACTATTATTGTGGAGTATTCTATTTCACTTTTCAGTGTTGTCAGGATTTGTATGACGTATTTAGAGGCTTTGGTAATGACTGCATAAATAATTAATATTGTTATATCCTGCCTATGATTGAACCTTTAAGCATTAGTGACCATCCTCATCCACGATGGTGGATTTTACATTCAAGTCTATTTTCCCTGAGATTAGTATTGCCACTCCTGCTTTTCTTTGCATGTTGTTAGCTTGGTATATACTTTTCCACACTTTAATTTTCAGCTTGTTCATATGTTTCTTGTAGGCAGCATATAGACAGACTTTTTTCTTTTGATCCAACCTGTCACTCTATGCCTCTTTATTGGAACATTCTATCCATTTACATTCAATGTAATTATTGATAGATATGTGTTTAGTCCTGTCATTTTGGTGTCTTTATTTTTGTGTTACTGATGTCTTCTTTGTTCCAATTAAGCTCTCTTTTGGGTTGTTTTTCTTTACAGGTTTTCTTTTCATCCTTTTCAATGTTAGTGTTGTGTCTGTTGAGACTCCTGTATTATGTTTCTCTGTTTTGATATGCAGTATTGTTAGTTTGCTTTGTAGCTACCCCTTTGATCCGTCTTAATGTTCTATGTTTAACCTAACTTTAACTTCTGTATATCTCCTTAACTTCCTCTCCATCTGAAAGGGCTATAACTTCTGTAATACAATCCTCTTTATAGTGTGATGATGTCATAGCTTACATGTTAAGATCTCTGGTTCCCTACTTTTAGTATTTTAGCTTTCATTGAGCTTTGTGACTTCTCTGAGTAGGATCCTGGATGCTATGTCCTGCATTGCATCATTGAATATACATCTGATGTTACTGATTTTCTAAATGAAGCACTTCTTTCAGTATTTCTTATAGTTTGGGTTTGGTTTTTACAAAGTCTCTAAGCTTCTATTTATCTAAGAATGTCTTAGTTTCACTGTCGTATTTGAAAGACAACTTTGCAAGATATATTACTCTTGGTCAGAAGTTTTTGTCCTTTATGGTTTTGAAGGTGTCATCTCACTGTCTTCTTCCCAACATGGTTTCTGCTGAGAAGTCAGAGGAAAGCCTTCAGGGCTTCCATTTTTACATTAGTTTTGCTTTAAGCCTAGCTGTCTTTAAGAGATTGTCCTTGTGTTTCATTTTACTATGCTCATTTACAATATGTCTTTATTTGGGGGCCTTCCTTTTGTGGTGTCTGATAAGTATCTTGAATATCTATATTATCTTCTTTTATTATGTCAGCAAGTTTTCTGTCAGCAACTCTTCAACAATTCTCTCTGTATTTTCTGTTATCTCTCCCTGTTCACGAATTCCAATCATTTGTAAACTATTCCTCTTAATAGAGTCCCACATGTTTCTTAATGTGTCTTCATTTTTCTTCTGTCTGATTTTTCCTCATAAATGCTGGTGTCAGTTGCTTTATCTTCAGTCTCACTAATTCTATATTCCATCTCTTCAGTCTTGCTCTTTTGGCTTTGCATTGAATTGTCTAACTCATTGTTGATCTGCTGGATTTCAGATTGCTGATGTTCTAGCAGTTCATATATCTTACTTAAGTTTTCATTTTGTTCTACTGCACTTTGTTTAATATCTAGAAGGACTCTATACATAATTCTTTTGCATTCTACCTCTGATAATTTCAGAAAGATTTCTTCTCCTGGGAAGTTGTCGATTCTTTATTTTGGGAGCTCTCCAGAGCCATGGTGGTCTGTTTTGTTAAATGGTAAGACACTGATTGTTGTTTCTGTGCCATCAAAAAGCTGTTTAGTTTCTCTGGTGTTACACCAATGGCAGCTGTGGCAAAGCTCTAAGAAGGGAGTGAGTAAGGGCACTTTGAGACTTGGCCACCCACTGTTGCTATGTTCTCTAGGTGCAGCCAACTTATGTACAGCATATCTGTTAATAGAGACACTGTCAAGCCCTGCAATGCTGCCTGGCTTGGCAGCTGGCCCCAGCTGGGTCCCCAGGAGTGGCAGACCCTGCTTCCTGGCTCATAAAGATGGAGACCTACTTGCACTGACTCTCCACTGTCACACCAATCTAGACTATGGCATAAATCAGGGAAGGAATGAGAAAAGGATGCCTCCACACTCAGCTGCCAGGGACTGCTGTGTACTCTAGATGCACTTGTCTTAAAAATTGTTTTTCTGCTGAGACAGGTGCTGTCCAGAGGCAGCCCATAGCAGCTGAGCCCTTATGGGTGGCAGGCTCCCCCTCCTGGTGGGCAAAGAGGGCACTCTACTTATAGAGTCTCTCAGGGGGCTTTTAGCACAAGCTATAATGTGGCTCAGTGAAGGGAAGTAGAAATGGCACCACCACACTCAGCTGCCAATTACCACTGCATTCTCTAGATGTCCTTATCTTAAAAATTAGTTTTATGCTGAGAGAGGCATTGATCAGTGGCAGCCAACAGCTGCCAGGCCCCCAGGGGTGGCCGGCCCCACCTCCTGGCTTACAGAGATGGTGCCCTACTTACGGAGTCTCTCAGTGGTTGTCAGCAGCGACCACAATGTGGCTCAAAGGAGGGAGGGCTTAGGGAACTGCTACACTTAGCTGCCAGCTGCCACCACATACTCTAGGTACGTCTGTCTTAAAAACAGCTTTTCTGATGAGAGAAGCACTGTCTAGACAGACACTTGCTCAGCGTGGGAGTTAGCTCCAGCCGAGCCATCAGGTGTGGATGATTCTGCTTCTCCTGACCAAGATAGTGTCCCATCTGAGCCACCTCTCCTGTGCTGAGTCAGTAGTGTCTATGGCACAGCTCTAAGAAGGCAGGGACGATGGCCACTGTCACCCCCCAGTTGCCAGCCACTGCTGGATTCTCTAGCTGTGACTGTACCGAGCACAGCTTCTCTGCCATGGGAAACACTGTTCACTTAGGCACTGTTCACAGCTCAGTATAGAAGCTGCCCCCTGCCAGGCTCTCAGGCTCAGCAGTCCCAGTCCAAGTCTGACAGTTAACAAAGAAGACATCTGTACCTATAATCCTCTCAGCTGCTGTGCCAGCAGGAGTGGGACCCATTGCGTTGCTGTCTTGCCTCTAACAAAGGTAGTTTCCCACTACCTATTGCCCAGCCCAGTCTCACAACCCTATGCCTGATCTTGGGGCTCCCAGAATGTCCACACTGCTCTAGTCAATCACTTTTCTAGGCCTTAATTCTCAGAGGAAATCAAGGAGACATCTGACTAGTCCACCATCCTAACCCCAGTCTCCTCATTATAACCTTCTGACTTGCATTTATCGTGTGTGCATATTACCTATTCAAAGTAATTTAACAAATCACCTAATATCTACCAGTTTATAGCATCTTTCATCATATTTTTAAGCTTGGTCTCCTCACCCAAAGCCATTTGCATAGATAAATATCCTCACAAATCTCCAAAACCTCATGAATATTTTCTGGATATTGTTGTCACTTTATTGTTAGAAACTTTGCCTCCAGCCAATGCACAGGGGTGATAAGGAATAGTCTAAGTGTGAAAGGCTGTGAAATCCTTGAATAAATCTGTTAACTGGCATGTTATCTGTTTGTTCCTCATTCATATAAAGATATATAGTCTAATAAAAATACAAGAAGAGTATGAAACAGACAAGAAACATATGCCAAATTACAGATAATGTATAATTTAAAATAAAATATATTCAAGAACAATTGTACATACATTTATGGGAAAAGAACAGACTAGTACTTTGAAACTAGTTCAGAGTTGTGCAAAATGAGACACACAGAACTGCATTCTTCCAATTATAAAAGCTCTACCTTTATTATTTAACACAAATATAAGCAGTATATTTACAAACTCTTTCTACTCTTAGTAGTGAGACAGCTACATGAAGGAGCTCTACACTAGAAGCTAAACTCATTGGTTGAATTCCCAGTTCGACCCAATTCTACTTGTGTGATTTAGGAAATTATCAACCTAGGCCTTATTTTCCTTACTTATAAATTGTTGAGCATAATGATATATATCTGTAATATAACACCTTGTAAACCATAAAAATTAGTTTTTGTACCCATTCCAAGGAAATGATCCAATAAAATGTAGAAATAATCAAATTATATCATTAGTATCAGTCAAGTAAAATTTTGTAGAAGATAATTCAAAAGTGGTTATAGCAGTAGATTAACAGAGAACTGCCAGAAATTTAAGCCAGATTCAGAAAAGGATGTAGTATGAAGGATATCACTGTTGATGTCATATAGATCTTGTCTGAACACAGAAAATACCAGAAAGATGTTTACTTGTATTTTACTGACTATGCAAATGCATTTGGCTATGTGTATTACAAAACTCACGAATAACATTAGGAAGAAATAGAATTTCAGAACACTTAATTGTGTTCATGAGGAACCTGTAGATAGGCCAATTAGCGGTCATTTGAACAGAACAAGGGGATACAGCATAGTTTAAAATAATGAAAGATGTTTATCATGTTGTGTCCTGTCACCATACTCAACCTGTATGCTGAACAAATAATTTGAGAAATTAGACTATATGAAGAAGAACATGGTATCAGGATTAGAGGAAGACTAGTTAACAACCTGTATTATGCTCATGACACAACCTTGCTTGCTGAAAGCAGAGAGGACATGAAACATTTACTGATGAAGATCAAAGATTACACCCTTCAGTATAGACTACACCTCAACATAAAGAAAACAATTCCCACAACTGGATCTATAAACATTATGACAAATGTAAGAAAACACTGACGTTGTAAAGGATTTCATTTTGCTTGGATCCACAATCCAAGACATCAAACATATTTCAGTGGGCAGATCTGTGGCAAAAGACCTCTTTAAAGTGTTAAAAAGCAAAGATGTCACTTGGAGGACTAAGGTGTGCCTGACCCAAGTCATGGTATTTTGTACGCATGTGAAAGATGGACAGTGAATACAGAAGACTTACAAATTGATGCCTTTGAATTACGGTGCTGACAAAGAATGCTGAAAATACCATGGACTGCCAGAAGAATAAACAAATGTATCTTGGAAAAAGCACAGACAGAATGTTCCTTATGAGAGAAGATGGCAAGATTTTGTATGCTCAAAATGTTACCAAAAGGGACCAGTCCCTGAAAAAGGGTATTGTTATGGATTGAATTGTATCCCAAAAAATGTGTATCAACTTGACCAGGCCATTGTCCTAGTTATCTAGTGCTGCTATAACAGAAATACCACAAGTGGATGGCTTTAACAAACACAAATTTATTTTCCCAGTCTAGGAGGCTAGAAGTCCAAATTTGGGTCACCAGCTCCAGGAGAAGGCCTTCTCTGGCTCATAGTTCCAGGGGAAAGTCCTCGTCATCAATCTTCTTGTAATTTAGAGCTTCCCAGCACAGAGACTCAAGGTCTAAAAGGCAACCATTTTTTCTTGAAGCTTCTTTTTAGGTGTTTATAAGATCTCTCTTTTCTCTAGTTGCCTCTATTTTTTTCATCTCAGAAGAGATTGATTTAAAATAGGATCAATTCATGTAGATCGGGTCCTGTCTTATTAACATAATTGCCTCTAAATTTCCTTCATACACTTTGCAGACATTAGGATTTACAACATATAGGAAAATGACATCACATGACAAAATAGTGGACAATCACCCAATCCTGAGAATTATGGCCTAGCCAAGGTGACACACATTTCTGAAGGGTATAATTCAGTCAGCTATGACTCTCAGTGTTGTGTGATTGTCCACCTTTTTGTAATATGATGTGATTATCCCACGTTTGGTAAATCCTAACCTCTATGATGTGAAAGAGGCAGGATTGTTGTTGTTGTTGTTGTTGTTAGGTGCCATCACATCAGTTCCAAATCACAGTGACCCTATCCACAACAGAATGAACACTGCCTGGTCTTGCACCATGTCCACAATCACTTTCATGCTTAAGCCTACTATTGCAGCCACAGTGCCAATCCATCTTGATGAGGGTCGTCTTCTTTTTTCTGACCCTCCACTATACCAATCATGATGTCTTTATCCAGAGACTGAGCCTTCTGTACAACATATCCAAAGTATGTAGGACACAGTCTCGGCATCTTTGTTTCCAAAGAGCACTCTGGTTGTACTTCTTCCAGAACAGATCTGTTTGTTCTTTTGGTGGTCCACGGTATATTCAACATTCTTCTCCAACACCACAATTCAAAGACATCAATTCTTCTGTCTTCTTTGTTCATTGTACAGCTTCCATATACATATGATGTCATTGAAAATATCATAGCTTGGGTCAATCGCTCTTTAATCTTCAAGGTGACATCTTTACTTTTCAATACATTAAAGATCTCTTTAAAGTCTCTCCTTTGCAGCAGATGTTCCCAGTGCAATGCCTCTTTTGATTTCTTGACTGCTGCTTTCATGGGTGTTGATTGTGGACTTAAGTAAAATGAAATTCTTGACAACCTCAATCCTTTCTCCATTTATGACAGTGTTGCTTACTAGTCCAGTTGTGAGGATTTTTGCTTTCTTTATGTTGAGGTACAATCCACACTGAAGGCTATAGTCCTTGATCTTCATCAGCAAGTGTTTCAAATCTTCTTCACTTCCAGCAAGTAAGAAACTATCATCTGTGCAACAGAGGTTGTTAATGAGTGGCCTCGTTCATCTTCATATAAGCCAGCTTCTCAGATTACTTGCAAAGCACACAGATTGAAAGTTATGGTCAAAGATACAACCCTGATGCACACCGTTCCTTACTTTAAACCATGTGGTGTCCTCCTATTCTGTTCACATGACTGCCTCTCGATCCACATATACATTCCTTAAGAGCACAGCTGAGTGTTCTGGAACTCCCATTTCATTCAGTGTTAGCCATAATTTGCTATGATCCACACAGTCGAATACCCTTGTGTAGTCAGTGAAACACAGGTAAACATCTTTCTGGTATTCTCTGCTTTTAGCCAAGATCCTTCTGATGCGAGCCATGATACCCCTGGTTCCATGTTCTCTTCTGAATCCAGTTTCAATTTCTGGCAGTTAGTTGCCAATATACTGTTGCCACCATTTTTTAATGATCTTTAGCAAAATTTTACTTGCCAAGCCAAGCCAAGTACTTGGTGCGATATTAAAAATATTGTTCCGTAATTTCTGCATTGAGTCGGATCACATTTCTTTGAAATAGGCATAAATATGGATCACGTCCAGCCAGTTGCCCAAGTCACTGTGAGCCAGAACCAATTCAGCAGCACCTAACAACATTATTTAATTGTAAATAAGTAAAATTATTTTTAGTTTTGCCTTGCCTCCTTTTTCTATACTTTTTTAATATCTATCATTTTCCCATTTCCACTCTTATCATGAGGTTACCAGTGTTCCTGTGCCAATAGATCTCTCTGATATAGTTTATCATTATGTGCATAATATATATTATTCCTTCTGAGAATACTTAATACTAATAAAGGTCCCTGCAGTTGCTAAGGGTATGTGTTAGCTTGGCTGAGCCATGATTCTCAGTGATTTGGCAGTTATGATGTAGTTTGACAGTGATGATGTGATCACTGCTGTGATCCATGAGGGTCGATATAATGCGGTCACCTCCATAATAGGATTTGCCCTAAGTAGCCAATCAGAAAATAATTTCTGGGGCCACGTGTCCTGCATCGAATTCAAGCAGACTATCTGACAAGGCTTATGGGATTTTGCTCCCTCTGGATCCCACAGCTGACTCCTGTCTGTCTGACCTCTAGTTCTTGAGACTTGAGCTAGCAGCTGTCCTGTGATCTTGCTTGACAATCTTGGGATTCCTTGGTCTTTGCAATGTGTGAGCAGGAGCCCTGCTGTCTAATCTGCCCATCTTGGGTTTGCCAGCTCCTTCAGCTACATGAATCAGAAGAAGCTTCCTGTCTGACTGATGCATGTGGAATGTCCCAGCCCGCATGACCACCTGAGACATTCCCTTGAGATGTGTTTACACAGATACATATACACTTTACTGGTTTTACTTCTCTAGAAAACCCAGTCACATTTTCCCAGAAGTAAAATTTCCTGAAAATGTTTTTTCTGTCACTTTAGGATTCTAATGCTCTCATAATTTTTTGAACAGTCCAACATATTCACACTGGGGAAAAAAAAAGTTATACTGGGTTCTATTACTAATGAAGGTTACTGTATGACATGGCACAAATGGTTTGTTCTTTTGTACCAATGGCACTGTAGAAAAAACTCCTGGCAATCTGCTTCTGTAAAGATTACAACATAGCAAACACTACAGAACTGTAACACTGTAACACATCAGCTCATCAAGAGTCAGAATCATTAACTCGATGGTAGTGGGTTTCATTTCTTCTTCCTGCTTTCTTTTGATTGCGATTAAAAGCAAGGAAACTCTGGTGGTAAAGTGGTTAAGTGCTATGCTATAGCTGCTAACCAGAATGTCAGTAGTTCAAATCCACCAGGCTCTCCTTGGAAACTCTGTGGGACCATTCTACTCTGTCTATAGGGTCAATATGAGTCTTCATTGACTCTACAGCAGTGGGTTTGTTTTGGTTTGAAGTAAAAGCAAGACAATAGTACAAATCTAGGCTAAATCATGGAAATATTATAGTATATGTGTATGTGTATTTGTACAGCTTTGAATACAATTGAAACAGTAGCTTAAAAATCAGTGAAACTCAAAATCTCTTAGAATAAATTCCAAGTTGTCCAGCTACTATGAGGGTTCTAAAGAAGATCGACACTAGTTTACCCAAGAAACGAAGCCAAAATCAAACTACCAGCTTAAGCCACATGGCAGTTTAAAGGATATGCAAATATTTGGAAAAGAGAAAGATCTATTGGTACCTTCAATAAGACCTAGAATTTTACTGCATGCTCTCAAAGTGTTTCCTTTCTTTTTTTTATGGCATCATTTTACAGTAGAATGGGAGCCCTGGTGGTGTAGTGGTTAAGAGTTTGGCTTCTAAACCAAAAGGTCAACAGTTTGAATCCATTAGCTGCTCCTTGGAAATACTATGGAGTAGCTCTATTCTTTGCTATAAGGTCACTATTAGTCCAAATCAACTCAACAGCAGTAGGTTTGGTATGGCAGGGAGAATCCTAAAATGATCCCCAGTCACCTTCACCCTGGTATCCTCTCCCCTTTGGTATAAACCTGTGATTATGATGGGACGTGAACATATTACATTATCTGGAAGAAATTTTACAGATTTAATCAACTTTACAGATTCAACTGACTTTGATTAAATCAAAAGAAAAGTTACCTTGGATGGTCCTGACCAAGTAGGTGATTACTTAAAAGACCACAATTTTCCTTGGTTGACTTAGCAGAAAGCAAGCCAGCAGCCATATTGTGAGCTACCTAGGGCGAGAGATGGTCTTCAGCTGCTGAGAGTGGTCCCTGGTCAAGAGCTAGACAAAAAATGAGGAACTCGGGCCTAAAAATTGCAAGGAACTGAATTCTGCCAATAACCTAGATGAGCGTGAAAGTGGATCCAGAGCCCCAGATGAGACCCACAGTGCAACAACATTCAACTGTAGTCTTGAAACCTGAGCAGAAGGGCCAACTAATCTAGTTCCAGACTACTGACCTGCAAAACCTGAGATAATAAAGCAGTGCTGTCTTACACTTCTAAATTTGTTACACAAAAGTAAAAAATTAATACGACAGCAGAACAGCAAAACCTAACTTCCCTTTCCCGATACCTAGGATTGGTTTACAAAGAAGACAGGCAAATAAATAGTTTCTGAGTGACATGTTTAGCATTTGAATGTTTATGCCTACTGGGCTGGCATTAATAGATGTTTGAAAACAGCAATTTGTCATAAATCACTTCTCTTCAGTTACACAGTAATTCCTATTTATCACAGAGATTTAAAAGATCCTTAAACACTCAAGTTGACACCAACTTTAGATAATTTAAGATGTCATAACAACGCCAAGCTTTAATCAATCTGCCTTTAGGCATGTACTTTCCTGAGATTTTTATGCCTTATAGAAATTCTCTTACTTAATATATCTTCATACAAATAATGAAATTTAAATCAACAACTATTTAATAAGCACCAGCTATGTACCAGATATTAGGTTATACACCGAAATTAAAGAAAATTCCCAAGCATTGCTTACAAACAAACATATTCAGAGACTTCATGGTTAATGGTAAATTGTCAGAAGTGTCATTATTATCAGGTACAATAATATTCCTTATCCCTGTGCTATTTGGCATGATAATAGGGCTGTTCTGGCCAGTACACATACAAAAAGAAGGGGAAAAAAGATGGAAGTATAAGAAGGAGGGAAACAAAACTAATGTCTTATTTGAACAACATGATTGTCTTCATAAAACACGAGAAATCATAGACAAGTTATTACAATTAATTGTACATATGGTACCAAGTGCACCTCTTACACTGCAATAAACAGCTGAAACATATAGTTTAGCTATCTTATAATATGATTATAAGGTGCCTAAGAATAAACCTAGCAGATTATGTGTAAGTCATTACAAGACTTTAAGGAATGACATTTAATAACACTAAATAACACAAAGACAACTTTTCTGCCTCAATTAGTAAAACTGATGCAATCTCAACCAAAAATTCAAAGAAATGTTTATGAACTTGGCAAGATGATTCTAAAATTTTTGCAAAAATCAAAGAGCTAAGAATAGATAAAATTATTTTGAAAAAAGAAAAACAAACATATGGAGGGCTTGCCGTATTGGATATTGATGAGACAGGGAGAAAAAGCTTTTAAGAAGATTCCACTTAAAATTTCAAAAGTCCAGATGCCTCTCTCTGGTGCCAGCCTAAGGACACTCCTCCATCCCCTCACAGACTTTCTTGAGATAAGCCCAGCTTCTGAGGACAGAGTAGCTGCTTCCCATGTAAACGCTAACTGCTTATCTAGTGCTTTTTTAAGTGTGCTGTACCAATGGAAAGGCAATATGAAAATCTGTATACCTGTAGTTGTCAATTAGAAAAGTGTATGGAAATTCCCTTGTCTGCTTCCTTGAAGAAACATATATATAGAAATGCCTGATAATGGAACAGGGTATGCAAATGTTACGGACCTGAGTCCAGCCGTAGCATCTCTGGCTTGATAAAAAGCCCCTTCCTCTTTAAACAAAGTGATGTTTGAGGTGATTTCTGCTCTGCAGGCTGTGCTTACCTGTTTCCTGCTACACTGACACTTACTACATAGCTTTAGATGATGTTATATGGCTACAGAAATAGATGGCAAAACAGGATGAAAACTTCAGGAACATGTGGACTATAAAACTTAAAATTTTACAGTAAAGAAAGGTTCAAGTGTCCAATAAAACAATGCTGGCATAATTGGCTACCCATATGGAAAAACCAATTTCATGGTGATTAAAAGAACAAAATGTTAAACGTTTTTAGAAAAAAAACAATACATGAAACCTTAAGAAAATTTTTTAAAATAAAGAATGATCCTTCTAAAATAAGATAAGCCATAGAGGAAATGACTCATTCAAATTTAAAACCTCATAGCACTAAACATCTCCATTCTTATACCTGAAAAGACCAGATGCAGACTGGGAAAATATATCTGCAATGCTTATAAGCAGTAAACATTAGTATTACAAACATATGAAGAAAAATTGATTCAAAAAGAAAAGACAAGGAGCGGAGTCAAGATGGCAAACTAGACAGAAATCTCCTTAACTCCCTCTGAAAACTAAGGTCAGGATTGAAAATTAAATGGGGCCTTCTGGACACCCAGAAGGTGGCATAGGGCTGTCATTATGGGCTACATGCCGCTGAACAGGAAACTTCTCTTTTGCTGACCCCTATACCCCTGTTGAATGGGCAGCTTTCACAGACTGAAGGTAACTACTGGCTTTAATTTTTTTCCTTTTCCCTGAAAACAGAGAGGATTGTTGTTGACTTGCTGACAGAAAACTCCCCTGAAATTAAGAAAGAAGAGAATATAGATATCCAAGATGCATATCGATTGCCCTACAATATAGACCCCAAAATAAAGACTCCAAGACACTTTATAATCAAGCTTAACAAAATGAAACATAAGCAGAAACTCTTAAAAGCAGTGAAATCCAAAGCAAAGCTAGCATTCAGAGAGAGGCCCTGTAAGCTTTCATCTGACTTCTTGGCAGAAGCTATGCTGGCACGGAGGCAGAAGGGTGGCACATTCAAAGCCTTGAAGGACAAAAACTTCCAACCAAGAATTATATATCCTGCAAGACTGTCTTTCAATATAAAAATGAATTTAAGACCTTCGCAGATAAACAGAAACTCAGAGAGTTCATAAAAACCAAACCAAAGCTACAAGAAATACTGAAAGAAGCTCTTGACTTAGAAGAACAAAACCATTAATTGTGTATTTTAGGGGACAATACAGGACACATCATCCAGAAATCTACTCAGTTAGGGAAGGCACAAAACCCCAACCAAAGCTATAATACTATAAGAAGTGATCCAGTAATCATATCATGAAAAGTATGATACCATCACATTAAAAAGAGGGATATATTACAGTAGTTATAGTCTGTCCAGATGGAGAAGAAGTTAGTAATATTTTTAGAAGTTAAAATCAGATTTAAACATAGAAGCGACATATCAAAACAAGAAACACAATACAGGAGTCTTAACAAACACAAAATCAACACTGAAAAGGGTAAAAAATCAACTCATAAAGAAGAATGTCCCAGAATGGTAGGAGCAGCAGAGAAAACATCAACACAAAAATAAATACAGCAAAATGACAGCACTAAACACATACCTATCAATAATTACATTGAAAGTAAATGGACAGCACACTCCAGTAGCAAGACAATGAGTGACATCTTGGATCAAAGTCACGACCCATCTAAATGTTGCTTACAAGATATGAACAAACTGAAAATTCAAAGATGGAATAATATATGCCAAGCTAACAATATACAAAGAGCAAGTGTGTCAATACTAATCTCAGATAAAATAGATTACACTGTAAAAAAAAAAGCTCAATAAAGGCACAGAAGACCTTATTGCAGCAATTAATGAACTAGACCTCACTGACATATACAGAACTTTTATCCATCATGTTGAGTGAAATTAGTCAGCAGCACAAGGACAAATATGTATTAGATCCCTACTTTAAGGACTTGAAAACTGACTCATGTACAGAAGAAAAGACTCTTTGACAGCTGCAAGGGAGGGTAGGGAGAGAAGGAGAGGGCTGGTTATAGATTAGATAGTTGATAGAAATTTGGTTGAGTGAGATCAGTGACAGCACACATTAGAAAGAAGATCAGTTTAACTGGACTTCAACATAACTTGAAAACTCTTCCAATCTTAATCCAATAGGTAAGTACAGAGTGCAGGGGCAGGGTCTGGGGCACATGCTCTCAGAGTACATCGAGGCCAATTGGCATAACTAGAATATTGCTAAGAGAGTCTTCTCCACCCCATATTGGTGAGTAGCATCTGGGGTCTTAAAAGCTAGCAAGCTGCCATCTGAGGTACACCAAATGGTCCCAACTCAGCAGGAACAGATGATCACCAAGGACAAAGATGACACGGGGGAAAAAGAACCCAGAAGACAGAAAGACTCATGTGGAATGGGTGACTACATCAACATGCGACCAGAAGAACCAGATGGTGCCTGGCCACCTCCAGTGACAGCCGTGATGAGGCTCACAAAGTTGAGTCTCAGTGGCAATACGAGAATCAGAAATGGTGCACCCTGAGAACTCCACTAAAATACCACAATTGATGGCCCAAAGGCCTAGGGGTTTACCTGGTAGCATGGCCCCTAGACCTGAAGCTGCCCTTGATCATAAATCATTACTGAGGTCAACTCCTTGGACAGGAATGGATTGGACTTGGTGACACAGAATGACCATTTCGTGTGTGCACTTTATGGTTCTATGTATGTCTGGACGTGTGCACTTTATGGTTCTATGTACGTTCTGGAAATTGCCCAACTGGCTTCTTACTAGAGGAGGGTGGAGAGGGTACAGAAGAGGGGACAGAGGATTGTTAAGAGGGGACAGTGGATTGTTAAAAGGGTATGACTTGTATAGAACAGAAAGGAGTGTGCTGTTACCAGGCAAGAAGAGCAGTAGGAGCTGCACATAGGCGGGCATGCAAATTAAAGCAGATTATATACTTTCACTCAATCACAATAAATAAAAAAAAAAGAAGACAAGACAAACAGCTCAGTAGAATAATTGGCAAAAATTTGAACAACTTACTAAAGAAATGCATATTCCCATAATCACAGAAAAAAATTACTTGACCTCAACTAATAATCAGGAAAACACTTATAAAAGCTTTATTGAGATTTAATTTTACATTCACAAAGAAGAATTAAATTTAAAAACAGGACAAAGAGTTTGAGTAACAGTAAACTAATGTGCGGGTGATGTATTTTGAAGAGCAAATTCAATATCTGATAGAACTGAAGATGCACAAATCTTACAATCCAGCAATTCCTCTACTAGAGGAATTTTTATTATGATTAAGCGGAAGTATACATCCAAGTCAGTTTTGCATGCAACCTCTCTGCAACTCAATCTGCTCTCCTCACATTCCTACTTTTCACTCTTTGCTTCTAGTATCCTCTTAATGAACACCTGTCCCCTCCTCTTCATCCTCTCATCTCCCCTCTAGAAAGAAACTAGTAGGACAGCCATCCATGAATGCATAAAACCATAAAGTACACACACCACATGCTCACTCTGTGTCTCAAAGTCCAGTCCATTCTTTGTCTGAAGAGTCTAACTCAGTACTGGTCTCAGGTCTGGGCGAGCAACAGGGGACCCACCAGGTTGTCAGACTATCAGTTGTGATCTTTTAGTAGAGTTCTTCATTTGCACATCTCTTTTTCTCATGCTTCTTCAGGGACTCTACATTGTGTCTGCTATCGAGGCTGTCTTTGGTAATAGCCGGGCACGCTCTGGTCTCATGCTGATGTACTCTCCAAATCATGTAAGTCCTTCAGTCTCCTGGTCTCATTTTTCCTTGTGCCTTTAATGTTCTCAGACATCATCTGTTCCAGATGGGTTGGGACCAATCGATCTTCCTCAAATGACAGCTTGCTGGTTTTAAGACCTCAGATAACACAAACCAATGTGAGTGCACAAGACTCTCTTAGCAAAAGACTAGTTACGTCAACTGACCTCGATGTCCCCTGAAAACATGGTTCCCAGATCCCCATCCCTTTTGTCTATCCTTTGAAATGTTGGGTTGAATTTAGAAAATCTTTTAGTTTATGACGTAGCTCAGTTATGCTGACCTGCCTTCTACTGCATGCTGTTACTGCTTTCACCTAACCAAATTCCTATAGTCTATCTAATCTGTGAATAGCACTTTCCCTCCCTCTACTAGAGAAATTTTTGAAAACACAGTCTAGGATTCATGCAAGTTGCCAATCAATTGGATATAGCCTACGTGTCTATTAATGGCAGAAGAAATACATAAATTGTAGTGTACCTATACTTTCGATAGCTAAAAGGGGCATGAAGTAGCTCTCTGATTGACCACAGCTGACTTGTGGTTTCCAAGTGCAGAGATTTGCTGGATAACCTTGTATCTGGAACCAAGAGGTGACAGTAGAGGTACATCATGATAGGTGGCAAAGGGCAGGGATCATGGACTTCAGCAGAGGGCTACATACTAGCCAAAGATGAAGGTAAGATAAGCACACCTCTGACTAGACAAGACCAACCAACCTTACTTAGTGAAGACCAGTGTAAGGCAGGCAGAAGGCAAAACAGCCTGTCAGAGAGGCCATCGTAAGAAAAAGGAGCCTTGGTGGCACAACGGTTCAGTGCTGGCTGCTAACCAAAGGATCAGCAGTTTGAAACCCACTAAGCCACTTGCTGGAGAAGAGATTTGGCAGGAAGACCTGCAGGATCCGACCTACAGGATCACTAAGAGTCAGAATGCCCTCGACCGTACCCGATAACAACCATGAGGAACCACATCCTGCTCCCACTCTGCTATCATATACTCTCTTAAAATGGTGAAAGGGGAGGAGAGTCCTTTGCAATCTTTAGGAAAAGGGAGAAGCAGTCTTTTAGGAAATTTGGACTTTTTAATTGACTATTTCCCTCAAAAGAGGCTATTTTAGGTGACAAGAGACTGAATAAACTTTAAGAAGTACAATTAGTACATCAAACTGTTCGTCTATCCACACCAGTCCCACCTCTGCGGAACTCCAAGGAAAAGGTCAATTATCAAAACTAAAGGACATTATTTGCTTAGACCCAATGTGCTTATAGAATACAATTTTTAATACAATGGTCCAGTTGGTTCAGATGTAGCTATGGTGTGGATTAAGGTGAGGAGAAATAATTGCTTTGACAAAGTCTAAAATTACTCTCACATGTATGTCTGTTTTTAACCTAACGCACCTTTTGACAAATATTCTTACCAGTTAACTGAATTTATTAAACTTTATTTTCTATAGTTTAAATCTACTAAAAAAAATAAACGGAAGTCATGTTTTGTTTTCTAATTTAAATCCTGTCTAACTTCATCTTGTGTGCAGATCTAACCCTTCTTTAAAACAATTTTCACTAGACTCTTTTTTTTTTCCTAGCAAGCATTTTCTTTCTTTCTTGTCTTTCAGTTAAGAATTTTGAATGAATCCCCCCCACGGTCATATTTTCTTATCACTGATTCTCTGTAAAATCTCTTGCCTTTTAAGTGGCCATCTAAGTAGCATCAATTAGCCCTAATCCACCTGGAGCAGAGGAGAATGAAGGCTATCAAAGATATCAGGAAAACCCGCGCCCAAGAGACAGAAGGTGCCATGTGATTCAAGACTACATCAGCCATGAGACCGGAAGAACTAAATGGTGGCCGACCAGCATCAATGACTGCTGTGACAGGGAACACACCATGTAAGTCCCTGACATAGCAGGAAAAAAAGGGTGTGCAGAACTAGAACTCCATTCAAAGATCACACTTGCTGGTCCATTAGACCAGAGGATCCACTGTGGACACAGCCCCAGACTCTCGATTAGCCTAGAGTTTAAAGTAATTCCAAAACCAATTCTTGAGACAATTCTTAGACCAGACTATAAGACACAGATTGATACCAGCAAAAGAATGCACTTCTTGGCTTAAACATATACATGAGCCTGGCTGAGCAGCTCTTGACCAGAAGTGAGATGAGAGGGTGGTGGGATACAGGAGTTGGTTAAATGGTTGCAGGAGGCACAGGATGAAAAGCAGGAGCGGTCACAGAGCCGGGAGAGCAGCTAGAGCTACATACGTGTGGGTGCAAGGTTTTAATGTGGCAAATTGACTTGGATTGTAAACTTTCCCTTAAGCACAATAAAAATTTCTTAAGTCCCTAGCATTGTAAATTTTGTTACCATCTTTACTGAAATAGTACTCTGAAAAAGCCAATTGTGATATCCTGTCTAATTGAAAAGCGTTTTTTCAACCTTCAGTTTTCTCAACTCTCTACAGTCTTTTACATTGTGGAACATGCTCCTTACTAAAAGAATTCATCTCAAAGACCCATTAATTTTTCATTCGAAATATTTTGCTTCTCAAAATCTTCCTTTGCATCTTTATTATCAGCATTTCAATCCAACAGCTCTCAGCTGAATTACTGCAGGTATTTTCATACTCCCTGACTCTTTTAACCTACTTTTTAGACCACCATAAAATGAACTACCCAAGAAAGTCCCTCTCATATTTAACTACCTTTTCAAAAAAAAAAAAAATCCAATGCTATCTTCATTTATTCCCACTTAAATTACTTAACTCCCAGGAACAGCATTTCTCAATCCTGGTTGTACATTAAAGGCTCTGAAGAGGTTAAAAACAGTAGGGACTCCTGCATCCTATACCACAGCAGATAAATCAAAATCTCTCAGAGTGAGGCCCAGCTGTCAGCATTTTTTGCAAAGCTCTTCATGTTATTCTGATGCGCAGCCAAGGTTGCGAACCACTGATATGGAACTAGATCAAGGCAAAGTTGGGAAGTACTGTCCTAGAGGTAGGGCTACGAGACAAGGAAGCACCAGAATCACCTGGGGGAGCTTCTGAGATTCCTGGAACCTCTAGAATTGCTGAGAATTTTTGTGTTCTTTTTCAAAAAAAAGGTCATATTTTTATTTTTCAGAAACAAAAATGACAAATGGCAATTTGCCTTTAGAAAAGACATTAAAGGATATCTGAATAATAAGCTATATCACAGATAGTAGCCTCAGAAAGACTGTACTCTACAGCCTTCCAAAAAAATCCTATTAGTGAGCAGTACCTGGGATTTTGAAGCCTATGAGCAGCCGTCTAGGATATTCAGTTGGTCTTACCCCTTTGGGAGCGAGGAAGAATTAAAAAAAACTAAAGATAGGAGGGAAAGAATAGTCTCCAGCAGACCGAACTCTACAGGATTACCTTGTTTTTTCGGGTCTCACAAGTTCTCTGCCTTTGGCAAGGTGCAACTTCACTGCTTTTCTAGAGTCCAATATTAGTGGAAAATATCTGAGTTTTTGTTCTTTGACAGGTTTCTGCCTTACATGAGTTCTGGCCTTGGCAGATTTTACTGTATATAGATATATATACCTACAGAAATATAGAAGATACATGTGTATATCAAAAAAGAAGTAATTTTACAAAACTTTGACCATCAAAAAAGAGAAAAATGGTTTTGCTTTGTTTTAAATGCCTAATTAAAATGCCTGTACTCAAGAAATGGAAACCCTGATAGCACAGTGGTTAAAAGGTGCTAACCACAAGTTGGCAGCTTGAATCCACTAGGCAGTCTTTAGAGACACTATAGGGACAGTTCTGCTCTGTTCTATAGGGTCACTATGAGTCAGAATCAACTCAGTGGCAATGAGTTTTTTTTTTTTTAATACTAGAGAAATAAAATAATCCCACCGGTAATTTTTCTTCTTTGTACTTAACAAAAAGGACATTCTCGGTTTTCAAAATTAAAGCTTTTTAGTAAACTGGTTAATAAAATACCTGTATGTCATGTATAATTATGTAATGTTTATCTCATACTTTCATAAAAAATGTTATAATTGATCTTCTTTGCTTTGTTTCAGTGGAAACAATACTGCCTTTGGATTTAGACAAACTTGGAATTAAAATTTTGCTTAATATTTTAATTGCTGGGTCACCTTGTGCAAGTTGCTTAGGCACTCAAAAATTCAGTCTTCTCACCTACAAACCATGAGTAATACAGAGCATCTTTTATTAAAATGCCTCTCAAAACACTAGCTTCAAGGCAGGCCCTCGTGAATGCTAATCCCCTTCTCTGGATGTATCTACCCTTCCTTTTCCCGTTGTGGCATCTGTGACTAAAGCTTAGACATTCTGAACAGTTCCTAACTAGTACTTGTGGTAAGCTAAATTTTATTAGGTCACTAAAACTGATCGTCTGAAGAACTCCTGCCTTTCCGGTGGTGCACCTTTCTCTCCATCTTAAGCATGTGTTTTTTTTGTCCTCTCTACGTCTCTAATAAAGTCTCCCCTGCTGTAACTGGCAAATGAAGGTGAATATGTTATCTCTGCCAGGATCATTTGCATTTTAATAAGACACAAAATCTATTCCATTAGTCATTACAGCAATCTTAATCATCATATATCATGCAGTGATTCTGGACTCCATAACGTTGCTTTGAACCAACGTGAACTTAATTGACTGACTTTAGCAACCATAGCCTTCCTAGAGGAAGTCAAGAAGACTTTCTATAACCTTCCTCCTCTTATTTTCCACTGTGTAAATTTGTAGACCAGAAAAATCTGCTGGTCATCACAAGAAGCCATTTGCAATCTGGGATGAGAACTAAAATATACTATTTAGATATTATAGCAATACTAATAAAGGAAAATTCGTTCATTGCATTGGTTTTCTTTTTTAATTTGCAAAGGTAATGATTTATATTAACAGATTTCCTAATGCTGAACTATCCTTGCAATGCTGAAAACCAAAAAGCTTACTACCTGCTTATAGTTTTATTCTTTTAATACACTGCTAAATATAACTTGCTAATATTTTTATATATATTTGTATCCATAGCATACAGTTCTTATAAACCGTGTTATAAAATCACGATTTAAGTTTAAATCCTTGAACTATATAACATTTTTTAAATATATATATTGTTTAAATATTTCTCATGGCAAAACGTTCCTGGACGTCAGGTGTTGATTTTCCTAATTTTTTCAGTCTTGAGCTTAAGCTATCACTATAGCGGCTCCAAACATTATAGATGGATTCATAATTTGAGAAACATCAAAAGGCAAGTTGCCTCAAATCTCAATTCCTCTGGTCTAAAACTGCAGAGAAGGAGCCCAGATGTTTTGGCAGGGCCCCATTCCTAAAGGCAGAATTGCTCATTAGGATGGAGTAAAGGA
The DNA here is from genome assembly GCA_028571685.1 of Heterohyrax brucei. Classification (NCBI taxonomy): domain Eukaryota; kingdom Metazoa; phylum Chordata; class Mammalia; order Hyracoidea; family Procaviidae; genus Heterohyrax; species Heterohyrax brucei. The sequence goes on from CM053146.1 coordinate 90,340,844, forward strand.
ACACAGGCCTTGGGTCAGACACACCTCAGTTTACTTGTTGACTCAGCCACTTGCCTTAGCTGTATGATCTTGAAAAGTTGCTTCAACTTTCTGAATCTCAAGTTCTTTTTCTGCAGATATGATTCCAATCCTCATAGTATTCTTTTGAAGACTATTTGTAATAGTTGTAGAGTGAGAGATCTGGATCCTTGCTGTCCTCGTCTTGTTGCCCCCAGGGCACATTTCTGTGCCCTAACACCTTCCCTCAGAAACCCTAGTGGTGTAGTGGTTTAGTGCTACAACTGCTAACTAGAAAAGGTCAGCAATTCAGATCCACCAGGCGCTCTTTTGAAACTCTATAGGGCAGTTCTACTCTGTCCTGGAAGGTCAGTATGAATTGGATTCACCTCGTTGCCAACAAGTTTGTTTTTTTGTGGTTTTAGCACCTTTCCTCAGAGGAAAAAGTAGGTTGAGAAAGGCAGCTCTCCACTGGATAAGATAACACACCACCATGCGGAAATGGAACCACCCCTCTTTCCGTCTTCTTGGGCCAGCTTGCTTTCTTACACAGTGGGAATCTCTGTTTCTATATGGTATGCAGGCCAATATACGGCTGCTTTCTAACCTGTGGAGCCCTGGGTGCTCAGTGGTTAAGAACTCGTCCGCTAACCAAATGGTCAGCAGTTGGAACTCACCAGCTGCCCCATGGAAACACTGTGAGGCAGTTCTACCCTGCCCTACAGAATCGCCATGAGGTGGAGATGACTCCGTGGCAACAGGGTTGGTTGGATTGGTTCTCACCCCCTGGTGCTCATCTCCTGGTGCTCATCTCCATCTTCTCACCTGTAATTAGGTAGATGAACCAGACACAGGTGGATTTCGAGGTCTAGGCTTGGAGGACATTGGAAGGCAGTTTGATTCTTCAAGATCCCCAGGGCGCATGCATTGGGCTACAAGCCAGAAGTTGCGTGATTGAATCCACACAGCGGCATCTCAGAAGGAAAGAAGGTCTGTTTGGGGACTTACTTCCGTAATAGCACAACCATTGAAGACCCTAACGAGTGCAGTTCTATTCTAAAACTCACGGGGTTGTGATGAGTTGGAATCAACTAGCCTGCAAGGGGTTAGGTTTTTGTTTTGTTTTGTCAAATCATATCCTAAAATAGCTTTACAAGTAATATGGCTGAAATCTTGAGCTCCGTTAAGTTAAGTTTCTGCTGTTAGCTTTTAATGGCAGCACAACAGAGGGGCAGAGAGAGGCGTGGTAGGGCTCAGACAACAAACACAACAATCCAGTATTAATACGTAAAATAGTACATTTCCTGGAACCAAGCAAGCAGTCAACAAATGTTCGTTCCTTTCCCTTCTTAATGAATTCACCCGGTCCAGGTTGTGTTCAGTTTTCTGTTACACTCTTAGCCATGCTTCAGAACAGTGGCGTTGTCTCCTGGTAGCGGCGGAGCTGCTGGAATAATTCATCTCAACTCCAACGCAACTTCCACATTCAGATCCCCAGTGCCTAGTCACCATTCCTAAAGCACAGCGCATCAAGACAACCTTCTAGGCATCAGGTTTTAGAAAGCTGATTAGATTTTTATTAGAAGAAAACGTGGTACTTCACCTCCTACTAAAAAAGTCCTGAGGGCATATACTTTTGTTACTGGACTGTAAAGTTCTACTCTTGAGAATCTGTCTTAAGGTTAGAAATCTACAACAGGAAAGGTTTTATGGAGACTGATACAACAGCATTACTTATATTAGCAAAAGAAAATCTGCAGTTTAGAAAAATGAGAATAACTACAAAGCGACTGGTTAAATAAATTATGCTAAATCTGTTAGGTGACATATAAGGCATGGCTGTCATTAAGGAGGGCGTAGGGATTAAGAGCAATGACAGCTAACCAAGTGATGAGCAGTTCATGTCCACCAGGTGCCCCATGAAAACGATGGAACAGCTCTATTTATCCTATAGGGTTGCTATGAGTCAGAATCAACTTGATATCAGCTGTGTTCTTCCCCACCCCTTCATTAAGTATGTTTATGAAGAGATAACCATCAAATTATTCAGGTTATGTTTTGAGTAGAAAAGGCGGCATAAAAAAAATGTTTCTTCTGTATACATACAGATTTGTAAAAACTAAATGCTGCATGAAAAGCGCCGATAGTAATTACATTAGGGTGGTGGATATAAAACGTTTTTTTCTTTCTCTACTCTTTTTTTTTGTTTTGTTTGGTATGCTTATCAAGGAAAAAGATTTATTTTTTAAAGCCCAGAGATACTTGCATACAATGAGCACATTGCATGCCCCTATCATCAAAGCAAAGAAATAAAAAGCTGCCCGGCCTGACTTTGTTTTCTCCTTAAGGCTGGCTTTAAGGTTCATTTGAAGCTGATTTAATCTCTAACTGTATTCATGTGGGAGAACATGAGAACACAGTGTATTTGGCATTAAAAGGACACCTTACACTTGTTCCTAAATACAGTGTTCAGCAAATGAGTTCTGGAAAATTTTCCCACAGAGAACCAATGCAATCCAGGGAATGCATACAAATTTACATACTATTTTTTATTTCAGGAAATATGCCCTTCCTGACATGAATATTGATTTTTGCTGAACTTTTGTCTTTTTTGTTTTTTGTTTTTTTTTTAGTATTTTAAATATTGTTTGCTTATTTAAAACCTGGGTTCAGATGACTAAAATGCTAGATTTGTCCCAAATCACCTATACTCTTTCACCTTTTCTGGTTATAGGTAGGCTTCAAAGATGTGACAGAGGAGATGGAGTCCAGTCTGTAATCAAAGAACAGAACTTTTATTCCAGCAAAACCAACTGACTTTAATAACGCTAACAAGATAACCGTTGCAATCTTAATTATTGGTTAGGTGACTCCTACATTTTATACCACCATTCTTACATATAATATACAGAAAATAACTAGTTAATTAATATGATTAAATCTAAGGAACACTCAGGTCTTTTTTAATAGATACATTTTCTTGCGTTTACAGTTAAAGTTTATGAAGTGGTCTAAGTTCCTATGCAACAATTTCCACACAAATTGTTCAGTGTGTAAACATTCTCATGACTTCTGTTCTGGTTGATCTGTTTCCATTGAGCTATGATATCCCTGCCTCCTTACACTCTCACCTTTGTTTTAAAGTAATTGTTAACCATTTGGTCTCATATAGGTGACTGCTTTTTAAAGGAGCATCAGAGCTCTAGATTTTGAGCTCTAGATTCACTACAATAAAGAACCCAATATAGAATTAAAATTTAATTTGAGAGAAAAACATGAACATCTGTATCAGTGATATGGGGGAAAAACATCTTGAAGTTTAATAAAGCAAAAATGAAGTTTTATTTGGTATATATTCAAAAGGCAAGAGTAGGAAGCAGGCAAGCATGCTGCCACAGCCGTGCCCATCGGAGTACAAAAAAATACTACGGAATAGGCAAGAGCCTATTTGACAATGGGTTAAGCATAAAAACAGTTGTGGACATGGTGCAAGACAGGGCAGTGTTCTGTTCTGTTGTGCGTAGGATCACTATGAGTCAGAACCAACTCAACGGCACATAACAACAGCAGGCAAGAGCAGGAAAGTGGGTAAGCGTGATGCCACAGTTGTCTGCTGCAGGCCAAGGACCATTACAGAACCATCAGTAGATATCAATGTAACAATAGGAGGAAAACCATTGAAACTTTGAGCTTTTCACAGATTCTTTAGAAACTATGAAGCCACATCTTGAATTGTCTTTCTTAATTATTGGTATACAAGGACTGCCAATTAATTTCACAAACTCATCCTAAAAAAAGTACTACACACCTCATTGCTGAATATCACCATGGTCACTTTCAGAGTACTCCCTTTGAGAAGCTATGCACCAATGCCAGAGCCTAGTCCACCCTGCAAAGCAGTAATGGAACTCTTTCTGGAATGGCCATCAGAGCTGTCATCGCATTACCCTGGCTGTGAATGTCATCAAATGTCTCACTTTCAATATTACCTTGATCTCCAGGTAAAGACAAAAGTCAGTGGGGACCAGATCAGGTGAGCAGGGAAGGTGTTCCAATACAGTTATTTGTTTACTGGCTAAAACCTCCCTCACAGACAACTAGACAATTAAGTTTTCAAACTTGCTACCGTGCACAAGGGCCATTACAGAGAGAATTCCAAAATTGCTTTGAAGGGTGGAGTAGGCAGTGGCATCACAGAAAGAACTCCAAAATTGCTTTGAAAAGTGGACTAGGCAGCGTCATCCGTATGTAGCTTCCACAGCGGAGTACTTCAAAGGTGACCATAGTGATATCCAGCAACGATGTATGTAGCATTTAGAAAATTAAGCTGGAGTCTTAATTGTCAGACCTTAGTAGGTTTCAGTAATGACAGTCAGAAATGTCTTCATTGGTCCAACAAATTTTCTAGTCACTAAATGCAAATAGAAAAAGAGTGGAAAGAAAGTCTTTTGTGTTCTGTTTGACTGACTTATGTAAAAGTTCCCTAAAAGACATTTTACAAGATGATCTTATCTATTGTTGTTTATACCTCAGGGCCTTGTTGATAAGTCCATGTGAGTTGTTGCAGGACCAGCTTCAGCTGGGTTAGTTTTCTATGCTCAAGGATGGGGAATAATGATTCCAATATTATCTTCCATATCATCAGTAATAATTTACTCATATTGTTGCTGGGAACTATGGTTTCAGCTCAGCTTAATGCCACAAGGGTCAAAAACACGGAGATCAAATTGGGGAGAATAAAAGGCAACCTGATTGGTTGGTCAAGCAAGGATACAGTTGAGGTCAAGTGCCTTCCAAGACTGTGTCCCAGGCAGCTTGTTCAAGCTGGTTTGTAAAGGCAGAATCAGTTTCAGAACACAGAATAAGCAGGCACATGGATGGGAAGTGTTTTAGAATGAGTATTTTCTAAGGCCAGGATTCGAGTCCCCTCACAGGAGGACGTTAGCCATTTTTTTATTCATTAGCACATTAGCTGTCCACCCAGAGGAGCATTTACCAAGCATGAGGCTACAACTAACTAAAGGTTATCTGCAGTGCCGGGACAGAGGTTGTTGTGAGCACCCAGAAAATGCCAGGGGTTGAGAAAGGAAAGTAATTAACAAGGCTTGGGATCAGTAATAAGTTTTATTTAATCAAACTACACACTCACAAGTAAGCAAAGGAGGGGGCGGTGCTAGCACCGGGACACAAAGCACTTCTTACCTACATTCCTAAAGAACTCTTCTCTGTATTCACACTGGCTGGGAATTTGTTTTGCGTTCGTTAGACCTGTGCCGAATGCTGCCCAGGTCCCACAGGGACTGCAGCTGTCAAGTCCTGACATAGGTACGTCAGTGCACTCACTTCCCTACATGTGGGCTTCACTGGAAGGAATTTAAGGATTGGCTGTGCGCTCACCGCTCTGACATCAGGAAAATTTGAAGTAACTTTTATGATGACAGGGCAACGAGGAGCTGAGGGTGACAGGAACACCACAGGAGGCACAGGCATCAACACAGTCACAGTCATAATTACTCAAACCAGGTCCTGGAGGGTGAAGCAGACCAGGGCAGACAAGTCTCTGCATCAGGCCACAGCACAGCACCCCAGCAGGCACAGACTCTCAGAAGGAGGCTGCACGCCCCAAATCCAGAGTGCTGGATTTTTATACAAGTTTTTTACTTGGTTCTGGTCACTATTGTCCATTCCATAAGTTCTTGTCTTCTGTTACCTCAAGTTGTTGACTTCTTTCTGATTGGTATGGTCTTTTATCATTTCTCTGTCCGTCTGTGGCCACGTCCATCTGGCAGTTGTTTTTCTCACGTTCATTTCTTTGCCATGACCATAGTTTCTCAGTGTCTTATGTTTTGTGTTTTAATAGTTTAGCCAATTTTAACTTATGCTTATGACATATGCTTATGCTTATGCTTACTATCTATTCTATTTTCATACACACACACACACACACACACGCATGTATATGCATATATACATACATATCTCCATTTCAAAGGTCAGGGCCTGTTTCAGCTAATTCCACCTACCAAGTAACTGCACCTTTAGTCACCTAGTTCAAGAATGTCTCTGCAAAGAAAACAACTGTCTTGTGAGACCACTCTTAATATAATTACTTATCGGACACACAGCATACAAAGCACTGTGCTTGTTCTAGTGAAGGATCAAAGACAATCTGGCATTCTAGTGAGGTCGATGAGAAATGTATACAGCAGCTGGTACATGAAGCATATCATAAAATATATGCAACAAATTATTTTGAGGGATTAGAGAAAACAAACTCATTGTTCTACTTCTCATAATTATAAAATTCATGATATAAGGTTATTTTTGAACAACCAAACCAAACTCGCTGCCATCAATCAATTCCTTCTTGTACAACCTTGTAGGACAGAGTAGATCTATCTGCCCTGGAAGGTTTCCAAGGTTGTATACTCTTCACAGAAGTAAACTGCTACATCTCTTTCCTGCAGAATGGCTGATGGGTTCAAACCACTGTTGGTGAACCTAAAAATCTAGTAAAGGTCACTGAGGTTATTAAAGTACATTTCATCCCCTGTCCCAGTTATCACCCCAAACCAGATTAACAAGCCTGCATTCCTCTCCCTGTCTCCAGGATAGAAAGTCAATTATTCCAAAGACCTCAGAGAGGTAATGATATTTTGAGAAGTTTACAGTGTTCCATAAGATGTAATGGAATCGTGTAAATCTCTGTTACTGTTCCGTGACAAGCTTCAGATGCCAATCCCTTTGAAATCTGGCTATAAAAACCATTGAAACTGTAATCCAAGTGGCACAGTTTTTTGAAGAAGCTATTCTCACCACTCCCCCAGATTTGCCGGCTTATCTCTTAACAGAGTATTCCTTTGCCATCTCTAAAGTTTTGGCTACAGTGACAGGTGGAATGAACTTCCTTTGGTTCCACAATACCACCAGCTTCTGGTTAACAGCTGAGTGCTTAACCACTGAGCACCAGGCTCATATTTCTAAACACAGAAATATAATTGATTTAAATCACAGTGATACATTTAAGAGCTGTATTTTTAATTATTTAGCTTTATTATATTTATTACGTGCTATATCTTATTTTTATTTTTATTTTGTTTTGGTCAAGGTAAATATTTTATTAGCAAGCTAGCCAGTCTTGCACTTTTCTCCTTTGCTGTCACTGAGCTAAATTCAGATCTTCTGTTAGAAATAAAATCACCAAATAAGTGACAGTTAAAACACAGCAGTTTGGATTTACATGAATTATTCATTATCTTCCTCATGATCTTTCAGGCAGGAAAATCATACAAAGTACTTTCTGAAAGAATAGCCAAGAATAACCATTAGTTTTTAAGACTTCAAATAACAGAGATCAAACTAGAGTAGAAATCAACAGAAATGAAAGTTAATAATATGATCCTGTTTGCCTTCTCTAAGTTGATTGTTAAAATGGAGGTGAACCTACCAAGTTAGTCTAGACAGACTAATGAAAGTAAACTAGAATATTTTTTTCAGAGAGGAGGAGGAAAAAAATATCAAGATGTATATTTCATGTTATATGACTCTTCAGGCTAAAAGATATGTACTTACAATGTCTGTTATCAGGGTTAAGAACAGTTAAAAATTCTGATTCTGGTCAAACACACAGAATGATGAAACCAAAAACCAAACCCAATACTGTCAAGATGAGTCCAACTCATAATGACCCTATAGAACAGAGTATAACTGCTCCATCAAGTTTCCAGGGAGCACTTGGTGGATTTGAACTGCTGACCTTTTGGTTAACAGCTCTAGAACTTAACCACTACACCAGCAGGGTTTCTGATAGAATGATGAGAGAGCAAAAACAAAGAATCCAAAAATAGAAAAGCAAGGCCCATCTCCTGGATTGGGTCAAATTTATGCTTCTATTCTATATGAATGTATTTATTGAATGTCTGTTATGGTCCCGACCTAGCCACAGTGTTAAATCTAAAGAAGGAAAGTCAGGAATGGAATTGAGAAGAGTCTTCCATTCATGTGGCCCAAGACTACAGGCCTAGCTAGAAATCCCAGCTCTACTACTTTCTAGTTCTGTGGCCTTGAACAAATAGTTTCATTTCTCAATGTTTCCTCATCCACAAGATTGGTAAATTGTACTTACCTTCAAAGAACCTTTAGCTAATATGATGTCTGGTATATTCCAGCCAGTTTATAAATGATAAGTTTCTAGCTCTAGTCAGTTCTGTTTGTATTTATTACATAGGTCTTGGGTTATAGGACAAAATTTTATCAGTTATAAACCTTCAGTGAGTAGTTTTTTTGTTTGTTTTGAATTTTTTTTCATAAAACCAGTTCTTTTAAAGTTACCATTCTTATTCGTATCTCTTCATACCCTCCCAAAGTAAATTTTGTTTCTCAAGTCACCAAGTTACCACAAGTTTAAGGTCCTGTAAAATTCAGGAAACAAGGTAGGAACTGATCCAGCAATGGCTTTGCCAAAACCAAAAGAAAACACACTGCCATTGAGTTGATTCCAACACAAATCAACCCTGTAGGAATGAGTAGAACTACTCCACAGAGTTTCTAAGAAGCGCCTGGCAGGTTTCAGCTGCCAAACTTTGGGTTAGCAGCCATTGCACGTTACCAGGGTTTCCCATGGCTTTGCAGCTGAGGGAAAATATCCTATATGTCATATAGGATATACGATCTAAAAATGGAATTCAAGTCTTCAGCATGAGGAAGGATGTTACATAAAATTTAAGTAAACAATTCTTGAGGTGTAATGGTAAATGTAAGATGTTTTCTTGACAGGTTGATCAGTGCTTCTTCAGCTCCTTCATCTCAAGATGAATGTAATTTTTACACAAAAATTATTGAAGACTCAAGAAGCTTTTATTTATATGCATTGTGTCTATTGATAGTTATCACATTAAAATTTAAGCTTAAAATTTTTTAATATTAATTCATTTTAAAATAACAATAAATCCATTATCCATTAGTGTAAATGTTTATCAAAAATGACCATATTTTTTAAAACAAATTTTTTAAACAAAAATTTGAATGAGAAGATAACACTATATTTCTGAGACTCTCTTTAACGTCTGACCCTATAAAAAGAGGACTGGATTCCTATATTGGTTTCCACATCCATTCTACTGTGATATCACAAATTACTTAGTATCTCAAAAACTCCTACATCCTCTTATGAAAGAAATAGTACATAAAGCAATTAACATTCATTCTTATTATAAAAAGAGTTCTGGCTTCATAGTCCCTAACTTAGTTTCCCATGGCTGCCATGACAAAATATCACAGAGTGGATAGATTTCAGCAACATTATTGTCTGTCATGGTTCTCAAGGCTAGAAGTTCAAATTAGGGTTCTGACTGTGTTCTGAGGCCTTGGAGAGTGAGACTGTCTCATGCCTCTCTTCTAGCTCCTGGCAATCCTTGGAGTTTCTTGACTTGCAGATCCACGTTCAGGTGGCTATTTTTTCCTCTGTGTGCCTCTCTCTATCTGTCTTCTCTTTTTTTAAGGATAGCACTCAGATAGTTTTAGGAAACAGCCTACTTTGTTATGACTTCATGTTACCTAATTATAACATCCTCAAAGACTTTATTTCCAATCAACGTTAAATCCACAAGTGTGGGGATTAGGATTTCAATATACCTTTTTGGAAATCACAGTTCAATCCACAATACTCTGGCTTCTGGCTCACCAAAATTGATGTTCTTCCCACTTACAAAACACATTCCTCCTCATCCAAGCATAAAGTGTTGCTGGGCTACTAACGAAAGACCTGAGGTTTGAACCTACCAGTTGCTCTGTGGGATGAAGATGCAGCAGGCAGCTGCTGTAAAGATTACATCCTTGCAAACCTCACAGGGCAGTTCTACACTGTCCTATGAAACCCTAGTGGTATAGTGGTTAAGTGCTATAGTTGCTAACCAAAAGGTCCGCAGTTCAAATCCACCAGGCACTCCTTGGAAACTCATGGGACTACTGTATTCTGTCGAAGGTTCACTATGAATCAGAATCAATTCCACAGTAAGGGTTTTGTTTTCTTTTAATTTACTCTGCCCTACAGAGTTGCTGTGAGTTGGAATCAACTCAGTAGCATACAGCAATAACAACAGCAAAAGTTTTAACCCATTCTGGAATCAACCTTAAATCTAAAATCTCACCTTCTAAAACAACTAAATCAGGTATGAATGAGATTCTAACTCTTGTCCACTCCGACAAAAAATTCTTCTCTATATGGCTATATGCAGACCTCTGAAACTTAACATACAAGTTATCTGTTTCCAAAATACTAAGGTAGTACAGCCTCAGGGTGGGCATTCCTGTTCCAAAAGGGAGAAATTGGAGGGACAGAATGGGTCACACACAGGTCCAAAGCAAGTGCAAAACTTAATAAGGCAACTTTCATCAGATTTCAAGACTTGCAAATGTTCCTCTGTCCTCCTGATTCACCCGGGCCGAGGGCCATTCCCTTGGTTTGCTTGGTCAGCAGCCCTCCCCCTCAGCCCTGCATGGCAGCCCTGTCCCTTCAGCCCTAAGCCAGCAGCTCTTTCTCCTCACCTATCTGGCTGGCTGCCCTGCCGCCTGAACCCAGGAGGTAGCTCCACCCTCCAAAGCCTAGGAAGGGGCAGCCTCAACCCCTGTGCCCCGGCCAGTAACCCTGCTGGCCACTAAACTGCTCTCACGATCATCCTCTCCTTTTCTTGAAAGAACACCTTTCTTTCATGTCATCCAGTCTCCGTTCCCCTCAGTCCTATCACAAAACAGAAGCTGGCTGTGAAGCATAAGTACAAAAGGAGAAAGTATCAGGTCAGACTCTTGTACCTAGACAGACAGGAGCAGCATTTTGGTGCTTAAAGCCCTCAAAGACCCTTTGAATATCTACCCGCTCCCTATCACACTCCCTCATTTAGGCACAGAATGTCTGCCTTGCTTGTTTAGTATCTCTATTCAACATTAAGTAGGGTTTTGTGCATATCAGTACATAATGGAAATTTTAGCGTTTTTACTTAGTCTTCGCTTTAATTACATTAGCTTGTAGTTTGGGGGTGCTTCATTTGGAAAGGTAAATCCAGTCCCTGCCACTCCATCTTCTCTGGAAGTCCTCCAAACTTTTAGATTCAACACTTCCCTTTTCTTTTTAAGACGCTGAGGATAGGGAAAAGGAATAGTCTCTGAAAGCATCATTCAGTAAATAAATTACTCTAGATGTAAAATATATTCACCAAGAAGGAAGAAGTTGTACAACTTTGAGCTGGTGCAAAAAATCCCAAACCATTTCCATGGAGTCTGATCTGAATCAAAGTGATCCTACATGACAGAACTACCTGCATAGAGTTTGTACCTGGTTAGAATGAGTCATACATTTCAGGGTGGCCAGTGTTGACCTTTGTGACTGGAAAGTGCAATCACAAAAGCAACAAGCTTTTTTAAACATCCAGCCCATGTTTGTTCTTTTTTTCTTACACTGGTTACAAATTCTTCCAAAGCCACCTTACTGCTAAAGCAGACAGAAATTGAAAAACACAAATATTCTCTCTTTAAATAGTTGTTCTTTCTTAACAGAAAGAGTGGTTAATCAAAGGGAACCAATTATATGTTAACAATATGAGAAAGGCTGGGTCCATGGAGCATTCACATATGATACTGATAATAACAAAGGAGTATCAAAGAATAAGCAGTGAGTTAAATGAGTCTCAGTACTTACAGCAGCAGAGGTAAGAGAAAATTTAGTTATCTCCTTCGAGCAGTATGAGGAAGCCCAAAGAAACTCAGCATTATATGTAAACATGACACCAAAATTTTTTTTTTAAATCTCAAGAATCCCATGTTTGAAGATCTATTTGTTGGAATTACTGTTAGTACCAATTTCTGTATTAGTTAGAAATTCAGAAGATTAAAATAACACCAGATGTATTATCACACAGAATTTAAATAAAGAATTGTTAATTAAGGGTTAAAGAACTAAAGAAACAAATACACATAATTACTAAAGAGGCACCAACTATAACAAGCAGGAATAAATCCTAGGACAGAGGGAACAAAAGGGAAGAGGTGAAACTAAAAGCTTGGAGGACTGCCAACTAAGATGACGTGACAGGGACTGGATTTACCTTTCCACATGAAATACCCAAAACTACATCGTTTTCACAATACAGGACATCAGTCAGTGAAGGTCAGCAATTCCTAAGAAACAGAAAACAAAAAGACATAACAATCCTAAGCATTTATGCAGCTAATAATAGAGCTTCCATATACAAGCAAGAACTAGTAGAACTAAAAGAAGTAGACAAAGTCACGACTAAAGTCAGAGATTTCAATACTTGTCTCTCAATATTTGATAGAACAAGTAAAGAGAAAGTCTCTAAGGATATAAAAGAGTTGAACAACACTGTCAATCAGATTGACCTAATCAGCATATAAAGATTCTCCAAACTAAAATAACAGAAAACTTATTCTATTCAAGGTTACATGGAATATTAACCATGATAGGCCATAACACAGGTCTTAATACATTTAAAAAGACTGAAGTTATATTAAGTATATTCTCTGACCACAATAATGGAACTAATTAGAACTAACTAGAAGCCAATAACAAAGAAGACCTCTAAAAAATCCCCAAATGTTTGGAAATTCAATAACCCACTTCTAAATAATTCATGAATCAGACAAACAATCAAAAAGAAAGTTAGAAAGTATTTTGGACTGAGTAAAAATGAAACACACACATTAAAATTAGGGGCATGTTTCTAAAACGGTAGTTAAGGGAGAATTTATTGCACAAAATGCGTACAAGAGAAAAAAACGGTCTCAGATCAGTTATCTCAGCCTCCACCTTACCATGTGACAAAAAGAAGAGCAAATTAAATTCAAAATAAGGAAAAGATAAGGAGATTATAAAGATCAGAAAGGAAATTAGTTAAATAGAAAACTGACAAGCAATAGAGAAATATCAATAGAACAAAAGGCTGTTTTTTGAGAACATGAGTAAGATTGAAAACCCCTAACTATTTGAGAAAAAAGGAGAGAGATGACATCTTACAGATTTTACAGTAAATAAAAAGAATAATAAGAAACTATTATTAACAATGCCATTCGATTTAAAAATTTACAAGAAATGGACAACTTTCTTTAAAGATACAAAGTACTAAAGCCCACTCAAACAGTACCTGAAGTTCTGATTAGTACAATAAAGCAAGAAAAGGAAATAAAACGCATACAGATCATAAAGAGACGAAATAAAACTCTCCTTATTGACAAATGACTCGCTATTCCATGTAATAAAACTCAAGGAATCTATAAAAACACTGGCAGAACTATTAATGAGTTCAGTAAGGCCATGAGATACATAATCAACATACAAAGTGCAATGGTATTTCCAAAACCAGCAATGAGCATATGGAAACAAATTAAAAATATAATACTTCTTTAAACAAAGACTGTTGCTGTCCAGTCATTCCAACTCATAGTGACCCTACAGGACAGAGTAAAACTGCCCCAGTGGTTTTTCAAGGAGCAGTGGATAAGGTCCAACTGCTAGCCTTTTGGTTAGTAGCCAAGCTCTTAACCCCTGTACCACCAGGGCTCTGCAATACTATTTACAACTTTTCTAAATCTAACAAAAGTTGTACCAGACTCACGCTAAAAAGCACAGAACACTGATCAAATAAGTCAAGCCAAGCCAATAAATCGCGAGGTCCGCCATTCATGAATTGGAAGACTCACCTTATTAAACATGTCAGAGCTCCACAAAATTACATACAGGTTTATCACAATTCCTATCAAAGTCCCAGAAAAGTTTCTTCTCATAAATATATCCATTGCTGTTGATTCCAACTCACAGTAACCCAGTAGAACAGAGTAAAACTGCCCCATGGGGTTTCCGAGGAGCACCAAGCAGATGCAAACTGCCGACCTTTTGGTTAGTAGTATTAATCATACATAACCATGGTTTCCTTTCATAGGTAATACCAAACCAGACCACTGCTGGTGAGTCAGTTCTAACTCAGTGACGCCATAGACAGAGTAGAACTGCCCATGGTTTCCAAGGAGCACCTGGTGGATCTGAACTGCCAACCTTTTGGTTAGCAGCCATAGCACTTAACCACTACACCACAGGGTTTCCTTTGTAGATACAGACAAGTTTATTCTAGAATTTATACAGAAAGATAAAGTAACTAGAGTGGGTAAAGCAAACAAAAAATTTAGTGCCGACCATGTCTTTATGGAGCTTGCATTCTTTATTTTATTTTATTTTTATTATTATAGCTTACATTCTTGATAGAAATCCTTAGGATTTTATGCTTGGTCCAAAACAAAACAAAAAAACTAAACCCAATGTAACTGAGTGGATTCCAACTCATGGTGACCCCATGTGTCAGAGTAAAACTGAGTTCCATAGGTTTTCCTTGGTTGTAATCATTATAGAAACAGATTGCCAGGCCTTTTCCTTGTAGGTAGGCTCCAACCTCCAACTTTCCACGTTAGCAGCTAAGTTGCGAACCAAACCATTTGATGACCCCAGGATGGCCACATTTGATCCACAGCTCTTATTTTGCTCACTTTCTCTGGCTGAGCTCATTAATACCCAAGGGTTCAACTATCTAGATTAGCTGATGATTCCCTCTTTTTTTCTCTGGTTTAGACATCTCCCATGAGTTTTACAAAACAAAAAATTCACTACCCTTCAACTTTTCCCTAAGCAAGTCCTCATTCACTGGGTGCTACTCAGTCACCCAAACCAGAAACTATTGTTACATTCTGCCCCCATCTCATTCATATCCGTCTAATCACTGTTTCTTGGAAATTTTCCTCTCTTTAAGTCTCCTAATTGTCCTCTCTTTCTCCAGTCCTGTCTCCTTGAATTCTCCCTCTACAAAGCTGCCAGAATGATTTAAAATAAATCTGATCATCTCACTCTCTTAAGGTTTTAGTAGTTTCTTTATCACCTAAAGGAAAAACTGCATGTCTTTATCATGACATAAAAACTATACCACGATCTCTGCTGAATTTTCCATTTTGCTCTCTTTCTTTTTAAATAATTCTAAGGATTGTGTTGGGTCCAGAATAACAATCACAAACTCTGCAGCCAGGCTGCCTAGGTGTGAATTCCAGATCTATTACCTACTGTGCTTCAGTTTCCCCAACTGTGAAATGGGTATACTACTACTACTTCATAAGGTTATGTGGAGGATTCTTATACATGTAGTATGCATGGTTAGACCAGTTCCTGGTTTAAGTGACTGACTACATCAGGCTGCTTCTAACATTTCTGCCTTTCTTCTTGCTACTTCCTCTTCCCTCCAGCTGTATATGTTTAGCCATGGATCCTATATAATTATCAATTTTTAATAAACATTTACTACCCACGGGAGGAAAAAAAAAACATTGTCAACGAGTGGAGCCGAACTCTTAGTGACCCTACAGGACAGAGTAGAAGTGCCCCATGGAGTTTCTAAGGAGTGGTTGGTGGATTTGAACTGCCAACCTTTTGGTTAGCAGCCAAGTCTTAACCACTGTGCCACCAGGGCTCCATTACCCATGAAGATGTTACCAAGTTATGTTAGGATTAGTACAGAGGCCAATTAACCAGGTATATGCGTGGGCTGCTTTGTGCTAATTTACTAATCTGTAGTGCACAATTTCAAGTTTTTCACCGCATTAGAGGTTAGTGAGTAAACACAAGGTAACCCCTGTATGTATTTTGCTTAGTAGGTAATCAATGCCCGCACTGGTGTATAAACAGGTATCTTCTTCGTGATTCCATGGACTGCAAATGCAGCTGCTTCAATTGTTCTAGCTCTATTGCTGCAGCTCTGCGTCACGTCTTTGGGACGTAAAGGTGAAGAAGAGAGACAAGTTCCGTTAACTCCCCCAGTTCTACCTTTTATTTCAGGGAAGCCAGGAAATACTCAAGGATGCTCAACAAAGGTTTGTTGATGCACCAAAGTAAAACCAAACCTGTTGACACTCAGTCAATTCGGACTCACAACTTCCATAAGGATAGAGTAGAACTGCCCCCATAGAGTTTCCAAGGAGGGGCTGGTGGATTTCAAATGCCAATCAGTTAGCAGCCAAACTCTTAGGCATCATAGCACCAGAGTTCTGCCCCATAAGGTTTCCAAGGCTGTAATGATTAGGGAAGTAGGCTGCCACATCTTTCTCCTTCTGAGGGGCTGGAAGACTGGAACCACTGACCTTTCAGTTAGCAACCAGCTCTTTAACCACTGTGCCACCAAGGCTCCTCATTGATAACACACACACTTGTAAATATTTTCATTTCTCTAAAGCATCCTACAGGCTCTGCAGTCCTCTAGGTTGACGGCACCATCAATGCTACTTCAGTCAAGCTTCCCCTTTTCGGCAGTTTCCCCTTCCTGCCTTATGAACCAATCAAACACACAAATTTTCTATAGTTCTAGTTATAAGCAAATCCTCCCTGGTTCTAGTTATAATTTGTCTTCCCTTTAAGACAAGAGTCGCTGGGAAATCGTACGCCAAAACCCCGTCCTCCAGGTTTCCCGTCACCATGGCAACGCGACCAGGGACTGGGGCGGGCTTCAAAGCGCTCCATCCCTCCTGCGGTGCCGGCAGCAAAGGAGCAGGGCACGGGCTTCTGGAGGCCACCACAGTTCAGGTCCGGGTTGGACCCGGAGCCGGAGCCGGATCACGCGCAGACAGCCACGTCAACCTAACTCTACACCGCCCTCCCCACCTCAACTACCGCCAGGCCTGGGGCTGTTCGTCCCAACCCGCCTTCCTCACGCCTTTCCCACAATGCCCCGCGCCAGGCCCCGCCCCGGTGCCGCCGTGCAGACCGGCAAGCTAGTCAGCGGGACCTGCTGGTCGCTGGTCGCGGTAGTGCCGGGGCGACTGGCCTGCTGTCTCCCTGGTGTGGCACCTGGCACGCAGAGACTGCGTGTTTCCTTCCTGCTCGCACTTCCTGGGCTCGGCCGGGGTGGGAGTCCACTGCCTTGGGCTGAAGATGGAGGCGTAGCTGCAGAAGGCGACCCTACCACACTGAGGTGGGCACGGGCAGGGAGCCGCTCTGCCGGAACAAGCGGCGTCCTGGGCCTTTTGGCCAGGGAGGGGCGAAATAAACGCCAGCGCCTAAATCCCCAGCTCTTCTCACTTCCCGAAGCCCCTTTATTTTGCTCATGCTGCCCATCTTCGTTGTCCAGATCATCTACACCACCCTTCCTCTATAGAGCGATTCCGCACGTTTTGCTACGGTTGTTCACTTTATCCTCACTTTCCTAAGCTCACTGCCTTGTTCCAACACGAGACCACAGACACCGGCAACACTTAGAAGTTTCATTCCCATCTCCATCTTTTCCCTCTCTCCGCATGCCATCCGGCGGGCGTCCTGGCGGCGGACGCGCACACTGCATTTACCTGCGGTGGCCTCTCACCTGTCCCGCAGTTCTGCACTCGACTGTTCAGCCACACCCACCTTGACTGAGAGCTGTTCCTAGACGCGGAACACCAGTTTCTCCAAAGCGGTTATCGCAAATATATTCATTTTTCTTACTGTTTCTGAGCCTTAATATTTATTAATTACTAGAGGAGAGGAGAGACTATTAATTACTAGAGTAAAGGATAAAGGGTAGGGTTTCTTCATTTATTTTTTCCAAAGCAGTACAGTCTTTAGAACCAAGGTATGTAAGTTTCAATGTGGTATAGTGGAAATTCTTTTTGCAAAAGTGAGTTTGTGTATGACCCTCTTCTCTTTTTTTCCATTTTCCTATTTCTGTTAATACCTAACATAAACTTCGCAATAAAATTGCACAGTTGACATGCAGGTGTTATTCTACCATTCTTACAAATTGCTCTCTACTACAACTTTCTCAGAAAAATCAAAAGACAGAGAATGACTTTCCATGTAAGTTATCCATTTTTACGATATAGTTCAGTGTCATTTTTGGAAGGGTTATGTGAAAACTATAGCCTTTTGGAAAATCTTAACACCCAATGCTGCCTTCTAGTGCCAACAAAAGACATTTCCTGCAAGTAAAACTGATTAAAATGGAAACTGGACAGCCTTAAAGGGGTGAAGAAGTAGTCAAAAATGAAAAAAAAAGTAGTAGTTGGCTTGTTGACCAAAGGACTACGCTTAAACAAAGTAGAAAAAGGAAGGAAACAGCTTTTTCCTACCCTTGTATTCTGCTGTTAATTAGGGCTTTTCTGATTGTAAAAGTTTTATTTTTATTTTAAACGTTCCAGCTAGCTGCAGCCACTCACTGTCTTTTTCACAAACCTAGCTGCCTGGCAGCAGTGAAGCATAGGGCCTGGGCCAATCACCCTGATTTGTCATTTCATGGAGAGTACATTACTGACCACATTATTTGATAAACAAATTGTGCTATTGCTATTTTGTTTGAAATGTATTATAATTATCTGGTTTCCTCTCTTTAGATTAACATTTTTGAAGACAGCTCTGTGATACCGGATTCACCCTGGGAGTAATGTGAACAGAAGTGCCTAGACTTGTATACTGTATCAGCTGGCAGAGTGTCTTAATAGCTACTTAAATCCGAACTTGTATAAGAAAAAGGATGAGTGCCTGGTTAAATAAAGGTGACTGTGTCAGAGACTTGAAAAAGATCATTCTCTGTATTTTAATAGTTTATATGGCCATTTTAGTGGGCACCGATCAGGATTTTTACAGTTTACTAGGAGTATCAAAAACTGCAAGCAGTAGAGAAATAAGGCAAGCTTTCAAGAAATTAGCCTTGAAATTACATCCTGATAAAAACCCGGTAGGTAACAATTTCTTTTTTATACATACCTGATTACTGTTATTTTAGCAAGTCTTAGATGTGTATTTGAATTGTTTTAAATTAGCGATTCAAAGTGCTTAGGAACAATCACAAGTTAAAAATTGTAATTCAGCTAATATACTAAAAGGAGAAAGAGCAAAATGTTCTAATTTAGAACAGTATGAAGGAATGTCAATACCAAAAATAAAATTTTCTCTTAATTTCTAAACTCACTGTCAAAAGTTCTATTAAGAATATTAATCCCAAAACAAACAGTAATGTCTATGAAGATGCTGATGTGGTTTACTTTGTAGTTATAAGTAGGTTAGGACCAAGTATCCTAAAACAGAGATGCTCCTTGGAAACTCTCTGGGGCAGCTGTGCTCCGTCCTGTAAGGTCGCTATGAGTTGGAGTCAACACGATGGCAGTGGGTATCCTAGAACAGTAACAGAAAAATTATGTTTTTAGAACTTAGAGGCTATGTGTTGCTAGAATTGCAGTAATGGCTAATACTAGGCTGCTCAAATTTTTATTTTCTTCCATGCACAAGTCTACAGACTGGAGTGGGAAAGTATTATCAATTAAAACCTGAATGTAGCCAAAATATGACAAAATACAAATATGTATTCAATACAGTAATCTTTCCAAAGTGAAATCATTTTTATTTTATGGCATTTTATAATTTATTTTTTTCTTAATGACATTAGATACTCATCTTTAGCAAGAAGAAAGGCATGGTGATGTTAAGGTTATTTTCTGGTTAGAGTTTTTTATATAAGAATATTTTATTTGACTCCATAAAGCTGAACAGCAGAAACAGTGTTTCTTAAAGCTTTGCTGGTTAGTATTCTTTGCCCTAAGATCTACATTGTTCTATTTAGGGTTTTCATTTTTTCCAGTTTTTCTTTAAACTTTAAGTATGTGATGTTTCTTTTTGAGTTTCGTATGAAAGACCTCAGATTTCTCTTATGTAAGCCCAGGCCCATTGCTTCTGAGTCAGTACCAACGCAGTAGGGCAGAGTAAAACTGCCTTACAGGGTTTCCCAGGCAGCACATCTTTACAGGAGCAGACTGCCACTTCTTTCTCCTGCAAAGTGGCTAGTAGGTACAAACCACTGACCTTTCAGTTAGCAACTGAGTGTTTAACTACTGTACCACCAGAGCTCCTTTCTTTATTCAAGTATTATCTAAAAGAAAACATGTTTCAAGAAACCAATTGTGGTTTTTTGTTGTTGTTGTTTTAAAAAAAAGAAAACAAACCAAACCCTCTGCTCTGGAGTCAGTTCAAACCCATTGTTCCTGTAATATTCTTGTTATCTGATAGATTGGGGTAGATTCCTTTAGCTAATATGTTGATTTTGTCTCAAACAGAAAAAAGGATCTACAGGTCTGTGCCTTTGAAAATATCTTGGGATTAGGGAAATAATATTTGCAAAACTAAGGATTTGAAAATGTTTATTAATCAGTGTTTTCCTCAGGTACATTTCTTAGAAAGAATGACTTACATTGTGTGATCCTATCTATCAACCTTTTGAAGATTCAATTTCAAAAGGTTGTATTTTTTAATTCTTCTATTTTTGTATTCTTTATTAAAAATTATAGTTTCTTTGAAATAGTTCTATTTTAGCCCAGGATAATCCATTTTATATTGTAATATCCTTTTTATATGGTACCTAGTGAAGTCTCATTCAAGGCAATTCCATGTGTTGTAATGTAGAAATACTACATAAGATTTTCTTGGGTATAATCTTTATGGAAGCAGATCACCAGGCCTTTCTTCCTTGGCACAGATAGATAAATTCGAACCATCAACCTTTAGGTTAGCAGTCATGTTCAAATCATTTGTCACACCTAGGGACTTCACCTGTTATCTAGTCTCCAGAAATCTCAGGATTTAATTACATCTATGTTTAGGTTCTGAAGAGACTTGGATTGTGTATCTGAAACACCTGTCACATCTCATTTGTTTAACAGAATAATCCAGACGCACATGGTGATTTTTTAAAAATAAACAGAGCATATGAAGTACTCAAAGACGAAGATCTGCGGAAAAAGTATGACAAATACGGAGAAAAGGGACTTGCAGATAGTCAACAAGGAGGCCAGTATGAAAGCTGGAACTATTACCGTTACGATTTTGGTAAGATAATAAGATTTTTACTTAGGTAATTGGTTTATTTTTAATCTCAATGGGTTTAGAAAATTTTATTTTGTTTCACCTTTTAGCTTATGTAGTTAATAAAATCCCTTTGACCCTCCCTTTAGTATACCACCAGAGTGGAATACAAAATGAAAGTAAGTCCATATATAGATGTTGTCTCTCTCTCTCCCTCTCAATGCAGGCGTATTGATCATAAACCTGTTAAAAATTTTTAAATAAAGATTGCTGTATAGGGTTGCTGTGAGTCAGAATTGATGACAGTGGGTTTGTTTTTTTGGTTTGGTTCAAACCAAAAAATTTATTAAAAAAGTCTGTTTGCATTAAACATTAAATATTGAAGCCTTTTTTTTTCAAGATGTGTATTCTAAGCTTTAAGTTTAATAGCGATCTTCTCAGAAATGCTATCCTCACATGGAACCTGTACTAGTAATAGTTTAAGTTGATGACAGGAATAATAAAGAAAGAAGGCAAAAGCAAAGAGAGGAAATGGAAAGAAGAAGAGAGATTGAAGGTAAACATGGGAATTGAGTCAGGAAGGGGGCACACCAGTATCAGTATTTCTCCTAATCATTCATTAGCCTTAGAAGCAAATTAAGGTTGGAAGCCTATAAAAATATATTGTAAATTTATATCTGGAGGTTTTGTTTCTCCAGACTGTCTCTTCAATTTTGATAGTGTGTGTTAGAGATTGGAAACCATATCTCAACAAATCTAGGCTGCTTGGTAGATGTAGGGAAACACAGATGTACTTACCTGTACATATATTATTTGCAGCTCCTCTTGAACCAAGACAGAAATGAGTGGTTGGATAAAGAATAATGATTCCAGGAAACATCTCATAACCTGGTTTCAACTGGAAGATATTATGTTAAGTGAAAGTAGTCAGCGACAAAAGGACAAATAT
This sequence comes from Heterohyrax brucei, assembly GCA_028571685.1. Classification (NCBI taxonomy): domain Eukaryota; kingdom Metazoa; phylum Chordata; class Mammalia; order Hyracoidea; family Procaviidae; genus Heterohyrax; species Heterohyrax brucei. Next base: position 90,362,650 of record CM053146.1, read on the forward strand.
TATGTGAGACCCCTATTATAAGATCTCAGAAACAGACTTATGTATAGAAGAAAAGATTTTGATGGCTGCAAGGGAGGGGAGGAAGGGAGGGGGTGGCGGGCTTAGATTAGATAGTTGGTAGAAATCTGGTTGGGTGAAATCGGTGATAGCACACATTAGAAACAAGAACAATATTAAGTGGACTTCAGCATAACTTGAATACTCCTTCCATCTTAACCCAGTACTGCAAGGACAGAGTAGCTGGGGCCAGGGACCAGGGACCGGGGACCATGCTCTCAGGCGAAATTGAGGCCAATTGGCACAACTAGCATTTTGCTAAGAGGGCTCTCTGCACCCTGCATTGGTGAGTGGTGTCTGGGATCTTAAAAGCTGCCAGGCTGCCATCCGAGGACACAGCAAATGGTCCCAACTCAACAGGATCACCGAGGACCAAAATGACATGGGGTAAAGACAACTCAGAAGATATGAGAGACCCACATGAGTGGGTGCCAACCTAGACTTGGGACTGGGAGAACCGGATGGTGCCCGGCCACCCCCAGTGATAGCCACGATGGAGCTCACTAATTTGAGTCTCACTGGCAACCCAAAAATAAAAAGGAGTGCACCCTGAGATCTCCACTAAAAGACTGCAATTGATGGTCCAGCGACTTCAGGGTTCCCCTGTGAGCATGGCCCCTGGCCCTGATGCTGCCCTTGCCCATAAATCATAATGAAGGTTCACTCTTTGGACATGAATGGATTGGACTTGGCGATGCAGTGTGACCATATATCGGATGCACTTATGGTTCTATGCATCTATAGGAGTGTGGATGGAAAGGAGGGGAGGATGAGACATATATGGAACAGAGAGGAATAGTGTGCTGTCACCGGGCAGGGAGAGCAGTGGAAGCTGCATATGCCAAGTTGCCAAGTGGGTGGGCATGTAAATTTATGTGGGAATGTAGATTTTCACTCAGTCATAATAATAAATAAATAAATATTTTTTTAAAAATAGAATAATAATTAACAATTTTAAAAAGAAATGAGTGGTTGGTACAAAAACCAGACGTCCCACAAGCTTAAAATATTTACCATCAGGCCTCTACAGGAAAAGTTGGCCGACCCCTCATATATAGCCATCATTGATACTGGCATAGTTTTTGTAATAATGTTTTTCACATTGTTATTAATATAAAATTTGTACAAATATTCTAGTTATATGATGTTTAGTAAAAGAGAACATTCTAAAGTGATACCGTTTCTGAAAAAGCATATAATCTGAAAACCAAATGAAGTCCACCATCTAGGTAATAGTATGGAACCAGTGTCAGTTTCCTGGTTTTGATAATTGAACCACGGCTACCTAACATGTCTTTATTCAAGGAAATCGTATGCAATCTACACAGAAATCTACTGCTTTTGCAATTTCCTGTCAGTATGTAATTACTTCAAAATAATAAGTTTAAAATATATGTAATAAAAATTTTCTTTGGAGATGAAATTAGATGGATACCAAGATAATACCAAACTCTTTTTGCTTGTGAAAATCCGTATCAGAAAGCTAATGTTACATGTTTACATAGGTCTTGAAATGTATCATCAGTGGTGTTATTTACTTTGGTTTTTCTCTAGCAGTATTTTTTTTTTTTACTTATTCTGTGTGCTTGAGATTAGGTGTAGTAATCTAATTTGGGGATGATTAAGAGTCAAGAGTGATTCATCTTTTTTATGGAAATCTTTAACTGATGGTGAAATTTTCATTCTATAATTTTCATATGCTTTTAAAATTAGGTATTTATGATGATGATCCTGAAATCATAACACTGGATAGAAGAGAATTTGGTAAGTTTGGGGGCATCTGATGTTCTAAGATTAGTACAAGGCCTATCTCTTTTCTGAAACTCTTGGGAACAGGTGTATTCAATGTTAACAATTCTTTTTGGATTTTAGAAATGTAATGCTGTAATGGAACCTTTGGGTGGTACAAATGGTTAGTGTACTCAGCTACTGAAAGAAAGGTTGCTAGTTCAAGTCCACCTATGGGTGCCTCAAAAGAAAAGCTGGCTGCTTCTGAAAAGTACGCTGTTGACAGTGAAAGCCCTGTGGAGAGCAGTTCTGCTCTGGCTCACGTAGCGTCACCCTGAGTCAGAATCAACTGGACAGCATCTGATGTTCAGTATGGTGTATATTGTACATTAAAGAACACTTCTGGCAGAATTGGAAGCAGTGTCCCCTGATAAAGACATATTTCTGTAGTGAAATGTATTTCTGAGTATGTATGCTATCATGAATTGAACTGTCCTCCCGAAAATACGTGTAGTAATTTGGCTGGGCCAGAATTCCTATATTCTCGGCTTGCCTTCCATTTTATGATTTTCCTATGCTGCATGTTAGAGGATTAGCATAAAACTGTAAATCCCTTCATAAGATCACCTCTGTGCTCTATGCTCAGTAAGAAGAAAAAAATACATAAAGTCATTTCAGATCAGGTTTAGGTGCCAGGTGAGCTTGCTACAAACTTAAACAAAAGAAAAGTTTTAGTTTCAGAGTTTTTTATAACTATGTGGTTATTCTAGAAGTAGATTTAATTTGACCCATGATTGATGTGAAAATATTTTAGAATGTTGTAAATACTAGATTAGATTCTTGCATTTTCAAACTTTGTACAGCTGTAATTAAAAGCAGCAGTGTCCTGAGGTTTTAATGAAAAAGGCAGAGAAAGATGGCAAACATAGGTGTTAGTGATAGTTTGTACTTACACAAATGTCACATTAGCCTGTCTGGTGTGGGTTTCTTTGTTACCCTTGGCTTTTAGTTTGGGGTTACAATAGCCTTTTTTAATGTAACTTAGGAGTACTTATAGAACTGTTTTAAGGTTTTGTGTGTTCTCTAGGGAGGAGTTAATTTTCTGACTGGGTCACTGTCAGTCTCAAATCAGTTTTACCCATGCAGGGATTGAAATTCTTCAAAAGCTGAGTGTTAGACCTTGGGAGGGCTGGTCACTTTCCAACTAAACTGTGTTTATAGCACTCTTCCTTAGATGTGCCCTGAACTCTGTTTTAGGTCCTGTAGCTTCACGAGGTCCCTGGGTGGCAAAAATAGTTAAGTGCTTGACTGTTAGCCAGAAAGCTGGTAATTTGAACCCCATCCCCAGAGGCATCTTGGAAGACAAGCCTGACAATCTGATTCTGAAAGGTCACAGCCTAGAAAACTGTGTGAAGCAGTTCTGCCCTACAGGCATCAGGTTCCTGTGAGTCAGAATCGATTCTGTGGCAGCTAACAACGACAGCCTCCTGAGTCACTTGAAAGCTCTGCCCTGCATCCTTCCTCTCAACTATGTCTTTTAAAGTTGGGAAACACTTGACTTTCTTGTTTCTGTAGTGTTCTGTATCTTAACCATCTAGTGCTTAGCTTTAGTAACATTGATTCTTTCAACAGAGATATTTCATATTTTGTCAGTTTTCTAGTTGTTCACAGTGGGAGAGTTCATCCAGATTACATGGTTCACCTTTGTCAGTAGTGAAACCGCAGAATGTTCAGCTTCAGTACAGAAAATAATGTATTGCACCTTTTCCATTGAACATGGTATCTTTATATATAAAACAGTATCAATATCAATGTATTGGTAATTATAAACAAGTCATAGATAGTATTCCAAAGAGAACATCTTACACTTGTCCGTGTCATTCTAAATAGTATCCACACTATACAAGGCATCCTGTTCAAAACAAGTTCAAGTAAAAGAGTTCAGAGCATCTGTGCCCTTTCTCAGCATTTGTCTTTGGAACAGATGATATTAGCTGTTTTGATGTCTTATTACAATTTTACAGTGAATAAAGGTCATTTACTTGTATCAGGTCACCTTATGAATTATAATATAGAATGTATTATTGGCTAGACCCTGGTGGCGTAGTGCTTAAGTGCTGTGGCTGCTAACCAAAAGGAAGGTGGTTTGAATTCACCTGGTGCTCCTTGGAAACTCTACGGAGCAGGTCTGCTCTGTCCTCTAGGGTCGCCGTGAGTTGGAATCCATTCAATGATAGTGGGTATTTTATTGGCTAGACATGTGGTTGTCATCTGTTTCAGCAAATTCTGTAATATTTTTAACTGTTAAAGACCTTAATTTGATACTTTTTAAACAGCAATTTTCCAAGGTAAATGTCCTACTTAAGGGCAAAGGTTCCATTTTATTCCCCACAACCCTTACACTGTATCTTTAAGTTGCTTGATTCTCTCTGATTTTAAAGCAGCTGTCAGAATTACTGGTCTAACCATGTACTTAACCTGTGCTACTGCTTTACAGCTTCGTGGCCATATATACCTTGGCGTTCAACTATGAGCTTGATAAAGTTTAAAAAAAGAAGGAAAACTGTTTAATAGTTAAAATGTTTTCTTTCTGTAGAAAAAAATTTTATATAAGAAGTGATAAGGGCAGCATGAAAGGTTTATGACTGCTTTTTTAAAATTCTGATCCCACCAAAAATAAAATTTAAAATGTGCATGAACCTTCAGTGAATAATTCTAACTTGTTTTGATTTTCCATATTTTAGATGCTGCTGTTAATTCTGGAGAACTGTGGTTTGTAAATTTTTACTCCCCAGGATGTTCACACTGCCATGATTTAGCTCCCACGGTATGTGTTTTTTACATCTTGATAATAGGTGTAGTTTTATTATTTCTACTTGATCAGTTAAGTTTGATTTTGTTGGTTATTGATAATAACTGTTACAAATAATTATCAAATACTTTCAAATGTTTCTGGTGTTTATTTGGTTTAAGAGTTTCCACTTTAAGAATGTCCAGCTTGAAAGAAAAAGAAGGGAACCGAAGACTGAAAGAAAAAAGACAGTGGTCTGCACAAATCAGAATTAGATAAAGCCCAACCAGCACTACCAACCATTCCAACCAGGGACTCAATAGAATGGGAGAAAAATGTAGAACAGAACTAGAGATCTAAAAAAAAAAAATAGACTTATTGGACAAGTAGAGACTCCGTGGGCTACAGGACTATGGCCCTAAGATATTTTTTTGTTTGTTTCTTAATTGTTTTACTGTGCATGAAGTGACAATTCACAGTCCAAGTCAGTATGCTTTACAAAACCCCGTACACACACCACTATGAACTCCAGTTGCTTTTCCCACCCTCGGACAGCACGCTACTCCTTTCCACCTGCATTTCCCATAGTCACTCAGCCAACTCTTCTCCTCCTCCGTACTGTCATACTGCTCAGACAGCCTATCATGTGTACTCAAGTGAAGAAGCGTATTCTTAACCAGGGTCACTGTGTCTTATAGTGCACTGCAGTCTTTGTCAGAAGAGTAGGCTTCCACACTTTGTAAGCTCTGAGCTAACAGTTTGGGGGCCATGTCTTCAGGGGACCCACTAGTCTGACCCTAAGATACTTTTTAAACTTCTAGAAGTCACCTTTCAGCCAAATGACAGTTTGTACTCATGAGTACTGTGCTCCCCAAAATAGATGAGGGGCAGGGAAGCTGGATTAATGGAAACAGAGCAACTGTAAGTGAAATAATGAGAATGGTGATACACTGTGAAGAACTGGTGTCATCAGGAAATAAATATAGAGTTGATAAATGAAAACCTAGTTTTCTGTGTAAACCTTACCAAAAATACAATAGTAAATTAAAAGAGAAACAGTATAGTTTGAAAAGTTTAAGAGAAAGAAAGTGATCTTATGAGAGGAATATCTGTTGCTTTTTCCTCATAGTGGAGAGACTTCGCTAAAGAAGTGGATGGATTACTTCGAATTGGAGCCGTTAACTGTGGTGATGATAGGATGCTGTGCCGAATGAAAGGGGTCAACAGTTACCCCAGCCTCTTCATTTTTAGGTCTGGGATGGTAAGGGATGATGTTATCATTTTTTTAATTTGTGAGACTTGAACAAGTGAAATACTAAGAAAAACAACTTGTAAACTTGTAGAATATTTTGAAGTATAAGTCTTATTTTAGATCTTATCAACAAGACTCTAGTTAAACATTTTGGACTCTGTTATGAATGCTTTTAGGTGCTATTAACTTTGACTTGGCTGTATTTCAGAATTAAATGTTTGCTAGCTTAAATTTCTCTTTACAAAGTATAATTTATCAGTGCATATGCTTTAGGGTTTATAAAGTATTATATTGGTGTTAACTCAATGAATCTAAAGCTCTGATACCCTTTTTTTAGTGATCAAATTAAATGACAGCAGCTGTGCATAGTGTTATTACAGTGATGCCCATGAAATGCGTACGGTCACATTCTGAGAATATTGTTTGGATATATACTATACTATTGGCAAACAGATCTTACTGTATTTTTCAAAATAATGCAGAAGCAAAAGTGTTTATGTTCTTTTTAGTGAGCTTTAAGAAGATATTTCTCTTTGTATTATAAAAAAAATAGGCTGCAGTGAAGTATCATGGTGACAGATCAAAGGAAGACTTAGTAAGTTTTGCCATGCAGCATGTTAGAAGCACGGTGACAGAGTTATGGACAGGTAATATGATTTGCTTGATTTTCCAGGATACTTTGAAATTGGTATTCTTTTAAGTTTTCTGGTGACAAGATTTTGATCATAGTAGTGATATTTGAAAATACTTTTTTCCATGCTTCTTAAAGGGAAATTTTGTCGTTGGCTCTGACCTGTGCTAAATAGTGGGCATTTAACAAATGGATTATGTTTATACTGGAACTAAATCATTTAAGATATGGAAAATGGGTATGAGATCAGGTTAGGTGGAAAAGGCAACTTTCAAAGTAACTAAACGTTTAATCATACAAATGTTTCATTCCTTCCATCAGTATATCAGGCAGTAAGTTAATGCCTATGGAGTTTAATTTTAAAGTTCAATTCTGCTAATCTTAGGCTTTTAATTTAGCAAAGGCTTTTAGTTAGATAACCTAATTGCTCTGAACTATCAATGAAACGACCTCAGCAGTCTTCACAGCTAAAAGGGATGTTCATTTCATTCGCTGAAGACCCATTATATCTCAGAAACTGTATTAAAACAGTAGGACTGTTAAAGTATATAATCCTTGCCTACAACAATCTCATATTTTAGTGACAGAGTCATTTGTAAATACTTGAGATTCAGTGTGATAACTGTTATGATAGAGGTGAGCTTAGGTAGGTATGGAAGCATAAAGCATATAGAACTACCCAGCTGAGGAAAGGAAGGGTTAGAAAATACTTATTTTAAAATAGTCGTATCTAGTCTACTCGACTGCACTTGGCTTGGCAGTCTATCTTGAAATTAAGTAATAAGTCGTAAGTGATCTCTTTCTGTTGGGGGAACTGTCAGTACATCCTCATAAATCTAAAGAAATATGACCAATGGGATAAGGTGGTATGGGGAGAAATATGACTGGCTGAAGGGGTGAATAAAGCTCAGGTCATCTAGAGACTTATGTCCAGTTTGAATTTTTTTCTTAGTAAGTTAAATTTTATATAATAAACAAAGTGAGAGCCAATGAGAAGGAATTTGACATGCTCAAGAGAATTTTTAGAAAGCTAAACAGTAATACTCAGATGGGAGAGGATGGAGGGAGATTAGAGGCAAAAAAATCTTTTGAATGTTTCCATTATCGAATAATAGATTATGAGAATTTTGCTTTATTTTCATTCAAGGGAATTTTGTGAACTCCATACAAACTGCTTTTGCTGCTGGTATTGGCTGGCTGATCACTTTTTGTTCTCAAGGAGGAGGTAATTTTATCTGTTACTTCATTATGATGAAGAGACCATGATACTTAACTTTTAGGTGATTGTTTTAAAATGCCTCACAACTTGAAGCTATAAGTTGTACCCAAGAGTATAGTGGTGTTTTTTGTTTGGTTTTAAGTTAATGACTATATATATTTTTCCATTATTTTATATTTAAGTGGTTATAAAATTACTAGTTTTTTAATAAATCATGGACAAGTTTATCAGCTTAACTATACTTAACTATATTCAGTATACAGGTAGCTACAGATGTATTTGACAGATTGCAGAAGTAATTGTTGACAGATATAGACACTCTATAAATAAGTTTTAGAATTAAGTATGTTGCCTCATACTTTTGTATATGAGAAATTAATATGTTTGCCTCATAAAATTATGTTTAAGGAGGACAACTTCTCATTTCTAGGAACCTAGCCCTCAGAGAATTCAGCTAAAATTCAGTACCCTGTGTACCAAATCACAAATTATAAATTCCATTCAAATTTGAAATTGATGTTTAAGTTTTCCTGTGGTAAGATTTTGATCATAATAGTGATATTTTAAAACAGTGAGATTAGTTAAAAATAGACCCCAATGTAACAAAACATTGTTATTCATTAATACATTTTCATATGTTTAATCCTAATGTTAGTCTTTTCACCACACTTCTCAATCTTCATGATGCCATGTTGAGGTAACATTGCCCTGTGACTAAAATCAACCACTTACCCTGTCCAGCAAGATCTGTGTTAGGAAAGGCTTGTCCTGCAGCAGAAATCCGTTTAAGCTTAGTCTGTTACTTTGGCCTAATAACTCAGGTTGCTTTCCATCTGCATATAAACAAAACTTTAAAAACATTCTTTTACCTTTCACTGCTGATAAATTGCTTTTATCTGCTTTTATAGACCCTGTGATGCTTTAATTTCCTTGTTCTCTAAATCTACTTCATCGTATCTTAGCATTAAAGATTTATAGAATATTCATATAAATAATAAAGGAGCTGTTTTAAGATTTTATTATATTTTGAGGATCCTTTACATATCTTTATAACACAGATCCATTGTATTTCCCTAGAATCATAAGATCTCTTGGGTAAAGAAAGTTCTTGATAGGAGAACAATGAAAGTAAGGTCCTAAAGAGACACGGGGGGAAATGACTCTTTTCCTCTGCTGCTCCAAATTCAGTGGAACTAAGAAAGGAGAGGAGCCCTAGTGGTGCAGTGGTTCCAAGCTCAGGCTGCCAACCAGAAAGTCAGCAGTTTGAATCCACAAACTGCCCCCTGTAAACCTAAGGGGTGGTTCAACTCTGTCCCATAGGATTGCTATAAGTTGAACTCAATCCAAAGGCAGTATAGGTTTAAGGAAAGAATAAAGAAAAGAGAGAGAGAGACATTGACCTCTGTATCTATCTGGTAAATTCATTGCTCAATATTTACCAGTAAAGTCCAGTTAATTGCTTTAGAATCAGTGTGGTAGTTTGGGAGAAGGTGAATGAAGCTATAGTCTTAATAACCTAAAATTGCCTCATGAATTTTTTTTTTCCCCCTTCCAGACTGTTTGACTTCTCAGACACGACTCAGGCTTAGTGGAATGCTGGTAAGCATCATTTTGTAAAAGAATGCCACCATGTTAAACATCTTTAGAAATTCATTTCACATATGTTCTTTGATAGTCTCTTGAACATTTAACTCATTTGTTTATAATCTTTTTCTCTGAGAAATACATTCATAGCTATAAATGTTATAATTAGTTATATTCCATAAATTTTCACAAATGAGTGATGTCATTCATTTCCAAGTATTTTGTAATTTAATAATGGTTTTATTCTTCAGAGTCTTGTATTAGTGTTTTTCTTATTCATTCTGCTTGAGATTTATTGACCTTGTTGAATCTAGAGATTAGTGTGCTTCATCACTTGTGGAAAATTCTCAGCTGTTACCTTGTCAGCTATTATGTCTGTACCATTGTTTCTCTCTTCTCTTCCTGGAATCCTAAATAAATGTACGTCAGACCTGTATTTGTCTATCTGCTGGCCTGGTCCAAAAATTTTTTCCAGAACTTCAAGTCTTGAGAAGTGTACTTTACATACAGAATTTTGTTGCTGATTAAAGTTGCTAAGCCACAGTAGGTGAAAACTGGAAATACACTAATTTAAATGGCAAGCAGACTCACAGAGCCTCTCTGATAAGCTGTATGATAATTATTCAAAAGATAATTATAATGAAAGCTTTGATAGCTTGATAATAGTTTTGATTTTTCTTAAAACCTGAAAGATTGAGTAATCCACATTGTATACAAAATTGTAAAAACAGTTGTCCAAAAGCAGATTTTTAATATGTGAGAAAACTGAGGGAGCTGTAGTGACCATGCTTAAGAATTTAGTTGCTAACCAAAAGGTCAGCATTTCAGATCTATGGGCTGCTCCTTGGAAGTCCTATAGGGCAGTTCTGCTCTGTCCCATAGGGTTGATATGGGTTGAAATCTGCTTAACAGCAGTGGATTTGAGGGTGTTTTAGTTGTTGGTGGTGACGGTATAGGAAAACTAAAATTCATTGTCTCCGGAAATTGAATGCTTTTAAGTTTAAATTTATAAGGGAAAAATTACATTTTTAGATAAGTAAAGCCAAATTTAACTTTTTTCTTCCATTTGCAACATAGCCTGTACATATTTTTTGTTTCCATTTCAGGATGGTCTTGTCAATGTAGGCTGGATAGACTGTGCCATCCAGGACAACCTTTGTAAAAGTTTGGATATTACAACAAGTACTACAGCCTATTTTCCTCCTGGAGCCACTTTAAATAGCAAAGAACAAAGTGGTGTTTTGGTATGAATCACTTTAAAATAATTTCTTTACATATAAATACAAACAGTACAGTCAAATATAATGCATCATTCTGCAAACAGTAATGAAAGAAATGAATCAGTGTGTATTTGATTGTGAAACATTTACTTAGAACAAATATTTTACTTCTGGGATTCTTTTCAATGCATATTCAGTTTATAATGTCTGTTTTAAGGATTGTTTTCAAATTAGTGTCAAATATTACACTTTTATACCCTGAAGTACACTCTCATTTTAAATGAAAGAACATTTATACCAGGAGTTTTCACTGGCTCCCATTTATTTGTGTATTTTCTAATGTTAAAAAATAGACAGTCTTTAGGTTTGACTGAGCTCCAAATAGGTACTTTTTTTTTTTAATGCTCTGTGGGATTCTGATATCAACTCGGATTTTGAAAATCTGATGTGACTTACCCACAGAATTTTATGCAGGTGGGAATGGAGGCTCCACCTGTCATCAAGGAACTGAAATAAATAATGGGATATGAAAGAAATCCATAGGGGATTCTGAAAGAAAGTACTCTGATAAAATACAAGCTTCTTTCAGTTTTCTGTGTTCTAATTTTTTGCATATGTTGATATTAAGGGAGTGCATAATCATTCCAGAGATTCATTTACAGTTTAGAAATGCTTCAAGAAACAAAACTCCCTAAAATTAAACCACCTGTAGACAACCATCATCAAATCTTAGTACCTTCCAGATCTTTACTTAAACGTATATGCGATCATGGCTTTATACCAGCAGCTGTGTATCTGTGGCTCAGACCTCTGTCCTCCACTCCAGACATGTATCCTACTGGCTGTTCAACATTTCCCCAGGAGGATTAGTCAGCATCTCAAACTTAAGTGTCTCCAAATTGATCATCACTGTGAATCTCCACCTACCGTTTTTCCCAGCATAACTGGTGACAACTCTGTTGTTTATGATTTAGCCCACAGATGCAGTCATCTTGGACTCCCTTGACTCTTCTTTTCCTCATACCATTTATTCAGCCTGTGTCATAATCTTTGCGGCTGTGTCTTTAAAATGTTTCCAAAATCCACTTTGACTGCTCACATCTCTCACCTGAGTTGCCTGCACCTTTTTAAGGTCTGTTTAAATTTTCCCCGCACTGCAGCCTGGCAGTCTATTCTTAGCATAACAGCTGTATTGAATGAAGCCAGATCATGCCATTCCTTTGTTTCAAGCTCTCCGTTGGCTCCGCATTTCTCTTAGCATACATGCCACAGTCCTGACAATGGCCTGTACTCCGTCTCCTCCCTTTCCTGTACCTCTCTGTTCTCATCAGTTACTGCTCCAGCCCTCACGTCCACTGCTCCAGTCACACTGGCATCACTGCTTTTCTAAAGATAGGCCGGGCACTCTCTTACCCTTGGGCCTTTGCATGGCATTTCTCTGTCCAGAATGCTGACCTGCAACAAATCAGTGTGGTCACCTCCCACACCATCTTCAAGCGTCTCCTGAAAAGTCTCCTCTATAAATATCTTTGTAATTGGCAAATTTTTACCTCCCCTGATACTTCTAAACTGATACCATCACTCCCTGTTTGCCCTCCTGTATTTTATTTCCAGAGTACTTACACTTTGTATCCCTGAATGGTGCAAAGGGTTAAGCACTCAATTATTAGCTGGAAGGTTGGTGGTTCGAGCCCATCTAAAGGTCTCTTGGAAGACAGACTGGCGAGCCTCCAGAAAATCACAGACACACTGTAGCTTTTTGATTGTATCTGAAAAATCTTCCCATATCAGTGGATACATGTATTAATATGTATACATATATATACACATAATGTATATGTAGTTATTTCTGTGAGTGAGTATATATACATTATCCATCTAGTGATTAACAATCCATAAAGAATTTAATCCATAAATGATTCAGTGACTGAATATCACATACTTAATATTCTCTTGGCAGTTGCCTAAGCTGTTTGTATTATTTTCATGATTATGAGCACAGTTGTGTTGGGCACTTGGTGGATCACCTTTCTGAGCTTCTTCAGTTATCTGCTTAGGATGAGGTAGCTGCAGAAGTTTTAAATTCAATTCGTATTGCTAGTTTGCTGTCCAGAAAAGATGTACTCTTTTGCAGTCTTGCCATCAGTTCAAGAGAATTGCCCACACCCTGCCGAACACTTAACATAGGCTTTTGCCTTCAGTACTGCAGTCTCATTTTAGTGAGCTTTTTTGGCGTCATGACATAGAATTGCAAGCTCAGATGCTGTCTTAGAAAATAGAAGTGATTAACACTAGACATAACAGTCATAATAAAGTGATGATTTAAAGAGTCCTGTTGCCCTCCTTCAAAGCAGTCAGATTTAAGAAGAAAATGCAAACAACCATGCTGTCTGTGTATGGAAGGGTCAAATTCAAAGGCTAGAAAATAGCCTTTACAGGTGTAACTCCGCCAGATTCCACTTACAGACAACAGGGTTAAAATGAAGTTCTAGTGGATTAATAATTGACATACTTCAGCTGTTACAATAAACGTAAGTGAATGAGTTGTAGGTATTAAGGCTGAAAGATTTCTGTTTTGACATGTTAAACCCTTTGATAGAATTAGTTGACACATCTTTTAAGAATATTTACGCTATGAATATTGTTTATATTTAAGAAACAACAAAAACCCTAATTCGTATTCTTCATTATATTAATTTTTTTCTACCCATGTGGTCATTCTCATATAAAGTGTAATTAAGCTGTGAACTTAGTTTATAGTTCAGTATATATTTCAGAATTCCTGATGAAGACAGATAGGAAGCTAAGATGGAAGGGGAGGCAAGAGGGGAGGTTATAAAACCAGATTATTTAACTGGGTGTCACCTCTGCCACCCTCTTCATAGCAACAGCTACTTCACTGAGAGCTAGGCCAGCAAGTGAGCTCTGTGAGAAAAAATATGGGCAGAAATAAAGGAAATTTGTTAAAAGGGAAATGTGTTTTTTTTAGTTGTTTATGGTTTACACAAGACACCTGGATCTAAAACATATTAAAGATAAGATCTTTGTTGGTATATTGTACTCTGCAAAACTCATAGATGGTTTGATTTTTCTGAAAATACAGTAGCATTATAATCCATCCTAATTTCCAATTCTAAGTTCATCTCAACATGGAAGGATTCTGTGGGCAAAATACAAAATGAAATAGCAACCATCAAAAACAGCTGAAAGGACTACACAGAGTCACTATACCAAAAAGAACTGGTTGACATTTGATGATTTCAGGATGTAGCATGTGAAGAACTGATGGTATTAAAGGAAGAAATTCAAGCTGCATGGAAGGCATTGGCAAAAAACAAGGCTCCAGGAATTGACAGAAGATTAGATGAGGTATTTCAACAAGTGGATGCAGTGCTGGAAGTGTCACGCACCTCTGTAAAGAAATTTGGAAGACAGCTATCTGGCCAAACAACTGAAAGAGATGCATATCTGATGGCATTCCATAGAAAGCTCATCCAACAGAATGCCAGAGTGAGCACCATCAGTAATATCATGCACAAAGTTACGCTATAGATGATTCAGAAATGGTTGCAGAAGTATATTGAAAGAAAACTAGGAGAAATTCAGCAAGATTCAGAGATGTGGAATGAGGAATATTATTGGTGAGGCTAGATGGATCTCAGCCAAAAGTAGAGAGTGTCATAAGGATGCTTACTTACCTTTGTTTTATTGGCTATGGAAAGGCATTCATCCATGTGGATCTTCATAAATTATGGATACCCTCACAAAGATTGGAAATTCCAGAACACATACATTCGTGTGGAACCTCTGTATAGACCAAGAGGCAGTCATTTGAACAGAACAAGGCAATGCTTAATGATTTAAAATCAGGAAAGATATGCATTAAGGTTGTATCCTTTCACCATTTCTCTTCAGTCTGTATGCTTAGCAGATAATTCAAGAAGCTACATTGTATGAAGAACAGCATCAAAATTGGAGGAAGACGCATTACAACTTGTAATATGCAGATGATACAGTCTTGCTTCTTGAGAGTACGTACTGTTGAAAATCAAAGATCATAGTCTTCAATATGGATTACATATCAACATAAAACAAAAATCCTCACAACTGAACCAGTAAGCAACATCATGATAAGTGAAAAAATGATTGACGTTGTCAAGGATTTCATTTTGCTTGGATCCATACTCAGCACTCCTGCAAGAAGCAGTGAAGAAGTTGAAAGACGTACTGCACTGGACAAATCTGCTGCAAAAGAGCTTCTTGCTAAAAAGTGAAAATGGAAAAACAGAAAAGTGAAAACATCACTTGAGGTCTAAGGTGCATCAGATCCAAACCATGATACTTGCAGTCAGCTCATGCATTCGAAAGCTGGACAGTGAACCAGGAAGACAGACTTGATCCTTTGAATTTTATTTAGTGTTGGTAGCGAATATAACACGGACTACTAAAAGAATGAACAGATCTATCTTGAAAGAAGTACAGCCAGAATGTCCTGTAGAAGTGAAGGTAGAAAGACTTAGTCTCACCTACCTTGGAGATGTTACCATGAGGGACCAGTCCCTGGAGAAGGACATGTGCTTGGTAAAGTAGAGAGGGGACCAAGGTAAAAAAGGAAGACCCTCAGTGAGATGGACTGACATAGTGATTGCAAGGGTGGCAGGCTTAGCAGCATTTGTGAGGATGGCACAGGACCAGGCGTTATTTTGTTCTTTGTACATACGGTTGCTGTGAGTTGGACCCAACTCGATGGCACCTAACAAGTTCTTATAAGAGTATTAATTACTGGTTGAAATAAAAGGGGTCGTTTAAAACTAGTTCCCATCAAGTCAGTGCCAATTTGTGGCCATCCCCTGTGTGTCAGAGTAGAACTGTGCTCCATAGTATTTTCAGTGGTTTATTTTTCAGAAGTAGATTCCCAGGCCTTTGTTCTGAGCCATCTCTGGGTGCACTCCAACCTCCAACTTTTAATTAGCAGCCAAGTGAGTTAATGGATTACACCACCCAGGGACTTCCCATGGAAGTCCCATGAAAAGGGACTTCCTTTTCTTAGATCATCAAATAATCTAGTGTCATAAAAGTTCTTAAAGAATTTGTGAAGCCTTGGAATTCTGTAAAACCTGATTAGCTTTAAAAATGAATATAATACAGGTGTTTCTGTATGATTCAGAGATCATACCAGGATTTCTTGTTTTTCTCAAGGCTATTACAAGGATTTTCGTAGACCACACTGCACAGTTAATAGAATATTGCAGTTAACCCCCTAAAAATGGAATTTATAATTTATATCTCAGATTTTTTTAAGGAGTAGCTCAGTTATAAAATATTAGTAATAATTGATGAAAATATGACATGCTTTTTCAGGGGAAAAGAACATTTGGAATAAATAATTTGAAAACCTTCTGTGACTAGGAATAAAAACTTAGAAAACACTAAATATGATAAATGATATATTTATTTGAAAGATTATAATGTAATTCTCTTATTCTAGTTTCTTAATTCATTGGATGCTAAAGAAATATATTTCGAAATAATGAACAATCTTCCAGATTTTGAACTGCTTTCAGCAAACACACTAGAGGTAATGTTTTGATTAATAATGTTAAATAATAGTTAAATGTTGGTAACATTTTCACTTCTTAACATTTTAACATCAGCAGCTGTTACATCCATCACAGGAGAGAATTGAGAGTACCATTTCAGAGAATTACATACTAGGCAATTCTAGGATGACCCCTAAGTCTAAATGTGTTTCTCAGGAAGGCAATCTTAATCAGAAGGCAACTTTAGATTTGCATCCGAAGCATTATGATGCTGGTATGGAACTATTTAGATGGTTCACTGAGATTTACGAAGTAGCTTTAGAAATGCTCCATTTGTGATGAACTTAATTATTTTTTTCTAGTTATTGGTCTCAGAGCTTTTTAGATTTGTGTCCCTAACAAACTTTTTAATATAACCTAAAAGACATTGACTTCTCCACTCTAGTTTTAAGTATGTATTTTTAAAACAATATTTTATTCTTTGTACAGTTACCACGTTAGGGTTTTATAATTAAGTAGCTCTTAGTCTCCTGTAATACTATGTAATTAACTTACAGTGTTGTTCCAAGCAAACTTCAGAGTGTAAATAGGTCTGAACCGTAGAAGGTATTACAAAGTAATGAGTAGGATGATGAAAATTAATTTTTTCAAATAAAAATCAAAATCCTTAGGAATTTCCCATCTCTAATACTTTCTCTTTATCACTTTTAAGGATCGTTTGGCTCATCATAGGTGGCTCTTATTTTTTCATTTTGGCAAAAATCAAAATTCAGATGATGCTGAGTTGAAGAAACTGAAAACTCTACTTAAAAATGAACATATTCAAGTAAGAAAAGTACATTCTGCCTAGCTTTTGGTTTGTGTTCTTTCTTGTTCATTTAATACATACAATGTAATTTTAAATAACATGAAAATAACTTCAGTAGAATATTTGAAATTCTGGGTTAAGCAGCCTCATAAGTGTGTTTGTTCTGTATCTTTTGTTGTCTTCTCTTAAAAACTGACTTGATACCTGAAAATGGTTAAGTTCCATTTTCTCTTCTGTAGTTGCCATGTGATAAATTTGTACCAGGCAGTTTTTCCAGAATATATTTTGTAAAACAGTGTCTTTCCTTGTAATCCATATTATTTCTATATGGTACTGTTTGCTCACTGTTTAAAAATTAAAATATGTAAGCAAAATGAGTTAGGATAAGTATCTAAAAATCACCCATTCTCTCTCTACTACTAACCCTGTTAGAAGTTTACTGCATAACCTTTCAAACCTTTTGTGAGTGTGTAGTTGTGTAGATACATTTGAATTTATGTATGTGTGCATGTGCATACATGTTATAATACCAAAAAAACCCAAAACCACTGCCATTGAGTTGATTCCAAATGATAGCAACCCTATAGGTTAGAGTAGAACTGCCGCATAGAGTTTCCAGGGAGCACCTGGTGGATTTGAACTGCTGACCTTTTGGTTCGCAGATGTAGCACTTAACCACTGCACCACCAGGGTTTATATATTAGATGTGTAAATTCTGTATGCTTTTTCACCAAAATGGGTTCACTGCACTGCTCTGTAAATTTTTTCATTTAACGGTATCATAAGCTTCTTCACATGATAATAGTTTGAATGTATCATTACTCCTAAAGGCTAAGGCATATTTTACTGTGTAATTGGTTATACTGTATTTTTTGACTTGTAAGTTGTTCACATTGTTTTTTTATGTCAAGTGTTGCAACAGTTTTCTAGTTATTTCCCCACTGTGAGGATTTTTTGACTGAAAGGTTGTATATATTCTTAAGAGGTTTTCATTCTCATTATCAGAGAGTCCTCCAGAAAGTTTATACTGGCTTATAATTCACACTGACAGTACGCAAATTAGTGGTCATTGCTCCACATGTTTGGTGACCATGCCCACCTGATGGGCCAAAAGTGATATATTAACAATATTCGCTGTCATTTACTTGTTTTCTGGTGACATTTTGTGATTTATCAGTCATATTTTTTTTCTATCTTATTTTGTCTTTATGTCTTAGGCTCATTTTCTTTTTTCCCCATGGGGTACATATCTGTTCCTTTTTTTTGATGGATCATTTGTTCTAACTACTGAAAGTGGTTTTTTTTTCAGTGTATCATTTGCTTAATTTTATTTATGCTATTTGCTTCTGTACTTTAGCTAAACTTGTCACCTTTCTTCATTATTTCTGTTTCTGGTTTTGTACTTAGTAGGTAATCCTTCCTCTCCCCAAGGATATGTAAATATTCTCTGTATTTTGAAGAGTAGAGTTATTAAACAACTTCATACTTTTTTTTTGAAATTTCCTCTCAGGTTTTAAACTGTTTAAGAGGATATCTTTTAAAAACTAAATTGTGTTTCAGTAGTAAATGTAAATGAATTGTTTCTCTTTCATGGCCCTTCTGTTTAGAACTATATTCAACAATGCTTATCTTTATGAATATATTAAATTGCATCAATAAGATTTTGTTATGTCATATTGTTATCTGTCTCTTTCTTTTTTAGATTGGTAGGTTTGACTGCTCATCTGCACCAGACATCTGTAGTAATCTCTATGTTTTCCAGCCATGTCTAGCAGTATTTAAGGGACAGGGAACAAAAGAATATGAAATCCACCATGGTAAGAAAGGGTAGAGTGATAAAAAGTTCTCTTGATTTTCATGGAGTAATTTTCTAATTCAGCTTTTTGTCTTCTATATGAGTATGGAAAACATTTTGCAAATAACCTGGATCTCATTTTTAGTATGCTTCTTGTATAGAAAGGCATTTGGGACAACATACAGTTATTTTATACCATTTACTCTTTGAGACAGTTTTTTTTTCCTCTGCTCAATATTTTGATCATTGTTTCAGCAAAAAAGTGTAGGGACTTGTCAGGCTGGAGTGTAAGCTGAGGTCCTGCTTATTAACCAAAGTAAGCAACACCTGCACCTTTGTGCCAGGAGTTGCTAAGTGTACCATTTCTTCCATTTCAGACAATTTTCCAATGTTCTTCTAGATTTTTCCTTCATTAGACTACCTAACTTCCTTTATTACCTGCCTATATTTCTACATTTCACCTTAATTTAGACTTCAGCTCTGCACCTACTTAAGTACGGTACCAATTCCTAGGATTTACAAAGCATTCATCGTTGTTTTGTAATCATCTTTTGACCAGGAGGTCACCTATAGCAAAGCAATCTCACCAGTTACTGACTGTAATACTAAAGAGATATTTATGATGTGCTTGTTACATGAAAAGCACTGCTTAATGTGTTGGAGATGGAAAGTTGTAAGATACCAGCACTGTTATCAAGAAGCCTGGAACAGTCTAATGTGTGGGGGTGATATGTAAGAAAATTTGAACAATATTCTAATTGCCAGTATATATAAATTTGAACAAGATCAAGTAGAGACTTGTATATAATATGGGTCAGGAGGTGACAGTTGAATTGAGCATAGGATGCTCAGATTACATGAGGGGAGAAAAAGTGATGCTTTCTTGGAAGGATAAACTCAACAACTGTTTTTTCAATACTTTCTGTACATCAGAGACATTTTTGAGTATCTTTAAAAAAGTAGGCTTTTTTAAGTGGTTTCTATATACAATCCATTTTTATCTTTGTAACAGCCCAGTGAGGGATACAAATGAGTCTCAGAAATGTTAAATAGCTTACCCCATGTTAGACAACTAGTAATTGGGCAGGGTAGACTGAACCCAAAGCCTGGGCTTGTAATCACAAGACTGCACCCTCTTCTCAAAGTGCTTAAAGTGACTTAATTTCAGTAATGGGATTCAGTTCTTTGTTACCTCTGAGATGGTTCTGAGATCCTTCTTGTGTTTGCTGCCTTAGTTTAGGCCCATCATCCCCTTCAACTATTATGATGTCCTCCTATAGAATTGCCCAGCCTCCAGTCTTTCTTCTTCACAATTTATTCTTTGTTTGATTTGCAGAGTTACTGCTCCTCAGTTCACTGTTCTCCAAGCACTTCCTTTTCTGTGTTGTCAAACTTTGCAACATTTTATTGCACTTAAATAGGTTATTAGACATCTGTTTGTGCCAGCTGTAATGCCAGAGGGTAAAAAAGTAATAAACTGTATATAATTACTACCTTAACATTGTGGATTAATAGTGAAAACAGACAAGTAAATTTTAAGAAATGTTTGGAGTAGGCGATGTTATCTATTGCTGAGTAATGCATCCCTCTAAAACTTAGTGGCTTAACACATCAAACATGAACTCACACAGTTTCTGGGGTCAGGATTCTGGAAATAGTTTAGGTGAGTGGTTCTGACTGACTCTTTCACAAGGTTGTGGTTAGTTAGGGTAAGTCAGGGCTGTAGCCATCTGACTCAGGCTGGAGAATCTAGTTCCAAGCACATTGGTGTGACAAACATGGTGCCTCAGTACCTCACTGGCTGTTTCCAGGGCTGCTGGTGACATGGCAGCTGGCTTGCCCTAGACCGGAACAGAAGCAGCTTTTATAACCTGATCTTAGGCAAGACAAACCATTGCTTCTGCCACATGCCAGCACACACACCAGCCCTGGTGCAGCATGAGAGGGGACTCAGACGGGGATGTCAGTACACAAGGTGGACATCGATACAGGCTGTGTTGGAGACAGACTACTACAGGGAGCAAACGTGATGCTTTAGGAGGAACACAACCCAGCCGTCAGTCAGAGAAGACCCTAGAGAAAGGAGTGAGTCTTCACCTGAGACCCGAAGTAGGTGTAATGCTTACCCGAATAAAGAGGGGCGAAGACACTTCTAAGCACAGGATCAAAAACTGTACTAGTGATCCCTGAGATAAGACAGCCTCGTTTGTTCTTTGAAAAGTAAGGATTTCAGGATAGCTAGAATGTTGAATGTCAGGGAAGGAATGAAACTGAGATGTGAAAGGGCAGCAGGATCCAAATTATGGATGTATTTTATCTACTCAGACTTTTTTCCTTACAGCAGAGCAGAAGCATTCATGGTGTTAAGCAGAGATGTGATTTAAATAGTTTTATGTTAGAAAGGTGACTGGCTGCTTAGAATGGATGGAAGCAAGATTAGCGGGAGGGAGAGTTAGAAGCCTGATGCTATCATTTGTGTAAGACAAAATCCTGCCATAACTAAATTATGGTAACATGAATGGAAAGAAGTAGACAGAATTAAAATACCAAGAACACAAAATTAAATCCTGGTAATAGTTTACATGGAGGGGAAGGAGGCTTGGTGAATTGGTGATGAAATGAATATACCATTTAAGAAGGAAAAGAAGACTAGGGGTGGGAGCTGATTGGAGTGGACACACACAGTTCACAGTTGAATACCAGCCCCAGGAGAGGAATTTGGCTTGAAAATTGGAGATTTAAAGAACCAACATATTGATGGTAATTAAAGCTTTGGGAAAGGATGAGACTGTTGGAGTGGCTAGAATGAAGAGACAATCAAAATATGAAGCCCTTTCAGGGATGATCAGAGGTAGAAGAATTTGTCAAACTGTTTAAGAAGCAGCAACTCAAGAATAAGGAGAAATCAAGTGGTGTCACTTAAAATTATATATTTAAATACATGTAAAAATGTCTTCCTAATTGTACTGGGCTGTGAGTTCCTTAAAGGGAGACACTCTGTGTTGATCGTCTTTGCACGCCCTATAGTATTAAAACACAGTCTGCCACATACTAGGTTCTTAATTGTGAGAATTGAGTAAATAAATCAAAGGGCACATGGGAAGTAGACTTTGCTGTGGTTGAGATATTTGCCAAGCCAAGGAATATATTCTTTAGACAGTGGGAAGTCCTCAGAGGCCTTTAAGCAGCAGAACAACATGATCAGATTAAGGCTTTTGTAAATTCACTGTAGTGGCAATGTAGAAAATGTCTTTGTTAAGGAATACTGGGGCAGAAAGACCTCGTTGGTTATCACAGTAGGCCAGAAGCAGTGGCTTTGGAAATGGTAAGAGAGGGTATGAGTGGAATTTGTGGATAAATAAATCAAGGATTAACTCTAGGATATGCTATATGTACACCAGTGGATGCTCACGCCACTGACAAGATAAAGAAGGTGAGAAAAGATACAGTTTGGAGGAAAATAAGTTTGCTTCAATTTGGATGTATTGTATTTGATATGCTCATGTGTCATCCAGGTAAATGTTTCCCTTGGACAGTTAGTGATAGGGATTTTGAATTCCTGAAAGAGGTCTAGAATGAAGATAGCAGATTTGGGAGTTAGGGCACAATAAAAGCAGAGATGCACACAAAAAACTAGAAGAACATTTGAAGGAAGTGTAGATCTAAATAATCACCATATTGGAGGTGATTATCCAGCCTCTGAAGATGAAGGAAAATTTCAAGGAGACCTTGACATCTTAATTGGTCCTCCAGGAAACAGACATTTGCTAGATAAGAGCACTCTTGGCAGTTCAGCATACCAAACACTAGACTTGAATATTTTGGGTGTAAAACTTTGAAATGTTTCTATACAAACAAAAGGCAGAATGTGAATTTTAATTTTTCTCTTATTCCATCTCAAAGGAAAGAAGATTCTGTATGACATACTTGCGTTTGCCAAGGAAAGTGTTAATTCTCATGTTACTACTCTTGGACCTCAGAATTTTCCTTCCAGTGACAAAGAACCATGGCTTGTTGATTTTTTTGCCCCTGTAAGTTGTTTTTGTATCTGTGTGATTTCATTATGTGTGAATTTTCTCTTAATAATAGTAAAAAAAAAAAAATTCCAGATAACCTTGAGCTGTTAGTACAGACACTATTACAATTGTTGGTTGGCCAGTGTCGGCCTGTTGCTTGTAAGTAAGCACTGATGTACTTGCCTCACCAAATTTGCAGCTAAGTATAGTTCATCTAACTTAGGGTGTTGCTCATTGCAGAAAGGATCTTTTTATTTCATTGTCTCAGTGCTTATGAAGATGTTTCTTCTTTTATAGTGGTGCCCACCATGTCGAGCTTTATTGCCAGAATTACGAAAAGCTTCAAAGCATCTTTATGGTCAGCTTAAGTTTGGTACACTGGATTGTACAGTTCATGAGGGACTGTGTAACATGGTAAGGTACAGGTGTAAATGTTCTATTTTTTTTAATGTAGGTCTTTTTGCAGTCTGTTTTAATATACAACAGTAAAGTAACTTTCAAATGTACATCTTGGATTTAATGTGAAAATTATTTAAACATAATTTCAGAAAAATGATATAAAATTATGATCAGATTAAAACATAGATTGTATATGTTACTGAATGTAGATAAGGTGTTATTTATCAAAATCTGGGAAAATAGTTGGCTTGATAAAATGTTTACATGATTTCTTAATCATTTAAGGTCTTTATATATCTAACTTAATGTAATATTTTGACAGTCTGTGATTTTCATTCTTTGACTTTCCTTGTACTTGTCTTCTAAGTATAGTTCATAGAAGGAAGTTAAATCACTGAAGAAAATTTTTGAAACTTTTTCACAAGAAAATATTTTTTAGGGTAATAAATAGTCACTCTCAAGTTCCAGAACAAACTAGAAATTACATACTTAATGATGAAAGTGGGTAATACCTTTTGTGAAATATATTTAATGTTGGGAGAACTTAAATCAGACCAAACCTCAAAGTTTATCAGTGTATAGGAAATTTAAAGCACAAGAGGAACGTGTTCAGTGACCCCATGGACTTACATCTGCAAATCCCAGCTTGTAAAGAGCTTTATAGAACAAATGGCCCAGCTTATTATTAGTTGTCATTGAATTGGTTCCAGCTCGTGGCAGTCTCATGTGTGCCGTGTAAAATTTCTTCATAGGATTCTTAGGGCTGTGACCTTCCAGAAGCAAATCTCCAGACCTGTCTTCTCAGGTACCTTTGGGTGGATTCAGACAACTATCTTTCACCTAGTAGTCAAGCACCTAACCATTTGTGCCACCCAGAGACTCCATCTAGTTTAGTCAGCAAATGCAAAGTGGAGGGAAGGAGATTAAGAGAAACTTACAAGACATGTCAATGAAATGCAACACAGAGAAATAATTTAGATACATTTCAAACCAACCAACTGTTAAAAAAGAGAAAAAACAAACATAAGAGGTACTTGGGTAAATTTGGACAATGAAAGGATATCTGAGAAATTATTACTTTTTTAAGAAATTATTTTTTTAGGTATAAAAATGCTTCTATAACTTTATTAAGGAGAAAGCCTTTTATTTTAGAGATATACCAAAAATACATGTAGATGAAATGAAAGATCATCTGGAGTTGCTTTAAAATCTTAGAGTAGGTTATGAGCTAATGATTGTTGTAGCTGGGTCAGCAGCACTTTAGAGCTTATTGCTCCCTCTCTGCTTTTGTGTATATTTTAAATATTAAAAACTAAGACACATTTTAAAAGATGGGGAAATAAATGGAAAAGAGAGGAAAAGGGGAAGAAAGAAAAGCAATGTGTTTTAAAAAATATGTTACAAGTAACTGTGGGAAAAATATGGCATCCCTATGGGAAGTAATTTCATACTTCAGATACTCAAAAATACAAATTCTAAAGATAAAAAGTAGTGAATTTTAATACATTTAATTTTTGAACTTTTGTCAAAGAGATACTATAAAGATTACAAACTGAGAAAGTATTTACAGCATGTAGAACTTAACAAAACATCAGTGTCTAGAATATTTAGACTACCTGGTTTTTTTTTAAATCAATAGAAAAAAATGGGAGAGATCATAGACAATTCATAAAAGAGGATTCTCACAACAAATATATGGATAAATATGATACAGTCACCCTTTGAAATACTATAGAGCATTTAAAACTAGATTCATCCTTACCAGCATTGTTAAGTCTCAAAAATACAGTATAAAATGAGAAATGCAGGTTGCAGAATAGTATACATGTAGAGTGTGATAAAATTACAGAAAGTTTTAAATGCTTGAAACATAACAGCTTACTGTTTATGGGTACTTACACATGTAGCCAAAGCATAAAACCATCAGGGGATTGGATGCACACTCATTTAAGGATGCTAATTGCCCTTGGACCTCTGATGGTTGCAGTGATTAAGAGCTTATCTGCTTACCGAAAGGTTAACA
Source organism: Heterohyrax brucei (assembly GCA_028571685.1). NCBI lineage: Eukaryota > Metazoa > Chordata > Mammalia > Hyracoidea > Procaviidae > Heterohyrax > Heterohyrax brucei. The sequence continues at coordinate 90,387,713 of CM053146.1, forward strand.
GTTCAAGTCCCTAGCCACTTCTTGGAAACCCTGTGGGGCAGTTCTGCTTTATCCTGGTGTTGTTGTGAATCAGAATCAACTTGACAACAATGGATTTGGTTTTGGGTTTTGAAGTTGGCCTCGGTGTGGGGGCAGGAGGAGAATGGGAGCACTAAAGGTGACGAGAGGACATCAGCCATCTGCCAGTGTGGGAAACAGTTCATCTTTGTTAAAGGGAAGGAGTATATAGGTATTTGTTAGATTTTCCTTTCTCATTTTCAGCACATTAGAAATGTCATTAAAAATAATTAACAATATAAATGAGGACTTTGGTTTTGAGTATCTGCTATGTGACTTCAAAAAGAAATGCCAGCTAATGATAAAACAATATGATAAACAATAATTAACTTAATTTAAATTCCTCCAGTTTCCTACTTTGCTCTCAACTCATTCAATACCACATATAATTTAGTAAAGTGTGAGAGTATTAAAACAGGTATCAAATTCACCTGGATTAGAGACGCAGATTCACAACTGTGTAATTGGTAGCTTGCGCAAGTCACTTAGCCTCTCAAAGCCTCAGTGAGTGTATAATTTTAGCTATCAGAGAATACCATGGTGAAGAACAGAGGAGAAACTATATGTTGAATGTTTAAAATAGTGCTTAACATACAGTAAGCACTAATTAAAAGTTAGCTGTAGTTGTTAATCTTCTAAACTATTTGAATTTATACAAATTTTTTAAAACTGGATAAGCATTTCTATTGTTTTTTCTAAATATTGTCCAAGATTCCAATTTCTAGGTCTTAGGGATTCCATTTGCTGATACGCACTTACCAACTTTAGGAATGCAGCAAATCCACAGATGGTGCTTGCCATCCAGTTGATTCTGACTCATAGCAACGCTACGAGACCGTGCTACCCCATTGGGTTTCTTGGTCTGGGAGCAGATTACTAGGTCTTTTCTCCCACGGAGCTGCTAGTAGGTTCAAATCACCAGCTGTTCAGTTAGCTTCTGAGCACTTAACCATCACACGACAGGGCTTCTTAATCCATAGGTAAACAAAACCCATGGCCACCGAGTTGGTTCCAACTCCTGGAGACCCTGTAGGACAGAGTAGAACTGCCCCATAGGATTTCCAAGACCGTAATCTTTGTGGGAAAAAACTGCTATGTCTCTTCCGTGAAGCAGCTGGTAGATTCAAACCACTGGCCTTTCAGTAGCAGCTGGGTGCTTAACCAACACTCCACCAGGGCTCCCTGACCCACAGGTAGGGATCTTTGATAAATGAATAAAAATGAAAACTTGAGAAAGATACTTTCTGTATTGATTGTGGGAAGGAGATTATAACATTGTGTGCCATAAAGAAGCCCTGGTGGCTCAGTGGTTAGAAGCTCATCTGCTAACCTTGGCAATGCTATGAGATGGTTCTATTCTATCCTGTAGGGTCACTGTGCGTCCAAGTTTATTCAGTGGCAACAGTTCATTTTTTTAGTTTTGCATATCATCAAGGCTACATTGATTCTTAGAATAAAAAATGACCACATTCTTAAAACTCTGACTTAAAGTGTAGAAGTGTACACATTAAATTTTTTGGCGTCCTCATTTCCACAACTTTCTTCTGCTTCTAGAACAATTAGAATATCAAGTATGGTTTCAAAAAACAGACTGATGGGATTCACAAAGTTGAGTGTCATTGGCAACACAAGAATAAAAAGGGGTGCACCCTGGTATCTCCACTAAAAGACCACAATTCATGGTCCAGGGGTCTTGGGGTTCCCCTGAGAGCATAGCCCCTGGTCGTGATGCTGCCCCTGTCCATAAATCATGATGCAGGTCAGCTCTTCGGACAGGAATGGATTGGACTTTGCGACTCAGATTGACCATATCGTGTGTGCACTTTATGGTTCTGTGCAACTATAGGATGTCGTCCTGCTGACCTTTTACTGGAGGCAGGGGAGAGAGTGGAGAGGAGGGGGTAAGATATTGTTAGGAGGATATGGCATGTACAGAATGGAGAGGAAGAGTGTGCTGTCACCGGGCGGGGACAGCAGTAGAAGCTGAACATAGGCAGGCATGCACATTTATATGGAAATACACATTTTCAATCATAATAAAAAAATAATAATTATCTAGAGATATTGCCTGCTTTTCACAGCCTCTTACACCTTGTTCAGGAGATAAAATGAACCAAGCATACTAACTTCTCATTGTTCAGTGCGTATGAATTCCATGGCTGATGGAGTAACCATAAATGAAGGTCATTTATTCATCAGTATAATCATAAATTCCTTTCCTGTGCTAAATTAGTCTGGGCTAAAACTTGTCAGTCACCAGTGGCAATTTAGCAGTGGGTTTTCAGTTTTTAAATTTTTTGTTTAAGTATTTAAATAAAGGCCAGCTGATTATAAATTTGAAGGAATTAGGTAAAATACAGAAAATCTTTGTGTTTAATTTGAATTCTCATTCTTAACAGTATAACATTCAGGCTTACCCAACAACAGTGGTATTTAATCAGTCCAACATTCATGAGTATGAAGGACATCATTCTGCTGAACAGATCTTGGAGTTTGTAGAGGTATTTTAAATTTTATAGTTATGGTGATAAATCTTGTATGTGTGTATGTACTGTATCTGCTGCTTCATTTACACAGACAGCCTTGTATTTTTGGTACCTCCTTGTTTTTCTGTTAATACTATTGATTGGCAGAAATGGTTATAGGGCCTCCTAAGAAGTGAGAATTCTGGCTTATCATCCATTTTAATGACCATTTTACTCTCTGGCCTCCTCATTACTTCCTCCTGCCCCCAAATAAGAATTTTATAGTTTCATTTGGTTTTGGTAGCTTTCCTGGTGAAGGAAACTTTGGTGAAGACTGAAACTTTGTTATGCCAGCATTTGGAGCTTAACAAAGTAATCTTTAGGGAGGTAGTACAGTATTGCCAGTCAAATTGCCAGAAAAACAGAATGGTAGGTTTCCCATTAGTAATTAAGGGATCATTTCCAAAGTAGTCATTCTAGGTACCAGAACAGAAGCCTATAGACAGGGCAACTCATACTTTTGTTCATCTATGTATAACATGAAATGAAGTTATCTCTTTTTTTTAATTTATTTTAGTAATACATATAGATAAGGGAAAAATACACTTGATTTAAGAAAGTTGCTGGGCAAAACCCAAAGTTCAATAGTAGGTTAGGGGCTCGTTTCTCAGTTTTTAAGATTTACCATAGATTTTTTAAATTCTGAAGTATCTTTTGATTTCTCTAAAACAAGAACTTTTTCTAAATAATACATACCAGTAATTTGCCAAGTATGTATAAATAAACCTTTTTTATATTTGTTATAATGAAAACCATATTCTCTTTAGGATCTTATGAATCCTTCAGTGGTCACCCTTACACCCACCACTTTCAATGAACTAGTTAAGCAAAGAAAACATGATGAAGTCTGGATGGTTGATTTCTATTCTCCATGGTGTCATCCGTGTCAAGTCTTAATGCCAGAATGGAAAAGAATGGCCCGGGTATAGTGAAATCATTTATTTTAAGCTTGGCTTGGCATATTTACTAAGTCTGCTTACTATTGTGAAATGAAGATGAATGAACTCACAAGTAGACTGTCATTTAGTAACATTGTGGATCATTACACTTAAATTCCAAATCTAACTGCTACACAACTGATGTAGAATACCTTACCTGTTTTTTCTGTGTCACCTGGTATACATGGACCACATTGTTGCCAGCAGTCACTCAAAGAGTGCCTTTATTTTCTATCTAAATTTTTTTGTCTGTTTATTTTTAAAGCATAAAGGTAGAATTTCTTGACAATATTATGAGACTTAAAAATAAGGAAAAATAGTCTTGATTATTGAAATACATGGATTTAAAATTTTTTCTACATATAGACACAATGTTATGAATAATGAAAGATTAGAAAATATTAGGATGGAAAATGCAATTAATGTTTCGTATTTCTAAGATGAAAAATAATCAAACTTCAGAGTCAGTGATTGCTAGTATCTTAGCCTTAAGGTAATACATCTTGTTGTCTTTTTCAGTAATTTTTTAAATTCCTGTGAGTCAGTACACTTCCGATGAATTGTAAAATTATACTTCCTGGAAACATCATTGTGAAGACATTAGCTTTTCATTTGTAACACTTTTAATTTTAGAAATACATAATTTTTCTGGTATACCGGGTGAAGTCAATTGTTTAATCCTCAATAATTATATTAAGTTCTGGGCTACAAAATTAGATTCTCAGTTTATTAGAGTAAATGGTCTATTATGTGATAAGACCTTAACTGTTTTTATTTGGTTAAAACCACTGGTACATAACCTATTTCACAGAGGCATTTTCTCTTACTGTGAACATATGTAAAATATTTATGGAAGTAATTGTATTCTAACCACTTCACTGGGTGTAGTTAACTCTTTTTTTCCTTTTATAGTCATTAACTGGACTGATCAATGTCGGCAGTGTAGACTGCCAACAGTATCATTCTTTTTGTGCCCGTGAAAATGTTCAGAGATACCCTGAGATAAGATTTTTTCCCCAAAAATCAAACAGAGCTTATGAGTATCAGTAAGTATTCTTGCAAATTTGAAGATATTTACTATAATGATTTGTTTATACAGTTAACATTTAGAAGTAATACTAACTAATTAAAAGTAACCCAGGCAATAGTTATTGCAGGTCTGCAGTGTTTAAGATAAGGTGTTTAATAAGCACCTCAGAAGATCAAAATGAAGACTTCAACACTTCTACTCTGCATGAAACTTGCAAGGTAGAGAGGAAAAGCTGGCATTTATTAAATGTCTGCTTACTTTCAGGTTCAATACTAGATACTTTATAGTTTCTGCACTTGTTCACACAGGTACCCTATGAGGTAGAAAATATTACCTGCATTTACAAATAAGTAAACTGACTGAGACATCAGACAGACTTTCCAGTCACATAGTTACGAAGGTTTGAAACTAGGGCTTGAGCTCGGGTCTTTCACAATGCCTGTGCTCTTTCCACAACATCAAGGGGTATCTCAGGTGGGAAACTTAATATCTAAGGAGAATATGAGTTTCGTCATTGAAGAAGTAAAAATGAGCCATGGATTTCAGAGAGGAAATGGAATCACAGCTATTTCAAGATACCATGAAATGCTGCATTTATGGAGCTTCCTGACACAGATTTTAAAACATGGGTAGGAATTTGAGACACTAACAGCTTAAGTAAAGGTTCAGAAACTAAAGCCATAAGTATTGAAGTTTTGTGGTTCTCACAGATCTAAAGGAGATGTCTAGTGGATGAGTTGTCTGGTGCTGTCAGGACATGAAGACAAAAGAACCATGTGTCTGGGAAGCGTTGTAAACTTAAGTTGTAGTGGGAGCTATCTGAGAAGAGATGCACTAGATGAAGTCAATCAGTTCAACTCTTTTTTTTTTTTTCAATATTTCTACCCTGAGATTGTTTTCAGTGTATCTCTAGTGATAGAAAATACTGTTGACAACTTGGATGTCTTCTTCTTGCAGTAGCTACAATGGTTGGAACAGGGATGCATATTCCCTACGAATCTGGGGTCTGGGGTGAGTAATTAAAATACACATCATTATATAAATAGATGTAAAGCCATTTACCTTTCTCTTTTGTCTATAGTTAAGTATATTATTTAAGATTCTAACATTTTAATGTACTCAGTAAAATACAGAATTAGCACTTACCAAGACACAGTTGTGCTGACTATACTGCTATTGCTGGAGGTCATTTTAATGTAGAAGATCTCACAGTATCACATTTGAGATGTTTGTTTTGTTTTTTACAATGGAAAATAGACTTGATCCGTTTTCACAGATTTTTACCTCAGGCCTCCATAGATCTGACACCTCAGACTTTCAGTGAGAAAGTTTTACAAGGGAAAACTCACTGGGTGGTTGATTTCTATGCGCCATGGTGTGGACCTTGCCAGAATTTTGCTCCCGAGTTTGAACTCTTGGCTAGGGTAAGTCCTGTCTGTCTGCTTAAAACGGCTATTTCATGTACTTCTTTTAATAATTAGATAAACCATTATTATACATGTAGTTCTTTTTTTTCTTAAAAGTTGTCTCTGAATTTTAAAAATCTATATTCCATTGCTATGACTAGTATTTGCAGTAGATTTTGGCCTTCTTCATGAATGCTTTTAGCTGTCGTCTTCTCTGCCTTGGTTGATGGCATCATATTCCTAGCCATGAAAGCCAGAAACCTGACTCTTCCTTTTTGTCCCCATTTCCTTCCCCTGCCACCAGTATTCTGCTACCCTCCAGCCTATCACTAGGATCCTGTCAGTTCTAGCTCCTAAATGTATTTCAGATCTGTTCTCTTCTATCTCCGCTGTTAGTCTCTGTGCTCAGACCTTCACCATCTCTTGCTGTGGCTTACCATACACGCCTTTTACTTGGTTTCACGTTGCAGCCTGCCTTTCTTAGTGCTGTCAGGTGAACTTTCTGAAGTAGTTGCCTTCTCAGACTTTCATTAACCAAGTTTCCTGACATATGTCGTTGGCATCAGATTTATGATCTGACACTTCCAATTTCTTCAGCTATATCATATCCCACCCACCACACACCTTGTACTTGAGGCCCATCAGAGTACATCTTCTCTGGATGTGACACTTGGGTTCACTCCTAAGCATGCGCTGCTGCCGCTCAAATGCCCTTGCCTTACCTCAGTCATCAGAATTTCGCTCTCATCCTACAAAACCCACTGAGACTGAACTTATTTGTTCTCAGCCCTTCTCAGTGAATCGGTTGCCACCTTAATTTCTTGTTTCCTTTCATACACTCACACAGTCCATTTAGTTACATGGTTGTTATAGGAAAGAGCAACAGGTCTAATATGGAAAGACTGCGGATTGTGTATTGAGGATTCAGCCTTCCACAGGACCTGGAATGCAACCCCAGCAAGGGAGGCCATGAAAGGAGGGAGGAGGAGGACCCAAGCAGGTGTTTATGGCTGTGAAAGGCAGAGGTGTGGGTAGCAGAAGGAAGTTGAAGTAGTTGAACATGAAGCTTCTCAGTTTTCTTGATGCAGCAAAGGAGATTGTATCTGCTTTTTGAAGAGGTGGTGCTCGGTAATCAAGACCCAGAAAAAATTTGGAAAACTATCTTATTTGAATAAGAATTAAACTTTAAAAAATATATATCTAATCCTTAGATTCATCAAGATTTTAAACTTTTAGTATTAGCTTTGTGACTGCCAAAATAATGTATGCACAAGAAGAAATGGCTAACTGTGTTTCTCGCTTCAGATGATTAAAGGAAAAGTGAAAGCTGGAAAAGTAGACTGTCAGGCTCACGCGCAGACGTGCCAGAAAGCGGGTATTAGAGCCTATCCAACTGTTAAGTTTTACCCCTATGAGAAAGCAAAGGTATGTACAGACTTTCTTCTCTCTTCCCTTCCTTTAACAGGCCACATTCAGAAGGAGATTTGCCTTTTCCCAATTTCTTCTCCTTTTGTCGTTTTTTGTATCATTGCATATTAATAAAACAAGCATCTACTTATTTGCATATGTATCAGGTAATCTTGAAAATTTTTTTTCATCTTGCTTGCTGTGACCTGATACCTTAAAATTTTTATACTTATGAGTAGGAAAAATATTCAGAAAAAAAACAAATGATAATATCGTTTTCTGTGGATGGTGGCATTCAGGCCAATTTATTTTCTGTGAAGTTTTGTATTTCCTCTTAAAGAATTAGCATATTACTACTTTTATAATGAGGTTTTTCTTCATGAAGGGGAAATATTTAAAAGAATGCTATCATAATACTTTTTAAATAGCCTATGAACCACTACCCCTTCCCCCAAAAAAGAGAGAGAGAGAAAAGGAAAAACAGTTGACTACTTTCAGTCCTAGAAAAACACTTGAGATTGCTTAGTTGGTTGACTTGTTAACATGATGGTTATGTTCTTAGGGGGCCCAGAGAGAGAGACGGTCCATGTATGTGGATGTAGGCATCTGCCTTTCTGTGGTGGGGACTGGGGTCAAACTTGCTTTTCACCCAGCACCCCTCATAACTGATTACCTCCTCGACTTAACAAGAACATCAAGAAGCTTAAAACCACATGACCTTGAGTTCTTCTCCTCACCCCTTTATAAATTTAACAGCATCTGTAGTCATCCTTCCTACTTTACTCAGGTGCTGTGGTAGCCTTCCTCCTTGGTGTTTTTATGACTCACATGCTTGTGGATGACTTTGAAATGTCAATGATTAGGGTTCTAAAAATAAGTTTTCCTCTTACTAATAAGAGCCATAGCCTTAGAAGAAATAGTTTTGCATTTATAAAAATAAACCATCATCAAAGAGTCAGATAACAGTCCTTCATGTGAGAGAAAAGAGAGCCAGCATAACAAACCACATGTCTGTTAAACCATAAACTCGTTGCTGTCAAGTTCACTCCAACTCACATGGATTCATAAAGTAGAGCAGAACTGCTCATAGAGTTTCCAAGGAGTGCCTAATGGATTCGAACTGCCAACTTTTTGGTTAACTGCCCTAGCTCTTAACCAGTGTTCCACTAGGGTTTTCCACATGCCTGTAGGAGGGAACAAAGCTACCCAAATGATTGTCCCATGCCTGGTATACTATGAAGTTTCAAGTGTGATCACTTGAAGAACATGCCACCCCCTCAAATCATGCAAGAGATGCAAGTCCTTGTCACCAGTAGCCTTCATGTTTTTAAACACCATAAGTCAAACAAAATTTGTGGGCCATATTCAACTACTAACTATTTCTGGCTTAGATGAACAGTTTAGTCAGTAAATTACCTGATTTTTTTAATAGTTTATTTGATCATGTTTAATTACCATAATCCTTTCTGTAATGTACATTATAATCTGCCTCCAAGGAGAGATTGTTCGTGTGTTTTATTCTGTTGTACGTAGTGTCCAAGTCAGAACTGACTTTATAGCACCTAACACAGAGAAATCAGATAAGCAAAATACAACCTACAGTACGTTTTTATTCAGAACAACCCAATATTTGTTGAAAGGTACACTGAAAAAAAATTATTGTGGTGTCGATTGTCACTAATACCAATCCTATAAAAAAGTAGAACTTCCTCACGGAGTTTCCAAGGAGCACTTGGTGAATTGGAACTGCCAGACTGTGCTTAGCCGCTGTAGCATGTGATCACTATACTACTTGGTTTCAAAGGTACACTAAAAAATAAAAAAACAAACCTGTTGCCACTGAATAAATTCTGACTCCTAGCACTTAGCCATTGTACCACCAGGGTTTCCAGAGGTACACTGCTGAGCATGTAATAAGCCACTACTCTTACGCACAGTGACCTCTGCCTGAGGAAAGTCAGCTTTATCCCTGTGAAACAGGATTATCCTTCCCTTCCTCTTCACAGTAGCTGATGCTCTAATGATGAAAGGAACCTGTCTGTGCCCACTGTGGAGGTGAATTTTCAAAGACTCAGCATTGTTAACATGAGGATATTATTCATACACTAAAAATTTAGTGAGCATTTGTTGGTACTCTGAGTCTTGGTACATGAGCATTTATATTGAACAGTATTAACAGCTTAAACTGGAGAATAAAATTTAAGGTTCCTTGGTTTAGTCAAGTGCTTTTTTGAGCCACTGACAGTATTCTGTTTCCTTCTCTGGTAAGAACACTATATACATCCATCAGTCAGTCATAAAGAGACTCATAGGATAGTGTCTGTGATTATTGATACAAGGGCATATGTCTTTGAGCCAGTGTAATTGCTGATTGAAGGTACTCATGAACTTTGTCTTCTTCCTAAGTAAAAATCTAAGAGATTTTCAGCAGTAGAGCTGTGACAGGCTAAACAGATATTCATAATACATTCATGTTTTCTTATAAAATATGCTAAACAATTTTAGAGATGTTAGCATCTACTTTTTAAGATTATCAGTTTAAAATCTGATATTTATTGGTAACTACATGTAATACAGTTTGAAATAAAATAATTAGATGTGTCATCTAGGTGTTAGACACATCTGGATTTTTCAAGGAAGTTTTGTGATTTGTCAAGATGCCATCTCTCTTAAAAAAAAGAAGTCTGTGTCTATAATAGACAAAACTCAGTGCAGGTAAAAAGAATTTTACAGCAGAGCTTAAGTCTTCCTTTCTTTGGAATCCACTGCTATACTTCCCAACTCTCAGAACTGAGAACTGGGTGACAGAAATGCAGGATCTTTTCAGGTCAAATGATGTTAGACAGTGTCACTGTAATGGGCAGCCACAGAATTAACCAGCCTGTGGAGAAGGGAGTTCACCTGGAAAGATGATACCGTATGTCCTAAAGAATCCAGAGGACAAGACTAGGACCAGAATGTGCCCATGCAAACTGAAAGAACAGGAGTAGCATCCAAAGGTCCAAACCAGACAGGAGGACAAAAGTGAAATAATGATTGGAATAAACAGACTGTTACAAGTCAGAGATACAAACCACACTGACAGTGAACATACAGAAATAAAACCTTAGCACACAGTTTAGGGTTGGGGTTCACCCAGGTATGAGGAAATAGATGGCTCCAGATTCAGACTAAGAAGTCTGGGTATATTAGCCTATGGCGTTCCATACTTTTCACCCCCTTTATGCATGGGCAAATGATCACCAGGAGATTCACATCACTTCCCATTATTATAGTTGGTCAAGGTTTTGTCACTCTCAGAGACTGTATTCAGGTCATTTCTGTTCTCTGGGTACATCTTTTCTTAAACAAATTTGAGGCATTCTGAGTTGGAAATGTGTTTTCCCAAGGCATAATTTTACTCTGATGCTATTACTAGTATTTATTTCTGGTACATCATGGCTAAGCTGTGCTGATGCAGTGATATTTCTTTAAAGAAATTTGAGTTTCCACCTCTGAAATTTTTGTTTAAAAAACTGTGTATTTAAAGATATATTTAATCTAGTTTCTTAGATGGAAATGTCATTTTTTTATTAAATACCTAAAAGGTTATAAGAAGAGTGTTTTTTTGTTTTAGAGGAATACTTGGGGAGAACAAATAGATGTTAGAGATGCAAAAGAAATTGCTGCCCTAATATATAAAAAATTGGAAACTCTACAAAATCAAGGAAAGAGAAATAAGGTAAGGACTAAGCCTACAGATGACTTTAGTAAAAGTTACCGAATTTTATTATTTATTATGTGTGTCAGTAGGCAGGAAAAATTAAGCTTGAAGAAATAATAAAAATACTTGGAAATTCCTGCTTTGCAAAAAAGACATGCAAAATGTGAGTCTAAGGCACTGAAATGCTTAGAAGTTTGGGCAAGTAAAACCATAAAATTTAAAAAAAGGGACTATGGCCATAAATTATTTGTATTTTTTTTAAGTATAAATAAAGCATTGAATTATTAGGGATAAGCAGACTGAAGCGTCACGACACATTTGGAGAACAAATATTCTTTTGTTTGTCACATAAGCAGGATGTATCAGACCCTATATTCATCTTGGCCTGTACTTGAATTTTTCATCTATCAAGCAATGCAACCCCTCTCCTGCTATTCGCTTAAGACAGGCAGTTCATTTTTTTCACTTTTAAATAAATGAAATTCTAGGGCGTACTTACAAACAGGCCAAAGAGTCCATGAATGTTGGAGTGCTTTCTAAATAGAATTCAGAACAGTCACACATGAGGTACTGGGGATTCTTCCCCTATCAGGCAAAAGAAAGAACAGCCGTAGCCTCCAGAAAGCGCTAGAGGAGTCTGTTTCATAGAAGCGTAGCAGAAAACAGGTTCTGCTATAATTCAGTTAATATTGCAGACCCCTATGTAGCTTTACAACCAGCTTTAAGAACTGTCTTACCCAAATCTAAAAGATAGGAAAGAAATAGATAGGAATCTGAATTCTCTTGGTTTCAGTAAACAAAATTATTTTTCCTAATGTTTTGGTCCTGTTAGTTTTCTTGAGATTATTTTAAAGTGTGTGACTTTTGTCTTAAAGTTAGAAATTTGAAATAGAATGCATTATTAATTATAAACCAGAATTTTATAACTAGAATTAAGTAAAAAAAGCATGCCAAGTATAACTTTGAAAAAGTATGTAAAACTGTCATTAGTATCTACCGTGGGCAGGTAAAATCTGTGAAACATTCTTTTTTCTCCATTGTTATAGTTAGATACAATGTCGTGTATTGATCCATTAAATAATAATGTTATGTATTTTTGAAAAGGTAAAATGTCAGTTTATTTTATTACACTCTTTAACATTATAAACTCATACTTATTCCTTTCTTGGCTTCCTTTTACATTATTACAGGATGAACTCTGATGATGTAGAAAATGGAGAAACTTGAAAGAAAAACAAATTCTGATAAATAACATCAGAAGATGCCTTTTTTGATTCATAGTGGGAATGAACATTATCTGGGACTGAAAATTGCACTGCCTGACTCCTGTACAATCTTGGTATAAATCAGTGTTCTGCAAACTAAAAGAGCCAGATCATAACAAGAATTTTAGGCCTTGCAGACCATATACAGACTCCATCACATATTCTTCGTAGGTGTTTTTTGTGTGTTTTTTAAACAACCTTTTTAAGAAATGTGAAAATCATTTTTAATATAAAAATACTCTATAGGCCAAATTTAGTCCCTGGGCCTTCTGACTCCTGGAAGTGATTTTTAAGGTAGCTGATTCAAATACAAGTTGGCCTTTGTACCTACATGTCTGAGATGTACAAGATGAACTTTTTCACTTCAAGTATTTTGCTGTCATTAAAAAGGGACAACTTTGTCTTGAGGCACTGGTTTTCTGAAAATTCTGTCTCTGGTCATACATTTTTGTTTGAAAAACACACATAATGTGGAAAATAAACAGATACTGTATTTTCATGTTATAGTGAAAAGATTCATTTTCTTTTTTTGAAAGATTGAAGAATTGCTTTTAATTTTTCACAATTGAGAATTTGTTGCTACAGTCAGTAAGCCAGAAACAAATCCTATAAATGGCTCTGGTGGTTAGGTGCAACTCACTTCCTCCTCGTAATGACCCCACATGCAAAAGAAGAACAGCTCAGTCTTGCCACAACCTCGCAATTGGTGCCCATTGTTTGGTTTGAGCTCCTTGTTGGAGCCACTATATCAGTACATCTCATTTTGAATCTTCTGCTTTTTGTCTCATCATCTGTTTTAGCAAGCATAATGTCCTTCTCCAGGACATCTCATGTCCAGAGTACATGAGATAAAGTTTTTCTGTCCTTGCTTCTAAGGAGCATTCTGGTTCTGCTCTTCTCAAGACAGATTATTGGCTGTCCTGGCAGTCTGTGGTGTACAGTGTTCTTTGCCAGCGCCATAATGCAAAGGCGTTAAATTTTCGGTCATGCTTGTTCACAGTCCAGCTTTTATGTGGAGGTGAGGATGTGAGGCAATTGAAAATACTATGGTTTGGGGTTCCACCACTCCCCAAGCTGTATCAATAATTACAAAGCCCTGGTGGCACAGTGGTTAAGAGCTACTACAGCTGCTAACCAAAAGGTTGGCAATTCAAATCCATCAACCACTCCTTGGAAACCACATGGGGCAGTGCTGTGTCCTGTAGGGTTGTCATGAGTCAGAACTGAGTTTATGGAAATGAGCTTGGGTTTGGTTGTAACAGTGAGTTGCTATGCATCCAGAAAAATGTGAGGAAAAAATATTACAGCAGTTAACTGGGTGTTGTAAAGTATCCTAGATAGATCAAGTATTTTGAGTTCTGTATATTAAAGACATATGTGTTTATTTTCTGAAATTGCATTTATTAAAAATTCCCTGTGATAGGAGTTAATTCCTCTAATATTGGTGTTCTGGGTTTTCTGTGGTTTGATCTGTAGCCTTTGTATGCGTTTGCCTTTTTCTTCACAGTTCAGGTTATTCACTCTTGCTCAATGTCTTGATTGTCCAAACCGGAAGAATGGCTTCACAGGCTGACAGAGGTCATGATGATCCTGTGGTTTTCCCAGTTATTTACTTTTCATTAATTGCTGTACTGTCAGACTGCCTTTTTCAGGTGAATATTGGCATAATAATTGAAGTTATTTTCCAAGAAAGTCAAATACAGGGATGGGATCATTCCAAGTTGTTCCCGAATCAAAGAAACAAATATTTCTCCTTTATGTTTTAACAAGATACGAAGAGTAACTTGTGATTATAAAGTCACAATTCAGAGTGTATGGATTTGTAAAAGTGCCAATTGATCAACAAGGCCACTGAGCTTCAGGTTTTCCAAAAGTCGATTATGATTGTTTTGTGTTTTGCAGTTTTCTTTTTTAGTATCACTGTACCTGTCTCCCTTACTTTCTCATAATTGTTACTTTATAGCTGTAATTTATTTATAAAATAGATTTTATTTTCAACTGTGTTCTTCATAGTCACTGCCATTTTTTCTTCTGTACTCATTATCCATGTATCTTGGATTCACTTTATACACATGAGTATGTGTGAAGTAGTTACCACATCAAACCCCTAATTTAATACCCGTATGAATTATATTCAGCTTATGGCAAGTGCCTTTCATTTAATTGTCTAGTATTTTTTTTTAATTTGCCTTGTTTCTACAGAAATCTCAAAATGGAATGTCCAAGGAAATCTTATTTGAGAGTTCCTCTGTATGTGTACTAGTTCATAGACATCATTGTGCTGAACACTTAAGAGTGTGTAGAAATAATTTAAACATGGCCCCGCTCTCCCAAGTGTCTATAATTCACAGTTCTGACACTGATCTCCTAAGTTGATAGATGCTTACTTTTTTTCAGTTCCCGTCAAGTAGATTCTGACTCATGGTGATCTTGTGTATGTCACAGTAGAGCTATGCTCCGCAGAGTTTTCATTGCTGATCTTTTGAAAGTAGATCATTGGGACTTCTGAGGCACCTCCGAATAAACTTGAACTCCCAGTCTTACAGTTAATAGTCAAGCACATTAACCGTATGTACCACCCAGGGACACCACTTGTGTTACTGCCCGTAAGTATATCTCCTGAACTTATTAGTGGAGAAGCTTGTTAGGTAGTAAAGGAAATAGTAAATATCATGATTCCTGTAACTGGTAACTTGGCCTGAGTTATGTGCCTTGGAGGAATCAATCCTAATGCCAGAGACACCTGGGTGTCACATGAGTGATATATTCTTATGTAAGTAAGATCAAGAGACTTTTCTGTACTTATAGCAGGTGTTGCTGAGTGTTTCAAAAAGCAGCTGGCCGGATTAGACATTTCAGTGGATCCATCTGTGCATTAGAAGAACCCTGGTGATGGCAGTGGCTAAGAGCTTCACTGCGAACCAGAAGGCTCGCGGTGTGAACTCACCTGCCACTCCTTGGAAACCCTGTGGGGTAGTTCTCCTCTGCCCTTTGGGGTCAGTGTGAGTCAGAACCAGCTCAACAGCAGTAGGTTAGGAATACCAGGTGAAAGATGCTTTAAGTGGAAGTTTATAATTCAAGTCAGTTTCTCATACAAAAACTTACACATGCTGTCATGTGACTCCAGTTGCCCTCCTCAAAATCTGATGGCACACTGGTCTCCACCCTGTATTTCCTATGTATCTGTTCAGCCAGCTCCTGTCCCCTCTGCCTTCTCATACCAGTTGTGGCCAGGAGCTGTCCATTTAAGCCTCATGTACCTGCTTGAGCCAAGAAGCACACTCCTCAGCAGTATCATTTTACATCTTACAGTCCAGTCTAATCATTGTCTGAAGAGCTAGCTTCAGGAATGGTATCAGTTCTAGGCTAACAGAAAATCCAGGGACCATGTCTTTTGGAGTCCCTCCAATCTCACTGCTGAGTCTGGTCCTTCTACTGCAGTTTGAGTTCCACACCCACTTTTCTTCTGCTCCATCAGGGACTATCTTCTGTGTTCCCTGACAGGGAAGTCATTGGTGGTAGCTGGGCGCCAGCTACTTCTCCCAGTCTAAGGCTGATGCAGTTTCTGGTTATGTGGCCCTTTCTTTCTGTCTTGCACTCATAATTTCCATACGCCTTTGGTGTTCTTGGTTCTCCTTTGCTCCAGGTGGTTTGAAACCATTGATGCATCTTACTTAGCAGCTTGCTAGCTTTTAAGACCCCAGGCGGCACTCACCCAAGTGGGATGCAGAATATGTTCTGAGTAAACTCTGTAGCTGTCCCCTAAAACCATGATCCCTAGACCCCCGTCCCTGCTACTCTGTCCCTTGGTTGTGTTCAGGAAACATGATAGCTTTTGATTTAGTCTGTTGTGCTGACTGCTGTGTTCACAGCAGCGCCATGTTCGTGTGCTGCAGGCTTTGGTGACACGGCACTGGTTCAAGCAGGCTAGTACGTTCTGTCAGGCACCCAGCCTTGAAAATTAGGTATAATTCATTTCATAGATGATTAGTTGATTTTATGATCAGGTATAATTCATTGGTGTGTTTCATAAGAAATCCCTTTACCATATTTATAGTCATATTCCGTGATAGAAGCCTAATGTCGTTGGTGGACTCTCAGGCCTAGCATGTTGTTTGACTGACAGGTACACAGTGCGTGCTTTAGTGAACAAGTGATCACAAGTATTGGTCTACACTGAATTTGTTTAAAATTATAAGTAGTATACTCTTAAGTGGCAAGCAATTCATCTGTGGTAAGAATTGTTGCCCAGAAATTAAAATTTTACTATCTTATGAGTCCTCAATTGTAGCTCTTTTCCATTTTATTCGAGAGCCCTTATAATGCTTAAGGATATTACAGTAACTTTTTTTTAGAAGTTGGTAATTTTTCTTATGTAATTTGAGATAGCTGCACATGTTGAGATAGTACATGTTCTTTAGAAAGCAGCTGCCCCAAGGAATTTCTGTGATGTCATTTATGTCTCTTCTGTCTGTAGTAGCCCTGGCAGCACATGGGTTAAAAAGTTGGATGCTAATGAAGGATCAGCAATTCTAACCCACCAGCTGCTCCTTGGAAACCCTGTGGGGTATTTCTGCTCTGTCCTGCAGGGTTGTTAGGAGTCAAAATCAACTTGATGGCAGTGGCTTTGGTTGTGATTTGAAATGTGATGGGGTTCCCTAGAGAATTTAAGTCAGAAACTTTAGATACCAGTAGATGGCAGTGAAAAATAAGCAGAGTCATAGAAGTTTCATTCTTTGAAGAAAAGTAGTTTCTACTTAAGTAGTGAACCAGAGTTCATATGGCCTGAATTTGCTTTTGCTTCAGAACTAACAGAATCCTAAATGTGAGTTACACATCTGATTCTGGGAAGGTGCAAAGAAAGCAAAACTGGATTTTGCATGTGAAAGTTTGTAATTTAGTGTAATAAATAAGATACATAAACGTGAATAATACTAAAGAATAAATTAAGAAACTAGGCACAAATATTACTGCAGATACATAAAAATAGTGAATTTCAGCAGATGACCCTTCATGAGTGATGCCTAGAAAATACATGTGAATCACATTTAAGAAATCAGAACATGTATAAAATTCTACTGAATTTTTATTCAAATGACTTCAGGATATTTTGGTGCTATTAGTACTGCTTTAACTTATGCACTTGGCTTGGCTGGCTGAACTTACGAAATACGAGGCCCACTTTCTCTTACCTGTGGAATTGGTTTCTGGAATTCTAGTTAAACTGTGTCCTAATTCTGAGTTTAGACAGATTGTTTACTTCTCTGAATACCCTAACTTGCTAAATCAAATAATTATCTCTTCTGCCAAACCTTGTTGGGTAGATATGTAGATAAAGTAAGGTAATATGTTGGAGCTCTGTTTTTTTAAAAGCATATACAGACAACAAAAATTGTGGGAAATCTTGTAAAGGATGACGTTTCTTCAGTAAAGTCATGACGTGAAAAATACTGGAGGGAAAAGGAACCTGTCAGTTAAAGCAGGCTCTAAGTAGAGGAAAGCTTTCAAGTCCTGTTAGCCAAATGCAATGTGTAGACTTTATTTAGATCTTGATTTCAACAGACTACAAAAAGCGTGTATACGTTTGACACATGAGAACACTGACTATGGGTGTGTGGTATTAGCTATGTAGTATGTAATATTAGCTGTATGGTATTCCGTTTTCAGGTGTCACAATGGTGTTTACAAAATGGCATAGTGTCTGAGATTTGTTTTAAAATAATCCAATGGTCAGGACATTTTATAAGAGTCCAGGGGCTGGGGCTTGTTAAATGAGGCAAGATTGAATATTGGAGCTGAGTAATGGATAAATAGGGGTTGATTAGTTGATTGTATGATTCTGTTTTCCTGTTTGAAATCCTTAACAACTAGTTTTGCATAACTAAGATATTATTGAAATTGTATGCTGTGTCCTTAAATAACAAATGTGTAATGATCTGCTTGCCAGGTAAATCATGTTACTGAATCAAGAAAGAGGAAAGTTACAGGATAAAATGGGATTGGTTGGCACTAAGTAGGATTCCTTTAGAAGTATGTGTAATTCATTTTCCTTTCATTACTCCATCCCAGCTTGGAATCTGAGAGCCGCTTTACTATGTAGACCCTGTGTAATTGGCTGAGACTCTAGAATGCTGAAAAAATGGCTATCTTATTCCCTCACTGGAGGAAACTCTGTGAAGCAATTCTACTCTGTTCTGTAGTGTTGGAATCAACTCAGTGACAGTGGGTTTGATATCACCTCATAAGACTGAATTCTCAGGCAGAAAGAATTGGCTAGAGACTGTCTGCTCAAATTAGCCTGACAATACAAATAGGCTTCATTGTGTTCTGCAAGGATGCTCTTAACGCTCTTCTCTCTTCTCGTAGGCTGCTCCTCTGCCTGGCTGCTGCATACTCTTCTCCTTGCTGGAGATCCCACAGCTTCAGTGGTTGTTCTGAGAGGTGCACTTGCCCGCACTGAATCTCTGTCCTGTCTTGGATTGATAGTCAAAATTTCTGTCTCATTCACTTGCTCAATAACTCTGTATTCCTGTCTTGGTACCATTCTGGACCAAAAAACTGTTGCTTACTAGACACTAGACCTTTTTTCCCTAGCAAACCACTCTTTAAAAGAACTTGGTATATTTTACAGCATCTGTGCCAGTTGGTTCTGAAGAATCTTGATTGGAATAGTTGTGTTAATTCGTTCAGCAAACACTTATGGTATATGTAAAGCACTTCAGATACAACAGGAAATAATTTATGTGTGAAATAGACTGTCATCAATTGTAGTCTGTTCTAGGGCAGAGCACTAACTTTCCCTTGGTTTTAGGTGCTTCCAGTATTTTTCAGGGCTGCAGTCCTCACATTCCTCCTGTGTTGTAGGATAGAGCTTACCATCCTGCTTCATGTGACCAGAATTCAGTTCTCTAGGGGACCTAGGAACAACTTTCAGAATGGTTTGCCTGCCCATCCAAGAAACACACCTCCTTTTGTGGCTGTGGAGTTGCTTCAGACTAACAGAGACCCCATGTGTTGCAAAATAGAACTACTCCATAGGGTTGTCTTGGCTTGAATCTTTGCAGAAGCCTTTTGCCAGGCTTTATTCCATGCGCCCCTGAGTTAGTTTAAACTGCCAGCCTTCAGGGTGATAGCTGAATGCCAACTGCTTGCACCATCAGGTTCCTTCCATGAGGTGTAGATGGGCAGGTACACAATGGGTCATGCCATTGGGCTTCAAGTTGGAGGCACAAATTTAGTAGCTTTCAAAGAAGAAACAACCTTGGTTTGGGAGGAGACAATTAGAAAAAGTCTCCTTACACTTTTGCATTAATGTTATTTTTAGATTTCACAACAACCTATGAATAATTATCAGAAACCATGAAGAGAAGGGGCTGCTCAAATTAGCAGAAGAGTCCCAGTGGAAATGGTAGAGAGGAAAGAACCAGAATGCGTAAGAGCTTTGCTGCAGGGCAGTTCTTTGCGGGCCTTTTTTGGAGAAGTCGTGATAGCAGTTTGGTCCTGATCACCTATATACACCTTTTGGTGAATAAACAGGTGGCAGTTGATATGTGTGGTAAAGTTCAGTCCTCAGGGAATATTCATTGGAAAAAAATGCTGACTAAGTCAGGAACCATATTCACTTTAAACACCCATTGCAGCCTAAGCCTATAGTGTAGCCTGCAACTACATGTGCCACAGTTCACATGACCTGCAGCCCTACTGGTCTCCTGGATACCAGGTGAGGTTCGTAGTCATGGGTGTTACAACATCATTTGTGAACTGTACTGGCTTGCAGGTCTTCTCACACCGAGATAGGCTCTGGGAAGACACCTCTGCCACTTGTGGTATTTGGAGAGGAAGTAGTGTGGGCCTACTTTGTCTGCTGTTTACCTGGTATTTTGATTCTAAATGATTTGTAACTTCCATTGTTCAGAAACTTCAGACAAACATGGGTGACTACCAGACAATACATAAATTAGCACAGAGTGTCCCCCATAGCTACAGACTACATTTGGTTATTTCTGGGCAAGATTGAAGGCTCATGTGCTTAGTCATGAGTTGTTTCAACATTAGACCAGCTGAACGAAGAGGCCCAGTTCTGTCAATGTGGGAATAAGAATAAAGGTGTAGTCAGAATCGGGATTTAACAAGTAGAGTGATTTTGGCAGCTAGGTGCCTCTGAATTAAAGTAATAAGTAATAAAAGTAGATGGAAACTAAGACATGCTGTCCTACTGCAGTTCAGAAATCAGTACAACAAATATTGGAAGAACAACTTTAAGATAAATGAGATGGAAGTAGAGTAAAAATAAGTGATTAAAAACAAAATCTAGAAAGTACAGATAGTTGAAATATCTCAAAAACTGTTTGCAACGAGTAGCAGTCAGTCCTGCAGGGATACTGTGCAGGTTGTGTCCCTCATTCCCACGGGGAAGTAAGCTTGTTTTCAGCATAAGGAATATCAGTTCAGTGTATCTCAGAGGAAAGCCAAGAACCGTCTTTCTTGGGAAAATGCAGGAGTAGAACATTTAAAAGTCTTCACTGGTCTTCCAGCTCTGGGACTTCAGGATCCCTTACAATGAGTGGCTACTTTTCTTGAAGAGCACAGATGGGAACTACAGTTCGCTAGTGTAAAGAAGTGTCTACTGGTTTTATGGAGAAAATGTTAAGTATTTCTAGGATTGGGGAAGAAGAAGTCCAAATTAAAGGCCATTGTGTGTCCTTGGAAACCCTGGTGGTGTAGTGGGTTAGGTGCTACATCTGCTAAGCAAGAGGTCAGCAGTTCAAATCTGCCAGGTGCTCCATGGAAACTCTGTGGGGCACTTCTACTGTGACCTACAAGGTCGCTGTGAGTCAGACCCAAATTGACGACAGTGGGCATTATGTGTCCTTATGACTCTTAGGTTCCTTTACATTATTTTTCATACCAAAATAATTTGTGGAAAGGCGATTATTTCCATTTTCGTACCTTGGTTCATGTTGTTTTCCCACTGTGTCATACTTCATTCTTTAAACAAACCCAAGCTCCATCTTCCTCCGTTAAAGCCTTCAACCAACTACTTCATAGTGACTTCTGAATTTCTAAAAGTAACTCATTATCTACCACCTAGTATTCATTTATAAGAATGCCAGCCAAAAAAATAGTTAAGCTTTAGTATTATTTTTCATGTATTATTTTTCTGCTACTTCGTGTGTTGTCATCCAAACTAGATAGTAAGGTCTTCCAGAGCAGACATAGTTGGTTTACTCCTTTTATCCTTCAGGGTGCTACATACTTGGTAGGTTATTCCTTTAGTTTGTCTGACTCGGTGTGAGACCTAAAAACAAATGTTTGCAGAGTCAATTTTTCGGTCGTATGGATCTGAACAATACTTTTAGATGTGTTAAAATTTGCTATATAAAATGTCAGAAGTAAAAGCCATTGCGTATTTTCCCTTAAAGCAAATGACAACAGTTACAGCCATGCCTTCC
Source organism: Heterohyrax brucei (assembly GCA_028571685.1). NCBI lineage: Eukaryota > Metazoa > Chordata > Mammalia > Hyracoidea > Procaviidae > Heterohyrax > Heterohyrax brucei. Next base: position 90,409,496 of record CM053146.1, read on the forward strand.
AGCAGCAGAATCAAATAGCCTTAGTTACTTAATAGGTCATGTACGTTGCCTACTGCATAACTGGTTTTTTGTATTGCTTTTGCTTTATTTACTAACATTTCTATATAGCCATGTTCCATTCTCTCTTTCTATCCAGTCATCCCTGCTCTTTCTCCCTGTGTTAACTACTCTGGTATTTCAACTTTACAGCTTGTTTTCAAGAAAGTATTTTTTTAAAGTTTTGAGTTTAGAATAAAATATACACTATACAAATTCATTGGGTAAAATACCTACACTTGGCTCTTCCCTAATTGAAAAATACTCCCTCAGAATTAGCTGATTCATCCTTTTTAGGGCCAACCCATAAAATCTGAATCCAAGCAGTAGTTCTCCAATTAAGAAAACTCTAGAGGCCAGTTTTCAGTCCTTCTGAATCATAACTTGTTGGCAACAAAAGCTGGCATGTCTTGGTGTGAATAAGCCTTAATGTAAAAACCCCTAACCCAGCCTCAAAAGTTAGAAAGTGTGAGAGAAATGGATTCAGGGAGACATTTACACACAGTATATTTGTGAACATCGTTAGGGTCAAATTACTATTGAGTTACTGTAAATTGAAAATATAGATATTATGCACTTTAAACTCTAAATCCTGCTAAATGTCATTGTGTGTTTTGACACCATGCTGGGGAAGATAGAGCTACCTGTGATACTTAAACAGCTGGTAGCAAAATACTAGCAGAACCTGAGTCACCTCAATGTCTTGTCTTCAGAAGAGTCTTCCCGTTGACCTCCTCCATGAAATCTTCCTTGACAAGTGAAAGCTGACTCCAGTCATTACTACTTTATTCTGTCTGTCTCTCTTTCTGATTAATTTCGGTATAGAAATTCTGCACAGTGTTTCAAGACATTTGAAAGTATTGTGGGAAAGACACTTCGAAAACAGTTCAGTCATTTCTAATACATAATAAAACTAGTTACAATCGGTAGTTACCATGTTTTATTAAAAGTCGTTAGGTGGTGCAGATGATTAAAGGGCTCAGCTACTAACCAGAAGACTGGCAGTTTGAATCCCCCCAGAAGCACCTCAGAAGAAAGGCCTGGCAGTCTACTTCGGAAAGATCACAGCTGTTGAAAACTGTTGTCAAGGTCCTGAAACTGATTGGCACTCGAGTGACTTGGTTTGGGTTCCGAAGATTGAGCTAGCAAGTTTGGTCTCCCAGTGGGCAGCAGATTGGGCTCCCCTCTCTCTCAAAGCACATGAGCATGCAAACTTTTGAGTAGCAAATGATGGAAATGTTTATTAAGGGAAAATATGTTTCAAAGAGGTAACAGATCAGTCTCAATGAGTGGAAAAAGACTTAGTATAGACTCGGGGTGCTTTCTACCGGCAAAAGCAGGAAATGATGTCATACAAGGGAAGGGTGGGTAGTGACTTGGTTGTAGATTGGGTTTGAGGCAACGTGGTCACTTCACAACTGCTAGGAGAATTGTTAGATCAGTGTCAACAACTGTTAGGAGAGAACTATTACGTTTGCATCACAAACTGCCAGAACAAATTATTGTATCTGTGACTATCCTTAAAGTGGCAGTGATCAGCTCCCTAGCTAGCTTTGAGCTAGCAGTTCCAGAAACATGAGGCTGCTGAGTAGAAATTGACAGCAGAGGGTTTGGGGTTTTAACATGAGTATAAAGCATATACAATAAAACCTGTGCAAACTGGAACATGTATAAGGCTGAAACTGGTCAAAGAAGAAAAACTCAGCAATTTTCCAGTAATAAAGAGCAACAGAAAAGTGGCACAACTATTTATATATATATATAATCTATATATCGCTTGCTGTTGAGTCTATTCTGATCCATAGTAACCCTAGAGGACAGAGTAGAACTGCCCCATAGGGTTCATAGGGTTTTCAAGAAGCTGGTGGATTTGAGCTGCCAACCTTTCGGTTAGCAGCCACACGTATCACTTAACCACTGCACTACCGGGGGCATGATACCCCTGTATCATGAATTGTGTCCCCTAAATAAAGGACCTTCCAATAAGGATGTCCTATTTTTGAAAGCTCATGACAGCAATATTTGTGAAGCTATAGTGGCCATGTTTATCACTTTTTTCAATTTTAACAAATTGCCATGAAAATTACATGATTCCACAATGTGTAGAAATTATTAATGATCAAAATGGGTGTTTGTTTGCTAAACATTCTGTGCATTATATGAAATCTATAATGCACATAGTCATCCCACTGAGAGAACAACTGGACATTTAATCAAAAAATTTGAGACAGCCAGGTCTGCTGCCAACCAGACAACACCTGTGCAGCAGCGAACCACACATTCCGATGAAAACATCGCCACCGTTCCTCAGAGTATCTGTGAGAATCTGTCCCCATCAACTTCTTGCTGAGCAGAGGAACTGGGCATTTCCTTGACACAATTTGGAAATTTTGCATCTGGACTTGAAGCTTTAGCCTTGCCAAATTGTTTTAACTTAAGACCTGAAGTCCAACAACCATGGCTTGTACTGTACGTTTGCTGTCTGGGCTCAGAAGCAATTGGAAGCTGACCCTGCTTTTGGCTGAAAAATCATCTTCAAGGATGAGGCCCATTTGGGGATGAATGGTTTTGTCAAAACTGTTAACATTTGGAGAGATGAGACTCCAATGGAGATTGAAGAATGTCCACTACATCCCCCAAAAGTTAACTCTTTAGTGTGAATTTTGGTCCAGCAGAATTGTTGGCCTTTATTTTTTCCATGATGAATAAGAGGCTGTGACTGTCAGTGGTGAAAGATACTGGGCTATGACAGCTGGCTGTTTTTGGCCCCATTTCAAAGATGCCACAGTGGCCATTTACCTGAAATTCTTTTCACACATAATGCTGTCAAGTGTACTTCAAAGTAAAACAAAACTGTACAATGTGCACAGTTTGTTTTATTCAAGTTCAAAGACATGACAACCTTACTGGAAGAGCCTTTATATCAACTTGGCTAGGCTGTGATTCCTGTATTGTGTGACTGCCCACCGTTCTATCATCTGATGCAGTTTTCCTATGTGTTGTAATGAAGTGAGTTAGGCATCAGTTATATTAATGAGTCAGGATTCAATTCATGAGACTGCATTTGTGTCTCGAGCCAGTCTCTTTTGAGAGATAAGAGAGAAGCAAGCAGAGACAGAAGGGGACCCCACACCACCAAGAAAACTGCCGGAGGAAAGTGTAGCCTTTGGACCAGGGTTCCCACACAGACAAGCTCTTAGACCAGGGGAAGACTGATGACAAGGCAGTTTCTCCAGAGATGACAGAGAAAGCTTTACCCTGGAGGTGATGCCTTTGAATTTGGACTTCCAGTCTACTAAAGTATGAGAGAATAAACTTCTGTTTTAAAGCTGTCCATTGGTATTTTTCTGTTACATGAGCACTAGATGACTAAAATACCCTTGTCAGAGGCATAAAATTTGTGCGACCCAGAAAAATAAGCTAGTCCAGTCAAGTGCTAGCTCTCATGGGGTTCACTGTATTTGAAAGGTGAAACTGCGTCTCACATTTCTACAATGGAAGCACACGTTTTGCATTTCACACAGTGTTGTAGATAAACATTTGAAATTAAACTCCAAACAATGTCATATTCTATGAAGTGAGAATTGTATTCTAACACTCACTCATACCCATCTGCTTGTCTGTTTCTCTGCCCTAGACTGCATAAACCTTGAAGGTCAGGACTGTATCTTGTTCATTCTTGATCTCATGGTCTCAGAAGTCAGTAGTATTAGGACAATAAATGAAAGAAAAAATAGGAACATAAATCAATTTATAACAAATAAACCTCACAAATGCATATATATCATCAGTGAACAATTGTTCTTTAAACTGTAGGCTATATTCACAATTCTCAGAAATAAATACATCAAAGTGTTTTCTTGAATTAAGATTACACTACTGTGTAGTTGGAAATCTTAGTGATGAACTTGTTAAGAGCTATGGCTCTTAACCCAAAGGTCACCCGTTCAGTCCTTCAGGTGCTCCTTGGAAACTCAATGGGGCAGTTTGACACTGTCCTATGGGGTTGCAATGAGTTGCAGTTGACTCAAAGGCAGTGGGTTTGGTCTTTTTTGGTGGAGTGTGTAGTTATTAATCTTTGTAAGGTGGCTTTTCGGGTGTGGAACAGAGTAATATTTTGAAGTCTCAGAATGCATAAAAATTATTCAGTCTGTTTTCTTCCCCAAAGCTTTTCATTAGACCTGTTACAAACACTGATAAATTCGATTGGTTTCATTTTGGTTTCTTACTCAGTCCCTCAGGTTAATGACCAAAAAGTCCCACTCAGGGCACTTACTATTTAGTCTATGTTAGTTTTCGAGAGGACAACCCTTTTAACTGCACAATTTACAAACGTACTGGCTTGTAGACAGCCTGTCTGAAAATGCATGCCAGTTTCTTTATAAATTGCGAGGCTGTAATTGCAGGCCAGTTATCTACAGGAGAAATAATTGGACATTCAGTTCAGTTTTAACAGAACAGTGTGATGCTCCTTGTCATCACTGATTTGTACTGCCTAAATGGAAATCACTGATCAGCTAACTGAAGGAGCGCAATGTAAATCCACTTACCACTCAACAATAATTTTCTAAGCATGTGAATTGTGCAAGATTTTTGTTTTAAGAGTTAAAACTCAGTGAATCAAATACACTTGCTGCCCTTATGTTAATTTTCATTCAAGTAGGGAGAAAATAGACCAATAATAATAGCACAGTAAGTAAATATTATAGTATATTCGAAGATGTATTATGAGATAAAGGAAAGGTTGGGAACAGGAAGGTTGCAGCATTAAACAGGGTAAGCAAAATCGTTCTAGAACTGGAAAAGGTGGCCGCAGAGTATCTAAGGGACATATCAACTGAGAGAACACCCAGAGAGAAGGCTTTAAGACATATTTGGAAAAGTCCAGAAACAATGGGGAGAGTGAGGTGACCTGAGTGGAATGTGGCAGTGAGTGAGAAGGAGGAGCATCTTGGTTTACTCAAATGGGAAACTATTGTAAGCTTTTGAACAGAGGAGTGACAAAATTTGACTCACTTTAAAAGGTTGGTTCAGTAACACTGTAGACTACAGGGAAACAGGCTGGAACTTGGGGACCAAATAGGAAGCAACTACAGTCATGCAGAAACAAAAGGGTGGTGGTTTGAAATAGCAGATGCATTTGTGAAAAGTGATCCAATTCTGAGTATATTTTCCTAGTAGAACAAGCTAAGTTTCCTAACAGGTTGACGTGGAGTAAGAGAAAAAAAAAAGAAGAGTCAAGGCTGAACCAGATTCAAAACAACAACTTTGTTTCCCAAAAAAGCATTCTCTCAGGAGCATTGACCTTTTAACTGGCCAGATAATAGCTTCTATTTGGGTGAACATCAAAACACAGTAATGAATTGCAAACCAGTGAATAAAATGTGAATTCTTGAGTCCATACTGGAGAGAGAAGTGGAAGAACTGCTGGATCCGGAAAATTAAAATGTTGCAACCATCTTTTTAAAATTTAGTTGGGGAAAGAATTATTATTTGTTGCCATAAGTCACTTCTGACTCAGAATTATTAAGGGATGCTAAATCTAGGAAAAAATTTGATGAGGAGCAGGGGTGTTTCCACAGTCTCAAGATATCTTTTCACAGATTGCTTATTTGCTGCAAGGGGGAATAAATGACTCTATAATGGAGAAGCTAAGCCACAGTTTGACTAGGTGCTTGTTTCACCAGTGGAGAACTGTGGACAAAGTTGGCACCAGATATGACAGAAATCCCATTGTTTATGATAGTCCAACTGGGGATGCAAAACCTGAATCTAGTAAAAGAGGATTCATCAGACAAGATCCAAATTGAGAAAGATTTTAGAACATAGTAGACCTGTGTTCTTCAAAAATGTTAGTATCAGGGGAAATATTTGAATAAGTATTTCAGCCAAGATGATAAACTCACGGGAAAAGATGCTCAATGTAATCAGTCGTTAGGGAAGTACAAACAGAAGCCTAATGTGATGATTCCCCATGCTTAACAGAAGACTGACCGTACTAAATGCTGGCAAAGATATGGAAAACCTAAATTCTCATACGCTGTTGGTTGGAATGTAAAATAGTACAACCACTTGGGAAGAGTCTGACAGTTTCTTAAGGAGTATTCCTTTCCAGATGTTTACTCAAGAGAAATAACCTACTCTTACATGGCTGAATAAAATGAATGATACGTATCTGATATGATATATATACATATATTTGTGTATGTGTGTATACCTAGAGAATAAAGAAAATGTAGTAAAATAAAAAATTGGTAAATTTGGATAAAATATGTACAGAACAAAACAATAAATTATTTTTAAAGCAGTGACCTCAGCTGAGTGGAATAGGACAAGGGAGAAAGACTGACACTGTTTTATTAAGCTTTTTAAATGACATTTTATTTCTTCAATCATGTTTCTGTATTACTTTATTTTTAAGTTTGAAAATTCTATGAATTCTTTATTGAGACTTTTTCTTTTTTAACACAAAAGTAGGCATTTGGTTGCATCGGCTGCAGAATTCCAGAATAAAAAATTACTGCAGCAATACCCTGTGGAGAACTTTTTGATCCCCCAAAATTATTTTGGCTCCACGTATTTGGGAGGGTGATGAAGGCCCCAAACTCTATTCCATCGAATCAGGTCATAAACAGACTGGGTGGCCCTGTATTCAAACAGCATCATTGCATTTCCTCATCTTTTATAAGAAACTATCAATCTTCTCCCCAGTCAGTTACTTTTAATGCTAAAAGCTTCACATTTAGCCTACAGCATAGAAGAGCTGCACTCCAGGTACTGGTCAGGAAATAACCTCAAACTCATTACCACTCAAGTTTTTACAAAAGCCCAATTGAAGAGAGTAATAATTAGGGACAGTGGTCTACAGGTTATAGAGTCCATTCTTCCCTCTAAATAGCCTGAAATGTTTTCCTAAATTAAGCCAAACCAGCAGAGATCCACAAACCTGACCACATCTTCTGGAACCCATGATACCTACAGAATTGCCTTTTACTGAATTTGGCTTTAGTGTTGGTTACACATTAAGACCCACTGAAGGGTGTTGTAAGAAACAGCCTTATGAAAATCTGTTGAGTGGACTGTAGAATAGTGTCCGCTTCATTACACAGTGACTTCTTTGTGAGAGTTTACAAGAGAAATTTCTTCCTGGTCTCCCAACCAGAAATAATTATGCCACTCTTGAGAAACCAGCTTGTTTTTATCTCCTAAACACTGAATCGTGTAGCTGATCGTTTTTCCTTCTTGATTTTGTCTGCCAGAATTCAGAGGCAAATTTGTGTTTGGTCTCTAGCGGGGCCACAAGACCTTACAATACGTACTTTGTGTACTAACCTTATTCCTAGCTTCATTGTTGAGTGAGTAAGGCTTCGTGGAGGCAGAGGGCCTGGGAGCTCTAACACTTTGGAGCCCTAGAGCTCTAACACTTACGATTTGTGAAGTTAATAACGTCTCCATGCCTCCCTTACTTCATCTGTCAAATGGAGATACTAATAGTACCGGTTGCTTGCAGTTGTAGTGGGATTAGATCAATTAATATTTGAAAAGTGCTTAAAACAATGCTTACCACATAGTAAATATTCTGTTTAAGCAAACAAACAACAAAAAACCAACCCACTACCATCAAGTTAATTCCAACTCATAGCAACCCTATAGGACAGAGTAGAATTGCCCTGTCCAAGGAGCTCATGGTGGGTTTGAACTGCCAACCTTTTTATTAGCAGACGTGGCGCTTAACCACTATGCCACCAGGGTTTCCTATTCTATGTTTAGGTAATGTTATTGTTTCACCCTTTCTCCTCTCATGTTTATACTGGTCTCCTATTCCAGCAATGTTTAATGTAATCTTTTATCCTTAGTGTGTTTCTGTATGTGTTATATTTAAATATATTTACCATCTCAGATTCTTTCCAAAACAAGACTAAAATATAAAAAAAAAGGGAGGTGCAAAAAAAAAAAAAAAATCCCAAAATGTATGCAGCAATTGAGAGAGAATTGATACGAATGATTAATTTTTATACAAATAAAACAAATAATAGCCACAGTGTGGGTTATTTGTATAGATAGAATTTAATCTGACACACCTATCTTTGAGAAACTACCTCAAACCTTACCACGCCCTGACTTGCTCCCAGAAACAACTAGATTTCTGTGAGAACCCTTTGTGCATCTGTTCACAGGCCCTCCTTAGGAGACCACCTGAAACCCTAATGCATACACAAGATAAACCCATGGGAAAGGCACTTTTCTTCATTCTTTTTGATGAAGCAAGGGGCTTAGACTCTAAATGTCTCTCTCATTTGCTCAGCCCAAAATGACAATGTCTCTTTTTTCTGTGTGTGTGGAAACAATTTGTCCAGATAAAATGAAAATCAGATGCCCAGCATAACAAAAGATGTAAAACAGAAAAGGATGTTACTTGGAAAGTATTGAAAGGTTTTCACTCTCGACACTGAATATACTTCAGTACAGTCTCAGAATAGTTTTTCCTGTTATACTGAATGTTATCTCCGAGGAAAAGTCTTGTATTAACTGTTCTCAATTACCTTGAAATGATTATATAAGGATTCCCTGTTGGGAGCAGGTTTTAATAGATGAAAGGATTTCATCAATAAATACAACAGACTGTAGGCTCAGTGGACAGTGGGGATACAATATTCCCTCAGAAGCATTCCCATAAAAGACCAAGAACAAGCAATCTGTCAGGGACAAGGGCAAAAGAGAAAGTAGGAGGGCCAGAGAAGGGGACAGAACAGTACAGGGGAGCGGAAGGGGACTCCTTAGAAAGAGAAGACCCCACCAGTGAGAGAAGAGATATCACCGGAGGCCTGGGGTGATTGAAGGGGTCACCACAAAAGGCCAGGGAAGAAAACCACCAGAAGAGGAGAGCCTGGTGCCGGTGTCAGCTCTGCTAAGGCTGCTTCGTGGGAATCCAACGCTGAGCCCAGTCTTGGCTCTGCGGACTCTCAGCCCTACATAACCTCGTCTTTCAGACGAAGGTAACAATGCCTTCCCTGTATGTACTGTGGAGCATCTGGATTTTGAATTACTGTTTAGAGAGTATTTTGAGCCCCACAGGCAAGAAACATTAGGAAAGCACAAGGTACAATCATATGGCTTTTCCTAGATTTTTCTCCTGCTTCTTTCCGTTCTGACTGCTAAGAAAAATCAGAGCTGGTGGCCTATTCCTCCCTTTCTGTAAACCAGCCTAATCCCTCGATGCAGGTGTCATCTAGCCAAGCAGTCTTAAATTCATCCTCTATCTGTCGGGTCAAGGTTAGCTTGAAACTAAAAAACTGTTCTACTATTTAAGGCAAACAAACTAAGTCAACCATTGGTGGACTTGGTGGATAAACACTGAGAAACACTAAGTGAAACACACATGGCAACTTACTCTCTGCAGCTCCAAGAAAAATCTTGAAAACAAATTATAACAGTGACTATCATTAGCTATCATAAAGGACCATAGCAACGTTAATACAGCCATTTAACACTGAACTACGAAGTTGCCCTTAAAGTATTTATTCTTGAAACAGTAAAGGAAGCAGGATGTTACCAAGGCTTTGCCGTAGGAAGCAGAATTATATAAAGAAAAAAACTGCCAGCAGTTCAGCTGTTTAATATGCTCACTGTTCTAGAGGAGGAGACAGACTCCTACAAGACAGCACGCTTTTTCTAAGCTGATGAACTCCAATAACCCTACTTCAAAGCCCTACCATCATCCCATTTTCTTTTAGCTGCAATAGTAGCCATTCTTTAGGGAAAAGATGAAACATGGAAGAAACAAGACTAAAAATTAGGGAAGCTTTAAGTCATATACTAAAACTGATTGGATGCAACAAAAGTTTGTGAAAATGTTAGGAATTCGAGTCTTCACATACTTATAATGTGACTTTTTTTAATGACTTTTTCTCATAGCAACTCTATATAGACAGAGTAGAACTGCCTCATAGACTTTCCAAGGAGCACCTGACAGATCTGAACTGCTGACGTTCTGGTCAGTAGCTGTAGCACTTAAACACTGTGACTTATCGGGTGGCTATCTTTTGGAATCAACTCAGCAGCGGTGAGCTTGGGTTTAGTTTTGATAGTGGCTGTTAATCACAGAAAATGTCAAACATAAAAAATGAAAATAGTTTCTTGAAACCCAGGTGCCCTCACACAGCTCCAGCAGTCTCCAAGTCCCTGCCGTTTGCTTCACTGTGCTCTGCGGTCATCCCTGTACCTGCCTTGGATTGCATTTAAGGAAACCCCAGAGAACTCATGCTTCATCAGAAAATATTTTGACATGTGTCCCCAATAGATACTCTTTTTTGTTAATATAATTGTATACTATTTTTTCACTTTAACAACACAGACACTTTTAAATGGCGCTCATCATTCCCTCACTAGTCATTTATTAAGTGCCACCTGTATAAAGTCGGATCTGATTCGACGACACTTGGCTTTGGCTTGGTGTGTGCATTCTTGTTAGACTTACTGAAAAAATTAGAGCAGTAATTATATAAATAATGTCTCATCCCAAACATGGTATTAATTTTAAGTGTATCTAGATTTCTTTTTCAACTTGTTAATGTTTTTTGGAGAGCAAGATTCTCAAGTAGCACAGACTGTTTCTAAATTCAAATTTCAGTATTTCTAAAAATATCTGATGATGATGATGAAAGAGAAAGCACTCTTTAATTTCTCACCTTCTCCAGTAGACAATACTTAACCAGCTGTCTTCCATACTGCTATATAGAAACAGCATTGCACGGAACTTTTGAGATATTTTGGTGTCTGCTTGGCAAATATCCTTTTGTGGCATGGCTGAGATCCTCACTTTAATTCTTTCAAAGGTAGCAAAATGCAAGAGTTATAGCAATAGCATTAATCAAGGAAACATATCCTAAAAATGTCAGTCAAACACTTTAAAATGCACGGAGATAAGTTCCTTATGGGTAACCCCAACGATACTTCTCTCAAAGTACCTTAGATCCAATTAGGGGGGTTTTGGTGCGTGGAGGCTGGATCAAAAAGCAGTGGGAAACACTCCAAGTAAAATATACATTATGACCTACACTCTGCAGCCCCAAGAAAATGTTTTCTGAAAAACACACTATAATAGTAACAACTACTGTTGTTGTTAGGTGCTGTCTAGTCAACTCCGGTTCATAGCAGACCCATGTACAACACAACAAAACACTGCCGGGTCTTGCACTGGCTTCATAATTGTTATGTTTGAGCCCCTTATTGCAGTCAGTTTATCTCCTTGAGGGTCTTCCTCTTTTTGCTGACCCTCTACTTTACCAAGCACGATGTCTTTCTCCCGGCACTGGTCCCCCTGAAGACACATCCAAAGCAAATGAAGTCTCACCATCCTTGCTTCTAAGGGGCATTCTGGCTGTACTTCTTCCAAGACATATTTGCTCACTCTTCTGGAAATCAGTGCTGTATTTCAGTATTGTTTGTCAACACCACCATTCAAAGACATCAATTTTTCTTCAGTCTTCCTTATTCATAGTCCAGTTTTCACATGCATGTAAGACATTTGGAAGTATCATGGCCTCGGTCAGATGCACCTTAGTTTTACAATGACATCTTTGTTTTTCAACAATTTAAAGATGTCTTTTGCAGCAGATTTGCCCAATGCAGTCCATTGTTTGATTTGATTGGTGCTTCCATGGGTGTTGATTGTGAATCTAAATAAAATGAAATCCTTGACAACTTCAATATTTTTGAACTAATCACAATATTGTTTATAGGTCCGTTAGTACAGACTTTTGTTTTCTTTATGTTGAGAGGTAATCCCTGCTGAAAGCTGTAGACTTTGATCTCCATCAGTGTTTCAGGTCTTCCTCACTTTCTGCAAGTAAGGTTGTGTCATCTGCATAAGACAGGTTGTTAACAGAAAACTAAGAGTTAACTATAGTTGCTGTTAATGTTGTTGAGAAATGCTATTTGCAATGAAGAACTTGTTGGTCTTGCAAAATTCTATCATGTGATCACCACTATCATTTCTATCACCAGGGTCATGTTTTCCAACTACTGACACTTCTTTGTTTCCAACTTTCACATTCCAATGACCAGTAATTATCAGATTGCAGAAGTTGGTAAAAATCGCCAATTTCCTCATCTTTGACTTTAGTGGTTGGCACATAAATTTGAATAATAGTCATGTTATCAGGTCTTCCTTATAGGTGTATGAATATTATTCTATCACTGACAGCATTGTACTTCAGTAAACATCCTGAAATTTTCTTTTTCATGAAAAATACAATGCCATTCCTCTTCAGCTTGTCCTTCTAGGCATAGTAGACCATATGACTGTCAGATTCAAAATGGCCAGTACAAGAACACTGCAGCCCACTAATGCCTAGGATACCAATTTTTATGCGTTCCATTTCATTTTTTTGATTTATGGTTTTTCTAGAGTCATACTTTATACATTCCATGTTGAATTTTTAATGGATATTTGCACCTATTTCATTTCATTTTAAGTCACGTCACACCAAGAAATGGAGATCTTGAAAGCTTTTCCTTATCTACATCGTTAACATCAGTTTTGCTCTGAGGAGGCGTCTCTTCCCCAGCTGTATTTTGAGTGCCTTCCAACGTGAAGGGTTCATCTTTCAGCACTGTATCAGTGTTCTGTAGCTACTCACAAGGTTTTTACTGGTCAATTTTTCCAGAAGTAGACCACCACGTCCTTCTTTCTAGTCTGTCTTAGTCTGGAAGTTCCACTGGACACACCTGCCCATCGGGGACACCCTACTGGTATTTGAAATGCTAGTGACATAGCTTCCAGCATCACAGTAACGCACAAGCCACCACAATGGGACAAACCGACAGTTGCCTAGTGGCTGTTACTAGTAGTAACTGTTTGTTGTTAGGTGTCTAGGTACCATCAAGCTGATTCTGACTCATAGCAGCCATGTGTCCAGCAGAAACCCTGCCCAGTGCTGCACCCTCCTCACAGTTGTTGCTACACAGTGTCCTCTTCACTGCAGCCACTGTGCCAGTTCATCTCATTGAGAGTCTTCCTCTTGCTTCCTGACCCTTGATTTTATCAAGCATGATGTCCTTCTGTGGGAACTTGTCCCTCCTGATAACATATCCAAGGTACCTGAGATGAAGTCTCATCATTCTTGGACTAAATTACACCTGGTACAAGTCATGGGATTTTCAGTTTCTTCATATTCCTTAGAAAGCGGGACAATGAATAATGGAAACCAAAGAAGAACTGACACTTCTGAATTATGGTGTTGGTGAAGAATATTGAATATACCATGGACTGCCAGAAGAATGAACAAATCTCTCTTGGAAGAAGTACAGCCAGAATGCTCCTTGGAAGCAAGGATGGTGGTGATGATTACTAGCTATCATAAAGGACCACAGCAATGTTGGCCAAAGCCAGGTGCCATCGAATGCAGCCATTTACAAGCTTAATGAAGAATATACACTAAGTAAAGGCATGTCAGTGTAAATTGGGTTGCTTACTCTCAAAGGCAGGACCACCTCCGTTCTGAAACTGCCCTTGTCAAGTTTGTCAGCAACCTCCATCCTAGGGTCCTTGTCTGACTTCTGTGTACTTCACCTCTCAGCAGCGCTGACCACTCTGGTAAAGCAAGCTCATCTCCCAGCTTTGATGGTAGCGCACTGTTTTTTCCCTTCTTTACTACTCACATCTAACTAGTCTGCTTGCTTCTTCTCCAGCTTGACCTCTTAAATATTAGAGTAACTAATGTCTTCATTCTCAGCCCTTTTGTCCTCTGCCCCTCACTATATATGTTTTCTTTCTGAAGAACTGTATTCATTCCCATGGCTTCAAATACCAAGATGTTGACTGTCAAAGACTCTCACATTTAGTTCTCCAGTACCGACTTCTCTGCTGGGCTCCAGATTCATTTAACTAGTTGCCTATTTAGCATCTCCTACCAAAGACTGAATGAACTTTTTAAATGTAACATGGACAAAACGCAATTGTCTATTTGCTCTCCCACCAAAAAAGATTCCTGTTCTTCCTTCCACTCTTCTCGTCTTAGTAACATCAATCTGCCATCTACAGAGCAGTCTATGCCAAACCTGAAACTAGTGTTTGATTTCATCTTTTTGCCCTACCCTTTACACCCAACTCATCAGAAAATCATACTGATGCTGCCTTCAAGATACTCCCTGACTTCTCCTCCTCCCTTCAGTTGCGCTGATTCTCTCTTTTTCCAGGCATCATCATCTCTTGCCTGGACTACTGAACAGTCACCTATATGGATACCATGTTTACACTCTTGCTCTTCTGCAATATGTTCTTCATATAGCAGTGACAGTGATCTTTATAAAGTGTAAGTTAAATGTTACTCTCCTGCTGAAGAATCACTCAATGTTATCCCATTTTACATAGAATAAAATTAAATCTTTCCCATGACTAACATAATCTTGGGGATACAGCTCCAGCCAATTTCTCAAGCTCTTGCCCACTGCTCTCTGAGGACACAAGTCCTGTTTCTGTCCCATGAACTCCCTTCCCCAAGTTCATTCTCCATATAAGGACATTTGCACTTTCTGTTACTCTGCCTGAAATTCTCTTATACATTCATGTGGGTTCTTGACAATTAAATATCAAGTCAAATATTACCAAATAAGCCAGTTCTTGAAAATCTTGCAACTCATATTTACAACAGCCTAGTTTAGGTGATTGTGTGTATGGCAGTTCTTCCAAATACTGTTGGAACTATATAAGGAGGAATCATTTAAAAATGAGTTCAGTTTAGAACCTGCTAAGTTTGAGACAGAATACCAGCAGGCAGCTGAATAGTGGTAGATAGAACTGGTCCTCAGGAAAAGGTTTTGGTTGAATATGTAGTTTCTAGTGTATAGGTAGTAAATGACTACATGGGTATATGTGGTTTTTCTCAAGAAACCAAAGAAGAAAAACTATAAAGAGACTGAGAATACAACAGCCATTTCATTGATGGGGAGAGAAAAAGAAACCAAAAAAGCCTGGGAAATACAGAGTAAGAAAACCAAAGGAGAATGAAGACGCGCCAGGGAGAAAGAAATTCCTAGAAGAATAAAGCGATAAACTCCAATAAGAAAAGCATTTACAACTTTTGGAATTGTGAAGTAGTTGATGGTCTGGGCTAGAGCATCAATGGCTATTTCTGTAGACTGAAACCCAAGAAAGAAGGCAGTTGACTATAATGGCTTGTTTATCAAGTATTTTTCTTTTTCACTAGTTCATAAGCTCCATGAAGGAACAACCTGATCTTTTCTATATAGTTACGTATCCTAGAATTCAGCGTAATGCCAGGCAATAATGGGCACACTGATACCAAGTCCACCCTCAATAGAAAAAGTACTTATCCAATGACTACTTGAGAGGAGGAAGAGGGAGGGAAAAGAGAAGAGAGAGGAGGAATGGGAACTAAGGGGAGAAAAGGAGCGAGCAAGTGAGAGAAGAAAGCAGAGCATGGAAGTAAGACAAGGAAAGAAATGGTAGGTGAGAGATGAGAAGCTCATTGTTTTCAGGGTATAATCCAGCAGATATGTCTTAACACACAGGGAAGAGAAAGACAAATGAGAAAGCTCTACAAGAAGGTAGGAAACAGGATCAGAAACTGGTGGAATGATTAGTTTTAAACTGAGATTCAAAGAAAATTGCTCTAATAAAACTGACAGAACATAATTGATAACCCACAAATGACCTATAACAAGTGATTTAAATTATTTTATATCATCATTTTCTTATTGTTTAATAATGAAATTATGTGACATAGCTAATGTTTGGATGCAACTTATGGTCTTCACTAAATGCTTAATAATCCAGTTGTAATTTGTATTTGTTCCACCGGAATTTTTGTGTTTTTTAGAAAAAATTGCCATGTTGGTCATGAAACATCTTACTTCCAAAGGTAAGGTAGGAATAGGGCAATAAAAAGAAATATGTACACTTAATTCTCATATAAAATAAATGGTCACATCTCATTAAAGAGAGAAAGGGAAAAAGAGTCCTGTTTTGGCAACCTCCAGCATCAGAACCTACAGAGGATGGACAGAAGAAACAGAGAAGTAATATTTGTTGTTTGTTATAAAAAAAAGATGCCAGGCTGGATCTCATCTATTTTATTCCATGTCCTTTCAAAAGCATAAATTCCCTCTGTCCCGAAGGAGAGGAAAAAAAAAAAAAAAACCCTCTGAATCATTATGGAACTCTCTATTTCGGTGGTGTGCTCATGCAGCCAAGTTTCTTGTTTACCAAAATTGAACTGTCATAACACTTGCCCTGCGTGATCCCGCCTGCGGACAAGGCTCTACTGATTTCTTTGTGCCTTCTTCAAACCTTGCTTTGGCCTTACCCCATACTTGAGGAAACAAACCTGAGCTTTACCTAATTTGAATCTTAGTCAAACACAGGTAAAAAGTACCAATTTATTTTCTGCTGCAAAAACTAGGTTCCTCTCACTGAACATCAGATTCTTTACCTCCGTCTCCCAGAATGTTTGCCTGACCAAGCTTTAAATATTACCGTTTTGTAAGAGGACACTGAAGTTTGAGAAGAACCAGTGATTAGACCCCATACCAAGAGTTATCAACAAAACCAGGACCAGACCCTAGGTTTTCTGATTCCTAGGCCAGTTCAAAAAGGAGCCCTGGTGGCCCAGCAATTAAATGTGAGGCTAATAACTAACTAAGAGGCCGGAGGTAAGGACCAGCCACTCCCCTGGAGACAGATGTGGCAGTCTGCTCCCATAAAGACTTGTAGCATTGGAGCTCCTTTAAAAAGCTAGAAATAGAAATACCATACAATCCAGCAATCCTACTTCTTGGAATATATCCTAGAGAAATAAGAGCTGCCACACAAATGAATGTATGCACACCCGTGTTCATTGCAGCATTTTTTACAACAGCAAAAAAGATAGAATCAATCTAGGTGCCCATCAGTGGAAGAATGGATAAACAAACTATGGTATATACACACAATGGGATACTATGCAATGATAAAGAACAACCATGAATTTGGGAAACACATCACGAGACAGAAGAATCTAGAAGGCATTACTAGCAAAATTAGTCCATTGCAAAAGGACAAATACTGCATGAGACCACTGTTAAAAGAACTCAAGAACTGCTTTAAACACAGAAGAAATTGTTCTTTGATGATTAGAGGGTCGTTGGGAGGGAGAGAGACATTCACTAATTAGATAGTGGACAAGAACTATTTTAGGTGAAGGCACAGACAATGAACAGAAGAGACGTCAGCACAAATTGACTAAACCCAAAGCTTAGAAGTGTTCTTAATAAAAACAAATACTTCCAGACACAGATTACGAGGGTCAGGAGTCTGGGGACCATGATTCCAGGGAACATTCAGACCAATTGGCATAACAAAATTTTTTAAGCAAATTTTCTGCATCCCACTTCGCTGAGTGGTGTCTGGCGTCTTAAAAGCCTACAAGTGGCCATCTAAGAGGCATTAATTGGCCTCAAATTACCTGGAGCAAAGGAGAAAGAAGAGCATCAACAAGAGGAAAGTGCAAGGCCAAGAGACAGAAAGGGTAACATGCATGAGAGACAACATCAACATGAGACCAGAAGAACTAGATGGTGGCCAGCCACCACCAGGACTGCCCTTATGGAAAACTCAGCAAAGAGTCCCTGATGGACTGGGAAAAATGTAGGATGCAGAACTTGAAATCCAGTAAGAAGACCAGACTTGATGATCTGATGGACTGGAGGGTCCCCAGAAGACATGGCCCCTGAACTTTCTGTTCACCCAGAACTGAAACCATTCTCGAAGTTAAGTCTTCAGGCAAAGACTGAACTCATATATAAGACATAAAATGATACTAGTGAAGAGTGTTCTTCTTGGCTTGAGCACATAAAGGAGACTAACCGGAGAATTCCAGCTTGGGGCAGAGATGGATCATCAGAGGGTATAGAAGCTGGTCAAATGGACGTAAGAAATATCAGCTGGAGGGGAGGAGGTGCTGTCAGTGTCAAGAGAGTAGCTAGGGTCACATGGCAGAGTACACATGTGTTTTTGCATGAGAAACTGACTGTAATTGTAAATTTTCACTGAAACACTACACACACACACACACACACACACACACACAAACATTGGAAACCCTATGGCGCAGTTCTGCTCTGTCCCACAATAAATTGGACTTGACAATGAGTTGGACTTGACTCAACAACAATGGTTGTTAGACTAGTTCATCTGTCAGTATACACGGGGTGCCCTTTTTAAATATTTACAAATATACAAGACTAAAAAGTGAATTGTGCCAGCAAGAAATGGTGAATTCCATTTGAGTCTTCCAAAATATAAACTTTGAATTACACTTATGTCTCCACCATCCCATTTTCACTAATTCACAAGCCAGCTAGTTGCCCATATGAACCCATGTTCCCATTCTGCTTTCAGGTCTTTTTATTGCTTAGAACTGAGCATGGGTAAGCTTACATTGGTCCGTTGACTTAATTTACAAAGCTAGTAGAAGGTACATCAAGAGAGAACCTGGAAACAAATGTCTTATTTGGAGTTTTGTGGATGGTT
Source organism: Heterohyrax brucei (assembly GCA_028571685.1). Taxonomy (NCBI): domain Eukaryota; kingdom Metazoa; phylum Chordata; class Mammalia; order Hyracoidea; family Procaviidae; genus Heterohyrax; species Heterohyrax brucei. The sequence continues at coordinate 90,428,064 of CM053146.1, forward strand.
TTTGTTTTATGTGTGGATTTCCATCACGCAGTTCCATGAGTGACTGAAGATTTCTGAGTAGCCACTGTTGGGTGCTCTACCATGCCCCTTCCTTCCTAACCAAGTCATTTCTGCACTGTATTAGAGCCTTGAGACCCCAGCCATCTCTTGTCTCAGCATTATATAGTCTCTGACAACGCCATGCAGGGACAGCCTGCCTGTGCCACAAGTCACACATTTCCACCTGAGGCTTCCTGTCTGTGTGGGGCCTTTCTGGGCACCTTTTCTGTCCCACATCCATACCTGCCCCCAAACACTCATAACTAAAGTGCAGGAGGCTCCCATTCCCCAGGATATTTTTTATTTTAACCAGAGACAAGGAGCCATGGGATAAATGTGTCCACCTTTTGCTCCACTCTCATTTTGAATTTAGTCCCTCTTAAACTGAAGCAAGTCCCCTCTTCAAGCCCCAAGTATTTAGTCTTTTCAGTGTTTGAGACCCTATTCCTTCTAACTCCTGTTTCTTTTGGGAGTTATCCAAGTTAGGTTGCTGTGGTTCTTCTAAGAAGAAGAATGAAGAAAAAACAATAAAAAACATAATCGATTAACTGGCCTAATAATATACTTAGTGTTTCTCTTCTACCACCTACTTCACTATGTATTCCCTGGGGTCTTTCAAGCTTCCAAGTGGCCATCAAAGGCACATTTGTTCTCTATTCACCTGGAAAAGCAGGAAAAGGAATGTCAGAAATAGGAGGAGGATATGGAATATGTTGGTAGTTGCCTCCACTGCCACAAGGAGAACTGACTGGTACCCCACTATCATTACTGAACACTTTGATCAAAGACTCTGTAGCAGAATCCTCATCAAAAGGGTAAAATGCAGAACAGAATTTAAGATTGCCGGGCACTCCAGATTTCCTGGACTTCTGATGGTTGGATAAACTTCTGAAACTATTGCCTTAGATAATATTCATACCTTACACCAAAACTATCCCTGGAAATCTTAAAACCAGACAGTCTATCTTAACTAGGAAAAAGTGTTTGCCTTGTGCATTATGCTTTTATAAGAACTATCTATATGGGATCAAACTGACAGCAGGTTGAAAGACTACATACATAGAAATCTTAGGGACAGGGAATTTATCTTAACAGGGAATGAAAAACTCAGGGAAAATGGTTGCACAAGTCAAAGAATGTATTCAGGGTCACTAATGGTACATGTAGAAACTTGAGTTGGTGGATGTTTTGCTGTATATATTCACAACAATCATAACAAAATAAAATTTTAAAAAGGGCTAAGGAGAGGGTTTTTGATATAAAGTTGTCCTCACACAATAATAATAATAAAACCATGTGCTCCAACAGAGGCATGGTACAGATGACAGCTATCAACCAACACTTGTTCTTTACTTACACTTCTTGGCATAGTGAGGAAGACACAAAGAACAAATATCTCCTTTAAACTCTCTTGTATTCACTATAGCTTCTCCTAGTCTGCTGTCTTCAAATGTCTCAGCTCAGCCTACACTCTTAAATTCCATAAACTTCCCCTCTCCATTCTTAATAAGACTTTCACATAAATGTTTTTCTTGTAGTTACTTCCCTCTACTTCCTGCCCCTGCTGCTCTGGGCCCCTTCTCAAAATCTCCACCGGAAACAGCAGTAGCACTTGGGAATGTTTTTTAGGCATAAAGGTACCTTAGGACGTGTCAAATGACTGAGAATTTGTGTTGTAGCAGTGATTTTCGATATGCAGTCCTTGGAGGAGCCTATACAGGCACTGGAAATTGATAGAAATGGAAATTTGGGGAGCCCTTTCCAGGCCTACTGACTGGAGAATGGGGCCCAGCAGTCCGGTTCCACAAAGCCTCCAGGTGACTCTGACAGACACTAAAAGTTGAGAGTATCGTAGCAAGCACTGTCACATGATTCCCATTCAACCCTCACCAGATGCCCGAATCACCTGAGGAGGTTTCAAGACTTGTTACACAGTCACAGGACTCACACTCTCAGAGGGTCTATGGTGGCGCTCAGAGGGCCTATGGTGGCGCTCAGAGGGCCTATGGTGGCTCTCAGAAGTCCCAGGTGATTTTCCCCCACTAAATGATTTCTTACGTTTTCTTGTTTTTAAGGAAACCCTGGTACGTGTGATTAAATGCCAAAAGGTCAGCAGTTCAAACCCACCAGGAGCTCCTTGGAAACTCCATAGGGCAGTTTTACAAAGTGTCCCTGTGAGTCAGAATCCACTTGATGGCAGAGGATTTGGTTTGGTTTTGGTTACATGATTTTAATGTTTAGTCATCCTAAAACACTGCCCTATCGTCTAATAAGAACTAATCGGGAAAATGTTTTCAATTTAAAAAAATTTTCTTTTCTTGTAAAGAATGTGCTGGCTTCCTCATTTACATTTGAAATGTTTCAGTATCTTTAAAACCTCAGCCCTAAAGTGGAATCCCTGGGTGGTGCAAGTGAGTGATACCCTTAACTGCTGGCTGAAAGGCTGGCAGTTCAAGTTCATTTAGAGAACCAGAAGAAAGTTAATCAGCCATTGAAAACCCCTTCTGGAGCACAGTTCTACTCTGACATGCATGGGGCCATCATGAATCAGAATCTACTCCAGAAATGGATTTATTGGTTAATCCTAAAATAGTCATGAACTTCAGTATAGAATAAGACTATGAAAGGGCTAATAATTGTAAAATATTGATTAACAATCCTTGCCTGATCTTTCAGACTGAACCTAGAGACTATGAGGGTTTTTTTCAGATCCTGCCCAGGACTGAGCCAGATAACATCACCCACCTTGCCCAGGCACTTGAGGAGGGTGTAGACAACGTCGCAGTTTTCCTAACAGCCCCTCCACGAGTCTGGCTCGTCTTGTGACTCCAGGCCTTGCCCAGGGACCTGAGACCACTGCCCAGATTACATCACAGTTCCTGGACAAACCACCCTGTGACTAGTGGCTCCCTGCTCTCCCCCCTCCACCTGAATAACACCTCCTTTGTTTTTTTTATGTAAACCTACCTTCCTATAAAAACATTCGTCTTGAGATGAGATGTTAAGGTGGTTTTTAGGGTGCTAACCCACCAGCTCTAATTGCCAGCCATCAATAAAGCGCAGTCCCTTCCCCATCTTTATGTCTAGTTTTGTAGTGATGGGCAGTGAGAAGCTGCAACCGGGTTTTCTGGCAACAACTGCAGTCCAATTGATTAAAACTTGCATCATTAAAATATGTCAGTGGTCTTGGACTGGACTTGGGAGCACAGAATGAGCATGTGGTATGTGTGCTTTATGGTTTTATACATTTACAGAAGGCTGTCCTACTGGTTTCTTTCTCAAGGGGAGAGGAGAGGGTAGAGAGGAGGGAACAGGTGTTCACTGAGAAGATATTAGAAGAGTGAACAGGAGGAGTGTGCTGTCACAGATAGAGGTGAGGGCAGATAGAGTTGTGTAGAGACAGGTAAGCAAAATTGACTTGGATTGCATATTGTCACTTGATTATAATTTAAAAAAATTTAAATACATATATATGGTCTTTAACATTTCTGAGAGGCACACATGGTAGAAGTGTTTAAAGTAAGCAGAACTATTCCAAGCATCAGGGACACCTAGGATGGCTGCAGAGTACTTGCGGTTCATTGATGGCTGGCTTGCTGCCTTCCGCCTTAACAAATTTAGCAACACTTCAGGTTGGTGCCCCGGGCAACTGGCCTTCTCACACCCTCCTTTCCGCCCCCATCCTTTGGAACAGGAGTACAATTCTGCTAATGTCTTTAGACAAAGACATCATTTTATTCAGTTTTTATTAATAGCAGCAAGTGTTAGACACTTTGTAGGCTGAGCCCCGTAGGGAGAAAAATCAGGGTACGATTGTGGATTTAAGCAGTATGCCACCTCATCATGCCAGTTTTCCACTTTCTTTTCATAAGTACCAAAATAGACAATGGAAAAAACACCGTCCGAAATTTTCCAAATGAAAAGGAGACATTGCTTTGGAGGTTAACTGGTGACATGTGTATTTACATAAAACAATATACAGAATCACACAAATCTCCACCTTTTGTGGCTTAAAGCACTTCCATTTACTGCCAGGTGATTGGATTTAAGTAATCATATGGCATCTAGTTATGAGCTGAATAACCATTTTGAAGAAAACTGACAGTTAACCAATGCATTGATGTTTCTGTATTTTCACCTAGCTTGCATGAATTATCTTGATGTTTTCCTGATGATATAATGAGCCGAAAATCCAGTGTTATCCAGTTACTCTAGGAACAATCGCCAAGCTACTGCTGAGAAAATCACCAAATGACATGTGGTATTTATAAGGAACTTGGGTTCCCACTTGTCTCTCTGCCTAGTAACAATGTAGTAGTTTTAATATCTCTTCATGTTTGCAGTGTGCAAAATGAGGAGAAGGGAAATATGGAAGAGGTGCACCCTGGTTATCCTCTAAGGGAAAGCACATCATGCTTTTGTTTATGGTATTCTAAACAGTATTAAGAACAGATTAAAAAAAAAGTTGTTGGTGTTGAGTGGATGTGGATTCCAACTCATAGCAATCCTATAAAACAGAGCAGAGCTGCCTTATAGGGTTTCCAAGGGTGTAATCCTTTTTTTTTTTTTGTATCATAATATTTTATTGTAATAAAGTGGAAGTTTACAAAGTTAATTTGTCACATGAATCCATATACAGAGATCCCTAGGCAACTCCACTTGCTACCCTAATCCTGTGACGGCACATTTCTCCTTTCCCCCATGTACCTCTCCTATTCGTTCAACCAACTCCCATCTTCTCCTCTGCTCCAACAGCCTCATCTCTTACAGTTCAATCTAATTTTTGGCTGAAGAGTTGTTTTTGGTATTTGTTTCACCTCTGGACTAGGAGCAAGACTGGGGTCCATGTTCTCCAGGATGTTGGACCATCAAATCTGGTCTTTTAACAGAATTCTGCACCCCCATTTTTCTCCCACTATGCCAGGGATTCTATGTTGTATTACCTATCAAAGCAGACATTGGACATGGCTGGACACCATCTAGTTCTTCTGGTCTCATGCTGATACAGTCTCAGGCTCATTTGGTCCCTTCTGTCTCCTTGGCTCACATTTTCTTTGTGTCTTTGATGTCTTTGTTCTCCTCTGTTCCAGTTGGATTGGGACCAACTGATGCTCCTTAGATGGTGGCTTGCTAGCCTATTTTCTTAAAAAAACAATCTTAGTCATCCTAATTGACCCAGATCCCCCCAGAGGCTGTAATTAATGTAAGCAGTCTGCCACATCTTTATCCTGTGCAGTGACTGGTAAGCTCTAACCACTGGCCTTTCAGTTATCAGCCAAATACTTAACCATTGCACCCTCAGGTCTCCTTTGAGAATAAATATTTGTTGCAAAAACCACCTACTGAGCAATTCATCAAAATTTGAATCCTGTCTTTGAAATTATCTGCACAACTCAGGGAAAATGAAAAGTAAAGGAAACAGTACAGAGGCAATTTGGAGACTGATCCAAATCACACACAGACTGTTGTATCTCCCAAAAGGGAGGAGTCACTAAGTTCTTGGTGTAATCGGCCATGCCATCAAGGGTTCATTGAGAGGTTCCTTAAGTCTCCTCCTACAGACTAAGTGGTGTGCAAGTGTTGAAGGTAGCTGGGGGGGGAGGGGGGAAGTGAACAAATCTGCTTGAAGAGATTCCAGCTCCTTTAGGGCTTCCAAGTGAATGGCATCTGTCATAGGACTGGTAAGGATTGCACCAAAGTCCCAGTGGCAGGAAAGGGCAGCCCCTGAAAACCCCAGACTGTATTGGTCGAGACCAGATGACTAGTAATGCCAGGGCACATCACTGGGTCACCAAGGAGAGACAGAGCTTCTGGCCCACAGTGGTGACCAACTCCACTCTTGCACCTGACCCAGAACTGTTCACCAACACCTGTGAGGACCTCTTCTGACTGCGCTGGCATCTAGGTGAAGATCCTAAACCTTCTTGCATGGAAAAGCCACAATAGGGCAGAGATTTTTCACCCGGTAAGATATTTACAGCAGGACACTCAACACCAGTCATCCTGTTAGGGACAGACAGAAACAGGTGGACAAAAAAACAGTGCAAGTACAAGACTTGCTACTCTGGTTTAGACCAATCAGGAGCCCCAGAAGAAACCAGAAAATGTACTAGAGTTTCTCTCCTGCCATGGACCTACACAAACATGGCCCCAGGGGTCCCTCAATCAACCTTTCTATGTTAATTATGCATTGTAACAAGTCTACATTGCATCAAGCCATGAATGTCAGGAATCTCACACACTTTGCCCAAGGATGTCTCCTATCCTGCCTAGGGGTAGGTTTGAAAAGTTAAAAACCTAATGAACCCCAAGCCAAAATTCTGTTGGGGTTTCCTCCAGGCATGGTGGATGACCTGTTTCTCTTTCTGAAACACACTATTGCTTCTTGCTGTTAGTGCTTTGCTCAATAAAACTTGCTCCAAGGACAACTTAACTGTGTGAGTGATTCAAGGGTGGAATCAGAGCAGATTCTTTGCTCCCAGTGGGGAATGAAGACCCAGAGTATAACAGCACCTCCTGAGATGTACTCAAAGGACCCATGCACTGTCAGAGAGAACTTCTTCAACTTCTTAGATATCTGCTAAATCACCTGTCACTAAAGTGGTAGAGCATGGTCCCACTAAGGTATCGCTAGCTTGTGGTGGTGTCACTTGAGCCCACTCAGTACAGAGCCATCAGATTGCAGATTGATCCTTTTCTCCCTGGACGATTGAAGCACAATCTTTTGATATGTAAATTGAGACTTTGAAATACTTACTCGGAATGTTAAAAGGAATCTCTATTTAACAGTTTGGTTCTGATCCACCCAGAGGTGCCTTAAAAGAAAGATCTGGCAATCTACTGCCAAAAAAATCAGCCACTGAAACTTTCATGGAGGACTTCGCGCCAACATGATGTGGTAGCCAGAAGGACAACGCAGTTTCTCCACAGCAAAGACCTGAGAAACTAATTTAAATGGAGACAAACATCAGTCCTGGAATGCAGAGTGTCAAATGAAGAAACAAAGATCTCTAATATCCAAGAGTTAAAGCAAAAAGTAAACAAAAATGAGGAAAAAATAGACAAATTTGTGGAAAGGGCCGACAAGTTCATGGAAGAATTCATGAAAATAATACAGAAACAAAACACCAAAATAAATCCATGACCAGAAATCATACAAAAGCAACAATTAGAATCCCAAAAGAAAACAACAAGATTTCAGAAATGGACAGTGTCATAAAAAGACTGAGGAACAGGTTTGAAATCATGGAACATATGATAATGAAATTTACCATAAGCACCTGGATGCATCTTTGAGGAAAATTCAGGAAAAAGAACAAAGAAAAACAAAGAAATCCTGGGAATTATATGTGATAAAATGAAAAACAGAATTTGGCAAGTGATGAAGTTCCAGAACAAGGAGAAAACCAAAAACACAGAGAGGCTCACTGATGAATCACTGACAGAAGACTTCCCTAATATCACGAAATATGAAAAGCAGATCACTCAACAAACTAAATGAACCCCATGTAGGATAGACCCTAAAATAAAATCACCAAGGAACATCAAAATCACACTTGCTAAAACCAAAAACAAAGAAAAAATCCTGACAGCAACTTGAGAAAACCATAAAATGACATACAAAGGAGAAGCAATAGGACTAAGCAGAAGCCATACAGGCAAGAAGGCAATGGGATGATATGTATAAAACCTTGAAAGAAAAAAACATTGCCAACCAAGAATAATATATCCTACAAAACTCGCCTTCAAATATGATGATGAAAACAACATATTTCCAGATAAACAGAAATTAAGGGAATGTGTAAAAACTGAACCAAACTTACAATAATTATTCACAACAATCCTTTGGTCTGAGAACAAACAGTATCAGACCTCAGTCTGAATCCAGGATGCAAGATTGTACCAGACAAATACTAGCCTAGGAAATGAGCTCTCAAAACTAAAAGAATTACAACAGGGGCTAGAAATGTTAATCTGTAAATGAAAACAAACTTTAGGACAACAGAAGAGGGAATAAACAGTGCACATCCAGGAATTTTCAGTGGAGTTAACAGCAAGGCACTTTCGAGTAATAATAGTCTGATTCAAACCTAGCAAGACAAGGATAAATTTCCATGTAACCACAAATAAAGTTAATAAATCTACTCATCACACTAATGAGAGAAAACAAAGCTCAATAAAAGCAAAGTGTACAAAAAGAAAAGAAATTCACAAAACCAAGGGATTCAGTACAGAGGAACAAAGAAACTGTCAGCACCACAGAAACAGACACACCACAGCAAACAAGATGCCTGATACAACGATACATACACTGACCAATGGAACAGAGCTGAGAACCCAGGTGTAAATCTATCCACCTATGAACATCTAATCTTCAACAAAGCCCAAAGTCTATCACATGAGAAAAGGACAGTGTCTTTAGCAGATAATAGTGGCAAACTTGAATGTCATTTCATTACATGAGGCAAACTGGAGGGCATTATGCTGAGTGATATGAGTCAGTCAGAGAGAGATAGGTGCTGTGGGAGATCACTACTGTGAAAACTAATGAAAAGGTTTACACAGAAAGAAACAATCTTCAATAGTTACCAGGGAGAGGACAGATGTTGTTGTTGTTGCATGCCATTGAGTCGGTACCAACTCATAGCAACCCTGTGCACAACAGGATCACAGCCTGGTCCAGCACCGTGCCTACAATCGTTTTTATGTTTAAGCCCATCATTGCAGCCACTGTGTCAGTCTATCTGGTTAAGGGTCTTCTTTTTTTTCACTGACCCTTCACTGTACCGAGCATGATGTCCTTCTCCAGGAATGGATCCTTCCTGACAACTTGTCCACAACATGTGAGACACAGTCTTGCCATCTTTGCTTCCAAGGAGCACTTCTTCCAGACCAGATCTGTTTGCTCTTTTGCTGTCCATGGTACATTCCATCAATATTCTTCTCTAACACCACAATTCAAAGGTATCAATTCTTCTGTCTCTTCCTAGCTTTCACATGCAAATGTTGTGACTGAAAATACCATGGCCTGGGCCAGGCACACCTTGGTTTTCAAGGTGACATCTTTGCTTTGCAATTCAAAGAGGTCCTTTGCAGCAGATTTTCCCAATGCAATGTGTCTTTTGATTTCTTGACTGCTGCTTCCATGGGTGTTGATTGCGAACCCAAGTAAAATGAAATCCTTGACAACTTCAATGCATTCTCCGTTTATCATAATGTTGCATACTGGTCCAGTTGTGAGGAGTTCTGTTTTCTTGACATTGAAGTGTAATCCATGCTGAAGGCTGTGGTCCTTAATCTTCATCACTAAGTGTTTCAAACCCTCTTCAAGCAGGGTTGTATCATCTGCATAACACAGGTGACTAATGAGTCTTCCTCCAATCCTGATGCCTCGTTCTTCTTCATATAGTCCAGATTCTTGGATTATTTGCTCAGCATGCAAATTGAAAAGGTATGGTGAAGGATACAATCCTAATGCACTTTTCCTGACTTTAATCCACACAGTGTCCCTTTGTTCTGTTCGCACAACAGTCTCTCAATCCACATACAAATTCCTTGAAAGCACAATTAAGAGTTCTGGAATTCCCATTCTCTGCAATGTTATCCGTAATTTGTTATGACCCACACAGTCGAATGCCTTTGCACAGTCAATGAAACACAGGTAAGCATCCTTCTGATATTCCCTCCCTTCAGCCAAAATCCACCCAACATCAACAATGATGTCCTTGGTTCCATGTCCTCTTCTGAATCCAACTTGAGTTTCTGGTGATTCCTTGTCAGTATACTGTTGCAGTCACTTTTGGATGATCTTTAGCAAAATTTTACTTGCATGTGGTATTAATGACATTATTTGATATTTTCTATATTTGATTAAATCACCTTTCCTGGGATTAGTCATAAATACAGATCTCTTCCAGCTGGCTGGCCAGGTAGCTGTCCTCCAAATTTTTTCGCAAAGACAAGTGAGCGCTTCCAGCACTGTATGTGTTTGCTGAAACAGCTCAATTGATATTCCATCAATTCTTGAAGCACTGTTTTTCACCAATACCCTAAAGGCAGCTTTGCCTTCTTTCTTCAGTCACATCCGTTCCTGATCATATGCCACCTCTTGAAATGTTGAGCATCAACTGTTCTTTCTGGTATAAGGACTCTGCACTCCTTCTATCTTCCTTTGTTGCTTCTTGAGTCATTTAATATTTCCCTTGTAGAATCCTTCAGTACTGCAAGTCAAGGCTTGATCTTTTTTCTTCAGCTCTTTCAGCTTGAGAAACACAAACCGTGCTCTTCCCTTTTGGCTTTTTATTTCCAACTTTTGTACATGTCATTATAATATTTTACTTTGTCTGCTCAAGCTGCCCTTTGAAATCTTCTGTTCTTTTACTTTGTCATTCCTTCTTGCTTTAGCTACTTGACATTCAAGAACAAGTTTCAGAATTTCTTCTGACATCCAATTTTGTCTTTCCTTTTTTTCCTTTTTTGTGACCTCTTACTTTCTTCATAGATGTTTGTCTTAGTCTGTTAGTGCTGCTTTAACAGAAATACTGCAAGTGGATGGCTTTCAAAGAGAAATTTTATTTTGTCACATCCAGTAGGCTAAAAGTCCAAATTCAGTGTGTCAGCTCCAGGAGGAGGCTTTCTCTGCTGGTATGGGACAAAGGTCCTTGCTGTCAATTTTCCCCTGTACTGGAAACTTCTGAGGCTCAGGAGCCCAACTCGTTTTCAAAGGATGCATTCAGCTCCCAGCACTGCTTGTTGGTGGTAAGGGGTCCTTAAATTGCTGTGCTAGCTTATTTTCTTTACTTCTCAAAAACTGCCTCAGCACAACACAATCTTACACATTGAGTCCTGCACTACCAACACAACTGCCACCATCCTCCCTCATTAACATCACAGAGACGTGGGGATTCATGGCCCAGCCAAATTTCTATACATACTTTTTGGGGAACACAATTTAATCCATGATGTTTTTCCTTAAAAACCCTATGGGGCACTTCTACTCTGTCCTATAGGGTCGCTCTGAGTTGGAGTGGATACAGCAACAAGGAGTTTGGCTTCAGGTTTTTATTATTGTTTTAAAATTGGACCCTTTATACTTCAAAAGTGCATGAATATTCAATACAAAACAAAGACTTTGTAAATATTAGTAGCATTTAAATGCAAAAAAACAGGATACTGAAGAGACTATGCCTGAGTTAATCTTGACAGAAGGGGCAAATTTCCTGAGCTCTGAGAGGTAGCAAAAGGTAATACTTCAGAGTCATTATCACAAGGAATTAAACATATTTTAATTTTTTAAAAAGTAAAATGTTTTTAAGAGTCAAAAAGATCTTTAAATAAGTTTGATTATATATTTAATTATAAATATAAGCCTACAGACTATAGTTGATAAAAACAAAACTACTGCCATCAAGTCGATTCTGACTCACAGCAACCCTACAGAGCAAAGTAGAACAGCTCCATAGAATTTACAAGGAACACCTGGCAGATTCAAACTGCTGACCTCTTGGTTAGCAGCTGTAGCACTTAACCACTCTACCACCAGGATTGATAGCTTGGAGAAATAAAAATACAGATACTTTTAAACTCATAAAAACAGATAATGATTATGGAATTTTACCAGTGGCCAGGCATCGTTTCTCACGTACCATCTCATGGAACTATCTATAGTCCTCTGAGGTTGGTACTGCGTCCTTGCCCTTTTTAGAGGAGGAGTCCCTGCATGGTACAGTTAACACTCCTGGCTGCTAACCAGCTGGAGGTTTGAGTCTGCCCAGAAGCTCTTCATGAGAAAGACCTGCTGATCTGCTTCAGAAAAAATCAGCTGTTGAAAATCCCATGGCACGCATTCCTGCTCTAACATGCACAAGACTGCCATTGGTTGGAGTCAACAGTAGCACAGCTAGTTAGGTCTTTGGTAGATAAGGAACCTGAACATGTGAAACAAATTCGACTGCAGATTTACATCCAGTTGTGAAGGACTCCTGAGCTCACACGCTTCTTACCGTGAATCTATTAAAGGGCTTCATCTTTATTATCAGTTGTGAATTGACTTGTGACTCCTCCCAAAATACGTACTGGAAACCTAACTCCTATAACCTGTGTATATGGTCCTATTTGGAAATAGTTTTCTTTGTTATGCAGTTAAAGCCATATCAGCATAAAACGTATCCTAAAACCTAATCATTTCTGATTACGAAAGAGCAGATCAGACACACAAACTAGGCAAGACAGATGTCATGTGCAGATCACCGAGGAACCAAAGAACTTCTGGGCTTCCTTCAAAGTAGGAATGTGCATAGCTAATTCAGACCTTCAGCCTCCAAAGCAGTGAGAAAATAAATTTCTGTTCTTTAAAGCCACTCACATGTGGTATTTCCATTACAGCAGCTCTAGGAAACTAAGATACCCTCAAAGATAACCAACAATATTAAAGCCCCAAGACTCTCACGAAAACTCGCATGCAGCGTAAAAATTAATTTCTTGGCACACACTGTGAAAGTGAATGCTTTGGCTCTCAGATGCCTCTGTTTTTTACTTTTTTTTGTTTTGTTTTTTGCATTTGGCTTGTTATACTTTTTGATGACTTTATATATCATTTTTCCTCTGCATATGTCCCAAATTATATGCAGACCGCCAAATACACGTTTGGAGTCAATGCATTCTGCCTAACAGAAACAGTAACCAGAAAAAAAGACTTTTTTGTTTTCTAGCATTTTTAAACTCAGATTTTTTTATGCATTTGTAATGACCACATACGTAATGTCATGCTTTAGTCATTTCAATTATATCATAAGCATTTCTTACATTATTAAACACTTTCACAAAAATATTTTAATAGTTGATGATATTCTATTAAGTGGCTAAAGTACAGCTCTCTTAAACCAATCTTCTGTCGTGTGACAGAAGGCTCAATTTGAAGTTCAAAGGTTAACCAGCTCTTCTAGAAACTAATCAGCATGCCCTGCACTGAGTTGGTACCCAAAAGGCGATTGCAATCAGTAAATTGCACAGCATGTCACACTTGATCAGTTTTTGCCATATTAACAGTGATTACACGTTTCTCGAGTTTCATAGGGAATTCAAATAATTGACCACAGCTGGTAATATTTTATGTTACACTGACTGCTACAACTTGCGGCATTTCAGCCTAACCTTGAGCAGGGCTTTAAGTGACTACAAACATTTATGGGCACTGTCTGGTGATAATTTAACATTCTCTCTTCTGCTAACCTTTCATTTGTGTCTGATTATTTTCAAAATTACTCAGAGCTACATGTTACCTATACTTCACTGAGGCCAAAAGAGAACCCAGGATCCTGACAAAGTTTATTCAAGAACAAAAATCAACCCGATGAACCTTTAGGCTACATCATAGGCATTTCTGCTCTGTGATGTTTTGACCATGCATTTAAGCCCTTCAAGTTTTGCAGCTGCTTCAAATCAATAACCAAAGACAGTGTCTTCAGAGAAAATGGTTTGAATACCAGTAATTCTTGTCACAGGATTTTTATAAGCAAAAACAACGTAAAAATGAAAACGGCAAATGAGAAAAGACCTTTCCTGCCACTTAGCTTGACAACCTCCTTTTGATCTTTACCATATATTACCTGAAATGAAAGTGTATTCTCTCTGTGTGATGCAGCTTTATACATTTGTGTATGTGTGTACACACACTTCTCATAACCTTTAACATTAACCTTCTATAATACTAGCTTTAGAACTTTGATGAGTCAGCATTGTAAAATTTGTATTTTAACCAAGCACATGGCAACATAAAAGCAATTATAGATTAATTTTAAAGGAAACTCTGCTGGTGTAGTGGCTAAGAGCTGTGCCTGCTCACCAAAAGGTCAGCAGTTCAAATCCACCAGGCCCTCCTTGGAAACTCTATTGGGCAGCTCTACTCTGTAGGGCCACTGTGAGTCAGAAACCTCTCAACAGCAGTGAGTTTGGCTTTTCTTTTTATTTTAACTTTGAAGTGAAGGTTTAAAACATCTATTTTTATGGAGAACAAATCGTAAACGATTTTTAGCAGCCTTCAAACTTTGTAGTATTTTTCAAACTCTTACTCTTAAATAAATGCTACATCAGTCTCCAGTTTATAGGGGCCATTTTTTATTGCCTCTTCCAGGTTAGTGTTGACACTTGTCACACACACAGCAAATCGGGGAAAGTGGAAGGAGTTTTCAAGTTATAAAAAGTTTCATTATTATCTCAGGGATCATTGCAATGGCACCTAAAAACTGAGATGTCATTTGGTGTTTAAAATGGTTTACAAATAACTTTAAGTGGTAAAATACAGGTCAAAAATTCATGCTGTTACTAACAAGAGAGTAACTTCATGCAGTCTAGAAAACTAGTAACTTAAAGTTTCTGTTACCATGGCCAATCTAATTGCTAACAAATGCAGCCTTTTTTATTTTTTAAACTCAGCCTACATGTCTGCAATCCCTTCCTTCCACTGGTATCAGATGGAGTTGTTGTGCTGGGACAGTGTCTTTCGGACTATCACGTGTGGGAATTTAGTAACCACTTTACCAGCACAATTAGAAGTAACAGAGAAGAATGTATTCATTCAGTATAAATTCTTAGCATTACTACTTGGTCAAGTTATTAGATTCGCTCATATCTGGTTCCTTGTGTTTCTGCCTTAGTAAAATAAGACTTCAGCTGGCTTCTCGTGCTTAAGACTAGACACCGGTTTAAAGAGCAAAAGGCAATAGGACCATTTAATTTTTAATGAAGTGTTTTTCCACTAATTAGGCCACACATTCTTACAAGCACCATGGCACACAATTTGCCTTGAGAAGATTTGCAAGCATTTTATGTGTCTTTTTTAGTTCCAACAGGCAGGTTATCCTTGATTTAAGCAGAGTTAAATCAGTTATACAAGACTTTCAGTAACTGCTTTTCATGCATAGTTGGGAAAAACAGCAAGCAGCCTTTAACTTGAGTTTTTGTAGCTTAAAGAACCTTTGTTCCTGGTTTGCAGTTGACAATTCAATTAGCATGGCAATGCAGCTGTGTGCTTTAGAAGGCAGGGTCAACCAGAATGCAGATACAAGTAATTTTATTAACATAGGAAACTGGGTAATTTTATTAACATAGGAAACTGGGTACAAATTTATCTATGACATGTTCGTCTTGTGCTTACTAAAGAACACTATGAAGAAGGAAAGCTCTAGCCAGTTTTCCCGAATTTGCAGTATTCTTGTGGAAAGTCACAAAGGTAAGCCGTTTTTCCATTAATAACTGACAAAATGTCCTTCATGTTCTTACTTTCCAAGTTTTAACAAGAACCACACTTGACAACAATGACTTGAGGACCTCATATTCAGTAGTTTCTTTTAATTAAAAAAAAAAAAAAGTTACTTTTTTAAACAACGAAAGGCAAACAAAATAAATACCACAAAACTTGTATTTTATATGTATTTTGTGGATAGTTCAGTCAATAATAATATTTCAGGTAGCCACAAGCATACTGCATGTGAGACATAGCCCAAATAGCGTCCACAGGTTATATGTAGGTACCAGCTGAGGAGACTTGAGGGTCACTTGACAGAAGGCTCTAAGGGTGGAATCTGCCCAGTAAGTGAGATTCCAGCACACAGTACCCAGCCTGCTAATGGAAAGGCCTGAGAAAAAAATGTAGCATTCTGCTTCCTTCAAGATTTCCAGCTTTGGACACCCCGTGGGGCAGTTCTGCTCTGTCCTGTAGGGTTGCCTGTGAGTAAGTCAACTCCAGGACGCAGAAAAGCAGAGGCGGTTTCTGGGCAGGTCCTCTGGTTTCCGCCAGCATGTTCCCTAGGGTGAGGGCTGGAGGGTAATAGTCACTGTCAGGTCTCTGACTTCTGCAGTGACACTGGCCATTGCAGCAGGTGCCACTGTCAGACCCAGGTGTCTCCCAGCCAGAAGCCAGAAAAAGTCATTCTTCACAGCTCATGCTCTGAGTTGATGACTTCCCAGGTAGCAACACTTCGTAAAGACTTTGGTTTGAACTTGGACCTCTCAGTGGACCTGGCTTCAGATTGTAGAAAAGTCTGAAGTGGAGGCAGAGACAGTCCAGGCTGTAACTGCACAAACAACACAGCATAGCTGCTTGGTCAGCCATTTTTAGTAACATATCAAAAATTTTACAAGTACATAGAACCCGAAAGCTGTATGCTTTTCTTCCCAGCCTTATCAGCAAGGTCTCTTGAATCATTCCATTATGATCCCACCGTGGTCTTAATGTCTTCGCCTTTTTCTAAAATGTTTTAATTTCACTACTAATTTTCATCTCTTTAGAAGTTAACATTGACAGGTCCAGCAATCCAGCACGTATTATTTTCACTCATAAAATCCTTGTGCTGGCTTTGCCTGTTGTCCTTAGAGCTCCTGTGATCATTTTATACCTCTTTCACTTCTGAGTTATTTTTTCTTTTTCTTGATTAGCCCTGTAGTCAAATACTACTAGATTTCAAAATAAATATTTCAGGAAGTATACACGCCAGACGTCCAGGATAGAAGTCTCACAAAAATAAGATAGAAAACTCACAGATGACCAATTCTCACATGATAACTAAATAAACAAATAAGGGGGGGGGAGTTTAAGGAGTTTCTGAAATAAAATGCAAATTAATTCATGAAAAATTTGCCCATGGGAAATTTAATGTGGCATTTTTCACGTTGCATGGTTACAGGTGTCGATGCCTCAGAAACTGACTTTGCAGCTTAATGAACTCCTTCCTGAATTCCAAAATCATATCCGTTACAAGCTGTTTTTAGAACAACACACTTCCACTGAATTTGCATTTACTTGCTACGTATCCAAAAAAACCACAAGCCCATTGCTGTCGAGTTGATTCTGACTCATAGCGACTCAGTAGGGCAGAGAAGAACTTTTCTATGGGGTTTCCAACGTGGCAATCTTTACGGAAGCCGACCGCCAAATGGGTCTCCTTCCGAATGACTGTTGAGTTTGAACCATTGACCTTTCAGTGAGCGGCCACCGCACTACTGATTGTGTGCACAAATCTATACTCCGTAAGAAAAAGGCAAGAATTCTTCAGACCAATATAACAAATCACTACCCCCAACCCCACCCCTACCTCCACCGAGCCCCCCTCCCATTACGGTATACTAGGTATGACAATTAAGTCTGTAAACTCAGTTGTTCTAAGTGCTACATATCTCACTGCTGAATCACTATAGTCAACTTTGAAGTGCTCCCTTTAGGAAGCTATGCACCGACAGCAGTGCCCAGCCCACCCTTCAGAGCAATTTTGGAACTCTTTCTGGAATGTCCATTGTACACAGCGGCACAGCGGCAAGTTCCTGAACTTAATTGCCTAGTTGTTTGTAAGAGACTTTGGGGCCAAATAGCTGTATTGGAATACCCCCCACCTGCTCAACTGATCTGGCTCCCCCAGTGACTTTTTCTTTACCCGAAGATAAAAGAACTATTGAAGGAAGAGATTTTGATGACATTCAGGACATCAGGGGTAATATAATTGCAGCTCTGATGGGCATTCCAGAAAAAGAGTTCCAAAATTGCTTTGAAAGTTGGACTAGGCACTGGCATTGGTGCATAGCTTCCCAAAGAGAGTACTTTGAAGGTGACCATAGTGATATTCAGCAATCAGGTATGTAGCACTTTTTCTAGGAAGAGTTCTCGAACTTGGTTGGCAATCCAGGTAATACCTAACCACGGCTCTTTGCAACTGTCTATGACGCTACGAACACCATGAACAAATATGGATTTGTCAGGTATCCTCTGCCTCAGATTCTGCTGAATTATAGCAGACATTTAGAAGTTTCAGTTACACATGAAAGAAGCCAGAAAGCTGTATTAGCCAGTACTTCTTATTATTTGCAAAAATGTGTATTTAACATTGGTAAAATGTTTCCCAACTGAATCTCAAAGTCAAGGCCTTAATCCACAGGCAAGCAAGAGGTTGGCTACATTTCAGCTATGTTTGAAAAGTCTGGTTCACTTATCGATTGGAATGATTCAGTGGCAGTTATGTAACTCTTCCTCACAGGACGCTAAGAAATGTAAACTAACTCGGATAACAACCTTAAAGCCTGATTTATTAAGACGGTGTACATATTTCACATACCTAATTCATTCCTGCACTCTTGGGTAGGATTAAAAGATGCAGAATTGTGTCTCAACTCATAATCCTTTTATATTACCTTCAAAGAGATCTTGGCTCTGCAATATTTATAATTGGTTAGCTAGAGCCATTATATTATTAGTAAATATCTTTCTAGAGATTCTTTGTACAACTTTCTGTGATTATCTCAGCTCCATGGCAGTATTTCTACCTAACCCCTACGTTCTGTTACTAAGAATCCTGTCTTTCCATGTGAAACTTTCAATTGAACATTTCCTCTTAACCCTGTTTAGAGGCTTTGTCTTGCCTCAATTTAATTATGGAATGAGGGACAGCAGTGACAATATACATCTATGGCTCTCTCCTAAATTGTTAGCCTGACCTCATCCCTGTAAAACATTTCCCTGCTCTTTGGGGTATGGTCTGAGAAGGGGATTGTAGTTACTTCAGCCCTTCTCCAAGGAGCATGAACACCTGTAAAACCCAGTGCCGTTGAGTCGGAAACACCTGTACACAAACATAACATGGAGCTAACTCACCCCTTCACGAGTCTGAAAGAGAAGACTGATGCTTAAAATTTACTAAGATGGCATTCAATGCAAGTTTAAATTATTTTCAAATGTTGTATGAAAATATGAAATGTAGAACAAATGCTTGTTTTAAAAAAAGCATCATTTTGAAGACAAACTATGGCATATATGCACAACGGAAAACTACGCAATGATAAGGAACAATGATGATTTTATGAAACATCCCATAACCTGGAATTAACTGGAAGACATCATGCTGAGTGAAGTCAGTCGGTTGCAAAAGGACATATACTGTATCACACCACTATTATAAGGACTTAAGATAAGACTTATGCACAGAGGAAAATATTCTTCCATAGCTACAAGGATAGGATGGGAGGGAGAGGGTTATTCATAGATTAGATAGTCAATAGGAGCTCAGTTAGGTGAAGGGAGTGACAGTACTCAAAAGAAGGTAAGTCAGCATAGCTGGAATACACCTTAAACTAAAAGGTTTTCTAACTTTAACTCAACATTTCAAAGGATGGAGTAGCAGGGACAGGGGTCTAGGGGCCTTGTTTTCAGGGGACATTGAGGTCAATTGGCATAACTGGTTTTTTTCTAAGACAGTCTTCTGAACCCCATATTGGTGAGTGGTGCCTGGGGTCTTAAAAGCCAGCAAGCTGCCATCTAAACACAATCAATTGATCCCAACCCACCTGGAACAGATGTAGACCAAGAATATCAAAGACGCAAGGGAAAATGAGCCCAGAAGACAAAAGGACCCATGTGACTGGGAGACTACATCAGCAGAAGAACTGGATGGTTCCCAGCCACCACCAAAGACAGCCCTACAGGGAACACAATGTAAAGTCCCTGACGCAGCATGAGAGAAAGAGGTGTGCAGACTTGGAACTCTGCTAAAAGACGAGACTTAATGGTTCTACAACCTCAAGGGTCCATAGGGTTTCCAAGACTGTAAAAGAGTGAAAATGAAGAATGTTCTGTCACAGGGTGAGGAGAACAGACAGAGCTGCAGAGAGGTGGGTGCTCAGGACTTTATATGGCAAGTTGACTTGGATTGTATACTTTAACCTAATCACAATAAAAAACTTTTTTAAAGCATCATTTTTATAATTATAGCTAAATATCTCATGGGATTTGATATCTCCTTGTGTTAAAACCTGCAGTTTAACTTTCCAATAGCAGGAATTATTATTAAATTCTAGAATTATCTATAAATGGTGTCCATTAGATATTTTCCAGAAATACATAAGCCACTAGCTTACATGGTTTATATTTGGTTTTATCTGCACTAGACAAGAGTTAGTGAAGTTGCTTTCAGGTCAATAATGCTATAGAAAAAAAACAAAAACCCTCATTTGCCTCTCATTGAAAAGCCCTTACAGTCCTCAAAAAAAAAAAAAAAAAAAAACACAACAACAACAAATTCAGGAATATACTTTCGAGGGTCTTATGTATTTATTCAAACAAGCTGCATTCCATTTATCGAGTAGCTCACAATTTGTGCCATACGTTTATTTGAGACAGATTAAACAGTCCACCAGAATGTATATTTTATGGTTAAATTGATCTGCGCTAGATTAATTATGGAGGCAACTGAACCCCAATCCATTACTCTGCAGACTGGACCGTAGCATGACCATATGCAGCTCAAAGTTACAGTATATCAAAGACAAACTTCTGACTGGGAGCAGTTTCAGTACCCATCTGCATTCAAATAAAAAGGCACTCCAGTGAGAGGCGCATTAAGATGTTTAAATTACGGGGCATGTGGTATTCATCAAGCAACAAGTCAGTTGTAAATCAAGTCTCTAGTGACTGGGTTAACACACCAGAGTGTTTTAATGCAGGAGCAGCACTTTCTAAGACCTTTTTTTAGTTTTAGTAATTTAAATGTAAGTTTTAAGGAAACAGCGAAGAATAAAGGAGATTTCTAAAAATAGCAAGTTATGAACAATATTTATGTAATTTTTGCTATTACTGGAATGCTGGCTATAAAAATAGGTGATAATTAACACATCTCAGTACTTCAGACTGGAGTAAATGGAGGAGAGAGAGTAAGAGAAATGAGAGGGACTTTTTGAAAGAAAATCTTTTGTTGCTGCTTCTACCATAGGTTTTATCATTTTGTATTATATGTGGATTTTCTATTTACCTTCAAGTCCTAGCATTGTGCACTGGGCACTCATTTATACAGGACTTGATTCCCCAGGGGAGTCCTGGGGGTACAGTGGTTAACAGCTTGGCTGCTAACCAAAAGGTCAACAGTTGGAATTCACCAGCTGCTCCTTGGAGACTCTGTGGGGAAGTTCTACTTTTTCTCATGGGCCTGCCATGAGTAGGAATTGAATGGGAGGCAGTTGCGATTGGTTTTGGTTTTTATTCCTCAGAAATGCGCCTTTGCAGAATCAGATTCTATTACCAGGTGGCCAAGTGTGTCTATGGGAAGCTGTTTAAAGGAGCACAGTGGAAGGCATGGTTAACGGCTCCCTTTTGTGGGCTTTTTTCCCCTTTCAGCCTTCCTCTCTCTGCTCCAGTCACCATGTACTTTCCTTCCGCTTCTAGGGCCTCTTTGGGCCCTAGCTATTTAATAAGCTAATTGAGTCTAAGGAAATGTTCACTTGATACATTTCATAAACTCTAGCATTTAAAGTAGGTCCCTGAAAAGAACACTGTTTGACCCGAAAGACTGAATTGCTAATGGTAGGATCTCAGCAAACTCTTATTTAAGCACAGGCTTAATCTTTCTGAGCAGTTGTCTCTACAACATCAGTAATCCAAAAACTAATAATTCAGACCACTTGGTAAGCCTTTAATTAGGCACACATGAGTAAGCATACGACAACCTGTGGGCCTGATTCAGACTAGGGCCAGTTTTTGTAAATAAAGTTTTATTGGAACATAGCCACCCTCATTCCTATATGCATTGTCAATGACTGCTTTCAAGCTGCAGTGGCAGAGCTGAGTAGTTGAGGCAGAGACTGATCCACAAAGCCTTAAGTGTTTACTGTTATCTGGTCTTCTAAGGTAAATGTTTGACAGCTCCTGGATTAAGATTCACACCCCTCCACCCCCAGCTGGCTTGTTGTTTACCTTCTATTGTTCCAACAGGGACTAGTCCAAGCCTGTATGAGTTATCTCTATTTCCCAAGGTTCCGTAAAACCTATGTCTTTTGAGAATCCTGAGGGTATAAACTGGAATGCACAGCCTGCACTTACGAAACGTAAACACTTTTGTCTCAGTATAATTTTAGTACTTGTGGAGCTCCCTAGTGAAAATCACCCGGAAGCTTTTCTGACAAAATTCAGCTATTATCGAGAACACATACCTTCCCAAGTAGTCCCTCCTCACCAGCCGAAACTATGAACAATAACCTATTAGGGAGCCAAACATTCACAAACAACATTAAGAGAAAATCATTTTACTTGCTTTGGTTTTTCACATGAAATACCCTACTATTTACAATGAATACGGTGCCCTAAATTATGAAAACCATTCCACTTACAAGTTGCAAGTTTCAACAAATTAACCTGAACCAGCATGAAGATGTTCAACTTTCTGGAAGTTTTCCATTCTTTGTATTTCAAAGTGGTCAGAGTGCTATCTAAGTTGATTTGGTTTTCCCATTTCCAAAGTAAATCATAGAATAAGCAAAACTTGGGTTGGTGATTTAAAAAAAAAAAAAAACAGTAAAATTGAATGCTATGCAATTTTTCAAATTTTCACTTTGTTTAAAATGAGTGAGTGTTCATCCAGTCTTCTGATCATGTTGTTTGTACTGTTTAGCTAGTGGAAGAAAGCCGGCCAAGTGGAAGAAAAGAAGAATTTCAGGATTAGTTGAGAGGATTTGGGCATCTTAAGGATGAGAAGGGAGACCATGGAAGGGAGGAGGCAGGATCTCTTGGAGCTCACTTTTTCTTCGACGCTTGCTAAGTGCTTTCTGGAGGCCTGGTTGAGAACTCTATCCCTCACAGTATTTGAGAGCAAAGAGTGGCATAATTTTGAAACTTATTAAGCACTCACCATGCCGCAGGCACCGCTCAGCAGGCTCGGCCCAGTTCAACTCACTCGATTCTAATGCTTATCTTGAACTCAGAGAGCAGATTAAACATGCAGTAAGTTACAAGAATTTTAATAAGGTGCCCTAAGACCAAAGCTCTTTTCAAGGTAGGTAAGGGAATCAAACATTTTGAGTGATGGGACACCTCAGAATGCTGTCCCTCAGGCCATAGGAAAGTGTGAGCAGCAGTAGTTTCAGGCTGATAGATATAAGGAAGTGTACTTCAGGGTGTGCAAATAGTTGTTGATAAAGAACAAAATGGCCTGAACTGGTGATTTAAAAGAAATGGAGAGGAGCTGCGTGGATACTGTTCAGTTTCAAGAACATTAGTTTCTTCTAGTTGCCTTTTACTTTTTTCCCTCTGTGGCAATTCTGAACACACTGACTGCAATCATGTGTTTGATTTAATTAGCCAAGCAATTGGAGGAGAAGCAGGAATAGGTGAGAAAGGCCAAAAGTGTAAGAGATGAATGTGTGCAGACAGGACAATGTAGACTTTGAGGGCAGTTCGTTTTCCGGATTTTGTGGTTCTTTTTTAAATTGTACTTTCTTTGTAGTTTGTTTAAAAGCTTTGATATATCACTTGAATTATAGGTTATAGGGAAAGAGCTTTTTCACTGGGGATTTTATCCATATTCATCTCTTCTTTTGCCCAGCTCTCCCGGATGGGTTACACCTATTTACCTCAAACTCTGTGTACCGTTAATACAAGGAGCCCGCATCCAGAGAGCCATGACTCCCCTGGAATCAACAATATAGTATATAAATAAAGACAGAGTGAACATGATCACCTTTATTTATTGGCTTTATTTAGCATCCAGTATAGACAAGAAGGAAATCCTGGTGGCACGGTGGCGAAGTGCTACGGCTGCTAACGAAAAGGAATCTGCCAGGCATTGGAACCCGTGTGGGGCAGTTCCCCTTTGCCTGTTGCGTCACTATTAGTCAGAACTGACTCAGCAGCAGTGGGTTTGGTTTGGGGGTTTATGGACAAGAAAGAAGTCCTGGTGGCCCCGTGGTTAAGCAGTTGGCTGCTAACTGAAAGGTCACAGTTAAAAAGAGAAAAAAAAGGAGAAAGATGTGGCAGTGTATTTCAGTAAAGATTACAGTCTAGGAAACCCTATAAGGTTGCTATGAGTTGGAATCTACTTGACAGCAATTAATACAGTCAAGAAAGGCTGTTTTCTCTTTCAGTACATTGAACATTTCAAAGTGATCTTGAACCTCATAAACCACTCCTGATCCACCCTTGTGGCTGTCCCAAACTTTCTCAATTTCCAACCCTATAAACGCAACTTCAATACCATTTCATAATGTTAAGTGAATGAGTGAGTAGCTATTTGGAAGAGTGGTCACATTTCTATAGTTAGTGGGAAATTATTTTCTGTATTTTCTTTCATTTCTGTGTCAACCTCCTTAACACTCCACAGTGTCTTTCTTTTTGGATGAATAAGTTTTCCAGGGGAAACCCTGAAGGCATAGTGGGTTAGCTGCTATGTCTGCTAACAAAAAGGCTAGCAGTTGAAATCCATCAGATGCTCCTTGGGAACTCTGTGGGGCAGTACTACTCTGACCTCTAGGAATGCTGGAAGTCGGACCCAACTCGTCGGCAGTGGTTTTTTTTTTTTTAAAAGCTTTCCTGAGTACATTTTTTTCCTTCCTTCATAGATCCATCCTTCAGTTCCCAACACCCATCATTCAAAATGGAAACAGAGAATGTACACATTCTACCCAGAGAAAAACATTTAGCTGTCTTTCAACACTATGTTGAATCCCTGTCATATGAAAAATAAGAAAAGAAAAGCAAGGGGGGTAATGCTGAACAGATCCTGAAGAATCCTGGTGGAAGAAGGGATAGGTGTAATGATTTAAGAAATGAGAATTATCTGAGGATAGTAATCATTTTGATTTTATCTGTAATAACCATCAACTTTTAATTTCAACTTTCCTCTTTGTTGAATAGTGTGCAATCTATATTTTTGTCTGAATTCAAGGGAAAACAGAAGAAATTACCATTATTATTCCCCTGAGAATCATGCGCCACTAAATCATTGATACCAAAATATTCACTAATTTGTTCACTTACGTGCCCATTCTGCCCAAGAATTAGTCCACTGATGCTTTAAACTGACAGGCAAGGACACCTGAAGAGTTGATATGACAATATTTGAGGTCAGATTTGGGACAAAGTTCCATAGACTTTATGGCATCCAATTGGTAGACCTTAATTTAAGAAAAAAAAGTTCAGAAGCCACTATACATTTGGTACCATGTTTTTCTAATGAGGCCGAGACGTTTTTACCTTTTTATTGGCAGTTGCAGTGGTGGAAAATATATACCTTGAGAAAAAAGAATAAAAGGATTCGAGCCCTGTCTTTGCTCCTCATATGACTCTGAAGCTGTAAATCCTCAATGTGTTCATCTATAAGATGGGAAGTACTTCTTCACAGACTTTCAAGAATTAACTGAAGCAATACACATACAAGTGTTTTGTATAAAGCACTTGTCAGACAGTATTATTACCCAAAATAGATAATTATCAGAAGGTCTGGCTATACTGTTTTTGTTAATACTAATACAACTGGGAACCATATTTTAAAATTCTAAAAGACTGACTTCAGTAACACAGTATTAGAAATCTCTGCTTCACCTCATTTTTATCATCTTCTTGAATACTTGTGTATTAAAAGTATATTAAAATTTATAATGTTAACACCATTCTTGAGCTATTTCTTTTTAGTCATTTAATCTGTTGAAATGTAACAGTGAGTAATTTCTTGCAAATGTCAGTAAGTAGTGCTATTTACTCAGGGTGATTGTAGCTTTTATGTTTGCCTTCTTAAATAATACATAACAGATGTGGAAAGACATAGGTTTGTCCCACTCCACCCCCAAATGCTCAGCACCACATATGGCACTGAATCAGATTACACTCTTTACATGACACGGTAATACATACCCATGAATAACAGAGTCCAAGTTTGCTGCTATATTAATTTTTGCCAGTTTATTCAGCACACATCTGGCACTTTAGTTTTTGAATAAGAACGTGAAGTCTTGCAGGTGAATAAAATGTTCCAAAAATTTAAAATGAATCTTATAGATCTCAAGGTTACTAACAAAGATGCATGTTTGTTCAATTTGTAATTGCTCTGAAAGTGAATACCTGCCAGCAAAACTTGTCTAGTGGCACTAATGAAGTATATTTGTACCGGGGCAACTGCCATGTAGGAAAGGCTTTGCAGTCTGATTAGGTGTGTGGTTACCATCCTATCGTTGTGTCAGCCCCCAACAGATGCCTGCACATTATTAATGCAAGATATGACAACTATCCAACTGTAAACCAAATGTGTTTCACTCATAGAACTGACATCATTAGCAATTTTAATACAGGTGACAGAAGCCTAGGAGCAAAGAGCAAAGCCAGACGTTTGTCAGTTTAGATCATTGAAACGGAAGGTGGTAAAAACACTGCTGAACATAAGAATCTGGTCCTTCTTGGCTCATAAACATTCTACTTTTGTACTTACTGAGCATAAACTATATCTAATCTCTACACAGAAACTGAATATACAAAATCAAAAAACTTCAGGAGCTACCACCATCTGTGGCTTTCATGGTATGCCAAAACATTTATCATTTAAAATTGTTCTTACTACACTTTGAGAGAGTAGATGACGTTTTGTGGATTTGAGATACTAGTTCCTTCTAGTTACACACAGTCCATTCTTTGTCCCTATGCCCACAGTTAAGATAAAAAAGGTATGGCGCGGGTGGAGAAGGACCATGCAGAAGCATTACTTCCCTGTTCTCAGCCCTTGAAACTCAGCTGAGGCATGAATACCTCAGTAGAGGGTTATGGTTTCATGGGAAATCCTAGTCGATTGGCCTAATAACATGTTGAGTGCTTCTGCTCTACTTCCTAGTTCATTGTGTAGTGCCTGCAGTGTTACAAGTTTGTAAGCAGCCATCCAAGAGTAACAGATGAAGACTGAGAGTCAGAATATGAGAAAGAAATGGAATACGAGGTTAATTGCTTCATAAACAACTGTCTCCTTTGCCGTAAGACCAGAAGAACCAGATGGTGCACAGCTACCATTACAGAACATTTTGATCCAAAATTCTGTAAAGAATCCTGATCAAAAGGGGAGAAATGCAAGACAGAATCTCAAGTTCTCATGGAATTTAAGCTTTCTGGAGCCATGGAAACTAGACAAACCCTTGAATTATTGCCTGGAGATTATCCTTAAACTCTAAACCACAAATATCTCCTGAGGTCTTCTCAACAATCAAACAACGATTTAACTAGTAGAGAATGTCTGCCTTGAGCATGATCCCATTTTAAGATCTATCTGTACAGAATCAAACTGACAGCAGCAACTCAAAAGATTACCTAGGAAATTAGGGGGCAGTGGATTAGCGTTCATGGGGGAAGCATAACTCGGAAAAGGAAGGTCAGAATGAATGCATGACCTGAGAAGGCAGTCAGAATCACCAAACCTTATGTGTCAAAAAAAACAAACCTAGTGCCATTAAGTTAGTTCCAACTCATAGCGACCCTGTAGGACAGAGCAGTACTGCTCCACAAAGCTTCCAAGGAGTGCCTGATGGATCTGAACTGCTGAACTTTTGGTTAGCAGCAATAGCACTCAATCACTACATCACCAGGGTTTTATGTTTAGAAACTGTCAAACTGATGTATGTTCTACCATGTATATCCTTAATAAGGAAAAAATAAATAAAAGAGAAATAAAATAAAAGAGTTACATTTCCTCTAGTGTGCCAGTTCATTACAACTCCGTGAAACCCAAAGTCCTCTTTCTAATGCCATGAGATAAGCATGTAGAGGAAGACACCTCT
The DNA here is from genome assembly GCA_028571685.1 of Heterohyrax brucei. Classification (NCBI taxonomy): domain Eukaryota; kingdom Metazoa; phylum Chordata; class Mammalia; order Hyracoidea; family Procaviidae; genus Heterohyrax; species Heterohyrax brucei. The sequence goes on from CM053146.1 coordinate 90,455,655, forward strand.
GCCCTAGTTATCTGAGAAGAACGCCTAAATGGCAAACATCAAAATTATCTGAAAACAACCATATACAGTAATCTAAAAGATCACGCCATCTTCATGTTGGCAAAGGTGGGCTCTCTTTTTCTGTGACTGGGGAAAACTGCAGGGAGCTGGAAGCCAGTCAGAAAACCAGGCATTCTCTTCATTCTCAAAAAGAATTTAAATGAATCATTATTTATCATTTTAGAAAACTTATTCAAGACTGAATTTTACCCTTGAATGTCTGTCCTTGTGAAAGGAAACACAATTCCATTTTGCTTTCCATTTTTTTTTATTTTTAGCATCACATAGCTTAGAAATTTGTTTCTACTAATACCACACATGTAAATTGAAGGGAACGATGGGCTCTAAAGAATCCTGCTGGAGGAAGCAAGTGAAAGCATCCTTTGTTGCCCATGATCGCTGGGATCTCGCGGCAGCGTGGGTGAACAGAATGTGCATTTGGCTCAAAATTCGAAATAAGTTTTCTCCTGACAACCACTACAATCTCTTTTATTATATAAACTTTACTGACTATTAAAACAGCACAAATCCAAAGGATAAAGTGCAGGCTAGCACCAGCACATGTCCTGGTAATTCAGTCCATCTTGGGTGTGAGTACACAGACACATAGTTACGCAAATACAGACACAAACACATGCGCATTGGGAAAAAAAAATGTGCACATTTCACCATCCTGCAAACGCTAGCCTCCTATGGAGTTACATACCTCCTAAAAACAACACATGCATATAGACTTTCTTTTCCTGGTCAATGCACAAGTCAGATATATTTTTTTAAAAAAGAAAAAAGACTCACACCTATAGGTCTGTTTACAGGGAAGCAAATTAAAGGGAGCTATGCTGTTAACAGCAGATGTCTAGCTATAATTCACTCCCTAATGCTGGTTAATCTATTCATGAACAAAGCAAACGGACTGCCAAAAAACAAAGCAAAACAAAACAAAAGCTACTGTTAAAGCCCCAGTGGCTACTGGTTTCTGTTGTGCTTCTCAATTAGGCAAAATGTTCTTTCCACAGCTCTTAACATTATTTATTTTGCTTCCTGCCAATCTTGCAAATAAATCATCTTGTGTCTCGTTTCCTCATAAATGCTTCCTGGTGCTTGATTGCTTTGCCTGTGATTGGATTTCCAACTGCCACTTTACCTTTATAAACATATAGAACATCCAAAGAGGGAGGAGAATGCCCAAAGGCAGAGGCAAAATGAAGCTGTAATTAGATCAGCAGAGTACGTTTTACAGCATACCTAGTTTTCTGTGTTTACCAGAAATCTCTCTCTGCGTCCAATAAAGCATTCCCAATCAGGGTAAATTAACATCCGGGAACTTCAACAAAGAGGCCCTGATATCAACATGTTTAATTCATTATTATTATTATTATTATTATTGCAAAAGAGCAGTTTTCCCATGATTAGTGAAATAGAAAATGTATAATTACTGAAAGGCCTACAGCTAGACCACAAAAGTAGGGGTGGGAAGGAAAGGAGGAGGAGAGAGAAGCCAAAGGAGAAGTTATATAAGTTACCACATGATTTCTGTAGTAAACAATAGAATCTGACGTGCAATAGTGCAATTTTCCTTTGCTGGTACAGCAACGCAAGTCTTAATAGGAAGTCCCGTGGTTATACTTCTTTTGCGTTTTCGAATTTAGTTGCGTGCTTGCCGGGGGTTGGAGTTCCTGCCGGACTTCTGACTCTGAGAGGAGTCACTGTGACTAGAGTCACTTTTACTCAGTCCAAGATGACGGAGCTTCAAATCCCAGCGCTGTGAGATGTAAAACACAAAATGTTCGCATGCACGTACACCAGGGACATCATTTCTATATAACTGTAATAACTGAATAAGACTGCAAAATATGATGGCTAAAGCATTTTACCACTGTCCCAAAAGGATGAAATCCATATCCTGAGGCATAAACTAAATCTGTGCAAAGATGAATGCAGGTCTCTGACATTAAGAAGCACAAGGCAAAGTTGGCCAGCCATAATACAGGTCTGTAATGCTTTAACGAAATTTCATCATCTGTAAGTGGGGATACTCGTATCTGCTAATATCTGTGGGGTTTCCCTGGAGCACACATGACCGTGGTCTTCAAAAATTCTCAGCAAATGGGAGATTCCTTGAGTGAATTCAAAGGAAGGGCTATTCATCTTCCTCTTCTAAGATTTGTAAGATAAGAACACAGCCTTTGAAAACTTGTGTGAATCAAGCAGCTAAAAAAAATCAATAAATAAAACGGAGAGTTTGGAAGTAGGAAGATGTCTTGAAAATATTTTTCTCTATAACATTTTCCAAGTGCAACAAATCAACCAAACAAGGTCCTGCCCTGGACTCCGGTTTACAAAGAAGAAAACCCAAGCCAAACCTGCTGCCATGTTAGTGATTCTGACTCACGGCAACTCTACAGACAGGGTTGGACTGCCCCACAGTTTCCAAGGAGCAGCCAGTGGATTTGAGCTGCCAACCATCCAGTTAGCAGCAGTAGCACTTAACCACTATGCCACTGGGGTTTCCTTACAAAAAAGACATTACCAATACTGGTTGATAGCCGCAACTGGTTTACTAATATTTCACATTATCAATGTTACGTGTGTTTACATGCGATGACAATAAATTAAAAAGAAGCTATATTATGGCTAGTCCAGGTAATGAATAAGAGCACAGGACCACCCCACTGCTTCACAGACTTCGACAGAAATAGAAACCACCCTGGGATCTTGTTAAAATACAGATTCTGGTTCAGCACTTGGGGGTATGAAGCCCAAGAGCTTCATTCCTAACAAGTTCCCAGGTGATGCTGACATTGCTAGTTCAGAGACCACACTTTGAGTAGCGAGCAGCTTACATCAGGCAGCCTGAGTTTGAATTCACCCCTTCCTGCAAGAAGTTTCTGGAGTGTGCTAGTCCTCATTTCCATCATTTATAACAATGCATTAGTAAAAGAATCTAGTTAAATGACTGTGATGAAGACTGATGAAAATACATAGTGTTTAGAGCATAATAAATATTATGTGAGTACTAAAAGTAACAAATCTTTCTTCACTGAGCACATTTTACTCTGAATTTTAAAATTTTGTTGGTTTTCTTATCTAAAAAGTTCACATAATGTGATTATCAGCTCTCAAGACAGCCCAAATATTTTGTCTTGAATAATCTACCTTGACAAACCTGTTGCCATCAAGTTAATTCTGACTCATAGTGACCCTGTAGGACAGAATAGAGCTAGTGGCCCTAGAGGACAGAGTGCGGCTATGCTATAGAATTTCCAAAGAGTGCCTGGTACATTCAAACTACTGACCTGTGGGTTATCAGCTATAGCTCTTAACCACCATGACTTGCAGCACTTTCTACCATTAATAACCATTTGACTGCCATAAGTCTTTTTAAATTTTTTGGTCCACTGAGAGCAAAACGTAAACCCTGGTGGCATAGTGGTTAGGTGCTATGTCTGCTAACCAAAAGGTCAGCAGTTTGAATCCCTCAGGTAGTCCTTGAAAACTCCAGGGGACAGTTCTACTCTGTCCTATAGGGTTGCTATGAGTTGGCATCAACTCAAGGGCATTGGGTTGGGTTTGGTTTGAGAGCAAGTATCAGTTGAAAAGATCAATACTTTTTTAAAACAGAAAAAAAACAATATCCTCCATAAACTCTTTCTTACAATCCCAAGTCAGCTGGAACATTACAGTAAGGCTCTCAATCATTCTAGCCAAAAGAGATTTTTCCACCCAAGCTCACTGGCCCTAAGAATCCAGATATGAAATAAACATTGTTGAAGTTATTGGTTCATTTCTTCCCCTCGGCATGATTAAATTCAGACATAAAGTGAATGACCTCACAGCAATTACTACTGTGAATTCTCTGTAGAAGGCAGTGGGAAATAAGTTCCTCTCACTAAGAAAAGGGACAAATGAGTCATGTACCCCAGGTCTTGATATGGTGATATTGTTTTGGTACCAAGAGAGGAGCAGCGAGCCGTGTTACTTGCTTTGCAGCAGGGATGTTGAAAGCTCTTCCAACTGGTACAGGAATTTAGGACAAATTCCTATTCTGCATTAGCAAGCAGAAAACTGAATTAAAAGGACACAGTAAGAGATACCAGCCTACTGAAGAAGAGCTGCTTTTTCTTTAACAAACACCAAACTTAGTGAAGAGAGATATAAATAAGGTTCTTCCAGAAGTCTGAACTAGATACAGATCTCACTTTTGACAAAAATACTGAGGGTGCAGGTTAAAATACTTGCTGCAGGGTAGTTTCTCCATGAAAATTAATTCTCCGTATATTTCTGAAGTTCATTGAAACCCAAATGTGTCTCCAGTGTCAAGTGCCAGATGTCTAAGATAAACTGCCCAGGGGTGTTTAACCTACCCTGCAAAAGTTTCCCAAGCTGTCCAGCTGGCAGAAGGAAAAGGCTGTGTTATGTTTGGTACAGAGCCCACCCCCCTCACACACAGCCTTTTAGATTCTTTGCCCTCTATGCAGACTCCTCCACATTGTTCTCTTTGAAATGGATTTGCTTAGGGCAGCAAAAAGAAGCAAAACCTTCTACAATAAAGTGGTTGACTGTGTGAATCTTTTAAAATATCAACTCCTGATCTAAAACTCATCACCTTAAAAATAAAGCTACATCACTGCTTTCAAGGTCTAATTTGGTCCAATCTCTTATAATACAGATGAATGTAGCTGTACCTTATACACAGGAATTGCTATCTATATATTAGGACAGACATTGGTAGTTTCCTACCCATCATTTACCCTTTCCCTTCTTTGACTCATGGAACCCTTGGGTGGTACAAACTGTTAATGCACTCAGCTGCTAACTGAAAGATTAGAGGTTTGAGTCCACTCAGTGATACATTGGAAGCAAGGTCTGGAAACCTACTTCCAAAAAATTAGCCGTTGAAAACTTCTATAAAGCACAGTTCTACTCTGATCCAGGTCAGGTCATTATAAGTCTAAATTGTCTCCAAAGTGACTTTTTTTCTTCCTTCACTTTTTCCTTGACTCTGAGAAACACAGTTTTATTTAGGGAAGAAATATATCCAGTTAAAAAACAAACAAACTACATACCCCAGCATTTCTTGCAGTTAGGGACGGCCATGAGATCCAGTCCTAACCAGCTGAGCAATAAGCAAAAGTAACTGACTGGAGCTCCTGGGAACCTTTGTTCTCTCCTTTCTTTCTGCCCGTAGTGGAGATGTGATGCCGAGGCAAGCAGCTATCTTGTTTGATCCCAAGGTGAACTTGACCATGGAAGCAGTGCCCGTAGGAATGGCAGAGCAGAATGCAGGAAAGGGGCCTAGGGCTGTGACATCACATGTCGAGTCACCCTGTCACCACTGGACTACCCCTAGACTTATTGGGAGAAGCTAGACAACTGTGGTTAGGTCTCTGATACACGGGCTGAGGAATTTGTTCCTTAAATGAAATGACCATCAAGTGTAAAACTCAGTCCTCAGAGTTCTAGCTAGGTTTATCTCAGCTTTTAGCATTTGCCACGTAGTTGAGAGAAACTATCTAACTTAAATGACAGACGATTGGTTTTCTGCTTTGTTTGTGTGTTACTTTGGGTATGAAATACAGGCTTACCTTAACTTTTTTACCAAGCCGATCCTTCCATTTCTCAGCTATAGAACCTTCTACCAAGAGTAACCTGTATATTGTAAAGAAGTAATCATTTTTTTAAAAAGTTAAAAGACACCTCTAATAAATACAAGAAATCAGTGCCAAAATATACCTGTTTTAATATAGACTAGGGTGCAAAATTTGAGAACAGGAATTCTTAACCTTTTGGGAGTCCCTTTAAGAATCAAAAATTATCCATATTCCCCCCCAGGAAAAAAAAAAAGGCATACTCATAAAATGCACACATATACTTTTGCATTCAATATGCAAAATTGTAGGACCCAACAAAAAGCCATCTGTGATCTCCTAAAGGGTATACATATCCCAAGTGTAAGATCTCTAGAGAGAAATTCAATCAGGGTGGGATAGGCAAAGGGAATTCTCCGAATCCATGAGGAGTGAGTCACCTGGAGCGTTCCTCGTCCTCATAGCCCATGATGAGGTACTCCTCATTGACACTGAGTGGGGGGCACAGGCACCCGGAGCTGGTGTAAAGGCTCACGGTGTCTCTTGGGATGTTTACCAGAGAAGCCTTCAGAATCTCCTTCACTTCGACGACTGCAGTCACATCGTGGCACTTAGTCTTTACCTCTTTAACTTTGGCCCGAATGACTGAGATAAAAAACCATAAAACTAATATAGTTACATGATACACAATGGGCACAGCCTCTGAAAACAAAAAAGGAAGTAAGCAGGCTCCTTTCTTACCAATTCTTATCTTCTTGATGCTCAATAATTTGGAGGGGCAAAATCATCTGGATATTTTTGCTTAGACTGTAGTGAGTGACAGAAACTCTGGTGGTGTAATGGTTAAGTGCTATGTCTGCTAACCAAAAAGTCAACAGTTCAAATCTACCAGGTGCTTCTTGGAAACTCTATGGGGCAGTTCTACTCTGACCTAGGGTCTCTGTGAGTCAGAATTGATTCTAGGCAGTGTGTTTGGATTGTTTTTTTTTTTTCAGTGACAGACTAGACACCACACCTGCCTCCTTAGTGCTCAGCCCCATCCCCTTCCAGTGGTAGGTATACACATCTGTGTACCTATAGATGCACTAGCCGGCATGTATTTCAGTGTAAGAAATATGTCTGAATAATCAAAATTAACTGAATATCCTGATACAATTTTCTTCTAATTCCAACTGCTATCTACAGAAACATAAACTATGTTAGCTTCACTGTAGGCCAAGACTTAGTATTCAGATATGTTTTCTTTTCTTGCCAGAATGATTTCCTCAGGTCTATTAATGTATTTCCTAAAGAGCCGGGGAAGTAGGGGTTCTTTCGTTTTCTAAAGTTGTCCTGTCTTGTAGTGTGATCTGTGATCTTTCCATCTGCCGTGTTTCAGCTCATTGTTCAGACATCAGCTTCACTGTTTCTTGGTTTGGGTATAGATCTTTTTTATACATGTTATTTATGAATAAGAATTGCAGCACCAGACTTTCATTCATCTGCTTTGAAGTCAAACATTCCAGCATTCTCTCTGTTATGAAATACATTCTAAAACATCAATTCCGTTCATCTGCCTCTCTCAGCGGGATATTCTGGGGTCCAATTTATCTCCCAAGGTGCAGCTGACTTCTCAATCTAAAGAAAAAACACTTTCAAAAGCAAATCCATGCAGTTGCAAAGCTAGATTATTTGACTCAGAAGCAAAAATGTGCAGTTCTGCTTCTTTCCTGGATCTCCTTTGAAGAGAGGCAAATTCTTTAGATTCCTATTTCAGGTAAATAAGCTTTTTAAAAGAAAGGACAAAAAAATAATGCATGTGAGGAATGTGCTTCATAGTTCAATCAGATATATGAGACCAAAGGTACTGCCCTTGTCCAAAAACAGAAAGAAAAGGCAGCAAGGGACAGGAAGTGGTCCAACGGGCACAGGGAGCCCAGGGTGGAAAGGGGGAGTATGCTGTTGCATCGTGGGCATTCCAACTAATGTTACAAAACAATGGGCATAAACTTTTGATTGAGAAGTTAACTTGAGCTATCAACTTTCACCTAAAGCACAATGAAAAAGAAGAGAACACAGAGGTCAACAATGCCTAAGGAGAAGAAAACCGTCAATTGGTGAGAAGCCAGTGGATTCTGCTCACTGCTCTAATTCAATGTTTGTGAGGGTTATACAATGGAATCTATTTTTGAAAGCTCCTTAGACAGGTATCGGTACAACACTTTCATTGCAGTCCCTTTCCATGTGTTTTAGAGATTTTGAACTACAAAGAGATGATAAAAAGAATCCATGAAAATATAAAGCCAGCTAATATACCACTCTCCTGTCAATTTCCACTTCACTAGCAACTGACTCAGCAGCATTCCAGCAGTACAGCACCCAAACGAGAGAAATTCAGTTACTAATTAATTCTAAAAACTTGAGCACCAGGCCTTATTTTTACTTCAGAGAATTATTTGCCTGAAATATAAGAACTTGTAGCAAGCAGCCCAGTTGTCCCTAGTCGGTGAGCTGCACAAGGAGGTCTTTTCTATTAGCCTTCTCTCTACTCTATTCTTTCGGAAATGTCATTTGGGAGAATCAGGTGATAAACTGACAACAGCAGATAGCAGACTTTTTTTTTTTTTTTATGTCTGGGCTTAAAGGAATGAGCTTCATGGCATCCACCAAACTTCAGAGATTAGTGAAAACTGTGCAATGTTCTCCGATTAACGATTTATTTACCCAGTGTGACTATTTTCATTAGACATTTTTAACACACATATCCACTCCAAAATAAATCTCTCTCCACAAGACCTATTTTGCTATTCAAGTAATTTTACTCAAGCTAAAGAGTTTTTGGTTGAATTAATCTGAATGAAGCAGCCTGTTGTTTTGGGGCAGGGGTGCAGTTTGTAGCTGTCTGAACGATCAGTTGCTCTGGCTCGCGCTTTGATTTCATCATGGACATAGAGACAGGACAAGAAAGATAAAAGAAATTCACACGTTGTGGAAGTAAAAATTTATTCTTCTTTCAGGTTTTTTTCCTTCCAGTTAATCCTTTGACTGCCTGTCCTTTCTAAATAAACTGAAAGCTCTAGAAAAATTAAAATCCTTAAAATATGGGCAGTGTGATTACCATTTGGCTTTGAGAAGGAAACTATCCGCTCTTTCCCACTTGCTGTGATCTGTAACCCATGCTACTTTACAATATTCACTCAGTGACTTTCTTTAAGGCCTTCGCTTTCCATGGCTTGTAAAAACTAGTATTTTAACTTTTATGGAAAATACCCGCACCAACTATTGCAGCACTAGGGAAGTTGGATCAAGTAAAAATTAGTAAAAAATAAAGACATATAAAATAAATATCAACTCAACTAAATTTCCCTGATTTACTTTTTTTATATTACTGCTTTTGTTTCTAGTGTACCTATACTTAAAACTCATATTGCCTTTTTAAAAGTAGAAGACTAAAATCTTAAAAATGCAGACCCCTGAAGATTTTCACATCAATTTGTAAAGGAACAAGTCCTCAGACAAGCAGTCAGGACTTCGGCCTCTGCTAGACACATAACCTTTCTACCTCAGAAACAGTATCCAGCCTTGCTAAAAGAAAGTAGACCACTCCTAAGATGAATGTAAGCCAAAAAAAAAAAAAAGATTTTATTTAAGAAAAACATGGTGCATTTTAGAATTTATTTTAGAAAATGTTTTATTACCCTGAGAACTTTCTGTTTTATATCATTTAATACATGTTATCAGCGGTTATAGAGTTTTACCTATTTCTCTTTTTCCAAACTCCATAGAGTATAAAAGCAGAAACAAATCTTCTCTGTATGTTCAACATTCTCTAAAACAGGGCATTGACCTAATAACTAAATTCATGCTAATAATAAAAGTTCACTTGGAAATTCATTTAATTGCTATGTGTATTCATTGACTTAGCATAACAAGTCTTCTGCAGAGATAGTAATATGACCTTTATGAATCTCATAAATGCTGGAAGAAAAATCACAATAAAAGGCCTCTAGAATACAGTAAATATTAATTTTCCCTTCTCTATCAACTAGGAATTCTATTAACTAGACCTTCTTAATATGAGAGTAATTGACATTTATGACTCAGAAGCACAACAGTGCCCCAAAGTAATTCTGAATAATCAAAGGACAAGTTCTTCTCAATATTCATTGACAAAATCTGGCTAATGATACATCTCATGAGCTAGTTGAGAATATGAAATGAGACAGTGTATAGAAGCCACCTGGCACAGTATCTGGCTGGGTCAGCAGCTGTCTTCCTACTACAGTTGAGTTTAGCAACCACATTTGGATTAGTACGTATTCAATTAATATTTCTCTATCAGAATGTCACATTACTAGTCTTAACTAATAAAAAAAATTCCTTTGGTTGAATATTAGCAACTTCTTTTAACTAACTAACTCTGTCATATTCTCCATGGGATATACTGACTGGACCAGCCAAGTCTGGTTCTTTTAGCCACTCCTTATGCAACAAAGGAAACCCTAGTGGTGTAGTGGGTTAGAGCTACAGCTGTTAATCAGAAGGGTGGCAGTTCAAATCCACCAGATGCTCCTTGGAAACCCAATGGGGTAGTTCTACTCTGTCCTCTAGGGTCACTACAAGTCAGAACTGACTCAGCGACAGTAGGTTTGGTTCAGTTTGGTTGATATGCATCAAAGAGCTCTTCTGGTAACCTCAGTGTAGCTGAACTTAAAGCTATCCTGAAAAACCAATATCTGAGCTCAAATTCTTTTTTGCTTCCCAAAGGAGAAGGGTCTCACCTATTTTGAAATTCATCTCTGTGTACTTGATTAGCAAGTTCTAAGATTTTATTAGAGCTGCCTAACACGTTTTAAAGTTTCTAAGTGGTGCAAACTATTAATTCAATCAAAATTCTGGAGATTCAAAGAGAACCAAAGGCACATCAGGAGAAAAACCTGAAAATCAGCCACTAAAAATCCTATAGCACTCTTCCCCCTCCGCCCTCACGAAGAAGCTATTCTTAAAGGGACAGTGAAGCTTTTATGGAGGAGAAACGTGGTGAACACCAACTGATCCTTAACCAAGTGCTGCAAGTCAGCTTCATAAACAACAGGACCAACAGATGTCATATGACCCCGAATGTGGTACATCAAGGACACATCATTTGCATAGCATCCTTACAAAAAATGGCAGGAAGTGCGTCTAATCACGAAAAAATAGATAAACTCAAATTGAAAGACAGTCTACAAAACTGGCCTGTATTCTTAAACGTCACGGTCGTGGAAAAGCAAAGAAAGACGGAAAATCTGTTTCAGATTAAAGATAACTGACAAATAAATGTAACACACAGGATATAGGATTTGGGGGAGAGGGTCTGGCTATGAAGAACATGACAATAATTATGAAAATTTAAACATATATGTCAATGTTAAATATACTGAATGCGATAAACTGTATACAGAAAAAAAAAGTGGTCAAAAATACCCAAACCTATGAACACAGCTCTACTTCAACACACATGAGATTGTCATGAGTTAGAATCAACTCAATGCCAACTAGTTTATATATTTTAGAATCAAACAGTTGTTAAGAATTTTGTGCACACGAGACATGTTAATTATCGGAGGGATGGAAGCTCTTAAAAGTTATGCTTGTTTTCAAAGTGTATTCTGAAGCAGCTCTAACCACAGATAGACACACGCTTCTTAATACAGCAGTTTCTAGGTCTACCACGAAGATACCTACCATAGTTGTAATTGTTCCGGAAATAGGTCTTCTGGGTAGCTCTAATAGGCTTACATTTGCAGCGTTCTGAAAAATACAATATTTTATCTATAAGCAAACTCTCAACATTAGCTTTCTTTCATTTATTCATATTTTTTGATAAGGTTGGACCCAATCTACTAGCGAATAGGTGCTTAATAATTCTGTGTATCTGATCTATTTCTCCTGGAACTACATAGGGCTGCTACGAGTGGGAATCAATGGCAATGGGTTTCATTTTATAGAGACTCTTATTCAATATTAATATGTTCATAAGTTTTGTCTTCCAAAAATAACCCCCCCCCAAAAAAAACCAACCAAATCATGAGGAAATACTGTTCATCAGTGTTGTGTATTAAATTTGTGCCTCCAGTCCAAAAACATGTATTGCAAATCCTCATCCCTATGCCTGTGGTTATAATCACATTTGGGAATGAGTTTTTCTTTGTTATGGTAATGAGATAGTACTAGTATAAGGTATGTCTTAAATCAACCTCTTGAAATAAAAAAGCAGATGAAACTCAAGCAAGCAGGCAGGCAGAGAGATAGGAGAAAGGCAGATAGCAAACCACTCGAAGATGGATGAGCATCAGAAGCTCAGAAGCGACAAGAACCTTCCCCCGAGCTGACAGAAACAGAAAGCCTTCCCCGTAGAGCTGGCACTCTGGACTTTTAGCCTCCTAACTGTGAGAAAATAAATTTGTTTGTTAAAGCCACTTATAAGTGACATTTTTGTTATACTAGCATGAGATAACTAAGACTGCCACCAGAGATGAAAGTGAGACCCTTGAATCCCGAGAGGCATGATCAGTTTATATGAGAGCAGAATCAATGCCTACTTAGAGGCAATTTTCTGCTTATGCTCAGGTAACTGGTTTAACCCTCGGGAGCACCACCTAACCTAGGCATGCATTTTATTGATCACCCAACACTGCTCCAATTATTAGCTCAAGGATCTGAAAGCAGCTCAGTCAGCAGGCAGGTGCCATTGTCACCTCTGTTTACTGATGAGACTCAGAGGGACTAAATGAACTGCCCAAGACAACAACTGGGAATGCAAGGAATCTAATACACCTTTCTCTGACTTAAAATCCAGGAGCTTAATGAACATCCTAAAAAAAGGAACTGAAAATCCCCTCTCTATGTAGAGTAGCTACTATTTACCTCAGTGGTACTTTATGCTCACTTGGACAAAATTACTATGCACAAATTTTCAAAGAGAAATTCCATATTTTAAAAATATTTGGTGAATGATAACCAGAACACATTTTCTATATAATACAGGTGTGTACAATACAAGTCCTAATTATCTTAAAATATCTCATATATATCACAGATCATTTGACATTTGGGACAATGAATGATTATAGAAGGATTGCACTGCCAAGATTACTTAGCTAAGAAATACACAGAGTGACCAGGGTTAAATGGCTAGTAACTACAGTCATTATAAAACAATAAAATACTCAGTTGTCTTAGAAAACATTTCACTGTATGGAAAGACTTCTTTAAAATGAAAGCCAAACCCACTGTCACTGAGTCAATTCTGACTCACAACAACCCTATAAAGAGAGTAGAACACCCTACACCGTTTCCAAGGAGTGGCTGGCAGATTTGAACCATTGACCTTTTTGGTTAGCAGCCATAGCCCTTAACTACTACATCACAAGGGTTTCCAAGACTTCTTTAATACTCCTGAAAGACTTTGTTAAAAATGAAATAGCATGAGCTTCTTGTATTTTGACACAGAGGAAAGAAAAAAGGAACATATGAACCAGGGAAAGAAGCTCTATAGACAGGTTTTGTTTAAAAAATGTTTTATGTTAACATGGACACCAATAAAAGGCAAGAGCTTTTGTTAACCATTTGGTATTGTGTTTTCTAACCAAAATAAACTTTATTTCCATTTGAAGTTGTAGATAATATGCTATAAAGCAGCAGCCCTGTGAAGACCTAGGCCCTTAACAGCTCTAAATTTCAGAGAGAAACATCTCCATGGAAGATAAGTAGCTGCTCACTAAGATTTCCCATCAAGTCTCACCCCTGAGAGAAATGAGAATCTCTCAATGGTATGCACCTCACTTACCTTGCTCTGCAGATAATCTTCAATGCATGATTTCTGTGAAGTAAAGCTCTCAGTTCAGTAAACAGCATGTAATATCAGCACAAATGTATGGGATGGGAGTGAAGACAAGAATTCTCACCTTCCATGCAAGAGACCCAGGTTCAGTTCCTAGCAAATGTACCCCCCACACGGCCGCCACTCCATTAGTCAATCCTGCGTGTTGTTATGATGCTGAACAGGTTTCCTATGAGGCTTCCAGATTAAGGGGGAGGAGGAAGAAAGACCTGCATGTGTACTTCTAAAAATCAGCCAATGAGTCATGTTAGTGGAACCCCCAACTAGTCACCAGGATGGTGCAGGGCTGGACAGCGTTTTGTTCTGCTGTGCATGGGCTCACCCTGAGTTGGTGGCTGACTCAACAGGGACTAACAACAACCCAGTATCAGTGACACTGGGTGTTCCTTAGATGTGAAGATGCAAGACTTTGACTTGTATAATTAACAGAAAAGAGTGAGTGCTAGAAAAGACATATGTTTGGTAAAGAGGGACAACTAAGAGAAGAGAAACCCTCAATGAGGTGGATGGACACAGTGACTGCAACGATACACTCAAACATACCAGTGATCGTGAAGACAGCACATCACTGGGCAATGTTTTGGTTTGTTTTATATAAAGTTGCTATGAGTTGAAGCAAACTCATTGGCAATTAGCAACATCATTAACATCAGTGCTTGCTGATATTTTGAAAAAATATTCTTCAAAAATAACTTCTTATTAAAATGTTTGTATTCTCATCTCAAATAAAATGGGAAATTACTATGTTCTTCTTACCTATCTGTACAGATGTTTTTATCTCACAGTGAAATGTTACACACATTATTTTATATTTAAATTTTTTTATCGTGCTTTGAGTGAAAGTTTACAATTCAATTTCTCATACAAAAATTTATACAGGCATTGTTATGTAATCTTAGTTGCTCTCCCTAGAGTGTGACAACATACTCCTCCTTTCCACCCAGGAATTCCCAGCAAACACATATTTTAAAGGCAAAACGAGATGCTTAAAATTCAACAGTGCAGAGCTGGTTTTACTCTAGATGACAAGGTCCAGGATGTGTCCACAGAAGTGAATGGCTGGGCTAGAGTGAATGAGCAGCTTAGAGAAGAGCAACAGTCAAAGCATTAAACGGCTCATCCACTTTGTTGTTAGAGTCATCAAAATAGCCCAGAAAGGGCTGCCACGATGAAACTTATTTTGACAGCCCTTAAGTGGAGGTTGGCTAATACACCATTTTGCCTTCCAGAGGTAGGTTCCACAGCCCTCCTAGAAACATCCTGGAACCTCATCCCTGGAACCACCTTCTCATTTGTAAAAATTCCAGGTCCAAGTCATCAAATCCACTTTATGAAAAATCTAGAGGGTCTTATTATTTCTGGGACATTAAATAACTAAAAAACCTAGTGTTCTGATCCAGATGATGAAATAGTCAAACAAAAGACACCATCTTTAGAATTAGAAATCAAGCCAACTATGCAGATGAAACAAACAACAACAACAAAAAGCCCACTGCCATCTAGTAGATTCTGACTTATAGTGACCCTATCAGACAGGACAGAACTGCCCCATAAAGTGTCCAAGGAGCACCTGGTGGATTCAAACTGCCAACCCTTTGGCTAGCAGCCATAGCACTTAACCATTATGCCACCACAGTTTCAAGCACTGTGGTTAAAAGGATGGATATTACTGTCAGACATAGCTGGATTTAATATAACATTGATATTACAAAACTTGAAAATATTTAATTAAACAAAGAAATCAATTTACAGTAATTTGTACTGTGCTTAAGATTGAAGAGTCTAACATAATATTAATAAGGAAACTTGGTTTATACCTTCAGGATTTTACACCACTGGAAAATTTAAAATAAACTGCCTTTCTCAATGTTGCTGGATGCAAAAATCATTCAAGATCTACAAAATACAGAAAATGATGCAATTTTAACTGCTTTTTTTCCATGACATCTTTACCAAACCAAACCAAACCCAGTGCCATCGAGTCAATACTGACTCACAGTGACCCAGTAGGACAGAGCAGAACTGCCCTATAGAGTTTCCAGGAAACCCTAGTGGCATAGTAGTTAAGTGTTAAGTCTTTATGGTTAGCAGTTTCCAGGTACTCCTTGGAAACTCTATGGGGGCAGTTCTGCTCTGTCCTGTAGGGATGATGAGTTGGAATCAACCCGCTAGCACTGGGTGGTGGTGCTTGTTGTTCTTTTAGTAGTTTCCCAGAAGCACCCAGCAGATTTGAATCGCTGAGCTTTAGGTTAGCAGCTGTGGCATTTAACCATGAGGCCACCAGGGTTTCTTTATGACATCATAAGAGTTACATTTTGTGTCCTGGGGAAAGGATGGTGCCACACACCAAAGAAGAAAGTTGCACAGAGGAAATTTTTAATAAAACAGATAACTTTAGTCATTACATATCTTGAATTTTAAATACAAATACAATATCCAGGTAGAAATACTTATTAGAGGCAAAAGTGGTACTCTACCCGTGAGAACTATCAGAACTAGATTCACAGAGGTGATGATGATTAAACCTATGTAGCTGGATGAACTCCAATAAGAAGAAATAATCATAAGGAGACAAAAGCAAAGGGCAGGCACAGAGCCTTGGGGAAAGCCTGCAGCTGGGCAGAGGAGGAGAACTAGAACAACTTACATAATAGCTCAGGGAGAAGAACAACTGAGGAAGAGATTTGGTCAAAATGGTCAAATGCTGCAAGGTAATGAAAAAGCACTGTAGTTGTAGCTACTTTATAATTACAAAAATATTTCTTATCTGTCACAATTTTCTTCCAAAGGAGGGTAGAAGTTGACCCAAGTTAACTCAACCTTTGCATGGGGTTGCTACGAGCCAGAACTGACTTGACAGTAATGAATTTTATGATTTTATAGACAGCACACATTTACACCAAAGGGAAACCTGGATCCCTTCCTAGAACTGGTAGAGAGGCCAAAGACGAGCTGCAAATGTAAACAGAGTAGGTCCATACTACTATAGGTCATCTCAATAAAAAAAGGGGACCAGTGGGACAAGGCTGGCAGCCCTGGCAGCCACACGGAAAGAGAAATCTAAAGATACTCAGCAGCTGCCACATAGCTGCCCAGAGGAGCTACTCTGGAGGAACTTGGAAGCAGGGCTTCCCAAGATTTGGTCTGGTTCAAACCCCCACTGAGAATTTGCATTTCTAAGGAGTTCTCTGCTGAATATTTCCATTTTTAATAAGCTCCCAGGATATTATATATAAGAATCACCTAGGTATCTTGTTAAAATGTAGGTTCTGATTCAGTATAGCTAGGGTGGAAATGCAAATTCTCATCAGGGAACTTGGTTTTCAGGAACAAGTTTTCAGCAGGGAATGCCGGGTTTCAGAAGGAAGCTGTTCAGTAACGGCCTGCTTTGAAGTCAGGCCAGGAAGCGGTAAGTCAAAACCACACCCAGGATGTTCCTCTAAGCTGGAGATCTGTGAGAAGGGAACTCAAGTATTCTATATAGTCTGATTTGTTGTCAGGACACAGACCCCGACAAGTACAGCATCTTGGTCATATTCCTGCACTTAATTAGTGTCCAAATTTACCAACTTCATCTCTTCTCCGGAGAAATTGTGTTTTTTTTTTTTTTCTTCACATGAGAAAGATCATAATTTGCTCACCATCACAAAAAAAGAAAAATCAGGAAACTGTTTTTTGGAATTATTTTAATAAAAACATACCCTTTTGTTGACTCATCTGAATACCTGCCTTCATTCTCTGTGCTGCCCTGACAAGACCAGGTGACTCGATGGACTAGAACTAAAATTGTTTTTCTCCATATTCCATGCAGGGAAAACTGGAAAGGATCTGCTCGTTTTAAGAATAGTAGGTTTGCAACTCACAAACTGGAAGCGTCTCAGGAGCGTTATCTCGAAAAAGCGAAAAGCTTTGAGCTCTCTGTCTTCCTCAGTGCTCCCTGTGAGCAGGGCTGGTTTTGAGGCAAAGGATAAATTAGCTGGAGGGGTAGAATTTCAGTTCCAAATTCCAGAGAGGAACAGCTTGACACTTTTGAAAAAGACGCTGTGTGGGTTCCAATGTTTTTTGTGTCTTCCTCACTTCCTGTTTTGTTAAGATCAACCTCAGCTGTTGGGCTACCCCTTAGTATGAAATTTTGAGTGTGAACATATTCTTGCTTCCTTTTGGAACATTTCAATATTTTAGTGTGTGTGTGTGTGTGTGTGTTTGCACAACACAGTGAGTTTTGGTTTTGTTGTCTGCATGCTTCCATCACTGCCATTATGCCAGCAAAGTCTTTATTAAAGATGACCAGTAAACTCTGAACCAAGCAATATTACATCCATCCTAGGTAGTTTTATACATTGACTGTCACAGATTCAATTGTGTCCCCCCCCCCCAAAATGTGTGTAGCCATGTGGCTGGGCCATGATTCCCAATACTTTATGATTGTCCTCCACTTTGTGATTTTCCTATGCTGTATGTTAAAGGATTAGCATGGGCCTGTAAATCCCTTCATAGGATCACCTCCCTGCTTCACTGTAAAGGGAGTTTCCCTGGAGTATGGCTTGCCCCACCCTTAATCCTTTCATTCTACAAGAGATGAAAGGAAAGGGAAGCAGGCTGAGAACTGGGAACCTCATACCATCAAGCCAGCAGCACTGGCAGAAAAGCACGTCCTTCAGACCCAAGGTTTCTGTGCCAAGATGCTCCCTGGATAAAGACTGATGCAATACCAGACTTTTCTCCAGAGCTGACAAGGGGGAAAGCCTTCCCCTGGAGCAGACATCCTGAATATGGACTTGTAGCCTTCCAGACTGTGTAGAAATAAACCTTCCTTTGTTAAAGCCATCCACTTGTGGTATTTCTGTTAGAGGAGCTCTAGCTGACTAAAACACTAACCTATGTTTGTATGTTGTTTGCAGTGTTATTAATGTCTTCTTCTCCCTCTCACACACAGTAGTGTTGTGATAACATAACTTCTGGACAAACCAATAGTGCATGTATACATTTGACCAGAAATTTTGACTCACTGGCTGCTCCATTAAATAAATGAGCTTTGTGTCTTGCGCTGACCAGATATAATATGGAAATGGTCCTTAAAATACCACCATTGCTGGACATCAGTGATTTCCAGCTGTTTTGTGACACTGAAGAACATTGCCAACTACAGAAGTTTAACAAAATTCAAATAAGTAATTTTAATTCACTGAAGTGTATAAAAAGATGAAGATTTGTCAGGGACCCTGTGGTAGACATTGCCATGGGTCAAACACTTCTTATCCTGATAAGATTCAGAGGAAGTCACCAGTGAAAATTGTTCCAAGTTCATCAAAAGCAATGTTTCAAAATTATTTTATGTAATCATAAATGTTCAGCTTCTGCATGTAAGATACATTGAAAATGCAGGACATGCTGGCCCAGATCAGTGCAAATTACTAAAATGAAGTGAAATAGAATAAGTATACAGTAACTCTACTTATTACATTCTTACAGAAACAAATGCAGCATTAGTACGAGCAGTAAAAATTGGAGACAACCCAAATATCCATAAAAATTAGAATGAATAATTGCAGTGTGTTTATGTGATAGAATAGCACACATTGATGACATAGAAAAACTACCGCTATAGACAACATGGAAACCTTGGTGGCATAGTGGTTAAGTGCTATGGCTGCTAACCAAAAAACCAGCAGTTCTAATCTACCAGGCACTCCTTAGAAACTCTAGGAGGCAGTTCTACTCTGTCCTATAGAGTTGTGATGAGTCGGAATCCACTCAGTGGCAGTGGGTTTCTATACAAAAAATGGTGTGCTCGCAAACATGCGCGCGCGCGCGCACACACACACACACACACACACACACACTGTCTCTCTCACATACCACTGTAGTATTCCATTTATATAAAGTCTAAATTGGTCAAAATGAACTCACGGATATGAAAACTCCTGCTAGTAAGTACCCTTGGGTAAAAAGATAGGAATAGTGATTTGAAAGAGGCACAAGGGAGGCTTCTGGAGGACTGGTGATGTTACAGATGTCATCTGTGTGATGGTTACAAGTGGATACTTTTGAAAATGCATCAGCTGTATGCTTGAGAGTGCACTTCTCTGCATGCATACCATACATCTATTTTATAGCAAGGTGAAATAAGCAGAGTCTGTCGCTCCCACTGAATACAGCTATAAAAGCTGAGGAAAAAAAATGAATGAAGCAACTTTTTAAGGACTGTAAAAAGTAAACAGTACTAGGCAGATTGGGAAAGACGATCAGTGCCATCGAGTGATGATAGTGGAGTCTACCATTTTTCCCCTTCCAGTATCCCCAGCGTGGACTCAACACAGCCAGTAATCTGGTAGTGGACTTCCATGCAAAAACAATATTAATGGAGAAGCCTTCTAGTTCTGGCTCAAGAAGTGCAAACAGAATCTCCTAACACTCTCTTCTCTTCCGTCTCAAGCAATCTAGGAGTAGTGGCAGTAGCAATCGTAGATACAAGTGAGGCTCTCAGGAACCTCAAATTCTAAGGGGAACCTTCCTCTCCGATGGAAAGGCTTAAAATCCAAGGGGGGCGGGGCGGGGAGTCCTTATTGCCTTTTCTCTTTCTGTGTTTTCCCTCCACTTGGCGTCACGTCCAAAACCAGTTACAGGGAGTATGCGACCGAGATACGACAGAGTAGAGTAAATGAAGTCCCAGCCTTGGGGTAAAAGAACCAAAATTCCGAGTTCCAAAGTACTGAAAAGTACCGGGCAGATTATACAGCGAGGAGCTTGAGAAAGCAATCCCATAGTTATTTATGAACTACTGGAATCCGCATGGCAACCCTGGTGGCATAGTGGTTAAATTCTGTGGTTGCTAACCAAAAGGTCCACAGCTCGAATCCAGCAGGCACTCCTTGGAAACTCTATCGAACAGTTCTACTCTATGCCATAGGGTTACTCCGAGTCAGAATTTACTTGATGGAAAAAGGGGTACATTTCAAACATCCCCAAGACCTGGGGATCGAGGTTACATCAAAAACTAAACTTTACCTACAAATAAAATCAGGAAGATAATGACATACTCACCACTGCCGGCGCCTCTACAGTTTCCATTACTGGAATCCATAGGAAAATCTGAAAGGAGGAGATGGAAAAGAGAGAACCAGAGCCCATTATTATATTTCAAGCATTCCCTTATACAAATCTAGTTCAGTTACAAGTTTGATTTGGGTAAGAACCTAGGTGTCTTAAGCAAATAGATTCTTATTAGTGTCCTGAGATTGTTACTCCATCATTTGTTTGTCAGCTAGGGATAAAATGGATTCTTTTACCTGAATGAAAGGTAATAATAGTCTTTTAAAAATCCTCATCATCTGTGGCATAAAATTTCAGGATTTAATAAATAAGATTCAGAATTTCATGAAACTTGTTAATCATGATGTATCACAGTAAAACCTCTGTGTATATTAGGCACTCACCAAATGCTTGTGACTCGATGACTAAAACAAGCAAACTTGCCTCTTCGATACATAAATGAATCACACTGCTAGCATACATATAAATGTTTAGTCCTAAAGAAAATACTCAGAGTGTTTTCATACCCTTTGATACCTGCAGGCTAAACAGTTCTTCCACAGAAAGAAAACCTAGCATTCAGAGATTATTTAAGCCAGGACAATTAATAGACATAGCAATAATTAGAAGTTGCATTTATCCTTGTCAAGATTCCATAAATACTAAGAAATATGATAAAGGTTTTCTGTGTTCTAGTTGAGAATGCAGCCTCTGATGAACAACACTGAGTGTCACAGCAAAACACCACACTGAGAGGTAGTGATCCTAGCTGTACGTTCTCACTGACATCCTTATTGTGACGTCAGAGGATCCCTGGTGGCACTGTAGTTAGGGGCTCCACTGCTTATCAGAAGCCCAGCAGTTTGAACCCACCAGCCAGAGACAGATATAGCAATCCACATACATTACAGCCTAGGAAACCCCAGGGGGCAGTTCTACCCGGTCCTCTAGGATGACCAGGAGTCAGAATTGGCTCCGTGGTACACGACAACCACAATGTCAACATATCAGTACCACAGCACCTAGTACCTACTGAACACGGGGTGTCAGGAAGGAGGCTGACTCAAGGCTGGCTTCCAAGCCTGGCCAACGAGGGGGGGCAGTGCCTGTCACCACTAGAGAAAATACCGGCCGGGCAGGGAGAACAGGGACGTGAGGGTGAGGAAATGTTAAGTTCATCCTGGGGACACAGTACGACTCAAAGGATTGGGGTTAGCGATGAGAATGTAGAATTTACATGCTCTGTTCTCTTAAGAGTGCAGTGAAGTAGTAGTGTTTTCTTACCTCCTAGAATCATGGTCTATTCTCTTAATCCATACATAAATAGACTTTCAAGACACATTGGAAAATACTTGGTACCTTTAAATACAGTGCAATGGCAACATAGTCAGATGTTCTATAAATTTAGGAAATCATCTCTTTTCTTAGCAAGGGTATAGTGCAGAGCACGTTCTGGATTGAATCCTAACTCTTTTTCTTACCAATTTTATGAACTTAGACAAGCCATTATCTCCCCTCACTTTCCTTTCCGCACAATGAGAGTACTAGCACCTACCATGTCGTCCTCACGAAAATTAAACAAGCAAATACACGTAAAGCACACAGCATTGCACCTGCCGATGCTACTGCTTTTACTGTGTTGTTGCTAACGATCCCCACACGAAGCATGACTGTACAGCCTCGACCAGTGAGGTAGGTGTTGTTATACACAGATCATGCTGTGCAATTTATTAATCAATTTACGTGAATATTCCTTTCATTCTTCACAACCTCTTTCAATAAATGACTTGTTCAAGGCACAAAATTAACAGCAAATCTAAAATCACAACTGTGATGGTTAACTTTATATATCAACCTGGCTAGGATATAGTATCCAATCAGACACTAATTTGTGTGCTGCTACCCTGGTGGTGTAGTGGGTCAAGTGATACATCTGCTAACCAAAAAGTCGGCAGTTCAAATCCTCCAGGTGCTCCTTGGAAACTACGTGGCAGTTCCACTCTGACCTCTAGGGTCGCTATGGGTCAGACTCCATGGCAGTGGGGTGGGGTTATGATTGTAGTGGTTAACATCTACAGTCAGTTGACTTTAAATACAGGACATTACCCTTGATAAGGACACTTGGGTGGGCCTCACTCAATCCGTTCTTCAATTTAAGAGCAAAAATTGAGGTTTCCCCCACAGGAATTCCTATTCAGTTTCTGGCTCACCCTAGAAATTTCAGACTTGCCAGTCCTCACAACTGTACGAGCCAATTTCTTAAAACAAATCTCTCAGTTTATCCTCCAGGTTCTGTTTCTCTGGAGAACTTGACGGACACACCAACTAAAAGCCTAACACTAAAAAAATGTGGTTTTATTTAAATTGACGAAGCTACCCGACTCTTAATTATCCAAATTATAGTCTCTGTGGTGGGCACTTAGTATCCCGTTTCTAGACATCAAATAGAAAGAAAAAGTCCAAATATAACTTAGTCAAATTTTTTTATTTGTAGAACAACTATTTGAATATTTGCTAGGAATGAAATAAAAAATGGTAAGTATAAAATTTGAGGGCTACCTAGACTCAAATGACATGTGCTCCTAAGATTCCATTACTACTGATAATCAAGTTAGCTGTAAAGAAAATTAAATGCAATCAACACCCTGAAATACTCTTCCCTGTCCCACTCAGAGTGACTTTTTATGCAATGAAGAATCCTAAAAAATGTTTTTTCTCTAGTCTTCATCTAAAATTTCCAGTTCTCTTTGCCATTCCATTTTTCTCCTCATATCACACTAAATAATTATTCCCTCTTGCTATTTGGCCTCTCAAATATTTGCAGACTAGGTCTAAAGAAAAGGCTGCCTGTTCCTTAGAGAGTCGAGAAATGATTAAACAGCAGGTCATGCATGTGAAAGTTGGCTCAGCTCAGCCCAGCCAGTCAAGAGAAGGCCTAGAAAAATCTATTGAGCAGGAGCTGGAGTGTCAAGTTAGCACTACCACGGAAACCAGCTATGACTGAGGAGTGATTATAAAGCCCTTGGCATGGCAAACTGTGGGTGTTGTATAAATAGTTGTTAAATATCACACCATAAATTTTTGTAAAGGCTTGATTTCTTAGATAAACTGTCTCTAATTAACAGAGATCAGCCTTATTTTTTGTTTTCTCCCTTTTCCTCCCCAAGTGTTTTCTTCCTGAGTCTGAGGCATAGGGCTATTTGTGTGAAATGAAACATAAACTTTATATATTCAAAGAAGTAAGATTTGCCTTCCACACAGGTGCTAAGGTTTGTTTCCCAGAGATGAAATGAAAAAAAATTCTAGATGGTATCTGCATTTACTAACATAATCATAAGGAAAAAAAAGTCACTGAATTTACTGTAACAATAATAGTAAAATAATATCAGCAGCAACAGTTTGTTAGGATCTGCTATGTGCCAGGTCTTGGACTCCACACTTTATGTATGGTATCCATTTAATCTTTGTCATGCCCTTGGGATGTAGGTGGCATTGTCACCATTTTACAGATAAGAAAATTTTGAATCAAAGCGGTTATATAATTTTCTTATAACACTTGACATGGGAAGAGTCAAGATTCAAACCTCTCTTTGCTTGGCTTCAAACCTATGTTCTTCACTCACAGTGCCATACTAAAGCCAGTCTTAACTGGCTGAACAACTAAATTTGAGCTGAATTCTTAGGCAGTTACTTTAAAGCAGTTGAATACATAACCACAATCCTGCAGTAAATAGAAAATACATAAGGGGAAAAAATTTAATGTGAGTTCGTTAGTAATGGCCTGGATGTGTTCTTTGCATTGTAAAAGTGTGTTTGCCCTAAGTGTTGTGAGAGCAAAAAGCAACTAATCCATTTC
Source organism: Heterohyrax brucei (assembly GCA_028571685.1). Taxonomy (NCBI): domain Eukaryota; kingdom Metazoa; phylum Chordata; class Mammalia; order Hyracoidea; family Procaviidae; genus Heterohyrax; species Heterohyrax brucei. Next base: position 90,480,034 of record CM053146.1, read on the forward strand.
AACTTAACTTTGCTTTTCAAAATGTCTTTAGCTTGTTTGTGGAGTCATAATGTACTATATGGAAACAACTCTGTGTGAATAGTAGGATTTGAAAACTCCTTTTGCCATTGAAAGAAGGAGAGATTCTGTCACATTTTATTCAGGAAGAACTTGTTTTAGGTCTGGCTGGGATACATTCTAGGCATAAGTCATAGGGACTCTATTTATACCTTGGGGGGGAACCCTTTGTGAACTATTGTATCTCATTGGATCACAGAATACTTTGCATCTTGGATGAAACTGGCCACATGTGGTAGTTTCTAAGTAATTTCAGGTGTCTGACAGTTTCACCTAGCATAGGCAATGTAATTTTCAGCAAGCTGGCCGGAAAGCCAGGAGGCCCCTCAGGCTAGAATCCACCTTCCGGCTCTCCACCCCCACCTTCCCCTCCCTCCCAGCTGCCACCATAATCTGAGGTTCATGCTGGAGGCTGCTGCAAACATGGGGGGCAGATCATCAACACAAATATGGTGCCAACTGTCACCTACTCATTATTCGAGCAAGGATGTTGTAAAAAGCACATATTATAACATTTTAAAGAAGCTTAGAGATCAAGTTCCATGAGCTGGCAGAATGTTTCCCACAAGTCCTGTTGGAGAGCTTCCATGAGAAAATAGTGCTAGGGTTAGTCCAAGTGATAGGTAATTTGGGGGCATTTTTAATAAAACTACTTCATCACTGAGTAGCTTGATGGTTGAGAGCCGTTAACCTTGCCAAACCTCTCTCATTTGGGGTTCATCCCTCAGAGATGCTTAAGGGAATATCTTCTCCTTTAAGGGGACAAATCTATTTCAACACATCCTCATTTCTAGCTGTTGGCCTGACAGGACCACCGGTGCTCAACCACTCCTAAGAGCTTGACAGGCCAGGGTAGCAACTGCACTGAGCTCTTTCCAAGTCTGCACAGCCAATGGCTTTAGTGAGAACAGAGATTCCGAAGCACTCCTTTAGCTCACAGATTAATAATGTATTTCTGGTTCTTTTTATAGAACCAGCCTGGGGCAGATAATCCAGTGTATAATGTAAACATGTCGGGCAGGATGCTTACCATTCCTTACCAATAACTGTAGTGAACAACTTCTTCTCCACACCAAAGATTCTGCTTCTAGGTATGGTGGGCATTTATTTCTTTCCCAACCCCATGGGACCTTCCTACAGAATCAAAACCTCTTTTCAATTTACAATCTCTGTCAGGGACACAGGAACCCATCAAGCCAGGTAAGCACAGGCTTACTTGTGCTTGCTTACTAATCTGCAGTGAACAGTTTCACATAGTTTCTATTATGGTGAAACCCAAGTGAAATATTTCACTACAGATTAGTAAGAAAGCACAAGTAAACCCAGATTTACCTTGCCTATTTGATAATCCACTTCTGCCAGCAGCTCTTGGTTCTTGATTAAAATTAAAAACTAGATATATTCCAAAGGTAATAACCTAAGTGAAGTGGACAACTGATAAGTTCTTAAAATCTTTCTGTTCAGTTTTGGCTTTGTGACTGTACAAATACCTCCCACTTCCCTACTCACTTTATGTGAGCTAATGCACACAAAAGGAGAAGGGTCCCTAACTGTTCTGAAACAGTCCCCTGATAACCAAGAACTGTCACCTAAAAATGGTCTAGGTGATGAGTTTAGTCTGAACAAGTTGAGAGGTAAAGGAAGAAAAACTGCTGCCCAAGAAATGCAGAAACCGTAGCAAGCAGGTAGCCACGTGTCTTAAAACAGTTAATCCCAGGAGGGTATTAAAGAAAATTGCTCTAATAAATTGGGTTTATTTTTTAAAGTATACGAAGGATGAAATTCGACGTTTGGGTTAGTGTAGAAATGATACTGAATTAGAATGAAATGAACATTAGTGAATTAAGTTTAGTTGGAGTCTGAGTGTTTTGAATGTCATAATTAGACCAAATGCTAGTGAGAAAACTGTCGATTCCACCTAAAGGAGAACTGCAATCATGTTTTATGGCAGAGAAAGATTGAAATGAATGTGTGGTGGAGGCAGTCACTCAGAAAGGGCAGGAAACAAGGTGCTAAAGATAAGCTATCTGCAGATCACAATGAGAGGGATAAAAATGAATCACTGCTGTGTAGGGAGATACAAAAATAACATCACACGAGCGCAGAATAATAACTAGCCTAGAGTAGAATGCCCTTCATCCGTATGTCATTTACAAAATGGGTTGAAGGCATGTGGGCATGTGAAAAGAGTCCGGTACACTCCCTCCTCCAGCCAGGCACAGAAGCTAAAGAGCAGTGCAGAGCAAGTCCACAGCTGTTTCAATCTGGAAGGCAAGAACAATTTATCTCATTGAGAGGAGGAGGAAATTTAAGGTGAGGGTAATTGCTCCAACTGGATTTTGAGTGAATACACACCATTAACATCTGTGGGTTGGAGTAAAGTCACTGAAATTATCTTGGCATTTTTAGAAATTAGAAGAAAAAAAAGGGTTTCAGTTTTCTTCACATTTTTAACCAGCAGCTAAAACATTAGAGACAGAAACCTGGTAGTTGAGAATTCATAAGAATGTGGCCAGAAATCTCAGTGATTAGGAACATACTGAGAACGGAAGAACACAGCATCACTATGCAAAACAGTTACTTTGACAAGCGAAGAGCAGAAAGCGGAGGGTCGCCGTTGAGTGAAAATGGGATGTGGGTGAAATGAATGGAGTGGATTTGAAAGATCAGATACCGGAAAAAAGAGCATCAGTTTAGAAGTGCAATAAGGTGAGATTCCAAAAAAAAAGAAAGAAAAGAAGAAGAAGAAGAAGGGATTCAATGGTGCTTGAGAAAGGAGTGGTCAGAAAAGAAAGAATTAGAGAGTGAAGGAGAGTAACAAGGCCTCCAAATAGCGAACGGAGGGAGCGCAAAAGGCAACGTCAGTACTTAACCTGCTCCATCCGCGGTGACGATGGCCTCGGGAGAGATGCACACGCCCCGGTCGTACACTGGCAGCTCCTCGCAGGCAAGACTCTCGGGCCACGAGTGGCGGTACTTGATGAGGATGGGCTCGCAGCCCTGCCGGGCCCGCTCGCACACCGACTTGCAGGGCTTGATGGGCTCGTGCTGGAAGTCAATGGTGCAGATGGGAGCGTACATGGCACAGAGGAAGAAGAGTAGATCCGGGCTGCAGTGGGTGCCCAGAAGACCTTCAAACTGCTCGATGGCCAGGATGGCGTTGGCCTGGGTGCTGTGGTGCAGGTGGTTGGGCATCTTGGTCATGTTCCAGGGCAGGGACTTACACAGGGGAATGCGGACAGGCTCACAGGATGCAGCCCGGGCTCCGGGCGCCCGGAGCAGGCAGAGCGCAGCCAGGGCGAGGAGCCCTGTCCGCAGCAGCAGCAGCATCCCTGCGCGGCTGACACAGACCATGCTCCCTGCAGGGTGGGACTGGGTCCACAGTGGTGTGGACGCCGAGAGGCCGCCCGCTGTCCTCTCCTGCCTTCTTAGGTGCACCCAATGATCAGGGAGCTTCCACCCTCTGCAATCTTTGGCTTCTTTGGATCGAATTACCCCAGAGGTGTTCCACACGCTGCGCCCAATTCCAGCCTCCAACGGTGCAGCTCCTACTCTGGCTGATCTTTCCAGAAGTGTAAGCCTTCTGGGACAGCCGCACCACTTACTCCTCTGTGTTTGGCAGCTGCACCAGACCTCGTAGATCAATCTGATGAGAGGAAAACCAGAAGACCGGAGAGAGAAGAAAAACAAGAGTACAATTCAGCATTGATAGCTGACCCTGTAGGCTGTCACGTCCCCTAGATGACAAAAGGTGCTTAAAGAAGCATTAAAGGTTCCAAAGTGAGGGGACAGAATGGGGAAAGAAGGAATGAGGGGAAACCCGAGGGGGCGGGGAACCCTAGTGGACGGTGAGGGTGGGGGAGCTGTGGAGAAAGATGCAGCAGGAGTTTGCAAGCCTGGTAGGCTGAAGATGGAATCGTTGGTGCTAAGCGTCAGCCGCCTGCTGAGAGAAGCACCGGCTGAGCCCTGAGGGGCGGTCTCTGCCCTGCACTCTGCTAGTCGCCACGCCCCATCCCTGCTACAGAGGGAGCTCCGCCCCGCCGCTCAGCCCCTGCCCCCCGGCGCCGGCTCCCCGCCCCAGGAAAAGGAAAAGGGTGGGAGGTCGGCGAAGAGAAGGTCTGTGGGTTGATGAACTTAGGAAGGGGAGCCTTGAGAAATAATGAGGTTGCGATTATCTAAGACTTTGGTGACCCGAGTTGTACACCCTCTTGGTGAGATCGCCTCTTCTCCATTCTCACACCCGGGAGTCCGTCGTGCACCCCAGTGGGGAACCTCCTGCCCCAAAGATGAGCACCTAGCCTCCCACTGAAGAGTTGGCTCCAATCCCCCACCGATGGGTCCCCTGCCACCACTACGCCCCACTTCCCAGCTTAGGAATCCATCCAAGACACTGGAGCTACCTCTTTAGACACACTCCAGAAACAGACCTGAGGCAGAAAGGTTTAAGCAGAATCATTTTAAAACGTCTAAGTAACAGATAATACAGATAGCTGTGAACAGTGGTGGAGCGAAATTAACCTGAGTTGAATGAGAACAGAAGTCTGTGTCTTTTAATCACCAGGTGGGAGAGATTAACTTTCATAAAAAGAAGAAAATGTTTTGTACAATTACAAATAGGTCACCAAGGCAAGAAGCAGGCAGGGTTTTTTTCCTTTTAAATTTTTCTTTGCCTCACTGTAACACAACTCTTTAGTTTTGCCTTTTAAGCTTAAGAATGGAAACTAACAACTTTAAAGCACTTCCTTGTTTTGATTTTACTCCCTAAAAGTGACACATTAACCCTTCTCACCAATTACTTCACCTAACACTCAAGAGAAAGATGTAGGAAAATTACACCACCGCTCCAGTCACGATGATGATGAAAATGATAGGCGTAGTTAAAAACAAAAACATCCTTTCCCTTTCCATCCAGATGATTTCAATCTATAGAGAGAAATAGGAAACAGATCTCCCTGTGGTCTGTTCCTTCTACTAATGAGCTTTCCCTCTTTCCCTCTTTCCTTTTTTTGAGGGCTGATTGTAAATAATATGACCTGCAAAGGCACTGCCCAGGACTCCTTCAGTGGGAAACCACCGAGCAAAAGGCTTGCAGAATGTCAGGATACTCACCCCTCATTGAGAAAAGAAGAAAACAAGCCTAAAACAAAATGGGAAGTCACCTTTGCTCTGCTTCCTTGAAATGTTTCTCTGCTTTAATCCCGCCATTTCTCACAGTCGATAATAAGCAGAGAAACATGTCCCCACTTCAAGGAACACAGTGGGATGTTGGTTTCAATACTCCAACACTGACTTGGAGGCAGAACTTATAAAATCTAAGTGCTAACTTGTGTTTTATGAAGTTTTGTTTCTAAAATGACATAAACAGCAGTATGTGGCTGCTATGAATTTTTTGGAAGTTTTTGCTACTTAGGAGAAAAAAACAGCAGATGGTAGACAGGAGGAGTCATGTAAAATCCAGTGATAAAAACATTGCCTGGTCTACAGTTACTTAGTGTCATCTAAGAAACAAGGCCAAAAATTATACAAGTGAATGGGAAGAAAATGCCTTCACAAGTCAATTTGGAGGGGAAAAAAGCAAGTAAAAGAAACAGACAATATTAGGATAATCTGGGGGTTATTCTGTATGAGGAAAATGGAGCTGGGATTGTTGATAAAGATGGAAGTGAGAGAACAGATTGTTCGCTAAATACTTTTTCCCATTCATCTTAAATCTTACAACTCAAGGAGAAATGAGCCAATTGGTTTAATGGTTCTCTAAGTATCTGAAATAAAGTCTGTTACCCTTCTGGGGTTCAAAGATCAATTATACTCTTTGTCTAATATGTCCCCTCACAACTTTTCTTTCTCTCAAATTTGTGCTTTTTATTACAACTCAAAATAAATTTCACTGTCTTCAGGAAGCCTTTTTGCCTGATTCTATTCATTTTCTTAGCTAGTTCCCCTTGACCATTGTTCATTTTTGGAAACTATTCCTTAAAAACCAAAACCAAATCCATTGCCACAGAGTCAATTCCAGCTCATAGTGACCCTATAGGAAAGAGTAGAACTGCTCCCATGGAGTGTCCAAAGAGCACCTGGTAGATTCGAACTGTTGACCTTTCAGTTAACAGGCACAGTATTTAACCACTATGCCACCAGAGTTTCTAACTATTCTTTCTATTCTTACCTGACAATTTATTGTTTCAAAAAAGAAAAATATTTATTTTTTCATCTGAGTGTGTTCTGCCTTCCTAACAGCAGGTACACTTTTTGAAAGAAAAGACTCCATCTTCTATTTCTTTTTAAATAGACATTGAGAAATATTGGCTGATGGAATTTGAAATGCAATAGTTTAAATAAGAAATTATAAATGTCTTAAAGAGAAGTAAAATACAAATGCAGTAAATAGTTGAGGTTTGAAAACAGGTTATATATTCTTGGAGGACACAAAAAATTCGGTATAATGTACAGTTTCCATTAACGGATGAGCTATACCCTTCAAAATAAGTACCTTCAAACACACCCACATGTAAAGGAAACTAAGGAAAGAAAGAAACTTGATCTCTTAAAGAAAATGGGTGATATGTAATTTCCTTCTTATGTATTCTATTTTACAGTTTTACTTAACCAGAACTGAACTGACAGGAACGGATCTTTGTGTAAAACTGCATCTCACTACAAGAATGATGCCTGATTGCTTTAGACGTTTCTCCATAACTGTTGAAGAAATTTCCTAACAGACAATCTACAGGCAAAACACTAGAGGCTGGAGAGTTGGGGCTTTTAAATGGTATCTTAATGTGCACAGCAGCAGTGGTCTTTTAGAACTAAGGACAAAAATACAGAACTTTGTGCAGAGGAGTTCATATTTGAGGAAGCTGTCAAAAGGGAAAAAGACAAGATACCCTGATGAAAACTGTAACCCAGACCACATTCCAGGATTTCTGCAGGGCTCTCCAAGATACAGTCCAACAGGCCTTCAGCAAGACGGGAGTATTGCAGAAGCACTCAATGGCTGTGCGGGAGGCGTAGCAGACCACTCCCTAGCACTCAATCAGAGCTATTGCCCAAGTCTAGGTTCAACAGCTGCCTGGGAAGTGCACCCAGAACCAGTCACTGCCAACCGGGGTCTTCTTACACTGGCCGGGGGCCCTGTGGTCATTGGCAATTCATTTTGCCTGTGTCAAGAGTTCCAGCAGTGATGTCAAGAAAAGATCTTGCTAGAGGTGATCACTGTGAAATAGCCTTACTACCAGAATACAAATCTGGCCAATTTACATAAAAAGAAAATCGCAATGTTTTCTTTTTCTCGATAATTTCACTATTAACATTATTTCTCATCTGTTTAGATAAACATTTACTCTAAATTTCTGATTGTAAGACTGCCTACTTATTTCTTATAAGAAACATTCGTACTGGAAGACATTATGTTGAGTGAAAGTAGGCAGCTACAAAAGGACAAATATTGTATGAGACCTCTACGATAAGATCTCAAACACAGACTTGTGTATGGAAGAAAAGACTCTTTGACAGCTGCAAGGGAGGGGAGGGAGGGAGGGTGAGGTGGAGAGGGTTTAGATTAGATAGTTGCTACAAATCTGGTTGGGTGAAATCAGTGATAGCACACATTATAAACAAGAACAATATTAAGTGGACTTCAGCATCACTTGAATACTCCTTCCATCTTAACCCAATATTGCAAGGATAGAGTAGCTGGGGCTGGGGCAGCAGACCATGCTCTTAGGCACAATCAAGACCAATTGGCATAACTAGCATTTTGCTAAGAGGGCTCTCTGCACCCCACATTGGTGAGTGGCGTCTGGGGTCTTAAAAGCTGCCAAGCTGCCATCCGAGGGCACAGCAAATGTCCCAACTCAGCAGGAACGGATGCTCCCCGAAGACCAAAACGACAAGGGGTAAAGACAACCCAGAAGATAGAGATACCCACATCAGTGGGTGCCTACACTGACTTGGGACTGGAAGAGCCGGATGGTGCCCAGCTACCACCAGTGATAGCTGCAATGGAGCTCACTAAGTTGAGTCTCACTGGCAACATAAGAATAAAAAGGGGTGCACCCTGAGATCTCCTCGAAAAGACCTCAATTGATGGTCCAGCGGTTTCGGGGTTTCCCTGGGAGCACGGCCCCTGGCCATGATGCTGCCCTTGCCCATAAATCATAACGAAAGTTCACTCTTCGGACACAAATGAATTGGACTTGGTGATGGACAGTGACCATATATTGGATGCACTTTATGGTTCTATACATCTATAGGATGTCATCCTGCTGACCTCTGGCTGGAGGAAGGAGAGTGAGTAGAGAGGAGGGGAAAGGAGACTGTTGGGAGGATGACACATGTGTGGAGCAGAGACGAATAGTGTGTTGTTACCGTACAGGGAGAGCAGTGGAAGCTGCATATAGGTGGGCATGTAAATTTCCATGGGAATGTACATTTTCACTCAGTCATGTTAAATAAATTTTAAAAAAAAGAAAGAAAGAAACATTTCTACAAGCACGGCTTATTTCTAAAATATCGAATGATACAGCATGGGCATTGTCCTGTCAGAATGTCTGTGGCCAGTCCTACTCTCTGCCAGCCCACTATTAGTTGTAGGTTCCCAAGGAGCAAGGGAACTACAGTCTATTGAGTACCTAGTATATGAGAAGCACATAAACCTCTTTTTAGGTACACAAACCATACAACAGTGCTTTGCACGAGGTTTTAGTTCCTAGAATAAAGAAGCTAAGACTCACTCAAGTCAATCTAGAGATGTAACACAATCTCATCAAAATTCCAATGGCCATCTTTACAGAAATAAAAAAATCAATCCTTAGTTTCATTTGGAACGGCAAGAGGCCCCAAATACCTAAGAACCGTGTTGAAAAGGAGAAAGAAGTAGGATGGCTCATACTTACTATTTGTAGAACTTACTGTACAGCTATGGAAACCCTGGTGGCAATGTGGTTAAGAGCTATGGCTGCTAACAAACAAGTCAGCAGTTCAAGTCCACCAGGTGCTCCTTGGAAACTCTATGGGGCAGTTCTACTCTGTCCTATGGACACTATGAATCAGAATCAACTCAGTGACAAGGGGTTTGGTTTTGTTTGTTATATAGCTATGGAATCCTGGTGGCAGAGTGGTTAAGAGCTTGGCTACAAACCAGAAGGTCAACAGTTCAAATCTAACACCAGCTATTTCATGGAAACCCTGTGGGGTGGTCCTATTCTGTCCTACATAGTCAAGATAAGTTGGAATTGACTTGAAGCAATGATTCTGGTTTGTTTTTAAACACAACCACAGGTGTGCTGGTGGTAAGGTAGTTACAGTGCTCAGCTGATAACCAAAAGGTCAGTGATTCAAACTCACCAGCCACTCTGTGGGAGACGGATGTGGCTGTCTGCTTCCATAAAGATTTACAGCCTTGGAAATCCTATTCAGTCACTATGAGACAGAATCAACTTGATGGCAGTGGGTTGGTTACACAGCTACGTTAATCAAAAGAGACTGGTACTAGTACAACAATAGACACATAGACCAGTGGAATACAATTGAGAATTCAGAAATAAACCCATGCATCTATGGTCAACTGATTTTTGAAGGGTGCTAAGTCTGTTAGATGGGGAAAGAAGAGTCTTCAATAAATGATGCTGGGGAAATTGGATTTCCACATGCAGAAAAATGAAACAAAATCCATGCCTCACATTATATATATTTTAAAAAAATGGATTAAGGACCTGAGTATGCAAAGTAAATTCATAAAATTCTTAGAAGGACAAGCAGGGACAACACTGTAAGGCCTAGCCTTCAACAATGGATTATCTAATATAATAACAAAAGCACAAAGAGCAAAAGATGAAATAAATAAGAACTTACAACAATTAAAAACTTGCATTCATTAAAAGATTTTACAGAAAAAGTGACTAGACAAACTGCAGACAGGGAGACTATCTTCAGAAACCACATATCCAACAAGCATCTAATAACTAAAATATGCAAAGCTTTGACAATGTAACAACAAAAAGACAAAAATCTGCTGCCAAACAGTCAGTTTCAAATCCTAAAATGTGTAATGGAATTAAAAAGACATTTCACTGACAAGGAAATTTAAATGGCCACCAAACACATGAAAAGATGTTCAGTGTCATCAGCCATCAGAGAGATGCGAATCAAAACCAAGATATCATTTCACTCCTACTAGGCTTGGCTAGAATGAGTAAAATTAAAAAAAAAAAAAATCCAGAAAATAATAAACATTGGTGAGGATGTGGAGAAATTACAATATTTATCCACTGCGGGTAGGAATGTAAAATGATACAGCTTTCATGGAAAACAGTTGCAGTTCCTCAAAGAACTAAAAATAAAACTACCATACAGACTAATTCCATTCCTAAGAATATGCCCAAAAGACTTGAAAGCAGAGACTCAAATATAGGCTTGTATGCCAGTGTCTATTGCAGCACTATTCACAATAGGCAAAAGGTAGAAACAACCTAAATGCCCACCAACAGATGTAGGATAAACAAAACATGGCACATACGTACAATGGAATATTACGTAGCGAGTAGGAGAAATGAAGTCTTGATACATGCTACAGTACGGATGGAGCTTGAAGCCTTTATGCTGAGCAAAACAAGCCAGCCACAAAGGAAAGGTATTGTAGACCTCACTTATATAAAAAATGGTGAAAAGGCCAATGTCTAGAGACCAAAGTTTATTAGTGGTTACCAGGAGTGGGAGGAAGGGAGAAAACGGAGGTTAATAGTGCTAGAAAAATCATATTAAAGGTAGGATTACACAGCCAATTATTATAACTGCTGTCAATAAGTTATACACTTGTAAAAAGCTGAATTGGCAAAAAGTTGGAGATAGATATATTTACAATAACAACAACAGAAAAGAGTAGCTGTCAAGGTTGCTTAGGTATAACCAAATACCTAATGGGATTTGGTTCCTTGGTTTGCAGATATAGAGTCATGGTTTGATGGGATATTCCAATTAATTGGTTTTATAACTTGTTTAGTGCTTCTGTTCTACCTCATACTTCATTGTGTAGTGCCTGGGGTCCTAAAATCTTGCAGGTGGCCATCTGAGACACAACAATTAGTCTCAATTCACCTGAAACAACAGAGGAAGAAAGAGAGTCAGGAATAGAGGAGGATAAGAAATGTATCATTAATTGCCCCCATGAATTCCTTCCTTTGCTAGGAGAACAGAAAATCCAGACGGTGCCTAGATACCATTACTGAACATTTTGGGAGCTGGCACAATCCATAACTTCCGGATGATGACTCAAACTGTAGCACGCAGGAGAATTCCCCGGAAGACTTTTGAAACACACAAAAAAAGATTCCATAGCAGGATCCTAATCAAAAGGGAGAAAATGTAGACCAGAATTTAAAATTTAAATGGACTCTTCTTTGGAGTCATAGAGGCTGAATAAACCCCTGCAACTACCACCCTGAGATGATCTTTAAACCTTAAACCAGAAGTAGCTCCTGGAGTCGTCTTAAAGCTGAGCAATAGCTTCGTTTACCTAGTAAAAAATGTCTGTCCTTTAAAGTGTATGCTCTCTTAAGAACGATCTATACAGGATTAAACTGACGACAGGAACTAGAAAGTATCGATAGGAACCTTAGGAGGCAGTGAGTCTGTGTTAATGAGGGAGGAACAACTCGGAAAAGAAGGGTGAGAATGGCTGCACAAAGTGGAGAACGTAAAAATGTCATTAAACTGTACTTGTCCAAACTGTTGAATTGGTGGGTGTTCTGCTGTGTATATTCTCAACAACAGCAAAATCAATAAAATTAGGAAAAAAGGGGAAAAAATGAAATGAGAAAAATAAGAAAGAAAGAAACCGAGACTCAAAAGAATGAAGTCATTTCCCAAAGGTCTTACAGCCAAATCAGGGCCTGCCAGTAATGGGACTTGAATCCGTGCTTGTTTCACAGTGACACCAATCATGCTTCTTTAAGGACAGAAAGGAGGCAGGAAATGGATGGACCTGGCTTCTCTGTCAGTCTCAGCCTGGGTCTGAACCCTGACCACACTGATTGTCAGGCATTGGCTCTGATTTCCCGAGAACAGAATGCAGATCCTTGGACTTTAAACAGGGGCAGCCATCCTGCGCGTGGCCTTGGACTTCAGACAAGGTGGCTTTCCTGCTCACGGCCTCTGTTCCCTGCGTGTTCTAGGGACCTAGTATTTCCTTCCATTTCTCTCTAGAAAAACTTCTACCCTTTCCATTTCCAAGAAATCCAGGTAAAGCTTCCTGTCCATTAGCTACATTGACCTGGTTGTTGTACCAGCTGTCCCCAACTCATGGTGACTCCACGTACCACAGAGCAAACCCTTCCCAGTCCTGTGCCATCCCCATGATTGGTTGCCAGTGGACCAGCAGTGTGAGCCATGACACCTCGGAGTGATTCTCAAACTGTAGCATGAAGGAGAATTCCCTGGGAGACGTTTGAAACACACGAAGTGGATGCATGCCATTATGTGTCTACCAAAATCCGTAAAACTGTACCATACAAAGAGGGAACCCTGATGTAAACTATGGGTTGCAGTTTATAATAATGTAAGACTATTGATCAGTTGTACCAAATACACAACAGGAACATAACAACTGCAATAGGAGGAAAAGATGTTTTAATAGGAGAAACTGTACAAAAGAGAAAGGAATTACGTAAGGGAAAACAATACTTTCTGCACAATTTTTCTGTAAACCTCAAACTGCTGCAAAAAATTAAGTCTATGAAAGAACTCATTTGGGTTTAGTAATTGAGATAGTTGCTGGTGTGGCAATTTATGTTCTCATTTTATTTGTATATCGGTGTAACAATTTGATTTACCTTCCAGGTTAAGCCTCAGACATATGACTCCCATTTAACAAATCACAGACAATTGAAAACTAGCAGGGTTATTACTTCTTGTTGACTATTTTGCAGGGCTTCTAATCTTGGGGGCTTCTTGTAAGGCTATAGTCTAATTTAGCCTTGGTGTCAGTCAGTTGCTGGCTTGTTTACACTTTTTGGTAACTATTTTCTATTGATTTCTCTTGTTTGTTTCTTTGTCTTCACCTCTTATTTTCTGGTTTCAGTGGATCCTTTTACATGACTACACTTCTCCACCTCTCTTAGAATATCAATCATACTTTAAAACAATTTTTTTTTTAGTGCTTGCCCTAGATTTTCAATATGCATTTATAATTTATCTAAGTGCACTTTTAAATAACAAGATACCACCTAACAGGTAGTACAGCTACCTTAGAATACTCTCAATTCCTTCTTCTTTTGGCTCATGAAGTTAGTGTGTTTCCTGTTTGTTTGGCTAGGAGTTGCTGCAGCTCTAGGTGTCAGAAGCTAGTTTTCACTGGTGTCCTTGTTTGTTTTTTCCCTCCCTGTTGTCTTTGGGTTTCCCTGGAGACTCCTTCTGAAGTAGAAGCTGTACCTTCTAGTATTTTTTCCCCTCCAGCTGTAATCACTTGTTATTATACAGGAGCCTTATTAATGTGATATTGAGATGTGGGGAGACGGGAAATGTTCCATGAATTCATGATTAGGCCTCAGTCTTTCTAGTGAGTTCACGCCCTTAGGTGCCAACCTTCACACGTGCTTGTCAGCTTTCTGTATTTTCAACCTTTAGGTGAGACAGGAAGGCTAGAAAAGCTGGAATTCGGTATTTCTTTGCCCCCACATCAGTTAAAAAACAAAAGCAAAACAAAAACAAAAAACCACTACCATCAAGTCAATTCTGACTCATAGTGACCCTACAGGACAGGGTATAACTGCTCCACAGAGTTTCCAAGGATGTCCTGTCAGATTCCAGCTGCAACTTTTTAGGTTAGTCTATTTAGCACTTAACCAGCACAGCACCAGAGTTTCCTCACAACAGGTTCTGGTAAAATACTCTCCCATATGTGTTGGCTGAGTGTAGGTCAGAATGGTTCTTTTCCTCTCCCTTGCCAGAAAGGGATTTTCCTGATGGAGCTTTTGAAGATAAAACTTAGAAAGTATGGGGCTTGCCTGTGGCTGGGGCTGCAGGAGATTTTAGTCTCTCAACTATTCCACACTCAATCTCCAGCAATTAGTCAATTACCCTTTAAGTGTTCTTAGCTGGTACAGGGTAGTGGTTTCTCATGCTAAACTGCGTAATTTCTGTATCCATTTGTGTCTCCTGTACGAAGGGCTGTAGTTTGCCCTATGATCTCAATTCTCTCGTAGATGTAAGAAGAGTTGTTGACTTTTCCCAATTTTCAGCTTTTTTCTTGTTATGACGATGGGAGTGATGACTTTCAAGCTCTATTCATGTCAGACCAGAAACCAATGAATTTTTTAGAAGTCTAAAATATTTTCTTCACTTTTGAAGAGTGAATGCTAATCAGAATGTCAGAAATGACCATGGAAATTTTATAAGACTTCTACTGAGATATTTTGGAAACCCTGGCAGCATAGTAGTTAACCAAAATCCACCCTGCGCTCCTCAGAAACTCTGTGGAGCAGTTCTACTCTGACCTATAGAGTCGCTGTGAGTCAGAATCTACTTGATGGCTGTGAATTTTATTTTAATTGAGATGTTATATAACAAATTAGACAGTATAAAAGGCCTGTCAGTCTAATACTAACAGAACCTTTCCGAGGAATAGGCTTAGCACCCCGAGATAGCCAATCAATTCATGGACTCCATCTGGGAAATGTGACCTGCTGACCTTTTTGCTAAAACAGAAACATTAATCACCTGCAGCAATTTTCCCAAGGGATTCTTCTGAATTGAGGCCCTGACCCTCACAGTGGCCCTCAGCTCACTCACTCTCCCTGTCACTTACCAATCACTCCATCTCTGGCTGAAACCTTTACATCTCTCTCCCTATTCTTCTATCACAGAGAAGTGGGTTATTACAGTGCAACTTGGGCCAGAAGAGCTCAGTCCACTCAAGGCTAACAATCTTTGTCAGTCAATGGTTGTAGAATTTCCTAATTACAACAAGTCTCAAAAGGTGAACGCAGACATCTTGCCTGTTTCTTGGGGGCACATTTAATCATGTTTCAGAGACAAGACATTACTTCTTAGAATGTAGTGGTATGAGGAGACAAACGCAAGTATTATTTCATTCTTTCTCTGGATATTGTTTTGCTATCAACTGTTTGAAATCTATGCTCTAAAAACGTCCTTCCCCTTACTCAAACTTTTCGGCTCCTTTTGTCTTGTGGTTGTTCACTAACTCAGTTGCAGCAGGAGTTGGAACTTGGTCAGCCCTAAAGGATTATCCTTTGAATTTTGCAGCTTGCATAATAATAGCATATACTCACATAGCATTCACTGTAATTTACTATGAGTCAACTCTTTCAGTATCTACCTCACGTAATCGTGACAACCACCTGTATAGTAATGTAGGTACCAACAACTATTCCTATTTTTTGACATCAAAATGAAGAAACTGGGCCACAGAAATATACATGATTTTCCCAGTGTCGTGGATTGAATTATGTCCCATAAAAACATATGTATCAATTGGGCTGGGCCGTGATTCGCAGCAGGATTTGATTGTGCACTATTTTGTCATCTGATGTGATTTCCCTATGTGCTACAAATCCTGTCACTTTGATGTTGAAGAGGTGGGGTTGGCAGCAGTTATGCTGGTGAGATCTACAAGATTAGATTGTGTCTTAAGGCTATTTCTTTTGAGATATAAAAGAGGGAAAAGAGAAACAGGGGAACTACATGTCACCAAGAAACAGAACAGGGAGCAGAGCGCATCCTTTGGACCCTGTATTCCTGTGCCTGAGAAGCTTCTTGTTCACGGGCATTAATGAATGACATTAATGACATTAATATCATTAATGAATGACAAGGATCTTCTTCCGGAGCTGAAAGGGAGAAAACCTTCCACTGGAGCTAGTGCCCTGAATTTGGGCTTCTATTGGACTAGCCTGTGAGAGGATAAACTTGTGCTGGTTGAAGCCATCCGCTTAGGGTATTTCTGTTAAAGCAGGACTCCATACCTAAGACACCCACTGAACTCAAATCCAGACAGTGTGGCTATCAGGCCAGTGTTCTTCATCTTAGCACTACATTGCCTCTGCCTGGAAACTTACTCCTTCAGTTTCGACACAGTATTCATTAAGAACAATTTAGTGTAACTTTATGTAAATACTCAAGTTGCTTACTAACCTTTCAGATTTTTAAATAACTGCTGTATATACTGAGTTATAATTTGCATACATACAGTTACCCTTTCAAAGTGTATGATTCAGTGTTTTCAGTATATTCACAAGGTTGTGCAATCATCACCACAATCAATTTTAAAACACTTTCATCAGTAGTGAAGAAATCCCATACCCCAAATCAGACTGTGATCGTTAAGGCTGTGTGTCTAATTGGCTGGACTGATTCTCAGCGTTTTGGCAGTTACGACGTAACGTGGCAGTCGTACGAGGTCTGACAATTAAGTCCCAAACTTAGACTGTTCTAAGTGCTACCTACCTCATTGCTGAATAGCACTATGATCACCTTCCAAGTACTCCCTTTGGGAAGCTATGCACTGATGCCAGCACCTAGTCAACCCTTTGAAACAATTTTGAACTTTTTTCTGGAATGGCTGCTGTACACGATGGCACTGTGGCAAGTTTGCAAACTTAATTGTATAGTTGTCTGTGAGGGAGTTTTTACAAATAACTGTATTGGAACACCTTCCCTACTCACCTGACCCAGCCGCGAATGACTTCTTTCTTTACCCAAAGGTAAAGAAAATATTGAAAGGAAGACCTTTTGATGACATTCAGGATGTGAAGGGTAATACAGTGACAGCTCTGATGGCCATTCCGGAAAAACAGTTCCAAAAGTGCTTTGAAAGATAGACTAGGTGCCGGCATTGTTGCATAGCTTCCCAAGGAGAATACTTTGAAGGTGACTGCAGTGATTTTCAGCTGTGAGGTATGTAGCACTTTTTGTGATCACTTGCATGACTGGATCTGCTGCGGGTAGACAATCAATTAAAAGGGAGTTTTCTTCAGGGTGTGTCCTGTGTGTAATATAGGTGGATTCTCTGACAAGGCTTTCAGGCTTCTGCTGGCTCTGGGTCTTACAACTGGTTCCTGTACATCTGACTCAGGTTCTTGGGACTGGAAGTGGCAGCTTCCCTGCCGATCTCCTGATTCATCAGCCTCTGCTTTCTGGATCTTGGGTTTGCCGGTAGGGTTGTTGTGTGATGGACCTTGAAGGCTCCTAATGACAACAGCAATCATTCATCCACTGACAGACATTTGGATTCTTTCTTCTTCTTGATTATTATGAATACTGCTGCTATGAACATTTGTATACAACATTTTTGTGGACACATTTTCATTTCTCTTGGGTAGGCATTTAGGGGTGCAAATGAGTCCCATAAACATATGAGAACTCTTACGTATAAATATTTGAGAAACTGCCAAAATGTTTTCCTAAGTGGCTGCACCATTTTATACGCCCATTAACAATTTATGAAGCTTCCAATTGCTCTATATTCTCACCAACAGATTTTCATTATCTGTCTTTTTTATTATTGTCATCTTACTGTATGTGACACTGTATCTTATATAGCGGGTTTGACTTGCATTTTCTTAATGACTAATGATGTTAAGCATCTTTTGATGTGCTTATTGGCCATTTGTATGTCTTCTTGGGTGAGAGGTCTTGTTCAGATACTTTGTCCATTTTTAATTTCGTTATTTATCTTTCCACTATTAAGTTGCAAGAGCCCTTCATATACTCTGGATACAAGCCCACTATCAGATAGATCATTTGCAAATATTTTCTGTTATACTATGCATTATCTTTCCCCTTTGTGTGTGTGTATACGCTTCAGTAAAAGTTACAGAGCAAATTAGTTTCTCCTAAAACAGTTAATACATAAATTGTTTTGTGACATTGGTCACCAGCCCTGCAGTGTGTCAATACTGTCTCCATCCTGAGTTCTCTCTTTGCATTCCATTCGTCCAGTTTTCCTGTCCTTTCCTGCCTTCTCTTCTCTGCTTCGGGACTGGTTAGTCTCATACACATGATTCAACTATGAAGTTCCCCACCTTTGTTATTACTGGCCTTGTAGATGCACCTAATATTCGTTGAAGTAGGAACCTCAGGAGTCTCTTCAGTACTGAGTTAGTAGGGTGTCCAGGAAGCACACTGTCAGGATTTCTCCAGTTTTGTTAGAGCAGCCAAGACTGGTCATACGCGCGTATGCCTCTGTGTGTGTGTGTGTGTGTGTGTGTGTGAATTTGAATTTCATTTTACATTTTTCTCTTAGTCTGTCCAGGACTCTCTGTTGTGATCCCTACCAGAGCAGTTGGTGGTGGTAATCAGGCACCATCTAGTTTTTCAGGGCTCAGTCTAGTAGAGGTTGTGGTAGCTGTGATTTACAAGTTGTGTGCCAGGGAGCAGGGCCTTGTCAATCAGTGCAGGTTTTGACAAGCAGAGAGGGGCCAGAGGTCTAGATTGGGTCCCCTTGGAGCCACAGTGGTCAGCAGAAGAGTTGGGAGCTGATGAGGCCAGATTCCCTCAGAGGTCTGGAGCCTGTGAGGTACCTTTTCACTTTCTTGATAATGTTCTTCAGAGCACAACATTTTTTCAAGCTTGTCCAATTTATCTTCTCTTTTGTTTTTGTGCCTTGTTCATTTTGATGTTGGTCCTGAGAAGGCTTTGAGTAACCGAAGGTCACAAGTGTTGACTCATGTTTTTTCCTAGGAATTTTATAGTTTTAATTCTTGTATTTAGGTCTATGATCCATTTTTGAGTTAATTTTTACACATAGTATAAGAAAGAAATCTAGTTTCAAAGTTTTACATGTGGTTATCAGTTGTCCCAGCACCGTTTGTTGAAAAGACAATTATCTCCTCATTTAATTGTCTTTGCGCTCTTGTTAAAAATCGATTGATCATAAATGTAAAGATTTATTTCTGGACTCTTGTATTCCATTGATTCCGTAGATACCTTGTTTCAAACTGTTAATCTGTAAAGCCCTGAGCACTAAGATTAGACTCATCCTTAGGAAATTTGTGTTGTAGAGTCTGTTTCCTTTAAACTATCTTTCCAAAATGGTAAGGCAAAACAGGTAGCTTATAATTTCTAAATGCTATCCTGAATGTATGGCTGATATGCAATCAATGCCATTTTATTAACTGAACACAATAACTAATCATTTCCTGATGCCAAAGAAAAAAACACTTGGTCAAATCCCTTAATTAGTGCAGCATTGTAACCATGACTGTCTCTAGAATAAGTTCAAGTAAAATTATACTTTCTCTTTAAATTGCCAAGCCAAGTGCCATCGAGTCAGTCCACTTTTATTTATTTCCTATGGAAATAATAAATTTCAAAGCTCTACAGAAAATGATATTGGTAGTTATAATTTATAACAAATAATATTTGCTTTAACCCTTAATATTGGCTGGCAATTTGATCATGTGCATTATTAAAATGTTGAGTTTGGGAGAACAAAACCAAAACCACAGCCATTACTATTGAGTCGACTCCAAAATACAGTGACCCTATAGGGCAGAATAAAACTGTCCCACAAGGTTTCCAAGGAGTGGCTGGTAGATTTGAACTGCTGACATTTTGATTAGTAGCTGAGTCTTAACCACTATACCACCAGGGATCTTGGGAGAAAAGAAACAATTAAGAGAAGCAAGAGTCTCCCCAGTTCCTTACTTGACCTGACGAGACTTATAGTTTAACAGGATTTTGCATACAGGTCCTACAGGAAACCACCACCATCACCCCCTACATGAAGAAAGGCAATTCAGAACATGGGAAAAATCCACAGAGAGTTAGAAAAACATGTTATATAGATTGATTGTTCTATTTCTGAGGTATCATGGGGAAGAAAATCAGTCATCCTTTCTCTTGGCCTGATAAAGTAAAACCTGACAAAGTTATCAAAACAACAACACATAGTAAGATCAATTAAGGCTACAAGATATGTTCCGAGTTCAGCATTTCTGTAAACTCGTTCCCTCCTCTCTTGATAGAAGTCCCAATTTTAACATTTCATTAGCAACAGCCTAACAAAAATGCTGTGACTTCTTGAGGCATGCTGCAAGAGTAAGGAAAAGACTCTCTTAGATTTACTTTCTTCCCAATTTTGAAGCTAAAATGATTCTCACTTGTAACCAAAATATAACCTACTTTCAAAGAGAACAGATTACAAAGCTTTTTAGAACATAGAGATATTATTTACTGGAGTTCATTTAAACTATGTCATAAATAATATAAATGCTATAATGTTCCTAATTATGATGGTAGCTGTGCTGAACGTAAAAACAAGATAATTATGAAGGTCTAGAATACCATGTCTAAGCACATGACTGTTTTCTTCACACAGATGCTAAATCTAGTAGAGAAGACTTGGGGGCGGGGAGCGTGCAGCTTCGAAAGAACTGGCCGGTGAAAGGTAGCATTTTTGATGGTGTGTATAAATTGTGAAAAACTGCTTATATTTCACTGACATATTTTCACCATAATGTATGTTTATTTAGTCACTTTTCATATAGTACAAGCCTAAATGTGTATATTGAAATTTGTCCAGCACGTGACATATTGACTGTTTCATTTTACCTAATTATAAGTCCATATTTCATTTTATTTTTGCTTCACCTCCCACATCATCCACGGACATGCTTTTTTGCAGAAAATTGTATTCCTTTTCTAGGGATAAAAAACTTGAACTGGAAGTATCTGTAAGACCATAATTGCCAGCTTTGTGCAGGGCTAAAGGAACTCTCTGTCACTCAACACCACATCAACAACACACTTGGTGCTGCCCAGTGTTAAAAATGTCATTTATGGTGAAAGTTTTGGTAGGGAACTCTGCAGTGCTTTACATCTGGTATGCATTTTAGAGGCTGTTTTTCTTTGAAGAGTGTTTGGTCAAGCCAACAACAGGCTAAGATTTTCCATACGGTATTGAATTCATAGTAAGACTGTGTGAAAGAACTCAAGGCAATTAAGAAACTACTCTGGATAGAAAAAGAGTTTGATCAAATACAGAAAAGAAAAAAATTATCCATATAGCCAACCAATTGTGTCTATCTAGCCATTGGTAACTCTACATACTTCATAAGTTTCTAGGTTCTGTTTATGGAGCAACTTATTCTATACTTTTTAACAAATATGAATGCTCTTTAGGTATTCACACATTCCATGTTTTCAACCTAAATGTAAACTTACTGTCTGCTTCTCCAATATCGAGTATTAAAACTTTTGTCATTTCATATGTAGATCTCAGACTTACAGGTTTCCATTTGAAAATGAGTGTATTTAGTATTACCATGCTATTACTAAGGCTGCTACATATGATTGAAATGAATTATGAGGACAAGAGGCGAGAAGAAATGTGTTTGATGGGTGCTCCTAATGAGCAAACCTGAACTTCTCAGACAGGGAAGGAGAGGTGTGGAAAATTAGAAGAGGTGCAGCAAAAACCTGTTGGAAGGATGCTAGGGATGAGTTTATGCTACCATGGAGGAAAGGAACACTCTTTCCTCCAGGACTAAAAGCACAACTGGAATCTGTGCAAGGTGTGACTTTCTAACAAATTTGAAGAAAAAAAAAAAAAGACTTTCACTTTTTCTCTCTTACTGGGAAGCTCTTCAAGACCTATCCAGGGCCTCTTGTGGTCATTTCTAGAGGAAGTTAAGCCACTGCATGGAGGTGGCCAATGGTCTAGCACTCACATGAACAGGTACTTTATTCTTTTTAATCCTGAGGTCAAGAATTAGCAAGCCTTGTTAAATGTCTCTAAAGCCACATTGTTCCACTAGCTTTATAAATAATATCCATTATCTGTCTGCTGTGACTTATTTTTTAATTGGCTCCTAATTTGAATAGGTAAAAGAGGTGTTTATTGGAGCTCTTCAAGATTTACCAGGACTCAAATTTCATCCCACAGACCTTTGAGACTATGGTATGTCCTTGGAGTCTAGTTTCTCTAGTTTCTCTACACATGCTGATGAGAACTCTGTGTGCTGCCTCTTAGCAATACATCACTAAGAAGGATATGTGCTTTTGATCCTAAAGTACTATTCTAATATTAATAATGTTTTACATATAATACAACCACAAAGAACAAACAGGTCACAGAATAATAGCACATTAAAGTACTGTTTACTAGGAATTTATTTCACAGTTTTTCTTTTTCTCATTTGCACCCAGATCCCCCAATTTTCCTCTCATGTTGCCTATCTACAAAAAAAAATTCCCTGGTGATTAAGTACCACATAAAGATAATGCTGGAGCAGATGGTATGTGAATAATCCATTTTTTCCTTGATTGAAGGTGCTTTTGATACGCTGCATGTTTTATAAGGCCAAACCGGTGTTACATGTTATTATAAGATGAGCACTGTTTGGGAACCTGATCTGTACTGTGGCTGAAGCCATAAGATATAATAAGATTCTGAGGCAAGATCTGTGAAAATCCCTGAGCCTGTGTGTGACTCTGCTGGTAATTGTCCATGTGTCCTCCCAGGTTTACCCGTTACTGTCGCATCAGTACTCCCCAGCTTGTTTTACTTACAGCTCCCCACTGGGAGCATAAGGAACCCCGAGCGCGTTCCCATGGGTCTGCCAACTACAGTTCAAGTCAGGTCATAAATATGTGCCTTGTGATATGGAATAGTTACAGCATAGTGGTGCCTTTGGAGTAAAGTTTTTATACATTTCTATTATTAATTAGTCTATAAATTGTTTTTAAAAACTGACATCTGGTAAATCCTTAAGTGATCACTCATATTTTTTTTTAGGACAATGTTCACACATATATTTGTATTTCCTAGATAATAAACCAAACCAAACTCACCCGTGAAGTCAATTCCGACTCATAGCAACCCTATAGAACAAAGTAGAACTGCCCCATAGAATTTCCAAGGAGTGTTAGGCGGATTCAGACTGTTAACCAAAAGCTTGACAATAGTCAGCAGTCACAGCACTTAACCACTACGCCACCAGAGTTCTTACTAGATAACAGTAACACGTAACTTCAGAGTAGGTGGTGATAAGGGTTAAAATGTTGTAAAGTCATCGGCTGTTTAGAAAGAATATTTGTTTGCCTAATTTATTAGCATTAGACTGTATTAGGTTAAATGCGTCCTATAAAATGTCTAAGAGGACAGCCACAAAAAACTGCAATACAGTGTACAGCTTCCAAACCAACAAAAGGGACAATACAAGAGCAGCAGGCAGGGAAAGAAGAAAAGCATAAAACCAACTTCAAAATGTATGTTTTATTTGACAGTGAACATTGCCTGGAAATGATTTATATTTGCAAATTATTCAGAGATGCATGATTCTTTGACATGCATGAGCTATAAATTCCACTCACCAAATCCAGTATTCACTCTCTTTCTTTCTATATATACATACACATGCCTATAATACTTATTGTCAGATCAACATTATATCTAAATTTTAAGCCCAAAGAAGACAAAACTGATTTACCTATCTCTATAAGGAATCTGTAAACACTGGTGGCATATTCCATTAAGTGCTATGTCTGCTAACCAAAAGGCTGGCAGTTCAAATCTGCCAGGTGCTCCTTGGAAACTCTATGGGGCAGTTCTACTCTAACTTCTAGGGTCACTGTGAATCAGACCAGACTCGACGGCAGTGGGTCAGTGGGATGATGAATCTACTGTATAGCATATACCAAAAATAGCATGATTGAACCTATGTATTAACAAATCAACGTGACTAGTTAAGAACAAAAGTACAGGTTGTATATAATTTGAGCTTTAACTTGTTTTTTATTTTTTTGTTTGTTGGTGCTATTCGGGTTTTGAAAACCCTTTTTTAATGGTAAGCTAATTCTCAATGCAATTTACACAGATTACATGTTTTTATTCAATCAGATGTATATGTTAACTGCTTAATTAATGATGATAATATAAAGGCAAAAGAGAGGAGAAAAAACAGGTCCCTGAGAAATATAGAGAAACCACCAAGGGATAGGAGTCAGTTTTCAGTATCTGGGGAAAGGTAAGAAACTTCCTAGTCAGTTCCATCAGCTATCTATCAGTACCATGTCTTTTTGTCCTTCTAACACTGATTAGATGGCTCCAACTTGACAAATGAATCACCTTCAGGCTAGAATTAGATTCAGTGTCTCATTATTATGGCCTCTGAGAAAGACAACACGTCCATACTTGTGAATAATGCAATCAACTACAGACGGAATCCACCCTCTGCAGCACAGCTTGATGGTAATGAGCCTTTGAAATATTCAAACATGCACCAGTACTTCCTCAGCCTTTGAATTCAAGCAGGAGCAAAACACATCTCTTTAGAAAAACATTCTATTCTGAAGAAAAGGATTTTAATTTTTAATTTGTGAAGCTCTTTTAGCTTTATGAATATCACTAACAAATCTTAAATTCATTTGATTGAAAGTAAAATAATTTTAAAAACTATACACTTCTATTAGTTTAATTAGCATTCTAAAACTGAAGATGCTATAATAACTTATCCACATTAAATATTTCCCAGAAAGCTGTAAAACATTACATTGACTTGAAAATCCTACTATACTTGTTGCTGTCCAGTTGATACTGGCTCACAGCAACCCTATAGGACAGAACTGAACTGCCCCATATGGTTTCTAAGGAGTGCCTGGGAAATTTGAATTTCTGATCTTTTGGTTAGCAGCCAGAGCTCTTAACCACTTGGACACCAGGGTTTCTAAATATTTCACTAGATTGCTTTCTTGTTTCATGATGGAATATGAACCATATTGAGTGACAAATTTAACTTACACCATGTTTTGATGCTCTGTAGTAGATGTGGAAACCCTGGTAGCATAGTGGTTATGTACTATTGCTGCTAACCAAAAGCCTGGGCAGTTTCAATTCACGAGGCGCACTTAGGAAACTCTTTGGGTACAGCTCTACTCTCTCCTGTAGGGCTGCTATGAGCCAGAACTGACTCAGTGGTAACAGGTTTAGGGTTTTTAGATTTATAGTGGGTGCGTATTTACCAGCTGCTGTCAACTCCGAGTCCTACAGACTCCATGTGTGTCCCAGTAGAACTGTGCTCCATAGGATTTTCAGTGGCTGATTTTTGAAGCAGTAGATCACCAGGCCTTTCTTATGAGATACCACTGGGTAGACTTGAACTATTAGTCTTTCGGTTAGCAGTAGAGTGCATTAACTATTTGCACAAGCTTGGGATTTTTGGCTCAGACAAACATGAAATAACAAATGTCCAAGCTTAAACAAAGATCTGATTATTACCAATTAAAGATTTCCTACCATAATGTTTCAGAAACTTTCCAGAAACCTCAAGCTCTTTAAAAAAAAAAAAAAAAACCAAAAAGTATGTGCCAACATAACTGTTGCTGCATTTGGCCATCCTAAATAGACTATCTAGAGATTATAACTCTAAATATTAAGAAAGCAAGCAAACAAAAGGCATTTTTAGATAACGCAATTATTCCCTTTTGACTTTGTTGGGAGGCAAAGATGTAAAGTGAACATGTAAATTTGTAAACGTGGACACTGGGTTTATCTTTCTTTTTTTACTTGCCCCCTAGAGCACTTAAGGCAATTAAGATGCATTCTGCAGTTCAACTTGATCTTTCCAAAATTTCAGGTTTTTGTAGAAAATCTAATGCTGTTAAATAACACAAGAAAATGCTTTGAAGTCTTGAAGTCACCTATCCTACCAAATGCTTTGTGCTCCTTTTCAGCTCAATGAAAAATACTACTTGTCTTTGGAATAGAATTCTAAAACTAATCACCTTCAGCCCTGGGTTTTTCTGTAGGCCATTACCCTTTGAGGCAAGCATGTGGAGAATTTCAGCCCTGCAAGGACTGCAACAACAAAACGTGGCCTGGTTTTATTTAATGAAGAATTTAGTCCTGACTTTCTCCTTTGAGGGACATGGGTGCAGGGAATGGCGAAAAAAAACTGACCCCACTGTGGGAGGTTATAAAGGGCAAGTGCAATGACATGTCCTTAAATGATTTTTTTTTCCCTAACATGAAATGCTCCAACTAGAAGCTGTCACAGTGTGAGCACAAATTGGGGACCCTCAGAGAAGGCAAGGTTTGAGTTCCATCCATTTTTGCGTTCTAAGCAAGATACCTTAGAGAGTTCAAACAAACCAACCGACATATAGATAGACAGTCAATAACTGTAGGCTGTGACAATGAATGAATAAACAACAAAAATACAGGTCATTGTATTATGTTTATCTAGTACAGCAACTCTGTTCTTCAAAAAACTTTTTGGTATGTCAAATAATGTCTGTTAATTTCTTCCAAAGGGTAAATCCAACACCAGTGAAGGTGAAGGGAAGAGATCAAGCTATGCTCCTAAGTCACCCCCGAACCCCGTATGTCCAGAACTCTCAGGGAGGAGCCAGAAGTTCAGTGACGGTTGTCAGCCTCTATCTCCAGTGTAAAAAGACCCCAAGAGTCTTAGCAGATAGTCTTCCCCAAACTCATGCCTCTTCAAAGGAGCATAAGAAGTTGGCTGTGGCTGAGACTTTTGACTGAATTGTTAGCCAAATGCCTTTAGGGACTTGTCCCAGGATCCCTGCTCCCCTGAGATTCTCCCAACATCTCTTTCTTATAAAATGTACTAAACTGTATTATACTTGTGCCTGGTAGGACATCTGCAAGAATGAATGCCAAATGCCTCCAGGCTGCAAGAGAACGACTTGGCTACACCCAAGAATGTCGAGTGCCCACTCCCACACGGACCCCTGTTGCTGCACAGTGGCCATCACATGCAGAGATACATCCATTCACAGACACCCACAGGAGCAGGCACAGGCACACACACTGGTACGCCTTCCAGACCACCTGGTTCCACAGCAGGTCTTTTTGCATTTGGTTTGCTGGTAGCTGAGCCGTGGTGAAGCAGAACTAGAATGTCCCCTGCCAGTGGAATTAGCTGGGGCAGACAGGTAGTCTTTCCCTGTAACTACTGTCACTTCCTCACCCCTTTTCTGAGGGAGGGAATGAATTAAAACTTTTCCTAGTAATTAAAAAGATGCTGGCTCATTTTTAATGCTTTTCTTCCTTGGAGTTAACTGTCCCTGGTATTTTTCAATCTAGTCAGTCCCTGGTTGTTTATTACATCCAGCTACAGGCAAATCTCTATTGCAGAGCAAATTGTGTAAGACATATCCTTACCTTGAAGGAGTATACCCACCTGCAAGAAAGATAGGAAACACACTACTCACTCAGCAAGTACATTGAGTAGTTAGGTGTAGAATATTGCAGATAATCTGATCTGTATCCAGGAAATATTTCTATCTTGCATTCATATACTAATTCATTATATAAGCTTAACATATACAAGTATGTACTAGGGCCAAAACCCAAACCAAATCAAACAAAACCTGTTTTATCTTAAGACTGGCACCAGAATTCTTTTTAGAGAAGTAAATGTTTAAGAAATGCTTTCATAAGCATCTTGGATGGATGGATCCCAGAGCTAGAGAGATCAGCAGATGCCAAGATAGCAAACAGGAATTCAGATGGCAAGAAAAGGACAGGACACAAAGAAGACAAGCTACCTGGTGGTAGGCCAATAACAACATTAACTGTGATATACCAAAACCCACTATCTTTGAGTCGATGCCAGCTTACCCTATAGGACAGAATAGAACTACATCAAAGAGTTTCCAAGGAACAGCTGATGGATGTGAATTGTTGACCTTTTGATTAGCAGCCATAGCACTTAGGCACTATGCCACCAGGGTTTCCAACTGTGATGGAATAGTAAGAATAAGAGTAATGGCTAAACACTAGATGCAGGGCATTGTTCTAAGTGTAATTTATGATTATCTCATTGGCCCTACCCAACAACACTATGGTATGGGTACTTTTATTAACCACTGTATTACTGAAACAAGAAAACAAAAACAAATCAAACCCATCACCATCAAGTTGATTCTGACACAGAGTAACCTAGGAGACAGTGTAAAACTGCCCCACAGAGTTTCTAAAACGCAGCTGGGGGAATCAAACTGCCAACCTTTGGCCTAGCAGCCAAGCTGTTAACCACTGCACCATCATGGCTAGAGGTCACTTCTAAGAAATGGCCAGGCACTTTCAGTATCGGGCATATCCAGCATTTTAATGTTAAGTTTGTATGTCTGTGATATAAATCAGCCAAGCCAAGCCATTCATCCTATATACAGAAGTTTTTTGGGAGTGTTATTTTAGTGTGCATGGGAATTGAAGAAAATCACTGGATGCCATCTCTGGGTTGAAGAGTCACAAAATGCAGTCAGATAAATAGAATGACAGAACAATCCCTTAACAAACAGTTCAGTAGCAGCAGTAACCTGGAGTCATAGGTGATCACAACCATTTAGAAATTCACAAGAATCTGTTGGTCAGTCCTTAGCTTTTCTACAGTTGATAAAATGCTGTTTGACTTATACAGGGGCAAAATAATACCCAGCAGTAACACTTAGTGAAGTTGATATGACTTAGTGGAGTCCCAAACATCTGCTTACCTCCATGTCCTATTACAGAAAGCCTAACTGATTTTCCTATTCAGTTACTTTTACATTACGTGTTTTTGATACATTGTACATTACTATGAGTCAGAATTGACTTGATGGCAATAGATTAAAGCACTGTGGGCTGTAATTCAGCTCACTAGCAAAGATAGAGCTTGTAAGCGGTGGAGCTGAATTTTAAACTCAGGGTCAGACTCCTGACCCGGTCCATTCACTCTCCTCTCATCACCGACAGCTAATTGGTGAAGCTGGAGCTTCAGTGGTCCCAAGGTTCTCTTCCATTTTATGGTCACCAGTTTTATATTGCAGAGGTATAAAGCAATGTTCCATTGGAGACGAAATGCATCAATATAATTACGACTAGAAACCAGTTCTATGTTTTTCCTTCACTGGATTAGGGTATGCAAACCTTAATTGTCCTGCACCAAAGGGAGAAGATTAAACAGGCAAGAAAGAATTCAAATTTATAGTAAACAGGAAATAAAGACTGTAGAGTCGGAAAGAAAATCAAGTGAACAGAGATAAGGGCATATATAAGAATGCAGGCACCACTCGGGACTACAGTCTCTTGTGATGCCTCATTTTGCCCCCCTGTTCTGGCCATGCCTATCTCTACCAAACAGTGTTTTCTTTCTGTATTGCACTTTCATGTTTGCTGATACTGTTCTGCACAAATCTAATGCTGATTAGTTCATTTTAAGTAGCTCCTGGAGTGCATCTACCTTGAAGTCTGTGGTATCTAGTATTACACAGCTTACATAACCTCTTGTTAGAGCAACTTCCTCTTAGATGCAGACTGTTTGTGAGGATGCTGTTAAATGAAAGAGGTTATTGTACAAAAATGTCATAAAAATTAGTGGTGAGTAAATTCTGGCATATTGTAGTATAGTAAAAATTTCAAGCTGTTTTTCAAATATTCTGTGTTTAGCAAAATGCATTTTGCAACCAGTATCATTTTCTTAAAGTCAATGACCATTATTAGAAAATTTAATGTATTTTTAAATCAGTTCTATTTTAAAGGATAATTTGACATCTAGGAAGTTGATTTTCATTTCCAGGTTTCTTCAAATTCTACTTTGTCCTCACGACAGGACAATGTCCTGCACTGAACTCTCATATTTTAGAGTTTATTTTAGTGTTTAGTGGTGCCATTGTGATACGTTTATTTTTTGGTGTTGATGTTTTCTCTGTTGTTCTTATTAATCTGTTCTGGGACATTCTTCTTTGCGAGGTGATCTTTCACCTTTTTCAGGGTTGGTTTTGTGGTTGTTGAGGCTCCTGTATTATGCTTCTTGATTTGATATGTTGCATCTTTATCGTGCTTTATGGCTGCCCCTATGATCTCCCTTAATAAACTATGTACAAACCCAATTTTAATTACTACCAGTCTTATCAACTTCCTCTCCATCTGGATGGACTATAACAACTGTAGTACATCCCTCTTTTTAATATGACATCATAGTTTTGAGAATATGATCACTGGATCATTTCTTTCACTAGTATAGCTTTGATTGATTTTGGAGCCTTCCCTAAGTGAGTAGATTTCTGGGTGATGTGTCCTGTATTTGGTTCTAAAATGTGAAGTTAGTAGTTTTATTCTTCTAAGCCAAGAGATTCTTTCAGTTTGGTTTTTACAGTCTCTGAGTTTCTGTTTATCTACAAATGTCTTGATTTCATTTTCATATTTGAAAGATAGTTTTGCAAGATATATAATTCTCAGTTGGAAGTTCTTCTCCTTCATGGCTTTGGATGTGTCATGCACTGTCTCCATGCCAGAATCATTTCTTCTGAAAAATCTGGCAAAAGCCTACAGGGTTTCCCTCTGAATGTTAGCTTTTGTTTGAGTCTTGCTGTCTTTAAGAGTTTCTGCTTATGTTTGGTTTTGTTAATCTTGATTATGTCTTGGAGTCTTTCTTTTGAGATCTATATTGAGTGGTGTTTGATAGGCATCTTGGATATCTATATTCTCTTCTTTCATAATTTCTGGGAAGTTTTCTGTGAGCAGCTCAGCAACAGTACTCTATGTGGTCTCAGGTGTCTCACCCTGTTCAGGAACTCCAATTAATTGTAGATTGTTCCTTTTAATAGCATCCCACATACTTCTTAATGCTTCTTCATTTTTCTTGTTTCATTTTTCTTATTTCTCCTCATAGATGCTGGTGTCAGTAGCTCTGTCTTCCAAGTCAGAAAGTCTATTTTCCATTTGTTTCATTCTGTTTTCTCGGCTTTGAATTGGAGTTTCTATGTCTTTGATTTTGTTCTTGATCTGTTGGATTTCAGAGTATTGGTGTTCCATTAGATCTAACAGCTTGCTTAATTTTTCACTTTGCTCTGCTGCATTTTGCTTAACATCTAAGGAGGGCTCTCCATATAATCCTTTTGATAATTTCCAAAAGGTTTCTTTGTCTGGGAAGTTCTTTGGTTGTTTCTTTTGGGAGCCGTCTGAAGCCAGGGGTGATTTCTTGATTATGCTTTTATCCAGTTTGTTGCTTTTTGGGCATCATGTGAGTCAATAGAGGCTGCGAGAGATGCTGTGAGGATGGACTGCAGTTGTTTCTCTAGGTTGTCTTAAAATGAAAGGTAAAAGGTATCTGACAACTTCCAAAATCAGTCAGGTTTTCAGGTGTACAGGTCCCTCTTCCCAGCTGGTGAAGTAAGCACCTCTATATCCAACCCCAGATGTTATAAACTAGTTCAAAATACAGAAAGGCTACTGTCCTGCTGCCCTCTGCTGTTGGGCACCAGCTGTGACACTGTGTAGAATACTGCTTTACTGCTGGAAAAGCACTCTCCTCCAGGCAGGTGCTGCCTCCCAGCCTAGCAATCAGGTCCAGCTGAGGCCTCCATATAGGTACTTCTTCTCCCAGTGGAACAAGATGGTGTCCGGCACAAGCTGCCCGCCTACCTTGGTACAGGCTACTCAACAGCAGAGGCAGAGAGGCCAAAGGTGCTGAAATGCACAGAGTCCAAATCTGGGCTCTTAAAATATGGCAATTTCGCCTGCTGATCCCACCAACAGTGCATCTGAGATTAGCTGTTAGTCAAGTCCCAGGTCCACCTGCCAGCTAAGACAGAGGGAAAAAAAAAAAAAAGTTAAAATGGTGAGTTACCTTTGGTCTGTGAAGGCCAGCACTTGCCAAGAGTGGGAGTCAGCAAAAGAGAGGAAGTTTTCTGTTCAGTGGTATGAAGTTTAAATTAACAGCCCTATGCCATATCCTAGGGCTCACTAGGTGTCAAGAAGGCTCTGTTTAATTATCAATTCAGGTCTTGGTTTCCATGGGGATTTAGGGAGACATGTGTTTAGTCTGCTATCTTGAGTCTGTCCCACCTTTTAGAGTTTATTTTGAAACTCTGCACTGGAACAAATTTCTGAACAATGTGACTGTGTGAACCATGACACTCTGAAATGAAAGTCTCTGAAATAGATAAAATCGAAGTTTGACAACACAGTTAAAATAAACAACTAGGAAATTAGCTAACCAGGAATCTATTCCCGGTCTCTGCCTGACCTATTCTTAGTCTCATATTTTAGTCAAATATTGAATATTTACACTGAACCCAGCATAACAACACTTTCCCTTTCTTGTCTACTGTGAAGACATTGTTAAGGGATGTTCATGTACCACTTTGAGCTCTTCAGATTAAAAACAGCCCATAAAAAAAATACAGTAATAGCTGGCAATGAGTCAAAGAAGCAGGCATTCTCAAACCCTATTGGTAGAAGTTCAGATAAACTGGAATGTAAAAGTGTCATTGAATAGCCTACCCACTGCTGTCAAGTCTGGTCTGATTCATAGCAACCCTAGAGGTCAGAGTAGAACTGCCCGATAGAGTTTCCAAGGAGGTCATTGAATAGCAGAAGCCTTAAAATTCTCAGTCATAATTCCAATTCTGTGAATTTATCCTAATAAAAAATAATTACTAAAAGTATGCTATATGGAATACTATACATCCATTAGAAATGACTGGGGAGACTATAGCAGAAAAAAATTGAGAAAAATATTCATGATGTGTTAAGTTTTGAGAAGTTATCAAACAGTATTACATGATTTCATGTAAGCGCACACCGATCTAGATAGCAAGGTAGGTAGGTAAGTAGAGAGACAAATTGATAAATGAGGTGTACAGGAGTAAATGTAGATATGTAGATATGTAGATACTGGTGGTAGTTGCCATCAAGTCAGTTCTGACTCATAGTGACCTCACATTGCCAGAGTATAAGTGCACTCTACAACATTTTTACGGCTATGTTTTGGAAGCATTTCACTGGTCTCATCTTTCTGAAGTGGCTCTGAGTGGGTTTGAACTGCCAATCTTTAGGCTAACAGACCAGTATATAACCTTTTGTACCACCCAGGGACTCCCTAAATATAGATTGAGCTATAGAAGTATAAATAGCTCCAGATTATGTATGTGCACATACATGTATATTAAAACGTTAATACAGACTTTGAGTGATGGGATTTGGAGTGATTTTAACTTTGTGTTTTTCATTTATCTATGCTTTCTTCAGAGTACCCCTTCGAAGCAAGGATGGTGAGACTGTGTTTTACATAATTTGGACATGTTTTCAGGAGAAATCAATCCCCAGACTACATCATGCTTGGTAGAGCAGAGGCTCAGGAAGATGAGGAAAACCCTCAGCATGACACGGTGGCTGCAACAATGGGCTTAAGCACAGCAATGCCATTAAGTCAGAACTGCCTTGATGGCGCCTAACAACAACATGCTTTCTTCAATATGCTTTCCAGTATCTTTATGATACTGGAAAAATATTTAAGTGGGTAACACTACAGAAAAAATAACATGTATAACAGTCGACGGCACTTGGCTACTTGGCTTGGAACTCAAATGTTAAACTATACTGTACTTGCTGTACACAAAACACAAAACAAATCCTTATGCATATTTACATGTACTTTTACCCTTCAAATTGAGTCCCTGGGTGGTGCGACAGTGATCACACTTGGCTGCTAATAAAAGGTTGCTGGTTCCAGTTCACCTAGACATACCTTGGAAGAAAGTTCTGGCAGTCTACCTCCAGAAAGGCAGTCACTGAAACCCTTATGGAGTAGTACTACTCTGATACACATGGGGCTGCCAGGAGTTGGAACAGACTGTCCAGCAACCACTACCACCACAGTCTTCAAGGCCCAGTTCTACAAATGTAGTCTCTTCGCCCTGTGGGGCTTTGTTGCAGACAGAGCTGTATCTCCTGTGACATATAGCCCTGGTAATATGACAACAGTTTCAGCCACAGTTCCAGACCCCAGTGTCAAAATCACTCAGGATCAATTGTTCAGGGCACCCTTGATTAACCACTCATCGTCTGCAACTATGAAACAAAGCCATTTAATGATTGCTTTAACATGCTGTAAATTCATTTAGGAAATAATCAGATTTTGAAGTAAAGATGAACCTATTTCCACAGTATAATCTTTATGGCAAGGCAAAATGAATCCAACCTGGCAACCCCAGAGCTGATGGCTGGGCAGCACAGGGAATAGGAAAGCTTGTTTTGGCATCCAGTTCCTTGAGTTGTATCCATTTGAGACTGCCTTCCCAGTTTAATAACAAAGAAGGAAATGTGGTCACCTCCACTAGGGAGTATCACCTGAGAGTCGAATATTTTTGGTATAGTATCTTCTTTGCAGGATGCTGGCTCTTAAGCAGAGTATTTTAAAGAAATTAATGTGTATTTTACTTTATTTTACTGGCTTTAACAGATTAAGATTTTGGAAACCCTAGTGGCATACTGGTTAAGTGCTATGGCTGGTAACCAAAAGGCTGACAGTTCAGATCCACCAGGTGCTCTTTGAAAACTCTATGGGGCAGCTCTACTCTGTCCTATAGAGTCACAATGAGTCAGAATCTATTCGATGGCAGCGAGTTTTTACACTGGGATTCAACCTTATACATGATAGAAGGCTTAGATGTTGTACATGAAAACCGCAGGAAGGAACAATTACTGAACACATTTTTACAATATCTAAGATACACTATAGCCTCTTTAGAAAATAGTGTGTGGAACACAAATGTTTCATGCTAAGAGGTTCAGCATAAAGACCCTGTGGGAGATTTTTAATTCCTTAGTTTTCTTCGGTTTGGTTAACAATAAACAACCCACTGCCATCAAGCCGGGTCTGACTCATAGCGACCCTAGGGGTCAGAGTAGAACTGCCCCATAGAGTTTCCAAGGAGCACCTGGAGGATTTGAACTGCCAACTTTCTTGTTATCAGATGTAGCACTTAACCTATTATGCCAGAAGGGTTTCCTCAGTTTGGTTAGTGTTCTGAAAAACATAAGGTTGTTTGTGTTTTTAAAGTTAGCTTTCTGGAGACTGTAATTAAAGTATAACTACACTGAATTTCTCTTGGAAAGATTAAAAGATGGGGTGAGGGCATTATTCAGGTCACGGAAATGCCTCTCCCTAATTTTCAGCCTCTGAAATTAGAGATTTTTTTTTTTTTTTTTTAAATATTGAGCTAATAAACCATACTCTTGAAATATTTCTTTGGTTTAAGTCACTTAGTTTTTAATTTCTATGGAAATCCTGGTGACATAGTAGTTAAGTGCTGGAGCTGCTAACCAAAAGGCTGGCAGTTCAAATCTGTCAGGTGCTTCCTGGAAACTGAGGGACATTTCTACTCCGTCCTACAGGGTAGCTGTAAGTTAGAATCCACTTGAGGGCAGTGGGTTTGGTTTTTTAATTCAATCTAATGAAAGACAAGATATCATTTTTAGTCTAATTCTCCCATGGGGATTTCCATTTTATATAACCCTTCACATGCCTTCCTCAAGCGCCTCTTTCTCTTCATTTCAATATCACTGCTGATTACATGTACATGCTACTTATATTGCAGATATAAGTACTAATACAGAGGTACTACATATACAAAGCAAGTTGCTATTCCGCAGACTTTTTAGTAATACGTAATTTACAATTCAAATAACGTGTTTTTCCCTCAAAGTTCTATGACTTGCTAACACCATAAAACATGTTCAGTTATAAAACGGGGGTTTGTTGAACATTTGTTTCAGAATACATGAGAATTTAAACTTCTTTTAATAATTGCTTTAACTTGTATTTAGCTAATATAGGAGGAAATGTAAATGGATTTTTAAACATGTACCTGGGCCTTTTTTTTCCCTTGCTTGTAACTATATTACACTCTCTGGTTGTTTGAGAATCTACGGTTTACGGTTTTAAGTTATGATCTAATCATTCCATCTCTCTTTCAATGATTAATTGTAATGTCTCTGTTCCTACGGAAAAATCAACCAACTTGTTAAATTTTACATGCTATATTGGGCTATAACATCAAAGCTCGATTCCAAAAACTTATAGGTCTTTTCCTGAGCAATGTACACTTCATTCTTAAAAATAATAAAAAAAATCATTTTCCCAAGCACCTCAGTCTAAAGTTACAGCTGTAACTGGTTACTTGCTGGATCGGAAATAGGCCTGTTTTTTTTTTTTTTTTTTTCTTGGCTTTCAAGTCTTGCTTTTAAATCCTTTCTACACACA
The DNA here is from genome assembly GCA_028571685.1 of Heterohyrax brucei. NCBI lineage: Eukaryota > Metazoa > Chordata > Mammalia > Hyracoidea > Procaviidae > Heterohyrax > Heterohyrax brucei. The sequence goes on from CM053146.1 coordinate 90,516,099, forward strand.
CAACTCTTATTTCAAAGAGAAACCCCACCGGGAGGCTGGAAGACAGAACTAAGAGAGAAGCAAGTTATGCTAATTTCCCACTCCCAAAGATACCAGGGAGCATTTCAAATACTTGAAGCTTGGGTGGGGTGTGAGTGGGCAGCTTCATTCCAGATTGAAGTTTGGTTTATTGCACTTTCCAGTTTTCACAGTGCCACCATCTTTTTCTCTCATCAGTGACTCACTTAGTCAAAGTGTAGCTATTTAAGGAGCCAGCCACACCCAGTGTGAAATCCAGGGTCCCCATGGTAATTGAAGGCATGGACAGCTGCTGTTTCTAGCTGTAGCATGATGAGAACTTTAGGTTTGGGTGGACAAATGAGTCCTAAATGGAAGGACCATAACTTGACTATGTAGCTGTCCCCACGTTCCGAAGAACTGGGCCTCATTTAACCATGAAAGATTTCCACAAAGAAACAGGGCACTCCAGGAAAGGAAACATGTTTTCAATGTCTACACATTTGCTGATACTGTAATTAAAGACATCTTTGTTAACTGAAATTCCTAATGGACAAATCTTTCAAGAAGGTATATATTAAATGCAGTCCAGTACAAGTGATCTTTTTACCTGTCATATAATGCAAAAATTCTTAACTTTTTCACCTCCTTGAAAATATAAGAAGTATGAACTATTTCCCCCCAAAAATGTACACACATGTACACCCACAAAACTGGAGTCACAAACTTACTGAAACAGAGATCCCAGAGTATTCAGGTTAAGAGCCCTGGTTTCAATCCCAGGCTGAGGAACCGTGGTCTGTGCCCTGCACACCTGCCCCTACAGCCTTTCACAGAGTGAAAGGAGTACAGTCTCAGGTCACCTAGTAGGGCTCATGGCTCCTACTAGCACAATAACCAAGGAACATGACTGAGAAACATTTTATACTACTGACCCAGGAAAGAAAAGAATGATTTTTTTTTTTTAAAGAATGACTGTTAGACTAGGGAGTCAGTAATTCTGACCGGTTTTACATTCGCTTCACCTCTTTATGTCATCTCTCTAGAGTTCAGCAATTTCTGTATAAGATACACTGACAGTATGAAAACAAAATTCCTCTTAGTCTTAACTTCTGTGAGTCAATTATACATTTTCATTCAGATCATTATCACTCAGTAAATGAAAAATGAACAGAGCAGTTCTATCGGGCACACGTGGAGTCATTCTGAGTCGGAATCAAGTTGACAACTAGCAGCAACGGCTCAGACCACAGGTCTTCTCTCCCCAGCCTGGATTTTCTGATCCAGGTTTTACCAATTGTGGCCTGTATAAATGGGCAAGTGACTTAAACTCTTTGAAATTGCTTCCTCACCTGTAAATAATGAAATAACAACTCATAAATTTGCTATATAGCTGAAATCGTGATGAATGACAATTACCATAATGCTTCACAAAGGTTTACTAGTATTTTTACAAAAAGACTTGTTTCTTCCCCTCAATCCTTAAACCAAAATAATGAATCAATGCTTTAACAGTAAAGAATCAAGCCATAAAAGTATTAGACATTTCTTAATTTTGAAAAAAATGAATACATCTGTGCACACAACTACTTAAAAGTTTGGTAAGGCTGTAAAAAAAAAAAAGAAACAAAATGCCACACAATAACTTCAGAAACATTTGCCAAACAGAATGGACAAGACTGATTTCCTTGTTAAGCATTCTTACAAATTAATAAACATATGAAAAAATCAGCAGCCTTACTCAGACACTGATTTTTATTTATTAAATTGGCAGAGATTAAAAGTCTGATAATGCCCATTGCTTGAAGTGGGGGAAGTAGGCACTCTTAACACTTTAGGTAGGAGTATATATCGGTGCAACAATTTTGGATGGAAATTTGACAGTATCTATTATTGAAACATATTCTTTGACCTAAAGACCATTATTTCTAGTGAAGTTACCAAGCACATATACTTTTACAAGTGCATGAAGACACACATTTATACATAATACATACATACATATATATGTATGTATAAAATCTGAATATTCAGCAACAAAATGCTTATCAAAAATTTAGGGTATTTCAAAACAGTATTTTGAAACTACCTTAAGATAATGGATCTGTATGTTTTTACTTAGAAATAAACCCAATAGTATAAGAAAGCTACTTGCAGAGTGTTTTCTGCTAAAACACACACTCAGACACACACATTTCTGTGCATACACACTGGTTTCATGGATTTGATTCCAAATCATGGCAACCTCATGCTACCCAGAGGCTGGTCCATAGGGTTCCCTGGCTGTGATCTTTAGGGCAGCAGATCTGTGGGCCTTTCTTCTATGGAGCCACTGGGTGGGTTCGAACTGTCAGCATTTCCGTTACGATCAATCACTGGCACCACCAGGGCCCCTTCTGTGCATATGTAACGCCCATACATCCATGCATAGGAAATTTGTGGAGTGCATGGGAAAGTGACAGCGGTGAATTCCGGTGCTTTTTATAGTCCTTGTTTGTTTACGGTGGTGTTTTGTGTTCTTGTTAAATAACTTTTAAAGTTTTCTGTGAGAACACAGTTACTGCACAGAATCCCAAAATATAATTAATTGCAAACTGAGATCTTCTTGGCAGCTTCATTTTGAAGTTGATTTGTGGTGCTCAGGATGGACCTGGGAGTCCAACTTGAGCTGAGGTTCAAGATGAGCATCTCTGCTACTCCTAAGAAAAACATTTCCCTGGGGTCCGTTACCATTAACTGACTTACATTAAGGGCAAACAGCCTCCTTATCAATGGCAGCAAATTCAACTAGTGCTGCATTTGGGACTTACACACATGTAACTATGTCTGCTGCAACACGAGTGTTGTAAAAGACGTTCACTGAAGAAAGCATCAATTAACTTTGCAATTTTCCATTTTTTTCCAGATTTTATGCTAAATAACACTTATGGAGGAAACTCTGGTGGTATAGTGGTTACATGCTACATCTGCTAACCAGAAAGTATGCAGTTTGAATCCTCCAGGCGCTCCTTGGAAACTACTGAGCACTGCTACGAGTGTTTTTTTTTTTTTTTTTGGTACACCTATGGTTACATTTGTTCATACTGAGCTCTGCTGCAAGAAGGAATGTGTTAATACTGTCACACTAAAAACTAAACTTATTGGATATTTGTATTATGTTCAAAATTTGAGATGGTCATAATTTTTTGTAAAAGGTTTTTCATAGTTTCATTCATTTTCATACCAAAAATTTCACTGCTATCATTCACTTTTACTAGACCACTTAAGAAAAGCTTTTGCAGCATCCACGCATTTTTCACAATGAGGCTCATCTTGCTCTTGTTTTAGAGCAGGAAACAGAAAAAACAACAAAAAAAAAAAGCACCTGGACTTAGCTTGAAATTTGTGTCCTGCTGACTGGTTACAGTATCAGTTACATCATGAGAAATTCCGTTTACCTAAAAAACTGCTGAGGCTGACTGAGTTGTAGTACTTGCTATTTGTCAGCATAGGGCAGATGGGGGGGGGGGAGTGGAATTCTTGTTTTTAAATATCCTTTGGACACTGGTAACAATTTGAGATTTCTGACACAGGAAAACTGCTTTTGCCATTAAAACATGTTGTGCATTAAATACGAATAAACTGACTTCCAACAAGACTTTTATCTATGGCTAAAAATCAGCCAACTATAAACAGCCACCACAGTTCTGTCTTTGCCACTGCCAAAAAGATTTCAAAATCCCTTCAGTTAAAAAGCCAACAAAGATCAAAGAGTTTTCACATGAGCTTTCTCCACATCAGTGAGATACAAATGCCATCTTTTAGCACATTATAATCCTGTAGTACAGTCAACTTTTCCAAAAGCAGGTAAAAATTATTTGAGCATACTTTTTCAGCTAAGGGGAGAAGTTATTAATCAGAAAGACGTAAGTTCAATATCTGTTGATATGTTAAATACACTCTTCTTATTCTGTGGAGTTCAGGATTACAAATGTTTGGCCAATTAGCCATAATAGAGATGTAACTCAAATGTTATAGTTTATTATTACTCCGTTGTCATTTGTGATACATGCTCTGATGTTTACAGATATGCACACAAACTGTCCCTAGTATCTGGTACACTGTAGGTGTTCAAACAATATTTGTTGACCTGATGCTAGACACGACATAATAATTATGTAAGTTTTATGTGGGATGGGAATGGAAAGTGTAAGGAGATGAAATAACAGATGTTGTGATTTTGGACTCTCTGGTAAGACACATAAATGCTTGCACAACACATTGCTGTCCAGTTTATTCCAACTCACAGTGACCCTATAGGACAGAGAAGAATGCCACCATAGGGTCTCCAAGGAGTGCATTCTAACTGCTTACCTTTTAGTTAGCAGCCATAAAACTATTGCACCACTATGTCTCCTAAGTGCTCCCAGCTTAAGCACAATTAAAGCTGACAACTTACAGGTCTTTAACTTTCTTACTCATTGCTTTTGAAATGGAAACCAATAAAATCAATTAAAATAGCTGAAACAGAACATGGAGAAACTTTAGTATCCATTTTCTCAGAAACCCACTACCCACTGTATCCATCTTTGAGGAGATGAATATAGAACTCAGCAGAGGTCACCCACATTTGACAAGTGCCACAACACTGTAATCTCTCCTTCACTGATTCAATTGAGAACTCACATCATTATAGAATACCATAAGGAATATTACTAATATCAAGATTCAAAAAAGAAACCAAACCCAACCCCCTTCAATGAATGGTGTTTGTGGGAAATGTTTCCTAGCCTTTTTTTCCCCTTCCCTTCAAAGGAATCAAATTTCATGAAAGGTTATTAAACTAAGACCAGATGCAACAACCTTCAACAGGACTCCAACTGGGTCAGTTTTCAGAGTATACTGTCCGCCCTTCCTAACTGAGAGTTCCCTCAAAGAAGTCTCCTGCCTCTCAGAGGCAGTTCAAACTGTTCATGAGGGCTTGCACACACTCTGAGAAAATGAGGTTAACATACAAAGCAAAGCAGAATTCCTAGAACAGACTTCAGGTGGAATGGCTTGAAAGCCTGAGCTGCTTTTTACCAAATGTCAGACTTATTTTCCAATTGTTAATATTCTAGATAGAATGTCAATGTTCCGGTTTGTGTTTCTGGAAGAAGTGTAGTTGCGACTAGAAGCACAGTCCTAGTCCACTTGCCAGCCATCCTTTGACCTGGACTTAGACTTGACAGGAATGGAACTCACTAGAGATCATCAGCTGCTTCCTTAATTCTGTTCAGCTGCTGTGATCTCCTGCAGCACAGGCATTCATTCTCCAAGGGTTTTGCTATTTTCAAAGTCTCTGAGCCTTGTCGCTCCTCACGGTGTGATCAGCTGCCAAGAGTGTTGCTGGTCCAATCTTGAATAGATGACGAGTTATACTGAGAAGATAAAATTTCAAGGTTTACTAATCCTTGTGCTTGATGATGTAAGAAAAGCATCAGGTAGATTTTTGTGTGTATGCGTGCACCAAGGGTTAAGATTACAGTTAAATGTCTTAAAGCTCTTGACTTCTCACCAAGCATGAACTCTAATTATAGAGGTGAATCACCAGGATGAAAGGATCATTTTGCTATTTCAGGAAACTGACTTGAATAGTACCTAATTTCTTCAACAGCTCCTCCTCTTCACATTTTACTTACATTTCCAGGTTAAAAATATACTTTTCTTGTAACATGGAACACTGCTTTCATCTAAAGCCAGTGCGCTACCTTTATGCCTATTTATTTACTTCAGACTCTTAAAATACCTCTTTGGTAATTCATATAGAAATCACTTCACTGTGTCATCACTGAGAGCTCTCCATACCAGGAGCTGATAGTCCCTACCTACTTTTACCTTGTGATCTCTCATCTCCTACAAACAAGCAATGAGAAAAATATGCGTTCGTTCCCAACACACAGCAAGGGGCATCTCTACCAACAGAGTTCTGGCCCATCTATGTAGCTTCCAGCCTTTTACACCTCACAGCACATTTTTTCCGAGTGGTGCAGAGACAGGGATTTGAAGAAACATGTAATAAACCTGACACCTCTTAAGAGGCATTCACAGAATTGAAAGACACAAGTATTTAATAATTACACCATGATTCAGTAAGCACTAAAAAAACATACTACAACATTCAGAAGGAATAGAGGATGGGTGGTGAGGAAAAGGGAGGTAATGTCTGAAGCTGTTTACAATATGATCAGGAACTGGCGAGTCTGAACGCAAGAGAGCATTCCATTCCATGGGGAGGAAACAGCATGTGGGAAAGCACAGAGGCTCCCAACAATTGTTGCAATTGCTCTGGGTATGCAATGATATATGAAAACACAATAAGCTTTACATTTTTTACTTGTATAAAGTATACACAATTATAGCACATAGTATATACAATATAGAGCAGTCTTAACATTTAGTTTTGTCTTGTGTTACATGGGAAAATTTTTTTTCCAATTTAAGAGCTGGAAAATTGGCTGGCACAAGAATAATAGGCTGACATAATAAAACACGATAGAGATTTCTGTTTCTTCTGTATATTTAACAACAAAAAGGTTACTTTACCTAGGTTTCAAATCTATTTTATAAACAGGAGTTTCCGTAAAATGAAGTTTAGGGTAGAATACAGGACAGAAGGCTTAATATAGAACTTTACAAACTGACTCAAGGGAATGCAATTTAACTGAAAGATACGTGCTAATATTAATTGTATCAAGTTAGGAAGAGAACAATTTCTTTTTATAAGTTGTGTATATCAGATTACTAGTTTGAAGGGCAAAGGCAGTCTTGCAACTTCTTGGCCTTCTGATTGGTGAATTTTTTTTACTTGGGAATATAGTTTTCACAATTACATATGCAATAAGGTTAAAACTGATACATACATTCCAAAATCAAGGGGCCCTTTAAAGTGTCTTTTTTTTTTTGTACTACAAGGCTGATTGAATGAGGTGACTTACTTGGTCCACTGTTTTTTAGATTCTTATTCCTTGGACTTGGGAATGCTGAAGAGTCTGGGCAAAAACATGTATGTATCTTCATTATTTCAAAATGCAGAATTAACAATGCATATTCAAATATGTATGTATGTAGTCTCTCCCATATATAATTACCTAAACACATAAAGCATCTTTCTGCATTAGCTTAGTACACAATTAAAACATTTTAATAGTAAAAATTTAGAATAAATGAAATCTTGGTGTAATTTCTATTTATTTCAAAGTTTACATTTAAACTGGCTACCATTTCTTTTTTTTAACAGGTATATACTTTATATATTAATGTTATCCTTGACTTGGGAGTAACTGTCCTACACCTCTAAAAGTCAATGAAATTAAGCTATTGCAGTAGCTGTATTCTGACATCAACTACCATGGACTATTAGTCTATCGAGATCATTGGTGGTTCAGTGGTTAAGAGCTCAGCTGTCAACCAGAAGATAGGTAGTCTGAATCCACCAGCTGCTCCTTGAAAACCCTGTGGGGCAGTTCTCCTCTATCCTGTAGGGTCACTATAGTTGAAACCAACTCAACAGCCACAGGTTTGGGTTTTTTGTTAGTATTTCAAATACAGTTATTATCATTATACTCAAGACTATGGGAATTTTTTTCAGTCTTAACCATATGTACTAAAAGGTTTTTAATGCAAATACATGTTCAATTAGTATTTTAAAAGGAAACCTTCTGAACAGTCTGTCTGAGAATAAATGAATAATTCATTAATGCAGGTAGCCCCCAGATAACAAACAACTTTCATTCCTAAGTTTGCCTTGAAGTTGAATTTCAATGTAAACTGGTAGTTAGGTATGGTTCTTCTCTAGTGTTGGTTAAATGTTTGCTTTAGTGTACAGTATATAGTATACCTTTCTATGCACAGGAAACCCTGGTGGTATAGTGGGTTAAGTGTTTCATCTGCTAACCAAAAGGCCAGTTCAAATCCGAAACTCTATGGGGCAGTTCTACTCTGACCTCTAGGGTCACTATGAGTTGGACCCACCTCGATGGCAGTGGGTGGGTTTTCTACGCATAAAAAATATTAAAGAAACATTTCCAGGTATACTGAAACATCTTCAACATAGTAACATAGCAATATGAATGTTTTGATGCCTGTCTCAAAGTAGTGCCCATTTGTTGTCACAAACCACTGTACATAGCTTGAATTTTTAATACATAAGCCTTACCGGGGTTGGTTCAAAGCTACCAGTTGTACAGAAGTCTGATGTTCATTACCCAGGGACTGCATGTGCAAACAACAAAGATATTCTATCTCATTAGTAAGCAAATTAAAATATTAAAATAAGATTTATGTTTTACTTTTTTAATAGGCAATGATGTGCCAGTATTAATGGAGTAAACTATACTCAGCTCACCATTGGTAAAAACTGACAGGATCTCTCCGTAGAAGGAAATGGATAACCACAGCTTGAAATGTGTACACCCGTCCACCAGATTTCCCTTCTTGGAAATTATCCTCAATTCAAGATATCAGAAAAAACAAAAAACAAAAACCAGACTTGCTGCCATCTAGTCAATTCCAACTCATAGAGACCCTATGGGACAGCGCAGAACTGCTGAGTCAGAATTGACTTAACAGCAAATGCAAGATATAGGTACATGACACTCACAAAAATGAGAACTCAGAAATTGCCTAAATGTCCATTCAAGAGATATTTGTTAATTATGGTACCCACAGGGTCATTAAAAAGATTATCAAAGATCTTTCTCTGCTGTTGTAAGCAGATCAGAGTGCATTACGTACGATGCCTACGATTAAATCTGTGAACTTAGCTGCTCTGCATGCGACATACCTCACTGCTGAATCCACTTCGGTCACCTTTGAAGTATTCCCTCAGGAAGCTAGGCAGTGATATCAGTGCCTAGTCCACCCTTCAATACAAATTTCAAACTCTCTCTGGAATGGCCATTGCACATGATGGCAAGTTCACAAACTTAACTATATAGTTGTCTGTGAGGGAGTTTTCAGCCAGTGAAAAACTGTATTGGAACATCCTCTCTACTCACCTGATCTGGCCCTTAAGGACTCTTTCCTTTACCTGAAGATAAAGGAAATTTTGAAAGGAAAACATTTTGATGGCATTAGGACACCAAGGGTAATATGATGACAGCTCTGATGGCCATTCCACAAAGAGTTCCAAAATTGAAGGGTGGACTAGGTGCTGGCACTGGTGCCTAACTTCCCAAGAGGAGTATTTTGAAAGTGACTGCAGTGATATTCAGCAATCAGGTAAGCACTGTTTTTCTAGGATGAGTTCACAAACTTCATTGGTAGTCCTTGTATGTTTTGATCACAATACTGTAAAGAAAATACTAACATGTGACTGTATAAATCTGAAACAAAATTATAAGGTTAAAACAAACAAAGTTAAAAATAGTAGTTGGCAATTTACTTTTAACTTCAACTTTTTTCAAGTTACAAAGGTAACTTATTGTTCTTGATGGAAAAACTGAAGAATAATCAAACAGTATACAAATCAGTCTTTTGGGGTACATAAGAAAAAATTTGGACAAGGAAAACTTTACCTATGAAAAGGTGATTTCGTGTTCTGAATAATGATAAAGGTTGTCTTTGGTATGTCCTTATGCCCTTTCATATATCACTTATATCAAAGTGCATGTATAGAAATGTCTCCTTTCCCTCTCAGTATCTCACTGATGACAAAATTATTACCACTCTACAACCTAATATTTCAAAACAAACAGCACTGCATCTTAATTTCAATTGTTCATTGTATAATTACACTATTCTAGGTCCGAAAATGATTCCATTTTAAATGCCTTTCTCTTTTTAAAAATTCTCATGGTACTACTGAAATTTTTCAACAGTGACAACTATTCCTCCTTTAAATACAGATTGGACAATGCATAAATATTAGTATGATAATCTTCTAGTCCCTTGATTTCATTCCACTTCTAGTATCTGAACAAAGAAAAGCATTGTAACTGAGTCTGCTTTCTTTATCTTAACACAAGTTAACCAGTGTACACAGAAAGCAGTGAGCAACAGAAGCTCTCTCTGATTTCCAGATACAAAGCTGTTGAGAAAGTCTTTACAATGCCAATCAAACAGGAAAACATCTGGTTAGTTTTCAAATGAGCCGAGCTGCTCTGCCTCCACGCCAACTTGCAAGCAGTAAGCCCTCTGTGTCCTCTCTACTCATTACTGACCGCTGCACTGGTTCACAGCAGTCTTACCAGCGCCATGATCACTCAGTTTTGTTCACTCGTTCAAGTCACTCTGTCCACTGGGTTACAGGTACAAGTCAGCTGATGAAACACAAATGCTGCTTTCAGTTTTTTTAAATACGTAATTTTACTAATTTCAATCTACTTTCCAGTGGCATGTTTTCCAAAACATTTAATGTGTGATATGGCATAGAATGCTGTACTTACTCCTAAAGCTTTGGTATTACTGAATTAATTTCGAAGAATCTCAAATTAAATAAATCATTCAAACTGTGATACAGTCTAGTGTTTATTTTCTGTTATGGCAGGTACACTCAAATTTCAAAAATTTAAAACATATAAAAAGTGGTTAGGGACTAACATTTGTATCAACAGTTGATAAATGTCTACGATTGTTTATTATACAGCAGGATACAATGACAGTGCTAATGCCAACAGGGCACCACGGGAGTCGGTCTACAAATTATCATGAGGCTTTACAGGCAACCAGATATGCTGCTGTTTTAGAATTTGGGGATACGGTCTGCTTCCAATGCTCAGCAGTGATTTAACATTTCTAATGTTATACAGTGTTACAGTGTTCAGTTTGGCAAATGTTTCAAAATAAGGAAAAAGTAGAAATGTATTCATAACATCACAGAAATGCACATCCAATTTTTTTAATAAGAACCATAGGTACAGATCAGAATTCTTCAATATATGAAATAATTTACACACAGATGAATGCTATATTGCTATCTAAAATAATCACTAAATAGTTATTTTTCAGAAATAAACAAGCAAAGGTTTTCTTCATTATCAAATATCAAAAACATGTAGATAATGTATGTTTTTAAAAACAAACGATTCTCTAAATTATATGAATAATTTCAGTGAATTCAGTGAATGTGCAACCTAACTCAACCAGGTTTTTACTGTAGTACAGCCATATTAAGAAACTGATGATCAGAAAATACAACTAACTGAAAGAAATTTATAACCCACAAAACTGTTTTTCAGGCCTTAAGGTAAAACAGTTGCACAGTTTACAGGAGGCAACAAAAATGCGTGCTTGTCTTCAACAACAGGTATTTCACGCAGAGGATGTAACACTTTGTTTGTAGACAGCATGGTATGCATTTCTCAGCAAGACATAAGGAAAGCAGGATTCCAAAAGATCCATTGTCAGGAATGGGGATTCCTGCACAATCTGAAAAATCCCAAAAATGTTTCAAAATTCAACTTATAATGGGAATATTCACTGACAACTAGTACACATAATTTCTGTATTGACTTTATGAGAAACATGCACCAATTATTTTTCTTTTACTTTAAAATCTGAAAAGTAAATGTTCCACTGTGTTTTCTATTAAAACGTTAAAGTGTGACTTTTCAATTAAATCAATTAATCAGCAGAAACATACAGAGCACTTTCATTGTCCTCCACAATGTATCAGACACAGAGTCTAGCTGGGGACTCAAGACCCATCTAGATAGCAACACCAGCCATAAGACCAATGATAACTAAGTAGAAAGCTTTAAAGTCTTACAGTGGTTTTTAAAAGGGGGGAAAAAATTTAAAGTAAGCCAGAGTAATCAGGAAAGATTTGGGCTATAGGCAGTGCTGAGTCATTAGGACAGACACACATTTCTCCAGGTAAAGGAAACTATTTTAAGTGACAGAGAAGCCATATGCTAGAAATAAGCACAGCTATTTCATGGATGCTAGAAGAGAAGGAACTGACTAGGAACAGATAAGTCTAAAAAATTTTATCACATGAGTGAAACACAGTCAGGATAGAGAGAACCTGGAAACAATGGAGGACAGGTGAAACTGATACACTAGGAAAGTACAAGGCACAAGTGTTTCTCAACAAGTTGAAAAAACTTCATAAAAAAAATACTCTCTAGGTAGTGCTCATCTTTTGTTTTATTGTTCTCTGATATTATTACCATGACGGTAACTGTGAGTGATGTCAATCTTTTCAGCAATTTTTAGTGCGGCTTAGGTGGAATAAACACAGAGGATCAAAACAGTACGTCAGCTCTTGTCGTTATTCAATCACTAAAATGCTAAGAAATGTCTATTAGGAACGACCCACTTTTTGTTGTTAATAAACATTAACGTAAGACTTACCATATCGAGCAGTAAATAAACAGATTCTCTATTTCTTGTTGTAGTTTTATCTGTCTCCTGGCCAATTTTCAAAAGACTGGAGGATGCAAGCTTAAAAATACACGTATATTTTAAATAAGTTTTTTTAAAACAAAATGTTGCTTAGTTACTTGTTTTTTCCCAGTATTCTTCAACTTCCAACACATTTCAATCATTCAATGGGTCAATACAATAGGTAATTAATAAGGTGTGCTTACATACTACTTTACATTCAAACAATAATTTAGATAGCTATTAACATAATACAAACGTAAAGATAATAAATGTAATAAAATATTTGTTGATCTTTTTAAAAACTGGATTTTTAGAATTCTTTAAACAATTCAAATTATTTTCTCTCATCAATATCTGTGTTGACCATATTTCTTTCTGAATAACAAAAAAATTTCACAGAGTTCTTATTAATGGGAACACTATGAGATTATGGCACTAAGCCCTGACTGAAAGAGATGTTAATAACTAAATCCTATTTTCTTTGAAATTCACATTCTTTTATCTTCAAGTTAGTACTACAGTTCCCTTTAAAATTAAAAAAAAAAACAAACTCCCTTTAAATAAAATATGGAAAAATGGTATACTCACAGATGAATTAAAAGCCATACCTGTGAGGCTAGATTTACCACTACCCTCTTTTGGTAGTATGCAATACTCTTAGTTTTAAGTTTGCTACCATTTGTAGTCTCCCTCCAAATGAATAAACAAGCAAAATATATCTTTTTACAGAGAACATTCTCTATTTGCCTCAACTGTCATCTCTTCTACCATTTTTTTTCTTTCCCTTCTTCAAAATCCTTGGCAAACTTCCACGGCTGTCCAAACATTGGCTTAAAGAAAAAAATTACACTGCAAAGTTTTAGACATGACAGACTCCTGAGTCTAAGGGAGGAAAAAATGCTAAAACAGCTACGCCTCGCTTTTAATTCTTTATTTTCACTTGTTCTTGCTTCAAAAATAAATAAATGATTAATTCATTAAACAGAGAATGAAATTCATATGCCTGAGACAAGAACGCCATCAGAGGACACCAAATCAAAAAGAACACAAAGAATATGTTCCATCTGGTAGTCATGATTTTTAATCATCTTGAAAAAATGCAATGTATTTCACTACTTGATTACACATACCGCTAGAAATTCTTTAAGACGGTCTTCAATGCTTCCTTTGTGAATTGTAAACAAAGCTGCCGCAATCTGGTTGATGGCTTTGGCCAAGCAATGTATGTTGTTGCAGTGCCCTGAGAAAGCACAAACAGGTTTGTACGGTCTTTGTGCAACCCCACAATATCAAATAATGCAGAAAAGGCAAACTCTCAGTGACCTCCCAATCTACCTAAATAGTGGCATGATTAACAAGCTTGGAAGCAAGACTGCACCGCTCTCCTCTCACTTTCATGAGCACTACAGCCAAACTGCTAGTGTTGTAAGAGAACAACAAATTATCACGCCTGTATTAAACAAGTCAATACTATGAAAAGCCCCCAAATGAAATCACACATACGTTTTATGCCTTGGAAACTTAAAATGCTTTTAGCTGCTTTACAAACATATTAAATCACTCAATCCTTACAGTAATCCTAAAAGTGGGCTATTCCCTCATTATCCCCTGCTGTGCATATATTCAGGCACACATGTGCTCACACATGCACATTTCAGGTATCAGTTCACTGGAGCTTTAGACAATGAGGAATGGACTACCAAGAGCACACAGCTAAAAAACATAAAAAAAAAAAAACCAAAAAACAAAAAACAAACCTTGCTGTTGAGTCGATTCCAACTCACAGAGACCCTATAGGACAGGGTAGAACTGCCTACAGAGCTTATAAGGAGTGCCTGGTGGGTTCAACTGCTAACCTTTTGGTTAGCAGTTGTGGCACTTAACCACTACACCACCAAGGTTTCCATCACATGGCCGGTAATTAGGAAAACGTAAAACACACTGTATTATTAAAACAAGACAAAACAACAAAGAGAAAATTATCTGTACATCAAAACTTGTTTTTCCAATGCCAAAATAATTTTAAACCACTATTACCTTCTATAGCAGGGCTATATTGAGACATCACATTACTAGCCAGTGTTGGCAAAGAAACTGCCACAAAGACCATGAGGAGGCAGGCAATTTTATACTCTTCTTCTGGGCTAATGTTTTCTAAGAGAAAAAAATTAAGAACAAAACTAAGGCATTTTAACAGTTGATAATCTAAACAAATTTTTATTTTGCAATTACTGGCATACTACAGAACTAAATAGAATTTTGGTAGGAGAAATATCCAATAGCACAGAAAAACAGACACTACTATTGACTATCTTCAGTGACTCAGGCATATTTCAAGGGCCTCTAATAAAACATTAAGGCAATTTTTTTATTGTAAGATTAGGGAGCAAAATAATTTAGGATAACTGAGATCCTAAAATCCCTAATTAGAAACTGCTTATTTTACAAGACAATTCTTTTTACTACAATTCAAAAAATTTATTATCTCATATAATTACTCTGCAAAACCACACTCAAAAACATCCTTAAATTTTTTCTTCTCCATAATGGACATATGATTTGGAATTTACTTTCTAAAGATATAATGGTAGAACATAGAATAGATTTCCAACCTCTCCATTCTAGATGAAAAGAACCAGAAATAAATAAAAATATCAAGCATTGCTGTAAAGCTTTTAACATACAGTCCTTCTAAAATATTTACTGTAACACAGACTCAAATTGTGGGTTATCTAGGCACTTAATTTTTTATGTGGTATCCCTGAACTTCTAGTTATCCTTTTATTGAACACCACAGATAAAAAGTGAAGAAAACAGCAGGAATATGCTTTTAAAATTTGGCTGATTATATAGAATATAATACTAGCAAATCCAGTAGTAGTGATATTATCCATTGACTATAATTATATACTGTAAGAAAGAGAAAACAAAAGGCAACATTAAAGAAAGAATAGGTAAATTAAGTCAAACACTATTCTGCCACAATGCGTAGGGGCTATTTTAGTAGCAGAAGCAGGTGAAATGTTATTTATTTTGGAGACAGATCTAGAAATTATCTAGAGCATTTTGGATACTACATTTTGAAGGGCTTTAAAAAAAAATTTATAAATATCCAATGTTAAAAAGCAGTGCAGACTTTTCATGGTTTAGCAGCTCTGTGTTGTTCGACTTTGCTGAGTCAGGTCTGACCCACAGTGATGCTATGTACAAAGCGAGCCACCATCCTGTCCCATGCCATCCTTCACACTGTTGTGGGTACTGTGTCAATCCATCTTGTCAGGGGTCTTCCTCTTTTTTGATGACCATCTACTTTAGTAAGCATAATGGCTTTGTCGAGGAACTGGTCCCTCCTGATAGCACATCCAAATGGGAAAAAGTCTCGTCATCCCCGCTGCTAAGGAACATTCTGGCTATACTTCTTCCTACATGGATTTGTTCATTTCTCTGGCAGTCCAAGGTATATCAAATATTCTTCACCCACACCACAATTCAAAAGCACCAGTTCTGCATAACTTGAGTACTCCTTCCATCTTAATACTGTAAGGATAGAGTAGCTGGGGCGGGGGGGTGGGGGACCATGCTCTTAGGCGAATTCCAGGCCAATTGGCACAACTAGCGTTTTGCTAAGAGAGCTCTCTGCACCCGACATTGGTGATTGGCGTCTGGGGTCTTAAAAGCTGCCAAGCTGCCATCCGAGGACACAGCAAATGGTCCCAACTCAACAGGAACAGATGCTCACCAAGGACCAAAAAGACATGCGGTAAAGACAACCGAGAAAACAGAGAGACCCACAAGAGTGGGTGCCTACATCGACTTGGGACTGGTAGAACCGGATGGTGCCCGGCCACCACCAGGGATAGCCATGATGGAGCTCACAGAGAGGAGTCTCACTGGCAACACAAGAATAAAGAGGTGCATCATGAGATCTCCACTAAAAGACCTCAACTGATGGTCCAGTGGTTTTGGGGTTCCCCTGAGAGCATGGCCCCCTGCCCTGAGGCTGCCCTTTCCCATAAATTATAACAAAGGTCCACTCTTTGAACAGGAATGCACTGGACTTGGCAAGGCAGAGTGACCATATATTGGAAGCACTTTATGGTTCTATACATCTATAGGATATCATCTTGCTGACCTCTGGCTGGAGGAAGGGGAGTGGACGGACAGGAGGGGAAAGGAGACTGTTGGGAAGATGAGACATGTATGGAGCAGAGAGGAACAGTGTGCTGTCACTGGACAGGAAGAGCAGTAGAAGCTGCATATAGGGGGGCATGTAAATTTATATGTGAATGTACATTTTCACTCAGTTATGTTAAATAAAAATTAAAAAAAAAAAAAAAGCACCAGTTCTTCTTTGGTCTTCTCTATTTATTGTCTAGCTTTCACATGCATAGGAAGCAACTGAAAATAGCATACCTTGGTGTAGGTACACCTCAGTCTTTAAAGTGACATCTTTGCTTTTTAACATTTAAAAGAGGTCTTTTGTAGTAGACTTGCATAATGCAATATGCCATTTGATTTCCATGAGTGTTAACTGTGGACCCCAGTAAAATGAAATCCTTTGAGTAGCCATCTAAGATATTACACTGGTCTCATTTCTCCAGGAACAAAGGAGAACAAACAAAACCAAAGACATAAGGGAAAGATTAGTCCAAGGGACTCTTTTGAAGAAGCACAACTACCATGGCAAAGATCACAGCAGAGGGTCCTGGGTAGACCTGGACAAAAAGGAAGAATAAAACTCTCAAAAGACCACTTACTGGCCTGACAAACTGCAGAAACCCTAAGAGTACAGCCTCTGGACACACTGTTAGCTCACTGTTGGCGAGTCACCCTTTAGCCAAAGACTGGATGAGTCTATAAAGTAAAACAAGAATAAAAGGGCACACTCACTAGTCCACAGACAAGGACTAGGAGGGGAGGGGACTGGAAAGATGGTAACAGTGAACTCAAGGTGGAGAAAATAGTGAAGCAGACATGTCATAAAACACTATGTGTGCTGTGTACTGAGAAGCTAGTTTGTTCTGCAAACCTTCATCTAAAGTACAATTAAAAAAAAAAGCATACTCTTTTCTAGATTTTCTTTCTTTTTTTGGTATCTGTATCAGCATACAAATGCTGTTATTTTCAGCATAAAACATTCTTTCTAAAAAAACTGTTGTAAAAACATACACAACAGCATTTGATAATTCAACACTTTTTCTGGTGTACAATTTAGTAGTATCAGTTACCTTAATCATGTTGCCCCGCCATCACTAATACTCAAACAGAAACTCAATGAATGCTTCCTAAACAATGACTCACCCTTTCCCCCCTCCTTTTTACCCCTGGTAATCACTATGGAACTTTGGTGTTTACACATCTGTCTGTTTTTGTTATTTCATGTAAATGAGATTATATATTTGCCCTTTTGTAATTGACTTATTTCACCTAGAATGTTTTCCCAGTTTATCCACGCTATAGCATGTATCAGGAGTTCACTTCTTTTTACAGTTGAGTAAAACTGCACTGTGTGTATGTACCACATTTTGCCCATCCATTTATCTACTGATGGACATCTGGACTGTTTCCACTTGTTGGCTATCAGGAGTAGTGCTGGCGCGAGCACCGGTATACATGTGTCTGTATCACTACTTTCAAGTTTCTTGGGTACAGGACTGAAGTGGAAATGCTGGCTCATATGGTAGACCTGGATTTCACTTCCTGAGGAACTGCCAAACTATTTTCCATAGCAGCTTTATCACTTTAAAAATGCTTCTTTTTACTTCTGAATCCAGCTAATGTAATTTTCTTTGTGCCCCTTTACAATAAAATGCCTTAAGAGAATTGAATACACATATTTTCTTCACTGATTTTGTCACAGTCACTTATTAACTACACAAAGCCGGACATTCCCCTTTCACTTGGCCTCCTAGAAGATACCTTTTTCCTGTTTTTTCCTCTACTTCATTGGTCTTTCCTTCTCGGGTACTTTTTGGTGATTCCTCTTTTTCACTCTTAGGCTCTGAAAAGTACAGTGGCCCCGGGGCAGACTGTGAGCCTTTTCACTTCTGCATCTACACCAATGGGCCTTTATAATATTATTATGGCTTCCATGTCATCTGCATGTTCACTTAGTTCGACCCTCGGTGGCACGGTGGGTAACAGCTTGGCTGCTAACCAAAAGGTCAGCAGTTCGAATTTACCAACCACTCCTGGAAACCCTACAGGGCAGTTCTACTCTGTCACATAAGGTCATTATGAGTCAGAATTACCCCAATGGCAACAGGTTTTTTTGTGTCTTTGTTTGATGACTAAGTAGTAACAGGCTCCAAAAGTCAGGGACATTTATCTTGTTCTCAGCAACACATTCCAACCACCAAAAGCAACACTTAAAACAGGCACCTGAATAAATGGGTGAGCACTGCACATCATCTTTGTGCTCTGGTAATTTTAACATGAGTCCTGTATACGCACTGGTGCATTTTTACCTGACTTCTGTGAGGAGAGAGCTACCACCAAGGCAGGGTCAATCTCACAAGGCAATCCAGCAGCAGATGACAACTCATACACGTTCATTGCAACCTGACAACATGTAAGAATTACAGAGTAAAAAAGACTGTAACAAACTTCTGAGGAATTGCACTTTGGTAAGAAAAGAGTCACTGTCTAAATTAAATCTGCCTATTAAGAACTCTACGGAATTACAGAAACTTCTCTCAAGCAGGAACGACAGAGTAACTAACCCACACTGAACATGCTGGTTTAGTATTTTGTGATGTGATGCTGGTTATAACTTCCTACTGTTATGCCAAACAAACTTCATGATACTTTTTAAGGCATACTCCAACAGAACGATTCTAAAAATAATTAATTTTCTTGGAAGCATGGATGTATCAAGTCAGAAAAAGATGAATAAATCAAAGTGAATCAAAATTACTAAACTGACATTTAGATCCCATATGTTCTTTAGCAAAAAATTATAATGGTTCAATGCCTACTCAAATCACATGGATGAGTATGGTAGGTTACTTAAATATAATAGGTTTTTTTATGGAATATTGGTTAAAAAACCTGATGAAAGAATTTTTAATGATTAATATAACCTTTTGTACCACACCCAGATTTCAAGTATTCAAGACATTAAGGTTGCTCAATACCTCAGTTAAAAGCTACTTACATACTGGTTGTATCTAGTAAAGCAACAAAAAAACCTCAGTATAAAATACAAAGAAAAGCTTCTTATCTTAAAATAAATGTAAACCCGATTGGATTAAGTGCTATAAATACTTGTCAGTGATCCTGTTTTCTCACTACACACACAAATTACCTCAGAAGAGATCACACACATAAATGTAGGAGTTTAAACTCTAGGAAGAAAATGCAGACATAAATCTTAATGATCTTGGGTTAGGCAACAGTTTCTCAGATAAGACACCAAACAATACTTAATTTGGACTTCATCAAAATTAAAAGTTTTGCGACTCAATGGACACCATCAAGAAAATGAAGACAACCCACTGAATGAGACAAGATATTTACAATTCATGTATCTGACAATGGACTTGTATCTAGAATATATAAAGAACTTGTAACTCAAAGGTGAAAAGAGAAACATCCAATTAAAAAACAGACAAATGATATGAATAGGTATTTCTCCAAAGATATACACATAGTCAATAAGAACATGAAAAGATGTTAA
Organism: Heterohyrax brucei; assembly: GCA_028571685.1. NCBI lineage: Eukaryota > Metazoa > Chordata > Mammalia > Hyracoidea > Procaviidae > Heterohyrax > Heterohyrax brucei. Next base: position 90,536,122 of record CM053146.1, read on the forward strand.
ACATCATTTGCCATCAGAGAAATGCAAATCAAAATACAATGAGATGCCATTTCATATCCAGTAAGATGGATAAATAAAGGGCAGATACAGCTGGTTCTTGTTATTCTTGGTAGTTATGTTCTATAAACTTACCACCAACACTGAATTAACAAATACCAAACCACTTCTTCTGGGGGAAGTACAGTTAAGTTTCTGTAAGCCTCCAGTCATAACATTTTTAACACTCAACACATTATTTTGTTTTCTATGTCTTTCTGTTTAAAGACATCTTTTTCTCATTCTGTGTTATGACCATGCATAAACAATCATCAGTTAAAGGAAAACAAGATCGGTTTTCAGCCCATTTTACATATAGCTACAGCTATATGGTTGCTTTACACTGGAACTGACTTGACAGCAGTCAGTTTGGTTGGGTTTATAGGTGATCAAGGGAGACTGAATTTTAAAATGTGTAGATAGTATCTGGGTGCTGAACTCTCAAACTGATGCATCTCTAAAGGCAAGCACACTAACAGACTATTCTAAAATCAAAATTCTATGGTAGTTTAGGTTTCACTGTCTTTTATAAGTAAAGGAACAACTTAATTTTAGAAACCATAAAATCCAAACAGAAGTTCTGTTATTACCTTCATATCAGTTTCTCTTGGAATGTGATCCTTAAAATCTTCAATTGAACTTACAAGAAAAGGAATGTGGTAGGATAAAACCTAGGCAGGATAATAAACAATAACTTAGACTTACTTTTAAATGATGACCCATAAATTTAAAAATGTTACCATTCAATCATGTGATTTTCTAAAGTAGTAAGATATGTACAAATGAAGACCATTCAAACGCCAAACCAAGGACACTCAAAATGACAAAAACATCTCTAATGATTGTTAGTGTAAGTTAAAAAAGTAGCGCAATATTCAGGCAAGTCATATCCCCTGAATTTTAACATTACCAAAACAAAAAATAAGCTCAATTAAGCTTCATTTCTAAATACTGCATTTTATATAACTAAGGGAAACCCTAGTGGCTTAGTTGTTAAGTGCTACAGCTGCTAACCAAAAGGTTAGCAGTTTGAATCCAGCAGATACTCCTTGGAAACTCTACAAGGCAGTTCTGCTCTGTCCTATAGGGTCACTACGAGTTTGAATTGACTTGACAGCAGTGGGTTTGTTTTTTTATAAGCCTGCTGGTGCAGTGGGTAAGCACTAAGCTGCTAACCGAAAGGTCAGTCATTGGTTTGAACCCACCAGCTGCTACAAGGGAGAAAGATGTAGCAGTCTGCTTCCATTAAGATTTATAGCCTTGTAAACTCTGTGGGGTAGTTCTACTTTGTCCATTAGGGTCACTACGAGTCAAAATTGACTTAATGGCAATGTGGTTGGTTCTTTTTGTGGAGGAGTAGTTTAGGAAAACTGGAAATTTTAGTTATGCCACATCAACTGTAAACCTAAAGAGTAACTTTTAATATCTGGGTAATTAAAAAAACTACTTGGATATAGGGAATATCTTATGATGGTTTCTTACATCTCTCAGTGCTTCTTGTGCCAATGACCGGAAGGATAAAATCACACCAATTATTGTCATCCTCTTCAAGACACTGTCAACAGCTAAATTCGAAGGAAGGAGACGAGCAGAGGAGAAAAAAATGAATTCTTTCTCAACCTTGGAGAAAACTTTCAAAGTCATAAAATCCACTCATGATAACAGGTACTATTAGTGGCATTTCGATTACAACAGATGACTAAAAAAGCTAAGTTAATGACAACAGCTATTTAAGTCACAGATCACAATGAATCTGAACTGACTCAACTGCAATGTGTTTCGTTTAGACATTATTCAAAACACTTTACCTTTGAAGTAATTACACTGTATGTAATCTACTTTCTTTTACATGGACTAGATAGTACTCTGTGATTTTGAAATCATCATAAAAGTAGTGACTTGTATAACCCTGTTTCAGAAAGGGTGGGCAGGAGGGAAAAACAGATACTAGGGGAGAAAGACAAAGCCAGACAGAGGGAACATGAGTTAAATCTTCAAATGGCCTAGAAACTGGAGATGCTAAATTCATTTTACCTTTTAAATTACGACTAAGTGAAAGTACACAATCCAAATCCATTTTGCACGCCTGCCTATCTGCAACTCCATCTGCTCTCTTTATCCTGTGAGCACACTCCTCCTTTTCACTCTTTACTTGTAGTAACCTCCTAAGGAACACCTGTCCCCTCCTTCCCACCCTCTCTTCTCCCACCTAGAAAGGAACCAGTAGAAAAGCCTCCTACAAATGTATAAAACCATGAAGTATACCACACACTCCCATCGTGTCCCCAAGCTCATCTGAAGAGCTGACCTAGTACTGGTTTCAGCTCAGGGCCAGCAGCAAGTCTAGGTGCCATGTTGCCAAGGGACCCTCCAGGCTGTTGGACCATCAATTCTGGTCTTTTAATAGCATTCTTAAACTGCATACCTCTTTTTCTCTTGTTCCCTCAGGGATTCCACATTGTGATCCCCATCACAGCTGCCTTTGGTGGTGGCCGGGCACTATCCAGTTCTTCTGGTGTCCAGCTGGCATAGTCTCCCATTCATATGGGTCCTTCTGTCTCCTGACCCCATTCTTCCTCATGTCTTTGATGTTCTCGGTTGTCATCTGTTCCCAACGGGTTGGGAAAATTTGGTGTTCCTTGGATGGCAGCTTGCTAGCTTTGAAGACCCAGACACCACTCACCAATATAGGGTGCAGAAGACTGTCTTAGCAAAAGACTAGCTATGCCAATTGATCTTGATGTCCCCTGAAAACACAGTCCCCTCACCCCTGTCCCTGCTACTCTTATCCTTTGTAATACTGGCTTGAGTTTAGAAATACCTTTCAGTTTGTGGTGCAGTCCATTTACACTGATCTACCCTCTACTGTACCATGTGATGTCATTCCCTCCTTCTAATCCAATTCTTATCGACTATCTAATCTATGAACCTTCCTCTCCCTCCCTTGCAGTCATCAGTCTTTTCTTCTGTATGTAAGTCCATTTATAAGTCCTTATAACAGAGGTGTCCTACAATCTTTGGCCTTCTGCAGCTGACCAACTTAACTAAGCACGTCATCTAGTTGACACCAGGTTACGAGATGCTTCCTAAAATCATCCTTGTTCTTTACCACTACATAGTGTTCCATTATGTATCTGTACCATACTTTATCCATTCATCTGCTAACGGGCACCTAGGTTGAGTCCATCTTTTCGCTAATGTGGGCAGTGCTGCAATAAACATTCATGTACATATATCTGTGCAACCACCTTTATTTGTGTAGGATATACTTCAAGTAGTAGTGGCACTGACAGATCATATGGTATTTCTAGCTTTTTAAGGAAGTGCCAAATTGCTTTCCAAAGAAGCTGTACCATTTTGCAGTCCCATCAGCAGTGTAGGAGAGTTCCAAGCTCTCCACAGCCTCTCCAGAATTTACTGCTCTGTGTTTTTTGGATTACTATGATTTTTGGGTTATCGTTGAAGATGGAATCTCACTGTAGTTCTCATCTAGATTTTCTCTAAGAGCTAATGATTTTGAGCATTTCTTCATGTCTTTTGGCACCTGGATGCCTTCCTTGGTGAAGTGTGTACGCATCTCCTTTGCTCACTGCTTAACTGGGTTATCCTTTACCTACGTCTTGTTCATATTTCACAGTACCTTGTAGATTATGGAAATCAGATGTCAATCCAACATATAGTTGCCAATATTTTATCCCATTCTGTAGACAGTCTTTTAACTCTCTTGATACTTGTCTTTGGATGAGTGTGTTTGCTTTTTAGTAGTTTCCATTTATCTATTTTCTCTTCCGCTGTCTGTGCATTGTTGGTCAGGTTTTGTAGTGTAAGCCATGTATTACAACTTTCATTGTTGTCTCTATTTTTTCTGGTATGATCTTTACTGTCTTTGATCCATTTTGAATTAACTTTGTGAATGGTGTGAGATACAGGTCTTGTTTCAGTTTTTTGCAGATGAATATCCAATTTTGCTAACACCATTTTTTAAAAAGGTTTAGTTTTTAACCCAGTTTACAACCTTCGGGCCTTTGTCAAATATCAACAGTTCGTAAGAGGATGGTGATATTTCTGGGGTTTCTATTCTGTTCCTTCAGTCTATATGACCCTTTTTGTACCAGTACCAGGCTGTTTTGACTACCACGGCAGTGTAGCAGGTTTTAAGGTCGGGTAGTATGAGACCTCCTGCTGTGTTCCTCTTCTCTATTTGTGCTTTACTTATTTTGGGTTTCTTCCCTTTCCAAAGTTGGTGATTTGTTTCTCCATCTCATTAAAAAATATCACTGGAATTTGTATTGGAATTGCATTGTATGCATACATTGCTTTGGATAAAATAGACATTTTCAGAATGTTAAGTGTTCCTATATCCATGAGCAAAGCAGATTTCTCCACTTATTTAAGTCTCTTGGTTTCTTGCAGTAGGGTCTTGTAATTTTCTCAGCATAGGTCTCTTATTTCTCTGGTTAGATTTATTCATAGGTATTTTATCTTCTTCGGGGCTCTTGTAAATGGTAGTGATTTGGTGATTTCCTCTTTGATGATCTCTTTGTGGGTATAAAGGAATCCTACTGATGCATTATGTTTACCTTATATTCTGATACTTTGCTGAACTCTATTAGGTCCAGTAGTTTATTTATGGATTCATTAGAGTTCCACAAAGAGATTTTTAAAAACCATTTCCTAATAAATATTTAAACCTTCCCTTTCCTATAATGCTACCCAAGTTACTCTTTAATTTTATTTTCGAAAGTACTATACATTAAACTGACATTTCTTACTGTTTGGTGAATTTTAATACATGTACAGATTTGTTTTACCACCATCAATATTAACAGAAATAGGACAGTTCCATCAAACCAAAAAACGACCTCTTACTTTTCCTTTATAGTCCTGGCAATCACCAATGAACCTTTGGTGTATTTTAGTTTTATAGTAATTCTTATTAAGTAAATTTCAATCTTTTAAAGTAGGGTAAGATACACTGGCAAATTAATTCTCTAAAACATTCCATAGTTTTGTGAAATGATACTGCTGCAAAGCATTGAAAAGATTATCAAAGGAGAAATATGTAAAATACATATGTAGCTTTAATTCTCTTAAAAAGTATTATTTGGGAAAATAAACTCTTTACAGATACAAAGAGTATTTTATTTCACATTCTACTTTTTTTTAATATTGGGGAACTTTTTAAATTAATACATAAGTATAACTTTAAAAATAATTTTTAATTTTAACTTTAAAAGCAAAAAAAATGAACTAATTCAGGTCTATCTTTAGTTATCTCACTAGACACAACTTAATAAATGTTTAAGATTCACTGCTATCGTACAATATGCCTTCCCCCCAAAAATCCAAAACATCAAAAAGACATTTTAAAAAGTTGTACGGACAGGTATACCCTTGCAATGTAATGCTATTTAGTAACAAAAAAGAATACAAGTTACTGATTCACATACCAATCAGGATGAATCTATGGTCAATTAAAGTATAAAGACATAAAAGACCATATGCCAAATAATTCATTATGACAAGGATAAAAATCACATCAGTGATTGGGCTTGGGCATAAGGATTGGGAGAATGGTTACAAAGGGCCATGAAACTTTCTGGGGTGGTGGAACTGTTCTGTATCTTGAGTGAGGCTATGGTTACATAGGTATACACACCTGCTAAAGTACAATTAAATGTGTGCATTTTATATGTAAACTGTATCTTAATAAAGCTCATGTTAGAAAGTTATACATTTATAGGTTAGTAAAAATTCTCCTTATATTAATGTAGATTTACTGTATTAAAGTTAAGTGGTTCAAGAATTAATAACAGTATTCATTAAATATGTGACATATGTACTATGAGTATGGTAAAAAACAAACTGCAACACATAAGTTATATTTGAAAGATCCTGTAATTGCACAAAAATTTTGAATTTTCTTTATAATTTAAGAGTATTTCTCATATTTCCTACTTTTTTTTTTTTTTTTTTTTAACCAATTTAGAGTAAAAGCTGAATACTTGATGCCAAGGTCTTCTTAATGTTGACAAAAAGTATCACTGAGTTACCCACATGATAATCTTTTAAAGAGTGCAGCCATCTGATCTGGTTTGTCAAAGCTGGTCCTCATTTGTGTTAGCACATCAACATTCTCCACCACAAGTTTCTAGAGAAAATAAAAGATCCTATGTTAGGCACACACCTTCATGTGCTAATGAGATAAGGACAAACTTGGAAATTATAACCTGGTAAACAGGAAACATAGTTTTTGAAATCCAGATGCTCTCTGCTATGTATTTTTGTTGCTGCTTTAACTATTTAAACAAAAAAGAAACCCTTAAAATTATTCACATAGGATTAGTGTTTTTCTTCAGTTCGTGAATGCAACAATGAATTCAGGAGAAAGTAAACAGCAGCATAAAAGATTATTTTACACTTAGAAACACAATAGCATCAATAATTAAAAGTAGACATTCAACTGGATGCAGGGGGTAAGAAATGCCTACAAAACCAAGAACTTACTAATGTTAAAGCTGGCCCAATAAAGGCTAGAGTTCACATCTAGGCAATGAGCTCATCACTGGATGTATATAATCTGAGGCAAAATAATTTATGTGGATGGTACCACTTGACAGGAAATGTATTACAGCAATGTTTACCTGCCCCAATTATAAAACAGAAGTGTAAACTATCTACTCTGTTCCAGGACCACAGAAAACACCGGGAAAGAATAGAAATTCTCTTTAAATGACTAAAGAAAGGGAAAGAAAGATACCTGGTGTTCAACAAAATACACAACTTTTTAACTAAAAAGGAAGTTAGACAAGTAACTTAGTTTAAAAATTACAATGAAACAAACAACTAATTAATTCCATTCTGGCACAGGTAAGGTTGGATTGAGTTTCTATAACCATGTAGGAAAAATAAACTGGACATTCTACTTTCTTACCCTTGCTCATTATCAGTGCCATCTGAGTTTATCATCATTAAACCCTGTCACTATGATTATAACTTGTGATCTTTTTTTAAAAAAATATTTTAAACAGTAGTTTAGTTATTTTGATTCTCCACTGTGAATTGTGGAAATGACATCCAAAACATCACCCACAAAGAAAGAGGTCATTAAAAAGACAGGAAAGAAAGAAAAGACTAAACTGGATGTCAGACGAGACTCTGAAACTCATTGTGGAATGCTGAGCAGCTAAAGGAAAAGGGAGGAATGACAAAGTAAAAGAACTGAAGAGAAAATTTCAAAATGCAGCTTGAGAGGACAAAATATTTTGATGGCATTTGTAAAGATCTAGGAAGAGAAAGCCAAAAGGAAACAACAGGCTGTGTATTTCTAAAGAGGAAAGAACTGAAGGAAAAAATTCAAGCTTCGAGTTGTAATAGTGACGGATTCTACCAAAATGACAGGAGGGAAAGACAACCCAGAAGACAAAGAGACCCACATCAGTGGGTACCTATATCGACTTGGGACCGGAAGAACCGGATGGTGCCCGGCCACCACCAGTGATAGCCGTGATGGAGCTCACTAAGTTGAGTCTCACTGGGAACACAAGAATAAAAAGGGGTGCACCCTGAGATCCCCACTACAAGACTTCAATTGATGGTCCAGCAGTTTCAGGGTTCCCCTGGGAGCATGGCCCCTCACCCTGATGCTGCCCTTGACCATAAATCATAATGAAGGTCCACTCTTCGGACAGGAATGGATTGGACTTGGCGATGCAGTGACCATATATTGGATGCACTTTATGGTTCTACACATTTATAGGATGTCATCCTGCTGACCTCTGGCTGGAGGAAGGAGAGTGGGTGGAGAGGAGGTGAAAAAGAGACTGTTGGGAGAATGAGACATGTATGGAGCAGAGAGGAATAGTGTGCTGTCACTGGGCAGGGAGAGCAGTGGAAGCTGCATATAGGTGGGCATGTAAATTTATACAGGAATGTACATTTTCACTCAGTTATATTAAATAAAAAATTAATTTAAAAAATAGTGATGGATTCCATATGGAAAACAGTAAACAAGAGAGGAAGCATCAAAAGAAAATAGATGGAAAACACAGAGTTATTATACCAAAAAGAAGTGGCTGATGTTCAGCCATCTGAAGAGGTAGCATATGTTCATGAACCGATGGTACTGAAGGAAAAGGTTGAAGCTGCACTGAAGCACTGGTGAAAAACAAGCCTCCAGGAACTGACAGAATATCTAATGAAGTGTTTCAACAAACAGACACAGTACTGAAGTGCCTACTTGTCTATGCTAAGAAATTTGGAAGACATCTACCTTGACAACTGACTGGAAGAGATCTGTATTTATACCCATTCCAAAGCAAGGTGATCCAACCAAATGCAGAAATTACAGAAAAGTATCATTAATATTACATGCACGTAAATTTTGCTACAGATCATTCAAAAGTAAGTGCAACAGTATAATGACAAGAACTGTCAGAAATTCAAGCTGGATTCAGAAGAGGATGTGGAACCAGGGATATCATAGCTGATGTCAGAAGGATCTTGGCTGAAAGCAGAGAATACCAGAAAGATGTTTACCTGTGTTTCATTTACTATGCAAAGACATTTGACTGCGGGAATCAGAACAAATTACAGCTACACTGCAGAGAACAGGAATTCCAGAATACTTAATTGTGCTCATGAACAATCTGTACACAGATCAAGAGGCAGTTGTGGGAACAGAACAAAGAGACACTGTGGTTTAAAGTCAGGAAAGGTGTGCTTCAGGGCTATATTCTTTCACCATACCTTTTCAATCTGTATGCCGAGCAAATAATCGGAAAAGGCTAGATTATATGAAGAAGAGTGAGGTATCAGGATTTGAGGAAGTCTCATTACCAACCTGTGTTACGCAGAGGACACCACCTTACTTGCTGGAAGTGAAGAAGATTTGAAACACTCACTGATGAAGATCACAAGGCCACAGCATTCAGTACGGACTGCAGCTCACTATCAAGAAAACAAAAATCCTCACAACTGGACCAGTAAGCAGTATTGTGATAAACTGAGAAAGGATTGAGGTTGTCAAGGATTTCATTTCACTTGGGCCCACAATCAATGCCCATGGAAGCAGCAGTCAAGAAAACAAAAAATGCACTGCACTGGGAAATCCTACTGCAGAGGACCTTTTTGAAGAATTGCACAATAAAGATGTTGGCTTGAAGAAGGTACACCTGACCCAAGACATGATATTTTCAACCATATCATATACATGCAAAAGCTGGAGAACAAAGAAGGAAGACAGAAGAATTGATGACTTTGAATTGTGGTGTTGGAGAATACTGAAAGTATCATGGACTGCCAAAAAGAACAAACTAATCTGTTCTGGAAGAAGGACCATCAATGCTTCTTGGAAGCAAAGATGGTGAGACTGCATCTTACATACTTTGGATACATTGTCAGGAGGGATCAGTCCCTGGAGAAAGACATCATGCTTGGTAGAGCGGAGAGTCACCAAAAGGAGGAAGACTCTCAGTAAGACGATTGACACAGTGGCTACAAAGGTGGGCTTAAGCACAAAGACAACTGTAGACATGGTACATGACCAGGCAGTGTTTTGTTCTACTGTGCACAGGGTCACTATGATCTGCATCAGACTCCACATCACCTAACCACATAATGATTCTAAAGGACCCCTGGTGGGTTCGGTGGTTCAAGTGTTGGGCTGCTAACCAAAAGGTCAGCGGCTTCAACCGACCTACCGCTCCACGGGAGAAAGATGTGACAGTGTACCTCAGTGAAGATTTACAACCCTGAAAACCCTATAAGGCAGTTCTACTCTGTCCTACAAGGTTATTATGAGTCGGAGTCTACTTGACAGCACTGGGTTTGCTTTTGGTGGTACGTTACTCTCGACCTTTACCACACAATCATCTGTGGCATTCTTTCCAAACATACATACCCATACATCATTCAGCAGGTTTGGGAAGAAGTGTCAACCATATAAGTTCAAGTGTTGTGGTGGTTGTGTTACAAACCAAAAACCAATGACAGTGATTTACGGGGAACCTGAATACAATGTTAAAAAATTCCCAGTGATCACCCACCATTTTGTCACCTGATATGACTTCCTACGTGTTTTAAATACTACCTCTATGATGCTAATGAGGCAGGCTTAGAGGCAGTTATACTAATAAGGCAGGACTCAATCTATGAGATCAGGTTGTGTTTTACGCTGCTCTCTTTCAGTGCAAAAGAGAAGCAAGCACTCAGTAAGGTGAACCTCGTATCACCAAGAAGCAGGAGTCACAAGAGTGTGTCCTTTAGAGTCTAGGTCCCTGTGCTAAGCAGCTTCTCCACTGGGGAATGAATGAATATTTACGACAAGGCCCTTCCCCAGAGCCAGCAGAGAGGGAAAGCCACCCCTTTAAGATGGTATGCTGAATTTCACACATCTAACTTCCTAGTCAGTGAGAGAATAAATTTCTCTTTGTAAAGTTATCCACTTGTGTTATTTTTGCTATAGCAGCACTGGATAACTAAGACACTCAGGGACTCCTTTCTTCCGGTTACTTGATAATAATACCTCAAATTATTTCTTTACATGTTCCTTATCAGATTGTCCCCTCCAGTCACATTTATTTGCTAAATTTAATTTCTACACTATCTCTGGTTAGACTGCACCCTCTCTGGAATGGACTCAATTCCTGCAATATTCAAACTATACGTTCTACTCTGATAGTGCTCATGTATCCTGAACCTAAAATCATATTTCAATGAATCAAAGACACTACTGAATTTAAAATGCAGCATTATTTGTCACTAAGGAAAAAAAATGCTATCAACTGAACTGTGACAGTATTTTCTAATCATCTGACTATAAGACACACAGATGAGGTCTGACAATAAAGTTCATAAACTTGTTACCACATGCTTATGCTGGCAGCACTGTACAAACAACGCAGTAAGGTTTCATAACCTCGGTGTATCAGTGCCTCACAGCTGTGTTCGTGTCAACGTGTGGTAATGTCTTACTGAGTGGCATTCATTATTGTTGTTGCATGTTTTTGTGTGCCGTCATGAGAATGTTGCTGCTTTAATTACAGCGACAAACAAACATGAAATTTCTTGTTAAACCTGGCAAGACTGGAAGTGAAATCAGGGACACATTAGTTCAAGGTTATGGAGATAATGCCAGGAAGAAAATGGCAGTGTACAAATTTATTAAACATTTTTCTGAAGGGAGAGAAAGCATCATTGATGAAGAGAGGCCATAGCAGTACTGACAAAAACATTGCAAAAATTTGTACCAACTAGACAAACAGTTAACTAAGTTTAGTATTTGGAAGTGCTGAAAGGTTGTATGAAAAAGTTAGGACGAAAATGACCTGAACTTTCCCCAACAGATCATAGCTCTTGCATCACAACAATGCACCACCTCATATGGCACTGTCTGTGAGGGAGTTTTTAAACAACTTTATTGGCACATCCTTCCTATTCACCTGATCTAGCCCCCAATGACTTCTTTCTTTACCAGAAGATACAGGAAATACTGAGAGGAAGACATTTTGATGGCATTCAGGACATCAAGGGTAGTATGATAACAGCTCTGATGGCCATTCCAGAAAAAGTATTCCAAAATGACTTTAAAGGTGGACTAGGCACTGGCAGTGGTGCATAGCTCCCCAAGGGGAGTACTCTGAAGGTGACCATAGTGATATTCAGCAGTGAGTTACGTAGCACATTTCCTATGACGAGTTCGTGAACTTGTCAGACCTCACACACTCTCAGAAATACTACAGATGAAGTATGCCTTAGAATCAATACACTATGGTATACATTTAATTGAGGAACTACAGTTATTTTCTTAGCTTCTGTACTAGACAATTTACAAACGATTGTATTTAATCCAAATGAAGAAGGTGATAGTCTAATGCTCTAATTCAGGAAACTAAGGTTCACAGAACTTAGATAACTATTTGCTTAAAATTAAAGAGACATTAAATAGTGGAATTTGGAATTTCAATTACATATGCCAAATCTTAAAATCTAGACATTTTACCTCTAAAGAAGTGGTTGCCAATCTCTAGTGTCCATCTAAATTCATCTGGGGAGACTTACTAAAACACAGACTGCTGGGTTCCAGCCTGAGCTTTTGATCAGCAGATCTGCAGCAAAGTCAAGTACTATGCCATTCTAAAAAGTTCCTACGTTGTACTGCTGCTGCTGGTCTCGGGGCCATACTTTGAGGGCCTTTACCATAATCTATTTGTTGGCTAAGGTGCTTCTCATGGGTCGCCATGAGTCAGATCCGACTCGACGGCACTTGGCTGGCAAGGTGCTTCTTAAAAATTAAACAAATGATGCCTCTTCTTGAAAGAATGTGTTGTTTATATATTTTTTATTTCTTCCTTATCCTGAAACCCCCAAAAAACAAAACCCACTGATGTCAAGTCGATCCTACCTCAAAGCAACTCTACAGGACAGAGTGTCATTGCCCAAAACTGTCCATCTTGACCAAAACTGATAATGCCACATCTCCTGAAGCCCCAGCAGCTGCTGAGTTTGCACCACTGACCTTCCAGTTAGAAGCTGAGGTCTTAACTGCTGTGCCACCAGGGCACCCTCATCCTTCAACAGGGTTTTCTATATATTTAAAGCTACTGATTAGTATCACTGACAGATGGACTGAAAACTGGACGTAATGCTATAAATTATCTAAACTGAGACAAATAAGTAAAACAAATCCAGAGCACAAACAAGACAAAACAAAACTACTTAGTTTCTTGTTAAAAAGAAAGTGCTAAGTTTTTGGCACAACTCAAAATTAAATCTCCTATTTCATTTGGTAGAAATCTTCCAGTCCTCCATGAAGAACTTGTCTGGAAAATGCCAAGACTGGATGGACAAATGGACTCAACAGGCACAATTCCAAATGAAACACTCCAAGAATTTCAATAGGAAAGAAGACTGTTTCCTTCTCCAGAAAGTAATAAACACTTTTTACCACAAGGACACTTATGCACAGTGTTGACTATGCCATATTTATTCACAACCATCAAATATAAAGAAGATCTCGCCTTTTTCCTCCTGGCATTACTCTCTTAAGGGCCTCAGCTAAAATAAGAACCCAAACAATTAAGGTCATTTTCAAGGTAAAAAGAAAAACAGGTGTGCACATGATACTTAGTATATGTCAATTTAGATTAAATTTAAAAAATAATAAAAGCAAAGATGTTATACAATGATCTTTAAAATACTATTAATTTACCTCCGATTTTATGTTTTACTTTCGAAAGACTAAAATGCTCTGCTGGGGAGAATGTAAGTTCAATCTTCTGAGAGGGTTATCGGGCAATATCAACCCAGTTTAAATGTTTATCCCTCTGGATTCACTTTAAAAATTTTTTACCTGTAGAACTGCTCAAACAAGTATGTTAGCCATGTGTAACTGCTGGTTAAACGTACAGAATTCTATACATATATTTAAACTTCTGCTTCTTCCCAAAATCTCTAAAGTGAAAGGAAAGTAATTAAAAAGCTATCAGCCTACAAAAATAAAGGAAACAGTAAAACAAACAAAAAAGAACAAGACCAAACGAGAGACCTGAATAAATTTCTGAAGACAGAAACTGGAGCCAGGTATAGGCAGACAGAAATCTGATCAGCAAATTCCCACAGAGGGACTCTATCTAGAAACAAGCCAAATCATGCCTTAGGACCCAGCAGGGCAGTAAGTATTACAGAAAGGAAGGCCTGATGCTGAAAACAAGAAGATTATTACATGCCTGTGTGGTAAGTGGTTACATTCCCAACTTTTCTTCACCACCTTATGGAGAGCCATCAACCAGGAAGCCTGCAAATTCACACACAACACTGAAAATCCTGAGGGGTGAATCATTTCCAGTTCATCCTTACCTTAAAGGTGTAACCCTTTGAGACTCCAAAGTAAAGAGGATGGGAAGGAAGTGAGGCAGACTTTCTACTCCTCACTTCGAGTAAGCTTTGGACTTGGACTACTTACCTCCTGGCCCTACAAGGCCACCAAAACTGCAACTCTATTTTACAAATATTTTTGGATCAACCAATGTCCACAGGTGAAAACTGGCTTCCAGGGTTACACTTCTTTCTGAGTTCCCACCTTCACCTAATGTTAGGTTAGGAATGCCTATCTTTTTAGCTCTTCCTTAAGAGTAATCTTTCTTTTACACATTTATCCAGCTTTTAAGTTGTCCTTATGAGAAAATGTAGTCTGAATTATCAATACTGGAATAAAAAATCTACATGCTATTTTGTTTTTGAAATTATAAAAATTATTCTAAAGAAACATATTATAGGACACTACAAAACTCACAATTAGAATCACCACTAACAGAATGAGTACATTTGACATTTATTTCAATGAGACAAACTAATACACAATACACTTAATTTGTCAATATAAAACATCATTATATTATGATCTGTAAGATTTCTTATATAACAAAACCAAGAATACACATGCAAGTATGTCCTAGTATGGGGAAGCTGAAAAACACCTATAATTCCTAACGATGCATCAAGTAGTCGAATTCAAAGAATCTGGATTAAACTATGGAGTTATTAAGAGGAATCTGTAAGAAAAGAAGTGTAAAGCACTGTGCAAGTTCAGAAAACTGAACCCATAGGTTTTGTTTCAGAGACACTTAAATGACAAAGGTTCCAGTTGCTGTCAATTTGACTCATGGTTTCATGCACGCAAGAGCAAAACTGTGCTCCATAGAGTTTGCAATGGCTGTTTTTCAGAAGTAGTTCATCAGGTATTTTCTCCCTAGGCTACTCTGGGCAGCTGTGACCCTCCAAGGTTTTTGGTTATTAGCCAAGCATGTTAACTGTTCACACAACATGTCTATGTCTACCCTGAGAGCACAATTTTTAAAATATGATACAGTGATTATTTAATCTGCCCTCTGAGGCTTACTCTGGTAACTGGACTTGAAGAGTGTGGCATGTTATTTGTTGCTGTGTGCTGATGAATTCTGACTTACAGTGACCCTACAGGACACAGCAGAACTGCTCCATAAAGCTTCCAAAGAGTGGCAGGTGGATTTCGACTGCCAACCTTTTGGTTAGCAACCAAACTCTTAAACCACTTTGCCCCCAGGGTTCTAGAGTATGTCATTGTGTAATGAAATTCTGAACATACATTCATTCAACATAAAATTAGCTCTGCACTGGGTTATTTCTAAAAGGCTAAAAAATTAAACTGCAGTTGCCAGAGCTTCTTTATATCTTCACTGAATCATTAAACATTCTAGACATATTTCTCATTTGGCTTAAAGACTGTAAGATGAATTAAAACACTGCTTAAAAATAAGAAAATATAATAGCCCTGATAACACTGTTTATATTATACTCTTGGATAATAATACACTCAAACTACAAAATTTGAATAATAACTGTGGCTGGAAATTTGAACACGATTTTCCAGAGAAAAGCATCATAGTACAGGAGAATGAGAGACTGACCAAAAGTCAAGAAATCTGAGTTTCAGTTTCCTTTAGCAATTCAGTTTCCCCTCTGTAGGCTTTCACTTTTCTCATCTGTATCACAGAACTAAACTGTCATTAAAAGGCCTTGCTTGCTCTCTAATCTCTTTTACATATTAGCACTTTCATACCAGGTTAAATCAGTAATCTTCTAGGTAGGTATACTACTTATACTCTCAAAATGTTTTCTCACAAATTACGGTTTAAAAGCTAAAATTGATAAAGATTATATTACCTTAAGTTCAGCAACTTGTGATGAAATATGCCACATAAGGCTTTCACTTAGAAACTTCATACCATATGGGCCTAGTAGTTCTGATAATGACCTCATTTCTGAAAGGAAATTTAATTAATTTTATACTTTAGATAGAGCAAATACTTTAAAAAGAAAATGAACTTTAGAGCAAACTGGGACATCACATTATAGAAACCATTTATTAATGCAAAAGCCTGAGAAGAGTCCAGAATAAGACAGCACAAAATACAAAAGTAATCTGAAGATACACATATACGCATGTAATTGAATGAAATACAAAAGTAATTTGAAGATACACATATACATATGTAATTGAATGAAAATAGTTTAAAACACCTTAATACTGTTGTTTTTACAAAAAAAAAGCCACATGAATCACACTAATATGTCATAGCATTAGTCACCTGATATATCAGAATATTCCTCTGCATTGAACGTTAACTCATTCTCTGTAGGTAAGTTCACAAATGCTTTCATTGCAGGAAAATATGCTATATGGCCATTGCTGACTTGTCGTAACAAGGTTTCCAAATACCTAAGGGAAAAAGAAAATCTATAACCAGTAGAAAATGTTTAATTCAAACTTGGTATATTACACAAATATATTTTTAGGCTATAATTTTAAGGTAACCAATAAAATGAATGCACACTTAAAACCTTCCTAAGTGCTCCATTACAAAGAAACTTATAATACTCTAAACGTGTTCTATGGATCTAGAATACAACTCTTACCAATTTGTGTATAGACTTGTAATGGTTGGCTCTCCATGACTGTCTAAATGCTGTGTTTGCTGAAGAAGAACATTATTAAATACTCTTGTAATATCAATTTGCACATAGTTTTCTATTGACTGGAGCACAGTCATGTATGCTCTTACACTTGTTAAAAGCTCTGATGGTTTCGCAATTTCCTGTGTGGCTTGATTATACATAGTCATCCCAACAATTGACCTAAGGGGAGAAAAAGATAAGAAAAAAGTTTTGACATCTCCATTTATATAAATAAGTCACTCGACATACGGCAAGTAATATTAAATAACCAATAAAATTAACTTTAAAAATAATGTGTTCCAAGCTGCCATCTGAGGTACACCAAATGGTCCCAACTCAGCAGTAATGGATGATCACCAAGGACCAAAACAACAAGGGGGAGAGAGAACTCAGAGGACAGAAAGACTCATGTGAATGGGTGACTACATCAACATGGGACCAGAAGAACCAGATGGTGCCCAGCCACCACCAGTGACAGCCGTGATGGGGCTCACAGAGTTTAGTCTCACTGGCAACACGAGAATAAAAAGGGGTACACCCTGAGATCTCCACTAAAAGACTGCAACTGATAGTCCAGGGGCCTTGGGGATCCCCTGGGAACATGGCCCTTGGCCCTAATGCTGTCCCTGTCCATAAATCATAATGGAGGTCAATTCTTTGGACAGGAATGGATTGGACTTGGAGACACAGAATGACTGTATCTTGTATGCATTTTATGGCTTCATGCATGTACAGGATGTCATCCTGCTGACCTCTTACTCGAGGCAAGGGAGAGGGTGGAGAGAAGGGGATAGGAGATTGTTAGGAGGATATGACATGTACAGAATGGAGAGGAGGAGTGTGCTGTCACTGGGCAGGGAGAACAGAGGGAAGTGCACATACGCAGACATGCAAATTTATACAGGATTGTACACTTTCACTCAATCACAATAAAAAATTATTTTTTTAAAAATAATTTGTTACTAAGTCATGAAACTACTATTGCCATTATCTTCCACACAATCCTTAAAAAGAAAGACCTCCTAAAAGCTACAATAAAATCAGAACTTAAGTTATAATAGTAAGTACACAAATGATTAAAATATTCTAAGAATATCAGGAACAAAAATGATTTAAGCAAAAAGAGAGTTTTCAAAATTCCTTTAACAGGACAGTTATTTGTACCAAGGACTGCGGAACATTTAGCCCACAGTATGAATTAATTTGGCTCTTATGACAGCAATGTTCTTCAAACTGCAGCCACTTCTCAAATAATGTTTCTTCAATAGGCTACCCTCACAAGTCAAGATTTATAAACTATCTCTGTAAACAGTGATCTTTTTTCCTTCTTTATTGGCATTTGTTTCCTCCTTTCACTGCTTTTTAGTTTCTCTTTCTCTTATTTTCATTCATATTAACAGCCGCAACAAAGAACAAACGTTATTTTTTGTTACAATTAGTGATTATCATAAGCACTGTTCTAAACTTTCACTGTGTCCACTATTAAAGAAAAACTACTAAACCATAAAAAAAGAAGTCTTTTATATATAGCACAGAACCCTCTGTTTAGCTGTCCTTAGGGTAAGCAGCTCCACTCTTTACCTTCCCAAGAAACACCAGAAAACCAGCTGGCTATCAGTGGTATAAAAATTAACATAATGAGGAACAGATTAACCACAGAAGGAAGAAGCATACTACAGTTACACAGTATGGCTCAAATGGCATTATCTAAATTTAATTTCAAAAACAAAAGAAGTCTTTAGAACAGTACAAGCCAATTTCCAAAAAGCAAATTTAATCTCAACATAAAACTAATTCCCGTGATACAGAAGGTCCAACAATTAAGTCTGCGAACTTAAATTACTCTTAGTGCTACATACCTCATTGCTGAATTATCATCACGGTCACCTTCACAGTACTACCCTTGGAAGGCTATGCACTGACGCCATCACCTACCCCACCCTTCAGAGCAATTCTGGAACTTTCTGGAATGGCCATTGTGCACTGGCAGCATGGCAGCAAGTTCGCAAACTTAACTTTATAGTTGTCTGTGAGGAAGTTTTTAGCCAGTAAACATATAACTGCATTGGAACACCCTCCCTACTCACCTGATCTGGCCCCCAGTGACTTTTCTTTACCTGAAGATAAAGGAAACAGTGAAAGGAAGATATTTTGATGGCATTCAGGACATCAAGATAATACGACAGCTATGATGACCATTCCAGAAAAAAAGAGTTTGAAAATTGCTTTGAAGAGGTAGACTAGTCATAGGCATCAATGCAGAGCTTCCCAAGGGAGTACTTCAAATGTGACTACAGTGATAGTTAGCAATGAGTTATGCAGCACTTTTTCTAGGATGAGTTTGCAAACTTAATTGTCAGACCTTGTAACACTTCATTCTTAATAGTATGGCTATTTAAAAATATTAAGTGTTTGCAAAGACATGAAGAAATTTTGGAACCTTCATACACTGTTGATGGAAATGGAAATGATGCAGTCACCACAGAAAACAGCTTCCTGGTTCCTCAGAAAGTTCAACATGAATTACATTATGCAGCAATGCCACTCTAAGGTATATTCCCAGAAGAATTGAAAACGACGACTGAAACAGACACTTGTATTCCAACATTCATACCAATTTTTAATTCGCAACAGCCAAAGGGTAGAAGCAACCTAAATGTCTATCATCAACAGATGAGTGGATCAACAAAATGTAGCAATGGAATATTATTTAGCCATAGAAACAAATTTTTGATACATGCGACAACATGCATGAACCTTGAAAATGTTACGCTGAAGGAAATAAGCCAGATTCCAAGGGACAAACTGTATGATTTCCTTATAGGAAATGTTTAGAATGAGCAAATTCATAAACACAAAAGGCAGATTAGAGACATCCACGGGGTAGGGAAGGGGGCATTGAAGTTACTGCTTAATGGGTATAGAGTTTCTGTTTGGGGTGATTAAAAAAAATTACACATAGTGATGGCTGCACAACATTAATCAATGCTAGCTAACTGCACACTTAAAAGTGGTTAAAATGACAAATATTGTGCTATCTATACTTTACTACCACAATAAGAAAATGATAAAAAAAAAATTTCCTCTTGTGAACCCAGATGGGCTCAATATGTGGACTATTATTAATATAGTTCACACCTCACAGGTTACAAATTATTCCCCAAATAAACTTTACTAAGAAAAAAAAACTTCACAACAATTAATTTATTATAATCCCTGCATGACAAGGGTGTTTAGTTTTTTCTTCTTCTCTTTCAGCTCACCACGACTTGAATAAGTACTTTTATAAACAGAATACTCTAAGTCACACACTGGCCTCCATATATTCAAAGTATGTAGAGTTGCAGAAGTTTTCTGGTCTTGCCTTTGCCTTGGGGAATCAAATGCCTCTTAATATTATATACATCAACAACTCTCTCTCCAAAGACAGAAAAGAGAATATATGTGTGTTGAAACCATAGATGTCAGTTAAAAAAGAGGTAACACTGCACCTAATTAAAACATCATTTATTCACTGACTATTATATGTCAGGATTTGTAACACGCTTTACATAAATTTCCTACAATTCTCTTAATAAACCCTCGCTACATGGTCATACTATCTTTTCAGAGATGAAATAACTAAGGCTCAGAACAACTAAACTAATTAAGGACATGTTCAGACGTGGTTGGTCTAAGGTTTGAATTCAAGATCTGGTTGATACAGTGCTGCTTCTCAACTATGTAATAGCCAAAACAAGACAACAGAAAATGACTGCTCTTTCAACACTCCTAGTATACAAAATAGCTGTTATTTTGTTGACACCCCAAGTAGTTCTGCATAAATCTAAAAGGAAACACATTTTTTTTTTTAAATTATGATTTAATTAAAATGTACATTCCCACATAAATTTGCATGCCCACCTATATGCAGCTCCCATTGCTCTCCCTGCTGGGTAACAGCACACTCTTCCTCTCCACTCCATACACGTCATATCCTCCCAACAACCTCCTATCCCCTCCTCTCCATCCATTTCCGCGCCTCCACTAAGAGGTCAGCAGGATGACATCCTACAGATGCACAGAACCATGAAGTGCACACATGATATGGTTATTCTGTGTTGCCAAGTCCAATCCATTCCTGTCCAAAGAATTGACCTCCATTATGATTTATGGACAGTGGCAGCATCAGGGCCAGGGGCCATGCTCCCAGAGGAACTCCAAGGCCCCTGGACCATCAATTGCAGTCTTTTAGTGGAGATCTCAGGGTGCACCCCTTTTTATTCTTGTGTTGTCAATGAGACTCAACTTTGGAAAACACAAATTTTGATAATAATTCCTTAAAGGGCCTTTCCTACACCATCCATCTCTATTTAACTTTCTTTAAAATTCTCTAAGCATTAGAATTATACAGACATTAAACTTACCTTTAAAAGAAATATGTTTTATTGTGCTTTAAGTGAAAGTTTACAATTAAAGTCTATCTATCATTCAAAAACTTGCATACACACTGCAATGTTACTCTAGTGCTCTCCCCACCCTGTGAGAGCACACTCCTATCCACTTTCAACCAGCTCCTGTCCACCCTCCCTGCCATTTTACCCTGTCTCTAGACATAAGCTGCCCGATTGTTCTCATGTATCTACTTAACTCAAGAAGTAAACTCTTTGCTAGTATTATTTTATGTCTTACAGTTTAGTCCAATCTTTGACGACTGGCTTCGAGACTGATTTCAGCTCTGTGCAAAAGGAGAATCTAGGGGCTGTATCTTCTGGGGACCCTTCAGTCTGTCAGACCATCAAGTCTGGTTTTCTAAACACAGTTCTAGTTCTGTCTACCTATTTTTCTCCTGCTAAGTCAGGGACTCTGTGTTGTATTTCCTGACAGGGCAGTCACTGGCAGTAGCCAGGCACGATCTAGTTCTTCTGTTAGATTCTTGAAGATAACAAATACATTCCATTACTAGAAACAGGCACAGAAGAATCAAGACAAAAACTGCTGTCCTTGTATACTACTTTTAAGTCCTAAAACTTGCTAAAATGGTACATAAAAAGACTCAAAAAGTTACTGGTCACAGCATAAAAATCCTCCCCAGGTAAACAAGTTGTTTACCCTCTACCCTGATCACTAAGTAGGTATTTGGTAAAAAAAAAAAAAAAAAAATTTGCTTTTCCACAGACTAATAGGCCAGACTACTCAAAGGAAGAAAACAAGGGAACTACACTGAACCTTACTTTCTATCCACTCTCTCCCATCTCCTACCCCAGTGAGAATAAAGGAAAAAGGGGGGGTGGGGTGGGGCACAATGTCCCTTTGGTCTAAAAAGCATGGCATTTGGGGTTTCACTGTTGTGGTGCCTGCTTTACTACAGGAAAGCAAAAGACAGCCTTTATTCTGTACCTGGAGTTGTACTCATTTTGAATATAATAAGGCTCAGAAATATTAACTGACTTGCCCAGTTTTACAATTAGGTAATAATAATAGGTCCCTCACAAGAATTTGGTGGTTTAGGTAATTCCCAGTTTACTACTTTTTCTACTACCCCAGTTCTATTGGTGTATTTCAAGAGTGACCATAGAAAAGTAAATATTAATAATAAATACAACTAATTAACAAAATCAACAAACAAAAATAGTTTATATTCTTTCTTACTTAGTAAAGCGGATTTCCAGATGAGAAGTCAAATATTCTCTTGGAGTAAACGTATGCTCCCAAACCACCATGTTTGGTACATAATTTATGGAGAAACATAACTCAGAAAGTGCTGTGTGCAGTTTATCAAGGCTGAAAGAAATATTAATAGTAAATAAAATATTACACATCACAGCCAACACAGAATTAATTTGACAAGCAAATCAGATCTTATGTGATGATAATACTCTTAGAACTACATTTTTTTCTTCCTCTCAGCTAACAAAATTCAAAAGCTTTGATGTCACCATTGTGGGAGTGCCATTTGCCAATGACAGTATTGTTCTCTTGTTTCTGCCTTCAGAGGACAACACTACATTGACAATATACAGTTGAAAGAGCTTCTTCTGCACTCACTAAGACAATTATTTCCAACTCCTTCTGTACTTTCTGTCATAGGGCAAGGAAGGCTATCTAGAAAACAGCCAATAGCTTGCTCAACCTAGGAAGAAGTAGGAAATTTACTTCACACAGCAAATACTGTCCAAGTGACTGCCCACTCACGGCTCCTTTCCAAACAAACAGCCAGCTCTGGATGCTATCAGGTCTTGCATTTCTGCTTTAAAGCAATCATATCAGTTATGTTCTAACTTATTACAACATGCTGGGGTAGGGGGTGTAAAAAACTCAGCTAACAGATTTCTTTTTTTAAATTGAAAATTACAGATTGCTTACAGTGTACCTCCCCAAATTTTAGACACATACTGCATCTTCAGTATTTAGTATGCCAAGACAAGTATTAATATATGTATTTTCTTCAAAAATAAAAAAAACTAGAGGAGAAGATTGTTTTGGTGATGAAATTAAACACGAACTGGCTAATCAAGTTCACGAAGGTTAAAGATGTCTGCCGTATGAAGAATTTACCATTACTAGAATTTCCTTGGTACTAAAAGACATAGAAAACACAAAAAAATCTTCTACTCACAACAAAAGGATACAACAAAAGTGGATGGCTTACTTGGTCACCACCAGTCTGTTTTTCCTCATGCTTTCAACTCCTGGTTTTTCCCTTTCAGGCTCCCCTTTCTTACCAGTCTGCTTTTTTGACTTCTTATTCACTGCTTGGCTGATAGTTTTGGCACAATGCTTGGGCAGTAACTAAATTTTAAAAAGGAATGAAATCTTATTACACCAAATATTTTGAAAGCATACTAACTATTCAAGCAAATCTTAGCTCCATCTAATTGTAGCTGTGTGCTGTCCAGTCAATTCCATCTCACAGTGACCCTTGCAGGATGAATTAGAACTGGCCCCTCTCCCCAGGTTACCTAGGCTATAATCTCTATGGAAGCAGATCTCCAGCAGAGCTGCTGATGGGTGTGAAGAGTAGACTTTTGGATAGCAGCTGAGCACATTAACCGCTGTACCACCAGGTCTCCTGCTATATTTAGACTGTGTAGTAGTAAACAAGATGCTAGCACAATAAGGACACTGATCTAAGTGAGAGAGACTGCTGACATTAAGTTTGGGGAGCCCACACAGCTCAGCGGGAAACAGAAATATGTAATACTTGTGTGACTTGATACTTCACAGAAGTTATAACAAGACTACAGTTTAAAGAGTAAAGCTATACTGGGCAAACAAGGAATGAAAACAGCACATGTGAGTTGGAAGGAAGACAAGAGTTACATAAGGACACGACGTATTCAGAGTCAAGGGAAACTACAGGGTGGTGGAGCATGAATTACATGGTAAATACAATAAGGTGGCTGAGTTATCAGAAAGGACCTTGTTGCCCACATATAGCTTGGATTTTAAAGGTAAGCCCTCCTAGAACAGGAATTTTAAAAAGCAGAACCATCATATGATGAGAGATGTCCTAAGGCTAACTGATACTGTTGGAACAACAGAGACAAACAGTAGAGCTGTTATAAATAATTCAGATAAAAATATGAAAAAAGGGTATAATAAAATTTATGAAAAGTGGCCAGATTTGAGAGAACCTTCTGAAAGAAAATTGATAGGATGTGGGAACTTAGACATAAGGGCAAAGGAAGAATCAAGATGACGTCAAGGTTTATAACTTAAGGCACAGCTAATACTTTTCCTAAGGGAAAGGAAACAAGATATACATGGGAAATAATTCATGTGGCTTAGGGAGATACCACAGTAGGCAAGCAAAGAATGATAAGAACACTGTGGTCAGAGCTGCACTATCCAAGAGTACCCGCTAGCCACACGTAGCTGCTGATCACTTCAAACATTAATCCAAATTAAGTTGTATTCTAAGTGTAAAGTACAAACCAATTTCCAAAAATTAATAATAAAAAAGAAAATTTTCACTAATATTTTTTATTGATTACATATTGCAATGATAATATTTTTGGCTATATCTGGTTAAACAAAATATATTAAAATTAACGTCACCTGTTTCTTTTTACTTTCTTTAATATGGGTACTAGAAAACTTAGAAATTATTATATACGTGGCTTGCATTATATTTCTACTGGACAGTGCTAGGTCAGCAAAAGACTAAGTCGTTACACATAAATGTTAGCTAAAGCCAAGGGAGTAGACTACATTTTGTAAAGCAATGCAGAAGGAATATATTCCCATTTGTGTTGTGGCTAAAAAGTTTCTTTTGAAATAAAATGAACAATTTTAATGAAAATTGCAAACTTCAATAAATATTAAAAAAGCAGTTTTGAAACTCTACAACATCTTACATAAAAACACAACTACTAAATCACAAAACCAAAACGCACAGACACATTTACCATACAATCAACTATCAAGATACTCCTGATCAACTGCCATCCAGTTGATTCTGATTGACATTGACTTTACAAGACAGAGTAGAACTGCCCCCATAGGCTTCCCAAGGCATGGCTGACCTTTTGGTTAGCAGCCATAGCTCTTAACCACTATGCCTGTAGGGCTCCAAAATATTCCCATAGTCCCCAAAATACAAAAGTGTGGAGATAACCCACCAAAAAAGTGATGAGACTTGTGTGGTATCAGTGTCTGTTCAGAATAACAAAAGGATGCAACAGAGAATATGAGAAAGACAAATCCAAAAGACCCTGCAGGTATTCAAATCACAGAGGGTCCATCAGCAGGAGATCAGCTGAAATCCGAAGGGCCTGGAACAAGTGAGTTAGTTCCTACAAGTTGTTAAAATGATCAGCCAAGCCCTCTACCTGGACAGGGCCCCACAACGAGGAGAAACCGCTGAGAAGGGAATCAAAATTGAACAGGATAAGGACAACAGAGATAAAGGAAAGAGAAAACACAAGGAAACGTGAAGAAGAAAGATAACCAGGAAATTCAAACAGCAAACTGCCATATTTGTTAACACTACATTAAAACAACAGAGAAAAGACTTCTGTGAAACCAGAATAACTACTCAAAACAACTCCTTTGAAAAGATTGGAAAACTAATTTCACATAAAAAATGAGCCAGGAAAAAAAAAAAAACCCATCAGGTTCAGATTTCATACACAACTTTTGTTGCTGTTGTTACGTGTTGTTGGGTTGGTTCTGATTCATGACAACCCTATGCATAACAGAAAGAAACGCTGTCCTATCTTGAGCCATGCCCACAACTGTTTTTATGCTTAAGCCCATCATTATGGCTTCTGTGCCATCAATCCATCGCCTTGAGGGTCTTCCTTTTTCACTGACCTTCCACTCTACCAAGCACGATGTCTTTCTCCAGGGACTGACCCCTCCTGACAACATCTGCTAAGTATGTAAGACGCAGTCTTGCCATCTTTTGCTTCCAAGGAGCACTCTAATTGTAGTTCTTCCAGAACAGATCTATTTGTTCTTTTGGCAGTCCATGATACACTGAATACTCTTTTCCAACACCACAATTCAAAGGCATCAATTCTTCTTCTGTCCTCCCGGTTCATTC
This sequence comes from Heterohyrax brucei, assembly GCA_028571685.1. Taxonomy (NCBI): domain Eukaryota; kingdom Metazoa; phylum Chordata; class Mammalia; order Hyracoidea; family Procaviidae; genus Heterohyrax; species Heterohyrax brucei. The sequence goes on from CM053146.1 coordinate 90,562,181, forward strand.
TCCAGCTTTCCTATGCAACTGAAAATACCATGGCTTGAGTCAGGCACACCTTAAGTCTTCCAGGTTACAACTTTACTTTTAAACACTTTGAAGAGGTCCTTTGTGGCACAGGCACTGATTGTGGAACGAAGCAAAGTGAAATCCTTGACAACCTCAATCCTTTCTCCATTTATCACAATGTTGCTTACTGGTCTAGGTGTGAGGATTTTTGTTTTCCTGATGTTAAGGCGCAATCCATACTGAATGCTGTGGTCTTTGATCTTCCATCAGTAAGTGTTTCAAACCCTCTTCACTTCAGCAAGCAGGGTTGTGTCAACTGCATAACATACACTGCTAACGAGTCTTACTCTAAACCTGAAGTGCCCTTCTTCTTCACATAGTCCAGCTTCTCAGATTATCTGCTCAGTATACAGATTGAAAAGGCATGGTGCAAAGCTACAACCCTGACTTTAATCCATGCAGTGTCCCCTCTGTTCTGTTCTCACAACTGCTTCTTGATCCATTTACGGACTCTTCGTGAGCACAATAAAGTGTTCCAGAATTCTGATTCCCTGCAATGTTATCCATCATTTGTTATGATCCACAGAGCTGAATGTCTTTGCACAGTCAATGAAACACAGGCAAACATCTTTCTGGTATGTTCTGCTTTCAGTCGAGATCCATGAGAAATGATACCCATGGTTCCACATCCATTTCTGAATCTGGCCTGACTCTGTGGCAGTTCCCTGTCAATATATTGTTGCAGTCACTTATGAATGCTCTTGAGCAAAATTCTACTTTTGTGTAATATTAATAATATTGTTTAGTAACTGCCACATTTGGTAGGATCACCTTTCTTTGCAATGGGCATAAATATGGATCTCTTCCAGTCAGTTGGCCAGGTAGCTGACCTCCAAACTTCTTGGCATAAATGAGGGAGCATTTCCAGCACTGCATCCATTTGCTCACACATCTCAACTGATATTCCATCAATTTCTGGGGCCTTGTTTTTCACCGATGCCTTTGATGCAGCTGTGACGTCTTCCTTCAGTACCATCAGTTCCTGATCATACGCTACCTCTTCAAATGGCTGAACATCGAGCAGTTCTTTCTGGTATAATGACTGTATGTCCTTCCACCTTCTTCTGATGCTTCCAGAGCCATTTAATATCTTCCCTGTAGAATCCTTCACTACTGCAACTTGAGGCTTCAATCCTTTCTTCAGTTCTTCCAGCCTGAGAAATGTAGAACATGTTCTTCCCTTTTGATTTTCCATTTCCAGCTCTTTGCAGATGTCATTACAATATTTTGTCTTCTCTAGCTGCCCTCTGAAATCTTCTACTGAGTTCTTTTACTTCATCATTCCTTCCTTTTGCTTTAGCTGCTCAACGTTTAAGAGCAAGTTTCAGAATCTCTTCTGACACCCAATTTGATCTTTTCTTTCCTTCCTGTCTTTTTAATGACCTTTTGCTTTCTTCAAGAATGATGTCTTTGATGTCATTCCACAATCTGTCTGGTCTTTGGTCGTTTGTGTTCAACACATTAAATCTGTTCTTCAGATTGTCTTCAAATTCATGTGGGACACACTCAGGGTTGTACTTTGGCTCTCTTGGACTTGCTCAATTTTCTTCAGTTTTAATCAGAACTTGCGTATCAGCAATCAGCATCTGATCTTCTTTTGACTGCTGATATCAAGCTTTTCCAATGCCTTTTTACCAGAGATGTAGTCAATTTGATTCCTGCATATTCCATCTGGAGAAGTCAGTGTGTATAGTATAAGAAAAAACAAAGAACAGAATGGCATCTCTATAATAAAAACAATAGAAGGATGGAAGTCAGGAAAAAAAGAAAAAAAACATTTTTAAGATGAATTCTAAAACAAACACAAGTCTGAACACTTCAAATAATAAAAGAAATATAACTTAAGAAAAATACATCAATAAAAGAGCTGAAGAGATTTAAAAAGTACTAAGAGGAAAACATAGATGAGAGAGACAAAAAAGAACCAATCTACAGAGAAATGCCAAAGCAAAAACCAAATTTATTGCCACTGAGTTGATTCTGACTCATGCTACCATAAAGGTCAAAGCAGAACTTCCATATGGGGTTTCCAAGTCTGTAAATCTTAACGGAAGCAGACTGCTACAATATCTTTCTCTTGCAGAAAGACGGGTGGATTCAAATTGCCAGCCTTTCAGTTAGCAAACACTTAGAACCACTGTACCATCAGGGATTCTCAGATAAGGGTAGTTCCTGAAAAAACAAAACTACAATTCAACAGATCTTTCCAAAAATCAAGGGAAAAAAGTTCAAACTTACATATGAAAGAACACACTAAATTCTTGAGACTATCAAAGAAGAAAGACCAACACCAAGACTTTAAGAAAAAAGAAACACAAACAAACCTAAGCAAGAATTACATGTGATTTACAAAGGAAAGAAAAGCAGGTATCACAAGCTTCTGACAGCAAAATTTTATTCTAGAAGAAAATGAAGTAACATTTACAATATTCAAAGAAAGTATGAATCAAGGCCTTTATAAACAATAATGTGAGCCATATTTTACACACAACCAAAGACTTTCAACTAGTAGTATATTTCTACTAGTAACATGCAAGAACTCTTGCAATACCATTCCCAGGAGCTCTTCCTGAGGAATTTACGAAAAGATGTATTAGCAAATTATGGCCACTAATCAAATTCGGCATTTCTCTTGTTTTTGTACATTAAGCTGTTCAAGTTTCCTGACTCTGCTACCACACTACAGGAAGGACACAGAATAGTAAGCTATGTTGGACTTCACCATGAATATGGAAACAAGACCCAGACTGTAGTACACTCTTTAAGTCAAAAGTCCCAAGTTCTTCAACCTGGGATAAAGGTTGAAGATAAATCATAGGAAAATTTAAAAAATGAAATTAAGAAAGACTTAAAAGACACAAGAAAACTTAATGAGAAAAAGCTATAGTGTCTCCATTCTAAAGTAATAAACTACAAAGAAATACAAAGAAGTGATTAATAAAAAATGCTAATACAGAAGAGGAGGCAGGGGTTAAAAACTAAAATGGGGTATAGGAAGGGGTTTTCGGGTTGACAAAGTTCTATTTCCTGATATCAGTGGTAGTTACAAGGCTGTCTGCCTTATGACAACAAATTATATATTTTGTTAGGTTTCTGTTGTTTCATTTTGTAATATACTGGTTTAAAAAAAACCAGCACATTTATCCTTTAACTCCTCTGCACACTTTTGAAGAGCTCTCCTTGCGTGAACAAGAACTGTAAACTCCTTGATAGGTGAAATGCGGCGCTTTGTTATTTAACTCCCTTCTATCCTCTTAGCTTACCAGACTCCCAGCCTCATACAATCCTGTATGTGCCAATTATAAAAATCACGCTGATTAAGAGTAGAGCTGCACAGCTACCATTAGTGAACTTTTTAATCAAAAATTTCTGGGGGCGGAGTCAAGATGGCAGACTAAGCCCACGTCTCCTTATATCCCTCTGGAAACCAAGACCTGAATTGACAATCAAATGGAGCCTTCTGATCACCTAATCAGCCTTAGGACACTGCACAGAGCTGTTAATTGGGACTTCATACCATTCAGCAAAAAACCTCCTCTCTTTCGCTGACTCCCGCTCCTGGCTAGCCCTGGCTCTCACGGACGGAAGGTAAACGCACCATTTTGACTTTTTTTTTCCTCTGTCTCGGCTGGCAGGCGGAGCTGAGTCTTGCCTGGCGGCTGGACTCAGACGCGCTGCTGGGGGGATAGGCAGGCGAAATTCCCATATTCTGAGAGCCAGGCTTGGGACTCTGTTAATCTAGACACTTTGAGCCTTTTGTATTGTAGCTGCCTCAGCGGGGTTTGCGCGGAACTCCGTGGTCAGGGTGCGGGATGCCATGTTGGTACCGAGATTTTAGCGGAACCTTGTTCTTAGCCTGGGGAGCCAGCGCCTGCAAACGGGACAGCGCTTCTCCAGCAGAAAAGTAGTGATTTTGCACAGTGCTGCCTGCACTGGGGGCCCTGCAACAGAAGCAGAGGAATCACTACCCCTCTGTCTGCTGCCTGTGTGGAGGACGCCATCTTGGGTACGGTGGCCGCAGCTGGATCTAATTCTTAGCTTGGGAGCCAGAGCCTGCCCACAGGAGAGTGCTTTTCTATCACAAAACCAGTACTCCACGCAGTGTTGGCTAAGGCTAAGTGTCAGCAGAGGCCACCAGGGCAGTAGCAGTGCTGTATTCTGAACTAGTTTGTTATCATCTGGGGTTGGATATAGTGGTGCTTACTTTGTCAGATGAGAAGAGGGACCTCTACACCTGAAAACCTAACTGACTTGTGAACTGGTCAGATACCTTTTGCTTTACATTTGAAGACAGCCTAGAGAAACATTTGCAATCCATCCTCACAGTACCTCTTCCAGCCTCTATATACTCACATGGGACCCAAAAAGCAACAGACAATTGTGGCATACAAGCAATCACTCATGGCTTCAGAAGGCTCTCAAACAAAGCAACCAAGGAGTTTTCCAGATGAAGAAACTTTTATGAAAGCATCAGGAAGTGAATACAAGTTGATTATATACACAGCCCTTCTAGACCTTATACAAAATGCAGCAGAACAAAATGAAAAATTAAGCAAGTTGTTTGATCTGATGGAACACCAGTACTCTGAAATCCAACAGATCAAGAAGAAAATCAAAGACATACAAACTTCCATGCAAAGCCAAGAAAACAGAATGGAACAAATGGAAAAAAGAATTTCTGACTTGGAAGACAGAGCTACTGATGCCAGTGTCTATAAGCAGAAATCAGAAAAAAGAAACAAGAAAAATGAAGAAACATTAAGAAGCATGTGGGACTCTATTAAGAGGAACAACCTTCGATTAATTGGAGTCCCTGAACACGGTGAGACATCTGAGAACACAGAGAGTATTGCTGCTGAGCTGCTGAAAGAAAACTTCCCAGAAATCATGAAGGAAGAGAATATAGACATCTCAGATGCATATCGTACGCCACCCAATATAGATCTCAAAAGAAAGACTCCAAGACATATGATAATCAAGCTTAACAAAATGAAACATAAGCAGCAACTCTTAAAGGCAACAAGACTCAAGGCAAAGCTAACATTCAGAGGGAAACCCTGTAGGCTTTCTTCAGATTTCTCAGCAGAAACCATTCTGGCATGGAGACAGTGGCATGACACATTCAAAGTCTTGAAGGAGAAGAACTTCCAACCAAGAATTATATATCCTGCAAAACTATCTTTCAAATACGAAAATGAAATTAAGACCTTCCCAGATAAACAGAAACTCAGAGACTTTGTAAAAACCAAACCCAAACTACACGAAATATTGAAAGAAGTTCTTGGCTTTGGCTTAGAAGAACGAAACCACTAACTTTATATTTTAGAACGACACACTACTCAATACTCTACTCATTTAGGGAAGGCTCCAAAGTAAATCACAGCTTTGATTTGGAAAGAAGCAATCCAGTGATCATCATGAAAACTATGGTGTCATCATAATAAAAAGAGGGATGTACTACAGTCGTTATAGTCCTTCCAGATGGAGAGGAAGATGACAAGACTGGTAGTAACTAAAATTGGGTTTATAAATAGTTTATTAAGGGGGTTTATAGGGGCAGCTGTAAAGCACAACAAAGATGTATCATACCATTTCAAGAAATCTAACACACGAGTCTCAACAACTATAAAACCAGCTCTGAAAAAGGTGAAAAATCAACTCACAAAAAAGTGTCCCAGAACAGACTAATAAGAACAACAGAGAAAACATCAACATAAAAATAAACATATCACAATGGCAGCAGTGAACACATACCTATCAATAATTACACTGAATGTGAATGGACTGAATGCTCCAGTAAAGAGACACTGAGTGTCATCTTGGATCAAAAGACACGACCCATCCATATGTTGTCTACAAAAATTTCTACAGAAGAATTTTGATCAAATGGGGAAGTACAGACCAGTATTCAAAAACTTTCAAGGAATCCAGGCTTTCTGGAGTCATAAAGGCCAGGCGAATCCCTGAAACTACTGCCCTGAGACCTCTTAAAAGAAATAACTAGTCAAGAATGTCTGCCTTGGGCATTGTGCTTTTAAGATGTACCTATGTGGGCTCAAATTGGTAACAGTATCTTTACAAATCAGATGAGAAGCTCAGGGACTGAGTATATGTTAATGAGGGACCAACAACACAGAAAAAAGAGGGTGAGAATGACTGCCCAACTCAAAGAATGTTAACAGTCTCACTGAATTACACATACAGAAGCTGTTGAACTGGTGTATATTTTGTTCTGTATATTTTCAACAACAAAAACAATAAAATAAAATAACCCTTCGCAGCTCTGTATTTACAAACTTTTTCCCCATATAGCCTTAGCACATGCTGCTCTCTCTACCCTGGAAGTGCTTTTCATCACCACTCTGGTCTCCGTGTCACACATTCATTATCAGCTACCTATCCAGCTTAAGATTCCTCTCAAGCCTCCCTTTTCTGATGCCCCTGTAACCAGCATCTACCTTATGCCTAATGCACATCTTTAAGCAGAAAATACAATGCATTATTACACTTAGTTAATTCCCTCTAACGTATAACTAATAAGTGCTCTGAGAATAGAAACCAACAATTATCTGTCAATTTATATGTCTAGTGACCAGCATAGTGTCAATGGAATGTTGTTACTTAATACTGTGCAAAGGAAGTGAAGCATTACTGTATAGTGAGAACAGTGCAATTTTATCCAACAATTATACGTATCACAAATGAGTTATCAAAAAAAAAAAAAACCTGTTAATGAAGCTTTACAGGAGGTAATTACACTGAGAGTCTGAGAACTAAAAGATAGAAAGTGAAAAAGGTAACTGCCTGACTGCTCATTTTCTTGTGTTCATCCACAAACTCCCTATCTGTATTAATTAAAATCATTATTACCTGATCACTAAGAGTACACTGTTCTGTGCAGATATCAGTGATGAGATTTCGAGCCTGCTTAGCCATTTCATCCAGGAACATATTACATAGCGAAAGACTGCGATCTCCAATGTGATGTCGCTGTTAAGGCAGAGCAATAACAACAGCAATAAGAGTTACATAACAACGCTGTTTAAATGAAGGTAATTTTTAAGTTAACGTACAAAATTAGGATAAAGTTTGAAGTACAATAAAGAGTATGGATGAGAGATGTTACAGAGTTCTTTTATCTTCTGTGACAACTATCCTTAACATGAAAAAACTATGAATGTAATTTTCAAATGGCTAAAGGTTTTATATACAGTTCTTAAATATAATATTACACAGGTATTGCAAAAGAACTTAATGTTTTACAATCTTACAAGGTTTTAAAATTTACATGTGATGTATAATTCTTGACAGAACAAAGCACTTTGTAGTACATAAAACAGAAAAAGAATAAGAAAAAAGAGCTCCAATACTTAAATAACACTGTTGGAAATCAGGTCCACAAAGCAAACACACAGGCATTCAAGTCTCCAGAGCCAGCCACCCTGGGGAAGGACTGACCACGCACTGACAACAGTGGGAAATAACATTGTATCTCATTTTACGAGATTATGTATGTGCATGTATTAAAAACAAACAAACCACCCTACTGCCACTGAGATGACTCCGACTGACAGTGCCCCAACAGGACATAGCAAAACTACTTCACAGTGTTTCCAAGGAACACGTGGTAGATGTGAACCACTAACTTGGTTTAGCAGTCATAGTTCTTAACCACTACGTCAAATGGGGTTTCCTGTACATGTATAAACCAAACAAAAAACCAAATCCACTATCGGTACGTCAATTCCGAGTCACAGCAGTCCTGTAAGTTAGAGTGGAACTGCCCTTTAGAGTTTCCAAGGAGCATCTAGCAGATTTACACACACTCAAATCCATTCATCTCTTATCTACAAGATTCTGGACTTTTTTAGTTTTAGCGTACTGTGAACTGGATGGATTTTCCTTGTCAATGGTAACTGGTAAATAGAGATTGCGGATTTTTTCACTATCAATTTGTTAACACTTTTCAAAGAGATAAAGAAGAAAAGTTTTCCTTTTCCTGACCTCTCATATTTATATAAATACATTTAAAGATGACATACAAGTACTTTTTTGCTGCTGACCAAAATAAGACACAAAATATAAAAATACTTGAATGTGAAAAATAACTGTTCCTAGAACTATAATGATGTCATGGATTGAACTGTGTATCCCTAAAAATGTATGTGTTGATTTGACTCAGCTAGGAGTCCCGTAAATACAGTGCCATTCTTCCCATGTGTTGTGAATCCTGCCTTTGTGATACTGATGATGGGGTATGGGCTGCAGTTGTGTTAGTGAGGCAGGATTCAAGCTACCAGCTTGTGGGATATGAGTGAGAGAAGTGAGCGGAGGAAGTTGGGAACCTGACACCACCAAGAAAGCATGACTGAGAGCAGAGCATGTCCTTTGGATCTGAGATTTCTGTGCCAAGATGCTCTTGCTGGATTTGGACTCGGCCTACTGGACTGTGATAAATTCTCTTGCTGAACAGACTTACAATTTATAAATGGATTTGCGGCTTACCGGACTGTGTCAAATAAAATTTCTCTTCATACAGCCTTCCGCTCATGGTATTTTCTGTTAGAGCAGTACCAGGGGACTAAGACAAATGATAGCTTAGACTGCATTTTATTTACAATGTACTTTAAACCTTTATATGAAGCCAAACCAAAAGGGATTTGCAGGCTACATAAAACTAAATACTGGTCCACACTAGGAAAGATTTTAAATTATAAACATTTAGCCTTTAAAAAAAAATCAAATTCTGATTTTTGAAAGATAAAATATAACTCTTGCTATTACTTCTAACTCGAAAGAATACTGAACTAGGATTACTTTAAATTCATTCTCTACAGATACTAGACTAACTCATTTAAAATATAAAGCCGACTTGATTATTCTTCATCAGCTCAGAAAGGCTGAGTCTGGAAAAAACAACTGAAGTTTCATAACAAGTCACACAAGTCTCTCCATCATCTCTCCTCTGTTTCTGGTTATAGCCCTGAGAACAAACTGTAGGAAGACAACAGCAGAAGCAGAGGGACCATGTAAGAGAGCATTACAATAATCTAGACAAAAGATGATGTGATTCAGAAGAGGAGAAGTGGCAGGAGTCTAGATATTTAAATGCAGAAGCGAAGACAGAAAAGGCTGCAAGGTCAGGGCTATATATATACATCAATAGCTGTATTCTACACATGTTATATACATTTCACATGGCTAAAAATACCTGAACTGAGGCACTGTTAGCAGCAGGATGAAGGAAGAATCTGGATTTGAGGGGAAAAGGTTGGGCTGGAAATATAAATTTGGGAGAAATCAACACATGGAGGAGTTTTAAGTAATGAGGCTGTAATTGAAGAGCAAACTATTGCACTGGACACTGCATACAGCCTGATGTAATTCTAGTTCCCCAAAAATACTGGTTGCTGCACCCCATTTTTGAAGGATTTCCTGACCTAGCAGGCTGTGAATTTCAGATCCAGCTCCAAAGGTACTGTGTTTCTACAAATTCAACATATATGCTCCAGCTGAAGATGAAGTCTCAGCATCAAAGGGCCTTGGAGACTTTCTGTAATCCCTCTAATATAAATGAACTAAAAGACCAAAACAAACATTTTAAAACTGGACTGCTTTGAAAACTATGCATACCAACTCACTACCTCACATCAATTCACCCTCAGGTGAATTTCCTCAGTGGTTTCGGAGTGCCCTACTCATTAGATCATGAATTTATTAAGAGATTGTGTTTTTTTTTTTGCCTATTTTTATCATGAGACTTGGTAAGGCAGTTGGAAAACACCAGGCTTTAACAAATTTGCTAAATGAGTAACATTTGCTAAATCAGTAAGTAGTACCACTGACTAGCTATGTGACCATAGGAAATAGCAGTGCACCAAAGACTTTCCTCATCTGAAAACTAAGGGCAATTATCAACAGTACTGGTTATGCTGCCACTCTGTGAATAATAACCAAATGAAACAAAAGACAGCCCAAAAGTGTTATAAGCTTTATGACTCTATATAAATACAAACACACCTACTCCCTGCTTATAGACTGTCCATTACCTGACAATTATTTTGCATTTATGACAACAGCAATAAATTTCCTATCCTACTATTTGGTTTATTAATGACTCACCAACATGCACATCCTCTGCATCAGGACATGCGGACAAAGGACCTGCACTGCCCCAGAATCTAACCATGTTAATAAATGAGGAGTGGGTACATTATTAATTACCTGTTTTAACTATATATTAAGAATCAAGTGTTACTCTTTTACAGAATCGTAACTCTACCAACTAAATCAGAAGGCAAAAACACCTAGACAACTGACCTTAGGCAGATAATGATAAACATTATGATAGCATTTATATGACAATAGAATCAGAGAAAGACAAACTCTAGCTGAAGAAATAGTGATAGTCTTTTTCTATGAGGTGCAATTTAAACTTACTGTTAAAGAACAAGTCAAAGCACAAGAGGCAGAATTCTTGGGTGGTGCAGTTAAGACCTTGAGTACTAGCCAAAAAGCTAAAGTGTGAATCCACCCAAAGACTCTCTGGAAGACAGGCCTGGTGATCTGTTTCTTAAAAAAATCTCCCTGAAGTTCTACTCTGAATATATGGTGTCACCATGAGTGAGAATCGACTCTGGGACACTACCAACAACAACAGGTAGAGGTGCAGTGAAATGAAGCCTTAGGCCAAACAGTGCAGGCAAGTAAAAGTAAATTAGTATGATTCAGAAGGTGGTTTAGGAAGTAGGGAGAGAAAGCAAAAGATAAGAACAGTGGGTAGAGATTGTATTACAGAAGGTTTTAAATATCTGGCTGAGAAATTTCTACTTGACTTCAAAAGCAATGGAGAGTCATTAACAGCTCTTAAGAAGGGAACAGGTATCTGATTGCCTTCTGTTAGAATTAAAGACAAAAATATCAAAGGCAGGAAAACCACTTAGGAATACGTATGAATAGCACTGAAATCTGAACTACTGCAGTGGCAACAGCAATGGGAATGAGAGGAGTGATACAAGAAATAACACAGAAAGCAAAATTAAGAGGACTTGATGGATAATTTCATGTGAAGGGTAACACTGTAGACGGACAGTCAATGGTGTATCTTAGGTATCCACTTTGAGGGGGAAAAAAACTTTTAAAACTATTAACAACTATTAAATCAAAAAACACTAAATCTAGTAAGTAGTGTTAATACTCTCACAAATATTAATCCCTAAATCACTCCCTGATACACTTCCTCTGTAGGCTAACCTCTCCTAGTCTGCTTCTTAAAGAATACAATCTTGAATAGATGATGTCATCTAATGCTTAAAATGGTAATAATATTACTGCTATCAGTATGTTTCTTATCTACAAATGCTGCAGTTCAAGCAAAGAGACTCACCATTAAGTTAAACTACAAAGCAGTACACTATTTAATTGTACTATATGCTCTCACCCCACTTACACTGTGGTATTTGTTCTTTAAAGATTAGAAGAAACACCGAGTGTCTGATAGATACTTGGCATCAATAAAAGTTGCTACTACACTTATGGATGAAGATCAAAGCCTTCAGTGTGGATTGTACCCCATCATGGAGAGGACAGGGGTCCTTACAGCTGGACCAATGGGTGACATTTTGATAAATGGAGAAAGACAGTGAAGTTGTCTTGCCCATGGAAACAGCAGTCAGATGACATACTGCATGGGGCAGATCTACTGCAAAGAGCAGAGATGTCACTTTGAGGATTGGGGTGCATCTGACATAAGCTATGGTATTTATAACTGCCTCATATGAATGTGAAAGTCAGTCAATAAATAAGGAAGACTGAAGAAGGAAAAAAAATAATAAAAGTTGCTACTAAGTACTTCAGTTACTCAGTAATTGCACATATATGTGTATCTTACATGTATCAGCAAATGTGGTGTTTGCTCAATACATCCATAACATCACCAACTCTAGAAAAACAACTCTGTATATTAAGTTTTCAAGCCTTTCCATGATAGCTTGAGAGAGAAAAACAACATTCAAAATCAGTGTATATATCATCACTATAAACATTAATGCTTGATCTGTCCTTTATTTCCATAAAGGTAATTCCCAGTGACTTTATAATACAAACACTCTTACATGTGTGTATTTTATCCATCCACATACATTCTTATACCTATTCAACAATTCTTTGATTCTTCATAGACGTACATTAGAAAAGAAGCTAAATCGGGGAATGATGACTACATGAATATTTGGTGGTTTAAATGTTTTGTTTAGCATAGTCTACACATCATACCACTCGAAACTTACCTCTTCTGGACACAGTTCATGTGTGCAACTCATAAAATGCGTACAAAGTAGTGGAAATGCAATCGAGTATCTTGACTGAGAAGGCAGCTCCAAACACTGCTGAAACATCTTCTCAAAAGCACGACTATAAAAACTGTGTTAGGAAACAAATTAAAACGTAGAATCATAAGTTTCATAGTTAAAAATAAAATTTTATCAATCATACCTATAGTTAACTTGAACTTGAATCAAGGGAATGATTAAAGGTTACCAACTAGTAGAATTTATTCTGTTAAAAAGAAATTGACACATTTTTTCCAAAGAACATCTCTTATACATAAATAATCATTTCAGATTACAATATTGTGTAACATTTAAAATAAAAAACTTTAGCAGAAAATAAACCCTATCTAAATACCATGAGTACATAATATTCAAATCTCACAGCATCAAATGCCAACAAAGCTAAATCACCAACAATTTTAAGAAGCATCATTTTGTACGCCAGTAAAAAAATATTATTAATCAAACAATAACATGCCAATGATTTCAAATCATATCCTGAATTTTTTTTATTGCGCTTTCAAAGTTTACAGTTCAAATTAGTTTCTCACACAAAAATTTATACACACGTTGTTATGTGACCCTAGCTGTTCTCCCTATAATGTGACGACACACTCCTCTTTTCCACCCTAGATTTTCCATGTCTATTCAACCAGCTGTTGTCCCTTTTTGTCTTCTCATCTTGCCTCTGGATAGGAGTTGCCCATTCAGTCTCATGTACTTCTTGAGCTAAGAATCACTCCCTTCAAGAGTACCGTTTTATGTCCTATAAACCAAAACCAAAACCAAAACCCCAGACCCATGGCTGTCAAGTTGATTCCAACTCATACCGACCCTATAAGACAGAGCAGAATGGCATCACAGAGTTTCAAAGGAGCACCTAGAGGGTTTGAACTCCCAACCTTTTGGTTAAGAGCAACAGCACTTAACCAGGGTTTCCTTTATATCCTATGGTCCAGTCCTATCTTTGGAGAGTTGCCTTCAGGATCACAACTTAAGAGACATTAAATGTAAAAGAAAGTGAACTGATAAAAAATAGTATATCTCAAATTAACTAAGACAAAGAGAAGTAATAAATGCCTTTATTAGAGATGTGACAAACAAAAGGACAATCCAACATGAGGAATATGGATAAAAAGTAACTAAATACGGATGAAAATTATAAATTTTAAACATCATTCTAAGTGCTCTTAGTTTCAAGAAAGAACAGAGGACTTCTATTTGCTATATACTCTCTCTTTCTCTCTATTTGCTAACAGGTATCTTTCCACAGCCCAAAAGTACCTTTTTATAAAATGCTCCCTTTTCTTTGGGTCCTACAATAGAACAGGGTTACAGTCTTACAAGATCCACGCTAATATGACACATAATGTATCTAAACCTAAAAAAGTGTATTTATTGATGTGTTTCACGAGCTCCTTCAAAAGATCTCCTACATCTTCTTTGCCAAAATGATACATGTCTTTTGTTGGCAATGTTAAAAAAAAATCCACTATTCCTTTTCATTTTTAAGCATACATTACTGAACTGCCTTATCTACTAACATAAAAATAATCAAGAAATGTATCTTTAGATACTAAAGTTTTTGATTCACAGAAAACTACAACTTACCAAAATATGGAGAGATCTGATGTTTCCACCAACATTTCCACCAAGGAATCCACCATTTTTGTATGAAAAATTATTGTATTCATCATCTTTCCAAGTTCTCTGTGATCTGCAAGGCTAAGAGAAGCCTTAGAGACACTAGTATATGCCTGTAAATGTTCAGCAGAACAACAACAAAAAAAGTAGTTTAGGTATAGATCAATGACTTTAGTCGTGTATTATTCTAGAGAAAAATTTTTGAACAACCTGAACAGTGTATCATGATACTCTATCAGTAAGATTCTCCTTTTTTTTAAGTCTATGAAATGGTCCTAACCTGAAATTTTCATCTAGAACTTCTTTAAATAAATACAGAACAGAATCTGATACAAGGGTGGTTCACCGTGAACTTGATTGAAGGAAAATGAAGAATTGCTATAGTATCGAAACTAACAGAAATGGCATGTGAAATGCAATTCTCAATCTAGTTGAAGACAAACACAGGAAAGGGATGAACATAACTACTACACATGCTGATTCAATGTTCTAGATTATACAGACTCAGTTAAAAACTATACAATAGATGTATGAATGCATGTGAAGTAGACTCCAACTTGTGGCAATCTTGCGTACAATAGAACGAAATACTGGTCAGTCCTGTTTCATCCTCATAATTAAAACACTAACAGGAGAAACAATATATAGGATTAGAAAGTATAAAGGAACTCCCTGTTCTTTCTGTAAACCTGAAACTACTTTACATTCTCTCTGGAAAAAAAAAAAAAAGACTCACAAGAAATGGAGGTGATAAAATGAGATAGTGTGATTAACTCATTTAAAAAGTTCACAAAAATTGAAAAGTACACAAGACTAAAAAAAAAGCTGATAAGTTTAAATAAAAATGTCAAACATGAACAACTCAAGGAAGCAAGCTCACTGAAGAAGGTAGATTGACTAATGATGTTTTAAGGATATGATCCCTTAGAAAACCGGGGGGAGAAAAGCCAATACAGGGAGAGTGGAGGAACTATTCCCTAAGACTAGAAAAAAGACAAGAGGAAGATGAAAGTAGTATCAGTGAGAAATGACCTCAAGAACAAAACTGAACGGGATTCCACCAAAAGCACAAACTGTTAACATTCTCCCAAATTCTTCCTACCTGAAACCAAGGTCAGTGAGCCATCTCTGATTCTTCACACCTCCTGTAAAGACCTTTTCCTTCATACCCACTTTCTATTCAAAAATTTCTTTATTTACCCTTTGCTCATGTTTACGCTTTTCCTCTATGTGCTAATTTTTCTTTCCAAATTCTACCCATTTTTCAAGTCCACGTAAAATACTGCTTTGCCTATAAAGCTACTACTAGTAATTTCAATTTGAAACAACTTTTCTCACTTTCGATAAAACTGCAATTAACTAATAATTATATTGTATCTGTGGCATCTGACCTTAATCTTCTACATTTTACGAGCGCTATTTAATTTTTCACATACTTTATACTTTGTCTAATTGGCCAGATAATCAAATTCTCAAATTCAGAACATGTGTAACTCTTCTACAAATTATGTAACTGTTCAATGCTGTGGCACCGGTTCCAAATCATAATGACCCTACCCACAACAGACTAAGATGCTGCCCTGTTCTGCACCATTCTCACAATGGTTGCTGTATGAGTCCACTGCTGCAGTTAGTATGTCACTCCATCTTGAGGACCATCTTTCTTTTCACTGACCCTCTACTTTAAACAAGCATGATGTCCTCCTCCAGGGATTATCCCCCATCCTGACTGCTCAATATTTTAACTCCTATATCCTATAACCAACTGCCATTGAGTCAATTCCAACTGATAGCATCCCACAGGACAGAGGAGAACTGCCCCGCAGTGTTTCCAGGGATCACCTGGCAGATCTGAACTGCCAACCTCGTGAAAAGCACCATATAACCACAGTGAAGCCCTAATCGTGTAGTAAGATTTTGGCTGCTAACCAAAAGGCCTTGGAAACCTTACAGGGCAGTTCTACTCTGTCCAAGAGTGTCACTATCAGCTGGAATTGACTTTATAACAACAGGTTTTGTTTTGTTTTTTGGTATCCTACAGTCTAAGGACATGAAATATTCACCATCTACCTGCTCTTTAACATCTTTGTAAACCTCCTAGGTTCTGGACATGGCATTCTCCTTACACTTTTACTGTTCCCTCCCAGCCAAGAGTTGTTTGGTTTAGTTGACTGACCCATTTTTCCCTTCTTCGGTAAGCTCTGTCCCATTTGTTCTTAAAACATAAGGTCCACGTGCAATAGAAAAGATGTTTGGTGGCACAGTGGTTCAGTGCTTAGCTGCTAATTGAAAAGCTGGCTGTTTGAAACCACCAACTACTCCATGGGAAAAGAGTTCAGTAGTCTACTTCTGTAAAGCCTAGGAAACCCAACGGGCCAGTTCTACTCTGTCTTATAGAACTTCTGTGAGTTAGAATCTGACTTGACGACAATAGATTTGGGTACATGTAGTAAAAAGGGGCACAGTGATTGTATATCCCAAAGATTAAGGGTAGGTACACGAAAGAACAAAATGGACAGTTGCTGATGATTTTATGAAAAAAAAATATTAAATTAGGGATCTGTCAATACTATCTTCTTCAAGGAAACACTGGTAGCATAGTGATTAAGAGCTGCAGCTCTTAATCTCCCAAAGACTGGAGGTTCAAATCCACCAGATGCTCCTCGGAAACTCTATGGGGCAGTTCTACTCTGTCCTACAGGTTCCCTATGGGTCAAAATCAACTCACTGGTAATGGTTTTATGGACACTGTTCAAACTCATGTATTTTGCCAAATGAATGAACTACAATAAAACAAAGCTAAATTCTCAAGTGAATCCTTCAAATGAGTAAAATAATAATACTAACACTGCATTTAATATGAGCACAGTGAAAATATATCTAAATCTCTAAAATTTTCTGAACCCAAGTGGCCTATCAGGAGGCAGGAGACTGAAATAGCTCAAGTTTTATGACAACGACTTCCAAATTCAAATTTGTATATATATCCTTTTTCAGAGCAAGTTCACTTTCCACGTTTTACTTCTTTATTGTTCCATATCTTTTATTTTTTCTTAAACAAGTAAATGCTAATTATTAGGCTTTGTTTGTTATAGGAAAAAGTAACTAAAATATATAAAGATTTACTATTTGAGAAGGATGTGTTTTCCTGCTCTCTCACGACTCGGCTTTGCAACTCAAGCAAATTAATACTTCTCATCTCATCTATGTATTCTACACCTCCAAAACTATGATCCCCATAGAACACAGAACAAGCAGGGGAAAAATATCTATATATTTGGAGGTTGGAAGTTAAGAAAAAAAGCAAAAGCACCTTGAGGAGCTAAGCAGATTCCCAGAAAAATAAGCTCTTCCTAGGAATTCATCTTGAGTACACCGAAAAACCTCTTTCACGTGTGCATGCTCTCTGTATTTTTTAATTAATAAAAAAAGGAGTTTCATTTTAAGTTTCAGAACAATACGGTAGTGTGATCCCATTTTTATACTTATACATCTAAAAGAATAGATCCCAGTTATTGAAAGTGGGTATTTCTGGGAAATAAGATAGAAAAGGTGTTTACTTTAATTTCCTGCTTTACTTTTGGGACAGTTGTTAACTATTTTATAATACAATCTATTAGTATTTTAAAAATACATGTATTTTTAGAATATACAGATTACTGAGAACACTGGGCCACAGTTTTCCTCTAATTACTAGAAATATTTTAGGGGCAATTAAATGTCACATTAAATTTACAGTATACACAAAGAGTTAAACACTAAATGAAAAGTTTTAAAGTCTACAAGCACTTATTTCTGTACATGGGAAAAATGAGGCTTCTGGTACAAGCTCAGGGGATGCCAAACTATGTAACCTGTGGGTTAAAAGACTGTTTTTATAAATAAAGTATTATGAGAGAGACTATACACGACCTGGAGGAAAGACCGAAGCTGTCAAAGATTTCACTTTACTTGGATCCACAATCAACGTCTAAGAAGGCAGCAGTCAAAATATAAAATGTGTGTTACACTGGGCAAAACTGCTGCACAAAACATTTTTAAGGTCTTGAAAAGCAAAGGTGTCACTCTGAAAACTAAGGGGTACATGACCCAAAGCATGGTATTTTCAATTGCTTCATATGCATGTGACAGTTGGACAATGAATAAGAAAGATTGAAGAAGAATTTATGCATTTAAATTATGGTGTTGGTGAAAACCACTGAATATACCACAGACTTCCAGAAGAACAAGTAAATCTGTCTTGGCTGAAGTACAGCCCAAGCACTCACTGGAAAGCAAGAATGTTGAGACTTTGTCTCATGTACTCTGGACATGTTATTAGGAGGGACTAACCAGGCTCTGGAAAAGTGGGTCAGTGAAAAAGACGAAGATCACCAACCAGATGAACAGACAGAGGCTGCAAATGTGGGCTCAAACACAGTAACAACTGCAGGGATGGCACGGGACCAGGCAGTGTTTCACTCTAGTTGTATGCGAGCTCACCATGAGTCAGAACCAATGTGACGGCACCTAACAACAACAATATGGTCCATGAGTCTAAAATTCTCAGTATCTGATCATAACCAAATAAAGTCTGTCAGCTCCTGCACTGGATTAAAAAATACGTGGTTAAAAAGGATTTTTTGCTTCCATTATAGAATTAAGTATTTTTATCATTGCAATCAAAAAAGACGCTGGGATTTAAATGTCTGTAAATTTTCAAGTTACAATAATCAACTTTATTCAACAACCTTTTTATACTAGATTAAATGAGAAACGTATTCACCCAAGTTTAATAACTAGTACAACTGATAAGGTATTCCATGACAAAAAACCCACGAAGATTAATAAATTTTTACCTGTAACCTAAACCAGTCTAATCTCATTCCTCTGAAATCAAATACTTCCCCATCTTCAACTGTAATTAGAAAAAGAAATCACAAAGCAAATTAATATTTTTACAAATCTACAATCATATTTTAAAATTAAAGAGCTAAGAATGAGAAGCAATAATTCTCAAATCCTATAAAGGATAAAGGAAGGCTGTGCTAAGAGGGTTGTAATATTCAGACTTCTTGCCTAAATTCTCCAGCTCTCAATATGTTTACAAATTAATTTTGAGAAGCAGACAGCTTGAAAGATCCTGTGAATATTATACCTTGGACAGCTTGCTGAAGTTCCACAAAAAACAAAGATCACCAGACAACTAAACAGCATTTTTAGTACTAGGTTGCTTAAACTAAATATTATTCAGAAAATTTTAAAGTCTCTGATCTCTTTTATTTAAAGACAAACTAAAGCAGTACATCAATCCACTGGAATGGTGCATTCAAATAACGGACAGTCTAGTGTAAATATCAAATTCCAACACTGACAGGCACAAGCTCAATGTCCTATTATACTATTTAATAAATTGTTAGGCTGGACAAATTATTTAACATCTTAAATCTTGAGTTTCCAAAGGTGTAAAACAGAAGTAGTAACAGTGGTTTGAAGAACTGGTATGAACTGAATGGGATAATGCATACAAAAGCATCTGGCAAAGACTGAGACTCTATAAGCAGTATCCATTACTGCCATTTCTATAGGTAAGCCAAGTCTGAACCAAATATCCACTTTGTTACAGTATGTAGTGCGGTACCACTGAGTGGTTTCCAATCAGAGTGACTCTATGTACAAAAGTACAACAGTGTTAACAATATGCAACACTTTATCATTTTCTTATTTTTTTACTTACAACATGCCTCTCTTTTTCCTGCTAAAGAATAAGAAATGTCAAACTACAATTCTTATGGTTTTTACAAACATCACTAGAGACCCGTTTTGGAAACCTTTACTTCAGCAGAATAGAGTGAAAATGAAAGAAGCAGACTACATAGTTCAAAATTTAAGTTAAGTGATTGTGTAAAATTAGCTGTTAAATTCTTTCCTTATTAATTAAGTTTGAAAATCTAACTGGGAGAAAACAGGCTTCTAGTTACAACAGTAGTCACCTTGTTTTACACTCAGGGAAGTCATAGTGTTAACAAAAGAGGACATGATGATTGATTCATCTTCAGGGCAAACCGAAAGATTCTGGAAAAGAAACAAAAAGTAGTATTAAAAACAGTTATGTGAGAAACTACATAGGTCCATCAATTTGTAAATTTATAAGCAAATTGTGGTATATCCCACACTACATATTTTTCAGCAATAAAAAGGAAAAAAATAATAGACACAATAACATGGATGAATCTCAAGAACACTACACTAAGTAAAAGAAAAACAATACAATATATTGCAAGTGAGTCCAATGACATGAAATTTTAAAAAGCCAAAACTACAGTGACAGACACAGATCAGGGGCTGCTGGGCTGTTGGGCTGGAGGGGAAGAAATAACCTTTACCGTATCACACAAGTAAATGTTTAAGAGTGCTGGAAATGTTCTGCATCTTGGCTGCAGTGATGGCTCCACAAATGCATATATTTCAGAAAACTGAAATTGTATACACAGAATGTACGTATGATGTACCAAAACAAAAAACCCAAACTGCTGCCTCTGAGTTGATTCCAATTCATTGTGACCTAGAGAAAAGAGCAGAATCACCTCCATACAGTTTCCAACAGTGTCTGATGGATCTGAACTGCCTTTCAGTTAGTAGCCATAGCTCTTAATAACCACTATGTCACCAGATCTGAGGCTTAGGATCTAAGTTTGAATACAGGCTCTATTACTTGTATTGTACAATATTTAGCCAAGTTACATAAGGTCTCATTATCCTTCAATAAATAACAAAACAATACCTAACCTCTTGGAGTTGTTGTAAGTTATAATATATGTTGGCAATTCTTAACAGTATTGTTATTGACACAGTTGATATTATTACTATTACTGCAACTCCAGAAGGAATGCTAAAAATATTCAGTTTTTATTAAAAAAAAAAAAACAGAAACAGCTGTCAGATAACTTAAAATTTTTAACACTATAAAATAAATCTAAAATTTATTATTGTGAGATGCTGTTGACTTAATTTTTTTTAACTCTTAGTGACTCCATGTGGCAAAGCAGAACTGCCCTATGGAGTCCTCCTGGCTGTCATCTTCACAGAAGCACACTGCCAGGTCTTTCTCCCACAGAACCACTGGGAGGGTGAGACTCACCAAGCTTTCAGTTAGCAGCCCAGTGCTAAACCACTGCACCAAAAGTGCTCCTTATCAAAAAAAAAAGGAAACTCACTGCTGTCTAGACAATTTTGATCCACTGCAAGCAAAGAAAGCACAGAGGACACAGCAGAACTGTCCCACAGAGTTTCCAAGGAACAGCTGGTGGATTTGAACCACTAACCATCTGGTTAGCAGCTGAGCTGTTAACGACAACACCATTAGGAGAAAACAGCCATTAACAGTTTCCAAGTTTCATGAAGCCAGAAATTCTGATGGACTTTTATACTGTGTGTTCTCATGAAAAAAATAATAGTAAAACTAGCCTGTATGTTATATGGCAAATAATAATTATTCAAATAAAATTACAGCAAGGTAACAATACCCTAGGGACAAAATCAGGTTTTCTGCTCTACTTTTAATGGCCACTCTAAACACAAAGCATATGAGCTCCATCTAGTGGATAAAATAAGAAACTAGTTTAGGGTACCCACTGCCAGACTTACAAACCTAGTGCTGAAGAGTCTCCGACTCATAGTGATCCAGCGATCAGAGCAGAACTGCTCCATCGAGTTGCCAAGGAGGGCCCGACGGATCTGAACTGCCGACCTTTTGGTTAGCAGACACAGCACTTAACCCACTACGCTACCAGGGTTTCTTTAGTAACTTAAAGAGTTACAAATAATTCAAAGTAAATAATTACATGAATGTTTTTCTTATCTGTGTTTTCAGGTAGGCTTGGAAAAAATCAGGGTTTCAAAGTATGGTTAATTCTCTGGAACATCATTACTTTTACAGCAGTCTAAACAGAGAATTTTTACTGCTCTTTATACCACACACCTAGAACACAAATAGTTACACACTTGACAACCAGCCAAAAGGTCAGAGGATCAAATCTACCCCCAGTACCCAAGAAAAGTGGCCTAGCAAACTGCTTCCAAAAGGTCAAAGCTTTGAAAATTTGATGGAATGCAGTTTCACTTCCCACATATGCAGTCGCCATGATGGGGACTGACTCAATGGCAATAGGAATACAGGCAGGACAGCTTTAGACATCAGTAACTTTACGAAATAAAGCAAATTACTGTTTCCCTAATGGTCTATTCATTTGTGATGAAAATGTATCTAATTCATATTAGGATAAAAAAGACTGAATAAAGAAATGGAAAGGAAAAACAACCAACAGGAAAGGAAAACTGACACATTTAATTAAGATACTGTCTCAGTCATCTAGTGCTACTATTATAGAAATCACCAAAAGTAGATGGCTTTAACAAACATAACTTCATTCTCTCACAGAAAAGGAGGTTCAAAGTCCACATTCAGGCTCCATGGGAAGACTTTTCTCAATCAGCTCTGGAGGAGGAGCATTGTCTTCAGTCTTCCCCTGAACTACAAGCTTCTCAGCACAGGAAGCCTGGGTATAAAGGATGCGCTCCACTCCAGGTGCTTCTTGCCCAGGTTCTATCAAGTCCCCAGCTTTTCACTTACTTCCCTTTGCCTCACGGCAAAATACAATCTTAATAAACTGAGTCTTGTCTTACCAAAACAACTGTGCCCATCCTCCCTCATTAACAGCACAAAAGCAGGTTTACAACACACAGGAAAAATCACACAACACCAGAAATCATGGCCCAGCCAAACTGGATACACATTTTTAGGAGAACCCAATTCAACCCATGACAAACATGTAGATTAAAACCCACAGTATGCAAAAATACTTTTCCACTTTTTCTCTTAATCAATTGTATTTTCTCCATCATCTCTTCTACATCTCCACAGCAACTGCCCAAGTGTAGACTCTCATCAGACCACAACCAGCCTGCTGCAAGAATTTTTCTTTTGGTCTCTCTGCCTCCTCTTTTGGCCCCCATCAATCCGCTGTCCACAGTGAGCCAGGATCGTCTAAGTAGCAAATGTGGTTAACCCTTTTGAAAAGGTCGTCTATAATCTGGTTACAGCCCACTAACCACAAAGATAAAGAACCATTCCCTTCACTGTGTTCAAGCTGAGATTTGCACACACTCTCCATAATGCCTATCACATGGAACTACAAGAAACTTTTTCCTCCCCTCTACACAATGATCTCCTTGAAAAGATAGGACTGATTTACTTACATTTGTATCTCTTCTACATGGCACATGATTGTATCTCAAAATGCTTGCTTACCAAACATATCAGTTGCCAGAAAAAAAGGAAAGAACAAAAGGGGGAATAATATGAAATGAAACAGCTTTTACCTGCACAAGTTCATTGAGGACAACAGCATCAAAGCCAGAAAGGTACTGCACATAATATCTCTGCATTACAGGACCATACTTCCTTACATGTGCTCTAAGCTCTTCCATGTAAAATATTAATTCAGCAATGTGCCTTGTTTAAAAAGTAGAAAAAAAAAAATAAAACACAAAGAAAGACTACTGTCAGCATTATCGAAGAAAATATGAAATGTCCTTAGTGCTACTACTAGAATCTTTTACTTAAAAAAGACATTGTCAAATATTTAATATCCGTTCTCTTCTTTTTTGGAAACCCTGGTGCATAGTGGTTAAGTGTTACATCTGTTATTCAAAACGTCTGCAGTTCAAATCCACCAGATGCTCCTTGGAAACTCTATGGGGCAATTTTGCTCTGTCCTACAGGGTCGCTATGAGTCAGAGCTGACTCAACAACAACAGGTTTGGTTTACAGTTTTGACTTTGTCTTTAAATTTCCTATGAATACAGCAATAACTGAAGGCAAAATAGACAAAAGCTAAGACTGTAAATCAATAAAGGAAAATTCAAAATGAAAATAAAATTACATCTCATAAACATGTCATTAAAAAATTAAAAATGGAAGAGGACTAGAAGACTTTTTTGTATGCTCTTATTTGTCTGCCTCAATTGCGTAATTCCTGTTGAAGAACTGAGGACTAAAATGAGAAACATCTCAAACAAAACACTGGGTTCTAGCTCTCCTTCTGAAGGAATTCTTACTTAAAACACAATATGTAGTGAAATCAGTTTGAAAAATTTATAGGAAATACTACAGAGCACACTCAAAAAAATACTGTCACCACCAAGAGTGCTGGGAAAAACACTAAAATCCCTCATTTTAAGCTAAAGACGACTCTATATTCTAAATAATATGACACACTATAAATATATAAATAGTTTTGTGCCAAAACTGAAAAGCCCTAAAAAAAAGCTCCTAAAATTAATTTTACTTTAAGGTCCCCATTTCACAGCTCAGAAATTAGAATATGTAAAAAAAAAAATTATTATTGCTGACTTACTTATCTATAAAGTCATCTGCACTCTTCTTTGGCATGTTATCTGCATGACGAAGTAGCCAGATAATTTCATCACGGGCAAAGGATAATGCCATAAAAACAAAAAGTGCCTAATTAAAAAAATAAGTAACACTGTTTACATTCATGTAAAGATTTAAAAGAAAATCTAGTCATAATTTGTGTCTAAGTGCAAAGTCACTGACAAGAAGTAATAAGTTGTAAAAGAGAGAAAGGACTAGCAGGAAGTCTCACAACAAGACTGGAACAACTTCAGGGGGATAAACTAGAAGTCGGTTGCTGCTGAGCATAAAGCCTGGTGGTGTAGCTGTTAAGTGCTACCTCTGCTAACCAAAAGGCTGGCAGTTCGAATCTGCCAGGTGCTCCTTGGAAACTCTATGGAGCAGTTCTATTTTGTCCTATTGGGTCACTGTGAGTTGGAAATGACTCTACAGTCATTTTTTGGTTTCAGCAGTGAATTTTTTTGGTTTGCTGCTGAACAGACAACTGAACCATGGAAGCAAATGAAGGTAAAAAAGTATCAGATAAACATGTTACTGTGTGTAGGCCAGAAGAGAGAAAGTGTGCACATAAAGAAGGTGTATGCATGAGTTTCACGTCAGCCAAACGCATTCTCACCTAATTATGTTTCAATATAGTTACTGACTTAAATTTTTACAAAATTTCACATAGGGAGCAGGAGAAAAATATTTTTTAAAAATATGGCACATTTGTAGATAAAAAAGGAATTACCTTGGGACCTAATAAGCCAGGTTGATCAGAGAGGACAGTAGCCAATTCTTTCAGTGCTGACCTTAAAAACTTGCGTCTTTCTCTATGCATGGAACCACTATAGGAAGAGACACCATTATAGTTTGCCTGTTTTTACTAAAATTCCACTAGAAATTAAAGTAACTTGTCATTGCAAGGTCACTTCCCAAATACTTTTAGGAGGCAGAAACACCTAGAAAAATCATCTGTGTCTGTCATGCAGTAGTTTTCCTATTTCATGATTATTCTTGCCTTTCCTGTGCTACTTCAGTAACCACGTTTATTCTGTTATACTCCACTTATTATCAGTCTACCCAATCTTCATAACCAATCCTTAAAGACGCAGTTCCTAATACTCAGTTGTTCATTTTTGAACTTTTCCGCAATTTTCAATACCATATAGCTTAGCGTTTTATAAAATGGACTGGAAAATCTCTGAAGACAAGCACTGTTCTATTATATACAATTCTGTCTCCCCATATCTATGATACATGCACTGCAACCCCAAGCATAAGGAATATACAAGGAATATAGCTGTAACATAGTAGAATTAACACGTATGTGACCTCAGGTTCTAGTTCTTTTCAATTTCAGCTTCTCATCTATAAAGGATGCCTTATATACATCTTTCATGATGCCTACCATTCAATATTTCTAAAATATGTTAATTAGTAGTCAAACTCATTTTATTTTACTATAATAAAATCATCTAGTATTATTTCCTAGAACAGGCAAACGACATTTTGACTATTTTACTTCACAGGGCTATCTGTT
This sequence comes from Heterohyrax brucei, assembly GCA_028571685.1. Classification (NCBI taxonomy): domain Eukaryota; kingdom Metazoa; phylum Chordata; class Mammalia; order Hyracoidea; family Procaviidae; genus Heterohyrax; species Heterohyrax brucei. The sequence continues at coordinate 90,588,150 of CM053146.1, forward strand.
GTATATTAACATGTCTATAAAGAATGTATGTCTATATAGCACACAGTAATAATCAGTTACAGGAGCTACTACTGCTTACTATTTATTATTAGTCTACCTTGTAAATAGAATAAAAAGTATAAAAATGTCTTACTTCTTAAAAATTTTTACTAAAGATAGGTATGGCACCACATATAGTCCTACTATAGGGTCTACCCCATGAAGGGGTAGTTATTTCTGAAAGTCAAGAAAGAAACCTGAACACACTCCAAAGCAGGCTATTTGTACCAATTGATAATTTCTTAATAATAAAAGTAAAAGTACTTCATTAACTAAAGGAAGTATGAAAAATGATACAGAGTATAGACAATAATAAAGATTTCAAGTCTCAACAGCTATTCTATAGCCTAACCTAAACTATAAAAATTATTATGGTTTTATATTTTCACGTACAGCAATACTTGTGTTCTCTTTGCCTTACATAAATACTGAAAAGTTGTTTAAAGATCTTAAGTACACTTGTCAATTTCAGTTTTCTATGTACTTACTCATAGTGATTCCTACAGGGTTGCTATGAGTTGACGGCAGTGGGTTTAGTTTTGGTTTGGTATATACTTACTAATACATGAAACTGAGATTTGGGAAAGGGATAAAGTTACCATATTTAACAAAAGTAAATACTATCTGGCACAACAATAACACAATCCAGTGAAAAATTTAAAAAGTAAGTATTATTTGGGATATTGTATAAGTATCAATTTTCATTAAGCAGTCAATAAATCAGCACAATTAGCAAAATACTGGGATAGGGTAGATAGTACTAGTCATAAACTAAAGTGTTACCTAAAAGTCCTTTGGACAGTATTTAGAGAATTTCAGTAACATTTCAAAAATATTTCAAAGCTCTCTGCACTAATTCCAGGACTACAAATACGGAGGTTATATACCTGTTATTTCTCATTGACTGTCTCCCTTTTTTACTTTCCCATCTTGTATACCACTAATCTACACTCATTTCAATAAAAATAATGTGTTAAGAAATGAATTCTTGATTAAAAATATCAGATAAACCCAACTTACGCATGTGACACAGCTGCCTCCTTGCATTCTCGTATGTCATTAATACGTTTATTATAACTATGTACAAAAATAACAAAAAACAGAACCATGTTAATCTTAATTTGGTCAGTAACAGTGAAACTCAAATAATAAATCAACAGAAAATGACTTATTATCTCAACAAGAAAAACTGGTCCTCAATCTTGAAACACATGGAGGGAATCTAACCCCATTCCTCCTTAGCATCTTAGGTACTGGGTCAATCCTTCCTGTAAAAATAAATCTCATACTGGATTACATTAACCATAAATTTAAATTCACACTGCAGATTTTCATTCTCTTAAATGTTACCTTCTTAAGCCTAATAGAGACATTAAAATAATACTAATGCAATTTCTAAAAATCTCAAGTGCTAACAAAGCTATCACTTCTGACTTCTTGTGAATATTATACATCATAAATATACATACATGAATATTATACATGTACATTGGAAAGGTTCTGAAAGGACACATTTCAATGATTAACAGTAGCAACCTTTTTGTGCACATGGGATATGCCAAGTGCCGTCGAGTCGTGGGATATAGTAGCAGAAAAAATTGGGGCAGGCAAGCACTCACCTACTTTAAATCACTTATAATACAGAATTGTGGGTAACTTTTACCCTTCATTTTGCCACTTGTTTTTCCAACTAATAAACATTTAATTAAAAGAAGAAAATTAATTTAAAAGCAGTCCACTGAAAGGTACCATTTAAAAAATAAATGCTAATAAAGATGTTAACTTCACGAATACTAGATACGAAAATTCAAAATTCCTATAATGTTAGAGAAAAACTAGCTTCCCGACAACCTGGCTAAAAAGTACTTACACCAAAATGTACTAAAACTGGTAAACGAAGTCCTTTAATATTTATGTGTTCTTTGAGCAAATATCACAGGGTTGCTATTAGTCAGAACTGACTCAAAGGCAATGGGTTTGGTTTTTTTTTAACTTTTGAACAAATATCAGAAACGTAATGATTCTGAAATCACTGGCCTCTACATGGTCTAACATAATTATTATAATAAATAACTTTATATTGGCTTGGTAACTCACAGTTTAATCAAAACTTCAAAACTCTTCAATTTAAATACAGAAATTTTTAAATGATCAATTTATCACAAATAAACACAGCAAATAGATAGCACCATACATAACAAACGCAGTCCATTTACAGACTATTTGCTTTTAAATGTTTGCATACATTTAAATATGATTCCACAGACAGAAAGGATGTCACTATGCTAAGGCATTATGTAAGTCTTCATGATTTTCATTCTCAAGCAATCAGAAGATGACACCCCCATCCAACATATGACTATTTCAGAATTTTCTAATCATCTTAAATAAAATAGGGCTGAAAAGTACAGGTCACTGTTTCTCATACCATGAATCACCAACCACTTGCATGAGAATATCAGAATCACCTGTGAGGACAAAAGTCAGAACAGTGGTCATTTGAGACCGGGCATGGGATAAGCAGTAGTGACTAGCAGGAAGCACCAGAGAATTTTCTGGGGATGATGGGAATTAATGCTGCATGTCATGATCTAGGTGGTGGTCAGACAGGAGTGTCCACACAGAAATTCACTGAGTTTATGTCTAAGACTTACGGTTTTTTGTTTATAAATGTTACCTTAATAAAGAATGAGGAGAGTAAAGTAGTAGCACAGATACAGTAGACTGGAACTGGTACCCTGTAACTTGCATTTTTATTATCATCCCCTTCTATGTACACTAAAACTTGAGACCAATTGGCTCAATTTGTAGTGCTAGATATACTTTTATTTTTTATTAATTTTTTTAAAATGTACTTTATACTAGCTTTGTTTGGACTTAACTGAGTTGGGTGTGGAATAAATACAAGCAAATTTCATTTTCATCTGACTTCAGCAAGCCCAATGTAATGTACTCAATACTTTCAGGAACCCAGGATTCAGAAGATTTAATAGTCACTCCAAGTCTGATATCTATTTGGCTTTTAGATACCAGCCATAAAACCCCAAGCGAAGAGAAATGCAGGCAATAAAAATTTCAAGTATACTTTAATTTCAAAGAATTACTTCCTTTATAGGGAATATAAATAAATCCCTTGAAACAACTTTTATATGGAAACATGACTGTCTCTGAACAGTACCTGACTTCTGTAACTATTTTAATTATTCTAATGAAGTATGTCTTATTGACTGATAAACTTTCACAAACACACTCTATTATAGAATAATACTTTCAGAAGCTCCAAAGCTAAAATATATACAGTGCTTTTACTAATATTTATATCTAAAACCATACATGATATAGAAAAGAAGATCCATCTTTACTCTCTGAGAATAAAAACTGGGACAGGGCAGGAATACTAGATGTTTTAATTTGTGAAGTCACATGTAACTTTTACAGTCCTGATACTACCATATCAAAATTATAGTTAACTACCCACCACAACCAGTAAGTTGGCAGTGGTTGTATTTTTGTCTAATGTGACCTCTCCGTATTTCCAAATCTTTAGTAAAGATGATCCACTCGCCAGCCCTCTCCAAAAAAAGACAAAATAATTTAAAACACCGTACCCTCGTATGTTTACAAATAAGTCTTCTGCAGCTTTGTGAATGTGAAAAACTTCATCCCGAAACAGAGAGAGGCAAGAGCTACTCTGAAGAGCTAGCTTCCAAAGATTCAGTGCAGTAGCGTCAGTATTTAGGATCCCATGGCACAAAATGAAGCCAACTTTAAATAAAAAGAAAATACAAATATATCAGTAATTTCCACGCTAAGTTTGTTCAGTTACACTGTAACTTTTCAAAACTACTGAACCAAATCACTAAAATTAAGATTTTAAATAAAACATATCCAAGATAGTAACAATGTTTTTCCAACCTCAATTATAATTTCATGTATTCTGCAAAATCATTTCTTTGAATTCATGCTAGCAAACAGGAAAAAAAAAGATCACTTCTAAGTTTTGAAGAAAAATTATTTTAATAAGTGAGTAAAAAATATTTTCAGTAATATTTACAAAGTTATGTCCAGTCAAAGGATCAGGAAATACTAATACAGTAGTTGTAATAACTGAAGAATAAAGCCAATCTATACTTCTCTAAGTTACCAGAAAATACAGCATCTCACATTTCCAAAGCATTTTTGTAGTTTACTAAATCTTTTCACAAATTTCACAATTACCCTGGGTCGGCAGAAAAACGAAAAACCAAACCCACTGCTGTGGAGTCGATTTAGACCCACGGCAACCCTACAGGGCAGAGTAGAACTACCCCACGGAGTCTCTAAGGAGGTCCTGGCAGATGTGCTGACCGTTCGGTTAGCAGCCATAGCATTTACCATCAGGGTAGCAGGACGAAGTGTTATCCTTTTACAGTTGAAGCAATGACAGTGCAATGAGGGTAAATGACTCACCCAAAGTTATGCTAATGAAGTGTAAGAGCTAAGACTTAGCACCAAGTATTTAACCTTGAAGTCCAGTACTGTTTCAATATACTATGTTATTTTCTATTAGACAAATTGTATATTCTTCCTCTTTTTTATATCTAATTTGGAAATCCTACAAAAATATACAATCCTACTTAAGCTTGTTTATGTCTGACCTAATCCTATATAGTAGGATATAAGTCCTTGACTTTCACTCATATGACCAGTGTTTAACACATTTCAGGGTAATGTGGTAGGCTAGTTACAAGTCAGTCTTATTTTCTGTGGTGTTTCCGTGTAACTCTCAATAGTCACTCCCACATTTTAAGTCTGGAATCATAACACTACAACACCTGTACTACTATTCTGACAATCACCTGCCATCTATCTTTGTATTTTCAGCTCAACCTTTCTTTAAAAAGGCCACTATACAAGCAAGCTCTGTAAGTAAGTATCTGCTGTGTAGTCATACACAAAGAAATATATTTTGCTTCCTACATTCCTTAAAATATGTGAAAATATTTTTCATACAGCATGGCCCTTAAATGCAAGCCAATAATTTGACTTGGTAAGGAACCAAAGAGATCTGTTTACAGTACCTTAAGCCAATCTGTACAAATCCCAGAGGAAAAACTAACTATATCACATTTGTGGCAACAGAATAGACATCAAACCATGTATTCTGTATTACACAGAGATTTAAATAATTCATGATAGAAATTTTGTTTATAAAAGATTTACCCTAATCTCCTAACACGTAATTTCACTTCATCTTACATCTCCTTGTATACTTATTTTTACAAAATATTTGTTACTACTAATAAAATATTTCTCTGAAAAATTTTTGGAGTTGTAATATATTCATTTAGTTTAAAAAAAAAATCTAAGATTAGGGGAATAGTTTGGTAATAAAATTAGACATCAACCTTCTTTCCCCATCAAGACTCCAATGAAATGATAGAAAGGGTGCCAGGGATAATAAGAATGTTAGAAAACAACAGCAAAGACCAACGTTACTGCTGCTGTCATGTGTCACCAAGTTGATTTCAACTCATAATGACTCTGTAACAATCCAACAGTAAATAAGAAAACTGGAAAAAAAGTTTGAAGATAGAAAACAGATAAAATTGCACTGTTGGGGTAAAAAAAAAAAAGATACAAGAAATAGTAATCTAAAACTTAGGAGATTAAAAAAAGATCTTTTCCAAGGAGAAACCCAAGTCCAATCAACAGGGCAAGAATAGATCCAGAAAAGAGCATCAGGATAATGAATGCTAAAACTGCAGCATTCCACCCCTCAACACCCTGGCAGCTCTGTACTGAAATCAATCACTCCTGAGGTTTATCCTTCAAAGATTAGACAGGCCCATAGTGCAAAATGAGACTAAATGGGCACACCAGCCCACAGGCAAGGAAAAATAATTAGAGGGGACAGGAAAGCGGGTACATGCAGAATAACGTGTTTTAACTGCTCAGGGAGTTCTTCATCTAGAAGTACAATAAAACACTTTTTTTTTTCCCTAAACTGCTGCAGTATTCCAAACAGTTGGGCCCTCAACAATTCTAGGCCCTAAGTAAGTCTAAACCCCAAACTAGAATACAACAGTGATTCTCAGACTTTAGTTTGCATCAGAATTATCTGGCAGGCTGACTGAATCACCAAGCTCCACCCAGAGTTTCTGACTCAGTAGGCACTGGGTGGGCCTGGAGACTGTGCATATGTAAGACTGTCCAGTTGATGCTAGTGCTGCTGGTCCCAGACTACACAATGACAACCAGGAATCTGAAGCAAAGCTCTCAAGAAAGTTTGCTGTCCGCTGTGGAAAAGTACTAACTAGTTTGAGTACAGACGTCAAAAAGAGAAGTGCAGAGTTGGAGGTAACTCCTAAACTCTGTATCAGGTCTATTCCAGGTTTAAATACATTAAACCAGCAAAACTCAGAGTAACCCTCCTTACTTTGCCGTATGTGGTACCTCTAATCTGTCTACCCCATGTGCACATATCCTCCATTTCTGCAGCCTAACCTGCGGACCCAACCCCTCTGCCCATTACAAAAATCTCTCCCATTAGCCTTCCCATTTAAGGTAAAGACAAAGAAGAAATGGTTCTACGTAACTCCAGAGATCACTCATGTTAGCTGACTTTACTAATCATCCCAACTACTCAGGCTATATAAATTTAAACAACAAGCAAGGATCACTACACATTTGCACAAAATCAATACTTTAAAATTTGTTTTCTAAATCAATAAAGCATAAAAAACTTACATAACTCTGTCAAGGTAAAAAATATATATAATGAGTTAGGGCAGATAAACAAACAAACAAAAAACCCAATGCCGTCAAGTCAGGTCCAACTCAGTAACCCTAGAAGTCAGAGGAGAACTGCCCCATAGAATTTCTAAGAAGCTCATGGAAGATTGGAACTTTTAGTTAGCAGATGTAGCACTTAACCTACTATGCCAACAGGGTTTCCAAGGGCAGACTGTGGACATTAAATGCCTACTCTTTTGGAAACTCTGGTAGCATAGTGATTAAGGGCTACAGCTGCTAACCAAAAGGTCGATGGTTCAAATTCACCAGGTGCTCCTTAAAACTCTATGGGGCAGTTCTACTCTGTCCTATAGGGTCGCTCTGAGTAGAAGTGACTCAACAGCAGTGAGCTTGGTTTTAGTTTTGTTTCACATTAACATGACTACTCCAAATGCTAGTCCATACAGAAGCCGTATTCAGAAATGTAAATACGTGACGATGGTTTCCAAATAGAAATCCAATAATGATATAATTACTAGATTGCACTGAATCTAATAATTTAAAATATAGGCTTTTATTTTATGTGTCTGTGTTACTTCATTTTCTTGGTAATTCTAATAAGTCATTTACATTGCATTTTCTGAAAGTATCAATTCATAAAGAATTAAAAAAAGAAATACTTGGTCCTTAGCCAGTTTGAACAAAATGTTCAAGTCAGCAAATGCTATGTGAAGTTAATAAATTAAGAAATGATAACTATAAAAACAACAGCAGTAAAAAGAAAAATACTGCCTAAAATTACTGCCTTCTGGAAGTAAGTCTTAGACTAGTAGAAAGAACTTAACTGTTTCATAGTAATTTTTATACTATATTGTAACTGCATACCTGGTGTCTGTTTCCCCAGTTTATAGGATTCTTGCTACCAGAAACTAATAATTTTATCCACCATACACCTAACAAATTGCCAAACATGAAGTCATTTATTATGTATACTGAAGTAAATTAAAACCAAAAACCGTTACTGAATAAATACAATATGAAAAGTCACTTTAAAAAATTTAGTTTTGAAGGTAAAGTTGAAAGGTAATACATCATACACTCAGAGCTGGAGTGCTTATCTCTGTCATTACTAGCTATATGGCCTCAGCTTTGGTGTCATCATCTATAAAACAGACTACCTAACCTAACACGGGCTGTATAAGAACTAAATGAGGTAATGCACACAGATGGCTTAGCACAGTGTTTGGCAAAGAGGTATTACATATCTCCTGTTATTTTTCTGTAAAATGTAAAACCTAAGGGGTAATCACAAAACTGATCAATTTTATTACTTACAGATAATCCATTTTTCCATTGTATCCAAAGAAAGATATTCACAAGGCATCTGAAAAACAAAATATAGAGTGGTGGGTAAAAACACAATACAATAATATTCCATATTGTCAATCTCCTCTTCCTCCTAAGAAATGTCATACTCAATTCTTGGCCTTCACAATAAATCTGAAAGTTGAACAGGAGTCTTAGAATCTCCATTTAAACATCCAGCTGACAAAAGATAACAGTAACTGTATCCCTTTCACATTTGTACACCCTTAAACTGCCCCTTAAAAAATACTGCTGCCAATTGTTCTATGATCTAGCAAATAACAACTTTCAGAGTATGCAGTACTCCAAAAACAAAATCTTAGTGAAGTTAACAATGATTTATGGAGATGGATGTTCGCTGTCAGAAATCACGGTGGTGTAGTGGTTTAGTATTAACACTGCTAACCAAGAGGTCAGCAGTTCAAATCCACAGGTGCTCCTTAGAAACTTTACAGCACAGTTCTACTCTGTTCTATAGGGTCACTGTAAGTCAGAATTGACTCAACGGCAGCAGGTTTTTGGGGGTTCACTGTCTGACCAAAATCTGTATCTAGTAGGTATATTCCTCACATGCACATCTATTTTTAAATACATAGAGAAAAGAGTAGAAAAAAATATTCCATTGTTAACAATTATTTTCTCTACTTGGGGTGCTATGGGAGAAAGGTGTAGCAGCACTGTCTAACTGGTATTTTAAAACAGTAAATCAACTTTAATATTTCCATTCAAAATAAGGAAAAGAGAACCATACAGTGTCAGACTGTGCAGGATTCAGCATTGTACTGGGTGCACTGATGAGACTCAGTAACTGGGCATTTCTCCATTGGTCAGCTGAAAGATTCCTTCGAGGATATACCATCTGAAGAGAAATTAGTGCATCTGAAAGAGACTAATTAAAATAGAAAAAAGAAAGTTGAAAAACATTTTTTCTTTCTTTTCTACTTAAATTTTAGCTACAATTGCGTGCAGGAGCATGTCATATGCCATCACCTGTCCAGTCTATCAGTGGAGGCGTGCATGTTTTAGCAGATATTCCAGACCAAGACACACTAGGAAGAAAGTCCTGGTAATCTACTACTGAGAGTCAGCCAGTGAAAGTCAGATGGATCAGGAAAGTCTGATGTACAACTGATCATCAGGATGAAGAAGGACTGGGCATTTCATTTCAACGTATATGGGATTGCCATGAGTCAGACGGCAACTCCATGGCAGCTAACAAAAACAGCGGCTGCCAGTTTCCACTGTGCCATCACAAAACAATGAAGTCTAATTACATGTGGGTATGGGTATCAGCACTCCTCCTATAGACTTTTTCCCAAGTTTTATGAAGTCTACATAGATTCCACACTCCTAAGCAATCGGGCCACTCAGGAGATCATGTTACTTTTATAAAGTTTAAACCATTTGGTACCTTTAGGACCTTTCTTTCAAAAGGGACAGAGACCTAATGCCATCCTTTGTGTGTATTTCTACTCTGATAGCTCTCATTAAAAGAAAAAGACCACAAGGTTATTTATTTAGGCCTAGTATTAACAGTGTTTCCTATTTCTCCAGAGAATGCCTTATAAAAATAATCCATTACACGAGGTCCTGACAATAAAATCCATGTACGTAATTGGTCTAAATGCTACATACTTCACTGCTGAGTATCACTATGGTCACCTTTGAAGTATTCCCCCTTGGAAAGCTATGTACCAATGCTATCATCTATTCCACCTTTCAAAGCAATTTTGGAACTCTTCCTGGAATGGCCATTGCACACACAGGCAAGAGGACAAGTTCACAAACTTAATTATATAGTTGTCTGTGAGGGGTGCTTTTAGCCAGTAAACAAATAACTGTATTGGAACATCCTTCCTACTCACCTGGATCTGGCCCCCAGTGAATTTTTGTTTTACCCGAAGATAAAGGAAATACTCAAAGAAAGACATTTTGATGACATTCAGGACATCAAGGGTAATATAATGACAGCTCTGAAGGCCATTCCAGAAAAGAGTTTCAAAATTGCCATGAAGAGTAGACTGGGTGGCTTCAGTGCACAGTCTCCTAAGGAGAGTACTTTGAAGGTGACATAGTGATAGGTATGTAGAACTTTGTCTAGGATGAGCTGGCAAACTTAACCGGCAGTCCTCATATTCAAACTTAATTACTTAGCTTTTATTTGCCAAATGTTCTGCTAATTACAGCTTTATTATTAAAGTATTTAATGGTCCACCCCACCCACAGCTTGCTATTCACCCCTATCTCCTAAAAACTTAGTACAGAAAAGATTCACAAATCTAGCTACACATAAATTGCCAGGGAAGCACATTTAAAATACAGAATCCAGGAGTCCATCTGAAACGTCATGAACCAGAATCTAAGAATGAAACTTACTAAGCTCCACTAAGTGGTTAAAACTATGTTTTCAAAACTAAGTTAAACTAATTTACCTTCAAAATATTCTGGTAACTGCATGATACCATTTCTATCAATACTATGAGATACCATAGTACAAGTACATCACCAAAATTGAGATTAGGAAATAAGTGGTCTAAGTCAACGAACAATTAATTCTTCTCACTGCACTAACAACTATGGACAGCATAAAAACGTGAACCAATGGCCTTTAAGAAAATTTTCATTGCTAAAAGAGGAAAGAATGAAATCTGAAGTGGCTAAATAAAAACAAGGCTATACTTGATCATCAGGAAAGATCAGAAGTGGATCAAATAAGCAAATAGGATACAAGTGGGGAAGACAAATTCTAGGAAAGGAAACAGCACTATCAAAATCAGAAAGACAGGAGCTAACTATGGTATGCTGAATATTTTCTGATACTTTAATCTGCACCGCAGATTTTTACTTCAAAATTGATCTGTCTACTGGCCCTTTCCAACCAACATTCTAAGTAATTGTAAGACATAAAACCTATACCAATGTGTGGATATGCAAAGAAATTAAATTAAGCTGGAAAAGTATCTTGAGAATTGGATTAAATGTCAAGGAAAATTCTTGGTGTTAACTATATGTCAAGAAAAAACATAGATTTGTTCACAATACAGCATTACTTTAAAAAAAATCTAACTCTTAGCACAGCTTCCAGCATCACAGCAATACACACACCACCACAGGATAACAACCTGACAGAGGGTGCTTGCATAAGCCAATTAAAGTATATCTAAAAACCCGTACCCACCTTGCTATGGGGTACAAATTCTTCCATCATCTTCTTTAGAGGATTTTCATAATCCACAATCATTTGGCCAAGGCGTGGGTATTCTCTGTCACTTAAAATGGACATATCAAATTTCACTGAGTTGTAAACCATCAAATTGAGAATTCCGGATTTTTATAACACAAGTCCCTACCTCGCTCCATGGGTCATTTCATGAGCATAGTTGTATAAACCAATTATTGCCTTCCTTTCTTCAATTCGAGACAGCAGTATCATTAGTGTTGTATAGGTTATGATCAAATCTAAGTAGTTCTTTGTTAAATCAAAGTTTACAGTCTAGGAGAAAAAAAATCAAGTTTAACTCCTTCCTTATTTCACAAACTTGTATATACACAGAAAATATCCACAGCAGCTAACGAAAGCTAAAAATCTTCTGTAGTTATTTTATCCCCATTTCTAAAATGCAATCTAATTCCCTTAATTAAAAATACGCCTAAAATTTAGGAGTCCCAAGTTTTGTAACACATTTTATAAAAGAAAAAGTCTGTGATCACCTTTTTCAAACTAGTACCAATTTAAAAACCAGAAAACTAAACCCACTGCCATTGAGACAACTCCAACTCATAGCAACTTCATAGATTAGAGCAGAACTGCACCATAGATTTTTCCATGGAGCGCTTGGCAGATTAGAAGTGCCAACCTCGTGGTTAGCAGATGTGGCAATTAGTCACAATTTAAAAGGATAACCAAAACAGAATAATACATACTTGTGCCAATCCCATCAAATAAGAAAAAGGAATATTAAAAAAAGATAGTTTGCCATTAAATCAGTGGAAACAGTTTTCATCTTAAATCACTGGAAATGCTTTTCACTTTCATTTCAATTGAAAAAGTATCTTCCTAGGAAATATTTTACGGAGCACACATTTTCACAAAGAAAAGTATCACTCACTTAGCCTTTTAAAATTTGGCACATTAAAATAATGAAATTAACAATGACTTTGCTGCATGTACAAGACTTAAAATCAGTGACACTCTAAAAAACAAGAAAAATGCATAGTTCTTTATATTTTAAAAAAAAAGAGCAACAAAATAAGTCAGATTAAGCCAAGCCAAGTGCTGTTGAGTCAGATTAACAATGCTAAAACTTTATATACTGGTACTATAGACTTCCTCTAAAAAAGGCATTCAATCACCTTAGTTCTATTGGTAAGAGAAAATCTGGAATTTTTTCCAACAATGATACTTACAATATCAAAGAAGACTTGACAAGCATCAATAGTATTCAGCAATTCACAAACATGGTCCTGAAAACAATAGCTCCTTTTAATCTTTTACTTACATTAATAATCTTAAATTCAAAAAACATCTAAATAAAACGTATACTAAATTTACTTTCTGGAAAAATATTAATTTTATTTTCAACAAATGACTAAGCAATTTATACAATTAAATAATAAATCTACCTGAAATGTTAAATTGCATATTAAAATACATACCTTAAATTCCATAACATCTACAAATGTGAAGTAATATAATGCCAGATTTTTCAGAATTTCTGATTTTTCTTTCTGTAGTTGAGCAAGCTGTTGCTGTAAAAACAAAATTAGTATGTACTGTTCACTAAGGACACAGTATTGAATTTACTACAAACAATCTTCTTTTATGATTGCTACATGGAAGCACAAGCTTTAAGAATAATATTTCTAGGTGATTCAGGTTTTTTTAAAAAAACCAAAATACTTGACACAGCAACTGCTAATAGTGATCAGCAACTGACAGTGTAAGGATATAAAACAAATCAACCAAAAGACTGAGACAGCAACTGCTAACAGGGATCAGCAACTGACAATGTGCGGCTACCAAACGAATCACAGCCGATTAGTACCACACTGCACTACAAGTAAGGGAAGCTGACAAATGTTAAAAAAAAAAAAAAAAAGAACTCTTAAGAGAAAAATAAAAACAAGACATGAGCATGATCACATTACTAGAAATGGCAGAAAAGAAAGTGAAAAACATTACAACTTACACTACAAAAAACAAATGCTTTGTAAATTGGAACTTACCAAAAAGAACATCCAGGCAAAGCCACGTTACGCATGCAAAATAAAATGTAGATACAAACATAAAATACAGTAACGGTTCCCTGACCAATCCACAAAACACAATAATACATTAAACAAAAGCAAAAACCACAAAACAAACTAAAAAAATGAGAAAGAAGCAAAAACTAGAGTTAAGACACTGGTAAACATATGAGGGAAATGCGAATACAAAAGACAAATATTATTCAAACCAACTACATTATTAAACTTACAAAAGCCCTAATTCTTTTTTAAATCAACTGCCCATACAGCTTTGTTTATATAGTAAATGCTTGCTATCACAAGACTACCAAAATCCCAATAAACCAAATAAAATCTGGATACTCCTGAGTGTAGTCTGCAGAATAGCAGCTTTCATATCACCTAGGAAAAGTAGAAAAGCCAAATCCTCAGAACACCCCAGACAGAACAAATAAGAATCTACTTTTAACAAGGTGAATCAAATAGATGTTAATCATCTGAGAAGCACTTATTTTAAAACACAAGAACTAAGGAAGGGTTCCAAAGTACCAAATATGCTATCAAAGTCCATGTAATTTTGGCTCTCATCTAGTTTCTACACTTAACTAACAAAGGAAAGCTAGGAGAGAGGGGTGTGTATACACAATCATACAGAACAATCACGATAAGCAGAAAAGTAACCAACATTAGGGGAAGATTTTTTTTTAAAGCTATAAAAAGCCAGTTAAGAAGAGCAAGAACAGCAGTCTGGTAGGTCAGCTACTACAGGGTAAACCACACTAAATACTTCAGTCTCTGAAGACACTTTAAAGAGGTCTCTCTCATCACGCCTCTTCCTTAATACCACACAAATTAAGGTGTATACTAGCAGTACTGTGCAACTCTTTTCAGCCTCATCTATAAAAGGAACAGACTATTTTGGGCAATGTATCTGTTTCGAAACAATTTCCCGTTTATATGTGCATTTTTGGGTCCGTAGGTGACACAAATGGTTTGTGTTCTACTGCTCAAATAACAGCACTTCAAATCCACATACCAGTCCTGTGGAAGTAAACATCTAGCAATCTGCTTCCATTAAGATTACAGCCAATAAAACCCTATGGAGCAGGTCTACTCTAACACATAGGGTCACCATGAGTTAGTTGGAACCCACTCATCAATGGCAACTAACAAGAACATATGTTATTCTGAATCATTACACTCACAAAAACATTAAGTGACTATTTAAGAGATGATCCTGTTTCCTTAGATTACACTATCTTAACCTTGTTCAACAACATTAAGTTTATGACTGATGTTTCACTCCTCTTCCTATTTTTCAGAATGTACTTTAAACTTGAGTTTTCAAATACTACACCTGGAGAGTACACTCTGTAACAAGATAAACAGGAAGAAAGTGTAGCACAGGTGTCAGTGAGTTTAATAAAAGAGATTTTAGGTCAGCAGTTCAAATCTACCAAGCACTCCTTGGAAGCTCTATGGAGCAGTTCTACTCTACCCCACCGGGTTGCTATGAGTCACAACTGACTTTCTGGCACTGGGTTTTTTTTTAGGATCTGTTTGGGTCTATCTTTCCCCAGTCAATCTGCTACTCTCCTTGTTTGTCAACTTCTTCAAAAAAATAAGGTAAACAGGTCAGTGAGCTGGACATATAGCAAAACTTGATGCACACAAAATCACTACATCTATAGCAGACAGGGGGAATCAGCACAGTTCCAGTTTATGTCAGCTACCCCAGGGTAAATATTAATAATGCCCCTTTCAACTTCAGTGTCAAACTTTGGATATAAATGGTACATGGCTGCCGTATTATTATGGGCCTTCAAGATCTTTTACTGTAAACTCTCACTTTACATATTAAGAACCTAATGCTCTCAAAACTTAAAAAGAACCTTCTCATTTCCAAACTCCACCACTTATAAATCACTCCGTTTTCAAGTGTTAATCCCATTTTCAAGAACTCATCCCTGAATGAACTTTTTCCTTAAATGCAAAAAAATATACCCTTCCTGTAGATGTATAAAATAGACTTTCTAACAGCACCTATCACTTTCTACCTCATAGCACAGATATCTCCAACACTGCAGGACAGTGTACTCTGACTTAATGTTTTTTTTAATATCCACAGCTCAAAAGATACATCGCTGCACATAAAGTATCCGACTTACGAATCTATCAAAAAACTGAGTATAATGACAAATCCAAGATCTCTCTAAGTCAGTGTCAGACAATCTGTTTTGGCAGCTGTTACTAGAAAACCTACCTCTTATTGTACAGTCATTCTTGAAGGCCTTAGCATCTTAGAGCCTAACTAACATCAACAAAACAAAAGCTAATATGGACAGTGAAACAAGACAATGTATGTACGTAAGACCCTCTAACAGTATCTGGTACCCGGAAGTCGTTCATCAAATGTTAGGTGAACAGGAAAAGAGGCATGCAGAACATTTCAAAGTAATCAGAATGTATTAACTTTAGGTTCAACATCCAGAACACAGTTTTCTTAGTCTACGACCTGGTTGTTTTATATTAAATGTTACAGCTGAAAAGTAGGAAATGGCTTAACACAGATCATTAATAAACTGATGCTGCACAACAAAACATTAGAAAAGTACGGCTTTGAGAAAAACTGATTGATCCTATTTGCTAATACTGGCAATCCCTCAAAGATTCATTCCTGAGCATATTTTTAAGAGTTCATAGGTTAAGTTGGAACAAGTGTATATGATTCTTCTATTTAATTTTACTTTACAGCGAGAGGAAACCCTGGTGGCATAGTGGGTTAAGTGCTACGTCTGTCAGCAGTTCAAATCCAGCAGGCGCTCTCTGAAAACTCTACGGGGTGGTTCTACTCTGATCTGGAGGGTTGCTATGAGTCAGACCCGACGCAACAGCAGTAGGTTTTAGTGAGAGAAGTAAACCTTGGGAGCGTAGTGGTTAAGTGCTATAGCTGCTAATCAAAAGGTCAGCAGGTTGAATTCATGAGGCACTCCTTAGAAATTCCACGGGGTAGTTCTAGTTTGTGCTGTGGGGTCACTATGAGTCAGAACTGACTTCACAGAAGTTGGTTTGGTTAATGAAAGAAAAGGCTCAAAGTTTCTTCAATGATTTAAAAGCTGCACAAGCAGCAAATGAAAGTGACTGTGATGAAGAATTTGTTGGTTCGATTGTTTTATTTAAGGAAAGCAAATTCAAGTAACATTAAAGAACTAGCAGAGCTGTTGGACATTGGTAACCACGGTCTTACTGTACTTTAAAAATATGCTCATGCAAGGCACAGGTCATATTAGCAAAATACCTATACACTGCTGTCATTAATATTTCTAACTATTAACATTCAACTAAAATGTGCAAAAATGAAAATAAATACAATAAACACTACCATGCAAATGCCCTGAGGAATTTGGGTAATTAATCTTCATTCAGTTAAGATGCATTTTTCACACAAAAGTATATAAAAAATAGAAATCCAGCATATGCTAGTTTTCATACTTTTACAGTAAAAGTACTGGCAAATTAAGAAATCAATACCTAATAAAGTGATGTATTATTTTCAATACAAAGGAATGTAGCTTTATTTTTTACCCATTTCAATTACTACATACTTTCATTATCAAAACTGCTTATGCATAATAAATTATTTCTTGATCTAAATTATGCTAGCATCTTATGTCTCTAAAAAGACAAATGTGGACTTAGCTTTCAAGGGAAGTTTTGTTCAATTTCTTAGTATGATATTCTAAGTCAGACTTTTTTAGGTAATAGTACTTGAGACTATTAGGGTAAACCCCTTTTAAGGAACTGTCCCAACCACCATGCTGGTCATCAACTCTCATATGGACCACTACACTAGCCTCCTAACTAGACTCTGTATCGTTCACTTTTGCTGCTTCAGTCTATTCTCCACAAAGCAGCTGAAAAGTGGGCATTTTACAACATCACATTACCCTGCAAAACATGACTTCAATGATGGTTCCTGTCATGGACTGAATTCTGTCACCCAAACATATGTGTAGCCAATGTGCCTGGGCCATGATTCCCAATTTTTATGATTGTCCTCTGTTTTGTGATTTTCCTATGGTGTATCTTAAAGGATTACGATGTGACTGTAAATCCCTTCATAGGATCACCTCCCTGCTTCACTGTAAAAGGAGATTCCCTGGAATATGGCTTGCACCATCCTTAATCCTTTCATCCTACAAGAGACAAAAGGAAAGAGAAGCAAGCAGAGAACTGGGAACCTCACATCACCCAGAAAGCAACACCAGGAGAACAGTGCATTCTTCAGACCTGAGGTTCCTGCACCCAGATGCTCCCCAGACAAAGACTGATGAAACACGAAGACTTTCCTCCAAAGCTGACAAAGGGGAAAGCCTTCCCCTGGAGTGGACATCCCTGAATCGGGACTTGTAGCCTACCGGACTGTGTAAGAACAAACTTTCCTTTGTTAAATCCAATCACTTTGTGTAATTCTGTTAGAGCAGCACGAGCTGACTAAAACAGTTATATATAATGTTAACACTAGATAAAGAGCATACGGGAAATGGCTACCATTTTTACAAATTTTCTGCAGTCTATCATTTCAAAATAAGAAGTTTTTAAGAAACTGCATTCATTTCCCACCACAAACAGAAATACAAAGTCCTTATGAATAAATGCAGAGTAAAAATTAAATGGACCCCTTCCTATCTCTCAGACTTGATCTCCTTTCAAGCTCTTCTGGCCTTAGTTGAAACCGTCATATTGCACCGCTCTTCCAGTTGTGTTCCTCAAATTCACCAAGCTTACTGCCATCTTTACACCTGTGTATTTACATATGTCTGGGATGCTCTGTAGGGTCACCATGAGTCTGAATTTATTGTTTTGTTTGTTTTGGGATGTTCTTTGTTACTTCTTAGCACAGCTCACTTCTGGAGATGCCTTTGCTGATCACGCTTATCTAAAGTGGTCTCCCCACCTCCATTACTCTCTGATCCAGTATCCTACTTTTTATTTCTTCTAACCACTTAACTTTACATGCCACAATATATTTGTTCATCTTAGTTGTTTTCTAATGTCCCAACTTCAAATTAAACTCCAAGAGGACAAGGAGTTTGTCTCATTTCCTATTGTATCTCCAGTATCAAGAATATTGGCACACAGTTGGTACATAATACATAATAAATAAGAAATAAATGGTCCTCAAGTTTACTAACATAAATGTCGCACAGGGAAACCTCCTTTTTATTTTTAGGGAATTCTTAATTTTAAAACTGCACTAATTTATGAATGTACCAAGTAGCTATTAATGTTATTACAGAGTAGCAATTTAGTCCCTTCAACAAATCTCCAAAGTTGAGAAAAATATTTCTTTACATCCCGCTAGGACAAGAAAATAGAGAAGAGGAAAAAGAGAAGAAACTAAAGAAAATGACACATTCATATCCAATATAAGTAACTCTCCTAAGATTATATTAAAAAATCCAAATTAACCCAAAGATTAATCATTTTAAAAAAGGATCATAGAACTCTTACCTAAATTCATTTGTAGGACTTTCCTTGTAGCATATACAGAATGATTCTACTGGCAGTCAATTATTTTAAAATACATTTTTCTGAGCAAAAGGTAGTAAATAAATTTTAAGAAAAGTTAACACTAACTTAGTAAACAAGCACTAAACCAAGGCTATAAATTTTCCAGAAGCAGATGGCCACATTTTTCTTCCACAAAGTTGCTAGTGGGGTCAAACTGCTGACCTCCGGGTTAAATGTGTTAATCACTGTACCACCCAAAAATCTGTTGCTACTGAGTCAGTTCCAACTCTACAGGACAGGGCAGAACCACCCCAGAGAGTTTCCAAAGAGCACCTGCTGGATATAAACTGACAACCTTTTCACAAGCAGTCGTAGCTCTTAATTCTTATACCACTACGGTTTCCACTGCACCCACCAGCACAACTAACTAGGTATTACTGGGTGTTAAAGGTGTGTCACTGAACTTAATTCTTATAACCACTTCTTTCTGAGATACAAAAACCTTATAGAAGGTCAGATGCCAATCCAGGTTGATCAGATTTCCAAACTGAAACACGTCCTCAATACAGTTCAACATTCAAGTTATCCTACAATAACATAAAAGCAATTACGGGACAGGCAAAACACCTCATCAAATTGATTGATTTCTAAGAACTCTACTTCAACCCTTTATATGTTGAGAAATAATTTTTCAGGATTGCACTGCTAAGTATCAGTTTACATTAATATTAAAAAGCAAAGACGAGTTATATTTTAAAGAACTGAAGGCAAAATTGTAACAATAATAATTTAAAGGTTATGTTCATGCATCTTTACAATATGACTTTATTGCTCCTGAGAAGCAGAGTTGGAGTCTATTTATGAAGAAAAGTGAGAGGTCGTTAAAAAGACAGGAAAGAAAGAAAAGACAGAATTGAATGCCACAAGAGACTCTGGAATTTGCCTTAAACATTGACTAGCTAAAGCAAAAGGAAGAAATGAAGAGATAAAAGAACTGAACAGAAGATTTCAAAGGGCAGCTCAAGAAGCCCAAGCAATTATAATGACGTGCAAAGAGCTGGAGAAAAAAATCAAAAGGATGAATACACCTTGCATTTCTCAAGCTGAAAGAACTGAAGAAAAAATCCAAGCCTGGAGTTCTGGTAGTGAAGGATTCTACAGGGAAAATACTAAACAACTCAGGAAGCATCAGAAGAAGATGGAAGGAATATACAGAGTCATTAGACCAGTAAGGATTGGTCATGTTCCATCATTTCAAGAGGTAGTATACGATCCAGAACAAATGATACTGAAGGTATGATACTGAAGCTGCACTGAAGGCACTGATGAAAAACAAGACTCCAAGAACTGATGGCGTAAGACATTTCAACAAACAGATGCAGCGCTGGAAGTGTTCCCTTGCCTATTCCAAGAACTCTGAAAGACAGCTACCTGGCCAGCCAACTGGAAGAGATCCATGTTAATGCCTATTCCCAAGAGAGGTGATCCAATCAAATGCAGAAATTATTGAACAATATCATTAATATAACATGCAAGTACAATTTTGCTCAAGATCATTCAAAAGAGACTGCAACCACAGACTGACAGGGAATTGCCAAAAATACAAGACAGATTCAGAAGAGGACATGGAACCAGGGACATCACTGCTGATGTCAGATGAATCTTGGATGAAAGCAGAGAATACCAGATGTTTACCGGTGTTTCATTGACTATGCAAAGGCATTCAACTGTGTGGAACATAACAGATTATGGATAACACTGCAGAGAACAGGAATTCCAGAACACTTATTTGTGTTCATGAGGAAATCTGTACATGGATCAAGAGGCAGCCATGTAAACAAAACAAGGAGACCTCCACGGTGTAAAGTCAAGATGTGTGTACCCTTTCAATATACCTTTTCAATCTGTATGCTGAGCAAAATCTGAGAAGCTAGACTACATGAAGAACAACGGGGGGATCAGGATTTGAGGAAGACTCATTAACAACTTGCATGATGCAGATGACACAACCCTGCATGCTAAAAGAGGATTTGAAACCACACAGTCTTCAGTATGGGTTGCACCTCAACATCAAGAAAACAAAAACCCTCACAACTGAACCAGTAAGCAATACCACAGTAAAAGAAGAAAAGATTGAGATTGTCAAGGATCTCATTTTACTAGGTTCCATAATCAATACCTAAGGAAACAGCAGTCACAAAATCAAAAGATATACTGCATTTGGAAAATCTGCTACAAAAGACCTCTTTAAAGTGTTGAAAAGTAGGATGTCACCTTGAAGAATAATGTGCACCTGACCCAAGCCACGGCATTTTTAATTTCATTATATGCATGGGAAAGCTGGACAATGAATAAGGAAGACAGAAGAATTAACACCTTTGAACTGTGGTACTGGAGAAGAATACGGAACATACATACATACCATGGACTGTCAAAAGAACAAACAAATCTGTTGTGGAAGAGCTACAGCCCCATTGCTCCCTGGAAGCAGGGATGGTGAGACTGTGCCTTACATAAAATTATGCTGGATGTTTCTATTCTACTGTTTTCATGCATTGCAGGAGGACTATGAATACATGTGGATAACACTGTGAATGCTTGCATAAAAGTAGGTTTGGACATGTTGTCTGGATGGATCACTCCCTGGAGAAGGACATCATGCTTGGTAAAGTACAGGGTCAGTGAAAAAGACGGAGATCCTGAAGGAAATGGACAGACACACTGGTTGCAACAATGGGCTTAAGCACAAAAACAACTGTGGGCATGGCACAGGACCAGGCAGTGTTTCCTTCTGTTGTTCACGGGGTCAGTACAAATCAGAACTGACTCACCACCACCTAACAACATCTAATAAATCATTAATTATGTGCTACATTAGTAGTGGGTTGGTCAGTACATCTTTGTATAAAACATGTCATTCTTTATCAACGACAATACGACATACTTCATCTGATGATAATTTCCACTGTAAATGAAAACATAAATGAAGTCACCTCCCTTACATTTAATTTTAATTATTAAAAAAGACTTTTATAGTATGTGATTACCATGATTTCACAGCCTGAGCATACCAAACATAACAGGCTTTTCTTACTGACTAGATATCGTAACTGTAATCAATAATTATACTGAGTTACTTACAGAAAGAAGGTTGGGTGCCAATGAAGGCAATCTGCCAGTATTAAATGATCCCTGTCTTGCTGCCATACTTTTTAAAGTTTTTATCTGTTTTCCTCACTCTCGTCTGTCACGTGTTTCTGATAAGAGCGCTTATTAATACGCTGTGATGTGGAAAAAACACTTGTCACAACTTGCCTGAGTAACTCAACAAGCTTGTTCACAGTGAGAATCAAAAAGCCTTTCTCTCACGGAACTATATTTCCGGTTGTTCAGAATCATTTGTTTTCTAGCTTTACTGAGGTATAATTTACATACCACAGAAGTTCATTACTCACTGAGTAATTCAGTAACTGTAATAAATCCACAAAGTGGTACAACAAACACTACTATCCAGTTTTAGAGCCTTTCCATCACTCCAAAGTTCCCTTGTGCCTCCTTAGAGTGAATCTTTGTTCTCACTCCCAGCTGTAGGCAACTACGGATGCTTTCTGTTTCAACAAGTGTATCTTCTCCAGACATTTAACATGAATGGAAGCATACAATAGGCAGACTTTCACATCTGCCTTCTTTCCCTTAGGCTGTTTATTGAGGTTCATCCATATTACAACAGCATGTTTCAGGAGTTCATTTCTTTTAATCATTGAGCAATAATCCACTGAGTGGCTAGAACACATTTTGTTTCTGCACTAACCAGCTGACAGACATTTGAATTGTATCCAGTCATGTTATGAATAATGAATGCTGCTATGAACATGTATGAAGGGACACAAATTTTCACTTTTTCTTGGGAAGAATTCTAGGACTAGAAATGCTTCCTTTCTAGTTCTAAGATATGACTTGCAGAGGCCAGGTCTATAAATAGTGACCTTTTTATAAGTGAAAAATTACTGTAATTAATGCATTGTTATTCATTCAGTCAATAAATATCCAAGCTACTGTGTTTTCCAGCACTGTAGAAAGACCTGGGGATAACTACTATGAATAAAACACTGACCCTGCCAGACACGAGCTGACAGACCCATGAGGGATGTGTTGTGTAGATACACAACCCATTGATACCAATTCACCACAAGGAAACTGGCATTTGGTTTAGATTAAATATTTAGGTTTAGAAACTGACTGCACCAACTAACATTTTTAAAGGTGCAAATCTCAAAGACAGAGAAAAATGCAATGATTAATTCCTGCAACGCCTTTAAGATAAAGGCCCTCACCAACTGGTAATATTATGAATGCAGAAGGTGAGCTGGGGGACAAATAATAATAAAAGAAAGGCCACAATAAACAAGGTCAGAGCTTCTAATGGGGAAGACGGAACAGTAAGAAAACCGAAGGAAAGTGAACGAAGCTACAAGAGGCATCCAGAGATTATTTTTGTACCTAACTACACACTGACAGAATGGTGGCTGATGTTAAGTTTTTCAACTGGCAAATCCACGAACAGGGATAAAGTTTATGCTTAAAGCTACCTTGGCTTCTCTCTGGACTTTGTAGACATCTGTTCTTGGGAGAGAGAGACAAAGCAAGATGGTAACAACAGGAAAAACATTCCTACATTCCCCCTCTGTTCACTCTCCTACCTGTACCCCTGTCATTTACCCTGTCATGTCCTATATCCTTTTTTAATGCATCTTAGATTAAATGACACATCATTATAATGACTCCTTTGTTTTTCTCTCCCTCCAACATATGTGCCTGACAAAACCCATCACAAAAGCCAACAAAGAGCTATGCTGCCTCATCTCGGCCTGAATTCACCATCCTCCAACAACAACAAATCCACTGCTGTCAAGTCCATTTTGATTCACAGTGAACCCCACAGGACCAGCAGAACTGCCTCATGGTTTCCAAGGAGTGCCTGGTGGATCACAACTACCAACCTTTGGTTACCAGCTGTAGCCCTTAACCACCACACCACCAGTGTTTTCAAAATTCACTATCATTGACCATAAAGGAATAGTAACTGTATTTCATGTCCGCAGTCAATTCACTGGCCCATGTTCCTCAAATGATTATGCCACCCTTTCTCTCTTAAACCTTGAGTATTTCCCTTCAACTTGACTCTCACAACAGAACAGTCTCAGCTTACACTTATTTATACAACTACCACCTTAGTATCATCAGTGGATTTCTACACCTCTCAAACTCAGCAAGTCTAACACCAAGCTACTGAGTACTACCCTCACTGAATCCCCATGCCAAACCTGTTCCCTCCTGCTTCCACATCCAAGTTAATCTTTACATTTGTTCAAGCCAGAACCCACTGCACTGTATTTATCAGTGTCTCATATATGCCATCTTCAATTCATCAGCAAATACTAAATGCTTTGTTTTCAGAATCTGAACTTTCTCGAGTCTACCACCCTAGTCCAAGTCACTATCAGCTCTCATCTCAATGACTATAAGGTTCCTAATTAGCCTCCTTGTTTTCACTTTTGTTCCCCTAGTGACTATTCTCATCCCAGCAGCTGTACACCTTGTGATCATACCCATTCCACTTTTTCTTCTGCTACTGCTCTCTAATAGCATCTGAACTCACGCCTCTGTCTGATCAGCCTACACACACCATATGATCATATTGTGCCCTTGAGTATGGTTCATTTTTGTCCAAAGAATTGTCCTCAGTAGTGTCTTCTGGACAGGGGCATCACCAGGTCTAGGGGCCATGCTCCCAGGGGATCCCTCGGCTGCTGGACCATCAACTGGGGTCTTTCACTAGAGTTCTTGACCTGCATCCCGGTTTTTCTTATGTTGCCACAGGGACTCAACATTGTGTGCCCCATCACAGCTGTCTTTGGTGGTGGCTGGGCACCATCTGGTTCTTCTGGTCACATGTTGATACAGTCTCCCATTCACACGGGTCTTTCTGTCTCCTGGGCTCTTTTTCCCTCATGTCTTTATTCTTGGTGATCATCTGCGCAGTACCTCAGATGGTAGCTTGCTAGCTTTTAAGACCCCAGACACCACTCACCAACTTAGGGTGCAGAAGACTCTCTAAGCAATAGGCTAAGTATGCCAATTGACCTCCATGTTTTTGAGAGCATGGCCCCCAGACCCTGCCCCTGCTACTCACTGCAATTTGGGTTGAGATTAGAAGAGGTTTCAGTTTATGGTGAAGTCCCATTAAGCTGGTCTATTGTCTACTGTGTGCTGTCACTGCTTCCACAAAAACATAGAATGCTTCATGGCTTTGCGTTTCACTCTTGCACAGGGGCCATGCTAATCTTCTCTGTATTGTTCCAATTTTACTGTATGTGCTGCCAAAACGAGCACTAAAAATGATTTTTAAAAACAGACTTTAATGTTATATTCCTGAAGCATCTTTATTGATTATGATGCTTTCAGAGTTGTTTTTCCAGGGAGAATTTTTAGCTCTTCAGACTTAATATATAAATATTACATAGTATCTCACAAAACTAAACTCCTTGAAAGAAGTAACGAATGATATCTATACGTAAATAATATGTTTAATATGAAATATTACCCATACTTTAATTTAAAAACACAGTTTTTAAATTGTTTTGTTAATGGACTCAGTTCTGGTCCAGGATTCCTAAATCATTTTTGTGGCACTCTGTTAACAAATTTCTTCACTCTTAGGGAATTTAAAACTAAATAATCGTATATTAGGTAATAATCTAGATCATTTTCCTCTTAATTTGGAAATCAGACCCCACATTTTATACCAAAATGTATGATAAATAGACAAATTCCAGAGACACTTTTAAAAA
This sequence comes from Heterohyrax brucei, assembly GCA_028571685.1. Lineage (NCBI taxonomy): Eukaryota > Metazoa > Chordata > Mammalia > Hyracoidea > Procaviidae > Heterohyrax > Heterohyrax brucei. Next base: position 90,613,859 of record CM053146.1, read on the forward strand.
AAAAAGAAAAAGAAAAAAACTAAACTCATCACCATCAGGTCCATTCCAACTCTTAGCAACCCTACAGGACAGAGTAGATATGCTTCATAGACTTTCCAAGAAATGTCTGGTGGATCTAAACTGCTGACCTTTTGATTAGCTGCTGTAGCACTTAACTACTACACACCAGGGTTTCCCAACAGACACTAGTACCAGATATCTTTACTCTTAAAAACCAAAGACTACATTTTAGATGTAAATACAATACAGGAAGGGAAGGCTTAAACAATTCTGGTGAGTGGGGAACTCAGCAAAAAGCTTTAAAAACATAACTGAACATTATTTGCTGGGTATGGTATTTTATCAGAGATTGCTTAAAAAGTCTTCTAGAATTTTCTGAGAAAAACTACTTTTAACTGGCAATAAAATAAGAAAGGTGCTCGCCATGAGTCGGATCCAACTCAACGGCACTTGGCTTGGCTGGCTTCTAATAATTTCTTCACCTACGGAAACGGCAGATTTCCCTTATGTGCTCATCAGAAAGTTATGAAAAACAAATTATACATCCATGCAAGCATGTTACACTGTCAGAGTATTAGCTAGTAACATGTTACAGATAAATTAGGCACTCCCTCAGCTCAAAAATGCTTTGCTTAACCTGAAATCAATGAGACAAATTTATTAAAACACAGCCTGTTATATACTAGATGCCTAATATGTGTTTTTTATAACTACAAAACTAGTACAATTTTACATTACTTGAATTTTATTTAATAAATCTATTTAAAGCACATGTGGCACTGAGTTCAACATCATGGACTGAAAAAAACCTTTTACTCAATGCCAGGCTTTCCTATCTCTAGAACTGTGATAGTTTCTAACTGGTCACAAACAGGCTCGTGCAAGACAGTAAAAGCGAACTCAGTACCCTCAAATCCACAGGGTCACTAAGAGTCAAAATCAACTCAAAAGCAGCACATTTTGTTAGTTTGGTGTCCAGTATCGTCACTGTCAAACCCACATTCTGCACTGGCCTGTTGTCAGCAGTGCCCTCCTTTGTTGTGTACTGGCTATCTTACATGCTGAACAAAGACCGTGAAAAAGATTAAACAGTACAGGGCTGAGGGCAGTTACTGTTTACTCAGTTTTATTTTATTCAAGTTTCCTGAAAAGGGATACTTCTGTTTGTAAAGTAAGGTTAGGTTTTTAAAATCTATTCTAGAAACTTCAAAAAAATGTTTTGCTCAATTTTCACCAGAAACAGTTACCTCTTTATTTTTATAGTGACTTTTCTGAAACAGGAAAAAAAGTAGTGCTTTTAAGACATGAATTAAAATGGAAATCAATTCTAACCGGCAACTCTCCCTGAAATAAAGTGAACATACTTTGTGGCATATTATTTATACTATGACCCAAAGACCAGGTACCTCTCTTATTCCCTGTCTCCAATTTCTATTAAGTACATCTGTAGAGTTAAAGGAGCCCTGGAGGCACACTGGTGAAGGGCTCAGCTCAGGAGCAGCCTGAATCCACCAGCAGCTCCTTTGAAACTCTATGGGACAGTTCTATACTCTGTCCTACAGGGTCACTATGAGTCAGAAGGGACTCAACAGCAATACGCTGGTTGGATGGTTGGTTATGGAGCTAAAAAAAAAAAAAAAAAAAAAAGATAAAATTCAACTCTCTTTTCATTCCTATCCCAAGCTGGCTAGGAACCTTACCAAGATTTTTGCAGGCCCGATCAAAAATGAGATCACAAACCTTAACTAACAAAAAATACACTGTAAACTGGTAAATTAAAAAGAAAAATCCTGACTAGCATTACGCAGCATAGTTGTAAGAGCTGTATGACAAAATTCAGCTTTTAGAAACAAAACAATTAAACTCTACAGCAGTCATTATACTGAATAACTCTATAAATAAATTTTTATAACAAAATTACCATATGACTCAGCAATTCTACTACTATGGATATACTCATAGCAAATGAAATACATGCCCAAAGAAAATCGGGACACAAATGTTCACAGCAGCTTTATTCACAGTGCCCAAATCAGAGAAACAACTTAAATATTCATCAGCTGATAAACAGATGAGTCAAATATGATATATCCATAAAGAAGCTATGCCACAACAGGTACATTTTCCAACTCACAGCAACCTGACACATTTCAGAGTAGTACTCAGCACCATAGGCTTTTCAGAGGCTATGATCTCTCAAAAAGAGGTCACCAAGCCTTTCTTCCAAGGTGTCTCTGCATGGACTTCAACCACCAACCTTTTAGTTAGTAGTCAGGCACTTAGTCACCTCCATAGCCCTGCATTCCAAGAATATCCACAATGGAATAGCTTTGGGCAATAAAAAGAAATGAAGTAGTGATACATGCTACAACTTGAATGAACCTTAAAAAAACATTATGCTAACTAAAAGAAGCCAGTCATAAAAGATGCACATTACATGGATCCATTTAAACGAAATCTCCAGAACAAGCAAATCCATAGACACAGAAAACAGACTAGTGCTTACCCAGGGTTAGGGGTTTGGGAGAAAATGAGGAGCAATGGCTAAAGGGTATAGGGCTCCTTTTTGTAGTGATGAAAACGTTCTAAAATTAATTATGGTACTGGTTACACAAATGTTAATATGCCAAAAACATTTAATCGTACACTTTAAATATGTGAATTGTATGGTACATGAATTACAACTCAATAAAGCTGCTATTAAATTTAATTTTGTGCTGCTAAAGTAGGAAAAAATAAAATTCTTTAAAAAAACAGTAGCATACATTCTACTGGCTCTTTAACAAAAAAAATTTCCTCCTATGAAGTTGTAAAATATATAATTAGGCCTTACTAATTTTCTAAAAAATCATCTCACAATCAGAGATTATGCTTATTTTTGCATGTAAATTTAAAAACATAAATTAAACTCAAGTAAGATTCTCTGAAGAGCTCATATCACAGAGATTTTATGAGCCATAGAGATGTTAAGTGTAGATGACATTAAATAAGACACATTATTATAATAAATTCTCATTTAGAATGCATTAATCTCTCAGACATAAGTTAGTTAATTCATGTCAGTAACTTACCATAAAAAAAAATAGAGCGAGAGAGAGTTTTCCACATACATAACATTCATCAGAACTGTGTGCTTCTGAATCTCACATGGATAATCAGGAACTAATATTGATGCCTTACTACATGAATTATAGAACACAACTGCTTATGACACAGAGACCTCTAATAACTGACACTTCCTAAAAAAAAATACTTATTTTTTAGATTATTTAAAAAGTACTTCACTAGAGTTATTTTTCATTAATTTTGATTGGTATTTTCCCTTAATGAAAAGTAAAAGTAATATCCATGGACTAAATCTAAACTATTAGCGTACATGTGATTGGAAGAAAAAAGTGACAATCTACTTTTTAAAAGAAGCTTCTCAAAAACAGTGAAATTAGATCTGAGATGCCTTAGATCTTTATTCTTAGACTACAGTTTTAAATAAAGCAAAAGGGATAGCAAAGATTGCACATGAGACTATCAAAGAAAAAATAAGGGCAAAGTAAAAAAAGAAGATATGCAGAAAGATTCCAGTCAATAAAATTTATATGAATATGCTTTGGTAAATGAAAACTCTTAATTTTCTCAGATGAGTTATTCCCATAAATTATTATAAGTACTACTGGAACACATGTAAACATAACAAGACAGATTCTGGACTTAACTGCACTTCAGTACAGTAAGAAAATGATCTCACATGAGGAAATAACACAGAGAAAATAAAGACTCTGATGCTACTTCTTGTTTTATTATTTAATTTTTAGAATTCTTTGAATTACCAAAATACCAAAGAAACAGATACATTTTAAAACTAATCAAAGCCAATCAGTAAGAACAATAAAGATGTATGAAGATATTAATGTAACTTTAAAATAAAGTTTATAACTGGAAGAATAAAATTTCCCCACACATACACATAAAAATTTGTATGCATGTTTATAAAATGTGCTAACATATATTAATGTATATCTATACGTACATGCATCATCTATATACATATTATCTATCCTTACTCTTTGTTACAAGTTGGAAGAGAACAGTGTATAATAAATTTCCATCTTAGATTTTCTATAATAAAATGACAATGTAGTTAAGAGTCATTTTTCTCTAGAAACAGAATAAGAATTTTGTCTCTTTAAAAGCTATTTTAATCTACGTATGTATGTTGTATATCAAAATATACACAATTAGATAATAAGAGCTACTGCAAGCTTTGTAGTGACCATTCTTTTTTCCCTATAGACCGCTAAAATAGAGTAACACACAAGAAGCCATTTAGATTACTTACATTGTTGTTACGGGTTTCTACAGCAGGGAATTTTCTGACTATAAATTTCACAGCAGATTCCAGGTTTTTGTCAATAAGATAGGATGGTTTTGCCTTGGGGTCTCCGCATGCCTATTAAAAAAGGAAAAAAAAGTAATAAGAATATGAAATGCACCCTTCTTCTAAAACCAAGTAATAACAGTAAATCTGCAATCAGAAATTAGAGAGATTTATTGTTTTTGGTGAGAAGGTGATAAAATGAATAGGCAAAGTGCAGGGATTGTCACAGCTGAAATATGCAATGGGAGACAGTACAGAGATGTTCTTCTACTGAAAAAAAATGCATGGAAAGTTTCAAAGCAGTCAGCGCAGAACAGCAGTGAGGGAAAAAGCTCAAACCTAAAAAACAAAAAAGAAAAAAGAAAAAAAAGTTCTCTGAGGTAGGACTGTATTCATCTGAAACTAATAAAATATTATAAAATTAAATATTCAGTAGAGTACTAGACTTGTTTCTTCCTAAGTGTTGTAAAATAAAGACTTAAGTTTAAATGTTTTTCTCCACAATGCTGTCCTCATTCTCTTTAAACACTGTAATACAGGATCTCTAGTTAAAAGGTACTGCGTAAGTTCCTAAAACTGTCTTTGTGATGCTCAAGTGTGTGCTGCCTGTTCCTCTAAGCACCTAAGTTACAACACTGTTTCCCTTCGCACGAGCAGCACTTCAAGCGATGAATCTACATCTGTTCTAAATCTCCTTGGCACAGAACAAATGGAAATGTTTACATGGGACACCATATCAGCAGAATAGCATTCTCTGAAGTAAACGGTAAAGCACCATACAAATGTAACATATGTTATCAGACAGGACTTTTTATCTGAACTTCAGCAGTACAGAATACAATCTTAAATACTGTTCACTTTCAGAATGTGCCATTTAATTTCTTGTTAGTGAGATGCCATTTCTCATGGAATTACTAAAATTGTAACATTCCTATTGGATTATTTTGCAGCAATTAAAAAAAAGTATGTCCTTTGAAAAGTTTTGTCTGCTATGTGTGAGAAAACACAATACTTCAATTTAATGTTTCTTCATCGATTTCTATGGCTATGTTGTGAATTGCAGAAAGAAAGTCATGAAACATGAAACTGATCTGAAAGCGGGCAAGCGGGCAGAGGGAAGGTGAAAAGCTTTGCAAACCTTCCAAACTTGTCCTTGCTGGGGAAGCATTGTAATAAAAAGAGAGAAAATTACGTGTAAACAATGATTGTCAAACTATGACATGCGTTTCAGCAGAGAACTTAGGCACTGCAGACTATGAATAACAAAAACAAGATCAGAACTATATGGTGCTACAATTTTAAAGGTATTTAAGTATCAAGTTTTAGTATACAACACGTTTACAGAGCTTATACTATTCACAGATATTTAAATGCTACTGTGTAAGTGTACAACCATGTCAGTTTCTTGATGTTCTTTCTAAACCAATGTAAATCAACACTAGCAAAATCATAAATAAAGGCTACATGCAACTATAAAATATCAAAACAGGAGCAAAACCATTAGTGAAATTTTACATACCTTAAAAAGATATAGTAGCCAAGAATAAAAATAGCATTACTGGATGACTTTTACAGTTCAGCTCATATTGAGGTTATTTTTTTCAAATATTGCCTAACTTCTTTCCAAAGCCAAAGCATAAAAAGTAAATGCAAACACTCCTATATTTTCCAAATGGAAACAGGAATGCATTAAGAATTATCTGTGTCAAACATGATTGAGAATTTTAAGAAATTGAGAATATCTTTAAACTGACAAACTACTATGCAAATTCCATTTAACCTAATACATATCAAGATACATTTGATTTTTGCTGGGTAAATTATTTTTTCTTTAACATATTATTTCTCATAAATTAATTCTGTATTCAGTCCATCTTCCTCCCAGAGAAGTATTAGTCAAAAACTAGAAATCACCGAAGAATTTATCCAAACAGAAATAGCTACAGATTGGCATTCCTTGAAATGTTTGAAATGTTAATGTGTAGCTATTTCTGTTTGGATAAATTCTTAGGTGATTCCCAGTTATTTTAAGCTGAAAATTCAAATTTCATAAACACGTTTGACGTAGGACAGAATCATAAATTGATTCCAAATTATGTTATTTTTTAGTATTTATTATCTTTCATATTTCTGTTATTTAGAAATTCAGCTATCAATTCAAACCATATCATGAAAATATGACAGACTACCATACTCACTTCCCAAGATCACAAATTTTACTCTACAAAAACTTAAAACAACAAAATCATGTAAAAATGTACAGCTCTCTATCTTCTTACACTGACAAAAGTAAGAACAGAGTTTCATTTTTGGCTGTATAATTTCTCTTTGGAATTGGTATACCTTTTCCCACACACTACATTAGAAGGCAATGCGCCATAAAAATTAATAGTCTGGAATAAGGCTGTCTAGGTTTCAATTTTCACCACTTACTAGCCAGGGGACTTTGAGTATATTACATAATATCTCCAAGCCTCAGTTTCTTCATCCGTAAAATGGGGAAATTAGTACTTACCTCACAGAGTCATTATGAGGATTAGAAGACAGATAATCCATATAAAGCATTTACCAAAATGGCTGGCACATAAGTGCCCTAAAAATGTTGTTCTTGCTAGTAACAGCTATAATAATCATGATAATACAATTACTCACATGAGTAGTAGTCTCTGTTACAGTACAGAGAATTGGTAATATAGGGTTAACTTCCATACACAGCTCCATTCCCTCTCCCAATCACATAATTCCTTCATTCTAGGGCTAAAAGTACTATTATGTGTTGTGCTTTTAGAAAAAAACCTAGCCCAACAGTTCAAAATGTGAGTTCTAAGATCCGCTGCCTATACTCAAATCCTGGCTCTACCACTTCCTCCTGCCTGTGGAACCCTGAGTAAGTGATGTTACCTGTCTGTGCCTCCGTTTCCTCATTTGTTAAAAAAGCAGTTAATAGTTACAAAACAAAACTTGTTGCTGCCATGTCAATTCTGACTTATAAAGACCCCACAGGACAGAGGAGAGCTGGCTCATAGAATTTCTAAGGAATGACTGGCAGATGTGAACTGCTGATCTTCTGGCTAGTAGCCACAGCATTTAAGCAGCTGTGTAAATTATGGAGGGGTGTGTGTGCATGTATGTGTAGAATTTATAAGGGTACTTAGCATATAACAAGCATTCAAAAAATGCTAATAAATAATTTAAGACTCGTGGCCCCCATTTTATTTTTCCTAGAATCAACTTATTTGATTTATTCACGTAATACAAAGAGAGACACTGGTGTGGGTAACACTTCAGACAAAGAACAAAAATACAGGAAAGAATATAACTTGACTACAAGTTAACTCAAGGTGAAGCGCTTCCTGACAAAAAAGCCATACTTAATATTCAGTTAAAAATGTGTTCCTCCAAAACTAAAGTGATATAGCAAAACTGCAACTAAAAATTTATAAAGATTTATTTTCCTAACCCTAACTTAAAAAAATTTCACTTCAGAAACTATCAATATTTTCAGAACACATCCTGCAGCTGATATACTTTAAACCATATCTCATCCTACCTACAGTTATAATACTACATAAAATTAGTCTTGAGCTCTTAATATTATTACCCCAAGTACCAAATTTAAGAAAATTATATATCTTATTACACTTAGTCATCAATACATTTTATACTATATTATAGAAAAGCTTAGCATGAAGATATTAACAAAAGGTTTAACAAATTATCAATTCAATTAAATAAAACTTTTAGGCACTTCTTAGCCTCCTTCAAGGAAAAAAAGAAAATAATAAAACATGAATAACAGACAAAATTATTTACAGATACCTAAATTTTACAGCTCTGCCAAAACACAAAAATTTCATAGAACTGGCTAAAAGAGTTCACCAGATAGAGAGGAAACTATACAACTCTAAACAACATTTAGTTTTGAACCACAGAACTAAAAACCAACATTAGAAAATTACCAAAATCCTTGTCCCTAATAAAACAGCAATGACCAAAAAAACAACGAAGACTGGTAAAGCTGTGGGGAGACTGGAACTCCTATACACCGGTAGTGGCATGATAAAATGGTGCAACCACTACGAAAAACAGTACAGCACGTCTCAAAAACCTAGAAATACTTGATAATTCAGCAAATTCAACTGCTACATATATATCTTAGACACAGCAGCAGTAACACAAATAGATATATGCATATCTATGTTCACTGCAGCATTTCTCAGAGGCAAAAAGATGGAAACAGCCTACGAGGTCAACAAGGGATGAATGGATAAACTGTGGCACATAAATAAAACGGAGGCAAAATATCCAGTGATGCAGGAAGTACCACAAGAAGACAGAAGGAGTACAACATTACTGCAACAGAAAGAACTGGTCATTGTTCAACCATCTCAGTAAGCAGCGTATGATCAAGAACCAACCGCAGTCAAGGAAAAAGTCCAAGGTGCAATGAAGGCACTGCTGTAAAATAAGACTCCAAGAACTGATGGATAACTGAGATGTTTCAACAAATGTATGCAGCACTGGACATGCTCATTCATCTAGGCCAATATCTGGAAGACAGCTACCCAGTCCACTCCAAAGAAAGATAATCCAACAGAATGAGGAAATTATCAAGCAATATCATTAATATCACACACAAGTAAAATTTTGCTCAAGATCATTCCAAAGCAGCTGCAGCGGTATATTGACAAGGAACTGCCAGAAATTCAAGGCAGCTTCAGAAAAGGATGTAAAACAAGAGATTTCACTGCTGATGTCACATGGATTATGGCTGAAAGCAGAGAATATCAGGAAGATGTTTACCTGTGTTTTATTAGCTATGCAAAGGCATTCAACTGTGTGGATCATAATGAATTAACAGATATCACTGTGAAGAATGAGAATTCCAAACATTTAATTACGCTCATCCAGAACCTGTACATAGACTACAAGGCAGTGACTTGAACAAAGCAAGAAGATACTACATAGATTAAAATCAGGAAAGGTATGTGTTGGGACTATATCATTTCACCATATTTAGTCGATCTGTATGCTGTATGCTGGAGCAAACAATCCAACAATCTGGACTATATGAGAAGAACATGACATCATGATTGGTAGAAGACTAATCAGCAACCAGGAATATGCATATGACACAATCTTGCTTGCAGAAAGTGAAGAGGACTTGAAATCACTACTGGTTAAGTTTGAAGACCACAGTCTTTCAATATGGATTGCACCTCAACATAAAGAAAACAAAATCCTCACAACTAGACCAATAAGCAACATCCTAATAAACGGCAAAAATCAAAAGCTGTCAAGGATTTCATTTTATCTGAATCCACAATCAATGCCCACGTAAACAGAAGTCAAGAAATCAAACGAGGGATTAATGGACCACAACTACCTCAGCATCTACCAGAGTGAAATCAGTACAACTAGATAGTACCAGACTATCACCATCAACTGTTCTGACAGAAATGACAACGGGCCCCAGACAGAGCTGGAGAAAAACGTAGAATATAATTCTGACCAAAAACCAAAACCAAAAACCTGACTTACTGGTCTGACAGAGACTGGAGGAACCCCAAGAGTACAGCCCTTGAACAACCTTTCAACTCTGTACTGAAGTCACTCCTGAGGTTCACCCTTCAGCCCAAAATCAGACAAGCCATTAAAACAAATGATAACTCACACAGATCAAGAGACTAAACAGGCACACCAGCCCAGGGACAAGGATAAGAAGGCAACAGGAGTAAGAAAGCTGGATAACAAAAATCAGGATCTCAAGATCAAGAAGGGGACAGTGTCAGCACATGGCTAGACTATCAACCAGTGTGACAAAACAGTATGTGTATTAATTTTCTTATATGAAATTAATTTTCTGTGGAAAATTTCACCTGAAGCACAATGAAAGAAATCAAATGATACATTGCACTGGTCTAAATTTGCTGCAAAAGACCCTTTTAAAGTGTTGAAAAGCAAAGATGTTACTTTGAGAATTAAGGTGCATCTGACCGAAACTCACTAACCCACTATCATCAAGTTGATTCAAACTCAGATACCTTATAGGACAGAGTAGAACTGCCAGATAAGAGTTTCCAAGGAGCACCAGATGGATTCAAAATCGCCAATTATTTGTTTAGCAGTTGCAGTACTTACCTACTAAGGCACCAAGTTATGCCATTTTCATTTCCCATAGCCTCATATGTATGTATTATATGTGATGCCTCTGAATTACAGTGTTGGCAAACAATAGTGAATATACCACGGACTACCAGAACAGAAGCCCTAGTGGCATAGTCTATGGCTGCTAATCAAAAAGTTGGTTGTTCGAATCTACCAGATGCTCCTTGGCAACTCGATGGGACAGTTCTACTCTGTCCTATAGGGCCACTATGAATTGGAATCAACCTGACAGCAGCGGTTTTGGTTATTTTAGGTTTACCAGAAGAACGCACGGTGAACAATTAAGTTCGCAGACTTGTTGGACCTCGTATACAATTGTGTGCACTGTGTAGACAAACCACACAGGGGATACAGTTATGGAGGTCTCCTAGATGTACCTAAACAATATGGAGAACTGCTCTACTGTGTCACATGGCTTGAGATCACAGTTATGGCATTAACTGTGTCACACCAGTTAACAACTTAGTGAATGTGGCATCACAAACATGATGCTCTACACATCCTAGTTTGGTGAGTAGCATGCGGGGTTTTTAAAAGTCTGCAAGCAGCCATTTAAGTCACAACTACTGATCTCTATTCATCTGGAGCAAAAGAGAATGAAGTAAATAAAAGACTCAAGAAAGAAACTACTCCATTGGACTAACAGCTCACAGGAACCACTGGCTCTCATTACCTGAGACGTGAAGAACCAGATAGTACCCAGCTACTACTACCAACCAATCTGACCAGGGACACAACAGAAAGTCTTGGATAGAATGGGAGAAAAATGTGTAACAACTCAAATTCCTAAAAAAACACCAGACTTACTAGACCGACAGAGACCACAGGAACACTTGAGGCTGTCGTCCTAAGCCTCTGAACTTGGAATTAAAGCTATTTTTGTAGCTCACCTTTCAGTCAAGTAACAGATTGGCTTACAAAATAAACAGTATCATGCATAAGTATATGTTCCCTTAAACAATTACCTACATAAGACCAAATAGTCACCATTTACTCAAAAGCAAGAAGGAAAGCTGAAATCAGTAGAAACAACAAACACAATGGAAATGATGACAATGCTGACACAAAATAAAAATTGTAACCAATGGCACAGAACAGTTTCTATAAAAGTTATTAAAGGGGAACTTTAGTTTGCTGTGTAAACTTTTACCTATAACACAGTAAAATATTATTTTTAAAAAAGAACCAAAATATCTTCCAAATACTTTACTTTTTCTTGATCAGGACTTTTTCACAATGCATAAAATACTGTAATTTAAAATTCCAGATATAAAATGAATTTAACTGTGTATTAAATTTCTAGCTCTAAGAGTTGGAGCTTAATTAACTCCATGAATAATACTGTAATTATAATATTTAATTCAACAAAAGTTGAGATTATTTAACATAGCAGATAAAATTATAGTAGTATTACAGAAAATATTTAAATGTAATAATTAAGAATTCTGTTGAGTCAAGTAGAGAGAAACCTATGTGACCTCAGGCAAGCTACTTAGCTGCTGAGCCTGAGTTCCCTAATCTATAAATGAAAATAGTGTTACTTACTTACTTGGTAAAGTAGATTGTTCAGATTTTCAAAAGATAAAATGAATAAAAACTGCTCACCTCAATGTCTGACATGAAAGAATTCAGTAAGTCCTAAATACTTACCTTCTCTTTTTTAAAAAAATAAAACTTACAAACTTTTATGGGCATCTCTATGTTCCTAATTTCAGATTAACCATGTAACCAATTCCAGATCAACACTACACACCAATTCAGTATTTCCAAATTTACTGTCATAAACAAAACAGAGATCTAATGTTATTATCAAAGAACAAAAATATTTCAGAAAACCACACAGTATTTTATTGAGGCCACATAATAACTGACTTTGACTTGAAAAATCAAGATCAGGCTTTATACAACCAAACCTTTCTCTAGTCTTTTCCTTAATCTCAGGCTGTCAAAACAGTGATTTCTAAAACTTAACTTCACAAGGTTAATGTTATATGTTTCTTATGCTTATCATGAAGATAAAAAAAGTCAAATATAGACAGACTGAGAGATTCAGTGATTTGCTCAAGTTATACCTACTAACACGTAAGACTCAAAAAAAAAATCCTATCTGATTACAAAATTTCAAAGCACTAAAAAGGCCTACCTAAAAATATGTGCTCTAAAAAAGTAATGTATAAAAACATGTTTCATGCTGTTCATAAGCCTTCATTAAGCAGCAATTACTCTTAAGGAATAAGAATGAAATTAACTTCACTCATTTTACTTTGTAAGTCCTAGTCTAGGTCAGCAATAAACGACTCTGGTTTGCCAAAATATCTTAGAAGGAACACATTTATATATATCTACAGATACATCTGTATATCTATAGATACATATGTTTCCTAAAAGCGAGTCTTGAGCTTGATTTAACGGGGGAGGGGAGGATGAACATTTACTGAGTGTGCACTATTTTCCAAGCCCCAGAAACAGAATTAATGAGACAACATTTACTCACTTCTTGCCATTGTGCCAGACATTATACTAGCACTTCATGACTTAATTTTCAACTTTGTGAGGCTGCCTAAACAGTATTTCCCAAAGATGGGAGAAATGGAGTATCTTTAAGATTCCAAGAATTATATAAGTATGACCAGCATGGCTAATAAAACCAAAAAATACACGTTGGGACACAGCAGGTGCCAAGAGCTAGCTAAGACCTCTACAGTCTATCAGAAATTTAGTCATAACCCAAAGAATAAAAAAATTAAATCACTACAGAGAAAGAAACGAGCTATTAAGAATTTACATTGCACTTATTTCAACAGTCCTTAAGGATCAGAATCACTTCAGGAGCTTTTTCTGAGTCAGTAGATTTGGATCAGGATCCAGAGTGTGCAGCGAAAAAAACCCTTCTAGGATGATTCTCTGTGTATCCCTATGAGCTCCTAATTTTATAAGTAAACTAAAGCTCAAAGTAAACAAGATAGGTAAAGGATAGATAAATGACAGAAAAGTTTAAAGACTGTGTACCAGCAAGAAGGATACAATTCGGGTGTAACTTTACATTTCCATCTATATATTTCACTGAGCAAAAGTTCTAGAATCTTAACTAACAACTAGCTACTTCTTATCACTGCTTGTATGAAGTGCTTATTCCTACATTAAAACCAAGCACAAATGTAATGATCTCCTCTCATCTCCCCCAGACTCAATTTTTAACTTCCTTCTCAAGACTCCCACAATCCCACTTACTACATCTCTCTCTTCCACTAGGTTACGAATTTCTTAGCTCTGTTCACTGCATCTTAGCTGTTTCCCCAATAAATGGAGAGTAAATGAATTAATGAAAAAGAACTCTTCTGTATTTGGCACTAGGGCCCTTGCTGTATAGTTAAACGCTTGGCTGCTAACTAAAGGTCAGCAGTTCAAACCCACCAATAGCTCCTTGGGAGAAAGATGTGACAGTCTGCTTCCACAAAGATTTTCAGCCTTGGCAATTCTATGCAGCAGTTCTACTTTGTCTTACAGGGCCACTGTGGGTCAGAATTGACTCAAGGGCAAGAGGTTTTCTATAAAAAACTTGGGACTAATTGAAAGGTCGTATGACTCATAAAATACATAGTTTCACTGCTGTCAAATATCTAATATAATGAACTAAGCAATAAGAAAGTATTTTCCATAATAGGTTCTATTACTTAAAACAAGATACTCTTTTGAAATTGGCATATGTACCACTGTACTTACAAAACAGGGTCACTATGAGTTGGAATCGACTTGATGGCAGTGGGTTTTTGTTTTTACTTATAAACTAACAATTCAAGAGCTTATGAAGTTTGTTTATTTAAATAAAGCACTACTATTTCAAGAAATAACTACAAGCTTTTCTCATCATTGTTAGGATAAACAACTTATCAAAGTCTAATTACTCTATCACAATTCTTAATAGGATCAAAATTAAGACTATTACATTTGCTAATATACAATTTCAAAACAGTAGTTTAAAAACATGGGGAGGGGGGATAAAAAAGAATACTACTAATTTTGTAAAGTCCAGGACACATAAACAAACTTACTGATCACAATTTTTAAATTGCATTTCTTGTTATTTTATGTATCAGAGCTTTTCCATATAGAAATGTTACTATTTGACTTTTAAAAGAAAATAACAAATGAAAAAGTATATCTGAAATTTCAAAATTAAACACACAATACACTTGAGGACTAAATGCACTCTTAAGATTAAATAAGACACATACTTCTTTTTTTTAGTTCACATCTATTTTTCTGCTTTCCCTAGGTTAAACAAAGTTTCTTGCTTATTTTTAGCATTATTACTTGAACAGGATTAGTCCCTTGAAACTCATGCTTTTTAATGTATTAGGAGCCAAATTTTATAAATAATCACGAACGAAAAATGCATTAACATGAAAAGTAAATGTGAAACAAATTTTCCCATGAAAACTTGAGTAAACTGAATTTTAAAATTCCTGTTCTAAATTATTATTTTTATGTTATAGAATCAAACAGAAGTCTCCATTAATAATTACTCTTGTGGACTGATAACATGATCTGAACATTCTTTTCACACAAATCTATAAAAATTTCATACAAATGGAGCTTTCTGTAAGAAAAAAATTACTTTTGTAATACAACTGCATATTTACTTAGGGTTATTATGTGCTCAAAAATCTGATTGTATTTTTCCACAGGCAAGTTTCTAGAGAAACCTCCATCATAAAAATTTCCCTAATGACTGTAAATCTACTGACAAAAATAATTAAGAGGCAAGACTTAGGGTCAAGAAAACATGCCAATCCAGGTTCCTATTCTTCTGTGACCTTGCACAAATTAAACCTCTTCAAAATTCAACTTCTTTCTTTGTATTTACATCACTGAGTTGACCTAGGGGTAAACAATACGAAGCACTTAGCAAAATGCTCAATAAATGGCAGTTAGCATTAATTCTATTATGCATTAGTATTACTATTAGCTGCGTAATGAAATTATTTACCAGGTTGGACAATTAATTTTGCAAACTCATCCTAGAAAAAGTGCTACATACTTCATTGCTGAGTATCACTATGGTCGTCTTCAAAGCAGTCATCTTGAGAAGCAGTGCACCAATGCCAGTGCCTAATCCACCCTTCAAAGGAATTCTGGAACTCTTTTTCTGGAAAGTGTATCAGAGCTGCCACTGGATGAGGCATGACAATTAAGTTTGTGAATTCATCCTAGAAAATCAGCTTTGAAGGGTGGAATAGGCACTTCCCAAGGGGAGTACTTCCAAGGTGACCCTAGCGATGTTCAACGAGGTATGTACTGCTTTTTCTAGAATGAGTTTGTGTACTTGACTGCAGACCTCATATTTCTAGTAACATAATATGACCATTCCTTTGAATCTTGACCCAAAATTATTGTAAAATTTACCAAACACTATGACTGCTAGCAAATTATCAAAAATAGTACAAATCAGACTTCTAATGATCCTAACAATAAAGACAAGAACTTTCAACACTGAAAACCTTTACCTAGGCCTCCTTATTTTTACAGTATGGATGTACTTAGCCTATTTCTTTTTTCTCATGAAAACAGACTGCAATAAAACGTCTAGCGATGAACAATTTCTACAAGTACAATTCAATGACACTCTTTAAGATGTGCCACTTTTCTCAATATCCTTTTCCAAATCATTTCATCATCATTAACACAAACCCAATGACCCTTAGGCACCTAATCTTTCAAGCTGCTGTCAACTTGATCATGGACAGGTAATTCTTTAAGAGAAGACAATACTCATTTAGGGCACAGTTTCAGTTTAGCATTTAAAGGTTTCCTTCACAACTTTTCCCAAATATTCCCCTTTAAGTGCTCTTATATCCCTTAAAGTTCTCATAATTTATACATATTAAGACAAGTTCCTTAAATTCCCATAATTTATACATATTAAGATCTCAAAACTTTTTTCACTGATGACATTGTAAAAAAATTTTTTAGTATCCTTGTGGTATTTCTTTAATATACAATTAAAAAAGAAACATGCACGTACACGCGTGTGCACGCACACACACACCCCAAACTCACTGTTGTTGAGTGTATTCTGACTCATAGAAACCCTATATGACAAGTAGAACTCTTCCATGGGTTTCCAAGGAGGGGCTGCTGACCTGAACTGCAGTTAGCTGCCAAGCTCTTCACCTCTGTACCACCAGGGCTCCACAAACATTAAAACATACTATTATTGCCTTGAGTAACTTAGGAAAGAATTACTGTACTTAGGTCAGTTAAATTAGTATTTTTCATTAGGTCACTTAAGTTAGTATTTTTCATTGCATATGCTTACTAAAGTATTTCCAGCGTAGACTTTCAACTGGAATGGAGATTACTCAAATCTGATAATTTAACATACACACGCATTAATAAAACTATGATAAATGATTGGGAGACATGCATTATAAGGTAGCAGTTTTTTTTAAGACTATAAACCTTGAATTTTAAAAGAGTATGTGGTTTATACTGCCTTAAGAATGCAGACAGAACAAATGGTGTCCAGATATTACTGTTTTGGGCGTAATTTTTAAAACAAATGTTTCAATCTCTAGCCAGCTGGCTAGCCTTACAGACAACTGCATAAGCTAAAAGGTCCAAAATTTATATAATATGCGTTAACCAAGGAGAACAAACCACAGACTCCTATTATTAAAGGTACATATATGTTTTGTGTTCATTAATTTCAACAAGGTCTAAAAAGAAGGCCCCAGGTACAAAAAAAAAAACCTCACCCTATGATAAGATCCCCAAAACGTATAGAAGAAAAGACTTTTTGACGGCTGCAAGGGAGGGGAAGGAGGAAGGGCGAGTGGGGGAGGGTTTAGATTAGATAGTTGGTAGAAATTTGGTTGGGTGAAATTGGTGATAACCCACATTAGAAACAAGAACAGTATTAAGTGGACTTCAACATAACTTGAGTACTCCTTCCATCTTAACTCAATACTGCAAGGACAGAGTAGCTAGGGGGCCGGGGCCATGCTCTCAGGCGAAATGAGGCCAATTGGCACAACTAGCATTTTGCTAAGAGGGCTCTCTGCACCCCACATTGGTGAGTGGCACCTGGGGTCTTAAAAGCTGCCAAGCTGCCATCCGAGGGCACAGCAAATCGTCCCAACTCAGCAAGAACGGATGCTCACCGGGGACCAAAACGACATGGGGTAAAGAACCCAGAAGATAGACAGACCCACATCAGTGGGTGCCTACATAGATTTGGGAGCAGAAGAACTGGATGGTGCCCGGCCACCACAGGTGATAGCCACGATGGAGATCACTGAGTCTCACTGGCAACACAAGAATAAAAAGGGGTGCACCCTGAGATCTCCATTAAAAGACCACAACTGATGGTCCAGCAGCTTCGGGGTTCCCCTGGGAGTATGGCCCCTGGCCCTGATGCTGCCCTTGCCCATAAATCATAACGAAGGTCCACTCTTCAGACACGAATGGATTGGACTTGGCGATGCAGAGTGACCATATATTGGATGCACTTTACGGTTCTATGCATCTGTAGGATATCATCCTGCTGACCTCTGGCTGGAGGAAGGAGAGTGGGTGGAGAGGAGGGGAAAGGAGACTGTTGGGAGGATGAGACATGTATGGAGCAGAGAGGAATAGCGTGCTGTCACCAGGCAGGGAGAGTAGTGGAAGCTGCATACAGGTGGGCACGTAAATTTATATGGGAATGTACATTTTCACTCAGTCATAATTAAAAAAAAAAACCTCAAACTTGCCATTGAGTTGATGCCAATTTACAGTGACCCTATAGGAGAAAGTAGAACCCCCTCATAGAGTTTTCAAGGGGCACCCAGTAGATCTGAACTACTCATCTTTTGGTTAGCAGCTATAGCAATACACTACCAGGGTTTTCTAGTAAGACCTTAAACAAACAAACAAAAAAACTCCCCACGGAGTTGATCGCTATTCATAGCGACTGTACAAGAAAGGGTACAACTGCCCCACAGGGTTTCCAAGGGGCACCTGGTGGATTTGAATTACCTATCTTTCGGTTAGCAGCTGCAGCTCTTAACCACTAAGCCACCAGGATTTCCAGAAGACCCTAAAAGCCCAAAAACCAAACGCACTGCCATTGAGTCGGGTCCGACTCATAGCGACCCTACAGTAAATACTAATAATTCAGGGATGCGTAACATCGTCTCTGCCTCAAGGGAACTCAGGATCAGGCAAGGTTGATAAAATACTTACCTATGAACTACAAATACGTGTTACGTGCTGAAATACAACACTTCAAAAACTCAAGAAATTTGACAGATGGGTATAATGATGATCACATTCAACTTATTTTAACTTTTGCTACTTCCAGAGCCTGAAGTTTCTAAAAACAGGAAGTAAAAAAAAAATGGAGCTTTTGAGAAGAGACAGGGAACTCTCATCTGTTCCAACTCATAGATTTTATTTTAATCTTATTTAATGTACTAAGATACAACATGGGAAGTATGCTTGCATTTATAACGTAAAAATGTTTAATGTATTTTTTTTAAGGCACTTTGTTCAAATACCCAAATCACTTTTGATGTTACTCTCACTTCCTCTTCTGGAAACCATCATAACCATTTCCTTTAACCACAATACCACAGGTCTAGTAACTTTAGTAAAGTCTGAAATTGCTAGTTTGTTGGGACAAAGTTCATATAGAAACCACTTTCCCAGTTGTCTAAAGAGCACAACCTCACAAAACATTCAGATCAAGGCCACCTACAAGTAACAATACCTAAAATTGAATTGTTCCTAACCTGCCTAAGTTTATAACTAAGGCATCTTAGTAAATGCAAAGCCCTTCTTTGTATTGAGACTGAGCTCCTGCCACATAAAATCTAACAGACTGCCTAGACAGGCAGCACTGAGGCTTCAAGTTAACCCTTGCATCCAGGTGACCAACTCAGGAAGCTATCCTTACCCCAAATTTATCAATCACTACAGGAGATTCATCTTGCCCCTTACAGGTACAGTGGCTGCATTAAATATTCTCCTCGAACTCCATGGTGCGAATTTTGAAAAACACACTCTTCAGCAGCCAAGATTCACAAATACTACAATTCTATTGCTACGATTAAATACAATGAAATATTAAATGATATATTAAAAGGCCAACAAAAATAATCATGAAGATAATGACATCACTAACCTATCAAAAACTCAAAGGATCTAGACTGCAAACAAAATTTTAATTTTACCTTGACCAAATTCATTAAAATATACCAACCTTATCTTAAAAGGATTTTTCTGTTTTCTTCTAAGATAAATAAAAGCAGTATTTGTTCTAGCTTCACATTCATCCTAATTAACTACAATGCAGCACCTCATTTTTTAAATTTGCTTAAGACGTGGACTTTCAAAGAACTGATTAGCTAGTCAAATTATCAGACTATACTATAAATCTGCACTATGCACAACATATTTACAGTTTTATTTTGTACAGAAACCGCAGTGTAAGAAATGGTGTTTTAAGATTATGAGGCAGGACTGGAAAAACTAAGATAAGGAGGGTTTGAAGAGGTTGTTATTCCTGTTCTACTGACTCACAGCCCAGAAGTGTTTTCAGAAGAAAATTGGTCCCACCCTCACTTCTCCTCCTCTTCACCTTCAAAAAAATGATATAATCCCAAAACGTCAACAGCCTCTCATATTGGTTTTATTTAGCAATCTCGAATGAACTGGCGGAGTGGAGGGGATGCACGGTTGCTGCTGATTAGCTACTCACTTCCCACATTCCCACACACCAAAAAATTGCAAGGTGGGGTGCAATCCCTGTTCCCTGATGTCTACCCCCGTCAGATTTCCACAGTTCAGTCTCAGTTTTACAACACTCAAGTTGTCCAATTCCCCTAGAACACCAGCCCACCCATCCCCCTCCCTTCCCTGATGACCTCGTCCCGGGGGCCGAGCGCGAAGAGGCGGGCAGCTGCGTCCGCACCCAAAGCCGCAGCCAGGGCCGGCGCCGGCGCTGGATCCTGCCGCTGGCAACCGGGAAATGGCTTCTCTCTTCTCCGGTCGGCCCGCGAGCCACCGGGAAAGGCTCCCGGAACTCCGCTTTAGGCCGCGGCGCATGCCGGCGACTCGGTGCCAGGCCTGACGCGGCGACGCTGTGATTTCTGCCCTCCGCGCCGCCGCCCGGCACCCTCCGGGCCTCTCCCGCCCTCCCTCCCGCCTCGGCCCTCCGCCCGCCGCGGCCTCACCGGCCCGTGCGCACCTTCTTGATATTGTAGAGGCGGGTGAGCATGCCGACGCCTCGGTCGTTGAGGATGGTGAGCTTCTCCGCCAGCTTCTGCTGACTGGGCTGCAGCACGGAGCGCGACATGGTGGTGGCGGTGGTGGTGGGGCCGCCGGCCGCCAGGCGCCCAGTCACTGGCCCGCGGCCTCCGCAGCAGCCTCTCTCGGGCCTTCTCCCCTCCCACCCGCGACCTCCGTCTCAAGGAAGCGCGTCCATGGCCCTAGCGCCCCAAACCCTCGCTGGTGACAGAGCGAGCCGCGGCGGACGCTTCGGGGTCCCCTCCCCCGTAGCGGCCCGCGTCCCGGCACCCTCCTGCCTTCCGCCCTCCGCCCTTCCGTCCCCACCCCCAGCGCTTTCTGTCCCAGCCCCCACCGAGCCGCCGTCCCCGGCTCCTCCACTAGGTGTGGCGGCGGCAGCGGCGTCTCTGGCGGCTGAGAACGAGGCGGCTTCCCGCAGCCCCGGACGAGCGCTCGGTCACCTGATCGGCCGCGCCGGCGCCCCCGCAAGGCCGGACCGGGAACTGCACCGCATGGCCCTAGCCTGCCCCACCAGGCGTCACTGCAGCCGCCGCTGCAGACTCGGACCCGGACCCTACCTGGCTCCGACCCTCTGCCTTCCCCTGTTCCCAGGATGTGAGTCTAAGTAGGGACCCAGTAGGGTCACATTTCTCTGTGCCTCTGGCTTTGTCCGACACCCCTCGCCTTCAAGTTCCTAAAGTGGCAACAGAAGTTTTTCTGCGTGGCCACCTCCCTAAAGAAACCTCGAGAAGTGTAGGGGGTGGCGGTTCAAGCGAGCTTCTCCCAAGAGTGGGCTGGTGGCTCTGTGTATCTGTTCTACCCACTGCTTGACAGACGCTCCCCGCAGAACACAGCAGATGGTCGGCTTGGCTAGGCGGCCTCGCCTCTCCTTTCTCACCATTTCAACATAACTAGCCCCCACCCCACCCCACCCCACTCGACCCCACCCGACCCCTGCCCCAATCCAGCTCTTGGTGGAGGAGATCGGAAGTGAGGGCAACTCGTCAGAATGTCGATTTGTCCACGAAGCACCCATCCGGAGGAGAGACTAACAGAGAAGGCCGGCCTCGTGGGTGGCATCAACTAAATGCTTGTTCAGTGAATGAAGGAAATGCTCTTAATTTTTCCTGGCCTCCATCCAAGTTCCACCCCTTTCTAGAAACATTTTACTTTTTCATCTCTCTCTTTCCTGGTTGGTTTCTTAGCTACACCCCATGACTACTCCCTCTGGTCAAATATATTACATATAGTTCCAAAAGTGAGCAAATTAAGAACTTACGCAATTCGCTGGTGTGACAATTCTAGCTGAGAGAAGAGCTGCTTTGATAATTTTGGCTTTAACTGTCTTTCCATGTATTAATCTTTTATTTCATTAATTTTAAGCCAATGCAAAATATTCTGCTAGGTTCAATAGGAGTAAATAAGCTATCATTGGGTTTATCAATACACTTTATGGAAAGAAACTGTAATGACTAGCTTTTTAATTCTTTTTTTAAAGGTAACCTATCTACTATACCTATGAAAATCCTAGTTTTAATAACCCCAGCAAGTGAAGGTGAGTGGACTAATTGGACTGTTTGTTGTTGTTAGGTGCCATGAGTCAGTTCTGGGACTCATAGGATACTTGTTTTCAGGGGCATAAAAAAGTACAAAAATTAGTAATCATATTGGCCAGTGTGCTTGGAATTCTGTACTTAGAGGTCCATCTTTATACCTACATAGTTGTTTTGTAAAAACAAATGCCTCAAAGATGCCGCCTATTGTGCTGTTATCAATGGTTATGATGGTGGTGTTCCTTTTCTTGGGTTTCCTCTGGTGAGTTTTGATTCCCAGAGACCCTGTATACAACAGAAGGAAACACTACCAGGTCCTGAGCGATCACAATCATTACTATGCTTGAGCCTCTTGTTGCACCCACTGTGTCAATCCATCTCTTGAGGATCTTCCACTTCTTTGCTGACCCTCTACCAAGCATGACGACCTTCTCCAAGGACTGGTCCCTCCTAGTGATAGATCCAAAGTGTGGGAGACAAAGTCTCAGCATTCTCATTGGCTGTATTTCTACCAAGACAAATTTGTTTGTTCTTCTGGCAATTCATTCAAGTGTTTTTTTGCCAACACCATAATTTAGAAGCGTCAGTTCTCCTTCAATCTTATTTATTCATTTTCCAGCTTTTCCCAGGCTTATAAGATGATTGAAAATACCCCCATGACTTGGGTTAGGCACACTTTGGCCTTCAAAGTAACACCTTTGCTTTTTTAACACTTTAAAGAGGTCTTTTTCAGCATATTTGCCCAATGCAATGCCCAGTGTGTGCTTTCTTGACTGCTGGTTCCATGGACCTTGATTGTAGATCCAAGTAAAGTGAAATCCTTTTCAATTTCAGTCCTTTCTTGGTTTATCATGATATTGGTCATTGGTCCAGTAGTGGAGATTTTTGTTTACTTTATGTTGAGGTATAATCCATACTGAAGGCTTTGATCTTCATCAGTTAGTGCTTCAAGTCCTCTTCACTTTCAGTAAGCAAAGTTGTGTCATCTGCGTGTCAAAGGTTGTAAATAAGTGTCCTCCAATCTTGATGGCTTATTCGCCTTCATAGAGTCCAGTTTCTCAGATTATTTGCTCAACATACAGGCTGAATAAGTATTAATATGTTGGGATATTTAAATTATCTAGTTTCTTTTAACCTGATATTTAAAGTTTTAAGTTAGAGGAGAAGGCTGTGATCTGTAGCTTAGGATAACCAGAGCAGACCTGGAAAGGAATGTTGCAGTGAGGGGTTTGGAGCTGCCAGACAAAACTGGAAAGTGCCAAAGGTTCGAGAAAAACTCTGCTCTTTAGTAGCCCGCAAGCAATTTAACTAGAACTGTAGCAATAGAGTTTCACCAGTGAAAGACTATGTAGTTTTTGAGTTTTTTAAGTAGTGTATGGACAGAACATAAAATGGTACTGCAGCCAAACTATAACAATGTTCTCTATTTACCTGGATCTACAGAAAAAGGAGAATCACGAATAGGAGGAAATGGCTGTGTAGCTAATTGCCTTCCTGAACAGCTACCTCCTCTGCCACAAGACCAGAAGTGCCCAGCTACCATTACTGAACATTTTAGTTAAAGGGTATATAGAAAAATCATGGCTAACCAGGGAAAAGTACAGAACAGAATTTCAGATTCTCATGGAATCCAGACATTCTGGAGCCATAGAGGCTGGATGAACCTCAGAAACTATTACCTGAGATAATCTTTACACCTTAGAACCAGAAATATCCCCTGAAGTCTTCTTAAAACCAGTTTAAATTTTAAGTAGTAAAGAATGTCTGCTTTGAGCATGGTGCTCTTTTAGATCTATCTATATGAGATGAAATTGACAACAGCAACTGGAAAAGATTAGGTAGGAAATTCAGGGAGCAGTGAGTTTATGTTAATGAGGGAGGACACAGGGACCAATCTATGTACCTCTCATTTTGAGGCCACTGAGAATCCTAGGGCTTTGATTTAAGATGTTCAGCAGAATGAGATGAAGGTTGGTCTTGCCATCAAACCAGGAACTACAGTATTTGGTGCATGGGCTAATCAGGTAGATAGGGTCTTGGTTATGACAGAGGAACCTAGATTTGGAAAGAGAAGTTCATGGATGATATGATGCCAAAGGTTTTTGGATGAGAACCCAGTTCCCGTCTTTGGCAATAGAGGCAGTTAGTAGGATAGGTCTTGACACTGTGTGTAAGTGTGCAGAGGCAGCAGCTGATGTGATTGTGTTTGGCAGTGCCCTTATGAGGAGTGAAGACCCCAGACCTGTGATCAACTTGTTAAGAAATGTTTGCTCCAAACCTGTTCAGGAAGTTCTTTTGAGGAAACCTCAGGCAGACCAGTATTTCTGCTAATGAAATATTTTCACTAAAAAGCAGGAATGTTGACCACAAAATCATAATCATAGGTTAGATGGTACTTTTCTGAGTAGTAATTCCTCCCAGTGACTAAAACCTATAGGATGTTCTAAGAGGGTATGTGGAAGGCGGAAAGGGGCCCAAGATGGTGCCTGGGCCCTTTGACAAAGCCGGACCACACCCTTGTTTACCAGACCTAGGGCTTTCATGGCGCATGCCTGTGGGCAGTGGCTTCCCGCTAGCCTATTGTGGGCCTCCTTCTTGGGAGAGCGTGGCTGAATGGGATTGGAGGAGAGCATGAGTATATATACAGGAGAAAAACCACCCCTGGGTGGGTAGGAGGAGTAGGAAGAAGAAGAATAAAGAAGCATTGCAAGTGGCTCGAATCTGTGTGTCCTGTCTTCTTTCCGCCGGCGGACAGTTAGGCAGCGACAAGTGGTGGCCCGTACGGGGAGACTTTTTCAATCAAGGAGCCCAAGAGGAGGAACGCTAGCGTAAGTAAGTCCCCGGGTAAGAGGGGCAATCTCAAGTCCCTGGGTAAGAGGGGCAATCTCAAGTCCCCGGGTAAGAGGGGCAATCTCAAGTCCCAGGGTAAGAGGGGCAATCTCCAGTCCCCGAGTTAGAGGGGCAGTCTCAAGTCCCCAGGTTAGAGGGGCAATCTCAAGTCCTCGGGTTAGAGGGGCGATCTCAGGTCCCCGGAGCGAAGGGGCGATCTTAAAACCCCAATTGGAGGGGTAAACTCAGAACTGTAGAGCTTCCCTTTGAAGCACCTGCGCTACAAGATGGAGAAACAACCTTCCACCAGAAACCTTCAGGATGCCTGTAAGAGCTTATTTAAACAGCGTGGTATAGGCATTGAACAGAGCACGCTGGAACGCTTCCTGCTGGCGGTCGAGGAGGTAGCCCCTTGGTTTTTTGTGTCAGGACATCTCACTGTTGCGGCATGGAATAAGTTAGGAACGGACCTTATAATGGCTGATGCTAAGGAGCGGCTACCCCCGGGAGTGATGGGTATCTGGATACTCGTTCTGACTTGCTTGGAGGACGAGTCCGGTGTATTCCAGAGGTGCTTAGAGAAGGGGCAATCAGCCTTAGAGCAGGTTAAAGAGGAACACTCCCAGCAGGGAAGTGTCTGTGGGGAACTGAATGTGGATAGAAAACAGATTAGGACAGGGACCGAAGGATCAGGCAGAAGTTTCTGCCCCGAGGTATGGAGAGAAGTGCCGCACACCATGGGTGCTTTTCCAGTGTTTCAGGACCAGCAGGGCAATAGGTACCACGAGCCCCTAGACTAGAAGGCAGTTAAGAATATAGCAGAGGGGGTAAGAACATACGATGTGGCTGCCTCCTTTGTGATAGCATCCTTAGAAAATCTCCATAGATACTGTATGACACCTTCAGATTGGCAGAACCTGGCCCACGCTTGCCTAACGTCAGGCCAGTATTTAGACTGGAAGTCCCTAACTATTGAATTTGCCATTGAGCAGGCTGCCCGTAACGCCTGCAACAATCAGCAGGCGTGGGATGTGGACATGTTGATGGGTCAGGGGCACTTTGCTAATCAGCAGACCGGTTATCCTCAGCAAGTTTACGATCAGATCAATCAAATCTGTACTAGGGCATGGAAGTCCCTCCCAAACCAAGGGGAACCGGCCGGGAATTTAACAAAAATTATTCAGGGACCCACAGAAACCTTCTCTGACTTTGTTGCCCGCATGGTTGATTGTGCCACTAAGATATTTGGGGATCCAGATGCCGCCATGCCGTTAGTCAAGCAGCTCGCGTTCGAACAATGCACCAAAGAATGCCGAGCGGCTATTACCCCCTATAAGCAGAAAGGGTTGGAAGTTTGGATGAAAGTCTGTCGGGAAATCGGTGGAGGCCTGACTAATGCCGGCCTAGCAGCCGCAGTTATGACCGCGGTGGACAGGGCCCGACGCCCTCTGGGGCCAAAAAGGGGCAAAGGAAGGACCCCAGGTAAAAAAGGGGCCAGGTACTAACCAGCAGACTGGCTATTCTCAACAGGTGTACGAGTAAGTTAATAACATTGAGCAGGCCATCAGCGCAGCTGCCCTTAGGCAGCATGATCCCAACGCTGAAATTCAGCTGTGCATTCTCCCCTCACCTAATCAACCTAATTTCTCTCGAGCTGCTAATCTCTCCAGACATCTCTCCCTACAGCTGCAAGGCAATTGGTTTGCTGATCTGGAAAGCACTCTGGAACAGCTCAGGCTGTCCATCATCACCATCAACTCCACGCGCGTGGACGTGCATACCGCACAAGGCTTCCTGAATTTTATGAAATCTGCTTTTTCCACCATCAAGGAATGGGCGGGTATCGGTGTGTTGTGTATGGTTCTCCTCCGTGCTATGATTGTTGTGTGCCTGGTGATGAAACGCTCCTCCCGACGTCAGAGGCATGAACGGGCCATGTTGATTCAGGCTATTGCAGCTGCGCAAGATGGCCAGCCCTCTGCCGGCATCTGGCTTAGCATGCTGGAAGGGTAGTCAAGGACGGGCAACTCCCTTTGGGGGTACTACCAACCTAAGACAGGGACAACACCAAGCTGTGTTGTAACCCCAAGACGGGTAAGGAGTATCCCAGCCAAGGGTGACCTAGGACAGACACCTTCCTATGACTGCATTTATAAAAACAAAAAGGGGGAGATGTAGAAGGCGGAAAGGGGCCCAAGATGGCGCCTGGGCCCTTTCACAAAGCCGGACCACACCCTGTCATTTCCTGTTTATCCAACCTTGGGCTGGCACAGCGCATGCCTGCACTAGAGCTGTGAGATGGCGTCCAATCGCTCATCTCCTCCGGGAGGAGTGCGTGTCTGAGCGGGGCTGAATGGGATTGGAGGAGAGCATGAGTATATATACAGGAGAAAAACCACCCCTGGGTGGGTAGGAGGAGTAGGAAGAAGAAGAATAAAGAAGCATTGCAAGCGGCTCGAATCCGTGTGTCCTGTCTTCTTTCCACTGGCGGACAGTTAGGCAGCGACAAGGGTAGAAATTGTTATGTATATTCTATCTACATTTTTAGTGATGGAGTTTAAAGATTGGTATGGTGAATACCCTGTTTTTCTTGGGATACTTGGTTTCTATAAAGAGTAAAAATATAGCTGTTTTAATGCCAAGGAAGGGATTACCTACTATGAAAAAAGATTTTTTTCTGTATTTCTAGCAAACATTTTCTACTGTTTCTCAGCTGTTTCGTAAAAGCAAAAGAAATCATTATGTTTCTTGTGTGTCATGTCATTTGTGATTTGTATGTACTCGCTGATGGGGCTAAAATGGAATATGTGAAAACTCTAAGCTTAGATCAGAAACCCTGATGGTGTAGTGGGTTAAGAGCTATGTCTGCTAACCAGAAGGTCAGCAGTTCAAATCCACTAGTCCCTACTTAGAAACTCTATGGGGCAATTCTGCTCTGATGTCTAGGGTTGCCATGAGTCGAACCCAACTCAGCAGCAGTGGGGTTTGTTTTTTTTTTTTTTTTGAATCTCTTTTCCACACTATACTTGATGTATAAATACTACACGGAGTGTGTAGAGTTTAGTGGTTTTCAGGCAATCTATGTTCTGTTCTGAAGTTTAAGTACAGATTTTATCAGGGCATTTTCTCTGCCAGCTTTGCTGGAAGTACAGGTTATTCAGTGATTTTTTTTTTCCTTTTTTAATCTCATCTACTGTTCTTAAGGGTGTGAAATATTGCAGTTGCCTTTCTGAGTAGAGAGGACAGTAAAGCCTGTTATCAATTACCAAGTACTTTGATACAATCTCATTAAGTCTACAAATCGCTTCTATAAATGGTAGGACAGGTATTTTGTCCCTAACTTAAAAAATGAAGAAACTAAAACTGCCAAACTGGAAAGGATCCAGTAAGAATAGGATTTCTGGTTTGTCCTCCTGCAAATGGAGACCCTGGGAGGTGGGATAGGCAAAGAAACTTCTTTTATTTAACATCGTCTTTTCTCAGTCTAGCTTTATCCCATAACAGAAGCAGATAGCTGAAAATATAGATGCTGGCCTTGTGGGTATATATTTTCCAAGACAGACCAGGTGAGCTAAGAGATCACATGACATGGAGTTAATCCATAAACTAAATTTTGTACCTGTGCTCCAGTTTATACTTAGACAACAGACATGTACCAACTGCTTCATTCTCATAAATATTCTTGCTGTGCAAACAATATGCAAACAAAAGCAGAACCAACATCATTAAACTTACTTAAGTTAATCTGAATTTTGAGAAAGAAGATTTGAAAAATAAGAATGTTAATACTTAAGCTAGACTAGAACTTGCTTGGTTTTTTTTCTGTAATACTACTAGGTAAATTATTTAAAGTGTGTTTTTATTTTGGCTTAGGAAAAGGTGATGCTATGAGTAGATGGCATTTTAATCAAATCAGACAATACACGACATATACCAAATACCTTTTAATTAGAAAACTTACATAGATTATAGTATCAGGCATGAGGGAAAGATTTGAGTTTGCTTGGACAACTTGAATTTGCCTGGCTTTTGTTTTCTTTAAAAAAAATAAGTGTACAATGAAGCTTACAATAATAATGGTACTGCATTATTTGAACACTACTCTTCTCAAAAAAAAAGCCACTATCATGTTTCCATGTGAGCCTAAACACTTGGAGCTGCTGTAGTCTGCTGATTAAGTCCACAGACTTAATTGTTCTAAATGCTACATACCTCATTGTTGAATATCATTATGGTCACCTTCAAAGTACTCCCCTTGGGAAGCTATGCACCAGTATCAGTGCCTAGTCCACCCTTCAGAGCAATTTTGGAACACTTTCTGGAATGGCTATTGTGCATGGTGTCAAGGTTTGGGAACTTAATTGTGTAGCTGTCTGTGAAGGAGTTTTTAGCCAGTAAACAAATAACTATTGGAACACCCTCCCTGCTCACCTGATCTGGCCCCCAGTGACTTTTTTCTTTACCCAAAGATAAAGGAAATATTGAAAGGAAGACATTTTGATGACAGTCAGGACATCAAGGGTAATATGATGACAGCTCTGATAGTCATTCCAGAAAAAGAGTTCCAAAATGGCATTAAAGGGTGGGCGATGCACTGGCATCAGTGCATGGCTTCCAAAGGGAGTCCTTCAAAAGTGACCATAGTGATATTCAATAGTGAGATATGAAGCACTTTTTCCAAGATGAGTTTGCCAACTTAATTTTCAGAACTTGTACATCAGAGAATCCCCAATAGAGGGAGAATCAATTTCTATTATAGCTAATTGTAGACATACTGGCCCTAGACTATAACTGCATATATTTAGGTGAAACTGATTAGTTCTAGAATATTTTCAGTTCTTGCTTTTCACAACATTTTGCATTAAAAAACATTTTGTTACTAAGATTCAAGTCCTGTCATGTTTGCCTATAGTTCAACTGTGGCCTATAGGATTGCTATGAGCTGGACTCAACTCTACAGCAATGGTTTATAATATACAGTACACTGTAAGTCATAAGATAACAGTGATACATTGTTCCATGCTTCTGTGATTTTAGCAAACCCTGGTGGTATAGTGGGTAAGTGTTACAGCTGCTAACCAAAAGATCAACAGTTCAAGTCTACCAGATGCTCCTTGGAAATGCTATGGAGCAGTTCTACTCTGTCCTGTAGGGTCTCTATGAGTTGCAGTCGACTCGACAGCATTGAGTTTGGTTTGGGCTCTATGATTTTGACAGTTGAAACTAGTATGTGTCATTTCATAGTTCCTTTTGGTTTTTCAGACTTTGAAAATATATCATACTATATGAATCAGCCTAGTCAAGTTTTTATGAAAAATTCCATTGTGGATTTTCCCCCTGCAATTGTTTCCTGAAAAAGCATAAACAATTATTGAGAACTTAAGTTTTGAAAAGCACAAGTGAAGTTTCTATTTCCCTCATCATATAAAGCATAGCCTTTAC
Source organism: Heterohyrax brucei (assembly GCA_028571685.1). Lineage (NCBI taxonomy): Eukaryota > Metazoa > Chordata > Mammalia > Hyracoidea > Procaviidae > Heterohyrax > Heterohyrax brucei. The sequence goes on from CM053146.1 coordinate 90,644,492, forward strand.
AGTTCCTTTGGTACTAAAGATTTTCAAATTTGCAGTAGTTAAGACATTCCTACGGTTTGTCCCCAGAACATAATGAGAGAGCATTAAAAATATGATAAGCCTTCAGAGTGATGTACAAAGTAGATGATAGCTTCATATTTGTATTACTCTCAGAAAGTAACTAATAAAATTAACTATTATAGATCACTTTAAAAAAATACATTTTACTGTATATAAATTATTCCTCAATAAATCTGACTTTCAAAGAAGTATATTGTGTACTTGTTTGAAAAACTTGTACAGAGGTACCCACTCTGAGGAAAATCCAAACTGGAGAATAAATGAAGGGGAAAGAGGGTGTTGGCTGCCTTTAAGAATTTGTACTAGACAGTGAAACCTATGAGAACTGACTCTACAGGACTGCCTTGTTTTTCCAGGTTGCACAAGTTTTCTCTCTTTGACAGGGTGCAGTGTGCAGTCTTAACCAATTTTCGTTTGCTCATTTTAATGGAAAATGTGTTTATTTTCCTTCTCTGACAGGTTTCTGTCTTACATATGTTCTAACTTTTCAGGGTTTACTGTACTAACATTATTTTCTTTTCAAAAATCGCTATCATTGAGTCGATTCCAGCTTATAGCAATCCTACAGGACAGGGTGGAATTGCCCAGTAGGGTTTCTGGTGGATTTGAACTGCTGGCCCTTTTGGTTAGCATCTGTAGCACCTAAGCACTACACCACCAGGATTTCTAACATTATACCATCCCCAAAGTATACTTGACAATGATTCAGTTATGAAATTCTCCCCATAAAATTTCAGAAACAAGCCTATTGCACACGGGTTTTTACATATGCATTATAAAACATTCAGTTGTTTATACTAATAATCTTGGATGGATTTAAAGAACATTTTGCAGTCTCATGTAATACATTGAACAAACATTTAAAAAGTGAAAAGTACTCTGCTAGAAGGAGATGAAATGCCATGTAAGATATAGCTTTTAATCTCTTTAAACTTACATTCTGGTGAGTATAGAACTATGCACAAAGAAGTCTAACTGATACAAGGCAGACTGAGGCACGAGGCTAGGAGAGAAGAACCACTGGAACAGTTTCAATTAAAAGCTTAGAGTCAGACATTATTTTTTCCTTGACATTGTACTGGCTCTTTTAGGCAGCTTTCTATAACTTAGTTTTCTTCAGATTCTAGAAACAAAATTGTTTTTTTACTTGTTTTTAATTATGAGGAATATTTTAGTGTGCTTTTTGTGTTTTTAAAGCACTGTTTCAACTGTCTAAGAACTCCTGGAATAACTTAACATTTGAGCTTTATTAGAATTATGAGGAAGTCTTGGATTTCTAAATCTTTAGCAAATGAAATTCTTAGCAGAGGATTCAGCTTTATCAAATACAAAATGATAGGAGAGTAGAGGAAAATAATGTGAATTAGTATATGAAAGAGATAAATGGGAGATAAAGCTGGAAAGGGATGTAGAACATCAAATTTATTGGCAGGAGGAAACAGTAGAGAACAAGAAATGTAGAAAAAATGGTACATCAAAAAGTGACTTTTAGGGATTTGAGGATGGTAAGGATAATTGGATACTGTTGCTGATTGTGGTAGGGATTGTTGGTTATCTTTCAGTATCTATTGTCTCTTCCTTGGAAATAATAACTACATTTCCCAGCCTCCTTGTAACCTGGTAAGGCCATATGACTAGTATGCTGGCCAAAAGAATGTAAACATTCAGGAACCACCATTAAGACAGGGCTGCTCCTTTTACCACTCCTGTGCTTCATTCTAGCACATGAAACAAAAATGCAGTGGACACTATGTTGGGTCATGAAAATAATGGCCACTTGTTAAGGGCGACAGAACATAAAGATGGAAAGTATAGGTGGGCTTCCTGGAGCAAAGCTGCCATATCAAACCTGCCCCATCCAGATCTGGATTTTATGTGAGATGGAAATAATTGTCTATTATGTGTTGGCTTTTTCAACCACTCACAGCAAAACTTGACCTTAAATAGTAACAGTTGCTGTGGTCAGTGTAGTAATATCTCCAATGGGAACAAAATAAGGAATAATAATTATATTTAATATTTAATAGTGTTTCTGTACTATGGGCATTTGTCAGGTGCTGTATGAATTCCATTTTCTCACTTACCCCTCTAAACAATCTTCTGAGATATTCTTCATTTTACAAGCGAGGAAAGTGAAGTGCAGATAGGTTTAAAGCATTACCAAAAGTCACACCCATGGAGAGTGGTAAAACTGGCACTGGATCTCTTATCAGTTTGACTCCAAAGCCCACGCATACTGTTAACCACTGTGAAACACAAAAACCAGTGAAGATTGAGTGACGTGAATTTGTAGTGTATCTAATCACAGTGATTCTCTAGATTGTTCTGGAGTCCTTTAACCCAGCTCAGACTTTCATAAATTGTTCATTAAACTGTATTCAGTTAAAAACTTAGAGTCTGACATTTTTTCCTTGGCATTGTATCCTCTCTTTTAGGTAGCTTTCTTCAAATTAGCTTTCTTCAGAATCTAGAAGGGGAATTTTTTCTGTAATTGTTTTTAATCACAAGGAATATTTTAGTGTGCTTTTTTAAAATCACTTAGCTGACCCAGCCCTTTGTCGAAGGTAGTATTCTGCTTATACATTATCTGTTAGTATTCATGGGAAATTGGTAGAATGCCCACAGATAACAAAATCCAAGGATCCTCAGTTCTCTAGGTAGAAAGGTATTGTATTTTCATGTAACTTGTGCACATCCTCCTGTACGTTTTAAATCATCTCTAAATTACTCATTGTTTGTCCAATGCATTCTGGTGCACAGTCCCACTATGCACAACAAAACAAAACACTACCCTGTTGGGTACCATCTTCACAGTCATTGCTGGATCTGAGCCCGTTGTTGCAGACCCTGTGTCAGTCCATCTCATTGAGGATCTTTCTCTTTTTCGCTGACCCTCCACTTTACCAAGCACAATGTTCTTCTCCAGGGACTGGTCCCTCCTGATAACACATCCAAAGTCTGTGGCATCATGTATCGCCATCCTTGCTTCCACGGAGTGCTCTGCCAATACTACTTCCAAGACAGACTTGTTTGTTCTTTTGGCAGTTCATGGTATATTCAATATGCATCACCCACACCGTAAGTTACAGGCATCAATTCTTCTTCAGTCTTGCTTACTCACCGCCGGCTTTCACATCTATATGAGGCTACTGAAAATACCATGGGATGGGTCAGGTATACTTTAGTCTTCCAGGTGACATCTTCGCTTTTTAACACTTTAAAGAAGTCTTTTGCAGCAGATTTGCTCAATACAATGTGTTGTTTGATTTCTTGACTGCTGCTTTCTTGGGCATTGATTGTACATCCAAGTCAAATGAAACTTTGGCTGCTTTGATTATTTTCTCCACTTATAATGATGTCGCTTATTGGTCTGTTCGCGAGGATTTTTGTTTATGTTGAGGTGCAATCCATACTGAAGGCCGTAGCCTTTGATCTTCTTCCACAAGTACTTCAAGTCTTCTTTGCCTTCAATAAGAAAGGCTGTGTCACCTGCATATCAAAGGTTGTTAATGAGCCATTCTCTAATCCTGATGCTGCGTTCTTCATAATTTAACTTCTCAGACATTTGCCCAGCATACAGACTAAATAAATACAGTTAAAGGATATAACCCTGAGGTACGCTTTCTCTGATTTTAAACCACACAGTATTCCCTTGTTCTTCTGATAAATGGCTTCCTCTTGGCCTATGTACGGTTTTCACATGGGTACCATTAAGTGCTTTAGAGTTCTGTGTAACTAGTTGTCTGATCACAACTGAAGACCTGCTCTGGAAGGTGGTAGCCTTTCTCGACTGTGAGTTTCTCGAGCTCTTCTGGGAACACTGACACTGACTGGGCATGAGCTAGTGCTGATTCCCATGATGATGAAGTTGTTCAGGCTGTAGCGCTTTACACTGCAACCAGCCATCACTTACTAGACTCAGGCTCCTTTCTCTCACCTCATCTTCCTCCCACTTAGCCTTTGAGGAATTGCTTTGACCGCTTTGTTGCTTTTCAGGAGCCATTTTTTCCAGAAACAAAGGTTGCACACAATGCAAGTACCAAAGAACTGAGACATGAGGCAAACGATGAGTGCTGCCGAGAGACTGAGGTTCTGTGAGATGTGGAGGGCTGCAGTGGGTTATGCTTCTACTTCATTCACGTGAATTAAGCGTAGTGCCTGATGCACGGCAATTTGTTCTGCTTTGGGGGACTTCCTTTTATTTTTTTCCTGAATATGTTTGATCCATGGTTGGTTAAATTAAGGATGTGGAACCTGCCAATATGGAGGGCTACTTTTAATTACAGATGTAACTTTTTTTTCTCCCACCAGATTTCTTAGACCTCCCAGCTGGGTATAACTGGAAATGTATGCTCAAATTTATTGTAAGGAACTGTCTGGAAATAGTGTTGTTTGATGACATGGGGTTGATTTCAATGTACATGTGACACAGTGGGAATGTCCCTTAGGGTTTCTGTGAGCAGCGGAGCTCTAAGCTGTTGTGGCACCAGGGTTCCTTGGGAACAGTGCAGTAAACATACATTGTGTTTACCTTTCATCCCTTCCTTTGAGAAACTGCTACTTTCTGACAAAATTGAGCTTAGAGAGAGAAAAATGAGTTAAACTGTAGGAAGGGTCAGGTAGGTGCAAATAACAATTATTAAATGAGTTTTTTCCAGGCATTGTCATTTTAAAAATAGTTTAAAGCCTCCCTATATTCATACCATAGAGCCATAGGTGGCACAGTGATTAAGCTCTTGGCTAGTAACCAGATTGTTGGGATTCTAACCCACCCAGTGGCTCTATGGCAGGAGGACCTGGCAGTCCGCTCCTGTAGTGATTACAGCCTAGGAAATGCTGTGAAGCAGTTCTGTTCAGTCCCAAGAGGTGTCTATGAGTCAAAAATAAACTCAGCAGCACCTAACAACAATAACAATATTCGGATTAAGATGAAAAGAGAGGAACCAACCTCGGGTGAAGAACCTGTGGGAAACAATAAAGAAGCTTTTCGTTATGGTTTAACATTGGTCGTGAAAGACTATGCAATAGGATATATGCTAATGAATTACTTCTAGTTGTGTTCTTCTACATGGCAGAGATCTCACAGTATGCAAATTTAGTCCACAAAGAGTGACTAAGAAGGAAACATCAGAAAGATGGAGCAAAAATATCCCAGTCACTGTAGGAAATGAAATAAGACTTAGCCAGAGCAACTTGGTAAGTAGCTGAGGAGAAACCAAGACAAGCCTAAATGAAACATAAGATGTGTTTAGTAGTCAGTAGAAGAAATACCAGAGGTAAAACTGATCTGAAAAGTCTAAAAAAGTAAACCATGAAAAATTAATTACAGCCTTCATCTTGAGCATTGACAAACAACTGGATTCATCTTACAGGTTGCCAGATCTTTGTAGGGCATTACACACGTATTTATTTGCTTCTGCTCTGCAAAACTAAAGACAGATTTATAATTCCTTTAAAGTTATTCAACAAATTCAGTTTGCTCTGTGGAAAGAATCTAACATAAAAACTTTCAGTTTATGACTAGTTTGAATTCTTTCTGATTTTTTTCATAGTACAAAGAGCTCATGGACTTTTTTGTTGCAGCAATTTATTGTGTTAAGACATACTTAACTAGTATATGATGAAATACATACCATTGTATGCAGACACAGACTGATCATTTTGGTTTAAACTTCACTTTTTTAATATTGGAATACTATATGGAATACCTGCAAAATCAATAGTAGAAGAAAAATGAAGTTATAATATAGGATAAATATATGATGTTACTCAGCTTCCAGCTGGACACAAATGAACCATTTCCATTTTTATATTTGTTCTACTCCAAGAGTGAGCATTTTTTTCAAAAATTGGGCAAGATATTGAATATATTTGAACCAGAGCTCCAAAGAGATGCATGGTCTGGAGATACAAATTTGGGGATCATTAGAATGTGCATATTACTTAGAGTCATGGTAACAGATGAAATAAACTTTGGAGAGAGCATTTAGAAAAGAAAAACTAGATCTAGTCTCACCTCCTGAGGAACTCCAGCTTTCAGGCATTGAAATGGAGCCAGTGAATGAGACTAAATAGAAGTAACCCTTGACTTAGAAGGAAATCCTAAGCAAATGGATACTGAGAAGCCAGAAAAAGAGACTGTTTGAAGAGGACAGGATCAACCAAGTTGACTGCTGCTTAGATGTTGAGTAGTATGAGGGCTGAACAGAGGAGTGTTCGATAAATTTAGTAAACTAAATTTTTACTATCCTGAGAAGAACAATTTTGGCAAAGTGATAGAGGTTAATTCAGGTTGTAGAATAGAAGGTGAAGATATGAAAATACTTATATGTGTGTAAGTTTCTTAAGACTTTGGATTGTGAATGGGACCACAGAATAGAACAGTAGCTGAAGGAGTTAAAGGAGGTTTTGTTTTCTTCTTTGTTCGCTTGTCTTCAGTAGGAGTTGCCTAATTATGCAGTAGAGAAGGAGAGATTTATGACTCAGCAGATAGGGAAGGGATGATCAAAGAAACAGAGTCCGTGATAGAATGAAAAGAGGATGGAGGTGAGGGAGATAATATGTAGCTAGATTGATTTTTGATTGAAGGAAGACAGGTAATAATATTAACTGACCTTTTTTGAGCACCTGCAATGCATCGGGTTGCATTGTTCCGTGTACTTACGTGTACTAATATGTTTCACTGTCATAACAAATACTTGAAGTAGGTGTACTTTACTCTTCCTGTTAAACAATTTAAGAAATCCTAACCAAGACTACAACTGACAAAAGGCAAAATCTGTGCTATAAACCATCTGATGTGTGCAAATAAAGTTAGATTGGTAGAATTGGTTTTAGAAAGATGGGGAAGTTTTCTCATACTTTCTGTTTCCTCAGTGAAGTAGAAATATTTCCTCAGCCCAAAAGGAGGGGTGTCAGACAATATTAATACTCATTTGAAGCTAGTATCATATGGTTTAGCAGAAAAAAGCTAGGCTCTGAGGTCAGTCAGATAAAGTTAGAATCCTGGCTTTATCATTAGAACAGTATAACCTTGAATATGTTACTAAAGCTCTCTCAACTTCAATTTTTCATCTTAAAATGGCTATACTTCTTGTGCCTACCTCTTTAGGTTCTGAGGAATATGTGAGAACATCTCTAGTACTGTACTTTGTATCATTGAGTGAGCTGTAACTACTGCTTGAGGTGGTTATTATTAGAGTTATCATTATGATTTCCCCGTTCTGTCCAGTTGTGGTCCATGGGTCTAGGCACAGAAAAGTTAGAGAGTTGTGAATTTTTCTGGGTAAGTGCACTGACAAAGGGGTTGAAAGTAGTGGCTAGGGAACAACAATCTACTTTAGCTAAGTCTTTGTATTTCAGTATTCAACCAGAATAATAAAAACCTACCTAATTGTATTAACATTGCTTTGCCTGACAAACTCCATTTCAAGGCAGTAATTTTTGAAAATGACATTGTACTATTTCATGTTAAATACCCACCATAATTATGAAGTTCTTAGTGTTGATTATGTGCAAATGTTAAGTACATTAAACTTTTCATTGTTAGAAGATACACATTGTGCTAAATACTATAAACTCATTATAGGATGATTTTTCTTCGTTAAAACATCATTGGAATCTAAATGTTTACAGTAAGTCAGGTGTTAACTCATGCTTAAATTCCACTTTATATTCTCACTTAAATTAACATCTAATGTTAACTACTGCTGTATAAACCAAGCTGCTACTATCAAGATCCTGTTTTTCTTGCCTTAAAACTATGAATATGATCAAATTACAACAAGATATTATCTTATCCCAACATTACTGGCACCAGTGAAAAATAAAACAGAAAATAATACATGTGGAAGAGGCTGCAGGGAGCCTGGGTCTCTTATATGCTGGTGTTATGAATGCAAAATGATGCAACCATTTTGGAAAATGATGCAGTACTTCCTTAAAAAGTTAGAAGTAGAAATACCAAGTGATCCAGCTATCTCACTCCTAAGACTATATCCTAGGGAAATAAGAGCTGTCACGGGAACAGACACACAGACACACCTGTATTCATTGTAGCATTGTTCACAACACCAAGAAGATAGAAACAACCTTCAACAGATGAATGACTGAATGCACTATGGCACACATAGAATACAATACACTATAGACTGCAATACAGCAATAAAGTGCATTGATGAGTCTGCGAGACATCATAATATGAATGAATCTGGAAGGCATTGCACTAAGTGAAATAAGTCAATCACAAAAGGACAAATAGTGTATAAGACTACAATTATAAAAATTCATGAAAAAGTATATACATAGAAAGAAACAATCTTTGATGGTTGCCAGGGAGGGGAGAGATGGAGAGAGAAAAAACCTGACCTGAAGACAGATGTTGCTGAAGGGTAATAAGAGTACACAGTACTGGGGAAGTCGGTTCAGCTTGAGCAAGGCAAAGTCGTAGAAGTTTAGCAGACACATCCAGACTCCTTGAAGGACTGAGTTACTGGATTGAGGGCTGGGGACCACGGTTTCACAGAACATCTACTTTAATTGGCATAAGATAATTTATAAAGAAAATGTTCTACCTCTTACTGTGGTGAGTAGTATCTGGGGTCTTAAAAGCTTGTGAGCAGCCATCTAAGAGACTCCACTGGTCCCGCGCCATCTGGAGCAAGGGAGAATGAAGAAAACCAAAGGCACAAAGGAAAGATTAGTTCAAAGGACTAATGGACCGCAACCACCATAACCTCCACCAGACTCAGTCCAACACCACAAGATGATGCCTGGCTATCACCATTGACAGCTCCACAGTTGTCCTGGATGGGGCTGGAGAAAAGTGGAATAAAATTCAATCTCACACAAAAAGACTCAACTTACTTATCTGACAGAGACTGGGGAAACCTTGAGAGTGTGGCCCTTGTACACCCTTTAACTCAGTACTGAAGTCGCTCTTGAGGTTCATACTTCATCCAAAGATCAAACAGGCTTATAGAACAGTGACACACATATTGCAACCAGGTATATGAGACTAAATGGGCACACTAGTCCAAGAGCAAGGACAAAAAGCAGGAGGGGACGGGAAAGGTGGAGAAATGGAAAGGAACCCAAAGTCAAGAAGGGGGAGTGTGTTGACACATCACAAGGTTGACAACCAGTGTCACAAAACAATATATGCATTAAGTAATGAGAAACTAGTTCTGTTAGTTTTCACCTACAGCACAATTAAAACAAAAATTGTGACTATTCACCTAAATTGTTTGCATGTTTAAGTTTTAACATTTCTTCCATTATTAATTGCTCCAACTAACTATTCTCACAACAAAACTTTGGATTCAAAATTTATGAAAATTTTCTACATTTTTTTTTTTTATTTCTCCCATTACTGCTGGTCTTTATTTGTGATATCTTTGAAATAACAGGATGAACAATTTATTTTGTAAAGACAGAAATTCACATTTTCCTAACTAGTATCTGCTGCAAAGGACCCCTTCAAAGTATTCGAAAGCAAGGATGTCACCTTGAAGACTAAAACATGCCTAACCCAAGCCATGGCATTTTCAATCACATCATACACATGCGAAAGTTGGACCATGAACAAAGAAGACAGAAGAGGAATTGATGCCTCTGAATTGTGATGTTGGAGACAAATGTTGAATGTATGATGGACCACCAAAAGAACAAACAGATGTGTTCTGGAAGAAGTACAACCAGAGTGCTGTTGGGAAGCAAAGATGGTAAGACAGTATCTTACACACTTTGGACATGTCATCAGGAAAGATTAGTCCCTGGAGAAGGACATCATGTTCAGTAGAGTAGAGGGTCAGCGAAAAAGAAGACCCTCAACAAGATGGATTGACACAGTGGCCGCAACAATGGGCTTAAGGGTAAAATGATTGTGGACATGGTGCAAGACAAAGCAGTGTTTCTTTCTGTTGTTCATAGGGTTGCTATGAGTCAGAACCTGTTTGACAGCACCTAACAACAACAGTATTTAATTTATTTATTTTTTATTTTATACAGTAAATTTCACAGTAAAAATATTAGGAGCATGTAAGAGCAAACTTTAGCATATACATACATATGTACTTTTGTCAGATTTTAATTATTGAATAGCTTGACTTGAGCAGTAAACACATAGAATCCATGTCAATCTAAATAGAAAATAGTTTTGTTATCTAATAGATGAGCTAAAAATGCTAGTAGTTACCTTATATAATGTATTAGCTACACATGGAATTGCTAAGCTAAAAACTATAGAACTTCGGAACACTGGAAGGAAATTCTTAGCTTACCCCCTTTTTTTTGTTGACAGACAGTGATATAGAATTAAAGCTCATCAATTAAATCAGAAGAAAGGAATGAAGTGAATAACTCATCGTTCTTACTTCCCCTGGGGAGTCTAAGCAAAAACAACCAAGCTGCAGTTAGTTTCTGTTTCCATGCTAGTCTTTACAGGCCAAATTTACTTCTTGATTCCAGGAATCCTAATTAGCTCTGGGACATGGACTCTTCTGCATATCTAATGAAGCAATGCAACCTATCCATAAAAATAAACAAGTTTTGAGTATAATTTTAAGGAGTTCAAGGTCTCACTAAATCTTTATGTGCTGTAGATTCAGAGCTATTCTGAGTTGTATTGAGCCCATTAAAAATGTACAGTGGGAGCAGTTGTATCCCCAAAGTAGTCATGTTAAATGTCAGGGTTTAACCAGACATAAGTGTTACAAACTTTTGAGAACATCGCCTAGGGTTGTTAGCAGTATCTCTTCCCTGATTCAGTTCAGTGCCTTTCAATTGCCTCTATGGTAATTTTTTCACAGAAGTGGTAGGGTAGCCTCTGACATCAGCCCTTTTATGAGTACTAAGTATCTCACTGGAAATCCTGGTGATGTAGTGGTTAAGTACTACATCTGCTAACCTAAAAGTCAGCAGTTTGAATCTGCCAGGTGTTCCTTGGAAACTTTATGGGGCAGTTCTACTCTGTCCTGTAGCATTGCTCTGAGTTAGAATTGACTTGATGGCAGCTGGGACCCCTGGTGGCATAGTGTTTAAGAGCAAGGCTGCTAACCAAAAAGCCACAGTTCATGTCCACCAGCTGCTCCTTGGAAACCTCATAGGGCCATTCTACTCCATCTTAAAAGGTCACTGTGTGTCAGAACCAACTATGACAACAAATATTCTGCTGTGGATTGTTTACTCAAGTTCATGTTCATCTGCCTCCCTCTGGGTACCAGACCTTTGGCACTAACTGAAGGTGAGTGGGAGAACTGAAAGGATCAAACTCAAGTCATTTTGTTTTTTTTTTCGATTTACCAGCTTGACTAAACAATTTAGTAGAAAAGAACAAATGGAAACTGCTGTTTAGCACTGTCTTTAAATTGTCTGCATGTTGTAATTTATCCTGCTATATTCTTTTCTTGCTATAGGTAATACAAGATTGGCTCCCTCCTTAATGAAATCTGCAGCGTTTTGAGGATATCCTGTGGCTTCTGCATATTATATAAGCCATAGTGAGCCAGCCTCAGGATGGTTATGGAAAAAATTGTAAATTTAATCTCAGAAACCTGCTACTAAAGGCAATGTAACCAGTTTTTTAGTTTTCAATGATACTCTGTATAAAGCTGCACATTTAGAAGTCTGTTACTGATACACACTATTAATAAGTAAAATTTAATGAGAAAGTAAAGAAAATAAAATATATGAAAGAATTATGAAAACGGAAGAAACAATGGGCTTCCAGAAAATCTAGTGCTGGCTAAGTTTCCAAATACATTCATATCTTTGAGTGTTGATGATATATTACTGTTAGTGAAATATTCCTTACCTTGACTGCTTGGTCAGGTGTCAAATTCCCACTCCAGCAGCATACAATTGGCCCTAAGTTTCATACTGATGTTGGGTTTTCAGCTGTGCAAAAAATAAACAAAAAGTAAAAATCACTACCGCTATGATCAGTTAACATTAAATAACAGAGTAAGGTAATAATCAGAGTAAGGTAAACAGCCTCAGACAAGGCCATGCAAAGATACAGGCAAATGCTACAATTAACAGGTTGTTTTTCCTCTTGCCATTGTAGAATATTTTATGTGAAGGGTCTTTTTTTTCCTTTGTGTTCTTTTTATTGCAAGAGGTTTCCTACGGTAATGAGGATTTTTTTTGTGACTTTTTATTATAAACGTTTTCAACCATACATAAAACCAAGACTAAACCCACTGCTGTGGAGTCGATTCTGACGCACAGTGAGCATATAGGACAGAGCAGAACTGCCCCCCAGGGTTTCCAAGGAGCAACTGGTGAATTCAAACTGCCAACCTTTTGCTTAGCAGCTGCAGCACTTAACAACTACATTACTAGGGTTTCCCAACCGTATATGTAGGAAAGTGTAATAATCTCCTGTGTACCCATCATTCAGCTTCAACATTTTTCCAAGCTTTAATGTAAAGAAATTTAATTAAGACTTTAATAGCTATAACACTTTTATTTGTGTTATAAATAATTGGAATGCCACCCATTGGATTGGGATATAGATAATAAAAAATTAAAAATTGTTGAGAGAGATCACTTGAAACTGTTTTTAAAACTTATATTTACTGCTACTTCAAAAAAGGGCTCACGTTTATTAATGTATTCTAACATGGGGTTCATTTTATTTGTGTGTTTCTTAATGGCAGTTTTTAGCAATGTTTTTGAAAAGAGAAGGCTATGAGAATAAAAAACTGATATGCCTAGCAATCACCAAATCAAGGTATAAAACTTAGTGTGAGTTACACACGTATCTCTCTATCAAACTGAACCTAAGATAACAGCATATGTTATCAGGATACTGTGACTGGTACTACCTAAATCTTGGTTTCTTTGAGAAGCAAGTGATGAATTCACCAAGTGATTTCATTGTACTGAGTCACCAGCTTGAAAGAAAAATAAATCATCTACTGAGTAATCTCATTTTTCTTCTAAGTAAATTCACTGGGATTGTCACGCATGAAGCCACTAGGCCTTGTGCTACTTGTTCTGTCTAAGATAATGCTCACCCAGTGCTTATTCAGTATATTTTTATCTCACACAACTACATGATGTGCTAGGAATATGATTATGTAAAAAGCTCTCTGGCTGCTATGTAGGTGTCAGTAAAAACAAATTTGGAAAGATAATATGCAGAATCATAGGTAGAACATCTTTTGTCAGTTTTAAATTCTTGCTAGATATTTGTAGTAAATGAAAAAGAAAAATTACAAAATCATTTTTGTTGACTCCGTCTAGAATAGCTTCTTCCTCTCCTCCCCCCACCTGCTTCCCCTCCCCAAAGAATCAAAAAGGATGGCTTTTGTTGGTAATCATAGGTAGAACATCTTTTGTCAGTTTTAAATTCTTGCTAGATATTTGTAGTAAATGAAAAAGAAAAATTACAAAATCATTTTTGTTGACTCCGTCTAGAATAGCTTCTTCCTCTCCTCCCCCCACCTGCTTCCCCTCCCCAAAGAATCAAAAAGGATGGCTTTTGTTGGTAATATTGGGTATGGCTTTGGGAAGTTTAACTTTGAATAAATTTTACTGATAAGCTTGATTACCTCGTTTGATTTCTGTTTAGTAAATTTTAAGTTAAGCCAAAGATTCACTGTAAGAAACAAAATAAAAATTAAACTTCATAACATTTGTTATGTTCATGAGATCAAATGCTGTTTCCTCTTTATCACACACAAAAAAAATCCAAACTTAATTTTCTCAATAGTTTACAATATAGGCCAAAAAGAAGTCTTCAAAATTCTATGCAGTATGACTCCATACTCTGGAAAATTAAAGTAAAAAATTAAGTTTAAATACAAACTGCTTTTGCTGTAGAAAGGGCACTTGCACATAGTGCTTGTAACAGTGCAAACTGAATCAACCATTCTGCTGATCAATCAGGACATATTGTTGCTGTTGTTAGGTGTTGAGTCGGTTCCAACTCATAGCGACCTTATGTACAACAGAACAAAACACTGCCCTGTCTTGCGCCATGTCCATAATCGTTTTTATGTGTAAACTTGTTGTTTAGAACATATTAAGAGCATTCAAATATTTGTGCCTCTCAAATATGAATACAGGTTCATACATTTGAGTAAATCTATGCCTGGAAATATCTTCTAAGGAAATATTTTAAATAATTATTCACCAAGATACTATTTACAGTGACATAGATCAGACATATCCAAAATTTCGACTGTAGAAAATAGTTACAAGTGTTTATGGTCCACCCACACCACACAATTCCTTGTCAGTGAAGGAAAGCAATGGTATCAGGTTTTGTTTAAATCTGATGTGCATTCTGTGGTGGTTCTGTTAGAAGGTTTTGGTCTCTATCGGTTTTTTTTTAAAAAAAACTAAAAGATATGTTTTATATGGGTAAAATAAGTCCTATAAGGAAACTATTAGCCCAACGGTATGATGTAATATGAGTAGAATTATAACCTCTTCCTGCTCATGGTATTACCCTCCGCTCGGATGCTGTGGTGGAAGGGATAAACTGGGGAAATAATAGGCAGTCAGAGAAGAGGGAGAGCCAACTCATAGTCACACTGTAAGACAGGTTAGAACTGCTCGGTACAGTTCCCGAGGAGTGCCTGGTGACCTTCTGGTTAGCAGCTGTAGTACTTAACAGCTATACCACTGCGCCTTCCAGGAGGTTGAAAGTCTCTCTCAAGTACTGGATCCATAACCTGAGACTAAGAAATTCAGACCACTGGGCCTTCAGAGAAAGGCATCTGGAGCTCTGGTGGTGTGACAAGGGGTCCTGACGAGGCAGACACAGCAGTCTCAGGCCTTGCCCAGCCTACGATGACAGATAGGGTTGAATTTTTGAGGTACAAAGTCCAGATGAACTTGTGGGAACTAAACTGAAGGTTTGGACTTGGGCTATTTTGTATCCCCTGTAGCACCTTAATGGAAACTGTGGTCTAAAGAATCCGCTTGCCAAAACCATCCCTTTCGTAAGGACTCTCTATGGTGCTGCTCGACCTTTTCCTAAGGGTTCCGTGGTGCTGTAGTCTTTATGGATAGATGGAAGCCTGGTGGCTCCGTGATTAAGTGCTGGGCTGAAAACCGAACAGGCAGCAGTTCAAACTCATCAGCCATTCTGCAGGAGAAAAAAATCTGCTCTAGTAAAAATTACAGCCTAGAAAACCCTATGGGGCAGTTCCCCTCTGTCCTATAGAATTGCTATGAGTCATGGAATTGACCCCATCATGGCACACAACTATCATTATGAAGCAAAACTTCAGGTCTTCCTCCAGCACATCCACTGGGTAGGTTTTGAAGCCTCAACCAAGCATGAGTACCCACCAGGGCTCCTGTTTCAAAACGTAGCTCTACCCAAAAAAGTAGAGGAAATTCTCCAGTCCCTGTTTTTGCTGTGTTGCCATGGATTAAACAATAAGTAGCCTTGTCCAGAGGAGAAAGATGTAAGAGGAGTTAGTGTAATTCTCAGTGTCTGGCATTGGGACAAGAATAACAGGGAAAAGTTTGGTGATCTGGCTAAGATGTGTGGTAAGGAGTCCCTGGGCTTTGTTAAGAGAAGGAGGAAGTTGTGCTTTTCTGGGAGAGAGAAGAAAGGAAAGATGCGTCAGCATTCAGGAACTCTGTGAGAGATGATGTGACCTGCTCAAAGCAAGAAGCTCTTTAAAAGAAACTGACTCAGACAGTTGGCCATAGGCAAGGATTTGATGTTGTCACACGTCTAAGTAGACTCTGAATACAGCCTCAAGCAGCCTTATTGTTGTATGTGCTTTGGATTAGATTCCAGCTCCTAAGGACTCTATATCACGGAGTAGAACAACCCCATAAGGTTCCCTAGGCTGTAGTCTTTATGGGAGCAGACTGCCAGGTCTTTTTTCCATAGAGTAACCTCCACACTATTCCTCTAACTCTTGGTACATAGAATTTAAAGGTGGTGGGAGTTGGACAGGAGGGAGGATAGTGTGGTCACCGAAACCAAAGAGTCAGCTCTCCATTTAGCTGGAGCTGGAAGAGTGACCAGAGTCAACCCTGTCTTTGACCATTTTCTCCGTCGACATATGTCCTGCTCCTGTCCATTTAAGCATTACAAAGACCTTGCCCCTCCTTTGGAAGAGACTGACATTGAAAGCCCAGCAGAAGACATGTGGAAGGGGTATGTACAGATAGAACACATTTAATACTGTGGAGAGGGATTTTCCCCAGTATACAAATCCCTCTCAATCTGTTCTTGTTTAGGAAAAGTAAGATATTTTGAGCTTTAGTAAAATGTAACTAACTTCAATGGGGGAAAAAAGGACTAAAATATTTGCAATTTGTAGAAATGTCCATCTAGTCATTATGGTCAATAGTTTTAAGACTCTCCTTTATCTAGCCTAGCAAGTGGAAAAGATTATCTTCTTGATTGTTTTTGATTGTTTTTCTTTCTCCTGCTCACCTTTCAATAATGATGCAAGTGGGTAGAGAAATCATAAAATTTTAGAGCAAAGAGGTTTCAGATATCCTTTATTCCCATTCATTTTATAGGTGAGAAATCTCAGAAATGATAAATGGCTAATATGTATGCAAAAATGTTGTGGCAGTTTGGGATGGGTGGCATCTGATCCTCAGTCAGAGGACTTCACAAGGAGGTAGGAGAATCACTATCAACCATCCAAGGCTGATTTCTGTGAGGTAGATGTCAGACATGTCTTCACCCTCCAACCTTTTTACCAACTCTCACACCAATCATCACTGCCATGACACTCTCTACTTCTCTTCTGGATCCAATAATTCATTGCAATGGCCACACAAAATTAACAGACAGTGCTGATAGTTGCAAGATTTATTAGAGAAGTAACAGGTTACAATGCACAATCAGAAATGTTCACGATAGTTTTTCCATCGAGACAGCCTCTTCTCAGCCATACCAGTAAAGAGATCTCTCACTCTCAGCCTCTCTGCCTGGAGCAGAGAGGAATAGTGTGCTGTCACCGGACAGGGAGAGCAGTGGAAGCTGCATATAGATGGGCATGTAAATTTATACGAGAATGTACATTTTCACTCAGTCATGTTAAATAAAAAAGTCTCCTAGCTCTGCCAGTTAAGTGTCAAAGGCACCCCACTTTCCCAGTAAACTGGGCCTGAAGGCATACCATTCTAGCTCCTTGGTTCAGGTGACCAAACCTATCTGCTCACCTTTCTTGCTCTGTGGGCTAGGAAGCCACTACACCTTTTCCTGCCTCTGCTTCTGTTATTTCTCTGCCTGTCTCTAGTGTTATAGCTCTGTCTGTCTCCTGATTCCAGGAGCTTCTCAGTGTAGGGATCCCAGGGCCAAAGGATGCATTCCATTCCTGGCTCTTCTTTCTTGGTCGTGGTGGGATCTTCCCCTCTTTGCTTCTGGGATGCTTGTTTTAAGCCTAGCTAGACAGCAAAAGACCTACCCCATTGTTAAGGGTTCTGTACACATTATGTGCATGGTCCTATCCCCACAAGAGTGTCATCATATATCTTATTTACATTATTAGCAAGCTGTCCAATCTCCTTGGTGGGTAACAAGCAACTTATTTGCAAACTGGTCATCTAGTCTTTTGGTGGTAGTTACAAAAACAATGGCTAGAAGGACTATTCTAAGTAAAAAACTGCACTGCAATATAAGAAATTTGCAAGAGAAACAAGTACAGATAATCTGTAAAGTGAAAATTGGCTTCCGTGAAATCTTGAGTTTAGTACGGAGATTGTCATTATATCTAACCATATTTCTTCTGCAGGTTTGGACGTGTATTTTTGGTTTCTAATTTTAGTGGTTAAGTTTTTCAAGATTATTCTTTGCTGCTACAATGGAAATCTACAAAAATGGGTACTAGACTATTTTGAGACCATTGTTCAGGAGTGCGTTTATCTCAGAAATGGTTGCCATAGTGATGAGCACACGTTGTGTGACTCTACAGCTTGTGAGTTAGAATCATCTATGCTACCAAGTTATAAATAGCCACATACACACAGATGCACATGAGCCAATGCACACTGAAATATGTAATTCCTCTCTTTTTGTAAAGTGGTATTAATAAAATTGCAGGCATTTCTGATCTCTGGTGGTAGAAGGAGCTGTAAATTCTAGATTTTAAAATTTAATATTATACAGTGATAAAAAATACTTATTAACCACCATAAAATAGTCTGAATCATTAAAGACTAATGACACACTTAACATATAAAATAAATAATGAAAATACTTTTATAAAGCCATTTCTTAGACATCATAGCTTTTCTAAAGTAGAAATATATAAAACGAGAAAGTTAAGAGCCAAATTTGGAATATATATATATTACCAAAAGTTCATGACTTTTCACCGAAGTATTCAATGATATTGTACATAGTTATTTGCCTAGTCTCTGTTTCTTCCTCTCCCTTTCTCTGTTTTATAGCTAACTAGTTAATTTTTTTTCACTTCTTTTATCTTTCTTCTTTTTCCTTTAGGAAGCAAATTTTTTAATATGTTTAAATTCTCTAGAGACTAGCTACTTTCAGGATATTACAAAGATACATACTCTGAGAAAAGCTAATTTATTATTATTTGTTTTACTTTTTATAACTGAAGTTTTCAAATTTTCAAACAAACTTAGAGGGGAAAGTAAAAATAACACCCACTTCTCACCCAGCTTCAATACTTAGGAACTTCTGACTAATTCTGTTCAGTATATGATCCTCTTTCTCCCTTTCTCCCACCATTTTTAAATCAAATCCCAAACATCATCTTAATTGATTTGAACAATGACACTAGTCAGTAAGAAAATTACCATCTTCCATGATTTTGATAGTTTTTCTACCTTTCTTGGAAACAGCAAAGGTCTTATTGCCTGAAAGGTAAAATATGAGATACTACTAAATTGAGTAATCCCATGTTTATGACTGGAACAGCTCTCTCCAACATGCAAGTAATAGATCAATGATATAGTCACATATGGCTTACACATTATGAAACATCCTTCATCTGTTTTCTTTTTCAGTGAGCATGCACTAGAATTCATTTTCTCCCCCAACACTAGAGTATTCACACAAGGTCTGACAGCTAAGTCTGCAAAATGAACTGTTCTAAGTACTATGTACCTCATTGCCAAGTATCACTAAGGTCACTTTGGAAGTACTCCTTTTGGGAAGCTATGCACCGACTCTAGCACCTAGTCCACTCTTCAAAGCAATTTTGGAACTCTGTCTGGAATGGATATTGCACATGGTGGCAAAGTGGCAAGTTCATGAACTTAAATTGTATGGTTGTCTGTGAGGGAGCTTTTAGCCAGTAAACAAATAATTGTTTTGGAACACCCTCCCTACTTACCTCATCTGGCCCCCAATGATGTTTTTCTTTGCCTGAAGGTAAAGGAAATATTGAAAGGAAGACATTTTGATAACATTCAAGACATCAAGAGTAATAAGATGACAGCTCTGAATAAGAGTTCCAAAATTGCTTTGAAGGGTGTACTAGGTGCTGGTGTTGGTACATAGCTTCCCAAGGGAAGTACTTTGAGGACACTCATAGTAACATTCAGTAATGAGGTATGTAGCACTTCTTCTATGATGAGTTCACGAACTTATCATGTCTCATATGTATTTAAAGGAAGCCATGTACCTTGATTTGTTTTATAGAAGCATAAGCAATATATATTAAATACACAAAACAAAAATACATTTAATCTTTTTTCCCAAGGCAGTCATTTTAACATATCTGACTAGCAAACAGACACCTTATAGCTATTAAAGCATACACAAAAAAGTATAACTGTAAAACAGCATGACAATTTTCACAATCTTTTCATTAAAAAGTCAGGTAAGGTTTCTCAGTATTCACTGCCATTATTAAAATGCCATTATTTTTTAAGCAACTTAAAAAAATGTTTTAACTATTGATATCTTAGATTAAATGAAAAACTACATTTTGGGGGGATTTATATTCACAGCATTTGATCAAGTACTAAGCTCATAGCTAAACAAAGTTATTTCCAAACCAGCTGCTGTCAAGTTAATTTGGACTCATGACAACTCCATGTATGTCAGAGAGGAACTGTGCTCTGAACAGTTTTCAATGGCTGCATTTTTGAAGGAGATGGCCAGGCCTTTCTTTCAAGATGTCTTTGGATGCAGTAAAACATTTGCCTTTTGATTTGTGTCTGAGTTAGCCAGTTGCACTTCCTAAATGCTAGCTAATTGATCTATTTGCTGATTATGTGATTTTAAAGCACAGAAAAGTCTTCAATAAAGATAGCCCGTATATCTAGCATGTCACTAATTTTAAAAATTAAATGTTAAAATGTGATTTTTTTATGAGGAAGAAAATACGAATAAAAATCAGAAAATTATTTGGAGCATCTTTTTTTTTTAAACTATGTCAGAAAACACGGTAAACTGAGCTATATTCTAAGCTCTATTTCTGGACTTTGAAAAGATCTCACGCATTTCGATGACTGGAGGTCCCTAAATAGCATCCCAGACATTTTAATGATTAATGCTCAGAGTGAAATTTGTAAGGTTTCTGCTTCTGTTTTTATTGCTTCTTTTTAGTAAATAAATACAAGAAACCATGCAAATGTAGCCAAAAGATGTTGTGTAATCAAAATGCTTCAGGAAAAAATTCACAGATGAGACATTGTGTTCATGAAGGAAATTTGCTTTCTAACTTATTTTAACTGAACTAATTTTTTGAAAATGCCTTTTAAAAGATCATGCAGTGGGAATAGGTGTTATAATTATGAGAGCAGCTTAGTTTTTCTCTGGAATAATTTCAGGCTGTGTCTGCTTGTTCTTGTTGAAGAGCAGAGTTGAGAATATTAGCTCAGGCCAAAAACTGTAATGCAAAGTGGATTTTTGACCTATTTATAAAAGATGCTTACCAATATATCAATATGTAAATGAAAATACAATATATATTCCCATAGCACATTTATAAATAACTTTTTTTGGTGAAAATGCACAGAGCAAAACATACAGCAATTAAAACAATTTTTACATACACCATTCAGTTCCATTGGCTGCATTCTTCAGGTTGTGCAGTTGTTCTTTTTCTAAATCATTCTACCACCAATAACACACTCCTTATCCTCTGAGCTCCTCATCTAACCTTTTGAGTTGCTGTTGTCAGTTTGACCCTATACCAATAATTCTTTAAAAGAACACAATGCTCAAGGCAGATATTCTTGACTAAGCTCAACTATTAAGCTGTTGTTTGGTTTAAAGATTACATTCAGTAATTTTTAAGGTTTAAGGTTTAAAGATTATCTTAGGGCAATAGTTTTAGAGGATCATCAAGCCCCAATGGTTCCAGAAAGTCTGGTTCCATGGAATTTCAAATATTCTTTTCCACATTTACCCCTTTTTGGTCAGATTTCTTCTGTAGAATCTCTGATCAAAGTATTCTACACTGGTGTCAGGGCACCATGCATTTTTTCTGGACTATGACAAAGGAGTTGTTTATAGAGATAATTAAACACATTCTTCAGTTCCTCCTTAGGTATAACATATTTTATTATGTAATATTTCAGAAAGCATCATGTGGTAGGATAAAACTGGACCTTGGAGCCCAACAGATCTGAGCCTTCATGCAAGATGCACTGCTTGCTAACTAGCTCTTTGAGTTTCAGCAACTTGATCTAGAAAGTGGTATTTGTGAAGACTAGAGACAATATTTGGGAGATGTCTAGCACTGTACTTGGCATTTAACAAACAAACAAACCAAACACACTGCTGTTGAGTCAATTCTGAGTTTTAGTGACCCACCCTGTAGGACAGAGTAGAACTACCCCATGGGATTTCCAAAGCTGTAAATCTTTCCAGAAGCAGACTGCTACATCTTTCTCTTGTGGAGAGGCTGGTGAGTCCAAACTACTGACCTTCAGATTAGCAGTCCAGTGTCTCACTGCTGCTCTGCCAGGGCTCCTTTGTACTTGCCATACATCCTCTATATCTGTTAAGAGAGGGGAATCACATGGGGATGGGAATTGGAACATATTCCAGGTTGCATTCACATCACACTCTCCCCTTTCCGTGCAAACCATGCAGTTTGGGGTACTTCAGTCCTAACCTTTATAAGAATGTGTCCCTTTTCTCAGGACAATCTGTTATCAATCATGTTCCAGGACAGATAAGGCCTCTCCTGTGAATGGAGTGCTGCTCTTTCCCTCTGGCCTGGGTCTAATAATATTTTGCCTCTACTTTCTCTTCTGCTAGCACTGAAAGAGTGGCACTACTAACCATTCTGTATCCAGACCAGCTTTTGTGAAAAGGATTTGGGGGGAAGCCATATAGTGGGATAAAGTCAGCATTAGAGATTGAGTCAAGAGACCTGGAATGACTTGGGATGTGACACTGGGCAATCTTATTTCTCTGGACCTTGTTTCCTTATCCATAAAATAAAGGGTTGAGTAGGACAGAGTCTGAGAATCAATGTATAGTAGTATCCAATGGTACTGAAAGCATGTTAGGATTATATTATCAGCAGGGATTGCAGCTATCAAGGTGTAATTAACAATTTTACCTATCTTTTATAATGAAGTGGTACAAGGAATATGGGCTTTTCACTAAGATAGAACTGAACCAACCTTGTTACTAGAATCTAACAAACCAAGCCGAATGACAAAAGATCAGTGTTTCAGCATCCAACTTAAATGTCTTTCTATATAAAAATGGAGAAAATAATACTTCATTGAGTTGCTGTAAGGATTGAATCAAATAGTGTTTTTATAATGTTGGGACACAGCATCTAAATGCACTGTTGGGTCTCAGTTTTCTTTCTTTGTTTTTTTTTTTCTTTTTTATTTAACATGACTGGGTGAAAATGTACGTTCCCGTATAAATTTACATGCCCACCTATATGCAGCTTCCACTGCTCTCCCTATCCGGTGACAGCACACTATTCCTCTCTGCTCCATACGTGTCTCATCCTCCCAACAGCCTCCTTTCCCCTCCTCTCCACCCACTCTCCTTCCTCCAGCCAGAGGTCAGCAGGATGACATCCTATAGATGTACAGAACCATAAAGTGCAACCAACATATGGTCACTCTGCATTGCCAAGTCCAATCCATTCCTGTCCAAAGAGTGGACCTTTGTTATAATTTATGGGTAAGGGCAGCATCAGTGCTGGGGGCCATGCTCTCAGGGGAACCCCGAAACCGCTGGAACATCAATTGAGGTCTTTTAGTGGAGATCTCAGGATGTACCCCTTTTTATTCTTGTGTTGCCAGTGAGACTCAACCTAGTGAGCTCCATCGTGGCTATCACTGGTGGTGGCCCAGCACCATCCGGTTCTTCTAGTCCCAAGTCGATGAAGGCACCCACTCTTGCAGGTCTCTCTGTCTTCTAGGTTGTCTTTACTGTGTGTCATTTTGGTCCTCGGTGAGCATCCATTCCTGCTGAGTTGGGACCATTTGCTGTGTCCTCAGATGGCAGCTTGGCAGCTATTAAGACCCCAGACACCACTCACCAATGTGGGGTGCAGACAGTTCTCTTAACAAAATGCTAGTTGTGCCAATTGGCCTCGATTTCACCTAAGAGCATGGTCCCCTGCCCCCTGACCCAGCTACTCTATCCTTGCAATATTGAGTTAAGATGGAAGGAGTACTCAAGTTATGCTGAAGTCCACTTAATGTTGTTCTTGTTTCTAATGTGTGCTATCACCACTTTCTCCCAACCAGATTTCTAGCAACTATCTAAACTAAACCCTCCCCCCTCCCTCCCTCCCTTCCCTCCCTTGCAGCTGTCAAAGAGTCTGTTCTTCTGTACACAAATCTGTTTTTGAGATCTTATTGTAGAGGTCTCATATAGTATTTGTCCCTTTGTCGCTGACTACTTTCACTCAACATAATGTCTTCCAGTTGAAACCAGGTTAGGAGATGTTTCCTGGAATCATCATTACTCTTTATCATTGCATAGTGCTCCATTGAGTATATGTACCATAGTTTACCTATCCATTCTTCTGTTGTTGGGCATCTGGGTTGATTCCATCTTTTTGCTATCGTGGACTGTGCTGTGATCAACATTCTGGTGCATGTGTCCGTTGGTGAGAAAGGCCTTGATTCTGTAGGATGTATTCCAAGTAGTGGAATTACTGGGTCAAATGGTATATCGATGTCCATTTTTTTAAGGAAGCGCCAGATTGCTTTCCAAAGAGGCTGGACCATTTTGCAACCCCACCAACAGTGAAGGAGGGTTCCACTTTCTCCCCAGCCTCTCCAGCATTTGTTGTTTTGTGTTTTCTGGATCATGGCCAATCTTGTTGGGGTGAGATGGTATCTCATTGTCATCTTGATTTGAATTTCTTTAGTAACTAAAGATCGTGAACATGTCCGCATGTGTTTTTTGGCTGCCTGGATCTCCTCTTTAGTGAAATGTCTGTCCATCTCCTTTGCTCATTGCTTAATTGGATGGTTTATCTTCTTCTTATTGATATTTTGTAGTATCTTATAAATTATGGAGATCCGGCGTCAGTGGGTCTCAGTTTTTAATTTACTGAACACCATCAGCAGGAGGCACCATAGCAGATCACATCATCCGCCTTGAAACACTTTGTTTACTTGGATTCATAGACCCCTCTTGCTCCACTTCTTTTCTTCCTACCTCAATGAACTCATCTTGTTAGTATTCTTCACTGGATCCTCAGCTTCCTCTCCCCTAAATGAGGTCACACACCAGCTTTTCTATCAACCCTTATGTCAGGTAATCTCATTCAGTCCCAAGAATTTAAATGGCAGCTTTAAGCTGATTACTCCAAAATTTACGTTTCTATTAGGGACTTCTTTCTGACTCCCGCATTCATATGTGCAGCTGTCCACTTGACCTCTACACTTGGTTAACTAAAAGGCATATTAAACTGATGTCCAGAGTTGAACATTTTATGTCCCTGTCTTCCCTTTCTTGGAAGGTAGCATCTCCAGTTGCTTAGGTCAAAACCTTGGAATTATCCTCGTCACCTCTAAATGTCTCACACTCCACATCCAATCTATTAATAAATCTTCTTGGCTCTCATGTATGCCTAGAATCTGACTACTTGCCACTTCCTCCCTCTGCTACCATCCCAGCTCAAGCTACTCTCTTCCATCTGGACATTGCAGCAGCTGTCTAACAGATCTTTCTACTCCAATTTTCTCCCTCTTGTCACAGCAGCCAGAGGAACTTTCTACAGCATAATTGACATCACGTTACTTGTCACAGATTGAGTTTACTTGGGAGCCGATTCTGAGGTAGAATATAGCATGCAGAAATTTTTAAGAAGTGCCCTATGGATCAACACTTGTGGAAGAGAGGGGAAAGAAGCAGAACCAGGCAAGTGAAAAAGCCAAGCTGCTATGCAGGTCCAGCAGCAAGCTAAGCCAACCCTATGTCGAGCTGTAGAGCTAGAATGACTCTTCAGAGTTATCTTGAGTTGCACTAAGATGGCTAGGCCTTTATGATAACATATGGACAGTTGTAGATATGGGCTGCCACATTAAAAAAAGTGTAATTTCAGGCAAGGCTGTTCTTAGAGCTGTGGCAATTCCTGAAGACTTGATACCTGTTTGCTGACAGTACTTTGAACAGTGGGGAGAAGAAACACAGATTGAAGGGTGAACTGGGCAACACATATCACAGGGTCCACAACATCATTCCAGTGGCTTCCCATCTTGCTCAGAATAAAAATCCAAAGTCCATGTCATTTCTCTCTGTCTTCATTTCCTACCACTTGCCTAAAGTCACATTAGTCACCCTGCTGTTTTGTGAACTATCCTACACACACCACTGACAAGTACACTCTGCTCAGCAATTGCTGTTCCTTCTGCCTAGGAATCACTTGCCCCAAACGTCTACAAGGCTGCTCAATTTTTTTCAAGTCTCCGCTCAAATTTCACTTAATCAGAGTTCCCTTCTCTCACTAACCAATATCAAATAGCACACCACCTTTTACTCTGTTCCCTTTTTTCATGTATTTATTTTTATTTTTTTAGTACTTATCATGGCGTACCCCACCAACTGACTGGAAGAGATCCATACTTATGCCTATTCCCAGGAAAGGTGAGCCAACCAAATGTGGAAATTATCAAACAACATCACCGATGCCACACACAAGTAAAATTTTGCTCAAGATCATTCAAAAGAAACTGTAACAGTATACTGACAGGGAACTGCCAGAAGTTCAAGCTGGATTCAGAAGAAGATGTGGTACCAGGGATATCATGGCTGATGTCAGGTGGTTCTTGATTGAAAGCAGGGAATACCAGAGATGTTTACCCACGTTTCATTGATAATGTAAAAGTGTTTGACTGTATGGATCACAACAAATTATGCATAACATTGCAGGGAATGGTAATTCTAGAACACTTAATTGTGCTCATGTGGAATCTGTACATGGATCAAAAGGCAGTCATACAACCAGAACAAGATAACATTTCATGGTCAGGAAAGTGTGTGTCAGGAAAGCTGTGTGTCAAAGTTGTATCCTTTCACCATACCTTTTCAGTCTGTTTGCTGAACAAGTAATCTGAGAAGCTAGACTATACAAAGAAGAAGGAGACAAGATTGGGGGTAAATGCATTAACAACCTGCATCATGCAGATGACACAACATTGCTTCCTGAAATTGAAAAGGATTTGAAACACTTACTGATAAAGATCAAAGACCTCAGCCTTTGTATGGATTGTACCTCAACTACAAGTAAACAAAAATCCTCACAAGTGGACTGGCAACGTCATGAGAAAGGATTGGGGTTGTCAAGGAATTCATTTTACTTGGTTCCATAATCAGTGCCCATGGAAGCAGCAGTTAAGAAGTTAAAAGATGCATTGCATTGGGAAAATCTGCTGCAAAAGATTTCTTTAAAGTGTTGAAAAGTAAACATGTCTCCTTGAAGACTAAGGTGCACCCAACGCAAGCCATGGTATTTGCAATTGCATCATATGTATGTCAAAGCTGGACAATGAATAAGGAAGACAGAAGAAGAATTGACACCTTTGAATTACGGTGTTGGAGAAGAATGTTGAGTGTACCATTGACCGCCAAAAGAACAAACAGATCTATTCTAGAAGAAGTACAACCAGAGTGCTCCTTGGACACAAGGATGGCAAGACTGGATCCTACATACTCTGGACATGATATCAGAAGGGATCTGTCCCTGGAGAAGAACACAATAATTGGTAAGGTAGAGGGTCAGTGGAAAAAGAGGAAAACCCTCAAGGAGGTGGATCGACACAGTGGCTGCAACAGTGGGCTTAAGCATAAAGACAATTTATTGGCAATGTGCAGGACCAGGCAGTATTTCATTTTGTTGTTCACAGGGTGGCTATGAGTCAGAAAGGTTTCAACAGCACTGAACGGCAGCAACAACATCATAAATACACGTTTACTTTGTCTTGTCTGCTATCCAGCTCTCCCAACTTGAATATAAACTTCATGAATACGTTTTTCCCCCCTTCTTTATGCCTTGTGCCTCTAATAGTGCCTCACACATTTGATGCTCAATAAACACACGTTAACTGTTAACATTATAGGGACAGGGCAGTATGCCATTATAATTAAAAGCTAAAGAACTGAACTGAAACAAACCTAGGCTTTAGTAATGGTTATAAATTTACTGGAAATTATTTGACCTCTGGACTTGAGTTTCCTAAGTTGTAAAGTGTAGGTAATTCTAATTGGAGCTACTTCATAGAGTTGTGGTGAGATCAAATGGAACAACTGTATGAAGTTTCTGTTAAACACTTGACCACTAGGAATCTAAAAATTGCCCATAAACACAGTGCCTAGCATGTAATAAGTGCTCAGTAATTAGTAGTTTTTTTTAAATCACTTTTTTGATCAATTCTTACAATAACTATATGGGTTAATTGGGGTTTGGAGCAGCTTTGATGGTGTAAATTGTTTTGATGACATTTAAATTATATAAATATAATTTCTTCAGTTCTTTACAGTATCCTGTAGATGAGCTGGGCTGAAATTTCACTCTCTTCAACAGGGATAAACTTGGTTATTTAAATTTTACATCAGAAAATTTTCTACAAGTTTAATGTGTTGTTGGAGAATATGTTTTTATAAGTGTAATGTCTTCACATTCTTTGTGTTTATATGTTACATCAAAGCCCATTTAAAGCTGAATTTTAAGAGGGTTGAGGAAAATTTCTAATTAAGGGAATATTGTTTTTCTTTGCAAAACAATCTTCTTGTAATCATATTATCGTTCTATAATTTACCTCTTTTGTAAATTTGGATTTATGCACACTTGATTATCTCTAACTCCTTGTATGGAAGGACTTGCTGCAATATTTCTTCTCTTTCTTTTTTTTTATTGTGATTGTCGTGGGTTGAATTGTGCCCCCCAAAAATGTCTGTGTTGATTTGATTTGGCTATGAGTTCCAATATAGTACCATTCCTCCCATGTGTTGTGAATCCTGCCTCTGTGATATTGATGATGGAGAATGGTTTGCAGTTGTGTTAGTGAGGCAGGACCCAAGCTACAAGCTTGTGGAATATAAGGGAGAAAAGTGAGCAGAGGAAGTTGGGAACCTCACAACACCAAGAGAGAAGCACTGAGAGCAAAGCATGTCCTTTGGACCCGGGGTTCCTGTGCCAAGATGGTCTCACTGGATTTGGACTCAGCCTTCTGGAATGGACTTATAACTTGCTAATGGATTTTCCACTTACTGGATTGTGACAATAAAGCTACTCTTCCTGAAACCTTCCACTTGTGCTATTTTCTGTTAGAGCAGTACCAGGTGACTAAGACAGAGCTTCGTACCAGGAGTGAGGCACAGCTCTAACAAATACCTAAAATGTGGAAGCTTTTTTTTTTGAGACTGTGAATGTAAGAAAGAAGGCACCCAAGAGACCTGCTAGCAACTGAGAGCACAGCAGATAGTGAGGAAAGCAACAGCAGCAGCGAATTGGCAGCAGCAGAACCAGGAGCCTATCCACAGAATGAGAATGCCGAATGCCTGTGCGCAGGAGGCTTCCTGGTGGAGTAGGGTGCCTCCGGGCACTTGAATAGGTAAAACAAGAGGGCTGAGTGCCTGTGTGCAGGAGGCTGCTTGATGGAGTGGGGTGCCTCCAGGCACTTGAATCAGTGGAGCTACAGAGCTACGGAGTGTTGGAACACTTGCCCCTGTCAGGCAAATGTGGGCTTGAGTCCCAGGCCATGAGAGCATTGGAAGTAGAAGCTGAGACAAGGTGATGAAGATGTGGGGTTGCAGCCCAAGCTTGTGGAGAAGCTGAGCTGCCTCAGTCTCAGAAGTTATGGCTGTGAAACGGTGGAGCCAGGGCTTTCTGTGTTTGTGGTAGTGGAATTACCACTCTGTTGGGCTTAGGGTGCACCTAAAGCCAAGGGGACAGAGCTCTGTCCAAATGGGCCTGGAAGGCCAAGATGCAGCCCAGGTGCCTCCACTAAGAATCTGGAGAGTGTGGCCAATATCAAGAGTTGGAAGGGAATGATTAGGAAATGTCTTAGAGTTATGGAACAATGTTTCTGAAGCCGTGAAGTTGAATGTAATGTGTTCTGATAATCTGCCTGGTGTGTGCTAGTAAATGAAAACTGTTGCTATGTTATGAATGAAACTAGTGCTGTGCTATGAGTGACTATTTTGTATGTTTTAATGATATGACTTTTGGGATGCCAAAGGGTGGGATGTCATGGGTTGAATTGTGTCCCCCCCAAAATGTCTGTGTTGATTTGATTTGGCTGCTAGTTCTAATATGGTACCATTCCTCCCATGTGTTGTGAATCCTGCCTCTGTGATATTGATGATGGAGAATGGTTTGCAGTTGTGTTGGTGAGGCAGGACCCAAGCTACAAGCTTGTGGAATATAAGGGAGAGAAATGAGCTGAGGAAGTTGGGAAGCTCATACCACCAAGAGAGAAGCACCAAGAGCAGAGCACATCCTTTGGACTCAAGGTTCCTCTGCTGAGATGCTCTCACTGAATTTGGATTCAGCCTACTGGACTGTGATGATTTTTCATACTGAATGGACTTGTGGCTTATAAATGGATTTGTGGCTTACTGGACTGTGACAATAAAAGCTTCTCCTCATGAAACCTTCCACTCATGGTATTTTCTGTTAGAGCAGTACCAGGTGACTAAGACAGTGATTGAGTGAAAGTGTACCATCTGATTTAAATTTGCATGCCTGCCTATCTGCAGCTCCTTTGGCTCTCCTTGCCTGGTAACAGCATACTCCTCCTTTTCTTTCTGTATATGTCATATCCTCTTCACAATCTCCTGTCCTCCCCTCTCCACCCTCTGTACTCCCTTCTAATAAGAGGCCAGTAGGACGACATCCTATAGATGCATAGAATCATAAAGGACACACATGATATGGTCACTCAGTGTCCCTGAGTCCAATCCATTCCTGTCTGAAGAGTTAACCTTAGTAGGGGCAGCATCAGGTCTAGGGGCCATGCTCCTAAGGGAATTTCCAGGCCTTTGGACCATCAGTCACGGTCTTTTAGTGGTGTTCTTAGGGTGTATCCCTCCTTTTCTCATGTTGCCATTGAGACTC
This sequence comes from Heterohyrax brucei, assembly GCA_028571685.1. Classification (NCBI taxonomy): domain Eukaryota; kingdom Metazoa; phylum Chordata; class Mammalia; order Hyracoidea; family Procaviidae; genus Heterohyrax; species Heterohyrax brucei. The sequence goes on from CM053146.1 coordinate 90,675,016, forward strand.
AACATTGGTGCTGTCATTGTCATTGGGCTGTCATTGGTGGTGGCTGGGCACCATCTGCTTCTTCTGGTCACATGTTGATATAGTCACCCATTCACATGGGTCCTGCTGTCTTCTGCGCTCTTTTTCCCTTATGTCATTATTGTCCTTGGTGATCATCTGTCCAGCTGAGCTAGGACCATTTGGTGTATCTCAGATGGCAGCTGCTAGCTTTTAAGACTCCAGACACCACTCACCAATATGGGGTGCAGAAGACTCTCTTAGCAATAGACTAGTTATGCCAATTGGCGTTGATGTCCCCTGAAAGCATGGTCCCCGGGCCCCTGTCCCTGCTACTCTGTCCTTGCATATTGGGTTAAGATTGGAAGAATTTTCAGGTTATGTTGAAGTCCAGTTAAATTGATCTTCTTTCTAACGTGTACTGTCACTGATTTCACACAACCAAATTTCTATCAACTATCTAATCTACAACCAATCCTCTCCCTCCCTTCCTCCCCCTACAGTATTTCTTATGAACAGACTGTATGTTGACTGCGTCAAGCCTCCTGGTGAAATGTAGGAAAGAAGTCAGAGAATCACTAAATTTCAAGCTCTTGTCAAAATTCATATTCACCCAAACAAAACCCACTGCTGTGGACTGGATTCCAACTCATAGCCCCCATATAGGTCAGAGTAGACCTACCCCATAGCATTTCCAAGGAGCGCCTGGTGGATCTGAACTGCCAGCCTTTGGGACAGTAAGTGTAGCACTTAACCACTAACCACCAAGGTTTCCAATCTGCATACAGAAACATAATACAAAGTTTAAAAAGAAGAAAATTTCTTCTTCAGATTTTATATAAAGAAAACAAAGAAACAAACCCACTGCAGTGGAGTTGGGTCCGACTCATAGTAACCCTAGAGGTCAGAGTAGAACAGCCCCATACACTACTATCTCACAAATGTGTGAAACAGTTTTATTTAGCCACTGCCTCTTAGCAGTAACAGCAGAAACAGCGTGAGGACATGGGAACAAAGAAATGATTTTTAACTTCTGCATAACTTTAGGCAAGGCAGCTGTCAGCTCCGTCGTCTCCTACCACTCTCCTAAAGCCACTGAAGTCCACATCAGTCTGAAAGCAGGCAGGGAGGAGCGGCTCTGCGAAATAGAAAGGTTTGCACTGAAACTCTGCCGGCCTTACTGAAGAGGAGCGACACACAGCTCAGCCAGGATCGTCCATGGTCACCACAAGGGACGCCAGTCGAAACGACTGCTTTTAAATAGCGAGCAGAATCTCAGCCCTCTCTTCACTTAAGTCTTGTGTTGTACCATTACACTTGTGTAATAAAGCTATAATTAAACAGCGAGAGTAAGAAAACTCTCCGGCAGATGCCCTGCGCCTGTAAGGATGACGCAGGCTTTCAGCCGACAGAAGGAAGAAACACACCCAATCGGCGCCCGTTTCTCAGTGGCCAATCACACATCGCCTTGTATCGCAGCATTGGAACAAACTAAATTGGACCCTTCTGTTTCCTGTGCAACCTGATGGGAGGAGCTGTCCTGGTGCTGTTACCTGCGCAAAAGGGGGCGAGCAGGTCATCCTGTCTCTGTGCGTGCTGTATTTGCTTTGTATCTGTTCTAGCCACTGCTCATGTAATGCACTCCCTTAACCAAGAAATTAAAGCATTCTCCCGGAATAATCTCAGGAAGCAATGCACCAGGGTGACAACGCTAACTGGGAAGAAAATTATAGAAACGTGGAAAGATGCCAGAATTCATATTGTGGAAGAAGTAGAGCCGAGCAGTGGGGGTGGTTGTGGTTATGTGCAGGACCTTAGCTTGGACCTGCAAGTTGGCGTTGTTAAGCCGTGGTTGCTCTTGGGTGAGTATATCCATTTGCCACTAAGCCATTCAGTCCTTTTTAGCCATGCTACATTTACTCTTTTTCCCCTATTGTGTGTAATAATCTGTATTACCAGCTTTCCTGCTGGAAAGTTTCCTTTTTTGGATATGGAACTTTGATTAGCTAGCTGGAGAGGTTTCTGCCCCACAATGTGTCCATAAGAAGCCTGGATTCTGGTAGTACATGACACCAGACATTGAAATTTTAAGAGTTTGCTTCCTATCTTTATTTAAACTTCTCTGGAAGACAGATAACACGTTGATGTATTTTGGATTATGAAAAGATGTATGGCCTTTGTTTTTAATCAAGTTGAAAACAATGCTTTTATTAGATGTGACAGTTCTTAGTTATGGAAAAGCAAAAATTTGACATAGTTACATATTCGTTTTGCCGGTTCAGCTGTTAAAAGACCACATGGAGCACATATCTCCAGTGACTGCATCTAAGTATAGTGTCTGTCTATGGAGTATTAAGAAGGAGAGCTTTTATTTTATGGTTATGAGTATCACAGTTTTACTGTTTCTTGTGCTATGGAAAAGCCACAAATAGCAAAAGAAGCAAGGTTGTAAAGGCACAGAGACTGTTAGCTTTACAAGTATATGGTCTAGTCTTTTTTTAAAAAAGAAAACAATATTTTGTAGTAGGTTTGAATTATTATTCATTTCTAAATAGAGAATTAAAATTTATAAAGATAAAATGACTTGTCAGTATTCATGCTGAAACCTGTGGAGAGTAGAAAGAGTACTGAACTGGGAGTCGGAAATAGCCAGGTATAATGCTAAGTGCCTTACACACAGCATCTCACTCCTAGGTGCACAGTGAAGTAGGGAAGTTGAACGCCATTCTCCAAATGAGAACTGGGACTTTAGTTAAATAACTCCTAGAAGGTAAATGACAGAGCTGTGCATCAAGGCCAAGACTCACCCATGCCAAAGGCTCTTTCTTCATCATTGTCCTAGATTTTCTCAGGCGGTCTGAGTTTTCGGTTTTAATTTGCCTCAGTTTAGTAGGTGAGCTAGTCTGGTTATCCTTTCTGGTCCTTCAGAAGGCCATCTGTGATGCTGCGTTTAACAGTATTTGCCTCTGAGCGTTGTCCTGTGATTGTTGTGAAAGTTCTTTGAAAAGTAAATTGTTTGAAGTATTCATGTGAGGTATTAGTATATTGTCCTTTGTATGAATTGTTGCATGGGCTCTCATTAAATTAACCAAATAAAGATATCCAACTAGTTTCTGCAACTCACTGAAAAATTAGCTGATTTGTGTAGCTAGTTAGGAACATTCACCAAAGCCTTGTCCACTATATTCTGGACAGAAGATATGTTCAGGTATGTATTTCAGTTCTTGGGCTTCCGTTGTAGTAATAATGGAGTTCTTGGGTGATGCATTTTATTTACTGTGGTACTTATGAAAAGATTGACAGAACCCACCCAGCAGTGCATCAGAAGAAAGACCTGGCAATCTACTTTTGAATGGTCCCAGCCTTGAAAACCTTGGGGAGCACAGCTCTACTCTGCAACACATGGGGTTGCCATGAACCAGAGTGGATTCAGCAGCAGCTGATTTTTGTGTGGGACCTTTGTTTGTTTTAAGTAATAATAGTTACATCTAAAGTGCTCCCACAGGAGTGATGCAGGGGCTGTTTCTTCTCTCCAGTACCTGGTGGTTGCTTCTTCCAACTCCCTTCTCCTCAAAGCAGCACAGCTCCCCTCCTACAGTGCTGTTTTTGGTGGTGGATTGCTATAAAAAGTTTTCTGTCCTGTATAGCTAGCCTATAAATTCAAACAAGCTATTACATTTTGGAAGTCTTATGTAGGCTCCTGGACTAGCTAACAATTTGATAAAAGATCTTAGTAAGTGAGTACTTTTGCTCTTAGACTTTGAAAATTAAATTTTTTATAACAAAAGTCACTAGAATTTTTCTTAAGTAAAACTTTGTAAAATTTGAAATTACCATTCCTTTTGAGTGGTTAAGAGACACAATTGTTTGGTATTATTTATATGCAATTTTCAAAAAAATCCCAACTGGTTAAGGTTTTGAAATATCCTGTTTAGTTCCAGGTAAAAAACTTGATCTTCTTTATGGGGTCTTCTACAGAAGATTTCTGAGCTCTTGGGTCGGTATTCTTGGTGGGCAGTCGTTTAGTATAACTCTTGTTTTGTAAAATTAATTGATGAGTATTATGTTACTTAATTCTCAGTAATTTATGCTTTTATATCGATTTAAGAGTATTCACTTTTGTAAATTTTCTCAAGACATGTCTCTTTAGACTGTTATCTCTCTTTGGTGCTTTGTTTCCTCCTTAATATCTTTTTTGTTTCTGAGAAGATGAAAATAGTGATTGTAAATTAAGTCATGCTATATCAAAATGTATACTGTATTTGGTGTTTTCATAAAAAAGATCTCTGAAAAAAATTAAAAACTGGATTCTGGAGACCTTACACAGCCTGCATTTTATGATACGTACAGTATTATTGCAAAACAGCAGACTTGTTAGAAATTTCAACCCTACTAACTTATTATATGTGTTCTTTCTAAACCAGTCAGCTCATCTGTAGTATTTCTGTGATTCATAGCTGAGGTAATAAATATTTGTGATTTGTGTCAATGTAAAATGTAGTGGTAAATTGTTACCATTAGACTTCTCTTTCAGTTATATTCCTATTTATTAACTTTTTGTTGTTATTTTTTAAATTATCACACAGAAACTGGTATTCAGTTTTTGGTATAAATTTTAAAACATGTATTGATTTGTGTAAATAGCACTCATCATCAATTTCATCTTATTGTACTTTGCGAAACAAACTCACTTTCCACTAAAAAGTTAGTACACATATTGTTTTATGACACTGTTAACAACCCTGCAGTATGTCAACACTCCCCCCTTTTGACTTTGATTTCCCTGTTACCAGCTTTCCTGTCCCTTCCTGCCTCCTACTCCTTGCCCCTTGGCTGGTGTGCTCCTTTAGTCTTGTTTTGTTTTATGGGGCTGTCTAATATTTGGCTAATGGGCGAACTTCAGGAGTGACTTTAGTACTTAGTTAAAAGAGTGTACAAAGGCCATACTCCTGGGGTTTCTCCAGTCTGTGTCAGACCAGTAAGTCTGGTCTTTTTTGTGTGTGTATGTGAGTTAGAATTTTGTTCTACATTATGCTCCAGTGCTATCTGCAACTCTACTGTGATTCCTGTCAGAGCGGTTTGTGCTGGTAGCCAGGTACCATCTAGTTGTGCTGGACTCAGTTTGGTGGAGGCTGTGGTAGTTAATGATCCCCATTCATTCTTTGGACTAGTCTTTCCCTTGTGTATGTAGTTTTCTTCTCTCTTGCTCCTGGGAGGGTACGACCAGTGGAGTATCTTAGATGTCCACTTACAACCTTTTAAGGCCTCAGGTGCTGCTTACTAAAGTAGGATGCAGAACATTTTCTTTGTTATATTATGCCAATTCAAGTAGATGACCTCAGAGACTATGGTCCCCATAGCCCTCAGCCCAGTAACAAGTCCCTCAGGGAGTTTGGATAGGTCAATGAAACTTCCATGACCTTGTCTTGGTCAAGTTGTGCTGGCTTCCCTAGTATTCGGTACTGTCTTACCCTTCACCAAAGTTATCATTTATCTGTTGTCTATTTGTTGTTTTTCCCTTTTCACCCCTCACCTCCCTTGTAACCATCAAAGATTGTTAATATCTATGTGTAAACCTTTTTGGGAGCTTTTATATGAGTAGTCTCCTGCAATATTTGTCCTTTTGTGATTGACTTATTTCACTCAGCATAATGCCCTGCAGATTCATCCATGTTGTAAGATGTTATGCAGATTCATCACTGGTCTGTATCACTGTATAGTATTCCACTGTGTGTATATATACCCCAGTTTATCAGTTCATTTGTTGATAGACACTTAGGTTGTTCCCATCTTTTTGCTATGGTGAATGAAGCTACAGTGAACATGGGCATGCATATGTCTATTCCTGTGACAGCTGTTATTCCTCTAAGATATATTCCTAGGGGCAGAAGCATATAGTATTTCTGTTGCTAGACCCTGATGGTGTAGTGGTTAAGTGCTATGGCTGCTAACCAGAAAGTCAGCAGTTCAGATCTGCCAGGTGTTCCTTGGAAACTCTGCGAGGCAGTTGTACTCTATTTATAGCGTCGCTGTGAGTTGGGATCAACTTGATGGCAGTGTTTTTTGTTTTTTTTTTTTTTAAGGAAGCACCATACGATTTTCCAAATGGTTGTACCATTTTGCATTCACTCCAGCAGGATGCTATAATCTTTATGGCAGCAGACTGCCACCTTTCTCTTGTGCAGCAGCTGGTGGGTTCAAACCACCAGTCTTTCTGTTAGCATCCAACTGCTTTTAACCGTTGCTCACTACCCAAAACAAAAAAACCCAACTCCCTTGCTATCAAGTGAATTCCAACTCATAGTAACCCTATAGGACAGACTAGAACTGCTCCCACAAAGTGCCCAAGGAGTATTGGGTGGATTCAAACTGCTGACATTTTGGTTACCAGCTGTAGCACTTAACCAGTATGTCACCAGGGTTTCCCTGCCTACCACAGGACTCTTTCAATAGCATATGATTAAGTAAGTAAATAAGTATATTAAAAAAAAATGCAACTTGAATGGTCTGCCTTTTCAAAGTTAAATGAATGTTGATAGTATGTGGAAACAAAGTTAGCACAAATATACTGCAGGTAATTGGCTTATATGAAGTGCTTGTTTGCCAGCTGAAAGATTGGTAATATGAACCTACTGGAGGCGCTTCTGAAGACTAGCTGGATGATCTGCTTCCAGAAGGATCAGAGGCATGAAAACCCCATGGAGCAGCTCCACAGTGTGCACAGGAGGTTGCCATGAGTTGGAGTGAACTTGGTGGCAACTGACAACACCACCAGACTAAATTTACATCAACATTGCCATATTCTTGAAGTTACTTTCAAAGTATAACAGCCAGCTCTGAAATATAATCTGTCTCTTCTGTGTTTGGTCTGTGTCATGTTTGTGTATGTGTGTTTGTTTGTTTAATGGTGATGATCAAAGCATCCAAATTTGATATATAAGGTCTGACAATTAAGTCTGTGAACTTAATTGTTCTAAGTGCCATGAACTTCATGGCTGATTATCACTAAAGTCACCTTCAGAGTACTCCCCTTGGGAAGCTATGCACTGAGGCCAGCACCTAGTACACCATTCAAAGCCACTTTGGAACCCTTTCTGGAATAGCCATTGCACACAGCGTGGTGACAAGTTTGCAAACTTAAATGTATAACTGTCTGTGAGGAAGTTTTTGGTCAGTAAACAAATAATAGTATTGGAACACGCTACCAATGGCCCCAGTGACCTTTTTCTTTACCTGAAGATCAAAGAAATATTGAAAGGAAGACCTTTGGATGACATTCAGGACATCAAGGGTAATACTAAGAAAGCTCTGATGGGCATTCCAGAAAAGAAGAGTTCCAAAATTGCTTTGAAGGGTGGACTAGGTACTGGCATTGGTGCATAGCTTCCCAAGGGGAGGACTTTGACAGTAACGGCAGTGATATTCACCATTAAAGTGTGTAGCACTTTCTTTTCTAGACAAGTTCACAAACTTAATCGTAAGACCTCTATATTTACAATGATGACAGCCAAGAGTAACGAATTGTCAGTCGTTGATAAGTCTTCTTGACTTGCAGTTGTGTCTTTTTATTATCCTTCCTGTGTGCTATCAAGTCAGTTTCAGATCACAGTGATGCTGTGTGATAGAACAGAAATACTCCACTGGTTTTTCAAGGTTGTGACTTTTTAAAAGCAAGGAGTCAGGCCTGTCTCCAGATCATCCCTTGGATGGATTTGAATTTTCAGGCTGTTGGCCCATGCCTAAACGTTTGCATCACCCAGGTACTGGCATTTCAAAGCCACATGGTAGCTCTGTGGTAGAAGGACCTGGCAATCGGCTTCTGTAACAATCACAGCCAAGAAACCCCCAGGAACATTCTCTTCTATCACATGGGGTCACTAAGAGTTGAAATCAACTGCACCCCACAACCAGAAGGAAAATGAATTTCTTCTAGGTCATGTTTCATTATTTTTCTTTTGCTATTTTAACAAATAAGTAGAGTTAATTATTTAAAAGAGCATGTGCATTTAGTGGCACCATATCAAACTACCACAATTTCAATAAACTTATTCAAACCCATTTCTCCCCTTCTGGAGAGGCTTACGACTTCCTATGGACAGCTGAGCAAGCTCTTAACCTTTCCCCCCACATGCGCTTCCCCTCTGGGTTATTGTGTTTTGAAGTGCAAGTTTTCACTTTGAGTCAGATTCTCATAAAACACACACGCTTTGTTATGTGACCCTAACTGCCCTCCCCACACTGTGATTGCACACCCCTTCCACCACCCGGATTTTCCCATGTCTGTTCAACCAGCTCCTGTCCCCTGCTGTCTTCTTACCTTGCTCCGGACAGGAGCTGCCCAGACAACTGAGCAAGCTCTTAAAATCATGGAGTATTTCAAAGGTACCGAATATTATAGAAAATCACATGAGACATGTATATAATGTCCATCTTTAACAAATGTTAATGTTTCTACAAGCCTATTTTTAACCAGGCTAAAACTGGATGTTGTCTCAATGAGGAGCCTGTGAGCTGGGTGTTGTCAAGGAGTAGTGGGCAGATGGCATACTTACTGAGCTTTTCGTAAGTGCATAGATCCAGGAGCTTTCTGTGAGCTGCTGCCTAAAATCATGTAATGGAAGCAGGTTGATTTTCCAGATAGATAAGGTCAAAAGGACAACAACAAAAACACTGTTGCTGGAAATGGCACCTAGTTCAGAATGCATAATACTTGAAGTCTTTAACTAGTACATGTCCCGGGTTCTCCTTTGTGTAACCTGTTTTAATTCAGCTGTTTTCTCTCATGACTTTGCTCCTAACTGGAGCCAGCTTTCAAATGTGGAAGATCTGGAAAGCCAGCTTGGACAGGAAGAGACTGGAGTGTGGGTGGGATCCTATAGAACAACAATTTTCCTTTAGGCTTGTGGGTGTTCCCAAAGCAGCTGGCACCGAGTCATTTTGTGCATGTCTGGCATTTTGATGCCTTTTTATAAGTTAAAAAAAAGACGCTTATTACAGAAAATACAAATGATCAAAAAGAAAAGAATTCACTTGTAACCCTGCTATCCAGGGATAATTCACTGTTAACATTTTGGTTTGTATCCTTTCTGCTTGTTTTAAAGCATGTATGTATTTTTGGTTGTTTGTTTTGCTCTCATTTTACAAAATTAGTGTTTGTGACCTGCCTTTATCACCTAATATAGTGAGAATATATTTCTGTACATATTTCTACAACATCCTTGTTAATGTCTGTCTGTATTTTACTACATAATTACACCATCTTTATTTAACCTAGCCCCTACTATGGGCTGCTTCTTGAGTTTTGTTTGTTTTGGTGTTAACCAACAGCACAGTGATGAACATCCTAATAGCTAAATGTTTGTAATGTGTATAACTTCTGGGTCAGATTTCTAAATGTGGAATTTCAAGGGTCCAGTAGCATGTGCAAGGTGAATATTTTTTGATGAACAGTCACAAATTGCTCATCAGAAATTGGGACAGAGGTTTTCCCAGGTTGTTTCCTTCCTCTCTCCCTGTTTCCTTCCCTCCCTCCCTGCCTCTTTTTTTGCTTTGGTTTTTAAAGAAAGATCAATAACAAAATTATTGCAAACATTTGTGTAAAAAGTTGGGATGATTCCTTTGTATGTTCAAGGTGATGTGATTTATTTCTTACAGGGTCACAAGATGCTGCTCATGATCTGGATACACTGACAAAGCACAAGGTAAAATAAATGCTCCCAGTCTGGCTCCACATATAGGTAATGTTTTATTATGTTTCTTTAGGAAAAACTGCATTTATTCATCTTTGGTACATTTCACAGTTTAACTTATTTTGTTCCTCATTATGGTGGCAAAAAAATACTGCATCTATTTCAAATATGTAGACTTGTAATCTGTCCTTCCAGTTTTTTATTCTTCTTAGCATCCCTTCATGAACTTGAACTTAAAGGCAAGTCTTCTTCCTTCTGCTCCTGTGGTTCCTCTGTTGGATATACATTTCTCATCTCTTTGTCAAAGTCCTGTGAGTACTCTGAGTTCAGCTCACATTCCTCCCTCTCCCCTCAGGTGGAGAGAATATCAAATGCTAAGGTTTTTAGGAATATGCATTCAATTATCTGTTTCTCCTGTGAGATCCCAAACACTCTGTTCTCCTATAGCTCTTAGCATCTTCCACCTTATATTATCACTGTTAGTGAGTATATTTTCTTCTCCCTGGGTGGCACAAATGCCTAAATCCAGCAACTACTGCCAACAGGTTGACAGCTGAAACCCACCCAGAGGCCCCTTGGAAGTAAGACCTGGTAATCTGCTTTGGAAAGGTCACTTCCTTGGAAACTCTATGGGTCAGTTCTGTTTTGCACACTTGGGGTCTCCATGAGTCAGAATTGACTCAATGGCAAACTTCCAGAGGATAGGAACTGTCTTTGTCAGCTAGTGCTTCTCTAACAGAAATATCACAAGGTGGATGGCTTTCACAAAGGAAGGTTTATTCTTATACAGTCTGTCAGGGTACAAGTCCAAATTCAGGATGTCTGCTCCAGGGGAAGGCTTTCCCCCTTGTTGGCTCTGGAGCAAAGTCTGGTATTACACAGTCTTTGTGCAGGGAGCATCTCGGCACAGGAACCTCAGGTCTGAAGGACGCGCTCTTCTCCTGGTGCTGCTTGCCTGATGGTGTGAGGTTCCCAGTTCTCAGCCTGCTTCCCTTTCCTTTTATCTCTTGTAGGGTAAAGGATTAAGGGTGGTGCAAGCCATACTTCAGGGAAACTCCCTTTACATTGGAGCAGGGAGGTAGTCCTATGAAAAGATTTACAGTCACACCCTAATCCTTTAACATACAACACAGGAAAATCACAAAATGGAGGGTGTTTTAGTCAGCTAGGCTGCTCTAACAGAAATACCACAGAGTGGATGGCTTTAACAAAGAAAGATTTATTCTTACACAGTCCGGTAGGTTGCAAGTCCATATTCAGGGTGTCCACTCCAGGGAAAGACTTTCCCCTTGTCGGCTCTGGAGGAAAGTCCGGTATTGCATCAGTCATTGTCCAGGGAGTGTCCTAACGCAAGAACCTCTGGTCTGAAGGACGCGCTGAGCTCCCAGTGCTGCTTGCTTGATGGTAGCGAGGTTCTCAAATTGTCCTTTGTTTCTTTTTCCTTTTATTCCTTGCAAGCTAAAAGCATTAAGGGTGGGGCAAGCCATACTCCAGGGAAACTTCCCCCATAGTAGGAATTCACAGCCCCACCCTAATCCTTTAACATACAGGTTAGCAAAACCACACAATGGAGGACAGTCCCAAGATACTGGGAACCATATCCCAGCCACGTGGCTGCACACATTTTGGGGGGGACACAATTCCAACCATGACAGAGGGCAATCATAAAGTATTGGGAATCATGGCCCAGCCACATGGCTACACACATTTTGGGAGGACAAAAATCCAATCCATGACATCGCACCCTTTGGCACCCCTAAAATCACATCTTTGAAACATGTAACACATTCATCCCATCATGGCAGAATTATGTCCATCCCATATGATAGAAGTCTTAAATGAGTTCCAAGTCCAAAATTCAAAAATTTCTTTGTGTCTATGAAGCATAGAATACAAGCTATCTGCTTCCAAAGGTACAATGACAGAACAGGCACAATTTGGATGTTACATTACAAATAGGAGAAATTGCAGGGAATGAAGGCATTAACAGGCAACAGATGAGTCAGGAGAACACATTACATTAGCCCTCAAAGCTTTGAAAACACTCTGACATCTTCTGAGACATTTTACACAATGGCCCTGCCCTCCAGACTCTGGGTATTGGCCACACTCTCTGGATTCTGAGTGGAGACCCCAGCCTTGTACTACAACTCTGCCTTCCAGGCCCTCTTGGAGAGGAACTCTGCCCCCATTGGCTTTAAATGCACCCTAAGCCCAGCTGAGTGGCAATTCTACACTTACAAACATGGGACATCATGGTTCCACCCTTTCAAACCCCCGAGATCATGGCCATGGCTTTTGAGACTGAGGCAGCTCAGCTTCTCGTGCTGTTTATCTCTTCAGCTTCTGCTTCCTGTGGCCACATGACCTGAGCCTCAGGCCCACATCTGCCCTGCTGGGGCAAATGTTCCAAAGCTCTGTAGCTCTACTTCAAGTGCCCCACTCTCCTAGGAAGACTTCTGCAGAAAGGCACTCAGCTCTCTTGCTCCGTACGTCAGCAAGGCTAGCTCCACTAATTTTTAAGTGTCCGGAGGCACGCCAGTCCACTGGGAAGCCTCTGTAAACAGGCACTTAGCTCTCCTGTTCCATGGGTCAGTTCCAGTGCTGCCTCTTGTTCTGCTGCTGCTGCTGCCACTGATTCTCAGCTGTTTTCACTGTCTGCGCCTTCTGTAGTGTTAACAGTTCTCCTCAGTTCCTTTTGAATCTTCTAACCATTCACAGTTTCAGAATGGCTTCCACATTTTAGGTATTTGTTAGAGCAGCACCCCACTCCCAGTACTAAATTCTGTTTTAGTCAGCTAGCACTGCTGTAACAGAAATACCACAAGATGGATGGCTTTAACAAAGGAAGGTTTATTCTTATACAGTCTGGCAGGGTACAAGTCCAAATTCAGGATGTCTGCTCCAGGGGAAGGCTTTCCCCCTTGTTGGCTCTGGAGCAAAGTCTGGTATTACACAGTCTTTGTGCAGGGAGCATCTCGGCACAGGAACCTCAGGTCTGAAGGATGCACTCTACTTTTGGTGCTGCTTTCTTGATGGCATGAGGTTCCCAGTTCTCAGCCTGCTTCCCTTTTGTCTCTTGCAGGGTTAAAGGATTAAGAGTGGCGCAAGCCATACTCCAGGGAAGCTCCCTTTACAGTGGAGCAGGGAGGTGATCCTATGAAGGGATTTACAGGCCCATGCTAATCCTTTGATATACAGCAAAGGAAAATCACAGAATGGAGGAGGACAGTCATAGAATACAGGGGATCATGGCCCAGCCACATGGCTACACATATTCTGGGGGACACAATTCAATCCATGACAGGAACGTTGTCCCATTTATCTGTGCTGCCCACAGCTCTGGGAAAGACATTTGATTGAATTGAGACTAAAAAATTTTATATGATCAACACTTGCAATTAATTCTGTAACAGATAGTAAATAATAATGAATTCATTAACTAGTTTATATGCTTGCTTGTCAATTGAGAACATCTGTGTGTTTATACTAGTGTATCCTTGGTTTATTATAATCTTTGCTGCCTGACAATAAGAGATAATAATGGCCTTGCATTCCGTAAAGTGATGAAAATTACTATATTTCCTAATAGGAACCCTCTTCATAATTTAATTTTCAAAGTCTTGCTTTCACTAATAAATTGGTATTTCTGAAATAAAATGACAAATAGAAAAACTGATAAATTTGCTTATTCATTAGGATTTTTGTCATCTATCCTGCATTATATTATTCTAGTCCACGTATCTTTATTCTGCAGGTATGAACCAAATAGCTATTTAAAAGATCCTGTTAGCTCTGTACACAATGATCCTGTTAGAATGCTGGAGGAAATAAGACTAAACTGAGCTGCTGAATAGACAGTTTCCAGGAAGATTTAAAGGTGTGGCAAAACACAGTTACTGATTTAAATGCATGGCACACTTCAAAGCAGTATTTTACATTTCAAGAAAAGGCTGTAACTAGTGGGAATTCTTTCTTGTGGAAGACCATTCTTAGAAATTTCTATAGAAACTTCATTTTAATATTTATATAGAGTAATAATGATTGCTTTTTTAATAAAGTGATTATTGGGTACCTGGTGTGTGCCCAATAAGACATTACCAAGGATAGGAAACTATAAGAGACAATGTTACAAGTTATTTATTGTAGTTATGTTTATAATAGCAAATGATTGAAAACAACTCGTGTCCATCATTAAGGACTTCATTAAATAAACAGTAGCACGCTCACACCATAGAACACAATATAGCTATTAACATGAAAAAGGCTTTCTACATAGTGATATGAAAAGATCTGTAGGATATATTTAAATGAGAAAAAATCTAAAGGAGTTGCTTTAGTAAGAAAGGGAATTAATAAAATATTCACATAATGACACCTTAAAATGGTACACAAGAATCTATCAGAGGTCGTTACTGTTAGGGTGCAGAATAATTTCATAGATAGGAAACAAGTAGGAATAAGATGTCTGAATTTTTCCTTTTTAAAATATTTTGATGTTTTGACCAGTTTTAAAAATAATGTTGTTAAAAATGGAAATAACAATGCTTCAGTCTGAGAATTAAGTGGATAACCTGTATGCCTGGGTTATATTAAGTACTCAATAAAGGGCTTTTATTAACCTTATTATGAAGGGCTTTCCAAGGGCAACCATTGTTCGGACTTCTATAACTAAAGTTTGGAACTATGCTTTTTTTATTAGAAAGATTTAAGGCTTGATGTCCCATCACTACCGCCACCTGGAGCTCAGTACAATCCTTTTCTCATTTAATCAGGACAGTTCAATCAATACACATATAAAGTGCACTCCTAAGCCATTAAACTACGCAAAGATTGGATAGTTTAATAATCCCCAATATTTATAAAGTGCTTTTACCAAATTCTTATCTGGCCTTCTTCATAAACCTGTGACTTGTAGGAAATATACATATAGGACCAAAGACACCCTTTTGCTGTTGAGTAGCTTCTGACTCATAGTGACCCTGTAGGACAGAGTGGAACTACCACATACAGTTTCCAAGGCTGTAATCTACAGAAACAGCCTGCCACATCTTTCTCCAAGAGCTGTTGGTGGATCTGAATTGCTGACCTTTAGGCTATCAGCTGAACATTTAGTGTCTATACCACCAGGGCTCCTTATAGAGGTCAAGGATACATATAAAAATTCTGTAAGCTGTAAGACCTCATTGCTGACCTTCTGGAACATAGAGTATAGTTGTGAAAACAAGGCAAGTACATATATACTATAAAACATTTAAAGAATAATATATAATAAGGTCAGAATAATGTAATTGGGTTAGGAATGCACCAGGACTGAGAGAGTGGCTTGACATTGCCAGGTAAGACTTCACTGAGGAAAGCTGGAGGATGGTTTAGACTTCCTCTTCTAGAAATGTTTTCCTCTTCTTTTTAGTTTGCCCCATCTTCTTTCTTTTTAATAGTCTTCCCTGAGTAGACATTTGAGTTTTTTTCTGTTGTTTTCCTTCCACAAGGTACGTAGCCTTGTGGTTGGCTGCTGACTCTTTTAATGTCTTACTGGGTACTCACAGTTATGACCCACAGAAACCGGTTGTGCTACCGGTGCCAGGAAGGAAAATAGACTATAATGATACAGGGTGATCCTGGGAACCCAGGGGCAGGGAATACAGCCATGTCTCCCCCGAGAATGAAGCCAGAGATTGGAAGGCTATCCAAGACAGGCCCTCGGTCCCACTGGGACCACAGCTTCTCTCTGCACATACACTCTATTCTCTTAGTAGCATGAATTTTTCAGCTTCTTAGAGCACGTGATAAAAAATGGCTGCCATGTAGCGCCCAAGGTTTGGGATCGTTTTCGTTGTCTGTTAGACCTATTTTTAAGATCCTCAAAGACAACCTGATTGACCTAGCTGAAGCTAGGCACCCGCAGGAATCCTGTCAGCTGTGCTGGAAGGAGTAGGGCCCTGCTCAAACCA
The DNA here is from genome assembly GCA_028571685.1 of Heterohyrax brucei. Classification (NCBI taxonomy): domain Eukaryota; kingdom Metazoa; phylum Chordata; class Mammalia; order Hyracoidea; family Procaviidae; genus Heterohyrax; species Heterohyrax brucei. The sequence continues at coordinate 90,690,656 of CM053146.1, forward strand.
GACCTCTGAGGGTGGTCGGGAGAGGAGAGGTAGGGCTGGACAAGTACTCTAAAATAGATGTGAAAGTACGTAAAAATACTGAGGTTAGGCAAAAAAATTAAGAACCACGCTAAGACATCAGAATAAATACAGTAAGAAGCTTTGTCATGACTAGAAGCAGTGACTTGCTTTTCTTACCCATTTAGCCTTTGGAGTCTCTTTACAGACTTTCCATATAGCTTGTTCCACATGCTTTTGGGCTGCAGGAAAAGGCTAAAATGCACAGATAGTGCAGAAGGTTGCTTATGTGGTGTGACATCAGGATCACTTGAGAGGATCTTGACAACATCTCCCCATGCCTTTCAGTGAGACTAAATCATCGGAACTCTGGGAATGAGGTGGAAATGGTACTTTTAAAAATCTTACCAGGTAATTCTAATGTACAGCTACACTTGAGAACTGGTAAAAAAAAAAAAAAAAAAAGTGAAGGAATGTAACTCCTACAACAAAATAACAAATAATCCCATTAAAAAACAGGCAAAGGATATGAATAGACACTTCACAAGGAAGTCATTCAGGCAGATAACAGACACTTAAGGAAATGCTTGCTATGACTAGCCATTAGAGAAATGCAAGTCAAAACCACAATGAGATACCATCCCGCCCCAATATTGCTAGCACATATACACACACAAAAAAGCAGAAAATAACAAATACTGAAAAGACTGCTGACAGCTTGGAATTCTTACGCGTCATTGGTAAAATGGTGCCATTATTTGCAAAATGATATGGCACTTCCTTTAAAAACTAGAAATAGAAATGCTGTACAATCCAGCTATCCCACTCCTGTGAATGTATACTAGAATACATAGAGAAAAAAGAGCTTTCACGGGAATAGACGTATGCGCACCCATGTTCACTGCAGCCTTAGTCACAAGAGCAAAAAGGGTGGAAATAGCCTAAGTATCTATTAGTAGATGAAGTGATAAACAATGTTACATAAACACATGGAATACTATACAATAATAAAGAATCATGATGAATTAATTGTCAAAGCAACTCACAACCTGGGTGAACCTGGAAGGCGTTGTACCAAGTGAAGTAAGTCAACCACAAAAGGACAAATATAGTATGAGACCACTATTATAAAACTTATGAAAAGATTTACACACAGAAAGAAACAATCTTGGATGGTTATGAGGGAGGAGAGTAGTAGGAAGGGAAAAACACCAGCTAGACAATAAATAAGTGATAACTTTGTTGAGGGGTAAGATGGTACACAATAATGGGGAAGTCAGCACAAATTGACCATGGCAGTCACAGAAGCTTCACAGACATATCCAAGTGTCCTGAGGATGGGAGGATCCAGAGTCCCTAAGGATGCTGTTGTGGTACCACATGAGCCTTAGACTTCTTTGATACAAGATGAAAGCTAATGGGACTTGGGTTTTCTATGCCATGGCATAATGTTACAGGTTGGATTTTGTCCTCTAGAAAGTTATACTGAAGTCCTATAATTATGACCCTGTTTGGAAATTGCTGGTTTCTTTTGTTAGATTAATGAGGTCATACTGAAGTAGACCTCATCTACTAATCTCTTCGGAGTGCTGTCTTATAAAAAGAGCAGGTGAAACATACCCACGCACGCATGCACAAGGGAAAGACAGCAGCAAGGACTACCAGGAAATGCTCAGAGCTACAGAAGCATAAAGAGACAAGGATCTTGATCTGTTGGTGCCCTGGATTAGGACTCCTGCCTCTAAAACTTCAAGACAATAAGTTCCTGTTCTGTTTTAGACAAAAAAACCAAACCAAACCCAGTGTTGTTGAGTCGATGCCAACTTAACAGCAACCCGATAGGGCAGAGTAGAACTGCCCCATAGAGTTTCCAAGGAGCACCTGGCACATTTGAACTGCCCACCTTTTGTTTGGCAGCTGTAGCACTTAACCCACTATGCCACCAGGGTTTAAAGGCAGGAGGAAAAAAACGAAAAGAATGTGAAGGAGAGTAAGGAGATAGTTATAGAATGAGAATATTTTTGTTTTGCCACTGATGCAGAAAAGCAAAAAAAAAGAAAATGCTTTTGTATATATAGTGAGTAAGCTAAACATGGTCATTGTCTTTTAATGAGTTTCTTGTTGAGTGATGGATACAAACAATCTCTAAATGTTAAAGGCTATAAAACAAGTGTAGGATGCTGTGAGAGTACGTAGAAAGAAGACAGTCTGGTGAGGGTAGAGAAAGTCAGAGAGGCTTCTTAAAGGAAGTATTCAAATGGATCATTCTTATTTATTTCATTTTTGACAGAAATCCACCAGGTGCTCCTTGGAAATTCTACTGTCTCTTGACATAATGTCACTTACCGGGTTTTTTTTTTTTTCTTCCTTTTTAAGGTTACTCATATTCTCAATGTGGCATGTGGAGTTGAAAATGCTTTCCTCAGTGACTTTACGTACAAGAGCATTTCTATGTTGGATCTGCCAGAAACCAATCTCCTGTCTTATTTTCCAGAATGTTTTGAATTTATTGAAGAAGCAAAAATGAAGGTAAACTTTATTTCAATCTGCAGTTCTTCAAAACTAGAAACGTATGGGTATATTATTCAGTCTTTTGTCTTTTGTAATGCGTCTCAAAAGAAACACTATGAAATTTCTCCTCGAACAATATTTTATTCATCCTTACAGTTATTTAGTTTTACTGTTACTCTGTTTCTAATGAGATATAATGAGATATTTACTTTTAACTGATCTGTTGTTCATTTTATTGTGCCTTACTGAGAAATATTAGGAGAGAAGATTCTTACTTGCTAAATTTTTCTGTTTACACATTTGCAGTTAGATTTCCTTTTGCAGCTGCTCTCTGGCCAATTTGCAAGATAATCAGATGGTCTGTGGGGTAACATAGACAACAACATGCATGTTGTTAAGTGCCCTCGACTCATCTTGTTGTTAGGTTCTGTCAAGTCAGGTCTAATTTATAGCAACCTCATATATAACAGTGCAAAACGTTGCCTGGTCCTTCATCCTCCTCAACAATCATTGCCGTAGTTGAGCTCGTTGTTGCAGCCGTTTGTCAATCCTTCTGTCGTTGCTCTTTCTCCTTTTTGCTGACCATTTACCAAGCATGGCAGTTCAAATCCACCAGGTGCTCCTTGGAAATTCTACAGGGCAATTCTACTCTGACCTATGGGGTCACTATAAGTCAGACCCAATTTTACCAAGCATGACGTCCTTCCCCAGGGATGGGTCCCTCCTGATAGCATATCCAAAGTAAGTGAGACCAAGTCTCTCCATCCTTGCTTCTAAGGAGCATTCTGGACGTACTTTTTCCAAGACAAATTTGTTTGTTTTGGCTGTACATGGTATATTCAGTGTTCTTTGCCAACACTGTAATTCAGATGCATTAACTCCTTTTTGGTCTTTCTTATTGATTGCCAACTTTTGCATGCATGTGAGGCTATTGAAAATATGAAGGTTTGGATCAGGTGCACCTTAGTCCTCAAATGGAGACTGCTCTAATCCTGCGAATGTATCTATGAAGATTAACATGCATTCGTTTTAGTGGCTGAGGTAGGGATTGTGACTCCACAGTTTTTTGTTTTGTTTTGTCTTTTTACTGTAAGATAAATATTTTTAATGAAATGAGTCTTTTCTCACCTATAGCCTGTTCTTGTTTCTTTAAATTCTGGCAAATAAATAGGTAACAAAGCATGTGCCATTTCTGCAATCTTCACATGTACAGTTCAGTAACATGAATTGTATCCATCGTATGGTTCAGCCATCATCCAACACTTTCAAAATTTTTCTATCATGCTACCATAGATTGAATGGTGTCCCCACAAAAATAGGTGTAGCCATGTGGCTGGGCCATGATTCCCAGTACCTTGTGACTGTCCTCCATTTTGTGTTAAAGGATTCGGGTGGGACTGTAAATCCCTTCATAGGATCACCTCTCCCTGCTCCACTGTAAAGGCAGTTTCCTTGGAGTATGGCTTGCCCCACCCTTAATCCTTTCATCCTGCAAGAGATAAAAGGAAAGGGAAGCAGGCAGAGATTTGGGAACCTCATACCATCAAGAAAGTAGCACTGGGAGAAGAGTGCATCCTAAAGACCTGAGGTTCCTGTGCCAAGATGCTCCCTGGACAAAGGCTGATGCAATACCGGACTTTCCTCCAGAGCCGACAAGGGGAAAGCCTTTCCCCTGGAGTGGACACCCTGAATATGGACTTGTAGCTCACTGGGCTGTGTAAGAATAAACCTTCCTTTGTTAAAGCCATCCACTCTGTGGTATTTCAGTTAGAGCAGCCCTAGGCGACTAAAACAAAAGCTCGCGGTCTCTGCAATTTTAATGATAGAACATAAGGACTAGATACACGTTGCTTTACTAAGTTAGATGAAAATGCTGATCAAAAACTTCCCTTGGGTTCTTTGGTTTTTGAAGACCAATAAATAGTACAACGCTTTAGTCTTGGTCTTGGATCCAAGTCAATACTCTGACAAGCAGGTCTCCTAGGCTGGCTGTTTTCAATGATTATACCTTCAAATGGTATCATTTCAGTCATTATGTAATTCTTACAAACTTTACATGAGATACATAGATGGGAGAATAGACGCAGAAAATGAGGAAGTAATTTTTACAGACCAAATTAAAAATGACAATCAGGAGGAGAATTTAGAATTATAATTCCCTCTCTTATTCTTCCTTTTCTTCTCTCTTTTTCTTCCTTTCTTTGATTCAGCAATATTTATTGCATTTCTTCCATGTCTGGTACTGTTCTATTGCCTTCCTTTTAGGTTATCTGAAAAATATAAAATGATCCCACTGTTTGTTCACCAACTTTATTCAGTAGCAGAATTTTGATGAAAGTAAAGGAAGAGGTTTTCATATGCAAATCCTCCTATCAGCCTCTCTGTTCTCTTGTGAGAATGTTTATAAGCTCTAGTTTGCAACATTCTGTGTTAAAATATAAAAATGATGGTATCTCTGTGTTAGCTTCTTCTATAAGAAGATGTTGAAAAGGTGGTGTAATAGTTAAATGTTGCAGCTGCTAGCCAGGAGGTCAGCTGTTCAAATTCACTAAGCACTCCTTGGAAACTCTATGGGATAGTTCTGCGCTGTCCCGTAGGGTCACTGTGAGTCAAAATCTACTACACAGCAATGGATTTGGTGTAAGAAGATACAGGTCATGGCTTAGGTGGTAAAGTGTACATGTTGCAAATAGAAATTGGAGAAAGAATAGTATCTGGAAGAAAAGTGATAATATGCCTTAATTTAGGCCAATAGTTAATTAAAATATATCTTGGTTTAGAGTCCTTAAAAAACAGAGCATGAGGCAAGGATTAGGAGCTCATGCTGAATTTGAGAGCTACAACCCCAAGCAATGAGTGAGAGAAAAGAGAAGTGATTCAGGGAAGCCTGAGAAACAACGTGAGGTGACCTGTTTCCTTCGCTGGGCACAACTTCACAGTGAGTCGACAGGGAAATAGTCATTCAACAGGTAAACTTGCTGTGCCACCCCAAGATATCTCCAAAGAAATAAAAATAAATTGTACCTGAGTGTAGACTTTGGGAGGGGAAAAAAGAAAGGAAATTTATCTCCTGGCTTTCTGTCAGCTGCTGTTTCTCCTTGGTCAGTTTACTTGTGGGGGAGATAACTGACCCCATACTTTTAGGTTGTGACATTTTATGCCTCTGGCAGCTGCTTGGAAGCCAAGTTCAGTGTTCTGTGCTGTGACTTTTCATGCAAGCTCAGAAGCAGCAGGAGAAACCAGAACTTGAGGTATGCCTGGCTGTGGCAGAGTTGCCACATGGGAAGAGCCAGGCTTTCCCTGGCAAGCCAAGCTGCGCAAGCCTGAGAGTCTGGTGGCTACAGAAATGGTGGTTGTGGTAGAACAAGGTGGGAGTCCACGGGACGATGGCACCAAGAGAACTGAGGAAGTTCACAAGATGTGTCTTACCAAAGATGTATAGGGATTCCACAATATTTTCTGCTTTCTCAGGCATCATGTTTGGTATCAGCATTCGAACATCAACCAGTATCTGCCCACCTTGAAAACTTTTATGTACATTAATAACTGTTTTGTTTTAGCAATAGAAGCCTTGAATTTTCTGAATTGATTTTTCTACAAGAGGTGTCTTCATGACTGTCTATTGTATATATTGTTGAATCTTAGTTGCTCAATGAGTTGCTTATTTCAAATGTTCTAAATTTCAGTTTGTTGTTTTCATCTTTTTACATGAAGCTGTCAAATAGATTTCCATTTTCATATGGCTTTCCTCATTTCCCTTCAGTACCCCAAAAAATTCTCTTTATTTGCTTTGTGCATCCTTTTGCCCTCTCTACCTGACATGTCATTCTGTCGGGTTTCTGTCTGAAGGGACAGAAACATGCACGAGAGGGACATAGTGCCAGTAACCTCTGTGGCCCCAGGAGCCCTTTTGAGAATGAAAACTGACTTGACCTTTCTTTATGTGGCAAGTTTGTTAGTATGGAAGTGTGTACTTGATATCCCGTATTTACTTTATTGTTTCTAAATGTGATTTAAAATTTTAATGTAAATAATCCATGTTCACTGCAGAAAAATTGGAAACTACAGGTAAGTAAAAATTAAGATTACACCTATTCCCATGAGCTAGACATAATCACTGTTAGCATTTTGATATATTTCCACACTTTTGTTACTCATTCCATTTATATATAATAAAATTGTATATTTACTGAAGTAGTATTATATACTTCATACCCTTCTATAGTATTTTCATACTTTGCAATAATCAAATCACATTAAACTTCTGCTTAGTATTCTAGTAATTCTCCACTATGAGACATGTAAGCTATGAGTCCAAATAAATACCTATATTTATGATCTTAAGTTTTTAGAATTTTTTTCCAGTTTCCTACAAAAATGTTACTCACCACCAACTGCTCTCGCTGGGATCACAAGATTGAGTCCAGACAGAACTGGAGATAAATGTAGACGACATTTAAATTCACAAGCACACACCACAAGAAGACTTGCTAATTGGACAAAGGCTGGAGAAATCTTGAGAGTGTAGCACCTCACACACATTTAACTCAGTATTGACGTCACTTCTCAGTTTGCACCCCTCAGTTGAAGATTAGACAAGTTTGGGGGCCAAAATAACACACATGAGGGAAGTACTTCATAGTTCAATTATCAGTATAAGATTAGTGCACACGTCAGCCCAAAAGCAAAGACAGAAGGCAGGAGGGAGAGGAAAACTCTACAAATGGAAACAGAGAACCTAGAGTGGAAAAGAAGAGAGTGTTGACATATTGTGGGGTTGGCAAGCAGTGTCACAAAACAATTTCTATATTAACTATTTAATGAGAAACTGATTTGCTGTGTAAATTTTCACCTCAATCACAATAAAAAAAAAAAAACTTTATGGTTGTTTTGTTATTGCTGTGTTAATATCACCCTTTGCTAGAATACATAGTTGTGAGTTCGCTATTCTGAGATGTGCTGTTCAGTGTGGTTTGATTTGCTACCAGTCCTCAGCAAGACCTGGAGCTTATACCTAAATATACATTGCGACATTGTTTCATTCATCAAGAGATTCTGACTACAAAACAAAGTGTCAGAAAGACTAGATTGTGTATTTAGTACATTGTTGATTTTCATACCACCACAAATTCCTCATGGTCTGTTAACAGATAGCTTTTAGACCACATTATACCCATTGTATCAATTTTGCATGCCCACCTATCTGGAGCTCTGTCTGCTGTCTTCACCCTGTGACAGCACATTTCTCTTATTCACTCTATACTTCTAATATCTTTAAAAGCACCTGTCCCCTCCTCTCTACCCTATTCTCTCCCATCTAGAAAGTGACCAGTAGAATAGCCCCCTGTTAATCTATAAAACCACAAAGTACACACATCACATGTTCACAGTGTGTCCCCGAGTTCAGATTTTATTGGAAAATTATGTGTAAGAATGAAGGCCTGAATTCTAATCAGTTAATCTATCAACCAATGTTAGTTATTCTGAGATGGGAGAGATGCACATGGTTACCCCTAAGAAGCTTGTATTCTATTTGAGAACTATTTTTAACAGTACAAGAACAAAGCAAACTCTATAAAATGAAATACCATAATGTAACTACTATCTACCCAGTAGCAAAATGGTGACTTAAATGTTTGAGAGAATGCTTTCCTTTCAGAAATGGAGAACAAAATTTTCACAAAATAGAAATCTCATAGCATATTTTATTCTCAAAGAAGTCAAAAGTCCCATTAAAAATAAGCTACTGTTACAAAGTAAGACAAGTTCCTTATATGTATAGTGAATATTTGTGTTTCAGTCTTCATTTACAGAAATAGTTTAAATTTGGAAATGAGTAATAATATCTACAGGAAAATATTTAATGAAATTTACTTTTGATATGAAGATTTTCAAAATATGAACTAATTTTCTTATTTGTTTCCTTGAAAAGAGGTACATCTGCAAATTCATTATAACATCTAATTTTGCAACAGATTTATGAATCTGAGAAAACTGCCTTCAAAAAGTAAATGATCCAGTATTATTAATTTAAGTGGGGAGTTTTCTCTTATACCTTTTTTCCTGCCTTCTCTTGTTCCCATCTCTCCTTTGTGTTTTACATGGAAAGAGTCAGAAACGAAGTAACTAAAATGTCTAACACTGTAGGGAGTGCTGAGTTTGCTCCATTTTGTTGAGATCCTATTTTTAAAAGCCTGAGATAGGCCAACCTCTATCAGCACTGCTCCATCAGCTCTGTCACATTATTAATGCAGTATTTTCCCCATCAGCATTGATCTTGCTCTGTGTCCCTTTTCACTTGTCCAGTATCATTTGCAGGTTACCTGAAACGTTTTTCAGTTTACTGACCTCATCCTGGCATCTGATTACTTTTTCCACTTCACATCGTTCGTTATGTACTATTTGTGCCATCATTTTACTACCTCAACAGTTTAAATATTTTTTTGAGTTATTTCCCTTCAGAACAAAATACAGCCAAGAGTAGAACACTTCTGTGTTTTATGCATAGATTACCAAACAAGTGACACTAGTTTTTTGTTTTCATTTTTTAAATAGAAATACTAAAATGTTCTTGGAAGATTTTGGCTTTCTGTTTAGTCTGTCATTATGGTTTTATTTACATTTCCATATACATTCTGTATGATTTTTCTCATTTATACAAATGTGGCTCCTAAGTTACTAGGTGTTTATATGTAGTTAATTACATTACTCTAGTTTAATAAAAAAATACTTGTTTCACAATTCCAAACGTATCAGGGAAGCATTTCAAACCTAGGGGGAAAGGATGAGGGAGGGAGGTTGATTGATTAATTTTTGTTGTTGTTGTTCATTGCTTATACTCAATTGTATTTTGATAATCTGAGATTTGCTAATTTTAAAAATGTTAGTAACATGAGTATGTTCAATTGACTTCATAACTTTGTCTAATAAATAATGAAGATTTTTGTTTGATTTTTATTGCAGAATGGAGTGGTTCTTGTTCACTGTAATGCAGGAGTTTCCAGAGCTGCTGCAATTGTAATTGGCTTCCTGATGAATTCTGAAGAAATCTCATTCACCAGTGCATTTTCTTTGGTCAGAAATGCAAGGCCTTCCGTATGTCCAAATGCTGGCTTCATGGAGCAGCTTCGTACTTATCAAAAGGGCAAAGAAAATAATAAGTGTGACAAAATACAAGAATTAGAAGATGACAGCAGTTCATGAATTGCATTTAGCACATAATAACTAATTTCTGAGTTGACCTCTACAGCTACCTTTTTCTTTTCTTTTGTTTGGAGCACAAATTGTAAAAACCCCATTCCTCTTGCTTTTTAAAAAGATACAGTGTATGAGGTAATTTTTTAAATTATATTTTTCCTTAATGTGACAATGTCTGATTAAATGCTTCTCTGGATTGCTAAGAGAGAAATAACAGCATATTAGCAATCATTGATTTCTTTAGAAGAAAATGCTTAGGTTTCAAGTCTATATTAGAACATAGAATAAATCAAGTGATGAAGTCTCTTTGAATTTTTCTATTTCAATAGCTGTTTTCATAAAGGAAAAATGTGAAGTGCTACATAACTTAGTATTTCAGGGGAAAGTAAATATCATTGTAAAGAATCTTTTCATGATTAAAATGGATAGCTTAAGCCTCTCAAAAGAGTTAACCAGAATCTGAAGTTTTATACAATATTTACATAATGTGTATAATCACTAAATGTTTATGCTCTTATAAAAATGCATCCACTTTTCATTCTTTTAAATTTACTTCTATAACCTGCATCCCCTCCTTTTATTCAGTGTTCATGTAGATGCTTTGTGTCACGCAATTATGAGCTTCTATTTCTTTAGTTACATGACAGTCTTTACATCATATGAAATCCACTCTTCCCTGTATCTTTCCATCCTGTTTTGAGGTCACATGTTATAATATTTTCTTCTCTTTGGATTTGTGGGAGGTTTTATACTGAAAGATCATTTTTTAGATGTGCTTTATTCCATCAAAGAATTAAAATGATCTTTTCTAGATCAGTAGTCTTCTATACTAGAGAACTTTTTTTTTGTTTTTTAAGGAAAGAAGAGTTAAGGTTTGTAAGAATTTTTTACTGTTTAAATCAAGTGCTCTGCTATTGAGCCAATTCCAACTCATATCAGCTTTAGGACACAGTAGAACTGTCCCATAAGGTTTCCAAGGAGTGGCTAGTAGATTCAAACGGCTGACCTTTTGGGTTAGCAGCCAAGTTCTTAACCACCAGTGTTCCAGTTCAGTGTTTAGGAAGCCTAAAACCAACTACAACTCCATCTGTGGCCAGACATTTTGAGTAGATTTTTGTTGTTGCTTGTTTGTTTGCATTAATGTCTCCATAGTAGCAAGGCTGAACTCAGCATATTACAGATTTGCTTAAAGATATGCTTTGAATTCTTTAGAGGAACGCATACTTGAAAAGGTTATAGTACTTGAGACAAAATTTATTTAACAGCTGTTAAATTGCCTCCATTGACTCAGAAAATATCATCTGGATTTTATATTTAAAAAATTAGAGTTATTCTTACATATGGAAACCTGGTGGCACTGTGGTTAAAAGCTATGGCTGCTAACCAAAAGGCTGGCAGTTCTAATCCACCAGGTGCTCCTTGGAAACTCTATGGCACAGTTCTGTTCTGTCCTGTAGGGTTGCTGTCAGTTGGAATTTACTGGATGGCAATGGGGTTTTGTTTGTTCTTGTTTTCTTATATACACACTGTACAGAACAAGCATATTATATAGAAAGTTAAAAAATGTACATTGGGCACATCTGTACATTTTATACGGTGGACTTTCTGAAGTCATCAGGAGCAAAGAGTAGAAGTTTTGCACAACACTACGAATACTTTGCTTCCCTTGAAAAGCCTCGTAAATGTTATCAACCCACAGTGAACTGTTTCAGGCTGAACAAGAAAATCAAACCTGTTGCATCAAGCAGATTCCTACTCATAGCAATCCTAGAGGACAAAGTAGTACTGCCCTGTAGCATTTCCAAAGAGTGCCTGGTGGACTCAAATTACTGACTTCTTGAATGGTAGCCATAGCTCTTAGATACTACACCACTAAGGTGTCCAGGCTGACCAAGACAAACTAAATTATCTTATTTATGAGACTGAGGTATAATGTTTGCTCTATGATCAGTATTACTGAAGGTTTGCTGGGTGAGCCTTCTCCATCCGTGAAATAGAATTCATTTAAGTAGATTTCATTTTCCTAGATGCTGTTTAGTTTCTAGCCATTAAATGTGACACGACTTTGAACAGAACATTCTCATAATGGATAGTATGTTACTTATATCTCTTGTTTGTATGGTATGCTGTTGTTGCTTGTCATGATCTGTCATGATCTGATTATCATTAAAACACATAATGATCTATATCCTGTTCAAAAGTGCTTTGAACATCAGTTTCATTTTCATCTCAAAGCATTTTGCTGAACCTAAAGTGGATCAATGAATATAATTTATTCTTTTAAAAAGGAATACCATGAAAGGCATTGATAGTTTGGTATATATATAACAACTAGTATGTAAAGCATATACAATTATTTTATACATAACTTCCCATGGAAACAAGTTGCACCATCATACCTATTTTTTAAAGGGACTTTATTATTATGATCCTATGTCTTATATATTATGAATTTTAAAAACTCATGTAAACAAATATAGGTCTGTTTTGAGGTACAGGGAAAAAAAAATCCAAGGAGTTTGTTTCTCTATTTATTGTCAAATGTACCATTTTTTCCATTTTTAAAGGAAAAGGGAAATAATACAAAACTTTCCCAGTAACGTGAGAAAGATGATTAGAACAAAGGCACTGGATCATGTGAAAAATTATATTTATTGTAGGTTAATAATTTTTAAATGTTTTAATAACTTGTTTTATGCTTCATTACAGTCATTCAGTTGCATGTAATTGGAACTGAAAACCCAAAAGTAGATCTTTTGAATATCCAAGATTTTCTTTTAAAGACAAAGTTAGATAATATACTAACTGAAGATTTAGGAGTAAATGCACAGTTCTTACTACAGTTTCACATTCTTTTCCATCCTTCCTTACTGAACACTGAAATGTAGGAATACAGGATTTGGGAAGTTTACTGTGTGTGTGAACCTAAGAAATGGTCCTTTGCTTCTGACTGACCTGTCATTGTGGGAAAACTTTCTACTTTTGACAATGTGATTGTTAGTGACTCAAATTTTCTAATGTACAGTGAAAGACCCCCTCAAATGTAATTTCACCGTATATACTTGAATATAGCAGATATGTATCAGAGCATTGTCTTATAACCTTGTCTCTTGTGATAACTCAATAAATCAATACCTTTATAAACAGAACTATAGTACATTTTAAAATAACAAAAATGCAGCATGATAATTTATTTGATTTTGCTGGATGACTTTAAATATTTGATTTTTCTACCCAAGGGATTTGAATATATTTGGTCCCTGTGTATTTAGTTTAAAATTATTTAGTAATTTTAAACCTAAAATTTTTGGAGTTGTATATTCTTATGGTGTATACAATTACAATTACAGCCAACACACTTATAGTTTGTTTCCATTAGCATGTCTAAAAATAACTTACAGTTAAACTTTTCTATTGCAGATGAAGCCTTCACTTACTTATTTTGTATACAGATTTATAATGTAACTTGAATTATTTCCAGGTGCTGATATGTTTTATTAAGAACAATAAATAAGAAATACAATCATTTATCCCTTTTAATATCTTTCTTTGAGTTTTTTTTTTTAAGGAATTCATACTATTTTGCTGTCAATTTTGGTTTAAAAATCTGTAGAAAATCACAAAACTATTTTAGACTAAATTATTTTAGATGTTGGCAGATTACTGTAAACACTTCAAGGAATAAAAGATTAAAGCAAGACTAGATAATTGGTATTACTGTGGATATACTGGCACCCTGCTGGTTAAGAGCTTGGCTGCTAACTAAGAGGTTGGCAGTTCGAATCCAGCTGCTCCTTGGAAACTCTATGGTGCAGTTCTACTCTGCCTGTAGGATCCCTATGAGCTGAAATTGACTTGACATCTCAACAACAACATGGATATACTGGCCATGGAAATTCAGGGGTCCATCCTATAATTTTAAGTCAAGAGACTATGTTGAATTACTCTCAGATTAAACTGCTAAGTATTTTAACTATGAGTATATTCAGATTATTTAGACGTAGTTCGGTGCCACTCCAACCGCAAAGAATTATACCTATCAACTCTTTTCAACTAGTGCCTTTGTTTGCTTTAAAATATCCACAGCCACCACCCCTCCCCCCGCTAGATTATTTTTAAGACAGATCTTTCTAAAATCAATCTCATTTGTTTTCAAAGTTGTCCATTTTGCTTGCTATAAACTTCCATGGGCTTTCCAATATCTGATTAAACCTATCTGGTAATCAAATAGATCAGAAAAACTTGAACCCTATTTAAGTTTTGATTTTTAACAGGTGAAAGGAACCATTCAAATGATTAAAAAGCAATTGAGGAGGCAGCTGCAGTGATGTTTCTTTTGATGATTGTCCCCTTCTGCCAGTTGTTTACTTCAATAAAATGATTGGGGAAAAAAAGCATGAATGTCCACATGCAGCTGTTTATTTTTAAATTTATAAACACATTGTTTTGCTCATTATTATTTATAGGGGTCAGAAAATGCAAATAACACTCAATGGATTTCTATTTTTTTATGGTGATGATCCCTGTGCCTTAAACATTGAAACTCTTTTGGAATTACTTGTCATCAGGGTCTTATGAAGTCATGGTTCTCCATGACATCACAGTCTCGGTTAACTAACAGCCCCTGCTACACCAGCTGCCAGAAGCTAAGACGATGATAGCATGAGATGTAGGACACTCCCCTGGTTCTCTTTCCGAAATGATGAGCTCCATCGTATTACTAACATCTCACTAAAGGTGTGTATCTTTTTCTCTTAGCTTCAATTTTTTTTTCCCAAAACAACATGATTTATTAACAGTGTGTTTTTCTTTTTTATACATTTATTTTATTTTTATTTTTATTTAACATAACTGAGTGAAAATGTACATTCACATGTAAATTTACATGCCCCCCTATATGCAGCTTCCACTGCTCTCCCTGTCCGGTGACTGCACACTATTCCTCTCTGCTCCATACATGTCTCATCCTCCCAACAGTCTCCTTTCCCCTCCTCTCCGTCCACTCCCCTTCCTCCAGCCAGACGTCAGCAAGATGATATCCTATAGACGTACAGAACCATAAAGTGCCTCCAATATATGGTTATTCTGCATTGCCACGTCCATTCCATTCCTGTCCAAAGAGTACACCTTTGTTATAATTTATGGGAACGGGCAGCATCAGGGCCAGGGGCCATGCTCTCAGAGGAACCCCAAAACCGCTGGACCATCAATTGAGGTCTTTCAGTGGAGATCTCACGATGCACCTCTTTTTATTCTTGTGTTGCCAGTGAGGCTCCTCTCTGTGAGCTCCGTCATGGCTATCACTGGTGGTGGCCGGGCACCATCCGGTTCTTCCGGTCCCAGGTCGATGTAGGCACCCACTCTTGTGGGTCTCTCTGTCTTCTCGGTTGTCTTTACCGCATTCCATTTTGGCCCTCGGTGTCTTAGCTTCAATTTTTAAGTATTTTTATATTTTGTAAAATAGACTGAGCATAGCCTTTTAGGAGTAACATGTTGAATTTATATATAAGTTGATGAATGTTCAATATATGTCTTAATCATCTGCTGTTGCTATAACAGAAACACCACAAGTGGATGGCTTTAACAAAGAGAAACATGTTCTCTCACAGTTGAGGAGGCTAGAAGTCTGAATTCAGGATACCAATTCCAGGCTCCAGCAAAGTTGTTGACATCATCTTACCCTGGACGAGAAACAGGCACCCCATATCCAAAGTACACACTCACTCCTAGCTCTTCTTGCTCAGTGGTACTGAGATCCTTCTGTTGCTCTGCTCTGTTCTTTATATCTCAAAAGACATTGACTCAAGATACAGCCTAATCTTGTAAGTTGAGTTCTGCGCTCATTAATGTAACTGCTTCTTATCTTCCCTCCTTAACACCACAGAGGTAAGATGTACAGCACAGGAATATCACAACTGATGGCAAACGGTGAGCAGTCACACAATATTAGCAATCATGACCTAGTCAAGTTGATACACATTTTAGTGGGGGGGGGGGGGGAGGACACAATACAATCCATAGCAGTATTTACGATACAGAGCATTCTGACTTAGGTTACATCAAATTTATCAAAAATGAACACATTTTGAGATTTCACAATTTCTGACCTTTTGATGATTTCCTTTGTATTTCGAAGAAAGGTGAGATAAATGAAGCAATGCATTTTCAGGTTGGGCTTTCTGTAGCCCTAGCTATTACATGCAAGTGTTTCACCTCCCTAGGGATGTGACAGAAGAGGACAGTTCAGGAGGCAACACAAATGAGATGGTGAGGCTTGACGTCTTCCCCTTTCAACAATCAGAACAATTCTGTGTGTGGACTAATCATCTGCACAGTAGTTTGTTTGAAGAAAGGTTTCCCTATCTAAGTTTGAAGACCAAAAAACCACCGCATTGTCTTCAAGTCCATTCTGATTCATAGTGATCCTCGGCAGAGTACAACTGGCCCACTGGATTTCCAAGGCTGAAATCTTTCTGGAAATAGACTGGGCTTAACCCACTGTACTTTTGCTTACTGGCCAAGCACTCTAAGCACTGTACTATCACTGGTCTATAAATACAGCACTTGGATGAAATCTTACGTTCCAGGAGAGGGCCACTGAGGGAACAATGAATCCAAAATAGAAGTAGGGAACAGGTTTTCCACTTTATGCAATATTTTATTTAATATGTTCAGAATAGAAAGTAGGAGAGCAGAAGCTGTATTTAACACAATGAAATTTATGTAAAGAGAAATATGGTGGACATGCAGTATTTCCAAAAATTGTAGTTTAACAAGAAACATAAAATATGTAAAACATAAAATACAAAGTAAAATTGTTCCATGTGTTTCTCATTCACTGTATGTGCCCTGGTGGCACAGTCATAAAGAGTTCAGCTGCTAGCCAGACAGTCAGCACTTTCCAATCCACCAGCTGCTCTTTGAAACCTTATGGGGCAGTTCTACTCTGTCCTATAGGGTTGCTATGAGTTGGAATCATCTTGCCAGCAATGAGTTCACTCAAGATAATCCAAATTATGGAAATTTCATTTTATATAAACAAATTGAACTACCAACAAGTTTTCACTGTGAAGTACAGAAATATTTCCAGGGGTCTATAAATAACAATTCTCAATTAATCATGTTTCCATGCTTTAAAAAATTTGAAAACACACAAAATTGTTATCAAATATACTCTATCAGATAATTACCCTTCCTTCAGTGTTTATTTATTTAGAGCTTGTCATTAATTTGGTAAGTCCCCAATAGGACGGCTGACAAGTTTGTGAACTCATCCTAGAAAAAGTGCTACATACCCGATTGTTGAACATCACTACGCTCTCCTTCGAAGCACTGCCCTTGGGAAGCTGTGCACTGATGCCAGTGCCTAGTCTACTCTTCAAAGCAGTTTGGAAACTCTTTTTCTAGACTGTCCATCAGAGCTGTCCACATACGTGGTCTGACAGTTAAGTTAGAGAACTCATTCTACAAAGAGTGCTTTGAAGGGTGGACAGGCACAGGTGCTGGTGTGTAGCTTCCCAAGGGGTGTACTTAGAAGGTGACCATAGTGATGTTCAGCAAGGAAGTAGGTAGCACTTTTTCTAGGGTGAGTTTGTGAACTTAATTGTCAGGCCTTGAAAAACACAGCTCTTAATGGACATCCCAGGAAAAGAGTCCCAAAATTGCTTTAAAGGTGGACCAGGTGCTTTTGTTGGTACACAGCTTCCCAAAGGGAGTACTTCAGAGGTGACTGTAGTGATGCTGAGCAGTGAGGTATGCAGCACTTTTTCTAGGATGAGTTCACTAACTTAATTGTGAGGCCTCGTATGTGCAACCACGCATGCACATGCATGAACACACATATATCCAGACCAAAACCTTCGCCACCAAGTAGATTCCAACTCATACTGACCATACAGTCCTATAATATAGACCTGTCCTATAGGGTATTCAAAACTGTGATCGTTCTGGAAGCAGTCTGCCACATCATTCTTCCATGGAGTGGCTGGCAAGTTTGAACCTTGCAGACCTTTGAGTTGACAGCTGATTGTATAACCACTGTACCACCAGGGTTCCTATGTAAATATATGCAAACACGCACACATACAGGGTCCTTCCCACCCCGTTTTCTTTGTGCTAGAAAAGATGTAGGTTAATCCCAAAAAGCAGATTGCCAGGTAGGGTCATTTAATTAATGGCCCCTGAAGATGTACACATCCTAATCTCTGGAAGCTGTAAATATTACTTTATAGAACAAAAGGGACTTTGCAGATGTATTAATGTAGTTACTTTAACTGCAGTTTGAAAAGAGGAGATTACTTTAGATTACCTGAGCAGGTCATAAATGTAATAACATGATTTATTTATAAGACAGTGAAAGAGGGAGATTTTACTGCAGTAAAATGGCCACATGGCAGAGAAGCAGAAGGAAATAGTCAGAGAGGAAACAGAAGTTGCCACACTGCTGGCTTTGAGACAGAGGGTGGGATCACAAGCCAAAGAATACAGGATGGCTTTCAACCAAAAAACTCAAGCCCAGTTCTGACTCAAAACGAACCAACAGCATAGACTAGAACTGCCCCAAAGGGTTTTCAAGGAGTGGCTAGAGGATGCAAACCTTTATTTGGGTTAGCAGCCAAGATTTTTTAACCAATGTGCCATTAAGGCTCCAGGATCCCTCTAGGGGCTAGAAAACCCAAAGCAACAGGTGACTACCCTAGAGCCTCTAAAAGAAAACAGGCTTGTCGACACCTTGAATGCAGCCCCCTAAGACTTGTTTCAAACTTATGGGCTCCAGAACTGTAAGGGAATAGATTTGTGTTATTTTAATCCATCATGTTTGTGGTAATTTGTTACAGTAGTGAGAGAAAACTAATACATTGGGCAAAAGAAGTGTTTTAAAACATTTAATAAATCTTGACAAATTATCCTCACAAACAGCTCTGAATAGTGTCACTTTAACTAACCAAGACAACGCTGGATGCTATCAGTTTTTATTTCCGTCACCTAGTCCTGCAGACAAACTCTGTCTCCTTCTCTAGGAAGAGATAATTGTTTTTGATATTACACAGTTCACAGGCATGTTTTTAAAAAGTCAGTTCGATCTGTAAGTGATTATAATATTTGATTTCTGAGACTCTGCCACTTATTGCTGGAACTTGGCAAGTACAGTGGTTAAGACCTATGGCAGCTACTAAAAAGGTGGGCAGTTCAAATCCAGATGTTTCTTGGAAGTCATATGGGACAGTTGTGCTCTGTCCTACAGGGTCTCTATGAGTTGAAATCGACTGGACAATAACAGGTTTCCTTTGGTTTTGGTTTCTCTCTAACTGCAAAACTGTTCCTGGATTGGGATTTTATGCAGTCTCGGATGAAGTGGCCCTTGTGGGGATTTTAAGGCGCAGGAATTTGATGAAGACCAAAGAGTATGTGAATACATTGCAAATGCACCTTCTGGAAAGTCATTTGTGGAGCATAACTAATTTTTTAGACACATACAGACACATGCTGAATTTGTATATGTGTGTGTGAGAGAGAGAGAGTGGCAGAGTCGAGAGAGAAGAGAAGGGGGGAGAGGAAGAAAGAGAGAGTAAGGGAGGGAGGAAAGGAGACAGGGGTAGGGAGAGAGGGAGATAGAAGAAGGTGGGGGTCCGGTCATGGTGATGGAATGGAAGGAGATCTCATTACCGGCCAGTCGAGTGTGACTCACAGTAGGTCTACAGAAAAGAGGAGAACTGTCCCCATAGTGTTTCCAAGGAGCACCTCAAACTGGTCGCCTTTTGGTTACCAGCTGTAGCACTTAGCTACACACTCTGCAACCAGGGTTTAAGAAGGTTCAAACAGGGTTCTTCCACTCATGTGGGTTCACGGAGTATGTGGAATGTATGAGTCAATGTTTTAATGTAATAAAATAATACGTATTATAAAATATTAAAAAGCAAAAACAGAAGGACATAAAAATGGTAGAAAATATACTTTGAACATGGTGCCCAAGCCAAGATTCAGACATTCCAAAGAGGCTGTTTATTACGTCAACCATTCTAGGTGTTACTGGGAAAAGTTGAGAGATGACAGGACGCTGGATATATTCATGCTAATTATGAAACACTGATAAAAGAATCTGCGTTCCGGGAGAGTATGAGCAAATCAGGAGGCAGGGCAAGTGAGCAAAAGCGTTCCCAGAGCAACAGCTTCCGCACTGGTTCACCATCTTTTCTGTGAAATCTCTTCCGTGGCTAAGTTGAGTCTTGGAAACCCTGGTTGCGTGGTGGTTAAGTGCTAAGTCGGCTAACCAAGAGATCAGCGGTTCAAATCCGCCAAACGCTCCTTGGGAACCCTACGGCGCTGCGAGTTAGAATCCGCTAGACAGCGGAAGCTTCGTTTTCGGAGTTTGGTACTCGGAGCATGCGCAAAGACATTTGCCCGGTTCTAAAATGGCGGTCCTGAAGCCCACTATTAAAACATACAGCGCATGTCCGGAAGTTACGATCCCCACAAAGTAGCGCAGCCCTACCCGTAGGGAGAGTTTCCGCCATTTTTGAAAATCAGGAGCGTCCCACGGTTAGTGTAGTTGCCGCCGCGATGGCAGCCTTTGCTGTGGAACCCCAGGCACCCACATTGGGTGAGTGGAAAACTGCTTTTCTTCCCTGGCACTGCGATCCATGCCGCAGGTGTTGGAAGCGTAGGGGCAAGACCGGCAGTAGCCTTCACTTTCTCTGCTAGCTTCAGTTGTGGAGGGGGATACCTCTGGGTCTCCCAAGTTTCTAGCCGGACCCCTGCTTAAGGCGGTGTTACCCCGACACTGCCCAGGCGGATCTGAGCGGCCGCAGGCCCTGGGGAGGGTGAGGAAACAGCTTTTGGGTAGTGACTGAAAAGGTTTTTTGACTTACCGCAATCGACTGGTCCTTCCGTGAGTCTTGTCGCGTACCCCAGACGCAGTTCTGGGTTTCCAGATTCCCGGAAGTGTCGCTGAAAGGTACTGACCCACTTACACGTGGGTGGGCGGTGCCCTGAAATTCATGGTGGCCGTAGACTACTATTGCTGGCGCACCTAGGTTTCTAGTTCCTGTTATGATTCTGTTCCTCACCTGTTAATTAGAGGACTCGTCTGGGCTTTGCAAAGGCACTTTGTTATTAGTGGAACCTAGAATTGCGACATTTAACCTATCAGGTGATGGTTATTATTGAAATATTGGTCTTAATAGTTGCCACGATTTTTTCCCCGCCTTCGTCTTGCCTGTTACTCGTGTGGGTCGTCTTTTTCCAGTAATCACTCACAATGTGAATTTTTCCGATCCATCCACATTATTTATGGGAGCTTTGTTGAAATGTGTCGTCTTTGAGGAAAAGCTTACCAACAGGGTGTCAGTTCCATTTTTGTCTGCTGACATGTGTGACTTGTGAGAACCATTTGAAAATTTGTAACAGGATTACCTGTATCACAGAGATTGTCTTGAGAATTGTTACAGCTTTTGGAATTTGGAAAAGAGCAAGGGTAATTAATATGTTTCTTGTAGAATGAGTTGTTTAGATTTGAAGTGCATGTAATGCTTGTAAATTTTTAACAGAATGCTTTGCAAGTGGAACAAGGTGGACTCATTTGTGCTAGTCTCAAAAGCAAAATGCTTAACTTCAGTAATACAAGTATCCAGCTACAATTAAACTTATTCGTTTTATAGGTGTTAATATTATATGTTTGAGAGATCAGAAAATTTTTCATTACAGGTTATTTTATTTTCTTAACCAAGGTATTTTGGGGTGCCTATTCGGCTGGCATTCGGTTACAGATGTGCCTAAAACGTGTCCCTGTTATTGTCTGAGTAGAAGTCATAGCTGATGTTAATGCTTAAAGTCTTTGTATTGCAGGCATTCTAGGCGAACTCTTAAATGTTTTCCTAGCCTTTAAGTCGGATCTGACTCGACGGCACTGGATTTTTATTTTTTTAAGGCATATTAAAACCAGGTGTTTACTTCTCTTAGATTTAGCAGTTCGGCCCACGGCCAGAGTAATACACTGCAGTTATTTAGGAGCTCGGACTGAAACAGAGTCCGTGGAAGGGAAGATCTTTAGAAATTGATTTAAGCCTTGGCTTTCCGGGGTATTCAGTGGTGAGGGGTGAATAGTGACTGAGCCAGGATTCAACGTGTTTTGCCCCTGTAACTTTCTACTGTCCGTGTGCTGTCTACTGTATCACAGTATGTTCCCACATATCTCACTTTTCTTAATTCTTACGTTTGCCCGTTTCCCTCCCACTCCCTCCTTTTGAGGGTTGGAGGAGTGAAGCTAGTTGGTGGTGTTACTTAAAACTTTGTGGTTTTATACGTTCATAATTTTTTAAAAATGCTAAGTATCTTTTGAATATTGTTTTAGCTTGTACTTCTGGTTTGATTTTACTGTATGTTCTTTAGAAATATGAACAGAAATGTAGTAAATAGCACTTTAAAAATCATCACAATGTAATTGTAGTTCTTCACATCTTATCTTAGTATTGACTTGATTCTTTTCCTGAGTTACTTTGCCTTTTTACTCTTTTTTTACATACATATTGTTAATATCTACGTGTATGATGAACGATAAGAATAAATGATTGACAGCTCTTAGATAGCCAGAAGCAATTTTTTAAGCTCTTTAGAAGTTAAAGAATAATTTATGAAAAGTGTACAAATAGCTTAAAACATTTGAGTGCGCAAATCTCATTCAGGCTTGTCATTGTTGAAAAACCAAATTTTCATAAACAGAAATTGCAGATTCTGTATTTATACAGTAATCACTTCGGTTTTTGCTGTTATAGAATACTGGGAAAGTAAGAATAATATTTCTTGAGTACTTACTGTATACTGGATACTTGGTCAAGTGCTTTCCCAGCTGTCTCATTTAAATTCTAGTAACAGCTCTGTGGGTCCTGTGAATAAGGTGTGTTACCATAAAAGAAATTTGATCCAGGTCTTTGACTCCAGAGTCTGTATTTTCTTTATGGTGCTATTTTGCAGTGAAATTAAAATGAATTTTACTTTTCTCATCTCCCTAATAGGGGTGATAATACGTACTCTGTAAGTTATGATGATTAATTTTGAATTGATAATTATGAGGTATTATGTCTCTTTTTAAATTGATTTTTATATCAGGTAGACTTCTGGTCAGTGTTCTTAACGTTTAAAGCTAAGATTTAAAGAATGATCCAGAAAATATCCTTACCAAATGTTTCTGAGTTTGGATACTAGTCACCACTGTTATTTTGTTTTAGCTCTTTAATCTTTATATGTGTGATTACACTTATATCACAGTAATGATTTACTGCTCTTGTGTCTGACTTAGCAAGACTGTATAAATAACTAGCCCCATCCTTGTTTTTGATTGGTTCATAGTAGAAGCTGACCCAGAAATGCAAAGAAGTTAGTCTGTTTATATTAGGTACTTTTTTTTTTTATAAAATATACTATTTCTTAAAATTAAACTAAGCTCTGCTTGTTAAACCTGTGAAATAATATATATAAAAATGGTTGTGAAACATTACTGATGTTTATGAAAAATAACTTTTGCATTTTTCTAGAAATAATTTTTGTTAGTAAAATAAGAAATACAATATGGTTCTGTAGTATTTAACAACTTTGATTAAATTTTCAATTCTTTATGCCATCTTGTTGCGTTTTGTTTTGTTGTTGTTGTTAACTATTCTAGCAGAAAAGTCCGTAATATTACTATTTTTTGGATTAATTTAGGATCTGAACCAATGATGCTGGGTTCACCTACGTCTCCAAAGCCAGGAGTTAATGCTCAGTTTTTACCTGGATTTTTAATGGGGGATTTGCCTGCTCCAGTGACTCCACAACCTCGATCATTAAGTGGCCCTTCAGTAGGAGTTATGGAAATGAGATCACCTTTACTTTCAGGTAGGAAAGTTGCTTGAAGTATTTTTGTAATAATAACACAAGTATTGAGAACTTAAAAAAAAAAGCAGGATAGTAGAAATTCACTCTTATGAAAACATTACTTAATTAAATCAAAGTCTCTAAGACTTTAGAAATAGAGTTGTAAGGAGTATAGGTTTACTGATTGCAAGAACCACTAATGAAAAATATGTTTACTAAATTTTATCCAATCCAAGATTGTAAAATTCACCATTGTTTTACATACCACTAAGCAGTGAAAATATTAAATATGACACACTGCTAGGATGCCATTGTTTGTAAAACATTCCTGTTTCAAGTGTACAAAGGAGAGTATTTCTTAGAATTGATGAAATGATCATTTAACTCCTGCTGAATTAAATTTAAATAACTTACCTTAAATTATAAGAATAGCAAATATTCAGTCAAAAGTATGATTTCAGAATTTCTGTTTTTCTCATGATCTCACAGTGTGTTTAGTGCAGTGACTTACCCTGCACACCACCGGAAACTTTTTTCCGGATTTACATTTACCAGCATAAAATACTGTTACTGAAGTACATGTTTCTGTTACAAGACACCTTTAGCAAAGAAGTACCATGAATAGTGAGAACTAGCTACAAAAATAGTTGAATTCCAACTATAAGCCAGTATCCTTTTCACAAAAGTTTAAATGGAGACCTTTTTGAACTTTAATTGTCCTTAGGGTATTATTTTGTTTAATGTGGTTATCATTTTTGGGGGATTGATCAGGGAGAATTATCATAAATTAGATTTGCAGTGATTTACTTGAGAACATTGTTTTCTAGACAGCCTTTTTTTTCTTGTATTTGGCTCTTACTGTTTTATGATTACAGCTGACACATATTGAGTACTTGTGAGCCAACCTTACACGTAAGGCAGGTAGTCAAACCCAAACCAGACTCATTGCTGTCAAGTTGATGCAGACTCATAACAACCCTATAAAACACAGTAGAACTGCCCCATGGGGTTTCTACTGCTGTAATCTTGATGGAAGCTGACTGCCACATCTTTTTACTGCAGAGCTGCTAAGTTCAAATTGCCACCCTTTAGGCTAGTAGCTGAGTGTTTTCACCAGTTCATCACCAGGGGGTAGTGTAAAAAGAAACAAACCAAACCCTGTGTTGTCGAGGGGATTCTGACTCATAGTGACCCCACTGGATAGATTAGAACGGCTCCATGGAGTTTCTAAGGAGCACCTCGCAGATTTGAACTGCTGACCTTTAGGTTAGCAGATGTAGTAGTATGCCCATTTATCAAAACAGGAAACTGAGGCTAAATCTGATAAAGACCTTGCTGAAGCTCATATTTTAGTGACAGAGTAAGGGGTTAGAGCCTAGGATAGTCTTGTTCGGTAACCTTAGCTGTAATTCTAAGTAGCCTATGCTGTACTGCCTAGATTCAGACATTGATTTACTGAGGGCCCGGGCTGCCCTGCTGCTTGATATTGCTGATTCTCTGATTTATAAAGATATTTGTATTTCACAAAAAGTAGTTGCTTTTCCATATTTTTATTACATATGTAAATACATTTGTTTTGCAAGAAACATGAATCTATTTAATCTTGACAGAGTCTACATTAGAGGATTACTATATTCGTTTGTACATAAATTAATACCTACTTTCAAATGAGAAATACGATCAGTTTTAGTTTTGGTTTTTGAAATGTTAAAACATCTTGCAGAGAAAGCAAAGGTTATATATGTTTTCTAAAAATGAGTACGTTAACTGCTTATCCTGGAACCTGACCTGTATAACAGTGTAGCCTGTGAAATAGTGGCTTTGGCATTGCTTCAAGCTGTTGAGAAATGAAGAATCTCAGACTCCACCCCAGACTTTTAAAATCAGAGTCTGAATTTTAACAGTCTGTTTAGGTGATTCTTACATGTGAGAAGAGTTTAATTCAGTATTTTAAATATATGAATTAAATAAATTCTATGTTTTGTAATGTAATATATATAAAATATATATTAAATTAAACATATCAATTTTAAAAAGTTATCAGAAATGGTGGCAGAGTCCTTTGTTTCCCCCCCTGACTGTATTTTTTGTACATTTAGGTGGGTCACCACCACAACCAGTGGTACCAGCTCATAAAGATAAGAGTGGCGCTCCGCCAGTTAGAAGTATTTATGATGACATCTCCAGCCCAGGGCTTGGATCAACACCTTTAACTTCAAGAAGACAGGTGATATACATACCCGTTATGATCTAAAATAGTTTCCTGTTTTTATGTGACTATACACTGTCAGTTTGGAGTGTTTTCCTAAGGTCTGTTTTAGTTTGACTGTTTTACAGAACAAGAATTAAGTACATTATTGTAGAATCTAATTAAATTGTGTTTATCATGAGTCACGCTAAAAAATGCACTGGCATCCCAGATTATTTTCTCATGTAAGTAGTTCATAGTTTTTATGGGTATGCCTTCTCCTCCTGCCCGTGACCCTTGTTGTTGTCGGGTGCCGTTGAGTCAATTCTGGCTTGTAGTGGCCCCACGTGACGGAGTAGAGCTGCCCTTGGTTGTCTTGGCTGTAGCCTTGTGGAAACAGATTTCCAGGTCTTTCTCCTGCAGAGCTACTGGGTGAGTTTACACCACCAGCCCTTCAGTTAGCTGCTGACCACCTAACTGTTATGCCACCAGGGCTCTTTCCCATGACCCTGGCTTATTTGGTATACATGTACATATGATGAGGGTTTGTCATTCTGGTTGTTAAAAATGTTTATTATTAATACAGAATTGTGTGAAAGAACAAATAAAGAGACTCAGGGCATTTTGTAATTATATGAGATTGTTTTAGGAATGGTTTGTGATGATAAAAGACTGTTATCCTCTTAAAGCTTTGTTCATTGTTTACTTATTTTATTTAAAAAGTTGCCTCTTGCTTATTTATGAGCTGATTGTCTAGGACGTTCCTGCTGCTTTGGTGTAGGCATTCTGATACTGTTTTTCTAGTCCTAAATTGTGCAGTCCTAGATAATTCTGATGGGACTGACTGTGACCGGAAAGTATCTACTACTTAACTGAGTACTTAAGTGTGTACAGGCCCTGATCTTAGAACTTCTGGTGTATTATCTCATTTAATCCTCACAAATATTCCATGAGGTAGGTATTATCAGCTTCATTTTGCTAATGAGGAAACTGAAAACAAAACAGCTTAATTTGTTGAAGGTAAGGCAGCTAATACATGGAAGAGCCAGGCTTCAAACCCAGGCAGTCCTGAATCTAGAGCCAGTGTTTATACGAGTCATGCTGTGCTGGTACTATTATGACAGCTCTTGATGGTGAGTTAAAGACAGTAATACGAGTTTTTCCTTTAAGAAGGAAGTTTTGTATCTTACAGATGCAAATGTTTTCTCCCATCACAATTGTTCTTATGTATGAACCATTTATATCAGTTCAAATGATAGTTCTCTGTATTCAAATATTTCTGCTTTTAAGTTTGGAGAAATGTTTTATACCTGTTTCTAAAGCAGATTTGGCGTAGTTATTGGCAAGTTTATGAATATTAGTATCTGTCAGTTAACTTGCACTGTTTGTGGTTGGATATGTCTGGCATATTCCTGTCAAGTAAAGCAAAATTAATTTGTGATGTTAAAAACATTACCTTCTCTTTCCAGTACACACACCATCTCTATCCAATACAGTAGCCGCTAGCTGAGTGTGGCTCTTGACTCTTGAAATGTGGCTAGTGCTAACTGAAGTACTTTGTAGGTGTAAAGTACACACTGGATTTTGAAGACTTAGAAGAAAGAATATAAGCTGTGTCATTAATTTTTATATATTGATTACATACTGAAATAGTATCTTTAATGTGTAACTGTCATAATTTAGTTTTCTTGTTTTTTAATGTTTAAAAATACTGGCTAGAATACTGAAAAGTACTTGTGTGACTTGCGTTATATTTCTAATGGACAGTGGTGTCCAAACTTACTAAATCAGAATATTCTGGTCTGGGATATTTTTATAAAGGTTGATGAGTAAATCTGCTGTTTATGTTGGTATGAAAACCACTGGCTTATAAATTTATACTCGTTTTCATTACTGCTGGATGACAGGTGGAAACAAAGGTAATTTACATAAGTATACTTCCTAGTGGAGTCCTTGGGTAGCATCAACAGTTAGTTGCTTGGCTACTGACCACAACAGTCAAGTCCACCAGGGGCTCCTTGGAAACTGCAGGGAAGTTCTCCTCCATTCTATAGGAGTCACTGTAAGTTGGCCTTGGTTCAGTGGGTTTTGGATTTTGGCCATATGACAACTTTTCACCATTAAATATTTGTTTTTCTATTTCTGTTAAAAAAAATCAAACCCATGTAGAGGCTTCTTGGAAGAAAGACTTGAAAGCCCTCTGAGGTACAGCTCTGTTGTTCTGCACGTATGGGGTTACCATGAGCTGGAATTGACTCAGCAGTGACTAGTTTTTGTCAGATTCAGAATACTTAAAAGTCTTGTAGGCCATAATTTATGAAGAATATTTTTGACTTGAAATTTGGTAAGTATATTATCACTAGATTAGAGCTTAATTTAGCTATGCCCCCTCAACTTCATTGACCTCTTTTTGAATATGAAATAAGTTGGCCTTAAGAATTAAGTAATTAATTTTTTGCATTTCTCCTACCGTTCTCTCAGTATTTGATTCTGGTTACGAGATACAGTCAGATCTTAATCCTGATGGTGTAGTGGGTAAGTGCTGCATCTGCTAACCAGAAGGTTACCTGTTCAGATCCACCAGGCACTCCCTGGAAACCCTAAGGGTCACTTCTGCTCTGCTCTGTAGGGTTACTATGAGATGGAATTGACTGGAGAGTGATGGGTTTGCTTTTGGTTGGTTAGTTTAATCAGAATCTGTTAAAAAAAATGTTACCCGTTCTGTATTTACTTCTAGAGAAAGAGTCCTTTCTTATGCTTGATTGGATATTGTCTTCATTTATAGAGAGATACTTAGCTACTGTAATCTCACATTTAAAGGAACCGTTCTTGGTAATTTTCTGGTTTATTATTTTCTACTGATAGTGGGAAATGTATACTATCTGTGTAGTCAGATTTGAATCTAATATTTTATCATTTGTAAGCATTTATTTAGAATTCTGTCTTTTATAAAAACTTGATGATTTTCAAATATTGTACATTAAACCTGTTGCCATCAAGTCAGTTCTGCTTCAAAGTAACACTGTAGGACAAAGTAGAACTGCTTTATAGGGTTTCCAAGGAACAGCTGCTGGATTTGAACTGTTGACCTTTTAGTTAGGAACCAAATGCTTAGCCACTGTGCCACCAGGGCCACCCATTGTACATTAAAACCCAAAACCAAACCCATTGCTATCGAGTGGACTGCAACTCACAGTGACCCTAAAGGACAGAGTAGAACTAGCCCATGCAGCTTCCAAGGAGCACCTGGTGGATTCAAATGCTGACGTTTTGGTTAGTAGCCATAGCATTTACCCACTAGGCCACCTAAAAACAGGTAGCCTACGCTGCCACTTTCTATTAAAAATGATGTCTGTTTAACAACTGTTGTTTTCTTATTTTAAGTAAAAAGTGTATTAAAAGATTTAGCATATTTTGAGTTAACACTACTCAACTTTTTTCTGAGT
Source organism: Heterohyrax brucei (assembly GCA_028571685.1). Classification (NCBI taxonomy): domain Eukaryota; kingdom Metazoa; phylum Chordata; class Mammalia; order Hyracoidea; family Procaviidae; genus Heterohyrax; species Heterohyrax brucei. Next base: position 90,719,843 of record CM053146.1, read on the forward strand.
TTAAGGCGTACTCATAGATTGTGATCTACAGAAAGGCATTCCCAGCACCTAGCAGAGATTCAGTTGTCTGTTGAATAAAGCCTTTTAAAACTTTTTGTTTATGTCATGGCTAGAACTGCATTTTTTTCACCATTAATGTTTTCTTCCGTTTTCATGCAGGCAAATATTTCAGTACTTCAGAGTCCTCTTGTTGGAGTTACCACCGCCACTCCTGGAACAGGTGAGCGACTCCTAACACCAAGAAAGAGACTGTTGCTTACTCTTTGAATGAAGGTGATATAAGCCCTTTGTTAATGTTACTGAAAACTTTTCTTGTTTCATCCAAAGTTTGAGACTTTTCTCAAATGTCGTTAACTTCAGGAAGGAAGTAACTGTATATTGATACAGTTCTGAATATGTAGATAGGATACTATATTCTCTGCAAAATGTTAAGAATTTGAAAACGTGTATACATGCGTGTACACACGTACCGTCAGGTGGACATTTGGAGTATCTTCTGAGTTACGTAAAGTTGTGTAATGAAAAAAGCTGTTGCAGTTAGGAAGTAAAGTACTTGAGAGATTGAATAAGAAAGGTGTTTTAAGAGATACTAATGTACTACTCTACATCTGAATTTCCTTGATTGCAAACAGTGACAGATCATAGCCAGGGTTTAAGATTAACATTTTTTCTCCGTCAACATCATCATTAGTGCAGCAGTTATATCTGTCTTTGTTTACTAGTACTACTGTAACCGAAAGTACTACAGGTGGGTGATTTTAAAGAAAGTAAAATAATTTTCTCTCAGTTTATTAGGCTAGACGTCTGAATTCAGGACACCACAAGAGGTGAAGACTCTCTCTCTGTCATCTCTAGGGAGGGATCCTTGTTTCAGCTTTTGTGGCACCAGCGTTCTTGTGTTCCTTGTCAGTGTTCATGTGTCATCTCTCGTCCCTCGCATGTATGCTTGATTACTTCAGTATCTAATCAGCTCTTTTTGTAACACGGAAATGATTCAGTTTAAGACATACTCGACATTGGGGAGACCTCATTAACGTAACTAAACACTGCTCCCAAATGGGATTACATCCACAGGTATAGAGTTAGGATTCCAACACATATCCTTACAAATTTATGACAACGTTATATAGTTATGATCCCATTGAATGTTCATTTCTGGGGAAACAGTAAAGAAAATAGCTACTTTTTGCCTTGATACCTTTTAAAAAACTTTTCTTTTTAAAGAAATAGAATTTACACTTATGAGCAGAAGACATTAATATTAAAATTTGTTGAAAGATAATGCACTATAAAGAGGAAAAACTAACCAAGAAAGGAGTTGGGGTCTTGCTGTTTTTAAATAGTATGTTATTTTTATTATTGCTGTAAGGAATTCCCACAGACAATACAATTTATTTTATAATTTTGGAGGTCAGAAGTCCAAAATGGGTCTCGCTGGGTTAAAAACAGAAACCTTAGTGGCATAGTGATTAAGTGCTACAGCTACTAACCAAAATATCAGCAGTTTGAATCTGCCAGGTGCTCCTTAGAAACTATGTGTCAGTCCCATTCTGTTCCTGTCATGTTGCTATGAGATGGAATCTACTCGATTGCAGTGAGTTTGGTTTTGGGGTTAAAAACAAGTTACCACAAGGTGCTATGTTCTTTCTGGAGACTCTAGGGGAGAATATGGTTTCTTGGCTTCTTCTCTTCTAGAGGCTATTTATACTGTTTGGCTTATGGCTCACTTTCTCCATCTTCTGCATCTTCTGACCATTCTCTTATACTTCCCAAGGTCTCTTTTAAGGACTTTGTGATTACATTGGGAGAATCCCTGGTGGTTAGTGGTTAAGTGCTACATCTGCTAACCAAAACATTGACAGTTCAGATCCACTAGACACTCCTTGGAAATTCTATGAGGCAGTTCTGCTCTGACCTGTAGGGTTGCTATGAGTCAGAATTGATTCACTGGTAGTGAGTTTGGTGATTACATTGCATCCACCAGGATACAGGATAATCTCCTTATTTTAAGGTCAGTTACTTAACAGCCTTCAGTCATTCCTGTTATGTCATATAAAATATTCATAGATTCTCGGGATTAAGATGTAGACATCTTTGGAGGGTACAGCATTATTCAGGCTACCACAGGGAGTTAGGCGAGAAGTCATTTTCTCGAAAATCTGAATTGTGTGTGGGAGATAGGGAAGAGTGTTTAGGACAGCAGGAGCAGCAAGTACAGAGGCCCTGAGCGTTTCATGGAAGAGGAAGGAGGACAGTGTGGCTGAATTAGAATGAGTGAGAGTAATAGAAAATGAAGTCAGCGGTGGGGGCAGATTTTATAGGGTTTTTGTAGGCCAAACAACTGGTCTTTATCCAGAAGAGGTACAACAACTAGAATGAGACCACTGCTGTATTCAGAACAGACTAGAGATAGGGGTCAGGGCAAGGCTGGAAGTAGGGAGAACTCTTAGGAGGCTGCTGCTGTAAGTTTGGTGAGAGATAAGGGTAGCTTAGATATAAAAGAGAGGAACACAAACAATAGCACAAAGAAGATGGAAAATAGGAAACAAATACCAAGATAGTTCTGTATTTTAATGCAAATAATGCATGTGTTGTATGGATTTGGGTCAGCTGAACCACCCACCTCATGGGGGCAGGGCACGTTTGGCAAAAAACCATGTAACACCTGTTATTTTCATAAAAATGTAATACATTTAAAACAAACAAAATCAAAAATTACATAAACTGTAAATCAACTAAACACTCCAGTTTGTGTGTAACCATTTTCAGAGTAGATGACAAAAGCAGTAAAGAACTATAAGCATCTTCCAAGTTTAGATTTTTTCAGGTTGTCTTTGCTCCCTCACTGGCAGTGTCCATGAAGTCTAAATTTCTACTAGTAATCTGTTGAAGGCAATTGAAGCTTCCTCTGTCATGCTTCTCAAAATTTTTCTAGCCATCACCAATTGCTTGATTCTAAAACCACCTCCATATTTTTTGGTAATTGTTACAGTGCTGTATTTGTGGTATCAAAATCAGTATTAGCTTTTTATTACTGCTGTAACAAATTGCATAAATTTATTGGCTTAACACAAATTCATTTCTCATGGTTTCTGTAGATCAGAGAGAGGTCGAGGCACAACATGGCTGAGCTGGTTGGTTGCTCAAAACTCAGGTTGTCAGTGGGGCTTTGTACCTTTTTTGGAAGCTTTTGGAGATGAATCCACTTCCGAGCTCATTCAGCTTGTTGGCAGAATTCAGTTCCATCCATTTGTGGGGCTGAGGTCTCTGTCTTCTCGGTGGCTGTTGACTGAAAGTTCTCAGCTTTGAGGCCATCCTTATTCCTTGGTTCATAGCTGTCTTAGGCTGGGTTTTCTAGGGAAGCAAAATTAGTAACATGTATAGTATGTACCACAAAAGATTTATATAAAGGGAACAGCTCACACAATTGTAGAAGCTGAACTGTCTCAAGTCCTGGCACAAGCCTCATGTGGCCACAGGAGCTGGCAAACCCAAGATCAGTAGGTCAGAGACTAGAGTTCTAGATCACCAGTGTGTAGGTTGGTGGATCGCAATCTGGTGGGTGAGACTACAAGGTTTCTGCTGACTCATGGAGCTGTGGGGGCTGGCGAACTCAGAATCAGCAGGTCAGGAACAGGACTGTCACTCAACAGCTATCAGCATTGATGAATCCAGCAGCTACTGGTTAAAGTCCTGGGAACCAGATGAAGAAAAGAGCAGACACTGCTGGCAACATGATCAGATAGGAAGTAAGTGGTGGGAGGTGGGGAGATGAGAGCTGAAGGACAGGAAGCCACCACAGGCCCTGCCCCTGCCCTTTGATACATGCAGCTGCCAAACATGGAGAATCGTTGTCCAGCCAAGTTGACACGGTCTTAACCACCCTGGTGGCTCTCCTTTTTCGGTCTTGAAAGTCAAGCGTGATGGATTGAGTCCTTATTGTTCTTTGAATCTCTGTGACTTTACCCTTCTGCCTTTTTTGCTGTTAGGGGTGTGTGATTACATTGGATTCTCTAGAGTAATCTAGGATAATCTCCCTATTTTAAGGTCAGATGGTTAGTAACCTTAATCCTATCTGCAAAGTCCCTGCACAATAATACTTAGAAGTGTTTGATTTAATTATCAGGGGACAGAAGTCTTGAGGAGTTGGATGGGCATCTGTAGACTATGTATATCGTAGTGAAAAATCTAGGGTGTCACCTCATTCTGTCAGTTACATACATGCTTGCAGTGTCTAGTGAAATTAGAACAGCTCTTAACCAGTCCTAACCTGATTAGATTTCCCTAACAGGTAGATGATAATATTTTGTTATATATGCACTTGTGAATAATTAGTTGTTTTATTCCATCAGATAAGTGGACAGATGTTGAAAATGCACAAACACACCATGTGAAGTGATGTAGTTCGTGCTTTCAGGGATTTCTTTGTTGACAGAAAGGCATAAATTGAAAATTTCTGTTGTTAAATGGAATAGCAGAGGGTTAAGGTCAATTAAGCATCCTATGCTAACTTTATTTTTCCTAGTAGCGTAATTCTATGATGTTCTCTTAACAGTAGATATCATATATAAAAATATAAGAACTGTACTAGGAAATATATGCCTAGCATAAGTTGGCCACTGGGAGCCACTGCTGCTTCTACTTTGAGTTTAAGGAATTTATGTGAAGAAAGTCTTAGTAGAGTGAAAGTTTTGTTTTTTTTTTTTTTAAAAAAGAGATTTAAAAAAAGGTGAGTTGGGCATGAAGACCTCTCATGACTGGCTATGAAAAAGCAAGAAATGGAAGAAGGAGGTTCATTTGAGAAAATTGAGGGGAAGAGCCTAAATGTTTCACTTACAGCTGTGGTTTTTATAGCTCTTCTCTTTAGTATTAAATAAATGAAAATTTCTGATGTAATGTGCAAACGTTAACTTTCTGAGATTGGCAAGTTTTATAAAGAGATGTCATGAGATTTAATGGCATCAGGACAAGTTAATGCTCAGAAGTCTGAGTAAAATAAGGAGCTGGGTTTTTGCTGATTTTATGTTTGATTCTGTAGCTGAAATTAGTTGTCGTCTAGGATATTACTTTTGGGATGTGGAACATTGACCATACGACAAAGTGGGAAATCTGCATTTAGCAGTTTCAGAAACTTCAACCAGAGTGTATATTATTGTCTGTGGTAATGAATATTTATTTTTGACTTATTTTTTTCATCCCCAGCCCTTAATTTTACTATTTAAACTTCTCTCTGCTTTTCTTTTCTCGTTTTTTAATATTTTCCTAAGTTTTCTGTTGAGACGTTCTTTCATTTATCAGTTCTTTTCAGTGTTAACACCACTTACATTGAATGGAATCAAATGCTTATTTTTGTTAGCATACTGTTACCAGGTCAAGTATGATCTTCAGACTGTAGTACTTTTTTTTTATTATCAGTGAACGAAAATGTACATTCCCATATAAATTTGTATGCCCACGTATATGCAGCTCCCACTACTCTTCCTGCCCGGTGACAGCACACTCTTCCTCTCCGCTCAGTATACTCTTCCTCTCCACTCCATGCATGTTTTATCCTCCCAACAATCTTCTATCCCCTCCTCTCCACCCCCTCCCCCTCCTCCAGTAAGAGGTTAGCAGGACGACATCCTATAGATGCATAGAGCCATAAAGTGCACACATGATATGGTCACTCTGTCACCAAGCCTAATCCATTCCTGCCCGAAGAATTAACCTCTATTACGATTTATGAACAGGAGCAGCATCAGGGCCAGGGGCCATGCTCCCAGGTGAACTCTGAGGCACCCAGACCATCAATTGCCATCTTTTAGTGACGATCTCAGGGTGCACACCTTTTTATTCTTCTGTTGCCAGTGAGACTCAACTTTGTGAAGTCCATCACGGCTATCACTGGTGGTGGCCGGGCACCGTTGGGTTCTTCTGGTCACAAGTTGTTGTAGACACCCGCTCACCTGGGTCTCTGACTTCTGGGTTCTCTTTCCCCCATGTCGTTTTGATCCTTGGTGATCATCCGTTTCTGCTGAGTTGGGACCGTTTGCTGTACTCTCAGATGGCAGCATGGAAGCTTTTAAGACTCGAGACACCTCTCACCAATGTGAGGTGCAAAAGGCTCTCTTAGCAAAACTCTAGTTATACCAGTTGGCCTCGATTTCCCCTGAGAGCATGGTCCCCGGCCCCCTACCCCAGCTACTCTGTCCTTGCAGTATTGGGTTAAGATGGGAGGAGTGATTATGTTATGTTGAAATCTAGTTAGTTTTGATCTTCTTTCTAATGTGTACTGTCACAGATTTCACCCAACCAAATTTCTATAAACTAATCCAAACCCTCCTCCCCTCTCCCTCCTTCCCTCCCTCCCTACCCTTGCAGCTATCAAGGAGTGTTTTCTTTTATGTATGATTCTGTTGTTAAGTTGTTATGGTAGAGGTCTCATACAATATTTGTCCTTCTGTCACTGACCACTTTTACTCAGCATAATACCCTCCAATTGAAGCCAGGTTATGAGATGTTTCCTAAAATCATTGTTGTTCTTTATCATTGCATAGTGTTCCATTGAGTGTATATAACCATAGTTTACCTATCCATTCCTCTGTTGTTGGGCATCTGGGTTGATTACATCTTTTTGCTATTGTGGACTGTGCTGTGATGAACATTCGTGTGCGTGCATCAGTTGGTGTGAATGGCCTTGATTCTGTAGGACATGTTCTGAGCAGTAGAATTACTGGGTCAAATGGTATATCTAGATCCACCTTTTTAAGGAAGTGCTAGATTGATTTCCAAAGAGGTTGCACCAGTTTGCAGTCCCACCAACAGTGTGGGAGAGTTACACTTTCTCCACAGCCTCTCCAGCATTTGTTGTTTTGCATTTTTTGGATCATGGCCAACTTTGTTGGGGTAAGATGGTATCTCATTGTTGTTTTGATTTCAATTTCTTTAATAGCTAATGATCGTGAGCATGTCCGCATGTGTTTTTTATCTGCATGGATCTCCTCTATAGAGAAGTGTCTGGCCATCTCCTCTGCCCGTCGCGTAATTGAATTATTTATCTTTTTCTTACTGATATTTTGTAGTACTTTATGGATTATGGAGTTGAGATGTCAGTCTGAAATACAGTTGCCGAGTATTTTATCCCATTCTGTAGGTGGCCTTTTAATTCTATTAATGAAGTCTTTGGATGAGCAAAAGTGTTTGATTCTTACTGGTTCCCATTTATCTATTTTCTGTTGTTTGTGGTGTGTTTGACAGATTTTGAAGTCTGTCTACCTTGTGTATTAAAACTTCCATTGTTGTTCCTACCTTTTCTTGGATGAGCTGTATTGTTTTAGATTTGATATTGAGGTCTTCTATCCAGTTTGAGTTGGTTTTTGTATAAGGTGTGAGATATGTGTCTTGTTTCAATTTATTGCAGATAGATGCCAGCACCATTTGTTGAAGAGATGGTTTTTACCCCAGTTTAATGTCAGGGCCTTTGTCAAATATCAACTATTCATAGGAAGAAGGCATCATCTTTGGGGTCTCGATTGTGTTCCGTTGATCTATCTGCCTCTTTTTGTACCAGTACCAAGCTGTTTTGACTACTGTGACAGTGTAATACATTCTAAAGTCGGGTAGTGAGAGGCCTCCCAGTGTGTTCTTCTTCAGTAGTGCTTTACTTATCCGGGACTTCTTTCCTTTCCAAACAAAGTTGGTGATTTTTTCCTCCATCTCATTAAAAAAGTCCCTGGAATTTATATTGAGATTGCATTATGTAAGTAGATTGTAGACTGTAGCACTCTTTTGTCAACTTTTGTTGACAATGCTAGGACCGCAGAGTTCAGATATTGTTCCAGAAAGGGGTAACAAGGGCCTTTTTTGTCTTGCTTTGTGTTAGTTAGCTGTGCCTTATGTGTGCTGTGTAACTCTCTCTGTGCTTGGCTCTTTTCATTTCTCTATTACTAGACCATGAACACCTTTAGAACAGAGATGAGATTGTTTTTGTATGTATAGTATTTAACTGTTACAAAGTTGGGCACAGGGGATCCCAGTGAATGCTTTTTGACTGTATTGGTAGATGTAAATTGAAGTGGATTGAATGGTGGCCTCTGAAGAGGTATGTCCATGTCCTGAGCCTCAGAACCAAGAGTAAGTATTGCCTTGTGGCAAAAAAATGACTAAAGATTTTGAGAGAAGGAGTTATCCTGGACTATCTGGTGGTCTGTAAATTCAATGATGAGTGTCCTTATAAGAGATACAGGGAAATTTGACATAGAAGAGGAGAAGAGGTAACACAGAGAAGAAGGTGATTTGAAGATGGAGGCAGAGGTTGGAGGGCTAACGGTCACAAAGCCTGACAAGGCATGCAAGCACCGACGGAAATCTGGAAGAGGCAAGGAGTGGATTCTGTCTTAGAACCTTTACAGAGAGTATGGCCCAGCAAGTGCCTTTATTTCAGACTTCTGGCCCTGATTTTGGACTGTGAGAGAATAAATTTCTGTTACTGTAAACCACCCAGACTATAATAATTTGTTACAGCAGCTAATAGAAACTAATGCATAAGTGGGTAGTGCCTTGAGGCAAAGATAAGTTGACACCAGTATCTGTCACCAAAGAGGACTGGAATGTTTCAATAAGGTTAGCACTTACTCAGTGTTAAAGAAAAACCAACACTTGTGATTATACTGGGTCCACTGGGATAATCCAGAGTAGTCTTCTTTTCAGGTCAGTTGATTAGCAATCATAATTCCATCTGTAATCTTAAATCCTTTTGCCATGTAATCTAACATATTCACAGATTCCAGTGATTAGGATGTGGACATTTATGGGAGACCATTTTTCTGTCTACCGCATACGCTTTTTAAAAAAATCAACTCCCAGACATTTATTTAATTTCATGCTAGCTACTTATGATACCATTGATTGGTCTTGAGGTTATGGGGGCAAAATAAATTTTTAAAATAATCACATTGCCGTTTTTTTCTTTTATGTTTTTGTCTAGGTACAGATAGTTTAAAAAATTAAATAGTATTTAGTGCTTATAATGAAATACAGCAGTCTTAAACCTGATTTTTCCATTAACACCTATTCTTGTTACTTATTCCAAATTTTAAAGCTATTGATTTTGTAATTCATGTTTCTAAACAGTTTGCTATGTTAGTTTTCTGTTGCTACTATAACAAATTATCACAAAATTATTGGTTTACATACATCTGTCATAGTTCTGGGATTTAAAACCCTAAAATCAGTTTCACTGGATTCAATTCGAGAGCTGTTTCCTTCTGGAGAATCTGAGCAGGGGAATTCATTTCCTTGATTCGTTTGAATTTCTTGTGACCATTTGTATTCTATATTCTGTGACTTGTGGACCCTTCCTCTGTTGTCAGAATGCTTAAGTCCAGTCTCTGCTTCCATCATCATACAAGCCTTCTTTTCTGTAGTAAAAGCTCCCTGTGCTTTCGTCTCATTAGGGTATTTGTGATTCCATTTTGGGCCACTTGATCATCCAGGAGCCCTGCTAATGCAGTGGTTAAGAGCTGTAGTTGCTAACCAGAAGGTCAGCAGTTAGAATCTACCAACTGCTCCTTAGGAGCCCTATGTGAGGCAGTTGTTTGATGTCTTACAAGGTTGCTGTGAGTTGAAATTGACTGGATGGCGAGCTGGGTTTGGTTTGGGATAGACTAGGATAATCTCCACATTTCAGGCTTCTTACACACATCTGTATAATCCCTTTTGCTGTACAGGTGAAATTCACAGGTTCCAAAGGGGGGACCTTAAGGGGAGTTGTATTCGGCCTAACACATGATTTATGTTGCTAATTCGTATTTTTCAATTTTATGACATTTTTCTTTAAGATAATTGAAAATGATTTCTCTCTTCCTCATATTATCTGAATTGAATTATATCAGACTTTTTCCCCTTTGTTAGTGTTTGTATTATTTTGACTATAAATACTGAACCAGTAGTAAATTAGTTTTCTTGTAAAATGTCTGCTTTTTTTTGTGATTAATAATTAACTTGTTTTTACTATTTGCTTAGTTTTCTGTATGCCTTTTGCTCTTTTTTTTAAGATTCTGTTTCTGTGATACCTATTTATTTTTTTATAAATGTTCAAGCACAATTCTGAACACTTTGTTCTTTATTTTAAACTGAAAACATCTGTCCTTTCCTCTCTCTCTTGGCATGGCATGTAGCTGCACTAAGACTCACCCTAGCAAGTTTCTAGTGTTGGAGTCTTTTCTAGGTAGCATGGCTTCTTAGTTTATTTCCTTATTTTGGTGAGCAACATAGTAAGTACTTCCTAACAAAGGTGATATGACAAGTTAAGTTTATGACCACATGAAAATGCCTACTTTTTAAATTTTGTTTCCACATTTGATAGTTCGGCAGCTGAGTACAGTGTTTTAGGTTGGGAGTCATTTTCTTGTGGAATTTTGGAAGCATCATTCTGTTGTCCCCTAGCTTCCGCTGTGGAAATCATTTGCAGTGATGATTCCTGAGTCTTTGTTGTGTGTTTTGAAATAAAATGAAGATCTCTCTGTTGGTGTTCTGAGTTTCACAAATACACGTTGCTGATGGACTTTCTTACTTGCTTTGATGGGGAGTTGGTGGAACCTTTTCATTAAGACATGTATGTCTTTCAGTTCTAGGAAACTTCCCTTTATTAGTTATTTGGTGGTGGCGTTCCCTCTATTTTTTCTTCTGTCTCTGCAATTCCTACCTGTTTGGGTGTGGGATCCACTGCAAAAATCTCTAATTTTTAAATTTTTCTCCCTTAAACTGTCTTTCATATTTGTAGTCTACTTTTTGAGGGATTTCCTACATCTCAGTTTCTAAATCTTGTGTAATATTTTTTATTTTGCCTATCATTTTAATTTTCAAGATCTATATTTTATTCTGTGAATGTACCTTGAAAATAGTAGCCTGTTGTTTCATGGGCAAACATCTCACTACTGATGTTAATTGTAGTCTTTATTTTCCTGCTCATAACATCTGTGTCCTCCCGGTTCCTCGTATATTTTCTGTCCTTCTCCCCTCTGTCTTTTTGGAGTCATACTTAGTGAATGAATCGGCAGAAAGCTACTTGACATCTGTGTTTGTACGTGTGTGTATGTATAGAGTTCGGTATTGGTTGAGGGAAGGCTAGTTTGTGTCTTACTAGCTTTACTGTATGGAGGTTGGGTAGTGAGCTTGCTTTTACTTGCAGAATGTTTTCAAATTATTTTTAAAAAATAATTTATGTTATCAATGAATATTTACATGGGAAATTAGCTTCCCATTTGACAATTTCTACATAGATTCTTCAGTGATTAGTTGTGGTTTTCTCAATGTGTCATCATTTTATTTCTATTCTGGTTCTCTTTCTAGTAATCGAGTTTCCTGGCTCCCTTACCTTTTCGTCTTTGCTTTAGCTTAAGTAGTTGAAGATGATTTTGTTTCATACAGATGAATTTTTAAAGGGGAGGAGTACTCACAGATGATAGTCTTTGTTTTATGAGCCAGTCTGATATTTATCTAAAAGATGACCTTAGGGAATAGTTTTGGTTCCAAGTTTAAAGACTGTCTCAGTGCAGTAGTGTCAGGGAGTCACTAGTGTCAACTAGTAGGTCTGGACTTTTTAAGAATTTGAATCTTGTTCCACCTTTTTCACCGTTCTGTCAGGATCCGTCTTCTGTGGCCCTGGTCAGAATGTTTGGTAGAGGTAGCCAGGTGCCGTCTAGTTTTTGGATGAGGCTAAGGCTTGTGTATGCTACCAGTCCTGTTGGTGATAGATTTTTTTCTCTGAGTATTTGATTTCCTCCATTTTCTTTTCTTCTGGATGAGTAGGGACCAATAGTTGTATCTTAGATGGCTACTCACAAGCTCTCAAGACTCACAGACACTGCTCACTAAACTAGAATGTAGAACATAAACTTTATGAATTACATTATGCTTATTGACAGATTTGTTCCATGAGACTATGGTCTTAAGTCTTCAAACACCAAAAACAACAATCCCATGAGATATTTGGTTTTGTCTAAGAAGTATCCGTAACTGTGCTTGTGTGCTTTATTATATTTGTGAATACATATACATATTCACACATACGCATATATGCATACATGCACACATACATGTGTATCTATATGTATACTTGCATACATATACACATAAGTGGCACATGTTTTTGGTGGTTGTTGTAAAGTTATGTGTGTCACAGCATTTACTAAAAACATCTTTTTTTTAATGTACGTCTTAGTGATGTCATTTACCTGGAAAGCTGTGTGTACGTCACCCACATTTTATATTACCCTGTCTATCACCAAGAATAATATGTGTTCTGCTATCCAGAGAGTGATTTTTCCCTCCCCATCTCTAGTGACCACCAATGAATGCTGGTTTCTATATGTATATGTATTCTTCTCTTTTCGTAAAAGTGAGATCATTGCATTGTTTCCTCTTGTGATTGACTTATTTCTCTCAGCCCATTCATTCACATCATATTTTGAGGACTTAACATTATTTGTCATGACTGCCTAGTATTCCATTGTATGGATATTGCATTTTGTCTGTCCATTCATTCACCGATGCATACTTAGGCCGTTTCCATCTTTCTGCTGTTGTGAATAGTGCTGTAATAAACATGAACAGGTCTCATCATGTTTCTTCTATTAGAATTTTAGGGTATAAACCTGGGAATGGGATTGTTGGGTCTTAAGGTGGTTCTATTTCAAGTTTTTTTGAGGAAGATTATACCATTTTACAGTCACACCAGCACCCTTGCAAGTACTTCTTGTTTTCTGTTTTATCAGTGCCATTTTAGCAGTGGTGAGACAGTGTCTTATTGTAGCTTTTATTTGCATTTCTGTGATTGCTAATGGGAAACCCTGCTAGCATAATGGTTAAGTGCTACAGCTTCTAACCAAAAGATGCCATTTCTAATTCACCAGGTGCTCTTTGAAAACTCTATGGGGCATTTCTGCTGTATTTGGTACGGTCAGTGTTGAGTCAGAATCAACTTCATGACATGGGCTTGGTTTTTGATGAATCGTTAATGATCATGAGCATCTTTGTCATGTGTTTATTGCCTGCTTGAATGGCTTCTTTGTTGAAGTGTCTGTTCATGTCCTTTTCCCGTTTTTTAATCGAGTTGTTTGTGAGGACAATCTTGAATTTTTAAGTATTTCTGAAGAAGAGTCCTTTAATACATGGCCTTAGTGTCTAACTAAAAATACACAAATTTTCACTTGTGCAATTCCGTTGTCAGTGCTGTCTATTGTGACTGGGCTTGTGAGCCTTCACCATTCAGATTATTTTTCTTCAGAACTAAATTCTTGATGTTTTGCAGAGAGGGTGGGAAAGTGATAGTTACCTGGCGGCCTAGAATGAAGAGAGAGGCCTAAGATTTAATCCTCATTAGACATGTTAAACTGATTTTCCCAGATTTCAACCAGGAACCTCTGTCTCACCTTTCACAGTACCCATGGTCACCAAAACCAGAGACTTTATTTAGAGTGACCGCCTTTGGGTGTTCTGGGAGGGAGTGGAGATGAATATAGTGTTCAGTTTCCCACATTTGATTGGATATTCTTGTATGCATTGTTCATTGGGCTTTCTGGGCAACTTCTCTACCCCAAATTTCATTTGCCATGTGTCTGTTTAAAATTTACCATTCTTTTTGGCTTTTTTGGTTAATGGTCTGTTTTGAAATAATTGAATCTATTGTTTAATTGACGATGTTTTCATAAAGAGTAATAAGGTTTTTTGCCCTTCATTTTAATCTCATTTTATGACGAGCGTTTCGTAAGTAATTTGTCAAGGTAGACTCATTATAGTCCAACTGGATGTGGCTTGATAGGTATACTTTATTTACAGTTTATAGAGCATGGCATGTGAGTACCAGAAGTCTGATTGTAAGGAAGTAAAATCAGTGGAGCGATTAAACATTAACAAGGTGGGGGGCAATTATGCTAAAGTTATGTAAATAGTTCTAGATTAGTGTAAGTAATTATATTTTTCAGAGTAGTTGACAGGACAAAAATTAGATTGCTTATTCATTTGAGACTTCATTTGGATTTATTTTTAAAGGTCATAATGGTTGTCTCAGTTTGAGCCTTTAATTGCTTGCTTGAAGGTTATTAAATGATGTAGCATAACTAAATTGTCCCTTCTTAAGGGCAATACAGAATATAAAAGCTTTTAGTTGCCTTCAGATTTTATGTTAAAATACCTTGTACTGTCTTCATTGTATTAAAGGCATGACTTTGTAGTAAGAACTAACTTTATTTCAGAGTTGTTTGTATAAATGTCTGTCTGCTTTCCTCATAAAGGTATAGTTGATAAGCTAAGTGTAGACAAGTAGTTTTAACATACGGCCCTTGTCAAAGTGGGATTTTATGTTTTAATTTGGCCTTATTTTAGAAATAGTTGAATCTATTAAATACATTGGAATCCTGGGTGACACAAATGTTTAATGCTAGTTGGTGGTTCACATCTACCCGGAGTTGCCTTGAAAGAGAGGCCTGATGATCAGTTTCTGAAAGGTCCCAGGCTGGCATGCCATATGGAGCAGTTCTACTCTGTGCTTGGGGGGTTGCTGTGAGTCCTAATCAAGTAACAATTGAATGAATCTGTGAAACCTTGTCGAGCAGTTCTCCTCTGTCCTATAGGGTCGTTGTGAGTTGAAACCTCCCTGAGGGTTTGGTTTTTTTCTTGTTTTTTGATGGTGTTGGCAGAACACTGGTGGCACAGTGGTTAGGATCTTGGCTGCTACGCAAAAGATTGGTGGTACAAATCCACCAGCCTCTCTTTGGAAAGCCTCACAGGGCAGTTCTGCTGTGTCCTTTAAGATCACTAGGAATTGGAATTGACTCAGTGGCAATGGGTACAGATAGTAATGGCAAAAAAAAGAGTAATTGTTAAACATATTATAGCATGTCTGTAGTTTGGCATGCTTTTAAATTATTTATTTTTTATTGTCAATTTTGAAAAGTTCAGTGGCATAGTGGTTAGATGCTATGTCTGCTAACCAAATAGTTGGCATTTTGAATATGCCAGGTGCTCCCTGGAAACTCCATAGAGCAGTTCTACTGTTAGCGGTAGGGTTGCTGTGATTCGGAATTGACTTGATGGCAATGATTTTGGTTTGGTTATTGTCAATTTTAATTTTATTAACCATCAACACAATTTTAAAAGCCAGAAGTTCTATAAAATGCAATACAAATGAAAAAAATAAGATTAATAAAAGTCACATGCTTCTATGACATCTATAGCAATCCTGGATCCATTCCATACCTCTTAGGCATTGGCTTTTAATTTTGTTTTAGGTGTGTCTTTCGATACTTAGCATCCTGTTCTGCAGCATCAGGATTCAGTTTTATGATTGTGTGTATTTGCTTCATGTTATCCTCTTTATATAAAAATGGGGGATATAATTCGTATCATAAAATTGCTAGTACGATTGAATATGAATACATGTCAAGTACCTGAAATAGCACCTTTCACATAGTGTATGTGCGTAATGCATACTAGCTCTCCTCAATAGCGTCCTCCCTGCTTCTTTTTTTTTCTCTTATGATATTTGAGAAATGAGGTTCAATTACTCACTCTGGTTCTGACAGTAAGTAATAGAATTGCAGTGTGAACTGACTACAAAAGCTCTCTACCAAGCCCAGGATCAGCAGCACTAATCTTCCACTATTCAGTTCTGTGCTACTAACTCAGTTGCACAGTGCCTTCCAAAAAGCAAAATGTTGTATACTTTTTTCTGTCTATACAGTAAAAATATTTTCACTATTATTTGTAATTTAGTAGCAGTTGGAACATGAGGAACTAGAATGAAGTAATCTCCCAAAATAATTTTGAGGGGACCATTTAGACTAGTCTTTCTGTATTTTTCTTTGACCTTTTGAGAACTATAATAAAACACTGAGAGTAGCTTAAGTCTCTAGTCCTTATTGTTGTAAGTTAACTGTCACTGTAATGTCACTGTGTCAGATTATTGCGTGCAGGTTGTTTTTAAGAAAGCTGCTCCTTCTGTGGCTCTGAGGAAGTCATTCTGTATTCATGAATAGAAAATTAAAACCTAGTAGGGAATCTTTGTGCATCTCAGCTTTGGATTTGAATAAATGGCTTTATTATTTACTTCTGATGGACTGGGTTTATATAATTTTTCCTGTTAGACATTTATAAGGCATATAGGAAGTACTTGATGCGATTTCGGCATTTACTAAAATCATGTTTTACGGGGTACAAAGTAAGTATAGGAAATTTTGAGTTACGCGAAGTTATAAGTATTTATCAGATAACTTCTGCAATTTTAATATGCTAATATGCATTGTAAACTTCCCATAAGGACCATGGGAGCTTTCTCTCTCAATCTCTGTAGAGAATTTGTTACATTTAAAAAACTAATTTTGAGAAATTCACTTGACTATAAACACTTTGGAATGACTTAGAGTGATTTTTTTAAAAATTAGTGGGAATTTGAGACAAATGGCAAGACAGCATATAGTTAGAATGTGCTGAGCAGAGACTTCAGAAAATGTTAGTAAAAATGGAATGTAGTCATTTTAAGGCCTTGTTGAAAAGTGATTCTCAGACTTCTTAGTTTGGGGTTTCAGCTTCTCACTCTTAAAACTTGAAGACTCAAGAACTTTTGGTAATATGAATTATATCCCCTTACAGTCAAGCCAATTCTGGTTCGTATAAGACAGAGTAGAACTGCCCCATAGAGTTTCCAAGGAGTGGCTGGTGGATTTGAACTGCTGGTGGATTGCTAACTGATTTGGTGAGCAGCCAAGTTACATAAATAGCCTGTCACCAGAGCTTGTAACTACTGGTTACTTACCGCTTTAGAAATTAAAACTGAGAAAATTTTGCAATATTAATTAAATGAAAGTACAACCTTTTTTGAAAAATGAAAAATAACTTTTCCAAAAGAAAGCATTTTTGTGAGAAGAAGAATATTTTGTTTTTCAAATCTTCTTAATGCCCCTCTTAATAAAATGAAACTGAATTCCTGTATCTGCATCTGCATCCTGTCTGAGTTGATTGAACCACATCTCTGAGAAAGTCCACTGTACAGTCATGAGAGAATGAAAGTGACAAAGGCACATAATTTTTACATGACTGATGCCATGAGAAGTCTTGAGGATTTAGAAGTCTCTGGACTGTATGTGTAGACCCACTGCCATGGTCTCTGACAGTGTTAACGAGATCACTGCTTCAGAGCTCAGGCTTTGGATGCTGTTTCTTCTTGCTGTGTCCTGGTTTGTCCAGTGGAGCTGCTCATAGGACTTATTTCGTAGAGTTGTTATGATTAATTACAGTTACACATGCAAAGAGTGATAATATAATAATAAGCACTTAAAATGCTAGTTTTCTTTATCCTTTTATAATTTTAAGCCCTTGTGTGGTACCCTGACTCAGAACTTTCCAGTGGCTTCACAGCCTACTTGAGGTAGAAGCCAGTCTTTGTGGAGATTTCCAAGGGTTTCTTTCATGACCTCACATTTTGTTACCTCGCTGTGATAACATCTCCCATCTCTTATTTGCGCTGACCTCAAATCCTCCATCATGTGCACAAACAGTGCCCTCCTTGCTACTTTCTTCCCACATACCTCTAACAGCAGGTATGTTCTTTCCCAGGCCTTTGTACTTCGTTTTCTCTGCCTGATGGGCAGTTTTGCAGATACTGGCTTGTTTTGCTGCAGCCTCTTTTGGATTTTTGCTTTAATGGCACATCAGTGAAATCTTTTCTTTTTAAAAATTTAACCCCTTGGTAACCATACATAAGGAGACCTGTGGTGCAGTTGTTGAGTGCTTGGCTGCTAATCAAAAGGTCAGCAGTTCAGTGGTTCAAAGCCACTATCTCCTTCATAGGAGAAAGATTGAACAGTCTACTTGCAGAAAGATAACAGCCTTGGAAACTGTACGATGTATTCTGCGTTGTCCTGCAGGGTCATGATCACTGTGAGTTGGAATTGACTGGGCGGTATAGAGTAATACACATGCATACCGTATCCCTGTCTCTGCTTTTATTATTTTTTTCCCTAAAGCATTTCCTGTTTTCTAACATGCTAATTATTTAGTTATTTGTCTCTCTTCCATTAAAGTTTAAACTCCATGACAAATGGGATACACACACACCCACACGCACACATACATACATATATGTATATATTTGATCTTGTTCACTGTTGTATCTTCAATACCGAGAATTGAGGCTTGGTGCATATTTAAACGATAAAAAAATATTTTTTGAGTGAATGAATTATTATTGCTACAAAGTTGAAAGAAAAATATTATGTCCTTCTGAGCGATGTAGTTTCAATGGAATAGTGCCCTCTGAAGATAAAATGAAAGTATAAAGGGTTTAGCAAGGCATGGTCATTAATTGGTTAATGTTATTGTGGGAAAAGAAGCAAAGAACAGGAACAGACATTCTAGATAGAAATGACCTGAGTAAAGGAAAACTGCAACCATCTGTTAAGAGCTGGGGTAGATACTGTTTAGAGGATACTGGAAAAGCAAATTTGGAACCATACTGTGGAGGTCATTTGGATATTTGTTCTGTGGGGAATGAGGAGTTATTCAAAGTTTAGTAGGTAAAGGGGCTGTGATGAAAGTGGTCAATTTGGAAGATGAATCCAGTAAAAATTCCTGAGATTGACTGGAGATTGTTCTGTCATGCAGAGATAAACATAAAACATTAATAAACTTATGACAAATAATAATACACATAATAAAATAATACGTTTCAAAAATCATGAACTCTGCATACTAATGACTTGTTCTCAGATTGTGTGGTATTGTGAAATTATTATTTGATCAGTTGTGTGTTTTGGATTAATTATGTAATTGCCAAATCTTGGTACTGTATCCTTTTTCCATTTAAAACTAAGAGCTATGATTTAAAGTAAACCAGGGTGATTATATTGGTAACTAACTTAACTAAATATACTAATATAGGACAAAGTATGTTTAGTCCGGCAACTATCGGTCAGCCACGAAAGACTACGTTATCTCCTGCCCAGTTGGATCCTTTTTATACTCAAGGAGATTCTCTGACATCAGAAGATCATCTTGATGACACTTGGGTGACTGTGTTCGGGTAAGACTTCTGCCTCTTTCACCTTCTTCAGAAAAGCACTGCCTCAGCATGTCGTAGATATTGCCGAGCATACAGAGTGGTTGAAACATGTGCACAGCAAACACACATATACTCGCTGCCTCGATTCTCCAGGTAACAGTTGGCTACATTTGCTTTCTCTCTCCCATCTGTTCATCTTTTCTTCTTTTTTTTGATGCATTTCACATTAATGCAGCTATCAGTACATATCACCCTGGCATTTCAGTATGCTTGTTATTAACTTGGGCTAAATATTTATTTACAATTTTTCTTTATTTATGTTTCTTTCCAAATTATTTTCTCTGCAGCACTGTCGCTAGATGTTTGAATAGTGTTACCCTTTTTAGGGCTTAGGGAGCTCTTTTACCTCTCTCTTGGGACTCCTGGTGGTATAGTAGTCAAGATCTAAGGCTGCTAAAACTGAGAGGTCAATGGCAGGACTCCACCAGCCTCTCCTGGGAAAACTCAGGGGCACTTCTGCCCTGTTAGGGTCACTATGAGTCAGAATTGATTCAATTCCAGCAGGTTTGGTTTTGTTTGGTTTACTTATTTTTAGTGGTTATTTCTCACTTCTAGTAGACTTAACACAGTTTTGAAGTAACAAATTGAACTTCATTTGCATATAGACTTTATCACAGGGTTGGTGCTTTCTAGTCACATAATATTAAACGTTCAGAAAATTAATAAAAACAGGATAACCATTCTAGATGTACTTTGAATAGAATTTTATCATTTTCTTTATGTTAGCAATCTGTCATACTGTACTTTATGGCTGAGGACACTGAATTATAGACAGCTGAAATGACTGGTTCAGAGATTCCCAACTAGTTATACTTCACTGCATAAGGCTTGTTTCTGAAAGTAATTTTTCATAGTGATACTGGACTTGACTACATTTATTATATAAAAAAGTTAATTGATTGAGCTCTTTGAAGGATGGGAAATGTGTCATAAATATTTAGTGGATTTTATTTATTAGTTTTATGTACAATTTAATCCATTCTAAGGTGTGTAAGCAAATAATATAGTGAAAAGTCTCCCTCCCACCTTTGTTCCCAGCTATAATTTTTCTCTGACAACATTTGCTACTTGTTTTCTCTATTTTACTGCCTCCACCTGTGTAAAAAAGCAGGATCATTACATTCTCTTGGTCTCTAGAAAGCCCACATTCAGATCGATACTAATTAAGTGGGATTCTTGATTTTTATTTTTCCTTTATGTTTTAAGTTTTCATATTCTCTCATGAGATGGCAGTTTAAACTTGGATGTCCACTCCCAAGTCTGTGTTTAGGCTCCACAGTAATGGTGTCACTTTTAAGAGTCCATGAGTAATTAGATAAGATAAATGAAGTGTTTCTGCTTGTTCCTTTCTTCGTTTTAAAATCTTACTACTTTCCCAGTTATTTTCTGTTGCTTTCATATTTTAGTAATCATTTATGTAAGTTCAGTTGCAAGAACTGAAGCATTCTCCCCTAGAGGATAAAACATTTTATTTTGATCATTTAACCCAGAAAGCACACATTACATGGGGTCGATTGCAACTCATAGTGGCCCTGTAGGACAGAGTAGAACAGCCCATGTGGCTTCCAAAGCTGTAAAATCTCGACAGAAGCAGACTGCCACGTATTTCTCCTGTTTGATCATTTACAGGGAGCTCGTGCTCACAATTCTCTTTCAGTAACCAGAGTATAACAACTATTTAAGATTTACACATGCATGCCCCCGCCCTTGTACAGCTGTGTAGAACTACAACTTCATAGTTCTTTCCTAAGAGCTGTTAGAATGACGGCCAGAGTGGAACTTTCAGGGATTTCATAGATGGAATCCAGAGATGGAAAGCCCAAACCACCAAACCCAGTGCTGTCGAATGGATTCTGACTCATAGCGACCCTATAGGGAGAAGTAGAACGGCTCCATAGAGTTTCCAAGGAGCGCCTGGTGGGTTTGAACTGCAGCACTTAGCCATTGCACCACCAGGGTTTCCAGAGATGGAGAAGAGGAGCTGAATGAAAAGTAATTTATTTTAAGGTATTTGCTTTTGAGTAGTTAACTGGACATTGATAAGAGTTAACTGGTTTAGGGGAAGAAGAATGGTCAAGGATTACCTGTTAATGTTCTGGACAGTTGGTGGAGGAATTTATCTGGAAACACTTGTAAGTGTAGTGACTTGCATTTGTGTTGCTGAAGTTGATTGCTTTGTTTGGACAACTTTTTTTCCAGGTTTCCTCAGGCGTCAGCTTCCTATATATTATTGCAGTTTGCACAGTATGGGAATATCTTAAAAAATGTGGTAAGGCTTCATTTTTATTCCATTTAGGAATTAAACTGAGGAAAGGTAAACTGAATTAGGCAAACTTTGCTTCTGATTTTTTCCCCCCTAAATTGAATAGTTCGTGATTTTTTTTCTTTCTCCTATTTGTAAGTGTTGGTAGAATATATTCTTAGGAGTTTGGAAGGCTGCAGATTGGGTAGTGTTTGATAAAAAAGGAATAAAGACATGAGGAAGGGAGTTGAGAGAGTTTCATATCACTTTTTTCTTAGGCAGGTCAGTCTTTATTTTTTATTTTAAGGAAAAAAAATGTAGTTTTATAGCAAAAGTTATGTTACTGTTTTCTGATTTGAGCTTGTTTTATTGGGGATAGAGGAAAAAGGGGAAGGCCCTCAGCTTACAGAGGACTTTTGAAGGTGATTACTTTACCTTGAACAGTAAGTTATAAATAACAAAATTTTTTTTTTTTGCTAGATGCTGATTAACTCACACAGAATCATATTAATGAATACAGTTTTAAAAACCTTCATGGCAAGCACTAACTAATATGATCTTTTTATAATAAAACAATTAGGTTTGAGAGTTATTTTACCTTCAGAGTATTTGCCATGTGTTCTTAATTTTAGAGAATTGCTAGCTAGAAAGAGCCCTGGTATGCAGTGGGTAAGAGCTTGGCTGCTAACCAAAAAAAAAATCAGCAGTTTGAATCTACCAGCCATACCTTGGAAATTCTTTGGGGCAGTTCTCCTTTATCCTATCGGGGTCGTATGAGCTGGAATCAACTCAGAAGCAATGGATTTGTTTGTTTGTCTTGATAGCTAGAACGAGATTATAGAAACTGTTTATGTAGGAATTTTATTGAACCATAATATACACCTTATCACAGGATGCCAAATAAAAGATAGAAACAGATTTACCTGTCACATACTTTTGTTTTCTAATAAGATTCATTATGTTTAAATTTTACATTTTATTTTAAGAGAACTTCATTCTTTGCAGATGTCTAACACAGGAAATTGGATGCATATTCGTTATCAATCTAAACTTCAGGCCCGGAAAGCCTTAAGTAAAGATGGCAGGATTTTTGGAGAGTCCATCATGATTGGCGTAAAACCATGTATAGACAAAGTAAGTTGTTGCTGATGTTAGGGAAGTAGCTTAATCTGTATAAAGAGCAATGACTGGTGAAGCTGGATGTCTACTCCCATGGCTGTTTCTCAGGTCCGTGAGTTAGATAGATTACTTGAAGTATTTCTGCTAGTTTCTGTATTTATTTTGTACTCAATAAGTGGGTGCTTTCCCACTTATTTTTTGGTGCTTTTATGTTTTAGTAACCCTGTATGTGAGTTTATTTGCAAGAACTGAAGCATTCTCTAGGAGATAAAACATTTTATGTTGATGGCTTATAGGGAACTGAACTACAGAATTTTCAAGTGGTGCTCAGTGTATAAAGATATGACTGTATAACATGCAGTAGAAGTTCACAAAATCTTCAGCTACACATATCAATTACAGGTGTTGACATTGGTGGTTATATCACTTTACCTCACTGTGTTTTTCTCTTTTTTTCCTCTTTTTTTTTTTTTTAATTTAATATGACTGAGTGAAAATGTACATTCCCATATAAATTTACATGCCCACTTATATACAGCTTCCACTGCTCTCCCTGTCCGGTGATAGCACACTATTCCTCTCTGCTCCATACATGTCTCATCCTCCCAACAGTCTCCTTTCCCTCCACTGCGGTTTTCTTAGTTTGTAAAATGTGTTGATGTTTGTAGTATACTTGTTAATGGCAGCCAACGATACACAATCTGAAGAATTTAGAAATACAAGGTCTGACAGTTAAGTCCGTGAACTTGCCACCTTGTGCTTACGTTGGAAGCACTGTACAAACAACTTGGAAAGGTTTCATAACCTTGGTATATCATTGTCTCACAGCTGTGTTTGTGTTGACATGTGGTGGCAGCTTGCTGAGTGCTGTTCGTTATTGTTGTTGCGTGCTTTTGTGTGCTGTCGCAAGAATGTTGGAGCTTGAAATAGTGCAGTGAACAAACGTGAAATTTCTTGTTTAACTTGGCAAGAGTGGAAGTGAAATCAGGGACATGTTAGTCCAAGCTTATGGGGACTGTGCCAAGAAGAAAACATCAATGTACAATTGGATTAAATGTTTTTGTGAGGGCAGAGGAAACATCACCGATGAAGAGAAGTCAGGGTGGCCGGGAACAAGCAGAATGGAAGAAAACATTGCAAACATTTGTACCACTGGACAAACAGTTAACCAAGTTTACTATTTGGAAGTGCTGAAAAGGCTGTGTGAAAAAGTTAGATGAAAATGACCTGAAATTTTCGCCAGTGATTCATGTTCCTGCATCACGACGATGTACCAGCTCACACAGCACTGTCTGTGAGGGAGTTTTTAGCCAGTAAACAACTAACTGTTGGAACACCCTCCCTACTCACGTAGTCTGGCCCCTAATGACTTTTTTTTACCTAAAGATAAAGGAAATATTGAAAGGCAGATGTTTTGATTACATTCAGGACATCAGCGGTAATAGAAAAAGAGTTATAGAATTGCTTTGAAGGGTGGCCTAGGCACTGGCATCAGTGTATAGGTTCCCAAAAGGAGTACTTCAAAGGTGGCCATAGTGCTATTCAGCAGTGACCCCTCTCTCTAGGATGAGTTCGCAAACTTAATTGTCAGACCTTGTAATCTTGTCCAGCCATTTCACAGATAAAGGAATATAGGCCCAAAGATCTTACTTAAACTTATCGAAAGTAGTTAATGGTGAGTTCTGGGTTCTAGGCCACTTGACTTCTAAGCCATTACTGTTACCGATGCAAGACTAAATCATATTCTCTGAGTTCTGTAAAGAGATAGTACTATTTAAGAATGATGTATTTCACATGAGTCGTAACCAGTGGTTAACTTTAAAAGGGCTAAAAATTTTGTCAGTCATTTTCATTTTAACATACTTAAAAATTATTATGTATTTGTATACTTAACATTACTAAACCAGGTTTACACTTCTTTTGTGGCTAATAAAATCATTGCAACCATTGTTTGAATAAATATATGTGAACTTCTGCTGTATACCTGACATTCTTTTGTGCTGTTAGGCATGTTAATGAACTTAGTGAATGTGGTTCCTTTTTTATTGTCTGTTATTTTAGCTTTGTGATTGTGTGCTTACTAGATTTGCTGTAAAAGATGTTTACAGAGGCAGGACTCCTTGTATTTGAGGTTACGGGTACTAAAAAGTATCAGACTCAGATGTCAGTCTCTCTTTCAATAATTCTCTCTTTTTCTTTGCTGATTTTCTGTAGAGTATTTGGTGATTCTTACCCTTATGTGTCCATATTGCATTGAGGATATTTGAGGTTGTTGAAGTGTGACCTCTGAGTGTTACATACCAAATGCTAATTAACATGTATTGTTTTCTCTAGCCTATAATTATTGAAAAGAATAATTACATCGAATTTGACCTCTTGCAGTAAAATTTTCATTGTAAGTGGGAGATAATATTGGATAATATGTATTATGTTTATAAACAGAGCGATTGTTTATCTTTCTCCAGAGCGTTATGGAGAACAGTGACAGATGTGCTTTATCATCTCCATCTCTAGCCTTTACACCGCCAATCAAAACCTTAGGGACACCAACCCAACCTGGAAGTACTCCAAGGATTTCTACCATGAGACCTCTTGCTACAGCATATAAAGCTTCTACTAGTGACTATCAGGTATTTTTAAGGAGTAAATTTTAAAATAGTTGCTTTAAAGACTAATGCACATAGCATGTTTAACTTTTCATTGGAATGATTGGTGTCATTAAATATTTCCTTTTGAGGTGACTGCTTTGATGAAGTCTTTTAATTTTGCATTCTTGCATTTTTTATTTTAAAGTTAGTGTTTGGTCTATTGGAAAGTTACCTTGAATTAGAAAAAATTCTTTGCCATTTTTAAAAACATTTTCAGAGTGTGTTACTGTAGTTTTCTAAGTTATTTTTGCATACCTCGGAAATTTGTCTTGTGGACATTTCTGGCCTGGGGAGCCATATCCCTGTAAGGGGATGACTCAGTCAGATGACAGCACAAATGAAGAACCTGGAGTTGACATGCACCTTTGATTATCAAACGAAGACATGAGCTGGCACCCATTACTCAGAGAGAAGCATTTCTTATTGCAAAAAAGCTTAAGGGAGAAGCTCATTACATTCTCTAGAGAGTGGTAGGAAAGCATTGTGTGTCATTCAGTGTGTTTTATGGTCCCCACTTAATTAGCCAGAAGTTCTGAAATTGCTCAGCTGTAGACACAGGACGTGAAACACAGGACATAAATGCTGTCTTTAGGAGGGTGGGTAGTAATGTTTTAGTCTTCTGGTTTCACTTGCAATTTGGAGATCATTCTAGAGCTCTTTTTTTTTCCTCCATTTTTCAACCAGTATTTTGAAACCCTCGTCTCTGACCGGCTTTGTTTGTTTGACTTCCTAATTTGAGGAACAGGTGTAAATTACTTTCCAGAGGAATGCAGTTTTGCCACTCTTAAAAGAGTAGAATTGTTCTAAAAACATACAGTTCAGTTCAGTGCTCTAAGTGCATTTTGTTTGACTTTTGAATTAGCTGTTAGCTGTGGAATTATTGACTATCATAATGAAGTAACAATTACCTAACAATTTCTTTATGTGTCTGTGTGTTTTATAGGTTATTTCTGACAGACAGACACCTAAAAAAGATGAAAGTCTTGTATCCAGAGCGATGGAGTACATGTTTGGCTGGTAGTGTAATGAGAACTAAGAACTCAGCTGCAGAACAGTAGGTGGCCACACTAGAACAGCAGAGCACTGC
This sequence comes from Heterohyrax brucei, assembly GCA_028571685.1. Taxonomy (NCBI): domain Eukaryota; kingdom Metazoa; phylum Chordata; class Mammalia; order Hyracoidea; family Procaviidae; genus Heterohyrax; species Heterohyrax brucei. The sequence goes on from CM053146.1 coordinate 90,746,038, forward strand.
CAGTTCCTTTGGTTAGTTATATAACCACTCTGGCAGTATTGGGATGCTATCTCATACTTCTTTCAAAACCTTTGTCTTTAAGGACAAAGTGTATTTGTAGCTTGCACTTTAAAGATGCTTGAAATACATTTTTAAGAAACTAAAAATCCCTGTAAATAAAATTTCCTGCTTTCTGTGACAGTGCATGCTTAAGTACAAAAAAAACCTAACATTGATTACTGTAAATTATATGGCTGAGTTTGTCATGAGGCTACTTGGTCTTCATGAGAAGGGAGATGAATCTCATGAAGCAGAACTATACAGCTGCTTTCAGCAAGACACAAAGATTGTAATTAGCAGCGTGAATCATGGTATTTTAATAGCATTGAATATTTTCATTATCCTTGCTTGTGTATGTCCTATCATGGATTGTCATCTTTTAATGATTTAAAACCAGAACAGTCTTTTTAAAAATTTGCTACTGAAGTCAAGTTTCTTGATAATAAACTTTGTCAGTTACATGAATTGAACAATTTTTGAATGAGTGATTTATTTTTTTAAATTCCCATGAAAAGTTGTTTTTACTGAATTCCTGCTATGTGTTAGAGCCTTGGGATACAGGAAAGGAATAAAGACAGGGCCTCATTCTTATGGCACTTGTATCTTACCAGAAAGAAACAGGAAATGATTATAATTAATAAGTTATAGAGTAAGTTAAAGGGTAATGGAATGCTAAAGGGAAAGAAGATTGGGTATATTCAGTGGGGCAATCAAAGGAGCACTCATTGAAGAATTAGGATTTCAGCAAAGATCTTAAGAGGATAAGGTAATTCCAACTAAAACCAAACCCACTGCCGTTGAGTCAATTCCAACTCATATAGCGTCCCTATAGGTCAGAATAGAACTGCCATAAACATAGAGTTTCCAAGGAGCACCTGGTGGATTTGAACTGCCAACCTTTTGGTTAGCAGATGTAGCACTAAACCACTATGGCACCAGGGTTTCTGTAAGGTGGCTTATTTTTGTTAGGTGTCATCGAGTGGGTTCTGGCTTATAGCAACCCTATAGATCGAAACAGAACTGTCCCATGGAGTTTCCAAGGAGTGCCTGGTAGATTTGAACTGCTGACCTCTTGGTTAGCAGCTATAACACTTAACCACTACACCACGAGGGCTTCCATACGGTGATTAGCTGAGTGAAATATGGGGAGGAACACTCCAGGCAGAGGGAATTTTTGCCCGAGTGGGGGTAAAGGCAGGAGTTTACTGGATGTGTTCAAGGATATAGGCTGGAAGTCAGTGTGACTAGAGTGAGCAAGGGAAGAGTAGCAGGAAAAGGCAGCAGAAATGGTGGTGCTCAGGTTGTAGAGGTTCTTTAGATCCGTAGAGAAGTTTGGCGGTTACTCTTTGTGATAGGCAAGAAAATGGCCCCTAAAAAAATGTTTGCATCCTAATCCCAGAACCTGGGAATACGAGGTCCAACAAGTCTGCAAATTGTTGAGTCAGATCCAACTCGACGACACTTGGCTGGCTTTGGCCTAAGTGCTATATAGCATTCCTGAATGTCACTGCAGTCACCTTTGAAGTACTCCCCTTAGGAAACGGTGCACTAATGCCGGTGCCTAGTCAACCCTTCAGAGCAGTTTTGGAATTGGAACCCTCCGGAATGGCCACTGTGTACAGTGGCACAGTGGAAAGTTTGCCTACTTAGTTGTCTAGTTGTCTGTGAGAGAGTATTTAGTCAGTAAACAGACAAGTGTATCGGAACATCCTCCCTATGCACCTGGTCTAGCCCCCAATGACTTCTTGTTTACCTGAAGGTAAAGGAAATACTGAATGGAAGACATTTTTGATGCCATTCAGGACATCAAGGGTAATACGATGACAGCCCTGATGGCCATTCCAGACAAAGAGTTCCAGAATTGCTTCAAAGGGTGAACTAGGTGCCGGTGTTGGTACATAGATTCCCAAAGGGAGTACTCTGAAGTTGACTGTAATGATATTCATCAATGAGGCATGTAGCACTTTTTATAGGATGAGTGTGCAAACTTAATTGTCAGACCGTGTATATTACATTATATGGCAAAAGCATCTGTGCAGTTGTGATTAAAAGGTTACAGGCCTTGAGACAGGGAAATTATCGTGGAATCACATGAGCCCTTTAAAGCAGAGAACCTTTGCCCAGCTAGGATCAAAGGCAGAAATGACTGGGAAAGAGGCAACAGAGATTTGAGCACGAGAGGATTCCATCTGTTGTTACTTTCTTTGAAGATGCAGGAAGGAGGTTTAGAGTTAACTGTGGCCTCTAGAAGCTGAGAGTGACCTTCACCTGAAAGCCAGCAAAGAAAACGGTAATGTCACCCCTAAAATTGCAAACAATGGAATTCTGTCAACAGCCTGAATAAACAAGGAAAATCATTCTGTCCTTTATTGGCTGCTGTATAGTCAGCCCTTGACTGCACCATGGGTTTGTACAGTTTTGATCCATAGGGATTTCATTGGCTGATCGCCAGGGCTTTCTCATCAGTCTTAGTCTGGATGCTTCTGTGAAACCTGTTGCGCATCATAGCAGCAGTCAAACGTACAGTGACAGGTAAGTGATGCCTGTGCTGGGGGAATGTTGACTGTGTATTCAGTCTGTTTCCCACATGGAAGACTAGCACTCTACCACTGAACTACTACTACTTCAAAAAGGAACACGTTTCTAACATTGATGTTGGTGAGACAAGGGATCTAGCTGAGCCCACCAACTTCTGACCTGGAGAAGTAGAGAAACTTGATTTTTTTATTTTATTTGATATGACTAAGTGAAAATGTACATTCCCTTATAAATGTATATGCCCACCTATATGCAGCTCCCACTGCTCTCCCTGTCCAGTGACAGCACACTAGTCCTCTCTGCTTCATACGTGTCTCATCCTCCCAACAGTCTCCTTTCCGCTCCTCTCCAACCACTCTCCTTCCTCCAACCAGAGGGCAGCAGGCTGATATCCTATAGATGCATAGAACTGTAAGTGCATACAATACAACTCTGCATCACCAAAAACATACGTAGTGACTTCAAATTAACAGTTTCTCTGGAGAAGTAGAGAAACTGTTAATTTGAAGTCACTAAGTTCATGGTAATTTGTTAATGGAAATCATAGAAAGCTAATACTGAGTGAAACAGAGTCGTGGACGCTTTTGCATAGCGTCATTATGTGATTTCTGGGCTTCTTGACGAAGGGTTTTTACAATTAATCTTTCCCTAAGGATAAATACCTTTCAGCTGTGGTAGTAAAAATTTGAGTAGTTGAAATCTTTCACATGGACACTATGTTTTGACAATTTGAGAAACTTTACATCTTCTGGATTTCAGCTTCATGCTATTATTTTCCGGATTTTTGGATAAATACGTTCTGGAGCAGTTAAATGAACTTAAAAGTTACTTACTTTAGTTAGGAAAAAAGTGATATCTGTATCGGTAGCAAAGCAAGCCTTGAGTTATCTATGAAGATAATCTTAAACCTCTATTTTTTTTTTCTTTGGTAATCTTCTTTCCTTATTAAAACCAAAGTCATTAAAGCTTAAGTGGGGAGTAAAAGGTAGTATTAAGGCTTTTAAGTTCATGTTATGGTAACCACATCAACTTTGCCCTTGGCAAATAAAGGTTGGCACCTGGCTCTTGTCATATTGCCACTATTGCCATGGAATTTAGGTAGTGCAGTTTGATGGCAGCAGTTTTTTTCTCTTTCTTTTAGCCTAAAAAATACAGCTACCACAGATCTTTAAGGATGTGGAGTCTCCCTTTGTGAATATGTGTCACACAGCCTTGGCGAACGGAGTATCTTTGGACCCTCTGAGCTGTTGTTGGTACCTTTGAGTCAGTTTCAGCTTGTAACAGCATCCAACGTGACAACACTATTTGGTCTTGCACCATCTTCATAATCAGGTTATGCTTAAGCCCGTTGTAGTCCCTGTATCCATCCATCTCATTGAGAATCTTTTTTTGCTGACCCTCTACTGCGCATGGAGACCTTCTCCAGGGACTAGTCCTTCCTGATAATATGTCCAAAGTATGTGACTTGAAGTTTTGCCAACCTTCTAAGGAGCATTGTGGCTGTAGTTCCAAGACAGATAATGTTTGTTCTTTCGGCAGTCCATTCTTAACATTCAGTATTCTTCAACAGTACCACAGTTCAAAGATGTCAGCTCTTTAGTCTTCCTTATTCATTGTGCACCTTTCACATGCATATAGGGTGATGAAAACATCATGTCCTGGCAGGCACACACTAGTCTTTAAAGTGATATCTTTTAAATGTTCTGCATCCCATTTTAGTGAGTGGCATCTGGAGTCTTAACAGCTAGCAAGCTGCCATCTAAGGAGCATCAGTTAGTCCCAGTCCATCTGGAGCAAAGGAGAAAGGACATCAAAGACAGGAAAAGATGATGCCAGGAGACAGCAGGAGCCACATGATCCTGAGACTACAGTCACATGAGACCAGAAGAACTAGATGGTGCCTGGCCACCACCAGTGACTGCCTTGACAAGGAATACAATGTAGACTGCCTGACATAGCAGGAGAAAAGTGGGGGTGCAGATCCATTACTGGTTTAGAATTCCATTACTAGGCCAGATTTGATGGTCTAACATCTTGGTCCCTGGAGAACGTGGCTCCTAGACTCACTGCTAGCAGAGCTGAAGCCGGTATGGAAGACAACTGTTAGGACAAAAATTGGACTGGACTACAAGGCTGTTGGAGCAAGTATATAGAAACGAGATGGGAGGGTAGCGAGGAGGGGACAGAAGTTAGCTGTATGAATATGTGAAGTACCAGATGGAAAGAAGGAGTGTGCTGTCACAGTTGGGAGAGCAGTTAGAGTTTCAGAGAGGTGTGTATACAGGATTTTATATGGCAAATTGACACTGTAATGTCTTGCTTAATCACAGTAAAGTGTATATGTGTAAAAAAATAAAGTGACATCGTTGCTTTTTAGCACTTTAGAGAGGTCTTTTGCAGCATGTTTGCCCAGTGCAGTGCATCATTTGATTTCTTGACTGCCGTCTCCGTGAGTGTTGACTGTGGATCCAAGTAAAACAAAATCCTTGAGAACTTAAATCATTTCTCCATTTATCGTGATGTTTTGTTGGTTCAGTTGTGAGGGTTTTTGTTTTATTCAGAGGTGTAATCCGTACTGAAGGCAGCAGTCTTTGATCTTCATCAGTAAGAGCTTCAAGTGCTCTTCACTTTGAACAAGTATAGTTGTGTCATCTGCCATCCTCCAATCTTGATGCTACGTTCTACTTTACATAATCCAGCTTCTTGAATTATTCGCCCAATATACAGATTAAATAATTATGGTGAAAGGATATAACCCTGATACATACCTTTCCTGACTTGTCCCGTAATATCATTGTGTTTTGTTGAAATGACTGCCTCAGGAGCACAGTCAAGTGAATTCACATTCTTCCAAATGTTATCCGTAAGTTCTTATGATCCATGTAGTGAAAAGCAGTCCGTAAAACACAAATAAGAGTCATTCTGGCATTCTCTTCTTTCAGTCAGGATCTGTCTAACATCAGCAATAAAATCTCTTGTTTTACATCCTCTTCTGAATTCAGCTTGATTTTCTGGCAGTACTCTGTTGATATGTTGCTGCAAGTGCTTTTAAATTACCTTCAGCAAAATTTTGCCAGTGTGTGATATTAATGACACTATTTGATAATTTCTGCATTACATTGGGTCATCTTTGGAAGCAGCATAAATACGGATCTCTTCCAGTCAGTTGGCTAGGTAGCTGTCTTCCACGTTTCTTGGCATAGATGAGTGTACTTCCAGCACTGCCTCCATGTGTTGAAACATCTCAGTTGTTACCTGTCAGCGCCTGGAGTCTAGTTTCTCGCCAGTACACTCAGTGTAGCTTGGACTTCACCTTTTAGGACAATGGATTCCTTATGCTTCCTCCTGAAATGATTAAATGTTAATCAATTCCTTTCGGTACTGTGACTGTGATTTCTTCTGTCTTTTGCTGATTCTTCATGCATTGTTCAGTATTTTGCCCGTAGATTCTTCAGTGTTGCAACTTGAGGTTTGGATTTTTTTTCTTCAATTCTTTCAGCCTGAGGATTTCCAAGCCTGTTCTCCTCTTTTGGTTTTCTAACTCCAGAGCTTTGCACATTTCCTTTTAACAATTGACTTTGAAAAGTGGCCTTTTGGAATCTTCGGTTCGGTTCTTTCACTACATCATTTCTTTTGCTACTCTATATTCAAAAGTAAGTCTCAGAATACCTTCTGACATCTGTTTTGGCCTTTTCCTTCTTGTATTACTAGCATTTTGCTTTGTTTGTGTATGATGTCTGACATCATTCTACAGCCCATCAGGTCTTCAGTCATTGGTAGTCAGTGCGTCAAGTTGAGATGGACTCGTAAAATACAGGTGGAATGTACTGAAGGTTGTACTTTGGTTCTTGCGAACTCTCTATAATTTTGTTTCAATTTCAGTATGAACTTGCATGTGATCTGTTCCACAGTTAGCCCTGGCTTTGTGACTGATAGTACTGAGTTTTTCTATCATCTTTTTGCACAGATGTAGTTGCTTTGATTCTTGTGTATTTCCATCCAGCAAGGTCCACATGTATGTTTTATGTTGTTTGAAAAGGTATTTGGAATGAAGACGTCATTGGTCTTACAAATTTCTATTATGTAATCTCTAGCATTGTTTCTATCACCAAAGCCTGTTTTCCAACTAATCCTTTGTTTCCAACTTAACACATTCTAATCATCAAAGCTTATCAGTGCATCTTGGTTTGATCGGTTTCGTACTGCAAAAGTTGATAAACTTCTTTGATTTTATTGTCTTTGGCCGTAGTTGTTGGTGCATAAATTTGAATAGTTAACTGGTCTTCCTTGTAGGCATATGGATATTATCTTATCACTGACTGTTACAGTTCAGGATAGATCCCTGAAAAAAAATTTTTTTTTAGTGATGAAAGCAGCATCATTCCTTCTTAGTTTGTTGTTCCTCATGTAGTAGACAGTATCATTGTCTGATTCACAATAGTCAATACCAGCGCATGTCAGTTCACTGATGTGTAGGATGTTTATGCATTCCATTTCACTTCTGAGACTTCACACATTCCATGTTCTAATTAATGGATGTTTGCAGCTCCATCTTTTCATTTTGAGTCATGCTACGTCAGTAAATGAAGGTCCTGGTAGCTTGTCTGCATTCATTCATTAAGGTCGACTCCTGTGGGGCTTGCCTTCTGACACTATCAGACAGTGTTCTGTTGCTATTCATGAGGTTTTCACTGGCTAATTTTTTTTCAGAAATAGACCACCACCTCCTTCTACCTAGTCTTTCTTAGTCTGGAAGCTCAGCTGAAACCCATTCATCATGGGTGACCCTGCTGCTGGGCACGGTTCCAGCATCACAGTATCTCGTAAGCCCCCACAGTACAACAGACAGGTGCTTAGAGACCCTCCCAGGTGATTATAGGGTGGATAAGCAAGTCTGACATTTCAGTACGTCTAAATCTTTTGATAACTTTTCAGGTTCCCAAAAGTATGTGGGGACACTTAAAGGTGTCCCTGACAGCCTTTCAGGGAAGGCTCTCAAAATAATAACATTATTTGCCTTGGCCGTTCTTACTGTAACGTGAGTATACAATGAATCTTCTCTCTGTGATGGCTGATACGATGGGTGCTTCTGTATTCTTGTTTTTAAACGTTTCTGAATTTTTAATGCGACAAACACATAGACATGGCCCACATAAACAACAAATTCTTTAGAGTTCTCAGTAATTCTGAAGAGTATAAATTGTTTCTGAAACTAAAAAATGTGAGAACCAATCCTCTAATATCTTAAGGGAGTTCTGGCATTTCAGTTTCATTAAGCATGGGCTCCTTTTGATTTTGTAAACTTGTGTCAGTGCTTTCAATTTCATGAATTTTATTCTTTAATATGTATTACTCTGTTTGCTTTAGATTTAATTTGCTCTCCTAGTTTAAGATGGAAGCTTTAATTGCTGATTTTAGGCCTTTCTTCTTCCCTAACATGTCTAATGCTATAAAATTTCCTTTAAGCATTGCTCTTGTTGTATTCTACAAATTTTTAAATGTGTTTCTATTTTCATTTAGTTACAGGTATTTTGAAAACTTCTATTGAGACTTCCTCCTTGACCAGTGAACTATTTAGAAATTCATTGTTTAATTTTACATATTTAAGGAGGTTTCTCAAACATTATCTTATTATTGATTCCTAGTTACGTTCTCTTATGGTCTAAAGCCATTGCCATCAAGGTGATTCCAACTCAGTAACCCTATAGGACAGAGTAGTACTGCCCCATAGGGTTTCCAAAGAGCAGCTGGTGGATTTGAATGGCCAGTGTTTTGGTTAGCAGCTGAACTTTTAACTCCTGCAACACCAGGGCTCTTATTGCCTAGTATTTTACTTACAGTGTTTTAAATTTGTTAAGAATTGTTTTGTAGCCAGAACATGGTCTTACGCTATGAAGTGAAATGGTATGTTTGAAATGGTAGATTGTTCTAAGAAGGGTCCCCATTTGTTCCTCTTGTGTCACATCTATCAGAATGTGACATTACCTCTCTGTGAATCACAAAATGAGGTCTGTTGCCCCACCCCTGAATCTAGGCTGATGGAAATGACAATGTCAGAATCCAACTTGCACTTTTTTTAAAACTTTTTTTGATGCTGGATTAGCCTGCTAGAAGATGAAACAGCAGATGGAACAGAGGTGAGTCGTCTAGGTGTTTTAGGTCAACTAAGCCGAGTTCTGATTAGTAGAGCTACCTGCCTGACTTGAGTGCTGACTTAATAAGAGATTTGAGTGAGGCTAGCTGTGACCTGCCAGATGACTTAGGACACATAAGAATAAATACAGATGATTATTTAACGAGTAAATTTGGGGATACTCAATTATGCAACATTATTGTGGCAGCAGATAATTGACAAACAGTCCAAGCCTAGATGTAGTTACCCAAAATTTGTTTACATAAAAAGTATATATATGTATACATAGGTGTGTATGTGTATGTGTATGTAGACACTGCAGAAAAGTTATAGAGACTTTCAGGTAATGGTATTCAAGATAATTATATTCATATTATGTGATGAGAAAAGGTTATGGTTTCTTTCATGTTTATCCCTCATTCCACCTTTGGTCACCCACTTGTGTAACAAGATACCATATTCGGTTACCCTTCTAAAAATGATATGTTCCCCAAACAGGCAAATGAAAGTCTGTTTGGTGTGGTGGTCTCTGGAGGCATACTCTTTCAACCGCTAGCTGTATGGTCTTGGGAAATAACTGCCCATCACACAAGACTTCTGAAGAGATTAAATAGCTTCACGATTATAACAAGCAGTATATGGCACATAGTAAATATTGTGTAAGTATGTGCTATGGAAGTTATTCTTAGTATTAAAGACTTCCTGTTACTGGGAAACTACAGGACTTATGTACTTCCATAGACTAAAATGCACTTTTAAGGGAATAAGGGGATACTGCATGGTTTAAAATCAGGAAAGGTATGCATCAACATTGTATCCTTTCACCATATACTCATTCAATCTGTATATTGAGTAAATAATTGGAGAAGCTGGACTGTATAAAGAGGGGGCATCAGGATTGGAGGAAGATTCATTAACAACCTGCAACATGTAGATGACATGACCGTGCTCATTGAACGTGAAGAGAACTTGAAGCACTTACTGATGAAAATCAAAGACCACAGCCTTCAGTATGGATTACCCTCACCATAAAGAAAACAAAATTCCTCGTAACTGGACCAGCAAGCAACATCATGATAAACAGAAAATACTGAAATTGTGTAGAGGTTCATGTACCTGAAACCACAATCAATGCCCACGGAAGCAGCAGTCAAGAAATCAAATGATGCATTGCATTGGGCATATCTGCTGTAAAAGACTTCTTTAAACGGTTATAAAGCAAAGATGCATCTTAAGTAGAAGGTGCGCTTGATCCAAACAATGATGTTTTCAGTCACCTCATATGAATGCAAAAGCTGGACAGTGAATAAGGAAGACTGAAGAATTGATGCCTTTGAATTATGGTGTTCCTAAAGAATGTTGGATATACCACAGACTGTCAAAATATTGGATATACTACAGACTGCCAAAATCATGAACTAATCTGTTTTGGAAACAATACAGCCAGAATATTCCTTAGGAGCAAGGATGATGAGAATTCATCTTGTGTACTTTGGACATACTATCAGGAGAGACCAGTCCATGGAGGTGGACATCATGCTTGGTAAGCAGAGGGTCAGCAAAAAAAGAGAGAGAACCTCAACAAGATGAATTGGCACAGTGGCTGCAGTGATTGGCTCAAATATAGCAACAACTGCAAGAATGGTACTGGACTGGGCAGAGTTTCATGCTGTTGTACATAGGGTTGCTAGGAGTCAGAATGAACTCGAAGATACCTAATAACAAGGTACCTTAAAAAAATTGTTCATTAAAGGAGAATGAAGAATACCAAAGACGTGAGGAAAAGAGCACAAGAGACAGAGCCACTTAAACCAGAGACTCCACCACCCTGAGAGTGGAAGAACTAGATGGTGTCTAGCTGCCACAAGTGACCACCCTGCCAGAGAACCCAGCAGAGTCCATGATGGAGCAGGAGAAAAGTAGGGGTGGGATGGAGTAGGGGATGCAGAACTCAAATTCGAGTAACAAGATCAGATTTAGTGGTCTGAATGAGACTGGAGGGACCCTAGAAGACATGACTCTCAGACTCTCTGTTAGCCTGATAAAATCACTCCTGCAGCCAGCTCCTCAAAGATTAGACTGGACTATTACACATAAAATAATGTTTGTGAAGATGGTGTTTCTTAGCTCAACTAGATATATAAGACTAAATGAGTAGCTCCTGTCTGAAAGTGAGATGAGAAAGTGGAAGGGGACAGGAGAGGAGTGGGCATGGGAAATAAAAGGGGGAAAAGAGTGTGCTGTCACGTTATAGGGAGAGCGGCTTGGATCACATAACAATGCGTTATAAATTTTTGTATGAAAAACTCGAACTGTAAACTTTTAAGCACAATTTGTTAAAAAATGTTACTGTGGTAAAAAATGTATATAACAATATTGAGCAATTCAGTATTTTTTACACATGCAATGCAGTGGCATTATGTCGATCACATTGTGCAGCCATGATCACTGTCCGTTTTCACATTATCCCGCCACCGTTAACAGAACTTTGGTGCCCACTAAGCACAGACTCTACTTCTCCTACCACTGCCACAACCATTCCTAGTAACCACTAATAAACTTTGATCTCTGTACGTTTGGCTATTCTAGATATTTCATATAAGTGAGGTCATACAGTATTTATTCTTTTGTGACAAAAGGATTTTACTCAGAATGTTTTCACTGTTAGTCCATGTCAATCCACTTTAGAAACAGCAAACAGAAAAAATTGTAAAAAATGCAAGTCACATTATGTTAATGCTGCTGGGCAGGTTTCATACCATCGTGTATGGAGTCACGGCTGGTGACAGCATTAATGCTATTACTACCGCCCAAAATCTCAATGCTAGATGCCAAGATAAGGAAACCTGGTGTCCCAGTGGTTAAGTGCCTAGCTGTAACTGAAAGGTTGGCAGCTCAATCCCAGCCATTTCTAGGAGAGAAAGATCTGACAGTCAGCCTAGGTAAAGACGATAGTCTAGGAAAGCCTATGGGGCAGTTCTGCACTGGCACCGGGGGTCACTGTGAGTTAAGTTGGCCCTGCAGCACCCAACAACAGTAACAAATGCTAGGACAGTAGTTCTCAGCTGTGGCTGCCTGAGTGTTGGAATCACCACTGTCCGGTCACAAGCCAGGCCAATTAAAATATACGTGGGGGAAGGAGAACTGGGCATCAATGTCTTCTACCACTGGCCAGTTGTCGTGGGTTGATTTGTTCGCCCCCAAAATATGTGTAGAAGTGTGGCTAGGCCTTGATTCCCTCTTTTGTGTGATGTTCCTTTATGTCATAAATCCTCCCAATGTGATATGATGGGTATGGGCAGTTGGTGAGTTGGTGAGGCAGGACTCAATGTATAGAATTATGTCTTGTAGCAGTTTCTTGGGATATAAGGAAGGGGAGGCAAGTGGAGAGTTGGAAACCTCATACCACCAACTAGCAGTACTGAGAGGTGCACTTCCAAAGCTTCCAGTCCAGGGGAAGGTTGATGACAAGGACCTTCCTTCAGAGGCAGCAGAGAAAGCCTTCCCCTGGAGCTAATACCCGAATTTGGACTTTTGATGTACTGGGCTGTGACAGACTTTCTCTTTTTAAAACCATTTGCTTGTGGTATCTCTGTTATAGCAGCAGTAGATGACTAAGACACCAGGTAATTCCAGAGTGTTCCTCGTGGTTGTCCCACGGTGTTCCAAAGGAGATCAACATGCAGAGAGAATGATAATTCAATATTCCAGGTGAGTGTGGAGAGTACAAAAAAGGAAGAGAATGAGTAGTCCTGAAATGCTTCTGAAACTAAAATCATATGAAATAAGGTGCAGGGGGAAGAAACAGTGTTCTTCTGGGTTGCTATGTGTCATGGATTAATTGTGTTCCCCCCCAAAAAATGGGCATAGCAATTTAGTGAGGCCATGATTTCTACTATTGTGTCCTGTTCCGTGTCTTGTAAATAGGACTCAGTCTGTAAGGTTGTTACGAGCCTTGTGGCAGTCTCTTGAGATATAAAGGAAAGAAGCTAATAGAGACATTTGGGGGACCTCATGTCACCAGGAAGCAGTGCTGGAAGCTGAGCATGTCCTTCAGAAAGGACCGGGCTCCCTACAGCTTAGAAACTTGCAGTACAGGGGAAGACTGACGACAAAGACCTTCTTCCAGTGCCAGCAAAGAAAGCCTTACCCTGGAGATGACACCCTGAATTTGGACTTCTTGCCTACTGGACTGTGATGAAATAAAACAGCACTGGCTAACTGAAATATTGTGAGTTGAAATCTACTCAAAGGTAATGACTTTGTTTTGGATTTTACATGCAAAGTAAAGTAACTGGCCATGACTCATGTTCTGGCAAAAGTTGATTTTGCACAGCAAGAAGGTAACTGGGTCATTGCGATCCAGCCTGACAATAGCTACTGGTAGTTCTAACAAGGTTCAGGATGTCCATGAACCTCTCGGTACTTACTCCTTAATGAAATGGGTAGGTAACTGCTGTTCTATTTACAAGGCTTGCCAGATGGCAATAGGAGCAGCCTCAAGAGTTGTTAGAAGATTCAGTAAGGTGCAGAAACTTGAGACACACTCTGCTGTCTGGCAAAAGGTGCAGGTGCTGAAGAGTGATCATCTGATCGGTGATCCATCCTGCCTGCCTGCCTGACAGATCCTTCTAATTCTGATTGGTCAAGGAGTATTGATAAATCAGTCCCCAGCTCACAGTTCACATCAAGAACAAACAAGTTCGATGAGATTGGTTTACGTTAACTGGCATAGCAAAGTTTAAGAAAATATTCTGCATCAGACTTTAGTGAGTGGCATCTGGGGTCTCAAACACTTGCAAGTGTCGTCTGTCTGAAATGCATGAATTATTTCCATCCTACCTGGAGCAAAGGAGAATCAAGAATACCAAAGACACAAAATGTTAGCCAGTGAGACAGAAGAGCCACATGAACCACAGACTCTTCATCAGCCTGAGAACAGAAGAACTAGATGGTGCTCGGCTTAATACTGACAACCACCCTGACAGTGAACACAACAGAGTCCCTACTAGAGCAGGAGAAAAGTGGCCGGGTGGTGCAGAACTCACGTTCTAGTCAAACACCCATCTTTAATGGTCAGACTGAGACTAGAGGAACCCCAGCAGATGTGGTCTCTAGACTCGCTGTTAATCCAGATCTAACCATTCCTGAAGCCAGCTCTTCAAAGATTGGACTGGACTATAAAACATAAAATAATACTAATAAAGAGTCTGTCTTTGTTCAAGTAGATACATAAGGCTAAAATGGACAGCTTCTGCCAAGCTGCCATCTGAAGACACAGCAAATGGTCTCAACTCAAGCAGGAACGGATGCTCACTGAGGACCAAAATGACATGCGGTAAAGACAACCTAGAAGACAGAGAGACCCACAAGAGTGGGTGCCTTCATTGACTTGGGACCGGAAGAACCGGATGGTGCCCGGCCACCACCAGTGATAGCCACAATGGAGCTCACTAGGTTGAGTCTCACTGGCAACACAAGAATAAAAAGGGGTGCATCCTGAGATCTCCACTAAAAGACCTCAGTTGATGGTCCAGCGGTTTCGGGATTCCCCTGAGAGCATGGCCCCCGGCCTTGATGCTGCCCTTACCCATAAATTATAACAAAGGTCCACTCTTTGGACAGGAATGGATTGGACTTGGCAATGCAGAGTGACCATATGTTGGTTACACTTTATGGTTTTATACATCTATAGGATATCATCCTGCTGACCTCTGGCTGGAGGAAGGAGAGTGGGTGGGGAGGAGCGGAAAGGAGGCTGTTGGGAGGATGAGACATGTATGGAGCAGAGAGGAATAGTGTGCTGTCACCGGACAGGGAGAGCAGTGGAAGCTGCATATAGGTGGGCATGTAAATTTATACGGGAATGTACATTTTCACTCAGTCATGTTAAATAAAAAAAAAAAAAAGTGGACAGCTTCTGTCCAAAAGTGAGATGAGAAAGCACAAAGGGATAGGAGCCGGTTGAATGGACTTGGGTAATTCCGAGTTGAAGGGGGAGTGTACTGTCGCGTTACAGGGATGGCATCTAGGTTCACAGAACAATATATGTATAACCTCTTGAGTCACATCTGACTCGACGGCACTTGCCTTGGCTTACATGATAAATTGACTTGAACTAAATTTTCACCTAAAGCACAATAAAAAAAAAAAGGAAAAACTGCTTCATAAAAAGGGTCAGTTTTCAAGAAGTGATTTTTTGAGTTGAGTAAATCTTGATGTATTTGAGGTATTTATTCCACCTCCAATCCCTGTACTCAAGGTAATACTTTGGCTTACTTACTGGGAGAGAGTGGCATTCTGAGAGTAGACAGGCAATAGCAGTTACAGATCAATCCCATTAAAGTGTCCTAAAAGTGAACTTCACTGCGAGTTCTAGAGCTCTCAAAGCTTGAAGTTAGCAATTCTGTGACTGCACAAAAAATATCAATGCTTTTAGCTTTGAAAACATCCTCAAACTTAATTTGCCTTCATTCTTTGCTGGGCATAATGCTAATTATACTACTTTTCAAGGCCCTTGGCATACTACTCAGGCAAATCCCAAACCTATTACCGTCAAGTTGATTCCAACTCCTAGTTACCTGTAGGAGAGTAAAACTGCCCCATAGGATTTCCAAGGCTGTAATCTCTGAGAAAGCAGATGGCCACATCTGTCTCCTGTAGAGTGGCTGGTGAGTTCAAACTGCTGACCTTTCCATTAGCAGCCCAGCACTTAGCAACTGCGTCAGCAGAGTTCCTTGCATAGTGCTAAACATAGTGATATTTGAGGTTCCTAAAATAGTTCTTTTTATTAAGCTTGTTGGATACTGCTTTAATTTTTTTTTTTTTCATGGATAGTCGGTGTCCAAGAGAGATTTTCCAAAGTGAGGAGGAAAAATGTGTTTGCAGGGATGAGAATGACAAAGGTGAGCAGGAGTCATGACCTACCTGTATTATGTCAGTGTGTGTCTTCCTTTTGCAGATCAGTGTCTCCAGTGTTCCTTATTCGCTTTGCTCGGGCTTCTAGGACTGACACATTGGGATTCTTTTTGGGAATTTTCATTGCCTTTATTTTTAAAGGAAATCCTGGAGGTGCAGTGCTTAAGTGCTATGTCTGCTAACCAAAAGGTTGGCAGTTCAAGTCTGTCAAGTGCTCCTTGGAAATTCTATGAAACAGTTCTACTCTGACCTATAGGGTCACTATGAGTTGGAATCAAGTCAGTAACAGTGGGTTTAGTTTACTTACTTTTTTTGGCTTTTATTTTTAAAGCACAGTTGATCACCATCCTTTTGATACCTTTTCAGAAACATACTTCTCATTGATCACTTACATTCTGTTATCTTTCTAGACAATAAACATTTCATCAGTAGTTGGAAAATTGTAACATCTTTTTTTCATCAGTCTCTCGCAGTGTAAAAGAAAGCTTGCATTGTTTTTCACTTCTCAAAGTGTAAACGCATGATGCATGAAGTACTGCATTGTAACCTCCTGCAGTGCTTGCTAGAAGTGTAGAATATGGATGCATCCCACACATACTGAATCGAAATTTCTAGGAATCAGCAGTCTTAGAAACCTACATAGGTGATTCTGATCCTCACTAACGTCTGAGAACTAGTGGAATGGATAAACCTCAGCCCGGTACTTTTAAATATGGCCCCACTTCAGGTGTTCCAATTTATTTCCCACTAATCTTAATACAAATGCTCTGTTCATAAGTAGTTACTCTAGGCCTTGTGCACTTTGCTTCTGAGACTTGGGTCATACATAACCTCCTCCGTCAGAATTCAGTGCCATTGGGTTAATTCTGACTCATAGTGACCCTAGAGGTCAGAGCAGAACTTCCCTACAGGGTTTTCAAGGAGCAGCTGGTGGATTCAAACTGCCAGTCTTTTGGTCAGGAGCCGAAGTCTTAACCACTGCACCACCAGGCCTCCTCCTCAGTCAGAGTGCTTTATATTTTCTCATAACCTAGCCCTCCAGTCTTTCTTTATGGAGCCTTTTGAGCTATTTTTTTACTGAGCATCTAGTATATGTCAAATTCTTCATAAAAAACGTTAGTACCTGTAAAGCAATCTGGAGTCTTAGTGGCACAGTGGTTGAATGATACAGCTGCTAACCAAAAGGTCAGCGGTTCAGATCTACCAGCCACTCCTTGGAAACCCTGAGGGGCAGTTCTGCTCTGTCCTCTAGAGTTGCTATGGATCAGAATTGACCCGATGGCAACAGGTTTGGTTTTTTTTGGTAGAAACCAACCTAACATAAAAGTTGCTCCCATTTTGCAGGTGAGGACTTGAAACTTTGAAGAGTTAAGCAGCTTGTTCTAGGTCTTAGAAACAGTAAGTATCAGAGTTACTTTGAAACCCAAGTCTGTCTGACTCAAGTTTTGTGCTCCTTCTGGAGGCAATTTTCGAGCAGCTCTGCAGGACCCTCTGAGGCAGCTGCTGTATCTAGAGCATAGCTGCTTTTTATCTGGTTATCTATACACTAGGACTTTAACACAAGGTCACTTCTGAATGCAGCTTAAACGTTTTTAAAGCCCGCTTTATGAGGTACCAGGGCACTCAACTGGAAAAACATAAGATTATTGTTTAATATTAGACATGTGTCAGCTGCTCTGAAGCTAGGCCATGAGCCCCATGCTATTTGGAGGCAAATTACAAAAAGACCTATCTCTTTTATCACCTAGTGGGGTAGTACTTGCATTTAGTAGATGTTCCTAAATATCTGTTCAAACTAAATAGAATTCAGGCCAGTGAACCATGTGCTTTCTTTGAATAGGGCTCACTCACTGGTCCCAGAAAACTAGAAATTGTATTTTGAGGATGAGGATCATCAGTTATTTTTGTTTTTTTAGAGCATGTAGAACGGGATTGGAACTTAATACATATAAAAGTTTTATATTTATATATAAATATAAAAGTTGTAATTGTTGTATGTTTACCATAAATTGGCTAGATTTGAAACTGTTTTCCAAAATCATTCTTAAAAACAGTAATAGAAAAATTTCACTAATACATGCAACAAAACAATAATGGAATATAAAATTTGGTGATGTTGTGAGACTCAATGCAATTAAGTTTTTCCAGCTAAGCAATTTCAAACTGCCTTGTTCATTATAAAACATTAATATTACTACCTTACCATTCTACCTAATCTCTAGTATATCTGTAGTTTAGCCTAAAAAAGTCCGTGTTCTCACATTGTAAAAAACATTTTGCTCAAATGAATTGACCTCCTCCTTCATAAATAACTCTGTGAGACTAATGAATTAGTTTACTAAACCTTGGATTGAAGAGGAGCAATCAATGGAGTAAACATTTCTGATCCATTAGGTGCAATGTTAGCTCTCAGGTCAGCCTCTTCAGTGAAACTGTATTTTCATGTAATGTTTGCAGTGCATTATTTGACAAAAAGAAAAGTTCTAAGTAAGACTGTGGTACATAAGTGTGAATAAACCCTGAAGTTCTAATAGCACTGACTGTCACACCCATGTGTGTTAATGTGAATTAATGAGGTTTCCTTCTCCCACAAGGAAAACAAATTGTTATAGGTTAAACAATGATCAGCAGAACACAGGCAATGTCAGTTTGATAGAAAGCCCTCAGTTAGAGGTGTGACCTTTAGAAGGGAATGCATAAATAATCCCAACATAGCCACTTGGTATAATATTTGGGGTTTATAGCTTAGATAGCAGGCATGCATATTTATTGATGGATTTGAGTTTTTAAAAAAAACTGTGCCCTTTGGGAAACCATAATGGGGCAGAATTCAAGCACAAAGACCGAGATGACAATAAAACATGAACAAGTGAAGTAATCATAGAATGAAATACTGGCTTGAAAAAGTCACTCTTTTAATGCTATGCTATTGTGGAAAGTTAGGTATTTTCAGCCCAATTTCAAATTACACAGAGCAAGTAGAAAGCACTGATTACAGTTGTTGATGTGGTAGAGCTGATACCACAGAGTTGCTAAACAAGTATTTTCATCTTTAGTAATTCGTAGTTCCAAGTAGTTCCAAGCTTCTGTTGTTAAGAATTATGCCCAGAGAACTCTGATCACGTATTTTCTTCTGTAATATAGAGAAGATCCTCATACCATTCAGGCTGCGCTGTTAGGTGTACTGGCTGAAAGCAAAGGAGGAGGTGGTGCTCTGAAAGATTCAGCCAGAGAACAGGGAACGCCTGTTTCTGCTGGTCCTGTACTGTGTGCGAAAGAGGTAGTCAGACAGGTCCCACTCCAGGCTGATACTTTTGTGAGAAGGCCAAAAATAGAGTAACTTGTGTCCCCTTCTCCTTTTGTTATTAGAAAGTTACCACTGTGTCAACATGGGTGGCAATAGTGTGGCAACAGTGCATGAAAGAGGCTGGAATCTGAGCCTCCCTTCCCGGCTGTCACAGTTCAGATGTGTCTGGAAGGCTGTGGGAACGTGCTTACAGTGATTTGCTGCAGTGTCGAGAGAAGCCAGACACCTGATGGGAGTCACTACTGGACTCGATGCGATACTTTCACAGCAAACAAAGGCTGATAGGGAGTTGGATAAGAGATGGCTGGGGTGAGGGTGGAGTCTCACCGATGCTGTGACTCAGGAAAAATGGCAGACCTTGTAGTCCTCAATGTTGTGTTTAAGTACACTGTAGGGTTACACCAGAATCCTACAGTGGAGGCCAGCCCAAGGATGACAGTCTCCGTGAAAGGGATGATACCTTGGCTTCTACATGCTTTACTCTATACCCAAAAGCCCGCTTGAGAAGAGGAGGATGGGAACAGCTTTGATACCCAGCTGAGTTTTAAGTTTGAATATTCTACATTACGAACCAAACCCAGGGCCGTCAAGTTGATTCTGACTCATAGCAACCCTGTAGAACAGAGTAGAACTGCCCCACAGAGTTTCCAAGGACCACCTTGAGGATTTGAACTGCTAACCTCTTGGTTAGCAGACCTAGCACTTTAACCACTACTGCCACCAAGGTTTCCGTTTTACGTTATAGAGATTATTTAAACTGGAAGTATTAATTGGAAGTTTTGAGGTAAGTCTTTGTTCCCTCTCTCCCCTCCAAAAAAGGGGTGGAATATTGAGGCAAACATTGAATGAGTTAGAAAATAAAGAAGTTACACTTTTCTTTGCTATTTCAAGTGTAGTGTAAGTTAGAGTTTACTAGTAAATCAGTTGTCCCTCTTTCTTCTTCCACTTTCCCATTTCTCACGCTCGACTAATAATATCCTGCCTTTCCTTTTCGCTAAGAAAATGGAAGTAACCTGAAGAGGATTTCTATAAGTTCTCATCGCTGCATCTACTCACCAGCTCTGTGCCCGTGTGCTCTCTCTGTCTTCTTTTCCATTACATAGAGAAATCATCTATTCTCCCCTCCAAGGGCAACACTTCCCTAGATTTCATCCTCTCTTGCCTACTACAGTAATTCTCAACTTTCTTTCAAGTCATCATTTCTTTCCTCTGCACTGGTCTTTTGCATCATGAAACAAACTTGTTTGGTGCTATTTCTGTCCATTAAAAAAAAATAATAACACATCCTCCTAATCTTTAGTCTCATCTCTGTTTTCTTTACGGTAAAACTTTTCAAAACAGCTCCAGTTTCTCTCCTCTATTTCTTTTAAATCCACTGCAGCAAGCTTTTACCATTCCTCTCAAACTGTTTTTAATCGAGGTATGCAATGACTTCCCTATTGCTAAATGCAGCGGTCAATTTTCCATCCTTATGACACTTGACCCATCAGCAGCCTTTGTCACAATTGATCACTCTTTTTCCTCTTCGTCTTACCTCACTAGCCACCTCTTTACAGTCTGCTTTGTGGGTACTTCCTTTTCTCTCCATCTTCTCAGTGTTGATTGTTCATAGAGTTCAGCCTTCAGATGTTTTCTCTTCCTACACTTATTCTTCTTTGCAGTCCTATCTAGTCACTGGTCTTTAATGTTTCTGTAGTGACCTCAGATTTCTATATCTAGACTGAAACTGTCTTTTGAACTCCTAACTCCTGTAGTGAATCTCCTGCTCAGCAACTCCACTTAGGTGTGTAATAACATCTCTCAAAATTCTTCCTCTTACCGATGTTAACTCCATCCTATGACTGGTCAAATCAGTTCTATTAATCCATACCAAAACCATCAGCAAATCCCAGAATCCAGCTCTTTCTCACCACCTACACCACCACCATCTTCCGTTTCTGCGTTTAACTCCCTGGAGTCTATTTTTTACATAGCCAGTGACGCTTTTAAATATAACTGAGGTCATGTCGCTGATTTTCTAAAACCTTCAGTGGCTCCTCATCTCCCTGAAGAGGAGCAAAAACAAAAGCTGGCACCCTGGTCCTCAGGCCTCTCTGGTGCCCTCTGCCTTGTTCCCTACTGTCCTCCCTCTTGCTTAACTTTGCTCAGCCACACTGGTGTCTTGCTTTTAGAACGCACTAGGCACACCCTCATCTCATGGCTTTTGTATTTGCTTTTTCTTCTGTCTGGAAAACACTTTCCTCAAATATATGCTTGACTCTTAAGCTGTTTAAGTTTGTCCCCCCACTCAAATGTCTCCTTTGCTGTGATATCTTCCCTGACTTCTTGTTGTTAGATGCATTTGAGTCAGTTCTGATTTTTAGTGAACCTATGTGCACCAGAACGAAGCGCTGCCCGGTCCTATACCATTCTTGGAATCCTGATAGGCTTGAGCCTGTCGGTGCAGCTGCTGTATCAGTCCACCTTTCTCACTGATACTCTATCAAGCATAATGTTCTTCTTCAGTGACTGATCCTTCCTGATAACATGTCCGAAGTATGTGAGTAGTTTGCACCATCCGTGTTTCTAATAAGCATTCTGGCTGTACTTCCAAGGTAGACTTGCTTGTTCTTTAGGCAGGCTGTGTGTCTTACTCACCTAGTGCTGCTGTAGCAGAAATACTGTAAGTGGATGTCTTAAACAGAGAGAAATTTTGTTCTGTCACAGTTCAAAAACAACCTAAAACCAAACCCGTTGTCATGGAGTTGACTTTTACTCACAGCCACTCTGTAGGACAGAGTAGAACTTCCCCAATAAAGTTTCCTAGGAGCCCTTGGTGGATTTGAACACCTGGCCATTTGATTAATTGCCATAGCACTCAGCCTTTACGCCGCCAGGGTTTCCACAATCCAGTAGGCTACAAGTCCAAATTCAGGACATCATCTTCAGGGGAAGTCTTTCTCTGTGGCTCTGGAGGAAGGTCCTTGTTGTCAGTCTTCCCCTGACTGGGGCATTCTGAGGCACAGGGATCCTGGGTCCTTTCCAAAGGACACACTCTTCCCCTTTCCTGATGGTATTGAGGTTCCCAACCCTGCCTGCTTCTCTTTCCTTCACATGCCACAAGGAGACCTGAATGCACAATATAATCTTACACATTGACTCCTGCCTCACCAACCCAACTGCTGCACATCCTTTAGATTTACCACATATGGGAACATGGGAACGTGGCACAATACCGGGAAGCATGGTGTCATAAACTGAATTGTATTCCCCAGAAAATGTATGTGGCTGTTTGGCTGGGCCATGATTCCTGGCATTGTGTGATGGTCTTCCAGTTTGTAAATCCTGCCTCTATGATGTTAATAAAGGTGAATGGGCCCCAGCTGTGTTAGTGGGGCAGGACTCAAAGGTGTAAGATTGTTTCCTGCCTTGAGGCTTCCTCTTGAGATAGAAAGGAAAGAGGCTAGCAGGGGGGTGTGGGGGAGGTCAAACCACTAAGAAGCTGTGTTGGAAGCTGAGCTCGTGTTTTGGAAAGGACCAGGGTCCCTCCACCTCAGGAGCTTCCGGTCCAGGAGATGATTAACTTCAAGGACCTACCTCCAGATCCAACAAAGAAAGTCTTCCCCTGGAGCTGACACCCTGAATTTGGACTTTAAAAAGAGAAATTTTATTTTGTCCAGTAGGCTTACTGGACTGTGACAAAATAAAATTTCTCTTTTTAAAGCCATCCACTTATGGTATTTCTATTAAAGCATCACTAGCCGACTGAGACTCATGGCCCAGCAAATTGCTGCCCATGTTTTTGGGGGATCACAATTTTAAATCTGTGACGCTGCAGTGTATTCAGTATTCTTTACCAACACCGTAATTCAAAGGCATCAGTTTTCCAGTCTTCCTTATTCATTGTCCATCTTTTGCCTACATGTGAGATCATTGAAGAGATCAGGTATACCCTAGTCTTATGGTGACATCTTTCTTTTTAGGACTTTAAAGAGCTCTTCTTGCAGCAGATTTGCCCAGCACAGTGCCTCATTGATTTCTTGGTTGCTGTTTCTATGGGCGTTGATTGTGGATCCTCCTAAAATGAAATCCTCAACAACTTCAGTCTTTTTGCCATTTATCATGATATTGCTTATTGGTCCAGTTGTAAGAATTTTTGTTTTCTTTATGTTGAAGTGTAATCCATGCTGAAGGCTGTAGTCTGAGATCTTCATCAGTAAGTGCTTGAAGTCCTCTGTACCTATATTCTGCCATTTCTTATCCTTTTTCCTGCTTTGTTTTTCTCTGTAGCTTTTAAAGATTTCTAATACCCTGTATATATATGGAAACCCTGATGATGTAGTGGTTAAGTGCTATGTTTGCTAACCAAAAGTTTGACAGTTCAAATCTGCTAGGTGCTCTTTGTAAACACTATGGGGCAGTTCTTGGTCATGTAGGGTCTCTATGAGTTGGCATTCACTCAACAGCAGTGGGTTAATATCCTGTGTAACATATTTTATTTGTAATAGAGCTCTAACCTTGTTGTGTTCTATAGAGTTGATTCAGACTCATAGCAACTGTGGAAAACAAAGTAGAACTGCTTTATAGGGTTTTCTAGGCTGTGATCTTTAAGGGAGCAGATTGTTAGGTGTTCTCTCCTGTGGCTTCCAGCTGCAGACTTTTTAGTTACCAGAGGTACTTAACCATTGTGTCAACAGGGCTTCTTGGCTTCTACTTTAATGTTGTGTAAATATGTTTAAGAAGTATAGTTTGACAATTTATAATTTGCTAAGGACCAAGTATTCAGTTTACAACTATACGGAGCAGAGCAAAGTACATTTAAACAGAACTGCATTATCTGGAAGAATGTAAAGAAACAGTTTGTTTCTTGAGGAACTAAGGAAGGTTTTGGTTTATACAGATGTGAAACAAAACTTGAAGAACGTCTTGCAGAAAGCTGTGCTGTCTTCATTCTTCCTGCCAAGCCAAGTGCCGTTGAGTCAGATCCGACTCGACTTTGTGAGCCGGCGACCCTAGGGATTAAATTTATATTTGCTGCAAATTTAAGTTGATTTTCCTGTTGTAGGTGTGAATGAAAAACTCTGGATAAGTCTTATACTCCATTTTTTTTTTATTATGACTGAGTGAAAATGTGTATTCCCATATAAATTTACATGCCCACCTGTGTGCAGCTTCCACTGCTCTCCCTGCCCTCTGACAGCACACTGTTCCTCTCTGCTCCATACATGTCTCATCATCCCAACAGTCTGCTTTCCCCTTCTCTCCCCCCACTCCCCGTACTCCAGCCAGAGGTCAGCAGGATGATATCCTTTAGATGCATAGAACCATAAAGTGCATCCAATACATGATCACTCTGCATCATCAAGTCCAATCCATTCCTGTCCAAAGAGTAGACCTTCATTGTGATTTATGAGCAAGGCCAGCATCAGGGCCAGGGGCCATGCTCCCAGGGGAACCTGAAGCTGCTGGACCATCAACTGTGGTCTTTTAGTGGAGATCTCAGGTGTACCCGTTTTTATTCTTGTGTTTCCAGTGAGACTCAACTTTGTGAGCTCCATCGCAGCTGTCGCAGGTGGTGGCCAGGCACCATCTGGTTCTTCCAGTCCCAAGTCAATGTAGGCACCCAGTCATGTGGGTCTCTCTGTCTTCTGGGTTGTCTTTCACCCATGTCGTTTTGGTCTTCAGTGAGCATCCATTCCTGCTGAATTGGGACCATTTGCTGTGCCCTCGGATGGCAGCTTGGCAGCTTTTAAGACACCAGATACCACTCACCAATGTGGGGTGCAGACAGTTCTCTTAACAAAATGCTAGTTGTGCCAATTGGCCTCGATTTTGCCTAAGAGCATGGTCCCTTGCCCCCTGCCCCAGCTACTCTGTCCTTGCAATATTGGGTCAAGATAGAAGGACTATTGAAGTTATGCTGAAGTCCACTTAATGTTGTTTCTGATGTGTGCTATCACTGATTTCACCCAACCAAATTTCTACCATCTAATCTGTATCCTCCGCTCCTTGCCCTCTCTCCCTCTCCTCCCTTGCAGTCGTCAAAGAATCTTTTCTTCTATACATAAGTCTGATTTTGAGTTCTTATCATAGGGGTCTCATACAATATTTGTCCTTTTGTTGCTGACTGCTTTCACTCACATCATGTCTTCCAGTTGAAACCAGGTTATGAGCTGTTTCCTGGAATCGTCATTATTCTTTCTCATTGCATAGTGCTACATTGAGTATATATAGCATAATTTACCTATCTGTTCCTCTGTTGTTGGGCATCTACGTTGATTCCATCTTTTTGCTGTCATGGACTCTGCTGCCATAAACATTCTTGTACATGTGTCCGTTGGTATGAATGTCCTTGATTCTGTAGGATATATTCCAAGCAGTGGAATTGCTGGGTCAAATGGTATATCTATATCCAGTTTTTTAAGGAAGCCCCAGATTGCTTTGCAAAGATGCTGGACCATTTTGCAACCCACCAACAGTGTAGGAGAGTTCCACTTTCTCCACAGCCTCTCCAGCATTTGTTGTTTTGTGTTTTTTGGCTCACGGCCAACCTTGTTGGGGTGAGATGTTATCTCTCTGTAGTCTTGATTTGAATTTCTTTAATAAATAAAGATCATGAACATGTACGCATGTGTTTTTTGGTTGCCTGGACCTCCTCTTTAGAGAAATGTTTGTCCATGTCCTTTGCCCATCACTTAATTTGATGATTTATCTTCTTCTTATTGGTATTTTGTAGTATTTTATAGATTATGGAGATCAGGTGTCGGTCTGACATAGAGTTGCCAAATATTTTTTCACATTCTGTGGGTGTTCTTTTAATTCTATTAATAGAGTCTTTGGATGAGCAAAAGTATTTGTTTCTTAATAGTTCCCATTTATCTATTTTCTCTTCTGTTGATTGTGGTTTGTCTGACAGATTTTGAAGTCTGTCTACATTGTGTAGTAAAACTTCCATTGTTGTTCCTACCTTTTCTTGGATGAGGTTTATCATTTTAGATTTGATATTGACTTTTATCCAGTTCGAGTTGGTTTTTGTATGAGGTGTAAGATATGGATCTTGTTTCAATTTATTGCAGATAGATATCCAATTTTGCCAGCACCGTTTGTTGAAGATACTGTTTTTACCCAGTTTAATGTCTTAGGGCTTTTGTTGAATATCAGCTGTTCGTAGGCAGATGGTGTCATCTCTGGCATCTCAATTCTGTTCCATTGATCGATCTGTCTGTTCTTGAACCAGTACCGGGTTGTTTTGACCACTGTGGCAGTGTAATATGTTCTAAGGTCAGGTAATGAGAGGCCTCCCAGTGTGTTCTTCTTTAGTAGTACCTTACGTATCTGGGGCTTCTTCCTTTTTCAAACGAAATTGGTGATTTGTTTCTCTATCTCATTAAAAAACGACACTGGAACTTCTATTGGGATTGCATTATATAAGTAGATTGCTTTCGGTAAAATAGGCATTTTCACAATGTTAAGTCTTCCTATCCATGAGCAGGGTAGGTTTCTCCATTTATTTAAGTCTCTCTTAGTTTCTTGTAGTAAGGGCTTGTAGTTCTCTTTGTAAAGGTCTGTTATTTCTCTAGTTAGATTAATTCCTAGGTACTTTATCTTATTAGGGGCTATCGTAAATGATACTGATTTGATGATTTCTTCATTAACAGTCTCGTTGGTATAAAGGATTCCTACTGATTTACTTATATCTATCTTGTATCCTGAGACTTCTATCAGCTTACTTATAGATCCTTTGAGATTCTCTGCATATACAATCATATCATCAGCAAACAGGGAGATTTTGACTTCTTCTTTGCCAATGCAGATGCCCTTTATCCCTTGGTCTTGTCTAATTGCTCTGGCTAGAACTTCTAGTACAGTGTTGAATAGGAGAGGTGAGAGTGGGCATTGGCATCTTTGTCTAGTTCTTCTCAAGGGAAACTCTTTCAGTCTCTCTCCATTCAGGATGACGTAGGCAGTTGGCTTTGTATAAATGGCCTTTACAGGGTTGAGGAATTTTCCATCTATGCCTATTTTGCTAAGAGATTTTAGAATGAATGGGTGTTGGATTTTATCAAATGCCTTTTCTGCATCAGTGTACAAAATCAGGTGATTCTTGTCTTTTGTGCTATTTATGTGGTTAATCACATTAATTGTTTTTCTGATGTTGAACCAGCCTTGCATCCCTGATATGAATCCAACTTGGTCAGGATGGATTATTTTTTGGATATGTTGTTGTATTCTACTGGCAAGAATTTTGTTGAAGATTTTTGCTTCTAGATTCATGAGTGATATCGGTCTGTAGTTCTCCTTCTTTGTTGGGTCTTTCACTGGCTTTGGTATCAGGGTTCATCGAATGAATTTGGGAATATTCCATCCCTTTCTATACTGTGAAATAGTCTCAGTAGTATTGAAGATAATTCTTCTCTAAAAGTTTGGTAGAATTCTGCAGTGAAGCCATCTGGGCCCGGGCTTTTTTTTGGTTGGCAGTGTTTTGATGACATTTTGAATCTCTTCCTTTGTGATGGGTTTATTAAGTTGTTCTGCTTCACGTTGTGATAATGTGGGTAGGTGATATCAATCAAGGAATTTGTTCATTTCCTCTAGGTTTTCAAATTTGTTAGAATACAGTCTTTCATAGTATTCAGTTATGATATTTTTGATTTCATTGGATCTGTTGTGACCACTCCCCTCTCATTTCTAATTTGGGTTATTTGTTTCCTCTCCTGTTTTTCTTTAGTAAGTTTAGCCAGTGGTTTGTCAATTTTGTTGATCTTTTCAAAAAACCAGCTTTCAATTGTTTTTCTTTTCTCTAATTCATTTAGCTCTGCTCTAATCTTTGTGATCTTGTTTCTTGTGGTGTCTGAGGGGTTCCTCTGTTGTTCTCTGTCTACTTGTTCAAGCTGTAGAGTTAGTTCCTTGATTTGGTTTCTTTCTTCCTTCCAGATGTGTGCATTTATGGAGATAAGCAGACCTGAGCACTGCTTTGACTGTATCCCATAGGTTCTGGTAGGAAGTGTTTTCATTCTCGTTGGAATCCATGAATTTCTTTACTTCATCCTTGATTTCTTCTGTGACCCATGTTTTTTTGAGCAAGCTGTTGTTCAGCTTCCCAAAGTTCCAATTTCTATCTATATTTTTTCTGCTATTGATTTCAACTTTTATGGCTTTATGATCTGAGAAGATGCTTTGCAGTAATTCAATGGTATGGATTTTGTTCAGAATTGCCTTATGTCCTAACACATGGTCTATTCTGGAGAATGTTCCATGTGCACTGGAGAAGAAGCTGTAGTTGTCCGCTGATAGGTAGAAAGTTCTGTATGTATTGATGAGGTTTAGTTGGTTAATTGTAGCAATAAGGTCTTCTTTATTGAGCTTTTTTGTAGATAATCTGTCCAGTATTGAGAGTGGAGTGTTGAAGTCTCCCACTATTATTGTGGAGTAATCTAACTCTTTCTTCAGTGTAGTCAATGTTTCTTCAATGTATTTAGGTGCTCTGGTATTAGGCGCATAAATATTTGATATAGTTAAGTCTTGCCTGTGTACTGAACCTTTCAGCAATAAATAGTGTCCCTCTTTGTCCATGTTGGTGGATTTTACATTAAAATTGATTTTGTCTGAGGTTAGAATAGCCACCCCTGCTCTTCTTTGTTCATTGTTAGCTTGATGTATATTCTTCTGTTCTTTAATCTTCAGTTTATTCCAATCTTTAAGTCTCAAGTTAGTTTCTTGTAGACAACATATGGATGAGTCATGTCTTTTGATCTGAGATGTCAACCTGATGTCTCTTTACTGGAGCATTCAGTCCATTCACAGTCAATGTAATTATTGATAGATATGTGTTCATAGCTGCCATTGTGATATGTTTCTTTTTGTGTTGATGCTTTCTCTGTTACTCTTATTAGTTTGTTCTCAGACATCTTTTTTGTGAGTTGATTTTTCACCTTTTTCAGAGCTGATTTTGTAGTTGTTGAGACTCCTGTGTTACATTTCTTGATATAATATGTTACGTCTTTGTTATGTTTTATGGCTGCCCCTATGATCCCCCTTAATAAATTATAAATAAACCCAATTTTAATTACTACCAGTCTTGTCATCTTCCTCTTCATCTGGAAGGACTATAATGACTGTAGTACATCCCTCTTTTTATTATGATGACATCATAGTTTTCACGATAATCACTGGATGTTTTCTTTCAGTATTAAAGCTGTGATTGAATTTGGAACCTTCCCTAACTGAGTAGAATTCTGAATAATGTGTTGTTCTAAAATATAAAGTTAATGGTTTTGTTCTTCTAAGCCAAAGCCAAGAACTTCTTTCAGTATTTCTTGTAGTTTTGGTTTGGTTTTTACAAAGTCTCTGAGTTTCTGTTTATCTGGGAATGTCTTAATTTCATTTTCCTATTTGAAAGATAGTTTTGCAGGATATGTAATTCTTGGTTGGAAGTTCTTCTCCTTCAAGGCTTTGAATGTGTCATGCCACTGTCTCTGTGCCAGCATGGTTTCTGCTGAGAAATCTGATGAAAGCTTATAGGGTTTCCCTCTGAATATTGGCTTTGCTTTTTGAGTCTTGCTGCCTTTAAAAGCATTTTGTTAAGCTTGATTATAATGTGTCTTGAGAGTCTTTCTTTTGAGATCTATATCGAGTGGCATACAATATGCATCTGGGATATCTATATCCTCTTCCTTCATGATTTCTGGGAAGGTTTCTGTCAGCAGCTCAGCAACAATACTCTCTGCATTCTCAAGTGTCTCGTCCTGTTCAGGGACTCCAATTAATTGAAGGTTGCTCCTCTAAATAGTCTCACATGCTTCTTAATGCTTCTTCATTTTTCTTGTTTCTTTTTTCTGATTTCTTCCCATAGACACTGGCATCTGTAGCGCTGTCTTCCAAGTCAGAAATTCTTTTTTCCATTTGTTCCATCCTGGTTTCTTGGCTTTGAATGGAAATTTCTATGTCTTTGATCTTGTTTGTGATCTGTTGAATTTCAGAGTACTGTTGTTCCATCAGATAGAGCAGCTTGCTTAATTTTTCATTTTGCTCTGCTGCATTTTTTATAAGGTCTAGAAGGGCTCTGTATATAATCCTTTTGTATTCACCTTCCAATAATTTCAGAAAAGTTTCTTCAACAACCCCTTGGTTGTTTTGTTTGGGAGCCTTCTGAAGCCATGGGTGATTTCTTGTTTACCATTTTCTCAAGTATCTGTTGCTTTTTGGGTTTCATGTGAGTCAGTAAATGTTGGGAAAGATACTGTGAGGATGAACTGCAAGTGTTTCTTTAGGCTGTCTTAAAATGAAAAATAAAAGGTATCCGACCACTTCCAAGTCAGTCAGGTTTTCAGATGTAGAGGTCCCTCTTCCCAGATGGCAAAGGTAAGCACCTTTTGAACTGGTTCAAAATACAACAGTGCTGCTGCCCTGATGGCCTCTGCTGACAAGGCCTAGCCTTAGGCGACACTATGTAAACTACCGTTTTTCTGGCATAAAAGCGCTGTCCTGTGGGCAGGCTCTGGCTCCCAGGCTAACAATTAGGTCCAGCTGTGGCCACCGTATCTAAGATGGTGCCCTCCATACGGTCACTGCCTCTTCCATACAAACTACCCTGTGTCAGAAGTTGAAAGAGTGGCTAAAGGTGCCAAGACGTAGTGAGTCCTCAGCCTCTGTTGCCAGGCCTGCACGGTAGGTGACACTGTGTAAACTACTGCTTTTCTGTAGGAGAAGCGCTGTTCTATTTGCAAGCACTGGCTCCCAGGCTAAGAATTAGGTCCTGCTAAAATCTCTGTATCCAACATGGCGTCCTGCATACAGACACTGTGGTTTCATACTAACCATGCTATGACAGTGATAAAAAGACAGGCCCAAAGTTGCTAGATGAACAGAGTCCTAAGCCTGGCTCTCAAATATGGCAATTTCATCTGCCTATCCCACCAGCAATGCGTCTAAGTCTAGCCTCTAGGCAAGACCCTGTTCTACCCACCAGCCAAGACAGAGAAAAAAATGTCAAAATGGTGTATTTACCTTCCGTCCTTGAGAGCCATGCTAGCCAGGATCAGGAGTCAGTGAAAGAGAGGAGGTTTTTCGTTCAGTGGTATGAAGTCCAAATTAACAGCCCTGTGCCGTGTCCTGGGGGCTCACTAGGTGACCAGAGGGCTCAGTTCAGGTCTTGGTTTCCAGAGGGATATACAGAGACGTGTGCATAGTCCACCATCTTGCCTCTGCTTTCCTACTCCATTTATTTTTTAATGTTACCATACTCTACCTAGTTCAGGACAAATGAGACAGTGGGAGTTGCAGCTAAGATTACAAAATTTGAATAGTCCTCAGATTTTAATGTGGGTAGGAATCACTTGGGGCAGAGTGAGTATGGAATAGCTTATTAAAAATGCATCGTTTCTGGCAGTTCTACTCTGCACACATAGCATTGCCATGACAACTAACAACCGCAGCAACACACAAAAGACATTCTGATCCAGTCAGTTTGGGGTCTAGTCCAGTAATCTGCAGTTTAACATGTTCTTCTGGTGATTCTGAAGCAGGTGGTCCAACTATTCTACTTTGTGAAACATTGTTCACGTGATTATTATTCTACAATTGAATTACATAGAAAAAAACCTGGAGGGACTCTCTAGAGATTTTTACGTTCTGGTACAATATGGATTTAGAAGTCAGGGGGCATTCTTATTTCTTTCTGTTGAAGAGCAGATTTCAAAGAGAAAATGAAGAAAGTGAATAGCTGGAGATATGGGTGATGTCAAAAACTCAGATTTCACTTCTTGTATAATTGATTATAAAATCAGAGTAATGGTGTCCCAGCATAGAACTAAGTTTATTTTACAAATGCCAGAAGAATGTACTTGACTAGAAACTCACACCTGATCAAAATAAATATTGAGCTAGAGAGAGAAATATTCTAAGACTGTAAAACAGCGTTATGTAGTTTGACAGAAGATGAAGCTGCATAATGGAGGTTGTTTTGGCATAACAAAATGTTAGCTGTTTCTTTCATTTGAATTATTTACAATGAGTGATTCTTTTGAAAGTAAAATATTTAAACAAATGCATTGATAACTAAAAATGGGCACATTTTCATACTTCTTGCAGTCATTTAAGAAAGCAAGCCATTTAATTTTGTGCTTAATATAATTTTTATTATGTAAACGGAGTGTTTTGATATTAATATTTAAACATTTATAATTTTAAAAGATTTATCAACCATTTCATTGAAAACAGTATTAACTATCAACCATTTCACTGAAAGCAGTATTAACTATTGACAGTTTCATTGAAAGCAGTATTAACTATTTAACTACTGTTTTACTTTTTGAGTCCTGTCTGAACTCACCTGCTTTTCCTAGGTGAAGTATAAACAACATGCGGTCTTGAACATTTCCTCCTGAAGTGAATTCAGATTGAATCTAGATTTTAAAAATAATTGTGAAAGTAACACTGTATTAAGCAATCTACATTAGAGTTTTTAACAACACACATTTTATTTTGGAGTAATTTTAGATTGACAGAAAAGTTTCAAAAATAATGGGGAGAGTTCTTTATACCCCTTACCCAGTCTTCCTTATTGGTGACTGTCTTAGTCATCTAGGACTGCTATGGCAGAAATTCCAGAAATGGATGGTTTTAACAGAGAAGTTTATTCTCTCACGTTCTAGTTGAGCTACAAGTCCAAACTCAGCATCAGTTCCAGGGGAAGAAGCCTTTGTCTTCTCCGTCTGCTCTCAAAGAAGATACTTGTGATGCATCAGCCGTTCTTTGGTCTGGGGGCTTATCTGCATAGGAACCACAGATCCAAAGGGTGTGCTCTGCTCCTGGTGCTGTTTTCTTAGTGGTCTGAGGTCCCCCACTTTCAGCATGCCTCCCTTTCTGTTTATCTCTTATAAGATAAAGGGTAGTACAAGTCACACATTAGGGAAACTGTCTTTACACTGGGTGAGGGAGGTGACCTTACTAAGAGTGTTACGGTCCCACCCTAATCCTCTTTAACACAATCCAGTCTTGCCATGTTAACCACAGGCAGAGATTGGGATTTGTAACATAGGAGAATCACAGAATGGAGGATAACATCACAATACTGGGAGTCATGGGCCAGCGAAATTGCTACATACATTTTTGGGGACCACAATTCAATCCATGATAGTGACATTTTATATTACTGTGATACATTTGTAAAAAGTAAGAGGCCATTATTGGTACATTACTATTAATTAGACTCCAGACTTTATTCAGATATCACTTGGTTTTTTTATTAACATCCCTTTGTTGTTTCAGGATCCAGTTTAGGATTTTACATTATGGTTAGCACTTGGTCACTTTTGTTTTTTATTTTAATTTTTTTACTTGATATGTTGATTTAAATGTCAATTCATATCCAATTGTGAGAAATAATACAGAGTGATTCTGTATAGTTTTTACTCAGTTTCCCCCAAACTTAATAGAGTTAAGATACAGGACAATTCCATCACCAAAAAACAAAACAGAATAAAAAACCTAACCTCTGGTCATTGTGAAGGGTCAGCAAAAAAGAGGAAGACCCGCAACAAGATAGACTAACACAGTGGCTGCAACAATGTGCTTAAGCATAAAAACCATTGTGGACACGGTGGAAGACCGTGCAGTGTTTCATTCTGTTGTTCATAGTGTTGATATGAGTTGGAAGTGACTCGATGGCACCCAACAACAACAACAACTGGGCTTCGGATTTGATTGATTTGACCTTCTCTAACTGACCATTAGGAGGCAGCTTGGCTTCTTGGAAAGCACACCTGCTTGAGAGTCAGACATGTTAATTACCATCACTGCCACTAAAAAAACCAAACCAAGACCAAATCTGTTGCCAACAAGTCAATTCCAACTCACAATAACCATGTAGGACAGTGTAGAACTACCCTATAGAGTTTCCAAGGAACATCTGGAAACTGTTGACCTTTTGGTTGGCAGACATAACTCTTATCCACCACACTGCTGGCACTCTACTGGTGCTGCTCACCAATGTATGTTGAACATGTACATGACAGAGACAGCACAAAGGGATGTACATGCTGTATGCTACACGAGTCTAGAGGTGCCACTAGCATTGTGTTACAGGCCCTGTTCATAGCACTTTACATGTATTAACGCGTTTAATCTTCACAATAGCCCTCTGAGTTAGGCAATAGTATTATCCTCATTCTCTTGAGTATGTGTACAGCTTTAGCTGCAATTTACAAGTACTTAACAGCTTTGGCCTCAATTTCCACAGTTATAGTATGGGGATAATAATATAATTTTGTGAGATTACCTAGCTAATAAGTGGAAGAGCCAAGATTATAGTTACATAGCGTGTGGAATTACAAATTTAAAATTCGGAAGAGTTCTGTGTAACTAGCGATGAGAGCAGACTTCGTATCTGAACTCACTTATTCGTAGGTTGACCTTAACTAAGTTATTAAAACTTTCTTAACCTCTGTTTGCTCATCTATGAAATCACAAATTAGATTACATAATCTAGAAAAGACTCCTGATTTAAAAACCAAGAAAAATGTCCATAAAATTGAAATAGGCATTTTAAAAATTAATTTCCAACTCAAAGACCTGATGTATTCTGTTTTTACTTCTTGCCAATCAAGTTTTAAAAATATAAAATGTTCATTCAAATGAGACTACTGGTGACCTAGATTGAATTATATATCCCCCAAATATGTGTAGCAATCTACACTTTGTGCTTTTGTGTAATTCCTAATCTCTACCTGTGGTTAATAGGGCAAATTGGATTATGTTAAAGAGGATTGGTCTGGGACTGGTGCTAAGGTTGCCTCCTTGATCCAATGTAAAGACAATTTCCTTAGGGTGTGGCTTGCACTATATTTTATGCTACAAGAGCTGAAAGGAAAGGAAAGCAAGAGGGGGGTTGGGGATCTCATACCATCAAGAACACAGCACTGGGAATAGAGCATGTCCTTTGGACCAGAGATTCCTGTGCCAAGATGCTACCAGACCAAGGGAAGATTAATGTATCACAAGGACCCTCCAGAGCCCACAGGGAGACAAAGACTTCCACTGGAGCTGATGCCCTAAATTTGAACTTGTAGTCTACTGAACTGTCAGAGAGTATACTTCTGTTTATTAAAGACATCCATTTATGATATTTCTGTTATAACAGCACTAGGTGATTAAGACAATTGGATGTTTCCCATTGTCGTTTCAGGGGAATCTACATATTTTAGAAACCCTGGTGGCATAGTGGCAAAAGGTTGGCAGTTCAAATCCACCAAGTACTCCCTGGGAACTCTATGGGGCAGTTCTACTCTGACCTCTAGGGTCACTATGAGTCAGACCTGACTTGATGACAGTGGGCTATATATTTTAGTGACAGTTTTTTTCTGGTCTCCAGCTTTTAGCTTGATTTTGAATTTTTGACTAAACTTTTGAGTGTTACTCGATGATACACATACTCTTTGTATTCCAGTAAAATTAAACTATATGCATGTCACTTATGTAAGAATGCACAGGCAAATAAATACTATATAGCCACATATTTCAGTAGACTAAACTGAGATGAAATTATCCCTCACACTGTGCTGTAATAGGCTATTGATCTCAGACTGCATTTTCTGTTTCTTTATAATTGAATTTTGTGCCCAAACACAAAAGCATGTTCAAGTTCAGGTTGCATTTAGCAAAATAAAAACTGTATCTGGAATCAGTTTTAGAACATGCTCACTGGAGAACTTAGCCTTTCTTAGTATTGAATATGAAACACTGTGACTCCTTTAAGAAAGGACATGTACTATTTTCTTGGAAGAGATTTGTTTTCCCCCACAAAAGCTAAACTTTAGATCTTAACTGTTTTAAAAATTAGGTAGAAGTAGATCCACAGATCAGAATATATACACAACTATAGCATTTTCCGCTAAGAATGATAACTAGTGGAAGACAGGCTGTGGTTACATAAATTAACCCATCTCTAGGGATGAGAGAAGTACAGCCAGAGCACTCCATCGAGGCAAGGGTGGAGAGGCTGTGTCTTACATACTTTAGACAGGGCATCATGCTTGGCACAACGGAGGGTCAGCAAAAAAAGAGGAAGACCCTCAATGAGATGGACTGACACAGTTGCTGCAACAGTGGGCTTAAGCACAAAAATGATTGTGGGCATGGTGCGGAACTGGGCGGAGTTTTGTTCTGTTGTGCATAGAGCCACTATCAGTTGCAACTGTCTCAGTAGCACCTAACAACAACAGGGACTAAAGGAAATCCTGGTGATGTAGTGGTTAAATGTTGTGACTGCCAACTGAAAAGGTAAGCAATTCAAATCCACCAGGCACTCCCTGGAAACACTGTGGGGGCAGTTCTTCTATTCCCTATAGCATCACTATGAGTCAAAATCTATTTGATGGCAATGGGTTTGATTTGGGTTTGGGTTTTTTTTTTTTTAGAGACTAAAAGGAATTAAGACTAAAGGAAATAGGACAGAAGGCTTTTATTTTATTTTATTTTATTTATTTTTCTCTATATATCTTACTGTACTTTAGATGAAGATTTACTGAACAAAGTAGTTTTTCATTAAACAGTACACATATTGTTTTATGACATTAGCTAAAACCAAAACAGGTCAACATTGTCCCTTCTCAACCCTGGGTCACCTATTACCAGCTTTTCTGTCCTCTCCTGCCTTTAAGTCTTTACTCCTGGGCTTTTGTGTCCCTGAAGTCTTGTTTTGTTTTATGAGTCTGTCAAATCTTTGGCTGTAGGGTGAATGAATCTCTGGAGGGACTTCACTACTGAACTGAATGAGTGTCTGGGGGCCATGCTCTCAGGGTCTCTCCCGTCTCTGTCAGGCCAGCTAGTGTCTTCCTTTTTGAAGTAGAATTTTGT
The DNA here is from genome assembly GCA_028571685.1 of Heterohyrax brucei. Classification (NCBI taxonomy): domain Eukaryota; kingdom Metazoa; phylum Chordata; class Mammalia; order Hyracoidea; family Procaviidae; genus Heterohyrax; species Heterohyrax brucei. Next base: position 90,782,805 of record CM053146.1, read on the forward strand.
TCTATGCTCTTCTCCAGCATTGTCCAAGACGCTCTGTTGTGACCCCTGTTGGAGCACTTGGTGCTGGTAGCCCGGCCCCGTCTAGTTCTAACTAGATGGTTCAGTCTGGTGGAGGCCGCTGTAGATGGGGTCCATTACCCGTCTGGACTGTTCTTTCCTCTGTACCTGTAGTTTTCTTTCTTTATTCTTCCTTGCTCCCAAAGGGGTGAAACCAGTGCAGGATCCTAACTGGCTGCTCTCGGGCTTTTAAGACCCATGATGCTACTCACCAGAGTAAAATGTAGAACATTTTCTTTTTAAACTGTGGTATGGCAGTTGAGCTAGATGTCCCCTAAGGTCATGGTCCCCACAGCCTCTCAGCCCAGCAATTCATTCTCTCGAGGAGTTTGGATGTGTCTGTGGAGCTCCCATGACCTTGTCTTGTACAAGTTGTGCTGGCCTTCCTAGTGCTGTGTACTGTCTTACCCTTCACCAAAGTCACCCCTTGTCTACTGTCTCTTTAGTGTTTTTCTATCCCCACCCCTCCCCTCCCTGGTAACCATCAAAGATTCTTTTCTTTGTGTGCAAACCTTTTCATGAGTTTTTATAGTAGTGGTCTCATACAATATTTTTCCTTTTGTGATTGACTTATTTCACTCAGCCTTTACAAATGCCCTCCATTTTCTTCCTTGTTATGAGAAGCTTTACATACTCATGATTGTTCTTCATTGTTGCATATACCACAGTTTGTTGATCCATTCATCTGTTGATGAGCATCTCGGTTGTTTCCAAGTTCTTGCTATTGTGAGTAATGCTGTTGTAAACATGGGAGTGTGTGTAACTGTGAACTGACTCATTTCTTTAGCATATATTTCTAGGAGTGGGATTCCTGGATCATGTGGTATTTCAGTATTTCTAGAGAAGTACCATATTGCTGTCTAAAGTGGTTGTAGTGTTTTGTGTTCCCACCAGCAGTTCATAAGACTTTCAGTCTTCTTGCAGCCTCTACAGCTTTTACCATTTACGGTTTTGGTGGTTTGTGCCGGTAATGCTGGGGTGAAGACCGCTGTGGTTTTGATTTGCATTTCTCTAACATTTCCTGATGTGTCTGTTGGCTGCTCAGATGCCTTTGGTGAAATGTCTGCTCATTTTCTTTACTCATTTTTTAATTGGATTGTTTGTCTTTTTGTTGTAGAGGTGTTGAACTTTCTTGTAGCTTTTAGGGATTAGTCCTTTGATTTTTAATAGGCATTTTTTCCCCCCGTTCTGTAGATTCTCTTTTTACTCTTTTAGTAGAGTCTTTTGATGAGCATAGGTATTTAATTTGTAGAAGATATAAATTATCTAGCTTATCTTTTGGAGTTTGTGTGCTGTTGTTTATGGATAGTATACTGCTAATGTCCTACTAGGGCTTCTAGTGTTGATCCTGTTTTTTCTTCTATGAACTTTATACTTTTGGGCTTTAAATTTAGGTCTTTGATCCATTTGAGATTAGTTTTTGTATATGGTGTGAGGTATGTGTCCTGTTTCACTTTTTTGCACATGGTCGTCCAGTTTTGCGGGCACCAATTGTTAAAAAGACTCTTTTTCCTATTTGGTAGACTTTGGGCCTTTATTGTAGATGTGGTGACCACAGGTGAATGGATTTACACCTGAGTTCTCGTTTCTGTTCCACTGGCCTGTCATTGTGCCAGTACCAGGCTGTTCCGACTTCCGTAGCTGTATAATGAGGTCAGGTAGCAGAGTCCTTCTACTTTATTCTCCTTATTTAGTAGTTTGTTACTTTTCCAGGGCTTTTTCCTTTTCCATATAAAGTTAATAATACATTTTACCACTTCTTTAAAGAGTGTTGTTGGTATTTGGGTTGGAATTGTGTTGTATCTCTAAATCACTTTGGGTAGAATTGTCATTTTCTCAGTGTTGAGTCTACCTATCCATGAGCATGGTATGTTTTCCCAGTTGTATAGATCTCTTATGGTTTCTTGAAGTAGTGTTTCGTAGCTTTCTTTGTATAGGTCTTTTACATGTCTTGTTAGAGTTTATTCCAAAGTATTTTATATTCATAGGGACTATTATAAATGGAATTGTTTTACTCATTTCCTTTTTGTTGTTCTCTTTATTAGTGTATAGGAATCCAACTGATTTTTGTAGGTTTATCTTGTATCCTGGTACTCTGCTGAATCTATTAGCAGTAGTTTTCTCCTGGAGTCTTTTGGGCTTCCTCTGTATAGTATAGTATCATATAATCTGCACATAGGGACTGTTTAATTTCTTCATTAACAATACCCTTTATTTCTTTTTCTTGCCTTATTATTCTAGCTAGAAGTTAAATAGTTATTGCTTATTACTTATTATTACTTATTACTCTAGCTAGTGTTAAACAGTGGTCATATGGGCAGCCTTGTCTTGTTTCTGTCCTCAAGGGGAATGCTTTTAGCTTCTCTCCATCAAGAATGATGTTGGCTGTTGGTTTTGCATACATGCCCTCTATTGTGTTGAGAAACTTCTCTCCTATACCTATTTTATTGAGAGTTTTTATCAGGAATAGGTGTTGGATTTTGTCAAATGCCTTTTCTGCATTGACTGAGGTGAAAAGGTGATTATTTTCTTTCTTTTTACTTATGTAGTGGATTATGTTGTTTGATTTTTCTAATGTTGAACCCTCTGCATACCTGGCATGAAGCCCACTTGGTCATGGTATATTATTTTTTGGATATAATACTAAATTTTATTGGCTTAGATTTTGTTGAGGACTTTTGAATTTGTATTTGTAAGAGATATTGCTCTGTAGTTTTCTTTTTTTTGTGAAGTGTTTGCCTGGTTATGCTGACTTTGGAATGAATTCCAAAGTATTCCTTGCTTTTCTATATTCTGAAATAGTTTTAGTAGTACTGGTGTAAGCTCTTCTCTGAATGCATGGTATAATTCTTTAGTGAAGCCATCTGGACCAGAGGGGAGGTGGTGGGAGGCACAAAGCAAAACAGAAGGAACAGAAAAAAGAAACACTAGCAACAGACAAATGTCACTCAAGGAGCTACCCAATGGTGGTGGTGGTTAGGGGGTGAGGGTTGTGGCAATCTAAGTTTCTTGTGCTGAAGAAGTGTTCTTCTGGCCAAGAGACTACAGCTGGTGGGAGGCAGAGAAGGGGGTGGTGGTAGGTGGGAAGAGTGAGGTTAGGAAAGTGTATATTGCTCCTTTCCTGCTGAAGGTGATTGTATGTGCTCTGTCTGCTGATCTTCAGTGTCGGTGGGCCAAATCCAAGCAGCACTGATGTTGCACTTTCTAGCTGGCTGAGCCACCACAAGTAGCCAGGAGGGATCAGAGGTAGGGCAGCTGGGAGAAGATGTGGGTGGGAAAGGGTATAGTTCTGGTTACCAGTTATTTTGTCTCCTTCTAGGATTTCCCCTAAACTGCTTTCCTGTGCTGTCTGTCCACGGATCTCCAAGTTGGGGAATCCATGCTGGGTTGATTAGATGATAGGGGACTTACTCTCTCTCTTCTCACTCTTGGTTCTCTGTCTGTTTTGAGATAGGGGTGTGAAGAGTCAGTCTAACTACACCTTGGAACATTCCAGAATGATAAGCAAGTTACTTTACCGGCACCCATACCCAGTGTTACCCAATTTGGGTCTGTGCCTTGAAGCAGTTTGAGCCAGTGAAACATACTCCCAGTTAGAAAGAGGAAGAAGTTTTATTAGGAGGTACGATACCACTGGAGACTTGACAGAAATGCAGGCTGTTCTCCATGGAGTCTCAAAAAACAGTTTTTATGTTAGAGTTTATGCATCATTTTGGCAAGGAATACTTCATATTTTTAAGCATGTAGCCCACAGATAGCTTATGCATCACAAAATAGCTACAAGAAACTCTTTATTAAGCTACAGATATGTATTTCAGACACCAAGACTCTAATTTGCATATTTGTAACAGGCAAAGACAAAACTTACCCAAAAATTCCTCGGCTAGTGGAACTAGCCTGTAAGTCCACTCTGAATGAGATAAGGAACAACAAAGAAAGTTGTAAATACAGAAAATGCCAGGTAGCCTTCCTAGCTACTGTTTTCTAGGCTGAAGGCCATTTCTCAGGAGAGCAAAGAAAAGGAGGGAAACCAAGTTCACAGGAACTGAGGGGACTCTGTGCTCCTTTGGAAAGAGGCCAGTGCAGATGCCAGAGCAGCTGGTGCAGTAAAAAACAATTACAGATTATTTAGAGTATTGTTATGGTATTAGTTATGTCAAGCTCTTATCTACCTGTTTTGAAAAGGAAAAAACATATTGGAAGGCATTAGGGTTACACCCAGGATGAGTTGCTTAAATTATCCTTAAAGTTGTTGTCCAGAAAATTCAGTTTAAAGCAAACTCAGAGGCATGTACAGATGTGACAGAGGTGATTGCTCTATGTTCTTTCAACAGGGGCACCAGAGAGCTACATCCAGGCCCAGGGAATCAAACTAGGGGAGCAAGACACTGCATTGGTGTGACACCCCACAATAAGGCCCTGGCAGTATAGTGGTTAAGTGCTACATCTGCTAACCAAAAGTTTGGCAGTTCAAATCTGCTGGCTGCTCCTTGGAAACTCTATAGAGCAGTTCTGCTCTGCCCTACAGGGTCACTATCAGTCAGAATCAACTAGATGGCACTGGGTTTTGGTTCTATCAGTCCCAAAGCCTTGGTTGCAGAAGCCATCGTGAAATCTGCTTGTGCATGTACCTCATTATCTTAGGCCTACATTTCCCCACCTTGTACTAAAGAAAACATGAGATCCTTCCCACCTAAAATCCTTTATAAGCTCTGACAAAGCCTCAGTTAGGGGAGGCAGGGGTTTGTGTTGCTTAGGCCCTCCGTGTCTCACTTGCAAGCTGCTCTCTAATAAAGCTTTGCTTGTGTGGAAAGGTTCTCTTTGCCATACTTACTCATGATCAGTGAGAGGCGAGAAATCTCGTATGGGTTTGTGGTGTCTGAGATGTCCCCAAGACAGTTTCTTATTCCGTTTGTGCCTGGCTGGGATCTTTATCTCTTCATTTGATGCTTCAGGTTCCAGAATTGATATTTGTCTCTGTTTTACTTAGTTTTTTGAATCTTTGCTGTGGAGGGACAGCGTGTTGCTTTTCTGCATGGTGCCGTGTTAACCAGAAGTCAAAATAAAGATCTTTAGAATTATGTTACCTGCTGCCACCTGAGACAATTTTCTTCTTAGTTTAGACTTAATTTACTTCTTTAAATTGAAATAGGAGATGGAAATTTTTAGAATGCAAAGAGACAGATCACTGAGTGGCTTTTGCATTCCCTTTATTCTCTAGCAAATATAACAGTCCAGTAATAAAATCAGTTACTGTTGAGTCCACTCAGATTCATGGCAAACCCGGGTATCAGAGTAGACCTGTGCTGCATAGCTTTTTCATTTGCTTATATTTCAAAGTAGATTGCCAGGCCTTTCTTCTGAGGTGTCTCTGGGTGGACTTGAACTGCCAGCCTGTCAGCAGCCAAGTACGTTAATCATTTGAACAAACCTAGAGCTCTGTTCCCATCAGATAGCATAAATGCACGAGATCTTATGGTGCCTAATGTCACCTTCTGGCTTTACTTTGTGTACCAATATGTGGTTTTGGAGTTTCTCATGAGTCAGTGAAGCATTCTTAGTGGTTACACATGTTGGTGGGAGAATATTGTACAGTAGTAGAAGTATTCTATTCTTTAACATTTTTCTATTTGTGAATATGCAATGAGCGTGCTACCATATTGGTGGCTATATATATGGGCATTGAATATTAGAACTGGGAATGGCTCTATTTTTCTAAAATACATCATAATAGTAATTAAATTAAAAAATTAAAAATATTGATTTTAAATAAATTTGATTAAATAATTAATTTCATTAATAATTGTGTCATATTCTAGGAAATAATTTTGAATATTTTAAAAGAAAAACTCTGAGAATATATATGAGAAATAATTTAATTTTCCAGCTTTTTAACATTTACATTCCTGATGCAAATACATCTACCTTTGAGCACTTTGGAAACAATAACATGTGCTTTTTAAAAATTCTTTAAATATGGGTGACGATCATGATGAAAATCGTGATAGAAATAGAAAATATAAAAGTCAAGTTCAGGAAAGAATAAAATTTGAAAATTTTTCTTATCAAGATCAAGATAGAAACAGAAAATAGAAAAGTCAAGCTTAGGAAAGAAGAAAATTTGAAAAATAGAATAAGTTAGAAAATTCACAAAAAGTCTGCTTAAATGTTACAAGCTGGAACCTAAGCAAAAAAATTCTGCTGAGCATGACCTACATAAGGTCATGAATAAGACATAAGAAATTTTTATTTAATTCAGATTTAATTATTGATCAAAACAAAGAAAATGAGCAAGAAAATTAGTTTCATCAAACCCACACTTTGAATAGGTCACGTGAAATCCCTGAATAGGGAATGGAAGGAGAAGAAAAGTCTGTCCTTGATATTTGAGATGCTAGGGCACAAAGGGTGAGAAGTACAAATGGAAGCTAACAAATTCGTATGTTAATAAGGAATTAAATCCCCTTTCCTGGAGTCTCACTTTTAAACACTTCCTCAGTAGAAGGCACCCACCCATTTTAAAGCGCAGAATCCTGAGGTTTGCAGGACCAGTTCTCCTTAGGGCCTGAGGCTTTGAAGAATATCTGCAAACAGCACAAACATGGCCAACAGCGTTCGTTCAGTCATTCCTTCATTTGACACATACTTTTTTTCTTGTGTGCCAGTTAGATAACAAGCATTTTGCTTGGTCCTGGGGATGCAGAGATGGAGCTCTAGTGGTGAAGTAGTTAAGTGCTCAGCTGCTAATGGAAAGACTGGCTGTTTGAACCCATCAACCATTCCGTGGAAGAAAGATGTGGCAGTCTGCTTCTGTAAAGATTACAGCCTAGTAATCCTTCTATTTACTTTGTCCTATAGGGTCTTTCTGAGTTTGCATTTGCTATATGGCAACAGTTTTTGTTGTTGGATAGAGTCATGATAACTATGACCATCATCAGAAAAAAAAGTTTAATAGGAAGAAAAACACAGCCCACAGTCAATTGCAGAATATGACATAGAGGGAGGACAGTGATCGCTTTAGACATGTTGAGTTCCTTTGGAGTATCTAAGCCGAGATCTATGAGTCTGAAATTTGAGCGATTCCAACAGGACATGTAGATTTGGTGGTCATTGTCACAGAAAGTGAATGGAGTCCCTCAGAATAATGTATAGAATGGAAGGGGAAAAAAGGCTAAGAATGTAATTTTGTGAAGCATTTACAGTGCAGAGAAGAGCTTAAGTATACAGGCCTGTCCTGAAGCGGTAGTGGGAGGGATACACCGTTGTGGGGTTGTGCCGCTGAGTTGTTTATCACTCTACTGTAACCGTCAATCCTAAAGATTCAGGAAGGGGAAAAAGGAGACTTTCAAGGAGGTTAAAAAGGAATGCTGAAAGAACTTTTCAAAAAGATGAAGACATCAGAAGTGACTTTACAGGATATAAATTGAAGTGCCTACTTGATTTGGAGTTTAAGAGGTTGCAATTTTAATAAATTATGCAGTGTGAAAAAACATACAGTCCACTCATTGAGACAGACAACAGTCAAAGGGAGAAAATACAGATCTGGGCTGTAGCAAAGTATTTTGCTGCTGTTGGTATTTCCTTGCCTCTCATTTACTTCTCAAACCTTAGCAATTTGGCCTCTGATCCCAGTTCTCTCCCAGGCTCTTTCCCTGTTCACACTGAGATTAGAGCCTCCAGTCTCCTTCCTTCCCTCCCGCCCTCCTGTCCAGTCTCCTCCTTTTAGATTCCATCTCAGCTTCCTCCAACCTTCCTCAGCAGAACTTCTTGAAGAGAAAGGTGTAATTGCCGTGGCCACTTCCTGGCCTCTTAATTCACTTCTCAGCCTACTTCGAATTGACTCCTGACCTCACCAATCTGCTCCAATTGTTCATGCCAAGGTGACTTTTCATACAAACAGCATATAATTTTTTTTTTTTAAATCAACTCTGTGCATAAAGCTCTTTAATTTTATGTTATGACACAATGCACAGTTATTTGCTGAGTACGTTTTATATTAGGCAATGAGAAAATTGAACCTGTCAGTCAAACTGGATGGAACAAGAAACAGTATTTTGTTATTAGCAGGAAACAGAAACTTGTGCAATAAAAGAATTATTTTTGTGTCACTTGAAATATTGCTGGTTGTAAGTTTTGAAGATATGCAAAGTGTTTTCTCTCCTTACTTATTTTAACAGGATTTTGTTTGAAGACAGCTTGCCTTTTTTTTCTCTTCTGGCTTATCATAGTCACAATACTTGAACACAAACATAATGAAAGCTTGTTTAATTTGAAACTTCCTTACAGTAACCTAATCACATTACAGAAATTGTTCACACACATTTCATCATTTAATCCTCAAACAACTTTTTGAAGGCTGTTTAATTTTTCTCCTATTTACAGACGAAGGAATTGAACTCAAAGAGGAAGATAAATTGCCACATTCAATCTGCCATAGGATGTAAGTGGTATACATATGCGAAAATCTAGATATTCTGACTCTCCATTTAGAACTGTTCTCTGCTCCAGCTGCCTTGATAGAGTACATGGAGAAGAGTGACAACATAGGTACAAGGTCCGACAATTAAGTCCCTGAACTCAGTTGTTCTGGGTGTGACATACCTCATTGCTGAATGTGGTGATGGTCACCTTCAAAGCACTTTTTTCCTTGGAAAGCTGTGCACTGACACCAGTCCCTAGTTCACCCTTCAAAACAGTTTTGCAACTCTTTCTGGAATGGCCATTGTGCATGGTGGCAAGGTGGAAAGTTCACAGACTTAATTGCCTAGTTGTCTGTGAGGAAGTTTTTAGCTAGCCAACAAATAACTGCATTGGAACACCCTCCCTACTCACCTGATCTGGCCCTCAATAGCTGTTTTCTTTACCTGAAGATACAGGAAATATTGAAAGGTAGACATTTTGATGACATCCAGGGCATCAAAGGTAATATGGCAACAGCTCTGATAGCCATTCCAGAAAAAGAGCTTCAAAATTGCTTTGAAGAGTGGACTAGACACTAGCATTGGTGCATAGCTTCCCAGGGGAAGTATTTCTAAGGTGATCCCAGTGATGTTCAGCAATGAGGTTTGCAGCACTTTTTCTAGGATGAATTAATGAACTTAGTGGGTAGTCCTTATATAAAATTTCTTGCAAGTCAATTATTTTGTTGATATTTTTGTTCAAATATTATATGATCGTACGCTTCCCACAATTTAAGGTTATTTTGATGCCTTACCAAAAGTCGTGTATCAAATGAGTTTATAAGAATTAAAGGAGCTTAGGTTGGGAATAAGGAGCTGCCATATGATTTAAGAGATATTCTATATCACTTTGCTCTGAATAGACACACTCCCATTGTCTTTAATGGTAGAAGTGACTGTCTAACAATGTGTTTGGCAGTGAATAGGAACTTAAAAGAGTTTGAGTAGAAATGGTGAGAAAAGTAACTGGATATAATTGTTGTCTTAAATATAGCCACCAGGTATTGATTTCTGCTCTGTTGTACCGCATTCATAACAAAAGTGCATGGGCATCTTGGCTCATTTTTCATTACCTGTGAACTTATGAGGAAACCCTGGTGATGAAAATGGTTAAGTGCTACATGTGCTGAACAAAAGGTCAGCAGTTTGAATCCGCCAGATGCTCCTTGGAAACTCAATGGAGCAGTTCTACTCTGTTCCGTAGAGTTGCTAAGATTTAGCACTGACTTGACCACAGTGGGTTTGGTTTTGGGTACGAACTTACAAAACACTATCTAAAAGACTGATACATATGCATTAAATTCAAACCTAGGTTTTCTAGGTGCTTTTAAAAGATTAAAATTGTGGCTACATAAACACAGGCCAAAAAATTTGGTATTGTCTTTCACAGTTCAAATTTACATTAGTAAAATCCATTTCAAATGCCATCTCCTAGAGATGCAGATTAATGGAAATAGATAATATTAATAAGAATAACTGGCTGCTCAGCAAGAAAATGAATTCAGGATATTCTGTTCTAGAATGGAGTTAGAATAACTGAACAGAATGAGCAAACTTTTAGTGAATTAAGTAGACTTTTTAGTGCTGAGTATTGTGGAGAAAAGAGTGATTTTGGCAGGGAGTGGAGAGGATATGAACATAATCAATAGCCTGGAGCTGGTAGAGGATGTGTGTTTGAGGCAGTGGGGCCAGTGGTTTGACTAGAGCAGGTGGGTCAGATTGTGGAGGCTGCTGTAGGTGGTGGAAGGCATGTTAAATGTAGCAAAGAGCCAGTGAAGTGGTCTTGTCCTGGGTTGTAGGCAGAGCAATCTAGAACCATAACCAGTGAACTGAGGAAGAAGTAACTAGACTCGAGATCAACTATAACAGTGCTTTACAGACCAGTAAAGTTCCTAAAAAAATTTTTTTTGGTGGAGGAGACTGAGATAGTTGTCAATTTTTTCTTCTGCTAAGAAAGGATGTTAAAAGTGTATAAAGGTCAATTACTACATATCATCTCTATAACTTCATAAAGGAATTAAATATTAACATCAAATTAATAAGAAGGGTACACTCTTAGAGTTTTAAAATTGAATAAACATAGAATTTATCAAGCTAAATAAACTTGTTTTTATAAAAGCTAAACACTACAAAATACTGTATTGTCTTATACTTCTTATTTTTCTCTTGGACTAGTGTCACACTGTGACAAAATTTAAAGATCTGTACAGTTCTCAGACATATGTCTGAGGTCCCCTGAGCTAAAAATAATCGCATAAGATGATGTGTTGCTGTTAGGTGTGCTCCAGATGGTTCTGACTCAAAGCTACCGTAGCTAAACCAGAACAAAACACTGCCCGCTCCTGCACCAGCCTCACAATTGTTGCTGTGCTTAAGCCTGTCGTTGTAGTCACTGTGTCACTGCATCTAGTTTAGGGTCTTCCTCTCTTTCAGTGACTCTCTGTTTCAGCAAGCATGATATGCTTCTCCAGGGACTGGTCCCTCTTGACAACATGTCCAAAGTACTTGAGAAGTCTTCCCATCCTTGCTTTTACAGAGCATTCTAGCTCTACTTCTTCCCAGACAGATTTGTCCATTCTTCTGGCCGTCTGTAGTTTACTCTGTGTTGTTGGCCAGCACCATATTTCAAAGGCGTCAAATTCTTTGGCCTTGCATATTCATTGCCCAGCTTTCACATGCACACAAGACGATTTCATGGTTTGGGTCAGGTGTACCTTAGTCTTCAAGATGGTATCTTTGCCTTTGAACACTTTAAACTGATCTTTGGCAGCAGATTTGCCCAACTATGTTATTCAGTTTCTTGACTGCTGCTTCTATGGATGTTGACTGTACATCCAAGTAAAATGAAATCCTTGACAACTTCAGTCTTTTCTGCATTTATTATGATGTTTGTTGGTCCAGTTGTGAGAATTTTAGTTTTCTTTATGTTGAAGTATAATCCATACTGAAGGCTGTGGTCTTTGATGTTTGTCAGTCAAAGTTCTTCAAGTACTCTACACTTTCTGCAAGAAATGTTGTGTTGTCTGCATAACACATGTTGTTAAAGGGTCTTCTTCCAGTCCTAATGACATGTTCTTCTTCATGTAGCCCAGTTTCTCATGTTACTCCGTGTAAGTACAGTGAAAGGATACAACCTTGACGCCTATCTTTCCTGATATGAAATCCTGCAGTATCCCCTTGTTCTATATGAACAACTGCCTGTTGGTCTATGTTCAGGTTTTGCATGAGCACAATTAAGTGTTTTGAAAATCTAATTCTTTGAAATGTTGTTTATAATTTGCTATGTTCCACACAGTCGAATGCCTTTGCACAGACAATAAAACATGGGTAAATATATGTCTGGTATTCTCTGCTGAGATCCATAAGCTATCAGCAATGACATTCCTTGCTACATGTCCTCTTGAATTTCTGGCAATTTCCCATTGACTTACCGCTGCAACTGCTTTTGAACTAGCATAAGCAAAATTTGTTTGTATGTGATATTAATGATATTGTTCAATAATTTCCACATTCTGTTGCATCACCTTTCTTGAAGGGGCACAAATATGTATCTACCAGTGAGTTGGCCAAGGAGCTGTCTTCCAGATTTTTTGTCATAGACAGCTGTGTGCTTCTAGCACTGCATTCGTTTGTTGAAACATCTCAGGTGATATTCCATCAATTCCTGGAGCATTGTGGTTTTTGCCAATACCTTCAGTACAGCTTGGATGTCTTTCTTCAGTACCACTGGTTCTTGATCATATCCTACCTCCTGAAATGTTTGAATGTCAACCAATTGTTTTGGTAACAGTCACTTTATGTATTCCTTCCATCTTTCTTAGATGCTTCCTGCATTGTTCAATATTTTGCCCGTGCCGTTATTACTTACGTTAGGTGCTGTCGAGTTGGTTCTAACTCATAGGCTCTACAAGACAGTGTAGAACTGTGCCATTGCGTTTCCAAGGAGCTGCTGGTGGTTTCACACTGCCCACCTTTTGATTATTTATGTGTGCTCTTAACCGCTCCACACAGTGTAATTTGAAGCTGAATTTTTTCTTTACTTCTTTCAGCTTAAGAAGTGCGAAGCATGTTTTTTCTCTTTTGGTTTTCTAACTCGAGATCTTTGCATACTTTATTATAATACTTTGATTTCTTGAGCTGTTCCTTGAAATCTGTTCAGCTCTTCATAATTTCTTCTGTTCACTTTAGCTACTTGATGTTCAAAAGCAAGTTTCAGAATGTCTTCTGACATCTATTTTGGGCTTTTCTGTCTTTCTTTCTTTCTTGTGTTTTTATTGACTTTTTGCTTTCTTTATGTATGAAGTCCTTGATGTCATTCCACAACTTGTCTGGGCTTTAGTTGTTAGTGTTCAATGTGTCAAATCTATTCTTAGATGGTCTCTAAATTCAAGTGGGATGTAGGAAATGTCCTTTTGTTCTTGTGAGCTTGTTTTAATTTTCTTCAGCTTCAACTTGAATTTGCATGTGGACAACTGATGATTTGTTTCACAGTCAAACTTTGGCTTTTTTTCTGATGATATTGAGCTTTTCCATCATCAGTTTCCACAGATATAGTTGATTCAACTCCTGTGAATTCCATCTGACAAGGCCCACATATATAATAGCTACTTATGTTAGTGAGAAAAGGTAGTTGCAATGAAGAAGTCATTGGTCTTGCAAAATTCTGTCACACAATTTCCAGCACTGTTTCTATCACCAATACCGTATTTTCCATATTTTCTAACTACTGACTCTTTCTTCTTTCCAACTTTTGTATTCCAACCACCAAAAATTACCAGTGTGTTTTGATGGCATATCTGTAAATTTTGGACTGCAAGAGTTAGTAAAAATCTTCAGTTTCTTCATCTTTGGCCTTAGTTGTTGATGTGCAAATTTGAGTGATAGTTGTATTAATTGGTCTTTCTGGTAGGCACACTGGCATTATCCTATCACAGACAACGTGTTCTTCAGGGTGAATCTTGTATTGCTCTTTTTGATGACGAATTTCAACCGCATTCCTCTTGAGTTTGTCATTTCTTGTGTAATAGACCACATGATGGTCTACTTCAAAATGACTAATACTCTATTTCAGCTCACTAATGCCTAGGCTTTTGATCTTTATGAGTTCCATTTCATTTTTGATGACTTCCAGTGAGAACCGGGAAGGAGAACAAGGAAGAAAGATGATGATGGAAGAATGACAGAGTGAGGAGTGAATACAGAAGATGAAAGGAAAGAGTGAACAGCACCTACCAAATTATATTGTGAGCTGATATCTTATTTATCTAGGGTGACTATAACAGAAATCCCACAAGTGTGTGGCTTTCAACAAAGAGAAATTCATTCTCTCACTGTCTAGTAGACTACAAGTCCAAATTGAGGGAATCAGCTCCAGGTGAAGCCTTTCTCTTTCTTTTGGCTCTGAAGGAAGGTTCTTCTCATCATTCTTTCCCTTGCTCTGGGAGCATCTCATCTCAGGTCCTAAGAATGTGCTGTGCTCCTGGCGCTGCTTTCTTTGTGGGAAGAGGTTCCCAACTCTCTGCTTGCTTCCCATTCCTTTTATCTTTTATAGGATAAAAGGATAAATGGTGGCACAAGTCACACTCCAGGGCAACTCTCTTTACATTCAGTTTTCTTTAGTATAATCCGATTTTGCCCCTTTAACCACCGGCAGAGATAAAGCTTCCATAGGAAAATCACAAAACGGAGGACAATCACACAGTACTGGGAATCATGGCCCAGGCATCATCTTTTGGGGAGCAAAATTCAATCCATGACACTTCGGATGGTTTACTATAGCTGGTAGTACTTATTAACATTGTCCTAATTCATCTCGTAACAGACAATTGCAATGTTACATCAAATGATTGATGTCTTGCTGTCTTCTTTATCACACCAGAAACCAGAAATGCAATTTGCCAGACCTATGAAGATCACGTCTTTGTTAGTTTTTAAAAAGTCAAACTTACTTTGAGCAAAATTTTAAAGGAGTCAAGAAAGTTCACTTTAAACCGTTGTCGTATATTCACAGAAAAGTTTCATACATGTTTTTAAAAAACAGTAACCAGGAATCCTAGTGTATATTACTAGCACATCATTCTTGACCCCCGACAATTGTCGTGTAGCAGTTGTCACATTTCACTGTTGTGGTTATATAGTTTCTGCTTAAGTTTTTAAAACTTTTAATCAGGATGATGGTATAATCTGAGCAGGAGGTGTTATATTTGCATAAAAGAGCAAAGATGCTTTGTGACTTTGGAAATTGTATTTTTAAGGTTATTCACAAAAGAATAGCCTGCTTAGGAAGGAAGATGAATATTTTCATGTAGACATTTACTCAAAATTAGTTAGTGGCAAATGCATGTTCTTTGCTGTCTTTGCTGAATTAATCTACAACATTAACTTAATATATTTTTAATCTTTTTCTGGACTGCTTCTAAATGTCAAGCTCTAGGAAGGCTAAAAGTTTCACCCCACTCTTAGGTGACATCTAGCATTTTCTTTGCTGCAGGGGATTTATGATGAAATTTTGAGGTATGTTGAAAAAAAGTTACCATTCACCTACTTTACAATAGCTTGGAATGTGAATGCCTGAAAGAAGAGAATTTCAATAAATGGCGTGAAGCTATTTTTAAGGGTTCACAACATAATGATGAGAAATGGTTTGTGCTTTTGATCGTAAAGGAAATGAGTCATTTAATTTTACCCTTAGCATTGGTACACGGTTTCAGTGCCCAGTAAGACATCTGCAAGTATTTAAATGACTTAGGCAATTATTAAAAGCAAGTTCAAAGAAATAAATGGCATTTGTGTAAAAAGAAGAGTGAGTTTAAGCTGCCAGTGCCTGAAAATTTCTGTGAGAGTCGTTTCTAGTTCAGAACAGGATTTGGGATTTGGTAACTTAAGTTAAAGGGATTTTAAGACTTTAATCCTTTTGTGATAACTATATTCATCACTTCACTATTTTTAAAATGAAAGGAATGAAAAAAGTTGATGTTGATTCCTACTATTGCTTGTGATGGGAAAATTAATTACATGTTGTATATACTTGTGACCTCAAATAGCTATTTGATTTACAGTTTAGGTATTGAAATATAATGATATACTCTTAGTTTGCTGTATTTATAATCACTGGAGAGGCAGTATAAGGCGTTCTTCAAATGAAAATATTTCCTTCCACTGACCTTCCTCAAAGGGTTTTAAAATACAAGTTTGCCTTTTCCTTTTGTCTGATGTCTCCAGACTTTTGCATTTCTCCTTTGAGATGATTAACTTCTAAATTGGTCCTAGGTTTGCAAATACATTCTATCTAGAGATAGAGATACATTGTTAACATCAAATATAAATTTTAAACTATTCCTACAGTTTTATGGTTGTTGTTAGGTGCCATCGAGTTGATGCCTCCTCATAGCAGGAACACTGTCTAGTCCTGTGCCCCCCTCACAATAATTGCTGGGTTTGAGCCCACTGTTGCTGCCGTTGTCAGTCCGTCTTGCTGAGGGCCTTCCTCTTTTTTGCTGACCCTCTACTGTACCAAGCATGAAGTCTTTCTCCAAGAACTGGTCTCTCCTGATAATGTGGTAAAACAAAGTCTCACCGTTCTTGTTTCTAATGGGCTTTCTTGCTACACTTCTTCCAAGACAGACTGGTTCATTTTTCTGGCAGTCCATGAGGTATTCAGTATTCTTTACCAACACTATAATTCAAAGGCATCAGTTCTTGCTTGGTCTTACTTTTTCCCTGGCAGCTTTCACATGCCTGTGAAGACATGGAAAACATCATGGGTTAGGGCAGGGACATGTTACTCCTTAAAGTGACATCTTTGCTTTTTAACATTTTAACGATTTGTTTTGCAGCAGATTTGCCTAATGCAATAAATTGCTTCATTTCTTGACTGCTGCTTCCATGAGCATTGACTGTGGCATCAAATAAACTGAAATCATTGACTGCTACAATCTTTTCTCCATTTATCATGATGTTGCTTATTGGTACAGGTGTAATCCATATTGAAAGCTGTGATCTTTGGTCTGTATCAGTAAGTGCTTCAAATCAGCAAGAAGTGTGTCGCCTGATTAATGCAGGTTGTTAGTGAGTTTCCCTCTGACCCTGATACTGTATTCTTCATATAGTCTGGCTTCTCAGATTATTTGCTCAACATACTGACTGAATAAATGTAGTGAAAGGATACAACCCTGACATAGACCTTTCCTGATTTTATACAGCGTCCACTTGTTTGCTTCAAATGACTGCCTCTTAGTCCGTGATCAGATTCTTCATCAACACATGAAGGTTCTGGAATTCCCATTCTCCACAATGTTATTTGTAATTTATTATGATTCATACAGTTGAGTGCCTTTGTATAGCCATTAAAACACAGGTAAACATGTTTCTGATAGTCTCTGTTTGTAGCCAAGAACCATCCAACGTCAGCAGTGATATCCCTTGTTCTCAGTCCGCTTCTGAATCCGGCTTGAATTTTGGACAGCTGCCTGTCGATGCACTGCTGTGAGTGCTTTTCGGTGACCGGCAGCAAATTTTACTTGTGTGTGATATTAATGATACTGCTTGATAATTTCTGCATCCCGTTAGATTTCCCTTCTTTGGAATGGGTACAGATATGGATCTCTTCCAGTTAGTTGGCCTGGTTGCTGTCTTCCAGATTTCTTAGTATAAAGGAATGAATGCTTCCAGTGCTGCATCTATTTTACTTAGAGTAATTGCATTATAAAAAGTATCTTATTAAACTCATTGGAGTTCCACAAAATGAATAAACAGGAGTTACAAAGGAGATACTCGAGTGTACATAAAATCACTGATAAAATGAATGTTAATAAAATGAGACACTGAAATTACGTAAGTCAACAAAATTTACACTGAAAAGATATAAATATTACCTTCAATTTACCTAGATTGCCATATAGAATTGCTATTATTTGAAGACAAAACAAGACAAGTGAAACTGCACATTTTAGTTATTTGAACAAAAGTTTGTATAAGCAAATTTTTTGAGGCACAATTCTAAGTACTTATATTTATTAGCTCACTTAATCCTCAGAACAATCCATGAAGTGAAAATTCTTTATTCCTATTTTATATATGAGGGAACTCAGGCAAGTACAGTCTAGAGCTACAAATGAACCGAAGACTGCTTAGTTGTTGCATGACTCTGGGTAAGAGTTACATTGCTTCTTCGCTCCTGTAGTCCATCTCTCACCAAGTGCTATTAATTTTCCCAGCCCCTTAAACTGTCTCCGCTTTTCAAGTTCTCTGCTTACACCTGAATTACCAGAATGTTCTTTCAGTTTAGTGAATCACAGGCATCTGTTTGAGGACTTGGGCTGATTTGTGATAAAAATTTCAACATCTGCTCTCTTAACCTATTGATTTAGTTATTTATAGACTGCTGCAGGAGCCACTATATGCAGGAATTTATTAGCACTTACAAGGGTACTTCCTAATCGCCGTGCTCACTCTTGTGCCAGAAGTAGAGCCAGGACTACTATTTTAGAATGTAAATTGGTGCATGTCACTTCCTTGCTTAAAATCCTCCTAACTCTCCACTGCACTTAAATCTCAGCTCCTACCCAAGTCTACAGGGATTAAGTTTGTATTCGTTTACCTCTTTGGTCTCCTCTTGTACTTCTCTGTCTGCTTGTTCCCTCAAATGTCCCTTGCTCAGTCATTCCTCTTGACACTATCTCCTGTTGGACTCCTCATCTCCTTTGCGTGCTCCACATCTCATCTCTTTGGAGAGACACTCCCAATCCCACTGGCTAAAATACTTCTCCCTGCTGTTATCTCCTATGGCAGTTCTTTTCCCTTAAAGCTGTTATCCTACTTAATGATTCTGTATTTATTCATTAATTTATGTATTTTATGTCCTGTTCATCCACAAAACCGTAAGCTCACTGAGCTCCTTGTCTATTTTGTTCACCAATGTATTTTTAGCATTTGACACATGTACATATTGGATAGTATACAAGGTAGAATTTCAATAAATATTACTGGAATATGATTATATGTTTTTTTAAAAATATATTTTATTGTGCTGTAAGTAACAGTTTTCAGTCCAAGTAGAGTTGCCATTTAAAACCCCCCCCACATACCACTATGCTCTAGGTACTCTCTCAACCCTGTGACAGCACACTCCTCATTTCTACTCTGTATTTCCCTTTCCATTTGGTCACCTCCGGTCTCCTCCCCTCCACCCTCCCATCTCACCTCTAGAGAGGAGCTGTTCTGACAGCCTCATGTGTGTATTTAAGCCAACAAGCGCACACTTGACCAGCATCATTCTGTTTTTTATAGTCCTATTATTGTCTAGAGAGTCACCTTTGATACTGGTTTCAGCTCTGGCATAGCAGTGAGTCCATGGACTGTGTTCTCAAGGGACCCTCCAGGGTGTTGGACCACCGAGTTTAGTCATTTAATAGACTTCTGGATCTGTCCCACCATTTATCTCCTAGTACGTTAGGGAGTCTACCTTGTGTTCCCTGCCAGGGGAGTCATTCATGATGGTTGGACACCATCTGGTTCTACTGGTCTCTTTCTGATGTAGTCTCCTGATCATTTGGCCCTTTCTGTCTCTTGGGCTTTGATTTGAATTTCTCTAAGGACTAACCATTGTGAGCATTTCCTCACATATCTGTTAACTGCCTGGAGGTCTTCTTTGCTGAAGTGCCTGTTCACAGTCTTTGCCCATTTTTTAATTGGTTGATTGGTCTTTTTTTCTTGTTGAGGTTTTGCAATACCTTGCAGTTGATTGAGTTTAGACACTGATCAGATTCTTGGTGGTCAACGATTTTTGTCCCAACCTGTAGATAGTGATTTTACTCTATTGGTGAAGTCTGGATGAGCATAAGTGTTTGAATATTAGGAGTTCCTATTTATCTATTTTCTCTTCCAGTGTTTGTGCATAGTTTGTAATATTTTTCAGTCTGTTTATGCCATGTATTTGAATACCCAATATTGTGCTTATTTTTCCTTCCATGATCTTTGGAATATGAGTATATTCTTACGTACTGGTCTTGCTTGTTCCAATGATTGCAGCAGGAAGAGACTTTGAAGACTATTGGAGTCTAAATGTGAGGTATTTTACAGGTAAGGGATACAGAATCTCAAAAATGGTGAAGGAAGGGACTACAAGGTCTGACAATTAAGTCTGTGAATTTAATTGTCCTGAGTGCTACATACCTCATTGTGATTATCACTACCACCACCTTTGAAGTACTCCCCTTGGGAAGCTATGTACCAATGGCAGCACCTAGTCCACCCTTCAAAGCAATTTTGGAACTCTTTCTGGAATGGCCATTGCACACGATGGCATGATGGCAAGTTTGTAAACTTAATTCTGTAGTTGTCTGTGAGGGAGCTTTTAGCTAGTAAACAAATAATGGTATTGGAACATCCTCCCTACTCACGTGACCTGGCCCCCAATGACTTTTTTATTTACCTAATGATAAAGGAAATATTGAAAAGAAAACATTTTGATGACATTCAGGGCATCAAGGGTAATATGATGACAGCTCTGATGGCCATTCCAGAAAAAGAGTTCCAAAATTGCTTTATAGGGTGGACTAGGTGCCTGCATCAGTGCAGAGCTTCCCAAGGGAAGTACTTCGAAGATGACAGTAGTGATATTCAGCGAAGAGGTATGTAGCACTTTTTCTAGGAAGAGTTCAAGCACTTAACTGGCAGTCCTCATACCTCCTTGAGAAGCATAGTATTGTTTTATGTTTCTGCTCCATTTAAACAGGGAAGAAGTTGAAAAGAAAATTTGAAAAATAGTGACTCTTTCTTTTACCAAAGCCAGTGTGATAACAAGTCTCAGGTGTGCTCCACATATATAAACAACTTGAGTTGTGGCTCTTATTTTCTTGAGAAGGATTATGAGAGTCTGCTATCTTCTGGCTTCTCACCTGACAGCTATTAACTGTGAGATGTCCATTTTTATTGCACTGTGAATTTCCCCACTACCTTTCTTTGCTATCTTGCAAGGGTCCTTCTGCCAGGACTTCCCAAGCTTTTACTTTCTGCCTGTCTCCTTTGTCTAAAGGATGAATGTCCTTATTGCTGTGTTGTCCAACAGACTGGATGCTAGCTACATATGCTACTTAAATTCAAATTAACTAAAAGTAAACAAAATAAAAAATTTACCTCCTCTTTCACACTATCCCGATAGTCATAATAGCTCAATAGCCAAATGCACTTAGTGACCATCCTATTGGATAGTGCAGATTTAGAGTATATTCATCATTGCAGAAAGTTCCATTGGATACCTCTGCCTTAGACTACTCCTAAGGAACGTGAGCTGTAAACAGACAAAACAGCTCACTTTCTCAAACTTTACTTCATACAACTGTATTGCTTTATTGACATCTAAATGAAATTTAGAGTCACCTGGGACCAGCTAGTAGAACAATAATCCATGTTTAATTATCATCTGGAAACCAGATGGTCTAGTGGTTAAGTGCTATGTCTGCTAACCAAAAAGTCGGCAGTTCGAATCCACCAGCTGCTCTTTGGAAACTGTGGAGAAGTTCTACTCTGTCCTACACAGTTGCTGTGCATCATTATTGACTCTGTCACTTATCTGTAAGTTTGTACTATAGTGGCTTGTGTGTTGCTGTGATGCTGAAAGCTATGTCACTG
Organism: Heterohyrax brucei; assembly: GCA_028571685.1. Classification (NCBI taxonomy): domain Eukaryota; kingdom Metazoa; phylum Chordata; class Mammalia; order Hyracoidea; family Procaviidae; genus Heterohyrax; species Heterohyrax brucei. The sequence continues at coordinate 90,803,951 of CM053146.1, forward strand.
GTACTTCAGATACCAGCAGGGTCCCCATGGGAGACAGGTTTTAGTGGCGCTTCTAGACTAAGACAGGCTAGAAAGAAGGATGTGGTGGTCTATTTCCTAAAAAAGAAAAAAAAATTAGCCAGTGAAAACTTTATGAAAAGCAGTGGAACATTGTCTGATACAATGCTAGAAAATGAGACTCAGTTTTAAAGGCACTCAGACTCTGACTGGGGAAGCGCTGTCTCCTCAAAGTAGTGCTGATGTGGTGCAGCTCAGAATGAGAGGAAGAAGCACTTACAAACCTCCGTTAATAACCAGAACGTGGACTGTATGTAGGATAAGTCTAGAAAAATTGAAAGTCTTCATGTGGACTCTGTACATAGGTCAAGAGGCAGTTGTTTGTACAGAACAAGGTGATATTAAAAAGAACAAGAACAAATCCACAGCCGTCTAGTCAATTCCATCTCACAGCTACCGTAGAGGACAAAGTAGAACTGTCCTGTAGAGTTTCCAAGGAGTGCCTGGTGAATTTGAACTGCACCACTGGAGTTTCTAAGGTGCTGTTGGGTGGTTTAAATCAGGAAAGGTGTGCATCAAGGTAGTATCCTTTCACCATACTTAGTCAATCTGTATGATGAACAGATAATCTGAGAAGCAGAATTATAGAAAGAAGGTGGCATCAGAATTAGAGACAGATTCATTAACAACCTATGGTATGCAGATAATACCACCTTGCTTGTTGAAAGCAAAGAGGACATGAAGCACTTGCTGATGAAGATCAGCCAGTATGGATTATGCCTCAACATGAAGAAAACAAAAATCCTCACAACTGGACCAATGTACAGCATTATGATAAATGGAGAAAAGATAGACATCAAGAATTTTGTTTTACTTGAATCCACAATCAATGCCCATGGAAGCAGCAATAAAAAAAAAAAATCAAACGACTTATTACACTGGGTACATCTGCTGCAAAAGACTTCTTTAAAGTATTTAAAAGCAAACATGTCACTTTGAGGGCTAACATGTGCCTAGCTCAAGCCATAATATTTTCAGTTACCTCATAAACATGTGAGAACTGGATAATGGATAATAAGGGTTACCAAAGAAGAGTTCATGCCTTTGAATTATGGCCGAAGAAAACAAACAAATTATCTGGGAAAAAGTACAGCCAGAGTGAGTGCCCCTTGGATGTGAAGATGGTAAAATTTTGGCTTACTGACTGTGGACATGTTATTAGAAGATCCAGTCCCAGGTGAAGAATATCATGCTTGGTAAAGTAGATGGTTAGCAAAGAAGAGGAATCCATCTCAGCAAGATAGACTGACACAGTGGCTGCAACAATGGGCTCAAGTGGAACAGCAGTCGTGAGGCTGGCACAGGGCTGGGCACTGTTTTGTTCTGTAGTATATGCAGTCACTGTGAGTAGGAACTGACTTGATGGCACCTAAGAGCAACAGTTACGTACTTCTGAAGGATAATGAAAAGGATAAAATGTTAACTGTATGTAAAACACTGCAAAACTGGAGTTGCTTAGCATAAACATAAAGAGAGAGGAGATGACAATTGCATAGTACTCAGAGGAGGGTACTTGGGTTGCAGATCTGTTGTACCGTATTTGATTTGGGTGATCCTGGCTGGTCAGAAAAGTGTCCACTTCCTCCATTGACATATTTGACCTCAGTAAAGGAGGTCTTCTGGATGGAAGAGACAATTGTTTTGGTGAGGGCCTTGTTGTTTGTTGCTGCTGAGTTGGTTTTGATTTGTGGATGCTGTGTGATTATAATGGTGCTGGTTGCTAGTACTCTGTTCTTAGAAAGGAAGCTGAATAGAGTCACTCTTGCTGTTTTGTAGAACTTTTCTAAAGGAAAACCGCGACTGAGGTTTAAGAGGTTAAACCTCAGGGTATTTTCTGTTGAGCAAAATCTCAATAAAAAAGAAACTAACCTGTTGTCATACAGTGGATTCTGACTCATAGCGACCCTAATAGAACAGAGTAGAATTGCCTCATGAGTTATCCAAGGATGTAAATCTTCCTGGAAGCAGACTGCCACATCTTTCTCTTGCAGAGTGGCTGGTGGGTTTGACCTACCCAACTTTTGGTTATCAGCTAAGCTTTTTGACCACTGTGCCATCAGGGCTTCTAAGAACAGCCTATGTAGTTAAATAATCCTAAGGGTGAGACTACATCATCAGTACAACGTGCTCTAAGTAAATATTTAAAAATATTCTTATCGAGTGATTAATCTGTTTTCCACGTATAACTCCATTCAGATTTACCCTATAATGATTCACTGAACAAATTTTTGCCATAATGGAACTTGAGAAGTGTTACCATTTTGAGATGATTTTCATTTCCTTGTTGTAAAACAGTTTGTTCACCAAAAAATACAGAAAATAAATGTTCTATGAAAACTGTCATTTCAACATGGTAGTTTAAGGCAAAGATGCCTGTGACATTTTGCTTAGTGGAGCAGTTTCTAACAGAAGCTACCATAACAAACATAAATTGTATAGTGTGTATAGATGAATCTATGGCATTTTGCATATGTGTATACTCCAGATGAGAACGATGACAATGTTTTATCTTCCATGAAACTTCAGTCTGTTATGTATTTCCATACTTAGCTCATATTTTGCCCTAAAGGTGTTTTTCTGGAAAGTACTTGTATTTTAAAGTGCAGATTAAGTAGAAACTAATCATGAGTTCCCAAATTTTAAACATTGTTGGAGAAAATGTTCTAGAAATAAAGAGGAAAAAAAAAAAAAAAACAAGTGAAAATAACCTTACATTTTATATAAGCTATATTGTTTACTTTCAAATCATGATTTATTACTAACTGGATTTGTCATGCTTTCTTTAAACTATTTTTCTTGCTGTGAAAATTGTTTGGGTATCTCGTGTTGAGATGTAACACATCATAATTTTCCCATTAAATTTAATGGACTCTTTTTTTTCCCCCACTTAAAGCTTTTCACTTGACGGCAGGATTTTCATGTACTAATGAAAGTCATTAAACACAGGATAGGTGCACTTACAAAACAAAAACACTTAATTGTGCATAAGGACTGGTAAGCCAGGCAGAAGGTCCTGCAATTTGAGACTTCAATGCTCTAAGTCTGAGAAGTCTTGACAATTTTGACATGTGTCTTGCATAACATTTATGTAAATTTAATTCTTTGCCATAAAGCTCTCAAATTTTCTATTAGGCTTTTCTATCTGCCACTTATTATGAGCTTCAACAAGAGGACCAAGTTAGCAACATTATCAGACTTTGCTAGCTTAATATTACTTCTTGCTCGAACTCACTGACGTTTATTAGATAATACAGATGGTTGAGATTCTTCCATATTTGCCACCTTTTAAATAATTCACCAGAAATCCTTTTTTTCTATTGGTGAATATGTATTCACTTAGTAACAAGTTTTGCCCTGAAGCTCTATTTTTTCTCAAATCTTTTAAAAAGGCCAAAATATTTTTTAACAATCAGATGCTGGATCTCAACATATGGTTCTTATTAACATCTTATTTCTGAAAACAAAACTGTACCAGTTTAGCTACTACTTAGCTATATATAATTGTAATTATCTGTAGTTAAAACTGTACACCTATCTGCTTTTCCAATATAAAAACTTTAGGCCATATTCCCAATATTGCATTTGAAAAAAACTCCAGTTAGTGCTTCAGATGTATGCAAATATGTCTCTAACTCTGGTCTTCTGAGACAGATTTTGGGGCTGAAAAAACTCAGATAAGCTTTTTTATTGTGAGAATATATGAAATGTAATTTATTTCTCTACATATAACTCTTGTACACAGAGAAAGAGCTTTTGACTTTTATTAGTCAGGATGCCTGGACTTTTTATTGTGGTCATTTATTTGCAGTTCTAATATAACATACAAAGAGAAGGATAGAAAAAGAAAATTATGGGGGAAGACAGTTAAAGTAAATAACTAGTAAACTGTGACTTCCTAGTGACAGGTTGTTAAATAGCACCTTCTAGGTCTAAAATGTAAGATATCATTCATTTCATCAGAAATAACTTTGATTGCATGACATTACTTTGCATGAAATCAGCCTTAAAGAGATATTAGTTTGCTATATAAAAACTTATACATTATCTAATAGGCATTTTATTTATTGAAATTTATTTACAGAATTGATTTTAGGGGTATTGCTGGATATTAAGTCATTAACACCCTGAATGTCATTGTTTAGGTGTCAAAAACATGCCTTGGAGTAAATTTCATTTGATTTACTTTAGATATGAATTTTATTTGGGGATATTCATCTATGGAGGCTGGCCTCCATGGGTACCAAAACATGGGTCTTTATTTGGGTAACTAAGACCAAAACACATATTGAGGAACAGTTTTTTAAGTTTTGTGCTTTGCCTATTTGGTTTGTAGACACCATCCCCAGGTAGTTTCTTACTATACTGTCTTCCTCAGTATGTTTAGAAAACAACAGTAAGTAACTAAGTAATCCTATGTAAAGTCTCTGGTATTTCTTAATTTGTGTGTATAGTTTTGCTGAAGTAGCTCTTTAAAAAATGTATTCTCATTCAATAAAAAATTGTTAACAAGTGATTATTATATAGTTAACTCCAGGACGATTCTAAGCTAAAGCAGTTCTAAGTTAATTCCAAGCCAATCTTTTATTTGAAAAATATTTATTCAACATTATGCATTATCAATCAAGTATTTATAATAAAATGTGGATAAACTTACCCAAACAAATAGAAAGTCTGCAATTGTTTATTGAACACTTCACATGATAAAGTAACACTTTAGAAACAGAATATTGCATTTTCATAGCTAAGTCCCTAAAGGCACCTGAAGTGCCATCATCTTCATCTTGATGTATCATCAAGAACTGTATAGAATTTAGATGTCCTGAAGGATCTTTTTAGTGGAAAGTCAAGAGTCTGTTGCTTCTTATCTGAAGGATAAGGTGAAAGTAGTAGAAGAAAATTATCCTGTTAGTCACTGAGCTTTAGATTTTAGATCTCACTTAATATTCTCAACAGTCCTGTAAGGAAATTATCATCTTCGTTTTACACGTGAGATAACTAAAGTTCACTGTGGTTAATTAATGTGTTCAAGGTCGTATAGCCAGTAAGTGGTGGAGTCAGGATTTGAACACAGTTTTGTCTTATACCATGCTTTCTTTCACACTTTTATAGCCTTCAGTACTTAGTTATTGAAAAGGATCTTCAAATCAGCTTTTGATGTAATAAAGTGTGCAGTTTCATTTTTACATAATAAAAAATCATTTTAAAACATGGATCCTAAGCTGTGGCCTGGAGACACTTGTGCACATTTCTACAGCTACTTGTTGGAGCCACCGTACTGTGTCTGTATTATCTCACTCGGTCTTCAGAACAGCCTGTCGGTTAGGCTTTATTACTCTGTGAGATAATAGAGAAACAGGGAGAGAGGGATAAAGTGGCTTGCTCAAGGTAGTGCACAGATAAAAGGCAGTGGGGGTAGGACTCTAACTGAAGTCTTTTCCCTGATGTCCGAAGGCTTAAAGTATACATGTAGTGGTTTTCCATGAAAGTTTACACAGCAAATTATGTTCCCATTTAGCAGTTTCTAGTACAAATTGTTCAGAGGCATTGGTTACATTTTTTATAATGTCTCAACAGTCTTATTATTTTGGTTCTAGTTGTTCCATTTCCAGTAATCTAGTTTCCCCACCCCCTTCCCTTCTCATCTTTGCATTAGTGTAAGTAACTGTTGGCCATTTGGTCTCAGATGATTTTTTTAAAGGAGCACAGTACTTACAGGTGAGTCAGTCTGTTATTGAGCTAAAAGATGGCATCTGGTAGCAGTTTCCACTTGCAGTTTAAAGGGTATCTCGGGGTGATAATCTTGGGAGTTCTTTAGTCTCAATCATTCCGGTTAAGACAGGACTTTTTAAGAATCTGAATTCTGTTTGACGTTTTTCACCCACTCTGTCAGGATCCATCAGTTGTGGACCTGATTAGAACAGTCAGCAGTGGTTGCTAGACATCATCTTGTTCTTTTGGTCTCAGGGTAGATGAGGCTTCCTGTAGGCTATTAGTTCTACAGATTAGTTTCTTCTCCGAGTCTTTGATTTCCTTCTTTTTCTTTCTCTCTGGATGAGTAGAGGCTAATAGTTGTACCTTAGATGGTCACTTGCAAGCTTTTACGATCCCAGGTAATGCTCATCAAACTAGGATGTAATGTCTTTTGCTAGTGGATCGAGTTGTCCTAAGAGACTGTGGTCCTACGCCTTCAAGCTTAGTAAACTGCTATGTTTGGTTATGTCTAAGAAGGACTAAAACTGTGCCTCCTATGTGATTACATATATATGACTATATATGCTTGGTTACACATGTATGTAGATACATATGTTTATAGATGTGCCTATAAGCATCCATATAGGGTTGCTATGAGTCAAAATTGACTTCATGACAATGGCTTTGTTTTTTTACAGACACACCTATATATGCACACCCGTATAACTACTTACACATAAATTTGCATATATACCTACATATGTAACTAGATATAGTTTTGAATGTTGTTGCAGAATTGTATAGGGTATAGCATTGAAAAAATATATATACCTTATTCTTGTGTACTTCTTAGTGACATCTTTTACCCTGATCAAGCTATGCACACTTCCTCCATAGTTGGCAGTACTTTTCCCATCACCAAATATAACAAGTGTTTATTATCTAGAGAATATTTTCCCTTCCCTCCTCCCACTCGTGGTAACCACCAGTGAACATTGGTCTCTGTATGTATACCTATTCTTGACTTTTTATAAAAGTGAAATATGTTTGCCCCTTTGTGACTGACATATTTCACTCAGCATAATGTCTTCCAGATCCATTCTTGTTACAATATTGACTAAAGCCTCTTTTTCATTACACTATAGTGAAGATGGAGCAGTGGCTAAGAGACAGGCTGCTAACCAAAAGGTCAGCGGTTCCAATCCCTCGTCTATCTGCTCCTTGGAAACCCCATGGGGCAGTTCTACTCGCTCCCACAGGGGTTGCTATGAGTTAGAATCAATTCAGTGGCAATCAGTTTGGGTTCTGTTTTTATAGTTAAGCCATTTGAAAGAAGATATCAGGGCTTTGGATAAATTATACAGACCCTAAGAAATGCAAACGTTGAGACAAGTTCTAGAGGATTTCAAGGAGCCCATTTAGTTCACCTGCTGAATAGAAGCTGATAGAAGCTTCCATTTGTTGAGTTCAACACTCTGCTAAATATTTTCTATCATTATTTCTCAGTCAATGCTTACAACACATTTGTGAGTTAGGAAGAGTTTCCCCATTTGAGAAATGAAGAAATTTTGTTTCAGCCAGAATTATCCTCATTAATATTTAGGCTGAAATGCACAACTGCCATCAGGTGGCATCAAAACACAGCTGAGATATAAGGACTGTAGCATGTACAACTAGACTAACAGAACTTAATTTCTTTAATCTCACCATAATGTGACCCATATTTTATGTGATTATTGATTTTTCTGGATCTCAGTTATTGTATTACAGCAAAGTTTTACAGTATGTTTCTTTCTGTTTTTCATTAAACATAGTACTCAAGAAACAAAGTAAAACAAAAACCAAACCAGTTGCCCTCAAGTTACTCTGACTCATAGTGGCCCTATAGGACAGTGTAGAACTGCCCCATAGAGTTTCTAAGGAACGCCTGGTGGATTCAAATTGCTGACCTTCTGCTAAGCAGATGTATCATTTAACCACTATGCCACCAGGGTTTCCCAGTGTAGCTCTAAGCTGCTGTTTTTGTCACCAAGATTAAGCAAGATAATTAGCATAAGGAACTTTGAATCAAGCCTGAAAGAGGATTTAACAAAACTCTAATTGTTAGCTGTTACTGCTGTTATTATTAATGTTTAGATAGCTGACTCAGAGTATGTGTACTTTATTAGTGGTGGAAGTTTAAGCATTTAACAACTGTTTGGAGCCCTGGAGGCACAGTGTCTAAGAGCTCAGCTGCTAAAAAAAGTCAGCACTTTGAATCCACCTGCTGCTTCTTGGAGACCCTATGGGGCAGTTTTCTGTTTTGCAGGGTCATTATGAGTTGGAATCAACTTGACGACAATGCCTTTTTTTTGTTTGTTTTTTTAATGGTATGGACATAGGCCGATCAGAATAAAGTTGGTCTCTGATGATGAGGAGGTCTATTGGGTCCTGTGAGAGGTTACAGTTAAGGAGGATACCTGGGTTCAAAGCAATCACTCAGTATTTTGAATGGATTGGAAGTATTTCAATATTTTATCAGTCACTATACTTTATACTTTGATATATATTGCAAACATGATATAAAAGTGTTTCTTTTCTTAACATTGGTATTGCAAAATTTTCTTTTTACCTTGCCTAGTTATACTACTGGACAAAACTCTGGGTTTACACTACCTGCATGAAGCCAGTAATCAAAGTTTTTTATTTCTGTGTGCCAGCAACACAGGTGACAGTGTTATAGAAAATGAAGAAGCAAACGACACCCAGGAGGAGGCAAGGGACTGTTTATTATGCCGGCGGGCCAAATGGGACCTTTGCAGGTTCCAACAAAATGGCCCCAAGTCAAGTTTCGAGCCGCTAGTTGTAGTGCAGTCGTGGTTGAGACAAATGGGGTGAGTGGGCAGGGTTCTGAGGAGGGGGCATCCTGCTAGGTGGGTGGGAGGCTTTGATGGGGAGCAGCTGCATCTTATCAGGCAGGTGTAAGACCTTGAAAGGGAGTAAGCAGGAGCCAGGCTTATCAAAGGAGAGTGTCCTTGTCCGGCAAGAGCTACTGTGAAAGGAAGGGGGGGTGTTTGGCGGGTGCAGGAACAGCAAGGAGGGGGAGAGGAAAAATTTTCAGTCTCTATATTATTCCCCCCTTTGATACCCCCCTTTGGTAAGGGTGGGTATCACAATTCTTTAACGTCGGCTTAGGAAAGTTGTTGATAAGTTCGGAGGGTCAGGACCCTAGAGACGGTTTTGTTGAGTAATGTCTTAGGCTGGGTTTTCTAGGGAAGCAAAACCAGTAACACGTGTAGGTATTAGGAAAGATTTATAATATATATATATATAGACAGATAGATAGATACAAATATAGGAAACAGCTCACGTAATCACAGAAGCTGAATGTCCCAAGCTCTGGCACAAGCCTCACGTGTCCACGGAAGCTGAGGAACCCAAGGTCAGCAAGTCAGAGACCAGAGTTGCAGATCACCGGTTGTGTGGGTCAGTGGATCCCAAGCTGGCGGCGAGACGATGCAACAGAGGCTGGAGGTCGGTGGGTCCCAAGCTGGTGGCGAGGCGAAGTGACAGAGGCTGGAGAACCCAAGATCGGCAGGTCAGGGAGCAGGACTGAGCAGAGGCTGGCGAGCGCAGGATTGGCAGGTCAGGGAGCAGGACTCTCACGTGCCGACTGTAAGGACTGATGAGCCCAACAGCCGCTAGCTCAAGTCCCAGAACCAGACGCTGGAACAAGAGAGAGCAGCAGCTCCTGGTCACGTGAGCGATCAGCAGCTGTAGTCCAGGGTCACGAGATGAGAGCCGAGGGGCAGGAAGCCACCACAAACCCCGCCCTGCCACTTAATACAGCAGCCAAATAGGTAGTAGCCAAGTTGACATAATCCTGACCACCACAAGTAAGTTCTGTTCTAGTTGGTCTTGCAGGTGACGCAAGAGGCAGGGTCTGAAGGTCAGGACTATGAGTCTGAAGGTGAGTGGCCCCCACACAGGGGCCAGCCAGGTGGCCCAGTTTGACACGAGTCCCCATCCAGACTGGGTACATTCGTGTCATCTCTGTTCAATTTGGCCTTAGAGCTCTGTAACCTTAGATGTGACAATGTTAGAAGCATTTATAAAATACCAACATTCTTTGCCCAGAGCCATACAGGTCCTGCCTTTCTGTCAGTAATAAGTCTAACGCTTGTCTGTTTTGTAAAGTAACTGCTGTCAAGGAGTTAATTTGATTCTGAAGTATAAGAAGTGTGTCAGTAACTTGGTCCATGTTTGTATTGAGTGTCTCTGATAGCTTTTTATTTATTTCTTCCTGAGCAGAGAGTAAGTGTCTGCCATCTCCTAATCTAGCCCTTTGTATAGCTTTAATGGCTGTGTGGAGAATTCCTTGGAAAGTCTATTAAAAGTTATTCTGTAAACCTGTGTTTGTGGAGAAAAGGGAGGGGGGATGCAATTAGGGGGAAGCCAGTGAAGCTGGGCAGGCCTCAGTGCTATTAGGCATGCTGCATTGAAATCCATTCCTCTGATCTCTATTCCTCAGAAGTTCCTGGTCAGATTGTCCCGATATAATCTCATAAATCAAGTGGTTGTGAAGCCTCTCTTAGAAGACACCTCCTTGATCCTCATGTTGGGAGAGGGGGAGCCACTCCTGACATCTCCCCCTTTTTTTATTATAAAAATCAGCTGGCTCTCAGCTGCCCCACCTGCGTGTCTGGCTTAGGTCGCATTTAATGACACAGCCCCTTACCCATCATGGGAACCTAGCCCTCCTTTTGTGGCAAGGTCCTGTCTTAGGTTGAGAAAGGTCAATTAAATGTCTGATCCATCTTTGGCTACCGCAGGGGGTTATGTAGTAAACATGGGGGGGGGTCACGCCACGTGTGCAGCTTCAGGTGATGAACACCTATTAGTGGCCATTTATCAGTAGCTGTTGCAGACTTCTGCAAACTAGTTTAAGTAGACAAGGTGTGTAGACTATTATCAAGAGGACAGCTTTCCTGATTATGATCATGGGGATTAATAAGTGTCAGATTTGGTTAAGAGGCCCAGAAAACATGTTCTTAAGGTTATTCAGAAGATTTTCAGCTGTTGTAGCAGCATTAAAGGTTAAATGGGTATGACTTAGTGCCAGAATTTCTGAATGTAACTGTACTAAGTGCAGAGTTTCATTAGTGTGTTGCCACATATTTTCTAGATGTTGTTTAACTCTTTCCCATGGATCTGTGCTTATATTGTAAGTTTTGTCAGTTACACAAATCTAGGTAAATTCAGCATGACAAGTCAGCCTGGCTTGGTGTTGTAAAGTTTGGACCAGATTTCCTATTACTTCTACAGTTTTAAACAGTAGCTCTAACTTTGTTTTATTTTTAGATCAATTGTTTGACATGTTATGAACCACGTTATCTGTAAATTGAGCAGTCTCTACATTGTGAGTAATGGCCACAGTGATTATAGCAGACACAAGTGCAGTTATTCCCATAATAACTAATTCTACAGCCCGCTTAGGCCTAATCAACTCTTGCAATCTTTCTATCACCTCATAGCCCTCTGTCCCGACAAGTTTACAGGCAGTACCACAAAAGGAGGCTGATGTAGAACAATCACAAGTTTCCCTTCCCCAAGGGGGCCCACACAATTAGCAAAATTACAGTTAAAACATATTATGTTAAAACAGGTTACATTGGCAGGTTTCATTGTCCTGTATGACAGTCACCTTTTTTCAAGTCATGTTCACATTTTTTTCCTCACTAGAATTTCCTTTAAGCATTATGTTGGTCATTGTTACGCAAGTGGTGACTGTTTTATTCAGGAGAGATTGGGTTAGTTTATGTCCGAGTCCAGAGTTCTCTCCATCTCGGCCATTGGCAGCATAGCCCCCTGAGTCCTTTTAAGTTGGTGGGGGAGCTTGTCGGTGATCACACCGTGATAAGCTGACTATAGGAGAGAAATCTTGGGAGAGAGCAGCGGTAGTGTCTGAAAAGGGTTAATGAGGAGGAAGGGACAGAGGAGTCAGCGGGCACCAATCACACGACATCTCAGCAGTGACTTCACTGTTGCTGGGGAGATCTCCCAGAGGGAATGGTGTCAGGTTGCGCCTGTGACTCGAATTAACCTCTCAAGAATTTAGATAGGAAAGTCAGCATCCTGTGAAAACACAATTTCTATCTCTATGGTCTGGCTAATAGCAAGTGATTGATAACAAAAGGGTATTTTATTAAATGATATGGTGAACTGTGTTTATAATTTCGAAGGTGTTGTAAAATTCCTGAAAGCTTTTAGAAGTATAAGCCGGAGTACTGTCTGTTTTAAGATGTGAGGGAATCTGGCAATTTGCAAAACGATAAAAGAGGTGTCGACTTACATCCTTGTAAGCTTTTCCCGTGTGGGCTGAAGCCGTAATTGAGTGAGAATAAGTGTTAATGTATACCTGGACAACAGAGTTTTCCAAAGGAAGGTATGTAAGTAATATTCATTTGTCATAATTGTCCAGCCTTTAAACCCCATGGGTTAATTTTCATTGGTAAGGAGGACTGCTGAGTGGGACAAATACTGCAACTTCTCATAACAGAACGAGCCTGTTTCTCTAGTTAACTGAAACTGCTGTGGCGTTCCAATGATGTAAGGCATGGCTTTTTAGCTTTGTCTTTCTTTTATTGAGAGAGAGGCTATTGAGGCCAGACGATTAACAACTATTTTACAAGACAATGAAAGAGAGTGTAAGCGCTCCAAGGGCCCTTTTTGTCAAAGACATGTACTTTTATGATATATACAATTATCTTAGCCAGGCAAGAGTTTTTGAGACAAATTTAGCCTCGGTGGACTGTAAAATCAAGACTACTGAAATCTGCATTTATTAAGACCAGTTTGAGGAATCCCTACAGTCTTATTTTCTGACTTCTTTTGTCGCCAATCTTTGCCCTTTCCTTTTTCAGTTTTCTGCTGGCTGAAGCCTCAAAGCAGCTGAGGTGGGCACGAGCAAGCACAGCCAGTTTTAAAGAAGCCTTAGGTGCTGAGGGAAAAGACTTGGGAGGAAACTCTCCCATACCAGTCAGAGAGTAACAGATTAATTTCCAGTAAGAAAAGGCACTTACAGGGATGTTATCAGGCCCCTTGATCATGGTAAATTTTTGTATATTGTGACCAATACGTCCCCAAAATTCTTTTTCCAGCATGCCTTCTGTGGGGAAGCAAGGGGCAAAGTTCCTGAACGAAATCCATAAAGGCTGTTAAATCTTTGGTGGAAACCTTAACCCTTTGTTGACATAAAGGTTTGTAATCACTTTTACAAAGAGTTTTCTTTGCTTTAACTCTTTACAGCCCATAATCTTTTCTTTGTTAAAAATCTATAAAGAATCCTGCTTTTTAGAACTCTTTAAGGCACATAACTTCACTTGCTAAGAGATTTAAAAAGAAGGGGTTCCCAAACGGCTTCAGGTATTAATTATGGTTTTATAATTGTCCTCTACTACCGACCAGCACAGAGAAGAGGTGCCCTCCTGGAGAAGCGGCACAGTGTCCGCTGCTGGCTGCTGGCTTCTTAAAGGAGCCACAGCTATTTAGGAAGAGGAGAAAAAAAAAAAGACTCGGGAAGAGAATCTCTCATATCAGTCAGAGAATAACAGATTCCAGTAAGAAAAGATATTTACAGGGAGGTTTCTATAAGGAGTCTTCTCTTTCTTTAAACTCCCTATGGCACAATCTTCGCACTTCAATAACTATGAAGAATTCTCCCTTATTTTTAGAACTCTTTAGGCTCATGAACTTTTTAAAAGTAGATTTGCTGTGTGTCCCACCCATGTTGATGGTGCTGCAAGTGAGACGAAAGACTTGTCCCGGGGATCACTCAGATGCCCCTCTGGCCATTCCCCTCTCGGGGACTTCAGTGGACTCTTGGCTAAGGTGTCCCTGTATAAACCCCGGGGTGGAGGAGGCTTGGCTCACACCGTTATGCCTTATAAGTCCACACGGAACTGCAGAAAAAGGCACAAACAACCTCCTTGCGAGCTTGGAGGCACAGATACAGTCACACAACACAGAATGTGTGCACTCATTCAGACAGAGACACCCACCCGGAGTGGTCCCTGAACTGAGGCCCGAAGGCCGGGAGGTGATCAGTCTCCCCTTTGCCCTTTTTTTTTGAGGATGGTCCTGACTGAGCTGGGGTCAGCCCTTACCTGAACTGAAGTTTTCTGGTGCCTGATGCCTGTTACCTGATCCTTTGAGGGTCCTGCGTCCTCGGAAACCTCTCCGGCGGGTACGAGGCGGAGAGGTGGAGGAACCTGGTTAACCAGAAAATGAGTGGCACCTGTCCCTCCTGGCCTGTCCGCCTCGGCCGACGGCCGTGGTCCTGAGAGGCCGGTAACTCAAGGGGTTACTTCATTTGCTTCCCGGTCAGGGAACAAATTGTTATAGAAAATGAAGAAGCGAACGACACCCAGGAGGAGGCAAGGGGCTGTTTATTACCCCGGCGGGCCAAATGGGACCTTTGCAGGTTCCAACAAAATGGCCCTGAGTCAAGTTTTGAGCCGCTAGTTATAGTGCAGTCGTGGTTGAGACAAATGGGGTGAGTGGGCGGGGTTCTGAGGAGGGGGCATCCTGCTAGGTGGGTGGGAGGCTTTGATGGGGAGCAGCTGCATCTTATCAGGCAGGTGTAAGACCTTGAAAGGGAGTAAGCAGGCGCCGAGCTTATCAAAGGAGAGTGTTCTTGTCCAGCGAGAGCTGCTGTGAAATGAAGGGGGTGTGTTTGGCGGGTGCCGGAACAGCAAGTGGGGGGGAGGAAAATTTTTCAGTCTTCATATTAACAGAGTGCTGTCTTGTTCTCAGAGGCTGTCCGAAGTTGTGAGACAAGGTCAGGGTTTTTAAAGGGAAAGACAACACGTAGGTGAATGAGCAGGTGTCAGGGAAAAATCTGGGCAACTGCAGGGGGCATCCATCCAGGTCAGGCCTCAGGGACCCAGGTGAAATATGCATTAGGAACAGGGATCCAGTGGGTTAGGGGATATGCATCAGGAACTGAAGGCCAGAGGCTCTCAGTTGTCACCTGAGCAGGGGATCCAGTTGCCAAACTGGTGCCTCTACTTGCTTGATGTTCCTGAGAAGAAGGCTGTAAAGACTGCAAAGATTTTATGTCTGTGGCTCCTATAAGGTAATGTGTGGTTTCCTGCCTGAGCCAGGTAATGTTAGGAAGCCAGGAATTTTAAGAAAAACAGAAAAAGAGTTAACCCTGAAAAACAGGCAAAGAATTAATCCTGCCTGCCTATTTCAATGCCCACTGTTGTTTGAAAATGGTGCTTTTCAGGCCTCCAGTTTCAGGTATATCTGACTGGTCATATCTCAGGCTCAAAGAAGGTCCACACCCTCTGCTTTTAATTTAATTTTTTTATTGTGACAAATATGTAAGTAATAAAACATTTGTCACTCCAGCAGTCTCTACATGTACAAAGTCAGTGACAATTCACATTGTATTTTGTCTTAGTTAAAAATTCATTTTGACATAAATTCATATTTAAAAAAAAATTACAAAACAAGTCCAAAGAGTTTTTATATATCTTTTCAGAGTAGCATTCTATATAGCCACAGCACAATTATTAAAATCAGGAACTTAACACTGTTGTTGCTGTTGTTGTTAGGTGCTGTCTTAGTCATTTGGTACTACTCTAACAGAAATACCATGAGTAGATGGCTTTAAAAAGAGGAATGTTTATTCTTACACAGTCCAGTAGGCTACAAATCCGAATTCAGGATGTCTGCTCCAGGGGAACGCTTTCCCTCTTTGTTGGCTCTAGAGGAAGGTCCTTATGTTGCATCAGTCTTTGACCAAGGAGCATCTTGGCACAGGAATCTCGGGTGTGAAGGACACACTCTACTCCTGGTGCTGCTTTCTTGATGGTATAAAGTTCCCACTCTCTGCTGGCTTCCCTTTTATCTTTTGCAAGATGAAAGGATAAAAGGCAGTCAGTGCAAGCCACACTCCAGGCCAACTCCTTTTGCATTAGAGCTGAGAGGTGACTTTAGGAAGGGGATAAGTCCCACCCTAAGCCTCTCTGCCATAATAGACTCTATTAAAGACAGGCAGAGATGAGAATTTATAGCATAGGAAAGTCACAAAATGGGGGAGAATCACAAAATATCAGAAATCATGGCCCAGCCAATTTGTTACACACAATTTTAGGGGGACAGAGTTCAATCCAAGACAGTTCTGGCTCAGAGCATCCTATGCACAGTGGAAAGAAGCCCTGCCTGGTCCTGTGCCATCTGCACCCTTGCTGCAGTGCTAGAGCCCACTGTTGCCAGCACTGTGTCAGTCCATCTCATTGAAGGTCTTCCTCTTTTTGGCTGACTCTCTCCTTTACCAAGCATGTTGTCTTTCTCCAGGGACTGGTTGGTCCCTCCTGATAACATGTCCAAAGTATATGAGATGAAGTCTCACCAGCCTTGCTCCTAAAGAGCACTCTGTACCTTTTCCCAAGACAGATTTATTTGTTCTTTATGCAGTCAGTATTCTTCTCTAACACCATAGCTCAAAGACCTCAATTCCTCCATCTTCCTTATTCATTGTCCAATTTTCCCAGGCATGTAAGCTGAGTGAAAACACCGTGACTTGGGTCAGGTTTGTCGTCTTACTCTGCAAGTACATCTTTGCTTTTTAACACTTAAAAGGAACCTTCTGCAGCAGATTTGCCCAGTGCAATACACCCTTTGACTTCTTGACTGCTGCTTCCATGGATGTGGATTGTGGATTCAAGTAAAATTAAATCCTTGACAATCTTTTCCCCATTTATCAGGCAGTTCATTATCATGATATTGCTTGTTGGTCCAGTTATGAGAATTTTTGTTTTCTTTATGTTAGGTTGTAATTCATACTGAACACTGTGGTTTTCATCTTCATCAGCAAATGCTTCAAGTCCTCTTTACTTTCTGTGAGCAAGGTTGTGTCATCTGCATAATGCAGGTTGTTAATGAGTTTTCCTCCAATCTTGATGCTGTGTTCTTCATGCAGTCTAGTGTTTCAGATTATTTACTCAGTTTTGCTATAATACTAACATCTAATCTACCAAAGACCAAAACCAAACTCACTGCTGTCAAGTCAGTTTCAACTCACAGTGAACTTACAGGACAGAGCAGAACTGCCCCGTAGAGTTTCCAAGGAACACCTGGTAGATTTGAACTTCCAACTTTTTGGCCAACAGCCATAGCACATAGCATCTAGGCCACTAGGGTTATCATTAAGGTTTTATAATTAGCTGATAGTAGTATCATATCTTTCATGACTTTGACACTTTTAAAGTATTGGCCAGTTATTTTGTAGAACAGTACTCAGTTTAGGTTTGCCTGATGGTTCCTAATTATTAAATTCAGGTAATTCATTTTTGACTAGAGTACTACAGAAATGACTTGGTGTCCTCATATTTTGGGGGGCATAACCTGATCCCCATCAACCTTTCCCCTAATGGTTTCATCCATTGTTCATTGCTTGAACCAATGATGCCGTTATAGTTGTAAAATAGTGATATTTTAATTTTAATAATCTCTCAGGATTTATTAGTTGAAATTCTTCTGTAAAGAAAACTTTGTTTTATGATTAAACAGAAGATTTATAAACACTGTAATTCAGTGCACAGGGAAATATAATCTGATTGTTGCTTCTTTGGATTTATTTATCTGTGTTCATCCTCTGTTTTAACATTTTGACACATGGTAATTTTATTGGGGACTTACTATATCATGAGTTTAACTACAACTAATATTAGAATCCCACAGATGAGTTCAAAGAGCAGAGAATCCATTCTTGCCTTTTGGTGTGGTACTTGTGTCTGATTTCATTAGTAGAACTATTCTAGCTTCTTGCGTATCCATCACTTTTTCCCCTTTCAGATGCAAGGTGAAAAGCAATCATCCTTAGCTTATTGCCGTACTCCTTATACAAAGGGAGATTGAAAGCAGATTAATTGGTTAGATTAGCATCTATCACTTTTCCGTTTCTCCTACAGCTGTCTCCTCGCAGAGGGACATCCCAGCGTCTTTGCTCTGCTGCTCCTAAAGTGGCTCTGCTGATGGATGGTGACTTAAAGGAGTCCCGTAGTTCATTATTACATGTGGACGTCAAAATTTCTGAACACGTTGCCAGGAAATTGTTTAATTTTTTCCATTCTTAGATGCTAAGTCAGTTTAAAAAGTTCTGTAGGTTGGTGTTGAGAACATCTAGAGAAAGAAGTATGAGAACTATATCAGACTTCTCTTCAAAGGCCTGACTTTGTGGTCCCAGCAAGTGCTGTTCATTCTTGGTGTCTCTGAAGTCAGGCTTTAAACACACTCCATTGTTCTTCTGCATCCCCACTGTCATTAAAAATAGGTGACTGTATTTTTATTTGAAATTGTTCTAAAGTCATTATGGATAAATGCTATTTGGGATAGGATAATGCCTTACAAAAATGTTTTATTGCAGGGCAGAATATTGCCAAAAGGCAATTTAATGGTTTTTGACAAGTTAAATATTTCCAGATAAACAAAAGCCTTTAAAATGAAAAGTACATGGATATTAACTGTGTTGTTTACTTTTGTGCTGCTGTTCAACTCTTCCTAGGTCAATGAGCTAGACATTATGGCTTTATGGATCTTCAACTATGTCAGGCATTGTCTTGTCTCCTGGCTTATATACCTGCTATTTCCTTAACTTGTGTTTTTTTTTTGTCCCCAGTGCACGGGTCCTTCCACATTTTATTCAAGTTAAATGTCACCTCCTCAGAAAAACTTTCCCTGGAAAAGTCTTGTCACTGTTCCATTCCTTACAGAGGTTATTGTTCTTTGTGGCATTTAACATTCTTTTTGGTTGTTGTTGATCCCTTTTTCCACAAGAATGAGAACTCTGTGAGAGCTTTGCTGTGTTCTCACAACCTAGGACAATGCCTGAAACACAGTAGACAGTTATATGAGATCCCACAATTAAGTCTGAATGAACTTAATTGTTCTAAGTGCTACATATCTCATTGCTGAATATCGCTACTGTCACCTTCAAAGTCCTTGCCTTGGGAAGCTATGAACCAACACCACAGCCTAGTCCACCCTTCAAAGCAATTTGGGAACTCTTTCTGGAATGGCCATTGCACACAGTGATAAGTGACATGGTCTCGAACTTGATTATGTGTGGAGGGCGGACCCCCCCCTCTTCCAATATGAGGATTAAGGAAGATGCCTTCTCAGAGGGGCTTTACAACTCCCTCGGTTTATGAAATAATATTGGGAAAACCTGAACAGGAACTTCCAGGGAGAAGAGATCAGAGGAATGGATTTCAATACAGCATGCCTGTAATCACTGAGGCCTGCCAGCTCTGCTGACTTCCCCCAACTGCACTTCCCCCCCGTGTGAAAAGAATTATCCTTTTTAGAACAGTTTAAGAAAGGCATAGGGTGGGGGACGGTAGGTGTTTACTGTCCCCGCAGGAGGAGATAAAATAAAGAGCAAAGTAGGAACAAATAGAGATTATAACCTTTAGACCCTTCCTCCTGTACCTTTTAACCTTGAGGTATAAGTAGGGCTGATTGAGCTCTGGGCATAGCTTTGTTTTCACTGTCAATTATCACCACAACACAGCTGCCTTGGGCCATTATCTAGAAAGCGTTGACAGTTAACAAGATCATGAGGTTTCAGTTTCAACTTAGCTAATAGCTCGTGTGGTGGGGGGGGGGGCAGGGTAAAAATTACGTCACATCAAGATCACGAGGTTTTGGTTTCAAATTAGCCAATGGCTGTGTGGTCAGGAGGCAGGGTGGAAATTACATCACCTCAACTATAAATAATAATAAAGTAAGACAGCTTCTCTCTCTTCTCTGGGTCGGGCTGCCTTAAACCGGAGAACTCTTTCCTGTCTCTCTTAATTCTTTTCCCGCTGACGCCTTCCCTCCCTCCGTGCGTGACCCTGATAAGTTGTTGGGGCTTGCTCCCGGCAATTATGTAGTTGTCTGTGAGGGAGTTTTTAGCCAGTAAACAAATAACTGTATTGGAACATCCTCCCTACTCACCTGATCTGGCCCCCAATGACTTTTTTATTGACCTGAAGATAAAGGAAGTGCTGAAAAGAAGACATTTTGATGATATTCAGGATATCAAGGATAATATGATGACAGCTCTGATGGCCATTCCAGAAAGAGTTCCAAAATTGCTTTGAAGGGTTGACTAGGCGCTGGTGTCAGTATGTACCTTCCCAGGGGGAGTACTTCAAAACTGACCATAGTGATATTCAGCAATGAGGTATGTAGCACTTTTTCTAGGATGAGTTTGCGAACTTAATTGTCAGTCACTGTATGAGTAAGGATTGCTTTCGGTTCCACATTACAAAAAACTCAGATAAAAGCTTTTAACTATAAGGACATTGAGTGATACTTTACAAGAAGCCTGAGTGTCTGTTGTTGTGTGGTTGGAATGGCATCTCAAGGCTTTTTCTCCATAGCTTCATTGCCCTCTTTGGTGTGTTGTCCTTTTGTCCTTGTGTTTTTGACTCAAGGACATAAGATAGCTGCCTCACTTCTGAACATTATATTCGTAAGTGAGGCAGAGGAGAGGAAAAGAGTTGTGCTCATATTTCTCTCTTTTATTTAAAGTGAAGATGTTTCCATAAACATCTCAGAAGACTTGCTTACATCTTGTTGATTAAAACTGTGTCATATAGCTACCCCTAGCTGAAAGATAGTTTTGGAAGGTGAGTATTAAAGATATCTAGACTCTGTAGGTGGAGTGAACGAGGGGTAAGGAGATTGACAATGCCTGTTGGGATAGCTAGCTAATAATGTCTACCATAGCATTCAGCAAAAATTTATTAAGTTAATAAATGAGTGATTAACCAAAATGGCAGCAGTTACAAGTACAATAAATGGTTCATGTTCATGTTTATTACTTGATTATTATATCAGCATTAGCTTACCTAAGGTAATTGGATATTGGAGAGGTGGTTAGTTAGACCTACGGATGCCTGTTCTTTGGCATCACCAATGTCTTTTAAAACAGGTGAACCTATGTTTGTTTGAAATTGAGAATGGAGCCTTGGTGATGCCGGGGTTAAGAGCTCTGTTGCTAACCAAACGCTGTGGGGAAGTTCTACTCTGTCCTACGGGGCTGTTGCAGGTCAGAATCCACTCTATGGCAGTGGGTTTGGTTTGGCTTTAAGGAGAGTATAAGTACCTGGAATCAAATACGATGGAAGGAGATAAAACGATAAAGTAAATGTGAAAAATGATAAAAATGTGGTCAGCATTTATGAAGGACAAAATTTCCTAGGTGAGGTCATATAACTCAGTGATTAGATGTAAGTCAACATACCTAAATTGGGATGCTAGCTCATTTAAGTGAGTAACAATTCTCTAAGCTCTGTTTTTTCATTTTTAAAATGACTATTTGAAGCTCCTGCTTTTGGGGTTTGAATTTCAAGACATGATCCAGAATTTCTTTAAAGGTTAAATTTTATTAAAAAAATGCCCAATAGGAAAAAACTGGTACACCAGGGACGCACTCCAATCTGTGCAGAGAGGAGGCGACCATGAGCTTCCTCAGCGCCCAGTATTTAAGTCGTGAGATCACAAGGTAGGGATGAGGGAGCTGATCTTTGTATGGATTGGTTGAGGCCATATGGAATTTTTGTGGGTTGCAAAATGTAGCCGTTGGTGAATGTGTCAGCTACACTGGTGAATGTTTCAACCACATGGAATTTCTGTAAGCTGTAAAAGTGGATGTTTCAATAGCTTGTGATTAGGGCTGGCTCCCGGGACTCTGTAAGGCTGCCTCTAGGCTTTTGTCCTTTGTAAGATAAGGGTGAAACCACCCTAGGGTTTTTCTTGTTATTTTTCTGCTAAGTTATTTCCTGGAGCCTTCTATCCTCAATTGTCACTGCTCTTTGCCCAAGAAGGAATCTGAGGTTCAGAATGGAGTTTACTTATGTTTCATTCCAACACTGCTGTATTGACAACTGTAAGATACAAGTTAGAAAGTATATGCAAAATAATGTAGCATCTAGTGCTTTTGTAAAAGAAAAAGTACAAAATTTGCATGTGTCTCCATGTAATAAAAATAAAAATTACCCATATTTATTTTTATAATTTCAATTATTTTTAGAGAATAATATTGTTTGATGTTGTACTTAGCTTTTTAACCTCTCAACTAAAATCGAATACTATCTCCATGCTTGTTATAAAAATGGTAAAACAAAATGAATAGACAAATAGACAATTTAAGGAATTCTATTTTAAAGAACAAATGTGTTGAATATCCTAAATTACAAAATTTTATGAGACTAATGTAACAGTGTAGTCTGACTTTAGTTCTCTCTGGTTCATTAGTTATGGTGTTTAGAAGTCGAATGCCACCTGGGTAAGGACGCATTAGATTATTTTCTGCAGCCATGTCTGTCTTGATAGAGTGCTGACTCTGTTATTCTTGCATCTAATGTATTCGAGTTGGCATGGAAGTGAAAGACATAATTCTCATTACATGTGCTAAGCCAGGCAGCAAGGGAAACAAGCCTGACTGAATGCTTGGATTTCAACCAATGGGGCAGCAAACTAATGTTGTTTCTGAAAATGAAAACTGTGTCTATATTAGTCAGCTGGCAATGTCCAGGGCTTTACAGAAACTGCGCAGTAAATGGAGGAGACTGTTCACTAAGTTAACTCCCTTCATTTAACGGCACCAAAATGCAGTTTTCTGTGAACAGTAAAAGTGCTTGTTGTTAATAACATAGAACACTTTGGTGGTTTATGTGGAAGGACATTTGTATGACATTTGCATTTTAACTGGATGCATTCCTTGGCAGTAACTGCTAATAAAATTAGATAGAATTTTTTTTTTACAGTTTTGAAAACTGTTCAAATAGCTCTTGTAGGTCAAATGTATAGTCTATAGTCAAAAAGTGGACATCTTCAAGATTTTAAGTTGTTCATTATTTATTATAAATTCCAGGCTTCATCTGTTTTTTGTAATTAAAAGATATCTCAATTTATTTGTGGTTGGAATTGTTTTTATTTTAAATACTAACCTGGGTTTGAAATAATTATTTCACAATTGCACATTTCTGCTCCAGGGCATTGGTTGCCTTCCATGGGGGATACCTGAGTTCCTTTCCCAGCCAGTGCCCCTTGAGTGCTGCCACTATTTCTCTGTCAGGTTTTAATGGTACTTCCACACTTCAGACTAGGAAGAAAGGCCTGGTGATCTACTTCCAAAAAATCAGCCAGTGAAAAACCCTGTAGATTACCATGGTCTGACTGTGTATGGGCTTCATTCGACAGCGACTAACTCTCCTTTCCTTAAATGCTTTTTCATGCTGTTTATTACTACGCCCCTCTCATCATTCACTAAACTTGTACTGGAGTATATTGCTAGTTATTACATGGCTCCAATGCCTCTTTAAGAAGTGCCAGGTTTTTATTTATGTTGTCATAATGAAAACTGAGCCCCTTAGCAACTAAATGTGTTTCCTTAAAATATGGGATAATGTCACAGATGTACACTGAGTGAGGATAATTTATTGTGCATAAGTGGATATTACTGTCAATAAGGTTAAGACTTTACCTATTCAGGCCATTTTTATCTCAAACTCATTCCATAAATATTTTCTCTCAATATACCTGAAGCTCTCTTTTCTAAATAAAAACTTTCTGGGGATGTCATGCATAACTGTTGTTGTCATCATGAGAACTTCTATCTAGAAAATGACAAAGACACATATTTTCTTTGAGATTTTTAAAGACTCTCAAAATTTGATCTTTTTTGGATTATCATAAAGTATTTGTGGAATTCCTGTACCTGGCTGCCATTCATTCCAGAAGTCTCAGAGTACTTGTATCACTAAATGGGTATAACCGCCCATTACTGTGCTTTGGATATTACTGAAAGCCGGGATCAACAAAATAAAAGTATTTCTGATTTTCAGTTGGGGTCTTTATTCTGAAGGGTGATAGAGATTGATATACCTGGTTTTATAACAATGTCTCTACCACTTCCAGTATTCAGCAACCTTTTGCTAACTCTCCTAAAATGTGTATTTTATGGTGAGATTTGGGAGTGGGTGTAATGTAAGCACTAACCTTAGACACATGTTTAATCACCATGACTTAGATCAGCAAATACTTATATAACTACACTCACCTATGAGTTCACGTGAACCCAACAACTAGCCTACTGTTTCTCTTTGCTTTCTCATAGTCAGTGTGTGGGAATGTTGACATTTAATTGTACACAAGGTGAACACTTTATCCTTCTCTCCCCATGGCTCCGGCTAATGTGTAGGTTGTGGAAAGGAACAAGTAAAAGTTTTTGTATATAGTATGATTATAAATTGTGACACTGAGTATTCTTACAGTTTTGAAGATTTCAGAGTTGGCATTTCCAGTTCTCATTTAAGACTCTGAAAAATAGAATGTGGACATAGAGTGTACTGTGTTTTAAGTTCCCTGGAAAAGTCAAAGCTTAAAAAAATCAGAATGACAGTATCCTTCATTGGGCTTTCTGTGTTCCCAGACTGATTGCAGCTAACATTCTAACAAGCTGCCAAAGGGCTGGTCTGTTCCACTACCTCTTACCTTCTGCACCTCTTACCTTCTGCCTAGGCTCCGCGTGAGGGACTTAAGCAGACAGACTCTACTTCATCTGTCCTCTGTAGAGTTGCTGGGAGTTGGAATTGGCTCAGCAGCATCAGATTTCCGTTGTTTAGACACTGATTCAAACATAGGTCCTGTAGCCTAGGACTGTTCTTTATTTCCCACACATTACCTTCATGGGGAACTCAGACTTTTATTTTCCTGGCAAAGACCTGGCCAAAGAGCGACTGGACCTGTGTTAGACAAAAGTTAACCCTCCAATGATGGACATAAATTTGAAAATATATTTTCTGCATATTTTTCATGAGTAAGAAAAAAAAATGATTGGTTTAGCTATTACCTGAATAATTGCTACCTATGCTCCGGTGAACATTGGCTTTATTAGAATTTTTTACTCATTATATTTTATAGTTTTGAAGAGCTTAAAGAGAAAATTTGTTTTTTTTTTTGAAAAAAATTCTTATTTAAGATTTTAGTATCTCTACAGCAACTCTGGAAAAATATAATCTTTTAGAAAATGGCCTACCTGTAGTTTGTCCACGTGAGCCAAAATCCATTAAAATGATATCAGAAATAAGTGTGAAGAGCCAAGTTTCCCAGGGCTTGTTGTTGTATCTTTTGAGCCAAAACACAGCCTTCTAAAATGAAACAGATTTATTTAATAATAGGACGAACAGAACAATAGGGGTCACAGCAAGAAACAAGTGGAGAACAGGTGGCGGTGAGCTGTACAGCCAGTGAGCCAAAAGAAGGTCGGTGATGTCACCAAGTCACAAATATCAATCAGTGTAAGAGCCGTCATAACACATCACACTGTTGGGTAGAGAAAAAAGAACTCAGCTACGATACCTTTCTGTGGGAGATTTTGCTTACCTGCTGCGCACACTCTGGCCACAGAATACTGACTGCAGTTGTCAGCTAGAGTTCTGGGTGCAAGTGTCTTCTGTTAGTTTGTTTCACAGTAGCTTTGTTCGGGTAAAATTCATGTACTATACATTTCGTCAATTCAACAGTCTTTAAAAAACCTATTCACAAAGTTGTGCAAACGTTACCACAATCAATTTTAGGACATTTTCACTACCTTAAAAAAACAAAAAATCCATACCCATTAGTGGTCACTTGGTACTTTTCCTAAATCTAATTCCTCCAGTATTTGCCTACCTTTAATCTATTTTCTGTCTCCATAAATTTGCTTATTCTGGGCATTCCATATAAATGGAATCATACATGGTATGGTTTTCTGGGACTGGTTTCACTTAGTTAACACAGTTTCAAGGTTGATGTATGTTTTAGTTATATGTAAGTACTTCATTCCTTTTTATTGTTGAATAACATTGCTATTTAATATGTATGCTGCATTTTGTTTATCCATTCACTGGTTGATGGATGTGTGGATTGTTTCCAGATTTTGCTATTTTAAGAAGGTCTCCATGGACATTCACATACAAGTTTTTGCATGAGCATTCTTTTATTTCTCTTGGATATGTGCCTAGGAGTGGACTTTCTGGGGTTATATGAAAACTGACCTTTTGAGAAACTTCCAGACTGTTTTCCACATCGGCTGTACTTTTTAGTATTTTATCACCAATGTATGAGGTTTCCAGTTTCTCCACATCTTTGTTACGATTTGTCTTTTTGATTTCAGTCATTCTAGCAGATACAAAGTAGTTTCTCATTGTGGTTTTGATTTACAATGCCTGATGACTCAGGTGGCTCTTTTCACATTGTCTAGGTAATACCAGTTTATAAGGGTGGAGATTAGGCTGTGAGCTCTTGCATACTTGGGCTTACATTTCCTACTGAGTAATTTGTTTAACTATGTGACTGGGGAAATCTGCAGCAAAGGATCTCTTCAAAGTGCTGAAAAGTAAAGATGTCATCTTGAAGACTAAGGTGTGCCTAACTCAAGCCATAGTATTTTCAATCACATCATATGCATGTGAAAGCTGGACAATGAATAACAAAGACAGAAGAAGAATTGATAACTTTAAATTGTGGTGTTGGAGAAGAATATTGAATGTACCATGAACTGCCAAATGAACCAACAGATCTGCTCTGGGAGGAGTACAACCAGAATGCTCCTTGGAAGCAACGATGGAGAGACTGCATCTTACGTATTTTGGACATGTTGCCAGGAAGGATCAATCCCTGGGCCAGTGAAAAAGAAGACGACCCTCAACAAGATGGATTGATACAGTGGCCACAAGAGTGAGTTCAAGCCTAAAAATGATTGTGGGTGTGGTGCAGGACTGGGCAATGTTTCATTCTGTTGTACATAGGGTTGCTTTTTGTGGACACCAATTTGACAGCACCTAACAACATGTGACCGTGGATGAGTTTATTAATCTCAACTTCAGTTTCTTATCTATAACGACAGTAGTAAATCTATGGTTATGACCGAATGTGATAACATATGGATAACATCTAGTACAGTGTTTGGACACAGTAGGGTAAAGAAATGATAATTTTTTATTTTTCCTTTCTTGAAGTGGCTGTATATAAAGATGCAGCAGAAAAAAGCTGATTCAAAATCAAAGCTGACAATAGCTGCCTCAAGTTTTTCCAGGGGCTTAATTTATATCAGGGTTCCTTTACTGTATCAGAGTGCCAGTAAGAAATGATAACTCAAATGAGGTGAATAAGGAAAATTTTACCAAAGGGACTAGTTATAAAAGTATGAATGAGGAGAGAAAAACAGCGTCAATAATAGTATCATAACACACTAGTCTAAAAAGAAAGGAGAGGGAGCCTCTATTTCAAGCTGGAGATGATGTAGTTGTGAAAAGGATACGTGACAGGAGCTGTGATTCTTATTGGAAGGAAACAGCCAACTTGCAGGAGGCTGATAAATGCCCTTATTCCACACTCTTCCATCCTTTTGATCTCCTGTTGGTTTCTTCCATTGGCTGAACTCACTTGAAGACCAGAGAATGAGAGCCAGTTGAAGCAACTTAAACAATTTAGCTTTCTGGGAAGAGAGAAAATGTGAGGTGGATCTGGGAATGGAAAAGCAGAGAAGCCAATAGAAATGATTCAGCACATTTACTTCTGCAGTGAACGAGAAAGAAGGGTTAGATTTGGAGAGATGGCCTGTTATTTGATGGGACACATCAGTGAGATTTTCGCTATCAAACTATGCATAGTCTTTGAAGATAAGTCCTGGACAGAGATGAATTCTTTCTATAGAAAAATGGAAGTGAAATAAAACAACATATTTGATTGTACTTTAAGTGAAAGTTTACAACCCAAGTCCATTTGCGGTACAAAACATGCCCCCCCGCCCCACCTCTATGCAACTCTAACTGCTCTCCCGACTCCGTGATATCGCATTCCTGCTTTTCATCCAGGACTTCCTGTATCCATTGAACCAACTTCTGTCCCCCTCTACCCTTTCATCTTGCCTCTGGACAAGAGCTGCTCAGAAAGCCTCATGTACATATTTAAGCCAAGAAGCGCATTCTTCGCCAGCATCACTTTCTTAGAGTCCAGTCCAGTC
The DNA here is from genome assembly GCA_028571685.1 of Heterohyrax brucei. NCBI lineage: Eukaryota > Metazoa > Chordata > Mammalia > Hyracoidea > Procaviidae > Heterohyrax > Heterohyrax brucei. The sequence goes on from CM053146.1 coordinate 90,831,750, forward strand.
TTTGTCTGAAGAGTTGTCTTTAGTATTGGCTTCAGTCCTGGACTAACAGAAGGGCCATGCCCTCAGAGGACCCTCCAGTCTGCTGGACCATCAAGCCTGATCTTTTAATAGAGTTCTAGTTCTGCACACCCAAAAATGGAAGCAAATTTTTAAACTTGCTGGGCTGAATCCTGTACAGAGAGAGTGAAAATGGTTGAAGAAAAGGGTGGAAAATTGAAATCTGAGTTGTGAAAAGTCAGTGAGGTTTTTTTAAGGAAATAAATGTCTAATACTTAATTTTAAACCTTCTGCAATGTTGGTGTGCTCTCCTCCTCACTGTTAGCTTAAACATTCTGCTGAAAATCAATCACCGAGAACTGACTCATAGGAAAGATGTTGAGAGTAGGTGGAAAAAAATCAAAGAAACAAGACTGTGTCCTGTGTTTGGGTTGACAACAGTGAACAGAACTTGTAGGAATTAGAAGACACAGAGAAGAGAGCAAGAATTCAGAAGAAGCAGGAAATGAATCAGAGGTACTCCAGAGAAAAGGAAGCCTCTCAGAAGTCACATAATCTTAACAAAGACATTGGATTCCCCACAGACCATTGACCAGGGTTCCAGTGCTACTTTTTTTCTGTCTTTAGGTTAGGAACAATGGTTGTTGGCTCGCAAAGGCCACAAGGAATGCATTTCTGCTATGGAATATAATTTTTTTTTTTAACTTTTTTACTTAAACGGGGTCACATTTTAAAAAGTAAGAATTTTTTATTTGCTGAGTATATGATCCTAGTTAGCCTCAAGCATCTGTTGGCCTGGATTGTTTTGTATAGAATAAGAAAGTTGTGAGATATATATGGAGAACAAAAGTATATATTCCATTTTTCATATTTGAAAATAAGATTTTGGAGTTTTGCAAATCAGGCTGTTGGCTTCAGAAAGGAGTATCTAAATTCCTTTATATTCTTAGTTGTCTTATCAGGGCCCAGGCTTGGTGGGCTACTGTTGATGATGTTGTATACAGGAGTGTAGGCAGGAAGAGGAAGGAGGGAGAGCCTACCCTTTTAGACTCCGGGAAGGGAAAGTGGAGAGTACGATGTAGGAGGTCCAGCACGGATGTGCTAGTGAGGGAGAGGCTTTCGCTGTGTAGGGAAGCACCAAGTGCTGAGGGGGCTCTTGGAAGGATAACCCAATCTCTCTCTTTTTCAGAGCTCTGAAAATGTCCATCTCTTGAGTTTTCCCATGTAAAAAAAACTTCACACAGCCACATGAAAGTAAATTTGGTAACGAAATGGGATTAGAGAGATGATTTCAAGTTTAGATTTTCCATGAGGTACAGACTCTGCATGGAAGTACAGCAGGCCTACTGTCTTAGATTAAATTATGTTCCCCCCAAATGTGAGTATTATTTTGGCTAGGCCATAATTCCCAGTATAGTGTGGTTGTCTTCTGTTTTGTGATTCTAGTCCTCCTGTATGTTGTAAAGCTTGATCTCGACTGGTGGTTAATGGGGCAAGATAGGACTATGTTAAAGAGGGTTAGGGGGGTAGCGTCATCCTTTCTACAAGGATCTGATATAAAGGGAGGGTGTCTGGGGTGTGGCCTGCACCACATTATCTTACAAGAGATGAAAGGAAAGGGAAGGGAGCATATCACTTAGAAAGCCGTGCCAGGAACAGAGCGTATCCTTTAGGCCTGGGGTCCCTGTACAGGGAATCTCCTAGTCTGGGCAAACAGTGATAAGAAGGCTGACACGGAAAGAAAGCCTTCCCTTGAAGCCAAGGTCCTGAATTTGGACTTCAGGTCAACTTTACTGTGAGGAAATAACTTCTTTTTGTTAAAGCCTTCCACTTGTGTTATTTCTGTTATAGCAGCACTATATGAATAAGACACCAAGGGATCCTTTGTAGTAGAGTGAACCCATTGGCCAGGGACCTGACAGAAGATGACATTGTGGATCTGGGGTCTGTGGCCAGCCAGAGCTGAAGGGGATGCAGAGGGGACCTGGACTGTGACACCACCAGTCACGTACTGCTGGGTCAGAGCAATTGGATGCAATCCATGTGAAATGGTTTGTCAGCGGTTTAATGGATTGAATTAGACTAAGCTTTGAATAAGACTGAATGTTTAGCAACAATATTTATCTGTCTACCCCCTATCTGTCAGTTTATTGTACTGTGGTGGCTTGTGTGTTGCTGTGATGCTGGAATCTGTAACTTCAGGATTTTAAATGCCAGCAGAGTTGCCTATGTTGGACACGTGTGAACACAGCTTCAAGATTAAGACAGGTAAGGAAGAAAAGTCTGGATTTCTTCCAAAAATTAGTCAATGAAAATATTATGGATCACACAAGAATACTGTTAAAAATACATAGTGACCATGACAATGGACTTCAGCATAGCAGTGATTGTGAAGATGGCACTGGACTAGACATCATTTCCTTCGGTTGCATGCGGGTTACTGTGAGCTGGAGCCAACTTGACACCAAGTGCCAACACTCGGAAATTTCTCCTTCCGCCCCCCCTTTTTCTTTCATTGATGTCCGTCTATTTATCTGCCATCACCACCACCGTCATTGTCTGTCATCCTTTCTTTTCTACTATCATCACCACCATCTGTCCTTGCCTTTGTTTTTTGCTCACAGTAGGCAGGAACTTAGGAACTTAGGTGAAAAGACATGGCATTTTCTCTGCAAACAAGAGCTGCAGTGAGATTGAAATTTGTGACTCACCCATTTAGATATGGTTATTATCTGTTACTAGAATATGTGGTTTGGGTCCTACCACGTTTTCTTCGCTTAGTGTTTTGAAACCATTGTGGATATGTAGCCAGGGAAAACTGACCACACTGTTCTCTTGGTTGTCTTCATTTTTCTCTTTCATTAACTAGTTATAGTCCCTAGCTGTCCACAGCCTAAAGAAACATGTGCTGGACATGCAAACGCAGTTCCAATTGAGATAGCACTGCCCCTTGTTTTTGTAATAGCTTGTTCCTCCTGAGTGTCTCTGATGATACAAATTAGATATTTTAAAAATTGCATACCGGTCATGTATTATTTTTAATCCATCTGTGGTCAATTTGTACACTGCTCCTTGTTAACTTTCTGTAGATGCCATAATAAGACAAGGTTGGATCATGTTGAGGAGGCTCAGGGTAGGATGTAACACCCTTGCTCAGGTCACATCTGCGATTCGATGTAAAGGGAGTTTCCCTGGGGAGTGGCCTTCCCCATCTTTTATCTGTTAAGAAATAAAAGGAGAGGAAAACAAGCAGAGATATGAGAATCTTATACTACCAAGAAACAGGACCAGGAGAAGCGCACATCCTTTGGACCCTGGGTCCCTGCGATGAGAACCTGCTGATCCAGGGGAAGACTGACAAGGATCTTTCTCCACAGCTGCCAAAGGAAGCCTTTCCCTGAAAGTGACACACTGAATTTGGATTTGCAGCCTATTAGACTGTAAGAGAATAAATTTCTCTTTGTTAAATGCATTCACTTGTTATATTAGGTTCTAGCAGCACTGGATGACTAAGCAGATGGTGTCATGGATTGAACTGTGTCACTCTATAATATCTGTCAACTTTGCTAGGTGATGACTCCCAGTAGTATGTGACTGACTACCAATTTGTCATCTGATATGATTTTCTTATGTGTAAATCCTACCTCTGTGATATTAATGAGGTAAGGTTAGTGGCAGTTATGACAATAAGGCAGGACTCAGTGTACAAGGTTAAAAAAGACACGCTGCAGTCTAGTCAATTCCAACTAATAGAGACCCTATAGACAGAGCTGCCCCATAGAGTTTCCAAGGAGTGCCTGAAAGATTTCAATTGCTGGCTTTGTTAGCAGCTATAGCCCTTAACCACTATACCACCAGGGTTTCTGTCTACAAGAGTAGCGTGTTTTAAATCAGTCTCTTTTGAAATATAAAAGAGAGAAGTGAGAAGAGAGACATGGGGACCTCATACCATCAAGAAACGAGAGCCAGGAGACTAGTATGTCCTTTGGACCTGAGATACCTTTGCTGAGAAGCTTGAAGACCACTGGAAGGTTGATGACAAGGACCTTTTAGTAGGGCCAACAGAGAGAGAAAGTCTTATCCTGGAGCTGGCCCCCTCAATTCAGAAATCTAGCCTTTTAGGCTGTGAGAGAGTACATTTCTGTTTGTTAAAGCCATCTACTTGTGGTATTTCTAATACAGCACTAAATCACTAGACAGATGGAGTGCTCGACTACAAACTTCCCTTTATACTCCTTTAGTGGAAACTGGCAGGCTAGCTTGGAATTCTCACAATTTGCAAAGGCAGAGGGATTTTCTGGGGGTGACGGGGTGGTGATCGCTATTGAATATTGCTCCTGCGGGGAACTGCCATTCTTGTTTTCCTCTTCAGTCTACTGAGATATTTTTAGAATTATTGTAGTCTTTGCTCTCTCTGTATCTCTAGCTTACACACTTGTGCTAACTGTCCTTGCCAAACAAATCTTACTCTATGTTTACAGAAAGTTCTTAGTGTTTCACTTAGGCTGGAGATGAATGCTACACCCATCCTGAATGTGCATCTGTTTCCAACACAGAAAATGACAACATTCTCTATTTGCAGCCTTCTAATGTATAGAAGCTGAACTGTTTTGGTTTTATAAAGCTGAGTTTATAAAAATGGTTCCTTTCTTTTTTCATCTTCTAGAAATTTGTGAAAATGCCATTTCTGTAGAAGGCACCTTCTATTGACTTCACAGTGCCATGAGTTTATTTGTTTTTAAATTGTGCTTTAAGTGAAAGCTTGCAGTTCAAGATAGTTGCTCATACAAACATTTATATACACAGTTTTACATGACCCTGGTTACTCTCCCTATAATGTGATAGTACACTCCTCCTCTCCACCACGTATTTCCCATGTCTATTCAGCCAGATCCCAGCCCTTTCTGCCGTTTCATTTTGCCTCCAGTCAGGAACTGCCAATTTAGTCTCGTGCGTCTACCTGAGCCGAGAAGCACTCTCTTCACTAGTTTCATTTTATGTCTTATAGTCCAGTCTAATCTTTGTCTGAAGAGTTGGCTTTGGGGGTAGTTTTAGTTCCCGGCTAACACAGAGAGCATAGGGGCTCTGTCTTCTGCGGTCTTTCCAGTCTCAGTCTGATCATCAAGTCTGTTCTTTTTACTAGAATTTGAGTTCTGCCCCCTACTTTTCTCCTGCTCCATCAGGGACTCTCTGTTCTGTTCCCTGTCAAGGTGGTCATTGGTAGTAACGGGGCACAAACTCTTCCAGTCTGAGGCTGATGGAGTCTCTGGTTTATGTGGCCCTTTCTGCCTGCTAGATTTACATTTTCCTTGTATCTTTGGTGTTTTTCATTCTTCTTTGATCTAGCTGGTTTGGGACCAGTTATGCATTTTAGATGGCCGTGTGCTAATTTTTAAGATCCCAGATGCCATTCACCAAAGTGGGATGTAGAACATTTTCTTAATAAACTTTGTTATGCCAATTGATGTAGATGCACTATAAGTCTAATTTTTATCTTTTTGGTCTACCTTTAGTGTTATTTCAAAGGAATTTTGGGAGGAATGAGAGGAATATGTGTGCTGGGTATGCGTTGTGAACCAGGAGTTGACTACAAAATTTTAAACTATATTTGCATTGGTGGTTAAGAGCTTGGCTGATAACCGAAAGGTGGTCAGTTTGATTCTGCTCCTTGGAAATCCTAAGGGGCAGTTCTACTGTGTCCTGTAGGGTGGTTATGAGTTGGAATCGACTCTTAAGCAATGGGTTTGGTTTGAGCTTCATCCACAGTTTATAAGAAATGTTGTATGTGTTGTCTCCTAATCCTTTCAGAACAATCTTGAGAAGTAGCTCTGACCTGGTCTGAACTCTTGCAGCCCCAAGCCCCTCACTTATAAGTTAGAGACGGTGATGACGCTACTTGCATCACATATGTGTTCAAGAGAAATCAGGTAAGTAATATGGCTACAGTGCCCAGCACATAGAAGACTGTCTGAAAATGCTACTTTATCTGTCCTGCAGAATTCCTAGGCCTGAGAACTATGCTTACGTTATTATTTGTGCCATTGCGGCAAGCAGCCATGCCCATTCATTCTCCTTCCTGAAGTACTGCTGTGTCTACCTCCCTATGCATTAGCTTGTTTTCAGGTGATCAGTGTGTAAAACACTTTTCCTGAGAATTCACCTACATTAAACATATTCATAAGATATTTGAGACTGGATGTTGTATAACATTGTTTAATCGAATGATATATTCTAAAGGGTCTTACGGTGTAAAGAGATCCCTTTCAGTTGATTAAATGCAGTTTGCTTGTAGTCACTGAACATAAGAATGCTCTATTTTAGTATTATTTATTAGGCTAATGAAATTTGAGCAATATTGTTTTAATGTATAGGGATCTTGCAAGGTGGAGAGTTGTGAGCTCACAGTTAAAACAATCAAATTCTTACAGTAGTTTTGTGTCACTATTGTTTGCCTCTTTTGTGATTTTCTCTTCTCCCCTTTACTTTTAGTGTGTCCCTTGGGCTTAGGTTCTAAGTCTGAATATACATTGTGGATTTGGTATATCACGTCTTTTTATATACCCAAGTCACTGATCTGCTGCAAACTGTGACTAGTGCTTCCAGACCAATTTATAATCCTGGGTAAGGGAGAGATCGTGTGTTCAGGGTCATTGCATTTCACAAGAATGGAGAATTAGATGAGAGCTCAAAGCCCATTATCTGTTAGATGTTAAAACCCTGAGAATTTCAAGGGAAACATAATCCATATGTATCTCATCTGTTTACAACTTTCCTTGTCAAAATGTTATGCTGTTAAGCTCAGAGGTGCCCAGAATGTCAGTTAAGCCATTTAAAGGCAGCTTCTTTGATTGTATAACAGGGAATTATGTTTTGGCAAGTAGAACAGTTGTGTCTCTCTTTTAATTCCTCTTCTTCACATTTAGTTGTTTTTATGAGTCCAAAATCAAGAGATTTATGATGCCAATTCATTTTTATATTATTATTATAAATAATATAATGATTAAAAAGAAAAACTGTGCCATCAAGTCCATTTTGACTCATAGCGACTCTATAGACATCGTAGAACTGCTCCATAGAGTCTCCAAGGAGCGCCTGGTGGACTTGAACTGCTGATGTTTGGGTTAGCAGCCACAGCATTTAATTTAACCACTGTGCCACTAGGATATCCAAGACAATGACATCCATATATAAATGAGAAAAGGGAGAGAGGGAGTAGTATTACCACTATTTTAATTTAGACATCTCAAGAGAAACAGAGAAAACTGTGAGAAAATGATTTCCCCTTATTTCTAAAAATGAAGAATTTAATCTTTTGATTTGTAGGGAAGACACTCTTACTGAAGCTGGAAGATATTATTTAATAATTGGAAACAGCGTCGTAAGACCCTTAAAAAATTCATGGTAAAATGAACAAGAGTATGCATCTTTTATATCTCAAAACTGATTTTGAATGCCTGTGCTCCTTTGTGTTCTGTGAGGTTGAATAAGAGAAGAATTGTAGTTGAAAGATATCCTGTAGATATTGGGATTGTTTCCAGAAGGATTCTCTCATATTCTTTGAGTCTTCCGCCAATACAAGTGAAGACAGTCAGGGCCCGGAATTCCAGGAAACTATTAGTCAGCTTTCAGATGCTCACTCCTGGTGCTTTTTAATGCATAAATAACTTTTTAATCTTCCAAATGGTATGATAATATATGTGAATGATAATTAGAGTAAAATTTTCTTTCATACAGATTGAGTTGTAGTGGAAAAGACATACATCAATATTTTCAAATATAAAGATCTGACTCTTAATATGTTGATACCATTCTCTTTCAAAATTAAAAAAAAATTTATTGTGCTTCAAGTGAAAGTTTACAATCCAAGTCAAATTGTCATACAAAAACTTACACATACATTGCTGTGTAACTCTACCTCCTCTTCTCACACTGTGACAACACACTCTTCCTTTCTACCCTCTGTTTCCTGTGTTCATTCAGTTAGCTCTTGTCCGCTTCTGCCTTCTCGTCTCACCTCTGGACAGGAGCTACCAGGTTAATCTCATACATCTACATAAATCAAGAAGCACAACTTTCACCAGTACTGTTTTGTGCTTTATAGTCCACTCCAGTCTTTGTGGGAATTGTTGGCTTTGGGGAGAATTTCAGCTTCATGCTAACAGTGAGTTGGACAGCCATGTCTTCAGGGGACCCTCCAGTCTTCTAGATCATAAAGTCTGGTGTTTTTAACAGGGTTTGAGTTCTGCACCCCACTTTTCTCTTCCTTCATCAGGGGCTCTTCATTGAGTTCCCTGTCAGGGCGATCATTGGTGGTGGCTGGGCAGCATCTGGCTCTTCTGGTCTTGTGCTGATAGTCTTTGGGTTATGTGGCCCTTTCTGTCTCTTTGGTTCATATTTTCCTTTTGTCTTTGGTACCCTTCATTCTTCTCTGCTCCAGGTGAGTGGGGACCAGTTGAGGCTTCTTAGGTGGCTGCTTGCTAGCTTTTAAGACCCAGATGCCACTCACCCAAGTGGGACGCAGAACATTTTCTTAAAAAACTTTGTTATGCCAAGTGACCTATATGTCCCCTAAAACTGTGGTCCCCAGGCCCCTGCCTCTGCTATTCTCTCCTTCAAAGTGTTGGGTTGTATTTAGAAAACTTCTTAGATTTTTGTTTAGTCCATTTATGCTGTCTTCTTCTGTACTGTGTGTTGTCTCTCCTTTCACCTAACTTGATTCTTAACTGTTATCTAATTAACAAGCACTCCCACCCTCCTTCCCCATCAGATACTATTCTTCAGATGACTCTTATGAAATCTTTATACTTTGTTATGTTATCATCTGGAATAATTTCTGTGTTTAGATATATTCACAGTTCACCAAATGGTTATTGTACGTAATTTTTTTCTACATTATGTATTGTTCTACAAAATACAGGCTCAAAAACTGCATGAGAAAATATGGTATAATTTCCTCAAAGTGAGATCTCTGCTTTAGTCTCTTCCTTTTTGGCAGAAGCTTGCAGCTTCCAAATGGTACAGTCTAACACAGAATTCATTTGTCTGAATTTCTCCTCATATCCAGGTCTTTTATAAAAATTTAAATTTTGGCTCTGCTGTGTGGTACTGGGTATTAAAGAACCTCTTTGAACTTGTACTGATCTATTAAAAAAGAAGGTGAGAGCTACTGTATTTTCATGCAAATAATGCACATTTTCTATGCTTGACAACTGCGCCCTCCCCTGTGAAGTATTTCCATAAACATGCTATGCTGATTTTCTTTTTTTTTCTTTTTTTTTTAATTTTTATTTTTATTTAACATAACTGAGTGAAAATGTACATTCACATATAAATTTACATGCCCCCCTATATGCAGCTTCCACTGCTCTCCCTGTCCGGTGACTGCACACTATTCCTCTCTGCTCCATACATGTCTCATCCTCCCAACAGTCTCCTTTCCCCTCCTTTCCGTCCACTCCCCTTCCTCCAGCCAGAGGTCAGCAAGATGATATCCTATAGATGTATAGAACCATAAAGTGCTTCCAATATATAGTTACTCTGCTTTGCCAAGTCCAATCCATTCCTGTCCAAAGAGTGGACCTTTGTTATAATTTATGGGAAAGGGCAGCATCAGGGAAGGGGGCCATGCTCTCAGAGGAACCCCAAAACCGCTGGACCATCAACTGAGGTGTTTTAGTGAAGATCTCATGATGCACCTCTTTTTATTCTTGTGTTGCCAATGAGGCTCCTCTCTGTGAGCTCCGTCGTGGCTATCACTGGTGGTGGCCGGGCACCATCCGGTTCTTCCAGTCCCAAGTCAATGTAGGCATCCACTCTTGTGGGTCTCTCTGTCTTCTCGGTTGTCTTTACCGCATGCCATGATTTTCTTTTTTAAGCAACATGTGGAAGAGGATGGATGTGGCAGTGTTTATGAGTGCTTGGCTCATGGGGGGAGGGTGCAATTGGCAAACAGCAGAGGGAGCTTGTTATTGACACAAAAATATGGGATATGCTTCACTAAAAAGAAGAAACTTGTTGCCATCAAGTGGATTCTGATTCAGAGCAGCGACCTGATAAGACAAAGTAGAACTGCTGCATAACATTGCAAGAATTGGGTGGGGGGTTTGAACAACCTCTGTTTCACAGAGTGTTGTAAAGACTGTGTGTCCTACTAGATCATAGAAAAGGCTCAGTAGGTGATAGCTATTGTTGTTTTTATTATTGGTGCTACTAATGATAGAAAAGTTCCCCATTCAGAAAAATTCCAGTGACTATGTTTTGTCTATCTATGAATATACTTTATTACTTGCAAGTCACACCATTTCTTTGAAACCAATGTATCATTTTTGCTTTCCTTTCCAGAAAATTTTCAGTAATTTTTTGACTGTGCTTACTTTGTAGGTGATTTAAAAGCTAGATTCTATGATAGAATCAAAGTGAATTTTGTCCTTGTGATGAATAGATTCAAATTTAGTTTGAAAGACAACACTATTTCTGAGAGTTTCTCTGGGTTGTAACAAAAAGAAACAAACATCAGTGTTTGCTGTCAACTTTGCACCAGTTCCAAGAAGATAAGGCCCTTTGCTCTTCCTATAACCAAAGGAAAATTTAAAAAGGAAGGGTTAACTTGATAGTTTTTCTTTATATAAAAGTTATCAAAAAAAGAAAGAAAGAGAAATCAAATAAAAAATTGCTGCCCAGGGAGAAAGAGAACTGGAGAACTGTGACAAATCCCTCTGGGGTCCAGAATGTTGGCTCAACGAGGAGAGGTTAGAGTGAATGGAACAATGGCCAATCAGTCATGAGCCCGAAGCTAATCATTTGGCTTCTGCACAAAAGGGGGAAAGAACCAATATTTTAAAAAGGACAGGAGCCCAGGGAGCTGGTGCAGCAGGAAGTTCCTTTATTCAAGAACAAAAAGTCAAATAGCATTAATAGATGATTTACTGGCCCCTGAGTGCCATCTGAGGTAGACTTTCGTGTTATAAAGAGATTTCCATTCCCAGAGAGTTGAAACATGGTTCCAAAATCCCTAGCTACATTTTCTTTGTAAGAAAATATTATTCTTTAATTTTCTTCTTTTCCTTCACGATTAAAACAATACCAGTCTCTCTAAACTCAGCAAGTGTCTGATTGAGGCTAAAGATTTGTTGTTTTCAGTATAGCTAAAGATTGCCATTTTTTTCCTCAGTTGCGTTGAATATACCAGACTTGTATGGCTATTTTTGTCTTTCCATTTTCCATATTTGAGGAAATAGGTAGTCAAATATTGACATGATTGTATGGCTACAAAGAAAGAGTGGTTGTTGGAAAAGCTGCACTGTTACTAGCTATGGTGTGGGTTTATCTGACATTGTTAAAAAAGTCAATGTGTGGAAGGCATTCTAGGGTGGCTAGTGTAGAATGTAGGGAAGAGTTGGTTGCATGAAAGTTGAGGATATCCTTTAATGTGATCCCTGATGAGTCATATAAACTGTTTCTTCAACATTTTTGAGAGAATTAGTTGATAGATTTGGAAATAAGCATTGTTCAGCTGGGACTAAAGTGAGGGATTTGTGTTACACCAACAGTGAAATGACATGATTGCAAATGGGTAGTTACAGATGAGATGTAACTATCTGTCTAGGAAACTCCAGGAAAACTCAAGCCTAAAATAGCCAGATTAAAAAAGATCTTCATTTTTTCTCATTTGGTGTCTAAATTTATGCTGCCAGATTTGAGATAGACTGGAACAAGAATACATGCAGGAACAGAGAGAATGAAACAAGGGGGGAAAGGTAAGGGGAGGGGGAAGGAAAGAGGAAGGGAGGAAGAGAGGATGGAAGGAAGGAACCCTGACCAATTCACAGCTGCCTCACGTGCTAGATAAAATCATCAAACATCAGGTTAACTCACTGGGGGAAAAGAAACATGGAACACTTGTTAGCTAACAAGTTTTGCTGCTCAATTTAGCAAAACTATTTAACCAGTAATCCCAAACAGATAAAATTCAGCTCAAATAGAAAGAATAGGACCTAGGATTCTGGATAGATTCTGGACCTGGTGTAGCTGTCAGGTCTAACCCACTGTGCAAATAAATCATGCAATTCAGCCTGAGTTTCTCCCTTTAGAAAGTAGATTGAATGAAATGATTTTGAAGGTCTCTGGGATTCTGTTTTTCATGATCAAATATGTTTATTTTAAGACAATATTTAAAAATATAAATGGTCCTTTTGTAACAGGCTGTATACTAGGTATATGTGACAGATTATAACAGAATGTCGAATAGAAAATAGTTGTCATAAATAAGTTGTGGAATTTCAGAAGGAGAAAAAAGTGTTTTTATTCTGGAGAAGAAGTTTCTAACTTTTGAGTTTCCTCTAAGACCTCATAGATGTAGAGTTCACATATGAAGGAAAGATATAGAGTTCCTATAAAGGAAAAGGCACTGGGGTCAGAGTGGAATGCAGAGATGAAGCAGGAAATGGTGAGGCCTGTACAGAGAACAGTAAATTGTTCAACTTTTTTTAAAAAATAAAAAGCCTTGCTTCTTTTTATTTTCATTAAGTCAATGAGAATCAAAGACTAAAATATAGATTTATATTCTCACATCCAGAGGAATCAGAGGACCCCAAAGAAACTGTTGAAGAAAATTAGTGTAACATAGAAAGCATCAATAAGAAAATAAATCTCACCTGTAATTCCAACATGCAGAGATAATTACTGTTCATAATTTAGTATTTCAGTGTACTTCCTTCTAATCTTTATGCATAAATATGCATATATTTGTATAATTATACTCCTATTGTACACATTATTTCATTAGCTGTTTTAGAACTTAATATATCACACAGGATTGCTCCCATCTGGCTCCTTTTGGGGAATATTTGATACTACGCTCCCCAATCTGCTTTGTCAGAAAACTACTTTGTCCTCATTTGTACTGTCATCTGTCACAGGAGGAAGTGACTGCAGAAGTTTGGTCACAATCTTCTGTAAGAAAAAGTGGGTATTTTTTCCTAAAGAATTTATTCACTTTGTATTACATTCTAAGTCCTAGAGGCAAGGACTGTGTCTTTGGTACCATCAGGGCACAGTACAGGACTTGACATGGAACATGTACTCATGTTGGTTGAACTTCACTTTCGGGGGAATGATTCTTTTAAAGGAGGGCCAACTGTTGATACTCTTTCCTGCTAGGAGCCAGGGGACATTTTGGACATTTGGCAATCATTTTTCTTCTTGTTAGTATTTCCCAACATGTAGTGTGTGTATGTATGTATGTATGAATGTATGAATGTATATGTATATCACCAAAGGTGCATGTGGTGATGAACAAAATAAAAACTGAGCACTTATTTTGGAAACCCTGGTGGCGTAGTCAGGTAAATGCTGTGGCTCCTTACCAGAAGACTGGCAGTTCAAATCCACCACGTGCTCCTTGGAAACTCTATGCGACAGTTCTGCTCTGACCTACAGGGTCTTTATGAGTAGGAACCGACTTTGCAGGACCTAACAACAACAACAAGCATTTATTCTAAGGTGCATTAGTGAAATATAATTAACACATCAAACTTATAATCTCAAGGATACTGTTGCATAAGAAAAAGCTTGATTCAATTTAAAGAAAAACACTAAGTTAAAAATAAGACGCAGGTATTATGAGGATCTGGCAAAAACTGAGAAGGCAAAGCTGAACTCTTAATGTCTGGAGACAGAGCTACAAGATTTTGTCATCAGGCAAAGGTTATGAGCAGTTTTCCCACTTTCTTAGTTCCTTTCACATAATAGCAAGAGCTTAGCGTCTGTATGTAGATTCCTTCATCGTGGCATTCCAGTTTATTCCTTTATTACTGGTTAGCAAATCAGATGGCTACTCTTCTCTGAGGACTCAGTTATTGTCAATGCCTTTTCAAGCACCATTTTCTGCTCCATTGTTTTTTATTTGCTAATTATGATATTGCAATTGCTTTTGCCTTTCCATCAAAAATTGCCAAGTGTTCTCTGGGAAAACTTTCTGTTCTACTCATTTTAAATATTTAGCAGCATATAACAAAATCGTGGGTTCTAATTTGGGCTCTTCATTTAACTAGCTATTAGACTGGAAAAAGTAGTAATTCTTATATTGATGCTTAGTAAGTAAATACAATTACAAACTTGTATTTTTGTGCTCACGATAATTGGCTATTTTTTACACACTGAGATGTTGCTTTGGGTGTTTGGTGAAGGGTTAAGTTTGAGTTTTTAATCTCTTTTAGCATCTTTACATGTGTTTGGAAGATGGCTGGTATACTTGGAACTTAGAAGATGGGGTGGGAATCGATGGGCTTGGGGAAATATCTGATCTTGGCCATATTAGCATCAAGGCATACCCAACCAAGTTCTGTGATGCAACTGTCTAGCCCAGGAGATCACAACTTTTTGTTGGCTTTGATTTCTCTCCTTCTTTCACACAGTTTTCTGTTCTGCATTTTATGTGTTTCTTTTTTTATTTTTGTGTTGACAAGAAATTATTTTCAGAAGTCCATTTGAAGACTTTGTCTTCACTAACTTGGGACTAATTCACACCATGGCCCATCCCACCTCTTGCTTTAAGAGAAAACATTGTCTGTATTGTACTCACTATATTTTGAAGACTTTGAATGTACAGTTCATAAGCATGGGAAAAATAGGAGAAGTCCAACTAAAGTTTCAACTGCATCCAGCGTATACATTTAACAACTTTCCTCTTCACTTGGTAACATTTAGTTCTAATAAAAGGTGAGGTTTTGTTTCAAGGGCACTCTCTGAGTGATGCAGATTCTTGGATTCTGCTGTGTTTTGTTGAAACTCATTATGTGCCTGAATGACTAAAGGGAGCATGGATTTTTTTTTTTATTCCTCAGTGGCTGTCATTTGTAATCAAGTTCAAGTAGCAGACAAAGCTCAAAGTGAATGTATACAGGGTGTCATCTATCAGTGGCATCTTCATATTTGAGACACTGTGCCCTTCACAACGAAGGCAACAGACAGGCTCTGTCACAAATACAGAATCTTTCAGTTTAGTTCAATCCGATTATTGTTGATGTGTCATTAACATGGGAGAGACCTGGAAAGGAGCCAGTTTTTCTGCTATGTATCTAAAAATGGATTACTGTAGCACTGAGAATACTGTGAAACCAATATAGAAAACCATTTATAATAGGAGGATGCAGTCTAAAAGGCTGAAAAGTCAGTCTAGATATTAGACTATAAATGATTGAGTACCCAGTTACAGAGCCTCCTTGACTAAAGGCTACTTTTCTTTCCTTGATCTGTTTAAACAGCTTGTTTTTTGGTGGATATGTTATTGTTACTGACACTAAAAAAAATCAAGATGGTGAAAAAAAATTTATACTAATTTTTTTTTGTAGGTCGATTCTTTTAGCTGTAAGAACCTATTCAAATAGCTTTGAAATGATAGGTGTTGAGTGAAAACTACTGAGATCTTATTAAATCTGAAAAGAATAAATAGAGTCAGAGTTCTATATCTAAAGTCAAGAACCAAGATTCCTTGCTCTGATTTTTTTTTCCTGAGTGTTTTCTCCGTTCTTTCATGTCTCAGTCAGCTTCTTGAGCTTATTGTCTTGCATAGAGACCCATATGGCCATCTCAACACTGACTTTATGTGACTGTTAATCTCAAATACTTACATCTGAATGATTCAGCCTTCCAGTATCTCAATTCAAAATCTCTACCTAGGAATCTCATTGGTTACTTGTAATATACTTCCTACACTTGGTGCAGGGGTCTGTAGCTGTCTAATCAGATATGTTAAAGAATTGTAGAAGTAAGGTCATCAAGACTTGAGTATGGCAGGTGTTATAGAAGTGACTGTGGTTGGAACAGACAGTCATAGGCATGTCCATTACAGTCTCTAAGGTACGTTCTAGTCAATGGCATCAAAACTTCTTCCTCCATGACTTACGGTAAGAAATATATTTTTTCCCATTCGAACCAAACGTGTGTGTTAACTCCTGAAATAACAGTTATCCTTATTACATGTGATACACTCTAATATTTATTTTTCTGTTGCTTCCTATCCCATTCTGTTGTTTAAATTAAAGGCTGCTCATCTTAACTTTCTAAACTGTTTGCAGGATCCACCCATGAGTTGCAACTATCTTATCAAAGCATTGGTCTGTAGTTTCCGTTTACTGTTTTCCGTGGTAGCACATACAGTATTTATAATTGGCTCCCCTGTTGTGTTTTCCTGTTTCCTTTTTAGCACTTGGAAGCCCTGGTGGCATAGTGGGTTAAGTGCTACATCTGCTAACTCAAAGGTCAGCAGTTCAAATCTCCCAGGTGCTCCTTGGAAACTCTATCGGGCAATTCTACTCTGACCTCTAGGGTTGCTATGAGTTGGATCTGACTCGACAGCAGTAGGTTGGTTTTGGTTTGATTTTAGAACATATCGCAATTAAGATTGCCTCCCCTGTCTATGTGTAAACCACATTAGAGCAGAGACCATGTTTGTCTGTTTATGCCTGTATTCCCAGCACCAAACAGAGTTCTTGGCATACAGTTGATGCTCAATTGAGTAAATATTGATGAATGAGTAAATGAAGACCTGAACAGATGGCACGTTTAATGGGCTCACCTGGCTCTTTGCACAGGGAGGATTCAGATACTTATAAAACTGGCTAATCCTATGTAGTCCTGCTGATAGAGAAATCAGATGGAAAAGCCCAGCAGGAGACTCAAAGGAGCGAAGAAGGCAGGCCAAGGAGCTAGGTGTACACACAGTCACCTTCAGCTTCCTGAAATTCTTCTATCTGTGAGCAACCAGGGAAAATTAGGGATAAGGGAACCAATCAGTATCAGATCTGAGCACTTCTCTTGAATCTTCCTCTAAAATTAATTTCACCAAACTTCAAAGTCTTGTTGATTGAATTTTAAAATTTCACTTTTGGTATTTTCATTTTCTTTATTATAGACCATAGTAGAGCGTGGTAGAGAAATAACCACGTTCAGTATAAGACACCATGTTACCTGTTTTTCAGTAAGACAGGGACATCTGGTTGGGTAGATTAATTATACACAGAGCTGTATTCCCTCTCTTCCTGCTATCCTCCTCCTGGCGAATTCCTGCTCCCATCCGATCAAGATTCATTTAACTCACCTCTGCAATTTATGGCTCCTATTTCTCAAGTAGTTGTTTTAAAAATGTCTTCTAAATGGCTATTTTTATTGATGCCACATCCTTTCTTTTCCCATTTACATGGATTTTGAATCTATAGGACAATTAAACAGTTACAGTGATTTCATCTATAGATCCACTAAACAATCTGTGGGTACAATGATGCATTAATATAAAAAGCCAGCCATAGATCAATAAGCTTTCTATAATAACTCCCTAGTGTCCTCCAAGCAGAGCTGAGAGAACTATTACTTTAACACTTAGCCAATTCTATGTACTTCCAAATATCAATTTACAAGGTGAGAACATTTCACATTTCAAAGCTGAACACTGGGTTAAAATTGTCAAAGTAAAATTTAATTCATTATATGCAAGATATAATAGGTACATTTATCACCAATATATATTTAAAACTCTTTTGGGTGGGGGAGGATTTATACCTTAGGCCAGTGCTTCTCAACCCTTTTTAGTTTGCTTTACAGACTTTCAGGGTCTCTCTCTCTTTCAACACTAATAGGGCCCTGCTGGCTAAGTAGTTAAGCATTTGACTGCTAAGCAAGAAGTTGGCAGTTAAATCTACCAGCTGCTCCTTGGAAGCTCTGTGAAATAATTCTACTCTGTCCTATAGGGTTTCTATGAGTT
The DNA here is from genome assembly GCA_028571685.1 of Heterohyrax brucei. Lineage (NCBI taxonomy): Eukaryota > Metazoa > Chordata > Mammalia > Hyracoidea > Procaviidae > Heterohyrax > Heterohyrax brucei. The sequence goes on from CM053146.1 coordinate 90,849,505, forward strand.
GGAATCAACTCAACAGCTGTGGATTTGGTGCTAGAGAGAGAGAAAAAGAGGTTTATATCAAGGAAATAGCTCACACTGTTGTGGAGGCTGGAAGTTCCACTTCATGGGTCAGGCAACAGGTTGGGGGCTTCTTCTTAATCATGTGGCTGCAGAGTCTGACAAACTCAAGATCAGCAAATCAGATGGCATGCTGCTGGCTCATGTCCCAAAAACTAGCCATCAGTTGATGATAATCCAAATGTAGGTTCCAGAGCAGAGCAAACAGCCAACGAGTTTTGCCAGGAAGTCCATATATTTTGGATGCAAACTATGCCCTTGAGGAAACTCCCTTTCAACTGATTGTCAGTTTACAGTATGTCTCATCATGGAAGTGATTATTTTATATCAGATTTCATCATGGAAATGACTACCTTAGTGTGTAAATGCCAAACTATATCATAACTGCCAAACCGTTGAGACTCATGGCCCAGCTAAGCTGACACACAACCGTAACCATCACCCAGGGGATAGTACAGGCAGAGAGGAGTTTCCTTCTGTCATATATACCCATTTCAGGCTTAATCAAATAAATATGTAAACACATGCTATGCATATGGATTTGGTCCACGATACTTGAGTTAATACAGTTCACAGCTTTTGGGGAACAATACTTTGCTCTTCAGTTCAAGCGCATTCTGTGCCAAGCTTACAGGGGAGATTTTTACCAGGGCTGGGACTCTCAGCCTCTGCTGTCAAGTCCTCAGAACTCTTAGGAAGCCACTCTCATCTGACGTTCTGCTACCTTTTCAGGCATCTGTGTGGGAGTGGGACTCTCGGTTCTGTTCTACAAGTGTCATGGATTGAATTGTGTCCCCACAAAAATGTGTGAAGCAATTTGGCTGGCCCATGATTTGCACTGTTGTGTGGCTGTCTTCCATTTTGTGATTTTCCTGTGCTGTAAATCCTAATCTTTGCCTATGGTTAATAGGACAAGATTGGACTATATTAAAGAGGATTAGGGTGAGACTGTAATACTCTTAACTAAGAGGTTTTCCCTGGAGTGTGGCTTGTACTATCTTTTATCCTACAAGAGAAAAAAGAAAGGGGAAACAAGCATAGAGCTGGGGACCTCATACCGTCAACAAAACGGTGCTAGGAGCAGAGCTTGTCCTTTGGAACTGAGGTTTCTGTGTTGAGATACTCTGAGACCAAGGAAAGACTGATGCCTTTCTCCAAAGCTGGTAGACAGTGCCTTCCCCTGGAACTAGCACCCAGAATTCAGACTTCTAGCTTACTGGACTGTTTGAAAATCAGCTTTTGTAGCTGAAGCCGTCCACTTTGTGGTATTTCTCCTATAGCAGACTAGATGACCAAGACAAGCAACACACAGAACCCTGCCAGTCTATCCTAACCTGTCAAAACAGTAAAAGCACACATTCCTGTTTGATATTCAGGATACCTTTAAAGAGGTAATGACATTTTTTTTTCACTTTCATATTCCACGAATACCTTATCATCAAAAGTCTGTTTAGCTGGTGAGAGTTTCCTTTTGCTCATGAAAAAAAGAAAATGATAATAAAATTCTGGGAATTATTTAGTGATTACAAAGACAATAACCAAACCCACTACCACTGAGTTGATTCTGACTCACAGTGACTCTGTAGGAGAGAGAAGAACTGCCTCGCAGGGTTCCCAAGGAGCATCTGACAGATCTGAACGGCCGGCGCCTCAGTTAGCAGCCATAGCCCTTACCCACTGCTCCACCAGGGTTTCTCCAGGGACCGCCTAACACCTAATTAGATGTAAAAGACATGCCCGCTTTAATCTCTAATACCTTTAAAGTATTTTTTGATAGGATTTAGCTTTTATAAAAATAATTTTTTAAAGAGATATATACTAAAATGTTTATAGATAAAATAACCTGCTGTCTGCCTCAGAAATGGTCCAAAGTTGGAGAGAAAGTGACCAGGGTTATAGATGAACCAATCCTGACAAGGATATGCTGATAAGGCTCTCTGTTCTTCTGTATATGTTTGTGATTTTCATAATAAAATTAAAATTCATATGTATTTGAAATATATATACTTCTGCACATGATCCTTCTTCCTTATAGTCATTGGAAAAGTTGGTGGAAATTAGATGCAGATGTCACATTCGTGGAACACTGCCAAAGTATCTCACGCAGTGCAAACATGTGGTCCCCATGCCCTGAGTTGTCAAAACTTCCTATCACTCAGTGGCACAAAAGTGTATGCATTTACTTCCAGGAGTGTTTAGCCCATGATTCTATTCATTTCCTCCTCATTAAATCTCAATTGCAATAGCACAGGTTGTCATAAGCTGAGAATCAGGTGAAACTTCCTATGAAAATAAATGCAGAGATTCCCATTTGTGTCTATCCTAATAGAAGAAAAATGAGCACCTGATTACCTATACATTTTGTTTTAGAAAATAAAGTTGTTGACTTTAAGAATTATTTCAAGTACAAAGCAAGCTAGTTTTCTTTTCCAGCTAAATCCTATACTGGATTTGCCTGTGCTGCTCTTTCTGATGTCATTTTATCACTTGAAATTCCATGACACCTTTTTATTCTTTTAGGGACCCCCCCCAGCTTTTCCTGTATATAAACACAGAAATATTCATAAAATATAGCTGAATATTTCTTTTTGGTTATGCCAAGCCAAGCCAAAAACATTTTATATTTGAAGATAAATGTTCTGTAAGGTATGTCATTTATAATAAGGCTTTAAACTTGTTTAAAGCTTAGCTTGTATGGAGTCTTGTATGTAATGTTATTAGGAAATCAATTTTCCATGTGAAATGTTCATCCAAAATGTCACAGAACTGGGAGTTGTAAAAAGGAAACTTCCTACGTCCTTTCACATCTTGGGTTTTTCACATGCCCTCTCTTTGTCTGAAATCCCTTCCCACCTTTCCTTCACCCAGTGGTGAATTCCTGTCCACTCTTCAAAGGTCAGCTCACTCAAGCTCCCAGCTTTCTGATGCCATCTCCCTGTCTCTAAAGTATGCAACAATGGCCTCTGCACTCAGTCTATGTTTCTAGTGTTCTTTTACACATCGTGTTGTAATAGCTATTTTTTCTGTTTGTCTGTCTTGGTAAGCTGTATGCTCCTTACAGTCAGATCTGTTCACTTCTTAAATTGCTGGATTAGACTGTGTATTCCAACAAATGCTGAACACTGGGGAGAATTCAAATAATAAATGAGAAAAAAAAATCGGGGTTGAGGGAAATGTTACCCCTTCCCTCAAAGTAATCCCTAAATAGCACTTGCTTTATTTTGGGAAAGATTAAATCACCCTGAAAATAATCACTGATAAGAACATTTGTCTTACCTTGTAACATCCAGTAGGAACTGAATGTCAGAGTTTGTATTCAATATAAAACTTAGGCTCTTTCAAAAGATAAGTTGATTTTCTTGTTTGCAACAAGATAGAAGTTACTACTTCATAATAGAATAGAAAAATGATTCAGGTTCACAACATGAAAAATATGCTAGGAAAGAAAAGGATTTTATAGATAAACTGTGATCCTACACTGAGCCAAAAGCCTCACAAGAAGCTATTACTTGTGTAGAGAGTCAAGTGTTGCCTGTATTGAATGCTGCACGGTTGATGAATTCTAGAGGCATCATGAACAGCAAAACCAGAGTTCAAATCATTCATATGAACTTGTAATTGAATTTTTCAAGTTGTGATTTACTGTAGTACATAGAACAAGGATACAATGTTTCAAACATAACAGCTATTGACCAAGTTAGAAAAATTAGTAAAAAGTGAATATTAATACAGCACCTCCCACCCCCTTAGGAAGAAGAGCGTAAAATAATAATGGGCTCTGAAAGAGGGCTGGTCGTCAGGAGGATATAGAACAACTATTTTAAATGATAAAATAAGTGATACTGCTGAAAGCTGTTGAGTATAGGTCTAGTCCTTCAAAGACAGCTTTTTTTAAATTTAATTTAATTTTATTAAACTGTTAAAGCTTTTTGCCCCGTCCATAAATCGTAATGAAGGTTAACTCTTCGGACAGCAATGGATTGGATGTGGTGACGCAGGGTGACCATATTTTCTGGGCACTTTATGGTTCTGTGCATCTATACGATGTCATCCTGCTGACCTCTTACTGGAAGAAGGGGAGTGGGTGGAGAGGAGGGGATAGGAGACTGTTGGGAGGATAGGACATGTATGGAGCAGAGAGGAAGAGTGTGCTGTCACCGGGCAGGGAGAGCAGTGGGAGCTGCATGTAGGTGAGCATACAAGTTTACATGGGAATGTACATTTTCATTCAATCATGATAAAAAAAAGAATTTGACTCAAGATATACCTCAAAAAATAACAACAAAAAGCTGTTAAAAGCTTTTTTTTTTATTAAACTGTATTCAGATTTATTACATGCTACTTAGCATTAGGCAAGGAACTCTGGTGGTACAGTGGTTAAAATGTTTGGCTGCCACCCCAAAGGTTAGTGGTGTGAAGCCACCGGCTGCCTGGTGGGAGGAAAATGTGGCTGCCCATTTCCATAAAGAAGACAGTTTTGGGAACTCTATGGGGCAGTTCTATTCTATGAGCTGGGATAGACTGGATGGCAACTTTTTGTTGTTTTTGTTTTATTTTTTTACCATTAGGCTGGCTGAAGGACTCACACATTTGCTGAATTGTGAACTTCTTTTACCAAAGTGGGAACCCAGGACACTGTGAACCCAGAGAGCATTCATGTGAATGACCTTTAGATTTTTCCAGTGTCAGAATTCCACATTTGTTAAACAGAAGAGAATGACATATATGTTTTACTTGCTTTTTATCTTAGTGTGTAGCAAGACTGAGACAGGTTAACTGAACTCTGTTAGTTCTATAACTTCAGGGCCTTCCTTGTAGACCCTGAAGACTTTCAATAAAGGTGTGCTGACTTTGTTCAGTGGATGTAGCTTTTTTTTTTCTTTCTGATTTTGGCGGTAGCCTGAGAAGCAGAGGCCTGAGTTCCCAGCTCTGGGTACTTTCTTCGGTGCTTTGAATTAGACTTTGTTTCCAAATTCAGCCAGCAGATGGAGCAATTTCCTTTATTTAGACTCCTCTCCACCTCGCACACAAAAAGGCTTTAAACACTGTGTGTGTCTGTGTTTGTGTGTGTGTGTGTCTGTGTCTGTGTAAAGCCTGTGGTGTAGTGGTTAAGTGTTACGGCTGCTAACCAAAAGATCTGAAGTTCAAATCTGCCAGGCACACCTTAGAAACTCTATGGAGTAGTTCTAACCTGTGTGTAGTGTTGTGATGAGTCAGAATCGACTCAGTGCCAGTGGGTTTGCTTTGCGTGTGTGTGTGTAGGAATCCTGCTGATGCAACCAAAAGGTCAGCAGTTTGAATCCACTAGCTGCTGCTTGGAAGTCCAATAGGGCAGTTCTACTCTGTCCTACAAGGTCCCTGTAAGGTCAGAGTAGAGTCACTGGCATCAGGTTTGTTTGTTTTGGGTGTGTGTACAAAACTTTGATGCAGTATACTTCCAGTTTATGTTTCAAAAACTTTCACATATCAGGAAACATATTAAGCAATTTATTTCATTGTAGAAAGACAACATTCATTTGTTAGGGTTTTAATTTTCCTTGCATTTTATTATCTTCGCAGATATTTCTAAAAGGAGAATATAAGAGGAAAGCTTTAGCGGAGGCAAGAAGTATTCCTTTTCATTTATATTTATTTACTCCTAAATGGCTATAATTCATAATCATGTGTCCTGCAAGATGAGAATGAAGTTGGTTTTGATGTTCTGTGGAATTCAGCAATACTTAACTATAATTTTGAAAGCCCTGTAGTAACAAAATTTTAAATTCTGGTTTTTGTAACTGACTTCAACAAAGATTCCTAGCTGAAATTTATTTATTGAATCCTTTCAGCTATTAGATGATTCATCCTATCTCTTGTCAATACAGGAAGGTTTCCTGTAGGAGATAACTAATAACGATGGAATTTTGGGATGTAACAACATTATTGTCCCCTGGAGGTCACACTTATCAACCAAAGGGCAATAACTTTTATTACAAGTCTGAAATAGTCTATAAATGTTTCATTAAATCCTTAAAAATGTGCAGTTATCAATTCTCCACCCCTTTTTGATTTCTGGCTGGCACAATGAGACAGATGAAGTGTTCCTGGAACCTGGGGAAAATGTGGTTGTGCTCAATTTATCACCTGTAATATTTCCTAGTGGGATTATCCTAATACAAGTGGATTGTAGTAAGATTCTGCTCAGAAAATTTCATTACTCCTTTAAATGCCAGGCTACCATCTAAGTTCTACCTTAATCATTTCTTTTCTCAACATGTTCCTACTGATTTCTCCCCTACTCCCACTGATTCTTCCAAAAGCAAATCGACAAATAAGCCCCCACCCAAACAGATTCTTCACTTGCTTTGGGCAGCAGGTGAAGTAGGGAGGGAACACCCTGCGTTTTCTGGCATCTTAGTCGATCCAAAAGCATTTATGAAGCACCTGCCTGTGCAGGGCACTGGCGTGTTGCTGAGCTGATCGAGTTAAAAAAGACATAGACATTGTCCTTGAGGCAGAGAAGCTGTCAACTGCAGAGTCTGGGAGAAGTCGTTTTATTTCTTCAGGATAGCAAAATTGCCATGGAACAAGTTGTGTATGTGTTAGAATAGGTAGAGGATGCCCACATCACTCCTATCACTGCAGAAAACAGACCAACGTTTCACTTCATCACAGAGCAAGAAAGCCCAGTTTAAATTTCTGAGAGTTCCAGAATACTTAAAAATATTGTTTTGACTTTCAGGTTAACAATGTAACTAACATAATATTGCAAAATCGAAGTCCCTTCAGGGCCCAATTTAATGAATAGAGTGTAGAATTTAGAAAGGTAATAAAACAGATTCTCACACAAAAGTGCTTGGATTTTGTATCTGCATATGATTCAGCTGCTAACACCTGGAACATTCTGTCTTCTAGAATTATGAACACAAGATCTGGGCTTCTTGGTCTGTACTTCTCTTTAGTGTAGGTGTGAAAGTACCTTTGATGCAACAGTCGTGTGCAACAACCAGTGTGTTTGAAGACATCTTCCATGTGATCCATTTAGTGGATGGTGTTTTTGTTGGATCAAACAGGAATGGTTCAAGAAAAAAAAAAAGGAATTACTTGGAAAAGAGAAGAATCTCACGGATATAAAATGTAAGAATAATGTTTTTAACTGCTGTTGAGTGGACGCTTGACTGATGGTGAGCCCATGCTTAGTGCAAGCCTGCTGCTCCTCTGTTATCCGCGTAATGGGTTGCGGATCAGACTGTTGTAATCCAGACTGATCCAGAAAATCAGTCTCCGCTGACTGATTTTCATTAGATCGCCAGGCCTTCCTTCCTAGTTGATTTTAGTGTGTAAGCACTTCTAGAACTGTCCAGCATCACAGTGATACACAAACCTCCACTGATGGACGAGTGGTAGCTGCCTGTGAGGTGCACTGGCTACAGATGGACCCTGTGCTCCCTCGTGGAAGGTGAGAATCTCACCACTGAACAACACTACCCTCACTGTAGTAACAGCCAGGTCTTACAACAAAGGCCACAACGCTTTTTTTTTCTTTCTGTTTCTCTTTGTATAAATTACTTTTCACAAATAGTCCAGGGTGCGTTTGGAAAGGTCTGTGGATATAGATCAAGGGTGGATCGTGTATGGCCTTTGAGGCCAGGGTAGAAGATAATGTTACGACTGTAGTAAACAATACGACCAGAAAGCATAAAGCTCCCCGATGAACTTACACTGGTTAGTTTGTGGTTGGCTCTTGAAATACTGATAACAGTATCTAGTAATTGTCAAGAGTGTACTGTGTGTCAGCTGTTGGTTTAAGCCTTTTTCATATTCTGCCTCATTACTCCTCACAGCTATGATACAGATTAGTGTCATTCCCATTTTACAGACAAAGAAACTGAGGTACAGAAAAGCAAAATAAGTTGCACAAACGATGCAGCAGGACTACTATTCGAACAAGCAGGCGGGCAGTCTCCATAGCGTGTGCTTATAAAACTGTATGACATTGTCTTTAAAGTTGTTAATACAGCAAAGAAAAGCCACAGGCAAGCCCATGTTACAGGTTAGGGGAAAAGCAGAATTAATGAGTGAGAAGAGGAGCAAGTTTACAGAGAGTATCGAGCAGTGGTTTACATCAGTATCCTCACTGCCTAGATTGAACAAGGCCTCATACATAGCAAAACCAAACCAGCTTCCACTGTGTTATTTCCAAATCACTGTGATGCTGTGTGTTGCAGAGTATTACTGTGCTCTCTAGGGTTTTCAAGGCTATGACTTTTGGAAGTAGATTGCCAGGATTTTTTTCTAGATGCCTCTCCATGTGTTAAAACAATCTTTGAATTAGTAGTCAAGCACTTTACCATTTATGCTGCCCAGGAAATAGTGCATAGCAGGTGCTCACTAAATATGTGCTGAATGAGGGAATGACTATTTTCAGCAGGGGTTGTGGGTGAGACATATTCCCTGAGAAGGTTGGGTGTGCAAGGCAGGAACCTCCCAACAATTTTTTAAATATGTTTCTTTTAAAAGTTATCTTAAATATTATACACATTTCATGAATGCATTTTCCTTTTTAAAAAAGCAAAACTCTGCAGGGAAGGATTAAGTTCCTTCTGGCCCTCCTCTCTATCCTTGTGCTCTCCTCGCACTTCCGAAGAGATGCTTCCAGACTTTATGGATGCGTTTACATATGTCTATAGAAATACAGGGTTGCTATGAGTTGGCATTGACTCAGTAGCACTGGATTTGGTTTTGGTTTTATAGAAATTGTTGGAAGCATATTGTTTTGTGTATTTGAAAATGGATTTGAAAATTATTTACTTAAAAAGTGTCATAATGTTTATTTTTTTCCCACTCAACAGTATACCTAGAGATCCAGCAATATTATGATGAACATTCAGATGGATTCTACACTTTTTATTATTATAAGTAATGTTTCAATACTCATCTAGGAACATGTGTGTGTGTCCTTTTACATATGTATTTCTACTGTGTGCTAAGAAGTGAAAATGGCTGAGTCATTGGCTACACACATTTCATATTTTAATAGATACTGCTACATTGCTTTATACACCCCTGACATTATTTATTATCAGACTTCTTAATTGTGATGTGCTGGGTAAATAATTCAATCTCATTACTCTGCTAGTTTTCACATCTCTAGTTATATGTGAAATTTATAATCTTTTCATATATTTATTAGCCATTGATTTTTTTTTTCTGGTTGTATATTTTATCAGAGCTGACTCAATGGCATTGGGTCTGTTTTTATATATTTTGCCCACTTTATTTGGATTTTTTTTTTTACTGATTTATAGTTCTTTATATAGTCTCATAAAAATCTGTGGTGGTGCAGTGGCTAACTGTTTTTTACTATGAACCACAGGGGGCAGTTCAAGCCCAGCAGCTGCTCTTTGGAAGAAAGATGTGGCAGTTGCTTTCCACAAGAAGTACCAATAAATAATTAAATATAAAACACACACACACACACACACACATACACACCACAAACCCTCCCCCACTCACAGCAACCCTATAGATCACAGTAGAAGTGTCACATAGAGTTTCCAAAGATGAGTTGGTGATTTGAACCACCTTGAATTGGTGGAGCTAGGCTTGCTGATGCACAGAATGGGACAGTTGAGTACCTGTGTGCAGGAGGTTTCCTAGCAGTGTGGGGTGCCTGTGGGCACTTGAATGATTGGAGCTACAGAACTCTGGAACACTTGCCCCGGCAGGGCAGATGTGGGCCTGAGGCCCAGGCCATGTGGCCATAGGAGGCAGAAGCTGAAGAGACAAAGTGCATTAGAAGCTGAGCTGCCTCAGTCTCAAAAGGTATGAGCATGATCTTGGAGATTTCAAAGGGTGGAGCCAGGGCTTTCTGTGTTCGTAAGAGTGAATTGTCACTCAGTGGGCTTAGGGTGCACCTAAAGCCGATGAAGCAGAGTTTCTGTCCAAGTGGGCCTAGAAGGCATGGTTGTAGCACAGGGCTGGGGTCTCCACTTAGAAGCCAGGGAATGTGGTCAATACCTACAGACTGGAAGGCAGGGCCATTGTGTAAAATGTCTCAGAAAGTGGAAGATTATTTCCAAAGCTTTGAGGGCTAATGTAATGTGTTCTATTGACTCACTTGTTGGCTGTTAATGCCTTCTTTCCCTGCAATTTCTCCCATTTTTAATGGAATGTCTAACTTGTGCCTGTTCTGCCATTGTAACTTTGGAAGCAGATAGCTTGTATTCTAGGTTCAGAGATGTAGAAGAGTTTTTGAATTTTGGACTTGGAACTGATTTAAGACTTCTATCATATGGGATTGACATGATTTTGCTATGACGGGATGAATGTGTTACATGTTTCAAAGATGTGATTTTTTTAGGGTGCCAAAGGGTGGGATGCCATGGATTGAATTGTGTCCCACCAAAATGTGTGTAGACATGTGACTGGGCCATGATTCCTGATCCTTTATGATTGTTTTCCATTTTGTGATTTTCCTGTGCTTAGGGTGGGACTATAAATCCCTTTGTCAGATCACCTCCCTGCTCCACCTAAAGGGAGTTTCCCTGGAGTATGGCTTGTACCACCCTTTTTCCTTTCACCTTAGAAGAGAGAAAAGGAAAGGGAAGTGAACAGACAATCGGGATCTTCACACCATCAAGAAAGCAGCACCAGGAGAAGAGCATGTCCTTTAGACCTGAGGTTCCTATGCCAAGCTGCTCCCTGAACAAAGACTGATGCAGGGGCTTTGCTCCAGAGACAGTATGGGAGAAAGTCTTTCCCTGGAGTGGACCTCCTGAATTTGGACTTGTAACCTATAGGATTGTGTAAGAATAAACTTTCCCTTATTAAAGCCATCCACTTTGTGGTATTTCTGTTAGAGCAGCACTAGCTGACTGAAACAAAGTCAGAACCAACTTGATGGTAATTTTTTTTTTCTCTTATGGAGCAGTTCTGCTGTATCCTGTTGGCATGCTATGAGTCAGAATTGACTCCATGGCAGTGGATTTGGTTTTGATTTGGTATGTAGTCTTAACGATTTTTCAAGAATTTTTATGTCACACACAATCACATTACTTCTGAAACTTCTAAACTAGAAAGAAATTGAAATGTTACCTGATATCTAATTTAGTCAATGACTCTGATCTAGTGTGAGAGTGGTGGAGTGATAGTGGGTTACCTAAATCGTCTAGGAAGCATTTCCACACTACATGTTCTCTTTCTTCTCGTGAATTCTGATATGGCAGGCATAGTACAGTGTCAGTGAAGAGTCGACTGGTGAAAGTAAGCCCCGGGGTGATTTGAGAAATTACTTTTCTAGGTAAGTCTGATAGGTAACTCTAGCAAACCCCAAACAGGTAACTAGTTGATGATAAAACCAGGTTTTGATACAAAAACCTCCTGTCAGTTTTAGTCCAGTCTTTTCTTAATAAGCTATTTTATTTCACCTTGACAATTCATTTTAATGGAGTTTCCATAATACCAACTAGTTCCAGATAGAAAAGTCTTTGATTTACATAAACCGTTAGTGACCCATTTTCTTCTTTTTCACATAAAAACAAATATATTAATAAACAAACAACAACATAAACTAAAAATATTTGGACAGAGATTAAAATTGTTTGTGAAAATTTTGTGTTCCTCGTCTTCATGGTATGGAGTTACTGTTGGGAGTGAGCTTGTTGGACAGGTGCTATATGTCATGGACTTTGTGGCCTAGAGGTGTGGACATATAACTAGTTCTGGTCATTGCAGTATGAGTGGAAGGGACATATACCATTTTGGGGTTGGAGTAAGAACTTTTTCATTTTCTCATTCAACTTCCACAGCTAATTTCAAAGAACCTTTGAGGTCCTAGTTCTAGGTTATGGTAGAGCCCCTAAACAAGAAGGCTAGATACTTAAATAACTTCATGGGAGGATGCCTGTTGACAAATCATGCTAGAATATTATTTGTGGTAAAACCAAGTTCTATTGTGTTTAGCCACTAATTTTTTCTCATGGCAGCAAGAAGATATTTGTCATAGCAGCTAGCATTGGTCTAGCTAACACAATCATCAGTAGTCAATGATTAAGCAAGTATTTTCTTCCCTCTGGCTAATGAGGGAGGAGGTGGTTGTCTGCCATAAGAAATAGCCAATCATTGCTGAGTAGAAAAAACTCTGCCCAAATAAGAGATGACACTGATCAATACAATTCTACATTAGTGAGCATGTGAATGTGAGCTATGTAGAGATTTGGCAGTGGAGGCAGAAGGAAAAAGAGAACAAGCCCATGAGGCAGGGGACAGAGTCAGGAAGAGCAGGTACTATAAATGTAGAGGAAGTGGGTCAGTGGTGAGGGGTAGCAGAGCAGGGGCAAAGGCAGCGGCTGAGTCATCAAAGCGTGTGTCCTACCGCGTCTTGCTGCTGAGAGGGCAGTAAGATAATTTGGGACCGGAGCTGTGTTGGAGCATTTCAGGTTATAAGCAGTTTTCCATTCTCTGTGACTCCTAGTTAAACGTTATGCAAGGTTTCTGTGCACTTATTTTGTCTTCTGCTATGGTTTTCCTTAAATCAGACACGTTTTCCTTGAGGTAGCCTGAGTGAGGTTTTATCAAGTTTTTATTAAATGGTATTTGTTAAATGTAATTAAAAGCATTAATTTATAAGAACTTGGTATTGCTATTAAGACAGATTGGGGGAATGTTATAAAATTATGTGTGGTTTATCATTTTCTGGTCTTTAATTCTTCCAGTACTTATTGTTTACTATTTGTTGACAGTCTTTTCTAATAGGACAAAAGAGACAGTGGGATTCAAGATTTTAAATTGGAATTATTCTGTTTTAAATTTTAATAATTCTGCAAATGTATTTGTTTATTCTTTATGTCCACCCTTGGTTTGAGGTTATCCACAGGTATGCCTACCTTTGTCTTTGGTTGGGTCTTCCAGACGCTGAGTTCTCCAGAATCGCTCCTAGAATGCTGACCTAGCTCTTTTTGGTACATACTAGCCATAGCCTCAAGCTCCAACAGTGCATAATCCCTTTTCTCCTTTAGTAGTAGGCAATGTGCTGAGCCTTGACGCTAGTTATTAGTCATGAAGAGAAGGAAAAAATGGGGTCGATCTTGAGGAAGGTAGGTATTATCTTACAGAGCATCTGCACAGTCTTCAGGCAATATAATGGAGCCTACCACCCTCTAATAAGAGTAAATGGACTCCTTCTTTAGGCCAAGATGGTTCTAGAGATCCTGGGAGTTCAGTGTTCTTGAGTGTATCCGCCTGGATATCCCTACCTCTCACCTCAGATCCCACTTCCTCCCTGTTAAAGTTCTAATTGTTTGGAGGGCTTACTGGAGGGATGAATTCAGCCATATTTGAAGGTTTTTACCCTTGTCACTAGGTTCTAGGCTTGATCTTCAGCATGATCTTCTGTGTGTCTGTAGTAGAGGCCCCAAGGGCCTTCTGACTTGAACATCTTTCCTTACAAGGTGAATTGTGTGGATTGAGCTTGGCATTCTCACTCTTCAGTGCATCAGTCACATCCTAAAACAATTAAATAAATTCAACATTCCTTACAATGACCATCTTCCACATGTCAAAAATGCCAAAGATAATACACAAACTACCACATCATCTCCAACCTGTAGTCCATTCCAAGTCACCCCAGATGACATTCTGGGTAATGGCCATGCTGCAGCATACCAGAGACTTTGAATACTCCATTTACTACCAGAAATGGAAGCCTTGTTGCCATCTGGCTGGTCAATGATCCAACATTGGAATGGCATGCCAGGCACTGCCGGTTTGTTTTTCTTTGCCCAACCACTAATTTTGGTGAGTTCTGGAGTAAATAAAACCAACCCAAACTACTGTGGTTGAGTCAATTCTAACTCACAGCAGCCCTACAGACAGAGTATAACAGCTTGTCATGGTTTGAATTGTGTCCCCCCAAAAATGTGTGCAGCCACGTGGCTGGGATATGGTTCCCAGTATCTTGGGACTGTCCTCCATTGTGTGGTTTTGCTAACCCATATGTTAAAGGATTAGGGTGGGGCTGTGAATTCCTGCTATGGGGGAAGTTTCCCTGGAGTATGGCTTGCCCCACCCTTAATGCTTTTAGCTTGCAAGGAATAAAAGGAAAAAGAACCAAGGACAATTTGAGAACCTCGCTACCATCAAGCAAGCAGCACCGGGAGCAGAGCACGTCCTTCAGACCAGAGGTTCTTGTGTGAGGACGCTCCCTGGACAATGACTGATGCAATACCGGACTTTCCTCCAGAGCCGTCAAGGGGAAAGTCTTTCCCTGGAACGGACACCCTGAATATGGACTTGCAACCTACCGGACTGTATAAGAATAAATCTTTCTTTGTTAAAGCCATCCACTCTGTGGTATTTCTGTTAGAGCAGCCCTAGCTGACTAAAACACAGCTCCTATAGAGTTTTCAATGAGTACCTGGTGGATTTGAACTGCAGACCTTCTGGTTAGCAGCCATAACGATTAATCACTACTCTACCAGGGTTTCCCTGGAGTGAACAGGTGGTAAAAAATTAGAGTCAGCCTGGCTTTGGAAGGAGCATAAGCAGAGTGGTAGTTAGAAGGGAAATAAGAAACAGGACCAGGAAGAGAACTACTTAGGATTATCCCCCAAACAAAAAAAATCAAACACATTGTCATTGAGTTGATTCTGACTCATTATTTAGGGTTATATAGCAGAGAATGAAGAGCAAGCAGAGAAAAGAAACGAGGAAATAAGGGCCTAATAGGTGAGAACAGGTGGAATGCAAAATTAATTGGACTGGAAAACACACTGTTTTTCTCCTGAGATGCGGATGGAGGGAGGGAGGAACGGAGGCAAATGCATAAATTTAAGTTTGTAGGGAGTAGTAATAGAATTAATAATTGCTAAAATTTCTTGGAAACTCTGGTGGTATAGTAGTTAAGTGCTACATCTGCAAACAAAAAGGTCAGTAGTTCAAATCTGCCAGGTGCTCCTTGGAAACTCTACATGGCAGTTCTATTCTGACCTACAGAGTTGCTATGAGTTGGAATCGACTCCAGGGCAGTGGGTTTGGTTTGGTGGGTTTAATATTTATTGAGCATCTACTATATACTAGGCATAGCTCTAAATGACTCGGCAGAAATTAGTGCTCTTTGAACAGCATCAGAAAACTTCTTTTTTAAAATTTTTTACTAGGCTCTGACATAATTCAATGCATTAAAATGGGAGAAAGTAAGTCAAGTGATAAAACACATCATTTGCTTGCTAGTAAGCCCCATTTCCTGCTGTACTTTCCCTAAAAGTGTGAAGATATGTATTTTTCATTTTTTATAATAAATAATTTTAGGAAAAGCCACTCTTAATGCATGAATTTTCTGTTGTTTCAATCTTTTTTTTCTCCACCATTACCCTTCTATTTTTAATTTAATGGGCAGGCCTAAAATAAAAATTCTCTAGTAGTTGACACATGGGATGTCGAATATGAATGAAAAGCTGTGTGCTGAGGTGCCACAAGGCACCTCAATTTGATGACCTAGCAGGCAGGGTTCTATTATGGTGGTTGCTGCAAAGATTAAACAACAACAACAACAATCGTTGAGCTCCCTCCTGAGTAAAATGGGCAAAATTAACGAGAAGCTGTATCGTGTCTCACCACAGTAAATAAAAGTAGAAGGGGTGTACGTCATTTATCTAGGGATGCTATAACAGAAATGCCACAAGTGGGTGGTTTTAACAAATTTATTCTTTCACAGTTTGGGAGGCTAGACGATGAAATTCAGGGAGCCAGCTCCAGGAGAAGATCTTTTGTCTCTTGGTTCTGGAGAAAAGTCCTTGTCTCTTCAGCTTCTGCTTCAGGGTTCCACAGAGATCTCCATGTGTCTCAGTATTTATTTTACCCCACCTCTCTTATTCATTTGCTTGTTGAGTCTCTTATATCTTAAAGGGGTGAACTCAAGATACACCTTACATTAATCCTGCCTCATTAACATAACAAACACAATTCATTCGCTATTGAGATTATAACCACAGGTGCAGAGTTTAGGATTTACCACACAGTTTTGGGGGGCATGAGTCAAATCCATAACAGGGTGTGAGAGATAATTGGGATGTGCAGTTTGGGAAGTATTTGGCGTGTTCTGTTCTGATGCAGACTGAGCAGTGTCTTATCATTCCTTATAGCTGTATGTAGCTCCTGTTAAAGCCTGGGAGAAGAATTTTCAGTTTGTTGTACGGTTCATCTGCAGCTATGGCACTCAAATTACTACAAGTATGGAAATTTCTTCACTAATAATGGTCTTCCACTAAGTGTGTCCTATCTTCAAACTTGAATAAAACAAGTTGTGTAAATGGTACAGTTTTAATTGTTTTATTATTTAATTGATGGTACTGTGAATGGAAAGGAACTTCAGGTAAGTGACTGCTGTGGCACCTTCCAAATGGGGCCCAAAATAATCAGTTATCATAGCCTGATCTTTTGCCATTGACAGTCACAGCCTCTCTTCATTCCTCTTGGAAAAAATAAGGACTAATGATTTCGTTGGACCAAAATCCACACCAAACAGTAACTTTGTCTGGGATGAACTGGATGTTCTTGAGTCTCCACTGAATTCTTTTTGCTCCTAATGCAACAGTTTGATTTGCTAATGAAACCGTTCATCCCCAAATGGGCCTCGTTGATGAAGATGATCTTTTAGCTAAAAGCAGAGTCAACTTCCAATTGCTCCAGAGCCCAGTTAGCAAATGTACAGCAAAAGCTATGGTCTTAGCTGTGTTCTTGAGTAAAAAAATTTTGTAAGGGTAAAGCTTCAAGTCCAGAATTCTCCAAAATGTGTTCAATGAAAGGCCCAGTTCTTGTGCTCAGTGAGAAATTGGTTGGGATGTATGCTCATGTACCCTCTGATGAATGATGACAATGTTTGCGTTGGAACATGCAGTTTGTTGATGCACAGGAGTTGTCTGATTGGCAACAGATCTGGTTGTCTCAATTTTTTTGATTAAATGTACAGTTGTTCTCTTGGCGGGACGATTATGCGCATGGTAAATTTCATGCAATGAATGGAATGCTTGGCACATGGAATGTTTGGGAAATGGCATACCCATTGTGAAAATAAACTTTAGTGATTTCTATGCACTGTGGAATCATGTTACTTTTTATAGCTGTTTGTCAAGATTAATTAAAAGAACATGATAAACATGGCCACTATAGCTTCACGAATACGGCTGCTGTAAGCTGTGAGAAATAGGGTATCTTTAGTGGAAGACTCTTTATAAACAGAGCTAAAGAGACAACTACAAATCTTTTGTCCTCAAGCTTACAGAACAATATTATTCAGATGTTTCTGAATTTAAGATGACAGAGGCTTATAAACTTTCACTGTACAAACTGTCTCCTTTACAAATGGCAGAGGTGGTCAGTTTTAGCCCACTGAGAGAAGATAGGCTGAAGAGCAGCACTTCAAGTATTTTTTAAGATTTAACTTCAGGATAATTTGATTTCTTGTTTTAATTTGGGAGACTTCATGATGCAGTAGTTAAGAGCTGTGATGGCAAACCAAAAAGTCAGTAGTTCAAATCCATCAGCTGCTCTTTGGAAACCCTACAAGGCAGTTCTACTGTGTCCCAGAATGTAGTGATGAGTTAGAATTGTGTCCATCTGAGTTTTTTTTGTGTGGTTTAATTCCAAGTTACTGTAAGGGATAATAAACTAGAAAAGCAAATGTAAAAATGGCTTAAGGGTAGTGTTTGACCTCTTCTCACTTTAAAAGAAGAAAAGAGAATTGAGATTAACAGCCCAAGGCTGGTTCTCATGAAGGTTAGGTGGAGGTCGGGTGAACCACTGCTCTGTGCCAGCTCTATCAATCAAACAACAAGAGTCCCTCCCACAGCAGTCTTCACTGGATATGATAACTCACTGCAATGGCCACACGGAACTCACAGACCATACTCACAATTATGGGGTTTATGAGGGAAGTTAGTATTTATAATTGTGGTTCAGGAACACTCAAGATGCAGTTCTTCCATCTGGCTAGCCTCTCCTCAGCTGTGCTCCCCAGCTGCCTCTCTCTGGCCCTCCATCTCTGCCCAAAGGCTCTCTCTTTCTGTGGGCCAGTAAGTCTACCATGCTGTCTCCTACTGCTGATCTTGCTTTTGGTGGGAGGTTCATCTTGATTCCTCTGCAACTGGCTCTCTTTTAATGCAAAGCCTACCAATCCTGTTGGTAAGGCCACAGTTACCTATCAGACAATCACCTGGGTGGGGGTTACAAGACCATAGCTAGAAATACCACACTCAAAAGTAATTAAACCACTACAGAGGGTTACTCATTTCCTCATTGAAAGTATTAATAACTTTACTAATAATCCATATTCTAAGCTAAAAATGTATCACATAATTTAATGTAAAGCAGGTCAGTCTTGAACCATAGAGAAGGTTCAGTTACCAAGCACTTTGTTAGAAAGCTGTTTTTCTGAAGCACAAACTCTGGAGATGGCATTAGAGGGAAGTTTCAGTTTATTTTCTTTTGGTTAATCAGTAGGTGGGAGAAAAAAAGCTTCTGTAAACAATTGTATAAGGGAAGTAATTTAACACGGTTTGAATTTGTGCTTGCAAATCTATTGATTAGTCAAACTAGGGCATCTACCTTGTGTAAAGAAAACTTGGAAATTTGCTTCTAGGCTTTTTTTTTTTTTTTAAACAGAAACAGCTGCTACAAAAATTAACAACTACAGAAAGAATTTAGCTAGCAAAATTTTTAATTCTAAGTGTGCCATTCATTTTTAGTAAATCTTTTAGAATTAAGCAACTGAGATGCTACTTTACTATAAGCACTTAAAATTGTCATTATGCTATTTTCCATTAATGTAATGGTTTGATGTTAGTGTACTTAAGGTATCTTAATGAGATGAATGATTGGGAAATGCATTAGTCAATAGTCTCTTGGTTGCAAATGGCAAAAACCCAATTAGAATAGTTTAAGTGATCCTGGGAACATGAGAGCAATGAAAGCATTGTTTTGAATATCTCTGAATTCTCTCATGAAAAGAGACAGAACACCTATAGAATAGAACAAAAACCTATTAACAACATTGGCCACAAAACTGGGTGACAAGCTACTTCCATAGATACCACATTTAGCAAGTAAGGAGAAACCACTTGACCCAAGACCTGAGCAGTATCAGCATCTACAGGAGAAAGCAGAAAGAAGTGAGGGAACACCTGGCATTGGCAGCAGGGGAACAAAACCCAACAGGAGACTCTAGAAAGTTTAGCAGGCCAATTTCAGAACCAGTATCAGCTGAAACTGAGAGGGTTTGTCCAATTCAGTACGAAGTGAGTACAAAAGATCCATGGTAAGAAATGAACAATGTAGAATAGTCTAGTCCCTAGATTCTATCTTGAAATTGACCTCCAAGGACTCCTTTCAAGGCCAGGGCCTCCTGAGAGCTGGCTTGGAATAGACTCCAAATGAATCGAGCAGAATAGGAGCAATAAAGAAGGTCTAGATAAAAGTGAAGGAGCGTGGCAGACCCAGAAGAGTGAAAACACAGGCCACCATGGTTTTTAACGTCTCAGCAAAATGAAACTTCTCGAGGTTGGAAAAGATACCCTGAACCATACACCCTAGGAAAAGTCCAGGAGCACTAATTTCCCGTAAAATAATTGACCAAAAAAGTAACAATTTACAAAATTTAATGCAGAGTTTCTACAAGGGAGAAGAAGCAGAGTAAGATTTTTACAAACACAAAAGCATGTCAGAATGATAGGTGCACAGGATAGATTAAAACAATGACTGTTTCAAAACAAGATATCAAGGGGGCGGAAGGGAGACCCAAAAGAACAAGAACCAGAATTAGAAATTAGTGAGGTTATGTGGTAACAGACGTTTGTAAGAATTACAATTTATTTTCTAGAGATGAAGACTAGACTAGAAGAAACACAAAAGTAAATAAACACAACAGATAGAGTGTTAAGGGAAAGAGATCATAAAGGAGGAAAATCTAAAGAGTTTTAAAAGAAAGAAATAGATCTAGTGATAATGTTCAAAATAGAGAAGGAAGACCTGACTTAAGGATAAAAAGAGCCTCTGAATAGAAAACCAAAGCCAAATAACAAAACGATTACCAAAAACAAAAATTCTAGAAAGCTTTCTTGAAATAGAAGATTTTGATCTGTAGCTGCGTATTGAAAGAGTGGCCCCTGTTTATGAGAACATTGACCCCAAACCGTCAATACCATGGTGCAGTCAAGTAAAATGACTGAACTTTAAAGAAAAAGAAAAAAGAAATCCTTCATGCTTTGAGATAAAAAGAGCAAGTGACTGATAAAGGAAACAATCAGATTATTATTACACATTTCAACAGTAAAGTTCACGCCAGAAAAAAATGGAGTAACATATTTATAAGTAAATGGAAAAAAAAAATCTCAACTGAGGATTTTATATCCAGCAAAGCTGACTTTTATAAAAAGACACAAACTATTGTTAACATACCTGAACTCAGAGAGTGTTGTTCCCATGAGCCCTCTTTGAGGAATCTACTGGAGAATGAACTTCTGAAACTAAAAGTATTCGAGAGGCACTGACATGGGAACTGGTGGTGAGTGTTAGACATGTGGTTTACTTGTCCAGCTAATGCTGAGGGTTAGAAGGGGAGACTGCAGGGAAAGATTATCCAACAGGCAAGCTAAGCACAGCACTTACCTTTCTTTGTAGACCATTTTTATAACACATCAAAGGATTTGTATTTAGATATGGCTGGCATCTGTCTCTTTTCCAATCCTACAGTATCTTGCTACAGAATCAAACCTTTTCTTCACAGTCCCAGACAGGGCCACATTACCCAGTAAGCAAAGTAGGCATGGATAATTTGTTTGTTTACTGATCTGTAGTTAACAATATCACATGGGCCTCACCGTAGACTGTAAATACAATGTGTACTGTATACATTCTCTGACAGTGTACACATAGTACAGCTGTAACAGTGAATAGTGGAATGAGAAAAGCATATACAAAATTGTATATACAATTCTCTATACAAAATTGGTAGCTAGCTGTATTGGTATTGAATTTTTGAGACAGCGGTGTGTGTAATTTGGAATAAAGTAAGCAAGTAATTAAAGGGTCCTGGTGGCACAGTAGTTAACTACAAAACTGCTAAGTGATAGGTTGGCGGTTTCAGATTATAAGCTGCTCCTTGAGAGAAAGATGTGTCTGTCTGCTTCCATAAAGATTACAGTCTTGCAAACCCTATGGGGGAGTTCCACTCTGCCCTGTTGGGTCACTATGAGTTGGAATTGACTTGATGGCAATGAGTTTTGGTTATCGCATCCAGTGTCCTTGATAACTGGGATGCTGTGTGTGGAAGAAATAGCATACAGATACAGTATAGAAAAAATTAAGTATAAAACAAAGAAACAACAAAAACCAACCTTTGGAGTCCTGGATTTGAACTGGAAGTGTCAGCATGAATGAGGCAGAGAGAGAGAGACAGACTGACACCTGATAAGGCCTAGAAATCATGACTAGGCAAGTAGCTATATGCGTTCCTAACGCCGAAAATATGGTACTGAAATACAAATTTTCACTAGAAACTGGCGTTTCTTAGAGAAATAGTTTCTTCCAAATTGAGAGAGTGAGCACATCAGGAATTGCTTGTATCCCAGTAAAAAGAGGCCACCAGACAGTACATGTCACTTGATAAAAAAACATAGTATCATATGTAGTCTTGCCAAAGGCGCTGACCCCAAATCAGAGCAAATCTCTGGATACAACTACCAGTCTGCAGGAAATACAGAGGACAGAGGAATGTATTGCACTGTACCATGAGTGTTTAATCAGCAAAATCCAACTTGGGAAACTGGGTAGGTCAAGCGCACCCAATTTCTTCACAGATAAATTGTAAAGAAAAGAAATAGGAAGAACACAATAGATTGAGATTATGTGACACCATACATTCTAACGCAAGACTAAACTTTTTGGCTAAGGATTCACATTTGGATGGTAAATCTGTAAATGATCATGAGAAAATGATTGCTATGTAAGTTAGAAGAGTGGCTCCTTTTTTGAGAGAGAGAGGAGGGGTCCGAGACAGAGATGGTATGACTAGTAAAGTTTTCTTAATCTTCGTGGTAATATCAAAGGTATTGTTTTATGTGGTTTTCTGCATTTGTGTTTTAACAAAAAAGAAAAACAAAGGAACAAAAAAACCACTAAGCAAAAGAAGAGTTTTTTTTTCGTCTTCTTCAGATAACTAAAAATTCCATGGGTAGACTTCCGACATGGCAGGATCCAAGGACTCAAATGATGTTACCAAAAGGTAATCCTCTCCTCCCTGTCTATCAACTGGCTCTCTCTGTACCTCACTCCTCCTTTACCTGCCTTTAAGTTACTCTCTCTCCAAGTAGTGGCAAAGGTGGGCCCTGGGAGCCTCAAGGTTATGTAGTCCTTAATGTTTTTGTCCCAAAGAAGCCAGGAGGGTATGACCAGGTCATTTTAAGCCCCTGGATCAAAAATCGAAGAGTAGAAGCATGAAAATTAGAAAAATGAAAGGTATTGATAGAAGTGAAAAAAAGTCCAGGTCTCAAAAATATAAAACAATTGAATTATACATGTAAAGCATTAGAAGTGAGGGTGGTGACACTAACCGCAGCTTGGTACCTGTTGGATTTAACCCAGCTGATTGTATAGTCAAATGCGAAGGGAACTCTAGCAACAGAAGAATTGTGTGTAACATGAGATGCAATTCGAGTCTCATTATCTCTGGCAGTGTCTCTCTCATGTGATGGTTAAGTTTGTGTGTCAGTTTGGCTGGGCCGTGACGCTCAGTGGTTTGGCAGTTATGATTGTACTTCAGTTGTTGTCAGGTGCCCTTGAGTTGGTTCTAACTCATAGCGATCCTATGCCCCGACCCACGGGGCGAATCAACGGAGGGACAAGGGGGAGCCTGCGAAAATGAAAGTGGGGCAAGAGACGCGAAGAAATGGAGGCAAGACAAAGTTCTGATCAAGCCTCAAGGTTTTATTGTTACAGCGCGGTATATATAGCAACGGGAATGGAGGGAGGGATTAAGTGACGTAGGGATCGGGTGACATTTGGAGTGAGGTAGCTGTCGGCTCGGGATTGGGTATGCATAAGACTAAGGCAGTGACATCAGGCGGGAAGTTTTCCCGCGGGCAGGAAGTTTTCACGCACGTGGGCTTTTTAGGGACTTTCCAAGCTTCCTGTATATTGGGGGCCCGGGGCTTTCCTGTGGTCCCCAACAATCCTACATGCAGCAGAACAAAGCAACTTTCTGGTCCTGCGCCACCCTTACAATCAATTGTTATGCTAGTCCATTGTTATAGCCACTATTGTGGAGGGTCTTCTTCTTTTTTACACTGACACTCTTTTTACCAAGCACGATATCCTTCTCCAGGAACTGGTCCCTCCAGATAACATGTCCAAAGTATGCGAGACAAAATCCCACCATCCTTACTTCAAGCAAGTGTTCTGGTTGTTCTTCCAAGATAGATTTGTTTGTTCTTTTCGTATATTCAATATTCTTCTCTAACACCATAATTTAAAGATATCAGTTCTTCAGTCTTCTTTATTTACTGTCCAGCTTGCACATGTATATGAGAAATTTGAAAATGCCATGGCTTGGATCAGGTACACTTTAGTCTTCAAGACAACATCTTTGCTTTCTAATACTTCAAAGAGGTCTTTTCCAACAGATTTGCTCAATGTAATGAGTCTTCTGATTTCTTGACTGCTCCTTCCATGAGTTTTGATTGTGATCCAAGTAAAATAAAATACTTGACAAGTCCAATCTTTTCTCCATTTATCATGATGTTGCTTACTGGTCCAGTTGTGAGTATTTTTGTTTTCTTTATGTTGAGATGTGATCCCAACTGAAGGCTGTGGTGTTTCTTCTTCACGAGTTAAGTGCTACAGATCCTCTTCACTTTCAGGAAGCTATCAAAGTTGCATCAATTCCATAATGTAGGTTGTTATCGCATGCCCTGTTCTTCATATAGTCCAGCATCTTGGATTATTTGGTCAGCATACAGATTGAATAAGTATAGTGAAAGGATA
Organism: Heterohyrax brucei; assembly: GCA_028571685.1. Taxonomy (NCBI): domain Eukaryota; kingdom Metazoa; phylum Chordata; class Mammalia; order Hyracoidea; family Procaviidae; genus Heterohyrax; species Heterohyrax brucei. Next base: position 90,873,574 of record CM053146.1, read on the forward strand.
CAACCCTGACACGCATGTTTCTTGGCTTTAAGCCATGCAGTATTCCCTTGTTCTTTTCAAACAACTTCCTCTTGATCCAAGTACAGTTTCCTCATGAATACAATCAAGTGTTCTGGAATTTTCATTCTTTGCAATATTACCCATAATCTGTTATGATCCATTTAGTCAAATGCCTTTGCATAGTCAATAAAACACAGGTAACCATCTTTCTGTTGTTTTCTGCTTTCAGCCAAGATCCACTTGATATATTGTTCCACATCCTCTTCTGAATCTGGCTTGACTTTCTGGAATTTCCCTGTTGATATAATCCTGCAGCTGCTTTTGAAAGATCTTCAACAAAATTTTACTTGTGTGTAATGTGAATGATATTGTTCAACAATTTCCACATTCCATTGGATGGCCTTTCTTGAGAACAGACATAAAATATGGATTTCTTCTAGTTGATTGGCCATGTAGTTATCTTCCAGATTTCTTGCATTAGGAGCAAGCACTTTTAGCATTGCATGCAGTTGTTGACCTATTTTAGTTGATATTTTGTCAGTTCCTGGAGTTTTGTTCTTTGTCATTTGCCTTCAGTGCAACTTGAAATTCTTCCTTCAGTACCATTGGTTCCTGATCATATACTACCTCCTGAAGTGGTTGAATATTGAGCAATTCTTTTTGGTACAGTGACTGTGTAATCTCTCGTGATGCTTCCTGAGTTATTTACAGTTTTGCTACAGAATTTTTCAACATTGTAACTTGAAGCCTGAATTTTTTCTTTAGTTTGAGAAATGCTAAGTGCATTCTTTCCCTTTGCTTTTCTGTCTACAGGCCTTTGCACATGTCATTATAATACTTTGTCCTTTAGTTCATCATTTCTTCTATTCACTTTAGTTACTTTGACATTGAAGAACAGGTTTCAGAGCCTCTTCTGACACCCATTTTGTCTTTCTTTCCTGTCTTTTTATGACTTCTTGCTTTCTTCATATATGATGTCCTTTATGTCATTCTACAACTCATCTGGTCTTTAGTCATTAATGTTCATTGCTTCAAATCTATTTTTGAGGTGGTCTCTAAATTCAGGTGGGATATACTCAAGGTCATATTTTGGATCTCGTAGACTTGTTTTCATTTTCTTCAGCTTCAGTTTGAATTTGCATATGATCAGTTATACTCTGTTTCACAGTTGGTCCCTGGCCTTGTTCTGACTGATGATATTGAAATTTTCTGTTGTGTCCTTCCATAGATATAGTTGATTAGATATTAGATATAGATATAGTTTCTGTATATTCCATGTGGTGAGATCCATGTGTATAGTCTCCATTATGTTGGTGAAAAAAGGTGTTTGTAATGAAGAAATCACTGATCTTCACAGAATTATATCATACGATCTCTTCTGTTGTTTCTATCACTAAGACTTTATTTTCCAAATACTGATACTTCCTTATTTCCATTTTTTGTATTCTAGTCATCAATAATTATTGGTTCTTTTTGATTGCAAGTTTGAACAATTCCGTACTATGGAAGTTGATAGAAAAATTAGTTTCTTCATTTTTGGCTTTAGCAATTGGTGGATAAATTTGAATAATAACTGTGTTAAATGGTCTTCCTGGTAGGTGTATGAATATTGTCCATCATTGACAGTACTATACTTTATTGTAGATCTTGAAATGTCCTTTTTGACAATTAATGCAATATCATTCCTCTTCAAGTTGCCATTCCTGGCATAATAGACCATATATATGATTGTCTGATTCAAAATGGCCAATATCAGGCCTTTTCTGCTCACTAATGCATGGGACATGGATGTTTATGCATCCCTTCTCATATTTGTTGATTTCCAATTTTCCAAGGTTTGTACTTCCTTCATTCCATTTTCCAATTTTTAATGAAAGTTTCCAGCTGTTTCTTCTTATTTCGAATACTGCCTCACTAATAAATGAAGGTCTTGGAAGCTTGACTCCATCCGTGTCATCAGAGTTGACCCTACTTTGAGGATGTGGCTCTTTTCCAGTCATCTTTTGAATGCTTTCCAACCAGAAAGGCTCATCTTCCTGTACTGTATCAGATACCGTTCTGGTGCTATTCATAAGGTTTTCACTGGTGAAACTAGTGTCTGTCTTACTCTGGAAGCTGAGCTGAAACCTCTCTGCTTTGAGTGTCACTGCTGGTATTTGAATATCAGTGGCATAGCTTCCAGCATCGCAGTAACACAACCCCTCTCTGCCCTCAACTATGACAAACTGACAGACACACAGGCTGGGTGTACTAAAATTGGTGAGTCACCAACCTTTCCAGTTAACAGTCAAGTGTTTAACTGTTCAGGCTGCCAAAGACTCTACTAATAGATGTTAAATGAATATATTCATACCAATCTTGAACTTTTGCTTCTCGAAATTCACTTTGTCTTGATTTCTGACAGGAAAACGTGCTTTGATTTGAATTTTTAAAAACTTGCTTTCGACAATCGAGGCAAAGCCACAAGCAAAAGTGGAGCAGGAGCAGAAATGCCATTTTATACTGATATTTCAAGAAGAGTTTGATAAGTTCTATTCTGTTCATATCAACTGATACATTTCAAAGGTTACTTGGTAACATTTAAATGCCAACTTGATTATGTAACAATATAGGAAAGTTTTCTTTTCTTTTCCTTAGAAATCTATTTTTAAACACACATATCAAGGGTTTATCCTTTTATCTCTATATTACTGTATGCGTATAGAATACCCAATGAATTATAATCTTTATTATCAGTTTATTTTGTGCAAGATTACAATATGAATATACTAATGTGGATGGTCTGTAAGTTGAGACTCTTTGTTGCATGTGGTAGAGATCTAATTCAGTCTAAAGTGAAGGATGCTTTTTATTAAGATTCTAAGGCACTGTCAAAGATAAACTAATGCTCAAAGAAGATCTGGGATAAAACAAATCCTTAGAAAAAATAAGATTTAAAAACATCAAAACTTTTCATCTCTTCTCTCTCTTCCTCTCAGTTCATCTGCAATACCATTTCCTTTTAGCAACTAGATTCACTGTACTGGTTTATAGAGCTGTCGACAGGTTCCAAGATTAACACCGTGAAGCTGTAGCTACAATCTTTTGGAAGAGGGTTCATTGACCCAGCTTGGGTCAGCAGCCAACCCCTGGACCATATCAGTGGTGGCAGGACAGTTCCTGTAGAAACCACACAGATAGCATATAAGTCTACATGTTAAGGGTGAAGAGCAGCTCCCAGAAGACAGTATCTGGAGGAATTTCTTAGAAGAATGAGATAGTGCTAGAAAAAAAAGACATAGGTTTTCGCTATAGAAATGGAAAATAAACACCAAATTGACAAAATTACCATTACTGACTGCTGTTAAAGTGATTTCAATTCACAGTGACCTCGTAGGACAGAGTCATAGGCCATTTCCAAGGATCGCCCGGTGGATTTGAACTGCCAACTTTTTGGTTAGCAGCCACCACAACACTCAACTGCTACACCACCAAGGTTTCCAAAAATACCACTAGGACAGTTAAATATGATTTTTGTCAGCTTTAAAGAGATTAATTTACATGAAATTCACCAATTTTAAGTGTACAATTTGATAGGTTTTGGCAAATGGACATGTGTGTAACCACCACCATAATTATGATAATAGAGTTATTTCCGTCACCCCCCCAAATTCCCTAGTGCCCTTGTGCAGTAATCTTTTCACCTTTCTCGCTGGTTCCAGGCAGCCACTATCTGCTTTCTATCATTAAAATTTTGTCTTTTCTAGAATTTTATAGAAATAAAATCTTACTAGTCTTTTTGTCTGCTTTTTTTACTTAGTATATGCCATAAATTTCATCCATGTTGTTGCGTGTTTTGGTAGCTACTTTTTATTTATTGCAGAGTAATAGTCCATCATATGAATATATCACAATTTGTTTACCCTTTTACTAGTTGATAAACATTTGGATTGTTTTAATTTTTGGTTTTTATGAATAAAGTTGGTGTGACAAATCATGTAAAGTCTTTATGTGGATGTGTATTTCATTTTTCTTGGGTAAGTGTGTAGGGACAGAATTGCTAGTTCAAATACTAAGTATATGCTTAACTGTACAAAATTACTTCTAAAACATTAGTGCCATTTTGTGTTTGTTTCTATTAGCAATGGATGAAATTTCCAGTTGCTCTATATCTTTGTCAACATATGATATGGTCAATTTTTTTTTAAGCTTTTACCATTTCAGCAGATGTGAAGTGGTATTTCACTAGTTTTAATTTGAATTTCCCCAACTACTTATGATGGTGAGTATGCTTTCAAATACTTATCTGAAATTTCAAATTTCAAATGCTATCCGTATTTCCAAGTGTATGTTCAGTTTTTTTTTTTTTTTTGCCTTAGTTTTGAAATCTGTATTCTTTTAAGGACAAAAATTTTAATTCTGATGAAGTTTAATTTATCAATTTTTCTTTTCTAGATTGTGCTTTTCATGATTCTTTTGGAAATTTTAAAATTTTAATCCTCATTTATTAATTCTAAGGTTTGTTCTTCTGCAGATTTCTTAGGATTTTCCACATAGTTAATCATGTCATCTGAAAGTAAATTAGTTTCACTTCTTCCTCTCCATTTGCATGCATTTTGTTTCCTTTTCTTGTCTTGTTACATAGGTCAGGACCTTTAGCACAACACTGAATAGAGATTGTGAGAGCAGATATTCTTAACTTGTTGCCAATCTTACTGCAAAAGCATACCTTTCCCCCCACCATTAAGTAGAATGTGAGTTGTAGGTTTTTTTGTTTGTAGATAGCCTTTATCAGGTTGGCCAAGTTCTCTTCTATTACGTGGGTGCTGAGAGCTTTTACCATAAGTGGTTGTTAAATTTTGTTAAACACATTTGCTGCTTTACTCTGTTAATATGATGAATTACATGTATTAATTTTTATAAAAAATGCTAAACCTATTCTGGGCTAGACATTACTAGGTCATCATGTGGTGTTCTTTTTATGTTACTATACTTATTTTGTTAACATTTTCTTAAAGATTTTATACTTATTTTCATGAAGGATATTGGTTTCTTTTTTGTTCTTTTTAAATCTACTCAGATTTTGATAAGCATTGTGCTAGATCTATAGACTATTTGGAGAGAAATGACATCCTTGTCTAATTTGGTAACAGGCAATTGCTTTTCTTCCAAAACGAGTTGGGAAGCATTTCTTCCTTTTCTATTTTCTGCATGAGTTAGTAAGGAATTGGTATTACATCTTCCTTAAGTGTTTGGTAGAAAGACATTTTCTTTTAACACAAATTCAGTTTCCCTTATAAATACAGGGCTATTCAGGTTAGGAATTTCTTGAGTGACCTTTAGTAATTTGTATGTTACTTTGTTTAAGTTGTTGAATGCATTGGTATAAAATTGTTTGTAATGTTCCTCTACTATTCTTTCAATGTATGTAATATCTATAATAGTATTCTTTTTTCCTGCCTGACATGGAAATTTATGTCTTCTTTTTTTTCCACATATTTTTGGCCAGAGGTTTATGAATTTTGTTAATCTTTTCTAAAAACCAACTTTAAATTAAAACTAAAAATAAATTACATATTTTACTTTTTTAAAAATTACAACTGGAATACAAAAAAGGAAATTTCTAGATGAAATATAATGATAGTATTTGTCTCTGAAAATATTGGACAATAGATTTATAATTTATTATTGTTTTTTATTTTGTATTTCTCTAGATCAAACAGCACTGTTGCCTTTAAAGTTCTCTTTCCACTTGTTCAATATGGTATTTGTTATTATATTTAAGAAGACTTTGTCACACCATGATCACTGACCATAATGTTGGCTGATAACCAGAAGGTCAGCAGTTTGAATCCACCAGCTGTTCCTTGGAAATTCTGTGGGACAGTTCTACTCTGTCTAATAAGCACTAATAAGGTTGCTATGAGTGAAATGAATCGATGGGAACAAGTTTTGGGTTTTTTATATATAAGTTTATAAAACACAAGAAGAAAATCCACAATGCTCCATAGCCTTATTTTATGTTTATCTAGAAACTCTAAGTTTTTGAAATTTTCACACATTTTTTGCTACAGTCATCCAAAGAAGTGTAACATTTCCTCTTGTCTAAAATGTTTCATCTCTCTCTCTTTTAATATCAAGCCAAGCTTGATCGACTTCCATGAATAATCTACCTCCTAAGTAATTAAACCTACTCTTCAAATCGAGGGCACTTGGCTGGCTGGCTTCAAACCTGTGATAAAATCAAGTCATCTCTTTATCTTTTTGAAATTCCTCTCAGGGTGATGCTGACTCTTTACATTGCATTTGAATTGAAGATTTTACAAGGGAGTGTCCATGGAGCATGGCTAAGTCATGTGCCTATATTGTACCCTGGCTACAGGGAAAACTGGGACAGTGAATGCCTGGTGTGGACTTAGAATATGTGAAATTCCCAAAAGATAGGAAGACTTTTAAAAAGTGCTAATGGCCCCAAAACGTAAAAAATGTCCACTTGTCATGGATTGAACTGTGTTCTCTAAAAAATCTGCTGCAGTGTAGCTGGGCTGCAGTTCCTGGTGTTGTATGAGTTTCCTCCATGCTGGAATTCCTGCCTTTATGATGTTGATTAGGATGGATGGGTGGCAGTGGTATTGGTAGAGCAAGAGTCAGTGTGCACGTTTGTTTTGTGCTTGAGGTGTTCTTTTGCGATGTAAAGGAGAGGAGCTAGCAGGGACATTGGGGGACCTCATGCTACCAAAAAGCAGTGCCTGGAGCTGAGTGTGTCTTCTGTGGAGGACTGGGGTCTCTGTGCCTCAGATGCTTCCAGTTCAGGGACAGATTGATAATGAGGTCCTTCCTCTAGTGCTAGCAAAGAAAGCCTTCACCGGGAGCTGACACCTTTGATTTGGACTTTTAGCCTACCAGACTGTGAGAAAATTAAGTTTCTCTTTTTGAAGCCATCCGATGGTGATATTTCTGTTAAAGCAGCACTAGATAATTAAAACTGTCCCAATTTACCTTGTCTGTCCAATACCACATGCCCAGTTTTTTCAAAACTTTGAAATAATATCAACAATTGTTGGATATTGAGAGTTCCTTGATGAACAGGGTCAGAGACGGGGGTGACGTTGAGCTTGAGGAAAAAGATAGACATGAAAAAGTGGGATCGGGGCTAATGGTCATCACAGCTGAGAGTCCAGAACTGAGCTTTATTATAGTATTTATAGTTTGTACTAGGGGAGGTTAATGTCTTTAACGTTAAAAGAGTTAAAGACATCCAGATTTGTTTAATTCCTATCTGAAAGGGAGCAGTTTCCTGTACCCTTTGTTTTCTCACCGTTTTCTGTGACTTATCTCTTTGACCTAGGTCACTTCTAAATTAAAGGACTCGAGATGTTAACATTGTGTCCCCTAACAAAAGGTTAGGTGGAGGTGTGATAAGTAGCTTATGATGGCTAAAGATGGTTAAGAGTGTTTGTATAATTCCCACAAACAATAACAACAAGTGGTCCCACTTAGTTGAATGTAACAAAAATTTGAATAAAACCTGACACATTCTCTCTTCAAAAGCAAGACATCATGAAATCAGTCTTTGTATCCACTTTCATGGCCAATGTCTTTAACACATGGCTTTCTCATCTAGTTTTGCTGCTGAACTGAAGCAAGTTCGTTCTGTTACTGGACAAAACCCCAGGTTTTCATTACCTGTCCCAAATAGCCAATCTCTGAGACAAGTATTTGGGTGATTAAAAAGAAATTTATTTTCTGTGTGCTAGCAAAACACAGAGACCAGGTAGATATTTCTCCCTCTAGTACTTACTAAAAAACCATCAGGTGAGGACTGGGTATATAAGGGACCAGTGTTGCATGCAAATGGAAATACAGATATTTGTGCTGGTGTCATGGAAATAATGTGGTTGTTTAGAGGTTAAGTGCCGGATCCACTCAGAGGCCTCTGCAGTCCTTTGTCCGAAGCATGAATCCGGACTGCTTTCAATTGTCGAAGCAGAAGCTTCCACCTGGCATCTGGGTCTTTGACCATTTTGATGCTTCCAACAAAAGCTGTTAAAAGCTGTAAAAGACATTATTTCAGTGGTTCCTGTCAGTTAAGTGTGAGATTTCTGGCCAAGGCTCAGAAAGGAGAAAAAAACAAGTTAAAGATCAGTCCTGAAAAATGGGTGAAAAAAATTAGTTCTGGCTTCCCAACCCAATTTTCTCTCTTTTCTTTTTTTAGAGGAAAAGGGCATTTCTTGCTTACAGTTCCACCTGTCACTGCAGCTGAAAGTTCATAGATGGTGAGGGGTTTAAGGAATGCTTTATTAGCAGATAAACTGGCAAATCTGGGAGACAGGGAGAACAGCTTCTCCAAAGCTGTCCCATTTGGGTTACATTTCTAGCAGTTTTTATAGCCTGATTTCAGTGAGATTGGCATCTGAAGACTGAACAACCGGGATTCACAAGATCCCATTATATCATAAGATTCCATTACATCTTATCAAACAGTGTGAATTATCCAGCATTTCGTTATCTCTCTAAGATCTATTTTCCTTTTTATTTAAATTGTGATTAAGTGAAAGTGTACAAACCAAGGAAACCCTGGTGGTGTAGTAAGTTGAGTGCTACCTCTGCTAACCGAAAGGTCAGTGGTTCAAATCTGCCAGGTACTTCCTGGAAACTCTATGGGGCAGTTCTAGTCTGACTTTTAGGGTTGCCATGAGTCAGACCCAACTTGACGGTAGTAGGTTTTTTGGGGTTATACAATGCAAGTCAATTTTGCATGCCCGCCTATCTGCCCTGTGACAGCACACCCCTCCTTTTCATTCTATACTTGTATCTTCTTAATAAGCTCCTGTCCCTTCCTCTCCACCCTATTCTTTCCCATCTAGAAAAGAGACCAGTAGGATAGCATTCTATAAATGCATAGAACCATAAAGTACACATACCATTTGGTCACGTTGTGTCCCCGAGTCCATTTTTGTCTGAAGAGTTGACCTCAGTAGTGTTTTCTAGAGAGGTGCAGCAGCAGGTCTGGGGGGAATGCTCCCAGGGGATCCACAGGCCATTGGACCATCAGTTGTGATCTTTTAGTAGAGTTCTTGAGGTGTTGCCTCAAGTTTTCTCATGTTGCCACAGAGACTCAACATTGTGTGCCCTGTCATGGTTGTCTTTGGTGGTGGCTGGGCACCATCTGATTCTTCTGGTCATGTGTTGATACAGTTTTCCATTCACGTGGGTCCTTCTGTCTCCTGGGCTCTTTTTTCTTCGTGTCTTTGTTGTTCGGCTTTGGCTTTGTTGTTCTCAGTGATCATCTGTTCTGGCTGAGTTGGGACCATTTAGTGTAACTCATATGGCAGCTTGCTAGCTTTTAAGACCTGAGACACCACTCACCAATACAGGGTGCAGAAGACTTCCTTAGGTATAGGCTAGTCATGCCAATTGACCTATCTCTCTGAGGTCTTAATCAATCTACTTTCCTGGAGCCAAATGCAGACCTCTTAATCTAGTCTGGGGTGATAATCGGGGCAGAGGATGGAATGTACTTTAATAACCTGAATGAATTTTGTTAGATTTTTATGTTTACCAACAGTTTCATTATGTTCTCATTCTTCGTATTCTACAATGTCTGGACTACACTGTAAAGGTAAAACCAACAATATAATTTATACACAAGAGTAGCAAAAAGGGAAGAGAAGAAAAAAATTCAAATCTTTAACAATCATCAAAAAATAGGAAGACATTATGAATGGATACTATAGTCCTCATTTCTACAAAAGATCAAGAACCAATCTGTTTTGACAATCCTTATTTACATTTTTATTACTGCCAATAGCACTAATAGCTCTCCCCATCTCTAAGATCATTATTAAAATGAAGTACTAAGTCTCTTTAACACTCAGAGTCTAGAGATTATTCTGAATCAGTTTTAGCCTTTTGTATCCTGATGATGCACACAGATTTCTCTCTACTTTGAACATTTTATAATATATTCCAAAAGATTTAAAAATCTCTACTCCCTTTAATACCAGCCCTGATGGGTGACTGTCTCTCCTCTACATTTACGAAACAACTTTTATTTGACTGCTGCATCATAGAATAATTTTTACTGGAAGGTAATATAGTAACTATTAGGAATACAAATTTAAGTTAAAATTAAACTGTTGTTTACACTAACAAAAGAGAGTTAAGAAAAACTTTTCAGGCAAAAAAAAAAAAACAAAATCAAACCTATTGTGAACCTACTACTTAAAAAAAAAACCTCAATTGAGGATTATTATCTGAGAAGAGATATTTTGTTATAGATGGCTTAGAAAAAATATAGAGACTATTTTGACTTGTTTTTCTGAATAACAGGCAAATTTCCTTTGCAGTTAGATTATAAAACCAGTACTAATTTTAGATACCTTAATTGAGGAAGAATGTACATTTTTATTGTAACACAAACCAGATGAATGAAGAGTCATACTTTTGAAATTATGGATATTAGTACCCCTCAGCCATCATTGTCTCTGCCTCTAATGTTATTAGAATCCAGATAGTTTTCTAGATAAGTAAAATTGCATGTTTTTTTCTTTGTCCAAACTTGGGGGGTTGACTGTTTATTATCTAAACGTATTATCCCAGTGCTGTAAATTTAGAATCATCAAAGTAAGCTGGGGTCCAGTGTAACTACTTGAGGATGGGCAGGATGGAGTGGAGTTGCTGACCGTTGCAGAGGGTGAGTTAACACATTGATTCTGAGGAAGGAGCAGAGAAACGTGCAGGAGAGCCAGGCTGTAGAGAGAGGGAAGAATCCCATTGTGGATGCAGAGTGGGAAGTGCTATTTGTTGGCAGAGTGCTGATGAAATGTAGGATAGATGCAAGTTGTCACTTGTGTGGATGCTGAGGGTGAGGTGTGTCACTTGCTTCTTTGGTGCCTTCCAGTTGATTCTAACTCATGGTGACCCTCTGTGACAGAGTAGAATGGCCCCACGGGGTTTTTAAGCTGTAATCTTTATGGAAGCAAACTGCCAGATCTGTCTTTTACAGAGCCACTGGGTTGGTTTGAATTGCCAACATTTTGGTAGCAGGTGAGCACTTAACCACTTTGGCCATTACAGAAACAAACAAACAAACAAATGCCCTGAAACACCTACTGCCATCCAGTCACTTCTGACTTAAATAGGCCTTATACAGGACCGAACACAACTGCTCCCAACTTCTAAGGGTGCTTGGTGGATTGGAACTGCTGACATTTTGGTTAGCAGCGACAGCACTTTTTTCATAGTGGTTTACCTGTGACCACTAGAGGGTTTCTTATAACTTTCTTCAAAATCAAAACCCATACCCACTGTCCTTGAGTGGAATTACAGCTCATAAACCCAGCCTAACCCAACCCAACCCAACCCAACCCAACCCAACCCAACCCAACCCAACCCAACCCAACCCAACCCAATGCCATCAAGTTGAGTCCTACTCATAGCTATCCTATAGAACAGAGTAGAACTGCCCCATAGAGTTTCCAAGGGGTGTCTAGTGGGTTTGAACTGCTGACCTTTTTGTTAGCAGATGTAGCACTTAATCACTACACCACTATGGTATTCTATAGGTTACAGTCATCCTATATAACAATATAAACTATATGGCTGCCTTAGATTGAGAGAATAACTGTGAAGACCTGAGACTGATAATCTGGACTGATATAGTCTGGACAAATGCAGCCTGCCCAATGGTTGACTATTTTTCTCTAGAAAAGTGACAAAAGATTGCAAGATGACTTTTAGTTGACTCAGATGACTCTTTCAGTAGAAGCTGAAATCTTTACTGAGGAAATTAGTTATGTGCTTTTGGGAGAGTAATACATACAATCTCTGGCTTCCACCGCAGGTGATCTTTACAAGAAATCTTGGTCCTCACCACATTACCTCTCTCAGCCTGGGCCCTTTCCCTGAGGAAACCCAGGTGATGTATCTGAACCACTCATTTCATTAAGTCAGGGCCTTTTGATGGTAAGTGACAGAAGCTTTATCTGAATTAACTAGGCCAAAGTGTGAAGTCATTGGATCATAAAACTGGGAAGGGCTGGAAAGTAACCAGAGGTGATCTGAACCAGACCACTTGGGGCTTTGTTTTGCTGTGCTTAATTTCATTCTCTTCCACTGCAAAGAGGCAAAAGCCAGAGAAAGCTCTTGCCTTCATTTTCACTTTGAACAGCCCTTCATCCAAAAAAACAAACAAACAAACAAAAACTGTGGCCCTGGAGATGTGGCTGGTTTCCTTTCAGGTTACTTGTTGGGAAAATCGTTCTCTCAAAAGAAGGCAATGGAGACTGTTAGCCCCGAAACGACCTTAGGGGAATTACAGTGAACTGGAAAATCTGTCTTCAGTAGTGATGGTTACCACGTTTTACCTCATGCTTTTCTTTAGCTGCTGCTTCCCTGTACATTCTGCTGACAGGAGCTTTACTTTGAAGGTTCTCTTTGTGTTTTTGTTAGAGCTTTTTTTTTTTTTTTTTGAGCACTTATTGAGTGCCTTGTCTTGAGAGAGCCTTGGAAATAAGAGAAATTATTTGGACATGATCTTTACTCTCAAAGGGACACAAAGACACAACCACTTATACATGAGGAAGTGCAGACACTACAACTATTATGGAAAAGTCTATGACTAATATTTTTAAACTTAACTGTGTAATTAAGCTACTGTAATGACAGTTTGTTAGACTTTTCCTTTCCAAATTTCTCTCTCTTTTTGATCTGTGGGTTAAACTGGACTTGACTGAGCTTAGATCTGCGAAATCTGACTGGATAACATCTCTACTTCCCATATAGCCTCAGGAGGCTGTATAGTATTTGCAACAGTCTGTGGGCTAGTTGTCCTGGTTACACTGTTCATTTTGCCAGACCCTCAGTAAGATGTGATCTCTAATTAACCTTAAAATTAGCAGGCTAAAGGTAAGCATTTCATAACAATTCAGAAGAAGTGGCAAAAATACTCTAGAAAATGTAAATCTGAGGCAATGCTTGTAAATTTCTTGAGATAGTGAAGTATTAAGGGGTTTCAGAAGGCCTAGAGACTACAAGGCACCAATTTATTAAAATAGTGATTGAATATAGCTGTTTCCCTCAGCTCAGCCCTGATACTCAAATGCTTTGAAGGAAACTGAGAAAAAATGGTTTGAAAATGTACTTAGCATAACATGTGTTAGACATTAGATAGTACTCTTAAAGAATTGCTACTTGCATATTTCAACCTATCTCCCTTTCCTGTTGTGACTATACCTTTGGTTGTGATTTCCCCAAATTACTTCATTCTCTAAAGCCAAAATAAATACCATTTCATGCATAACTCCTCATTTGGAGTTGTAAAATTGAGTGAGAAAAAAACCCATCTCAGTCCTCCGATTTGTACTGAGTGTGTTTTATGTAGAAATGGTAATAATGTGCAATTAAATGGGCCATTGATCCTAACAGAATTGTTGCAAATACTTTTAAATACTGTGTCCTTTAGTCACCAAATATAAGAATGGACAATTGGCCATTTGAAGCTTTCCAGAAAAAGAAAGGAGTAATATTTTGTCTAGGAAAGCTCTCCTGATAAGGAGACTCATGGAAAATTAACAGAACTGGTCTTGGGAACAGATGCTGTGAAGAAAGGAGTGTGAGTATGTACCAGAGAATGATAGAACTTATTTCACGTACTTTCTTAAGCAAATCAAACATTTTGGTTTAAAACTAACCTAGGCCTCTCCCTTTTATCCCTAAGTTTCTTTTTGTCTTTTATACAGCCTTTCTATTCCTTAGTCGCTTCTCAGTAGCTCAATAGAAGAAGCATCCAGAAAGTAAAATCTCTGAAGGGCTTATTTCTATGAAAAGATTAAATAAAGTGCATTCTTCAGGCTTTCAAATCAGTTGGTCTGTTTAATATGTTGCTAGTACAAAAAAATTTATTCAGCCTCCACAAATTCTGCATGGCTTCCTCATTTGCCATTCTTCTAATATAGCTTCTATTTCGTGGTGAATGAAATCTTGCTTTCAGCAATTTCAAAGGAACTTCACCTTAATCACATGATTTTAGGGATCAGAGAAGAGGCCAGATTAAATATTAACCTTCAGCTGCATTGTTCACAGAGACATACAGGAAATCTGACTTTTCTGGGCTGATGTTTGGCAGGGGGTCCTACTTCTTCCAGCTGTAGGCTAAAACTTGTGGAATTTATGCAAAGGTAAGGTCTGCTTTGTGTAAAATTAAACGATAAAAGGAACATTGAAAACTTGGCAAAGTGTTCTTTTTTTTATTAACCAAGTGAAGAAAACGTCCTCTATTGTAAGCTCGAAGGCTTTTCCTTCATATATATATTTTTTTCTTTTTAAATCTTTGTGTTGCCTTGTCTTTTATTTGCCTTTTCTTTTTAGCAGAGAGAGAGAGAGGGTAGCGGGTGTTCCTAAGAGTAAATCCTACCTCCCTGATGGGGTATTTCTATTTTCTAAGAGTTTCTGATACTTTTGTGGGTTATATCATAGCTGTAGAACCCTCCTATCTCCCCACCTGTGATATATGGGTTGTAAGGTCACTATGTTGACTATATTCCATACTTGGGGGGTTCGGTGGCTTGTAGAAGACCATGTTATTGTTACTGGGTAGAAACCCCAGGTTCTGCTTAGTGTGACTTGTGTCAACCAATAAACAATCCACTGAGGTGGGATAGCGGAAATGGGCCTTTATTTTGTTGTGCAAGGAAAGGAGGCAGTCAGGGCTGCTGCTACCAAGACTGCTCAGCGAGGATGAGGGGAAAAGTTAATTTCAAGGGACTTAAAAGTAGGAAGAGAATGTAAGTTACATCAGCAACATTCTTAATTATACTATGTAGGTGCCAGGACTTTTAGAGAGCAGGCCAAGGAAAGAAAGTAGAACTCTAACACAAAATTGTGAGGTAGGCCAAGTGAATTGCAGTGGAATTTTCTGTAGTCTGGGGGCTTCTTTCATTATGACCACTAGATGCAGTATAATCATACTGGACTTGAACTTTCATTGGCAGGCAGAATTGTATGTTCTATTTGACCAATGTAAGCAAAGCTAAGATGATGGTTAGAAATTAAAATAGTTTTTTAATTCTTTGATGTAATTTATTTGTCACAGGAATATTAGACATATACCCTGCCTTTAAAAAAATGATATTTTATTTTTTCCTAGTAGATCTCACATAACTTTCTTCCACTGTACTCAAAGTTTACACTGTATTACCTTCATTTATCCTGAGCTAGTGGTGGAGTTATCTTTATTTTAATCACTGGTAGCTCTGGTGATCACAGCTTTGGTACAATTACTAAACTTTTGACTTGTCATTCTATGTATCACTTGGCTTTCTAGAAATGTTTTTCTCTAACTTGATTTTTATCCTTTTTAAGTAAGAAAATTACAAATGTTTATTTCTTTTCAGAAAAGCAGTCTGTCTACCTTTTTCATAAAAGAAAAATATAATGATAAAAAATTAAGTTTAATAAATTGATGCACTGACAGTTTTAAACCTCTTTTAGGACCATGTAATTCTTTTTTCTGGCATTTCCTTCATTTTGAAAGACAAGCATTGCTATGTTTCTACTTTCTAGGGCTTGGGAAGTGTCACAGTTTTCTCTAAGCTTATTACTTAATCCAGTTGTTTAATTACCCTAAATGCAAGTTTGAATTCAACAAGAGCAATTTGATAATCTTCAGCCTGACATATTCCAATTTTATAAAGACAAATTCTTAGTTCAGGTTTTGGCTGTTTTTGTGTTCAGCAGAAAAAAAATGACCTTTTGGTGAAAATCAAAGCTAATAAATATATTACTTCCTATTTAAAGCTTCCATTTCTGAAAGAGGCAATGCTTCTCTGAAGCACTTTTTGAATAACAAATATTCAGAGACTCACCTATCCCTATAGAAGCTTCCTGCTGTGACCTCTGGTGATGTGGTGCAATGTGGTCTATGATGAACACAGTCTCTCATTCCTATTTGCACTTCTGTCTCCTCTTTTGTTTTCCTTTTCACCTTTTCCTTTTCTCTTTGACCCAGAATTCTTTTCTTATCTGGTGAAACTACTAGAATTCCTGCTGATAAATCCCAGCTAGAGATACCATTTCCTGTAGACAAGAGGAAATGTTGTAGCTCCTCCTTGATTGACAAGAGGTACAGAACCCTGCTGAGCAGCTGCAATAATACAGCAAATTCTGTTTCAGCAGAAGTGGCTGTTCTTCAGACATTGATCTTGACCCAAGAGTTTGCCTCACTTTCAAGATGTGAGGAAGGACAACTTTGTGAAATGAATTGGTGACTGGTCAAGCTACAGCCATATCTACTGTGCTGTGATTATGCCACATTGGACGGGGATCAGTAAATGCTGAGATTGTGTTTGTCATGATTTATGTTGATCATGAGTGCCATTACATTGCTATAGTAGTCTTTATGCTAAGTTGTTTTTATTATGACTATTATTGTTCAAGAATTGCATTTTCTAATTAATAGAAGTGCTGTAATTGCATTATTTATAATAATCATTTTTAATGACAACAATAAATATGAAAATTAAGCTACAGCATAAAATTAAAGATATTTGAATAATTATAGTGCAATCACATCAAAATTATTGATGTCTTTATTTGATGCTGGATTATGTGGGAAATAGCACAAGAACGTAAGTGCTCTGGAAACTGAAAGTGCATCAGTTTTTGACAGCATAACTGCATAAATTACCAGGCAGTTTGGGTAATTGTCTCTTCATGAATCTTTATCAAATAAAGATAATCTTTATCAAATAAAAATAAAACTGGCAAGGATGAGTTTTGAATTAAATTAGAATGCTGTGCTGTTGTTATGTGCCATTGGGTCATTTCCAGGTCACAGTGACCCTATGTCACTGTGCTACACCTAAAACACCACCTGGTCCTGTCCCGTCTTCATGATCTTTGTCATTCTCGAGCCCAGTGTTGCACTTGCTGTGTCAGTCCATCTCGTTGAGGGTCTTCTTCTTTTTTGCTGACCCTCTACTAAACACGATGTGCTTTTCCAGGGACTGGTCCCTCCTCATGTCCAAAGTATAGGAGACAAAGTGTTTCCATCTTCACTTCCAAGGAACACTCTGGCTGTACAACTTCCAAAAAATGTAGAATCAGTAAATTTATATTGCAAATAACTTTCTTAGACATGATTGTTCTTTAAAAACACAGTCGTGTAATCTATGTTTAACATGGTGCCTAAGCAATAATATGGATATAATATGGTGAAATACTATTTTTGGTGCTTAAAGAAGGCATGCTATCTAATAAACTAAACTGGTAAGAAGGGAAAGGTAATCAACTCAATAACCAAGCACAGAAGTGTATTTGATTGGGTTGACTTATTGATATAAAATAATGTATATTATTATATATATGAAATATTTTTTATTCCATGTTAGTGTTGAAATACAAAAATTCAGTGACTTTAGGAGTACATATCTCAGCCATATTCCTCATAAATACTTTCTGTAACTACTAGGCTGTTTTATGATTAAAGTATGTTACTGCATCCAGAACTAACATTTTAATTATAAAACTAAGCTTTAAGTGTTTTAATTTTTAAGAAGGCATTGCTGAAGCTGGGGTTATTTATGTAACAGGATTGGTATCCTTTATTTTTATTTGTGCCCTCTATTAACAGGCAATTCTTTTTCTCTTAAGATTGTTCTTCACTTTATGTTCACAAAAATCAGAAAGCCTTTTTGATGGTTAAGAGAATCACAGAAACATGTGAACAGCATCTTTAGCTAACACAGACATCTATTCTTCTATCTTGATGCTATTGATAGCACCATTGCCCTAATACTTCTTATTCATTATCACTTACTTTAATCTTGTTGTAAAGACACTTTTGGGTGTTTTAATGTTGACTATTTTTGTTTTCTCCCCCATGTCTGTTTCTTCTATGTTACAGATGAATATAAACTCTAACGCTTTCTTATTGTTCTTTATTGGTTAGAAGAAAGTAAACGACTTGAGTGTACCGAGAGCCTGTCTCATGCCTCATTAGGTACCGGGGATAAGCAGATGGCAACAGCATTCCATGGCTCTGCAGAAACATCTGATTTATTTTTATGAGCAAGTTATAGTCTTTAAGACATGAGCACCAAAGTCACAGAGGTATCATATTCATCATAAAAATGAAAGATGTTTTCTTATATGTGATGAAATGACTCATGTTCATAATTCCTTCAAAGCAGATAATAAGTAATCGTTTAGAACAAACTGATTTTTTTAAATAAGCTATCCAAAAAAAATTTGTTGATTTGATCACCTCGGCAAAAATTAAGACGCATGAAAATATTAGCCAATCTTTCAGCAGCATATGCATTTCGGAAGAACATGAAAGTTCAAAATTTCCTGGTTTCAAGTATGATCTTATCATCCTATTTTTATATAAAAGTTTCTCCATTCAGAAGACTGTATTTTTCTCTCCTTCCTTACAGAAAAATTTTTATATTTAGAAATATTTATCTTCAAATGACTTTTTTGATGATGAACCAACATGATCAAACATCCTCTTGTAGCAGAAGTGATGGGTAAGTTCAAGTTAGCCTTTATAAACCTGGTGTTAAGTATAGAACACTGTGTGGTTTATAAAATGATTATAATAGCATTATGTGATGGTTAAGATTGTGTGTGAACTTGGTGAGGCTACGATTCTCAGTGTTTACATGAGATGACTCTCAGATAAGATTTGCTATCAGTAGCCAATGAATTGAAAGAGTTTCCTTAAAGGTATGGTCTGCATCCAAATATAAGCAGATTTTCTGGCTGTTTGTTCACTTAGGATCCCATGACTGCCTTGTTATGTCACCACCAAAATGTGTCTAGTCATTTGGCTAGGCCATGATTCCCAGTATTGTGGGGGTTAGTCTCCATTTTGTGATTTTCTTATGTTATAAATCCTAATCTATGCTTGTGGTTAATAGAGCAAGATTAGATTATGTTCAAGAGGATTAGGGTAGGTCTATAACATGCTTACTAAAGGAGTTGTCCTGGACTGTGGCCTGTACTATTTTTTTCCTAGAAAACAGAAATGGAAACGGAGGCAAGTATAGAGTTGGGGACCTCATACCATCAAGAAAGCAGTGCCAGGAGTGGAGTATATCTTTTGGACCTGAGGTTCCTGTATCAAGATGTTCCCAGACTAAAGAAAGACTGATGCAACACAGGGACTGTCCTACAGAGCTGAAAGTGACACAGTGCATTCTCCTGGAGCTGGCACTGTTAAACTTCTTCCCTCCTGCACTATTAAAGAATAAACTTTTATTTGTTAAAGCCATCTACTTCTGGTAGTTCTCTTAGGGCAGCACTAGATGCCTAAGACATGCCTCCTGATCATCTGACCTCCACTTCTTTGGACATGAGCTATCAGTTTATCTGCTGATTTTGGGATGTGTTGATCTTTACAGCCTGTGAGCAACAGCTGCGCTTTGCAATCTGTGGATGTGGGATTCACCAGTCCTTACCAGCTCCTGAAGTTATGTCAGTTGGGAGAATTCTCTATCTTAATCCACAGATTTGGGATATTTCAGTTTCTCTAACTGTATGAGATATTTCTTAGATATAAATCTGTCTATATATTTGTATTCTTTACTTTGTTTTTCTAGAGAACCCAGCCAAAGACATTTGGCACTGAGAGTGGCTCTGCAGAAAAAAGTTATAAGGATGACTTTTTGAAATTGGTTCTGAAGTCAGTTTTGAAGTTGATGACTCTTTCTAGGAGTAAAGAAGGCACTGCTAGTCCATTGTGTGAAGTGGTGATACAAATACACAAAATATCACCACCAATAGATTAGTTATTGGTGAAAAAGGAGGCTGTGGGTGAAAATATGTATAATATACAAGGTCTAACAATTAAGTCTGTGAACATAATTGTTCTAAGTGCTATAAATCTCATTGCTGAATATCACTAAGGTGACTTTTGAAGTACTCCCCTTGGGAAGCTATACACTGACATCAGCACCTTGTCCACCCTTCAAAGCAATTCTGGAACTCTTTCTGGAATGGCCACTGTTCACAGTGGCGGGGTGGCAAGTTCACAATCTTAATTCTGTAGTTGTCTGTGAAGTAGTTTTTAGCCAGTAAGCAAATAACTGTATTGGAATACCCTCCATACTTACCTGATCTGGCCCCCAGTGACTTTTTTTTTTACCCAAAGATAAAGGAAATATTGAAAGGAAGATGTTTCATGACACTCAGGACATCAAGGGTATTATAATGACAGCTCTGATGGCCATTCCAGAAAAAATATTCCAAAATCGATTCGAAGAGTGGACTAGGCACTGGCACTGGTGCATAGCTTCCCAAAGGGAATACTTTGAAGATGACCACAGTGATATTTAGCAATGAGGTAGATAGCACTTTTTCTAGGATGAGTTTGTGAAACTTAGTTGTTAGTTTTTGTATTTCTACAGTTTTGTCAGAGTGAAAAGTATAAGTAAGCTGATTAGTTGGTCCTACTTTCACTAAGCAAACTGGTCAAAGAAATAAGTGCACTCAGGGCTTCTGAGTCAAAGCTTCAGTGCCACATAAATGACCTCAGAGTTTCTACTTGTGCTTTGAAAGAAAGCCTTGTTTCTTATAGTAACAGAGCTGATATTGCATAAAACCAAACCCAGAGTTTTATTGTAAAAATGGCTGGATTACAGTGTTGTCTCAATTGCCCACTTTGAGAAGTATCTGAAGTTAAAGTAAAGGCACTGATTGGGAATAAATGGGATCCTAAAACTTGAGATGGGGGCAGTTGGGGAATAATCAGGAAGCTGGAGACACTGAGCCCCTAAATTCTACTGAATCACTCCTGCCAGCAGAAGCACTCCCATCTGAAGAAGTTGTTTCATGTTCGCCTGCTAAACCCTGTCCAGAAAAGCCATTAACCCTTCCACTCCCATCTAATGACATTAGTCCTAGCCCAGTAGCCACTATAGAGCTGTTGCCTGAGTCATTGTGTGGGGCACTGCCTTAGGCAAATGCTTTATAAGACAGTGCTGAATGTTCTCTAAACAGGCCTGTGGCCTTTGAAGAGAGTGACTGTTTACTGAGGAAAAGGAAATAACCAGAATTTGGGGGGATTACTGAATATTGGCTCTGAACTGACACTAATTCCAGGAAGTGGAAGATGTGACTATGGCCCAGCAGTCAGAGTAGGGGCAGATGAAGTTCAGGCTGTTAATGGTGTCTTGGCTCATCTCACCATAGATCCAGTGGGCCCTCAAACCTATCATGCAGTGATTTCCCCCAGTTCCAGAATGTGTAATTGGAATAGATATACTCCACAACTAGTAGAACCTCCACATTTGATCTCTGACAAATACAGTAAAGGCTATCATGTTGGGAAAAGTCAAGGGAAGCCATTAGAACTGCTCCTACACAGGCAAATAGTAAACTAAAATCAACATGTTCTGGAAGGATTGGAGAGATTGCTGCTACCATCAAGGATCTGAATTATGCAGGGATTCCCACTGCATCCTCATTCAATGGGTTTATTTGGCCCCAAACTGATGAATCTTGGAGAATGACAGTAGATCATCAAAAACTTAACCAGGTGATGACTCCCACCTCAGCTGCTGTTTCGGATGTAGTTTCATTGCTTGAGTAAACTAATACATCTTGTACATGGTATGCAACTATTGATTTGGTCAATGCCTTTCTATCCATACGTATTTCAAAAAACCATCAGAAGCAGTTTGCCTTCAGCTGACAGGGCCAGCAATACACCTTCACTTGACTGTCTCGGAGTAACATCTCTAGTCCGATGTCACAATTTAGTCAGCAGGAACCTTGATAGACTGTCCCTTCCACAAGATGTCTCATTGGTCTCTTGCATTGATGACATCATTCTGATTGGACTGCATAAGGAAGATGTGTCAATGACCCTGGACTTCTTATTGATAAAACATTTGTGTGCTAGCCAAGTGCCATCGAGTCGGCTAGAGGGTGAGAAATTAATCCCACAAAAAATCAGGTATCTTCTACCTCAGTGAGACTTCTGAGGGTCCAGTTGTGTGGAAGATATGTTAAAATATGCCTTCTAAAGTAAAGGACAAGTTATCACGTCTCATTGTCCCCACAACTAAAAATCAGGCACAATGCCTAGTGGGCCTCTCTGGATTTTAGAGGCAACATATTCCTCATCTGGGTGTGCTACTGCAACCTATGTTTCAAATGACTCAAAAAGCTGCTAGTTTTGAATGGGGACCCATAACCAGAAAAAGCTCTACAACAGATTCAGGGTGCTGTACAAGCCACTCTGCCACTTGGGGCATGTGATACAACTGATCCAATGGTGCTTGAAATGTCAGTGGCAGATAGAGATGCTGTTTGAAGTCTTTGGAAGACCTCTATCGGTGAATCATAATGCAGACCCTTGGGATTTTGGAGTGCAGCCTACCACTCTCTGCTGATAACTACTCTCCTTTTGAGAAGCAGCTTTTGGCTTGCTACTGGGCCTTAGTAGAGACTGAACACTTAATAATCGGACACCAAGTCACTATGAGTCCTGAGCTGCCTATCATGAACTAGGTGTTGTCTGATCCACAGAGTCATACAGTTGGGCAAGCGTCAGGAACATTCCGTCATTAAATGAAGCGGTATGTACAAGTTCATGCCCGAGCAGGACCTGAAAGCACAAGTAAGTTATATGAGGATATGGAGCAAACATACATGGCCTTCATTCCTGTCACATTAATTTCCATTTCAGTCTGTACCTGTGGCCTCATGGGGACTTCCTTATATTTACTTGACTGAGGAAGAGAAAACTCACGTGTAGTTAAAGTTGGTTCTGCATAACATGCAGTCACCATTCAAAAGTAGAGAGTAGCAGAATCATAAACCCATTTCTGAAACCTCCTTGAAGGACAACAGTGAGTGGAATTTTCTCAATAGGCGAAACTTTGAGCAATGAATCTGGTTGTTCACTTTGCTCGGAAGGAGAAATAGCTAGATGTGTGATTGTATACTAATTCGTGGGCTGTAACGAGTGGTTGGGATGCATGGTCAGTGACTTGGAAGGAACATGATTGGGAAACTGGGGACAAGAATTTATGAGGAAGAGATTTGTAGACAGACATCTCTGAATGGGATAAAGAAAGGAAGATATTTATGTCTCACGTGAATGCTCTCCAAAGGGTGAACTCAGCAGAGGATAATTTTTAACAATGAAGTGGATAAGACAACATGTTCTATTGGAAACACTCATCTTCCTTTCCCAGCTACTCCTGTCATTGCTCAATGGGCTCAGAAACAAAGTGGCCATGGTGGCAGAGATAGAGGTCAGGCATGGGCCCAGCAACATGGACTTCCACTCATCAAAGCTGATTTGGCTTACAGTCCCTGCAGAATGTCCAATCTGCCAGTAGCAGTGACTAACACTGAATCTTTGATATGGCATCATCCCTCAAAGTGATCAACCAGCAACCTGATGGCAAGTTGATTACACTGGATCACGTCTATCATGACAGTGTTTTGTCCTTACTATAATAGACATTTATTCCAGATATGGATTTGCTTTCCTTGCATACAATGCTTTTGGCACAACTACCATCTGTGGACTTATAGAATATCTTATCCACCATCATGGTATCCAGTGCATGATTGCTTCCCATCCAAGGACTTGCTTCACAGCAAATGAAGTGTGGCAATGGGCCTATGCTCATGGAATTCACTGGTCTTACCACTTTCACCATCATCCTGAAGCAGCTGCTTGGTAGCATGATAGAATGGCCTTCCAAAGACACAATTATGGAACCATCTGGTAATATCTTGCAGGGCTGGAGCACTGTTCTCCGGGAGGCTGTATATAGTCTAAACTAGCATCCAACTTATGGTGCAGTTTTCTCCCATACCTAGGATTCATGGCTCCAGGAATCAAGGGAGGGAAATGGGAGTTGTGCCACTTGCTATTACCCCTAGTGACCTACGTGCAATATTTTTGTTTCCTATCCCCATGACTACATGTCCTGCAAGTCTAGAGGTCTTAAAACGCAGGACTTTTGCCACCTGAAGACACATTACTGATTCCAAATTGGGAGCTAGGAAAGCTGCCTGACCTCTCTGTTCTCCTTATGCCTCAGAACAACAAGAAGGGAGTTACTGCACTGGATGGTGTGATTAATCCCAACTACCAAGAGGGAATCAGGTTAATGTTATGTAATGGAGGTAAAGAAGAGTGTGTCTGGAATGCAAGAGGTCCCTCAGGGTGTCTCTTAGTACTACCATGCCCTGTGATTAAAGGCAGTGGAAAACTACAGCAACCCAGTTCTGACATGACTACTAATGACCCAGACTTTTAAGGAATGAAGATTTGGGTCACCCCCACCAGGCAAAGAATCACAACCAGAAGACGAGCTTGCTGAGGGCAAAAGGAATACAGAGTGGATGTTAGAAGAAGGTAGTTTTAAATACCAGTTATAGCCACAAGACGAATTACAGAAATGAATGTTGTAACTGTTTCAAGTATTTATGCTTTGTGTATGTGCATCACTTTGTTTTCTTCACTTATAAAATATAAGATATAAATGGGGCTAGTGTGTTTTTGACTGTGCATGTGTTAGTTGTATCATATTAGGTGCAACTATGACTTTATAATTGTCTTTATTCAGAAATTATGTATGAAGTAAGGAGTTGTATACATGTACCAAGTTGACAAAGGATAGACCGTGATGGTTAAGATTGTGTGTCAGTGTGCAGGAGCCATGATTCTCAGTGTTTAAATGTGATCACTTTCCTTATAAGATCTTCTGTGAGTAGCCAGTCAGCTGCAAGGGCATTTCCTTGGGGGTGCTGCATATATTTAATGTCACAAGATATTCTGGCTTTTTGCTTGCTCTAGATCCTGTGCTTGCCTTCTGTTCATCTGACCTCCAGTTCTTGGGACATGAGCTGTCAGGTTACCTGCCGATCACGGGATTCATGAATCTTCAAAACCTGTGAGCAGACGCCTGCGTTCTGAGTTGATAACCTTGGTTTTTCAACCCCTGCAGTTATGTCAAGGAAGAGAAGTTGTAAAGTCTTGCCTGCCAATCTTGGGCTATGTCAATATTCACAGCCTATGAGCAAGAACCCTGGTTTCTGACACACGAATCTTGACTTTGACAGTCAAGAGAGTGAGTCAGGAGAAGCCTCTATCCTAATCCACAGACTTGACATGTTCAAGACTCTCTAATCATGTGAGCCATTTCTCTGATACAAATCTTTCTGTATATATTTATACTTGTTAGTGGTTTTGCTTCTCTAGAGAAACCAGCCTGAGACACTTTCCATTTTACAGTATTTTGCAGTTTACAAAAAGTAGGCTCAGCAGGTAGTTTTCAAAAGGAAGACCGTATTAGAAGTTAATTTACATGGTCTTTAAGTGGCAGAAAATCAATTCATTTTCTCTACCTATTGTTCTTTCCATTAGGTCCCTAGGTTCTGTTCTAGGTCTTTAATGCTTATAATGATTTTAGTTATTTACAACTGCTTTTCAAAAAGGTAGTGAAGAAAATTGTTCACTGATGACTTGGCATTTTTAAAGCATCAAACACAGAGCTGGGCATTAAAGGCCTTAGTTTTAATTTTGGTTTATTAAATTCAGGAAACATGCCACCTTCAACAAATTTCTTGCTGAGTGACAGCAAAATATTTCCCAGGAGCCTACAAAATGTGTAGTATGTTAAATACTGTGGCACAAGCATACATGAAAGCATGTTTTTAAGGCATTTGCAAGGCTGTTTTGGGAGACAAGGTTTATATTGAAAAGGTTCAATTTACAATAGATCCAGAGTGGTATAATGCAATCAGGTCATTTCATCTTTAAAGCAAAGATCTTTTCTAGTTCTTCCCTCTTTTTCTTTTTCAGGTGAGATGTCAAACTTTGAGAGATAAAGTGACTTGTGATGAGGTCCTAAGGTAAGTTAATAGCAGAGCTGTGCTTAGACCCAAGGGTCGAATCTGTTTTTCTGCTTCATCACACTGTGCTGTCACAGGTGTTGGGCAGACTGTTAGTGCCATAAGCTGAAAAGTTTCTAATTGGAGGTACATGTGTCAGACAAAAAAGATTGGCAGAGCCAACATGCATTCCTAGGAAGCAAAAGAACAAGATGTAAACTTGTTTGCAGGAAGAATGTATCAAGATATAAACAATGTGTTCCTGGGAAAAATATGTTCATAATTGAAATTACATATAACTGAACTTGGGTGGTACCTCTTAACTAAATCGTAACTCATTCCCTCCTAGCAAGTGGCTGATCTTTACATTTCAATGGACTTCAGGCTGAAACTGGTCTTAAATACAATCCATCATTGACTCCCTATTTTTCTATTGTTTTCTATGTATGTAGATGCCCGTCTCACTTGAGGGTTGGAGTACTTTGTATTTTCAGTTAGCGCTGCCTAGTGTGAGCTGTGTTATTCCTCAAAATAAGTCCTTTTCTTTCATGCCTAAGACAGTACAAGGTTTTCGTCTTTGACAGTGGAATATGTTCTGAGAAGAAAACGCCTTGTATTTTGAGAAAAGGCACAGAGGAAGAGAAATGGCCAGAATTTAAGTAAAGGATGTGGGGCAAAATGATGTGGATCAGTAGATTAGAGATTACACAGATTTGAATGAGATAGGTACTTTGTTCTATTGAAAAGATAAAGCTTGGAAACCTAACTGGGGAGTAAAATCACAGTAACGTTTTAGGGTGATTCATTTGATAGTGGAGAGCAGGATTGCAGTGCATGAGAGACTAAAGTACTGATAGAAATTAATAGCAGCTTGGATTTAGGAGGTGACAGAGAAGGTACAAGTGGCAGAGACTGAAACTTGAACTTTAACTTGGAAAACAAGTGAAAAATGAACAGCCATGAGCAGAAAAAGAAGTTACAAGGCACTAATTTTGTTGGGCTTCAGGTGAGAAGGTAACATCCAAGCGGAAATCTTTAGAAGGTAGACAGAAACACATTTTAAGTTCAGTAAAGAGATCATGAGCTAAAAACACCGGTTTGGGTATGTTCTTTGTAAGAAAAGTGGTAGCTGAAGGAAAAGTGGTAGCTGAAGGAATTATACTCTGACACCACGAGGACAAAGGGAAAGCTTTAGGAAACACTCATCTGTAGGGGCAATGAGCAGGGGAGACAGCAGTCAGTGCAGGTGGCCCAGGCCTAGGAAGATCTGAGTGGACCTGGAAGGAAGAGAATCAAAAGAATAGCAGAGGAAAATTTCATTGCATAAGGGAGGTGGCTCTTTTTAAAAAGAGGGTAAAAAAGTTGTATTTAAAAAATTTTCTGCTGAAAGAGTATTAAAGAGAAATGTAATTATTCTTAGAGTACAGACCCAAGAGATTTACTAAATCTTTTCCTGCCATTTTATAGGGTTGTGTGAACAGAAAATATTCCTAGAGCTTGCTCAGATTGTCTTCCTATTTTCTAAATAAAGGAAAAACAAAAAACAATGAAATAAATAGAGGTTGGCCAAACAACCTTAAACAGGTGTATTAAAAATTACTTTTTATTTGTGAAAGTTTCAATCTCTCTTTGGTTTATGTGCATTTTTTATTTTTATAGTTATTTTGTTAAGCAGAATTCCTAGTTCCCAATAAGAATGTAAGGAAATTAGATGAATGTTCTTTAATTTTCCTGAGAACTATCAGGCCAAAGAAAAAACAAATAGATTTTGACAAGTAGACAAAAGAGCTTTTGGAGAAGACTGACTTAGTAATTCTAATTAATATGATTGGAACATAAGGATCTTCATTTCCTAAACTAGTTTTGAAAAAAGAAAGAAGAGTTTTTAAAATAAGAATACTTTTTTTTTTTTTAATTGGCAAGAGTAAGGAGGGGTGTGAGTTACTTGACATCTTTAGATGTGTGGAGAATTTAATAAGAAGTTTAGTAGGTTTACTATAAACTCTTGATATTCAAAGTTCACATAATTCTTACTTTCTTTTTTATATCTATTATCAGAGCATACTTCCGATAGCTTAGTTTGCCCTAAAGCTTGCTATTCCTTTTTAAACTTCTTTAAATCTACTGTCAAATGATAGAAAAAATTGTTTTCGAATGGACTTAGACATTGTAATAAAAGTCAACAAAAGTGAAGCTACTTTTCTCCATATGTAAATGTCTTTTTACATTTTATGCAGTGCTTTATAAACACTATCAAGAATTTTAAATAGTAAATTTTTAAGTATAGATACGTTGGTAAACTATTTCATTTTTCTGATGCATATTAAAATATTAAAACTATATTCATTCTTATTTTGGGTGGTGTTTTAGTTATCTAAAGCTGCTATAACATAAGTATCACAAGTGGATGGCTTTAATAAACTGAAAGCTTTTGTCTTACGGTTTAGGAGGCTAAAAGTCTGAATCCAGGGTGCCAGCTGCAGGAGAAGGTTTCATCTCTCTCTGTCAGCTTTGGGAAAAATCTTTGTCTTCAGTCTTTCCCTGAGTGAGGAGCTTTTGCTGGAATTCAAAGGATGTGCACTCCTGACTCTTCTTGCTTGGTGGTAATGAAGTCCTAGTCTCCCAGCTGGCTTCTCTGTTTGCACATCTCAAGAGATTTGCTGCGGTCTGGGAGCTACTGTGTCCTAGCCCCCTTGCTCCCTCCTCCCTCTGCCGATGTTTTGTGCCTCTCTGCTTGGGGCTTTGAAACTGTTTACAGAACAATAGTCCCAGGCTGAACCATTTGCAGTTCAGGTTAAACTATTTCCTCCAGAGTATTTGCAAGATATTAGCCCAGATCAAGCTATTTGTAAAATAATAAGCCCAAAGCTAGAGCTATGTCCTTGAAACTGTTTACAGGTTAATAGCTCAGGGTAAAACTATTTGCATGTTCCTGTATTTTGTTTGAAGACAACTTCTGTGTGTTCTGTAACAAAGATCATGACCATTTTTGGCAATGTCCCACCCTGTTGACTTCCTACCTGTTAAGCCTATAAATAACGCTTGTGAAAGCCACCGGTGTCCATGGTTTTCCATCAGAGACCATGGTCCCACCTGGCCCCAACTTTATCTTGTGTGATGTGTTTCTTGCATGAGTGACTTTTTTACCATCCCCTTCCTGCCCATCTCGGCCTCAGATCCTAACCAGTGCTGGCCGGACATGGCAGAGATTGACACAAAATACAAATTAATTCTTAGACTGAGTCCTACTCATTAACACAACTGCCTCTAATCCTACTTCATTGGCATCATAGAGGTGGGATTTACAATATGTATTAAGAAAATCACATTGGATGCCAACATGGTAGATAATCAGCCCATACTGTGAATCATAGCCTAGTCAAATTGAGACACATTTTTGGGGGGACACAATTCAGTCCTTAACATGGGGTTAGTTAAATCATTTAATTTATTGGAATATAATTTTAACAGTAGATAAGCAAAGCTATAAATCTGAAACCAGGACCCTTACATCTAAGGGTATTTTTTTCTTTGGTATTGCCATATTTTCCTTTTTTTCTCCCAGGATTTCTTTTTAGGATTGCTATCTGCTGTATCTAAATAGCTTCATAAATAAAGACAGAGAAAGTAAAAAAATGAGGATGTATAGAAAGATGTAAATTTTGGACAGAAATGTTTAATTGGACATATACGAGGTCTGACAATTAAGTTCACGAATTCATTGTAGAAAAAGTGCTACATACCTCACTGATGAATAGCACTATAGTTGCCTTTGAAGTAGTCCCCTTGGGAAGCTATGCACTGATGCCAGCACCTAGTCTACCTTTCAAATCCGTTTTGGAATTCTTTCTGGAATGGACATCAGAGCTGTCACTGTAATACCCTTTATGTTCTGAATGCCATCAAAATGTCTTCCTTTCAATATTTCCTTTATCTTGAAGTAAAGAAAAAAGTCACTGGGGGCCAGATCAAGTGAGTAGGGGGGGTGTTCCAATATAGTTATTTGTTTACTGGCTAAAAACTCCACAGACAGTGCCGTGTGAGCTGGTGTGTTGTCATAATGCAAGAGCCACGAGGTGGTGAAAAGTACAGGTCGGTTTTGTATACTTGTTTATGTAGCTTTTTCAGCACTTCCAGATAGTAAAGTTGGTTAATT
Organism: Heterohyrax brucei; assembly: GCA_028571685.1. Classification (NCBI taxonomy): domain Eukaryota; kingdom Metazoa; phylum Chordata; class Mammalia; order Hyracoidea; family Procaviidae; genus Heterohyrax; species Heterohyrax brucei. Next base: position 90,903,572 of record CM053146.1, read on the forward strand.
GTTCATTTGGTACAAATTCATAATAAATTTGAAAAAAGGTTAGCAGCATCGCTTGCACTCTTGATTTGGATTGACCGAATTGTTCTGGTCATGGACAATTGGCTGACTTCCATTGTGCACTTTGGCAGTTTGTTTTAGGGTCATATTGGTCCTACTTGACGGCACTTGGCTGGCTGGCTGGCATGTTTCATCACCAGAATATCATCTTTCTTCTCCAAAAGGCCTTGGCAAACTTCAACTCTCCTTTGCTTTTGTTCATCACTGAGCAACTATAGGACCATTTTTGCACACAACTTTCTCATGCCAAGATTTTCACTTTTGTTCATCACTGAGCAACTGGGGGACCATTTTTTGCACATACTTTTCTTATGCCAAGATTTTCAGTTAAGATTTTCTTGTTTTGCTATAGATGTTTACTTGGCCCTGCTGTGATTCTCACAGTCAGCCATTGATTTTGGTGTACGATTTGATAAACTTTTGCAATGTTTTCATCAGTGCTGCTTGTTACTGGCTGCCCCGAACTCTCTTCATCAATGACACTTTCTCTCCCCTCAGAAAAACATTTAATCTACTTGTACCCTTCCCTTTTTGTAGCATTATCTCCATAAACTTGGACTACTATGTCCCTGATTTCATTTCCACTCTTGCCAAATTTAGCAGAAATTTAATATTTGTCTGTTGCTCTAATCTGAGCTCCGACATTCTCCCAACAGCATGCAAAAACATGCAACAACAATAATGAATGTCACTCATGAAGACACTGCTACATGTCAACATGAACACAGTTGTGAGACACTGATGTTCCAAGGTTATGAAACCTTTCTGAGTTGTTTATACAGTGCTGCCAACATAAGCACACAGTGGCAAGTTCCTGATCTTAATTGTCAGACCTAGTATTTCATACCTGCATAGCAACCACATTACAAAGTCGAAATAGAAGGAAGCCTCCTCAAACATGAGATCCTTACATAAGACATTTGAGATCAAACAAAGTTATTTCACAGATCCTTTTGACAACTAAAATATTTTGGATTCCACTGTAGGTGAATTATCAGTCACAACTCAAGAGATGATCAGTAAGAAGGCAAGCAGAAGCTGGGATTAAATGGAAAGTACCAAAAGGTTGGCAGTTTTAATCACCAGCCACTCCTTGGAAACCTTATGTGGCAGCTTGGTTCTGTTCTGTAGGGTTATTATTAACCAGAATCAACTTGATAACAATGGATTTTTTGAGCAGAGAATAACAGAGATTTTTGTAGTAACTGGGAGAGATGCTGACAGATGAGTAGAAGAAATGCTGGGTCTCAGACAGTTCCCCGGTAGCCTTTAGGAGGGAATCTCTTGATGGTGCAAACAGTCAAGCACTCAACTATTCTCAGGGAGGTTGATGGTTTGAACTCACTTAAAGATGCCTTGTAAGACAGGTCTGGCTATTTGCATCTGAAAAGTCATAGCCTTGAGAATACTGTGGAGCTGCTCCACTCTGCATGCAAGGGATCACCAGGAGGCAGAATTGACTCCTTGGCAACTAATAACAACAATAACAGCCTTCAGGATGATGAGGAGCTAATTGATTCAGCCAAACGTCTGGGGCCTGAGAACTAGGAGACCTCAGGCTGGAAGTGGGGTTGTGCGAGTCAATGCTGAGTGGTAAAATTTGGCTATTTGGGTATATACACGGAGGCAGAAAAAAGACTTCATGTTTTCTATTATTGGCAAAAAAATAACAAATAATTGATAAACATGCCACTGATACTAGAGGAAAGAGGTGGGGATAGAAAGAGATCCTGAACATTTCTAGCATGTTGGTAAATGGCTATTATTGTTAGTTTATATATGTAAAATACATGACTAATTTTACTTAGTATGCTGTTTCTATAATTTTGTTTTAGAAATGCATTTATTAGACTTCTCACAGATTCAGCTGGGAAAGTGACCTTTGACTCTGTTCTTCTCACCCCTAGTTTGGTGGAAACTATTTTGTATTCAGAAGAAAATAAGCACAACTTTCTATGAAAGGTTTCAAAGAGTAAAACTGGACATACCTAAAGCAATTTAGGATTATTTCAGATAGCCATTATAGTAGATATATCTAACCTACTAATGGACTTTCCAAAATTAAAATTGCCAACTACTACATTTTCAGACACTATGCCCCATCCCAATGTCCAAGTCTTGTTTCAGAAAAATGAATTTCTCTGCTAAGAGCCTGAGATGACCTCTTTTATGTCCTGGAATAGAATGTTGATGACAGATAGACCTTATATAACCTTGGATCCCAGAATTCACCAGCCCTTGAATATAACTGATTTCATCTTAATGGCCAAACTAATTATCACATTTCTGCAGCTCTGAGTAACATCTCCAAACCTTCTAAAATAGTTCTGGAGGATGTTTCAGGGGACAGTGATGTCACATGCATACTCAGATATAAGTATGCTGTTATTTTTCTACTTTGCTTCATCCCTAAACTCAGGTGCAGCAGCTGTTGCTAATGCTCTTTGTGGAACTGTCATAGACTCTGCTAAAGGTGCATCTTTCCCTGTTACCAAGATCAAATATTCTCCTCCTTTACCAGTTCTTAGCGGTTTGAGTCTACCAGGCACTCATTGGAAACTCCATGGGACAGTTCTAATCTGTCTGTAGGGTCACTGTGAGTTGGAATTGACTTGATGGCAGTGAGTTTGGTTTTGTTTTTGGTTTACAAGTTCCCAGGTTTCAGCTTAAATGTCACATTCATGAGGATGCCCCACCTACCCCCTCACAGCTAGGTGAAGCCCCTCTCTTCCATTCTCCCATAGCACCTTATATTTTTACCATACAGACTTACACACTTATAACTAATACTAGTATTTCTTTAATTTTTAGACATTCTGTCATCCTCGCCTTTAAAATTTTCAATATGTCTTACAACTGAAAAACATGATTTTATGTGGTAGTTTTTCCCCTTTGGGAAAGTTATTGAATCAATGATGTCTGTTATAATTGAGGGCATTTTAGAGTTGAAGTAATATGGTATTTTAAAAAAACTGATATTTGTATACCTATGCATGCATTTCCTCTTTCCTCCCTGTTGGGCTATAAACTCTAAGAGGGGTGCAGATAATCCTCTTGTTCAGCCCTCTCTATGTGAGTGGCACAAACCTTGCAGGAACTCAATATATATTCAATATATATTCAAGTGGTTGGACTATGGTTTTGCTCCCTTTTTAAAACAAATCCTGGTGAAACTCGGAGACAGTTACCCAAGTACATGAACCATTTATTTATTCAACAAATATTTGTTGTGTGCTCACTACTTACTGTGTGAGATGCTGGAACTACAAAAAGTGGTGACAGGGGTTCCTGTAATAAGTTCCTGTGAGAGTTAAATGGGAGCCAATAATCAATCACAAAAATATGTGTCTAGTGCTTTAATAGATGTGTTTATGAAGCAGTGCAGTAGCACAAACCCTGTGTTCCTCCTGGAGAAGAATGGGAAAGCTTTTTAAAGGGGATGACATGGGCAGGACCTAAAAGAATGAGTAATTGTTTAATGAAGAACTTAAAGCAAACTTAAAGCAAATTGCAAAATATGTACAATACAGTGAAGTAAGCAATAAAGAGATAAATCAGCCTGTATAGAAAATAAAGTTAGAATGACAAGATAAAGTAAGAAGGGAACTTCAAGGGCAAAGCTGTATGCCTGAAAGCGTTACACAGTCGCCGAAGGGGGGCCATCATTCTACTGGATACTACCTGGTGGTCAAGACCGCCCATTCTATTGGATATTACCTGGTGGTCAGAACAAAAAGGGAAAGACTTTTTATGCATTCCATAAGCTAAGAATAAAGTGGCTCCTTAACACAAGGAGAGCCTTGTTTTTGGCATTAAGGATCAAGAAAATGTCTCCATTAAACTGTGGTTGATTTTGCTTATAAAAGACACTGGACAATTATTAAAGTACAAACTTTAAAGTCAGATCTAGTTTCTGTTCAAGTTTTACCAATGTTCAGTTTTATGACAACTTCAGGGAAACTGTAAAGCTTCCACTGAGTTTCTTTAAGCTTCTTTAAGACTCTGCAAACTCTCATTGTCTTGTGAATGAAATGGAAATAATAATACACATCTCATAGATTTGTTGTGAGAATTAATGAATTAAATTACATAGTTCATGTAAACTACTTACCCCAGTGCCCAGTACTTAATGAATTTCATAAATGTTAGCTACATTTGGGAAGTATCGAAAGAATTGAAAGGCAGTCTCTTTTCAACAGTGAAACCAGTGCCTGTAGAATGACTTGAGAATGTGGAGAGGATGCAAGGCTGGTCATAAGGAAGCCAGTTAGGAAGCATCAAGGAGAAGTCAGTAAAGAAGGAGGATGATTTGAACTAAAGCAGTGACAACGGTAATATAGTGAAGGAGCAAATTTTGCATCTGGGAAGGCAGGAATGCTTTTATTTCTTCTCCCCTGAGTCCTATGACAATACTGTTTTCTTGTGTTCAATAAATACCGCTGTGTGAGTTTGAGACATGGCACCACTGTGTCTTATGCGTTAGGCTTTGGGTTATAGACTCCACAACAGTAACCATACTAGTCCCGACTGATGAAGGCATTCTGTGTTCATCAGGTAGCTCTGCTTAAACCCAACCAACCAACCTGACACACACACACACACACACACACACGCACGCGTGCGCGCACACCCCCACACTTTCATACCCCCACACCCCTGTTGCTGTCAAGTCATTGCCGACTCATAGCAACCCTCATGCCGACTCATAGTAGAACTGCTCCATAGAGTTTCCGTGGGGCACCCAGTGGATTTGAACTGCTCTCAACCATTGTACCACCAGGGTAAACCTTCTCAAGGTAACATCAGCTGTGATTTCCACTAGAAAATTTTGATCAACCACTTTGATCCATGTAAAATAGATTGATGCTTTTGCTGCATCTCTGAAATTGTAGGACATACACATAACTTCAGTTTGTAATCTTCAAAAGACTATAGCTTGGTGATATTAACATTCATAGTTATAATTGCACTTTTTATATCTCATTCATACCTAAGCAGACATCCCTCCAGAGAAAAGAAAATGTAAGTATTGAGTCAGCAGTATATAACAAACAAGGTAGAAGTGTCTTAAATTCGGGAGGTTTTTTCCTTAAAATAACCCCTGTTTATGTATCTAAAGGTAGCACTGGCCTAGAACGTAAGAGAACTGAAAGTCCCATATAATTCCTTCAGTGGGTGAGTTTTCTAATGACTTTTCTCCTTTCCACCAAATTCAGCTTTTGATACTTACATTTATAAATGTGAGTTTGCCTGTAAAGAATTTAAATTGAGGAAAAAGTTACTGGAGGTTTAAAGTGTTAATGACTAGTTAAGTCATTATTTTGAAACAGCAGAAAAAAAAACCACTATGAAAGAAAAATAGGATTGCACAGTAATTTCATGTCAGTAGTACCTCTGTTTAATGATTTGTAAAAGAAGTAGGAAGCGTTTTCAGTGAAAACTGCTAGTTACTTTGGTTTTCCATAATGAAAACATGCGATGTTATTGAAATGTCTCTGTTCATTAGTTCAGTCTGTGGCAGGGTACAGTTGTTTGCATTATACGTGTTTTTATGTTTCTGCATCAGAATGAAAGTGCTATCATGATCAAAGAATTTAAAGATTTTTGGAAATTATGGCAATAATCTCTCGACTAACTTTTAAATTATGCTTCTTCAGCATGAGAAGAAATATTCCTGTCACCCTCTGGTCTGTTGTTTCTGGTCATTTATCATCATATTATCCTAGAAGAAGATTCTTCATTCGCCTCTGTCAGAAACATCCACAAATCAAATAATTATTGATACATACTTGGTGACTTACATCTAGAATAAATTTAAAGGTTGCTAAAGAGATTAACCTTGGTAACAATTGTTTTTGCCATGCTAATGGCTCTTAAGGAATGATTTAATTGTCCATGTCTGTGGCAGGCTGCTCAATGACAGTGCTGTTCAAATCAGGGAAGGGACAAGGTTCTAAGGTCAAACACTAGAAGTAGCATATCTTGTCTCTCTAAAGCAAGACAAAGTTCAAGTATGTCTAGAATCCAGATTTTTCTTAAGTTTGATCAGCATAGAGATTGTGAACTTATAGGTTCTCTCTCTCTCTCTTTTTTTTAACTGTCTGCTTTGCCTTGGCTGGTTGCTGATTTATTGCCTTTTCTTTTCTCCTCACATGGCCTTTAGTACATGAAGGTATGTGGACAGGTTGACAGCTTGGTTCATAAGCGCTTCCTACTTGAATCCCTGCTGTAAGTTTAGGCATCCTGATCCGTCTCCTTGGAAACCCTGGTGGTACAGTGCTTAAGTGCTGCATCTGCCGATGTAAAGGTCGCTAGTTCAAGTCCGCCAGGCACTCCTTGAAACTCTATGGGGCAGTTCTGCTCTGACCTAAAGGGTTGCTATGAGTCCGCACCGAGTTAACGGCAGTGGGTTTGGTTTGGTTTTGGATCGATCTCCTTTCCAGAATCCAAGGCCTCAGTTCTGGTTTAACTAGTTTTCTCTGTCCTCCTTAACTGCCTTCTTGCCCCTCACCTGGAGTAGAGTGTGCAGTGTCAGAGGGCAGACTCAGATCCGCCTCAGAAAGAGTCACCGACTGGTAAACCTGTGACCCCAGGGGCCCGATCTTGTTTTCCTGGCTTGCGGAGTCCCACTGACTTTTCAGAATTTATTCTAGGATTTATGGGTAAGATAAAGAAATCTTTCTGAACAGGTCCTTCTGGAAATGGCTGTATCTGCAAGCAGAGGAAGATAAATTTAGATAAGAAATGAATGATAACCTAGAAACCAGCTGAATAAAACATACGAAATACTGAGTAACTATTTTGGGATTATGTTATGGGATAGAGATTTTCTTTAAAATCCTTTTCAAGAAATTTTTTCCTTGTTTTCCTTTTCACTCTGCCATGTTCTCTGCTAGGCTGATCACCTCTTGTATTTGCTAGACTGCCTGCTGTTTATGCATTTTGGCATTATTCCAGTTTCAGCTGTTTCCTGAGAGGGCCTAACATTTTTTTAGGGACGATGGCTATGTAATTGACAAGGAAGCAAAGGGAATGACTCTGAATTTTGATTTAGCTGATGCATGAAAAATAAAACAAAACAAACCTTTAAGTAAAATAAAAATTTATTTCTTGGATGATGCTGTTTGTCTGCCTAGGAAAGCATTTATTTTCCCTTTTCTCATTACATAGTCACTAGGGATGTTTAATGTGACGTCTTCCAGTTTTGAAACATGTAACAGTGAATTCTAACAAGAGAAGAAAACATCTTTTTATAGATTTCAGAAATCAAAGTAGAAGTTCCAAGGCGCTTTGTAAAAAAAAATCTCTGCTGGTTGACACTAGTTCTCACTGGTTTAGTGATAAACACCATGTGCAACATTCTCTGTTTACTCTTTCATGTCTTAGCTTTCATATACCTCAAATATATTTTTGAGGTAGCAAGTATAAAATAAGGGCTATGTAGCTTTATATATCTATTTCAATGAGAAACATCAAAAAATATTTTTGTTGTTGAGAATATAAATAGCAAAACATAATCAACAGTTTCTACATTGATTACATTCCGGTTGTATAACCATTCTCACCACGTTTTCTGTGTTGTCCGTTCTCCATTAACACAGACTCCCTACCACACAAGTTTCTTGTCTAAACTTTTGAGTTGTTGATCCCACACAGACCTTAAAAGAGCACACTATTCAAGGCAGACATTCTTTGCTAAGTCAGTTAAACTATTATCTGGATTTTTAAAAGACTTTTGGGAGTATTTTTGGTTTAAGTTTTACAGATTATCTCAGAGTAATAATTTCAAGGGTTCATCTAGCCTCCAAGGCTCCAGAAAGTCTGGATATTGAGAATTTGTAATTCTGTTGCACATTTTCCCCTTAGGATCAGAATTCTTCTGTACAATTTTTGATCAAAGTGTTCAGTAATAGTAGTAGAGCACCATCCAGTTCTTCAGGTTTCATGGCAAACGAGGCAACTCTTCACGAAGGCAGTTAGTCACACATTCTGTATCTTCCTCATGTTCTTGATTCTCCTTTTTCCTCTGTTGCTCCAGGTGAATAAAGACCAACTGAATGCTTTTAAGACCCCAGGTACCATGCAAGGAACTAGGAGGTAGAATAGAAGCACCAAATACATTATTATGGCAATTAACTGGGATATCCCGAGAAACCATGACCTTAAACCTCCAAACCAAGTAATCAAATCCCAGGGTTTTCGGTTGCATGTAAACAGCCTCAGCAGCTACTCTTTTTTGTGTGTGTCATTATTGTAAGCAAATTTATCACAAAAGTTTTTGCCAATTCAGCTTTTTACAGGTATGTAACTTTTTACACGTATATAACATCAGCTGTGCAATCCTGCCCTTAAGGAAAGCAATTTCTCCATCACCATCAATGCCTTATTTTTCCCACTGCTCCCTTCCCAGGTAACCACTAATAAACTTTGTTCTCTAAATGCTTCCCTTCTCTTGCCTTTTTATATAAGCAAGTTAATCCAATACTTGTTCTTTTGTGATTGGCTTATTTCACCCAGTGTAATGTTTCCATGCTCTGCTGATATCGTAGCATGTATCAATACTTCATTTCTTCTACTGGCTGAGTAATATTCCATTTCATATAGGTACCACATGTTGTTTATGGAGAGTCATATGTTGATAGTCCTTTAGGTTGTTTCTAACTTTGGCTATTGTTTTTCCCTTTGGCTGTTGTGAATAATGCTGCAGCTAAGATGGGTATGTAGAAGTCTCTGAGTTTCTGCTTTCAAGTTTTTAGGTAGGAGAAAAAAGCATTGTAACTTTAATTATAGAAATATTACTGGAGTTAAATCCTGAGAAGAACAGAACATATTTATGAGTAGGAATTATATTGATATGGAGAGCTGACATGCATGCCAGATAGGATACTGGACACATATAAATATGGGATGGGTCAAGTCAGGTTTTAACTGATTCCAAAAAGAATAAACACAAGAGTCCTGGTCCAGAGGGCTTCGCCAGAGAATTCTACCAAACTTTCAGAGAAGAGTTAACTCTGATACTACTGAGGCTATTTCACACCATTGAAAGGGATGGAACACTCCCAAATTCACTCTATGAAGCCAGCATAACTCATATACCAAAGACAGGGAAAGATCCCACAAAAAAAAGAAACTTACAGACCAATATCACTCATGAAGCTAGATACAAGTCTTCAACAAAATTCTAGCCAATAGAATTCAGCAGCATATAAAAAAATAATTCATCATGATCAAGTTGGCTTCATTCCAGGGATGCAAGGCTGGTTCAACATTAGAAAAACAATTAATGTGATCAACCACATTAATAACACAAAAGATAAGAATCATCTGATTTTGTCAATTAATGCAGAAAAGGCATTTGACAAAGTTCAACATCCATTCATGCTTAAAACTCTCAGAAAAATAGGAATAGAGGAGAAATTCCTACACACAATCAGTAGCATCTATGCAAAGGCGAAGGCCTTCATTGCCCTGAATGGTGAAAGACTGAGAGAATTCCCTATAAGAATGGGAACTAGACAAGGATGCCCACTCTCACCTCTCCTATTCAACACTGTCCTAGAAGTTCTAGCCAGAGCAATTAGACAAGATAAAGAAATAAAGGGCATCCATATCAGTAATGAAGAAGTAAAAATACCCCTATTCGCAGATGATATGATCATTTATACAGAGAATCCAAAGGAATCCATAAGTAAACTATTGGAACTAACAGAGGAGTTTAGCAAAGTGATGGGATACAAGATAAACATAAGTAAATCAGTAGGATTCCTTTATACCAACAGTGAGATTATTAAAGAAAAAAATCACCAAATCAATTCCATTTGCTATAGCTCCCAAGAAGATAAAATACCTAGGAATAAATCTAACTAGAGAAATACGAGATCTTTACACAGAAAACTACAAGACCTTACTACAAGAAACTGAGACTCACATAAATGGAGTAATTTACCCTGTTCATGGATAGGAAGACTCAACATTGTGAAAATGTCTGTTTTACTCAAAACAATCTACTTATATAAGGCAATCCCAATACAAATTCCAGCGACATTTTTTTTAATGAGGTGGAGAAACAAATCACTGACTTTGTTTGGCCAAGGAGGAAGCCCCAGATAAATAAAGCACTACTGAAGAAGCAGAACACACTGGGAGGCCTCTCATTATCGTACTTTAGAACCTATTACACTGCCACAGTTGTCAAAACAGCCTGGTACTGGTACAAAAAGGAGACATATAGACCAATGGAGCAGAGCTGAGACTCCAGAGATGCCACCATTCACCTACTAAGAGTTGATATTTGACAAAGGCCCCAAGATTTTAAAGTGGAGTAAAAATGATCTCTTTAACAAATGGTGCTGGCAAAATTGGATATCCATCTGCAAAAAATTGAAACAAGACCCAGATCTCACACCTTATACAAAAACCAACTCAAATTGGATAAAAGACCTAAACATAAAATCTAAAATGATAAAGCTCACCCAAGATAAATTAGGATCAACAATGGAAATTTTAATACACAGTGTAGACAGACTTCAAAATCTGACAAAGCACATTCAACAGCAGAGAAAATAGATAAATGGGAACTACTAAGAATCAAACACTTTTGCTCATCCAAAGACTTCATCAAAAGAATTAAAAGAGGGGGCGGGGTCAAGATGGGAGACTAAGCACACATCCCCTTATATCCCTCTGGAAACCAAGACCTGAACTGATAATCAAACGGAGCCTTCTGATCACCTAATCAGCCTCAGGACATGGCACAGGGCTGTTAACTGGGACTTCATACCACTGAGCGAAAAGCTTCCTCTCTTTTGCTGACTCCAGCTCCTGGCTAGACCTGGCTCTCATGGATGGAAGGTAAACGCACCATTGTGACTTTTTTTTTCTGTCTTGGCCGGTGGGCGGAGCTGGGTCTTGCCTAGCGACTACACTCAGACGCACTGCTGGGGGGATAGGAAGGCGAAATTGCCATATTCTGAGAGCCAGGCTAGGGACTCTGTTAATCTAGCCACTTTGAGCCTTTAGTTTTATACCTGCGTCAGCAGGGTTTGTACAGAATTCTGCAGTCAGTATGCGGGAAACCATGTTGGTACTGAGATTTTAGCAGGACCTAATCCTTAGCCTGGGAGCCAGTGCTTGCAAACAGGACAGCGCTTCTCTGACAGAAAAGCAGTAATTTTCGCAGTGCCACCTACATTGCAGGCCCTGCAACAAGCAGAGAAATCACTACCTCTCGGCACCTTTAGCCCCTCTGTCTGCTGCCTGTGTGGAGGACGCCATCTTGGATACGGTGGCCGCAGCGGGACCTAATTCTTAGCTTGGGAGCCAGAGCCTGCCCACAAGAGAGGCTTTTCTATCACAAAAGCAGTACTTTGATGCAGTGTTGGCTAAGGCTAGGCCCGGTCAGCAGAGGCCAACAGGGCCGTAGCATTGCTGTATTCTGAACTAGTTTGTTATCATCTGAGGTTGGATATAGTGGTGCTTACTTTGTCAGTTGAGAAGAGGGACCTCTACACCTGAAAACCTAACTGACTTGTGAAGTGATCAGATAGCTTTTGCTTTACATTTTAAGACAGTCTAGAGAAACATTTGCAATCCATCCTCACAGTACCTCTTCCAGCCTCTACATACTCACATGGGACCCAAAAAGCAATAGACAATTGTGGCATACAAGAAATCAGCCATGGCTTCAGAAGGCTCCCAAACAAAGCAACCAAGGAGTTTCCCAGATGAACAAGCTTTTATGAAAGCATCAGAAAGTGAATACAAAATGATCATATACATAGGCCTTCTGGACCTTATACAAAATGCAACAGAAGAAAATGAAAAATTAAGCAAGCTGTTCGATCTGATGGAACACCAGTACTCTGAAGTCCAACAGATCAAGAATAAATTCAAAGACATAGAAACTTCCATGCAAAGTCAAGAAAACAGAATGGAACAAACTGAAAAAAGAATTTCTGACTTGGAAGACAGAGCTACTGAGGCCAGTGTCTATGAGCAGAAATCAGAAAAAAGAAACAAGAAAAATGAAGAAACATTAAGAAGCATGTGGGACTCTATTAAGAGGAACAACCTTCGATTAATTGGAGTTCCTGAACAGGGTGAGACATCTGAGAACACAGAGAGTATCACTGCTGAGCTGCTGAAAGAAAACTTCCCAGAAATCATGAAGAGAATATAGACATCTCAGATGCATATCGTATGCCACCCAATATAGATCCCAAAAGGAAGACTCCAAGACATATTATAATCAAGCTTAACAAAATGAAACATAAGCAGCAACTCTTAAAGGCAACAAGACTCAAGACAAAGCTAACATTCAGAGGGAAACCCTGTAGGCTCTCGTCAGATTTCTCAGCAGAAACCATGCTGGCACAGAGACAGTGGCATGACACATTCAAAGTCTTGAAGGAGAAGAACTTCCAACCAAGAATTATATATCCTGCAAAACTATCTTTCAAATACGAAAATGAAATTAAGACATTCCCAGATAAACAGAAACTAAGAGACTTTGTAAAAACCAAGCCAAACTACAAGAAATACTGAAACAAGTTCTTGGATCTGGCTTAGAAGAACGAAACCACTAACTTTACATTTTAGAAAGACACACTACTGAATACTCTTTTAGGGAAGGCTCCAAAAGAAATCACAGCTTTGATAGGGAAAGAAGCCATCCAGTGATCATCATGAAAACTATGGTGTCATCATAATAAAAAGAGGGATGTACTACAGTTGTTACAAACCTTCCAGATGGAGAGGAAGATGACAAGACTGGTAGTAATTAAAACTCAGTTTACATATAGTTTATTAAGGGGGATCATAGGGGCAGCTGTAAAGCACAACAAAGGTGTATGATACCATTTCAAGAAATGTAACACATGACTCTCAACAACTATAAAACCAGCTCTGAAAAAGGTGAAAAATCAACTCACAAAAAAGAATGTCCAAGGACAGACTAATAAGAACAACAGAGAAAACATCAACATAAAAATAAACATATCACAATGGCAGCAGTGAAAACATACCTATCAATAATTACATTGAATGTGAATGGACTGAATGCTCCAGTAAAGAGACACCGAGTGACATCTTGGATCAAAAGACATGACCCATCCATATGTTGTCTACAAGAAACTGACTTGAGACCTAAAGATAGGAACAAACTGAAAATTAAAGGATGGAAGAACATATTTCAAGCTAACAGTGAACAAAGAAGAGCAGGGGTGGCAATTCTAATCTCAGACAAAATCAATTTTAATGTCAAATCCACCATCGTGGACAAAGATGGACATTATTTATTGCTGAAAGGTTCAGTACACAAGCAAGACTTAACTATATTAAATATTGATGCACCTAATGTCAGAGCACCTAAATATGTCAAAGAAACACTGACTATACTCAAAAGAGAGTTAGATGACTCCACCATAATAGTGGGAGACTTTAACACTCCACTCTCATTACTAGACAGATCATCTAGAAAAAAGCTCACTAAAGATACAGAAGACCTCATTGCCACAATTAACCAACTAAACCTCTTTGATATATACAGAACTTTCGACCCTTCAGCAGACAACTACACCTTCTTCTCCAGTGCACATGGAACATTCTCCAGAATCAACCATGTGATAGGCCATAATGCAATGCTCAACAAAATCCATACCATTGAATTACTGCAAAGCATCTTCTCGGATCATAAAGCCATAAAAGTTGAAATCAATAGCAGAAAAAACATAGAAAGTGGAACTCTTGGAAACTGAACATCTTGCTCAAAAAAACATGGGTTATAGAGGAAATCAAGGATGAATTAAAGAAATTCATGGATTCCAATGAGAACGAAAACACTTCCTACCACAACCTATGGGATACAGCTAAAGCACGGCTCAGAGGTCTGTTTATCTCCATAAATGCACACATCTGGAAGGAAGAAAGAAACCAAATCAAGGAACTAACCCTACAGCTTGAACAAGTAGAAAGAGAACAACAGAGGAACCCCTCGGGCACTAGAAGAAATGAGATCATAAAGATTAGAGCAGAACTAAATGAATTAGAGAATAGAAAAACAATTAAAAAATTGAAAAGACCAAAAACCGGTTTTCTGAAAAGATCAACAAAATTGACAGACCACTGGCTAACCTTACTAAAGAAAAGCAGGAAAGGAAACAAATAACCCAAATTAGAAATGAGAGGGGAGTTGTCACCACAGATGCAACAGAAATAAAAAATATCATAACAGAATACTATGAAAAACTGTACTGTAACAAATTTGAAAACCTAGAGGAAATGGATCAATTCCTTGACTCATACCACCTACCCAAATTATCACAACGTGAAGCAGAACAACTTAATAAACCCATCACAAAGGAAGAGATTGAAAATGTCATCAAAACACTGCCAACCAAAAAGTCCGGGCCCAGATGGCTTCACGGCAGAATTCTACCAAGCATTGAGAGAAGAGTTATCTCCAATACTACTGAGACTATTTCACAGTATAGAAAGGGATGGAGTACTCCCAAACTCATTCTATGAAGCCAGCATAACCCTGATACCTAAGCCAGGGAAAGATCCAACAAAGACAGAGAACTACAGACTGATATCACTCATGAACCTAGATGCAAAAATCTTCAACAAAATTCTTGCCAACAGAATACAACAACATATCAAGAAATTAATCTATCATGACTTAGTGGGATTCATACCAGGGATGCAAGGCTGGTTCAACATCAGAAAAACCATCAATGTGATTAACCACATAAATAACACAAAAGACAAAGATCACCTGATTTTGTCCATTGATGCAGAAGAGGCATTTGATAAAGTCCAACGCCCATTCATGGTAAAAACTCTTAGCAAAATGGGCATAGATGGCAAATTCCTCAATACAATAAGGGCCATTTATACAAAGCCAATTGCCCACATCATCCTGAATGGAGAGAGACTGAAAGACTTTCCCTTGAGATCAGGAACTAGACAAGGATGCCCTCTCTCACCTCTTCTATTCAACATTGTGCTAGGAGTTCTAGCCAGGGCAATTAGACAAGACCAAGAAATAAAGGGCATCTGCATCAGCAAAGAGGAAGTTCAAATCTCCGTGTCTGCAGATGATATGATTGTATATGCAGAGAACCTCGAGGAATCTATAAGTACGCTACTCAAACTGATACAAGAGTTCAGCCAAGTCTCAAGATACAAGATAAACGTAAGTAAATCAGTAAGATTCCTTTATACCAACAACGAGACTGTTAAGGAAGAAATTATCAAATCCATACCATTTACGATAGCCCCTAAGAAGATAAGGTACCTAAGAATTAATCTAACCAGTGAAACAACAGAGCTTTACAAAGAGAACTATAAGCCCTTACTACAATAAACTAAGACAGACTTAGATAAATGGAAAAACCTACCCTGCTCATGGATAGGAAGACTTAACATTGAAAATGTTAACAGTGAAAATGTCTATTTTACCCAAAGCAATTTATTTATATGACGAAATCCCAATACAAGTTCCAGCATCATTTTTTAATGAGATGGAGAAACAAATCACCAATTTTGTTTGGAAAGGGAAGAAGCCCTGGATAAGTAAGTTACTACTAAAGAAGAACACACTGGGAGGCCTCTCATTACCCGACCTTAGAACATACTACACTGCCACACTGGTCAAAACAGCCTGGTACTGGTACAAGAACAGACAGATGGATCAATGGAACAGAATTGAGACCCCAGAGATGACACCATCTGCCTATGAACAGTTGATATTCGACAAAGGCCCTAAGACATTAAACTGGGGTAAAAATAGTATCTTCAACAAATGGTGCTGGCAAAATTCGTTATCCATCTGCAATAAACTGAATCAAAATCCATATCTTACACCTTACACAAAAACCAACTCCAACTGGATGAAAGACCTAAATATCAAACGTAAAACGATAAAGCTCATCCAAGAAAAGGTAGGAACAACAATGGAAGTTTTAAAACACAATGAGGACAGACTCTGAAATCTGTCGAAGAAACCACAATCAACAGAAGAGAAAACAGATAAATGGGAAGTATTAAGAGTCAAAGACTTTTGCTCATCCAAAGACTTTATTAACAGAATTAAAAGAACACCCACAGAATGGGAAAAAATATTTGGCAACTCTATTTCAGACCGACGCCTGATCTCCATAATCTATAAGATACTACAAAATATCAATAAGAAGAAGATAACCCATCCAATTAAGTGATGGGCAAAGGAAATGGACAGACATTTCACTAAAGAGGAGATCCAGGCAGCCAAAAAACACATGCGGACATGTTCACGATCTTTAGTTATTAAAGAAATTCAAATCAAGACGACAATGAGATACCATCTCACCCCAACAAGATTGGCCATGATCCAGAAAACACAAAACAACAAATGCTGGAGAGGCTGTGTAGAAAGTGGAACCCTCCTACACTGTTAGTGGGGTTGCAAAATGTTCCAGCCTCTTTGGAAAGCAATCTGGCCCTTCCTTAAAAAAATGGATATCGATATACCATTTGACCCAGTCATTCCACTACTTGGAATATATCCTACACAATCAAGGCCTTTCACACCAACGGACACATGCACCAGAATATTTATCACAGCACAGTCCACGATAGCAAAAGGATGGAATCAACCCAGATGCCCAACAACAGAAGAATGGATAGGTAAACTATGGTACATATACTCAATGGAGCACTACGCAATGATAAAGAATAACGATAATTCCAGGAAACATCTCCTAACCTGGTTTCAACTGGAAGACATTATGTTGAGTCAAAGTAGTCAGTGACAAAGGGACAAATATTGTATGTGACATCTACGATAAGATCTCAAAAACAGACTTGTGTATAGACGAAAACACTCTTTGACAGCTGCAAGGGAGGGGAGGGAGGGAGGGGGTTGGGGAAGGGTTTAGTTTAGATAGTTGCTAGAAATCTGATTGGGAGAAAGTGGTGATAGCACACATTAGAAACAAGAACAACATTAAGTGGACTTCAGCATAACTTGAGTACTCCTTCCATCTTAACCCAATATTGCAACGATAGAGTAGCTGGGTCAGGGGGCAGGGGACCATGCTATTAGGCGAAATCGAGGCCAATTGGCACAACTAGCGTTTTGCTAAGAGAGCTCTCTGCACCCCACATTGGTGAGTGGCATCTGGGGTCTTAAAAGCTGCCATGCTGCCATCCGAGGACACAGCAAATTGTCCCAACTCAGCAGGAACGGATGCTCATCGAGAACCAAAATGACATGCGGTAAAGACAACCTAGAAAACAGAGAGACCTGCAAGAGTGGGTGCCTTCATCGACTTGGGACTAGAAGAACCAGATGGTGCCCAGCCACCACCAGTAATAACCGCAATGGAGCTCACTAGGTTCAGTCTCACTGGCAACACAAGTATAAAAAGGGGTGCATCCTGAGATCTCCACTAAAAGACCTCAATTGATGGTTCAGCGGTTTCAGGGTTCCCCTGAGAGCATGGCCCCCAGCCCTGATGCTGCCCCTACCCATAAATTATAACAAAGGTCCACTCTTTGGACAGGAATGGATTGGACTTGGCAATGCAGAGTGATCATATATTGGTTGCACTTTATGGATCTATACATCTATAGGATATCATCTTGCTGACCTCTGGCTGTAGGAAGGAGAGTGGGTGGAGAGGAGGGGAAAGGAGGCTGTTGGGAGGATGAGACATGTATGGAGCAGAGAGGAATAGTGTGCTGTCGGCGGACAGGGAGAGCAGTGGAAGCTGCACATAAGTGGGCATGTAAATTTATATGGGAATGTACATTTTCACTCAGTCATGTTAAATAAAAAAGAAAAAAAAGAAAAAAAAAGAATTAAAAGACCACCTACAAAATGGGAAAAAATATTTAGCAACTATATGTCAGATCGACATCTGATCTCCATAATATGTAAGGTATCACAAAATATCAACAAGAAAAGGCTAAATACTCCTACCTTCCTGGTAGGATTGCAAAATATACAACCTCTTTGGAAAACAATCTGGCACTTCCTTAAAAAGTTGGAAACAGATAAACCATTTGATCCTGTAATTCCACTGCTCAGAATTCATGCTTTAGAAACAAAGGTTGTCACATGAACAGACACATGTACACAAATGTTTGTTGCAGCACAGTCCACAATAGCAAAAGTTGGAGTCAACCCCGATGCCCATCAACAGATGAATGGATAAACAATCTATGGTACTATACTCAATGCAACACTATGCTATGATAAAAAAAACAATGCAAATTTCAGAAAACGTCTCATAATGTGGTCTCATTTGGAAGAGATCATGCTGAGAGAAATCAATCAGTTTCAAAAATGAGACCCCTGTTAATAAGGACTTAACAAGAGAATTATCCACAGAAGAAAACGACTGTGTTGGCTACATGGGTGGGTAGAGGGCTGAAGGTTTATCATAGGTAAGATCATTGATAGATGTTAGAAATTTTAGTCTTTTACTGTAATTAATAAAAAATAAAAACGTTGCGGGAAAAAAAAGAATATACCCAGTGCCGTCAAGTTGATTCTGACTCATAGTGACTGTCATGGTTTGAATTGTGTCCCCCCAAAAATGTGTGCAGCCACGTGGCTGGGATATGGTTCCCAGTATCTTGGGATTGTCCTCCATTGTGTGGTTTTGCTAACCTGTATGTTAAAGGATTAGGGTGGGGCTGTGAATTCCTGCTATGGGGGAAGTTTCCCTGGAGTGTGGCTTGCCCCACCCTTAATGCTTTTAGCTTGCAAGGAATAAAAGGAAAAAGAACCAAGGACAATTTGAGAACCTCGCTACCATCAAGCAAGCAGCACCGGGAGCAGAACGCGTCCTTCAGACCAGAGGTTCTTGCGTTAGGACGCTCCCTGGACAATGACTGATGCAATACTGGACTTTCCTCCAGAGCCGTCAAGGGGAAAGTCTTTCCCTGGAGCGGACACCCTGAATATGGACTCGCAACCTACCGGACTGTGTAAGAATAAATCTTTCTTTGTTAAAGCCATCCACTCTGTGGTATTTCTGTTAGAGCAGCCCTAGCTGACTAAAACAGTGACCCTGTAGGTCAGAGTAGAACTACTCCACAGAATTTCCAAGGAGCACCTGGCAGATTTGAACTGCTGACCTTTTGGCTAGCAGATGTAGCACTTAACGACTACAGCACCAAAGTTTCCTTTAACTAGTTGGTAGGATGTTATTGAGTAGGAAGGTTAAATGAGGAAGGAATGAAAATATACTTTCAGGAGCTTTTTTTTAAATGAATAATTAGTGAGGTTAAGAAGAAATTGGCTCATGTAACTGAAAAAAAGTCATTGATGTCACGAGCTTGACTGGCTTCAGTTATGAATGAATCCAGTTGCTAAACTGATGTCTTCAGGCAGTCTTTTTGTTTCTATCTCTCAGATCCGCATTTCGTTGTGTTGGCTCATTCTCAGGTGAACATTCTCTCTAAAGCAGGATGACGGCCTCTTGAAGCTGTAAGCATTCTTCAACCAATGACCTTATTGGATCCTAGAGTGTCTTCACAAGCAACGTCAGCTAAAGTTCCCGGAGCATCTTGTAGCATGTGTTTTTTTATGTCATACCCTCCTGAACCATGTGATCAAAGACGACTATTATGGGAAAACTGATTCTTCAAAGGAAAATATATACCAGTAGACAGACAGAAGCATATTTCAATAAATATGAGGTTTGACATTTAAGTTCATGAACTTAACACTGTGTGTTTACATTGGCAGCATTATACAAACAACTTGGTAAGGTTTCATCACCTTGGTATTATCAGTGTCTCACAGCTCTGTTGGTGTTGAACTGTGGCTGTGTCTTGCTGGGTGGTGTTCATTAACTGAAGTAGAAAAGATGGAAATGTTATTTATTTGATGATCAGAGAGTGATTTTGTCTTCATTTGTTTTCTGTTCCACTGTAATAGAGACTCATGAGGACTCACAAAACTGAGTCCCATAGTCACAAAATGATAGGAACTCCAAATGTGAACATTTCTTTTGTCTAACTTGGGACATATAAATAGTATTTGAAACCCTGGGTGGCACAGTGATTAAGTGTTACAGCTGTTAATCCTGTTAACCAAAAGGCCAACAGCTCAAATCTACCAGCACTCCTTGGAAACTCTATGGGGCGATTCTACTGTGTCCTGTAGGTTCACTATGAATCAATTGACTTGACCACAGTGGGTTTTACTTCAGTATGTTTAAGGAGCACCGGTGGTGTTGTGGTTAAAGTGTTTGGTTGCTAAATGAAAGATCAGTAGTTCGAACCTACCAGTGCTCTGCAGGAGAAAGATGTGTTGGTGTGCTTCTGTAATGACTTACAGCCCTAGGAACATAGGGCAGTTCTACTCTGTCCTATAGGGTCACTATGAATCAAAATCAATTTGATGTCAGAGGGTGTGCTTTGGTTCTGGTTTATATTTCTGTATGGCATGGATGTGTATGTAAAATTAATAGATTAATGCTTTGAAAATCTAGATAACAGAGATTATCTGGTTTGACTCCTATAGACTAGAAAAGTAGATTGACACAAGAAAATGTTTTTGCAATTTTTTGAGAAAGATTGTGCTTTAATTAAGTTTACAGTCCAAATCAATTTGCCACATTAAACACTGAACACACTTCACTATGCTACTCTAACTGCTTTTGCCTCTCCCCTTCCCGTGACAGCACATTTCTCCTTCCTACCCTGTACTTCTCATATACATTTCACATCTAATAAATCAAAAAGTTAAAACCACTGCCATGGGGTTCATTATGACTCATAGTGACCCCATAAGACAAAGTAGAACTACCCCACAGAGTTTCCAAGAAGTCGCTGATGGATTTGAACCGTCCAACTTTTGATTAGCAGTCAAGCTGTTAATCACTGTGCCACCAGGCTCTTGATTTCTAACAGTGGATGAATACAATTGTTCATTATTAGCATTAAAAACAAAAGTTGATGTGGAATTGATTCTGACTCTTGGAGACCCCATTGGTGTCATAACAGAAACTATGCTCATGGTTTTCAGTGAAGGATATTTTGGAACTAAATCACCAGACTTCCCTTTTCAGGCTCCTCTGGGTAGACTTGAACAGCCAGCCTTTTTGTTAGCTGCAGAGGATGCTAGAGTGAGTTAAATGACCACCCGTGGACTCCTACTAGCACTATAGTTACTGGACATCCAGGTCTTTTTGGTGGAGTTTGGTAAAAAGCAAAAGAGGAAAAGCTTTATTTGGTTGGATAAGCAAGTAAACTTACTGGGACTTGTATCACCAAGAAGGCTGACTGGCAGAAACAGAGGTTTGTATGTAGGGAACAAACAGAACAGACGTGGACTCTTCTTCAGGGTACATTCCAGACTGTGGTCCATCAAGACTGGTGGGTAGCACCTGTAATGACGCCAGTGTCATTGAGTCAGCGCAGTTGCACTGGGGCGGTGATGGAGGGAAAATGGCTTAGTTCTGCTTAGTCATCATCTGGTGTTATCTCACTTCCGTTTTTTCTTTTCTGGATTTAGATCCTGTGTAAGCTCCAAATCCTGGGCCAGATGAGGACATAGGCAGGAGGTCATTCTTCTGTAACTACTTCATGGTGGCTAGGGGCACTAGTATAGAACTGGATCCTGGCTATAACTAGTTCAGAGAAGATGAGGCAATATCCCTGTTACAACACCATCTGTAGATGGAACTTCTGGAGCCTGGAAGACACAAACTTTACTAAAAGGTTTAACAAAGTCTGAATATAAACAAGATGACTGTGATCAAGAGTCTTAGAAGGGGAAGAAACAATGATAAGCTTTGGATTGCAGCCTTTACTGCATTCTAGATGTCCTGTGAAGTTGGGCCTTGGTGTACTAGCCGAGCCAAAAGCCAGTGTTAATAAAGCTAAAACAGCATACACAGCAACTAGGGGATGACAATCAATTGGAACAATTGCCTTCTTCACCTGTTTCCTCTTAAAAACTTCAAATCCTCTAAAGGCTGAGCCTCTTGACTGTCACTGTCTTGCCAATTCTTACTGTTTTGCAGAGTTTGTTGGCTGATAGCAGGAGTAAGATCTGGTTTTGATGTGAGCCTGGTGGCTTCATAATCCCCTTCTGGTGATCTTGACTCAGTAAGGGGTAAACATCAACACTTCAAAAGGTCCCTTCGATTTTTCTGTTAGGTCTGCAGCATGCCGAGTCTTGACATATATCCAGCTACTAGGCTTTGAAATGTAGAGAGGGACTTCGGGTTGTGTAAGAATCTATCACATCACATACCTATGAAGAGAGTAAAGCACCCCTGCCACAGAATAAAATACTGTTTAACAGCAAGCTGGCCTCACTCATGCATGCTCTCAGCCTCTAGGGTGTTTTCAGGATCCAAAGTATTTAAGCTCTTTCATCTCTGATAATAGCCAACAAATTCTGGCTGACATACCAAGATTAAACCCAATTTCAACTACTGCATAACTCTTTAACTTCTTCTCCATCTGAAAGGACTGTAACTGTTGCATTATATCCCTCTTTTTAGTGTGATGGTATCATAGTTTTTGTGATATGATCACTGATTCCCTTATTTTAATAATGTAGTTTTGATTAAGTTTTGTGACTTCCCTAACTGAGTAGAATTCTGGATGCTGTGTCCTGCATTGTCAACTTAACTATGTATTTAATAGTTTTGTTTTTCTAGGCAAAGAGCTTCTTTCAGTATTTAATGTAGTTTTGGTTTAGTTTTTGGAAAGTCTCCAAGCTTCTGTTTATCTGCGGAAGTCTTAATTTCATCATCATATTTAATAGACAATTTTTCAGGATGTATAATTCTTGGTTGGAAGTTTTCTCCTTCAACACTTTGAATGTGTCATTTCACTGTTTTCTAGCCAACATGGTTTTTGCAGAGAAGTCAGAAGAAAGCCTACAGGGTTTACCTAGGAGTGTTAGCCTTGCTTTGAGCCTTGCTGCCTTCAAAAGCATCTGTTTATGTTTCATTTTATTAAGCTTGATTATAATATGTCTAAGTGCCTTTCAGGTCATAGAACCATAACAGTTGAAATCAATAGCAGAAAAATCATAGGTAGAAGCTCAAACTTATGGAACTGAACAACACTTTGCTCAAAAAACCTTGGATAATAGAAGAAATCAAGGACAAAATAAAGAAATTTACGGAATCAAATGAGAATGAAAACACATCCTACCACAATCTATGGGATACAGCAAAAGTGGTGCTCAGAGGTCAGTCTATCTCTATAACTGCACACATCCAGAAAGAACAAAGGACCCAAATGAAAGAATTAACCCTACAGCTTGAACAAGTAGAAAGAGAGCAACAGAGGAACCTCTCAGGCACGAGAAGAAAACAGATAATGTAGATTAGAGCAGAACTAAATGAATTAGGGAATAGGAAAACAATTGAAAAATTAACAAAACCAAAAGCTGCTTCTTTGAAAAGATCAATAAAATTGATAAACCTCTGACTGCTTTCTACGAAGCTACTTTTGTCCATGAAGATCTCTAAGTCAGCACCCACTAGAGGTTGATCGTGTAGGTCTAGGTAGCTGGCATTTGAGTTAATGTTGCCTGCTCTTTTGCTTGGCACACTCTCATTTCAGTGGCCTTCTTTCTAACAATATGCACACCGATTTCTTCCCAATGGGTACTCCTGCCAGGACCAAGGGTATTATCCTTTTAGGGGCCGATCCTATACTGCTCAACTAGTAGGCCAACCTGGTGCTTTCTGTTTTTGTCTTCCGACTCGACTGAACTTGGCTGGCTGGCTGGCTATAGGTTTTGAATGCCATTTTGATCAGGCATTCAATATACATAGTTACTGCCTCCTCTGTGGAAACCCTATTGGTGTAGTGGGTTAAGTGCTATGTCTGCTAACCAAAAGGTGAGCAGTTCAAGTCCAGCAGACACTCCTTGGAAACTCTATGGGGGCAGTTCTACTCTGAACTCTAGGGTCACTATGAGTTGGACCCAACTTGATGGCAGTGGGTTGGCCTCCTTTGTATTATGAAGTTTCTTCCCAATATCCAGAGCATGTTGTCCTATCAAAATACTATTGACCACTTCTGAGTATTTGCTGGGTTCTCTGAATTCTGATCAGTGTATTGTCTAAAAGCTCTATAAATTCTTTCAAGGGAGGCTGAAGGATCTTCATTTTTATGCTGCTTAATCTCATATACCTTATTCCAATTTAAGAGCTTAGGTGCTCCATTTTTAAGATCCACTAACAGACACTCCCAATAATGAGTGAGCCTACTCTACTCTGCCCTATGATCATGATCCCAGTGAGAGTCTGGAAGGGGGAAGGTTTCATCAACTGCATTTCTGGTTGGCTCAGTATCATGTCATCTCTACACTTCCTCTTAGGCTCTGTCTAAGGCCATCTGCCTCTCCTCATGGCAAGGAGAGTGCTTAAGAGAGACTGACAGTCTGCCCGTCTGCGATAAAAAAGAGTTAAAGATGGTAGTAAACAGTTTGCACATTTTTATCAGGTCCTTGGGATAGCCCCGTGTGTAATTCTTCTAGTTAACCAGGTCTGCTTTACTAAAGGGAAGAAGAACCCAAACCAGACCCATGTCTGTTGCTCAAGTTTGGTGGAGGGAATACTGGTCAGGGGCTGGACCTCCCTGTTGGCTCTGTCCTGGCTCCACGGCATCCTGGGCCATATTTGTTCTTTGGGAGGGTGTTCCTTTTCCTTATATGTGGTGGTGAAAGGAAAGATTTCCAGGACATTTGGATGGCCCTGCTTTCCTGTTTGGTTCTCCATCCTTCCTGTCAGCCTCCAGGAAAGGATGGCTGCTGAAAATGGAGGCAAGAGTGTGCTCCTGGCGCCTTCCTGCCAGCTCACTCTTCCCTCCCCTGGTTGCCCCTTCCCCACCTGACACAGTCTAGTAAGAGGGCCATGCGCACTGCTGTGGGGCACCATAGAAGCTGGGGCAGGGGTGGGAAAAGGAAGGTGAAGTGGAGGAGGTCATCCCTAGAGGCTTGACAGGGTTGTCCGTCACTAGCATTGGCAATAGCACCCAGGGCTGTTTCTTTTTCTTTTGTATGTAGATTTTGGTAAGTTTTCTGAGTTTCCTCATCATTATACAGTGACATAAAGGCTTCCATATAATGTTTTTCATTCCACTTCTTGTGCAAAATAAATCTAGCTGAAGGACAGTGTTGCGGTCCAGTGATCTGTTCACCAGCCACCTTTGCTGGTCCTCTAGACAATATTACATAAGAAAATTTTAATGTCTTCTTTTTTGTAAGATCATAGCTGAATTTATCTCAATTATTTAAAATGTCCCCTAAGGGTCAACATTGTAAAATCATTTTAGTATTACCCATGTTCTCTCTCTCACACACATGGAAAGACAAACAGAAGAACAACACTGGTTCCAGACAGGCAGCCGTTCCCTTAACCCAGTGGGGCATCCGACAGAAGGACAGCCCCTCAATCCAGAAAAGCACCCACCAGAAGGACATACCCATAACCCAGTGAGATGTCCTTCAGACGACAGGGGTCTAGACTTATCTTCCATGGATCACCTTACAGGCCTGCCAGGATTTGAATCTACGGTAAAAAGCCCACATTTGATAATTACAGATTTCTTCCCTTTCTGGAGTTGCTCTTGGGTTCAGACCGCTTCTGCCCAGACTCTGAAGATGGGCCCGGACAGAACAAGCCGTTCTCTCGGAGCTGCTGAGATCTTTGTTGCGTGAAGACCAGTACACCCAAATATTAGAACTCCTGGCTGGGTCGCTGGATCTCCAAGTCTCCCTCAGTGAGCTCCTGCAGCTTGAGCTGGGTCAAAGCAAAGAATGAAACACTTGATTTGGTTGGCCAAGCAAGCGATTCACTGGGACCAGTGTTGCCAAAGTGGCTCTCTGATTGGCTAGCACTGAGCTTTCTAAGAGGAGGAAACAGAATAGGGTCACGCTCCTCTTCTTGGTGTGTTCCAGGGCACAGCCCATCAGGATGGGTAGACAACTGCTGAGGCTGATTTTCACCCAGAGGGTGGGCACCATCGTACTGGGGCGGTTCTGGAAGAGAAATGGCAGTTTAGCTCCGCCCGGCTGCCTTCCGGAGGTTTCCCTGCCTCACGCACTTCCCGGTGGTCCCCTGCTTTAGGCTGACGGAAGTGTGCAATCCAGCCGCTCATTTAATACCGGTGCAGGCGTGCGTGCGCACATGCGTGCCTGCGGGAGAGCGCTTCTCTCTTGGATGTGGCCCAGAATGACTGCTTCCTAATCTAGTGGAGAAGGGAATGGAAAAGAAACCATTGCTTACTCAGTTCTCTGGAAGGAGGTAATAGGGTCAAGATTGTGAAGTCACTTGGACTGAGCTCCACTGAGAAGCAGTTAGAACCGGGAGGAGCAGGCAGCTCAACTTGCTGATTCTTAAGGTCCAAGACAGGAGCTAGAGTTTGGAAAAGACATACATATGAATCAGGGATGGAATTCAAATAACTATACAGCTTCCCCCAGAACTTCTGTTGGGTGTTCACCTGTGTTTTTGTGTGCCAACAAGGATGAGTATAAAAATATTTGACAACTGATGTGGCACTCGCATCTCGCCAGCCCCTGCCAGCCAGCACAAACTCCAGCTGTAAATTTCTGAACGCCCTTTACAGGTATGTTTTATCTGGATATCAGCACTGTATATTTGCATGCAAAGCTACGGCATGTTACTATTAATAATATTTGATTTTTCTTTAAGATACATACTGTAGTTATGTTTCAGTCTACGAGGCCCGACAATTAGGTTCACAAACTTAACTGTTCTAAGTGCTACATACCTCACTGCTGAATATCACTAGGGTCACCTTTGAGGTACCCCCCTCGGAAAGCTATGTGCCTGTGCCAGCGCCTAGTTCACCCTTAAAGCAATTTTGAAACTCTTTATGGAACGGCCATTGAGCGTGGTGGTAAGGTGACAAGTTCATGAACTTAACTGTACAGTTGTCTGTGAGGGAGTTTTTAGCCAATAAACAAATAACTGTATTGGAACACTCTCCTAACTGACCTGATCTGGTCTCCAGTGACTGTTTTCTTTACCCAAAGATAAAGGAAATATCGAAAAGAAGATGTTTTGATGCCACTCAGGACATCAAGGGTAATACAACGAAAGCTCTGATGGCCATTTCAGAAAGAGTTCCAAAACTGTTTTGAAAAGTGGACTAGGCCCTGGTGTCAGTACCTAGCTTCCCAGGGGGAGTACTTCGAAGGTGTCCGTAGTGATACTCAGCAATGAGGTACGTAGCACTTTTTCTAGGATGAGTTTGCCAGCTTAACTGTCAGACCTTGTATTTATATCAGAATGACTTCCGATAAAAAGTTAATTTAAACCCAAGCCCACTGTTGATGAGTCAATTCTAGCTCATAGCACCCTTATAGGACAGAGTAGAGCTGTCCCATGAGGCTTGCAAGGAGTACATGATGGATTGAAACTGCCAGCCTTTTGGTTAGCAGCCATACCATTAGGGTGTTTGAAGTGAATTTGAAACTTTTATATTTACCTGGCTACTTCACACACACACAGACACACACACACACACAATTTGTTACTGAACATTCTACCTGAAGACTGCTGTCTTTTCAGAACATTATCTAAACAACTGAATAATTAATTGACATCAATTCCATTAATATTTACTGGGCTTCTACTGTGAGCCAAGTACTGTGTTGGTCTTGGAGCTTGCAGTAGGGTGGATACGGCCATAGGTGTATTGGAGAGATGGAGAACAGATAACTGCAACACAAGGCAATCAATTCTGGATTAGGAAAGTAAAGGGAGCTGCGAAAGCAGTGGGGAATGGCAGGTAAAGCACACATGGGTTCAAGGAAAACCTCCTGGGGGAAATGATGACTAAACTGTGACTGAGGAATGAGTTGGGAGGTGATCAGGCTTGGAGCAAAAGGCAGTGGAAAGACAGTGGTTCAAATCTATGTAAAATCCCAGAAAGAGATGTCAAAAGATCTTTGACAACTTGAAGTGCTTTAAAACAGTTTGGGAACCTTATCTATTGACTCCAGTATGAAAAATGGGAAAATTATTGTAATTAAGCTTCCACTTACTCCTCTACCCCCAGTTATTTGTTACCCCGAGGGGCAGCACTTTATATTCTGTTCTATAAACAGGAGTCCATCAGTTTGTCCTATGTTTTTATGTGTGTAATGCTCACCTCTAGCATGCAGTGGAGAGTAGCTGTCATGGATTGAATTGTGTCCCCTAAAAACGTATTGATTTGACTTGGTGTGGAGTCCCAATATGGTGCCCTTCCTCCCATGTGTTGTGAATCCTGCCTCTGTGATAATTGATGACGGAGAATGGTTTGCAGTTGTGTTAGTGAGGCAGGACCCAAGCTACAAGCTTCTGGACTACAACAGAGAGAAGTGAGCAGAGGAAGCTGGGAACCTCACACCACCGAGAGAGAAGCACCGAGAGCAGAGCATGTCCTTTGGACCCGAGGTTCCTGTGCCGAGATGCTGTCACTGGATTTGGACTCAGCCTACCGGACTGTGGTGATTTCTTATTATGAATGGATTTGTATGTTGTTAATGGATTTGTGGCTTACCGGACTGTGACAATAAAGCTTCTCCTCATGAAACCTTCCACTCCTGGTATTTTCTGTTAGAGCAGTACCCGGTGACTAGGACAGTAGCACATGAAGATAAAAAAAAATATTTCAACATTTATCTGCTGGTTCATGACTCTATGCTTTGCTTTTGTTGTTCCTTTGACCTGGTTGACCTTTGTCTCCTCATTCAGCTGAAACATCTATATATTGTTCAGGATTTGGATCAAATGTTATTTTACCAAAACTCTGTGTAAATGTTCTCTTGTCAGAACTTTGTGGCTCCTCCATATAAAATTGAATTGTTTACGCAGCCATGGTGCGATGAATTGCTTTCTTGCCAACACTTTGTAACTCCCACCCAGTTGGTTTCGTGGGGCTGAACAAATAAGATATTGGGCTACACCAAGGTGATCGGTCAGTTTTGCCTTAAAAGAGAGCCAGTTCTGGAGCAGAAAGAAGAGCCCACCACTGCCAAGGCAGGAGAGACCCACTGGAGATGGTGTTGGGGGGTGAAAAACACTTGGGTGCCTTTCGGCAGTAACTGAGGGCAAAGGCAAAACCTGTGCATGAACCTGATCCCTGAATTTGGGACTTGCCAGCGTCCGTAACAGTGTGAACCTTTTTCTTTGTATGTAGGTTCTATGAAATGTTGTAGCAAATTAAGGAACCCCCAGATGGGAAGAAGACTACTGAGGGGAGAGGGAATAACTAATGCCAGAGATGATGGAGTGGTTGCAGCAGCTTGGAAAAACTGGACATCTGGAACATCTGTAACCTCCGATTCAGAGGAATAAGCTTTTTGCTGATCCTTCTAAAACCAATTATTTGTTTAGCGATATGTGGTTTTCTCATATCAGCTGTAATTTTTTTATGAGATCAGAATATTTCACCTGTCTTCTCATTAGCTTGTTAGTTATTTGAGGAACATTATTAGTCCATAGAAATACCCTGAGTAATGTCTATTATAGCATGGAAATTAAGTTTTCGAGATACCTCTCACTGTTTCTTTTTCTTGATTGTTGATGTGTACACATAAGCCTTGCTGCATGAATGTGAAAAGGTATTGTTATTACTCTCTTCCAATATCTCAGTCAAAGTTGGATTGGGGAAAGGGCCTGGGCCCAGGAATTTATGAGGATCTTCCTACTCCGTACCCACTAATTTGAAAATAGATTTTGTAGCATAGGCTTGACCTTTGTGTATCACTTGGTATTAAGCAAGTACACAATAAACCATAAAGTTGGACACAAGTAGTGGAAGAAAGCACATAACGGGGACTGAGGGATGATCTTTCTGCCTGTTAGCATAGTAGCCTGGCTCACCAGTAAAGCAAGGTCTATGAATGCCAACTCTTACTAGTTGAATTAGCCACCCAGTAATTTTATATGCTAAAATGATCATTTGCAACCAATTTTTTTCAGCATGTGTAAATATATGCTCAGTATGCATCTATATAATCCGTAACTGAAAATTTGCAATTCCCTAGGCTAGATGACTATTGTCCTTAATTATTGTACAATGTTGGATGGATGATTAGACTTGATATTAATGTGCTTTTTAATCCTGAGAATCTGTTCCTTTGATCTTTCACTACTCATTTTGCCTGAGATTATTCCATGTCCTTGGAATCTTGCTGGGTTTGGACTCAGGGATATTCGAGTTCATAGAAAGGCACTGTTCCTATGAAGAAATGGTGTTCTTCTAAAGGTTTGGTGTAGATTGTTGCAAACTGTAACCAGACATTATGGGTGCCAGTATATGCACTTGAACATTGCAGCAGATTCTGCTCAGTAGGAAGCTCTGAGCTGCTTGATGCATTGGCTGTGCTTTGTTGACTGTCAATTCATAGGACTGAAGGTTTAACATAATTTATTCATTAGATATGATCTCTCTAAACCATCATAATTTTGGGGAATAATCTAAAATGTAGGCAAAACTAGATCTTGTGCCTGAAAAATATAATGAAGTATATTAATTTTTAAAGTATAATTTGTTTAATGAAGATTGGACATAAATGACATAATTGCTTGGTATGTGCTCAGCAAATAATTTCAGATGTGGTAGGCCATGAATACTTTAGAAAAGTGTATTTGGTCTCTTGCCTTAAAGCTGTTCAGCAAGCACATTTCCTCTTTTTTGTTTTACTCTTTTATTTCAGATGAACTAATGTCTGATGAGGGAGGTTTGTGGCCCCCAAGCCACCCTTTCCGGTTCACCTCTGTTTTCCATTGAGGATAATATTTTTGGTCTTAATGTTTCAAAATTCATTTTAATTTTATTTCTTATTACAGTGGTTGAACCTTTCCTGGTACAGTTAATTCAGTTTTTCACAGAAGGAATTCTACATTTGTTGGTCATACTACTGTAAATGGAATGATATGAGTGCAGTGAATATGTCAAAGACATCACACATCTGTCTTATACCTATATTAACAGTACTTTGTAGGAAATGCAGAAATATTAGTGGTGTAATGGTTAAGTGCTACAGCTGCTAACCCAAAGGTTGGTAACTCAAATCTACCAGGCACTCCTTGGAAACTTTATGGGACAGTTCTATTGTGTCCTGTAGAGTTGCTAGGAGTCAGAACTGACTCAACAGCACTGGATTTCATTTTTGGTTTTATAGGAAGTGGGTAAAGTGTCACACATATCATTTAACATTAAGTTACCAAATGAATATTTCAGAAGAGATTCAGGAATTTTGGTGAGACAGAATGAAGCAGATTAGCATATTTATTCTTGGAGATACAGGAAGTACATAACCTTGTTAAATTTCAGGCTCTGGGTTCCTGCCTTTGAAAAATGTTCATACAAAAAATATCAGAGTAGTGGAATACTCTTTGTGTCATTATCTTTTGTTGTGTATCATCCGTCATGGCC
Source organism: Heterohyrax brucei (assembly GCA_028571685.1). Classification (NCBI taxonomy): domain Eukaryota; kingdom Metazoa; phylum Chordata; class Mammalia; order Hyracoidea; family Procaviidae; genus Heterohyrax; species Heterohyrax brucei. The sequence goes on from CM053146.1 coordinate 90,935,057, forward strand.
GCATCTAATCTTTTTCCTGACTGACTCCATTGGAATTGCTATGGAAAGCTTCCCAGGAAAGTTTTCACAGATTCATGATAACCTATATGAAGAGAATTCTTTAGTGCACTTACCTGTGTTCTGTTTCACTAAGAATATTTTTTCTCTTATGAAATAATAGCATATACAGATAAGTGTATTAAATTTTAAAGTACAACATAATGAATTATTATAAAGAAAACATCTCTATACCAAGTCCTGGGTCGTTAATAACTTTCCAGAAGTCCCTCTTACCAGATATCCCCTCTGTCCCAGCTATAGGATGTCACTATACTGCCTCCTGTGATCTGAATGCCCTGCTTCACTTGACTGTTTAACTGTCTTTGTATGTGTTTTTAGATAAGGTGGTTAAAATTTATGTAAATGGACTACAGTGCCTGTAACATTTTTGTACCTTGTACTTGTGCTCACTATCATGTTTAAGAGCCATTCGTTTTTAAAAATTGTAATTGTCTTCTGTGTGAAATAATTGTCATGGTTGCTTGGGATTTATTCTCATCTGTCATTAGCAGGTAGTTTTCTCACCTCTCTTGTTCCAAACTCTTGTGCTTCTGTTTGATTTTAATGCATGATTGCAGATAGATCGGTATTTTCTTTCCTGTTCCTGTTTCATTTGTAGAGGATTTTTGATTGCTATTTTCTCTACCTCTTAGATTGTCATATAAATTTATAGAGTGCAAAAATTTTGAACAGAAGAGAAAGGAATAGATGTTGCCCTTTCGAATGATTGAATAAACTTACTAGAGAAGCATATGGTAGGAAGTGTAGTATGAAAGGAGATGACTGACACAGACTGTATTTCAGGGAATAGGGGTCTGCTTACAGTTTCAGAAGGAAAATCAACAAAAAAAGAACAGTTGGCATTTTTGCGTTTCATAACCTCTTGGCTTTGCTGCTTGGAAAATTTAGCATTTGGACAAAATTATTGCAAACTTATGATAGTGTTTGAGAAGTAAGTAATTTTACCTGAAGGATTTTCTACTCAGAATCCTCTCAGATAAGGAATGTGATTATTTTTGGAGCCTAAGTATATATGTTATAGACAATCCTGTTGTTGATAGCAACTTGATTCCACAAATCCACAATGCCGTACCCTATGTATTTCTGGGTGCTTACAGTGGAGACTCAGCAAAAAGATTTGTCTGACACTTGGTGTAAAGAAGTCAGTGATGGTAGCGCTGTTGGAAATTCAGTGGAAAAATTATGAAGTGAAACATGACATTCCAGTTAAAGTTAGTATTAATTAAATTCCAACTTCCTCTCCTTATTCCCTGTCTGCATAGCAGACGTACCATCCCTCCAGTCCATCAAGTGAGAAATAAGGAGTCACGCTAGACTCAGACTCATCCCCTTCAACATACACATACTATGTATCCAACTACCAAAAATTCAGTTTTTCTTTCTTTGAAATGTTTCTTCATTATTGCACTTTCTCTTTTTCCCTCATTGCCACTGGCCCAGTTTAGGCTAGCATTTCTCGTCTAATTGATTGGAAGTATTTTCCCTCCTTTTTATCCTAGATCTTTTATGCTAGACACATAAAGGGAAACTCCTGTAACTAACATTAGCTTGTCACTTCCTTCTTTGAAATCAGCATCTCCTATTTAAGTTCCCTCTTCTACTTCAGGGTAAAGTCTAACCCCTCTAGCCTTACACACAAGACTTATACCTTGTCTGTTCCCCCATATGCCTGTGTTTCAGTCAGCTAGCGCTGCTGTAACAGAAACACCACAGAGTGGATGGCTTTAACAAAGGAAAGTTTATTCTTACACAGTTCAGTAGGCTGCAAGTCCAAATTCAGGATGTCCGCTCCAGGGGAACACTTTTCCCCTTGTTGGCTCTGGAGCAAAGTCTGGTATTACATCAGTCTTTGTCCAGGGAGCATCTTGGCACAGGAACCTTGGATCTGGACTCTTCTCCCAGTGCTACTTTCTTCATGGTGTGAAGTTCCCAACTCTCTGTCTGCTTCCCTTTCCTTTTATCTCTTGCTGGATGAAAGGATTAAGGGTGGGGTAAACCATACTCCAGAGAAACTCCCGTTACAGTGAAGCAGGCAGGTGATCCTATGAAGGGATTTACAGTCCCACCCTAATCCTTTAACATGCAGCACAGGAAAATCACAAAATGGAAGACAATAATAAAATATCGGAATCCTGGCCCAGCCCCATGGCTACACATATGTTTTGGGGGACACTATTCAGTCCCTGACAGCCTGTGTGTCCACACTAACAGAGCATTACGCATCGTGGTCTTTCTCACTGCAGTGCCGTTGCACGTGCCTCGTGCACTTTTCTCTCTTTCGTCTGGCTCACTGTCACTCACAGAGACTGAAAGCTATGTCTCCAGGAACACCTTCTGTAAAACACTCAGATCGTCTTCGAAGACTCTTCCTTCTACCCCTACACTCTCTGCACTTACATCCTTTAGAACACTTTCTGAGGAGCCCTGGTAGTGCAGCGGTTAAGCACTCAGCTGAACCGAACCCAGTGTCTGCACAGCAGAAAGACCTGGCGACCTGTTCCCATAAAAGAGCATGGCCTAGCAACACCCCTGGGGCTTTTGTTCTCACATGAGGTCTCGGGGAGTCAAAATTGACTAGAGGACACCTGATCAATCACGTTTTCGTGTTTATCATTGTACCTGTGGGCTCCTTGGGTCTGTCTCTCCCAGTTTTCTGTCAGCTCCTGGAGGTCGGCGTGTGTGCCTAGGATAGGACTCCACGTGGTTTGGTAGGAGCTTCAAAACCGGCAATCTGGTGAATGTGTGGAAACAACTATCCTCAAGTTCTCTAGTGAGAGGACTTTGTGTACCTGAGGTGCCTCAGAGACCAGACTTTCCTCTTCTGATCTGAATGTATAGCAACTTCAGTAGCCATCCCTTTTCTTCCTCTGACCATAGGCTTTCCTTTTCTGGCTCTACTTATTTTGCAAAACTGGATTCCTTGTGCAGGCAGTTGCAATCGAAACTGATGAAGTTCTCAAACCATTTAGAATGAACTGTGATTTATACATACTAGCTCAAGCGTAGTAATAGGGCCGTATAGGATAAATTAAGATTACAGAAGAAGATATTATAAAGTATTTCCATACTGTCATATAAATCAGTATCACATAACTTCACTCTTAAATTGATATATAGTCAAATAACATTTTAAAGATCTTTCTGCTGTTTTCCATGGTGAGGTTTTATAAAGAATAGACTTGTATCTTAATCTATAAGGGCAAGAAAATAATATCTTTAGAAATTTAACATTGGGATTCTCTATATGAAGATCCTTTCTTAATCATATACTTGTTTTCCTTTTAATTTCTTTATATTTTACTGGACTGTCACTTTCACTCTTCACATGCTGTTTATTTTAACTTCTTAAATATTTTCTCTAAAAAAAAAATTTGCAATTCTATTACAAGCCAAGTTTAGATTTTCCTGATTTTTTTCTTGATAAACTGTTGCTAAAATTATTAACAAATTTAACAAGTGTACAAAAGACTATGGAGAGCTCAAGTTTAGTTTTATTTTCCCCCAAAGATCATGGTTTATTCTTTACTTGGAGATCTCCTCTTGTTTTACTTAACTCTTCTGGGACGTTTTGTATCTTGCAAAATGAAATCTAATTGTTTTAACAGTAGATGGCATCGCTATCAGACTGATCATGAGGTTAAATTCACATGTGTTCATCAAGCTGTTGCCTCTTTGGCCAGACCAGAAAAATACTGTATCTAATTTCTGAAACACTCACAAGAATATTATCACTACAAGTGAAATTACCGCTAAATCTTCTTGTAACAAATTCCAATTTTCTGCTGCATGTGGCACATAGAGTGCTCCTGGATTTTTGGCCAAAAGTCTGTTTTATATACAGTTTTCTTTGCCAGTTACATTAGCGATACTACCTGAAGCTTGTCTGGATCGTATTTTGAATTAATGACCAGAAGTTTAAGGTCATTTATTTTTCTTTATCTGAGCTGCAATGTGTACATTTCACAATAGGTACAAATTGACTAAGTTCAACTTTGAGGGTGGAACCGGGCGAGCCGACCATGCTGGGTGGAGGCTGTGTGGGGGTACACAATCTGTAGAGGAGTAAAAATAACAAAACTGGCTACAATTTTGTGTACTTTCAGTTGTCATCAGAAACTGACAATTCTAGTGTCAATGATGAAATCCTTCTAATAAAACAAAAGAAAACTCTTGTTTAAGTGCTACAAAATTGCTGCAATTATTGTTGAGCTTTGGTAATATATGTAAGTTTCAAATTAGTATGTTTTGTTACTTATCCTTTAATAACTAGTATATTTCACATGGACATTAGTTTGCAGAGCCTTCACTTAACGCTCATGCTCCGACACGTGTGGACTCAGCTGTGTGTTCAAGTGAGCTGAGTAAGTTATTACTTGGAATTGGATTTCTAATTGTTCAGGCTGCTTTGAGCTCAGTTCTCTTTTTCTTCCTTATCTTTCCTTCTTTTCTCCTCCAACCTTCTTGTTAAAATTTACTCTTAGAAAGGATTCTGAAACTCATCCAAACTGAAGATTCAATAATAAAAGACTTCCGTATCCCCAAGGGTAATGATATTTTGTCAAATTACAAACTGTTATGCCAAAGAGTGGATGTAGTTTTCAGAATTTCTGAAGTTGTTCCACTGGGTGAATAGGGTAGTTATTTATTGGAAGGAGCAGGGCTCTTTTTGAAGCAGCCTTGACATTACGGTACATTTCATTGCTACCATCTCTCTGTTTACTTTTAAGGACTTTTGCGATTATGTGGCTTTGTCTAGTCCTTGTGTGTGCTCTGTAGAAATCCTTTTGCCTTTTATTTTTAAAGGCCATTCTTATTTGAGCCGTAGTACTAGTGGCATAAAAACAATGCAGGGGAAATTTTGGGGGTCTAAAACCTGAAATAATAAGAATCTACCCTGAAATTCCCAGTGAAAGTGCCCTAATGACTAACAGTATTTTATTTCTTTAATTCGAAAGAAGCCATCTATAGAATGTTTTCAAAGATACCTTAAGTCTGCGTAAAGAATGCTATTGGTGTGCAGTATTTTTGAGAAGAATCACCTGCTCATCTTCTGAAGACAAACTTTTACAAATGTAGAAGTTGTATCGAATGCAAAGGCATGGTTTTATGCAAAGTGCAAAAGGTGATTGAAGATACATAGTCCCCGCTGACTCTTGCTTTTCATTTCTTATAGATTTAAATATCAAGCAGGGGCCTTGAAATAGAACTGGACATCTATTTGTTTTTATAATTTATGAAGAAGAAAGGGAAAATTTCAAGAAGTTTTTGTGTGAGACTGAAAAACTGCCTTCCTAAGTAACTATGTAGTTATTGAAATCATGTAAAATGAAGTCAGTAGGAAGATATGTGAATTTTAGATTTAAAATAGAAAAGTTGTATGTATTTCTTAGTATTTCTGGTATTGCAGTGATTGATTACTCAGCTCCTAACTGAAAGGTCAGCAGTTCAAACCCATTGTTAAATAGGAACACTGTTTCCTCTATCTGATTTCAGAGAGTACTCTCTAAAGTTCACTGTGTTCTGTTTGAATAACTGGCAGATAATGAGAGAAATCAGCCAGTAATTCAAAGCCAAAGTGACAAAGAAAGAGCAAAAGAGAATACTTCACAATAATGACATTTTCGATGAGTCTATTACATAGAGACTTTTGAACCATGGGAAATCTCTGTGGGAGATTGATGAATGATGTGTAATAAGAAGTTAAACAAAGAACCTTTAAGAGAGAATTTTACGTGGTGTTTGGAAACAGAATAGAAGAAACCAAAGGCTGGTGTCTGTGCCAGGGCTAAAGAATAAGGGTTAAAAATAGAATCAAAAGGACAAGCTGTATGGAGCTCCCTGAGAAACCAGGATAGAGAGACAAATTCAATAGAGAAACTATTTGCCTTGCAAAATACTATAAAAATACAGAAAAGTTGACTTGAGTTGCATAGTGAAACATAAATACCTGAAGCTTATTTAATATTAGCAGAGAGATAACTATAAGCAATAAATATCCTTAATTTTAAATTAAAATAGTAAATTGGTTTTGTGAGTGGCTACTATAAGCCTATAATATTTCATATCAGATGTTGCAAAAAAAATTATACTGAAAGCGTGTCAAATGTTTACATTTTCTAAAAATAATAAAAAACCCAAAGCATAAAATTCTAGGACAATGCTAACATATAAAAGAGTGTGCTGGAAAATGTAAAGTGTTAGTAGAGAGCAATTTTGATTATATAAATAGGTATGTTATTTTAGCTCTTAAAAGAATGCTGCTATAACAGAAATGTGTGAGCCTGAAAAACAGTGGGTGCTTATGGATTGACTAGAATGTTTTATAAATTAAGGGTACTAATCTTTTGGGTGTCCTATATTTGGAATAGGAGTTTGTGGATGACATAAATGGTTAAGCACTTACTTGGTTACTAACTGAAAGGTTGGTGGTTTGAATCTATCCAGACATGTTTCAGAAGAAAACCCCGGCAGTCTACTTCTGAAACATCATGGCCATCGAAAACCCTCTGGAGTACAGTTCTGCTTTGAGACGCATAGTGTTGCCATGAGTTGGAATAGATACCATGGCAACTGTTTTTTATATATTAGAATTTTTCTCATGAAAAAGTTCATTGTCCTAGAATTTTATGCTTTGGGTTTTTTATTATTTTAGAAAATGTAAATATTTGAGATGTTTTCAGTATAAATTTTTTGCAACATCTGACATGAAATATAGGCCTGTAGTAGCCATTCACAGAAAATTTGTAGTGGTGAACACGTACAGGTTGAGAACTTGGCTAAACACTGTCGACTCTGCTTGTTAGTGGAACTATTGCAATAGACAAGCATCACATCTACAATTGCATAGATTCCTACTATGCTGAGAAATTCTGTTGGGGTACCCCAATTTAGTAAAATTTCCCTATGTTTTCTCTGAGTAGTCACATGATTTTAGATTTTACATTTAATTTTTGGACATACTAAGAATTTTTGGTACATGGACTGTTGAGCATTTAAACAATTTTGGTAACCTAGCTATAAATAAAGTACTGTACATGTTTAACTCGAATATTTAGATTTTTTCTCCTTTATTTATAAATAATGTGTGCTACCTTTTTCTCTGTTCAACCCTCCTCTCCTTATTGTGGTACTAAATTGGAGGTGGTGGGGACGGGAAAACGAGGCAGTAGGAGATCAGAAAGCTTAACTGTGCTATAGCTGAAAAAGCCCAGCTGGAAAATACACTTCTCAGTGCAGAGCTAAAACGTTTATAAAAAACAGACACTTTTGAAAAGTTTAGCTAATGTAAATAGTTGTATTAGACAAGATATAGTAAATCCAGAATTGGATTTTCATTTCTCATGGTCATTTAGTAATCTCCTGTGCAAGTTTATGATGCCCTTTAGTGTGATTAGAGATCTGAATTACACTTAACTGCTTATTATTTAATGAGACCTGTTTAACAGCCAGCGTAAAGGTCTTTGCTGAACTCAGGGTCACACAATTCAATTGTTGCCTTCCTAAGTGAATTTTTCTATTTAAAAAGGAGATGTGATTGAGCTCTACAAGGTTTATGAGCAAATATGCTTTTCTGTACCTTATATACAAGGAAGTTTGCAAACTCACTATGTTTCCGTTGAAGTATGTTGAATATCACTATGTTTCCGTTGAAGTACGCTCCTCAGGAAACTATGCACCATTGCCACCACCTAGTCCATCCTTCAAAGCAATTTGGGAACTCTTTTCCTGGAATGGCCATCAGAGCTGTCATTGTATTACCCTTGATGACCTGAATGTCATCGAAATGTCTTCCTTTCAATATTTACCTTATCTTCAGCTAAATAAAAAAGCGACTAGAGGCCAGATCAGATGAGTAGGGAGGGTACTGCAGTTACTTGTTGACTGGCTAAAAACTCCCTCACAGACAACTATACAGTTAAGTTTGGGAACTTGCCAGCGTGTGCAATGGCCACTCCAGAAGGAGTTCCAAAATTGCTTTGAAGTGTGCACCAGGCACTGGCATCAGTGCATAGCCACCCAAGGGCAGTCCTTAGGAGGTGTCTGTAGTGATATTCAGCAATGAGGTCTGTAGCACTTAGAACAATTTAGTTTGTGGTCTTAACTGTCAGACATCGTACAATTTCACTGGTTTGGTTTAATGGCAAAGAGAAAAAGAAGGAAGTACCATTTGAACTAGTGAAAAAATAAGAGTTTAATTAACGAAAAAAGGCATCATGTGACTTAAGAGACCTTTGATAGACCCTTTACCTTGAATACTTTAACCTCATTGTCTCAGTTGCTGCATGTGTAGGATGGTGATCACACCAGCTGCCTGAATTGACACCAGTTATTTGATGATTAAATGTGATGATATATACAGCGGTTTTTGTAAACCATCAGACACAATACACACATTCTTTATTATTATTAATTTAAACCGAAAAACCCAAACCCATTGCCATCAAGTTGATTTTGACTCAGAGAGCCCCTGTAGAACAGAGTAGAACAGCTCCATAGGGTTTCCAGGAAGTAACTGGTAGATTCAAACTGCTGACTTTTTGGTCAGCAGTCAAGCTTTTAACCACTTGCTAGCAAGGACCTTATTAATTTAAAGTATATAAAGTATGAACAGTAACCACAATAAGCAGTGGGGTTGCTCTTGGTCTGTTAGTGAGAACGGATGATTCACTTGTAATTTCTAAATGCATTTGAAAACAGTAAGTTAAAGTCTTTACAAAGTCCAGCTTTTTAAACAGGCTAAAAAATATCCTCTGTAATTCTAATTAATCTCACATGACTTTGAACTAAGTCATCAACTTTATGTGAAAGTGTTTTTCTATGTGACACCAAGAAATATTAGCACATGCTGTTCTAGTTATATGCAAGGCATTAATATAAAAACTCATTCTTCTCACTTATGAGTTTGATTATGTTTGGAATCTTTGTTTCTGTTCGTTTTGTGACTGTTCATTTGTTAAGGGAATCCCGGTAGCGCAGTAATTAAAGAGCTTGGCTGCTAACCAGAAGGTGGGCAGTTCGAACCCACTAGCTGTTCCTTGGAAACTCTATAGAGCAGTTCCACTCTGTCTTGTAGGGTTGCTGTGAGTCCACTGAACGACCATATTGTTGTTGTTGTTGTTGCTGTAAAGTGAGACAATGAGCAATCTCTAAGTTTTCCATTGATTCACTTACCCATGAAATTCTGTCTATACACATTTGTTAATCACTAAAATTAAATATATGTATATATATGGAAACCCTGGGGACATACTGGGTTAAATTTTACGTCTGCTAACCCAAAGGTTGGCAGTTCAAACCTGCCAGGGTTTCCTTGGAAACTATGGGTCAGTTCTGCTCTGACCTCCAGGGTCACTATGAGTCAGACATGACTTGATGGCAGTGGGTTTTTTGGTGGGGGGGTGTATATATATAGATACGCTCACAACTCTCAGTCAGATTTTGAGTACAGATGTAATCTTTGTGATTGATTTTGCTACATATTGCCTGTGTAATTTTAGGCAACATTGCCCTGTGTTATCTGGGCCTCAGTTTCTTCATTTTAAGAATGAATGTGGTACTAAGGCCAAGTGTATGGGATTGTTGAGAAGACTAAATAATGAATTTAGAGCATGAACTGGAACAGAGTGAACAGTCAATAATTTTATTGCTTATTGCTTCATTTTGATTTCAGCAATTACATTAAACATTTGAGAACTTCATAAATTGTTTTATCTGTGGGCTGTGTAAATTTTAGTGCATAACTAAGGGCTGTGTTAATCTCTAGATGAAGCTAATAAAAAAATTCTAGCTTTAGTGGACATCCATGCAGGTTAAACTGGTCTTTACTGTTATTGTTAGTCAAGCTAGTAATAACTATAATTTCTGCTTATTTATTTGGTTAGGACAAAGATTTATTGGCTTATTCTCATTTGTCCCAAGTACCTCTCTGCTGTTAGGCATTTTAGTCAGTTAACAAAAACAGCATTTACTAATTCATATCATACTTGTTCTATTCCTAGTATACAGACGATGCCAGGAAGAAGCTGGTCATGGGGAGTTTTGTGTATTATTCAAAAGACGAAACTACACCCTGAGTTACAAGTACTGAACACCTTACTTGGAGAGACATTACTGTTGAGTTGATTGCAACTCATGGTAACCCTGTGTTTTACAGAGTAGAACTGCTCCCTGGGTCTTTCTTGGCTGTAATGCTTATGGAAACATGATCACAGGCCTTTGTTTTGAGGTGTGACTGAGTGAGTTTCAATCACCAACCTTTAGGTTAGTTGTCAGTTGCAAACCGTTTGCACTACGCAGGGACATGTGGAGAGATACTGGAAACTAAAGCCATGATCTTCCAGTAGATTTTGATTCATGGTGATCGTATAGGACAGAGTAGCGCTCCAAAGGATTTCCAAGGGTATAAATCTTTGTGGAAGCAGACTGCTACATCTCTGTCCCATGAAGCTGGTGGGTTCCAGCCTTTGACCTTTTGGTTCGGAGCTATACACTTCACCACCGTGCCACCATGACTCCTTTGGAGAGACATTAAAAACAAAAAAACCCCAAATCTATTGATGTTGAGTCAATTTCTGATTCATGGCAACCCTGTAGGAGAGAGTAGAATTGGGTTTCTAAGGAATGGCTGGTGGATTTGAACTGCACGTCGTTTGGTTAGCAGTTGAGTTCTTAACCTCTGTATCACCAGGGTTCCTTAGAGAGATACTACTTACTCTTCAGGTGTATGCTGTAACAGCTAGGTAATTCAAAGAAGGCAAAGAGGAATACGGGCTGGACTAATCAGGAGAGTGCCGCGGGGAAATTAGGATTTTAACTGTTTCCTAACTGAACTACAGATGCATGGACAGGAGAGGAGACCATTCCAGGCTAGAGACAGTGTGCATGTAAATAATATTTCTTTTCTTTAGTTCTTTATGTTCTTTAGTTTGACCTCTTTCCATGGTGCCTGAGTCATGGTATCTGGTATCTTCTAAAGAGAAATACTTAATGTTTCATTTTGGATTTGAGTGCTGTCATTTTCTTTTTGCGTTGCTCTCACTGGGATATGATTTAGATGAGATTTTATTATTTTTGAATGCTGTGAAATTGTCATGTAGTTCTACTTAAAAAAATACTGTAAAACATTGTTTGCATAGTGATTCTGGTGGTAAGATTTCCTCAGATTTTAGAACAAAAAGTTTCATTGACTTTTTTGATTGATTCTATTTTTCAACAAGTGGAAGCTCCTTATTAAAAGAAAGCTAGTAAAGCATGCAAACATTATGGGAGGGAATCCAGTCTGAAGAACTGGATCACCATAGTACTGCTATTCTAGGTAGGTGCTGTCTAGTCGGCTTCAGCTCATAGCAACCGTATGTATAACAGAATGAAATGTTGCCCTCTTCTGCACCATCCTCACTTTCATGCCTGGGTTTACATCCACTGTTGCAGTGACTGTGCCATTCTGTCTCGTTGAAGGTCTCCCTGTTTTTTGTTAACCCTGCACTTTACCAAAATGATGTCTTCCTCCGGCAGGAAGACATCCCAATAATGTGTTCAAAGAGAGACCAAGTCTCCCCATCATCACTAATGCTCTAAGGAGCATTCTGCTGTGCTTTCTCCAAGATAGATTTTCTCTTTCTTCTTTATGGTATATTCTTCCTTGATTTTCATTTTTTGTTGTCCAGCTTTCATATGCATATGAGGTGACTGGTAATACCATGGCTTGGGTCAGGCACACTTTAGTCATTAAATGACATCTTTTTAAAAACACTTTTTGAAAGGTGTTTTGCACTAGATTTGTCCATTGCAAATTTGTTTAATTTCTTGACTGCTGCTTCAATGAGCATTGATTGTTGATCCAAGAAGAATGAAATCCTTGACAGCTTCAATTTCTTTGCCATTTATTATGACATTGTTTATTGATCCAATTGTAAGGATTTTTGTTTTCCTCATATTCAGGTGTAAGCCCTACTGATGGCTGTGGTGTTTAACCTTCATCAGTAAGTGCTTCAAGTCATCTTCATTTTTGCAGGTATTATTATGTCAGCAACATGCCTTAAGTTGTTAATGAGTCTTCTTCCAGTCTTGACGGTTTGTTCTTTGTTCAGCTTGGCTGCTTGGATTATTTGTTCAGCATGCAAATTGATTAAGTAGGATGAAAGAATACAACTCTGCCACATACCTTTTCCATTTTTAAAGCGCACAATATATCAGAAATTACAGAAACTGCAGTGAAACCAACAACTAATGTCTAGTCATAACACATGGACTTGTTATGCCTAGAACTGGAATATGAATGGCAAAGTGGCTTTATTTTACTAGGCATGTCAGTTTTCCTGTGTCTTTCTGTATTTTCACTAGAAAAATCATATTACTGAGTTAGACATTGAGTCTCTTTTTACCCACGTTAGAATTACAGGACAACTTGTGTGTGCCGTGTTAGAAGATGAACAATTGGAAGCACCAAACATGGAAGGAAGCTTTTTTTTCCATCAATATATTGCTTCTTGTAACTTTTGTGTATAACACATGTTTGCTATGTATAATCGTGTATTTCATAGGTTTCTCTATTCACAGAACATGTCTTTATTCTCTTTAAGCAGTTTAAATCTTTCTTGTACATTTAAAATCTTCCATTAGTGCATGTAAGGTCATTTATTGATAATAATCTAATTAAGGAGGAAAATGAGCAGCTAATAAAGGTCAACCAAACAATTAACTATTCAGTGTTGCTACTGAAGAAATAATATAATTCTCTGTTATAGAATATGTAGCAAATGATAAAAGTATTAATTATCATCAAACAACTGAAGAAAAATAGTTTGTTTGATATATCAAGCATACATTAGTATGCTAATTATAATATATCAACCAAAATGAAATAGTAAGTTTATGAACATTATTAGATGGGAAAGTAGAATTTAAAAATAGAATCCCCTCTGTTCAGTGAAAACTACTATAGCTTCCTGTTGTAAACAACACACTATAATTAATGTAAAATATCTGTACCCTATGTTAAGACAAGACATTTTACTAGGTGCAGTAGCTTCTCCAGCTTCACTTTATCTTTCTTCTGTGTATCCATAATTTACATGGAAAGCACTTTGAAAAACAATCTGAAAAGAATGAGCTTCTCTGATGACTGTCCTGTCTCCCTGTGAAAAATGTAATCATCCATAGCAGAACCATTTCTATCTACAAATCAGTCATTAGAGCTGGAAGGTCTTAAGCCAAGGGCAAGCAGTTTTTTTTTAAAATATCAACCTTCAAGTTATCATCACTTTTGATGAATATGATACGTGTTTGTGGGAAAAAAATTGGTGGGCATATTTAGATAGACAGTGACCTAAACCCTATTATGGCTCTTGTCTTTCCTACATAAAATCAGGGATTGACTCTGAGGTGTGCATTTGATGCATTTGTAACCCTGGGTTATATCAGAAGATCTACAGTAATGAGACATGCTTCAGCAGAGGATCATCAATCTTTCACAGTCTTTTAAACATGAGCACTAACTTAGCTAAACTTTTGTGCTGCTGTTGAATTTTTGCTGTGGAAGGCTTCAGACAATAGAAAGATACCTAAAATCAAGCTGCTTCCAGTTTTGTTTGTGTGTATTTTAAATGATCTCCAAGACCACCTTTAATGCGTAACTGTTAAGAGAAATTGCTGAAAACAAACAAACATTGGCTAGCAATGTGAATCTTAGAATTTAATTGGTAAAACTAACTTAAATAATAAACATGATATTTGTGTGTGTGAGAGAGAGAGGAAAGAAGGGAGAGGGATGGAAGGAAGGAGACGGAGTGGGAGAGATGGAAAGACGGAGAGCTGAGATAAAACACGAGGAACTAATTTGGGATGTTGTGCAGACTCGGAACAAACCCATGTGTAGTCATCCCCCTCCTCATCCCATTGGGCACAGTATGTTATCTTGGTAGGTCCTTTACCTTTTGCCGGGGATCTCATTGTGCTGTCGCTTGCTCCTTCTTTGACTTGCTCCTCATCACTCTTCTGTGGCCTCTGTTTCTGTTTTCCTGTTTTCGTGCTGTTGTTTACTCACTGTCCCCTGTGTTTAACATGTGATCTGTAGTCTCTGGAACATGCGTGTCAGTCAGAGTGCAGCGCTAAATAAATCTGCAAACACAGCCCTTGGATATGTGCAAAAAAAATAATAGTGAAATGTTTCTGGAATATACTTTCTTAAAAAGTTGAACTTTACAATATAGCACTTAGAAAATATTACATGTCCATGGAATGGTTCTTCATGTGATATGCTCCTTGCTCTGTGTATGTAACAAAGAAATTATTGGTAGCGATTTTGTTAGTTACAGACAAAGTTCTTTGTTCACCCGTTTTATGAAACAGCATTAGACTGCTCTTGTTTTTCCTGAATTATTATTATTATTTTTAAGCAAAATTCAGATCACGGCCTCATGTCATGCTTTATACTGGCTTCTTCAAACACTGGATCAAAAATAAGCTAGAAGACAAACTGCAGAGCACGCGTTCAAAAGAAAATCTTTCAGCGGTTTTACTGTAAACTCAAAAAACCAGTGTTGCTGAGTTGATTCTAACTCATAGTGACCCTGAGACTGACCTTAAAACACAGAGTAGAACAGCCCAGAGGGCTTTGGAGGGGCTCCTGGTGAATTGGAAGTGCTGGCTTTCTGGTAAGCAGCCATAACTCTTAATCACTGTGCCACCAGGGAGGGCACCCAAATACCTCATGTTTTTGCCATCACATATTTATACTACATATGCTTTCTTGCTTATTTAGACTGCATGTGACTAACAAAGTAGATTTTCAGATTTACCTTCCCCACCGGTGCCTGATTCATATTACATTGCCTTCTTGACATCTTAGTTGTGTGGTAATACTATAATAGATATAACACAAATAGGCGGTTTTAACAAACAAATTTATTTTCTCACAGTTTAGGAGGCTAGAAGTTAGGTTGCCAGCTATGGCAGGATTTCCATTTCTGTCAGCTCTGGAGGAAAGTCCTGGTCTCTTCTGAGCTTTTGCCCCTGGGTGATCTTCATGTGGCTTGGTATTTCTCTATATACCTGGCTTTGCCTTACTCCCTTGTCTAATCCCTCTTATATCTGAAAAGAGATGAACTCAGGATACAACCTGCACTAATCTTGTCTCATTAACGTAGAAAGTAAAACCTATTCCCAAATGGGATTATAACCACAGGCATAGAGATCAAGATCTATGGCACATATTTTTAGGGGACGTAATTCAATCCATGACAACATCTCTGCCTAGATATTTAGGAATCATATAAAACTCAGCATAGCAAAAACAAATTCTCTTGATTCCTCTCTTCTCTGCAAGCCATCCACCAACTCTCCTCTTCTCTCAGGCTTCCCTATGTCAGTAAATGGCACCACCAGCTACTTGCTTGCTTAAGTCAGAGGTGTTAGATTCTTCTTAGCCCTTCCACTCACATCCAGTCTATCAAGATCCAGCCTTCATTAAAAACAAAAACAAACAACCTAACCTGTTGTGACTGAGTCAGTTTTAGCTCAGAATGACCCTATGGGACAGAGTAGAACTGTCCTATAGGGTTTCTAAGGAGTGACTGGTAGATAGGAACTGCCTAGACATATTTTATTTTTTTAATTGTGCTTTAGGTGAACATTTAAGGAACAGATGAGTTTCACATTCAACAATTATATACAGTTTTTTGTGTGACATTTGTTGCAGTCCTTGTGATGTGTCAGTGCTTTGCACATCTTCCCATTTCTGTTTTTTCATTTTTCCTGTCCCTTCTTGCCTTCTTATCTTTACTTTGGGGCCAGTGTTGTTCATGTTTTCTTACATACATGTGTGAACTAAGAAGCATGTTCCTCATATGTGGTATCGTTTGTTTCACAGACTTGTCTAATCTTTGGTTGAAGGGTGAACTTCAGGAGTTACTTCTGTACTGAGTTAAGTCATGTAGTGCTGCTTTAACAGAAATACCACAAGAGGACGGCTTTAGAAAGAGAAATTTTATTTGTTCACAGTTCAGTAAGCTAAAACTCCAAATGCAGTGTGTCAGCTCCAGGGAAAGGCTTTCTCTGCTAGCTTTGGAGAAAGGTCCTTGTCATCAATCTTTCCCTGGACTGGATGCTTTTGAGGTGCAGGCATGCTGGTCCTTTCCAAAGGATGTACCCAGCCGCCCTTTCAACTGCTTCTTTCTGATGGTATGAGGTCCCTGAATCTCAACTTGCTTCCCTTTCTTTTGTATTCCAAGAGGCTGTCCTATGCCGCAGTACAGTCCTACATGTTAAGTCCTGTCCCGTTGAGTCAGCTGCCACCCATCCTTTCTCACTAACATCACAGCGGCAGAGTTTACAGCATACACAATACCGGGAATGTGGTCTAACCAAATTTATACACACATTTTTCAGGGGAAGACAGTTCAGTCTTCCCCTTCACATCCTTGCAACATGCGAAAAACATATTCACCCAGTCAGAGCAAGTCTTTAATTCTGTCTTAGTCATCTAGGGTTGCTATAACAGATACCACGAGTGGATGGCTTTAAAAAGAGAAATTTTATTGTGTCACTGTCCAGTAGGCTAAAAGTGGAAATTCAGGGGGTCAGCTCCAGGGGAAGCCTTTCTCTTTTCTCTCTGGAGGAGGGTCACTGTCATCATTCTTCCCTTGGACTGGGAGATTCTGAGGCACAGTGACCGTGGTCCTTTCCAAAGGATGTGCTCTGTTCCTGGCACTGCTTTCTTGCTGGTATGAGGTCCTCAAATCTCTCTGCTAGATTCTTTCTTGTATGTCTCAAGAGATTGCCTCAAGGCACAAAACAATCTTACACATTGAGTCCTGCCGCACCAACACACATCCATCCACCCTTATTAATATCCATCCATCCACCCTTATTTATATCATAGAGGCAGGATTTACTATGTATAGGAACATGATACAGTATCAGGAATCATGGTATCAGGGACTGAACTGTGTTCCCTAGAAAATGTGTGTGGCTGTTTGGCTGGGCCCTGATTCTTGGTGCTGTGTGATGTCCTAAAGGTTGCAAATACTGCCTCTATGATGTTAATGAGGGTGGATGGATGGCAGTTGTGTTGGTGGGGCAGCGATACCAGGAAACAGGAACCATAGCCCAGTCAAACCGACAAACACATTTTTTGTGGAACACAATTCGGTCCATGATAGAGGGTATCTAGGAGCCGTAGTCTCGTGGGTTCTTCTAGTCTCTGTCAGATCAGTAAGACTGTTTGTTGTTTGTTTGTTTTGTTTTTGGTAAATTTGACTTTTGTTCTGTATTTTCCATCTACTTTTTCTGGGACCACACTGTGATCTCTGTCAGAGTGGTCAGTGGTGGCAGCCTGGCACCATCTAGCTGTTCTGGGTGCAGGCTGGTGGAGGATGTGATACTTGTGGTCCATTAGCCCTGTGGACGAACATTTTCATTGCATCTTTGGTTTTCTTCATTGTTCTTTGCTTCTGACAGTATGGTACTAGTGGATTTTTCTCAGATGGCTGCTTGCAAGCTTTTAAGACTCCAGATGCTTCTCTTCCCAAGTAAGATGTGGGACACTTTCTTTATGAACTATGCTATGCCAGTTGAGCTAGGTGTTCCCCAAGACCAAACCATGTTCTCCAGCCTTCAGCCCCACTGTCTTGGTCCTTCAAGATGTTTGGATTTGTCTGAGAAGCTTCCATGACTTTACCTTGGTCAGGTTGTACTGACTTCTTTCTGTGTTGTGTACTGTCATTCCCTTCATTAAAGTTAACATTTACCTAGTATCCAGTTAGTGATTTTAGTGATTGCCCCTCCGTATCCCTCTCCTCCCTCATGGTCTTTAAAAAGTGTTTCTTTCTGTGTATAAACATGTTCTCAAGTTGTTTGAATAGTGGTCTCATAAAGTATTTGTCCTTTTGTGATTGCCTTATTTCAGTCAGCTTAATTCCCTCCAGGTTTATCCATGTTGTGAGATGTTGAATGGATTCATCATTGTTTTTTTACTGTTACATGGTAGTTTATTGTGTATATGTACCATAATTGGTTACCCATTCATCTGTTGATGAACACATAGGTTGTTTCCATCTTTTTGCTATTGCAAATAATGCTGCAGTGAGTTTGGATGTACGTGTGTCTATTTCTGTGATGGCTCTTATTTCTCTAGAATATGTTCCTGGGAGAGAGACTGCTCGATTGTATGGTATTTCTGTTTCTAGTTGGGTAAGGCAACACTGCATCATTTTTCATAGTGGTTGTGCTATTTTACATTCCTACTAGCAGTGCATAAGAATTCCAGACCCCCTGACACTTCTACAACATTTGTTACTTTCTGGAGTATTTTTTTTTTTTTTTGGATATATGTTAGTAATGTTGGGAAAATGCTGATGGCATAGTGGTTAAGTGCTATAGCAGCTAACCAAAAGATGGTCAGTTCAAAGCCACAGGATGGTCCTTGGATACTCTATATGGCAGTTCTGTCCTGTTCTGTAGGGTCACTGTAGGTTGAAATTGACTCCACAGCAGAGGGTTTGATTTTTTTTTTTTTTAACTACTGCTGGTATGAGATGGTATCTCATTATAGTTTTGATTTGCATTTTTCTAATGATTAGTGATTTCAAGCATTTCTTCACATGGCTATTAGTTGCCTGAATGTCTTCTTTAGTTAAGTGTCTGTTCATACACTTTGCCTATTTTTTCAGTTGAATTCTTCGTTTTTTTCTCATTGAGGTGTTGCAGTCTCTTACAGCTGTCTCCTGTTGGGTATATTGTGGCAATGTTTTTTTCCCCCAGTCTATAGGCTTTCCTTTTAGTATTTTGGGGAAGCATTTTAACGAGAGTGTTTAATTTCTAGGAGCTCCCGGTTACTGGTTCATCTTCTGGTGTTTGTGCGTTGTTTGTTATGATTTATATCCTATTTATACCATATCCTAGGGCCTCTAGTATTGTCGCTGTTTTTAATTCCATGATCTTTATCATTTTAGGTTTTATTTGTAGATCTTTGATCTGTTTTGAATTAGCTTTTGTGTATGATGGCTCGTATTTTATTTTTTTAAATGGGCATCCAGTTTTGCCAGCACCGTTTGTTAAAGAGACTGTCTTTTCCTCATCGGGCTTGTGCCAAATATCAACTGACTATTCAACGGCACTTGGCTTTGGCATAGGTGTCTAGATTTATGTTTAGATTCTCAATTCTAATCCATTGGTCTGTATAGTTATTGTTGTACCAGTACTAGGGTTTTGTGATTACTGTGGCTATATTGCAGTTTCTAAGATCAGGTATGTGAGGTGTTATAATTATCTGATACTCTAATAGAAATGACACTAAGTAGATGGCTTTAACAAACAAAAGTTTGTTCTTACACAGTCCGGTAGGCTGCAAGTCCAGTTGAGGCTGTCTGCTCCAGTAGAAGGCTTTTCCTCTGTTGGCTCTTGTGTTGTATCAGCCTTTGTTCAGGGAGCATCTTGGCGCAGGCACCTGAGGTCTGAAAGACATGCTTTAATCCCGGAGCTGCTTTCTCGATGGTACAAGGTTCACAGTTGTCTGCTTGCTTCCGTCTCTCTTTATGTCTGGTAGAATGAAAAGATAAAAGGTGGTGTAAGCTATACTCTAGGGAAACTCCTTTAGTGAGGGTTCTATGGTACCACCCTAATCCTCTTTTAACAATCATTCTGTCTGTTAGACACAGCAGAGATTAGGATGTACAGCACAGGAAAATCACAAAATGTTGGCAATGATGGCCTGGCCAAATGGCTACACACATTTTTTTAGGGGGCACAGTTCAATCCATGACGTAAGGTATCCTATTTTGTTCTTCAGTAAATGCTTTAGTTGTCTAAGGTGTTTTAGTCATTTAGTTCTGCTATAGCTGAAATACCACAAGTGTATGGCTTTTAACAAAGGGAAATTATTTTCTCATGATCTGGTAGATTAGGAAGTCCAAATTCAGGGCATCAGCTCTAGATGAGGCCTTTGTCTCTGTTGGCTTTAGAGAAAGATCCTTGTACCAATCTGCCCCTGGACTAGGAGATTTTCTGTGCAGGAACCCTGAGTCAAAAGGATGCACTCTGCTACCAGTGCTTCTTTCTTGGTGGTTTGAGAGTCACCCTCCCTGCTTGCTTCCTTCCCTTTTATCTCTTGTAAGATAAAAAATGGTGCAGGTCACACCCTGGGGAAACTCCTTTTGCATTGGATCAGGGATGTGACCTTGTTAAGGATATTGCCATCCCATCCTAATCCTATTTAACATGAAATGACAATCACAAAATGGAGGAAACCCACAGAATACCGGGAACCATGGCCTAACCAAGTTCATACATCTTTTGGGGGCACAAGTCAATCCATGACACAGGGCCTCTTTTGTTTCCAGATAATGTTAGTGGTTAGTTTTTCCATGCTGTTGAAGAATACTGTTAGGATTTGGATTTGGATTGCATTATATCTGTAGGTTGCTTTTCATATCATTGAGTCTCCTGTTGATGAGCATGGTATGTTTTTCCACTTATGTAGGGCTCTTTTGGTTTCTTGCAATGATTTTTTTTTTTTTGTAATTTTCTTTGTATAGGTCTTTTAAGTCCCTAGTTAGATTTATTCCTCAGCATTTTATTTTTTTAGGTCCTATTATGAATGACATTGTTTTCCTGATTGCTTTTCCCAGGTTTCTCTTTGTTGATGTATATAAATCCCGCTGAATTTTGTGTATTGATCTTGTAACCTGTTGGATCTGTTGGATCTTTCTATTAGTTCCAGAAGTTTCCTTGTAAAATTTTTAGGATGCTCTATGTACTGTATCATAGCATTTGCTAATTGGGATAGCTTTACTTCTCCCTTGTCAATGAGAATGCTCTTTATTCCTTTTTCTTGCCTTATTGCTCTCTACAGAACTTCAAGCACCACATTAAATAGGAGTGCTGATTAGGGGCATCATGGTCTAGTTCCTGTCCTCAGGGTTAATGCTTTTAGCCTCTCTCCGTTGAGAATGATGTTGGCTGTTGGTTTTATATAGATGCTCTTTATTATGTTGAGAGATTTCCCTTTAATATCCATTTTATCAGAATGGATGTTGGACTAAGTCAAATGCTTCTTCTGTGTCCATTGATACCATCATGTGATTCTTTTGTTCTGTTGAAGTGGTGGGTTACATTTATTTATTTATTTATTTATGTGTGTGATTAAGTGAGTTTACAATGTAAGTCAATTTGCATATAACCCCCCCCAAACAGTCTATGTAACTGTATCTTCTCTCTGCACCTTGTGACAGCACACTCCTCTTTTCCACTCTGTACTACTAATATTCATTCAACCAACACCTTTCTGCTCCATGCACTCCCTTCTTTCCTCTAGAGAGGAGCTGACCAGACAGCCTCATATATATATTTAAGCCAAGAAATACACACAACACCTGTGTCACTCTGTGTATTAGAGTTCAGTTTAGTTTTCATCTGAAGAGTTGTCTTCCTTTGGTACTGATTTCAGCTCTGGGCTAGCAGTGAGTCCAGGGGCTATATTCTCCAGTATGTCAGATCATCAAGTCTGGTCTTTTTATACAGTTCAAGATCTGCACCATCCTGTTCTCCTACTGCACCAGGGACTTTGTGTTGTGTTCCCTGTCAGGGCATTCATTGATGGTGACTGGGTACCATCTTTTTTTTTCTGGTCTCATGTTGATATAGTCTCCCAATCATATGGCTCCTTCTGTCTCCTGGGCTCATGTTTTCCTCATGTCTTTGATGTCCTTCATTTTCATCTGCTCCAAGTAGGTTGGGACCAGGTTGATGCTCCTTAGATGCAGCTTGCTAGCTTTTAAGACCTCAGATGCCACTCACCAATATGGAATACAGAACATTTTCTTAAAAAAACTAGTTATGCCAGTTGACCAAGATGTTCTCCAAAACCATGGTACCCAGACTCCTGTCCCTGTTACTTTGTCCTTTAAAATATTGGCTTATATTTAGAAAACGTTTTAAATTTTGATGTACTCCAGTTGTGCTAACCTCCCTTCTGCTGTGCACCATCACTACCTTAACCTAACCCAATTCTTATCTGCTATCTAATCTATGAATACCCCTTTCTCTCCCCTACTGTGTAGCCATCAGGATTATGTTCTTCTGTGCATAAGTGTTTTCTTAAGTCCTTATAATAGTGGTCTCATGCAATATTGGTCCTTTCGTAGCTGACTGACTTCACTCAGCATAATGTCTTCCAGATAACTATAACTTATGAGATGTTTCCTAAAATCATTCTTGTTCTTTATAATTGCGTAGTGTTGCATTGTGTAAATACACCATAGTTGATTTATCTGTTTATTTGTTAATAGGCATCTAGGTTGATTCCATCTTTTTGCTGTTGTAAATAGTGCTGCAGTAAACATTGGTGTGTGTGTATCTGTATATATGACATCCGTTATTTCTCTAGGGTATATTCCAAACAGTGGGATTGCTGGATCATAGCATATTTCTTTTTCTAGCTTTTTAAGAAAGAGCCAAATTGCTTTCCAAAGAGGTTGTACCATTTTAGATTCCCACTAGCAGTTACAAGAGTTCCAGTCCCCTCTATAACCTTCCTACATTTGTTATTATTATTATTATTTTTTTGTATTAATGCCAGCTTTTTTGAGGTGAGATGGTATCTCATTGTACTTTTGATTTGTATTTGTCCAGTGACTAATAATCATGAGCATTTCCTCGTGTATCTTGTGGCTGCCTGGCTGTCTTCTTTGGTGAAGTATTTGTCCATTTTTCTATTCTCTAATTCATTTAGCTCTGCTCTAATCTTTATGATCTCATTTCTTCAGGTGTCTGAGGGGGTTCCTCTGTTGTTCTCTTTCTATTTGTTCAAGCTGTAGGGTTAGTTCCTTGATTTGGTTTCTTTCTTCCTTCCAGATGTGTTCATTTATGGAGATAAACAGACCTCTGAGCACTGCTTTGGCTGTATCCCATAGGTTCTGGTAGGAAGTGTTTTCATTGTCATTGGAATCCATGAATTTCTTTAATTCATCCTTGATTTCCTCTATAACCCATGTTTTTCTGAGCCAGATGTTGTTCATTTTCCAAGAGTTCCACTTTCTATCTATGTTTTTTCTGCTATTGATTTCAACTTTTATGGCTTTATGATCTGAGAAGATGCTTTGCAGTAATTCAATGGTATGGATTTCGTTGAGCATTGCATTATGGCCTATCACATGGTCAATTCTGGAGAATGTTCCATGTGCACTGGAGAAGAAGGTGTAGTTGTCTACTGATGGGTGGAAAGTTCTGTATGTATCAATGAGGTTTAGTTGGTTAATTGTGGCAATGAGGTCTTCTGTGTCTTTAGTGAGATTTTTTCTAGATGATCTGTCTAGTATTGAGAGTGGAGTGTTGAAGTCTCCCACTATTATGGTGGAGTCATCTAACTCTCGTTTGAGTGTAGTCTGTGTTTCTTCGACGTATTTAGGTGCTCTGATATTAGGTGCATAAATATTTAATATAGTTAAGTCTTGCTTGTGTACTGAACCTTTCAGCAATAAATAGTGTCCATCTTTGTTCACGATGGTGGATTTGACATTAAAATTGATTTTGTCTGAGATTAGAATTGCCACCCCTGCTCTTTGTTCATTGTTAGCTTGATATATATTCTTCCAACCTTTAATTTTCAGTTTGTTCCTATCTTTAGGTCTCAGGTGAGTTTCTTGTAGACAACATAGGGATGGGTCATGTCTTTTGATCCAAGATGTTGCTCGATGTCTCTTTACTGGAGCATTCAGTCCATTCACATTCAATGTAATTATTGATAGATATGTGTTCAGTGCTGCCATTGTTATGTGTTTATTTTTATGTTGATGTTTTCTCTGTTGTTCTTGTTAGTCTGTTCTGGGACGTTCCTTTTTGTGAGTTGATTTTTCACCTTTTTCAGAGCTGGTTTTGTGATTGTTGAGACTCCTGTGTTACATTTCTTGAAATGATATGATACATCTTTGTTGTGCTTTACAGCTGCCCTATGATCCCCCTTAATAAACTATATATAAACCCAATTTTAATTACTACCAGTCTTGTCATCTTCCTCTCCATCTGGAAGGACTATAACAACTGTAGTGCATCCCTCTTTTTAATATGATGACACCATAGTTTTCATGATGATCACTGGATTGCTTCTTTCCTTATCAAAGCTGTGATTGGCTTTGGAGCCTTCCCTAATTGAGTAGAGTTTTGAGTAGTAAAGTCATTCTAAAATATAAAGTTAGTGGTTTTGTTCTTCTAAGCCAGAGCCAAGAACTTCTTTCAATATTTCTTGTAGTTTTGGTTTGGTTTTTACAAAGTCTCTGAGTTTCTGTTTATCTGGGAATGTCTTAATTTCATTTTCATATTTGAAAGATAGTTTTGCAGGATATATAATTCTTGGTTGGAAGTTCTCCTCCTTCAAGGCTTTGAATGTGTCATCCCACTGCCTCCATGCCAGCATGATTTCTGCTGAGAAATCTGAAGAGAGCCTACAGGGTTTCCCTCTGAATGTTAGCTTTGCTTTCAGTCTTGTTGCCTTTAAGAGTTGCTGCTTATGTTTCATTTTGTTAAGCTTGATTATAATATGTCTTGGAGTCTTTCTTTTGAGATCTATATTGGGTGGCGTATGATATGCATCTGAGATGTCTATATTCCCTTCCTTCATGATTTCTGGGAAGTGTTCAGTCAGCAGCTGAGCAACGATACTCTCTGTGTTCTCAGATGTCTCACTGTGTTCAGAGACTCCAATTAATCGAAGGTTGTTCCTCTTAATAGAGTCCCACATGCTTCTTAATGTTTCTTCATTTTTCACTTTTCTGATTTCTGCTCATAGATGCTGGCCTCAATAGCTCTGTGTTCCAAGTCAGAAATTCTTTTTCCAATTTGTTCCATTCTGTTTTCTTGGCTTTGCATGGAAGTTTCTATGTCTTTGATTTTCTTCTTGATCTGTTGGATTTCAGAGTACTGGTGTTCCATCAGATCGAACATCTTGCTTAATTTTTCATTTTGTTCTGCTGCATTTTGTATAAGGTCTAGAAGGGCTCTGTATATAATCATTTTGTATTCACTTTCTGATGCTTTCATAAAAGTTTCTTCATCTGGAAAACTCTCTGGTTGCTTTGTTTGGGAGCCTTCTGAAGCCATGGCTGATTTCTTGTGTGCCACAAGTGTCTGTTGCTTTTTTGGGACCCATGTGAGTTTGTAGAGGCTGGAAGACGTACTGTGAGGATGGATTGCAGATGTTTCTCTAGACTGTCTTAAAATGTAAAGCAAAAAATATCTGACCACTTCACAAGTCAGTTAGGCTTTCAGGTGTAGAGGTCCCTCTTCTCAGCTGGCAAAGTAAGTGCCGCTATACCCAACCCCAGATGATACAAACTAGTTCAGAATACAGCAATACTACTGCCCTGTTGGCCTCTGCTGACAAGGCCTAGCCTTAGACGACACTACATAGAGTACTGCTTTTGTGATAGAAAAGTGCTCTCCTGTGGGCAGGCTCTGGCTCCCAAGCTGAGAATTAAGTCCAGCTGTGGCCACCGTATCCAAGATGGTGCCCTCCACACAGGCAGCAGACAGAAGGGCTAAAGGTGCCAAGAGGTAGTGATTCCTCTGATTCTGTTGCAGGACCCCCAAAGCAGGTGGTACTAGGTAAATTACTGGTTTTCTGTCAGAGAAGCTCTGTCTTGTTTGCAAGCGCTGGCTCCCAGGCTAAGAATGAGGTCCTGCTAGAATCTCCATATCCAACATGGCGTCCTGCACACTGACTGCGAAACTCTGTACAAATGCCGCTGAGGCAGACACAAAACGACAGGCTTAGAGTGACTAGGTTAACAGAGTCCTAAGCCTGGCCCTCAAAATATGGAAATTTTGCCTGCTTGTACCCCCAGCAGTGTGTCTGAGTCTAGCCGCTAGGCAAGACCCTGCTCCGCTTGCCGGCCAAGACAGAGGAAAAAAAAAAAGTCAAATTGATGTGTTTACCTTCAGTCCATGAGAGTCAGGCCTAGCCAGGCGTGGGAGTCAGCATAAGAGAGGAGGTTTTCCACTCAGTAGTATGAAGACCAAACTAACAGCCCTGTGCCGTGTCCTGGGGCTGATTAGATGACCAGAAGGCTCCGTTTGATTATCAATTCAGGTCTTGGATTCCAGAGGGATATAAGGAGACGTGTGCTTAGTCCGCCATCTTGACTCTGCCCCCTTGTCCATTTTTTTAAATTGGGTTGTTAGTCTTTTTCTTGTTGATACTTTGCAGTGCCCTGTAGCTTACTGGAGATCAGACACCAGTGAGATTCGTGTTTGCCAAATATTTTGTCCCAGACTGTAGGTGGTCTTTTATTCTGTTGGTGCAGTCTTTGGATGAGCATATGTGTTTTAGTAATTCCTGTTTATCTACTTTCTCTTCTGCTGTTTATGCATCATTAGTAATGTTTTATGGTCTGTTTATGCCATGTATTAACACTTCCAATGTTGTCTCTATTTTTTCTCCCATGATCTTTATCAATTTAAATTTGATATTGAGGTCTTTGATCCATTTTGAGTTAGTTTTTGTCCATACTGTGAAATATGAGTCTTGTTTCGTATTTTTGCAGATGGATATCCAGTTTTGCCAACAGCATTTATTGACAAGACTGCTTTTTCCCCAGTTCACAGACTTTGGGCCTTTGTCAAATAACAGCTGCTCATGTGGGTGCTGTTATTTCTGGATTCTCTGCTCTGTGCCATTGGTCTGTCTTACCTGTTTCTGTACCAGCACCAGGCTGCTTTGACTACTGGGGCAGTGTAATATGTTCTAAGGTCAGACAGTGTGAGTCTTCCCCCTTTGTTCTTCTTCTTCAGAAATGCTTTGCTTATCTCGGGCTTCTTCCCTTTCTATAGGAAGTTGGTGATTTGTTTGTGCATCTCATTAAAAATGCCAGGAATTTGTATTGGAGTTGCGGTGTATCTGTAGATAGCTTTAGGTAGAATAGACATTTTTGCAATGTTAAGTCTTCCTATCCACAAGCAAGGTACGTTTTTCTACTTACGTAGATCTCTTTTAGTTTCTTGCAGTAGTCTTGTAATTTTCTTTGTATAGGTCTCTTACATCTCTGGTTAGATTTATTCCTAGGTATTTTATCTTCTTGGGTGCTATTTTAAAAGGTTCTGATTAGGTGATTTCTTCTTTGATAGTCACTTTTTGGTTTAAAGGGATTTAGCTGATTTATTTATATTTATCTTATATTCTGATACTTTGCTGGACTCTTCGATTAGTTCTAGTAGTTTTTTGTGGATTCTTTAGGATTTTATTTGTATAAGATCATATCATCTCCCAGTAAGATACTTCTTCCTTACAGATATGGATGTCCTTTATTTCTTTATCTTGTCTGATTGCTGTGGCTAGAACCTCCAGCACAATGTTGAATAAAAGTTGTGACAGTGGTTATTCTGGTCTGGTTTCTGTTGTAAAGGAGAATGCTTTCAAACTCTTACCATTTAGGATGATGCTGGCTGTTGGCTTTGCATAGATGCCCCTTATTATGTTGAGGAATTTCCCTCCTATTCATATTCTGCTACGAATTTTTAACATGAATGAGTATTGGAATTTGTCAAATGCCTTTTCTATATGAATTGGTAAAATTAAGTGATTCTCTTTGTTTTTTGTGTGTTTGACTGCATTGTTTTTATAATAGCGAACCATCCCTGAATTCCTGGTATGAATCTTTCTTGGTCATGATGATTAATTTTTTGATATGTTTTTCAATTCTATTGGCTAGAATTTTGTAGGAGACTTTTTTCATCTAATTTCATGAGAGATATTGCTATGTAATTTTCCTATTTTTGTGCCGTCTTTATCTGGTTTTGGTGTCAGGGCTATGCTGGCTTTATAGAATGAATTTGGGAGTGTTCCATCCTTTTCTATACTGTGAAATATTGCTAGTAATTAACTAGTGGTATTAACTCCTTTCTAAAACTTTGGTAAAATTGTACAGTGAAGCTGTCTGCACCAGGACTTTTTTTAGTTGGTAGTTTTCAAATTACTTTTCAACAGACTTATTAAGTGTTCTATTTCTGTTTGTTTGGGTAGGTGACATGGTTCTAGAAATTTGTCTATTCCCTCTAGGTTTTCAATTTTGTTAGAGTATAGTTTTTCATAATATTCTGTTATGTTTCATTTAATTTTGACTGGGGGAAGTCAACCAAGAAGGTGGACTAGACACGTGTCTCTTTGATTCCCTTGGAGAACTAAGGCCTGAAATGACAATTCAGTGGAGCAGCATGGACATCCTGGGAGCCCTAGGATCTGGTGTAGGGTTGTCCAATTATACTAGGCTCCAGGAAGGGGGATACTACCTCTCTCAAAGATGAAGCAGCAGCACAGAGCCTTGCTTCTGCTAACTCACTGTTTGGGAGGACTGCAGGTACTGATGCATTCTTTGTTAACTGGGTGCCATCTTTACCAGCCAGGAGATGAAGCCTGCCACCCCAGAGTCCATCTGCATCCAGTCACTGGAGTACACACAGGCAGCTGGTGACCAAATATAGTAGTGCCCTTACTGCCCACTTAGAACTATGTCTCAGCTCCTGTTGAGGTAACACTAGAGAAACTGAACAGCTCCTAGGTGGTATGAAGACCAGAATCCGTAGCTAACCATTTAAAGAAGCAATCCACCACGGCTCTAGAAAACTCCAAAAATAAAGAATCCAAAAACTTCCGAGATGAAGAGCCTTTCTGAAATTATCAGAGGTCAAGTATGAAAGAATTATGTATAGAGTCCTCCTAAAGATTAAACAAAATGCAGTAGAACAAAGTGAAAAATTAAGAAAGCTATTTGAACTGATGGAACATCAATAATCTGAAATCCAGCAGATCAATAATAAAATTACAGAATTGGACAACTCAATTCAAAGCCAAAAGAACAGAATTCAAGAGAAGAAAGCCAGAGTTACTGATCTTGAGGATAGAGCAACTGATACCAGCATTCATGAGGAGAAATTAGAGAAAAGTAATAAGAAAAATGAAGAAGGATTAAGAAACATGTGGGACTCTGTTAAGTGGAATAATCTATGAGTAATTGGAGTACCTGAACAGGGAGGGATAGCTGAAAGTACAGAGAGTATTACTGTAGAGTTGCTGACAGTAAACTTCCCTGAAATTATGAAAGAAACATACATATGCAAGACGTGTATTGAATGCCACAAAAACCAGACCCCAAAAGAAATATACCAAGCCATATTGTAATGAAGCTTAATAAAATGACACTTAATAAAATGAATCATAAAGAGAGGCTGTGAAAGGCAAGGAGGCTTAAAGGAAAGCTAATACATGTAAGGAAGCCCTGCAGGCTTTGTCTGACTTTTCAGCAGAAACAATGTTGGCAAGAAGGCAGTGGGATGACACATTCAAAGCCTTGAAGGAGGAAAAACTTCCAACCAAGAATTATATACCCTGCAACATTGTCTCTCAGTTATTAAGGTGAAATAAAGACATTTGCAGATAAACAGAAGCTTAGAAACTCTGTAAAATCCAAACCAAATCTACAAGGAATACTGAAAGAAGTTCTGTGTTTAGAAAAACAGAAACATCAATTGTGTACTGAAGGAGGCAAGGCAGGACACAGCATCCAGAATCCTACTGTTAGGGAAGTCACGAAGCTCAATGAAAGCTACAATATTACACGAAGGGAACCAGTGATCTTCACATGAAAACTATAACATCATCATGCTAAAAAAGGGATATATTATAGTAGGTATAACCCTTTCAGATGGAGAGGAGATTAAAAAGATATGCAGAAGTGAAAGTCTGGTTTAAACTTAGAATATTAAGGGGGATCATAAGGGTAGCCACAAAGCAAGATAACAGTGTGACACATAAACGCAAGAAATGTAATAGAGGACTCTCAGCGAACACAAAACAGGTGAAAAAGATGAGACATCAACCCATTAAGAAGAATGACCCAGACAATACTAAGAGCAACATAAAAAGCATCAACAACACAAAAATAAATGCCTCAAAATGACAGTACTCAACACCTGCCTATGAATAATTACACTGAATGTAAGTGGCCTGAATGCTCCAGGAAAAAGGCAGACAGTGACATCCTGGATCAAAAGACACGACCTATTTGTTTCTTGCAAGAAACATACCTTAGACTCAAAGATAAGAACAAACTGAAAAGCAAAGGATGGAAAAATATATACCAGGCTAGAAATATACAAAGAAGAGCAGAAGTGGCAATACTAATCTCAGATAAAATAAACTTGAATGTAAAATCCAACATCGTGGACCAAGATGGTCACTGTTTATTGCTGAATGGTTCAATACATAAGCAGGACATAACAATATTAAATATTTATGTACCCAATATACCAGAGCATCTAAATACATCAAACGCTGACTGGGTTGAAAAATGAGATCGATCACTCCACAATAGTAGTTGGAGACGTCAACACTCCACTTTCAGTAATTTTGATTGCGTCTGTTGTGATATTGCCCATCTCATTTCTTATTCGGATTATTTCCTTCCTCGCCTGTTTTTTTTTTTTTTTTTGGTCAGTTTGGCCATTGGTTTATCAACTTTGTTGATCTTTTCTAAAAACCAGGCTTTTATCTTGGTAATTCTTTCAATTGTCTTTCTATTCTGTAATTCATTTGGTTCTGTTAGAATTTTTATTATATGTTTTGCTCTGGTACTGGAGGGGTTCTTTTGTTGTTCTCTTTTTACTTGTTCAAGTTCTGGGTTAATTATTTTGTTTCAGCCCTTTCTTCATTTTGGATATGTGTACTTATTGAGATGAATTGACCTCTGAGCTGCTTTTGCTGTATCCCATAGCTTCTAGTAGGATGTGTTTTCATTCTCATTTGAGTCCATGGATTTATTTATTTGTCTCTGATTTCTTTAACCTAGAAGTTTTTGAGCATAGTATTGTTCAGTTTCTAAGAATTTGAATTTCTGTCTTTGCTTTTTCTGTTATTGATTTTTACTTTTATGGCATTATGTTGTGAGAATATGAGTTGTAATATTTCAGTGCTTTGGATTTTGTTAAGAGTTGCTTTATGGCCTAATAATGTGATCTATTCTGGAGAATGTTTCATATGCCTTGGACAAGATGATATACTTGTCTTTTGTTGGGTGGAGAGTTATATATATGTTTATGAGGTCCAGTTGGTTGATTGTCACATTTAGATCTGTATCTTTATTGAGTTTCTCTCTGGATATTGTTCCCATTACTGAAAGTGGCATGTTAAAGTCTTCTATTATTATTGTTAGCTGAATATTTAACTTTGTAATGCTGTTACAGTTCATTTGATATAGTTAGAAGCTCCATTTTTAGATGTGTAAATACTTAATATGGTTATGGCCTCCTTATGTATTAAACATTTAAGTAGTACATAATGTTCTTCATTGTCTGTGATGGTGGATTTTACTTTAAAGTGTATTTTATCTGAAATTAATAATGTCACTCCTGCTCTTTTTTGTATCTTGTTAGCTTGACGTATATTCTTCCTTTGAGTTTCAGTATCTTCATATCTTTATGTCTAAGGTGTGTTTCTTGTAAGCAACATGCAGATGGATTTTTAAAAATCCATTCTGTAGCTTTTTATCTGTTTATTGGTGCAGCCAACCCATTTACATTCAATGTAATTCTTGATAGTTATGAATTTAGTTCTGTATTTTTGGTACTTTTTCTTTGTTTGCTGTTGAGAGTTTCTTTGTTCCACTTAATTTCCTGTGCTAAGTCTTTTTTCTTTATGGGTTTTTATTTCATTCTTTTCATTGTTGGTTTTGTATCTGTTGTGACTTCTTGATTTTGTGTCTTCCTTTTATCTGTAGGATGATTAATTTGGTTTGTGGCTCCCCCGATATTTCCACCTAATGATCTAAGTTTAAATCAGTCTTTCAATTCTTTGTATTGCTTTGACTTGTCCTCCCTCTGAGAGATATATGAACACTTTAATTTGCCCTTCTTTTTCCTGTAATGTCATCATTTACACAATGAGATCTCTTGTTCCTGTATTTTTAATATTTTTGCTTTGATTAAGTTTTGTGGATTCCCTGTCCAATTTGGTCTCTGGATACTCTATGCTGCAGTGAATCCTTCAGCATATATTTAGTACTGTTGATTTTCTAATTGACAAATTTCCTTCAATGTTTCTTGTCATTTTGGTTTGGTTTTGAAAATTCTCTGAACTTCTCTTTATTTGGGAATATCCTAATTTTGCCATTGTATTTGAGAGATAGTTTTATAGGATAGGTAATTCTTGGCTGGATGTTTTTTTCCTGCAGAGCTTTGTATATGTCATCCCATTGCCTTCTTGCCAACATGGCTTTCACTGAGTAATCTGAACTGAGTCTTAATGACTCTCCTTTGTAAGTTATTATTATTATTATTTTTTTGTTAAGCCTTTGAAAGAATATTCTTATCTTTAGTTTTGTTAAGTTTAATTATAATATGTCTTTGTATCTTTCTTTTGGGATCTATCTTGTGTGGAGTTCAGTGAGCATCTTGGATAGATGGTGTCTTGTCTTTCATGATATTAGGGATGCTTTCTGTGAACAAATCTTCAACAATTCTCTCTGCAGTTTCTGTTATCCCTCCCTGTTCTAGTTCTCCAGTCATTTGTAAATTATTCCTCTTGAGAGAGTCCCACATAACTCTTAGTGATTCTTTATTTTTTAAAGTTATTTTGTCTGATTTTTACTTATGTTTGCTGGTGTCAGTTGCTTTATCTTCAGTATCAGTAATTCTGCATTCTGTTGCTTCATCCTTTGACTTTCTGTTGAATTTTCTAGTTCTGTAATTTTATGGTTTATCTGCTGAATTTCAAATCAGTGTTGCTCTAGCAATTCTTGTAGCTTGTTTAATTTTTCATTACATTCTGCTGAACTCTTTCTAATCTCTTTCCTGACTTCTTGAAGGACTCTGTACCTTACTCTTTTGTAGTCTACCTCTGATCATTGGAGGAAGTCTACTTCCTCTGGGAAGTTTTTAATTTTTCGTTTTGGAAATTTTCTCTGGTTCTTTAAATGATTAGAAATTGATTGTTGTCTTTGAGCCATCAGAAACTTGTAATTTATTTGTTTGATTGTTGTGATCAAATTTACCAAGCCAAGTGCCGTCGAGTCGGATAATTTTTATATATAAATATACTTTAGTTTTGACTGCCCAAGGAGTCTATTTGTTTCAGCTAGTTTAATTTTTGGAGGCTGGCAATAATTCTGATACCCTGTCACCAGGTAGTTGGAGCAGTGAACGTGCCAAGAAAGATAGCAGGAGTTGCTGGCTTAGGCGAACCAGCAGCACTTTTTTTTCTTTCCCTGTTTCCTTCTCTATGTCTGGGATAATAGCTCAGATCACATGTATAGGATGTCCCACTTTTAGCCTTGGTAACATGTCAGCATTTAGTTCCTGGTGTAAGTAGAGAAGGGAGAGGGAAATGCTGGCCCTAGGGAGAAAAATCAGCACATAGGAAGTGTCTGAACCACAAGAGATTGCAAGCACTTTGCTTATAACTCTCAAGTAAGAGTCTTCTGCAGTTCTGTAGGTGTGGTGATCCATAGCTCTGCTTCCCCACTGAGAAAGAACACAGCTGTCATGCACAGTGCTGTATTAGGCTACAAGCTGCCACCATGTTCTGTGAATATGGCACCCTAAGCTCAGCTTCTCTGCTGAGAAAGATGTGCTCCACTCAGGTGCCACTGCCCTGCCTGGCCCTTGGTCACTGCAGTGCTCTGTAGGTGTGGCTGTTGCAAGCTCAGCTTCTCCAAAAAGAAATATGTATCTTATGCTGCTACTCCATTCACTTGTTTGGCAAAAGCAGGCCCCTCAATGAGTGCAGATACAATTCTGACAGAGGTAGTTTTTCCCCTCCATGTCACCCAGTCTGATCTCTCAGCTTTCTGTCTGATATTCAGGGCTCCTAGAATGCCCTATATAGTCTGTTCAGTTTTTCAGGCTCTTTGTTGTTAGAGAGATCAGAGAACACATGTGGCTGCTCCTCCACATTAGCCCTGCCTCTCCATTTGTTAATTTTCTAATGCTAAATGATCCTTGTATACCTGGTATCCCGCTTGATTATAGTGCTTTTTTCCTTCATGATGCTGATTTCTATTGGCTAGAATTTTGTTGAAAATTTTTGTGTCTATATTGATCAGAGATACTAGTCTTCAGTTTTCTTTTTTGTGGTGTTTTGCATGGCTTTGATATCAGGGCTATGTTGCCTTCGTGAAATGAATTCAGTGGTATCCCTTCCTTTTCTATGATCTAAAATAATTTTCTGTTGAAGGCATCCAGGCCAGGCCTTTTTTTTTTTCCCCCCAGGATTTTAAAATTTCCTTTTCAGTTCCTTCTGTTGTTGTGGGTCTGTTCAAATTATCTATCTCGGTGTGTGTTAGTTTAGGTAGGCAGTTTGTTTCTAGAAATTTCCCATTTCCCTTAGGTTTTCGAATATATCCAATGACAGATTTTTTTTCTTTTCTTTTTTAAACAGCATTCTGTTATATCCTTTTTATTTCAAAGGGTCTGTTGTAATGTTCAGCATTTTGCTTCTTATTAGGGTTGTTTGCTTCCTCTCCTGTTTTTCTTGATTTGTTATTTTTCTCAAAGAATTATCTTCTGGTCTTGTTGATTATTTCTTTTGTTTTTCTGTTCTCTTTTTATTTCTGCTATAATCTTTATTATTTTCTTTCTTCTAGTGACTGTGAGCTTCTTTTGCCATTCTGCATCTGCTGGTTCTAGTTTTAAGGATAGCATTTTGATTTTGGCCCTTCTTTTTCTGATGTGTGCATTTATTGCTATAAATTAAATTCTGAGCACTGCCTTTGCTCTGTCCCAAGAGTTTTGTCATACTGTGTTTCAATTTTCATTTGAGTAAGACTTTCTTGATTTCATCTTTGATTTGTAGTGCTGCCCAGTTTTTTTTTAAAAAAAAAAACGGAAGGTGTTATTCACTGTCTATGTTTTTAATTTCTTCTCCCTTAGTCTTCCTGTTAGTGATTTCTACTTTTATGACATTGTAACTGGAGAAGATGCTTTGTATTACATTGATGTTTTGTATTTTATTGAGTTTCTTTTGTTGCCTAAAATGTGGTCTATTGTGGAGAATGTTCCATGTGCACTGGAGAAGAATGTATACTCTGGTGCTGTATCTGGTCAGGTTGGTTGATTGTGGGCTTTAGATCTTCTGTATCTTAATGCTTTTCTTCATAGATGTTCTGACCTTTACCAAGAAGAGTGTCTTGAAGTCTTCTGCTGTTACTGTAGAACTGTCACTTTTTGCTTTTCATACTATTTCAATTCATTTTGGAACCCTGTGTATGGGTATGTAGATATTTATTGAGATTATGTGTTTTTGAAAATTGTCTCTTTAATCATTACATAGTGTCCTTTTTTATTTTTTATGATTGATTTTACCTTTAAGTCTGTTTTATCTGAATTAGTGTGGCCACTCCTGTTTTTTTTTTTTTTGGTTATTGTTTGCTTGATATATTTGTTTTCATCCTTTGATTTTTAATGTATTTCTGCATCATAGACTTATTAAGATGATAAATTGAAATAAATGTGCCTTCAATTTTCTTAAAAATGCAAATGTGATGTAAAGATTTAAGGTTTCAAAATTGTGATCAGTGCAGTAGATATGTAAGAGCTTCACTAGTGATGCTCAAATACAGGATGTTTTTAAAATTTGTTTTTCTATCCCAGAGTACCCCGTCCTCCCTTTTCAGTCATTTCTAGTTTAAAGCCATTTCATTTTAGTCAAATTTAAATGTTATATGTGAATGTCCATTTCAAAGCCCCTCTTCAAGGATTTAGGCAGAGCTCCCACACAGCTGTGGGGTCCTATTCAGAAATGGAAGACCAGTGGTCTGAACTTATTCCTTTTCTCTAGTTCCTGCTCTCTGTGTCCATGCAGCTGTAGAAGTGCGCTCCCATGAATGATCATGATGTGGTGGTGGTGATGGTCATCCCATCTTCTGTCAGTCACTATTGTTTCTCTGCTTAATACCAGTTATCTGTAGGGTTCCTGTGTACCCCTGGCATGTAAATAATGGCTCCCGTGTGCTTCATGTTTATTGGTTCTGCTGGAGAGTCCACATTGTCATCCCTTTACCCAGTTCCTCAGTATGGGTGATTCTCTAGCTGTCATTTTTTGTTGTCTTGGTGAAAAGTCTTGTTAATGGAGTCTTCTGGCTGTAGTGGACAGTTATGGTAGGATATTGACAGATTGGCTTCAGCCCGGATTGTGTTCAGGGTTTTTTTTTTAAGGCTGGGAAGTATTTAGACATCCTTGTAGGATGGGCAATGAGATTGCAAACTACTCTTGCTGACTAACCTGGACATTGTTTCAGCTTCATAATCTAGACTGTTTTGCATGTTCTGTCAGTATGAGATCCATCTGTCTGCTGTTGCTTCTGCAGTTTCTAGGGAAAAGATAGCCATTCCGTGAGCTAGGTGGAGGTGAGAATGGAGAACACAGAGAAGTGGAAGTGAGCAAGTGGCTGTTGATGACTCACGAAGACTTTGTATAGATGGTGGAGCCATAGTGTTTTGGAACATTGTTGCCTTGAAAACTTCGTGTTAGAGATACTTGTCCTACTTTTCTTTGAATTTAGAAGGTAAATCATACACTTATTTTTGTTCTTTATTCTAAGCTAACATAGCTCTTATATCTGTAAATGCATTCATTAATACTTAATTGGCCCATCCTTTATAATTCTTGGCCTGTGCCTATGCAGAGGTGCTGGACACGTCAGATTATTAGTGCTGTTTATTTACCTGTCTTACCTGCTAGGATGAGAGTGTCTTTTATTTTGTTCTTGTTGTTGAGAATATGCATAGTAAAAGATACACCAGTTCAATAATTTGTACATGTACAATTCAGTGACATTGATTATATTCAAGTTATGCATCCCATTTTCATCCTCCATTTCTGAATTGTTCCTCCTATCTTAACATAACCTTACTGTTCCTGAAGTTTCCTGTCCAGTCTTTTCACTGGCTATTGTCAATTTGATCCCATATAGATAGTTCTTGAAAGAGCAGAATGTTTAAAGCAGATACTTTTTACTAGTTAAGCTAAGCCATTGTGTGGTTTAAGGATTTCAGGGGATATTTTTGGTTTAATGTTTAACAGTTATCTCTGGGCAATAGTTTCAGGGGTCAGATAGCCTCAGTGACTCCAGAAAGCCTGGATTCCATGAGAATTTGAAATTCTCTTGGTTCTCCTCTCTTTTTGATCAGGATTCTTCTACAGAATATCTGATGTATCAAAATACTCAGTATTGGTAGCCAGGTACGATGCATTTATTTGTGAAGGAAATTATTCTCACATTCTTCCTATTCTTGACTCTCTTGGTCTGTTGCTTCAGATGACTAGAGAGCCATTGTTGTACCTTGGATGGCTGTTGGCCAGCTTTTAAGACCCTAAGCACTACACAACGAACTAGGAGGCAGAATAGAGGCACTAGAGTGGGAGCACTTACTGTACAGAGGCTGCTCGGAGCCTGGGACACAGTTGGTGCACGATAATGTTTGTTGCATGAGTAAACAGAGTAGGTGAACATGCAAATGACAGAGACTCTGGAGTTTCAGGGATAGGACCGTCTATTTAATTACTCAGCACCCAGGAGCAGTTTTCTAGATAGCAGATACTAGGATATGCCTTATGGAAGTTTGCTGTTCTTTTTCATCAATGCCA
Organism: Heterohyrax brucei; assembly: GCA_028571685.1. NCBI lineage: Eukaryota > Metazoa > Chordata > Mammalia > Hyracoidea > Procaviidae > Heterohyrax > Heterohyrax brucei. Next base: position 90,972,735 of record CM053146.1, read on the forward strand.
GGTTTGTAATTTTGCATCAACTTATATCCATTTGTCATATATGAAGTACAGGGCAACTCAATACGCAGATAATATTTTTCTTTTTCATATAGAAATATTTTTACCTAATTTTAACAAGAAGCTAGCAGTAGGATGAGTGCAACATGAAGAAATGAATTAGCTTCTTCCCTGCTTGGCTGCTGACCTACTTATATGGCTGAATTAGTATGTTTTTTTTTTTTATTTTTCTTTTTCAAACAGTGAAATCTACAGATGGTTTCCAGGTGTTAAGATCTAATGTTTGAAGGGAGAACATTTAAAAATTCACCCCACCTGAGGTAAAGACAGATGCTATTATCTATAAAATAAATCTAAGCCACAACCTTTAGTATAATTGCATCTTTCAAGGAATAATTTGTTTTGTCCCATCTTCCTCTTAATTGTATATGTATTTACCTTTTCTTTTTAGATTTAAGAACTAAAATCAGCTTTTTTAAAAAATTTGAGTTTAAGAGGAACACAGTAAGCTGTTCAGTTATCCTTGACATTTCAATAGCAGTGGAGTATAAATTTTTTTCATGGAATTCACAGCATTTCCTCACCTTACTTGCTCAGCTATTGAGCTCATGTCAATAAATTTGTCAGTTCTCTTTGCTGCTCAGCAGATGCAAGTATGCAGTTATTTGCATGATTCACAATGACATGTGATTTGAGAAGTTTCTGAATTCATAGTCATGTTCTCTGTAATAGAAAGTTTTCAGTCCTGTTTTCATTATTCTGGGAATTTTTCACTACCTTTGTTGTTCATGCATCATGACATATTAATTCTTTCAGAACTTTGCTTTCAGTTCTTGACTTTTTTTTTCATTTAACAAACAAGTATTGTGAGTTGAGTGGAAAATTCTTTGCTTCTTAAAGGCTTACACATCAGAAAGACAGAGACATAAGCAGCACAGTGACAAAAGCAGAAGAGAAACAGGTTGGATGGATTTGTGGCAAGAGGGAACAGAATGGTCACAGAGTACAGCACAGAGCTCATATTGGTACGAGTGCAGTTGGTTGGCCGTATGTTGAAGAAGGGTCTAGGCCAAGTGAATTGTTATGAAATGTAGAATAGTATAAATAAGTATGGCTTTGAGGCCGTCTCACAAATTTTATAACCTCCCTGCAGAAGCTGAGGCACTTCCACTGTGAGAATACCGCTGGGCCCAGGAACATGCTCTGACAGCTTCAGGAGCTTGCTAAATAGTGACTAAGACCTGACATCCACACAAAGGACAGATTATGGAAATGGTGTGCAGTAGCAGTTCCGTGCTGTCCTGCCTGAGGAGCTCAAGGCTTGTTGCAGAGATGTTAGCCCAGGGTCAGAATTACTGTCTAAGTCTTGCTGCTTGCTTTCTGCTCAGCCTATGTAGAAAAATTTAGCTGAAGTTTCTCTTTGCTGCCAGGTCCAACTGCGGCAGTGGGAGAGCTGAACCTCAGTTTTCTTTAAGCTTCACTTCGACTGTTTATAATAAGAATCAATCAAAACTCATGCAGTTTTATTTCCTGGAATTGAACTCCAGAAGGAGTTTCACTGTCCTTTTGTTAGGACACTGAGCTTGCTAAGTGTATTTTTTGCTCTTCTGAATGCCTCCTTGTTTGCATTTTGTGGTATGTTTTAATATATTGTTTCTATGTATCCAAAGAGTAACCAGCTTTAAATTTCAAAATTCTCGAGTCTCCCTGTACTAGCTTTCTCTTACTCAGTACAGGTAGTAGGGGTACTTTGACATATTCAAGTTTGATGAGAATTTGTTTTTTTTCTAACAAATTTCTGGTAAGTTATACGTAAGAATCCCCTGGGAAGCTTGTTAAAATGTGGATTTTAATTCAGTATATCTGGGGTGGAAATGCAATTTTTAGCAGGGAACCTGTTAGACATACAGATTCTCAGCTGGAGTTCCCACCAGAGCTAGCAGCTTTGAAGCACTGTAAATAAGGCTAAAATTATCCAAATAATGTAGTAGGGAGTCGATATGGATAATTCAAAATAATATTTACTTACTTAGGAAAAATACATTTGAAGATCTATCACTTATCAAATCAGTTTGTAATCCTGGAGTAGTGATTCCCAAACACTAAAACACAGTTTCCTGGGCTCCCACCTTTCCCAAGAGTTTCTGACTAAGTAAGTCTAGGGTAGAAAACCAAAGCAACACATTGTCTTTAAGTTGATAGTGACCCTATAAGGTACAGTAGAACTGCCCCATAGGGTTACCGAGGAGCACCTGGTGAACTCAAACTATTGACTTTTATGTTAGCAGTTGCAGCTCTTAAGCACTACACCACCAAGGTTTCCTGGTCTGAGCTAGGGCTTGAGAATTACATCTTGAACAAGTTCCCGTTGATTTGGATGCTGCTGTTCCCACAGGTACATTGCTGAGCAATTAGGTAAACAAAAATCTGTAACAAGGAATGAGCGTAGAGAAATATTGGACCTTAGGAACTTACTGTAGGATGTCTAGAAACTAGAAGACCTATATATGAGTAATGAAGAATTAGTTCTATTCTGGATTGTTCCAACATTCAGGATGAAATTATGTCCCTATTCAATTTTTTATATTCTTTATCTGCTTTTTTCTTTTTTTCATTTCTGTACATTCAGTGATCTTCAACATGCTCTAAAAATTTTTCTGGTAACTTTTCTCCCTGGCCTCCAATATTATTTACTCTTAACTTCAGGTCATAATAGCTATTTAGTTATACTCATCTCTGTCAGTTCCTCATCTCAGGTGGAATTAAATCAGAGGGAACTTCCAGGCCCACTGAAGGCCAGCAGGGCATATACTTGAGATCGACAAATAAATAGGAGGCATGATAGGCATAATGCTATAGATATTTTCCTCAGATTCCCACAACTCGCTTACTCAGCGAAGTGCTATCCTAGGTACTGTTGTGAAAGAACTTTGCAGGTAGAATCCGTGTTGCTAATCAAGTGACCACAAAATACAGAGATTATCCTGGATTGTCAAGGTGGGCTCAGTACAATAACCTGAGCACTTAACAGCAGAAGAAAGAATGGCTGAGCTATCTGAGAGATGTGGCGAAAGAGAAGGCAGGAAAGATGAGGCAGAAGGGGAGGTCAGAGAGATCTGAAGTGTGAAAAAGACTGGACGCGCCGTTGCTGGCTTTATAGGGGACCACGAGCCAGGGGGAAACCCTGGTGGTATAGTGGTTAACTGCTACGTCTCAAACCATGAGGTCCACAGTTCACATCCTCCAGGCGCTCCTTAGAAACTCTATGGAGCAGTTCTGCTCTGTCCTATAGGGTCACTATGAGTCAGAATTGACTCAGCAGCAGTGGGTTTGGTGTTTTGGATTGTGAACCAGGGAATGTGGATGACCTCTAGAAACTGAGAATGACTCCCTGCAAGCAGTCAGCAAAGAAATGGGGAATGAATAAAACAGTTTTGTCAGTTAACCTGGATGAACTTGGAAGTACATTCATGTCCAGAGACTGCAGAAAGCATCACAAGTTAGTTAATACCTCCACATCAGCCTGTGAGACTCAAAAAGGAAACAGTTCAGCCTTACTGTACCTTGACTTTTGAACCCAGGGAAACTGTAAGGTAATAAATGATGTTGTTGTAAACTACTAAATTTGTGATAATTTGTTTCTGCTGTAATAGAAAACTAATATGAGGGGGAGGTGGGGATCACATTCACTCCATTAAAAACCACATGGGCAGACTATTCTGCCCAAATATGTGGTTATTCTCTGTGTGTAGGTTAGCTTAACCCTTTGTAATGTTTTAAAAGGCGGAATAAAGGTCTGGTGAACTATTTTCTGTGGAGAAAACCACAATATTATCTTTTTTGAGGCGTCATAATACACAGTTCCATATATGGCTTTGCCAAGCCCTACTGGAGAAAAATATCCGTTGATTCTAATTCTAGCTTTTTAGTTTTTTTCTCTGATATTTGTTTAAACACATAATACTTTAAAAGTAAAATAGTTTTGAAGTTACTATCTAAAGCTTTTTTAAAATCATATAGAACTAGTAGTCTAGGAACTAGTGACACTGGAAATCTTTCATGTAAGACATCTAGGGGATAATTCCCTATACTTATTTCCTTGTATTTGGTCCTGAACTGTCTATTTTAAGAGATGACATTTTTATAGCGAATTTATGAAAAATTATCGTGCCCTTCTCTGTTGTCTGTATCTTGCTGTTGTTAGGTGCTGTCGAGTCAGTTGTGACTCATAGCAACCTTGTATGTGCAAGAGAACGCAGCACTGCCCAGTCCTGTGGCATCCTCACAATTATTGTTGTGTTCGAGCCCATTGTTTTAGCCATTGTGTCAGTCCACCTCTTTGAGGGTATTCTTTTTTTTCTCTGACCATCTACTGTTTCAAGTATGAGGTCCTTCTTTAGGGACTAGTCCTTCCTCATAACACATTCAAAGAATGTGAGATGAAGTCATGCTATCCTCGATGTTATAACTAGATGTTGCAAATACCTGCTGGCCAGGCACATTATGTAAATGCGTGAAGTGGGCTGATTATAAGTGAATGGGAAATACTGTGTCTCGTGTACTCCTATGAGAGATTTTCTAGAGTATGTATGGCTAGATGTGAAGGTGCAGAGATCTTGAACTTTATATTAGGTATGACCAAATAACCTCGGAATGGCTTCTAGCAATTTTTACTTCTATCAACATTGGTAAAGAATTTTAGAACATTTCTTTAAATAAGAGAAAAATGGATATGCATTTTTAGCAAATAGGATAAAGTGTGCTAAAGCTGGTGATGGGGTACAGGTGCATCTATCTGTTAATTTTCTGTGTATTTGAAAATTATCACAATTAATCATAAAATATTAAAGTTACAAGAAGAGATGCAGATCCACAGAGAACTGTGGGAACTCTGTGAAGCTGGAGAACATGGCTTGTCTAAAGCAGACAGGCTTTCCTTAACTGAACAAACTCTTACCATGTAAAATGGCATTGTGAAATCTGAATTTTCAATAAAAGCTTGAGGTACAAATATTTATGTGAAATTTTTCAATATTTATAGCAATGTGCAGACAAAAAAAAAATGAACAAAAGCAACAACAACAAAAAACCTATTTGTGTACTGGTTTAGACTTGTGGGCTGCTGGTTGTAATCCCAATTGTTTGGGGAAGAAGGTGAACCTGGTCTAGTCTGTTCCTTCTACCACTGTGTGGGGGATTCACGGGAGCTTGTCTGCCACAGAGGCTACCTCTTCTGCATCTGGAGAAAACAACAGTGAAGTGTGGATCTGAGCCCCTGGAAGAGCTGGAGTGAAAGCCATAAACAGTCTTGTCAGGAATAATTTTTGACACCCAGAATCTGCAAATACTGCCCATAGAATACACCCAAACTTCTTAGCCAAACCTTTTGAGCTTTGTTTTGCCATTTTAAAAGTTATTTTTCAACTGTCCTTTAAAAAAATTCTCTTTGTGTGACTAAACTTTTCTGGAGAAGTGATATAATAGAAATTTAAAGCAAAACCAGTGGAATTGAACTGACTTGAGATTGAAACTAGGCTTCAGCATTATTTGCTGCATAATCTTGGGTGGATGTTTCACTTTTCTGATCTTTATTTTCTTCACATGAAGTGGATAAAGTCATAGTGTTCATATGGCAGATTTGTTAAGAAGATTAAAGGGACTATATACACATACAAAGTCTTAAGTACAATGCCTAGCTTACTGTAAGCATTCAGTGTTAACTCTTATTGTCATCTGTGAAATCAGGATAATAACATCATTAGTGTGAGGGTGGAATTAGATTACGCAGTAAAACCTGCATAAGCCAGAACTCCTGTAGGGCAGAAACCTGTAAGAGAAGGAAAACTCAAATATGTTTCACTAATAGAGAACAATGGAAAAGTGGTAAGCTTGCACCTTGCCAAAGACAGAAAATGTGCAACCAGAATTGACAAAGCAGTCCCTTTTAAGTTCCAGCTCTCACAGGTTTCACTGTATACTTAAAGTGCTCACTGAAGTGCCCAGCACAAATTGTAGTTGTAATTCTTATTCCCTGCTCTTTCCTACCTACCCATACTTATGATAGTCCCCCTGATTTAAGACTCTCTTTAGTGTCTACATGTTTAAATTCTGCCCATTTTCAAATGTCATTTCAAATATCATCTCCTCTAGAGAGTGGTCATTCATTTAAAAAATATTTATTGAGAACCCTCTTCTGAATGGCTGTATTATTTTATCTGTAGTTCTTTCTTGGTATTTTCACTTTTATACTTGTAATATATTGATTTGATACAAAGATGTCAGTTTTCAGAAGGCAGAATATATTTTTTATTCATCTTTATATCTCCCGCCCTCTCTGGCCCAAGACTAGACACACAGTTGGCGGTAATTTTTTTTTTCTCGAAAAAGGAAATGAAGCTTTATAGAAATTTTCCTCTTCTGACAGAGGGAATACATTGCAGTTGCAGATGTGTTTCCAGAAAAGACAGGACTTCCAAATGTTAAGTGCTGGGCTCATTGGGAAGTGGTGCCACTAAAATTTTATATACCCAGGCAGCCTGGATATCTCAAAAGTGGGGATTTTGTCTTGCTGGAATTGATGGAATAATTCACTGTAAACACCTTACTCACTGAAGAAACCATTCAGAGTTGCTATTTTAAAAGATGGTTTCCATTCCAGTAATACACTAGTGTGCGTAAAACTTCCCAGATTGCTTGATTATTTGCTAAATCCTTGATAAGATGTAACACAGTTTATCCTATGTCTTAGAACATTTCTTGGAGACAGAAATGCTACCTTGACACAGGTCTAGTCATTTGTGGCTTGGGACATGTCCTTTTACCTTTTACTTCTCTCAGTATGTGTATGATTCCTCTTAGGTGTAAAGGGTTGATTCGTTAGGTTGAAACTGTTTGTGGACTTCGGCATAATTGGTAGCTCATTTTCACCTCTTCTAATTATTCCCTTAATTTTTTTTTTTAAACTATTTGGAAAAAGGCTAACAGCACTGTGAAGAAAGCAAAAGGAAGGTCAAGTCTCCTTCGGGGGAGGAGGAGTATGTTTTGGGAGGGGTTTTTTAAGGAGAAATAATGCTGGGGCAATTGTGGGGGTGTCAGGAAGTGGATAAGAGAAGAACAAGCATTTTAGTAAACAAGGCTGTGAGCTGTGTGTTCAGTTGCCCTTCATGATCAACAAGATACCAGTGCCCTTGTCTTCCTCTTGTTTTGGAGTTTCAGGGAAGGCTAAAAGGCTGAAAACACCACATTCTAAAGAGAAGTACTTGGTACCCAGCGTGGCACCTGCGATGGGGGAGGCCCCAAATGGATTTTCTCAGCAGCAACCAATCATCCACATCACATTCATATAGTAAGGTGAGGCTTAGGAGGCTGAGAGAATTTATTTGAAGAAGGTTATCAGTGTGTTAGATGATTCTCCTTACCAGACTACATCCAATCTGAGATAATGGGTAGAGGGAGTGCTCCCCTTTTGTTTTAAGCCCAGAGGAAAGTTTTTCTCTGTCTTAGAGGTGTGAGAGACTACAAGGCTAACATCTGGTTGATGTTTGAAAGTTTAACAGGTGAGGAGATGGAGCTGATTCTGCCCCTTTCTGAATGCAAAGGAAATAGGATTGTAATGGCAGCTAAGTGCCTGTCCACCAATGGAAGGGCAAAGGCAGAGTTTCTTGGGGATGGAAGCAGCTATGAATAGTGACAGTTAAAGACTTCTTAAAATCTGTTCTGCCTAGGAACACTGCTGGGCTTCACAACTTAAATGGAAACTATGAATGACTTGCAGACTAGAGGCTACCAGGAGAGGAAGGGGTAGCTGTAGGCACCTGACTGGAGGAGAGGTGCAACGGATGCTGCAGAGAGTGTAGAGTTTGGGGCTCAGGTCTTCCGTAGGGGGCAGTCTCACAAGTACAGCAAACTCTCCCCATTTTCCTCTAAGACAAAAAGGATTCGCTTCAGACATCTGCCACATACAGGGAGTAACAATTCCAGATCTTGATGAGAGCAGTCAAGTCAGACAATGTCTTCTCACCTGTTTTCCTCTCTCTGCTCTGACCCTGAGGAAGCCCAGTAGACATGGAAGGGAGGGAGCTGGGTAGGCTCACGACTTCACTGGCTTATATACCTGGGCTTCCAGGCCTGGGTCAGATGTGACGTGGAAGAGGTCCTAAATCAAGTTCTGATTTTTACACTAGCTGGGATGGAGTTAAACTTGATTTCTGTACTGGGCCAGCTATTTTTAAGTGCCTAAACTAAATTTCCCCTTTAATATGTAATTCTGACTGGAAAAGCTATAGGATCTTTCAGAAGTACATGAAGCCAATTTAACGGAGAACTATAAGAAAAATATAATTGCTTTCGTCCTTGAACGAGTTTAGCTCCTTCAGCGAACCAGTTACAATGGCTTATGAGGAATGTAAGTAAAAGTGGAATTAAAAAAATTACTTTTGACTGTTAACTGAACTTTTAAAATATGCTACTGTTCAGAGACTGATCACATGGGACTCTGCATTTATTAAAATTATATATATAAGAGTTGGATTGGATGATCTTTCATGTACTTTTCAAAACTGCGTTTCCAGGAAATCCATGATTGTAAAAACTAGTATGAAGGCTTGAAGTGGATTTAAAAGAAACTGCTAAAATTCAAACATCCTAGCTTGGAATTCAAATCTGTCTTTAGAGAAGCAGTTTTAGTGTACCTTAGGACTGAATCTAGTGTAACAGATTCCAAAGTTGCCATATAAGGCAGAAATCTGGCACACCGGGAGTTCTCCTTAAGCTGCTCATAAAGTGTACCCAGCAGTTATTTAGGAGTGAATGAATGCATGTTCCTGGAAAGTCCATCACCCCTTTATGCATTTGACATCTCCTGTATGTCCTTCAGACTTCCTGTCAGATGACGTCTCGTCCAGAGGGGCTTGTGCCGTTTCTCCTCTGGCACCTTTGCCACAGCTGCTTGCTCCCAGGGCACCCTAGACTCCCTTTCGTAGCAGTTAACGCATTCCAGGAGCCGCCTGGTTATGGTTGTAAGATGTTTAACAATAAAAGAAGAATATCCCAGATTGGCTTTATCCCTGATTACCATAATGAGCCGTGTAAATATTTTCACTGGCTTCTAAAAATGACTGTGGCACTCCTGAAAACAGAACAAAGCCCAGATCTTGTGGTCATTTGGTCTGGATTTGAATTACAGTTACTTAATGCTATTAGATATAGGTGATACAAAAGGACACTATTATACATTAAAAAATTGATTGTTACCATGTCTATAGAAATAAATGGTTAAGGTCTGAGATTTGTTTTACTTTTTTGTGTAACCTTTTCTTTGATTTTGATGATCTTGTTTATCTGTAGCTTGGGATTTGCTATGAGAGATGAGCTAACTGTGGTCAACATAGTTAAAATCTCATGTTCTAATTCTTGAATAAACATTCATTTGTAATACTTGACTCACACAAAATAATATATAGCATATATTTGCTATGCCACATAATAGTGAAACAAGCCCTCATGATCCCATCTCCCCACCGAATAACCAGATAGTTCCAGTACCATTGAAGTTACCTGTGCTCCTCACTCTCCTGTGTCTCTGCTGTCTTGTACAGCACTACAATTCAGTATTATATTCCTTCTTAAAAAAAATTACTCTGTATGAATACAAGCACAGTGTTTTTACTTATGCTTACTTTTAGCTTTATTAAGTGACATGCTGTATAGTGTCTTTTTTTAACTTGTTTTCTTTAAAATTCAATATTATGCATATAAAGTTTTTAGAATATTGTGTATAGAGCGTACTGACATGTAGTTGGTCTGTTGTATGTGTTGGCTTGTTTATTTCCATGGCCAAATAATATTCCATTGTGTAAATAATCACCAGTTTATCCATTTTCCTTTTGATGGACTTTGGGTTGTTTTTAACTTTTCTTTTGTTACAGAAACACCGCCAACATTTGAAAATATGTCTGCTGTTCCATAGGTACAAGAACTTTTGTGAGGTTTGTGTGTGCATAGGTACATGTATGTCTATATGAAGATACCAGTACATACATATACCTAGCAGTAGAATGATTACGGTGTGGCAAATTTACATGTTCACATTTATAACAAAATGCTAAAATGTTTTCATTGTGCCAATTCATATTGCTATTTATGGTCTTGTTCTACATGCATGTAAGCACTTGATAACATCAAGTTTTAGTTTTTGCCAGTCTAGTGGGCTTAGAAGTTTAACCACAATGAAATTTCGTATGGTTTTCATTCCAACTTGCATGATGACTGATGAGGTTAAGAGTCTTTTTATATTTTTATTATCTATTTGTTTCGTCTTCTCTGATATCCTTTTCTTATTGATAGTAGAAATTCTTTATATAAACTTATCTTTTTATCAGTTGTATGTATAAATATCTTCTCCTGGTTTGCGTATTGATTGTCTTTTTTACTTTTTAAAAAAAAATAAATTTCTATTTTTATGAACAGAAATATATTTTAATGCTGTCAAATTTATAGTTTTCTGGTTTTCCTTTTTTTTTTTTTTAAAGGAAATCTTTTCCTTTCTTGAAGGCCTGATGATTTTGTACTGTTTTATTCTTTGAAAAACTTGAATATTTTACTGTTGACATTTAAGTTTTTAATCTACTTGTAATTATTTTTGTGTATGGTGTGAGGTAAGGGCCCACCCCAAATTTTTTTTCCCTTAAGAATAACCATTTTTCCCAGCACCTTTTATTGATAGGTTTCTAATTGATCTGCTGTGCTGTGCGTCTCTTATCATATAGCAAGCTTCTGTATTTGTACGAAAATAATCTAATACCATGTATTAACATTCCCGTGACTTCTGACTCCTATAACCAAGGTAGTATCTCTGACAAAGATAATGAGATGTGAGAAAAAAAAATCCATAAAAATGAACTTTTTAAAGATTAGCTGATGAATGACAGCGTGTTTTTGCTGAAAGGATTTTTTACAACTTTTAGTTTACTAAGATGTATAAATATTTCCCTAGAGAAAATTACAAAAAAGATTAGAACATAATAACTTATTTTGCCTGAACATATGGGCATTTAAATTTTGAGCCTTGGAAGAATTTAACTCAAATTGTCTGAGTCTCGGTAATTAAAACAAGGAAAGACTTGGTATTTATAGATGAAACATAGTTTAAATAAAATTCAAATATATTGCATATGGACTCCATAATTCAAATAAACATGGTTTTAAAAAATGAAAAGTAAAATAAGACATTTCTACCCAGTCAGGTTTCTCCTGAGATCTCACAGGAAGAACTGGAGTGGTGTGGGCTGGTATGGGGGTGTAGGGTTGGGGGGTTGAGAGAGGAGGCGGAGGAAGAGTGAGGAGAAAGCTACTTAAAAATAGAAAAAGTTCTACACACTGTGTTCATGAAAGATACCTCAGCTGGTTGTCCAGCCAGAATATTTGGCAGGATTCAGAGAAGTAGCCAAAGTGTAACTGTTTTTTCTTAGAATGGATTTGTTATTACAAATCTGTTCCAAATTGACATTATTAGAGAAATCATAAATTCTGGGTAATAATTCCCTCTACAGTGAGCTGATTAAGGCTGTGCTCTTCAATTTCTAGAAGATTTCAATCCTTTTGGGTCTTTAGTTTCTGTACTTGCATGCTAAACCAAATGAAGCCTCTTGCTAACTGAAACGGTGGTAAGTTTCAGCTCCTTTCCTAGTTTGATAAGATGGATACATATCACAGAAGGTACTTTGTCTCTCTCTTGGACCTTTCTTGTTTGTTCTATCCATCCAAGGCTCCTTCTGTATAATCCTGAAAGTCAGTGAAAGGCTTAAGATCTCTTTGCATTGTAGAGGATTTTCTTCTAGGGCTTCCAGGTTTATTACAGGATGCTCAGTTAAATTTAACTTCAGATAAACAATGAATAATGGTATAAGTATGTCCTAAAAAATTTCAGGCAGGCCTACTTATACTGAAAAGTGTTAGTTTTTATCTGAAATTCAATTGTAATTGAGTGTCTTGTATTTTATTTGCTAAATATAGCAACTCTCCCCTTCTCTCCAACCAAAAGTAATATTTGAGTATTGAAAGAAGTGTCTTCTGTTATGATGAGTGGTGATCTCTTTTTCAGTTTAGGATAATAAAATAAATTTGAAGAGTTTGAAAATACTCAACCTTAAATAAATCGTTGTAATAAATACTGAAAACACCGCAAGACCTCCTTAAAAATACTTAAAGGGCAGGTAAACTGGTTCTTAATGGAGTATCCTAAGAGTAACAGCTCAGTAAAAAAAAATCATTTAAAAAGTTTTTTTCATAAAACAAAACACTTTTAAATGTAATTTTATAAGATCCATAAAAAGGAAACACTTTTTTACACTATGTTGACAGAGAATCTTCAACAAAAATTCAGAGTCCACTGTATTGTAGTGCCATTTTAATGTCATTATGATTTTACATTATCTAGGAAAGTGATTTAAAATGTTTTATGAGGTAAATAAATGCCTCCATGAAATTATAAATAGTTTGAAAGTGTGACACATTACTTAAAAAAAAAAAAAAATTCAAGGCAGTGGAGTAGAGTTACCTTGAAAATGCAAGTCACTTTAACTTGAAACAAATGCTACTACTAAGGAAATGTGGCTTTGAACTCACAATTACATTTGTAAGTAATTGTAATTGTATTATTAAAAATGATAGCAATATATTTACTTGGCACCGGTTAGCCAAATCTTCAGCGTTAAAGTAGAGCAGAAAATTGGAATAATTGTCAAGGGATATTTAGATCAAAGGGCTGCCTTTATTTGAGTTAATTATTAGATTGAAAAGCAAAACAAAACAAAGACAAATGTTAGTCATGACTAGGAAGTATTTAAGAAATCCTGTCTGCCCGTTGCAGAACTTTTACAAAAAATGAATGGCTCAATTAGATGCTTGATAAGCACCAGATTCACATCTGAACTTTCAGAGCCTTATCTAAAGTGGTTGGATTTTTTTTTTCTCTTTTGTCATTTGTCTAATCGAGTACTAGAAGTTGAACTTGAGTCAAGTAAGGTAACACAAAAAATAAGTCATTTATAAATGTAATTGGATTTAGCACTCAGAACAAATGAAGTGCATTGTTTTATTTTCTCTAACTCTACCTTGAAATTTACAGCAGTGGTTTTCAAGCTTGAATGTGCCTAAGAATTTCTGCAGACTTCATTAGGAGATTTTGACTTAGTAAATCTCGGCTGTGGCTTTAGAGTTTTAACTTTCAACAAACATGATTATGTTGCTTGTGGTTCCAGGACTGTACTATGAGAAACATCAACTGATCCTTTCAGTGTTTTGCTATTTTTCTATCCTTCTAGGGTTCCTCTTATGTCCTAGAGAATATAAAATGTGTGGTATAGGGTATGGGGTCAGAACACATCATGTTCTACTGCAGGCCATCCCATTTCATTCAATTCCATTAACCATAGAAAGTACTTATTTGGCAATGGAATAGGGGTAGGGAATGCCCAAGGGGAGGAGCTACAAATATGATTATAAAATACATTTTGCCAGTAAAGAACGTTCTATACCAAAAACCCAAACCTAACCCACTACTGTCGAGTTGATTCTGAATCATAGTGACCCCATAGGACAGAGTAGAACTTCCCTTATAGAGTTTCCAAGGAGCTTATGAGGGAAGGGGTTTTGTCTGGTTCTCTACTGGGTCTCAAGTGCTTACTGCAGTACCTGCCACTCTGCAGGTACTCAATATATATTTATTGAATGTTTAATGAATGAGTTAAAAAGTGAGAAAGAGATTAAGTGATATAAATATGTTAAGCAACATTATGGAGGTGAAAAGATCAGTAAAGGAGGATAGTTGCCAGGCTACTGATGTTTATAAAATAGCTTTATCTCTATAATTTGCGTCCCTCCAAGCATCATGCCTCATACCTCTCACGTTATTGATAGAACATGATAATCTTGTTGGCTTACAAAATTTTTTGATGAGAGTTTTCTGATCTTTGTGTCCACAATGAGCAGCTTAGAAGATGGAGTTAGTGATTAGAATTCTGAGATGTGATCCACCAATGCCTAAGTATGTGGAGAAGTGGCTCAGTCACTTCATTTTGTTGGATTTGAAAAGACACTACAAACTGCCTAATACAGAGATGGTAAGTAATTTTTGAGGGCATAACTAGTGACACATTTTAACATTTGGGAGATAAGAAAAGAAATATAAAATTAAGAGTTTCTGGATTACCTTGGTGTACCCAATTTGTACACTCTTCTTAGAGAAGATATTATATAGAATTATTTCTTGGTGTCGCTTTCTCCCTACATTGCCCTCTATGATGTACTCTGGTTACCTAAAGCATTCCTGTTATATTAGCTTCTCTTTTTAGGGGATAAATGCCAAATTCCACATTATTTATTTATTTTTTTTTACAACTCATTGTGTTGACCATTGTTTTGGGGGGTAAGGTTAATATCCCCACTTGTCAGCTTGTCATACCGAGGGCGTTTGTGTGTTGCTGCCATACTGGAAGCTGTGCCATCAGTAGTCAGATACCAGCAGGTTCACCCACAGTGGACAGATTTTAGATGAGCTTCCAGACTAAGACAGACTAGGAAGAAGGACCTAGCAATCTACTTCAGAAAAGAATTAGCCAGTGAAATCTTTATGGATGTCAGTGGAATATTGTCTGATACAGTATCAGAAGATGAGCCCGTCAGTCTGGACGGTACTCAGATGACTGGGGACGAGCTGCCTGCTCAAAGTAGTCAACCTTAATGATGTACATGGGGTCAAGCTTTTGAGACCCTCAGTGAGAAGAGCTGCAAGCATCCATTAGTAACTGGAACATGGAATGTACAAAGAATGAATCTAGGAAAATTGGAAATCATCAAACATGAGATTGAATACATAAATACCAATATGCTAGGCATTAGTGAGCTGAAATGAACCAGTATTGGCTAGTCTGAATCAGATAATTATATGGTCTATTAGGCTGGGAATGAAAACTTAAAGAGGAATGGTGTTGCATTCATCAACAAACATAAGATCTCAAGATTTGTCCTGAAGTACAGTGCTGTCAGTGATAGGATAATATCCATGCACCTAAAAGTAAGGCTAGTTAATATGACTGTTACTCAAATTTATGCACCAATCACTAAGGCTAAAGAGAAGGAAACTGGAAATTTTTTACCAGCTTCTGCAGTCTGAAGTTGACCAGACATGCTGTCAGGATGCACTGATAATTACTGGTAATTAGAATGTACAATCTGGAAACAAGGAAGGATCAGTAATTGGAAAATATGGCTCCAGTGATAGAAATGATGCTAGAGATTACATGATAGAGTATTTTTAAAATTTTTATTTAACATAACTGAGTGAAAATGTACATTCACGTATAAATTTACATGCCCACCTATATGCAGCTTCCACTGCTCTCCCTGTCCAGTGACAGCACACTATTCCTCTCTGTTCCATACATGTCTCGTTCTCCCAACAGCCTCTTTTCCCCTCCTCTCTGTCCACTCCCCTTCCTCCAGCCAGAGGTCAGCAAGATGATATCCTATAGATGTATAGAACCATAAAGTGCTTCCAGTCCAGAGTGGACCTTTGTTATAATTTATGGGAAAGGGCAGCATCAGGGCCGGGGCCCAGGCTCTCAGAGGAACCTCAAAACCGCTGGACCATCAATTGAGGTCTTTCAGTGGAGATTTCAGGATGCACCCCTTTTTATTCTTGTGTTGCCAGTGAGACTGCTCTCTGTGAGCTCCATCGTGGCTATGACTGGTGGTGGCTGGGCACCATCCGGTTCTTCCTGTCCCAAGTCGATGTAGGCACCCACTCTTGTGGGTCTCTCTGTCTTCTAGGTTGTCTTTACCGCATGTCATTTTGGTCCTCGGTGAGCATCCGTTCCTGATGAGTTGGGACCATTTGCTGTGTCCTCAGATGGCAGCTTGGCAGCTTTTAAGACCCCAGACGCCACTCACCGATGTGGGGTGCAGAGAGCTCGCTTAGCAAAATGCTAGTTGTGCCAATTGGCCTGGAATTTGCCTAAAAGCATGGTCCCGCGCCCCCAGCCCCAGCTACTCTATCTTTGCAGTATTGAGTTAAGATGGAAGGAGTACTCAAGTTATGCTGAAGTCCACTTAATGTTGTTCTTGTTTCTAATGTGTGCTATCACCGCTTTCTCCCAACTTGATTTCTAGTAACTATGTAAACTAAGCCCTCCCCCCCTCACCCTCCCTTTCTCCCCTCCCTTGCGGCTGTCAAAGAGTCTTGTGTTCTATACAACAGTCTGTTTTTGGGATCTTATCGTAGAGGTCTCATACAGTATTTGTCCCTTTGTCGCTGACTACTTTCACTCAACATAATGTCTTCCAGTTGAAACCAGGTTAGGAGATGTTTCCTGGAATCATCGTTATTCTTTATCATTGCGTAGTGCTCCATTGAGTATATGTACCATAGTTTACCTATCCATTCTTCTGTTGTTGGGCATCTGGATTGATCCTATCTTTTTGCTATCGTGGACTGTGCTGTGGTAAACATTCTGGTGCATGTGTCTGTTGGTGTGAAAGGCCTTGATTGTGTAGGATATATTCCAAGTAGTGGAATGACTGGGTCAAATGGTATATCAATATCCATGTTTTTGAGGAAGCACCAGATTGCCTTCCAAAGAGGCTGGACCATTTTGCAACCCCACCAACAGTGTATGAGGGTTCCACTTTCTCCACAGCCTCTCCAGCATTTGTTGTTTTGTGTTTTCTGGATCATGGCCAATCTTGTTGGGGTGAGATGGTATCTCATTGTTGTCTTGATTTGAATTTCTTTAATAACTAAAGATCGTGAACATGTCCGCATGTGTTTTTTGGCTGCCTGGATCTCCTCTTTAGTGAAATGTCTGTCCATCTCCTTTGCCCATCGCTTAATTGGATGGTTTATCTTCTTCTTCTTGATATTTTGTAGTATCTTATAGATTATGGAGATCAGGCGTCGGTCTGACATAGAGTTGCCAAATATTTTTTCCCATTCTGTGGGTGTTCTTTTAATTCTATTAATAAAGTCTTTGGATGAGCGAAAGTGTTTGATTCTTAATAGTTCCCATTTATCTATTTTCTCTTCTGTTGATTGAGGTTTCTTTGACAGATTTTGGAGTCTGTCCTCATTGTGTATTAAAACTTCCATTGTTGTTCCTACCTTTTCTTGGATGAGCTTTATCGTTTTAGGTTTGATATTTAGGTCTTTTATCCAGTTGGAGTTGGTTTTTGTATAAGGTGTAAGATATGGATCTTGATTCAGTTTATTACAGATGGATAACCAATTTTGCCAGCACCATTTGTTGAAGAGACTGTTTTTACCCCAGTTTAATGTCTTAGGGCCTTTGTCTAATATCAACTGTTCATAGGCAGATGGTTTCATCTCTGGGGTCTCAATTCTGTTCCATTGATCCATCTGTCTGTTCTTGTACCAGTACCAGGCTGTTTTGACCACTGTGGCAGTGTAGTATGTTCTAAGGTCGGGTAATGAGAGGCCTCCCAGTGTGTTCTTCTTCTTTAGTAGTACCTTACTTATCCGGGGCTTCTTCCCTTTCCAAACAAAATTGGTGATTTGTTTCTCCATCTCATTAAAAAATGATGCTGGAACTTGTATTGGGATTGCATTATATAAATAAATTTGTTTTGGGTAAAATAGACATTTTCACAATGTTAAGTCTTCCTATCCATGAGCAGGGTAGGTTTTTCCATTTATCTAAGTCTTTCTTAATTTCTTGTAGGAAGGGCTTGTAGTTCTCTTTGTAAAGGTCTGTTGTTTCTCTGGTTAGATTAATTCCTAGGAACTTTATCTTCTTAGGGGCTATCATAAATGGTATTGATTTGATAATTTCCTCCTTAACAGTCTCGTTGTTGGTATAAAGGAATCCTACCGATTTACTTATGTTTATCTTGTGTCCTGAGACTTAGCTGAACTCTTCTATCAGTTTGAGTAGCTTACTTATAGATTCCTTGGAGTTCTCTGCATATACAATCATATTATCTGCGAACAGGGAGATTTTAACTTCCTCTTTGCTGATGCAGATGCCCTTTGTTTCTTCATCTTGTCTAATTGCTCTGGCTAGAACTTCTAGCACAGTGTTGAATAGGAGAGGTGACAGTGGGCATCCTTGTCTAGTTCCTGATCTCAAGGGAAAGTCTTTGAGTCTCTCTCCATTCAGGATGATGTGGGCAATTGGCTTTGTATAAATGGCCCTTATTGTGTTGAGGAATTTCACGTCTATGCCCATTTTGCTAAGAGTTTTTAACATGAATTGGTGTTGGACTTTATCAAATGCTTTTTCTGCATCAATGGACAAAATCAGATGATCCTTGTCTTTTGTGTTTTTTATGTGGTTAGTCACATCAATTGTTTTCCTGATGTTGAACCAGCCTTGCATCCCTGGTATGAATCCCACTTGGTCATGATGGGTTAATTTCTTGATATGTTGTTGTATTCTGTTGGCAAGAATTTTGTTGAAGATTTTTGCATCTAGGTTCATGAGTGATGTCGGTCTGTAGTTCTCTTTCTTTGTTGGATCTTTCCCTGACTTAGGTATCAGGGTTATGCTGGCTTTATAGAATGAGTTTGGGAGTACTCCATCCCTTTCTATACTGTGAAATAGTCTCAGTAGTATTGGGGATAACTCTTCTCTAAGTCCTTCTTAGAATTCTGCCATGAAGCCGTCTGGGCCCGGACTTTTTTTTTGGTTGGCATTGTTTTGATGACCTTTTCAGTCTCTTCCTTTGTGATGGGCTTATTAAGTTGTTGTGCTTCACGTTGTGATAATTTGGGTAGGTGGTATGAGTCAAGGAATTTGTCCATTTCCCCTAGGTTTTCAAATTTGTTAGAGTACAGTCTTTCATAGTATTCTGTTATGATATTTTTGATTTCTGTTGCATCTGTGGTGACAACTCCCCTCTCATTTCTAATTTGGGTTATTTGTTTCCTTTCCTGCTTTTCTTTAGTAAGTTTAGCCAGTGGTTTATCAATTTTGTTGATCTTTTCACGTGATAGAGTTTTGCAAGACAAATGATTTCATTTCATATATCTTTTCTCACCCACATAAACAACACCTGTACACATGGACCTTGCCAGATGGAATAAACAAGAATTAAATTGACTGTGGTAAGAGATGATGAGAAAGCTCAATATTATCAGTCAGAACAAGACCAGGTGCTAACCTTTAAACAGATTACCAGTTGATCGTATGCAAGTTTAAACTGAAAGTGAAGAAAGCTATAAGGAGTCAATGAGAGCCAAAGCATGGTCTTGAATATATCCCACTTGAGTTCAGAGACCACCTCAGATACAGATTTGATGCACTGAATACTAATGACCAGAGACTGGATAAATTGTAGAATGACATCAAAGATATCATACACGAAGAAAGCAAGAGATCATTAAAAAGACAGTAAAGAAAAGACCAAATTGGATGTCAAAAGAGACTCTGAAACTTGCACTTGAACATTGAGTAGCTAAAGCAAACTGGAGAAATGATGAAGTAAAAGAACCGAATCGAAAATTTTGAAGGGCAATTCAAGAAGACAAAGTAAAATGTTATGATGACGTATAGAAAGAGCTGGAGATAGAAAACCAAGAGGGAAGGACACACTCTGCCTTTTTCAAGATGAACTGAAGAAAAAATTCCAGTCTTGAATTGCAATAGTGAAGGTTTTTACAGGAAAAATATTTAATGACTCAGGAAGTATCAATGGAAGGTGGAAGAAATACAGAGTCATTATATCGCAAATGACTGGTTGATGTTCAGCCATTTCCAGAGGTGGTATATGATCGAGTGATCAATGATACTGAAGTAGGAAGTCAAAGCTGCAGTGAAGGCATTGGTGAGAAAGAAGGCTTCAGGAATTAATGGAATATCAATTTAGATGTTTCAACAAGTGGATGCAGCACTGGAAATACTCATCTATGCCAACAAATCTGGAGGACATCTACATGGCCAACTGACTGGAAGAGATCCATATTTATGCCTATTCCCAAGAAGGGTGATCCAACTGAATGCGGAGGTTATTGAACAATATCAATGTCACATGCAAGTAAAATTTCACTAAAGATTATACAAAAGTGATTGCAACAGTATATTGACAGGGAACTGTGAGAAATTCAGGCCATATTTCAGAAGAGTGCATGGAGCCAAGGATATCATTGCTGATGTCAGATGGATCTTGGCTGAAAGCACAGAGTACTAGTAAGATGTTTACCTGTGTTTTATTGAATATGCTAAGCTGTTGTATTGTGTGGATCATAACAAATTATGGATAACTTTAATTAGAATGGGAATTGTAGAGCACATCATTGTGCTCATGTGGAATGTGTAGATAGATCAAGAGGCAGTTGTTCAGACAGAACAAGGGGACACTGCATGGATTAATGTCAGGAAAGGTATGTGTCAGCGTTTTATACTTTCAGCATACGTTTTCAATCTGTGTGCCGAGAAAATAATCCAAGAAGCTGGACTATATGAATAACAACAGCATCAGGATTGGAGGAAGACGCATTTAACAATCTGTGTTTGGCAGTGACACAACCTTGTTGCTGAAAGTGAAGATGATTTGAAACACTTACTGTTGAAGATCAAAGGCCATAACCTTCAGTGTTGATTGCACCTCAATGTCAAGAAAACAGAAATCCTCACAACTGGACCAATAGGCAATGTCATGATTTATGGAGAAAAGATTGAGATTGTCAAGGATTTCTTTTTACTTGGTTCCATAATCAGTGCCTGTGGAAGCAGCAGTCAAGGAATCACAAGACACATTGGGAAAATATGCTGCAAAAGACCTCCTTAAAGTGTTGAGAAAACACCTTAAAGACTAAGGTGCACCTGACCCAGGCCATGGTCTTGTCAATCACATCCTGTGCATGTGAAAGCTGACCAGTGAGTAAAGAAGACAGAAGAAGAACTGATGCATATGAATTGTGGTGCTGAAAAAGAATATTGAATATAACACAGACTGCCAAAAGAAAAAACAGATCTGTCCTGGAAGAAGTACAATCACAGGACTCCTTAGAAGAGAGGATGGTGAGACTGTCTTACATACTTTGGACGTATTGTCGGGAGAGATTAGTCCCTGGAGAAGGACATCATGCTTGGCAAAGTAAAAGGTCAGGAAGAAAGAGAAAGACCCTTAATGGGATGGATTGACACAATGGCTGCAACAGTGGGTTAAGCATAGAAACGATTATGGGCATGGCAAAGTACTGGGTGCTGTTTTGTTCTGTTGCACATAGGGTTGCTATGAGTCAGAGCTAATTTGATGGCACCTAACAACAACTACAACAAGATTAACAAAGGAAGTAGCTATATTAATGTTTTAATGGATAATATAGGTCATTAGTTACAGGTCTAGTATGTATGTATTATATATAGGTTATATAATACAGGTTATCAGTAGTAGGTCTTATTTATCTAATGCTGCAATAACAGAAATACCACAAGTGAATAGCTTTAAAAAAACAAATTTATTCTCTCACAGTATATAAACTTGAAGTCCAAATTTGGAGCACAAGCTATAGGGGAAAGCTTTTGCTCTCTGTTGATGCTGGAAGATGGTCCTTGTCTCCTTCCAGCAGCTCTGTGTCCACTGTGCCTTGGATATCGCTGTGTGTCTTGGTGTTAATCTTCCCCTGGGTCTATAAGATTGCCATGAGTCAGAACTGACTTGACGGCAGTGGGTTTTTTTGAGTCTAGGAGGTTCTCAGCACACGGAACTTGGGTCCAAAGGCCATGCCGCATGCTTGGGTCTTCTTTCTTGATGGTAATGATGCCTCTCTCTTTCTTCTCTATCTTTTTATTTCTTTAAGATAAAAGGTGAGACTCAAGCAAGGGTATGGCCTGAGTAAGAGTGGTGAAGGATGGTGACTCAACATATATGCCACCCTACCTTTTCCTTATTAACAGGTGTTATTGTTAGATGCCATCGAGTCATTTCCAATTCATAGCAACCTTTTATGCAACAGAATGAAGCACTGAAGCACTGCCTGCTCCTGCACTATTCTCATGGTCATTGTTAGGCGTGAACCCATTGTTGCAGCCACTCTGTCAATCCTTCTCATTGAGAGTGTTCTTTTTCACTGACCATCTATTTTACGAAGCATGATGCCCTTCTCCAGGGACTTCCTGGATAACATATTCAACGTAGGTGAGATACAATCTTGCTGTCTTTACTTCTCAGGAGCATTCTAGCTGGAGTTGTTCCAAGACAGATTTGTTCAATCTTTTGATTAGTCCATGGGCCATTCACTAGCCTTTATCAGCATCATAACTCAAGGATGTCAATTCTTTTTCAGTCTTTCTTATTCATTGTACAACTTTTGCATGTGTATGAAGTGATTGAAAACACCATGCCTTGGGTCAAGCACACCTTAGTCTTCAAAGTGACATCTTTGATTTTTAACACTCTGAAGAGATTGTTTGGTGCAGATTTGCCCAGTGCAATTCCCTGTGTAATTTCTTGATTCTTGCTTCCATAGGCATTGATTATGGATCTAAATAAAATAAAATCTACCACAACTTCAATTATTTTCTCCTTTTATCATGATGTTGCTGATTGTTCAGTTGTGAGGATTTTTGATTTCTTTATGTTAAGGTGTAACCCATACTGAAAGCTTTGATCTTCATCGTAAGTATTTTAAGTCCTTTTCTCTTTCAGCAAACAATATGTTGTCATAAGCAGATGGCAGATTGTTAATGAGTCTTCCTCCAATCTTGATGCCACATTCTTCTTCATACAGGCCATCTTCTCAGATTATTTCCTCAGCATACAGATGAGTAAATATGGTGAAAGGCTACAACCCTGTTACACACCTTTCCTGACATTAAACTGTGTAGTATCCTCTTGCTCATTCAAATGACTGCCCCTTGATCTGTGAACAGGTTCCTCTTGGGCATAAGTGTTCTGGAATTTCCATTCTTTGCCGTGTTATCCATAATTTGTTATGATCCACACAGTCCAACAGCTTAGCGTATTCAATCAAACACAGGTAAACATCTTTCTGGTATTGTCTGCTTTCAACCAAGATCCGTCTTACATCAGCAGTGATATCCCTGGTTCCATGTGCTCTTCTGAATCTGGCTTGAATTTCTGGCAATTTCCTTTTTATATGTAGCTTCAATCTCTTTTGAAATTTTACTTGCATGTGATGTTAATTATGTTGTTTGAAAATTTCCATATTCTGTTGGATCACCTGCCTATATAATAAGCATAAATATAGACCTCTTCTAGTTGATTGGCCAGATAACTGCCCTCTAAATTTCTTAGCATAGACAAGTGAGCATTTCCAGTACTGCATCTGTTTCTTGGAACATTTCAGCAGGTATTCTGTCAGTTCCTGGAGCCTTGTTTTTAGCTAGTGTCTTCAGTGTAGCTTAGACTTCTTCCCTCGATACTGCTGGTTCTTGATCATGTACTACCTTTTGGAATGGTTGAACATCTGCCAGTTCTTGGTGGTGTGGTGACTGTGTATTCCTTTTATCTTCTTTTGATGCTTACTGTGTCATTCAGTATTTTGCATTTATAATCCTTTTGTGTTGAAACTCAAGCCTTGAATATTATCTTCAGTTCTTTCACTTTGGGAAATGCTGAGCATGTTCTCTTAATTTTTTAACTGCAACTCTTTCTACACATCATTTTAATATTTTATTTCGTCTTCTTGAACTACCCTTTTAAATGGTCTCTTCAGCTCTTTTACTTCATTGTTTCTTATTTGCTTTAGCCATTCAGTACTCAAGAACAAGTTTCAGAGTCTCTTCTGACATCTGTTTTGGTATTTTGTTTCTTTCCTGTATTTTTAATGAGCTCTTGTGTTCTCCATGTATGATGCAGAACAGACTAATTGCTCATGTGGAAGTTCAAGTTGAAACTGATGATAACTAGAACAAGTATATAAGAGCCAAAGTCTGACCTTGATTATATTCCTTCTGAATTTAGAGACCATCTCTGGAACAGATTTGATTCATTGAACACTAATGACTGAAGACCGGAAGAGTTGTAGAATGACGTCAAGGAAATCAGCACATAGAGGTTTGAATTCACAATACACAAAATGGAGATAATAGAATAATTACATTAGATCATAAAAGGGAGGATCCTAGCTAAGTTGGCACATATTTTTGGGAGATGCAGTTCAATTCATGACAATAGATTATTTCGTTACCTACTCACTTATCAAGTATCTTGTTATCTGATATTTCTAACTTAGGCCCACAGTAAAAATCTACTACATTTTTATTTTGTGCAGTGATGATGTACATCTGGCTGTAACCGTCACCGAAGTGTAAGGAGAAAGTAATGGTGGCTGTGATGGTTAAAGTTATATGTCATTCTGGCTGAGTTAGTTGTTAGGTAATGATGTAATTTGGCAGTTATGTAATGATGTAGTTGTTCTTTATTTTGTGATATGATGTTGTCATTCTCTGTTTTCACATTCTGTTGGTTTTTGTATAATGACCTGGTCATTGCATAACAAACATATTAGTGAGGACTGGGTATAGGTATGTTTTAATAGGGTTCATAATCCATAAAAATAATTCCAACTGTAGTAATTTATGTTACCATGGAAGATTAAAGAGCACACTTTTTTCAGGCATACCCCTGTAGGGTTCTGATGTTAAATATAATTTATTAATTCATTTAATAAATGTATTTGAGAAACTCTTTTTGCGAGACCCTTTCTAGAAGCTGGAGATGTGGCTGTGAATAACACAAACAAGATCCTGGCCCTCAGAGAGCTTATATGTAATAAATGAAGCAAACAAGTAAAATGTCAATTACCAAGGAGTCCTGTATAGAGAATTAAAACAGGGTGGTGTGATAGAGCATGAGTGTGTATTTTAGGTGACATGGTCAGGAAAGCCTCTTTGAAAAGCTAGCATTTAAATGAAGATGTGAATAACACAAAGTGGCAGCCAGCCAGGTGAGTATCAAAGTGAAGAGAATCTTGAGAAGAGAGTGCTAGTAATTACTATAGATTTGAGACTGAAATGTGGTTGATGGACAGTTTGGAGAAACCAAGAGGGTGAAGGGGAGAATGAGAGGAGACCAGTTTGAAAAGGTGGCTGTT
Organism: Heterohyrax brucei; assembly: GCA_028571685.1. NCBI lineage: Eukaryota > Metazoa > Chordata > Mammalia > Hyracoidea > Procaviidae > Heterohyrax > Heterohyrax brucei. The sequence continues at coordinate 90,997,804 of CM053146.1, forward strand.
GTTGTTGGTGGTGGTTGAGTCATGCCAACCCCATTTGTGTGGGGTAGAACTGCTCTGTGGGGTTCTTAGTGCTGTAGCCTGTCAGAAGCAGATGGTCAGGCCAGTCTTCTGAGGCACCTCTATGTAGGTTCAGACAATCAACCTTTTGCGAGTGGTCACACACTTAACCATTCATGACACCTACCTAAATCAGGTAGATGACCTCTAAGAACTGCAATCTGAAATGAAGGATTCCGTGAAATTTCTGTGGTCTCTCAGAAAATCGGCTCCTAACATTCAGATTTAATACCATTTATGAATACGGCAGTCCCTGGATTATGAACGAGATCCCTTCCTAACTGTGTCTTTAAGTCTTTAAGTACAATTTGTGGGTAGGTTGGAACAAGTGCTTCCAGTTTTCTTTCTAGCCTTACTTTAGTCCAAGAAAAGACTGAAAGATTTTTCAGTGATTGAAAGGTGCAGCTACAGCAAGTCAGGGTGATTGTGATGAAGAATTTACTGTGAAGAGGGGTTGGTTCAGCTGTTGCAGAAAGAGGCAAATTTACATAAAGTTATGGGCAGATTGGAGGTCAGTGGCCCAGGCACTGTCTGTACTTGAAACAATGAAGCAGGGGACCAGGGGATTCATAAGATACTACACGAACCCATCGTTTCAGAAGTCTGCGTTTGTGGTTTTGCATAAGTGTCCCAGAATTTATGATATGTCACATGAAATAGCCCTAACTTCTAAAACCTTTTCCAACCTAAGATAGATAGAAACAGAGAAGGTCAGATAAGACCCTGCAGCCTGAGTTCCCTTTTGTACCCGCAGAATCTTCAGCTGGTAATAGATGACCGTGTAGGGGCACAGGCTCCTAATAATTTCCTCTGCTCTGCCTTTAGGAAAAAAATATCGGCTGAGAGAAATTATCCAGAGCTGAACTCAGAGTAGAATGATGAAAATGATGGTCAAAAAAGATGGATTCCAGTTTCAGGGGGATATGTTCAAAACAGCAGCCAGCTGATAAGACCCTTTTAAACTTAAGGAGCTTGTACAAACTGGTATTGATGACAGCAGGAGCCTTTAGACTAGAAAACTTCAACATGCAGCATCTATTTATTGAGCTAGATGTTTGAGATTAATGTGAGATTAAAATACCAAACATTCACATATTAGTTGTGAGTTGTCAGTTTCCTGCTTCAGTGTTCGGCTGCTTTCTAGGACATCTCTTCCTTCTGCTGCTCTGTTAGACTTGGCATCCTGCCTCTGAGCCCTGCACCAGCTCTGTCTGCAGCGGCAGGAAGTGGTGCACAGTAATGCGGAGATGTTTTTAAGGCAGTGGTCCAGCTTTTCTTTTTGACGCTAAATTGAAAGTGAGGCTGGGATTTTCTTTTCCTTGCACCTTACCCTATAAATATTTCACAGAATGGAGTGTGATTGGAAGAATGGCTGTCAAGAGACTGCTCAGAAAATGGCCGGGAAAACGAAAACAGCAAAATGAGATGGGAACAACTCCCTGGCCTGAAAAACAAAAAGAGAAGGAAAATGAAGACGGCACCCAGAAAAGGAAGAAAGTAAGATCCTCACTCTCCTCTTCCAGCTTCCAGTTAGAGGGGGCTTTGTGTGTGATCTCCTGCAAGGGCATGTGGCTGGGAAACAGCCGATAGAAATGCCAGACCTGTGAGCAGTCACAGCAAAAACTGCATAGAAAAGGCTCCCCACCCCTTATCTTCAGTGATTTCAGGCAAGGCCATTGTCATGGGGAGTGAAAAAAGGAAGATTTTTCAGTGCTTTATACCAAATATTGATAAATGTTGTATTTCGTGTTTGTTTCAATTAAACTTTCTAATATTTTTCTGTGTTTTAAGAACTTCAAAGATACTGGTGTGGGATACAGATACCATGCGGCTTAGTGTAGTGAATTTCCTCAGTTATAAAAATATAAAATGCGGTGTTCCTTAAGATTGTATCCTCAGCCAGTGTGTTCTCCACACACTCCCTATGTGACCACATTTACCCATGGCTTTGACTGTTATTGTATAATTTTAAATCCACATTTTCAGCCTTCCAGCTAGCCTCTAGACCCATATGTAGTATTCACTTGCAGTAGTGTGCAAAACCTGTTTCAAATGCTAATGTGTGTACGTGTGCGTCTTCACAAACTTGGCATCTGCCATTCTGAATAGAAATCCAGCTGAATTTATAATTAGAGAAATAACTCAAATTCTCAGGCTAAGCAGATACTGGGAAGTGTCTCAGCAAAAAATAAGAAGTTATGTTATTGCTCCCAAAGCTTTTGTTCTTGACAACTTTAACTTTACCCTGTTTTGATGCTCATTTATCCTACAATGTTGGTTGTCTGTCCGGGAATCTCTCTGTTGCCTGAAGTCCAGTCCAGCTCACTTCAACACTCCTTTCTTGGTTGTTGGCAGTTGAGGAAGTGATAGTATCACCTGCTTGGACTGAGAAACAGACAGCCTTTGGATTGTGCAGATCTATGATTGTCAAACCAACAGATACCATGGGAGACAAAGTGTCAGGGCTTATAGATATAGGTCCACCTAGGATTCCAGCAGCAGTCTCTTTTCTTTGAATTCCTGGTTCGAAGCGGCATGAATCACATCTGAATTCGCCACAAGCAGGAGAGTATTTCTGCCAACACATAATATTCAATCTATAGTAAGTATTGTTTTGCATAATATCAGTAAACAGTTGGTTTAAAGTATGTCACTTCAAAAGAGTAGTCTAGAAGGACAAGAAGTTGGTTGTATATTAAGATTTGAAGCTAATGTCCTGTCTGCCTGGCTGTGAACTAAAACAACTGCCTCTTTGGCATTCCTGTTTTGCTATTCCATAGATACTTTACAGTCGTTCCCAAGTCTTTTAATGTGTTGTTATTAGGTGTTGTGTCAGTTCTGACTCGTAGCAACCCTATGAACAACAGGAAAAAACACTGCCTGGTCTTGTGCCGTGTCCACAGTTGTTTTTACGCTTAAACCCATTGTTGAAGCGCTGTGTCGATCCATCTCACTGAGGATCTTCCTCTTTCTCGCTGACCCTCCACTCTACCAAGAATGATGTCCTTCTTCAGGGCTGATCTGCCTGACAACATGTCCAAAGTATGCCATCTTTGCTTCCAGGGAGCACTCTGGTTGTACTTCTTCCAGAACAGATCTGTTTGTTCTTTTGGCGGACCATGGTACATTCAACATTCTTCTCCAACACGTTCAAAGGCATCAGTTCTTCTTCTGGCTTCTTTGTTCATTGTCCAGCTTTCACATGTATATGGTGTGATTGAAAATACCATGGCTTGGGTCAGGCTCACTTTAGTCTTCAAGGTGACATCCTTGCTTTTGAATACCTGAAAGAAGTCCTTTGCAGCAGATTTTCCCAATTCAATGCCTCTTTTTATTTTTTGACTGCTGCTCCCATGGATGTTGATTGAGGACCCAAGTAAAAGGAAATCCTCAACAAACTCAGTCTTTTCTCCATTTATGACAGGGTTGCTTGCTGGTCCAGTTATGAGGACTTTTGTTTTCCTGATGTTGAGGTGCAGTCTATACTGAAGGCTGTGGTCCTTGATCTTCATCAGTGAATGCCTCAAATCTTGATTTCCAGCAAGTAAGCTGGTGTCATCTGTGTAACGCAGGTTGTTAATGAGTTGTCCTCCGTTCCTGATGCCTCTTTCTTCTTCGTTTAACCAACGTCTCAGATTATTTGCTCAGCGTACAGATTAAAAAGGTATGGTGAAAGGATACAACCCTGACACATGCCCTCCCTGACATTAAACCATGTAGCGTTCCCTTGTTCTGTTTGTACAGCTCCCTCTTGATCCATACACAGATTCCTTAAGAGTAAAATTAGGTGTTCTGGAATTCGCGTTCTCTGCAATGTTAGCTACAAGTTAGTATGATCCACATAGTTGAATGCTTTTACACAGTCAATGAAACACAAGTAAACATCTTTCTGGTATTCTTTGCTTATAGGCAAGATCCATCTGACATCACTGATGATATTGCTGGTTCCATGAACTCTTCTGAATCCATCTTGAATTTCTGGCAGTTCCTTGTCAGTACACGGTTGTAGTCACTTTTGAATGATCTTGAGTAAAATTTTACTTGCATGTGATGACAATAATATTATTTGGTTATTTCCACATTTGGTTGGATCACTTTTCTTTGGAATGGGCATAAATATGGATGTCTTCCAGTCAGTTGGCCAGGTAGCTGTCCTCCAAATTTCTTGGCATAGACGAGTGAGCATTTCCAGCGCTGCATCTGTTTGTTGAAATATCTCAATTGATGTGCCATCAATTCCTGGAGCCTTGTTTTTTGCCATTGCCTTCAGTGAAGCTTCAACTTCTTCCTTCATGCTATTGATTCCTGATCATACGCTACCTCTTCAAATGGCTGAACATTGACCAGTTGTTTCTGGTCTGACACTGTGTATTCCTTCCGTCTTGTTTTGATGCTCCGAGTTGTTTAATAGTTTCCCTGTAGAATCCTTCACTACTGCAACTCAAGGCTTGATTTTTTTCTTCAGTTCTTTCAGCTTGAGAAATGCAGAATGTGTTCTTCCCTTCTGGTTTTTCATTTCCAGCTCTTTGCACATGCCATTATAATACTTTATTTTTGTCTTCTTGAGCTGCTCTGACATCTGTTTAGGTCTTTTACTTCGTCGTTCCTTCCTTTTGCTTTAGCTAAATTGACGTTCAGGAACAGGTTTCAGTGTCTCTTCTGACATCCAATTTGGTCTTTTCTTTCTTTCCTGTCTTTTTAATGACCTCTTGCTCTCTTCACGGATGATAACTCTGATGTTATTCCACAGTTCATCTGTTCTTTGGTCATTAGTGGTCAACAAATCAAATCTGTTCTTGAGATTGTGGACTTGTTCAAATTTTCTTCAGTTTCAATTTGAGTTTGTATATGAGCAATTGATTATCAGTGCCACAGCACCTGGTCTTGTTTTGACTGCTGATATGGAGCTTTTCCATCATCTTTTTCCACAGATATAGTCAGTTTGGTTCCTGTGTGAACCGTCTGGTGAGGTCCATATGTACAGTTGCCATTTGAGTTGGTTAAAAAAGGTATTTGTAGTGAAAAAGTCATGTCCTGCAAAACTCTATCATGTGATCTCCAGCATTATTTCTGTCACCAAGGCTGTATTTTCCAACTACTGATCCTTTTTCTTTGTTTCCAACCTTTGCATTCCATTCAGCAGTAATTATCAATGCATTCTGATTGTGTGTTTGATCAGTTTTAGACTGCAGAAGCTGGTAAAAATCTTCAACCTCTTCATCTTTGGCCTTAGTGGTTTATTTCGTAGATTTGTATAATAGTCATGTTAACTGGCCTTCTTTGTAGGCGTATGGCTGTTATCCTGTCACTGACAGCATCGTACTTCAGGACAGATCTTGAACTGTTCTGCTTCTTGAACTGCTTCTTGAACTGTTTCTGCTCCCAGCATAGTAGACTATGTGATTGTTGGGTTCAGAGTGGCCCACACGGATCCATTTCAGTTCATTAATGCCTACGATGTCAATGTTTATGTGTTCCACTTCATTTTTGACAGTTTCCAATTTTCTTAGATCCACTCTTTATACATTCTACGTCTGGATTATTAGTGGACATTTGCAGCTGTTTGTTCTCATTTTGAGTCAGTGAATGAAGATCCTGGAGGCCTTACTCTATCCAAGTCACTAAGGTGGCCTCTACTTTGAGGAGGCAGCTCTTCCCCAGTCATCTTCTGAGTGCCTTCCAACCTGGGGGGCTCACTTTCCGGCACCATGTCTGACAGTGTTAGCTGCATTCTTAAGGTTTTCCCTGGCTAATTCATTTCAGAACTGCACTGCCAGGTCCTTCTTCCTGGTCTGTCTTAGTCTAGAAGCTCAGCTGAAACTTGTCTGCCACGGGTGACCAAATAGGTACCTAAATACCAGTGTCATAGCTTCCCGCCTCACAGCAACAAGCAGGCCTCCATTGATAGACAGTCTCTTAATTATGTAGTACTAATGTAGCATTGTGTATAATCTTAGATTCCTCTCTCATATCTAGCCTTCAGTAGCCAATACAATTTCCTATAAATCACTTTAAATGATTTCTTCTTATATATTTTGAATGCTTTCTTACCATTTGCCACCCCTGGCTGTCTAGATCCCATTGTCATTGACTTAGCTGAAATTCTTGTTTTTATTATTCATATAGGTTTTATTTAGCATCCCTGTCTGCAACATAAGGACCCCTGGTGGCACAATGGTTAAAGTGATCGACTGGCTCTGAGGGAGAAAGATATGTCCCTGTGCATCTGTAGAGATTCACAGCCTTGGAAACCTTAGGAGTCACCATAAGTCAACAGCAGATTTTGGCTCTTCACTATGGCCTTTATTCCAATGAGATTTGTCTGGTGGTTGGCTGTATGGTGATATTCTTCTGAATATTTTGAACATGTAAATTGCGGCTCCACATGTGTCTGTCAGTTTGTCATACTGTCGAGGCTTGCATGTTTTTGTGATGCTGGAAGCTGTGTCATGGTATTCAGATACCACAAGGTTCATTCGTGGTGGATAGGTTTCAGCTGAGCTTCCAGACTAAGACAGACAAAAAAGAAGGATCTGGAAGTCTACTTCTGAGAAGAATAAGCTAGTCAAAACCTTACAAATACCAGTGGAACACTGTTTGATGTAGTGTCAGATGATGAGCCTAAGATTCAAAGGCACTCAAAAGATGACTGGGGGAAAGCCATTTGCTCAAAGTAGAGTTGATCTTAATGATGCCAAAGGAGTAAAGCCTTGGGGACCGTTGTTTGCTGATGTGGCATGACTGAAAATGAGAAGAGCTGCAAACATCCATTAATAATTTCAATGAGGAATGTACAAATTATGAATCTAGGAAAATTGGAATTAATCAGTAATAAAATGGAATGCATAAACATTGAAATCCTAGGCATTAGTGAGCTGAAATGGACTGGTATTGGTCATTTTGAATGAAACAAACATATGGTGTACTATGCCAGGTATGATAACTTGAAGAGGAGTGGTGTTACATTCATCATCAAAAAGATCATTTCAAGATCCATCTTGAAGTACAACACTGTCAAGTGGTACACTAATATCCATATGTCTATGAGGAAGACTAATTAATATAACTGTTATTCATATTTACGCACCAATCATTAAGGCCGAAGATGAAGAAATTGAAGATTTTTATCAACTTCTGCTGTCTGAAATTGACTGAATAGGCAGTCAAGGTGCTTTTGTAATTACGAGTGATTGAAATGAGAAAGTTGGAAACAAAGAAGAAGGATCTTTAGTTGAAAAACACGACTTTGGTGATGGAAATGATTCCAGAGATTACATGATAGATTTTTGCAACACCAGTATCTTCGTCGTTGAAAATACCTTTTTTACCAATATAAATGTTGACTGCGCATGAGGACCTCACCACATGGAATATGTAGGAATCAAATAGACTACATCTGTGGAAAGAGGTGATGGAAATGCTCAATATTAGCAGTCAGAACAAGGCCAGGAGCTGATTGTGGAACAGAAGATCAATTGCGCATACACAAGTTCAAATTAAAACTGAAGAAAATTAGAGGAAGTCCATGAGAGCCTAAGTCTAACCTTAAGTGTATATGCCCTGAGTATAGAGACTGTCTCAAGAATTCATTTGGTGGATTTAACATTAATGACCAAAGACCAGATGAGTTGTGGAACAATAGCAAGGTATCATACAAGGTCTGACACATAAGTCCTTGAACTTAATTGTCCTAAGTACTACATGCCTTGTTGCTGAATATCACTACTGCTAGCTTCAAAGTACTCCCTTTGGGAAGCTATGCACTTAACATAAGCACCTAGTCCACCCTTCAAAGCAATTTCAGAATGCTTTCTGGAATGGCCATTGTGCATGGTGACACAGTGGCATGTTCACAAACTTAGTTGTATAATTGTGTGTAAGGGACTTTTAAACCAGCAAACAAATAACTGTATTGAAACACCATCCCTACTCACCTGATCTGCCCTCCAGTGACTTTTTCTTTACCTGAAGGTAAAGGAAATATTGAAAGGAAGACATTTTGATATCATTCAAGACATCAACGGTAATACAATGACAGCTCTGATGGACATTCCGGAAAAAGAGTTTCAGAATTGCTTTGAAGGGTGGACTAGGCTCGGCATAGGTGCATAGCTTCCCAAGGGTAGTACTTCAAAGATAACTGTAGTGATATTCAGCAATGAAGTATGTAGCACTTTTTCTAGGATGAGTTTAACCTAATTGGTAGTCCTTGTAGAAAACTAAAAGGGAAGAATATGCTTACAATTTCTCAAACTGAAGAAAGTCAAGAAAAAATTGAAGCTTGAAGTTGAATAGTGAAGGGTTCTATGGGGAAAATATTAAACAATGCAGGACATATGAAAGGAAGGTGGATGAATGCCCAGAGTCATCATATCAAAAATAATTGGTTGACAACGAACCATTTCAAAAAGTAGCATAGATCAGGAACTGATGGTATTGAAGGAAGAGATCCAAGCTGTATTGAAGGCATTGGTGAAAAACAAGTCTTCGCTAGTATCAGTTGAGATATTTCAGCAAACAGATGCAGTGCTTTAAGTGCTACTCATCTATGCGAGGAAATTTGGAAGGGTGCTACCTGGCCAACTGACGAGAAGACATCCATATTTATGCCTGTCTCCAATGAGGTGTTACAACCAAATATGGAAATTATTGAACAATTTATCATTAATGTCACAGACGATTAGAGTTTTGGGAAAGATCATTCAAAAGCAACTATAGCAGCATACTGAGAGGGAGGTTTCAGAAATTCAGACCAAATTCAGAAGAGGACATGAAACCAGTGATACCATTGGTGATGTCAGATAGATCTTGGCTGAAACCAGATAATATCAGAAGAATGTTTACCTGAGTTTTATTGACTCTACAAAGGCATTTGGCTGTAGGAATCACAGCAAATTATGGATAACATTGTAGAGAATGGGAATCCTCAAACATGTAAGTGTGCTCATGAGGAATCTGTACATTGATCAAGAATCAGTCATTCAAACAGAACAAGGAGATACTGTATGTTTTGAAGTGAGGAAAAGTATGTGTCAGGGTTATATTCTTTCATTATACTTATTCAGTGTGTCTACTGAGCAAATAATCCAAGAAGTTGAACTATAAAACAAACAGAGCATCAGGATTGGAGAAAGTCTGATTGACAACTTATGTTATGCAGATGACAAAATCTGCTTGCTGAAGATGAAAAGGGCTTCAAACACTTACTGATGAAGACCGGAGACTACAGCCTTTAGTATGGGTTACACCTCAGCATAAAGAAAGCAAAAATCCTCACAATGGGACAGTGATAAAAGGAGAAAATATTAAAGTTGTGATGGATTTCATTTTACTTGGGTCCTGTCTTATTCATCTGGTGCTAAAGAAAATAGGCTAGAAGTTCAAATTCAGGGCACCAGCTATAAGGGAAGGCTTCCTCTGTTGGCTCTGGAAGAAGTGCCTTGTCATCAGTCTTCCCCTGGACTGGGAGCTTCTGAGGTGCAGGAACCCCAGGTCTAAAGAACGCACTGTGCTCCTAGCACTGCTTCTTTCCTGGTAGAATGAGGTCCCCAATTCTCTCTGCTAGCTTCTCTTTCCTTTGTGTCCCAAGAGACTGCTTGGAGGCATAATAGTCTTACACATTGAGTCCTGCCCCACCAATGCAACTGCTGGACATTATAGAGGCTGGGTTTATGACACATAGGAATGATGTACAACGTCAGGAATCATGGCCTAACCAATTTGCTATACACATTTTTTGGGGGAACACAGTTCAGTCTGTGACAGATCCCCAGTCAATGCCCATGGAAACAGCATTCAAGAAATCAAAGCTGCATTGTATTGGGAAAATCTGAAGAAGACCTCTTAAAGGTTTTGAAAAGCAAAGATGTTGCCTTGAAGATTAAGTCAAGATTGGCAAGACTACGCCTTACATACTTTGGACATGTCATCAGGAGGGATCAGTCCGTGGAGAAGGACATCATGCTTGGTAAAGTAGAGGGTCATCGGAAACAAGGCAGGCCTTCAGTGAGATAGATTGACATAGTGGCTGCAGCAGTGGGCTCAAGCATAAAAATGGTGAGCATGGTGCGGGACGAAGCAGTGTTATCTGCTGTTTTACACAGGGTCGCCTATGAGTCAGAACCAATTTGATAGCACCTGGCAACAAGAACGTATTTGAGGTAAACATCAATGTATATTAAATTTTAGCATATTTGGTATTAAATAAACATTTTAGTTTGGATCCTGTATAAACCTGTATGTCATTGGAACCATATTTGCAAGCTAAAAGAATAATACGACATAGTACTTGGACATATTTCTGTAAATTTAACTTCAGTGTACATTGTTATTTAGCATTCTTTGCTTTTAACTTTTTATCCTGATGTTTCTGAGTGTTTTCCTCAGATGAATGTTTATAGAGCAAGCTTATTTCTCATTAAACAATTCAGACACCTACTGTTTTGCGACATTGGTTGCCAACCCTGTGATATGTTAACACCAACTTGATGGCACTTGGCTGGCTTGGCTCCCTTTCTCAACCTTGGGTTCACCATTACCAACTTTTCCCTTCTCTTCTGCCTTCTTGTCCTTGCCCCTGGGCTAGTGTGCCCACTTAGTCTTAGTTTGTTTTATGGGCATGTCTAATCTTTGGCTGAATGGTGAAACCTCAGAAATGACTTCACTATTGATTTAAAAGTGTGTCAGAAGGCCATGCTCTCATGTTTTTTCCAGTCTGTGTCAGATTATAAATCTCTGATCTTTCTTTCTTTTTTTTGTGAGTTAGGATTTTGTTGTAAATTTTTCTTCAGTTCAGTCCTGGACCCTTGATTATGATCGCTGTCAAAGCAATTGATGGTGGTACTTTCACCATCTAATTGTGGTAGACTTGGTCTGGTGGAGGCTGTGGTAGTTGTAGTCCATTAATTCTTTGGAGTAATTTTTCCTTTTTGTATTGGTTTTCTTTTTTCTTCCTGGCTCCAGATGGGGTAGGCCCAGTATAGTGTCTTAGATGGCCTCTCACAAGCTTTCAAGACACCAGGCACTACTTATCAAAGTAGAGTGCAGCAAACTGTTTTTTATAAACTGTGTTATGCCAGTTGAGCTAGATGTCTCCAAGACAATGGTCCCCATAACCCTCAGCTCTGTAATTTGGTCCTTCAGGAAGTTTAGATGTGTCTATAAAGCTTTAATGATCTTGCCTTGGTCAATTAGTACTTGTTTCCCCAGTCATGTGTACTGTCTTAACTTGTCACTAATGTTACCACTTACCTGTTAGCCCTCCTTCACTAGTAACCATTAAAGATGGCTTATTTCTGCATGTAACCTTTTTGTGAGTTTTTACAGTAGTGGTCTCAAATACTGTATCTTTTTGTGATTGACTCATCTTACTCAGCATAATGTACTTCAGATTCACCCATGTTGTAAGGTATTTCACTGATTCATCTTTTTTTTTATTGTTGCATAGTATTCCAGTGTGTGTGCACAAAGATGTTTCCATCTTTTTGCTACTGTGAATAAAGTTCCAGTGGATATCGATTTGCACGTGTCTATTTGGGTGATGGCTCTTATTTCTGCAGGACATACTCCTAGAAGTGGATTGCTAGATCATATGGTATTTCTATGTCTACCTTTTTAAGGAAGTGTCATATCATCTTCCAAAATGGTTGTCCCATTTTACATTCCCACTAGTGCTGCAGAAGAGTTCTAAGCTCTCTGCAGCTTGTCCAATATTGGTTGCTTTCAGATTTTTTGATTTGTCCTAGTAATGTTGGGTTGAGATGATATTTCATTGAGATTTATTTTGTAATAGCTAGTGATTATGAGCATTTCCTTATATGTCTGTTAGCCACTTGAATATCTTCTGTGATAGTCTGTTCATATCTTTTCCCATTTTTTAATTATCTTTTTTTTGTCCTTTCGTTGTGAAGATGGTAAATTGTCCTATACATTTTATAGATTAAACTTTTGTCAGATTTGTTATAGCCATTATTCCTACAGTCCCTGGGCTCTCTTTTTACTCTTTTAGTGAAGTGTTTTTTTTTTTTAAATCGGTATAGGTGTTTAATTTTTAGAAGATCTCAGAAATCCAGTTTATCTTCTGTTGTTTGTGTATTGTTAGTTATGGTTTTTATCCTATTTATGCCATGTATTAGCGCCTTTAGTGTTGACTCTTTTTTTCTACAATATTTATAGCTTTTGGTTTTCTATTTAGGTCTTCAATCCATTTTGAATCAATTTTTGTGTGCAGTGTAAGTCATGGGTCCCGTTTCATTTTTTACAGATAGACATATGTGCATACTGTTTTAGTTATGCTCTAACAGAAATACTACAAAGTGGATGGCTTTTGCAAAGAAAAGTTGGTTCTTATACAGTCTGATAGGCAACAAGTCCGAATTCAGGGTGTCTGCTCCAAGAGAAGGCTTTTCCTCTGTCAGTTCTGGAGGAAAGTCCTTGTGTTTTATCAGTCTGTGGTCAGGGAGCATCTTGGCACAGGAACCTCAGGTCTGAAGGAAGTGCTTTACTCCTGGTGCTGCTTTCTTGATGGTGTGAGGTTCCCAACTCTCCGCTTGCTCCCTTTCCTTTTATGTCTCATAGGATGAAAGGACAAAAGGTGGTGCAAGCCATGCTCCAGGGAAACTCCCTTTACAATGGAATATGGAGGGGACCTTAGGATGGGATTTACAGTGCCACCCTAATCCTCTTTAACATACAGCATAGGAAAATCACAAAATGAAGGACAATCAAAATATTGGGAATGATGGTCCAGCCAGATGGCTACACACGTTTTTTTGTGGACACAGTTCAATCCGTGACATTCCACCTTTTGGCCCCCCAAAAATCATGTCTTTGAAACATGTAACACATTCATCCTGTCCTATCAAAAGTCTTAGCAAAACATGCCCATTTCATATGATACCAAAAATCTTAAAACAGTTGTAAGTCCAAAATACAAAAATTTCTCTACAGCTGTGAAATCGAGAATGCAAGTTATCTGCTTCCAAAATACAAAGTAGAAAGTAGAACAGGCAGGCGCAAGCAAGATATTTCCATTACAAATGGGAGGGGTTTCAGAGAAAGAAGGCAATAACAGGTAACAAGCAAGTCAGCAGAACACATTAGCTCTCAAAGCATTGAAAATAATCCTCTGTTCCCTTAGACAATTTACACGTTAGCCTTGACCTCCAGACTAACCTTGCCCTCTAGCTATTGGCTACACTTTCTGGATTCTGAGTAAAGACCTCCAGCCCTGTGCTACAACTCTGGCTTCTGGGCCCACTGGGACAGCAACTCTGCCCCTTTGGTTTTAGGTATACCATAAGACTGAGTGGCAGTTCCACTCTTACAAACACAGAAAGCTATGGCTCCACCCTTTCAAACTTCTGAGGTCATGGTCATACCTTTTTAGACTGAGGCAGTTCAGCTTCTTATGCCATTTGTCTCTTCAGCTTCTGTTTCCTATGGCCTCATGCCCATATCTGCCCAGCAGGGGCAAGTGTTCCAAAGCTCTGTAGCTCCACCTATTTAGGTGCTGGAAAGCACCCCACTCTGCCAGGAATTCTACTGCACACAGGCACTCAGCTCACTCTCTCTGTAGGACAGCAGGCCTAGCTCCACCATTTCAAGTGCCCAGAGGCACCCCACTTTGGCAGGAAACCTCTGTGCACAGGTATTCAGCTCTTTTGCTCTGTAGGTTGGCTCCAAAGCTGTCTCGTACTGATCTGGTTCTGCTTCTGCCTGTCTGTTGCTACTGCTGCCACTAGTTCTCTGCTGCTTGTTTCTCACCATCTGCAGCTTCATTGGTGTTAACAGTTCTTGTTGGTTCCTTCTGAGTCTTCCATCCATTCAGTTTCAAAACCACTTCCACAATTTAGGTGTTTGTTAGAGCAGCACCCCAGTCCTGGTACCAAATTCTATTTTAGTTGTCTGGTACTGTTCTAATAGAAATATCACAAAGTAGATGGCTTTAGCAAAGAAAAGTTTATTCTTACACAGCCTGGTTGGCTACAGGTCCGAATTCAGGATGTCTGCCCCACGGAAAGTCTTTCTGTCTGTCAGTTCTGAAGGGAAGTCCTTGTGTTGCATGAGTCTTTGATGCGGGAGCATCCTGGCATAGGAATCTCAGGTCTGAAGGATGGACTGTACTCTTGATGCTACTTTCTTGTGTGAGATTCCTAACTCTACTTCCTTCCTTTCCTTTTGTCTCTTGTAGGACTAAAGGCTAAAAGGTGATACAAGCCACACTCCAGGGAAACTCCCTTTGCAGTGGAGCAAGGAAGGGACCTTAGGAAGGGACTTATAGTCCCACCTTATTTTTTTCCTATGATATTTATAGTTTTGTGTTTTGTATTTAGGTCTTTCATCTACTTTGAATCAATTTTTAGGTGCAGTGTAAGGAATGAGTCCAGTTTCATTTTTTACAGATGGACATATGTACATACAATTTATAGTCATGCCATTATTTCTCCTTCCCTCCTCTCCCTTGCAGCTGTCAAAGAGTCATTTCTTCTGTACATAAGTCTGTTTTTAAGTCCTTATAGTAGGAGTCTCATATGATATTTGCCCTTGTGCTGCTGACTGACTTCACTCAGCATAGTATCTTCCAATTGAAACCACATTATGAGATGCTTCCTAAAATCATCACTGTTCTTCACCATTACGTCGTGTTCCATTGAGTATATGTACCATAGTTTGTTTATCCATTCCGCTGTTGATGGACATTTGAGTTGATTCCATCTTTTAGCTACTGTAGACTGTGCTGTAATAAGTATTTGTGTGCATGTATCTGTTCATGTGACTGCCCTTGATTCTGTAGGATATATTCTGAGCAATGGGATTACTGCATCAAATGAGATATCTATTTCCAGCTTTTTAAGGAAGCACCAGATTGCTTTCCAAAGAAGTTGTACCATTTTGCCATCCCACCAGCAGTGTAGGAGAGTTCCAGTCTCTCCACAGCCTCTCCAGCATTTGTTGTTTTGTGTTTTTTGGATCATGGCCAACTTTATTGGGGTGAGATGGTATCTCATTGTAGTTTTGATTTGGATTTCTTTTCTGCCTACTGATTGTGAGCATTTCCTCATGTGTCTTTTTGCTACCTGGATGTCCTCTTCAGTGAAGTATGTGTTCATCTCCTTTGCACATCAGTTAATTGGGTTATTTACCCTTTTCTTGTTGATACTTTGCAGTACCTTGTGGTTTATGGAGATCAGACATCGGTCTGCCATGTAGTTGCCAAATATGGTTTTCCCATTCGCCATGAGTCGGATCCGACTCGACGGCACTTGGCTGGCATTCTGTAGGTGGTCTTTAAATTCTTTTGATAAAGTCTTTTGATGAGCAAAAGAGTTTGATTCTTAGTAGTTCCCATTTATCTTCTGTTGATCATGCTTTTGTTTGTCAAATTGTGAAGTCTGTCTAAGCTGTGTATTAAAACTTCCATTGTTGACCCTGTTTTTTTCTTGTACAATCTTTATTGTTTTAGGTTTGATATTTAGGTCTTTGATGCACTTTGAGTTAGTTTTTTGTTCAAGGTGTGAGATATGGGTCTTGTTTCAGTTTTTTTGCAGGTGGGTCTCCAGTTTTACCAGCACCATTTGTTAAAGAGACTGTTTTTACCCCAGTTTACAATCTTAGTGCCTTTGTCAAGTATCAACTGTTCATAGGAGTATGGTGGTATCTCTGGGGTCTTAACTCTGTTCCTTTGGTCTATATATCTGTTTCTGTACCAGCACCAGGCTGTTTTGACTACTGTGTCAGTGTAATAGGTTCTAAGGTTGGGTAGTGTGAGGCCTCCCGCTGCATTCTTCTTCTTCAGTAGAGCTTTGCTTATCCCGGGTTTCTTCCCTTTCCAAACAAAGTTGGTGAGATGTGTCTCCATTTCGTTCAAACATGTTACTGGAGTTGTATTGGCATTGCATTGTATGTGTGGATCACTTTGGGTAAAATAGCCATTGTCACAATGTTAAGTCTTCCTATCCATGAGCAGGGTAGGTTTCTCTATTTATTAAGTCTGTCTTAGTTTCTTGCATTAAGGTGTGGTATTTCTGTTTGTATAGGTCTCTTTCCACTCCAGTTAGATTTATTCCTAGGTGTTTTTTTTTTTTTTTTTGTCTTTTTGGGGCTGTAGTAAATGGTATTGATTTGTTGATTTCTTCTGTGATAACCTTTTGTTAGTATAAAGGAATGCTACTGATTTACTTATGTTTATCTTATATCCGTATACTTTGCTGAACTCTGCTATTAGCTTGAGTAGTTTACTTATGGATTCTTTAAGATTCTCTGAGTACACAATTGTATCATCTGCAAATAGGGAGATTTTTATTTCTTCTTTGCTGTTTTGGGTGCCCTTTGTTTCTTTGTCTTATCTAATTGCTCTGACCAGAACTTCTAGTTCAATGTTGAGTGGAAGTGGTGAGAGTGGGGATCCTTGTCTAGTTCCCGTTTTCAAGGTAAATTCTTTCAGTCTCTCTCCATTCAGGATAATGTAGGCAGTCAGCTTTGTATAAATAGCCTTTATTGCCTTTAGGAATTTGCTGTCTATTCCTGTTTTGCTGAGAGTTTTTAGCATGACTAGATGTTGGACTTTGTTAAATGTCATTTCTGTATCAATTGACAAAATTAGATGATTCTTTTGTGTTATTTATGTGATTGATCACATTAATCGTTTTTCTGATGTTGAACCAGTCTTGCATACTTGGTATGAATCCCACTTGATCATGGTGAATTATTTTTTTTATATGTTGTTGAATTCTGTTGGCTGAAGATTTTTGCATCTAGGTTCATGAGAGATATTGGTCTGTAGTTCTCCTTTTGTGTTGGGTCTTTCCCTGGCTTTGGTATCAGAGTTATGCTGGCTTTGTAGAATAAATTTGAGAGTATTTCTTCCCTTTCTGTTCTGTCAAACAGTCTCAATCGTATTGGAATTAACTCTTCTCTAAAGTTTGATAGAATTCTGCAGTGAAGCCATCTGAGCCAGGGCTTTTTATAGTTGTTACTTTTGATGACTTCTTCAATCCCTTCCTTTGTGATGGGTGTATTAAGTTGTTCTGCTTCTCTTTGTGATAATTTTGACAGGGGATATGAATCTAGGAATTTGTCCCTTTTCTCTAGATTTTCAAATCTGTTAGAATTCAGTGTTTCCTAGTATTCTTTTATGATTCTTTTGATTTCAGCTGGGTCTTTTGTGATATCTCCCATCTCATTTCTTATTCAGGTTATTTGTTTCCTCTCCTGTTTTTCTTTTGTAAGTTTAGTCAGTCGTTTGTCAGCTTTGTTGATCTTTCAAAAGATAGCCTTTGGTTTTCTTAACTTTTTGAATTGTTCATCTACTTGATTTCTTTCTGCTCTAATCTTTATTATCTGTTTTCTTCTGGTGCTCTCTTTCTACTTGTTCAAGAGGTAGGTTTAATTCTTTGGTTTGAGTCCTTTTTTCCTTCTGGATGTGTGCATTTATAGAGACAACTTGACTTCTGAGCACTGCTTTAGCTGTGGTAGTTCTGGTAGGATGTGTTTTCATTCTCATTTGAATCCATAAATTTGTTTATTTCATCCTTGGATTTCTTCTATAACCCATGGCTTTTTGAGCAAGATATTGTTCAGTTTCTGTGTATGTTTTTTCTGCTATTGATTCAACTCTTATGACTTCATGGTCCGAGAAGATGCTTTGCAATAATTCAGTGGTTTGGATTTTGTTGAAATTTGCTTTATGTCCTAACACATGGCCTATTCTGGAAAATGTTTCATGTGCATTGGAGAAGAAGGTGTATTTATCCATTCATAGATAAAAAGTTCTGTATATGTTGATGATGTCTAATTGGTTAATTGTTGCAATAATATCTTCTGTGTCTTTACTGAGATTTTTTTTTTAGATGATCTCTCCATTACTAAAAGTGGAGTGTTGAAGTCTCCAACTATTATTGTGGAGTGATCAATCTCATTTTTCAATGTAGTAAGTGTTTTATGTATTTAGATGCTTTAGTATTAGCCAAGTGCCTTTGAGTTGGACTTAGTATTGAGTGCATAGATATTTAATATTGTTAGGTCCTCCTGTGTATTGAACCTTTCAGCAATAAATAGTAACAATCTTTGTCCATGATGGTGGATTTTAGATTAAAATCTGATTTATCTGAGATTAGTGTTGCCACAGCTCCTCTTCTTTGTGTATTGTTAGCTTGGTGTATATTACCCTGCCCTTTAATTTTCAGTTTTTTTCATATCTTTAAGTCTGATATGTTTCTTGTAAGTAATGTATAGACAGATTGTATGTTTTGATCCAAGATGTGACTTGTTTTCTCTTTATTGGAGTGTTCAGTCCATTTACATTCAGTGTAGTAATTGGTAGGTATGTATTTACTGCTGTTATTTTGATGCATTTATTTTTGTGTTGGTGTTTTTCTGTGTTGCTCTTAATATTCTGTTCTGGGTCATTCTTCTTTATGGGTTGACTTTCTATCTTTTTCAGTGTTGACTTTGTGTTTGTTGAGACTTCTGTATTTTTGTTATTGTTTTGGTATGCCAAGCCAAGTGCCATCGAGTTGGATCGTATACTGCATTGTTATTGTGCCTTGTGGCTTCCCCTATGATTGTCCTTAATGCTGTAAGTTTAAACCTAACTTTAACTTCTGTATAGCTTTTTAACTTCTTCTGCATTTGAAAGGAATATAACTGCTGTAGTATATCCATCTTTGTAGTGTGATGGTGTCGTAGTTTTCATCATATGATCACTGGTCCCTTTCTTTTGATATTGTAGATTTGATTGACTTTTGTGACTTCCCTAACTGAATAGGTTTCTAGATGTTCTGTCTTGCATTGCCTTCTTAAATATACACTTAATCGTTTTGTTTTTCTAAGCAAAGAGGTTCTTTCAGTATTTATTGTAGTTTTGGTTTGGTTTTTACAAAGTCTCTAAGCTTCTATATATCTGCAAATGGCTTATTTTTATTTTCATATTTGGAAGACAGTTTTGCAGAATGTATAATTCTTGGTTGGAAGATTTTCTTCTGCAAGGCTTTAATGTGTCATCCCATTGCCTCCTTGCTGTCATCATTTGTGTTGAGAAGTCAGATGAAAGCATACAGAGCTTCCCTCTGAATGTTAGCTTTGCTTTGAGTCTCATTGCTTTTAAAAGTTTCTGCTTGTGTTTCATTTTATTAAGCTTGATTATAATATGTCTTGGTGTTTCTTTTGGGATCTGTTTTTTGTGGCATTTGGTACACACCTTGGATATCTATGTTCTGTTCTTCCATAATTCCAGGAAAGTTTTCTGTCAGCAAATCAACAACAATGCTTTCTGTATTTTCAGCTGTCCCTCCCTGTTCAGGAGATGCAATTAACCATAGGTTATTCCTCATGATAGAGTCCCACATGTTTCTTAATGCTTCTTCCTTTTGTGAATATCCTTGAGATGGTCAAAAGTCCAAACTTATTAAGCATTCTGTTCTACATAATTTAAATACCCACACTGTCTTAGAAGAAGTTGCAGTTGATGTGGAAACTGTTTTATGAGATTGTTTATTATCATTATAATGTATTTGAAAGCTAGTGTGTGGAAGCCTTATAATGGAAGTCCCCTAAACATTTTATGTTGGGACTTCTAAGGACATTTGTCTATGACAATACTCATAGTTGCCCAGAAATTCACTCATTTGCTAAAGAAATGCTTCATGCTTCATCTCTTGGGTTAGGTAAAAATTCTTCAAATTCCTAACAAGAT
Organism: Heterohyrax brucei; assembly: GCA_028571685.1. Lineage (NCBI taxonomy): Eukaryota > Metazoa > Chordata > Mammalia > Hyracoidea > Procaviidae > Heterohyrax > Heterohyrax brucei. The sequence goes on from CM053146.1 coordinate 91,017,554, forward strand.
GGCTTATTAAAATACTTACACTCTAGTGGGAATATTTATATAACATTTTTTTTAAAATTTTCTTTCATAGTTGGTTCCTCAAGTATTTTTTCTTTGTGTCACCATAAATCAAAATAAAAAACCAAATTTAGTGCCATTGAGTTGATTCTGACTCATAGCAACTGAATAGGACAGAGTAGAACTGCCCCACAGAATTTCCATAGAGCACCTGAGTGGTCTGTACTTTTGATCTTTTGGTTAGCAGCCAAAGCACTTAACCACTGTGCCACCAGTGTCATCATACTAGATGCAGTTAAGGAATTAGTCTTATCGTGATTTATACATATTAAACTTTTAATCATATCTTTAAATTGATGAGAATAAAATGTTTTCTCTTAAGGTTTTCCACTGAGGTGTAGAACATGATTATTTTACTTTTCTGTGCCATAATAGAATGAGTCTTCTGGCTTTCCTTGTTAAACTCTGAATGTGCCATATAACTTGGTTATGTTTTAAAAATAGATGTTGCTCAGTGATTCCAATTATATATGTTCTATTTACACTAAAATACAGAAACAGCTATTTTATCTTGAGGATTGAACCAGCAGGAAAACAAATGCCTTAGAAGGCAAAATGTTGTTATTTCCAAATAACCTGCATTTAGAAGCTCTCCAAAGGGTCTTTAGGTGAAATGACATGTTTCATGCTATGGATTGAAACTGAGGAATGTACCTCCCACACTCTTAATCAAAAAGGTAAATAGAATCATTAGAATTCAGTCACTCACAATAATTGATTTAGTAACCACTAGGTACAGATGTCTATTTGTTATGATGGGAATTAGGATGGATATAAAATGTTGGCCATGACTTGGAATTGATTTCATGGTGGTGGTTTTGCTTTTAAATGTGTGGTCTTTGCCATCAAGATGCTAACAGTTAAAGCAGAAAGCAGACAGATTATACATAGACATTCACAAACACACATACACACTCTGCAATGTGCTTGAATACATACAAATGCTAAGGAAGTGGCTGAAAGAAATAGTAGAGTCACAGAAGCACATGCGGCATTTGTAGATGTAATTAATTTTTTTGGTGTATTTGTTTGCCTCTTGAATGTTTCTCCACCTCAAAAAATAAAGGGAAGCATACCTGATTTGGGTATGAGTTTGTTTAACAAGTGGAAACTTCAGAAAATACTCTAAATGTTTTACAGCTGTCTTGTTTTGATTGGTAACTTGTTTTAATTGGATCTTTTCCTTAAATGTGAAAACAAAAAAAAGGCAAATAGTTTACAAGAAAAATAGGTTAAGTGCTGAAGTTCTCATGAAGCTTTAGTTGTTTTGAGAAGATATATCCAAAACAAGTATAAATTTTAAATTTTGTTGCTAAACCAACTTATTATTATTATTTTTTAAGAATTGTGGTATGTCTTATTTCTGTCATCAGTATCAGCTATTGTTACTTAGTAAAAATTTAGTTCTGGTGATATCTAGAATATAGATATTAAGATACGGATCATATTTGATTAAACCAGTAAACTCTGAGTCTCTCAAGAGTAATGTCTATTATTTCTAGGGCTTATTACAGTCTAAATTTGCCTTGGAAAGAGAAGAAATGACCAAATGGATTTCATAGACAAATTATCTTTAAAATGTAATCCATCACTTATTTTAAAAACAAGAAATTGAAAATTGGGGGCTAAGAAGAATTTTTGATGTGAAATATGAGTAGATTCAGCAATGTAGAAGTCTTAGGTAACTGAGGGTCATTAAAATGTGCTATCAATGGAAATTTCTCAACTAATCATAATATCACATTTTAAACAACCTTCTGGTTATCTCTATTTGAATATCCATCTTAGTGTCTCATATTCAGTGTTTTCAAAATTCTGTGTGAACTTGCACATTATACCAAAACAAAGGAAAACAAAAAACACCAATGACTAAAAACCAAACCCTCTGCCATTTGGTCCATTCTGACTGTAGGACAGAGTAGAGCAGCTCCTGACAGTATGTCAAAAGTATTTGAGATGCTGTATCTCCATCTTTGCTTTCAAGGACACTGTTGTACATCTTTCAGAATAGATCTGTTTGTTCTCTTGGCACTCTATGGCACATTCAGTGTTCTTCTCCAACATCGTAGTTCAAAGGTATCACTTCTATCTTCCTTATTCATTGTCCAGCTTTCACATGCATGTGATGTGATTGAAAATAACATGGCTTAGGTCAGGCACACCTTAGACTTCAAGGTAACGGCTTCACTTTTCAACATTTTAAAGAGGTCCTTTGCAGTAGATTTTCTCAATGCAATGAGTCTTTTGTTTTCTTGACTGACAACTTCAGTCCTTTCCTCATTTATCATAGTGTTGCTTACTAGTCCAGTTGTGAGAATTTTTGTTTTCTTATTATCGAGATGCAATCCGTACTAAAGGCTGTGGTCTTTGATCTTCATCAATGTTTCAAATCCTCTTTACTTTCACCAAGTAGAGTTGTGTCATCTGCATAATACAGGTTGTTAATGAGTCTCCAATTCTGATTCCTCATTTATCTTCATATAGACCACCTTCTTGTATTATTTGCTTGACATACAGATTGGAAAGGTATGCTAAAAGGATACAACCCAGATGGACAGTTTCCTTGACATTAAACCATGCAGTGTCCCCTTAATCTATTCATATGACTGACTCTTGATCATTGTACAGATTCTTTATGACCACATTTATTTGTTCTGAAATTCCCATTCTCTGATTACGTTAGCCGCAATTTACTGTGATCCACACAGTTGAATGCCTTTACATAGTCAGTGAAACACAGGTAAACATCTTTTTTGTATTCTCTGCTGTTTCAGCAAGATCCATCTGACATCAGCAATGATATCCCTGGTTCCACGTCCTCTTTAGAATCTGGGTTGAATTTCTGGCATTTCTATTAAAGCAGCACTTGATGACTAAAACAGAATTGCTTCCTGTGTTTGTAAGGGTGGAATTGGCACTCAGTTGGGTTTAGAGTGCACTAAAAGCCAAGGTGGGCAGAGCTGCTGTCTCAATGGGCCTAGCAGACAGAGTTGTAGCACAGGGTGTGGGTGTCCACTCAGAATCCAGAGACAGTGGCAAGGCTAATGTGTAAATTGTCTCAGAGAACAGAGGATTATTTTCAAAGCTTTGAGGACTAACGTCATGTGGTTTGCTGACTTGCTTGTTGCCAGTTTTGCCTTTTTTCTCCATTTGTAATTGAAATGTCTAACTTGTGCCTGTCTGTTCTGCCACTGTACTTTGGAAGCAGATAACTTGTATTCTTTATTTTACTGGTGTAGAAGAGTTTTTGTATTTTGGAGTTGGTACTGATTTAAGACTTTTATTATGATGGTATGAATGTGTTTCATGTTTCACAGATGTGCATTTTGGGGGGGACAAAGGCTAGAATGTCATGGATTGAACTGTGTACCCCCAAAAATGTGTGCACCCGTTTGGCTGGGCCATCACTCCTAGTATTTTTGTGATTTTCCTATACTATAGATCCTAATCTCTGCCCGTGGCTAATAGATAAGATGATTATGTCAAAAGAGGATTAGGGTGGAACTGCAATAGCCGTGCTAAGTGAGTTTCCCTGAAGTGTGGCTTGCACCATCTTTTATCCTTTCATCCAACAACAGTTAAAAAGAGAGGGAAGCAAGCAGAGAATTGGGAACCTCATGCCATTAAGAAAACAGCACTGGAAGTAGAGTGCTCACTTCAGACCTGAGGTTCCTGTGCTGAGATACTCCCTGACCAAAGACTGATATACTACAAGGGCTTTCCTCCAGAGCCAGCAGAGGGAAAGCCTTCCCCTGGAGTGGACATACTGAGTTCAGACTTGTAGGCTGCTGGACTGTGTAAGAATAAACTTCACTTTTGTTTGCTGAGGTCATCCACTTTGTGGTATTTCTGTTAGAGCAGTAGCAGATAACTAACACACTGTTCAAGGTGTGGTGTTAATTCTTTGATTTTGGCCCTTCTTTTTGGATATGTGCACGTATTGAGGTACATTAACCTCTGAGCACAGCATTGGCTGTGTCCTATAGAGTCTAGTGGGATGTATTTTCATTCTCGTTTGAGTCTGTGAGTTTCTTTATCCTTGATTTCATCTGTAACTCAGTTGACTCTGAATAAAGTGCTGTTCAGTTTCCATGTGTTTGTTTTTTTTTTTTCATTTATTGATTTATATTTTATGGTTTTATGTTCTAGATGCTATGTGATTTTCAATGCTTTGAATTTCGTTAAGGATTGCTTTGTAGCCCAATATATGGTCAGTTCTGGAGAATTTTGTATGTGTTTTAGAAAAGAAAGTATACTTGGCTGCTGTTGGATGGAGTGTCCTTTATATGTCTATGAGGTTAAGTTGGTTGATTGTGGCATTTTGATATTCTGTGTCCTTACTGACCTTTTTTCTAAATGTTCTGTCCTTCAGTGAAAGTGGTCAGTTGAAGTCTCCTACTATTATTGTAGAGTTGTCTATTTCTGTTTTCAATGCAGTTAGTGTTTGTTTGTATTTTGGAAACTTGTCGTAGGATGTATAAATATTTAATATGGTTTTGTTCTCCTGTAACATTGATCCTTCAGTCATTATATGGTATCCTTCCTTATCCAACATGGTGGATTTTAAAGTCTATTTTATCAGAGATTAATATTGCTCCTGCTACTCTTTTTTGAATGTTATTAGAGTGATATATGTTTTTTCCATCCTTTGAGTTTTAATTTGTTCATGTCTTTGAGTCTAAGGAGTGTCTATTTTTTAGATGGATCATGTTTTTTATCCAGTCTTCTGCTTTCTGTCTCTCTATTGGTGTATTTAATCCATTTACATTCAGTGTGGTTATTGATAGGTTTATGAGTTTAGTGCTGTCCTGTTGATGTCTTTTTTTGTGTGTTGTAGGCAATTCCTGCATTGCATTTAATTTTTTGTGCTTTTTTCCCCACCTTTTCAATGTTTGTGTCTTTATATTTGCTGAGACTGCATATTTTTCTTATTCTTTTCTGTTGTTTCACGGAATTGATGGTTTCCTTTGTGTTTACCTTAATATTTACCCATTTACCCTTAGTTTTCCATATTTGAAGCTGACTGTAATTTATTTATGTTACCTTGACTTCCTCTCCATATGACAGATCTAACTTCATTTTCTTTTAAGCCCCCCTGTTTTTTGTTATAATGTTTACATAATGGCATCTCTTTCCATATTTGATTTATTTTTGTGATTTCCCTTTTTTAGGTAGATATCCAGTCACTGTATTCTGTGTTGTGGTCTTGGGTTTTTATTTGATTTTATTGATTTTCCAATGAAAGGACTTTCTTTAGTATTTCAAGTAAATTTGGTGTTTTGCAGGTGTCTTACATTTTTATTTGTGTGGAAATGTCCTAATTTTACCATAATACTTGGATGACAGTTTTCTTTGATATACATATAATTCTTGACTGGCAATGGCTTTCCTTTAAGGTTCTATATATGTTCTTCTCTTGCCTTTTTGCCTGCATGGTTTCTGTTAAGTAGTCTGAGCTTAGTATTACAGATTTTTCTTCCAACTCAATGGCACTTGGCTGGCTTTAATAAGTTATTTTTTATACCTAGCCACCTTTGAAAGTATTTCCTTATCTTTAGTTTTGGCAAGTTTAATTATTATAAGCCTTGGTGTCTTTCTTTTGCAATGAACATTGTTTGGAGGTCAATGAGCTTCTTAAGTAGGTATCTTCTAATGTTTCATGATGTCAGTGAAGTTTTCTATGAACAAATACTTGACACTTCTCTCTGTATTTTCTGTTACTCCCCCCTTTTCTGGTACTGCAGTCACTCTTTGATTATTCTTCTTGATAGAGTCTCATGTAATTCTTGGTGTTTCTTGATTTTTAAAAATTCCTGTGACTGATTTTTTTTCTGAAACATAACGGTGTCATGTGCTTTATCTTCAACCTCACTAATTCAGCCTTTAGTTGCCTCAGTTCTGCTCCTTTGGCTTTCTTGTAAATTGTCTTATTTTGTATTTCTGTTTCTAGTTTTCTGAATTTTTAAATTTTGCAGCTGTATGCTTTCTTGCAATTTGTCATGATGCTCTGCTGCATTCTGCCTCATCTGTTGAAGATCTCTAAATATTAATCTTTTGTGTTCAGCTGTTGATAATTCTAGTAAGTTCTTCTCCTCTGGAAAAGTTAAATCTTTGTTTTGAGAGCTGTCTGAAGTCACAATAGTCTGCCTGTTGATGTGATTTGAAATTAACTGTTGTCTCCATCCATCAATAAGCTGTACTTATTTATTTGATGTTTGTCTGCTGTGTTCTAGCTTCTTGTTTTATTCTGTTGTGAAATATCTGGATATGCTTGTCATGTGTGATAGTTTGGTTATTCTTGGCCTTTGTGTTTCTAATGTCCTGCCACCACTTGTCTAGAGCTGTTAGTAAATATGCCAGCCCAAGAGTGTATTTACTTTTCTTGCATGGATTCAGCTTATGTGTCTAGGTAGTACAACCCAAATGTGAGGTGCAGGCTCTCACCTACAGTCCTGGATGGACAGGGGTGATTGCTGTAGACACAGGTATCTGTTGGCAGCTGCTGACAAGGGCAGGGGGTTAACAGGTGTCCCTGAGTGTCTGTAATGATTAGGTTTCTCCGTATGTCTGAATCGAGGCTAATGAACAGTTTCTGCCCTGAATTTCCAGCTCACGGGAGTCAGCAGATTTTTATTTTTTTCTTTCCCTCTTCTTCCTGTTTGTTAAATTGTTCCATTCTCTGAGTCCTGGAGTGTGGTTCAGGGTAAGTTTAAAGAGTTCTGCTTGTGGCTCAGTTAATGGTGTCAGACTCCAGAGTCATGCACAGTACAGAGAGGGGAATGGGGTGTTCTGGGAAAAGGGAGAGAGTTTATCTTAAGGGAACTATTTAGACTTGTGTATGATAAAGTTATATGCAAAGGCAACTTTTGACTATCTCATGCTGTCTTTCACTAGTTCTAGAGATGCGAGTGGATTCTCCTGCCAGCTTCTCTTCCTGGGGAGGATACCCTCTAACCACCATGCTCAGTTCACTATGCTGGTTACAGCTGTTTCCTGGAAAGTCAGGTCTGGCAAATTCTACTTTCCCTGCCCTGTTGTTCAGTGTGATTTCTCAATTTTTCCCTCGATATTCTGGGCTCCTAGGATGACATATGTAATGGATGTATTTGTTCTTGGATCTTTGTTGTTAGAGGAGTCAAAGGAAGCATATGACTATTTTGCTATCTTGGTCCCTGCTTCGTCTTCTTGATCCACCTTTTGAAATCTTCTGATCAGCTGCTTCATCTACTTGATTTTTGAGAGCAAGTTTCACAGTCTATTCTGACATACATTTGTCTTTTCTTTCTACATTTCTTTTTAATGACTTCTTGTTTTCTTCATGTATGAGATCCTTCATGTCACTTCACAAGTTTTCTGGTCTTTGGTCATTAGAGTTCAATGCATGAGATCTGTTCTGGAGATGGTGCCTAAATTCGGGTGGAATATACTCAAGGTTGTATTTTGCGTCTTACAGACTTGCTATAATCTTCAACTTCAGCTTGAACTTGCATAGGAGCAGCTGATGGTCTGTTTTATAATTGGTCCCTGGCCTTGCTCTGACTAATGATGTTGAACTTTTTCATTGTCTCTTCCCACAGATATAGTCAGCTTTATTGCTGTGATTCTTTCTGATGAAGTGTCTTTGTATAGTTGCTTTTTATGTTGTTGAAAAAACATACTGGCAATGAAGAAATCATTAGCTTTGTAAAATTTTATCATGCAATCTCTAGTATCATTTTTATTAGCAAGATCATGTTTTCCAGCTAACAACTCTTCTTTTGGCTTCCAGCTTCCTCATTCCAATTGCTAGTAATTATGAATGTGTCTTGATTGTGTGTTTGAACAATTTCGGACAGCAAAAATTGGTGAAAATCTTCGTTTTTCCATTTTTGGCTTTAGTGGTTGGTGTATAAATTTGAATAATATATTAACTAGTCTTCCTTGTTGGCATATAGATACTGTTCTGTCACTGGCAACCTTGCACCTCAGGATCTTGAAATGTTCTTTTTAACAATGAATGCAAGAAATGCCATTCCTCTTCACGTTGTTATTTCTAGCATAGTACATCATATAATTGTCCCATTCAGAATGGCCAGTGCTAGTCCATTTCAGTGCACTGATGCTTAGGATATTGATATTTATGTATTCAATTTCATTTTTGATGGCTTCTAATTTTCCTAGATTAATACTCTGTACATTCCATATTCGTGTTATTAATGAATGTTTGCAGCTGTTGTCTTTTCATTTTACCTTGTGACACATCAGCAAGTGAAGGTTTCAAAAGCTTGACTATGCTCATATCATTAAAGCTAGCTATTCTGACGAAGCAGCTCTTCCCTTAACATATTCTGAGTGTCTTCCAACCTGAGGTGCTCATCTTCCAGCACTGTATCAGAGAGTGTTCTGCTGTACATTGTGTTTCTGTTGGCTGTTTTTTTTTCAGATGTAGACTGTCCAGGCCTTTTTTCTTCTGTCTTAGTCTGGCATTTCAGCTGAACTCTGCCCACCAACTGTGGCCCTCCTGTTATTTAAAATACTGGTGGGAAAACTCCTAGTGTCAAAGCAACATGTAAACCACCACAGTATGACAAATTGACAGATACATGGTGGTTAATTTACATAGGTGATATGAATTTATAAAAATCGTCCTTAAACAAAACAGAGATTTTTTTGCATATGACTAACTTGTAGGCAAATCATTTAATTTTTCTGTGTACTAAGGCAATATACTAATACATTTTCAGGTAAGCAAAAAATCAAGTAAGCTGAAAAAGGTTTGTTACTTGATATCAAATAAGTAGATCAGATGAAGTACTTTCCTGTGATAGAGAATTGCCTAGATGATGAAATATAGCTATTTATAAACACAATTCCAAACTTGTGGGGCTAATAATTTTCAAGCAGTGGGTACCTAGTGATTCAAAAGCGTCTCTGAAGTCTGCTCTTTCTACCTTTTCAGTTTCATTTAATTTTACAACCTCAAGCTCTTAAACACTATAAATGCTTTGATAAAAAGCATCTATGGGACCATATTGACAAAGGCAAGTGCTGAGTCAGGAATCCCACGCATGCCTGGAATTTATATGGTTTTGAGGGAGTAGGGTTGTATTGTGTTTGGCTGTGGGAAGAAGATCTGGAACAAGAAAAATGCTGCAAAGAAAAATGAGCTGCTAGGCAGTCTTATCCGTAGGAACACCCATAGTACATCCCATGGGACAGATCTAAATTCTAACTGCTTTCTCATCATATAGCTCAATTTCCAACATTTGGTGAATGCTTCTCTGTGGAAATACACATACAATTTTTGTAATAGAAATTTACAATATATGATTCACTTTGCCTTTACAATTTTTTTGGTCTAACAAAACTGTTATGTAAAATGAGGAATACCACATACTTGATGAGATATATTTCTTATTATATTTCATAAGTTTAATAACCCTTCATTTCATAAAATGATCCCTTGGTTCTCCTAGAAACAATGCTGAAATTAATGCTTATCATTGCCAGACTGCTTTCTTGCCCCTTGAGACAGAGTAACTCATTTCTGTGAATTTGCTTTCACTGAATGAGGAAGGGTATGATTCACACATACTCCCTATGCAGACTTTTGCCCAGATGTGCATACATGATGCCAAAGCAACATGGTCATCCCGTGGGTAGGCACATTTCTGTCCGAGCAATTACATTGCTCTAATTCTTTATTAATTTATGCACTGCCATGTTCCTTTATCAAGACAACCAAAAGGGAGCATTAAAACCATAAACAAATGGATTGAAATCTCAAAGAAGCAAGTCTTTTCACTTACTCGAAAAATATTAAACTGCGCTAATTGAGTGGTTGCTTTAAGAAGGACTTTTCATCTAGGGAACTGAAGAAGGCTTTTGCACTGTCGGAATTCTGGAAAATGTGAATATCTGAGTCTATGTCTGAGCTCCTGCCAGGCAAGGAACTATTTCTGAGCTCTCTGGTTTTCTTAAAGACTTCCAGGAACCCATGCTGATAGTCTTCAGGTATTCTGATGGCCATGGCAAGAGGTAAGAGTCCAGAATGCTTCCGAGTTATTTTTCCTAGCTCTTTCAAATTGCTTTCTGTAAGGTGTTGGGCAGAAATTTATGGAAAATTCTGGTAACTGCAGACTTTTAAATAGCTGTTAATGTTGCTTATGCCTAAAGATACAGATAGATATAATTCCAAGGAAGTCAATCTCAAAAGACTTAGGGTTGAAAGAGAAATCCATATAGGTCCATTGATACAACGTTTACCAAGTTCTTGTTGGTTGCTTGGTTAAAGGTTTTGAAGGACGTAATTAGTACTTTTAGTGCTTTCTTTTACTGTTTTACAGTAGCTGCATGGAGTTCTAGCTTCAGGATGATAGAAGGAGTGTAATGATAGACTAGTGATGTCTGTCATGGGCAAAAGATAGAAAACTACGAATGCTTTACATTTACTGACTTGACATAGGTCTTTTAAATGTCTGATTATTTTTTATAATGAAGGCAGAAATATGATTCACTAAGGTTTTTTTCCTTTGTTTTCATGTGATGCCCGAAGAGAAGCTCTGAAAAGCCACTTACAGACTTTCTTTAGCTCAGTGGATGGCATCTGCAGGAAATCAGTAAATTAGCAACTGGGATGAAATAATGGAATTCCCACCTTCTTTATCATTTACATAGCCAAATTGGAGGACCTATGAAGAGTTTAGGTGTACCAGTATTTTTCAAAGTAATTATGTAGTCCAAAGTGGTATTTGCAATTCTGTCTACCACATAGAAAATAGTAGTGCATTAGGAATTTTCTAATTTTAAACTTCTAATGTCTGTAATCATGAACAAATTATATAGAACATGCAGAATACATTTCTTCCTTTATGATTGCCTCAAACTAGGATTTATGATAAATATATGTCTCTGTGAAGTTGAAACCATCAAAAAAAGACAGTTTAAATGGTAGTAAGAAGTTGGGAAGGAAAGGAAAGAATAACTGCTTGGATGAGTGCACTAACTTATATGATAATTACACTCAGTAATGTCAAATGTTGTCACATTGGATTTCTTATATTGAGGAATATGTTCAAATAGGAGTTTATGGAGGTGTTTCATCATTAGGCGCAAAATTCTCTTACAAAATTTCTCTCATGGATACATTTTTAGAGAAAAATATATGTATTGGGTGTTTCTTTCTTGCTCAACTCTATTCCTTTTCTGCTATCTGCATCTTGACTTTACAGTGGGACACTGCTGTACTCATATATCCACGTGGTCCTGGGCAGAATATGTGTTCCAAATGAACCGAGTCCCAATAATTGCTTCAGCAGTAGGTATATGACTTAATTTTGGTCTATGAAAAATGGTCATTGGACTTTTGCTGGAAAACAGTCATGGGACTTTTGGTGTAACTATTGGCAAACTGACAATTTCAGTCCACTGTGGTTTCTAAATCTCACTTGCTTGTAGTCATCTTTTGGGGGAGAGTATGTCTGATAAAGAACTCAACAAGAAAAAAGAGGAAGCAGACATGAAGACAGATCCCAATGACATTCTTTGCATAACTGAATCCATCTAAGCCCTTGAGCCAGTTGTCCTCGTGCTTTTCATGTGCGTGTTAATAAATTCCTTTCTAACCTAAACCAGCTTGAGTTAACTTTCTGTTACTTAACAACAAAGAGGCCTGATTTATAAAGTTATTTTCAGCTCTATAATTCTATAAAAAATTGTTACAGAACCTATTTAAAGTTTGATTAATGCAAACTTGGGGATTGTTGACGTCTAAATATTCGTGGTGTCGTACTCAAAAATTTGAAGGATGTAAAATGTTTTTACACACACAAGATATTTAAAATTAGACCTACCATTTAATATATTGGGAGCTCTGTTCGCACAGTAGTTAAGAGCTTGGCTGTTAACAGGTCAGCAGTTCAAATTCCATAGCTGCTCCTTGGGAACCCTATAGGTCAGTTCTTCTGTGTCCCCCAGGGTCTCTATCAGTTGGAATCGACTTGATGGCACCTAACAGGAGCAGCATCTAATCTTTTTAAATTGGTTTTATATATTAAAATATTGTCATGTTTGTAATAATTTTTAATTATGGCAGGAATAATAACATGACGAGAGCTGAAAAGACCATTGCATTTTGGCACTATTATTGTGGTGCTGTGACTAAAGACTCTACAGTGTCCAAGATCTGCCCTACTGATCATCCATTCTCCTGTCACATAGAAACTGCACAAGAAATAACAAGACTGGCAATCAAAATACAATGGTATTGTTATCTAGTTGATGAAACTTCATGGAAGCTCTGAGTTTCTACTTTTCTTTTAATTATGAACTAGACTTTAATCTACCTTTCATTTGCTCCTGTTCCCGGTATATAATTCTAGACTCTCTTGGGGGAAATCGACATTTGACAAACTGTGAAGCTTCTTAAAAATCTTTCCTCTTAACCTGGTTGGCCTGGGTAGCTCATGAGGAAAATAAAAAAAATCTAGTATGAGATTTATAAATGGCATTGCATGATACTGTGATGTTAAGGTAGTATGTCAACCTGGCTGGGCCATGATTCTCAGTGTTTTGGCAGTTGTATAATGTGTGGTGCCTGCCATGAAGGCGTGTGCTACGGTATTGGCAGTGGTGGGATCTGTTGTGGCTCACTGCCTCCTCAGCCTTCATCTCTGTTTTCTGCTGCCTACTTCATGCCTGCTCACTTTGCCAAAGTTTTGGCTTGTTGTAGATCTATCAGCTTCCAGTCTCATGTTTTTTGACATCTGGTTCTTGGGACTTGAGCTAGCAGCTCATCTGGTGATCTTGGGATTCATCTGTCTTCACAGCCTATGCACAGGAACCCTGCTCTCTGACTGGCTGACCTTTGGTTTGCCAGCTTCTGCGGCTGCATGTGGCTTATATTCCAATTCAGGACTTGAGATGTTTCAACCTCTACAATTGTGTGAACTGTTTCCATTATATAAATGTCTATATATTTATACACTTTACTGGGTTCTAGAGAACCCAGACTAAGACAGATACAGTTAGTCATACCTTTGGATCACTGTAATATCTTTCATGAGGCTTATGACTATAGTTCAAGATAATATCTTCCATATAACTGTTGCATTAGTAGATTACATAAATGTGGTTAAAAGTGTGGTTATTTATTTCAGTGAAAAACCAAACCCAGTGCCATTGAGTCGATTCTGACTCATAACAACCCCACAGGACAGAGTAGAACTGCTCCCATAGAGTTTCCAAGGGGCGACTGGTGGATTTGAGCTGCCAGCCTTTTAGTTAGCAGCTGTGGCACTTAACCACTACACCACCAACGACTGACCATTAATTGAGTGCTTATTATTATAGAAACTGAACATATATTTTTTCTTTTTCATTTTCCTTTGGTAACTAGTTAGTTATCTGAACATTCTATTACTATGCCTAGTCATCATGACACTAGACACTGTAACATACATGAATCCTTCACTTACCATCGTCTAATGTCAGTGATTAATCTTACTTTTTCCATGATAATACTGGAATCTTAGGGCATAACATTTAGCCCATTTCTCCTTTGGTGTTACTGTTGCATAAATCTAGAGTGATGTATTTTATCAGTGGAAAATTTTTGGTCAACATCTTTTTAAGTATATTTTCTGTCCCGTTATTTCTACCTTCTTCTTCTGGGCTCCACTTGCACGGAGTGTCTCACATGTTTCTAACAATCTTTTCTGGATTTTTCATTCCTTTTTCTGTCTGTTTTTCTGCTTGGAAACTAATTCCAGTTCATCAATTGTATTTTTCTGCTGTTGCTTTCCTATTGTTAACCCATTTATTGACTTCTTAATATCATACTTTTCCAGTAGTTTTTAGATTCCAATTTTATGGTAAAATTGTCCATTTTATTGTGTTTTCTTCTCTTTTATTGAACATACTGATTAGTTCTTTTAATGTCTGTGTCTGCTAAAGCAATATTTGGATCACCTGTGTGTCTGTTTTTATTGCCTGTTTTTCTCTTAGTTTTTATCCTTATGATAGTGTCTCTTGCCATGCTTTCTAATTTTGATTGAGTGACAGACATTATTTATAAATACTGTGGCATCTCCAAATGATGTTTTCCACTGGAGTGTTCACCTTTTAATCTTACTAGGCAGACAAAAGGAAAGACTGAACACGTTGAGCATTTGGAGACTGAGCTATTCTAAGGCTAATTGCAGTTAGCTTTTGAGCGGGTAGTCTACTTTTTCATTTGTTCCTGTTCCTAATGTGTAATTCTACAGGCTGTTGAATTGAGAGCCTGATATATTCAGTAGGAACCCAGAAAGTCCTTAAGCTGTAATCTTTGGTGCTCAAAGTTTTGAAAAATCCTTTTGAAAATTTGTCTTTTTGAGGTTTTTGCCTCCAGCCTTATGTGTCTTCAGATATTTTACAGACATCTTCAGGGAAAACTGGCTGTGTTGAGACTTTGTGATTCCTATTTTATCACCCTGGTCCTGTGGCACTCTGTCTGAGCTAAGCCCAGGGACTCAGTCTCTTGCTTGAGATTAGAGTCTGCAAATGCTCCCAGGAAAAGCAGCAACTTCAGATCATTAGTTTATCTTTCTGAGGTCCTTCCTTCTTTACAATCATCACCTCCAAAGTCCTAAGTGCTTGCGCATATCTTTAATGATTATTAAGTATTCTATCCAATTTTTCTAATTGTTCTTTATGGTGATGTAGGTTGCCATAAACTATTTTATCTTACCCAAAATTGAAGGCCTTCTCTTTTAACTTGTAACAATCTTTTAAAACAGGCTCTTTAAAAAAAAATTATGTACCTGAAATAAATCCCATGCCAGTCAACTTTGTTCTTTACAAGCAAAGTAGACATTTTTATAACTTGAGTTATGAGTTGGCTATCATAGCCAGACTGGGGAAGATTGGAATCTAGAGATCAGATAAACCAACTAGTGGGGAAGGTCTTCACACTTAATTGTTGCTGGGTCAATTCTAGGATTAAGGAATCCTAGTTGGAGAATATCTCAGCGTTTTGCTGGGGTAAAGGATTCAGAGAGTTAGCAGGAGACGTTAGGAAGAAGCCTTGGCAGGTTCATGTGGCAGTGGATGGAGACCCAGCTATAAAACCCAGGTCTGTGAATGCAATTCTGTCTCCTAGGATTCTTGAAAGAGAGGGCAGAACCTAAACATCAAGGAACACAAATAATGAAAAATAAGGCAAGAAATTACGTCCTTTAAAAAAATGCAAGAGTTGGCCAGAGGAGAAAGGCAAAATCCCACAGCTAATCCAGCAATAGACAGGTTGATAGGAACCAGTGATTACCTGAAGCACAGGCAAACAAACAAAAATTGTTGAGTTGATGTCGACTCATAGTGACCCTCAATGCAGAGCAGAACTTCTCTATGATGTTTCCAAAGCTATAAATCTTTATGGAAGCAGACTGCCTCATCTTCCTTCTGAGGAGCAGCTGGTGGGTTTGAGCTGTCAACCTTTCAATTACTAGCTGAGTGCTTAACCACTGGGCAGCTGGGGTTCCTTTTCTGAAGCTCAGACTCTGTTTTTCTGCTGAGTCTGTACCCAGTCAACTTCAGTCTGGGGCAAGCGTGAAGTGCTCTCTGCCTCTAGAAGGCCCTTCTCTCTTCACTCTTATCCAACCAATAAGGCTATTTTTCTCTGAAACTTTTATTGACCTACTTCTGATCAACTTTTTCTGATTTAATCGACCACTTGTTCATTTTGCTATTGAATATACTTTTTATAGTTTAGCAGTTTTTGTTTATTCATATTGTTGTGAATTTTAGTATTCAGAGAATAATAAAGGCAGGAGCCTTAGTTGGATCATCTTAATAATTAGACACACTAAACTGTGGTAGTCTGATGGATGAATCTCTGTGTATGGGATAGACTTCCCATTGAGATTGTTTTACCAAAATAGTGAGGAGAAAGGAAACATAAGAAAGGAGATATCAAGAAACTAAAAAGTTTCAAGTTAAATATTAGCTAAAACTAAAATCACTTATTATTGAGTTTGATCCTGGCATGTCTTTATATTTTTGAAAGTATCATTTATTAGCCACCTGAGGGGTTTTTGGAAACCCTGCTAGTGCAGTGGTTAAGTGCTTTGGCTGCCATCCAAAAGGTTGGCAGTTTGAATCTACCAGGCACTCCTTGGAAACTCTATGAGACAGTTACACTTTGTTCTCTAGGGTCACTGTGAGTCAGAGTTGACTTGATGGAAGTGAGTGGATTTGTGTTAGAGGTTCTCAAGGTTGAGCAGGATGAAGTGCTGCTGGGTTCGTTTGAAAGCCCTGAGCATATTTAACCTGGAGAAGACTTGGCTAGACCTGAGAGATGCCTTAAACTATCATGTCTTCTTCTTGATGGTAGACTTAATGAGAGGTGTGATTAGGATTGTTTGGAAGAATTTGTAGAATGAAGGATTTAATCTCATTGCATATATAACTGATGAATTATTAAAAATTTAATTAGGCAAAATCACTGTAGAGATATTAACTGTCCTGTTTTCTGAACTCTATGTTCATCCTTTAAAAAATGAAAAGTATTTCTCTCTTTTTCTTGTCAAAGAAGTAACCAGAACTGCCTGTCTTTTCATATACTCATGTAAACGTTAACAAGCCCAAACTGTGAGAAATAACTAGAGTCGATTGTCCCAGAGGGGACAGGATGCAGGCTGTGTGTGGAGACTTATAAAGTTAACCTCAAGACATTGTTGGATTATGGACTATTGGATAGAAGAGGGTTTATAATTTTTGCTGCATTTGGGGTCTGGAGACTTTGTGAATGCTTAAGCTCTCAGATGGTAGGACCGTGGCAGTTGTCTTTGGTGAGAGCCAGTGAAGGGCTCTCTGGGTCTCAGGGAGACTCTACCATAGCTAGTTGATTGATCAGCTCTCAAAGGAATTGTAGGTGCCTGGACTTACACATAAAGCTATTTTACTGGGCAGATGAAAGGGAAACATGGCAGCATTACTAAGAGATCACATTTGATGTTAGCCTTAAAATAAATTGGGTGTGCACATGGGAATGTGTATCACCTTTCTACATGTATTTGACAGGGGCTATTTTCTCTATGGAATGATAGATACTTACTTTTCTGCCAAGCCTGATGAACTTGTTTTAATTTGATTTTCCTGATTTGAGAAATATGACATTATTTGTTTCCTAAATATTTTGAAACAGTTTATCCTTAACAGGAATTTTAAAAGAAGTGTATCTGTCCCAAAATGAAATTGAATGCCTAGGAAATTACCAAATTGTCTCTCGCTGTATCTAGTTAAACACTGGCTGTCAGGGACATGGTAGGAAAGAATCTTATAGTAGTTCGGATGTTAGAACATTTTCATTACTTTATAATGTCTTGACTTCTTCTCTGTTGAAAAGTCCTCTACTTACACCTTTTATTGTTCTGACATTGTTGTCATTCATAAGAATTGGCATCTCTGGTTCCCTGTTGTAAGTGTTTTAGTTTTATTTTATACTTGAAAGTTCCTCATCTAGATTGGTATCTGTCTGATGCTGTCTTATGTGCTAGACTGAGGTTGTCTGATATTATTGGTTCTCTAACTGAAGAACTCCTTTAACATTACCTATAAGTTTGCTTTTTACTTTTTCTCCTAATCTGTGCTTATCTGGAAATATTCTTGTTTTGCTTTTATATTTGATGAAGAATTTTGCAGGATGTATTATTCTTCATTGGCAGTTTTTTTTTTCTTTCAAGATTTTATATATGTCCCTCATATTGCTTTCTTGTCTGCATGGTTTTTGCTGAGTAATCAGAGCTTAGTCTTGTTTCCCTTTGTATATAACTTACTGTTTTTCTCAAACTGCTCCAAGGATTCTTTCTTTGTCTTTTGCTTTAGTGAGTATAATATGAATTGGTGATTTTCTTTTGGTGTCTGTTTTCTGTGGGGGTTGCTGAGCTTCTTAGGCAGATGGTTTTTGTCTTTTCATGATATTGAGGAAGTTTTCTGGCAGTAAATCTTAATGATCATTTCTGTGTTTTGTCCTCTTATTCTGGAACTCCAATGACACGCAGATTTTTTTTTCTTTTGATTGTATCCCGCATTATTCTCAGAGTTTCTTCATTTCTTTTTGTTCATTTCTCTGATGTTTTCTCAAGTGCTTCTAAGTATTTGTCTCCAATTTTACTTATTGAGTCTTCAGTTGTTTGAAATTTGGTGTAAAACATTCTATTGTACTGTCCATTTCTGAAATCTTGTTATTTATCATTTGAATTTCTGATTGCTGTTGTTGTGTGATTTCTCATTATGAATTTACTTTGAAATTTTGTTCCTGTGTTATTTTATTGATTTCTCCATTGTTTTGCCTGCTTTCTCCATGACTTTGTCTATTTTTTCCTGATTTGTGTCTGCATTTTCTTTTATCTTTTGGAGACTCCTGAATATGAGGTCTAACAGTTAAGTCTGTGAACTTAATTTTTCTAAGTGCTGCATACCTCATTGCTGAATATCACTACAGTCATCTTTGAAATATTCCCCTTGGGAAACCGTGCATCAATGTCAGCACCTGGTCTACCCTTCAAAGCAGTTTTGGAACTCTTTCTGGGATGACCATTGCACACAGTGCCATAGTGTCAAGTTCAAGAACTTCATTGTATGGTTGTCTGTGAGGAAGTTTTTAGCCAGTAAACAAATGGAACATCCTCCCTACTCATCTGATCTGGCCCTCAATGAGTTTCATTACCAAGAGATAAAGGAAATATTGAAAAGAGGATATTTTGATGACATTCAGGACATCAAGGGTCGTACAATGAGAGCTCTGATGGCCATTCTGGAAAAAGAGTTCCAAAATTGCTCTGAAGGGTGGCCTAGATGTTGGTGTCAACATATAGCTTCCAAAAGGGGAGTACTTTGAAGGTGAGTGTAGTGATATTCAGCAATATGGTATGTAGCGCTTTTCTGAGTTCTGAAACTTAATTGGCTGTCCTTGTATATAGTTCTGATTTCCCTATCAGGTAGTTCCAATGCCCCACCCCCCTTTTTTTGGAGCAGAATGTGTCTGTTATTTTATTTTGGTCATTTTCTAGAGCTATCCTCCTATGTTTTTTTGTAATATATTGTTTTGGTATTGTCTGCTGTCTTCAGCAGAAACCCTGGTGGTATAATGGTTAAGTGCTACATCTGCTAACCAAAAGGTTGGCAGTTCAAATCCATGAGGTCCTCCTTGGAAACTCTCTGGAGCAGTTCTTCTCTGTCCTGTAGGGTTCCTGTGAGTCAGAATGGACTCAACAGCAGTGATTTTTGGGTTTTGGGGCTGTCTTCAGGACATTCAGGATTCATTTTATTTCTTTATTGATTGTAGATTAGATTATTTCATCTTGCTTTTTTTTTATTTGGTTATGTCTGGGCAAACAGGCTGGGTATGTTTTATTGCTACCTAGTCTGTGGCACAATACCCCCCACAACTTTGTCCAGTTGGGAAGGGCTAGTTATTCAGCTCTCCTGCACCATTGTGGGTCCAGTGGTAGTGGAGGGGCAGGAATGGGTACTTTACAGCTTGAACTAGGAATGATGAGGTGGGGCTGGGGCATTGTAGGGCAGGGTCAAAGGGACTACATTGGTGTTGCTTAGGAGCATGGCACTTGGAGCATGGAACAGATAGACAGGAGAGAAAGAAGAAAATGTAATGTGCAGAGCTAAATAGGTGGATGAAAAAGAGAAATAAGAGAAAAAGGCAAAAGAAAAAGTAAAAAAATGAACAATGAAGTTAAAAAAGAAAAAGAACACAGTAAATAAAACGATAACGGGGTGGGAGAATGTAAAAAAACAGAAAGGAGAGATAGAAAGAGTCAGAGATAGAGAAAAGCAGCAAAGGAAAACAGAAAACTCTATATCTATTTCATCTATATATATCTGTGCCTCTGCCTCTGCCTATTTCTGTCTCTAACTACATACCAGAAAAAAATGCAAATAAAGAAACAAAAAAGTGGTGATAAAGGGGCTGATCTATACAGGTAGGGTGCACCCTTGTGTGTCTCTTTGACTAAGCACTGGTGGCCTACAGGATGGAGTGTAGATAAGTGTATTGCTGGTTCCTGGTGCTGTCTCTCCTGCTGGCAGTTCTGTGGAGTTGCCTTCCTGTACTCTCTGTCTGCAGTTCTTGGTGGCTGAGGTCCACAATGGTATATCTAGGTGGCAGTAAATTGGTATCTCTCTGGCTGAATGACTGTGGCCACAAGTGACAGTGACCTTGTGTTGGGAAGAAGAGTGTAGCGTGGGAAAGTGTGTATCTCTGGTTACCAGTTACTCAGTCTCCAGTTGGGAGCTTCATAAAGTTGCCTTCCTGTGCTCCCTGTCTGTGTTCCTTGGTGGCTTTAGTCTAAGGTGGTGAATCCATATTAGCTGGTATGGGACTTCCACTGCGTAGCTCCTCTCATTTTCAGTTCTGTGTCAGCAT
Source organism: Heterohyrax brucei (assembly GCA_028571685.1). NCBI lineage: Eukaryota > Metazoa > Chordata > Mammalia > Hyracoidea > Procaviidae > Heterohyrax > Heterohyrax brucei. Next base: position 91,038,009 of record CM053146.1, read on the forward strand.
CTTACTGCATTTGGTGTTTGACTGAGTTTTTTTTCCCCCCTTCATTTGATACCAGGGTTCTAGGATTGATATTTGTATCTGTCTACTTAGTGTTTCAGGTTTTTGCAGAAGAGGGTCAACATGAAGCTTCTGTCTGTAGCACCATGTTAGCTCTACTTCCTGAAATATTTTCTTATTCATATTTGTATCTTTAGTGTTTAAGAAAGTACTGGGCATGTAATAAATAAATATTTGTTGAATAAATGAATGTAAAATAGTTACATTAAATTGATCCTCATTGTGGATACTAGATAAATACACAGGTGAGTGAAATAGTTACGAGAATATAGTTTATAGAAAGCTGTATTAAACAAGTCATACATTTCTAAAGAAGATAAAAGAAATCAATAGTTAAACCTGTCATTTTGCTTACATTCATAGTTCTTATCAGTGCTATAAAACTTAATCTAATTGCTGGTGCACCCTCAGGTTAAGGGGCTGCTTACCAGAACTCATTTGGAAGTTGTGGCTCCTCTAAATTTTTCCCTCTCAGCAGTAAGTTGCTGACCACTTACTTTTTCTGTTCATTTCCCACTGCACCATTGTCATCTGGGTTAGATGGTATTTCTTTGTCACTTAGATAGCTATAAGTGGCCTTTTCCTTTCCAAGGATGACTCTCATGCCAGACTATGAAGTAGAAACATTTCCTCATTTGGTTCTTTATGTATCCTTTTCTGACTAAAACAAAAACCGAACTTAACTAAAAAGAGGAACATTTTTCAATCATTAATCCCTCAGAGACAATATTCAGGGGTGGCTGATCATGCTGTTAGTCCATATTCCTTGTCTGACTTCATTATTTCTCATCATTTTGTTTATTGACAGAAGCGTGGTTTGTCTTCCTCTGTGCTCTTTGCAGTATAATTACCTTAAGGGCTATTTACTTTAGATGCTGGAAGGTGTCAGAGGAAGAGCACTTGGCTGGAAATCTTGCCAGAGTTAGGTCACTCGTGCTTCACTTCAACCATGTGCGTTAGAGGGCTTGTTACATCTTCAGTATCCTAAGATTCCACTGCATATTTGACATCTGACATCTGCAACTTTAAACAAATAATTTTAAAACAAATTTGGGCCTAGTATATTTTGAGCTAAGAAATAGTTTTCCAATACCTTGGATAATTTATTTATTTATTACTTACTGCACATCTTTAGAGTTTGAAAATCTGATTAAAATTTTACTTGTTAGAAGAAGTATGTTGCATCACCACATTATGTTTTCTTTTTGCATATTCTACCATGTTTCGTGCTTTCAGTGGACAGCTCTGTGTTAGAAAATATTTCGCTAAGTGTTTTCCATTAATTTTAACATTAGTGTGTCATTCTTTGGAACTCTCTGGGTAGTAGAACAAAATGACATTTGATCCATTACAGTTATAAACAACTGAGTCTGGGCTCGTGAGTATAAGGTGGGTACATGCTGTGCATGCTCAGGTTTGTGGCCAGAATATACAGCTGTGGGGATATTTTTAAGCAAAAAACATTCTAGAAAACCCACACTTGTACCCTATTCTGAAAGCTCTCCAGCAATATTTTTGGAAAATAGTCATCCGGGTTTGATGAACGTTTCAGTGAAAGAAAGTTCACTGTGTTTAAGGATCCATTTTCTATTTAGAAAGCTCTAATTGTTAGAAAATATTCTCTTATATCAATCTAAAGTTTGCCTATGCCGAACATCTGTATGTTGTCTTTAGTTCTAAAATTTGGAGCTCTCCACGACAAACTTAATATCAATGTGATGACCCTTTGATAATCGTAAGGCCTTTGGTTCCCCATCTTCTTGCTTCCTTTTTCATGAATAATTGTTGCCAGTTCCGTACTGTTCTGGTCTCCATCTGGAGGCAATTTGGTTTGTCTGTATTTTCCCTCTGTACAACAGAAAATGCACTGCCCAGTCCTGTGCCATTCTTACAACCATTGCTATGTTGGAGCTGACTGTTGCAGTCAGTGTGCCAGTGCATCTCACTGAGGGTCTTCCACTCTTTTGTTGACCCTCTACCTTACCAAGCACGATATCTTACTCCAGGGACTGATCTCTGCTGATAACATGTCCCAAGTATTTGGGACAGAGTATCACCGTCCTCATTTCCAAGAAGCACTCTGGCTGTGTTTTTCCAAGGCAGAGTTGTTTGATCTTTTGGCGGCCCATAGTATATTCAGCATTCTTTGCCTACACCATAATTCAAAAGCATCAACTCTTCTTCATTCTTCCTTATTCATTGTAGAGCTTTTACATGAATATGAGATGACAGAAAGACAGGGCTTGGGATCAGGTGCCCTGTAGTTTGCAAAGTGACATCTTTGCTTTTTAACACCTTAAAGAGATCTTTTGCTGGCGAGTTGCCCAGTGCAATCCATCTGTTGATGACTTGACTGCTGCTTACCTGGGCATTGATTGTGGAACCAAATAAAATGAAATCTTTTAGTTTCAATGTTTTTTCTGTTTATCATGATGTTGCTTATTGGCCCACGTGTGAGGATTTTTGTTTTTTTATGTTGAGGTGTAGTCCACACTGAAGGTTGTAGTCTGATTTTTATCAGTTAGGCTTTCAGTCCTCTTCACTTTTGTAAGGAAGGCTGGGTCATTTGCATATCACAGTTTGTTAACAAATATTTTCTTAATCTGCCATGTTCTTCTTTATATAGCAGTTTCTCAATCTGCCATGTTCTTCTTCATATAGCAGTTTCTCAGATTATTTGTTCTGCATGCAGAGAAGTAGGGTCAAAGCAGACAGCACTGACACATACACTTTCTGATTTTAAACCATATAGTATTCTCTTAGTCTGTTTTAATAACTTCCTTTTGGTGTATGTACAGGTTCCACTTAAGCAGAATTAAGTGTTCTGGAATTTGATTCTTATTATGGTCCACACTTTCCAAGACCTTTGCACAGTCAGTAAAATACAAGTAAACCTCTTTCTTGGAAACCCTAATAGTGTAGTGGGTTATGTGCTACATCTGCCAGCTGAAAGGTCAGCAGTTTGAATCTGCCAGATGCTCCTTGGAAACTCTTGGAGCAGTTCAGCTCTTGTCTACAGGGTGACTATGAGTTGGAATTGATTCAGTGGCAGTGGGTTTGGTTTTTTCAGTAAGCCTCTTTCTAGTCTTATTTTGCTTTCAACCAAGATTCGTCTGACATAATCAGTGATATTTCTTGTTCCATGTCCTCTTTTGAAACTGGACTTTTTGACAGTTCCCAGATATACTGCTGCAACTGCCTTTTAGTGATCACAAGAAAAATTTTACTTGTGTGTAATGTTAATGATATTGGGTGGTGATAATTTCTGCATTTTGTTGAATCATCTTTCTCTGGAATGGGGACAAATGTGGATCTCTTCCAGTTTGTTGGCCAGGTAAGTGTCTTACAATTTTCTTGGTATAGATCAGTGAGGATCTCTAGTGCTACATTCACTTCTTGAAACATCTCAGTTGGTATTCTGCCAATTTCTGGAGCTTTGCTTTTTGCCTATGCCTTCAGTGTGGCTTCAACTTCTTCCTTCACTACCATTGCTGCTTAATCATATATTGCGTTCTGAAGTGGTTGAGCAACAACTAAAATTATTTTTGGTGCAGTGATGCTGTGTATTCTTTCCGTATTGTTTTGTTGTCTTCTGTGTTGGTCAATGTTTTGCCCATGTTTCAGTTACTAGGTGCCATCAAGTCATTTCTGACACACAGTGATCGTACATACAACAGAGTGAATTACTGCCTGGTCCTGCACCATACTCACAATCTGAAATACAGGCAGGCAAGACCACAGGTAAGCTGCTAGCTCAAGTTCTAAGAGCTGGAGATCGGATAAACAAGCAATCTGCAGGGTTGAGAATGAGCAAAAGCTCCTAAGTTTGCTAGAATACAGGCCACATGCCCAAGAAAATCTCTTTAAACTGATTCACTACTTACAGCAGATCCCATGTGGGAGGTGTTCACATAACACTACATCTCATCATGCAAATGATCACACCATTGTGTGATTATCAAATCACTGAGAATAATGGCCCAGCCAAGTTGATACAGAACCTTAACCATTACAGTCATGTTTTCTAACTACAGATTGTCTGTTTCCAACGTTTGAATTCCAATTTCTGGTAATTATCAATGTATCTTGATTGTATATTTGATCAGTTTCAAACTGCAGAGGTTGGTTAAAATTTTCATCTTTGTCCTCAGCTGTTAGTGGGTAAATGAGAATAACATTCATATTAGCTTGTCTTCTTTGTAGGCATATGGATGTTATCCTATCACTGACAGGATTGTGCTTTAAGATAGGTCTTCGGACATTCTTTTTGATGATGAATGCAGTGCCCTTTCTCTTCAATTTGTCATTCCTGGCATACTGGACTATGTGATTGTCTGTTTCAAAATAGCTAATACCGGTCCATTTTAGTTCATTAATGCCAGCTGTTGTTGTTAGGTGCCATAGAGTCAGTTCTGACTCGTAGAGACCCTGTGTACAGCAGAAGGTAACAGTGGCCGGAACCGTGCCATGCTCACATTTGCATTTATGCCTGATCCCATTGTGGTAGCCGCTGTGCTAATCCATCTCTCTGAGGGTCCTCTTCTTTTTTGCTGACCTTTTGTTTTAGTAAGCATGATGTCCGTTTCTAGGGACTGAGCCCTCCAGACATTGTGTCTAAAGTATGTGAGGTGACGTCCCCCATCCTTGCTTGTAAGTAACATTCTAATTGTACATCTTCCAAGACTGATTTATTTGTTCTTTTTACAGTCCATGGTATATTCAATATTCTTCACCAGATACCACAATTCAAAGGCATGAATTTTTTCAGTCTTCCTTATTCATTCTTCAGTTTTCTCATGCACGTGAGGCAATTGAAAACACCATGACTTCCCTTAAGCACACTTTAGTCTTCAAGGTGACATCTTTGCTTTTTAACATCTTAAAGACATTTTTGCAGCAGATTTTTGCAAAGCAGTGCATCTGTTGATTTCTTGACAGTTATTTCCACGGATATTGATTGCAAATACAAACAAAATGAAATCCCTGACAAGTTCAGTCATTTCTTTGTTTGTCATGATAATGTTTATTGGTCCAGGTGGAGATTTTTGTTTTCTTTATATTGAGGTACAGTGCATACTGAAGGCTGTAATCTTTTACCTTCATCAGTATTTTTGCAAGTTCTCTTCACTTTCAGCAAGCAAAGTTGTGTCATCTGCATAATACAGTCTGCTAATTAGTCATCTTCAAATCCTAATGCTCCTTTCTTCTTTGCATAGTTTTGATTCTTGGATTATTTGTTCAGCATACAGGTTGAATATATATGGTGAAAGGATACCATCCTGACACCTTTCCTGACTTTGCATCATACATTGTCCTCTTTTTTTTGTTCAAGTGACTGCTTCTTGATTATGTACATAATTTTCATGAGCACAGTTAAGTGTTCTAGAATTCCCATTCTTCAAAATGTTAGCCATAATTGTTATGATCTACACAGTTGATTGCCTTAGTGTAGTTGACAAAAACACAGGCAAACGTCTTCCTGGTATTTTCTGTTCTAAGCCATGATCCATTTGACATCGACAATGATATGTCGTCTTCTATATCTGGCTTCAGTTTCTGGAAGTTCCCTGTCAATATATTGCTGCAGTCACATTTTAATGACCCTCTGCAAATTTTTACTTGTTTGTGTGGTAGTAATGACATTCTTCAGTGATTTCTTTATTTGGTTGGATCACTTTCCTTTGAAATAGTCATAAATATGGATCTCTTTCAGGATGTAGGCTGGCAAAGTGTCTTCTAAATTTCTTGGCATAGAGTGAGTACTTTCAGTGCTGCATTCATTTATTGGAACATCTCAATTAGTATTCCATCAATTCCTGGAGCCTTGCTTTGTGCCTGTGCCTTCAGTGCAGCTTGGACCAGTTCGTTTATTACCATCAATTTGTGGTCGTATGCTACTTACTGAAATGGCTGAATGTTGACATCTTTTTTTTTTTTTGAATATCATAACTCGCTCTTTTGATACTTCCTGCACTGTTGAATGTTTTCTATGTAGAATTCTCCAGTACTGCAATGTCAGGCTTTATTTGTTTATTTTTATTCAGTTCTTTCAGCTTGAGAAATGCCAACCATGTTTTTCCCTTTTGGTTTTCTGTCTCCAGATATTTGTGCATGTTATTATTTTACTTTGTCTTCTTGACCTGCTCTTCAAGATTGTCTTTTCCACTATTTGTCTTCATCATTTCTTCCTTTCATTTTAGCTACCTGACATTCAAAAGCAAGTTTCAGAGGCTCCCTTGATATCCGTTTTAGTCTTTTGTTTCTTTTCTGTCTTTTTAATGGCCTCTTGCTTTTTTCATGTATGATGTCCATGATAACAGTCATTTCACAACTCATTTGGTCTTTGGTCATTAGTATTGAAATCATCAGATCTGTTCTTGAGATGGTTCCTAAATTCATTTAGGATATATTGAAAGTCATGCTTTGGCTCTTGTCAACTTGTTCTAGTTTTCTTCCATTTCATCTGGGACTTGCAGGTGATCAATTAAGATCTGTTTTGCTGTCAGCTCCTGGCCTTGTCCTGATTGATACTGCCTTTCCCACTATCTCTTTCCACAGAAGTAGTTAATCTGATTCCTATATATTCCATTTGGTGAGGACCATGTGTATAATCAGTGTTAATGTTGATGAAAAAGATATTTGCAGTGAAGAAGTCATTGGTCTATAAAAGTCTATCATGTAATTTCTGGCATTGTTTCTGTCACCAGGGCCATATTTTCCAACTACAGATCAGTCTCTCGTTTTCAACTTTCATTTTCTAGTCTCCAGTAATTATCAGTGCATCTTGATTGCATATTCAGTCAATTTCAAACTGCAGAAGTTGGCAAAAGTTTTCAGTTTCTTCATCTTTGGCCTTGGTGGTTGGTGTATAACAGTGAATAACAGTCATATTAATCAGATTTCCTTGTAGTCATATGTACAATGACAGCATTGTACTTTAGGATAGATCTTGAAATGTCTCTTTGATGATAAATGCAAGAAATGCCATTCTACTTTAACCTGTCATTCCTAGCATGGTAGACCATATGATTGTTTGATTCAAAATGGCCAACTGTCCATTTCAGCTCATCAATGCCTGTAGTATTGGTGTTTATGTTTCTTGGTTTCCTAGTTTCATACTTTGTCCATTCTGCATTCTGATTAATGGTGTATATTTGCAGCTATTTCTTCTTGTTTTGAGTCATGGAACATCAGCAAATGAAAGTCTGTGTTTAAGATGGACTCTGCTTCAAGGAAGCAGCTCTTCCCTAGTTATATTTTGAGTGCCTTCTAACCTGAGATGCTTGTCTTCCAGCACTATGTCTAGTCAGTGTTGCATTGTTATTCATAAGGTTTTCACTGGCTAATTCTTTTCAGAAGTAGACTGCCAGGTCCTTTGTCCCAGTCTGTCTTGGTCTGGAACCAAAGCTGAAACCTCTCTGCTATGAGTAACCCTACTGGTGTCTGAATAAGGGTGGCAAAGCTTTCAGTTTCACAGCAACATACAAGCTCCCATAGTATGACAAACTGAAAGACAGGTGGGGACACTAATACCTAGGATATTGATATTTGTGCAGTCCATTTTATATTTGACAGTTCCGGTTTTCCTGGGTTTATATTTTATACATGCCATGTTCTGATTATTATTAATTTTTTTATTATGATTGAGTGACAATGTACATTCCCATATAAATTCACATGCCCACCTACATGCAGCCTCCACTGCTCTTCCTGCACAGTGACAGCACACGCTTTCTCTCTGCTCCATACGTGTCTTATCCTCTCAACAATCTCCTATCTCCTCCTCTCCACCCACTCCCCTTCTTTCAGTAAGAGGTCAGCAGAACAACATCCTATAGATGCATAGAACCATAAAGTGCACACATGATATGGTGACTCTGTGTCGCCAAGTCCAATCCATTCCTGTCTGAGAGTTGACCTCCATTATGATTTATGGACAAGGGCAGCATCAGGGCTAGGTGCCATGCTCCCAGGGAACTCCAAGGCCCATGAACCATCAATTGCAGTCTTTTAATGGAGATCTCAGGGTGCACCCCTTTTTATTCTTGTGTTGCCAGTGACACTCAACTTTGTGAGGTCCATCACAGCTATCACTGGTGATGACCAGGCACCATCCAGTTCTTCTGGTTGCAAGTCGGTGTGGTCACCCACTCACATGGGTCTCTCTGTCTTCTGGGTTCTCTTTCTCCCATTTTGCTTTGGTCCTTGGTGATCATCCATTCCTGCTAAGTTGGGACCATTTGCTGTACCCTCAGATGGCATCTTGGCAGCTTTTAAGACTCTGGATGCTACTCGCCAGTGTGGGATGAAGAAGGCTTCTTAGCAGAACGCTAGTTGTGCCAGTTGGCCTCGGTTTCCCCTGAGAGCATGGTCCCCACCCCAGCTACTCTGTCCTTGCAATACTGGATTAAGATGGGAGGAGTTATCATGTTATGTTGAAGTCCAGTTAATACTGATCTTCTTTCTAATGTGTGCTGTCCCAGATTTCACCAACCAAGTTTCTATCAACTATCTAATCTAAACCTTATCCCCTCACCCTCCCTTGCTCCTCACCCTTGCAGTGGTCAAAGAGTCTTTTCTCCTTTGCATGAGTCTGTTTATAAGTTCTACCATAGGGGTCTCATATAATATTTGTCTGTTAGTCACTGACTGCTTTCACTCAACATAATATTCTCTAATTGAAACCAGGTTATGAGATGTTTCCTGCAGTCATCGTTGTTCTTTATCATTGTATAGTGTTCCACTCAGTATATGTACCCATAGTTTACCTATCCATTCCTCTGTTGTTGGGCTTCTGGGTTGACTCCATCTTTTTGCTGTTGTGGACTGTGCTGTGATAAACATTCATGTGCATGTATCAGTTGGTGTGAATGTCTTTGATTCTGTAGGATATATTCTGAGCAGTGGAATTACTGGGTCACATGGTGTATCTAGATTCAGCTTTTTAAGGAAGTGCTAGGTTGCTTTCCAAAGAGGTTGCACCATTTTGCAATCCCACCAACCGTGTAAGAGAGTTCCAATTTCTTCACAACCTCTCCAGCATTTGTTGTTTTGTACTTTTTGGATCATGGCCAACCTTGTTGGGGTGAGGTGATATCTCATTGTCATTTTGATTTGCATTTCTGTAATAGCTAATGATTGTGAGAATGTCCACATGTGTTTTTTGGCTGCCTGGATCTCTTCTTTAGAGAAGTGTCTGTCCATCTCCTTTGCTCATTGTTTAATTGGTTGATTTATCTTTTTCTTATTGACGTTTTGTAGTACCTTATAGATTATGGAGATCAGGCATTGGTCTGACATATAGTTGCCAAATATTTTCTCTCATTCTGTAGGTGGCCTTTTAATTCTATTAATAAAGTCTTTGGATGGGCAAAAGTGTTTGATTCTTAATGGTTTCCATTAATCTATTTTCTCTTGTGTTGATTGTGGTTGGTTTGACAGATTTTGATGTTTGTCTGCATTGTAGTTGATTCTATTTTTTCTTGGATGAACTTTAAAGTTTTAGATTCAATATTTAAGTCTTTTATCCAGTTTGAGTTGGTTTTTGTGTAAGTTGTAAGATATGGGTCTTGTTTCAGTTTTTTTGCAGATGGATATCCAATTTTGCCAGCACCATTTGCTGAAAAGATTGTTTTTACCCCAGTTTAATGTGTTAGGGCCTTTGTTGAATATCAACTGTTCATAGGAAGATGGTGTCGTCTCTGGGGTCTCAAGCCGTGTTGTGAGTACTAATAAATGTCTGCAGCTGTTTCTTCTCATTTTGAGTTGTGTCACATGAACAAATGAAGGCACTAAAAACTTCACCTCATCTACTTCATTAAGGTTAACTCTATTTTGTGGATGTAGCTCTTCCTATCATTTTGTGAGTGCTAGAGGGGCTCATCTTCCTGCAGTATCCCAGACAATGTTCTACTGCTATGTAAAAGTTTTCAGTGGCCAATTTTTTTTAGAAGTAGACAAACAGGAACTTCTTATCAGCCTGTCTTAGTCTGGAAATTATGCTGAAATATTTCTACCATAGGTGACCCTTCTGGTATTTCAAATACTGTTAGCATAGTTTCCAGCTCACCACAACTTGCACAACTACAGTACAACAAATTGACAGATGCATTGTGGTGCATATGGTAGTACTGTACTAGATAGTACATCAAACCCAGGGAGTTGACATCGATACAGACTGTAGATTTTTAGATTTTACTAGTAATATGTGGTGGGGAGGCATGTTTGATCACATGAAGCTTCGTATAACCACAACCACAATTCAAATACCCATACCCTCACCACAGAACTCCCCAATCCTAGCTCTTTAGTGATACCCATTTTCCTCTAGTCCTTAATGCCCAGGAGCCACTTATTTATTGTGTATCTCTATAATTTTTCTCCCACTTGGTTGTCAGTTTGTTGTATTGTGGGGGCTTGTGTGTTGCAGCAAGCTGTGCCACCAATATTTAGACACCAGCAGGATCACCCAAGGTAGGCAGATTTTAGCTGAGCCTGCAGACTAAGACAGACTAGCCAGAAGGGCTCAGAAGTATACTTCTGAAAAGAATTAACCTGTGAAAACCTTATGAATAGCATTAGAACATTGTCAGATATAGTGCTGGAAAATGAGTCCCCTGGGTTTGAAGGCACTCAGAAGATGACTGGGCAAGAGCTGCCTCCTCAAAGCACAGTTGACCTTAATTATATGGGTGGAGTAAAGTCTTTGGGACCTTCATTTGTTGATGTGACATGACTCAAAATGATAAGAAATAGCTGCAAACCTCCACTAATAATGGGAGCATGGAAAGTATAAAGTATAAATCTGGGAAAATTGGAAATTGTCAGAAATGAAAGGGAACACATAAACATTGCTATCCTAAGGCAATAGTAAGCTGAAATGCACTGATATTGGCCATTTTGAATGAGACAATCATATGGTATACTATTTGGAGAATGAAAACTTGAAGAGGAAAGGTACTGTGTTTATTGCCAAAAAGAACATTTCAAGATCTGTGCTGAAGTGCAGTGCTTTCAGTGATAGGATAATATCCATATGTCTCCAAGGAAGACAAGTTAATGCAACTACCACTTAAATTTACACACCAACCGCTAAAGCCAAAGATAAAGAAATTGAAGACTTTTTCCATCTTCTGCATTCCAAAATTGATAAAAAATACAGTCAGGATTCATTGATGATTACTGATGATTGGAATGCAAAAGTTGAAAGCAAAGAAGAAGGACTTGTGGTTGGAAAATACAGCCTTGGTGATAGAAATGATGCCAGAGATCGTGTGATAGAATTTTGCAAGACCAGCCACTTCTTTGCAAATCGTATTTTTCACCAACACAAACAGAGACTATACGCATGGGTCTTTCCAGATGGAATACATAGGAATCAAATTGACTGTATCTGTGGGAAAAGATGATGGGAAAACTCCATATTAGCAGTCAGAACAAGACCAGGTGTTAACTGTGGCACAGACCATCAATTGCTCATATGGAAGTTCAAACTGAAACTGAAGAAAATTAGAACAAGTCCATGAGAGCTAAGGTATCACCTTGAGTATATCCCACCTGAAATTAGAGACCATCTGAAGAAGTGATGATATGTTGAACACTAATGACTGAAAACCAGACGAATTGTGGAATGACATCAAAGACATCATCTGTGAAAAAGCAAGAGGTCTTTAAAAAGACAGGAAAGAAAGAAAAGACTAGACTGCTGATTGGAATGCAAAAGTTGGAAGAAAAAAAGAAGGATTTCTAGTTGGAATGTACAGCCTTGGTGATAGAAATGATGCCAGAGATGGTATCATATAATTTTGTGTCAGAAGGAACTGTGAAATTTGCTGTTCAACATCAAGCACCTAAAGCAAAAGAAAAGAATGACAAAGTGAAAGAACTGAAGATTTCAAAGGGCAGCTAAAGAAGACAAAATAATGGGTTATAATGACATGTAGAAAGAGCTGGAAATAGAAAACCGAAAGGGGAGAACACATTTGGCATTTCTCAGGCTGAAAGAACTGCAGAAAAAAAATTCAAGCCTTGAATTTTAATAGTATAGAATTCTACAGGGAAAATATTAAATGATTCAGGAAGCATCAAAAGGCTGTAGAACGAATACCGAGTCATTATACCTGAAAGAACTGTTCGCTGTTCAGCCATTTGTAGAGGTAGTATAGGATCAGGAACCAATGGTACTGAAAGAAGAAGTTGAAGCTACACTGAAGGCATTGCCCCCCCAACCAAAAAAAAAGCTCCAGGAATTGATGGAATATCAGTTGAGATATTTCAACAAATGAATGCAATGCTAGAAGCGCTCACTTGTATGCTGGGAAATTTGGAGGAGAGGTACCTGGCCAAATGACTGGAAGGGATCCATAATTATACCTATCCTCAAGAAAGGGAATCCAACCAAATACAGAAATTACCAAACAATATCATTACTGTCATACCCAAATAGAATTTTGCTACATGTCATTCAAAAGCAACTGCAACAGTCTATTGACCAGGAACTGCCAGAAATTCAAGCTGGGTTCAGAAGAGGATGTGGAAGCAGGGATATCATGCTGATGTCAGATAGATCTTGGCTGAAGCAGAGAATACCAGAAAGATGTTTACTTATGTTTCATTGACTATGCAAAGACATTCAGTTATGTGGATCATAACAAATTATGGCTAATATTGCAGAGAATGGGAATTCCGGAACACTTAATTGTGCTCTTAAGGAATCTGTACATGTATCAAGAAGCAGTGATGTGAACAGAACATGGGGCTACTACATGGTTTAAAGGCAGGAAAGGTGTGTGTCAGCGTTGTATCTTTTCACCGTACCTTTTCAGTCTGTATGCTGAGCAAGTAATCTGAGAAGATGGACTATTTGAAGAAGAAGGAGCATCAGGATTGGAGGAAGACTCATTAACAACCTGCACTGCACAGATGACACACCTTGCTTGCTGGAAGTGAAGAGGATTTGAAATACTTAGGACTGAAGATCAAGGACCACAGCTTTCAGTGTGGATTACACCTCAATATCAGGGAGGCAAAAATCCTCACAACTGGACCAGTAAACAACATTGTGATAAATGGAGAAAAGATTGAGGTTATTGAAAATTTCATTTTACTTGGTGCCACAGTCAACAGCAATGGAAGCAGCAGTAAGGAAATCAAAAGACACTTTGCTTGGGACAATATGCTGCCAAGGACCTCTTTAAGACATTGAAAAGTAAAGATGTCACCTGGAAGGCTAAGGCATGCCTGACTCAACTGATGGTATTTTCAGTTGCATCATATGCATGTGAAAGCTGGACAATGAATAAAGAAGGCAGAAGAGTTGATAGTTTTGAATTGTGGTGTGAGAGAAGAATGTTGAATATACCATGGTCTGCCCAAAGAACAAACAAATCTGTTCTGGAAGAAGTACAACCAGAGTGTTCCTTGGAATCAAAGATGGTGAGGCTGTGTCTTATATACTTTGGACATGTTGTCAGGAGGGATCAGTCCCTGGAAAATGACCTCATGCTTGGTAGAATGGAGGGTCAGCAAAAAAGAAGACCCTAAACAAGATGAATCAACACAGTGGCTGCAACAATGGGCTGAACCATAAAAACAACTGTGGACATGAGCGCAAGACTGGGCAATGTTTTGTTGTGTTATGCAGAAGACCGCTATAATTTGGAACTGACTTGACTGCACCTAACAACGACAACAATAATTTCGTCATTTTATAAAGTTATACAAATGTCCATGTCTTTGCAAAACTGACACAGAAGTAAGAATTGTTATTTAATCTTGACACTTCATAGATGGTTGTTAATACATAAAATTTGATTTTTGACAGGAATGTTCAGTGAACAGTGACAGAATCCAGAACTCCTATTTTTTTTTTTTTCAGGAAGCAACTTTTTTCCCAAGTTAAAAATTTGAGAAATGATTTTTCTATTGCCTTAACAAAATTAGGGATGACTCTTTTCTCTAGACTAGAATTTCAGTTTTTGGTAGTTAAAAAACAAAATAAAACAAATAATTAAAACCATTGCAGATATTTAGGGTCCAAAACACCAAGATATTTATCAGTTTCTGCTTATGAAACACTTTAAGACTCATATGTCTGATCCCCTCTCAACAGCGTAGTTTTTGGCAGTGTGAACTCTTACTTACCTAGTGCTGCTGTAACAAGGGATTACTTTAGTAAAGAAAAATGTATTCTCTTTCAGTGTAGGATGCTGGAAGCTGAATTCAGAGTACTAGCTGTAGGGTGGGTCTCTCTCAGCTGTGGAGGAAGGTCCTTGTCATCAGTGTGCCCCAGGTGAGGAGCCTCTCCACGCAGGGAGCCTGGATCGAAAGGAGGCACTGTGCTCCTGGCTCTTGTGTTTTGATGTCGTAATGTTGCCCTCTTTCTTTTCTCACTTCTCTTTTTTTATATCTCAAAAACCACTGCCTTAAAACGTTTTCTGATCATATAGACTGAGTCTTGTATCATTGCCATAAATCATTGCTAATCCCATCTCATTAACATCATACAGGTAGAATTTATAGCACATAGGGAAATCATGTCACATGACAAAATGTCAGACAAATACACAATACTAGGAACCATGGCCTAGCCAAGTTGACACATACTTTGGTGGTTGTAATCCAATCTATGACATAAAAATAGTGATTTTTAACCCATAAGTGGGTGTTGCCTACTTTAGTGATGATCTGAGTCTTTGATAATGTTTCTGCAGCAGATAACATTTATATACAGATATCAAAGTAAAATTCTATTACTTCATTTAAGACAGAGGAGAGTAATGAACAGGAAGTTGGCAAAATTTGGACAAACGTCTCTCATATAAACTTTGTAACAGTTAAATATCAAAGTTTTTACAATGAGATCAATATTTCTGACAAAGTTTCACGCATCTTTTGGTAGGACTAACTCAAGTACAGAATTTGTATTATTTGTACCTATTTCATATCAAGGAAGAAAATTATTAGATGGATTGTGGTGTCAGTGGGCTGCAGCACCATAAAGGGATTTTTTTCTTTTTTAAAATATATTTGATTCTGCTTTAAGTAATAGTTTACAATCCAAATCAGTTAATTAGCCACATGAAACCATGTACCCACACCACTATGTAACTCTAACTGCTCTCACCACCCCCAACCCTGAGATAGCACACTCCTCCTTTCTACCCTGTAATTCCTGCATTCATTCATCCAGCTTCTTTCCCCCTCCACCCTCTCATTTTGCCTCTGGATGACAGCTGCTCCAACAGACTTAGGTATATATTTAAGCCAAGAAGCATCTTCTTTGCCAGCATCACTCTGTGTCTTACAGTGCAGTCGAATGTTTGGAGAGGTGGCTTCAGTACTAGTTTCAGCTCTGGGCTAACAGAGTCCAAGGGCCATGTCCTCATGGAACCCTCCAGTCTGAAAGACCATCAAGCGTGATCTTTTAACACAGCTCTAGTTCTGCATGTCCATTTTTCTCCCACTACAACAGGGACTTCGCTTTGTGTTCTCTCTGAGGGTAGTCATTGGTGGTAGCTGAACACCATCTAGTTCTTGTTGGTCACATGCTGATGTAGTCTCTGGATCATATGACACCTTTCATCTGCTCAGCTCGTATTTTCATCATTGATGTCCCTCCTCCACTGCTCCAGTTGGGACCAATTGATGCTACATAGATGGTTGCTTGCTAGCTTTTAGGATGCCACACACCACTCACCAAAGTGGGATGCAGAGCATTTTCTTAAAAACAAAACAAAACAACAAATCTAGTTATGCCAGTTAGCCTAGACGTCCCCTGAAACCATGGTTCTGAGACCTCTGTCCCTGCTACTCTGTCCTTCGGAATGTTGGGTTGTATTCAGAAAACCTTTTAGCTTTTAGTGTAGTCCAGTTATGCTAACCTCCCTTTCACTGTGTGATAGTTGGTGTGATGACTGCACTTAGAATGGTAATAGGAATTGCTGTCTCAGGGGAGCTGGTGGAACTATTGTTCCCACCCTTGCTTTGTTTCCCTTCCTGGGTTTGGGAGAAAAGCTCAAGGCACACACATAAAATGCCCCACTTACATACAGCCTAGGTAGTGCTCTAGAATTCAGAGCCAGATGTAGAGCACAGAAAACCCCAAAAATAGAAAAAAAAAAGTCCACTGCTGTTGAGTCATTTCTGACTCATAGCAACCCTGTAGACAGAGTAGAACTGCCCCATAGTTTCCAAGGAGAACCTGGTGGATTTGAGCTGCTGACCTTTTGGTTAGCACCATAGCACGTAAGACAGGGGAAAAAGGCTGTGTATAGTGAGTGAAGTTAGTGCACAGGAAAGGTTTAAGTTGTGAAAGATGGCGAGTACTTAGCTTGTGACACTGTAGTAAACTTGTTCTATGGCTTTGTAGGTGCAGCAATCCACAGCTCAGAAGAGCCAGTGGAACTTGTTTTCTACCTCTCCGTTTGTTTCCTTCTCCAAGTCTGGGAAGAAAAGCCCAGGGCACACAAGTTCAGTATCTCACTTCTAAGCCCAGGTTGTGCACCAGAATTTAGTGTGTGATGTGAAGCAGAGAAGAGGGAAAGGTTGGAGATAGGGAGAGAAATCAGCATGTAGCAAAAGATTGAGCCCTGAGGGTTCCTGAACCCTTAACTTGAAAATGGTCCAAATCCACAGCTGAGGGACAGCTGGCAGAATTCTTCTTTTACCCCTCACTTTGTTTCCCTCTCTGAGTCTGGGATGAAAGCTCAGGGTACACGCATACAATGTCCCACTTGTAGCCCAGGTATTGTACCAGAATTTAACATCCATTGTAATGCAGAGAAGGGAGGGAGGAAGAGTGCTGCTACATTCGGCTGCCATCCGCCACTGTGCTCTCTAGGTTTGGCCATCCTAAGCTAAGCCTTTCAGTTGAGAGGATGCACTCCAGTCAGGAGTCATTGCTCAGCATGGCATCCAGCCCCAGCCACACTCTTAGGCACAGCAGTGCCAGGCCTAGCCTCTAGTTGGGAAATTTTTAATAATCTTTTCAATATCTTCTTAGCAACTGATTTATTTAGTTGTTCTGCTTCTGTTTGTGGTAGTTTTGGTAGGTGATGTTTTTCTAGAAATTTGTCCATTTCATCTGGGATTTCAAATTTATTGGAGTACAATGTTGGATTGTAAAATTAAAATTCTTTTAATTTTAGTAGGGTCTGTTGTTTTATTGCCCATCTCATTTCTTATTAAAGTTATTTGCTTTATCTGCTGTTTTTCTTTTGTCACTTTGGCCAATGGTCAATTTTAGTGGTCTTTCAAAAAAGAAAGCAGCTTTTGGTCTTGTTAACTCTTTCAATTTTTTTTCTAGTGTCTATTTCATTTTGTTGTGCTCTTATTTTATTATTTGTATTCTGGTGCTCGAGGGGTTCATTTGTTGCTGTTTATCTGCTTGTTAGTGTTGTAGAGTTAATTCTTTGATTTTGGGTCCTTTCTTCTGTGGATGTGTGCATTTACTGAGATAAATTCACCTCTATCGTTGCTTTTACTGTGTCCTGTAGATTTAGGTAGGATGTGTTTTCAATCTCATTTGATTCCATGAACTTCTTTATTCTCTGCTGGATTTCTTCCATAACTCAGTCATTTTTAAGAATGGTAGTGTTCAATTTTTGTGTTTTTGATTTTCTTCTTTTTTCCGTTATTGATTTCTACTTTTATGGCTTTGTGTTCTGAATAGATGCTTTGCAATATTTTTGTACTTTGAATTTTGTTAAGGATTGCCTTGTGGCCTAATATGTGATCAGTTCTGGAGAATATGTTATGTGCGTTGGAAAAGGAAGTATATTTGGCTGAAGTTGAGTGGAGAGCTCTGTAGATGTCTATAAGGTCAAACTGGTTGACTGTAGCAGTTAGATGTTCTGTGTCTTTACTGAACTTTTTTCTAGATGTTCTCTCCTTCATGGAGAGTGTTGAAGTGTCCTACTCTTATCGTGGAGCTATTTCTGTTTTCAGTACAGTTAGTGTTTGTTCATGTATTTTGGAGACCTGTAATTGGGTGTGTAGATATTTAAGTTGGTTATGTTCTCCTGGAGTACTGATACTTTAATCATTACATAGTGTCCTTACTTATCCAATGTGGTGGATTTTACTTTAAAGTCTATTTTGTCACCAATTAGTCTTGCCACTCGTATTCATTTTTGAATGTTATTAGCTTGATACATCTTTTGCCCTCCTTTGAGTTGTAGTTTGTTCATGTCTTTGAGTCCAAGAGGATCCTCCATGGGCAGCATATAGATGGGTCATTTTTTAAAATCCAGTCTGCCCCTCTCTATGTGTATATTGGTGCTAGTCCATTTATATTCAGCATGATTACTGGTAAGTATGAGCTTAGTGCTGTCATTTTGATGTCCTTTTTGTGTGTGTTGAGGACAGTTCCTTTGTTCTTTTTAATTTTCTGTGCTGAGTTTTTTTTTTTTTTAAGTGTTTGCCTTTTATTCTTTTCAGTGTTGGTGGTTTTGTATTTGCTGAGACTTCATGTTTTTCTTGTTTTTTATTTTGATGCATAGGATTGATAATTTCCTTTGTAGTCACCTTAAAATTTAAACCAGTCTTAAATTTCTTTATATCACCTTGACTTCCTCTTCAAGTGAAAAACATGTGATTACATTTTCTTTTGGGTCTCTCTTTTTTTGTTATAATGTTTACATAATGCCTTTTCCATGTCCCTGTTTTCAGTATTTTGTGTATGATTTATTTTTGTGATTCCCCTGTTGGGGGTGATATCCACTTTATCTGTTCTGTGTTCTGTCTTGGGTTGTTACTTGTTTTTATTGGTTATCTAGCCAAAGGACTCCCTTTAGTATTTCTTGGAATTTTTGTTTTGTTTTTGCAAATTTCCTAAGTTCCTGTTTATCTGGATATGTCTTAATTTCACCAGAGTTGAGGGAAAATTTTACTGGATATATAATTCTTGACTGCCAGTTGTTTTCCTTCAAGGCTTTGTATATGTCATCTCATTACCTTCTTGCCTGCATAATTTTGGTTGAGTAGTCTGAGCTTAGTCTTGTAGATTTTCCTTTATAAGTTACTTTTTGTTTGTACATAGCCACCTTAAAAAGTGTCTCCTTATCTTCAGTTTCAGCAAGTTTGATTCTAATATGCCTTGATGTCTTTATTTTGGGATCTACCTTGTATGGAATTTAGTGAGCATCTTGGATAGATGTCTTCTCATATTTCATGTTATCGAGGAACTTTTCTGTTAGAAAATCATTGACAATTCTCTCTGTATTTTCACTTGTCCCTCCCTGTTCTGTTACTACAGTCACTCATAGATTATTATTATTTTTTCTCATAGAGTCCCACATAATGTTTGGCTTTTCTTGATTTTTAGAATCATTTTATCTGCTTTTTTCCTAAAATATGTTGATATCATGTGCTTTATCCTCAGTCTCACTAATTCAAGCTTCCATTGCCTCACATCTGCTCTTTTGACTTTCTAGTGAGGGATCTAATTCTGCAATTTTATTACTAATTTTGTGAATTTCTAATTCTTACTGCTCAGTGCTTCCTTGCTACTTGTTCAGTTGTCATTATGCTGTGCTGCATTTTGCATCATCTCCTTCCTCCTTTCTTGAAGAGTTCTAAATATTAATGTTTTGTGTTCCACCTCTGGTAATTCCAGGAAGTTCTCTTCCTCTGGACAATTTTGTTCTTTGTTTTGGAAGCTTTCTGAGGAGATTATGGTCTACCCCTTAAGTGCTTCATATGGACTACTGTTTCAGAGCCATTAGTAAATTGTTGTTATTTGTTTTATGTTTGCTTACTGTGTTCTAAAATATCAGCAGTTCAAATTTGCCTGAAACTCCTTAGAAACTCTATGGAGCAGTTCTTCTCTGGCCTACAGGGTCCCTATGAGTCAGACCTGACTAGACAGCAGTGGATTGGATTTTTGGACTGTGTTTTAAAATGTACAGTTTATTATATGGATTCAGCTCAGGTGTCCTGAAGGTCAGTCATGAAATTTGTGGTACAGGCGCTAACCTACTGTCCTAGATGGGAAGAGGTCACTGGTATAGCACAGGTTTCTGGCTGCACCCACTGAGAAAGGTGCAGATTAACAGCCATCTCTGAGTATCCATCAGGTTGGCATATCCCCACATGTCTGAATCTAGGTGAAGGAATTACTTCAGCCCCGGTTTTTGGGCTTACTGGAGTTGACTGAAAAAAAAGAAAACTTTTCTTTTTTCCTTCTCCTCTAAGTGTGCTAAATTCTTCCCCCTCCATGTCTTGGAGAATGGCTCAGTGATGGCTTAAGTGGTTGTTCTTCTCATTCCATTAATGGTGTCAGACTCCAGAGCTGGGTACAATACAGAGAAAGAGCAGGAGAATGGCTCCAGAAAAGCATGAAGAGTCCTACTTCCAGCTCAGTTAATTGTGTCAAACTCTAGTGATGGGCATAGTTCAGAGAAGAAAATGGGGAGTTCTGGGTGAGGGAAGAGAGCCTGTATCAAAGGAAAGATACAGATCTGCATATGGCAGCTTACATGCAAAAACTTAGCTTTTGATGATCTGCCACTGTCTCTCGCTGGCTCCAGCGCATGAGTGAATACTCTAGACCATCACTTCCACTAAGGAGAATGTCCACCAACCTCCATGTGGGCTCACCATGTGGCAGCCCTGGCTGCTTCCTAGCATGTCAGGTCTTTTGGATCCTGTGTGCTTCTGATGATAGTTTCTCTTTGCCTTTGCAAAGTCCAATTTCTCAACTTCCCATTTGATGTTTAGGGCACTTAGGATGTCATGTATACTGGATTCATTTGTTCTTTTGGATTTTTTTTGTTAGAAGGATCACAGGAAGAATCTTTTTACTCCACCACCTTGGTCCAATCCCCTTAAGAGGGAATTTGACCAGGGGTCTCTTCGAACACAAATCTAGGGAGAAGAGCTGCGGACAACTGATTTCTCTATTCACGTGAAATTATCAGTTGGCAGCAGGAATTCTTATTATTTGTCTGCTTTAAGAGCATATACCTAACATGTTATGTTGGAACTGTTGTTTTAATTAGGTACCATCAAGTTAATTTCAACTCATACTAACCCCATGTGCAACAGAATGAAACAGTACTTGCTTCTGTGCCCTCCTTGCTGTAGTTATGTTTGAGCCCATTGCTGCTACCACTGTGTCAAACCATCCCATTGAGGATCATCCCCTTTCTCTCGGATGCTCTTCGTTACCAGTTGTGATGATCTTCTCTAGGGACTTGTCCCTTCTGATAACATGTTCAAAGTACGTGAGATGACGTCTTATCATTCTTGCTTCTAAGGAGCATTCTGGCTGTACTTCTTCCAAGAAAGATTTGTTTATTCTTCTGGGAATCCACAGTATACACAATCTTCTTGGCCAGTACCATAATTCAAAGACGTTAGTTATTCTTTAGTCTTCTTTATTCACTGTCTGGCTTTTCCAGGTATATGAGGTGATTGAAAACGCATGGCTTGGGCCAGGCATACCATATTCTTTAAAGTGACATCTTGGATTTTCCACACTTTAAAGAGGTCCTTTTGCAACTGATTTGCCCAGGGGAATTGTTGCCATTTGATTTCTTGGCTGCTGCTTCCACAGATGTCAATTGTGGATCTAATTAAAGTGAAATCCTTGAGAACTTCAGTCTTTTCTCTGTTTGTCATCATGTTGCTTATGGTCCACTTGTGAAGATTTTCTTCATGTTGAGGTGTAATCCATATGGATGGCTGTAGTCTTTAATTTTCACTAATAAATGCTTCAAGTTCTTTTCCCTTTCATCAAGCACAGCTGTGTCATCTGTTGGACACAAGTTGTTAATGAGTGTCTCTCTCTTCTCCTGTGTTCTTCATACAGTGCAGCATCTTGGATTTTTTGATAAGTATCTTAGTCATCTTGTGCTGCTATAACAGAAATATAGCAAATGGATGGCTTTAACAAAAAGAAATTAATTTTTTCACTGTCCAGTAGGCTACAAGTTCTCATTTAGGATGTCAGCTCCAGTGAAGGCATTCTCTCTCTGTCAACTCTGGAGAAAAATCCTCTTACTAGTTTACTCTTGGTCTGGGAGCATTTCTGGGCAGTTACTTCAGGTCTAAAGGAAACATTGTGCTCTTGGCAGTGGTTTCATGGTAGTATGAGGTATGTCTCGCTATTAACCTCTCTCATTCATGTCTCAAGAGAGCTTGGCTTAAGAAACTATCCAGTCTTGTAGACTTCATCAGTGTAACTGCTGCTAATCCATCGTAGTTGAGCATAGTGATAGAATTTAAAGTGCCTGGGAAAATGCCATCAAATGGTGGATCATTACATAGTACTGAGAATTGTGGCCTAACCAAATTGATGCACACATTTTTTGAGGGACACAATTCAATCCATGACACTCAGCATACAGACTGAATAAGTAAGGTTAAAGCAAACAGCCAAGATACTCACCTTTCCTGATTTTAAACCACACAGAATTCCTTTGTTCTGTTTGAATGAATGACTGTCTATGTACAGGTTTCACCTGAACACAATTAATTGTCCTGGAATTGTCATTGTCTTCAATGCTCTCCATAATTTGTTATGATTCACTCAGCTGAATGCCTTTGTGTAGTCAATAAAACACATGTAAACTTCTTTCTGGCATTCTCTGCTTTCACCTAAGATCCATCTGACATCACCACTGATAGCCTTCATTCTGTGTCCTCTTCTGACTTTTGTCTTGAATGTCTGGCAGTTCCCTGTTGATATACTGCTACACTCTGTCATGGGTTGAATTATGTCCCCCCCTCCCAAATGTTCGTATTGATTTGACTTGGCTAGGAGTCCTAACATGGTGCCATTCCTGCCATGTGTTGTGAATCCTGCCTCTGTGATATTGATGATGGAGAATGGGCTGCAGTTATGTTAGTGAGGCAGGATTTAAGTTACAAGCTTGTGGGATATAAGGGAGAGAAATGAGCAGAGGAAGTTGGGAACCTCAAACCACCAAGAAAGCAGCACCAAGAGCAGAGCACATCCTTTCGATGTGAGGGTCCTGTGCCAAGATGCTGTCCTCGAATTTGGACTCAGCCTACTGGGCTGTGATAACTTCTTGTGTTGAATGGACTTGTAACTTGTTAATGGATTTGTGGCATACCAGACTGTAACAATAAAAGTTTCTCTTTGTGAAGCCTTCCCCTCATGGTGTTTTCTGTTAGAGCAGTACCAGGTGACTAAGACAACTTCTTTTTAATGATCTACAAAGTTTTACTTGTGTCTGATATTAATGATTTCATTTGATAAATTTACACATTTTGTTGGATCACCTTTCTCTGGAATGGACACAAACACAGATCTCTTCCATTCAGTTGTCCAAGCCATTGTCTTCCAAATTTCTTGGTATATATGAGTGAGCACTTCCAACATTACATCTATTTGTGGAAACATCTCAGTTGATATTCTGTCAATTACTGGAGAATTTTGTTTTTTGCACATGCCCTTAGTGAAGCTTGAATTTCTACCTTAAGTACAATCAGTTCTTGATCATATGCTACCTGCTGAAATGGCTGAGCATCAACAAATTCCTTTTGGTACAGTCATTCTATGTATTCTTTTGATGCTTCATGAGACATTCAATATTTTGCCTATATCTCTTGCTATGGCGCTAATTCAAAGTCATAGTGATCCTATAGAACAGTGTAGAACTGCCCCTATATTGTTCACGAAGCTGCCAGTGGATTTCAACTGCCGAACTTTTGGTTGGAACTTAAATTCTTAACTACCATACCAGCTGTAGAATCCTTTGATGTAATTCAAGGCTTGAATTTTTTTTCAGCTTGAGAAGAGCTGAATGTATTCTTCCTTTTTGACTTCCTAATTCCAGCTATTTCTACATTTCATTATAATATTTACTTTGCCTTCTTAAGCTACCTTTTGAAATCTTCTCTTCAGTTCTTTTACTTTACCATTTCTTCCATTTGCTTTAACTACTCTATATTCAAAAGGAAGTTTTGGAGTCTCTTTTGACATCCATTTTGGTGTTTTCCTTCTTATCTTTTCAATGACTTTTACTTTCTTCCTGTATGATGTCTTTGATGTCATTCCACAACTTGTCTGATCTTTGGTCGTTACTGTTGGAAGTAGGATTAATTTTTCTCTTGAATGGACTAATAGGTATCTGGTTTTGATCTCAGCTTAAAATGGGATTAAGACATACGTAGGCATGTCTCAAACATTTGGAGTATATACCTTCCAGTAGCCTTTTGTCTGAACACTGAGGGATGACTGTAGGAGGAAGTAGCTGGCCTTGATGATGTTGACTTACTGCGTTTGGTGCATCTTCCTTCATTTATCTGATCATTTTTCACCCTTCCTCCACTACCACCCTAGCTAGTGTGAGCCACTGTGATCTCTACAGGACTACTGAAATGGTCTCCTGACTGGTCTCTGGGCTTGCTCTCTTATGTCCTTTAGTTTATACTTCACCTAGCAGCCAGAATGACATTTTAGAAATAGCCTTTAAAGATGTCGCCTTTCTGCTCTCCAATGACTTCAACACATTTAAAATAAAGTTCAGAGTTCTCCTCAGGGCTCACAAGCCGTTAGGGACCTTGCATTCGTGTACCTCGTTGCTCTATAGCTTCTTGTCTTCTTGTACTTACTTGAGCCTGTCAAGCTCTGTCCCATCTAAGGGCCTTTACACTGATATTTTATTTTTTCTCCATTCACCTTGCTTGCCCACCTCACTCATTTAGTTTTCTGCTCAAATGTTTCTTCCTCAGAGAGGCCCTTTCTAGGATGTGCCTCATCATCCTCTGCCCCTCTTTCCTGTTTTGTTGTCTTTTGTGGCACTACTCCACACCTGCGATTATGAAGTATTTGTCTGTTCATTGCCTGTTTTCCTCAACAGCCTGTAAATATGACAAGGCCAAATCAAGAGTCAAAATGATGTTGTGAACCTTTTTTGACATCAAAGAGATTGTTCATTATGAATTTTTACAAACTGGACAAGACAAACAGTTATTAACCAAGTTTACTGCTTGTAAGTGCTTTCTGAAAAGGCTGTGTGAAAAAGTTTGGCAAAAATAACCTGAACTTTTTGCCAGCAACTCATGGCTTTTGCATCATGACAATGCACCAGCGTACACAGCACTGTCTGTGAGGGAGATTTTAGCCAGTGAACAAATAACTGTATTGGAACATCCTCCCTACTCACCTGATCTGGCCCCCAATGACTTTTTTCTTTACCCAAAGATAAAGGAAGTATTCAAAAGAAGATATTTTGATGACATTCAGGTCGTCAAGGGTAATAGGATGATAGCTCTGATGGACATTCTAGAAAATGGAACAGCTTCTCAAGGGGACTACTTTGAAAGCGACCATAGTAAAATTCATCAAAGAGCACTTTTCCTAGGATGAGTTTGCAAACTTAATTGTCGGACCTCATATGTGTAATAGTGTGAAGCACTCAACTCAATGTATAACATTTTATAAGAAAATGAATTTTGAGTCCAAATAACTGGTTTATGCATAGCTATTTGAAACATATTTAGACTAAGTTGGGGTTTACCGCACCCTTTCATAAGTGAAGCCTAAGATTACATTAGTCTATTGTTTCTTAGCCTATGTTGCTAACTATTGTTGGTAAGATTATGCTATTTTTGGTGAAATATAATCCACTTTGGTAACCATAGAACCCGAGCAAGATAGGAGCATAACTCACAGTCAAAGTTGTGGAGTAATTTGTCGATTTGGAATAGGATTCAAGCTATTGTTTAAGGATATGAGCAGAAGGGCTAAATTAATGTCCCACCTTGGAGAAATGGTTGACAATAGACAGATGAGTGTCAGTCTCAGTATGTAAACAATGCTGCGTTTTCGTCTGGGAAAGAACATTCAGTAGGAACAGAAGCAGAAAGCCAAAAGGTGGCAATTAAGTCGAAACTGAATGTTGGATGTGCAGGAGCCCAAGAGTTACCCAGGCACTTTTGGTAGTAACGCTATGGCAATAGTTATAAACTGTATCTGCATGTGAGGATTTATCTCATACTGTGCCTTCTTGCCCTGGTCAGCAATAGTTTAGTTATTCCAGAGGGATATGAAAGGACAGTTAGCATTCCCTGTACTAGACACTGCTGTGCATGCGTTACCCGATTAAGGCTTCTAGCACCCTACTAAGTAGCTACTTTTATTACCTGCATTTCGTAGATGAAGTAGCTGAAGCTTAGAGTAGGTTTCTAGTGCAGTGAAGATGCTGTGCCAGAACACTAATCCATGGTTGTCTGACTGAGAAGTGAGTTCTGTCTTCTGTGTGGCATTCTGTGACTACAGCTGCATAGGACTGGGGGATAATCAATCAAATGCATGGACTTGGAGGGCAGCATTTTAGGAAGCTGTCAATATTCCTGTAGTTTTTGGAAGTTTTTAAAGCCATTGTTAGAGATTTAAGGCAAGAATGGAAGGAATTGAAAAGCAGTATGGTAGCACACATTACCCTTAGGTCTTACAGTTTCTATGCGATAGCTTCTCATCATGTTTATCTCTCTAGAGGAGTATAAACAGTAAAAGGACAATTGAAATTATGAGTTTCAAGGATATCCATATGCACAAATACAAAACCAGTCACCAAAACATAATTACTGCCCTGCTGAAGTTTGAAATTGCATGTCGTTTTGAAATTGTATGTGTTTTATTAAAGAGTTAATATCTGTTGCTACATATCCAAAACAAGAAAACAGGATCAAGATATTAAACGTTTTCTACAATCCTCAAATCACAGACTAATTCAGAGTAACTTTTTTTGAGGTCAGAGAGGTTTGTGGATCTTTGAGTAATCAGGGGTGATGAAATTCTCCATGGAGATATAAGGGCAGATGCAGTAGGTTTTTCTTGCATTCTTGTTAGTTCCATGAGAAACCTTATTTGAGGCTCAGACTAATATATGGAAACACCAGTGATAAATTTGCTTTGCTCCTGAGTTTTATGTTGTTCTGTTAAACCATTTAGCTTCAAAAATTATCTCATTAAAGACAACTGTGTCTTTCTGCCTATGGACAAGACTTTGTTGTTATTAGATGCCATTGAGTTGGTTTTGATTCATAGTGATCCTACATGCAACAGAACAAAACACTACTTTGTCCTTCACCATTCTGAAAATCCTTGCTGTGCTT
Organism: Heterohyrax brucei; assembly: GCA_028571685.1. NCBI lineage: Eukaryota > Metazoa > Chordata > Mammalia > Hyracoidea > Procaviidae > Heterohyrax > Heterohyrax brucei. The sequence goes on from CM053146.1 coordinate 91,065,156, forward strand.
AAGCCCATTGTTGGAGCCACAAAGTCAATCCATCTTGTCAAGGGTCTTCTTCTTTCTTGCTGACAAATTTGTCTTACCAAGCATGATGTCCTTGTCCTCATGGTGTATCCAAAATATATGGCACAAAGTCTCACCATTCTCACTTCCAAGGAGCACCCTTTCTGTACTTCCCCCGAGAAAGATTTGTTCATTCTTCTGGCATTCCAGTATATATTCAGTATTTTTCATGACACCACAGTTCAAAGGCATCAGTTCTTCTTTGGTCTTCCTCATTCATTGTCCAGCTTTCATAGGCACACGAGATGATGGACAAGAGCAGGTCAGGAACACTGTAGTTCGCAAAGTAACACCTTTGCTCTTTAAACACTTTGAAGAGGCTTTTGCAATAGATTTGCGCAATGCAGTATGTTGTTTGATTTCTTGACTGCTGCTTTTGTGGGTATTGATTGTGGATCCAAATAAAATGAAATTCTTGACAACTTCAATCTTATTTCTGTTTATCATGGTGTTCTTTATTGGTCCAGTCACACAAAATCCCATCATTTAAGTTCATTTTTCCTTGCATATTGCTTTCATTCCTACAACTTTTAGGGTGGTCATTTAGAATTTTAGTCTTTTAGTATAATGAAACCATGTTTTGGCAGGGAAAGAAATCTGTAGGGAAGAAATTAGACATAAGAATGAAAACACCAATGATAAAAATGATAAATATTGATTGTTTCCTTATTTAGTCCAGACCACCTAGGAGATGTGAACAGAAAATGGGATGAAATACCTATGGTGATCAGAAGTGCCAAGAACAGCATAGGTGCTTGATTAATGATAGACTGATAAACAGCAACAAATCTCTGAGGGCTTTTTTGTAATTCTACCTAATTTATGCCCAATTTTACTAAAAAGCATGATTTAATGGCAAAGATCACATGCAAATATAAGGTTGTTTATTAAATGAAAATAATCTCTATATGTATTTTGATAGAAATTGTGGTTTTGAAAGGTATTTAATTTTATGTTCATAATTGACATATATTTCCAAGTTATTGCAAGAGAATATTTTGATGGATGCTGATTTATAAGTGATTCTGTATACATCTATATGACAAATATATTATGGTCTGTAAATAAAGCAGTAATATATGACTGTCAGTAGGATTTCCTGGAAGCTCTGTAGTCTGCCTGGTTGTTAAGGCATCAGCACAGGTAGATAACTTATATAGACTGGCTGTGGTAGCATTGACCCATGTTTGCACGCCTCCTAGTTGGTCTGGCTAAATGAGGAAATAGTCAACATTTATCACTGGTGTCTCTATTCTTCTGTCTAATTTTTTCCCTACAGCTTTCTTTCCTTGTGAAAACATGATTTCATGGTACTAAATTTTTAAGTGGTCACCTGAGAGTCTTAGTTATGAAAACAATATGTGATGAAAAGGAGTCTTAAGTGGTCAGATTCTGTGATTGCACGATAGTGTTCCTTCTTCCCTATTTGATGTGCTGTTCTGTCACTCAAATTAATTCAGTCATACTGTGATTGTTTTGAAACCACCAAGCCAAAAATAGTATCAATTTTCTTTTCTTCTTCTTCTTTTTTTTTTTAAAGAAACAACAGCTACTAGCACTTACTTACATAGGAAAACGTGGTTAGTGTGTATTTCCTCCATGTATGGTTGAAAATCTGTCTTGTTCTTTAGGGTCATTCCTGTGACCGTACAGTGTGGATTTGTTAAGGAAGAAAGGTGAAACTAAACAGGGCTGATTGCTTTTCCATCAGGCTTACATTAAATTCAAAAATTCAAAACTTTAAAAATTAAAGAAACAAACAAAAACCCAACAACAACCTGTGAATGGGGTTTATGTTAATGGATGAGATCAAATCATTAAAGAAGGATGAAAATGGTCACACAATATGAAGAATGTAATCAGTGTCACAGAATTGTCTATGTGTAGACTGTTGAATTGGTGTATGTTTTCCTGTGTATATTCTCAACAACAGCAAAATAAATTGTAATGCTCCTATAAAGTATCTAATATGAATTTTTAGGTGTGAAATACACTATGATCACCATCCTATAAATACATGTGGAAAGAAAGCAACTGCCTACCAAGATGTTGAAAAATGTGTATGTGCAATATGCATTATTCTGTAAACACATTTCTAAAGAAAAGCATCCTTTGGCAAGTAATCAAACAATTTTAAAGTAAAATTTAATGGAATAGGAGTAATATATTCTAACACAAATTAATTAGATTAGTGAAGTGGCCTGAGCGAGAAAATATAAAATAAGCTGCATAGTATGTGGCACACTGCAGTAGTTCTTCGGCTGTAGATTCTGTTTCTTTGCATTTTAAATTATATATAGATCATTAAAAAATCACGTGTAACCCATTCTTGTTTCTTCTCGTTGATTACGGAAAAACGTAACAATGAGACTGATTTATTTTGATAAATAAATAGAATATCATTTTTCATCAGCAAAATAGTTCTGATTTCTAAAATAACCTTAATAATGTCTTTAGTTTTCCTGCTTGTCTTTGTACCATGGGCCTTCATTTTTGTATTAACTCACTTTATTTTACTTTGTTCATTTAATTCTCCAGTTCATCCTGAGAACAATTTGTGGTAGTTCACAACAAAAGTTAAATGACAAAAGGTGGTATAAGTCAATAAAATTAACCATTAGCTAGAAAAAATAAAGATAAACATAAAAAACATAGACTAGGGTAAAACTAAAATAGATATTCAGGCTACAGGGGCTTCATGCAAGTACTTGAGATTAAATTTCAAATTTAACTCTGAATTCCTGTCAGTGAAAGCAAAAAAATGAAACATGAATTATGTAAGTGTTTTAATAGAGAACAGTATGAAATGTATGTGTTAACACTATTTCAGTCTTTTTTTTCATTTAGTTTTAAAAAAAGAACATTTAATTGTGCCCTATGTGAAAGCTACAATCCATGTCAATTTGTCATACAAAAACTTGCACATGCATTGCTATGTAATTCCAGCAACTCTCCCCTCCCTGTGATAGCACACATCTCCTTTATACCCTGTATTTCCCTTGTCCATTCAACCTTCTACCACTGGAGAGGGGCTACCCAGTTAGCATCATATATCTTCTTAAGCCAAGAAGCACACTCTTTGCCAGTATCATTTTGTGTCTCATAGTCCAGTCCAATCTTTGAAGATTTGTCTTTGGAATGAGTCTCAGTTCTGGGCTAATACAGAGTCTGGGACCATGTCTTCTGGGGACTGTCTCGTTTATTGAACCATCAAGTCTGATTTTTTAAATAAGAGTTCGAGTTCTGCACACCCATTTTTCTTCTGCTGTGTCTGGGACTCTGTGTTTTCATCCCTCTAAGGGCAGTCACTGTTAGTGGTCAGACACTATTCAGTTCTTCTGGTCTCATGCTGATAAAGCCTTGGGATTATGTGGCCCTTTCTGTTTCTTGGGTTCATATTTTCCTTATGTCTTTGGTGTCCATCCTTCTCTTCTGCTCAGAGTGGGTTGGGACCGATTGATGCTACTTCATGGCAGCTTGATAGCTTTAAATCCCCTGATGCCACTTACCAAAGTGGGATATAGAACATTTTTGTAAAAAGCATTGTTATGCAAGTTGACCGGGATATTTTCTGAAACCGTGGTTCCCAGACCCCTGCCCTGCTACTGTGCCCTTTGAAGTGTTTGCTTATATTTAGGAAACTTCTAAACTTTTGGTTTAGTCCAGTTTTGCTGACTTCTCCTCTACTGTGTGTTGTCCCTCCCTTCACCGTCTACTATCTAATGAATATTCCTCTCCCTCCCCACTCTCTTAACTGTCAAAGACTGTTTTCTTCTGGTTTTAAACCTTTTCTTGAGTCTGTATAATAATGATCTTATACAATATTTGTCACTTTACAGTTGATTAATTTCACTCAGCATAATGCCTTCCACATTCTTCCATGTTATGTCTCCCAAGTTCATCGTTGTTCTTTCTTATTACTGTATAGCATACCACTGTGTGAATATACCCTAGTTTGTTTATCCATTCATCTGTTGATGGGCACCTAGGCTGATTCCATTTTTTTTTTTTTTTGCTATTGTGGACACTGTTGTGATAATCATTGGTGTGCGTGTATCTATTTATGTGACAGCCCTTATTTCTTTAGGATATATTCCAAGAAATAGGAGTGGTGGATCATATGATATTTCTATTTTCAGCTGTTTAAGAAAGCTCCAAATTGATTTTGTACCATTTTACATTCTCACCAGCAGTGCTGAAGTATTCTTGTCTCTCCACAGCCTCTCCAACATTTATTATTTTGTGTTTTATGTATTAGTGCCAGTCGGGGTGAGATTTTGTGTCTCATTGTAGTTTTGATTTTGGATTTCCTCTAATGGCTAATGATCGTGAGCATTTCCTCATGTATCTGTTAGCCACCTGTCTTTTTTTTTTTAAATAAATTTTTTTGTGATTAAGAACAATTTAATCTATACCAATTTGCCATGACACCTGGAGCTTTTACTGTTGCTCTTTCCTAACTGCTTCCTCCAACCCCGCAACAGCATACTTCCCACTTTCATCTGGAACTTCCTGTGATCGTTTGACTAAGATCTGACCCACCTCATCTTATCACCTTGGCTTCCACAGTGAGCCTCTAGAACAACCCATATACATATTGAAGTCCACAGGTTTGTTTATCATTAGATGTGCTCCTTGTTTTGTATAGTCCATTTCAGTGTTTGTCAGGAGAGCTGCTTATGGTTTTGGAAATAGTGTAGGGTAAGAGAGTCTGGGGGGGGCATGCTCCCAGGGGGCCCTCCAGTCTGACAGACCATCAAATATGGTCTTTTGGTAGACTACTAGCTCTGCTCTCTAATCTTTCTCCCGCTGTGTCTGGAGTTCTGTATTCTGTAACCCCTTTGGGCAGTTACTGGTGCTGGCTGGGCACCATCTAGTTCTTCTGATCCCTTGCTGAAGCTGACATGGGCTCATATGGTCCCTACCATCTCATGAGCTCGTATTTTTCTGCTGTCCTTGATGTCCACCATTTACCTCTGGTCTGGTGGTTTGGGACCAATTGATGTTACTTAGATGGCAGCTTGGTAGCTTTCAAGACCCTAGACGCCACTTACCCCAGTGGTATGGAGAGCATTTTCTTAAGAGAAAACAAAAATAAAGCTCTGGTATGCCAGTTAGTCTGAGTGTCCTCTGAAATCGTGGTCCCTCAACCCCAGATCCTGTTACTCTGTCTTTCCAAAGAGGTGGGCTTCATTTAGGGAACAGTTTAATTTTGAATGGAGCAGTTGTGGGTACCTCTATTCTGGTACATTGTGTCACATCCCACACCCAGCCTGAATCATAAGTGATATCTAAGTTGTGTAAACCCCTTTCCTTCTCTCCTCACCTTTGTAGCCATCAAAGATTGATTTCTTCTGTGTGTAAATGATTTGTTGCATTATTATAGTAATTGTCTCTTGCAATATTTGTCCTTTTGCTTCTGGCTAATTTCACTCAGCATTATGTCTGCCAGATGGTCACATATTATCAGATATTTCCCTAAGCCAACATTCTTTCTTAGCATTTTGTAGTTTCCTTTATACCATAGCCTGTTTAACTATTTGTCTGTTGGTGGGCTTTTAGGTTGCTTTCATCTTTTTGCTGTTGTGGAGAGAGCTGCAGTAAACATTGGGGTGCATGTATCTGTTTGGGTGTCCTTATTTCTCTGGGATATATTCCATGGAGTGGGATTGCTGGATCACATGGTATTTCTATTTCTAGTTTTGGAAACTTTCTTAGTTTTCTAAGAAAGCACCAAATCAATTTCCATAGCGGTTGTGCCATTTTACTCTCCCACCAACAGTGTAGAAGAGCTCCAGTCTCTTTGCATCCTCTCCAGCATTTATTATTTTCTGGTTTTTTTTTTGGCAAGTTGCCAGCTTTGTTGGGGTGAGATGGTATCTCAGTGTAGTTTTGATTGGGATTTCTCTGATGGCTAGGGTTCATGAGAAATTTCCTCATGTATTTGTTGGCATCTTATTCAGGTTATTTGTTTTCTTTCCTGATTTTCTTTCATCAGTTTGGCTAAATGCTTGTCAATTTTGTTGGCCTTTTCAAAAAATCAGTTTTTCATCTTGTTTACTCTTTCAATTGTTTGCCTATTTTCTACTTCATTTATTTCTGCTCTAATTTTTATTATTTCTTTTTTTCTGGAGCCCAGTTGGTTCTTTTGTTTGTTTTTCTTCGTTCAAGTTGATGAATTAGTTCTTTGATTTGTGCCCTTTCTTCTTTTTGTAAGCCACCTGTCTTATGTGAAGTACCTATTCGTGTCCTTTGCCCACTTTTTAATTGGGTTCTTTGTCTTTTTTATTGTTGAGGTTTTGCAGTATCTTGTCAATTTTCAGGATTAGATGACAATCGGATTAGTTGTATCCAGTTTTTTTTCCAGTCTGAGCACACAAGGTCTGACAATTGAGTTTGTGAACTCGTTCTAGAAACAGCGCTACATACCTCGTTGCTGAATATCACTACGGTCACCTTCAAAATACTGCCCTTGGGAAGTTATGCACCAATGGCAGTGCTGCGTCTACCCTTCAAAGCAATTTTGGAATTCTTTTTTCTGAAATGGTCATCAGAGCTGTTGTCATATGAACTTTGATGTCCTGAATGTCATTAAAATGTCTTCTTTTCATTATTCCTTGGTCTTTGGGTAAAGAAAAAGGTCATTGAGGGCCAGTTCAGGTGAGTAGGGAGGGTGTTCCCATACAGTTATTTATTTACTGGTCAAAAACTCCCTCACAGACAGCTGTACAATTAAGTACACAAATTTGCCACCAGTGTGCAATGGCTATTCCAGAAAGAGTTACAAAATTGCTTTGAAGGGTAGACTAGATGCTGGTGTTGGTACATAGCTTCCCAAGAGGGGTACTTCAAAGGTGACTCTAGCGATGCTCAGCAATGAGATATGTTGCACTTACAGCAATTAAGTTCATGGGCTTAATTGTCAGACCTCATAAGTGTTTGATTTTTAGTAGTGCCCAGTTATCTACTTTGTCTTCTGGTGTTTGTGTGTTGTTAGCAATGTTTTGTAGTCTGTTTATGCCATGTATTAGGGCTCCCAGTATTGTTTCTACTTTTTTTTTCATGATCTTTATCATTTTAGATTTTAGATTTGGGTCTTTGATCTATTTGAGTTTTTTTTTGGTGCAAATTGTGAGATAGGAGTCTTCCTTCACTGTTTTACAGATGGATGTGTAGTCAAGGCAACACCATCTGTCTTTTCTCTAGTTTATGGACTCGGGACCTTTGTAAAATACCAGCTGCTCACAGGTGGACGAGTTTATTGAACCATCCATTTATCCCCAGCATGAATCCCACTTGATCATGGTGAATTTTTTTGTATGTTGTTGAATTTTATTGCCTACAGTTTTGTTGAGGATTTTTGCTTCTATGTTCTCGAGAGATACTGGTCTATAATTTCCTTTTTTAATGGTGTTTTTACCTAATTTTGATATCAGAGTTACGCTGGCTTCATAGAATGAGTTTTCTATCCTTTTCTGTGTTCTGAAATACCCTTAGTAATAGTGGTGTTAGCTCTCTGCTAAAAGTTGGTAGAATTCTCCAGTGAAGCTGTGAGAGTCAGAGCTTTTTTTGGTTGCGAGTCTTTTAAATTACCTTTTCTAGATCTTCTTTTTATGAGTTATGTGGTTGTTCTACTTCTGTTTGTGTTAGTTGGTAAGTAGTATGTTTCTAGAAATTTGTCCATTTTGTCTAGGTTTTCAAATCAATTAATTAATTAACATTCTATTACAAGTTTTTAAGTTTTGATTGGGTCTGTTGTGATATTGAACATCTCATTTCTTATTTGGATTATTTGCTTCTTCTCTTGTTTCCTTGTCAGTTTGGCCAGCAGTTTATTGATTTTATTGATCTATTCGAAGAACCAGCTTTTGGTCATGTTAAGTCTTTTAATTGTTTTTCTGTTCTCTAATTCGTTTACTAATTTTTATTATTTGCTTTCTTCTGGTGCCTGAGGGATTCTTTTCCTGCTGTCTTTCTACTTGTTCAAGTTGTAGAATTAATGCTTTGATTTGGGCCTTTTCTTCTTTTTGGATGTGTGCCTTTATTGAGATAAATTGACTTCTAAGCACTGCTTTTGCTGTGTCAAAGATTCTGGTAGAATGTGTTTTCATTTGTGATTGATTATATAAATTTCTTTATTCTGTCTTTGATTTCTTCTGTAACATAGTAGTTTTGCACAAGGTCTTGTTTGGTTTCCATATTTCTAATTTCTTTCTCTGTTTCTGTTTCTGATTTCTACACCTGGTTTTATGATGTGAAAAGGTACTTGGTAGTATTTCAGTGCTTTGAATTTTGTGTAGACTTACTTTATGGTCTAATATGTGGTCTATTCCTGAAAATGTTCCATGTCCATTGGAAAAAAAAAGTATTCTTAGCTGCTCTTGGGTAAAGTGTTCTTTATATATCTTTGAGATCAAGTTGGGTGATTTTGGCATTTAGTTCTGTGTCTTTACTGAGGTTTTCTGTGGGTGTTCTGTCTTTTCACCGAAAAGTCTCCTACTATTTTTGTGGAGTTATCTAAATCTCTTTTCAGTATAATTAGAGTTTATTTGATGTATATAGGAGCTCTATTGCTAGGTATGTAAATATTTAATATGGTTATGTCTTCCTGATGTAATGACCCTTTAATCACTATATAAAATCTATCTTTATTCATTGTGGTAGACTTTAAATTTTATTTTATCAGAAATTTATATCGCCACTCCTACTCTTTTTTGAGTTTGCTTGATGTATATTTTTTCCATCCTTTGAGTTTTAATTAGTGTCTTTAAGGTGTGTCTCTTGTAAGCAGCATGCAGAAGGGCCTTGTTTTTTAATCAGTTAGCCACCCCCTGTCTCTTTATTGGTGCTTATAGTCAATTTCCGTTCAGCATGATTATTGATAAATATTTATTTAGTGCTCTCATTTTGATGTTTTTTTTCTTTTTGTGCATTGTAGACAATTCCTTTGTTTGTCTTAATTTTCTGTGCTGAATTGTTTTTCTTTCTGTGTTTTTTTTTTTTTTTCCATTTCATTGTTGCTTTGGTATTTACTGAGATGTCATGTTTTTATTGTTTTTTATTTTGATGGCACACAAAATCTGTGTGTCTGTGAAGAAAATGTGTCCTCTTTTTTTTCTAAATCTAGATGAAGGAAATCTTTCTGCACTGAGTGTCCAGCTCAGTGGAGTCAGAAGAAAATTTTTGCTCCCTTACTCCAGTTTGTTAAATTGTTCCCTCTGTGAGTCTAGAAGAATGGCTCAGGGTGTGATTAAGGAGTTCTTCTTCCACCTCAGGTAATGGCTTCATATTCCTGAATTGAGCATAGTGCAGAGAAAGGAGGGGGAACTGTTGGGAAAAAACAGAAATGTTTATCTTGAAGAAAAGATTCAGAGCTCCTTAAGGTAGGCTAGATGAAAGCCACTTAGCTTTTGGTGATCAAGTGCTGATTTTCATTGGTTCTGGAGACATAAGTATGCTTTCTGCTCAGTCTCTCCCACTGAGGAGGACACCCTCTGAATGCTACTGCTCAATTCGGCTGCAGCTGATTCCTGGTGGTTCAGGTCTAGCCAGTCCTAGGTACTTCATGACCTGCTCTGCCTTCCCAGCTGCTCAGTTTGGTTTCTCTTTTGTTTTGAAATTCAGGCTCCTAGAGTATCATATGTACTCAATTCATTTATTCTTTTGAATCTTTGTTGTTAGAAGGATAACAAGAGGTATCTGACTACTCCACCATTTTGGCCCAGCCTTCAGTTTCAGTCTTAAGTAAGTTGAGAATACTCAACTCTAACTTACACTCAAAGAGAGTGGGAAAATCCATAGTTGGGGTTGTAATCAGGCCTGGTTCAAATAGAACTTAGCTATGGTTTGCTGAGGTAATTTTGGCTTTTTCCTCCTTTTTGTGTTGACTTCCTCTCTGTCTTGCTACAATCTGACTGTAGCAGTAATAGGAATAATACTCCCTACATTTGTAAACAACCATAGGTTTAGGCTATTTCTTCTGGCTTTACCTCTAGACAGAGAAATTTTCTCCCCATTTTCCTCCAGTACACCCCCCACCCCCACATCTTAGTGACTTAATCTTTTAATCATTAACCTACAACCTGAGGAGTGCCATGAGCTGATTGGCTTAGGCTTGATTTCCTGAGCCATGAATAGCAATTGAATTGGGTTACCTTGGTTCAGTCAGTAGCATCTTTGACACTGTGAATATGATCAGTTTTCCCTGAAGTTCATGAACCTTGTGGCCTAGGAGTAGATGCCTGAGCAGATTTTAGAAATTAGATTGGGAAAGGTAAAATAGATGCAACCAGCAACATCATCTATACCAGTTAACAAAGGAAAATTAAATAATTGTATTATTTAGAAATTTAACATCTTGGTTTCATTTATTTGGCTATGAAAATTTCTTTTGAATTTGCATTCTGATAGTTGTCGTATCCTGGTGGTATAGTGGTTAATAGCTGTATGGCTGTTAACCAAAAAGTTGGCAGTTTGAATCCACTACGCAGTCTTTGGAAACTTTATAGGGTAGTTCTGGTCTGTCATTTAGGGTTGCTATGAGATGAAATTGACTTGGCAGCAATGTTTTTTGGGGGATGGGGTAGTCATGGTATTAGGCAGATGTTAATTTTAAGTAAAATAAACCAGGAAGTTATCCCATAAATATTGTATCTCCTTTGTAGTTTTCTGAAGATGACTGACTTTTTGAAAATTTCACATGATGGACATGCCAATAAGGGTGAATGATTTCAATTTAGATTGTGCAGTTTTGCCCAAATATTTTTCTGCTCTCCACTTCTCAGTTTTAGTATTTGTCTACCTACAAGCAAAATTTTTTTGCTTCGATCAAAATGTGTTGATTTGGAAGACTTTTCTCAATGTGGAGAAAACCAGTGATTTTAAGAGCAAATTTAAACTAGAAGGTAACTACTGCAGCCCTAGGGCTAAATGTTTTGGATTTAAAGGTATACCACAAAGTAAAATGTTGTTACTTTTGTGACTAAGATTTTTACACACACATGCACAGACACACGAGTAATATGAACTGTAGTGCTGAGGAGATGTATTTTTAAATGCTATTTTTCTCTCCAAAGTCAGTAGGATTTTAGATGTGCTTTAATGTTATTGCCTAAAATGAAAGGTAAAATCAACATAGAAAAAAGTGTTTTGAGATAAAAATGACAGTGGTGACAATTAATCATTCTTGCTTGTTGTAATTTGAGGATCCTGTTTTCCTTCCACCTCGTAGTCTTTAAGGATGGTGTCTACACTGAGACAATAGCTACTTATTTTCTCATTCTCTTTTACTCTTTTCTTTGTAGACTATGGCCTTGTCAGCTAAATCAGTTTTTGTAAATACAGTCTCCTGGAATGAAGGCTGGTTTCATGTCCTCTCTTGGGGCAGCACCAACCAGTATTTTATTATCTCTCCCAAATCATGACACTCAATGAAGTGTGGAGCTGATAAAAGATGAATTTACTTTAATGCAAGAAAGAAAACATGGCAGAAAATGAGAAGTTTCATCATAAATGCATCAAGGAAGTTGCCCAGGGAGACTTGGTAATGGAGAAACTATCTCATAGCCACAGAAAGTGCGTATCACCTTATTCATGACTGACACTCTAATGGAATCATAGACTATCTCAGCATACTGTCTATCCCAGCTTTATTTTCTCTTTCAGGTACAAAGCATCTTTCTGGTTTGACCCATGGTCCCAAGCCAGACAGAGAGTTTCTTTGGCAGGGGCCCAAAGGACAATAGAGAAGCAATCTAGCTAAAATTACATATTGATCTCCCCTTCAACCTGCATCCTTTCCGGTTAAATTACCCTACTTCATCCTATAAGTTTTCAAAATTTGCTCACCCAGCTTCTTAGGTGGTAATTTTTCCTCTTACAATCTTCTGATTTAGATTCTAGTATATTTAACAAATTGTTGATTTTACAGAAAGAATACCAATTTTAGATTATTATAAGCATAGACATTTAATGTAAAACTGTTCTAGAAACAGGACAGATTAAATATTTGCTGATTAAAATCTTTAGGAAAAAAAATTCAGTACCCTGGAAAGATTGTGTATTCTTCCTTCTTATCTTTCTTACTACTAGGCTGGTTTCCTTATAGTCAATTTCCAAATTGGTAAAAAATTATTTACTAATTTTCAAGTCCTTTAAGGTAGGAAGAATATTGATTTTTTTTTAATTATTTTTTACACTTCACGTTCACAGATAAGTTAACCATATTCCTTGGTGTATGGCATACTCTCATTAGTTCGTAAAAGACCTTTTCTTTTAATTGATGCAGTAGATAAAGAATAGTTTTTGCACATTGCTTAAAATCTTACACTTTGGAAATTTTTCCATGGTAGAACATGGATAAGATGATTGAAAATTTATTAGAACTATTTCATTAAAATTAGAGTTCCCTAGTGTATCCCAGAAAACTCTGGTGGCATAGTGTTTAGGAGCTATGGCTGCTAAGCAAAAGGTTGGCAGTTCAAATTCACCAGGTGCTCTTTTGAAAACCTTTGAGGCAGTTCTGCTCTGTTCTTTAGGGTCATTAAGAGTCAGAATCAACTCAATGTTTCCAAGTTTTTTTTTTGTTTGTTTGTTTAAGTGTGCCATAACTGTATCCTGACATGAAAACTGTTATATATTCTTTGTATTTTCTTGCATATTAATGTGAGTATGAAAAGTCATATCAGTGAAATTTATTTAACTTCTGACAGTCTATAGAAAACTATTTTAAATACTGTAATACAGTAGATCGATTCCTGGTCTGGCAAACCTTACTTAATTGTTCTAATCAAGATTCACATATTAGGAGTATATGCATTTAGGGAAGTGGCAGCCTTTATAGGTTTGTTTTAGCAAGGCTTCTTTCTGCCTGGATTCTATAAGTTATAAAGCCTAGTCATGTACTGAATTATATTTTATGGCATGTTTGATGATGATGAAGAGGAAATTTTTTTAAGTTTATGGTTCTTTAAGTGAAAGTTTACAATGCAAATTACTTTCTCATTCAAAAATTTATGCACAAATTGTTTTGTGGCTTTGATTGCAATGCTCCCCCCCCCCCCCACCCAGTAATAGAGTCTTCTCCTTTCCTGTCGCACTGTGAGTTCCTTGTGTTCTTTTCTTCAATTTTCCTGTTCCTTCCTGCCTCCTTGTCTTTGCTTTTAGGCAGGTGTTATCCATTTGATCTTGTATACTTGACTGAACTAAGAAGCATGTTATGTAACATGTGTTAGTTTTCCTTTGATAGGCCTGTCTACATGATGGAAAAGCTCTGTATCAGCAGTCAGAACAAGACCAAGTGCTGACTGTGGCACAGATCATCAGTTGCTCATATGCAAATTCAAACTGAAACTGAAGAAAATTAGAACAAGTTCACAAGAGCCAAAATATGACCTTGAGTATATTCTTCCTGAGTTTAAAGACCATCTCAAAAACAAATTTGCTGTGTTGATCACTAATGACTGAAGACCAGACAAAATGTGGAATGACATCAAAGACATCATCCATGAAGAGAGCAAGAGAGCATTAAAAAGATAGGAAAGAAAGAAAGATCAGTTGGATATCAGAAGAGACTATGAAACTTGCTCTTGAACATTGAGCAGGTAAAGCAAAAGAAAGGAATGGCAAAATAAAAGACCTAAACAGAAGCTTTCAGAGAGCAGCTTGAGAAGACAAAAGAAAGTATTATAATAACATGTGCAAAGAGCTGGAAATGGAAAACCAGAAGGGAAGAACATGTTTTGCATTTCTCAAGCTTAAAGAACTGAAGAAAAAATTCAAGCCTTGAGTTCCAATAGTGAAAGATTCTACAGGGAAACTGTTAAATGACTCAGAGAGCATCAAAACAAGATGGAAGCAATACACAGCATCATTATACCGGAAAGAACTGGTCAATTTTCAGCCATTTGAAGAGGTAGCATATGATCATGAACCAATGGTACTGGAAGAAGTTGAAGCTGCTTTGAAGGCATTGGTGAAAAACGAGTCTCCAGGGATTGATGGAATATCAATTGAGATGTTTCAACAAACACATGCAGCACCGGAAGTGTTTGCTTATCTGTGGCAAGAAATTTGAAGGACAGCTACCTGGTCAACTGACTAGAAGAGGTTCATATTTACGCCCATACCAAAGAAAGGTGATCCAAACAAATGTGGAAATTATTGAACAATATCATTGATAACACACACAAGTAAAATTCTCAAGATCACTCAAAAATGACTACAGCAATATATTGACAAGGAACTGCCAGAAATTCAAGCTGGGTTCAGAAGAGGACATGGAACCAAGGATATCATTTGCTGATGTCAGATGGATCTTGGCTGAAAGCAAAGAATACCAGCAAGATGTTAATTATGTTTCATTGACTATGCAAACGCATTCAACTGTGGATCATACTGAATTATGACTGACGTTGAGGAGAATGGGAATGCCAGAACACCTAATCATGCTCGTAAGGAATCTGTATATGGATCAAGAGGCAGTTGTGCAAACAGAACAAGGGGACACTGCATGGTTTAAAGTCAGGAAAGGCGTGTGTCAGGGTTGTATCCTTTCATCATACCTTTTTAATCTGTATACTTAGCAGATAATCTGAAAAGCTTGATTATACGAAGAAGAACGAGGCATTGGGATTGGAGGATGACTCATTAATAATGTGCATTATGCAGACAACACCACCTTACTTGCTGGAAATGAAGAAGATTTGGGGCATTTACTGATGAAGATCAAGGACCACAGCCTTCAGTATGAATTGCACCTCAACGTCAAGGAAAGAAAAATCCTCACAACTGGACCAGTAAGCAACATTGTCATAAATGGAGGAAGGATTGAGGTTGTCAAGGATTTCATTTTACTTAGGTGAGCAATCAGCACCCTCGGAAGCAGCAGTCAAGAAATCAAAAGATGCGTTGGCACTGGGAAAACCTGCTGCAAAGGACCTTTTCAAAGTATTCAAAAGTAAGGATGTCACCTTGAAGACTAAAATGCACCTGACCCAAGCCATGGTATTTTCAGTTGCATCATATGCATGTGAAAGCTGGACCGTGAACAAAGAAGACAGAAGAATTGATACCTTTAAATTATGGTGTTGGAGAAGAATGTTGAAGGTACCATGGGCCACCAAAAGAACCAACAGATCTGTTCAGAAAGAAGTACAACCAGAGTGCTCCTTGGAAGCAAAGATGGCAAGACTGCGTCTTATGTACTTTGGACATGTTGTCAGGAAAGATTAGTCCCTGGAGAAGGACATCATGCTTGATAGAGTGGAGAGTGAGTGAGAAAGAGGAAGACCCTTGATGAGATACAGTGGCCCAGTGGCCACACCAATGGGCTTAAGCATAAAAACAGTTGTGGACATGGCACAAGACCTGGCAGTCTTTCGTTCTGTTGTTCATAGTGTCATCATGAGTTGGAACTGACTTGATGGCACCTAACAACAATCTTTGGATGAAATGTGGACTTCAGGAGTGTCTTCAGTGGTTTGGGGACCACAATCTTAGGGGTCATTCTAGTCTTTGTCAGACTGGTAAGTCTGGTCTCCTTTTGTGAATTTGAATTTTGTTCCACGTTTTTCTCCTGCTGTTTCTGGGACCTTCTTGTGTGATCCCTGGCACAGTAGTCAGTGGTGATAGCTGTGTGCTATTGAGTTCTGGGCAAAGACTGGCAGAGGTTATAGTTCCTATGGTCTATTACATCTTTGGACTAATGTTTTCCTGTGTTTTGGGTTTATTCTGTTCTCGTTTGCTCCAAACAGGATGGGAACAATAGATTATTTTAGATGGCCACTAACAAACTTTGAAGACCACAGCCACTACTCATCAAAGTAGAATGTGGAATGTTTTATTTTTGAACTGTTATGCCAAATGAGCTAGATCCCCTGAGAATATAATCCCCAGCAATTAGCCACAGTAATTCATCTCTCAAGGTATTTGGATGTGTCTAGGACGCTTCTGTGACTTTGCCTTGGTCAAATTGTGTTGATTTCTGCTATGTTGTATTTTGTCTTTCCTTCACCAAGGTTAATACTTGTCTACTGTTAATAATTTCCTCACTCCTCTTCTCCCTTATAACCATAAAAGACATTTCTTTTTTTTTCTGTGTGTAAACCTTTTGATAGTGGTCTAATATAATATTTGACTTATTTCATTGACTTATTTCAATCAGCAAAACATCCTCCAGATTCATCCATACTGTGAGACATGTTGCAGAGACATCATTGTTCTTTATTACTACATGGTATTTCATTGTATATGTTTATCCATTCACCTGTTGATACTCACTCAAGTTGTTGCCATCTTTTTCCTACTGTGAACAATGTTGCAATGAACATAGGTGTGCATATGTCTATTCATGTGATGACTTTCATTTCTCTAAGATACATTACTAGGAATGGGATTGCTGGATTGTACAGTATTTCTTTTTCTTTTTTTGGAATTGGATTGTGTTTAATCCTGTCTTACTGGTTTTGTTTGTTTTTTATTGTGATTAAGTGAAAGCATACAATCCAAATTAAATCTGCATGCCCGCCTATCTGCAGCTCTGTCTTCTCTCTTTGCCAGGTGACAGCACTCTCCTCCTTTGCATTCTATTCTTGTCATATCCTGTTAACAATCTCCTGACACCTCCTTTCCTCACTTTCCTCTACCATCTAGAAAGAGACCAGTAGGACCAGCCAAGTGCCGTCGAATCAGATCCAACTCATGGACAGCCTCCTACAAATGCATAGAACAAGAAAGTACACACACCATATGGTCACATTGTAACCCCAAATCCAGTCCATTTTTCTCCACAGAGTTGACCTTAGTAGTGTTTTCTGGTCAGGGGCAGTGGCAGTTCTAGGGACCATGCTCCCAGGGGATACCCAAGGCCGTTGGACCACCAGTTGTGGTCTTTTTATAGAGTTCTTGAGGTGTTGCCTCAAGTTTTCTTATGTTGCCACAGGGAGTCAACATTGTGTGCCCCATCACGGATGTCTCTGGTGGCGGCTGGGCACCATCTTTTTCTTGTAGTCACGTGTTGATACTGTCTCCCATTCACATGGTTCCTTCTGTCTCCTGGGCTCTTTTTTCCTTGTATCCTTGTTGTCTTTAGTGATCATCTGTTCCAGATGAGATGAGACCTTGGTGTAGATCAGATGGAAGCTTGCTGGCTTTTAAGAGCTCAGACACTACTCACCAGTGTGGGATGCAGAAGACTGTCTTAGCAATAGGCTAGTTGTACCAGTTGGCCTCAATGTCCCCCAAGAGAATGATCTCCAGACCCTACCTCTTCTACTCTGTGCTTACAGTATTGGGTTGAGATTGGAAGATCTTTCAGTTTATGGTGAATTTCAGTTAAGTTGATCTACTTTCTGTTGTGTGCTGTCACTGCTTTCACTCAACCAAGTTTCTACCAAGTGTCTATTCAATGACTAACCCTCTCCCTCCCTCCCAACCCTTGTGGCTGTCAGAGTCTTTTCTGTACATAAGTCTAGTTTTGAGTCCTTGTAGGAGGGGTCTCAGAGAATGTCCTTTTGCCACTAACTTATGTCACACACCGTAATGTCTTCCAGTTGAAACCACATTATGAGCTGCTTCCTAAAATCATCGTTATCATTGTGTAGTGTTCCACTGAGTATATATACCCTTGTTGGCTTATCCATTTATTTGGTGATGGACACCTAGGTTGAGTCTATCTTTTTGCTATTGTGGACTGTGCTGCAGTAAACATTCATGTGCATGTATCTGTTCATATGGCAGCCTTTGCTTCTGTAGGATATATTCTGAGCAGTTTGATTACTGGATCAAATGGTGTATTTATTTCCAGCTTTTTAAGGAAGCATCAAATTGCTTTCCAAAGAGGTTGTACCATTTTGCATTCCCACCAGCAGTGTAGGAGAGTTCCTATCCACAGCCTCTCCACCATTTATTTTTATTTTTATTTTTTATTATGACTGAGTGAAAATGTACATTCCCATATAAATTTGCATGCCCACCTGGATGCAGCTTCCACTGTTCTCTTTGCCCATTGACAGCACACTGTTCCTCTCTGCTGCATACGTGACTCATCCTCCCAACAGTCTCCTTTCCCCTTTTCTCCACCCACTCCTCTTCCTCCAGCCAGAGGGCAGCAGGATGATATCCGATAGATTCATAGAACCACAAAGTGCATCCAATATATGATCAGTCTGCGTCACTAAGTCCAATCCATTCGTGTCCGAACAGTGGAACTTTGTTATGATTTATGGGCAAGGGCAGCCTCAGGGCCAGAGGCGATGCTCCCAGGGGAACACTGAAGCTGCTGAACCATCAATTGTGGTCTTTTAGTGGAGATCTCAGGGTGTACCGTTTTTATTCTTGTGTTGCCAGTAAGACTGAACTTTGTGAGCTCCATCACAGCTATCACTGGTGGTGGCTGGGCACCATCCGGTTCTTCCAGTCCCAGGTTGATGTAGGCACTCAGTCATGTGGGTCTGTCTATCTTCTGGGTTGTCTTTGCCCCATGTCGTTTTGGTCCTCAGTGAGCATCCGTTCCTGCTCAGGTGGGACCATTTGCTGTGCCTTCGGATGGCAGCTTGGCAGCTTTTAAGACCCCAGATGCCACTCACCAATGTGGGATGCAGACAGCCCTCTTAGCAAAACACTAGTTGTCCCAACTGGCATCGATTTCACCTAAGAGCATGGTCTCCTGCCCCCTGCCCCAGCTACTCTGACCTTGCAACATTGGGTTAAGATGCAAGGAGTACTCAAGTTATGTTGAAGTCCACTTAATATTGTTCTTGTTTCTAATGTGTGCTAGCACCGATTTCACCCAGCCAAATTTCTACCAACTATCTAATCTAAACCTTCCTCCTCCTGCCCTCCCTCCCTCCCCTCCCTTGCAGCCGTCAAAGAGTCTTTTTGTCTATGTGTAAGTCTGTTTTTGAGATCTTATTGCAGGGGTCTCTTACAATATTTGTCCTTTTGTTGCTGACTACTTTCACTCAACATAATGTCTTCAAGTTGAAACCAGGTTATGAGATGTTTCTTGGAATCGTCATTGTACTTTATCATTGCGTAGTGCTCCATTGAGTATATATACCGTAGTTTACCTATCCATTCCTCTGTTGTTGGGCATCTGGATTGATTCCATCTTTTTGCTATCATGGACTGTGCTGCGATAAACATTCTTGTGCATGTGTCCGTTGGTGTGAATGGCCGTGATTCTGTAGGATATATTCTGAGTAGTGGAATTACTGGGTCAAATGGTGTATCTATATCCATTTTTTGAAGGAAGCACCAGATTGCTTTCCAAAGAGGCTGGACCATTTTGCAACCCCACCAACAGTGTAGGAGAGTTCCACTTTCTCCACAGCCTCTCCAGCTTTTGTTTTATGTTTTTTGGATCATGGCCAACCTTGTTGGGATGAGATGGTATCTCATTGTAGTTTTGATTTGAATTTCTTTAATAACTAAAGATCGTAAACATGTCTGCATGTGTTTTTTGGCTGCCTGGATCTCCTCTTTAGAGAAATGTCTGTCCATCTCCTTTGCCCATCGCTTAATTGGGTGATTTATCTTCTTCTTATAGATATTTCGTGGTACCTTATAAATTATGGAGATCAGGCGTCAGTCTGACATACAGTTACTAAATATTTTTTCCCATTCTGTGGGTAGCCCTTTAACTCTCATGATGAAGTGTTTTAGATGAGCAAAAGTGTTTGATTCTTAATAGTTCCCGTTTACCTATTTTCTCTTCTGTTGATTGCAGTTTGTTTGACAGATTTGGAAGTCTGTCTACGTTGTGTATTAAAACTTCCATTGTTGTTCCTCTTTTTTCTTGAATGAGCTTTATCATTTTAAATTTCATATTTAGGCCTTTTATCCAGTTTGAGTTGGTTTTTGTATAAGGTATATTTTGTGTTTTTTGGATTATGGCCAACCTCACTGAGGTGAGGTGGTTATCTCATTGTAGTTTTGATTTGGATTTCTCTGATATCTAATGGTTATATTTTCTCATTTGTGTTTTTGCTACTTGGATATCCTCTTTGGTGAAGTGTCTGTACATCTGCTTTGCCGATCACTTAATTGGATTATTTGCTTGTTCTTGCTGATATTTTGCAGTGCCTTATAGATTATTGAGATCAGACATTATTGAGTCTGACATGTATTTGCCAAATGTTTTTTCCCATTCCATAGGTGATCTTTTAACTCTTTCTGTAAAGTCTTTGGATGAGCAAAAGTGTTTGGTTCGTACTCATTCCCATTTATCTGTTTTCTCTTTTGTTGCTCGTGCTTTGTTTGTAAGATTTTGAAGTCTGTCTGAGCTGTGTGTTGGAACTTCCATTGTTCACACTAGTTTTTCTTGCATGATCTTTATCATTTTAGGTTTGATGTTTAGGTCTTTGATGCACTTTGAGTTAGTTTTTGTGTAATATGTGAGATACGGGTCTTGTTTCAATTTTTTGCAGATGGATGTCCAGTTTTGCCAATACCATTTGTTAGAGAGACTGCTTTTGCCCCAGTTTAGAATCTTAGGGCCTTTGTCAAATATCAGCTGTTCATAAGAGTATGGTAGTGTCTCTGGGGTCTCAACTGTGTTCTATTGGTCTATAAGTCTCTTTTTGTACCAGCATCAGGCTGTTTTGTCTACTGTGGCAGTGTAATAGGTTCTAAGGTCTGGTAGTGTGAGGCCTCCCATCTGTGTTCCTCTTTTTCATCAGTGTCTTATATATCCGAGGTTTCTTCCCTTTCCAAAGAATGCTGGTGATTTGTTTAAAAACTGACACTGAAATTTGTAGTGGGATTGCATTGTATATCTAGATTGCTTTGGATAAAATAGCCATTTTCACAAAGATAAGTCTTTCTATCCAGAAGCAGGGTAGGTTTCTCCATTTATATAAGCCGATTTTGGTTTCTTTCAGTAAGGTGTTGTAGTTCTCTCTGTCTAGGTCTCATTTCTCTAGTTAGATTTATTCCTAGGTATGCTAGCTTCTTGGGAGCTATAGTAAATGATATTGATTTGATGATTTCTTCGGTGATGATCTGTTTGTTGGTGTAAAGGAATCCTCCTGGTTTACTTACATTTATCTTATATCCTGTTATCTTGCTGAACTCTTCTGTTAGTTCTACCAGTTTGCTTATGGATTCTTTAGAATTCTCTGCGTATACAATCATATCTCCTGCAGATAGGGAGATTTTTACTTGTTCTTTGTTGATACCAAAAGCCAAGTGCATGCCCTTTATTTTTTTGTCTTGTTTAATTGCTCTGGCTAAAACCTCTAGTACAGTGTTTAATAGAAGTAGCAAGAGTGGGCATCCTTGTCTAGTTCCTGTTCTCACGTTAATTCTTTCAGTCTCTCTCCATGAAAGATGATGTAGATGGTTGGCTTTGCATAGATACCCCTTACTGTGCTGAGGAATTTCACTTTTATTCCTGTTTTGCTGAGAGTTTTTGAAATGAATGGGTGTTGGATTTTGTCGAATGCCTTTTCTGCACTGATTGACAAAATCGAGTGATTTTTATCTTTTGTGTTATTTATGTGGTTGATCACATTAATTTTTTTTCTAATGTTGAATCAGCCTTGCATCCCTCGTGTGAATCCAACTTGGCCATTGTAAATTAGTTTTTTGATATGTTGTTGAATTCTATTGGCTATAATTTGTTCAAGATTTTGCATCTAGTTTCATGAATGATATTGGTCTTTAATTTTCTTTTTTAGTGGTATCTTTCCCTGCCTTTGGTATCAGGGTTATGCTGAGTTGATAGAATGAATTTGAGAGTATTCCATCCTTGTCTATGCTGTGAAATAGTCTGAGTACTATTGAAGTTAACTCCTCTTTAAAAGTTTGGTAGAATTCTCTGATGAAGCCATTTGGGACAGAAATTTTTTGGTTGGTAGTTTTTGAATGACTTTCAGTCTCTTCCTTTATGACAGGCTTGTTAAGTGATTCCACTTCTCCTTGTGATAATTTTGGTAGGTGATACAAATCTAGGAATTTCTCCATTTCTTCTAGATTTTCAAATCTGTTAGAGTACAGTTTTTCTTAGTAATCTGTCATGATACTTCTGTTTTCAGTGGGGTGTGTTGTGACATCTCACATTTCATTTGTTATTTGGGTAGTTTGTTTCCTCTCCTGTTTTTCTTTTGTAAGTTTAGCTAATGGTTTATCACTTTTGTTGATCTTTTTAAAGAACCAGCTTTTGATTTTGTTAGTTTTTTCAATTGCTTTTAATCTCTAATTCATTTAGTTCTTCTTTGATCTTTGTTATCTGTTTTCTTCTGGTGCCTGAGGGGTTCCTCTGATACGGTCTTTCTACTTATTCAAGCTCTTTGTTTGGATCCTTTCTTCATTCCAGATACGTGCATTTATAGAGATAAATTGACCTCTGACCACTGCTTTTGCTGTTTCCCATAGGTTGTGGTAGGATGTTTTTTCATTCTCATTTGAATCTATAAATTTCTTTATTTTGTCCTTGATTTCTTCTGTAACCCATGGATTTTTGAACAAGGTATTGTTCTGTGTCCATAAGTTCAAATTCCTACCTAGGCTTTTTCTGTTATTGATTTGACTTTTATAGCTTTATAGTTCAAGAAGATGCTTTGCATCAATTCAGTGCTTTGGAGTTTGCTGAGACTTGCGTTATGTGCTAACACATGGCCTATTCTGGAAAATATTCCATGTGCATTGGAGAAGAAGGTGTACTTATCTGTTAATGGGTAAAAAGTTCTGTATATGTTGAAGAGGTCTAGTTGGTTAATTGTCGCAATAAGATCTTTTGTAACTTTACTGAGCATTTTTCTGGATGAACTGTCCATAAAGTGGAGTACTGAAGTCTCTGACTCTTGTTGTGGAGCGGTCTGCTTCAGTTTTCATCGTTGCCAGTGTTTGTTCGATGTATTTAGATGTTCTACATAAATATTTAATATTTTACATTCTATTTATGTGTTGAATCTTTCAGCAATAAATAGTGACCTTCTTTGTACACTGTGGTAGATTTTACGTTAATGGCTGTGTTATCTGAGATTAGTATTGCCACTCCTATTCTTCCTTGCATAGTGTTGGCTTGGTATGTATTTTTCCATCCCTTAATTTTCAGTTTGTTCATCACTTTGAGTCTAAGGTATGTTTCTTGTAAGCGAAATATGAACAGATTGTATTTTTTAGTCCAGGTTGTCACTCTGTTTCTTTATTGAAAAATTCAGTACGTTTACATTCAGTATGATTATTGATAGGTGTGTGTTTAGTCCTGTCATTTTGATGCCTTTATTTTTGTTTTGTTGATGTTTTCTGTGTTGCTCTTAATATTCTGTTGTGTGTCACTTTTCTTTATGGGCTCAATTTTCTTCTTTTTCAGTGTTGGTTTTGTGTTTGCCGAGATTCCTGTGTTATGTTTATTGTTTTGATATGTCACATTGTTATTTTACTTTGTGGGTACCCCTATGATCCCCTTACTATTGTAAGTTTAAACCATACTTTAACTTCTGCATATCTTTTTAATTTCCTCTCCATCTGAAAGGGTTATAACTGCTGTAATACATCCCCCTTTATAGTATGATGATGTCATAGTTTTCATGATATGATCACGTAACTTTGATTGACCTTCGTGACTTCCCTAACTGAGTAGGATTCTGGATGCTGTGTCCTGCATTGCCTTTTTAAGTATACATTTAATGATTTTGTTTTTCTAAGCAAAGAGCTTCTTTCAGTATTTCTTGTAGTTTTGGTTTGATTTTTACAAAGTCTCTAAGCTTCTGTTTTTCTGTGAATGTCTTAATTTCATCTTTGTATTTGAGAGACAATTTTGCAGGATATTTTATTCTTGGTGGGAAGTTTTCCTTTCTCAAGGCTTTAAATGTGTCATTCCACTGTCTTCTTGCCAGCATTGTTCCTGCTGAGAAGTCAGACAAAAGCCTACAGGGCTTCCCAATGAATGTTAGCTTTGCTTTAAGCCTCACTGCTGTTAAGAGCCTTTCTCTGTCATTCATTTTATTAAGCTAGATTGTAATATGTCTTGGCGTCTTTCTTTTGGGGTCTATTTTTTGTGGTGCTTGATACCTGTCTTAGTAATCTATGTTTTCTTTCATAATTTCAGAGAAGTTTTCTGTCAGCAACATCAACAACAATACTTTCTGTACTTCCAGCTCTCTTTCCTATATGGGAACTCCAATTATTTGTAGATTATTCCTCTTAATAGAGTCCAACATTTTTCTTAATGCTTCTTGATTTTTCTTCTTTTCTCTGATTTCTTCTCATAAATGCTGGTATTAGTTGTTCTGTCCTCCAGCTTAGTATCTCTGGCTTCCAACTCCTCAATTCTGCTCTTTTGACTTTGGATCAAATTGTCTAATTCTGTAGTTTTATTATTGGTCTGCTTGATTTCAGATCGTTAATGTTCCATCAGTTCAAATAGCTTCCTTAATTTTTCATTATGTTCTGCTGCACTTTGTTTAATTTCTAGGAGGGTTCTGTATATAATTCTTTGTATTCCACCTCCAGTAGTTTCAGAAAGGCTTCTTGATCTGGGAAGTGTTTTGATTCTTTATTTTGGGGAGTTTTCTGGAGCCATGGTGGACTGTTTCTTTAAATTGTTAGGTATTGATTGTTCTCTTTGCACCATGTAGAAGCTGTTTGGTTTCTCTGATGTTACCTCTACAGGAGCTGAGACATAGTTCTAAGAGGGCAGTTTGTTACCAGCCACCTTTTTGTTCTCTAGTGACTGGCCCCAGTTGGATTATCTGGTGTGGCAGGCTCTGCCTCCTGGCTAGCAAAGATGGTGCCCTACTTATGAAGACATGGGGGCACTGTCAGCCGACACTATGATGTGGATCAGTGAAGGGTGGCAGAGATGCTGCTGGGTTGCACAGCAGTCAGTTCTCTAGGTGAACTTATTTTTAAAAAGTACTCTACTGGTAAACCAGGAGCTGCCCAACAGCTGCTGAAATCAGTCAGGCCCTTAGGTGTGGCAAGCACCACATTCTGGCTGACAGTGAAAGCACTCCATAGGCCATCCCCAGATGCTAGTGCGTGGTTCAAAGTAGGGAGAGTTACAGCCTTGATGCTATTATCTAACAAACCCCACCCATAACTCTAGACACAACCATCCTAATCATAGCTGTTTTGCTTGAGAAGCAACTTCCAGCCAGGTGCTTCTTCTCCATGTGAGAATTAGCCCCAACTAAGGCCTCCAGGTAAGTGACTCTGCCTCCCAGCTAACCAAGATGATGTCTCACCCCAGCTGCCCTGTCTACTGTGAATCAGCACAATCTATGGTGCAGCTCAGAAAGGAGAGGGTGGAGGGGCAGTGGTCCCCTCAGTCAGCAGCCATGCTCTCAAAATATGGCTATCTGAAGCCCAGTCTCCCTGCTGTGATATATGCTGTTTACTTAAGCACTGAAGTTAAGTGTAGTGGCCAGCTCATGTCCAGTTCCCCACTCCTGGATAACAAAGAAGATGTTGTCAGCACCTGCAGTCCTCCCAAACGGTGAGTCAGCATAAGCAGGACTCAGTGTGTGGCTACCTTGTGTTAGAGAGAGGCATTTAACCCGCTACTGGCATGTAATCCAATCTGACAACGTTATGCTAGGTCTTAGCGTTCACCAGATGCCCACACTGCTCTGTTCAGTTATCATTTCAGGTCTTAGTTCTCAGAGGGTATTGAGGAGATGTGTGTCTAGTCTGCCATCTTCCTGATATTTCTGTTTCTAGCTTTTCCATGGTAGTTGTACCATTTACATTTCTACCAACAATGCATAAGATTTCTAATTTTCCCACAGTCTCTCCAACATTTTGTTATTTTCTGTTTTTTTGGTTAGTGCCAGTGATGCCAGGGT
Organism: Heterohyrax brucei; assembly: GCA_028571685.1. Taxonomy (NCBI): domain Eukaryota; kingdom Metazoa; phylum Chordata; class Mammalia; order Hyracoidea; family Procaviidae; genus Heterohyrax; species Heterohyrax brucei. The sequence continues at coordinate 91,091,003 of CM053146.1, forward strand.
GAGATGGTATAAAAATAGCATGGGATCAATGTCTGAGATCCTGTAAATTCACAAGGGGGAGGGAGAATCAAGATCAACAGCTCAAAGCTGATTTCTATACCTCCTGTCTGCCATCTTTACTAACTCTTACTCCAGCCGTTTCCCCACGGCCCTCTGTTTCTGTGCTGTGTTCAGTAATTCATTGCAGTGGTCACACAGAACTCATAGACAATAGTAATGATTGTGAGGTTTATTAGGGAGGTAACAGTTTCTCTTCAGACACAGGAACACTCAGCATGGTGTTCTTCCATCAGGAAAGCCTGTTCTCAACCTTGCTGTCAGACATGTCTGTATCTGGTCTTTAACCTCAGATCAAAGGCACTCAGTTTTCTCATTTTGTGGGTAGGGAAGCCCACCATGTTCTCTGCTGTTGCATCTCTGCTGCCAGGTCTCTGTGTTACTTCTTACTGCCTTCAGAAGTATAGCTGTGTCTCTGTTTCCTGGTTCCAGAAGGTTTTTGACACAAGGATTTTGGGTACAAAGGAAGTGCTCTCTGCTGCTGGTTGTTCTTCCTTGGTGGTGGTGGAATCATTTTTTTCCTGCCTCTGAGATGACTCATTTCATGTCTGGGGGATGACAGAAGTGACCAATCCGTTTACATTATCCACACAGTCCCACCTAATCACTTTGGGAAAAATTACAAGACCGTGGCTAAAATGGCCACACAAAAGTGACCTGTCACTTCACAGATGATATCTAATTGTAGTTTTGACTTGCATTTTTCAAATAGCTAATGATCACTAGCGTTTCCTTGTGTGTCTGTTAGCCATCTGAACATCTTCTTTAGTGAAGTATTGGTTCATATCCTTTGTCTGTTTTTGATTGGATTGTCCATTTGTTGTTGAGGTGTTGAAGTAGCCTATAGATTTTAGAGATTAGATCTTTGTTGAATATGTCGTAACCATTTTTTCCCCCCAGTATATAGATTCTCTTTTTATTCTTTTGGTGAATAATTTTGACCAGAATAAATCTTTAATTTTTAGGAGCTCCCAGTTACTAGTTTTTCTTCTGGCATTTGTACTTTGTTAGCAATGGCTTATATTGGTAGTAATGATTTGTATTGTCCTTGTATGATGTATTAGGAGGCCCCAGTATTGTCCCTGTTTTTTCTTCCATCTTAAGTTAGGTTTTGTGTATGATATTTGGTATACCTTTAGTTTCATTTTTTTTTTTTACAGATGAACGTTCAGTTTTGCAGTCCCACTTGTTTAAAAGACTACATTTTCTCTGTTTAATGGACTTTGGACTTTGTCAAAGATCAACCAACCATATATATGGATAAATTTATGTCTGGGTTCTTGATTCTTTTACATTTGTCTGTCATTGTACCAGCACCAGGCTATTTTGAGTACCGTGGCTTTATTATGTTCTGAGATCACATAGTGTAAGGTTTCTGTAATAGACTGAATTGTGTCCCCCCCCAAAATGTGTGAAGCGATTTGGCTATGCCATGATTTTTGGTATTGTATGATGTTCCTGTATGTTGTAAATCCTGCCTCTATGATGTTAATGAGGGAAGATGGGCAGTGGTTGTATTAGTGAGGCAGGATTTTATTGTACCTTGAGGTAATTTCTTAGGATATCAAGGAAAGGCAACCAAGCAGAGGGTTGGGGGAGCTCATACCACCAAAAAAGCAGTGCTGGGAGCAGATCACATCCTTTATAACTGAGCTAACTGCTCTTGAAAAGCTCTCAGTCTAGGGAAAGATTGATGACAAGGACTTTTCTCCAGAGTTAACAGAGAAATAGGTCCCCTGGAGCTGATGTCCTGAATTTGGGCTTGTAGCCAACTAGACAGTGACAAAATAAATTTTTCTTTGTGGTATTTCTGTTATAGCAGCACTGAATTTTAAGGCAGCCTCCTACTGTGTTCTTTTCAGTAATGCTTTACTTTCCCAAGGCCTCCTTTCTTTCCATAGAAACTTGGTGATATGTCTTTCCATGCTGTTAAAGAATGCTGTTGGTGTTTGGATTGAATTCCATTATACCTGTAGATTACTTTTGGTAGAATTGATATTTTCAGTACGTTGAGTTTGCCTATCCATGAGCATACTTTGTTTTTCTATTACGTAGTTCTCATTTGGTTTCTTACAATGCTGTTTTGGGTTTTTCTCTATATAAGTCTTTTACATCCCTGGTTAGATTTATTCCTAAATATTTTATCTTTTTAGGGGTTATTATAAATGCTGTTGTTTTCCTGTTTTCCTCTTTGAAGTTCTCTTTCTTGGTGCATAGGAGTCCAATTGATTCATGTGTTTTGGCCTTGTGTCCTGCTACTCTGCTGAAACATTCTGTTAGTTTCAGTAGTTTTCTTGTGGAATGTGTAGGGTTCTCTGTGTATAGTATCATGTCATCTGCAGATAGAGTTAATTTATTTCTTCTTTTCCAATTGGAATATCTGTTATTTCATTTTCTTGCTTGTTGCTCTAGCTAGGTCTTTCAGCATGACATTGAATAGGAGTGATGACAAAGGACTTGCTTTTCTAGTTCTTGTTCTCAAGGAGAATGCTTTTGACCTCTCTGCATTGAGAATGATGTTGGCTATTTGTTTTGTATAGATGCCCTTTATTATGATGAAGAATTTCCCTTCTATTTCTATTTTGTTGAGAGTTTTTTTTAATCAGGAATGGATGTTGGACTTTATGAAATTCCTCTGCATTGTTCGATATGATCTCATGATTTTTATCCTTTGTTCTGTTTGTTTGTTGGATTATAGTGATTGCTTTTCTGTTGTTGAACCACCCTAGAATACCTGGTATCAGTTCCACTTGGTTGTAGTATATTATTATTATTTTGATGTGATACTGAATTTTATTGGCTAGAATTTTTGTATCTGTATTTATAGGAGATGTTGGTCTGCAATTTTCTTTGTTTTTGTAGACTCTGCCTAGGTTTGGTATCAGAGTTGTTCTGGCTTCGTAAAATGAGTTTGGTAGTATTCCTTTCTTTTCAATGTTCTGAAATAGTTAACGTGAGCTCTTCTCAGAATGTTTGGCAAAATACTTCAGTGACACTTTCCAGGCTAGAGATTTTTTTATTACCTCTTTAATCTCTTCTGAAAAATCATTTCCAGTGATGAGGTCCATTTTTGGATGAATGGTTTTATTGACAAACAAAACTGTTGCATTTGAAGTGATGAGAATCCAATGGAGATTCAGAAATATCCACTTCACCACCTAAAGTTACTGTTCGGTGAATTTTGGTCTAGTGGAATCATTGGCTCTTATTTTTTCCAAGATGAATGAGGAGATGCTGTGACTGTCAATGGTGAAAGATATTGGACTACAATAACTGGTTATTTTGGGCCTCATTTAGCAGGTACCATTGGCGGCCAATTACCCAAAGTTCTTTTCCACACACAATGCCATCAAATATACTTCAAAATAATAAAATGATTGTTTTATTCAAGTTCAAAGATAAGCCAAGCCAAGTGCCGTCGAGTCGGAGCAAGTTCAAAGATAGGACACCCTTATTAGAAGACCCTTTACCATGGCTTGAGTCAGGTGGACTTTAGTCTTTAAGGTGACACTTTTGGTTTTCAGCACTTTAAAGGAGGTTGTTTGCAGTGGATTTGCCCAGAGCAGTGTTCCTTTTGATTTCTTGACTGCTGCTTGAGTGGCTGTTGATTGTAAAACCAAATAAAATGAAATCCTTTACAATCTCAATCTTTTCTCCATTTATCATGATGTTGCTTGTTGGTCTAATTGTGAGGATTTTGTTTTCTCCCTGTTGAAGTGTAATCCATATTGAAGGCATGATCTTTGATCTTCTTCAGTAAGTGTTTCATGTCTCCTCACGTTCAGCAATCAAGGTAATGTCATCTACATTATGCAGGTTGTTAGTGAGTCTTCCTCCAGTCCTGATGCCCAATTCTTCTTCATATAATTAAGTTTATTGGATTGATTGTTAAGTATGGTGAAAAGACCATGATGCCTACCTTGCTTAATTTTAAACCATGCAGTATCTTCTTGCTCAGTTTGAATAACTACTTGATATATATACAGGGTCTGCATGCATGCAATTAAGTGTTCTAAAAGTCCCATTTATTATAATCCACACGTTCAAATGCCTTTGCATAGTCAGTAAAGTATCTTTCAGCCAAGAACCATCAGTCATTAACAGTGATATCCCTGGTTCCATGTCCTCTTGTGAATCTGGCCTGAATTTCTGGCAGTTCCCTGTGGATATGCTGCTGCAGACACCTTTGAATAGTCATTGACAAAATTTTGTATGCGTGTGCTATTAATGACATTGTTTAATAATTTCTATATTTGATTGGATCACCTCTTGGGAAGAGACATAAATATGGATCACTTCTAGTTAGTTAGCCAGGAAGCTGTCATCTAACTTTCTTGGCATAGATGAATTATCACTTGATCTGAGTTGGTGTTTTGTCAATTCCTGGAGCCTTGTTTTCAGTGTACCTTGAGCCTCTTCCTTCAGAGCCATTCATTTCTGATCATATGCTACCTTTTGAAATGGTTGAACATTGGACAGTTCTTTTTGGTGCAGTGACTATATGTTCATGTTTCCTGCATTATTTATTGTTTTCCCCATAGAGTCCTTCACTACTGCAACTCAAGGCTTGAATTTGTTTTAATTCTTTCCATTTGAAAAATTCCACGTATGGTCTTCCTCTATTGTTTTTCTCTCTCCAGCTCTTTGTACATATTGTTACAGTACTTTACTTTGTCTTGTCAAGCCACCCTTTGAAATCCTCTGTTCATTTCTTTTACTTCCTTGTTCTTCCTTTTGCTTTAGCTACTTAACATTCTAGAGTAAGTTTCAGAGTCTCTTTGACATCCATTTTGGTCTTTTCTTTCTTTTTAATGGCCTCTTGCTTTATTTATGTATGATGACATTGATGTCATTCCATGCTCATCTGGTCTCTAGTCATCAGTGTTCAACAAATCAAATTTATTCTAGAGATGATCTCTAAACTTAGATGGAATATACTAAAGGTTGTATTTTGGCTCTCATGGACTTGCTCTAATTTTCTTCAGTTTCAGTTTGAATTTGCACATGAGCAGTTCGTGGTCTGTTCCACAGTTGGCTCCTGGCCTTGTTCTAACTGTTGATTTTGAGCCTTCCATTGTCTGTGTCCATGTATGTGGTCGATTTGATTCCTGTATATCCTCTCCGGTGTAGTCCATGTGTGCAGTCAGTGTTTATGTTAGTAAAATAAGGTATTTGCAATCAAGAAGTGGTTGGTCTTGTAAAATTCTATCATGTAGTCTCAGACATTATTTCTATCTCAAAGGCCATATTTTCCAACTACCAATCCCTCTTTGTTTCCAACTTGTGCATTCCAATCACTAGTAATTATCAGTACATTGTGATTTGCACGTCTGATCAATTTCAGACTGTAGTAGCTTTTAAAAAGTCTTCAGTTTCTTCATCTTTGGTCTTCAGTGGTTTGTGCATAAATTTGAATAATAGTATAATAGTCACATTAGCTGGTCTTCCTTATAGGATTATGAATATTATCCTATCACAGACACCATCGTATTTGACAATAGATATTGAAATGTTTTTTGGATGATTTATGCAAGGAACACCACTCCTCTTCAAGTTGTTATTCTCAACATAGTAGACCATATGATGGTCTGATTCAAAATGGTCATTCTCAGTTCCTTTCAGCTCACTAATGCCTAGGATATAGATGTTCATACATTGCTTTTCATTTTATTTTTAAATTTTTTTAATTTTTGTTTAACATAACTGAGTGAAAATGTACATTCACGTATAAATTTACATGCCCACCTATATGCAGCTTCCACTGCTCTCCCTGTCCGGTGACTGCACACTGTTCCTCTCTGCTCCATACATGTCTCATCCTCCCAACAGCCTCCTTTCCTCTCCTCTCCGTCCACCCCACCTTCCTCCAGCCAGAGGTCAGCAAGATGATATCCTATAGATGTATAGAACCATAAAGTGCTTCCAATATATGGTCGCCCTGCATTACTAAGTCCAATCCATTCCTGTCCAAAAAATGGACCTTTGTTATAATTTATGGGAAAGGGCAGCATCAGGGCCGGAGGCCATGCTCAGAGGAAACCCCAAACTGCTGGACCATCAATTGAGGTCTTTTAGTGGAGATCTCATGACGCACCTCTTTTTATTCTTATGTTACCAGTAAAACTCCTCTCTGTGAGCTCCATCATGGCTATCACTGGTGATAGCCAGGCACAATCCGGTTCTTCCGGTCCCAAGTCAATGTAGGCACCCACTCTTGTGGGTCTCTCTGTCTTCTTGGTTGTCTTTACCGCATGTCACTTTGGTCCTCGGTGACCATACGTTCCTGCTGAGTTGGGACCATTTGCTGTGTCCTCGGATGGCAGCTTGGCAGCTTTTAAGACCCCAGACGCCACTCACCAACGTGGGGTGCAGAGAGCTCTCTTAGCAAAGCACTAATTGTGCCAATTGGCCTGGAATTCACCTAAGAGCACGGTCCCCCGCCCCCGCCCCAGCTACTCTATCCTTGCAGTATTGAGTTAAGATGGAAGGAGTACTCAAGTTATGCTGAAGTCCACTTAATGTTGTTCTTGTTTCTAATATGTGCTATCAGCGCTTTCTCCCAACTAGATTTCTAGTAACTATCTAAACTAACCCTCCCCCCTTCCCCTCCCTCCCTCCCCTCCCTTGCAGCTGTCAAAGAGTCTTTTCTTCTATACACAAGTCTGTTTTTGAGATCTTATCGTAGAGGTCTCATACAGTATTTGTCTTTTTGTCGCTGACTACTTTCACTCAACATAATGTCTTCCAGTTGAAACCAGGTTAGGAGATGTTTCCTGGAATCATCGTTATTCTTTATCATTGTGTAGTGCTCCATTGAGTATACGTACCATAGTTTACCTATCCATTCTTCTGATTCCATCTTTTTGCTATCATGGACTGTGCTGTGGTAAACATTCTGGTGCATGTGTCCGTTGGTGTGAAAGGCCTTGAATCTGTAGCATATATTCCAAGTAGTGGAATTACTGGGTCAAATGGTATATCGATATCCATTTTTTTAAGGAAGTGCCAGATTGCCTTCCAAAGACGCTGGACCATTTTGCAACCCCACCAACAGTGTAGGAGGGTTCCACTTTCTTCACAGCCTTTCCAGCATTTGTTGTTTTGTGTTTTCTGGATCATGGCCAATCTTGTTGGGGTGCAATGGTATCTCATTGCTGTCTTGATTTGAATGTCTTTAATAACTAAAGATCGTGAACATGTCCACAGGTGTTTTCTGGCTGCCTGGATCTCGTCTTTAGTGAAGTGTCTGTCCATCTCCTTTGCCCATCGCTTAATTGGATGGTTTATCTTCTTCTTCTTGATATTTTGTAGTATCTTATAGATTATGGAGATCAGGCGTCGGTCTGACATAGAGTTGCCAAATCTTTTTTCCCATTCTGTGGGTGTTCTTTTAATTCTATTAATAAAGTCTTTGGATGAGCAAAAGTGTTTGATTCTTAATAGTTCCCATTTATCTATTTTCTCTTCTGTTGATTGAGGTTTCTTTGACAGATTTTGGAGTCTGTCCTCATTGTGTATTAAAACTTCCATTGTTGTTCCTACCTTTTCTTGGATGAGCTTTATCATTTTAGGTTTGATATTTAGGTCTTTTATCCAGTTGGAGTTGGTTTTTGTACAAGGTGTAAGATATGGATCTTGACTCAGTTTATTGCAGATGGATAACCAATTTTGCCAGCACCATTTGTTGAAGATCCTGTTTTTACACCAGTTTAATGTCTTAGGGCCTTTGTCGAATATCAACTGTTCATAGGCACATGGTGTCATCTCTGGGGTCTCAATTCTGTTCCATTGATTGATCTGTCTGTTCTTGTACCAGTACTAGGCTGTTTCTACCACTGTGGCAGTGTAGTATGTTCTAAGGTCGGGTGATGAGAGGCCCCCCAGTGTGTTCTTCTTCTTTAGTAGTACCTTACTTATCCGGGGCTTCTTCCCTTTCCAAACAAAATTGGTGATTTGTTTCTCCATCTCATTAAAAAATGATGCTGGAACTTGTATTGGGATTGCATTATATAAATAAATTGCTTTGGGTAAAATAGACATTTTCACAATGTTAAGTCTTCCTATCCATGAGCAGGGTAGGTTTTTCCATTTATCTAAGTCTCTCTTAGTTTCTTGTAGTAAGGGCTTGTAGTTCTCTTTGTAAAGGTCTGTTGTTTCTCTGGTTACATTAATTCCTAGGTACTTTATCTTCTTAGGAGCTATTGTAAATGGTATTGATTTGATAATTTCCTCCTTAACAGTCTCGTTGTTGGTGTAAAGGAATCCTACTGATTTACTTATGCTTATCTTGTATCCTGAGACTTTGCTGAAGTCTTGTATTAGTTTGAGTAGTGTACTTATATATTCCTTGGGGTTCTCTGCATATGCAATCATATCCTCTGCGAACAGGGAGATTTTAACTTCCTCTTTGCTGATGCAGATGCCGTTTATTTCTTCGTCTTGTCTAATTGCTCTGGCCAGAACTTCCAGCACAATGTTGTATAGGAGAGGTGAGAGTGGGCATCCTTGTCTAGTTCCTGATCTCAAGGGAAAGTCTTTCAGTCTCTCTCCATTTAGGATGTTGTGGGCAATTGGCTTTGTATAAATGGCCCTTATTGTATTGAGGAATTTGCCATCTATGCCCATTTTGCTAAGAGTTTTTAGCATGAATGGGTGTTGGACTTTATCAAATGCCTTTTCTGCATCAGTGGAGAAAATCAGGTGATCCTTGTCTTTTGTATTATTTATGTTTTTAATCACATTAATTGCTTTCCTGATGTTGAACCAGCCTTGCATCCCTGGTATGAATCCCACTTGGTCTTGATGGATTATTTTCTTGATATGTTGTTGTATTCTGTTGGCAAGAATTTTGTTGAAGATTTTTGCATCCAGGTTCATGAGTGATATTGGTCTGTAGTTCTCTGTCTTTGTTGGATCTTTCCCCGGCTTAGGTATCAGGGTTATGCTGGCTTCATAGAATGAGTTTGGGAGTACTCCATCCCTTTCTATACTGTGAAATAGTCTCAGTAGTATTGGGATAACTCTTCTCTAAATGCTTGGTAGAATTCTGCCGTGAAGCCATCTGGGCCCGGACTTTTTTTGGTTGACAGTGTTTTGATGACCTTTTCAATCTCTTCCTTTGTGATGGGTTTATTAAGTTGTTCTGCTTCACGTTGTCATAATTTGGGTAGGTGGTATGAGTCAAGGAATTGGTCCATTTCCCCTAGGTTTTCAAATTTGTTACAGTCTTTCATAGTATTCTGCTATGATATTTTTCATTTCTGTTGCATCTGTGGTGACAACTCGCCTCTGATCTCTAATTTGGGTTATTTGTTTCCTTTTCTGCTTTTCTTTAGTAAGTTTAGCTAGTAGTTTATCAATTTTGTTGATCTTTTCAAAAAACCAGCTTTTGGTCTTTTCAATTTTTTCAATTGTTTTTCTATTCTCTAATTCATTTAGCTCTGCTCTAATCTTGATGATCTCATTTCTTTTTTGGTGCCCGAGGGGTTCCTCTGTTGTTCTCTTTCTACTTGTTCAAGCTGTAGTTTTAGTTCCTTGATTTGGTTTCTTTCTTCCTTCCAGATGTGTGCATTTATGGAGATAAACAGACCTCTGAGCACTGCTTTGGCTGTATCCCATAGGTTCTGGTAGGAAGTGTTTTCGTTCTCGTTGGAATCCATGAATTTCTTTAATTCATCCTTGATTTCCTCTATAACCCGTGTTTTGAGCAAGATATTGTTCAGTTTCCAAGAGTTCCACTTTCTGTCTGTTTTTTCTGCTATTGATTTCAACTTTTATGGCTTTATGATCTGAGAAGATCCTTTGCAATAATTCAATGGTATGGATTTTGTTGAGCATTGCATTATGGCCTATCACGTGATCAATTCTGGAGAATGTTCCATGTGCACTGGAGAAGACGGTGTAGTTGTCTGCTGATGGGTGGAAAGTTCTGTATATATCAATGAGGTTTAGTTGGTTAATTGTGTCAGTGAGGTCTTCTGTATCTTTACTGAGCTTTTTTCTAGATGATCTGTCTAGTAATGAGAGTGGAGTGTTAAAGTCTCCCACTATTATTGTGGAGTCATCTAACTCTCCTTTGAGCATAGTCAGTGTTTCTTTGACATATTTAGGTGCTCTGACATTAGGTACATAAATATTTAATATAGTTAAGTCTTGCTTGTGTACTGATCCTTTCAGCAATAAATAGTGTCCATCTTTGTCCATGATGGTGGATTTGACATTAAAATTGATTTTGTCTGAGATTAGAATTGCCACCCCTGCTCTTCTTTGTTCATTGTTAGCTTGATATATGTTCTTCCATCCTTTAATTTTCAGTTTGTTCCTGTCTTTAGGTCTCAAGTGAGTTTCTTGTAGACAACATATGGATGGGTTGTGTCTTTTAATCCAAGATAACACTCGGTGTCTCTTTACTGGAGCATTCAGTCCATTCACATTCACTGTAATTATTGATAGGCATGTGTTCACTGCTGCTATTGTGATATGTTTATTTTTATGTTTATGTTTTCTCTGGTGTCCTTATTAGTCTGTTCTGGGACACTCTTTTTTGTGAGTGGATTTTTCACCTTTTTCAGAGCTGGTTTTGTGATTGTTGAGACTCGTGTGTTAGATTTCTTGAAATGGTATGATACATCTTTGTTGTGCTTTACAGCTGCCCCTATGAACCCCCTTAATAAACTATTTAGAAACCCAATTTTAATTACTACCAGTCTTGTCATCTTCCTCTCCATCTGGAAGGACTATAACGACTGTAGTACATCCCTCTTTTTATTATGATGACAACATAGTTTTCATGATGATCACTGGATTGCTTTTTTCCATATCAAAGCTGTGATTTACTTTGGAGCCTTCTGTAAATGAGTAGAGTGTTGAGTAGTGTGTCGTTCTAAAATATGAAGTTCGTGGTTTCATTCTTCTAAGCCAAAGCCAAGAACTTCTTTCAGTATTTCTTGTAGTTTGGGTTTGGTTTTTACAAAGTCTCTGAGTTTCTGTTTATCTAGGAATGTCTTAATTTCATTTTAGTATTTGAAAGATAGTTTTGCAAGATATATAATTCTTGGTTGGAAGTTCTTCTCCTTCAAGACTTTGAATGTGTCGTGCCACTGTCTCCGTGCCAGCGTGGTTTCTGCTGAGAAATCTGACGAGAGCCTACAGGGTTTCCCTCTGAATGTTAGCTTTGCCTTGAGTCTTGCTGCCTTTAAGAGTTGCTGCTTATGTTTCGTTTTGTTAAGCTTGATTATAATATGTCTTGGAGTCTTTCTTTTGAGATCTATATTGGGTGGCGTACGATATGCATGTGAGATGTCTATATTCTCTTCCTTTATGATTTCTCGGAAGTTTTCTTTCAGCAGCTCAGCAACAATACTCTCTGTGTTCTCAGATGTCTCACCGTGTTCAATGACTCCAATTAATCGAAGGTTGTTCCTCTTAATAGAGTCCCACATGCTTCTTAATGTTTCTTCACTTTTCTTGTTTCTTTTTTCTGCTTTCTGCTCATAGACGCTGGCATCAGTAGCTCTGTCTTCCAAGTCAGAAATTCTTTTTTGTTTTCTTGGCTTTGCATGGAAGTTTCTATGTCTTTGATTTTCTTCTTGATCTGTTTGATTTCAGAGTACTGGTGTTTCATCAGATCGAACAACTTGCTTAATTTTTCATTTTGTTCTGCTGCATTTTGTATAAGGTCTAGAAGGGCTCTGTACATAATCAATTTGTATTCACTTCCTGATGCTTTCATAAAAGTTTCTTCACCTGGAAAACTCCTTGGTTGCTTTGTTTGGGAGCCTTCTGAAGCCATGAGTGATTGCTTGTATGCCACAATTGTCTGTTGCTTTTTGGGTCCCATGTGAGTGTACAGAGGCTGGAAGAGGTACTGTGAGGACGGATTGCAAATGTTTCTCTAGGCTGTCTTCAAATGTAAAGGAAAAGGTATCTGATCACTTCGTAAGTCAGTTAGGTTTTCAGGTTAGAGGTCCCTGTTCTCATCTGACAAAGTAAGCGCCACTATATCCAACCCCAGATGATAACAAACTAGTTCAGAATACAGCAATGCTACTGCTCTGTTGGCCTCTGCTGACAGGGGCTAGCCTTACCCAACACTGCGTTGAGTACTGGTTTTGTGATAGAAAAGCACTCTCCTATGGGCAGGTTCTGGTTCCCAAGCTAAGAATTAGGTGCAGCTCTGTGGCCACCGTATCAAAGATGGTGTTCTCCATGCAGGCAGGAGACAGAGGGGCGAAAGGTGCCAAGAGGTAGTGATTCCTCTGCTTCTGTTGCAGGGCCCCCAACGTAGGCAGCACTGTGCAAAATCACTACTTTTGTGTCGGCGTAGTGCTGTCCCGTTTGCAGGCACTGTCTTCCAGGCTAAGAACGAGGTCCCGCTAAAATCTCGGTACCAACATGGCATCCTGCACACTGACCGCGAAGCTCCGCACAAACCCCGCTGAGGCAGCTACAAAACGAAAGGCTCAAAGTGGCTAGATTAACAGAGTCCCAAGCCTGGCTCTCAGAATATGGGAATTTCGCTTGCCTATCCCCCGAGCAGCGTGTCTGAGTCCAGCCACCAGGCAAGACCCAGCTGTGCCCATGGCCAAGACAGAGGGAAAAAAAGTCAAAACGGTGCGTTTACCTTCCATCTGTGAGAGCCGCGGCTAGCCAGGAGCGGGAGTCAGCGAAAGAGAGGTTTTTTGCTGAGTGGTATGAAGGCCCAGTTAACAGCTCTGTGCCGTGTTCTGAGGCTGATTAGGTGATCCGAAGGCTCTGTTTGATTGTCAGTTCAGGTCTTGGTTTCCAGAGGGATATAAGGAGATGTGTGCTTAGTCCGCCATCTTCACTCCGCACCCCTGCTTTTCATTTTTGACAATTTCCAATTTCCCTAGATTTGTTCTTCAGGCATTGCATGCTATGATTATTAATGGATGTCTGCAGCTGTTTCTCCTCATCATAAGTCATGCCACATCAGCAAATGAATGTCTCAAAAGATTGACTTCATTATGCCATTAATATTGGCCCAACTTTGAGGAAGACATGTCTTTTGAGTGCCTTCCAACCTGGCAGGCTCATCACATGGCACTATATCGGATAGCATTTTTCTGCTGTTCATAAGGTCTTCACTGGCTAATTCTTTTCAGAAGTGGACTCCTGGGTTCTTCTTCATGATCTCTCTTACTCTGGAAGCTCAGCTGAAACTTCCTTGCCATGGGTGACCCTGGGGGTATCTCAGTACTGATAACATTGCTTCCAGCATCCCAGCAACTTGCAACCCCACACAGTATGATAGACTGACAGACACATGGGAGTAGTTTGTATTAGATTAGGTAATTAGTGAATTTGTCCACTTCCTCTAGGCTTTGAAATTGTTGTAGTGTGAATTTTTGTAGCATTCTTTTATGACCCATTTTATTTCAATCACATGAGTTGTAATGTCCCACATCTTATTTGTTATATGGGTGATTTGCTTTCTCTTGTGTTTTCCTTTCATCAGTTATGCCAGTGGTGTGTCAGTTTTGTTTATCTTTTCAAAAACCAACTTTTAGTCTTCTTGAGTCTTTCCACTTTTTATTTCTATTCCTATTTCATTCATTTGTGATCTAATATTATTTTCTTTCTTGCAGTGCTTGTGGTCTTCCTTTGAAGTTATTATTTGTTTGAATTGATGAGCTGGTATTTTTGTTTAAGCCAGTTCTTGCTTTTTGTTGTGTGTATTGCTATAAATAGATCTCTGAGCACTGTTTTTGCTGTGTCTCAGAGGTTTTGTTATGATGTGATTTCATTCTCATTTGTTTCTAGGGACTTTTTGATTCCTTGTGTGATTTCTTCTATTACCTAGTTTTCTTCTTCTTCTCCTTTTTTAAACACTGGTGATTGTTTACAGTTTCCACATAACTTAATTTTTTTCTTTGCTCTTCTTGTTACTGACTTTTGCTTTTAAGGTGCTATGAGCAGAAACATTGCATTGTATTATTAAATGTTTTTGGTTTATTGTGGGTTGCTTTGTAGCCTAAAACGTGGTCTATTTTTAAGAGTGTTCCATGTGCACTGGAAAAGAGTATGTACTTTGCTGCTGTTACTTTGAGTATTCTATATATGTTTATGAGGTCAAGTGGGTTGATTGTGACCTTTAGATCTTCTTTATTTTTGTTGATTTTCTTTCTAGATATCCTCTGCTTTTCTGAGAGTTGGGTGTTGATGTCTTCTATCATTAGTTTGGAACTGTCTATCTCACTGTTTTAGTGCTATTGAAGTTCATTTTATTGTATTTTAGACCCCTGCAATTGGGTGCATACATATTTATCATGGTTGTATCTTCTTGCTAGACTCTCCTTTTAATCTTTATATAATGTCTTTCCTTATTTTTTATGGCTTATTTTCCTTTAAAGTCTATTTTGCCTGAGATTAGTATTGCCACTTCTGTTCTTCTTTGGTTATTGTTTGCTTGATATATTTTCCCCATCCTTTGATTTTTAATGGATTTATATCTTTGTGTCTAAGGTATATCTCTTAGATGGCATACTGATCAGATTTTTTGCTTGTTTTTTGTTTTTTTAAATATCTGTTCTACTTCTCTCTGGGTGAATTAAAGCCTTTTATACTCAGTGTGATTATTGATAGGTATTAGTTTATTGCTGCCACATTGTCATTTGTTTTTGATGCTGTGGTTTTATTTCTTCTTTCTTTCCTGTGTTGACTTCCTTTTGTTTGTGAATTTTCATTTCTTTCATTATTATGCATTTTGTGAGTAATGGTTTTTTGTTTTTTGTTGTTTTTTAGAGTTGTTATGTTTTCCTGTGGTTGTCTTGAAAATTGCCTTTATTTTCCTAAGTTTGAGGCAGAGTAACATGGTAGAGTAGCCACAGCCATCCTTTAATTCCTGCAGCAATAAAGACACAGAAAAGTAATGGATTAAAGAGGACATTTTTGGAGCCCATATCACCAGAGGGAAGTCAGGGAACAAGCTGGATAAGCAAGAGGGGAGTGTGGGTGTATAGCATCCCAGTCAGGATGGGCTGATGTGAATTAGCACTCCCCAGGAGGACCCCTTTGCCAGCACTGTAAATACAGCCAGTGCCATGAACACAGACCCCACCATGAACACAGCCAGCATTGTGAAGACAGGCATGATGGGAGAACATTTTTCTCAGTGGAGAAGCTGAATTGAACTGCAGCATTCTTCTATCTGAATGCCAAAAGATAAGTTCAGGTAGTCATGTGTGGATCAAATTTTTTCTTTCGGACACAAAATCCCTGTCTCTTCAGTGCTCCGTACCTTTCTTTGCTGTGCTGTGCTGTGCTGGGTGACTGATTCTGACTTGATACCTGAAGGAGCAGTCAAGCACTTAATAAATCAGGCTGGGGTGGAGCAGGCCAGTGCCCTAAGTTTGGATCTGTTGATCACTTACCTTTCTGGGTGCGAGTGTGTACTGTGACTTTCATAGCCTGAGCAACCCACAACCTGATCCCATACTAATCAAAGTTCCCCCATAGACACTGTACACTTGTGGGGCAGCTGACTGGGTGTCCAGGCTGAACATGCACGAGGAAAGTAAACTAATGCTAAGGCCCCCATGCCTAGCTATAGTACTAACCACAAGTGATGGAGTTTCAAAATTTCTACTGCTCTAGTTAATAAACCAGTACACTTGACTACTCTACTTAGACACTTAATAAGCTACACACACACACACACACACACACACACACAGAGTTTGGAATACAATAGCTGAAATTAAAACTGTTTTCTGATAATGCAGAGGCAACTATTTATTTCAAATCATTTAAAGAAGCATGCTACCATGGCTTCATAAAACTTTCAAAATGAAGAGTTAAAAAGCTTTCCAGTTGGAGAATACCTGCAATTATCAGAGATAGAATGTGAAAGAGTTATATTTTGAGTTCTCATGTACATTAAGAAGGAAATTAGACAAACTGCAACAGAGCATACTGAAAAATTAAACAAGCTGCAAGAAATGCTTGAGCAACAACAATCTGAAATTCAACAGAGCAATGACAAAATTACAGATTTAGACAACTCAACAGAAAGTCAAAGGAGTGGAATCAAGATAATAGGATACAGAATTAATAAGACTGAAGACCAAACAACTGACCCCAACATGTTGGAAGAAAAATCAGAAAAAAGAATTTAAAAGAATTAAGAATCAATGAGAGTTATATGGTAGTTTACCAAGATGAATAATCTACAACTTATTAGAGTCCAGACTAGAGTGTCATGTCAGAAAATACAGAGAGAATTGTTGAAGATCTGTTGATAGAAAATTTCCCCGATACTATGGAAGACAAGAAAATCTCTATCCAAGATGCTAATCCAGCTCCACATAAGCTAGATGCCAAAAAGAAGACACCAAGACATATTATCATCAAATTTAACAAAACTAAAGATACATAGATTATTTTAAATGCAGAAAAATGGAGACAAAAAATAACTTACAAAGGACAGTCTTTGAGAATTAGCTCTGATTATTCAGCTGAAACATTGGCACAGAGGCAGTGGCATGATATATACAAAGGCTTGAAGGGGGGAAAAAACTGCCAATGAGGGATTATATGTCCTGCAAAATTGTCCTCAAATATGGTAGCAAAATTAAGATATTCTCAGATCAACAGAAGCAGAAAATTTGCAAAAACCAAACCAGAATTGTGAGAAACTCTGAAAGAAGTTCTTTGGTTAGAAAATAAATAACATCTGACATATACTCATGAATACAAGGCAGGACTAAGTATCCATTTATCAACATGATTATGGAATTCAGAAAAATAAGTCAAAGCTGAAACAGTAAAAATAGGGAAACAGATATCTCACAACATTATGCCATAATAAGGATAAATTAACATGTTCATAACTCTCTCAGTTGGAGAGTAAATTCAATAAAATTAAAAACTGGTTTAAACTTAGAACTTTAGGGGTAAATATAGAGGTAACCACAAAGAAAATTAACAGTCCTACACACCAAAATCAAAGTTTCAGCAGATACAAAACCAACAACAATGAAAATAATGAAAAGGAAACCCACAAAGAAAAATGACTCAGCACACAAAATTAAGTGGAACAAAGAATCTGTCAAAAGCTCACTAAAAAATGGTATCAAAATGACAGTGCTAAATTCCATACGTATTAATAACTACATTGAATGTAAATGGGTTAAATGCACCAACAAAGAGACAAAGATTAGCAGAGTGGTTGAAAAAAACATGACCTAGCTATATGTTGCTTACTGGAGACACGTCTTAGTCTTAAAGATATGAACAAACTGAACCTTAAAGGATGGAAAAATATATACCAAATTAACAGCAATCTAAAAAGAGCAGGTGTGACAACATTAATTTCAGATAAAATAGACTTTAAAGTAAAATCCAACAGAGTGGACAAGGAAGATCACTATGTATTGCATAAAGGGTCAACACATCAGGACACAACCATAGTAAACATTTATGCACCCAATGACAAAGCTGCTAAATATGTCAAACGAATGAACATCGTTGAAAAGTGAGATAGATGGTTCCACAGTAATAGTAAGAGACTTCAATACACCACTTTTGGTGATGGACAGAACCACTAGAAAGAAGCTCAATAAAGACACAGAAGACCTGTATGCCACAGTCAACCAACTTCACCTCATAGGCATACACAGAACACTGCACCCATCAACAGACAAGCATACCTTCTTTTCCAATGCACATGGGAGATTTTCCTATGTTTGAACCATTCTTTTGTTTCGTGATATCTCCCTGATTTCATCTCCAGTTAAAAGTTCTATACATATACCATTTATTTCCCCTTTTGTTGTTTTGTCATTGTCTCACTTGCAGATTAATGGCTCTGCTTCCTTGTTTTATATCTTTTAATATTATTATTGAGAGTTCTTTATATAAGTTGTCCTCTGGCTAATGCTGTCTTGCTTCCTAACCACTTATTGTTATCTGATTTTGGTTTTCTAACTGAAGGACTGCTAATAATATTTCTTTTAAGTGTGGTTTGGTTTGTAAGAATGCTCTTAATTTCTGTTAATCTGGATAGTCCTCATTTCACCTTAATATTTGACAGAGACTTTTGCAGGACGTATTATTCTTGGTTGGCAGGTTTTTTTTTCCTTTCAAGGTTTTACAGGCACATATGTCCTCCCACTGCCTTTTTCCTACATAGTTTCTGCTGAGTAATAAGTGTTTAGTCTGTTTCCCTCTTGTAAATGACTGTGTTTTTCTTGAGCTGTTCTCAGAATATTATTTTTGGTTTTGCAAATGTGATTATGATATGTCATGGTGACTTTCTTTTGAGGTCTATCCTATATAGGGTTTGTTGGGTTTTTTGAATGGTCTGCTTTTCATCTTTTGTGACATTTGGAAATTTTCTGGCAACAGATCTTCAACAATCTTCTCTGGGCTTTCTGCTTTATTTCCTTGTTCTGGAACTCTGAAGATGCATAGTGTTTTGCTCATGATCGTGTGCCACATAGTTTTTACGTTTTCCTTGTTCTTTCTTCTTAGTTTTCTTCGAACCAAGTAACATCTGTGGATTTGTTTTCAATCTTGCTGATTCTAACTTGAATTGTTTCAAATTTGCTTCTAAGATCTTCTGTTGAGTTGTCTACTTATGAAATTCTGTTGTTTGTCTTTTTGATTTCTAATTGTTGTTTTTATATGATTTCTATTTATTTATTTTGATATTTTTTTCTTTTATTATTTTCCTTAATTCTTCCATTACTTTGTGTTTTCCTTGAGTTTGGCTATGTTTTCATTGGATTTATATACATTTTTCCATGCATTTGTTTGTTTTTTTGCTTGATTTTGTCAGTGTTTTACTTGATCTCTCTCTTAATATCTTAGAGATTTCTAAATACTAGTCTTACGAATTCCTTATCAAGTAGTGAACTGCCTTTTCTTCTATCTAGAGTTTATCTGATTCTTCATTATGGTCATTTGTTGAGGCCTCTTGTACCGCTATTTTTATACTGTCTACTGTTGCTAAGACATTAAGATATCATTTTGTTGATTGTTCATGTTTCTTCCTGCTTTTTAATTTTTTTGGCATGTCAGGGTGGCAGGGTTGGGCATGCTTTGTTGCTTGCCCGTCTGTGACACAACAGATCTCTACACATTTGGATAGGCAGGGTGGCAGCAGACAGGCAACCCTGCTTCTCTGTACACTGGCTTGGTGAATTGGCTGAGGGAGGACTGAGGGTGATGTCTACCTCTTGATGCTGGTCTGTTAGTATGAGAGCATTCACAGTCCCTTGCTAGAGTGCGTAGGTATCGTATGGTGAGTGGTTCAGGCTCAGTTTTCACTGTCCAGTGGTGGTGTGAGTGACAAGAAGGTTTGGATAGTGCAACTTCCATGTGGTGGTGGGCCTCAACATAAAGATGCTCTAGCTGGGGTGGTGTAGCAGGGTCTGGCAGGAAGAGGGCAGGTAGTATGTGGACTAGGTGGGAAGAAGAAAGGAATATAAAAGTAAATAAATGCCTTGTCAGGCCAGTGTGGGGTAATGGGGAGGCCCTAAGGCAGCAGTGGGCTGGTATACCAGTAGCTGTCTACCTGTGGAGCAAGGCAGGAGTTGATTTCAAGGGGGAGGATGTTGTGTATAGGGCTAGTTGGGAGGAAAAAGAAAATAAATAGAAAAAAGAAATAAAATGGATGCACAATGTGGTCAGCAAGTTGGGGTGGGGCAGAGTTGTGGACTGGTAGAAAAGGAGAGCTGTGGATATGCAGGATTAGGAAGCAGGGAGAAGGAAAAGAAATAAAAAATGGTACTGTGTGGGCCAACTGGTGGTGGCATGATGGATCTGGGGAAACTGTGGTTGGTTTTCTGTAGCTGTCTGGTGGTGGCAGTGGTAAGAGGGACAGCATACAGGGTTGGGAAGGAGAAAGAAGGACGGAAGAGAAAACAGTACCAAAAGAAGAAAGTAGCAGTATGACGGGGTCTGACAAGTGGGGGGGGGGGCGACACAGGCTGGTAGGGAGGGATGGGGAGTGATGTCTGGGGCTAGGTGTGAGGGGGAAAGGCAAGGGGAAAGTGGTGGCCTGGCCAGGGACAGTGAGTCAGGGGTGATGACCTTGGAGCTAGTAAGAAGGAAGAAGGAATGACATGCAGCGCTAGGTAGGAGAGAGTAAAACAAACAAACAAGGAGAGAAAAAAGGCAGAAAAAGAAAACAAAACAGCATTTGGGGAGCTGGCATGTGCAGGTGGGGTGGCCCCACGTGGCTTGGGCTAGTGGCTCTCCAGCACGGCAACATGCAGGAGTTCTGCAGGAAGTGGTGGGAGGTAGCGTATGGGGCTGTCTGGGTGGGAGAGAGAAGAGGAATAAGGGAAAAACATTACAAAGAAGCAGAGTTTAAAACATAGTGTGGTGGGACTCCTCAAGTGGCGGAGCATTCCCAGGCCTGGGACAGGCTGCGGCTTTATAGCAGCAGTGGTGTAGCCGGGGCCAGTGAGTAGGAGGCAAGGTATGGTATAGAGCTAGATGGGATGGAGAAAGAAAAGGAAAAAAGAGAGAAAAATAAAGCTGAATGACTAGAGGTGGGAGACAGGCCCAGCGTGGGGCTTGTATTATGGACTCAGGCAGTGAGGGCTGCTGGAGTGGAGAGTGCTCTTGCTGCAACTTACCAGAAGAGTAAGAGGCGGGGCAGTGTGTTTCTCTGGTTACCATGTAATCTGTCTCCTGTTGGGAGCTCCATGAAATTGCCTTTCTGTAACTCCCTGACCAAGGTCATTGCTGGCTGTGCTCCAAGATGGAAGGGCTATGCTGTGTTAGTGAACAGGGTTCTTCTATTCCATGTCTGTTTTCACGCTCAGTTTTCTGTCAGTTTCTTCTTCCATCTGCCATTTGATCTAGTTCTCTATCCCTGCATTTGATGCTTAGGATTGCAGGATTCACCTTTGTGTCTGTCTTCCTTAGTTTTTCAGGTCTTTGCTGTTGAGAGATGACATGGTGCATGTGTCTAAAAGACCATGTTGGCTCCACCTTCCAAAAAAAAATGTTTTTATTGTCAACAAGGTCAATCAATTTCAGAAAAAATATTTCCTTGGAAGTTTTACTGACTTTGGTTTTTTCCCCCACAGAAGGTTCTGTAGCAGTGTTTCTTGTATTTTGACTATAATATTAAGAAATGTGTTTTATATTTATCCATGATGTTTGTGTGTGTATAACTAACAGAAAACCTTCAGAAACAACCCATATACCTGTGCTCAGACATTTTTTTGTTTGAATCTATTCTATTATGTTTAATAAATTGACACAGTTGATTTCATTAATGAGTCTAACTCCTGTTGAAGAAAAACACTGTTCTAAGAAATGGACCATACAAGTACAACAAAGTTTACAAAGTACCTGGTATTTTCAAAAACAAAAGGAAAGGATAAAAGAAAAAAAAATCAGGAAGAATTGCAAAGCCAAGAGTAATTTCACTAGGGTGGATAGTCCATAAATCACATTTCTCTTTCCAGCTACAATAAATATGTGGCTAAAAAACTTTTGGAAGCATCAACTTAAACTTTAATAGGTAGGGGTATATAGTTTGCTTATATAATTTTTCTTATGAGGAAGGATTTTTAAAATTTTATATTAGCAACTTATAGCCAAGCCAGGTGCTGTCGAGTCAATTTATAGAGGAATTGGTAAAATTCATTAAAAATTTTATTATTTTACATATGTTGTTGTTATGTGTCATCAAATCAGTTCTGACTCATAGTGACTCTACAGTACAAACTAGAACTGTTCCATAGCATTTCTAAGGAGTGGCTGGTAGTTTCAAACTGTCAATCTTTTGGTTAGCCTGCCAACACTTAACCACTGCTCCACCATATATACACATATATATAAACATACATATACATATGTATGTATATACACCACCGTATGTACACACATACATACGTATATATGTATGTATGTGTGTGTATATATATAAATATCGTTTATATACAAACACAAGTCTATACTTATATTTCATATAAATACGGCACTTGGCCTTGGCATACATATATAATATATATGTATATATAACAACTAATATTTAAAATGAGTTTGTATGTTAATATATCTTTTTAAAGTTACTTTACATATATGTGAGGTTTCTTAGAAAAAAAATACTTAGAAGTAAGGATGGCAAGCCTTGGCTCACCTAACTTTGAACACCTTCTCAGGAAAGTCTAGTCTTCAGAAAAGAACTCATGTTTGGTTAGGTAGACAGTGAAAGTGAGGAAGGTCTTTCACGAGATGGACTGATACCATTGCCACAACAATGGATTCAAACATATCAGTAATCAGGAAGATGGCACGGGACAGGGCAATGTTTCATTCTGTTACATGTAAGGTAACTGTGAGTTGGACCAACTCAGTGACACCTAACAGCAAAAATGTGTGTGTGTGTACACACACATATAAAATTGCACACACACATACTTTATGTACGTAGACACTCAATTGATTATCATATCTCAATTTGTATTTTCCCTGTGTTTTGTGTTCCATCCACAGCTTTTTCCTTGCAATTGTCAAATAGGCGTTGGATGTGTTGTTTGCTTTGTTCCTAGTGCTTCCCCCACCTCCACTCTCCTGTTTTTCTCTTACATAGTTAAATTTTTACATCCTGTAAGTTTCATCATACTTGTCACATCTGTTTGATACCCCCAAGTCTAAATCATGACCCCTTCATGCTTGTATATAGCGTGCTTTTCCTTAAACTTTCATACCACTCTATTCATTTTGACTCACCAGTCTTTTCCCAGTGCCAGGAACCCTGATGGCATAGTAGTTAAAGTGCTCAGCTGCTAACTGAAAGGCCAGTGGTTCATCCCACCAGCAGCTCCACAGGATAAAGGTATGGCAATCTGTTTCTGTAAAGATTTGCAGTCCTGGAAAATCTATGGAGTAGTTCTGCTTGGTCCTATAGGGTGGCCATGAGTTGGAATTGACAGCTGTGGGTATAGTATGGTATTATGCAGAGCCTGATACATAGTAGGCCCTTAAATATTTGTTACATGCCTATCTTAGTCAGCTAGAGCTGCTGTAACAGAAATACCACAAGTGGATGGCTTTAAAAGATAAATTTTACTGCGTCAATCTGGTAGGATATGTGTAAGGTACAGGTCCGCATTCAGTATGAGAGCATCTTAGTGCAGGAACCTCAGGTCCAAAGAATGTGCTCTGCTCTTGGTGCTGCTGTCTTGGTAGTATGAGATTCCCAATTCTCTTTTTCTCCCTTTTCATTTTGTATCTTGTAGGATAAAAGGATAAAAGGTGGTACAGGCCACATTCCAGAGAACCTCCCTTTAACATCGGAGCAGGGAGGTGACATTAGGAAGGGAGTTATGATCACACCCTAATCCTTTTTAGCATAATCCAGTCTATTCACCACAGGCAGAGATTAGAATTTGCAGCATAGGAAAATCTCAGAATGGAAGGGGATCACACAGTACTGGGAATCCTGGCCCAGCCAATTTAGTATACATTTTTGGGGGGACAAAATTCAGTGCATGACAATGACTAAGTATATTCTAAAAGGTGAATTGTTATTATTACTCAAAAAAGTGTGTTATGACAGCATAAACTACTTGCACCCTTCACTTCATCTCCTCAGAACTCAGATCCCCCTGGAACTGTCTCCCTGTATCATGGTTGTTTTTGTACACAGATACGCATATTCTTCTTTAGTATCTTTATTCACATGACTTGCATGTGGTAAGTGCTAAATAAATGCTTGTTGGAATGTGTTTTTTAAGCAAAACCTGTATTATTATATATATCAGAAAGTTATTCAGAACCATGGAATGCAACCTGTGGGGAATGCACTTGCAGCACATCAGAGTAAATTTACATCGTCATTATGGTGGTGTTTGTTTTCAACTTTTAGAATCAGTCTAATGAGAAGCACGGAAAATGTTTTGGTGTTAATATGCTTATGTTGCAAGTATGTTTAAGAGTTTCTGTGGAAGGTTGATGCAGTGAGAAGGGCATGTTTAGAATGTTATTTATAATTAATGAGTGACCAATACAAAAGCTAAAAATAACAGTATAAATATTCAACACTGGGAAGAGGAGATGGGGAGGAGGGAGCAAAGTAAAATGACCACTTCACATTTCATAATGATGGCTGTCAATAGACATCACCTAAAATTAACCAGTCAGGGTGATAAAAAGGAAGAAACTTCTTATTTGATTTATAGAGATAATCACAGAAATGCCTGGAAACAGAAACGGTTAAGAGATATTATCCCTGGAGTGTATCTGTTAGAAAGGAGGAATTGGGCGAGAGATTGCAGCTTTTCATTGTCGACCCTTGGAACTAACAAGGCAAAAACCTACAGAAAAAAGTTATACAGAAGTCTGCTTTATTATTAAGCTCTGTCAAAGCTATTTTTGAGGCCCATGCATGTTTCCTGCCTCTGGCTGTTCCTCAGTGTTCTAGTATGAACTGATTATAGTGTTTTTGTGTTTGTTTTTTACAGTAAACGTTGAATTAGAAAGGTGGAAGCTATTCAGGCCTTCATACTAGAATGCTGTTGGGGGTGGAAAAATCTAGATCCTTAGAAAATTGGCATCTGTACACTATACTAGAGCTTAAAATTTCTATACAAACAGAAAAGCTTTAACACCTGCCAAACTTTCTTCTAAGCAGCACTATGTTATTAAACCTGTGTTGTTCATAATAGTTCCTTCTAAGGAAATAGTGTATATTCATTATTGCTCCTTTGTTTAGGACCTGAAAACATAGGAAGAACACTTTAAAAATGGTTATATTTGTGAATAAATATTTCTAAGAATGATGATTATTTGTTGAAAGTAGAAGTTCTGGAGACTCAAGAGTCTGGTTTAAGTCCAGGACAGTTTATATTATTAGTTCCCAAAAGCTTCAGAGAAGCTGCAGATCTCTTTTTACTCCTAAATTTTGAGAGATTTTAAAGAGAATTCCATTATAACATTAGAGAAAGGAGCATAAGGCCAAATACTGGGAACTGCTTTTGGCTGGCTTAACACGTAAAGAATTAAATTTCCTCTTACATGAAAGAATTTGAGAGGTAGGTACTCTAGTACTTGTATAATACTGTGTTGCCGTGGGATCCTGTGATCCGTTCCCTCACCTCCTTAATGTAGTTATCCTTGGTTTCCGTCTTCAATGACTTCTTTCTAGTGGTCACAAAATTGCTGCGTCCTTCTAGGCAGAAAGAAGAAGAAAATTCTGCAAGATGAGTACTCTCCTGAAAAGAACTCCCAGGATCCCTGTCCTAAGTCTTCAGCTTCCATCTCATCTGGCACTCTTTTCTGCAAGGGATGCTGGAAAATTAAGATATTTAGTTGAGAACATTACTACTCCAGTAGTGTAAGAGTAAAAAAGAAAGGGAGATAGAATTTGAGTGCCTTGCTTTCTCCGCTAAAAGCTTCAGATACCTCACAGGTTTTCCTTTAAGCTATTCGCTTTGTGTAGAAGGTGAATGAGATAGGGGTCTGTAAAATGTGGTTGATTTGACTTTAAGGAAGTTATCTTAGTTATCTGCACTACAAGTATGTATGATTTTCAAGGCGATATCCTTACTGTGTATGTTAGTAAGTTACCCAGGGACCTGAAATAAGACCTGTGGAGAAGGAAATGTATCTCTAGAGTGTTTTGTTAGAAAGACTCTGGATACTTTTATTATGTATCTCTAGAGTCATCTCCTTATCTTCAGCACTCAGTAGGGCTGTTGACATAGGTGATGGTATTAATTGCTGCTGTAACAAATTAGTGGCTTAAAATAACACAAGTTTATTGTTTTGTGGTTTAGTTTGAAGTCCAACATGGGTCAGAAAGGGCCAAAGTCAAGATGTCAGCAGCACTATGTTCCTTTCTGGAGGATCTAGGGGAAATCTGGTTTGTTTGTTTGTTTGCCTTTTCTAGCTTCTAGAGGTCACCTACTGAAAATATGAAGATGGCACAATCCTCCCTGTGGAAAGCAAAGAAGATGAGAAACAGTGATGAAGGTCACAAACTACAGCTTTCAGTACAGATTACATTTTAAGATAAAAAAAAACCAAAAATCCTCATTATTGGATCATCATGATTTTCAAACAAAACAAAACTGTAAGGCGAGGTAGGGTAGACATATCGGCGGCAGTTAGAGAGAGGGTGAGAGTCAGCAGTAGGACAGAATTTATTGGTGCACTCCCGGGCGAACTCTGCGAGCTCCAAGGTAGGACTCGGAGAAGTTGTGCTTTCCAGTTGGGGAAGGGGGTTTACATAGAGGCGGACGGTTCCTCCTAGCGCGGACCTTAGTGGGGATGTGAGGGATAAAGGCGGGAGCCAATAAGACTTAGGTACAGCGAGCTGCCTGATTAGCATATGAGAAAAACAACTGGGGACCTTCCGGGAAGGGAGGGGTTGGTCACTGGTCTGATGATTTCCAGGAACTGAGGTGGGGGCTTCCAGAAAGGGAGGGGCTCACCCTGCTCTGATGACTTCCAGGAACTGCATCCTGGTTGGATGTCCAGGTACAGCCCGGCCTGCCCGACAAAAACAAAACAAACAAAACAAAACACACAAAACCAAACCAAAACAAATTGCAAATCCGCTGCTGTTGAGTTGGTTCTGTGTCCCAGTAGTCCTATAGCACAGAGTAGAACTGCTTCATAAGGTTTCCAGGGAGTGGCTGGTGGACTCAAACTGCCAGCTTCTTGGCTAGCAGCCAAGTTCTCAAGGGTCATGCCACCAGAGCCCCAACATCATGATAAATACAGTAAATGTTGAAGTTGTCAAGGATTTCAATTTGGTTGAATCTACAATGAATGCTCATGGAAGCAGCACTCAGGAAATCAGGTGACGTATTGCAGTGGGGAAGTCTGTTGCAGAAAACCAAAACCCACTGTCGCTGAATTGGGTCTGAGTCTTAGCAACCCTAGAAGACCTCTTTAAATGTTGAAAAATGAAGATGTCACGTTGAGGACTAAGGTACACCTGACCCAGGCAATGTATCTTAGTTACCTAGGACTGCTATAACAGAAATACCACAAGTGGATGGCTTTAACAAAAAGAAATTTATTTTCTTGTAGTTTGGTAGCCTAGAAGTCCAAATTCAGTGTGTCATTTCCAGGGGAAGGCATTTTCTCTTTCAGCTCTAGAGAAAAGTCGTTCTCATCAGTCTTCTCCTGGACTACAAGCTTCTCAGAACAGATCCAAAGGATGCACTCTGTTCCAGGCACTTTCTTGGTAATGTGAGGTCCCCAGCTGTCTGCTGCCTTCCCTTTTCCTCTTGTAAGATAAAAGGTGTTGCAGGCCACACCCCAGCGAAACTCTCTTTACGTTAGATCAGGATGTGAGTGAGCAAGCGTGTTACATCCCATCTTAATCTTCAACATTATCCATTCTTGCCTTATTAATCACAGGCAGAGATTAGGTATTACAACACATAGGAAAATGTTATCAATGACAAAAATGGAGGACAACCACACAATACTGAGAATCATGGCCTAATCCAATGGACGTATAGTTTTGGGGGACATGGTTTTCTGCACAACACCATGGTATTTTCCCCTCACATGCATACGAAAGCTGAGCAGTGAATAAGGAAAACTGAAGAATTGATGCCTTTGAATTATGGCGTTGGCGAAGACTATTGAATATACCAGGACTTCCAGAAGAATAAACAAATCTGTCTTTGAAAAAGTACACCCACAGTGCTCCTTAGAATCAAGAGTGGTGAGATTTCGTCATATGTATTTTGGAGATTTTTATCGAGTGAGATCAGTCCCTGGAGAAGAACATTGTGCTGGACAGAGAAAAGTGTCACAGAAAAGGGGGAAGACTGTCAACAGATGGACTGATACGGTGGCTGCAGTGACAGCCTCAAGCATAGCAACAATTACAAGCTGAATGAGGACAGGGTGGGTTAGAACAGGGCTCTGGTTCATTCGTTGTACATGCCCACAGCTGCTGTCAGTCAGAACCCACTCAACGGTATCTGACAACAGCAGAGGTCACTACATTCCTTGGTTCGTGGCCCTTTCTTCCATCTTTAAAGCCCAGTGTTGTATCTCAACGACCATTCTCTCGTAGTCCCCTTACCCTTTGCCTCTGCTCTTCTGCCTCCCTATTAATTTTAAGGACTCTGTGATTACACTGGACTATGATATAATCCAAAGCAATCTTCCTACTTTCAAAAATCTAATGAGCAACTTTAATTCCATTTGAAACCCTAATTGCTCTTTGGCATGCAAGGTAACATAGTTGTGGTTTGGGGGATTAGAATGCAGACTTCTTTGAAGTCCATTATGGTGCCAACCAAAGGATACTGGTTACCTTTCTGTTAATACATAGTAATTATAAACAGTTAACCTATATGTTTCATCTAACTCTACAGTTGTTCTTATGAAGTGAGCATACTGGGGTTTGGAAACATGGACTGACTTCCACAGAATCGCAAGGCCAGCGCCTTACCCAGCTCTGTCTCACATAAAGGAGAGTAAAGAGTTAATATGCAGGAAACTTTGATTCTGCGATTGGGCCTCATGGTCTTGCATGAAAACCAGTGGCAAATCAGGCCAAATGTATTTCAGACTCTTAGTCAAGGCTGGCCACATTTTAAATGTATGTTTGTGAAGTGAAACAGGAAGTTTATTTTACGACTTAGAATTTTTCTCATGATTTGAGTCTGTGAAGCTCCAAAGTAGTAGAACCTGTTCTCAAGAATTATTGGCATTTTCACCTGTGCTTATACCTGTTAGCTTGGTGGCTACATTTTCTTTAGTAATGTTTTCTCCTTTTTTTAAAAAAAATCTGTGTTATTCCTATAAACTAGATGAAACCCAGGTATTTTCATTACTGGACTAATTGGAATACATACTTTTGTGCTATAAACAAACCATACTAGCTGTAAAAAGTGAGAGAGGTTCTGACTATATTTTCAGTCATCTCATTCTCATTTAACATCCACATTATGTAAACGATTGAGCTGAGGGTAGGTCAGTCCTGTGTAAGACAGTGAAAACCTATGCCGGTGTGTTATTGTCATGGAACGCTGTAGTATCATACTGAAGAAGTGCGGATTTTACTTTCTCATTCATAACATTTATATTTTGAGCTACTAATGTATGCATAAAAAGACATTGATTTATGTAACCTCAAGGGGAAATCATATTTTGTTTGAATATGGAAATTTAATGAAATAGTTGATTAAAATTTGAGTTTAGCAATATTGAGATATGAATTTTAAAAAAATTTAAAATTGTCGCACTGTAGAAATGATCCTTAGCAAGAAGATTGCTCACTGTGTTCAGTTTTGGCACTTTTTTTGACATAAAGTACTCTACTCAGTAATGGAAATGGACTTCTGAGAATGAACGTAACCCACATCTAGAGGTTTAAGTAATAATGTTTTATTTGGGCTATGATGAAATGCTTTTTTCTAGATATTAGTTCATGTAAGCCTCCAATTCTCATTTCTTACAAAAAAAAATTATGCTTCCTCATGATTGGTGTAATAGTGAATGAATTAAAAATATTTTGTAATTACACTAATTTTACATAATCTGCTACATGATGGCATTCTGTGAATAAAACGATAAGGATTTAGTGTGGTTTTAGTGGTTCATTTGTCATACAGATACAGAAAGAGTATGATTGTTAGGTTTGTTTTTTTCAGAATTTTGGAGGAATTTAGAAATATATATTTTGAACTTCAGTCTTTCTAGTTTATATACAAGAAAATTATAGATTGCAGTTTGATTCCTATTTCTCGACGTGTGCTAATACATAAATGGGTGGGGGCAAGAAGGAAAAGGGGAAGAAGATGAATGAGAGTGTATTACTGATTTTATTTTTTCATCACTAGAACTCTCAGCAAAATTACCGTATAGTGGCAGTATTTAACAAGATCCTTCTGACTGAGAATCCTTTTATTTTTGCCATTTGTCTAGAATTCTGAGGTGGAATTAACACACAGTAGTCTCATAGTATACTCGACGGTAATTTTTGGAAATATTATAATTCATAAATTGAAAGTAAAAGTATACAGATTCTCTTAGATATGGACTTTGCCTTATTTTTTATTCTGAGTGCCTGTTCTACTGTCTGGCACTTTGGCATTTTTCAATATGCATTTGTTGAATGAAAGAATGAGAGAATTATATCATTAAACTTTTTTCTCCTAGTAGGGTAAAAAAAATTGATCTAATGTAGCTACACTGTTACTCATTTGTAAATTGGGGGTCTGGATTGGGTTGGTATCTATGTCCTCTTCTTGCATCAAAGTTTTGTTATCTCTATGATTATTTCCTTTCTTTGGTTGTACTGGGTGATGGTCTTTACTTCTTTAGTCATTGCCTCTGCTAAGGTGGCAAAGAATAGAGTGCTGAGTGATAAAATGTCTTCTTGGCTCAGCCTGGCAGATTATTTGCTGATCCTAGTACTTGATGATGGTTGTGGGAGGTGGGTTTTGATAGATAGCAAAGGAATCTAGCAGCTTCCACGCTGTAGATTCCATAATGATTGCATTGCTCAACATAACATTTTCAGCACTTTCTCTTTGCCTGCTGAGCCCTCCAGAGGTGGTATAATGCTGAATAGCTCTTTCAGTAAGCAGCTTTGTAAGGAAATTTATTCCCAGCTACCTAGAGTTGCTTTAGAACTACAGTTGTCTTTCTCCTGCTGTGCCCTGAGGCTTCAGGTTCAATGACTGTTTCGTAGGGTTGTCATAAATTGTCGTGTGCCTGAGGCAGTCCCAATTAATGACAGTTGTCTAGTATAATTGTTAGTAGTACCCCTTTTATTCTCAAAAGCACCCGGTGTAGACAGTGATACCTACTAACTCAACTCTGACTCCTTAAAGGTTTCCTTCCCTCGTACTGTGTTGTGCTCATTCCTGGTAGTGTTCAGTCTTAAGTATTGGCAGCAGTCCTGTGCTCTTCCTTGTTGGCATCTTGTGCGGCATCTGGCATAAAGGCAAACTGAATCTATGCATTTTCCCAATTTTCTTGTAGAAAGAGCAGTGACAGTTGGATTTTTTTCTGAATTGAAAGAAGTGACTTTTTTTTCTACAAGAGATACTAAAACAGATAAAAATAACAACAGCAATTATGTTATGAATACATTTTTTATGTTTAAAAACATTGGTTAGGTTTTAAACATGAAAATAATTGTCTTTACATTCTTGGAATTATCTTTATCATATATTTTCTTCATGGTCTTGACTTCCATGAGCCCTCTGGTTCAGGTCTTTCCCTGAGCCTTCTGCTTCGGGATGGAGACAGGGACAGATTACCCAAAAAGCAAAGTAATCTTATGGTTAGGACACCAACAGTTGTCCAAAGCAAACACTCGTGAATACAGACAGGATGCAAGGATAAGTGAGTACTAGGGTGGAAGGGAATTGATAGGGCACTAAATGAAATTGGCACCA
The DNA here is from genome assembly GCA_028571685.1 of Heterohyrax brucei. Lineage (NCBI taxonomy): Eukaryota > Metazoa > Chordata > Mammalia > Hyracoidea > Procaviidae > Heterohyrax > Heterohyrax brucei. The sequence goes on from CM053146.1 coordinate 91,122,427, forward strand.
TTTTAAAACTTAGTAGATGGCAGCCAGTACATTTTCCTATTTATTTCAGACCAATTGGATATAACCTTACCTTCAGTTCTTATTCACCCACATTGGAACATACCAGCAACATTATAAGTATGTTACTTGTGACATACCTGGTCCAGCAAAAAAAAAACAGTCCTGTCTTCAGATTGTGCATACCCTTGTATTTATATCCCGCCCTTTACAGTTGCTCTGGCCTCCATCGGGTATCAGCAGGAGTCCCGTGAACTGGGAAGATGTAACAGCGGTGGATGGAAAGTGAGTGCACAAGCTTTTAAATATTACTTCAAGATGAAACACACTCATGGAGTACTGTGAAGGGCCCACCGACAAACATCAGAAGAGAAACAAATGAACTTATTTCTGACTGCCTTATAAGTGCTGTTTCTTTTGACTGTCTCAGACCTAAAGGACAACAGTACATGTTTCTAAGAAGTTTTTCTAGTTATTTATTTTCAGGTATAAATTTTCGTGTTAATGTCCAAATCTAATACAAATTGTATTTTATAAATTGTGTTATTTTTCAGTTTTTCAGATTTGCTACATTAGAACCAAATTTTAAAAATGGCATGTTTTTATATCCAGGTAAAATGAAATGGTAATAGTTAAGTGGAGTGCAAAAGCAAAAGCTTACAGAAGACAATCAGAAAAAGATTTTGAATCCCTAAAGACAATTCCAGAATTAACTTCCTTTTTAAAACATAATTAATGAGAAGAGGCTTCTTATGTTTAATGTTCAGTTTATAGGGTGCAGATTGCTGTAGCAGTGTCACTAGTGCTGAAATTGCTAATAGGGATACAGATTTGTCTGCAATTCTTCATCCATTCTTTCCTGTAGTAAAAATAATTAATAATAGTGTAAAAAGTCTAACAGTTTTAGAATTTGAAATTGTCACATCTGCAGAGACAATAAATAATGGAAATACACAGATCTGTTTTGTGGAATAATTTTTCTTATAATGATGTAAATTGTTGGATCGAAAGAGGGCCCAGTGATTGCCAGCACCACAGTGGACCATTTGAAAATTTGTGCGGAAAATTTCTGGATGGTAAACAAATAAGATAATATCTTTCTAGGTTGCAAAGCTAAGGTGAAAGTTCTAACTGGGAGCAGCTTCTGTATTCTCCATCTGTTTGTGGACTATTCAGTTCTAAAATTGTTTAATTCTCAGTTTGCTGTGGCTAGATTTAATGACTGATGCAACTTGAATATGATTGATAAATATGAAAATAGACCAATTCAAGGATTATATGTTGACATGTGTAGATCAAAGACATGGTTTTGAACTGAACTACCAAAATGGAAACATGAATTAATGTAGAACAGAGGTATTGGAAAGCTGCTTTGCAACACATTGTTGCTGTCATTATAGCATTAATTAATTAATTATAGTAATTAATATATAATTGTATAATTAATATGTAATCTATCATGCATATCATGTAACATATAATAAATATATAATATTATATACTATATAATTATATAAAATATTATTTAATATAGAATATATTATATAATTATATTACATGTTATATACATATATAATATATATTATGACATATATAATATATATGTATATAATATAATACATTGATATATTAATATTAATATGTTAATGTAATTTTATATATGATTAATATATTAATATTAATTAATATAATTAATATATTAATATAATTAATATAATTAATATATCAACATGTAATAATTATATATAATATAATATATATAACATATATATAACATAATATAATATATATAATATAATATATTATATTATATGGTATATAATTACATATTATACATTATATGATATATTATTATATAATATTATTTATATAATATATATTAATATAGACTATATTATATATAAGTATAATAATTAATTATAAGGTGTTTGAATCCCCACCAGTGGAAGTTTTGTGGGGCTTATTTGAACTTTTTCTTCAATCTGATCCATTTTTAGCAGGCCATATCTCCAAATATGGTAACATGAGAATATACCTACTGTGTATGTCTAAAACAATGTATGATGCACTAATAAACTTAATAAGTGATAAAATTCCCTTAGCTGTTTTCAGTGGAGTAATTTCAGCTCAATATTTCATTTTGCCTTTGGTTTCCATTCCTGATCTTTCTCATACAGATTAGCCGAGTATTGTTTTAAGATACTTATACCCAACAGATAGAACACCTGCTGAGGGATTTATCACATTTAATAGTTTAAAAAATCATACAGTGAAGAAATTGCTGTTTATGTGAAGTCTGAAAAATTGATTTTTCTAAGTGCAGACAGCAGTCCTGTGATAATGCTGACAATATGTCAGGGTGTTACGAAGGCATGGAATGGAAAATTTTAGGACACAGTGAGTGTGCCCTTGTCGTGCCATGTGGTGTGTGTTCACTTAATCTGATAGGACATGGCGTGGTAGATTGTGGTCTGAATGTGGTTGCTTTCTGCTTTTTTCTGCTGCTCAGTCACACAGTTTTTGCTGCCTCTACTCACTGATAGGCAGTTCTTAAGACATATTTAGACAGTGATCTAGTATTAAAATGTCTTTTTAACACACACTGGGAAGCATTGCTACCTGACTGTAGCAACGAATGGAATCGTGGAATCACACATTCACATTCTAGATGTCTTACAATATTTACTGCTCAAGATCAGACTCAAAAAGAAGATAACCAAAGAGAAACTGAAAGCATTACCAACAAAATACAAACACTGTAGTGTGCATGTATATTAGTTATATGAAGTAATGTAACATTTTTGTCAGAAAAGCCAAGTTCTCCAAGATTCAGAAGTCAATTACAGATGTGTACAAATCCCCACCGAGAATTAACAAGGTGTTTACTTAATTCAATAGAAGATTTTATAAACATGATAAAACAAATATTGTCAATACTAATGATCAAACAGTTCACTGTAATGGAAACATAGGAAAAAAGAAGTATATGATGGAGGTGTTCCAGAGTATTGAGTGCCAGAGATCAATTTCATGTAGCCACATACTAGACTGCCACTGACACACGTGAATTGTTTGTCAAGGGTGGAAGTGTATGAAGTTCTTTCAAATAAATTTTCAGTCTTAAACAATGTCGATGTACCTGATGAATGCATGAAGGCATCCAAGGAATTAGTGTAGGCTTATCCTGATAAATATGAACCTTTATGAAGAAGTTTGCAATTTCATTCTTACATGAGAACTAAGCTTACAAATTCAGAAAAGAGAAATTTTACTCATGTAGGCATGTATGATTGCATAATAGATGATTAAATACAGTGCGTATTTTGCACTGTTGAAATTGCATTACACATATTCCTAATTTTAGTGATCAAAAACTTGACAACAGAATGCTCATTTTCATCCCTAAAGAGACTCAGAAACTCTAAGCATACAGCAGTGATTCAAGAAAGACTTGATTCATTATCCTTATTATGTATGGAAGTAGATATAACTCAGCAGCTAAATTGTGATAAGATCACTGATAAATTTGTAAGAGAAAAGAATAGTAAGAAACATTTATAATTATTACATGTTAGAGATGAAAAATCTATCTTAAAATAGTAATGTGTCATGACATTGTTTTCTGATTAATTTTTATTTCATCTTTTCATTGCTCAATTATAATTATAGAATTTATTACAAAACAAGCTTCAAAATTGAAGTATGAGCCATTTAAAGTATAATTAGTTAAAACCAATTTTTGTTGTGGGAGACCAATAGAATTTTGCAATGATTATTGAAACAACTACGTTCACTGACTCGTTTCCTTTGTTGTAGAATATGTGGAATATTCTTTTCATAAAAAGTGTGATACATAATAAATAAGTGGTATATTTTAGTATCCCACATCCTCTAAAAGTTTTGTAGTACACTTCGTCTCATTGTACTAGTATGGCATATGCCTCTTTCTTATTCAATTGCTGGTATTACAGTCATGTTTGAAAAGAAATTACATCATGGATAGCTAAGATACATGCAAATATACACACACATCTATATATACACAACACGTATATTTGTGTATATATGTAAAAGACATATTCTCTTAGAATTTGTGAGTAAGCAGAAGAAGGGGCACCAGAGATGATCAATTCTTAGGGCCCTCACATGCCTTAATCTGGCCCCAGATACAGAGCTAGAGAAGAGACACAAGTCTGTTACAGAGATTATATCAAGTGTACATCTAATGCATCTGATACAGAAATAGACTAAGGAACATAACAGATGATGGGAACAGCTAAGTGCTGGAATCTTCCTGAAGGATTTAGAATTTGAGCTAGGCATTAAGGGATAAGTAGAATTTCAGCAAGCAAAGATGGGAGCAGGGAGCAAAGTACTGAAAGCAGTTTATCTTGTAATGGGCCTTCCCAATTTCTTGATAAGTGAGAAGGAAAAATGTTCAATGTAAGGTAATTGGCATCAGAAAGAGAATCTGAGGTTTTGACATGATATGAACGTTCACGTATGAAGCGTTCTTTGATGTGGCATTTTTGTTGGATTTTTAATACAATTTCAAAACTCTTATTAAGGTTCTTTATTACATCGCTGTACAGTTTTGCCCTAAAGGCAGGGAAGGATCTAACTGAATGTGAAAAGCAGTATCACGTTTTTCTAGGTAGCTTAATTGCTCTCTTTCCTCCTGCTCCTTCGGTGTGTAGAACATAGGGGAGTGAGGCAGTAGAGAAGGTAGAGTATGTGATTTGGTTACTGCTGGCTTCCTTGTGCTGGTTGCGTGTCTATAAGAACACAGTGGTTTTTAAGAGATGTGAGAGGTGTCACTTTGGGGTACACAGCTCTGGGCTCCAGTTTAGAAGATGGACAATCTTCAGAGACATTCACTGTAGCTGACACACCGATAGCATATGTGAAGATGGAAGATGTCCCTGGGGATGCTCATCTTAGGGAAGTGTGTTGGAAGCTTTTATCCATTCATTTGGGTCTAATTTAGAGGCAGTAATGCCAGGAGCTTGGATTACGAATCTCAGCAAACCTACCCTTTCCCAGGGCTAGAGATCCTGTTTTCTCAGTCTCCTCTCCCGCATGCTTTGTGTACACTTTGTACTGTAAACATAACTGGGTATTGTCCTCTAGGCCCTCTCTCAGAAATTATGTTTTAACTTCAGAGTTGTCTTAGCTTTTGTCCTCTCTGCCCATATTAAGTGGTTTATTCAAGCATGAATTTATATTTACATACATATTTGAACTAGTAAAAAATTCATCCATTCATTTGTCAAATGTTTATGGAGCTTCTACTTGTGACCAGCAGTGCTCTAGGTCCTAGAACGCAGTGGTGAACAAAACACATAAAGTCCTCATGCTCCTGAGATTCATGGGAGGGGAGCAGCAGGGAGTCAGAGAATAAAGAATACACATACACACACACAAAAAAACAATATATCATGTTAGGAGAAGACAAATGTTACAGAAAAAAGAAAAATGAGATCAGAATAAGGGACATGAAGTGAAGAGGAAACGGGACCATTGCAGTATTTAACAGGGTAAATGGGATAGTCTCATTGGCAAAATGAGATTTGAGCAACGATTAGAAGGAGGTGAGAGAGTTAACCAAATAGTTAACTTGTGGAAGAACATTCCAGGCCAAGGAAAGAGGAAGAACAAAGGCTGGAAGCAGGAGCATGCCAGGTGTGCATGAAGAATAGCAAGGAGACCAGAAGATTGGCAAGAGACAGAGAGGTAGCAGGAGGCTGATCATTTAGGGCCTTGCGGGCCGTTGCGGGGACTCAGGATGACTTCGTTTTTAAAATGGCCCCTTTGTCTTGAAGATAGACAGGTAGGTGGAACGGGAGATAAGTAAGAAAAGAAACAAGAAAATGTGAAAGGGGGTCCTGAGTACTCCAGGCAAGAGTCGTTGGGAGGTTGGATTAAGGTGGTAGCAGGTAGTCAGGTTCTGTTGTCATATTTTGCATTTAGAGGTCAGTCAGATTTTCTGATGGATTTGATGAAATGTGAAACAGAGAGAACTCCGTGATGACTTTAAGGTTTTGGGGCTAAGCATTTAGAGGAATGGGGTTTCCTTGTCAGTTAACTACTTTATAACCTGAAAATATATTAAGTTATCTGTTAATACAATAGCTCATTTTCAAAAACGTTTTTCCCACCAGTAGCTGTTGAGTTGATACTGATTCCTGGCAACCCTGGGTGTGTCAGAGTAAAACTGTTCTCTGCAAGGTTTTCAGTGGATAATTTGTTGTTGTTGAGTTTGTCTTCACAGTCCTTTTGAAATGGAAATTGGGTGAGAATATAGTCTGTGGTAGGAGAAGTAAAGTCTAACTCAGTAAAGGTTATTCTCATGATTCCTCCCTGTCATACACCAGACAATATGCATCTCAGCTATAAAGCCCAAACCAAAGGAAACTTGTTTCCACTGACTTAATTATAATTCACAGTGATGCTGTATGAGAGAATAGAACTGCAGTGCCTAAGAGTTTGGCTGCTAACCAAAAGGTCCGCAGTTCAAATCTACCAGCAGTTCCTCAGAAACCCTATGGGACAGTTCTGTTCTGTTTTGCCCTATATGGTCTTTATGACTTGGAATTGACTTGACTGCAACAGCTTTTAACCTCAGATATAGGAACCGTAGATTATTTGTCTTTGCATTTTTTAGTACCTACTACAGTGTCTGTCATATGCCTTATTTAATCAATCTATTGTCATTATTTAAAGATCAAATATTATTTTGCCTGTTATTAATAGATGTCACCACTTAATTTAAGTGATATATTACTTAATTTCTGTTTGATATTTATGGAAAGAGCTTTTTTCGACTACTCAGGTATGAATGTTGGTCATTTAGCCCTACTGTCTTTAGTGGCATTTCTTGGTATGTGAAAGGTAACATTTTTCATATATCTCAGCAAAAAAATAATAATACAACTTCATGTACTCATGGGTATTATCCTTTCTTAGATGTTGAAAAAACAGTGTCACTTTATAAGAAAATAAAGACTTGCAATCATTCTTCCAGAAGTGTACCTGTTTCATTAATATTAAATTAATGCCTGCCACTCAGATTCCTTCTCTGCATATATAAGAGCATTTCATTTCAATGCTTCCTGAGGTATTTTAAACAACAAAATCTGCAAATGTAGCATTAACAATATTATTAACAGTATAACATCGTTAAACAAGGTATTCCCAATGCAAAGATTCCGTTCTTCCCAACATTATTGCCTAATTTGGCTCTTATACCATGCCTAAGAGAGTATTTATGGTATGGTGGGGATAAGAGTAAGTTTTGGAGTCAGAAACACCTGAATTCAAATTTTGCCTCTGGAATTTCTTGGTCATTTGGCCCTTGGTAAAGTATTTGGCTTCTCTAAACCTTAATTTGTAAAACGGAAATGAGAACTTATTCTGAGTTCACGTAATTGTTGTGAAGTTTAAGCATTATCTATTGATGTCTGTATCTGTCTATCATGTATCTGAATCTGTCATGTCTAGTGCTTGGTAGGTTTTCATAAAAGATAACTATCACTGAAACATTACAAATCGATTTAATAAGGTTTACTGTCTGACTTGTGTTTTACATTGAATTTTATATCACATGTATTTAGTTGTTCTTGCTGTTTAAAAAAAAAATTTTTTTTAGATACGCACAATGCCAGAACTCAAGAACAGTCATGCTTAATCTAAGGCAACAACCATTAGATCCTTGTAAAACAAAAATCCTTCTAATATTACAGAAAAATCCATGTAGCTTGCCCTAAAATAAAAATAAGATTCTGAAAGCAAAACCGGAATAGTAGTAGAATTATTACCTAAAAGAGAGAACTTGGCCAGGTTCTACCATCTCTTATAGGTTCAATATGTCTCTACAGAATGCTTAGCTGCAGATAAAGTAATCCTGTTTGATTTATATGGCTCTGGTTTAAGAAGTCCACAGAAGGGAAGGTCTATACCAATTCTTTATCTTAGGCATTTCCTTGGCATTGGTTTTGTGTCTAAAAAGATATGGGATAAGAGAATGTAAAGCATGGCTCTCTCTATGCAGTTTTCATTTTCTCATTCCTTGCTCAATATATAGTGTTATTTGCTGAGCTATATTAATCAGGGATTTAAAAAATGAGTTTTCTTAGTACTTGAGAAAAGTGCCAGATTGATTGCCAGGAAGTTTATGTCCTCTTAATGTAGCAGAATTATCTAAATTCAGTCACTTCTTTTTTGACTGCTTCTTGCACTGTAAGAAGTAAACAGCCTTTGGAAGAATTGCTTTCAAATGTGAAAAGTCAATCCTTACCTTCCTTAATGCTGTGGAAGAGAAACACAGTTGATTAAAGATTTAGACCGAAGGTAAAATTACTAAAACTTATTTATTATACAGCTTGGTTTTTAACCTTTTATGGGTCACAGACCCTTTAGAGACATTTATGAAACTCTGGGCATACTTTCCTTTGAAAATGTGACACAGAGATAGGCAAAACTTTCTGTACCCAATTTGCAAGACATTATCAATTCCTTGAAGGTTATCCAGGTTAAGAACCTGAGTGTGATTTTATGAAATCATAGGAACTTAAGATAAGGACAAGATGTTAGAGGCCATTTAGGTCAACCTCCTAATTTAGGGTTTTTCTCAATCTAGGCACTGTGGACTTTTAGACCTGATAATACTTAGTTGCTCCATGTATTGTAGGATATTTAGCTGTATCCACCCAGTCATAGCAATTAAAAATGCCTCTAGACTTAGTATTCCCTGGTTAAAAATCATTTGAGAACCACTGATCCGATTTAAAAATTCCTTCCATAGTTTTCATAGCAAATGATCACCTAGTCAACGTACGTACTCGTTAACTCCAAGATGACACATCTGCCTTAATTTGAATTCATAGAAAGTGGAATCTGAGATAAAGCTTTCAGGACAGGTAGTTTACTTGGTAGGTGAGCCTTAGAAGTTTAAGTGAGAGATAAGGGAAAGTTAGACATGAGAGATGAGGAGCCAGTGTAGTTTTACATTAACATGTTACCACTGTAGACAACAGGACTTGATTACAGCAGGAATTCTATGAAGGACGTTGTAGAATATACCTTAGAATTGTGCCACCAAGGAATTGGGAAGTTGAGTTTTATTCCATCTCAAATAGCGTATTGACTGAGATTGCTTCAGGTAGAACTTAATTCCCAGCACTGCCAGGCTGTCCTGCAGATGGGCCGAGCCAACTTCCTTAATGTTGGAGAAAGCCATGAGCAGAGATGCAAAAGAGAAGCAATTTAAAATAGCTGTCTGTTTACTGAGGAACTGTCCAGTGAACTCAGAGGTAGGTCAAGGGCACATAGGACATACCATCAATAGCATCTGCACAGCATCTATTTTATGTTTCGGTTATTAAGACAGTGTTGCTTTGAACTGCTGTTTGCTTTCTTGTAACTAATGTCCAGTGTCATCAGAGCAGGACTTGGTACACTTGGAGTGGAGTATAGTCCACCTTCAGCTTGCTGCTTGTTTTTGTATTGCTTGTGAGCTACAGAGTTGCAATGGGTCAGAACTGACTTGGTGGCCATGGATTTGGTTTTCGTTTCGTCAGCAAAGAATGGTTTATCCAACTTGGCCAAGCCAAGTGCCGTCGAGGGTAGATTGTTGAAAAAAAACAAAAGATGAAGAATATTTATGATATATGATAATTAAATGGAATTCAAACTTCAGTGTTCATAAATAAAGTTTCATTGAACACATCCATGCCCATTAGTTTATGTCTAGTCTAAGGCTATGGATTACACCTTAACGTAAAATGAAAATGATCACAACTGGACCAATAAGCAACACCATGATAAATGAAGAAAATATTGAAGTTCTCAGAGATTTCATTTTACTTAGACCTATAGTCAGCATGCACAGAAGCAGCAGTCAGTGAATGAAATGACTTGCACTGGGCAAATCTGCTGCAAAAGACCTCTTTGAAGGGTTAAAAAGCAAAGATGTCACTTTGACAAAGATGTGCCTAACCAAAGCCGTGATGTTTTTGATTACCTCATGTGCCTGTGAATGCTGGATGATAAATGAAGAAGACTGAAGAAGACTTGATGCCTTTGAATTGTGGCACTGGTGAAGAACATCAAGTATACCATGGGCTGCCAAAAGAAGGAAAAACTCTGCCTTCGAAGAAATATAGCTAGAATACTCCGTAAAAGCGAGGATGGCAAGCCTTCATTGCATATACTTGGGGCATGTTAGGAGGGACCAGTCTTTGGAGAAGGAAATCGTACATGATAAAGTAGAGAGTCGTCACAAAAGAAGACGACTCTCAAAGAAATGGATTGGGATAGTGGATACAACAATGAGCTCACACAAAGCAGCGGTTGTGGGGATGATGCAGGATTGGGCAGTGTTTTGTCTGTATGGTTACCATGATTCAGAACCACTTGCCAACATGTAACAGCAACAACAGATTGGCTTATCTCCTCCTGCAATGTAGAACCGAGTGGTTACAACAGAAATCATGTGGTCTGCAGTGCCTAAATGCTGTCTGGCTGATCTTTACAGAAAATGTTGGCTGACCTTGCTCTAGAAAAACAGAAAGATGCTTATCCTTTTCCAAGGGACAGCCTTAAAGTGTTTTAAGACATCTCTCAAGTTTCCTTTCCTTTTCTTTTTCAGCATGAACTTTCCAAATTTCTTTAATGTTTATTACATGGCGATATTCCAAGACCTTTTATTCTTTTGGTTATCTTCTTATAAACACATTCTGTTTTGTTATTATTTCTCCTAAAAGGTGACTCTCAAATTGCAACATATTTTATAATGTAGGTCTTCAGCAGTCAAAAGAATAAGGACAGGGCACCCTGTGTTGGGGATGCTGCTTTCTGAATTCAGCCTGATTTCATTAGTTTTTTTGGAGGCTCATTACCATGTCAGCTCACAATGGGCATTGAATGAACTAAAATCTGTTTTCATGTAAATTATACTGCATATAGCTGTGTTACTCTTGACATTAAGTGCTTCTACCTTTTAGATTTATTGTTTTGAGTAAAGTTTTGCTATTATCAATCATTTTAATTTTATTGACTTTCAATACTTTTACAATTCACTGTACGTTGTTATCAGTTAAGATCTCTGTGTTTATATTCGTCATGGATTGAACTGTATCCCCCAAATATGTCACAACTTGATTAGGCTATTATTCTCAGTATTGTGTGGTTATCATCCATTTTGTGATAGTAATTTTATTTTACAGAAGATTAGGTGTGCTAACTCCTAAGCTAACATCTTTGGTAAAATCACATCTCTGTCCAGAAAACAGTGCTGAGAGCAGAGTGTGTCCTTTGGAAGTGGGGTCCTTGTGTTGAGAAGCCTCTAGTCCAAGGAAAGACTGGTGACAAAGACCTTCCTCCAGAGGTGATAGAGAAAGCCTACTTTTGGAGCTGGTGCCTGAATTTGAACTTCTAACCTACTAGACTGTGAGAGAATAAAATTCTCTTTGTTATAATCATCTACTTGTGGTATTTCTGTTACAGTAGTACTGGATGACTAAGACAATATTCACGTGATCCTTGATTTGAGGCCAATTCATTCCTGGATAACAACCTCAAGGTGGAATCACTAGAGGTAAAATTTAATATTCCATACAATTATAAAGTGAAGCTTTTGTGGCAGACTAAGTGGTTGACCCTAATGCATCATTTTTTTGTAGTAGTAATGTTTAACCACTGTAGCCTTATGATGTATGTCCAGTTCTGTGCTTTTCTGTCTCTTGATTTTAAACTTGATTGTATACCAACAGACATGAAATGTGCTTGCATGGCAAAGTTTGCTGTTTGAAAGGTTGTGATAACTACTGTGGGTGAAAATGTGCCCTAAGCAGGTGCCAGTATGGTAGCCAGGCCGTGGAATTAGATATGAGTAGAACTGGCCCAGCTGAACTGTAAATCTGCAGCCCTCTTACTATGCCCCATTGTTACTGGACTGCAGGTGTGGAAGTGATAACTGTTTATTGCTTCAAGCCCTTGATACCTTGAGGACTTTCTTTCATTTTTTGTAGTTCTTGTTACCCAGCACTGTTCTGAAAGTAATTAAGTAACTTTAGAAGTGGAATTTACTGTTACAGAATGCCTCAAAACTATGCTAATTGACAGTGGTTTGGGGATTGGGACCCAAGTGGCAAAGAACTTGTTAGAGAATCTGTGAAACATGGTAGCCCCTATTATTCAGTGGAAAAAATTTGGTAGTAAATTTGAAGGGAGAAATACGCACACACACACACACACACGCACACACACACACACACACACACGATGATCTTATAATGTTAGCAAAGTTTTGAGGTTGAATGTTGGAAGGAGTTGTTGACTATGTATTTGATAACATACTATAAAAAAAGAGATAAATGCAGAAAAGAACAGGCTGGTTTGCAAATAGAATTTAGAGGAAGTATGTAGATAGAAGATATGTCAAATCGGATAATGGAGTTGTCTCTCTACAAATCACGGGTATGACCAGTATGATCAAGCTTGAGGAAAAAGGCTAAATTCAATGTAAGTATGATAAGAAATGCTCTCATATTAAAGAAGAAATTGAGAGTCAGAAGAGTTAAGAGGATACCTAGTAAATCTTTCAAGATGGAAATTGTGCTCCCTAAAAGCGAGTCTAAGGATATAAACCTAATAAATCCTGACTGTCTCAGAGTACTCAAATTAAATATGAATAGAGATACGTGTCTGGAAAAACATGTGGATGTAACTTTCAGTGGAGTTGACCAGACTCAAATATGTAGGAAATTCACAAAGCATTTTTTTTAGTTGTGTTTTAAGTGAAAATTTACAATTTGAGTTGGTATCTCATATAAAAATTTACACACAGTTTGGCATGTGACCCTACCAGCTATCCCCACACTGTAACCACGTGCTCCTCCCCTCCATCCAGTATTTCCTGTGCCCATTTAACCAGCTCCCGTCATGCTCCATTCTCTCATCTCACTTCTGAACAGGAGCAGTCCAGGTAGATTCCTGCATCTACCCTAGTCAAGAAGCACACCCTTTATAAGTGTCATTTTATGTCTTACATACCAGCTCGATCTTTGTCTAAGGAATTGACTTCCAGAATGGTTTCAGATCTGGTTGAACAGAGTCTGGGAGCCATGTCTTCTGGGGACCCTCTAGTCTGCCAGACCATCAAGTCTGGTCTTTTTACTAGAGTTTGAGTTCTGCACCCTGCGTTTCTCCAGCTCCATCAGGGACACTTTGTTGAGCTGCCTGTAAGGGTGCTCTTTGGTGGTGGCCAGGCAGCATCTATATCTTCCAGTTTCCTGTTGATGCAGTCTCTGGTTTATGTGGCCCTTTCTGTCTCTTGGGCTCACACTTTCCTTGTACCCTTAATGTTCTTCTTTCTCCTTTGTTCTAGGTAGTTTGAGACTGATTGATGCTTTGTAGATGGCCACTTCCTCTAAAATTTAAAAATATTTTATTGTGTTTTTAAGTAGAAGTTTATAATCCAAGTTAATTTGCCATATAAAACACAAACACAGACTACTATGCAACCCTAACTGCCCTCCCCCCAAACTCCTGTGATAGTGCATTTCTTCTTCCCACCCTATACTTGCTTTGTCCATTGAGCCAACTCATGTCCCCTGCCACCCTCTCATCTTGCCTCTGGACGAGAGCTGCACAGACGCCTCATGTGTAAATTTAAGTCAGAGGCATATTCTTCACCAGTGTCACTCTATGTCTTATAGTCCAGTCCATTTTCTGCAGAGTTGGCTTTATTACTGGTTTCAGATCAGGCCTAATAGGGAGTCCTGGGGCCGTGTTTACAGGGGACACTCCAGTCTGACAGATCATGGAGGGGGGTCTTCTAATACAGTTCTAGTTCTGCACACTCGCTTTTTGCTTCCATTACATCGGGACTTTACACTATGTTCCCTGTCTGGGCAGTCATTGGTGATGGCTGGACGCCGTCTAGTTCTTCTTGTCCTATGCTGATGTAGTCTCTGGATCACATGGCACCTGTCTGTTGGGCTCATATTTTCCTCATGCCCTTCATGGCCTTCCTTCTCTTCTGCTCCAGGTGGACTGGGACCAATAGATTCTACTGAGATGGCTGCTTTCTAACTTTTACGACTCCAGGCACCACTCACTAAAGCGGTATGCAGACCATTTTCGTAAAATAATCTTAGGTCTACCAATTAGCCTAGATGTCTGCTGAAACTGTGTCCCCCATACCCCTACCACTGCTACTCTGTCCTTCAAACTTTGGTTTATAGTTAGAAACCCTTTTAGCTTTTGATGTCGTCCACTTGTGCTAACCTGCCTTTTACTGTATGCTGTCATTCTCTTCACCTATTCTTCTCTGCTATTTAATCTATGAATCCCTCTCCTCACCCTTGTGACCATCAAAGATTATTTTCTTCTGTGCTTAAACCTTTCCTTAAGTCCTTATACTAGTGGTCTCATACAATATTTGTCCTTTTGCATCAGACTGATTTCATTTAACATAATGTTTTCCAGATAACTTTATGTTATGTTTCTTAAAATCATTATTGTTCTTTATCATTGCTTAGTACTCCATTTTGTAAATATACCACAGTTTTTTAATCCATTCGTCTGTTGATGGACACCTAGGTTGATTCCATCTTTTTGCTATTGTGGACAGTGCTACAGTAAGCATTGGTGTACATGTTCGTGTGCTAGCCTTTATTTCTCTAGGATATATTCCAAAAAGTGAGATTTCCAGATCCCTGTGGTATTTCTATTGCTAGCTTTTTAAGGAAGTGCCAAATTGATTTCTAGAGTGGTTGTACCATTATATATTCCCACCAGCAGTGCGGAAGAGTTCCTGTCTCTCTATAACCTCTCCAATATTTATTACTTTTTGTTTTTTGGATTAATGTCATCTTTGTTGGAGTGAGATGGTATCTCACTTTAGTCTTGATTTGGATTTCTAATGGTTGTGAGCATTTCCTTATGTGTCTGTAAGCATCCTGGCTGTCTTTTTTGATGAAGTTCCGGTTTATATCCATTGCCCATTTTTTAATTGGGTTCTTTTTCTTGTTAATAAATTATAGAGATTAGGCATCAGTTGGATTCGTAGTAGCCAAAATTGCCATCCGTAGGTAGTCTTTTTATTCTTTTGGTGAAGTCTTTGGATGAGCATAAGTGTTTGATTTTTAGAAGTCTCCAGTTATCTATTTTCTCTTCTGGTGTTTGTGCATTGTTAATGATGATTTTTAGTCTTATTTATGCTGTGTATTAGGGCTTTAAGCTTTGTCAATATTTTGTCTTTCATGATTTTAATTGTTTTAGATTTTATATTTAGGTTTTTGATCCATTTTGAGTTAGTTTTTGTGCATGATGTGAGACATGGGTCTCGTTTCATTTTATTACTGATGGATATCCAGTTATAACAGTACCGTTTGTTAAAGAAACTGTTGTTTCTCCAGTTTACAGACCTTAAATCTTTGTCAAATATAGCTGCTCATGGTTGGATGCTGTTATATCTGGATTCTCAATTCTATTCCATCGATCTATGTATATCTGTTTTTGTACCAGTACCTTGCTATGTTGACAACTGGGGCAGTATAGTAGGTTATAAAGTCAACTAAAGTGAGGTCTCCTAGTTTGTTCTTCTTTTAGCAATGCTTTATTTATCCAGAACTTCTATCATTTCCGTATGAACTTGATGATTTGTTTCTAAATCTCATTAAAAATTTCCATTGGAATTTGTATTGGGATTGCATTGTATCTATGGATTGCTTTGGGTAAAGTCAACATTTTCATAATGTTAAGTCTTCCTGTCAATGACCAAGGTCAGTTTCTCCACTTATCTGGGTCTCTTTTGGTTTCTTGCAGCAGTCTTGTAATGTTCTTTGTGTAGCTCTATTCTGTCACTGGTTAGATTTATTCCTAAGCATTTTATCTTCTTGGAGGTATAGTAAAGGGTAATGATTTGGTGATTTCCTCTTTGATGGTCTTTTTGTTGCTGTAAAGGAATCCAACTGATATATGTACGTTTATCCTGTATCCTGATACTTTACCAGACTCTTCTATTAGTTCCAGTGGTGTGTCTCTGTGTGTGTATTCTTTAGGTTTTTCTCTGTATAAAATCAAGTCATCTGCAAATAGAGATACTTCAACTTCTTCTTTTAAAGTATGAAAACCGCTTATTTCTTTATTGTGCCTGATTGCTCTGGCTACAACTTCTAGGACAGTGTTGAATAAGAATGATGGCAGTGGCCATCCTTGCCCTGTTCCTGTTCTCAAGGGGAATGCTTTTAGACTCTTAACTGTATGTGATGATGTTGCTGTTGGCTTTGCATAGATGCCCTGTATTATGATGGGGAGTGTTTTATTCCTATTTTGCTGAGAGTTATTTTTTAAACATGAATGGATGTTGGACTTTGTCAAATGATTTTTCTGCATCAACTGATGAAAATCAAGTGTTTCTTGTGTTTTCCTTATCTGATTGATTATATTAATTGCTTTTCTAATGTTGAACCATCCCTGCATCTTTTCTGTGACTCTCACTTGGTCATGGTGAATTATTTTTTTGATATGTTGTTAAATTCTGTTGGCTGGAATTTTGTTGAGGATTTTTGCATCTAAGTTCATGAGAGATATTGGTGTGTAATTTGCCTTTTTTTGTGCTGGGTTTACCTGGTTTTGGTATCAGGGTTATACTGGCTTTGTAGAATGAATTTGGGAATATTCCACTATTTGCTATGCTCTGGAATACCTATAGTAATAGTGGTGTTAACTCTTCTGTAAAAGCCTGGTAGAATTCTCCAGTGAAGCCATGAGGACCAGTGCTTCCTTTAGTTTGGAGTTATTAAATTAACTCTTCAATCTATTCTTTTGTGGTGTGTTTATTTAGTTGTTCTCTTTTGTTTGTGGTAGGTGATGTGTTTCTAGAAATTTGTGCATTTCCTTTTTGAATTTAGTAGTCTACTGTATTTAGTTGTATTCTTTTAATTTCAGTTGGATCTGTTGTTTTATCACCCATCTCATTTTTTATTTGGATTATTTGCTTCCTGTCCTGTTTTTCTTTTGTCACTTTGGCCAATGGTTTCTCAATTTTGTCAATCTTTTTTAAAGAAACAGCTTTTGGTATTGTTAACTCTTTAAATCATTTTTTATACTTTCTGTTTCATTTTGTTCTGCTCTGATTTTTATTATTTGTTTCCGTTAGGTGCCTGAAGGGCTCTAGTGTTTCTTTCTACTTGTTGGAGTTTTAGGGTTAATGGTTTGATATGGGCTCTTTCTTCTTTCTGAATGTGTGTGGTTTTTTTTTCAAAGAAATCAACTTCTGAGCATTGCTTGTGCTGGGTCCCAAAGGTTATGGTAGGGTTTGCTTTCACTCTCACTTGTTTCTGTGAATGTTTTTATTCTGTTGTTGATTTTCCTATAACCCAGTAGTTTTTGAGCAAGGTGTTGTTGAGTTTCCATGTGTTTGATTTTTTTTCCCTTTGTTTTTTCTGTTATTGATTTCTGCTTTTATGGCTTTATGATCTGACAAGATGCTTCAGAGTATTTCAGTGTTTTATACTTTGTTAAATCTTGCTGTATGCCCTGACATGCAGTCAGTTCTGGAGAGTATTCCATGTGCTTTGGAAAATAAAGGATACGGGATGCTGTTGAGTGGAGTGTTTTGTATATGTCTGTGAGATCGAGTTGGTTGATTGTGGCATTTAGGTCTTCTGTATCTTTATTGAGCTTTCCTCTATATGTTCTTAATTTTACCAAAAGTGGTCTATTGAAATTTCCTGCTGTTATTGGTGGAGCAGTCTGTTTCTCTTTTCACTGCTGTTAGTTTTTGTTTGATGTACACAGGAGACCTATTGTTGGGTACATAAATATTTAATGTGATCATTTTCTCCTGATTTATTGAGTCTTCCATCACTATATAGTATCCTTATGTATTGTGGTAAAATTTACTTTGAAATCTATTTTATCAGAAAATAATATGCCCTTCCTGTTCTTTTTGAATGTTGTATGCTTGATAAATTTTTCCTTCCTTTGTGTTTTATTTTGTTTGTTCCTTTAAGTCTGTGGTGCATCTCTTGTAGGCAGCATATTGATGTATTATGTTTTTTTGGATCCATTCTTCCACTTGTCCCTTTATTGGCATATTTAATCATTTACATAATTCATTTATATTCAGTTTAATTATTGATACATATTAATTTAGTGCTATCACTTTGATGCCTTTTGTTGTGCATTGTTGACAGCCTGACTGTTCCATATAATTTTCTTTGCAGAGTTGTTTTTCTTTATGTATTTTTATCTTTTTCATTGTCATTGTTGGTATACTTGCTGAAATTCTGTGATTTTTCTTATTTTCTTTTATTTTGATATGTAGGATTGTTTATTTCCTTTGTGGTTACCATAATATTTACTTCTGTCTTTTAATTTTAAACCAGTTGTTTCTTTGTATCACCTTGATACCCTTATCATATGAAAAATTTATGACTACACTTTTTTAGTCCCTGTTTTTTGTTATAATGTTGTCATCTTTTACACATTGATATCTGTTTCCCTATTTTGCATGTGTTAGCTTTGTTTGTTTACTTTAAAAAAAAAATTCCCTGTGAGGGTTGATATCTGTCTTCTTTGTCCTGTGTTCTAGTCTTGGGTTATTATCTGATGTTATTGATCTTCTAGTCAAATGACTCCCTTAATTATTTCTTGTAATTTTAGTTTGCTTTTTACAATTTCCCTAAATTTATGATTATCTGGAAACATACTAATTTTGTCATTATATTTGAGAGACAGCTTGCTGGATATATAATTCTTGGCTGGCAATTATTTTCCTTCCAGGCTTGGTATATGTCACCCCATTGCTTCCTTGTCTGCACGGTTTTTGCTAAGTAGTCCAAGCTTAGTGTTATTGCCTGCATGGTTTCTGCTAAGTAGTTTGAGCTTATTCTTATTCAGTATTCTTTGTAGATCCTTTTTTGTTTATCCTTAGTTACTTTTAAAATTCTCTGTTTTGTTTTAGTAAGTTAGATTATAATTTGTCTTTCTTGTGTGATCTACCTTATGTGGAGTTTGATGAGCATCTTAGACAGATATCTTCTCATCTTTTGTGGTATCATAGATGTTTTCTGTCAACAAACATTTGACAGTTCTCTCTGTATGTTCTGTTATCCCAGTCATTCTGTTACTGCACTCACTCATAAATTATTCCTGTGCTGGAGTCCTACATAACTCTTAGAGTTTGTTCATATTTTAAAGTTCTTTTGTCTGATTTTTCCTTAATTACGTTGGTGTTATGTGCTTTATCTTGGCTTTTCCATTGCCTTTGTTCTGCTCATTTGGCTTTCTATTGAGTTGTCTAATTCTCTAATTTTATTATTAGTCTGATTAATTTCTGACTCCTGTCTCTCTATACTTTCTTACGGTCTATTCAGTTTGTCAGTATGCTATGCTGCATTTTGCTTAGTCTCCTTTCTGTTCTCTTAAAGAGTTCTAAATATTAATTTTTTGTATGGTACCTGTTATTCTAGGAAGTTCTCTTGTGGAGAATATCTTGAGTGTTTGTTTTGAGAGCTTTCTCAACATCATGGTGTGTCTTTTAAGTGATTTGACCTTTACTGTTGTCTCTGAGTCATCAGTAAAATTTACTTATTTGTGTTTGCTTACTGTGTTACAACTTCTTGTTTCTGCTTTATTTTGTTTTGAAATGTCCAAATAAGCTGATCATGTGAGGTAGTTTGAATATTTGTGCCTTTGAGATCCTAATGTCCTGTCAAGAGGTAGTTCGAGCTATTGCTAGGTATGTGAGCCTAGGCATCCGTTTACTGTTCTTGTATGTATTCAGCTCAGGTGTCCAGGTGGTTGGTCACCAAGTGTGTGGTTCAGATTCTCCCTTATCATCCTAAATTGGCAGAGATGATTGGTGTCTGCTTACTCACCTTGAGAAAGATAGGGTGCTGACAGTTGTCTGTGAGGGTTTGTTAGGTAGGCTTATCCTTTTGCCCTTATGCAACTAGAAAATAAGTTTGCCACAGGACAGTGAGCACTGGATGCTCTGTGTATTGCTGAAAGGCCTTTAAGGTCCACTGTCCTCTTATTCTGACACCTAGACAAAAGGACCTATTTCTGCCCTGAGTTCCCAGTTTAGGGGAGGTGGCAGGTCTTTTTTTCTCCTCTTGTTATATTATTTCCTCTTCACATCTGGGAGAATGGCTGAGGGCACTCCTGAGGGGTCTTACTTCTGGCCAAGGTAGTGTGCAGTGCAGAGAGGGGCAAGGAAAGCACTGGAAAAAGGGAGAGAGGTTTAGCCCAAAGGAAAGTTTTAGATCTATATGTGGAAAGTTAAAGGGAAGCCACTTAGCTTTTGACATTTGAATACTGTTTTTCACTGACACTGGAGACATGAGTGGGCTCTCTGGTACTCATTGTCTCTTGTTGAGGAAGACACTTTTTGAATGTCACTACTTTGCTCACCATGCTGGCTGCTGCCGATCCTCTTGCTAGGTGCCATTTCCTGCCTGGTAATATCTGACCAGTCCTAGGTACTTCTGAACCTGCTCTCCCCTTTTTCTCCGTCTGATTTGTCAACTTTCCCTGTGATGTTCAGGGGTTCTAGAATGTCATACATCATCAATTCATTTGTTTCTTTGGATCTTTGTTGTTGCTGGAATCATTGTTAGCTTCTCAGTACTCTGCTGCTATAGCCCTACCTCCCACAAAACCTTTGAGAAGGAGAAATAAAAACAATTGGCAATATTTAAAAGTTCTTTGCATCTCCAACTGTCTATAGGCAGGAAGCAAACTGAGAATAGCGGACTGAAAATGAGTCCCTTGGGTTGCCATGAGTCAGATCCGACTCGATGGCACTTGGCTTGGCAAGTTCTGTGTAGATAAAACTCAGATAAAATAAAACAGAGCTTTATTGTCATGTCAATGTTTCAGTACTGTTTTTTGTTTTAAAATGATTTTAAGGGTAGACTGAACAGGTCTCTGCCTTAGCCTGTTCAAACATTTTGCTACTGCTTCCCAATCAAGTAATGACTGAAGCCTTTAGTAGCTTTTAAGCACATGCTGTCTTTGTAGTATAGTTACACTGCTCATTTTATGTATGTCATCTAGCTATATTTGACCAGGGTTTTTAAGAGCGTGGTTCTGACTTGTCTTGTTCTGCCATGGAGCTAGGAACCTAGTTGCAGTACACTTTGAAGTGTGCCTCCTTTATTTAGAATTAGTTTATTGGAAGAAACTTGGACAGCCAAGGGCCTCCTGGCTGTTGTTTTGTGAATAAAGAACAGCATTTTAGTTATCCAGGGCTGTTACAAAAGAAATACCACTGGTGGATGGCTTTAACAAACAGAAGTTTATTCTCTCACAGTCTAGTAGGCTAGAAGTACGAATTCAGGGCACCTACTTCAAGGGAAGGCTTTCTCTCTGTGTTGGCTGTGCCGGAAGGTCCTTGTCATTAATCTTTCCCTGATCTAGGAACTTCTTACTGTAAGGACTCCAGGTTAGAAAGACACATTATTCTTCTGGCTCTTGTTTCTTGGTGGTATGGAGTCCCCAACTCTACTTACTTCCCTTTTCTATTATAAGATAAAAGGTGATGCAGGCACACCCCAGGGAAACTCCCTTACATTGGATCAGGAATGTGACTCTAGTGAGGGTGTTACATCCCATGTTAATCTTCTTTAATGTAGTCTAATCTTGCTTCATTAACCACACGCAGAGATCTGGATTTACAATACATAGCAAAAGTATGTCAATCAGAAAATGGAGGACAGCCACACAGTACTGGGAATCATGGCCTAACCAAGTTGACACTTAGTTTTGGAGGACATGATTCAATCTGTGACAAACAGTATCCAAATTCTTTCTTACTAACAAATTTTGACATAAATTAGTTTTTATTCTCAAGCCTCTGGAACTCTTGAATCATTTTATTCATTGGAGTGGTCAGAATGGAAAACTGCCCACTTCCATTCGATTGTAATATGACTGAAGAATCAGAAGTTGTTAAGGGACACACCCATATAATTTCCTTTAGAAAGTCATTATAAGAAAATTTCGTTAATAGATACTTCAACTTCGAGGTTGAACTATATGTGTGTGATGGTTAAGTGTCAACTTGGCTAAGCCATGATTTCAGTGGTTTGGAGGATATTACATAACTGCCCATCATTTTGTGACCTGATACAAGCAGAGGAGTTTCCTTGGGGTGTGGCCTATATCCAATAAATATAGATGTTCTGGCAAAGCTCATCCTCTGTGGATCCTGCATGTGATTTATTATTCTCTGACCTCTGATTTTTGGGATTTGAGTCAGCAGCTGACCTGCTGATCTTGGGGGTTAGCCCGTGCAACCAAGTAATAAGCCGGAAGAAGCCGCCAGCCTTATGTGTGATCCATGGATTTGAGATGTGCCAGCCTTAATCACTTAGTGAGCCATTTCCTTGAACTAGACCTCTCTGTGTATAAACACACACACACACACACTGTTTATATATATATACACACACACACATGTACATATATACATATATACGTGTTTGTGTACATATGTATATGTGTGTGTGTATGTGTGTGTGTGTGTACACATATATATATATGTAGTTCCTGGTAGTCTATTGTTTTGCTTTCCACGGTTTCAGTTACCTGTGGTAAGCCGTGGTGTGAAAATGTTAAATAAGTAGTGTGAAGAAATCTTGTGCCATCCTACTTTGTCATTCACGTAATTTTTGATTATAGTATATTGGTCATAGTTGTTCTGTTTTATTATTCTTACTGTGCTTAATTTGTATATTAAACTTTATCATAGGTACATATGTTTAGGACAAAACATAGCATATCTGTAGTATCAGACATCCACAGGGGGGATCTTGGAATATGTGTGTGTGTGTGTATTTGTTTCACTGGTTTTACTACTCTAGAGAACCCAGCCTAAGGGAGAAGAGAATCCCAAAATACATCTGAATTGAAAAAAAGTTCTTATTTATTAAGAATGGTGGTTTGGAGTGTTCCATGAGAGAGATTTTGAAGCTGCATTGAAGCTCTTTAGGAAGGATGGTTGTGATTGATAAGTGATGCTTTCCTGGGATAGATCCTTTTTAAGGAACCTTCCAGATCTGACTTTTGTATCTCTATGCAGTAAGAAACAAAGTTGAGAGTTGCTAATCTGTATTGTCCAAGACCGAAGTTCCATTTTTCTTCCAATTCATAGGATTTAACATGTACAGTTGGAGAAAAGTTACTTACCAGATCTGGAAAATCCCAGTCAAGAGAAATTTAATTATTTACCATAAATTCAGATCTTGGTGAATCAAAATAATTGAGTGTCTTTTCATATGTCCTATAAGTGTGCCAATTAGATAAACATTTTCTCTGTAGTATGTTATGGTTTGTCCCTGATCTTTACCATTTTACTTACGTAGAATTACTCTGTAAACTTTGTAAAGCCTTCCTTTGCTTTCAAGACTAGATTAGCTTCCTCTGCTCAGGTTCTCATATCTATATTTACAATTATTAACACATATCACAGTTTATAATTGCATACTTTTGTATATACTTTTTATTATAATTATTTGCCTTATGCCTGTCTCTCCTACTAAATTTTAAAGCCATGAGGTGGTCTGTGTTTGTTTGGCTCATATTCTGTGCTCAGAGCTCAAGAATATTTTTGCACTTGGAAGAAAGATCTCAATAAATATTTACCCAAAGACATTTACAAGTAATTTTAATCAAGTGAGATAAGCACAATAAAGATTTTTCTAATGATCATCAGAGATGTCTTCAATAGGCATTTAAAAATGTGAGCTGTCATCAGGGATGAGTAAGAATTGACTGGGAGGGACTATGGGAGAGAGTGGAAGGACATTCTGTAGAGCAAGAGCTGCATGTTGGCAGAGACAGGGACTTTTGGCAATGAGTAGTTGTGAGTGACTGATGCTTTGAGTGCATGAGTGATGAAGTTGACAGGCCAGGTATCAGAGACCTTGTGATTCTACTGTAAGAAATTTAGATATTGTCTTCCAGAAGATTATAAGGAACCCTTGAAAGATTTTGAACAGGGCCACTATTATTATATTTTTACTTTGGGAAAATCGTGAGATTAAAGGAATGAAAATGGAGTCAGGTATCACAGAGAAATTTTGTAGCCTTCTAGGTCAGAGTCAAAAATGACATCAACTAATGATATGAAATAGAACTAGAAAAAGGAAATAACATTGAGTAATATTTCATAGGTACAATGTATGTAACATGGTGGTTGATGGGATGCAGATGAGGTGGGGTGTGTGTAAAGACAACGGGGACTCTTGCTGGTGCAGCCCCACCTGCATTCAGTCTTGAAGAAGGTGAGCAGGTTTTGCAGAAGACCTGGCACAGGAAAGGCAGGGCACTGCATTCTGGTCCTCTTACATGCTTGTTACTCCTTTTACTTTCATGTAGGTTTGAGGAATATCAGAAAAGTCATAAAATTTAGGTGAGGAAGGTACTTTATTTGGGAGAGAGCATCACAGATAAATTTTTCCTTTCCTTCGGGCTTGTTATTGTTTGTCAGGGAAGAATACTTAATTAGAGTTACAGCCAGTAAATCTCACCATTGCTTTTTGGCCTGTATGCACTTGAAGAGAATGAATAGGAAAATATGGAAATTATGGAAATTATGGAAAATAATTGAGGTGTAAGATTGTGTGCTTAATTGTCTCATAGGCTGAGAGGGCATGGCAGGATGGACGGCAGTGATGTGTTTTCTTACTTTGGCACATGTATTTGGAATACAACAGCATATTGTTATAAATATTGAACACTAGGTGGATGATTTATTGTATTTCAAATATCATATGAGACCTAAAATAGTGCTAAGAAACCCTGTGAGTGACTGTTGTATCTCTGTCCATGTAAAACTTAAATATCATGACTCCGATTTGAAATAACAGGTACAACAAATTGACTCAATTTGTTGATTCCAAAGTCTGTAGAGAGCTGTAGTTCTAGAAAATGTAAAAGTTAAGCAAATTTTAGGTCTGATGGGATAACTGAAATTTCTTCCTTTGTGCTAGTCACAGCATGTACTTCTAATAGCCTCTTTCATTTCTGACTCAAATGCTTCAAATTGATATAAAAGCTTTTAATAGGCTTTTAAAGGAATATCCGCTTTAAAACAAGCTCTTTACTGAGTAGCTAACTCACTAGCTACCAGAAAGCAGATTTTCCTGAGACTCAAAAGACTTGAGTTATTGCCCCAGTTCTCTGGAGACTAGAAATGTAACCTTACTCACTCTCCAGTGCTTTCGTTTGCCGTTACTGGTGTATTGTGATCATCCCCCCGTTTGGCATCCCGTGTGGGAACGTTGCGCAGACAGATGTTATCATATCTGAAAAGTGCTGTAAGAGAAAATCTCTTCATGAATATGAAGGAATATTTGCTGCTGCCTTGACCCTAAATGCTCTAATTTCATACTGTTTGATGCAATGTCATTTCAATTCATTATTTTTTCCAGTGCTTCACTTAAAAGTGAAGATCACAACCAAGGAGGCTTTGGTCCTGGGATGGCTTTATGGGTACAGATGCCAGAGCAAGCTTCTGCTACGAGGTCAAGGGATGTTGATGCTGAAATTATCCAGGACACTTGAGTGAGAAGGTTGTGCTGGTTACCTACCCTTGTGTCTGGCACCTGAGAAGCAAGGACTGACTTGTCCTCTAACAGCAGATTCTGAGTGATTGTACATAATGATCCATCCATCTACCAGTGTACTCAGCTTTGAGCTAAGCCATATGACTGTTTTAAGTATTTCTGTCTTGAGTTTATACCCCAGGAACATCAAACCTTTAGGGCAGTGACAAATTAAAGTGAGACCTTCTTAAGATTAACTGACGTTGGTCTGTCAGGTGGCTATAAGCACTGTTACAAAGGCTGGCAATAATCAGTCCATCTAATGGTAACTGAAAGCATTTAATTGGATGCTGGGATGTGACTGGGATGAAATGTCAGGGGAAAGTGAGAAATTCAAGGTTGCTATTCTGCCCAGTCTTACTTAAAAAGAGACGTATGCTGGCAAGATCTGTGATTTAGCATTCTGGATTTGGCATTGGAAAAGAGTTTCAGGGCTTAATAGTTTTAGCCATGGTCCCAAAACTATATCAAATTTAATTACTTCCTTTCTTAGCTGGGCTAAGAGAAAAACTTTAATAATACAGACTTGCTTTGGGAAACATTATTAAGGTTATAGCTATCTAAGCCTATTGGAATATGAAATGTCCAATTAAATTGGGAAGAAAACTGTAACTTTGTATACATTAAGAAAACCAAATCCAAGTAGTTATTATTTGCATATTTAACCCAACGTATAAGAAATGTAAAATGGCACTTCTAATTATTATTTATAATGAGTGGATATCATGCGCTAGCATTTTGCTGTATATTGCTTTACTAAACAGAAGGTCTTAGCTTATCAAATTGATACTTAAGCTTACAGTACTTCAGGTAATATATGTGTCTATTAAGATTGTCTTCCAACTACGGTGATTATTTCTAACCAGTGATATAGTGTTAGACCTTTCATTACAGGGAAGCTGTTGCGATTTGAAAATTGAGCTTTTCTTGTACTTTAATAGCAAACACTGAGAGGTCATTTTTATGCTTGTCCCATTGCTGTCGATTTGATTCCAGTTCGTAGTGACCATACAGGACAGAGTAGAACTGCTCCATAGGGTTTCCAGGGAGACACTGGTGGATTCAAACTGCCAACCTTTTGTTTAGCAGCCAAGTTCTTAGCCACTGCCTGTAGTGTTGCTTAAATTAGGTTACCCTACAAGACAAAGCCTTTCCATTTGTACTTTCTTTTATAGTACCATTACTATTCTGTGACGTATCAGTGTAGAACAGTGTATCTGAGTGCTGTTGAAAGGTTATTTGAAACCATAGTCACAATAAATTTATAGGGAAAGAAAAAACAGTGTCAATTAAAAGTGTTCAAAAATAATATCAGATTAAGTAATGAGAAGAGAAACTATAAACTTTTCAAAAATTCAAGGCTCTGGAGACCACCAAATACATAAACAACTCATGGCAAATTTCCAGTGGGTATCTGACTTGATGGCACTTGGCTGGCTTGGCTATTGAAGGTATAGATTCATGACACTAAATTATACTGTCTGTCTAGCCAGGGAAAACTCCCTCTGCACAGATGGAAGGCTCTCAGGTTAATAGAGTTGGATTTCTGCCCCGCTCTGTTTGTTCATTGTTCCTTCCCTGGGTAAAACGATTTTGTTTTTGCATCTGTGAAAGAAGGGTAGCCTTACCTTTCTCACAAGGTTCTTGTAAACATTGATTAAAACAGCCTTTTATGGATTAAGACGGAATCTTGATATAGTCCTGACATATAGTATTTGCTAAATAAGTGAGATTTTCTTTCTCCTCGTTTGCCCTTCCAGCTTTAGTATGTGAAAGAATTTACACAATCCAAGCTCCCTCCTTCCACCACTGTGTGTAACTGTCACTTGCTTTAGTTAAGAGCTCTCTTGTAGTTGTTTTCAAAGCATGTCTTAGTTACCTAGTGTTCCTGTAACAGAAATACCACAAGTAGATGGCTTTAGCAAATAGAAATTTAATCTCTCACTGTATAGGAAGCTAGAAGAGTGAATTCAGTGTGCTGGCTCCACAGGAAGGCTTTCTCTCTTAGCTCTGGGGCAGGGTCCTTGTCATCAATCTTCCCTTGCTCTAGGAACTTCTCAGCTAAGGGACTCTGAGTCCAGAGGATACAATATACTCCTGGCTCTGCTTGCCTGATGGTAGTGAGATTCCTCTCCTCTTTGCCTGATTCTCTCTTTTATATGTCAAAAGAGATTAACTCAAGATACAGTTTAATCCTGTAGACTGAGTCCTGCCTCATTAGCATAACTAACTATCCTGCCTGAATAATAGGATTTATAACACAGAGGATAAATGCATCAGATCATAAAATGGAGGACAGCAACACCCTGCTGGAAACTGTGGACTGGCCAAGTTTGGGGAACACAGTTCAGTCCAGAATACTTGGTAACAGTGAATAGGGCTCTGCGGTTGACTTATTTTTTTTTTCCTCCAGTTTTTCTGTAACTTGTTGTTGTTACTGATTAAAAGTACTCTTTATGTGATTAATCGTTACTGAGATGATACCAATTGGCATATTTTTTCAAATACAAGGCTGAAGTTACCACTATAGATATGACAGTTCTCTTATAATGAACAGCCAACTATGTGGCAAATAAAGAGGATGGAGCATGATGACACAGAATGTTCCCTCAGCTACCTTCTGCATACACCCTTGCTCAGAAGGGTGTATGCACATTAATAGATTTTTTCCATTGGTCTAGAATGGTTCTAATCCTAACATTTATTGATAGTTCACTTAGAATCCATTTCTTTTAAGGGATGTGATTAGAATGTCCTTCCCTGTGAACTGTTTTAAGTTCATATATACTCTGTGTCATTGGAATAAAATTTATTGTAAGATAGTCTTAGAATGATCTCTCTGTCTGTCTTTCCTGAAAATATGTCTAAATCACATACCTTATAGTGTTAGTTAGCGTGGTAGATACCCAAGTAGTTGCAGATCAAAGCTAGTCTACCTAGTATTAGAGTGCTTTTATAATGAAACCTGAATGTTGAAATCTGAAGTAACTTGTAATTGGATATTGTGGCTGTAAATGACTCTGAGAAAGTTTCTAGAGAGTAGTTTCTTGCTAAATTAATTTTCAGAGGTCAAAAGATGAGATCAATATTCTCAAAGTTCTATAAAGCAACTTTTTGTCAGTGATACAGTGTTTTCACCTTTTTTGTTCAACTTCTACACTTACGCATGCTGGAATTTAGCAATTCTAAACTATCTCATTTTTAGCATATACTAGCAATTGCTGTGTTTCCTTTGGTGATAAATACCTTCATAAATGTCTATTTATTGAAAACTCGACAAATGGTATTCTAAAAGGAAGAATTTTTAAGATGCTACCGTAGGTCACAGGGTGAGATTTTATCTCATCACACATTACCATCTAAAGATTTTTGCTGCAAAGAAAGAGCAATAATTACTTCATTAGTTACATAAGAGAGTCATAGGTCTTAAGCATAAATTGATTCTGACTCATCAAGGATATTATTAAGCTGTCAAAATCTGTCAATATGGAGTGTGACAACACCATGTAAAATGCCATTAACAGGTCATTAATAAGGTCTTCAGGCTTAATGCTTAGCATTTGCTGTGAGTTCCTAATGGAACTTTTCTCAAAACAGGATTTAAGTCAGAAGCCTCGTAAACTTTAATGCTATTAAGAGTTTGCTTTTCAAAAGAAGTATTAGTCTTTTCTGAGTTTTCCTTTTCTTACGTCAGCCCGAATGAAACACCACTTAAGTAAAACTATGGTAATTTTCCAATGTTGCATTTATACCTGTTATTTTTGAAAATCTGGTAAGCTCTGAAGATGGGCTGCAGTTGATGACATAATAGTTTTGTATGTAGGGACTTAAACGGTCCTCTGCCATCACCAGAGTCATTACTGAATTTTTGACATTATTTTGATAGATTTCTGTGTATGTGTGTGTAAAAGAAAATGAACTACAACTTTTGATGAAAACATTTTTCTTTCATTACACTGTCAACTGCTAAGATTGGTGGTATTTGCAAATAGTAGTGTCCAGTAAGTAAGTTAGTGCAACATATATGTATAGACACACATGTATATATTTTCTTTGTACAGAAATATCTGGCAACCACAGGAAAAACAAGTGAGTCATTACCATTTTTCTTGCTGTTGTAAATATTACTCAAAATGCCAAAATGATCGAGTCTCAGCATTCCAGGTGATGGCAGTTATGATCCATATAACTTAGTTCTTCATTTAAATGGCAGACAGGCAGAGATTAGAGCTATTCTATCATTTTAATGAACACTAAGGAAACATTATCGAGAATGCATAGAATAACAAGTTGCATTCATTGAAAACAGTAATAAAAGTTGGAACTGTCAAAAAACTTTGTGAAACTTTGAGTAACTAAACAAAATTTCTGATTCATGTTCCTAGTCATTTGACAAACGCAACTAGAATATAGATTGGAGAAAAGACACACACCTGATGAGAATACATTCTGGAAATTTCAAGTGAGATGATATGGTTGGAATAAGCTAGGATAAATGTATATGATAAGCTTGTGGGGGTTGAGAACATACTGATGTGATGGAAGAAGAAATTGGGAGGATACTTACAACTGCCAAGTAAAGATTAATTACAGGTATTAGTGGTGAGCCAAAAAAATAATAATGAAAATTGCATGATAACCTTGAAAATCAGAGTGAGCAGATCTCAGAAAGTGACAGAACCCTATGCACTAGCTATAATAGGAAGAGGTTTAAAACAATTAATGGGATACAGCAGCATAGAAAACGTAGGTGTTACTTAATTTTCAATTCAAACACTTTTTAAGGCATAAAAACAGCATAATTGCAATCTTGAATGGTATCTAATAAGAAATTAATTTATTTAACAAGACTATGATGGTACCATGACACCACTAATATTTAATTAGTAGCTGATTGCGGTTTATCCCAATTTCATACATTCAGAGTTTCCAATGGGTATTCACACATTTTGAGACTTCTTTTCACTTTGAGAAGTGTAGTAATTATTCACTGGCAACTGAGGAGAAGCTGGAGTAATGCAACGAAAATCCCTTTCCTCTCAGAAATGGGAGCTCTTAGCATTAGGAGCTAATGTAATTCTCGTGGTTAAAGTTCTGTGTCACCTTAGCTAGGCTGTGATTCTCAGTGGTTTGGCAGATGCAAGGCTGGTTCCTCTTCCATAATGTAATCTGATATAATGTAATTACATTCCGTGGTATGATCTGCTGCCATCAGCTAATCAGTTGAAAGGGAGTTTCCTGGGGAGCATGGTGTGCCTCCAGTATTTAAATGGACCTTCTGGCAAAGCTGACTCTCTCTGCTCTTCTTCATCCCTGACTTCTGATTCAGGGGACGTGAGTCTGCAGAAGTCTTCAGCCTGCTACCTGACATGCAGATTTGGGGTGTACCAGGCCCCACAATTATGCGAGCTATTTGCTTGATGTAAGTCTGTTTGGCTGTCTGTCTGCCTATCTATCTATTGATACATGTTACTGGTTTTGCTCATTTAGAGAACCTGGACTAAGACAGTAACATATATAGAATTTGATAGGAGACATTATTGAATTTTATCATATGATATTGACGGGTAGAAGGAAGACTTGGTTTGGCTGATCACTTGACTGCACGGGTGATGTCAGAAATATTGAGGAACTGCTGTAATGTCATTACTGACCAATCAGAGTACTGCCCATTGTGCACAACCACTGTGGTTCCAGTGCTGGGACCCTCATGGGTGGTCCAATATATAGTAGAGAGCATGGTCTGGGCCAAACAGAGGCGCCATGGTATGTGAGCAAGCATAAATGAAGTAGTGGTTTACCGTCAGCTAGACAGGTGAACATCACTGAACATCAGCGATGAAAATCTGCCATGTATTTGTACCTTTCTGCTCTTAAACCGGTAACCTTGAAAGAATACCAATCTTGTTTTTTATTTTGTTTTATTTTTTTGCAGTAAGGGGAAGGATATTAATACATACAGGTGATTTTGATTAATATTTCAACAATAAAAAGTTTTTTTTAATTATTATTTGGAATAGTGTTTTGAGGACTGGGAATAGGAAACAATTTCTCATGGAGAAAAGACGAAAAAGATGAAAACAGGAATGAATTATGTCTATAAAACTAATGGGCCAGAAAGGTAATTATTGTGAGGACTGCTGGAGAAAAATTTGAGTTCCCCTGTCAGAATTTTAGGAAAGGGATTTCTTTGAAGCTTCTGGGATTTATTCTTTTGAACCAGTGATTTTGTTTGTCAAATCCTCTATCTGTTTTGAAGGCCGTTTAGGTCTCTCAGGAATTTTCTAGCAGGTCATTGCAATGACTACTTTTGGGAGCTTACCTCCTTTTAATTTCTTTCACTTGACTTCAGCACTTTTTAAGCTTATTAGACACTTGTGTTTGTGATCCATTATCCAGGTGCAGTTGCATTTTCGGCTGCCTAAGATCAGCTCACTTTTAGGAAGCTGAGAAATCAAGAGCTCTGATAAATGCAGCTTCTTATAGAGACTGAGTGCCATCGGGGCAATGCAGAAGCACGTGTGGTTTACCTCACAAGGCTAAGAATGTATATTTCTCACTATAAACATAAAGATGAGTAATTTCATTCATGTGATATTTCAAATGGAAACTCTGAGAGCATAGTGATTAGGAAGTATGGCAATTGGAATCTACCAGGCACTCCTTGGAAACCTTATGAACAGTTCTGCTCTGATCTTTAGGGTTGCTGTGAGTTGCAATCAACTCAATGAAAAAACATTTTTCTTTCTTTTCAAGTATTTCTAATGGGTCAGTTTAAATGTTACTTAGGTAAAATCTTTCTTTTGTTTAAGTTAGCCTAATGACTTCTATGGCACCCATAGGCAGTGCCAATAATTTCCACTTGGTACCTCGGAAGAAAGACCTAGAAGTCCACTTCTGAAAAATGATCCATTGAAAATCCTGTGCGACAGTTCTTCTCTAACACACATGGGGTCACCATGCGTTGGTGTCAACTCGACGGCAGCTGCTTTAGTAATGGCACACGTATGACACTATGCTGGTATTTGTTCTATTTTAATTTATATTATCCTCCATTAGATCATGATATAAGGGTTATATCTGATTTGGAGACTGGAACACAGTGACTGTAAATTTGGTTTTTGAACAAATGAACACAGGCTTTGCAATACATAGGGCCTTTTTTTTTTTTTCCACAGGCCCACGTATGTTAGTAAAATCTCACATTTCTGAGTTTCATTGTATGTGATGATAGTTAAGTGAGAATCAAAGTATAATTGGGTCAGATTCTAAGGACAGTTATTTCATGTTTTAAATTACATAGTTTCCTTAATTTGTGTTCATTTCTGAGTTTTTGTGTTTTTTTCGTTTTTTACTATTAATACTGTAACTCAACCAACTCTTTTTTTTTATTCCTGAATATATAGAAATCTGGCAGTATAGTTTAGATTTGTTGGAAATTTTGATTAGTTAAAATCAGATTATATGTAAAATAAATAAATAAGAAAAGCAAATACTTCAAATGGCAGGGGAATAACATTGCTTTTGAATTACTGAGAAAAATGAGATTTTTTTAATAAGATTTCCAGTTATGTTTGTCAGCTGTATTTACCTAGATCAGTAAGAGAACTGACAATTTGTAAAAAGGTCAGAGAAAAGGTTTTGACATTGGGTTTAAGTTCAAAGTACTGTCAAAAAGTTTAATAAATTTGTGATAACACTAAAAATTGCCATCAAATATCCAGTCAGATGCACATTGGAAGATCAGTTACAGGCGAAAGCAGATCTACCTACGCCTTGTACTTAATAGGGAAATAGAGTGCTGAAAATCTTGACTTCATGGGTAGAACTGGCATATTAGAGACTGGTGTTTCTAATACCTGAATTCAGACTTTTAAGCAGAGGTGCAGCTAAAGGATGTCTTAGGCACATGAAGACATTGGGCTTTATCACCTGGCTTTGATTTGCATTAGGGAGGGTGGAAGTGCCACAATGTGAGTGCTGAGTAAGCCTAATGACTATATCTGTGCCTAGTGATATATGGTCAGCAAGGACAGAAACTGTGAGCTTTGAAGGCAAGGACAGTCCTCTTTTCTCCGTCTTTTATGGTGAACCTTCCAACAGATATGGCGCTTGCTCTTTACAGGAGTTGTAACTACACTGGCTGCTGGTATGTGCTGTGAGTTGATTTAATGTAGCCGAACATACCTGAAAATATCTAAAGCTAAGCCCTTCATTATGTATCTGAGACTTTTCATTTTGTGAGATGAATACAGTAAGCAGGAAGAATAAAACATTGCTCAGGTGAGATTTCTGCTCACAAGCTATGAATCATAATACAGAAGGACGTTTGATCTTGTTCTGAAAGCAAAGCCTTTCCCTGATAGCTAGAGAACAACTAATTCTAAAGATCAAAATACTTGTTATCATAATAAGATATTCAAGTCCATGCCTGTACATGTATTATTTTCCCAAATATTCAATTATATATTATTCTCTATCACATCTGTGTTCAAAAACAAAAATAAACTGTGAGATCAGGGGATAACGGTATCATTAGGGCTCACTGTGGGCCTATTTCTAGGACGTCCCCAAGCTTTTCCTTTACCATCCTGCAGTCCTAGTGGAGATACTCTTCTAAGTTTTCTTTCTTTCTCCATAGTGCCTGAAGTTTCTGGAAACATGACCAAATATAACAATTGACTATAGTATATATACACATATAGTATAGGGTCGCCATGAGTCAAATCCAACTCGATGACACTTGGTGGCTTGGCTATAGTAGAGATTTGCAAACTGGGGTCTGCAGGCCAAATCTATCCCCTGGGCTCCTTTTGTACTATAAACAAACTAAGAATAGTCTTCATATTTTGAAAGGATTTTTAAAAACAGCAACAAAAATTTCACCTTCGCCCCCAACAACAAAATGCTATAGAAACCTTTTATGACCCAGAAAGCCTAAAACTACATGCTATCTGGCCCCTTACAGAGAAGCTTGCCAACCTCACCACTGCAGAATAAAATTCAAATGACTTATCCTGCCACCCTCACCATTTCTCACAGCTTCCTCTTGACCCCAGTAGATACATCAAATACCTTCAGTTCCTGCAAGGCAGCATACTTTCTCTTTCATGCCTCCAAGTCTTTGCACATGCTCTTCTCTCATTCTGGAATGTTCTCCACTCCCTGCCATGTAGTTGAGGTATCGGCACTTCTCTGAAGATAGCAATGTGCATAATACCTGATGCCTAATTAATATTATTTAATATGGAGTCTCTGGGTGACTGACTACTAATCTAAAGGTTGGCGGTTTTAACTCACCCAAATGCACCTCAGAAGACAGGCCTGGTGATCTGCTTCCAAAACCCCTATGCAGCAGTTCTATTCTGCATATATTAGTTTGCCATGAATTGGAATTGACTCAATGGCAATTAACAACAATAAATACGTAAACAGATCAATCTAATAAATTATGTCTAAACAGAAAATTATAGAAGGAAAGCTGACGGACATCGATGGTTCTGACTGTTGTTGGTCGTGCAGTTGTTGGCAGCTCTCTTCTTGCTCTCTCTAGGTTATTTACTATCAGCATAAATAATGCAGTGTTTATTTTTTCATCTTTCTCTTATTTTTTTTTAAATTAACAGTTTTTTGCTTTTTATGCCTGAGTGAAAATGTACATTCCCATATAAATTTGCAAGCCCACCTATATGCGGCTTCCAGTGCTCTCCCTGCCTGGTAACAGTACAACCCTCCTCTCTGCTCTCTGCTCCCAACAGTCTCCTTTCCCCTCCTCTCCACCCACTCCCCTTCCTTCAGCCAGAGGTCAGCAGGATGATATCCTATAGATGCATAGAACCATAAAGTGCGCCCAATATATGGTCTGTCTGTGTTGCCAAGTCTAATCCATTGTAGTCCGAAGAGTGGACCTTCGTTATGATTTATAGGCAAGGGCGGCATCAGGGCCAGGAACCATGCTCCCAGGGGAACCCCGAAGCTGCTGGACCATCAATTGTGGTCTTTTAGTGGAGATCTCAGGGTACACTCCTTTTTATTCTTGTTGCCAGTGAGACTCAACTTCATGAACTCCATCGCAGCTATCACTGGTAGTGGCCGGTCACCATCCAGTTCTTCTGGTCCCAAGTTGATGTAGGCATCCACTCATGTGGGTCTCTCTGTCTTCTGGGTTGTCATTTTAGTCTTCAGTGAGCATCCATTCCTGCTGAGTTGGTATCATTTGCTGTGCCCTCGGATGGCAGTTTTTCAGACCCCAGATGCCACTCACCAATGTGGGGTGCAGAGGGCCCTCTTAGCAAAATGCTAGTTGTGCCAATTGGCCTCGATTTCACCTAAGAGCATGGTCCCTGCCCCCCCCCCCAACCCCAGCCACTCTGTCCTTGCATTATTGGGTTAAGATGGAAGGAATACTCAAGTTATGTTGAAGTCCACTTAATATTGTTGTTTCTAATGTGTGCTGTCACCGATTTCACCCAATCAAATTTCTACCAACTATCTAATCTAAACTCTCCCTGCCTCATGCTTCCACCCTCCCCTCCCTTGCAGCCATCAAAGAGTCTTTTCTTCTATGCATAAGTCTGTTTTTGAGTTTTAATCGTAGGAGTCTCATACAATATTTGTCCTTTTGTTGCTGACTGCTTTCACTCAACATAATGTCTTCCAGTTGAAACCAGGTTATGAGATGTTTCCTGGAATCATCATTGTTCTTTATCATTGCATAGTGCTCCATTGAGTATATATACCATAGTTTATCTATCCATTCCTCTATTGTTGGTCATCTGGGTTGGTTCCATCTTTTTTGCTATCACGGATTGTGCTGCGATAAACATTCTTGTTCATGTATCCATTGGTGTGAATGGCCTTGATTCTGTAGAATATACTCCAAGTAGTGGAATTACTGGGTCAAATGGTATATCTATATCCATTTTTTTTAAGGAAGCACCAGATTGCTTTCCAAAGAGGCTGGATCATTTTGCAACTCCACCAAAGTTTCACTTTCTCCACAACCTCTCCAGCATGTGTTGTTTTGTGGCCAACTTTGTTGAGGTAAGATGGTATCTCATTGTAGTTTTTATTTGAATTTCTTTAATGACTAAAGATCATAAACATGTGTGCATGTGTTCTTTGGCTGTGTGGATCTCCTCTTTAGAGAATAGTTTCTGTCCATCTCCTTTGCCCATTGCTTAATTGGATGATTTATCTTCTTATTGATATTTTGTAGTGCCTTATAGATTATGGAGATCAGGTGTTGGTCTGAGTTGCCAAATATTTTTTCCCCATTCTTTACGTGTCCTTTTCATTCTATTAATAAAGTCTTTGGATGAGCGAAAATGTTTGATTCTTAATAGTTCCCATTTATCTAATTTCTCTTCTATTCTTATTTGTTTTTTATTGGTACATTTTCTTTCAAGGCACAGAAAAGAATGAGAAGCTTGAAGATTAGTAGCCTGTTGCTCTAAGCAATTATGGTCAAGGAAGATAACATTTCAGGAGAGAAAAAACAACTTGTAACAGCAAGTGATTTTGTAAGAAAGATACATGTATCAGATACTGTGTTTGTTATGAGAAAGAATGAAAGCTGTTACTCACTTGGCCAGTTTAAAGCTAAGGGAATTACTATAGCTACACTAAGAAACCCACTGAGGCCACCCTGTAGTGCACATAATAATAAAGGACATTTGGTACACTTCGATATAAATATGCATAAAAAGTGGCTTGCTTTTAAATCAAAAGGCGAAGAAGTAAAAATGAATTTGTTTGGCAAGCTACCAGCTATGGGGATTAGAAGTTGAAATGAAACAAAGACAGTTGGTGTATGTGTTTGATTAGAATAGAGATGTGGTAATTTAGCAATAATCCTAGAAAAAAAGTAATAGACTATTCTAGGTACTGTGAAAAAATTGAAAGAGAGATGCTTAATATCTACTGAAGGGACCAAGGATGTAGGAATATGAAGTGGATTTACTATCATAAAGTTAAAAAAAGGACAAAATCCTTAAGTTATGGTTTAGAAATCATTTTTAAAAAAAAAAGTAACTTGGCCTTCACAAATCTTATGTTTGGAACATTCTTGTAATTTTAAACTGTTCAAAAGCTTATTCATTGCCTACTTTCTCCTGACTTTTAAGGAGTGTGTGATTAAAGCTCCACCTTCGTATTTTCCCATTTTAGAACTACCCAGCAGAGCTGTTCTTTAGTCAATAGCTGTTCTTTAGCCTTCATCTCTTATTCTAACTTGACCTGAATTCCTCTTGTGATCCTTTTTCCCCAGAAAAACCTGTTCCAACCTTGGGTACCAATCTTATTCTTTCCTGTGGTCAAGTAAAATAGTAGGAAAGTGTTAGGTTCTATTCACTCTGATCCTCTTGAAGACCTGAATATCTCATTTACATACTTACCATCTTGAACTAGGACATAATCAGAATTTTTATTTTTATTCCCTTTGCATTATCATTTAAGGAACATCAAAAGAGATGTGTCATTTTTCATAACCACCTGACGGTGTTATATGTCTGGGACTGTGCTAACCCTGCAATTTTCTTTTTGTTACCGAGAAGCTTCTGGTTTCAGTTAGAGACTAAGAAAAAAATGTTAATAAAGGTTTGCAAATCCCACTTTACTTAATATTTTTGTTCATACATTCACTAAATTGATGTTAACCCACTGCTGTCAGGTCGATTCTGACTCACAGTGACCCTGAAAGACAAAGTAGCTCAGCCCCATAGGGTTTCCAAGGCTGTCATCATTACAGGAGCAGACTATCCTATCTTCTCCTGTGCAGTGGCTGGTGGGTTCGAACTGCCAACTTTACAATTAGCAGTCAAGTGCTTAACCACTGTGCTTCTGAACATGTCCAGTTTCTTTTCTTTCTGTCTGTCTTTTCTTCTTCTTTTTTTTTTTTTAAATCCGGTAGACCTTATTGGGCACTTATTTACTTTGCTCTAAGTATTTTTTTGTGTTTTCGTTTGAAACCTGGGACTTTGCATTCACTTTTATTTTTTAAAAATATTTTATTGTGTTTTAAGTGAAAAGTTAACAATCCAAATCAGTTTTCCATATAAAACCCTATACATGTACTGCCGTGCAACTTGAGTTGTTCTCCCCACTCTGTGACAGCACACTCCTCCTTTCCACTCTGCATTTCCTAAGTCCAGTCAGCCAGCTCCTGTCTCCCTCCACCCTCTCATCTTGCTTCTGGAAAGGAGCTTCTCAGTCAGCCTCATGTATATACCTAAGGCAAGAATCATGCTTTTCGCAAATGTCACTCTGTGTCTTGTAGTCTAGTCCAATTTCCGTCTGAATAGTTGGCTTTGGACTGGTTTCAGCTCTAGGCTAGCAAAGAGTCCAGGGACTGTGTCCTCAGGGGACTCCCCAGTCTGCCACATCAGCAAGTCTGGTCTTTTAATAGAGTTCCAATTCTACACACCATTTTTTCTCCTGCTACATTAGGGACTCTATGTTGTTTTACCTCTCAGGGCAGTCACTGATGGTGGGTAGCATCATCTAGTTATTCTGGTCTTGAGCTGATGTAGTCTCCAGATCATATGACCCCTTCTGTCTCTTAGGCTCGTATTTTCTTCATAACTTTGATGTCCTCTGTTCAAGGTATGTTGGAACAAATTGATGTAACTTAGGTAGCCACTTAGTATCTTTTAAGACCCGAAACACAACTTATCAAGTGGGATGCAGAACACTTTCTTAAAAAAAAAAAGCTTAGTTATGCCAGTTGACCTAGATGTCTCCTGACTCCTTAGCATAATGTCTTTCAGATTCCTGCATGTTATGAGATGTTTCCTAAGATCATCATTATTCTTAATCATGGCATAGTATTCCACTGTATGAATATACCAGTTTGATTATCCATATGCTGATGAACACCTAGGGTGACTCCATCTTTTTGCTATTGTGGAAAGGGCTGCAATAAACATTGATGTTTATGTATCAATTCATGTGATACCCTTATTGTTGGTTGTTGGCCTTGTATAAATACACCTTTTATGAGGCCTGATAATTAAGTTCACAAACTCATCCTAGAAAAAGTGCTACATACTTCATTACAGAATATCATTATGATCACCTTGTAAGTACTCCCCTTGGGAAACTATGTACCGAAGCCAGTGCCAAGTTACCCTTCAAAGCAGTTTTTGAACTGTTTTTCTGGAATAGCCATCAGAACTATCATCATATTGCCCTTGATGTTCTGAATGTCACCCAAATGTCTTCCTTTCAATATTTCCTTTGTCTTGGGGTACAGAAAAAAGTCACTGGAAGCCAGATTGGGAGACTAGGGAGGATGTCCCAATACAGTTATTTGTTTACTGGCTAAAACTCCCTTCACGGACGACTATACAGTTAAGTTCATGAACTTACCACCTTGCCACTGTGTGCAGTGGCCATTCCAGAAAGAGTTCTAGAATTGCTCCGAAGGGTGGACTTAGGCACTGGCGTTGGTGCATAGCTTCCCAAGGAAAGTAGTTTGAAGGTGGCTATAGTGATACTCAGTAATGATGTATGTAGCATTTAGAGCAATTAGGTTTCTGGCTTGTCAGAATTCAGTATGTTGAAGAATTTCCCCTCTATTCAAATTTTTCTTACAGTTTTAATATGAATGGGTGTTGGACTTTGTCAAATACCTTATCTGCATCAACTGATAAAATCAAGTGGTTCTTGTCTTTTGTTTCAAGGGGGATGTGTTCACACTCTCTTGATTTAGGAATCCTTGATTCCTAAATCCACTCTCTTGATTTCTGTGATTGATTATGTCCATGGGTATTCTAATGTTGAACCACCCCTATAAACCTGGTGTGAATCACTCTTGGTCATGGTAATTTTTATTATAGGCATATTTTGTTAAATTCTATTGGCTAGAATTTCATTGAGGATTTTTGCATCTTAGTTCACCAGAGATGTTGATCTGTAATTTTCCTTTTTTTTTTTTTGGTACTGTCTTTACCTTGTTTTGGAAACGCTGGTGGTATAGTGGATAAATGCTTCAGCTTCTAAACAGAATGTTGGCAGTTCAAATTTACCATGCTCCCCTTGGAAAGTTCTACTCTTTTTATAGGGTTCCTGTGAGTTGGAATCAGCTTGATAGCTGTGGGTTGGGTTTACCTGGTTTGAGTATCAGGGTTATGCTAGCTTCACTGAATGAATTTGGAGTATTCCATTCTTTTTTATGCTCTGGAATACCTATAGTGGTGTTAACTTGTCTCTAAAAGTTTGATGTAATTCCACAGTGAAACCATCAGGACCACGGTGTTTTTTGTTTTTTTTTTTTTGGTTGAGAGTTTTTTAAATTACCTTTTCAATCTCATGTTTTGTGATGTGTTTATTTAGTTGTTCTGCTTCTGTTTGTGTTAGTTTAGGTAGGTAGTGTCTTTCTGTGAATTTGTCTACTTTCTCTAGGGTTTCAAATTTATTAGAGTATACTTTTCCATGGTATTCTGCTGTGATTCTTTTAATTTCATTTGGGCACGTTTTGATAATACTCATGTCCTTTCTTATTTGAAATATTTCCCTCCTCTCTTGTTTTCCTTTTGTCAGTTTGGCCAATGGTTTTTATTAATCCTTTTAAAACATCAGTCTTTGGTCTTGTTAATTCTTTCAGTTGTTTTTTCTACACTCCAGTTATGCTCTAATTTTTATTATTTGTTTTCCTCTGTTCCTGAGAGTTCTTGGACTGCTTCCCTTCTATTTGTTCAAGTTATAGGGATAATTCTTTGCTGTGGACCCTTTCTTCTGTTTGGATGTGTGCATTTACAGAGGCAAATTGACCTCCGTGCACTATTTTTGCTGTGTCCCATAGGTTCTGGTAGGATGGGTTTTCATTCACATTTGACTTTGTGACTTTATTTTGTCCAGGATTTCTTCTGTAACTGAGTAATTTTTGAGCAAAGTATTCAGTTTCCATGTGTTTGATTTTTTGCCCCCTTTTTTTCCGTTATGGATTTCTACTTTTACAGCATATGATCTGAGAAGCTGCTGTAATATTTCCATACTTTGAATTTTGTTAAGGATTGCTTTATGGCCTAGTATGTGGTCAATTTTGGAGAAAGTTTCATATGTGCTGGAGAAGAAAGTATACTTGGTTGCTGTTGGGCAGAATTTTCTGTATATGTCTATGAGGTCAATTAGTTGATTGCAGCATATAGATCTTCTGTGTCTTTTATGGAGGCTTTTCTTGGATGTTGTGTCCTCTACCAAAAGTGATATGTTGAAGTTTACTGCTATTATTTTGGAACTATTTCTGCTTTCATTGCAATTAGAGCTTGCATTATGTATTCCGGGTGCATGTCATTGGGTGTGTAAGTATTGAATATGGTCATGTCCTCTTGGAGTATTGAGCCCTTATTATTATAGAGTATCCTTTCTTGTCCAGTGTGGTAGATTTTAATTTAAGCTTATTTTATCAGAGATTAATATTGCTGCTACCACTCTATTTTGAATGTTGTTAGCTTAAAACATTTTTTCCTTCCTTTGATTTTTAGTTTGTTTGTGTCTTTAAGTCTAAAGTGTGTCTCCATTAGGCAGCGTATAGATGAATCATTTTTTTTTTTTTTTAAATCCAGTCTGCCACTCTGTCTCTTTATGTTGTCGTTAGGTGTTGTCAAAGTCAGTCCCAACTCATAGTAACCCTACACACAATAGAACAAAACATTGCCAGGTTCTGAACCATGCCCACAATCATTTTTATGATTAAGCTCATTGTTACAACTACTGTGTCATTCCATCTTTTTGAAAGTCTTTCTTCTTTTCATTGACCCTCTACTTTTTTAAGCATGATGTCCTTTTCCAGGGATCAGTCCCTCCTGACAACATGTCTAAAGTATGTAAGACATATTCTTGTCTTCTTTACTTCCAAGAAGCACTCTGGTTAGACTGCTTTCACAGCAGCTCTGTTCGTTTGGTTTGTTCAATCTTGGCACAGTCACTGTTCCTCTCCAGCACCATAATTCAAAGGCATCAATTCTTCTTCTGTCTTCCTTATTCATTGTCCAGCTTTCACATGGATATCATGCAATTGAAAATACCATCGCTTAGGTCAGGTACACCTCAGTCTTCAGGGTGCCGTCTTTAATTTTCTGTACCAAGTCTTTTTATGTTTTTATCTTTTCAACGTTGGTGGTTTTATATGTGCTGAGACTTCATATTTTTCTTGTTTTTTATTTTGATGCATAGGATTGATAGTTTCCTTTGTGATTACATTAATATTTACCCCTATTTTTATAAATTAAGCCAGTCTTGAATTTCTTCATATTGCCTCAACTTCCTCTCCATATAAAAGGTCTATAATATTTTCTTTCAAGTCTCCCTTTTGTGTTATAGAATGACATCTCTATTCTGTTTTCAGTGTTTTGCCTTCTATTTATTTTTGTGATTTCCCTCTTTGGATTGATATCCAGTTACTGTGTTCTGTGTTCTAGTCTTGGGTTGTTACCTGGTGGTAATCGTTTTCCAAGCAAAGGACTGCCTTTAGTATTTCTTGTCATTTTGGTTTGGTTTTTGCAGGTTCTCTAACTCTTGGTTGGCAAATGTTTTCCTTCAAGATTTTGTATATGTCATCTCATTGCCTTCTTGCATGTATGGTTTCAGCTGACAGTCCAAACTTAATCTTATTGATTCTTCTTTGTAGGTTATTTTTTGTTTATTCCTAGCCAGTTTTAAAATTGTCTCCTCATCTTCAGTTGTGGCTGGCTTGGTTATAATATGCGTTGGTGTCTTTCTTTTGGGATTTACCCTGTGTGGAGTTTGATGAGTGTCTTCAATAGATACCTTCTCATATTTTATGATATCACAAAAGTTTTCTGTCAACAAATCTTTGGCAATTTTTTATGTATTTTCTGATATATCCCCCTTCTGGTACTCCAGTCATTTGTAGATTATTCTTCTTGATAGAGTCTTATGTAATTCTTGATGTTTCTTGATTTTTAAAAGATCCCTTTATCTGATTTTTCCTCAAATGTATTGATGGCATGTGCTTTATCTTCAATCTAATTCAACCTTCCATTGCTTCAATTCTGCTCCTTTGGCTTTCTATTGAGTTGTCTAATTCTGTAATTTTATTATTAATTTTTGAATTTCTATTTCTTACTGCTATATGCTTTCTTGTAACCTGTTTAATTTGTCATCATGCTCTGTTGCATTTTGCTTCATCTACTTCTCAATCTTTGGAAGCATTCTACATGTCAGGCTTTTGTTATCATTCTCTGATACTTCCAAGAAGTTCTCTTTCTCTGGAAAATTTGATTGTTTGTTTTGGGAGGTTTCTGAAGACATCATGATCTGCTTCTTTAAGTGATTTGAAATTGACTGTTGTCTCCAAGGCATCAATAAAATGTAGTTATTCGTTGTCTTTTTGCCTACTGTGTTCTAGCTTCTTGTTTTATTTTCATTTACAAATTTCATATAGGCTGGTCATATGTGACAGCTTATTGTTATTCCCTTTGAATCTCTAATGTCCTATCACCAGGTGGCAGGAGGTGTTACTGGACATG
The DNA here is from genome assembly GCA_028571685.1 of Heterohyrax brucei. Lineage (NCBI taxonomy): Eukaryota > Metazoa > Chordata > Mammalia > Hyracoidea > Procaviidae > Heterohyrax > Heterohyrax brucei. The sequence goes on from CM053146.1 coordinate 91,166,540, forward strand.
CAAACCCAATAGTCCATTTAATTTTCTTGTATGGATTCAGCTCAAGTGACTAGGTAGTCAGTGACCAAGTACATGGTACAGGCTTTTGCCTGCTCATGGCCAAGGGTAACGTGTGTAGGAACAGCTATCTGGTTGCAGCTGCAGAGAAAAGTAGAGGGCTAACAACTGTCCCTGAGTGTCTGTGAATATTCCCTCATGTCTAAATCTAAGTGAAGAAATGGTTTCTGTCCTGAATTTACAGCTTAGGAGAGTCAGCAGATTTCTTTTCCTTTCTACCAGTTTGCTAAATTGTTCCCTCTCTGAGTCTCAGAGAATGGCTCAGGGTGGGCTTAAGGAGTCCTATTTCTGGCTCAGTTAATGATATCAGACAATGGAGCAGGGAGCATTTCAGGGAGGGGAGGGGAAAGTTCTGGGAAAAGAGAGAGAGGTTTATCCCAAAGGAAAGATTTAGATTTGCGATCATGATATGTTATATGCAAAGACTCAGGTGATCTAGTATCATATCAGTTTCTCCTGCTGAGAAGGACATCTTCCAGCTGCCACTTCTGTGTTCAGCATGCTGGCCATAGCTGTTTCTCTGCGAGTCAGATCTATTGACTCCTATGTTCTTCTGCTGCTATGCTCCCTTCCCCATTGCTCAGTCAGCTTTCTCAACTTTCCTTTTGATGTTCAGGGCTCCTAGGATGTCATATGTACTGGATTTATTTGTTCTTTTTGGTCTTTGTTGTTTGAGGGATATGGGAAACATCTGTCTACTTAGCTATCTTGGCTCTGCCTCCAAGGCTTTGCATTTAGGTGTGATTCTAAAGATCCCACTGGAACTTAGGGAAGCAGGTTCCAGACATCAGTCAAATCTATGCATGTACATTTGGACAATTGCTGTTGCAATTGGAAACAAGGAAGGATCAGTAATTGGAAAATACAGTCTTGGTAATGGACATAATGCTGGAGATCACATGATAGGATTTTGCAAGACTAATGACTTCTTCATTGCAAATACCTTTTTTAACCAACACAAATGGCAACTGTACACAGGGGCCTCACCAGATGGAATACACAGGAACCAAAGCTCTGTATCAGCGGACTGAACAAGACCAGGTGCTCACTGCAACACAGATTGTCAATTGCTCGTGTGCAAATTCCAGTTGAAACTGAAGAAAATTAGAACAAGTTCACAAAAGCCAAGGTATAACCTTGAGCATATCCTTCCTAAGTTTAAAGACCACCTGAAGAACAGATTTGATGTGTTGACCACTAATGACTGAATGTGAGATGAACTGTGGAATGACATCAAAGACATCATTCATAAAGGCAGCAAGAGGTCATTAAGAAGACGGGAAAGAAAGAAAAGAGCAAATTGGATATTAGAAGAGACCTTGCTAAAGCAAAAGGAAGTAATGCTGAAGTAAAAGACCTAAACAGATTTCAAAGGGCAGTTTGAGAAGGCAAAATAAATTATTATAATGACATGTGAAAAGAGCTGGAAAAGGAAAAATAGAAGGCAAGAACACATCCTGCATTTCTCAGGTTGAAAGAGCTGAAGAAAAGATTCAAGACTCTAGTTGCAATAGTGAAGGATTCTCCAGGGAAAATATTAAAGGAGTCAAGGAGCATCAGAAGAGGGTAAAAAGAATACAAAGAGTCATTATACCAGAAAGAACTGGTCAATGTGCAGCCATTTGAAGAAGTAACATATGATCAGGAACCAATGGTACTGAACAAAGAAGTCAAAGCTTCATTGAAGGCTATAGGAATTGATCGAATATCAGTTGAGATATTTCAACAAACAGATGCAGTACTGGAAATGCTCACTCGTATTATGCCAGGAAATTTGGAGAACAGCTACCTGGCCAACTGACTGGAAGAGACCCATATTTATGCCCATTCTAAAGAAAGGTTATCCAACCAAATGCAGAAATTACTGAACAGTATCATTAATATCACATGCAAGTAAATTTTTTCTCAAGATCATTCAAAAGCAACTGCAACAGTATATTGACAGGGAACTGCCAGAAATTCCAGCTGGATTCAGGAAAGGATGTGGATCCCTGGATATCATAGATGATGTCAGATGGATCTTGGCTGAAAGCAGAGAATACCAGAAAAGTGTTTACCTGTGTGTCTTTGACTATGCAAAGACAGTCTACTGTGTATATTGTTAACAAGTTATGGCTAATATTGCATAAACTGGGAATTCCAGAACACTTAATTGCACTCTTAAAGAATCTGTATATGGATCAAGGAGCAGTTGTGTGAACAGAGCAAGGGGACGCTACATGATTTAAAGCCAGGAAAGGCATGAGTCAGGATTGTATCCTTTCACCACACCTGTTCAAGCTATATGCTGAGCAGATAATCCCAGAAGCTGGATTATATGAAGAAGAACAAGGCATCAGGATTGGAGAACGACTCATTAACAATGTGAGTTACGTAGGTGGTATCACCTTACTTGCTGGAAGTACAGAAGATTTGAAACACTTACTGCTGAAGGTCAAGGACCACAGCCTTCACTATGGATTGCACCTCAACATCAAGAAAACAAAAATCCTTACAACTAGACCAGTAAGCAACATTGTGATACATGGAAAAAGGATTGAGGCTGTCAAGGATTTCATTTCACTTGGGTCCATAATCAATGCCCGTGGAAGCAGCAGTCAAGAAATCAAAGGACACATTGCTTTGGGAAAATCTGCTGCAAAGGATCTCTTTAAAGTACTGAAAAATGAAGATGTCACCTTGAAGGTGCACCATGGTATTTTCAGTAGCATCATATGCATGTGAAAACTAGACAATAAACAAAGAAAACAGAAGATTGATGCTTTGAATTGTGGTGTTGGAGAAGAATGATGAATGTACCATGGACTGCCAAAGGAACCAACAGATCTATTCTGGAAGAAGTACAAGCAGAGTGCTCCTTAGAAGCAAAGACAGCAAGGCTGCATCTTCCATACTTTGGACATGTTGTCAGGGAGGATCAGTTCCCGGAGAAGGATATCATGCTTGGTAGAATGTAGGGGCAGTGAAAAACAGGAAGACCTTCGACAAAACGGATTGACCCAGTGGCTACAACAATGGGCTTAAACATAAAAGAGATGCAGACAGGGTTAAAGACCTGGCGGCGTTTCATTCTGTTGTGCATAGGTCACTATGAGTCAGAACTGACTCAGCGCCACCTAAGAACACAACAACATTGTTCACAACAACAATTAGACCTGATTAATGAAGAGATTTTCCTTTTTCTTTTACCACCTTTTCAGAGTTGTTCAGCTAAAGCAGTCAGTGAGCCTGCTGGCACACAGGCCCTTTAGCACGGTCTTGTGAAGATCACTGATTCTTCACTGCCTAGTCTGCCCTCTTCAAACAGCTCACCGAGAGCAGGAACCCTGACCCAAGGTCAGTCAATCGGGGTCATAAATTTCCATGGAACTGATGAATTTGAAATGTGAGATTCTCTGCTAGCACTTTGCAGTAGAAAACATGGGCGATCTTAACAATTCTAAACAGAGGCTGAGACGAAAAGGATGCAAAAGAGGAATTACAGAGTGGGTCCGGGGCCATGGAAACTCATGAATATCTAACATTATAACCCAGCACATTCCCACAGATATAGAATGAGAGACCCTGTGACCTCCAGGCTTGACTAAACAGTTGGTTCTGGGAACTGGCCTCTGTGTTTGACGATGGTCCAATTTCAGTTTGGTAACCCTCTACTGCCTGCTTTTTCCCCTTGAGGGAAGTTGAGTTTCTCATAATCAGAAGAACAGACCAGAAAACAAATGGAATTTTTGCTGTTTAGACCTTCTTCCCTGAGCAGGGTATCGGTGCGTTCTCATCTTTTCACTACTGCTGTGGGCTTGCAGACTGTGCCTACCGTCAGTGCGCACTGTGAACAAGGCGCTGACAGGCAGCTATTACCCATTCAGGAAATGTCATGCTCTTTTTTGCATTCCCCTGGACAGCTGCTCCCCAAAGAATTGCAGCACTGTCAAATTTTAAATGTTGCCTGGCTCTCCTTCAGTGTGCTTATGTGAGAAACACGGTGTCTCTTTGGACATAATAAGCACTGTAACTATTTCTGGGATTGAATTGAATTGCATGCATGCTGCATGCTTGGTTTCCCCTGTATGAAGCAAGTAACACCAGCTGAGTGCACTTCTGAGTTGCTGGGAACAAAGGCCCTGCACTGTCCACATCTGGACAGAGTACTACATCCTGTCTGCAGACTTCTACATTGGTTGCTTGAAATATACAAGCACGTATAGCTTAAGATACTTGGAACTGTTAGGTGGGGGGACTGTGGGCTTGTAGGCTCTTCCTTACCGTTTTCTCTATTCCCTCATATGCCTTATGCCTTTGACAACGAGTATTTATGATATGCCAATGCTTTGGGCCATATGTCAGCTATTACTACACGTGAAGGGTAAATCAGGTGGCAATTCCATAGTGAACATTTTTGTTAAAATTAGAAACTCAACATTTGTATATATATTTTTTTAACTAGAAAGAGTCCCACTTTCCAGGTTCCTTTTTTTTTTTTTTTTAAATAGGTAAAAGTATCTGGTAAGTATGTAAAAAGGAATACAAAAAATGTCCATAAGTAGACATTATGCCTTGCCAAGTAAAGCCAAGTGCCGTCGAGTCGGATCCAACTCATGGCGACCCTAGGGTCCAGGTCACCTTCAATTTTTATAAGAATATTATGAGGTAGATATTCTTACCTGTATTTTACGGATGATGACACTGAGGTTTGGAGTGGCTAATGGACATTGCCTGAGGTCTGCTGAGGGACAGATTTGGACCCTGAGTTGGTGTCAGTCAATCCCACTCAATATTAATGTCAATTCAGAGCTGTTCCATTCTGTTCTGACACCGACTACACATGCAGCACTTCTTCCTTGGACCTTGACCACCAGAGCTGGATCTGATCTCACAGCTTGAAGGTTGAAGCGCAAAGTTCTTTAGATTGCCAAATCTGCCCCAGTTTGCAGACACCAGCTGCAAATTTAAGGATGCCAGCTGCGCCCCCCCTCCCCTGCCACTTTTGATATGCTGGCTACAAATTCAGGGGTTTCGCACTACGTCATCAGTATTCCAGCTGTAAGTGCAGGGATTCCCAGTTCCCCTCAGTTCTGATACCTCAGGTTTGATAATTTGTTAGAATGACCCACAGGACCCAAGAAAGAGCTGTATTTATGATTACAGTTTTATTGTAGAAAAAAAAAATCACATGAAGAGATGCATAGAGTGTGGTAAGGAAAGGTTGGTAATGTGAAGCTTTCATGTCCCCAAGGATGTGCTACCACCCCGTCTGCATCTATTGCCAACCAAAAGACTTAGGGACCTGCTGTGTCCAGACACTTTACTGAGTGGCCTCGTTACCTAGGCATGGTTGATTAAATTCAGTCTCCAGCTCCCGTCCCCTGAGATCAGCCTGATATGACCTGGAAGGTCTTTCTGGTCTAGTCAGTGCCCACCCAAGAGCATCTCCTCACTAGCATAACAAAGTTTCTAAGCATTTACAGACAATCTCTCAGGAACTGAGGACAAAGTCCGTGTCCTCTTGGTACAGTTAATTGTGGACCTCCCAGACCCAAACCTCATTTATTCCAAAGCCCATAATCTTTCCATCTTGCCATCTAGCTAGTAGAATACAAATTACTCCAGCACTGGTTTGGAATGCTTTTAAAACTTTCATTTAGTTTCTCATTTTTTTTTTTGTAAACTTTACACTTAAATTCTCATCTTCACCAACAGAGTTTTATTTCTTTAAAAATGGCTTTTGAACTTGGAGGCTTTTGCTGTGAATAACAGCAAATTTCTGAGGCTGTAACTCATTGTTCGTAATCAGGTGGTAGGAAAGATTTTTTTCTGTTGCCTTTACTCAAAGTAGTTTCATATCTATCTATTTATCTGAGCAATTAATCAAAGACTTAAATAATCAAATCAACAGCAAGAAGTCCTGCAGTGCACTTCCATGTTACAGTCACTGTTTCTCAGCACTTTAAATGATTTCTTAGCCAAGCCCTCTAAAACCATGTGAATCATGCGACCAAGTGGCAGAGATACTTGGGATGATTTAGCCACGGGAATATATTTCAGATGACTTTGCAGGCAATATAAAGAGAAATGATTACAGTAAAGATATGTCCAAACTGAAAAGCACTCAATAGTTTATATCCCTGAAATGATACTGCTAGGCCCTATACTTATAGTCTAAAAATTATGTTTTACAGAAGCAACACTTGTAATTAATAGTCAACTAATTTAATAAAAAAAGAAAGCCCTGTGAAAACATCTTTATTTAAAAACCTGCATTTTTACGTGGCTCAGAGTCAGCATACTGGCCAAGTTCTTAGTTGACTGTAGGTGGGTAGGAAAAAATAGTGCACGTATAGCTTCTAAGAACCAAGATTCAAAAAACAGAACTGCTTTTGACCAAAAACTGTGAATGGCAGGTGTATTTTGAATAAGAAACTGATTTTGGGACTCAAAATTAATTACAGCATTAGCCACTAAATAAAAATTCTATTAGTATTTAGTTGTGTAAAGCATTTGTTAGGTCCTAATTGACACGAAACCTGAATTTTGCAGACTGGGCACAAGGCTTCCCTATGTGGGTATTTTGTGTTTGGTCTGCAAAATGATTTATAAATTAAATATTAGTGGGAAGATTTTCAATAAAAATCAGGGTTTGGGGCTTCTTAAAAAAAAAAAAAGAAGAGCCAGCAACACAGAGCCTATAGTCTCTTTTAGTTGAGGTATGTGCTTTCCATTTTTCTACCTTCCCTTCCTCTCAAATTCTGTGCATGCAAATTTGCCTCCACAGCGACTTAACTCATTTAAAGTTATCTGACTAGCCCTGTAGGCATTTCAGTTTTAATTCAGATTCTAAGGCCTCCCTGCTTGTTGTTAAGTTTCTGGACTGCTTAGGCACACTTGTGTCTTTTGGAACACTTTGTTAATCTTCAGATGATGATGATGATTAAGGTGTTTATATCTGGTGGCAATTAGGCTCTATTATTAAGATTTCACAGACTTCTAGAAATCATACTGACCTTAAAAATAGACAAACCTACTGATATCAAGAAATTGACAAAATAGAAAGTAGGAATTAGGACTCTCGTAGCACTATCTGCTGTGAGAGATCTGGAACATATTGAGAAAGCTTTGGAGCGTACCGGGAGAATCTAGCACACTACATAATTAAGTGCTATAAAGTCAGGAGTGGAACAGTAGATTCTGTGCTGTAAGTTTGCCATGCTCTGCCCTCATGCCCCCACAAAAAAAACGAGTAAGACCAGAGAAAATCTAAAACCCATAGTAATAAGATGCTGAAATAATAGTGAATCTTACGATATTTGACATGTTAGAAATATAAATAAGGCAGAGTTGCCACTTTTAGCAAGGGAAATTAGCAAATAATTTCTTAGTCTGTGTGTGTTCCATGAAATACATGGAGTGTACTTACACTAAAAATATTTGCCATTTTTCTGAAATTCAAACTTAGCTGTGAACTCTGTATTTTAACTTGCAATACAGAATACAAGAAGACAGTGCATTCAAATCTTGGTCATTACCATAGTCAACGCTTAGTCAGCAGATACCGTAGCCAGAGGGATCCTGGTTCCAACCTGAGAACTGAGTAACAGAGAGAACTAGTACAGGAGACATTCTGGGGATGTTCCAAACGTCAGGCAATCAGACAAGATTGGGGCTGGTAAGCAATATGTTGAGAAGGGCTCTGAACCCTCTGACATGAGTCCAGTGACTGTTTGGAATGATGGGGACAGCAATGAGTCCGTTACCTACCAGGTGCTGTTCTCGCTGCTTCGCATCCATTAACTTATTTAATCTTCAAAGCAACCTTGTGAGGTGGATACCACTGTTATCTCCTTTTCATAGGTAAGGAGACTGACTGCCAAAATATAAATTAGTTTGTGCAAGTGGAGTTAGAAATAGCCAAGCCAAGTGCCGTCGAGTCGGATCCGAAATGGCAGAGCTTAATATGTGTTCTGTTATTTCCTTATTACTTAAATGGTGGTGTGCTAGGAAGATCATAGCAATTATTTATTGAATACTAAATGCTCAGAATTGGATCAGCATCAACAGGTTTTTGAAGTGCTGTATAAATCTGACACATAACTTTTCTGGCAAAACTTTGAGGTAGACATTATTGTCAAAGATTAAAAAAAAAATCTGTTGCTTTTAGGGGTAGGAATTGTTAAAGGTACTTTCCTTCCACTGTGGAGGAGAGAAGCACCGAGTATGTTACTTTTCAAACACCATCAAGTGTTACAATTTTAGAGAAAAGGAGATAGGCGAGAGGAGAAAGGAATAGTAAACCAAAGAAAAATTCATTTATATCTTAAAGGATTTGCATCAGTTGCAGTTTGTAATTTACCAGCATTTTCATCAGTCAGTATTCATATTTTATGACTCCATGTTTTACAGAGCTTCAAGTCCAAATAGCACATTGTTACGTATCTATATCTGTTATAGTTGTTGGAGCGGATATGTCTATCTGCCTGTCATCTCCCTACCTGTCTTTCTATATGCATCATCAACTGTTTATCTAGCTCTGTTTTATATATTTTAATAATAAATTGAACCCTGTATATATCTGAGAACATTCTTGTCCTTTGAGGTCTTGGATGTCAGGAAACTTACGGTGTGTGAACATTCATGAGAAATTAAAACAGGGGGTCATTAATGTTAAACCAAAAAAAACCCAACCCACTGCCATGGAGTAGATTCTGAGAGCACCTCAGTAGGACAGAGTAGATCTGTCTCATAGAGTTTTCAAGGAGTACTTGGTAGATTCGAACTGCTGATTTCTTTATTAGCAGCTGTAGCACTTAACTACTACACCACCAGGTTCCTGGCTTCCTGGTATTAGCCCAGCTAGTTCAGTCTGGCAATGAGCTCTGTAACCCCAAATGGTATTGTCCATTTCTGGGCCTCACAGTATAATCTACTGCCTTTGGATAAGCAAAAGCATGGCTGCCTCAGGGTCTACTTTTACAAAAGCTGATTTTGTTCTTTTTTTAAGGAAAACATGTACATACTGCCTTTATTATAATTGTGGTTGTTGGCTGAATGAAAACAAGTAGTAGCTAATAAAGTGTCAGATGACAAAAAAAACCCCACATTTGGGTAAGTTATAACAACTTTTTGGGTTGAACAGTAAAAATGGTATTGTATTTTTGCACCAATTACCAATGCAGAGTTAAACAATAAATGTAATAAGGGAACTTTAGGTCAAAAAGGGTCTCAAACATATTCACTATCTTTTAGTTTTTAGACAAAGGAACCAAGGAAGAAAAACTAACATATGCACCATGTGATTTTTTTCTTAAAGACAGAATGAAATTTTCATTGTAAATTTTTCCATCTTCCAAAGAACAGGCGCCTGCAATTTTGAGTTCTCACTGTGCTTTAGCAGAAAGCAAAACAAAACTATTTCCATCGAGTCAATTTCTGACTCACAGAAACCCTGTAGGACAGAGTAGAATTGCATTATAGCATTTCCAAGGAGCACCTGGTGGATTCAAGTTGCTGATCCTTTCATTAGCAGCCATAGCCCTTTACTATACCAGCTGCCAGAGTTTTCTGTTTTAGGATCTTCTAAAAATTGTGGGTGGCTTCTTTTGGCTGGACAGAAATTCAACTCTTTTAATTGCAAAGCGGGGTAAATAAATATCAAGACACAAGAGAAAGAACATGGTCAAAGTTTTCAGGTAACTGTTTACTCTCTATTTAAAATGCAGTGCTCAAAGATTCCTTTCAGCTCCCTGCCTGAAACGGAGAGATTTCATGTGTCTGTTAGGTCCAGTGCTGAGCTTGTTTGAAATGCAAAATGTTCCAGTAGAAAATCCAAGGAGAAGATGGAAATTTACTTCTGAATGATTATGGATAATTTCAGAACCATGCTTCCCTAGTAACTAACTTTTCCTGGTTCTAGAGGGCACAAAGGAAGTGTGATGATGAAGCTGATGAAGAAGCTTTCTGAAAACCTTCAAGATCTTAATCCGGTTGCCTCTTTTGCTCAGATAAGAGCAAAGGGTAATACCTGAAAGCACAAGCACTTACTTCAGTAGTCTGGGACAAAAACATCATATGGTGATATTGTTCCCTCTCTGAGGGAAACAAAGCAATTTTATATATAAGAAAGCAGTGGTCTCTGCCATTCCATTCTCACAGTAGCATTCATAAGTTTATTAATTATTTTTTGTATTATTTAGGGTTCTCCAGAGAAAGATTCTGACTTGACGACACTAGATTTTTTTTTTAGAGAAAGATTACTCTTATATTGAGAATGAAGGAGAGACACATTGGCTGGTACATTTTAAGGAATGGTTCACACATGATTGCTGGGGTTGCAAGCCCATGTCAAGTGACAGGCTGGGAACTCCAGTAGTGTTGTGTCTGAAATTAGTAGATGAGGTGATGGGAGGGAACTTCAGCTATATGTTAAAGAGAATTGGGGTAGGACTGTCAATCCGTTCATAAGTTCACCTCCCTGCTCCATTGTAAAGGTAGTTTCCCTGGAGTGTGGCTTGAACCACCCTTTATCCTTTTATCCTACAAGAGATAAAAGGAAGCAGAAGCAAGAAGAGAGTTGGAAACTTCATTCCATCAAGAAAGCAGCACAGGGAAAAGAGAGTGTCCGTCAGACCTGAGGTTCCTGTACCAAGATGTTCCCTGAGCAAAGATTGATATAACATAAGAACTTTCCTCCAGAGCAGACAGGGAAAGCCTTCCCCTGGAGTGGATACACTGAATTCAGACTTGTAGCCTACTGGACTTTGTAAGAATAAACTTTTCTTTGCTAAAGCCATCCACTTTGTGGTATTTTTGTTAGAGCAATACCAGACAACTAAAACAGAGTTTGGTACCAAGGGAGTGGAGTGCTGCTCTTACATGCACCTAAAATGTGGAAGCCATTTTGAAACTCTGAATGGATACAGATTCAGAAGGAACTGAGGAGAACTTTTACCACCACTGAAGTCAAAGATGCTGACAAATGAACAGCAGAGGACCAGCAGCAGCAGCAACAGACAGGCAGCAGTTGAACTTGACCAACACAAGACAGTATTGGAATTGACCCATGGAGGAAGAGAGCTGAGTGCTGTGCACAGAGGTTTCCTGGTGGAGTGGGGTGCTCCTGGGCACTTGAGTCAGTGGAGCTAGGCTTGCTGATCCATGGAGTGAGAGAGCTGAGTGTCGGTGTTCAAGAGGTTTCCTGGCAGAGTGGGGTACCTCTGGGCACTTGAATCAGTGGAGCTACAGAGCTTTGGAACACCTGCCCCTGCAGGGCAGAATTGGGCCTGAGGCCTGGGCCATGAGGCCATAGAAAGCAGAAGCTGAAGAGACAAAGAGCATGAGAAGCTGAGCCGCCTAAGTCTCAAAAGGTATGGCTGTAATCTCATGGGCTTGAAAGGGTGGAGCCATGGCTTTCTGTGTTTGTAGGAGTGGAATTGCCACTTAGTTGGTCTTCCCACCTTAGGTTGCACCTAAAGCTAAGGGGGCAGAATTTCTGTCCAAGTGGGCCTACAAGGTAGAGTTGTAGCATAGGGCTGAGAATCTTCACTCAGAATCAAGAGAGTGTGGACAATACCTAGAGTCTGGAGGGCCAAACTAATGTATAAACTACCTCAGAGAATGGAAGATTCTTTTCAGAGCTTTGAGGGCTAATGTAGTGAGTTCTGCTAACTTGCTTGTTGCCTGTTAATGCCTTCTTTCCCTGCAGTTTTTCCCATTTATAATGGAAATGTGTAACTAGTGCCTATTCTGTCATTGCACCTTTGGAAGCAGATAGCTTGTATTCTAGGTTTCACAGATGTGTAGAGTTTTTGTATTTTGGACTTGGAACTGATTTAAGACTTCCGTCATATAGGATGGAAACCCTGGTGGAGTAGTGGGTTAAGTGCTACGTCTGCTAAATGAAAAGTTGGCTATACAAATCTGCCAGGTGGTCCTTGGAAACTCTGTGGGGCAGTTCTGCTCTGAACTATAGGGTTGCTATGAGCCAGACCTGACTCAATGGCAGTGGTTTTTTTTTTTTAAAACATATTGGATGGATGTTTTTGCTATGATGGCATGATTGTGGTATGAATTTCAAAGATATGATTTTGGGGAGGCAAAGCGTGAGATGTCATGGATTGAACTGTGTTCTCCCAAAAACATGTGTAGTAATTTGGCTGGGCCAGAATTCCCTCTAATCTGTCAGTGCCCTCCATTTTGTGATTTTTCTGATACTGTAAATCCTAGTCTCTGCCTGGGGCTAACAGAGTGGATTATGTTAGAGAGGATTAGGGTGGGACTGTCAATCTCTTCATCAGATCACCTCCCTGCTCCATTGTAAAGGGAGTCCCTGGATTGTGGCTTGTATCACCTTTTATCCTTTTATCCTACGAGAGATAAAAGAAAAGGGAAACAAGCAGAGAATTGAGAACCTCATGCTATCAAGAAAGCAGCACTGAGAGAAGAGTGCATCCTTCAGACTCAAGGTTGCTGCACCAAGATGCTCCCTGACCACAAGGACTTTCCTGCAGAACCAACAGACGGAAAGCCTTCTCTTGGAGTGGACACTCTGAATTCAGACTTGTAGCCTACCTGACTGTGTAAGAATAAACGTTTCTTTGCCAAAGCTATCCACTTTGTAGTATTTTTGTTAGAACAGTACCAGATGACTGACACAGGTGACAAAGCTATGATACAGTCTTGAGGCAGAATCTTTCTCTGTCTAGAAACTTCAGTTATTGTTTTTAAGACATTCAACTAATTGAATTAAGTTTACCCACATTATACAAGGTGATCTGCTTGATTTAAATGTTAATCACATGTAAATACCCTAATAACAGTATCTATACTAGGGTTTGACCAAATGACTGGACACCATAGCCTAGCAAAATTCCACATAAAATTAACCATTGCATTTTCTCTTCCTTTGGGCATAAAAGGAAAATTCAACACATGGCTTGTCAGTGGAAGATTTAGCTTCGTAGGTTATGTGTTCCTCCCAAATTCCCATTATAAATTATTATCTTTGACTTTCTTATGAGACAATTGAGACAGAGGGTTCAGGCACATTTGATCAGGTTCATATAGCTAGGAAATGGTAGAACCCATCAGATTTGTTTAACTCCAATGCCATGTGCTTTTCCTGTACACCATCTCCCGGGATAAATTGCTCAGCCCTATCAGCTTCAGTTTCCTAACCAGTTAGATGGCGATACTATTACCTGCTTTAGTGGGCTGTGTTAAGGATTAGAGATAATGCAGAGTGACTGTGTGCAGTTATGTTCAGTAAGTCAAAGTTTTTACTATTATTAAACAAGTAACGTGTCTGATACTGAACAGAGGTCTAGGTGGCTGTACAGTAGGTTTCAGGAAAGTCTGAAGACTTTAGTAGGAACATTTAGTTCAAGGAAAATGATGACTAGATGAAGAGTAAACAAGGGAATGGCCTAATTTGCTGTAAAATGAAGGCAGAAGCCTAGAAAGCAGATGACTGAAGTCAACTTGGAGAGAATGTGAACACTCGTAATTCTTGGGAGAGATGGAACACATCCCCGTAAATCCACTAGTTTGTCAAAGTGTTTCATTGCTAAGTGTTTAAATTTTAAATAATGTATTTACTAATAAAGGAACTCTATCATATGCATAAGAAAAATGAAAAATGAATCAGGAAGACTGAAGAATTGATGCCTTTGAATTATGGTGTTGGCAAAGAATATCGAATATACTGTGGACTGTCAGAAGAACAAACCACTCTGCTTTGGAAAGAGTAAACCCAGAATGTTCCTTAGAAGTGAGGATGGAAGATTACATGTTATCAGGAAGGACACCTTGCTTGGAAAAGTAGAGGGTAAGTGTAAAAGAAGACGACTTTCATTGAAATGGGTTGACTCAGTGGCTGCAACAATGGCCTCAAGCCTAACAGCTGTGAGAACAGTGCCAGGCCAGGCCGTGTTTCCTTCCTTTGCACCCAGGATGCCTGGGAGTCAGGACTGACTTGATGCCTAACAGCAATCAGTTTTTTGAACCCCAGGCGTGAAGACAGCAGAGGTCACCATTTCGTTTTGTTTTGTATCCCATCATAGTATAGAATTTGGACTGAAATCATCATACAGTGATTTGCTATTTTCATGTGTAACTGGGGCTAGAACTTAGTTTTTTTTTTAATGCAGTACAGTGTAGGTTTGACATTGAAAAAAGTAAGGATGCGTGACAGCAGCAAGAGTACTTTTGTATGTGACTCTATAACCTGTCAAAGGATTTGCATCAGGTCATTACGAAGTGCTGTCATTCTCATTCACAATAAAGGCCCTCAAGTCCCTCAAAGTCCTGAACCAAAGGCTGTCACCCAGTCAGCACTAGTTTCATCTGCGTGTGAGTTGGCTGTGATACTGTTGATGCGTGTCAAGCTCTTGTTAAATTTACTGTGGGTCAACCACCTAAATAGTTCTCCTCAGTGATTCAGTCATGAAACAAGAGGCCCAGACAAACCTAGAGAAGTGTGGCAACTGGCATCTTCATGATAGCTACATTAGGCATTTGATTAATGGGATAGGATTTGAATTGAACACAAATACCAACAGGAATGATATAGTAAAAATTCCCACACTTTTGTTTTTATATTGGTATATTATTCCAAAGGCATTTAGTTTGGTTTGCTCACGACTGGCCCTCTTGAGGATAAAACGGGACAATTTTAGAGTCTTACTGAAATTGTTACTCGTTTCCTTCATCAGACTTTCATAAGTCAGGTGCTGTGTTAAGCACTGAAGATATCAAGGCAACCAGGATTTCCCTCCATCCCCAAGTCTCTTGATTGTTAGGACCAGATATTGCATTGGATTAACAAAAATTAGCATTTTTCTGCTCGTGAAATTCTCTTTTTGTTTGGCCTTATAAACAGTTTGGCTTTTCTCAAAAGGTACTGTGCATTAAATATGAAGCACTTTGGAAAGCAAGGAAAAGTAGGAAAGCAAGGACAGTCTTTTTCCGGAGCCTGTATCATCCCTCCCTGCTTGTATCTGAGTTCCTCATTTTCTTAGATAGAGAGATGGAAGTTCCTTTTGTATTAGGACAAGGGTTGTTGTTGGCTTTGGATTTCCCCCACTTCAGTGGAAGCTATGGCCTTCACCTTGGTTTGGAAGGTACTTTTATCGTTTCCTAACTGTAGGATCTGAAACTATGCTTTTTAAACTAACTGCTAAATCACTGGAACTGTGGAACAATTCAGAAAAGACATAAAACTGCGATCAGGTTCTCCGGATGCCTGTAGATGTTTTTAGTCTATTGCCCTGCCCTTTCAACTTTTATATTTTTATTTTATTTACCTCTTTATTACAGAATTGCCATCTGATTATCAGAGAAGATTCTAAATAAATAGAGAGGAGAAAAACAGAAAATAAAAATTTATAGGCTATCTCAATACTCAGATAGTGCCACTGTTGATATTTTGTGAACCATTCTTGCAGTAGTGTTTAAGGTACTTTGAATGGAAGTGAAATTTTGCTGATTGCACTGAGCTATGTATCAGGCTTTCTTCTCATGATGTGAATAACATACTACATCACTGCACATTTCTGTTAATATTTGGTTTTTATATCATATTTTATGCACAACAGGCTATTCCCTATTATTGGACATTTCATTGTTTTAATACGTTTTGCTAAACACCACTGTGGTAAACACTTTTGGTAGCTAACTTTTTCTTTATGTTAATCAATTGTTCATTTATTTATTCATTCAACAGATATTTATTAAATCTCAACTGTATGCCCAGCATTAATCCAGGCACTTAAACTAAATCAATAAACAAGGTCAATGTGCTCTGTGTCACCAGGAGCATTTGTTGCAGCCATTATTATTTTAGTGGGAAAAAATCTGCAGAAGGAGGAATTGGTGATCAAAGAACTGGAACATTTTTAAGCATTTAAAATGTATTGCCAGATTGCTCTCCTGAATCCATATAATAATTTGTACTCCCACAAATATTCTGTAAAGTGGTTGTTTTTTCTGTATTTGCCAAAAGGAAGTATTACTTTTTTTTTTTTGAAGTCAATTTGAGGATTGAAGTCTTTGAATTTTTACTGATTCTTGATAAAATTCTGATTACCCACTGGTTCCCTTTTGGTTATAAACCTTGGTATCTAGTAAATGTCTTGTGTGGCTCAAGATATAGTTTATTCATGATGCTTATCCTTCTGCTATCAACTTTACTTCTTATCCAGACTTGCTCTGGCTCCTTGAGACGTGTTTATGATGCTGACCTCATACTAGTTCCTGTCTGTTTCTTTGTTTTATACATTCATTGGCCTTTTTGTCACTTGTTCTTTTTCTACTCAGCAAGATTTCAACTTCTTAAATCCCTGCACAGAGCTATGATAGACTTCTATTTTATGCTTCTGTCAGTCTGTTAACAAGCCCATATTCAATGCTCACTAACTTGTATACAACTTTCTAGGAAAGTGCAATTCCTACTCCTACTAATTATTTGCTTGTCTAAGGTCCCCACAGTGGAAAACTGCAATACAATGATTTTGATGTGGAAAATAGATCCACTCTGAGTATTTCAGGAAGAGATTTATTTCAGAGAGCTACAAGCTTGCACAACTGTTAGAAAGATTAGAGAAGCAGAAGTCAATAACTATATGAACACATAGAGGTCAGATTGTCTCTGTAGAGAACTCTTGTATCTGATGAGACACTGGGATAGGCATAGGTCATTTCCATGGTGGGTATTCATCTCTTTGTTTGTCAGTTTGCATCTTAGGCAGCTCTTAGTTCTTTTTCCGAGTCACCTCTTTCTGTTACAAGCTGTAAGCACTTTTGTTGAAAAACAGCCACTTCCCTTCTAATGGCACATTAATGTTGCCCTATCTGCTGCTATGGCTGTTTTCTGACAGGCAACAGGAATCTTATGTTTCTGTGTGTCTTTACCCTACACCTTCAGTCTGCCCTGCTTGCCGTCAGCCTGAGTCAAGTTGCTGAGCCACAGCTTCTTGCTACCTGGCTGGAGTCCATCCCCCTCTAATATACACCCTCTGATACTGAGTTGCAGTCAGCAAAGCTTCAGTGCTGTGAACTGGCTGTGCTCCAGGCCTCAGCAGCTGATAAATCTGCCTTGGCATTTGATGTTAAGTATAGCTCTCAGATGATGACTACTTTTTTTGAAGCTGCGTGCAACATTTTGATAGGCTGTTATTATAAACCAGCACCTAAGACTAGAAACAGGAATGGGAAGGAATTTTCCATGCACAGAAGCCCGTTAGCAGTGGTTGTCCTTTTCTGCACTTATTAATGTCGAACCTAAAGATACTGAACTGAATGTGATCCAAAAATCAAAAAAGACAGGCTAGGGTATAGTCACCCATAGGGGACCTAAATTTGAGGCTTTGGCAGACAGGAACCTCAGATGGCCTTTGATCTGAGATGTCCTTGGAAATAAAGATCGCTGTCTGTCATGTATATATATCCTCAATAGACAGAAGTGCCTGGTATTGATAGATGTGAAACAAAGATGCCAGCTGATGCTAGGAGTTACCAGTATCCCTCAGGTCGGTGTTTATTTTTCCCAAACCTGGAGCCTAAAGAGTTACTCCAAAAAAGACTTTTCATTGTCACCATAGTGTAGCCAGCCAAGTGCCATCGGGTCAGATCCGACTCGTGGCGACCCATAGTGTAGGCAATGCTTTTTTTTTTTTAATTTTACTTTCATCTGGAGATTCACCATTAGCACATTAAAATTTCCAATGAATCTTGCAGTAAGAAAACCGATTTAATTTTGTTTAACCCAGCATTTTTCAACTTGTTTTTTACTATATGTATTTTTTCTTCTGCAATATTTTGATAAAGGCATTTTGAAGCCTGGGGATTATTTTGCCTTTTATTTCCTGTGGTCAGCTATTTTCTTCCGGATTGACTGTACTAGAAGTTCTTGAACTTATTCTGTGGCATTGACCCCCATGGCAGACTTGTGAAGCTTCTGAACCTTTTGTAAGAATAAATGTTTAAAGCAAAACACATGGTATTACAGCAAAATTAATTAGCATCAAAAAATTTAAAAATTGTTCCCAAACAATAAAATACTAAAAATTTAAAAATTCTGGTATAGTAACATATGCATTTCTTTATCAATATATGAGATAACCAGATCTAGTGCCAGTTAGGTAGAGTGGGAATAAATATAGTATATATCTACAACCGCTATTAGAATTTTGGTGACACAGTGGTTAAGAGCTTACCTGCTAACCAAGAGGTCAACAGTTTGAATCCATCAGCCACTCCTTGGAAACCCTATGGTGCAGTCCTGCTCTGCCCTATAGTGTCACCAGGCACTAGAATTGACAAGTAATAGATATAACAGTTGTAATGTGATACGGAAATGTCTGATTCCTGTTGGTGACTCATTTAAGTCTTTTATTTAAATTACTTTAGATTTAGCATCTACCACTAAATATAAATGCTTCTAAGATGCAAGGCTGCCTCCAGGTTTTATGTAACAGCGTGTTGTGTGGGACGCTTAGTTCATGCTGTTTGTTGATATCACCTTAACTACTGATCTGTTATTTTTAAGAGGCAGTATTAAATACTTAGAAATATACAGCTGCATAAGTTATGAATTACATAAATTAGAATATGTAATGCTACTTTCACCACTGTAGTCATGAAATTTAACAAGTTTTAAAAAATTGATAGCATGTTATGAAGTCCACAAAGTCATAATGCTATTGTGCCATTGTACCTTAAAAGATTTAGGTTAGACATGAAGGAAGTTGTTTGTTTTTGTTGTTATTGTTGTCTGTTTTAATATCAAAGGCTATTAAATGTTAGAGTGACAGGCTCTATTTAATGGCCGTTAAAAGACTTCTGTTTGAGGTGATTTGAGAGTCCTGAAGATAGAGTGCGTTGGACTGATGATTTCTCAGGGTCTTGCTTAGTCACTTGATTTATGATTCTGTGTTCCGATATGTAAGAAAAAAAAGCAGTTTGGTATGTTGATGCGCAAGTGAGCCGGCTTGACTAAATCACATGAGAGCATTCTCCTTGTTTCAGTATTATTCTCTCTTTAAAAAAAAGAATAAATTTTCAGAAAGAAAATAGAGGACAGTGATTCATGTTTGCAGAATATTTCACCCAAAAAAAGTATGAAAAGCAAATTTCATATGTGCTCTGAAACTTTCTGTGGTTCTGTTGGCATTTTCTTTTATGTTTCCCTCTATTGCAGAGCATTCTTTCTCCAGCAGCGTTCAGGTTTACCAAAAGAATAATTTTGGTGCTAGGATGGGAAAAACATAGCCATTCTTCTGGGACCAGAACTCTAAGGTGATTAGTGCTGCAGAGATGTATGAAACCTGTGTAACGGCTTGCCTTTGCATGAGAAATCACCTCCTTCTATAAAACCTGAAAACCCCTATGGAGTTATGACTAACCTTCCCCAGAGGGAGGGCTGTTGAGAGGATGGCATCACATGGAGAAGCAGGCTAATCATGAGGACCAGAGAGACTTCAGAAGACTAACGACTTGGGCAGAGAGAGAAACGTTAAAAGAAATGCAATCTAGGTATCATCAAAATACCTCTGTAGATATACTGAAGGGTAAAATAATAATAGCCTAATGGCCCAAGACCCAGACATGGATGAAAAATTCAGGAGCTATAAATTCTGATTCCGGTGTTGTGATTAGCCCAGTATGTGTGCCTATACAGACAAATCACTTCCTGTCTGAGTTTTGGGGGCTGTAACTGAGAAGTTCAGAATGTGATAAGATAGCTAATGGGTAGATCTTGTTCTCTTGTTATGGAATCTTTATCTTAATTGGGACACTGGGAGAAACACCATTACTCCCTTACACCTTTCTTGGTTCATTGTCACCATCACCGTTTATGTGGCCCCCTCCATTCACATTTCAAATTTATGTGAACTGAAACTAGGGGGACCTTATATAAAAATCATTTTGCAGAAGTCTGTTCACCTGGAGAAGTAGAGATAGAAATCACTGCTGCCCACCTCACATACAACTGCTGCACACAAACATAGACTATCTCCAGCTTCCCTAAGACACAAGGTTCTCAATGTATGGCCAATTGGGAGGCCTACTCATCTCCTTGCATGCACAGTGATGCCTTTATTCTTCTTTTCCTCAAAACCTGAAAATGCAACTTACCACTGGTACCTTCGAATAGACAGGAAATTGTGGTATGGATTTGAGAGCTTGGAACCAGCATCATGGCCATAAATACCTCTCTGATGCTAATCACAGCACCAGAATCTGAACTTGGAGTGCCTGCACTTTCTTCTGATTCTGAGTCTTGGGCCACTGGGTTATTCTTTACCCTCAATTATCTACAGTGGTGTTTGCATTGTACTGATATTGTATTTCTTTTAATGTTTTTCTTTCTGCCCATGCTATCAGTCTTGTAAAGGCTCTTTCCTCTCACAATTCTCCCTGCTTCTCAGTGTGGTGCCATCCTCCCAACAGCAGTGTGAGTGGTACAGAGATGGTAAATCTCAAGTGTTAGCTACTATAAACTGTGTTACTTGGCTCTTCTAATCCTTCATGGTCATCAGATTTTTTCCCCCTCATTTTTTTTCTTACTTTAACTCACTTTGAAGATTGTTTGCTTATATTTATTTGTAATTTAAAAAAATATTTAACATCTTTGAATGGGTGCCTCAGAACTGGGAAGAGAACACTAAGCATTTATAGCAGAATGACATATCCCTCAGAACCGCCTCTGCTTCACTTTGGAAGGAATATAGAGAGAATATTGTATATATGGGACAACTGTTTATCTCTTATATCAAGAATCATTGTAAATCTGATTCCTTACTCCTACACATAAACCAACGGGGATACATACGTGATAAATCACTGCAGCAGATTGGATAATAATCTCTCTCAAAGATATCTTGAAGTTCTATCTCCCTCACTAGCACTTATAAATGTGAATTTACTCGGAAATAGTGACTTTACAGATATATTTACTATAAGTTAAAGCTCTTAGAATGAGATTATCCTGAATATAGGACATACCCTAAATACAACCAGTGCTGTCCTTGTAAGAATAAGAAAGATATTTGAGACACAAAGAGACCCAGAGCAGAAGCCGTATGAAGGTGGGAGCAGAGATTGAATTTACGCTGCCACTGCTGTTATGGATTGAATTTTGTCTCTCCCACCCCATACCTGTGAATGTGACCTTGTTTCAAAATAAGCTTTTTATCTGAAGATGTTATCAGTTATCAAGATCATGCCAGAGGAATACGGCAAGCCCTACTCCCTTCTGAGTGATGTTTTATAAGCTAATACAACAGACCTGGAGATAGGGTACAGAGAAGACACCAGGAGAAGATATATCTAAAAGCTGAGCAATGTCAGGAGATACCTGCGGCTATCCGAAGCTGGAAGAATCAAGGACCTCACTCTAGAGTGGACAGCGAGAACTACTAGTGCCCTTGAACTCCCCGTCCTTGAAACTGTGAGACAATGGACTTCTTTTATTTTAACCTCCTACTGATGTAATGTCTTGTTACAGCAGTCTTTGAAGACAAAGTCAGCCACTTCCTGCCACCTGAAATGTATCATTGATGAATGTCTTCTAAAAGCCAAATCTAGAGGGTTTTCCCCTCCACTTTGTTTCTTCTTGATTTAGTGAAGCCCCCGTCATTGCTGACCACTCCAGGCTCGCTGACTAGAGCCCCGAACAGCTGCCTGATGGGCTTTACGTTCACCCTTGTCTCTGTTCCCTCCGTAGACGCTAATCATCACCTCCAGCAGTTCCAATATCTCTCCTGCGAGCCAGCTTTCGTTTTCCGCTGAGCATTTTCCCCTAGATGGTCTGCGAGATGTTAAGCTCGTGGTTATAAATACGGTCTCATCATATCTTGCCTGTTACTCTTCACAAAGCATATCTTTCATATAATGCAGTTTTTCTTAAAAACAAGCTTACTGGTTATTCATTGCAGGATAAATTATATACAGTCTCCTGTATGACATTTAAGTTCCTATATGATGAATCCTCAAGCCATCTTTCCAATCTTTCCTTTTTCGTTTATTCCAACACGTATCCCATCTTAATGACCAAGTAAAGACAATCCTGTACTTCATATATAACCATATATTTCTGCTTCCACTCTTTGGTGCATCCTGGTTCCTTGGAATGAAATTCCACCTGTCTCCATATACTTCTGTCAAAATGCTCCTGTGACTTCAAGGCCCTCTCAGCAGCCACCTGTTCCCTGATGCCTTCTTCCTATCTCCTTTTGTAGAACTTCTGTTGTATGTTATGTTTTCCTGTCGTCTTCCTCTAGCATTCTCATATCAGCATGTATCAAAAATCAACTTGATGACATCTAGCAACAATGAAGTTTTCTAATATAGTCCAGTAAAATTGAGAGGTCTGCCTAACACATTGCTTTTCACACATAAGCTTCCAAAACTATTTGCTGAAACATACTTACCTCATCAAATCAAAGTTTTCATCAGACTTGCCTACTGCTGTCTTTATTCTCCCATTAGTCAGATAAATATTTATCCTAATAACTTAGGCATAGGTTTAAAAAGACATACAACAAATCTGAGGATTTTATAAATTTGTAATTGATTACAGTATACTGAATAACAAAAACCCATAGCTCATAAAGCATGCTGGATTAAAAAGAGCAAGATTAAATATAATGTTGATCTCAAAGAAAACTCTGGTCAAAACTGGATGAAGGGGAAATGGTTTAACAGTAGTCTTTGTAAAAAAATGCTTAGAGGCCTGCCTTCTGTAAAGTCTAAATGGGTCAGGAGTATTGGTTGTTTAGCTGTACCATTTGTTAGTAGTCAGACTTGGGGTGTAGCCCTTAATTCTTTAGCAGAAAAATTATCCTTACTTGTGAGTGGGACTATTTGCTCTTTTGTTTATTCAACAAATATGTATATTGAACACTAGACATAGACCCATCAGTGGAATATTTGTTCCAAATTATAGGAAAATAATAACGTTTATTCCAAAAAGTTACCATGGAGAGGAACAAATCAGAGAAGAACAAAAGAATAAGGAGGAGATGGCTAAATAAAAAAAAAAAAAATTATTATGTGAGAGATTGAAAATATACACAATATATGTAAAAATATCTAATGTATTACCTGGATATGTTTTTAATGCTTTCACTCTTTAGTGACAAACTAATCAATGTATAGAGTTCTGTATTGCAAGCTATTGTTTTCCTCAGAATTCTGGAGATAATCTACTGTTTTCAAAGCAGATGGCTACTATTTTGAGTCTATCTTTTTTTTAAAAAAAAATAGGTGATTTGTCTTTTCTATCTGGTAACCTTTTTATTTACTGTTGATTTTATTTCATTTTCACTGTGATATATCAGGGTGCAAATTCATTTGCCTGGCTCAGTGCTAAGATATGAAGACATGTGTCCTTGATCAGATTTGAAAATTTTTTAGTGCTATTGAACTGGCCCACACTTGACGGCAGTGGGTAGTGGGTGGGTATTGCTTCTTCAAATATTTTTGCCCCCTGGTCTTCCTTCTTTTATCCACAAATTCTTGTTAAATAGATGTTGAAAATTCTTACTTCTTTTCCATGTCATTTAACTGATTTTTTCTTTAAAATGTCTTGCTCTCTTTGTTCAGCACTCTGAACAATTACCTTAGTATGTTCATCTAATACATGAAGTCTCTTTTCAGTTATGTTGAATTCAAATTATCCAGGTTATTGCCTAATTGTATTTTTATTGATAACTGTATTTTTTATTTATAAGATTACTAATTTAAATGTATATCTACATGCTATTACTTTTATTTCCTAATTTCTTCTTTGTTTTTCATAGAAGTTATTTAATACATCTCTTTGGAAATAATAAATATACTTATTTTAAGGTATTTGCCTACTATTTTATAAAATTAATTTCATTTGTAGTGAGTTTGTAACCTGAATTTTTACTTTTTTGATGTTACGTATCTTCACAGGCTTTTCAAATTTCGTCTGATAAAATTATGTGTGTAGGAGGTTTTTTTGTGTGGTTTATGTCTTTTCTCCAGCTCCTTCTGAATCATCCCTCACAGTCAATCAGTTTTGTGGTTGCTTCCTACCAGCCGTCAGGATTTTGGTCCAGGACCAGGTTTTATAACGGCATTCAGGGTCACTCAGTATCTATAAGGAATAATGCAGATCCAGCCACTGATGCTAGAGTGGAGTTTGGTTGACACTGGCATGCTGTTCTTTCCTTCTGTCTCTGTGTTTGGAGAGTATGAAGCTTGAGCTTCTTCAGAAACAGATTGAGGAGTTGTAGCACTCCAGACCCGTATTCAAGCAGTGTGACTTTGTTGTACTGTCTCGCTAGGACAACATGGTCTCTATTATCCTGCAGAACACCAAAACACGACTGCCTACCTCTGTACCAGGAGTAGAGCTGCCATATAATTCTACTCATACACACTGTTAGCTTTTTATTTTTTTAGTCCACAGATATATTTGTAAACCTTCCTTTGTTTTTTGTGTTTTAGTAACTTCTTTGATACACATTTGGTATTCCTGATCAGTTTCAGTATGCTTAGTTATATTTAAAACCAGAGTTAAAGCAAGGTAGTAGATGCCTAGTTGGACTGACAGTAGCCTATAGAGAAAACAGTGAAAAGTATCTGTCTACTGGTCGGTACTCTACAGCCTGATGTTTGTATGTATCTATCATTGTAAATCTCCAGCAGGTACCAGTGCTACTTGGCCCTAATGTTTTTACAAACCTTTTCCTCTGGTTTCTTCTTTGGAGCCTTCACTCTGAGTCTTCACTGAATATTCATTATTATACAGTGAATTACATATGAAGATGTTGAGAGGGGAGAGAGAGATAGAAATAGGAACACATGATACTGTGGATTGAATTGTGTCTCTCCAAAAGATATGTTGAATCCCTAACCCCTGCACCTGTGGATGTTGCTGTGTTCGTGAATAGGCTCTTTCTCTGAAGACACTATTAGTTAGGTCATCCAGAAGTAGGGTGGATCTGAGCCCTAATGCGGTCTGAGTGATGCCTTGTAGAAGGGGAGAACAGACACACAGAGTGAAACGCAGGAGAAAGACACGCAAGGATCTTTCTATGAGCCAAGGAAGGCCAAGACATGTCTGAGGCAAACCAGAAGCTGAAAGAAATAAAGACTTTCCTCTAAAGCAGACGGAGAGAATATAGCCCTGTAGTCACCCTGGTTTTGGCTTTCCAGCCTGCAGAACAGTGAGAAAATCAATTTGTGTTGTTCTCAGCCACACACTGTGTTGTTTTGTTATGGCAGCCTTTGAAAACTAAGACATAGAATGATTATCTTAACCTAACAATTCACAGAGAGCAATTTGGGCCCTTAGAATAGCTGCAGGATGCTACATATAATTCAGTTCCCATCATATAAGTTGATTCACTAGGTATACTTTAAAAACCCCTTGCTTTATTCTGCATTTTTTCCCCAACTTTCTTGCAAAGAAGAAAGAATATCTACTCTTTATGTCTGCAGTAGCTAGCTTTCTCTATCTCATATACTTGTATGAATGGAGCTCTGGTAGCATAGTGATTTAATGCTGGCCAATAACCAAAAAGCCAGTGGTTCAGACCTACCAGTTGCTTTATGGGAGAAAAGATTTGATGATATGTTCCCGAAAAGACTGCAATGTAGGAAACCCTGTGGGCTGGTTTTGTTCTATTCTGTGGGGTCACTATGAGTCAGAACTGACTAGACAGCACATAACATCTGTGTATAAGTATATCATGATTCAATAAACAATTTCTGAATAAACCTTGCAAAAGGATTGTGTACTTTTAGTGCTGTGAGAATGCCATATGTATCTCTCTATTTCTTTATCATCTATAACAGTCTCTATATATACACGTGCATACATATGTATATAAACTTCTAAACACTAAGGATTTTATCAAAGATAGAACTTAGGGATTTGGGAAAGGTACATTTCTACCACATCTTACTGGGACTAATCATAGACAATGATACTACCTAGTATTGTATATTAAGTATAATACTAGACCTAATAACTACTGATATTTGGGGTCAAATTCTGTGAACTTGTTTTTTGTAATGTCATATATTCTGCATTATCTTTTCTGCATCTATTACCATAGCACTAGTTGAATCCTTTATAATTTATTTTTAGTACTAATTCAATTTCTCTTAACTTTTCTCCCTATTTTGGGCCTAATGGTTCTCAAGTTTTATGGGCTCGTGGCCCTCTTTGAAAATCTGATGATAGCAATGGAACTTCTTCCTAAAAAATGCACTTAAACACATTTTGCATAAAGTTCAAAAAGGCTCCGTAAGTTCCTAAAGATGGCTGTGAACTTCCGACGGTCGTTCTCCTTCAGTTTGTCATTTATCTACTTTGTTCATTCATTTATCCTTCATGCACTTTCAGGTCTTCACTGAATTCAGTGCACTTCTGCCAAGGCGTGGAAATACAAAGATAAGCAGGATGTGGGCTTTCCTCTGAAGGAGTTCATAATCTAGACTAGAAGGAAGAAGTATGTTCATGAAATGCAGCCAAGTGTTATAGGTATTTGTGGACTGCATGGGAGGTCCAAAGACAGAAGTTTTGTATTTTGTTAGGGAAATATTAAGTAAAACCTTAAAAAACAGATCAACCTTTCTACAGGAATGATGTTATTATTCTACTTCCAGATAAAAAACAAAAGAAAACAAAATTTCAGTGGCTTTTCATGGTTTTAGGAAAAGGAACAAACTTCAGTTTGAAATTTAAGAATCTTGTTAACCAGATTCCAGTCTATTTTTGCTGTGTCAGTTATAAGCCAAATCATACTGGGTAAGTTACATAAAATTTCTAGATTTCAGTTTTTTTCATCTATAGTAATAGCAATATCATCAACAGTAAGAGTAGTAAACTTTTGAGGAATTTTGGAGTATTTATAATATTCATAATAGCAAATACTAGTACAGGCTTTGTACTGAAGTTTTACATTTATTATCTCTAGTGTATCAGAATGGCTAAGGATACGGACTTGGGGCTCAGCCAAATATTTGCTCTATCCTAGTTTTGTCAGATTTTTTTCCCCCTTTATATAAGACTTGGGGCAAGATATTTATCCTGCTCATCAGTTTCTTCATCTACACAAAGGGATTTATAACATATTTCCTAAGGATAACTGTTAGAATTAAATAAGACAATGCAACTAATCTCAGCGCTTACCTACTACCTAGAACCAGTTGCCACTAAGTCACCTCTGATAAATATTAGTACTTATTACTACTTAAAGATATAATAATCTTTTGAGTAGATATAACTATCACCATTCATGGGTAAGAAAACTGAGGTATAGATAGCAAATAATTTGCTCAGGTCTCTGAAGGCCATGGTTAATTCACATAGCCATTGAGATAGAGAGAGAGAGACCAGTAGACAGACAGACATAGACAGATAGAAGAGAGGATAGTCAAGACCTGGTGCAGTCCTTGCCACATAAACATTGGTTTTCTTCTTATCTGTTTTCATCATTATCTTCAAGTTCGAATTTTTTCTTTTGACTTTATGTATCTAGGCATTGCCCAGAATGTTATCGACTCTGGGCTGTGTCCTGCCTTTCTCTCCAGGTTCAATTCCTACTCCTTCTGTAAGGCCCTAGGGAAGCTCTAGTCCTGCCTCTAGGACACTGTCTGGACTATATCAACTCAACAGCAGTGGGTTTGGTTTGGTTGTATCTCCTGGACACCATGTTTTGTATCCTTGAGCCTCTTACTGTTAATATGTAAATTCTATGTCACTCACTTGGCAATAATTGTACTCAACCCCCCTAGTGTTACCTTTTAGACCCATATATTTTTATCACTTCAAAGAGCTCATGACTCCTTGTAAGCCATGGTTTGGACTAACAGTCTAACAGCGCCTGGAGAAACTGTTTGACATGTACTAGCTTTCAGTGCCTATCTCATTATTGATTTTGTATCATTTTTGAGAGATAACTTTAAAAGATGCCTTGTTTTAGGTGAGGGTTGCTGTTAGGTATCGTACAGTTGGTTTTGACTCACAGCAGTCTTGTGATCAACAAAATGCAACCCTGTCTGCTCCTGTGCCATCTTCATAAATGTTGCTGGGGCTGAACCCGTTACTGCAGCCGCTGTCTATTTTGCTGAGAATCTTCCTCTTTTTCACTGACTTTCTACTTTATCAAGCTTGACTTCCTTCTCTAGGAACTGATCCCTCTTGATAAGATGTCCGAAATACGTGAGATGAGCTCTTGCCATCCTCCCTTCTAAGAAGCAGTCTGGCTATACTTCTTCCAAGACAGATTTGTTCATTCTTCTAACGATATATTCAATAGTCGATGTTCTCTACTGGCACCATAATTGAAATGCATCAATTCTTCTCTCTTCCTTGTTGATCATCAAGCTTTCACGTGCATTTGAGGTCACTGAAAATACCATGACATGTGTCATGTACATCTCAGTCCTTAAAGTGACATCTTTGCTTTTCAATACTTAAAAAGAAAGCAGTGTATTACACCCAGCGTATTGTTTGATTCTTGGCTGCAGCTTCCGTGAGCACTGAATAGTGTGAATAGATCTCTGAAATCAGAATCTCAATTATAGAGAAACTATAGTTCTATTTGCACACTGCCTCTTCAGAAATATATCTGATAGGAAACTTTTTAATTCTTGTAACTGAAAGATGGAAGAAAAATGTAATAGTGTGAGAGTTTGTGGAATATTCTGGCATCAAGGGAAATGTGATAAATTGCTAGAGAGGTTATTTTGA
The DNA here is from genome assembly GCA_028571685.1 of Heterohyrax brucei. Classification (NCBI taxonomy): domain Eukaryota; kingdom Metazoa; phylum Chordata; class Mammalia; order Hyracoidea; family Procaviidae; genus Heterohyrax; species Heterohyrax brucei. The sequence goes on from CM053146.1 coordinate 91,195,320, forward strand.
TCTTTTCCCTTTTTATTTCTCTCACATTCTATGAAAAATAAGTGACTTGGCACTTTAAGAGTCCATCCTTATGGTTCTTTTAATCTAAGAAGGAACTTTCTTATTAGTGTGCTATTTACATGCCATATGTAACACATAGGTGTCAGTGACTAAAACTCTTTTGAGATTTTTATTCCTTGTGCAAACTTTCATACTTGTAAGAAACCTAGACAATTTTTCAACATTTTTCCAAGTGGAATTAAAAAAAAAAGTCTTATAAAGTGTAACCTCCTCTTCTCCCTCCTTTTATGCAGTTATTTCTGCAGATAAGGAAGACTTAAGGAACAGTGGCTTCAAGCCAACGTGCGCTTGTGCCTCGGGTCTGATCTTGACAATCAGGCTGCATCCTGCACTGTAGGAAATGTTGTTACTGAGGTAACTAAGCATAAGGCTTTATGGTCATGCCATATTGATTTGAGAAATCAAAAAATAACATTTTCACTCATGTATAACAGAGTATCAGTTTACTTAATAGCTTGCTCTTAACTTTAAGTGGAAGAATCTGCAACTAGAAAATTTAAATTTATATGGTTATTAAGACATGATGAGACACTGTCTCACAGGGCAGTTTGACATCATCCTCATGAACTAAAACACTTTTTGTTTTTCAGTGGTGAATTCTTAATCTTATGTGACTTTCCAGAGCATGTGACATGGTTGTTCACACACCTTCCTTAAATACCCTTTCTTTACATGGCTTTCAGGGCATCACATTTGTGGTTTCCATCCTGCTCAGCTGGCCAGTTCTCAGTCGCATTAGATGGTGCTCCCTTTTCTCCTGCTTCCCTTTGTGTTGGTGTACCCTAATATACAGGAACGCTGTTGTTGTTTTCCGCTGTCTGTAATGTTCTTCACCCCAGGTATCTTACTCTCTTGGGCATCCTCTTTAGTAGCTTTCTCAACTCCTTCCAGTATTTTCTGTAACAGTGTGCTCTCAACAAGGTGTATGTAACCTGACCACACTGTTTAAAAGTGCAACTCCACCAACTCAAACACCCAACTCTCCACATTCTTCTATCTTGTTCTATGTAAGCACCTTCTGACACACTATATAACTTTTTAAAAATCACATTTGTGATTCACTGTCTGTCTCTAACTGTTAGATTTCAAGCTTCCTAAGGGTGGAGGCCTTTGCCCGTTTTATTCATTAATGTATCTCAAGAGACAAGAAGTTTCTGGCATACAATTGTTGTTAAGTACTGTTGAGTTGGTCCTGACCCATAGTGGGCCTGTGCACAATGGAACAAAACACTGCCTGGTCCTGTGCCATTCCTGCAATCATTTTGCTTAAGCCTGTTGTAGCCACTGTATCAATCCATCTTCTTAAGGGTCTTCCTCTCCATCACTGACCTTCTACTTTACCAAGCATGGTTTCCTTCTCCAGGGAATGGTGTCTCCTGACAACATGTCCAGTATGTACGATGCAGTCTCACCATCTTTGCTTCCAAGAAACGCTCTAGTTGTGCTTCTTCCAGGACAGATCTGTTTGTTTATTTGGAAGCCCACAGTATATTCACTATTCTTATCCAATACCACACTTTAAATGCATCAATTCTGCTTCTGTTTCTTTGTTCGTTGTCTAGCTTTTGCATGTGTATGACGCAATTGAAAATGTCACGGGTTGGGTCAGGTGTGCCTCTGTCTTTAAGGTGACATCTTTACTGTTCAATACTTTAAAGAATAGTAGGTACTAATAAATATTTGTTGTTATTTAAATAGCTGATGAGTGAGTGAATATGTGATAGCACAATGGTGACCTGAGAGCTTCTTTATCGTTTGGTGTGATGGGCTTGTTCACTATTAGAATATATGATCGCATCATACTTTGATGCTGTTGGCAGCTTTTAATGAGAAAGGCTAGTCAAAACTTGAGTGTCTACAAATCTTAGACATGTAACTATTCTTCTCCCTCCTAAGACCTTTGTTTTTGTTTCTATCTTCAGTCTCCTTGGTCATCAGAGAGCAAAACAATAACCTGTAAGTTTGAAAAAGTGCTTAAAACAAGGAGTTGATATCTTAGCATCATTTTTCTCCCAATGATGCTTACACACTGACAAGACTTAATTAATTTCTGGGGAATAAAAACAGTGTACATATTAACTAAGTATTAGCAGAACTACCAATGCAGTAATAGACAATCAGGTTATGGATCTTGGGAAGATGCTCTGACTCCTTTAAAGCACCTGCTCTAATTTCTGGACATCTGGTTTTATTGTAATAGGATACTGCTGATGAACACTGAAAGTAGGCCAAGCTGGAAGAGGTCTGGTGCTTCCTCAAAGGTAGCAATGTAATTCTCACTAATTATCCCAGCCATATTTTAAAATTACTAATCAAGACACTGATAATAAAAGAAAACATGTATACCGTTCCAATTTCTAAATATCATAGCATTTTTAAAAAGCAGGTTTTTCTTACCATTTCTTCCTTCTGTCATTTAGTTTTTATTTTTTTAGTGTAGCAAAGAGTTAAGGAGTAAACATTCATTATCTTACCATCACATACAAGGAATCTTTTTCTTAAAGATATTTTCAGTTCAGTTGTGCTGAGCATATGGTAAATAGTCTCTAGAGATGTTTGTACAACAGTTTCCCTACTTTCTAACTATACCTTTTACTTCCCCTGTCCAGAAGGGGAATGTATCCCCATCTTCCATCTGGTACCTGGGGCCAGCTTTGTGGCTTGCTGTTATGGAGAATACAGCAGGCAAAAGTATGCTGAGCCGGTAATGGACTGAGGACGACCGGCAGCTTCTGTGTTTGCTCTCTTGGGATCCAGCTGCCGTGATGTACGGAGGCCAAGATCATCCTGTTGGAGAGAAGAGCCCCATGAAGAACGAGCCAACATCTGGGCAAAGAGGCCACACAGGGAGACGACCTCAGGCACCTCGCCACAATCTGCACCGAGACCTCCGTTGTATGTTGTTGGTAGGTGCTGTTGAGTCAGTGCCGACTCATAGCGACCCTATGCACAACAGAATGAAACTCTGCCTGGTCTTGCTCCAGTCAAAACCGTGCAGAGCAGAAGACCCACTCAGTAAACCCAAAGAATTTTAAGAAATAATAAATTGCCCTTGTTTTAAGCCGCTAAGTTTTAAGGTGGTTAGCTAGATTTCAATAGATAACTGATGCAGTGACCTGTGTGGGACAAGAAGATAGTGTTTTACCCTTTTGTCTTCAACTTTGCCTGACATGGCTTGGTAGGTTTTCATAAACCAGAAGAAGTTGTTTATTCCAAGTTCCCTGCTGATACAGGCATTCAATTCCCAATATCTGGGCAGTGGGGAAATACCTGTACAGAAATACTGGAAACGTATTCAGCAATTGCTGATGAGGTGAAAAATGGCAAGACTTGTTGTAGCCCTGCGTGGCCTCTATTCACAAAATGGCCTAAAGAGAGCTGGCCATGGCAATGGGGAGAAGAAGTAGGACCAGGAATATAGTTCTTTTCTCCTGAGAAAAGAGATAGGTATAATGGACTGCTGTAATGACACATTAAGACCACAGCGACTGTCGGTAGAATGCAGTCTAAAGATAGCAATACCTTACTCACTACATGTCAGTGACAGATGTGTAGAGGGCAGGTGTTCACTTTGTAGGTTGGTATATAAATTATGAAGTTATTTTTCCAGAAAAGAAATAGTGATATATTTTAAGTTGCTGGATGCGTATTTCTGAACTGTTTTCAAGAATTCTTACCTTTTTATAGACTCATTTCAACTCTGCATTTGAAACCAGATGGTTTATTCTTCCACTGCAAGACTGAATATATTAACCTTTAATGTAAATGCACTTATTCACTAAGCAGTTGGTTACTCCTACAATTTTCTGTATGACCTTGATGATAAAGGACCAATTTTTTATTTTTATTTTTTCATGCTTACTAAGAATCTTTATTTGAGATTTACCAGACCATCCAATTTGAGTGCTTTAAACTGTAAAAGTGTAAAACAAATTGGCATTCCTAAAGTACTGTAGACGAAAGGGTTGTCACCACAATATAATCTCAAGTTGTAATGAAGCAGTTTGAGTTATTTTTTATGTGAGTTGACAAGTAAGTTTTTTATGGGCTAAGGTTGGTAAAGCAAAGACTGACTCAGGCTGTGAAATGCATTCAAGAATAAACAGCAGTAAGTGACAAGAGGCCTATTTTGTCAGATATGTTCTTGACTGTTGTACACACTTCAGATAATAGAAAAAATGCCCATTTGAGATGGATCTTCCATAGTAGAGACAGGTTGGTTTGGGTGCAAAAGAGAACAGGTGGACAGCTTTATCTCGAACTAGAATGCTATCAGTCAGTTTCTCTTTATCTTTCAAATGTCGTATGTTCTTAATAGTTTTTAAAGTTCATTTTATTTTTTTCTCTGATTTTAACTTTTACATAACTACAATTTTCTGGTTCTGGCCTATTCTAGAAATTACATTTGATTCCAGCTGGAACTGTAAAACGTCAGAAGTTATATGAATTACCTTTTGAGTTAAGATATTCAGCCTTATGTAAAAATGAAGTGGATGGAGTTCAAAGAAGTTTAATAAAACACTGACCAGATTCTACCAGACGTCAAATGCATCATCCATTATTGTTATTCCTGAAACACTTTCAAAGAAAGAAAAGTGAGATAAACTTATAAACTTCCATTAGATATTTATAGAGAGAATTAAATAAATATGTTGGGGTTAGGGTACTTTACAGAGAAATGGGGTAAAATACCTTCAGATTGACTGTTAAATACAAAAATAGAAGGTGAATGAGGGATTAGGTGAGGGGAAAGCATCTTTACAGTTTAATTTTGTTATGTCAAGAAAATGAGCTATAATTCTAGCCACACAGATCTCGTAGTTTCATTATTTCTCATTACTGCATACAAAACCTGTTTATATAAAGGACTCAAGGACATTTATTTCACCAAAATCTTTTCCTTTAAATGTGCATTTAAAAAATTATGTTATTTCTAAAATAGTGTTGTAATTTCACCTTAGCAATTTTGTGTAGCACAGTTTTCACATTGTACAGCTGAAATTGGGGAGATTTTCTGACAACTTAATTGATTTGCATTTAGTGTTCTTTGGCCTCTTTGCTTGGGCTAAAAATAACTGTTTGAGGTGACCTCATTTTAACTATTTAAGGTGCCAATACATTGTATGCGTGGGTTTTCGTCTTCATTTAGCTTTAGAGAGTTCCTGCTGGTGATTACAGGATTTGATTCTGATTTTATTTGTTATTATGTTACTGCCTGTCATAATGCAGATTTAGCAGCTTAAGGAAAAATCATCAATAACAGTCACTTGCTTTGGTGATTTGATTTCATCTGTCAGAGAGAATTATTGATGTTTATGGACAGAAACTGCTTAGATTTTTCTTCCTGACCAAATGAGTATGAGGTGGCATTCATTACTCTGATGGATAAATGACCGAGTGCTCATTAGTATTATTCATTTGTTTGTTCACTCAGTGTGTGTGAACTTGATTTCTTTCAATATGATACGTGAAGTGGTTGTCGACTTGGCGTTACGGTACCTGAGGCATGTAAAATTTATTCTCCTTATATGCTGCTTAAAAATATGAGCTATTCAAAATATTAAATCAGTTTCAGTAAAAATTAATTTAAAATGTCTAATAAAACCAGTATTTTTCCTTCCTATTTATGATTTAATTGGAAGATTTCAAAATACAGTCTAGCCATTAAACTATCTTCCCATTTAAAGCTCACATTAATGAATTCCTTAACCAAGATTTTTAGAACTGTTAGAATTTTTAGCATTTAAATCAGCCGGGATGATTTTGAAATTTTTCGAATTCCCGTTTGCTAAGATTATAGATTTTAGGCCTAATATGCCTGCGTGGTTTGGGATATATTGATGCATGGTAACAGAATGGAAAGTATAGAAGCAAAAAGCAACCACATATATTGCTTAGATGGCATAACAAAGGAGAAAACTTATCTGGGGTGGCATAAGAAAGAAAATAAAAGTAAATTTAACAAAAAATGTGAAAGAATTATATGAGACAAACTTAAAATATTAACAAATGAGTGTTTCTTAGTTCTTAGATAACTCTGTTTTATTGAGATGCCAGTTCTCTCCCTGATAATACTCTTCCAATAACAGTGGCACTTTTTTTTTTCCCTGAAGTTAGACAATTTGGTTCTTAACTTGATATGGAAAAATCATTAAAAAGGATCTAGGAAAGCCCTAAACAGGTGAGTTGCTCTATGGATGTTAAAATATACTATAAAGCCTCTATAATTAAATCAGTGTCATGTTAGTGCATAATTAGATAGTTTAAAGGGAAAGAATGAAAATCTAAAAATAGCTTCAAAAGCATATTGAAATTTTGTATCTAATAAAGATGGAATCTGAATTTTTTATAGGTAAGATGGATTTTTAAAATAAACGGTGCTGAGATAACTGACTAGTCATTTTGAAAAAGATAAAATTGGGTCTATGCTTTACATAAAACATAAGGTTAAACTGCAAATGGTTCCGACATTTCAGTGTGAAAAATCAAAACACTAATACTAGGAATTAACACGAGTGAGTTTCTTTATAACTTGAGTATGGGAAAACTTTTCAACTTACCATTCAAAGTTCAGAAGTAAGAAAGGGAAAAATAATAAATTAGAAAATTAAAACATCTGCAATGGAAAAGAATCATCAGTAAAAAGAAACAATGAAGTGGGACAAAACATTTATATGAAGTCCATGAACTTAATTGTTCTAAGTGCTCCCTACTTCATTGCTGAATATCATTACAGTGACCGTCACGGTACTCCCCTTGGGAAGCTAGGCAGCGATGCCAGTGCTAGCTCACCCTTCAGAGCAGTTTTGGAACTCTTTGTGGAATGGCCATTGCACACGGTGGCAAGGTGGCATGTTCATGAATTTAATTGTATAGTTGTCTATGAGTAAGCAGTAAGCAGATAACTGTGTTGAAACACCCTCCCTACTCACCTGATCTGGCCCTAAATGACTTTTTTCTTTACCCAAAGATTAAAGAAATATTGAAAGGAAGACATTTGGATGGCATTCAGGACATCAAAGGTATACGATGACAGCTCTAATTGCTATTCCAGAAAAGAGTTCCTAAATTGTTTGGAAGGGTGGACTAGGCACTGACATCAGTGCGTAGCTTCCCAAGGGGAGTACTTTGAAGGTGACCATAGTGCTATTCAGCAATGAGGTATGAAGCACATTTTTTAGGATGGGAACATGAACTTAACTGTCAGACCTTGGAAAATACACAAAGGGCCAATTTCTTAAAATTCAGAAAGATTATTAACAGTGAAGGAGAAAAATATCAAAACCTGATCAAAACAAAAGATATAAAGAGAAAATCCACAGGAAAAGATACATAATGACTGAAATATGTGAAAATGTTAAGAATACATTTATTACCTTTCAGATTGGCAAACATTGAAAAGCTTGATGGTATACTGTTGGCAAGGCTGTAAAGGGACACGTGCTCTCATACGTTGCCAGTAACCAAAATTAGACCCACCGCCACCAAGTCAGTTCTGACTCATAGGCACCCTGCATATCAGAATAGAACTGTCCCATAGTTTCTAGTGTGTGTCTGTAGGATTTGAACTGCTGACTTTTTGGTTAGCAGCTGTAGCTCTTAACCACTGTGCAACCAGGGTTTCCACGTTGCTGGTAGGAGGGTAAAATTATACAGTGTCTGTGGAAGGAGTTTGGCAGTGTCATAAAATCATATATGTATTTACCTGCTTTCCATTTTTAGGGATTTACTCCAAAGGTACATCTACATAAATGTGAACTAACATGTTTTTTTTTTATAATTATGATTGAATGAAAATGTACATTCCCTTATAAATTGTGTGTCCACCTATATGCAGCTTCCACTGCTCTTCCTGCCCGGTGACAGCAAACTCCCTACTGCATACATGTCTTATCTTCCCAACAATCTCCTATCCCCTCCTCTCCACCCACTCCCCTTCCTCCAGTAAGAAGTCAGCAGGACGACATCCTACAGATGCACAGAACCATAAACTGCACACATGATATGGTTGGTCTGTGTCACCAAGTCCAATCCATTCCTGGCCAAGAGTTGACCTCCATTATGATTTATGGACAGAAACAGCATTGGGGCCAGGGACCTGCTCCCAGGGGAACCCCGAGGCCTTTGGACCATCAATTGCTGTCTTTTAGTGGAGATCTCAGGGTGCACCCCTTTTTATTCTGTGTTGCCAGTGAAACTCAACTTTGTGAGCTCCACATGGCTATCACTGGTGGTGGCCGGACACCATCTTCTGGTCCCGAGTCAATGTAGACACCGACTCACGTGGGTCTCTCTGTCTTCTGGGTTCTCTTTCCCCAATACCGTTTTGGTCCTTGCTGATCATCCATTCCTGCTGAGTTGGGACCATTTGCTGTACCCAGCATGGAGGGTTGTTAATGCAGCATTCGTTAAAACAGTAAACTACAGGAAACGACCTAAATGCCCAACTATAGAAAAATCAGTTGAATATGATACATCATCTGACTGAAAACTATGTAGTCATGAAAATCTCTGTGAACTACTAGGCAGTAATTCCTGAAATTATTCATATGTGAAAAAAATTAGGGTTGGGGTAGGTTGAGGTAGAGTTGTGGTTTTCAGTGACTTCTACATGCTCTTGTGTGAACTTTTCCTCATGAGTGTAAACAGATTTAAAGGCTTGTTTCTCATGAATAGATTATGGCAAAGTGATCAGGTATTATTTCCAGGATTAGGTTATGAAAAAATATGACTTCTATTTTGGTGGCATTTTTTTCCCCTGCATCTTTTCACATCCTTGCTCTGATGGCAAGGACTACCTAAGTGACCTCTGGTGAACAAGCGTCAAGGAAGAGAGGCCCTCCCTTAGTTCTGGAGCACGAGAGTAAGTGAAAAATGACAGCACTCACTTAGTAAGCTTGAGCATGGACTCTGCCCCAGCAGGATTGTGAGATGACAGCTTAGCTCTGGAAAAAGGAAAAAACAAGTGTGTGTGTGTAGCCATTTTGTTGGAATGATGTTGAATTTCTATATTAACCTGGTGAGTACTGGCAATGAGAAGCTGTCTGATCTAAGAACTGTCATTTCATTTGTTCAAGTATTCAAAGTTTTTCTCATGTAATTCTTTCATATTTCTTGTTAATTTTTTTTTTTTTTTAATTGAGAGACCCTGGGCCAACCCTGCAACTGAGGCTTTATGACAGACCCTGGAGGAGATCCACCTAACTGAATTGTATCATAATTTCTGACCCACAGGAATAACGTGCATTATTTTAAGATGCTAAGTTTTATAGTGGTTGGTTATGCAGTAACTAGTAAACTATGTACATAATAATAAATACCATTATACACATCTTTTGTATTACAAAGAAGGGAAAGTAAAAGTTACATATATTTATTTTTAAGAAAGCAAAAAAATCAAAAGTCTGAGTATTTGAAAAATCACTGTAAAGTGCATTTAAATCTTGAGACCTAACTTGTCCCTGAGAAACATTAGTATCCAAGTGTGCAAACCCATTTTTAGCATAGTCATGGCCTCATCATAATGAATTTTCGTAGAGATTTACTCGAAATTCTGTGTTGTAATGCACAATAAAACTTGAAATACATTCATGTTTCTGGCAAAATTTTGTGCCTTTTCTGTATGAAGAATTTGTTTTGGGAAGTACTTTAGACTGAAGACCAACTTGTTTTGCCTTATAGTGACTTGACTTTGGTCCCTTAAAAATATGTGAGTTAAAGGAAGCCCCTATTTATGGTCAGCTTTTGCTAAGATGAATTTTAGAAATTTAATAAATTGTTTAAACATTTTGGGTGTATTTAAAGAGCTGTACAATTACTTCTGAGAAAAATTCTTTTTTTAACTGATGGTTGCAATCAAGAAAACATACAATTTAAAAGCACTAAACAACTTGTAAGTTTCAATATTTTTTTCATCAGATCTAAGAACTTGCTGCATCATTCAGGTATTTTTGGAAAAGATTGGCTAGATATATAGAGGAATGAAAAGAGGCTTATTTCTGGGGAAATCTATAGAACCTTATATGTATCTTACATGAGGAGAGTAACTTCAGTGTAAAGTGACAAAACTTTTAAATATCCTTAAGGTATTTTATAATATCACTGGATCAATTTTGTTTCTAAAGCAGAGCCATTGTAATTCCAGGTATGTTAATTACCTCATGGGAAAACAAATTTTGTCTAGTTTTATCTTTGGTTTAATCATTCATACAATTCTTTTTGTGCACATAGAGACACAAAACAAAATATTCACAACTGGACCAATAAGCAACATCATAATAAATGGGGACAATATTGAAATTGTCAAGGATTTCATTTTACTTCGATCTTCAATCAATGCCCATAGAAGACGCAATCAAGAAATCAAACAACATATTGCAGTGGGCAAATCTGCTGCAAAAAGACCTCTTTAAAACGTTAAAAGTCAAAGATGTCACCTTGAAGACTGAGTGGCATCATCATAGTATTTTCAGTTGCCACTTATGCATGCTAAAGCTAGACAGTGAATAAAGAAGACCAAGGTAACATTGATGCCTCTGAATTACAGTGTTGACAAATAATATCAAATGTACCATGGACTACCAGAAGAAGGAACGATTCTGTCTCGATAGAGTACTACTTGGAAGTGAGGATGGTAAGACTTCATGTCACATAATTTGGACCTGTTATCAGTCTACTAGAGATCAGTTGCTGGAGAAGAATATCATGCTGGGTAAGGCAGAGGGCCAGAGAAAAGAGGAGACCTGCTGATGAGATGAATGGTTGCAACAATGGGCTCAAGCATAGCAACCGTCTGAGGATGGCGCAAAACCAGTAATGTATCATTCTGTTGTACACAGAGTCACTGTGGGTCGGAAATGACTCAATGGCATGTGACAACAACATCGTGAAGCTTGAATTCCTATCGAATGTAGCCTCATATAGTTAGGGTTTTGCGAGCCACGGAAAATAGATACACATATTCATGTGTTTAAATATGCATATATATTTAAGTACAAGATACACGAACTCCAAAGAGGAGGAGGACAGGTATAACTGGTACTTCCCGGTGAAGGTACCACTTGTCACGGCTCAGCTGGCTCTTCTATCCATGAAGACTTGTAAAAAGCAGTGCACGGGTAGGCTAGGCATGATTTAAAACAGTCATCTCAGCTGCCTCCATTCCTGAGGGGAGTGCACTATAGAGGTGATCCAAAGCTCAGTTAGCTTCCAGGCCAGGAGAAGACACTTCAGAATGCAATGAAATGTGGATATGAAACACTGGATAAAGAACCTACTGGTTTTAGTTCTGACAATCTGGAAATTGTCTCACCTGCTTTGTTGTCAGTTAGATAAAATACATGTTTCGTAGAATTTTCTTAGGGAAAACATGGTGAAGAAGAAGTGTAATTATATACTCTTGAACACTCCCAGCCTAAATTCTGTAACAAGAATCAGCCCCAGTTGAGTGATTCTCAACTTGAACTCAGCTGAAACATAACCCTCATTCTTACAGGTGGATGTCGTGGATTGAATTGTGTGCCCCAAAAAGTATGAGTGGCCATGTGGCTGGGCCATGATTCCCAATATTCTATGATTGTCCTCCATTCTGTGCTCTTTCCTATGCTGTATGTTGAAGGATTAGGGTGGGACTATAAATCCTTTCATAGGATTCCCTCCCTGCTCCACTGTAAAGGGAGTTTCCCTGAGTGTGGCTTGCACCACCCTTAATCCTTTCATAACTAAAACAGTGGAAGAGACAATTGTACTTTAAAATCTGGCTTAATTTCTGAGACTAATTACTGTTCTATTTGAGAGGTTTCTTAATGTAGGTTGTTGACTTCGTGACCTTTTTTTTTTCTTTTTGTAATCTTTATTAGTAACTCAGGGTATAAGTATGAGCATGAAACAACTGGAAATACGTAGAGACAACATTCTCCAAACAAGAAGAAATCAAAAGAAAATGGCCAGCATAGAATGGCCAGAGTCTCCTGCATGGCTAGAGCCTCAGGCCCATGGTCAGTGTTGATTATTTCAAAGAAGGGAAGGAGGAAAAATGATCATTAAGAAAGATGAAATGAAATATGTCTGAAAATTTTGATGAGTTAGCCAAGGAAATTAGATCAGTGGCAGTGCAGGCAGGCAGCACAGATGCTGAAATTGCAGCCCTAGAAAAAGTGGAAATAGAACATAAGGCTTTTGCTGCACGTGTGATTAAATCTCATGGGTCCATGGAGAGGAAAATTGAGATGCTGGAGTAACAAATGACGCCGTAAAAACTGAAGTGCACGGACTGAGGCAGACAGTGAGATCCCTGAGGGTGATAAGGTGGTTTTAATGATTTCTACTTGGAGTTAACTACTAAGCTAAGCTGGACCTTCCCTCAGTGACAGACGTAACTACCAACCTGGTCTTAGAGCCACATGAAGCCAGTCTTCTAGTCACTACTGCCTAGTAATTCTAGACAGGAAAAAAATCAAGCCAGTCAGTCAATTCTTACCTATAAAATACTCCTGCGCTGTGTGGCTACTTAATAGGCATCATTAAAGGATTTTGTGTGTACTCCGATGCTTTTCTACTCTTTCTATTGCCACATTTGGACTTCTTCTGTTGTCTCTTTCAGAGTGCAGCTGTCTGTACCCAAACTTTGTCCTAACACATTATTTTAAAAGAGTTCCTAATACGTGAGTGTGTGAATGTATGTGTGTTTTTATTATGCACATGTACATATATATATATATATATAAACTAGAAATGACTATTAGCCAAATAATGTTTAGAGCTTGAGAAGTCAGAATTGTAGCAGATACTGGAATCAGATACCAGCATTGCTTACTATGTTTTGATCTTTTAAAGTTGATAAAAAGTATCTATTCTCTCTCTCTGTCTCTGTCCCTCCCCCCCCCACAAACTTTTTAAAAGAATGAGACAGAACAGTTGGTATCATTTTTCTATTTCCCATACCAATTGTCTCTCTCCCTCTTTTTTTTTTTTTTTTGTTGTACACGAAATCACATAAAGCCATATGGTTCCAAGTTTTTTTAATACAAATCTCCTTGAATGATATCCTTGCCCCCTTGCAAGCCCCTTTCTTGCCTCTGGTGTGCTGCTTGTGGACTTTGGTGTTGGTGGGTTGGGGGCTGTGGGGAAGGTCTCACGGAGGAAGTGGCATGCTGTATTCCACATCTCTCTTGAGTATATGAGCCTTGGTCATCAGCAGCATATATGCATTTCTGTCGTTACTGAGCAAGATGGAGAACAAAAGTGACAAACTCAGATTACATGGAGTGTTTTAGTCCAGAAAAGAGTGCCATTCAAAATGTCCTTAGTGGCACCTGTTGTAGGATATATGGAGGGTACATATTTTCATGAGAATCTGTGAAAATTATTTAGCATTAAAATCAACCTGGAGCAGTTGTCCCCAGAATACGAAAAAGTCTACCAGCAGTCGCACTGATTCTGTTTCAAGTACAGGGACACTGCCATTGCTATTGGATTACCATGGCGAAGAATAGAACAGGGAAATCTCCAGAGGAGAAATACACAGCAAACAAAAAAAGGACAGTTATCCTACCCACACTGTTTAAGGGGAATTAGAAGTTGATATCAGCATCTTATTGGACTACTGTGTATATCATGCATCTTTACATTGAAGGGATAGTGTAGCAAGCTGCTTCTCATTCCATCGAAGGACTCCTCTGGGTACTTTAATGACAAACATTTGGAGTTTCAAGTATACCTCATGAATTTTGCACTAAAGGTTTTGATGTCCAGAATAAAAACAGACAAGCATCATCACCAAAACGTGTTTTAAATGGAACGTGGTCAAGTGCACTTACCTGGCTCTCTCACAAATCACCTTGCAGTGCTGACCATTCTAGTGAAGAAAGTAGGAATTTATGTGGGTGGTAGATCTTGGAGGCTGTAACGCTACTCATTCAGTGTGATTTTGTCCATTCTTAGGTTGGATAGTGGGGCTACAGATAAATAAAAACGATGACCATTTGATGATTAATTAAACTAATCAATTCACTGAATGTCTATTATGTGCCAGACATTGTGCTAGGCACTTACATCAGTGACTCAAACATACATGTCACCCGTCTGTGTGGAGTACTAAAACAGTGCTGTCCAATAGGACTTTCGGTAATGATGAAAAACTTTATCTGTGCTGCTCAGTCAGTGCTGCAGACACTAGCCATCTACATGTGGCTTTTGAGCACTTGACATAGAGATGGGGTGACTGAGGTACTGTATTTTAAATTTTAGTCAGTTAAAAAGTTTAAATAGTCCCATGTAACTAGTAGAAACCCTTGTATCATAATGGTTAAGTGCTGTGGCTGGTAACCAAAAGGTCAGCAGTTCGAATCCACCAGATGCTCCTTGGAAACCTTATGGAGTAGTTCTCTTCTGTCCTATAGGGTCGCTATCAGTCAGAATGAACTTGAGAGCAGTAGATTTTTTTTTTTTTTAATGTGACTGGTGGCTACTTTTTTTCGACAGTAAAGCTCTAGTCTGTGAGACAATTTCTATTCTTAGGCTTATATTTACGGAAAGGGGTTATTTTCCCTGGTACTTCTTCATTTGGAGGTCTTATTGTGGTAGATCTCTAAGTTGATTCAATGGTAATGAGTTGTTTTTAATTTTATTTCATTATTGTAAAAAATAGAGATCCTCCTAGGTGCTCTAATTCTACTTTTACTAGAATTTTTTCCTTCCCATTCTGCCTCTTAATACAATCTGGTGTGAATCTAACTTATTATATGAGTTCAAAAGTCAGTATAAACACAGCATATGTTGTTGATTTTTTTGCTAAGCTGCACAATTGAACTGATATTTTTTGTGAGTTTACTATTCTTGATTTAGCACATAGGCTAAATCAGTTTTCAAAAATGGCTCTGAGAGTCACCATTTTCTTTATGTTTTTAAATATAGTGCTCACTAATGGGCTATCTTAACATGTGAGAACATTTGTTATTTTAGGCTATTAAGCATATGGAGTGTTTGCATTTTCAGAAAAGAATAAATTAATGGAAAATAAGATTCTATTATGCACTGGGGCTGCAGTTATACCACATAGTGTATCTTAGGCTGATTACAATTCAGTCTTTCAGCAGGATTACACATGATCAAAGCTGTTGTGTTCAGAATCATTTGGTGTAAATGATTTGAAAATAGTATCACTGTTTAAGTTAATCTGTCTTCTCTCTTTTCAGACAACAGTGCTAAGGGTATGCTGAAGTGTGCTTGTCCATCTCTGATCATATCTGATTAACTGTAGGTACATTTATCCAATACATACAATCTCAGGAGTTTCCATATATTAAAACTGTTAGCAGGACTAATGATTTTACCTTACAAATACTAATATTTAAGAACCCTGTTTTCTTCTCTTTTGAAGTTTTTTTGTAGTGGGCTAAAGGTAAGTATGGTGACATGGGATTCCTCCTTGTTTAATTTTTCTCAGGTGAGAAAAGGGATCAATTTTCTTATCAATTTATTTTCACCACCATCTAAAAGAAGAGAGATATATTTTAATATTTTCAATATATAGTGGTCTCTAGTCTAAGGAACTTATCTTAATCATGTCAATAAATATATTTTAATTAAGCCAGCCAGCTGATAGGAATAATGATAAGAGTTGGTCACCAGAGAAAACAGAGAATGTTATAGATATCGGTCTGTATTTACCTAAAACTCGTACATTGGTCTGTCTTGTTATTTGTGTGCCATAGGTTAGATTCAGAAAAGCAGATGTTTGATCTTCAATGTGAGATTAAGACCTTGGTAGAAATTTTTCTATCTAGTCCCTTTCTGAATATTTCCGCTCAGCAGCATCCTTTTGGAACCGACAAGGTTGGACATTCAAAGGAAAAATGAAATAGGGTGACGTGAGGAAGAAGAAGGGCTCTGAGAGGGAGGAGGGGAATCAGAAACAACCTTGTCCTAGTTCGGACTTGACTGCCTGTAACTGAAGATGAACACTTAACTGTGCTCATGAGGAATATGTACATGGATCGAGAGACAGGTGTTGGAAAAGAACAAGGGGACTCTGGTTTAAAGTCAGGAGAGGTGTGCATCAAGGTTATATCTTGTTACCATACCTATTCAATCTGTATACCAAGCAACTAATCAGAGAAGCTGGACTGTTTGAAGAAGAACAGGGCATTAGGATTGGAAAAAGACTCATTAACAAGCTGTGTCATGCAGATGACACAACCGTGCTTGTTGAAAGCAAAAGATCTGCAACACTGCTGAAGATCAAAGACCACAGCCTTCAGCACGGTTTAGACTTCAACATCAAGAAAACAAAAATACTTGCAACTGGACCAATAAGCAACATCATGATTAATGGAGAAGAGTCTGAGGTTGTCAATGATTTCATTCTACTTGTATCTACAATCAACACCCATGGAAACAGCAGTCAAGAGGTCAAAGGATGCATTGCGTTGAGCAAATGGACTGCAAAAAATCTCCTTAAAGTGTTGGAAATGAAAGATGCCACTTTGAAGACTAAGGTGCGCCTAACCTAAGCCATGGTATTTTCAGTTGCATCATATGCAGGCAAAACCTGGACAGTGAATGAGGAAGACAGATGAATTGATGCCTCTGAATTGTGGTGTTAGAGAAGAATGCTGAATATACCATGGATTGCCAAAAGAACAAACAGATCTGTGCTGGAAGAAGCAAAACTAGAGTGCTGCTTAGTCAAGGATGGTGAGACTATGTCTTACATACTTTGAATGTTTCAGGAAGCATCAATCCTTAGACTAGGACATCATGCTTGGTAAAGTAGACGGTCAGCAAAAAAGAGGAAGACCCTCAACAGGATGGATTGACACAGTAGCTGCAGCGATGGGCTCAGACACAGCAGTGACTGTGAGAATGGTGCGGTAGTACTGGGCAGTGTTTTGTTCTGTGATCATTATGTGTTAGAACCAACTTGATGACACCTAACAACAACAACACTGAAGATGAAAAGTATGATATGAATAAGAGGCTGTCACTTGAACTCAGTATTAATTTTCCCCGGAATTAAGTTGCTTGGTTGATTCACTATTAGCAGTTTAACTGGAAGTTGGTGCAAAATTTTTTGTAATCCTTAAGTGTATGTATACTTAAAAAATCTGTGGAATTTTCTAAAAAGAACAAAGTAAAGGAAACCCTGGTGGTATAGTGGTTAAGAGTTTGGCTGCTAACCAAAAGGTCTGTGGTTGGAATCTACCAGGTGCTCCTTGAAAACTGTATGAGGCAGTTCTGCTCTGTTGTATGGAGTTGTTTTCAGTAGGAATTAACTTGATAGCAATGAGGGTTTTTTTTCCCCCCTCAGTAGGTACATACAAGCACATAAGTATGTAAATGCATAATATACAAATATATCAAGTAAATAAAATGTACTTTAGTATATGACTGTATGATAAGTATTTATGAAGTTTAATTATTGGGATTAAAAAGCAACTTGCTAGTTTCTTCTAGACTATAAACTCCCTTTGTGGATGCAGGTACTTAAAGAAAAAATATATTAGCTTCTTCCATGCCACTAATTTACTACCTCATAATATTCTGAGTTAATAGTTTAAAATTTCCTTGCTTACATAATTTTGTTTTCCTTAAATCACATTATGCTTATTTGATGTATGAATATGTAAGTAATATGAAAATTATTGGGTTTCTATTTAGCCTTTATTCATTCTTGTTTTCTATAGTTGTTTATTTAAAGCAAGGATTTTATGCACTTGTTTTAAATTCCTGGGAAAAACCAACCCTTCCGTTGACTGTCATCACAGAACAAAGTGTAGGGAGTTTCAAAAACTCATGTAGGAGAACGTGGCACCACAGCTGAGCGAAAGCAGGTATCTGGGAAGACTCAGGCTCATGTCCTGGCTCCCCTTCCTTATAGCTCTGGGAATTTGGACAGTCACTTAAAAATCTTGAAGCTTTGTGCCATCATATAAATTGAGATAAAATCTCTTCCATTTCTTCTGCATTAACAAAGATTACATATGAAAATACTTTGAAATTAGAAATGTTAAACAAATGCCAAGCATTGCTGTAATTCTAGGAGTGAAGTAATATTTTTAAACAGTTATTTTAAGGCCATATATTTTATGCATAATAAGAAAAAAAGATGCTGAATTCTCAACTTACATAACAGATTGGTCTTTTGTGAGCTGCCAAGGGTTTTCACCTCTTCATGAAAATCTTAAAAGGAAGGTTCAATAACAACAACAAAAACCAAACCTGGTGCCATAAAATTGATTCTGATTCATATGACCCTACAGGACAGAGTAGAACTGCCCCACAGAATTTCCAAGGAGCACCTGGTAGTTTTGAACTGCTAACCTTCTGGTTAGCAGCCGTAACGTTTAACCACTATGCTGAGGGTTAGAGAAATTCATTTTAGGGCTATATAATCTCATGACTGTGATCTTCCTATGATTTAATAACAACAGAAATAATGAATAGAATCATAGTATGAGATTTATATGCATTATCTTATTAAATGAAATACTTGATTACTTAGTAATCAGATTAAGAATAAGTTTATGGAGTCCCTGAAGTCAGGGCATACCAAAAAGTGAACAGTTTCTATTGGAAATAATTATTTTTGATATTTCAAAAAAAATACTGAAGCATTTTTCTCCAAGAAGACAACAGGAGTTTTTTAACTCCTTGCATTTGTTTTGCTAATACTGTTTTATCTTTCATTTCATGTTTTAGCAGTTACGGGTCTCAAAAATTTTAACCTTCAAAAAACTGTATATGGCAGACAGTATTATTATTAATTTTAACAACTATCTAAGGTATAATTTATATACCATAAAATTTATCAGTTGCAAGCATATGGTTCAGTAGCTTCAGTACGTTTATGCAGTTGTATGATATTAATGATGTTCTAGAATGTCTCCATCAACCTACAGAGTTTTGTCCTGCCACTTTATAGTCAATCCCTGTTCCCAACCCCAGCTGCTGGTATGCAAATCTGCATTCTGTCTCTGCAGATTCTTCTTGTCAAGAAAATTAATATAAATAGCAGTCATGGAACATACAGACTTTTGTGTCTGGCTTTTCTCTGTGTAACTTTATTGAGTTTATCCAGGCTGTAGTGTGTATCAAGAGTTTGTTCTTTTATACTTCTGCATCTTTGTTGGTTGTATGGATATACCATTTTGTGTTTATCTACTTACCAGTTGATATACTTTAGGATTGTTTCTGAGCAATGCTGCTATCAACATTTTTATATAATTCTTTGTGTAGATGTAAATTTTATTTCTACTTGATGGATATTAAGAGTAGAAATGCTGGATTGAATGTAAGTATATGTTTAACTTTGTAAGAATCTGCAGTGTTGGTTTTCAAAATGGGTGTATCATTCTACATTCTCATCAGAAATGTTTAAGGGGCCCAGTTTTTTCATATTTTTGCCCACAGCAGGTATGGTCAAGTCTTTTGAATTATGGCCATTCTAATTAGAATATATGGTTATCTCCTTATGGTTTTAATTTGCATTTCCCTAGTGATGTTGAACATCTTCTCTTGTATTTATTAGGTATTCATATGTCTTCTTTGGTGAAAATGTCTATTCAAGTCTTTTGCCCATTTTTTAAATTGGGTCATTCATATTATTATTGAATTATGAGAATTCTTTATATATTCTGGATGTCGTTGTTGTGGTTGTGTGCTATTGAGAGTTCCCTAGGTTGTAATCTTATGGATGTAGATTGGCATGTATTTACTCCAGTGGAGCTACTGGTAGGTTCAAACTACCAGTTTTTTGATTAGCAGCCAAGTGCGTAAGCATTAAATCACCAGAGTTTCTTATGTTCTGAATAAAAATCTTTTATTAGATATATGATTTAGAAATACATCCTTCTAATTTAAACATGGCTTGTATTTTAATTTTTTAAATGGTGCCTTTTGAATAGCAGACTTTTTAGTTTTGATGAAGCCCATTTTTATCTATTTTTGTGTCATATAAAAGACACGTTTTTGAAACCCGGATCACAAAGTTTTTCTCTTATGCTTTCTTTACAAAGTATTGCAGATCTGAATTTAGGTCTATGATCCTCTTTTGAGTTAATTTTTGTGTATGAAGTGAGTTAACTTTTAATCTCTTCCCTTCTTTTCTGCCATACAGGTGGGTAATTGTTCCATTATCTTTTGTTGAAATGACTATCCTTTTCATTTTTAAATTGGCTTGGAACTTGCATTGAAAACCAAGTGATTATAAATTTTGGTGTTTATTTCTGGCTTCTATTCTGTTTCATTGATCTGTGTGTTTATCATTATACCTAAACCATATTATTTTGATTATTGAATAGTAAGTATTGATAACAGGTAATCTGAGTCCAGTTCTTATTTTTAAAATGTTTTGGATCTTCTATTAATCATATTTACCCAAATGCACATATAGACTCAAGAATCATTGAGGTGATAGTTAGCAAATATGGATTTTTTTCTAGATTTCAAATTCCTTGGGTTACATCTTACCTCGATGGCCCTCTGAAAATTAGCAGTGTGGTGCTGGTGGTTGGGAAAGAGAGACATGATTATTTTAGAAATTCCATTCTGACACTTAGAAAGTATTTCTAGGTGAAAACAGAACAACAAATTTAAAAGTTATTTTGGCTAATAGAAAAGATTAGATTAGATTGGACATTGGCTAATACACCAAATAAAGACTGAGTTCTTTATAGGACATGAGGTGGTCAGGGATAATTATATATGAATTTTCCCTTGTAGGATTTTATGGCTTTATAGGAAAGATAAGTATATAAAATTAATATAATTCAGGGTAGACTGTGACTTATCATAGCAGTAAAAGTAACTATTAAAATACAAGCTCCGTGAGGACTCAGAATGCTGTTTTTTTCTGTTGTATCCAAAACTCTATCCTGAATGTTGAGAAGAATGTCTGCCACATATTAATCACTGAATAAATATTTGTTAAATGCATGTAGAGAAACAGAACATTAAAAAAGAGATTAACTTAAATTTAGCTGACAGGAGCAAGAAAGGCATGGTGGGACGAATGGCATGTAAATCGAGTGGAACAATTAGTAACAGATAAATATGTAGAGCTAAAGTGAAATATGCAAATGTCTGAAAATTTTTATCGATTGTATAAAATTGCTTTCTCATGTTATTAATGGTGATGGTTAACAACACTGACTATTTTATTACTTCACCTTTGCTGCAGAACCTGAATATAATACTCAGACAAAAACACCTTCCAGCAGTTGGCGGAAACGTAAATTTTCAGTTACATGCCAAGTAGTGTCTTTGGAGCAGAGGGAGGGGAGTTCCCACCCTGCTACAGCAGTACAAATAATGCAGAACTGCAGCCTCTAGAAAGAATGTAGAATACGGGAAACATATCTTCTGCAGCATAACTTTGGCAACAGCAAAAGTTGTCAGTGTTACTGTATATCTTCTTTGCTATCTACATTTTTATGATTCAATAAAAAATATAAATCTGCTTCTGAAAGTATTGATCTTTTGTATGCTACACCAAATGAAATTGCCTTCTGTATAGCAGAAACTTAATAAATGACTGTTGAATTGAGTGAATGCATGGATAAACACAGTTGTCAGACATGGCCCTGAGAGGTGAAATGTTTAATTTAGTATGTGTATTCACTTTCCATTTTGTTAATAAGAAACTACAGATGGAAGCTGTAAGGTAACCTTTGCTAATGAGACTGACATTGCATACACAAACCACTGAAACCTCTTTACCAGGCTTGTAAAGTGTTTCCATTTTTGCAACCAAATGTGATTTGTCCTGCCAAATTTGCATTGCTCTGCTCATTATCATCAATAGCAGTTTCTTTCTTTTTTACCCATTTATGTTTAGATCATAAAGCAAATTGTAACCTCTTTAGCAGGCACTTTTTACTAGTAAAGAAATGATGCTGGTGACAATTGCTGTCAGTAAATGAGTCCTTCAGAGCATATAAAGCTGGGGATCAGGCCCTGAGGCCTGATGATTTCAGTAAGGCCTTACCTGGTTGCATAGGAAACTTCCTCTTAGACTTCCCCGGAGCCAGCTTTTGGAATTAACTGCATTTTGCTGTGAGCCTGTAGCCTTTCATATCTATCATGTATCTTCCTGCCAGTTCATGGTATTATTTGAGGTAACGTATGTAAAAAACAAATACCTTTCCTCATTGCCATGAGTCGGATCCGACTCGACAGCACTTGGCTGGCATTTTAGAATTATGGCCAGAGCTAATCATCTTTTAGGGCCAATGCCATTTCCCAGACTAGGACCAGATTAGTGAAGACGGCCCATACTCTTGGTGGTTAAGTTGGGACAAAGTCCAATTATGCTGACTCCCAGGCCACAGTGTTTCTGGATTCAAGGGAAGGTAAACAGCTCTTTGCTACAAATGTCATGTGAGTTTTCAGCTCTGGGTTTATAATTTGTGGGCTGTTGCTAGCACAGTTCCACTTATAGTTGGAAAAAGATGGTGGAGATCACCATGTTTGTGTTATAAATAAACCTAGGGGTCTGCCCTGCTAACTTCAAAGGCCTAGTCAACTTCTTCCATGGTGGTGTTTAGATTTTCTACTTGAATCCAGCCTTCAGGCCAGAGCCAATTAATTAAAAGTAAAAGGTATTTGTGGATAATTTTTTTTTTAAAAAATGATTCTTCTTTCTCTATGTAGGCAGTCCTTCAGCTTTACTGAATAACTTCTTATTTGAGTATGAAAAACTTGTATATAAATTGTGTTATGTGATAGACTCTTAACCTTAGTGTGTACATAAGAAAAATAGCGTAACAGATAAACCTTACATAACATCTCTCTCCCCTTCTCCTAAAGGACTGATAATAAGCATTTTTATGGGTGTACTTTCTCTCCTGAAAAATGATTCTCTTAAGAACAGGTGGCAGTTAGTAGGTACATATTAGACAAAAAGAAAAAATGATGTTTTAAAATCCATTTTCTTGCTGAAATAGTAAATAAGAAAAATCTTTCATCCATACCTTAGGGAGATAGGAGACTCCTCCAAAGAAAACTAAGTATGAAGAATCAAGTTCAACTTATGTGTGTTTAAAATTTTGTTATTTAAGAAGTTGAAAGTAAATGGCTGATATGACTTGGGCGGAAAAACTGAATTTTCAATATAACATTCAACAGTTTTAAAATGATTATAATTTTTTACATTGTTTCATTTGTGCTTTCAGAGGAAAAAATGAGAAATGCAATTAATGTGGTTTAACTCTGCAGGATAAATATTATTATTTAATGATGTATAAAACAACTCTATTCTAACAACTTCATGCTGGGCACAGAAATGAAACAAAAAAGCTAATTTATGTTTATGTAAGTATGCATTTAGGACAATCAGTTTTTTATTTTGAGCACAAAAGTCCTGATTGAACTTTGTTACCTATGAGTGGAATAGGTTAGTGTATATTATGTACGTCACATATTCATGAGGACTGAATGTCATGCAGAAAAATGTAAGGCGTAAGGACTTACATCTGAATGTATCCACTTACTGATGGATCATTTCCTTTGCCCACTTCACTAATTCTGCTAATGTAAAAAGTATGTCATAATAAATAATGATACGGTTGGCACTGCTGATCAGACACCAGGAACGGCCAAAACATATACGAACATCATCTCTGCACCTGATCTATGTGATCGTGGCCTCCAGTATTAAATTTTGACTCCTGGGCGAGGCAGTGAAAGTTTTCACAAATTGAGCTATATTTCTAGTCTTACCCCCAGTATACATAGCACTAGCAGACAGTGAAACCATGCTTTTCTGTGTTTCCCACACTCACCAGAGCTTACGGTCCTCTGAGTCTTTCTTTTAACTTGTTTCTCCCATCTGGAATGTTCTCCCTGTATGATTTTGCTTGACTGAGTTATACCTCTTTGTGACATTTTATCTGATTTTATTTTCCTAGGTCAAAACAACCTCTTTACCTTTCTCATAGTATCTACTTGTGTTGTAGTTGTTTTTTTTTATCATGTCCTATCTTTCCGATTAGATTGCAAATTCCATGAAGACACAGACTTTGCATTAACTGTTACTGTGTTTCGCATTCACTTTAGAAAGTATTTAGCCTATTGTCCCATTGCCAACAAGTCAATTCCAACTTCATAGCAACCTTATAAGACAGAGTAGAACTGCCTATACAGTTTCCAAGGAACAACCGGTGGATTCAAACTGCCCATCTTTTGGTTTGCAGCTGAACTCTTAACTGCTGTGCCACCAGGGCACCTACCCTGTTAGAGACTCCCAGTGTTTGTTAAAAAAAAAAAAATACCTAGTGTTCCATTGGAAATACACAAGAGTCAGTAGCAAACTTTTGATGAATTCCTTCCTCTTTTTAGCTTGGTAACTGCTAGGTCTTGAATGTATCCTTAGCATGATTCCTTCCACACTTTGAAAGCTTCCATATCTTATAAAAAACGATAGTGGAATTTATTCATGAGAAAAGCTGAACTGCTTTAAATAGGCAAAAAGAAACATCTAAACACAATGTATGAGAAGATAGAGGATACATGCCTTAGCAGGAATATAGAAAACTCTACTGGGTAGAGGTTGACTGGGTGGAGGAGGTTGACTGGGTGGAGGTGTGCTTTGCAATCTCACTGGTCCTCACCAGACCCCAAGAAAAACAACGTGGTTCTGGATGTCATCTGGCCAGTAACCTAGAAGAACAATGCTCTTAATGCTAATAATCATTTGTCTCCTGGAACTTTGCAAGTATGTTGTAATGATAATGATGATGGTGTTAGGAAGCTTAAGATTCTTTTGAGGTGTTTGTTTAGCCTTTCTTAGCAGCTGTGGTTGTCATCGTTGTTGCCCAGAGATGATTCTTTGGGTGAGAGACAATGCAGTTTTCATTCATCAACAAAATAACCACCAATACATAGGTAAACAATTTTAAATCATTTGACTTGGTGTTTTAGGGTTCACCTTTTATCTCAGGGAAGTAATGCAACATAGTGGTTTAGAAGGGGACTAGACTGCCTAGGTTCAAAGCTTATCTATGACCTTAAGCAAGACAATTCTTGTTTCACAAATGTAAAATGAGTGTAGCGATAGTATTTACTGTGAGATGTTGCATGGTTTAAATAAGGTAGCACATGTAAAGTCTGTAGTGTTTGTTGCTACTATTATTTCTGTACTTTGTTCCGTGAGTCAGTGCAAGAGTATAGCTCTCAACGATAACATTTGCTACGCTTGGAAAAGAGTTTCCCGTTGTTATTTTGTATGCAAGTTTCTACTTTCCCTTATCAAAGGACTTTGTTAAAGGAAGAAAACTTCCCTAAGAACTCTTTGGTTAATCTCAGAATATGTTTTACATAAGAAATGGAGCAACTTAATTGCTTTGGAACCTGCTTATTGGAATACCTGACACATATTTTTTTGGTTTTTCTTAAACTGTAAACTATAACATTCCGTGTGCTTAGATAGAAGCAACAGAACTAATTCTGGCTGAGTAAGCAAAATAATTTTTTTTAAGGATATAGGGAGATTCATAAAATCACTAAGAAGGTTAGTAAATAACCTCAAGGCCACCAAAGCAAAGCTAAGCATTTTTGTGTTCTTGTTGTTAAAACATACACAAAGTTAAGCTTTTAGGAAAATACCCCAAACCATATAGAAGTCACCTTGAGGAGAAAGTGACCTAGTGGCCATCATGAGCATCAGGAACTGCATGCAAAACTTGTGTTCTACTGGGACCTCAACCTCCCTGAGTAAGCATCTCTGCACTTTAACTATTTTGTTAAATTTTCTGTTTCTCCCTTCAGTTCTTTCAGATTTTACTTCATATATTTTGGGGTTACACTATGTGAAAATGTATTTATAATTATTCCATCTTCTTAAAGAATTGACATTGTTATAAACTTTTTGTCTCTAGTAACACTTTTTGTCTTAAATTCTGTTTTATCTGATATTAAGAGTTACTTAAGCTCTCTTGTAGTCCCTCTTAGCAAGACATATCTTTTTCCATCCGTATGCTGTCAACCTGTCTATATTGAATCCTCAAGAGCATTTTTAACATGTTTTAATATAATTTGCCCTTAGGACAAATTCTAGACACTTAAGGGTTTCTGTTGTTCTTTGTAGTAATTTCCACCAGTTATGCTTGTTTTGCTAAGGAGCGAGTCTGTGGAGCTGCTTATGCCCACCCACATTCTGGAAGTGGAATTCCCATGTTCATTATTTTATCCTCCATACCTGGTATTGTGCTTGCCAAAAATGAGGTATCTGACAAATATTTATTGGTTGGTTGGATTCCCAGTAGGTGTTAATTCCTAGGTGTGTTTTTAGGAAGGATTCCAATTTGGGGATTACCTAGGTATTTGATCATTATTGAAAAGCACTCAGGGATGGCTGCTACCAGCCAATCAATCAATAGATCAATATGTTGGTGAATACAAGAATCAACAACGGTCACTTAGGTTCTTAAACTGCATTCCATCCTGTGTCTCAATTATCACCCCAGACAGGATTAGCATGTCTGTATGTCTCTCCCTAACTCTGGGGAAGTAAAATTGGTTAAGACCTCAGAGAGACAGTAAAGTTTTGGGTAATTCACACTGTTTGATAAAGTATAATGGAATCTCAGGATGTAATGGAATCTTGTGACTCTCAGTTATTGTTGTGTGACAATCCTCAGATGCCAACCCCTTTGAAATCCGGCTACAAAAACCATTGAAAATGTAACCCAAGTGGGACCGCTTTTGGAGAAGTTATTCTTGCTGTTTCCCAGATTTGCAGACTTAACTGTTGATAAAGCATTCCTTGAACTCCTTGCCATCTCTAAAGTTTTGGCTACAGTGACAGATGGAATGAACTTCAGTTCAGCAGCAAAGACATATACATATATACACACACATACCTTTTGCCCTCAAGTTGATTCTGACTCACTGGAACAATATAGGACGGAGTAGAACTGCCCCAAAGTTACCAGAAAAGCCCGGGAGTTTGGCTACCTGCTGCAAAAAGCCAATTCACAGAGACAGAAGCTTTGGGGTGAGATCAAAGATTTTATTTGTAAGCCAGCATTGCAAAGGGACAGGAAGATATTCTCATCCTCAAAAGCCTGCCCCAAATTGGTCAGGCAAAGTCTGAGTATTTAAAGGGAAATACCACATGCAGATGTAGGGTACAATGAGGACAACTGAGGGTGTGTTGGGGTCGACAGAGTGAAAATCTGCTGGGTATGTCATGAAAAAATTTGTTGTAAGGAAAAAGATCTTTTTACAACTTTCCTCTAGTTACTCCCCCCCCCCCCACGAGCACTCAGCCCATACATTCCTGACTGTTGAAATAGCCACTAACGAAAACGGGAAGGGCCACTTCCCTAACCACAAGAACTAGTTTTGGAAACAACAGGACAATATAGAACCAACCCTCCTTCAGAGTTCAAGGAACTTACCCCAAAAGGCTGGTTTCGGGAATAACAAGAAGGAACTTACCCAAAAAGGCTGGTTTCGGGAATAACAAGAAGGAACTTACCCAAAAAGGCTGGTTTCAGGACTAACAAGAAGGAACTTACCCAAAAAAGCTAGTTTCAGAAATACCAGGAAGTAAATGCACCCGAAATATCCACCCTGGCCCCGAGCTAATACAAACCAAAAAAAAAAAAAAAATTACCCCACGCAGAACCTTCCCCAACCCAACCTCCCCCAAGAATGTAAGACCCCGCCTTTATATACTCTGTAATTCTCTTGTTCGGGGCTCATTCCCTCTACTCTGACAAGAGTATGGATTGAGCCCCAGCGCGCTGGAATAAAAGCCTCTTGCTGTTGCATCAAGCTGCAGACTTCATGACTGATTGGGGTTACGCCATCACCTGTGACTTGAGGAGGGGTCTCCCCTGTTGGGGGTCCTTTCAGGTAGAGGTTGACTGGGTGGAGAAGGTTGACTGGGTGCAGAAGGTTGACTGGGTGGAGGAGGTTGACTGGGTGGAGGTCTGCTTTGCAATCTCACAGGTCCTCACCAGCCACCAAGCAAAACAAAGTGGTTCTAGATGTCATCTGGCCAGTAACCTAGAAGAACAATGCTCAAACACAGGTTACTTCTCCATCCTCACTGGCCTCCTGCTTAATTCTTTTATCATTGGTTTTTTCAAGATGAAGGAGTCATTCACTGCCTGTAGTTCACTGAATCCATAGTGGAGCCTATGAGGGGCCCGCCCTGACAAGGGTCCCACCCTAGTGTCACTCCTGGGGCTTGTGGAATGTGGAGGTCTTGTATTTCCCTCAGTGTTGAGGTGATCTGAAACAATGTCTCTTTTGCATTCCCTTAGTTTTCAGCACTGGCCACCGGGAGGCTTTTCCAGCCTCCGGTTTCACCAAGAGCGTTTCCAAGGAGTGCTTGGTGAGTTTGAACAGCAGCCTTTTGGTTAGCTGCTATGGGACTTAACCACTACACCATCAGGGTTTCCCTGACTGCTGCCGATGAACTGAGTTGATCCACACTAAATTGTCCACTAAAGAGTTAACCCGACTCCCTTGTCTGGTCTCTTACTCAAGTGAATGCGGCCAACTATTGAATGTTGTGACTCCTTTTAAAAAGTAGGCTGAGATGGAGCAGGAAAAAGATAAGGTCAGCCCACGGAGCAGAAAACCCCTCAAACACCACCTTGTTTGTAGAGGAAGAGGCTGTATATTAGCTAGCGGTGTGGCAGACGGACTCAAGTTTGAAAAATAGCCACGCACCCCGTTCAAGTATCAAACACATCTATTTGTTTTTCCAAGAACGCAGACAAAGGAATTTCCATATATTCTCTTAATTGGCAGTTACAGGTATACAGATTTTCATGTTGCATTTCTATTGGTCCAGCATACTTAAAGAGGCACTGGATAAGCAGCATTAAGTTACATGGGAAGAAGCTACCTTCTTAGAAACTGGGTTTATCAGGGATTTCTATGGGGGGCGGGCAGGGAGGCAGGAGCATCTTGGGCTGGTGCCGGAGAGAGACATCTGGACTTTAACCTTCTCCTTGGAAACTTAGGTTATCTCAGGATCTCTATGGGACTGGGTATGGAAGCTGGTATCTGACTCCCCAACCCTAATTTAGGCATAAGAATTGATTCAATAGGGTTTGGAAAATTCTTCACAAAGTAAACTGGTGCCTTCTTATCTAAACAGTATAACAAAGTTTACTTCCTCAGGTGAATTCACCTTTCAAGGAGGAAAGTACATAAGCCTGGGTGTGGGTGCAGAGGTCACATTCAGCAGGCCAGACCCATCGTTTTTTGAGGGTCTGATGTTAGGCATTCCAGCCATTTTCAGCTGTTTACAATCACTCATTTACAGGCTCACAAGCCCTGCACCCAGACCATCTGGAATTTAAATGATGTTGGGGTTCACATTTCAAGACGTGACCCAGAATTTCTTTAAAGGTTAAGTTTTATTAAAAATATGCCCAATAGGAAAAAGACTGGTGCACTCCGCAGAGTAAGGAGATGACCTCAAGCTTCCTTTGCACCTCGTATTTAAGTCGTGAAATCGCAAGGTAGGGAGGGGGAGCAGACCTTTGCATTGATTGGCTGAGGTTGGCTAAGGCCATACGGAGTTACTGTAAGTTGTAAAATATATCTGTGGGTGAATGCGTTAACCACATGGAATTTCCATTAGTGGATGTTTTACTAGGCTGGCTCCAGGGGTTATTTGTGAGGCTGCCTCCAGGCTCTATCTGTTTCGGTGTAATTACCCTGTGGTATTTTTCTTCTTGTTATTTCCTGCTAAGTTGGTTCCTGGAGCCTGAATTTTCACTGTACTCTTCTTCTAAATGGAGTTACTTATGTCTCATTTCAACAATGTCTTCTTAAAAGCCTTTTCTTCCTCCTCAGAGGAGTCTCTTTGCTCCTTTTCTCATAGGTTCATATCCTGATCTTGACTTTTAAAGTCTTAATTCTTGATACTCTGTAGGAAAGAACCAAAATCCAAAAGCAAAACCTATTACAATCAAGTCTATTGTGACTCACAGTAACCCTGTGGACAGGGTAGAACTGCCCCATAGGGTTTCAGGGAACAGCTAGTGGATTTGAACTGCCGACCTTTAGATTAGCAGCTGGGCTCTTAAGTCAATGTGTCTGGGCTCTGTGGAATAACCACTCACACTGAAGTGGATCCAAGGAAACAGCGTTTCTCACTGGGGACCAGAGTAAACCCAGGTTATGCTACTTACTTCTTGCCAGTGAACTTCCCATTGGTAATTGAGACACTAACCACATCCTTCTGTGGAACTTAGAACTAGTGAAAAAGAGACAAAATTGATAAAATACCAGCTGCATCAGCACCTACAATTGACCCAGATACCTAGGCCTCATACCAGACCAATTAAATCAGAATTTCTTGTGGGAAGACAAAAGCAGGCACTAATGTTTTTTAAGCTCCCGAGGTGATTCCGATGTTCAGCCAAGCTAGAGAAATGGTTTTCTTGAAACTTGCTGTTAAAGTGTGTGTTCCAAGGACCACGCAGTCATCACTGTGTGAGAGCTTGTTAGATACGCAAAATTTTGACCTCTAGTTCAGAAGCACAGTCAGCAGTTTAACAAGATTCCAAAGTATTGTATTTACATGTTAACATTTGAGAAGCACACCTCTAGAATAGTAGTTCTCAGACTTGATCACACACAAGAATCCCCTGGTTTGGTTGTGAAATTCAGATTACTGGCCCTATTCCCAGTGCTTCTGATACAGTAGGTCTGAAGTGAAAGCTGAGAATGTGCATTTCTAACAAGTTCCTTAACGGTGGTGGTGGTGCTTTACAAGATAGGCCCAGTGAGGGGTGGGGCTTACTTCTGACTTGCAGGAGTGGAAGGAGTGGAAGGAGTGCTTTCTGTATTATGGCTTGCCTCAGCAGGAGAGAAGGTAGCCCAGGCAATGCATGGTGGTGACTCTCGAGTGGAGTGGAAACAAAGTCTGAAGACCACTGCCTGATCATTTGAAAAGGAAGAAGCATTTCCATATGGCAAGGGAGAAACCCTCAAATTGGGGTGAAACTGTCCATTGTATGTTTACCCCAATATTCCTGGGACCCCTCTGCAGCAAGAAGAGTTTCAGGCTTGTCTTATTACACCACCATATGGGATAAAATTTAGAGTAGAGGAAAATACGCAAAAGAAAAGTGTCAGGGGAAAGAAACAGTTCAGAAGAAACTAATTCAGGAGAGCCTTCTCGGTGGTTCTGCAGGTGCCCATGCTTTCCCTTGCTCCTAGTCTTCACTTTTACCGAAAACTATAGTCATGGCGTCTAATTGGGTTGTTTTCTAATACCAAGAGAATGTGTCCTCTGTTGAGGTGATGTAATTGATTAGACCCCGATTGACTTGATTCAGGTTCTAGAGATTGAGCTAGCAAGTTTGGTCTCCTGACGGTGGCAAACTGGGCTCACCCTCCCCCAAAGCACACAAGGTTGTATCCTTTTGGTAGCAAATGATGGGAAAAGGTTCTCAAAGAGGGAACAGATGAGTCTCCATAAGTAGATAAAGGATAAAGACTCAGCATAGGTTTTTGGGATGCTTTTTATTGGCAAGAGCAGGGGGCAATATCATAGATGGGAGGGGAACGTAGTAACTTGGTTTTTGATTGAGTTTGAGGCTACTTAGCCGCTTCACAACTGCCAGGAGGAATCTTACATTTGCATCACAACTGCCAGGAAGAACTTGTATTTGCTTCACAAACTGCCAGGGAGAACTGTTGAAATGTGACAGAGAAGGTTCCTTTGATAATCTTATCAATACCATGTGTGTTCTGTAATGTGGAGGGGGGGAGGGAGGGAGAAAGGGAGGGAGGGAGGGAGAGAGAGGGAGTTTGTGTGTGTGTGTTTTGTGTGTTTTGTGTCAGTGAGAATGAATATGAGAAGCTTTGGCTTCCCATAAATGTTACAGTGTAGATAGACTTGATTGACTCTAATAGGAAAAATGTTATTGTGGATATTTAATGTATAGGAACTTGAACTTTGCTAGGTTAAAGGCAGTAGAACAACTATAGTGTCATTTTTAGGTTGAGTCTCCCACTCCCTCCCCACATCTTGAGGCTCATTGTGTTTTACCATTAACATTAACGGGACTTAATGTACAGTGGGAAAGAATAGGCCCCTGACTTTGTGAGCTGAAAGTGATTAGGAAATGAATGTTTAGAAATCATGAAACGCCACTATCATTCTTTGAAAATTTTCATAAATCCCCCAAAGATACTCCCTCATGAGCCGTGTTATTTAAAACTAGTGATCCTTAGATCTCATAGATACAGAAAAAGAATAAAATGTCTGATATACTTTGTTTTTTCATAGATGTTCCAAGTGTCCTTTTTTTTTTTTTTTTTAATTTCTGAGTTCCAAGTTTTGAAACAGGTGTTTCAAACTCACCTGCTGTTTTCCATCTTAAACTTTGTTCTGCATTTCACTTACTGATTATAATTAGAATCTGGCAATAAGTTGACTGAAGTAAACTTAGCTATTCTGTAGGAGTTTGTTTAACCGAAAAAGAGAAGAACCCCCTGAGGTAGCTGATGAGTAACGGAGACAGTGACTGGAGAAACTTGAGGTACATAGGAGAGTTCAAGGTCAAAACAGACAGAGCAAGATTTTACAAATGCTTATTTGACAGTAAATGTCAGAGTGCAGTGGACTGTCAAAAATACCAATAAGGATGTCTTAAAAAAAGAAGAAGAAAAAAAGTAGTTGCCATAAAGTTGATTCCAGCTCATGGGGACTCATGTGTCAGAGTAAAACTGTTCTCCATGGGATTTCTAGTCGTTGATGTTTCAGGAGTAGGTCATGAGGCCTTCTCAGGTATCTCTCGGTGATCTTGAACCACCAACGTTTTGTTAGCGGGTTAGCAGGTTAACTGTTGGTACCAGTCATAGTGGTATACAAATACGTATATGGGGTTCAGAACAGAAATGAGGCTTATTCTTAGTGTAATGTGATATAGCCTATTGTCAAGAATAAACTATGTTACAAGGTTAAGTTTAAGACAGTAGTTGTCATGATCAGAATATACGAAAACGTATACTCACAACGTGGTGCAAAATTGAAAGTTGGACTGAAATATTTAAAAAAAAATATTTTAAAAACTGTCAAAAGGGAAAAGAATTGGTCTTACCCTTGTTCCCTGTGGAGGTATTGTCAAAGAGAGTGAGGTAGATTTCTTCAAAATAAAAGAGATATTCCTAACCTAATATACTAGGACTTTGGGGAAGGCAGACTGAAGTAATTTTTAACTATGATACTTACTTGCTTTGCCACCATGGTCATTTTAATTGATTTGTGTAGTTGCTGGATTTATAAAACATAATAATACTTACTGTACAGGGCTGTCGTGCGATTTCAATGAAACAGTGTATGTGAACTGACTGGCATGGAGTTACTCGAGCATAATGGGATTTCTCATGACTACCTCAAAGTACACTGAGAATAGATCTTATTTGAATATTGCTTCTTTCAGATCTCCTTTTCATATTTACACTTTAATCAAATGCCTTAACATAGTCAATAAAATACAGGTAAACATCTTTCTGCTATTTCCTGCTTTCAGCCATGATCCATCAGGCATCAGCCATGCTATCCCTGGTTCTACACTGTCTTCTAAATCTGGCTTGCATTTCTGGCTGTTCCCTATCTATATAGCGCTACAGCCACTTTTGAATGATTTTCTGCAAAATTTTGTTTGTACACGATGTTAATGATGTTGTTCAATACTTTCTGCATTTGGTGGGATCAACATTTCTTGGGAACAGGCATAAATATGAATCTCTTCCAGTCAGTTTGTCAGAGCTGTCTTTCAAATTTCTTGGTATAGATGAGTGAGCATATCCATGGCTAATCCATTTGTTGAAACATCTCAGCTGGTGTTCTGTCAATTCCCAGAGCCTTGTTTTTCACCAATATCTTCAGTACAGTTTAAACTTCTTCCTTCAATACCATGTGTTGCCTATTGTGTGTAACCTCCTCAGATGGCTGAATGTCAACCAGTTCTTTGTGGTATAATGACTTTGTGTATTCATTCCGTCTTCTTTTGATGTTTCCTGCATTGTTTAATATTTTCCCCATAGAATCTTTCACTATGGCAACTTGAAGCTTAATTTTTTTTGCTACAGTTCTTGCAACTTGAGACATGCTGAGTGTGTTCTTTTTCTTTGGTGTCTTAGTCATCTAGTACTGCTGTAACAGAAATACTATAAGGAGATGGCTTTAACAAAGAGGAATTTATTTTCTTGCAGAAAAGTAGGCTAAAAGTCCAGATTGAGAGCATCAGATACAGGGGAAGTCTTTGTTGGCTCTGGAGGAAAGTCCTCATCATTAATCTTCCCCAGGTCTGGGAGCTTCTGAGGCACAGGGACCCCAGGTCCAAAGGATGTGTTTTCCTGACACTGCTTCTTCCCTGATGGGAAGAAGCTTCTCCTTCTGTTATATCCCAAAAGATTGCCTCAAGGCACAATACAGTTTTATAGATTGAGTCCTGCCTCGCTAACACAACTACTGCCCATCTCGCTCATAACGTTGCAGTGGCAGGATTTACAGCATATAGGAAATCACACAACACTGGGAAATTATGGCCAACCAACTTGCTACACACGTTTTTGGAGGGACATAATCCAATCCATGACATTTGGTTTTCTAGCTCTAGCTCAGCACGTTTCATTGTAATACTGTCCTTTGTCTTCTCAAGCTGCCCTTTGAAATCTTCTGTTCAATTTTACTTCGTTATTTTCTTCTTCTGTTTTAGCTACTTTACGTTCTGAAGCAAGATTCAGAGTCTCTTCTGACATCCATTTAGGTCTTTTCTTTCTTTCCTCTCTTTTTAATGACCTCTTTTTGCTTTCTTCATATATGATATCCTTAGACAACACATCTGGTCTTTGGTCATTAGTGTTCAACGTGTCAAATGTATTCTTCAGATGGTCTTTGTATTTTGGATATAATCAAGGTAGTACTTTGGCTGTCATGGACTGCTTCTAATTTTCTTCAGTTTCAGCTTGAACTTGCATGTGAGTAATTGATGATGTGATCTGCAATCAATCCCTGGCCTGTTCTGACAGATAGTATTGAGCATTTCCATTGTCTCTTCCCACAGATGTAGTAGTGAATTTGATTCCTGTGTATTCCTGTGTGGTCCATGTGTATAGTTGCTGTTTATGCTGGTGAAAAAGGTATTTGCAATGAAGTCATTGGTCTTGCAAAATTCAGTCAGGTGATCTTCAGCACCATTTCTGTGTCTCCAAGACCATATTTTCCAATTACAGATCATTCTTTATTTCCAACTAGAGAGTGGTCTACTTCTGAAAAGATTTAACCAGTGAAAGTCTTATGAATAACAGCAGAGCATTTTCTGACATAGTGACAGAAAATGAGCTGCCTGGGTTGGAAGGCGCTCAAAAGATGACTGGGGAAGAGCTCCCTCCTCGGAGTAGAGTGGGGCTTAATGATGTGGATAGTGGCAGGCTTTTAAGAGCTTCATTAACTGATGTGACATGACTCAAAATGAGGATAAACAGCTGCAAACATCCATATAGTAAGCAGAAGCTGGAATGTACAAAGTATAAATCCAGGAAAACTGGGAATCATCAAAAATAAAGTAGAACCCATGGACATCAATATGCTAGGCATCAGTGAGCTGAAATGAAGTGGTATTCATCCTTTAGAACCAACCATATAGTCTACTGTGCTGGGAATGACAACTTGAAGAAGGTAGCTTGGCATACAATCCATTATCAAAAAAAAGAACATGCCATGATCATAGTTGCTAGTAAGTTTCCTCATGTGAAATTTTTCATATATTTATATAACTAAAAGTGTCTGTTCTTTATAATATTCTGTAATAAACCAGTCCTATTATTGAATAGCACTATCAAAAGGAAGAAAATGTTTTAATTGTGAAAAGAAATAGAATGGGTTAATTCAGTGAATCCAGTGAAGACAGTGCAAAAGCAGGTGAGATAAAGACTAGGAGATATCGGAGGGTTTACTACCACAAAAGGTGAGCCAAGGAATGATAGTTGCAGAAATTTCATTAAATGGAGAGGGTTCAGTGGATGATAACTCTTGCTGATGCCACTCCCACTTGTTTGGTTAGCAATATTGTATTCACTGTAATGATTATTCTGAAAAGTCACATGTGAGTGATGTAAACAGTAATTGGGGGCAGAGTAAAAGGTCATTTCATTAGCACCTGTTAGGGTCCACGATTTTCAAGATGCGACACTGTTACTTTAAAGGTTAAATTTTATTAAAAAAATATGCCCAATAGGAAAAATACTGGTGCACCAGGGATGCACCCCAAGCTACACAGAGCAGGGGGCGACGACGAGTTTCCTCAGCGCCCAGTATTTAAGTTGTGAGATTGCAAAGCAGGGAGGGTGAACTGACCTTTACATTGATTGGTTAACTCTTATTAGTTGTAAAATGTGGTCAAGGTCTAGGGGTCACTTGCAGGCTGTCACTTGCAAGGTTGCCCCCAGGCTTGTCTTGTGACAGTGTTTTGTAAGACAAAGGTGAGATTATTCTATATTTTCTGCTATTAAGTTGTTTCCTGGGGCTTTCTTTAATACCTCGAATTTTTACCACGCCCTTCCTCGTTTCAACACACCTTCTAGAAAGTTCTGGGGAAGTGTTGGGGAATATTTGGTCAGTTGTCAGTCTGAGATCATAAGAGTGTAAACATATGACTGCACTGAGCCTGCGAAGCAGAACTGGAAGGGCAGTGCAGACCACTGGTCTCCTACTGATGCGATCTTGGCATCTGCAAACTGCCTCCTGTGTAATAAAAGCTGCATTCCTGCCAGGGGAGGAGACTTGTGTATATTCAGTGACTCTGACTGTTGCCCTTTCAAAATTTGTTTATGCCTCTATATCTTTCCACATTCTTCCTCAGCCCCAAATATTTTACCTCTCTTTTCCCAGTAAATACACCTTGCTTCCAATGACTCAGAATGTAAACGTCTCCAGGAAATCCTTTCTGATTAGCTCCTTCTGACATTTTCATGCTTCTCTTGGCACCTTTTCATGTGTTTTTGCCTGTTGTGATCTGTGCTTGCTAATTCGTCTTTTGGAAAGCCATGTTATTCTCTTAATGCCTTGTCATCTTGCTTTGATTTAACTTACACGAGAGCAGGGACTTTCCTTTTGATTATCTCTGAGAGCATCAGATACAGTGGTCTGAGCACATATGTTAGTTTTGTAAATGTTGATGGGTTTATGCTATGTTCGTGCTTGTTACAAAAGCTACTTTCACCTTTGCAAAACATGTAACCTCAGTTAGTAGATTATATCTGACATTTGGAAAATAAGTCCTGGAGTTATAGACTATTTTTGCTGGAAAGAACCTTATATACCTTAAGCCAAGATTCTTGTATTCCAGATAAGGAAAGTCAGCACCAGAAAACTGACATGCTTGCTCAAGGTCATTGAGAACAGCAACCTGAACAGAGCATCTGACTCCTCATCAAACGTGCTCTTTGTTACACAGTGCCCCTTCACTGAGAAGGTTCAGGTGCAGCTACTATGAGTGGCAATTAACTTTCTTGGGTCAAGCCTGAGTATGTTCCTTAGCAAGTGCTGCATGATAAAAGAGGAGACAGAATGCTACTAGTATAGGGTGAAATTAAACTGAAAGGAATGTGACATAGCCATTTAAAAATGTTTAATTTCATAAAACCCAGTAGATCAAAGTAATTATAGAGCAATAAAAGGTTAGCCAAAGCCTCAGATGGACCCTAGGAAGAGATAAGACTAGACTTTTGAGAACAGCTGCTGTTTTTCATACAAAACATTTTCCAATTTTGTTTTCTATTGTCTAGTTTTTATTAAACTGGCTGGGTTGCAAACAAAGCCATGTTAATGTAAGGTGGATGCAGTTTATTCACAAGGACGTCATCTTTTCTTATATGAGGGAAAACATCCATTTATGTAACACCAATGTTGTCCCACATTGTTAAAAGTTTATGCTTATGTAAATGTAGCAATTATAGCATACTGAAAAACTGGAATGAAATCCTGTTAATAACTTATGTATAAATTTATACTTTATTAACATTTTTTTCTTTTAAAATACACGCTGGAAAAATATAAATGATCAGTTGCTAGGAAATTTTGCAGCCAACACTAAATATGATTTTATCTTCTAGATATCAGAATTGTGTTAAAAAAAATCCTTCAAAGTTAGGAGAGATTCCAAATGGAAGTAAGGTCTATGAGTATAATATTTAATTTAGAGGCAGCAGGTTTGAGAAGTCGTGGTAATTCTTTATCAAGAGTTACCAATGTACAGAACAAAGTCAATGTTTTTAGGGAAAATTATAAAACTCTTTGATTCTCTACTTTTAGAGATTAAGTTTTTAGCTAATAAATATAATAGGAAATATCAATTTCAATTTTATACAATGGCTAATGAAGTAAAATGCAGTGGGAAAGAAAGAGAGAAAAGGCACTTGCAGTAGGTAAGAGCCACTAAAGAGCATCGAAAATAGGTAAGTGTAGTATAAAGGACAGACAAATTGAGATGGAGAAACGAAGTGGCAGAAATTCAACACAAAGGCACAAGAGATTGAGGTAGATCTACAGGGAATTA
This sequence comes from Heterohyrax brucei, assembly GCA_028571685.1. Taxonomy (NCBI): domain Eukaryota; kingdom Metazoa; phylum Chordata; class Mammalia; order Hyracoidea; family Procaviidae; genus Heterohyrax; species Heterohyrax brucei. Next base: position 91,233,923 of record CM053146.1, read on the forward strand.
GCATCCACCCTGCATTGTTTCAACTCATAAAATATCTTTCAATGAATTTTATTTTTTTGGATGGTGGTATGTGAAAAACTGGATATACTTATTGATGTGACCACTGGACACTCAAGGATCAGATGCAATACAGGCAGGTGTGTGGGCCGGCCTGTAAATGAAGGCCTCTTTTCTTTGGATCAGTGGCAGAACTCTGGGCTGAGAATAGGAGTCCTGAGCTTTGGTTTGACTTTCTACCAGGAGTGCCACCCGGAACAAGACTGAACTGACTCCTAGGAGAGCTACTACCTTGAAGATCCCCGAGGCCTTGACACTGTGATCTCAAGACAGACCCTAGAGCTGGGATCCCAGGATAGGAAGCCAGAATCCATAGTGGGTGTGGTAGCAGTAGCTGCTGCAAGAATCTTAAATCCCTGTGAAGCTGGAGAGGGGATATCTGTAAACTGGAAAGAGAAAGAAAGTCCCTCAATTTCCAGGATTTGGGTTCCAAAAGAAAGAACTGAAAGGGAAGACCGAGAGCTCCTGTCTCATTTCCGCCTTCCAAATCTTGTGCAGTCTAGTTCCCACTAGGAACATAGTTACAAGAAAATCTGAGACATATAGTTGTCACCTATTTTGTGAGAAGGAAGTCAGAATGGACATGGAGAAGACAAATTCACATTTCTCCCACACAGAGTAACAACTGAATAGCCTAGCGAAGGAAAGCTGATCAAATTTTACTTTAAGCCTTCATTCCACCCAGGGGTACTGATGATGCACATATAGAATGTACATATAGAAGCCAACTCAGTAGACTGCTTAGTGAATTACAATATTTAAAAAAGAAAATCATATAGACATTAATCTTTAGGTCCTAAGTATTTCTACCAGATAAACAGGCATTCTTAAGTTAATATTCAAACCGTTATTCCATGGCAACATGTCCAGTTGTGTTCTTCTCACTAATATACCTTAGTCACTGCTTTTCTGTCTCACTGCATCCATCTGTTGAAATGGAGATAAATGGGCAATCACTTTGAAACAGTCACTGATGCTCTTACTGAAGTACTTTTTCTGTTAGTCCAGTTCCAATGTCCCCATTTTTGGGTAGAATGAATGTTCTGATATAGCAGTTATCCAAGTTGTGATTTTGTTTTCTTATAATCTTTTCCTATTGCTATTGTGTCTGAAAGAAACTATAACTGAACTTTCTTAATATAAGCTATTTTTAGCAGTGAAACCACTCTGGTTGCATTTTTTTCATTCTATGCCTTAGTACAGGATGGGCATCTGTGCTTAATCACAAATTATCTCAGTGCATACAAATGTGTTACAATATCTTGAAATTAATGAATGTCAGTATATTCCAAGTTAACAGAAGTGGTTGCACATTGATATCAGTCGTTATTAAAAGTCATGGGCTCCAGAAGAAAATGTGCTTATATTTTTAATACATGTATGGTTGTTTTAGTTAGCTGGTACTGTTCTAACAGAAATACCATGAGTAGATGGCTTTAACAAGAACAGTTTATTCTTACATAGTACAGTAGGTTACAAGTCCAAATTCAGGATGTCCCCTCCAGGGTAAGGCTTTCTTCCTTGTCGGCTCTGAAAGTCCTGCGTTGCATCAGTCTTTGGTCAGGAAGCATCTTGACACAGGAACTTCGGCTCTGAAGGATACTCTCTTCTCCCGGTGCTGCTTTCTTGATAGCCTGAGGTTCCCACTCTGTTTGCTTCTGTTTCCTTTTATCTCCCACAGGATGAAAGGATAAAAGGTGGTATCTCCCTTTACAATGGGGAAACTCCTTTTACAGTGGAGCAGGGAGGAGACCTTAGGAAAGGCTCTACAGTCCCACCCTAATCCTCTTAACATACTGCATAGAAAAATCACAAAATGGGGGACAGTCATAAAATATTGGGAGTCATGTCCCAGCCAAATGGCCACACTCGTTTTTTGGGAGATGAGACACAGTTCAATCCATGACAGTGGTACAATACTAATCTGTTTTAGGATGATAGTTTCTGTTTCACATGGACCATAATATCCCTCTAAAGTAGCTGGCACACCCACCAACAGATGAAGTGTGAAATATAAACATATAAATACATAAAGTAAGTTGATAGTCTTTAGGAACTGGGAAGGCTGCTATGAGTGCCTTACAAAACTAATATACAGTTACCATTGTCTGTGAGAGACTCTTAGGACTTGTATCCACTTACTAGCAAAAGAAGATAGCAAGGGCTAAGCCGTTATTGGCGTTTCTCTAGCAAGATGTTTTTACATTTAGTACAGAGGCTTATTGTAGTCAGCAAATCAATCAGGAAAAATTCTCAGATTTCTTGTCCCTTTTTTTAAATACAGCCAAGACATTGTGGAATGCATGGGGGAAACTATCATAGCACCAATTTCCTGGGATCGGAGATTTTGTTGAATGGATGGGTGTCATCCAGGTCACCAAATCATCCAAGTCTAGGATAGACCATTCGAATTATGTTCTGTGTGAATGATATTATCTGCAATTGTTGTGCCTCCCTGTGTGTTGCCATCCTTGGTGGCCCTGGATGTAATAATATAACCTCTGTAATATTGTGGGGTTGAGGAATGGTTTGGAAGACACACTTAGTTGAGATGATTTAAAAAGCGTGCCAACAATTAACTATGAGTATGCAGTGAATGAATTATATTTATCTTTTATCATAATCTTTTAAAGCTCAGGAAACCCTGGTGACGTAGCAGTTAAGTGCTATGTCTGCTAACCAAAAGGCTGGCAGTTCAAATCCACCAGTAGCTCCTTAGAAACTTTGTGGAGCAATTCTACTTTGTCCTATAGGGTCGCTATGAATTGATAGCAATGGGTTTTGGATTTTAAAGCTCAAGTATTCTGTTACAACAGAGGTGTGATGATCTTTAACTGCCAAGCCAATTATGAGACCTATATTTTAATCCTGAGTTTAACCCCTTCCTGTGGGGTACTAGATAAGTTATTTCATCTGTCTGGGCCCTGAGTAGACTACTGTGTAAAATGTGAGATTTAGATTTGATTAAGGGTTTGCAAACAATGTTTATTCTTACCATTGCAGCCTGTAAGGCCAAGGAGAACTCAGGAAACAGAGTCCATGACTAAGAGCTCTTGGAATAAGTTCTAGTATCTGAAATAGTATTTTGGCCCTAGTTCTCTCTGATGAAAATGCATAGGACACAATTGTTAAACTGTTGGAGGAGAGTTTTCTTTCTCATACTCAGATTAGATATGAAATACTACAGCTTCATACTTAGTTTATTTTTAGAATATGTTTAAAACCCATATTTTATTTTAAAGAACTCCTAGAGTTACTAACTCAAGGAATCTCACAAGTCATATCTATTTTCAGTTCAGCTTTGGCCACTTCCAATTTCTGAGTTCTTGGACAAGTTAACTAACTCTCAATTCTTCTCATGTGTGAAATAGTGATAATAACCTTATCTATTTCCTAGGCCCTTTTTGGAGGATTAAATAAAGCAATACAGGCAAACTGCTTAGCAGATTCTTAGTCCAAAGTAAGTTCTCAAATTACAGCTCTTGTTCTATGTAGAAATTATTTAGAGAATATTTTCCTCCACAATTAGAAGATCATGGAGGGAAGGAGCTCCTCTGCGCTTTTCAGGAGCAGAGCTGTTATAGTAAAGGTACTCTTAGATGCCTGCACCAAACTTGCTTTCCTCAGGTGCTCGGTAGACTTTCTGAAGGGGAAGGAACTTCCCTTTGTCCCACATGGGGTCAGTCTTACCTATCTATTTAGGGAAACAAGAGGATGAAGTAATCACTGGGAAGAGAAGGACTCAGTTGGGTGAAAGGAAGAGAGATGAAAACACTTAACCTTGGTCAAGATTTATAATTCCTTTCCCTGCTCTCCACTCATAAATAGCTGTTTGTTTGTTATTTGCCAATAGTAGTCTGAGTAAGAGGACCGCCAATTAATTTTGCCAACTCGTCCTAGAAAAAGTGCTACATGCCTCATTGCTGAATATCACTATGGTCGCCTTTGAAGAACTCGCCTGGGGAAGCTATGCTCCGATACTAACACCTAGTCCACTCTTCAGAGCAATTTTGGAACTTTTTTTGTGGAATAGCCATCAGAGCTGTTATCGTATTATCCTTGATGTCCTGAGTGTCATCAAAATGTCTTCCTTTCAATATTTCCTTTATCGTCAGGTAAAGACAAAAGTCACAGGGGGCCAGATGGGTGAGTAGGGAGGGTGTTCCGATAGACTTATTTGTTCAGTGGCTAAAAACTCCCTCACAGACAACTAGACAATTAAGTGCGAGTACTTGTTGCCTTGCCACACCTCGCAGGCTACAGCTAATTCTGATGTAGATAGTCCAAATTCCTGCTGATTCATGTTTAAGTTATTATTACTCGTTACATGCCTTTGAGGTTTGATATGATTTGTTAGGCAGTGTTACTGAATAGTTGAGTTTAATTTATATAGCTATTTTTGTGGTCTCATTAACTGAATGTTTGAGGCAGTTATTATGAAAACCCACAACAACTTTACCTTATTGCCCCAAAGTTGAATTAACAGAGCATTCATGAAATTTAAAAACAGATTATCTGCTTAGAACTGAGTAATTGTGAAATAATTGAAATATGAATAGAGAAAAAGATATTCTATAAAACTGGAGAAGGCATAGCAAATGTGTAAATAATATTGAAACTGCAATTGATAATTAAGAACAATCTGATAAGAAAATAGGCTCCAATCAAATGGTCTAAAAATAAGAAGTTGATGGAATATACAAAAATAATTTTTATTTAAAATTATTAATTTTTATCAATACTTTTTTTAAAAAAACTTTTGCTTCTGAATGAGTTTGTACATCTTTTGACATTTTTTATAACCAAGTGTTTGAAAAACTTCAGATAGGTGTTGAAATTTACTGAGAGAATTCGATGGAGAATTGTCTCATAACATTTTATAGTTACATTCATTCATACTACAGTTATTTATGTAGCTGTTTGAAAAAATTACCACTTAAAGTTCACATTGATTTCCACATTTCTGCCTTGTCAGGAACTGTGTGTGTGTCTCTGTGTGTGTGTGCAGTGCTGGTTGATGGGATTATTGGTGGTATTCTTTATGATTTTTTATGTTCCTCATTTATACTTAAAAGACTGATAGAAAAAGAAAAACAAAAAAACTTCAAAGACTCTTTGGATCTGTAAAGTATGGCAGTGTGGAGGACTAACTCGCCCTGTATAAAATGTGAGTGGATTTGATAGATGAAAATGTCTTTAGTAGGAAAGCAAATTAAGTTAGACAGATGGCAGATGGCCAAAAATTTTGAAGTACAAGACTGTGTAATATTCAATTTCTCTTTCTTCTCAAAATGTAACAGCCCTCACCCCTGAACCCATACTGCCACCAGTCCGCCCAGTTTTCAGCAATGCTTGCAACTGATACAAATGTTACTTTCTTTGAGTGATTGATTGGGGACAGCAAGGATAAGGCTAGGATTCGTGTGTGTCAGGGAAAAGTTGACAGAAGAGATTATCTGTGGGTGTTGATAGGAGAGTGAGAATCGAAATTCAGTGGAACCACTGTTTGTTGGCTGGGGCAGGGAATCTTAGGTCTGCCTGGATTCAGATAGTAGCTCTAAAAATAAAGATAACTTCTTCCATCACCAACAAATTCTGATGCAGTTAGTCTGGGCTGTGAAAATTCCTAAAAGGCTTCCAGGTGATTCTGATTTGCAGCTAAGTTTGCCTATCACTCTTCTGTCTATAATAATTCTTCACCTCGGTTGCATTTTAGAATCACCTAGGGGAGTGTTCAACACTTTAACGGTAAGCTCTGGCTCACGGCAACCTTATGTGTAACAGAACTGTGTGTTGCTTGGTTCTGTGCATCTTTGTGATTGCTAGCGTGTTTGGGTCCATTCTGACGACTATTTGTCAGTCTTTCTCATTGAGGGTTTCCACATTTATAATGGTGCTTTGCTGTATCAAACATATGTCCTTTCTAGGCAACTGGTCTTTCCTGTTAACTTATTCAAAGTAAATGCGTCTAAGTCTTGCTATCCTTGCCTCTAAGGAACATTCTGCCTGGTGTATTTCATCGAACATTGATTTGTTTGTTATTCTAAAGTTCGTAGTATAATTAATATTCTTTGGCAACCCCACGCTTTGAACGTATCAAGTCTTCTTTCTTCATCTGTCACTATCCAACTTTTGTGTGCGTATGTAGCAGTCGAAAAGATCACATCCATATCGAGCCCCACAGACTTCAATTTAAAGTCCTGAGATGGAGACAAGGTGTGAACATATTTTCAAAACTTCCCAGGTGATGGTTAAGTACGACCAGTATCAAATGGGGTCCCAGAATACTCAGATGACTTTTTCTGGTAATGCCTAAACAGATGACCGAAAAGAGTACATGGTGGTGCGAATGGGAAAAGGAGAGATACAGACACTGTATCTGGAAAGATAAAACCTTTACGCAACTCTGGTTAGAGGTACAGAGATCACATATCCACAGACTTGTGAGTGCTTACAAGCAGAGAGGTAAGAGGAGTCCTAGTGCTTCGTGGATGCTGTGAGCCAAGGATTACATGAAAGCAGTCCGAAAGCTGAGGAATTCAGTCAGAACTGACCGTGTATTAACTGCCATAGCTAGGGTTAGGTTGGGTTTACAGATATGGCAAATAAAAACATAAGATCCCCATAAGTTTGAGTTTCAGAGAAATAAATAATTTTTAGAATGAGTATATTTCATACACTATTTGGGACATGTTGCTGTGTGCTGTCAAGTTTATTTCAATGCATAGTGAGTCTATGGGGTTTTCTTGACTATAATCTTTATAGGAACAGATGACCAGGTCTTTCTCCAATGTAACCAGCAGTGGGTTTGAACCACTGACCTTTCAGTTAGTAGCTGAATGCTTTACCATTTGCAACAAAGGTCGTTGTTTATCTGAAATTAAAATTTAACTGAACAGCCTGTGTTTTACCTCAGAGCACTAGGAATGGCAAGCTTGAGTTTGCTTGAATCTCAGTGGACAGTGGGCTCTCAGCGCTGACAGTGGAATATGTTTATATTTTCTAGAGAACATGGTTTATTCTTTAAAAGAGCCTAATTATTTTTTTTCATTTACTTTTAGAAGTTTAAGATCTATCTATTGCCACTGAATTGATTCCAATTCATGGCAACCCTATGTGACAGAGTAGCACTGTCCCATAGTGTTTCCTACACAAAAATCTTTATGGAAGACCACATCTTTGTCTTGCAGAGTGGCTGGTGGGTTTGAACTGCCAGCCTTTCAGTTAGTAACTGAGTACTTGACCTCTGTGCTGCCAGGGCTTGTTTCGAAGATATTAATTCAATAGCAAGCAACAAAACCTTTGTGTAAAAGCAATAAACCTCTCCCAGTACCTTGACTTGCTATGTAACTCAGAATCGATCTGCAATTTGTTCATGTCACAGTGGCAATATGAGAGAGCACCAAACATACAACATGTTGTTGAAAACAATTTGGACTTTTTAAATTTCATTTTTTCAAATCCATAGTTAATTTTTTTTTTCCACCATGGATACATATTTCTTAAAGTGGTAGAAAAGGTCTTTGGTGTTCTTTAAAAGATTAAACCAAATTGCAGTCCTCACTCTTGATTTATTCAATAGTAGTTAAGTTTATTATTGTTTTTTTTTTTCTTGTACAGGATCTTTCATTTCACCTGTGTGGAAATTTATAGCTTGAATAAAGACATACAATTAGTGAACACAAGAGATAGTTGAATAGAGAAAATTAACATGTTAAAGATTTAGACCTAAAATAAAAAAAATTCTAAAAAGTCACAAAATTGGTTCTTCTGAACTCTTAAAGAACTATAATTACAAAGTATTTTGTAGGTTATTATTTAATTCAGATGTTTAGTCCCGTGTGTATTTGTTTATTTTTTGTGGTGACATTGCAATGATTCTGTTTGGAAACTGAAATGAGTACAGGCAAGACATAAAAATTAGTATATATATTGATATTCATTAATGCTACTGAGGACTAAATGATGATAAGGAAGCATATTATTGATTAAGCCATAGGAAGTCACTTAGCATCTCTGACAGCTTCAAATCAGTACAGTTTTTAATTAGACATTTCAGTAGTCTAGGATGGTCATAAATGTGAACGAAAGGAGAAAAACAAAACAAAACATAGTCCTGGAACGTATGTATAAAGCATTTGGAATCAAGGGTAGGACATTGAAGGTCTCAGGGATGCAGGTGGTGGTTTAATTTCTTCTAATTGAGGGTCATAACTTTGGAAGATAAAGAAGAAACTGACAAGTGAACAGCTGGCTCTGTGGATGATGTCAAAGAACAAAATTTAGTTTTCTGGACCACAATGCAAGATACTGAAGTAATGCTCCTGGCAAAAGGAAGAGTATTTCTAATGAAAAGTGGAAAGAATATGCTTGGCAGAAGATTTGCTGACCAGAACAAGAAGTCACTGATATATGAGTGGAGTAGAGAAAAAGAACCAAACCTGCTGTTAAATTATACCCTATAGAGGGAAATAAGCTGACTTAGGAAGAGTAAAAATAGTGGAGGAATGATTAGTACATCAAGAAAGGGTAATAGGAAAAAAGTTAACGGAGCAGTATTTGTGGCTTTTTGTGTTTGTGTGCATACTCCTGTAGTATGGATACAATAACATTTTAAGATAAAAAAGGTAAATAATATTTCAAGGATTCAAAGATTCCACTGATGAGGATGAGAACCCTGGCTGGGCCGTATGATGAAGTGATGTAAACTTGAAATCTCAGTTTGTTGCTAATACTAACAAAGGTACTGTAAAACATAGAACATCATGTGGTAAGGCCTGAATGGTATGTGAACTGACTGGTAAGACTCCAGGTAGAACTGGAAGTAAGTGTTTGTCCATCAAAACAAGTAAAAGACAAGAAAATTAACATCTTGTCGAAGGAAATCCACATTGGTTTTTCCCTTTACCCCTCCACTTAGGCTGTCGTGTTTCAACAACAAGTTGCAGAAACCCAGGGTAAGGCAGAGACCCAGGGTGAGGCAGGGACCCAGGGTGAGGCAGGGACCCAGGGTGAGGCAGGGACCCAGGGTGAGGCAGGGACCCAGGGTGAGGCAGGGACCCAGGGTGAGGCAGAGACCCAGGGTGAGGCAGAATGCAGCTCCAGCCTCGAAGGAATTCAGATCCTTGTGCTGGCAGAGTGTGTAACAGATGAAGACGATGACTCAAGACAGTAGCCACCAGTAATGTGGAGAGCTCTGGGATCAGGCAGCATCTAGCCTTGCAGCTTCCACAAGGCCATTAATGCTTTTTGGTGGACATGATGTTTGTCACAATCTCATATGGCAAAATTTTAGCTTTATTGTTCCATAGCTAGACGGAATTTATATTTGTAATATTCATGTTTGCTTCCCTGGTAGCAGAAAAATTAATCGTATCTCATCTAAGTAAAGTGTTGTTAATGATTATTCACTTTTCGGGGGGGATGTAAATTAACTCATAGTCAGTGATTCCTCAGACATTTCAGGTTGAAAGCTCAGTCCTGTTCAGGATAGCTGCAACCCTGCCCGTTGTCTACCCAACCTCGGGGTTGGTTGTAGAAGCTGACGGCTATGTGATGTTGCACTGCCAATTGGTGATGTACGCAGTTGACTGCTAGGACAAACTGCATTTCCCACACTGGTGTACAGTAAGCATCTAAAACAATATTTGCCACATAATAGATGTTCAGTAAACATCTCGAATAAATGCGTAAGTATTTCATTCTCAGTTGACTATTTTTTTATCTTTTGTGTTTTCTTCTTGCCACTGACAAGAATGATAACTCAGCCTGGGGACAGCAGCCAAGGAAGATCAGTTTCAGGAGAAAAGCGTAAAGAAAATAACTTGCTTGGACATTGGCATTTGTATTTATATTGTGATACAATGCTTAGTGATATACTTAAGGACTATAGATGTTGATGGATTGTTCTATGTTGTGGATTGTTTTTAGAGAATCTGCCAAATTGTGTCCTTTTTGATCACAAATACTTACTCCATTAGAGACTGTAGAAGAATAATTCAAATAGTTGCGTTGCTGTTCTTGAACCTCGGTTGTTTGTTTTCTCTTTTTTACATGTGGAATTGAAAGAGAGACCAGGTTATCTCTAAGCACCAGCATTTTGTGATTCTGTCCTGGGACTCCTTGGTGACTCAGTGACCTGGAGGTCTTGCTGTGTGGAAGTAGGTGTTGGCAACAAAGTGCTTTGGTAGGATAGGGTGTCATGGAGAATTATTTTTCAGTTCAGGGAATCCTAGCTACCCTGAGATAGGTGGGAAGAATGGGGATAACTGGAAGATTTGAGAACAGTTGTAAATGTCATTTTTGTTGATCGGGGTCTTCTTTCTTCAGAGCCTGAGAGGAATTGCAATTTTTTTTTCAAGCCATCCATGAGCTTCTGAAGACAAAGTGTCACAGCTAGGGCCTTATGGCAAGCAACAGAAACTAACCTTTGCTAAAAAATGAACTTTGTAAAAGAGCTTTGGGAAGCTCATGGAAATTCTATGGAGGTGGGAGAAAAGGGTTTGAAATAGGTAGGAACCAGTGGGCTACAGTCAGGGCCATAGTCCAGACTCTGCTACAGGGAACTGGTCTGAGGCATGGCAAACAGAAGCCGTGGCTGACAGAAGGATTAGGTCTCACAGGCCTGGAGAATTGAAATACAAAATGAAATCATAAGACAATTTATGAGATTTTTTTCTTTAAAGTATTTTAGAGCCATAGTAACACCAGTGGATTGTATAAAATTAGATTGCCTCATTTAGAAGTAATTGAATTAAATTGGGTGATTTTAAAGAGTAAAATCAGTAAATACTATTGCAAGTAATGCGCTATAGAAGTACATAAATAAAAAAAATTTCACACCTTTTAATTTCACTGTGTAGAGATATCTTCTATTATAATTTTGAACTGTTTTTTACAGATGGTGTAACATATGTAGGAGTATAATATACATACTGCTGTAACCTTCTTTTGCTGCACAATAGATTATCTACTTTAGTTTATGTCAACACATATGTTCTATCTGAGCATTTTAAAGGCTCCACAGCATTTAATTGTTAAAACCAGTAATTTAATCAATCAGTCCACAACTGATGTTCATTTAGGTTATTTCTAGTTATAATTATACCATGTTAGTGAGGTGAGCCTGCTGGTGTAGTGGTTAAGAGCTACCTCTGCTAACCAAAGGGTCCACAGTTTGAATCCACCAGGTGTTCCTTGGAAACTCTACGGGACAGCTCTCCTCTGTCCTATAGAATTGCTTTGAGCTGGAATCAACTGGACAGCTGTGGGTTTGCTTTTGGTATGTTAATGAATATTTTCTCGCACGTATTTTTGTGTGGGTTTTAATAAGCTAATTCCTGTCAATCTGGCAGAATTAATCAGGTTAAAGGGAAGGTGTTTTTAAAAGTTGGGTGCTATTACCAGTTGATTTCCTTGAAGCTGACCTGTGTTACAGTGTCAGCATCAGACTAGGAAGAGACCGATTTCCCTATAAATTGAACGTGTTTGCTGATAGATAGAGAAAATGGTCAGGACCAGCCAGAGATGGCTAAGCAAATTTATCAAGCTTTTCTGACTTCTCCCCTCGAATTATCTGAAAACAGAGGAACAAAAACTAGTAACATTTTCAGTTATTTTTGTAGTTTTCTGTACCTTTTGTTAATGCAGTTTGTTAAAAATTAAAAATGTGGCACAAAAATGTGGGTGAAAGACCAATGTTTCTAAAATACTGTAGACCACATAATTTGATAATCACTGATACTAAAGCAGATAGATATTTGCCTCCTTAATGGTGACTTAGTGATTGGAACCTCAGGATAGTGTTACTTTATTTTCTACTAGGCCAAAATGTCTTAAAAACTTTTTTCTACACAAATCTAGTTTGTTTTTTTTAAAAAAAAGGCAGCAAGTAGGGTTGGAACTTTCCTGTCTAAAGAAAAAATGTAAAAACAAACAGAAAAATTATAAGTGAAATGGTCTTTTTAAGAATTTTATAAATTGTGAAAAAGTCGTGTGTCATTTATAAATAGTACAACTATTTCTCTGCACTAAACATTTTAAAATCCGCTGGGTGAAATGGTTGTTTATATTGTCGTATCTTTTCTTTTCTTCTTTTTAATACAAGCAGTACTTCTGTTAAAAATAACTTTCTTGGCATTGTGCTGGTGACATCATCTTCATTGATGTGCTCAGTTATACGTCCCGCATAGGAATGCGTATGTGCTAATTGCATCTGGTATTTCAATTGCATTTATATTTTAGCAACAGAAATTTGAGAAACAACAGAAACTGTTTCAGGGGTTACTTCCTTGATACTGAGGATTTTTTTCCCCCATCTTAAAAATAAACATAAGAAAGTTGACAGCTCATTGGGCTAGACAGCTCAAAAAACTTGTTTGTTATTGCACAGTTTGGCACTTCTTTAGGCTGTGATTCAGAAAAGGATAAAAATAACACATTTGAAAAGAGAAGCAGCTATTTACAGGGTTACATTATGTCCATTACAACTTTCTGTGTTGTAAGAAGGAGAGAAATGCATGTTAAGGATTTATTTTAAATGTAGGATTGTGCTGTCAAGGACAATGGTCTATTGTTTTCAGTTTTTTATAAGGCCACACACACATTTGATTGAATATCATGATATGATGGATTATAAAACCTGGTTCATAATTTTGATGCTTTTGCCATGTACAGCGGAATGCTTTTTTATCAGTTTATTCACTTTGTAGAGCCTCTGTTTCCTCATTTCTAAAATGGGGCTAGTAATACCTGCTGTAAAGGATTGCTGTATGAAAAAAATACATATGAATCATATTAAATGGTACTTGGAAAACGGTAGATACTCAAAAACTGTTGGTCTCTTTTCTTTGTGATCTTCACTCTAAGCCTTGCTAACCCCTTGTCGTTAAGCCCCTTCCAACTGGTAGTGACCCCATAGGGCAGAACAGAACTGACTCACAGGGTTTCCAAAGCTATAATCTTTACAGAAACAGACTGCTACATCTTTGTCCCACAGAATGGCTGGTAGATTTGAACCGGAACCTTTTGGTTAACAGCCAAACACTTAACCACTGAGCTGCCAGAGCTCTTCTCTAAAAGCTGAAGTGTATCACAATATTTTCTTGAGTCATGTGGCATTCTACCATTTCTACGTGAAAAAAAGAACCTGAAAGAATCATTTCTACATCCTCTGTGTGCCTTGGGAAGAAATTAAATGAAACCTCAGGGGTTTGTGGGATATTACTTCTTTGTTTCTCTACTAGTCATGTTTTATTTAAATAAAGCATCTTAATTAATATTCTTAGTACAGATGTCATGCTTTAATATTGCAGCTTAAACAAAAGACCTCTTCACCTAAAACCATGTATCAGTTTTATGTTTTTCCTATACCAAAGTATTACTTTAAGAAAAGCATTGAACTATTCTTTTATTCATGAATGTTAATAATTATAGTATAACATTAGGTAGTGTCCACAGTTCCCTTGCAACTATTGTAGAATTTTCATGTTCTTGATTTTATTTTTCTAGCTTGTGAATATTCAGCTCTTGATAAGCAACATTACCCTATTTGTTTGCTGTATATCAGTTTAATGTTGCTTGGAGTCGTCATAACTGTGCACAGCAGAATCCTACAAGTAAGCTGATGCTTCATCACTGATTGTCATTTTGTTATTGCTGTCTTGTTGGATCTTGACAACATCACTGACCACAGCCCGCTCAAAACTGCTTTTATTCGTCTTAAGAAGCTAGCCCACCTCTGGCTCCTTACACTTAAAATATCACCTTGTCACTGTGGTGGCTTTCCAACTGCCTCTGCTTTGCTGATCCATCATATGCCCTTTTGTTCGTCTCCACAAACAATAGATGTTTGCTATTGTTGAAGGAAGGAAATTTTCCCAGAGTGTACCTTCATACATAACTGGATCGAAAATCGTTGTGACTTCCTTTTTACTACTAAATTAATTTAGAGCTCTCCAACTGTGTATTCAAACTCTCTCCATGACCTATCCTAACTTTATCTAGTGTAACATAAAGCAGAATTTGATGCAGAAGGATTCTTAAATAGTTTTCATACTATTGTTGCTGTTGTTAGTTGCTGTCAATTCTGACTATGGTGACCTTGTATGTACATAGTAGGACTGTTCTATATTCGTACTATTAGCCACTGTAAACTTAGACGGCATGTCCAATGAGGAATTATTATACCTTTTCAATTTATCCCTATCCAACTCCATCTTTAGTGACAAGACATGCAAGGGGAAATAATTGCCAACAGGGATGTCTGTGACTTTTTGCCATAACATTCTATGTTAGATGTCTTACTATTTTTGGCTTAGACATCTTAATATTCTAGTCTTCATTTTATTCAATTCTTGGTATTTGTTCTGTTTTTATTTTAGTGTGGACATCAAAGCTCATTCCCCAAGATAGAAAAAAGACAAAGAAATTTTTCTATTAGCATGTGCCCTGGTGGTGTAGTGGTTAAGTGCTACAACTGCTAACCAGAAGATTGGCAGTTAAATCTTCCAGGTGCTCCTTGGAAACTCTGTGGGGCAGTTCTATCCTGTCTATAGGATCACTATGAGTTGGAATCAACTTGATAGCTGTGGGTTTGGGTTTGGTTTTACCATGTGCCAGACATTCTTTTTTATAAGAATTAATTTTCCCAACAATCTATGAGACAGCACTATTGTCTCGCCTTCTATAGGGTCACTATGAGTTAGAATTGACTTGAAGGTAGTGGCTTTGGCGTTTAGCTTTTCTTCAAGTAGGTAATGAATCATTTAGTATGTTAAGTCATTTACTCATGGCCACATAGCTAATATGTGACAGTGAGATGATTTGAACTCAGATCCATTTGTCACTAAGTGCAAAACTTTCTCCTTTACTCATACTGTAACAAAAAAAAAGCTAAGTAGATTTTTTTTTAACAAATTGTGGAGGGCAGACCCCCTCCTCTCCCAACATGAGGATCAAGGAAGATGCCTTCTAAGAGGGGCTTTACAACCCCCTCAGCTTATAAAATTATATTGGGAAAATCTGGCCAGAAACTTCTAGGGAAAAGAGCTTGGAGGAATGGATTTCAATACAGCATGCCTGAAAGCACCGAGGCCTGCCCAGCCCCGCTGACTTCCCCAACTGCACTTCCCCCCATGTGAAAAGAATTATCCTTTTTAGAACAGTTTAAGAAAGGCATAGGGTGGGGGACGGTAGGTGTTTACTGTCCCAGCAGGAGGAGATAAAATAAAGAGCAAAGTAGGAACAAATAGAGATTATAACCTTTAGACCATTCCTCCTGTACCTTTTAACCTTGAGGTATAAGTAGGGCTGATTGAGCTCGGGGCATAACTTTGTTTTCACTGTCAATTATCACCACAACACACCTGCCTCAGGCCATTATCTAGAAAGCCTTGACAATTAAAAAGATCACGAGGTTTCGGTTTCAAATTAGCCAATAGGTTTTGTGGTCAGTGGGCAGGGTGAAACTCACGTCACTTTGACTATAAAAATAAAGACAGTCCTTTACGGGCTGCCATTTTTCTCCAAAACTCTTTTCTGTCTCCTTTCTCATTTCCTCCACCGACGCCTTTCCCTCCCTCCATGCAGGACCCCAAAAAGATGTCGGGGCTGGCTCCCGGCAACAAACTAACTTTCATGAGTAATATTAGCCTAATAGATCATTAGCCTAGGATTATAGTGAGGTTGGAAAATTGTGACATCACAGGCTATACCCTTCCAGTGATTTTTTTTTTCAGGGCTCAAAAGCTTGAAGGTGGTTCTTGAGGAGTGTCTCGCTGTTGCCGTTCTTTTGTTCATTTTTGAGTAGCAAGGTGGTCGTTCCTGGCTATCTACTTTGCATCTTTGTGAAGAATCCATGCACACACTGCTCAGAGAACTTGATGTTATGGATTGAATTGTGTCCCCCCCCCCAAATATGTATAGCCGTGTGGCTGGGTCATGATTCCCAATATTTTGTGATTGTTCTCCATTTTGTGATTTTCCTGTGCTGTATGTTAAAAGATTAGGGTAGGACTGTAAATCCTTTCATAGGATTACCTCCCTGCTCTACTGTAATGGGAGTTTCCTTGGAGTATGGCTTGTCCCACCCTTAATCCTTTAGTCCTACAAGAGACAAAAGGAAATAGAAGGAAGCACAGAGTTCGGAACCTCACACCATCAAGAAAGCAGCACCAGGAGAAGAGCACGTCCTTCAGACCTGAGGTTCCTGCACCAAGACGATCCCTGGACAGAGACTGATGGAATACCAGACATTCCTCCAGAGCCGACAAGGGGAAAGTCTTCCCCTGGAGTGGACACCCTGAAGATGGAATTGCAACTTACCGGACTGTGTAAGAATAAACCTTCCTTTATTAAAGCCATCCAGTCTGTGGTATTTCTGTTAGAGCAGCACCAGCTGACTAAAACATCTCATCTGTGGATCTCTACTGCTGCTGACTCCACTGTATCTACTTTTGAGAAGGAGATATCTTTTAAACTAGACTTGTGAGAAACAGGTAACCTGTAATACTCGTGCCACACTCTAAGTCTCACTTTTCCCATGTGATAATGTTGATGCCATGCTGGAGCTACTGTTTCTAGACCACCATTTTTGAGTTGCATCACAGGACTGAACTGATAGTTTGGCTCAACCCACTTGTCTCGAACAACACTCTTGACTTCAGAACACCCTGTAGTAGAAACTCCTCCCAGGGATTTATTATACTCAAACTACTTTTCCTCTTGATCTCGCTTCTCTCTTGGAATAGTTTTACTTCCTGCTTCCTATAGCTCTTTCTATACATCCTTTCTGTACAGGTAACCTGTACATCCTTTCTGTACAGGTAACCTGTAATACTCGTGCCACACTCTAAGTCTCACTTTTCCCATGTGATAATGTTGATGCCATGCTGGAGCTACTGTTTCCAGACCACCATTTTTGAGTTGCATCACAGGACTGAACTGATAGTTTGGCTCAACCCACTTGTCTCAAACAACACTCTTGACTTCAGAACATCCTGTAGTAGAAACTCCTCCCAGGGATTTATTATACTCAAACCACTTTTCCTCTTGATCTCGCTTCTCTCTTGGAATAGTTTTACTTCCTGCTTTCTATAGCTCTTCCTATACATCCTTTCTGTGTCCTCTTCTTTACCGTTGACCTTCCTCCTTCCCCAAGTTTATCAGAGATTTGACTTCTTCATTGATTACTCTTCAGTTTTCAAAAGCTTAATATTAATATATATAAACATATCTTTGTGTTCATATACTCCTTTTACCCAGTAGTGTGTCCCTCTGCTCAGGGGTTTTTACTTCACTTTCAGTTCTTTAATGCTGCAACCTGAATCTGCAATTAATCTGAGGGAAAAAGTGACCCCAGAAGGTCAGTATACTTTTCGGTATTCCTTGGGTTACTTTAAAAGCACAATTTAGCTATGGCTATGGTAGACAGGATTAGTTAGTAAAATGTGAGTGGCTTCATAGACTAAATAAGTAAAGCTTAGGACAATGGCATTACAAATTGCACACGATGTTGTGATTTCTTTCAGAGCAAGTGATCGTCTCCTCAAGTGACGGCTTGGCTAATATTTAAGTTCACCAGCTTAGGTTTCTACACCCAGGCAGATCAATGGAAGGAAAAGGAGGGTATTTGGAATACTGGATTCTTAGTCTTCTGGAAACGCCTTTGAGGAGAACAGCTGAATAAAAATAAGTTTAGGATATAGTATTGCTAAGAACACATTTTCAGTGAATACCAATGGACTAGCCAAGTAAAACATGGTTATCACTTCTGGAAGCCAGTAGCTTGTGAGACAATAAAGCTCCAGTTGGAAAAAAGCTCCACGGTGGGAAGCCAAAAGCCATCATGCATCTATAATGCATGAGATTGGATCATTCATGCATTTGGGCATTCTACAAACATTTATTGAACTCCCACATGTCAAAAATTTGTCAGTGCACTGCGAATACCAAGGCCAATAAAACATGATTTGCATCCTGGAGAATGAGGAAATCAGCATTGGGATCAAAACATGATTTCATCAATTTATATGTGTTATTCTGGAAGTGAGTCTAAGAAGTGGCTATTATTAACTTGGTTCTACAGATAAGAAAACCAAGATTCAAGAAGACTAATTAACTTGGATTCATACAAGTAGAAAGTAGTAGAGCTGAGCCTTCTGCCAACATCTCTGAAATTCCAAAATTCCCAGAGAGGTATATAAAAAGATACATTTGAAAATGACATCATTAGTATTTGAAGTTATGAACAAACTGTAGTGGGAGTTTATAAAAAGGGCTAATTTCACAAAATTGTTGGTAGTTTAGAAATGGGTTTGAAAGCTGGGAATAAGCTGGGCAGATGAAGAAGAAGGAAGAGCATTTTGAGGAATGAGGATGTACCCTGAGACTTAGGGCTTGGTCTTTGCGTATACTTAATGCTGCTGTTGTAGGTAGACGATGTTAAGGTGATATCCAAGAGTGACTTTGTCTTTGCCACCTCTTTTTGAAACCAATGGTTCACATGTAAAGTGAAAGTAATGTTGATTTTTTTTTTTTAAGTGAAGATTTACTTGATTATTGACAAGGAGAATGTCATGGTTGGAATTGTGTCCCCCCAAAAATGTGTGCAGCCACGTGGCTGAGATATGGTTCACAGTATCTTGGGACTGTCCTCCATTGTGTGGTTTTGCTAACCTGTATGTTAAAGGATTAGGATGGGGCTGTAAATTCCTGCTGTAGGGGGAGTTTCCCTGGAGTATGGCTTGCCCCACCCGTAATGCTTTTAGCTTTCAAGGAATAAAAGGAAAAAGAAACAAAGGACAATTTGAGAACCTTGCTACCATCAAGCAAGTAGCACTGGGAGCAGAGCGCGTCCTTCAGACCAGAGGTTCTTGTGTTAGGACGCTCCCTGGACAAAGACTGATGCAATACCGGACTTTCCTCCAGAGCCGACAAGGGGAAAGCCTTCCCCTGGAGCAGATACCCTGAATATGTACTTGCAACCTACCGGACTGTGTAAGAATAAATCTTTGTTAAAGCCATCCACTCTGTGGTATTCCTGTTAGAGCAGCCCCAGCCGACTAAAACAGAGAAGATATAGTATTTTTCCAAGGTATGTTGGGGGGGGGGGGCACAGTGTGCAGAATATCATATATTATATGTTAATTTTTGAGTAAGATAAGACAGGCAGATATTTGAATTATTCGTGTTATTTTAACTTGGGGTTCTTTATCCATTCCAGATCCTAGTCCTTTGTCAGCTATGTGGTTTGTAAATGTGATCTCTGTCTGTATTTTATCTTTCTATCTGCTTTATAGACAAAGCAAAAGTTTTTAATCTTTTTTAAAATTCAGTTTATGTATGTTTCTTTTTTTATGTTTCATAGTTCTTCTGTCAAGTCTAAGCAAGCTTCACTTAGCCCTAGATTTCAAAGATTTTTGCCTCAGTTTTTTCTAAAATTTATATATCATTACATCCTACATTAAATCTGCCATGTATTTTATTTTTTTTGTATAGTATGAGATTAAAGTCAGTGTTCTTTTTTATTAACTGCTTGATGTCCAGCTGCTGTGGCATCATTTTTGAAAAGGCTGTTTTTCCTCTGCTGAATTACTTTGGTGACTTTGTCAAAAAGGAATTGGGCATGTTCATGTAAGTCTGTATGTGGGATCTCGATTCTGTCTGCCATTGGTCTGTTCATCTATTCCTCTGCCAATACTGTGCTGTCTTGATTAATGTAGCTATATAGTAAGCTTTAACACTGGGTAGGGCAATGCTTATTCTTCTTTTTAAAAAGTATTTTAGTTATGCCAGGTGCTGTACCTTTTTTCCCTTTATAAATTTAATAATAGGTTTACTTATGTCTACAAAAACTTGCTGGGCAGTGGTTTAACTTGGAAAAGTAATATTGCTATTGTTACATAAATGTACTAGCACAACATAATGAGAATATTTTAGTCTAAGAATATATACAAGAATAAAAGGAGAAAAATTCTGTAATGTTGAAATTGCATTTCAAAGATCAACCCCAAATCATCAGTTTTAAAGATAAAGCTCTTTCCATTGCTCTGGTTTAGAAGCAATTTTGTTCTAATAACAGTGACCATCAGTGACACCAGGATTAAAACCTCTAATATTAGTTATTTTCTTGAGATACTACTGATTTGAGGTATGGCTTAGCAAAAGTACAAGATGATCTTGGGACATCTAATTATGGCTAGAAAGCAAGTGGACTTCAAAGGTTAATGGAGTCCTGTCAAAAAACACAAGAACTGTCTTGAAGGAACTCTCAGGAGGCAAAATTGTGACACTACAAGTATGTATAAAAAGAATGATTATAATTGATGATATCACATTGATACTACGGATATTACTGAGATTGAAAGACACTAAAAAGAGAAAGGAAAAGCCAAAGAAATTTATCTGTCACCATTCAAAAGTGTTATAAAACCAACTTTTCCTTGTTTTGTTTGTGTGTTTTTTAGAAATCTGTGCCCCTCTCTCTCCCTTCCCATGTAGCTATCAAAGACTTCTTTCTTCTGTGTTTAAAATTTTTCTCGAGTCCTTCAAATGATCTCATATAATATCATCCTTTTGCAATTGACTAATCAGCATAATGCCTTCCATATTCCTCTATGTCGTGAGGTGTTTCCCACATTCATCGTTGATCTTTATAATTGTGTAATATTCTGTCGTGTGAATATACCATAATTTGTCTTTCCATTTATCTAGGTTGGGCACCTAGGTTGATTCCATCTTTTTGCTGTGTGGACAGTGCTGTGATGAACACTGGTGTACATGTATCTATTTTTGTAGGAGCTCTTATTCCTCTAGGATATGTCCCAAGAAGTGGGATTGCTGAATGATATGGTATGTTTATTTCTAGCTTTTTAAGGAAATGCCAAATTTATTTCAAAAGTGGTCACAGCATTTTACATTCCCACCAACAGTGTATAAGTATTCCGGTCTCTCCATAGTGTCTCTAACATTTGTTGTTTTGTGATGTTTTGAATTAATGCCAGACTTATTAGGAGGAGATGGTATCTCACTGTAGTTGTGATTTGCATTTCTCTGATGGTTAATGGTTGTATTTCTTTGTATACTTGTTAGTCACCTGAACGCCTTCTTTGGTAAATATTTGTATCCTTTTTTTGTATTCTTTTTTATGATTGTATATTTGTATTCTTTTTTATGATTGAATGAAAATGTACATTCCCATTTAAATTTGCATGCCCACCTACATGCAGCTCCCACTGCTCTCCCTGCCCAGTAATAGCACTCTCTTCCGCTTCACTCCGTACATGTCTTATCCTCCAAACAGTCTCCTATCCCCTCCTCTCCACCTACTCCTTCAGCTCCAGTAAGAGGTCAGCAGGACAACATCCTATAGATGCAGAGAGACATGAAGTTCACACGTGATATGGTCACTCTGTGTCACCAAGTCCAATCCATTCTTGTCTGAAAAGTTGACCTCAATTATGGTTTATGGACAGAGACAGCATCAGGTCAAGGGGCCCTGCTCTAAGGGGAACTCTGAGACTCCTGAACTATCATTTGCAGTCTTTCAGTGGAGACCTTAGGGTACATCCCTTTTTATTCTTGTGTTGCCAGTGAGACTCAACTTTGTGAGCTCCATCATGGATATCACTGGTGGTGGCGGGGCACCATCTGGTTCTTCCGGTCTCAAGTTGATGTAGGCACTCACGTAGGTCTCTCCGTCTTCTGGGTTCTCTTTCCCCCATGTTGTTTTGATCCTTGGTGATCATCCGTTCCTGCTGAGTTAGGACTGTTGGCTGTACCCTCAGATGGCAGCTTGGCAGCTCTTAAGACCCCAGACCAATGTGAGATGCAGAAGGCTCTCTTAGCAAAACACTAGTTGTGCCAATTGTCCTTGATTTGCCCTGAGCACGTGGTCCCTGGCCCCCCATCCCAGCTACTCTGTCCTTGCAATATTGGGTTAAGATCAGAGGAGTAATCATGTTAAGTTGAAGTCCAATTAATATTGATCTTCTTTCTAATGTATGCTGTCACAGATTTTACCCAACCAAATATCTATAAACTATCTAATCTAGACCTTCCCCTTCCCCTCCCTCCCTCTCCAACCTTGCAGCTGTCAAAGCGTCTTTTCTTCTATGCGTGAGTCTGTTTTTAAGTTCTTATCATAGGGGTCTCATACAATATGTGTCCTTTTGTCACCGACTACTTTGATTCAGCATAATGTCCTCCAATTGAAACCAGGTTATGAGATGTTTCCTGCTATCATCGTTGTTCTTTATCATTGCATAGTGTTCCATTGAGTATATATACCATAGTTTACCTATCCATTCCTCTGTTGTTGGGCATCTGGGTTGATTCCATCTTTTTGCTATTGTGGACTGTGCTGTGATAAGCATCCATGTGCATGTATCAGTTGGTATGAATGGCATTGATTCTGTAGGATATATTCTGAGCAGTGGAATTACTGGGTCAAACAGTGTATCTAGATCCAGCTTTTTAAGGAAGCACCAGATTGTTTTCCAAAGAGGTTGCACCATTTTGCAACCCCACCAACCATGTAGGAGAGTTCCAATTTCTCCACAGCCTCTCCAGCATTTCTTGTTGTGCGTTTTTTGGATCATGGCCAACCTTGTTGGGGTAAGATGGTATCTCATTGTCATAATAGCTAGTGATTGTGGGCATGTCCTGATATGCTTTTTGGCTGCCTGGATCTCCTCTTTAGAGAAGTATCTGTCAATCTCCTTTGTCCATTGCTTAATTGAATGATTTATCTTTTTCTTATTGATATTTTGTACTACCTTATAGATTACAGAGGTCAGGCATTGGTCTGACATATAGTTGCCAAAATTTTTTTCCCATTCTGTAGGTGGACTTTTAGTTCTATTAATAAAGTCTTTGGATGAGCAAAAGTGTTTGATTCTTAGTAGTTCCCATTTATCTGTTTTCTGTTCTGCTGCTTTTTTTGGTTTGTTTGGCAAATTTTGAAGTCTGTCTATGTTGTATTTTAAAACTTCCATTGTTGCTCCTACCCTGGCCCCTAGGGTCGCCATGAGTCGGATCTGACTTGATGACACTTGGCTTGGCTTGTTGTTCCTAGTTTTTCTTGGATGAACTTTATCGTTTTAGATTTGATATTTAGGTCTTTTATCCAGTTTGAGTTGATTTTTGTATAAGGTGTAAGATATGGGCTGTGACCATTTTTTAATTGGGTTATTTGTCTTTTTATTGTTGAGGTTTTGCAGTATCTTGTAGATTTTAGAGATTAGACAATGGTACTGGTTGGATTTGTCATAGGCAATTCCCTGCCCTTTGCCCCTGCTCCACCGATCTATGTATTGTCTTTTTACTTTTTTGGTAAAGTCTTTTAAACCACCTTTTTCCTTTGAGGCAGAGGGCCAGAACTAACTTTCTACTTTGGAAATCAAAAGAGAAAAACAGCATTTTTTCTTGTCTTTCCTGAGGTATGTGAATGTTACATTTAACAAAAAGCTCCCCTCTACTTTGAAAAACACTTTGCAATGTGTATTAAAATTGATTTCGGCAAGAATTAGCAGTCCTATTAAAACCACTGTTTGAATGATTCGGAGAAGTAAACATTTGTATGGTGATTGTGATAGGTTGAATAATGCCCTCTTTCCTTCAAAGACAGTTATATCCTAACCTGAGGAACCTATGTTACTTTGCATGGCAAAGGAACTTTGCAGACATCCTCTTGCATATGTGATTAAGAGTGTTTAAAGAGCAAGCCAGGACTGATTTATGAGAGTGAGAGTGGGACGGGTGATAGCAGAAGCAGAGATTGTGGGCTAAGGCATATGGGCAGTCCTAGAAGGAATGGAGCCCTGCAGACCTGCTTTGGATTTCTGATCTCCAGAACTGTAAGGTAAATTTGTATTGTTTTAAGCCACAAAGTTTGCGGTAATTTGTTTGAGTAGCAATAGGAAAGTAATACAGTGCCAAAGATATACCAGCTAGGTTATTTTCTACATATAAATAATGGAAGAATCAACTTGTCATTACTTTAATTCAGTGATATTGTCACTGTAGTAGTCCCTGCGTGGTACCAATGGTTAAGCACTTAGCAGTTACGACTCCAACTGGTGCCTGGGAAGACAGGTTTGGCCATCTGCTTCTGAAAGGTTGTGACCTAGGAGCAGTGGAAACTGGTAAAATAAAATGTCTGAAGGAACATCCTCATGACCTTTCAAAATTAACAGATCTTGAACTTTAGCAGAACCAGATAAAGCAGTGAGGAGCTGCCAGTGATATAGAAGGACATCTAAAAGATGGTGTTGTTCGGAAAACCAAATGTAGTTAAGTGCTTAAACAGGGACAAAGTGATCAACCATATCAAATTCTTTTTGAAATGGTGTAATGTTCATTGTATAACTTTTCTGTTTTACAGAAAAATGAGTCTCACAACTTTGTGAGATGAATCGAGGATGATATGATAACTCTTTCATTTTCACTGCTTTAAAATCTGATATGCATGCTTCACAACTTATCAATTTTTTTATTGAAGACTATTTGCTATTTCAAAAATGTTCATGAACATTTTTGTGACAATCTTGTTTTGCACGTATATGAATGTTTCTTTACCAGCTAAAGAGTAGAATAGTGGGATCATAGGAACATCATTTCAACTTAATATATATTGCTAGCTCTTTTCCAAAGTGGTAATGTTACATCTCCCGAAGTAGAGAGATTTTGTTCTTTACTGAGTATTGTGAGATTAAAATTTTGTACCAAATTAATAGGGATACAGTGGAATCTTACTTGAATTTTCATTTTTCTAAGTAATGTATCTTATTTGGAAACCTGGTTGCATAGTGGTTAAGAGCTATAGCTGCTAACCGAATAGCAGTTTGAATCCACCAGATGCCCCTTGGAAATGATATGGGGCTGTTCTACTCTGTCCTATAGAGCTGTTATGAGTTGGAATTGACCCAGTGGCAATGGTGGGTTTTTTTTTTTTTTTTTTTTTTGGTTTATATTTTGTTCACACTTTTACTTTGCTGATTAGCTTTTGAAAACTCACCTTTAGATTATATTTACATATCTGGATGTTAATGACTTGTTGGATATATCCTTGCAAAATATATCTCCTCCTTAGAATCTAGGCCATCGTTAGTTTTTTAACTTTTTATAGGGTCATAGTATGAATCGAAGGAGCCCTGGTGGTGCAGTAGTTAAGTGCTTGGCCTCTGTCTCAGTGGTCTGTGGTTGGAACCCATTTTGTGAAATAAAAGACTTGGTGATCTGCTTCTGTAAAGATTTCAGCCTAGAAAACCCAATGCAGAAATTCTACTCTGTCCTGAGTTGAGTCAAATTCAACTCAATGGCATCACAGTTATGAATACATATTTTAGATTTTTGTACAGTTGACTTATGCAATATTTATGCAATATTTTCTTTAGTTCAGTTTCTTCATTTGTAAAATACAAGTGTTTGTAAAATACAAACAGTGCCTATTTCGTATTGTGGTGACGAGTCAATGAAATGGTACAATTAAATCATTTAACATAATTGCTGCATGTTTGACTCATGATAAGAGCTGAGTAGCTATTTATTGTTCTTACTGTATCCATTGATTATCCAAAGAGCTACTGAGAAAAAGAAAAAAAAATGGGCCTGGGACATACTGCAGCATGATAATGATGTGGCTGTACTCATATACAATTCTAACTCTGCTTTATATGAATCTCTAGATTTTGTGAGACTGTTTCTGGACTCTACTCTGCCCCAATATCATACCAGTTGAACTACTAACTTCATTAATATGGTATTATGATAAATCTTGATATTTGTTAAAGGAAATACTCAAACCTTGATCATTTTTCTTGTTCCTCAAATTTTTTCTTGACAATTAGTGTCCTTTTGCTTTTTCATATAAATTTTAAAATGTTCTTTTCCCTGAAAATAAAAATCTCTAGGAATGAAATGACTTATGTGCCAAAGACAGAAAGCTATTCATTGAGTTTCTATTGTAAATCAATCTGGGCAGCTACTGTGACAGAGTAAGCAGAAATAATGGAAATTAAGAATCATTAGGTTACAGGAAGGATTATAAAATTCTCTGAAAGGATTTTAAGTTGCCATTATGGAATTATTATTTTTCTTTTTATTTGGAACATGGAAACCCTGGTACTTTAATGGTTAAGTGCTACAGCAGCTAACCAAAAGGTCAGCAGTTCAAATCCAGGTAGTCCTTGGAAAGCCTATGGGGCAGTTCTACTCTGTGTTATAGGGCCGCTATGAGTCAGAATTGACTGGACAGCAATGGGTTTGGGTTTTTTTTGTTATTATGAACACATACATATTGAGAGATTACACTACACAAAAGATCTCAACCAGCATGTTTGACTATTAGGGCAGGCAAGTGGACTTGCAAATTTGGGCTTCCTGACTTCTTCAGGTACTTCCATAATTGTTGAACCATTCAAATTATATAAAAAATATTTTTATTGCAATTTAATAAATTTAATTTTATCTATAAACATTCTTATGCTCTCCAAATAAGGAAAAGAGCTTCAAGCTTCAATACTAAATTTTGAAAATGCTTTTAGATTTGGAAGAGGAAATTATGATTCATTCCTTTTATGTATGTCATTGGTAGGTAAGAGCATCACAAAGAATTAAAAAAATATATTTAATATGAAAGATTACACCTTGTCGGCTAAGGGATGATTTTTACTTAATTTGTTTTTGTGAAAGTTTACCAAGAATATAAAGTGTATATTTTTTAAAAGCTTCAAAAATTTCTTGTGATTGCTTAGAAGAAGACAAGGTGAGTTTTAAATGTAAATCAACTCCATTTCTTTTTAGCTTTTATATTGTTGTGTTAACAACTTAATGTTACTGTATTAGTAATGTTACTAGTATATAAATCTACTGTTATGGTACTTTATAATATGTTTCAGTATTTCATATGGTAAATCTTCCAATTTTGTTTCTCTTTTTCAGGAATATCTTGGGCATACTTGGTCTGTGGCATTTTCATATACGCCTCAGAGTCATCTTGTCTGTTTCTACCTACATAAGTCTGTATGGATGTTTATTGGGATTGAATCAACTCCACAGGTCAACTTGAAAGGACTGACATCTTTACAGTACTGAGTTTCTGACATGCATGTACATTTTATCAACCTTTCTTTAATTAACTTTTCTTAGTAATATGTTGTATTCTTTGTAGAAGTGTTAACTACTATTAGATGTTTGATTGCATTAGGTTATATCTCACATAGAATACAGTTGTGTCTTTTATATGGACATTTATCTAGGAACTTGCTGAATTCATTCCCTAAACTGAATCATTGAGATATCCACTGTTTTATATTTTCTACATATACCAGTATGCGTCTATAACAGTAGCAGTTTTATTTTGTCCTTTCCAGTCTGTCTTGTTCTTTTCTTGTTCTCAGTTCAATGTTAAATTGAAATGGCAATAGCAGGTATTTGTTTCTCTGAATAAGGGGGATGAATGTGGCTACAGATATTTTCTAGGTAACATTTATAAAATTAAAATATTCCTTAACATTCTTAGTTTACAAAGAGCTTTTAAAAAAATCAATAATGGTTGTTGACTATTACCAAATAGTCTTTTGCATCTGTTGAGATTGATCGTATTTTTGTTCTTTTTTATTCTGTTAATGTGGTGAATTGTATTGATTTTTACATGCTAAAAACCAACTTTCTGCCTTGGAGTGAATTTATGATTTTGAAACATGCACATCTAAAGCCTTGCCATATCCAAATTGATAACATTTTCTTTCCAATTTTTACATTTATGATCATAGGTGATATTGATCTTTATCTTTTTTATAATGTTTTTATAAGTGATATTTTCAAGGTTAGCCTGGATCCATACAATGAGCTAGAAAATGTTGTTTCTCTTTTCTCTCTTGTAGAAGAGGTTGATTAAGATTGGAATTTCTCCATTAAGTGTTTGACAGAATTCACCACGTGGACTATAATTTTATTTTGGGAAGGTATTTTATTGAGTCAATTCTGTTATAAATATGAATCTGTTTAAGTTTTATATCTACTCTTTTAAGTTTTTTGTTCCCAGGAATATGTCCATGTAATCTATGTTTTCAAATTTATTAGCATAGAAGTTCTTTGTAATACCTTTTCATATTTTTATGCTTGTGAACAGTATAGAGGTTGTCTCTTAATTCATTTATTGGACATTTATAGTGAGTAGCCTTGTCAGAAATTTATACATCATTTATTCATTTCAAAGAACCAACATTTTTTTCATTGTTTTTTTGAGGTGGATTTTTTTTTTTTTTTTTTTTTTGCTGTTGTACTTTAGATGAAACTTTACAGAGCAAATTAATTTTACCTTAAACAATACATGTATTGATTTGTGACATTGATTGTCAAACCCACAATGTGTCAACACTTCTCTCCTTCTGGATCTCAGGTTCTGTGTTATAAGCCTTCCCGTCTTCTCCTACCTCATTGTCCCTGCTCCTGAACTGATGTTCCCATTTCATCTTATTTTGTTTTGTGGGCCTGTTTGGCTAAAGGGTGAATCTCAGCAATGACTTCAGTTCAGGGTTAAAAGGGTATCCAATGGCTGTATTCTCAGGGTTTCTCTAGTCTGTCAGACCAGTAAGTCTGGTCTTTTTTTTGTGAGTTAAAAATGTGTTTTACATTTTACTCCAATGCTGTCTGGGATCCTCTGTTGTGATCACCTTCGGAGCACTGGTGGTGATAACTAGGCACCCTTAGTTGTGCAGGATTCGATCTTGTGGAGGAGGCTCCGGTAGCTGTGGTCCATTAGTCCTGGACTCATTTTTACCTTGTATTGTGGGTTTTCATCATTCTCCCTTGCTTTATATGACATAAGACCAATAAAATGCCTTAGATGGCCACTTTTTAGACCCCAAATGCTGCTCACCAAAGGATATAGAACATTTTCTTTACAAATTGTATTATACCAATTGAGCTAACTGTCCCCTGAGTGCACTCAGGTCAATAGTTTGATCCCTCAGGGAAGTTAGATGTGTCTATGAATCGTCTGTGACCTTGCCTGAATCAAGTTGCGTTGACTTCCTTATCTTTTTTCTATTTTATTAGTATTTTTAATATTATTTTTTCATTTTGGTCTTACTTGCTTCTGTTTTCTAGTTTCTTAGATTGATCTCTATTCATCAATTTTCAATATATAAAGCTTTTAAGACTACAGGTTATCTCTAAATGTAGCTTTCACTATCATGTGTACTGACATATTGCATTTTTGTTATTTATTTCAGAATGGTTTCCCGTTTTCATCATAATTTTTTCCTGGATGTGATTTACCTGTAAGTGCATTTTTTAAATTCCCAAATATATGTATATTTTCTGTTTATTCCTTATTTTTCCTTTGTGGCTTAATTTTTGCTGTGGACAAAGAACATATTCTTTCTGATTCCAATTCTTTAAATTGGTTAAGACTTTCTTATGTTATATTATAAGGTAAATTTTGGTTAAAATGTATTTTATGTTGATAAGTTCAATGTTCTACTAATATCAATTTGGCCAATTATCATGTTTTTAAAATCTCCTATAGACTTACTTGAAGCTCTGGTTGTGCCAAAGTTAGGTGTTAGGCTGCTAACCAAAACGTTGGCGGTTTGAATCCACCAGCTGCTCCTTGGAAACTGTGTGGGACAGTTCTCTCTGTCCTGTGGGACAGTTCTACTCTGTCCTATGGGACAATTCTATGTCCTATATAGGGTTGCTGTGAGTCAACTAGATGTCAGTGGCTTTGGGTTTTTTTTGTTACAGGTTTAGCATTTAGTGCCTTGTTCTTGTTTTTGAAAGACATTTTAAAATCTACTAAGTTTGTGGATTTGTCTTTCTTTTCTGAAAGTTTTTTTTTTTTAATTCCTTGTTATTAGCATAAAAATCAAAGTCAAAGCCATTGCTGAATCAGTTCCAACTCATAGAAACCCTGCAGGATAGAATAGATCTGCCCCATAGTGTTTCCAAGGAGCAAGTGTTAGGTTTGAGCTGCTGACCTTGGGTTAGCAGAGAAGTTCTTAACCGTTGTTCCATCAGGACTATATGTATGATGATTTCCAATTAGTGCTGAATGTCTTATATTTAAAAAAAAATAGAGATCAAGTTAGATCCTAAATAATGCTTTCTTTATAGAAAGAGTTTCACTTTTATTTCTGACTGGCAGGTTGGCTAGAAGCAGCAACAAATACCAAATCAGCTTAATTTATTCAGAGATTAAGATCATAGGATCCCAGGATTAGGTTGTTGTGGGGAATTATCTTTTTCTGCTGGATTATTACTCTTAGCATGTAGCCCTTCGAGTGTTCTAAGCTGGAGTGTTGTATGTTCCCTCCCCTTTTGGGGAGCTCTGAACTGTAATTTTACAGCTTCAAGTCCTGTGAATCAGTCCAATAGAAAGCCCTAGGCTCACCTTTCTGGTTTTCTTTCTTCTACAGTATTTTGACCCAGGAATTCCTCCCTGGCTCAAATACCTCTCTAATGTCTAGTATCTGAGTTACATAGCTTGTTAATACTAGAAGAATTTTACTCCTGACATTGACTTTGATTGTAACTTTGTTTTAAGACCTATATTAGCAAATTGTGATTTTTTCAAGTGTCTGAAGGAGTATCCTTTCTTGATTTGCCTAAATATTTCAAGTCTTATGTGGTACAAAAATTAGTTTTTAGGTACATGTTGGTCTTTCTATGGACAGGGTATATTATCATCATTTTGCTGAAATGTTATATCCAGTTCTCAATACAGTAATTTGTGTGTATGCTTTCAGGAAGATCATATGTATGTGTATTCTCTCTTCTGCTCTGAATAATAGATTTATATTAATGTAACTTAAGCTGACCCTTATTTTCTTGTGGAAATCCATGACTATTTATTGTCCTGGATTGAATCATGCTCCCCCCTCCCACAAATATGTATAGTAATTTGTCTGGGCCGGGGTTGCCTGTATTCTGTGATTGACCTCCATTTTGCAGTTTTCTGATGCTGTAAATCCTTCTCTCTGCCTGTGGTTAACAGAGTGCATTATGTTAGAGAGGACTAAGGTGGGACTATAAATCCCTTCCTAAGGTCACCTCCCTGCTCCAGTGTAAAAGGAGTTTCCCTGGAGTATGGCTTGTATCACCTTTTATCCTCTTATCTGGAAAGAGAAGCAAGTACAGAGTTGGGAAACCTCATACTATCAAGAAGGCAGCACTGGGAGCATAGTGCATCCTTCAGACCAGAGGTTCCTGTACCAAGATGTCCCCTGGCCAACGACTGATGCAACACAAGGACCTTTCTCCAGAGCCAACAAAGAAGGAAAGCCTTCCCCTAGAATGGACACCTTGAATTCGAACTTGTAACCTGCTTGACTGTGTAAGAATAAACTTTTCTTTACAAACACCATCCATGTTGTGCAATTTCTGTGAAAGCAGCACTAGCTGACTAAAACATTTATGCATTTTATTGTGTTTTATTTAGATAATTTATGTTCTAAACTCTGAAATTTACACCAGTCTTGACTTCCCAAAGTAAACCATTGTAAAAGCTCAAATTCACTAACAGGAATTTGTCATCTATTTGCTTCTTAACTAATGGCAATTTGTACTAGCTTTTTAGCTGGAAAAAATAAAATCTGGATGCAGTACCTTGACTTTAATGTAAGATGTATGTAAGATGTTTATATTAAACTTTCATTAAACACATAAACCTACTTCCTTTTTGTTTTCAGTAATTACAAGCACAATTTTAAGATGGGTCATGCCCTAAATCAAGTTATTATTTAGGCTTATACAAAGTTATAAAATGATTACAAACTTTGTATTAAAATGGTAACTCACATTCTCTTAAGCTTGAAAAGCACTGTATCTATTTTTCACCCAGACCAGAATCTGTAGTTTTATGTTGCTTAATGGTTTCTAGCTTATTTTTATCCACATTCTCTGTTTCACATCAGTTGTTTCAGCTGAACTGGGCACTTTACATCCAGCAATTTCAAAAAGGAAGAGGCCCATTTATTGAGTGTTGTAGGTGTGGGAAAAAAAAAGAAGAGACACTGGCTGTTCTGCTGGAATGATTAATTATACAGTGTTAATTTTATTAACATACAAAGTTTTAAAATCTGCCTTTCATTTTATATTTTCTGATTTGGACTAACTTCAAGGCACCTGAGCCCACATCTAAGTTGTCCTAGCTTCTTCTTTGTCGTCCTCTTTCACATGAAATCAGTCATTAATTTTTGCAGATTTCCATTTTTAAATTCTTTGAACAATTACTTTCAAATCTGTTTTTTTGTTTGTTTTCAATTTCTGTATAAACATTTCGCTTTAGACTTTCAATATTTTTTATCAGGACTCTCATTAGCTTTTCAAAAGTTTCCCTGCCGGAGTATTACTATTCACCTATAAAACTACTCTCTTTCCAGAATGCCTGTTTTATTATACAAACTTGATCATGTTATTCAACTATTAAACATGTCAATAGCCCTTCAGTCAATAATATAATATCTGAATCTGATCTCGTGGTACATAGTACATTGTGGTCTGGCCTCCTTTTTATTACCCTATGCACCCTCACATGAATAAAGTTCCCCAAACTTGCTGTGGAAACCCTAATAGTGTAGTGGTTAAGTGCTGTGTCTGCTAAGCAAAAGGCTGGAAGTTCAAATCTACCAGGTGCTCCTTGGAAACTCTTTGGGGCAGTTCTGCTCTGTCTGTAGGGTTGCTATGAGTCAGAGCTGAATCAATGGCAATGGGTTTGGTTTGGTTTAGACTTACTGTGCTGTGCCTTTGTGTGTAACATCCCCTCTACCTTAAAGAACCTCCTCTCTTGTGTCCAACTGCTTAGTTTTTATTTATTCAAGAACTTGATAAAGCATTTCCTGTCTTTGAAGTCTACTTGAAGGTCTTTTCTCACACAGCTTCTTATAAAGTAATCAAAAAGTCATTGATGATATTTATGTAATTTGTATTTACCTTTTTTGGAGTACTTATAATCTGTATTACAAAATTTTTGCTGAAATATTTGGTTTCCCCTCTAGCCTGTCATATCATTAAGGTGTAGATCCAATATGTAAAGATGACTGCTCTGATTGAATTAGTGTGAGGGCATGGGACCATACGCACCCATTTTCCTCAGTAAAAGGCCCTTAAGGCACCTCTATAAAGCAGTCATTTTAAAATTAATTTGCTAGAGAATGCCTAATTTTTACTTCACTAAAGTTAGGATTCCTTGATGACAAAAATCTTTGTATGATATTGGATTTTAGACAAATAGAAATAGCTGTTCCTAGATTCAAGCAAATTCAAGTGTGTGTGTGCATGTGTGTGTACACAAACAGATTTGTGTACACACATTGAATACATGCACACATGTATATATACACATATTGGAGAATTCTATGTGCAAAATGTTGAACAATGCAGAAGCATTAAAAAATTTAAAAGATGGAAAGACTATACAGAGTCAGCATACCAAAAAGGATTGTTTGGCATTCAACTATATCAAGATGTAGAGTATGATTAAGAACTGATGGCATCAGAAGAAGAAGTATAAGCTTTAGTGAATGTACTGGTGAAAAACAAGGATCCAGAAATGGACAGAATACCCATTACAGTATTTCAGCAAACACCTGCAACACTGGAAGTGCACACTCATCTATGCTAAGTGAAAGACAGCTGCCTAGCCAGCTGACTGGAAGGATCCATATTTGTGTGCATTCCAAAGAAAGGTGATCTAACTGAATATGCAAATTTTTGAACAATATTATTAGTAGCACATGCAAATAAAATTTTGATGAAGACATTTCAAAAACAGTTACATTTGAGAAGGAACTTCCAAAAATTCAAGCGGGATTTAGAAGAGGTCACAGAATGAGGGATATCTTTGCTGCTGTCAAATCGATAATGGCTGAAAGCAAAGAATACCAGATAGCTGTTTCCCTGTGTTTTATTGACTATGCATAGCCATTTGACTCTGTGGATTATAACAAGTAATAGGTAACACAGGGAATTGCAGAACACTGAATTGTGCTTATGTGAATTGTGTACATAGACCAAAAGGCAGTGGTTTGAACAGAACAAGGGGATATCATGTGGTTTAAGATCAGGAAAAATGTGTGTCACGGTTGTATCCTTTTACCATATTCATTCAATTTGTATGCTCAGCAAACAGTCTAAGAAGCTGGACTATATGAAGAAGAATAGGGCATCAGGATTGGAACAAGGCTCATTAATAATCTGCAATATGCAAATGACACAATATTGCTTCCTGATAGTGAAGAGTGTTTGAAGTCGTTACTGACAAAGATCAAATCCTATGGCCTTCCATATGGCTTGCACTCATTATCAAGAAAACAAAAGTTTTTTTATCTTGTGTTTAGGATAGACAGGGAGCGTTCTTGTATAATTCAATAATTGGGTTGAGAATAGTTTTAAAAATGTATTTCTTCACTGCAACATCATGATGAATGGAGAAAAGATTGAAGTTGTCAAGGATTTCATGTCACCTGGCTCCACAATCAGTACCCATGGAAGTGGCAGTCAGGAAATCAAATAATGTTTTGTAGTAGGGAAATCTGCAAAAGAACTCTTTAAAGTAGTAAAAACACACACACAAAGAAACAAATAATCACTCTGAAGACTAAGGTGTGCCTGGCTCAAGCCATAGTGTTTTCAACCATCTCATATACTGTGAAAGCTGGATAAGGAAGACAGAAGAATCAATGCTTTTGAATTACGGTATTGTTGAAAAATATGGAGTATGCCATGGGCTACGAGAAGAATGAGTAAACCTATAAAATCCATTTTGGAGGAAGTGCAGGTAGACAGCTCATTAGAAGCAAGGACAGTGAGATTTTGTCTCTCATACTTTGGATATGTTATCAGGAGGTACTAGTCCCTGAAGAAGGGCATCATGCTTGGAAAAGTGGAAGGTCAGTGAAAAAGATGAAGATCTACAGTGAGATGGATTGACACAGTGGCTCCAACAATGGGCTGACACATTGCTGTGATCTGAGGATGGTGCAGGTCTGAGCAGCTTTTGTTTCTGTGTACATGGAATAGCTGTGAGTTGGAACTTATTAGATGCTCCCTAAAAACAGCAACAACAAAGAGATGTGGAATTAAATTCTATCCTTCTGTCTATAGGATATACAGGGAGAATTTTTGGATAATTTGACAATTGACTTGAGAATTTCTTTAAGGAGAGTTTTAAAAATGTATTTCTTGTCCAGCTTTACTACATTCTGTACAGATCTGAAAAACAGTCTCCCACATTGTGTAGCATCTGCCAATTTCCTTTTGAATTTTTCCTGTGATTTGAATTTCACTGCTCATTTTCTTCTGCTTTGCATTCAGTAGGGGAAAGCATTTAATAGACTTGTATTCATAAATGGGAAGAGCATTTTCTAGGATATGATTTTTGAAAAGTTTTCTTCACCATGTAGAAGAGATGTTATGGTATGTGCTATGAACTCTGTTGTGGAATCCCTGAAATTCCCAGTTTATCAATTCCTTTTTACATTTATATGAAGTAGAAGTGATATAGTGATGTCCTTTTGCCAAACTACAGAAACAATAGTATATGTTTAACAAATTCATTTCATTTTCTTCCAGGGCTTTACAAAGACTGCTTTCTCCATTCTCCTTGCATTTACGTTGGAATCATTCATCTAATTTCCGGCCAGTGAAGGGTGAGCAGCTGTGATACATATCTCTTAAAAGTCTGGCTTGTAAAAGTTCTTCATGAATAATTCTTCAGTTTTTTTTTTTTTTTTTTTACCTCTTCTCCATTTGCTGCTTGAATAAACCCAACTTATGCCCTACTCATTACTTCCACTTTCTCTAACGTGTATACTCATCCATGTAAAATATAACTTCGTTAAGCCATTTGAGATCCTGCAGTTGTTTGATAGAAGCAGGAATTAACCTCCCCTGCCAGGAAAAAGCCACTGCTGTTGAGTCAATTCTGACTCATAGCAACCTTACAGGACAAACTAGAACTGTGCCATACAGCTGCCCAGGAGTGCCTGGCAGATTTGAACTGCCAGCCTTTTTGTTAGTAGGCATACATTTAACCACTATACCACCGTCGGATCTGACTCGACGGCACTGGGCATTATACCACCAGGATTTCCAAAAGTAGCAATTAGGTAGCTAATTAATATAATATTGCTTTAATCATTTTCACCACATAAGACACTGTCAATATTTATATAAAAATATTTTTGTATTTTATATCTTTCTTGTCACAATTATCAATAGGAATATTGTGAAATTAATTCTGCTTGGCCATGAGTTGGATCCAACTCGACGGCACTTGGCTTTGGCCTGGTCTTGATGGCAGGAATTGTCATGGGTTGAACTGTATAGCCATTTGGCTAGGCCATGATTCCTGGTATTGTGCGATGTTCCTGTGTCTGTAAATCCTGACTCTGTGATGTCAATGAGGGAGGATGGGTGATGGTTGTGTTGGTGAGGCAAGACTCAATCTGTAAGATGATATTGTGCCTTGAGGCCATCTTCTGGGATATAAAGAAAAGGGAAGCAAGCAGAGAGTTGGGAACCTCATAGCACCAATAAGCAGTTTTGGGAGCAGAACTCGTCCTATGGAAAGGTCCAGGGTCCCTGAAGCTCCGAAGCTTTCTGCCCAGGGGACGATTGAAGACAAGAACTTTTCTCCAGAGCCAGCAGAGAAAGCCATCCCTGGAGCTCATGCCCTGAATTGGGACATTTAGCCTGCTTTTCTGTGAGAAAATAAATTTCTCTTTGTTAAAGCCATCTGTTTGTGGTCTTGCTATTATAGCAGCACTAGACAGCTACGATAAGTGCTCCATCTGCTCACCAGAAGCTCAGCAGTTCAAATCTGCCAGGTGTTCCTTCGAAACTCCATGGACCTGTTCTACTCTGACCTCTAGGGCCTCTATGAGTCAGACTTGACTCCACTGGACTCCACGGTGGTGGCTTTGCATTTCTTTAAATGACAGAGAATCTATAGAGGCAAAGTGGTTCAAGTGCTTGTCTGCTAAGTGAAGGGCTGGTGGTTTGAAACTGCATCCCCTGGCTGCTTCATGGGAGAAAGCCGCGGCAGTCTGTTTTGATGAAAGCTGCCCAGACACGCACCATCCTCACATCACAGAGGTGTGGCAGCCCATGGTTGCAGCCACTGTGTCAGTCCGTCTCATTGAAGGTCTTCCTCTTTTTCACTGACTTTCCACTTTCCCAAGCCTTTGGGGGCAGTTCTAATGTGTTCTGTGGTATTCTTATGAGTCCAACAGGACAGCAGTGGGTTTTGTTTAGGTTTGGTTTCGATGATATCATCCTCTATTTGATTCTTATCTCTCATTTGAAGTTCAAGCATAGTCTACTAGTGAGGCTTAAATGAGAAGGCTATTTTCTACTAATTTGGGTCTACTAACTTGAGATATGTTTTGTTTTTCTGGATTTCAAAGGGAATGAGAAGAAATTTGGTTTCAACTAACAAATCTATCAGTGTGCTTTCTGAAATTTAGTGTTTGAAATGTTACTTTTTTTTTTTAACCAGTGGCATAGTAAGATATTTTACTGATAAAATGTATTTTTGGGGTGGGGGGAGGCACATTGACTTTTGGAAAAATAATCAAAGGATATATTCAAGAAATAAAGTAATTTCAGTTGCTTCTTTACTACAAAAAGTGAAATTTTCCATCCTCCTTTTTGTTGTTGTGCTTTAACTAAAAGTTTTCAGAGCAAATTAGTTTCTCATTAAACAGTTAATGTGTGTAATGTTTAGAGACATTGGTTGTCAACCCTGTGATGTGTCAACACTCGTCACTTCTTGACTTTGGGTTCCCCACTTCTATTGGTCCAGCTTTCCCTTCTTTTCCTATTTTCTTGTTCTTGCCCTTGGACTGGTCTGTCCATTTAGTCTTGTATTCATGGATGAACTACATATGATATTGTTTGTTTATAGGCCAGGCTGAGCCCTGGTGGCACTGTGGTTAAAATTGTTGACTCCTAACCGGAAGTCAGTGGTTGGCCACAACCAGTGGCTCCGCAGGAAAAGATGCGGCAGTCAGCTTCTTCTACTGTGATCCCTGTCAGAGCAGTTGGTAGTGGTAGCTGGTCAACATCTAATTGTCCTGGCCCCAGCCTGGTGGAGGTTTTGGTAGTTGTGATCCATTAGTCCTTTGAACTAATCCTTCCCTGTGTCTTTGGCTACTAACAGTCACGCAAGGAAAGGCCCCTGATCACCGTTAGTGGGTAGCCAGGCACCACCCACCTAGTGCTCTGCTGAGGCTGGCAGAAGCTGTGGTAGTTGTGGTCCCTTAGTCCTTTGGACTAATCTTTCCATTGTGTCTTAGGTGCTGGCTGGCCTTGCTCCAGAATGGATGGGACCAGTGGCATACATTAGGTGGCCACTCACCAAAATAGAATCTGGAACATTTTCTTCATAAACTGTTATGCCAGTAGAGCTAGATATTCCTCAATCCTTTTCCCATTTTTTTCAGTTGGATTATTTGTCTTTTGGCTGTAGAAGTATTGACGTTTCCTAGAGATTAGATCTATGTTGGATATTTCATTTTTCCCCATTCTGTAGATTCTCTTATTAATCTTTCGGTGAAGTCTTTTAATGAGTACAAGTGTTAGATTTTTAGAAGATCCAATTATCTAGTTTGTCTTTTAGTATTTGTGTCCTCGTAGTTAATAGATGCCATCTGTTAAGTCCCCTAGTGTTGATCCTATTTTTTCTTCCGTGGTCTGTGCAGTTTTAAGTTTTATATTTAGGTCTTTGATCCATTTTGAGTTAGTTTTGGTGTATGATGTACAATAGGAGCCCTGTTTCATTTTTTAACAGATGGATATCCAGTTTTACCGGCATCAATTAATGAACTTTGATCCTTTGTCAAGAATCCTGTGACTTTAGGTGGATGGATTTATCTGAATTCTTTATTCTGTTTCATTGGTCAATGTATCTATTCTTGTACCAGTACCAGGCTTTTTTGAGTACGTTGGCTTTATGACAGGTACTAAGGTCAGCTCCTAGTTCATTCTTCTTTTTTCAGTAATGCTTTATTTATCTAGGCCTTCATTACTTCTCATTTAAAGTTAATGGTTAATTTTTCTATCTCATCAAAGTGTGCTATTGGTATTTGGATAAGAATTACATTGTATTTTTAGATTGTTTTGGGAAGAATTGACATTTTCACAATGTTGAGTCTGCCTATCCGTGGGCATGGTGTGTTTTCCCATTTGTGTAGGTCTCTTGGTTTCTTGTAGTATTTTATAGTTTCCTTTACACAGTTCTTTGAAACCCTGGTTGCATAATGGTTAAGTACTACGTTTGCTAACCAGAAAGTTGGTGGTTCAAATCCACCTTGGAAATCTCATGGAGCAGTTCTATTCTCTACTATAAGGTCGCTGTGAGTCAGAATTGACTCAATGGCATTTGTTGTAGGTTTTTTTTTTAATACAGATTGTATGTGTCCCTGGTTAGATTTATTCCTAAGTACTTTTTCCCTCGGGGGCTACTAAAAATGGTATTGTTTTTCTGACTTCTTTTTCTGAATTGTCTTTATTGGTAAATAGGAATCCAAACAAATCCATACAAAACCTACTTTTGTATGTTTATGTTGTATCCTGCTAGTTCACTGAATCTTTCTATTAGTTCTAATAGTTTTCTTAAGGAGTTTTTAAGTTAATGTATAGTATCATATCTTTGGCAAACATGGACAGTTTTGCTACTTTACAAATTCGAATGTACCTTTTCTTTCTTTTTGTTTCTCCTTTCTTTCTTTTGCCTTATTGCTTTAGCTAAAACTTCTAGCATGCTGTTAATTAGGAGTGATAATAAATCATTATCTTGTTCCTGTTCTCAGGAGGAATGTTTTCAGCTTCCGTTCACTGAGAATGATTTTGGCTGTTGGTTTTTTGTGGATGTCTTTTATTATGTTGAGTGATTTCCCTTCCATTCCTATTTTACTGAGAATTTTCGTTAAGAATGGATGTTGGACTGTATCAAATGCCTTTTTCTGTGTTAATTGAGATGATTTTGTGATTGTATTATGCATGATGGATTATATTGTTTTCCTAATTTTGAACCATGCTTGCATGCTTGATATAAATCCTTCTTGGATGCTGTCTTAGTCATCTAGTCTTGCCATAACAGAAATACCACAAACAGATGGCTTTAAAAAACAAAAATTTACTTTCTCATAGCCTAGTAGGCTAGAAGTCCAAAATCAGGGTGTCAGCTCCAAGAGAAGGCCCCCTCTCTCTGTTGGCTTCAGAGGAAGGTCCTCTCCATCAATCTTCCCCTGGACTAGAAGGCTATTGTGCAGGAAGCCTGAGTTCAAAGGATATGCTCCTGGCACTTCCTTTCTGGTGGTGTGAGGTCCCTACTCTCTGCTTGCTTTCCTTTGCTTTTATCTCTTGTATTATAAAAGGTGGTGCCTGCACTCCAGAGAAATTCCCTTTACATTAGATCAGGGATGTGCCCTTAGTAAGGGTGTTGTAATCCCACCCTAATCCTCTTTAACATAAAATTATAGTCAAAAAGACAACCATATAATCCTGGGAATCATAGACTAACCAAGTGAACATGTATTTTGGTGAGACACAATTCAATCCATGACCATTGTGGAATACTCATTTATTTATTTATTTATTTATTTAATATGATGCTGAATTCTGTGGGCTAGAATTTTGTTGAGCATTTTAGCCTCTGGATTCACAAGAAGTATTGGCATCTAATTTTCTTTCTTTGGGGTTTTTGCACCAGAGTTACGATGGTTTCATATTCAGTTTGGTAGTATTGGCTTCCTTTTCGGTATTCTGACATAGTTTGAATAGAGTTGGTACGAGCTCTTCTCTGAATGTTCTGTAGAATCCTCCGATGAAACCATCTGGGCCAGGACTTTTTTTATTGGGACTATTTTTACCTTTTCAGTCTTTTCTTCTGTTATAGTTTTGTTCAGGTTTCCTGTCTCAGTTTGTATTAGTTTAAGGAAGTAGTGTTTCTAGAACTTCGTCTATTTTCTCTAGGCTTTCAGACTCATTGCAGTACGGTTTTTCGTAGTACTACATTACTGATAGTGTTATAATTTACTGATTTACATTTCTAGCTCCCTTTTGTAAATCTTTTTTTTAATCCTTGAGAGTTTATTACCTAGGTTGGTATCTGGCTGATCCTGTGCTGTGTTCTAAATGTGGGTTGTTGTCTGATGATGTTGGTTCTCTAACTGAAGGACTTATTTTAATAATTCACCTTAGTTTGATTTAATTTTTATATATTTCTCAATTTTTATGTATCTGAAAATGTTCTAATTTTGCCATCATATTTGAGTGAAAGTTTTGTAGGTTATATTATTCTTGTTTGGCAGTCCCCTTCCCCACCCCCCCCCCGAGATTTTATATATGTCATCAAATCGCTGCCTTACTTGCATGGTTTCTGCTAAGTAAACAGAGCTTATGAGGTCTGACAATTTAGTCAGTGAACTAAATTGTTCTAAGTGCTACACACCTCATTGCTGAATATCACTAGGGTCACCTTTGAAGCACTTCCCTTTGGAAGCTATGCAGTAACACCAGTGCCCAGTCCACTCTTCAAAGCAATTTTGGAATTCCTGCTGGAATGACCAATGTGCATGTTGGCAGTTTTGTGAACTTAATTGTATAGTTGTCTGTGAGGGAGTTTTTAGCAAGTAAATAAATAGCTGTATTGGAACACTGGCCTCTACTCACCTGATCTGTCCCCAAATAACTTTATTCTTTACCCAAAGATAAAGGAAATATAGAAAGGAAGGCATTTTGATGACATTTAGGACACCAAAGGTAATATGACAACCACTGTGATGGCGGTTCCTGAAAAAGAGTTCCAAAATTGCTTTGAAGAGTGGATTAGTTGTTAGTGTTTGTCCATAGCTTCCCAAGGGAAGTACTTCAAAGGTGACCATAGTGATTTCCAGTAATGAAGTATATAGCACTTTTTCTAGGATGAGTTCCTGGACTTAATTGTTAGACCTTAATTATAGTCTTGTTTTTTTCTATTTGTATGTGACTTTTTGTTTATCTTGAACTCCTTTCAGGATTCGTTTTTTGTCTTTGGGTTTGGCAAGTGCAATTATGATACATCTTGGTGACTTTCTTATGTAACTATCTTATATGGGCTTTGTTGAGCTGCTTGAATGGTCAGCTTTTAATCTTTTAGGTTTTAGGGAAGTTTTCTGTCAGCGAATTTTCAAGGATTCTCTTTGTGTTTTTGATTTTCTCCCTCTGTACTAGAACTCTGATCACATGCAAATTTTTCTTTTGAAAACAACATAGTTCTTAGGCCTTTTTCAT
This sequence comes from Heterohyrax brucei, assembly GCA_028571685.1. Classification (NCBI taxonomy): domain Eukaryota; kingdom Metazoa; phylum Chordata; class Mammalia; order Hyracoidea; family Procaviidae; genus Heterohyrax; species Heterohyrax brucei. Next base: position 91,276,262 of record CM053146.1, read on the forward strand.
TCTCTTCTGTGATATTTCCTAAAAAAAAATGATATCCAAGAATTTATCTTTAATTCTCTGATTCTTTTTTCTATTGTTCCAGACTTGCTGCAAACTGTCTGTTGTGCTGTTCATTTCTGAACTACCGTGTTTTGGATTTCTATTGGCTGTTTTTAATTGATTGTAATTGTTTTATTGTTTTGACATTTTGTTCTGTGTTATTTTCCCACATTATTGCATTGCTTTGTTTGTTTTCCCTTATTTTGTCTGTATTTTCCATGTTCTGTCTATTTTTACCTCAGTTTGTCTATGTTTTCTTTTCTTCCTAATCTCTTAGAAAGCCTTGAGTTTGAAAGTTTTGAATTCCCTACTAGGTGCCTACTGTTCTAACAGAAGGACATTCAGTGTTTTCCTTTAGTTGTTTACTGGAGCTGTCCTGTCCAGATTTTCAAAAATTTATTTTGATATTGTCTTCTGTCTTTGATACATTCAGAAATTATTTTCTTCTTTCATTAATTGCAGATTTGTTTGTCCTGTCCTGCTTTTTTGTTTTATTTGGTTACATCTTTGCAGACAGGCTGGCCATCTTTTGTTGCTTGCTCATCTGTGGGTTCCATAGTTCTCACCAACTTTTCTGGGTGGAGAGAGTCAGTTTCTAAGCTATGGTGCAGCAAGGCAAATCAAGTGGGATGGTAGGACAGGGTTGGGTCATTTGCAACATGTTCTGTGTCTAGTATGGTGGGCCTAGGGGGTGGCCCAATGGGCAAATTCTTGAAGTCTGTGTTGGTTCTGCTCTGTGCATGGTGCTTTGCAGCTTGAGGTCAGGAGGAAGCACAGAACAGGATCCAGAGCTTGGCATCAAAGCTGATTGGGAGCACAGTGTTTGGTGGAGTGGGCTGGTGATGGCACAGTGCAGTTTGTGTTAGTGCCACTCCAAGGTGGTCAGTGGGGCAGCACTGGGGTCATCATGGGGCAGGATGTGGATGTCTACATCTGTGCTACTCGGAGGTTGGCACTAAGCAGAGAAGGACCAGAGGACTGTTGTGGGGTGGGGTCAGAGTATTCTGAGGTCTGTGCAAGTGCAGTTTAGAGCACAGTACTTGACTTATGGTGCAGTGCCAGGAGGGATGGGAGAGTACTTGATGTACCGAGTTAAAGAGGGAAAGAAGGGAAGGAAGAGGAAGCTTCAGAAGTGAATGAAAGGAAAAAAATGAAAGAAAAAGAAAAGTTAGTGCAGTGAGAGTAAGAAGGGTTAGGGCAGACCCACAGAGGCCATGTGCCTGTGGCTGTCTACCATCTAGCTGAGTGGTGTGATATGGCCCATTGAGAAGTGGCAGTGTTAATGCTATGGGGCTTAGTTAGTGGAAGAAAGGAAGGAAGGTAAAGAGAGAGAGTAGAAACAAACAATAAAAGGAAAAAACAAATAAAATGGCACAGAGGGAAATAGCTGTTGGGGGCAGGATGGTACCAGGATGACAGTGAGCTGGTGTTTCTGTCAGTGAGTGACATGGCATGGCCTATTAGTAAGAGGTGAAAGCAGCACATGACCTAGGTATGAGGAAAAATGAAAAAAGAATAAAGGAAAGAAAGAAAAATAAAATATACTGCATTGAGGAAGTGAGGATAAGTTGGAGGGATAGTCAGACACTTCCTGTGACCCCTCTTACAACAACTCCCCAAAATAAATGAATCCATTATACATAACACTCTAAGAACCACAATCAGAAGCAAAGTTGAGAAATCAGACTGACAGAAGAGGGAGAGAACATCCAGAATAGCTGAGGAGTATCCAGACTAACCCAGCAGGAATTGGTGCCCTTTAGGTGGATCAGAACCTGTTAGGTGCTAGAAAATGAGGTTCCCAGGTTGGAAGGCACTCAGAAGACGACTGGGGAAGAGCTCCTTCCCCAGTAGATGGAGTAAATGGAGCTTCCCCAGGAGATGGAGTAGATGGAGCTACTTCCATGTAGATGGAGTAAAGCCTTTGGGATCTTCATTCACTGATATGGCATGACTCAAAATGAGAAGGAACAGCAATCCATTAGTAATCAGAACATGGAATGTACAATGTATGACTCCAGCAAAATTGGAAATCATCAAAAATGAAATGGAATGAAATCAGTATCCTAGGCACTAGTGAGCTGAAATGGACTGGTATTGGCCATTTTGAATCCAACAGTCATATATGGTCTACTATGCTGGGAACAAAAACTTGAAGAGGAACAGTGTTGCATTCATCATCAAAAAGAGCATTTCAAAGTCTGTCCTGAAATACTATGCTGTCAGTGAAGGGATAACATCCATAAACCTACAAGGAAGGTCAGTTAATATGACTATTATTCAAATTAACACACCAATCAGTAAGGACAAAGATGAAGAGACTGAAGACTTTTAACAGCTTCTGCAGTTTGAAATTGGTTGGACATGCAATAAAGATGCACTGGTAATCACTGGTGACTGGGATGCAAAAGTTGCAAACAAAGAAGAAGGATCGGTAGATGGAAAATATGGTCTTGGTAATAGAAATAACGTCAGATTATGTGATAAAATTTTGCAAGACTAGTGGCTTCTTTATTGCTGGAAGCTTTTGTAACCAAAACAAATGGTAATTGTACACATGGACCTCACCAGATGCAATATACAAGAACCAGACTTACTACATCTGTGGTCAAAGACGATGGAAGAAGCTCCAGGTCAGCAGTCAGAACAAGGCCAGGTGCTGACTGCAGCACAGATCATCAATTGCTCATATGCAAATTCAAACTGAAACTGAAGAAAATCAGAACAAGTTCATGAGAGTCAAAATATGACTTTGAGTATCTCCCTCCTGAATTTAAAGATCATCTCAAGAACAGATTTGATGTGTTAACCACTAATGACTGAAGACCAGACGAATTGTGGAATGACATCAAAGACACTATCCATGAAGAGAGCAAGGGGTCATTAAAAACACAGAAAAGAAAGGAAAGACCAAATTGGATGTCAGAAGAGACTCTGAAACTTGCTCTCGAATGTAGAGCAGCTAAAGTAAAAGGAAGGATTGGTGAAGTAAAAGACCTAAACAGAAGATTTCCAACAGCAGCTCAATAAGACAAAAGAAAGTATTATAATGACATGTACAAAGAACTGGAAATGGAAAACCAGAAGGGAAAAATATGTTCTGCATTTCTCAAGCTGAGAGAACTAAAGAAAATATTTAAGCCTCAAGTTGCAATAGTGAAGGATTCTACAAGGAAACTATTAAATGACTCAGGGAGCATCAAAAGAAGATGGAAAGAATACATAGAATCATTATAACAGAAAGAACTGGTCAATGTTCAGTCATTTGAAGAGGTAGTATGTGGTCAGAAACTGATGATACTGAAGGAAGAATTTGAAGCTGCACTGAAGGCACTGGCAAAAACCAAAGCTCCAGGAATTGATGGAGTATCAATTGAGATATTTCAACAAATAGATGTAGTGCTGGATGTGCTCACTATGCCAAGCAAAGTGAAGGTCAATGACCTGTCCAACTGACTGAAGAGATCCATATTTGTACTCATTCCAAAGAAAGGTGATCCATTTGAATGTGGGAATTACAGAACAGTATTGTTAATATCACACACAAGTAAAATTTATCTCAAGATCTTTCAAAAGCAACTGCAGCAATATATTGACAGGGAACTGCCAGAAATTCAAGCTGGATTCAGAAGATGATGTAGAACCAGGGATATCATAGGTAATGTCAGATGGATCTTGGCTGAAAGCAAAAAATACCAGAAAGATATTTACATGTTTTTTATTGACTTCCTAAAGGCATGTGACTGTGTGGATCATACTAAATTATGACTAACTTTGCAGAGGATAGGAATTCTACAACACTTAATTGTGCTTTTAAGGAAACCATATATGGATTAAGAGGCAGTTGTGTGAACAGAAAAAGGAGACACTGCATGGTTTAAAGTCAGGAAAGGTATATGTCAGGGTTGTATCCTTTCACCATACCTTTTCAATCTGTATGCCAAGCAGATAATCTACAAAGAAGGAGGCATCAGGATTGGAAGAAGACTGTTTAACAACCTGCATTACGCAGATGACACCACCTTGCTGGAAGTGAAGAAGATTTGAAGCACTTACTGATGAAGGTCAAGGACCATAGCCTTCAGTATGAATTACACATCAATATCAAGAAAACAAAAAATCCTTACAGCTGTATCAGGAAAGCAATGTTGTCATAAATAGAGAAACGATTGAGGTTGTCAAGGATTTCATTTTACTTGGGTCCACACAATCAATGACCATGGAAGAAGCAGCCAGGAAATCAAAAGATGCATTCATTGCACTGGGAAAATCCCCTGCAAAGGATCCCTTTAAAGTACTGAAAAGTAAAGATGTCAACTTGAAGACTAAAGTGCACCTGACCCAAGCCATGGTGTTTTCAGTTATATCATACACATGTGAAAGCTAGACTATGAACAAAGAAGACAGAAGAAGAATTGATGTATTTGAATTGTGGTTTTGAAAAAGAATGTTGAATGTACGACAAAATGCCGAAGAACACACAGATCTGTAAGTAAAATTTTTCTCAAGATTGTTCAAAAGTGACTGCAACAGTATGTTGACAAGGAACTGCTAGAGATTCAAGCTGGATTCAGAAGACAATGTAGAAACAGGGATATCACAGTTTATGTCTGGTGGATCTTGGCTGAAAGCAGAGAATACCAGAAAGATGTTTACCTGTGTTTCACTGAGTATGCAAAGACATTTGACTGTGTGGACCATAATAAATTATGACTAACATTGTGGAGAATGGGAATTCCAGAATACTTCCAGTACAAACAGAGTGCTCGTTGGAAGCAAAGATGGTAAGACTGTGCCTTACATGCTTCAGGCATGTTGTCAGGAAGGATCAGTCACTGGAGAAGGACATTATGCCTGGTAGACTGGAGAGTCAGTGATAAAAGAGGAAACCCCAAATGAAATGTACTGGTACAGTGGCCATAACAATGGGCTTAAGCATAAAAATGATTGTGGACACAGTGGAGGACTGGAAAGGGTTTCATTTTGTCATGCATAGGGTTGCTGTGAGTTGGAACTGACTCAACCGCACCTAACAATAGCAACAACAGGTGGATCAGCATGAATGAACATTGTGAGGTGAACAATGGCATTTGTAATGGCATTTTCCATATCAGGAGAGACTTGTGGAGAGTCCACTTACAACTCCAAAATCAATGAGTAAAGACATGTGATTAGCAAATTTTAAGTAGCTTGGGTCTAGGTTATTGTGTGTGGATAAAAAACATTGCTTTGGGTTGAATCTCCCTTTTACCTGCCCTCTCCCTCACTCTGCACTGCATTTGAGTCGGCATTAGAGAGACTGTTGTACCCTCTGGCCATAAAGTAGGTTATCCCTAAGTCATTCTCCCAGCTTTGAATAAGGAATCAATTAACAAACAAAGGAAAAAGAAAAACAAACAAAAAAAACACCATCAGCTCTCCTAAACTTGGAACTCAAGGCAGAGACAGTTTCTTCACTAGGTGCAGGCTTAAGGGGTCCAAGGACTTTGAATGCCTTCCACTCCTACATAGAAGTGTGTGAGCCCACTATAAGAATATAGGCCTTCATTAGCGCAGTCCAACAGAATATGTACCAGAAGCCTAATTTTACTGAATCAGTGGAAAGGTAGGCTCTTGATATTTGACACTGAGGTGGCTATTAAGCAGGTACCTCACCTACTCACAGCAGGGGCCTGAGATATGGTGTTTCCACCAAGCCACCTGTGGCAAGGTTCAGGAATAAGTGCTGCCTTCCAGTCCTTCTAGCCAACAGCATTGGACATCTGTAGACTGGTTGCAAAAACCTACCCACCTTCACACTCTTAAGAACAGGTATACACTTTGCTATGGACACTCAGGGCAGCTGTTTGCCCCCCTACCTTTGTCAGCTTGTGCAGCCAGATAGCTGTACTTACACCAGTCATCTCTACCCATACAAAACTGTGAGGAAGAGCCAACAGCACATGGTTGGTGACTGAGTACCTGGATACCTAAGCTAATTCCATACAAGAAAAGTAGTAAAGGGACTCCTGGACTCACATACCTAGTATCGGTGCTAACCACTTGTTAACAGGATGTTAGAGCTTCAGTGGGGCAATAATCAAACTAGCTTACCCAACCAGCCTATTTGAGCATTTCAAAACAAAGCAAAACAAGAAACTAGAATATAGTAATATAAATTAAATACAATAACTTACTGATGGGGGCGGAGTCAAGATGGCAGACTAAGCACATGTCTCCTTATATCCCTCTGGAAACCAAGACCTGAACTGATAATCAAACAGAGTCTTCTGATCACCTAGTCAGCCTCAGGACACGGCACAGGGCTGTTAACTGGGACTTCATACCACTGAGCGAAAAACCTCCTCTCTTTCGCTGACTCTCACTCCTGGCTAGCCCTGGCTCTCAAGGACAGAAGATAAATGCACCATTTTGACTTTTTTTTTCCTCTGTCTTAGCCGGCGGGCAGAGCTGGGTCTTGCCTAGCGGCTAGACTCAGATGCGCTGCTGGGGGGATAGGCAGGCGAAATTCCCGTATTTTGAGAGCCAGGCTTAGGGCTCTGTTAATCTAGCCACTTTGAGCCTTTCGTTTTATATCTGCATCAGCGGGGTTTGTACGGATTTCCGCAGCCAGTGTGTGGGACGCCATGTTGGTACCAAGATTTTAGTGGGACCTAATTCTTAGCCGACAGATCCGACTCGACGGCACTTGGCTTGGCTAATTCTTAGCCTGGGAGCCAGCACCTGCAAACAGGACAGTGCTTCTCTGACAGAAAAGCAGTAATTTTCCCAGTGCCACCTACGTTGCAGGCCCTGCAACAGAAGCAGAGGAATCACTACCTCTCAGCACCTTTAGCCCCTCTGTCTGCTGCCTGTGTGGAGGATGCCATCTTAGATACGGTGTCCGCAGCAGGACCTAATTCTTAGCTTGGGAGCCAGAGCCTACCCACAAGAGAGCACTTTTCTATCACAAAAGCAGTACTCGACGCAGTGCCGCCTAAGGCTAGGCCCTGTCAGCAGAAATCAACAGGGCAGTAGCATTGCTGTATTCTGAACTAGTTTGTTATCACCTGGGGTTGGATATAGTGGCACGTACTTTGTCAGTTGAGAAGAGGGGCCTCTATACCTGAAAACCTAACTGGCTTGTGAAGTGCTCAGATACCTTTTGCTTTACATTTTAAGACAGCCTAGAGAATCATTTGCAATCCATCCTCACAGTACCTGTTCTAGCCTCTACATACTCACATGGGACCCAAAAAGCAACAGACACTTGTGGCATACAAGAAATCACCCATGGCTTCAGAAGCCTCCTAAACAAAGCAATCAAGGAGATTTGTGGATGAAGAAAACTTTCTGAAATTATCAGAAGGTAAATACAAAAGGATTATATACAGAGACCTTCTAGACCTTATACAAAATGCAACAGAACAAAATGAAAAATTAAGCAAGCTGTTCGATCTGATGGAACACCCGTATTCTGAAATCCAGCAGATCAAGAACAAAATCAAAGGCATAGAAACTTCCATGCAAAGCCAAGAAAACAGAATGGAACAAATGGAAAAAAGAATTTCTGACTTGGAAGACAGAGCTACTGAGGCCAGCATCTATGAGCTGAAATCAGAAAAAAGAAACAAGAAAAATGAAGAAACATTAAGAAGCATGTGGGACTCTATTAAGAGGAACAACCTTCAATTAATTGGAGTCCCTGAACAGGGTGAGACATCTGAGAACACAGAGAGTATTGTTGCTGAGCTGCTGAAAGAAAACTTCCCAGAAATCATGAAGGAAGAGAATATAGACATCTCAGATGCATATTGTACACCACCCAATATAGATCTCAAAAGAAAGACTCCAAGACATATTATAATCAAGCTTAACAAAATGAAACATAAGCAGCAACTGTTAAAGGCAGCAAGACTCAAAGCAAAACTAACATTCAGAGGGAAACCCTGTAGGCTCTCGTCAGATTTCTCAGCAGAAACCATGCTGGCATGGAGACAGTGGCATGACACATTCAAAGCCTTGAAGGAGAAGAACTTCCAACCAAGAATTATATATCCTGCAAAACTATCTTTCAAATATGAAAATGAAATTAAGACATTCCCAGATAAATAGAAACTCAGAGACTTTGTAAAAACCAAACCCAAACTACAAGAAATTCTGAAAGAAGTTCTTGGCTCTGGCTTAGAAGAACAAAACCACTAACTTTATATTTTAGAACGACACACTGCTCAATACTCTTTTAGGGAAGGCTCCAAAGTCAATCACAGCTTTGATACGGAAAGAAGCAATCCAGTGCTCATCATGAAAACTATGGTGTCATCATAATAAAAAGAAGGATGTAGTCCTTCCATATGGAGAGGAAGATGACAAGACTGATAATAATTAAAATTGGATTTATATATAGTTTATTAAGGGGGATCATAGGGGAAGCTGTAAAGCACAACAAAGATCTATCATACCATTTCAAGAAATGTAACACACGAGTCTCAACAACCACAAAACCAGCTCTGAAAGAGGTGACAAATCAACTCACAATAACGTACTGATGACTTGTATATAACAGTCAATATAGAATCACTTAAAGAGGCCAACCACAGTGACTTCAGAAAGCTCCCAAAACAATGAATCAAGACATTTTCCAGATGAAGAGAACTTCCTGGAACTATCAAGTGTAGAATATAGAAGATTAATATTTAGAACTCAGGCAAAATGCAGCAGAACATAATGACAAATTGAACAGGCCACAAGAAAGCACAGAGAAACAGCATTTAGATGTTCAGAAGATTAGCAATAAAATTTCAGAATTAGAGAAATCAATGGGAGGTCAAAGGAGCAGAAATAATGCCATAGAAGTCAGAATTAAAGAAATTGAAGATAACATACTTGATACCAACATATTTGAGGAAAAATCAGATAAAAAGAAGAATAGTGATTGGATTACTAAAATAAGGTGTGTAGGATAACAGAAAACACAGAGAATTGCTGAAGATGTATTGACAAAAATCTTCCCTGATATCCTGAAAGATGAGAAGATATCCAAGATGTACATCAAACTCTACACAAAGTAGATCCCCAACAAAAGACACTAAGACATTATAATAAGACTTGTCAAAACCAAAGATAAAGAGTTTTAAGCAAGGCTAGGAATAAATAAAAAATAATCTAAGAAGGAGAGTCCATAAGACTAAGCTTGGGCTACTCAGCTGAAACCATGCAGGCGAGAAGGCAACAGGATGACATATATAAAGCTTTGAAGGAAAAAAATTGTCAGCAAAGAATTATATGTCCAGCAAGGCTGTCTCTCAGATATGATGACGAAATTAAGACATTTCCAGATACACACAATATGCAAAAACAAACAAACAAACAAACAAACGAAAGTGCAGTCATAGATGTTTCATATGAACAGGAAGTCAAGGCAAAACAAGCAAATAAAAAACTGGTTCAAATTTAGAGAATTAGTGGTAAGTATTAAGGTGAATACAAGGAAATTAACAATCCTACACTTCAAAATAAAAAACAAGAAATCATAAAGTTTCAGCAAATATAAAACCACCAACAATGGAAAAGATTAGAAGAAAATATGTAAAGAAAAACAACCTAGCATGGCAAGTTAAGTAGAATAAAGAAACTGTCAACAATACACAAAAAGTCATCAAAATTGTAGCACTAAGCTTATACAATCAATAATTATGCTGAATGTAGTTGGATTAAATGCATCTATCTATATGCTGTCTATAAGAGATAAACCTTAGACTTAAAGGCAAAAACAAACTAAAACTCAAAGGCGGGTAAAAATACATTAAGCAAACAAATTTCAAAAAAGAACAGAAGTAGCATTACTAGTTCCTGATAAACGAAACTTTAAAGTGAACTCCACCACATTGGCTAAGAAAGGACACTGTAATTATTACAGGGTCAATACATTAGGAAGACATACCCATATTAAATGTTTATACACCCAGCAGTAACCCAATCCCCCACCCAAAAAGACCCACTGCCTTCAAGTAGGGCTCCTAAATACACAAAACATACTCAACAGCACTGAAAAAAGAAAAACAGATCTACAATAGCAGCAGGAGACTACAACATACCACTGTCACTGAAGGACAGAAGATCTAGAAAGAAGCTCAATGAAGACATAAACCAGACTCACTACTGTTGAGCCCATTTGGACTCATAATGACCCTATAGGACAGAGTAGAACTCCCTCATAGACTTTCTTAGGCGTATCAGGTTAATTCCAGCTGCTGACCTTTTGGTTAGCAGATGTTGCACTTGAAAACAATCCCAGCATGGTTTCCAGGTAAAACATATGAAAGATCTAACAACTTGACCTTATAGATATATGTAGAACACTCCACCCAACAGCAACCAAGTATACTTTCTTTACTGATGCATACAGAATGTTCTCCAGAAAAGAATACATATTAGATCATAAAGCAATCCTTAACAAAATCCAAAGCTTTGAACTATTACAAAGCATCTTTTCTGATCATAAAGCCATAAAAGTAGAAATCAATAACAGAAAAAGTAAAGAAAAAAAATTGAACACATGAAAATTGAATAACACCTTGCTCAAAAGGTGTTACTGGATTGTACAATAAATCAAAGATAGTAGGAAGAAATTCAGAGACTTAAATGAGAATGAAAACATATTCTTCCAGAACCTTTGGGAAACAGTAAAAGTAGTGCTCAGAGGTCAATGTATTTCAATAAATGCATGTATCTAAAGAGAAGGAAGGGCCCAAATCAAAGCATTAACCCTACAACTCCAATATAGAAAGAGCAGTGAAAGAAATCCTTGGGCACCAGAAGAAAACAAATAATAAAATTAGAGCAGAACTAAATGAATTAGAGAAAAGAAAAATGACTTAAAGAGTTAATGAGACGAAGAATCGTTGGTTCTTTGAGAAGATCAACAAAATCAATAAACCACTGGCCAAACTGACCAAAAAAAGCAGAAGAGGAAGCAAATAACCTGGATAAGAAATCAGACGGGCAATATCATAACAGATCCAACTGAAAAGAAATCATAACAATACTATTAAAAATTATACTCTAATAAATTTCAAAACCTAGAGGAAGTGGACAAATGTCTGGGAACACACTGCCTAACTCAACTAACCCAAACAGAGGTAAGACAACTCAATAGACCTGTAACAAAAGAAAGGATTGACAATGTAATTTAAAAACTCCCAACAACAAAGACAGAGCCCTGTTCTGGAGAACTGGAGAATTCTATCAAATTTTGAGAGAAGAGTTAGTGCAACTATTGCTAAAGGTATTTCAGAGCATAGAAAAGGATAGAAGACTCCCAAATTCATATGTGAAGCAGGCATTTCCCTGATACCAAAACCAGGTAAAGACACCATGCAAAGGAAAACTACAGACCAATATCTCTTGAGAAGTTAGATTCAAAAATTTTCAACAAGACATGTATAGAGCAGAGAAGAATAATGTGCTTTCACTGGGCAGGGAGAGCAGTGGAAGCTGCATATAGGTGGGCATGAAAATTTGTATGGAAATGTACATTTTCACTCAGACATAATAAAAAAAATTCTCAACAAAATTCTAGCCAATAGAATTCAAGAACTTGTCCAAAAAATAGTTCACCATGACCAAGTAGGATTCATGCCAGGTATGCAATGATGGTTCCACCTTTGATAAACAATCAATATAATCAATCACATAAGACAAGGAACACATGATTATTATAAATTGATGCACAAAAGGCATTTGATGAAGTCCAAAACTATTCATATTAAAAACTCTCAGTAAAACAGAAATAGAAGGGAAAGCTCTCAACATAGTAAAGGACATCTGTACAAAGCCAACAGGCAGCAGCATCCTAAATGGAGAGAATCTGAAAGCATTCCTGAGAACAGGAATCAGACAAGGATGCCTTCTCTCACCAGTCTTATTCAACATTTTCCTGGCTAGAAAAAGAAATAAAAGGCATCCAAATTGGTAAGAAACAAGTGAACATGGCTCTATTCACAGATAATATGATCTTATATACAGAAAACTCTGAAGAATTCACAAAAAACTGCTGGAATTAACAGAAGGGGTCAGACAATCATCAGGATACAAGATAAATATTCAAAAGTCAGTTGGATTCCTCTACACCAATAGAAACCTTGTCAAAGGGGAAACCAGTGCATCAGTGCCATTTACAATAAACCCAAAATTGAAGCTGAAACTGCTGCCATTGAGTCAAATCTGACTCATAACGACCCTATAGGTCAGAGTAGAACTGCCCCATAGAGTTTCCAAGGAGTGCCTGGCAAATTTGAACTGCTGAACTTTTGGTTAGCAGATGTAGCACTTAATCACTTCACCACCCTGGTTTCCCAACCATTTAAAATAGCCCCTCAGAAGATAAAATATTTAGGAATAAATGTACCCAGAGAAGTAAAAGATGTAGACAAAGAAAACAGCTGCAGGGAACCAAAAGAGACCTGCATAAGTGGAGACATCTATCTTGTTCGTGAATAGGAAGACTGAATATTGTAAAAATGTATAATTTACCCAAAGTAATCTATAGATACAGTGCAATCTCAATCCAAATTCCAATGGCATTCTTTAATGAGATGACGAAACAAATCATCAACTTAATACGGAAGGGGAAGAAGCCCCACATAAGAAAAGCACTACTGAAGAAACAAAGCAAAGTGAAAAACCTCACAGTACTTAACTTTAGAACGTATTATACTGCCAAGGAAGTCAAAAAAATCTATTACTGATGTAGCAACAAATATCTAGCCCAAATGGATGGAATTGAGAATCTAGATGTAAAATCATCCACATATAAGCAGCTGATATTTGTCAAAGGCCCAAAGTCCATAAACTGTGGAAAAGACCATCTCTTTAACAAATAGTGTTGGCATAACCTGATATCTTTCTGCAAAAAAATGAAACAAGACCCATGTCTCTCACCATGCACTAAACCTAACTCAAAATGGATCAAAGAACTAAATATAAAACCTAAAATGATAAAGATCATGGAAGAAAAAATAAGGACAATCTTGAGAGCTCTAAAACATGGCATTAATAGAATACAGAATATTACTAACAATGCACAAATACCAGAAGAGACAATAGATAGCTGAGAACTCCTAAAAATCAAGCACTAAAGCTCATCCAAAGACTTCACCAGAAGAGTAAAAAGATAGCCTATGGAATGGGAAAAAAATTGGTGTACGATAAATATGATCAGCATTTAAGCTCTGAAACTACAAGATGTTCCAAAACTTCAACAGTACCAAGACACATGACCCAATTAAAAAATAGGTAAAGGATATGAACAGGCATTTCGCCAAAGAAGACATTCAGGAAACTAACAGATACTTGAGGAACTGCTCAAAGTCATTAGCCATTAGAGAAAGGCAAATCAGAGCTATAAAGAGATGCCTGTCACCCCAACAAGGCTGGCATTAATCCAAAACCCACAAAATAATGAATGTTGGAGAGACTTGAGCAGTTATACAGTAGTGGCGAGAATGTGAAATTGTATAATCACTTTGGAAATTAATTTGTCACTTCTTCAAAAAGCTAAAAATGGAAATACCACATGATTCAGCAATCCCACTTCTTGGAATATATTCTAGAGAAATAAGAGCTGTCACACAAATAGACACATGCACACCAATGTTCACTGTAGCAATGTCTACAACAGCAAAAAAATTAAATCAACCTAGGTGCCCATCAATGGAAGAATAGATAAACTATGGTATGTTCATACATTGGAATAGTATGCAATTACAAAGACTGACAAATCTGGGAAACACAATGTGGAGGAATCTGGAAGACATTATGCTGAGGGAAATAATTCAGTTGCAAAAGGACAGTTATTGTTTGAGGACTATTATAAGGACCAGAGAGAATACAGGAGAAAACAGTCTTTGGTGGTTAAAAGAATGGGGAGGGAGGGAAAGGAGTATTCACTAATTTGTCAGTAGTCAAGAATTATTTTAGGTGAAGGGAATGAAAAGACACCTTAGAGAAGTTAGCACAATTGGACTAAACCAAAAGCTAAGAGGTTTGCTCAATACAACCAAGTACTTTGAGGGACAGAGTAGAAGGGGCTGGGGCCTATAGACCATGGTTTCAGGTGACATCTAGGTCAACTGGCATAAAAAGTTTATTAAGTAAATGGTCTGCACCCCACTTTTATGAGATGATATGTGGGGTCTTAAAAGCTAACAGTGACCATCTAAGAAGCATCAACTGGTCCTAACCCACCTTGAGCAAAGGAGAATAAAGAATATCAGAGACAACAAAAATATGAGCCCAAGACACAGAAAGAGCCTCATAAACCAGAGGCTACATCAGCATGAGACCTGAAGAATGAGATGGTGTCCAGCTACCACCAATGACAGTCCTGACAGAGAACTCAATGAAGAGTACCTGACTGAGTAAGAGAAATTTGGGTTTAGAACTTGAATTCTCATAAAACAACCAGGCTTGATGGTCTGCCAGACTGGAGGATCCCTGGAACATGGTCTCCAAACTCTGTGTTGGCCCGTGACTGAAACCATTTTGAAGCCAACCCTTCATACAGAGATTGAATTGGTCTATAAAACATAAGATGATACTGGAAAAGAGTATTCTTGGCTTAAGTAGATACAGAAGACTATCTAGAGGCAAGATGAGAAGGCAGAGAGGGACAAGAGTTGCCTCAATGGACGTAGGAAATAGAAGGTGAATTTTAGGAGTGTGCTGTCAGAGTGTACAGAGAGAGTAACTGGCTCACAGAGCAATGTGTGTTTCAGGTTTTGTGCAAGAAACTGACTTGAATTTTAATCTTTCACTTCAAACAGAATTTAAAAAAGAGAGACAGAGAGATATGGCACTTAGGGAGCCAGCTAGTGGGCATGGGGAAGGCTGTGCAGCATGTCTCAACAAAAAGGGGTGAGGGTGACACATTTGGAAATAGGTGGACAGGAGAAATGAAAGGAAGGAAGAGAAGAAACAAAAGAAAAATGGAAAAAAATAGGGTACTGAGTGAACTGGCCTTTCGGGTTGTGACAGAACCAGGGTAGTGAAGAACTAATGCCTGTCTCTGCCCCAGGCAACATGACATGGCCCATCAGGAAAGGCAGAAGCATTCCACGGCCTAGGTGAGAGTGAGAGGGAAAAAGGAGAAAGAGAGAGATAAAGAAAAAAAAAAGGTAGCTGGCAGGTGGGGAAGCCTTCACCAGGGCCTTTCTAGTAGAGTGGTGTGGTGCAGCCCATTGAGAAGTGGTGGGGGTACCACACAAGGCTAGTTCTGTGGGAAAAGGGAAAGGAAAGAAGGAAGGAAGGAAAAAGAGAGAAGAAACAAAAAATGGGGAAATGACTCTTGGTGTTCAGTGGAACTGGGGTGGCAGTGAACTGGTATCTCTTGCCAGTGACAGTTTGTCTTTTCCTTAAAGACTGTAAGGATGGGGCAGAGACAGCACAGAAGGCCTAGGCAGAAGGAAGAATGAAAAGAGAGAAGATAAAGACAAATGAAACATGTGGTTTGAGGGAGCTGATGGGTGGGGGTACAGCAGATCTGGGGAGGCAGTACACTGGTGGCTCCCTAGGAGAGCATTGTGATATAGCCCATCAAGAAATGATGGGAGTGACACATAGGCTAGGCTGGTGGGAGAAGGGAAAGGAAGGAGAGAGAAGAAACAAAGAAACAAAAACGTGATACTGAAGGAACTCATTTTTGGGGGCAGGGCAGAACCAAAGCAGGGACTATGTGGGATTAAGAAGGGAAGCGGGGAAAGGGAAAAATAAAGAAAAATATAGGTGCTGAGGTAGCTGACTGGTGGAGTTGGCACAGACCTAGGGAGTTTATGTGACACTGCTCTGTAGCACAACCCACTGAGAAGATCCTGGGGCAGCCCACAGGGAAAGAGGGGCAGGAGAAGGGAAAGGAAGGAAGGGAGAGAGAGGAACAAACAAAAATATGGTACTGAGGGAACTGGCTATTTGGAGCAGCGTGGCATGATTTGTCAGGAAGGGCAAAGGCAGTAGAGGGTCTAGGTGGGAAAGAGGAGGGAACGGGAGAGAGGGAATGATAAAAAATAAACTGTGGTGATGAGGTAGCTGGCTAGTGTGGCAGTGCTGACTTGGGGAGTCTGGGTTCTGGTGGCTGTCGAGCTGAGCAATGTAACACAGCCTGTAGAGAAGGGGCTAGGACAGCCCACAGAACTATGTGGACAGGAGACAGGAAAGATGAGAAAAAGAAGAAACAAATAACTGCAACAATAAAATACGGCACTGAGGGAACTGGCTTCTGGGGGAGGGTTTGGTGTGACAGTGAGCCAGTGTATCTCAGGCTTAGTGACTGTAGCCCATTGGAAAGCAGTGGAAGCAGCATATAGGACAGAAGAGTATAGGTAATGGTGGAAATTCATTTTCCTAAGGTTGCTGGGTGTTCTGTCTTCTGTTGGGAACCCTGCGAAGTTGCTTTCTTGCATTCCCTGTCCGGAGTCATTGGTGGTTGTGCTCAAAGATGGCAAATCTATGCTATATTAGCTGATATGGTACCTCCACTGCATGGCTCTTCTCATTCTCTTGGTCAGTTTCATCTTCCATTCAGTGCTTGATCTAGTTCTTCATCCCTTCATTCAAGGCTTACAGTTCCACGATTGACATTTGTGGGTGTTTTAATTGTTTTGTCAGGTCATTGCTGTGGAGGGATGGTATGGTACTTCTGTCTGTAACGCCATGCTGGCTCTGCCTCTCCAGTCTCTCCCAAATAAGGAGTAGAAGTCTCCCTATTTGCAGATGATATGATTGTTTATACAGAGAATCCAAAGGAATGCATAAGTAAACTATTGGAACTAATAGAGAAGTTTAGTAAAGTAACGGGATACAAGATAAACATAAGTAAATCAGTGGATTCCTTTATACTAACAATGAGATTATTAAAGAAGAAATCACCAAGTCAATTCCATTTACTATAGCCCCTGAGAAGATAAAATACCCAGGAATAAATCTAACTAGAGAAATAAGAGATCTTTACCAAGAGAACTACAAGACCTTTCTACAAGAAACTAAGAGAGACTTACATAAATGGAGTAATCTACCCTGCTTATGAATAGGAAGATTCAACATTATGAAAATGTCTATTTTACCCAAAGCAATCTACTTATATAATGCAATCCCAATGCCAACTCCAGGGACATTTTTTAATGAGGTGGAGAAACCATCAACTTTGTTTGGAAAGGGAAGAAACCTCAGATATGTAAAGCATTACTGAAGAAGAACACACTGGGAGGCCTCTCACTACCTGACTTTAGAACCCATTTCACTGCCACAGTGGTCAACACAGCCTGGTACTGGTACAAAAAGAGACATATAGACCAGTGGAACAAAGTTGAGACCTCAGTGATGCCACCATCCTCTTATGACCAGTTGGTATTTGACAAAGGCCCCAAGATTTTGAACTAAGTAATAACAGCCTCTTTAACAAATGGTGCTGGCAAAATTGGATATTGTTATGTGAAAAATTGAAACAAGACCCATATCTCACACTTTATACAAAAACCAACTCAAGCTAGATAAAAGACCTAAATATCAAATCTAAAATGATAAAACTCATCCAAGATAAAATAGGATCAACAATGGAAGTTTTAATACACAATGTAGACAGGCTTCAAAATCTGACAAACAAAGCACAATCAACAGAAAATAGATAATTGGAAACTACTAAGACTCAAACACTTTTACTCATCCAAAGACTTCATCAAAAGAATTAAAAGACCACCTCCAGAACGGGAAAAAATATTTGACAACTCTATGTCAGATCGATGTCTGATCTCCATAATCTGTAAGGTATTACAAAATATCAACAACAAAAGGATAAATAATACAATTAAGTGATGGGTGAAGTAGACAGACAGACATTTCTCTAAAGAGGATATCCAGGCAGCTGAAAGACATATGTAGAATTGCTCACGACCATTAGCTATTAAAGAAATTCAAATCAAAGCTACAGTGAGATACCATCTCACCCCAACAAGGTTGGCCATGATCCAAAGAACACAAAACAACAAATGGTGGAGAGGCTGTGGAGAAATTGGAACTCTCCAACACCACTGGTGATATTGCAAAATGGTACAACCTCTTTGGAAAACAATCTGGCACTTTCTTAAAAAGCTAGAAATAGATACACCATTGGATCCTGTAATCCACTGCTTGGAATTTATCCTTCAGAAACAAAGATTGTCAACGAACAGACACATGTACACGAATGTTTGTTGCAGTACAGTCCACAACAGCAAAAAGTTGTAATCAACCCTAATGCCCATCGACAGATGAGTGGATAAGCAAACTATGGTACATATACCCAATGGAACACTATGCTGTGATACAAAATAATGCCAATTTTAGAAAACATCTCATATGATGTTTTCATTTGGAAGAGATAATGCTGAGTGAAATCAACCAGTGTCAGAAGGACAGATTTTGTATGAGACCCCTGTTATAAGGACTTAACAAGAGAATTATCCACAGAAGAAAATGACTGTGTTGGCTTCATGGGTGGGTGGGGGGCTGAGGGTTTATCATAGATGAGATAATTGATAGATGTTAGAAATTTTATTCTTTTACTGTAATTAATAAAAAAATTAAAAAATTTGACTTTCAGCATTAGATTATTCAGTAAGGAAAACAAAATTAAATACATAATTTATTTCAGATTTTATTCAGTCAGACTTAGGGGCTGGGGGCAGTGAGAAGAAGAGAAATTGTAGGAAGAGCATATTTAAAAATGAGAGAAAAAGGTGTTTGGGAGGAGGAAATAGAGAAGAAAGAAGTAAAGAAAGAAGGGCAAGAGAAACCACAAAGTAAAAAACAGAGAGAAGTAAAGAGAATGGAGGTACATATAGTGGACCTCGGTGGGGTTTCAGGCCTTTGCTGATCAAAGAAAATGTTTGTAAACTGATGATCAAGGGTAGAAGTCATTCTGTTTGTTTCTTAACTTGCACAGCACTTTTTAAAATTTTGACTTAGAATGCTTTACGAAAAGCACTATGATACTACTTACTACCTGTTGTATATAAAAGTTCACGTTGAAATTGTCTCCCTGGCCCTCTGGATTAGTTGATTTTTGATTCCTGATCTAAAATATTATTCTTTATCATTCATTTGGGTTGTAGTTGTTTGGTTTTTTAAAAAAACAAAAAACAAACAAAAAACCACTTAATTGCAATATATGTTACCTGTACGTACCTGTGTAACCAGCATTAAAATAAAAAAATAAAAAGTTCCTAGCATCCTACTTTCTGGTCACACAGTCCTAGTGCTGTTATACCCTTCATCTGGACTTTGGTAGTAATCTCTTTTACTTTTCTTTTCAGTTTTATGAGTAATGTGTGTATCCTTAAACTCAAGTTTAGTTTTGCTTGTTTTGAAATATAATACGATAATTTTGAAAGTGTTCTGCCATGTCTCATTTTTTGCTCAGCATTGTAGTTGTGAAATTTGTAGGTTTGTCATGAGTTGTTTTGGCTCATAAATCTAATTACTGTATAACGTTTCATTGTAAGACTATACCATAATTTATTTAGCCGTTCTATGGTTGATAAATGTGTTGTTTCTAGTTTTGACCTGTTAGAAATCATGCTGAAATGAACATCCTTATACATATTCCCTGGTGTTCCTGTGCCTATATTTCTGATTACATATACGTGCACATATGCACACATATGCTGTTTTATGTTGTATGTGTGTCTTTAGCTTAGTTGATGCTGTCTGCTGTCAAACAGATTTTCAAATGACTGTGACAATTTATAACCATACTGGTTTATGAGAATTCAATTACTCTGTATCTGATGTGAGAAAACATTTTTGTAAGAGACCAGATAGTAAATAGTTTCAAATTCATGTGCCAAAGGTCTCTGTTGCAACTCTTCAGCTCTGCCCTTGTAGTGAAAAAGCAGCCAAAAATGCATGCGTAAATCAGTGGGCATGCTGTGTTTTAGGTACTGTTCTTGTGTTTATTACTATAGATGTATTTTACTGGTTTGTAACTTCTAATGAATGAAATCGTTCAGGGTTTTTTTGGGGGGGGGGTCTGCGTTCTTTTGTCTAAGACACTTTTAAGATGTATTCATATTGCATATATTTTTAGTTTCATTTATATGTAATCAGTTTGTTTTTCTACTAATAATTATGTTTATTGACATGATTGTTTCTAGTTTTTGACGATTATGAATAAGGCTAACATGAAAATTTTTATCCAAGTCTGAGGACCACTTTTTATTTTCCCATTTTGTTTGAGTAATAGAAAGGAATGGATGGTTGATAAGATAGGTGTATGTCTGGCTTTATATGAAGCTGTTAAAAGTTTTTCAAGGTGCTTGTATCATTTCAAACTTGTATCAACAATGTCTGAGAATTCTGTTTCTTCCTAACCTCTCTTAATATTTGATGTTGTCAGTTATGTGAGTTCTAGTAATTTTGTATGTGAGAAGTAGTATCTCAGTGTATTTTAATTTACATTTCGTGATGGCTAACGATAGTGATTACCTTTTCATGTACTTACTGGCTATTTGTACATCTTCTATTAAGAAAGCATATGTTTGTGTCTTTTGTCTATTTTTAAGAAATGGATTTTTTAATTATAACATTTAAGAATGTACTGTATATTCTTCATAAAAGTCCTTTGTCAGGTATATGTGTTAAGAATATTTTCTCCAAGTCTGTGGCTTGCTGTTGATTTTTGTTTAACCATGTTATTTTAAAGAAAGGTTTTTTATTTTGATGAAGTAAACTTTATCATTTTTTTCTTATATGTTTTTGAGAAATTCTTGCTCTTTTCCAATTGTGAAAGTTTTATATTGTTTAATACAATTGATAATTTTAGCTTCTGTTTTTAGTTTCTGGTCCATTTTTAATTAATAACCTTGTGAGGAGTGAAGAAGAGGTAGAGACTCATTTTTCTTTTCATGGATTTCTAGTTGTTCTAGAATGTTTTATTTGTAAAATTAGTCTTTCTGCATTGAAATACCTTGGTAGCTTTGTCAAATATCAATTCGCTACTTATGTTTATATCTATGTGTGACTTCAGTCCTGTTCCAATGATCTGTGTGTCTATCCTATGTCAATACCCTACTTTTTTGATACTGATATGTGAGAGAAAGCCTTGAAATCAAGTGTTGGTGTTCCAACTTTGTTCTTCCTTTTAAAGAAGAATCCGGCTACCCTACATTCTTTGCATTTTCATATGAAGTTTAATCAGTTTACCGCTCTTCTCCAAAAATACTTAATTGGAATTTTGATTGAGTTTATATTGACTCTATTAATCAACTTAGGCAGAATTACCATAATATTCAGTATTCCAGTCCACAGGCTTGACATATGTCTCCCGTTATTTAGGTCTTTAGTTTTCTCTCAGCAATGATTTACTGTTTGCACTATGGAACTTTTGTACTTCTTTGATTAATTTTGTTCTTAAACTTTTTCTGGTTGTTACCGCAATTGCAATGGAATTTTTAAGCTTTCTGTTGCTGGTGTATAGCATTACAATGAGTTTTCAAATAGTGACTGTGTAGACTGCAAACTTGCTCAGTTTTTCATTTTTTTCATTTTGTAGATTCTATGATTTTCTGCATAGACAACCATGTCTCCTGTGAATAAAGAAAACTTTATTTTGCCTTCTCCATCTTTTGTTTCTTTTTCTTGCCTTACTGCATAAGCTTTAGCTTTAGGTATAATGTTGAATAGAAGGGATGGGAAAAGTTTTGACTGTAGAGGGAGCGATCTTCCCTTGTCTCAATCTTAGAGCAACAGTGTTCAATATTTCTCCATGAATTATGATTAGTCTTACACTTTTTGTAGATTCTTTTTATAAGATTGAGGAATTTCCTTTTATTCTTAAGTTCTAAAAGTTTTCACCCTATCTTCATATTTAAAGTCAGCTTTTTATTCTTGTTATTATTATTTTTGTGAACAGTGTATTTTGGGGCCTTACTTTTTTTTTTTAATTAATTCTAACACTGATTTTTAACTGAAGTGTTTTATTAATTCATTGATACATAATAGAATTATTAATATTGTTGATTTTAGTCCTATCTCACTATTTCTGTTTATGTTTTGTTTCTCTGCTCATCTTTATATACCTTTTGGGTTAGGTTAAATACTTTTAGTAGACATTTTTACTGCTTATTGTGTTTTTTTTGTGGAGGCCTTTATTTTATTGGTTGTTCTAGAGTTAAAATAATAATTATAAATTATAACCTATTTAGATTTAATATTCCTACTTCATATACAATGTAAGTTTAGTAAACTTTGCAATTTAGAGAACATACGTTTTCTATTTTAGTGGCCATATTTTAAACAATTATTCATTTGATTTGGAATTTTCATTTGGATTGTTCCAGAACAATTACCAAAAATCTTTTTGAAAACATTAACATAAAAAAGTCAAATATTTATATTTCTAGTGTTCTTCTTAATAACCATTTTCTTTCAAACTCCAGAATTTCCTTTAGTGTTTTTTGTTGTTCATGTCTGTATGCAGTACGTTCTGTCAGTTTTGTTCAGTGAAAAGACCTTGATTTTTTCTTCTCATTTCTGAGAATTTGTTCATTGGATATAGAATTTGGGTTAAGGTCTTTTTGTTTGAAGACTGGATAGTGTCTTTGGACTCTAATGTTTCTAATAAGAAGCATCAGTTGTCATTTGTGTGTCCTTTCCCCTGTTATGTAGCATGCCATTTTTCTCTGACTGTATTTCTCTGTGTGAACACTGGTTTATTTTCAGTTCACCCCTTTTCCAAGCATGCAGCCCTTTGGGTCCCAACTTAATATGCAAGGTAGCTGACGAGAGTTTCCACCCTTGATGGACAACTTTTGACTCCTAATGTCAAGGCTTTCAGAACAGCTGCTCTGCATTAGCTACAATGCCTGGATAGACATCCCAAGAAAATGTAACCTGAAATAATAGGCTCTCCTTGCGTTCCTTCTTGTATTTTTCCCAGTAGTTCTTTCCTTTTAGTCTTAGCTCTTTGATACTTAGAAAAGGTAGTTTTAAAATGTTTATCTTGCAAAGAAGGGTTGTTCCAAATGACATAGTTGCTTATTACTGAAAGGGGCAATCCCTCTTGTACTTTAAGGCACTGTGTTAGTGCAACTGCTTATTATTGGTTCTTAGTGTTCTCTATTTGGAAATTTGCAAAAGGGATACTTGCTCTTTTAATAATTTTCCTAGCCTTGTTTGATATTATATGTGTGCAAACATGCACACACATTTCATGTTAAACATCTTTCTATTGAAGTATTAAAAGTTTTAAAGCCTCAAATAAAAATCTACAATTCTGAAAGGCTTTAGATATCTTCTCTTGATTTTCAAACTCAGGCATACCCATATAAATTTCAAATGGTACAGAAATGAAGTGAAAAGTAAAAGTTCCCCATAATTCAAGTGCATTCAGTTATGAAGTGATTGTGTGAGATGTCTGTTGAACTCATTATAATGATTTTTCGTTTTCAGAGTGACTCTTTGGCATAGCTTAAAAATGATTACATCAAAATAGCTGTGTAAGGGTAGTTGCTTTAGAATGTCCTTTTTATCTTTATGACATAGTCCCTTCTGGTTGTCTTATAATACATGTGAAAAGGTCTGAAAAATCTTGTAATAGATAAATCTACTTTTAATGTCACGCTTCCCAAAATGATTAACTGTCTAAAGATTCCACGGTATTTTATGCAATGAGTATTTTACAGAAAACCAAAAAACCAAACCCAATGCCGTTGAGTTGATGTTGATTCATAATAACCCTATGAAGTCTTTGATAAGTACTGATTCTTACTTTTGATTTTTATGTGTATCCTATTAATGTTATTATTAAATGGAATACTCAAATTAATTTGAGATTTACAGTCTAGGAGAGTCAGCAAGCAAAATGAATTAAAGGCGGAATAGAAAATGTTTTTATTTAATTCGTTGCTTTTCTGAGAAAAGAAATGCTGATTACATAAATTCTTTTAAATTAGACTTTGTACAGGTAAGTTAACCTTCAAGAACATGGGAAGCAGGAGGTAAAAGATACTGGGAAGTCGATTTTGTTTATAGTGATCCTGCCATGGTCAAGTAGAACTGCCCCCCAAATTTTCTAGGCTGTTGTCTTTATGGCATCCAGCAGAAACAACAGAGTAAAAGGTCAGAGGTTGAATTATTTAATGGTGAAAATAAGGCTATATATTGGGAACAAGAGTGTTGGGGAATTAAGAAAACGGTGAGAAGGAGATATGTTTTTCCCAGAGAAGAAGTACTGAAAACCTGTCACAGTTACCTAATGCTTTCAACATGCTATTTGTCAAAGGATTTATTAACACCGTGTTCTGATTTGTTATATTATTGGATATTAGTCCATGTATTTCAAAATAATGCCACTTTATATTTTATTTTATTCAAATTATTTTGTCCAAATTCAGTAGCCATTCTGCTTATAAATTATTTAACTTTAGCATTGTATGACTTGCTCTGTCTGGAATAATTTCAAAGAGCATATGGAAAGTGTCTGTTTAGTAATGTAGGACACCTGGCAAAAAATCTGAGGTGATGGCTGTTTAATAAATATCCTTTGCATACCTTCTTTGTATAAGCCCTTTGTTAGCTGTTAAACAGGTAGAGCATTTTGTACACTGTGACAGTGACTAACACTTAGGTAATGCGTAACATAAGAAACCCTATGGAAAAATGCTGTAGAACTGTTACTCAGTACTTACGAGCAAGGCTTCATTTTTATTTCCCTAAATTGTTGGCATAAAGCACTGTGAATGTTGAGTGTTCAATAAGTGTTGATTAAATATTGTTATTGAGTCAATAAAAATGAATGTATTATGGTCTTAGAGGAATATGGAGTTCGGTTTTAGCCATTTTTATCATACTTTCTCTTATACTTGTCGTTTAGGTTTTGATGTTCAATAATTCTGGAACCATTTTCCAGCCTTGGTACTTATTGGATGTAATATTTGTAAATTACTGAGATTTGTGAGCTTCAGTTTCCTATCTGTCAAATGAAGATAATATCTATGTCAGAAAAGAGTGAGAAATAAAACTCCCATTACTTTAGTATTGACCATTATTACACTGAAACTATGCCTGTTCCTCACTTATTGACACTCTCATTATCTAACATTTTGCATTTACAACAATAGTAAAAAATTACTATCTGACTGTTTTGCACATTGATGACATACATGTGGCTGTAATGACTATTGAGGAATGAGGCAAGAGTAATAGTCACTGTAATGACTAAAGTTATGTGTCAGCTTGGCTGGCTGTAATTCTCAGTGGTTCAGCAGTTATATAATGATGTCATCCTTCATTTTGTGTTCTGATGTAATCATCCTCCTTTTTTGCATAGTGTCAATTTTTTCATCATGACCTCATCTTTGGAAACTATCTTGAGTGAGGAGTAGGTATATATGAAAACAACAGTTTCATAACAGCTCTACATAAATAAATCATACCCCTGCAATCCAGTCTCTACTCAGGAGCCACCATGTTGCTGTTGTTAGGTGCTGTTGAATTCACTCCAACTCATAATGACCTTATGTTTAGTAGAATGAAATGTTGCTTTGTCCTGTGCTATGCTTACAATTATTGCTGTGCTTGAGCTCACTGTTGCAGCCACTGTGTTAATCCATGTTGTTGAGCGTCTTCTTCTTTTTTGCTGACCCTCTACTTTACCAAGCATGCTGCCAGTGTAAACTTGCTAAAATGAAAATGTAATCATGCAACTTTGCTATTTAGATTCCTAACGTGGTTCCTCCTTGTTGCATTAGGAATAAAGTTCAGATTTCTTAGAACCAGGGAAGATACCTCACAGTCATCCCCTGCTTATCCTTTGCTTCCTGCACTAACAATCCAGACTCCATTATAACCAAACAACTGGATTTCCAGGTAAGCTCTAGCTGTTTTTTTTATATTAGTGTTTGCATCAAGATTTCATCATCTGCCTGTGATAGTCTCTTTTTCAGACCTCTTCTTCCCGACCCTATCACCCACTATTTCCTTTTCTACCTGCCTAACTTAACTGAATTGTACTTTCCTTTAAAGTTGGACTTTTACTTAAAAACATTGAGAAAACTTCGAAGCCCCTCACAGTTGGTCCATGTGTTTGTTTTACAAGTGTCTGGTGCTGTGGACTTCCTCCTGGTTTAGGATTTACACATGGTATTGATGTTTATTGTTTGCCTCTCGGTTTGCCGTATAGAGCCTTGATACCTACTTTGACCCCCAGTGTGATCCCTGGTATCTGGTAGCTGAGAAACAATTACTTACTGAATGAATAAATGAATAAAGGTAGGATGACGTTGGTAAAGATCAAGGTACTTTATTGACATATAATAGGTGTTAGGGATATGTATCATTCCTTTTGCGTTTTAGGTTTAGAAACTATTTAGATGCACTTTGCTAATAATACTGTAGAAGGAAAATAATAGAGATACTGCTTTTTTCAAATATTGGACATTATCCTTAGCTTTTCACAGATATTAAGGTATAGAGCATCTAGCTAAAGACAGGAAAAGAGTTAAGAGATTGAGAATAATTTAATTTCAGTAATATCTAAAGTGATATAGGCTACATTTACAAATTGTAATTTTATATGTTAACTAAATTGTAGGATTCTCAATTGTGTAAAACATATTTCACAAAATTTGACATATGCACTAGTCTTAAAACATGATTTCAGATGGGTAAAGACATGGTCTTGTAGCAGAGCAGTCTGATAGCAAGAGTTTCAGCTCTTTACTCTGAAGAGCAGTAAATCAACAGGGAAAACTGCTGCTTCTGGGAGAGACATTCAGAAAAGTCTGCTTTAATCTTATTTGATACATTTGCCTTAGTTATTATACCTGTTGATTTATTAATAAAAGCTTTGTTTTGTTTTTGTTTTACTTACTGGATGTCTTTTAATATCACTTGCCAGCACAGAGAAAGAAATTATAATTCAGTAACTGAATAATATTCCTGTAGATTCAGGTGATTTTTGTTGTATTTCTTTAATTATAGATAATTCTCTTCCTTAAATAAGGAGAATTATATTTTATGATATCATACTTACCTTTCTCAACAATGGGGTTGCAAATACTCAGTTTCCTAGCATGTAAAAGCAGTTACTTTTCTGTTCTTTGTTCTAACCTATGGAGATTGGATAATTCTGCAAGGCTGATTTTCTCAAATGTTATTTTTGTCATCAGAAAGCTCTTTTGTCTCTTTGTACAAAGGTGTCATATCTCAAATGGGTGTGCTTATTATTAGCTCTGTTTCAGACAGTGTTTTTCAGTCTGTGCTACACATTTGAATCATTTGGAGAATGTTTTAAGAAACAGACAAAATGTTCAGACCAAAATTGGACAATTAAATAACAGTCCCTGAAGGTGGAGCTAGGTATGGATAATTTCTCTATGATCTCAGATGATTATCAGCTGTGTCTAGGACTAAGCTTTAGGGCTTGTGCCTAGTTCAAAATCTGAATTGCTGGCTGAAATTTTAATTGCAAACTACTAATACCCCAGGAGATGCTGATAAACTATTGTTTTATTTTTTCTTTTATTTTTTTTCTGATCACCCCCCCCCAAAAAAGAGATAGCAATGCAGAAAAGAGTATATTAGAAGTGTGTAAAGAAGAAAACCAAAGGCATCTATGATTCCACTGCCTGAGAGGAGCAGCAGACCCGTCATTAAAATTATAAATACGCTTACACACGCAATTTTAAATTTATCAAAATTACTGAGAGAACTGTGCCCCTGGATATTAGAGAGGTTTAACATAAGCCATCTTCCCCTGCCGTTACCCAAAAACAAGCCACAGGAATTTGATTACAAACAAAACTTTATGCCTGCTATCCCCCACTCTCCTAATGAAAGCTGTTCCCTTATCAAACCTTCACAAACAAACCTTACCTCCTCCCCCGTCTGATCAATACTTCTTCCTTATCAGAGCATATGGAATTTCTTGCTATACTTACGACCTCTCCTCTTTTTAACATTCTTTCCTTATCAAACCAGAAACCCCTTCACCCTATGCTACTTCACTGGAACTTTAAAACTATCAAAAAAATTTGCCCTGCTGGGGAGAGGCCAGCTGAACCAGCCCTCAGCTCAGACCTCAGACCTCATTCTCTTTCTCTTTCTCTTTCAATACACTTCACTGGACCCTTGGACTGGTGTGTCTCTGCCTTTGTTTTGTGCCACTCTCTCCCCAACAATTACTATATATGGTTTCATGGTGCGTGTTTCTGCTGATTGCTGTTTAAGTATTAAATCTGAGCTGGAGGAGATAGCAAAAGGTTATTTGTTTTTAAACTACTTCCTTTATTAAAGTAACCTTTTTTTTTTTTTTAACTATCCAGAATGTGTAACTGAGGCAACAGACAGGTAAAGTAACCTTTCCAAAGACACACAGCTAGAAAAGTAATGTACCAAACCCCACATCTCCTGTCTCTGCAGTTTATGTTGTGATGCCTTGTCTTTTGAGTTGCTAGGTTCTTTTATGCTTAAGAGAATACCTTGGGCATATAACACATTCTTACTGGGTACCAATGCTGTTATTATTGTTAAATTTCTGTGAAGCCAGTTCTTTACATTTGCCTAAACTTTTGTTGTATGTGTTAGCCCTGTTCTACAGCAGATTCCTGTTGGGAATAGCCTTCTGACTCTTTAATAGATTACTACATCCTTTGACCTTCAGGGCAGTTTTCAATCCTTCTGTGTCTGCTGACCCTGAGTCATGATATAGTCATTAGAATCTACTGAGTCTGGAAAACTGATTTCCCTAATCTAGAGCCTCAAAAACTGCCTCTCATCCTTTTAGCAAGCACACACAGCACAGTGCTTTATTAATGAAGAATTGGGCCTTTGTTTTAAGTAAGAGATGGCCTTCTATGGATGTCAAAAAGAACTTTAAGAGTTCATTCTTATCTATCTTAATTATAAGTGTGTAATAGGATCGTGTTCTTTTCTTACAAAGTAAATGATTCCTTGCTTATTATGGTAGAGTTCAAAACGTTGAGATTTAAATAAGACTGGCTGCTAATGTTACAGTGACCCTAAATAATGTTTAATTAAGCCTAAATTTTGAGTAAATTATTTCTAAACTGGATTAAAAGTTAATGAGATAATAATCACCCAGGAGTGAACAGCATGGTAGCAATAGTATGAAACAGCAGCAGCCTGGCTAGTTTGTGTAACTTCTCTTATTTCAGATCTTGCCAAGCCAATACATGCTTAATTGAGTTAAAATATTATGGTTCAAATGGACCCAAGGTCACTAAATATGCTTATAGTGTGGATAGAACTGAATTACATCTGAAGTGTTTTAAGCACAAATATATGAGCATAGTTAAGTAATGTAAGAAAAATGCTAATTTCTTATATTACACAGTTGGAAATAAATTTTGGGTCAGTTATACTATAATAAAATGTCAAGAAACTTGGGAAATTTATACTGGCAAGTTAATAGCATAATTATTGAGAAGGCATTGTGTTGACAGAGTTTTTATTAACAGATATGTGGCTGACCAAAAAAAAAAAAAAAAACTCCAGAAGATTTTTGTCTTTTTAAATATTTTCTGATTAGAAAATGATAAAATATATAAAAGAAAATGTGCAAAATACTGAAGTAAGAATATAAAAATCCCTTGTGCTAACACTGTAACAACTCAAGTGCCGTTAATGTTTTTGTCTTTCAGACTTTTTTCCCTCCTACTATATCCTGAAGATAAACCTGGATTCATGTTGGGTATATCTTTTTATAATCTGTCTTTTTGATTTACTGTGTTAAGAATCATTTCCATGTCATTTTTACTGATTGCATGACTCTGTAACTGGTCTGATAGGAAACCCTGGTGCTGTAGTGGTTAAGTGTTGCAGCTGCTAATAAAAAGGTCAGCAGTTCAAATCTGCCAGGTGATCCTTGGAAACTCTATAGAGCAGTTCTTCTCTGTCTTACAGGGTCACTATGAATCAAGTTTGACTCAATGGCTGTGGGTTTTTTTTTTTTAAAGCTGTTATATTGCATACAAAAGCACAAGCAATGTGCAAACTTCATGTATCTAATATTAAAGACTGTATGTTAACATCTTACAGATTATAATAGGCTAACAACTTAAAAAAAAAGATTTGTAACATATATATAACAAGCACAGGAGAAAATGTTCTGGTTATATAAAAAACTTTACTCCTGGTGGAAATGTTGTGACACTTACAAGCAAACTGTTAACAAAAGAAAGATTCAAGTTTAGTCATATCTGTGAAAAAAGGTTTGTCCTTCTTGATAACTTAATAAGCCAAGCCAAGTGCCATCGAGTCGGATCCGACTCATGATGACCCTAGGGGTCAGAATAGAACTGAACCCCAGAATACTTAATAAAGGCAAGTTTAAACAAAAATAAAATTAATTTTTTATTTGTCAAATGTGTAGACAACACAATGTTAATATACTGATTGGGAAGTAATGTGGAATAAGCTTTACAGAAGGTAATTTGTGTGTATTTTGTATAATCCCAGAAATTATACTTGTAGAAATTTGCCTTAATGAAATAGAGATATGTACATAGATATTATAAGAATGTGATTTAGAAATATTTTCGATGGCAAACACTCAAAATAAGTAATGACAGAGAATATGCTCAGTGTACTATATAGCTTTTAAAAATGATGCTATTGAATACCCAAGAATTTCAAAATGACTTTATACTGAATAGTTCTTCTCTTTTAATACATATTTCCATCTGACCAAAATAATAATGTTTTAACAAATGGTGATTGTACAATTGGATGGTCACACAGAAAAAAAAAAACAAAAAAACACCAAAAAAGTCTAATCTCAATGCCTACTTTAATTTTTGTTGATGAATGTATTAGTTAACATACAAAAATTAATTAAAAATGGATCATAGATCAAAATTTAAGAGTTAAAACTGTAAACTTATAGAAAAAAATTGAAGAAAATCTTAGTGATTTGGGGCTTGGTAAAGATTTTTTAAAAATAAAGCATAAATTATAAAAGAAAAATGTCTAATAAACTGGATTTAAGAAAATTGGCTATTTCAAAGACACATAGGAAAATGAAATACACAGATGCAGGAAAACTATTTGCCACACATGTATCTAAAAGATGATTCGTATTTAGAACAAAGAGGACAAATTACCCAATTGCAAAAAGAAATTGAGTTGAATTGATGTCTACCCATGGTGACCCCATATATGTCAGAATAGAACTGTGCTCCACAGTTTTCAAATGACTGATTTTTTGAAGGTAGATCTCCAGGCCTTTTTTCTGAGGAGTCTCTGGGTGGATTCAAACCACCAGTCTTGCAGTTAGCAGCCAAGAGCACTAGCTGTTTGTACCACCCAAGGACATAAAACAAAAGAACAACTAAGAATCTATTTCTGACTAAAGGAGTCAAGGAGAATGTATAGTTAAATGAATATGGGTGTCTGGATAGGTTCCTGAGTAAAAAAAAGTTATCAATGAAAAAATTAGTGGAGGGGCGGGGCCAATATGGCAGACTAGTCACACATCTCCTCAACTCCCTCTGAAAACTAAGACCTAGAAAAACAATTGAACTGAGTAGAGTGGACATTCTGGGTGCCCCAAGATCAGGCATAGGACTGTGAGATTGGACTGGATGACAGGAAGGGGAAAACTACCTTTGTCAGAGGCAAGATGACAGAGCAAACAGTTTTACTGCTGCTGGTGCAGCAGCTGAGAAGCTCACAGGTATGGACGCCATCTTTGTTAACCAGGATACTGGAACTGGGACTGCTGAGCCTGACAGCCTGGCAGGGGCCAGCTGCTATGCTAGGCTGCAGCACCCAAGTAGACAGTTTCTTTGACACCAGGGAGGCTGTGCTTAAGGTAGTAACATCTAGAGAATCCAGCAGGGACTGGTGGGCGAGGGTACCAGTACCCTTTCCTCTGGTCTTCTCTGAGCTGTGCCATAGATTCTGCTGGTTCAGCACTGGCGAGGTTGCTGAAGAAGGATGCCATCTTAGTCAGCTGCGAGACTGAGTCAGCCACACCTGACTCAGTTTTTAAGATAAAGCAGTTTTTAAGATAAGCGTACCTAGAGAATGCAGTGGTGGTTGGCAGCCAAGTGGCATCCTTCTCCCTTCTCTGAGCTATATCATAACATCTGATGGCATGATTCCAGAGAGCTGACACAAGTTGGTGGCCATATTTATTATCCAGGAGGTGGGGCCTGCCACCCCTGAGGGGCCAGCCACCAAGCTGAGCAGCATCATGGGGCTTGACATCATCTCTCTCACCAGAGAAGCTGTGCTTAAATCAGCTGCACCTAGGGAACATGCTGATTGGCTGGCAGCCAAGTCTGGCAATACCCTTTTCCTGTCTTAGAGCAACACCATAGCTTTTGTTGGTGCAACACCAGAGAAGCTGAACAGCTTTTTGATGGCATGAAGAAAACAGTGACTATCTAGCCATTTAAAGAAGCAGACCACCATGGCTCTGGAAAACTCCCACCAAGCTGACATCTGAGGGCACAGCAAAGGGTCCCAACTCAGCAGGAACGGATGCTCACCAAGGACCAAAATGACATGGAGGAAAGACAACCCAGAAGATAGAGAGACCCACATGAGTGGGTGCCTACATTGACTTGGGACTGGTAGAACCAGATGGTGCCTGGACACCACCAGTGACAGCCGCAATGGAACTCACTAAGTTGAATCTTGCTGGCAACACAAGAATAAAAAGGGGTGAATCCTGAGATCTCCACTAAAAGACCTCAATTGATGGTCCAGCAGTTTCAGGGTTCCCCTGGGAGCATGACCCCTCGCCCTGATGCTACCCTTGCCCACAAGTCATAGCAAAGGTCCACTCTTCGGACACAAATGGATTGGACTTGGCGATGTGGAGTGACCATGTATTGGATGCACTTTATGGTTCTATAAATCTATAGGATATCATCCTGCTGACCTCTGGCTGGAGGAAGGAGAGTGGGTGGAGAGGAGGGGAAAGGAGACTGTTGGGAGGATGAGGCATGTATGGAGCAGAGAGGAATAGTGTGCTGTCACCGGACAGGGAGAGCAGTGGAAGCTGCATATAGCTGGGCATGTAAATTTATATGGGAATATACATTTTCACTCAGTCATATTAAATAATAATAAAAAAAAATCAACTTCACAGATGGACAATCCTTCTTGAAATTATTGGAGGTAGAATACAAAAAAATTATATAGAGAGCCTTTCTAGAGATTAAACAAGGTTCAGCAGAAAAAAATGAAAAACTAAGGAATCTGTATGAACTGCTAAAACATCAACAATCTGAAATCTATAGGTCAATAATAAAATTACAGAGTTAAACAATTCAATGCAAAGCCTAAAGAGCAGGATTGAGGCAATGGAATGCAGAATTAGTCAGAGTGAAGATAAAATGACTGACATCAGCACTTATGAGGGCGAAATCAGATAAAAGAATCAAGAAATCAAGTACAATGGAGAAGCATTAAGGAGCATGCAGACTCTTTCAAGAGGAAGAATGCATGAGTAATTGGAATTCCTGGACAGGGTTGGACAGCCGAACATACAGACAGAATTGTTGAAGAGTTGCAGACAGAAAGCTTCTCTGACATCATGAAAGAGGAGAACACAGGTATTCAAAATGCTTATTGAACTCCACAAAAGGTATACCCCAAAAGAAAGGCATCAAGACACATTATAGTCAAGCTTAAAATGAAACATGAAGAGAGGCTCTTAAAGGCAGCTAGGCTTAAATTGAAACTAAAATACAAAGGAAAGCCTTGTAGGCTGTCCTCTGACTTCTCAGCAGAAACTATGTTAACAGGCAGTGGGATGACACATAAAAAGCCTTGAGGGAGAAAATTTTCCAACCAAGAATTATGTATTCTGAAAAACTGTCTCTCAAATATGATGGTGAGATTAAGACATTCTCAGATAAACAGAAGCTTAGAGACTGCAAAAGCCAAACCAAAAACTACAAGAAATACTGAAAGAAGCTCTTTGTTTAGAAAAACCATAACACCAGTTGTATACTTAAGGAGGTAATGCAGGAGAGAGCATACAAAGTCCCTCTCAGGGAAGTCACAAAGCTCAATCAAAGCTAAAATATTAAAATTAGGGAGACAGAGATCTTAAAATGTAAACTGTGACATCATCACACTATAAATAAGGATGTATTATAGTATTTACAGCCCTTTCAAATGGAGAGTAAGTTAAGGAAATATACAGAAGTTGAAGATTGATTTAAATTTAAAGCATTAAGGGGGAACAAAAGGGTAACTGCAAAACAAACTAATGATACTACCTGTCAATCAAGAAACATAATACAGGAGTCACAACAGACACAAAACCAACACTGAAAAGGACGAAAAGACAGCCCATAAAGAAAAATGACCCAGAACAGAGTATTAAGTGGAACAAAGAAAACATCAACAACACAAAAATTAAAGCATCAAAATAATAGCACTAAATACATATCTATCGATAATTACACTGAATATAAATGGATTGAATGCTCCAATAAAGAGACAGAGAGTAACAGGTTGTATCAAAAAACACGGTCCATCTATATGTTGCCTGTGAAGCACACCTTAGACTCAAAGATATGAACAAACTGAAAATCAAAGGATGGACAAATGTAAACCAAGCTAACAGCATGCAAAGAAGAGCAGGAGTGGCAATAGTAATCTCAGATAAAATAGATTTTAAAGTAAAATCCACCATTGTGGACAAGGATGGTCACTATTTATTGCTTATACATATTTGTATCTCAATACATAAGAAGGATGTAACAATATTAAATATGCACCCAATACTAGAAAATCTAAGTAAATCAAACAAATGCTGACAACGTTGAAATATGAGATAGATTACTCCACAGTTATAGGAATCTTCAGCCCCCCACTTTTTTCATCCAGAAAAACAAACACAAGATATAGAAGATCTTTTTGCAACCATCAAACAACTAGACCTCATTGACGTATACAGAACTTTTTACACAACAACAGATAAGTACACCTTCTTTTCCAATGTACTTGGAACATTCTCCAGAAAAGACCATGTATTAGGCTTTAAAGCATGTCTCAACAAAATTCAAACCACTGAATTAGTGCAAAGCATCTTCTCACACTATAAAGCCATAACATTGAAATCAATAGGAGAGAAAACATGAGTAGAAATTCAAACTCATGGAAACTGAATGACACATTGCTCAAAAATTCATGGGTTATAGAAGAAATCAAAGACACCATAAATAAATTAATGGAGTCAAATGAGAATAAAAATGCATGCTACCAGAACCTATGGGATACAGCAAAAGCAGTGCTCAGAGGTCAGTTTATCTCTATAAATGCACACATCGAGAATGAAGAAAGTGTCCAAAGACTCCTACAACTTCAACAAGTAGGAAGAAAACAACAAAAGAGCCCCTCAAGCACCAGAAGAAAATAGATAATAAAAATTAGAGCAGAACAAAACAAATTAGAAAATAGAAAAAAATTAAAAGAATTAACAAAACCAAAAGCTGATTTCTCTAAACATCACCCAAGTCGATAAATCATTGGCTAAACTCACAAAAAAAAAAAGAAAAAAGAAGAGAAAACAAATTCCTAAATAAGAAATGAGACAGGAGATGTTACAACAGACCCAACCAAAATATTGTAAGTATATAACAGATTACTATGAAAAATTGTACTCTAACAGATTTGAAAACCTAGAGGAAATGGACAAATTTCTAGATTCACATCACCTACCAAAATTATCATAAGGAGAAATAGAGCAATTTAGTAAACCCATCACAAAAGAAGAGACTGAAAAATTCAT
This sequence comes from Heterohyrax brucei, assembly GCA_028571685.1. NCBI lineage: Eukaryota > Metazoa > Chordata > Mammalia > Hyracoidea > Procaviidae > Heterohyrax > Heterohyrax brucei. The sequence continues at coordinate 91,312,083 of CM053146.1, forward strand.
CAAAAAATTACTAGCCAAAAAATGTCCTGGCTCAGACAGCTTCACTGGAGAATTCTCCCAAACGTTTAGAGAGGAGTTAACTCCAGTGCTACTGAAGCTATTTCACAGCATACAAAGGGATGGAATGCTCCCAAATTCATTCTATGAAGCCAGCATAACCCCAATACCAAAGCCATGGAAAGACCCCACTAGAAAAGAAAATTACAGACTAATATCACTTGTGAAACCAGATGCAAAAATCTTCAACAAAATCCTAGCCAATAAAATTTAACAGCATACCAAAAAAAAAAAAAAAAATCATTATGATCAAGTTGGATTTATACCAGGGATGCAAGTCTGGTTCAGCATCAGAAAAACAATGTCATCAGCTGCATAAACAGCACAAAGGATAAGAATCACCTGATTTTGTCAAAAAGCCAGCCAAGTGCTGTCAAAAAAAGGCTTTTGACAAAGTCCAAAACACTATTTGTTAAAAATATTCAGCAAAATAGGAATAGAAGGGACATTTCTCAATGCAGTAAGTGGCATCTACACAAAGCCATCTGCCTGCAACATCCTGAGTGGAGAGAGAGTGAAAGAATTTCCCCTAAGAACAGGAACTAGACAAGGATGCCTGCTGTCAACACTTATATCCAACATTGTGCTAGAGATTCTGGCCAGAGCAATTAAGGAAGACAAAGAAATAAAAGCCTCCACATCAGTAAAGAAGAAGTGAAGATCTCTCTATTTGTAGATGATGTGATCGTATACACAGAGAACCCTAAATGATCCATAAATAAACCACTGGAGCTAATATAAGACTTCAGCAACATGTCAGGATATATGATAAATCAGTAGGATTCTTTTACACCAACAAAGAGATCATCAAAGAGGAAATCACCAAATCAGTACCATTTACTATCACCCCCAAGGAAACCCTGGTGGCATAGTGATGAAGTGTTATGGCTGCTAACCAAGAACTCCACAGTTGAAATCCACCAGGTACTTCTTGGAAACTATGGGACAGTTATACTCTTACCTATAGGGTCACTATGAGTCAGAACTGACTTGATGGCACCTAACAACAACAACAACATAGTTTCCAAGAAGATAAAATATCTAGGATTAACTAACTGGAGAAGTAAGAGACGTATACAGGGAAAGTTACAAGACCCTACTGCAAAAAACCAAAAGAAGCTTACATAAGTTGAGAAATCTGCCTTTCTCATGAGTAGGAAGACTTAAGATTGTGAAAATGTCTATTTTACGCAAGGTGGTCTACATATACAATACAATCTCAATACAAACTCCAGTGTCATTTTTTTGATATGGAGAAATAAATCACCAACTTTGTTTGGAAAAGAAAGAAACTCTGGATAAGTAAAGCACTATTGAAGAAGAGGAACACAGTGGGAGGCCTCACATTATCTGATCTTAGAACCTACTACTCTGCCACCGTAATCTAAACTGCCTGGTACTGGTACAAAAAGAGACATACAGACTGATGAAACAAGATAGGGAACCCAGAAATTTCATCATTATCTTGTGAACAATTGATATTTAACAGACCCAAAGGTCGTAAACTGGGATAAAAACAGTTTCTTTAACAAATTATAGCAAAATTGGATATCCATCTGCAAAAAACTGAAACAACACCCATATCTCACACTGTACCCAAAAAGTAACTTCAATGTATCAAAGACCTGAATATCAAAGCTAAAACAATAAACATCATGCAAGAAAAAATAGGATCAACAATTTAAATTCTAATACACAGCTTAGACAGGCTATAAAATCTGACTAACAGTGCATGAACAACAGAGAGAAAATAGATAAATGGAAACTACTAAAAATCAAACACATAATGCTCATTGAAAGACTTTGTAAAGAAAATTAAAAGACTACCTATAGAATGGGGAAAAAACTGGACAACTACGTGTCAGATCGATGTTTGATTTCTGTAATCTACAAGGTACTGCAAAATATCAACAAGAAAACAGTAAATAACCCAATTAAACAATGGGCAAAAAAGATTGACAGACACTTCACCAAAGAAGACACCCAAGCAGCCAAAAGACACATGAGGAAATGCTCATGATCATTCACTATTAGGGGCATCCAAATCAAAACTACAATAAGATACCATCTCAACACAATAATCCAAAAAACACAAAATAACAAATGCTGAAGAAGCCGTAGAGACACTGGAACTCTTCCACACTGACAGTGATAATGCAAAATGGTACAACCTCTCTGGAAAGCAATTTGGTGCTTTCTTGAAAAACTACGGATAGAAATACCATATGATCCAGCAATCCCATTGCTTGGAATATATCCTACAGAATTAAAGGCTGTTACAAGAACAGAGACATGCACACAAATGTTGACTGAAGCAATGTCCACAGTAGCAAAAAGATGGAATCAACTCAGATGCCCATCGGCAGATGAATGGATAAAGAAATTATGATATATGTACACAATGGAACACTATGCAGTGATAAAGAACAATAATGATTTTAGGAAGCATTTCATAACTTGATTTCGACTAGAAAACATTATGTTGAGTGAAATCAGTCAGCTGCAGAAGGACGGGTATTGTATGGGACCTCTGTTAAAAGGACTTAAAAATGGACTTATGTACAGACAAAAAGACTCTTTGATGGCTACAAGGCTGAGGAGGGAGGGACAGGGTTGTTCATAGATTAGATAGGCAATACAAATTCAGTTAGGTGAAGAGAGTGACTGCAGGCAGTAGAGGGAAAATTACCATAACTGGACTACACCATAAACTGAAAGGTTTTCTAAACTCAAACTGCACCCTGTATTGGTGAGTGACACCTGGGGTTTTTTAAGCTAGCAAGCTACCATCTGCAGAACACCAAGTGGTCACAACCCATCTGGAACAGATGATGACGGAGAACATCAAAGTCAGAGGAAAAATGAGCCCAGGAGACAAAAGGACCCATTGAATGGGAGACTGTATCACCATATGACCAGAAGAAGCAGATGGCACCTGGCCACCAAGAAAGGAGCAGGGATGGGGGGTATGTTGTAGAGTGCCTGACGTAGCACAAGAAAAAACAATGTGTGAAGCTCAAGAACTACTCAAAGACCAGAATTGTTGGTCTGACAGTGTGGCGAGTACCCTGGGAACATGCCACCCAGATTTGCTGCTGGCCCAGACTTCAAACCAGTAGTGAGGTCAGCTCTTCAGACAAGAATGGTCTGGACACAGTGTGAACATGTGGTGTGTGTACGTTATGGCTTTATACATTGATAGCAGGCTAGCTTACTGGTTCCTTTGTAGATGGGAGAGGAGAGGGTGGAGAGAAGGGAACAGGTGTTCGTTGAGAAGACACTAGAAGAGTGAAAAGGAGTGTGCTGTCACAAGGTGAGGAGAGCAGATGGAGTTGCCGATAGATGGACATGAAAAATTGACTTGGATTGTATACTTTCACTTAATCATAATAAAAATCTGTGAAATGAAAATGTTTATTTAGGTGAGGAATGTAAGGAAACCCAAGAAAGCTTATGCTCACTTTTACTTTCTTTTTTTTTTTTTTTTACCATAGGTGATCATCTTCTATTAAATTTATTGTAATTTTAATTAAATTATTCTCTTATTATTTAATCTCAGTAAATACCAGATAAACACAAATATGATTTAGACATATGCATATCTCATTAAAAACCGTAAGTTTAGTAAAACAATTTATTCCATAAAATATTTAAAGTTCATAAGAAATAAGGGAAAGTACTTAGAAAAAGCTTTCAAAAAGATTCTGAGAGTTGACTCGAATAGTTTGGATGTTGCTGGCGCAAAGTGCTGTCGGGTTGTTTCCAACTCATAGCAATCCTAAATACAGCACAACAAAACACTGCTGGTTCCTGCACCATCCTCACAATCGTTGCTGTTCTTGAGCCTATCATTACACCCACTCTGTCAATCGATCTTGTTGACTGTCTTCTTCTTTGCTGACCATCTACTTTACCAAGCATGATTTCCTTCTCCGAGGACTGGTCCCTCCTGATAACATGTCCAAAGTATGCGACATCCTCACTTCTAAGGCACATTTTGGTCATACTTCTTCCAAGACAGATCTGTTGCTCATCTGGCCACCCACAGTATATTCATATTATTTGGTAGCACCATAATTCAAAGGCAACAGTTCTTCTTTGGCCTTACTTATACATGGAAGCAAGAGCCAAGAAATCAATTGATGCATTAGGCAAATATGATGCAAGAGATCTCTTTAAGGTGTTAAAAAGTGAAGATAACACTGTGAGGCCCAAGATATGTTTGTTTCAGGCCGTGATCTTCTCAAAAACCTGATATGGATACTTGTTTTTAAATGGAAACCTGGGTGGTGTGGTGGTTAAGCGCTACAGCTGCAATACCAAAACACTGGCAGTTCGAACCCACCAGGTGTTCATTGGAAACTCCGTGGGGCAGATCTACCCTGTCCTATAAAGCCAAGTCGGATCTAACTCAGTTATACCCTGGCCCTTGATTCGCCATGAGGGTTGCCCCTTTCTATAGGGTATCCATACGTCAGAATAGACTTGACAACAGTGGGTTAGGTTTGGTTTTAGTATGTTAAAATAAGTTGTTGTAATTCTCCTAGTCCTCCAATGGCATATTAGAGTTCAGTTTATATTAGTAAGACCTTGTTTTCAGTGCTGTAGTTTTCATACCAAGTTAACTAAGCATTTTCAATATACTTATTAGACTATACCATAATATCTAAAATTCCACTCAGTTTATTCTGCCCTACCATCAATATGTGACTTTAAATCCAAGCTCGAAGCTGCATAGTATTTTATCATAGTGTTTACTTATTCATAATTTCTTTCTCTAGAAGTTAGTCATATATACACTTGAAACTCTCTTGATGAATAATTTTATTGTAAATTATCTTTGTATCTCAGTGAATATTTTGATACTACTTTAGGACATTTAACTGAAATATCCTATTTTTAGAAAGTGTGCTAAAATAACTACTTCAAATTACTGTCCTTTAAAAGAAATACCTTGAAATCTCTGTACTTATTCCAATATTGTTGCTATTATTAGAATCTTCTCCAAAATTCTGTTTTGAAAATATTCATAAAGGCAATCACTCATTTTTAATTAAAATTTCTTAATAATTGCTCTTGAGGCTTTGGATTTTAATTGTTTGAAATTCATTTCAAAATGTTGGAGTAATTTAATATAGATAATTCTAATGTAATGAAATTATATTTTATTAAAAATGAGATATTATAATGGGACTGTGTTTTATTAAAGAGTTTAAAACAATAACTGTTATCTAACAGATGCCTATAAAATTTAAATATTTATATGTCCATTTATCTGTAACTATATCTACAAACCTGTTATATCTACCATATATAACTAATAGAACTGGGTCTGGTCAAATGTAAAATGTGTATTTTTCCATGTAGATTGTTTTTGTTCATGATCTTTTGTCTGAACTATGTTTATACAAATATTTTCTGGGTTAGAAAGATTTGGATTTTAAGACTAGGTTTTATTATCTACTAACTGTGCAATCTTGAAAATGTTACCTGAACACTGAGTCTTAGATCTACGAATTGGAAGTAATATTTTCCTAATGAGAATTGTATAAAGGAATGAGTGCAAGTTGCATAAAAATGCTGATTACATAGCACATTTCTTGTCTCCATCTCTTCTCTTTCATCTGTACCAAGATGACCAGTATCTGCATCGGGACATTCAAATTCCAGGATTCTTTTCTTTAGTGACATTGACTTTGCTTTCCAGTACCTCCCCACTTTCTTTTGCTTGTTGTCATTGGGTAAGCTTTTATTACATACTACTAATAATTTTACTCAATCTATTGGTGTCTTTTATTACACAGATTTGTACAAAGAGGGAAAAAAAATCCAAATGGTTGTATTTTGTAAAATGATTTAAGAAAACTTGTGAAAAAGAAAAGGTGTCCAAATGACAAACAGTAAAAAAAGGATTTCTTCTGAGGAGAACTACCTAATGATGAAAGGAACTTCTTAGGAGACTGAATAGTAATATTAACATTTGCTGGTACCAGTGTCACTTTCAGATTTCTACTGTGTAATACTACAGTTTAATTCATCCCTTCAGATCTTTTGTGAATCTATGGATATAGGAAAAATGTTACTTGTATAGTTAATAAAATTAATTTTGCTACCACAACAAACTCTGCAACATTAGTATAGTACAACTGTGAACTTCCCCAAGCCCATAAAACAAAAGCAATGACAATGATTGTTGGTGTGCAGAGCACGTACTGTATGTGCGCGGTCCTGTGTTCTCTCAGTTAACCACTTGTCCCAGCCTCCAGCCCCTCTTCTTTATGAGTCTCTTTGGCCTGAAGGAAAATGCTTTTATATGTGCATCTCAGCTAAAGCCAGTTCCCTGTTGACTCATGTAATAAAAATAGAAATTGTTCATTAAGCTTGTAACCATTACTTGCACTGGTATCCTCTCTTTATACAGCCTTGTGGTTTTCCCATGAATCACATTTTAAAGCTGATTTGCATATTTCCTAGGTATATCAGTGCATGACAAATTAATAGCCTTTTGAATTTTTACTAAAATTTTACCTCTAACTTAATATTCTGAAGCACTCATTGAAACACTTTCCTAAATCTCTGCTGCTTCTTCACATGGAGAAACAGAATCATTCAGGTATTAGAATCATGATGGTAATACATTTAGACTTCTGAATTTAGATACTTGCCTCTGTAGTTTGTATATAAAGTTGTTTCTAAGGGTAAACTAGATCCCTTTATTTTTTAGCTTTCCAGTTTAATTACTGATACTAGTGAATTCCTTTGGAACACTAATAAGGAATTTTCATAACTTCATAAGAAGTAATATCTGTGAGACATGAAACACGGAACAGGACAAGATGTGTTGTGATTTGGATACTGGGCGGGTTTTATGATTGGCTAGTATATAATTACCCCTGTATAATAATTCATTAGGCATGATTCTGATTTAGGCCTCAACACAAATAGTTCATGTGTCACAAATAGAAGGAAGTTGAATTTTAGAGCTGTGTATGTATATATACACACACACGTAGCTCTGTGTGTATGTCTATGTATATGTGTACATATATATGTGTTCATAAATGTTTATACATGTTTAATGAAATTTAAATCATTGAATCACTGAATTTTGCATTTTATATTGTGAGCATATTCTATTTAAGTATTATTTGAAAAACTCAATGATTATATTGCCATGTATTTTGCTAGGTAGTACGAGCTAGTTCTACCTGTCATTATTGAATTTTTTACTTGGTTTAGAATTTCTTATTTTCTTATCATATATTCTTAGAAAGAGAATTGCTGTATTAATATTTTTAAGACTCTTTATTAGATTGTTTCTCAGAAAGGTCGATCTGATTTGCATTTTTATTATTAGATTGCATTGGCATATTACTAAATATTTGCCAACACTGAATATAGCCTTTCAAAGACTATTTGCACTTTTTAAGTGAAAGCGATAGCCCATTACTTTAAGTTGCAATTTTCATTATTTTGGTGTCTCTCTCTATATTTTATTTACAGCTCATCTATGGCTGTTTTTTGAGAATGTGTACTCTATTGATTTTACATATTAAGATCAAAGTATTTTTAACCTATTTTGTTATGAATACCATTTTTAAGAATCTAAATCTTTTTGCTGTGTTACCTTCTGAATTTATTATGTTTGTGTGGGAAAAAATTAAATATAATTTAAAACAATTATATAACATTGTATAATTATGTATTGCACATTGTATAATTTCTGTAGAGTCCTGTAAACATATAGAATTAAATTCTTGGAAAAGTTTAAAAGAAGGCATGCCTCAGTCTTAAGGGATGTTTGCAGATGTGTCTTCTCGTTTTCAGTCATGCCACATGAACAAATGAAGGTCTCAAAAGTCTGACTCCATCTGTGTTATTAAGGTCTACTCTACTTTGAAGGGGACCCTGGTGGTGGAGTGGTTAAGAGCACAGCAGTCTATAGCTACAGACCAAAAGATCAGCAGTTAAAAACCAGCAGCCACTCCTTGAAAATGCTATGGTTCTACTCTGTCTGTATAGTCATTGCAAGTTGGAATTGATTCAACTGCAAGAGAATGGGTCTACTTTGAAGAGACAGCTCATCCCCAGTCTTCTTTTGGCTATGCTCTTCTAACCTGGGAGTTTAATCTTCCAGCACTATATTAGACAATGTCCCACTACTATTCATAACAGTTTCACTGGCCAGTTATTTCATAAATAAACTGCCAGGCTTTTGTTCTTAGTCTTAGTCTGGAAGCGTCAGTTGAAACCTGTCCACCTCGAGTGACCCTGCTGGTATTTGAAATACTGAGAGCAAAGCTTCCAACACCATACCAACGCTGAAGCCCTCACAGTATGACAAACTGATAGACACATGGTGGAAAGAGATGAAGTAGACTCATTATTTTTGATTCCTGTCTATTAACATTTGGAAATGAATCTTAAGAATGAGTCTTGAAAAAAAGATTCTTATTGACTTCTCCGTGAGAACTGGTCAGTGCTTATTGAATGTTGCAATCTGTCTTCCTATCCTACTTTCCCTATTTTCTTTATCCTGTTTTATTTATCCTTTTTCTCATGGATTGTAGCACCCTTTAACATACTCCATAATTTGATTTTTATATGTGTAATGTTACCTACATCTCTCCGTGACTCCCTCGTCCTGACTAGAATGTGAGTTTCTCTACCAGCTCTTTGTTTCATTCTCTGTATCCCTAGCACTCATATCAGAGCCTAATACTTTGTTAAAATTAAAAAAAATATCAATCAGACTTTATTCTTTTTTAAAATTCTTCATATTATGAAAAGAGAGATTATTAAGAATATAAGAGGGTTTGGCTGACTTACATATTGACTTGTTGCTTTTGTCAGGTGTCATTGAGTCAGTTCTGACCCATGTGACTCTGTCTACAACAGAACCAAACAACATCTGATCCTGTGCCATCTTCACAATCACTGTTATGCTTGAGCCTGTTGATGCAGCAACGGTGTCAATCCATCTCATTGAGGGTCGTCCTCTTTCTGACTGATCCCCTAGTTTACTAAGTATGATCACCTTCTTCAGGGACTGGACCCCTCCCTGATAAATTATCTGAAGTATGTGAGACAAAGCCTCATCAGCCTGTCTTCAAAGGAGCGTTCTGGTTGTACCTCCAGGACACACTTGTTTGTTTTTCTAGCACAAAAGACTCATATATTGTTGAGTCAATTCGGACTCCTAGTGAACCTATAGGACAAGTCACAACCACCCCGAAGAGTTTCCAGGGAGCAGCTGGTGGAGCTGAACTGCCAGCCTTTTGGTCAGCAGCCAAGCCCTTAACTACTGCGCCACCAGGACATTTTACATAATACTCTTCAATACTCTTCACCAACACTGTAATTCAAAGGTAACATTTTCTCTTTGGTCTTTTTCATTGTCCAGCTTTCCCATGCATCTCAAGTGATGGAAAACACCATGGCTCAGGTTAGGGGTATTATTAGTCCTCAAGGTGATGTCTTTACTTTTCAACACTTTGGAAAGGTTTTTTTTTGTTTTCGTTTTTTGCAGTAGATAATGCTCACTGCAATACATCGTTAGATTTCTTCACTACTGTTTCTATGGGTGTTGACTGTGAATCCAAATAAAATGAAACCTTCATAAACTTCAGTCTTTTCTCTGATTATCGTGATGTTGTTTATTGGCCCAGTTGTGAGGAGTTTTGTTTTCTTTATGTTGAGGTGTAATACAACTGTAATGTTTGATCTATATTGGTAAGTGCTACAAGTCTTCTTCTCATTCAGCAAGCAAGGTTGTGTCATCTTCATATAACAGGTTGTTAATGCATCTGCCGTGTTCTTCATTTACTCTCAGATTCTCAGATTGTTGGCTAAGCATATGGATTAAGGGTGGTGAAGGGATACAACCCTAATACACACATGTTCTGATTTTAAATCACGTAATGTCTGCCTGTTCTCTGTGTACAAGTTCCTCATTAGCACAACTGAGTGTTCTGGAATTCCCATTCTTTGAAATGTTATCCATAACTTATTACAATCTACATAACCAAAAGCCTTTGCATAGATAATAAAACTCAGATTGTCATTGTTCTGGTATTCTTTGCCTTCAGCCAGTATCTATCTGATATCAGCAGATAGTGATATCTGCTGATAATCATTACCATCTGATAATGATATCTCTCATCTTCTGAATCCAGCTTGGATTTCTGGCAGTTCCCTGTTGACAAACTGCTGTAACCATTTTTTAATTATCTTCAGCAAAATTTTATTAGACAGTGATATTAATGATAACTGTTTGATAATTTCCAGTCTGTTAATCACCTTTCTTTGGAATGGACAAAAAGATAGTTCTCTTCCCATTGGTTGGCCTGGTACTTGTGTTCCGATTTTCTTGGCATAAACAAGTGAGCACTTCCAGTATTACATCGGTTATTGAAACATCTCAATTAATTGCCCGTCAATTCCTGAGAGCCTTGGTTTTCACCTATACCTTTGCTGCAGCTTGGATTTGTTTCTTTCCATACCATCAGCTCTCGATCATATACTACTTCTTGAATTTGGTGAATGTTGAGAATTCCTTTTGGTACAGTGTATCCCTCTCGTCTTCTTTTGATGCTCCTTACATTGTTCATTTTGTTCATAGAATCCTTCAGAATTGCCAGTTGAGTCTTGAGGTTTTTCTTTAGTTCTTTTAGCTTGAGAAATCCAGTGTGTATTATTTTTTGGCATTCTAATTCTAGGCCTTTGCACGTTTCATTGTAATACTTTGTCTTCACTAACTGCCCATTGAAATCTTTTTTTTACGTCTTTTACTTTGTCATTTCTCTATTCTCTCTTGCTGCTGTACTTTGAAAGCAAATTGCATATTTTCTTCTGACATCCATTTTGGTCTTTTGTTTCTTCCTTGTGTTCTAAATGATCGTTTCCTTTCTTCATGTGTGATATCCTTGATGTCATCTCACAAATTGTCTGAGATTCAGTCATTAGTGTTGAGTGTGTCAAATCTGTTCTTGAAATGGTCTCTAAATAAAGGTGGGATATATTCAAGTATGTACTTTGTCTCCTATGGACTTTTGTTAGTTTTGTTCAGCTTGAACTCAAACTTGTGTAAATGCGAATTATGGTCTGTTCTTGTTCTGACTGATAATATTGAGTTTCTTCTTTGTATCTGTTCACAAATGTAATCAATTTTGGTCTGGTGTACTCTATCCAGCAAAGTCTATGTGAATGCCAGCCAAGTGCCATCGACTCGGATCCAACTCATAGACCCCATTTATGTTGCTGAAAACAGTATGTCCAATGGACAGATCATTGGCCTTATAAAATTCTATCATGTGATCTCAGGTATCTGGTCTATTACTAAGGCCATTGTCATAGATCAAATTGTGTCCCCCCAAAAATAGGTGTAGCCCTGTGGCTGGGCCATGATTTCCTGTATTCTACAATTGTCCTCTGTTTTGTGACTTTGCTGTGCTGTATGTTAAAGGATTAGGGCAGGACTGTAATTCCTTTATAATATCACCTACATGCTCCACTGCAAAGGAAGTTTCCCTGGAGTATGGCTTGACCCACCCTTAATCCTTTCATCCTAGAAGAGATAAAAGGAAAGGGAGGCAGGCAGAGAATTGAGAACCTCACACCATCAAGAAAGCAGCACCGGGAGAAAAGCGCATCCTTCAGATCTCAGGTTCCTGTGCTGAGATGCTCCCTGGACAAAGACTGATGCAATACCGAACTTTCCTCCAGATCCGACAAGGGGGAAAGCCTTGCCCTGGAGCAAACATCCTGAGTTGGACTTGTTACCTACTGGACTGTGTAAGAATAAACTTTCAAGGCCGTCCACTCTGTGGTAGGTGTGTCAGAGCAGCACTAGCTGACTAAAACAGCCACTATTTCTAACTAGTGAGACTTCTTATTTGTTCCTAACTTCCGCATTCCAGACCTATAACGTTTGCTGGAAACCCTGGTGGCATAGTGGGTTAAGTGCTATATCTGCTGACCAAACAGTCAGCAGTTCAAATCTTCCAGTTGCTCCTTGGAGACTCTATGTGTAATTTGTACTCTGACCTATAGGGTCACTATGAGTCAGGCCTGACTTGATGGCAGTGGGTTTTGTTTGCCATATCTTGAAACTATTTGTAACTGTTTCACGAAAGAGTAAGTTATTAATTTTTTTCTAAAGCTTATAAAATTTATAAAACTTATTTTTCTAGCAGGAAAAGATGAAACTTGTATGGCCTGAATTGCTCTGCATTTTTTTTTTTTTTGAGAAGAGTTTAATATTAAGAATCTGACCTATAGGGTCACTATGAGTTGAGCACAACTCTATGGCAGTGGGTTAATCAGTGATAAAACTTTCACAGACCTAGTCCAACAAATATAGTTATCAAAGACTCCGAAATTGCTTTCTTGCAATACAGAGGTATACAGCTGGATTGCAATTAGTTCAAAAGTGTAGATGTTCTGTTATTTCTGAAAATATTGTATCAATACTATACTTCAGTTTCTCAAAGGAAACCAAAGATTTTCACAAAGGATGTTACATTTGCAGCTACAGAGCGAGAGGGCCAGTATTTAAGAAAAAAAAAAATAGCCAGCTACTATCTGGACCTCGTTATTTTTTATTTTTATTGAAAGTGTACAATCCAGGTTAAATTTGCATGCCTGCGTATCTGCAACTTCTGCTCTCCTTGCCTGGTGACAGCACAATTTTCCTTTCTGTTCCGTACATGTCATATCCTCTTAACAGTCTCTTGTCCCTTCCTCTCGACTCTCTCCTCTCCGTTCTACTAAGAGGCCAGTAGGACAGCATCCTGTAGATACACAGAACCATAAAGTGGATACACCTTATGGTCACTTTGTTGGACCTCTTTTTTTTAAAGAAACCATTGGAGCTCAGTTTTGTGGTTAATCACGGAGAATTACTGTGCTAGATAGAAGGAAGTAGAAGAGAATAAATCCCTTGTGATACAAAGGCTGATGAGGGATTTTGAGCAGACATTTTTGTGCTTTCAGAATATATGCATACTCTGTTTACTGAAGAAAAGAGAAAGTATATTTTTGAGAATTGAAAAGGTAAAATTGTATCTTTGAAAAAAAGCCTTTGTTCAGAGAATAGATGGGGGAGAATGTATGCAGCTGAGATTAGCTTCTGTAGTAGCCAATTTGATGGGGCACTGGCTTAGAGAAACAAGGTTGTTGTTGAGAGACAAATGGGTATGTTTTTTATATCTTATTACCAGAGACATTAGTGTGATTTTTCCAGATTCTCAAGATTATTTGCACACGAAGCTGGAGACAGTGTCTCCAGCTGCCGCAAAGGCCTGGAACATAGAGAGTGACTCCTTCCAGGGGTCACTCAGTTATGCTTACTGTCCAGAATAATAGAGACAATGCCAACTTCTGGAGTGAATGGCAGGCACGTTTGCTCTCCATTACAAAAGATTCGGGTTTCCTGTGTTCAGGATTTCCTTCTTGTAATGCAACTCAGTGTGTGCAGGTTATACATGAAACTCTTTGTGTCACTGTGAGAACTGGGACTGAGGGAAATGCTGCAAGAAAATGCTGATGATTTTGGTAGTGCCATTGTTAGGAGTTTTTCTTTCTTTTTTTCAAAATTTGGATTAAGTGAAAGTATACAGTCGAAATTAATTTTTCATACCTGCCTACCTGCAGCTCGTTCTGCTCTCCTTGCCTGGTGACAGCACACTCCTCCTTTTCATTCTATTTTTGTAGTATCCTTTTAACAAGCTCCTCCTCTCCACCTTCTTCTCTCTCATCTAGAAAGAGACCAATAGGACAGCATCCTATAAATGCATAGAACCATAAAGTACACACACTATGTGGTCCCATTGTGTCCCCAGGTCCAGCCCGTTTTTGTCAAAGAGTTGATGTCAGTCACATTTCCTGGTTAGGGGCAGCAGCACTACTAGGGGCCATGCTCCCAGGGGATCCCCTAAGCTCTTGCACCATCAACTGTGGTCTTTTAGTAGAGTTCTTGAGCTGCACACCTCTTTTTCTTGTGTTGCATCAGGGACTCAACATTTTGTATCCCATCACGCTGTCTTGGGTGGTGGCTGGGCACCATCAGGTTCTTCTGGTCACGTGTTGATACAGTCTCCCATTCATGTGGGTCCGTCTGTCTGCTGAGCTCTTTTTTCCTTGTATCTTTGTTATTCTCCGTGATCATCTGTTCTGGGTGAGTTGGGACCATTTGGTGTATCTCAGATGGCAACTTGCTAGCTTTTAAGACCCCGGATGCCACTCACCAATATGATGAACAACAAACTAGTCATGCCAATTGTCCTTAATGTCCACTGAGATCATGGACCCCAGACCTCCACCCCTGCTATCCTATCTTTGCAATATTGCATTGAGATTAGAAGAGCTTTCAGTTTATGCTTTGCGGCTACCCCTCTGATCCTCCTTAATAGTCTAAGTTTAAACCAGACTTTAACTTTTGTATATCTTTTTAATCTCCCTCCTTCTGAAAGGGTTATACCTGTGTTATATATTCCTCCTTTTTAGTGCGATGATGTCACAGTTTTCATGTTAAGATCACTGGTTCTGTTCTTTTAATCTTGTAGCTTTCTTTGAACTTCATGACTTTTGTAACTGAGTAGGATTCTGGGTGCTATGTCTCATTGTCCCCTTAAGTATGCACTTGATTTTTTTTTCCTAAGCAAAGAACTTCTTTCAGTATTTCTTGTAGTTTCAATTTTGTTTTTACAACATCTCTAACCTCTGTTTATTTGCAAATGTCTTCATTTGATCTTCATTTTTGAGAGACAGTTTTGCAGGATATATAATTCTTGGCTGGAGTTTTTCTCCTTCAAGGCTTTGGATGTATCATCCCATGTCTTCTTGCCAACATCATTTCTGTGGAGAAATCAGGATTTATGTAGTCCTCTTTTGGAATTTGGAATTCTTCCCTGACAATTCCTGGGAAAGATGTATCTTTTTTGTAATTCCAAACCCAGGCAGGCCTGGTTGGTATACTTTTTGGATGACAGAGTTCAATTATGTGGATTCCCTATGGCATTGTTATGGTCTTAGGTCCTAGGTCCTAGGGATAAAGACCACTTGGTTGAGTACACTGCTTATCAAGTCTCCCTACAGTAGCCAACACAGACCCCAATGAATCTCTGTTAGCTTACACAAAAGTTATTTTCCCTCTTGTGTCTGATTCTTTGGGATGAATAATCTGGGTGGAACTGAGGGAACATAGGAAGGAACATGAAAATATAGCTACTATCAGGGGACACATGGATTTTGTGGAGGGAAGCTCTCAGAAGAATAACCGATTCATTATTTTTGAGCACCCTACAACAGGTATTCCTATAGTGAAAGTCATCACTTTAGAAAAGGTGGTACAAAACTTCTCCCTGTCTTTAGCTGAAATGATCAGTGATATCACTTTGGACCTGGAAGAGTTCAGGTTAGCTTTAACTCAGTAGCCAGAGTTGGTACAGGTGAAAAAAAAAAAAAAAAAAAAAAAAAACCTTCCTAGATTCATTTACCGTGGGCCAAGATAGAGTCTGTAATGGGTACATCCTGAACCTGGGTTTATGGTTCAGGCCAAGTAGAAATTTTAGGAACTTGGAGTGCTGATATAGAAATACCTGATATTCTCCTATGTCTCTGACTCAGGAGTCTCATGTTTTTTGCCAGCATCTCTGAAATTGTGGCAGGCTGATTTCTTAGATCATCATGTAGGGCAAAATCTCAGGTGCTTCACTGACATAAAAGGTAAGATACTGACCTTCTTGACTCATATTTGTGCTTCTTACTGTTTCTTACTCTACATAGTAGAATCATCTGGGGAGCTTAAAAAAATATTTATGCTTTTGATCCACTGTAGAGAATTGGAAATCAGATTCTCTACAAGTGAGAACTGGGTATTGATAATTTTTAAAAGTTTCCTTGGTAATTATAGTGTGCAGTTAAGAATTGTACTGATTAAGTTGTTACCATTAAAGCTGTATACACAAAACATTTGCTGTGTAGTTCAGCATCATTCTATATTCTGTCATCCATCCTGTCATAGGCAAAAGTAAAGAATTGGCAAATCAATGGTTTAAAATTGTGTATTAAATCAGTTTTATGGCTGTTTGTACTTTGATGATGCCTACCAGTCTTCAAACTTCATTCCTTCATGTTATCAAGTTTCTTCCACCTGTGATTAGACAAGCATTAACAGATCTCCTGATGAAGTAAATGTGGGATGTTGTCACCTACATATTTACCAGATAGTCATTCTGGACTTGACTTATACCCCTTGTTAATCATATTGCATTCCTCTGCTGGCTGTTCTTCTGGATCTGAGTTAATTTATCATCAAAACCCTGAAGTGCAGCAGCAGACCTAGTCCAGCATAAGGATTCCAGTCCTCTGATATTGTAGATGGACTTTTAACCTGGTAATCAAGTTCTAATAGAGTACTACTCAAACATCAGTGGTTTTGTTAAACCATTGAGAAACTTAGATGCTGATTAACTAGTAAGAATTGTTAAATAAATGCAAATATGACATCTAATTGTTACAAGATACTGAAAGTACAAGAAAATTACATATCTTCAGTTTTCCACATAATACCAGACCTAGCTTTGGGCTTCTATAAGCCAAGGTCAAGTCAAGTTTTTGAAGTAATCACTTGCCTTTTTGGAATTCATGAACTGTAGTTCAGAAAAACTGTTGATTGGTTTACTGAGGATCTACATAAAGTGCTCCTGGTTTAAGTTTATCTCCATGACCAGGAGGCCTTAGAATACAGTAGCGTCCTCAGTGCCTCTGCTAGGTATGCCATACCTGGTGTCCAGACTTTATAAGGCTTCATGTAAAGGCTCTTATAATAAGGAAGTCCTATTTTTGACAGCTCATGGGAGTGATATTTTGTGAAGCTACTGTGGACATATTTGTCAAGTTTTTTTTTACTAGTCTTGACAAGTAACCACAATAAGTTACACGATTCTACAATGCATGGAAATTGTTCAAGTTTATTATCAAAATGGGTATTCCATTCACCAAACATTCCATGCATTATGTGAAATTTATAATGTGTGTAATCATTCCACTGATAGAACAATTAGAAGTTTAATCAAAAGACTTGAGACAGCTGGGTCTGTTGCCAATCAGGCAAGGCCTGTGTGTCAACGAATTGCATGTTCTAATGAAAACATCACCACCATTCACCAGCTGTACGTGAGAATCTGTCCCAATCTTCTCACTGAGTGCAGGAACCTTGCCTTTTGTTGACCACAATTTGGTAGACTTTGCATCTGACTTGAAGCTTTACACTTACAAAATTGTTTTAACTCAAGAACTGAAGTCCAACCGTAGATTGTGCCATACATTTGCTGAATGGGCTCTGGGGCAATTGGAAGTTGACCCTGCTTTTTGGCCAAATAATCTTCAGTGACAAGGTCACATTTGGAGTGGTGAGAATCCACTGGAGTAAAGAACACCCATTTCATCACCCAAAAGTTACCATTTGGTATACATTTTGGCCCGTTGGCATCATTGATCCTTATTTTTTCCAAGATGAGTGAAGAGAGACTCTGTCAGTGGTGAAATGATATGTCAAAGGGTGTGATAACTGATTTACTTGGGGCTTCAATTGGAAGGTGCTGCAGTGGCCGTTTACCAGAAGTCTTTTCCACACATAATGCCATCAAAGCTACTTCAAAATAATAAAACAATTAAAACTGTACCATCTACACAACTTGTCTTATTCAAGTTCAAAGATAAGACACCCTTATTGGAAGACGCTTTAGCTTTTCCACTTGAGATCTTGCCACCTTAGGGCCGTAAATACGATGGGAATGGATTTCTGCCACATGAGGAGTAATACCTTCCCGTCTCTTTTTTGCATTTCTAGGGTATCCTAGAAATGTGTCTGGATATGAACGTCTAGTCCTCACAGCCGTGGTGGATGGAGAAAGTCTCGCCTGAATCTACCTCAAGCCTGGTTTTAGAACCAGTGGCCAATTAACCGTAGGGAAGATCAGTTAGATCTCCTGATCCAAAAGTCTCTCTACTTTCTTTGGACAAGGGAAACACTCTCTTCTTTGATAATGAATTTACCAGAAAGAAAATAAGTCACAGTTAAATTTCTCAATCAGATTATTATGTCACACAAAATTTCCTACGTGTCTTTATTTCATGGAGTATGAACAGAAGTACAGAAGACATCAAGCTAAAAATGTCTACTTAAAAACAAACATCTAACTAAACTAAAAACCAAGGTCTTATCCCATAAGAGCTAGCTGTAAGAAGACAGCCTGAAAAATAATGGCAAATAAATAGGTTTATAGTGAACCTATAATATTCTCGGTAAAGAACCAAGGATTCAGTACATTAAAAATGAAAGCACATCTTGAGATGAAAATATGGTTTAAACTTTTCAGTGCTAGTTATTTTAGCAAGTTTTCATAGCAAGGATGCAATATTAAAGAATTATCTCCTGCCTTTGAGAAATAACATAATCTTTCATCCAGATAGTCTCATCCAATAACAGAATTAGCCTATAATGATGAATTCTGAATAAATTCCTATCCCATTAAAATTGTATAGCCAGTCCCATCTGTCAAAGACAAGCAAGAGTAAGAAAGTGGTGTTACCAATAGGAAAGTATTTGAGTTGTAAAGTTAACTCTTAGTAACTGCTCTTCTGTCTCAGTTCCAAACCCATTGCTGTCCATTCTGAATTACAGAGACCCTACAGAAGGAGTGTAACTGCCCCATAGAGTTTCCACACTGCCACATCTTATTCCCACAGAGCACCTGGAAGGTTTGAATCACCAACCTTTTGATTAGCAACCATATACTAACCCCTGCACCACCTGAGCTCCTTGTCTAAGTCTATTATTATTGTCATTTTACTTAGCTTTTGACTGTGTTTCATGATTTTGTTGTCCATGCAATAAAATTATCTTGAGTGCTTACTAAATGCAAGGTACTGTATTAGACATTGTGTGGACTGCAAAAATGAGTAAGAGACCAACATTGCAACCTGAAACTTGTATTCTAAAGACAAAAACCCATTTCTAACTAGGTAATACAATGTATGTTGTTATAATAGATTCTAAAATCAATATTAAAAAGTTGCAGTAGAGTTTAAATAACAAAAATTGTATTTTGAAGAAAGGCATAAAATCTGTCTAAAATTTCTAAGTAGTATGGAGAGGCTTAAGCATGGGGAGGTGGCATGACACGATGCGGGTGATGTTACTGCACGCTTGACCACTTAATGTAATCAGACCTCACTGTCTGAGCTGTTGTTAAGCAGGGATACAAGAGGGTCTATTTGAATTGCAGCTGAGGTCAAGCAATTTTGCAAGTCTAACAAGTAAGTGCTAGTTCAGTGGATCCCAGATGTCTTTTGTTAGGAATGGATTGCTTTTCCATGGAAGACTTTTCTAGGAAGATTTTTGGATCTAGGTGCCTGGGGAAAATGCAAGGCAATAATAGGAGTGAAAAATAGGGAAGAATAGCATAGTCTGTTTCCCAGGTTCTGATTCCTGGGTCCCCCATTTCAAGCACAGGCTGTCAAGGCAGTGTTCATGAGGGAATCTAGGAGAAATTAAGGAGGTCAGCAGGGCAGGTTCTGGATTACAGACTATGATACAGAGAGAGGCAGGCAATCTGCTTACTTATTCATGGAAATGGTGAGTTTGTGAAAGTGTAAAAACTTCACATGTGCTACAGAGAAGAACAATGGCATCTTCAAGGACAGTGATGTCCAAAGGATATGGCACAAACTTAGTGGGCCTAGTACTCAGGATTTCTTGGTGAAGTTGGAACTGGATTTGGGAATAGGTGGTATGCATCTGTGAAACATTCTCTGGATACCAAGAATGTTAGAAAATTTGATTTAGTGGTTATCTGGATGCTTCAGTCAGGTACTATAAAAATGTCTTGGAGGCAGTGCTGAACCTCCTTCAACCCTGCAAGGGAGGAGGAGAACCGGGATCAATAGCCGCAGGCTGATTTCTATGAGGTGAAGGTCAGAAAGCCTCTTCTCTCTGCCATCTGTACAAACTCTGGCACCAGCTCTCTTTCCCACAGCATTCTCTGCTTTTCTGCTGGTTTGATTAATTCATTGCAGTGGCCATACAACTCAGAGACCATATTCATGACTATAGAGTATGTTAGGGAATCAACAGGTTTCAATTCAGACTTAGAAACACTCAAGGATACAGTTCTTCTGTGGAGACAGCCTCTTCCAAACTGTGTTCACAGGCATGCCTCTCCTTGGCCCTAAGCCTCTCCTCAAAGGCAGTCAGCTTGCTTTCTTCACGGGTCAGGGAGTCCCGCTCTGTGTCTCCTACAGCTAGGTCCGTACTGCCTCTGCTGCTCACCATCTTCAGGGCTACAGTGCGCTCTTGCCCTTGCTCTCTCCGTCTCCAGCTCTCTGTCTCTGTCTCTCCATCTCCTGCTTCAGGAGCATGTCAGTACAGGGATCCTAGGTCCAAAGGATGTGCTTTCTGTTCCTAGCTGTTCTTCATTGGTGGTGATAGGATCCTCCTCTATGCTCTGGAATTGGTTCCCATTAAAGACAAAATAGACAAATCTTCTTTGTGGACCACAATTACTTTATTACACAGTTCCACCCAATCACTCAGGTAGGAGTTGCAAGACAACGGCTAGAAAGGCCACACTCGAAAGTAGTTAATCACATTACAGGTAAAATGAACACATTAGGGAGCTCTGTTAATATCCAGACTGGTGGGGCTTGGGAAAATTTAGAGTTTCTGTACTATTTATATAAGAATAGGTTACTGAAATAGGTTACTAAAAAATCCATTCAATATACCCCAGTCACAAAGTTGTAAGTTTTGGGTCATCTTTTCCTCTTGATTTTAAGTTCTTTGACCTCTTGAATACCAAATGAGCTATTGGCATCTCTGATGACATACGGAAAAGACAGACTCAATTGAAGAGTTACAGAAATAGAGTTTCTTGAGCTTACTTCTGCAAACTGGATTTAGGGCAGTTACTCTGGCTGATGAGCTATTAATAAAACTTTGTCACCTTCATGGCTTTCTTTAGCTATAACCAAGGTAGAAATATCACAATAAATCACATGAGTCTTATTTAAATGACCATAAAGAAGGGAAGGAATGAAGAAAGTGGCCCACAACATCTAGAAAGGTCAGAGATCAACTCTATATCAGCATGCTCACCTGACTTCTGTTTTCAGCCTGCATCAACATTGAAGGTTTCTTTGAGGAGAACTGCTGGATATTATGTCTTCCTGATACCACTAAGTATTCCTGGGTCTAGAGATATGCCACTAAGAAAGTGACATTAAATTTCTTCTTTGTATTCTGATAAGGCAGAACAATGTATCACTATGTATCCCATCATTATAGTTTACTTTTCTCTCTTAAGTGTGTATAATAGTAGGAATATCTTTTATCTCAAAGATAAGGAATTTTTTAGACACCCAACTGTGTAAGAAGAAAAAGGACTCAGAGAATATATACTGAGTGAATCACACATTGGACCTTCTTAGATGGCATTTCTAAAATGTCTTCCCTACATAAGGAGAGGACTGACAGGTCACTCATGTCTCACTTGAAGGCTCTAAAAGAGATCTGTCTTCATAGGAACAAAATCCTAATGATCCATTGCAGTTTCAATATCTGATTAGGAGTAGGTTTTCAGCTTCAGGCTATTTAGCATCTTCTACCATCAAATTTTTGAGTTAAGAGAGCTGAAAATTAAGAGGAATGTATTTGTAGAGCATACACTCATGGATGAAGTTAATTCATCAAAAAAAAAGGAATATTCTGTATGTACTTTTGTTTCACCAATTTGTACTCAGTCAAATTGGAACTTAAGTTTCAATAATGTATCTAAATGAGAGAGGGGCCATGTTTATGAGTCTATCTGAGGATCTCTGGGGGTAGGGCAGCACTTCCTGTGTAATTATGACTGAGCACTACTGAGTTAGTTATAGGAGTCTGACAATGAACTCTGTGAACTTAATTGTTCTAAGTACTGCATACCTCCCTGCTGAATATCACTATGATCACCTTTGGAGTACTCTCCCTGGAAAGCTAGGCACCAATGCCAGCACCCAGTTCAACCTTCAAAGAAATTTTGGAACTCTTTCTGGAATGGCCATTGTGTCGTGTGGCAAGGCGGCAAGTTCATGAACTTAATTGCCTAGTTGTCTGTGAGGGAGTTTGTAGCCAGTAAACAAATAACTGTATTGGAACACTCTCCCTACTCATCTGTTCTGGCTCCCACTGATTTTTCTTCACCTGAAGATAAAGGAAATATTGAAAGGAAGACATTCTGATGACATTCTGGCTGTCAAGGGTAGTGTGATGACAACTGTGTCGGCCATTCCAGAAAAAGAGTTATAAAGTTGCTTTGACTGGTAAGTTAGGCTCTGGAATTGGTGCAAAACTTCCAGAGGGGAGTTCTTCAGAGGTGACTATAGTGATATTCATCAACGAGGTATGTAGCACTTTTTCTAGGGTGAGTTTGTGAACTTAATTGGCAATTCCCGTAACCACTAAAAGCAAGAATGAAGTATACATTTTGGAGGCAGAATCTTTTGGTAATTGTACACTGGTGAGACATTTTCTGTTTGTATAAACTCACTAGTCTCACCACTTACTAGTTGGATTAGTTTCTTAGGGCTGCCGTCCCAAAATAGCATGAACTAAGTAGCTTGTAAGAGCAGAAATTTATTGTCTCCATTTTGTAGGCTAGAATTTCTAATCAAGACATCAACCATATTAATTTATTCTGAGAAATTAACTTTCCCTTGCTTCTCTGCTAGCTCCTGGTAGCTTTCAATATTCCTTAAGTGGAGCCGTAGTATTACAGGACCTTTTTTCTATGTCTCCCAGTCTCTGTGTATTCTCTCCTTTATAAGGACCCTTGCCATCAAGAATTAGGATCCACTATGACCTCATGTTAACTTAACTGATAAAATTTTGAAAGATGCTGTTTCCAAACAGGGTCACATTCATGACACAGAAGTTATGACTTCAATGTATTTTGGGGAATAACTCAATTTAATCTATAATGTTAGCTGTATGACACTTGGCAAGACATTTATATTCTCTGTCAGTTCTTTTTTTCTGTTTGATTTTTAATTTCTAATATGAAGATTATAATAGTTTATCCTTTATAAAGGAGCTGTGAGGTAATTCATATAAAGTACTTACCACAGTGCCTGGAACAAAATAAATACCCAAATAGGTATCTCTTGTTGTTACTACTATTGTTTTTAATATAAAAATTATTATACAGTGTTAATAATATGGGTTATAGTATTTATTGTAGTAATGTAAGGAGCAGTAGTTGAGCCTTGTTAAAAGGAGAAATATAGAGGGTACTAAACACTACAGCTTTCCGTGTTTGTATTTTATCTCAACCATGAAATCTATTTATCTCTTTCATGCATCTAGTGTTTTCTCATTTTGACCTCATTGAGACAGAAAAATAAAAGATTAGATATTATTCTTCATTATACTTTGAAAAAACTCATTCAGTTCATTGGGTTGTCATTCTTTGAGTCTTGACAACTAAAACCATCTATCTGTAATTATCAAATGAAAGTCTTTTCTACTGTTCCAGGAATTTTTGGCAACATGCAGCAAGCAGAGAAACAAATACCTTACACTTGAAGCTCGGCTACGCATTGATTATTCTTGAAGCACCTGTCATAGTGGCTTTTCTACAGTAAATGAAAGATATTTTTTGTAAACTTGCTCCAATTATTGTATGTTGAGAGCAAGAAGGAAGCAGCTACTGAGGCAGTGTAGTGTCTGGACAGATCCTTCGTTTTAGTGCTCATTGCCTTCTGTGGAGCTGTTTCTAGCCTTGTGCTCTTAGGTTTTCTGCTCTTTGTGTTCCGGTACACAGAGGGAGAGGGCAACTTCTTGAGGAAATTGCAAGTGGTGATAGGGTCTGGAGAGCACAGTCTGGGGGAGTAAGTGGGGGTGGAAGAAGGGACTCAGCCACAAGGTCTAAGGCAGGGAGCACCTAGTCCACATTCTGTGGAGGCCAGGCAGGTGACTAAAGTCATAACAGACTAGAAGACATATAGGGATTCTGGAGACCTGTCGGATCCCACTCGACCGCACTTGGCTTGGAGACCTGGAGAATGAAAAAAGTTGCCATGGAAAAAGACTGGTACAGATGTAGTCTACTCCTAGAATTATTATTTTTTTTGTAAGAAAAGTCATAATTTGGATTTTTTTGTGTTATTGCATGTTATTTTTAATGTTATTTTAAATGTAGCAATACATTCAATTTCTTAAAAATTGTTTTTGTCAGGTGCTATTGAGTCAGTTCTGACTCACGGTAACCCTGTGTACAACACAAAGAAACACTACCTGGTCCTGAGCCGTCTGTACAGTCACTGAGATCTTCACACCCACTGTTGTGGTGCTGTGTCAGTCTATCTCATTGACAGTCTTCCTCTTTTACACCGATGCTCTGCTTTACCAAGACTGATGCCTTTTTTCAGGGACTGTTCCCTCCTGATAGTGTATCCAAAGCATGTAGACGGAGTCTTGCTGTCTTTTCTGCTAAGGAGCATTCTGGCTGAACTTCTTCCAATACAGTTTTGTTTATTCTGGCAATCCATGATACATTCTATATTCTTTAGCACTGTAATTCAAAGACATCAATTCTTTGGTCTTCTTTAGTCATTGTCCAGCTTTTGTATGCATATGACCATAGTCTGAACAAGACATGTAGGCAGTTGGGTCTTTTAGGCCTCTTTTTTGTGACTTCTAGGCCTTAAATTCCACGCCAGAAATAGCCAAATATTTGTAGCAAGTTTTAAAGTGTAAACTCGCCTGCACACATGTCATGAAGTTGGTAAAAAAGTGTATGGTAGGAAGGAAAACTCCAAAATTGATGTTAATTACAGACATCAGGACACTCAATAAGTTAGAAGAGACCAAAAACAATCTGGCTATATAAAACTGATATTAGGTACCAGGGCTATTTTATCATAAGAGAATGAACCAGTATGTCATTTTAAAATTCCTCCCTTTTATG
This sequence comes from Heterohyrax brucei, assembly GCA_028571685.1. Lineage (NCBI taxonomy): Eukaryota > Metazoa > Chordata > Mammalia > Hyracoidea > Procaviidae > Heterohyrax > Heterohyrax brucei. The sequence continues at coordinate 91,337,150 of CM053146.1, forward strand.
TAATATGAAACAACTGGTTTTCAGTTGCCTGTCACCAATATATTAAAATGTGCTGAATGTATTAGTGTAATGTTAAAATAATGAAGAATTTATAAAATTTTGATAGCATCTGTATAATAACTAGCCATCTGTCAGTTGGTCACACTGTGATGACTTACATGTTTCTGTGATGCTGGAAGTTATGCCATGGGATTTAAAATGTCAGCAGGTCAGTTTTGGTTGACAGGTTTCAGTGGTGTTTTCAGACAAAACAGACTAGGAAGAAAGGCCTGGTAGTGTACTTTGGAAAATCAGCCGTTGGAAACTTTATGGATCACAATAGACGATGTCCGCTGCAGTGCTGGAAGGTGAGCACTTAGGTTAGGAGGTACTACATAACGCCTAAAACAGCGGACTCAGACCGGGAAACGATCACGATGACAGCACAGCCTGGGTAACATTTCAGTTAGTTGTACCTGTGGTCGCTGTGAGTTGGCACTAACGTGACATCAATAAATAATATAAATACATTTTATCGGGTACATTTCTTAGGCCTATGCTCAACACTCTCAGTTTCTGAGTCTGACGTTGAACTTTTTGCTATATAAATTTAACTTATCAGAAATAAAGGGTATCGAAGATGTTTTTGTTATTTATCAAACTTAGTAGTCATTGTTTAAAATTATAAAAAACAGTGTGTCACTTTTCATTTAGATAATACTGATAATTTGTTTAATTGTATTTTGTTAATTAAGGGTATCAGATTTTAAATGAATTAAATATTCAAAGTACTTTTATAGTAGATATTCTCTGTGGGGTTTGTAATGTTTAAAGCATTTAATAATAATCTCCTAATTTATCTGAGTGGATTTTTTTTTAAATGAAGAATGCTCTACTCTTCCAGTTTCACGAAAGATGAACAATGTAAGTTGATGTGGCTAGATAGTTTGTCTAACATTGTAAAGAAAACCATTGTTGAGCCAAGAACTATGCTCTAGCAGTGGCTTTTATAATATGACAAGTTAACTACCTCTTTTCCATGGTTCCCAGCAAAATAGTCAGATTTTTAAAAGAGTCTGCATGATCAGGCTTATTATTGAAGAATAAACTATTATTCAACTAAGCAAAAATTCAGCTACGTCTAATGTTGAATTTTCATAATACAAATGAAGCATTTAACTTATTGTGTTAGGAATAAATCATTTTGTGTAATTAAGATCATTGCCATGGAGAAGGAAAAAATAGGACGGCACTTGGCTTGGCTTATGTAAACTTTAGTATTTGGCCATGAAAATATGCTTTAGGGCGATATGTTAGATTTCCCATCTCTATAGTTTTGCACAAATTGTGGTATGTACACGCAATAGTGTTTGTTGAATGAGTGAAGGACTTACTGAGATTATTTACTGCATGTAAATTTACTACACGTCAGATCTGACTCGACGGCACTTGGCTTGGCATCAGGGAATGGGACAGCGGCTGGAGATCATAATTCATTTATTTTTGCTGCTGAACCTTTAGTCAAAGCAAGTATGAGAATTTTTCTTTTCAACCACTAGAGAAATGGAAATATTTTGAAATACAGTAATGATTTTCTGTTGACTGCTTTGTCAAATTGAAGTTAGAGATATTTGTAAAAGTAAGATGAAAAATACATTTCATTAACTTGCTATCAGTCATTGGTGACTTTGACCCATGCTGGATGAAAGCTGCAGTAGCTGCAGCAACCCACAATAAACCTTTAATGTAATAAAAGAGTTTTATCAGATGGTTATTATAACATCAAATATATGACACCCATTTTTCTATAGTCTGCCAAAAGAGAAATCTTACCTACATACAGTGTGTGAAATCATTTGACAAAAGTATCTTAAGTAAAGATAATTTCCAGGAGGTTTTGAAATAAATTCAGTTCTGAGTGCCAGTTGCTGCTGTGATGAATTACTACATACTGAGTCCCTAAAAATAACACTGCTTTCTTATCGTAAGTTCTGGAGGTCAGAAGCCTGACACAAGTCTCAAAGACTGAAATCAGGATGCTGGCAGAGCTGCATTTCTTTCTGGAATTTCTGGAGGAGAAGGCATTTTCTTGCCTTTTTGAGCTTCTAGCAGATTTCCTGCTTCCCTTGGCTTGTGTCTGTCCATCTTGCATATTTCATCACTACAACAATGACTCTTCTGACTGAATCTTCCCCATTCAACGATGCTAAGATTATATTGGATCCACCTGGATAAATCCAAAATAATATCCTTGTTTTTAGGTTGGCTAATTAGAACTGGTAATTTCATCTGCTAACGTGTTTATCACCCACGTTCTAAATATGAGATATTACATTAAGTTTGTGAATTCATTCTAGAAAAAGCACTACATACTTCGTTGCTGAATATCACTTTGGTCACCTTTGAAGTGCTCCCCTTCGGAAGTTGTGCACCGATGTCAGCACCTAGTCCATCCTTCGAAGCAATTTTGGAACTCTTTTTCTGGAATGGCCATCAGAACTTTCAGCGTTGTTACCCTTGATGACCTGAATGTCATCAAAATCTCTTCATTTCAATATGTGCTTTATCTTTGGGCAAATAAAAAAGTCACTGGGGGCCAGATAGGTGAGTAAGAGGGTTTTCCAGTACAATTATTTGTTTGCTGCTGCTTAAAAACTCCTCACAGACAACTATACAATTAAGTTCATGAACCTGCCAGCAGGCCACTGTGCACAATGGCTGTTCCAGAAAGAGTTCCAAAATTGTTTCGAAGGGTGGACTCAGTGCTCGTGTTGGTGCGTAACTTCCTAAAGGGAGCACTTCAGAGGTGACTGTAGTGATATTCAACAATGAGGCATGTAGCATTTAGAACAATTAGATTCGGGGACTCAATTGTCGAATCTCCCAACATACTCCATTCATCGGTTTGGAGGATAGGGATCTGGACATCTTTGAAGGACATTTATTCTACTTGCTGCAAGCTGGAATTGACTCGATGCCCGACAACAACAATATATGTTAAGTCAGGAGTTCTAAATCAGTAGCTTGGGTCAAGATACGACCTGCAGATACATGATTGTTTTCTTTGTTATTTTCTTCATAGTGTTTTAAAGTGTTTTCTAAGATTAGAAATGTAGTCTTGGTAAAATAAACTAGATTTCCAGATTCTCCATAGCCAGCCAGCCAAGCCGATTCTCCAGAAGAAAATAAAAAAAAAAATCAGGCAATGATGATTTGGTCACAACAGACTGAGCCTTACTAAAGGTGGCTCGGTTTAGGTGGGTCACGGCTACTTATTTTGCCGATGCCTTTATTATTCCCAGTTGTCTCTCTGAGTTTTGGTCTTAGTAGTTATTTATTCTCCTTTGGCCCACCGGAAACCCTAGTGGCATAGTGGTTAAATGCCATGGCCTCTAACCAAAAACGTTAGCACTTCAAACCCACCAAGCTTTCCTTGGAAACTCTTGGAGCAGTTCTACTCTGTCCTGTAGGGTTGTTGTGAGTCAGAATTGACTTGATGGTAGTGGGTTTGGTTTTTGGTTATTTGGCCCATTTGTCTTGTGTGTACTATTTAACTGATCCCTCTCAGCATCTGACATCCTGTGTTGAATGAATGAGTGGATATCTACTAACTAAGTACATTTGTAGTAAGTGTATAGTTTATCTGGACAATAAAATGAGTAAAGCCATACGTTATTTTTCCAAATTTCTATGTTCCTATAAATCAGACTCTTAGGTAGCGCTTGTCCTAGTGGCAAGAATTTTAGTATAATTTGTTATTTGTGCTAAACTCCCCGAAGAACAGTCCCCTTCGGTAAGTACACCCATTGCTATTGAGCCAATTTTGACTCAAGTGACCTAGCAGAAATGCCCCGAAGAGTTTCCAAGGAATGGCTGGTGGATCTGAATTGCCAGCTTTTTGGTTGGCAGCTAAGCTCTTAACCACTGGAACAGCCTGGTAAAAATATTTGTATCCCTGTAAGGGATTGTTTCACAGTCTATAAAAATAACTTCTACAAATCAGTAAGTGAAAGGAAAACATCCTAGTGAAAAACAGGGGGAAAAAAATTGAACAAGCACTTCAAAAAAATAAGAGAGAAGGTATTCAAGTGTCCAGCAAATGTTAGAAAAAATACTCAACACTATTATTCAAGCAGAAATGTAATAAAAACCTTAGTAGAATACTACTATATACCCATCAAAATAGGTAAAATTAGAAAGACTGACAATGTCGTGTCTGGGGGGCGATAAGGAACAACTGGAAATCTCCTTATATCACTTATTGTAGAGTAGATACAACCACTTTGGAAAACTCTTCATATTCACTAAAATTAAGCTTACCTAATATATGCATTGGAGAAATGAGGGCATGTGTTCATAGAACACAAAAATGTTTACATCAGTTTTATTTCTAAGAGCCCCTAACTGGAAGCAACTGGAGAGTCATCAACAGGAGAATGAATAAATAGAGGAACACTCATACAGTAGAGTGCTTTGTATTGTGAAAGTGTAAACTATTGCTACAAAAAATATAGATGAATGTCACAAAAATAATTATGGGTTATTAAAAACATACAGAACACACAAACTGTATGATTTCTTTCAGATGAAGTTCCAGAAAAGGTAAACTAATTTGTTGTGACAGAAGTCAGAATGGTGAGTGAAGCATGAAAGAAGGATTCTGTCACGGTAGATATTTCCATAGATTAATCAGGGTGGTGACGGCATTAGTGTATGCTGTATTTATTGAACTTTATAAAGATGCTGTAGTTATTTAACCTGAATTTGAAAATTTAAAGAAGAGATAATGAACTTCATTGAACCCAGTTACCAGTTTTATGTTATTGTCTTGTAACATGTTTTAGTTCCCTATATATTTTAATAATATAGGCCATTATTACATTATCTTGTACAGTAATCTTCATTTGTATTTACTCTCATTATCCTTTATGATACTCTTTATTATGTTCTGAATTTCCATGTTTTTCTCTGGATTTATTTTCCTTCTAAATGAAGAAATCCTGTCAGCGGTTTTTAAATTTTTTTAGTCCAGGCGTGTGCTGATAATAAATGCTCTCATTTTTAAAGAATATTTTCCCTGAGTATAGAATTCTTTGTTGGCATCTAGTTTCTTGCAGCACTTTAAAGATGTTTCAATGTCTTCTGGCTTCCCTAAGTTCTCAGAAGAAGTTCTGTGACTTATAAGTCTTATTGTTGTTGCTTTCAATGTCTTATTTCTTGATATATTTTTTAATACTTCTCCTTGGCACTTGGTTTTCAAAAAGCTTCATGATAAATTACTTAAGTGCTATTTTCTTTATAGATGTCCTTAAAATTGCAGAACTTTTTGAATCAGTGCATGGATGTCTTTCATGGCTTTTGGAACGTTTCTGAATATTGCTTCAGCCCCATCCTCAGATGCCAAATCACAAATGCAACACATTTTGACTGTGTCACTTATGCATCTTACCTTTTTTTTCCTTTTTAAAAAACAAACAAAACACCTGTCTGTGCTTTGGTTTGAATATTTTGTGTGTACTTCTGTAATGTTTTGCTAATCTTATTTTCTGCTGGTGTGCCAAGCCAAGTGCTCTTTGTAACTACTGAGTTAGTGGGAACCCTGGTGTATAGTGGTTAAGTGCTCTGGCTGCTACCCGAAAGGCTGGTGATTCAAATCCACCAGACACTGCTTAGAAACTATATGGGCAGTTCTGTTTTTTCCTATAGGGTCATTATGAGTTGGAATCGACTCAGTGCTGCACAGTAGGTTTGGTTTTTTTGTCATTGAGTTATTAATTTCAGATATTGAATATTTTTAGTACTATATTTGGTTCTTTTTTATAGATTCACATTCTCTGGTTAAGTATTTTTTCTTATGCTTTTGTCATCATTTAAAAACTTGTAAATGGATTAATAACTGGGAAGAAAAAAAGAAAGAAAGAAACTTATCCCACCGTTGTTGAGTCATTTCCAACTCGGTTATTATTAGGATTGTTGGTAGCTCCAATATGTGGATCTCCTATGAATTTCCTTCTCTTGTCTGCTTTTTCTTTGGTTATTCATCAGATGATCTTACCCTTTAGGCACTGCTAGTATTTTTTGTTTGAGTGGTGGACATTAAGCATAATGATCTATATAGGTTGCAGGCGAAGTTTTATTCCACTACGAAAAGTACTTTGCCATGTTACTGTCATGGAGACTGACCACCTATTACGTACTGAACTGATTTGAGGCTGGCCTGCCCTTTTATAAAGCTTGGTCAACCTTTAGTTTTCACCCATTCCTAAGGCATGGTGCTGTAGGCCTGTCACTTAAGAGCCTTGTGGTGCTCCAAATTTTCAGCCCCAGGAAACCAAAGACAATTTTTGCTCTGTTTCTCAGAGGCTTTCATAGCAGGCCCTTCATGTTTATAAATTGCAACAGATTGCTACTTTTTCTGGAGGCTAACTGTGACCTTGTGTCTGCAAAGACCCCTCTGAGTTGTGAGTTTCTGTTTTCACAGTATTACCAGATGATGAGAGATTCTGGCGGTGTAGTGGTTAAGTGCTATGGCTACTAAACAGACGGTTGGCAGTTCAAATCCTCCAGGTGCTCATTGGATGGTAGGACATCTTGCTCTGATTTTTCAGGAGATTTTGACTTGGTCTTTTAGCTTTCAGCCTTGTACAGTCCCGGAATTTGGAAAACACGAATTTTTAGAGAAAGCAGCGATGTATTTTTGTCACTGTTCTACACAACTTCCAAAAGTTCCACTGGTGTCCCCTGCTTGTGCCAGACCCAGATTTACTGCCTCTAGCCTTCACCTGGAAATTCTGGTGCTGTGGTGGTTAACAGCTACAACTGCTAACCAAAAATTCAGCAGTTCAGGTCCACCAGGTACTCCTTGGAAACCCTATAGGGCAGTTGTACTCTGTCCTATAGGATTGCAATGAGTCTAAATCAACTCGACTGAAATGAGTTTCAGGGTCTTATTTAGCCCTCACCTAAAACTGTGAAATGCCTTCAGGGAGAGATGATTTCACATTCTCAGTTCACCTCTGGAAGGTTCTCCCTCCTCTAGAACTTAATCCTTCTCTTTTATTTCTGAAATGCTTGTGAGGATATGGAGATGCTGGTGACATAGTGGCTAGGATCTATGGCTGCGAACCACAATCTCAGCCGTAGGAACCCATCAGGCACTCCTTGGACACCGACTGGGACTGTTGTGCTCTTTCTATTGGGGTCAGTATGAATTGGCATGGACTTGATGCTATAGATTAGATTTTTTTTTTTATTTGTTTAAGAATATACACTTTGTATTTAATCTTAGTTTTCTCCTTGTTTTCAATGGAATCATCGTTATGAATGGTTTCATCCCATCTCAGCACACCAAGTTATGAACAAATTTCTTATGTGCTAATGTTGCGGAGGAAAAGCACTAGTGTCTTTTTTTTTTCAACTTTTTAATTGTGTTATAGTTACATGGTATGCAAACCAAAATATAGCTAATAAAACAGAGTAATATAACATTCTAGTAAATTATATGGACAGTACCTTTAGAAGCTCAAGAAAGATAGTCCTATAAAATAAGAAAGGCAAACTTAAAGAAGGGGTATTGTGAAGTAAGAAAAGCATCTTATTTTGAAAATACTGTGGAACAAAATGGAAACTGGTAGTGTAATGGTTAAGAGCTACAGCTGCTAACCAAAAGGCTCACAGGTCAAATCCACTAGACACTTCCCTGAGTTGGAACTGATTTGATGGCAGTGGTTTGGCATGGAACAAAATGTAGAGGAAACAAACATATTAGTAGTGATTTTACTCATAAAAGCCTTAACTTGGTAACAACATTAATGTCTGTCAGATGAAAGAATTGATAATGAAATTGTTTTAATTTTGTTTAATAGAATATTATTCAGTAAGTTAAACTACTGAGCTACTAATATATGAAATAGCATAGATATACTCAAAGACATTGTTAAGCAGAACTTAGACACTAATTAGACAAACAGTATGATTCTATTTATACATACTTTAAGAATAGACAATAATTGTTTCTGAGAGATGGCAATTAATTCAAAGAGTACACAAGATGTCTTGGTGAGAGGTATGTTCTATATCATAATTGGTGTTACAGTTTAGTGTGTGCATCCATATATCAAAAGTTGTCAAATTGTACAGTACTACCACTTTGTGTAAATTTTATGTCAGTAAAACTGTTGAATAGATGAAGTAATCAAAATGATGAGGATGGAGGACAATTCAGACTCATTTGAGAAAAAAGTATAAAGAAATGATAAAAGATATGCTTGGATAAATACGTTGAAGCTCAAATCTGGAGATGTTTGTCAGACAATGGGAAGACACTCAAAATTTCCATGAAGCTACTTTAAGAATTTTCGTCTCTAGAATGTAGTAAAATCACTCAAGTGAAACAAAGATACATAGCTAGTGACTAAAATTGAATTATCTTTTAATGCTGTGTCTTATGAAATAGGTTATCATACTTAAGTGAGATTTTAGAAAGTAATATTTTTAATTGATAGATTAATATATATCTTTCCTAACTATTAAAAAATAATTGTATGATCTCTACAGGAATGAATCCTACTATTTCTTTCAGGAATGCAAATCACAGAATGTTTTCTACATAAAACTGGATAACAAGTACATCAAAGCTCGAGTTAAGATTAGACACTTGATTTTTAGTCTTCCAGATTAAGGTTTAATTTCTGTGAATTTTTTAAAAATGCAGCAGAACTAGAAATAATTACATGAGGCAAAAAAAGAAAGATGGTGGGGTGAGCATTCTGCTCTTTGTCTTTGGATGCTCTGTGGTTCAATCCTGATTAGTTTTTGAGCAAGTCTTATTCACATCTTTGAAAAATATTAGACAAATGTGATAACGTAATCTGAGATACTTTCGAAACACATAAAGGATACAAGGAAATGAGAAGAAAATGGTAATGAGCAACAACAGATGTTTCTTTCTTGGAAGAGTAAATAGAGATAGAAATAGCATCTTGCAGAAAGCAAAAGGGTTTTATCACTAACTCTTTAGGAATTCAGCAAGCTATTTCACAAATATGCATAACTTTTAAAACATAAGAAAAGTGAGGAAGAAATGCAGACCTGGAGTCTTCATGAGGTTAAGTCTTGGTCCCAATTGTATGCTTTGATAAACCAGATAAAAGCCACCAAAGAGCCTCTCCAGCAACCCGTTTCTATGTCTGAAATTGCATCATAAGAGATTCATTCCTTTGGGTTGGAGAGTGAATATTTGTATTTCACTGTATAATTGTATGTTCCTCTGGGAATGGCAACATATATCTTTTTTAAACTAGCTATTCCGTGCTGTTCTCTTAGAAAGAAAATGCAACAGTTGGTTGAAAGGGAATGACATGTGGAATATGTAGTTTTTGCCATAAAGAGGTGCTATGTGGATTTCCATTAACCAGGCAAACAGGCAAACATGTTTGTGCTTTCTGAGAGACCCGTAAACACATCCCCTTTCTGGATGACATTGGAACCTCTTGTTTTGTAATTTCCTGGTAATAATTTGTTTTTTCACTAATGAAATGCATGCTGAATCAGTGAGTATCGGTAATCCATTGTTCTATAACTTTTAAAAAAATTAATAGTATGTGCTACATATATATATACACACACACTAGTGAATTCTGAAGATAAAATAGGTGGAAGGAAGCAGGGAAATACAGAGAGGTTCATTACATAATAGCAAACTATATCATTACATAACTGCCAAACCACTGTGAATCATGGTTCAACGAAGTAAACACACAACCTGAACCATCACAACAGGATAATATAAATATCATACCTCCAAACCAATATGAAAATACACAAGGGGAAGCATGGCATAATTCCAGCCTTCTGTAAAACTATAGCCCTGAAAGGGAGTGCTACTGTGGGAACATTACCATTGCAATCAGTTGCCTCTTACAGTAAAACAAGTAACAGTTCAGAAATCAGAAGATGGGTCCTTGATGATTACATGAAACATACCTGTAGTACATCAAGAATTCTACAATGTGTGCTTACAATTTAGTTCTCCAAAAATAAATTTTTACATGACTATTACCTAATCACGAAAATGGAACATACCCAGTAGCACAAAGAAAACCGTAAATATCCTTACAAAACTTATCTCATTGTTTAGAATTCCAAATGTCCAAAAAATGCAACAAGTACTTATTTGTACCTGAGTATATTAAGTACATCAGGGAAGTGGGTTTATAGTGTGTTTCACTGGAAAATAACTTATGCACTCAAATATTACCTAATGGTAAAAACTGCACCCTCCCTATAACATAACAGTAAATGTACTTACATGTTTTATCTCACTGTACAGAAGGAAAAAAGGGACAAAAGTCACTGATGGGCCATCTTCCTCGCTGTAGCACCACTTGCAATAACCGCTTAGCACAAATGTGTGGCACCAGTGAAGTTACAGAAGTCCTTGTCCCTATGCCAGAGGTCTTAAACATGGTACAAAATCATGGTACAAAACCCAACATGAAAAATATGAGTGGTAGTTTTGTATACAGTATACATGAAGGAGTTAAAGGAATTTCTGAAAATTTCAATGAGATGTTGGCTGTAAATCATAAAGTACATTTTTGTCCCTGAAAGCAAATTCAATAAAGCATTTTCATGTAAATTAATTTGAGAAAGTAGATTTTATAGCAGACAAGTGCCCGAAGAGTTAGCATATGTTCCAAAAGTCAGCCTGGGAAAACACTAAATTCTAATCTGCTCCCTTCCCTGGTTGATTACATGTCTTCTCTAAACAATTTGATCTCTTAATTCTGAATTTATGTATACTTTTATCTTTTGTGCATATATATATTTCTGAAGTGCTTTGAAAATGTGATCAAAATAATATACATGACACCTGTATTCTCAAGTATTTTTACCGTAACAATGTACTCATTGTTCTGCCGTGGTTTTTTCCTAAACCATTATAACTATGAGTTTAATTTGGTCCAATTGTGTTATTAAATATTTCCTAAAGATGATCTATGTTTTCTCATTTCTTTGCCTCTTTTCATGTCACTGCTTTTGCCTGATGACGTTGCTGCCTGGCAGCACCCTCAGTGTACTTCAGAATTTTGTATTGTCACCTTATCTTCACATTTTTCCTGATGCTCTTTCAACCAGAAATCTCTTTTATACAGGGATTATGTAGCGACTATTAGTGCACCTCTTTTATTCATCTAAATTAGAAGTTCTTTGAGGGCATTAAAAATGTCTTATCAATCTCTTTTGTAGAGAGTACCTTAAGTTTTATTGATAAAATTTTGAAAATGACCAAGTTGTCTTTTTTCATAAACTAACAGGTAACATAGTAAATAATATATCTTATTATATGTGTTGAAAGCTATTTTGGGAAATAAGCATGCCTCTCTACTTCACTGAGGAATTTTTTTTTAAGGTAGTGGAGAAACAGTAGTTACCTATAAATTCTAAAAATGCTATTCTAATGCCTAATTCTCTTGTAGAATACCATAATTATCTACTGGTGGATATATGTTTTGGGCTAATTGACAGCTGTCACTAAAAGTGGGGAATATATCAAGATGCAGCATGATGTCGATGGTGCGGAGAGCTTAAGAATGAGGATAAAGTTACTTTCCTGTTTAAAAAGTTGAGACTTAAAAGTAAATTTGCTTGGAGATTGTAACACATAGCATTATTAACTACTTCAATCGAAAACTTTAACATAAGAACCCTAAAGGATGTGGCTGCCTGTATCACATTCTTTGTTATTTTGCAGCCTATCTCTGAGAATCTGGCAACTATAATTTGTTAGTGATTTATGACTTGCCTTTAAAAATTCTTTGATTTGGAGTCACAGTATTCATCAGATAATCTCTGTGGTAGGGCAAAGTATAAGTAATGGCCTCACCTTTAGCCAGGCAATTGTAATTATTTTACTACTTTACTGCATTATTGAAAAAAAAATAACAAAAACCCATGGCCAATCCCAACTCATAGTGACCTTATAGGACAGAGTAGAACTACCACACAGTTTCCCAGGAGTGCCTAGTGGATCCGAACTGCCAACATTTTGATTCGCAACCATCGTATTTAACAACTATGCCACCAAGGTTTCCATACTTTATTGTACTAGTCGCTATATCAACATGTAAGATTGACACATAACAATAAATAATGATGATGGCAAATCTTATGTTTGTGTAATTTATTTTGTATAATACTCGGTGTGTTGTTGTCTAGACCATTTTGTTATCACAATGTTGGCATATACAAGTAGAGTTAGGATAAAATTGTGTTCTATGGAGTTTCACAAATCAGTAAAGTTGTTAATGTGAGTCATTTTTGCTGCTTTTAAGACTCTGCAAAGGGAAGCATTATCCTATTTCGTCACACTTCCAAACACTTAACATTTAGGGGTTTTTATTCTAATTTATATTCATTGAGTCTGGTTCTATATTAAGTTGAGTGATATCTAAAAAATTGTTTCCTTTTTTTTTTTAAAGCAGATGATGAAACTAGAAGTCTGTTGGGATTACTAAGGCATATGAGAAAAGGAGAGCTGGAATGCTGGAACTGTTACTGTGAATTGACTCTGGTTCTGAGAAAGATGCAGTCATGCTGTTCAATCATCATTCTCACCTCAACTTTAAAGGCGTTGTCCTTCTTGTGGAAGAAAAAAAACTTTGTGTGTTGTTGGCTGTGATATTGACTGTTCAGTGTAAGTGCTCGAGAGTGGTTTCTGAAGAAGTAGATAGCAATTTGCGGATAGAAATATCTGAGAGGCAATCATCGCTTAAAGCTTTGATGACTCTACCACAGTACTGAAGTGGGATTGTATTGTCTCAGCTTGCAGATCCAATACTTGAACAAATTTTAAAAGACATAAAGTCACTCACAGTCTCTGACCATCAGAGTGGAAATTGCTGCTTTTCCAATCATTACAGCATGAAGTGTGGTTGTATTTTGCTGAAAACATCCATTCATTGGGACCCACTTTGTAGTTTGATGCTTCTTCCCAGGAAGATAACCTCAAACCTATTGGTAATGCTGCCTCTTTGCATGTCTAACAGTGTTGGGAAGATGCTTGGGAAATAAAATTGTCAGAGCAGCAGATATCCTTCTCTCTACCAGAAGGAGCAACTGTGGGATAGGATTTACTAGAGCTAAAATCTGGCTTTATATACATTTCTCATTACCATAAAGCAATGTGCAACATTCAAATATGTTTCTAAACAACTTATTGTCAGTTATTTTGCATATCCTGTAATTACTGCTGTCTTCAAAAGAAGGATTTTAGATTTAAAGATTCAAAGAAAGTTTTTTTGTTAAACTTCAAACAAATACAAAAACAAATTATTTAACAATGTTTAGAGGATGTTGGTTAGAGATGAAAATTAATAGAATTATCCACTGTGTGTCCAGAAACCCAAGAAGGTCTTTTACAACATATAAAAATGAGACTCTTGTACAGGGCTTGCAAAGCTATATCTGTCACCTTTTTGTTCTATATGATTCTGAGTTTTTATATTATCTTTCAGAGGATGTGATTCATTCTTTAACATACTGTCTTTTGGTTCCTGAATTAAAAACAAAGTTTACTAATGCCACTCTTCCTAGAAGAGAAAAAAAGACTATTCTCGTCAGTATTTTCCTTGAAATATGTTTTTCTTAGTAACATGAGTTCTCTTTCATCTGCATTTTTTCCCTTTACCTCAAAAATTCAAAAAAACTTGCAGATTATTGTTTAAAGGAAGAAATTCACCTGACTGGCTGATTAATGTTTTTGTTTCAAATAGCTGCAGAATAATCATTATTACTTAATTCCCTGCTTTCACATCATAAAAGGACACATGAAAGATAAAGAAAAAGCAGACCAAATTTGAGCTCAAGTTAATAACACTTCTCTTTTAACACTACACAATGTCTGAGAGTTTCTCCTTTATTAGTAGATGTAAAGTTACATTATCATTCATGAGAGTGGGTTGTTTAGATTGCCACAGCAGCTGTACACTCAAGATTAACATATCCATGTTGTTACTGAGGTTCCCAAGACTACCCTTACATTCAGTGATCTCTAGAAAGCTCACAAAACTCAGCAGCTAGCCAGACTGGAGTCTAAGATTTATTACACTGCAACATAGTTATAAAATACGTACCAAATGAGATCAGTAAGGGGAAAAAGACACAGATGGAGTCTGGATGAACCTATTGTAGACTTTTTACACTCTCTTCTCTTCACATAGAATGACTCTTCTCTCCACCGGGGTGGGGGACGGGGAGGGATGAAGTCACCAGGTACATTTTTTGCACATTTGAGACTAAACATTGAAAATTTGTATTGGTGGCTAGTGTAGTTCCCTGAATCATCATAACTTTTTTAAAACTGTGTTTTAAGTGGAAGTTTACAGTTCGTTAGTTTCCCACACAAAAATTCGTATGCGTTCTTACATAACCCTGGTTGTTCTACCGTAATGTGACAGCTCATGTCTCCTTCCCACCCTGGATTTCCTGTGTCCATTTAACCAGCTCCTCTCCCTGCCTTTCCATCTCTCCTGCAAGCAGGCGCTGCCCTTTTAGTCTTGTGTTTCTACTTGAGTTAAGAAACACATTCTTAATGAGTATTGCTTTATGTCACATAGCCTGGCCTAATCTTTGTCTGAAGAGCTTTCGAATCTGAAGAGCTTTTGAACTGTTTTAGTTCGGGGCTAACAGAGCATCCAGGGGCCGTGTCTTCCAGGATCCCGCCAGTCTCAGTCAGACCATTAAGTCTGGTCTTTTAACTAAAATTTGAGTTCTGCATCCCGATTTCCTCCTGCTCTGTCAGGGACTCTCTGTTGTGTTCGGTCAGTACTGGCAGTGGTGGTAGCTAGGTACTACCTAGTTCTCTTGGTCTGGTTTATGTGGACTTTTTCTGTTTCTTGGGTTCGTATCTGCCTTGTGTCCTTAGTGTTCTTCATTATCTTTTTTTTCCAGGTGGATTGGGACAAACTGACTCATCTTAGATGACTGCTTGCAGACTTTTAAGACCCCACGTGCCACTCACCAGAGTGGGATGAATCACCATAACTTTCAATCATCTCTTATATGTAAATATACACTTCTTAATACTTTCTGTGTGTTAACCCACCAGGGTTAATGTTCTTTTACTGCTGACCAATGTTCCACCTTAGTGGTTAAATGTTATGTCTGCTAATCAAAAGGTCAGCAGTTTGAATTCTCCAAGAACTCCTTGGAAACTCCATGGAGCAATTCTACTCTGTTCTATAGGGTCGCTATGAGTTGAAATTGACTTGACAGCACTGGGTTTTTTTTTTGACGTTGTTTGTTTGCTGTTTGTTTTGATGTTCTGTCTCACTATTCAGGTCATATGTTCCCTATAATGTCTTCAGATATTCCCGGTTCTAATCTCCAACCTAATTCTGCTTCTCTTAAGTGTTTCTGTCTCTGAGGGGTCCTTTAAGCCCTCCCTATCCCTCCATTAAGGAGTCTTGGTGGTATAGTGCTTAAGCACATTCATTTATTTAATTTCTAAACCTCTACAACAGCCGTTGTCATCAAATTGATTCCAGCTCATACCCCAAAGCCCATTGCTGTCCAGTCAATTCCAACTCATAATGATCATACATGACAGAGTAGCACTGACCTATAGAGTTTCCAAGGAAGGCCTGGTGGATTTGAACTGCTGACCTTTTGTTTGGCAACCATAGCACTTAACCACTATGCACCAGGATAGTGTAAGGATCCTAGGAGACAGAGTAACAGAACTACCTTATAGGATTTCCACTGAGCAATTGGTGGATTCAAACTGCCAACATTTTGGTTAAGTGCCAAGCTCTTAACCATGTACAACCAGGGCACCAAGGACAGACATTATCATGTTTTGCAAATACTTTTTGTCTCAGTATTTGCAATTTTACTATGTGTAAGTGAATCCACAAAAATATCCTGTGTAGTCAAATGGACCAATATTGTATGACACTACTACTGTAAAAACTCATTTAAAGGTTTATACATAAAAATAAACAATATTTGATGGTTACCAGAGAGGGGAGGGGTCGGAGTAGAGAAAACACTCCAAAAATAAGTGGTAACTATGGTGAAGGGTTAGACAGGACACAGTACTGGGGAAGCCAGCACCGCTTGTAGATGACAAGGTCCTGGAAGCTCTTGGACACATCCTCACTCCCTGGTGGACCAGACTGCTGAGCTGTGGGCTGTGGGGACCATGGTCTCATGGAACACCTAGCTCAGTTGGCATAATAACATAGTTTATAAAGAAAATAGTCCACATTCTACTTTGGTGAGTAGCATCTGACATCTTAAAAGCCTGTGAGCAGCCATCTAGGATACTGCACCAGTCTTATCCCTTTGGGAGGTAGGAAGAATGAAGAAACCTAAAGAAATGAGGGACAGATTGATTAGTCCAGAGGACTAATGGATTGCATCTACAATGACCTCCAGCAGACAGAATCCAGTACAAGGAGCTAATGCTCAGCTGCCACCCCTGGCTGCTCTGACAGGGCTCACAGCAGAGGGTCCTGGGCAGACCTGGAGAAAAGGATAGAACAACATTCTCATTCAAAGAGAGACTGGATGTGCTGGCCTGGCGGTGACTAGAGAAACCCCCAGGTGTGTGGCCCCCAGGCACCCTTTCAGCTCAGTAATGAAATCATTCCTAGGGTTCACCCTTCAGCCAAGGATTGGACAGGCCCAAAAAACAAATTGAGACTAAAGGGACATGACAGCCCGGGGACAAGGACTGGAAGGCAGGAGGGGTCAGGAAAGCTGGTGATGAAGAACCCAAGGTTGCAAAGGGAGAGTTTCAACTTGTGGGATTGTTAATCATTGCTGTAAAGTGGTATGTGTACTAGCTCTTTAATGAGAAACTTGTTTGTTCCGTAAACCTTCATCTAAGGTGCAATCAAAATGACTATGAAAAATGCCGAATTGCTGTGTTTTTGAACATTTTTATAAATATAGTCATACTTTCATCTATCGGTATATGTCTTGCATTTTTTACTGAACATTATTCTTCTGAGATTTATCAGGTTGATACATTTAGATATAATTGTTTCAGTTCTCTGCCATATTATAAAATATGTAACTCCTAGACTATAACCTGAATGTCTGCAAGCCTCTTTCTAGGGCTCTTTTCTCTGTATCTTTAAAGTCTGAGCTGCCTTCGTCAGTGACTGCACAAAGTTCAGTCTCTCCTTAAGTTCATCTGAGGACTCCCAGTAATGTTTTCATCAGCTATCACAAGAACTCATGGTCCTGTATGTCTTCTGAGCATTAGCAGTGTCTCTAAGAGAAGAAGAAGTGATGCTTGAATGAACCAAATTAGCCCTAATTTTCTTTTTTTAAATCTTGTCAGACAGACTTTCACAAAACCGTTCCATTTTCTCCCTCCTTGTTGAACTGGAAGAAGTCTGTCACAGAATTAAAAATAACCCTGTCCCCAGCATTCTAGAATGGTTAAGGAAGTTCACAAGAATTGAAATGTTTAAATATTACTGCTGCTGCTGCTGCTACTGCTGCAAAAGGTCTTAAATGTACGTCAATTATTTTAAAGATGGGCTAGTTCTACTGTGGCCTTCTAGTATGTCAGCTGTTGTTGTTAGGTGCTGCTGAGACAGTCCCACCTCCTGGTCACCCTGTGCGCAGCAGAACGAAACACTGACCAGTCTTGCACCATGTCCACAGTTGCTTTTATGCTTGAGCCTGTTGTTGCAGCTGGTGTCGATTGATCTTGCTGACGGTCTTCCTCTTTTCTGCTGACTCTCCACTGAACCAAGCATTGTCCTTCTCCAAGGACTAATCTCTCCTGACAACATGCCCACTGTATGTAGGATGTAGTCTTCCCATCTTTGCTTCCAGAACAGATTCTTTTGTTCTTTTAGCAGTCCATGGTATATTCAGTGTTCTCCTCCAACACCACTATTCAAAGGCATCAGTTCTTCTATCTTCCTTATTCACTGTCTAGCTTTCACGTGCATATGATGCAAATGAAAATACTATGGCTTTGGTCAGGTGCACCTTAGTCTTCAAGGTGTCCTCTTTACTTTTTAACACTTTAAAGAGGTCTTTTGCAACATGTTTTCCCAATACAGTGTGTCTTTTGATTTCTTGACAAGCTGCTTCCATGGGCATTGATTGTGTAGGCAGGTACAAGGAAATCCTTGATAATCTCAGTCCTTTCTCCATTTATCGACATGTTGCTTACTGGTTCAGTCATGAGGATTTTTGTTTTCTTGATGCTGAGGTGTAAATCGTACTGAAGGCTGTGGTCTTTTATCTTCATCAGTAAGTGTTTCAATCCCCTTTACTTCTGGCAAGTAGAGTCATGCCCTAAGTCTTCCTCCAATCCTGATGCCTCGTTCTTCTTAATATGGTCCAGCTTCTTAGATTATTTTCTGGGGATACAGATTGAAAAGGTATGCTGAAAGGGTACAACCCTGGCATACACCTTTCCTGACTTTAAACCATGCAGTATCCCCTTGTTCTGTTTGCACAACTGCCTTTTGATCCATATGCAGATTTCTCACGAGCACAATTAAGTGTTCTGGAATTCCCATTCTCTGCAATGTTAGCCATAATTTGTTATGATCCACACAGTAGAATGCCTTTGTATAGCTCTGTTTTGTCTATTAACCAACAAAACAAGTATCTTGAGATTAACAACGAAGGTATAAGATTTTACACTGAAATCTTAGGTATTAACTGCATTTCAGAGTTTAAAACTGCCAGAAAACACACTGTTTTTCACTTTGTTATACTTGAGATGAACCTTTTTCAGTTTTGCCTTTGCCCTCATTGAAACAACCTGGATGACATGCTTTATTTTCTTTATCCTTTCTCTCATCTATTCTTACAGGTACTGAGGCATGTTTTGTTGGCAAAGGATGCCGTAAGTTTTATTCTCTCTAAAGGAACTATCTTTACTTTTGGTCATGGGGCTGAGGAAACTTTTATTTTAGTTTTTAAATGAATCTGGTCCACGGACAGGTGGTGTGCTGAGCTTTAAACAGCTTGATGAATGATTTGGCTCTGCGTAGCAGTGTCAAATAACATAACTTAGTTGGCAGCCTCAGTGAAACAGAGCAAGGCAGTCTTCCATTATATACTAGAGTCCTGTGCCCACTGGACTTCCAGCCATGCTTGCTAGGCATAAATCCTGCCCTTTGTCTATCTGTAACAGTAATTCACTCCGAGCTACCTATTCAAGTCTGTTTATCTAACGATTGCACTCCCCGTCAGGGGCCGCTCCTGCCTCTGGGACAGACTTATGCTCTTTATTTGCTGATGTGCTAAATCGTAGGATTCTAACTGACCAATTTTCTGGGAATAATAATGAAGGTAGAGGGAGTTATTGCTTGAATCGTTTTCTCATGAGGAACATTGATGGCTTCACTTTAAGCAGCTGTTGAATTTACACTTACATTTCAGTTTTTGTTAACAATCCTGATAATCACTTTTCCACCATATATTCTCTAATAGAATTTATTTAATATTCTAGATAAAATTAGTTATTTGCTTTTCCTTCCTTAAAAATCAATCCAAACTCAGCGCCATCAAGGCCATTCTGAACCACAGTGATTCTCCAGGACACAGCAGAACTGCCTCACAGTGTTTCCAAGACTGTCACGTCTGTCTCCTGTGGAGGAGCAGGTGCTTTGAACCTCTGACCTTCTGGTTAGCAGCTGGGTACTCAGCCACTGTGCCACCAGGGTTCCTTTTTTTAAAAAAAAAAAAAAAAAAGAATGAAATCCAGTTGTATAAAAGCAGTTACATTGCTTAAAGGAGCCCTGGTGGTGCAATAGTTAAGAATTCGATTACTAACTGCACGACTGATGGGTTAAGTTCACCAAGCAGCTCTGCAGGAGAAGAACCTTGGCATTGGGCTCCCACAGAGATGACAGCCTGGAAAACTCTGTGGAGCAGTGCTGTGCTGTCTTGTGGATCGCTGTGAGCTGAAATTGACCTCACACCTGACAACTACAATGATATCAGTTAAGGGCATTACAAATTTCTTCATAAGGCAATATTTGTCTTTTTGTTACCTCTTAGATTACTGGCATATGTTTAAGAAGATCTTAGTTATTGTTAGTTTTGATACTTATAAACATGAAAATAACAATGAATCTAGTAATCAGCAGAAGTAAAGGGAGAAATAATGACCTGCATTTGGAGTGTTTACTTTTGAGGTAGATATTAGAGAACAAGTGACTAGTTGGACATATAAGTTTGGAGTTCAGGGAATAGAGTAGGGCTAGCTAATCTGGGGTGTTGAATCACAGCAGTTGAAGTCTTGAGGAGGAGATTTGTGGTTATGGAGAGAAAGCAGATTCTGGAAAATTCAAATCATGTATTTTCAGTTGTACTGTACAAAATATGATAATCACTGGCTTCCTGTGGCTAGTCCAACATGAGATGTGCTGTAAGTATAGAATGCCCATCAGGTGGTGATGACAATACAAGAGAACTGGACAAAACATATCCTTAATAATCTTTATATTGATAAAATATTAAGATGATAGTTTGTATTTATTGGCTTAAATAAAATGTACTAAGGTTATCTTACTGTTTATTTTAATGTGACTACTAGACAAATTTAAAATGATACATGGGACTTGTATTTGTGTTGGACAGTACTGGTCTGCAGAATAAAACCCTAACTCTAGCAGTATGAGCCATCACGCTTTGGTATGTTCCCTGTCATTGTCTGCTCTTCCCTCTCGTGTCTCCTTCATCCAGCCATGGCCAGCTGTGTGCTGGCCCCCTCAAACATCATACACTTTTAAGGCTCTAGCTCTTTGCAGATTTTTGTCTAGTTTTGGAAATGTCAAGCTATCTGTTGGAAGTTACTGTCCTTTTCAGTTTGCTTTTCAAAGAAATGGTGATCAAATTTGATGTGTGAAATATATAGATATAACAGGAGGCTTCTTGAACTCTATACTTAAAAAATGAAAGGGGGTGATCTTAAAATGAACACTCTATTCATGTATCTGTCCATGGAAACCATGATGTCCTAGTGGTTAAGTGCTACATCCTAATCAAAAGGTCAGCAGTTCAAATCCACCAGGCGCTCCTTGGAAACTCTGACCTATAGTGTTGCTGTGAGTCAAAATTGACTCCAAGTGCAGTGGAATGCCTGGTTAGCTTTCTCTTTGTTTCCTCAGTTATCAACTCTTGTCCCAGCTTGCTGGATCTGTATCTCCATTTACAATATCCTCCTCGGATCATTTTGAAAAAAGTCCCAGGTACCATGTGAGTTCATCCATAAATATTGCAGTGTGTATTTCTAAGAACATGAAAACTAGTTTTTGATATAACTGTAGTACTGACTTTGATGTCATAAAATGTGAATGATCACATTTCTCTTTTTTCTCATTTTTTTTCACATTAATTGCTCAAATGAGGCTACAAATAAGGCTATATATTGCAACTGGTGGATATGGCTATAAGCGTTGTAATGCTTTATCACTTTTTTCACCCCAGTGTGATTTATTTGTTGAACATAGTGGCCATTTGATCTGCGGAGTTTCCACAGCCTCTATTTTATTGTTTGCATTTCTATGGCTGTTAAATATGTTCCTCTGTCTTCACTATTCCCCCTTACTTAGAAGTTAGATTTACAGACATAACCAGATTGAGATTTTATTTTTAGGGAGGGAAATATTACTTCATTAGTGAAGTTCAGTATTTTCTTCAAGAAGTACTTAATATCTGATGGTCTTTCTTTTGTTGTTTAACTTATGTTAGCGGCTACTGATAATCTTTGCCAGGATCCATGAATAACTTAAGGCTTACAAAATGATGATCTTATGATTCTTCATTTTTTTAGTTAGATTCTTTCTATAAAGCAAAACGTACCCTCATCAGCTATTTGGTAACTTTGTGTTCAGTTTGCATAGGAAATGTAGGGTAAATGCACAGTTCTTTCTTTTATGTGCCACGTTTCTAAA
The DNA here is from genome assembly GCA_028571685.1 of Heterohyrax brucei. Classification (NCBI taxonomy): domain Eukaryota; kingdom Metazoa; phylum Chordata; class Mammalia; order Hyracoidea; family Procaviidae; genus Heterohyrax; species Heterohyrax brucei. The sequence continues at coordinate 91,359,073 of CM053146.1, forward strand.
TTATTGCCTTTATTTACCAAGTTCACTACCATTTTCCAGTAGGGACCAAAGAGTATTTTATTTTGTTTTATTTACTCTACAAAACTAGTGGATATCAGCAAATAATTGTTCCTTCTTGGACAGTGAGCCTCTTTAAGTTTGCTGAGTGCTTTGTACCAGATTTAGTGCAACTTTCTTATGTTTCAGCCATAGAATCAGCCATTTTTTCCCCTGGGGACTCACAGCTCATTTGTGAAAATATTATTTAGAAATTGCAGTGTGGTTACTAGGGTGCTCATGGTTACTGCGCTGTTCATTGTTTTAAGTCTTTTCAGTTAACAGAGGTGTGAAATACTCATTTTACCTTTTATGAGATAATTCACTGAGTATGTACTGATACTTAAAATGTATATTTTATTGTGCTTTAAGTGAAAGTTTGTAACCTAAGGCAATTTGCCACACAAAAACTTCCATACATACTGCTATGTGACTCTAGCTGCTCCTCCCCCCAGGGATAGCACGCACCTGCTTTCCACCGAATGCTTCCTGTGTCTACTCAAACAGCTCCTTTTCTTCCTACGCCTCTCATCTTGCCTCTGGACCAGAGCTTTCTATGTAGCCTCATGTGTCTACCAAAGCCAGGAAGCACAATCTTCACCAGTATCATTTTATGTCTTATAGATCACGGTCCAGTCTTTGTCTGAAGAATTAGCTTCAGGAATGGTTTCCATTCCGGGCTGATACAGAGTCTGAAGACCATGTATATTTGGGATCCTCCAGTCTGCTGGACAATCAGGTCTGGTCTTTTTGATAGAGTTCTGCATGCCCATTTCTCTCTGTGTTGTATTAGTTAACAGGTATTCACTGGTGGTAGCCGGCACCATCTAGTTCTTTTGGTCTCATGCTGATGTAGTTTAGGGATTATGTGGCTCATTCTGTCTTTTGGGCTCATATTTTCCTTATGTTTTTGATGTTCTTCATCTCCTCTGGCTCCAGGTAGCCTGGAACCAATTGGTACTACTTCAGCTGGTTGCTTGCTAGTTCTTAAGACCCTAGATGCCACAAAGTAGGATGTAGAATCTTTTCTTAAAAAACTTTGTTATATCAGTTGACCTAGATGTCCCCTGAAATCATAGTCCCCAGACTCCTGCCCCTGCTACTCTGTCCTTCAAAATGTTGGATTATATTTAGGACACCTCTTAGCTTTTGGTTTAGTTTAGATGTGCTAATCTCCCCTCTATTGTGTGTTGTAACTCCTTTCATTTAACCCAATTCCTGTCTACCGTTTCATCAGTGAATACCCCTTTCCTAACCTCCCACCTTTGCAACCTTCAAAGACTGTTTTCTTCTGTGTTAAACCTTTTCTTCAGTCCTTTTAATAGTGATCTTGTAAAATACTTGTCCTTTTGCTACTGACTAATTTCACTCAGTGTAATGCCTTCCAGATTCCTCCACATTGCGAAATGTGTCCCAAGATCATCGTTCTTTATCATTATATAGTATTCCATTTGGTGAATATAATGTAGTTTATCCATTCATCTATTGATGGGCACCTAGACTGATTCCATCTTTTTGTTACTGTGGACAGTACTGCAATAAACATTAGTGAGCGTGTATCTATTCATGTGGCAGCCCTTATTTCTGTAGGACATATTGCGAGAAGTGGGATTGTTGGATCCTATGGAATTTCTATTTCTAGCCAAATAGATTTGCAATTTTTGTACTATTTTACATTTCTACTAACATTGTATAAGTGTTCCAGTCTCTCCATGGTCTCTCCAACACTTAACTGTTTTGTATTTTTTGAATTAACAGCAGCCTTGCTGTGGTGAGACAATAACTCATTGTGGTTTTGATTTGAATTTGTCTAATGACTTATGATTTTGAGCATTTTCTTATGTTATATGATAGCCTCGTGGATGTCTTCTTTGGTGAGGTGTGTGTTAATATCCTTTGCCCACTTTTTAATAGGGTTGTATTTTCTTGTTGTTGAATTTTGCAATATCTTGTAGAGTATAGAGATTAGAAGTTTATCAGATTTGTTGTAGCCAATTTATTTTCCCAAATCTGTAGGGTATCTTTTTACTCTATTGTGAAGACTTTGGATGACCATAAGTGTTTATTTTGAGATATTCCCAGTTATCTATTTTCTCTTCTGGCATTTGTGCATTTTTAATAATGATTTATATTCTTTTATGCCATATATTAAGGCTCCTTGCATTTTCCCTATTTTGTTTTCCACAGTCTTTATTGTTTTAGATTTTATATTTAGGTCTCTGACCCATTTTTGATATGTTGTTGAATTCTATTTGCAAAGATTAGTTGAAGATTTTTGCATGTAAGTTACTGATTGGTATTGGTCTGTAATTCTTTTTTGTTGAATCTTTCCCTGGCTTTGGTATCAGAGTTATGCTGGCTTCATAGAATGAATCTGGGGGTATTCCATCCCTTTCTATGCTGTGAAATAGTCTCAGTAGTATTGGCATTAATTCTTTTCCAAAAGCTTGGTAGAATTCTGCAGTAAAGCCATCTGAGCCAGGGCCTCTTCTGGTTGGCAATTTTTTATGAGTTCTCAATCTCTTCCTTTGTGATGGGTTTATTAAGTGCTTGCACTTCTCCTTGTGATAGTTTTGGTAAGTGATATGAATCTAGGAATTTGTCCATTTCGTCTGTGTTTTCATATCTGTTAAGAGTACAGTTTTTTTTAATATTCTGTTATGATACTTTTGATTTCTGTTGGATCTGTTGTGACATTTTCCATCTCATTTCTTATTCAGGCTATTTGTTTCCTTTCCTGTTTTTTACTTTTGTATGTTTAGCCAATGGTTTGTCAATTTTGTTGCTTTTCCGAAAGTCAGCTTTTGGTTTTATCAATTTTTTCGGTTGTTCTTCTATTCTCTAATTCATTTCTTTCTGCTCTAATCTTTATTATCTGTTTTCTTTTGGTGACTGGGGTTCCTCTATTACTCTTTTTCTGCTTATTCAAGTTATAAGGTTAATTCTTTGGTTTGGGTCCTTTCTTCCTTCCAGATGTGTACATTTATAAAATCCCATAGGTTTTAGTAAGAAATGTTTTCATTCTCATTTGAATCCATAAATTTCTTTATGTAATCCTTGATTTCTTCTACAACCCATGGCTTTTTGAGAAAGGTATTGTTCAGTTTCTATGAGTTCCAATTTCTATCTATGTTTTTTTCTGCTATTGATTTTGACATTTATGGCTTTATAGTCTGAGAAGATATATTGCAATAATTCAGTGTTTTGAATTTTGTTGAAATTTGCTATATGTGCCAACACACGGTCTATTCTGGAAAATGTTCCATGTGCACTAGAGAAGAAGGTGTAGTTATCTGTTGATGGATAAAATGTTCCGTATATATTCATGAGGTCTAATTGGTTAATTGTGGCAATAAAACCTTCTATGTCTTTACAGGGCTTTTTTCTAGAAGATTTGTCCAATACTCAAAGTGGAGTGTTGAAGTCTCATACTATTATTGTGGAGTGATCTATCTCATTTTTCAATGTAGTCAGTGTTTCTTTGATGTATTTAGATATTCTAGTATTGGATGCATGAATATTTAATATTGTTAAGTCCTGCTTATGTATTAAACCTTTCAGCAATAAACAGTGACCGTTCTTGTCCACTTCTTTTCATCTTGTTCATTGTTATTGGTTTCATATTTGCTGAGACTTCATGTTTTTTATTTTGATGTGTAAGATTACTAATTTTCTTTGTGGTTACCTTAATATTTACACATGTTTTTCTAAATTTAAAGCAATCTATTATCATTTGTATCACCTTGACTTGCTCTGCATATAAAAGATCTATGACTACATTTTTTTTAAGTCACTGTTTTATGTTATAGTCATGGTTTGAATTGTGTTCCCCCCAAAATGTGTGTAGAAATTTGGCTGGTCGTGATTCCTGGTGTTGTGTGAAGTTCCTATATGCTGTAAAACTTGCCTCTATGATGTTAATGTAGGAGGAAGGGTAGCAGTTGTGTTGGTGGGACAGGACTGAAAGTATAAGATTATGTTGTGCCCTGAGGCAGTCTCTCTTTGTATAAAGGAAAGAGAAACATGTAGAGAGTTGGGGACCTCTACCAAGAAGCAGTACTAGGAGTATAGTGAATCATTTGGAGAGGCCATGGGTCCCTGTACCTCAGAAGCTCCAAATCCAGGGGAAGGCTGACAACAAGGACTTTCTTCCAGAGCCAAGAGGGTCTTCCCCTGGAACCAGTGCCTGAATTTGGACTTGTATCCTACTGGACTGTGATGGAAAATAAATTTCTCTGTGTTAAAGCCCTCCACTCATGGTATTTCTTTTAGAGTTTATACCAAATGACTGTGACAATTTAGTACCAGGAGTAGATGCTGTTCATAAAATGTGAAACTGGTTTTAAAACTGAAAGGATAGACAACTCAGAAGGAAATGAAGAGAACCATTAACACCAAGCAATGTGCAAATGGTGAAAAGTAGCAGTGAACTGGTAATGCAGAATCTTACCAGAGTAAGACAGTGCTGGAAACAACCACATGAAGTGAGAGAGCTGAGCGCCTGTTCACAGAAGGCTACCTGGTGTAGTGAGGGTACCTCCAAGCACTTATCAGTAGAGCTAGGTTTGCTGACCCATGGAGAGCAAGAGCTGAGTACCTGTGTGCAGGAAGCTTCTGGTGGAGTGAGTATCTGCAGACACTTATTGGTGAAGCTACAGAGCTTTGGAACACTTGCTCCAGCAGGGCAGATGCTGGTGTGAGGCCCAGGCCATGAGGTCACAGGAAGCAGAAGCTGAAATGACAAGGAGTATGAGAAGCTGACGTGTGTCAGTCTCAAAAGGTTTGGCCATGACCTTGAGGCAACTCCAGCTTTCAAAGGGTGGAGCCATAGCTTCTGATGTGTCTAAGGGCAGAATCACTTCTCTGATGGACTAGGCAAATGGTGTATCTAAAGCCAAGGGAACAGAGTTGTCTTCCCAGTGGGCCTAAAACGTGGGGCTGTAGCCCAGGGCCAAGGGGCCTCCACTCAGAATTTGGAGCATGTAGTCAAGACCTGGAGTCTGGAGGGCAGGGCCATTATGTAAAATGCCTGAAAGAATAGAAGATTCTTTTCAAGCCTTAAGGGCTAAAGTAATGGTATACTAATTTGCTTGGTATTGGTTGTGCCTTCTCTCCCTGAAGTTTCTCCCATTTGTAATGGAAATGTCTAGCTTCTGCCTGTCTATTCTACCATCTATTTATTTATTTATTTGTTGGTCTTTGTTGTGAGAAGGATCACAGGAAGTGTTGAACTACTCTGTCTCCTCTTTCTCATTTCTAGCATGTGCTACCGCAAGATGAGGATTTGTTTAAAAGTGTGAAGCTGAAGAAATGGGAATTAGTGCCTCTTCATTGTGCTGAAGGGTTATTATATTAAGTGTTGCATCCTGGAGATATGATTTGGCACACATTTTTCTTTTTTACTGGGAGATAAGCCTCATAGCTATGCTTCTTGGTACCTACTTGCTTGCAAGCAAATACTTCTCTTGAGAATAAGCTATTCTTAGTTGCCATTCTTTCTCTGTCATCACCTGTTCTCAGTCTCCATTCATTGTGTCCAGGTGTTGCAGCAATCTTCCTGGACTACTCTTTATGTTTCTGAGCTGTAATTACTACTTTTGCAAAAGTAAGAAGGCATTGTAATGATAACTCTCAAGGGACATGAGTTTCTAGAAATTATTCTCAGGTGCCACTCATTCTCACGCACCATTCCTTGTTACACATGTAGTGGCATCTCTATTCAACTGTAAGTTGTTATCATGCAGTCTCCTAAAACCGCTTTTCTTGATTCTGATCTATAGGTAACCATTGTTGCAATAAGGAAAAAGGTTTGGTAGTGACATTTTTCCTGAGATGCAAGTTCCTTTAGTTTTATTTATTTGGACAAGATGCTTGCATTAGACAATTTGCTCCCCTTGTGTATTTCTCATGTTTGTTTGGAGATATTCTATAGGTATTACCTTAGTTTTGCAAAACTAACAATTTTTTTTTATGGAACATCCTTGTGTTTTAGAAATGGTCACAAGATTTAGAAATCTCAGTGAAATACTATTTATTTTTTTTTCCAAACAATGAGGAGGACTAGGAGGAGGACTGTGATGTGACTGCCTTAGAGTGACCAGTCCTGTGGCATCTGCAGCACACTGTGAGGATAGGAATAACAGCACTGACATGGTAGCAGGGAAAGAGGAAACCGCCAATTTCACAGAGCAAAGGATAAAGCAAGACATGATGAAAGGGAATGGTACAAGGGTGTTTCCTACTTTGAAAATCTAACTTCCTTGGTTTATCAATATTCGCAAACTGTCCTTGATTTCACCCATACAGACACAGAAGTAGATTATTTTTTGTCTGTATTTATAGAAGAGAATTTGGAAGCTATAAAAGACCAAATGAATCTTCATGTAACCCAAGAACATTTCTCACGATGTAGACGGCAGGATATTAGAAGGGTGTCTAAAAACCAGCAGCCTGAAACTTTTGAGGAAATAGAAGCACACACTGCTGTGCACATAGTGATGGGTGTACACATCTTGCTGGAGCTCAAATATTACTGGTACCGTAACCCCAGACTGGGGATTGCCTTGATTCCAGATCTTATGACTAAAATCAGATTCAAGAATTGCAATGACAATTCAAAAGCTATGCTGAAAGGAGAAGTTGGCTACAACCAACTTTACAAATTCTGCCCAATTATCAGTGTCCTCAGTTACTGCCTAAAGCTGTTGTATGTGCCGTCAAGTAACATGGCAGTTGATGAAACTATGATTCCATTCAAGGAGCATTAAATAATAAAACAATAAATGCCCATAGAAATCCATCCAGATAGGTACAGAATTTGATACTTGGCTGACCCAGAAACTATTTTTTGATCCAGTTTGGTATCTATTGTAGAAAAAAAGATATACACAATGACTCATCTTCCCCCCCACCCCCCGTGAGAATGTTGTATTTGAACTATGTCCTTCATGGTAACATTCTTCTCAGCTTGTTTCCTTTGATAATTATTTTACATCCTATCGCTCGATGAAAAGCATGAATGCACGGGAACTGGTTGCTGTCAACACAGTGCAAGCAGCTGGAAAGAGGCTACCAGACATGCGAAAGAAAGATAATTTATAGTGTGAAGAATCTAAGTTTCCTACAAAATATGTGTCTCAGCAGTAAAGTGGCAAGACAATAAGCCGGTTAACAGTCTTGTCAATTCTCCACAAACCAAAGGAAATCAGTATTCTCAAAAGAAGGAGCACATACAGTTCCTCCTTGGAAATTCCTTGCCCAAGACCAGCTGAAGCATACACTATCATTACGGGAGGAATGGGCCACTTCTACCAGATATGCAAAAGGTACATAACTGGGGGATACTGTCTCGTGGTTGCAATGACTGTGGTTTGTCCTTAATGATATTGCCATTGTAAACAGTTTTACAGTACGGAACTGTGACCGTAGAGGTAGCTGTGACCAATTATCCTTCAGGTTTGCTTTTAGTAGGCAGTTTTCTGGGTGCCTAGAAGGAAGAGAAAATCTGCCACTGTAACTTTGATGAATTAAGGTATAATTAGCTTCAGTAAAATGTGTAGATCTTCAGTGTACAGTTCCATGAAATTTTACAAATGTGTACAAGCTACTGCAGACTATTTGATTCAGACTCATAGCAACCCTGTAGGACAGAGTAGAACTGCTCCAAAGGGTTTTCAAATGGTTAGCAGCTGAGCACTTTGACTACTGCGTCATGAGGGTCCTCTTACAAATATATAGCTGTGTATAATCCATACCTTTGTCTATATATAGAATATTGTCCTCATCCTGCAAAGTTCCTTCATATCCTTTTCCAGTTAATGCCATGCTCCCCAAAGACAACCAATATTGTTATTTCTGTCACCTTAGATTTGCTTTTGTTGTTCTTAAATTTTATATAAATGTAATCACACTGTTTGGCTTCTTTTGCTCAAAATTACTTTTTGAGATTAAACCATTTTATGTATGTCTGTACCATTTTTTTTTTTTTTAATTGCTGGGTGATACTCCTTTGCATAGCCATACTACAACTGTTTATTATTTTGTTAATGACCCTTTGAGTTGTTTCAAAAGTTTTGCTGTTAAGAAAGAGGATATGAACTCACTTATACAAGTGTTCTTAGAGAGAGAGATTTTGATGCCAGACTCAGAAATGGAATTGGTAGATCATAAATTAGATAAATGGTTGACTTCACAATACAATGCCAAACAGTTTTTCAAAACAGCCACGTCATTTTGCACTTCTACCAAGGTCCAGCTCTTCCATATCCTCTTTAGTATTTGATATTGGTAGTCTTTTTAATTATAGCCGTTCTAACGTGTGTGTGCTGTGCTAATTCATTGTCGACTTAATTTTCATTTCCAGTATAATTAACAACTTTTAATAATCTTTAGCTATTTTTATATTCTTTTGGGAATTGTTAGTCCAAATCTTTTGAAGATAAATGTTGCATTGCATGTAGAAGTTTTTTAAGTATTCTGAGTGTCAGTCCTTTGCTGCATACATGCCCACGTTTGTATGCAATGATTTTCTTGCTCATTCAACATAGTTATTTCCTATCTGATTTTTCTTTTTCAGTATTTTTTGTGAATAATTCTTGCTCATTCAACATAGTTATTTCCTATCTGATTTTTCTTTTTCGGTATTTTTTTGTGAATAAATACATGTGCGTATGTACATACACAAACTTTTCTATGTCAACTAATTTTAAAGAGAATTATCCACTGTCATTAGTGTATTCTGATTCACATTGATCTTCTAGCATTGACTGACATTAATTACATCCCTAATTGCATTCATGTGTACTGTTACCATTGTTTTCAAGCTTTTTAAAATCACCCCCAAACAGAAATTCTGTCCCTGTTAAGCAATAACTCTCTATTCATCTGCACCCATTTTCTGGAAATCTCCAATCTACTTTCTCAAGGTGAAAGAACTGAAGACAAGATGAAAACCTAGAGTTGCAATATTGAAGAATTCTATGGGCCAAAAAGTTGAATGATAGAGAAAGCACCAAAAGAGGATGAAAGGAATACTCAGAGTTTGTACCAAAAGTAATTTGTTGATGCTCAACTATTTCATGCAGAACTGTATTATCAAGAACTGCTAGTACTTAAGGAAGAAATGTCAGCTGCGCTGAAGGCGCTGGTGGAAAACATGGCTCCAGGAATTGATGGAACACAAAGCAAGACTTTCAACGAATGTATGCCACACTGGCAGTATTCACCCAACTATATCAAGAAATCTGTAAGCTAGCTACCTGGGTAACAGAGTATAGAGACCCGTACTGTGCCCACTTCAAAGAAAGGAGACAAAATGGAGTTTAGAAATTATCAAATCATATTATGAATGTCGTACGATAGCAAGATTTGCTGAATCTATGATTACAAAGTGACTGCAGCTGCCCCTGAGTGGGGCACTGCCAGATGTCCCAGCTGCCTGGCAGTGTCCTTGTCCTCGCTTCTGCACCACAGAGAAGCATTACTACTTTAAATACTTTTCAATATTATTTATGTCATTTTATTTTAACAGGCACTCATCTTTACTGATAATGTTGACATGATTTAAAAATGTATTGACCATATACATTTCTTCTTTGGTGAATTTTCATGTCCTTAGTAATTTTCTAGATAAAAATTAGACTTTTGGCATATTTGGAGGCTAAAATTAACTAACTAGAAGTATTTCTGGAGTCCTTGAGAATTCTATTTCTCATTGTGACTTTAAGTCACATCTTGATTTTTGTGTTTTTGTCTCTATGAGTTTGAGTATTATTTTATTTGTGAAAGATATATTTTCTCTCAGACAACAAATAAATGAGGAGCTGAAGCTTGGAATGTACTGTCTCAACTTCCTTTACTGGTGAGGAGTGCTAGGGTAACATAATCTTAGATATGTGAATTTCGAGAGTGTATACATTTCAATGTAATTTCTCTATATCCTTATTTGTAGTGGTTTTGAAAATGTACAAATGAGACAAATTAAAAAATATAATAACTTTAAGCCGAAGAAAAAGATCATATAAAAATTTCTGAAATATTCATCAAAGAGAAGGAATTGATCCAGAGTTATACAGCAAAACCAAGCCATCAAGAATGAGATTTGGATGGAGGTGATAAAGAACTTTGGTTCTAAGTGGTCAAATGTATATTTTAAGGAGAATCATTTGCAACAAATGTGGGAGAAATCTTGGAGCAGAGTAAGACCAGAGGCATTTATGAAGTTGTCGTGGTGGTTCAGGTGAGGGATCATGAGAGCCTGGATGCTTGTACAGACGGTGGAAGGAAGAGATAAATCATACTGGTGGTATCTGGCAAAGTGATTCCAGGAGGCATGGAAACAGGTTGTGAAACAAAGTCAAATGACATGTTTTCAAATGTAAAGTTTAAGCCTTTTATTTTATGTCTCTGCGACACCATCCAAAACATCACTTTCTTTGGAAATCTGGTCTAAGCAACAGTAGTCTCTCAAAATGATTCATAAAAATGGAATTTTCTGGAGAAAATAAACTAGGAAAAATTTGCATATTTTTTATATCCTTTGGAGGTTAGAGTACTCTTGTCAATTCTGTGTCTCTGCCTGCATGTTTTATTTTACATGATGCCAGCCAAAAGATTTATTGGTGATGCAGTGGTTAAAGCACTTGGCTGCTAACCATATCCACCAGGTGCTCTTCGGGAGAAAGATGTCACAATCCGGTTTGTAAATATTTACAGCCTTGGAAACCCTAAGGAACAGTTCTACTCAGTTCTATAGGGCTGCTAAATTTTGGAATCAACTCAACGGCAGTGGGTTTGGTTTAGTTTCTTAGATTTTCTTTAATGGAAAAGAGTTTACATGCCTTTCGTATTAAGGATTAGTTACTTGATTCCCTTAAGTGATTTCAATTTATCTTAACTTTCTTAAAAGATGATAGTTGTGTATTATAATGAAGTCTGGACTTTTAAGATTTTTTTCAAAACCTAAATTTAAGAGTAAAAAGGTTTTGGTGAGTACTAAAATGTATTGGTATCAGTTTATTTTCTGGTCATATGGATTAAAAATAAACTGAGTGTTAAGAATTAAATGAGATAATTTATGCAAAGTCCCTAGCACAGTGGGCACATAGTAGGCGTCCCATTCAGGAATCATTAACTTAAATCCTGTAGTTACGAACAGAAATATGGATGGAATTGTCTAGGGAGGGTGTGCGAGAAGAAGAAGAAACAAAGATGAAAAATCAAGCATGTCAAACAGGACGCGCTTGTAAGTACCTATCTGGTGATGAGCAGTTAGGGTCTGGTGAAAAAGATCAGAAAGCAGTGACCAGAGAGCCAGGAGGCTAAGAATAGGGCTGTCATGAAAGCCACTGCTGAAGAAAGAAGTGGTCCGGATAGAAAATCCCTCCAAATGATTACAAGGTATGAAATCTGACAAGTCTTGGACTTTGTCAACTAGAAAGCCATTGGTTAGCTTAGGTAGGCTGTGTCCATCTCCTATTTGTGGGTAAAGGAGGAGGAAAACCAAAATAGTTCTTCGTGTTTTCATTTGAGAAAAATCATCGGGAGGGTAGTCAGGAAAGACAAAAACTTTTTTTTTTTGAAGGGCTACCTAATATTCTTAGAGCAAGAATCCTCTGGCAGTCTTAAGACTCTGGTAATAGCTAATACATAATAGGTGACAAGAGCTTGGCGGCTCCCTTGCCACAATCAAGTGTTAGGAAACATAAAACTTCCTAATGGAAGGATCTCCTTGGGTAAATCATCACAAGTCAAGATAAAATCATACACCTGCTGTCTCTGAGCTGCTCAAGGACAGAAGCACTCTCTTATTCATCTGTGTATCAATAGACTGTCACACACAAGGCCTGTTACATAGTTGGTGCTTAAGGAAAAAAAAAGATTTGTTTTCATTTAAAGTGATTTGGTTGTACCTGTAGTTAGAACCAGAATCTAGATTTTATGCTTATTCGAAAGAGAATTGCATGTCAAGAATGAATTACAAAAATATGAAAACAGTGTTTTTTATTTCTTAAGAACAGGTAGCAGGTGAAAGTTCTTTCTTGTTGAAGGTTATTTAAGTTTTGGTTTGCTCTGCTTAGGCATTTTTCTTGTTTCTCATGAACCTTAGCTTTTTATTAGGATTTAGAAATTGGGACAAAGACAGAACCATGTGAACTAAAACATAATTCATGATAGGGATAGAAATTTAATTGAGTTAAAAAAAAAGTTGAGGTAAGAAGTGAGAAGAAAAAGATGGTAACCCATGCTAATTTGATTTTGTTTTAAAAATTGTTATACATAGAAATGTAGATACACTTTCAAAAAGAGCTATAATGTTTTATTAGTTCAAGTGTTTTTTGAAGTTTCAAAAATTAGGGGCTAAATATATGCTAAAAGAGAATTTTTTTAAGAAATTGCCACATTGTTTTTCAGAATGATTAATGAATTTACATTCCTACTAGCAGTGTGAGAGTTCCGCTTGCTCCACATCCTCCTCCACACTTGGTATGGTTATTTTTATAAGTTAATTTTATAAGTTAATTTTTATAAGTTAATTTTAATGATGTAGCGGGGTCCTTGGATGGTGGAAGTCATTTAGCCTCTTGGCTGCTAAGAGAAAAGTTAGCAGTTGAAGTCCACCCAGGGGTCCCTGAAGAAAGGGCTAGTAGTCTACTGCTGAAAACTAAGCAACAGATCTAGTCTGACGTGCACAGGTTCCTGTGAGTCAGATAGACTCATGGTAACCTGTATAATGATATTTCATTGGTATTTTAATTTGCATTAATGTTTAACAATTTTGAGCATCTTTTCATATGCTTATTTGCCCTCTGTTTCTCTTTAGCACAGTGTGTTCAAATCTTTTTCATTTTCAAAACTTAAGTGGTTTTTTTAAATTGGTTTTGGGAGTTCTTTATATATTTTGATCACGGCGAACCTAGGACTCGACAGCATTTGGTTGGCTGGCTTACATATTTTGATACAAGTTTCTCATCAGATACATAGTTTGAAAATATTTTCTCTCAGTCTGTGTTTTCTCTATTCATTCTCTTGCTGGTTTCTTTTCAAGAATAGTATTAATTTTGATGAAGTTTAACTTACCAGTTTCTTAAGTTTCTTGAATCATGCTTTTAGTATCACATCTAAGTTAAATAATTTTATTAGCTATTCTTTTCCTAGGAATTGATTTAAGAGAATTGAAATTGTATGTCCATTTAAAGACTTGTGTGTGACTATTAATAGTAATTTTATTTTTAATAACCCCAAATATAAGTAATCCGTATTTCCATCAGCCAGTGAATGGACAGACTAATTTTTTATATTCATGCCATGGAATCCTACTCAGCTATAAATAGAAAATAACTATTAATATACAATACAGTATGGATGGATTTCATTCCAATACTATAGATGTATTATAAATTATCAATATCTAAACCACATCCAGTGCCACTGAGTTGGTTCAGACTTACAGCCCACTTACAGGACAGAATAGAACTGCCCCGTAGAGTTTTCAAGGCACACCTGGTGGATTTGAACTGCCAACCTTTTGGTTAGCAGTTAATTACTATACCACCAGGGTTTCCGAATTATTGCTACACTTTCTAAATTTTACTGCACTGATTTATATAAACTATAACATTATTATTAGCAAACCAGACCTACTGCCATAGGTCAATTCCAACTCATAGCAACCCCATAGGACAGAGTAGAATTGTCCCATAGGTTTCCAAAGATGTAACTGTTTTTGGAAGCAGGTTGCCACATGTGTCTCTGTGGAGTGGCTGGTGGGTTCAAGCCACCAACATTGAGTTAGCAGCAGAGCACTTTAACTACCACTAGAGACATTAACTAGGTATAATTAGAAAGTGAAGAAGTTATCAAATGCCATGTTCTACTTGATGTTAATTTACAATCTTTTCAAATAATTTTAAAAAATTCTGAGTTAAAGGCATCAGACAAAAAGAGTACATCCCATACCATTCCATTATATACAATTCTATAAAATTCAAATGTATGTATAACAAAAGAAAGTAGATTAGTCAGTGATTTCCAGAGGGCAAAGTGGTGAGTGATAGGGCCAGGTGGGAGGAATTACAAAGGAACGTGAAGAACTTTTGAGAGTGATGGATATGTTCATTATTTTGATTATGGTGATCATCTCACAGGTGTATTTAAGTCAAAACTTACCAAATACTATAAATTAAATATGTATAATTTATTGTATATCAGTTATGCCTTAATAGAACTGTAAATAATATATCCTGCAAACAAACAAAAAGAATTCAGCTCCTCATTAAATCATCCCTTAGAATTAGCTTGGTCAGTGTAACACTTTAATATTCATTAAAGTGGATTTAACTTATCATTGATAATAAAAGGATAAAAAATCAACCATAATAGGAAAATAATGTCTCTCTTCCTGTAGCAGAGAGACAGCAAGCAGCTCACGAGAGTGGAGAAAGATGAATTGTCAGTAACTACTTCAACAAAAAAGAAAAAAACAATTACATGGTTAATCAAAAAGAGGTGATAGATTAGTATGCTCAATAACTGATTCATTATTAAATAGAAATTAGAACCTAACTGGTGGTTAGGAAAATGCAGAAGAAAATGCAAATATTTATGACATGGAATTAAGTCTCATAATGAGTTTTCTTAAATTTTGGTTTAATAAAGAAAGAAACAGGAAGAGCAGAGTTGAATGAGAAATGGATCATTAAATATAATGTGCTTGTAATGTAGGGAGACAGATTAAAGATGACAATGACAATGTCACTGGTGATAAATGCAAAAGCAGTTGTACTTTTTATATATTTATTTTTTCAAATTCTTTCTCCTTGCCATTTTCTAGGCTGAAAATGCAGGATTTTATTTTTGTTTTTAACTTCAATGATGATATTAATAATTACAAAAATTATTAATGCTATGAAGAACATAGAACAAGAAGCCACAACTAGTGCATGAGTTTGTTTTCTAATGTATTTAAACTTATATTTTATATTTTTGAAAAATTTTCAGATTATTAACTATTTTACTTCTGGTTAATAAAATTTATTTGTGGAAAGATTTATTTCTAAGGTATAGATCTAGCCAGTGCAATACTGTGGGCATATTGTCAATTAGCAATAGGTTTTCTAAATTTTATTGTATTGATTATATATATATTAGATTATTATTGATTATATGTAATTGGAAAATGTAGAAGTTATCAAATGAAGTATTCTATTTCATATTAAATTACAATAGATTTTTAAACTAACAATTTTGAATCTTACAGAAGTAACTGTCATGGATCAACTTGTGTGTGTTGGCTTGGTTGGGCCGATTTCCGCAACTGTGTGATTGTCCACCATCTGATAACGTGTTCCTGTGTGTTGAAAATTCTATCACTATGATTGAATGAAATGGATGAGGTCTATAAGATTCTGTAGTGCCTGGAGTCAGTCTCATTTGAAAAATAAAAGACATGCAAGCAAAGAAACACTGGAACCTCATATTCCCAAGAAAACGGTGCTGAGAGCAGAGTGGTCCTTTGGACCCAAGGTTCCCTGTGCTCAGATGCTCCCAGATCAAGGGAAGACTGATGAGAGCACCTCCTCCAGTGCTGACTCAGACAGAAAACCGTCACCTGGAATGGATGCCCTGAATCTGGACTTGTAGCCGTCGAGGCTGTGAGAAAATAAACTTCTCTCTGTTAAAGCCGACCATTTGGGGTATTTCTGCTATAGTAGTACTAGATGACTAAGACAGTAACACAGTGACAATTAAGTCCATGAACTTAATTGTTGTAAGTGCTACATACCTCACTGCTGAAAATCACTGTAGTCACTGTTGAAGTATTCCCCTCGGGAAGCTATGCACTCATGCCTGCACCAAGTCCACCCTTCAGAGCAATTCTGAACTCTTTCTGGAATGGCCATTGCACACAGTGGTAAGGTAGCAAATTTGTGCCCTTAACTGTGCCTTTAACTTATCTGTGAGGGAGTTTCTAGCCAGTAAACAATAACTCTTGGAAAACCCTCTCTACTCACCTGATCTGGCACCAATGACTTTTTTCTTTACCCGAAGGTAAAGGAAACATTGAAAGGAAGACATTTTGAAGAGATTCAGGACATCAAGGGTAATATGATGACAGCTCTGATGGCCATTCCAGGAAAAGAGTTCCAAAATTGCTCTGTAGGGTGGACGAGGCTCTGACATTGGTGCATAGCTTCCCAAGGGGAGTACTTGGAAGGTGACTGTAGTGATATTCAGCAATGAGGCATGTATCACTTTTTCTAGGACAAGGTCACGAACTTAATTGGCAGTTCTCATATAATCAGTTCGTAAAATATGAACAATGCAAACCATATAAATAAAAAATTTTCACTACAATTCTACCATTCTCTTCAGTCATTTTTGTTGTATATGTATGGAAATACTAACATGTAAACTGTAGCCATGTGTTTCTATTTGTGTCATTCTCTATAGTTTTGTACACTATACTGTTCATTTAATATTCCATCAAGTAACAACCCACGTCTCTTGGGAATATAAATTAGCACACTTTCCTTGGAAGGAAATTTGCATGAATGCGAACAGCCACAAAATATTTATATTCACTCATTAATTTATTCCTCTAAAATAATTAATGATGCAAATATTTATGTACAAGCATTCATCATGGCGTTAGATTTTTAAAAAAGTAAATGAAAAAGCTAAAATTAGGCATTAGCTAGTCAGTTGTTTTATTCATCCCAGAGACTAATATTAGGTTGTTAAAACTTGTGTTTTCAAACAGTATTTAATAGTCTGAGGAAATACTAAATACTAGAAGATAAATATATGCATCATATGATCTAAGCGTCTGTGTTTGTGTGTACCTGTATATAATTTTGATCTGGCCTTGAGAATGGAAGTTACTCACAGTGGGGCAACAGCAAGAACACAGTTTCCTGAAAGCACGTGACTACCGTGCAAACTCCGCCTACTTTCAGAAATGTCACGTGAGAAAGGCAAAGTGCTAGCTACCTATCCAACTGTCTGTATTGCATTAATTTCTAAATGGTAGAGTTGTGTGTGGTATTTGTTTTTTTGAATTTTCTAAATGCAATGTTTCATAATAAAAATAATAAAGGTGATAAATTGTTACATAATAAGGATTTCTTCATGCTTTTAAAATCTTTGAAGATATTTCTATGGTTGTGCTATATTTTATTATATTGTTACTGTTTATCTTTCATTACACTGTTACTTTTTTAAAAAATTCTTTACTCTTGTCATATTAAACAATATTGTGACAGTGCTTAATGTAGGTAAAATATTGTCCACATCTTGGATTATTTCATTATTCTGGAAATTTTAATGACAGAGTTCTGAGTCTTAACCCCGAACTGAGAAATGCTTGTTAGTGTACTTTTAATGAAGAAAATAACCATAAAATTATTTACTTGTATTCAAGTCCTTAACTACAGCTCAAATCAGCTTTACCCAAAATGTGCTTTATTGGCCATTTGAGTCAGAAGAGGTTGAAGAAAGTGCAGCTCCATATGGTCCACCTGGGGAGGGGCTGCTCAGCCATACCTATGATTATGCCATTTGTCACTGGCTCAGAGAGTCTAGTTAAACTCTTTGGGGAAAATATTTTGGTACAGTCTCCCTGCTTCTTAGAAAGCAATACCTTAACAGAATTGCAAAAAAAATAAATTTACATTTAGAAAGGACACATAAATGAACAAAACTGAACATTATCTCAGGGTTTAATTAAATAATTTCTGTTCTAATAGATTTGAAGAACTCAGTGCCATTGTGTTGTAATGCTTTCAAAAGTTTCCCAAGATATATTGGAAGGAGCTACCACCAGCTAACATTTGTAAAATAAAAGATCATAAGTTTTTGACCCTAATAGCAGTAACTGGAATGCAATGGAAGAAAATGTGAATTAACTTTTTCAATTATAGAAATATTATGCAATAATTTCTTCCTTTATGGGTTTTCTTTTTCCTAATTATAGCCACACATATTGAGAAACATGCTTAAATCCTATATCCTTGGAATTAATGATAAGTAGATTATGGCAAAAATTGTAGTTGCTGTTCAATATTCTTTATTCCTTTCTTTCTTACTAAGAGCGCAGTTTTAGCTGCTTAGGGTGCTACCCAGCTGAAAAAGAAAATACTTGCCATTCTTCCTTGTAATTAGGCATAGCCAGGTACTTAAAACCAACAACAAAAGCAAACAAATAAACAAACAACAAAAAACACCCGTTGTGGTAGGGTTGATTCTCATAGCAGCCCTGTGGGTGGCTTAGAGTTGACAGGTGAGGTGTGAGCAGAAGAAGTATGCTTGTACTTGGGTGTATATTTCCTTGCAAATCCTTTTCAAAGGCAGGGGAATTCTTTCTATGACTTTTTCTTTTTCTCCATCTATCTTGTAGAGATAAATGTGATAACTCCAGCTCCAGCTATCTCAGTTTTAAACTGGAGAGCGGAACCAATGTACAACACAGCAACAAAGTCAGAGCTTGGATTTATGCTACTGTGTCACCACTGTATAAACCTTGTTCTGTCTTATTACTAGGCACAGAAATAAACTTCTTTTGTGTTTAATCTACTAATCTTCCAGGTCTGTTTTACCAGAACTAAAATAAATCTTCTTCTTGCATAGGTCCAGAATAATTCTCTCTGTATATTGCAGGTATATTGCTAGACATATATTTACATTTATATACACTCTCTAAAATGTCTTTGTATATCTAAAAGTATTGAATTTCATATTTTATGATAGGGAGAAGACTAAAGATGTTATGATCCAACATAAGTCATAGAACGTAAGACACTAAAAGTATTTCTTTGATATATTCTTAGATAATAGTCACAGGAGAAAGTATTGAGTACATGTCATCATCAGTGTGAAAATTAAGCACCAACTGTTAAATAACCACTCACCTTTGTATTGCAGTACTTTTGTATGTAGCTTTTCTGATCTATTCATTTAGTTAACAGATATCTAAACATGACCTAATGTTTGTAATTTTAGTTTTTAAGTAACTACCAAATTATATATGAAACAAAGCAGCTGTTTTATTCTGACACTTACTCATTTCCAAATGGAGCCTGTATTAGAGCACCATACCATACTCACTGTTGTCAAACTGATTCCAGTACATAGTGACCCAGTAGGACAGAGTTGAGCTGCCCCACAGAGTTTCCAAGAAACGCCTGGTGGATTCAAACTGCGAACCTTTTGGTTAGCAGCTGTAGCACATAACCATTGCACCACAGGTTTTCTGTATTAGAATAAACAAAAACCAAACACACTCCTGTCAAGTCAGTTCTGACTCAGTGACCTTATGGGACAAGGAAGAACTGTTTCATAGAGTTTCAAGGAGTGTGTGGTGGATTCAAACTACCAATCTTTTGGTCAGCAGCTATAGCACCTAACCACTGCACCACAGGGTTTCCATGGTACAATAAATACATCAAGTACCTGCTTCAAACTGTCTTGAGAAAATATATATCTTTGGCACTATGGAGATAATCTTCTTGAAATGGTGGGATTCTAATATACAGTGTAACTTGCTACATTAAATACCATAATTGTGACATACCGTTATGTCTTCTCCCAGGAGCTGCTTCCCAGCACCATCTCATAAGAAAAGCCTAGGACAGAATGGAAGTGTTTGACCAGCAGGAACAACCCGGTAGGCATTAGACCAACTCAAATACATTTGCCATGGCACTGCCCTTGAGTGCCCTATTTAATAACTGGTGCTTCATTTTCATATTAATGAGTGTACATACTCAGTGTTTCCCCACTGCAAATCTTGTGTAAGAATATATGATCAGACATATTTTGAGTGTCTCATGCTGTATGACTCATGCTGGATTGTAACATCTTTACTCTTAGATCCGTACTGGAATGTGATAGCCTGTCACATGCTCCCCACTCTCCCCTAAGTAACAGAATCCCTGTTTTCTGTAGGAAATCCATTCCAGGGCAAATGGGCCCAAGTTGAAAATTAGCTATGATTAGTTTCAAATAGAACATGTAACTCAAGTTGAGAAAAGTAGAAGTCTTACCAGGGCTTTTCAAATTTTGAGAAACTGTGATTTCTTTTCCTTAGGGATTGCATGCTCTAAGGATACATAAACTTGGAGCATTCTGTGACTTTCTTAGTGATCTAATGCTTCTGTAACAGAAGTAGGACAAGTGGATGACTTTAGCTATTTGTTCTCTCATGGTCTAGGAGACTAGAAGTCTGAATTCAGGGTTCTATCTCCGGGAAAAAGCTTTCTGTCTGTGTTACTTCTAAGGGAAGTTCCTTGTCATCAGTTTTCCCCTATTCTTGGAGCTTCTCAGCATAGGGAGCTTGGGTCCAATGCTCCTGGCAGTACTTTCTTGGTGATACAAAGTCCCTTCTTTGCTCACTTCTCTCTTTTCTATTTTAAAAGAGATCGACTTAAGACACAACTGACACAACCTAATCTTGTAGTATGAGTTCTGCCTTATTAACAAAACTGCCTCTAATACTGACCTATTAACATGATAGAGTTAAGATTTATAACACGTGGGAATGTCACATCACGTGGCAAAATGGTGGATAATCACAAATACTGGAAATCATAGCCTAACCAAGTTGACACATATTTTGAGGGGGGGACACAATTTGTTCTATGACAGTGACCGTATTTCCAACTATGAATAGAGACCCAGCCTGAATGTAAAGTCAAGATCAAGGAAAGAGTTAAAAGAGGAAGAGAGACAACAAGGAGTCACCATGTCTTTTCAGAACCTGGATCTACTTATTTCCCTGAACTTCCTAGTTATATAAGCCAACAGATTTGTTTTTCTTAGGTTGGTTTGAGTTGAACTTTTTATTACTAGCAATTGGCAGGACTCTCACTAATAAGGCTTCTTTCTTATCATAGAGAAACTGTTAGACAAAATGAAATGAAGAAGATGGGCAGTCTTTGCTGTCTGATGGATCCCTCAGATAGTTTCTAGATACATCTTCTAAGACCCTTGTCTCCTTGTCACATGGGACCCAGTCAGCCTTCAACTTAATTGGCTATTTGTTAGGTACTCTACAAATGATTAGTCTCACCAGAATCTTCTGGAACAAGGCCTTTAATTTCACGAAATGTTATGCCTGTCCCACCAAGTGAATTGGAGAAGGCTATTTCAATGTAAGTGATTAGGGTAGGGTTTTTTGTTTGTTTGTTTGTTTGTTTTTAACCGTTTCCAGTGACAGATGTAGTACCTGTGGTGACTATTCGTTATTTTTGTTAGACTGGAATCCCTCTGCCAACTTTTAGTAAAATATCTCATTTCTTCCTCTTACTACTGCTTCGGGTGGGGAGGACAATCTGGTATTCCCTCTCCCTACACAGACGTAGGCATGCGCTCCAGGCTTGACCCAGCACGGCATCTCATTGCCCTCCGTACCGCCGTTGGCTCCAAGTTGGGCACGTTTAGCTCCCGAACAGGGCCAATTGGATTGATTCCTTGCAGTTGTCTATACAGATATAAGATGAAATACTCCTTAACTTTGGAGTTGCTAGATGAGACTGGTATTATTCAGAAGTCCTTTATAGCTATACTTCCACTTCTCTCATTTCTTGATCTCCCTGTTAACTTACTACCAACTGAAGAAAGCCTGTGTGCAAGAAAATGAGGCCAACATAAATAAAATAACAGAGCTGAGAGATGGGGAAAAAATACTTACTGCATTATCTTGGTCAATAGGAGCCACGGAATTCCAACACATGGAATTCATCATTATGTTAAAACTAATACATATAAGTTTTTGTTGTTTAAATTGGTTTGATTAGGATTTCTCCTGTCTCTAATAAAAATACTTGTTACTTCAATGCTTAGAAAATTAAGTGTTGGACCAAGACAAACATAACAACAGCAGCGTAAGAGTGAGTGCAGATGTATGCATATGTGAACACGTAGTTTTTGCATGTGAGTGTCTAAAAAAAAGATGGATATCCCTGATAAATACTATGTTGGATAGAAAAATCAAGACTCATATTTATACACTTGATTCTAAAATGACTTAAGAGAGATGTTTTACCTTGTCTTAAGTGCTTAAAAAATATTATAGCCTCTGGGAGTAGTTACTGACTTGAACCTCGAGGGTAAAATCTTTAAAAATGCTGTAGACTTCTTGACATGATAATATGAGCTAAACAAGCTATAACATTTGCCAAGTGCTATGAATTTTCTAATGTTTCTTTTTCTGGGTAATTTTAAGGTCAAAGGCTTTGGTTATATTTTAATGAATAGTTGGAATGATGTTCGGATACTAACGAAAATGGTACTTGAGGGAAATAAAATGCCCATAATGCTGATGCCATTTTTTAAACTTGCTTGTGATGAAATTTGCATGTTTAAAAAATCTGCATGCAATGAAAAAAATCAAGTGATGAACTAAATCATAGGGCAGAGGAACTAATGTATCTCTGTCATCAGCTGCTGTTTATATCTTCAGGCACTCCTGGACATCTTGGGATTTATTACCTGGTAAGTTTGAAATGCTGAATCCTCAAGCGCAGTGTGTGAGTTAGAAGAGGGAAGAGGGCTAGAGCCTTACCTGCCCTGTTTTGCTCTTCTTTTTGTTGTAGTTTGTTTGTTTTATTAGTATATTAAGGATGAACAAAGCTCTGCTTTTCATTGACGGGCCTTCAACTCTGACCTCAATATGCAAAATTTTCCCCTTACCCTACTGTTTGTGGCTTCTTCCTCTGCAAGAATATATGGGCTTCACTGAAGGTGACCTGAGGGGCTCTAACCATAGACTCCATGCCAATTACTCATTTATTGCCTCTCTGCTGAAAACTCAAACTCCTTTGCTCTACTTAGTAAGACTAACTTTATATATTTATGAGTTAGGCTTTAGTATGGGCCACTGAGAGGAGATGGCAAAGCTGAAGAAGAAGGAAGGAACTTTTTTATTTCTTGTTTTTCCTCTGTGGTGGCAGGCCTATTGGCACACAATGAGTCTGAAAGCCGAGGTGGTGTGTGGCCTCCAGCAAGTTTCTTCTTCATCAGAGCAGTGGTGACCATTGCTGAGGTAGCTCATTTCCACAGAAGTCGGAACCTCAACCTTAGAGAAGTATTCCTTCTACACGTTTCTAAGTTTCTTCTTTGATACTTGCCTCTTAGCTTTAGGGATGTGGCACCGTGGTTAAGAACAATGGCTGCTAACAAGAGGATCAGCAGTTCAAATCCACCAGACTCCTTGGAGACCTTATGAGGCAGGTTTACTTTATCCTACAGTGTTGCTCTAAGTCAGAATCAACTCAAAGGTAACGAGTTTGGTTTTGTTAGGGGTTTATATTAGTTTTCTATTGCTGGGTAACAAGTTTCCACAAATCTAGTGACTCTAATCAGCACACATTTATTATCTCACATTCTCATGAGCTAGGAATCTTGGCATAGCTTAGCTGGATTTTTTTGCTCTGAATATTACCAGGCTCGAGTCAAAGTATCAGTTAAGCATCATTTTTGTCTGGGCCCTCAACTACGAAGCATTCCCTTCCAAGCTCATTCAGGTTGTCATCAAAATTCATTTCCTGTGGCTGTATGACTCCTTGCCCCTGAGTCCTACTGGCTGTCATTTGGAGGACGTCTTCAGGTCCTAGTGGGCACCAGCCTTTTCCTACCCTGTGGCCTCTTCTATAGGCACTCCACTCATGGCTGTCTGCTGCTTCTATGCCAGTAGGAGAATCTCTTGTTCCAATCTGTTCAGGTGACATCTTACATACACAATCAAGGAAGTGACGTCCATCATCTTTGCTATATAATATTGGTTAGAAGTAAGTTATAGCTTTCATCTGCATCCAAGAAGATGAAATTATATAAGGATGTAACTCATTGGGGGATCAACTTAAAGTGTATTATAGCCACAGGGTGGTTTGGTATCTGCTTCCTGATGTTCTGCTTCTGTAATACTTAAGAGTTCTCTTTGGCCCCTTTTAGTAGTTACTCAACTTTTACCTCATCAATAATTCTTTTAAACAAGTTTTACCAGTTTAAATTACTGTTTGCCTTATTTTCTGATGGGATCCTGACTGGTACAGACTCTATCCTTGGCTTGTCCTCAGTGCCCCTACTAATTCATTGAGCTATTTATACAACTTGGATGCTTTTATCATGAGGTCCCAAGATCCTAGGACTGGCTGCAAGGTAAAATCTGAATATTTTGCTGATAGAGTCAGAATTACAAAAAAAGCTACAATGCAAACACATTCTATTCTTGACATTTAACTGATTTCATATAATACTGAGTTAATTTCCAGTTGTTGGGCTACTGGTATGCAGGCCTCCATTCTCTTCTTTTGTCTGGAGGGCAAGCAGGACCAAGTTGGGTGGAATTTCCAGAGAGCGTATGTACTTTCAACATGATCAGCTAGTCAGCTATTAAACTAAATGTTTCTTGACTTTCAGAATGAGAACATTAGGATGGTCCTTTAACATATTTATTTGCCTTGCTGTGAAGGTAGTCAGGGTCTGCTGGATTCGTGATGTGCTAAATGAATGCTTAGCTGAGGTGCTCAGGTGGTTTTATTGGTAAGGTTAGCTACAAAAGTGAAGGCGTGAGGTTACTGGAGGACAACATGACATCCGTTAAATTAAATACCTATTAAATTTTCTGAATGGTGGAAAAGGATTTCTTAAAAGGCAAGAGGGAATGAAGCTTTCCAAAAAATGAAGCAACCTGACACTTGGTTTAAGCAAATTTTATTCCTTTTGAAAAGATTTCTTTTGACACTTATTTCTGGAAGTTTTTCAGCAATTGCAAGCAGCTTGTAGAAGCTGATGAAAATAAAGCCAAGATGAGGGAAAGGGAAATAACTAGGCTATTTCAGATACTAAGAGCTGATATCATCATTTCTTTTCTTTCTCTACTTGCTTTGGTTTAGCCAAAGTGGTATACATTAATCTTGCTTTGCATTTTCCCTTTATGCCTGCGATGCAGACTTTCAAAAGAAAAGGCTTATGAGGTTAATTAAAGAATAAATCAGTCAAAATGCATCAAAAGAGACTTTAAAATGCTATTCAGATCTGCTTTGCTTTTGAAGAAAATTTATGTGTTTAAGATAGTAAAATGGTTGTAAGACATATTCAACCATAGAACCATATTAACTCTTCAGAGTATGTCATTAAATTCTAATCATCTTGAACTTGGACAAAGCAATGATGTGCAGGTAAAAGGGTGTGGTTATTCTTGAAATATGACCTTTAAATCCTTAAGAACCAAACAACTCACTTTAGACTTGAAACATTATATTTTCTTCTGTTTAAAATTATTATAAACTGTGGTGCAATAAGTTACTTAATATGGTCCTTTTAACCGTTTATACTTTTGTAACAATTGGATGGAGTTATATGAACAAGGTGCCTGTGGCCCATCAAGGGGATGGAACAGCCTGCCAATAATGCAGATAAGGTACATAAAACCCTAACAAGGGGAATGGTCAGTTTTGCCATCCGCTCCCCACCCCAGGCTTAAAAAGAGTTAAATCCCCAAGTAGAGCGAAGACCTCACTACCACCAAGAAGAAGAGATGGGAGTGGACTGCATTTTTTGGTTCAGCGTCCCTGTGCTGAGAACCTCCTAGACCTGGGCTACACAGAGAAAACTCTAATATTGGGAATAGCACAAGATGAAAAGAAGCAGTGGCAGAGAAATGGCAGCAGCAGAATAAGGAAATTGGCACAAGAAGACCTGGTGGGCTTCTGGGCCACAGAGCAAAGTGGTTGCAGTAGGTGAGCTGACTCACAGTGTGAGAGAGCTGAACACCTTCAGGAAGGGGGCTTCCTGGCTAACGGTGCCTCTGGCACCAGGTAGAGTCAGATTTCCTGACCCACATAGCAAGAGAGCTAAGTGCCTTCCCACTAAGGCTTGCTGGCAGAATAGGGTGCTTCTAGGCACTTATTTGCAGAACTAAAGAGCTTTATAATGCTTGTCTAACAGGGCAGAGGCTAACTGAAAGGGCTGAGACAGACAGAGGCCTGCCTGCGCACATGACTGAAAAGCTGTCCCGACCAAACAATTGTATTCCGAGTTACTACTGGTCCTGAACTGTAACCTTTTACATCCCTAATGGACCCCATAATCGTGAGTATTGTCTATGAGTTGTGTGTGACAATTGCAATGGATTATCAAACTCAGCAGAGAAATAGCAAGTGCTGTGGGAGGGACAGTTGGTTTCAGAATGGATGAAAAGGTTGGAGAGTGGAGACATGTCTGGCCACCACTTCATAGGAATCAGCCATCGGCTGGTGTTGATGATCTTGAGTCTCTCTCTCCCCCCTCATTCAGTGCGACAAAGACTTTGGATGATACTGCCATCATGCCATTTCTACAAGTGGTGTCATAAATGGGATTTGTTGCAATGGCTCCAGATTCATGGAAGCATGGAGCTTTGTAAGAGAAAAACTGAAGGCTCTTAGGAAGTGAAGTGTTTGATTTTAAATGGTTCCTTCGGTTGTTGTTGTCCGTAATGGCTGAAACCATATCTGTAGCTGGCACCACAGACAGAAAACTAGAGGAGAGGAGAGCTGCATCTGGAGTGGATTGGAGCAAAAGCCAAGCTAGTTAAATAAGCTAAATGATAAGGGCCAGGGTCTTCTGGTTCCACCCAACTAGAGGTCCAAGGTCATATGCATAAGAATGATAAGATAGTCAAAGGGTGGAGAAGAGATGGAACTGGAATATTTAGTTTACATGTTTATCTGAAGGTGCTATGAATATTGATTTTTTTCTCATATCTAGTCTTATAAAACAGATCTAAATGTATGATGGAGATAAATATTGGATATGACTGATAACAGACTGTGTAACTATGTGTGTAACTATGTGTGTGACTATGCATTCAACAAATACTTAACCGAATATGATGAAAGGGGAACTAGGATTAGCTTGAAAGAAACACAAGCTGTTGATTTGAGTGTGGTAGCTGTGTATAGAGTATCGGGGACTCAGGTAAAAAACCTAAACCCCATCCAGAATGTCTTCAGTCAGGAAATTTGCTTTGAAAAAGACCTACAGACCCACTGTGAACTGCTAGGTGAGCAGGAAACTTGTGTGTGAAGGAAGAACCTACAGACAATTAAAAAAAAAAAAAAAGTCTTTTGCTTTTTGAACTGTGAGCAAGTAGTTTGTCATTAGGTACAACTAGGCATGAAAAGCCAGTGCCTATCAGAAGGACCCCCTTCTAGGACTGGAAGTTAATGGGAGCTGGCAAGTGGACAGCCTGTTATGCTTGCTTGAAGTAACCACCTGGGACCATGAGGTGAATGGAAATGGTGAGGGCACAGCAAGGAAGAGGTAGAGTTTGGGATGTTCCACTGATGTAGCCCACGTGCTCTAGGGGTGAGGGGGAGAAGGGACTGTCTGGTCTGAAGTTCAGGGAGTTGTGTGGACTCCTGAGCCTATGGGTACTGCCCGTTAACCTAGCCCATGGGTGATGGGGTGAGACAGAGTCTGGGGTGGTCTGAAGTGCAAGGAGGTGTCTGGACTCCCGAGCTGGTCCCCATTGACCTAGCTCACAGAGGCTAAGGATGAGCGGATGAGAAGTTGATCAAACACAGAGAGGGAGATGTAACACCATGAGCTTGTATACATGCTGCAACTTGATCTCTTACTCTGGATGGACTGGACTTTGCTTATGGATGCAGATGCTCAAAGTTCTAACCAGAACAGAAGATTCTTCAGATTAAGGAACATGCTTGTCTCCTCAGAGACCTTGTTTGGTAGGTATGGAAATTTAAACACTGGCTGTTTAAAATGGGGGGAAATAAAGGCATAAAGTGGCTGACTTACATGCTTTGGAAGGTATGCTTACAGTTAAAATCAGAAGGGCAGGAAGGATACCTACCAAATAGTTTCTTCTTTTCCTGATAGGTCTAGGGAAGAGGGGGTGGAAGAAGATGCTGATAGGGTTATATGATTCATTTGTGAATATTGATTGTTAAGAGGGTTAATTGTGATTATAAAAACTGTAATTGTAGAAGCTGCAGCTGTGAAAGTGTGAACTAAATGGGAGGTACTGCTAGACCGGAGTAAAGTGGCCTAGCCGAAAGTCCATTAACGCTTTGGCTATGCTGATATCTTGAGAGAGCTTCCAAGGAAGGGAATAATCTCCCTGTTAAATTAAAAAAACAAGGTGACTTTTGGAAAATTTGACCGGATCAGCTAGACATGTGCAGCAGACGTGAGTGGCGGGTACTTGAATAACCTCAACCTGAGGACTTCCTGTGCTGCTGAAGGACTAATTGTTAATGACTGTTTTGGATTGGTAACATGGTTGGGAATGGGAAGTTATCCTCTAGGTATGAAAGAACTGTGGCTAAAGGAGCCGATGGCCTTTTGTCAAGTGAGTCACTAAACACGGACCTTTTAACCATTGTGGTTTTATAGCCATTGAGTGGGACTATGCCAATAATCTGCTGGTAGTCAACCAAGGGGATTGAACAGCTTGTTAATAATACAAATGAGGTGTATGGCATCTTGCAGGGGTGAGACCATGAAAACATGGTGTATGGAAGGCTAACAAGGGTATTGGTCAGTTTTGCCACCCCTCTAGGGTTAAAAAGAGAGCCAGTCCCAGAACAGAGAGGGAATCTTGCTGTTATCGAGACAGGCCTCTAGGTACCCTTTTAACTCAAAACAGAACTCACTCCTGAAGTTCACTCTTCAGTCAAATGTTAGACACATCCATAAAACAAACAATAAGCACATATGAGAAGTGTGCTTCTCAGTCAGTGGTCTACATGAGATCAAAAGGGTAACACCGGCCTCAAAGCAGTGATGAGACAGGACGGGACAGAAGAAAAATGGGAGAACGGAAACAGGGAGTTTGGATACCGAAGGGAGACGTTGACATACCACAGGGATTGAAACCAATTTCACAAAACAATTTGTGTATGAATTCTTCAGTGAGAAACTAATTTGCTCTGTAAAATTTCACCTAAAGCACAACTGAAAAAAAAGACAAAGAAGAAGAGACAGGAGATCAGATGACATTCTTTGAACCTCGGGTCCCTATGGATGAGAACCTCCGAGACCCAGAGATAGAGTGAGAACCATAACACAAACGGTGACACGTGATGGTGAGGAGCAGGAGCAGATAAACGGTGGTAGCAGAACGTGGAGCCTAGCACAAGATGGTATAGTGGGCTTCCCATCCCCGGGAGCAAGGCAGTTACAGAGGGTGTGCTGACCCACAGATCGAAAGAACTGAGGGCCCTTAGAAAGGAGGTTTCTTGTGATACACTGTGGAGCTGGGTTCATTGACCTGCAGAGTAAGAGGGCTGAGTGCCTTTGGGCCAAGGCTTACTGGTAGAGTGGAGTGCTCTGGGTACTTCTTAGCTGAGCTAAAGAACTTTGTAATACTTGCTCGCTCAGGGCAGAGACTGGGCAGAGGAGCAGAGACCGGAGAGAGGTAGACACTTGCCTGCAGTCATGGCTGAAAAGTTGCCCCAACTAAACAATTGTGTCCTGAGTTGTTTCTGATCCTCAACTGTAACCTGTAACTTCCCAAATAAACCCCATAATCATGAATATTGTCTGTGAGTTCTTTGTGACTGCTGCCACAAAGTGTCCAACCCTGCAGAGAAGTAGAAAATGCTGTGAAAGTGTTGGCTGGTATGAGAACTGTAAAAAGTTTGGAGGGCAGGGCTATGTCTAGCCTCTGTTCATAAGAAGCAGCCTTGTACTGATGCTGGTTCTCTTCATTCCCTTTCCTCCCCCCTTGTGGAGTCAGATGAAGGCATCAGATTGATCTGCTGTCACACCATTTTTTATCTAAACCACCAATTAATTTCTAGGGAGCATTCTAAAAGTCAGTATAAGGTATATACATGCTTGTTCATCTGATTTTTTTCCCTGTTGGTATACCTATATCTGATTTGCAAACAAATGGTGAGTTAATTACGAAAATACTTTTTATTCCCAGGAAATGTAATTCTGAAAGCTAAACACGTAAGACATTATTTGACCCAAGAAAAAGGATAGGTGGAAATCCTTTGGGACTGTTAGATTTCTGCTAAAGTCCTAATACTCTAAGAGGAAATTTGTAGTCCCCTTTCTCAGCCTTTTCTCTTGCAAATTGAATATATTAGAAGGATGTTACTGATAATACTATTGATAGGAACCTACTACTGATAATTCTGTTGTACAATTTTCTAGTGAGCCATCTCAAAGTGAATATTTTCAACTTGGAAATCTTGATATGTGAGTCATAAGAATTCCCAGCTAACGCAAGATAAAGGCCCCTTTCTCTGGTGGGAAAGCTCTACACTTCATGTACCTCTGGTCTACCTATTGTTTAAAATTGGCCTTCTGAGACCACTGAGAAGAAAATAATGTATACTCTATTAACATTTGGACTTTAGCTGTATATAGACATCTTGATAGTTGATGGAATTCAGGTTACAAAGAGAACTGCATGAGCAAATGTTGACCACAGAAGAGGAAAGAATCTGTCTTGGAGCACTGGACTGGCTGCATGGATTGTTTTACCATGTAAGTTGGCAGCTGATATTGAAACCTATAGACCTAGACATCCTGGTTGCAAGTTTGTGCTCTTGGAAGAAACGGGTAGCAGCTATCTCTCTATAAATTCTATAACACTCAGAGGCCCAAGTGACCTTGTATAAAATTTCATTTACTCTCCTGTCCCTCAGCAATTTAGCACAAACAAGTATAACAACATTCATCTTCGTGATCTGCAGGTATCAGGAAGGATCAGTGTTTTCTGGTTACCACTTCAAAGGTAGTGTTGTTAGCTTGGATATAGGAAGCAGAGTTCTGGTGTAAGAAATACCGAGGTGGCAGGGAGGTAGACTGGGAAGTACCATTAGCAATTGACAAACCTAACAGCTACTCTATAGGACAGAGTAGAACAGTTCCACAAGGTTTCCAGGGATATACAGAAATAGACCACCATCTTTGCCATGCAATAGACCTGGTAGATTCAAACTGCTGACCATTCAGTCAACAGAGAGTGATTAACCACTACACAACTGGGGCTTCTTAGCAACTGCCAAGAAGTACGAATGACTGGCAAAAATGATGGGCTATTTAATCAATAATCTTAAACGACAGGCTACTATGCAGAAGAAAATTAAAATGAATACCATTTCACAGTATGTATACAAATTAATTGCAGAATGGAGTAAGGATGGAAACGTAAAAGAAAACAAAAACCTTGCAAAAGAAAAACCTAGACCACTACAAGCAAAAGGGCTTAAGTAAGAACTTACAAATAACAACTAGAAATAGGGAAGCTGTATCAGGGAGACAACTGTGATTATATAAAAATCAAAATATCTTTGATTGACAAATGATACCATACAGAAGGAGAGTGACAGAGAACTGAGAGCTCTAGAAAGGGTTGTTAGTAATGCTGACAAAAGATGAAAGGTTATTATTTTATATTCCAAAAGATCTTAAAAATTGACAAGGAAAAGACAAGTGACTCATAGAAGTGGCAAAGAATGTGAATAAACAATGCACAGAACAATAAGTCCAAATAGCAAAAAAAAAATAAAAATAAAGGAGAGAAAGTGACTCAGACTCTCAGTAAGATTAAGTTAAAATAATAATGAACTACCAGTTATATCCATCAAACTGACCAAAACTTAAAATCTGAGTATTATGAAAAGAATGTGAAAAGGTACCTTCTTATATTACTGATGGAGATATGAAGCATTTTAATAGTCTTTTTCTTCTTGCACATTTCATTTTTATTATGATTGACTAAAAATGTACATTCCTATATAAATTTGCATGCCCACCTATATGCAGCTCCTGCTGCTCTCCCTGCCAGGTCATAGCACACTCCTCCTCTCCATTCTATACATGTCATATCCTCCTAACAGTCTCCTATCCCCTACTCTCCACCCTCCACCCTGCCTCCAGCAAGAGATCAGCAGGACAACATCCTATAGATGCATGGAACCATAAAGTTCACACATGATATGGCCATTGTGTATCTCCAAGTCCAATCCATTCCCATCCAAAGAGTTGACCTCCATTATGATTTATGGACAGGGGCAGCATCAGGGCCAGGGTCCATGCTCCCAGGGGAACCCTGAGGCCCCTGGACCATCAGTTGTGATCTTTTAGTGGAGATCTCATGGTCATCCCTTTTTGTTCTTGTGTGGTCAGTGAGACTCAACTTCGTGAGTCCTATCACAGCTATCGCTGGAGGTGGCCAGGCACCATCTGATTCTTCCGGTCACATGTTGGTGCAGTCCGCCACTCACAAGGGTCTCTCTGTCTTCTGGGTTCTTCTTCCCCCATGTTGTTTTGGTCCTTGATCATCCCTTCTGGTTGAGTCGGGACCGTTTGTTGTATCTCAAATGGCAGCTTGGCAGTTTTTAAGACCCCAGACACCACCCACCAATGTGGGGTGCAGAAGACTCTCTCAGCAAAGCTCTAGTGGTGCCAGTTGGCCTTGATTATCCCTGAGAGCATGGTCCCTGGTCCACCACCCTAACTACTCTGTCCTTGCTATGTTGGGTTAAGATGGGAGGAGTAATCATGTTATGTTGAAGTCCAGTTAATACTGATCTTCTTTCTAATGTGTGCTGTTGCTGATTTCACCCAACCAAATTTCTATCAACTATCTAATCTATATCCCTTGCAGCTGTCAAAGAGTCTTTTCTTCTAGGCATGAGTCTGTTTTTAGGCTCTTATCGTAGGGGTCTTGTACAATATTTTTGCTTTTGTTGCTGACTATTTCCACTTGACATAATGTCCTTCAGTGGAAGGTTGAAGTCTCCCACTACTATTGTGGAGTGATCTGTCTCATTTTTGAGTGTAGTCAGTGTTTCTTCAATGTATTTAGATGCTCTAGTATTGGGTGCATAAATATTTAATATTGTCAAATCCTACTTGTGTATTGAACCTTTCAGTAATAGTGTCCATCCTTGTCCATGATGGTGGATTTTACATTAAAATCTATTTTATCTGAAATTAGTATTCCACACCTGCTCTTCTTTGTGTAGTGTTAGCTTGATACATATTCTTCCATTCTTCAGTTTTCAATTTGTTCATGTCTTTAAGTCTAAGGTGAGTTACATATGGATAGATCATGTCTTTTGATACAAGATATCACTCGTTGTCTCTTCACTGGAGCATTCAGTCCATTCACATTTAATGTAACTATTGATAGAGATGTGTTTAGTGCTGTCATTGCGAAAAGTTTATTTTTGTGTTGATGTTTTCTCTGTTGTTCTTATTTACCTGTTCTGGGACATTCTTCTTTATGAACTGAGTTTTCACATTTTTCAGTGTTGGTTTTGTGGTTGTTGAGACTCCTGTATTGTGTTTCTTGATTTGATAAGTTGCATTTTTATTGTGCTTTGTAGCTGCTCCTGTGATCCCCCTTAATAATCTATATTTAAACCCAATTTAAACTACTGTAGTTCTTATTAACTTCATCTTCATCTGGAATGACTATAACAACTGTACATCCCCCTTTTTAATATGGTGACATCATAGTTTTCATGATATGATAATTGAATCACTTCTTCTAATATTATAGCTTTGATTGAGTTCGGAGCCTTCCCTAACTGAGTTGGTTTCTGGATGATGTGTCCTGTGTTTCCTTCTAAAATATAAGTTAATGATTTTGTTCTTCTAAGCCAAGAGCTTCTTTCAGTATTTCTTGTAGCTTTCGTTTGGATTTTACAAAGTCTCTGAGTTTCTGTTTATCTGCAAATGTCTTAATTTCATTTTTATATTTTAATAGTTTTGCAGGATATATAACTCTTGGTTGGAAGTTTTTCTCCTTCAAGGCTTTGAATGTATCATCCCATTGTCTCTGTGCCAACATTGTTTCTGCTGAGAAATCCAACGAAAGCCTACAGGGTTTCCCTCTGAATGTTAGTTTTGCTTCGAGTCTCGCTGTCTTTAAGAGTGTCTGCTTATGTTTGATTTTGTTAGACTTAATTATGACATGTCTTGGAGCATTTCTTTTGAGATCTACACTGAGTGGCATTTGATATGCATCTGGAATATCTATAATCTCTTCCTTCATAGTTTCTGGGAAGTTTTCTGTCAGCAGCTCAGCAATAGTACTCTCTGTGATCTCAGTGTCCCACCTTTTTCAGGAACTCCAATTAATCATAGATTGTTCCTCTTAATAGAGTCCCACATGCTTCTTAATGCTTCTTCATTTCTTTTATTTATTTTTCTGATTTCTCCTCATAGATGCCGGAGTCAGTCTCTCTGTCTTCTGAGTCAGAAAGTCTATTTTCCATTTGTTCAATTCTGTTTTCTTGGCTTTGAATTGAAATTTCTATCTCTTTGATTTTGTTATTAATCTGCTGGATTTCAGAGCACTGGTGTTCTGTCAGGTCGAACAGCTTGCTTAATTTTTCATTTTGCTCTGCTGTGTTTTGTATAAGGTCTAGGAGGGTTCTCTGTATAATCTTTTTGTATTCATCCTCCAGTAGTTTCTGAAAGGCTTTTTCATCTGGAAAATTCTTTAGTTCTTTCTTTTGGGGGCCTTCTGAAGCCATAGGTGAATTCTTTTTAATGTTTATGTCTAGAGTTTGTTGCTTTTTAGGCATCTGGAGGTTGTTTTGTTTCTCCAATGTTACCTTAACAGGATCTAAATGTCAGTCTGAAAAGGAGGTTGATCAACAGACACCTCTATGTACTCCAGTGACTGGGGTCAGTGGAATCTTTGAGATAGCAGGCTCTGCCTCCTGATTGGCAAAGACACGGCTCTACTTATAGAGTCACTGGTGGTTTGTCAGCTCACCCAATAATGGGAGATCTGGAAAAGTAAGCAGCTCTATAGCCAACCCCATATGCTGTAAACTAGTTCAAAATACAGAAAAGCTACTGCCCTGCTGTCAGCTGGTGGCCCCACTTGCAAAAGACTGCTTTTCTGTTGGAAAAGCACTCTCTGGGCAGGCACTGTCTCCCAGCCTGGGAATTAGGTCCAGCTAAGGCCTCTGTACTCAATGGCACTTGGCTTGGCTGGCAAGGCCTCTTTATGAGTAACTCCACCTCCCACACAATCAAGGTGGTGTCCTGCACAAGCTCTCCTGCCTATCTCAGAATAGGCTATTCAATGGCAGAGGTTCAGGGAGAGAAGCCCAAAGCTCTGAGGTGCACAGATTCCAAGGCTGAGCTCTCACAATGTGGTGATTCCACTTGCCAATCACATCAGTAGTGTGTCTGAGTCCTGCCATCAGTCAAGACCCAGCCCCACCTGCTGGCCAAGACAGAGTAAAAAAATTATGATGGCAAATTATCTTCAGTCTGCGAGAGCCAGGCACTCAGCAAGGGCAGTGATTGGCAAAAAAGAAGAAGTTTCCTACTCAGTGGTATGTAGTCTGAATAGGCAGTCCTATGCCATGTTCTAGGGTTCACTAGGTATCCAGAAGGCTCCATGTAATCATCAGTTTAGGCCTTGATTTCCAGAGGGATTTAGCCTACCATCTTGACTCAGCCTAGCCATTTTAATATTCTTGAAAGTCAGTTTAACCTTCTAAATTTTAAAAATGCATCCATTGTTCAATCCAGTAATCCCACAATGAAGAATTTAGCACACAAAAGTAAGTGTACCAAATTGTAAGAATAAATGCACATAGTTGTTATTTCAACTTTGTTCTAGTGACCAAGAACTTCAAGAAGAGAATGGCTAATTAAATAGTGAATACTTATTCCAGGAAACATTATGCAACCATTAAAAAAATTTATACATGATTTTCCAGTCTGTGATTTGTTGTCCCTGATAGGATCATAAGAGTATAAATAAAAATATGGAAGAATTAGCTGTTTCTCATGGTTTCTCCTGGAGTAAGCAAGCGTAAGTAATGGAGCATTTTTTGAAGAGAAGAAGGTAGGAGAGGTATCTATGACAAAAACTTGACAAATTCAATCATCTCTTTTACACAAAGTTATATATACACTTGTAGATAAAATTTTACATATACATACTTACATCTTATATGTATATACATACACACACGCATATAAAAAAGTATTACATACCTCATTGCTGACTATCACTATGGTCACCTTCAAAGTATTCCCCTTGGGAAGCTGTGCACTGACACCAGGGTCTATCCCACCCTTCAAAGCAATTTTGAACTCTCTTGCTAGAATGACCATCAGAGCTGTCATCATATTACCCTTGATGGTTTGAATGTCGCCAAAATGTCTTTCTTTCAATATTTCTTTTGTCTTCAAGTAAAGAAAAGAGTCACTGGGGGGCAGATCAGGTGAGTTGGGAGGGTGTTCCAATAATTATTTGTTTACCAGCTAAGAAGTCCCTCACAGACAGCTATACAATTAAATTCCCAAACTTGCCACCTTACCACTATGTGCAATGGCCCTTCCAGAAAGAGTTCTCAAAATCGCTTTGAAGGGTGGACTAGGCAGTGGCATTGGTGCATAGCTTCCCAAAGGGAGAACTTCAGAGGTGATTGTTGTGATTCAACAGTGAGGTATGTAGTACTTAGAACAATTACATTCATGGACTTAATTGTCAGACATTGTATATGCAAAGACAGACGAAAGAATGATCATTAACATAAGTAAGTGAAGGAATCACAAAAGTTGGTGGGAAACCAGATGACTTTTATTCTCTTTATATTTGTGCCTTCTCTTTGAATTCTTTACAGTGAGTACGTATTATTGATACACTCAGAAAAAACCAAAATGACCATTCTAACTGTGTGAAGATAGGAAAGAAACATTCTGTACAGTTTAGTGACCTATATGTACCACAATTTTAAACTGGTCATACAAAGTCCACATATAATATTCCCATGAGAAATGGCATTTTGTCTTTATTTTTACTACATACACTGCAGTTTTCATTGAGTGCGATTTGGTCTCTGTATTGCAGAGGTCCTCATGAATACTCATTGAAGCAATGAAATGATGGTTTAAGGCAGAGATGTAAGAAAAGTAATTTTTTAAAGCAGATGTATTATTTGTGAAAGTAACTAAAGTGTTAGCTTTGTCTACCTGATACTGTAAAAATCAGAAATTATGGACTTGGAGTTCTTTCTCCAACATTATTTATATAAATAAAAATTAAAATTTTATTTAATAAGGAGCTTTGTATAATCCAAATCATTGAGTCTGACACCATCTTTGCAAGTAAAGAGAAGGACAGAAGATTTGAGTGTGTTTACATTTCAGTTACCACAGAAGAGCAGTATTCAAGAATGGGTTTCACAGAGGTTTTTTTTACTATTAAACCAAGTGTGTTTGGGGCTTTTAATTTAGGTTAAGTTGATTTCATTAGTTTACTGTTTGTTGTAAGTAAGTTACTCGCACTTTTTCTTCCGAAGTTTCCTTATCTGTGAAATATTTGCAGGTTAAAATGAGATAATTCATGTAAGGTCCTTCAAACGCTGCTTAGCTTTGTTATGTAGGCACATACTATATGTTAGGTTCTGTTATTATCATTATTATTAATGAGATGCTGTCCTTATATGCACTGATAGGTAAGCCGAAGAAGGAAGGCTTGGCAATGTGGTAGTATGAGTGCTGCACTTGATGTTAGTTGCAGTCAAGTGTATCCCTACCAACCAACTCCAGGAGTGCAGAGTCGAACTATTCCATAGGATTTTCAAGGCTGTGACTTTTCTGCAGTGGGTCATCAGACTATCTTTGCAGGTGCCTCCAGTTGAGTTAAAATCAGCAACGTTTGGATAGCCACCAAGTGCTTAACTCTTTGTGCCACTCAGGGACTCCATACTAAACTTGTAAACTGTGTTTATTATTATAAGAAACTATGTCTCTGTACTTAGGCTATGAGATGTTTTATTATTAAGTTGAATTTGCTTACTTATACTGCAGAATGAGCTCATTATTGTTGTGCTGACTTAAAACATCACCATATACAGTGCTGATAATTTTGCTTGTTGGAAAAACTAAGAACTTATAGAAAAGTGAACTGCAATTTAATAAAGCACACTTCCAATAATCCACATCCAAACATTTCAAATGCAGCCTCGTTTTCCCATAGTACTACATCACAGGGCAATGCAGCACTGTGATGAGAGGAAGGGGAATTTTATTATTTGGTTGAATTGTCAATAACAATAAAGTAATGTTGATTTAACTAGTTTAATGTACTTTGTAATGTAAATCCAGTTATAAATATACCCATGATTTCAATTACAATTTTAAATCTGACATTGGTAATAGAAAGAAGCTCTGGAATCAGACTGTGTGGGTTCAAATACTGGCTTCTTCCAAAGGTTGACTAGTGACACCAGATGAATTAATTTCTCTAATCCTTACTTTCTTCCTCTTTAAAATGGGAATAATAGCTTTTGTAAGACTTAGATAATCATTGTAAGCATTCTGAACAGTGCCTATAACATGCTACAACACTGATACATTTTATTACTAATATTTACATTGTTACGGTTTTTGTTCCTCTGATGCCATGTTATTTCGGATCTGTGTATCTAATTGCCTTCTAAATATATCTATCTCCAGGCCCTATAATCATTTCCAATGTAAGATGTCCATATTCCTTTTCTCCTATCCTTTTTAAGTAACCATATTGTAAGTAACCATATTCCTTTCCCCCCCTTTTTCTTGGTTTTTATTTTGTGTCTTAGCAAATTCACTTCCGTTATAACTTAAACCAGTAACCAGGTAAACAAAACTCATTGCCACTGAGTTGATTCCAGCTCACAGCAACCGGAGTAGAACTGCCCCATAAGGCTTCCAAGGAATGCTTGGTGGATTTGAAATGCCAACTTTTTGTTTAGCAGCTATAGCTCTTAACTACTATAGCACCAAGTGTTCCTAAAAACCAGGTAGTCATCCTAGAACCTTTTTCATCACCAGCTAGTTGACAAACAATCCTATTGCTTTAAAGTCTTTTAAATCTCTCACCCTTTCCCAAAGCTATTGCCTTGATTCTATCTGCAGGCTTAAAGTTCAGGGCTGCCTCTAGTCTGACCCTGTGTGATTCCTTCACTTTACCTCCAAAGCATTGTCATACCTGATCATAAATTGTACAGTGACCAAATAGAGTTCAGGATTGGATTTAAACTCTGAATTAATACCCGGTCTTTCATACTGTGTCCCTTTTTCTGTCACTTCTGCTGCTCTGCAGCCAGAAAGGACGCCTGGAAGTTCTTCAAACGTGGTGTTATTCCACGTTCCTCCTTGTCTAACACCTGCTTTTCCTTCAAAGCTGAGTTCAGGTGTTAATCCCACTAGGAAACCTTTTTAAATCTGTAATATGATTTTTAGTTCCCCTTCTCTTTATGTTCACAGTGTCTTGTGTACACTTTTATCATAAGATTTGTGGTGTAGATTGAAATAACTAGTTTGCAGACAAAGGACATGGCTTTTAAGATCTTGTGTCTGAGCACAGTGTCTAAAGCGTACTAAAAATAATGATAGTAAATTACCTACCATGAAGAGAAATCAGAACAACTGTGATCTTGGATATTTTCTTTGGAAAGGCTAGAGAATCTACATCCTGAGTCTCACCTCCTACTTTCTACCTTACAGGACTGTCTGTAGACTTTTGTTGGGAAAAGGGAAGAACAGGGACTGAGGGTTCGATTCGACCTTGAGCTTTGCCTTGAGCTTTGATTGGAAATTCATGAAGTTTAAAGAAACACTAATTTCAAAGCATTTCTTGCATTCATAAATTTGGGTATGCTGGGTAGATGGCACTTTTATATATAAAACTACATTTATGCTTCTTTGTTTATGAATTATTACCACTATAAAGGGAAGATTGATTGCTCTTGTAACAAAGCTCAGAAATAATATTTATAGTATGTCCACAAAATAACTTTTTTAGACTAGACTTCAGTAATGTGAACCTTATGAAAGAGAAGGAGATGTCCTTTCCTTTGGAAATTTCATTGCACTCTAGATACTAGAGTGATTGTGCTCCACCCAGTTGACCCTATGTTCTCGTAATTAACTGTTTTGGGAATATGTGTAATCAGACTCGACGTCCCACAATTAACTTGTAGACTCCTGCATTTTTCTCTTATATTTACCTTTATAATGATAGTTTAGAATTACTTAATAAAACATTAATTTTGTGGCTTGGAAAATAAGGAGTTACAACAAAATCGTTCTAACTCAAGCAACTGGGAGTCTTTTAACCAAAGGACATGGTCTTTTGCACAGGTTTCTTGAATGGGAACCTATAGGAACACCTTCTTCCATGGGAAAAGGAAGACATGATAATGAGACAGAAAACAACCCAAGTTCTTATGTTTTCATTTCTTCCTTGGGCTCAATATGTTTCTGGCTCTGTATCAGGGTCCTTTGGAAGTTCATAGTCTCTTTCTCTGAAGGGATTTTTCCCTAGTGTTTTTACCATGCGACTAAATTTGAAATCTGCCCTGGAGATGAATGAAAACTAAGTTTCCTTTCAGGCACAAAGAGTAAAATCCGCTGCTGATGAGTGGATTCCAATTCACAGAGACAGGACAGAGTACAACTGCTTTGCAGGGTTTCTAAGGCTGTAAATCGTTATGGAAGCAGACTGCCTCATCTTTTTCTTACACTAAGAACAAAGGATGTTGTTAAGTTCTGCTTGCCATTATTCCACAAAAGCATAATAACATTCACATACTGTGTTGAGTTTTCTATAAATTTGGCTCTTATGTGTTAGGTGCAGAACATATCCTTGGCAATCTCCACAGCAGTGCTGTTGGAAGATGCTTTTTATCACTTCAATGCATAGTCAACATCTAACATTTAAACTACATTCAGGATTTAAAAGAGGCTCTTACTAAGGAGAGAGTAAGAGTGTATGGAGTGATTTGGCAGGAAAATCAAAAGAAAGCTTAAAAAAAAAGTTAGTTGGAGTTTGAAAATTTATAGATAAAATTCTGCAGCAAAAGAGAATGTGAGAGCACAAAGCCAGGTATCTGCAGTGTCATTTTCAGATGAAGTGGCTCTAAAGTGGCTCTAAAGGACAGATTTCAAAGATGTCAATGGTTTAGTACTCTTCTTTTACAAAGTGGAAGGATTTTTTTTTTACCATTGTAACTAATTTCTCAAATATTTTATAGAAATCATCAGTTATTAAGATAGGATAATTTGATTATTCTTAAAAATACGTTTTTTCCCACCTGAATACTTATTTTTAAAATAAGTTGTTTTCATTTGTTTGATACAAATTCAGTCCACAATTTAGCAACCTGGTAGTAACTTTTCTTCACCTCTCCCAAGAAGATAGTTGTTGTTGTTGGGTGCCTTTGTGTCATTTCCAACTCATAATGCCCATGTGCACAACAGAACGAAACACTTGCCCAACACTGTGCCATCCTTACAATTATTGCTATGTTCGAGCTCATTGTTGCAGCCACTGAGTGAATTCTTCTCTTTAAGGCTCTTCTTCTTTTTTGTTGACTACCTTTTTTTTTTTTTCACTTTACCAACACCACAATATAAAGGTATCAATTCTTCTTTGATCTTCTCTATTCA
This sequence comes from Heterohyrax brucei, assembly GCA_028571685.1. Taxonomy (NCBI): domain Eukaryota; kingdom Metazoa; phylum Chordata; class Mammalia; order Hyracoidea; family Procaviidae; genus Heterohyrax; species Heterohyrax brucei. Next base: position 91,400,545 of record CM053146.1, read on the forward strand.
TTGTTTAGCTTTCACATGCATGTGAGAGGATTGAAAATACCATGAATTGGGTCAGATTTCTTAATCCTTGAGGTAATCTAATTGCTTTTCAACGTTTCAAAGAGATCTTTTGCAGCTGATTTACTCAATACACTGTTTCTTTTGATTTCTTCATTGCTGCTTCCATGGGTGTTGATTGTGGATCCAAGTAAAAGGAAGTCTTGACAACTTTAGTCTTTCCTCCATTTATCAAGATGTTGCTTATTAGTCCAGTTGTGAGGATTTTTGTTTCCTTAATGTGGAGGTGTAACCTATATTGAAGGTTATAGTATTTGATCTTCATCTGTAAGTGCTTCAAGTCCTCTCTATTTTGAGCAGGTGAGGCTGTGTTGTCTGCACGGCACAGGTTGTTAATGAGTCTTCTCCCTATTCTGATGCCCATTTCTTCTTCACACCACCAGGAAAGGTGTTCATCAGAGTTGTCTCCTTTCACTATACCTATTCAATCAATGAATCATCCTGTGTTATCTTGCTAATCAATGAATAGGTATGGTGAAAGGAGACAACCCTGTTGCATACCTTTCCTGACTGTCAACCACACTGTATCCTCTTGTTCTATTTGAACTACTCCCTCTTAGTCCATCTGGACATTCCTCATGAAAACAGTTAAGTGTCTTGGAGTTTCCATTGGTTGCAATGGTATCCACAATTTGTTCTGATCCACATGGTCAAATTCCTTAAGGTAGTCAGTGAAACACAGGTAAATATCTTTTTTGGTATTCTCCACTTTCAGACAGGATCCATCAAATATCAGCAATGATATCCCTGGGCTCACGTCCATTTCTAAATCCAGCTTGAATTTCTGGCAGTTACATGTCATATACTGCTGCATCTGTTTTTGGATGATTTTTCAGGAAAATTTTGCTTCCATATGATATTAATTATACCGTTCAGTAATTTCTGTATCTGGTTGGGTAACCTTTCTTGAAAATAGGCATAAATATGAATCTCTCCCAGTCAGTTGGCCAGGTAGCTGTGTTCCAAATTTCTTGGCACAGATGAGTGAGCACTTTTGGCCCTGCATCCTTTCATTTCATTTCTTTTTTTTATTATGATTGAATGAAAATGTACATCCCCATAAAAATTTGCATGCTGACCCATCTACAGTTTCCACTGCTCTCCCTGCATGGTGACAGCACACTCTTTCTCTCTGCTCCATACATGTCTTATCTTCCTGACAGTCGCCTGTCTTCTCCTCTCCACCCATTCCCCTTCCTCCAGTATGAGGTCAACAGGACAACCTCATATAGACGCCTAGAACCATAAAGTGCCCACATAATATGGTCACTCTGTGTCACCAAGTCCAATCCATTGCTGTCAGAAAAGTTGAACTTCATTATGATTTATGGATAGGGACAGCATCAGGGCCAGGGGCCATGCTGCCAGGGAATGCCAAAGTCCCTGGACCATCACTTGTGGTCTTTTAGTGGAGATCTCAGGGTACACCCCTATTTATACTTGTGTTGCCAGTCAGTCTCAACTTTGTGAGCTCCATTGTGGCTATCACTGGTGGTGGCTGGGTACCATCTAGTTCTTTAGATCACAAGTTGATGTAGACATCCACTCACATGGGTCTCTCTATGTTCTGGATTCTCCTTCACCCATTTTGTCATGGACCTTGGTGATCATCTGTTTCTGCTAAGTTGGGACCATTTGCTGTACCAGGCCTGCATCCTTTTGTTGAAACATCTCAATTTGTATTCCATCAATTCCTAGAGACTTGTTTATTGCCAATGCCTTCAGTACACCTTAGACTTTCCTCTTCAGTACCATCAGTTCCTGATCATGTGTTGCCTCCTGAAGTGGTTGAATGTCACCCAGTTCTTTTTGGTATAGTGACTCTGTCTAAGTGACTCTCTGTATTTCTTCTGTCTTCTTTTGATGACTTCTGTGTTGTTTAGTATTTTTCCCATAAAATCTCTCACTGTTGTTACTCAGGAAACTCTGGTGGCATAGTGGTTAAGTGCTGCGTCTGCTCACCAAAAGACCAACAGTTCGAATCTTCCAGACAGTCCTTGGAAACTCTGTGGGGGCAGTTGTGCTCTGTCCTATAGGGTTGCTATGAGTCAGAAGAGACAGACTCAATGACACTGGGTTTGGTTTTTGGATTATTACTCAAGCTTTGAGTTTTTCTTCAGTTTTGAGAGAGTAATATGTAATTGTCCTAAAAAAATCTAGAGTCTTAGTTTTTATAGATGTTAGAGTAACCCATACAAGCTACTGCCTTTTAGTAGCCATGTGAACTTTCAGCTTGAGAAAAAACGTTCCTAAAGCCAATTTGTGTCAAACAGTGAACCAAATATATAGTGAGACTGTTTTGCTCTGAATGTTGTCTGTTTTTGTTTTTTGAAGAATTCAATTGTTTTGTGAAACTGACTCCAAAAATCAGACTGAGAGTTATGTTTAAGGTAAATCACTGAGTAGTTTAATCAGTCTTCAATACAGTGTTGTATGACATTGTTTATCTAATGTCTCACCCTCTTGCTATACAAAAAATTATGTATCTTAAAAATAAAAGTTCTTAGAGAGATCAACCTCGTATCAGACTCTATTTTGTCGTAAGTGCCATTTCTACTTCTGCGATAGTAACCCATGAATATTAATAAATAAACCATGGAAGGACAGCTTGCCCTTGGTAGGAACCCTTAGTATGTTTTGGAGAGATTAGCTGATGACCTCCAGCAGGATTGGTTCATTCAGTGTTATCTTGCTAATCATTAGATTTCTAATGAAAACATGTTTGTAACTTGTAAGCTTTTCTATACTTCCTGTTTTCTCTAGACAACCTATATGCTGTTTAAACCAACTGCTGTCAGTTCTGACTCATAGTGACCCCATCGGACAGAGTGGAACTGCTTAAGGATCTATATTTTTGTGTGGTAGATCCAACTCTACAGATTTAGATGATTCTTTCCAACTGACAGTGAATTATGTGGACAATCTCTGGTGTAGATTTCTGGCAAATGTGTAGGCAATGCTTTTTGGAAAGTTAAAGATCACCTTTAGCTATTCATATTGATGTTGGTAAATACCGGTAAGGTAATGTTAGATCGTTACACCTTGTAAAACAGAATCAGAAGAAATGTGATTGGTCCAACACTCAGGGTGGGGTAAGTCATTTCTAAGAGCTTTACTCCTACTTATGATGTAATTGAATTGGAGGGATCTTTAAGAAATTTCTCAATCACTGTGGGACAAATAACAGATTAGGTTTCTAGGTGGGATGGAAACATAACTGTAATCTTTGATCTTGTAAACAAAGCTGACATGAGATAACAGAATAGCCTTTTTATTAGTCCAGGAAGATAGTTTGTGTTATAAAACTAGACAACAAGCCGCTTGGTTACACACCTAGAAAGCAAAAGAAGGCCTGTGGCTAAAATGTTGGTGTACATTGAGTCTGCTCACTCTGACAAAGCAATTGATGAGAACATCCATCTTGCTTAATAAGCTGGTGAAGAGCTGGGTGGTATCTGGTGGAAAACCAGCACTTTAAGTTTAAGGTTGCCATCTAGGAGGATGACTAAGTCCAGGTATTAATCACCAATATATTATCTCCAAAAGGAGAATATTATTTAAAACTGATGTTCCAGTTGTTGTTCCTTGTCCTTGATCACACAGAATGTGAGCCAGCTGGATCTGGACTCACAAGGACACAACAACTGGATCCTGAGGTATAAAGAATAGCTAGATAATCTTACATGTATATGTATTACATATATGTATAATGTATATATGTATCTTTTAGGGAGGTTTCACATAAGCCATTCAAACAGAACACAAAAGACTCCACTTTTAACTTTTTCTGTTAGCATTTAATGAATAGAACATTTGGACCTACGAAAACCCTCCTGACTGTCGTTACTGAAACCAAACCTGTACCAATGATAAAGAAAGAAGTCTGTAACAGATAAGTATCCCCAACTTTTATTCACTGATATATCTCCCCTCAATTACTTGTTTTTTTACTCTTATTGAGACCTTTAGCTAGAATCCTTCAGTGGTTTATTTTCTGACCTTGACTCTTTAAATTCCTTGTTAAGGTTGTTTTTATCAGGTTGCAACAATTCCAAGTAAAATTAATGGTGCTCTGTGGGCTCTAGCCGCGACCTGGTGACGGTCCTCCTGGCCGTTGTAGATCGTTAGTGCAGTTAGGGAGGGCGTCTACTCTGTTACGCAAGTCTTCACCTGTGTCAGCGTGAGGCAGATCCAGCAAAAGAGACCTCCATCCGTGTGAGCACGGCCAGTCAAGTTCACGAACTCATCCTGGAAAAAGGACTACATACCTCATGGCTGAGTGTCACTACAGTTGCCTTTGGAGTCCTCCCCTTGGGAAGCTATGCATCAACTCTAGCACCCAGTCCACCCTTCAAAGCAGTTTTGGAACTCTTTCTGGAATGGCTATTGGAGCCATCATGGTATTGATGGTCTGAATGGCATCAAATGTCTTCCTTTCAATATTTCCTTTATCTTCGGGTAAAGAAAAAAAGTCACTGGGGGCCAGATCAGGTGAGTAGGAAGGATGTTCCAAAACAATTATTTGTTTACTGGCTAAGAACTCCCTCACAGACAGCTGTACAATTAAGTTCACACACTTGATCCTTTCCCACTGTGCACAATGGCCATTCCAAAAAGAGTTCCCAAATTGCTCTGAAGGGTGGACTAAGCTCTGGCTTGGGTGCCTAGCTTCCCGAAGGGAGTACTTCAAAGGTGACCATAGTGCTATTCAGCAGTGAGGTATGCAGTACTTTGAACAATTAAATTCATGGACTTAAGTGTCAAACTGCTTAGTGCCATAAAGAATTATGAGTATGAAATATCTCTGGGGGGAGCAAGACAGGGACATGATGGGTCAACCTAACGACACCTTGGAACAGTCTGGAGTGATGAGCAGCTTACTTTATCACCCACACCCAGGGATGAGTTCCTTAAATTATCCGCAAAGTTGTCTTTCAGAGAAGGCAGTTTAGATTCAATTCAGAGACAAGCAGATGAGACAGAGGTGACCAGTATTTGTTCTTGCAACAGGGACACCAGAGAGCTACAATGAGAACTGGGGAACTGAACCAAGGGAACAAGAGGCTGCATAAATGTGACACACTATAATAAATCCTGCAAGGGGTCCAAGAAGCGCCTGTGGCAGGAAGCATCTGGAAGTCTGCATGTCCTTGAGTCCACACTTTGGAGGAACAGGCATTTGCCTACTATCCAAAAAAGGAAACTCTTCAGATTCCCGTTGTTAATTTGCTGTTCCCATCTATGCCCCGGGTGTCAATACACTATAAAAACACAACCCCACATTCTCTCAGTGGTGTGATATGCCAGAGCACTCTACACTCTGCTGCACCACTTGGAAATGCTTTCGTTTTCCAGAAAAGACTTCTCTTGTGGGCCAGCCAAGTCTCTCTGAGTAATTCTTGTGGGTCTGACAAGGACTCTTAAGTGTCTCCAAAGACCCCCAAGTAACAGTTCTTTCAGCTTGAGAAACGCTGAGTCTGTTCTTCCCTTTAGGTTTTCTATCTCCAAGTCTTTGCACGTGCCGTCACAATGCTTTATTTTGTCTTCTGAAACTACCTTTTGAGATCTTCTGATGGAGAAAAAGATCTAAACAGAAGCAGATAGCTACTGTTTATCTATTTGTTTCAACCGATAAAGAAAGACAATTTCTGATTTCTCATTCCAGATAGCAGTGTCTCCATTCCTGGCTTCTTCAGGCATTCCCTTCCCCCCTTTATTCCCCTTTTTCAGGGGCAGGAAGACAAATTTACTTGACTGGTAAATTTAAGTTTATACAAAGTGATAAAGTGGACATGCATGACTGAGTCTTTCTCTTCTTTGTCTCGTGAGCAAGGTCCTTGCAGGAAGTGGATTTTGTCTTCTTCAGCAATGGACACTCCCGACATATCTGAAAAGTAGCTTGTCAGTGGTGAGGTAGGGGGTATAAATCTCTCTGCATCTGGAGCTAACAGACCTGAAGTTATATCTTTTATCAGTCATAAAGAAGATATTTAGAGCTCAATCTGTACTTCTTCCTCCCCCGCCTCTGCCATTTTGTTTAGAACTTGCATGAATAAGGGGTTGTTATTATGTCTTCTTTTAGATGGTTAACTTATGATGTGTGTACAGAGGGTACAGAAAAATGAAAGAGCAGTATTTCTTAACAAAACACATGTGTGCAAGAATGTTGGAGAAGTTTGGCTACATGACTTGAGTGACATTTCTTGAGCAAAATACACATGTGAGCAGACTTTTGGTGGAGCAGATTTTTCTAGATGTGAGTCGGCTTTTATCTGCTGTGGCCTGGATAAGGGTTTTAAGCTACAACATGACAGCTTGTCCTGCCTGGATAGCTAAAGCTTCCAATGTCTTTGTATGTGGCTAACAGGCTGTTTTTCTATATTTTAAGCAGGATTCTAGGTAGGCAGGAAGAAAGCTGAGTGAATGACCTCATCCCGGTCAAACGGGAGGATGTGGAAGTAACTTGGGAGCTTTGGATGCCTTCCTAAGAAGGCACAGCTGAGGCAAGGATTACATTACAGGCAGTGGGCAACCTGCCAGTGAGCACTACAAAAGCTCACTGCACTCCAGGGCCACAGTTCGATTGTAGGAAAGTGTTTTTTCTAGGCCTGTAAGGTGCTAGATGTAGAAAAATAGCTGCTCTTTTAAACAAGAAGGCAATTTGGTTTGGAGTCTGCTGCAGGCTAATAGAAAGGTTTCCAGTTAAAATTGTTAGTTTAGGCAGAAGATATAGCTTTGCTCCACTATCCTATATTCCATTATGCATTCAGAGCCAGAGGCTAACTGTAGAGCATCTAAGTTGGAGCTAGACTTGGATTCCTGTGTCTTGTGCATTGGGTGTGTGTTATTCCCTGCCATATGGTCTCTAGTTGGCATTAGATTAGTTAATTATAAATGTGGGAAAATTTCTCTGCAGAAGGCAGAATTCTTATAGCTTAGCCATTCCATAGCAAGAGGTAATAGAAACAGCCAATATGGCTTAGAACTGAAAGTCATTTCACACGGGAGGGTGAAGCTACATCACTGGGTAGAGTTTATATTCATTTCACTATTTAAGGACCAGCTGCACAGGCTCAAAGGAGAAGCAGAAATTAAAGAGGTTAGATAGTACATGGAGATCACTGATCTGTGAGGTGAAGAGCACAGCCCTCTGGACTACTAAGTCTGCCCAAGACTACCGACATCAGCTATAAGATTAGGATTTCCTAGAAACACCTTCGGGTTTGATAAGTCTCTAGAAAGACTCACAGAACTCACTGAAATCTGTTATTTTCACAGTTAAATTTATTACAAGAAAAGGACACATTAAAATTGGCATAAGTTAGAGATACATAAGGCAAAGTTTGGTAGGATTCTAAACATGAAGCTGTTGTTTTGGACAACATGTTATTCTCCTAACATCATCAATGTATGGAAATACACATGGAGTATTGGCAGTCTAGGAACCTCACCCCAGTTTCTATGTCCAGAGATTTTACGAAGGTTTTATTACATGTGCATGATTCACTGACTTCCTGACTGACTGAACTCAGTCTTCAGCCTCACACATTCTCAGAGGGCTGGCTGACCGTGTTTCCCGAAACCCAACCCGCTAATCACATTGTTGGTTTTTCTGGCGTGGCCGACCCTGGCCCTTAAGGCTGTCAGGGGAAGCAGTCTTGACATGTGTCGCATCACTAGTACCACTGTCAGGTGTGATTTAGTGGGCCCATCATGAATGATAAAGGTGCTCTTATCACTTGGGAAATGCCAGGTGTTTAGAGGTTGTGGCCCTAGTAGCCTGGACAAAGGCAAAATTTCTGTGTAGGCAAGGACAAATTCTTTTCTAGTAGGCAGAAATTGTAAATGCATAAAGGAAAAACTAATTTCTTTATGAGAAATTTAATTCAATTGAATTTTTAAAACTTAGATTATGGAATTTAAAACAAATTTTCTTTTTCTCATGGACAACGCTGAACTTTTGCCATGGCTTTTGGCAATGTTAAGGGTTGTATTCTGGACATTTAATTTTGCTTTCTCTGCTGCTGATTATAGGGGAAAAGCTGTTAGTCTTTCACAATTAATAATGACATATATGGCTTTTTAAGTTACATATTTCTGAGTCAGCTTTTACAATTTTTGTCTTGCATGAAGTTTGTTATTTCATATAATTTGTTAAACTTATTGGCATACATTTTCAAAAGAGTCACTTATTTTTTTTAATATTTGTAGAGTCTCTAATAATGTCTTCTCTTTTGTCATGGGAATGTTAATTGGTATATTCTTTCTTTCGTTTTTTCTTTTTTTCCTCTTTCAGAATGATGATATGTTTATCCATTATGTTGATCTTCTCAAGGCACCAACTTTTGGTACCATTGTTTTTTCTCCCTTTCCTCAGTTTAATTGATATCAAGTCTTGTGTTTATTCTTTAATTTATTCTGCTTCATTGGGTTAAATTTGTTCCCTATTTTCTAGTTTAAATTACTGACTTGAGATTTTTCTACATTTCTAATATAGACATTTAATGCTGTAAATCTTAAAACACTGCTTTCACACTATTTTGCAAATGCCGATTGTTTCCATTTTAATCCAGATCAAAACTTTATAATTTCCTTTGTAGCTTTCACATTGATCCATGAGTTATGTAGAAGTAAATTTCCTAATTTTCAAATATTTGGAAAATTTTCAAATATCTGTAAGTTACTGATTTCTAGTTTAATTCCATTATGGTCAGAAATTATGATTTTATACTTTCAATTCTTTTAAATTGGTTTAAACTATTTTTATGATCCAGAATGTAGCACGCCATGATTAAATCACGCTTACAAAGAATGTGCATTCTGTTGTGGAGTTGAATGTTTTATGCCTACGTGTCAAGTAGATTAATCTGGTTGATTGTGTTGCTAGCAAACATATTGAGTTTCTGTCTGCTTGTTCTACCACTTGCTGAAAGAGGATTCAAATATGATTGTTCAAATATGACTGTGTATTTGTTTCTCCTTTCACATTTGTCAATTTTTACAATACATATTTCAAAGTTCTGTTGTTCGTATATAGTTAAGATCGTTACATATTAGATAAGTGATTATGTTGTTCCTTTTTCACCTTTATAATATCACTTGTACAGGAGCCTACATATTTTATCTTTTATATTAATAGAGTTACTTTAGCTTTCTTTCAATTTACATTTGCCCATTTCCCGATTTTCTATTCTTCTAGTCTCTCTATGTATTTATATTATGAAGTGATTTTCATTTCCTATTGTCTTTGGTTTTCAGCACTTTAAATAGGGTATATCCAGGTGAGCCCTTTTTAATATCTGTCCTACTTCTTTTTGTTGTTGTTGTTGTTGAACTTCTTTGTTCTATTTGGCTGGCTTGGCTGTTCTATTTGGTATCTTGATTAATTCCGTGAAAGCTTTGAATTTCCTCAGTTGTTTCTTTGGCTTTATATTTCTGTTCTTACCTTATAGGAGTTAAGTTATACATGTATTGGACCATTTGATGTTTTTCCCCAGCCTTTGAGTGCTCTATCTCCCTTTCTGCCTTCATCCCACCCTCCATTATATTTTGTTTTGGGTAACTTCATTCGATCTATCATTAATTTCACTAATACTTTACTTGGTGATGAGTTTTCTGATAGCCCCATTAAACATTCCTTGGTGTTACTGAATCATCTGACAGGTCCATCAAAAACAATTTTCATCTCTGTCATTGTAGTTTTCATTTCTGAAAGGTCTGTTTGATTTTTTTATCACTTCCATTGATCTGCTTCAATTACTCTTTTGTTTACATTTTTCCCCTCTTTTCACTAAACTTTTAATATAACAATCATAATACTTGTAAATTTTCTTTCTGGCCCTTCAAAAATCTATATCATATCTAAATCTGCTTCCTTTGAGGCTTTCTTTGTTGATATTTCTTGATTTTTTTATGCCATTATTTTTGCAGTAAGCTGGTCATCTCATGTAGTACACAAGTAGATGCTGAGATAAAGACTTTTTATGTCTGGAATTGGGCACACCTTTCTGCTTGCTGCTAACTAAAAGATTGGCAGTTCAAATCTACCAAGTACTTCTTGGAAACCCTATGCAGCAGTTCTACTCTATCCTGTACGGTAATTATGATGTGGAATTGACTCAGTGGCAAGCAGTTTGGTTTATTCTTTTTGCTGCTTTTACTATGAGGGGTTGTTTAAGTCTATCTAGTCTCTATTTGAGATGGATCTGGATTTTATTGTTGCTTTAACTGTGCTTGGGTTACCATTTTCTCTTTGTGTTGTGCTGCATTATTATTATTTTTTTAAATTCAGACAATTTACTCCCTATCAGCAATCTTCAGTTTCTTACTTGATTCTTTTTGGTCTGGAGATTGGAATGGGTAGATTTCCCATTGTTCTGATTAAGCCTCAGTCTTAGACAGGCAGTATTTCCGTATGTCTTAGGGGTGGGTTCTTCTAATCAGCCTACCTTTCAGACAGAGCATACGGTTTATTTTTGTCCCAAATACAGTGAGCCATTTCTTAGTTCCTATTTGCTCTTTTCTGGCAGTTTAAGGCTTTTGTTCTGTTGGGAAGGGAGTATAATAAAGATCTGAGTGTAGTTTTGTGTCTTTTCTTTTCTGTATTGGCTGCTGCTTCCCCTCAAGCCAGAATTTTGTACTGTGTGCATAGAGTTCTCAGGACTCTCACCAGTCTTTCTGTCAGCACCCAATGAGATACACAAAGAGGAGCCTGCAAGCAGATGTGTATGACCCCACAGCCCTTTCTATGTTCTCTTACTAATTCACATCTGTGAAGCAATTCATTGAAAGTTTTAACTGAATTCTTTTAGGAAAATCTAAGAGGCATCTATCCCAAGTTAAACAAGCGTTCCCATTGCATTACCCCTTGGGAGCTTCTACATTTTATCAGATTTCTGGTTTATTAGTTGAGTAAGTATAAATTAATTGTTAGCTCTCTGATAGAGGTTCGAGCAAATTGCCAGTTTTCAGAATGTCATCATTTTGTGTTATTATTGGTTTGTTTTTATTGTTATTGTTGTAAGGGTGGGCATAACAATGTTTCCAGCTTTCTACATCCTCAGTAGAATCCAAATGTTCTATCTTTGTTTCTTGACATGAAATTCTAAAATGTATTGCCAAAGGAGATTTTGCATTCATTGTCTAATCCAACCATCTACTTATTCACATGTTTTCAGAGCCTGTATTTTGTCTACACCTGTGGAGAATACAAAGGTCAATTGACGAATATTTCTTCTTGGACATTTTCAGACTAGCTACTCATTATTTAGAGTGAGTTTAGGTTAGTTCTGATGGGAAAGAGCAACGATTTTACTGAATATGGTTTTCAAATTTGAATATTTCTAGATTTCTTTGGAAGACCCTCCATAAGATGGATTGACATGGTGACTGCAGCAATGAGCCCAGGCATAGCAACAATTGTGAGCATGGTGGAGGGCCAGGAAGTGTTTCGTTCTGCTGTCCGTGGGGTCACAATGAGTGAGAACTAACTCGATGGCACCTAACAGCCACCACAACAACACAGACCTCTTTTAGAAGGCAGTGATTTTCATATAACATCAAGTATAGTTGTTTGAGTAATACTTTGTAAAATATTTTAAAAAATGACCTTTTTGTGCAAATTATAAATCTAGATATAAAATTAGAATTTGGTATCTATAACTGCAAATAATTTTAAAAGATTATTATTAGATAGAAAACATAAGCAAATCCTCATAGAATCATTGATCTTCAAGAATTTACTTGTACTTTACCATCAACTTGAGGCATAGTAAATTAGGTTAGTTTCTAAAACTTCTTTCTCGGTTAAAAATTCTCTGACTACATAATGAAGGAATGAAAGGATGGGGTGTGGGAGTAAAGAATGAATATAATGCTATAGAATACCAAAATTCTTTCTAATAATGAAGAACTACTTTTCTCCTATAGTCAGAGTAATATTTTTTAGTCTGACTAGATGATGTTTGAACGAGAATTTAATGAGACTCTGTGGGGACTCTCAATTGTTGACAAGCTTAGAAAGAAGGGCTGGAAAATAAGCAAATAATGGTGCAGTCAAGTTGTTATTAACTCTGTTAGCAAAATAACAGTGTCATCAAGGTTATTGTGATGCTGGGGTCAAGTGAAAGGTATCAATAGCCCTGTAAAAAGCACAACTACACAGTACTGGTCTCAGGAGCATTGTAAATAGAACACTTGAATGACAGTGTTGTTGGGAATATTGTTTATCATACTGTTGAATGACAGTATTCTCTGTGGTATTATAAATGGTCGAGTTGAATGGCAGGGCCACTAGGGAGACTCTTAAAAGGACTGAATAAGCCTGAAACAGTTTGGAATTCAGGTTCAGTTTGGGTCATCATTCAAAAGTTTGTTTATCCAAACTCTTCTGCAAAAATTTTCAGAGAATTGATTTAGGTCTTTTTAAACACACCTGAAAAATATAATGTACATTTTAACTTCTGTTAAAGGTCACATCATTGAAGTCACTTATCCTTGTCACATAAGTTTTCTGAGGAAACCAGTATGTTGTAAAGACATTTTATGAAATCTGTATCCATTCCAAATTGGCAGTCAAGATTATTCTACCAGCACTGTTCATATGTTATTGTAAGACTAGGTAGAGAAGATGTGAATGTCCTTAGGGAACATTATTAAGCAGCATTAAGTTTGTTTAAAAGTTTTGTCCCAATAGAAAAGGAGCATCATGGTAGGAAGAAAATGTCTCTCATCAATCTCTTCAAAGGATTCTTTGCTAAGAAATCCAAGTTTCTGTTGCATAGATCTTTTAAGCAATCAGGAGAACCAATAGAAGAATACAGCAGGACTGAAAGATCACTCAGAAACAGGAACATTTAAAAGATGCAGAATGAGGGTGAGTATTGGAACTGGGAATGAGTAGAACATTATACAGAATATTCAGCCTGAGTATCGAGGTAAACATTCATATGGTAGATTAGTATATAGAATGTGTTAAAGAGGATTTACATACTTAGGTCATATGATTAAAAGTTATGCTGATTTCAGGGAAAGCTATTCAATGATGCACATAATAAGTACTAGTAAGCTACCAAATGAACTAGATTATGTCATTGTGCAAATGCAATGCAGTTTCTATTCATTTGTATGATTTGTTTATCCAACTGCTTGATTACAGTGTTGGAAATGAAGGAGTCATTTGGAATGAAGGGAAGGAAGGGTAACAATGTTGTTTTGCTTGTCACAGTGACTAGGGAAAGGGAATGTTACCAGCAGTGAACGCTTTGTGGATCAAGAAAGCTAAGTGTCTTGCCATGTACAGGACAGCACACATAAATTATTGTCTTGCTTCAAGTGAGCAATGATGAGGCCAGAATAAAAGGTATATGCATTAACAATTTTATTACAAATTTTACTTAAAATCATGATAAATGTTAATGCAAGTTAGCACATTTTTTTTAGTTCTTACATGGTAATATATCACCATCCATTAAATGTTCTACCAAAAAGTGTGTTATATGATTTGAACATTTTGTGACACCATATTACTTAGCAAATTACATACCCTTCCTCAACTTGTACCCCATTGTCTAGTCCCCTCATTTCAGTAGCTTCTTAGGGCACCCCTCCAGTCCTTCTTCTCTGGTCCCATGTCCCCTACTCTATATACCCTTTCCCCAGCCCTCCCACAGCCTCTGCCTCTTGGTCCTTTCCCCAGTGTGCCCACGTCACTGAGCCCAGCATCCTGCTGCAGCCTGGCTGCACTAACCCGGTTTGGGAGAGCAGCCGCTCGTTGCATGGCATGAGCTGACTGCAGAGATCCTGCCAGCTGCAACAGCATTTCACCCACTCAGCCCAGTCACTCCGCCTGACTTGTCAAGGTTCACTGACCTTCAGTGATTTATCCCCACATCTGCGTGGGATTCACTGCTCCCTCTCCCTCTTCTTTTTTTTCCTCACTTCTCGGGTCCAGACAAGTATATATGCTTAGCTGTGTGTACTTATCCATGTACACTATATACACTCAACAAAGCTATATGGAACCATAGCATATATGTGGTTGGTGGTTGCCCTAAGGACTTTATGCAGTGCATGACAGCAGTTTGTTTTTCAAAGACATGATATTCTACTGAATGCGATTTTCTTTATAATTTAAAAATATTGGTAGGATAAGAGATTTTCACTTTATAATGAGTTTGCATCTATGGTTAATAAAACCCACCATGATCTAGAACACTTCTCATTCTGTGTTGCTCCATTATATAAATATGTTGGTAACATTTTGTAAATAACACTAGTATCTATTAATATTAAGTATAAACAACCAAAACGATCAACTTCTTATCACTCACAAGAATTAAGTCTCAACATGTAGGTGTTGAATTGAACTCATTTTAAGTCATCCTGTTGAGAATAATAAGAAAAAACAAAGAACTAGAGATTGGTAATTGAAACTACCACTAAAGAAGATATCAGAGACATAAAATAAAAAACGAAACCAGTTGCTTTGATTCTGTCGATTCTGACTCACTGAAACCCAGTTTGTGTCAGAGAAGAACTGTGCTCCACAGGTTTTCAAAGGATGATTCTTTGAAAGTAAACAGCTGGGCGTTAAGCACTGAGGTACCTCTGGGAGGAACCTCTGGGAGGATTTGAATTACCAACCTTTTGATCAGGAACTGAGCTCTTAACCATGTAAACCACCCAGAGATACCCATCAAAGACAGAGAGGATTTGTAATAAAGCTTTTGGGAAGAGGTAAAGAATAGAAGGCGTATTAAGTTGTTTTCTTATAGCGGCACACTTATGACATCTGAGAGTCAGAATAGAGAGAGCTGGACAGGTATTATACAGATGAAACAAGAACATGCAGAGGGTAGAACCATCACCTTCTTTTATGAATATGGAAACTGTGGTGGCTAGTGGTTAAGTACTACGTCTAATAACCAAAGGTTGGCAGTTTGAATATACCAAACATTCTTTAGAAACTCTATGGAGCAATTCTATTCTGTTCTATAGGGTTGCTATGAGTCAGAATCGACTCGATGGCACTAGGTTTGGTTTTGTTTGTTCTTCTATAAATACAGAAAGATTTGAACTTCTGGGTAGAGCATATTGTTGTTAGGTGCTGGTGGGTTCAAACTATGCACCTTTCAATTAGTGGCTGAGTGCTTAACTACTGGACCTCCAGGGCTCCTTTCAGATACAGTACAAATGCCTGTTAATTTTACTGATGATCTGTAACAAAGCACTAGAAGTGTAAAAGCTGACAGCCATGTGATCATCACAGCAAAGGGGTTTAATGATTCTGGTACGGTTCCAGTGATCAAAAATGTTGAGGTGATATTAACATACGTTATGCATTGTTGCTAACTGAAAATGCTTAACATGGTGATTCTATGTCACCATTTAGTGAGTTTCTTTGTTCAGTTTGTTTCAGTGAACATAGAAATATTTACGAGAGTTGGCAGGATTTCGGTTGTGCTCACTAGCTCTCACCTGTCTTCTCTTTAAGAGCTTATATTTCTATCCTAGAGAAATAAGGACTGTCACAGGAATAGATACAAGCACGTGAATGTTTATTGCAGCACTGTCCGCAACAGCAAAAAGATGGAATCAACCTAGGTGCCATCGGCAGATGAATGGATAAACAAACTATGGTACATGTATTCAATGGAACACTATGCAATGAAAAAGAACAACTATGATTTTTATGAAACATCTCATAATCCAGAATCAACTAGAAGACATTATGCTGACTGAAATCAATCAGCTGCAAAAGGACAAATGCGTATTTTCGGAGACCACTATCATAAAGACTTCAGAAAAGGCTTACGCATGGAAGAAAATGCTCTTTGATGGGGAGGTAGGGAGAGCATTATTTATAAATTAAACAGCTGATAGGAATTGGGTTAGGTGAAGGGAGTGACAGCACACAGTAGAAGACAGGTCCGTACAACTGGACTACATCTTAAGCTAAAATGTTTTCTAGATACAACCCAACATTTTAAAGGACAGAGCAGTGTCGACAGCGGTCTGGGGACCACGGTGTCAGGGGACACTGAGGTCAATTTGTATAACTAGTCTTTTTTAAGAGTTTGTTCTACATCCCATATTGGTAAGTGGTGCCTGAGTTGTTAAAAGCCAGCAAGCTGCCATCTGAGGAGCATTAGTTTGTCCCAACCCACTTGGAGCAGATGAAAAGCAAGAACATTAGAGGCATGGGGGCAATACGAGTCAGGGAGACAGAGGATCCGTATGACTGGAAAACCACATCAGCATGAGACCAGAAGAACTGGATGGTGCCTGGCCACTACAAAGACTGCCCTGACAGGGAACACAATGTAGAGTCCCTGAGCAGCATGTGAAAAAGAGGAGTACTGATCTACAATTCTATGAAAATACCTGACTGGCTTCCACAACCTGGAAGGTCCCCTGAGAACCCAGCTCCTGGACTTGCTGCTAGCCAAGAGCTGGAACCAATACTGAAGCCAACACTTCAGACAAAGATTGGACTGGACAGTGGGACATAGAGTGACACAGGAGGTGTGTACTTTATGGTTCAATATATCTATAAGGCTGTCCAACTGGTTTCTTTTTAGAGTAGTCAGGAGAGGATGGAGAGGAGGGGCCATGGCTTGGCTGAATGGAGACTGGAAGCAAAGAGTTGACAGAAAGAGTGTGCTGTCACAGAGATGAGAGCAGACAGAGTTCCACAGAGGTGTGTGCTGGGGGTTTTATTTCACAAATTGACTTGGATTGCAAACTTTCACTTAATCACACATACACACACACGCACAAGTTAAAAGAAAAGAGCTTATATTCCTTAGATTAGTTTTTATACTTTGGAGTTTCATAGGATCTAGACTCTGTGTATTTTATTAACTATTTTACTTTTCCTTAACTTTTACAAATTATTCATATGTGTGATACACATTTTAATAAGCATTCTAACTTTCACTAATTACCCCTCAGCATAGCATGTATCACTTTCCACTTCTCAGGATGTGCTATTTTGGGTGCTGGCTTTAAAAACTGTATAAAATATTTACGCTAGTAATAAAAGCTGCTACCTAGTTAGGGCTTTCTATGTACAGCCACTTGAGATTTATTATTTCTACTTCTCATAGTAACATTGAAATATAGTGTTATTATTCCTAGTTCACAGGAAATTCCTTGGTTATAGGGCAAATGTGTGTGAAAGCTGGACACTAAAGCCCTGTTTTTCACTATACTACACTGTTTATACTGTAATATCACATATGAGACAAAAACTGTTGGGTTCAAACACAGAAGCAAATATATTATGAGTGATACAAAATAAAGGATTTATTATAACTAGCTGATCTTACACAATTTTGGGAGTTGTATATATATATATATATGTATATGAGGCTGTCCAACTTGTTTCTTTTTAGAGGGGACAGGAGAGGAGAGGACAAGGCTTCATTGAATGGAGACTGAAAGTGAAGAGTTGAAAGAAAGAGTGTGCTGTCACACAGTGAAGAGAGCAGACAGAGTTGCATGTCAGGCCATTGCTTTCATATCTGGTGTCAGACTTGAAGTTGGCAGGCTGGCTGCTGGGGACAGAAGATGGATGGAAAGTGGAATCAAGGAAGGATGAACCAGATCTGCATAAAGCTGAGCTATGACCATTAAGAAAAGCTGGAACCTGTATCTGTCATTCAGCACCTGCAGGACTCCACCTTCAGTGATGCTGTTGACCTGCAGAAGAAGCAGGTGCACTTGGTACTGGAGCTGCACTCACATTTGCATCAGAGTTGGAAGGCACTTGAGGAAGAGGCCTGAAGAGAACTGAGAAACTGCTAGCACAGCTGCTGCTCCATGCCCAAAGGTGAGTTAGCAGGGAATGATTACTTGTGTATGCTGCAACAGAGCCTCTGCCCTGGATTTCAGCGAAAACACATGGATGCTATTTCACTTGCTCTTTCCAGATCTCATGCAACTTTTCCTGTGGCCAGCTCTAACCCAGAACCACACAAAGAGAGATAATCTGAGAAATGAAATTCCAGCTTAGCTATCTTGACAGTGTATAAAGCTACCATATTCTGTTCTAACACGGCTGATAATCTAGCAAGAAAATTATACTGAAATGCATTCAAGAAATGATACTTGCATTTTTTACTTCTTAACTTTTCTCTATTGTTTAGCAAATATAGTTATTAATGTTTCTCCAGGTGGATACAATAATACTTCAAAGGAAATAAAAAAATTAATTTACTATTCATAGTATATATTTTACAAAAAAGAAAGATGATGAAATCCATTGACTTAGATTTTGAAGCCTTGAAAATTATATTTGAAACATTTTGTAAATCAAACTAGGAATGTCTATATCTGTAACTAAGAATGCCTATAACTGAGTTCTGCAGAATGAAGAAAATGGTAATGAATATCATTAGGGAAGATATGAGAGAGCAGTTGTTTTTGTTCTACTCTGTGGTTACAGTCTCCAAACACAAGCACAAGGTTTTCTGTAGGAGTCAAAATGTGCTATTAAAATACTGTAGAAATAACATGTTGATACAAATAAATGAAATTTCTAACAAAAGGAATCTTAATATCTCTAAACTGAGATACTGCTTTGCAGTGTAGGTAAGAGAGTTTAAGAGTAAGTGTATAACTACAAAATGCCAAATATTCATGTGGAAAAGGAACAGAGTCAAGTAGGTGCATACCTAGCATTCATACGGGTATAATCTAGAGAGGGTGAGAGCACCTGTGTGTCTGCCTCATGCTTACAATCACATCATATTGCGAGGACTGCAGATGACCTGAGAAGTCGTAGGTTGTGATACTTGTTTTAGTGGAGAAACTTGCATTGACTTTAAATAACAAAATCTTAGAAGTCGTAATTATTGAAGAAACCTTAGAAAATGAAGAAAGGGAAAAATAAGAAAACAACACCATTCAAACAGTGTCCATCAAAGAATATCATATCACTGTATTTTTACACAAATAATGCATACTTTCTATGTTTGTTTGACAACTATGCCCTCCTCTTATGCAATTATTTTCTTCGATGCTGCTATACCCTCTGCCCTTATTTTTACATTTTACTATTAAAAAATAGCATAGTGCTCTTACAAAAATCTCTTGGGAGAGGAGGCACACAAATGTGGAAGATGTGTGTTATTTGCATTAAAGATAGAGTAGTTATTTGTGACAACAAATTATCTCAGAATTTTGGAGCTTAAAACAACACACATTTATCAACTCGGTGTTTTCTGTAGGTCAGAAATTCAGACACTGTTTAACTGGCCCTGTTTCACAGTCTCTCACAAGTCTGCAATGAAAGGTTGGTCTGAAGGCGTGTGGACTTATCTGAAGGCATGACTGGGGAAGGATCTGCTTCCATACTTGCTAGTCGTTGAAAGCATTCAATTTTCACAGCCTGTTGATAGTATTGGCAAAGATAAATGCATTCATATAATGCCAAATGGGAATGTAAACTGATATGATCTTTTTATTAATTCTTACTAAAAGTTTAAAAATGTTGAAACTCATTCAGTAATTTCATTGCTAGTAAATAGTCTAAAGGAAATCATATTTCAGGTAATGACAATCCCTCAGTTCCAGCTCTCATGTAGCAGCATACTTCACCAACCTGCGCAGGCTAAGAGAGCAACAGAGTCTGCTGCTGAGATGGAATTCACACTCTTCTGTAACCTAATCTCAGAAGAGCAACCCCTCAATGTTTCTATGCTTTATTAAAGGTTAAAAACAAGTTACTTAAAGGAAGGGGCTATACAATACACTGAATCCCAGGAGACAATTGTCGAGGTCGTTCTTAGAGGCTGCCTACCACAGTCAGTTCTGTATCAGCCAGCACTCAGCCGGAGAAGCCGAATGATTGGAAGGTATAGTTCAGTCTAGACAAGCTGCCACATTGCAAAGCCATAACCGAGGTAGACGATTGTGACAAAACCTCCGAATCTCAGTGGTTTGGAACAACTAAGTTTTACTTTCTGAACTTTTTTCAAGACAATGTGGTCATTGGAGCCTGGGGCTCTTTCTTAGTTATCTAGCGCTGCTTTAACAAAAATACCACAAACAGACGGCTTTCACAAACAGATATTTCTCCTAGAATAGTAGGCTAAAAGTCCAAATTCAGGGCATCAGCTTCAGGGAAAGTCTTTCTCTGTTGGCTCTGGAGGAAGCCCTTGCTCTTGTTTATCTTCTGCTGAATGGGTAACTTTGGAGCCACAGGGACCTCAAATCCAGAGGATGTGCTCTGTTCCCAGCAATATTTCTTTCCTAACGGTATCAAGTCCCCAACTCTCTGCTTACTTTCCTTTCCTTTATAACACAAGAAAGTACCTCAAGGTACAATACAGTCTTATAGATTGAGTCCTGCCTCACTAATACAACCACTGCCCATCCTCCCTCATTAACATGATAGGATTTTCAGCATATAGGAAGAACAGTCATCTAGTACAGGGAATCATGGCCTAGCCAAACAATTATACCTTTTTTTTTCTTTTTTGAAGACACATTCCATCCACGACAGACTCTGCTGAAAGACCCCTGTCATCCAGTGGTACAGCCAATGAGCAATCAGTTCATGACAGGAGAAAGAATATATAGATGTGTACCTATAAGTTTTTGTTAAAGTGATCAGCTGCTAACTGAAAAGTCCTTGGTAGAAAACCACCAGCAGCTCTGAGCAAGAAAGTTTTGGTATTTGACTTCCTTAGAGATTTGCAGCATTGGTCTCTATGAGTTGGGCTTGACTCAAGGGCAGTGGGTTTTTACAATCATAACACACTTAATCCATATAACAACTTTATCAGGTAGGAGCTATTATTAAGTCCACTTTATAAATTAGGAATCTGAAGCAAAAGATGGTTAGGTGACTCTCTCAAGGTCGTGAATTCACCTCATTTACTCATTTTAATTCATTTTAAGTGTGTCTTCTTGCTCCTCATCTTAAACTCCTTGACAGTATAAAATATGTCTCATTCTTCTCCAAACTTGTCATAGTCCTAGGACAGACGCTTGCAGTCAGAATTCAGTACATCCTCTGGTAGTTTGAAGTGGCCAAAGATGGATATTAGTAAGTGGAGGTAATCTTTCTCTCTTGAGGCATCAGTGTTCCAGTACTTGAGTCAATTTCACCTGCTAAGTATGAGAAACCATTAAACTGTCAATTTGAATTAATAAACATTTATGATCCTAAAATGTTAGGATGAAATGGCATGGCAGTTTAAAGCATTATGGCATCGTTGAATTTTAGAACTGTAAGACACATTGGAGATATGGCCCAATTTTCATTCCACAGATGAAGAAAGGAGCTTCAGAAATGCTGAGTGACAGAACCAGAGTCACTCCTGAGTTTCAAGGTAATAGCTTTTCTATGGCCACATTGCCTCTCTCAGAGCATTTATTGCAAACTGTGACTAGGATTGACTACTCATAATCTTCTGATCTTAAATTAAAAGTACAAATGTGTAAGTGAAACCACCCAACGGAACACCCAAAGGGGAACTTGTTTCCTTTTCTTGAACTCTGTTTTTGGCCCTTGCTATGGTAGTGTAATTGTTCTGGAAATGACTAGGAGCTTTTCTTTTTCAGACAATAATCCTTTCCAAGTAAGCTAAATTGACAAGTAAGAAGATACCGGATATCTAAACACAGGGCAGTATTTTATTCATCTCATGACAAGATGCTAAGTTTAATGGAACCATCCCGCCCCTCCTCCTTACTGCAGTGTGTCTTGGTTCTGTTTTCTTTTTGTTTCTTGTTCTCTTCTGGTTTGCGCCTCTTCAATTTTTTGCTTATGTGGTTACTCTCTTTCTTCGCTGCCATGCTACTGTGCTCTCTTACTGTTGTTTTCCTTTTCCTTCATTTTAACTAATAACAAATAAAGTGATATTGAAGGACAGACTGTTGTTCTTTTGATATATAAAAGTTATTTATGCTTTTGCTATCTAATCTAAATTATAAGCTGTTTAATTTCCAAAAAATTGTCCCCCCCCCGATTGTGGTTATGCATAAAAAGTTATACAATTATGCATATGTGGAACTTTGTTAAATACTTTTTGCACTATACATTTGGGAGCCAGAAATTTATGGGGTACAGTCCCCACAGGGAGAGATACTTCTGGTGAGGAGACATCCTTTGCTCGTGATTATCTTACGTAATCACATTGAAAAGCCAGTGTTATAATACCCCAAATGAAATATTAGATGAAGATATCTGCATTAGTAAATGCTATTCAAAGAATGTGTTGTGCTTTTGATACCACGTATTTCTAATTTTGGATTCTTCATATAGAGTTATAAAGGATGCTGGCTGAGACAGTTCTCTGAGATGAGTTACTCTGTACATCAGTTCATTTTATTCTCAAACTTATTGGCATGATCTCTTATTGAACCTGCTAGAAACTCTCTGTTAAGCATTTGAATGACCTGTGAAAATATACAATGTTTAAATATTTAAAGACAAAAAAGAAAAAAAAACTTAAAAGAAGTACGGTATGAATAATTGAGGTAAACATAGGCCCTGACCACGACACTGCAAACTGCTGTGTGAAAGTCTCTGTGGAGGGATAATTCTTCAAAAATAGAAAACTGTTGTGATCAAACCCAGATGTTTCTATTTTTATATTCTTGGCACATGTTTTCAGCAAAGATTTTCATCTCCAAAAAGAGAATACAGGCACTGCCTTCAGTGTTTGAGGCCCTGGGAAGCAACGTGGGTTTGATATAGGCAAGCATGTTAGTGTTTGTTTTTCTTTGGACAATTAGTATGAAAGAATGAGGCTATGGAAGAATCTTAGCCTTTGGATTGCTAGTTATTTTAAGCTGTGGACAGGAATTTGGTGCTTTGTACCACCGAGTAAAGATAAATTATACAAGACATTTGTGGGTATTACGAATAACATGATTCAATACCTTACAGAACTCACAGTGTTTCATCTTTAAGGTTCATAATGGCTGATAAAAACAGAGCAGGAAATAAAGCTTGCCAACTTGAGAAGAGGAAGGTTGATTAGTTTATGGCCCTGCTTCTTAAGAATTGTTGAGGAAATCTCAGTAACCCACCATTAATAAACATTACAGATTATAGTAAGCCAATTCACTTTTCTCTGTTTCTTAGATTTCTGGTGAGGATATTTAATGATGCAGATAGGTTTCTGACTGAGTTAATGCTATCACTTACCATAATTCCTCTGACTTATAATACTTGTAAGCCCCTTATAAAGAGGAAATAATAAGCTTTCCCTTGGATTTTCTACCATAAAAAGCTGCTTAAGTATTAAACATTGAGAACTTTATAAAATACTTGTAATAATCTCTGAAGAACCAACACACTTATGGATTTTCTTCATCAAGTCTGTTATGTAACTTTATTTTTTAACAATAAACTCAATGTAGAATCTTTTTCAGCTAGGTTAATGCATGAGACTTGAATAAACAAAGTATACAATTTTGAAGGGTTTTAAATTGTTAGTTATTTGTATTTTATACTTTAAAATTTGTTTGATGGCATTTCTTCTCACATTTACGATTCACCAAATGAAAGGAGTTCAGCTAGTTTTCAAATGCAAAATGCGCAAGCTATTTTCTATAGTTTAAGCAGAAAGGTATTTAATACAAGAAAGAAATTGGGTGCTTACAGAATCATTGGAAGGGCTACAGAGTAGGCTTTAGTTTGGGCCCTCAGTGGAATTCTAACACCAATAACTTAGATTTAAGTTCCTGGGTGGTGCAAACTTTTAATGTGCTTGACTGGTATCACTCAAAGGTTGGTGGCTTGAGTCCATTGAGAGGCATCTCAGAAAAAATGCCCTGTGTCTGACTTCTGAAAAGACAGTCCCTGTAAACCTCATGGAGCACTTTTCTATCTGATACATACTAGGTCACCATGAGTCAGAATTGACTTGAAAATAAAAACCCACTTAGTGCTCCAGGGACACCTTAACTTCTCCGGTCAGGAAACTTCTGCATCTACTGCTGGAGTAGCTAAAGACTCTAACTACAATCAAGGAATCAAAACACAGCCACCAAAATAGACTTTGAACAAACCGGTGGCGTAATGCTAATCACAGGTCTATAGTAGGGAATTAATTTCATTTCTCCGTTTTAGTCAGTCTCTTACCTTCTTCCTTTACCCCTGGTCTAAGCAACACCATATTAGTGTCGGGTTCCATGTTAGCCAAGGTTCTCCAGAGAAATAGAACTCTCAGTTTGTCATCTGTCATCTCTTGTTATCTATCATCTTCTGAATCTGGCAGATGATACAATATGAATGTTGTCTAGGCTTTCACAGACTGTGGGTATATGTTATGTTATATTCAGCATTAATAACTCAAGTATCCACACCTCACCCCCACACATAGGATCCTTAGTTTTCTTTGATTTCACCTAACCTTTTATTTCTGGTTATCTCCCAAATCTCTCACATATAATATGGGAATAATTCCATTCTTGGTGTATCTGTGCTCTTTTGCTTCACTCTGCCCAGACAAGGGGCTTATCCTTACCTTTTGCTGATTGACAGTCTCTGATATGCGTAGCTATTCTCAGAGAAGGGATGACAATGCTTTGCCCAGCCCAGCTATACAGCTGTCATACTCTCCTTCTCCAGCCTGGACTTCAGTCTTGTCCTTAGTCCTACAGAGCATAGTAGCTCTTTGCCAGTGTCTCCCTTGAGACATGAGGGTATTGCTAATTATGCATATCCAGTGATATTCTGCATCTGGCTAGAACTAGCTCAAAGGAGCTGATTTTTAGTTTTTCAGGAATTTTGTGGGCCATTTGTTTAAATATATGTTGACAGGGAAATGAACTGCCATTCTGGCATTACTGAGTGACGCCCGGAAAGACGCACACAGTAACTCCTCAATGCAGAGTATGACACCATGCAATTCTAATAGATATAAAGAGTCTCAAAAGTCTAGGAAATAGTAAAATACAATAATTAGGAATCAACGAATTTTGAGTACTTACTACCTTGTGTCTGAAATTCTCAGTAAACTGAAAAGAATTTGGCAATGATATGTGTATCTCTGTGTTATAATCAGTGGTATAGCCTGTTTAAAGTCTAACCTGTCTTCCAGGCTACCAAATAGTCTTTTCTTACATATTAGGATCCAGGCTGGCAACTCATTTTAAGCAAACAACTCATTTTATTTTTCTGTTTTAATTCATGTCTTATATTCTTGTTTTACCACTGGGCCCAAGGGACCCTGTATAAGTCAGGAGTCTCCAAAGCCATAAACCTATCTACATACCAACTTACCTACCTCCAAACCCAGTGCCATTGAGTTGATCCCATACGATTTCCAAAGAGTGGCTGGTGAACTTGAACTGTGTCAACAGCCAAACACTTAACTATGGCACCACCAGGGCTCCATGAGTGTTTCTGTGTTCTCAAGGCTTTTCAGGCTAGCCTACTTTTTTAATACCGAAATAAAGTGACTAGAATCCCCTTTTTGTGTGGACTAAAGAAGTTCAGGGTTGTTCCCAACATTTCTTCACCTAAGAGCATAGTCTCCTGCCCCCCACCCCAGCTACTCTGACCTTGCAATATTGGGTTAAGATGGAAGGAGTATTCAAGTCATGTTGAAGTCTACTTAGTATCGTTCTTGTTTCCAAAGTATGCTATCACCGATTTCACCCAACCAAATTTCAACCAACTACCTAATGTAAACCCTCAACCTCCCCCTCCCTCCTTCCCCTCCCTTGCAGCCGTCAAAGAGTCTTTTCTTCTGTGCATAAGTCTGTTTTTGAGTTTTTATGGTAGGAGTCTCATGCAATATTTGTCCTTTTGTCACTGATTACTTTCACTCAACATAATATCTTCCAGTTGAAAGCAGGTTATGAGATGTTTTCTGGAATCATCATTGTTCTTTATTATTGCAGAGTGCTCCATTGAGTATATATACAATAGTTTACCTATCCATTCCTCTGTTGTTGGGCATCTGGGTTGATTCCATGATTTTGTTATCAAGGACTGTGCTGCAAAAAACATTCTTGTGCATGTATCCATTGGCGTGAGTGGACTTGATTCTGTAGGATATATTCCAAGTAGTGAAATTACTGGGTCAAATGCTATATCTGCATCCATTTTTTTTAAGGAAGTGCCAGATTGCTTTCCAAAGAGGCTGGACCATTTTGTAGCCCCACCAACAGTGTAGGAGAGTTCCGCTTTCTCCACAGCCTCTCCAGCATTTGTTGTTTTATGTTTTTTGGATCATGGCCAACCTTGTTGGGGTGAGATGGTATCTCATTGCAGTTTTTGGTTTGAATTTCTTTAATAACTAAAGATCGTGAACATGTCCTCATGTGTTTTTTGGCTGCCTGGATCTCCTCTTTAGAGAAATGTCTGTTCATCTCCTTTGCCCATTGCTTAACTGGATCATTTATCTTCTTCTTATTGATATTTTATAGTACCTTGTAGATTATGGAGCTCAGGCATCGGTCTGATATAGAGTTGCCAAATATTTTTTCCCATTCTGTAGGTGATCATTTAACTCTTGTCATAAAGTCTTCGGATGAGCAAAAGTGTTTGATTCTTAGTAGTTCCTATTTATCTATTTCCTGTTGATTGTGGTTTGTTTGACAGATTTTGAAGTCTGTCTACATTGTGTATTAAAACTTCCATTGTTGTTCCTACTTTTTCTTGGATGAGCTTTATCGTTTTAGATTTGATATTTAGGTCTCTTATCCAGTTTGAGTTGTTTTTTGTATAAGGTGTAACATATGGGTCTTGTTTCAGTTTATTGCAGATGGATATCCAATTTTGCCAGCACCCTTTGTTGAAGAGATTGTTTTTTTCACCCCAGCTTAATGTCTTAGGGCCTCAAGGCCCACTTGGACAGAAACTCTGTCCCATTGGCTTTAGAAGCACCCTAAGCCCAAGTGAGTGGCAATTCCTCCCTTACGAACACAGCATGCCATGGTTCTACCCTTTCAAACCTCTGAGGTCATGGCCATATCTCTTGAGACTGAAGAGCATTGCTGTTGTGTAGAATATCTCAGAAAATGTAAGAGTATTTCCAAAGCTTTGAGGGCTAATGTAATATGTTCTGTTGACTTGCCTGTTGCCTGTTAATGCCTTCTAAGTTTCACAGATGTAGAAGAGTTCTTGTATTTTGGACTTGGAACTGATTTAAGACTTTTGTTATATGGATGGACATAATTTTGCTATGGTGAGATGAATGTGTTAAATGTTTTGTGATGTGATTTTGGGGTTGTCAAAGGGTGGGATGTCATGGTTGGAATTGTGTCCCCCCAAAAATGTGTGCAGTCACGTGGCTGGGATATGGTTCCCGGTATCTTGGGACTGTCCTCCATTGTGTGGTTTTGCTAACCTGTATGTTAAAGGATTAGGGTGGGGCTGTGAATTCCTGCTGTGGGGGGAGTTGCCCTGGAGTATGGCTTGCGCCACCCTTAATGCTTTTAGCTTGCAAGGAATAAAAGGAAAAAGAAACAAAGGACAATTTGAGAACCTCGCTACCATCAAGCAAGCAGCACCGGGAGCAGAGTGCATCCTTCAGACCAGAGGTTGTTGCATAAGGACGCTCCCTGGACAAAGACTGATGCAATACTGGACTTTCCTCCAGAGCCGACAAGGGGAAAGTCTTTCCCTGGAGCGGACACCCTGAATATGGACTTGCAACCTACTGGACTGTGTAAGAATAAATCTTTCTTTGTTAAAGCCATCCACTCTGTGGTATTTCTGTTAGAGCAGCCTAGCTGACTAAAACACTCCAGCTTAATGTCTTAGGGCCTTTGTCAAATATCAGCTGTTCATAGGCAGATGGCTGGGCTCTCAGTTCTGCTCCATTGATCTATCTGTCTCTTTTTGTACCAGTACCCAGGTGTTTTGACAACTCTGACAGTGTAACAGGTTCTAAAGTTGGGTAGTGGGAGGTCTCCCAGTGTGTTCTTCTTCTCCAGTAGTGCTTTATTTATCCATAGCTTCTTCCCTTTCCAAACAAAATTGGTGATTTGTTTCTCCATCTCATTAAAAAATGTCCTGATGCAAGGCTGGTTCAACATCAGGAAAATAGTTAATGTGATTAACCACATAAATAACAGAAAAGACAAGGATCACCTGATTTTGTCCATTGATGGCGAAAAGGCATTTGATAAAGTCCAACACCCATTCATGCTAAAAACTCTCAGCAAAATGGGCATAGACGGCAAATTCCTCAACACAATAAGGGCTACTTACACAAAGCCAATTGCCCACATCATCCTGAATGGAGAGAGACTGAAAGACTTTCCCTTGAGATCAAGAACTAGACAAGAATACCTACCTCTCCTATTCAACACTGTGCTAGAAGTTCTAGCCAGAGCAATTAGACAAAACGAAGAAATAAAGGGCATCTGCATCGGCAAAGAGGAAGTTAAAATCTCCCTGTTCACAGATGATATGATTGTATATGCAGAGAACCCCAAGGAATCTATAAGTAAGCTACTCAAACTGATAGAAGAGTTCAGCAAAGTCTCAGGATACAAGATCAACATAAGTAAATCAGTAGGTTTGCTTTATACCAACAATGAGACTGCTAAGGAGGAAATTATCAAATCAATACCATTTACGATAGCCCCTAAGAAGATAAAGTACCTAGGAATTAATCTAACCAGAGAAAAAACAGACCTTTACAAAGAGAACTACAAGCCCTTACTACAAGAAACTAAGAGAGACTTAGATAAATGGAAAAACCTACCCTGCTCATGGATAGGAAGACTTAACATTGTGAAAATGTCTATTTTACCCAAAGCAATTTATTTATATAATGCAATCCCAATACAAGTTCCAGCATCATTTTTTAATGAGATGGAGAAGCAAATCACCAATTTTGTTTGGAAAGGGAAGAAGCCCCAGATAAGTAAGGTACTACTGAAGAAGAAGAACACACTGGGAGGCCTCTCATTACCCGACCTTAAAACATACTACACTGCCACAGTGGTCAAAACAGCCTAGTACTGGTACAAGACCAGACAGATCGATCAATGGAACAGAATTGAGACCCCAGAGATGACACCATCTTTCTATAAACAGTTGATATTCGACAAAGGCCCTAAGACATTAAACTGGGGTAAAAACAGTATCTTAAACAAATGGTGCTGGCAAAATTGGTTATCCATCTGCAATAAACTGAATCAAGATCCATATCTTACACCTTATACAAAAACTAACTCCAACTGGATAAAAGACCTAAATATCAAACGTAAAACGATAAAGCTCATCCAAGAAAAGGTAGGAACAACAATGGAAGTTTTAATACACAGTGAGGACAGACTCCAAAATCTGTCAAAGAAACCTCAATCAACAGAAAGAAAATAGATAAACGGGAACTATTAAGAATCAAACACTTTTGCTCATCCAAAGACTTTATTAATAGAATTAAAAGAACACCCACAGAATGGGAAAAAATATTTGGCAACTCTATGTCAGATCGACGCCTGATCTCCATAATCTATAAGATACTACAAAATATCAATAAGAAGAAGATAAACCACCCAATTAAGTGATGGGCAAAGGAGATGTAGAGACACTTCAATATAGAAGAGGTCCAGGCAGCCAAAAAACACATCCAGACATGTTCACAATCTCTAGTTATTAAAGAAATTCAAATCAAGACAACAATGAGATACCATCTCACCCTAACAAGATTGGCCATGATCCAGAAAACACAAAACAACAAATGCTGGAGAGGCTGTGGAGAAAGTGGAACCCTCATACACTGTTGGTGGGGTTGCAAAATGGTCCAGCCTCTTTGGAAGGCAATCTGGCACTTCCTTAAAAAATGGATATGGATACACCATTTGACCCAGTCATTCCACTACTTGGAATATATCCTACCGAATCAAGGCCTTTCACACCAACGGACACATGCACCAGAATGTTTACCATAGCACAGTCCACGATAACAAAAAGATGGAATCAACCCAGATGCCCAACAACAGAAGAATGGATAGGTAAACTATGGTACATATACTCAATGGAGCACTATGCAATGATAAAGAATAACGATGATTCCAGGAAACATCTCCTAACCTGGTTTCAACTGGAAGACATTATGTTGTGTGAAAGTAGTCAGCGACAAAAGGACAAATACTGTATGAGACCTCTATGATAAGATCTCAAAAACAGACTTGTGTATAGAAGAAAAGACTCTTTGACAGCTGCAAGAGAGGGGAGGGAGGGAGGAGGAGGGGGGAGGGTTTAGTTTAGATAGTTACTAGAAATCTAGTTGGGAGAAAGAGGTGATAGCACACATTAGAAACAAGAACAACATTAAGTGGACTTCAGCATAACTTGAGTACTCCTTCCATCTTAACTCAATACTGCAATGAGTAGCTGGGGCGGGGGGCGGGGGACTATGCTCTTAGGTGAAGTCCAGGTCAATTGGCACAACTAGCATTTTGCTAAGCGAGCTCTCTGCACCCCACATTGGTGAGTGGCGTCTGGGATCTTATAAGCTGCCAAGCTGCCATCTGAGGACACAGCAAATGGTCGCAACTCAGCAGGAACACATACTCACCGAGGACCAAAATGACATGCGGTAAAGACAACCAAGAAGACAGAGAGACCCACAAGAGTGAGTGCCTACATCGACTTGGGACCGGAAGAACCGGATGGTGCCCGGCCACCACCAGTGATAGCCACGATGGAGCTCACAGAGAGGAGTCTCACTGGCAATACAAGAATAAAAAGAGGTGCATCATGAGATCTCCATTAAAAGACCTCAATTGATGGTCCAGTGGTTTTGGGGTTCCTCTGAGAGCATGGCCCCCGGCCCTGATGCTGCCCTTTCCCATAAATTATAACAAAGGTCCACTCTTTGGACAGGAATGGATTGGACTTGGCAATGAAGAGTGACCATATATTGGAAGCACTTTATGGTTTTATACATGTGTAGGATATCATCTTGCTGACCTCTGGCTGGAGGAAGGGGAGTGGATGGAGAGGAGGGGAAAGGAGGCTGTTGGGAGGATGAGACATGTATGGAGCAGAGAGGAATAGTGTGCAGTCACCGGACAGGGAGAGCAGTGGAAGCTGCATATAGGTGGACATGTAAATTTATGTGTGAATGTACATTTTCACTCAGTCATGCTAAATAAAAATTAAAAAAAAAAAAAAAATGTCCCCGAAATTTGTATTGGGATTGTGTTGTATAAGTAGATTGCTTTGGTAAAATAGACATTTTTACAATGTTAAGTCTTCTTATCCATGAGCAGGGTAGGTTTCTCCATTTATGTAAGTGTCTTAGTTTCTTGTAGTCAGGACTTGCCGTTCTCTTTGTAAAGGTCTGTTATTTCTCTGGTTAGATTTATTCCTAGGTGCTTTATCTTCCTAGGGGCTATAGTAAATGATACTGATTTGGTGATTTCTTCATTAACAATCTTGCTGTTGGTATAAAGGAATCCTACTGATTTACCTACGTTTATTTTGTATCCTGAGACTTTGCTGAACTCTTCTATCAGGTTGAGTAGTTCGCTTATAGATTCTTTAGGATTCTCTGCATATACAATCATATCATCAAGCAAACAGGGAGATTTTCACTTCTTCTTTGCCAATGCATATGCCCTTTATTTCTTGGTCTTGTCTAATTGCTCTGGTTAGAACTTTTAGTACTATGTTGATAGCAGAGGTGAAAGTGGGCATCCTTGTCTAGTTCCGTTCTCAAGGGAAACTCCTTCAGTCTCTCTCCATTCAGGATGACGTAGGCAGTTGGTTTTGTTTAAATGGCCCTTATTGCATTGAGGAATTTTCTGTCTATGCCTAATTTGCTGAGTTTTTAGCATGAATGGGTGTTGGACTTTATCAAATGCCTTTTCTGCATCAATGGACAAAATCAGGTGATTCTTGTCTTTTGTGATATTTATGTGGTTAATCACATTAATTGTTTTTCTGATGTTGAACCCATCTTTCATCCCTGGTAAGAATCCCACTTGGTCATGATGGATTATTTTTTGGATATGTTGCTGTATTCTATTGGCAAGAATTTTGTTGAAGATTTTTGCATCTAGGTTCATGAGTGATATCAGTTTGTAGTTTCCTTTCTTGTTGAGTCTTTCCCTGGTTTTGGTATCAGGGTTATGTTGGCCTCATAGAATGAATTTGGGAGTACTCCATCCCTTTCTATGCTGTGAAATAGTCTCAGTATTATTGGAGATAACTCTTCTCTAAAAGCTGGGTAGAATTCTGTGGTGAAGCCACCTGGGCCCAGACTTTTTTTTGGTTGGCAGTTTTTTGATGACTTTTTGAATCTCTTCATTTGTGATGGGTTTATTAAGTTGTTCTGCTTCACCTTGTGATAATTTGGGTAGGTGATATGAATCAAGGAATTTGTCCATGTCCTCTAGGTTTTCAAATTTGTTAGAATACAGTCTTTCATAGTATTCTGTTATCATATTTTTGATTTCTGTTGGGCCCTAGGGTCTCCATGAGTCAGATCTGACTCGACGGCACTTGGCTGGCTTTTCTGGGTCTGTTATGACAACTCCCCTCTCGTTTCTAATTTGGGTTATTTGTTTCCTTTCCTGTTTTTCTTTAGTAAGCTTAGCCAGTAGTTTGTCAATTTTGTTGATCTTTTCAGAAAACCAGCTTTTGGTCTTTACAATTTTTTCAATTGTTTTTCTATTGTCGAATTCATTCAGTTCTGCTCTGATCTTTATGATCTGTTTTCTTCTGTTGCCTGAGGGGTTCCTCTGTTTTTCTCTCTCTACTTGTTCAAGCTGTAGGGTTAGTTCCTTGATTTGATTTCTTTCTTCCTTCCGGATGTATGCATTTATGGAGATAAACAGACCTCTGAGGACTGCTTTGGCTGTATCCCATAGGTTCTGGTAGGAAGTATTTTCGTTCTCATTGGAATCCATGAATTTCTTTATTTCATCCTTGATTTCTTTTATAACTCATGTTTTTTTGAGCAAGATGTTGTTCAGTTTCCAAGAGTTCTATTTTCTATCTGTGTTTTTTCTGCTATCGATTTTGACTTTTATGGCTTTATGATCTGAGAAGATACTTTTCAATGGTATGGATTTTGTTGAGAATTGCATTATGTCCTAACACATGGTCTATTCTGGAGAACGTTCCATGTAGACTGGAGAAGAAGGTGTAGTTGTCTGCTGATGGGTAGAAAGCTCTGTATATATCGATGGGGTTTAGTTGGTTAATTGTGGCAATGAGGTCTTCTGCATCTTTACTGAGCTTTCTCTAGATGATCTGTCCAGTACTGAGAGTGGAGTGTTGAAGTCTCCTACCGTTACTGTGGAGTGATCTAACTCTTTTTGAGTGCAGTCAGTATTTCTTCGACATACTTAGGTACTCTGATATTAGGTGCATAGATATTTAATATAGTTAAGTCTTCATTGTGTACTGAACCTTTCAGCAGTAAATCTTGTCCATTTTTGTCCACGATGGTGGATTTTACATTAAAATTGATTTTGTCTGAGATTAGAATTGCCACCCCTGCTCTTCTTTGTTCATTGTTAGCTTGAGATATATTCTTCCATCCTTTAATTTTCAGTTTGTTCCTATCATTAGGTCTCAAGTGAGTTTCTTGTAGACAGCATATGGATGGGTCATGTCTTTTGATCCAAGATGTCACTCAATGTCTCTTTACTGGAGCATTCAGTCCATTCACATTCTATGTAATTATTGATAGGTATGTGTTCACTGCTGCCATTGTGATATGTTTATTTTTGTGATGATGTTATCTCTGTTGTTCTTATTAGTCTGTTCTGGGACATTCTTTTTTGTGAGTTGATTTTTCACCTTTTACAGAGCTGGTTTTGTAGTTGTTGAGACTCCTGTGTTACATTTCTTGATATGGTATGTTACATCTTTGTTGTGCTTTACGGCTGCCCCTAAGATCCCCCTTAATTAACTATATATAAATACCATTTTAGTTACTACCAGTCTTGTCAACTTACTCTACCAGTCTTGTCAACTTCCTCTCCATCTGGAAGGATTATAACGACTGTAGTACATCCCTCTTTTTAATATGATGGCACCATAGTTTTCATGATAATCACTGGATTGTTTCTTTCAGTACTAAAGCTGTGATTGAGTTTGGAGCCTTCCCTACCTGAGTAGAATTATGGATGATGTTTTGTTCTAAGATACAGAGTTAGTGGTTTTGTTCGTCTAAGCCAAATCCAAGAACTTCTTTCAGCATTTCTTGTAGTTTGGGTTTGGTTTTTATAAAGTCTCTGAGTTCCTGTTTATCTGGGAATGTCTTAATTTGATTTTCATATTTGAAAGATAGTTTTGCAGGATATATAATTCTTGGTTGGAAGTTCTTCTCCTTCAAGGCTTTGAAGGTGTCATGCCACTGTCTCTGTGCCAGCATGGTTTCTGCTGAGAAATCTGACAAAAGCCTACAGGGTTTTCTTCTGAATATTAGCTTTGCTTTGAGTCTTGCTGCCTTTAAGAGTTACTGCTTATGTTTCATTTTGTTAAGCTTGATTATAGTATGTTTTGGAGTCTTTCTT
Organism: Heterohyrax brucei; assembly: GCA_028571685.1. Classification (NCBI taxonomy): domain Eukaryota; kingdom Metazoa; phylum Chordata; class Mammalia; order Hyracoidea; family Procaviidae; genus Heterohyrax; species Heterohyrax brucei. Next base: position 91,435,063 of record CM053146.1, read on the forward strand.
TTGAGATCTATATTGAGTGGCATGAGGTATGCATCTCGGATATCTATATTCTCTTCCTTCATGATTTCTGGGAAGTTTTCTGTCAGCAGCTCAGCAACAATACTCTCTGTGTTTTCAGGTATCTCACCCTGTTCAGGGACTCCAATTAATTGAAGGTTGTTCGTCTTAATAGAGTCCCACATGCTTCTTAGTGCTTCTTCAATTTTCTTGTTTCTTTTTTCTGATTTTTCCTCATAGACACTGGCATCAGTAGTTCTGTCTTCCAAGTCAGAAATTCTTTTTTCCATTTGTTCCATTCTGTTTTCTTGGCTTTGAATGGACGTTTCTATGTCTTTGATTTTATTCTTGATCTGTTGGATTTCAGAGTACTGGTGTTCCATCAGATCGAACAGCTTGCTTAATTTTTTATTTTGTTCTCCTGCATTTTGTATAAGGTCTAGAAGGGCTCTGTATATAATCCTTTTACAGTCATCTTCTGATGATTTCAGAAAAGTTTCTTCATCCAGAAAAGTCCTTGATTGTTTTGTTTATGAACCTTCTGAAGCCTTGGGTGATTTCTTGTTTGCCACAAGTGTCTGTTGCTTTTTGGGTCCCATTTGAGTAAGTAGAGCCTGGGAGAGATACTATGAGGATGGACCGCTGATTTTTCTATAGGCTGTCTTAACATGTAAAACAACAGATATCTGACCACTTCCCAATTCTGTGAGGTTTCCAGGTATAGAGGTCCCTCTTCCCAGCTGACAAAGTAAGCACCTCTATATCCAACCCCAGATGATACGAACTAGTTCAAAATACAGCAATACTACTGCCCTGTTGGCCTCTGCTGACAGGCCCAGCCTTGGGCAACACTGTGTCAACTACTGCTTTTCTGTGGGCTCTCCTGTGGGCAGGCTCTGGCTCCCAAGCTAAGAATTAGGTACAGCTTCAGCCACTGTATCTAAGAAGGCACCCTCCATTCGGTCGGCGGACAGAGGGGCTGAAGGTGCTGAGAGATAGTCAATCATCCACCTCTGTTGCCGGGCCCCCACCAGAGGTGACACTGCATAAAATGTTGCTTTTCTGTCAGAGAAACGCTGTCCTGTTTGCAGGCACTGACTCCCAGACTAAGAATTACATCCCGCTAAAATCTCCGTGTCCAACATGGCGTCCCACACCCAGGCACTGTGATTCTGTATGAACCGCACTGTGGCAGAGATAAAAAGACAGGCCCAAAGTGGCTAGATGAACAGAGTCCAAAGCCTAGTTCTCAAAATATAGCAATTTCACCTGCCTATCCCACTAGCAGTGCGTCTGAGTCTAGACGCTAGACAAGACACAGCTCCGCCCGCTGGCCAAGACAGAGAAAAAAAAAGTCAAAATGGTGCATTTACCTTTAGTCTGTGAGAGCCAGGGCTAGCTGGGAGCTGGAGTCAGCAAAAGATAGGAGGCTTTTCATTCAGTGGTATGAAGTCCAATTTAATAGCCCTGTGCTGTGTCCTGGGGTCTTACTAGGTGATCAGAAGGCTCCGTTTGATAATCAGTTCAGGTCTTGGTTTCCAGAGAGATATAAGGAGATGTGTGCTTAGTCTGCCATCTTGACTCCACCTCCCCAACATTTCTGAAGAATCCCAAGACAGTGCCTACAATTCCATAGAGAGTGTTTTACTTCTTGCTTTCATTTTACTTTACTTGTCTGAAGACATAAATTCTCTTCCTACTACATTTTAGCCAAGAAGTGGACAAAGACACCTTGTCTGTCACCTCCCAAGACACCAACAACTATATGTATACTTGTTGTATGTAATAAACTTGCCATGGTTTGGAGGAAAATGTAGAATAAACAAAACAGAAAACAATACATAACCTATTCCAAGTTTCATACATCCTTACAGCTGTCTATTTGGCATTCCTCAACAACAGAATGTTTTATTGACCACCTGTCTACTTTGGCCACTGTCTGCTTTTTGTTTCAACCCTTTTTTCTTTCCAAAGTCCCAATCTTTTGTCTCTTCTGTATGCCTTCCATTGTTAAAGGAAGAAATAAGCTCTTAACAATTGGAATAAAACTGCAAATCATCACATCCCTTTATTCACCAAAGATGCTCTTTATTTTATTTTTCAGTCATTTGGCACTGTTTTGTTTTAACCTGTCTTTTTTAAAACTAAGCATGGGTTCATGTGTGTACTTATGTGCCTATTTGTTTTGTTATCAGAGGGTAATCAAAGATCTTCCAATGTGTTTTCCTAATCAAATTATAAGTCTCCTCCTATAGCATCCAACTGCAAATATGAATTGCCTTTAGATTCCAGCTTTAAAAGTCACATTTTTCTTTGATCAGGTAGATCAAGCCTGTTTCTGATTCAACTTATAACCACCAAGAAATTTCTGCCTGGAAATAAGAGACATTTTAAGCATTCAGACATGACCCTGCTTTTTTTGTGAGTTTCATTCATTTGAACACATCTTTTTAAGTGAGGCTTTTGTTATCTTAGTGAATAATGCTGCATAGTAGTGAATATAGGGAGAGTCTGAAATCTCTCAGGCCTGTTGACTGCCAAACTATTTAAAAACACTTGGGTAGCTTGATAGTAAAATTTTTCAATTGCTATTTAATTATTACATACTTTGAAGGGTCAAACACTGTATATCTCAAGTATTTTTTCTTTTCCCTAGATTTCTATGAAGGACAGACATGTCTCTGAGGCGTGGCTGGAAAGATCAAATGTAAGTCAATATAATTTTAGAAAATCACATGGGGCCACTGGTTACCCTTTGAGAAAGCCAACGTAATTACATTATTATAAGTCTCCAGAAAGCACAGTCTATTCTTAATTCTCATTCATACATACACAAATTTCTTCTTGAGTATTGTTTCCAGAAACTCTTTTATGCAGGAGTAATAATGAATAAGCATCATATCACCACATTATTTGTATTGTTTACCACACTTATTTATTTGTATGAAATCAATCTTTAAAGCTTCCAGTCCATTTTCAGAGATATTAAATAGCACTAATTTGAGGTTAATGAATTTATTTTAGGAGATTCAGATACAGTTCTCTTAAAATAATGCATATGCAGTCATTTCTTAACTTTAGCATAGGTTGTTCTCTAATAAGATTAAGAGAATTTGAAAACTGGAGCAGATTTTTCATGTGGCAACAAAGTGGTAGAAGTCTTTACAGAAAAGATAAGCAATTGATGACACAGCTGACATGCCATACAAGTCTGACATTAAGTCTGAGAATTTAATTGTTGTAAGTGCTAGATACGTTGTTACTGAATATCACTATGTCTACTTCAAATTACTTGCACTGCAAAGTTGTGTATTGATGTCAGTGCCTAAATCTTCCCTTCAATTTTGGAACTCTTTCTGGAATGGCCATTGCACATGGCGTCATGGCGGCAAGTCCATGAACTGAGTTGTGTTGTTGTCTGAGAGGGAGTTTTCAGCCAGTAAACAGATAACTGTATTGGAATACCCTTCCTACTTACCTGGTCTGGCCCCCAGTGACTTTTGTCTTTATCTGAAGATCAAAAAAGAATTGAAAGGAGGACATTTTGATGATGTTCAGGATATTAAGTGTAATATGACAACAGCTCTGAAGGCCATTCCAGAAAATGAGTTCCAAAATGACTTTGAAGGGTGGGCTAGGTGTGGTGTCCATGCATAGCTTCCCACGGGAAGTATTTTGAAGGTGACAGGAGTAATATTCAGCAATGCAGTATGTAGCACTTTTTGTAGGATGCATCTGTGAACTTAATTGGCAGTCCTGGTATATTTGCAATGATAAATAGCATGAAGCTGCTCTAGAATTTAGCAAATAATTGTACAAATAATGAAACTGATCCAAATAATGATATATTTGGTCTTGATTGCTGGTGCGTGAAGTTTACTGTAAGGAATATAATTATATGGTTGTTAGATTCTGAAGAGATCTGGATACTTTTACAGACATAAGATGAAATCAGGGCTTCAGATGGTCTGTTTGAGTTCAAACTCATGATGATAATTTACATTTCTAACATATTCCCAGGTAATGCTAATACTATGGATTAGGGACCAATTCTGAGAACAGCTAGTAGTGGTTCTCAGTATTTATTATACATGTCATCACCTGGGAATACTGTTAAAATGTTGATTCTGATTCTGTATATCTGAGAGTTGGAAATCTAAGTTCTCAGCAGGCATTTACATGGGAGCAAGACAAAGCCCTAGATGAAATAGATGATACTTGGTCTTTTTAGCCGTAATTTCTTTCCTACAGGGTATATTCTCCACAGTAGAATTAACATTCTTGAAGTAGCTGGCAAGGAAAGGACACTGCATACATAGCGCTCATGAGAATGTTAGTGCAGAAACTTGAGTTAATTGAATTCTGATAAACAGTAGACAAAAACATCTGTTATTCTCATTTCTTTGGGAGTCCAAGAGGAGGTGATGGTGTTCAGAGAGTTTCAGAAAAGCGTAGTTTGGTATCTGCTTGGCCGGTGAGGGGATACCTGAGCTCAAAGTTGGCAAAATCCTTTAACTTCTCCATCTTAACACTCAAATATAATTCCTTAGACAACTCTATACCTTTTGTTCCAGGACATTTCTTAAATCTGTCCCTTTCCTTCCATTTCTAATACCTCTACTTTATTTAGGTCTTTGTTGAGCGATTTTCATAGTTCCCGTATGAGTTACAGGGACTCCATTTTCTTCTTACTCAGGTACATTTTTTAGAAGACTGGATTGACCACATGTCACCTCTCTTTGATAAATGTAGTAGTGCACGGTATTTTAGATTTAGTAAATTTCATGTGTGTTTCTCTGGCCAAATGGGGCCTGACTGGGGACTGGTCTGTTTAAAATGTTTAGCAATTATTCACCAAATTTACCCAGCACATGAGTTGAGAGAATAATATATTACTGTCACTTGTTTGTATCTGTTATGTTGTCAGGTGATCTTGAGTTGGTTCCTACTCGTAATGACCGTTTGTACAAGAGACTGAAACAGTGCCTGCCAGGTCCTGTGCTAGCCTCTCAATCATTGTCATGGCTGAGCTCTTTGTTGCAACCATGCCAATTCATGTTGGTGTCCTTCCTCTTTTCCCTGACTCTATAGTTTACCAAGCATGATATTATTATATAAGAACCGGTCTCTCTTGAAAACATGTCCAAAGTATGTGAAATGAGGTTTCCCCATCTCCACTTCCAAGGAGCACTCTAATTTTACTTCTTCTAAGATGGACTTGTTTGTTCTTCTGGCAGTTCATGGTGTCTTCAGTATTCTACATCAGCACCATAATTCAAAGGCATCAATTTTTTTTGACCTTCCGTCTTCATTGTCCTGGTTTCTCATGTGTATGTTGAGGCAGTTAAAAATACCATGGCTTCGGTTAGGCACACCTTAGTTCTCAAAGTGACATCTTTTCTTTTTGATAGTTGAAAGATGTCTTTTACAGCAGGTTTGCTCAGTGTAATAATACATCATTTGATTCCTTTTTTTTTTTTATTTAACATAACTGAGTGAAAATGTACATTCACATGTAAATTTACATGCCCCCCTATATGCAGCTTCCACTGCTCTCCCTGTCCGGTGACTGCACACTATTCCTCTCTGCTCCATACATGTCTCATCCTCCCAACAATCTCCTTTCCCCACCTCTCCATCCACTCCCCTTCCTCCAGCCAGAGGTCAGCAAGATGATATCCTATAGATGTATAGAACCATAAAGTGCTTCCAACATATGGTTACTTTGCATTTCCAAGTCCATTCCATTCCTGTTCAAAGAGTGGACCTTTGTTATAATTTATGGGAATGGGCAGCATCAGGACCGGGGGCCCTCTCAGAGGAACCCCAAAACCGCTGGACCATCAATTGAGGTCTTTTAGTGGAGATCTCATGATGCACCTCTTTTTATTCTTGTGTTGCCAGTGAGGCTCCTCTCTGTGAGCTCTGTCATGACTATCACTGGTGGTGGCCGGGCACCATCCGGTTCTTCCGGTCCCAGGTCGATGTAGGCACCCATTCTTGTGGGTCTCTCTGTCTTCTCGGTTGTCTTTACCGCATGCCATTTTGGCCCTCGGTGAGCATCCGTTCCTGCTGAGTTGGGACCATTTGCTGTGTCCTTGGATGGCAGCTTGGTAGCTTTTAAGACCCCAGACGCCACTCACCAATGTGGGGTGCAGAGAGCTCTCTTAGCAAAACGCTAGTTGTGCCAATTGGCCCGGAATTCGCCTAAGAGCATGGTCCCCCGCCCCCCGCCCCAGCTACTCTATCCTTGCACTATTGAGTTAAGATGGAAGGAGTACTCAAGTTATGCTGAAGTCCACTTAATATTATTCTTGTTCCTCGTGTGTGCTGTCACCGCATTCTCCCAACTAGATTTCTAGTAACTACCTAAACTAAACCCTCCCCCCCTCGCCCTTCCTCCCTCCCCTCCCTTGCAGCTGTCAAAGAGTCTTTTCTTCCATACACAAGTCTGTTTTTGAGATCTTATCATAGAGGTCTCATACAGTATTTGTCCTTTTGTCGCTGACTACTCTCACTCAACATAATGTCTTCCAGTTGAAACCAGGTTAGGAGATGTTTCCTGGAATCATCGTTATTCTTTATCATTGCGTAGTGCTCGATTGAGTATATATACCACAGTTTACCTATCCATTCTTCTATTGTTGGGCATCTGGGTTGATTCCACCTTTTTGCTATTGTGGACTGTGCCGCGATAAACATTCTGGTGCATGTGTCCGTTGGTGTGAAAGGCCTTGAATCTGTAGGATATATTCCAAGTAGTGGAATTACTGGGTCAAATGGTATATCAATATCCATTTTTTTAAGGAAGCGCCAGATTGCCTTCCAAAGAGGCTGGACCATTTTGCAACCCCACCAACAGTGTATGAGGGTTCCACTTTCTCCACAGCCTCTCTAGCATTTGTTGTTTTGTGTTTTCTGGATCATGGCCAATCTTGTTGGGGTAAGATGGTATCTCATTGTTGTCTTGATTTGAATTTCTTTAATAGCTAAAGATTGTGAACATGTCCGCATGTGTTTTTTGGCTGCCTGGATCTCCTCTTTAGTGAAGTATCTGTCCATCTCCTTTGCCCATCGCTTAATTGGATGGTTTATCTTCTTCTTATTGATATTTTGTAGTATCTTATAGATTATGGAGATCAGGCGTCGATCTTACATAGAGTTGCCAAATATTTTTTCCCACTCTGTGGGTGTTCTTTTAATTCTATTAATAAAGTCTTTGGATGAGCAACATTTGATTTCTTGACTGCTCCTTCCATGAGTGTTGGTTGTGGATACAAGCAAAATGAAATCCTTGATAACTTTACTGTTTGTTGCATTTATCATGATGTTGATTATTAGTCCAGTTGTGAGGCTTTTTGTTCTCTTGATGTGGAGATGTAATCCACACTAAATGCTGTAGTCTTTGATCTTCATCGGTAAAAGCTTCAAGTTCTCTTAACTTTCAGTAAGAAAGACTGTGTCATCTATATGTTGCAGATTGTTACTGAGTCTTTCTGCAATCCTGATGCCATATTCTTCTTCACATAGTTCAGTTTCTCAGGTTATTTGCTCAACAAACAGGTTGAAGAAGTGTGACCATATAACCCTAACACGTCTTTCCTGATATTAAACCATACGATATCCCCTCGTTCTCCCACGTCTGTCAGTTTGTCTGCTGCGGGGACTTGCATGTTGCTGTGATGCTGAAAGTTATGCCACCAGTATTCAGATACCAGCAAGGTCACCCATGGAGGAAGGGTTTAAGCTGAGTTTACAATCTAACACAGAATAGGAAGAAGGACCTGACAGTGTACTTCTGTAAAGAGCTAACCATTGAAACCCATATCAATGGTGGTAAAATATTATCTGATACGTTGTCAGATAATAAGCCCCTCCAGGTTGGAAGGCACTCAAAAGATGACTGTGGAAGAGCCTCATCAAAGTTGAGTAGACATTAGTGATATGAATGGAGTCAAGCTTTTGTGACCTTCACTTGTTGATGTGGCATGACCCAAAATTAGAACAGCTGAAAACATTCATTAATAATGGAAATGTTGAATGTACAATGTATGCATCCAGCAAAATTAGAAATCATCAAAAGTGAAATGGTTTTGAAATATCAAAACCCTAGGTATTAGTGAACTCTAATGGACTGGTACTGACCATTTTGAATTGGAGAGTCATATGGTCTACAGTGTAGGGAATGACAGCTTGGAGAGGAATGGCTTTTCATTCATTGTCAAAAAGCACATTTCAAGATCTACCCTGAAGTACAGCCATTATGGCAACATGAGATGAATAATACAGTGTACTACGCTGACAATAATAAATGGAAGAGGAATGACACCACATTCATTGTCAGAAAAAAACAACAACAACAAACATTTCAAGGTCTATCCAGAAGTACACTGTTAGTGATCGTCTAATATCCATATGCCTACAAGAAAGACCAGTTAATACAACTGTTGTTCACCAACTGCTAAGGCCAAGGGTGAAGAATTGAAATTGATCTGTCTTGGAAGGAGTACAACCTGAGTGCTTCTTAGAGGCAAGGATGTTGAGACTAAGTCTTACTTTGGATGTGTTGTCAGGAGGGATTGATTCTGGTAGAGGGACATCATGCTTAGTCAAGTAGAGAGTCTGCAAAAAATAAGACCTTCAACAAGATGTATTGACACAGTGAATATAACAATGGGCTCAAAGATAATAATGCTTGGGGTCATGGTGCAGTGCCAGGCAGTGTTTCATCCTGTTGTGCATAGTGTCAGTATGAGTCATAACTGACTCTTTGGTACCCACCAGCAATAATAATAACAAACCCCTTTGTTCTGTCTGAACAACTGCTTGTTGATCTATGTACAGGTTCCACATAAGTACATGTGGAAATGTTAGCTGTAATTTGTTATGATCCACACAGTTGAATGCCAACACAGGTGAACATCTTTCTGGTATTTTATGCTTTCACTGAGGTCTGCCTGATAACAGCAATGGTACGTCTCATTCCACATCCTCTTGTGAGTGTGATTTGACTTTCTGTCAGTTCTCTGTTGATATGCTGCTGCAACTATTTTCAAATTATCCTTGGCATATTTTACTTGCATGTGGTATTAATAATTGTTTGATAATTTGTGCATTTGGTTGTATCACCTTTCTTTGGAATGAGCACAAATATGATTTCTTACAGTCAGTTGGCTACGTAGCTGTCTTTGAAATTTCTTGGCTTAGGCAAGTGAGCATTTCCAGTGTTGGCATCATTGTGAAACATCTCAGCTGGTATTCTGTCAATTTCTAGAGCCTAGTTGTTGTTTTTTTTTGCCATTGCCTTGAGTGTAGCTTACATTTCTTTCTTGATTGTGTGCTACCTCCTGAAATGTTTGAACATTAACTACTTTTTCTATGCAGTGACTGTGTATGCCTTCCATCTTTTGATGCTTCCTGTATTGTTCAATATTTTACCCATAGAATTCTTTACTATTGCAATTCAAGGCTTCAGTTTTTTTCTTCTGTTCTTCTAGCTTGAGGAATGCTGAGCCTGCTCTTTATTTTCGGTTTTATCTTTCCAGGTCTTTACACATTTCACTATAGTACTTTGTTTTATCTTTTTGAGCTGCCATTTGAAATCTTCTGTTCAGCTCTTTTACTTCATTCCTTCCATTCACTTTAACTATTCCATATTCAAAAGCAGTTTTCAGAGCTTCTTCTGACATCCTTTTGGGTCTTTTCTTTTTTACTTTTCCAGGTTATTTCTATTTATTTATTTTATTATGATTGAGTGAAAATGTGGATTCCCATATAAATTTGCATGCCCACCTGTGTACAGCTTCCCATGCTCTCCCTGCCCAGTGACAGCACACTATTCCTCTCTGCTCCATACGTGTCTCATCCTCCCAACAGTCTCCTTTCCCCTCCTCTCCACCCTCTCCCCTTCCTCCAGCCAGAGGTCGGCAGGATGATATCCTATAGATGCGTAGAACTGTAAAGTGCACTAAATATATGGTCACTCTGTGTCGCCAAGTCCAATCCATTCCTATCTGAAGAGTGGACTTTCATTATGATTTATGGGCAAGGGTGGCATCAGGGCCAGGGGCCATGCTCCCAGGGGTACCCCAAAGCCACTGGACTATCAGCTGTGGTCTTTTAGTGGAGATCTCTGGGTGTACCCCTTTTTATTCTTGTGTTACCAGTGAGAAGCAACTTTGTGAGCTCCATCACGGCTATCACTGGTGGTGGCCAGGCACCATCTGGTTCTTCCAGTCCCAAGTTGATGTAGACAACTACTCATGTGGGTCTCTGTGTCTTCTGGGTTGTCTTTCCCCCCGTGTTGTTTTGGTCCTCAGTGATCATTTGTTCCTGCTGAGTTGGGACCTTTTGCTGTGCCCTCAGATGGCAGCTTGACAGCTTTTAAGACCCCAGATGCCACTCACCAATGTGGGGTGCAGAGAAACCTCTTAGCAAAATGCTAATTTTAACAATTGGCCTTGATTTAGCCTAAGAGCATGGTCCCCTGCTCCCCACCCCAGCTACTCTGTCCTTGCAATATTGGGTTAAGATGGAAGGAGTACTCAAGTTATGTTGAAGTCCACTTAATATTGTTCTAGTTTCTAATGTGTGCTGTCACTGATTTCACTCAACCAAATTTCTATCAGCTATCTAATCTAAACTATTCCCCCCACCCTGCCTCCCTCCCCTCCGTTGTAGCCATCATAGAGTCTTTTCTTCTATGCATAAGTCTGTTTTTGAGTTCTTATGGTAGGAGTGTCATACAATATTTGTCCTTTTGTCACTGACTACTTTCACTCAACATAATGTTTTCCAGTTGAAACCAGGTAATGAGATGCTTCCTGGCATCATCATTGTTCTTTATCATTGCATAGTGCTCCATTGAGTATATATACCACAGTTTACCCACCCATTCCTCTGTTGTTGGGCATCTGGGCTGAGTCCATCTTTTTTGTTATCATAGACTGTGCTGTGGTAAACATTCTTGTGCATGTATCCATTGCTGTGAATGGCCTTGATTCTGTAGGATATATTCCAAGTAGTGGAATTACTGGATCAAATGGTATATCTATATGCATTCTTTTAAGGAAGTGTCAGATTTCTTTCCAAAGAGGTTGGACCATTTTGCGACCCCACCAGCAGTGTTGGAGGGTTCCACTTTCTCCACAGCCTCTCTAGCATTTGTTGTTTTGCGTTTTTTGAAACATGGCCAACCTCGTTGGGGTGAGATGGTATCTCATTGTAGTTTTGATTTGAATTTCTTTAATAACTAAGGATCACGAACATGTCCACATGTCTTTTCTTGATGCGTGGATCTCCTCTTTAGAGAAATGTCTGTCTATCTCCTTTGCCCATCTTTTAATTAGATGATTTATCTTCTACTTACTGATATTTTGTAGTACCTTACGGATTATGGAGATCAGACATCAGTCTGACATACAGTTGTGAAATATTTTTTCCAATTCTATAGAGGCCCTTTTAATTCTATTAACAAAATCTTTGGATGAGCAAAAGTGTTTGATTCTTAATAGTGCCCATTTGCCTATTTTCTCTTCTGTTGGTTGCGGTTTGTTTGACAGATATTGAAGTCTGTCTACATTGTGTATTAAAACTTCCATTGCTGTTCCTAATTTTCCTTGGATGAGCTGTATCATTTTAGATTTGATATTTAGGTGTTTTATCCAGTTTGTGTTGGTTTTTGTATAAGGTGTAAGATGTGGATCCTGTTGCAGATGGGCATCCAATTTTGCCAGCACCATTTGTTGAAGATATTATTTTTACCCGGTTTAACGTCTTAGGGCCTTTGTCGCATATCAACGTTGATAGGCAGATCGTGTCGTCTCTGGGGTCTCAATTCTGTTCCATTGATGGGTCTGTTCTTGTACCAGTAGCAGGCTGTTTCGACCACTGTGGCAGTGCAATAGGTTCTGAAGTCGGGTAATGAGAAGCCTCCCAGTGTATTCTTCTTCTTTAGTAGTACTTTACTCAACCGAGGCTTCTTCCCTTTCCAAACAAAATTGGTGATTTGTTTCTCCATCTCATTAAAAAATGACACTGCAACTTGCATTGGGATTGCATTATATAAGTAGATTGCTTTTGGTAAAATAGTCATTTTCGCAATGTTAAGTCTTCCTACCCATGAGCAAGGTAGGTTTCTTCATTTATGTAACTCTTTCTTAGTTTCTTGTAGTAAGGGTTTGTAATTCTCTTTGTAAAGGTCTGTTATTTCTCTGGTTAGATTGATTCCTAGGTACTTTATCTTCTTAGGGCTATAGTAAATGGTATTGATTTGATGATTTCTCCATTAACAGTCTTGTTGCTGGTATAAAGGAATCCTACTGATTTATATACATTGATCTTGTATCCTGAGACTTTGCTGAACTCTTCTATCAGTTTGAGCAGGTTACTTATAGATTCTTTGGGATTCTCTGCATATACAATCATATCATCAGCAAATAGGGAGATTTTTAGTTCTTGTTTGCCAATGCAGATGCCCTTTATTTCTTGGCCTTGTCTAATTGCTCTAATTGTTTTTCTGATGTTGAACCAGCCTTGCATCCATGGTATGAATCCCACTTGGTCGTGGTGGATTATTTTTTGGATATGTTGTTGTATTCTATTGGCAAGAATTTTGTTGAAGATTTTTCATCTAGATTCATGAGTGATATTGGTCTGTAGTTCTCCTTTTTGTTGGGTCTCTCCCTGGCTTTGGTATCAGGGTTATGCTGGCTTCATAGAATGAGTTTGGGAGTACTCCATCCCTTTCTGTACTGTGAAATAGTCTCAGTACTATTGGAGATAACTCTTACCTAAAAACTTGGTAGAATTCTGCAGTGAAGCCATCAGGGCCTGGGTTTTTTTGTTTGGCAGTTTTTTGATAACTTTTTCAATCTCTTCCTTTGTGATGGGTTTATTAAATTGTTCTACTTCACCTTGTGATAATTTGGGTAGGTGATGTGAACCAAGAAATTTGTCCATTTCCTCTAGGTTTTCCAATTTGTTAGAGGACAGTCTTCCATAGTATTCTGTTATGATATTTTTGATTTCTGTTGGGTCTGTTGTGACAACTCTCCTCTCATTTCTAATTTGGACTATCAGTTTCCTTTCCTGTTTTTCTTTAGTATGTTTAGCCAGTGGTTTGTCAATTTTGTTGATCTTTTCAAAAAACCAGATTTTGGTCTTTTCAATTTTTTCAATTGTTTTTCTATTCTCTAATTCATTTAATTCTGCTCTGATGTTTATGATATGTTTTCTTCTGTTGTCTGAGGGGTTCCTCTGTTGTTCTCTCTCTACTTGTTCAAGCTGTAGAGTTAGTTCCTTGATTTGGTTTCTTTCTTCCTCCCAGATGTGTGCATTTATGGAGATAAACAGAAGTCTGAGCACTACTTTGGCTGCATCCCATAGATTCTGGTAGGAAGTGTTTTCATTCTCATTGGAATCCATGAATTTCTTTAATTCATCCTTGATTTCCTCTATAACCCATGTTTTTTTGAGCAAGATGTTGTTCAGTTTCCAAGAGTTCCACTTTCTATCTATGTTTTTTCTGCTATTGATTTCAACTTTTATGGCTTTATGATCTGGGAATATGCTTTGCATTAATTCAGTGGTATGGATTTTGTTGAGAATTGCATTATGTCCCAGCACATGGTCAATTCTGGAGAATGTTCCATGTGCACTGGAGAAGAAGGTGTAGTTGTCTGCTGAGGGGTCGAAAATTCTGTATAAATCAATGAGGTTTAGTTGGTTAACTGTGGCAATCAGGTCTTCTGTATCTTTATTGAGTTTTTTTTCTAGACAATGTGTCCAGTATTGAGAGTGGAGTGTTGAAGTTTCCCACTATTATTGTGGAGTGATCTAACTCCTTTCTGAGTGTAGTCAGTGTTTCTTCCATGTATTTAGGTGCTCTGATATTAGGTGCATCAGTATTTAATATAGTTAAGCCTTGCTTGTGTACTGAATCTTTCAGCAACAGTGTCCACCTTTGTCCACGATGGTGCATTTTACATTAAAATTGATTTTGTCTGAGATTAGAATTGCCACCCCTGCTCTTCTTTGTTCATTGGTAGCTTGATGTATATTCTTCCATCCTTTAATTTTCAGTTTGTTCCTATCTTTAAGTCTCAAGTGAGTTTCTTGTAGGCAACATATGGATGGGTCATGTCTTTTTATCCAAACTGTCACTTGATGTCTCTTTACTGGAGTATTCAGTCCATTCACATGCAATGTAATTATTGATAGGTATGTGTTCACTGCTGCCATTGTGATATGTTAATTTTTGTGATGATGTTTTCTGTGTTGTTCTTATTAGTCTGTTCTGGAACATTCTTTTCTGTGAGTCGATTTTTCACCTTTTTCAGAGCTGGTCTTATAGTTGTTGAGACTCCTGTGTTACATTTCTTGATATGGTATGTTACATCTTTGTTGTACTTTATGGCTGCCTCTGTGATATCCCTTAACAAACTACATATACACCCAATTTTAATTACTACCAGTCTGGTAGACTTTCCCTCCATCTGGAAGGATTATAATGACTGTAGCACATCTCTCTTTTTAATATGATGGCACCATAGTTTTCATGATGGTCAGTGGATTGTTTCTTTCAGTATTAAAGCTTTGATTGAGTTTGGAGGCTTCCTTAACTTTGTAGAATTCTGGATGATGTTTTGTTCTAAAATACAGTTAGCAGTTTTGTTCTTCTAAGCCAAAGCCAAGAGCTTTCTTGTAGTTTGGGTTTGGTTTTTACGAAGTCTCTAAGTTTCTGTTTATCTGGGAATGTGTTAATTTCATTTTCCTATTTGAAAGATAGTTTTGCAGGATATATAATTCTTGGTCGAAAGTTTTTCTCCTTCAAGGCTTTGAAGGTGTCATGCCACTGTCTCCATGTCAGCATGGTTTCTGCTGAGAAATCTGATGAATGCCTACAGGCTTTCCCTCTGAAGGTTAGCTTTGCTTTGAGTCATGCTGCCTTTAGGGTTTCTGCTTGTTTCATTTTGTTAAGCTTGATTATAGTATGTCTTGGAGTGTTTCTTTTGAGGTCTATATTGAGTGTCATAAGATATGCATCTGGGATATCTATGTTCTCTTCCTTCATGATTTCTGGGAAGTTTTCTGTCAGCAGCTCAGCAACAGTACTCTCTGTGTTCTCAGGTATCTCGTCCTGTTCAGGGACTCCAATTAATTGAAGGTTGTTCCTTTTAATAGAGTCTCATATGCTTCTTAAAACTTCTTCATTTTTCTTGTTTCTTTTTTCTGATTTCTCTTCATAGATGCTGGCATCAGTAGTTCTGTCTTCCAAATCAGACATTCTTTTTTCCATTTGTTCCATTCTGTTTTCTTGGCTTTCAATGGAAGTTCCTACGTCTGTGACATTGTTCTTGATCTCTTGGATTTCAGAGTACTGGTATTCCATCAGATTGAACAGCTTGCTTAATTTTTCATTTTGTTCTGTTGCATTTTGTATAAGGTCTAGAAGGTCTCTGTATATAATCCTTTTGTATTCACCTTCTGATAATTTCAGAAAGTTTTCTTCATCCAGGAAAGTCCTTGATTGTTTTGTTTAGGAGGCTTCTGAAGCCATGGGTGATTTCTTGTTTGCCACAAGCCTGTGTTGCTTTTTCAGTTTCACGTGAGTCAATAAAGGCTGGGAGAGATACTGTGAGGATGGACCACAGATGTTTCTCTAGGCTGTCTTAAAATTTGAAAGAATAGATATCTGACCACTTCCCAAATCAATCAGGTTTTCAGGTGTAGAGGTCCCTCTTCCCAGCTGGCAAAGTAAACACCTCTATATCCAGCCCCAGATGATATGAAATAGTTCAAAATACAGCAATGCTACTGACATGTTGGCCTCTGTTGACAGGGCCCATCCTTAGGTGACACTGTGTAAACTACTGTTTTTCTGGCAGAAAAGGGCTCTTCTGTGGGCAGGCTCTGGCTCCCAAGCTAAGAATTAGATCCAGCTGCAGCCACCATATCTAAGATGGTACCCTCCACATGGTTACTGCCTCTTCCATACAAATTGGCCTGTGACAGATGCAGAAAGTGGGGCTAAAGGTGCCGAGATGTAGTGAGTCCTCAGCCTCTGTTGCCAGGCCCTCACCATAGGCTACACTGTGTAAACTACTGCTTTTCTGTTGGAAAAGCGCTGTCCTGTTTGTAGGCGCTGGCTCCCAGGTTATTAGGTCCCGCTAAAATCTCCATATCCAACATGGCGTCCCGCACATATGCACCGCAGGTTCTGTACAAACCACACTGTCACAGAGGTAAAAAGACAGGCTCAAAGTGGCTAGATGAACAGAGTCTTAAGCCTGGCTCTCAAAATATGGCAATTTCGCCTGCCTATCCCACCAGCAGTGCATCTAAGACTAGCTGCTAGACAAGATCCAGCTCCACCTGCTGGCCAAGACAGAGAAAATAAGTCAAAATGGTGCGTTACCTTCAGTCTGTGAGAGCCAAGGCTAGCCATGAGCAGGAGTCAGCGAAAAAGAGGAGATTTTCATTCAGTGGTATGAAGTCCAAATTAACAGCCCTGTGCCGTGTCTTCGAGCTCACTAGGTGACCAGAAGGCTCCATTTGATTGTGAGTTCAGGTCTTGGTTTCCAGAGGGATATAGGGAGTCCTCCATTTTGACTCCGCCTCCCCCTTTGGGGTCTTTTCTTTCTTTTTTGTCCTCATAATAATTTTTTGCTTTCTTTAGATATAATGGCCTTGATGTCATCCTGCAACTCATCTGGTCTTTAGTCATTAAAGTTCAATGTGTCCAATCTCTTCTTGAAATGGTCTCTAAATTCAGACATACTCAAGGTCCTATTTTGGCTCTCATAACTTGTTTTAGTTTTCTTTAGCTTAAACTTAAACTTACATATGAACAATTGATGGTCTATTCTGCACTGAGTCCCTGGCCTTATTCTAATTGATGATAGTGAGTTTTTCCATTGTCTCTTTCCACAGATGTAGTCAATTTGATTTCTGTGTACTCCATCTGAAGAGGTCCATGTGTGTTGGTAACACTGATGTTGTTGAAAAAAGATATTTTCAACTATTATGTCATTGTTCTTGGAAAATTCTGTCACATGCCATCTAGTGTTATTTCTATCAGTAAGGCCATATTTTCAAACTGCTGATCCTTCTTCTTTGCTTCTAACTTTTGCATCCAATTACCAGTAACTATCAATGGCTCTTGACTGTATTGTCTGATCAATTTCAGACTGAAGAAGTTGGTAAAATCAGCTATTTGTTTATCTTTGGCATTAGTGGTTGGTGACAGAATTGAGCAATATTTGTAATAACTGGTCTTTCTTGCAGGCATACAGATATTATTCTATCACTGACAGTGTTGTACTTCTGGATAGGTCTTGCAGTTTGTTTGTTTTGTTTTTGATGATGATGAATGTGATGCTATTGCTCTTCCCATTTGCATCCTCAGAATAGCAGACTGTCTTATTCATCTCATATTGCCATAATGGAAACAGTACAAGTGGATAGCTTCAACAAAAAGAAATCTATTCTTTTATAGTCTGGGAGGCTAGAAGCCAGAATTCACAGTTCTAGCTTTCCTTTTTTGGCTCTGGATGAAGATCCTGGTCATCATCCTTTTTCTGGTCTAGAAGGTTCTCAGTTCAGGAATTCCAGGTCTACAGGGCACACCCTGCTCCTGGTACTGCTTTCTTGGTGTTATGAGGTCTCCTCACATCTCTCTGATCACTTCTCTTTTGTATCTCAAAAGAAATTGGTTTAAAATACAGCCTAATCTTGTAGATTGAGTCCTATCTCATTAACATAATTGCCTCTAATCACGCTGCATTAACATCATAGTGGTAGGATTAACAAGATGCAAGATAATGACATTGGATGACCAATTATACAATTATACAGTACTGGGAATCATAGTCTAGCCAAGCTGACCTACATTGGGGGGGGGCACAATTCAGTCTATAACATAGACCATATGATTATCCAATTAAAAATGGCTGATACCAGTCCATTTCACCTCATTAATGCCTAGGATATGGATATTTACATGTTACAGTTAATGTTTGGTGGCTTCTGGCTTTCTTAGGTTCATACTTCGTACAGTCTACATTCTGATTATTAATAGATATTTGTAGCTGTTCCCATTTTGAGTTGTGCCACTTCAGAAAATGAAAATCCTCAAAGATTTACTCCATCCATGTCATTAAGCTTGACTCTATTTTGAGGAGGCAGCTCTTCTGCAGTTGTCTTAACTTGACTGCTTTCCAACTTAAGGTGCTCTTCCACTGCTGCTATATCAGATTCTATTTCACTGCTGTTCACAAAGTTTTCACTGGCCAATTTTTTTCAGAAATAGACTCCCAGCCTGTTCTTCCTAGTCTCTCTTAGTATGTAAACTCTGCTCAAACTTCTACCCCATGGATGATTTTGTTGATATTTGAAGTACTTGTGACATACCTGCCAGCATCACAGCAACATACAAGCCACCGGAGTATGACAGACAGGTGAATGCTGGTGTTAGCAAGTACCTACGTGAAACTCATTTGAAGGAGTCATAGCTCTAGTGGACTTGGATTTATGAGTAATTTTAATTAAAGCTGGATATAGTCAATATATATTGAGCTTTAAGGATCATTAACATTAAATCTTGAAACAGTTATTATGAATAATTAACGAAAGAGAAATTAGGTGAAAATAAAGTAACCCTATGTATTTAGAAAGTCACTTGCATAGTGTTCCTTACCAAAAATAGACTGTTTTTAAACAATATTTTTATTAATAAAAACATAAGGGGTTGTACTGTTATAGATTTCTATCATATGAATGAACACTAGAAAATAACAAGAAAAGCAAAAATAGACACTTCTTCCTTAGTCAAATGATCAAGTGGTCCATTTCCTTTCTAAAATTTGATGAGTTAGTGGGTTTTTTTAAAATATATATATTAGCACTTCTTAGAGTATAAAATAAGCAGTAGTATAGGGAAATAGAGTAAGCAAAATTTCCTAAATACCCTGTGTGAACAAAATATCAGTATATCACTGGACACTAATATATTCCAGAAGAGTTTGGAAAACACTATATCACAAAGACTTAATGAAGTGAGCGTTCAAATTAGGCTGCCTTAGTCAGTTAAAAAGCTGACTATCATGAACAATTTAAGTGAACTGCAAAACTTATGATTCTTTTGTTCTTATGCTGAGAGCTATAGATTTGTCTCACCTCCTAGTCCCTTCTCCTGCATATAAGCAATAACCAACGCTGTTGCAGTCAATTCAGTCAATTTCAACTCATGGTGACCCTATAGGATGGAGTAAAACTGCCCCACAGGATTTTCAGAGAGTGGCTGGTGGATCTGAATTCGATTTTCACACATATACCTCCCAAAACCAACTCCACTGCCACTGAGTCTAATTCTGACTCATAGAAACCCTACAGGACAGAGCAGAACTGCCCCATCGAGTTTTCATGGAGCAGCTGGCAGATTTGAACTGCCAGCCTTTTAGTTAGCAGCCATAGCATTTAACTACTATACCACCAGGGTTTCCCTCTCACATATAAAAGTGCTTAAATTACAATTAGAGCAGGTTTCAGACAGAATCCTTCCACAGATGTACAGATTTCTTAGTATAGAAGTAAGCTATAAAATCCTTGATTCGTTGATCTGCAGTCCTAGCTTTCTGACCTTTTAGACAGATTGACTCCAACCAGAGCTTTCAGGAAAAGATATGCTCAAAAGAGTTGCTTTCATTTTTTAGGCAAGTAAGATTAAGCCGAACTCTGTATTTATTCAGTTATTTTGTGCTTTAAATGAAAGTTTACAATTCAAGTCAATTTGTCATACAAAAGCTTACACATTGTTATGTGGCCCTTGTTGCTGTCCCTACAATGTGACAGTACACTCCTCTGCACGCTGTACATATTACTGTCTCTATTCAACCAACTTCTGTCCTCTTCTGTCTTCTCATCTTTCCTCTGATCAGGTGCTGCTCATATAATCTCATATATCTGCTTATCAGCTGGACTCTCAAAAGTCCTATGTTTATGACTCAACTGAGAACTAAATTGTGCTCTAAGCCTCAGTCACCTATGGCAAGGCATGTGTTGTAGAGAAGCAATTAGGCAGAGTAGGGTTAATGGTTAAGGAAGTAGGCAGAGTGGAGTCGAGAGGAGTAATAGCTGTGGTAAAACAAAACAAAACAAAACAAAACAGAAGCAGGATCAGCCAGAATGTCTTCAGATGGAAAGGCTGACCTGGCAAAGTCTTGGCCACCCTACTGGAGCTCTGATCCAAATGTTGTTAGCTAGAGAAATGCTCCATTTGTGTAAATGGCTAAACTTTAGACCACCACCATGCTCACTGATTAGCTGGGAACTTTCCTGAGGAGATCCTAACTTCAGTTCAAAAGCTAAGGCATGCTCTAAAAGAGTTACCAATGGAAGGCTGTCAGATAACTGCGCTCCTTGTAGATGGAATACTCACTCGTCTTTGGATTTGACATAGAATCACTGTGAAGTATAAAGTCTGGAGAATCAGCTTCTCAAATCTTCTCAGTATGAGTTTGGGAGTTCCTGTAAATATTTTTAGCTGATATTCACATGTGTCATAATGTTCATTTTAGGAATGAAAATCTCTTTTATCATCGCTGATGGCAGTTACCAAACTTTGCAGTATTATTAGGTTATTGCTGTAGGCTGCTAAGTGAAAGGTTGGAAGTTTAGTACACCCAAAGACACTTTGGAAAAAATGCTAGTGATCTACTTTCAAAAATTCAGCCATAGAAAACTCTGTGGAACACAGTAGTACTCTAATATGTACGCTGTCACCATGAGTCAGAATTGACTAGACAGCAACTGTTTCGGTTTTGGGTTTTGATTGTGACGCCCAGAGATAAAAATAGTTGAAACTGTAGAAGGAGGCTCAGAGTGTTCAGTCCTGTTTAGGGTTCTTTGAATGGCTTTGAATGTTCATTGTTAACTAAGCACTTCACATATTAACTACACGTAAGGTATAGATTAAAAGTATACACACAACATTGTCTATGCTGAAATACTTTCAATATAAATCAGTGTCGGTGTAACATTTTTATCTCATTGTGGATAACATTGTGAAGAATGGGATTTCCAGAGCATTTAATTTTGCTCATGAGCAGGGTGCACACAGATCAACTGGCAGTCATTTGGACAGAACAGGGGACACTGCATGGTTCAAAGTTAGGAAAGATATGTGTCAGGATTGTGTCCTTTCACCACACCTATTCAGTCTGCACACTGAAGAAATAAACTGATACGGTGCACTTTATGAAGAAGGATAGGGAGCCACCATTAGAGGAAGGCTCATTAACAACTTGCAGCATTATGCAGATTACACAACCTTGCTTGCTGAAAGTAAAGAGGATTTGAAGCCCTTATGGATGAAGATCAAAGACTACAGCATTTGGTGTGGATTACACCTTACCATAAAGAAAACAAATGTACTCACGCTGGACCAATAAATAACATTGTGATAAATGAAGACAAGTTTGAATTGTCATGGGTCTCGTCT
Organism: Heterohyrax brucei; assembly: GCA_028571685.1. Classification (NCBI taxonomy): domain Eukaryota; kingdom Metazoa; phylum Chordata; class Mammalia; order Hyracoidea; family Procaviidae; genus Heterohyrax; species Heterohyrax brucei. The sequence continues at coordinate 91,456,559 of CM053146.1, forward strand.
TACTTGGATCCACAGTCAATACCCATGGAAGGAGCAATCAAGAAATCAAACAAAGTATCAGGCAAATCTGCTGCAAAAGAACTCTTTCAAGTGTTAAAAAGAGAAGACATCACTTTGAGAACTAAAGTGTCCCTGACCCAAGCCATGGTATTTTGAGTTGCCCCATGTCCCTGGGAATGCTGGACAATGAATAATGAAAACAAAACAAGAATTAATGCCTTTTTATTATGGTACTGGTGAAGAATATTGAATGTACCATACACTGCCAGAAGAATGAACAAATCTGTCTTGGAAAACGGGCAACTACAATCCCCGTCGGAAGCAAGGATGGTGAGACTTCAGCTAACATACTTTGGAATGTTATCAGGAGAGACCAGTTCTTGGAGAATGACATCATTGTTGGTAAAGTTGAGGGTCAGCAAAAAATAGGAGGGCCCTCGATGACACAAAGTGACTGTGATTGCAAAAGTTGGCTGAAGCGTTAACAGTCATTGTGAGGATGGCTCAAAATGGGAATGTTTCATTTTGTTCTACACAGAGTTGATGTGAGTTGGAACTGACTCAAGGGCACCTAACGACAACAGTGTAACATTGCACTATTGACTGACTCTGTGAAATAGACTTAACCTCTTAAAGCATGGCTTTCCTCATTTGAATAATAAGGATAATGATAGCTCTTACACTATTAGACTGTAGGGTAAGCATAGAAAAAAGTCTGAAAAATAACAAACATTGAACAAAGTCACCTGCTACTGCATTCTACAGTTAAATAAATTGTCAAATATTATTGGGTGTATTGGTGAGAGAAGAATCTAGCTTATGAATTTCTGGTCGCATAGTCCTCCTAGCACAGTAGCATTGTATCTATCCAGTAAAATAATGTCTTTCTCATTACCCATGCAAGACAACTCTACTGATGGTCTGAACAAGCTTATGTATGTGAATAATATCCTCTTTTAAAAGGCAGATATTTCTGTATTAGGTTTATTAATCATGTTTACTATGTCAATTGTTCTAATTTCTTTCTAAGAAGGACATTTGTCATTATGAGATTGAAAATTTCAGTTGAGGAACAGAAAGGAGAAAAATATTTTTGGACTATTGGGTTCTAATTCAAAGGTTTCAGATGCCCCAAGCCCAAAACCAAACCCACTGCCCTCAAGTCGGGTCCAACTCATAGTGACCTTAGAGGTCAGAGTAGAATTACCCCATGGAATTTCCAAGGAGTACCTGGCGGATTTGAACTGCTGATGTTTCAGTTAGTAGATATAGCACTTAACTCACTACATCGCCACCACCACCACCAAATACATGGAGAGTAAGAGGAAGAAGGTATCTGAAAGTGTGATGGGAGTGAGAAAAAGGTGTGGAAAGTCATCAAAGAAAATAGTCTTGTAAATTTAGATCAGAACATAAAGGTGACTCTTTGTGCTATACTAATCATCACCATTTAGCTAACTCTTGCAGTGCTACACTTCATATAATTTTTGTGAAATACGTGTTGTTACAAGAAAATCCATTTAGACTGGTGCTTTTGGGAATGAATTACTCTTCTGAATCTAGACTGATACACTATTCAAGCTTAAACTTAATGATTCATGTGTTAATAAACATCAGAATGCATTGAATTAATGTACTATTTTAAGATGGCAATGATTATTGATTTCCACCAATACTATGTATATTATCTATGATTGATATATTTCATTACTATGCTGGTATATCTTATGCCTGGCATTGCCCTTTGAAAATGGGTCTGTTTTAGAACTGACAAAGACTGTTAATGACTGTCCAATATTAGGAAAACTTTTATCTGTGTTTATATGATCTTCACATACTTAATTAAAACCATGCTGGAAATATGACTTACCTGTTTTCAGGGGTTTATCTGTCACTCACTCTCACAACTCACTTTCTGTATGTTGCACTATTTGGGGAAAAGAGCTCAGTCGCAATGATCTCAGTATCCTCTTCTGAGTCCTATGTGGAGGATCCTCCTCATCATCATAGTCATTTGTTTGCCTCTTCCAAGCTTTCTTTAAACAGCTTCTAGTTGTATCACATCTCTTTGATTTCAGATTCTAATTATATTTTGACAATCTGTATCATATTCATTCCAAAACACTTCATTTGACTGTATGAATTTTAGTTTAGTTATCACTGATGGATTTATAATTCTAAAAATTCTAGTTAGTGTTAATAATGCTGTTTTTCCCCAATAAGAGAAGTAGTTATTATTTTGATATTTGATAGTTTAAGGCAAAATTTTCTGATAGCAGGCATTGTTTCGTTGCATAGAAGTGAAGAAAGAAGACAGTATGGTGTTGATAGTACTACTAAGTGTACATGTTTTGTACATATATATTTATAGATATATGTACACAGTATAATGTATATTTATTTTTATGCAACTATCTTTCACTTAAAAACTTTTAATTAATTTCTGAAAATACTGCAGCTAAAATGCAAAGTCATTAAATGAACAGAAATATTTTTATTAATTGTAGTGGAAAAAATTAGGATGCGTCCCATTTCAACCCAAGGTGCCAGTATAGTTGTCACAAATAGAAAAAAATGAAGTGAAAAGTTAAAACTTGTTTATATAATAAATAAGCATGAAATTTTACTTAAATATATTATTCAGAAAATTTAATACATTGAAGGAGTAGGGATTCATTTTCCCCCTTGCTTTTGCATCATTTCCTTCAGCAAATTTTCAACCTTTTTGTAGTCCTGGTTATCTTGCACTCAGATTACATTTGCAAATAAAGACAGACTATGGAAAAATGCCATCAAAATAATACAAGAAGAGCCAAAACTGGAGAGTGCTTTGAAATAGATGGAAACAGTGTATGATTCATACATAATACATATGGAAAAGTAACAGAGGATGACTTGGCAAACATTCAGAAGACATTTACTTTTAATATTCTCTGATGAAACGCTTGTGGACAAATTGGTGTTTGTCTTTGCTTGCATCCATAATTTGAAATATTACTCTTTGTAGCATATTTATTTAGTATGGCTTTTAGTAAAAATAACATATTCCCAAAACAAATTTTCATGGAAAAAGATATCTTTAAGTGTGTATACTTAAACTTTACTATTACAATACAAAATACTTTTATTAATTTAATACAACCTAGATGTACTTAAAAGAACTTAGACACGTGTGAAGAATATATTGTTCATGAGTTGATGTAAAAGTTGTGCAATTTTTAAAATACTTCAGGGTCAAACACACATGAAAGAGCATTTAGCAGGGCAGTACCCCTTCCTTCTCCAGTTCGGTGAAATATTCCTTAGTTTATAGTAATTACTCTTAGCAGGTTAGGAATAAATTGTAGTCTATAATACCTACCTACTACTTAAATAAAGCCAATTGCCATCAAGTCCCTTTTGACTCAGCAACCCATTAGGACAGAGTAGAACTGTCCCACAGATTTTCCAAGGAGCAACTGGTAGACTCAAACTGCTGATATTTTGGTTCGCAGACTAGCTCTTCACCGCTGTGGCATCAGCACATCTCCACGCTGTTTGGCTCCATCAGATAATGACTCAAGGGAGTAAACCAGAAGAGAGGAATTCACGAGTTACTGGAAATTAAAATTTCTGTTCCAAATTTACAAAAGAATTTCACAGTCTTTATCTGTTACACTAACTTGTTCAGTGCTAACAACTGAAAATTTCTAATTCTCCAAAATGTTTGTTTTTGACAAAAATATCTGGCACTTCCCATGCTTCCATTTTCTCCTTGAATATACACTCAAATGGACTTTCCTAGGGGAAATGTAGGGCTTTCTAAAAGTTAATTTTTTCTTCCACGAGAGGTATTAGTTTGTGCTGGTAAGCATGAAGTGTCTTAGGACCTTGCTACTCAGATTGTGGTTTGAGTTCTAGAAACCTCATCATCAGCTTCTTCAAAATGCAGAATGTTAGGCCCCATTCCAAATCTACTGAGACAGAATCTGCATTTTAGCCAGGTCCCCAGTTAGGGAAGCGCAGTCTACGTTATACATCATATTTGTTGCAAAGGAAATATATGTTTAGAATGATTAAATTAGAAAGGGTAAAAATGTTCGAAAAGCTTGGAGCAAAGGTTTCCATGTCTAAACTAGGTCATCTTGTTGCCACATTATTGTTATAACTGATGAAGAACCAAACAAAGCAATATCAAACAAGCAAAAACAAAAACAGACCTGGCATGATCCTCTGCGCCATATCGTAATCTAATTACAAAGACAAACACCAGTGTGTCAACAAACGTTTGGCCAGAGAATATCAAATGCACACTGTTAAACTTTGCTTCATGTCTGAATGAAAGCAAATGTCTTATGAATGTTTGCTGAGTCATCTTCTGTTGATTTTCCACCTGTGTTATGCATGTATCCTATACTGTTTCTATGCATTACGGAAAAAAGAACCACGAATTATGTTGAAGAAATTACAAAAATTGGTTTTCTCCCCTTTATTCTGTGACTGTAGTTTAGCCCAAATGAGATGCAGTCCTATATAACCTTCTTACTTCTGTGACCTTCATTTTATGGATCCACGCAATTAAGATAATACATGAATTAAGTCCAATGAATTTATGATTTGTTATTTAAATAATAAGTAAAATAGGATGCTCCTTCTCTATTTTATCATCAAATCGTTACTTGAATATTTTATGTGAAAGTTTACATTACAAATGAGGTTTCCATTTAGCAGTTTTTGGATAAATTGTTCCAGATACAATTTATGGCACATTGTTCCAGATACCTATAACATGTAATTTGATTTTTCTACCCATTTATACTTACATGATGCTATTAGTATAAATTCAGACTGTAATATTATTGTTGTTAGTTGCCATTGAGCTGGTTCTAACTCAGTGACCCCATGTACGACAGAATCACTAGTAATAAAATTTTGTAGTCACAACTGTTATAATGTGGGCAGAGGAAGAACATATAAGAATTAGTGAAACTAGTCTATTGAGCCAGAAACCCTGGTGGTGTAGTAGTTAATGAAAAGGTCAGCAGTTCCAATCCTCCGGTCTCCCCTTGGAAACTCCATGGGGCAGTTCTACTCTGAACTACAGGGTCTCTATGAATCAGAAGTGTCTTCAAGGCGGCGACTTAATCTGTTGAGTCAACATCTTCTGGTTGAATGCCAGATTCCTTACAGTTTCTTGCTTGTTTGGTGCTATAATTCTTGCTGTGGAATATAAGTGAAGTAGTGTGTACCACATTTGGTTGAGCTTATGAAAATGCTGTCCTGACCTGATCTCCCTTTTTCTTGATGGCAAAAAATTGGCAACAACAGGAGCACCATTGGAAGTAGTGATGCGTGAAAATAGAACTGTTCTGATCGTCTGCGTCCAGGGGGACTTGCTGAGCTGGGCCCATTTGTCTATTCTGGACTACTATGTTAAAAAAGAAAAGAATATTTCTATGAATTTTGATCCATATATTTTCCAATCTCTCAGATACACTTGCTTAGGCTTCATTCTATTTAATGTAAGTGCTCTGGAATTTTTCTGTTACATGATTGTTCATATTATCTGGAGAAGAGAGGATTTATCATGATAATTTTGTCATGTGACCTACAGTTTAAAGAGCAGCTTTATGCAGTGTATAATATATAAGGAATCTTTTCTTAGGTAAAATATTCAAAATGTTTGAGACAAATATATTAAAATGAGATATTTCAATGAGTTAATTTCACTTTTGATAACAGGAGAATAACAAGACTGGGGTTTACTCTTGCATTAGTTTTCTACTGCGGTGTAAAAATTATCATAAAATTAGTGCTTTAAAATGACACAAACTGGAAATCGTGGTGGCATGGTAGTTAAGTGCTGTGACAGCTAACCACAAGATGAGCAGTTCAAATCTACAAGGCACTTCTTGGAAACCCTGTGGGGTAGTTCTGCTCTGTCTTGTACAGTTGCTGTGAGTCAGAATTGACACAATAGCAGTGAGTTTAGGGGTTTGGTTTTTTTTGTTGTTGTTTGCTTGTTGTTATCATACAGTTTTTTGTTTTTAAATCTCTATAGATCGAGAACTATTCTCTGCTCCTAAAGTTTGCTCATAATCCTTGCCATGTGACCTCTGCATCTTTAAAACCAAAAATGGCATGTGAAATCCTTCTTGTGCCTTGATTGTTTCTGACTTCTTATTTTACAATCAGCTGAAGAAAACTCTTTGCTTTAAAGGACTGACATGGTTAAGTCAGGTCCTCCCAGGTAATACCGCCACTTAAGGTCAATTAATTTAGTACGGTAATTTTATCTACAAAATCACTTCATAGCAGTACTTAGTATTTAGCTGGATAACTGAGAGAAAACAGTGTGTACCAGAGATTGGGAATACTGTGGAGACCACGTAGAATTCTGCCTGTCACAGCAGTTCTTCCTGAAACAACTAGAAATCTAGACAAAACATATGAAAACGCTACTTTGAATTAGACATCAGGCAGTGATGCCTGTATTCTTTAAAAGATAGGAAAATGATGAGCTAAGTTCTACAATTGTAATAGTTCAAGGCCTGAAGAGAGTTTACGTGCCACAGTATAAGACGTAGGAAGCCCAGTAAGAACCTTCAGTCTTTCCAAGTTCAGGAAACAGACGTGAGTCTCAGGAGGCCAAAGCCAGATCTCCAGAGAAAAGAGAGTAGAGAGCAGAAAGAGAGCTGCAGAGGTCTGTTAAAAGGTTCTTTCAAATATTCAGCTGAGTACTGATCAGTATATACAAGAAAGGAAGTTAGCCGTGGATGAGAAAAGAGTCCATCAAAGAGACTGGAAGTATTAAAGGAGACAATAGCTGGGGCTCACACAGACCTGAAATAACTCCTTTTCCTACCCATTATGTTATAAACTGTTTTAAGTCATGAGCTGTTAGGTAGAGCACTCAGAAATGTGTTGCCTCAGTAGTGGGTTAATATTATCCATAGACTAAATTTTGTGTTAAAAAACAAAAAAAACAACTGCTGTCAAGTCTATTCTGCTCCATAGAGTTTTCACGGAGTGCCTGGCAGGTTTGAACTGCCGACCTTTTGGTTAGCAGAAGTGTCACTTAACCTCTATGTCACCAGAGTTTCCAAATTTTTCATTGGTCCTACCTAAATCGAAAACCAAACCCACTGCTGAGTTGATTCTGACTCGTAGCTGCCCTATGGAAAGAGTAGAACTGTCCCATAAAGTTTCCAAGGAGTACGTGGTGGGTTTGAACCACAAACCTTTTGGTTAGCAGCCATAATTCTTAACTGCTATACCACCATGGGTCCTTCCTAACAAAGTTTAAAAATACAAAGTGATAAAATTTTGCAGATAAATTAGATACAACTCTGAATAAACCTGAAAAATATTTATGAAGAAAAAGCACTGAACTGGTAAAAATTCACAGTGTTTAGTAACCAACCAGAAAATTTCTGGACAGGGAATGAAGCAGGAAAACATGACCCATAATGAAGACAAAGTTAATCAATAGAAATACAGCCCAGAAATGGAACAGGATACAGAAGTAATAGATCAGGACAAGAAAGCAATTTTTCAACTGTATTCCAAATATAAAAGAAGGTAGAGGAAAGAGTGACCATAATATTGAGAGATATGTGAGGTATAAAACAGATTTTTCTGAGTTAAAATGACAATGTCTGAGGCAAAAAAAATGCAGTATAGTGTTGATAACAGATTTGGCTGCAGAAGAACGTGAAGATATAACAAAAGAAACTATTTAAAATGACAAATAAAAAAATCCTAGGGAAAAAAAAGAAAAGTCCTGGGCCAAAATTTAATTCCACTTCTATTTGGTCACAGTGAGTAAGTGATATACAAAATAATAATTTACGACAGCATAGATACTTGAAATACTTGGGAGAAAGCTCTCAAAATATGTATGATGGTTAAGACTGTGTACAACTTGGTTAGACTATAATTCTCAGTGATGGTTTGCCAGTTATGAAGTAGTGTGGTAGTTATGTAATGATGTAAGCACTTCCATAATTAGATCTGATATAATGTAATCATCTCCATGATGAGATCTATAGTACACAACCAATAATTTGAAAGAGATTTTCTTTGGGGTGTGGCCTGTATCCAATATATGATGTTTGACAATTAAGTTTATGAACTCATTCTAGACAAAGCACTACATACCTCGTTGCTGAACACCACTACTGTCACCTTCAAAGTACAACCTTGGGAAGTTCTGCACAGATGCCAGTGACTATTCTACCCTTCAAAGAAATTTTGGAACTGGTTTTCTGGAATGGCCATTACAGCTGTCATCGTATTACCCTTGATGGCCTGAATGTTGTCAAAATGTCTTCTTTTCAGAATTCCCTTTATCTTTGGTTAAAAAAAAAAAAAAGTCACTGGGGGCCAGATCAGATGAGTAGGTAGGGTGTTCCACTGCAGTTATTTGTTTACTGGCTAAAAACTTCCTCACAGACAACTATACAGTTTAGTTTGCTAACTTGCCACCTTGCCACTGTGAGCAAAGGCCATTCCAAAATTGTTTTGAAAGGTGGATCAGGCACTGGTCTAGGTGCATAGCTTCCCAAAGGGAGTACTTTGAAGGTGACCATAGTGATATTCATCAGTGAGGGATGTACTACTTAGAACAGTTAAGTTCATGGACTTAATTGTCAGACCTTGTGTATGGTCTTTCTAGCAAAGCTCACTGGATTTTGCTTGAACGAGATCCTGCATCTGGCTCATCATCATCTGACTTCCAGTTCTTCAGACTTGAGCCTGCATCTCTCCATATTACCTGGCAGACTTGGAATTTGTTGGCCTCTGCAGCCTGTGAACCAGCAGCCTGCCATCTTACTTCTCAGTCTTTGGTTCATCAGCCCCTGCAGCTCTGCTCATCAGGAGAAGCCTCCAGCCTCATGCCGATCCCACAGACTCAATGCTTTCTAGCCTTGATAACCACATATGCCATTTTCTTAACATAGATCTCTATCCAGATATATGAGTTTATATAGAGGAAACTCTGGTAGTCTAGTAGCTAAGTGTTACTGATGCTAACCAAAGTGTTACCAGTTTGAATCTACCAGGTACTGCTTGGAAACTACATGGGGTGGATATACTCTATCCTACAGGGTCTCTATGAGTCAGAAACTACTTGATGTAATGAATTTGGTTTGTGTGTGTGTGTGTGTGTGTGTTTATACATTTATAAATACATTTCACTGGTTTTGCTTCTCTAGAGAACCCAGCCTATGACACTTACACACTGAAAAGTTAGAAACATTACTGAGAGAAATTAAAAGTGATCTAAATGACAAATAAATATACCTGGATTTGTATAACTACTATTGATGTCTGTTCTTCCAAAATTGGTATATAGATTCAATGTAATCCCAGATAGAATCCTAGCAGACTTTTTTTTAATAGAAACTGACCAAAAGAGCTAAGGTAGCTAAATTTCAAAAAGAAAAATATATTTGAAAGATTTACTATACCTTACTTAGACCCTGGCCCCTAGGGTCGCCATGAGTCAGATCCGGCTCGATGGCACTTGGCTTGACTTGACTACTTAGAGCTAAAATAATCAAGACAGTGAGGTATTTACCTAAGGATAGAAAATCAATCAAATAGAGTAGAAAGCCCAGAATTTAGACCTGTATATTGAATGTTGACAAAGGAGCAAAGGCAGTTTAATGGAAAAGTATAAACTTTTCAACAAATTTGTGCTAGAACAACGGGCTGCGTATATGTAAAAACAGGGACTTAAATAGTCTCTCTCACCATATATAAAAATTAACTTGAATGGTTTATACAACAAAATGTAAATTCTAAAACTTGACTTCCCTAGTCATTGCTGACTTCAAAGTGGTAGCAAGAAGCCACGAGCCAAGGAATGGAGAGGAAAAGGTGAGATAATAGAACGTTCAGAAAGAAATACAACCCTGCTGACATCTTGATTTTAGCCAAGTGGCACCTTTATCAGACTTCTGAGCTCCAGAACTCTAAGATGATAAATTTGAGTTGCTCTAAGTCACTGAGTTTGTAACAATTTTTTACAACAGTAGCAGGAAAGTAATGCAGATCACAAATAGCACGTGGATAGTTTGTTCAACATCATTGGTCATTTTCAGTCATTAGGTAAAACCTACTCACTGCCATTGAGTTGATTTCTGACTCATAGAAACCCTATGGGAAAGAGTAGAACTGCTCCATAGAGTTTCCAAGGTGTGCCTGGTGGATTTAAACTGCTGGCATTTTATTAGCAGCTGTACCACTTAACCACTACACCACCAGGGTTTCCCATTAGGTAAAAGCAAATTTAAAGCCACATTGAGATAACACTGCACTAAGTGTGAGAATGGTTAAAATTAAGAAGAATGATCGTACTAAACTTTGGTGAATATTTAGAGGAACCGAAACTGTAAACAGAAACTCTTAACTGTACTGTTGGTAGAAATGCTTAACTGTATAACTGCTTTAGAAAATAGTTCGGTAGTTTCTTAACAATTGAAAGATACATTGTCTACCACATGACTCATTTATTCAACTCCTAGGTGTTTATCTAACATGGTAACATCTGACTGGACAAAGACATGTATACAAATGTTCACATTAGCTTTACTTGCAATAGCCCTCAACTGAAAATGGTTTAATTATCCCATTATTAGAGAATGGTGTTGAAGGGGGATTACAAAGGGACACAGTGAATTTTGGTGATGTTATGGATATGACTGTGAACTTCGCTATAGTTTGTGGGTTCATGGTATCAACAGTTAATATTATACTTTCATTATATACAGTTTATTATACCTTATAGAAGCTATAAAACAGATTTACCCATTGCTTTTAGATTCATTGGGGCTCTAAGTATTAAAACTGAAGAGATTAACTTATCCCAAATTCAAACAGAGACACCATGATTTATATCAAACTGCTTTAGTAGTGACCAGCACTTCACAGGTGGCTTCCCATCAGCCACTTTGAGAATACAGCATATACAAAGGGAATTCAAAGACTAGTAAGAGATATACCAAGCAGTCAACATTTACCCAAAGGCAAAGATGAACAATTAGGGAAGGAGAGGGAAAATTAATGGATGGAAAAGAGGCAGGCTGGGTGGAAACAATGAAAGTGTTGACATGGTATGGTGATGGTCACCAGTGTTCCAGAATAATTAGTGTCTGAATTGTTCAATGGGAGTTTAATATGCTGTGTGAACTTTCACCTAAAACACAACACAGTGTGTGTGTGTTTTCTTAAAAAAAAAAAGAGATTAAATCAGGAATTTGTTTTGTGAGAGCAATGTTCTTGAGAGAAAGTCAGGAATTTATTTAGAGAGATGGATGTTCTTGAGACAGAGTGAGCTCTGGTACTATTACTATGTTTCCTGTCCTTTAAGGAGGAAATGTAAGGAAGAAACCCTGGCAGCATAATGGTTAAGTGCTAGAGCTGCTAACCGAAGGTTATCTAGCAGACCTTCCTTGGAAACTCTTCGTAGCAGTTCTACTCATTCTGTAGAGTTGCTATGAGTCAGAATCGACTCAGTGGCAGTCAGGGTTTTTGTTTTGTTTTGTTTTTTGTTTTTAGTATCTCTTGAGGAGAGGAGTACTTCACAGACACCTTAAATTAAGTAAGCAAGTAAGGGTCCTTGGTCCCTCGGTGAGCAATAAGGGTCTTCACATATCAGAGAAATTCAAATCAAAACTACAGTGAGATATCGTCTCACACCAACAAGTTGGTCATGGTTCAAAAACACAAAACAAGAAATACTGGAGAGGCTATGGAGAAATTGGAACTCTCCTGCACTGCACAAATTGGTACAACCTCTTTGGAAAGCAACCTGGTGCTTCCTTAAAAATCTGGAAATAGATATACCATTTGATCCAGTAATTCCATTGCTTGGAATATACCCTTCAGACACAAAGGCTGTCACATAAACAAACACGTGTACACAAAGGTTTGTTACAGCACAGTCCACAATAGCCAAAGATGGAATCAACCCAGATGCCCATCAACACATGAATGGATAAATAAACTGTGGCGCATATACTCAATGGAACACTATGCTATGATAAGAAAACAACGTAGATTTTAGAAAACATGTCATAACGTGGTTTCAAAAGGACAAATATTATATAAGACCCCTGTTATAAGGACTTAAAAATACAATTATCTACAGAAGAAAATAACTTTGATGGCTACAAGGGTGGAGGGTTGAGAGTTTATCATAGATGAGACAGTTGATAGATGTTAGAAATTTTATTCATTTACTGTAATGAAGGAAGGAAGGAAGGAAGGAAGGAAGAAAACAAAAAGCAAACTAAAGCCTGATCTATGACTTATGGAAGCAGGGGCTAGTACCTAGTTGATATGTCAAGAGAGCTAATGCTAAGAAGCTGGCCAGTTGCCTGAGGGCAGGGCAGAGAGAAAAGACCACGCTGTACATTAGCTGCAGTCTATAAATGCCATGCAATATGCCTGCTTCTGTTTCCTAGTCATGGACCACATAGAAAGAAGCTGGCCTTGAATTGTCTTGGAAGATATTCTTATTACACAGCTCACCTATAGGATGAGACTATCTCAGTAGGTATGATCTGCTATGGGGTGGATTCTCACCAATTCAGAAATCAAGGGAGATTATACATAACCAGACAGAAGAGGCAAACTTCTTTCAAGAAAACTGAAAACAGAATCTTAGGAGACAGCTAAAGAGCCATAAAAACACCCTAAAGAGAAAAGGCCAATACTGGTCATTTGTCTCTTCAGGGCACTGATGTCAGATTACAGCTATACCAGTTGAATGCACGTTTTCTGCCTATGCCTTTTTTTCTTTCCTTGTCATAACCTAGAGGAAATAGTGGCAGGATGATTGGTGGAGAGGAAGTATACAGTTGGAAACTGACAAGCAAAATTTGTCCCTGTGGCTCTCCTTTCTTGGTGATATATTACTTAATTTCCAACTAGGCACATGATTGATCTTCCTGCATCTAACTGTGTCCATGTGATGAGGTTTTGGCTAATAGGATGTAAGCAGTAATACCATTTATGACTTCTAGGAAGTGTGCTTAAGTGGAAAGAAAAGACGTTTGTTCTCTCTTATTGCTGTCTAATATATAGACATGATAATCCAGGTTCTTGCAGTGGTATTATGAAGTGAATGTTACATGTTGAGAATGATGGCTGTGCTAGCAGAAGGAGCTTGAGTCCCTAATGATGATATAACACCACCCTACCATCCCTGGTTTGTCTACCTCTGGGCTCCTATCCCTTTTAAGGCAGTGAGGGTTTGGTCACACACAGTTAAATCAAATACTGTTTGATAATACTTGCTTTTCCTAATACAAGTTTCCCAGCAGACCTGCGCTGGGAAAGGAGAGAAGCTGTGAATCAAATAAGAGAGTGAAGCTTCATACTAAACTTGTGTGGACTTGGTAATACTTGTAAAATGAAACTATTCACTAATAGTTACTTAATGGTCGGTAGAATGGCCCTGTTAGCTGCCAGGGTGTCTTAGCCATCTAGTGCTGCTGTAATAAAAATGCCACAGATGGATGGCTTTAAAAAGATAAATTTTTATTTTATCACAGTCCAGTAGACTAAAAGTCCAAATTCAGGGTGTCAGCTCCAGGGGAAATCTTTCTCTCTTGGCTCTGGAGGAAGGTCCTTGTCATCATTCCTCCACCGGGAGCTTCTGAGGTGCAGGGACCCTGGGTCCTGTCCAAAGGACGTGCTCTGTTCCCAGCACTGTTTCCTTGGTAGTACAAGTTCTCCAAATCTCTCTGCTAGTTTCTTTTGTATCTCAAGAGATTGCTTCAAGGCACAGCACAGTCTTACACACTGAGTCCTGCTCCACCAGCACAACTCTCACCCACTCTCTGTCATTAGCATCACTGGGGCAGGGTTTACAACATATAGGAACATCACGCAATACCAGGAACCATAGCCTAACGGAGTGGCCAGACACAATTTTGGGTGGACACAACTCAATTCATGACATAGGAGAACAGGTGGAAAATTCATGTGAGCACAAAGAAAAGCAGTAAAGCGAAAAAGGAAGGTTACGTTCTATTTGTTTCCTATTGCCTAAGGCCAAATCAGCCAATAAGTTTGGTCTACATTTTTCTAATTGACTAAGCAATACTTTATTATATGGATGAACTCAATTAAATATATTAATGAGATGGGTTGCCTTGAATTGCTCAGAGGAATGCTGAACCAATGTTAAGTGTTGTTTAATAGATATAATGAAAAACATTAATTTTGGAGCTTTAATAACTGCATATAATTGTGATAACTAATACAAAGGTATAAATAATTAGCAATTTTATTAGAAAGAATTTTCATGCCATATTTGTACTTTAACTTTTTATAGAGTATTGTATAGTAATTGTTTCTAATATTGTATTATATTTGATACACTGAAGGATCACCTTCCTATCAAACACATGTTAGATTTTCTTAACATAGCTTTACCTGAACATGTACTGGAAGTCACTGTCTTCTCATCCCTCCTCTCCTCTCCCATATTCCAGCACACTTCCTTCTATCCTGCTAATGTGGTTGGCATCTCACGCTTTTGTAAGACAGATATCGCTTGAGAGAGACTTGTTTTTAATTATGCAAGAAAAAACTCTCATAAGTAGTTGAAGGAACCTCTTGTTATACTTCCGTTTTAGTCAGTCTTGCAGATTTTTGCTTCTCTTCCAGTGTTCAGTTGTTTGTTTTGGTTGCCCTCTAAAGAGCATGCTCTTTTCTACCGGTGGTCATGCCATTTTGCCTTACCTTGCATTACCGTCTCTGAAGGAATTTTATGCACCCCACATAGTTCGGATCAATTCTACTGTCTATATGGTCACTATGAGGCGGAATCAACTCGATGGCAGTGGGTTTGTGTTTTGGTTTGGTATGTAGCTCCCATGGAGCCCTGGTTGCACAGTGGTTAAGTGTTTGACTGCTAGTCAAAGGGTTGGCACTCCATCAGCGCTCTCTGAAAAACCTATGGGGCAGTTTTACATGTTCCACAGGGTCCCTATGATTTGGAATTGACTTGACAACAGCGGGTTTAACTTGTTCTTCAAAACAGCTTATATGTTGTCACTCCATTCCAAATATACTTTGCAAATTTGGCAGCCATTTTCTGCAATTTTGTGGCAAATAGACAAAAACACAAGAAAAACCAATTTGCTTATTGTTATTTGTCTCATCTACCACTTTCCTATAGAATGGTGCTGCTGTGAGTGTTCTTTTCACACAACAGAATTATACATAACCACTGTCTTTCAATATGATTTTTGAATAATTCTATTTTAATTTCATGAAGCTCTACAGAGAGTAGCATAACTAAGATTAGAACCTAAGCTATCTTAGTCTAGTGCTTTTGAGACAAACCACTGTGAGACATTATCATTCAAAAATGAAAATATAATCATGTATTGATGTTTTACAGGTCAGTGGTGCCAGTCTGAACCTGACTTAAACAGCTATTCACAATTTAGCCATAAATGTGTCCGGTCCTACTCCAACCTGCTTCCTACACACCTGCACAGTCTGACACACCCTTCTCTTATAAGAGAGGTACATAGGCAGCTTCCTGGAGATGCTATGTTCTCATATGCCTCTGCATGTTGACATCTGCAATTTCATCCAAATTTAACCCTTTTCTCATCTTGGCCACCTGGAATCTTCCTGTTAATTTCTCAAAAACTTCTCTTGTAAAGTCTTTTGCAGTCCCCAATTATTTTAACTATGTACTTTGGAAAAGGTGAAACTGCTGCTATCTAGCAACCTTTTGAGAAAAAATTGTCACGAAGGGAAGAAAAATGTTAAGGTGATATCTAGAGTGAAAGACTGTAGTAAGGAAAATCATTTCCCCTCAAAAAAGGGAGATATTTAAAATTTTGTGAGAGGGTTCTAGTGAAGAGAGAGAGGTTTAAATAGGGACAATCTTTATTTAGCATGTGGTACCCGAGGAGATGTGACAAGAAGTGATCTAGAGATGCTGTTAGTTGCCATAGAGTCCATTCCGACTTACTGTGTCCCAAGGTGTGCGGAAAGGAGCTGCTCCTTAGGGGTCTCAAGGTGTTGCTTTTCAGAAGCAAGTTCTGTCTTCTGAGGTGCCTGAGTGGGTTCAGGCAGCCAACCTTTCAGCCCTTAGTCAAGAGCACTTAACCCTTTCCACTACCCAGGGACTCTGACACGTAGTAATGACAAAGACTGCATTAGAGAAGTGACCCTGGGAAGAAAGATTCTACTTTAATGTCAGAAAAGAAAGAAAGCCCAGATAAAGACGGAGATAAGGAAGCCTGTTTGGGACCCAAGTGTGGAAAGTCTTCTGAGTTTCCTGTGAAGGAGAATTTTAGTTCAGTGACAGAAGAGGAGATCTTAGTCGAAGATTTGGGAAAAGGAAAGAAACTTTGAATTATTCATGATTTAGGTTAAATTACTTGACACTTAGCATTAGATATATATACAGTGACTGATACACAGTAGATAGGACCCAATCCCAGTGCTAACATCTAAATAAAGCAAGATATGATTTGAATGCGAGGAATCTCACTTTATGAGTTGGGGGGATGGGAGTAGAAAAATGAAGCAGCTTAAATTAGAATTCAAATTTTGCATGAAAAATGTCTTTGTGTTTGCAAATGTGTATGCTGTATATAAAACGTACAGAAGCAGAAACACAGCTAAAAATGTTGGAGGCAGAGATGATCCTTTCCCACTTAATTTGTGATGCAACCAAATGCCACTCGGGTTCTTGTCCTATCTTATCAATCGATTGAAATAAGGTGGAGACCAATTGCAAGGGCAACAGAAAATCATGAGTTTACTGTCTACACAGACCAGGAACAGTGCTCAGCCTATCCGCCATAAGGTCACATGCTCATCATCCCAGGGGTTTCGAGAGCTTTTTGTTTCCAACGGCACCCAGGGTTTGGGTTTGGTACTAGAACTCTCTGCCCTTAGCCCTCCCATATCCATATTTGGAAGTCCAGATATTGCATCATCTTCTGTCATGGTTTCCTGGGTAGACAGGTTGGCTGGAAAGTATCTTCCTTTCTGGTGACAATTGGGTCCAGCATTGGGTGTAGGACACAACCTCCTCCATCTGGCTTTTTCCGAGGTGTAAACTGAGCAGATATAGTAAGTGGAGCCACCGCCTGCCGTGATTTCCTGAAACAGATTGCTCCACACAAGCTTGTGGTGAGCAAGACAAAGAATGGAGGGGAAGGGGTATTGATTTGGGGTTTCAGTAACATCTACAAAGCAATCAAATGGAATATGTGGAGTGAGGATTGAGGCCAGTTCTCCTCTAAGGAGTTATGCTTAAATGCAGGTTGCTTTATTGTAATCCACTGTTTGTTCTCTGAAGTGTGTAGATCTTAATCAGATTAGTCATAAATTTTTCACATCTCTACCTTCCACTTTAACTATAGTGCCCCAACCAGGGGAAGTCTAAGATGTTTGTGTAATATTTTCCATTATTAAATATGTGATTAGGTTTTCTCAGAATATAAACTCTAGCTAGAGATCATAAAATGTCAGGAACTGTTTCTTCTATCCTTTCAGTTTTTTATCTCCCAGTTTAGATTTTTATGTATTGATCAATGAATTCAGGTTGAAATACTTTTCACAAACACTTTCTGTTTTCTTTCTTTCCTCTTCTCTTTAACAGTAAGTAGATTAACAGTGAAATTTCAGTGACTCTTAAGAGCAGGTCTTTTTCCTGTTGTTCTGTCAGGACCACTAAGATGCCGGTTCAAAACATTGTTCTATCTATGCTAGAAGGTCTGGCCTCTTATTTTTGTAATTTAAGGAATTGTTTCTTTGATGCAGTTTATTCAAACAATATCAAAGCATTTCTTTTTGTTACTCTTTGCTTGAAATAAGAAATTCAGAGCTCTAAAATGTTCAACACAGAGCACCACTTTCCCAGGAAGAGATTAACATAGCAACAGGTTCCTCAGAACTGCAATCTACTACCTTTCAAGTGAATGTCAAGTTATGCTGGCCAGTCATTCAAATGCTCTAATCACCTCATCTGTTCTGTTTCCTGCTTTCAGAAGCAAAAATACATTTCTTAATGTTTGTTTCATTGTCACACCGTCACCAAGGATACCTGATGCACAGCTCCTCAGCACTATGGGATTACCACAAAAGGTCACAGATCTTCATTACTGGCTGCAGAACAGACAATCAGTACAGGACTCTAAAGCACTGAATATTTGGCGCCTGGGATTTTTTAAGATGATTATCTTGGATGATATCTGTTTTAGGCATACAGTATATGTAATACACTGAGAAGACTTCCACAAATCATTCCAAATCAATTCTTATACATAGTCAGGTTTTATACATAACAAGCGTACCTTAGTGGTTCCTATTTAATGTTTGGAATTTATAGGAGTTTGTTTTTAAAAATACAATATTTCTGTATATTAAACCATCTCAATTATTTTTCTCTGCCTCATCTTTCTAGCTGTAGCTGAATTTAGAGAATCCAGATTTCCACCTATCCGATTCGACGGCACTTGGTACCTGGCTAGATGCCATACATTAGTCTAACTAATAAAAAGACAAATCAAGGTCCTGAATTGAGAAATAAATGAATTCTTTACTAACTGATGCTGCCTAATCTTTGCCTGTTGAGTTGGATCCGACTTGATGGCACTTGACTCGCTTGGTAATCTTTGCCTGTGGCAGATTATGCTTTAGAAAGGTGATCAGAGTAATCAAACTCAGATGTTTAACACCAGTTTATTGAGCCAGGTGGCACAAATTCAGAAAAGGACATATAGAAAATTTAGACATCACTTACTTTTTTTCATATCTTAATGACTTCTCTGCAATATAATTACTAAAATCTTCTGTTACACTTAATTGTTCTTTCTGTTATTTTATTTATTTATGCCTAATAATAATATAACATCCTACCAATTATAATTCACAAAGCTCTTTCCAAGATATCTTGAACATTTGGGAGAGAAAAAGCACTGCATATGTACAAAGGAAAACTTGGGGGTATAGTGGTTAGGCACTATGTTATTAATCAGAAAGGTTGGCAGTTTGAGTCTGCCAGGTGGTCCTTGGAAACCATGTGGGGAAGTTCTACTTGGTTTTATAGGGTAACAAGGAGTCAGAGTTGACTTGATGGCAATGGGTTTGTTTGCTTTTTTTAGTATGCTCAAAGATAAAAATTATATGAAATTCAATTCTACAGCAGTTAAACACTCAGTTGTTAACTAAGAAGTTGGCAGTTTGAGACTACCCAGCCATGCTGTGGAAGAAAGACCTGGTGATCTGCTTCTGTAAGGATTAAACCAAAACACTTCATTGCTGTTGTTAGTGAATATAAGACTCTAATGAAGATCACTTAGGTTATTAAACTACATTCCATCCTCTACCCCAATTATCCGCCCAAACCAGATTAACAGGCCTGCATTCCTCTCCCTGTCTCTGCAGTAGGAAGTCAATTATTCCAAAGACCTCAGAGAGACAAGAAGATGTAATAAGATGTTCAATAAGGTGTAATGGAATTGTGTGAATTCCTGTTATTGTTCTGTGACAGTCTTTAGATGCCAATCCCTTTGAGTTCTGGCTATAAGAATCACTGAAAACGCAACCCAGGAGGGACAGTTGTTTTGAGAAGCTGTTCTCACTGCTCCCCCAGATTTGCCAGCTTATCTGTTAATAAAGCATTCCTTGAACTGTCTCTGAATTTTTGGCTATAGTGACAGGCCAAACATACTTGCTTTGGTTTGACAACACTATGAAGGTGGTTCTAACTCATGACTATACGACCAGGGTAGAACTGCCTCACAGGGTTTCCAAGGCTGTGCTCTGTACAGAAACCAACTGTTAGGTCATTCTCCTGTGCATTCGCCTGTGGATTCAAACCATCTACCTTTCTTTCAGCTAACAGCAGAGCACTTAAACCCTGTGTCACACAAATGAGGCAATTCTACACTGTCATATGGGGCCACAGTGAGTTGGAATTGACTTGCCAGAATTTAACAATGATGACAGGATTAAGATTTTTTTTTTCCAGATTACTTTTCTATATGGCAAATATATTTTATTATCCTTTACATGGTCAGTTGATCTTCATATTCTATTAATTAATGCATTGCTTTGTTTAAATATATTCACAAATGACAATTCATTCAACTAATATAAACTGAGTACCTACTGAAGAATAGTTCCGTGCTAGAGAACACAAAAATAAAGAAGACATAATACCTCCAAGAAGTTCACAGTCCAGTGAGGACGCAGACATACACAGATAAATGCACAAAGGAAATGACACATAAAAACTAATCTGGACTTAGCAAGAAGAAACTTTATTTCAGGGGCAAGGTTGGGGAGGGAGTATAGAGAGTGCTCTGACTGTAATATCTGTAGGCATCTCAAGTCTTAGGCAAAAAAGAATTTTGCTTTTATAAAGCATCCTCCCCCGCCCCACCGCCAAAGTAGAAAACAGTGCTGTGTGGTCAATAGGTTAGAAAGAACTGTGTGTCAGGGTTGAACAGGGGTGACATGATGAGACGTCTTACCATGACATCAGCCTGTTCTCAGGTATGTTTTAAGGGCAAGAGCTATGGCAGTGCAAAGATTAAGTGCTTGGTTGCTAATGGAAGGGTGGCTGGTTCAAATGTACCCGGAAGCTCTGTAGAAGTAGACCCGCCATCTGCTCCTGTCAAGATGACAGCCAAGGAAACCCTAGGGGCAGTTCTCTGTTATGTAGGGTCACTGTTGGAATTGACGTGATGGCACACAACAGCAACAACAAAGATGCTGGCTCAGGCTGACCATGGGCCAAAACTTAGGGAGGGGGGAAGAAGAGATGCGTAATCAGTTTGGTTACTAAGTATTTTGTTCTGACTGGTTAGTGGGAACACCCTGTAAGCTAATTACTTGTAAGGCAAAGGGTGGGACTTTGGAAACTTGTGTTTGGCCTTGTCATAGATAACCAAAACGTCATTCTTGAGTCTTGTCTAAGTCACAGAAGAAGGATGATTCTCTGTAGGGAGCTGTTTCCCAGAACCCCAAAGGGGTGGATTTCTTAACTTTGGCTGCCTTTCAGGAGTTTACGGAGCCAGTAAAATTCAACACTGTAAGTTATAGGTTGGGGGTGTGAAGAAAGTACTGCAAGAGCACAAAATGAAACAAAGGCTCTGCCTTGGAGGACTGTAAAAAATGGTAATGGGGAGATGATTGCAGAAGTTAAGAATCTGAGGAACTGCTGGCATTAGAGATTAACTCTAGAAAAAGATTTAAAAGACCAAAAATAAACCAAACCTGTTGCAGTCAAGTGGATTCCGACTCATAGTGTCCACATAGGACAGTATAAAATTGCCCTGTAGAGTTTCCAAGGAGTGCTTGGTGGATTCAAACTGTCAACGTTTCGGGTAGCGGCTCAGGTCTTAGCCACTGTGCCGCCAGGGTTTCAGGAAGAAGAATAGCAAAAATAACGGTAGATGAAATCTCTGAATTGTCAGAAAGGAATAATTTATTTTCAGGCAGGGGACAGTGCCAGCTCGATAGCAATGGTGTGGACCCGAGAGTTGGTCCTGTTCCCAGAAGGCATAAACACTACAAAAACAATTACCCCACTCTAGTCTTTTAAATTGGAATTCCTTTTCTACAGAAGGCTGTGTATGAGGCATGGCCAAGGTAAGTATTTCAGTACATTAATCTTAGAGAAATTATATTTTACTGTGATAAACTCAAAGGACACTTTTTAGAAAATGTTATCAGGAGACATCTGGAGGGGGGTGGTATGTAGGAGTAGCTTCTCAAGTCCTCCCCGTCCACACAGGAGATGTGCTCAGGATGATTGCACTGGCATTCCGCCTGACTGCCTGGGCTGATGAAAGCCTGCCAGGTTGTGGGAAGCCCTCAGTCAGGTTTTGGTATGTTTCTTCCGCTCTACCACAGCATCCTAAAATTCCAGAACGATTATTCTGTACGGCGGCAAAACTGCATTTCATAAACCATTCATCTATATCTAACAATTGTGTTCTAGGTTTAGTTTCTCACTCTGTAATTGGAAAAACCCTCAGGTTCTCTCTACCTGATAATGATTATCAACAGTCCACAGGTACATCCTATCAGCTTAGAAAATGCTGTCGAAGGAATGTATGTGTTCGTATAGTTCTGGCAGAGAAGTCCTGGTGATGCCTCTGATTGGGCTGACTTGGGTCAGTCTGATGTCCAGGCCATGCTTTCTACCGCTCACAAGGTCGGGGGTGGAAGAGCAAGACCAGCCGCATCTAAATCTCGTCACAGCAGTCTATACATTTGTTGTTGTTGTTATTAGCTGTTGAGTAGGTCCCTGACTCCTGGTGACCTCATGTACAATGGAACAAAACAAGCTGCCCAGTCCTGCATCATCCCCATGGTCGATTATAGATTGGACTGTTGTGATCCGTAGGATTTCCATTGGCTGATTTTTGGAAGTAGATTGCCAGGCCTTTCTTCCTCATCAGTCTCAGTCTGGAAGTTCCAATGAAACCTGCTCAGAAGCACTGCTACCATAAACCTCCCCTGACAGACAAATGATGACTGCATACCAGATGCGCTGGTTGGAGTTTCTGTCACAGATGGAAAGAATTCTACCAGTGAACCACGAATGCCCTCCGGTACACCACAGGAAGGAGCAAATAACGCTGGCGGGCGGGCGGGCGACAGAGAGACTGTATGCTTGTGATGCTAGCGAGCTGGGGGGCTTCAGGTTGTGACCAACAAAAGGCAGATGTCTACAATATTTGTGGTTTTTTTTGGTTAACAGTATTTCATTGTTTCATTGTTGATATATTTTAATTTCAGCGACTTAGGGTCGCCATGAGTCAGATCCGACTCAACGGCACTTGGCTGGCATTCTAAATGCATCTAAGTTAGTTCTAAAACAAAACCCATGTAATACAACATAGGAAGTTATTTCTGTCTGCTTGTTATCTATATTTCCTATTTAAAAATATGGAATAATGCCTACTTATATGGAGAAAGATATATATATATAATATATATGCTTTTCAGTTTTTTGGAAAAATCATTTCTTTTCTCCTTATACAGCACTAATTTTAGATTAGCAAAATAAATTTCTTTCCTTAATCTGGCAGGTGTTAAACCATTTCTTCACAATTCTATAAATAACTTTGACTAATTACTGAATGCTTTTAAAACTGTCTCTGGATTATAGAGACCTTTGCTTCAGGTTTTTCTTTACCAGCTCAGTGCTGTCTGCTAGTGTTAATTAATATATAGAAACAAATAAATTAAAACCACATGAATAAGAGGTAGAAATGACATAGGCTTCTTACATATTTTCTGTTTTTTCATTTCAGGCAATTATCTAAAGTAGGCTGCTCAAGAAAGTTACCATGTAGTGAGTGGCAAGCCTTCTACTCAAAAATTTTAAAGGCTTAATGACTTCCTTAAATCATCATTAATCTTACTAATGATATTTCTGCACTTCGAATGGTAATTGACAATTTTTTATCCCTATAATATTTTATCTGTTTTTAACCATTCCTTTCTTTTTTTACACTATAAAATAGAATATACTACTTATACAAATTGCATTCTTGGTTTGACTAGATTATTGAAGTCATCTGTAATTTCTTAGTAGAATACATATGCTATATGGAGTTTATTTGAATTTTAGTATTTTACATTTTTAATAATGCTGGTTTTTACAGCTTCTCCATTACCCATAAATCCTAATCAGGAAACATTTGTCAAAGTGAGTTTAAAATCTGCTTTCTATGTATGAATTCACAGTCAATAAATGATTAATTGTATTATTATATTGTTACTATATTTTGTTTGTTTTTCTTAGTCTATATTTCCTCATTAGAGTTTTCTATTTAAAGCAGGACCAATTATGTAGATGAATTATAAGATACAAATTTAAGTAATCAAACCAATCTCATTCTTTCCAATATCTAGTTGTAAAGTATTCTTTAAGGAATAGCTACCTATTTCTTTTGCCTTACTTTTGATAGTGCAGTTCTACATACTGTAAATATTGACACTGTATAAAACCATAATCAATATTTTTCTTGTTAAAATGATGTATTTTTTAATAAATAATGTACTAGGTAGTTAGAAGAAACCCTGGTGGCATAGTAGTTTAGTGCTTTATTCTGCTAACCAAAAGACTGGCAGTTTTAACCCGCCAGGTGCTCCTTGGAAATTCCATGGGACAGTTCTACTCTGCCCTATGGGGTCACTGGGAGTCAGAATTGACTCGATGGCAGTGGGTTAGGTAGCTACATTATTTTTGCCAACACAACACGTAAAACATCCCAAATACTTTTAAGGGAAGCATTTCTAAAACAAATTTTGATGGCAATGAACTACACTTTGGTTAAAAATAACTGCATACTAAAACTTGAACTTTATAACTACCCTTAGACTTTATAACTTTATAACTATGTGTATTTCACTGCTTTATCACAACTAATAGTTCTATGCCTTAATAAAGTTTACTAGCCTTCTCATCTTTAGCAAACAGATGCAAAAGATTAAAAAAAAAAAAAAGATATGTTGTCTTAAAACCCAGTCCCCATTAGGAAAAAAGATGGCCTTCAGACCTCAAGTGCAACGTGATACAAAGGTTTCCCAATACCTGTAAATTAACAGGAAGAGTTTTCTAGGGCTTACAACACTGTGAAACAGGTTTAGGATTTCCTCTAGTTGGTGTCCAAAAAATCCACACTGTGGGTAGTGACAAAGTGCTGTGACATGGATGACTCTGTATCCTCTCTGAGCTGGCCCAAAAATATCTTGTAAGTCAAGAATTACATTGTACAATTCTTGTGATAGGAGAGAATAATTAGCTATTGCAACCTTTATTAAAGTAATTAGAAGGCTAAGGAATTCTTGTGGTTAATCCATAAGCAAAGGAATCTGAAAGAATATTTTCTGGACTCGTTTTTTTCACTGAAGCAGCAGGATGAATCAACACAGACACAAACACACACACACACACACACACACACACACACACACACACCTAAAAAAGTAATTAAACAATAACCAGAAGTTTTCTTTATAATGAGATAAACTGGAATCCTTGGTGACATAGTCGTCAAGAATTACAGCTTAACCAAAAAGTTGGCAGTGCAAATCCACCAGGGGCTCCTTGGAAACTCTGAGGGGCAGTTTTACTCTGTTTCATAGGGTTGCTATGCGTCAAAATTGGCTTGACAACAGTGAGTTTTGGTTTTGGTGAAATCTACCTTATCTGCCCTCAGGTTCATTTCTACATCTTGAGTCTAAGAATCATTCAGTCATATGTCATGGTATTTGCATAGTGGTTGGTCAGTTCCACACAGTCTATTGAGAGCAATTCTTGTATTTACTCTATGTGATTTTAAGTAGTAGATTAATAAGGTCTACAGTGATTTTAAGCAAGGCAGCTTGGTAATCTTTTTCTTCTACATTGTAGTCTTTCTTTTGTACCAAACACAAATGCTATTGGTAAATATATCCAATTTTATGATTTGTATGTTATTATGTTTTCAAAGAGTTGATCACATTTAGGTACTAAAGTCATATCTAACAGAGTTTCATTCTGCTGATACTATAATTTGGAAAATATACTGCAGACTCACACAAATAGTCAGTTAAGAGAAGTTTTATGTTTCTTAGAGTTGAGCACCCCTAAAAGGGTGTCTGCCTCTTAATTAGATGATCTGAGTTGTTAAATTAATGTGAATGTATCACTTTCTGAACAGTTCCCAAATCGCTGTCTTTAATACTCAGCCACTTTTTCAGATAGTTTGTCACTTCAGGGTCTCAGATCTCTTAATTGGGTGGTCTGATAGAAGAGATTTGCTTTATAGGACATTAGTCTTAATGACAGTTATTAACTTGAATATGTCGGTTAAAAAAATCAAACATTTGAAAGAGTTTACTTAGTATTTTCCAATGTCTGTCTCATCTAATACTAATTGAAGCCATGATCAGATTTTGTGTTATTTATTGCTGTTGTCTCACCCTAGGCCACTCATCTCCAATATTTATCCCACTCCAGTCTATTCACAAAGTAAATATAGTTCTCTTTGCAAACAGAAAACAGATAGTCCTCTCATGAGTTCATTGTTGTTCAAGGGCTTCCCATTACATCTAGAATAAAATTCACGGTCCTGCATGACCTGGCTGAACAGTAGCCTAGTTATCCCAAATTGTCTCATAGGCTCACACTGTCTCACTGATGAGGAACACCATTTACCTTTGAGTTCCTCTATTGTGCTGACTTTCTCCTGTCCGGGGGTTGGCGTATGTCATGCTGTCTGTCTAATGTAATTTTCTGTATTTTTCACTTGATGGTGACATAGATAGTTTTGTACCCTCTCTGAGTTGCCCTAGAGATATCTTGTAAGTCAAGAATTACATTGTATGATTCTTTTGATAGGTCTCAGTTTAATTGCCACCTCCTGAGAGAATTTACTTGACTACCCAGTCAAAAATTGGTTACTTCTGTCATGAGTTATTCTTCATCTTGGTGCTCAACTGTAGCAGTCTGGTTTTCATGTATACCTGATTTGTTTCTGAGCTTCATTTTGGTGCTCAATTTTAGCAGTCTGGTCTTCATGTATACCTGATTTTTTTCTGAGCCTCTTACTGGAACCCTGGTTGTTAACCACAAGGTTAGCAGTTTGAATCTAATAGCCGCTTTTTGGAAACCCTAATGGGTTGCTCTCTCATATAGGGTTGCTATGAGTTGAAATCAACTTAATAACAATGAAGTGGTTTTATCTACCTATTTATTTCTGGACAGTTCTTCAATAGTGCCAATATTGTACCATTTTACAGTACTCCAGGCTTAGAATATATCTCGATATATAGTTCCAACTAAATAGAATTTTTGCCAGAGAATATAGTGTTTATTATATTCATCTTTAGAACTGTCAGGGTTTCCTTATGCCCTAACATATGGTGAATTTTTAGAAATATTTATTGGTAATTGAAACGTATGTATATTCTCAAACTTTGGGTCTTTACACGTCCATTAGATTGAATTTTTTATTTGTGCTTAGCAAATTCTCTTCTTCAGATTTCTGTCTGGTCTATCAATTATTTAGAGAGAAGATTTTCTAGATTTTTCCACTGTGATATTGGATTTATCACTTTTTTTTGGTTAGTTTTTGCTTTATACAGTTTGTGTGCTTGCATTAGCAGGAGCATACATATTTATTTTGAATTACAGTAACTTACTGATGTAATTAGTCTCTTACTATTCTCTTGGTCTTTAGTCTGTTTTCTGGTATCATGTGAAGCTTATGCCTTTCTTTTGCAAAGGGTAATATTCTTTAGTAAGCAGTAAAAAAATGTTAGTTTTTTGTGGAAATCACGCTATTAGCAAATTTGATTGCATTCCTTAATTGTCAATGTCACAGGACCAAATGTCAGTGATATTAAGTGATTACAAGCGAACAAGTGATAGTAAGCAGACATCATTACCAAATAGTTACATCTGAACGTAGGTAAGAAGATTTTAATCTTCAAAATTTTTTGTTGAGGAAGGCTCATCATATTTAGTCTACATACTAAGATTTGATAGATACTTGAGTATAGTTTCCTTTTTTGTTTATAAAGTTTAATAGATAGCATCCTGTTCAGGAAATTTCTATTTTCATGCTCTGGGTAATCTTGACTTCTCAGAAAATAATAAGCTAATAAATAGATGTCGAATTGTCTTTCGTAGTCACCTTGACTTTCAAGGTAAGTAGTTAGCATTTGTTGAAAATTTGAAATGACTTCCAATGATGATGATTTCATGAAAAATAGGAGTCTGTAGTATCACCTGATACTTGTTTGTTACAGTTCTGTGTGCATCTGAAACAAAATGAGAAGATACTTCATGAGGGGAACATAAAGACAGGAAAACACCTTTATTTTTGTTTTAGAGGACATTATAACAAACATTCTTGGTATTTTCAAGGTCTCTACTATCACTTTTCAAATTAGTATGAATTCTAAACACAGAAAACAATCTATTCTTGTTAAGATCATATAAAGATAAAAATTTATTAAAGTTTTTTTAATTTTACAATTAAGTTTATCATTTTTCCCAGGCTTATATATTAAATATTAATAGTTGTTATGAGATGGCAGCTTAACTGTTTTGAAGCAAGAAATAAATACACATTAAGCAATTTCCTTTTGGAAAAATTTTTATATAAAATGACAATAAAACATACATCAAGATTATGAAATATTATTGGTACTTACCTAGCAGTTGAATAAGATGCCCTATGTTACCTGGAAAATACCGTAACCTTATGTGTTCTCTGAAAACCTAGAAGAAAACACAAAACCAAAATAAGGGAATAAAATCATCCTAAATTTCTGCAATCCTTGAAAGAGAGAAATCTTAGGGCATTACAGATTATCATTTGCCCCTGATTAAGTTAATAACTGACTGTTAGAAATTCTGTTTTAGTCAGCTAGGGCTGCTTTAACAGAAATACCACAGAGTGGATGGCTTTAACAAAGGAAAGTTTTTTCTCACAACAGTCCAGTAGGCTAGGAGTCCATATTCAGAATGTCCACTCCAGAGGAAGGCTTTCCCCCTTGTCGGCTCTGGAGGAAAGTCTGGTATTGCATCAGTCTTTGTCCAGGGAGCATCTTGGAGCAGGAACCTCAGGTCTGAAGGAGGCACTCTTCTCCCGGTGCTGCTTGCTTGATGGTGTGAGGTTCCCAACTCTCTGCCTGCTTCCCTTTCCTTTTATCTCTTGCAGGATGAAAGGATTAAGGGTGGGGCAAGCCACACTGTAAGGAAACTCCCTTTACAGTGGAGGATGGAGGTGATATTCTGAAGGGATTTACAGCCCCACCCTAATCCTTTAACATACACTATATGAAACATAAAATGTAGGACAATCACAAAATACTGGGAATCATGGCCTAGCCACATGGCTACATGTATTTTTGGGGGGACACAATTCAATCCATAGCACTTACTAAATAGGAATTATTCATTTTCTTTGAAACTAAGCATCCCTCTGCTAGGTAATTTTTGGTATAGTTCAGGGAATTTTTGTTTACAGTATAATTTGGGGGATTAAAATGATGTGCAGAACAATAACAGAATAAGATGGCATAATATTTCTAATAACATCTGCCTAGAGGCCACTAATTAGTCAATTGATTTGGCATTTAAATGATCATGTATTTGAGGTAGCATATATACCTGGTCCTACACATATACCTATAAGCACAAAGGCTACAGTTGCTTGTGAAATTGCAAAACATTTTTTTCTCTTAAATGTTGCAGCTCAATTTATTCTGCTTGTGGGATTTTAAGTGTTCTGTGATACAAATTATTTAGTTTGACGCTATTTGATCACCTAATTTTTAAGTGGGGAAGAAACAGGCTTAGAAAGCAAGTATAGGAAATTATCTCAAGTATGAAAAAAGTAACAGAAAAGAATTTTAAAGGACAAAGGCATTAAGAGTATAATTTCCAGGAGAAGATTTTAAGGACAAGTGAATAATAAAAATCATTAAGTCATCTCCTCCCATAAGTAGCACCCTAAAATCACCTAGAAAGACCCCATTCCAAGGAAATAGCAGATAGTTTGGCAAGAAGAGAAAATGTATTGTATCGGAGGCTTTTCCTTTTCTTACTCTGTGATAAATGCCTTTTCCAAGGTTTTCTGTCATGCCAGCCCCTGACTCAGCCCCTAGAGTGTAAATGAAGAGAAGCAGCTATATTAGTACTGTCACCCTGAAAGGTGAATGGACTGCCATTTCCAATATTGTTGCCACTAACTTATGTAGCTGAGTGCCCAGATCCATGGCACTGTCATTCAATGATAGGATTGTATATTACCTGAGAGACACTCATAACGATGGGACAGGGGGATCTCTTGAAGACTGCATTTCTGTCAAGACTGTAATTCTTATAAAATTGGCTTGCGGAATTATAGTCCACCAAGTTATAGATAAAATAATAATTAATTATAGAAAAGTAACAGCAATATTGCTGAATACACACAAAAAATGAACTTGTTTAATTAGATGACAGTCAAAGCAACTGTGTTTAGAATTTTAATGGAGAAACAGGTTTGGAATTTTTTGACCTTTGGCCCAAACAGAGAAAACCAAAACTTGAAGAACAATTTTTAGAGAAGACCACAGAATTTATTAGCAAGGTAGAAGAAATTGAAAGGGGAAAAATGTCTCTTCTATCTCCAACTTAGGTAGGCTGCATGATCCCTTTTATCTTCATTTTTCCTTTTTCCTTTACTCTGCTTCAGTGACATTAAAGACATTTTGATTATTGTATCATCTCTTGAAATAAAAGCAAGCTAAGGAGTATGTCCATTCTTAATCATTTCATTAGACAGTGTAGCAGTATAAACGGCTTAGTTTATAGTGCAATAATGAGTAATCATCCCCTCCCCCAAATTGGTGGCTTTGTACAACAGCTCTTTAAAATTACTATTACTAGTCCAAATTCCACCATATCTCTAGATGACCTTCCAAGCAAGCTACATAATGATCCTACCTAATGATCTAGGCTACAGGACTCTTTTGGCCCCATCATCTCATGTAAGACCAATTAGATAATTTCACACAAAAGAAATGCATATCCAATAGACTGATGGAGTGTGTACTTCTTGGCTTAATATATATATGAGGCTGTCCAACTGGTTACTCTTTAGAGAGGAAAGAAGAGGGTAGAGACAAAGGGACAAGTGCTGGTTGAGTGGATACCGGAAGTACAGGGTGGAAAGCAGGAGTGTGGGTGAGGAGAGCAGACAGGTTGCACAGAGGTATGTGTTTGGGGTTTTGTGTGATAAATTGCCTTGGATTGTAAGCTTTCACTTAATCACAATAAAAATAACATTTTAAAGGAAAAGAAAAGAAACACATGGCCATATGCTTCTGTGTTCTTATCAGTCATATGGCCACACTAACTTCTTGGAGGAGGTTAAGGACAACCTGGATACTCAGAGGTGGAGGTGAGAACTGGATATTAGGACACAATTTAAGTGTTCATAATAGGCATTTGTTGGATACTATTAGCACTCTTCATATAAAAATGCCTGTTTGTCATACTGGCTGTTGAAACAGTTTTCCTTGGAAAAGAACACAATCCCAAGCTTCTCTATTCTTTTCCACAAACATCTATCTGCGGGATTGCTAGGAAGTCTGCCTTCCCACAGAGTGAAAGACCAACTACATATTTTCAAAAGTCTGAAATCAGAAAAAGTTCAACATAAAATTACAGAAAGTCACTACAGAGATTATTCATTATCTTGATATGGAAAAGTAAATAGAGGGTTATTATAAGTACCTATATTAATAAGTTATGATTATATTAGGTATTGTATCAGTGGGATAGACAAGCTATGCTACAGTAACAATAAAAAAGTAAAAATAAAAGAAACCTGACAAGTTTCAGGTGACACAATTTATTTCTAGAAAAATGTAAATTTATCTAGCTTGAGAGAGAAGAAATAACCTAATAAAAAAGATTTGTGAAAATATTGGGTTACATGCTTAATTTCTCCCTTTCCTGTTCTGGTTATTGATTATAACCAATTTCTGTGTTCCCTGCAAAAATAATTTGCAAATTAAACATCTTAATATAAAAGTTTAAGCATCCTTGATTCATTTTTTGATTTCTTATTTGTGTAGTCAACACATTCTAAGCCTTTATTTGCTAATTAACATTTTCTATTCATGTGTTCTTTCCTTTCAATAAACATTAGTTTTTAAACACATATCATTGTAGCATGTATAGAAATAATTGTCTGGGAAAATAGATATGAAGCAGATATTGACTTTTTGTTGCTGTAGACATAGAGATGTATTGACCTGGAAGATAAGGCCAATATTTGCCTTGAGGGATAATAAATCTAAATGTTCAACAGAATATAAAGTCAATATTTGTATTAATACCCACTTCTGAATACTGGTCCACAATCCCTGGCAATTTTTCTGTAGTTAAATTTCTTGATCACTGAAAATTGTCTAATTTT
Source organism: Heterohyrax brucei (assembly GCA_028571685.1). Classification (NCBI taxonomy): domain Eukaryota; kingdom Metazoa; phylum Chordata; class Mammalia; order Hyracoidea; family Procaviidae; genus Heterohyrax; species Heterohyrax brucei. Next base: position 91,488,520 of record CM053146.1, read on the forward strand.
AAAGCTTTTGCAAAGTTTAAAGCTAATATCAAATTAAATATCAGTGGGATATTTAAGAAGTAGAGATTGGCATGAATTTTGAAGTCTTATTTACAAAAATGGCATTTTCTTTGAAATGTGTAAACTTCTAAAAGCATGTGATTCATTCAAGTACATAATTTGCTTGATTAACAGTATTACACTGAAGTATATTTTAACAACTAAAATCATAAATAATAGAGCTGGAACTCAAAGGATATAAACGAAATGTTGCTTCTCCTGTATTCTGATTGCTACTTTTTTGTCTCTTTAGACTTTAGGACATTTATTTGCAAATTTATCACCTACATTTTAGGTATTGTGCTTGTAATGTTATTATACTGCTTTTTTCTGCAGACACAGCCCTTTTATCAGTACGACTACATGATTGATTAGAGCTCTCTCCATGAAGAGGTACCTGCTACATATATATGGCATAGTATTGATTTCAGAGGCAAACTTCCTAGAAAAGACTTGCAATCACCAAAATAAACCTAAATGTCTTCTACCAAATAGCCTTCCCTTTCAATTTATGGCAGTGGCTTTTGTACCTTCCAAATCATCTGGCTTAATCCTTTTGGAGTGCATTGAATTCTCTCTGCCATTAATTTTCTACTTTTAATTTACTATGAAAGTCTGAGTTCATGAATTGAACTCCATCTATTCCTTTGTCATTGAACTAAATGTCTTTTTCTAGTGAGGGCAGAAAAAACAAAAAACAAAGCTGACTTCAGAACTGGAAACCACCATTGAGAATTAGGAAAGTAAGCTCAAAATACCAGAGACAAAAGACCAAGTGAGGCCACGAACAATTAAAACCAGCAAATGTGTGTTTTACAAGTACTTTCAAAAAGTACATTACTCCTATAGGCCGTCAGGAAAGAGATTACCGTGAGAATAGAACTCCTAGTTTATACTTGACTTGGAGGTGAGTAAAGACATTGCTCCCAAGGGCTTCTGAGGTGTTTGCATCTGTTGGTTCCCAGCTAGCTTTTGGAATAATTACTTCGTATTTAGAAATCCCGGTGACACAGTGGTTAAGTGCCACGCCTGCTAATCAAAAAGTCGGCAGTTTGGATCTGCCAGGTGTTCCTTGGAAACTCCATGGAGCAGTTCTTCTTTGTCCTATAGGGTCACTGTGAGTTGGAATCAACTCTGTGGCCGTGAGTTTGCTTTTGGGTTATAGTAGCTAAACTGTTTTTTCTACCTGTCATGGGTATTGGAACTATAATCTTATGGGCAAAGGTTGAAAAAACAAAACAAAAGCCTTTCTTCTTAAGCCTGAGTCTGATTAAATGTGAATTTTACCTGCAGTAACAATCTCGACATCCTACACATGAATGTATGTTGTTTATCTCATTTTAATGCAAACTGTGAAAATTTTTCATACATATGAGATTCAAAAGATGGAACAAAAGTTACGGCTGTCAGTTATAATGACACATAGTTATATAAGAAATAGAACTTAACTCATCTGTAGTTTATATTAAAATGATAATTGAGAGAATATTTATTTTATCTACAAAAGGGAAACAGTTTGACTTAAAAAAATTGCTTTTAGACAGAAAGATTTCTGGATTTAAAAGCTCAGCACAGTCATCTGTTCTGAATTCAACTATAATTTTTATATAAAAGATCTAATGAAAACAAGTACCTCAGAAATGTAAAAGCTGAAAGACTGAGAGAAAAAAAAAAGTCAGGTAAGTGCAATGAAGGGGAAATATTAGTGGTGACAGTCTGCACCTTTGGATACAGTGGCATTTAATAGTAAAATATTAAATGAGGCCAAGATTATAGTGACGGTCAGCCTGGAATCCACAATCGATTATTATAACCACTCCATTGCTCAAACCCTCAATTTTCTTGTCCTTTCTCTCTATATTACTTAATGTAACCTCAACCCTTGTTAAATTCAACCATCTGCCTATTCCAAGCCTGAATACTCGGCTGCTGAGTATGGTTGGAGAAAATTGTATGATACGGCTAACTGAGTTCATCTTAAATTAATGACAACAGTATTCAAGTCAGCCCTTAATGCTACCAGGGGAATAACGTAACTTCCTCTGGTCTCTCTTCATTCCCACAGTTTTAGAGGATTCTTTCATGCCTTTTCCTGTGTTTGCGCACCTTCGTCACTTCTTCCTTTCTACTCAGGACCAGCTGATGAGCTTGCTGTAAACACGAAAACATTAGGGGAGTGTTTTAGTCAGCTAGGGCTGCCCTCACAGAAATACGACAGAGTGGGAGGCTTTAACAAAGGAGGATTTATTCTTACACAGTCCGGTAGGCCACAAGTCCATATTCAGGGTGTCTGCTCCAGGGGAAGGCTTCCCCCTCATCAGCTCTGGAGGAAAGTCCGGTATTGCATCATTCTTCATCCAAGGAGCATCTTGGTGCAGAAACCTCAGGTCTGAAGGACACGCTCTTCTCCCAGTGTTGCTTTCTTGATGGTACGAGGTTCCCAATTCTCCGCCTGCTTCTCTGTCCTTTCATCTCTTGCAGGCTGAAAGGATTAAGGGTGGGGCAAGCCATACTCCAGGGAAACTCCCTTTACAGTGGAGCACGGAGGTGATCCTATGAAGGGATTTACAGTCCCACCCTAATCCTTTAACATACAGCGTAGGAAAACCACAAAATGGAGGACAGTCACAAGATACTGAGAATCGTGGCCCAGCCACGTGGCTACACCCATCTGGGGGGGGGGGACAATTCAATCTATGACAGGAGTAATCTGTATTTTAACAAGTTCACACATTATTTTATCTAATTTCACACTGCTATTCTCTGCCTTTCCTGTGGCCTTTGTGCGTGTACCTTCTATGATCGTATCCAAGGCAAGCTCTCTAATTAAGCTCGTCTGGAGGTCTGGAGTTTGAAGGGAAAATAGAGAGGTGTAAATGTGAGTTTTCAGCATACAGGGGTTATTTTTAATAATACTAATAATAGTGGTAGTTAACAGTTCTATAGGAATTTCAGAATGCAAGATACTTTTCTATATACTTTACATGTATTTGGCCATTTAATATTGACCGAGATTAAGTACTGTAATTACCATTTTGTAGTCATAAGCCTATACAGGAATGTCAGGGAAATAGTATAAAGAAGACAAGTGGTCCAAGGAATGAGCTTTGGGGCATTCCACCACAGAAGTCAGGGAGATCAAAACAGCAGTGAGGAGGTTCAGACAGTGAGATAGAAGAAAAAACAGAAAATGTTCAGCCAGGCAAAAAAAGGGTTTCAATGATGTGTGTTGCATCAAATACTGAGAATTAAAAATTGACTGTTATGAAGTGTTGGTAATTAGTGATGTGGAAGACAGTGACCTTATAGTAACGAGATTGGAAGACAAATTGAAGTAGGTTCAAAAGACAATGGAAGATGAGAAACGAACACAGTGTTTGAGTCTCTGCCGTGTAGAAAATATACTGTAGACGACAAAAGCAAAGGCAGGGGTGAGGCTATTACACTGGGTCCAATTCAGATTGTTATGAGCTGGGAATTCTTACTGGAATAGAATCTGAATTGATTAAGAATATGTTTTGGAAAGGGGGGGATCTTTCCTAAAGATTAGATGTTGCATATAGGTGTGGCAGATCATATACTTTGAAGATTGCAAAATCAGTCTCTCCTATCCTACGTATGAAGTCTGACAATTATATTTGTGAACTCATCCTAGAAAAAGCGGTACATACCTCATTGCTGAATATCACTACAGTCAACCTTCAACATTCTCACCGTGGGAGGCTGTGCACCAACACCAGCACCTAGTCCACCCTTCAAACTACTTTTAGAACTCTTCCTGGAATGACTCTCAGAGCTGTCATCGTGTTACCCTTGATATCCTGAATGTCATCACAGTATCTTCCTTCAATATTTCCTTTATCTTTGGGTAAAGAAAACCAAGAAAAAAGAGTGCTTTAAGAAGAAAAGAGAGATAAACTGTACCAAAAGTTGCTGAAAGGTTGAGTGATACAATAATGTGCTCTTTGGATAGGTCAGCATGGGTATTACTGATGATTTTGCATGGGTTTCTTTGTCCTCATCCCTGCAATCTCTGCAACAGTTGTGAGTCTCTTGTGAGTAGGGAGGGTGTTCCAATATAGTTATTTGTTTACTGGCTAAAAACTCCCTCAGAGACAACTACACAACTGAGTTTGCAAACTTCTCACTGTGAAACTGTGTGCAATGGCCTTTCCAGAAAGAGTTACAGAGTTGCTTTGAAGGGTGGACTAGGAACTGGCATCAGGGCATAGCTTCCCAAGGGGAGTACTTCAAAGGTGACCATAGCGATTTTCAGCAATGAGGTATGTAGCACTTAGAACAATTAATTTTATGGACCTTATTGTCAAACTTTGTATTCTGCAATGTAATCTCACCATTCTTCCATCAAGAAGTGGAATACATTCTCTACCACTTTGAAGCTTGATTTTCTATGTGACCTGTTTTCCAATGTATCAGAAGTGTAATGTTATAGTGATTCTAGGAATCACCTTTAACTGGGCTTGTAGCTTTGGATTCTTGCCTTTTGGAAGTTAGCCACCATTTAAGACCATCATTCTGGGAGAAGCCGAGGTCACATAAAGAAGCCAAGGTCAGACTAACCAGTAAACAAAGTACGCACACGTTTACCAGTGTTTGTTTACTAATGTATAGTGAAGGTTTTCATAGAGTTTTCACTACATCTTCGATGCAGTGAACATGTTTGAGGCTAAAAAGCAGGAGTTACATTTTGGTTATTTTAAGGCTATTGTTAACATTAGATACCTGTGAAAATGTCAGATATGTGGATGAATATACATACAAGGGCTGGAGACAAAACTTTTTGAGTTACTGACATACAGGTGGTGTTTAAAGCCATATGGCTATATCAGTTCTTCAAGGGACACTGTGGAGAGAGACTGTAAAGTGGCCCAGAAGAGACAATTAGGTCAACACTTAGAGGCAGATGAGTACAAACCATTAAGAGAATTTACAAGGTTTTTCCAACAATGTAGGAAAGTAACCACTAGAATGTACTATTCAGAAAACCAAGAAAAAGAGAGATAAACTGTACCAAAAGTTGCTGAAAGTTTGAGTGATACAATAATGTGCTCTGTGGATAGGTCAGCACGGGTATTACTGATGACTTTGTATGGATTTCTTTGTCCTCATCCCTGCAATCTCTGCAACAATTGTGAGTCTGAGACTCCTGTCAAGTTCCAACCATTTACCACTGTGAGTAGTGGTTAAGCGCTGTGTCTGCTAACCAAAAGTTTGTCAGTTCAAATTTGACATGCACTCCCTGGAAACTCTATGGGACAGTTCTACTCTGACCTAGAAGGTCGCTATAAACTGCAGTTGATTTGATAGCAGTGGCACGCTCTCACAATTTACAGATTACTTTTGTTTACGTACCACTTTTATCACTTCACATTGGTGCTATAAAACCTCTCATTTTCATGCAAAATAAAGTTCTTCATGTTGATTAAGAGGTAGCATCAAAACATATGTTCATCTTTCTATTCTTCAGCTACACCAGAGGGACATCTTCAGTTACGGTAATGTCTTAGTTATCTAGTGCTTCTATAAAAGAAATACCACAAGTCAATGGCTCTAACAAAGACAAATTTATTCCCTTACAGTGTAGGAGGCTAGAAGTCTGAACTCAGAGCACCAGCCCCAGGGGAAGACTTCTTTTCTCTATTGACTCTGGGGGAGGGTCCCTGTCACCAGTCTTCCCCTGGCAGAGGAGGTTTCCAGGCACAGGGAGCCTGGATTCAGAGGATGCACTGTGCTTCTGGTGGTGCTTTCTTAGTGGGATGGGGTCCCCCTGTGTCTCTGTTCACTTTTTTATATCTCAAAAGAAATTTACTTAAATTGTAGGTTAATCTTGTAGACTGAGTCTACATAACTGCTGATAATCCCACCTCATTAACATCATAGAGACAGGATTTAAAAAACATAGGAATACCACATCCAATGACAAACTGGTGGACAATTATGTGATACTGGGAATCATGGCTTAGATAAATTCATATACATAGTTTGGGGGGACATAATTCAATCAGTGACAGTTAATATTATCATTTTCATTTAATCACATCATGCCTGTTCCTTCTGTTGCAAGTGCCCATATCTCTCTTTTCACCTATCTAAATTCTTCAATATCTAGGAAAAGTCCTTGAAACATGATGTTTTTTACATTTCTCTAGAGCAGTGTTTTTTTTTTTCCTGAAAGATCTTAGCAAGCCCTGCCAGCATTTTTAAAATTAATTAGAATGCCAAAATTAGAAAATAATAGAAAACTATATGCTAGAGAAGAACATATAGTAAGAGTTAATATTGCTTCAGATAACTTGTTTCACGATGTATGTGTTTGTACCACTTTGTGTGTGTGACTTTATTCATATGCACACTTTTTAAACTGTAGGTCCCATTAGGATATGTAAAAGCCACTCTGTAGTGGATACAACTATTGTATTCTTCCATTGACTTCTTTTTATTCACTTTGCTGGTTTATTCTGGCAGTGGATAGCATGCTGAATACAGAATTATTATTTAATTATTTTGTGTGTATAAATTTCTCGTGCCTAACTAGGTGAAACATTTCTTGAGAATATTCATTATTCTAGCCAACTATTTCTCCCTGGGAATGTATGAGGTCTGATGAATAAGTCCTTGAACTTAATATGTTCTAGGTGCTACATATCTTATTGCTGAATATCACTATGATCATTTTTGAAGTACTACCCTTAGGAAGCTAGATACTGACACCAGAAACTAGTTCACCCTTCGAAGCAGTTTTGAAACTCGTTCTGGAATGCCATGGCACACAGTGGCAAGGTGGCAGGTTTGTGAACTTGTATAACTGTCTGTGAGGAAGCTTTTAGCCAGTAAACAAATAACTGTACTGAAATACTCTCCCTACTCATCTGATCTGGCCCCCAGTGACTTTTTTCTTTACCCAAAGATAAAGCAAATGTTGAAAGGAAGACATTTTGATGACATTCAGGACATCAAGGGTAGTATGACAACAGCTCTGATGGCCATTCCAGAAAAAGGGTTCCGAAACTGCTTTGAAGGGTAGACTAAGCACTGGTGTCGGTGCATAGCTTCCCAACGGTAGTACTTTGCAGGTGACTGTGTTGATATTCAGCAATGAGGTATGCAGCACTTTTTTAAGGGTGAGTTCGTGAACTTAAAACGTCAGACCTCCTATGCGCTGATAACCTATTATGAGTTATTCTTATGCTGTTCTCCATGTTTACAGTAAGTTTAGTAGATAGACCCTTCCTCATGTAACCTCTACAGGGAAAGATGTACACATTAATCAGAGAAAGAAATCCCTGTTGACAAATTGTGAAATTAAATGAAGAAAACACATAGGACATTTAAAGCATAAAACAGGGATAATTCATTTGAGGTTACCTGAAAAGTGATATTGAGATTGACATCTGAAAAATGATTAGAACTTAAGTAGGCAAAAGAGGTGGCGTGGAAAGAGTATTTCAAGAATAAGTAATAGATCATTGTAAGATTTGAAGGCAGACAGAAGCAATCACAGCTAATTAGAAGAACTGAAAGGAGCATCCTGTGATTGGAGCAAAGTGAACGAGGAAAGAACGATCTGAAATGAGGCTCAGGAATCAGGCAGGGGGCAAACCACTCATCCATAATGTACTCATAGGTTATGTCACATAGATTTTATTTATCGAAAAATTAATGAGAAGCCTCTAATGTGTTTTAAGCAAGGGAGTAGCAAGAACAGGTTTGCATTTTGTACTTTGAAATGCTTCTGCTCTGGAGAATGAATTACATCGTAATAGGAGTGGTTAGGAAACTCTGGTGGTGTAGTTGTTAAGTCCTAAATCTGCTAACCAAAAGATTGGCAGTTCAAATCCTCCAGGAGCTCCTTGGAAACTGTAAGCTAGGAGTGTGACGCCATTGTCCAGGCTGGAGTTGATAAGTCACTGGACTAGGGGATGGGGAAAAGTTGATGGACTGGAGGGAGAGTTATGACATACAATTTATATAACTTAATAGTTGATTGGAATAGAAGGTTAAGGAAAAGGATATATCAAAGAACAACCCCCTAGTTTAACCTGAGGAGATAACTGACCGATGTTGGAAAAAAAAATGAGCATAGGTACAGTTTTAGATATGTGTGATGTGAGTTCCTTTGGGACATTCAAGTTTTGGTGCAAGCTTGATACGTGTGCTGATACTCAGGGATGACATTCCAGGTTGAGGATAATGTATGAATTCAAGCAATTAAGAAAACACAGTTGTGTGGGAATTGGTCACGCTTTGAACATTTCAAAGCACTATGGGATGAGTCAGAGAAGATCAGTTGGCAAAGGAAATAGAACTGATCAAAGAGAGGAGGAAAAATCTCCATTGAACTTAGCAACATGGAGGTTACCAGTGGACTTAAAGTGACTCATTCCGATGACACACTGGTGGAAAGTATCAAATGAGTTGGAAAAATAAATGAAATATGAGAAAGTAAAAAGAGTACACATGAAAAATCAAGAGCAGTCTTACTCAGGAGCAGGGAGCATGTGCATATTGTAGATGCTCAATAAATAGATTTTTGAATAAACAAGTGAAAATTATGTTTGTTGATATAGCTCCCCTGAGGTGATTAATAAATTATTAGAAGAAGAAGCTAATATTGAGTTCTTGCTGTTTTCTAGGCTTCTCATTCTTCTCAATCATTATGCGGGTGTGTAATACCACTTTAAAGTTTCCAAAGTAGGAGACTGAGATTGTGTAGCTCCCCTGACTTCACAGCCCTTAGAAATGGAAAACAGGGATATGAACAAAGCCTGACCTCAGAATCTGATCCGTCTTAGAAAAAGTGAATCTAATTCCCATAGCTGGAAGAAATTCTAAGAATACAAACATTGGACCTAGCTTTTCATGGCCCAGTATTTTATGTGCGGAGGCCCGTGTTAGACCACAAATTCTCAAAAGTTGCTTAACGTTCATTGGCCCGGAATGCTTTCAATTAAAAAAAAAAAAAAAAAGGCGGAGGGGGTGGATATCCGGGCTCTGCTCAGAAAATGTCTGAAAGTGGGACTCGGAAATCTGTATTTTTAAAAAGTGTCTCCTGTGTGACTAATGGATTGAGATAAAGTGCTTCAGATTGTCATAAGGTCATTGATTAATAAAGGTACATGTTCTTGCTATGTGACTTAAAGTTGATTCTCACTCATTGTGTGCAACTATGACAAATAGAACTGCCCAATGGGTTCCTAGGCTGTAATCTTTATGCGAGTAGACTGCCATGTCATTTCTCTTGGGTAGGTGGTGGATGAGTTCAAACCACGATCTTTCAGTTAGCAGCATAATGTATAACCATTGTGCCACTGGGGCTCCTTAATAAAAGCACTTAGATCTAAATTATAAACGAAAGTATTTTAATAATATTACTCTGAGTAAGTGTTTTTGTCTGAGAAGTAGTGGAGTATACATCAGCTGGACAACAAACAGTTGGGCACATCAGATAGTGACAGCTAAGTATCAGGATGACAACCAAAATTTCATAAATCTTGATGCAGTAGTTATCATATCATCTAGACCTATTGGTATGGTGAATCTTTTGGTACGTGCTGATAAAGGCGGTGTTCTCACCTGAAGCGAAGCCCTAACAGGCATGTAAGATGCTGAGCTGAGCACCTACTGCCCTTTTCCTTCATTACTACATGTTGATACATTAGAGGTGCAAGGTGGTGGAGCATCTTGTCTAGATGAGATCTTAATTTCTTTCTCTTACTGCCTGAAAGGCAATGGAAATCGGCAACAAAATATTTTTGTGTTTAAACCGGAAGTGTATTTGTACGTACCTCATTGTTAGATAAAAGGAAAAGTAACCTAAAATAAACCTTAGTACCAAGGAGAAAACATTTTCAATCTTAGTTCAGAATTCACTTAGCCTGAAGTGGGAATTCTCATAGGGTTATGTAGGTGAGATTAAAGACTTTCCATTTCCAGTTGCCACTCACTCTTTCACTGCTGTGCACTGCTGTGGCTGCTTTGGGACTAGATGCTACAAATTTCTGTACTTTTCAAAGATGAAACATATCAGATATGATAACACAGCAACCGCTGTTAAAAATGGTAACTTAAATGAATTGTCACCATTCTTCCTTTAACAATTTCAGCACTTTTCTCTCGTACCCTTAAGCGACTAGATGGCACGTACCTAATTCACTTTTAATAACACAGATATTTTTTAGTTCCTTCTTATTGTTAGCCTAATACATTGTGCATGTACCTTGTAAAGTAGCATCTATTCTATTGTCAAGAGAATACTTATGTTCATGTTTTTAAAAAATTGATTATATAAAATAGACTACTCACTCAACAATGAATTTAGATTAGAAATCAACAATAAACATGTGAATATTTCATATGCCTAGAAAATTTTGATATGTATTAAATAAGTTAGGCGTTGATGAGGAAATTAATATGGAAATAAAAGTATTTAGAAATAAACAACAAAACATACTTAATAAAATGGAAACTTATATAAAGTACTAAAGGATAATGTGTAGCCTTAAATTTATCTGTTAAAGACAAAAATAGTAGGAAATAAACATGACACACTAAGGAGATAGAAAAAAGAAAACAAGCTTAAGTACAAGAAAATAGTGAAGAAAAGATAATATGAAAATAATAGGAAAAAACAAGTTTATTCTGTAAAAATGTTAATAAAATTAACAGAGTTCAGAGAAGATTGTCTAAAACACTGGGAAGTTACACATTTCAAAAATTAGTATGAATGAAAGAGGAGGAACAACTACAGATAAAGAAAATACAAGGAACAAATTTATGCAAATACATTGAAAACGTCTATATAGAAATGTAAATATACAAGAAATAAATTTTATTAAAGAAATAGTTTTACTCAATATCTTCACAAAAGATCAATCTTAATTGATTCATAACAACTATTTTTCCTCATAGTATTCTTAATGCATTTATTAATTTTATTAAAAATTATCATAAAATAAAGGGGAGATGTATTCTGTGCAGTTTTATGAATGTTACTGCCTGTGAAGATTTTTATAACCACCACAAGAATCAAGATATAGAGTAGTTTCTTCACCTATGAAACTCTTTTGTTCCATTCCTCCATCAGCACCAAAAAATATCCAAATTCACTGCTGTTGTGCTGACTCCAACTCGTAGAAACCCTATAGAATAGGGTACCACTGTTCCCTACCCACCTCAACATAGGGTTTCCAAGGCAGTAAATCTTTATGGAAGCCAAGTACTACATCTTTCTCCTGTAGAGTGGCTGGTGGGTTCGAATTGCCAACTGAGTACATTAACCACTGTACCACCAACACTCCTTTTCTATCAGTACAGTTTTGTCTTCTTGAAAATGTTATACAAATGAAATCACACAATACAAAGCCACTGAGGTTGACTGAAACTGCTGCAAAGTTTAATAGTTCTTTTTTTTGCTGAGTAGAATTCCACTGTATGAATGTAACACAGTTAGTTATCCATTCACTCATTGAAAGACATTTGGTGATTTTAACTAGAGTGGTAATAAACATTCATGTATAGGTTTTTGTGTGAATATATGTTTTTGTTTCTCTAGAGTAAATCCCCAGAAGTTGGATTGTTAGCTTTATTAGAAATTGCCAAAATGTTTCCAGAGTGTCTATAACACTTTCCATTCTCACCAGAAATGCCTGAGGGTTTCAGTTGCTCCACATCCCTGTCAACACTGGTATTGTCATCATCATTATTATTATTTTAATTTTAGCTATTCTAACGGGTCATAATGTTCAACATTTTTTCCTGACCTCTTGTATTATCTGTGGCTCTCCTCTCGTGAAGTACACATTCAAGTATTCCCTTTCATAAAAAAAAATTGGACTATTTTGTTACTATTGAACACAGTATCAACAGTGCAAGTAACTCTTGTCAGATATGTGATTTTCTAATATTTTCTCCAAATTGATCCCAAACCACTAAATCCAGTGCCACTGAGTTGATTCTGACTCATGATGACTGTATAGACAGAGCAGAGCTGCCCCACAGAGTTTCCAAGGAGATCCAAATCTAGCCAGAACCACCAAACTCACTGTCATTGAGTCAATTCTGACTTATGGCAACTCTATACACACTGTGGAATTGTCCCATAAAGTTTCCAGTGCCTAGCAGATTTGAGCTGTCAACCTTCTGGTTAGCAGCTGTAGCATTTATTCTCTTTTGTAGAACAACAGTTTAAAATTTTGATGAAGTCAAATGTCTCATTTTTTTTGTTGTTGTTCTTGCTAGTGCTTTTTGGTGTCAAGTCTAAGAATTTTGCCTAATTCCAGTTCACAAATATTTTCTCATATGATTCCTTCTAAGAGTTTTATAGTTTCATGCTTAACAATTAGATCTATGATAATTTTTATATAAGGTGGGAAGTTTTTTGTCAACTTTTCCTGCATAAAGTGGCAAGCTTATTCTAAAGTTTGTATAGAAATATTAAAGATGTAGAGTAGCCAATACAGTTTTGAAAAGCAAGAATTGATGATTGAAATACTACCCGATTTCACATCTTCCTAAAAAGCTACAATAATCAAGATAGTGTTAAATTGGCATGAGAATTGCTATGGCTAAATGGTACGGAATAGGAAGACAAGAAAATGAAATTGTCAGTAGAGGTTTCAAGGTAATTCCATGAAGAATGGATTACTTTTAACAAATGCTATGGGACCATTTAAAAAAAAAAAAAACCCAAAAACAAAAAAAACTTGTCCCCTATGTCACATCATACACATATACACTAAAAGAACTTGAAGTCTGTCATAGACCTAAATATAAAAGCTGAAACTATGAAATGTTAAGAAGAAAGCATAGTTAAAAAAATCTTTTCCACTTAAAAAAACTAAAAACCAAGCCCATTGCCAATGAGTATATTCTGACTCATAGATACCCTGTAGGACAGAGTAGAACTGCCCTATAGGGTTTCCAAAGAGCATCTGGTAGATTTGAACTGCTGACTTTTCGGATAGCTGTGACTTTCAAAACCTACTGCTTGTAAGATTTTAGGATAGACAAAATACCTTAGCATGTAGCTATTAACTATAGAATTTTTAAAAAATGACAAAAGGAACTTCATAAAAATGAAAAGCTTCTGTTCTTAAAAAAATTACTGTTAAGAAAGTGAAAAGGCAAACTACAGACTTGGAGAAAGATTTAAGAATATGTATATCTGATCAGAAAATAAGAAAAAGGGGCTAAAAAATGGGCACAGATTTTGAACAGACACTTAACAAAAGATAATGTGAATAATCAGTAAACACAAACTATGTGTATATAGTTTACTTAATAAGTTGATATTTATTTGGAGAGTTAAACATCAAATTAAACATTGCCTTTTTTTTTCAAGCCAGTGAGATACTGAACTCTGACTTCTGTCTCTGACATCTAGACCCTTCTTTGAAGAGGTTACCTGATCAGATCACAGCAGTCAGCATTATTTCCGCTTGATTAGCTTAAAATCAGTGGCTAGGAACACATTCTCTGAACTCATAAGAGATGAATTCTCAGATTCAGGAAACACAACAAGTCTTAAACAGAATAAACTTAAATAAACAAATCTATAGGTCACTCTTAAGAATATCCAGCTAGGCAACTGCATAATCAACATATAGTATTCAGTGATGATGTTCTTCACTAACTATAAAAAATTAGGAAAAAATGGAGAGATTAAGATAAAAAGATATGAATTTTCTACTAAATCTTTGTAATTCTAGTACAATACTTTAAATAATTCTACATGAGCTGACTCTGAAGTTAACATTAAGAGAGTAACCTGTACAAAAATAGCAATTAATTAATGTGGATTTGCCACATTGGTTATTAATACTTAAATATTATAGTGAATATAACAGTGTGGCATTGGCCCAGGTACCAGGAATGCCAACGCAACAGATGGTAGAGTCAGAACACATCTTTACAAAAGGACGGTGAAAGGACTGACCATCCAATAAATAAACTAGGACAATTTGTTATACATCTGAAAAAGCAATTAGATTACTATCTTGCAGTGTTTGTAACACTAAATTCCATATTTAAAGTTTAAATATGAACAGTAAAATGTTAAACCTTTATTACAAAGAAATAACAAACTCAAATTCAAGCCACATAATGGAGGAAAAATAAAATGCTTATTTTAGTTACTAAGAGATGCTAATTTGGCAGTTTTAATACCTGAAAATAGAAATATCTCCAAAAATACATAAGAAAAAGCAAAGAATCCTGTATAAAAATGATTGATGGATGTAATCATGATCATGGAATTCACTAGTATTAAAATAATTATTAAGTAAATTAAAATTATGTAAATTAAATCTTACATATTATTTCAGAAATCCTGGTATCATGGTGGTTAAGTGCTGTGGCTGCTAACCAAAAGTCAGCAGTTCAAATCCATTAGGTGCTCCCTGGAAACTCCATGGGGCAATCCTGCTCCTATAGCATTGCTATGAGTTGGAACTGACTTGACCGCAGTGGGTTTGGTTTGGTTCGGATACATTATTTTATAGCCTTAAAAATGGCAAAAAAAATTCAGAAGTTTGATTATCTAATGAGGACTGGAGAAACGGAAATTCTTCTATACTATCCATGACATTGTGAATGTTGTAGTCATTTTGGAAAGGAATTCAGCAGTTTTCAGGAAACTGAAGCTGGGAGTCATATGCTTTGACCTAGAAAAAGAAAGTAAATGTCCTGAAGAAACTCCAGTATATCATACAAGCAGAAATCTGTTAGATTCACTGAAGCCTTGCTTCACATCACTTAAAGTTGGAAGCAGCCTAACTGACCACCAACCGAAGACTGGTTATATCTAATGAAATGCTGCACACAGGAGTCTGAATTATAGATGCATTCATCAAAAAGGGTAAATCTCAATATATTTGAATAAAAATGCAAATTGTGCAGCATACTATCTAGATAAGCTTCAAAAAGTGGAAAAAAAAAACTATATGTTGTTTATAGGTACATCTATATGCAATAGAAAAATAAAATTAAACATGCCAAACAGGATATGGCCTGAGTTTAGAATCTGTTACGTGTGAGAAAAAAAAGCGAGGAAGAGGATTTGAGAGAGAATGTAGGAAAGTGAGAAGTTACATTTCAACTTTCTAAAACCCAAACCCAAACCTGTTGATATGGAGTTGATTCTGACTCACAGCAACCTGATAGGAAAGAGTAGAACAGCCCCGTAGGGTTTCCAAGGCCGTAAATCCTTATGGAAGCAGACTGCCTCATCTTTCTCCTGTGGAGCAACTGGTAGGTTTGAATCACAGAACTTTTGGTTACCAGCAGAGTGCTTTAACCACTCAACTCTCAGGGTTCCTTTTCAAATTTCTTGTTTAACTTTTTGTTTTTTAAAAGATATTTTCTGGATAAATATAGGGAGATGCCAAATACTTAAAAGAGTCTGGGTGATGTTATTCTTTTTACCTTTTTCAGATGATTGGAATACTTTGTAATGCTTCTCTCAAGGAAAAAATAAAAGTTCAAGCAGTAATATGAAAATGTTCCATTTTTCTCTAGAGAAAATGATCTTGATTTTACTTTTGGCACAATTTTTAGGTAAATACAAGATAATATTGTATATGTCTTTCATTCTTTTCAGTGTTCTCCACTAGTCTCTTATATTTTACATTGAAGAGCAAATACCAGATTTTCACAACTGGTCCATGATAACCATTTAATTGCTGGTTAATGGAAAACATAAAATGCCACATGTGGTTCTTGGTTCCAATATGTTGAAATATATTCAATTTGTTTACTGTGTCTGGGACAGCTGAGCAGTATTAATACATTGTTTCCTAAAAATATGTTTTATGGATGTCTGAAAAAGTCCTAGGGATGTTTGAAAACTATGATAGGCATAGTTCTGAGTTCTGTATCTTCTTCAGTTATCTGAAAAAAGGTGATTTTTTCTCTTTGTGATTGAATGCATGCCTATACACTTTTTATAAAGGATTTCCTACTGTCGTTTTATATTTATTGCTGCTTTAACAACTGCCAACAACAACAAAAAACTTTCTATTGATTCACTTATTCAAACATTCAGTAGAGTTTTACTGAAGTCCCATCTACTTTGCCTCATTCACAGTCCTAATAGCTGGGGATAAAAGCTAGAGATGACAGTGGTGAACAAGGGTTAACATTCAAGGGAGGGAAAATGTTATTTCCTACATATCTTTCATTCCCAGCCAGTCTCCCAGTGGAAACCAGCCCAAGTAAGATTCAAATCTCGTGTAAACTTTTAAGTTCAACCGAAAATGTTGGGTTTTGTATTAGATATTGTAATTCTTGGAATATCTATAGCAAGAAAGCTTCTTGATGGACGATATTAGAAACCTCCTGCATGACTGTATTAATATGTAGTTCCCAGACGTTGGGAGATGAATAAAATATAAAAAGAAATTGAGGGAAGAAGTTATACTATTGGAATTCAAAAAAAGAAACTGAGGATAAAGTGACGTAGACACATTTTCCTCTATTCTTTCCCACTAAGTGCACCTCTGAAACCCGGAAAGGACAAGACAGACATCCAAAGGACAACTGTAAGACCTGGGAGGAAGATGATTAGCTGGTTTGGGATCTCAGCACAGAGGGAACAACATAGTGGCAAGGTGACTAACATCCTCTCCCTCAGTGAATGTACTACCCAGAACCAGCATTTCCTGACCCCAAACTGTTAGCAAGGGCGGATTCTTGTCCTGCCCTATTAGCGGACTGAAATAAGGTGAATGCCACACTACCTGTTGCAAGGGAAACAGTAAAAATTTGTTGTTAGAGCAAATCAGGAACAAGTAGAGGCCAGCACAGAAAGAACACAGCTCTCAACACCGGAAGAAGGAACTTTTACATCCTCCAGTCTCCACGGGGTGGGGATTGGCCCGGAAATCTGAAACTCCAAGCCCTCTCACGCTCTTGCTTGGAGATCCGGTGCTGTCATACTGTAAAGGAAAGGATTTCTCACTCCTGAAATGAATTCAGGTGTAACTGTGTGTAGGAGAACACCTTCCCCTCCAGAGACGTTCAGCTCTGGCTCAGGTCATCAAAGAGTTCTTTGGGACCGCAGCCAAGATCTGGTTTGCGCATGCGTGGGACTTTGGCGCCAAATTCAAACAGAAAACAACGCTTGGGGCTGCCCCCTGGTGGAGTCAAGCCTCCAGGAGACATCTCGGCTTGGAGGGCTGTGAGCGAGAGGGAGAAACCGCGGTAGACGGAGGGCAGGTTCCGCGGCCATTTCAAAACTAGCCTCAGAACGCAGCCCGGGTAAAGTATACAGAGTGAATATATGCTCAATAAAGGAGAAACATTTATTTATATAAGTATTTTCGTGAAAAAGAACTGCGGCCCCAACGATGCTTTGAAGCATAAAAATGATTAGGTATGGCGCAAGACTGGCAGCTTTTCGTTCTGCTGTGCATTAGGGTCGTTCATTATGAGTCAAAACGTCTGGAAGGCCCCTATCAACAACAACATTATTTTACAACATATTTAGGATGTGCGTATTGCATATTTATAACAAAGAATAAATAGATGTATTTTGTTGAAAGACTAATTATCATGGCATTTTAAGTAATAAATGGACAGTGTGGGAATTTTCTGGTTCATTCTACTTTATGAGAGAGAATGTGTGAACAAAACAGGAACTAACTTAGCATAACCTTTGACTTCAGTGGAGGATTTGGGAAGGCTCTAATTTTATTATCATGTATAGGGTTTCTCAATAATGAATTTTGATGGTAGTAAACTACATTTTTTTTTTATTTGTTGCTTTCACAGTGTGTTGAAACGTTGGTGGCATAGTTAAGTGCTACTTCTGCTAACCCAAGGTCGGTAGTTCAAATCCGCGAGATGCTCCTTGGAAACTCTGAGACAGTTCTCCTCTGACCTACAGGTCGCTGTGAGTCAGAATTAAGCCCATGGCAGTGTTTCTTTTTTACAGTGCATATATCACACAACCGTTAAATGTGTATTTCATGTTTATAATTGCACACGAATTGTAATGACTTTCAAAGTTTATTGTGTAAACCTGTTTATTTTTAAAAGTGATATTGGAGATGCTTTAAAGGTTTTGAAACCCCCCCCCCCCAAAAAAAATACTGTGGTGGAGTTGATGCTGACTCATAGCAATCGTATAGAACAGAGTAGAACTGCTACATGGAGTTTTCAAGGAGTGCCTGGTGGATTTGAACTGCTGACCTTTTGGTTAGCAGACTTAGCACTTAACCACTAAGCCACCAGGGTTTCCAAAGATTGAAAGCATTGTTATTTTTGCATATTTGATAACCATTTTTAGCATTTGTCTCTCGTAATGTTTTATTTTTTCTAGAAATTAATTTGTTAATTGAAATTTATTATTTCAATCATGTTGATTTAAAGCCTAGAAATATGAATTGTAAATTCAGTTAACATTCATAAAGATAGCAGAGCAGTGATATTCAGAAGAAACCTTATGAGCATGGGTCTTCCTCATGTCTTTGGTATTTCCTGTCTGTGTTTAAATGCTTTTATTTGAAATTCATTTCTGAAGGAATCAAGTGGCATGGCGAAGGAAATGCCAAAAGGATTTCATTGTGCACTGTTATTGTTAAAATACGAGCAGACTGTTGACACATTTATGGAGTTTGATATATGGTTTTATTCCATTTGATATTTCTCACTGTTGATCCCTGCATTATCCCTGAACTTGAGGTGGGGTGAGGAACAAAGAGGTGGGGCAGAGATCATGCTACTTTCTCATCCTTGCTTTTTATACCCTTGCTCCCAGAATTCTCTCCCTGAATTGGGTGGTGGAAGTAAAAATTGCTATCTGAGAACCGGTAGCTGCTGATTTAGGAAGTGCTTTGTAGCCCTTGACAGTTGAGAAGGTTGTCAGTTTTTGTCCTGTTTTAGAAAATGGTAACCGTGGTAACTGTGGAAGACAGTGACTCTGACCTAGGATTTACCTGCTAAATCAAATTCAATCCTGAAAGGACTTGAAAGGATTGCTGAGAGGAATGATATAAGGCTAGTGACTTTCTTTCTGCCTTGCATTCCCATGGCTAGATTCTCTCTGCTTTAAGCAGGATTTTTCCATTTCCTTGTTTAAAAGGGCATTTCTCAATAAACAGAGCATGCTGAGCATAACTTACCCTTTTCTTGATGACTCTGGCTCATCATAATGAACATTGGTTAGTATACTTGACTGTATTGGAAAGATGCCCTTAAGAGCTACTAAGGTATGCAGTACTGTTTGCCTGGACTAACTGACTGCTCCCAGGTGAGCCGAGTGTTCTAGATTGTAATCACTCCTCAGTAAAATGCACACTAAATAGAAAATATGTTCTTGTGGGCTGCAAGGAGACATCTGTGCTGAGGGACTAGATTTGAACGTGATGTGTTGTATCTGCTTCGGTTCTTTGACATAACAGCTTCACTCTTTTACCTATCTCATACATCTCTCCTATTACTACTGCAAAATAATTGAAGAATGTAAATTAACACTTCCAGGATAAAAAAAAAAAAAACATGATTGGCTACTTAATGCCCAATTTAAATGGGCAGATTCACCAAGATGAGGCAATTAGTAGTTCAGGCCCTCAAATCTCAATCTCAGTTATGAATTTGTTTCTTCAGTATAATTTTAGTAAAAAAAAGCCAGGCAGCCAAGTGCTGTCAAAAAGAGAAGTTTTCTTGATCTCACTTTTAAAATGCAAACATCACAAACGAGAACCAAACTTGTTGCTGTCTAGTCAGTTCCACCTCATAGCAATCCTATTGGACAGAGTAGAACTGCCCCACAGGGTTTCCAAGGAGTGACTGGTGGATTTGAACTAGTGACCTTTGGTTAAACAGCTGAGCCCATATCTGCTGCTCCATAAGGTGACCCTATAGGAAGTGTTAAAAGTGTATCGTTTATTAATATGAAGTAGACTAATTCAATAAATGTCATCCTGATACTCCTAGAGGGACTGGGGTTTTTGATAGATGGCAGTGAGTAGGGGAAGCAAAAGGTAATTTCAAAGGTTCAGCTGTTTAGCAGACATAGTTTAGGTGGGAGACTTAGTGGGCTACTTTGAGCTTTTGTAAACAGGTGCCAGGAGGACATTAGATATTTCAGAAGCGAGAGGGAACCACAGGGAAGAGAACATAAGAAAAAGACCAGTCAAATCTCAGTGGAGTTTTTTAAAATTTTTCTTCCAGTTTATTTTGGAAATAAGGACATATTTTATTTATAAATCATGTAATATAAAATTAAGCACATTGCAATTGAATAAAAATGTTTCTTTTGAGTGTATTTAAAGAGTTTGTACTTTAAAGGAACTGCATTCAACTTTTATAATCCAATAATAATTTATTTTTTTAATTAAAAATCTCATTGGTGTATCATTATTGGTGTTTTATTAAGGTATGATACTCTATAGATATTTTTTGTTTCTGAAGAGGCCTGTCAGTTAAGCTCCTGAACTCATCTTGCTGAATATCACTATGATCCCTTTCAAAATGCTTCCCTTGGGAACATGCACCAACACCAGTGCCTAGTCCAATTTTCAAAGCAATTTTGGAACTCTTTTTTCTGAAATGAGCATCAGAGCTGTCTCCATGTTACCCTTGATGTCCTGGATGTCATCAAAGTGTCTTCCTTTCAATATTTCCTTTATCTTAGAATAAAGAAAAAAGTTACTGGGGGCCAAATCAGGTGAGTAGGGAGAGTGTTCCAATACAGTTCTTTACTGGCTAAAACTCCCTCACAGACAACTATGCAATGAAGTTCCTGATTTGCCACCATGCCAAGGTGTGCAGTTTCCAGAAAGGGTTCCAAAATTGCTTTGAAGGATGGACTAGGTGCTGGAATCAGTGCATGGTTTCCCGAGGGGAGTACTTTGAAGGCAACCTTAGTGACATTCAGCCATGAAGTATGTAGCATTTAGAACAATTGAAGTTCACAGGCTGAATTGTCAGACCTTTTAAGTTGTATCTATATAATACAGACACCTGGTGATATAGTGGCTCAGTGCTACATCTGCTGACCAAAACGTTGGCCGTTCAAATCTGCCAGGCGGATATATTACAGGGGTCAGGATTTCACATGGATTATCATCATAAACTTCTGCAATTACTCTTTGCAATTTTTCTAGTACATCTGTGTCATTGGGTAGAAATTGCTAAAGCAGTATTATGTTGAACTTAAAAAAGATGTCAAGGAAAAGAAGAGAATTAAAACTATGATTCTGAACCTCAAAATCAAATCAGCTGCCACTGAGTCAATTGCTAATCATAACAACCCTGTAGAACAGAGTACAACTGTCCCATAGAGTTTCTAAGGAGCAGTAGGGCAGTTCAAATTGCTGACTTTTTGGTTAGCAGCCAACCTCTTAATCCCTGTGCCACCAGGTTTTTCTAAACTATGGTTAGTATGGTGAATAATAAAAATAATGATTACAGTTTATTAAGAACACAGTGCTATGAAATCTTACACTTGCTTTATGGTTTATAGTTTTGAAAAGGAATTTAAAATGTATGTTCTTTGATTTTCATACATTCCTGTGATATAAAGGGAAGCCTTATTTCTCCCATTTTATAAGATAAGGAAACTGAGGCCCAGAAAACCAAGTCTTTTATTAAAATCTTTTCAAGTTATACATTGTAAATTTTGAACTATAATTTTGTTCTTAGTTTTATAAACTCCCACTTTATTGTCAGTTTGTCATACTGTGAGGGCTTGCATATTGCTGTGATGCTGACAGCTATGCCATTGGTGTTCAAATACCAGCAGAGTCACCCATGGCAAACAGGTTTCAGCTAAGCTTCTAGACTAAAACAGAGTAAGATGAAGAATCTGGCAGTGTATGTCTAAAAAGTATTAGCCAGGTAAACCTTATGAATAGCAGGGTAACGTTGTCAAATATAGTGCTAGAAAATGAGCCTCCTACTTTGGAAGGCATTCAACAGACAACTGGGGGAGTGTCTGCATTCTGCAATTGATGATGGAACATGTAATCAGGATGCACTGAAAATTACTGGTGACTGGAATGCAAAAGTTGGAAATGAAGATGAGGGATTGATAGTTGGAAGATACAGCCCTAGTGATAGAAATGATGCCAGAGATCACATAAGAGTTTTCCAAGACCAATGACTTCTTCATTGCAAATACCTCTTTTCACCAACATAAACAGTGACTGTACATATAGAAGTCATCAGATGGAATACATGGGTAGACAAGCTCACTATCATCAGTCAGAACAAGACCAGGTGCTGACTGAGGCAGAGACCATCAACTGCTCATGTACAACTTCAAAATGAAACTGAAGAAAATTGGAACAAGTCCATGAGAACCAAGATGTGGCCTTGAGTTTAGAGACCAGTCAAGAATAGATTTGATGTATTGAATGCTAATGATGGAAGGCCAGAGCAGTTGTGCAATAACATAAAGACCATGCATGATGAGAGCAAGAGGTCGTTAAAAAGACAGGAAAGAAAGAAAAGACCAAACCAATGTCAGATGGGACTTTGAAACTTTCTCTTCAACATTGAGCAGCTAAAACCAAAGGAATAAATGATGAAGTAAAAGAACTGTTCAGAAGATTTCGAAGGGCAGCTTGAATAGACAAAATAAAGTATTATAATGACATGTGCAAAGAGTTGGAAATAGAAAACCAGAATTGAAGAACACACTCTGCATTCCTCAAGCTGAAAAGACTGAAGAAAAATTTAAATCTTCTAATTGCAATAGTGAGGAATTCTACTCAGGAAGTGTCAAAAGAACATGGAAGGAATGCACAGATTTGTTATATCAGAAAAAACTGGCCGACATTCAGCCATTTCAAGAGGTAGCATGTGATCAGGAACAAATGTTTTCAGGAGGACTCAGTCCCTGAAGGACATCAGGCTTGGTAGAGTGTCAGTGAAAAAAGAGGACTAGTCTCAAAAATATGAATTGACACACTGTTTGCAACAATGGGCTTAAGCACAAAAACAATTGTGGGCATGGCACAGTACGGGGCAGTGTTCCATTCTGTTATTTGTAGGGTCACTTTGAGTCTGAACCAACTCTATGGTACCTAACAACAACAACAGTTTTATGAAATTGACCTTTTTACTTTAAATGAGTCAAAAGACTGGGCTTCAATCTGTGCCTTAAAGCATTCTACTACCTGTAAAACCAGTAAAACTAGTGCATTATTTATAAAGCTTAAACATGGAGAGTATAAGTTAAACACAAAACATTAAATGTAGGAAAAGCTGGGAGGAATATTTTTCATCTGTTGTTAAAAAGTATAAACTGATTTTTACAATTTTTAGCTTGCTAATTAAGTATTTTATGTAGTTTTGTATTTGACACATCTATGAACAGAAAAAATCATTGTTTTTAGTTTTCACTTGTAACAAAGTAATTATTAGTCTTTGTCTACATGCTATTTTTATTGTCTGTTTCTTTTAAATCTATTTCTAGCTGAATGCTTAGAAACAATGGAGATAACTGCCATTATAATGCTAGTAAATAGGGCTATTGATACTCATTCCTGAGATTTACTAATTACTTACATACATATTATATTTATAATACATGTTTTCCAAGTAGTTATACAAGCACCTTCAAGTCATTTAGGCATAGCTAAAAAAAAAACCAAAACCCAAACCAAAACAAAACAAAAACACATGGAAGACTTGCAAGTTGATCAAAAAGTAAATTCAATCCCAGTGGTCACCCTTCATCCAAATAACAGATTGGCTTATAAAATAAACAGTATCACCATGAAGACTGTACTTCCTTTAATAATCAACTATACGAGACACAGCAGTCAACTTTTACCCTAAAAGAAAGAAGAGAATGTAAGAGGGGCAAAGAAGCTGGATTAATGGGTACAGAAAGAACAGGATGCAAATGATGAGCACGTAGACACATTATAAAACATTTAGCTGGTGGCATGGAACAATTTGCATAAAAATTATTAAATAACTAAATTTAAATATATGCTGTCTTCAAGAAACCGCAGGAAAAAACTATAGTAGCTTAATAAGACTGAAAGTAATAAGGCTCTGGTAATTGGACATAAGTAGAAATTAAAGAAGGTAGACATATAAGAAATTCAAGTAAAAAGAAAAGATCATTATGCCAAGTGCTAATTAGGTTAGTCCTAATTGACTACATTTGTGGAAAAAGATGATGGAAAAGCTTGATATCAGCAGTTCAAACCACACTAGGTGCTGACTGTGGCACAGATCATCAAAAGCTCATATGCAAATTCAAATTTAAACTGAAGAAAAGTGGAACAAGTCCACAAGAGCCAACAGTTATCTCGATGAGGCATATAAGGGTTTGAGAGTGAGGGTTGGAAAACTATGACCGAAGTTTTATTGGAACCTAGTACCACTCATTCAGGTAAGGAGTGACAGCAGGCCCTACTTGTCAGGCAAGGAAGATAATACTATCAGGTAAGCAGCATAACACCATCAGGTGAGGAGGGACATAAGTAGAAATGTCTGTCAGTGAAGGATTGCTTGTTACTGTGATGTAGGTAGCTATGTCACTGGTATTTAGGTACCAGCAGGGTCACCCATGATAAATAAATTTCAGCTAAGCTCCCAGACTAAGACAGAATAAGAAGAAGAACCCAGCAGTCTACTTCTGAAAGGAATTAGCCAGGGAAAACCTTATGAATAGCAGCCGAACACCGTCAGATATTGTGCTGGAAAGTGAGCTCTCCAGGTTGGAAGGCACTCAGAATACAACTGGGGAAGAGCTGCCTCCTCAGAATAGCATCGATCCTAACGACATGGATAGAGTAAGGCCTCCAGGATCTTCATCGCTGATGTGGCATGACTCAAAATGAGAAGAAACAGCTACAAGCGTCCACTAATAACTGGAACACGGAATGTATGAAGTATAAATCTAGGAAAACTGGAAACTGTCAAAAATGAAACGGAATGCATAAACATTGACATCCTCAGCATTAGTAAGCTGCAGTGGACCAGTTTTGGCCATTTTGAATCTGGCAATCATGTGGCTTACTATGTTGGGAACGGTGTTGTCTTTATCATCAAAAAGAACATTTCAAGATCTGTCCTGAAGTACAATGCTGTCAGTGATAGGATAATATCCATATGCCTACAAGGATGGCCAGTTAATACAACTATTATTGAAATCTACACACCAACCAGTAAGGCCAGAGATGAAGAGGTTGAAGATTTTTACCAGCTTCTGCAGTCTAAAATTGATGGAACATGCAACAGAATGCATTGATAATTACTAGTTACCGGAATGCAAAAGTTGGAAACAAGGAAGAAGGATTGGTAGTTGGAAAATACTGCCTCGGTGATAGAAATAATGCCAGAGATTGCATGCTAGAATTTTGCAAGGCTAATGACTTTTTCATTGCAAATACCTTTTTTAACCAACACAAATGGCAACTGTGCACATGGACCTTACCAGATAGCATACACAGGAACTAAATTGACTACACTTGTGGAAAAAGATGATGGAAAAGCTCCATATCAGCAGTCCAAGCAAGACCAAATGCTGAGTGTGGCACAGATCATCAAAAGTCATATGCAAATTCAAATTGAAACTGAATAAAATTGGAACAAGTCCATGAGAGCCAAAATATGACCTTGAGTATATTCCTCCTGAGTTTGGAGACCGTCTCAAGAACAGACTTGATGTGATAATCACTAATGACCAAAGACCAGATGAACTGTGGAATGACATGAAAGACATCACCCATGAAGAGAGCAAGAGCTTATTAAAAACACAGGAAAGAAAGAAAAGACCAAATTGGATGTCTGAAACTTACTCTTGAATGTTGAGCAGCTAAAGCAAAAGGAAGAAATGGTGAAGTAAAAGACCTAAACGGAAGATTTCAGAGAGCAGCTCAAGAAGACAGGAAAGTATTATAATGACATTGTGCAAAAAGCTGGAAATGGAAAACCAGAAGGGAAGAACACACTCTGCATTTCTCAAGCTGAAAGAACTGAAGAAAAAATACAAGCCTTGAGTTGCAGTAGTGAAGGATTCTAAAGGGAAACTATTCAATGACTCAGAAAGCATCAAAAGAAGATGAAGGAATACAGAGTCATTATACCAGAAAGAACTAGTCGATGTTCAGCCACTTGAAGAGGTAGTAGATGATCAGGGTGGTACTGAAGGCAGGAGTTGAAGCTGCATTGAAGACATCGGCAGAAAACAAGGCTCCAGGGATTGATGGAATATCAACTGAGATTATTTCAACAAACAGATGCAGCACTGGAAGTACTCACTTGTCTATGCCAAGAAATTTGGAGGACAGCTACCTGTCCAACTGACTGGAAGAGCTCCGTATTTATGCCCGTTGCAAAGAAAGGTGATCCAACTGAATATGAAAATTACTAAACAGTATCGTTGATAACACACACAAGTAAAATTCTGCTCAAGATCATTCAAAAGCAACTGCAACAGTATATTGACAAGGAACTTCCAGAAATTCAAGCTGGGTTCAGAAGAGAATATGAAACCAGGGATATCATCGCTGATGTTGGATAGATCTCAGCTGAAAGCCAAGAATACCAGCAAGATGTTTACTTGTGTTTCATCGACTACACAAAAGCATTCGACTGTGTGGATCATACTAAACTATGACTAATGTTGCAGAGAATGGGAATTACAGAACACCTAATTGTGCTCTTAAGGAATCTGTAAATGGATCAAGAGGCAGTTGTGTAAGCAGAACACCAGGAAAGGCGTGTGTCAGAGTTGTATTCTTTCACAATAACTTTTTAATCTGTATCCCAAGCAAATAATCTCAGAAGCTGGATGGTATGAAGAATGAGGCATCAGGATTGGAGGACAACTCACTAACAACCTGTGTTACACAGATACCACCTTACTTGCTGGAAGTGAAGAAGATTTGAGGCATTTACTGATGAAGATCAAGGACCACAGCCTTCAGTATGGACTGCACCTCAACATCAGGAAAACAAAATGGGCCAGTAAGCAACATTGTCATAAACGGAGAAAGGATTGAGGTTGTCAAAGATTTCATTTTACTTGGATCCACAATCAGTGTCATTGGAAGCAGCAGTCAAAAAATCAAAAGATGCATTGCACTGGGAAAATCTGCTGCAAAGGACCTCTTCAAAGTATTCAAAATTAAGGATGTCGTCTTGAAAACTAAAATGTGTCTGACCCAAGCCGTGGTATTTTCGATGACATCATATGGATGCGAAAGCTGGGCTATGAACAAAGAAGACAGAAGAAGAATTGATGCCTTTGAATTGTGGTGTTGGAGAAGAATGTTGAAGGTACCATGGGCCACCAAAAGAACCACCAGATCTGTTCTAGAAGAAGTACAACTAGAATATTCCTTGGAAGCAAAGATGGCAGGGCTGTGTCTTACATACTTTGGATATGTTGTCAGGAAAGATCAGTCCCTGGAAGAGGACATCATGCTTGGTACAGTGGAGGGTCAGCAAAAAGAGGAAGATGGATTGACACAGTGGCCGCAACAATGGACTTAAGCATAAAAACGATTGTGGACATGGCGCAAGACCGAGCAGTGTTTTCATTCTGTTGTTCATAAGATTACTTATGAGTCCGAACTGACTCAACGGCACCTAACAACAACAATGCTTATTACTTATATTCAACATTATACTGAAGTCTTACTGTGTGAAATATGGCAAGACGAAGAAATAAGAGGCATACAGTTTAGAAAGGAAAAAGAACTATCTATATTCACAGATGAAATGACTATATGTGTAAAATTTTAAGGAATCTATGAAAATTACTAGAAATAGTAATTTAGTTCTTAGGCTATAAGGTCAGTGTAAAAATTAAGCTGGTATCTTTATTCATGGAAACCTTGGGGGCATAATGGTTAAGAGCTATAGCTGCTAACCCAAAATTTGGCAATTTTAAATCACCAAGTGCTCCCTGGAAACCCTATACAGGAGTTCTGCTGTGTACTTGAGGGTTGCTATGAGTCGAAGTCTACTTGAGGGCAATGGTTTTTTTTTTCCTTTGGTTTATTTATTCTTAGCAACAAATACTAGAAAATAAAATTAAAATGACATTTACAAAAACATCAAAATACTTAGATTTAAACTTCATAAATGTCCTGACAAAAAACACTGATGAGAGCCATTCAAAAAAGGAAACTGTAAATAAATTATGAGACATGTCATTTCTGTGGTTAAAAGACTCAACAATATTAAGCTGTAAAAATCCCCAAATTGATAGAAACCAAACCAAACCCACTGCCCTGTATGGATCAAAGTAACATCATTCACAATATCAGCAAACTTTTTTGTAGAATTTACCAAGCTGGCAGTAAACTATGTGGCTATGTAAAGGCACTTGAATAGCTGCACGATTTTGAAACATAAAATGATCAGTTTGGAGGACTTATACCACCAGTTTGCAAATTTATGGTAAAGCTATAGAATAAACACTATGTTGTGTTAGTGTAAGGCTGAATGGACAAAAGAGGACATTGAAATGAACAGACTTAAAAATAATCCTACACATATACATTCAGTTAATCTTTGACCAATGCACTGAAGCAATTCAGTGGGGAAAGGGAAAGTAATGTGGAGGGGAAAAAAAAAGAAGCAAAACTGGGTCACTGTCTCATGCCATTGTTGTTGTTAGTTGCCTTCTAGTCCATTCTGACTCATGGTGACCCCATTTGTACAGAATAGAACTGCTCTCTAAGGTTTTTCAAACTCGGTTGGTATAGTGGTTAAGAGTTCATTCCCAAATGATCTGCGGTTTACATCCACCAGGTGCTCCCTGGAAACCTTGTGGAGCAGTTCTACTCTGTTCTCTTGGGTTGCTATGAGTAGGAATGGATTCACAGGCAATGTGTTTGGTTGGTTTTTGAAGACTGATTTTTTGGAACCAGATAACAAGACCTGTTTTCCAGGGCATCTCTGAGTAAGCTCAACCCACCAACCTTTTGGCTAGAAATTGAGCACTTAACTGTTAGTGTCACATAGCCACCTGTGGGATTATCATGAGTTGTAAGGGCTCAGCGTCTAATAACAATCTCATGGAATACAAAATATTTATTAAAGATGGATCATATCACCAAGGTCCATAACAATATAGAGGAAAGGGAATGTACTACATCGACTTGTGACTGGAAGAAGCAGATGGTGCCTGGCTACCACCAGGGATAGCCACGATGGAGCTCACAAAGTTGAGTCTCACTGGCAACATAGGGGTGCACCCTGAGATCTCCACTAAAAGATCACAATTGACAGTCCAGGGGCCTTGGAGTTCTCCTGGGAGTGGGGCCCCTGGCCCTGATGCTGCTCCTGTCCATAAATCATAATGAAGGTCAACTTTTCAGACAATAATGGATTGGATTTGGTGACACAGAGTGACCATATTGTGTGGATACTTTATGGTTCTAGGCATCTATAGGAGGTTGTCCTGTTGACCTCATGTTAGAAGAGGGGGATTGGGTGGAGAGGAGAAGATAGGAGACTGTTGGAAAGATAAGACATGTATGGAGCAGAGAGGAAGAGTGTGCTTTCACCGTGCAGTGGGAGCAGTGGAAGCTGCATGTAGGTCAGCGTGCAAATTTATGTGAGAATGTACATTTTCATGCAATCGTAATAATAATAAAAAAAGATGGATCATAAGCTTAAATATAAAAGCTAAAAATACAAACTTTTTAGAAGAATATATAAGATATCATCATGACTTTAAGATAAACAAAGGTTTCTTGGGAGATAAAACACATTAAACAGACAAAAGAATAAGTTTATAAATTGGAGTCCATGATAATGGAAAACTTCAGATCATCAAAAGACATAGTTAAAAAATAAATATGCCAGCTACAAGCTGGGAGAAATGAATAGCATGACCACAAACTTGTGTCCAGAATGGTTAAAGATATCAAAATTCAAAAATAAAAAGATGAACAACTCAAGTAAAAATATACAAAAATCTTGATGGACACTTCACAAATGAAGATACATAGTCACTAAGCATATATGTCATCAAGGAAATGAAAATGAAAATTATGGTAAGATGCTAATACATGCCTATAATGACTTAACTTAAAAACATAGCAATTTCAAGTATTGATACTATGATGGAGCAACTAGAACGTTCAAGTATTGCTAATGGAAATGTAACATTGTGCAACCTTTTTGAAAAATGACTTTGGTAGTTATTTTTAATATTAAATACAGAATTTTCTTTTTTGTAAACCAGTTGTATGGCAATATAATCAAGAGATAGAAACCACAAAGTCATTTGAGCAGAAAAAAGTTTTCAAGAGGTAAATTAGATACTGAAGAATATGGGAATTACAGTTATAGGAAATAGCTATTACCTCCAGGGCTGAGATAAAGGACCCACAAAAGAGCACTTATGTCCTCTGGACTGAGATGCCAGTGGAGAGGGTAGAGCTTTGGCTCACAGAATGGTAGAGAGGTATAGGATGAGGGGAAAGTGGAAATCTGGTCTCTGGAGTGTTGGAGGAAACTGTCAACAGCAAGTCCCTGAGGGTTATCTGTGACCACAGGAGAAGCTGCCCAGTGGAAGGTGTCAGGTGCCATTGCCATTGAATGCTGAAAAAGCGTGGGCTCCGAAGGCCTGAGGAGAGGCTCACACTACAACCAGGAAGAGAAATCTTTCTTTTGTACCCTCTGTTGACATGCTTAAGCTTGTGCCACCTGGCAGAGGAGAAAGCATTTATCGGGTCTGTCTACATACAGTAAGGCTGTAAATGAAGGGTAGCATGGCAATAAATTGTTAACAGGCACACAAGCCATTTCATTCTTATGTATTTATTTAAGAGAAAATGAAAGATGTCTTCACAAAACTGACTTGTTTCTGTCAATTTTATTCTTAAAATTTTCACAAGAAGTATCGTACAATGGAAAAGTCCTCAACAATAAAAACGAAATAATTTCTCAGACTCAACAACATAAATAAATCTTCAGAACATTGTATTGAGCCCAAATGGCCAGTCACAAAAGTGTACAGGCTGTATGATCCACTTTAGAATGCAGAAAATCCCAGATTTATCAATGGTGAGCACTTGGTAGAATGGAGTTGTTAGTTTCTGAGACCGAGAAGACCGTATAAAAGGAATGAGATTTGGAGACAGAAACCAAGAAATATAGATAGTATGACACCTGAAAGGGACGATGTATTTTAAGCAAGAAGGCTATGGAAAGAATTACTGAGGAAAATATTGATAGGTTTGACTACAGTGGTAAATCATTTTCATTCATTTAATTGAATTTTGTGGGAACAGATTTGGTAGGTAGATATTTTGAGACCTCTTTTGTAGGGTCACCATGAGTTGGAATTGTCTCAGTGGCAATGGGCTTGATTTATTTTTTTCTTGTAGACTTTTTCATTAGAAATGGTACACATTTCTTCACACATCAGAAAAATTGAGATCCTAGTAAAGAGCATGTCCCCACTTAAAGCATGGTGAATTCAGCAAATATTTTACTATTTAACAAAAGCATTTAAGCATCTTTTTAGAGCAAAATTCTGCTGCTTAGTAGTTCGGCAACACTGCAGATAATAGTGTCATAATGAAAGCTTTTCTTCAGGTTTTCTTCTGGAAGTGCTGAGGTAGTCCTACAAGTTTACCCATCTGAAATTGGCCTACCCAGTCCAGAGCCTTAAACAGAGATCTTGTCTCTGAGCTAGTTTCTTGTTTAATGATCTGTAAATGGAACTGTTATTGCTTCTTTCCCTCTCATTTATGAGGACCATTATTTCTCACAGTGGGTTGTCTTTGTCAGACGATAAAGGTAGAAAAAGTTTTTAAGCTTGTCAGGAGATTTATTGATATAAATGAAAGAAGTTGAGTCAATGATGGTGGTTTTCAGTGTAGGATAAGAAGAACAAGTTTTAAAAATCATGGTTCATTTTAAGATATATGATTCTGCCTTGGAACAATATCTTCTTCCTATTACTGTACTTTGGATTTCAAATTTACACACTCATTTACTGCAGGTTTATGCTATGTCTAAGAAAAGTAATTTGAATGTTTGGCTATGAAAACAAGGAAAGGCCATCTATCTTGAAATGCAGCATTTAAAGAGCTTTGTAAATGCTGTTCTGTGATGATCAAAACATAATTTTTAGGTTAAGAAATCTTTTGTTCATTATAAAAAATGAACCATGAAGGAAGGAGTGGACATGAGAAAACGAGTGATTGTCAGAAGCCAATCAGGTTTGTATCATTCATAGCAATTTTAACAAATATACAGTTGGAGGGCTTATTGCTCCCTTGTTTCTCATCAGCAGAGAAAACAGAAATTGAATCTGCAGAAAACATAAGTTTATTTGATACCTCAAATTTTAAAAAGCCCCTTTGGAATAATTTGGGTGATAATAACCAAGTTTCTCTAATTGGAGAAAAATCACCACTTACATAGCTAATTAGTCTGAGACATATTATTGGTGTTTGAGTTGAAGCAGCAAATAATGACTGGAAGGGCAATGTATCTGTTAAAACAGAAGTATTTTAACCCCTGGCATTTTAAATGAGTTTGTGACCTACATTCACTTCTCATTTCAGTGTTTGGTATAGTCAAATTCTAAGGTATTTGTTTAATCTATGCCTTTTTGTTTGTGTACAAAAAACAAAACATAACAAAACAAAACTTTTGATCTGGATTTAGTGCTGATGGAATTACAGCCTCTAATGCTCTAATAGCTTTCAAAATAAGCCAAAGTAAAGTCAAATGCACTATTGTTTGAAATGCTTCTTAAGAAAATGGAGTTTATTTCAAGGATAGATTTACAGGGAGTAAAGAAAAGTAGGCTTAAGAGCTAACACAATTTTGGTGACTCTTTAGCAACTTCTGTTTCTTTTGGGATCTCAGGAAATGATTACATGCCGAGCATTTTGGTGGCTGATCTTGCAAAGTTTTGGACCTAGAATTCAACTTTTTATTTTTCCTGATGGCTGAAGTTGCTATCTGTTACTTAGCATCTACTCTGATGTTTCTTAGTGTCTCGCTGAATATTGGCAAATGTGATTATGAGACAGAGTGCTTAGAGTTTAGAAGATCCACACAAGAAACATGGAAGCTATGAAATGATTAAACCAAGAACCAAACCCACTACTGTTTTTTTTTCACTTTTTATTTTTATGATGATGGAATGAAAATGTACATTCCCATATAAATTTGCATGCCCACCTATATGAAGCTCCCATTGCGCTCCTGCCCGGTGACAGCACACACTTTCTCTCCACTCCGTACATGTCTTATCTTCCCAGCAATCTCCTATCCCCTCCTCTCCACCCACTCCCCCACCGCCAGTAAGATGTCAGCAGGACGACATCCTATAGATGCATAGAACCATAAAGTGCACATATGATATGGTCACTCTGTGTCACCAAGTCTAATCCATTCTTGTCCAAAGAGTTGACCTCCGTTATGATTTATGGACAGAGGCAGCATCAGAGCCAGGTGCCGTGCTCCCAAGGGAACTCGCAGGCCCCTGGAGCATCAACTGGAGTCTTTTAGTGGACATCTCAGGTGTACCCCTTTTTATTCTTGTGTTGCCAGTGAGACTCAACTTGGTGAGCTCCATCGTGGCTATCACTGGTGGTGGCTGGGCACCATCTGGTTCTTCTGGTCCCAAGTCAATGTAGGCACCTACTCACATGGGTCTCTCTGTCTTCTGGGTTCTCTTTACCTCATGTTGTTTTAGTCCTTGGTGATCATCCCTTCCTGCCCAGTTGGGACCATTTGCTGTACCCTCAGATGGCAGCCTGGCAGCTATTAAGACCCCAGATGCCTCTCACCAATGTGGGGTTCAGAAGGCTCTCTTAGCTAAAAGCTAGTTGTGCCAATTGGCCTAGATTTCCCCTGAGAGCATGGTCTCTGGCCCCCGGACCTAGCTACTCTGTCCTTGCAATATTGGGTTAAGATGGGAGGAGTAACCATGTTATGTTGAAGTCCAGTTAATATTGATCTTTGTTCTAATTTGTGCTGTCACAGATTTCACCCCTTGCGCTCCCTCCCTCTATACCCTTGCAACTGTCAAAGAGTCTTATTCAACGCATGAGTCTGTTTTAAAGTTCTTATCATAAGGGTCTCATAGAATATTTGTCCTTTTGTCACTGACTACTTTTACTCAGCATAGTGTCCTCCCACTGAAACCAGGTTATGAGATGTTTCCTAAAATCATCATTGTTCTTTATCATTGCGTAGTGTTCTATTGAGTATATATATCGTAGTTTACCTATCCATTCCTTGTGTTGTAGGGCATCTGGGTTGATTCCATCTTTTTACTATTGCAGACTGTGCTGTGATAAACATTCGTGTGCATGCATCAGTTGGCATGAATGGCCTTGATTGTGTAGGATGTATTCTGAGCAGTGGAGTTACTGGGTCAAATGGTATATCTAGATTCACCTTTTTAAGGAAGTGCCAGATTGTTTTCCAAAGAGGTTGCACAATGTGGTGGTCAGGATTATGTCAATTTGGCTACTCCACATTTGGCTGATGTATTAAGTGGCAGGGCAGGGTTTGTGGTGGCTTTCCATCCCTCGGCTCTCATCTCTCGACCTTCTGCTACTACTGCTGGTCTGCTCACGTAGCTAGGAGCTCCTGCTCTCTTCTTGCAGCGTCTGGTTCCTGGACTTGAACTAGCAGCTGTTGGATTCATCAGTCCTTACAGTCGGCACTTGAGAGTCCTGCTCCCTGACCTGCCGATCCTGAGTTCGCTAGCCTCTGCCGCTCCTGCTCCCTGACCTGCCGATCCTGGGTTTGCCAGCCTCTGCTGCTCCATCTCGCCAGCAGCTTGGGATCTACTGACCTACACAACCGGTGATCTAGAACTCGTCTCTGACCTGCTCAGCTTCCGTGGCCACGTGAGGCTTGTGCCAGAACTTGGGACATCCAGCTTCTGTGATTGTGTGAGCTGTTTCCTATATCTATCTATCTATATTATAAATCTTTCCTTGTACCTACACATGTTACTGGTTTTGCTTCCCTAGAAAACCCAGTAAGACATACCATTTTGGAATCCCACCAACTGTGTGGGAGAATTCCAGTTTCTCCACAGCCTCTCCAGCATTTGTTGTTTTGCATTTTTTGGATCATGGCCAACCTTGTTGGGGTGAGGTAGTATCTCATTGTAGTTTTGATTTGAATGTCTTTAATAGCTAATGATTATGAGCATGTCGGCATGTGTTTTTTGGCTGCCTGGGTCTCCTCTTTAGAGAAGTGTCTGTCCATATCCTTTGCCCATTGCTTAACTGGATGATTTATCTTTTTCTCATTGATATTTTGTAGTACCTTATAGATTATGGAGATCAGGTATTGGTCTGACATGTAGTTGCCAAGTATTTTTTCCCATTCTGTAGGTGGCCTTTTAGTTCTATTAATAAAGTCTTTAGATGAACAAAAGTGTTTGATTCTTAATAGTTCCCATTTATCGATTTTCTTTACTGTTGTTTGTGGTTTGTTTACAGATTTTGAAGTTTGTCTACATTGTGTATTAAAAATTCCATCGTTGTTCCTGCTTTTTCTTGGATGAGCTTTATTGTTGTTGATTGGATATTTAGGTCTTTTATCCAGTTTAAATTGGTTTTTGTATAAGGTGTAAGATATGGGTCTTGTTTCAATTTATTGCAGATAGCTATCCAATTTTGCCAGCATCATTTGTTGAAAAGATTGTTTTTACCCTAGTTTAATGTCTTATGGCCTTTGTCCAATGTCAGCTGTTCATAGGAGGATGGTGTCATTTCTGGAGTCTCAATTGTGTTCCATTGATCTGTCTTTCTCTTTTTGTACCAGTACCAGGCTATTTTGATTACTGTGGCAGTGTCACAGATTCTAAAGTCGGGTAGCGAGAGGCCTCCCAGTGTGTTCTTTTCTTCTTCAGTAATGCTTTACTTATCTGGGGCTTCTTCCATTTCCAAACAAAGTTGGTGATTTGTTTCTCTCCTTAAAAAATGTTGCAGGAATTTGCATTGGGATTGTGTTATGTAAGTAGATTGCTTTGGATGAAATAGACATTTTCACAATGTTAAGTCTTCCTATCCATGAGCAGAGTAGGTCTCTCCATTTATGTAAGTCTCAGTTTCTTGTAGTAAGAACTTTTAATTCTCTTTCTAAAGGTGTTTTAGTCAGCTAGGGCTGCTCTAACCCAAATACCACAGAAATACCAGTGGATGGCTTTAACAAAGGAAGATTTATTCTTACATAGTCTGGTAGGCTGCAAGTCCATATTCAGGGTGTCCGCTCCAGAGGAAGGCTTTCCCCTTGTTGGCTCAGGAGGCAAGTCTGGTAGTATATCAGTCTTTGTCTAGGGAGCATCTTGGCGCAGGAACCTCAGGTCTGAAGGATGTGCTGTTCTCCCAGTGCTGCTTTCTTGATGGTACGAGGTTCCCAATTCTCAGCCTGCTTCTCTGTCGTTTTTCTCATGGGGTGAAGGGATTAAGGGTAGGGCAAGCCCTACTCTAGGGAAACTCCCTTTACAGTGGAGCAGGGAGGTAATCCTATGAAGGGATTTACAGCCCCACCCTAATCCTTTAACATATAGCATACGAAAACCACAAAATGGAGGACAGCCACATGGCTACACACACTTTTGGGGGGACACAAGTCAGTCCATGACAAAAGGTCTGTTATTTCTCTGGCTAGATTTATTCCTAGGTACTTTATCTTCTTAGGGGCTGTAGTAAATCATATTGGTTTGGTGATTTCTTCCTTAATAATCTTGTTGGTATAAAGGAATCCTAATGATTTACTTATGTTTATTTTGTATCCTGAGACATTGCTGAACTCTTTTATCAGTTTTGGGTAGTTTACTTATGGATTCTTATGGATTCTTCATCTGCAAATAGGGAATTTTTTGCTTATTTTTTGCTGATGCAGGCACCCTTTATTTCTTGGTCTTGTCTAATTGTTCTGGCTAGAACTTCTAGTACAATGTTGAAAGGAGAGATGAGAGTGGGAGTCCTTGTCTAGTTCCCATTCTCAAGGGAAATTGTTTCAATCTGTCTCCATTCAGGATGACATAGGCAGTTGGCTTTGTATAAATGGCCCTTAATGCATTGAGCAATTTGCCATCTATTCCTCTTTTGCTGAGAGTTTTTAGCGTGAATGGCTGTTGGACTTTACCAAATGCTTTTTCTGCATCACTAGACAAAATCAGGTGATTCTTGTCCTTTGTGTTATTTATGTGGTTGTTCACATTGATTGTTTTTCTGATGTTGTACCGGCCTTGCATCCCTGGTATGAATCCAGTTTGGTCATGATGGATTATTTTTTTGATATGTTGTTGTATTCTATTGGCAAGAATTTTGTTAAAGATTTTTGCATCTGGAGTCATGAGTGATACCAGTCTGTAGTTCTCCTTTTTTGTTGAGTCTTGCCCTGGCTTTGGTATCAGGGCTATGCTGGCTTCATAGAGTGAATTTGGGAGTATTCCATCCCTTTCTATACTGAGAAATGGTCTCAGTAGTATTGCAGATAACTCTTCTTTAAAAGCTTGGTAGAATTCTGCAGTGATGCCATCTGGGCCTAGGCTTTTTTTTGGTTAGTAGTTTTTGGAGATTTTTCAATCTCTTCCTGTGTGATGGACTTATTGAGTTGTTCTGCTTCACCTTGTGATAATTTTATTAGGTAATATGAGTGAAGGAATTTGTGTATTTCCTCTAGGTTTTCAAATTTGTCAGAGTACAGTCTCTCATAGTATTCTGTTATGACATTTTTGGTTTCTGTTGGATCTGTTATGACAACTCCCCTCTCATTTCTTATTTGGGTTATTTGTTTCCTTTCCTGTTTTTCTTTAGTAAGTTTAGCCAATGGTTTCTCAGTTTTGTTGATTGATCTTTTCCAAAAACCAGCTTTTGGTCTTTTCAATTGTTCTTCTATTCTCCAATTAATTTATTTCTGCTCTAATCTTTATCATCTGTTTTCTTCTGTTGCCTAAGGGGTTCCTCTGTTGTTCTCTCTCTACTTGTTCAAGCTGTAGGGTTAGTTCTTTGATTTGGTTTCTTTCTTCCTTCCAGATGTGTGCATTTATGGAGATAAACTGACCTCTGAGCACTACTTTGCTGTATCCCATAGATTCTGGTAGGTAGTGTTTTCATTCTCATTGGAATCCATAAATTTCTTTATTTCATCCCTTGATTTCTTCTATAACCCATGGTTTTTTGAACAAGGTGTTCAGTTTCCAAAAGTTCCACTTTCTATCTAAGTTTTTTCTGCTACTGATTTTGACTTTTATGGCTTTATGATCTGAGAAGATGCCTTGCATTAATTTAGTGGTATGGATTTTGTGGACAATTGCTTTATGTCCTAACACATGGTCTATTCTGGAGAATGTTCCAAGTGCACTGGAGAAGAAGGTATAGTTGTCCACTGATGGATAGAAAGTTCTGTATATGCTGATGAGGTATAGTTGGTTAGTTGTGGCAATAAAGTCTTCTGTGTCTTTATTGAGCTTCTTTCTAGACGATCTGTCCAATATGGAGAGTGGAGTGTTGAAGTCTCCCACTATTATTGTGGAGTGACTGATCTCATTTTTGAGTGTAACCAGTGTTTCTTTGATGTATTTGGGTGCTCTGCTATTAGGTGCATAAATATTTAAAATTAAGTCCTGCTTGTGTACTGAACCTTTCAGCAAGAAATAGTGTCTATTCTTGTCCACAATGGTGGGTTTTACATTAAAATCAATATTATCTCAGATTAGAAGTGCCACTCCTGCTCTTCTTTGTGTATTGTTAGCGTCATATATATTCTTCCATCCTTTAATTTTCAGTTTGTTCCTGTCTTTAAGTCTAAGGTGAGTTTCTTGTAGGCACCATCTGGATGGGTTGTGTCTTTTGATCCAAGATGTCACTTGATCTCTGTTTACTGGAGCATTCAGTCTGTTCACATTCAGTGTAATTATTGATACGTGTGTGTTTAGTGCTGTGTGTAGTCATTGTGACATGTTTATTTTTGTGTTGATGTTGTCTCTGTTGTTCTTATTAATTTGCTCTGGGAGATTCTTCTTTTTTAGTTGATTTTTCACCTTTTTCAGGGTTGATTTTGTAGTTGTTGAGACTCCTGTATTATGTTTCTTGATTTCATATGTTGCATCTTTATTGTGCTTTATGGCTGCCCCTCTGGTCCCCCTTAATAAACTATGTGTAAAACCAATTTTAATTTCTATGAGTCTTATTAACTTCCTCTCTGTATGCAGGGAGTATAACAACTGTAGTACATCCCTCCTTTTAATATGATGACACCATAGCTTTCATGATATGATCACTGGATCATTTCTTTCACTATTATAGGTTTGATTGAGTTTGGAGCCTTCTCAAACTGACTAGATTTCTAGGAGATGTGTCCTGTATTTGCTTCTAAAATATAAAGTTAGTGGTTTTGTTCTTCTAAGCCAAGAGATTCTTTCCATGTTTTTGTAGCTTTGTTTTGGCTTTTACAAAGTCTGTGAGTTTCTGTTTCTCTGTGAGTGCCTTCATTTCCTTTTCATATTTTAAAGATAGTTTTGGAGGATATATAATTCTTGGTTCAAATTTCTTCTCCTTCAAGGCTTTGAATGTGTCATGTCACTGTCTCCATGCCAGCATTGTGTCTGCTAAGAAATTCGATGAAAGCCTACAGAGTTTCCCTCTGAATGTTAGTTTTTATTTGAGTCTTGCTGCCTTTAAGAGTTTCTGCTTATGTTTCATTTTGTTAAGCTTGATTATAATATGTCTTGGAGTCTTTCTTTTGAGAGCTGTATTGAGTGGTGTTCAGTATGCATCTTGAATATCTATATTCTCTTCCTTTATAATTTCTGGTAAGTTTTCTGTTAACATCTCAGCAACAATACTGTCTGTGTTCTCAGGTGTCTCGCCCTATTCAGGAACTCCAATTAATCATAGATTGTTCCTGTTAGTAGAGCCCCACATGCTTCTTAATGCTTCTTCATTCTTGTTTTTTTTTTTTTTTTTCCTGACTTGTCCTAATAGATGTTGGTGTCAGTAGCTCTGTCT
This sequence comes from Heterohyrax brucei, assembly GCA_028571685.1. Taxonomy (NCBI): domain Eukaryota; kingdom Metazoa; phylum Chordata; class Mammalia; order Hyracoidea; family Procaviidae; genus Heterohyrax; species Heterohyrax brucei. Next base: position 91,528,512 of record CM053146.1, read on the forward strand.
TCCAAGTGAGAAAGTCTCTTTTCTGTTTGTTCCATTCTGTTTTCTTGGCTTTGAATTGAAATTTCTATGCCTTTGCTTTTCTTCTTGATCTGCTGGATTTGAGAGTGCTGGTGTTCCATCAGATTGAACAGCTTGCTTAATTTTTCGTTTTGCTTTGCTGCATTTTGTATAAAGTGTGCCAAGCCAAGTGCCGTCGAGTCGGATCTGTAGGAGGGCTATATATATAATCCTTTTGTATTCACCTTCTGATAGTTTCAGAAAGGTGTCTTTGTCTGGGAAGTTCTTTAGTTGTTTCTTTTGGGCCTTCTGAAGCCATGGATCGTTTTTTGGTTACACTTTTCTCCAGAGTTTGTTGCTTTTGGGGGCATCATGTGTATCAATACAGGCTGGGAGAGATGCTGTGAGGATGGACTGCATTTGTTTTTCTAGGCCGTCTTAAAACAAAAAGTAGAATGTATCTGATCACTTGCAAAGTCAGTCTGATTTTCAGGTGTACAGGTCCCTCTTCCCAGCTGGCAGAGTAAGCACCTCTATATCCAACTCAAATGATATAAACTGGTTCAAAATATAGAAAGGCTACTGGCCTGCTGGCCTCTGCTGTCGGGCCCCAGCAGTAGGGAACATTGTTTAGAATACTGTTTTTCTGTTGGAAAACCATTTTCCTCCGGGCAGTTGCTGCCTCTCAGACTAGGAATTAAGTCCAACTTGGGCCTCTGTATGGATACTTTGTTTACCAGTGAAACAAGATGGTGCCCCTCCCAAGTTCCCTGCCTGCCTCTGTACAGGCTACTCAGGGGCAGAGGCAGAAAGAGAGGCCAACAGTGCTGAGATGCACAGAGTCCAAAGCTGCACTCTCAAAATACAAGAATTTTGCCTGCCGATTCCACCGGCAGTGCACGTGAGACTAGCTGCTAGTCAAGTCCCAGCTCCACCTGCTGGCCAAGACAGAGAAAAAAGAGTTAAACTGGCAAATTACCTTTGGTCCTTGAAAGTCAGCACTCAGCCAGAGCAGGGGTTGATGAAAGAGAGTAAGTCTTCTGTTCAATGATATGAAGTCCAAATTGACAGCCCTATGCCGTGTCCTAGTGGGTGTCTAGGTGTCTAGAAGCCTCCATTTAATTATCAGTTGAGGCCTTGGTTTCCAGAGGGACTTAAAGAGATGTGTGTTTAGTCTGCCATCTTGCTCTGCCCCCAAACCCACTACTGTTGAGTAGATACTAACTCATAACAACTCTATGGAATGCACTAGAACTGCCCCTATACAGTTTCCAAGGGGCACCTGGCAGATTTGAACTGCCAACCTTTTTGTTAGCAGCCATAGCACTTAACCTCTGCACCACCAGCATTTTCTGTTTTGTGATTACTGACTTAAATTTCCAAGATAAGCAACTTTAAGTAAGTGTAAATACCAAAGCATATTTGAGTTCAATTTTTGTTCAACAGCTGTAATTAACCAGTGAGGTGTTAAAAGTGTTGGAAGGTATATTTTTTAAACAGAAATTAACCTATTTTAGTAGCAAATTTGACAGTCTAAAAAAAAGAAAATTAATATCCAAGCTAACAACAGATGAAGAAAATAAGATTCTGTATTATTATGGCATGTATAGACAGCACTTGGCTGGCATAGAAACCAAGAAGACAGTTTCCTAAGTTTTATCCAAAGAAACCATATACATGCAGCAGTCCTAAAGAGTTAATCATATGTCGTTTTTGTCATCCATAATGTTGACAAAGTGGTTTTTATTAGCTTCTCTAGACTTGTATCATAAATTTGGTAGCTTCTTCTACTGTTTGGAAAATAATGGTGATATTCCTAATACATGCTGAGCTTACAATATGTTTTGTTTGTGCTAACGTAGGACACTGAGGGAATCAATAGGAATTCCTGATATTTTGTTCTGTTCCTTAGCTACCTAATGCTGCTGTAACAAAAAGTATGACCGGTGGATAGCTTTAAAGAATAGGTATTTATTTTCTTATATTTCAGGAGATAAAACATCTGAACTCAGAATGAGGTTCTGGGGGATATTCTTCCTTAGTGTAGTCCTGAGAGTTCCTTCACTTTCCTTGAACTCAGTCTTATTTCTGTGTATACATCTTTATCTGTTTTGCTCCTTTTATAACTCAGAAGTGATTATGTTTAGGACCCACCCTGAATTGGTAGCCCTCATTAACATAATGAGAGAAAGCTCCTATTTATAAACAGTCATATTTACAGGTACAGGGCTTAGGACTTTTTATATTTTGGGGTGACACAATTCAATTCTTAATGCATAGTTCTGAGGTGTCACCCTGGGTAGTTGTCACAAAGTGGAATTATATAATAGTTATTTTGGTTTTCCTACTAAAAAGCTATACTGATTTATGAGATGTTCAAAGTATTTTGGAGAAAATAAAGGTCTCTGAGTGTTTTAATCTGAAATATCAACATCCCTACATCTAACTCCCATGCCTTTCTTTTTACCCAAAACCTAGTCCTTTTTACAAATGAAGTGTGTCTATTTGAAATTCCTAGGTTCTCCTGTGACAGCAAAGACTGTGTGGATCACAATAAATGAAAGAATTATATTCTGTTTATGATTTAAACTGTTGGGTTTCCCAAGAAGTTATGCTCTATATATTGTTTGTTTTATTCTGTTAGTTTTGATGCTTGAATGTAGTTTTGTCAATCTACCAAAACAGAATATTGTTGAAAAATGTATGATACATATAAACTTGACTTGTTATCAAGTGATTGTTATGTTTCCACTTTAGTCCTTTTATCTCCTTGGTTATGCATTTCTTATGTGACAAGAATGACTCACTTTACTATACTGTTTTATTTAACCAGAAAACATCATCCCTAACTTTGGAAAAGATATGGTATAAGATATCAAACAGTATAAACTTCAATGACTGTTAAGCAAGTCAAAGCAAATTATATTCTACAATTATGCGTTCTTCTTTGAAGACTTACAGGAAAACAATGATGACATGTGTATGATTTTCTAAGAAGCCCACTGTAATGTATATGTATATGTAGCCATACTTCAAATCCTAACAAAAATAGACCACTCCTTAAAAAAGACATTTTTTCTCAAAGTTTAAAAAGTTAATGTATAAGAAAGTTGAAAAGCAGAAGTAAACAACAGAGAAACCATTCATAACCACAAGCAGTTTACAGTTTGATATGTCCTGCTGAGTTTGTGTGTGTGTATCCACACTACTGAACATATATTTTTGTATGGACCTCCTCTAGTCTATATCTAGATCATATATTAGTTTATATCATGGTTTTTCATACACTGTGAGTATTTGCCAATTCAATATCCCAAAGCCATGAACATTTTGATAATCAAAAATATACTATACCAACTCAGTGAAGGAAATAAAAAATACAGTTATGCCTTTTATGGGGACAAAAATTTCATAAAAGACTAAAATGATAACAGCTCTCAGGGTAAAGATATTGGTAGAATAATAATTAAGATACTGCATTCCCTTAATGTTCAATTTAAATTGAGACAAAGCAATAGCGTACATTGAGTATAATGTTTCTAAGAGAATTCATGATCAGATCTACATTATTAGATTGTTAGTAAGAAAATGTTTTCACTAAATTATTTCACTAAATTATTCATGTAGTATGAGGCACTGGTGGTTGAGCAGTAGAGTTCTGGCCTTCCATACAGGTGAACTGGGTGAGTCTTGGCCATGTTCCTAATATACAGTCACTACCTGTCTGTTCGTCTGTCAGTAGAGAATTGTGTATTGCTGTAGTGCTGAACAGGTTTCAGTGGTGCTTCTAGACTAAAATAGATTAGGAAGACAGACCTGATGATCTGTTTTTGAGAACCAGCCAGTGAAAACCCCACAGACCACTGTGGCTGGAGCTGCAGCTGCTCATGGAGATAGCAGCACAGGACTGGGCACTGTTTTGTCCTCCTCTGCATGGAGTCATCATGAGCTGAGAATCAACCCAGTGTCAGCTAACAACAGCAATAACTCTTGTATTACTGCAACCAAAAGAGATATGCATATATGTTAATAGATACAGCCAAAAAAAGCCAAGTGCTGTCGAGTCGGATCTGACTCATGGTGACCCTAGGGTTGCCGTGAGTTAATAGATACAAGCAGTGTATAAATATGTAAACAACTTCATAATCCCTTTCTTTGCCCTAGAAACATACTCCATAAGCATAGAACCTTGTGCACTTCCTTCTACGTTTTCTCCAGAAACCAATGCACAAACACAATACACGATTCAAACAGGTGGTTTGGTCATTCTATTTCCAAAAGACAACATAAACACGAGAGTTAACAAAATATTTACAAGATATTTTGGTTTACTACCCACATTTGAACACACTTTGTGTAGTTCTAAACATCTAGTAAAACTAGGGGTGTCAAGCAAGGACTTATAGTTGTCTACTATATAGCCAGTAGTGTTGAATAAACTACACATGTGACAATGATTACATGTGAAAACATCTTCTAAATGGGAACGTTTTGCCGTAGAACCCCTCACTTTTTCTAATTTCTTGTTTCCACCAGCAACCCAGTATGAATATAGGAACATGTGTTCCTTAGTTGTGGTTCTACAGTTTCATTTCCAAAAGTTATTTTCAGAGAACAGACTTCTGTGAATTTTAACAAAGTGTGCAAAATGGGTTATTTTACTAACTCTATTTTTCTCATACATTGGCAACCTCTTTAGTATCTAGAGACTAGACATTATAAAATTAAGACTCATTTTATAATGAGTGCATACATAATATATAGAGTTAAATAAAATTCACAAACATATTGGACTTTGGATAATCAGAATTTTTCTAGTACGCTTTAGAAAACCAACTCTTGCATTTTCTTTTTTCCTACAGCCTTCAACTCAGTGAATGAATACAGATAATATATAGCTCAAACAGGTGGTCCAACAATTCCATCTCCACAAGAAACATTTCTAACCAATTTTTAAAAGCTGTTTACACAGTATATAAATATACAAGCCACTTCTAACTATTTGGATGGACTAGATATTTTAAACAAGAACTTGTATGTAAACAGTATTGTTTATAAAACTATACATAACAAGGATTATAAGCTTAGATTTATTTCAGTAATGACCTTGAATCGTTCTGTTCTCACATGTTTTCTTCCACCACCAGCTAGAGGGATTTGTAATACATAAAGGTGATCAAACTAATGTGTATTCAAATTAATTTACAGAACATAAGTTTCCTATGAATTTCAACATGAAGTATACAAAATATGCCAGTTTTCTTCCACTACCTTCACTTAGTCATACAACCTTTTTAACTTCAAAATTACAAAATTAGGATTTCTTTGTCCATTATGGCACTAAATACATGCATATAGGTTACAGAAAAATTGTGTATCTGCAACTGGCCAATTAGGGGTTTCCTAGAAGATTACCTTTTCCCGTTCCTTCTCTGTCACTTCTGTCAAGCTGTTGTACAGTACGGATAGTAGTACACTGTTTAGGTTGTTATTGTTAGGTGATGCCCAGTCATTTCTGACTTACAGTGACCTTACGTACAACAGAAGGAAACACTGTCTGGTCATGTGCTGTGCTTACAGTTGTTGCTGTGTTTCAAGAAGGATTCTGGCTGTACCTCTTCCAAGGCAGGGGTATTCATTCTTTTGACAGGTAATGGCATGTTCAGTGTTCTTAGCCAAGACCATAATTTGAAGGCATCAGTTATTCTTCAGTCTTATTTATTGATTATCCAGTTTTCACATGCATATAAGTCAGTTGACAATACTTTGACTTGGATTAAGTGCAACTTAGTCCTCGTGCCTTTTAATACTTTAAAGAGGATTTTTACTGCATATTTGCCCAGTGCAATACATCCTTTGATTTCTTGACTATTGCTTCCAAAAGCATTGATTGTGGATCCAAGTAAAATGAAATCCTTGACAACCTCAATAGTTTCTCCCTTTATCAAGATACCGTTTACTGGTTGTGAGGATTTTTGTTTACGTTTAGGTGTAATCCACACTGAAGGCTACAACCTTTAATATTTATCAGGAAATGTTTCAGGTCCTCTTTGCTTTCGGGAAGCAAGGCTGTATAACCTACATATCACAGGTAGTTAATGAGTCTTACTCTAATCCTGATGTTGTGTTCTTCACATAGTCCAGGTTGGATTATTTGTCCAACACACAGATTGAACAAGTGTGATGAAAGGATACAACACTGATGCACATCTTTCCTAATTTTAAACCATGCAATATTCTCTGTTCTGTTTGAAACACTGCCTCTTGGTCTATGTATACATTTCTCATGAGCACAATTAAATGTTCTGGAATTCCCACTCTTTTCAATGTCATCCATATTTTGTTACGATGTACACAGTTGAATGTCTCTGCATAGTCAATAAAACATAGATAAACATCTTTCTGGTGTTCTCTGTTTTCACTCAAGATCTATCAGACATTCATGTCCTCTTCTGAATCTGGCTTGAATTTCTGGCAGTTCCCTGTCAGTGTAATGCAACAACTGTTTTGGAATTATCTTTGGCAAAATTTTACTTGTGTGTGACAGTACTTATATTGTTTGATAATTTCCACCTTCTCTTGGATTGTGTTTCTTTGAAACGGACATAATTATGAATCTCTTCAGTTTGTTGTCCAGATTTCTGTCTTGCAAATCTATTGATATAGAGGAGTTAGTGATTCCAGTGTTGCATCTGTTTTTAAAACATTTGAATTTATATCTCATTGATTCCTTGAGACATGTTTTTCACCAATGCCTTTGATGCCTTCAGTACTATCTGTTTTTGATTATATGCCACTTCCTGACAAGGTTAAAGGTTGACCAATTCTTTTTGGTATAGTGACTCTGTGTATTCCTTCCATGTTCTTTTGATTCTTCCTGGGTCCTTCTATATTTTGTCTGTAGAATCCTTCAATATTGCAACATAAAACTTGATTCCCCCCCCCCCCCCCAGTTCTTTCAGCTTAAGCAGTGCTGAGCATATTCTTCTCTTTTGGCTTTCTACTTTCAGGTCTTTGCACATTTCATTATAGTATTTTATCTTCCTGAGCTGTTCTTTGAAATTTCCTCTTCAACTTTTTTTCCTATCAATTTGGCTTCTCTGTGTACAAGAGCAGAAACTCTGGTGGTGTAGTGGGTTAAATGCTATGTATGCTAATCAAAAGGCTGGCAGTTCAAATCTGCCAGGTGGTCCTGAGAAACTCTATGGAGCAGTTCTGCTCTGACCTCTAGGGTCAATATGAGTCAAATCTGACTCAGTGGCAGTAAGTTATTTTTTATTTATTTTTTTAATGTACAAGAGCAAGTTTCAGTGTCTTCTGACGCTGATTTTGTATTTTTCTTTCTTCCCTGTCTTTTCAATGACCTTTTGTTTCTTATGTTTGATATTCTTGATGTCATCTCACATACTTTTCTGATCGTTGGTTATTAGTGTTCAATGTGTCGAGTCTAATCTTGAGATGGTTTCTGAATTCATCTAAGATGTATTCAAGGTAATTTTTGGCTCTTGTGGACTTTTACTTTTCTGAGCTTAAACTTAAACAGCTGATGGTCTGTTCTACAGTTAGCCCCTGGACTTGTTCTAACTAATGATATTTAGTGTCTCTATTGTCTTTCCAACTCATGGTGACCCTAGGGGCCAGGGCACTTGACTATTGTCTTTCTGAACAGATGTAGTTGATTCGATTCCTGTGTATTCTATCTAGTGATGTCCATGTGTGTGCTTGTAGTTTTTTGTTGTTAAAAAAGTCTATTATAGATGAAAAAGTCATGGGTCTTGCAAAATTGTATCATTTTATCTCTGGTATCACTTTTATCAGGAAAGCCATATTTTCCAACTACCAATCTTTCTTTATTTCCAACTTTTATATTCTAGTCACCAGTGGTTATCAATGCATCTTGGTTGCATGTTTGATTAATTTCTTCATCTTTGGCCTCCGTGTCTGGTGTGTAAATTTGAATAATAGTAGTAATAATTGGTCCTCCTTGTAGGCATATGGATATTTTCCTATCACTGACAGCATTTTACTTCAAGATAGATCTTGGAATATTATTTTTGACAATGAGTACAGTGCCATTCCTCTTTCATTTAATCATTCTCTGCATAGTAGAATATATGACTATTTCATTCAGAATGGCCAGTAGAGCTCACTAATGTCTAGGATGTCAGTCTTTATGTATTACATTTCATTTTGGATGATTTTCAATTTGCCTAGGTTCATACTTCATATGTTTCTTGTTATTTAATTGATGTCTTTAGCTGTTTTTCCTCATTTTGAGTCATATCATAACAACAAATGAGGGTCTTGAAAGTTGGAGTCCATTCACATCTGTCTTAGCATCTAGTACTTCTATAATGGAAGTAATATAAGTAGATGGTTTTAACACAGAGGAATTTAATTTGTCACAGAAGGACTTGAAAGTCCCATTTCAGGGGAAGTCTTTCTCTGTAGGCTCTAGAGGAAGATCTTTGTCATCATTCTTCCCCCTGGATTGGGAACTTCTGAGGGTCAGGGACTCCCAGTCCAAAGGACATGTTCTACTACTGAAACTGTTTCTTTCCTGATGCTGTGAGGTCCCCAACCCTCTGCTTGCATCCGTTTCCTTTGTAGTTTAAGAAATTGCCTCAAGGTGTAATACAATCCAATAGATTGAGTCCTGCTTCTCTTAACACAGTTGCCACCCATCATCCCTTATTAACGTCACAGAGGCAGGATTTACAACACACTGGAATATCACACAATAACAGGTATCATGGCCTAGCCAAATTGCTACGCATATTTTTTGAGGAAGACAATTTAAACCACCACAGTTTCATTAAGGTTGATTTATTCTGAGGAACAGCTCTTCCCTAGTCATCTTTTGAGTGCCTTTCAACTAGAAAGGCTCATCTTCCAGCAATAGGTCAGACAATCTTCTGCTACTATTTGTAATGTTTTCACTGGCTTTTTTTTTTTAAGGAATAGATGGCCAGGTCCTTTTCCTGGGTGTTTCTTAGACTGGAGGTTCTGCTGAAATCCGTCCACCTTACGTAACCCTGGTGGTATTTGAAATGCCAGTGGCATAGCTTTCCTGCATCACAGCAACATGCCATCTACCACAGTATGACAAACTGACAGAAAAATGTTGTATACTACTTATAGATGTGGTTTAACAATTCCATTTCCAGAAGATACTGTTTCCTAAAAATTTTACCTAAAAAGTATTTACAAAGTAATATTGACTATTTTTAATATCGTCTGTGGTGATGGAAATTGCCAAGCCAAGTGCCGTCAAGTCGGTCACCATGAGTCGGAAATTATACCGTTGGTATTTCAAATGCCGGCAGAATCACCCATGGTAACAGGTTGCAAAAGAGACTTCTTGGTGATCTATGGTGATCTACTGCCTAGAATTATGCAAAGAAAACCTTGTGGATCACAGTAGAACATTGTGATGAACATTATTTGGCTTGCTTGCTTTGGACACGTCTTCAGGTGAGATTAATCGCTGGGGGAAGACATCATGTTTGGTGAAGGAGAGGGCCCCTGAGAGCAAAGGAAACCCTCACTGAGATGGAATTGGCACAAAAGCCACAACAATGGATTCAGACATGCTGGTAAATGGATTCAGACATGCTGGATAATACAGGACTGGACAAGATTTCATTCTGTTGTAGATAAGGTCACCACAAGTCAGAATCAACCTGAAGGCGTCTAACAACAACAAATTTTCACAGAGATAGACTAGCTATTTAAAATAAAAACAGTTTGGCCATTATATACACAGCAGTCTTGATTTAACTATATAAGATAATAATCATAGTTATTATCTTAAAGTGTCTTCTAAGTATGAGTATTCTAGTTTAGAATGCTTTCTTTCTCTTTCTTCTCCACCAAATCAGGGTATTGGCTGCATAATGTTCATGTTTTTCAGAAGAGAGACTTCCCTGTGACTTTAACACAAAATGTACAAAATGTATCGGCTTACCAATTCTGCTGTTGTCATGCACTACCCACCTCTTTATAGACTCTAGATGTTATAGAATTAGGAGTCATTAGACCAGTACATATACAATATACACAGCAAAGTAGAACAAAACACACAGACATATGGGACAACAGTTCATCTTGCCTTGCTTTAAACACAACAGCTTAGGGCTCTTTACACTTCTTTGTCTTCCCTCCTCCCCCGGAACCAGTTCACAAATGCAATGTATAATATTTAAAGAGACAATTTGATCATTGAATGTCGAAAAAGAAAAAAAAGTGTGAAAAGCCCAACATGACATGTGAATTTTTAAAAAAAGAATGTTTAAAAAGTGTGTTAATTTACCACTATTTACAGGTGTAAGGGACTTCAGAATATCAAGAAAGGCTAGATATTTTTTAAAAGTACTTAACATTGTCAACTACTTATGTGGTTGTAAGGAATAAAATACTTCACAGAACCTTGGTTATAGTATAACTTCTAAAGATGAGCAATCTGTCATAGTAGCCTTCTTTTCTTCTTTTTCATACCTTTCTCCGTTTCTGCTCCTCTAATCTATTGAGGAAATGTGGACATGCGTCTCTCTTGTTTTCATTTTTGGAGATGATCTAATTTCCATCTTGGGAAGTCATTTCCAGAAGACATTTGGTTTTTACAATTTTTTTTTTTTTTTTTTACAAAAGGACATTTACAATCTATGTTAGCAAGTGAATTCAGTCCCCTGAATTGTTTATCAGCTTGCCTAGGTCATGACTCCCAGTATTGTGTGATTGTCCAGCATTTTGACATCTGATGTCATTTTTCTATGTGTTAGAAGTTCTATGTCTGTGGTGTGAATGAAGTAGGGTTAGAAATAGTTATGTTAATGAGGCAGGACTGAATCTACAAGATTAGATTGCTACTTGAGTCAATCTCTTTTGAGATATAAAAGAGAGAAGTGAGTAAAGACATGGGGACCTCATGCCACCGAGAATCAAGAGTTGGGAAAATAGTGCATCTTTTGGTTCTGGGATCCTTGTACTGAGAGAAGGCAGATGATAGTTCTTCTATTGAGTCCATCGAGGTAAAGCCTTCCTCTGGAGCTACACCCTAAATTGAGACTTCTAATCTCATAGACAGTGAGAGGATAAATTTCTCTTTGTTAAAGCCATCTTTTTGTGGTATTTCTGTTATAGCAACACTAGATGACTAAGACAAGTTATAAGATTTTTTTTAAAAAATATTATTTTACTATGTTTTAGGTGAAAATTTATATTGCAAATTGCTTTCCCATATAATAGTTTTTGTATGTGTTCCATGGTATTGGAATGTTTTTTGCTATATGTCAGCATTCTCATTTTTTTCATCCTGTTTGTTCTGTTTCCACTTACTTAGCTTTCCTGCCACTTCTTATCTTCTCATCTTTGCTGTTGTTCACATAGAGTTGATTATTTAAGGCAGCATAGAACTCATGAGTGATATTTTTTATTTTGTAAGCCAATCTACTATTTGGATGAAAGGTGACCTCCAGGAGTGGCTTCAGTTTCAAGTTTAAAGGGTTTCTTAGGGAAATAGTCTTGGGGAGGTCTCTAGTCCTTTTTGGTGCAGTAAGGGGTGGCCTTTTTTAGGTATCTGGGTTTTGTTCTACATTTTTGTCATATTTTATCTGGGAGTTTCTACTGTGTTCCTGATCAGAACTGTTGGCAGTGGTAGCCTGGCACCTTCTAGATCTTGACTCAGGCTTGAGGAAGCTATGGTTCTTGTGGTCTTTTAGTCTTATGGACTAGTTTTTTTTGTCTTGAAGTCTTTGGTTTTCTTCATTCTCTTTTGTTCCTGATGAGTAGAAACCACTAGTTGTATCTTGGGTGGTTATCCTCAAGACTGTAAGATACCAGATGCTACTCTCTAAACTAGAATATAGAACATTATAATCGGTGTTATGCCAACTGACTGAATTGTCCCATGAGACTGTAGTCCACAGCTTTCAACCTAGTATCCTAGTCCCATGGGGTGTTCGGTTATATCTAGGAAGTCGCTGTAACTGTGCCTCCTACATACTTTATCATACATATGAGTACATATGCAGCACATACTGACATGTATGTGCATATGCCTAGTAATACATCTACACATGTATGTGCATGTACAAGATCTACCTTCCTGTACACCTATATGCAAACCCTGGTAGCGTAGTATTTAAGAGCTATATCTGCTAACCAAAAGGTTGGAAGTTCAGCATCATGTATTTCTTGGAAACTCTATGGAGGGCTGTGTTCTATCCTATAGGGTTGCTATAATTCAGAATCAACTCGAAGGTGAGGTTTTATTTTATTTTATTTATTTTTTATATATATCTGTATGTACATATCTACTGATGTGACCTCATACATATTTTGGGTTGTTATTGCTGTTGTAAAATTGTAAGCTGTATATTTTTTAACTCTATTATACACTGGCAACTTCTTTACATCTAGACAACATAGGTGTTGAAAATAAGTTACCTTTTAAAAGGTTGAAGGCAAAGTTAAAAGTAGCTTTTTCATATAATATACAGAAAACTCAAGAAATAAAACTCTCATCCATAGAGTTGATTCAGATTCATGGAAACCCCATGAATTACAGAGTAGTGGTTTTCACAGGATTTTCTTGGCTGTAATCTTTTTTTTTTTTTTAATTTTTTAATTGACATTAAGTGGAAGTTTACAATCCAAGTTAATTTCCCATATAAACCCCCAAGTATCCTCCTCTCTGTATCTCTATCTCTTCTGCTTACACCGTGACAGCACACTCTTGTTTTTCACTCTTTACTTTGGCTGTGATCTTTACAAAGCAGATCACCAGGCCTTTCTTTGGGACAGTTGCTGCCAAAACCAAGTGCCGTCAGAGTTCAAACCACCACCTTTCGGGTAGGAGTTAAGCACAACATTTTCTGCCACCCAGGACCTATTTTATACACAAACCTTCTATAAATGGCTAGTTGATCTTTCCCAAGAATACTGTGTACCTCTTGTTGGCCAAATGTGCTCAGTTATTTGACCACTTCTCTCTTCTAATAGAAAGTTCTGGTAGACTGAAGATTGGCCACTTACTGGTCACTTACCGTTCTCCAGTCACTGCCTGGAGCTCTGCACTCCTACCAGCCCATGCAAGGCCTTTGTCATGGTTGTTGGGACAGGATAGACTCTTGAAACCAGTTGAAACACATGAGATACAATGTCACCCAGGTCCCTAGATCCAGATGGCCTACAATCCAAGTTGACCAAGCTGACTTCCATGCTGACCACCCTAATTGCTCCAGAGACCTCTTCTGGTATTAGAGCTGCACCATTCTCGCCTCACTGCCCCTCCTCCCCCACTGGTGCCATCAGGTTCCAGGAGGAGTTCACATATAACTTCAGGGACTAGGCTGGGCCAGTGGAGACCTTCACAGGCTCTGGATCTATGCAGAATATAGGTCATGGTTGCCCAGTGCCCGAGCTCACTCACTGAACCAAGTGGAGGTCTCAAAGGCCAAGGGATTTCCCATGTGTCATCACTCTGCTGGAACTTGTCTTCTTTTTGAAAAATGTTAGGCATGAGGATCGCCAGTTAGTAAATTTCTCAAAATAATAGACACATTGCAATTAAGCATAATTTAGAGCTCCAGCCTTCTTAGATATTTTTGTTTATTTAAACCTTGGATTAATGTAATGTTAATAAAGAAAGAGTTTGAAGCCTTGGAGAATTTCATGACAATTATTCATTTAAGAAAATTCATTAACAAAATACATATCTTGAGGCCTGAACCTAGTAATCTTTCAGGATTTTATAAAATAAAATATAATGTCCCTACACATCTTAATTGTGCTCTTGAAGAATCTGTATGTGGATCAAGAGGCAGTTGTGCAAACAGAACAAGGGGGTACTGCATGTTTTAAAGTCAGGAAAGGTGTGCATTAGGGTTGCATCCTTTCACTATATCTTCTCAATCTGTATGATGAGCAAATAATCCAAGAAGCTGGATTATGTGAAGAAGTATGAGGCATCAGGATTGCAGGACAACTAATTAACAACCTACATTATGCAGACAACACCACCTTACTTGGTGGAAGTTAAGAAGATTTGAAATACTTACTGATGAAGATCAAGGACCACAGCCTTCAGTATGGATTGCACCTCAACATCAGGAAAACGAAAATCCTTACAACCAGACCAGTAAGCAACATTGTCATACATGGAGAAAGGGTCAAGGTTGTCTAGGATTTAATTTTACTTGGGTCCACAATCAATGCCCATGGGAGCAACAGTCAAGAAATCAAAAGGTGCATTGCACTGGGAAAACTGGTTATAAAGGATCTCTTTAAAGTATTGAAAAGCAAAGGTGTCAGCTTGAAGACTAAGTTATGCTTGACCCAAGCCATGATATTTTCACTTGCATCATATGTATGTGAAAGCTGGACAGTGAATGAAGAAGAATTGATGTCTTTGAATTGTGGCACTGGAGAAGCATATTGAATGTACTGTGGACCACCAAAATAACCAACAGATCTGTTCTGGAAGAAGCACAAGCAGAGTGCTCCTTGGAAGCAAAGGTGGTAAGACTGCATCTTACATACTTTGGACACGTTGTCAGGAAGGATCAATCCCTGGAGAAGGTCAGTGAAAAAGAGGAAGACTTTCAATGAGATGGATCGACACAGTGGCTGCAACAATGGGCTTAAGCATAAAATGGTTGTGGAAATGGTGCAAGACCTGGCAGTGTTTTGTTCTGTTGTGCATAGAGTCACTATCAGTCAGAATTGATTTGATGGCACTCAACGACAACAACAACAACACACATCTTAATGCCCAGATGACTTATTATTTATAGTTTCAGTTTAACTAAAAGAAGTTTAACTGACAAGTATATTATGTTGCTTGATCAATATACGCAGTGGGCTAGATGTTTGAAAGTTTAGAGTACAGTGTTTAAAGCTTCATTGTTAAGATTCTTGAAAATATGCAGTATACCAGTGACATTTAAAGAGTCTATAAATTTGACTTCCACAGTGACGTAGCATCAGTTCTTTCATCCCACTAATTCAATGATTCCAAAGAGCTTAATCAACAGAAAGTGCTAAGATTAGTCTGTGAATAAAATCTAAACCACCACATATGAGCAAACTTTTATTTAATGACAGCTTAGAATAGTTACTCTGCTACAATGGAATACAATGAAGATGGTGCTGGGAGGAAACAGAATGTTAGCAGTTCGTTTTTTCTCAGGCTACAGTGTGGAGAGTCCACTCTCGGAGTTAATATTGGGAATACAGAGCGCAGAAGGCACAGCTCCTTAGGAGGACGGGGAATGCTTCTGGAATGAGTGTAAATGAGTGGTTTTTATAAAGTTCAGAACAAAGCTGATTCCTGTCAGGTGGAGGTTGAAGATGTCCCAAATGTTCAGCTTTTCCAAACTGCTGCACCACTCTATCGTCTCTAACATCAGCTACTTCTGGTCGGTACTCTCCCTTCCATCTTTGGCTTGCCTAATTTGCTGCAGTGTCTCACAGACCTCCGCATAGGCTGCTGATCTGTATGGCTTCAAGGAACTGACAAATCCACGGCAGCAATTCAGAGCACAGGCTGCTGACTCACAAAGTAGAGGAAGCTGGTGAATCAGGTTGGTGATAGGCCACCAGCCAACAGGGCTGCGGATGCTGGCAATTCCTAGAATCAACAGATCAAATGGCAGACCTTTGATTCAAGTCCCAAGAACCAGAGCTCAGTTATAAACCAGATGCAGAACCCAAATGCAGAGAGAGTGCCCCACCAGGGGACATAAATATACCTCAGATACAGGCCACACCATAGGGAAACGTGTAACTTGAGTAAAGGTGAGACTTGAATTACTGTTCAGTAAGGCTACTACTCCAGATATGCTCCACACCAATTTCACTTCTTCAGCACGTAGAAGTCAGTATCCACAACACAGAAAACATAGGACAACCACATAATGCTGAGGATCTCAGCCTAGCCAATCTGTCACGTAATGCTAGCCATCGCAGTTTCCATATACCTTGTTTGCATTGTCTGATTCAGTCGTTGTGTGTAAGTCAAAAGACCATGGCTAGAAGGGTCACATTAAATAATTCATTATACCACAGGGTGACTTCTGACACAATGACATCTGAAGAAGGGTGAGGGGAGATAGTTAGATGAAGGAAGCGTACATTACTGGTAAAGACGGTAACTTATGAAAAGTAGCATTGAAATCATCAAGTTCTTGGTTCTTGCCAAGCAGACTAGAATACTGAAGTCAGCCAGACACTGAGTTGGACAAACAGAAAGGCATTTATTTACTATTGGCACACAGGAAGACAGGCAGGGTCTGAGGACTGAAAACATTGCCAGCTTCCTGATAACGGTTACAGCTGAAAATTTATAGGCCCCAAAGTTGGGGGGAGGGTGTTGTACATATTGACAGTGAAGAGGCTGTCCTAGGCTGGTTTTTAGTATGTCAAGGCAGTTATCTTGCAAGGACAAAGAAGTTTCTGGACAATAAGTATTATGGGAATTTTAGTAAGTTTTCATGCTCTTGTCACTTCAGGACTGTGGCAGACAGTTCTAGGGACTTGAAGACATCTTGAGAGGCTCAAAAGAAAGATGAATATTGACAGTTACCTAAAAAATAAGCAAGATTTTTTTGGTGTTTAACCAGGTATAGAATTAAATTCATTTTGAAATGACAGATAATTATTTACTGAATGGGACATTAAAAGATTCGTATTTGGCCGAGATCATAGCTTTAAAGAAAGTATCATCTATTTGAGGTGCTAAAGAATACAAAGTTCTCACAGTTACAACCTCTGGATTAATATTAGGGAAACACAGGGCCATGCCTAAGCACCACGGCTCTAGCAGCAGCTCGGCACTCCATAATTTGATGTGCATTTCCATTTAGAGTGGAAACACTGGTGGCGTATAAATGCTATGTCTGCTAGCCAAAAGGTTAGCAGCTTGAATCTGCCAGGTGCTCCTTGGAAACTCAATGGAACAGTTCTGTTCTGCCCTATAGGGTCGCCATGAATTGGAATTGACTTGACAGCAGTAGGTTTGGATTTTTAATTTTCCACTTAAAGTGGAGCCTTTCATGAATGCTTCCCTCCAAACCCTAAAGGAGTTTTTTTTCTGATGCTCTGAAAACCTCATGGCTGGCTTTGGGTGCTTTCTTTCAATATATAAGTGTCAGTAAACATCAGAGATGGCCATGAGGTTGTCAGAGCATTGGAAACATCCTCCTGGTTATCTGCATATGACAGACTAATACTTTTACAGTCCTGGTTGTTTCATTGCTTTAGAACATAAGACAAACTGGTTAGAATGACAAATTTTGCTGGAACACAGAGGTAGCTGTTATGTTGTTTATGGTTCATGGCTTTTAGTTTATCCTTATAAATTAAAAATACTGCCACGTAAATGTTGTGATGTATGTATGACTCTTTACTTAAGGTAGAGGTGTAACTTAGAATTTGTAGTATAATTCAGGCATTCACACTGTAGGAAAAAACACCGAAGAATTACAAGTATTGTAATCAAAGTCTATGCAAACATAAACTAAATAATTATTTAACTAAACTGGCTATTTAACTCAATAGAGCAAAACTTTCATTCAAAGACCTTGCTGTAGTATCTGAGAACAGAGTGAAGACTTCCCTAATCTAACAAAAGGGAGGTGTATGGCTATGTATTTGGCCAAATATGGTCTGAAGTTTTTTTTTTTTTTTTTTTTTTGGCAAAATATGGTAGAGTGAGGAAAGGCCATATGGACATGGTAAATCATGTATTTGCCTAGGATAATTTTGGCTTATATTATCTCCTGGCATAAATATTAATTAATAACACCCCTTTTTACTCACAGAAATGCCTCTTACTTCAGATGATTATTCATATGATAAATGCATAGCATTTCTTTCTCCCCCCAAACTTCTAAACTCCTAAGGCTTCCTAATATTAAAAAAGAGAACGTAGCAGGAGTTGAATAGTAAAATTGGCTTAAGATATGTTCACAGAAATCGTAGTACAGAGGTTTGAGGACTACAAGAACCAAGGGAGAAGGAGCTACTTGTTCTTACCTTTTTAATGCAGATTTCAGTTTACTTTGGCTGTCCTTGAATCAGGGCCAAACCTCAAATTGGGAAAGTTTGTGTTTTTGGTTCTAACTGAGAATAGTATATTACCCTGTGAAGATTAAATTCCATAGCAAGAAAATGAATTACCTAATAATTCTTCACTGAGGCATCATCATTTTTAGAATTAAGTTTAAATTACTGAACATCACCCTTTAAACTAAGGCACATATGCTGATATTGAATTTCCAGATCCTTTCCACCCAATCTTCATATTCAGATGTTCAGTTGTCTCTGCAGTATCCTACTTGAATTCATTCCACAGACACCTCAGTTCAGAAAGTGACAAACTGATCTATCATCTTTTTTTGTAAGCCTGTTCTTCCATCTGTGTTATTTTAGATGTTGGCACCACTATTCATCCACATTAAAATATCTGGTTGTTTTCCTGTATTGTTTCTTAAGGTAATCCTGTTGTAACAACAAACTCCCAAGTGTATAATCGCTCAAACATGATAGAAGTTGATCTTTCATTCAGCAAAAAATCCTGAATGGTGTTCTGAATAGGCAGGACCTTCTTCTCCAAGAGGTGATTCACGTACCAGTCACCTTCCATCTCGAGGTTTCTTAATCTTTCATTACCAGTGGAAGAAAAGAGAACACAGAGGATCAGGCACGAAGGGAGAATATGGGCCAGGCCTGTCATAGAATACATCATCTCTGCTCATATCTCATCAACTAGAATTTAGTAGCATACTTTTACCAAAGGTGTGTAGTCCAGCTGCCTTTGCAAGAAGAGGAAGTTTGCTGAAATGCTGGCTAGCAGTCTTGGCTGAATTTCTCCATCTTCACTACCTTGCCATTTGTAACCTGTGCATATTATTTCCTAAATGTTTGTTTGGAAACGCCGATGACTTAGTAAGTGCTACAATTGTAACCAAAAGGTCAGCAATTTAAATCTGTCAGGCGCTCACTGGAAACTCTATAGGGCAGGTCTACTCTGTCCTATGGGGTTGCAATGAATCAGAATCGACTAGCTGGCACCAGGTGGGGTAAATATTTGTTGATTCACTCTCTGTCTGTGCTTACCAATACTGCCTTCAAACACTTATCACCCCATACAAATACTGGAGTAATAGTCTGTTAAATCAAGCACTATGAACTGAGAATTCTATCCAGGGTAATCTTTCCAGAAAGCTTCCCTTGAGTCCCACCGCTGGGCTCAGTACAGCTTCTTTCCGTCTCCAAAGTACTCTAGATGTTTTTTTTCTTTTTTCTTTTTTTGATATAATATGTGGTATCATATGTCAAGTATTTATTTGTGTGTCTGTCAACCTTACTATACCACGAAACCTTCAAGGACATGGATGGGGACTTTTCTATTTCAGTGTCTTCAACACCTTGTGTGATTTTTGTGTAGATAATATGTAGTGCTAACTTTAATAAGCATTTGAATTAGTGTACCTGTTCACGAAGTTACCAGAAGTTATAACTTCAAGAATGTGGTAATTATTTTAGTTTTGAATTATTATTTACTTTAAATTTAAATGTGCACTAAATTTAGGGAAAGCATTATAATTAGGAAATCACTGCTTTCAGGGTATATACTGCAGGAAATTCTTTAAATACCATACACAGAGCTAACAAAAATCTTCTTCCACACTGAACTTCACAGCTGGAATTTCCTTCCACCCTCCCAGGAAGCACAATATTATTTCCTCATCATAGTTTTAATCCTGTATGCAGTATCCCGGTATGTAGAATTGTAAATTCTTTCCCTTATTCAGCAGAAGGTCATGGTTTGTGCTATTCCCTTTAAAATTTAATGTCTAAATTGAACAGCCTCCTGCTGCTGATTTAGGTTTTTCATGCATACTCTGTTATGTGTGCAGCTAATGCACAAGGGACAAGAAAAAATTCAATCTCCTCATCTCTGAAATGAGTGTGATGGTATTAGGTGATCTCTAAGGTCCCTTCAAACCCTAACATTTTATGATTCTAATAATGTAAGTTTAAACCACATTAGTAAGAGTAACAGTTTTTCTTGGCCTAGTCTGTGGCGTAGTTTTCTTGAATGGCCTACTTTGCTTTAAAGTAGTCCTCTAAGCTTCTTTTGTTTTCCAAATTTACTTCCATTGTGTTTCTCCAACTGTTAAGCCCCGAAATTTTGTTTCTCCGTAAGATATTGAAAACTTTATTTTTATGTATGGCTAACCCTCCCTCCTAGACAATAAGCTTCCTGAGGCGTAAGTATTTGATTCACCTTGAGCATTTAAGTGTATTGTCCTGTCCCTAAACCCACTGCTGTCGATTCCCACTCATAGTGATGCTATGGGGCAGAGTAGAACTGTTCCATGGAGTGCCCAAGGAGCACCTGGAAGGTTTGACCTGCCAGTCTTTTTTGGTTAGCTAACATAGCACTTAATCATAACACCACCAGGGTTTCCTGTCCCTAGTAGACATTCGATAAAATCTGTTAAATGAATGTAATGAACAAATTACTTTTTCATCTCACATTACAAGTTATTTTTACTGTCCATTGTCTCATATTATAGAATTGTAAGTGTTAAAACTTAAGGAGACTTAAGGTATATCCCTAATATAGTGGTTTCCAATAAGGCATTTTTTTTTTTTTTTTTTTTTTTTACTCAGGGGATACTTGACAAAGTCAAATGATTTTGGTTGTCACAGCTGGAGGTGGTGGTGGTGGTGGATGCTACTGGCATCTACTGGATAGAGGCTGAACATCCTATGCAATTCACAGCATAGTCTCTCTCTACAAGAATTACGTATCCAATACATCTATGGTGCTCAGGTTCTAAAACTCTGACTTCTTTTGGTAAATAAGATCCTGATGGATTAAATAAAATGTTCAAGATAATTCTCCAACTCTAGTGCTTTTTCCCAATTAGCTTCTCAATAGATCTTGTGAAGGAGATTTTTTTCTTATTGTATAAGCAAGAAATTCGAAATTTGGAAAAGTGTCAATGTCGCACAAGTAGCAGACTGTAAATTTGAGGCTGAATTGAATACTATATGCCAGCTATCTATATAGGAACGTAGCAGGCCAAAGTGATTCATGATACAAAGGGGGAAAAAATGCCAGGTTATTTTTCTTTTTCTCAAGGCCTTGAGTTTCACTTGCCAAACTCAGTGCAAAGCCAGTATTACACAATAGTGGGAATTTACAACCATAAGACTATAGAAGAACTTCAGAATCTATATAATCCTGGAACAACTGAGGAAGAGGACTTGTTGTTAGTGCAAAGTGCATGGTAGGTAGAAAGTGCTCAATAAATAATTAGATGAATGATGTTCACCGTCCATTGCCCTTCAGCTACTAGCTGCACTTGAATATTAATTCTTGACTGCATTAGGCACTAAGTCTCTGAGCATACTGTTTTAGGCTTCTTCTGGAGCTTTTCAACTCAAATGAGCACAAGACTGGTCACAGAGATCTTTAACTCGATGCTTACAACATAGTGTTTAGTGACGAGCTCTCTTGTCTACACATTTGGACTTTTCCAACAAAAGTCTTGCATCCCTGCTGGCAAGCATTTCAGGAGGGACCTTGTAGGCCCCTGTGCTATTCCCTGTCTCAGAGAAACATCTCAGTATGGGCATATCCCACCACTGTGACACACACTTCATTGCTTCTTTATATTAGCCATTCTGTTCTTTTAACGCTCTTAGATAAATGCCTTTGAACACAAAGGTCTTCTACTTCTCCCACAGGACTGAGGGAAACACAGATTTCAAAGACATAGCCTTGGATAACGTCTTGGAATTGCTTCATTATTTTGTAATGAACCAAAAAACAAAAATTGCAGGCATATCTTTGCTAGATTATTCTATCACCTTCAGCTTTTTGTAAATCATGGGAGAAATGACTTGCAAGAAAAATCCTGCCAGTTCAGGGTTTTAAAAAATGGTTAATACATTATGTTACTCACATGCTCTAAAAACTTAAAGTTGTACTGTTCTAAATGACATGCAACCTGACTGCAATATACTTTCCTTGTATTGGAGGAAAAAAAATGTCATCTCTTTGGCTGGGTGTATAATCTGAAGAAAGCTATACTGGTATTCAAACTGCTTTAATGACAGGAAAGAAAATAGTATGTGAAGAATGGTAAAGTGTGTGAAAAATATCAAGGAAAATTTTGGAGTAGATGGCAAAGAAGGGTAGACTGTTTCATGAGTACTTTTCTATACATGATCATTTTTCTGGAAACTTGGTTTTATTGGATCTAAGAAAAACACTGTTGCAAGCAACATTCTTGAAAATACATTAATGGCTTTTTCTTGAACTGTGAAGGTCCCCTGGAGCAAATACATTATTTGTATGCTTATTTGAGGATAACCATACTTATCCTTAGGAGCCAAGAAAATGGCTTTCGTTGCAGCTGGATATTTTCTGTGGCTTCATAGTATTAATTTCAATATACAATTTTTCATACAAAGAACTAGGTTAAGGGTCTAGTACTTTAGGCTATGCTAATTGACTGTGTAATCCAGAGTTGCCTGTTGCCACATTCCTTAAGATTATATATATATAAAAATAAATTCTTTTATAAGTAAAACATTTCTCCATGTTTTAGTTCCTGGGTATTCCTATAACTCATATTGAATGTTTTTACCTTTAGACAGAGAATCATTTTTAAAGTAAGAAATAGTAAGAAAAAATAGGAAGGGTACATTAGAGGTGAATAACGTTCCACTGTGTCAACAATTTGATTCTTCTAATATTTTTCTAGGGGAAAATTGAAATCTTTAATGGAGGCATAATTATATATTATTTGTACCAGGGACAACTTGGCATTTGCCTCTTAAATTTTCATGATGGATTCAAGTGGAGCTATAGCCAACATAGTACATTTTCTCAGTGCACATGCTTTGAGATTTCTTAACTATGCTCCCGTTGATAAATGTTTGGCATCATGTACAATATAGGCTTCTAGTAACTATATAGATTAAATGACAGAAAGGTGAACATTTTCCTCCTGCTTTTCCTCAGGGCATATCATCTAAGTATTGCTCAGTTCAATCCTTATAATACCAGACATGTCTCACATAGAGTCTGTTAGAATATTTTCTTTCAAAGAGACTAAAGTGAAACCTCTTTCATCAAGAATATCTTTAATAAAGCCTGTCTCTTTATATTCAGACCAATTAAAAATCCGATTTTTCACATCACTTTAAAATACTGTTTATATACACTGTCTTCAGAAAAACAAGGCCAGCTGAGCTACATTTTCAGTTTTCTTAGGTCCTGTGCATGATCCCCAGTTGTTGTAAAGCCATCTAAATCTCTCAGCTTAATTGTCTATAACCTGAATTTTTGTGATCTTTTCATTCACAAATGTGCAGCACCCTTTTCTTAGCTGAAAATTTCTAGTGACCATGACTTCTATTTAACATCACTTGAAGAATCATGTAAAATAAGTGTGTTTGCATTTTAAAACAATGCCCTACCCAAACCAGAAACACTGCCATTGAGTCAATTCCAACTCACAGTGACTTTATAAGACAGAGTAGAACTGCCCTGTAGAATTTCCAAGGAGTAGCTGGTGGGTTTGAACTGCCCACCTTCTGGTTAGCAGCTGTAGTACTGAACCACTACTCCACCAGGATTTCCTATAGCCATTAAAATTCCTTTTTTTTTTTTTTTTAATGAGCACGATTTTAACTAGCAATTGCCTCAACATCAATGTGAAATGAAAGCTCAGACATGCATACATTAGTGATTCAAAGATTTTAATGAAATTTTTTGGTTTATTTTCTAGCTTTCATCTCCTTCTTCACTCTCAGTTTCCTATACTTGGTTGTTTCCTTTGCTTTGTCTTACCCCATCCCCCAGGCAACATCTCTTCCATTCTAGTCTCTGCAAAGGGAGACCTCCTTCATCTTGCCACAGTGATGGCCCCAGCAACCCAGGCCAGTTCCTATCTTCTCCATAGAGAATTTTTTTTGGCCACAGGGTGTTAGTTTAGGAGTAGTTACATGTTTCTGCGAGAGGTAGTGAGCTTCAAGGGAATGTTTAGTGAAGGCTTCTGTCAGTGATGGTTTCTTATGCCTAGAATCACTGAAAAATTACTGTTTTTTTTTACCTCTGGATGTTGTTTTACAGACATGAAGTCTAGATCTGAAGAAACCATCGTTTGGTGTGATGATGAAGGTGGGGTGTAAGGGGATGGGAGGTGGAGTTAAGATGTTACAGAGTATTGAAATCAGAACAGTTTTTAAATAGTATCTGATTCCAACCCTTACCATTCTTTCCCTGACCCCTCAGGGGTTTTCTCCCCATCCCCTAGTTACACGAACCAGTAATTTTCCTTTTTGAGTCATTTTGAGTTGAATTTCCAGTTACTTAAAACTGACTTCCAAAGTATATGAGAAAGGTTAGTTTTTCAACTTATTTTCCAACACTAGATAAATTTATATTTTCATGGATTTTCTGAGGGCCAATGCAACCGTTCCAGCACCTAAGTGTAACATGACTTTCCAGTAGCTGGTGGATTTGACTGGTGGTATAGTGGTTAATGCTGTGGCTGTCAACCAAAAGCTCAGCAGTTCACATCTTCCAGGCCCTCCTTGGAGAGCTATGGGGCAGTTCTCCTCTGTCCTGGAAGGCTGCCATGTGTTTGGAATTGACTCAAAGGTGATGAGTTTGGTTTTTGGTTGGGTCATTGTCTCGAAATTCTTAATACTTTGTGAACATAGGACCCCACTTTTTTATTTTGCACTGAGCCCTGCAAATTATGTAGCTTGTCTTAATGGAGGAGCTGCTTACAGTCTGATACTTAGGGTGGAACACAGATATATCTTGAAAATAAATTTGAAGAGGAAGGCTATACCACAATTTTCAAAGAGTACATATCCAGGTGGGATATAGAAGAGGTGCCCTGGCAGCACGTTTGACTGCCGACCAAAATCTTCATGTTTAGAACCCACCAACCATTCCATGGGAGAAAGATATGGTGGTCTGCTTCTGTAAAAACGATAGCGTTAGAAACCCCAAGTGACGGTTCTACTCTGTTACTGCATCTCTGTGAGTCGGAATCAACTCCGAACTCCAGTGCGACGGACTTTATTTTTTAATTTTGTTTTGGAGTCTGAAAGAAATATGCTTCCCAGGACCATGGTTCAAGGAGAGGTGGAAGACTGGCTGATTTAACTGTTGAGGTCAGCCGTAAAGTTCCTCATGTTCTTGCCATTTAGAACCCAGGTTTGGCTCAGAGACTGGTATTGTCTTTTTCCTAGAAAAGAAATTAAGATTGCTTTTTATTTTGTGAAAGCCAGAGGAACCCAAGAGTCATTTAGAATGTGTGGTTTTTTAGTTTAAGACAACTTATATTTTAGCATGGATGAAGAACCTGAAAATTAAATGTGTTCCTTAGCTTGATTCCAACTTGACAGAAGCCTACTTTTCCTAATTGCGTATGTACATGTTATTTTATTTAAAAAAAATTCTGTCTGCCTGTTGTTGTAAATTGTTATAGTGGTTAGGGGAAGTTAAGTTGGTCCCAACTCATAGCAGACCTATGTACAACAGAAAGAAACACTGCCTGGACCTATAGTATGCCCACTATGCTTGTTATGCATGATCTCCATGCTGAAACCACTGTATCAGTCCATCTAGTTGAAGGTCTCTGCTCCTCTACTCTACCAATTATGACATCCTTCTCCAGGGATTGATTTCTCCTGACAACGTATCCAAAGAACATAAGATGTAGTTTCCCCATCCTTGTTTCCAAGGAGCAGCTCTAGTTGTACTGGCAAGACAGATCTGTTTATTTTTTTGGCAGTCCAGCGTGTATCTTCAGCATTCTTTTCCAGTACCACAGTTCAAAGGCGTCAGTTCTTCTGTCTTTCTTATTCATTGTCCAGCTTTCATATGCATTTGTTGCAATTGAAGATACCATGGCACTTTAGTCTTCAAGGTGATCAGTTTGCTTTTCAACACTTTAAAGAGATCTTTTGTAGCTGATTTGCCCAGTGTAATGCATCTTTTAATTTTTTGACTGTTGCTTCCATGGGCATTGATTATGGAGGCAAGTAAAATGAAATTCTTGACAACTTCAGTCTTTTCTCCATTTATCATGGTGTTGCTTATTAGTCTAATTGTGAGGATTTTTGTGTCCTTGAAGTTTATGTGTAATACATACTGAAAACTATGGTCTTTGACTTCTGTCAGTAAGTGCTTCAAGTCCTCTTCACTTTCAACTTCACTTTACAAATATCATGATATT
The DNA here is from genome assembly GCA_028571685.1 of Heterohyrax brucei. Lineage (NCBI taxonomy): Eukaryota > Metazoa > Chordata > Mammalia > Hyracoidea > Procaviidae > Heterohyrax > Heterohyrax brucei. Next base: position 91,554,791 of record CM053146.1, read on the forward strand.
TGTAGTGAAATTGATTCTTGTATATTCCATCTGGTAAGGTCCATATGTATACTTGCCATTTATGTTGAAAAAAGCTATTTCCAATGAGTAGATAACTTGTCTTGTAAAATTCTGACATGTGATTTCTGTCATTGTTTCTATCACCAAGGCCATGTTTTCAAGTAGTAATTGTCTTTTATTCCCATCTTTCACATTCTAATCACCAGTAATTGTTAATGTATCTTGAGTGCATATATAGGTAAAAATCTGCAGTTTCTTCATCTTTAAGCAAGGTTGTGTCATCTGCATAATGCAGGTTGCCAGTGAGTCTTTCTTCAATTCTGATGCCTTGTTCTTCTTCATATAGTCCAGTTCTTGACTTATTTTCTCAGCATACAGATTGAATAGGTATAGTGAAATGATACAGCTGTGACACATACCTTTCCTGACTTTTAAATCAGGCAGTATCCCTTCTATGTTCAGACAGTTACCTCTTGTCCTATGTACAGATTCCTTATGAGCACAATTAAGTGTTCTGGAATTCCCATTCTTTGCAATATTTGTTATGATCTACACAGTTGAATGGCTTTGTAGTCAATAAGACACAAGTAAACATCTTTCTGGTATTCTCTGCTTTTAGCCAAGATCCGTCTGACATCTGCAAGGACATCCATGGTTCTACCTCCTTTCTTGAATCTGGTCTGAATTTCTGGCAGTTCCCTGTCAATATACTTACTGCTTCAGATGCTTTGGAGTGGTTTTTAGCATAATTTCCATTCCATGTGATATTAATGATATTGTTTGATAATTTCTGCATGTCTTAGTTATCTAGTGCTGCTGTAACAGAAATACAAGTGGATGGCTTTAAAAAGAGAAATTAATTTTCTCACAGACAAGCAGGCTGAAAGTCTAAGTTCAGGGCATCACCTACAGGGGAAGTCTTTCTCAGTTGGCTCTGGAGGAAGGTCCTTGTCATCAGTCTTCCCCTGGACTGAGAGCTTATGAGGTACAGAGACTTTTGGTCATTTCTAAAGGAGATATAGAGTTTATTCACTATGCCACCAGGATTTCCTTCTTGGCAATATAAATATAGATTTCTTCCAGTTAGTGGAAACCCTGGTGGCATAGTCGTGTAAGTGCTAGCTCTGCTAACCAAAAGGTCAGCCGTTCAAATCTGCCAGGCATTTTGTGGAAACTCTAGGGGCACTTCTACTCTGACCTCTAGGGTTGCCATGAGTGAGACCCGACTGGATGGCAGTGGGTTTTTGGGTTTTCCAGTTAGCTGGCCAGATAGCAACATTTGGTAGTCTTTGGTAGCAAAGAGCACACTATGAAGATAATTTTTCATGGAGGGGAGTGGAAGGTATGTTTCTTGATGGGTATGTCATGGGCTGAGTGATGGCTTTAAAGTTCTGTCCACATCTCAATTCCTAGGCCCTGTAAATATTACCTTATGTGGCAAATGATGTAATTGTTAAGTATCTTGGGTAGAGGAGCTTTTCATGATTATCCAGGTGAGTCTCAAATTGAATCATATTTTATCCTTTTAAGACAGAGACAGAGAGAGTTTTGACATAAACTCACAGAAGAGAAGACAATATGAAGGCAAAACACAGATGAGGCTGCAGACTAAGGAATGCCAGCAGCCATCAGAAGCTGCAAGAGGAGCAGTTATTCCAGTAACAACTCTGAGGGAAATGCTGTCCTGCCAACACGTTGATTTGACTCAAGCAAGTTGATATCACTCACCAGAACTGTGAGTGAATCCATTTCTGTGGTGGTAAGCCACAATGTTTGTGATAAGTTGTTACAACAGCTACCGGAAACTAATACAATGTATTATTAGTAATGATGTACAATTACAAAATTCAACATTTTCCAAGAGAAACACAAATTGTCGATATGTAATTATGAGGTGGGCATGACAGATAAGTGAAAGGTATCATTAAAATATCAATACCTGATATGCATGTTAAAAACATACATTTGAAAGCCCAGCATAAGTGTTTGCTAAAGGTGGAAAAATACCTCATTGTCCATTGATAGTTTTAGTCTGATGCCCAAAGCTAAACATGACTCACTGGCAATGCCAAAGAACTTATTTGATCTGGTACATGTTCTCAGGACAGCTATATAGGAAACTGATAGTTTTTAATATTTAATGATTTATTTTATATACCCAGCTACCTACCTGGGTACAGAAAAATTCACCCACAGAAATATATATGTATTTTCTTCACTTGGAAATATTTTTGTTGTTGTATGAGTAGGTAATGGAGTTATTTTTAGCCCAAATATTTGAATCTATGACTTTGTAAAGATGCCACTCATCTAAAAATAGATATTATCATATCCATTTTTATAATAGACAGGGATAATTAAACATTTATATTCTGCTTATTATATCATGTATTTGACATAATTAAGATATACAATAAAATGCAATAGATGCAATAGTTTCTTTTCTTAAAGTGGGCAGGAAAGGAACTTACTCCTAACTGGAAAAATTTAGGATTTATTTTAAGCACTGTGACAGTTTATATAACAAGAATGCCCTAGCCATTTAGGTGATTTTTCACACTTTCTTTTACACCTTTTCAAATTGTTCAGTTAGTAAGTCTATTTACTGTAAAACTAAGCCTGTTTCTAAGTATGTGGCTGAATTCCTGTCACTCAGGTTTGTTTTGTTTTCTATTATAAAAAATAAGAAATGAAGAAATTTTCGAGATCATAAAAAACTTACGTTCATGTAGCTAAATGGGAAGTAAGACTTGTTTAAAAAATATCCACTGAGTAGCCATTTAGAAGAAAATTAAATAACTTCAGTTGAAAAACTGAAAACTGTAGGTGCCAGCAGTAGAGCCAGGAATACCCCAGAGTCAACTGCAGAGTCAACCGCAGAGATCACGGAACAGTGGGCGAATGTAGAGGAAGGAGAGAAGGTCAAACAGACCAGCAAGGAGTACTGGCTCCTCTCTGGTGTTGCTTCTGTCATACTGCTGATACTTGAGCCATACTAGCCTCCTGGCTGTGTTTTTCTCAAAGATAACAAATTGACCCCTTTATCCTTTTTATGCTTGCTATTTCCTGTGCCTGGGTCACTCTTCTCTCATGTCTTAGGCCATGTTCTCCAAGTAGTACAAACAAGACCAAGGATTTAAGTGCAATTGATGCCTTAGGGAAGAGCTCTTCACAGGAAAAGCCAACGACGGAGTGGCAGAAACAGAAGGGGGAGTAAACCAGCAAGAGTGTGATTTCAGCTGAAGTCCCAGCCTTAGCTAGATCCTGCAGGGTATGCTACAGCACGACCTGTGTCTTACCAAAGGAACTGAGCTTTTGTATCTTCTGTACCTTCTCTATCATCTCCCAGAACTTCCAGCTCTCTACACCTAAGGGTAATCCTCTGAAGAAGGTCTCTGCTGTGAACCATAAGCTGTAAAGAGCACAGAAGGTGGGATCTTGGGCTGGCTCCAAAGATGCCATACATCTGCAAGGCTCATTTTGTCACTGTCTTCAGCCTCTTTGCTGCTCCTCAGAGAGGATTTCTGTAAGTACTCTACTAAAGGTACCTCCTGATACACTCTATCCATTTACTTTATTTAGTTATTTATTGTTTACCATAGCACTTATAACTCTCTGGCATTATGTTATAGAGTATACCTGCCAAAGCCAGAAGCTGTGTAAATGGAAACCTGCCAGAGAAAGAAAATACAAATATGTTCTGCTATACTGAGCAGTAGCAAAGTGATAAGATTGTACTCTTTCAAAGGCGTAAAGCTTATGAGACCTGGAAAAGCAGGCAGTCCCATCAGCTCTCACAGGTTTTACATGTATACATATTTATATATTGTTTCATTCTTCCAAAAAAATAAGATAAACTAAGGTTCTTTAACTGTGATTTTCTTATCATGTAATAATGTTTGATTATTTTATTTTCAGTTGTCTGTCCTTGTTGTTTCTTGTTTTTCTGTTTTTGGATTTGTTTCTATTGCTGTTTGGTGCTATCAAGTTGGCTCCATACTAATGAGCCAATGCCTAGTCCTACACCGTCCTCATGATCATTGTGAAGCTTGAGCCATTGCTTGTAGCCACTGTGTCATTTTCCCTGAGACTCTCCTTTTGTAAGCATGATGTCCTTCTCCAGGATCCCTCCTGATAACATCCAAAGTATGTGAGACAGTCTCACCATCCTTGCTTTTAAGGAATGTGCTGGTTATGTCCTTTCCCAGAAAGCTTTGTTCATTTTTCTGGCAGTCCATGGTATAGTTAAATGTTCTTCACCAACAGCGTAAATCAGTCAGTTCTTCTGTGTGCTTCTTTGTTTAATTATTTGAAATCTTTGTCAAGCCATCAAACAATAAACTATGTATCTTTTTTAATAATATAAAAAAATCATATATGCATATGTAAGCAGCAGGCCCCATCTGAGTTTCACTTTCCAGTGCCAACATATCTAACATTTTTGGCTGTTTTATCTAGCATTTCTCAAAATATCTATACATACTTGGATTCTGCTGCTTTTAATTTACTTGACTATTAACTACATAGGATGAGAATTTAGCTTGTTTACATAACATTCCCTTTATCACTCCTTTTTGCTCCCAGTGTATTTTAGCTCCTCAGTGTGTTGTCTTCATTTTCTTGTTTTCAAAAAAAAAAAAAAGACATGAGCAATATTATTTCATTTTCACCAACTAAAGACAGCAACTCTTACATCTCACTTTTCAGGGAGAGCTATTAACACAGTTGTCTTCCTGTTGCCATTCACTTCCTCCTTCTATTTAATATCTGTCATTTATAAACTTACCTCTAGATTATAAAGGCTGATAATACTTACATCCTCTTGACAGCCAGGGTTAATTATTCTGTCTTGTATACTAGTTGATTATTACAGTAGAGAAATCTATAAACTGTGTCTTTACTATTGTGATTGGGTCAATAATATTCAGCACAGAGGCGTAGCTCACTTTCTGTTTTATGTGTGTTTTATTGTCAGTTGCTGTCTTGTTGACTCTGACTCGTGATGATCCCATATCCCATAGAAAGAAATCTTGCCACATTCTGCGCCATCTTCATGGTTCTTGGTATACTTGAATTCGTTGATGTGGCCATGATGTGTTTTAGGTATCTTCTAACCCATAGAAGCCGTATTTCAACACTTTATTGGATGATATTCTGTTGTGGTCCATAGGGTTTTCATTCACTGACTTTTGGAAATAAACCACCAGGCTGTTCTTAGTCTGTCGTAGTCTGGTAACTTCATTGAAACCTGCGCATTGTGAGTGACTATGCTGGTATTTGAAATACCAGTAGCATAGCTTCCAATATGATAGCAACATTCAAGCCTCCATAATACAACAAACTGACAAATGTGTTTTTTTGTTATTGTGGCTGTTGTTGTATGTGTATGTGTCCCTAAAAATAGTAACAAAAACAAACCAGTTACTGTTGAGTCAACTCTGACTTGTGGCCACTCCATGTGTGATACAGTAGGAATACGTATGTTCCACATGTTCAATGGCTGATTTTTCAGAGGCAGGTCACCAGACCTTTCTTCTGAGTAGCCTCTGGGATGACATGAGCCACTAACCTGAGTGTATTAACCTGAACACATGGAGTCATTATGAGTTGGAAATGACTCTCAGACAACTGATTTGGTTTTAACGTCTGTCAAATATTCTGGGCCCATACAAGCATCCAGTTAATCCTGATGCTCTGGTTCCCCATACCACTACTGCTTTCATAAACCACACACACACACACACACAAAAAAAAAAACCACCCCCCTGCCACTGAGTCGGGTCCAACTCATAGTGACCCTATAGGTTAGAGCAGAATTGCCCCATAGAGTTTCTAAGGAGCTTCTGGTGGATTTCAACTGCCAACTTTTTGGGTAGAAGATGTAGTACTTAACCCACTATGCCACCAGGGTTTCCACTGCTTGGATGGTGGAATTTGAATTATAGAGCAAAAACAATGCCAATTATCCTACACCATCATGATACCTCTTCTGTCATCTTAAAGGCATATCAATTGGCTTAGCAGATTTTATTCTAAAGACTCTATTTTGGGTTGATTAGACACTATGTCTGCAAAAGTTTGTTGCTATAGGCAAAGCCAAATAATTTTGCTGGTTTCAGTGTATCAGCAGAACAAGAAGACTATTCATTTTTCTTGCACTGTTTAGGAAGAAAGAGGTTTATGTCTAGTGCACAGCATAGATGAACATGTGAGCACTTTTTGGTGGAGTCAGTAGAGATCAAGTTTCGAACTACTGAAGAAAGAATATATATGATTAACATTAAATTCAAAGAGGGTATTGGTGAGTCCAAATCAAGAGAACAGAAGTTCGAGCTGTAAAAATGGAAAGGAACAACTGTTCTTAAACTCTGGAGGTAAGAACAAAAGAGGAACGCAAATGTGAAGACGTTTTTTGTAGGTGGTGCAAAATTGAGAGTTCATGCCTAGAAGTCAGTTGTGTGGGTTAAATCAGTCAGGCAGAAAACCATGGGAACAGCAGGTAGTTTAAGTCAGAACTTTGAGACTTCATCTACACTTAAGAGTTGGTTAGTTTACTAAAGGAGTTCTGGTAGTACAGTGAGTTAAGTGCTTGGCTGCTACCAGAAAGGTTGGCAGTCCCAAACCCACCAGCAGTCTGTGGGAGAAAGATGTGGTTGTTTGCTTCTATCAAGACTGACAGCCTTAGAAACCCCATGGGGCAATTCTGCTCTGTGCTGTAAGTTTGCTATGAGCTGGAAGCAACTCACATTAGTGGGTAATTTTTTTTTTCTTTTAGGTAAGTATAGCACATTAAAAGAAAAAAAAAAAGAACAGCAAGTGGATGAGTTGTCATCTGGAGCAATATTAGAGTTAGATTTAAGAGTAGACAATTCCTCCTGCTCTTAATATATTAAGACTGTGATTTACCACTGACTTATTAGAATAACTGGCACGAGTTTTAGATTGACGATTGGTGGCATTTTTCAAAAAGGCTATATGGATAAATGGTCAATTAAATGTGGCTGAGCTGACTCACTTCTGATTAAAATAACAAGTTCCTTCTTTGAATATTTGACATAAACATACCACATGTGTCAGAGATGACCAAGGCTGTGTCTATATCATTCACATCTGTAGCAATAACAAGAAGATATCTTTGTTTGTGGTAAGCATACATAATTTTTGTTTTTAGCAAACTGTATAACATATAATTAGTTTACATAATTTCATCTTCAGTTTAAGTTATTATAATTTCTTTTATGATTGCTATGGGAGAATGTGGATACTTTTCAGTTTTTCTTCAAGAAACTTAACTAAATCTCTAAAAGGCATCCTGTACTGCCCCACTTTTTATTTATTTGTTGTAGTTTAGATGAAAGTTTATGGAGCAGATCAGTTTATCATTAAACATTTAGTACACATTTTGTTTTATGACATTAGTTAACAATCTCACAAGATGTCAACACTCTCCCGTCTCAACCTTGGGTTCCCTATTAACCAGCTTTCCTGTCCCCTCCTGCCTTCTAGTCCTTGACCCTGTTCTGGTGTTCCAGTTTAGTCTTGTTTTGCTTTATGGGCCTGTCCAATCTTTGGCTGAAGGATGAATCTCAAGGGTGACTTCATTACTGAGCTGAAAGTGTCCCTGAGGTCCATACCCTCGAGGTTTCTCCAGTTTGTCAGTGCTGTCCCCCTTTTTAATGGAACTTACACTTGTACCATTGTTCTAAATTTATTTGTTAATTGAGGTAAATTCTTCTAATGTTTACTGAATGACAACTTATAGGATAAATTGTCTTAACGGTGCAAAAGAGGAATCTGGTAGTCTGCTTCTATCAGTGATCTTGACTCTCATTGTGATAGAAGGCTCAGCTGTCTCAGAAGCCAGGCATTGTCCCTGATTTTGTTGATTTTCTCCATTATTTTCCATATCCACTGTTTCCTTTGCTTAGTCTACCAGCTGTTTGGTCTTTTTCCTTTTCATCCTTATTAAAAAGCATTGTTCAAAAGCATGTCAATAAATACTAAGTTTATTCTTTATGTTCGTTTTTGAACATTCATGGCTTTGTTCTTTTTAAATTCTCTCCAGTGGATTCATCAGCTTTATTGCTTTTAATCTGCTCCTTTCTTCTTTTCTGTAGTTTGTTATATTTGATTTTCAGTCATTATAAAGTTATTTATATTCAACAATTACAGTCCTGAGAAATTAGAGCCAAAACCTTCCTAGTTCAGAAAATGTAGGAAAATCTGGCTATTTAGTTTAAGAAAGCCATGCCTTTTAAAATCAGGATCATCATATTTTTACCACTTATTTTGAGGTAGCCTAGATACCAGTTGTTAAACAGGTTTCATTGAAGATGGCAAGCGTAAATGCATTTTCTTAATTTCCCTCACCCTGAAATAGTATAAGTACTAAAATATATGTAATGGACTAGGAAACAACAGCCTCACCTTATCACAGACCATGAAGAATATTTTCCAGAGACTGAAATTTAGACTAAAATCACTGAGATTTGGCAAACAACTCCTAGAATCCAGTGTAATAAACATTTCTTTAAAGGAAAATGACAGAGGCCTAGAAAAGCAGCTCATGTGAATATGCAAAAACAGAGCAAAACAAAGGAAAAACAGGAAGAAAGAAAATCAAAAACTGTGGTATTGATAGACCAACAGAAAAAAAGACAAACAGTGAGGAACTGACATGGGGCTGCAATAGGACTGTGAAACACAGCCTTGTAGCTGCTGACCATTAACTGCCTAACCATAAAGCTCTTCCAAATCATTAGACAAAGAAACAAACCAATACAAAACACCAAAGCCACAGGGCTCTCTACAGGCCTCATTAATATAAGCAGTGAACTTGGGAGGTTAGAACTTATGACTACATTCCTGTCTAGCAATGAGAACCAAATAAGACTTAGTGAGAAAAGATAATGTATACATGAAAGCCGATTGCTGTTGAGTCAATTCTCGTGGGAACCCTGCCCGACAGAGAACCGTCCCATAGGGCTTCCTAGAAATGCCTGGTGGGTTTGAACTGCTGACCTTTTGGTTAAGAGCTGTAGCTGTAACCCCCACCCCCGCCCATGCAGTCCAACAATGAAGTCTGTCGATTTAATCGTTCTAACTGCTACATACTTCACTGCTGAATATCACTATAGTCACCTTCGAAGTACTCTCCTTGGGAAGCTGTACACCAATACCAGTGCCTAGCGCACCCTTCTGAGCAATGTGGGAACCCTTTCTGGAATGGCCATCGAGCATGATGTTAAGTTCATGAACTGAAGGAGTTTTTAGTCAGGAAACAAATAACTGTATTGGAACACCCTCCCCACTCACCTGACTTGGCCTCCAAAGATGTTTTCTTTAATCGAAGATAAAGGAAATATTGAAAAGAAGACATTTATTTTTATTTTTTATTTAACATGACTGAGTGAAAATGTACATTCCCGTATAACTTTATATGCAGCTTGCACTGCTCTCCCTGTCCGGTGACAGCACACTATTCCTCTCTGCTCCATACATGTCTCATCCTCCCACCAGCCTCCTTTCCCCTTGTTTCCACTCACTCTCCTTCCTCCAGCCAGAGGTCAGCAGGATGATATCCTATAGATGTATAGAACCATAAAGTGCATCCAATATATGGTCACTCTGCATTGCCAAGTCCAATCCATTCCTGTCCAAAGAGTGGACCTTCATTATAATTTATGGGTAAGGGCAGCATCAGGGCCAGGGGCCATGCTCTCAGGGGAACCCTGAAACCGCTGGACCATCAATTGAGCCCTCAGGATGCACCCGTTTTTATTCTTGTGTTGCCAGTGAGACTCCTCTCTGTGAGCTCCGTCGTGGCTATCACTGGTGGTGGCTGGGCACCATCCGATTCTTCCGGTCCCAAGTCTATGTAGGCACCCACTCTTGTGGGTCTCTCTGTCTTCTCGGTTGTCTTTACTGCATGTCATTTTGGTCCTTGGTGAGTATCCGTTCCTGCTGAGTTGGGACCATTTGCTGTGTTCTTGGATGGCAGCTTGGCAGCTTTTAAGACCCCAGACGCCACTCACCAATGTGGGGTGCAAAGAGCTCTCTTAGCAAAACGCTAGTTGTGCCAATTGGCCTCGAGTTCGTCTAAGAGCATGGTCCGCTGCCCCCTGCCCCCTGCCCCAGCTACTCTATCCTTGCAATATTAGGTTAAGACGGGAGAAGTACTCAAGTTAGGCTGAAGTTCACTTAATGTTGTTGTTTCTAATGTGTGCTATCACCGCTTTCTCCCAACCAGATTTCTAGCAACTATCTAAACTAAACCCTCCCCTCCCCCGCCCTTCCTCCCTCCCCTCCCTTGCAGCTGTTAAAGAGTCTTTTCTTCTATACACAAGTCTGTTTTTGAGATCTTATCATAGAGGTCTCATATAGTATTTGTCCTTTTGTCACTGACTACTTTCACTCAACATAATGTCTTCCAGTTGAAACCAGGTTAGGAGATGTTTCCTGGAATCATCGTTATTCTTTATCATTGCGTAGTGCTCCATTGAGTATATGTACCATAGTTTACCTATCCATTCTTCTGTTGTTTGAAAGGAAGATATTTTGATGATGTTCAGAACATCAAGGGTAATATGACAACGACAGCCCTGATGGCCATTCTAGAAAAAGAGTTCCAAAAGACATGCATATGTATTCGCGTGCATGTGCGCACGCGCGCGCGCGCACACACACACACACACACACACACACACACACACACACACACACCCTCACTCAAGGCTATTAAGGCTATTTACCACACCAGCCATTCTCTTGAACTCAAGCAACTGCAAAACTGCTAACTGAATATAAACTAACAACCCTCTGATTGAGTCCTTTAACTCAAATTCTAAACAGACCGTAAAGACAGTGCCCTGCCTGTAAAGTCAAGGATACTCCAGCCTCACTTTTTGTGGTGAATATTAGAATTGGATGGAAATCAGTTCCATTCAAATGAAAATAATAGAAAGAAAGTATCCAAGAATCTAAGCATCTAGTTGCAAATGACATTCTAGTTAGTGTAATTCAGAGTTTGTTAAAAAAGAAAGGATCTTGCATTTGAGGAGCTTGAAACTTAAGCTAGAACAATAATCTAGACAGAAATTAAGAATTCATAAACCTAAGAGGGCAAAAAACTGTGTTCAAATTAAAAGAAAAAAAATTGCTTATCGTAGAATGTAATGAAGATTTTTGGAACATTAAGCTATAGGTCTAGTTCTTCAAAAGCAGAAGAAAAACATTTAGAAAACTTGTGTTCCTGAATGTAAACCAAATTTTTTTTTTGCGTTAATTTCTTTTCTGTTATTATTGTTTAATTGTCCTTAGCTATTTTGAATTAGTGGCAGATCTTGGCAACTGTTCTTTAGTTATTCAAAAGCCTAGAAAGATTCTAGAGAAATGATTAGTGGATAGCATATGCCTGTTAGGTGACTGAGAGTGCAGATGGAGCTCTGTGGAGCCTCCCAGCTCCAGAACCACGTTTACTTCCCTCTGCACTGCCCAAATCACCCCCTTCTGTGTGATCAGCAAATTGTCGCTTGTGCATTGCTCTGTACTTGACTAAATTTGATAAGACTACTTTGTTTCCAGTTGTGATTTTTGCAGATTACTTAAAAATACTTTTCCTGAAAAATATTTTGCTATTTTTAATTATGTACCTTTCATACTTACATAATGCGGAAAAATTATTCACAGACAAGTCTTTTATTTTTGCTTCACTTAACCATGTATTTTGGGCAACAGCATTTTCCCTGAAATCAACAGAAGGCAGAGAGTTTAAGAGTTTAAAATTATTAACCACATGCCTTTTTTATTTCGACTCGATGGCACTTGGCTGGCTGGTTGGCTAGTGTTGTGCATGAAAGTTCTTTCTATAAACAATAATTTTATTTACATGTTCATTCTGTAGCAAGATTTTGATTTACGCAAGTTGGATATAGTATAGTAAAATGATTTGTTAACTTTCAGAAAACTTGGAACCATGTTATCTATGGATCAGCTCTTACTGCAAAGAAAATGATTAAACATTGACAAATAAGGTGAAGGTATCTTGAAATAGAAATGAATACTAACATACATTTTAAAAGTCTTCCAGTTATTAAATATTGTTCTGAATACCCATTTCTATTTTTGTACTATCTTCATGGAGACTTCCGTTTATGGGAGAGACAGTATAAAATTTAAATAAAATGTTTTAATAGCTTACCAAATTCATATTTTCTCTAAGTACACTAGAGTTTCTGGAAATTAGTTTTAAGTGATATTTGAGTTTATAATTCAGTTAATTCACTTATATATTTAGTATGTGTTTTACCCCACAGTAAAGTTGTAATTAAATTCCAAAGAATCAGATAGATGGAGTGCCATTGTTCTGGAAATTTATGCAGAGGTGGATCCTGCTGCATGATCCTGATGATGGAGCAAGGTTCTGGTCTCTTGTGCATGGGATGATGCAACATAAGCAGTTTCCAGGAAAGTGATATCCCTCTCACAGGGGCAAAAGCTGGTTCTTAGTGGGGCAGAACTATTTTTATTGCAATGATTTGGGGTTATACAAAGCTCAACCTTACTTTACAAAATTTCATGGTCTTTAATATTTAATTTCTCTCCTAGAATTTTCTTGGGTATCACACAAAAAACACTGATATTAAATTCTTGGAAGATGCGCAGATGTCTGCACAATCAGGGCTACAAAATTACACCAAATAGATAGTTGTGATTGGAGGAGTTCGTCTCAATTGTTTGCTTAATCTCAAAGTCGTCACGAGATGGCACATGCCTTGGAAATCTTATTTATGCTTGAGCTTCAGTGCTTGGGGTTTGGAAATTAAATAAAGAGAGTTTACATTTTATTACTTAATCTTACAAAAGTTAATTGAGTACAAAAAAGGAAAACACAATGTATAATATCTGAAGGACTCTATAGCAGCTTGGTAAAAATTATTTTCTTGTATTAAGAAAAGGTTAAAAATAAGGTTCCCTTAAAATAAGTTTTAAGCAGTTAATTTAATTTTATTATTTTTTCTGGAAGATAGCTAATTTGAATTATTTTTAAAAGATCTGATTAAATTGCTATTATTATATATTTATATGCACTGCTGATATGCATATTTAACCTGATACACTACATTTGATATAAGTAAATGAATTACATTTTAAAGTTACTCAGCAAATACAGTTCTGAATTAAATTTTATTAGCTTTAAAATTTTTTACTTGGTTATTCTCAAACCTGCCTTGATTAAAGCTAGAAGGCTCTATATTTATTTATTTTATGCTCAAAGCTCAGATATACTTACGGAATGCAAACAGATGTATACTACGGCAGTAGAGTATTATGAGAGGCTGTAAAAATGCCTTAAGTGTTGACAATGAAAAGAAATAAAAAAGTTAGAAAATATAAATGTAAGAGTTTATGCACGTGGGGCCTGAGTTTTACGTATTCCTTCCAGACACAGAGTAGTTGTAGACAACAAGTAGCATATAAAGACAATTAATAAAGACTATAACAGATACCAATTTATGAAAGAGTACAGTGTTACTATACTGATAAGTTCTTAGTGAAGACTGTTTAGAACAGAGCATGGGCAAGGTACAGTTCTAACAGTGAGGTCAATGGATGCTTATTACTGACAGAATGAACAGGACAGGGATGAGTAGAACGGAACAAATATTATCCTAGGTTCCCTAAAGTTAGGTTCTGGTCCACAGGGTGGTATCAGATTGTACCCAAGCATGTTTTGGTCAAAGACACCTTGGTCCCTCTGTCCCAGAATTAAATACTAAGGGCAAACATGTCTATGTGCCAAATAGCAAGTACAGAGAACAGGTAGTGGAAGGTGTAATAAAAGAAGCTAACAAAAAGCAGAAGATGGTGACAAGGCCTCTTGTAGGCAATGGATGTTATTTATTACCCCTTTTTAGGCTGTTCTAGATTTACTGGTGCCAGAAAACAGGTCTTTCTCCTATGTTCCGCTACAATAGCTTAATAGAGTTCTGGATTTCTACTAGTAGACAGGCATGTCCATTAGTAGTGAGGCAGATAATGAGAGATATAGCACACCTGTATACTCAACAAAGAGTAAAGACTGGGATTATGAGGGATAAAGGATTCCGTGTGAAGTGGAAAACAGCAATAATAACACCAAGATAAGCCCCCTGATTTTATGTGGCACATAAAACCGTGTAAAGCTGGACAGTGATCCTTATCTCTGACTTTGTAACTACCACATGTTGAAGACTCCTAAATATACATCCTGCTCAGACTTCCCTTCTAAGCTCCAGAGTAAAATAGTTGGATGCCTCAGAATCATTTCAGACTTGGATTAAGAATGAACCCTTATTATCCTACCCTGTAATTCCTCCTCCCTTCATTCTTCACCTGTCTTTTCTATCGCAGTATTTTGCAGCTTCATTCAACTAGTTGCTTGAGCCAAAAGCTAGGTAATTAGGTGATCATTGATTTTTTTTTTCTGTTGCTTCACTCTGAAGTCAAATTCAGCAGCAAATATTCTGTTGTCAAAATGCTTGCCTAAACATCTTTGCCATTCTCCTGGATCTCTTAAAAAAAAACTGTAATTGTGTTTCTCTTTCCATTTTCATCTCCCAGTCATTTCTCCATTAAACAGAGTTATCTGATTAAAGCTTCATAAAGATCAAATTTTTCTCTATAACTTACAATTAAAATAAATCTAAATTCTTTATATGATCTGCTAGTTCCTTCATGATTTGGGCTCTGTTAACATCTTCCTTCTTCTCACATCGTGATCTTATAAGATGTTATAAAATTGTTTGTCTCTTAATGTTTCTTATAAACCCATTTTTGTCATTGTTGTTATTGTTTCAGGGCTTTTTCTCAGGCTGATTACCACTGTCTGGAAATTTCTTCTGTGCCACCCTATTCACAAAGTGTGTGTTCTGTCACTGAAGTCACATGTGGAAAGTCACCTTTTCAGTGGTGAAGTTGCAGGCTATCCTATGGACAAAGGTTTGCAACTTCACTCTACTTCCTGCTGATTTTCTCTAAATTGAAAAATTTTGCTTTTTATAGCACTTGCTACAATTTGTCATTTTTCAACTTATCTTCTCACTTAATTTTAACATACTTCTCTACTTAACTGTGAGCTTTCTGAGAGCAAGATTTTTCTCTTTAGTTCAGTTTGTGTGACCAGAGTTTAGTGCCATGTATCTCCCATAGTAGGGAATCAGTAAATATTTACTTGAAAACTGAACGTTGTGTTGTTCTTAGGTGCCATTGAGTTGCTTCTGACTCATAGAGACCTTATGTACAAACAGAATGAATGAAACACTGCCCAGTCCTGCACCGGCCTCCTAGCTGTGCTTGAACTCATTGCAGCTGCTGTGCCAGTCCATCTCACTGAGGGTCTCTTCTTTCTGCCCTAACCCTCAGCCTTACTAAGCATGATATCTTTCTCTAGGGATGGGTCCTCTACGTAACATGTCCAAAGTATGTGAGATGACGTCTGTCCATCCTCGCTTTCAAGGAACATTCTGGCTATACATCTTATAAGACTGATTATCCTTCTGGCAGTTAATGGTATATTCTGTATTCTTTGCCAAGGATGTAATTCAAATGAATCAATCATTTTTGGTCTTTCTTATTCATTGTCCAGCTTTCAGATGCCTATGAAGTGACTGAAAGTATCATGACTCAGATTAGACACACTTTCATCCTCAAAGTGACATCTTTGTTTTTGAACACTGTAAAGATGTCTTTTGCACCAGGCTTGCCAGTGCAGTACATCATTTGACATCTCCAGACAGGCTGAAGGGTTGAAATAATCCTACCTCAGAAATTCACAGAAAAAAGTTCAGAGATGTGAAGCACCTTATCTGATTCATCTGAGCTACTAGAAATTGATTTATTTAAATCAAACAGTTCTTGAAACTCTACTTAAAATTTATGATGGCATCATGCATAATTGAGGAAAAAATGTAATGAGCTCTTTAGTTTTACTTTTTTGCAAGGTACAGCCCTGTAACAGACTTCATTATATACAATTTTGATTAGCTTCATTATGAAAAATGCAAATATATATGTTATTTTGCCTGTTGCCAGTTTATGTGAATTATGGTTAAGTGGATTTTTACAGTTTCAAATCTCGAGTTGATGTGATCTGAGTTAAAATATGTGATATGTATACTGCGTGATTTATTTGGTACTTTGAGAGACACTTTAAATATGTCACCCCACTGCCTCCTTATTGGCATCTTTCCTGCCAAGAATTCAGACAAAAGCCTACAGGGCTTCCCTTTGAATTTTAGCTTTGCTTTGAGTCATGCTGCCTTTAAGAGTTTCTGTCTATGTTTCATTTTATTAAACTTGATTATAATATGTCTTGGTGTCTTTCTTTTGGGTCTGGTTTTTGTGGTGTTCGCTACACGCCTTGGATTTCTATGTTCTCTTCTTCCTAATTTCAGGGAAGTTTTCTGTCAGCAACTCAAGAACAATACTATCTGTGTTTTCAGCTATCCCTCCCTGTTCAGGAACTCCAATTAATTGTCGATTATTCCTCTTCATAGAGTCCCCCATGTTTCTTAATGCTTCTTCATTTTTCTTATTTCTTGTCTCTAATTTCTCCTCATAAATGCTTGTGTCAGTTGCTCTATTGACAGGAACACTAAGTCTGACTTCCATTTCCTCAGTTCTGCTCTTTTGGCTTTGCGTTGAATTGCCTAATTCTGTAATTTTGTTATCGATCTTCTGGATTTCAGAATGTTGATGTTCCATCAGCATCAGTTCAAATGACTTGCTTGATTTTCCTTGTGCTCTGTTGCATTTTATTTAATCTCTAGGAGGGTTCTATATATAATTCTTTTAGACTCGATCTCCAATAGTTTCAGAAAGGCTTCATCGGGAAAGTTTTTCGATTGTTTATTTTGGGAGTTTTCTGAAGCCATGGTGGGCTGTTTCTTTAAATGCTTAGCAACAGTCTAAAGGCTGTTTAGTTTCTCGAGTGTTGCATCAATAGGAGCTGAGGCATAGTTCTGAGAAGAGAGTTGGTCATCATCTGCCTCTGTGTACTCTGGTGACTGACCCCAGTGAACTCTCTGGGGTAGCAGACTCTGCCTCCTGGCTGGAAAGACTGCACTCTACTTATGGAGTCACTGGGGGGCCATCAACTGATCCTATGATGTGGATCAGTAAAGGCTGGAAGAGATGCTAGTGGGCTGCTCAGCAGTTATTTCTCCAGGCAGTCTTACTTTAAAAAGCTAAAAGCTATGTGATAGCATCCAAAATCAGTTAGGCTATCAGATGTGGCAGGCCCCACCTTTTGGCTGACAACGGAAGCACCTCTTCAGACATCCCCACATGCTATGATGTAGTTCAAAGTAGGGAGGGGACAGCCCTGCTGCCATCCTCCTGAGCCAGGTTCTACCCATAAGGCAACACTGTGCTAAACACAGCCTTTCTGCTGGAAAAGTGCTTCCCCGACTGACACTGATTCCCAGACTGGGAATTAGCCCTTGCTGAGGCCTCCTGTTGGGTGATTCCACCTCCCAGCCAACCAAGATGGCATACCAGTCAAGCTGCCCCTCTTGCCATGAAACAGCAGAATCTATGGTAGAGCTCTTAAGGGAGAGTGGAGGAGCTGTGGTACCCCCAGTCCACCACCAGGCTCTCAAACTGTGGCTGTCCCACACACTGTCTCTTCACTGTGCCACATGCTGTTCACTTCAGCATAGCAGCTTAGTGTATCTGCCAGCTCTTACCCATCCACACATACTGACCAACAAAAAGGAAAAAAAAAATAAAAGCACCAGTACCTGCAGTCTGCCCAAGCAGCAAGTCAGAAGGAGTAATGCTCAGTTAGAGAGAGGAAGTTTCAGTTTAGTGGCATGTAGTCCAATTTGACAGCCCTATGCTATGTCCTAGGGTTCCCAGGGTGTCCAGAACATTCCATTCAATTATCAATCCAGGCCTTAGTTTTCAGAGGGAATTAAAGAGATATGTCTCTAGTCTGACATCTTGGTTCCATACTCCTTGAGGGACACTTTAATAATGCTGACTTGTCCTCAGAACAGCTAAACCCAAAATAACAAGAGAGGCTCACACAACTGCTAGGTGGAGAGATAGGCCTGACCGATACAACAGAGGGACAAGGTGGCTTCATTATGAATGCTACATGAAGAATGACAGTAGCAAATTTTGATGTGCAGTCTAGCTGTTCATCACTTGGACAGGAAAACACTAATAGAGTTATTTATTTAATCATGAGTTTGAAGAACAATGCTAGGAGGGTAGTTTATTTACAGAAATTCTGTCAGCATGTCCAAGTTGATTTGTTATCTTTGTTGTTTTCCTTCTATGATGGTAATCATTAAAAAAGAACTTTGAGATAACTATTTTTGTTTCAAGAAATATGCTATTTTTTGTCAATGAGAGAATATGTGACCATAATTAGAGAAAATAATGTAATAAATTTTACAATTTCCAAATTAAAGAAAAGTAGTACCTAGGAATTAATGTAACCAGAGAAACAACAGACTTTTACAGAGAACTACAAGCCCTTACTACAAGAAACTAAGAGAGACTTAGATAAATGGAAAAGCCTACCCTGCTCATGGATAGGAAGACTTAACATTGTGAAAATGTCTATTTTACCCAAAGCAATTTATTTATATAATGCAATCCCAGTACAAGTTCCAGCATCATTTTTTAATGAGATGGAGAAACAAATCACCAATTTTGTTTGGAAAGGGAAGAAGCCCCGGATAAGTAAGGTACTACTAAAGAAGAAGAACACACTGGGAGACCTCTCATTACCCGACCTTAGAACATACTACACTGCCACAGTGGTCAAAACAGCCTGGTACTGGTACAAGAACAGACAGATGGATCAATGGAACAGAATTGAGACTCCAGAGATGACACCATCTGCCTATGAACAGTTGATGTTCGACAAAGGCCCTAAGACATTAAACTGGGGTAAAAACAGTCTCTTCAACAAATGGTGCTGGCAGAATTGGTTATCCATCTGCAATAAACTGAATCAAGATCCATATCTTATACCTTATACAAAAACCAACTTGAACTGGATAAAAGACCTAAATATCAAACCTAAAATGATAAAGCTCATCCAAGAAAAGGTAGGAACAACAATGGAAGTTTTAATACACAATGAGGACAGACTCCAAAATCTGTCAAAGAAACATCAGTCAACAGAAGAGAAAATAGATAAATGGGAACTATTAAGAATCAAACACTTTTGCTCATCCAAAGACTTTATTAATAGAATTGAAAGAACACCCGCAGAATGGGAAAAAATATTTGGCATCTCTATGTCAGACCAACGCCTGATCTCCATAATCTATAAGATACTACAAAATATCAATAAGAAGAAGATAAACCATCCAATTAAGCGATGGGCAAAGGAGATGGACAGGCACTTCACTAAAGAGGAGATCCAGGCAGCCAAAACACACATGCGGACATGTTCACGATCTCTAGTAATTAAAGAAATTCAAATCAAGACAACGATGAGATACCATCTCACCCCAACAAGATTGGCCATGATCCAGAAAACATAAAACAACAAATGCTGGAGAGGCTGTGGAGAAAGTGGAACCCTCCTACACTGTTGGTGGGGTTGCAAAATGGTCCAGCCTCTTTGGAAGGCAATCTGGTGCTTCCTTAAAAAAATGGATATCGATATACCATTTGACCCAGTCATTCCACTACTTGGAATATGTCCTACAGATTCAAGGCCTTTCACACCAATGGACATATGCACCAGAATGTTTACTGCAGCACAGTCCGCAATAGCAAAAAGATGGAATCAATCCAGATGCCCAACAATAGAAGAATGGATAGGTAAACTATGGTACATATACTCAATGGAGCACTACGCAATGATAAAGAATAACGATGATTCCAGGAAACATCTCCTAACCTGGTTTCAACTGGAAGAAATTATGTTGAGTGAAAGTAGTCAGTGACAAAGGGACAAATACTGTATGAGACCTCTACGATAAGACCTCAAAAACAGACTTGTGTATAGAAGAAAAGACTCTTTGACAGCTTCAAGGGAGGGGAGGGAGGGAGGAGTCAGGGGGGAGGGTTTAGTTTAGATAGTTACTAGAAATCTAGTTGGGAGAAAGCGGTGATAGCACACATTAGAAACAAGAACAACATTAAGTGGACTTCAGCCTAACTTGAGTACTCCTTCCATCTTGACTCAATACTGCAAGGATAGAGTAGCTGGGGCAGGGGGCGGGGGACCATGCTCTTAGGCGAATTCCAGGCCAATTGACACAACTAGCATTTTGCTAAGAGGGCTCTCTGCACCCCACATTGGTGAGTGGCGTCTGGGGTCTTAAAAGCTGCCAAGCTGCCATCCAAGAACACAGCAAATGGTCCCAACTCAGCAGGAATGGATGCTCACTGAGGACCAAAATGACATGCGGTAAAGACAACCAAGAAGACAGAGAGACCCACAAGAATGGGTGCCTACATCGACTTGGGACCAGAAGAACCGGATGGTGCCCGGCTACCACCAGCGATAGCCACGATGGAGCTCACAGAGAGGAGTCTCACTGGCAACACAAGAATAAAAAGAGGTGCATCATGAGATCTCCACTAAAAGACCTCAATTGATGGTCCAGCGGTTTTGGGGTTCCTCTGAGAGCATGGCCCCCGGCCCTGATGCTGCCCTTTCCCATAAATTATAACAAAGGTCCACTCTTTGGACAGCAATGGATTGGACTTGGCAATGCAGAGTGACCATATATTGGAAGCACTTTATGGTTCTATACATCTATAGGATATCATCTTGCTGACCTCTGGCTGGAGGAGGGGGAGTGGATGGAGAGGAGGGGAAAGGAGGCTGTTGGGAGGATGAGACATGTATGGGGCAGAGAGGAATAGTCTGCAGTCACCGGACAGGGAGAACAGTGGAAGCTGCAAATAGGTGGACATGTAAATTTATATGTGAATGTACATTTTCACTCAGTTATGTTAAATAAAAATAAAAATTAAAAAAAAAGTGGAAAATTTTCTTAAGCCTAAATATTTTTATTTTACCTGATTAAATATGTTAATGTCTAAAGGAGAGATCAATCCTTTCTCATAATCAGTTCTTTAATAGTTGTCTATGACCTGTATTTTATAATGCATATAACAATTTTTATGGCTAAACTGTATCATTTTGACCTTTTTTTTCTGTATTAAAAATATATGTGATATCTGTAAGTGACAGGTAAAAGTTTCAAGACAAAATAAAACTATGTTGTGGGACTATATCCTTGTCAGTCAAAAAAACAAAAACAAAAACAAAAAGAAAAGAAAAGAAGTAAAACTTTTCTTGTAGGCTTCCCAGTAGAAGTTAGTTTATATTTTATTTTTTAAAAGTTAGAATTTAAAGCCAGGGTTTATTTAAAGGTTGTTTTTCTTTATGTAAAACCACTGAGGTGTTTAAATGTCTAAAAGGAAACATTTTAATTCTGTGAATTATGTTAAGTATGATAATTAGTAACTTCATTTACCATATATAGGATAGATATATTAATACATATGAATGTGAAAATAGAAAATTCCTCTGGGATTTATTACACATCACTAAACATCTCTTAAATCTCCTGGGACTCATTACACATCACTAAACATCTCCTAAATCTCCTTGGAACTGAGGAGTCTTAATACCCCGGCATTAAGAAAGCCAATGCATACCTAATAATAAAATGATTTCACTTCTATACAGTGGCATATCATGAATGCTGTTGTAGCCAATAAAATCAATTCCCCTTGTCCTTAATAACCCATTTCTTTATGTTTAGTTGCAAGCTCATGCTCTTCAAATTATCTTTTCTTGTGACTTCCTGACCACTACCCCTTCTTAAATAAAAAAAGAGAAAAAAAATTAAGGAGTTTTAATGGTACAGTGGTTAAGCATGCAGTTGTGAACTAAAAGTTGGATAGTCTGAATCCACCAGGTGCTCCTTGGAAACTTTATGGGACAGTTCTACTCTGTCCTATAGGGTGTATAGTAAGTTGATGAATGTGTTATTACATGTGAATATCTTCCAAAAGACTGTTTACTTTTGAATTTCTGATCTTATCATTCTTTAAAATCCAGTACAATGTGAAGATACCATCAGACTATCAGGGTTGTGAATGACTATCTACAACTTTGTCATTATAGATAGTCCTCCTTTTAGAGATGCCTTTGGTTGTTCATGTCCAAGTATTACAACTAACTTTTTTTAAATTATGGTTAATGAAAGTATACAGTCCAAGTAGTTTTGCATACCTGCCTCTCTACACCTCTTATTTGCTCTCCCCATGCTGTGACAGCACACGCTTCCTTTTCATTCTTTCCTATGAGTGTCCACCCGATGAACACCTGTTCTCTTGTCTCCACCCTCTCTTCTCCGCTCTAGAAACAAACCTGTAGGATAGCGTTCTATAAATGTATAAAACTATAAAGTACACACACCACATGCTCACTCTTTATCCTTGAGTCCAGTCCATTCTTAATGTGAAGTGTTAATCTCAGTACTGGCCTCAGGTCTGGGACAACAGCAAGTCTAGGGGCTGTATTCTCAGGGAACCTCTGGGTTGTTGGACCATCAGTTCTGGTCTTTTGGTAGAGTCCTTGATCTGCATACGTCTTTTTCTCATGTTACATTAGGGACTCTACATTGTGTCCTCTATCAAGGCTGTCTTTGGTGGTGCTTGGCACCATATGGTTCTTCTGGTCTCATGTGGTTGCTGTTTCGTATTCATATGGGCTCTTCTGTCTCCTGGGCTCATTTTTCCTCACGTCTTTGATATTCTTAGTCACCATATATTCCAGGTAGATTGGGACCAGTTGATATTGCTCAGGTGGCAACTTGCTAGCTTTTATGGCCCCAGCTGTCACTCACCAATATGAAGTGCTGAAAATTCTCTTAGCAAAAAGCTAGTTATGCCAATTGACCTCCATGTCCCCTGAAACCAGGGTCTCCAAACCACTGTCCTTGCTACTCTATCCTTTGAAATGTGGGTTTGAATTTTGAAAACCTTTTAGTTTTTGTTGTGGTTCATTTATGCTGACCTGCCTTCTACTAACTGCTGTCGCATCCTTCACCTAACTGAATTCCTGTCACCTATCTAATCTGTGGAAACCCTGGTGGTGTAGTGGGTGAGTGCTATGTCTGCTAACCAAGAAGGTTGGTGGTTCAAATCTGCCAGGTGACCCTTGGAAGCTCTATGAGGGAGTTCTTCTCTGACCTATAGGGTTGCTATGAGTCAGAATTGGGTGGGTTTGGTTTTTGGGTTTATCAGACCTATGACCAAGCCTCTCCCTGCCTCCGCACCTCTGTAGCCATCAAAGAATCTTATCTGCATTAAATCCTTTAAGTCCTTATAATAGTGGTTCCATGCAATACTTGTCCTTTTGCAGCTGAGTGACTTCACTTAGCATAATATCTTCTAGTTGATATCAAGTTATGAGGTGTTTCCAGAAATCATCATTGTTCTTTATCATTGCATAGTGTTCTGTTGTGTTTGTGTACCATAATTTGTTTATCCATTCATCTGTTGATGGGCACCTAGACTGATTACATTTTTTTGCTATTGTGGACCATGCTACAATAAACATCTATGTGTGTATCTGTTCAAATGACAGCCCTTATTTCTGCAGGATATATTCCAAGCAGTGGGATTACTGGATCATATGGTATTTCTGTTTCTAGCTTTTTAAGGAAGCACCAAATTGCTTTCCAAAGAGGCTGTACCATCTTGCATTCCCACCAGCAGTATAGGAGAGTTCCAATCTCTCCAACAGCCTCTCCAGCATTTTTTTTTTTTCTTTTGATTATTGGCAATCTCATTGGGATGAGATGGTATCTCATTGTAGCTTTGATTTGGATTTCACTAATAACTAATGATTGTGAGCATTTCCACATGTGTCTTTTGGCTGCCTGAATGTCTTCTGTGGTGAAGTGTCTGCCCACGTCCTTTGGCCATTGTTTAATTGGGTTATTTGTCTTCTTCTGGTTAATGTTTTGCAGTACCTTGTGGGTTATGGAAATTAGATGTCTATCTGAAATGTAGTTGCCAAATATTTTTTCTTTTTTGTAGGTAGTTTTTAACTGTCTTGATAAAGTCTTTGGATAAGCATAACTGATATTTAGTAGTTCCCATTTATCTATTTTCTCTTCTGTTGTAGGTACACTGTTGGTCAGATTTTATTAAGCCATGTATTAGAACTTCTATTGTTGTTCCTATTTTTTCATCCATAATCTTTATTGTTTTGGGTTTGATATGTAGGTCTTTGATGCATTTTGATTTAGTTTTTGTGTAAGGTGTAAGATACGAGTCTTGTTTCAGTTTTTTGCAGATGACTATCCAATATTACCAACACTATTTGTTAAAGTGACTGTTTTTACTCCAGTTTACAACCTCTGGGCCTTTGTCAAATATCAACTGTTCATAAGAAGAGTGGTATTTTGGATTCTCTATTCTGTTCCACTGGTCTATCTATATGCTTTTGTACCAGTACAAGGCTGTTTGATTACTGTGACAGTGTAATAACTTCTAAAGTCAGGCAGTGTAAGGCCTCCCACTGTGTTCCTCTTCTACAGTAGTGATTTACTTATCTGGGTTTCTTTCTTTCCAAACAAAATTGGTGATTTTGTTTCTCCATATCATTAAAAAATGTCACTGGAATTTGTACTGGGCTTACATTGTGTATGTAGATTGCTTTGTATGATTCATGATGACCCTAAGATCACCGTGAGTCAGATCCGACTCGATGGCACTTGGCTGGCTTAGCTTTGTACAATAGACATTTTCACAACATTAAGTTGTCCTGTCTATGAGCAAGGTAGATTTTTCCACTTTTAGTTTCTTGTAGTAGGGTCTTATAATTTTTTCTGTATAGGTCTCTTACTTCTCTAGTTAGATTTTTCCTGGGCATTTTATCTTCTTGGTGGATATAGTAAATAGTATTGATTTGGTGATTTCCTCTTTGATGATCTCTTTGTTGGTATGAAAGAGTCCTGCTGATTTATTTATGTTTATCTTGTATCCTGATACTTGGCTGAACTCTACAATTCTAGTAGTTTGTTTATGGATTCTTTAGAGTTTTCTGTGTATATGATCATATCCTCTGCAAATGGGGATACGTTTACTTCTTCTTTACTCATGCAGATGCCTTTATTTCTTTGTCTTGTCTGATTGCTCTGGCCAGACCCTCTTGCACGATGTAGAATAGAACTGGTAACAGTGGGCATCCTTGTCTAGTTCCTGTTCTCAGAGGGAGTTCTTTCAGTCTCTCTCCATTCAGAATGGCATTGGTGGTTGGTTTTGCATAGATACCTCTTATTGTGTTGATAAATTTCTCTTCTATTCCTATTTTGCTGAGAGTTTTCAACATGAGTGGGTGTTGGACTTTGTCAAATGCCTTTTCTGTGTCAAATGATAGAATCAGGTGATTCTTATCCTTTGTGTTATTTATATGATTGATCACATTGTTTTTCTGATGCTGAACCAATCCTGCATCCCTGGTATGAATCCTACTGCATCTGTGAATAATTTTTTTGATATGTTGTTGAATTTTATTGGCTAGGATTTTGTTGAAGAATTTTGCATCTAGGTTCATGAGTGATTAGTCTGTAATTTTTCTTTTTTTTTTTTTGGTGTGTTTAGCTGGCTTTAGTATCGGGGTTATGCCAGCTTCACAGAATGAATTTGGAAGTGTTCTGTCCTTCTCTATGTTGTTAAATACCTTCAGTAGTATTGGAATTAACTTCTTTTTGTAAAGTTTGGTAGAATTCTCCAGTGAAGCTG
The DNA here is from genome assembly GCA_028571685.1 of Heterohyrax brucei. NCBI lineage: Eukaryota > Metazoa > Chordata > Mammalia > Hyracoidea > Procaviidae > Heterohyrax > Heterohyrax brucei. The sequence goes on from CM053146.1 coordinate 91,580,576, forward strand.
TCTGGGCAAGGACTTTTTTGTTGGTGGTTTTTTGATTAGTTTTTCAGTCTCTTCTTTTGTGATGGGTTTATTTAGTTGCTCTACTTCTCTTTCTGATAGTTTTTGAAGGTGATGTTAATCTAGAAATCTGTCCATTTCCTCTAGGTTTTCAAATCTTTTAGAGTACAATTTTTTGTAGTATTCTGTTATGACACTTTAATTTCTGTTGGATCTGTTGTGACATCTCCTGTCTCATTTCTTATTTGAGTTGTTTGTTTTCTCCTCCGTTTGTTATTTGTGAGTTTAGCCAATGGTTTATCGATTTAGTTGATCTTTTCAAAACACCATCTTTTGATTTTATTAATTCTTGCAGTTGTTTTTCTGTTCTCTAATTTGTTTACTTCTGCTCTAATCTTTATTACCTGTTTCTTTCTGGTGCCCAGGGGTTCTTTTTTTTTGCACTTTGTCAGATCTGACTCGATGGCTCTTGGCTTGGCTGGCTTTCTGCTTGTTCAAATTATAGGGTTAATTCTTTGGTTTGAGTCCTTTTTTCATTCTGCATATGTGCATCAATAGAGATAAACTGATCACTGCTTTTGCTGTATCCCCTAGGCACTGGTAAGATGTGTTTTCGGTCTCATTCAATTCTATGAGTTTCTTCATTGCATTCTTGATTTCTTCTATGACCCTTGAGTTTTTGAGCAAGATGTTGTTCAATTACCATGAGTTCAAATTTCTAGTCACTTGTTTTTTGCTACTGATACCAACTTTTATGGCTTTATGATCTGAGAAAATGCTTTGCAATAATTCAGTGGTTTGGATTGTTTTGAGACTTGCTTTATGGCCTAATACATGGTCTATTCTGGGGAATGTTCTATGTTCACTGGAAAAGAGGATGCACTTGTCATTGTTGGGTAAAAACTTCTGTACATGTCTGTGATGTTGAGTTGGTTGATTGCCACAATAAGATCTGTATCTTTATTCAGCTTTTTTCTGAATGATCTGTTCCTTACTGCAAGTGGAGTGTTGAAGTCTCCTGCTATTATTGTGGAGTGATCTGTCTCATTTTTCAGTGTTGTCAACATTTGCTTGATGTATTTAGATGCTCTGATATTGTGTGCCTAAATATTTAATATTGTTAATCCTCCTTGTTGGTTGAACCTTTAAGAAATAAACAGTGACTACCCCTCTCCATGAGGGTGGATTTTACTTTAAAATCTATTTTATCTGCGGTTAATATTACCGCTCCTGCTCTTCTTTGCTTGTTAGTTTGGTGTATATTTTTCAATCCTCTGATTTTCAGTTTGTTCATATTTTTGAGTCTAAGGTGTGTTTCTCACAAGCAGTATACAGACAGATTTTGTTTTTTGATCCAGTCTATCACTCTCTGTCTCTTTACTAGAGCAATCAATTCATTTATATTCACTATGATTATTGATAAATATGTATTTAGTGCTGTCATTTTGGTGCCTTAATTTTGTGTCAGTGTTTTCTTTGTTCCACTTAATATTCTGTTCTGTTTTTTTTTTTAATGGGTTCTCTTTCCATCTTTTTCAATGTTGGTTTTGTGACTGCTGAGACTTCTGTATTATGTTTTTGTTTTGATATGTAATATTGTTAGTTTGCTTTGTGGCTACCACTTTTGTTTCCCCCTAATGTTCTAGGTTTAAACCAGTCTTTAGCCTCTTTATATCTCCTTAACTGCTTCTCCATTGGAAAGGGCTATGAATACTGAATGTATCTCTCTTCATAGTGTGAAGTTATTATAGTTTACATTTTGAGCTCTGTTTCCGTGATTTTAATATTTTAGCTTTTATTGAGCTTTGTTACTTCCTTAACTAGTTGGGATTACAGCTACTGTGTTCTGCATTGCATCCTTGAGTATACATCTGGTGTTATTGATTTTCTAATCAAACAGCATTCTTCAGTATTTCTTGTTACTTTTGTTTGTTTTTTGCAAAGTATGTAAGCTCCTATTTGTCTGAGAATATCCTAATTTCACCATTATATTTGAAAGACAATTTGGCACAATATATAATTCTTTGTTGGAAGTGTTTTTTCTTCATGGCTTTGTATCTGTCTTCCCATTGCCTTCTTGCCAACAAAGTTTCAGCTGAAAAGTTGGAGGACATTCTACAAGGCTTCCCTTTGTACATTAGTTTTGATCTAAGCCTAGCTGCCTTTGAGATCATCTCTTTATGTTTCATTTTGTTAAGCTTGTGTATGTCTTGATGAGTTTCTTTTTGGGTCTACCTTTTGTGGAGTTTGATAAGCATCTTGAATAGCTATCAACTCTTCTTTCATGATGTAAGGGTAGTTTTCTGTCAGTAACTCTTCAACAGTTTCTCTCTATTTTCTGCTGTCCCTTTTGGTTCTGGAATTCCAACTACACTTAAACTCTTCCTCTTGATAGAGTCCCACATGATTCTTCATTTTTCTTGATTCTTTTATCTGATCTATCCAAATAAATACTGGTGTCAATTGCGTTTATCTTCAGTCTTGCTAATTCTGCATTCCATCACCTCAGCCCTGCTCTTTTGGCTTTCCATTAAATTGTCTAACTCTGTAATTCTATTCTTGATATGCTGAATTTGGATCATTGATTTTCTAGCAGTTCATATAGCATATTTAAGTTTTCATTTTGTTCTGCTACATTTTTTAAAATCTCCATACTAAGATCTAGAAGGGCTCTGTACATAATTCTTTTGTGTTCCACTTCTGATAATTTCAGGAAGCCTTCCTCATCTGGGAAGTATTTTAATTCTTTATTTTGGGAGATTTCTGGAGCCATGGTTAGATATTGATTGTTGTCTTTGTGCCATCAGAAAGCTGTTCAGTTTCTCTAGATTTGCACCAACAGAAGCTATGGCATAGCTCTGAAAAGGGAGCGAGTAAGGGTGCTGCTAGACTTGGCTGACAGCCACTGCTGTATTCTCTAGGTGCAGCTGTCTTAAGTACAGCTTCTTTGGTGAGAGAGGTGCTGTCCAGCCCAGCAGTGCTGCTCAGCTTGGTGGCTGGCCCAAGTTGGACCATCAGGGGTGGCAGTCCCTGTCTCCTGACTGACAAAGATGCTAACCTACTTGTGCTGACTTTCCGGAGTCATGCCAGCAGACACTATGGCATAGCTCAGAGAATGGAGAGGGAAGGGTGCTGCCACACTTTTCTATCAGCCACCACTGTGTTCTCTAGGTGTGATTGTCTTAAAAACTGCTCTTTTTTTTGACAGAGGCACTGTCTAGTAGCAGCCAGGCCCTCGGGGGGTGGCAGGGCCCAACTCCTAGCTGAAAAAAAGAGTGACCTATGATGGCACTTGGCTTTGGCTTGGCTACTTATGGAGCCTCTGCATTAGCAGATGCTATAGCATGGCTCAGACATGGGAGGGGGAACGTCACTGCCACAGTCATCTGTTGGATACCACTGAATTCTCTAGGTGCAATTGTCTTAAAAACACTTTTTCTGTTGAGAGAGGCACTGTCTAGTCAGGGGTTAATGCTCGGTGTGGCAGCCAGCCCCAGGTGGGATCTCAGGTGTTGCTGACTTCACCTCTCAGCTGCGTAAGATAACATCCTACCTGTGCCACGTCTTCTGTGCTGTGCCAGCAGAATCTATGGCACAGGTCAGACAAGAGAGGTGGGAAGGGCACTAGTATCCTTGGTCGTCAGCTGTCACTGGGTTCTCTTGATGTGACTATCTTTAAGTACAGCCTCTCTATCATGAGACACACTGTTTACTTAGGCAGCCAGCCCTTGTCAGCTTCTCAGGCTCAGCAGTGCCAGTCCCAGTCTCCCGTTTAACAAAGATGGCGTCCATCCATACCTGTAAGGTGCTCAGCTGCTGTGCCAGCAGAAGCAGGACTTTTTCTGCCGCCTTCTTGCCTCCAACAAAGGTAGTTATCCCCTTCCTGTCACACTGTTTGATCTCACAGCCCTCTGCTCATCTTGGGGCTTCCAGAACATCCACTCTTCTCCAGTCAGTTGTTTTTGTAGGCCTTAAACACAGATTCAAACATGACAGTTTTCTAGAGAAATTATTGTTTTGAGAACCAAATATGCACTCATCATTCTCACCATTAAAAAATTGTTTTTATTGATTGTTTTCTCATTCACCTTAATGTAGTATATTTTGTTCCTTTGGTAAGGTAAAAAATATTTTATATATCTTTTTTTTGTCATAATTTTTGTGTCACCAGCAAAAGTGCCTTTGAAAAAGTCTGGGAGTAGAAGCAGATACAGCAGTTTTCCTGAGATTCATTACCATCTCCCCAAATGGGAGCCCCACCTGAGAAAGGAAAGAGGGCAAGTGGCGTGGATGGACTATGATAACTGAACTTCGGGCAAATTTGCCCACATTTTCCTGGACATATGCTAGGTGGAAAGTATTTGTTTATGGTATAGTCTTAACAACAGTGTCTCTGGTTGACAGTTGCTTATAGTAAACAAATCAGTTTATGAATATATATGTGAACCAGGGCTTTATGCAGAGTATCAAACAGGTTATATAAGGCTTTTGTATAAAAGAATATAACACAGAGGTGTTTCAGCTAAACACCTACAACTATGCACACTAGCCTGCAAAACTCATTAACAACATAATGCATATTTTGGGGCCTGTAGCAGAAATGAAGAAGCTGTAGATACAAATGGAGTATATCAGACCTTTATCTGCATTGCCTAAGCTTATTTGCTTGTATGCTTGAAATCATTAATAAAACATGATACAAGATCTAGGATTCATAGGAGTCTAATTGGAGAATGAGATAATTTGTGTTAGCTTAGTTGGCCTGATGAAGCACGTTGTCCATTGGATGCATGACAAATAATGGTTATGGCAAGTTTGAGCAAAAAAAAGAAAATTGATAAGGAAAAAGGAAAATCTGATGCTTGGGTAATTGCCTACTCATTGTTTGTAGAAAGTGGAGAAAGATCTGAGGCAAATTTCAAGAAAAGGCCTTACCAATTAAATTTGGAAGAAATAGACTTTGACCTGGGGGAACTGGCTAAATGGATTGATATGGAAAGATATCAAAACTTTTATTTCTTGGCCTTGGCTGGCAGGACTGATGAATATATGACCCTTCAAAGAGGAGGAGATATTAAAAACAGAGTAAGGTTTAAGACTGTGCTTTCCTGAAACTAGAAGTTCTGTTATTCCTCTGTGACTTTATGGGTAGGTGTTCTACATGTAACACTGTGATGCAAACAAGGCTACTGAGCTACTGATTACCCAAAAGACAACATAGACAGCTGAAACTAAAGTTAAGTGATTAGACTATACCAGGGAAAGACTGTTGAAGATCTAAGACATTTTACAGTGAAATACTAGGTGAAATCTGGCAAATTATTTTTGATATGGATTCTTAGAATTAATGATTGGGGGCATGCCAGTAATTTTAGTTTCTCCCAATGGAAAAGATTTTTTTTTTGTTGATGATTTGTGGTTGCATACTTCTCTAAGTATAGCTTCTGGATGTTGTAACAGTTAATTTGTTGCAATCAGTTTAAGTAGGGGAGTGGCAGAACTACCCTAAGAGCAATTTGGAATACTCCTTCCAGAGCTATTGGAGTGCTACACATACCGAAAGTTAAAAACAAACCCATTGCTGTGCAATCAATTCAGACTGATAGTGACCTTATGGTACATAGTAGAACTGCCTAATGGATTTTCCAAGTAGTGCCTAGTAGGTTCAAACTGCTAACCTTTTGGTTAGTAAGACTAGCCCTTAACCACTGTATTACCAGGTTTTTCATACTGCAAACAAAGATCACCTTATCTAGCTTTATCATAACCAGAAGGACACACCGAATTGTATGCCGCAGACAGATGCTTGTTAGATGCCGTGATCTAAGCTGCTTCTAATCCTGATTGCTTTACGTGTTCTAGTTCTTGGGAAGACAAGGGGAAATTTCAGGTGGAAATGATAGATCTCTGGCTCAGTTACTGTGCGTGCAGTGTACGGCGGACTAAAGACCCTGGCCACACAATGGAAAGAGGTGAAAAAGCTAGAAATGAAAATTTTGATGAGGAAATAATAACTGACTCAGGTGGGAACATCTGTCTAGATGACTTCTGAAAGATAGTGAATCCACCCTTTTACTTAAAGCATCGTGGCAGTTTGATGTGATCAGTCGTGCTGTTGGTGGTTGCCTTGGAGTTGATACTGACTTACGGCGATCACAGATGTGCAGGGTAGAACTACTCCAAAGGGGTTTCAAGGTTATGACCTGTCAGAAGTAGATCATCAAGCCTGTCTTCTGAGGTAACTCTTTGGGATCAAACCACCAGACTTCCTTGAAAAATTAAAATCCAGTTATGAGAATTGTACTGTGTAATGAAAAATACAAGTGAGAGAGGTTGAAATATCCTCTAGTAAAGCCATAAACTCTGAAAATTTTGTAGGAAAGGTTGAGATTTGCTTGTCTACCTACAGTGAGGGATCTTGGGGCCTGTATTGTGGTTTGGATGAAAGTGGTCTGGGACTGGTATATAAAACCTTTAGGACTACCAGATCAGGGCACTCAATACGTAGCAGTGGTTCATAACTGAGAGCAGTATGAATATGTAACTCACCATACTTTTGTCTTTAAGATTTTTTCTTCAACTGGTTGTGTGGGTGAATTAGATAAAACGTAATATTTTGAAATGTTTTATTGAGCAAGAAGGAGTTTCATCTTGTATGACAAATAAGTCCTGAATTTCCCCATTTTATAAACACCATGTAATATAAAACTATGGGGTCTGAAACAATGGTTGTATTTGAATTTTGCTAGATTGTGAAACCTATAATTTTTTTTTCAAATAATTACTTCTGGTGCATAATTTTAATGATATTTAAAATTTCCCTTACAAAAAACTGAGATTTAACTCACACATAATCTAATTAGTACTAATGAGCATAACTTTGATTTACACATTCGGAAGATAACTTTCAAGTATTGAACTCCATTTACAGACATTTGACTAGAATTTAGATTGGAGTGATCACACTTTTAGTTTGTTCTTATTTTGCAAGTTTTTCAAAGCCATATTTTAGTTACTAATGATCATTTAGATTTTCTAAAATATACTTTAATGCATATGCTAATGATGAGAGATTTATAAAAGTAAAACAATAACTTAAAAACTTTTAAAATATTTTATAGAGGGGATAAACTCCAGCCTTGTATTCGTACCAAGTTTAAAATTTTCAGCTGAATATGAAAAATAATTTTTTTATTCATTATTTCAGATATATTAATAACTTAATAGGCATATATATTTTTTTGACTGGGAAAATTTTTAATATTGCTTTCCTTACCCATAAACTTCTTTTGGGGAAGGAAATCTCAGATAAAACATATGTGGTTCAAAGGCATCCTAAAATTGAAACTGAGCTGTGTAAGGCTGTATTTATTTAAAGTCATAGAATGAAACCAAAAACCAAACCTGTAGCCACAGAGTTGATTCTGATTCATAGCAATCCTGTAGGACTGAGTGGAACTACTCCAAAAGATTTCCATGGAGCTGCTGGTGTATTCAAACTGCTAGCCTCTTGGATTAGCAGCCAAACTCTTATCCAGTGTGCCACCAGGACTCAGTCATAGAATATATGGTTGAAAAGAAAGTTTCACTGAAGTAACCAGTTATCTTACTCTTATTCTGACCAGTGATCAGTTTTAATTAGCTGCTTTTAAATTGTCTAGATTACGGGTTGCATTTCACAGTGCCTAGGTAGGCAAGTTGTATAATAAAAACTAAACAGAGAAGATTAGGCTTCAGATCCATTTTATGTTTTTTACTATTTGGAGAGAAATCTGCCCTCCTGATCTATAATGTTGTTTTATTTTGGTTGCCATTAAAAAGTAAAAAATAAAATACTGAAAATATAGTTATTCAAATGAGAATTATCCTTAGAAGTAAGAAGAAGCAGAAGTGAAAAAGATTGTGGCAAAGTGAAAAGTTCATGTTCTGTTTATACAGGGGCGGATGCGATTCAGTTCAGAGAAAACTCCATTGCAAATATTTTCTTTACAGGCTCTTTCATTATGTGGGATTTTCTCCATTTACCCTTCCAGATCCTTTTTCAAAGACTTCCAATAGAATGGGTACTAGAGGTGGTGTTAGTGGACATTTTTGTTTTGTACAGAAACTAAGGGGAAAACCAGTCACGATTTCCACACTATTATCTTAATTGTAGGGTTTTTACAGCTAATTAAGGAAATTCCAGTTCATTCCTCTTTTTTCTGCAAGCTTTATGATGAAATTACTTTGAATTTTATCAAATGCTTTTTTTCTAACTTCTTTGTAATGATAATATGTATTTTTAATTTGTTTTGTCAATGTTGAGGGACATTGATATTCAAATATTAAATTGTTCTTCTGTTCCTAGAATAAATCATATTTTGTTATTTCCTATAGTATGATAATCAAGTTGATAATCTTTTGTTATGATTTTGATTTCTGAGTTCATGAGACCAGTTAGCCTATCTCAGCCTATTGTACTCAAGTCTCTTCTGATGCCTAGTGACCCTACAGGAGAGAGTAGAATAGCCTCACATGGTTTCCAAGAAGCATCTGGTGGAGTCAAACTGCAAACCTCCTAGTTAGCAACCATAGCTCTTAATCATTACTCTCCAGGGTTTTCTTGTTCTTTTTGTAATTATCAGTTCAGATTTGGGTATCCTAGTTATATTGTTCTCTTAAAGGGCGTTTGGACATGTTTCCTTTATTTTTTATTTTTTTCTTTCAGTTATCTGAAAGAGTATAACATCGGTGTTATTCTTTCCTTAAATGATTGGATGGATTTACCAGAGTTACCACCTCAGTCTAGAGATTCCTTTCTGCAGAGGTTTTTGATTATAAACTAATTCATTGCCTTCTGTTTTAAGCAGTCTTCCAAGGAAATTACCACCTTTTAAAAACTGCTGTTTAATAACTATTAATATTAATGCTGTATATGTATATATGTCATATATATGATTTTAAGTTATAATGCCTCTATTTTTTCAATTAATCATAAAATTATGGTAGGTACTCTAGCAGTGTTTCAATATTTCTTAATTACGTGCTAAAATGGATAAAGGACTTTAGTCTACTTGTGGACTGTTGAGACCAAAGAAGTTAATTTCTTTTCTATCTTTTTATATTCCTAGCTTAAGTATCTACCCTAGTAGATTTTTCTTTTTTTTAAACTCAGATTGCTTTTCTGTATGTTTCCAAAATCTATGCTTCAAAGGCCTGGTACAAAGCAATATACAGTTGACTATGCTTGACTTACTGGACCTACGTCATTAAGTTCCTGTTTTCCAAATTGCCTCTTCTGAATATTTGTATTTTTCTGGGCCTATAGAAACCTTTTCCACTTCAATTGTAACAGAGATTTGATTTTTTTTTTTTTTTACCTTATTGTCCTTCAACAGAAAGACACATTTTCCAATAGAAATTTTCTTGCATGAAATTCTTTGCATGTTTATCAATTTAAATTAAAAAGCAAAATAAAACACTTGATTGTGTTTATTGATTGAACATGTCTCGTATTCTGTGTAGGGCCAATAGTTTTATAGACTTAAGGAACTTCCTTACTTTTTATTTTGCTTTAAGCCACATCATTTTTTTATTTTCAACATACTTCACTGATACTGGGTTTGGTTATCCACTTTCGTGAGCTATATGGATCTTCTTAAAAAATAAAAAAATCTTGCCAATCTTTAACTGAATTTATCTTCTGTTGCATGAAATTTAATGTTTTGTATGCTTAAGAATAAGTTTATTTCTCTTTCATTTTTTGATTAACCATATGTTTATATGCTTGCCAATTTTTATATTTCAATTTGTTTTGGCCATTTTACTTATTGATTTATAGTAACTATATTCCAAACAAAGTAGCTCCTGCAGTCTAATATTAGTGGTAGATTTCATTTTTACTCATTATTTATATTTTGGTTTTACTTACAAGTATTCCTGCAAATATTATAGAAGGAAAGGAAACAAATAAAAATATTTAAAGGCAAATCCTAAAGGTACTAAAGATTGAGCAGAAGAGCTTCAGAAAGATACTTTATGATAGGTGCGAGGGCTTTTGGGTCAGCTTCTGTTTCAATACAGATTCTAACTCTGTTATTTATGTGGTGTTGGGCAAGTTACTAAACCTTTATTGTCCCAGTCTGCTCATCTGTGAAATGGAAGAATATTAGCACAAACCTTGTGGGGGAAGAGCTTAAAAATACGTCTGGGCCATGTAGCTGTTGTGTTAGCTATTATACATTTTAGAGCAAAACATTCCTGTATATAGAAACTTTATGTGGAGGAAAATCATAGAGAAATAAAGCTTCGGACTTTAAAAAACTTAAATGTCTTTTAGAAGACGTTTTGCAGGAGCTGACTATTGAACTTCAAATTGAGTCAAAGCTACAACCATGCTTATTACAAAGAATATTTTCAAGTCTTCCTCAAATGTGTAATTGTATGATCTAATTTAGTAATCTAGTTCTTTTACCTCAGGGTTTTATTAGCACAGAAGAGATCTTCATTATCATCACTATCATTCTTACTGGCTTTATCTGAATATTTCCTCCAGATTAGAAAAGAAATAAAGAAATATAGTTGAGACTTTATTGTAACTGCAGACTATTCAGAACCTACTAAAAAATGTTCTATTTTGTCTTCATTATACTTCTTCATAATTAAAACTTAGAAAATTAATTTTCTATGATACTATGAACTAAACATTTTAGTGACATATAGTACATTTTACTTGGATATAGCTTTTTGTTTGTAGCTGTGGATAGTAAAATAATGCTTTTCACCAGACTAAATGTCAGATGAATCAGAAAGACTAACCTTAGACATTGCTGTTGTTAATTCAGGATTCCTTTGACTCTGTTTTGTAGTGGATTAGTTTAGTATTTTACGTGCAACATCAGAAAATTTATTAGAGCAAGAATAAGTAAAGAAATGTTTTCAGTAACTTTATGCTCTTTGGAGATGTTACCAGATGCTGTTAGCTGATGTGAAGTCTGTTCTGGTTCGTAATGACCCCATGCACAACAGAATGAAATACTGGGCCATTCCGACAATCATTGTTATGCTTAAGTCCATTGTTGCAGCCATTGTGTCAATCCATTTGTTGAGGGTCTTCCTTTTTGTTGCAACTTCAGCAAGCATGATATCATTGTCCAGGGACTACCCTTTCTGATAATATGTCCAAAGTATGTAAGGCATAGTTTCACCATCCTTGCTTCTAAGGAGCATTTATTATACTTCTTCCAAGGCAGATTTCTTTGTTCTTTTGGCAGTCCATGGCATCTTGAATATTCTTAGGCAACTCAACAATTCAAAGGCATCAATTCTTCTTTGGACTTCTGTACAGTCTGCCTTTTACATGCATGTGAGACAATTGAAAATACCATGACTTGCATCAGGAGCACCTTAGTCCTTGTCATGGATTGCACTGTGTCCTTCCAAATATGTGTGTAGCAGTTTGATTAGGCTGCTGTTCCTTCTAATGTGTGATTATCCACCATTTTGTCATGTGATAAGATTTTCCTGCATGTTGTAAATTCTGTTACTATGATTTAATAAGAAGAATTGGCAGTAATTATGGTGATGAGATCTGCAAGGTTGGAAAAGATGCCGTTGGGCTGTACCACACTTATTTCTCTAGGCAATCTTATTTTAAAGAAGGAAAAGCTATCTGACAGCTTCTAAAATCAGTCAGGCCATTGGGTGTGGCAAGCCCCTCCTTCTGGCTGACAATGGGGGTACTTCTTCAGCTGTCCCCAGATGCTGTGATATATTTCAAAGTAAGGACAGACTACTGGCCTGCTGTCATCTCCTTCTGAGCCCCACCTGTTTGGTTACACTGTGCTAAACACAGCTTTTCTGCCAGTGATGTTTTCCCCAGCCTGGCACTGCCTCCCAGCCTGGGAATTAGCTCCTGCTGAGGCCTCTGGTTGGTTAATTCCACCTCTCAGTCGAACAAGAAGGTGTCCCTGTGAAGCTGTCCTGCCTGCTGCGAAATAGCCATGTCTGTGGCAGAGATCCCAAAAGAGAGGGTGGAGGGGCTGTGGTGCTCTGAATCTGGAGCCGGGCTCTCGCAATGTGGCTAGTCCACCCACTGATCACATCAGCACTGCTGCTCAGTGTAGCAGTCAGTTAAGCCCATCCCCTGCCTGCTGGCTAACACAAACAAAAACGAAGTTAAAAACACCAGTTACTTTCAGTCTGTGAGAGCTGGTCAATTAAACAAGAGTGAGTTCAATGAAAGAGAAGGAGCTTCCCATATAGTGGCATGTAGTCCAAACTGACAGCCCTATGTTGTGTCCTAGAGCTCACCGGGTGTCCCGAAACCTCCATTTAATTTTCAATCCAAGCCTCAGTTTTCAGTGGGAACTAAGGAGACGTCTGTCTAGTCTGCCGTCTTGACTCCACCCCCCTTGGTCATGATCTTTTAAAAGTATTTCCACTCAGGTACTTTTTTTGGTGCCACTGGGCTCTCAGAAAAACTTGCTTGACTAAGCCTCTGGAGTGAGGGCTGCTTCCATCCTCAACTTCTCTTTTGGTTTTGCAGATCCAATTAGCCTCATACTTTTAAACATGTATATATATGTATACATCCACCTATCATGTTTTTTTTTTTTTTTCTAGGAAAGTATTGGGCATTAGACTCTGTGTCTTCTGTCTCTGTGAATCACAAATCTGGGGCCAATCATGTAGCAAGCTCTGCACAGAGGATATAATATGTGAATGTTGGGATGCCAGTCACTGATTGTTACAAGTTAACTACCTAGGAGGAGGAAACTTATAATTATACATCTCATTAAAATGTTATCAAGGAGCTTTTTATATTTGTAAATCTTGGAGTAATGACTTAGAAACAAGTTGTCATTTCATTATAGCACAAAACTTTAGAATTGATTACCACATGCTGGATCACAGTAATTGAGCAAGCACAAGTTTGTGCAAGATTAATTCCTTTATATTATTCTTTTTGCACATTGTCAATACTATTAGTTTTTTCCCTTCTAATCTCACCAGTTTTCATTAAAGGCTAAAGACTGTTGTATGATGTTGATTAATGTGAATGCTATAGTTGAAAAAATGAGGATTTCCAAGTTTTCTGGAACAATATCAGCTTTGCATGAGTATCTTTTCTAAACACAGTTACTGTTCCTGGCAATTTATTATATTGACAAATATTAATAAAAATTCATCTTTCAGCAGTTTTACTATTAATTATTATGCATACTGTTCACAAAAAATATAATTTGAATATTGCACAAAATACAATCTATCAGGTACTCAAAAGAGGTTGTCGTGAGTTACTATTGAGTTGACTCTGACTCTTAGCAATCCTGGTCTGCAAAAGAGAACTGCCTCTTAAAGTTTTCTAGGCTGTAATCTTTATAGCAGATTGACATGGAGCCAGTGGATGGGGTCCAGCCTTTAGGTTAGCAGCCAAGCTCTTAAACATTGTGCAACCAGAGCTCTTTAAATAGTGGAAAATCAAAGATATGGCTCAAATAAGGCACATATTAATGTATCATGCAGAGTAGCATACCAACAAGAATGTACTAGTCTAATGGTTACAACGTGTTTTAATACTAGGTGGGGAGTCAAAATCTGGCAATTTTACTCAGGGAAGCCTCTAGTGATGTGAGCTTCTTTATGAATCATATGCAAAGAATAAGAAGAAAGAAAAGCTGAAAATGTTCTTTTCTATTTATTTTGTAGGAAATAGAAGACAACCTTATTTGCTTGCGGTTGAAAAATGCTAAGTGATGTGGATTTCTGACTTGAAAAAAATTGTTGTGAATTGAGTTTTAATTTTGTCATTCTTCTGAAAAGAATTTGAATTTTAGTATTGTGGCTTAAAATGCACACACATACAAACATGTACCTGTCTTTGCTGTGCTACAAAAGTAGAATAACATTAACAATGTATGTTATAATACAGAATTTTCTACTGTTAAACTTCTGAGGTAGACATTTAAGGAGAGTGTCAAAGAGTAAAACATTATATTACTGTTTATGTTCTTTTCCAAATAATAAGAAGGTTTATGTGCAATTTTGCAGCTGATTTCAGTTGCGTAAATCAAGTTGAAATCCTGTCATCCTGGCTTAACCTGGAATATACTTAATATACCCTTGGGAATATTTTCAAACTGTAAATTTTAACTACATTTTCATTCTATAGCTCAGAAAAATTTTAGCATTTTCCTTGCTTTAATGTGTATGCTAGCTCGACGGCACTTGGCTTTTGGCTGGTAAGGACAATTACATACCCTATTTGAAACATTTGCTTTTTTTCCTGCTGCTGTTCCAGAATTGAGATATCAATCTCTGATTTATGATAAAAGTTGCTATGCATTAATTATTATTAAGTAATACCTTTAAAAAAATTCACTCCGACTTGACGGCACTTGGCTTAGTATAGTTACCTGCCACGTAACATGTGTTTGGCAATGTCCAACCGATATACATTCATGGCCCTGTGCACTAGAGGGGATGCCCACAACTCTATCGCTAGAGGCCTACTTCCCTGACACCCAGTACAAGAACAGCCACAACTGCTGCTGAGAACAGCAGGTGCCTGATTGTGCTCCTGAGTGCTCAAGGTCATCAGGCGTTGTGGGACCCAGCTAGAGGGGGTTGCTGAGTCTCTGAGATTGCACCCTGGCTGTCTGGGCATACAACTGGAGCCTTCCTGCAGTGACCTTAATGGGGTTCAGAGCCTCATGCAGAGTGGAATCTGGCCAAGTGCTAACCTGAGGAAGCAGTAGCTGCCCAGCCACATGCTACACAGCAGTCCCTGGGCTGTGTGCCCAGAGCCTGTGGACTTATATATTCACACTGTCTAAATTGCATAGCACCCTATTTCACAGATTGTACTGGGGATGTTAAGTGACTCATGACTGTATTCCAAATTATCTTTAAAGAAAGCTGAATTTACATTTTTAATTATTGTATTATTATTATTTTTTTTTACAGGAATTAAATTTTTTTCTTTTTTTTATGATTGAGTGGAAATGTACATTCTCATACAAATTTACATGCCCGCCTATAAGCAGTTCCCACTACTCTCCCCCTCCAGTGACAGCATTTGCTTCCTCTCCACTCCATACATGTCTTATCATCCCAACAGTCTCCTATCCCCTCCTCTCCACCCACTCCCCCCAGCTCCAGTAAGAGGTCAGCAGGATGACATCCTCTAGATGCATAGCAACATAAAGTGCACACATGCTATGGTTGCTCTGTGTCACCAAATCCAATTCATTACTGTCTGAGAGTTGACGTCCATTATGATTTATGGACAGGGGCAGCATCAGGGCCAGGGTCCCTGCTCCCAGGGGAACTCTGAGGCCCCTGGACCATCAATTGCGGTCTTTTAGTGGAGATCTCAGGGTGCACCCCTTTTTATTCCTGTGTTGCCATTGAGACTTGTCTGCGTGAGCTTCATCACAGCTATCACTGGTAGTGGCCAGGCACCATCCGATTCTTCCAGTCAGAAGTTGATGTAGTCAGCTACTCACGTGGGTCTCTCTGTCTTCTGGGTTCTCATTGCCTCATGTCGTTTTGGTCCTTGGTGATCATCTGTTCCTTCTGAGTTGGGACCATTTACTGTACCCTCGGATGGCAGGTTGGCAGCCTTTAAGACCGCAGATGCCACTCACCAATGTGAGATGCAGAAGGCTCTCTTAGTAAAGCACTAGTTGTGCCAGTTGGTGTCATTTTCCCTTTAGAACATGGCCCCTGGCCCCCTCCACAGCTACTCTGTCTTTGTGATATTGAGTTAAAGTGGGAGAAGTAATCATGTTATGCTGAAGTCCAGTTAATATTGATCTTCTTTCTAACGTGTGCTGTTGAAGATTTCACCCAACCAAATTTCCATAAACTATCTAATCTAAACCCTCCCCCCCGACTCTCTCTTCCTTCCCACCCTTGAAGCCTTCAAGGAGCCTTTTCTTCTATACATTAGTCTATTTTTAAGTTCTTATCATAGGGTCTCATACAATGTTTGTCATTTTGTCGCTGACTGCTTTCACTCAGCATAATGTCCTCCAGCTGAAACCAGGTTATGAGATGTTTCCTAAAATCATCATTGTTCTTTATAATTGCCTAGTGTTCCACTGAGTATATATACCATAGTTTAGCTATCCATTTCTCTGTTGTTGAGCATCTGGGTTGATTCCATCTTTTTGATATTGTGGACTGTGCTGCGATAAACATTGGGGTACATATTATCTGTTGGCCCTGATTCTGTAGGATATATTCGGAACAGTGGAATTACTGGGTCAAATGGTATATCTATATCCAGCTTTTTAAGGAAGTGTTGGATTGTTTTCCAAAGAGCTTGCACCATGTTAAGGTTACACCAACTATATAGGAGCTTTCTGATTTCTCCACAGCCCCTCCAGCATTTGTTGTTTTGCATTTTTTGGATCATAGCCTATCTTGTTGGAGTGAGATGGTATTTCAATGTCATTTTGATCTCAATGTCTTTAATAGCTAATGATTGTGAGCATGTCCATATGTGTTTTTTGGCTCCTTGGATCTCCTCTTTAGAGAAGTGTCTGTCCATCTCCTTTGCCCATTGCTTAATTGGATGATTTATCTTTTTCTTACTGATATTTTGTAGTACCTTATAGATTATGGAGATAAGAAATCGGTCTGATATGTCATTGCCAAATATTTGTTCCCATTCTGTAGGTGGCTTGTAATTCTCTTGATGAAATCTTTACATGAGCAAAAGTGTTTGATGCTTCGTAGTTCCCATTTATCTTTCAAATACAAAAATGAAATTAAGACATTCCCAGATAAACAGAAACTCAGAGACTTTGTAAAAATCAAACCCAAACTACAACAAATACTGAAAGAAGTTCTTGGCTTTGGCTTAGAAGAATGAAACCACTAACTTTATATATTAGAACGACACAATACTCAATACTCTACTCGTTTAGGGAAGGCTCCAAAGTAAATCACAGCTTTGATATGGAAAGAAGGAATCCAGTGATCATGATGAAAACTGTGGTGTCATCATAATAAAAAGAGGGATGTACTACAGTCGTTACAGTCCTTGCAGATGGAGAGGAAGATGACAAGGCTGGTAGTAATTAAAATTGGGTTTATAAATAATTTATTAAGGGGGTTCATAGCGGCAGCTGTAAAGCACAACAAAGATGTATCATACCATTTCAAGAAATCTAACATACAAGTCTCAACAACTATAAAACCAGCTTTGAAAAAGGTGAAAAATCAACTGACAAAAAAGAGTGTCTCAGAACAGACTAATAAGAACAACAGAGAAAACAAAACATCAACATAAAAATAAACATATCACAAAGGGAGCAGTGAACACATACCGATCAATAATTACATTGAATGTGAATGGACTGAATGCTCCAGTAAAGAGACACCGAGTGTCATCTTGGATCAAAAGACACGACCCATCCATATGTTGTCTACAAGAAGCTCACTTGAGACCTAAAGACAGGAACAAACTGAAAATTAAAGGATGGAAGAATATATATCAAGCTAACAATGAACAAAGAAGAGCAGGGGTGACAATTCTAATCTCAGACAAAATCAATTTTAATGTCAAATCCACCATCGTGGACAAAATGGACGCTATTGCTGAAAGGTTCAGTATACAAGCAAGACTTAACTATATTAAATATTTATGCACCTAACATCAGAGCACCTAAATATGTCAAAGAAACACTGACTATGCTCAAAAGAGAGTTAGTTGACTCCACAATAATAGTGGGAGACGTTAACACTCCACTCTCATCACTAAACAGATCATCTAGAAAAAAGCTCAGTAAAGATACAGAAGACCTCATTGACACAATTAACCAACTAAACTTCATTGATATATACAGAACTGTCCACCCATCAGCAGACAACTACACTTCTTCTCCAGTGCACAGGGAACATTCTCCAGAATTGACCACGTGATAGGCCGTAATGCAATGCTCAACAAAATCCATACCATTGAATAACTGCAAAGCATCTTCTCAGATCATAAAGCCATGAAAGTTGAAATCAGTAGCAGAAAAAACATAGATAGAAAGTGGAACTCTTGGAAACTGAACAACATCTTGCTCAAAAAAACATGGGTTATAGAGGAAATCAAGAATGAATTAAAGAAATTCATGGATTCCAATGAGAATGAAAACACTTCCTATGAGAACCTATGGGATAGAGCGAAAGCAGTGCTCAGAGGTCTGTTTATCTCCATAAATGCACACATGTGGAAGGAAGAAAGAAACCAAATCAAGGAACTAACTCTACAGCTTGAACAAGTAGAAGGAGAACAACAGAGGAACCCCTTGGGCACCGGAAGAAATGAGATCATAAAGATTAGGGCAGAGCTAAATGGATTAGAGAATAGAAAAACAATTGAAAAAATTGAAAAGACCAAAAGCTGGTTTTTTCAAAAGATCAAAAAAATTGATAAACCACTGGCTAAACTTACTAAAGAAAAGCAGGAAAGGAAACAAATAACCCAAATTAAAAATGAGAGGGGAGTTGTCCCACAGATGTAACAGAAATCAAAAATATCATAACAGAATACTATGAAAGACTGTACACTAACAAATTTGAAAACCTAGGGAAATAGACCAATTCCTTGACTCGTACCACCTACCCAAATTATCACAACGTGAAGCAGAACAACTTAATAAACTCATCACAAAGGAAGAGATTGAAAAGGTCCTTGAAACACTGCCAACCAAAAAAAGTCCGGGCCCAGATGGCTTCACGGCAGAATTCTACCAAGCATTTAGAGAAGAGTTATCTCCAATACTACTGGGACTATTTCACAGTATAGAAAGGGATGGAGTACTCCCAAACTCATTCTGTGAAACCAGCATAACCCTGATACCTAAGCCAGGGAAAGATCGAACAAAGACAGAGAACTACAGATCGATATCACTCATGAACCTAGATGCAAAAATCTTCAACAAGATTCTTGCCAACAGAATACAACAACATATCCAGAAAATAATCCATCATGACCAAGTGGGATTCATACCAGGGATGCAAGGCTGGTTCAACATCAGGAAAACAATTAATGTGATTAACCACATAAATAACACAAAAGACAAAGGTCACCTGATTTTGTCCACTGATGCCGAAAAGGCATTTGATAAAGTCCAACATCCATTCATGCTAAAAACTCTTAGCATAATGAGCATAGATGGCAAATTCCTCAACACAATAAGAGCCATTTATACAAAGCCAATTGCCCACATCATCCTGAATGAAGAGAGACTGAAAGACTTTCCCTTGAGATCAGGAACTAGACAAGGATGCCCAATGTCACCTCTCCTATTCAACATTGTCCTAAAAGTTGTAGCTAGAGCAATTAGACAAGACAAAAAAATAAAGGGCATCTGCATCAGCAAAGAAGAAGTTAAAATCTCCCTGTTTGCAGATGATATGATTATATATGCAGAGAACCTGAAGGAATCTGTAAGTAAGCTACTCAAACTGATAGAAGAGTTCAGCAAAGTCTCAGGATGCAAGATCAACATAAGTAAGTCAGTAGGATTCCTTTATACCAACAATCAGACTGTTAAGGAGGAAATTATTAAATCAATACCATTCACGATAGCCCCTAAGAAGATAAAGTACCTAGGAATTAATCTAACCAGAGAAACAACAGACCTTTACAAAGAGAACTACAAGCCCTTACTACAAGAAACTAAGAGAGACTTATATAAATGGATAAAGGTACCCTGCTCATGGATAGGAAGACTTAACATTGTGAAAATGTCTGTTTTACCCAATGCAATTTATTTATATAATGCAATCCCAATACAGGTTCCAGCATCATTTTTTAATGAGATGGAGAAACAAATCACAAATTTTCTTTGGAAAGGGAAGAAGCCCTGGATAAGTAAGATACTACTAAAGAAGAGGAACACACTGGAAGGCCTCTCATTACCTGACCTTAGAACATACTACACTGCCACAGTGGTCAAAACAGCCTTCTACTGGTACAAGAACAGACAGATCGATCAATGGAACAGAATTGAGACCCCAGAGATGACCCCATGTGCATATGAACAGTTGATATTCAACCAAGGCCCTAAGACATTAAACTGGAGTAAAAACAGTATCTTCAACAAATGGTGCTGGCAAAATTGGTTATCCATCTGCAATAAACTGAATCAAGATCATATCTTACACCTTATACAAAAACCAACTCCAACTGGATAGAAGACCTAAACATCAAACCTAAAATGATAAAGCTCATCCAAGAAAAGTTAGGAGCAACAATGGAAGTTTTAATACACAGTGAGGACAGACTCCAAAATCTGTCAAAGAAACCTCAATCAACAGAAGAGATAATAGATAAATGGGAACTACTAAGAATCAAACACTTTTGCTCATCCAAAGACTTTATTAACAGAATAAAAAGAACACCCACAGAATGGGAAAAAATATTTGGCAACTCTATGTCAGACCGACGCCTGATCTCCATAATCTATAAGATAGTGCAAAATATCAATAAGAGGAAGATAAACCATCCAATTAAGCAATGGGCAAAGGAGATGGAAACACACTTCACTAAAGAGGAGATCCAGGCAGCCAAAAAACACATGCGGACATGTTCACGATCTGTAGTTATCAAAGAAATTGAAATCAAGACAACAGTGAGATACCATCTCACCCCAACAAGATTGGCCATGATCCAGAAAACACAAAAGAACAAATGCTGGAGAGGCTGTGGAGAAAGTGGAACGCTCCTACACTGTTGGTGGAGTTGCAAAATGGTCCAGCCTCTTTGGAAGGCAATCTGGCACTTCCTTAAATAAATGGATATCAATATACCATTTGACCCAGTAATTCCACTACTTGGAATATATCCTACAGAATCAAGGGCTTTCACACCAACAGACATATGCACCAGAATGTTTATCGCAGCACAGTCCATGATAGCAAAAAGATGGAATCAACCCAGATGCCCAACAATAGAAAAATGGATAGGTAAACTATGGTACATATACTCAATGGAGCACTACACAATGATAAAGAATAAAGATGATTCCAGGAAACACCTCTAACCTGGTTTCAACTGAAAGACATTATGTTGAGTGAGAGTAGTCAGCGAGAAAAGGACAAATACTGTATGAGACCTCTACGATAAGATCTCAAAAATAGACTTGTGTATAGAAGAAAAGACTCTTTGACAGCTGCAAGGGAGGGTGAGGGGGGAAGGGTTTAGTTTAGATAGTTACTAGAAATCTAGTTGGGAGAAAGCGGTGATAGCACACATTAGAAACAAGAACAACATTAAGTGGACTTCAGCTTAACTTGAGTACTCCTTCCATCTTAATAATACAAGGATAGAGTAGCTGGGGCGGGGGGCGGGGGACCATGCTCTGAGGCGAATTCCAAGCCAGTTTGCACAACTAGCATTTTGCTAAGAGAGCTTTCTGTACCTCACATTGGTGAGTGGCATGTGGGGTCTTAAAAGCTGCCAAGCTGCCATCCGAGGACACAGCAAATGGTCCCAACTCAGTAGGAACGGATGCTCACCGAGGACCAAAGTGACATGCGGTAAAGACAACCGAGAATACAGAGAGACCCACAAGAGTGGGTGCCTGCATCGACTTGGGACTGGAAGAACCGAATGGTGCCCAGCTATCACCAGTGATAGCCAGGATGGAGCTCACAGAGAGGAGTTTCACTGGCAACACAAGAATAAAAAGAGGTGCGTCATGACATCTCCACTAAGAGACCTCAATTGATGGTCCATTGGTTTTGGGTTTCCTCTGAGAGCATGGCCCCCGGCCCTGATGCTGCCCTTTCCCATAAATTATAACAAAGGTCCATTTTTTGGAGAGGAATGGGTTGGACTTGGTAATCCAGGGCGATCATATATTGGAAGCACTTTATGGTTCTATACATCTATCGGATATCATCTTGCTGACCTCTGGCTGGAAGAAGGTGGGGTGGACGGAGAGGAGAGGAAAGGAGGCTGTTGGGAGGATGAGACATGTATGGAACAGAGAAGAATAGTGTGCAGTCACCGGACAGGGAGAGCAGTGGAAGCTGCATGTAGGTGGGCATGTAAATTTATACGTGAATGTACATTTTCACTCAGTTATGTTAAATAAAAATGAAAATTAAAAAAAAGATAATTACTAGAGTTTCAAACTTTTTAGTAAGTGCATTTATCTTTTGCTAAGTCCTCAGGAAATAAAAATTTCTGATAAGATCTTTTATGATAATGTGTAAAATCGTACGGAAGACTTGAAAGCAGAAAATGAGAAATTAAACATTTTAGTTGTGAATTATTTTCTTTCATAGAACATTAAACATTAATAAGATAATATTTCTATTATAACCAGTAAGCAGTATGTGGTTAATATACTAACATTTATTTATGTGACTCATATAGATATATTAATAGCATTTTTTTATTATGATTGAATGAAAATGTACATTCCCATATAAATTTGCTAGTCCACCTATGTGCAGATCCCACTGCTCTCCTTGCCCGGTGACAGCACGCTCTTCCTGTCCTCTCCATATATGTCTTACCCTCCAAACAACCTCCTATCCTCACCTCTCCACTCACTCTCCTGCCTCCAGTAGGAGGTCAGCAGGGTGACATCCTACAGATGCATAGAACCACAAAGTGTACACATCATGTGGTCAGGAAATGCTCTGTTAGCCATTATTTCCTACAAAAAAAAGTCTTTCTGTTTGCATAAGCTTGTGTGGTTTCCAAATGTTTTATAACACATTGTAGCTTTGCCATCTTAAAATAGAAAAAGTATGTATAGTTGAAGCCCATCGCATCACCCTCTCTGGACTAGAACAAAGCAGAGCAGTAACCTATGTATGCAGCAGACTGCTTATGTTGTTAAGAATTAGGTAGTCTGCTGGGGAGTTTGCAGAGGAGAAGCCTAGGGTCCTTCTGTCTTGTTTGGGTCTCAGAAGTCTTTTAGGCATTACTGCCAAGGAGTAGAACAGATGATACAACAGAGAGAAGTAGCTACAGGATTTATTACCCAGGCTGAATTGGCCAGTGTCAATGGGAGAAACAGTCAGCAGTTCACAGATGCTTTCTAGAGCAGGGCATTTTAGACTGTTACATGTGGACAAATCTCTTCAAAATCTTGTTAAAATGCAATTCTTGATTGAGCAGGTCAGATGGGGCTGGAAATTCTGCAGTTCTAACCATTTCCTACATGATGCTTTTAGTGTTGTACCGTCTACATTTGGAAAAGACTCATTTAAAACTGACAGACTCACTGTTAACTTTGCCTGACACCAACCACATTCCTGAAGCCGTTCCAGATCTTCCCAGAAAACTGGGGACATAAAATCCATTTGAACTGTGTTTTCTCGTTATAACTCTAATATTGTAAGGTGGTAGCATTTTTTTCCCCCCAAGACAAGACAAAAACATTTAACTCTATTTCTTCAGATAAATATATTGATCCTTGGTCAGATTTCACTAATCTACAGTTCTGTGTATTCGTTCTCTTCCTGTCTCCTTTTTTTGCCCAAAGTATTGTCAAAATGTATGTTACTCCAATGCCTTTTATTTCTACCCAGCTAATACTGATGACCTTTTTTCTTAAGTTACTAAATGGATTCTCCTGCTGATCAATACTTCAATCTTAACACAATTCATTAACAATTATGAACAAGATTAAGTTAATTTTTCATAAAGACATATATTTATCTGTGTCAAATTACAAAAAATTTTCTATAAAGAATAAAAATTATTCAAAATCCCTTCTAAACTAATATGTCATTATGAGATAAACATTGATTGGATATAAACAACAAATCATTTTCTAACCTTCTGTCTCCTCCAAAGGGACTTTAAGATTGTTTTGCTACGGATGACTGCATAGATGTTGAGATGATAACATATTTGTAGAGTGCTTTTTATAGGACAAAGAAACTTCATGTAGATCATCTCTTGTGATATTTGAAGCATTTTAGGACGGAGTGGTGTTTATCACTGACCAGTTGTATGCTCTGAATGATGTTGAAAGGTACTGCTGCCTACAAATAATATTCTTTTTATTAGATCTGCTACAATGCCTAAAATACTACACTTAGGGTATTTTATTTTAGGGGGAGAGGAGAAAGAGCATTCAAGTTTGAATAGTTATTATCTAAAGATAATTGCAAACTAAAATCTAGCTGAGAATTTATCAAGTTCATGCTAGTTATGTTTTCCCATTGCTGTCTTTTTCCTTTCATTCTCTTTTCGTATTCTGGCTCATGTTCTTGTTATCTGTTATGTTGACTGACTCATGGCAACACCATATATAACAGAATAAAATATTACCTAGTTGTTGGGATACTGGAACTTGTGGTAGGTTCAAACTGCTGACCTTTTGGCTACCAGCTGTGTACCTAACCACTGCACCATCAGGACTCCTTGTATGTACATGTATATTTGTATATATAGGAAAAATATTATTTGAAGTATATGATGATATTACCTTTCTGTTTAAGATCTCTAACTCCTTGTTAAATGTCAGAACATGTACATTCTTTTTGCACAGGCCTCTGACAATCTATCTATAATCTACTTTTCTGGATTCATCTCCTACCACTTCCCTCATCCATCTTTGTCCTTTGGGTCTAACATTCTTTCCCACCTATGCCATTTCTTTTGATGATTCCATGGTATTTTCTGTCCTTTAAACAAGCAAGTCTTTACTTACCGTCCAAGACCCAAGTAAAATGTCATCTTCTGTTTTAAGTCTTCTCTAAAGTGCCATTCAAAAAATTGTATCTTTAATGGTATTCCCATATTACTCCAACTGTATGTCTGTCCTTTAGGGTACTTAACTGCATTCTTATAACATGTTATTTATTCATCTCTGTATCTCTGCTACCTTGTACACTATTCCTTCAATGAGTCAAATAATGGAGATAATACACATTGGTAATAATCTATGACCAGTTTTTGAGAGTTGCAGATAGACTCTACCACCTGACTTTTGATGTAATGATAAACTATCATGCTGAGTAGTTGGAGATTAGCTGAAGTCTCTTCAGGAAAAATTGTTCATGTGAACACCGTCTGTAGCAGAATATGTAAAAACTTAGATACGAGTTATGGATCAGGATCACCACAATCATCAAAGATTCTAATAAAATAAAAATGTAGCCTGCTTAAATGAACATACATGTTATTTTACATTCTATTAGTTTAGTTAATGCTAAGAAACATGTGATTACTATCAATCCCTGGCATACTCATTTATTTTAAATTTCCCTACAATGTTGTCCTCAGTAAGAATGGAAAAACAATGAAGAGAGCTCATAAATTATACCTTCAAAATGATAAAAGATATTTTTTTAAAATTATAATCCCTGAGTGTTTGAAGTCAAATAATTTCTTACATATAAGTTGAATTACCATTTTATAGTAAAAATCTGTTGCATAATTTAAAGGTTACTATTAGAATTATATTAAATTTTGAAAGTAAATATTTAAATAAAAAAACTGTTGCTTTTATCATGTTATTGGGACACAGCCTACTGCTATACATCACAGAATATAAAAAATATTTCCTTGATAGTCTTAAAAAGCTTATTAAAAATAATTCTCTTTTAATCTTAGGAATAATTGGTTTCACTTTGCAGTTTGTAAAGTGGTTACCATATCTCCCTTAGCAACCTATTGCGTTTAGCATACAAATGCATTTTTTCTTGGTTTAGAGTGATATATATTTTCACACTATTTAATTATGCACTTTTATTTATTATTATTATTATTTTTTTATTATGATTGAATGAAAATGTACATTCCCATATAAATTCGCATGCTCACCTATATGCAGCTCCCATTGCTCTCGCTGCCCAGTGACAGCACACCCCTCCTTTCTGCTCCATACAAGTCTTATCCTCCCAACAGTCTCCTATCCCCTCCTCTCAACCCACTCCCCTACCTCCAGCAATAGGTGAGCAGGATGACATCCTATAGATGCACAGAGCCATAAAATTACCACAAGATATGGTCACTCTGCATCACCAAGTCCAATCCATTGCTGTCCGATAAGTTGACCTTCATTATGATTTATGGACAGAGGCAGCATCGGGGTTAAGGGCCATGCTCCCACAGGAACCCTGAAGCCCCCAGACCATCAATTGTGGCCTTTTATTGAAGATCTCCAGGTGCACCTCTATTTATTGTCTTGTTGCCAGTGAGACTTGACTTTGTGAGCTCCATCATGACTATCACTGGTGGTAGCTGGGCACTTTTATTAATACCCCTAAATTACAAAATGGGGCTTCTAGAAGTGTTGAACTTTTATTGTGTGCAAAAACAACTAAAACCCAAAATCTGTTGCTACCAAGTTGATTCTGACTCAGAGGGACCCTATAGAACATAACAGAACTTCACCATAGACTTCTAAGGCTATGATGTTTATGAAGGCAGACTGTCACATCTTTAACCTGTGGAGACTTGGGTAGGTTCAAACTGTTGACCTTTCAGTTAGCAGCTGAGCACTTAACCACGAGCCGTCAGGGCTCTGATCATATAAATGTAACCATAGAATAAAACAAAGAAATGTGTGACTTACATCAAATTAATGAATAATGATATTTGAGAGAGAAAAAAAATCTCTTGATTGATTTAACTACTTCAGAAGTTTGGAGTTAATAATTATCTAAGACATAAGGAAATGTAATAACATATGGATGATTGTAAGTTAAATTTCTGAAGTATCTCCTATAAAGCATCATGATTAGCTGCCCAAGAATCATGGAAAAATGAGGAATTGTTGTTTAATTTGCCACAGTGACTTAAGACATATTTATAGAAATGAGAGACATTAAAAAAATTAAATAACATATTGCCAAAGCCAAATTACTAGTTCATAATAAATATGGAACTAAGGTTACTGAGATTTTAGAAAACTCATAGCTATATTAAGTTGTTATTATATATCCATGGAATATTTCCATTTTGCTACACAGTGCATCCTACTAATGTTTTTTTTCAAAATTAGAAGATAGATTTTGGAGGTCAAGTCTACCAGACACAGTACCTACTATATGACATCTACTATCCGTGATATCTGTCACATTTCCTAAGAAGTAAGCTTATTTGCCTTAAGGGATTTTTTTTTTCAGCAAGCAAACATAGTATAGGCAGTTGTTGCTAATGTAATGACAATTTACAAGAAGTATATGAACATAATAGTAATGATGTTAGAAGATGTGATCGCCTTAGAAATAGAGGTGTCTGCATCTAAGGTCCTTAATCAAATCTTTATTTTTAGAGAGACTGGCTTACCAGTTTGTAAAATAGCTATACTAGATAACAACAATGGGTAATTAATTTTTAAAAGGTACAAATTGCTAAAAATCAGTAAAACCATCTATACATAAGAAGGCCTCCATTGTATGGAGTAAGTAATAGCTAACATAGCCCACTGGAAACCTTGACGGCATAGTGGTTAAGTCCTCACACTGCAAACCAAAAGATTGGCAGTTAGAATTCCCCAGGTGCTCCTTGGAAACTCTATGGAGCAATTCTACTGTATTGTATAAGGTTGCTATCAGTTAGAATTGGCCGAAAAGAAATGGATTTAATGTAGCACAGCACCCCACCTAACCTTCTTTGTGAACCACCTCATCTCACGTTAAACTGTGGCTAACTGGACTATAAGAGCTCAAATGGGCTCTGGAATGTACACTCAAAAACTCAGTCGTGATTCCGAAGGTACAGGAATTATTTGAAGAAAAGGGAAGGGAACAGAGTTAACAACTGAATACTTTCCAACTTATGTCTAAAATACTTGAAAAAGAAGATTTCAGTTCAGAAACAGATAACCAAAAAAAACAAACCCAGTCCTAATCATTTGTCTGGCACGGTGGTTAAGCTCTCCAGTGATAACAAAAAATCGATAGTCAGAATGCATCCGTGCTCCTTGGAAACTCTGTGTGGCATTCTACTCGGTCATATGAAAAATGATGTGTGAAATCAAAATTCTACTCTGTTATATAGTGAAAAATAATGTGCCAAATAATTTTAAATGTAGCTAAAAGAATGTGTCAAGAACTATGAGTTGGAATTAACTTGATAACAATGGGTTTTGTTTTTAAAATCATTTTGTCTGCAGTTTCTGGGTATTGCAAATGATTCATTTGCTTGGCTTTTAACAAAACTCTGGCATTTTGAGTCTATGCCAAGGTGTCTCTGAAGAAAGGGCTGGTGATCTACTTTTGAAAAATTACTCTGTGAAGATGCTGTGAAGAACAGTTCTACTCTGACACAACTACAGTTGCCTTGAGTCAGAGATGACTTGACAGCAACTGTTTTAACCATTTGTCTATTTTTTATCCTGCACTTTTTGTGATGTTTAGTTTTCTTTTAACTTTGACACATAATGGCTTAAGCCCACTACCTTGTCTCTTTTCTTTCTTGTTTCTTCCAGTAATATCTACCAAAAATTTAGGCTGTGGAATGAACACTCTGACCCTGGCATCCTTTGTCCAGCATCCTAAGTGGATTGTTATCTATACAGCTTGCCTAACATATAATTCTAATAAATGCAATCACACTCATATGTATTAACTACATCTTGGGTTGAGAAAAGATAAACGAAAGATAATGTACTGAATAACTTTAAATGTGGCTAAAGGGATGTGTCAAAAACTATGAAGGTGCTGAGTTTTTACAATACTTGCAAGCTCTACAGTTTTATGAATGCTAACAGGAGACATGACACTCCTGGGCCATGGGCAAAGGATTTCATATTTATTTATTTTACACGTACAGTCTAGCAAGCAGCAGGAGAACTGTCATGTTCTTGTGCCTATCCTATAGACGTGAGGTGAATGGTCTCAGATAGATTCCTACACACGCAGTGGGTTCTATTAGAATGCTCAGGTCAAGAACTTGAATGTTTTATGATGGCCAGTGGTCTTGGCTGCACTTTGCTCCAGGGGAGGTCATTATCTCTGTTTTACAAGGCAGAAATTTTCCCACATTGTGCGTTGCAAGACATGCAGACATATGATTCATGGAGAATTGTCTTAACATGTCATAAAAGCAAACTAGACTTGTTGTCGTTAAGTCTATTCTAACTCATAGTGACCCTATAGGGCAGAGTAGAACTGCTCCATAGAGTTTTCAAGGAGTGCCTAGCAGATTTGAACTGCTGACCTTTTGGTTAGCAGCTGTAGCACTTAACTGCTACAACAGAGGGCAGCCAACATGCCATACAAATTCAAGAAAAAGCAGAGTTGTAAAATGAGGAAGGAAAGAAGAAGATAGCTATTAGAACTCAAAGAAGGACACTTTGAAAAAATTGCAGGATAAGTTTAAAAAACTTCAGAAACTTAAATACTTAATATAATGAGTCAGTTGCTAAAATTTATATTTCATTATAACAAAAAATACCAATTGATATATTTGGTATTGGTATATTTGTGACTATAAAATATATAAGAAAAATTAAGAAAGGCTATAAAATATTTTTACTTATATTTTTGGTATCCTCTATTTTTATCATTTATGTCAAAATTAGATATAATATGTTCAATTTCCAAGAGTTTTCAATTTTTTTGTTCTGCAAACTGAAGAAAGTCTCTTGATTGATTGTGACATAAGCATTAACAAAGAAATAAGAAAGCAAATGTTAGTTGTTGTTGTTAGGTGCTATTAATTTATTTCTGACTCATTGTGACTCTGTGCACAACAGAACGAAAACACTGTGCTCTCTTACACCATGCCCACAACTGTTTTTATGCTTAAGCTCATTGTTGCAGCCACTGTGTCTATCAGTCCATCTTGCTGAGGGTCTTCCTCTTCTTTGCTGACCCTCCACTCTACGAAGCATGATGTCTGTCCCGAGGGAGTGAACCCTCCTGACATGTCCAAAACATGTAAGAGGCAGTCTTGCCGTCTTTGCTTCAAGGAGCACTCTGGTTGTACTTCCTCCAGAACGGATGTTTGTTCTTTTTGCAGTCCCTAGTAATATTGTGTGTTCTTCTCTAGCACCACAATTCAGAGGTGTCAGTTCTTTTGTTTTGTTTATTCACTGTCCAGCTTTCATGTATATATGATGCAACTGAAAATACCATGCTTGGGTCAGGTGCACCTTAGTCTTCAAGGTGACATCTTTAACTTTCAACACTTTAAAGAGGTCCCCTCTGGCATATTTTCCCAGTGAAATGTATCTTTTGATTTCTTGACTGCTGCCTTCATGGGTGCTGATTGAAATCCTTAATAACCTCAATTCTTTCTCCATTTATCAAGCTGTTGCTTACTGGTCCAGCTGTTAGGATTTTTGTTTTCTTGATTTTGAGGTGCAATTCATACTGAAAACTGTGGTCTTTGATTTTCTTAAGTGTTTCAAAGCCTCTTTACTTCCTGCAAGTACAGTTGTGTCATCTGTATAATGCAGGTTGTTAACAAGTCTTCCTCCAGTCTTGATGCCTCAATCTTATTCCTATAATCTAGCTTCTTGGATTATTTGGTCAGCATACAGATTGAAAAGGTATGGTGAAAGCATACAACCCTGGCACACATATTTCCTAACTTTAAACCATGCATTGTGGAATGACATCAAAGACATTATCCATGAAACAGGAAGAGATCATTAAAAGGACAAGAAAGAAAGATTAAATTAGATATCAGAAGAGACTCTGAAACTTCCTCTTGAACAATTAGCATACAAAGCAAAAGGAAGGAATGCCGAAGTAAAAGAACTGAACAGAAAGAAGATTTCAAAGGGCAGTTTGAGAAGACAAAATCAAGTATTGTAATGACATGTGCCAAGAGCTGGAAATAGAAGGTCAAAAGGAAATACATGATGTACATTTCTGAAGCTGAAAGAACTGAAGAAGAAATTCAAGCCTCAAGTTGCAATACTAAAGTATTCTACAAGGAAGACATTAAATGAGTCAGAAAACGTCCAAAGAAAATGGAAGGAATACATAGAGTCATTATACCACAAAGAACTGGTTGATAGTCAACCATTTCAAGAGGTAACATGTGATCAGGAATCAATGGTACGTGAAGGAAGAAGTCGAAGCTGCACTGAAGGCATTGGTGAAAAACAAGGCTCCAGGAATTGATGGAATATCAACTGAGATAATTCAACAAATGGATGTAGCACTGGAAGTGCTCACTCATCTATGCCAAAAAATTTGGAGACAGCCACCTGGCCAACTGACTGGATGAGATCCATATTGATACCCTTTCCCAAGAAAGGTCAAACAACTGAATGTGGAAATTACTGAACAATATCATTAATATCACATTCAAGTAAAATTTTGTTAAAGATCATTCAAAAGTGACTGCAACAGTGTATTGATAGAGAATTGTCAGAAATTCAAGGGATTCAGAAGAAGATGTGGAACCAAGGATATCATTGCTAATGTTAGGTGGATCCTGGATGAAAGCAGAGAATACCAGAAAGGTGTTTACCTGTATGTCATTGACATAAAAAACTATAGGGAACACTGGGGAGAATGGGAATTTCAGAACAACTTAAATGTGCTCACGAGGACTCTGTATATGAATCAAGAGGCAGTTGTGTGAACAGAACAAGGAGACACTGCATGGTTGAAAGTGAGGGAAAGTATGAACTAGGGTTCGCTTGTTAGAAAGCGATTAGGAAGATAAAATCGTTAAGTGATTTAAAACTTACTAATGTAATAATAATAATAAAATTTGAGATCTTAATTATGAGCAGAATAACAGTCTTGAATAAGTTACTTAACACTTTATAATTGGAAAAATTTTATTATTTCTTTACTTCACTTTTTTTAAAGATACAAGGGCAGTATTAAAATTAAAAGCAATCATGGAAAATCTTGATAAAAATCAGGAAAATATCACACATAGTAGTGAAAGAATGTTTTTGATTTATATACTTTATGATCTAATAACAATAAAAATAATTAGAAATTAAAGGTGTTGGTTGGACTTGTTAAGTATGTTAGTGTGAAAGCACAAGCTGTTAGGAGCTCTAAAATTTGACAGAATATTTGTGTGCCTTTGAGAGACAGCATCTATGGGAAAGGAAGGGAAACAAAAGGGAATTAAGCATAATATTGGTATTATTAAGATGCTGCTGAAATATTCAGTATTAGTATAAGAAGAAACTACAAAATTGAATTCATTTGACAAGTTTGTCTAAGAAATAAGCATATTTTTATTAGTATGTCTTTTCATTCTATCAGGCAAGATTAAGGTATATGAGAATAAATCCAAAATAATAGTGGCTTATATGAGATAGAAGCTTATTTCTTCACAGAGAGAAAGCCTGGGGTAGATGGTGCAGAGTATAATGTTTCATAGTGTTGAGGACTCACCTCCTTCTCATGTAGCTCTGCATCCTCAGAATATAGTTTCCTCTTCAAATTCTGAAAGGACAATCAGAACTGTGGCCATCGTATCTTTATTTTGGTCAAAAGGAAAACTGAGAACAAAAATACCCACGGGAATCAATTCCAACTCATAGTGCCTCTATGGGTTGCTATAATAGGAAGAACTGAGAGAGAGTTAAATTTCTGGTTCTTATTTATTTGAGACACTACCTGGACATCTTATATGGTACTTTCATTTACCTCTGATTAGCTAGAGCTTAGGAAAATATTTCCACCTTACCGTAAAGGAGGAAGGAAAAGTAATCTTTGTTCTGGTAGTGAATGACCAGTTGAATACCGGAGGCTGTATTACTGAGCAAGGGTTAAGAATAAATGTTGAGAGTCAGTTAGCAGTTTCTGTCACATTTGGGCTATTTGATCACTTACCTACTTGTGTACACCCTTCATTCCATGCATTGTACAAACCAATCCCTTTGTTTAAGGAGACTAACCCACAGTTTCATGAGAGTGAAAAAAATCTACTCCGAAGACCAAGATTTCTATGGCTATTATCTCATCTTTTGGGACTTGATGTGGCTATTTTTGGTCTGGCAGCATTTAATGTACTAACACAGAAATTTTGCAGTAGTAAAGAAGTAATAGGATCAGCACTATAAAAATTCCATCTGCATAAAAGACAAATGAGAAGCACATAGATTTACTGGTGGGTAGAAATTATTGTATCCTACTGCTAAGAATAATAAAGAGCATGTACCTTCATGGTGAATAGATTTGTCAATTAACACATCTAACAGCTCCTGATTTTGTTTTTATAGAAAGTACCCCTGGCTCATCACCCACCCTAACTGTTGATTCTGAACTTTGGAGGATTTAGACGTGTTTATTTTATTTCATGTCCAGTCTGAGGTGCCTTCACATTCCAGATTACTTCACGATCCCAGAAAGCCATAGGTGCTGTAGTGGTTATGTTTTCATTTCCATAGGCAAGAGAAATATTGGGAAATGCAGGATGGCTTGCTTGTTATTTGCAATTGTCCTTTAAAGAAAGCCCAGCAGAATGACATCCTTTTATATCTTTTGGCCATTGTTAGCTGCTAAGAAAACCAAAAGCATAATCTTTTAGCCAAGCACATTGCTCCTTAAAATAAAGGGGGATATGGAACGGTAACTAGTAATCTATGCAACAAAGTTAACACTGAATTCCTCCTCCTCCTCTGCTGATGCTCTCTTCCATTATTTCTTGGTGAGTGGATAACACCATCTGTCTAATGAATAACAGGTTAGAGCTTTGAAAGTTATTGTCTTTAACAGCTTCACTGTATGAGGATCTAATATTTTGTTCGTAATTCTCTTATTTTTAAGTATTGGGGATTAAAGATATTTTTATTTTTCACTATTTCAAAATATTATTGGTATGAACATTTTTATTGCCAAGTATGTAATACTGTATTTGCCAGTTCAGTGTTTTTCATGTGTCTAATTTAGTGACATCTGTTATATTAGCCGTGTTGTCCAGTAGTCACCAATAATCACTGCTAAATGTTCTATCACCATAAACAGAAATTCCATTTTTATCTTTTAGCCTATATCAAAGCATGCAAACATTCTCAGGAGTCTTAGTTCCCTTCAGCTGTGAATCCTTTAACTGCGTAACCAGTTTAACGCCACCTATATCCTTTTTGTCTTGTTTTCAATCAACAACATTGAAAAATAATACAGTATCCATGGTAGTATTCTCATTAATTTCTTGATGAACTAAAATCTATTTTTACAGCTTCCCCAAACCCCCTATAGCTTTGCCAGAACTCCTTCCAAAAGGCACCGAAGAATATCTACTTGCTATATTAAGCAAAGCTTTTAAGTTTTTTACTTCGTTTGCTTTCGTTGAAGCTTTAGTCTCTATTGCCTACTGCCTCCATAGTTACCCCCTCATCTCGCTTAACTTCATGGGCTTCACTTCCATTGTTCTTTTCTTCTTGCCTCATGCGAGGACTGCCAATTAAGTTCAAACACTCATCCCAGAAAAAAATGTGACATACCTCATTGCTGAATAAATATCATTATGGTCATCATCAAAGTACTCCCTTTGGTAAGTTATACAGCGATGCCAGGGCCTGGTCCAACCTTCAAAGCAATTTTGCAGCTCTTCTTCTGGAATGGCCATCAGAGCTGTCATTGTATTACCTCTGATGTCCTGAATGTCATCAAATTTTTTCCTTTCAATATTTGCTTTGTCTCTGGGTAAAGAAAAAAGTTACTAAGTCCCAGATCAGGGAGTAGGGAGAGTATTCCAATACAGTTATTTTTTTATTAGCTAAAACCTCCCCACAGACAACTGGACAATTAAGTTAGCACACTTGCCACTGTGCCACTGTGCATGATGGCCATTTCAGAAGGAGTTTCAAAATTGCTTTGAAGAGTGAGCTAGGTGCTGGTGTCACTGCATAGCTTCCCAACGGAAGTACTTTGAAGGTGACCATAGTGATATTCAGCAATGAGGTATGTAGCATTTAGAACAACTAAGTTTGCTCACTCAATTGTTAGACCTCTTATAACATGAAAACTACTCATTCTCCTTTTTAATGCCAGTGCAGTCACATGTATATAGGATACTATTAATTCATATTGTCTTAGAAGCCATAAATAATCATCTTTTTTTCTTTATATTTAGACATTTTATGAAATGGTTTACCCCCAGGAATATTTAAACCTTCTGTGTTAGATCCTCTGAAGCTATCCGCACCTTAATCCTGGAACTTATGACTCTGTTATACTGCATGGCAAAAATATTTACAGATTTAAGTGAGATTATGGACCTTAAAATATAGAGATTAACCAGGAACATCTGGTGGGTACGGTCTAATCACTTAGGTCCTTAAAGCCACGAGCTTTCAGAGAGATGCAGTTGAAGGGAAAGGGAGAGACATTCAAAGTGCCAGAGTGATTTCACTTTAGAGACCTCAAGATGCCAAAGCAAAAGCATGAGGAGGAGTGTAGACTGCCTCTAGGAGTGAAAACTGGCCCCCAGACAGAGAGTGAAAGGAAAAAAAGGGAATGAAAACTCTAGTTCTTTGCCTTTAAGGAACTAAAATTTATTCTGAATAAGCTTGAAATCAGCTTCTTCCCTAGAGTCTGCTATAGGGAGAACAGTCCTACATGTTTTGGCCACTCAGACTTTTCATTCATTCATTTTTGGGTTGACATATATGTGGAGACTTTGATCTTTGGAAATTACGAGATAATTATTTTGCATTGAGCTGCTCATTTTGTAGTGTTATATAACAATAGCAAAAATAACACACATGAAAGAGTTTGTGCCATCTTAATAAAAAAATAAGTAAATAAATAAAAGACCTTGGGTACCCACATGTGATTCTCCTCCACTCCCCAGAAGAACTTTAGGTTATTTGCTTCCTGTGAGCCAAGTGGGTGATGATGCTTTCAGGCTGTTAGACAAGGCCGAGTCCTCACATTTATGAAAGCCACTTCAGAGGGTGGTGTGGAGAATTCTAGGGGACCAGAAATTGCCTGGAGTGTAACTGGAAAGTTCAGGGGCCTTAATGGAAGGGAGTAAATCTTGGAAAGAGCTTTTTGTGCAGGAATTTATGAGATCTGGGGGGAGTATCATGGTCATTAGTGACAGTGTGAAAATATCAGGGAAGAGCTAAGAAAAGCATACTGGATTTTCCTGAGATGCATGGGTGGGAGGTCGGGGGAACACTGGGTCTTCCCTATTCTGTAAATGTAAGAATAGATAGAGACCAGCAAAGAGATTTATGTACGGCAAGGGCCTCAAGTGGGAGCTAACACCTTTTCCTCAGCCCACAAGTTTAAAGTGTGCCTAAGCCCTTTGACTTTCATAGCTTATGGTGAATGGCCATCAGAGCTGTCCTTGGATGTCCTGAATGTCATCAAAATTTTTTCCTTTCAATATTTCCTTTATCTCTGGGTAAAGAAAAAAGTCACTGAGTCCCAGATCAGGGAGTAGGGAGGGTATTCCAGTAAAATAAGAAAAAAATAAAAAATTGCATATGTAAGCAGCTACTGATCTGGTAGTCCTCCACATCAAGATAAAAAAAGAAAAAACCAAATAATCAAAATATGCACCCATTAATGCAAGGTTATAGAGAAGAGTTATAAAAAAACTTGAATTAAAAAAAATCATAGCATTTAAAAGTTCTAGCTACAATACAAAGTCTTCCTGGAGCATAGAAACATACTTGTCAAATTTAGAAAATTCAGTTTATGAATTAAAAGGGGATCTTCAGCAGGGTTGTAACCTGAATTAATATCCTAGAAGAACAGATGCAGGAAATATCTCAGAGTTCAGACCAGTGAGATAAATAAAAGATGCAAATCTTGTAGAATAGATGTAACAGACTGAATGTGACTAATAGAGTCTTTTAAAGAAAAAAAGGAGCTTAGGGGAGGAAAAAAAAAGCCAGAAAATACCATTGATAGGGAAAAGGGCTCAGTCTGCAGATGTAAAAGTTTTTCTATGGGCTCCATTGATAAGAAAACAAAAACATGATACTCATTGGCACGTGCTGGTACAAATCATAAACTTTAATGAACCAGAAAACAAATCACAAAAACTGCCAGAAAATTGGGACAAAAAGGAAAAGCCTATGTGTAAAGATGAGAGAGAGAAAAAAAAAAGTTATTGAACTTTCTACCTACAAAGGAAAAATAGGCAATAAAAAATGCTAAGGTCTCACTGTGACTAAAAGAAGGGTAGAGAGAAAAAGGAAAGACATTCTCATACTATAGAAGAGAAATTGGACTATTATTGTGGGAAAAATTGACGGTGTACTATGGTGTAAAAATAGATGACATTTTTTACAGCTGTTAGTATTAAGTGTCTGTAAATAATAGTATTAATAGCTAATTCTTTTGTAGTGTTTATTGTGTGCTAGATATTTTCCTGATCTCTATTAAGTTATTTAATACAACAACACTGTAAAGTAGGTTATGTTATTCTTATTTCTGCCTCATGGATCATGAAGCTGAGAGGCAGAAAAGTTAAATAATGAGTTCATAACATATATGAATTTATGAATATATACAACGAGAAAAAGGACTGAATTGTAATTTCAGCAAACCAATGCAAATAGGAGAAAGACAAACATCAGTCTAACATAAGGGATAAACTTACAGGAGAATGAAAAGATGTTGGTCTTTATAGTATGGTGAATTAACTAAATTTCCCATCAAAGGACAAAAATTTTCATTGAGATTAAAAATCAACAGTGTTGAATGGGGTACACTGAAAATGGTAAAGAAAGTTTTCAAATAATCAGAAAGTAGTAAAGAAGTCAGAGAATAACAATACTAATATGAGGCAAACTAGAATGTAATGTTAAAATACCAAAAAGTGATAAAAATGGTGTAGTAATAAACATTACCATTTATTAACAATCAGTAACTGTGATAAACTTGTGTATATCTACAATATCACAGGAAATTCACAGGCATAGGTACTAGAAATAAATGAAAGCTTGATCACAAAATGCTGTGAAATGAAAGATTTCAATCTATCTCTCTTAGAATGAAGTATACGAGGACTTCCAATTAAGTTCTCAAAGTCATCCTAGAAAAAGTGCTACCTACCTCGTTGCTGGATATCACTATGATTACCTTTGAAGTCCTCCCCTTAGGAAGCTATGCACTGATGCCAGTGCCTAGTCCACCTTTCAAAGCAACTTTGGAACTCTTAATCTGGAATGGCTATCAGAGCTGATGTCATATAACCCTTAAAGTCCTGAACATTGTCAAAATGTCTTCTTTTCAAAATTTCCTTTGTTTTCAGGTAAAGATAAGAGTCACTGGGGGCCAGATCAGCTGAGCAGGGAGGGTGTTCCAGTACAATTATTTGATTACTGGCTAAAAACTCCCTCACAGACAACTATACAATTAAGTTCACAAACTTGCCGCCATGCCGCTCTGTCCAGTGGCCGTTCCAGGAAGAGCTCCAAAATTGCTTTGAAGGGTAGGCTAGGCTCTGGCATCAGGGCATAGCTTCCCAATGGGAGTACTTTGAAGGTGACTACAGTGATATGCAGCACTTAGAACCATCAAGTTCATGGACTCAGTTATCAGACCTCACATGTCTAAATGAGAACATAGATGAGTAAAATCATTACATTTAATTTTATAGATTATATTGAGGAAACTATCAATGTCATTCGTATTACACACAGGTAAAATTTTGCTGAAGATAATTTAAAAATGTTCACAGAATACGTTGACAGAAATCTGCCAGAATTTCAGGCTGGAATTGAGAAGCCTTGGAATGAGAGATATCATTGCTGATGTTAGATAGATCTTGGCTGAGAGATGAGATTATCGGATAGATGTTTACTTGTGTTTTATTGACTATGCAAACATAGTATGTGTGGATCATAATAAATTGTGAATTACATTGTGAAAAATGGGAATTCTGGACATTTAACTGTGCTTGTCTCGCACCTGTATATAGACCAAAATACAATCATTTGAACCAAACCAGGAGATACTGTGCAGTTTAAAATCAGGAAAGGTATGTGTCAGCATTGTATCCTCTCACCATATGTATTCAGTCTATATGCTGAGCAAATCATCTGAAAATGCTTGACGGTATGGAGTGTGTGGTCTCAGGATTGGAGGACTACTCGTGAACAACCTGTGATATGTGGATGAAACAGCCTAATTGCTAAAAGATAACTTGAAGTGATGACTGATGAAGAGCAGAGGCTGCAGCCTTCCATGTGGATTATGCCTCAGCATAAAACAAAAATCCTCAAAACGGGACCGTGATAAATGGAGAAAAGATTCAAGTTGTCAAGGATTTCATTTTACTATGATGCAATCAACACCCCTGGAAACAGCTGTGAGGAAATCAACCAATGTATTATATTGGGCCAAACTACAGTAAAAGACATCTTTAACGGTGTTTAAAAGCAAAGATGTTACTTTGAGGACTGGATTGTGCCTGACTCAAGCCATAGTATTTTCAATTCTATCATATGTATGCAGAAGTTAGGGAATGAATAAGGAAGACTGAAGAAGAATCAGTGCTTTTGAGATAAGGTGTTGGCAAAGAATATTGCATATGCTATGGACTGCCAGAAGAGTGGAGAAATTTGTCTTGGAAGAAATACTGTCAGCATAACTCCTTAAAAATGAGGATGGTGAGACTTAGTCTCATGTACTTTGGATATACTGTCAGGAGGGACCAGTCCTTTGAGAATGACATCATACTTCCTGCAGTTGAGGGTCAGTGAAAAGAAGGAAGACCTTCAATGAAGTGGGTTGGCACACTGGCTATAAATGGACTCAAGTAAAGCAGTGATTGTGAGTGCGGCGCAGGACTGTTCACTGATTCTTTCTGTCAGACACGGGGTCACTATGAAATCAATAGCAGCTAAGGACAACAGCAATTGAAGTCTTCCATACTGTCAATGTAGACTACAATGCTATCTTTTGTATATTTATATGAAACTAATTGTGTATTTTTTCTCAAAAATTATTATATAGAGTTATTACAATACATATTCTTTCACCATGCTGATAATATTAGAAATGCTTTATTAAAAAGATTGCTACTAGTAGAAAACTGCTTGGAATTTAAGGGAAAATAATTTTTTTAGGCAATGTAAGAAAGAAGAAAACAAAACACAAAACAACAAATGTTGGAGAGGCTGTGGAGAGATTGAAACTCTCCTTCACTGTTGGTGGGACTGCATAATGGTGCAACCTCTTTGGAAAGCAATTTGGCATTACCTTAAAATAATGGATATAGATATACCATTTGACCCAGTTATTCCTCTGCTCGGAATATATCCTACAAAATGAAGGCCATTCACACCGACTGCTACATGCACACGAATGTTCATTGCAGCACAGTCCATGATAGCAAAAAGTTGGAATCAACTCAGATGCCCAAGAGCAGAAGAATGGATTGGTAAACTTTGGTATATACACTCCACGGAGTACTATACACTGATAAAGAACAACAATGATAGCAGGAAACATCTCTCAATTTGGTCTCAACTGGAGGACATTATATTGAGTGAAACCAGTCAGCGACAGAAGGACAATTATTATATGAGACCCCTACGATAAAAACTTAAAAGCATACTCATACATAATAGAAAAGACTCTTTGACGGCTACAAGGGTGAGGAAGGTGGGAGGGCGGGAAGGCAAGGGGAGAGGGTTTAGATTAGATAATTGTTACAAATTTGGTAGGGTGAAATTGATGACAATTCACATTAGTCAGAAGATCAATATTAATGGGACCTCGACACAACTTGTGTACTCTCTTAACCCAATATTGTAAGCACAGAGTATGTACACTTTCATTTTTTTATTTAATAAAAAAAAAAAATGAAGAAAATGAAAAGAGAAAATGCAAATTCTCTGGAACCCACTAGAATGAGATTAGTTCCTACCAAAACATATAGGACATAGCAAAAACTACACTGTAGTTTTTAATGCCTCTGTATTAATTATCTATTGTGTATTGGATAACCCCAAACTTACCTCCTTAAATCAGGAAGTATTATCTCTCATAGCTGCTGGAGGCAGAATTCTGAATGACTTAGCTGCATGGTTCGGCTTAGTGTCTTTCATTAGGTTGCAGATACATAGTAGCAGAACTGATGTCATCCAAAAACTTGATTTGAGCTGAAAGACCTACTTCCAACATGGGTCTCACCCATGGCTAACAAGTTAGTTCTTTTCTTTTTGCTGTGAGGCCTCAGATCCTGATCCTGAGCAGTTTTACACATGGCTGCCTGGGTGTCTTCATGACCTCAGTGGTTGAAGAGAGCAAAGCAGAACCACAATGTATTTTACTGCCTAGTGGCAGAGGTCTTGCACTATCACTTCTCTAATATTCTACTAATTACACAAAACAGTCTGGTTCAATGCCCAGAACCATGACCGTCTGGAGATAAGGATCATGTGGAGGCATCTTTGGAGACTGGCATGCCCTTAAATGACTTCTCTGTTAAATCTTTAAGGAAGATTAACAATAAAGGAACTTACTATTCATTTTAAGAAAAGAAATGGAAGTAGGAAGCTAATTATAAGAATGAAGATAAAAGTTGGTTAATCTTTGTAAAATAGAATTGCTAAATTAACACAATTTTTTTAAACCACTCAAAAGTCTTGCCTATGAAGAGTTGGTGAAAACAAAAAAATATGCAATTTTAGAAATGAAAAAGGGGGAACAAAAATATAAATGAGAAGCAAAAAAACACATATAAGACTTCTTGAAATTCTGTGACACAAGTTTGTAAACCTATAACGAGTAAATTTCTGCCCAAATAACCAGAATCCAAATGATCGATAAAATTTTCAAATTTTGTCATAATAAAAAATTTGAATACACTAATTACTATAGATTCATATATTACTTTTGTCTAAAATCTGCTAAATTAATCATTTGATGCTATTTGAAATATGTAAAGCCATAGAAAAATATGGAAACTAATTTATTTAGTAAAGTGTTCTTAATTATATTAAAAAAACTTATGTTAATGGTACAAAAAAATAGAACTGAGAGTTAATCTAATTTATATAGACCAACTATTAGTAAAGAGAATATAGCTATTTATCCAAGCAGTGATTTACTATAACTATCAGAAATAAAAGAATGATTTAATATTAGAAATTCTGTCAACACATGTCAGGTTTTTTTACTACACAGGGACTGTTTGGGACATGTTTCAATGCAAGTGTTTGTGAGGAAAATTTGGCAAATTAAAGATTTTGCAGAAGGTATAATTTTGTGGCCAATTTTTTATTCTGTAGAAATTCTTACATTACATTAAAAAGAGAGAGAGAGAAAAAAAAAACTTATCATAATGGAGCCCATATTCTTTTTTTTTTTTTCAGTTAACTTCCTTTTTCTTCCTTTTGTTTCATTGTTCTGACCCTTTCTTGCTTTTTTGTCTTTACCATCTCATTCCAACAGACATTACATACAGGGGCTTTTTAGGCAGTTGCAAAGATACCTTGTTACAGTTAAACTCCATTTGACTATGAGTAATCTATATCATAGTGGCTTAAACAAATGTAGTGGTATTTTCCCCACATAAGAAGTATGGAAGATTCTAATTCAGAGCTGAAATAGTGACTCCGTAGTGTCCTGGAGTATCAGGAGTCTTTCTATATTTTGGTTTTCTGTCCTCTGCCTAGGAAACCCTGGTGTCGAAGTGGTTAAGTGTTATGGCTGTTAACCAAAAAATCTGCAATTCAAGTCCAGTAGGTACTCCTTGGAAATTCTATCAGACAATTTACTCTGTCCAGTAGGGGCACCCACCATGAGTCAGAATATACTCGATAGCAACAGGTTTGGTATTTGGTTTTATCCTCTACTTGACATAAGGACCTACCAGAT
The DNA here is from genome assembly GCA_028571685.1 of Heterohyrax brucei. NCBI lineage: Eukaryota > Metazoa > Chordata > Mammalia > Hyracoidea > Procaviidae > Heterohyrax > Heterohyrax brucei. The sequence continues at coordinate 91,623,257 of CM053146.1, forward strand.
AAGAAGAAGCAAAAAGCTCTCTTTACTTGAAGTATTTTAAAATAAGAAGCAAAACATCTTAGTAGGTACACTTTTATTTTATAACTGCTGTAATTATAAAAGCAGTTTCTGCTAACTTGTATTCACAATAACTGCATCTATTTATCAGACATCCCAAATCTCTATGGTTTATACCAACAAGTGTTTATTTCTTACCTATAGTGAATGTTGATGACTGTCTCTTATACATATCTTTTCACTCTGCAAATAAAACAAGAAGAGTAAGTCATATTTGGGTCATGCTGTTTTTACAGATGAAGGAAAAGAACAAGGAAACTTCTAAAGTCTCCTAAAGTTTCTGCTCAGACATGATTTATATATGTTTACACACCATGAATTAAAGTAATTCGTGTAACCAAATCTGAAAACAGAGAAGGGCCTATGTTTTGCCTGCAAGGAGGTGCTTGTCTAATTGTCTCAGAAGAAATTAAAAAAATCAAGAAAGAGGGGGGCAGAGTCAAGATGGCCGACTAAGCCCACGTCTCCTTCTATCCCTCTGGAAACCAAGACCTGAACTAACAATCAAACAGAGCCTTCTGAGCACCTAATCAGCCTCAGGACGCGGCACAGAGCTGTTAATTGGGACTTCATACCACTCAGTGAAAAATTTCCTCTCTTTTGCTGACTCCCGCTCCTGGCTAGCCCCGGGCTCTCACGGATGGAAGGTAAACGCACCGTTTTGACTTTTTTTTCCTCGGTCTCAGCTGGCAGGCGGAGCTGGGCCTTGCCCGGCGGCTGGACTCAGACACGCTGCTGGGGGGATAGGCAGGCGAAATTCCCATATTCTGAGAGCCAGGCTCGGGACTGTGCTAATCTAGACACTTTGAGCCTTTCGTTTTGTAGCTGCCTCAGTGGGGTTTGTGCGGACCTCCGTGGTCAGGGTGCGGGATGCCATGTTGGTACCAAGATTTTAGTAGGACCTCGTTCTTAGCCTGGGAGCCAGCGCCTGCAAACGGGACAGCGCTTCTCCGTCAGAAAAGTAGTGATTTTGCACAGTGCTGCCTACATTGGGGGCCCTGCAACAGAAGCAGAGGAATCACTACCTCTGGGCACCTTTAGCCCCCCTGTCTGATGCCTGTGTGGAGGATGCCATCTTGGGTACGGTGGCCGCAGCTGGACCGAATTCTTAGCTTGGGAGCCAGAGCTTGCCCACAAGAGAGCGCTTTTGTAGCACAAAACCTGTACTCGACGCAGTGTTGGCTAAGGCTAGGCCCTGTGAGCAGAGGCCACCAGGGCACTAGGAGTGCTGTATTCTGAACTAGTTTGTTATCATCTGGGGTTGGATACAGTGGTGCTTACTTTGTCAGATGGGAAGAGGGAGCTCTACACCTGAAAACCTAACTGACTTGTGAACTGGTCAGATACCTTTTGCTTTACATTTGAAGACAGCCTAGAGAAATATCTGCAATCCATCCTCACAGTGCCTCTTCCAGCCTCTATATACTCACATGGGACCCAAAAAGCAACAGACAATTGTGGCATACAAGCAATCACTCATGGCTTCAGAAGGCTCCCAAACAAAGCAGCCAAGGAGTTTTCCAGATGAAGAAACTTTTATGAAAGCATCAGGCAGTGAATACAAATTGATTATATACAGGGCCCTTCTAGACCTTATACAAAATACAGCAGAACAAAATGAAAAATTAAGCAAGTTGTTTGATCTGATGGAACACCAGTACTTTGAAATCCAACAGATCAAGAAGAAAATCAAAGACATAGAAACTTCCATGGAAACCTAAGAAAACAGAATGGAACAAATGGAAAAAAGAATTTCTGACCTGGAAGACAGAGCTCCTGATGCCAGCGTCTATGAGCAGAAATGAGAAAAAAGAAACAAGAAAAATGAACAAACATTAAGAAGCATGTGGGACTCTATTAAGAGGAACAACCTTCGATTAATTGGAGTCCCTAAACAGGGTGAGACATCTGAGAACACAGAGAGTATTGTTGCTGAGCTGCTGAAAGAAAACTTCCCAGAAATCATGAAGGAAGAGAATATAGACATCTCAGATGCATGTAGTGTGCCACCCAATATAGATCTCAAAAGAAAGACTCCAAGACATATTATAATCAAGCTTAACAAAATGAAACATAAGCAGCAACTCTTAAAGGCAGCAAGACTCAAGGCAAAGCTAACATTCAGAGGGAAACCCTGTAGGCTCTCGTCAGATTTCTCAGCAGAAACCATGCTGGCACGGAGACAGTGGCACGACACATTCAAAGTCTTGAAGGAGAAGAACTTCCAACCAGGAATTACGTATCCTCCAAAACTGTCTTTCAAATACGAAAATGAAATTAAGACATTCCCAGATAAACAGAAACTCAGAGACTTTGTAAAAACCAAACCCAAAGTACAAGAAATACTGAAAGAAGTTCTTGGCTTTGGCTTAGAAGAACGAAACCACTAACTTTATATTTTAGAATGACACACTACTCAATACTCATTTAGGGAGGCTCCAAAGTAAATCACAGCTTTGATTTGGAAAGAAGCAACCCAGTGATTATCATGAAAACTATGGTGTCATCATAATAAAAGAGGGATGTACTACAGTCGTTATAGTCCTTCCAGATGGAGAGGAAGATGACCAGACTGATAGTAATTAAAATTGGGTTTCTAAATAGTTTATTAAGGGGGTTCATAGGGGCAGCTGTAAAGCACAACAAAGATGTATCATACCGTTTCAAGAAATCTAACACACGAGTCTCAACAATTATAAAACCAGCTCTGAAAAAGGTGAAAAATCAACTCACAAAAAGAGTGTCTCAGAACAGACTAAAAAGAACAACAAAGAAAACATCAATATAAAAATAAACATATCACAATGGCAGCAGTGAACACATACCTATCAATAATTACATTGAATGTGAATGGACTGAATGCTCCAGTAAAGAGACACCGAGTGTCATCTTGGATCAAAAGACACGGCCCATCCATATGTTGTCTACAAGAAACTCACTTGAGACCTAAAGACAGGAACAAACTGAAAATTAAAGGATGGAAGAATATATGTCAAGCTAACAATGAACAAAGAAGAGCAGGGGTGGCAATTCTAATCTCAGACAAAATCAACTTTAATGTCAAATCCACCATAGTGGACAAAGATGGACACTATTTATTGCTGAAAGGTTCAGTACACAAACAAGACTTAACTATATTAAACATTTATGCACCTAAAGTCAGAGCACCTGAATATGTTGAAGAAACACTGACTACACTCAAAAGAGAGTTAGATGACTCCACAATAATAGTGGGAGACGTTAACACTCCACTCTCATTACTAGACAGATCATCTAGGAAAACGCTCAGTTAAGATACAGAAGACCTCATTGACACAATTAACCAACTAAACCTCATTGATATATACAGAACTTTCCACCCATCAGCAGACAACTACACCTTCTTCTCCAGTGCACATGGAACATTCTCCAGAATTGACCACGTGATAGGCCATAATGCAATGCCCAACAAAATCCATACCATTGAATTATTGCAAAGCATCTTCTCAGATCATAAAGCCATGAAAGTTGAAATCAGTAGCAGAAAAAACATAGATAGAAAGTGGAACTCTTGGAAACTGAACAACATCTTGCTCAAAAAAACATGGGTTATAGAGGAAATCAGGGATCAATTAAAGAAATTCATGGATTCCAATAAGAACGAAAACACTTCCTATGAGAACCTATGGGATAGAGCGAAAGCAGTGCTCAGAGGTCTGTTTATCTCCATAAATGCACACATCTGGAAGAAAGAAAGAAACAAAATCAAGGAACTAACTCTACAGCTTGAACAAGTAGAAAGAGAACAACAGAGGAACCCCTCAGTCACCGGAAGAAAGGAGATCATAAAGATTAGAGCAGAGCTAAATGAATTAGAGAATAGAAAAACAATTGAAAAAATTGAAAAGACCAAAAGCTGTTTTTTTTCAAAAGATCAACAAAATTGATAAACCACTGGCTAAACTTACTAAAGAAAAGCAGGAAAGGAAACAAATAACCCAAATTAGAATTGAGAAGGGAGTTGTCACCACAGATGCAACAGAAATCAAAAACATCATAACAAAACACTATGAAAGACTGTACACTAACAAATTTGAAAACCTAGGGGAAATGGACCAATACCTTGACTCATACCACCTACCCAAATTATCACAACGTGAAGCAGAACAACTTAATAAACCCATCACAAAGGAAGAGATTGAAAAGGTCCTTGAAACACTGCCAACCAAAAAAAAGTCCGGGCCCAGATGGCTTCACGGCAGAATTCTACCAAGCATTTAGAGAAGAGTTATCCCCAATACTAATGAAACTATTTCACAGTATAGAAAGGGATGGAGTACTCCCAAACTCATTCTATGAAGCCAGCATAACCCTGATACCTAAGCCCGGGAAAGATCCAACAAAGACAGAGAACTACAGACCGATATCACTCATGAAGTTAGATGCAAAAATCTTCAACAAGATTCTTGGCAACAGAATACAACAACATATCAAGAAAATAATCCATCATGACCAAGTGGGATTCATACCAGGGATGCAAGGCTGGTTCAACATTAGGAAAACAATTAATGTGATTAACCACATATATAACACAAAAGACAAAGATCACCTGATTTTGTCCACTGATGCCAAAAAGGCATTTGATAAAGTCCAACACCCATTCATGCTAAAAACTCTTAGCAAAATGGGCATAGACGGCAAATTCCTCAACACAATAAGGACCATTTATACAAAGCCAATGGCCCACATCATCCTGAATGAAGAGAGACTGAAAGACTTTCCCCTGAGATCAGGAACTAGAGAAGGATGCCCACTGTCACCTCTCCTATTCAACATTGTGCTAGAAGTTCTAGCCAGAGCAATTAGAGAAGACGAAGAAATAAAGGGCATCTGCATCGGCAAAGAGGAAGTTAAAATCTCCCTGTTCGTAAATGATATGATTGTATATGCAGAGAACCCCAAGGAATCTGTAAGTAAGCTATTCAAACTGATAGAAGAGTTCAGCAAAGTTTCAGGATACAAGATAAACATAAGTAAATCAGTAGGTTTCCTTTATACCATCCACGAGACTGTTAAGGAGGAAATTATTAAATCAATACCATTTGCGATAGCCCCTAAGAAGATAAAGTACCTAGGAATTAATCTAACCAGAGAAACAACAGACCTTTACAAAGAGAACTACAAGCCCTTACTACAAGAAACTAAGAGAGACTTAGATAAATGGAAAAACCTACCCTGCTCATGGATAGGAAGACTTAACATTGTGAAAATGTCTATTTTACCCAAAGCAATTTATTTATATAATGCAATCTCAATACAAGTTGCAGCATCATTTTTTAATGAGATGGAGAAACAAATCACCTATTTTGTTTGGAAAGGGAAGAAGCCCCGGATAAGTAAGGTACTACTAAAGAAGAAGAACACACTGGGAGGCCTCATTACCCAACCTTAGAACATACTACACTGCCACAGTGGTCAAAACAGCCTGGTAGTGGTACAAGAACAGACAGATCAATCAATGGAACAGAATTGAGACCCCAGAGATGACACCATCTGCCTATGAACAGTTGATATTCGACAAAGGCCCTAAGACATTAAACTGGGGTAAAAACAGTATCTTCAACAAATGGTGCTGGCAAAATTGGTTATCCATCTGCAATAAACTGAATCAAGATCCATATCTTACACCTTATACAAAAACCAACTCCAAGTGAATAAAAGACCTAAATATCAAACCTAAAACGATAAAGCTCATCCAAGAAAAGGTAGGAACAACATGGAAGTTTTAATACAGAATGAGAACAGATTCCAAAATCTGTCAAAGAAACCTCAATCAACAGAAGAGAAAGTAGATAAATGGGAACTATTAAGAATCAAGCACTTTTGCTCATCCAAAGACTTTATTAATAGAATTAAAAGAACACCCACAGAGTGGAAAAAAATATTTGGCAACTCTATGTCAGATTGACACCTGATCTCCATAATCTATAAGATACTACAAAATATCAATAAGAAGAAGATAAACCATCCAATTAAGCGATGGGCAAAGGAGATGTACAGACACTTCAGTAAACAGGAGATCCGGGCAGCCAAAAAACACATGCGGACATGTTCACAATCTTTAGTTATTAAAGAAATTCAAATCAAGACAACAATCAGATACCATCTCATCCCAACAAGATTGACCATGATCCAGAAAACGCAAAACAACAAATGCCGGAGAGGCTGTGGAGAAAGTGGAACCCTCCTACACTGTTGGTGGAGTTGCAAAATGGTCCAGCCTGTTTGGAAGGCAATCTGGCTTTTCCTTAAGAAAAATGGATATTGATATACCATTTGACCCAGTAATTCCACTACTTGGAATATATCCTACAGATTCAAGGCCTTTCACACCGACGGACACATGCACCAGAATGTTTATCGCGGCACAGTCCACAATAGCAAAAAGGTGGAATCAACTCAGATGCCCAACAATAGAAGAATGGATAGGTAAACTGTGTTACATATACTCAATGGAGCACTACGCAATGATAAAGAATAACGATGATTCCAGGAAACATCTCCTAACCTGGTTTCAACTGGAAGACATAATGTTGAGTGAGAGTAGTCAGCGACAAAAGGACAAATAGTGTATGAGACCTCTACGATAAGATCTCAAAAACAGACTTGTGTATAGAAGAAAAGACTCTTTGACAGCTGCAAGGGAGGGGAGGGAGGGAAGGAGGGTGATGGGGTGAGGGTTTAGTTTAGGGAATTACTAGAAATCCAGTTGGAAGAAAGCGGTGACTGCACACCTTAGGAACAAGAACAACATTAAGTGGACTTCAGCATAACTTGAGTACTCCTTCCATCTTGACTCAATACTGCAAGGATAGAGTAGCTGGGGCGGGGAGCGGGGGACCATGCTCTTAGGCGAATTCCAGGCCAATTGGCACAACTAGCGTTTTGCTAAGAGGGCTCTCTGCACCCCACATTGGTGAGTGGCTTCTGGGGTCTTAAAAGCTACCAAGCTGCCATCCGAGGACACAGCAAATGGTCCCAACTAAGCAGGAACGGATGCTCACTGAGGGCCAAAATGGCATGTGGTAAAGACAACCGAGAAGACAGAGAAACCCACAAGAGTGGGTGCCTACATTGACCTGGGACCGGAGGAACCGGATGGTGCCCGGCCACCACCAGTGATGGCCATGACGGAGCTCACAGAGAGGAGCCTCACTGGCAACACAAGAATAAAAAGAGGTGCATCATGAGATCTCCACTAAAAGACCTCAATTGATGGTCCAGCGGTTTTGGGGTTCCTCTGAGAGCATGGCCCCCGGCCCTGATGCTGCCCGTTCCCATAAATTATAACAAAGGTCCACTCTTTGGACAGGAATGGATTGGACTTGGGAATGCAAAGTAACCATATATTGGAAACAGTTTATGGTTCTATACATCTATAGGATGTCATCTTGCTGACCTCTGGCCGGAGGAAGGGGAGTGGACGGAGACGAGGGGAACGGAGACTGTTAGGAGGATGAGACATGTATGGAACAGAGAGGAATAGTGTGCAGTCACCGGACAGGGAGAGCAGTGGCAGCTGCATATAGGGGGGCATGTAAATTTACATGTGAGTGTACATTTTCACTCAGTTATGTTAAATAAAAATAAAAAATTAAAAAAAATCAAGAAAGAAAAATGATTGGAAATGCATGTAGCGCAGTGAACTACTTTTATACAGTCTTTCTAGTCTTGGTCTTGTAACTCCTATGAAATAATTGTCTGGATTTGTAAATTAGATATGTAAAACCCTTAACGGGGATTGACAGTTTGCCACGACTTTGTGAGTAAGGTGACTGTGGACTACCAAGGCGATGGATCTGTTTTGCCTTCCTGCCAGATTCAGAAGGGCTCGTCTTAAAGACATCTTAGGGGACCTCACTATGATCAAGGTGGAGAATCTGCAGCTGAATAAATCCTTTAGATAAAGAACCTGGGGTCCCCGAGCTGTGAACTTTCTAGATGTAGAGGGAAAACTGAATGCTGAAAATGGCAGGAGACAGCGCTGTTGAGTCTGGCTGGACCCCCGAGTATGACCTGAGAACCTTTGGGCAGGAGGCCTGCCAGTGAGTCAAAAAGAGCTGGTAAACTTGCCTGTGTGGGGCAAAACCTTAAATGTACCCCGTGCTGGGGTTGCCTCAGAAGATCCTGGGGAGAAATCTTCCTAAATTAGGGTAGAGGCAGATGCCTTTCGGCAGGATGCTTGCCAGAAGAAATAAAATAACTGTTAATATTGGTTGTTCAGGGTAAGAGAAGTCACAGCATGCCTGTGCAAGACGTTGCACCTCTCCTCTCTAGAGCAGTAGGACCCTGGATGGTAAGATGGTGAGAGAGCCCACACACCCAGTTAGCATGGCAGGAGCCAGCAGCCAAGGCTTAGAAGGGCCCAGTGGTAAAGGCTCTGGAGATCCAATGAAAGGGTCTTCCAGCTGGCAGCAAGGCCCATACAGGCCCGGCATCGGAGCTGAAATCTTCAGAGCCAAACTGGCCTCTCCCTGACTGCGACCCTCAGAAGTGTGATATTTGCCTGGGGCACTGGCCACATGAACACAGCATTTGACCTGAACCATAGCACTGCCTGCCTAGCAATGTGAGAATACAAAAAATCGAAAATGTTGCCCGTCAGTCATTTCCAACTCATAATGACTCTATAGAACAGAGTAGGACTACCACAAGGAGTTTCCAAAAAGCTCCTGGGGATTCAAACTGCTCTCCTTTTGGTTGGCAGCCTTAGCACTTAGTCATCGTGCCACCAAGGTTTCCAACATGTGAATAACCTTCGAGTGGATTCTGACTCATATGGACTCTGTAGGACAGAGTAGAACTGCCTCATAGAGCTTCCAGGAGCACCTGGTGGATTTGAACTGCTGACCTTTTGGTTAACAGCTGTAACACTTACCCACTACATCACCAGGATTTCCAGCATAAGAATACACATGATTTGTTCAGGGAAAGGTAAATATTTCCCCTTTAAGAATCTTGTTATGTTTAATGTTTACTTTCTATAAACGCTAATAATATCTTTAACTTTGCCAGCCCTGTGTAAGTGGTTCCATGGAATGTTTGATACTAGTGAGTAGACACGTCTTATTCCTAGCAGCCTAATGGTTGCCTGGAAGTGGAGGTATAATCTGTTTGCATGTGCAATGCAGATAGACAGACATGTATGTACAGGGAACAATAATTTTTCCCACTAGTGCAAGTCTATAGTCAAGAGATAATCTGGGATAGTAAATAACACAATATTACTTAGAGTCCAACCTTATTTAGTTCTGGTTCTGTTGATTACTGATTGTCTCTAAGCATGGATTCCTTCAATATAAAATGTGTTAATTTCTAGGATAAACAATTGGAAATCGTTTATGCTTTAAAAATGAGTGGCATATAATAGCTGTCCAAGACTTCACCATTTATAGACAATAATGAAAATAAACCATTTTATTTTTCAGTGGGAATATCTACCAACTTGCAGATAAGATTTCTGGAGGACGTTTCCATAGACGCTATACTGTACTTTATCTGAGTTTTCATTGTATATTTTATTTAGGCAGAAAAGGGTGAATGCTTTCACATTTGGATGGGAGATTACAAGTTAAATAAACTAAATAACAGTATAAACAAGTCATGTTAAATTCAAAAGGTTGAATAATTTATGCATTCAGATTTGGCTTTGCCTGAGTGTATGAAGCTTATGAATTTTCATGAAATGACTATTTCAAAAATTTAAAGATTGATTACTTTTTTTTCAAATTGTCAAATATATGTTAGCCTGTCAAGTCATTCTCTGATCATGCAGAAGACATCAAAAACACATTGATAAAAGAAAAAAGGATGCAATTGATTATCCAGGATTTCAGCCCATTTATTCACCTCTGTGATAACAATTCTCTCTACTTATTCCAAATTACTCTTAAACAACTATTGACAAAAATGAGATGGGATTCAGTTGTGTAGCTTCTGGTTTTGGAAAGGAACTAGACTATTGATTTGTGTTCTTTTAAGTTTCTTTCTTTGTTGATTACTTCATTTTGCCTTACTCCAATTTTTGATGTGGTTAAATTGACAAGTTTAAAAAATACGTAACCAAATTGAATTAATTATTTGATCAGAACTATTTTTATCATCTTTAATTTTTCACTTCTTTAATACAGAATTCTTTTTTTCTTCTTAATTGTATAATTCATCAGACCACCCTAAAGCTAGCTCTTCCCTTTCTCAGTAAGATAGTTTAAAATTTCAGTTTGTATTGCTCCAATTGTCTGCCTAAGCATGTTTAGCTTATCATATCAACATTAAAGGGAAATGTAGAATTGTAAATGACAGTGATTTTTTTTCTCAGAATGCAAATGTCTGGATTATCTATTTAGAGAATTTATTTATGTTTGTGTTTATAATCCACATTATAAAGAATTAAAAAAAATTCAGTTAACTGAGCTGATTTCACATCCTACTCAATATGTTAAGGGCCACAAAGCAGTTATTGTATTTGACTATAAAATACATATGTTTTTTCCATCTTCTCTCATCTGATGAGAGACCCAGCCCTCTGACCATAGTTGCAGATCTGGCCAACTCTACCAACCTGTTCTCTAGGCCATGATGCCTCGAGGTAGGCGTCAGACCCAAGCAGAATCACAATCTGGTTCTCTGGGGTTAGTATACAGATGTTTTAAAAGGAAGCTCTGTTTCTGCTAGCATTACTATGCTGAGAGATGTATGTTTAAAATCTGTGCAACTCAGCTACATCCTGATTCCAGTCTCTGAGGCCCTAGAACCTGCAACAATTCTTTAGTTGTTTTGAGCTGCCATGAGACCTTTCTTATCCAAGAGAACCAATGTGCTTCTGTTTTTTTTGCTTAAGTTAATTGAGTTGCTGTCATTTGTAACCAGCATACTCATTTTTGTAATATATAGTAAGAGTGCTTAAATTGATAAATTAGAGCCACTCCCACCTTTGATAGATGGAGAGGGATTGTCTCACAGATCTAGTCCATGACAACCAGTGAGGTGCGATGGTGCTCGACCCTGTGGCATTTTGCGTTGTAAGTGTAGAAGAAAGAAGGCTGCATGTGGAGAGTCCTTGAACTTCTTTAAAATCATTTTATCGTTCTACTTGGAGGAAGAAAATCATACAGTATAGTGAAGCTGTATCACGTTAGCTTATACTGATGCACGTATACCTGTTTCTCTATTCCTCCCATCCTTCTCTATGTACACAAATAATTCAGAAAATTAGACAAATAATTCAAAAAAAAAGAAAGAGGTGGCAGAGAAAGAGGCTGGGAGGGAGGGAAGAGGAGAAAGGGAGAGAGAGAAGAAGTGTAGGAGAGAGTGAGGAAGAACACCAACGAGAAGAAGAGAGAGGGAGAGAAAAGACCCTGTAGAGTGGGTGTCGAGCAAAGGGGTACAAAAAATTAACCCAGAGCAAGCAAAGATAATGATGAATATAGGTCATTTTACAGCCCCTGAGCACTTCATCCTACTCTTTTTCCTACTCCTTCCTTGTCTCTTTTAAGTGATAAAATGTACTCTGATGTTATCCTATATATATTTCCTTTTAATTTTATATTGCACTGTGTTAAATGTGTTATATTTATTTAAAATGTTAATAGACCTCTAGTGGCATAGTGGTTAAGAGGTATAGGCTGATAACCAAAAGGTCAGAAAGTTTGAATGCGCAGATCCCCCTTGGAAACCCGGTCAGACAATTCTATGCTGTCCTATAGAGTCAGAATCCACAGTAATTTTTTTTAATGCAAAATTTACACATTGAGATACACTAAAGATGAAAAGTTAAGACATTAGCAAGGGTAAGTTTGATTCCCCATTAATTATTTGTAGAATTTAACTCAGAGAAAGTACGATGCCTCTGTTTTTAAACCCACTTATATTTTCCAAGTACATGTTAAAAGAAAGTATAGATAAGAAGTGGAGTAGAAGTAAAAAGCATGTGAAAAGAACATTTGGTTTTGCTTTACTAAATGTTTTAAGGTAAATTTTTGTGAAGCATTGCTAACTCACTCTAGAGAGGCTTTGTGTGAGCTCTCTTTCATCACCGTGATCCAGAGTGGTAAAAACACATCTAAAATTAATTCTCTGAGGTCTATTTATACTATGAGGTTCAGCGTTGGCTTCATGAAAGTTTATGCTGAAAAAGAAATTAGAACTCTTGGCCCTGTGCTCCCTCCTCCCCTCCCATGTATCCATCTACCAGTCAGGAGAGAAGGAGGAGGTAAATAAAGAGATTAGTTAAATATTACATTATCTGAAATATATTGTATTGATAAGCTGTCTGAAAATTTTAAACTTAAATGTTAGAAAAAACTTTTAGTAAAATATGAAGATGAATAGTAATATTTTTATCATTTTTTAATGGTATGAAAATTTTGGAAATTAAAAAATATCATTTGAGTAGAGGGCATGGTAAATGAACTATCATGAAGACGTTATCCATTTTCAGTAGTTATAAGCATGTACAAGAGTTAGAGGACTCTCTGTGTGTGTGTGTGTGTGTGTGTGGAAACCCTGGTGGTGTAGTGGTTAAGTGCTATGGCTGTGAACCAAAAGGTCAGCAGTTCAGATCTACCAGGTGCTCCTTGGAAACTGTATGGAGCAGTTTTAGTCTGACCTGGAGGGTTGCTATGAGTCAGAATCAATTTGATAGCAATGTGTTTTACATACATATTTTATATATTTAGTAGAAAGAGTTAAATCAAACTTTGACCTCATGATCAATTCTAATTTGGCCTAATGAGGCCTAATTTGGCCTAATTAGAAAATATTTCATCCTTATTTAAGAAATATTTGGACTGTTCTTAAACTCAAGTAAAGACTTAAAATGAAGGAAAAACTTGAGACTGTCTAGTATTTTAGGCACTGTGCTGTGTTCTTAAGAGTAAGAGCCCAAATTCATATTACAAATTTTTCTTCTAACTTGAGATGCAAATCATTGCAAAAGTTAACAGCAGAGAAGTAAGTAAAGGGGAAATTTCTACAGGAACTCAGAGAACACCAGTCATTAATTACAGAATATCATATGAAAGAGATAAGAAGTTAGACTAGAATTTCATTTCCATACTTTTTATTTTTTCCTTTTTTAAAGCTTCTCGCTTTTTTTTTTTTCTCTTTCTCCCCCAGGCTTGAATTGTGATTTTGAATTGTATTAGTGAATCTGGGTTATAAAAAGATTTTGCTAAAGCTCATTAAACTGTAAAACTGCTTAGATTTTTGTATCTTCACCAATTTTCAATAGGAAGGACTAAAAAGGAGGTCTTGAGCTATGAAAAATGAACAAGATTGCTGCTTGAAATTTGAACACATTTCTGAGCCTAGAAAGAGTCTGCAGATGGCTCCAAAATAAACAGTAAATGCCTATCCTAAGGCTTTTTATCAACTATGCTTCTTGATGTATGTAGTTCCCTCTCTGTTAAGTGCTTCTTGCATGTGACACTTCTGTTCAAATTGCAGATAATAAAGTTTAAAGAATGTTCTGCTGTGAGAAAGTCGTGATTCCATAAACAGCTTCAGTTAGGTTGGTATAAAGATATAATCAGAAATTATAACTCATTTAGTCTCTTGATAATCCTTTGGCAAATTTATATCTTCACGTAAACTCTATTCAGTGCTGTGATTTCTAAAGTAATGATGTTTTAACATTTATTAGGCATCTACATACATATGCCAGGCACTATCCCAAGTATTTGCTATATAATAAATTATTCAATGCTCACATCAATCCCATAAGTACAATATTATCATTTTCCCTTCTTTTACTGAAAATTAATCTGAAGTGCAAAAGGTAAGTTTCTGCAGGGCACAGTACTTAGGTGGCTGATCAAGGATTCAAATTCAAGCTCTAAGCCCCGTGCTGCTAACCACTAGGTGTACAAACAAACAAAACAAAAACAATAGTGGCAACAGCAAAGAGACTAGACTTAGAAGATTTAAGTACTTCCAACTGATAATTATTTATAAATACGATGATGGATGCTAATTATTCTAGCATTCAAAGTAAATAAGATTCAGAGCCAGTATTTGCAAATGCATATAAATTTTTAGATTTTTTTTTTTTTGCATTTTAATGGGAATGATGGTATTTTGCTTTGTTTTTGTTGTTGTTAGGTACCCTTAAGTTGGTTCCATTTGACAGTGACCCCATGTATAACAGAGTGACACACTGCCTGGTCTGTGGCGTCCTCACAATCTTTGTTATTCTTGAGCCCATTGCTGTCACCACTATCTCACTCCATCGGTGTTGAAATCGTCTTCTTTTGGCTGACCCTCTACGAAGGATTATGTTCTTCTCCAGGAACTGATCCTCCTGATAATATGTCCAGAAGATGTGAGATGTGAGATGTAGTCTTAACATCTTTACTTCTAAGAAAACTTCAAGCTGCACTTCTTTCAAAACAAATTTGTTCACCCTTCTGGCAGTCCATAATATATTCAATATTCTTTGCCATCAGTTCTTCTTTATTTGTTGTCCAGCTTAAATGAGGCAGTTGAAAACTCCATGGTTTGGGTCAGGTGCACCTTAGTCTTCAAGGTGACTTCTTTGCATTTCAACACTACAAAGAGGTCTTTTGCAGCAAATTTGGTCAACGCATTGTGTGATTTCATAATTGTTGCTTCCATAGGTGTTGGTATGGATCTAAATAAAATGAAATCCGCTGCAACTTCAGTATTCTATTCATTTATGTTGTTTCTTATTTGTCCATATGTGAGAATTTTTGTTTACATTATGTTGAGTTTTAATCTACATGGAAGGTCTTTGGTCTTCATCAGTAAATGCTTCAAGTCCTCTTCACTTTGAGCAAGCAAGATTGTGTCATCTGCATAACAGGTTGTTAATGGGTCTTCCTCAATTCCTGATGCCTCATTCTTCTTCATATAGTCCTGCTTCTCAGATAATTTGCTCACTACACAGATTGAATAGGTATGATGAAAAGATACAACTCTGCTACATGCCTTTCCTGACTTTAAACCATGCATTCCGCCCTTGTTCTGTTTGAACCACTGCTTCTTGTTTTATGTAGAGGTTCCTGATGAGCACAATTAAGTGCTCTGGAATTCTCATTCTTCATAGTGTTATCTGTAATTTTTTTTTGACCCACGTGGTCAAATGCCTTTGCATAGTCAGTAAAACACAGATAAACATCTTTCTGATATTTGTTTTCAACCAGGATCCGTCTGACAACTGTGATACCCTTCTTTCCGTGGCCTCTTCTGTATCTGGCTTGCGTTGCTGGCAGTTCACTGTCAAAATACTACTGCACTTGCTTTTGAATGATCTTCAGCAAAATTGTATTTTTCTATGATATTAATGATATTGTTTGATACTTTCTGCATCTGGAAATAGGCATAAATACAGATCTCTTCCAGTCAGTTGGCCAGATAGCTGTCTTCCAAATTTCTAGGCATAGTCAAATGAGCACTTTCAATGCCTCCTCCATTTGTTGAAACATCTCAGTTTTCTGTCAGTTCTTGAAGCCTTACTTTTTGCCAATGCCTTCAGCGTAGCTTGAAGTTCTTTTGGTACTGTTGGTTCAGGATTGTATGCTGCTTCCTGAATGCTTGAATGCTGAAAAGTAATTTTTGGCATAGAACCTATATTTGTTCCATCTTCTTGTGATGCTTCCTGCACTGTTTAATATTTTTCTTGTAAAATCTTTCAATATTGTAACTCAAGGATTGAATTTTTTCTTCGGTTGTTTCGGCATGAGAACTGTCAAGCATGTACTTCCCTTGTGGTTTTCTATTTCGGGTCTTGTGCTTTGTCTTCTCAGGCCACCCTTCAAGTTCTTCTGTTCAGCTCTTTTAGTTTCATTGTTTATTCTGTTCTGTTTAGCTCCTCAGCATTCAAGAGAAAGTTTTACCATCACTTCTGACATCCATTTTGGTAATTTCTTTCTTTCTTGTCTTTTTAATGACGTCTTTCTTTCTTCATGCAGATCTGCCAGTTACGTTCACAAACTCATCCTAGAAAAAGTACTGCATGCCGCATTGCTGAATATCAGTACAATCACCTTCAGGGTACTTTTGGAAAGCTATTGTTACCAAATACCTGAAAAACACAGTTCTAACAACAGGGGGAAACTGAGGCTGAAGGCCTGGGAGGTTCTGTTGCAGAATCATCACTCCAGGCTGGTGGTCTGAGAGGCTTTGCTGCAAAGCAATCACCCCACCCCGTCTTGGGAAACAGGACACTTCCGCTTCACAAGGCCAAAATGGTGATGAAAAATGTTACACTTTAATTATGTGATTTAAAACTGCCCTGGAAAAGGAACAATAGTGTAGTCAAGGAAAGTCTGATGACTGTTTTTCTGAGGTTCTCTGTTAGATCACTAAACTGGAGCAGATGATACCAGACATCGGCCCTTCTGCCCCAACAGAGGAAGACCTTAAGGCACAGACCTTGGGGCACAGACTGTTTTTGCTTGAAACAGAAACTGTCTTGTTGACCATTTTTGCCACACCTCACGATTACCTCAGCCCTGCTGTTGCATGTAACTTTTCCTAAATAAACCCCTCTGATCTGACCAGAGGGGGAAGATTTTTGGAGGAGCTATTTCCTCTGCCACCTTTGTACAGCTATACAAATAAACCTTTGATTTAATTCACCCTAACCTCCTTATCTCAGTGGTTGGCCTTGCAGCAGTTGTTTCTCTGGTAACACTAGTCACTGATGGCAATGCCTAGTCCACCTTTCAGAACAATTGTGTAACTTTTTTGGAGTGACAGAACTGTCATCATACTACACTTTGTGTCCTGAAGGTCATCAAAGTGTCTTCCTTTCAATATTTCCTTTATCTTCAGGTATACTAAAACGTCATTGGAGGCCAGATCAGGTGAGTAGGGACTGTGTTCCAATACAGTTACTTTAAGTTCCAATACGAGTCTACTTTAAGGAGGTATCTTTTCACTGGTTATCTTCTGAGTACCTTCTGAGTACCTGGCTACAAGCTCCCTCCCAGATAACTATACAATTGAATTCACAAATTTGCCACTATGACACTGAGTGCAATAGCCATTCCAGAAAGAATTCTGAATTGCTTTGAAAGTGGACTAGACACTGGCATTGGTGCATAGCTTCCCAAGGGGGGTACTTCAAAGGTGACCACAGTGATATTTAGCAGTGAGGTATGTAGCACTTAGAACAATTAAGTGTGCAGCCTTCATTATGAGACCTTATATGACATCCTTACAGTTGTTCCACAACTTGTCTGTTCTTTAGTGTTCAACGTGCCAAGTTTGTTCCTGAAATGGTCTCTACACTCAGGAGGTATATACTCCAGTTCACATTTTGGCTCACATGGACTTATTCTAATTTCCTTCAATTTCAACTTCAATTTGTATATGAGCAGTTGGTGGCATGTTCCACACTTAGCCCCTAGGCTTATTCTGACTGATGATATTGAACTTTTCCATTGTCTCTTTCCGCAGATGTAGTCAATTTGATTTCTGTGTATTCCACATGTATAGTTGCTATTTATGTTGTTGAGAAAAGGTATTTCAATGAAGGGGTTGATAGCTTTGCAAAATTCTATAATGTGATCTCTGGCATCATTTCTACTAATGAGGCTATGTTTTCCAACTACCAGTCCTTCTTCTTTATTTCCAACTTTTGTGTTCCAATCATCGGTAATTATTAATGCATACTAATTGTGTATGTGACCAATGTTAGAGTGCAGAAGTTGGTAAAAATCTTCAGTTTTTTTACCTTTATCCATAGTGGTTGGTGTGTACATTTTTCACAGTGTCTCAGTAATTGATCTTCCTTGTAGGTATTGGAATATTACCCTATCACTGATAGCATTGTGCTTTAGGACTTGTCTTAAAATGTTCTTTTTGAAGATGAATGCAATACTATCATTTAAGTTTTCTTTCATGGCAGAGTAGCCCATATAATTGTCCAATTCAAAATGACTAAAACCAGTCAATTTCAGCTCACTGACACCTAGGACATCAATATTTGTGTGTTCTATTTCATTTTTGACAATTTTCAATTCACCAAGACTCATACTTTATACATTGTATATTCCTATTATTAATGGATATTTGCAGCTGTTTCTTATTTTGAGTGATGTCTCACCAGCAAGTGAATATCCCAGAAGCCTGTTGTTACAGTCGAGTCTACTTTAAGGAGGTATCTTTTCACTGGTTATCTTCTGAGTACCTTCCAATCTGAGGGGCTCATCTTCTGACACTGTATTAGACATTGTTTTATTGCCATTTATAAAGTTTTCACTGGCTAATTCTTTTCAGTAGTGGACTATCAGTTCCTTCTTCCTAGTCTGTTTTAGACTGGAAATTCATCGGAAACATGCCTGCCATTGGTGACTCTGCTGGTAGTTGAGTTCTGGGGTTGCATAACTTCCAGCATCACAACAATATGAAAGCTCCCATGGTATGACAAACCGACAAATGTGGAAATTTTATTTTAGGGTTTATAAAATTGATTTTAAAAAGCGATCAAGACTACAATGTCAAAAAAAGAGGAAAATAGGCAGAATATATATAAATGAATAAAACCAGAGATATCAGAAAATCCTTCCACTGATTTTTTTCAAAAATATGCAGATACACACCTAGGAAAAGATCATGGAAGAAATCACTGACTCAGGCAATGTAGAAATTTGCTACCTGAAAGAAGGCAAAGGGAAACCAATGAAACTACATTTGTGTACGCCTGTGGCAGATGCCATCAGTTGTATCATATCAAGGTGACACCATTCCAGGATGTGCTCCTGCAGGTTTTGCTGGTAGCCAAGAAATGAACATCCGATCTCTTTCAGCAGCCCTTAACGAATAAGTGACAGAAATTGATATATAGATAATGTAGCTTTCTTACCCTTCAGATGAGAAAAATTTAAAGTTTGAATTTTACACTATTTTTTTAGAATTATCCATCATGTTTTAAACTTCATTTAGTCACAATGATTGTTGGTTTAGTAATGCACTGCTTTTTGTCTCTTATTTGGGAAATTGATTGCTAAGAAACAGCTTCAAATGTTGAGAGCTTAAAATAACAACCATTTTACTGTATTTGACAAGTCTTTAAAACAGAAATTTGGGCAAGGCTCAGATGAATTTCCCTTTTGATTCATGTAACACCAACTGTAAACATTCTGGAATTCAGCTGGTATACAAAATAGTTTTGCTCACATGCATTTTATATTGTTTGGGACAGCTGGAAAGCTAAGCCTAACTCAGTCTCTTTCCCTGTCTTTGAACTATCAAGGCCTTTCTATCTAGTCTCTGTAGCAAGTCACTGACATTCATACAAGGCACTCAAGATCAAATATTTCAAGAGATGGGAAGTAGAAGCTACCAGTCGCTTAAGGTCTAGGTCTGGAATTTGGCACCCCTTCTGCTGTATTTTTACTCAAAGTAGTCTGAATACTGCTTCCTCAGACCAGCTTCAAGGAACAAGGAGAGAACACTGCCTCCACATACCAGTTGAAGGACTATCGACAATTTCGTGGCTGTCTTTGATTTGCTATACAACCTTCTCCTCTGCTGTGTCTCTCTTCTTTCGCTTTCTACTTTTATTAGTTTGTTTATTACCCAACTAAACTACCTGCTCCAAAATCCTTGGTGAGCGTTTGTGTCTGGAAGAATGCAAACTAGGAGAAGCATTTTTAATTCAAGAAAAAGAACTATTTTCTTTTATAGACTATATATACATATATATGTGTACATAGAGTATATACATATTTATTGTATATTACAGTGATATATATATTGTATTGTATACCATGGTGAAGTAGCTATATACTATTTCTTGTCAATTAGATCAGAGGTGAGAGATTCTGATTTAACTAAGCAACAGTTGGTACTTAAATATTTTCAACTCTAATATTTTGTTATTGAAAATTGGAAGAATAAACCTAAAAGGAATCATTTAGATAAAAGCAAGATTGAAAGGCAAATGCCAAGCTGTATTTCCTTTTTCTTCAATTGAAAGGTCTGACTCAATTTAAGAAATTGGTTCTTTTCTCATAATTTATCAAATGATTGTTCCAGTTGACAAGAAGTCAGAGTGTTAATTGGCTTACTCAACTAACGTCTGTATGTTACAACAGCATCCTTAATTTGATCTGCACAGGCAATAGAAAAGGATAGAAAATTAACTTTTCTATACACCTCCAGTATTTTAGAAGCACTACCACTTATTTTACACATCTCTTTTGTTTAATCCTCACATCAAAAACGGTATTCACATTTTATAGAGGAAGAAACTAAGATTTTGTTAGTAAGCAGGGATTCTAATACAGTGTTTCTGGCCACAGAATCAGATAGTTTCAAATACACTTCATACTTTCCAGTCCAGAGGTAAAAATGCTTAGTGGGTTTTTCATTTGGGGAAAGTGAATTACAGACTGTGGGATGTCATGCGATGTTTTACACAGCTACTAGTGGTTATAATACCCTGATGGTGTAGTTGAGGCAATTTTCCTTCGCACCATAGATCCCCTGGATTTCATTATTATGGTAAACAGCTACTACTGATGTCTAGTTTGATGTACCCCTGATAAGAGAGCTTCTCTTGTTCTCCTTATGTTCTGTGGCTCTTTTTACTCATTGTTGACCAGTCTATGCATAGCTGATTTCTATTTCCTAAGTATTCACACCCTAAATTCCTATTCCTGCTCCCAAGTTACTTTAGAATCTAAACACTTCAGGTCAGTGTGTGACCACACACAAACAAAACTACAAAAAACAACTCATGCCTATCAATGGATGGATAACAAAATGTGGTACAAATAGTGAAATACTAATCAGCCAGTAAGTATTCCACTTGAGAAGCAATGCACTGATGCCAGTGCCTAGTCCATCCTTCAAAGCAATTTTGGAGCTCTTTTTATGGGATGGCCACCAGAGCTGTCACTGTATTACTCTTGATGTCATGAATCTCATCAAAATATCTTCTTTTCAATATTTTCTTTATCTTCAGATAAAGAAAAAAGTCATTTGTGGCCAGATCAGGTGATGAATAAATAAACAAATACAGTTATTTGTTTACTGGCTAAAATCTTCTTCACAGACAACCATACAGACAACCATAGCCAGTGTGGGTAACGTCCATTCCAGAAAGAGAGCCAAAATTGCTTTGAGTGGTGGAGTAGGCGCTGGTGTTGGTGCATAGCTTTCCAAGGGGAGTGCTTCAAAGGTGACTGTAGTGATACTCAGCAATGAAGTATGTAGCACTTAGAAAAATTAAGTTTATGGACTTAATTGTCAGATCTCATGTGTTAACAGTCCTTTACCAATAATGTGAAATTTTAAAATGATACCCTAATTCTTCATATTTGACTCAATTTCTGGTTGCTATTTTGTTCCAATTATTTATCTTTTCTTTTGCTAATAACCTGTGTATACATTCAATCAGCAGTTTTGTTAAACTTTCATTTTTTCCTATAAGTATTTGCAGTTATAAATTTCTCAAAATACTGCTCTGATTCTACAAAATTTGATATGTTTTCATTATCCTTCAGTTCCAAATTTTTTTTTTTTTAATTTTCATTTCTATTTCTAATTCAGCTTAGGAGTTATTTAGAAGTGTGTGTGTTTGAATTTCCAAATGTTAAGTGTTAAGTTCTACTGTGGTCAGAGATGGTGACGCCATATGATTTTAATCCCTTGATCCACACCCACCCACACGTGTGTGTGTATGTATATATACACACATATAGATAACATACATGTATATATTTATATACATACATACATATATAAATTCTTTTCAGCCCAGCATATGGTTCATCTAGATGAATATGTCATAAATATGTGTAAAAAATGTATATTTGCAATTGTCTGATATAATGTACTATAAATACCAACAGATAAGATAGTTGATACCTGTTGCCATCCAATTGATTCCACTTATAGGACAGGGTAGATCTGCACCATAGAGTTTGCAAGGAGCACCTGGTGGATTCGAACTTCTGATATTTTGGTTAGTAGCCATAGCACTTAACCACTATGCCAGCAGGGTTTCCAGGTGATTGATAGCATTGTTTATTTTTTTCTCTGTCTTTATTTACTGTGTATGTGTTGATATAATCAGTCTATCAATTGCTAAGAGAGAATGTTGACATCTCCTGCACTTGGCATTATTTACTTCTGATAATTTTTTTTTTTTTTTCTGAAATTTGAAGATCTGTTGGTGTAGAGCTATGGCTGCTAGCCAAAAACCTAGCTGTCTGAAGCCGGCAGGAACTTGTTGGAAACCTTACGGGGCAGTTCTACTCTGTCTTATAAGCTTGCTATGAGTCAGAATCAACTTGATGGAAAAGGGTTTGGCTTTTATTGGTTTAGACATTTATGATGTATCTTCCTGAGGAGTTGAAGTTTTACCAAGAAATGTCCTTATTTATCGCCATTATGTTTTCTTGAAGTTTATTTTATCTGGTATCAATATAACCATATCTGTGTTCTTATGTATCTATTTATATATGTATTTCTTTCTATCCATTTTTTTCCAACCTACCTATATCTTTATGGAAAACCTGGTGTCACAGTGGTTAAGTTCTATGTCTGCTTACCAAAAGGTCAGCAGTTCAAATCTGCCATGTGCTCCTTGGAAGCTCTATGAGGCAGTTCCACTCTGTCTACAGGGACATTATGAGTCAGAATTGACACCATGGCAGTGAGTTTGTATCTTTATATTTGAAGTGTGTATTTTCTAGACATCACAGTGTTGGGTCTGGGTACTTTTTTTTTTTAATTCTAATAGTCATTACCTTTTAATTTGAGTGTTTGGGCTATTTAAAATTTAGTGTAACTTACAATCTCACTTCAGTTTGCTGTTTTACTCTTTATTTCTATTTGTGACTGGTAATTTTGTTTTCTATTTCTTCTTTCTACATCTGGGTTAATCTATTACTTTTAAGAATTTTATTTACCATTTTTTTTTTTTTTACTTTTTAAAAACTACACCCAAAACCTGTTACTTTTGAGTTGCTTACAACCCATGTTGACCCTACAGGACAGTGTAGAACTACCTGTTGAGTTTCCAGGAGTGGCTGCTGGATTTGAACCAATGATGTTTGGTTAGCAGCTAAATACATAATCACTGTGTCAATGGCTTTTTAAAAATGTCAAAATAATTTTCTTAGTATTTGCTCTAGGCATTATAATATACATCCTTAATTTTTTTCCAATATAGTCTGGGTTAATATTTTATCCCTTTTCAAAAAATGTGAAAAGCATGCAAGCCTACAGGTGCATTCTCTTTCATTCCACCCTTTATACTACTTTTGTCATAGATATGGCATATACAAGCATGATAAATGCCACACTATGGTTTTTGCATTTTAATATCAAATAGTGGCCTATATTTTAAAGATATTAAGGGAAAAAAATGTTCTTTCCTATATACCTTCATGTTCACATTGACTGGTGTTTTTATTTCTTCTTCAAAACAAGTCACAATCTGATATCATTTTTTACTGTAAAGAATTTCTTTAGTATTTCTTTTTTTAATTTTTTTTATTTGATATGACTGAGTGAAAATATACATTCCCGTATAAATTTACATGCCCACCTATACGCAGCTTCCACTGCTCTCCCTGCCCGGTGACAGCACACTATTCCTCTCTGCTCCATACATGTCTCATCCTCCCAGCAGCCTCCTTTCCCCTTGTCTCCACCCACTCTCCTTCCTCCAGCCAGAGGTCAACAGGATGATATCCTATAGATGCATAGAACCATAAAGTGCATCCAGTATATGGTCACTCTGCATTGCCAAGTCCAATCCATTCGTGTCTGAAGAGTGGACCTTTGTTATGATTTATGGGCAAGGGCAGATTGTTGGTAAAACATCTCTTAGTTTTTGGTTATCTAAAATATGTTTATTTCACCATTATTGTTGAAAGACATTTTCTTTTAGACCCTTTAACATGCCGTTCTATTGTTTATAACATTGCCCTGTGTGTAATGTGTTGCTTTTTTCTAGCTGACTTTTGAAGAGACTGCTCTTTATATTTGATTTTAAGCAGTTTGACTGTCATATGCCGGGTATAACTTTCTGTTAATTTCTCTTCATTGAGGATCACTGCATTTATTTTATCAGTCAATTTTTATCTCTACACTCAAATTTGGATTTTATTCTACATTATTTCTTCAAATAATTTTTCGCTGCATTCGTTATCTTCTTTATTCCTGAGACTATAATTGTACATCTGTTACACATTTTGAAATAGTTCCACAGGTTCCTCAGTTCTGTCTCTATTTGAGTAGCTTCAACTGATTTATGTCTAAGTTTACTTGCTTTTCAAAAAAAAAAAATCTCTAGACTGTTAACATGATCATATTGTGAGTTTTTCTTGATTTTTAACTATACGTATTTTTTAATTTTGTGATTTCCATTTGGTTTTTCTTATAATTTGTGCTTCTCAGTTGAGATTTCTTATTTTTTTGTTTATTATAAGTATTTTACTATACGGCTTTGAACACAGTTACTATGGTTATTTAAGATTCTTATGGCCTATTTTATCTCAGGGTTAGTCTCTATTAAATTATCTCAACTCTTACGTACTTTTTTTTTTTTTTAATCTCTTATGTCTTCTACATTTTCCTCTTTCTTCCTAGGCTTAGTAATTTCGAATTGTATCCTGAATTTTATAGATGATTTATTATATAAAATTATATTTTTTCACATTTTTCAGAAGAGTACTGATAAGTTAGTTTATCAGGAAATTAACTCAGAAGACTTGTGTCTCTTTGTCAGTTGGCAGCAGCAGAAATAAATGCTTAGTCCTATGAACCTTAACTTGACTGCCTTGACACTGCTCCAAAGGCATGAGGTCAGGTGTTAGCCAGAAATTTGGTAGAGTTTTCAACAGTTTTGGGCTATTCCGCTTTAACTCTCTTGTCCAGGAATTCCTCCCTAGTTTCCAGTTGCTGTGGTTCAGTGAAATTTGTTCTTGGTTTCTTGTATTTTTTTTTTTTTTTTTCATTATTACTATGATTGAATGAAAATGTACATTCCCATATAAATTCACATGCTCACCTATATGCAGCTCTGACTGCTCTCGCTGCCCAGTGACAGCACACTCCTCCTCTCTGCTCCATGCATGTCCAATCCTCCCAACAGTCTTCTTTCCCCTCCTGTCCACCCATTCTGCTTCTTCCAGCAAGAGGTCAACAGGACGACATCCTATAGATGTATAGAACCATAAAATTCCCACAAGATACGGTCACTCTGCATCACCAAGTCCAATCCATTGCTGTCTGAAAAGTTGACCTTCATTATGATTTATAGACAGGGGCAGCATTGGGGCCAGGGGCCATGCTCCCAGGGGAACCCCGAAGCCGCTGGACCATCGATTGTGGTCTTTTATTGAAGATCTCAGGGTACACCCCTATTTATTCTCTTATTGCCAGTGAGACTCAACTCTGTGAGCTCCATCGTGGCTGTCAGTGGTGACTGGGCACCATCTGGTTCTTCTGGTCACGAGTCGATGTAGAGACCCACTCACGTGGGTCTCTCTGCCTTCTGGGTTCTCTTTTCCTCATGTCGTTCTTGTCCCTGGTGATCATTCATTCCTGCCAAGTTGGGACCATTTGCTGTACCCTCAGATGGTAGCTTGGCAGCTTTTAAGGCCCCAGACGCCACTCACCGATGTGGGGTGCAGGGAGTCCTGTTCAGCAAAATGCTAGGTGTGCCAATTGACCTCGATTTCGCCTGAGAGCATGGTCCCTTGCCCCCCGCCCTAGCTATTCTGTCCTTGCAATATTGGGTTAGGATGGAAGGAGTACTCTAATTGTGTTGAAGTCCAATTATTGTTCTTCTTTCTAATGTGAGCTGTCACCGATTTCACCCAACCAAATTTCTATTAACTAATCTAAACCTTCCCCTCTCCCCCCCTCCCTCTTCACCCTTGCAGCCATCAGAGTATTTTTTTCTTCTATGCATGAGTCTGTTTTTAAGTTCTTATCATAGGGGTCTCATATAATATTTGCCCTTTTGTCACTGACTACTTTCACCCAGCATAATGTCCTCCAGTTGAAACCAGATTAAGATATGTTTCCTGCAATCATCATTCTTTATCATTGCATAGTGTTCCATTGAGTACATATCCCATAGTTTACCTATCCATTCCTCTATTGTTGGGCATTTGGATTGATTCCATCTTTTTGCTATTGTGGACTGTGCTGCAATGAACATTTGTGTTCATGTATCAGTTGGTGTGAATGGCCTTGATTCTGTAGAATATATTCCAAGCAGTGGAATTACTGGGTCAAATGGTATATCTGTATCAATTTTTTTAAGGGAGTGTCAGATTGCTTTCCAAAGAGGTTGCACCATTTTGCAATCCCACCAACAGTGCAGAAGAGTTCCAATCTCCCTACAGGCTTTCCAGCATTTGTTGTTTTGCATTTTTTGGATCATTTTTGTAGTTTTTTATTTTTTCCCCTTTTTCTTTTTTTAATTCTGACTAAGTGGAAGTATATAATCCAAACTAATTTTGCCTGCTTATCTGCAGCTTCTGCTATCCTTGCCTAGTGATATGACACACATCCTTTTCATTCTATACTTGTTGTATCATCTCAAACAGTGCCTGTCCCTTCCTCTCCACCCTTTTCTCTCCCATCTAGAAAGTGACCAGTAGGACAGCATCCTATAAATGCATGGAATGATAAAGTACACACACAATATGGTCACACTGTGTCCTCGAGTCCCAGTCCATTCCTGTCCAAAGGGCTGACCACAGTAGTGTTTTCTGGTCAGGGGCAGCAGTAGGTCTAGGGGCCACACACCTATGGGAACCTCTAGGCCGCCAGACCATCAATTGTGGTCTTTTAGTAGAGTGTTTGAGCTGCACCCCTCTTTTTCTCATGTTGCCACAGGGACTCAACACTGTGTGCCCCATCACAACTGTCTTTAGTGATGACCAGGCACTATTTGGTTCTTCTGGTCACATGTTGATGCAGTCTGCCAGTCACATAGGTCCTTCTGTCATCTGGGCCCTTTTTTCCTTGTGTCTTTGTTGTTCTCAGTGATCATCTTTTCTGGATGAGTTGGAAGATTTGGTGTACCTCAGATGGCAGCTGTCTACTTTTTAAGACCCCCGATACCACTCACTAATATGGGGTACAGAAGACTCTCTTAGCAATAGGTTAGTTATGCCAGTTGGCCTTAATGTCCCTGGAGAGCATGGTCCCCACTCCCACCACCTAGTGCTCTATCCTTGTAATATTGGCTTGAGACTAGAAGAGCTTTCAGTTTGTGGTGAAGTCTAGTTAAACTGACCTATTTTCTGTTGTGTGCTGTCACTGCTTTCACCTAACCAAATTTCTATCAACTGTCTAATCTGTAACAAACCTTCTCCTTCCCTCCACACCCTTGTAGCTGCCAGAGTCTATTTTCTGTACATAAGTCTGTTTTTAAATCCTCATAGCTAGCGGGGGTCTCATACAGTATTTGTCCTTTTGCTTCTGACTGATTTCACTCAGCCTAAAGTCTTCCAGTTGAAACCAGGGTATGAGATGCTTCCTAAAATCATCATTGTTCTTTATCATTGCATAGTGTTCCATTGAGTATATCTACCATAGTTTGCTTATCCATTCATCTGGGTTGATTCAATTTTTTGCTGTTGTGGACTGTGTACCCATAAACATTCATGTGCATGTATCTGTCTGTTCATGTGACTACCTTAATTTCTGTAATATATAGTCCAGGTAGTGGAATTACTGGTTCAAATGGTGTACCTATTTCCAGCTTTTTAAGAAAGCGCCAAATTGCTTTCTAAAGAGGTTCTACCATTTTGCAATCCCACCAGCAGTGGAGGAGAGTTCCCATCTCTCTACAGCCTCTCCAGCGCTTGCTGTTCTGTGTTTTTTGGATTATGGCCAACCTTACTGTGGTGAGATGGCATCTCATTGTAGTTTTTATTTGCATTTCTCTGATAGCTAATAATCGTGATCATTTCCTCATGTGTCTTTTGGCTGCCTGGATGTCCTCTTTGGTGAAGTGTCTGCATCTTATTTGCTTGCCACTTAATTGGGTTATTTACCTTTTTCTTGTTGATATTTTGCAGTGCCTTGTAGATTATGGAGATCAGACTTTGGTTTGACACATAGTTGCCAAATATTTTTTCCTGTTTTGTAGATGGTCTTTTAATTCTTTTGAAAAAGTCTTTGAATGAGCAAATGTGTTTGATTTTAATAATTCTCATTTATCTATTTTCTCTTTTTTTGATTGTGCTTTTGTCAGGTTTTGAAGTCTGTCTAAGTTGTATATTAGAACTTCCATTGTTAATCGTATTTTTTATTGCATGATCTTTATTGCTTTAGGTTTGATGTTTAGGTCTTTGATCTATTTTGAGTTAGTTTTTTGTAAGGTGTGAAATATGTTATTTCAATTTTTTTCAGATGGACATCCAATTTTGCCAACACTGTTTGTTAAAGAGATAGTTTTTACACCAATTTACAATCTTAGGGCGTTTGTCAAGTATCAACTGTTCATAAGAAGATAGTGCCATCTCTGGTGTTTTAACTTCGTTCGATTGGTCTGTACATCTCTTTTTGTACCAGTACTAGGCTGTTTTGATTACTCTGAGAATGTAATAGGTTCTAAGGTCTAGTAATGTGTGGCCTTCTACTGTGTTCCTCTTCTTCAGTAGTACTTTACTTATCTAGGGTTTCTTCCCTTTGCCGACAAAGCTGGTGATTTGTTCTTCCATCTCATTAAAAAAATGAAACTGGAATTTATATTGGAATTGCATTGTATATATAGAACTCTTTAAGTAAAATAGGATTTTTTACAATGTTAAGTCTTCCTTTTTAAGAGCAAGGTAGGTTTCTCTATTTATGCCAGTCTCTTTTGGTTTCTTGCAGCAAGGTCTTGTAGTTCTGTCAGTATAGGTCTCATTTCTTTAGTTAGATTTATTCCTAGGTATTTTTCTTCTTGGGGGCTGTATTAAATGGTACTTACTGATTTGGCAACTTGTTCTTTGATGATCTCTTTGTTGGTATAAAGGAATCCTCCTGATTTACTTTGTCTTATATCTGGATACCTTGCAGAACTCTTCTATTAGTTTCGGGAGTTTATTTATGGATTCTTTAGTGTTCTCTGCAGATAAGATCATATCATCTACAAATAGGGATATTTTTACTTCTTTGCCAGTGTGGATGCTCTTTTTTTCTTTGTCTTGTCTAATTGTTCTGGCTAGAACCTCTAGTACAATGTTGGATAGAAGTGGTGAAAGTGGTCATTCTTGTCTAGTTCTCTTCCTCTGTGGTAATTCTCTCATTCACTCTCCATTTAGGATGATGTAGGCATTGGCTTTATGTAGGTGGTCCTTATTACATTGAGAGATTTCCTTTCTGTTCCTCTTTCGCTGAGAGTTTTTGGCATGAATGGGTATTGTACTTTGTCAAATATTTTTTCTGCATCAATTGATCAAAGCAGGTGATTCTTATCCTTGGTGCTATTTATGTGATTGATCACATTAATTGTTTTTCCAGTGTTGAACCAGGTTTGCATCCTAGGTATGAATCCAATTTGGTCATGATGAATTATATTTTTGATATGTTGTTGATTTCTATTGGGCAGGATTTTGTTGAAGATTTTTGCATCTAGGTTCATGAGTGATATTGGTCTGTGTCTTAGTCATCTGGTATTGCTCTCACAGAAAATATCTCAAGTGGAAGGCTTCGTGAAGAGAAATTTTTATTGTCATAGTCTGGTAAGCCACAAATCCCTTAACAAATGACAAGTCCACTCAGTAAAAGAACTTATCACAGTCTGGTAGGCTAAGTTCAAATTCAAGGAGAGCATGTTAGCACAAGAACCTCAGGTCCAAAGGACATGTTTTGCTCTTGGGGCTGCTTTGTTGGTGGTGTGAGGTTCCCGACTTCCTCTGCTCACTTCTCTCTCTTATATCCTGCAAGCTTGTGTAGCTTGAACCCTGCCTGACTAAAATAACTGTAGCCCATTCTCCATTATCAATATCGCAGAGGCAGAATTCACAACTCATGGGAGGGCT
The DNA here is from genome assembly GCA_028571685.1 of Heterohyrax brucei. Classification (NCBI taxonomy): domain Eukaryota; kingdom Metazoa; phylum Chordata; class Mammalia; order Hyracoidea; family Procaviidae; genus Heterohyrax; species Heterohyrax brucei. The sequence continues at coordinate 91,653,328 of CM053146.1, forward strand.
GGCACCATATTGGGACTCCTAGCTGAGTCAAATCAATACATATATTTTTGGGGGGACACAATTCAATCCATGACAGTTTGTAATTTTCTTTTTTATTGGGATCTGGCTAGGGAAACCTGGCTTTGGGATCAAGGTTATACTGGATTGATGGAATGAATTTGGGAGTTTCTACCATTTTCTGTGCTGTGAAATAGCCTGAGTAGCATTGGAATTGACTTCTCTCTAAAAGTTTGGTGTGATTCTCTGGTTAAGCTATCTGGTTGGCAGTTTTTTGATGACGTTTTCGATCTGTTCTTTTGTGATGGGTTTACCAAGTTGTTCTACTTCTCTTGTGATGATTTTGGGAGGTGATGTGAATCTAGAAATTTGTCCTTTTTCTCTAGGTTTTCCAATCTATTAGAGTACAGTGTTTTGTAGTGTTTATTATGATATTTTTTATTTCAGTTGGGTCTGTTGTGACATCTCACATCTTTCTCATTTGGATTGTTTCTTGTTTTTCTTTTGTAAGTTTAGGTTATAGTTTATCAATTTTGTTGATCTTTTCAAAGAGCCAGCTTTTGGTTTTGTTAATTTTGTCAGTTGTTCTTCTATTCTTTAATGCATTTAGTTCTGCTCTAATCTTTATGATCTGTTTTCTTCTGGTGACTGACAGGTTCCTCTGATGCTCTCTTTCTACTTGTTCAAGATGTAGTGTTAAAAGTCTTTGGTTTAGGTTGTTCCTTCTGGATGTGTGCATTTATAGAGATAAAGTGACCTCTGAGCACTGCTTTGGCTGTATCTCATAGGTTCTGGTAGGAAGTGTGTTCATTCTTATATGATTACATAAATGTCTTAATTTCATCCTTGATATTTTTCTATAATCCATGGACTTTTGAGCAAAGTGTTCAGTTTCCGTGAGTTCAAACTTCTACCTATTTTTTTTTTTTTTTTTGCTGTTGATTTCAACTTTTATGGCTTTATGGTCCAAGAAGATGCTTTACAATAATTCAGTGGTTTGGATTTTGTTGAGACTTGCTTTATGTTCTAACACATGGTCTGCTCCTTGTGTATTGGAGGCGAAGGTATACTTCTCTGGTGATTAGTAAAAAGTCCTGTGTGTGTCGATGAAGTGTAGCTAGTTAATTGTCGCAACATGATCTTCTGTATCTTTACTAATCTTTTTTCTAGAAGATCTATCCAATACTGAAAGTGGAATGTTGAAGTCTCCACCTATTATTGTGGCATGATCCATCTCATTTTTCAGTGTTATCAGTGTTTGTTCATTGTATTTAGATGCTCTGGTATTGAGTATCTAAATATTTGATATTGTCAAGTCCTATTTATGTATTGAAACTTTCAGCAATAAACAGTGACCATGTTTGTCCACGATGGTGGATTTTACATTAAAATCTATTTTATCTGAGATTAGTATTTTCACTGCTGTTCTTCTTTGTATGTTGTTGGCTTGGTTTATAGTTTTCCATCCTTTGATTTTCAGTTTGTTCATGTCTTTAAGTCTAAGATGTGTTTCTTGTAAGCAACGTATAAATGGGCCATGTTTTTTCATCTACAATGTCACTGTCTGTCTCTTTATTGGAGAGTTCAGTCTTGTTATATTCTGTGTAATCATTAATATGTATGTGTTTAGTTCGGTCATTTTGATGCCTTTATTTTTGTGTTGTTGATGTTTTCTGTGTTGTTCTTAGTATTCTGTTTTGGGTCATTGTTCTTTATGGGTTGAGTTTTTGTCTTTCTCAGTGTTGTTATTGGTTTGTTGAGACTCCTGTGTCGTGTTTCTTGTTTTGATGTGTCACATTGTTATTTTGCTTTGTGGGTGCTCCTATAATCCCCTTTACTATTCTAAGATTAAACCATACTTTAACTTCTACTTATCTTTTCAATGTGCTGTCCATCTGAAGGAGTTATAATTACTGTAGTATATCCCTCTTTTTAGTGTGATGGTGTCATAGTTTTCATGTTATGATAACTCATTCCCTTATTTTAATGTTGTAGTTTTGGTTGAGATTTGTGACTTCCCTGAGTAGAGTTTTAGATGCTATGTCCTGCATTATGTCCTAAGGTATAAACTTTTTTTTGTTTTTCTAAGCGAAGGGCTTCTTTTAATATTTCTTGTAGTTTTGGTTTGGTTTTTACAAAGTATCCAAGCCTCTGTTTACTTGTGAAAGTCTTAGTTTCACCATCATATTTGAGAGACAGTTTTGCAGAATATGTAATTCTTGGTTGGAAGTTTTTCTCCTTCAAAACTTTGAATGTGTTATCCCACTGCTTTGTTGCCAACATTGATTCTGTCAAGAAGTCAGAGGAAAGTCTACAGGGCTTCTCTCTGAATGTTACCTTTGCTTTAAGCCTTGTTGCCTTGAAGAGCCTGTGTTTATGTTCCATTTTATTAAGCTTGATTATAGCGTGTCTTTGTATCTTTCTTTTGAGGTCTATTTTTTTTTGGCATTCGAGACATGTCTTGGATGTCTATGTTCCCTTCTTTCATAATTTCAGGGAAGTTTTCTGTCAACAACTCTACAACAATTTTCTCTGTCTTTTCATGTATTCCTCCCTGTTCAGGAACTCGAATTATTTGTAGATTGTTCCTCCTGATAGTGTCCCACATGTTTCTTAATGCATCTTCATTTTTCTTATTTCTTTTCTCTAATTTCTCCTCATAAATGCTGGTGTCAGTTGCTCTATTATCAAGATCACTAAGTCTGACTTTCATCTTCTCAGTTCTGCCCTTTTGGCTTGAATTGTCTAGTTCTGTAATTTTATTATTGATCAGCTAAATTTCCTATGGATGTTTCATCAGTTCAAAGGGTTACTTGAATTTTTCATTTTGTTCTGCTGCATTTTGTTTGATTTCTAGGAGGGGTATGTAAATAATTCTTTTGTAATTGACTACCAATGGTTTCAGAAAGGCTTCTTCATCTGGGAAATTTTTAAATTATTTTTTGGGAGTTTTCTATAGCCACAGTGGATTGCTTCTTTAAATGGTTAGCTATTGACTTGTCTGCAAGCTATCTAGAAACTTCAGTTTCTCTGGTGTTACGTCAACAGCAGCTGAGGCAAAGTTCTAAGAGGGGAGTTGCTTGCCAGCTGTCTCTGTGTAGTCTAATGATTTGCCCCTGGTGGACATTCTGGGGAAGCAGGCTCTGCCTCCTGCCTAGCAAAGATAGCACCCTACTTCTGGAATCACTGGGGTACTGTCAGCCAACACTATGATGTGGATCAGTGAAGGGTGGAAGAGATACTGCTAAGATCCTCAGTAGTCAGTTTTCTAGGTGATCTTGTTTGAAGAGAGTACTTTACTACTAAGCCAGGTGCTCTCCAATATCTGCTGAAATCATTCAGCTCTCAGATGCAGCAGGCTCCACCTTCTTGCTGATGGTGAAAGCACCTCATAGGTCTTCCCCAGATGCTACAATGTGCTTCAAATTACAGTGGGGTTAGGGCTTTCCTGCCATCCTCTGCCAGGCCCCACCTGTAACTCTAGTTACCTAAACACAGCTTTTCTGCTGGAAAAGCACTTTGCAAGCAAGCCTTGCTTCCTGGAGTGAATAATAGCCCCAGCAAAGCTTCTGGGTGGGTGACTGTACCTCCCAGCTGACCAAGATGCCTTCCTGCCTGAACTGCACTTCCTACTGTGAAACAGCAGATTCTATGGCACAGCTCAGAAAAGAGAGAATGGAGTGGCCATGTTACTGGCAGTCAGCAGCTGGCTTCTCAGTATGTGGCTATTCCATGCACAGTCTCTCTGCTGTGCTATATGCTGTTTACGTGAGCATTGCAGTTCAGTGTGTTAGCTGGCCCATGCTCAGCCCCTGCCTCACAGATAACAAAGAAGGCATCAGTTCCTGCAGACCTCCCAAATGGTGAGTCAGCAGAAGCAGGATTCAGCATGGTGCTGCCTCATTTTGAGGGAGATAGTTACACTCTCACCGGCACCTAGTCAAATCTGACAATCCTATGCCAGATCCTAGATTTCCAGGGATGGCCATGCTGCTCTGTTCAGTTATCATTCCAAGCTTTAATTCTCCTAGGGAATTGAGGAGACATGTGTCTAGTCTACCATCTTGACCCCACCCCCTCTTATCAGTTTTAAACACCCTGTTTGTCAAAGACTATTACTTACCTGTAGGTGAAAAGCTGTAACTCACCCAGTACTGTTCTCTTCATTGACAGGTTACTTCTCTGCCAATGTCTGTCTGCTTTATGTGGCTCCCCAAAGTCTTTGTGTTGTTGTTTTTTATTCCTTGGGTTTTCCAGGTGTTAACTGCCTGAAGTTTGGTAGTTCAAACCCACCGGCTGGTTTTCAGGGAGATATGTGGCCATCTGTTTCCATAAACATTATAGCCTTGAAAGCCTGATGGGGTGGTTCTACTCTGTCTTATACAGTTACTGTGAGTAATAATCTGACAAAAACAATAAACTCATCAGAACACTCAATAGTTTATACTTTTGTTTACATATATCATGTTTTCTTGGGTCCTGTCTTTGTGTATTAACAAAAATCTCACTAATATGTTCAACAATATTTAAGCTATTAATTCTGTTCTAGTTTTTCATTTTATCTGAATGGGAAAATAGATTTACTTATATATTACCCATAAAATATGAATTTTACAAACTTTATGGAAAAAGCTAACAATATTTACCAATCATTTTAAAAAATTTTCATTTTTTTATCCCAAAAGGACTTATTAGAGAATAGCCAGAGTGTCAGTAAATGTGAGGGAATGGTTGACTAAGTTTTGGTGTAGTCATAATATGAAATATTATTAAAATTGGTTAGATCTGTGTTATTCTCTTGGATAAGATATTTTCTACAAAAAGGCAAATAGAATTGTGTGTATATTGTATGAGTGTTTGTGAAAAAAAATGCATATGTATTGTCAAATATTTACATGTACATATATAATGATATATATAAAGCTGTGATATTGATAATATTTGAGAATATAAAATTGAAGTAGATGAGCCAGCCAAGTGCCGTCGAGTCTGGAGGAAAGCTATTATGAGTGTGTGCAACTGAATTATTAAATCTATAGGTAATATTTTTCATAGGTCAGATGTCAGCATGTGACTAAATCTATGAACCTCATTATAAAAATAGATTCATTATTGCTGTTCCATTGAGTAGGTTCTGATTCATAGTGTTCTGTGTACAACAGAACAAAACACTGCTCAGTTCTGCACCATCCTCACAATCATTTCTGTGTTTTATGCTGTTGCAGCCACTGTGCCAGTCCATTTTGTTGAGAGTTGTCCTCTTTTTTGCTAACTCTGTACTTATCAAGCATAATGTCCTTCTCTAAGGGCCTGGTCCCTCTTGATAACCAGTGTAAAATATGTAAGACAAAGTCTTGCCACCTTTGCTAAGGAGCAGTCAGATTATACCTCTTCCAAGACAGGTGTGTTCCTTCTTCCGGCAGTCAGTGGTAGAGTAAATATTTTTCAGCAACACTATAATTTAAATAAAATCAGCAAAAATTTATATTTGTGATTGCATTGCATTTCTTTTACTTTCACAATTCTATTTTTTTATAGCTTCCATAAATATGTATTTCTCCATTTATCACAGGTAAATCCCAAATTAGGCAATTTATATAAAGATTTATATGAATTGTTAAGACTAACAAGAAATCTGCAGAATACCATATTACCTAACAATAGAGTGCTTTGGTAAATCTTGAAAATTCACAAAACCATATTTGAATTAAGCAGCATTATGTACTGATCTTTGAGCTTTTAAATGATTAGCTGCTGGTAGCTTCCCCAGTTCCATTTTAATGTTTATCTGTGGTAATTGTGGAAAACACTTGCAATAGTTTTCTAATCAATACAGGGTTGATTTGGAAACATATATTGCGAATGCACAATGTCCTATTGTACTTGACTCTGTTAATTTCTAATATTACCCAGCCAACACTGCCCTTCTGGCTGCTCTATCAATTAACCTCTAGTCTACTGAAAACAGTAATTTTAATTACTATGCCTCATATTTATGAAAAAGACTACTTCCCCTGAAATAAAAAAGTTATTGATTTGAGTATCAGTTTTAAATGTAATTGAAAATCCAGTTGTTTTTTGTAAAACAACTGAATATTCATTTACTATACTTTTGTGTTCCATCAGTACAGAACTTACTTCATCTCAGAATAATCTGACAGTATTTTTTTCAGTATTCACTAAGACAACAAACACTTAAGGCTGTCATTTTGCTATTCAAATGAGAGTTGAAAGAGACTGACTCTTTGCAATATTTATACATATGATCCTTTCTCCTTTAACTATAATTTATCAAATTACATTTGAAAGCGGAATTTGATGGAAAAATATACATTTACTTTAATGATCCAGAGGAAACTGGGTAAGTGCTATGGCTGCTAACCAAAAGGTCAGCTGTTCTAATCCACGTTGCCTCCTTGGATACTGTATGGGGCAGTTCTATCCCATGCTATAGGTTTATTATGAGTTGGAATGAACTCAATGGCAGCAGATTAATGATCTAGACTCTCCACGGTGAGTTTTACTCAATAGTAAGAGAAGTAGAAATCAGATTAATAGTTGTGTTTGTTTTTGTTTTTTAAATTACTTCATGTGCTATATTGGAGATACTGTACTTGGTCAATTTAAGAAGTTATTGTTTGCTTAGAAATTCACTTTTTCTTTTATATTTGATCTGTTTGTTGTAGAATTTTTAAAATATGGCCTTTAATCACATTGTAATGAGAGGAAATATGTCTAAATTCAGTAATACTTTAAGAAGTTCAAGTTTTCAACCTATCCTCTTAGGCAATTGATATTACAGAGCAACATTTTTTTTTTGAGAACTTATGTATACTAGAATTTAGGTTAAATTTAGTATAGATTATCTCATTTAGTAATAATTTAAATAAGTTAATTATAGCAATTTAAATATAAACATTTTTTCACTTCAAATTGATTTGAAGAATAGACAGTAAAATTCTAGTAAAGCTGATGTTATTAAAGGCAAGTGTTGTTTCACTTTAAAAAGCATGAGATGCAGTACATTTATAGTCATTTATGACAGTGGAACTGTCACAGATTCAATTTCTTCCTGCCTATATATATATATGTTGAAGTCCAGAAAATACAACACTTCTCATCATCTTTTCATCCATTTCTTTATTTATTCAGTAAATATTTACTGTGTGCGTATTATGGCACTTGCAGGCACTGCTTAAAAGAAGATGAATCACAGTCCATTACCTGAAGGTACTTTATATCTAGTAATGTAAACAAGAAAATCCATTACAATTCATTTTGAGACATGACATGATAGAAATATATGTAGCCAACATGAAAGAAGGAAGCCTGGTATGGAATGACCATGTGTACTTATTGCCACTTATAATTAATGAATTCCTAAGGAAAGAAAGAGATGAAAAGGAATCGAAACAAATGAACCTGTGTGTGCAGGGACATTCACATATGAGAAAACAAGAGAATTTCTGGCAATCTAGTGTAACCGAAATATTGGATTCAAGAGGAGGAGTGGTAGGGAGGGAATAATTCTAAATAAAAGAGAAAAATGAGACTCAGAATTGCTCTGTTTCCTAGCCTACCACTACTGTTAAGTTGATTCCAACTCTTATTAACCCTGTAAGGTCCCCAAAGCAGACTGCCACATCTTTCTCCCATGAAGACCCTGGTGGTTTGAGACTGCTCTCCCTGACTGGTGACTGCACACCCCTCTTCTCTGCTCCATACATGTCCTATTGTCCCAGCAGTCTCCTTTCCCTTCCTCTCCACCCACTCCCCTTCCTCTAGCAAGAGGTCAGCAGGATGACATCCTATAGATGCATAGAACCATAAAATTCCCATAAGATATGGTCACTCTGTGTCGCCAAGTCCAATCCATTGCTGTATCTTTACCGTGTATCACCAGGGTCCTTTTTGCTAGCCTGGGAACTTAGATTCATCTCATAGATGTTAAGGAGATTATGTGTATTGCAGTAGTTAAATGGCTAAAACTTGACTATAGGATATAAACAACTCTGGAAGTTTAATATAAATTAGAAAGAATAGGAGATGGTACATGGAGAAGAATTAGGGTGAAGTTGTAATCACCTAAGTGAGATATATTGGGAATTTCTACCAAAGTAGTCTATTTAGAGAAAGAGGTAGGCTAAAAAGACATTAACGATGTAGTATGGAGAAATAGCATACAGTTGTGTGTGTGAGAGGGAGCAGCCTAAAATGATTCTAGGTTTCTAGAATGGTGATTTAGCAGATGTTAGTATCCAATAAATTGCACGGGAACTTCAAGAGATGGTTGGACAGTGAAATGAGTTCAGATCCAGCCATGCTTAATTAGAAAGAGCTATATGAAAAATCTTGACAGTGATGTGAGGAAATTTGGTCATAGCACTCAGGAGAGATGTGCAAGTGTGATATTTAAATTCAGAAATCACTGAAATATAGGTCACTATTGATGGTCTGGAAATAGATGTGGCCAACTAGGATATATATTATTGTTGTTGTTAGGTGCCGTTGAGTTCGTTTCTACTCCTGGTGATCTCCTGTACAACAGAAGAAAATACTGCCTGCTCCAGTGCCATCCTTATGATCACTATTACACTTTAGCCCATGGTGGTAGCCACTCTGTAGGTCTATCTCATTGAAGGTATTCCTCTTTCTCACTAACCCTCTGCTCTACCAAACATGATGTCCTTTCCCAGGGACTGTTCCTTTCTGAGGAAACCCTGGTGGCATAGTGAATTAAGTGCTACATCTGCTAACTGAAAGTTCAGCAGTTCAGATCCACCATGTCCACCTTGGAAACTAAGGGGTACTTCTGGTCTGACCTCTAGGATTGCTATGAGTCAGACCGGACTCTATGGCATTGTGATTTTTTTTTTTAAATTCACTCCTGATAGCAAGTTCAAAGTATGTGAAGCAGAGTCTCTTCATCCTTGTTTCTAATAAGCTTCTTGGCTATACTTGTTCGAAGACAGAATTGTTCTTCTGGCAGTCTGTGGTATCTTCAATATTTTTTGCCAGGATTGTAATTCAAAGGTGTTAGTTCTTCATTGGTCTTCTTTATTTATTGTCCAGTTTTTGTATGCATATAAGGCAATTGAAAACACTATGCGTAAGGTCAGACCCACTTTAATCCTTAAAGTAACATTTTATTTTTAAAACTTAATTTTTTTTTTAATTTAATATGAGTGAGTGAAAAGATTTTCCAAATGCAATGTGTAGTTTGATTCCATGACTACTTCCAAGGATATTGATTGTGAATCCAAGTAAGATGAAATCCTTGACAACTTCAATAATTTCTTCATTTATCAAGATGTTACTTATTAGTCCAAATGTGAGGATTTTTCTTTTCTTTTTTCATTCTTTTTTTTAATTATGATTGAATGAAAATGTATATTCCCATATAAATTTGCATACTTACCTATATGCAGCTCCCACTGCTCTCCCTGAATGGTGACTGCTCACCCCTCTTCTCTGCTCCGTATGTGTCCTGTCCTCCCAACAGTCTCCTTTCCCCTCCTCTCCACCCACTCCCCTTCCTCCAGCAAGAGGTCAGCAGGATGACATCCTATAGATGCATAGAACCATAGAATTCCCACAAGATATTGTTACTCTGTGTTGCCAAGTCCAATCCATTGCTGTCCAAAAAATTTACCTTCATTATGATTTATGGACAGGGGCAGCATTGGGGCCAGGGGCCATGCTCCCAGGGGAACCCCAAAGCTGCTGGACCATCGATTGTGGTCTTTTATTGGAGATCTCAGGGTATACCCCTATTTATTCTCTTGTTGCCAGTGAGACTCAACTGTGTAAGCTCCGTCGTGGCTATTACTGGTGGTGGTTGGGCACCATCTGGTTCTTCTGGTCATCAGTTGATATAGAGACTCACTCACTCTGTCTTCTATGTTCTCTTTTCCCCATGTAGTTCTTGTCCTCGGTAATCACCCATTCCTGTTGAGGTGTTGCTGTACCCTCAGATGGCATCTTGGCAGCTTGGCAGCTTTTAAGACCCCAGGTGCCATTGACCGATGTGGTGTGCAGAGAGTCCTCATTAGCAAAATGCTAGCTGTGCCAATTGGCCTCGATTTTACCTGATAGAATGGTCCCTGGCCCCCTGTCCCAGCTGCTCTGTCCTTGCAATATTGGGTTACGATGGGAAGAGTACTCTAATTGTGTTGAACTCCAGTTATTATTAATCTTCTTTCTAATGTGTGCTGTCATTGATTTCACCCAACCAAATTTCTATTAGCTATCTAATCTAAACCCTCCCCTTGCACCTTCCCGCCCTTCCCACCCTTGCAGCTGTCAAAGAGTTTTTTTTTTTCTTCTATGCATGAGTCTGTTTTTAAATTCTTATCGTAGGGGTCTCATACAATATTTATCCTTTTGTTGCTGACTACTTTCACTCAACATAATGTCCTCCAGTTCAAACCAGGTTAAGAGATGTTTCCTGCAATCATTGTTGTTCTTTATACTTGCATAGTGTTCCATTGAGTATATATCCCATAGTTTACCTATCCGTTCCTCCATTGTTGAGCATCCAGGTTGATTTCATCTTTTTGCTATTGTGGACTGTCCTGCAATGAACATTTGTGTGCATGTTGTCTGTTGGTGTGAATGGCCTTGATTCTGTAGGATATATTCCAAACAGTGGAATCACTGGGTCAAATGGTATATCTATATCCATTTTTTGAATGGAGCCCCAGATTGATTTCCAAAGAGGTTGCACCATTTTGGAATACCACCAACAGTGTAAGAGAGTTCCAATCTCCCCACAGCCTCTTCAGCCTTTGTTGTTTTGTGTTCTTTGAATCATGGCCAACCTTGTTGGGGTGAAATGGTATCTTATTTTCATTTTTATTTGAATTCCTTTAATAGCTAATGATTGTAAGCATGTCCGCATGTGTTTTTTGGCTGCCTGGATCTCTTCTTTAGAGAGGTGTCTGCCCATCGCTTAATTCGATTATTTATCTTTTTTTATTGGTATTTTGTAGTACCTTATAGATTATGGAGATCAGGCATCGGTCTGACATAGAGTTGCCAAATATTTTTCCCATTTTGTAGAAGGCCTTTTAATTCTATTAATAAAGTCTTTGAATGAGCAGAAGTGATTGATTCTTAGTAGTTCCCATTTATCTATTTTCTCTTCTGATTATTGTGGTTTGTTTGACAGATTTTGAAGTCTGTCTATGTTGTGTATTAAACCGTTCATTGTTTCCACTTTCTCTTGGATGAGCTTTATCATTTTAGATTTGATATTTAGGTCTTTTATCCAGTTTGAGTTGGTTTTTCTATAAGGTGTAAGATATGGGTCTTGTTTTAATTTAGTGCAGGTGGACATCCAATTTTGCCAGCACCATTTGTTGAAGAGATTGTTTTTAACTCAGTTTAATGTCTTAGGGCCTTTGTCGAATATCAACTGTTCATAGGCAGATGATGTCATTTCTGGGGTTTCAATTCTGTTCCACTTATCTATGTGTCTGTTTTTGTACCAGTACCAGGTTCTTTTGACTGCTGTGGCACTGTAATTGATTCTAAGCTCAGGTAATGAAAGGCCTCACAGTTTGTTCTTCTTTAGTAATGTCTTTCTTATTTGGGGCTTCTTCCCTTTCCAGACAAAGTTGGTGATTTTTGCCTTCATCTCTTTAAAAAATGTCACTGGAACTTGTACTTGGATTGCATTATATAAGTAGATTGGGTTAAACAGACATTTTCACAATGTTAAGTCTTCCTGTCCATGAGCAGGGTAGATTTGTCCATTTTATGTAAGTCTCTCTTAGTATCTTGTAGTAATGGTTTGTAGTTCTCTTTGTAGAGGTCTGTTATTTCTCTGGCTAAATTTATTCCTAGGTATTTTATCTTGTTAGGGGCTGTAGTAAATGGTATTGACTTGGGGATTTCTTCCTTAATAATCTCGTTGTTGGTATAAAGGAATCCTACTGATTTATTTATGTTTATCTTGTATCCTGAGACTTTGCCGAACTCTTCTATCAGTTTGTGTAGTTTTCTTACAGATTCTTTGGGATTCTCTGCATATGCAATCATGTCATCTGCAAATAGGGAGATTTTTAGTTTTTTGCCGATGCAGATGCCCTTTACTCCTTGGTCTTGTCTGTTTGCTCTGGCTAGAACTTCTAGTACAATGTCGAATAGGAGAGGTGAGAGTCGGCATCCTTGTCTAGTTCCTGTTCTCAAGGGAAACTGTTTCAGTCTCTCTCCAGTCAGGATGATGTAGGCAGTTGGCTTTGTATAAATGGCCCGTATTGCATTGAGGAATTGGCTGTCTATTCCTATTTTGCTGAGAGTTTTTAGCATGAATGGGTTCGGGGCTTTATCAAATGTCTTTTCTGCATCAGTAGATAAGATCAGGTGATTCTTGTCTTTTGTGATATTTATGTGGTTTATCACATTGTTTTTCTGATGTTGAACGAGACTCGCATCCTTGGTATGAATCCCACTTGGTCATGATGGATTATTTTTTGGATATGTTGTTGTATTCTATTGGCAAGAATTTGTTGAAGATTTTTGCATCTAGATTCCTGAGTGATATTGGTCTGTAGTTCTCCTTTTTGGTTGGATCTCTCCTTAGCTTTGATATCAGGGTTATGCTGTCTTCATAGAATGAATTTGGGAGTATTCCATCCCTTTCTATGCTGTGAAATAGTCTTATTAGTATTGGAGATAACTCTTCTATAAAAGCTTGGTAGAATTGTGCAGTGAAGCCATCTGGACCTGGGCTCTTTTTGGTTGGCAGCTTTTTGATGACTTTTTCAGTCTCTTCCTTTGTAGTCAGTTTATTACATTGTTCTGCTTCACTTTGTGATAATTCAGGTAGGTAATATGAATCAAGAAATTTGTCCATTTCCTCTAGGTTTTCAGATTTGTTAGAATACAGTCTTTTATTATATTCAGCTATGATATTATTGATTTCTGTTGGATCTGTTATGACAACTCCCCTCTCATTTCTTCTTTGGGTTGTTTCCTTTCCAGTTTTTGTTTAGTAAGTTTGGGCAATGGTTTGTCAATTTTGTTGATATTTTTAAAAAAACAGCTTTTGATCTTTTTGATTTTTTTCAACTGTTCCTCTGTTCTCTGATTCATTTAGTTGTGCTCTAATTTTTATGATCTGGTTTCTTCTAGTGTTTGAGGAGTTCCTCTGTTGTTATCTCCCTATTTGTTCAAGCTGTAGGGTCATTTCTTTGATTTGGTTTCTTTCTTCCTTCCAGATGTGTGGATTTATGGAGATAAACTGACCTCTGAGCACTGCTTTGGCTGTATCACATAGGTTCTGGTAGGAAGTGTTTTTGTTCTTTTTGGAGTCCATAAATTTCTTTATTTCATCCTTGATTTCTTCTATAACCCAGGGTTTTTTGAGCAAGGTGTTGTTCAGCTTCCATGAGTTCTACTTTCTGTGTTTTTTTTCTGCTATTGGTTTTGACTTTTATGGCTTTATGATCTGAGATGATGCTTTGCATTAAATTCCATGGTATGAATTTTGTTGAGAATTGCTTTATGTCCCAATATATGGTCTATTTTAGAAAATGTTCCATGTGCACTAGAAAAGAAGGTGTAATTGTCTGCTGATGGATAAAAAGTTCTATGTATGTTGATGACGTCAAGTTGGTTACTTGTGGCAATAAGGTCTTCTGTGTCTTTTTTGAGCTTTTTTCTAGATGATTTGTCCAGTTTTGAGAGTCTTCTACTATTATTGTGGAGTGATCTATCTCCTTTTTTAGTGTAGTCAGTGTTTCTTTGACATATTTAGGTGTTCTAATATGAGGTGCATAAATATTTAATATTATTAAGTCCTGCTTGTGTATAAGTCCTGCTTGTGTATTGAATCAACAAGAAATTGTGTCCATCCTTGTCCACAGTGGTGGATTTTACATTAAAATCAATTTTATCTGAAATTAGAATTGCCACACCTGCTCTTCTTTGTTTGTTGTTAGTTTGATATATATTCTTCCACCCTTTACTTTTCAGTTTGTTCCTATCTTTAAGTCTAAGGTAAATTTCTTGTAGGCAACATATAGATGGGTCATGTCTTTTGATCCAAGATGTCACTCAATGTCTCTTTCCTGGAGCATTCAGTCCATTCGCATTCAATGTAATTATTGATAGGTATGTGTTCAGTACTGTCATTGTGATATGTTTCTTTTTGTGTTGATGTTTTCTCTGTTGTTTTTATTAGTCTCTTCTGGGACATTGTTCTTTGTGAGTTGATTTTTCACTTTTTTCAGGTTTGGTTTTGTGGTTGTTGAGACTCCTGTATTACATTTCTTGATATGGTATTTTTTTTTTTTTTTTGTTATACTTTGTGACTGCCCCTATGATTCTGCTTAATAAAGAATGTATAAACCCAATTTTGATTGCTACCAGCCTTGTTAACTTCCTCTCCATCTGGACATAGTGTAACAAGTGTAGTACATCCCTCTTTTTAATTTGATGTTATCATAGTTTTACATGATATGATCATTAGATTGTTTCTTTCACAATTATTGCTTTGACTGTGTTTGGAGTCTTCCCTAATGGAGTAGGATTCTGGATAATGTGTCCTTCTAAAGTATAAAATTAGTGGTTTTGTTCTTCCAAGCCAAGAGATTCTTTCTCATAAATTTGATTTTTTTTTTTACAAAGTCTCTGAGTTTCCGTTTATCTGTGAATGTCAATTTCATTTTCACATTTGAAAGATAGTTTTGAAGGATATATAATTTTCAGTTGGACGTTATTCTCCTTCAAAGCTTTCAATGTGTCGTGCCACTGTGTCCATGCCAGCATCGTTTCTGCTGAGAAATCTGGTGAAAGCCTACAGGGTTTCTCTCTGAATGTTAGTTTGCTTTGTGTCTTGCTGCCTGTAAGAGTTTCTACTATGTTTCATTTTGTTGAGCTTGATTATAATATATCTTGGACTCCTTCTACTGAGATCTATATTGAGTGGTTTTCAATACATATGTTGGATATCTATATTCTCTTCTTTCATGATTTCTGGGAAGTTTTCTGTCAGCAGCTCAGCAACAGTGCTCTCTGTGTTTTCAGGTGTCTTGCCCTGTTCAGGAGCTCCAATTAATCGTAAATTGTTCTTCTTAGTAGAGTCCCACATGCTTCTTAATGCTTCTTCATTTTTCTTGTTTCTTTTTTCTGATTTCTCCTTATAGATGCTAGAGTCAGTAGCTCTGTCTTCCAATTCAGAAATTCTCTTTTGCATTTGTTCCATTCTGTTTTCTTGGCTTTGAATGAAAGTTTCTATGTCTTTAATTTTGTTTTTGATCTGTTGAATTTC
Source organism: Heterohyrax brucei (assembly GCA_028571685.1). Lineage (NCBI taxonomy): Eukaryota > Metazoa > Chordata > Mammalia > Hyracoidea > Procaviidae > Heterohyrax > Heterohyrax brucei. The sequence continues at coordinate 91,668,602 of CM053146.1, forward strand.
AGGGTACTGATGTTCCATCAGATAGAACAGTTTGCTTAATTTTTCATTTTGTTCTGCTGCATTTTGTATAAGGTCTAGGAGGACTCTTTATAGAATTCTTTTGTATTCACTTTCTGATAATTTCAGAAAAGCTTCTTTGGCTGGGAATTTTTTTGGTGCTTTTTTGGGGTGTCCTTCTGAAGCCATAGGTAATTTCTTGGTTATGCTTTATTCCAGAATTTGTTGCTTTTTTGGCATCATATGAATCAATAGAGGCCAGGAGAGATTCTATGAGGATGGACTGCAGTTGTTTCTCTAGGTCTTCTTAAAATGAGTGATAAAAGGTATCTGACAACTTCCAAAGTCAGTCAGGTTTTCAGGTGTACAGGTCCTTCTTCCCAGATGATGAAGTAAGCACATCTATCTACAACCCCAAATGTTATAAACTAGTTCAAAATACAGGAAGGCTAGTGGCCTGCTGGTCTCTGCTGTCAGGCCCCAGCTGTAGGAGATACTGTGTAGAATTCTACTATTCTGCTGAAAAAGCGGTCTCTTCTGGACAGGCACTGTCTCCTAGCCCAGGAATTAAGTCCAGCTAAGGCTTCCATGTGTATGACCCTGTCTCCCAGCAAAACAAGATGGCATCCCACACAAGCTCACCATGTAGCCGGGACCAGGCTCCAAGTGGAAAGATAGGCCAAGAGTGCCAAAATGCCCAGAGTGTACAGCCTTCGCTGCTGGGCCCCAGCCCCAGGCAACACTGCAGAACACTGTTACCCTGCCGGACAAGCACTCTCCCCCCAGCAGGTGCCACCTCCCAGTCTAGGAACCAAGTCTGGCCGGGGCCTCTACCTGGGCTTCTCTGTTTCCCAGTGGATCAAGATGGCGTCCTCCACAAGTGTATCTATACAGCTACCACATGGCAGAGGCAGAGAGATAGGCCAGAGTAGCTGACATGTATAGAGTCCAAACTGAGGCTTTGAGAACCTGGCAATTACACTTGCCGGTCCCACCAGTAGTGCATCTGAGACCAGCAGCTACTCAAGTCCCAGCTCTTCCTTCTGTCCAAGACAGAAGGATAAAAATTAAAATGGTGAGTTACCTTTGATTTGTTCAAGCCTCTATTTGTCAAGAGTGGGGTCAGTGAAAGAGAGGAGGTTTTGTATTCAGTGGTATGAAGTCCAAATTTACAGCCCTATGCCACATCCCAGGACTCACTAGGTGTCCAGAAGGCTTCATTTAATTATCACTTCAGGTCTTGGTTTCCAGAGCGATTTAGAGAGATGTGTGTTTAGTCCTGCATCTTAACTCTGCCCCTTCATTTTCTTTGTTGATATGTAATCCACATTGAAAGTCAAAGTCTTTGATCTTAATCAGTAAATTGTTCAAATCCTCTTCACTTTCATCAAGTAAGATGTTTCATCTGCATATCACAGGTTGTTAATGAATCTTCCATCAATCCTGATGTCTCTTTCTTCTTCACATAGTCCAGCTTCTGCAGTTATTACACTTGATGACAATGGTTTTGAGTTTTTCTTTTTATTTTGGTTTATAGATTGAGTAACTGTGGTGAAAGGAAAAACCTGACACACACCTTTTCTGATTTTAAATCACTCAGTATCTTCTTGTTCTGTTTGAATTACTTCCTTTTTGTCTATGTACAGGTTCCTTATGAGCACAGTTAAGTGTTCTGGAGTTCCCATTCTTCAAAATGTTTTTCATAATTTATTGTGATCCACACAGACAAATGCCTTTCCATACAGTCAATAAAGCACAGATAGACATTTTTCTGGTACTCCCTACTTTCAGCCAGGGGCCACATAACATCTGCAGTGATATCAATCATTGTATGTCCACATCTGAATCTAGGTTGAATTTCTGTTTGTTCCCTGTCAATATATTATTGTAGCAGCTTTTGAATGATATTCAGCAAAATTTTACTTGTTTGTGATATTAATGATATTGTTCGATAATTTCCACATTCTGTTAGATTTCATTTCTGTGAAATGGGTACAAATATTGATAGATTCCAGTTGATTGGCCAGGTAGCTGTTTTCCAAATTTCTTAAATTAGGTGGGTGATCACTTCTAGCACTGCATCTATTTGTTAAAATATCTCAGTTGGTATTTCATTCAATTTTTGAAACCTTGTTTTTTGTCACTGCTTTCAAGGCAGCTTGGTGTTCTTTCTTCAGTACCATTGGTTCTTGATCATACGCTCCTTCCTGAAGTGGTTAAATGTTGACCACTTCTTTTTAGTACAGTAACTCTGTTCTTCCCATCTTTTTTTCATGCTTTATTCCTCATTCATTATTTTGCCCACAGAAACCTTCAGTATTGCAACTTGAGACTTGAAATTTTTCTTCAGTTGTTTCAGCTTGTGAAATGTCTAACATCTTCTTCCCTTTTGATCTTCCATCTCCACATCTTTGTACATTTCTTCATAATAATTTATTTTGTCTTCTTGAGCCTCCCCTTGAAGTTTTCTGTTTAGCTCTTTTACTTCATCATTTCTTCCTTTTGTATTAGCTGCTTTGGTTCAACAGAAAGTTTCAGAGTTTCTTCTGACATCCACTTTGGTGTTTTCCTTCTTTTCTGTCCTTTTAATGACCTCTTACTGTCTTTAACTTAAGAAAGCTTTGGAATCATTCCACAGCTCATCTAGTCTTCGGTCATTAATGTTCAATTTGTCAAATTTGTTCTTGAAATGGTCTCTAAATTCAGGTGAAATATACTCAGGATTGTACTTTGCCTCTTGTGGACTTGTTCTAATTTTGTTCAGTTTGAACTTTTGTAAGAGTATTTGATAGTCTGTTCTGAAGCTGACCCTAGCCTTATTCTGACTGATAATATTGAGCTTTTCCATCTTCTCTTTCCACAAATGTACTTGATTTATTCCTGTGTATTCCATCTGGCAAGACCCACATGTATAGTTGCTGTTTATGTTGAGAAAAAATATTTGTAGTGAAGTCATTGCAACTGCAAAGTTTTGTCATGCAATCTCTGGCATCATTTCTGTCACCAAGGTTATATTTTCTAACTACTGATCTTTATTTTTTGTTTCCAGTTTTCACACTCTAATCACCAGTAATTGTCAGTGTATAGTTCTGTGTTTGATCAATTTCAAACTGTAGAAGTTGATAAAAATCTTGTTTATTTATCTTCTGCCCTAGTACTTTGTGTATAAGTTTGAATGATAGTGACATTAACTGGTCTTCACTGCAGGCATATGGGTATTATCCTGTAACTGATAGCCTCATACCTCAGGATAGACTTTGAAATGTTCTTTTTGACAATGAAAGCAACACCATTCCTCTTCAATTTGTCATTCCCAGCGGAACAGATCATATTATTGCCCGATTCAGAATGGACAGACAATACTAGTCCATTTCAGCTCACTAATGCCTAGGATATCAATGTTTATGCATTCCATTTTATTTTGACAGTTTCCAATTTTCTTAGACTCATACTTGGTACATTACTCATTCCTGTTATAAATAGGTGTTCACAGCTGTTACTTCTCATTCTGAGTCATGTCTCATCGGCATATTAATGTACTGAAAAGTACCTGACTAATTTGAGAAGGCAGCTTTTCCCCACTTGTCATTTGAGTGTCTCCTGAGCAGAAGAGGTCATCTTCCAACACTAATTAGACACTGTTCTGCTGCTATTTATAAGATTTTCACTGGCTATTTTTTTTTTTCCCTGAAGTAGACTGCTAGGTCTTGCTAGTCCATCTTAGTCTGAAAGCTCATCTGAAACCTGTCCACCATGAGTGACTCAGCTGGTAATTGAATACTGGTGGCATAGCTTCCAGCATCACAGCAACATGCAAGCCCCTACAGTATGAGAAACTGACAGGCATGTGTGGGTAGGATGTACAATTAGATTAATACATAAGGTAACATGATTTTTAATAAACAACTATATAGGAAGTAAAATCAGTGTTAGAGTTTGCCTCCAGTGTATACTGAGATCCAAGAGGTAGCCATGGTCTAGAAATCAATGGGTAAAAGAGTTTAAAGTGCAAGGCAGGAGAGCAGAGTGGATGAGAAGATGCACCCTAGTAACAAACTGCCTCCATTCTGTCTTAGCTTCATTTATAGTTTCTCATTTATATAGTTCTTTCATTTATAGCATCCTTAAAATGATTTTGAAAATTAATAAAAGTAAAGCACCAAGCTTGGGAAATAATAAGCAGTTAATAAAAATATCTCAGTATTGTTATTAGGAAGATTTGATCAATTATTGTAGTATTAGAAGCAAGCAGGTGACAGAAGTCTCCTTTTGATGTGACTTGCAAGTGGAAATAAGTGTTTTTTATTATGTTTTTCTTCACTGAGAAACTTTAGGTATAGAATGACATGCAAAAATATATAGCTTAAAAATTTCTTCTGTTTTATTATACGAAGAATGGAGAATAAAGCATGCTCACTCTACCTAGTAGAAGAGACATAAAAGTCTCTTGCTTACAAGAAAATGTGGGCATTTAGGGAGCAAGCACCAGTGTAAGAATAAAGAAAATTGTAATTCTGAATAACCACCCCCTTTAAACCCATCTGAAGGCTGATACAAGTACAGCAGGGTGGTTTTGATGTACAGTAGTTGACACTGTTTTCATGATGCTCTGAAGAGAGTGGGAGGCCATGAACAATATATGTATGATAATTCCACTGTATTTCCCTATCAGTTCTCTTGCTAGTTTCCTTTTTGAATTGTACAAGGTACAGAAAAAAAATGTATACAAAGATTATTTTATTACTTGCCTTCCTTGTAAAGGTGATTGCTACCATCATCACTATCTGGGGTTATTTTCTTCTGTCAACATTAAGGGTAAAAAAGAAGCAGAAATGACAGTTGCATAGTGACTGCCACTCCAGACAAGACTGAGAGAAGTGAGCTTATTATCTCTAGATAGTATTTAATATCTTTGATTAAGATTGCCTTAGATACATACAGATTACCCCCCAGAAGTTAAATTTTAATAAAATTCAGAAAATATACAATATGTGTCTGTAATGATAATGAGTCATGAGTATTTGTGAGCCTTATAAGACAGCCTTCCAAAAACAATAATGATGATCTGCCCTTCTGTATAGCAAAATTTTGAGGGCAAGAGTAAATCAGCTCTTTAAGTCTAGATGCCTGTGTAAAACCATACAAAAAGAATTAATTCAAGACATCAAGAATTAACAAAAAGATTGCTGAAGGATGAAAAAATCAACTGCATGGGATAAGAATAGTATACCAGTTATAGAAGCATAATATTTGCTTGAAAAATTGTAAATAGTTTGCAGGTAGTGCTCTACTTACCACCAGGTTTCATTCCAACAACCTGTCATAAGTTGGTTCTGACATAATTTGAAGTACTCTTTTTTCTTTTTCTTTTCACTATAATTACCTTTTATCATCAATGTCTTTGTAAATCTGCTTTTTTATTTGTCTTTGGTAATTGGAACCTTAACATATAAACATCTGCGGGGTTATATCTGAGAACAATAACATCAGCAAATTACATGCTGCAACATTGTATGTAGTATATACCAGGTCTGATAATTAAGACTGTGAACTTAATTGTTTAGGTGCACACCTCATTGCTGAATATCACTGTGGTCACCTTTGAAGTCCTCCCCTTGGGAAAGTATGCATCAATGCATCAATGCCAGCATCCAGTCTACCTTTCAAAGCAATTTGAGAACTCTTTCTGGAGTGGCCATTGTGCACGGTGGCATGGTGTTAAGTTCACAAACTTAAGTCTATCATTTTCTGTGAGAGAGTTTTTAGCCAGTAATTAAATAACTGTAGTGCAACACTCTCCCTACTCACCTGATCTGGCCACCAGTGACTTTTTTTTTTTTACCTGAAGATAAAGGAAGTACTGAAAGGCAGACGTTGTGAAGACATTCAGGACATCAAGGGTGATATGATGACAGCTCTGATGGCCATTTCAGGAAGAGTTCCCAAATTGCTTTGAAGGGTGGACTAGGTACTGGCTTCCCCAGGGGAGTATTTAGAAGGTGCCTGTAGTGATATTCAGCAATGAAGTATGTAGTACTTTTTCTAGGATGAGTTTGAGAACTTAATTGCCATACTTCAAGGATGTTCAAAAAATAAAGATACAGATGGTACTTCTTGTGATTGACTTTACCTCAGATTTATGTGAAGTCGAGCACTCCCTGTACATAATGCTTGTCTGTTAAGTTCCAATTTCTTTTCACTGTGTATTTGGTCAAAATACCTTTCTGGCTATAACTAAAAATGTGATCTTTGTTCTCGTCCTGTTAGTGTCCATGTCTCTCACTGTATGGATTTTCATGACCCCTGTTTTGTAGCCCATAGCATTCTACAGTGAAGTAGTGCCTTGGTGTTTTCAGTGATTTAAGAATACTGTCTTTGATATTAGATGCATGTGGTCCCAGTCCTAGTTCTGTGACTAGTGATCTTAAAGAGGTCACTGGCACTTGGCTTGGTGAACTATTGTAAGCTTTATTTTCTGAAAGCAAGGATAAGTAAGATGGCTTCAAAATGTATTTAAAGATGAAATGAATGTTTGTAAATCACCTAGTAGAATGGCTGACATATTAAGACACTTTATTAGTGTTAGTTATTAATATTATCACCATGTTGAGCATTTTCCCAATTGCAAATATAAATATATGTGTATATATATACGTGTATATATATATATATATATATAGTGATTTTTAACCTCTGTTTCATCACATGGTCAGATTTCAGATTTTTTAAACAAAAGAGTCTTAATTCTATTAGTTAGGAAAGATACTTCCTCTAACAACACTTCATAAAAATTCCTAATGACAAGCACTTATTATTCATCAATGACTTCTATCCAAGTTTAGGCCCAGCGTGTAACATTTGTCTCTTTCCTCTGCTGAATCATTCTTCAGTGCTACGTCTCTTCTGCAGTAGTATCTTACTGGCTTTCTTTCTGTAAGAGAAGAGTACTTTGTAGTCTGCAACTACTCAAAAGTGCTCTGCATGTTGGAGAACCGTAGGTGTCTTTATACCTTCTGTTTCATACAGCACAGAATTTTACTGTTTAATTATTTCATTTTTGTGATCAAATAGGCTGCATATACAGATCAGATACAATACATATTTTGAACTATGTTCTTTTCTTTGAATTTTGTATGCTTTTTTTTTCTTTCAGAAGCAAAGTTGGAGAATGAAGATGCAGAGACAGAGAGGAAGTAACCGTGATAAGAATGCAGTATTTTCTTTCTTCTTCATCTGTGAGTGGCATTAATACTTTAGTGTGGAAGTATATTCTTTTCGTTTCTGGAATTTTTTGGCAATTATTTCACTATAGATTCCCTAGGGAGAGAGACGGCTATTTTATAAGGCTATTTTAACTGTAACAAAGGGATAACTAGTGTCTTGCTCTAGAATGATTGATGATACCTTTTCAATGAGGAATCCAGATTATCAGTGAGAAAGACAAAGGCTGTTACTCTTCTAAGGCTGCTGTAGCTGGATCAGCAACTGTTGTGACAGGATGCATTATTATAAGTTGTTCATTCTTAGGCAGCAAAAAGGTTAAGATTCTTGGCTGTGTCCACATAAAGTAAGTAAAGTAGACGTTTGAATCTTTGCAAAATATAACAAGATTTTTCTATTGACAACTGAAGGTTAAAGTTGAATGCATATCTTATTGTATATGATTAACTACTGCATTTGCATACAAACATAGCTTGTGTCTTGCCTGTCAGTACCCTATACTTATACTGCTTCTCATAATAGCATCATAATATGCCTTTAACATCCCCCTGCACAGCACTTAACATGGACATTGGAAAAAAACTTAGTCAAATATAGCTTTCCTCAGATGACATTTCTAAAAATATACTTTCTTCTGTAAAAGTTTTCTTATTCAGTGATTCTCCTTTATCATGAAGATAGGCTATTGTAATCAGAAAAATATAATAAATTGTATAAACAGACTCATCTGATTACTTCATTTAATATGAATTTAAAATACTCTATTGGCTTTGTAGTGCTATATACTACCAATCCATGATTTGCTAGTAATAAATTAATTTTTATTCTATAAAACTGGAACCACTTGGAACTATCGTATTAATTGTGAATTAATATATGTGTGCCTTCAGGCTTTGCCCTTTTCATAATCAGTGTGTAATACTTTGCAAAGAAGATAGTGTCTTGAATAGATTGCTTAATAGAAGCTACCTAGAGAAAATTTTTTCAGGAAGCTTTAATCAGTTAAAAGAATTCTACAAGTAATATTTTTATCTAATGCATTTTTCAATTTTAACCATGAGTTCCAATCAACTAATATGAATATTTTCTTGAGACTGTACTGGAATATCGATAAGACATTCACTAATAAACATTTGCATAATTCTTACTGTATACCATATACTTGTTAAATATTGTTTTCAATCAGAATGGCAAACCTAAGAAGAAGTAACTCTGTGATCCCATTCTACAGTTGAGGAAACTAAGACACAGAGAGGCAGCCACTAAGTACTAGGTCCAGGAGTCAAATCTCAGTAATTTGGCTACAGATACCTTGTTCTCAGTCACTACGCTGTTTTACCACTATATTATGCTAGGCTGACAGAAACTTTTGGAAAGGAACCTAGAAAACTGATGTCTTGCATTCAAGTGGGTTTTATTGAGGTGCTTGTTGTTGACTTATAAACTGATGTTAATGATAGGGTTGAATGCCTTCAAAACCTGTTAAACAATGGAAATGGATGTTTGTGATTGTTAGTGTTATGTGTCAACTTGGCTGGGTCATGATTCTTAGTGGTTTGGCAGTTATGATGTTGCAATGATGTAATAATTTCCACGGTGAGATCTAATACAATAATTGCCGTGATGAGATCTGTTATGAACAGCCAAGCAGTTGAAAAGGAGTTTCCTTGGGGGTGTGGCCTGCATCTGGTATAAATGGACTTCCTGGTAAAGCATGGTGGCTTTTGCTGTGAGCTAGATCCTGCATCTGGTGCATCATCATATGACTTCCAGTTCTGTTTTACCTGCCAGTCTTGGGTTTGTAAGACTTCTATAGCTACATGAGGTAGGAGAAATCTCTAACCTGATGCCTGACCTTTCTGGAATGGATTTTCCAGCATGTACAACTGTATCAGTCATTTCCTTTATGTATTATTCTCTGTCTCTCCAAACAAAAATGTGTCATTGGTTTTGCTTATTTAGAAATCCCAGCCTAGGATAATGTTCAAATACAAATGACTGAATTTGTGACTTTCCATAACAAGCAGGACAGTTTTTTTGCATTTTCAGTTGCACATAAACTATGACTTTCTTAAATAGAATGGTGGTTTATAATGTGTTTTGTTGTATAATTTTGGTTTTGTTTTGGGAGATCTAGATTGCTATAAGAAACAACAAATCTGAAGCAATGTCCCTCACATTTATTCACTGGTAGACTTGAAGTCTTCTGACTAATAATAATATGTAAGTTTTTATTATGGGTTCGGTGACACACAATGTTGATCCTCTATTTCAGAAACTGCACTGTGTCCCTTCCAAACTTATCTGGGACCTATCTCTCAGAACGTGTTCTTAGACCTCATCTCACCCTTTGAGGAACTCTGTCTTAAGTGATTAAAGCATATGTTTTGAATTTGGTCATGAATGAAAAATAAAGATTTGTTTTTAATGCTGATAAATGGTAATTTCTCCAATTATAAGATAAAGCAATGACACAGAGTCAACAAAGGATATAAAAATGTGAAAATGTAGAGCAGTAGTTCTTAAAATTTTCAGTGTATCAACATGACTTGAAGGACTTGTTAAAATACAGCTTGCAGGACTCAACCTCTGGAGTAATTGCTAAGAAGTTCACGGGTGATGCTGATGTTTCCAGTTTAGTGAACTACATATTGGGGACAACTGATCCACAGCTCCATACTTTTTTCCCCCAGTATGGTGGAATCTTTATACATTTATTTATTTGTCTTTCTTTTTTTAAAAAATTATCATTAGTATGCAATCCAAGTCAGTTTTGCATGCCCACCTCTTTGCAACTCTATCTGCTCTCCTCACCCTGTGATAGCATGCTCTTCCTTTTCACTATTTACTTCTAGCATCCTCTTAATGGTATGGGTTGCACCTCAATATTAAGAAAATAAAAATCCTCACAACTGGACCAGTATGCAACGTTGTAGCAAGTGGAGAAAGAATTGAGGTTGTGAAAGATTTCCTTTTACTTGGGTCAACAATCAATGACCAGGGAAACAAAGGTCAGGAAATCAAAAGATTCATTGCATTGGGAAAATCTGCTGCAAAAGATCTCTTTAAAGTATTGAAAAGTAAAGATGTCACCTTGCAGACTAAAATGTGTCTGATCCAAGTTATGGTATTGTCAGTCACGTCATATGCATGCAAAAGATGGACAGTGAACAGAGAAGACAGAAGAATTGATGCCCTTGAATTGTGGTATTGGAGAAGAATGTTGGATGTACCATGGATTGCCCAAAGAACAAACAGATCTGTTCTGGAAGAAGTATCACCGGAAGCACAGATGGCAAGACTGCATCTCTACATACTTTGGATGTGCTGTCAGAAAGAATCAGTCCCTGGAGAAGGACATTGTGCTTGGTAGAGTTGGAGGTAGAGTTGAAGACCCTCAATGAGATGGATTGCCACAGTGGGCGTAAACATAAAATGAAACAATGTTTCATTCTGTTGTACTTAGGGTCACTCTGAGCCTGAATTAACTTGATGGCAACTAACAATAAAAACAACAGCAACAACATCCCCTTAACAAACACCAGCCCCCTTTTCTCCAGTCTTTCCTCTCCCCTGTAGAAAGAAACCAGTATGACAGCCTTCTATAAATGTATAAAAGCACAAAGTACACACATGATATGCTAACTCTGTGTCCCTGAGGCCTGTCCATTCTTTGTCTGAAGTGTTGACTTCAGTACCAGTTTCAGGTCTAGGCCAGTAGTAAGTCTGGAGGCCATGCTCCCAGGGGACCCTCCAGGCTGTTGGACATCAATTCTGGTCTTTTAGTAGAGTTCTTGATCTGCACACCTCTTTTTTCTTGTGCTATGTCAGGAACTCTATGTTGTGTCACCTATCAAGCAAGCTACAGCTTTGTCCTTTAACAAGGCATAAGTTGGAACTTGCCGCTCCCTATTATTACTTTCTGACACTTTAAGAGAATTGAAAGTTGTTTATCATCTTATTTCTAACTTGTGGTTGCAAAGAAAAATTAGACTTCTCCAATTATTTACTCCTGTCTGCTGCTCATCCATCATTTTTAGCCACAGAGGTTTATTAAGAAGAAAAGAAAATTAAGTTTTTAGATGTGGGCAGGAGTGAGTCAGAAGTGAAATAATGGATAATGATACGTCTTTGGGGTCTTTACAAGGTCACTGAATTAAAATGTATTCAGTAAGTAGGAGACTAGCAGGAAGTTGGAAAGATGACTTAAGATTGCATGCTTCATTAATATAATTTTGTACAAGAGACTATATAATAAGCCGTAAAAATACATGTATGGGTTTTGGAAAATAAATTTTGCACAAAATAAGAGTGATAACAGTATTTAGATGAAGACATTAAAGGCTTTTCAGCTGGCAAAGAATTTTACCATATTTTGAATGTTTATTAAATCCCTGGGTGGCACACATAGTTTGCACTCAGTACTAACCAAAAGGTTCACAGTTCAAAACCTGCAAGCACCTCCATGGAAGACAAGCCTGGTGATCCGTATCCATAATGTTATACTCTGATAAACGAAGTCACCATGTGTCCAGGGCTGTCTTGATGGTAGCTAACAACAAAAACTGTATTGACTAGTAGCTCAGAAAGTAACGGAATTAATTTACTTTCTGTCATTTTAAAGAGATTATTATTATTTTCTTGTGATTGAGTGAAAGTGTACAATCCAGTTTAAATCTGCATGCCTGCCTATGTGCAGCTCCTACTACCCTCCTTGCCTGGTGACAGCAGACTCCTCCTTTCTGTTCCATACAAGTCATATCCTCCTAAGAATCCCCTGTCCCCTATTCTGCTCCCTCTCCGCTCCCCTCTAGTAAGAGGCCAATAGGACGACATCCTGTAGATGCTTAGAATCGTAAAGTACACACACGATATGGTCACTCTGTGTCACCGAGTCCAATCCATTCCTGTTTGAGGAGTTGACCTCAGTAATGATTTATGATCAGGGGCAGCATCGGGTGTAAGGGCCAGGCTCCCAGGGGAACCCCCAAGCCGTCAGACCATCAACTGCAGTCTTTTAGTGGAGTTCTCTGGGTGCACTCCTTTTTATTCTTGTATTGCCACTGGGACTCAACTATGTGAGCCTCATCACAGCTGTCACTGGAGGTGGCCAGGCACAATCTGGATCTTCTGGTCACATGTTGATGCAGTCACCCATTCACATGGGTCTTTCTCTCTTCTGGGTTCTCTTTCCCCCATGTGACTTTTGTCCTTTGTGATCATCTGTTCCTACTGAGTTGTGACAATTCGGTGTACCTCAGATGGCAGCTTGCTAGCTTATAAGACCCCAGACGCAACTCACTGATATGGGGTGCAGAAGTCTCCCTTATCAATAGGCTAGTTATTCCACTTGGCCATGATGTCCCCTGAAAGCATGGTCCCTGGACTCTTGCCCCTGCTACTCTTGTCTTTGCCATATTGGATTAAGATTAGAAGTGTTTTCAGGTTATGCTGAAGTCCAGTTAAATTGATCTTTCTAATGTGTGCTGTCACTGATTTCACCCAAATTTCTATCAACTATTTAATCTATAACCAAACCACTCCGTCTTTTCCTCCCGTCTCTTGCAGCCATCAAAGAGTCGGGTTGATTCCATCTTTTTGCTATTATGGACTGTGTTGCAGTAAACATTTGTGTGATGTATCTGTTTGTATGAATGCCCTTGCATCTGTAGGATATATTCCAAGCAGTGGGATTACTGAGTCAATTTCCAGCTATGTCTATTTCCAGCTTTTCAAGGAAACACCAAATTGCTTTCCTGTACCATTTTGTAATCCTACCAGCAGTGTAGGAGAGTTCCAATTTCTCCACAACATCTCCAGCATTTGTTGTTTTGTGTTTTTTGGATCATGGCCAACCTTATTGGGGTGAAACGATGTCTCAGTTTTATTTTGACTTGGATTTCCTTAATAGCTAATGACTGTGAACATTTCTGGATGTGTATTTTGGCTGCCTGGATATCCTGTTTAGAGAATTGTCTGTCCATCTGCTTTGCCCGTTGCTTAACTGGATTATTTATCCTTTTCTTGTTGATATTGTGTAGTACCTTGCAGATTATGGAGATCATACGTCAGTCTATCATATAGTTGCTAAATATTTTTTCCTATTCTGTAGGTGCTCTTTTAACTCTTTTTGATAAAGCAAAAGTGCTTCATTCTTAGCAGTTCCCATTTATTTATTTTATTTTCTGTTGATCATGCTTTGTTTGACAGATTTTGAAGCTTGTCTACGTTGTGTATTAAAACTTCCATTGTTGATCCTATTTTTTTCTTTATCATTTTAGTTGTGTTATTTAGGTCTTTTATCTAGCTTGAGTTGTTTCTTGTGTAAACTGTGAGATGTAGGTCTTGTTTCAATTTTTTTCAGATGGATATCCAATTTTGCCAGCACCGTTTGTTAAAGAGATTGCTTTTACCCCAATTTAAAGTCTTAGGGCCTTTGTCAAATATCAGCTATTCATAGGAGGATGGTGGCATCTCTGGGGTCTCAACTCTGTTCCATTGATCCATATGTCTCTTTTTATACTAGTACCAGGCTGTTTTGACAGATGTGGCTCTGTAATAGGTTCCAAAGGCAGATAGTGAGAGGCCTCCCACTGTGTTCTTCTTCAGAAGTGCTTTACTTATCTGGGGCTTCTTTCCTTTCCAAACAAAGTTGGTGATTTGTTTTTCCATCTCATTAAAAACGACACAGGAATTTGTATTGGAATTGCATTATATAAGTAGACTGCTTTGGGTAAAGTAGACATTTTCATGATGTTAAGTCTTCCCATCCATGAGCAGGGTAGGTTTCTCCATTTATGTAAGTCTCTCTTAGTTTCTTGTAGTAAGGTCTTGTAGTTCTCATTGTAAACGTTTGTTACTTCTCTACTTAGATTTATTCCTAGATATTTTATCTTCTCGGGGGCTATAGTAAATGGCATTGATTTGGTGATTTCTTGTTTAATACTCTCATTGTTGGTATAAAGGAATCCTACTGATTTGCTTATGTTTATCTTGTATCCTGAGACTGCTGAGCTCATCTATCAGTTTGAGTGGTTTACTTATGTATTCTTTGAGATTTTCTGCATATACAGTTGTATCATCTACAAATAGGGAGACTTTTGCTTCTTTGCCAATGCAGATGCCCTTTATTTCTTGGTCTTGTCTAATTGCTCGGTTAGTACTTCAAGTACAATGTTGAATAGGAGAGGTGGGAGTAGGCACCCTTGTCTAGTTCCTGTTCTCAAGGGGAATTGTTTCAATCTCTCTCCATTCAGGATGATATAGGCAGTTGGCTTTGTATAAATGGCCCTTACTGCATTGAAGAATTGGCCATCTATTCCTATTTTGTGGAGAGTTTTTAGCGTGAATGGGTTTTGGACTTTATCAAATGCCTTTTCTGCATCAGTTGACAAAATCAGGTGATTCTTGTCTTTTCTGTTATTTGTGTGGTTGATCACATTAATTGTTTTTCTGATGTTGAACCAGTCTTGCACATTGGTATGAATCCAACTTGGTCGTGATGAATTATTTTTTGATGTATTGTTGAATTCTATTAGATAGTATTTTGTTGAAGATTTTTTCATCTGGATTCATGAGTGATATCGGTCTGTAGTTCTCCTTTTTTGTTGAGTTTTGCCCTGGCTTTGGTATCAGGGTTATGCTGGCTTTGTAGAATGAATTTGGGGTATTCCATCCCTTTCTATGCTGTGAAATATTCTCAGTAGTATTGGAGATAATTCTTCTCTAAAAGCTTGGTAGAATTCTATGGTGAAGCCATGTGGGCCTGGTCTCTTTTTGGTTGGTAATTTTTTCATGACTTTTTCAATATCTTCATTTGTGATGAGTTTATTAAGTTGTTCTGCTTCAGGTTGTGATAAATTTGGCAGGTGATATGAATCTAGGAATTTGTTCATTTCCTCTAGGTTTTCAAATGTGTTAGAGTACCATCTTTTGTAGTATTCTGTTATGATGTTTTTGATTTCCGTTGGATCTGTTGTGACATCACTCCTCTCATTTCTTATTTGGGTTATTTGTTTCCTTTCCTGTTTTTCTTTAGTAAGTTTAGCCAATGGTTTATCAATCTTGTTGATCTTTTCCAAAAAACCAGCTTTTGGTCTTTTCAATTTTTTCAGTTGTTCTGCTCTTATCTAATTCATTTAGTTGTGCTTGAAAATTTATGGTCTGTTTTCTTCTGGTACATGAGAAGTTGCTGTGTTGCTGTCTTTCTACTTGTTAAAGCTGTAGGGTTAGTTCATTGGTTTGGATTCTTTCTTCCTTCCGGATGTGTGCACCTGTAGAGATAAAGTGACCCCTTAGCACTGCTTTGGCTATATCCCATAGGTTCTGGTAGGAAGTGTTTTCATTTTCATTTGAATCCATAAGTTTCTTTATTTCATCCTTGATTTCTTCTATAACTCATAGCTTTTTGGGGAAGATGTTGTTCAGTTTCTGTGAGTTCCACTTCCTATCTGTGTTTTTCCTGCTATTGATTTCAACTTTTATGGCTTTTTGGTCTGAGAATATTCTTTGCAGTAATTCAGTGGTATGGATTTTGTTGACATTTGCTTTAGGTGCTAACACATGGTCTATTCTGGAGAACGCTCCATGTGCACTGGAGAAAAAGGTGTGTTTATCTGCTAATGGATAAAAAGTTCTGCATATGTTGATGAGGTGTAGTTGGTTAATTGTGGCAACAAGGTCTTCTGTGTCTTTACTGAGCCTTTTTTCCATACAATCTGTCTAGTATTGAGAGTGGAGTGTTGAAGTCTTCCACTATTATTGTGGAGTGATCTATCTCTTTTTTGAATGTAGTCAGTGTTACTTTGATGTATTTAGATGCTCTGGTATTGGGTGCATAAATGTTTAATATTGTTAAGTCCTGCTTCTGTATCGAACCCTTCAGCAATAAATAGTGTCCATCTTTGTCAATGGTGGTGGATTTTACATTAAAATCTATTTTATCTGAGATCAGTATTGCCACATCTACTCTTCTTTGTATATTGTTAGCTTGGTATAAATTATTCCATCCTTTAATTTTCAGTTTGTTCATATCTTTAAGTCCAAGGTGAGTTTCTTGTAATCAACATATAGATGGGTTGTGTCTTTTGATCCAAGATGTCACTGACTGTCTCTTTACTGGGATGTTCAGTCTACTTACAGTCAACATAATTATCCCTACGTACGTGTTTAGTGCTGTCGTTGTGATGTGTTTCCTTTTGTGTTGATGTTTTCTCTGTTGCTCTTACTATTGTGTTCTGGGACACTTTTCTTTATGGATTGATTTTTTCCCCTTTTCAGTGTTGGTTTTTTCAGTGTTTGTTGAGACTCCTGTGTTACGTTTTTTGATTTGATATGTTGTGTCCTTATTGTGCTTTGTGGCTACCCTGTGATCCCCATTAATGATCTATGTTTAAACTGAATTTTAACTTTGACATATCATATTAAGTTCCTCTCCATCTGGAAGGACTATAACTACTGTCATACATCTCTCTTTTTAATATGATAATATCATAGTTTTTGTGAGATGATCACTGGATCACTTCTTTCAATATTATATCTTTGAGTTTATGCCTTCTCTAACTGAGTAGGTTTCTGGATGGTGTATCCTGTATTGATTCCTAAAATATAGAGTTAATGATTTTGTTCTTCTAAGCCAAGAGCTTCTTTCAGTATTTCTTCAGCTTTGGTTTGGTTTTTACAAAGTCTCTGAGTTTCTGTTTATCTGCAAGTGTCTTAATTTCATTTTCATATTTGAGAGATAGTTTTGCAGAGTATATAATTCTTGGATGGAACTTTTTCTCTTTTAAGGCTTTGAATGTGTCATCTCATTGCCTCTGTGGCAGCCTTGTTTCTGCTGAGAAATCTGACAAAACCTACAGGGTTTCCATCTGAATGTTAACTTTGCTTTGAGTCTCATTGCCTTTAAGAGTTTCTGCTTATGTTTCATTTTGTTAAGCTTGATTATAAGATATCTTGGAGTCTTTCTTTTGGGCTCAGGATTGAGTGGCATTTGATACTCATCTTGGATATCTATATTCTCTTCTTTTGTAACTTCAGGGACGTTTTCTGTCAGAAGCTCAACAACAATGCTCTCTGTTTTCAGGTGTTCCTTCCTGTTCAGGAACTCCAGTTAATCATAGATTGCTCCTTTTGACAGAATCCCACATGCTTCTTACTGCTTCTTCATTTTTATCGTTTCTTTCCTCTGATTTCTCTCATAGATGCTGGAGTCAGTAACTCTGTCTTCCAAGTCAGAAAGTTTATTTGCCATTTGTTGAATTCTCTCTCTCTCTCTCTTTTTTTTTGCTTTCAATTGAATTTTCTATTTCTTTGATTTTGTTATTGATCTTCAGCCCATGGGATTCAGCAAGGGTGGGTGTCATTGAAAGAGAAGTTTCCCATTCAGTGGCATGTAATCAAAATTAATAGCCCTATGCCATGGATCTGACTTGATGGCACTTGGCATGCTATGTCCTAGGGCTCAGTTCATCTCCAGAGGATCTGTTTAATTACCAATTCAGGTCTTGGTTTTCAAAAGGAATTGAGGAGACGTGTGTCTTGTCCACCATCTTGACTCCGCCCCCTAAAGAAATTATTAATAATTTTAGTTAAAGTTCATATTTTTATTAAATAAACAATTTAGAATATCCACTGTGTCTGGGAACATTGTATATTCCGGGGAAATGTGCTGACAATATTTAGAGCCAAAATGTTAGATGCTGAGCACCTTGAACAGTGCCTAAATTATACTCATTGCCATTGAGTTGATTCCAACTCATAGTGAGTCTCTAGGACCAAGTACAATTGTCCCTTTGCATTTCCAAGGCTGTCATTTTCATGGAAGCTGACGGCTACATCTTCCTCCTCTGGAGTGGCTAGTGGTTTCAAATCACTGACCTTTTGGTTAGCAGCCAGGCACTTAACTACTGTAGCACCAGGCCAACTCACCTGAAGTTTAAAAAAGCAAAACGAAACAAAACAAGGCAAAACAAAAGAAAACAAGGCAAAACAAACAAAACAAAGCAAAACAAAACAAAACAATATACCCATTGCTATCAAGTAGATAATGACTTGTAGCAACCTGAACTAGTTTCTAAATAAACGTATACATATATTTTTCAGTGAAGTAATGATTAATGAAAAGTATCAACCGTTTAAAGGATGCCTGGTTGGTACCTTAAAGACAGTATATTAAGAAATAAGAAGTAATATTCCTACAACAAAACCTTTTTCTTTTTTTAAGGCATAAGCATACTGAGTAGCATAGTGTTGAGCTGCCTGGTGGGACAAAATACCTTGTCTTTGGAATCCTTCACAAAGTCAGACCATTCCAAGAAGATGTGGCTCAGCCATCTCTCTTTTTCCAGCTTCAGTGAGTTTTCCTGAGATCACATAGTTCTCATGGTAGATTCCCAAACAGGGACTGTATCTTGCTATTCAGTCATGGCAGTTGCTAATATGAGCCTACCCCTTCAGATTGGAAGGTAACCTGTTCACAGTGTCAGTTCATTTGCTTCACCTTCTTTACAGTCACTGTCAGTTTACATTTATTCAGCAGCTTCATACTTGAGTATTGTGTAAAATCACTTCAGTCACTGAGACCCTAAGTTATAAGGAGTTTCTATTCACCTCATATTTAGGACAGTTACAGAAACCTCGGAAATGTTTATGTATACACCATTACTATGTGCCCTTTGCCGTGCTTCTCACCTGAGGATAGACAAACTCTGTTATTTTTATTGATAAGTCTCCCAAAATGACTGTTATTCCTGTAGGTTAATTAGAAACATGTTTTGAGTTGATGTTGACTGAAGCTGGCATGTGCTGTGTGTGTATGCCTAAATGTGTATTTCTAAAATAAAGGATCCTTGCAAAGAATTATGTTTATTGATAAGTATCCCCAAATGACTGTTACACCTGTAGGTTAATTAGAAACATGTTTTGAGTTGATGTTGACTGAAGCTGGCACGTGCTGTGTGTGTATGCCTAAATGTGTATTTCTAAAATAAAGGATCCTTGCAAAGAAAACTGGAAGACCTGGATTCTAGAAAATATTACAGAACATTGCTGTGTATTTCAGTTAAGATCCCCTGAATTATGTTAGCTTGGAAATTTGACTCATAATTGTATAAATGTTGGAAAGCAAAATTACATGAGATTGATCAGGGAGCAAGTCATTAAATAAAACAGTAACAGCTTAAAAATGAACAGCTTAGTTTCCTAAAGTATTCAGTTTTATGTAAGTTAGCCCTTATATCATCACAAACCACAAAATGAGACTCAAGTTTGCAAACTCACCCTCATTACTGAATATCACTAAGGTCGCCTTTGAAGTAATCCGCTTAAGAAGCTCTGCCCCCATGCCAGCACCTAGTCTGTGCTTCAGATGGAACTCTTTTTCTGGAATGTCCATCAGAGCTGTTCTCTTATTACCCTTGATATCCTGAATGTCATCACAGTGTCTTTTCAGTATTTCCATTATCTTTGTATAAATAAAAAAGTCAGGTGAGCAGGGAGAATGTTCCAGTATAGTTATTTGTTTACCGGCTAAAAACTTCCTCGCAGATGATACAGTTAAGTTTGCAGACTTGCCACTGTGCCACCATATGCAATGATCATTCCAGGAAGAGTTCCAGAATTGCTTTGAGGGTGGTCTAGGTACTGGCATCAGTGCATAGCTTCCCAAGGGCAGTATTTTGAAGGTGACCATAGTGACATTCAGCAATGAGGTATGTAGCACTTAGAAAAATTAAGTTTGCAGGTTTAATTGTCAGTCCTCGCGTGAGGACCATTCATAAGATCTGGAAACCATGTGGTGGTTAAGTGTTATGTCTTTTATCCAAAAAGTTGGTATTTCAAGTCCGCCAGGTGCTCCTACTCTATGGGGCAGTTCTACTCCGACCTATAGAGTTGCTATGAGTTGGAATCTACTTGACAGCAGTGGGTTTGGGTTTTGTTTATTAGGTTTATATTCAGAATTTTGAAGACATATTTTTTAAGAATAGAATTTCAGTGATTTGCTTTTTTTTAATTCCAGTAAGAGGACAGTGAAGGTTTTCTTTTTAATTACTTTGCATTGAGCACAAGGTTCATTGGGCAATGTAGGAGAGTCGTGTAACTCTACTTCATCTCCAGTTCTTATTTGATTAGATTACAAATAGACAGACCTTATGGACAAATTGCTTCATTATCACAGTCTACATTCTCTCACTCCAAAATAATATTCTTCTAGTCAGAAGAGAAATGTAAATGAGATATAAAATGTAAAGCTATATAACTCAACATTAGGTGTTCTGTTCCTCCTGTGTTCATAGTAGTGCAGCTTTGAGAAATATCAATGTCATGGGTGTTTCCTGATACCTAACTATGCAATCATACTCACTTTAGGAGCAACAGTAACTTACTAGTTTTATAAAACTGTTGCAATTATTTGGTAGAAATTACCCATTGCTTGACCTCTTCTCTCTAGGATTTTAATGTGCCATTTTGTTAAAAGAAGTGCAAAACATCTACTTACGTAATTGCAGATTCTATAAGACAATGTACAAAAATGTGTAAGTGCTTTTACTTATATAGAAGGAAAGATACATGAAGATGCCCTTCTGTTGTTTTGTAAGCTAATTAACAAAACAAGAATTTCTTTTTGTACTTGTTGCAAACTCAAATAAGGAATTGAAAATCGTTACATAATATCCAGCTTAGAAGAACATCAGCCTGCTTCCTAACAGCACATATTGCTGTAGATTACACTATAATGCACCCTCCTATTTCCAAGGGATCTGCAACAAAGCGACCTCTGTGATTTTATTACATTGATTGTTCTACTACTTTGTGAACTGTAAAATGTATTGTAGTTAATAACTGAAATTTAATTGGAAATATCCTGGTTCCACATTAAACTTAACCAAATGCCTAGTCAAATTTCTTAACAATATCCCTGGTTTCACTAACTTTTCAGTTTTCTTTGATGGAATTAAGATTGTTTACTGTCCAAACTTAACAAATGTTTTAAGTCAAATTCTTAATGATAGTACTTGGATAGTCATATTAACTTATTGTCATAGCATTGTATGAATATAAAATAATGGTCATCTTCTCTATCTTTCTGTCTGTCTAATTAAAACGCACGAGGTTAAAACATTACCATGTCATTTGTACATAGTAACATCTTTCTTTAGGCAGGCTATTTTGCCTCCGCAGTTTTCCTTCCTCCCAATTCCCCGAAAATATGTTGCTGGAGTATTTTTTAACGTGTTGTTGACTTTATGGATTGAGATAGAAGAAATAGACTTTAGAAATAAGGTGATTATTATTACTGTATGAGAGTCACTTGAAACTACCATGAGGAAGCCTGAGAAAGACAGAGAACGGGAGAGATACACAGAAGACTGTGAAGACCAGAAAAAGAAACATTTGGTCAGGTTTTTTTTTTCTTTTTGATAAAACTGTCCGTGTTGTTGGGGTTAGATGTTTCCATTCATTTCCAGTTCATAGTGAACCTATGTTTAACAGAATGAAACGCTGCCCAGTCCTGCACCATCCTCACACCTGTTGTTACATCTGAGCCCGTTGTTGCAGCCACTGTGTCACCTCATCTCGTCAAGAGTCTTCCCCCTTTTCAAGGGTGCTGTAGTGGGTTAAGTGCTATATTTACTAACCGAGTTTGGCAGTTCAAATCTGCCAAGTGCTTTTTGGGAACTCTATGAAGTTGTTATCCTCTGACCCTTAGGATTGCTACAAGTTGGACCTCACTCGACAGTAATGGGTTTGGTTTTTCTTTTTTTGATTACTTTACCAAGCATGATTTTTCTTTCTCCAGGGATTGGTCCCTCCTGATGACATGTTCAAATGTGTGAGATGAAGTCTTGGCATCCTTGTTTCTAAGGAGTGCTTTGGTTGTACTTCTTCCAAGAAGTTTCATTTGTTCTCTGGTAGCCCATGGTACATTCAACATTCTTCACCAATACGGTAATTCAGAGGCATCAACTCTTCTTTGGTCTTTCATATTCACCGTCCAACTTTCATGTGCATAGGAAGTGACTAAAAATATCGTGGATTGGTCAGCACATTTTAGTCTTCAAAGTAACATCTTGCTTTTTAACACTTGAAAGAGATTTTACATTGGATTTGCCCAATGCAGCCTGTTGTTTGATTTCTAGACAGCTGCATGTGTGGGCATTGATTGTGGATCTAAGTAAAAGGAAATCTTGACTAATTCAATATTTTCTCCATTTATGAAGATGTTCCTTATGGGTCCAGTTGTGCATCTTCTTTTTTTTTTTTTTTGAAGTGTAACCCACACTAAGCTGTGGTCTTTGATCTGTCTCTGAACTGTCCCTAAGCTATCTTTAATCATGGTTGTCTCATATACTTAAAAACGGAGGCCAGATCAAAACCTACTTGCTGTTGGATCTATTCACTGTATAAACCAATAAAGTAGCATACACAAAAGATTTCAAGGTTGTGGATGAAATTGGATCTTATATCTTTTTTTTATCTGATTTTCAGAAGTAGATGACTTCTCTTCCCCTGAGTTAAGCCCAGAGGAATTTTAGAAGGTTGGATGATGTATCTTTCCCATTTATAAATCCTTAAAAGAGGTACAGAACAAGAGTTTGATTTTACTCAGTTTGTTTTAATTGTTTCAAAAGTGAATACATGAATAATAATTCTCTGTACAATAACATAAACTAGCATTAAAGGCAGTGCATTTGAACTAGAGAATCCCATTGGCTGTTTTTTATTATATGTATATCTGTATGTCTATTTGTCATGTACATGCTACTTATAGTCATTATCAACCAAAGGATGCTGCAAATAGCAGTATGGGCTCAATATGAAATACTGAAACCTCAGGAAAAATTCAAGATCATATTTTGGTTGATTTGTATTAAAATATTTCCTTTCCTTTTTTAACCTACGATAACAAATATCTGATGGATGATGTAAGGGATAATAATTTCTGCTTTGGAATGGATATAGCAAACAGAACTGGAAAATAATTGCTCTTGTAATCACTTCATTGCTAGAAAAAATCTTACTGAGGTGGTGTTTGGGGACATGATATGTGTACTAAAGTGTTCACTGAAGGGCTCTGATAGCCTAAGTTTCACTTCAGAGGGGCCTATTGAGGACCATGCCTTTTGATATTAGTATGTATGTACACATATATATACACATTCATATATGTGTGTATATATATGCAGCTGTACTTAATGAGAACTGTATCTACTACGCTGAAAAATAGTTGTGGAAGTAGAACTATCCATAATTGTTTTTCTGTGATTAGACAAAAGTTATTGGGTAGTAATCAAATAAAATACTTGAAAACATTTAAGAAGATTAGAAAAAAATGAACAATTGTATGGCACCATATCTGTTCCGAGAACAGTAACAATAAAAGAGCAGAGCCTGATTTTCAACTAGATAATCATTTTAATTTCCAGTTTTCAGAGCCCAGATTTTCCAAATAATTCCTCTTGATATGTACTGATCGCAAACATCTACCAAGAGTACTACATGTAAACATCCAACAAAACGTTCTGTAACACAGAGAATCAGCAAGGTTCAGGGAAATGAATATTTTGCCACAAAACTGTATCTACTAAATTCCCTTGTACAGGGAAGTAAATTTTAAAGAGGTAAGAAATGGTGGTGGAAGTTGTAGAAAGCTGTGAAACATTGTTCTATGTTTTTAATTTCATCTCGTTCTCCACTCTTGAACTTAAAAGTGATTTATCTATGTGTAAAAACAATATCTCAGCTTCACATCTACTGAATCCCAGTTCATCTGTAGGGGCTGCTTTTCCACATTCCAGCCTCCAACTTTCCACATTACCAACAGTCAAATAAATATTTGAAATTAAAAGAGATTTTGCATGTGAGCACATTTTGTCTCATGTTAATTTTGGTATCTGTAAGTGGCAAAAAATGTGTATATGCTGCACACACACACACATGCACACATACACAAAAAATACAAGTTCAACAAAGTAAATGTATGTACTATTATTATTTTTATGCCCAAGCAACCTATATTTCTTCTTTTAGGGGAAAGATAGAAGATGTTCCATTCTCCACGGTGTTGTGATAGGGACCCATCTTTCCTGTGTTCACGATATGTTAGGCTTGCTGTGGGTCTCTGGTATTTATGCAACAAAGAAACAGAAAGATGAGCTGAAATTGCCATCACAATTTGCATTAATGAAACAGATGTGCCAAATGACATTACTTGACATTAGTGTTTAAGTCATTGTTTCTCAGTAGAAGACACAAGTTGTAGCCAGGTATGGTAAACATTGATTGCTCTCAGGGGTAAGAATAACTGTCAGTGAAGTTGAAAGGAACAATGAGAACTCAGAGAAGACAGAAACACTGTGGCAATAATATAGAGTTACACAGAGAATAACAAAAGCGAAGTCCAAGTGAGCAGCTGTGTGTATAGGTGTATCCACATACATTTATAATTTTAGATAGTACCCCATTTAGAGAATTGTCTCATTTACATGTATGAAATCTAGATGATTAGAAAGCACTTCATAAAGAATGAAAAAATTGTAAAAATGATTCCTATCAACTGCATTCTTTTTGAACAACATTCCAAATATCAAATACCACTGTGATGCTTCAGTGATGGCATGCAATTATATTTAAGCCTCAAGCTACAGTGAAAGTGCCGAACAGTTTAATCAAGTAGACAGTATTAGAGCATGTTTCTCAGCAATGACTCCCTTTAAAATCTTTTATGCTTGTGCAGATCCCTACTGGGGTATTTATGTAACTCTTTTCCGTTTCTGAAAAGCCCAGTGATTTTTCTATCATTTTCTTATTTAGTTTGACGTTCTTTTGGGGGCTGATTCTGTTCTCAGCTGGAGTGTTTGCATAAGAGAACCTATTGTAACTTTCTTTGGGAAATTTATTTTACATTAATTTTACTTGCTGATTAAAGTAAAAAATTATTTTAGGTTTTCATTTTAGTTTCCAGTCATGGCTCTGGTAAATGACAGATCTACCCCGTTTTCTCAAGCATTTTGTTGTTGTTAGCTTTGATAAGTTGATCCTCAGACAGATGGTAACTCCATGTACATTGCGATGGATCTGTTTTGATCTCTACAAAAATTCATTGACTGAAGTTTTGGGAAGCGGATTATGTCTTTCTCAATATGAAAACTCTGCTGAAGCTTGTTTAGTGTCATCTTGTTGTTAGATGACATCAAGTCAGTTCTGACTCATAGCGACCCTGTGTATACAAGAGAAGGAAACACTGCCCCGTCTTGTGCCAGGTCCACATTGTTTTTATGCTTAAGCCCTTCATCGCGGCCACTGTGTCAATCCATCTTGTTGAGGGTCTCCCCCTTTTACAGTGGCCCTCCACTCTACCAAGCATGATGTCCTTCTCCAGGGATTGATTCCTGCTGACATCATGTCAGAAGTATGTAGAGACATAGTCTTGCCATCTTTGCTTCCAAAGAGCACTCTGGTTGTACTTCTTTTGAAACAAATGTGTTTGTTCTTTTAGCAGTCCATGGTACATTCAGCACTCTTCTCTAACACCACAATTCAAAGGCATCAGTTCTTCTTCTGTCTTCCTTGTTTGTTGTCTAGCTTTCACTTCCATATGATGTGATTGAAAATAACCTAGGTCAGTCACACTTTAGTCTTCAAGGTGACACCGTTACTTTTCAATACTTTAAAGAGGTCCTTTGCAGCAAATTTTCCCAATGCAATATGTCTTTCAATTTCTTGACTGCTATTTCCATGTGCATTGATTGTAGACCTATGCAAAATAAAATTCTTGACAACCTCAATCGTTTCTCCATTTATCGTGATGTTGCTTACGGGTTCATTTGTGAGGATCTTTGTTTTCTTGAGGTGCAATCCATACTGAACCATACTGCTTTATCTCTCAAGCTTAAGGACTTGAGAGCTTAAGGACATTGCTGTTTGATGATAGTAATTTTTATATAAGGGACATTTTTATAATATTCTTTTCACTTCTGGAGAAATGCCTTAGAAGCTTTCAACACTTTTCAAATGGACTTGGTATTAGTGTACACCTGAAATGCCTATGATTTAATGAAAAATATGCATAGTTGGAATAAAATCATTTTAGATCATCATATACTTGTTAAAAGATGGCTATAGTTTGTTATTGAACACACGATTGTAAGTATCTGCTGATATCAGTTATAACATTAGAATCCAATACTTTCTAATTACTGCACTTTGTAAAAGATCTATGAGCTTTTACAATGTATACATCATCATAATAAAATTAATAAAGAACACAAAAACTAAATTTTAAGAAAGGAAACATTTGGAAGTTGTATGGTTGTTCTGACACTTCACCCCATGCAATGTTATGGAAATCAGCGTGTAGTCTATAATTACAGATCCTTAAAAACAAGTATACCAGGAAATAATTGCCACATGAGGTCCTTTCTTCTCCTGAGGAAGATTAAGCCAGCAATAAGAACATACTGCTCCTGTAGTTTATAGACTAATCAAAAACAAACAAAAACGGATCAAGCTATATATAAAGGAAGCAATAAATTCATTAGCAGTTGCCAAAAAAGAGATCTGGGTTTGGTTTAAACTCATTTTTTTCTTTTTTTGCTGTAAAATGAAGTACAATCAAGAATCAAACTGATTTTACCAACTGTCACCTTGATAATTTCTGTGAAAAAGTTCTGGTAGTTCAGCTGATTCTAGGTCATAGCAGTAGTTAATGGTTAATGGTATGCTGTTATTATTTGACTTAAGACAACACATGGTTGACTTAGGGTATGTGCACTGAGAAAAAATATGATAAAGCCATGACCAAATTTTGAGTCACATTGTTGTCACCTAAAGATTCTGTGATGTGCCAGCATAGGAAACATATCCATTTTACCCTAATCTTCACAAAAATGTGACTTAGTCTTCTTGATACTAGAAGACTAAGATAATCTATAGAACTCAGATCCAAACTCTACTTTGGCAGAATTGTATTATTTTATTTTATAAATAGAGAGAAGAAGTATTACAAGATTTGAACATACAAATAGATTGTGAGAATTTCTTTTCAAACTTTTGCTTTATGTGGGCAAGGAGATCAGTGTTGCTCTGCCTTAATTCTAGTTTCCAGTATTCTGTCATAACTTACATTTACTGCTTCATCGTTGCCTGTTTGCCACCAAAGTCCTGTTATCAGTGACCGCACAGGAGCTAGTAGAACTGCCCCACAGAGTTTCCAAGGCTGTCATCATCATGGAAATGGAGTGACCCATCTTTCTCCCAGACAGCCATTGGTAAGTTTGAACCTTTGACGTTTGATTAGCAGCTGAGGACTTAACCAGGGCACCACCAAGGCTCTTTACTTATTGCAAAAATAATATATATAAATGACAATTTTAAAAGATGGATACATTATCAAAGTTTCCATTCCTCTAACATGTTAACTCCATACTAATAACTGTGTGAACATTTGCATTTTCTAAGCAGTGTTGTGATAAATCTTTTAATTTCCATTTCCCTTTTCAGATCTCAGAATATTAGAAGGTAGTTTTTTTCTGGCCTTTACAAATAACTGAATTGATAGGGCTATTGTCTTTATTATATCACTTCCATGTAGCCATTTTCTTCTTTCTTAACAGCCACAACTTTTACCCAAGACCTTGCTATGTGCTACCACAAATATTTTGGGGGTGGGTATCCTCCTACTGTGTCTACTATATCTTATTGTGTAAGATTTTTATAATAACTTTATCTGTAATTTTGTTTCCTTTTTCAGAACTATGATCTAATTCCTGAAATGGTTTTGTCTAATAAAAGAATTGATTTCTTTCATGGCTTTTACCTCAGGACTTATATATATTATTCTTTATCCATTAAATAATTAACTTCCTTAGGATCACTGCATATAAATATTTGGCTAGGACTAAGTGATCTTTCACATCATTAGGAACAAAAAAGAGGTCTATTTTTGCAAATAATAGACCTTTTTCCTGATTAAAATATATATATATATATATTTAGTCAGGCAGACCCGGTCAATCATTTATAGCTCATTACTGATTATTTCAGTATATACACATCCATTCCTATCCACCTATCTGTCATCTACACCCCTAGCTTTTCTTGTATTTGGACTTTTACTCATACTCTTTGATTCTTCAGGTTGTGTACAAACCCTTCCCCCCACCGAAGCATCGTGAAATCAGGCATCTTTTATGAAAAATGTTGTTTTTTTTAAACTGTAAATCTCTTAGCGAAGCTTTTTACATTCACTCCTATATGTCTGCATATTAAGTGATACGTTAATGTCCCTAAAGTTAGAAAGAGGGAAGTGATTCAATTAAAAAAAAAAAAAAAAGGGAGTTAAATATTTATATGCCAGCTCCTCAGGTGTTGAGGCGCAAGTGTTCGTTTTTATTCCTAATTTAAGAGTAAACTGGTGTTCCTCAGACTTTTTATTCTACATAAACCACCCCTGGGAAAGAAGGGCTTAATGTAAAAATGCAGCATCTTTGAACCACTCCCAGAGATGGTGTCTTGGAATCTGCATGTTTAATGGCACTACGAATATTATAGTTGCATGCCGTTCTTACAGGTATACATTCAAAGAATGTGAAGACTAGACTTAAAACGAAAGAATCATCTCCATGTTTTATGTACATAGTGTCCAAATGAATATGACATATGTATATATACATATATGTATTTGAATTTGTACATTTTAACTGTTAGCTTTGGTGCATGCTGAATCACTTTGCATTCCTCATCTCCTCTTATATCTTTCTTGAAAATACTACTACTACTACAACCCACTGCCAGCAAATCAATTTTGACGCGTAGCGATCCTGTAGGACAGAATAGAACTGCCCCATAGAATTTCCAAGGAGTGCCTCTGGATTTGAACTTCCAGCCATTTGGTTAGCAGGCTTTGCTTTAACCACTAGCATTTCTTAAAATATGGGGAAAAAAAAAATCCGACGTTATAAAAAAGTGTGTTCAGAATGGGCTTTTTATACTGCGATGATGCTAGTAATTTTTATGTTTTCCTGAACAAGTCCTGTAAGTCAGAAGGATGCAAAGTGTTTTACAGCATTTGCTCTAATCTCTTTAAGAACTTTGTAAGGTAATAGAAATGAAATCCAATTTACAGATGAAGAAACTGAGGCCTCTAGAAGGTAAATAATGAAAATGCCAGAAAACACACATCTAAATAAGGTACTGAATCAAAATCCAAATTTGACTCTAGTTTCATGCTTTTTTCCCCACAATGCTATTTAGCTAGTTGCTTGCATTAGTTGCAGTGTTACATAATATGAGGTTGGATTAGGACATTTTTGGGGACGAAAGTAGTATTTTTAAATAATTACACCAAATTATTTATTTTTTATTCTAGAATAAAGCATACTTAAAAAAATATGATATCATAACTAAGAGAATTCCAACTATCTATTTTGTGTTTTTGGCAATGTAATTTAAGGAGACATTCAGGATTTATGCTTCTTAGCATGCATGCCCTTGTATAGTCCCATTCCCTTCATTGTAATTTCTAATCGATAGCATGTATTGATTATGTTTCACATGATTATACATGATTCTGGCCTCTGTATTGCTGGATTCTCTTTGTTTCTGGTTTTGAAGAAATAAGCTAATATGAGTTCTACTGGTGCAAGGCAATGGACAGTATCCACAGTCTGAAAAAATCTGTCTCCATTCTGAGCTCTCACAGCTTTGTGAACCTTAAATAGAGGATGCTTCTATGTGATGCCTGCTCTCCTGATCCACAAAAACTATGAGATAATAAACTTGTATTGTTTTATTGGATTAAATTTATGGACATTTCTTAGGTAGATAAATCAGTAATACAGTTTGATTTGTTTTAACTCTTTGAGTCTAATAATTGAGTATTTAGCTAGTACTGGATTTTTCTGCTTGGAGCATACATAAACTGAGACAGCAATTTTTTTTCTGACTTTTACAACCACTACCTAAATTAGTATTTCTATGGTTTGTTTGTGTCACTAAATATATTAAGCTATTAGTTTTTCTGTCTTCCTGCTCTGTTTAGCCCCTAAAAGCCCCTTATTAATTAGACACACTAAGCATAATTGTATGTCTCAGCAAAACTATTCTACAATAGCTTTTTATTTATACTATGTTTCTCTACAGTGATTATTTATGGTGTTTCAATGTTTAGTAAGGGTGTTCATATTATAATTTTATTTTTGTTATTCAAGCTGACAAATGTTTCCCCAAATCTGCTAAATTAGATCTCAAAATAGCTCTAGTTTTTTTTCCTTTTTTAATTCCAATTAAGTGAAGTATAAAATCCAAATCAATTTTGCTTGCCCCTCTATCTGTGGCTCTTTCTGCTCACCTTGCCTGGTGACAGCACACTTCTTTTCATTCTATACTTGTTGAATCCTCCCAACAATCTCATGTCCCCTCCTCTCCACTCTCTTCTCTCCCATCTAGAAAGAGACCAATAGAGCAACATCCTATAAACGCATAGAACCATAAAGTACACAAACCATATAGTAACGCTTATCCCTGAGTTCAGTCCATTTTTGTCTGAAGGGTTGATCTCAGTAGTGTTTTCTGGGCAGAAGCAACAGCCATGCTCACTGGGATCCCACAGACTGTCAGATCATCAATTGTGGTCTTTTAGTAGAGTTCTTGAGCTGCACTGATCTTTTTCTTATGTTGCTACAGGGACTCAACATTGTGTGCCCTATCAAGTCTGCCTTTGGTGGTAGCCTGTCACCATCTGGTTCTTTTCGTCACGTGTTGATACAGTCTTCCATTCACATGGATCCTTCTGTCTCCTGAGTGCTTTCTTCCTTGTGTCTTTGTTGTTATCAGTGATCATCTGTTCCAGCTGAGATGGAACAGTTTATTGTACCTCAGATGGCACCTTGCTAGCTTTTAAGACTCCAGATGCCACTCACCAATGTGGGATGCAGAATACAATAGATCTCTAGTTTTTATGACGTCTGTGTTTGTAAGAAAACAAAAGTTTTCACAACTGGACCAATGCACATCATGATAAGTGGCTTAAAGATTGAAATTGTCGAGTTGTATATAATAGCTGCAAAATTTAGATGGCAGCATAACTTAGTGGACTAATAAATTATAAATGACCAATGCATGAGGTTACAAAATCTTGGGAGGGTAACTAAAATGATAGATTAACGTATTTTAACAGAAAGTTTAAAAACTTCTCTGATACATCTTTAGATTTTATATTGCAAGTAATTTTAAGAAATTTCCACTTCTTAAAGGCCACAATCAGAATGGGAAAAAATATCTGGCAACTATATGTCAGACCGACGCCTGGTCTCCATAATCTGTAAGGTAGTACAAAATATCAATAAGAAAAAAGATAAATCATCTCATTAAGTGCTGGGCAAAGGAGGTGGACAGATGCTTCACTAAAGAGGAGATCCAGGCAGCCAAAAAACACATGTAGTTATGCTCACGATCATTAACTATTAAAGAAATTAAAATAAAAACTACAAAGAGATACCATCTTACCCAGACAAAGTTGGCCATGATCCAAAAAATGCAAAACAACAAATGCTGGAGATGCTGTGGAGAAATTGGAACTCCCCTACACTGTTGGGGGATTGCAAAATGGTGCAACCTCTTTGGAAAACAATCTGGCATTTCCTCAAAAAGCTGGAGATAGATATACCATTTGACCCAGTAATTCCACTGCTCAGAATATATCCTACAGAATCAGGGCCATTCACACCAACTGATGCATGCACAAGAATGTTTATCACAGCACAGTCCACAATAGCAAAAAGATGGAATCAACCCAGATGCCCAACAACAGGGGAATGGATAGGTAAACTATGTTATATACACTCAATGGGACACTATGGAATAATAAAGAACAACGATGATTTTAGGAAACATCTCATAACCTGGTTTCAGTTGGAGGACATTTGTTGAGTGAAAGTAGTCAGCAACTGAAGGATAAATATTATATGAGACCCCTACGATAAGAACTTAAAAACAGACTCATGCATACGAGAAAAGACTCTTTGAAGGCTACAAGGGTGGAGAGGGAGGGAGGGCGCGGGGGGAAGGGTTTAGATTAGATAGTCAATAGAAACTTGGTTGGGTGTACTCTGTGACAGCATACATTAGAAAGAAGATCAATATTAACTGGACTTCAACATAACATGATTACTCCTCCCATCTTAATTCAGTATTGCAAGGACAGAGTAGCTGGGGTGGGGAGCCAGAGACCATGCTCTCAGGGGAAACAGAGGCCAAGTTGGCATGACTAGCCTTTTGTTAAGAGAGCCCTCTGCACCCCACATTGGTGAGTGGCATCTGGGGTCTTAAGAGCTGCCAAGCTGCCATTCGAGGGTATAGCAAATAGTCCCAACTTAGCACGAACAGATGATCACCAAGGACCAAAAGAAGATGGGGAAAATAGAACCCAGAAGACAGACCCACGTGAGTGGGTGACTACATTGACTTGTGACCAGAAGAACCGGATGGTGCCTGGCCACCACCAGTGATAGCTGTGATGGAGATCACAAGCTGAGTCTCAGTAGCAACACAAGAATAAAAAGGGGTGCGGTCCATTAAAAGACAGCAATTGGTGGTCCATGGGCCTCAGGGTTCCCCTGAGAGCATGGCCCCTGGCCGTGATGCTGCCCCTGTCCATAAATCATAATGGAGGTCAACTCTTTGGACAGGAATGGATTGGACTTGGAGACACAGAATGACCACATCATGTGTGCACTTTGTGGTTCTGTGCGTGTATGGAGTGTCGTTCTGCACTGGAGGAAGGGAGTGGGTGGAGAGGAGGGGATAGGAGATTGTTGGGAAGATATGTATAGAGAGG
The DNA here is from genome assembly GCA_028571685.1 of Heterohyrax brucei. NCBI lineage: Eukaryota > Metazoa > Chordata > Mammalia > Hyracoidea > Procaviidae > Heterohyrax > Heterohyrax brucei. Next base: position 91,701,657 of record CM053146.1, read on the forward strand.
AAGAGTGTGCTGTCACTGGATAGGCAGAGCAGTGGGAGCTGCATATAGGTGAGCATGCAATTTATATGGGAATATACATTTTCATTCAATCATGATAATAAAAAGAAAGAAACTTTCACTTCTTGACTTTTGGGGTATTGTTAGGCACTTGGCTTGGCTGGCTTAGGAAGAAGAATATTCACAATTATCTGAAAAGATTTTTAAAATACCTTTCCTTTTTCCTTCTATATATTTGTGTAATTCTGAGTTTTCTTCATGTGTACTTCAATAACAACATATTGCAACTGATAGAATGCAGAAGCAGATGTAAGCAGTCATCTGTCCTCTGTTAAGCCAGGCATTAAAGACATTTGCGGAAAAAAAAAAAAAAAAAAAAAAACACAATGCCACTCCTCATTGTTTCTCTTCTGTTTGGAAAATGTGGCAATTTTAATAAAATACATAATAAGTAATGGCTCTACTATTGATATTTTGAAGAGAGTAATAAACATTTTAAGGGTCTAAGTTTTAATTTCTAAAACAGTAAATATTGATAGATATAAGCCACATAAACAAAAGCTTTTTGGAATTATCACTCATTTTTAAGATTGTAAGAGAATCATTAGACCAAAAGGTTTGAGAACCATTGTTTTAAGACTGAAACAGAGAATCTGAGAGGCATATCCTGAAGTCCTGAGACAGCAGAAGTTAACAGGCAAAAACCTTCCTCCTGAATGGAGTTCTGAGATTGCCTAAGTACCAGGTGCTGATGGGCTTCTAAACCAAGCCAAACCAAACCTGTTGCCATGGAGTAGAGTTGATTCCAACTCATAGTAACCCTATAGGACAGAATATAACTATCTTACTGAGTTTCCAAGGAGCATCTGGGGGATTCGAACTGCCAGTGTTTTGGTTAGCGGCTGTAGCACTTAACCACTATGACACCAAGGTTTCTGGCAGGGCTCTAGAACTGGTTTAATATTTTGAAAAATATCACAGTCTTCGGTGAATCCTGTGTGGTTCACTGCTGATATGCTTTGCTATTTCCTGAGCAGTGATTAATGAAAACAATGATCATTTATTTAAAGCAATCGACTGATGACATGAGCAATGAGCTGTATTACCTTCCTGCTTAAATCCCTTTACTGTCTCTCCAATTACTGCTCAATATTGGAATTCCTTGGTGTGGTGTAAGGATGGCATGGCATAACTACTCCTTCATGATCTAATCTCTCTCTGTTCAGTCCCATCTTCCATTGTTTTTACATGTTTTTTATAAATCCATTTATGTTACTGAAGTATTTTTCATGCTATCACTTGAATTTGTATATGCTTGTCCTACATATGCTTTGTACTTTTCTACTGCTTTCTACTGTTATGCCCCCAACACACACACATACACACATGCACACACACACACAGTGTTTTCCATTTCAGCATTTTTTACCTGTGTAATTCACAGACATTAATTATAGTAATCTTACTATGTAACCACCACCACTATCCAAATGCCAAGTTTTCTTCATCAGTCTCAACAAAACCTCGGTGCTGCTTCCTTCCTGCCCCTGTGAGTCCTAATAAACTGGTTTCTTCCCAGTTGCCTACTCTAGATTTTTTTTCGCATAAGTGGAATCACACAATAAGTGTTCTTTTTCATTGAGCGCAATGTTTTCAAGATTCATCCATGTTGTTGCGTGTATCAGGACTTGATTTCTCTTTGTGTCAGATGTACTTTCTTTTTCAGTGAAGAATCACTTGTTTATCTTCCAGAAGAACAGCATCTTTGTCTATAAAGTCTCCTCAAGCAAACTTTAACTCTCCTTTTTCTGTTATTTTTGCATATCGCTTGTTATTCCAAAGTAACATTTATCTTAGTAAATCTCATTTATCTCTATCCCCAGACTCTGAAACTCTTGCATTCAGGAGTATTTCTTTTTAACTCATTATCCCTAGCTTCGATCATATTTCTAGGTACTTATTAGGAATAAGTGAACCCTGATAGTGTAGTGGTTAAACCTTACATCTACTAATCAGAAGGTCAGCAGTTGAAATCTATCAGGTACTCCTTGGAAACTATGGATCAGTTCTACTCTGTCCTGTAAGGTCACTATGAGTTGGAATTGACTTAACATAGGTGGGTTCGGTTTTTGTTTGTTTGTTTACCAGGAATAAGGAAACCCTAGTGGTGTAGTGGGAAACTCTGGTGGCATAGTGGTTAAGTGCTATGGCTGCTAACCAAAAGGTTGGCAGTTCAAATCCACCAGGCATTCCTTCAAAACCCTATAGAGCAGACCCCCCTGTAGGGACACTGTGAGTCAGAACTGATTGAACAGCAACAGATTTGGTTTGGTTTATTTATTAGGAATAAACCTAAATTGGATTGATAGTGGCAGATAAAGGAAGGAACTTAATTAATTTAAACTTTGGAATTCATAATTGTCCAGAAAGGTTTACAGATGAAAGAGGCCGAAGGAATAGGAAGAGGAATTGTAAATTGAATTTTCCACACTTATTCAACAATCTGTAACTGGAACATGGACAGTGAAATACTTGCTTTAACATAGAGCTCCTGCTGTCAGGTTAAGATAACAGACCAAATTGAAGAAAGGAAGCAAAATTGGCAGGCTATTAACAAAACAGCTTCTTCTGAATTACAGGGTCAGACAAATCTGTAAAAAGCCATACTTAGATCACCTCAGTCTCCTCTCTAAGCTTATTTGGACTTTTCCATCTGGAGACTTTTACCTGGAGGTATCCAAGAAACTAAATTATATTTTAAAAAATGTTTAGATAGAGAAAATTACTATTTCTGTAGTATTTTTTAATTTTATTTTTACTAGTTTTCTTCTACTTTGAGCTCTTTTCATCTTTCTTGTTTTTGACTTTTTTTTCCTATTCTAAGCTTCTATGCTACCTTCCCTCTATTTTTATACGAGGCTGTATTGTTTGGTACCCCCACAACTTCTACTCTGTTATTACCCCAGAAATCTCAAGACTCCAGAGGTCGAGGAATGACTGTTAACGGAATGAGCCATTATCATATCTCACGTAGAACATTGCAGTAACCTTCTAATAGTGTTCTCTTTTCTTCAGTCCCTTCTTATGGAAAATTGTAGTATTATAAAAACATTTCCTGTCCTTTCCTGGGTTTTTTCTTCTGCCTGGGGAAGGATTGATTGTACATCTGTCTTCTAATGTGGCCAGGTTTGACCACATTACCTGACTTGCTGTGGTCAATGAAATGTGATTAGAAGTAGTCCAGCACACTTTGCAGTCGTGGGTTTAACAGCCAGCATGTAGCCTACCCTGAAATCCTTTCCCTTTGTCAGGACAGAGACACTGTCCTGGGTGGCAGCTGTTCCAGCATCCTGGATCCCAAACAACAGGCAGCATGGAGCAAAACCACAGCTGACTGACAGTGGCTATGTGGTACATGGGAGAAAAAAACAAAAAATAACTTTGCTTTTTAAGATGCTGAAATTTTTATGTTGCACCCTACCAAAGTTTATTTTACACAAAGATATCCTCCCTCTCCTACCACCACTGCCTCTCCTGAAGATGGTATTTGGAATGAATTTTAAAATTCTAACTCAGGTCGTGTAGTTCTTCTCGTGTAATTCTGAAATGCTCTATCTTACAACAGTAAAAGACCAGGTCTTACAGTGGCCAACAAGGCCCTGACCTTTTGGCCACCCCACTCCCATTTCAGCTCTCTGAACTCAGAATTTGTTGCTCCTCTTTCAGTCTGCAAGCATCAGTATCTTATGCTTCCTTGAATATTGCTCCTGCCTTGGGGACTTTGGAAGCCCTGGTGGCATAGTTGGTTAAGTGCTATAGCTGCTAACTAAGAAGTCAGTGGTTCAAACCCGCCAAAGGCTCCTTGGAGATTCTCTGGTGCAGTTCTACTCTGTCCCACAGGGTCAGTGTGAATCGAAATTGACTCAACGGCAAGGGGTTTTGGTTTGAGTGGGGATTTTGCCTCAGCTAATCCCGCCTGTCTCTGACTTTTCTCACCTACTGTGACCACTGTCTTTCAAACTGCAACCTATTAACCATCATCCTACTGCACTATTGAACTGTTTTACAGTTTTTCCCTCTAGCTTCTCTTACCTTTGAACATACAATGCTGTATATGTAATGAAACCTACTGTATAATACATGTAAACATTTGCTTTTAGTGCTTATTGACTGTTAGCATGAGCTTTGTAAGGGCAGGGGTCTTTGTTCACAGAATAGTGAGCTAGTAGATTGCCTGATATAGGAGTATGATGCTCCAAGACAGATTACCCAGTGAACAAGGCAAGTACCTGCTTAGGGAATCAGAAAAATAGAGACATGAGTTACCCAAAGCAAAGTCTCAATGATGCCAAGCAGACAGATCACAAGGAAATGGTAGCACTCAGTAGAAGGAAACTGGCAGGCATTTAATGAAAGTGATACTAGTGCCAGTGTTTGAGAATGTGCTGATCAAAAATCAAGTTCATTCAGAGTCATGAGGGCACCCGCCCACAGAGCCGTGAGGCCCCTACTACTTCAACACCTTTGTTGACCTGTGTCTTCCCTTCCCATGGGATTGAAACTACTTGTCTCTTGGGTGTATACTATTTTTTTCCAATAGACAGGCGGTGGGTGTGGGCTATTGAGTCTAACTCTTGTTGCATTCACGCACTAATCAACTGGATCCAACATGAATGGTTACTGGGGAAGGATGGATTATATTAATAAACAATAGTCCTCTAATCCATTTTGAGATAATTGTCTTGTATATCTGTTGATCTAGAAACTCCAGCTAGGAAGACCAACAATACATAAACACACACACACACACACTCACATACTTAAGTGGATAAATGTATGTATGTATACCATTGCTATCGATTCGATTCCAACTAACAGCAGTCCTATAGGACAGAGTAGAACCACCCCATAGAGTTTCCAAAGAGTGCCTGATGGGTTTGAAATACTGACCTTTTGTTCAAAGCCAATCTGTTAACCAGTGTGTCTCCAGGGCTCCAGAAACGTATGTATGTGTATATAATTCACATACCATGATCATATATATGAGTAAGCAGAAGAGGGATCAATACTAATTTCCTAAAGACCTTGGAATAAAATACTTCATATTTCTTAACCAAAGCTAATGAAATAATAGCTCAAAATTAATAAAATGTGAATAAGATAGAGGTATTTAACTAAATCTCTAACCATGTTATCATTCACCAAGTAATACAGAATTAGAAGGAAAAAAAGTTTTGATGTTCTATTTTTTCTTCTGCTGAAACTGATAGTCATTAGTACTGAAAGTAATATATGCCAAAATATTAGTGAGATAGGGACATTAATCACTTACAAAGACATTCCATGAAAATTTAACCTAAAGAGAGTATGTTGTATTTATAAAGGCTGCTAAAGAATATCTCTTAGTTTAAAAATTTCTTACATAAAAATAGGAGATGTGGAACCCTGCAATCTATGGTTTTATTTATTTGAAATATGTTGCTTAAAGAAACATTTCTCTTTTGAAAATATCTAAATAGATAAGCCAGCATTTACATAGGACATATGGGCGTATAGAAATCAGTTTACTATTAAACCTGAAAAGCTTAATGGTAGTTTTCAAAACTCAGATTCCTCTCTGGTAAAGTTTTATAACTCCAGTTTTATTTTGTCTTAAGCATTCCCTACTGTAATATCTGTCTCTTTCATCAAACTAATTTTACTACTCATACATTAAGGTACTAATGTTAAGGAAGCAAGGGAAAAATCTAAGTGACCAAAGATCTCAATTTGTACATGTTTCAGCCTTGATTTGGTAGTCAAAATGTATTAGTAATATCAACTTTGTTCAACATTTTTCTGTTTAGCATATTCTCCTGAACTCTCAAGTACTAATTAGAGCCCACTTCCCTTTTATACTTACTCAATTTAAAAGTACATTTCCTTTTGATTTTGTTTAGATTTTTGTTAATGCAAGAAAAAAATCTTTACGAGGTCTATAATTTTTAAATTATATTAATTCATTGAAATTACTTCGTACTATGGATTGTAGAGGGCTTTCCTACTTGTCACCTTTAAGTCTAACTGATTCCAGTGAGATAGAGGGTAGATATTCTCATTTAACATTTGAAAAAAATTAAGACAGAATGGTAAATTAACTTCTATACAGTTACCTAGATTGTAGTAAATTTGGAACTTGAATGAGAGTTTTCTTGTTCACCATTATCACAGGCTGTTCCATAGGATTTTTCACTGTGTACATTGAACAAAGGTGTCTATTCAAGGACCAAGCTGTGGCTAAAATTCAGCTAGTACCTGGCTGGTCACGCTGAGTGCCCTGACATAGGGTTGTAGTGACCTAATGTGGGGATTGATAAACTGTGTCCTGTGCATTAAGTCTGACCTAGCCTACCACCTGGTTTTGTAAATAAAATTTTATTGGATTGGAATACAGCCGTGGTTGTTCATTTGCATAATATTGTAAGGTCTTTCTCACTATAATGGCAGAGTTGAATAGTGGCCACAGAGATCATGTGGCTTATATCTTTAAAATATTTGCCATCTTTTTTTTTTTTTAAAAAAAAACAGAAAATGTTGCTAACTTTTGTCCCAAGGGAACGGGCACGCTGTCGTCTTTAGAACAAAGGCATGCTATATGTTAGCGGCAGTACTGCTTTGCTTAGCATAAAGTTTTGATGGGGTTCTTATGTTGTAGCATATGTTAGTATACATATATATATTTTTTTCATTTGATATGACTGAGTGAAAATGTACATTCTCGCATAAATCCACATGCCCACCTACATGCAGCCTCCACCGCTCCCCCTGTCCGGCGACAGCACACTGTTCCTCCCTGCGCTCTACCTGTCTCCTCCTCCCAACAGTCTCCCCTCCCCCGACTCCAACCACACCCCCCATCCAACCAGGGGTCAGCAGGCTGACATCCCATAGAAAGTATACATATAGTTTAATGGCTGAGTAAGAACTTAAGAATTACAAAGGAAAAAATGCTACCTTTACAGCAGGGAACCTGACGGGCACACCCTTAATCAGATGATAATGTTAACATCACCAGTAATGAGAAGTGATGCCGTGTATCCTTTGGTAAGATGCATTGAGAAGGACATAATATCATTTCTGTCGTATACTTGTAAAAAGTATCTGATCTCAAGCTAGTCATGAGGAAGTATCAGGCAAAATTGATTGAGGGATATTCTAGAAAGTAAGTGACAGTTTCTTCAAAACTGTCCAAGTCAAAAAGGATAAAGAAAGACTAAGGAATCATCACGCATGGGAGGACAGTAAAGAGAAGCTACAGCTAAAGGCACAGAAGAGTTTTCAGCTGAATGTTGAACCAGAAAAAGCTGTTAGGAGGAAAATTGGCAAAACTCAGCTATTCATTTGTGTCAATGTTAATTTCCTGTTCTTAATTACTATACTGTGATTGTACAGGTTGTTAACATTGGAGAAAGCTGGATTGAAGGTGTGCAGGAATTCTTTGTTCCATATTCACGACTTTCTAAAATTATCTTAAAATAAAAAGCTTAAAAAATTTCCAGCAAAAGTTAATCTTTTCTATTAATTGAAAGATATTTTACAGCTCTGTATTTTTAAGGTAAACTCAAGGATACCTGTATGGTTAATAAACATCCTTTTTTTGCATCTACCTAAATAGTCAGATAAAATATAATAAGAACAACCCTTTTCTTTGATGAAAAGTAGTTGCTAGAGCTTATTTATGGGTGTAAGAAGACAAGAGGACAGTTAATAAAAATGATTACAAACTTGAAAATAATGCAAAAAGTTGGCTGTCATGTACTTTCAATATCATGTGGGGCCATTGTTTAATTAGTTCACCTAAAGAGTATTTTGGGGCATATATTTTATTTAATTCACTGTTTTTTATTTATTAAAGGCCACAGACTTAATGAGTTTATGTAGTCACTTGAAGATTTTTCTGTAGTGAAAATATAAATAATTCCTCTCTGGTGTAACACAGAATCTGAAAGTTACAGTTTATTGCCTTTTAGGACAATAACCCATATTTTTAATCCAATATATCAATTCTATTTTAACATATATTAAATTATTATGAAATATTTAGCTCTTCCATTGTTCTTTGAACTGACCTTGTCATACAACTAGTTTTCTTATTAACTAAGTAATTGAATATAATCTTTATAACATGTTCACTGTATGTATTTTTATGAGAATTGTGTTTTTCACTTTTTTTAAGTTTATTAAACAAAATAGTAGGGCACAAGAATACAATTGTTTCATGATTAGTTTTATGAATCATTTGTGATCATTCAACATTATTTCCTTTTAAAGGCAAACTAAAATTTTTCATAAATTCCATTCTAGTGTCATGTTTTCTAGTATTTGAAGATGGTTTAGCTGATGGCCCAAACCTGAATACAGAGGCTGTTATCTTCCATACGTTCAATAAAAAGGTGACTGGGTGTACAGAAGTTGTTCCTGGGGAACCACAAACTTATTCAGTGGTCTTTATCCCTTTTTAAAAAATAAAAAATAAAATAAAATAAAACCTCAAGAGCATTTAGTAGGAAATTGAAATTAATAATGAGATTTTGGAGAGTGAAAATTTCTTTCAAGTGGGAGTTTTGGGTACACTGTGATATTTCCTCATATCGCTCTCTTTTTCCCCTGTTCCAGGCTAAGTTGAAGGATGGCTTTAGAGAAACACTTGAAGTATTTAACATATGTTTTACAGAATTTGAACCCTGGTTGCATAATGGTTAAGCACTACAGCTGCTAACCAAAAGGTCAGCAGTTAAAATCCACCAGATGTTTCTTGGAAACTCTATGGGGCAGTTGTACTCTGTCATATAGGGTCACTATGAGTCAGAACTGACTTGACAGCAGCGTTGTTTGTTTGTTTGCTTTTTCGTTTTCTGTTTTTTTTTGCTGTGTTTTACCTAACATACACTTGGAAAAGTCAAAACACCAAAAACTCTTTAGAGTTGCCTATGGGGACAAACTGACAAATGATTGATGGGAAATGATCTGCCCTTCCAGAATTTGTTATGGCGAAGTAGCATTTTCCTTGTGGGCCAGAGATACCCATTATAAGGACGCCATCCTTGATTTATGTTGAAAGGGCTTGTAAGATGCAGAAGACTGCCTGGAAGCGTGAGATGGATATAGCATAAAGAGGCTGGAGGTCAAATGTGGTTGGAAGACAGAGTTATAAAGGCCAGCTCACTGAGAGTCTTCCAGTGAGATGTTCTGTAAGAACTAACAAAAGGTCTTCTTGATGGAAATCATCAGCACTGAACATTTATCACATCCAGCTATTTACCAGCCAGATTTAAAAAACTCTAAGGTATTTATGACTTATGTTTCTATCTTTTACACACTCTAACCCAAGAGACAGCAAAATGAGAAGGGAGAGGGGTCAAAGAAGAAGCAGAGAAGATTCTAACCAGAACTTCTTCCAGCTAAAGATTTCCCAGCCTGAGGCAGGGCCAATAAGGCAGGGCAAGGAAGTAGAGAAGAATATGAAAAACTTAAGCTTTGATTTTTAGACCAGGCTGAACTTTTTATTGGAATCCCCAATAAAAGTAAAAGCAGTTAGTGCTCTCAGCTGCTAACCAAAATGTTGGAAGTTCTAGTCTACCCTGAGTTACCTCCCAAGAAAGCCTGGGCAATTTACTTCTGAAAAATTAGCTACCGAAATTGCTATGTAACCAAGATCTACTCTTAAACAGACAGAGTGGTCATGAGTCAGAATTGGCTTGACAGCAATTAGCTTTTTGGTTTTGGACTTTATACTACCAGTAAAAATAATTTGATGGAGCTATTTAAAAGGTTGTGATAGAAAATAATCGTTTTTTTTTTTTTTTTTTTTTTTACCTGAATCATACTGATTCTAATTCACTAAGTAATATGGTTATATTATGATGATGTCCTCACTGGTCTTTGTAAGTCAGTCAATAAATCTTGATTTTATAAATATTTTATAAATATTTATAAATATATATATTATAAATATATATAATATATATGAACATATATATAAATGTATAAATATATAAATATATATAATATTATATTATATTATTATATATTATATATATAAATATATATATAAATATTTATAAATATTTAATATTGGAAACCCTGGTTGCACAGTGGTTAAGTGCTAGGTCTGCTAAGCAAGAGGTTGGCAGTTCTAATCTGCCAGCGTCTCCTTGGACACTCTACGGAGCAGCTGTATTCTGTCCTGTAGGATGGAGTCAACTCGACGGCAGTAAGGCTTTTTGTTTGTTTGTTTGTTTTCTTTTAATATCATCTATCTGCCATTTTAACAAATATGTTCTTTAATTATAGGGATATATTTGAACTGGACTTGATGTGTGATAATCCTGTGTCATGTATTAAACCCAAACCAAACCTGTTGCTATTGATTCCCACTCAAAGTGACCCTATAGGACAAAGTAAGGACTGTCATAGAATTTCCGTGAGGTACTTGTGGATTCAAATTGCTGACTTTTTGGTTTGCAGCTGCAGTTCTCAACCACTGTTCCACTGGGGTTTCCACATCAGGCATTAGAAAATATCTTTTCTGTTTTCCTTGTTTCATCACAACTTTTGACTTGATCCAGTTTGCTACTTCTGGAGACCAATCAATGTCTCAATAAGATTATTTAAACTACTAGAGCATGTAAAATGTTAGCCTTTCCATCAAACAGATATCTTTTGTAATATCAGTTGCCACAGTAGTATCCCCCATGTCTTCAAGGTATCTTTTTGAAGATTAAAGAAATACCTCTGACTAAATTAACCAAATTCAGAGAGACAGTGGCACAATTATAAAAGCAATTATAAAAGTTTGCTTGATGTCGAAGGAAAATGTAATTTAGCTACTCCCATTTGATCTTTACACTATGATACTTCTAGTCTCTAGAGAAACTAGTCGTTGAAGATTAAAAATTTAGAAAACTAATATTTTTATTTAAGAGAAGCCAAAGAGTTGGCTGTTAGTTTGTATGGAATTAGAGCTCTGGATATTTAAACACTTACTATTTTATTAAAAAAGAAAAACAATATTCTTAGTGAAATTAATGATAACTTTGTATTTGTCATGTATTTTATAATGTGCAGGAAATTTTTACATTTGTTATTGGATTTGTTTTACAACAACCAGTCATAGAATATTTGTTTTGAAAATTACCTGACTACTAACAGGAACTCAGGTCTTATGGTTTTTGCTACAGCTCATGACTTTCTTACTGCAGGAAAGTTAAGTGGTGACTGCAGACTCAGCATTTGGGGAAAGACCACAAAATTTTGCTCATTCATTATGAAATCTAAGTGCATCTTCACTGTTAAAAGACATTTTATTCTACTTTAGAAATTCTACCATCTAAAATTAAGCTGAAGGATAAAACCTGATTTGAATATTTCAGTTACCTTAGGCTCTTGCCTGCATGTTGAATTGTATTACAAAATACCCATGACAGAGTCATCTGTTTAGGCCTTTCCTTCCATGAAATTATCAATTCGTTTTTCTTTGATTTCTTCAAATTTTTTGTTTTTAATCCTGAGTATTGCCCTTTTACTTTTTTTCAATCACTGTTTAGTTAATTTGCTTTTTCTCCATCAAAATGTACTCTTATATAGGATTTGACAAAAGTATTACTAAATGTATGTAAAAGTTGAATCATATAGTGTGTTTGCTCTGTCATTGACATTTGCAATTACTTTAATCAGATATGTCAGGTATCAGCAAGTACTTTAAGGGAGATTTGAGTTGATTATGGAGTCAAAGTCCCTGAAATCATATTGAAGTGATTAACTGTCTTGTTTGATATTCCTGGTCTATGGACAGCATGCATTCACTTTGTACCAATTTTTTTTTTTTTTTTTTTTTGGTGGATTAAAAAAGTTCAGAAGTAGTAAAGAAAAATAATTAAGAAATCAAGGTAAAGGAGCTGGTGCCTTATGTGCGTGCATGTATGTGCACGTGTGCACACACACATACACACACACATACCCACCCGTGTGTGCACACACACTCCTTTATACTGCAAGAGACCATATATTGAAAATTGTATAATTGACCCAGACAATTAGTTCTGCCTTGTCTGTAAGGGATTACATATTCACACTCATTCACACATGCTTACAGTTACCACAATAATAGTAAAAACAGAACAAACAAAAAGCCAGACAACGAAACACTCACCCAAACCAAGTAAAACTGGAAATAAATATTAATTAAGATAGATTGGGTGAAGAATTTTTTTCTAAGTACATATTCTGGAGTATTATGCTGCTGTTTTTGTTTAAAATAAGTTAGATTTCGACATATGTTAACCTGAAGCGATGTATTTGACATACTAGTATGTGGGCGAAAAAAGTACATCTCAGCTGAAAGCATATAGTGGCATTTGTTTTAGAGAAATCATAGAAAATGATGGTAGTTTGTGTAAGCATAGAAAAATATTTTTAAAAACTTATACCTAACCAAAAAAAAAAAAAAAAAAAAAAAACTTATACCTAACATTTGACACTGATTACTGCAGGACTGTGGTACTCGAGGAATTAAGATTACTAATCTTACTTTTTAGAGCTTTGTAGTGTTTAATTTCTTACAATAAGCCTCCATTTATTTTTATAATTAAAAATCTAATAAAATACATGGACTTATAAATGAAAAATAAAATGACTGAAAAATTTTATACTAAGATAACATTTCGTGATTAACAGGAATGGGTGAGGGCAAGCAGCCATCCTACATATGGACTATAACCAATCATTTCTTGCTATGCATTTCTTATGGAAAGCCAACTAGAGAAGATTCTAGTTTGACTCCTTCCCTAGCACTCAGTTCTTCAGGGGGGTCATTGTGCTTCTGAGCAGTTTTTGCTGCTTTGTAATAGATTAGAAATGAAATGGAGTGTACAGTGAAGATTAAAGACATTGGGTTAGGATAAATGTGGAGGTTTGAAGTGGGAAGAGTTAGGTGTGAGAATTATGAGACCACTTGCAGAATGTAAGAAAATGACGAAAAAAAGAGATAGAATATATTAAAAATACTGCAGTGATTAATATATCAACCTCAAACTGCTGGAGATATGCAAATAAATGCAAATAAAATGAGTCAGTTTGAATTTACTGAACTTTCAGGCTTTTTTCTTTAATATTGTAACAATGCTCTGAAAATAAACCATGTGTACCTTGGATTTCAAGTTTTAAAATACCATTTTTCTTAGGTTTGTCTTTGTCCATACATTGCAGTGTACATGTTTTGAGGAATATGCTGTTTTAGTCAGTTTTACTGAGATAATTCTGCCTAACAAACAACTTAGAAATCTCAGTGATTTACAACTATAGATGTTTTCTTCATGACGGGTCTGGGGTTGACTGAGGTGGCTCTTCTTCAGTTTGCGAGAATGGTTCATGTATGCTCCTCCTGTTTCTTATTCTGGGACCCAAGCGAGGTCTTTTGACCTGTAATCCTATGTGGCACACATTATACCTGCCTACCCAGCACTGGATAATATATCATACATACATTAAAGTCTTACGTTGGTGAGACAGGGGAATATACTGCACCTGAAAAGTGAGACTCTGTAAAGTTGTGTGATAAAGAATTTGATGGTTTAATTTCATCACGAGGAGCTAGTGAAGACCTAGGCCTCTGGCGGTGCTGTGGTTAAGAACTACGGCTGCTGAGCATAAGGTGGGCAGTCTGAATCCACTGGCTGCTCCTTGGAAGCCCTATTGGGCAGCTGTACTCTGTCCTCTAGGATAACTGTAAGAATAGGGTCACCTGCAACGGGTGAGTGAAGGGCTAATAACAACAATCCAATGTGAAACACCCTTTTCTTAAGCTTGACGGGTCACAAAAGCTTCAGTCCTAACTCTGTCATCAAGACTGCACTCTCTGTTTTCCAATCCCCTTTTCCACTACAAAGTTGGAATCTTTCTTTGACTCTTACTACTGTGATTTAAAGACGTAACAGGAGAAATGGAATGAAGAGAGACAATGACAGAAAGGGTGAGCCATCAGAGTCTTCCTCTACTTGAAAGCAGATTTGCCATTTAGCACTTCTGTTCCGAGAGCTGAAATGTTCCTAGAAGAAAGAGGACATTGCTGCTGTGAACGTGCATCCAGTATTGAAATGTGCTCTAGTCCTAGTCAGTGAGCTGAGAGATAATCATTTGGTAGCAGCTCTTTAATGGGGGAAATAAAGGCAAGAGATAAAATTGGACAAGAATTAAAAAGAGGCCCCAAACATCTTTTCCTGGGCAATGTCTGTATTGGTCATTTTGATTGAGTTAATTTCCAGACCCTCACAGTTTTAAAATGTGTACCACAGAAGATGTCTTTCATTTTTGCTTTGCCTAACATTTCATTTCCCCTTCAGGCAAAATGATGCTTGCTTTCCGTGCTGAACTATCACTTCCCCCTTTCTAGTGGTTCAGTGAGGTTGATTGAAACTCAGCTCTAATAGTGGACATGTGACCAAGACTGGACCTTAAGAACATTACATCCTGAGCATTACATCCCAATTACTAAGTCAGTGTGAGCAGGTAATCCAATCACAAACTTGAAGGTTATGTTCCAGGACTTTTTTGGAACTATTGGAAAGAAAATCTTTCCTCTTATCTCTTTCACCTGAGTTTGTTGTTAGCCTAAAACATAAGCTGAAAAATATGCATAGCCATCTTTCCACCTTGCAGAAGAAGCCTATCTGAGAATTTGGTCAAAGCAGAGCAATACAGAGAATGCAATGGCCAAAAAGCAAGAATGTTCTTATGACTGTGTTTCATTCTGTGTACAGAAAATACCCCTGAAATTTCAAGTTACCCAAGTCAAGAAATTTGTTGTTTGAGTCAGTCATTTTTGGTTGATTTTTTTTTTTGTCATTTGCTACAAAATGACTTTCTGATTAGTTAATATTATTAACTAGACTTTAGCTAACGCATATTAGCACCTAGACAAATTTTGTACAGTATTCATCTATAATTAAAAAGAAAGAAGAAGAAAAAAGGAATTCTCCACAAAGTTGGTTATTTCTTTGACTGTTATATTCTACAATTAATTCTTACCCTACCTCGCATATCATTTCATTTGTTGAAATTTCTTGTAAAAATGAAACATTCATGGGGACAACAGATTAGTTGTAGAGAATAATTTATCACTTTCATAAGAAATTACAAAATTTATTTGTGGCTATAAGATGCAAAGTATTTAAATAAATTACTTTGGAGAGAATAAATACATATGGTTAGACAAAAATATTCTATGTGATTAGAAGTTATTCTGGAAAGTGATAAAAGAGTTTTTCTCAAAGAGGAACTGATAATTTACCTGCAGATTCAGGCAAACAGAGAGTGAAGGTTTTAACTTAATTCTAGCGCTTTGTGACTTAACTTGGGAAAATCACTCTGCTCTTTGACTAACAGGTTTATCTTCAAAATATGGGATCTCAGTTAAATCTCTTTAGTAAATATATTCTTCTGTAAAATATGCCATGCTAAACAAACAAAAGCAAAACAAAAATGAACCAAACCTATTGCCATCAAGTTGACCCCTCCTACTCATCGCAATAGAATAGAGTAGAACTGCTGCATATGGTTTGCAAGGAGTGGCTGGTAATTATGAACCGTCAACTTTTGTTTAAATGACAAGTTTTTAACCACTATGCTCCATATTATTTATTTTTCCTGTTTTCTATATTGGAAACTCTGGTGGTATAGTCATTAAGTACTACATCTGCTAACCAGAAGGTTGGCTGTTCAAATTTGCCAGGTGCTCCTTGGAAACTTTATGAAGCAGTTCTACTTGGTCCTATAGGATGGTTAGGAGCTGGAATCCACTTGATGGTAGTGGGTTTAGTTTTGGTTTTATTGTCTATATGAGTTTCATTTTCAATACCTTGGTGTCTTAAAGAAATTGAATATTACTTTTATGTAGTCATGAATGCTTATAGTACCCATAGAGCAAAGATTCTTAGGCATATGAACAGAAAAGAGAAGTTAAAAAATGAAACAGTAGTTTATTTATGCAATCTCAACTGTGTCTTCCAAACCAAAGAGAGTGAAAACAATACTGAACAACTTACTATGCACAATGCAAGTGTAACCCTGTGGCTTATGTCCACCCATTCAAGGTATTATCTATGTTAGAAGAGAAAAGAAACATTATCATGCATTGTGTTGATTCCCTGATTAGAATATTCTTAAGCATTTCAAGTGCTTAATTGTGAGCTAAATACTGAAACCCTGGTTCACAGAGGTTACTTACTCTGGGACAAATACAGACTTATATTGCTATTGAATGAACAGGAGAGATTTAAAAAGTGGATTAACAAGAGATTTCTTAAGAAGTAGTTTTCTCTATTGGATTAATAAAGGTTCCTGCAGTTTATTAGTTTATATCCCCTTTAGAAATCTTTTTATTTATCTTGTTTTACATATCTGAAAACTCCTTATAAGTCTTCGACCTAATCTTAAAAAAATAAAGATGCTTAAGAGTTTTAATTTTTTTAAATTCTTGACTAATTCAATAAAAATTGAGCATAAAATGCTATAAGAACAGTTTTAAATGTGTCTTTATTTTTGTGAAACTCAATGAGTATGAAAATATATACATGTATCATTAAAAGAGTTAGATAGAATAGAATGTTCCGTTTAAAAACATTAAGCTTAATAAACATTAGCTTGTATTCGTTTGTTTAAAAAAGAATTTCAGTTTGCTTATGGGTATGATATTAATGATACTGTTTGATAATTTCCACATTCTTCTGGATCACCTTTCTTTGGAATGGGTACAAATGTGAATCTCTTCCAATCTGTGGGACAGGTAACTATTTTCTACATGTCTTGGTATAGACTATTGAACACCTCCAGTGCTGCATCTGTTTGTTGATATATCGCAGTTGGTATTCCATCATTTCCTGGAACTTTATTTTTTACCACTGATTTCAGTGCAGGTAAAGCAAGCTGCAATATTTTCAGTCATTTCACATCCATGTGAAAGCTGAAAAATAAATAAAGAAGACCAAGGAAAAACTGATACCTTTGAATAATGGTGTTGGCAAAGAATATTGAATATTCCATGCACTGCCAGAAAAATTCTCTTTAGAAACAAGGATGACGAGACTTCGTCTCACATACTTTGGACTTGCCATTAGAAGGAAGCAGTCCGTGGTACAGCCAATGAAAGATATAAAGATTGTTATTGATTGAACTATATCCCTCCCAAAATGTGAGTAGCTATTTGATTAGATTATTATTCCCAATATTTTGTGATTTTCCTATGCTATACATCTTAATCTCTGCTTGTGGCTAATAAGATGATTATGTTAAAAGACGATTAGAGTGGGACTGAAACATCCCGCTAAGGGAGTTTCCCTGGAGTGTGGCTTATACCACCCTTTATCCTTTTCATCCTTTGGAAGATAAAAAGAGAAGCAAGCAGAGAATTGGAAAACTCATACCATAAATAAAGCAGCACTGGGGGCAGAGCACGTCATTCAGACCTGGGATTCCTGCCCCAAGATGCTCCCTGACGAAAGACTGATGCAATACAGGACTTTCCTCCAGAACCCATGGAGGGAAAGCCTTCCCTGGAGTGGACACTCTGAACTTAGACTTGTAACCTACCGGACTGTGCAAGAATAAACTTTCCTTTGTTAAAGCTATCCACTCTGTGATATTTCTGTTAGAGCAGCACTGGAGGATTGAAACAAAGAGTTTCAAAGTAGGACATAGGGACTGCAAAAATGGGTTCAAGTATACTTAACAATCGTGAGGATGACGCAGAACGGAGCACTGTTTCATTCTGTTGTATATGATGTTGCTACAAGTCAGAATCAACTCAATGGCACCTAACAACAGGAACAATAATAATAGGTCTGATGAAACTGATAAATACCTGGGAAATTGGATAAGGGAAAAATATGGGTAGGAAGAGAACAAAAGTAGGGATTCACAGAACACAAGCAGATATTCACATCATGAGTCCTACACAGTTACTGGAGGTGGTCCACGTATTTAACTCTAAGTTTCTTAAACTGAGATCAAGATAGGGATCATGATTCAGTAGCATATTCTTTCTTCATGTTAATAGTCTGAGTAGAAACCAGCTGTTAATAATAAGATGTACTTGTGGATTTGAGACTTAAAACACCTTTCTTCAGTAATTAATTTTTTGTTATGATTGAGTGAAAATGTACATTCCCATAAAAATTTGCATGCCCACCTATATGCAGTTTCCACTGCTCTCTTGCCCAGTGACAGTACACTCTTCCTCTCAGCTGCACACACATTTTATCCTTCCAACAATATCATATCCCCTCCTCTACACCAACTCCTCCACCTCCAGTAAGAGGTCAGCAGGACGACTTTCTATGGATGCATAGAATGATAAAGTGCACACATGTTATGGTAACTCTGTGTTGCCAAGACCAATCCATTCCTGTCCAAACAGCAGACTTCTGTTATGATTGGGACAGGGGCAGCATCAGGGCCAGGGACTATGCTTCCAGGGGAACCCCGAAGCCCCTAGACCATCAATTGTGCAGTCTTTTGGTGGAGATCTCAGGGTGTACCCTGTTTTATTCTTGTGTTGCCAGTGAGACTCAATTTTGTGAGCTCCATCATGGCTATCACTGGTGGTGGCCAGGCACCATCCAGTTCTGGTCAAAAGTCGATGTAGTCACTCACTCACGTGGATCTCTGTCTTCTAGGTTCTCTTTCCAGTTGGGACCATCTGCTGTACTCTCAGATGGCAGCTTTTAAGACCCCAGATGCCACTTACCAATGTGGGGTGCAGAAGGCTCTCTTAGCAAAATGCTAGTTATTCCAGTTTGGTCTTGATTTTCCCTGAGAGCATGGTCCCTGGCCCCTTGCCCCAGTGACTCTGTCCTTGCAATATTGGGTTAAGATGGGAGGAGTAATCATGCTATGTTGAAGTCCAGTTAATATTGATCTTTGTTCTAATGTGTGCTGTCACAGATTTCACCCAACCAAATTTCTATTAACTATCTAATCTAAACCCTTCTCCCCTCACCCTCCTTGGCTCCGCACCCTTGCAGCTGTCAGAGAATCTTTTCTTCTATGGGTGAGTCTAAGTCCTTATCTTAGGGGACTCATACAATACTTGTCCTTTTGTTGCTGACTACTTTCACTCAACATAATGTCCTCCAGTTGAAACCAGGTTATAAGATGTTTCCTAAAATCATCATTGTTCTTTATCATTGTATAGTGTTCCATTGAGTATATATACCATAGTTTACCTATTCATTCCCCTGTTGTTGGTCATCTGGGTTGATTCTATCTTTTTGCTATTGTGGACTGTGCTGCAATAAACATGCATGTGCATGTATCAGTTGGTGTGAATGACTTTGATTCTGTAGGATATATTCAGAGTAGTGGAATTACTGGGCCGAATGGTATATCTATATCCAGCTTTTTAAGGAAATGCCAGATTGCTTTCCAAAGACACTGCACCATTTTGGAATTCCACCAACCGTGTAGGAGAGTTCCAATTTTTCCACAGCCTCTCCACTATTTGTTGTTTTGTGTTTTTGGGATCATGGCCAACGTTGTTGGGGTGACATGGTATCTCATTATAGTTTTGATTTGAATTACTTTAATAGCTAATGATCATGAGCATGTCCGCATGATTTTTTTGGCTGCCTAGATCTCCTCTTTAGTGAAGTGTCTGTCCATCTCCTTTGCCTGTTGCTTAGTTGGATGATTTATCTTTTTCTTATTGCTATTTTGTAGTACCTAATAGATTATGGAGATCAGGCATCAGTCTGACGTAGAGTTGCCAAATATTTTTTTTCCATTCTATTGGTAGTCTTTTAACTCTTGTGATAAAGTCTTTGTATGAGCAAAAGTGTTTGATTCTTAATAGTTTCCATTTATCTATTTTCTGTTGTTTGTGATTTGTCTGACAGATTTTGAAGTCTGTCTGCATTGTATATTAAAGTTTCCATTGTTGTTCCTAACTTTTCTTGGATGAGCCTTATCGTTTTAGATTTGATAACTAGGTCTTTTATACAGTTTGATTTGGCTTCCATATAAGGTGTAAGATATGGGTCTTGTTTCAGTTTATTGCAGATGGATATCTAGTTTTGCCAGCACCATTTGTTGAAGAGATTGCTTTTACCCCAGCTTAATATCTCAAGGCTTTTGTTGAATATCAACTGTTCATAGGAAGATAGTGTCATCTCTGTGGTCTCAATTCTGTTCCATTGATCTATCTGTCTCATTTTGTACCAGTACCAGGCTGTTTTGACTACTGTGGCAGTGTAATAGATTCTACAGTCAGATAGTGAGAGGCCTCCCAGTGTGTTCTTCTTCAGTAGTGCTTTACTTATCCAGGGCTTCCTCCCTATCCAAACAAAGCTGGTGATTTGTTTCTAAGTCTCACTGAAAAATATCACTGGAACTTGTATTGAGATTACATTACGTAAGTAGATTGCTTTGAGTAAAATAGACATTTTCACAATGATAAGTCTTCCAATCCATGAGCAGGGTAGGTTTCTCCATTTATCTAAGTCTCTCTTAGTTTCTTGTAGTGAAGTCTTGTGTTTCTCATTGTAATGGTCTGTTATTTCTCTGGTTAGATTTATTCCTAGGCTTTATCTTCTTGCAGGCTATAGTAAATGGTACTCATTTGGTGATTTCTTCATTAACAATCTCGTTGTTGGTATAAAGGAACTCTACTGATTTACTTATGTTTATTTTGTATTCTGAGACTTTGCTGATCTCTTCTATCAGTCTGAGTAGTCTACTTGTGGATTCTTTAGGATTCTCTGCATATAAAATCATATCTGCCAATAGTGAGATTTTTATTTCCTTTATTGCTTGTCTAATTGCTCTGGCTAGAACTTCTAGTACAATGTTGAATAGGAGAGCTGAGAGTGGGCATCCTTATCCAGTTCCCATTCTCAAGGGATATTGTTTTAGTCTGTCTCTATTCAGGATGACATAGGCAGTTGGCTTTGTATAAATGGCCCTAATTGCACTGAGGAATTTGCCATCTATTCCTATTTTGCTGAGAGTTTTTAGCATGAGTGGGTGTTGGACTTTATCAAATGCCTTTTTTGCATCAATAGACAAAGTCAGGTGATTTTTGTCTTGCATGTTATTCATGTGGTTGATCACATTAATTATTTTTCTGATAGTGAACCAACCTTGCATCCCTGGTATGAATCCAACTTGGTTATGATGGCTTATTTTTTGGATATGTTGTTGTATTCTATTGTCAAGAATTTTGTTGAAGATTTTTGCATCTAGATTCATGAATGTTATCAGTCTGTAGTTTTCCTTTTTTGTTGGGTCTTTCCCTGGCTTTGGTATCAGGGTTATGCTGGCTTGATAGAATGAATGTGGGAGTATTCCATCCCTTTCCATATTGTGAAGTAGTCTTAGTAGTATTGGAGATAACTCTCATCTATAAGTTTTGTAGGCTTCTGTGGTAATCCATTCTGGGTCCAGGCTTTTTTTGGTTGGTAGTTTTTGGATGACTTTTTCAATCTCTTCCTTTGTGATGGGTTTACTAAGTTGTTCTGCTTCAGCTTGTGGTAATTTGAGTAGGTGACATGAATCAAGGAATTTGTCCATGTCCTCTAGGTTTTCGAATTTGTTAGAGTACAGTCTTTCATAGTATTCTGTTATGATATTTTTCATTTTTGTTGGATCTGTTGTGACAATTCCCCTCTTATTTCTTATTTGGGTTATTTGTTTCCTTTCCTGTTTTTCTTTAGTAAGTTTAGCCAATGGTTTTTCAATTTTGTTGATATTTTCAAAAAAACAGCTTTTGTTCCTTTCAATTTTTTCGATTGTTCTTCTATTCTCTAATTCATTTAGTTCTGCTCTAATCTTTATAATCTGCTTTCTTCTAGTGCCTGAGGGGTTCCTCTGTTGTTCTCTCTCTATTTGCTCAAGTTGTAGGCTTTCCAGTCAAATCTTAAGAAAAATTCACAATATAAAAAGCCACCTGTAATATAATACACAATATACTCAAATGAAGCCTTACAGTAAATACAATTTGCATTGACTGTGACATTTTTTATATTATTTATTATTTATTTTATTTAGGTTGATTGATGATATGACACTGAACAGTAAAGTGCAGCAAGAGTGATTCTGTGTTAAGACAAAATGGTACAACACATTTGTACTGATACACTATCAAGACGTTAAACATTGTAAATTGAACTCTTATGACATTTTTGGAGCATAACCTGTATTTTAGGTTATAGACAGAAAGCCAAAGAGATTTCTACCTCCTTAGCTGTTGTACACATATTTTCATCTGTATTACAGAATGAACTGAATGCTGTCTAGTGTGCAATTAATTTCGTAAAACACAAACATGCCAAGTCTGTCTTAGGCACTTGGTTATATAAATGAAAGCTCCTGAATGCTTGCCTCAGGAGCTCAAGATCTAGCATTGTACAGACAGCTCCCAGAGGTAGAAAGATTTAAATGCCAGTGTGGGCTGATTAGCCACTTGGTGTCCCTTATCCATCAGTAGCTCCCTTGTAGAAGAAGACGAATGAGATGGTCTGTAACACAATCTAGAGGAAATTTTATTTGTCTGTTAGTGCACTGTTAGTAAGAGCTATATTAGAAGATTTATCAACTGTGAAGCTATAGTAACATGTCTTAAATTTACACATAGCTATACAGAAATACACACAATCTAATGATCATCGATTCCTGAAGTATTTAGGTGAGAATGGAAACAGAAAGCTTGCTCTGGAAATGCGAACTAATCTAAATATGATGAGGTAAGTATAATGTTGATTATAAACCTCATATAGGTAGACAGAATAAAATATCAGAAGTGATGAAGAATGGTATGTGTTCTGTGAGTTTGTCTGATTAAAGTATAAGAGCTTAGGAGGGGTTAGAAAAACTTGGTTGACAATATTTTTCAGTAGTTATCTTTCTCTGGGTTGTTGATTAGAGGAATTTTTGATTGTCGTTTCTCTAGTTTTTGTCCTTTTTTTTAAGTTCTATATTTGTAAAAGTTTTTATAATGAACATGTATTAACTCCACACTTAGGAAAATTAAAAGATGAGCATTATTTAACTTGTTCATCTTAAGAAATCTTACTTACCTGATCAGATTTGGTGAAGTCACTAGTAACTTTGTGGCTGTCTTTGGAACCCTTAGCTAGAATGATATAGGACTAGAGAACCTTTCAACTTTATATGATTTTTATGATTTGAAAGTAGCCAGGGATGTGAAATAGTTCTACCATATCTCATGTAAGGAGAAATAAAGGCATTAGGAGTCTTAATAGTTTTTAACTCATCTATTTTTTATTCTCTTACAGTGTATCAGATGAGAAAGGATCTATAAGTTTTTGGTGGTGTTGTTAGGCATGTCTAGTCAGTTTTCACCCAGAGCAAATCTATCTACAACAGAATGAACCACGGCCCTGTCTGGCACCATACTCAGTATAGTTGTTGTTTGAGCTCACTGTTGTAGCCACTATGTCAGTCCTTCTCATTGAGGGTCTTCCTTTTTTTACTGAATTTCTACTTTACGAACCATGCTAACAATCTCCAGGGACTGGTCCCTCCTGAAAACATGTCCGATCTACTCTGGCTGTACTTCTTCCAAGACAGATTTGTTCATTCTTGTGGCAGTCTACGATAACTACGATGTTCTTTGTCATTTTCATAATTCAAATACGTCAAACCTTTAGTCTTCTTTATTGATTATCCAGCATTTGCATGTGTGCAAGGAAGTTGAAAGTAACATGAATTGGAATAGGTGCACTATAATCCTAAGAGTGACATCTTTTAACACTTTAAAGAGGTAATGCAGTATACTGTTTGATTTCTTTATTGCTGCTTCTATGGGCATTGATCATGTGTTCAAGTAAAATGTAACTGTTGAAACTTCAGTCTTTTCTCATTTTATCATGATATTGGTTATTGGTCTGGTTTAGTAAATTGTTATTTTCTTTATCTTGAAGGTATAATCCATACTGAAGGCTGTAGTCTTTGATCTTCATCATTAAGAACTTCAAGTCCTCTTTGCTTTCATCAAGAAGATTGTGTCATCTGCACATTATATGTTGGTAGTGACTGTTCCTCCAGTCCTAATGCTGTGTTCTTCATATAGTCCAGCATCTCAGATTAATTGCACTGCATATAGATTGAGTAAATATCATGAAAGACTATAGTGCTGATGCACACATTTCTTGACTTTACAAACCAAGTATCCTTTGATTTGTTAGAATGACTGTCTCTTGTTCTATGTACAAGTTCCACATGAGCATAATTAAGCGTTCTGGAATTCCTGTTCTTCTCACTTTTATCCATAATTTGTTATGGTCAATAAAATACAGGTGAACATCTTTCTTGTATGCTCTCCTTTTAGCCAAGATTCATCTGATATCAGCAATGAAACTCCTCGTCCCATATCCTCTTCTGAATTCAGCTTGAATCTCTGCCAGTTCCCTATAAATAATACTTCTATAATTATTTTTGAATGGTCTTTAGCACAATTTTACTTGCACATGTGATTAATGATACTGCTCTATAATTTCTGTGTTTTGTTGTACTATTTGCCTTTGAACTGAGCACAGATAAAGGTCTTTTCCTGTTGGCTGGCCAGGAAATTATCTTCCAAATTTTTTTGACATAGACACAAAAGAGCACCTCTGGAACTGCATGCATTTGTTGATACATCTGAGTTGATGTTTTGTTCAATTCCTGGAGAATTGTTTTTCACCAGTGCCGACAGTACAGCTTGAACTTCATCCTTCAGTATCATCAGTGCTCTGTCCTAGGCACCTCCTAAAAGTGAATGAACATCCACAAGTTCTTTTTTGTAAAGAGGCTCCATGTATTTCTCCCATCTACTTTTGATGCCCCTTGTGTCTTCACTGTTTTGCTGATAGAATTCTTCAAAATTGCAATGCAAGGTTACATTTTTTTCTTCAGTTATTTCAACTTCAGAGATGCCAATTGTGTTCTTCCCTTTTGGTTTTCAAGTTCCAGGTTTTTGATTATTTCTTCATAATATTTTGTCTTCTTGAGCTGCCTTTGAAATCTTAAGTTCACCTTATTTACATCATTTCTTCCATTTGCTTTTCCTGCTGTGTGTTCAAGGACAACTTACAGATTCTATTCTGACATCCATGTTAATCTTTTCTTTCTTTTCTGTCTTTTGAATGACCTTTTGTTTCCTTTGTATATGAAGTCTTTCCATAACTCATCTTGATTTTCTCCCATTACTGTTCAGTGCGTCAAAGCTGTTCTTGTTTGTCATGGATTGAACTGTCACCCAGAAAATAGGTGTAGAAATTCGACTGAGTCATGATTTTCAGTATTTTGTGATTGCCCTCCGTTTTGTGATTTTCCTGTGCTTTAAATCCTAGTCTCTGCCTGTAGGTAACAGAGTAGATTATGTTAAAGAAGATTAGGGTGAGACTGCAACGCTCTTCCTCAGGTCACCTCCCTGCTCCACTGTACAGGAAGTTTCCCTAGAGTGTGGCTTGACCACCTTTTATCCTGTAAGAGGTGAAGGGAAAGAGAAGCAAGCAGAGAGGTGGGGACCTCATAACTTAAAGAAAGCAGCACCGTGAGCAGAGCATCTCTTTTGGACCTGAGGTTTCTGTGCCAAGGTGATCTCAGAACAAAGAAAGTCTGATGCAACATGAAGACCTTCTTTCAGAACCAACAGAGAAAGAATGTGTTCCTCTGGAACCTGCACCCTGAATTTGGACTTCTAGCCTACTGCACTGTGTGACAATAAACTTTTCTTTGTTAAAGCCATCCACTTGTGGTATTTCTTTTAAGGCAGCACTATCTGGTTAAAACATTGAAGCAATCTTCAAATTCAGGTCATAAGTACTCAAGGTTATACTTTGGCTGTTGTGGACTTGTTTTAGCTTTCTTCAACTTCATGTACACAACTTATGATGTGTTCCACAGTCAGCCTCTGGCTTTTGTTCTAACTGATGATGTTAGAATTTTGCATTATCTTTTTCCATAAATGTAGTCCATTTGATTCATTCCTGTGTTTACATTTGATGAGGTTCACTTACACAATCATTGTTAATTTAGTTTAAAAACATATTTATAATGAATAACTCATTGGTTTTTCAAAATTCTGTCATGCAGTCTCCAGCATTGTTTCTGTTACCAAGGTCATATTTTCCAGCTACTGATTCTTCTTTGTTTTCAGTGTTCACATTCCAATCACCGGTAATTATCAAGGTGACTTGATCACATTTTTCATCCATTTCAGACTGCAGAATTTGGTAAAATCTTTAATTTCCTTATCTTTGGCCTTAGAATTTGGTGTGAAAATTTGAATAATAGTCATATAAATTGGTCTTCCTTGTAGGTGTATGAACATTATCCTGTCACTAACAGTTTTATACTTCTGGATAGATGTTGAAATGATTCTCTTGATAATGAACATGACAGTGTTCCTCCTTGTCTTTCCTGGCATAGTAGGTCGTATGATTTCCAGTACAGAAAGGCAGATACCAATCCATCTGAACTCACACTGATGCCTAGGATATCAACCTGTGTATGTCACATTTTATTTTGATGACCTCTAACTTTTCTAGATGACTATATTGTACATTCCATTTTCTGAGTATTAATGGATGTTTACATCTGTTCTCATTTTGAGTCATGTCACAGAAAATGATGTTCTCAAAAGCTTGGCTCCATCTACATCATTGAGGTTGTGTCTTCACTTAGGAGGCAGCTTTCCCCCATTGAGTACCTTCTAACCTGAGGGACTCGTCCTCCAGCACCATGCTATACAGTGTTTCTCTGCTGTTCATAAGGTTTTCAGTGACTGTTTTTTCAGCAGTAGACTTCCAGGGCCTTCTTCCTAGTCTGTCTTAGTGAGGAAGCTCTGGTGGAAGCTTTCCATCATGAGTTGTGCTGCTGGTATTTCAAATACCGGTGGCTCAGCTTCTGGTGTGACAGCAAGACACAAGTACCACAGTACAACAAACAGATGTATAGTGGAAGATCTTGGTGAGGGTTGTTTAATTCTTAAGAAGTAGAACATTTATGAGGCTCAGGAGAATGGGTAGAGTTGAAAATAGTTCCCAAGACCTGCCCCATGGTAGGGAGCAGAACTCACCTGTTCTCCAAGTCTGTTTCTGTTTTGTCACATTCCATCTTCCACCTGACTTAACCTAATTAAACAATAACAATATTATTGATCCTATTGTTTCTCCTATCCTTGTTTCAAGTTTCCCAAGCTTCTTGTTTCTATTGTGACATCACAAGAGGGATGAAATAAGATAAACTAGTGCCATTGAAGTTCCATGTGTCACTTTAACTTAATCACAATGATCATTAAATATGAAGCTTGTGGTTTAATTTTATGGAACTATAACCTAGAGAAGTAGAAACAATTCATGTCAAGGTGAATTTTGGTTTGTTTAAAAATATTCGTTTATTTGTTTGGGTCTTCTTAGACTGCTAACCAAAAGATTGGTGGTTTAAATCTACCAAACTCCGCAGGAGAAAAGACCTGGTGATTTGTTCCTGTAAAGATTACAGCCTAGGAAACCCTGTGGACAAGCTCTACTCTGTCATTTGGGTTACTGTTAGTTGAAATCTAATTGACAGCACACAGCATAGCTAATCACAATCTTCAAAATCTTTTTTTTTTTTAATAGCATGAAGCAGCAGGTGTGTTTTTCTCAGAAATCTCATAATGTGAAGTGTTCAGTCAATTTATTTATAATTGGTGCTTACTATTTTTGGAGAGAGATAAGTGTAGCAAAAAATAACGTATAAGCTGTCAGTGATTTTACTTGGAAATTTGGATTGTCTGAAGTCTTTGGACGGAGACACTTTTGGTTTCATTACTGTTGTTTATCTAAAGTGCTTAAATATGTGATGGGAACTGGGAGGATTCTCACCACACTATTTTCTTCTTGGCCAAGGATTCCATTTTTCTACTTAGCTACATTTATTAGACACCACTGTAGGTGACTTTAACTTGAATTAAAACTGAAAAACCAAACCCACTGTTGCTGAGTCGACTCTGACTCATAGCGACCCTATAGACAGAATAGAACTACCCATAGAGTTTCCAAGGAGCACCTGGCAGATTTGAACTGCTGACCTTCTGGTTAGCAGCCATAGCACTAAACCACTACACCACCAGGATATCCTTAACTTCTATAGAACATGACAGTTTTCTGATGTAAAATAAATTTAATCAAAATAAAAAAATCCGTGTTTCTAATTAAAATTTTCATGCTATAAATAAGGAATTTCCACAGTTTTACATCCAAAGTTCAATTCTTTCTTCTAGTCAGTTGGAAGTTGTTGTCTGGAACCATGGAGCTGGGTCTGACTCAGTGATCCCATGTATAATGAGGAAACATTGTCCAGTCCTGGGTCATCCTCGTAAAAAACTCACAGCCACTGAGTTGATGCTGAGTCACTGTCACCCTATAGGACAGAGAAAAAATGCTCCAAAGAATTTCAAAGGAGTGTCTGGCAGATTGGAACTGCCAACACTTTGGTTAGCAGGCATAGCGCTTAGCTAATATGCTGCCAGGGTTTTCATCCTCATGATAACAGGTATGTTTGAGCCCATTACTGTAGCCACTTTATTAATCTGTCTTGTTACATGTTTGCTTCTCCCTTTTTTTTGTTGTTGTTGGCTGAACCTCTAGTTTATCAAGCCTGATTTCTTCTCCAGGGGTTGATCTCTCCTGTAACATGTCCCAAGTAATCAAGAAGTTGGATAGAGTCTATTAATACCCAATGCTCAGATTTGATGCTTGAAACATATGAAAATATGTTTTAGCAAATCTCTATTTAGTCTGTGTACTACAGTGTCTCTAAGGGAAAGATCTTCATACTCGGTCAGAGGTAAGATTTGTTAAATCTTACCTCGATACACAAGCTATTTAACATTATCTCGTACTGTGCTTCATTTGTTGAAAATGTAAGCATGGGAAATTTGCATGAACATTGGCCAGGGCACTGTACTTCCATTGGTATGCAGTGAATCTCTAAGCAAGTCTTATACAGATTTGGTGGGGCAAATTGACTTTCCTAGATGCCTAAGTTACCTAAGAAACACTGGATTTGAAACTCAACGAATCTGTAACACACCTGGGTTCGCACTACTGAAAACAATTTATACTTGTGTCTACATAGGCTGCCTTTTTTAATGTGGTTTGTGGAGGGATTTTACTATTAAACAACACCAAAGTGTTTAGTATTTTCTTGTGGTCGTGTCCTGCTACCACCACTCTTACTGTTATGCTCTCTCCCCTGTTTGGACAGCCTGGTGTTGTGACAGTTAAATGCTAAGGCTGCTAACGAAAAGGTCAACAGCCTGAATCTACCGGCACTACTTGGAAACATGATGAGGATTTTCTATTCTGTTCTATATCACCATGAGTTGGAATCCACTCGATGGCAACAGGTTTGATTTTGGGATTTTATCCCAGTGGTGGTCCAGTCAGTGGTTGAAAGCTGGATTACTAACCAAAAGATTAGCAGTTTGAATCCACTAGCCATTCTTCGGAAAGCCGAAGTGGTCATTCTACTCTTTCCTATAAGGTTGCTGTGAGTTGGAACTGACTCAAAGAAGCAGGTTTGGTTAGGTTGTTGTCCCTTAAAAAAGTGTTTTGCTTTCTGCAGGATCACAAATAGTCAAAATATGTTGTATGCATTTGATTTTCAGTGCCCCATCTGCTGCTATATAAGAAATTTTAATAAAATGGGAAAATTTGTTCTTTCTTTAAATATAAGCTCATTATTATCTGATGAGGATGGTAAGGCAAAAACAAGTTAGAAACATTAACTACTCATAAAGATAATGGGCAGAACCTTATATGAGACTCAGGAGGCTAGATTCTCAAATGTCCCATTAACCAGCAATGTAACATAAGACAAATCAATAAGCTTTTTGTTTCTTATTTTTCTCATCTGAAAGACAGAAGACAATGTTTCAGTTCTATGATTCCTTCCAGGTCTTCACATTTGATGGTTTGAATCAGACACTGTCACGACAAATCTTGATGTTATTAGTGAAGACAAATATTGATAAGAAGTAAAGATGTATATAACAAGTTTGGAAGGGTCTCATAAAAGGGGTTTGTATTTAGTAGAAGTTTGAGTTTAATTATCTATATTTTTCATATAAGCCATAATAATGAATATCTTTGCTTTCATTATAAGATTCTTAAGAATATAGAAAAAAGAAATCCTTAAATTTTAAAGATTTATTTTTTATTCCCTAAATAATACTAGTTTAAAAATACAAATATTACATGTAGCAACCTTGGACATTGCATTAAAATAAAATAGTCAAAATCCATATACCCTGATAAGGTATCCATGCCAAAAGAAACATTGTTAACTAATCTAGTTTATAAAGAGATACTGCTTTTAAGAGTTTGGTATTGCTGGACATTGGAATCGACTTGATGGCAGCCAGCAACAACAACAATCCTGATTTTTTAAAATTTATTCATAATTTATTTACATATTTAAGCCCTAAGGCTTCTGCAGTTATTTGAATTCTGATCTCTAGAAAGCTCTGTGAATTTTAAAATCCAATGACTGAATTCTAAGAAATAATAGCAAAGATGTTTTAAAAATAAATCATTGTAGCAGATGCCTCAAATAGTCTCAGTAATTAGATCAGGGAAGAGAAATAGTGTTATTAAACATTTATACTCATTTATAAACCAAACAAAGAGAAAATGATGGAAAGGAGAGGTAGTCTGACAACAGCATTCTCAGAATTAAATGGACTTCTTTATGTCCTAGGCACCTGAGCCAGTGCCATTTTCCTGCATACTTTTAAAGAAAGTCTACAGTTACAAACTGGATTATGTTATGCACTTACCCAAAGAAGACCTTGAGTGTGTGTTGAGGGCATAGGGGACAAACTGAAAGAATTGCAGTCTCCAGGAGACTCTTAAGATTGTTTGTAAGCAAACTGAACAGGATTTTTTTGATCCATTTCCAGATGTATTAGTTTCAGGCTATTGTTACCAAAAATATTCATCTTACTTTTTATTTGCCGTGCACAGAAATGGTCTCTGTTAAAACTCTGCTTACACATTACATCTAAATAGCCATTATTATTAACAAGGAGCAAACAGAGTGGAAAAGAGAAAATACAAGTGATAACACACTGTTTGTTTATCCATTATCTTGAGTCTGAAGTCCTTGCCTTTGCTTCCAGAATTAGTTGTTATGGGATCTGTGCTGAGGGATAGTTTACTGTATTGTGAAGCAGAGTTTTAACAGAGACCATTTCTGTGCACGGCAAATAAAAAGTTCCATGGCGATGACAGTCAGTACATCTGAATATTCTCGGAATTGTTCTTACTCCCATTATGGAAAGGGATCCACTGCTTTTGACTTGATCTTGACTCATAGAAACCCTGTAGGATAGAGTAGAACTGCCCCATAAAATTTATAAGGCTGTAATCTTTACGGAAGCAAACTGCCACATGTTTCTTCCACAAAGTGGCTGGTAGGTTCAACCTGAGATCTGTTAACCCCTGAGATGCCAGGGAGCCTTATGGGAGAGACTGGAGAAACTGCTAGTTTTTTCTCTGCTTTGTTCAGTAATTTTTAATAATTTGAAATACGACCATACGTGAAACGAGTAAGGAAGCTAAACACCATTTCCCCAAGTGAGCAAAAGGACTGCTACAAGGAAGAGGGAGGTTGAGAGATCCTTGATTAGGGATTATTTCGGAGATTTTTAGAGTTGGAAACTATGTACTATAACTTTCCATGTATTACGTTAACTATCTTTTAAATGCTTTTATTAATACAATTGTGATTTTTCTGATTTTTTCTCTTGATGATGCCAGCTAGAGTTAATACGTGTAAGAATCTGTTAGTACAGTGATAAAGTGCTCAGCTGCTATTCAGAATGTTGGTGATTGCTGCTCTGCCAAAAAATACATGACTGCTTCCATAAAGATTTACAGACTGGAAACCTTATGTGGCTGTTCTACTCTGTCCTCTAGGGTTGCTATGAGACAGAATCTACTTGATGACCATAGATGTTGGGTGTTTTTGTTTGTTTGGTACCTGACCTCTTCCCAGCAGAAAAGATAGGTTTTGTTTTTATTGCTTTATTGTGTCTAATCTACTGTGTTGATTAATTTGTTTTTATCATCACATTTTCTTCTACTTCCTTTGAGATTTTTTGTTGTTCCAGATTTTTTTTAATGTAAAACTTAATTTCATTTATCTTGTGTTAACTAAATGTGTTCAAGACTACAGAATTATATTTTGAATGCTTGACATAAATTTTCATATATAGTATTATCAGAGTATTAGGCCCCATATTCATGGAAAGTTGGATAATGAATAAGGAAGGCTGGAGAATTGACACTTTAGAATTATAGTATTGGTAAATAATATTAAATATAACATGGACTTCGAAAAGAATGAATGCATCTGTCTTGGAAGATGTACAGCCAGAGTGGTCCTTAGAAGCAAGGTCTGTGACACTGTGTCTCACGTACTTTGGACTTGTTGTCCAGGGGGACCAGTCCATGGTGGAGAGCATCATGCTTGGCAAAGTAAAGGGTCAATGAAAAAGGGGAAATCCTTCCACAAAATGGATTGGCATGGTGGTGGCAATAATGCCTCACATGTAGCAATAGTCATCAGGATGGTGCAGGACCAGGTAGTGTTTTCTTCCATTGTATGTCGTGTTGTTGGAAGTCAGAACCAAGTCACAGGCACCTGGCAACAACAACGACAATATGGGCAAAATACTGAATCACACAGGAAGCATCAAAAAAGGACGAAAGGAATGTCCAGAGTCACTACATCAAAAAGAACTGGTCAACCTTCAACTATTTCAGGAGGTCATCGTGTGGTCAAGAGCTGATGGCAGTATAGGAAGATGTCTAAGCTGTACTGAAGGCATTGGCACAGAACAAAGCTCCAGGAATGGACAGAACATCAGCTGAGATGTTTTACAGACAGATGCAGTGCTGAAGGGCTCACTTGTTTATACCAAGAAATTTGGAAGACAGCTGCCTGGCCAACCTACAGAAAGAAATCTGTAGTTATGCCCATTCCAAAGAAAGGTGACCCAAAATAATGTGGGTATTATTGAATAGTATCAGTAATGTCACATGCAAGCAAAATTTTGCTAAAGATAATTCACAGACAGTCTCAACAGTTCATTGACAGGGAACTGCCAAAAATTCAAGCTGAATTTAGAAGAGGAGGTGGAAGGAGGGAATATCATCACTCCTGTCATTTGAATCTTGGCTGAAAGCAGAGACTACCAAAAAGATGTTTGCTTGTGTTTTTTTGGCTATATAAAGGCAATCGACTGTGTGAATCATATTAAAAATATGGATAAAGTTATGAAGAAAGATGATTTTCTAAGATATTTACTCCCTGCTAAACCTGCCAAGATGGCAGGTTGTCTCAGTTTAAGTCCACTCTAGTGACTGGAATGTTTTACTTATTTAAGATAATAAACATTAATTTGCATTTTGATGGAGAAAACAACAACAAAAGCAACAAAACCTGCTGCCAATGTTTTGATTATGACCCGAGAAATACTATAGGACAGAATAGTACTGTCCCATAAGATTTCCAAGGACTGGTTGGTGGATTCGAACTGCTGACTTTTTGGTTAGCAGCTGAATTCTTAACCACTTGGCTACTGGGGCTCCATTTTAATGAAGGTCCTTATAAATCCTGTTGCCCAATTATTTGTGTGATATTTTCCTAGCAATGTAATCATAGACTGAAAGATTGAATGTATTACTTGAAATATATTAACACATTTTCTTCTAGTGCATTGAATAAATATTCAGTTGGCTTCTATGGCTATTTCTAAAATTGTTTTCTGTCGATTTTATCAAGAATGACTTCTATAGTGTGGAGAAAACCATAGTGGTACAGTGGTTAAGTGCTACGGCTAATAACTTAAAGGTCAGCAGTTTGAATCCACTGGCTGTTCCTCGAAAACTCTATGGTGCCATTCTACTCTGTCCTACAGGGAAGCTATGAGTTAAAATCGACTTGATAGCAGTGGATTTGGTTTCAGTTTTGATGCTGCGTGCATTTTGCATTTCTTTGATTACTAGCAATCTGAAGATTTCAGTATATGTTTTGTCTATTTGTATCTATATATTTACAGACCATTTACTTTGTCTTTCTTAATGCCTTGTTAAAAGCTCCTTATATACAGAAGACATTAATAGGGTCATATTTCTCATTTTTAATTTATCCATTAGTTGGCTGATACTAATTTTTGATATTTAAAATTTTTAGTTAGTTTTCACTGCTATGATTTCATTTTGAAAATTTAAACCTTTAGTATTTCTGACACATATCTTGATATATTATGAGAATGAGGGTTTAATAATTCTCCCCAAATCCTTATCTATTTGACCTGGTATACTTTGTTCATTGTTCTTTACTTTTTTTAAAAAAAAATTTAAACCTAATGCAAAAGTTCTAGTCTGACCCATAGGGTCGCTGTGAGTCGGACATGACTCGATGGCGGTGGGTTTGGTTTGGGTTTAATGAAAAAGTTGTAGAAAATTTTCTAGAACTTTAGATTTTTACCTGTGTTAGCATTATCAAGTAGGAAAATAACATCACAAAAGTAGATTTGAAAATGTATGGTAGTCAGTAAAATCTATATTCAACTGCCAAAAAAATTATGAGATCTATTTTTAACTTTGCTAAGCTGATACAATGTAAAATATTATAAAAGGTCTTTGACACAGTCATTCAGTGGGATTTTCAGTTTTCCTTGTGCATATGTTTTGATTCTATTGAGAAAAATCAGAAGACTCTCCTGCCAGAGAGGAAGAGAAAGAATAGAAAGAATATGCAGTTGTACATTCATGCCTGAGTTTAAAGACATGGGTGACACTGACTTACTCACTTTAATTCAAATTCATGGACACATTCTAAAAAATCATTAGCAACGTACAGCCATGTTTTTCTCTTTGGTGAATTGTTTAAGGGATTGTAATATATGCAGTGTTCTGGAAGCAGCCTAACAGTATCTTCATCTATTTGTAGAGTAATTACCACTGTCAGGTGAACTGATCAGATTTGTCGCAATTTTAAAGTTACCTTGAGGAGGCAGACAACTTTAGATATGTATTTTTATGTCTTCACTTTGGAGTGTAGATGCTGATAAAAGAAAAGATTCAAACCACTGGAAAAAAAATGCATGTAACCAATTATTTTGAGTGCTGCTTTCAGAAGTCTTGTCACTTTGATGAAATCTGGTTTTAACTTTTTTTTTTTTTCCTGAGAAGTCATAATACAGATGGTCTAATGACTCTCCCCTCAGCTCTTTTAGGGAAATCCAATTCTGCTTTGTAGGTCGTACTTGTTGGTATTTTGAGTTTCATGTCACAATTAATAATCAAATCTGTATCTTTACTGAAATACTAGAACTAAATAAATTTAAGTAGAAATTAAACTGTTTTGATAAAATGGTCATCAGTCTAGAAAGAGAAACCAATGATCATTAAAAAATTAGAGTCGTAAGATAGAGTTGGAAGGAAGCTTAAAATTTAGACAGCCATCTGGTGGCTGATTCCTTTATTGCCTTTCTGTCAAATGGTTGTCCAGTGTCTGCCCTTCTGTGATAGGAAACACTGTATTTATATAATAATCTATCATTTTGATAACTTTGAGTCTAATAAACTTTTCCATCTTGAGTTGTCACTTTTTTATTTGACTTTTATGTGGTAGCCAAAATTCTGACTCAAGCATTGTGTTGACTCCATTGGGTTACAACTCTACCTGGGCCTTCTAAAATGTTATGGGTTCATAAAAGGGACAGATGAATATTAACCAGTAATTCCAAGCTCAGGTAGAAAAGGAGAGACCCAGGTAGTTGTGCGTAGAATTTCTCCTTCACTAGAGGGCCCTTCCTCCTTTTCTCACCCTGAGTGGTGATGTCATTCATCAGCCTGCAAGTAGAATACTGTTTCAGTAGGTCTACAGACACTCTTGTAGCTTGAGGTTTATCCTATATTGTTGAACTTTCATCCTTCTTTGCTATTCAATTCAGAAGCAGATGAGAGGAAGAAAAGTAGCCGTTAACACGTCAGCTTTACTGCTAAAATAAAGCTTACTTCCAAGGTTGAGGAAGTATATTGTTTTAAGTGTATGTAATACAGTCTCATTGTCAGTTTAGGTCCTACAATAAGTAGACTGCTAAATGTAAAAGTTTGGGTTCAGGGTTAATACGTCAGATTAATCTAGCAGACAGAGGGAAGCAAATACAAAAAATTCCTGAGTGCTTTGTTGTTGTTGTTGTTGTTAGTGTCCTTGGAGTCAAGTCCGATTTATATGTGTGTCAGAGTAGCACAAAGCTCCGTAACATTTTCAAGGACTGTGACCTTTTGGAAACAGATTGCTAAGCTTGTCTTCTGAGGTGACTCTGAGTGGATTTGCACCAACAGCCTTTGGCTAGCAGTGAGGTGCTTAACATTTGTACTATCCAGGTCCCTTCTGCCCACTCCACCCACTTAACTCTGAACAAAATGTGGATGGACCAATGTGTCAGGAGGAGCGAGAAAGGGGTAGAACAAGAGACCCACCATGCGACATCATGGCAATACAAATAATAGGACTACATCTGCATACCAATATACAAGTGGTGTAGAGTATTGGACACCTAATTTGAATAAGAAGTTCATTATTATTATTATTATTATTAAATGTTTTATTATGCTTTAAGTGACCATTTACAATCCAAGTCAATTTGCTGTACAAAACCTTGTATCCATACCTTTATGCAATTCTAGCTGCTCTCCCAGCCTGTCACAGCACATTCTTACTTTCGACCCTGTGCTGCCTGTAACAAGTCAACCAACTCTTGTTCCCCTTCACCCTCTTACCTCACCTCTGGACAAGAACTGTTCACACAGTCTCATGTATATATTTAAGTCAAGAAGTGCGTTCT
This sequence comes from Heterohyrax brucei, assembly GCA_028571685.1. Classification (NCBI taxonomy): domain Eukaryota; kingdom Metazoa; phylum Chordata; class Mammalia; order Hyracoidea; family Procaviidae; genus Heterohyrax; species Heterohyrax brucei. The sequence goes on from CM053146.1 coordinate 91,738,597, forward strand.
TCCCCAGTATCACTCTGTGTCTCATAGGTCAGTCCAATCTTGGTCTGAAGCATTGGGTTTGGTAATGGATTCAGCTCTAAGCTATCAGACAATCTGGGGGTCATGTCCTCATGGGACCTGCCGGTCTGACGGAACGTAAGTTTTAGTTTTTAATTGACTTCCAGGTCTGTGCACCCACCTTTCTCCCACTGTGTCAGGGACTTTATGTTGTGTTCCCTGTCAGGGCAATCATTTGTGGAGGCTGGGCATCTTCTAATTCTTCTGGTCCCATGCTGATGTAGTCTTGGGTCACAGGACACCTTCTGTCTACTGGGCTCATATTTTCTTCATGTCTTTGATGTCCTTCATTCTTCTCTGCTTCAGGTGGATTGGGACAAATTGACACTACTTAGATGGCTGCTTTGCTAGGTTTTTAGACTCCAGATGCCATTCACCAAAGTGGTACGTTTATTTTATGTCCTGATGATACTTTGCTAATCTCTTTCATTTGTTCCAGTAGCTTTTTTTTTTGGTATGTATGTGTGTGTGTGTGTGTGCATATTCTTTGGGCTTTCTGTGTATAAGATCATATAATCTGTAAACAGAATTACTTTCACTTCTTCCTTAGCAATTTGATGTCCTTTATTTCTTTACCTTGCCTGATTACTCCTGCTGGAATCTCCAGGACAATGTTGACTAAAAGTGGTGGTGACAATGGGCATCCTTGTCTGGTTCCTGCTTTGAATAGGAATGCTTTCAGACTCTCTGTTTAGGATAATATTGGCTGTTGGATTTGCACAGATGCCTCTTATTATGTTGAAAAATTTCCCTTATATAAATATTTTGCTATCAATTTCTAACATGAGTGGGTGTGAAATGAGTTTTCTGTATCAACTGATAGAATCAAGTGGTTCTTGTCTTTTGTTTTATTTCTGTGGTTGATTATATTAATTGTTTTTCTGGTGTTGAACCATCCTTACATCCTTGGTGTGAATCCCACTTGGTCATGGTGAATTATTTTTTGATATGATGTTGAATGTTACTGGCTAGAATTTTGTTGATGACTTTTGCATCTAAGTTAGTGAGTGATATGGGTCTGTAATTTTCCTTTTCTGTGTTGTCTTTACCTGGTTTTGGTATCGAGGTTATGCTGGTTTCATAGAATAGGTTTAGGACTATTCCATCCTTTTCTATGCTCTGGGATATCTTTAGTAGTGTTGACTCGTCTCTAAGAGTTTGGTAGAATTTTCTGCTGAAACCATTAGGGACCAGGCTTTTTTTAGTTGCAAGTGTTTAAATTATCTTTTCAATCTCTTTGTGATGAGTTTATGTAGTTGTTCTACTTCTGTTTGTGCTAGTTTTGTTTGGTATATATTTCTAGAAATTTGTCTATTTAGGGGGTGGAGTTAAGATGGCAGGCTAAACACACATCTCCCTAAATCCCTCTGGAAATCAAGACCTGAATTGATAATTAAATGGAGCCTTCTGGATAACTAGTGAGCCCTAGGACATGGTATAGGCCTGTCAATTTGGACTTCATACCACTGAATGGAAAATTTCCTCTCTTTTGCTGACCCCCACTTTTGGTGAGTGCTGGCTTCCATAGACCAAAGGTAGCTCAGTGTTTTAACTTCTTTCCCTCTGTTTTAGCTGGTGGGTTGATCTGGGACTTGACTAGCAGCTAATCTCAGATGCACTGCTGGTGGGATTGGCAGGCGAAATTGGCATATTTTCAGAGCCCGACTTTGGACTCTGTGCATCTTGGCACCTTTGGCTTCTCTTTCCACCTCTGCCATTGAGTAGCCTGTACTGAGGCAGTTGAAGAGCTTGTGCAGGATGCCATCTTGTTCCACTTGGAGGTGGAGATACCCTCAGCTGGACCCCAGCTAGTCTCAGCTGGACCTAATTCCTAGGCTGGAGGGCAGGGCCTGTCTGGAGGAGAGTGGTTTTCCAGCAGAAAAGCAATATTCTATACAATGTAGCCTACAGCTGGGACCTAACAGTAGAGACCAGCAGAGATAGAGACCAGCAGAGAAGTAGCCTTTCTGTATTTTGAACTAGTTTATAACATTTGGGGTTGGATATAGAGGTGCTTACTTTGTCAGCTGGGAAGAGGGACCTGTACACCTGAAAACCTGACTAACTTTGGAAGTTGTCAGATTACTTTTTACCTTTCATTTTAAGGAGTCCTAGAGAAACAACTATGGTTCATCCTCACAGCATCTCTCCCAGCCTCTGTTGACTCACATGATGCCCCAAAAGCAACAAACTCTGGATGAAAGCATAACCAAGAAATCATTCATGGCTTCAAAAGGACCCCAAAAGAAAGTACCACAAAACTTCCCAGATGAAGAAACCTTTCTGAAACTATCAGAAGATGAATACAAAAGATTATATAGAGAGCCCTCCTAGACCTTACACAAAATGCAGCAGAGCAAAATGAAAAACTAAGCAAGCTGGTTGATCTGGTGGAACACCAGTAGTCTGAAATCCAATGAAAAACATAGAAATTTCAATTCAAAGCCAAGAAAACAGAAAGGAACAAATGGAAAATAGACCTTCTGATTTGGAAGACAGAGTTACTGACTCCAGCATCTATGAGGAGAAACCAGAAAAAAGAAACAAGAAAAATGAAGAAGCATTAAGAAGCATATGGGACTCTATTAAGAGGAATAATCTACAATTAATTGGAGTTCCTGAATAGGGCATGACACCTGAGAACACAGAGAGTGTTGTTGCTGAGCTGATGACAGAAAACTTCCCAGAAATTAGGAAAGACGAGAATATAGATATCCAAGATGCATATCAAACATGACTCTATATAGGTCTCAAAAGAAAGACTCCAAGACATATTATAATCAAGCTTAACAAAATGAAACAAATGAAATTTGTCTATTTCTTCTAGGATTTTGAATTTATTAGAATATAATTTTTCATAATGTTCTGTTGTGAGTCTTTTCATTTCATTTGAATCTGTTATGCTATCACCCATCTCATTTCTTATTTTGATTTATTTGCTTCCTCTCCTGCTTTTCTTTTGTCAGCTTGGTCAATGATTTATCAATTTTGTTGATCTTTTCATAGAACCAGGTTTTGGTCATATTAACTCTTTCAATCATTCCTCTATTCTCTAATTCATTTAATTCTACTCTAATTTTTATTATTTGCTTTCTTTTCTTTCCTAAGGGTTTCTTTTGCTCATCTCTTTCCACTTGTTTGACTCGTACAGTTAACTCTTTGATTTGGTCCCTTTGTTCTTTTTAGATGTGTGCATTTATTGAGATGAATTGAGCTCTGAGCACTGCTTTTACTTGTGCATTTGTTCCAGAAGGATGCGTTTTCATTCTCATTTGATTCTATGAATTTATTGTATCTTTGATTTCTTCTGTAACCTAATAGTTTCTGAGCAAGTGTTCTTTAGTTCCATGTGTTTGATTTTTTTTTTCTTTTTACTTTTTTCCGTTTTTGATGTCTGCTTTTATGGCTTTATAACCTGAAAAGATGCTTTGTAATATTTCAATACTTTGAATTTTGTTAAGGATTGCTTTGTGGCCGATATGTAGTCAATTCTGGAGAATGTTCCATGTGCATTGGAACAGAAAGTATACTTGGCTGCTTTTTGGTGGAGTGTTCTGTAAATGTCTATGAGGTCAAGTTGTTGCTGTTGGCATTTAGATTTTTTTATGTCTTTACTGAGATTTTTTCTGGATGTTCTTTTCTTCATTGAGAGCAGGATATTGAAGTCTCCTCCTATTATTTTGGAGCTGTTTCTGTAACAATGTTTGTTTTATATATTTTGGAGCCTGGATATTCAGTGTATAGACACTTAATATGGTTATGTCCTCCAGGAGTATCAATCCTTTAATCATTATATAATGTCCTTCCTTATCCGATGTAGTTGATTTCACTTCAGTCTATTTCATGAGAGATTAATGTTTCTGCCATTGATATTTTTGAATGTTGTTAGCTTGACATGTTGTTTTGCATCCTTTGAGTTTTAGTTTGTTCATGTTGTTGAGTCTAAGATATGCCTTCTGTAGGCACTGTTTGGATGGGTTTTGTTGTTTTTTTCTCCAATCTGCCACTTCTCCAAATCTTTGTGGGTAAAGTCCATTCACATTCAGGGTGATGGTTGATATGTATGAGTTTAGTGTTGTCGTTTTGATGTCTTTTTTGTATGTTGTAGACAATTCTTTTGTTTCATTATATCTTCTATACTGAGTTTTTTTTTCTTTATGTGTTTTCTTTTCATTTTTTTCAATGTTGGTGGTTTTGTATGTACTGAGACTTCATGTTTTCTTGTTTTTTATTTTGATGTATAGGATCAATAGTTTTTTTTGTAGTTCCCTTAATGTTACCCCTCTTTTACTTTAATTTCTTTATAATGGCCTTGACTTTGTCTCCATTATGAAAGAACTATAGCTATATTTTCTTTTGATTCCCCCTTTGTATTATAATTTCTACTGTAAGACATCTCTGTTCCTTATTTTCAGTGTTTTGCCTATGATGTATTTTTGTGATTTCTCTATTTGAGTTGATATTCAGTTGCTCTGTTCTGTGTTTTTACCTGGTGTTACTGGCTTTCTGGCCAGAGGACTCCCTTTGATATTTCTTGTAGCTTTGGTTTGGCTTTTGACAATTTTCTAAATTTCTGTGTATCTAGAAATGTTCTAATTTTGCCATCATATTTGAGTCACAGTTTTGCTGGATATATAATTCTTGGCTGGCAATTATTTTCCTTCAGGGCTTTAAATATGTCCTCCCATTGCCTTTTTATCAGCAAGGTTTCTGGTGAGTAATCTTAGCTTAGTCTTATTGGTTCTCCTCTTACATTATTTTTTTGTTTGCATCAAGCTACTTTTAAAATTCTGTCCTTATGTTTAGTTTTGGCAAGTTTGATTGTAACATGTTTTGGTGTCTTTCTTTTAGAATCTCCTGTGTGTGGAATTCAGTTAGTGTCTTGGATGGTCTCATGTTTCATGCTGGTAGGGAAATTTTATGTCCAGAAATCTTCAAAAATCTTCTCTGTTTTTTCTGTTATCCCCCACATTCTGGTACTCCAATCACTTGTAGATTATTTATCTTCATAAAGTCTTGTGTAATTCTTAGTGTCTCTTGACTTTTTTAAAATTACATTATCTGATTTTGTCTCAAATATGTTGATGTCATATGCTTTATTTTCCATCTCACTGATTCAGCCTTGTATTGTCTCAATTCTGTTCCTTTGATTTTCTGTTAAGTTTTCTAATTCTGTAATTTATCATCAACTTTCTGAATTTCTAACCGTTGCTGCTGTATATTTTTTAAAGTTCTCTTCCTCTGGAAAATTTGATTCTTTGATGTGGGTACTTTCTGAAGAAATTGTAGTCTGCTTTTTTAAGTGATAGGAAATTGACTGTTGTTTCTGAGCCATCAATAAATTGTGTTCATTTATTTTATGTTTGCCTACTCTGTTCTAGCTTCTTGTCTTGAAAAGTCCAAATAGTCTGGTTTTATGTGATAATTTGATTGTTGTTGTCTTTGAAATTCTAATAGCATATCACCAGGTGTTCAGAGCTGTTAGTACACATGGAAGCCAAAGAGTCCATTTACTTTTCTGACACAGATTTAGCTCATGTGTCCATGTAGTCAGTCATCAAGTTTGTGGTACAGGCTCTTGCCTACAGTCCATGTGGGCAGGGATGATTGGTATGGACACTGATGTCTGGGTGCAGCTGCTGAGTGAGGCAGAGGGCTAAAAGCCATCCTTAAGTGTCTATGAGGAAGGTGTATCCCTTTATATCTGAATCTAGGTGAAGGAACAGTTTATGCCTTGATTTTCTAGTTTAGGGGAGCCAGCCAAATTTTCTGTCCCCACTCTTCCCTGAGTTAAATATTTCTCCTTCTGAATCTCAGGGTAGTCTTAAGGAGTCCTAATTCTGGCTAAGTTAATGACATCAGACTCCAGAATGTGGCTCAGTGCAGGAAAGGTAGGGGGAGATCGGCCCAGGGCAGGCTTGACGAGTCCTACTTTCAGCTCAGTTAATGGCATCAGACGCCATGCCCAGCCACAGTGCAGAGAAGCGAGTGGAGATTGTTGAGAGAAGAGAGGCCTATGCTGAAAAGAAAGATTTAAACCTGTAAGCATGGTAGTTTACGTGCAGACACTAAGCTTTCGACAATGTGGTGCTGTTTCCCACTGGTTCCAGAGATGCAATTGGACCCCTCTGACAATTTCTCCCACTGAGGAGAATACCTACCAGTGTCCACTGTTGGCTAACCACAGTGGCTGCATTCCTTTCTCAGCAGGTCAAGCCTGAAATCTGACATACTTCTGGTGCTATTTTCCCTTCCCTATTGCTCAGTCCAATTTCTCAGCCTACTCTTTGTTTTTCAGGGTTTCTAGGATCACACATGTACAGGATTCATTTGTTCTTTTGGGGCTTTGTTATTAGAGGGGTCATGGGGAATATTTGTCAACTGCACCAGCCCTGACTCTTAAAGTTCATTATTCTTAAGAGTTAGTGTCGACAGTTGTTTTGTTTAAAACTTTGGAATTTGGTTATGATCACTTGAAGAAAGAAAACTTCTTATCCACTAGGTATTCTAATAAGTGTATTTGATGAGTATGAGATTAATGTCTCACAATTCAAGATTCAGCCACTGTTGGTTTATTGTCATCTCAGTGCCAGGCACCATGCATATTCCTTTCCCATTTAACTATCATCATTTGAAGATGTAGGCATGCCTTAACGAATATTTCAGGTAAGACCTATATTTCATAAAGTCATACATATATTAAAATCAGGATTGGACCAGATGATGTTGGGCATGTTTTCTTATATTCACTCTTCCGTTTTCTCTTCCTGCCTATGAAAGTTCTAACAATTAATATCCTGCTGTCTCCAAGGACTGAAATGATTGCTTCTGCTTGTATTTCTATGCTGGTTTTAACTACTGATGGGCATAGTTTAACCAAGTGTCCAAATAGGTCCCTAAAAATGTGTCTGAAATGTTGCCAAGACAACTTATTGCTCTCACACCCTTGTACTTTTATGTTCTGAAATGCATAATACAAGGTCACCTGTTTATTTTGTTTCAAAATTACCTTCAAGTAAATGACAATTCTGTATTTTTTAATGTCAGGTGCAAATTCAGAGACTTGTAAATATTCCTTGCCATAGTGCTTTAGAATGATCCTGAAGTGCTTTATGCATATACATTGGGTCCTCTCCTGGAATATATTTAAAATGAAGTTGTTACAGGAAGCTTTATAATTCAAATGAAAAGTTTTTGTAGATATTTTATGAGTTCAGTTCAATACAGTCCCCTAAAACATTTAGCTGCCTTTAAAGAAAATCAGTCTTTCTGTCAGGCTTTGGCAGTTAAGCTATAGTCTGCTGAGATGGCAATATTCAACCCCCTGCCTCCTGCTCAGCAGCAGACATTAAGCTTTGGCTGTGACCACACAATCCCATTTTAAACTCTCATCTCTGTATGTGTCAGTTATGACTTGGCAGCTGGCTGGAGCAAACATTTAAATCTTTAGATCTGTGGATTTAATTAAAGTACTCTATAGTGAAATGAAACTCAGAATTTCATGGCTTGTAAACATACACTTAAAAGTAAATAATTGCAAACACCTAAAATACCAATTACTTTGCTGTTGTAAACTTAAAATTACAGTGCATTTGTATGTTATAAAAATTCTACTGAAGTTTATATGGGATTTAATACCTCAGCCCGAACTCTTCAGTGGCCTGTAGCTTTCTTCAGTAAGATCATCCTGCAGAGTGCGAAAATGCAGAGCTCACAAGAATTAGTTCACAGCTTGCTTCCTACCTGGACGCAGAGTGGCAGCTCTGTCCTTTGCTGCTGGCCTGTTCAGCACTGACCTTTCTCATCATTCTAGTCTCTTAGAAATCATTCTAGTGAATGAAGTAGATATACCTTGTTTAGCAGTTTAAGGAACCAGGTGGCTTCCTGACCTCATACTTTAGGAACTTGATTTTGTAAAGGTCCTACAGACTTGTTGGGAGTTCACAAAAGGCCCTTTTAGGGAAACCCTAGAAAAGTATGTTGAAAATGTTCCTCAGTTGTGTCAGCTTTAGAGGAAAGTAGCTGCTTCTGCCGAATTTTAAAACTCAGGGCTATCAAGCTACATTTGAGAAGGCTGGAACAAAGAGCAGAACCAGTATGCCACATGATGACAAAATCGCTTTAAAAAATCAGGCCCTTTAATTTCTAGTCTAGTACCTCACAGAATCACAGCAAACTGCTTCAGAAGAGAATTGTTATTATTTTAAAATTATTATTATTTTTAGCAGTTGGGTATAATGTAATATTCATGTATATGTGTGGATCATCCTAATTTTAGTGTTTTGTTTTTTATTGTATATTGATGGAGGTAATTTTTTAGTGTTCACATTTTCATACATAAATGAACCATGCAAGAGAAGGAAAGAATGAGATGTATTGGTAGAAGGAACTAGATAATAGCAGAGTGGTTAGAAGTAGGGACTGTAGACTCCGGTTCTCAGGATTTGAACGCTTTCTTTTCCAGTTTTGAGTTTGGGTCCTTTAACCTAACTGGCCTGTTGTTTGAAATTTGTAAAATGTGAAAAATACTGGCAGTGACCTCCTAGTGCCATTTGAAGACTGAATAAATATATGTTAAGTGCTTAGAACAGACCATGGGATGTGGTATTGTCTCAGTGTTGGTTATTATAATTCTTAGTTGGACAAACTTATATATATCTTTTACCTTTAGACCATGGAAAATACTATGTATCATAACATTTTTATTAACATTTAAATCATATGTAAAATACATGTAATTATTTGTGTGTGTTTATACTAAAAAATGGCTTACACAAAACAAGTAACTAATCGATGTTTGTTCCTTTATACTTTCACCAAAACTAATTTATCAGTTATATATATATATATAACTAACTTGATTTGTTTTTGAACAAATGGTGCATTTACATGGTTATAATAAAAAAAAGTCTCAAAGCTGTACAGTAAGAAACTCAACATCTACCTTATTCCCCATATAGTAATTACCATCTCATCTCTATGGTTAGCAGCTTTTACTGATTCTGTATATTTATATATATATGAAATCACTTATCTATACACTTATGTCTCACTTAGCAGCATAGTTAAGTTGCAAAGACCAGACTCTTATGGGAAGATTGGCATTATGTGAAAATGGAGAATGACCTCTCAGATGACAAAATGGAGGATGACTACATCATTGCATGCCTGACAAATTACATCATTATATAACTAACAAATCACTCAGAATCATCACCAAGCTGCTGTAACACATAACCTTAATCATCAGTATTACTTTTGCCCAGTGCTTATAGCATGTATTACTTCCAGACATATGTCATTAATGTACAGAATGGTTGCAAGGCAGATTGTTTTTTACTATTGTTGTAAATGTAAAATGTTGGCTATTGAGATATCTAATAAATGAAGAGTAGGAGTGTATGTGCATACATATATACGTATATATATATGCATGTAGCTTATAGTGCCTACTTTTTATAGAAACATGAATCTATAGTGTTATCTTCTCCCTTTTCTGCACATATGTAGCACTTCATACAAACTGCTTTGTAGCTTTTTTAATGTAAAATATTGTGGACATTTTTCCATTTATGTTATGTAGAGTACTTTTCTTTGATAAATTTCAGGTACTAGGTACTTAACCCATTGCAGGAATGTACTGTTATTTTATTAAGTAGCTGCTGGTTGATGATCTTTTGAAGTGTTTCCAATCTTTTCCTATTAAAAGTAATACTGCAGTGAGTTACTATGTATATCGGTTATCTTGTGCTTACCAAACGTCGCTTGTGGGATAAATTCCCAGAAGCAAAATTGTTGGATGAGAGGGTATATGTATTTATTTTGATTGTCAAGTTATCCTCTGTAGGAATTATACAAATTTACACTAAGCATTGGGTGTTGTACAACTTTCAGATTGTCGCTAGTTTGAAAAATGCTATCTCCATGTGATTCTTAATAGGTAACAGGCATGTTGTCATTGTTTAAGTTTGATTTATGTTTTGTTTTCATGCACTTTCTTTTTAATAGGATCTTGGTTTATATTTCTAGGAAATATTTATCTATAATATCAATGGCATTATGTTTCTCAATTTGACAGTTATTTTATGATGCTGATTTTTCCCCATGTGGACATTTAAAAACATTTATGTAGTTGGCTTTATTACTTTTCCTTCATGTGGATTTTGAATTGTTATTAGAAAGTCCTTTTCTGTTCTGGGAATATGATGAGATACTTCCTTTATATATTATTATTTTCTAGTTTTATTTAATTTTCTGATAATACTTTTTTATCTGTCCTTGTTGCAATTTACAAGTTTTCAAATTGTAATACTAGCTTTTTGCAGTGTTTGATCTATAGAAGTGCTAAGAATATGTTTGTTGAATTGAATAATTAAAATTACTTCCTTTTAGAAAATGTTCTTTACCCTTCCACGTGGTGTCAAATAGGAACTCCCCAGTAAAGAACCTGCTCATGTCCTACCTGTTGTACTCTGCACAGAGGTGCAGAATAGGGCTGTGCTTGGCAACTTGTCTTCACTTGTCCAAACCCCATCATAGTGTGAATTGCCATCCACCTGTCTTCCTTATAATGTCATTGTCTCCTTGAAAGCAGTTACTTCCAACAATCTGACTTTTGATTCCTGTAACAGGGATATCATTGTGCATTTTATATATGTCATGAATTGCTATTGAAGGAATGTTTGCATTAAAAGTACATTTTTAAAAGTGTATCAAACTGTACTTATTTCTCTATAATGTTGTTTTTTTAATCTAAATATACCATTCAATATGTTTCATCATTTATTTTTCCTTTCAAGAAAGACAATGTTTCAGTCAGACATGATTTATAAAGGCAAAAGTTTCTCATGAAATAACATAATTGTTAATACTGTCAAAGTGACTGTGGTATTCAGAAAGGCATTCTGTGTTTTCTGCAGGTAAATTTCTGTTCATACAGTTAATTACAAATTAAACATACATTGATGTTTAATTTGTAAAAATGTATAATACATATTATTGAATGTGTACTATGTTGTAGGCACAGTGCTAAAATTTTGCACACATATTCTTAATTTCTTAGTACTGTCAAATTAATCTTACTTCATATAGGGAAATTACAGTGTTTACTGTTGTAGCTTAGATATATTAAGACTTCTTCCCAAAGTCACCCACATGGTATTTATGTAGGAGGACTTTGAATCCAGGGCCACAGGCTAACAATTCTGCTATACTGTCTCTTTCTGAGCTTGTTGAGGACACATCATGCTAAGGCAAGAATTGACCAGAAATATATAGAACTCAAGAGGAAAGGAACTCTATCTCCAGAATTGCTTAATTCTTTACACTCTACTGGCATTTGAGGGAAAGCTAATAGTTTTTAATACTTTTACTCTAAAATCCCCCAGAACGTAGTACAGCAATTAAAACCACTGAAGAGTAACCTGGTAGTATGGTAATAGCCACTGTACTATACTCAAACACAGCTCTATGTTTTAGATCCATCTGTAATAATCTGTAATAGAATTTATTACATGGCCTTTATTACAGAGTTACAGGGGTCTTGCACCATACACTTTATTATTGAGAATGCCTTTAAAGAATAAGGATCGTATAGTATTTCTGTTTCTCATTTCTAAGGATGGACCATATTGTTTCCAAAATTGTTGTGCAATTTTGCATTCTTACCAGCACTGCCTAAGAGTTCCAGTCTTCCTGCAGGCTTTCCAACATTTGTTGTTATCTGTTTTGTTTTTTTTTTTGGTGAGATTGTACCTCATTATGGTTATGATTTATATTTCTCTAATGGCTTGTGATTGTTAGCATTTCTTTTTGTGTCTGTGAGGCACTTGAATGTCATCTTTCTTGAAGTGTCTGTTCACTTCTTTGGCCCATTTTTAAATGGATTGTTTCTCTTTTCGTTGTAGAGGTGTTCAATTTTCCTGTAATTTTAGAGGTTAGACTTCATCAGATTTGTCATAGCCCCCAGTTCTTTTCCTGCTGAGTTGATTCCGACTCATAGAAATTCTCTAGGTCCAAGTACAACTACCCCATAAAATTTCCAAGGAGCACCTGGTGGAAGTGAACTGCCGACCTTTTGCTTAGCAGACGAAGCACTTAGCCACTGCACCACCACGGTTTCCATGAAAATTAGAGATAGGATTAACTTAGTTCACAAAACAGGTAGAATGTTATCCTTTTCTTTTATAGGGGTGGGCAGGAAATGTGCTTGGAAGCATACAACAAAGAAACTGAGTAACAAACTGAGTGACATAGTCCATTTCCCCAACTGTCTTTTGAGTGCCCTCCAATCTGAGGGATTCATCTTCTAGCACCATATCAGATAGGGTTCTACTGCATTTATAGGGTTTTCACTAATTTTTTTCAAAACTATGTCATGGGTTGAATTGTGTCCCTCCAGGAATATGTGTAGTAATTTGATACAGTTGTGATTCCTGGTGTTGTATGATGTTACTAAGTGTTATAAATCCTTCCTCTATGATGTTAATGAGATAGGATGGACAGTGGTTGTGTTAGAGAGGCAGGACTCAGTGTGTAAGACTGTATTGTTCCTTGAAGCAATCTCTTGGGATATAGAGGAAAGAGATGCTAGCAGAGAATTTGGGACCCCATTCAACCAAGAAAGCAGTACTTACAGCTGAATGCATCCTTTGGAAACTCCTTGAAATCCCTGTGTATCAGCAGCTCCCAGTCCAGGGGAGGACTGACAACAAGGTCTTCCTCTAGAGCCAACAGAGAAAGACTTTCCCTAGAGCTGAATTTGGACTTTAGCCTAATTTTTAGTGAAAAAATAAGTTTCTCTTTGTAAAAGCTATCCACTTGTGATATTTCTGTTAGAGCAGCAATAGGTGACTGTGACAGAGACTTCCAGGTCTTTCTTTCTAGTCTGTCTTAGTCTGGAAGCACTGGTTTACCTGCATACTAGGTGAAAATAGTAATTTTTCCTTATTTTTAAATACACATAAGTTTTTCCCTTGTCTTATATACTAAGGTAGATCTTCTAAAACAGCACTAATAGTGTGGTGATATTAGGGATTGCTGCATTTTCCTGATTTTAGCAAAATGCTTATGAATATGTCTGATAATATCATATGTTCATTGATGTAATCTGCTTACTTCCCAGTCTTTACTTAGGTTCTATGCAAGCATTTTACTCTGTGATACAGATAGATTTGCCTGCATATTTATCTATTTTTAAACCTTTGTCACCATTTAACTAATGAGCGTAACATTTTAGAGAAGAAAGAGATTTAGGGACTGTCTTATTGGACCTTTCATTTACCAGATAAAAAGTCTAACAGCTAGTTACAGAGGAACAGAAGAACGTAGGGTAGAAGCTACTTTTCCTGATTCCCAGACCTGAACTCTTTCATTGCACTATTTCATTCAAAATCATGGATCGCTGCTGTTGTTATCCAGGGTTGTCCTAGAGAAACAGAATGATGAGGACACACATATAAGGTCTGACCTTATATGTGTGACCTTCAACCGGGCAAGTGTGAAATCATCTGTAAGGACAGGCTGCAAAGTGGTCTGTCCAGGTAGAAGCTGATCATGTAGTTTACACATGGAATTTATTTTCCCTCAGGTAAACTTCAGTTTATCTCTTAAGGTCTTTCAACTGATTGTTGAGGCCCACCCACTTTATTGAGGATAGTATTATTCATTGATTATAGATGTTTACTACATATTTAATGCCTTCATAAGAACATTAAAATTAGTGTTTGACTGAATAACTGTGTGCCATATAGTGCCACTATGAGTTGGAATTGACTCAATGGCAATGGATTTGGTTTTTTGGCTTTATATTGCATATCCACATTGACACATAAAACTAACCGTCACAGTTCTCTACCAGAATTTGCACTAATAAGTAAATGCGTACAATCTCTGCAAAACACATGAGAGCTTGCAGTTTAATACAAATGATAATGATACAAAGAAATGCTCTCTCTTGGGTTATGTAACTTCAAAGAACCTCAAAGACCAGTAGATAGTACAATCAAATGCTCACGTCTGGGGCCATATTTTCAAAACTTTAAAGATACATCCAAACTGAGTTTTAGAAATTATTTCAAATACATAGATTCAATATAAGTTTTTACAGATACCTGTTTTCCTAGTTTAGTAAAATGTCATACGTTAGTATGCACAAAGGACAGAGACACTATTTCTGAGAACCTAAAATTCATTTTGCATTAGTAAGAGTGTGTGATACATTTTTAGCTTTATGGTTTGTGTGATTCTAAATTAAAAAATATTCCATTGCAATTATGGAGTGTGTCTAAATCAATTCAAGATTATAATCTCTGTAGTAATCTGTGTAGTATTTCCATACCATTACTTCACTTGGAGGCAATGGATTATTTAAAAGTAGTGATGATTTCGCAAGACATAAAGGCATTATTCCCCCAGAGGCTTCACCTACTCTACTTTTTCAAGAACCCTCCTTTGCCACCTAGGCTGTAGAATTTCTTATTTGCTTCAGAAGCTGTGGCTTGAAAAAGCAGATGACATTATTGCTAGGGCTGCTTAATTTCCAGTCATACTCAACCTCAGCTGCTATGATCTTCTGCCTGAGGTACAGAGAAAACAGTTTACTAGGGTTATATCTTTTGACACATATTAAAAATATTTAGGAGGTCTGGGAAAAGGTCCTTCCTGAATTGTCTTTATCTCACATTGTAATATATGCTTATATTACTTGGTATTGATTAAATGTTTGTTTAAATGGCTAAAGTAAAAAAAGAGAGATTGATTTTGTGTGGTGATTTAAGGCCTCCAAATTATTTACTATGAGAAAGAAAGAATCTAGTAATTTTTAGGTAAAATGTCACTAGAGTTAATCTGGGTAAGATTTCCCTATATATACCTAGGATCTTTATTTACCTCTTACTTATGTAGGCTCTGAGGACTCTATGGAGACTCATTAAATTTGCAGACATGTAAAAATGTTCTACCTAATGTGTTCACAATGTTGTTATAAAGCAATATTGATAGCAAAAGCAATATGTAATCATTCCAGTGAGATTCTGAAGAGAGTGGACCTTGGCATACAGCAATTTATTATAATAAAATTTTTTCACATATAATTTCTTATTTTCTTTACAGTATTTCTTTTATTATAAAGAACAGCTTTCAAGAAAATGTTCAAAGTACCTTGGACATATTAATATTCAGAACATATATTTAGCTAATTACATCTTTAAGTGTTCTAATTTTAAATTCATGATAATTACAAATCTTTAATCTGCATTTTTTCTGATGAATATATGCATGTGTAGACTTTAAATAAGTTATGTAAGTATTTAATGAAAAAAATCTCAGCCCATGAAATAAAACAATGAGCAAATTAAAGAGTTGGTATGTTTAACGGGGGGGGGGGGGGGGGGGGAAAGCTGCTTTAGTGAAATATAGTGTGCTCTTTGAAAAGAATAGATATTGTTAGCTTAGAAAACCAAATCTTTTTATAAGTAAATTATGTCTTGTTAAAGGGAGTCCTGGTGGCATAATAATTGTTTGCTTGACAACTAACTGAAAGATCAGCAGTTCAAATCTACCAGCTTCTCTGTGAGCTAAAAGACCCAGCAATCTGTTTCTGTTAAAAACACAGGGAACAGTCCTGGGCACTTCTTCTCTGCCCTATAGGGTCTCTATGAATTGGAATTGACTCAGAGACACACTGAATGTCCTGGAAATGGCTGTTTCAATCAATTCTAACGTTATAGGAAAAAGTTAAGTTCTGCCCGCAGAGCAGAAAACACCTCCAACACCACTGTGTTTGAAGAGGAAGGGGCTGTATTGCTGTCATTGCAGCAGCCAGACTCGGGTCCAAATGGCTGCGCACCCCGTCCTGTCGTCAAAACATCCCTTTTATACGTTTTCTCAAGAAAACAGACAAAGAAATTTCCATATAGTTTTCTAATTGGCTTTAGCAGGTTTACAGATCTTCATACTGCTTTTCTGTTGGCACCAACAAACTTACAGAGGCAAGGATAAGCGGTCAGTGCTAAGCTACAGAGAAGAAATTCCCCTCCCCATAGAAGCAGAGCTTTATCTCAAGAAATGCTGTGAGGGCAGGGGAAAGTGTCCTTGAGCTGGTACAGGGAGAGAAGCATCTGGGCTTCTGTGAAACTTAAAGTGAAATCTTCTTAAAAGTTTTCTTGTCTCTCACTAATTGCCAAAATGTACTATGCTTGGCTTTATCTTTACATTTCATTTTATTTTTTTAAATAGCCATAGTAAAATAATTCTTAACCAATTCAACCATATACAAAGAAAAGATTTTGACCCTATATCAAAAAATTGTTAAGTATATTTGCAATTATAATTTTATATTATGATAAAATATTACTTATGTGTGTGGATCATTTTTATTTGTTATTATCAGTCAGCTAATAAACCATTGGTCTCAGATGCAAAAGATTAAAAAAATACTATCCTGCACGTTTAAAAGAAGTGAAATGGTGTACTGCCTTTGGATCCGACTCGATGGTACTTGGCTTTTTTGGCTTTGATTTTAAGTCATTTTTAAAGATAAGTTGATCATATGGTTGGAGTTTGTCTTAAGATGTTTTAAAGTAATTCACAAATATCCTTCCTGGATTATGTGAACTTCTTTATTTATATGAAAAAAAATTAACCATGAGATTTAATTAACAGATTAACTATTGTCTATTGTCAATTGTATATGTGATACACCACTTAAATCCCCTATTCAGAAATGAAGGAGATGTCTCCCAGATGGGTACACTGCCAGCACACAATTCTAGAACAGGAAGTACTTTAATGGGAGAAAGCCACCTTCCTGGTGCAAATCATGTCCTATGAACAGTTGATGTGGGAACACAAAGGCTCAGATCCTTTCCTGCCAACTTAGTCCAATTCTGAAAGGTCATGCAGCTGTGGGTCTCCCCGAGGGGTTGGTTCAGGCTTTTCTTGTAACTGTATCACAGCCCATATTCTCCATCTACCCAGTCTGCTTTTCTCTGTTGTTTCCATAGTTGTGATTCCAAGCATACTCTCATAACCCTTCTGCATGCTAGCCTCCGTCTCAGAGTTTGCTTCCTAGGGAACTCAGCTTGAAACGTGCACTGTGCTCTCTGGCCAATAGACTTCTCTCTAGTATGCCCATGAATTATAGTGTCAATTCTTAATCATGTGTAATTTCTACGAATTTGGTGTGTCTCTCCAAATCTATTTATTGTAACTGTTTTTGTAATTATATTACTTAACTGAGAAGTATATAAAGAAATGAAATTTGAGTATGGAAAAAATGTTTCTTTGACAATCATTAATACAAAGTTTGCAAGGGAAGCAAGTGTGAGTGAAGCAACTGTGAATGTTTTTAAAAATGGCAAAAATCTATGAAAACTTTAAAAGTAGATTGATTCATTAAAATAAACGATAAGTTTTTTCTTCACTTAAAAGAAAACAAAACTAAAATTTATAGCAGATGCATTCTAAGTGTGTTTTAAGTAAAGGAGATGATGGCAAACTCTTCTCAACAGACCATACGCAAAGAAAAGATTTTGACCCTATATCAAAAAATTGTTAAGTGTATTAGCAATTATAATTTTATATTATGGTAAAATATTAGTTGTGTGTGTGGATCATTTTTATTTGTTATTTTCAGTCAGCTAATAAACCATTGGTCTCAGATACAACAGATTGAAAAAATACTGTCTGCACATTTAAAAAAAGTGAAATGATATATTGCCTTCAGATCCTACTCTACAGCACTTGGCTTTTTTGGCTTTGCTTTTAAGTAGTTCTTAAAGACAAGTTGATCATATGGTTGGAGTTCATCTTAAGATGTTTTAAAGTAATTCACAGCCAGATTACCTAAGAAAGGAAGAGCCCACAGAAACTCCTAGTCCAACTTAATAGCTTTCATACTATAATATGTATATAAGGAACTTTGCTAAGATGCAGTATTTGGATGCAGTAACTCTGTAGGGGGCTGGAGATTTTGAATTTCTTGCAAGCTTATAAATACAGAGAAGCTGCTGCTTTCAGAAATAGTGAGACCTAGACAACTAGCTCAGTTATCTTGGTATCGTTACTTTATTTTCTTGTTTGTTTTGAGTTTGTACCTTACTTCTAACAGTAGGTTGCTATTTGTTATTTGTTAATCTCTGTTTTGCATCAGTTCTACCTCATCTTCTTGCTTTTTCTCCATTTAAAAATCTGCTGATGAATTCACAGTGGCTGTATTAGAAAAATAGAGTACTAAGTCTATGCAGGATATGGTTAAACACAAACAAAAAATTCAACCACTTCCCACTGAGTTGGTTCTGACTCATTGTGACCTTGTGTGTTGCTAAGTGGAATTTCTTTCTGTGGGGTTTTCAAGAAGCAAGTATGCAGGCTTTTCTTCTGACGTAGTTCTGGGTGGTGTCAAACCACCAGCCTTCGGGTCAGTAGTCAAGCACTTCAGCACTTGTACTGCCCAGGAACTCAGAGAAGAGTGTTGATAATGTCTGATGGGATCATTTTTCCTGCAGTCCTACAGTTTAAGAGGCACTGGAAAAAAGGTCCTGTTGCAAAAGTGAACCATACTGAAAAGTGGAATGGAGCTATTTTCTGTACCTGAGTGAGCAGAAATGTGGGACAACAAGATCTGATGGCAGTAGCAAACTCTATGTTTCAGTCTAGCACAGATAATCGGAATAAACTGTATTTTTCCCCCCCTTTCCTGAGAAGTCAGCATTGGATATATGTTTCTAACAGAAAAAGATTATAGTGCTAATATGTGTCTTGGTTTAAAAGAAATCTAGTCTTGTTTATGACATTTTTTTTTCACGTGTTCTGAAGCTAGGAATAACAGGTACAGTGGAAAGACTATCAATCTTTTGGGCATTCAACATTGTTCTGTTTCTGGACGTATAGACATTTGTTTATTTCATCTTATATTATGAAAAGCTCTACAATAAGTGTTTTCTAATAGCCAATAGAGGTTTGGGGATTTTCTTTCAAAAATTAGTTTTCTCATTAGTTAGTTGGTTGAGAAAATTTAAATAAAGCATTTTCCCTTTAAGTGACATTTAATAGCAATAGTACCTTTGGTTAGTTGGTTATTTTCTCTTATGAGGAACAGAGTCCAACTACATTCGTATTTTCTTGACTTTACCCCACTACTTTTAATTTTTTAAAAACCTCAAGAAAAAATTTCAGCTGTAATTAAACATCATTAGGTAATAAATGAGGAAAAAAAACAATTGGAAATATTTACAGATATATTTTAAAATGAAAAAATAAGTATAAGTAGAATTTTTATTAAATGAGTCATGCAGAGTACATGAAATATTTATTATTATGAAAATGACTTATTGGCTTCAGTATTTTTTAAGTGTTCACCATAACAGGCAAGACACAGAGTGATATCGAGTTGACTCATGTTATCTAACTAATTATTCTTGTAAGAATCGTGTAATTCAAGAGTCACCACTGTGTCTTCTGTTTGCCATACACTACCAATCTTTCCTAGAAGATGCTTAGCAAATTCTTGCTGCTTAGGCTATACAATATATTCTAAGATATTGAAAAGAGATTTTGTCTTTGTCTAAGATACAACTGACAATTTTGACTTAAATGCCATATCAAAGCTGACAACACTAAGTAGTAATTTTTTTTCAGGCTGATAAAGCTTTGTAGTGAAAACAAAACAATATCCACCTGTCAAAAGCCATATGGCTTTATTACGCTTGAGTCAGGTAATTGTTTTGAGAATCTAATATTGACTAAAAGACAAAAAGAAGTAGGATAATAAGATTAACTGCATAGACCTTAAATATATCTGCATGGAGAAAAATGCTTAAAGTCAAAAACAAAAACTGAGACAATATTTTTGAGCTGGTAATTTTTGTCCTTCCTCTGAGACAAACGTACTTTACAAAACTCAAATGCCTACTATTTCAGTTATCATATTTCTTCTAAGATTTTTACATAAAAGTGAAAGTATAGCTTTGATATTAAAGTTTATTGTTTCATTTGTTGGGCAATACTGTCTGAACAGCTCCACCATGATGATTTGGTCTGATACGAGGATATTGAGAGACAGTATATGTGGGTAGGATATACCTTTGGCTTGTATATCCTGAATATCATACTTTGGTCAAAATATATTAGATCTGAAGAACTAATCTAAAAGATTTATTTCTTAAGGGGACACTATGGCTTGTTACTAAATTTACACATTTGATTTGTTATAGTAAAACTGAACCTTGCTTTGACATCATAATAACTGAGCACATGTGCCATGGTTAGAAAGATAAAGAACTTTATATCTCAAGAAAAACTAAATATATGCAACATCCTGTCTAGCACTGTCTTCCAAATAAATGCAGAATTGAGCTCTTTCCTGTAAGACGCTGACTTCTTCACATAAATAACTTTACTCTGACTTTTGCAACACTGACATCTACAGATATGTGACTATCCTTACAGATAAGATAAAGTTAGGATAATGCTGTGAGGAAAAGAAATCTTCCTCCTACTGTGAACAGAAGGATAGTAACCTTGATTTTACTTTTTAAATTTCTGCTGTATCCTTTCAGCAGGGACATTTTTCTTCTGAAATCTGGACTCTCAAAGCATTCAAAGATAGAATTGTTATTTTCTTAATGTTTTATCTATGGGTTTTCCTTCCAGTGATGGAGAGTTCACCTCAGTCACTGGTCCTGGGTCACCGGTATTCTCCAAGAAGGATAGCTCTTGGCCCCTCACGTTCAGGTCAGCTTTCACAGCTCTTGCAGTAAATCTCACCATTCAAAGATGGACATTTTTCTCTCGCTGATTCTGTGACTGTTTCAGATTTTGTTTCTGGAGTTGTTCTGGATGATATCTTGTTCTCATCTGTGTATCACTACTTTTTATCATATCTGTTACAAGTAGAGCCTGATTTTGACTTCAGGATCTGACAGATTAGTGATGGTCAGGTAACAGATCATTTGAAGTATGGGTTTTTCTTTGTCCTCGTCTTTAGTTTTTTTTGCCTTGATCATTGTACCTCTTCTTTTTTGGAATTCCCATGCTTTTTGCCACCTGGTTAAATCATAAAATCATGAGACCACTAAGATGCAAACACATTGATTTCTTCCACACAGAAAGAAACAATCTTTGGTGGTTATAGGAGACCAAAGGGGAAAAACAAAAAGACATTACGACACAAGGCTTGAATCTATAGTTTGGCAGTGAACTGTACGTCTCTCAGAGCTCTGAATTTGTCCTGTATTCCACATGAGACAGAAACATCCCAGGGACCATTATCTATGAAGTCAGTGACAGTTGGGTGGTCCAGCCTTGCTTATTCATGTAAAAGAAATACTGCCCTGAACTAGAGAGAGAAATCTGCTGCAAGGAAACTGGGCTCTCTGTATGTACTGCCCCAAACTGCTGCCAGGAAACTGGGCTCTGTGATAGTCCCATAGAATCATGTTTCAGGCATGTGGAAGCCATCCATGGGATAAAGGTAGGAGACTGATCCAAATGGGATGATCTGAGACTGGATCTCATGTAGGACCTAGAGCTAACAGAGGGCCATATCTGATCTTGAGATGTCCTACTTGACCTGTGCTGCTGACAGGAACAGAGAGAAAGGCATTTTAAAACTGAGGTGGTATATCCAAGACCTAGAGTCCAGGGCAGGGTTCCAAGAGTTGAAAGTGTGCTAAGTTTAGTAGTAGTAGTAGTAGTTCATGTTAAAGGAAATGCTAAATATTTACTAATGTGGTCACTTCCCTTTATAGCCATTGTCTTATACGATAAGTTTAATATATTTTAGAGTTAAGCACTATGATTATATATGGATGTCCAAATACACACATAATGTGCAAAGAATGATAAGACTATAAATATAAGAAAATTTATGAAGAGAAAAATCCAGAAAACAATGATCTTTGAGTATACAGTGTGTTCTGTACAATACCAAGTATAACATTGTTGAATACCAGTTGAAAGCCATTCAACTCTGTGTATCAGGTTCCATTTTTAGGGAGGAGAAGCTGGTCTAAGGCAAGTATACAAAGTAACTTAGCTGAGTCACTTTCCTTTTCATGGGAATACAGTTTCTTGGTGGCACAAGGAGTTTGCAATCAGCTACTAAACTAAAGTCTGGTGGTTGAAACCCACTTAGTGGCACTGCGAAAGGAGGGACTGGTGATCTGCTTCAGTCAAGGTTACAGCCGTGAAAACCCTGGGGAACAGTGCTACTCTGTAACACAAAGAGTCACCACGAGTCAGAATCAACTTGATGGCATTAGGGTTTAGCTTTGGGGTAGTTATTTGTATATGTTCAATAAGAACCTATTTCACAGCAGGTTATAAGTGGACAAATACAATTTGTAACTATGTCATGAATTTCACATCAAAAGATATGTATCATTCAATTAGATATAATCAGCTTCCAATTAAGGGTAAGAATTATCTAAGCCTTCCCAAGAAAGTGGTCTCATACCTACTCTCTCACTAATGAAATCCTAACTTCATAGGTTATATGTGGAAGTTACCTCATGAAGTATGGCCTCCTCGAAGACAATTTGAAATAGTGAAAAAAGTAAGCATACAAACCATTTATAATGTATATTATATTGTATTTTCTATACATACTTCTGTTATAGCACCCTTTCATAAGTGAAAAATCATATTTTTATACAAAAATATCTCTTCCAAGGATGTTCCTTTCAATTTTGTTTATTGCAGCCAATTATCTGCGTATAGCCTTAATACTCATTGTTTTTAAAAAGTACATATGTGTGTCTGTATGTGCATATGTATATGTATATAGGAAACCCTGGTGGTGTGGTCATTAAGTGCTATGGCTGCTAACCAAAAAGTCTTTAGTTCAGATCTACCAAGTGCCCCTTGGAAACTTTATGTGACCATTCTTTTCTGTCCTGTTGGGTTGCTATGAGCTATAATCAACTCAAAAGCAATGGGTTTGATTTTTGGGTGTGTATATATTTATATAGAGTACATGTTTTGTACCGTGTACCCGGATGGTATTAAGTACTCCACAGCTAGCCCAAAGCTT
This sequence comes from Heterohyrax brucei, assembly GCA_028571685.1. Lineage (NCBI taxonomy): Eukaryota > Metazoa > Chordata > Mammalia > Hyracoidea > Procaviidae > Heterohyrax > Heterohyrax brucei. The sequence continues at coordinate 91,761,686 of CM053146.1, forward strand.
GGTGGTTTAAGCCTACCCAAAGGCTCCTTGTAAGACAAGCCTGAAGGTCTGCTTCTGAAAGATCATAGCCTTGAAACCCATTTGGAGCATTTTTACTCTACACACATGATGTTGCCATGAATCAGAATATGCTGGACAGCACCTAATAAAATCAACATGTATAAAACATCATACATACATACATATACATATATATATATGTATACATACATATATGTATAGTATACTACACACACACACACATATACATTTAGGTGCCTTTGACTCATAGCAACACTACCTACAACAGAATAAAACACTGACTGGTTCTGCCCATCTTCACAATCATTTCAATGTTTAAGCCCATCGTTGCAGCCACTGTGGCAATCCATCTTGTTGAAAGCTTTCCTCTTTTTTCCCTGACCTTCTATTAATTTTAGTATATACAGCATACAAATGTATGTATATTTAAAAATATATAAATATCATTAATATCCCACATGAGTAAAGTTTTGCTAAAGATCATACAAAAGTGATTACAGCAGTACATTGAGAAGCAATTGCCAGAAATTTTAGCAAGATTCTAAGAGGATGTAAAATGAGGATGTCTTAGTGAACTAGTTCAGCTCTAACAGTGATGCCACAAGAGGATGGCTTTAACAAAGAGATTTATTCTCTTGAAGTCCAGTACACTACAAGTCTGAATTCAGGATGATGGCTCCAGGGGAAAAGTTTTCCTTTGTTGGTTCTAGAAAAAGGTCCTTTCAGTCTTCCCCGAGACTAAGAGCTCTATCCAGGAACCCCAGTTCAAGGACGTGATCTACTCTAGGTGCTTCTTTCTTGGTGGTCCACATGTCTCTCTGCTTGTTTCTCTCTTTTATATCTCAAGATAGATTGGCTTTAGTTTTGTCTAATCTTATAGATCACATCAATTTAACTGCCACTAATCCATTTAATTACATGACAGCGATAGTATTTATAACACACAGGGAAATCATACCAGGTAACACAATGGTAGACAATTATACAATGTGGGGAATCATGGCCTAGTCAAGTTAATGAATATTTTTGTGCAACACAATTCAATCCATGGCACAGGGATATCATTGCTGATGTCACATGGATCTTGACTGAAAGTGGGGAATAACAGAAAACTGTTTAGCTCTGTTTTATTGACTATGCAAAGGCATTCAACTATGTGGATCAGGAATTTTGAAATAACATTGCAAAGGATGGGAATTCCAAAACACTTGATTGTACTCATGAGGAATCTGTACATAGACCAAGAGGCAGACATTCAAGCAGAATGAGAGGATACTGTGTTGTTTAAAGTTGGGAAAAGTATGCTTCAGGGTTGTAGTCTTTTCTCCATATTTATAGTGATATGTGGTTGATACTAATTTGCTTGCTGAAAGTGAAGGGACTTGACATACATATTGAAGAAGATCAAAGACTACAGCATTGGGTGTGGACTGCACCTCAACATAAACAAAACGTCCTTACAACTAGACTCATAAGCAATATTCTGATAAATAAAGAAAAGATTGAAATTGTACAGGATTTCATTTTACTGGGATCCATAATCAATGTCCATGGAAGCAGTAGTCATGAAATTGCATGACATATTGCACTGGGCAAATCTGCTGCAAAAGACCTCTTTAAAATGTTACAGAGCAAAGATGTCACCTTGGGGACTAAGGTGTACATGACAGAAATCGTGAAGTTTCCAGTCAGCAGTGTGCGTGTCAAAGTTGGACAACGAGTCAGGACGAGCAAAGACAAACTGAGGTCTGTTAGTTACAGAGATGGTGAAACATATTGACTATATCATGGACTGCCAGCTAGAATGCTCCCTAAGAATTAAGGATAGCAAGGTTTGTCTGACACACTTTGGACATATTATCTACAGAGACCTGGAGATGGATTTCATGAATGGTAGAGGGTCAGGAAAAAAGAGGAAGACCTGATGGAGATGGATTAATCCCAGTTAACAACAGTGGCTGATGGCAGTGGGTAACAATGTGTGGCTCAGGTGTAACAATGATTGTGAAATTTTCTTTTGAATACAAAAGTGTGAAAGCAAATGACAAGTTTCTGACCCACTCTTTGTCTCGGTTTCCTTACATGTAATTTGGTGTTGGTGCCAAGTGGTTAAGCATTGGTCTGCTAAGCAAAAGGTCAGCAGTTTGAATGCACCAGTCTCTCCCTAGAAGCACTATGGGGCAGTTCTACTAAGTCCTACGAGTTGGAATTGATGGTAGTGTCAGTGACATTATATAAAACACTATAGAAAGCAAACACATCATTTAAAAGACGCCAAGCCAGGCAAGTGCTGTCGAGTCAGATCTGACTCATGGTGACAGGAAAGGCCAAATGCATATCAGAAGAGATTCTGAAACTTTCTCTTGAATGTGGTGGAGCTAAAGCAAATGGAAGAAGTGATGAAATAAAAGCGCTCAGCAGATTTCAAAGGGTGGCTCCAGAAGAAATAGTAAAGTATTAACAATGAAATGTACAAAGACCTGGAGTTAGTGAAAGGGGAAGAACAGCCTTAGCATCTGTCAAGCTAAATAAACTAAAGACACAAATTCAATCCTGAAGTTACACTTTTGAGGACTCTCCCTCATCGCACAGTGGTTTAGCACTTGACAGCTAACTAAAAGTTCAGAAATTCAAGTCCAGTAGCCGCTCCTTAGAAACTCTATGAGACAGTTGTTTTCTGTCCTATTGGGTTTCTTAGTCACAATATCAACTTGTTGACAACGTGTTTTGGGTTTTATGGGAAGAATAAACCAAAGAAAACTTAAAGCCTGCAGTTACAATATTGAAGGATTCTGCAGACAAAATGTTAAATGACACAGGAAACATCAAAAGCATATGAAAGGAATATCCAGAGTTACTGTACCAAAAACAACTCGTCACCATTCAACTATTTTAGGAGGTAGCATATGATCAGGAACCTGTGGTGCTGAAAGAAGTCCAAGCTGCACTGAAGGCGTTGACAAAAAAACAAGACTGCAGGAATCGACAGAATACAAACTGAGATGTTTCAACAAATGGACACAGAGCTGGAGGTCCTCACTTGTCTATGCCACGAAATTTGGAGACAGCTACCAGGCCAGCCAACTGGAAAAGATCCACATTTTTGCTCATTCCAAAGAAAAGTGATGCAATAGAGTGTGGAAATTGTAGAATAATATCATTAATACTACACAAAATAAAATTTTGCTAAAGATAATTCAAAAATATTTACAGCAGTATACCAGAGACCTGCCATAAATTTAAGTCCGTTTCAGAAGAGGATGTGGAAAGAGAGATATCATTGTTAACGTCAGACAGATCTTGGCTGAAAGCAGAATATAATAGATTGAATTATGTCCCCTCTAATATGTGTGTTTATATTTGGCTGAGGCATGATTCCTAGGATTGTGTGGTTGTCCTCCATTTTGTGATTGTAATTTTATGTTAAAGAGAATTAGGACAGGACTGCAACTCCTTGGCTAATGTCATTTCCCTGATCCAATGTAAAGAGGTTTCTCTAGGGTGAGTGGCCTGTGCCACCTTTTATCTTACAGGAGAGAAAAGGAAAGGAAAGCAAGCAGAGAGTTAGGGACATTATACTACGAAGAAGGAAGCACCTGGAACATTTCACATCCTTTGGACTTGGGCTTCCGGCAGAAAGAACCTGCTGGTCTAGGGGAAAACTGACAAGAAGAACCCTCCTCCAGAGCAGATGGAGAGAGAAAGTCTTTCTTTGGAGCAAATGTGCTGGATTTGGACTTGTAGCTTACTAGAATGTGAGAAAATAAGTTTGTCTTTATTAAAGCCATCCCTTTGGGATATTTCTGTTATACCAGCACTAGATAACTAAGACACAGAGAATAACAAACAGAAAGATGTTCACCTGAATTTTATTGAACATGCAAAGGCATTTGACTGTGTGCATCATAACGAATAGTAGATAACTTTGTGAAGGATGGAAATTCCAGAACATTTAGTTATGCTCATAAGGAACCTGTGAGTAGACCAAGAGACGGTTGGTAGACCATAAGAAGGGGAAACTTAAAGCCTTGGAAACCCTATGAAGCAGTTTTAGTCTGTCCTATAGGTTTGCTATGAATTGGAATAAACCTGCAACAACCATTTTTTTTTTTTTTTGTTTGTTTGTTTGTTTTCCTTGTTGTATACAACTTATTATATAGGTTTGAATTAAATGAGTTATGTGACATGAATAGTTAGAAAAGTATGTTGTGAAACTGGCAATTGTTATACAGAATAGAACTCTTAACTGTTATAATCATCATCATCATTAGTACTATTATTATCTAGCTTAAACAGTTATCTTACAAATGAGCCAAGGGCACAGCTTGCCAACAGTCAAACATGTTGATTAGTTAAATAGGTTTCAATTGAAGAAAAAGAGGAAGAGGCAGAGAGAGTACCAACTTAAATTCAACTTTTTGTTTTGTTTTGTTTTTAATGTCAGATGTAAAAAATATTCTGTATTTCCTTTTTTGGTTCTTGACTCATTTTTGCCTTTAAAAAGACAAAACATACACATACACATACACACTCACGTGGAGTTTTGCACAAACCTTCAGCTTCATGTTTTGTGAAAAATCAAAATTCCTCAGAGGAAGTAATATTATCTATTACAACTGAAAATACAAAGTCAGAAGCAGTTCCTACCGGGAAAGACTAGTAGCTCCAAGCAGGGAATCTAGAGACACCTCAGGCTCTTAGATCAAAATAGGAGCCAAGTCGGTGACTTTAACTTTGTTACTTAGAGTCTGTTCCTCTGCTTGCACGTCACCAAATGTAGTAGAGCATGGGACTCAGAAACAGAAACTTTTGTAAATCAAATTTTAGCCTTATGATTTATACCTGAGGGATACCAGAGGAGTTATTTAAGCTTTCTGAGCTTACGTTTCTCATTTGTAAAATAGAAATAATCAGAGTGTCTTTATAATAGGATTGTTTTGAGAACTGAATAAGCCAGCTCATGTAAAGGATGTATAAAGTCTAACTGCTAATAACTTCTCAATGTTAAGTTTTATGTACACAGATATAAATTTGGATAATTTGGATATTATTACTTATACGAAAACAGTCTACTTTTAAAGTGTAATCTTTCAGTGATTTCAGTAGTAGTTTCAAAAAAAATTAAAGGAAATTTTGCCACATGTAACTATATAATACTTATCTGTGTCATTACATTCTTACAAAAATTTCTCTGGGTAATTAGTTTCAAGGGATATTGCTGAGTTTGCATGTCACTGTCTGCTATAGCACTTCTGAGAATAATTAAACACAGCTCGGGGATGGGTTTTCTTACTGCAGACATAAATTAATACATTCATTATCATAAACTATCATTAATTTAGTGCTTGCCAAATGACACTTCTCCGTTCTCACACTCGGCTTTACATACTACCAGGTATCTCATCTCCCAGGATTTTCTCTTTGCTGTATCACTGAGTAATTCTGCCTTCCTAGAATGGTCCTCCACTTCAAACTAGCCTCACGGGTTATTCTGACATCCAAGTTCACATGGAGAATGTTTTATCTGTCACTAAGAGAAGGACTGATGTTCTTTTTCTCCTGTGTTAGCCACATTTTCCTTTTTATTCCTTAGTGTTTTGCCTTCTGTCCCTTTATTGTCATGAAATCACCTGGAGACATTTCTTCATTCAATTGTCAGACTCCTTTACCTGTAGTGTTTTCAACAGAACTGGTTTGTGAGGATCTGCTTTCTCTAGTGGACGTAATTATAGTGGTACCTACGTATTATTTAAAAACTCAGTGCCATGGAGTCGATTCTGATGCTTTGATGGCATTTTTTTTTTTTCTTTTTTGTTAAGTTGTATCTGTGAGGTGTTTGAAATTTACTGACTGGCATTCTACCCCCTGGTTCTTAGGTACATGCGTACATACCTGCTGCTGTCAAGCCAATTCTGATTCACAGTGACCCTGTCGACAGAGTAGGACTAACTGCCCCATAAGAGTTTTCAAGAATCACCTGGGGGATTTGAACTGCCTCCCCTTCAGCTGGCAGCAGTAGCACTTAACTGCTACACTCCCAAGGTTTCCAAGGTTACTAGGTACTCTCTCACATAAGAGAAGAATACCATACCCAAGCCCACTGCTGTTAAGTCCTTTCAGACTCTGTATACACTATCAGAAATAGAAAAGCAGCCTGTGCTTAAAAGCATCTAGAGGAACGGAGATTGTGTGTAGTGACTGGAATTAACTCTGTGTCTGGTATCAAAAGACCTGAGTGTAATTCTGTTTCCATCTCTTACTTTCTTTGTCATTTCCAGCATATTGTTTCATATTTTTGAGATTAACCTTTCTTCTAGGTTAAATGTGGTAACAATGTCTACTCAAAATTATTCTAGGGCAAGGATTCTCAGACTGTGGTCTGGGAACCCCAGCAGGCTCAGAGACACTTTCACGAGGTCTATGAGGTCAAAACTATTTTCATTGTAATACGAAGATATTGTTTGTCCTTTTCACTCCACTCTCTAATACTTGCACAGTGGAATTTTCCAGAGATGATGTGACATGTCCTAGGGCAACACGTAGGATATAAATACAGATAGGAGAACCTAGTTACCTCCTGTTTCACCAGAACTTAAAGACATTTGTAAAACAGTAAACTAATATAATTTTCCTCACTACTTTAAAAAAAATATATAGTAATTTTTCATTAAACCATGCTATATTAACATGTGATGGGTAATTATTGTTATTTTGAGTGAAGTAATAAATCCTTAACATTTTTCAGTCTTCTAATATTGTATACATTGATACCTATAATTCCAATAAAATTTATTTGAGATCCTCAATGATTTTTAAGAGTGCAAGGGGATCTTAGACTTCAGATGAGGGGTTTGGGGAACTGATGCCCTAGGGATTATGTGCAATTTTACCTGCTGGAGTAGTGTTTACGTAGAATTAGGCATTCAATAAATATTTTTAAAAAGGAAAATGGCTGTGATATGGCAAGAATACATAGTAATTTTATTATATTTATTGCTCTTAAAGTTGCTATCTGATGTGATATAATTTACCAGAAAGGAGAAACTAAAGTGTAATTTGGCCACTAACCAAAAGGTGTACAGTTTGAATCCATCAGCTACTCCTTAGAAATCCTATTGGGCAGTTCTACGGTGTCCAAAAGGGTGGCTTTGAGTCACAGTTAACTTGACAGTAGTGGGTGGATAAAGTGTCATTAGTTTCTGTGTTGAATGGAAATTGGCCTCTGTAAATGTTATGATGATGCTTGCACCAGATATTAAAAAAAAAAAAAAAAAAAAGTTAAGAAAAATTTATTTCCTGGGAAGGCTAAGGCATTAAAAGATTTAAACAAGAAAATTTAGTCTATAGCTAGTTTTGTACAGTAACCAAGGGTTACTAAGATTGTTTAACTAATGTGAAATGTTAGAAGAGTATAGATTATCCACTTCTATTATTTACATTTTATGTGTTTATTTAGTGTATTATTCATCCATCTACTATTGATTTATTTGTCCTTTCAATCAGTGCATGTTATTGATGTACTATGGCAGACGCTATGATCACTTCTGGGATGCAATTATATACAAGGCCTCACAGCCCTTAGCCTAACAGCTCTGCTAAAAACAACAGGAAAAAAATGAGTATAAGAATGACTAAGCTACAGATTCTCCAATTTCGTGCCAAATTTAAAAGACAACTTTTTTTCCAGTTACACTCTGCCAATCATGGCTATCATGAAAGAACTATTATGCAGTGGGGAAAATGGGATTAGGAGAGGAAGAGAAGGGTGTTGGTGAACCAGGAGATGATGTGCTTTTACAAAGCACGAACACTTAAATAAAATTATACCTGAAAAGTGCTTGCATGTTTGCAATAATTAGCCAGGTGTGGTTCTGCTGATAATGTTGGGCAGAATTATCTATAGAACAGAAATGGAAAGTTTGCAGAGGATTCTAATTTAAATAGAACAGCTACTCTGTGTAGGGAAAAGTGTAAATAGGAAAATGTGTAAATAACAGCTGGCTGCAGTTATGTGTCTCAAAAAATCCAAATAGTGTTCTGTTTTTGAATATAGGTTAAAGTAGATTTGATATGCCAGAGCTTTTTTTAGGATCTAGAGGCTTAGAATTCTATAAAAATAGAGACTGCTGTGATTTTTATGCTCTGTAGAATGTGGGCACTCTTGATTTAAGGATTTGATAAATCTACCATAAAGTGTTGGAAAAAGTTACTATTTCAGGTCAGGAGCATTTTACAGATTTGGCCTTGTTCTATTTTCATACCATCTTATAAGTCTATCCCTATACCTGCTAATAGGAAAAGTAGGTGTTTTACCATGTCTATACCTTAGTTAACAGCATGATCATGCCTACTGTTTCAATACAGAATGATGGTGCCACTTAAAATAAAAAAAAAACTTGAACATTTTATGAATATTCTCTTTCTACTTACAATGAAGAGAATTCCTACATTAACAAACTCTAAGTTGTAAGAGAACATGAATCAGCATATAGACCATTTATTGTTCTAAAAGAATATGCTACTTCAGGTTCTCTATCTCATAATTCTCACACATATTTATGTTTTGTTGTTCCTGCTATTCTTATAAAATATGTGATCCTCAGCAATATATATGTGTCTTTGTGTGTATGCATACATGTGTGTTCATATGCGTGGGGTCCTGGTAGTACAAATACTTAACTGACTGGACCTGAAATGTTGACACTTGGAATCTAGCAGCTCTCCCAGAGAAAGACCTTATGATCTGTTTCCCTATAGATTGTAGTGAAGAAAAAACTTTGGGGTAGTTCTACTCTGTTGTGTAGGGTATTTAGGAGTCAAAAGCCACTCAACGGCACCTACTAACAGCGCAGACATACATTGTTGTTGTGTGTCCTCCAGTTGATGTCAGCTCATAGTAACCTTCTAGGACAGAGTACTCCTGCCCTGCAGGGTTTCCAAGTCTATGATCTTAATGCAGATCGACTGCAGTATCTTCTTCTGTAGAGCAACCATGGACTTTTTGGTTAATAGCTAAATGCTTAGCTGATGGACCACAAGGGCTCCTTCACTAACCTTTAAAATCTCCAGATTCCGTCTTGAGATGTCACTGGTTGCCATATCCTCAGCTCTCTCCAACAGCAGTGAATTGTGTCTTTTCTTAGCTTTTCAACAGTGTTATTTCAGCAGCTCCCAAACAGCAGTCTAGGACGTTCTTACTGTTGTTGATTTACACGTAATGAAGCAATATGAATTTGCTTCTTTCAAAATTATTTTGCTGTTGCTGTTGTTTGATGGCAAATAAAGCTTTAGCGCTTAGCTTTCTTGATACTTGCTATTTTTGTAAATCGTGCTAGTTCTTTATATTGATTCCTAGTTACACACAGATCTTTGCAAAATTCTTCATGCTCCTGTCCCCTTCCCCTCCTCTTCTTCCCTCCCTCCCTCCTTACCTTCTTCCCTCCCTTCCCTCCTTCCTCACCTCCCTCCCTTCCTGCCTGCCTCCCTCCCACCGTCCCTTTTTCCCTCTCTCCCCATACCCCACCCTCCCTCCTTCCTCCCTCCTCTCTCTCTCTTCCCCTTACCACCTTTCTCTCCCTTCTTTTCATTTTTTAAAAATTTTTATGTGCTTGAAAACCCGCTCGGCTCTATTCCATCTATGTTCTTTAGAAAACAGTTTCTTCTTGGGATAAAAAGTAGTTTTTTTGTTTAGAATTCTGATTTGTTTTTGTTTTAGTTTCATGCAACAGAGCGAAACCTAGGAATTTCTTAAAGTAATGCGTCCCTAGAGGTTGAGCCCCAGCCTTATACCTATTCTCTTTCTGCCCAATCATAGTAAAGGGTTTTCCCTCTACATTCTTCCAAAATTTACTAGTCTATATGATAATTTCCAGTGAAAACATTTTTTCTACTTACAGAAACATAAAAATGTTATTGCCTAATTTCCCTGTGGTTCTCCAAGACAGTAATGCTTGTTTTGTTTTCTAGTGCTACTCTAACAGAGATACCACAAAATGGATGGTATTAGCATAGAAAGGTTTATTCTTACACAGTCCAGTAGGTTACAAGTCCACATTCAGGATGTCTGTTCCAGGGGAAGGGCTTTTCCTCTGTCAGCTCTAGAGAAAAGTCCTTGTTTTGGATCAGTCTCTGGTCAGGGAGCATCTTGGTGCAGGAACTTCAAGGTCTAAAGGATGTGCTCTGCACTTGGTGCTGCTTTCTTGATGGTGTGAGGTTCCCATTCTCTGCTTGCTTCCCTTTCTTTTTGTCTCACATAGAAAGAAAGGATAAAAGGTGGCACCAGTCATACTCCAGAGAAACTCCCTTAGTAAGGGTGTTGCAGTCCCACCCTAATACTCTTTTAACATAATCGTCCTACATTAGCCAGAGATTAGAATGTATAACAGAAAAATCAATATCGGGAATGATGGCCTAGCCAGTTTTGGGGGTGACACACTTCAATCCATGACAATTCTTAATTCATTTTCTTGCTGTTTAAGAGCTGCCAGAGCTGTAGCTCATTCCTATTCAGGAAAGTTGTACTATGGACCATATATGATCTTTCTACTTGGCTTTAAATGGAATTAGAGTCTACCTGGGAGTCAAGATAAAAAAGAAAAGTAAGGAGATTTTAGAAAAATTTAAAACACTGTTTTTTAGAGCACTTTTAACTTTACAGAAAAATTGCACAGCAATTACAGAATTACCGTATACTCTCCTTCATGTCAGCTTCCTCTATTATTACCATCTTGCATTTGTGTGGTATATTTGTTACATTATTGATAAATTATTATTAACCAAAATCTATAGTTTCCATTAGCTTTCATTCTTTATGTTGTACAGCTTTATGGATTTTCACAAATGCGTAATGGCATGTGCCTACCATTATAATATCATGCAGAAAACGTTTGCTGTCATTAAAAAGCCTTATGCTTCACCTATTGGCTTGGCATTCATCTCTCCCCTGAATCTCTGGCAACTATTGATTGTTTTGCTATCTCTAGTTTTGCGTTTTCCAGAATGTCATATAGTTGGAGTTATACAGTTGTAATCTTTTTAGACAAGCTTCTTAAACTTAGCTATAATCATTTAAGTTTCTCCTATCTCTTTTCATGGCGTTATCTCTTTTCACAGCTATTTTTTATATAGATGACCACTCCATTATGTATAGATGTATCACTTTTTTTTAAATCCAGTCACCTACAGAAAGATGTGTGGATTCTAATTTTGGGGAATTATGAATAAAGTGACCATAAGCATGCATGCATGTGTAAGTTTTTGTGTGGGCATTACTTTTTTTTTTTTTTTTTAACTCTTATGATTACTAGATCATATAGTAATCCTATGTTTAGCTTTGTGATCAACTGATCTGCTCAGTTATCGTTAAAGGACTGTACCATTTTGCATTCCATCAGCAATGAATGAAGGTTTCTACTGCTCCACATCCTCATCAACTTGGGCATTGTCAGTGTTTGGGACTTTAGCCATTCTAATAGCTACACAGCGGTATCTCATTGTTGTTAAAACTTGCAGTTCCCTATTGACATGAGTCGGATCCCACTTGAAGGCACTTGGCTTGGCTATTGACATATGATGTTGAGCAGATTTTCATATGCTTATTTACCCTCTACTTATCTTTAGTTTCTTTAGATTTTTTGCCCATTTAGTGTTTTGGTGTTTTCCTTCACTACTCAGTTTTGACAGTTCTTGCACTTGGCCTGGCTTTCGCTTTTATATCTTGGGCTGTTATTGTTATTAGTCATCTTTGATAGGAGTTCTTTATTATATAAATGTTTTGCAAATATTTTCTGCAGTTTGTGGCTCATCTTTTTATTTTCTAAAATACTTTTTTTAAGGTTGACATATATAATGTTGTTTCCACAGTGCAGTATATTTTTATTGTTTTGTTTTGTTCAGTTTTTTTTTATTTTTCTTTTTTCAGGTAACAAGACATGCCAGCAGGAGAAATTTTATTAGAGTTATAATTGACCTTTTTGTTGAGTAAATCCACTCTCGTATTATCTCATACCACTCTTTTCTGAAATGTGATATAATAATTGAAAAGCTTAGAGATGTTCTTTTAGAATATGAACACTTCCAAAATAATTTTCACCATGTCAGTTATCTATTAGTTTCTCACCTGTAGCTGCCATCCCCAAGTATTTTCATCAAGTATACAGAATAATTGCTTTGCCATGAACTTAAAAATATATATATATAATCTTTTCAAAATGAAATATAAATGTGAATTAAAATCTCCATACGATCAACAGTCTTTTAGTGACTTTTTTATTATTTAATGATTTAGTGAATTCTGATCATTTGACTTAAACCCTCGTGGTGTGGTGGGTTAAGTGCTACCTCTGCTGAACAAAAGGTTGGCAGTTCAAATCCACCAGGCGCTCCTTGGAAACTCTAGAAGGCAGTTCTACTGTGACCTCTTGGGTCACCATGAGTTGGACGCAACTCTGCGGCAGTGGGTTTTTTGGGGGGGGAAATCATTTAATTTAGACAGGCTGCTCACAAATGCTTATGGCTGTATGTGGACCTGTTTTACTTTTATATGACTGCCAAGCCAAGCCAAGTGCCATCGAGTCGGATCTGTGAGTTTATATGACTATTAATCACTAACTTTTTCTTGCAACTCTTTTTAGATTATTAGAAGATTAGTAGTTGGAAATCATATGTGTCCTAGTTTCCTGTAGAAACAACAACAACAAAAGCCTGTTGCTATGAAGTTAATTGGAAACCCTGGTGGTATAGTGCCTAAATGCTACATCTGTTAACCGAAAGATCACTGGTTCCAATCCCCCAAGTTCTCCTTGAAAACTAATGGGAGCAGTTCTACTCTGTCCTATGGGGTCACTATGAGTCAGAAGTGACTGGATAGCAGTGAGTTTATTTTGTATTTTAGTTTTTTTTTCATTATTTTTTATAACATGTTTTTATTTTTCATTAATTATGATAAAAGAATAAAATTTGTAACATCTATCAGTTATCTCATCTATGATAAACCCTCAGCCCCCACCCACCCATGTAGCCAACATAGTCATTTTCTTCTATGGATAATTCTCTCTTTAAGTCCTTATAATGGGGGTCTCATACAAAATTTGTCCTTTTGACACTGATTGATTTCATTCAGCATGATCTCTTCCAAATAAGACCATGTTATGAGATGTTTTCTAAAACTGTCATTGTTTTGTATCATAGCATAGTGTTCCACTGAGTATATGTACCACAGTTTGCTCATCCATTCATATGTTGATGGACATCGGAGTTGATTCCAACTTTTTGCTATTGTGGACTGTGCTGCAACAAACATTCGTATACATGTGTCTGCTCGTGTGATAACCTTTGGTTCTGAAGGATAAATTTTGAAAAGTGGAATTACAGGATCAAATGGTGTATCTATCTCCAGCTTTTTAAGGAAGCACCAGACTATTTTCCAAAGGGGTTGTACCATTTTGCATTCCCACCAGCAGTGTAGGAGAGTTCCAATTTCTCCACAGCTTCTCCAGCATTTGTTGTTTTGTGTTTTTTGAATTATGGCCAACCTTGTTGGGGAGAGATGATATCTCACTGTAGTTTTGATTTGAATTTCCTTAATAGCTAATGACTGTGAGCAATTATGCATGTGTTGTTCAGCTGCCTGTATATCCTCTTTAGAGAAATGTCTGTCCATCTCCTTTGCCCATCACTTAATTGGATTATTTATCCTTTTCTTGTTGATATAATATCTTACAGATTATGGAGATCAGACATCAGTCTGACATAGAGTTGTCAAATATTTTTTCCCATTCTGTAGGTGGCCTTTTGAGTCTTTTGATGAAGTCTTTGGATGAGCAAAAGTGTTTGATTCTTAGTAATTCCTATTTATATATTTTCTCTAATGGTGAATGTGCTTTGTTTGTCAGGCTTTGATGTCTGTCTAGATTGTGTATTAAAACTTCCATTGTTGACTTTATTTTATCTTGGATGAGCTTTATCATTTTAGATTTTATATTTAGGTCTTTTATGCAATTTTAGTTGGGTTTTGTATAAGGTGTGAGATATAGGTCTTGTTTCAAATTTTTGCAGATGGAGATCCAATTTTGCAGCACCATTTATTAAAAAGACTGTTCTTACCCCAGTTTAAAATCTTGGGGCCTTTGTCAAATATCAACTCTTCATAAGAGGATGGTGGCATCTCCAGGGTCTCAGCTCTGCTCCATTGGTCTATATGTCTCTTTTTGTACTAGTACCAGGCTGTTTTGACAACTGTGGCAGTGTAATAGATTCTAAAGTCAGGTAATTAGAGGCCTCCCATTGTGTTCTTCTTCTTCAGTAGTGCTTTACTTATCCAAGGTTTCTTCCCTTTCCAAACAAAGATGATGATTTGTTTCTCCATTTCATTAAAAAACGTTGCTGGAATCTGTATTGGGATTGCGTTAAGTAAGTAGGTTACTTTGGGCAAAATAGACATTTTCACAATGTTAAGTCTTCCTATCCATGAGCAGGGTAGACTACTCCATTTATGTAAGTCTCTCTTAATTTCTTGTAGTAAGGTCTTGTAGTTCTCTTTGTAAAGATTTATTTCTGTAGTTAGATTTATTCCCAGATATTTTATCTCTTGGGGGGCTATAGCAAATGGAATTGATTTGGTGATTTCTTCTTTAATAATCTCGCTGTTGGTGTAAAGGAATCCTACTGATTTACTTATGTTTGTCTTGTATCCTGATACTTTGCTGAACTCCTGTATAGTTCTAATAGTTTACTTATGGATTCCTTTGGATTCTCTGTACAAACAATCATATCATCTGCAAAGAGGGAGATTCTTACTTATTCGTTGCCGATACGGATGCCCTTTATTACTTTGTCTTGTCTAATTGCTCTGGCTAGAATGTCTAGCACAATGTTGAATAGAAGTGGTGAGAGTGGGCATCCTTGTCTAGTTCACATTCTCAAAGGGAATTCTTTCTGTCTTTCACCATTCAAGACGATGAAGGCGGTTGGCTTTGCATAAATGCTACTGATTGCATTGGGGAATTTCCCCTCTATCCCTATTTTTCTGAGAGTTTTAAGCATGAATGAGTGTTGAACTTTGTCAAATGCCTTTTCTGCATCAATTGACAAAATCAGGTGATTCTTATCTTTTGTGTTATTAATGTAATTGATTACATTAATTGTTTTTCTGATGTTGACCTGCCTTGCATCCCTGGAATGAAGTGAATTTGATCTTGATGAATGATATTTTTTTTTCTATGCTGTTGAATTCTATTGGCTAGAATTTTGTTGAAGATTTTTGCATCTAGGTTCATGAGTGATATTAGTCTGCAATTTTCTTTTTTTTGTGGGATCTTTCCCAGGCTTTGGTATAAGGGTTATGCTGGCTTCATGGAATGAATTTGGGAGTATTCCATTCCTTTCTATGGTGTGAAATAGCCTCAATAGTACTGGAGTTAGCTCTTCTCTAAAAGTTTGGTAGAATTCTCTGGTGAAGACATCTGGGCCAGGACATTTTTGATTGGTAGATTTTTTATGACTTTTTCAGTCTCTTCCTTTGTGATAGATTTATTAAGTTGATCTACTTCTTGTGATAATCTTGGTGAGTCATATGAATCTAGAAACTTGTCCATTTCCCCTAGGTTTTCAAACCTGTTAGAGTACAGCCTTTCATAGTATTCTGTTATGATAGTTTTGATTTCAGCTGGGTCTGTTGTAACATCTCCCATCATTTTTTAATCATGTTATTTGTATCTTCTGCTGTTTTTCTTTTGTAAGTTTAGTCAATGGTGCCTCATTAGCACTGTAAGTTTTTCTTTTTTAAAAAAATTATGGCTTATAGTGATCCTATGAAATACTTCTTTTTCCTGTACTTTCCAGAGAAAACATAAAATACGCTTCTTGGCTGTCATCTGACAATCCAGAATTACAATTGGTATTTCAAGTTGTTTCTTTACACGATTTCTGCTATTCTTTTCCACTCCAAGAATTGCTAAACATGGGACAGATTTTATATGCATTTATGTATACAACAAAACTTGCAGTGGCCCTTAATTGTTCTCAAGCTCAAAATCAGGAATATTAACTGTTACCTAATGAATGAACATTATCTATTTCTATGCTTCCCTATCCTCAGTGTTTTCTTTCTGTTTTGCAATTGCAACGAAGGTAATTTTATTCTCACAAGGCACTGGAGAATCGTATATAGTCAAAGCCAGTTGTGTAACACATTCCCTTTCATTCCTTTTGTGGTTTAGGCAAAAACATGTAACATAATCTATTGAAAGGCTTTGGGGCAAGAGTTTCCATTGAAGAGAGAGAGAAAGATGAGGAATAAATGACCCCCCCCCTTGTTTTTTTAACAGAAAATAATTATCTGGTAATTCCCTGGACTGCTGCAACCATTTTCCAATTATGAGATGAGTTATGCTGAGGGTGATAGGGAGAAAGACAGACATAATCTGCTCGCTGATATCTTTGTCACATTAACCATCTCTATAGCTTTTCTACCTTAATATACGTTGTTATGTGAAATAATAAGTTACCTTATTGTTTTAGGATATTTTAATTTGAAACATATGGTACTTGCAGTTGAAATATCTGACTGTTTTCATCTGACAGCTAAAGTTCTTTAACTTCTCTCTCTCCTTTTATTTACCATTTTATTTAAATTTGTTTTCTTTAAACTTATCCCTTATAAACTTCAATAGTTTGATTTTTATTTCCTTCTGTTCCAACTGCAAATGATGAAGAAAGGCACTAAAAGGTAAAGGGTTGATAATTTGAAAGGAGGGAACTGGAGTGATTTTAACACTCTCCTTCAATGATATTGAATAATATTGACTCTGTGAAGAAACTAGAAATCAAGAAATAGAAAGCAATATATTTCTCTCATTTTTATGCAACTGGCCAATATACCAAATGCATACCACACTAAACACGTAGTGTCTTCTAGAAATAGATAATGTCCCAAATGAGAAAATGAGAAAGAATTTTAACATTTTTACAGCTACAAATTCAGCAATGTAAAAGGATATATATATATATATATGTATGTATATATATTGCTCTATAAATTCGTCTGAAAACCTAGGTTAATCTCTACCTTGGATCTCCGTTTTGCTTGATGACATGAAACTTTCTAGTCTCTTCCAAAGAAATTTATTTTCTAAGATGTGGTTTATTTTGAGATTAAGTTTAGCTGAATTCAGGCTTTTTTCCTGCGGTGAGCCTATGTCCTGGAGATTTTATGGCACTATAATATTTCATATAGGAATATGCCCACAATTATTCTGTGACGGTATCCCTCAGAAATAAAATTACCATGGGACCATGCTTATAGGTGAAATTGAGGCCAATTGGTACAACTAGCTTTTGCTAAGAGAGCTCTCTGCACCCCACATTGGTGAGTGGTGTCTGGGTTCTTAAAAGCTGCTAAGCTGCCATCCGAGGGCACAGCAAATGGTCCCAACTCAGCAGGAACGGATGCTTGCCGAGGACCAAAATGACATGGGGTAAAGACAACCCAGAAGACAGAGAGACCCACATGAGTGGGTGCCTGCGTCGACTTGGGACTGGAAGAACCGGATGGTGCCCAGCCACCACCAGTGATAGCCACAATGGAGCTCACTAAGTTGAGTCTCACTGGCAACACAAGAATAAAAAGGGGTGCATGCTGAGATCTCCACCAAAAGACCTTGATTGTTGGTCCAGCGGTTTCTGGGTTCCCCTGGGAGCATGGCCCCTGGCCCTGATGCTGCCCTTGCCCATAAATCATAACGAAGATCCACTCTTTGGACATGAATGGATTGGACTTGGCAAGGCAGAGTGACCATATATTGTATGCACTTTATGGTTCTATACATCTATAGGATATCAGCCTGCCGACCTCTGGTTGGAGGAAGGAGGGTGGTTGGAGAGGAGGGGAAAGGAGGCTGTTGGGAGGATGAGACATGTATGGAGCAGAGAGGAATAGTGTGTTGTCACCAGACAGGGAGAGCAGTGGAATCTGCATATAGGGGGACATGTAAATTTATACGGGAATGTACATTTTCACTCAATCATATCAAATAAATAACTAACAAAAGAAAAGAAATAAAATTACCTGGGAGATGAGGCCAGGATGATGCAGCAGTCAGAATCTTTCTGTAATTCCTCTTATAAGAAAGACTAAAAAAAAAAAATGAAAAATCAGTTATATATAACATTCTAGAAGCCCTGGACATCAAAAGGAAACCTGAAAATTCAGACTGATTGACAGGGTAGGGAGAGAAAGTCCAGAAGCACCGAGCAGTGGCCAGACCTGACCTAGCAGAAATAGGAACCCCGTCAGACAGATCAACTGGAGTGGGTTTGGTGAGGTGAACAGCAGTGTTCAAAATGCATTTTCTTCATTGGAGGAGACGGAGCTGTAGAAGATCTGCTCACACCTCCAGAATCAGTAGAAACTGGCATTTGGTTGTCAAAAGTTAAGTTCTTTTCAACTGACCTACGGTGCAGATCAAAAGCCTTTTTTCAGGATAGAACTCTCTCCCTTTTACCTGCCTTTTTGGATCCGACTCGACGGCACTTGGCTTGGCTTGGCTTCTGGCCTCAGGTCTGCACTGCACTTGAGCTGGCTCTAGAGACTGATAGATCCCCTGTGCCAGAAATAGAACCCCTTCTGTGCCCTGAGCCTTTCTCCCAGCCTTGGAAAGGGATAAAATTAACAATCAGGAAAAAAAAAGTAATTTTCTGATTCCCCTAAGCTGGGAACTGAGGGCAGAAACAGTTCCTTTGCATAGGTGCAGTCAGAAAGAGTCCATTTATTTCTGAATGACTTTTGCCCCTTTTATATTCTTCTGTGCTTCCAGTTCAACAGTGGAGCCTTCACTAGCACAATAAAATAGGGTATATGCCTGAACCCTAGTTTTGCTAGATCAGATATATAGTGGAAATGCAAGAACCTGACATTTGACACTACTTTGCCTATAAAGCAGCATCCTAACCTACCCATAGCAGAGGTCTGAAAATTGGTGGCTCCACCCACACCACTTAGCCAACCACAATAGGGATCCAAGATAAGTTGCTCCTCTCAGACCTAACAGCTAACAGTGTTGGGCACCCATATTCTGACTGCAAAACCTACCTACCTACTCACTCTAAGGAACAGAGATATGCTGTGCTTTCCTCACATACACTTAGGAGCAGCTGTCAGCCTTCTGCATTGCTCAATGCATGCAGCTAGATGTGTGTGCCTATACCAAACACCCCTATCCACTTAGGATTGTAGAAGACAGCCAGCACCCTATACTTGGTAAGCAACTATCTGGACAACCGAGTTACGTCTATACAAGAAAAGTCAACAGACTCCTAGGCACATATACCTAGTAATAACTCTAAACACCTGGCATGGAACAATAATGCCTCAAAGATGCCAATAATCAGCTAGTTCACATGACCAGACTCTTTGGGCATTTGAAAAGAAAACAGAATAAGAAGCCATAAAAAAGTAAGCAAATACAAAAGAAATAAATACAACAACTTATTGATGGCTCAGAGACAACATTCAATATCAAATCACATAAAGAGGCAGACTGTGGCTGCAGAAAACTCCCAGAACAAAGAATCAAGAAATCTTCTAGGTGAAAAGAACTTCCTAGAGTTATCAGATGTAGAATACAAAAGATTAACATACACAACTCTTCAAAAGTTCAGGAAAGAGATGAGGCAAAGTTCAGCAGAACATAATTACAAATTTAACAGGTTGCAAGAAATGGTAGATGACAATCAGAAACTCAATAGATTAACAATAAAATTTCAGAATTAGACAACAAAAAGATAAAGGAAAAAAATTCATACAACAGAAGTTAGGAATAGTGAGACTAAAGACAAAGCATTTGACAGCAGCATATCTAAGGAAAAGTCATTTTAAAAAAAAGTTAAAAATGAAGAACTACTAAGAATTATCCTGGTACTTTATCAAGAGGAATAATGTACAAGTGTTTGGAGTACCAGAATAGGGCAAGAGGGAGAAATAATAACAGAAAATATAGAGAGAATTGTTGGATATTTCCTGGCAGAAAACTTCCGTGATACCATGAGCAATGAGAAGTTGTCTGATAGGATGCTCATCAAGACATTTTGTAGTGAAAATTTCCAAAATCAAAAGTAAGGAGAGAATTTTAAAAGTGGTTAGGGATAAATGAAAAATTTCTATAAAGGAGAATCAGTAGCAGAACTATATAGGTAGGAAGGCAAAGGGATGACATATAAAAAGCCTTGAAGGAAAAAAAATGGCAACCATGAATCATATATCCAACAAAACTGTCTCTCAGATATGATGGCAAAATTAGACATCTCCAAATAAACAGAAAGTCAGAGAATTTGCAAAAATCAAACTAAAATTTCAATAAATACTAAAAGGAATCCTTCAGTTAGAAAATAATTAACATCAGATAAAAATCCAAGACTAGAATACAAGGCAAAGCAAACAGAAATCAACCAGACTCTTTGGGCATTTGAAAAGAAAACAGAATAAGAAGCCATAAAAAAGTAAGCAAATACAAAAGAAATAAATACAGCAACTTATTGATGGCTCAGAGACAACATTCAATATCAAATCACATAAAGAGGCAGACTGTGGCTGCCTTTTAACACTGAAAAAATATGGAAATGGAGATGTTAGTATGTAAAAGATGACAACATGATAACAAAAAAGAGGGACCAAAAAAGTGTAGTCATAGATCTTTTATATGGAGAGGAAGTCAGGGTAAAACAAAGAAACTAAAGACTGGTTTCAACTTAGAAAAATGAGGGTAAATATTAAGGTAACCAGAAACAATATTAACAATCCCACACATCAAAATAAAAAACAAGAAAAATGAAGTCTCAGCAAATAAAAAAATCAACAATAATGAAAGTGATGAAAGCACAAAAAGACTTTGTCAAATGCCTTTTCTGCATCAATAGACAAAATCAGGTGATTCTTATCTTTTGTGTTATTTGTGTGCTTGATCACATTAATTGTTTTTCTGATGTTGAACCAGCCTTGCATCCCTGGTACGAATCCAACTTGGTCATGATGGATTATTTTTTGGATATGTTGTTGTATTTTATTGGCAAGAATTTTGTTGAAGATTTTTGCATGTAGATCCATGAGTGATATCGGTCTGTAGCTCTTCTTTTTTGTTGGGTCCTTCTCTGGCTTTGGTACCAGGGTTACGCTGGTTTCATAGAATGAATTTGGGAGTATTGCATCCATTTCTATACTGTGAAATAGTCTCAGTAGTATTTATTGTAGATAACTCTTTTCTAAAAGCTTGGTAGAATTCTGTGGTGAAGCCATCTGGGCCCCGGCTTTTGTTTGGTTGGTATTTTTATGATGATTTTTTCAATCTCTTCCTTTGTGATGGGTTTATTAAGTTGTTCTTCTTAGCCTTGGGATACTTTTGGAAGGTGACATGAATCAAGGAATTTGTCCATTTCCTCTAGGTTTTCAAATTTGTTAGAGTACAGTCTTTTATGGTATTCTGTTATGATATCTTTGATTTCTGTTGGATCTGTTGTGACAACTCCCCTCTCATTGCTTATTTGGGTTTTTTGTTTCCTTTCCTGTTTTTCTTTAGCAAGTTTAGCCAATGGTATGACAGTGTTGTTGATCTTTTCAAAAAACCAGCTTTGGTCTTTTCAATATTTTTCACTGTTCTTCTCTAATTTTTTTAGTTCTGCTCTATTCCTTATGATCTGTTTTCTTCTGGTGTCTGAGGGGTTCCTCTGTTGTTCTGTCTCTGCTTGTTTAAGCTGTAGAGTTAGTGCTTTGATTTGGTTTCTTTCTTCCTTACAGATGTATGGATTTATGGAGATAAAGTGACTTCTGAGCACTGCTGTGGCTATATCCCATAGATTCTGGTAGGAAGTGTTTTTGTTCTCACTGGAATCCGTAAATTTCTTTATTTCATCCTTGATGTCTTATAACCCATGGCTTTTTGAGCAAGACATTGTTCAATTTCCATGAGTTCCACTTTCTATCTATATTTTTTCTGGTATTGATTTCAACTTTTATGGCTTCATGGTCTGAGAAGATGCTTTGCATTAATTCAGTGGTAAGGATTTTGTTGAGAATGCTTTATGTGCTAATACATGCTCTGTTCTGGAGAATGTTCCATGTGCACTGGAGAAGGTGTGGTTGTCTGCTGATGGATAGAAAGTTCTGTATATGTCAATGAGGTCTAGTTGACTAATTGTGGCAATAAGGTCTTCTGTGTCTTTATTGAGCTTTTTTTCTAGACAATCTGTCTAGCATTGAGAGTGGAGTGTTGAAGTATCCCACTGTTATTGTGGAGAGATCTGTCTCTTTTTTGAGTGTAGTCAGTGCTTCAACATATTTAGGTGATCTCCTATTAGGTGCATAGATATTTAATATTGTTAAGTCCTATTTGTGTATTGAACCTTTCAGCAATAAATAGTGTCCATCCTTGTCCATGATGGTGGACTTTACATTAAAATCTATTTCATCTGAGATGAGAATTTCCACACCTGCTCTTCTTTGTTCATTGTTAGCGTGACCAATATTCTTCCATCCTTTAATTTTAAGTTTGTTCCTATCTTTAAGTCTAAGGTGAGTTTCTTGTAGGCAACATATGGATGGGTCATGTCTTTTGATCCAAGATGTCACTTGATGTCTCTTTCCTGGAGCATTCAGTCCATTCACGTTGTAATTATTGATAGGTATGTGTTCAGTGCTGCCATTGTGATATGTTTCTTTTTGTGTTGATGTTTTCTCTGTTGTTCTTATTAATCTGCTCTGGGACATTCTTCTTTGTCAGCTGATTTTTCAACTTTTTCAGGTTTGGTTTTGTGGTTGTTGAGACTCCTGTATTACGTTTCTTGATATAGTGTGTTACATCTTTATTGTATTTTGTGGCTGTGACTATGATCATGCTTAATGAACTATGTATAAACCCAATTTTAATTAATACCAATCTCATCAACTTCTTTTCCATCTGGAAGGACTATAATGACTGTAGTGCATCACTCTTTTTAATATGATGACATCACAGTTTTCATAATATGATCACTGGATCATTTCTTTCCCTATTACAACTTTGATTGAGTTTGGAGCGTTCCCTGAATGAGAAGGATTCTGGATGATGTGTCCTTCTAAAACATAAAGTTAGTGGTTTTTGTTCTTCTAAGCCAAAGCCAAGAGATTCTTTCATTATTTCTTGTAGCTTTCGTTTTGTTTTCACAAAGTCTCTTAGTTTCTTTTTATCTGTGAATGTGTTAATTTCATTTTCCTATTTGAAAGATAGTTTTTCAGGATATCTAATTCTTGCTTGGAAATTCTTCTCCTTCAAGGCTTGGAATGTTTCATGCTGCTGTCTCTGTGCTAACATTGTTTCTGCTGAGATATCCGATGAAAGCCCACAGGGTTCCTCTGAATGTGAGCTTTGGTTTGATTCTTGCTGCCTTTAAGAGTTACTGCTTACGTTTCATTTTGTTGAACTTGATTGTAATGTGTCTTGAGTCTTTCTATTGAAATCTATATTGAGTGGTGTTCAGTATGTATCTTGGATGTCTATGTTCCCTTCTTTCATTATTTCTTGGAAGTTTTCTGTCAGCAGCTCAGCAACAGTACTCTCTGTGTTCTCAGGTGTCTCACCCTGTTCAGGAAATCCAATCAGTCATAGATTATTCCTCTTAATAGAGTCGTACATGATTCTCAATGTTTCTTCATTTTTCTTGTTTATTTTTTCTGATTTCTCCTCACAGATGCTGGAGTCAGTAAATCTGTCTTCCATGTAAGAAAGTCTGTTTTCCATTTGTTCCATTCTAGCTGGGTTTTGTATAATGTCTACAATGGCTTTCTGTATAATCCTTTTGTATTCACCTTCTGATAGTTTTAAGAAAAGCTTCTTCATCTGGGAAGTTCTGCAGTGGTTTCTTTTGGGGGCCTTCTGATGCCATGGTTAATTTTATGGGCACAGTTTTCTCCAGAGTTTGTTGCTTTTTGGGATTCATGTGGATCAATAGAGGCTGGGAGAGATGCTGTGAGGATGGACTGCAGTTGTTTCTCTAGGCATTCTTAGAATGAAAAGTAAAAAATATCTGACAACTTCCAAAGTCAGTCAGATTTTCAGATGTATAGGTCCTTCTTCTCAGCTGGCAAAGTAAGCACCTCTATATCAAACTCCAGATGTTATAAACTAGTTTAAAATACAGAAAAGCTACTGCCCTGCCATTCTCTGCTGTTGGGCCCCAGCTATAGGCAATACTGTGTATAATTCTGCTTTTCTTATGGAAAAGCGCTCTCTACCAGGCAGGCACTGTCTCCCAGCCCATGAATTATTAGGTCCAGCTGAGGCCTCCATATGGATATGCCTGCCTTCTAGTGGAACATGATGGCATCCCACACAAGCTCACCACCCGGCTGGGACCAGGATACTGACAGAAAGAGAAGCCAATAGCGCCGAGATGCCCAGAGCCCACAACCTCCATTGTGGGGACCTAGCCTCCGGTGACTCTGCAAAACACTGCCTCCTGCCCTAAAAGCACTCTCCCCCATGGCAGGTGCCAGCTCCTGGCCTAGGAACCAAGTCCAGTGGGGGCATCTGCCTGGGCATCTCCATCTCCCAATGTATTAAGCTGGCATCCTGCACAAGCTTGCCACTGCATCCGTATGGCTATCCCATAGCAGCTGTAGAAAGATAGGCCAAAGGAGCTGAGATGCACAGAACATGGCAATTGCACTTGCCGATCCCACCAGAAGTAGACCAGCAACTAGTCAAGTCCCAGCTCTGACCACCGGCCAATACAGAGAAAAAAAAAATGAAAATGGTGAGTAATCAAAATGGTGAGTTACACAGTCCATGCAAGCCTGCACTTACCAAGAATGGGGTCAGAAAAGAGAGGAGGTTTTTCACTCAGTGGTAGGAAATCCAAATTAACAGTCCTACGCCACACCCTAGGGCTCACAAGGCGTCCAGAAACCTCCGTTTAATTATCAGTTCAGGTCTTGGTTTCCAGAGGGATTTAGGGAGATGTATGTTTAGTCCACCGTCTTTACTATGTCCCCGAAAACACAGACACAAAAATGACTCAGCACTTAAAATTAAGTGGAACAGAGAAACTGTCAACTATATACCAAAGAAGGCATCAGAGTAACAGTACTAACCTCAAACCTATCAACAATTAGCACTGAATGTGAGTAAATTAAATACAACAATAGAGACAGAGAGTGGTAGAAAAAAAAAAAAAGATCCATGTATATGCTGCCTAGAAGAAACACATGAGACTTAAATACACAAACAAACTAAAACTCAAAGTATGAAAAAAGCATTTATCAACAAAACACACTAAAAAAACAACAGGACTGGCAATATTAATGTCTGATAAAATAGACTATAAAGTAAACTCTACCACAGTGAATAAAGAGGTCTGACAAGTCTGTGAGCTCACTTGCTTCAAGTGTTACATTCCTCATTGCTGAATATCACTATGGACACCTTCAGAGTACTCTCCTTGGGAAGCTATGTACCAATGCCAGCACCTAGTCCACTCTTTAAAGCAATTTTGGAACTCTTTCTGGAATGGCCATTGCATATGGTGGCACGGTAGCAAGTTCATGAACTTAACTGTATAGTTGTCTATGAGGGAGTTTTTAGCCAGTAAACAAATAGCTGTAGGGCAACACCTGCCCTGCTCGCCTGAACTGGCCCCCAATGACTTTTTGCTTTATTTGAAGATAAAGGAAATATTAAAAGGAAGACATTTTGTGGAAATTAATATGACAACAGCTCTGATGGCTGTTCCAGTAAAAAGATTTCCAAAATTCCTTTGAAGGGTGAACTAGGCACCAATGTTGGTGCATGGATTCCCAAGGGGAGTACTTTGACGGTGACCACAGTGATAGTCAGCAATGAAGTATGTAGAACTTTTTCTAGGATGAGTTCTCAAACTTACTTGTCAGACCTTGTATATTGATTAAGGGATCAATACACCAGGAGAATGTAACAATATTGAATATTTACATACTCAGTGATGGGGATCCTAAATATCTAAAGTAAACTCTAATGACACTGAAAAAAATAAATGAATAGCTCCACAATAACAGCAAGGGATTTCAACACAGTAAAGGATAGAACATCCCAAAAGAAGATCAATAAAGACACAGAAGATCTAAATGGCATAGTCAATCAAGCTGTCCTCATAGACACATACAGAACACTCCACTCAACAACAGCAAAGAATACTTTTTCTTCCAGCTGACATGGAATATCCTGCAAAATGGGGCACATATCAAGCCATATAGCAAGCCTTAACAAAATTCAAATCTTTGAAACATTACAAAGCTTTTTTGACCCTTAAGCCATAAAAGTAGAAATCATTAACAGAAAAAGCAAGAGGGAAAAAGAAAAAAACTACCATGCTATAGGAAAGATCGAGAACAGAATGATGACATTCACAGAATGAAGTGAGAATGAAAATACATCCTACAAGAATGTTTGGAACACAGCAAAAGCAGTGCTCAGAGGTCAATTTATCTCATTGAATGAAAGGGCCCAAATAAAATTTAACCATATAACTCAAAGAAGTAGTGAAAGAACAGCAAAAGAACCCCTCAGACACCTGAAAAAAAGCAAATAAGAAAAAATAGAGAAGAACTAAACTAATTAGAGGGTAGAAAAACAAAAGATTTAACAAGACTAAAATCTGGTTCTTTGGAAAGATCAACAAAATCGATACACCAATGGCCAAATTGGTAAGAAAGTAAATAGCCCAGGTAAGAAATCAGATGGATAACATCACAACAAATGCAACTGAAATATAAAAATAAAAATCATGAGGGAATACTACGGAGAGTCTCAGGTATTGAGAGTTCCCTGATGAACAGGGTCAGAGATGGGGACGATGTTGAGATTAAGGAAAAAGACATGATAAAGTGGGATCAGGGGGCTAATGATCATCACAGCCGAGAGCCCAGAACTGAGCTTTATTAGAGTATTTATAGTTTCAACTAGGGGAGGTTAATCTCTTTAACGTTAAAGAGTTAAAGACATCCAGATCTGTTTAATTCCTTATCTGAAAGGGAACTGTTTTCCACATCCTTTGTTTTCTCACGGTTTTCTGTGATTGATCACTTTGATCTGGATGTACTCTTAGGTCACTTCTAAGTTAAAAGACCCAGGATGTTAATATTATATCCCCTAGTACAAAAGGCTAGGCAGAGTTGTGATAAGCAGCTTATGGTGGCTCAAGATGGCTGCTGTCATGTTAAGAGTGTGTGTATTTAATTCCCACGGGAGACTTACTCTTAACACATTTGAAAACCTAGAGGAAATGTACAAACTTCTAGAAACACACTACCTACCTAAACTATGTAAACATGAAAAGGTACAATAACTAAGGAAACTTGTAACAAAAGAAGAGATTGAAAAAGCAATTTAAAAACTACCAATAAAATAACAGCCCTGACCTTTATAACTTCACCAGAGAATTCTACCAAGCTTTCAGAGAACAGTTAGTACCACTCTTACTAATGTTATTTCAAAACACTGAATGAGATGGAATACTCCCAAACTTATTCTATGAAACCGGCATCACCCTGGTAACAAAATCAGGTAAGCTGAAATCAAACTGACTGCCATTGAGTTGATTCCAACTCAGTGATTCTATAGGGCAAAGTAGAACTGTCCCATGGAGTTTTTAGGGTGCACCTGGTGGATTCAAACTGCTGACCTTATGGTTAGCAGATGTAGCACTTAACTACAACCAGTAGTTAAGTTAACTACAACCAGTAGTTAAGTTAACTACAACCAGTAGTTAAGTTAACTACAACCAGTAGTTAAGTTAACTACAACCAGTAGTTAAGTTAACTACAACCGCCAGTGCGGTTTCCAAATTAGGCACAGACACCACTAAAAATGAAAATTACAGACCAGTATGTCTCATGGAGTTGCATGGAAAAATCCTCAACAAACTTCTACTGAATAGAATTCAGCAAGATATCACAAAGATAGTTCACCATGACCAAATGGGATTCATACCAGTAGGCAGTGATGTTCAATAAGGCAAAAAAAAAAAAAAAAAAAAAGAAAAAAAATCAATGTAATCAATGACATAAATAATATAAAAGACAGGAACCACACTAATTTATTAATTGAAACAAAAAGGCATTTGACAAAGTACAACACCTATTCATGTTGAAAACTCTTAGAAAAATAGGAATAGAATGGAAATTTCACAACACAGTAAAAGGCATTTGTACAGAGCCAATACTCAACATCATCCTAAATGAATAAAGTCCAGACAAGGATGTCATTTGTCATCACTTTTATTAAATGTTGTGCTGGCGGTTATAGCGAAATCAGTCAGGCAAGAAAATGAAATAAAGGACATCCAAATTGGTAAGGAAGCAATAAAATTACATTTGTAGAAGATATGTTCTTGTATAAAGACACCCGAGACGTATTCACAGAACCTAGTGGAACGAATAGAAGAGTTCAGCAAGTTATCAGGATGCAAGATAAACGTACAAAATCAGTTGGGTTCCTCTACACCAACAAAGGGAACTTCAAAGAAGAAATCACTAAATCAATACCACTTACAGTAGTCCGCAAGAAGATAAAATACTTCAGAATAAATCTAACCAGAAATGTACAAGAACTATACAAAGGAAAGTACAAGACTGTACTGTAAGAAACCAAGAGACCTACACAAGTATAGAAATCTACCTTGCTCATAGACAGGAAGACTTAACATAATGAAAATGTCTGTTTGACACAAAGTGATCTATAGATACAATACAATCCCAATACAAGTCCAGTGAAATTTTTTAGAGATGGATAAACAAATCACCAACTTCATGTGGAAAAGGAAGCAGCCTTGGGTAGGTAAGCACCATTGAAGAAGAAAAGCAAAGTGCGAGGACCCACACTTTCTGACTTTAAAATTATTACACTGCTAGGACAGTGAAACCACCTAGTACTGGTACAGTAACAACTACACAGATCAGTGGAGCAGAGTTAAGAATCCAGACATAAATTTATCAACTATGAGTAGCTGATATTTGCTAAAGGCCCAAAGTCTTTAAATTGAGGAAAAGACAGTCTCATTAAAAAATGGTTTTGTCATAATTGGATATCCATCTACAAAAAAAAAATGTAACAAGATTGGTATCTCACAGCATGTGCGAAAACTAACACAAAGTGGACCAAAGACCTCAATATAAAATCTAAGACAGTAAACATCATGGAAGAAAAAAATAGGGACAATGCTAGGAGCCCTAACACATGGCATAAACAGAATATAAAATATTACTAACATTGTACAAACATCAGTAGAGAAAACAAATAACTGGAAATTCCTAAAAATTAAACATGTATGTTCATTCAAAGACTCTACCAAAAGAATAAAAAAAGAGCCTACAGACTGGGGAAAAAATAATAATATGAGTATTGGTAATTGCAAATCCAATCAGAATCTAACCTCTAAAATCTGCACAATACTGCAAAACTTCAACAACAGAAGCCAAGCAAAGTGCCGTCGAGTCAGAGTATTCAAGGACAGAAAGACAACTCATTTAAAAAATGACCAATGGATATGAACAGATAATTCACTAAAGAAGACATTCAAGGGACTAACAGATGCATAAGAAAATGCTCATGGTCATTAGTCATTAGAAATGCAAATCAAAACTACACTGAGATACCTTCTCACCCCGACAAGGCTGGCATTAATCCCCAAAATACAAAATAATAAATGTTGGAGAGGCTGTGAAGAGACTGGAATACTTATAAACTGCTGGTGGGAATGTGAAATGGCATAACCACTTTGGAAATAGATATGACACTTCCTTAAAAAAATAGAAATAGAAATACCATATGATCAAGCAATCCCATTCCTTTAAATATCCTAGAGAAATAAGAACGGTCACACAAACATGAGGTCCAACAATTAAGTTCATGAACTCATCGTAGAAAAAGTGCTACATACCTCATTGCTGAATGTCACTACGACTACCTTCAAAGTATTCTGCCTGGGAATCTATGGACCAATACCAACACCTAGTTCACCTTTCAAAGCAGTTTTGAATCTCTTTCTCTGGAATGACTGTCAGAGCTGTTGTCGTATTACTCTCGATGTCCTGAATGTCACCAAAACGTCTTTCTTTCAATATTGACTTTATCTTCAGTAAAGAGAAAAGTCAGTGGGAGCCAGATCAGGTGAGTAGGCAGGGTGTTAACCTACAGTTATTTGTTTACTGGCTAAAAACTCGTTCACAGACAACTATACAATTAAGTTTTCAAACTTACTACCTTGCCATCATGTACAAAGGCCATTCCAGAAAGGATTCCAAAATTGTTTTCAAGGGTGGACTAGGTGCTGGCATCAGTGTATAGCTTCCCAAGGGGTGCACTTCAAAGATGACCACAGTGATATTTAGCAATGTGGTATGTAGCACTTATAAGAAGTAAGTTCGTGGACTTAACTGTCAGACCTGTAGATACATGCATACCAAAGCTTATTGTAGGACTGTCCACAAAAAAAAAAAAGATGGAATCCACCTAGGTATACATCATCTAATGAATGAGTTAACAAGTTATAGTATATTCACACAATGGAATTTTATATAGTGGTAAAAAACACTGATGAATTTGTGAAACGTATCATGCAGGAATCTGTAAGGCATTATGCTGAATGAAATTAACTGTAAAGGGGCAAATATTGCATGAGACCACTATTATAAGAACTTAAGAAAAAATTTAAGAACAGAGTAAAACATTCTTTGATGGTTATAAACTTGGGGAGGGAAGTAGAATGATATTCACAAATTAGATACTTGACAAGAATTATTTTAGTTATAAAGAAGTACAACATACTGTAAAGGAGAAGTCAGCACAATTGGACTGAACCCCAAACCAAGGAATTTCCTAAATGCAAGCAAGTACTTAAGAGACAGAGGAACAGGGACAGCACTCTGCAAAATATGGTTTTAGGGGACTTCTCGGTCAACTGACATAACAAAGTTTATTAGGAAACTGTCCTACATCCCAGTTTGATGAGTGGTGTATGCTAAAAGCTAGCAAGTCACTGTCTAAGAAGCATCAATTGGTAGCAACTGACCTGGAGCAAAGGTGACAGAATATCATTAAAGACACACCAAGAGAAAGAAAGGACCGCATAAATCAGAACTACATCAACATGAGTCTAGAAAAACTAGATGGTGCCTGGCTACCACCAATGACTGACTTGACAGGGAACTCAACAAAGAGTCTCTGATGGATGGGAGACAAGTATGGTGCAGAACTTGAACTGTAATAAAAAGAGCAGACGTGGTGGTCTGACACACTTGAGGGTCCCCAGAAGACATGGCTGATGCATTCTGTGTTGGCCTCAAGCTGAAACTGTTGCCCAAACCCACAATTCAAAGATTGAAGTGGTCTATTAAATGATATTGGTAAAGAGTGTGCTTGTTGGCTTAAGCAGATCAGGAGACTAACTGGACAACTCCTGTCCAGAGATGAGATGAGAAAGCAGAGAGGGACAAGAGGTGTTTGAATGAACATGGGAAATGCAGTGTGGAGAGGACGAGTGTGTTTGGGCAGAGCAACTAGGGTCACATAATGTAATGTTTGCATAAGTTGTATGAGAAACTGTCCTGAACTGTAACTTACTTAAAACACAATTTAAGAAAAAATAATAAAACAATCTGCCATGAACTTTAGTCACTGGCAACTCTCCACAATACCTCTTGTCAATATATCCATCATCTTGTGTTCATGGTAGTGCTGAATTGCATCACTTTAAGATGATTTTCAGATCTCTTTGAGCCTTTGTTCTGTTACAAGCAACTTCTATACCTTTCTAGGAAACTCTGCTGGTGTAATGGCTAAGTGCCACATCTGCTAACCAAAAGGTCAGCAGTTCAAATCTGCCAGGTGCTCCTTGTAAACTATGGGGCAGTTCCACTCTGACTTGTAGTGTTGCTATGAGTCTGAATCAATTTAACAACAGTGGCTATACCTTTGTAAGGGGTTTTGGTGGTAGTGGTTAAGAGCTCAGCTGCTAGCCAAAAGGTCAAAAGTTGGAATTCACCAGCCACTCCTTGGAAACCTTATGGGGTCAGTTCAAATCTGTCCTTTAGGGTGACTGTGAGTTGGCATTGACTCAATAGTAACAGGTTTTCTTTCTATCTTTCTTTTTTTCATGACCCCAAGGGAAATCTAATATCCACGGTAACAGGATATCTATGGATATTAACCAGGCTTCAGACTCTGTGGGTAGTTCTACTTCGTTCTATGGTGTCACTGTGAGTCAGAATTGACTCAACAGCAGTGGGTTTGGTTTTATCTGCCTATCTATCTATCATCTATCTATCTATCTACCATCTATCTATCTATCATCCATCTATCTATCTATCATCCATCTATCTATCTATCTATCTATCACCTACCTACCTACCTACCTACCTGCCTACCTGCCTACCTGCCTACCTGCCTACCTGCCTACCTGCCTACCTGCCTACCTGCCTACCATCTGTCTACCATCTGTCTACCATCTGTCTATCATCTGTCTATCATCTGTCTATCTATCTGTCTATCTATCTGTCTATTTATCTATCTGTCTATACATCTGTCTGTCTGTCTGTCTGTCTATCTATTATCAATCTACCTATGGTCTCTGTTGCCACCATTTTATACAGTGGCCTTCTCTCTGCCATGTTATTCTAGCCATGAAACTAAAGAAAGATAGTTGAGACCATCTCCTCCTCTTTGTGAGATTCAGGAAGATGTTTTAAGAGTAATGAGATACTTAATCTGATACTATAATTTGAAAAATTTGCAAACATGTATCTATGGTATAAGAAGAAAGCTGAGTATCTGTATTGATCATGGATGTGTTTGAATACAGCTAAATATAAATTTTCAATATGTTAATCGTGCTACTGTGACTACCATTCACTTAAAATGGGTTGCATGACTGCTAAGAATTAGAACTGCCCCAATTTTTTTAGGTAGGGATTTACACACACACACACACACACACACACACACACACACACACACACACACACACACACAGAGCACACAATGCACACATACTTCAACTTCCATCAGCTCCTTCTCTAAATGTACCATGCAAATATGTCTTCTGGATGCCTTCTGTTACGACCAAATTGCCATGACTAAATCTTGCTTCTATAAAAAGCAGAATATGATGACTTCTCTCATTTGGAAATCTAAGAAGTTTCAAATTTGCAATGATTTTATGGAAAGTAAAATAAATACAATCCTCTAGTTTTTATTTTTTTAGTAAGATATGTTGCTTATGAATTTGATTCTAAATTAGTTTTAAAGTTATAAAATAAGAATTGTCTAAGCGTCACATCTTATCTGAATGAAGAAGCATTTTTGCAATATTCCTATAGTCATAATTCAAAGATATGTTTGGTCAAATTCTCATTTAGTCTATTATAACTAACCTTGTAATAATTATTTCCCTTTGGGAAAAATTTAAAGGAAGGTGTGACTGTTAATTCCTGTTATCCAGTAAGTAACACTATCATTTTTCTGTACTTTTCTTAGAAAGAAATATTTTCTATTACTGCAACAAAGGGAAAGTTACAAGTATAACATATTTCTAGAAAAAAAAGATTGAAAATTGTATTAGCTAGATCTTTATTGTTACTACTAATTAGTACTGAACCTACCTTGAAAGAAATAATGGAGCTGCAATTTGATGTCATCATTGCCAATCATTTCTGCTACCTGGGTGAAAATTTTAAGGAAAAAAAACAACTCTCTCCTCTTTGAAACACGTCTGATTTGTGGCAAAGCTTCCTGACTCTACCTTGCTGATAGTACATTTTATTATATACAAGCCTAGTAATATATATATATACACATACATATCATGTAATGTTATTTTGAGAATACTAGCTGACTACCCTTTTCAGTCCCTCTCTATCCTGAAATTTGTGCTACCCTTACCGTAATGAAGCAAAGTCAAACCTACCCACTGAAGACAGTTCTGATCTTTGCAAGCATCAAGAATATTGAATTTTTTAGTGTATCTTATTGTTAGCTCAAAATACTGAATATATCCTTGTAACCTCCTGATATCTATCTCTCTGTTATACACATTTGTATGGTACTGCTTTTAGTTCTCTGGAACATCAAAGGAGAAGTTCATGCATGCTCTTCTATGTAAGTGTTAGTCTAAAATTGAAAGTAAGCACTGTATTTTGGTTTTGGTCCCATGTTAATAGCCTACAATACATAGTATACCAAATATTTAATCTCAAAAGAAATCACATTTGTGTAAAACTAAAACTACTCTTAGTTATATCTCCAGGAAACAATATATTTCTAAAGAATACGATACAGCCACACAAATGCTGTGTTGTGAGTAACACTAGCTTTGATGAAGGTTGTTACCTTGAAAGTTATAGAATGATTTTATTGCAGTATGTATAATAAGTAACTTGGCAGTTATGTAATGTTGTAGTGATCTTCAATTTTGTGACCTGATGTGGTCATTAGTCATTTTTCATGGCACCAATTTTGCATAATTCCATGGTATTTGGAAACTAACCATTCTGGTAAGTGAGGAGATAGTGTATTTCACTTTCAAGATGTTTATACATGACTACGTGATACTTCATTTTATCTAAAATTTAGCAATGTAAAATAGTCAATTTGAAATTTAAATAACTGCCTTTGAAGAAAACTGAGTTTTCGTATGTATCTTCTTTAGATCCTTCAAAGAAAACAAAGGTTGAAAGTGTACATGTTTTACTCCCTTTGCTCGTTAATTTTTAAAATCCTGCCTTTGAAACATCTACCTTGCAATGATGTTTCACCTGATTGGTTATGGCAGACATATAACTGTCATGTCACAAAACATGCTGCTTCACAGTGTTGATTAATGCTGCATACTTGGTTCAAGATGAGAAAATGTTGGCAGGTTGTTTTTAGAATGAAGAATCTGTGTGGGATTAATAACATAATCTTCAAGTTTAGGTGAAAATTGCAAATGTGCAGCATTTACCTTAATCATAGACTCTCTGGGGTGAATTGCCTTTACTAGGTATGTTGATAAGGTAGTTAGACTGTGTCTGGTATTTGAACGTAATAAGTAATACTTCATTTATTTTCACCAAACCTAAAGAAATTTACCTACAAGTCAATATTTGGCCAATATGGAAGCTTATTATTTTAGGTATATATAAAAGATATTTCATAATTTTTGTTCTAACCATATATTTTTTTAAAACAACCTCCCTCCTTCTGCAATCAATAAAGAGATTTGTAGCTTTTCACATTTTTCCAGACATGTAGTTTGCATGTATAATCACCAGTATCACTTCATAAATTTTGTCTTAAAAAGAGGAGCTTTGCTTTGGTTCCCTCTTACATAAATATATGTCATGCTAATCTGTTAAAAAAAATTGTGCCATGGATCTGATTTTGACCCATAGAAACCTCAGAAGACAGACTGGATCTACCCTATACAGGGTTTCCATGGAGTGGCTAGTGGATTTGAATTGCCAGCCTTTTCATAAGCCACTGCTATCACTTAACCTCTAGGCACCAGGGCTCCCAATGGCGTGACAGAACACACACTTTATTAGCAGAAGCGAAAATGTTGCTTCATCTAACAATATTTAAAACCCCATATTGTTTTCAAAAGAAAAGAGACAAAAGAAGAATGGAGAGAATGGAGATGAGATAAGCAAAGAGAAGGATTAAATATGAACTGAGCAGGGAATGTACAAAAAAAGTATAATTTGGTTTGTTTGTGCCTTTTGCTAGTCTATGATGTTCTTTCTATTTTTTCATTCACAACTGTATTTGTTCTTATTCTTTATTCTTTAAACTTTGTAGTTACCCTGTTACTAGGATCTAGAGCTGGATATTCCCACTCAGTATGCTAGAATTGCAACAATGTTTGATCTTCAGCAAAATTTTCTTGTTTGTCATGTTAATGATATTATTTGATAATTTGCATTCCTTTGGGTCATCTTTCTTTGGCATCAGAATAAATACGGATCTTTTGCAGTTGGTTGGACAAGTCTTCCAAATTTCTTGGCATAGGCAGGTGAACTCTTCCAGTGCTACATCTGTTTGTTGAAATGCCTTATCTTAGGCTGAGTTTTTAGAGAAGCAAAACCAGCAACGGAGTGAGAGAAACACAGAAAGAGATTTATGTCAAGGAAACTCACGCAATTGCAGAGGCTGAAACGTCCCAAATCCTGGATCATGATAGAGGCCTCTCCTGATTCACATAGCTGCAGAAGTTGGTGAATTAAAGGTTGGCAAATAGAGCAATATTTCTACTCATAAGCTGTGAAGTTTGAGAAATCCCAAGAAGGCAGGCAAGACGGCAAGGTTTCTCCTGACTGACATAACCACTGGGGCTGGTGAACTTAAGCAATCAGGATACAGGACTCTTACTCATAGGATATGAAGATTAATGAATCTCAAAATCATCAGGTAAGCTGCTAGCTTGAGTTCCAGAATTGGAGGTCAGAAGACAAGCGAGTGGTAGTTTCTGGATCCACAACAAGTCAAAACCTTGGCAAGGTGAACAGGAAGGAAGTAGGCAGCAGAACACAGAGACAAAGGCTGAGGGGACGGTAAACAACCAGAGGTCCAGCCCCCACCAGTAACACTCAGTAGATTCCATCATGAAGGTGACCACAACATTATACAACTTCCAGAACACTCAAAATCATGGCCCAGATGAGCTGACACACAATCTTAACCAACACCGTTATCAACTGGTATTCCATCAATTCCTCGAGCCTTGTTTTTTGCCATTGCCTTCAGTATAAGTTGAACTTCTTCCTTCAGTACTATCAGTTCCTACCTGCTGAAATGGATGAACGTCATGCAGTTCTTTTTGCTACACTGACTCTTTCCTTCAATATTTCTTTGATATCTCGAGTGTCATTCAATATCATCTTCATAGAATCCTTCAGAATTACAATTTGAGGCTTGAATTTTATTCTTCAGTTCTTTCTGCTTCAGAAATGTTGAGTGTGTCTTTCTCTTAAGGTTTTCTAACTCCAAGTCTTTGCATATTTTGAAATAATACTTTATTTTCTGGAGCAACTCTTTGAAAACATGTGTTCAATTTTTTTGCTTCATACTTTTTTCTGTTCAGTTAGCTACTCTATGTTTGAGAACAAGTTTTTGTCTCTTCTGATTTCCACTTAGGCCTTTTCTTTCTTTCACATCTTTTTTTTTTTTTTATGATTAAGTAAAAGTAAACAATCCAAATTAAATTTGCTTGCTCGCCTACTTGCGGCTCCTTCTGCTCTCCTTGCCCTGTGATAACACACTCCTGTTCATTCTGTATATGTCGTGTCCTCTTAATATCCTGTTCTCTCCTCTCCACTTCTCCTCTCACTTCTAGTTACAGGCCAGTAGGACAGCATCCTATAGATGCATCCAACCATAAAGTAAACACACTGTATGGTCACATTTTGTCCCTGAGTCCTGTACGTTCCTGTCTGAAGGGTTGACCTCAGTAATGTTTTCTGGTCAGGGGCAGAATCAGGTCTAGGGGTCAGGTTCCCAGGGGAACCCTTAGATCTCCAGACTGTTAGTTGTGGCCTTTTAGTGGAGTTCTTGAGATGCACCCCTCTTTTTCTCATGTAGCCACTGGGACTCAACACTGTGTGCCCCATCATGGCTATCCTTGGTGGTGGCCAGGAACAAACTTGTTCTTCTGGTCACATATTGATAAAGTCACCCATTCACATGTGTCCTTCTGTCTCTTGGGCTCTTTTTACCTTGTGTCTTTGTTGTTCTTGATAATCATCTGTTCCAGATGAGTTGAGACCATTTGTTGTACCTCAGATGGCAGCTTGGTAACTTTTAAGACCTCAGACGCCCTTCACCTATATGCGGTGCAGAAGACTGTCTTAGCAACAGGCTAGTTATGCCAATTGGCCTCATGTTCCCTGAGAGCATGATTCCCAGACCCTTGCCCCTGCTACTCTATCATTGCAATATGGAGTTAAGATTATAAGTTTTCAGGTTATGTTGAAGTCCAGATCAATTGATCTTCGTTCTACTGTGTGCTGTAACTGCTTTTACCCAGCCAAATTTCTATCAACAGCTAATCTATAAACGGCCATCTCCCTCCCTCCCCTCCCTTGCAGCTATCAAATAGTCTTTTCTTCTGTACATGAGTCTATTTTTAAGTCCTCATAGTAGAGGCCTCATACTAATCTGTCCTTGTGCCACTGAATGATTTCACTGAGCACTGTTCCTTACAGCTGAAACCAGGTTATGAGATACTTCCTAAAATCATGATTGTTCTTTATGATTGCATAGTGTGCAACTGAGTTCATGCACCAGTTTGTTTATCCTTTTTTCTGCTGTTGGGCATCTGGGTTGATTCCATCTTTTTGCTGTTGTGAACTGTGCTGCAATAAACATTCACATGCATGTATCTCTTTGTGTGACTACTCTTGATTCTGTAGGATATATTCTGAGCAGTGGGATTACTGGATCAAAATGTATATGTATGTCCAGCTTTTTAAGGAAGCACCAAGTTGCTTGCTGCAGAGGTTGTACCATTTTGCATTCCCACCAACCATGTAGGAGAATTCCAATCTCTCCAAAGCCTTGTCAGTATTTGTTGTTTTGTGCTTTTTGGATCATGGCCAATTTTGTTGGGGTGAGGTGGTATTTAATTTTAATTTTAATTTGGATTTCTCTGATAGTTAATGACGGTGAGCATTTCCTCATATGCTTTTTGGCTGATTGGATGTCCTCTTTGGTGAAGTGTCTCTCCATCCCCTTTGCCCATGGCTTAACTGGGTTATTTACCATTTTCTTGTTGACATTTTGCAGTACCTTGTAGATTAGGGAGATCAGACATTGGTCTGACATGTAGTTGCCAAATAATTTTTCCCGTTTTGTAGGTCGTCTTTCAATTCTTTTGATAAAATCTTTGGATGAGGAAAAGTGTTTGATTTTTCAGTAGTTCCCATTTATTTATTTTCTCTTCTGTTGATCATTCTTTGTTTGTCAGATTTTGAAGTCTGTCTTAAGCTGTGTACTAAAACTTTCATTGTTTGTTCTATTTTGTCTTGCATGATCTTTATCATTTTAGGTTTGATATTTAGGTCTTTGATCCAATTTGAGTTAATTTTTGTGTAAGGTGTATGATATGGGTCTTGTTTCAACTTTTTGCAGATGGATATCCAATTCTGCCAGCACCATTTGTTAAAAAGACTGTTTTTACCACAGTTTACAATTGTAGGCCTTTGTCAAATATCAGCTGTTTATAGGAGGATGCTGGCATCTCTTTGGGTCTCAAATCTGTTCCATGTCTCTTTTTATACCAGTACTAGGCTGTTTTGACTACTGTGGCAGTGTAGTAGGTTCTAAGATCAGGTAGTGGGAGGCCTGCTGGTGTGTTTTTCTTCTTCAGTAGTGCTTTACTTATCCAGGGTTTCTTCCCTTTCCAAACAAAGTTGGTGATTTGCTTCCCCATCTCATTTCAAAATGTCACTGGAATTTGTATTGGGATTGCATTGTACGTGTAGATTGCTTTGGGTAAAAATAGCCATTTTCACAATGTTAAGTCTTCCTATTCATGAGTAGGGTAGATGTCTCCCTTCATGTAAGTGTCTCTTGGTTTCTTGCAGCATGATCTTATAGTTCTCTCTGTATAAGTCTCTTATTTATCTAGTTAGCTTTATTCCTAGGTATTTTATCTTCTTGGGGGCTTTAGTAAATGGTATTGATTTGGTGATTTCTTCTTTGATGATCCCTTTTTGGTGTAAAGGAATCCTACTGATTTACTTATGTTTATCTTACATCCTGATACTTTGCTGAACTCTTCTATTAGTGTGAGTAGTTTCCTTATTGATTCTTTAGGATTCTCTGCATGTATAATCATATCATTTGCAAATAGGGACATTTTTACTTCTTTGCGAAGGCAGATGTCCTTTATTTCTTTTTCTTGTCTAATTTCTGTGATTAGAACTTCTAGCACATTGTTGAACTTCTTGAAGCTCACCACTTCTAGAAGTGGTGAGCATGGTCATCCTTGTCTAGTTCCCGTTCTCACGGGGAATTCTTTTAGTCCCTTTCCATTCAGCATGATGTAGGTGATTGTCTTTGTGTAGATGCCCCTTATTGCACTGTGGAATTTCCCTCTATTCCTACTTTGCTGAGACTTTTTAGCGTGAATGATTGTTGGACTTTGTTGAATGCCTTTACTGCATCAGTTGACAAAATCAGGTGATTCTTTTGTATTATCTATGTGGTTCATCATGTTAATTGTTTTTGTGATGTAGAACCAGCCTTGCATCTCTAGCATGAATCCCATTTGGTCCTGATGAATTATTTTTTTGATATGTCATTGAATTGTATTGGCAAGGATTTTGTTGAAGATTTTTGCATTTAGATTTATGAGTGATACTGGTCTGCAACTTTCCTTTTTTTGTGGAATCTTTACCTGGCTTTGGTACCAGGGTTATCCTAACTTCATAGAATGAATTTGGGAGTATTCCATCCCTTTCTATGCTGTAAGATAGCCTTAGTAGTATTGAAGTTAACTACTGTCTAAAAATTTGGCAGATTTCTTTGGTGAAACCATCTGGGCCAGGATATATTTTGATTGGTAGTTTTTTGAAGACTTGCAATCTCTTTCTTTGTTACAGGTTTATGAAGTTGTTGTTCTTCTCCTTGTGATAATTTTGGTATGTAATATGAATCTAGAAATTTGCCCATTTCCTCTAGGTTTTCAAAGCTGTTAGAGTACAGTGTTCTGTAGTATTCTGTTGTCATACTTTTGATTTCAGTTGGATCTGTCATGACATCTGCAATCTCATTTCTTATTCATGTTACTTGTTTCCTGTTTTTCTTTTGTAAGTTTAGCCAATGGTTTATCAATTTTGTTGATCTTTTCAAAGAATCAGCTTTTGGTTTTGTGAATTTTTTCAGTTCTTCTATTCTGTAATGCATTTAGTTCAGCTCTAATTTTTAAAATATGTTTTCTTCTGGTGACTGAGGGATTTCTTTGTTATTCTTTTTCTACTTGTTCAAGCTCTTTGATTTGTATCCTTTCTTCTTTCCAGATGTGTGCATTTATATAGATAAGTTGACTTCTGAGCACTGCTTTTGCTGTATCCCATATGTTCTGGTAGCATGTGTTTTATTCTCATTTGATTCCATAAATTGCTTTATTTTATCCTTGATTTCTTCTATAACCTATGGCTTTTTGAGCAAGGTGTTGTTAAATTTTCATGAGTTCAAATTTCTACCTATGTTATTTCTGCTACTGATTTCAACTTTTATGGCTTTGTGGTCTGAGAAGATGCTTTGCAATAGTTCAGTGGTTTCAGTTTTGTTGAGACTTGCTTTATGTCCTAACTCATGGTCTATTCTGAAAAATGTTGCACATGCACTGGAGAAGAAGGTGTACTGGTCTACTGATGGATTAAAAGTTCTGTATATGCCAACGAGGTCTAGCTGGTTAATTGTTACAACACAATCTTTTGTATCTTTACTGAGCTGTTTTCCAGATGATCTCCATTACTGAACGTGGAGTGTTAAAGTCTCCAACTACTTTTGTGGGGCAATCTATCTCGTTTTTCAATGTAGTCAGTGTTTGGTATTTCAATGCTCTGGTATTGGGTGCATAAATATTTAATAATGTGTAGTCCTGCTTATATATTGAAACTTTCAGCAACAAATAGTGTGATCCTTGTCCACAATGATGGATTTTACATTAAAATCTATTTTATCTGAGATTTGTATTGCTACATCTTTTTTGGATGTTGTTAGCTTTATATATATTATTAGATCCCTTTTTTTTAATCCGATCCTTTAATTTTCAGTTTGTTCCTATCTTTGAGTCTAAAGTTTATTTCTCGTAAGCAACATATAAACCAGCCATATCTTTTAATCAAGGATGTCACTTGTCTCTTTGTTGGAACATTCAGTCTGTTTACGTTTAGTGTAATTATTGACAGGTATGTGTTTAGTGCTGTAATTTTGATGTCTTTATTTTTGTACTGGTGTTTTCTCTGTTGCTCTTAATACTCTGTTCTGGGTCATTCTTTATGGGTTGACTTTTCATTTTTTTCAGTGTTGGCTTTGTGTTTGTTGAGATATCTGTCTTATGTTTCTTATTTTGATATGTTGCATTGTTATTGTGCTTTGTA
The DNA here is from genome assembly GCA_028571685.1 of Heterohyrax brucei. Taxonomy (NCBI): domain Eukaryota; kingdom Metazoa; phylum Chordata; class Mammalia; order Hyracoidea; family Procaviidae; genus Heterohyrax; species Heterohyrax brucei. The sequence continues at coordinate 91,803,843 of CM053146.1, forward strand.
ACGACCCTTATGATCCCCTTTAATATTCTAAGTTTAAACTCAATTTTAACTTTTATTTACCTTTTTAACTTCCTCTCCATCTGCAAGGAGTATAACTACTGTAGTATATCCTTTTTTAGTGTGATGTTGTCATAGTTTTTGTGATATTATCACTGGTTCCCTTCTTTTAATATTGTAGCTGTGATTGAATTTTGTGCCTCCCCTAACTGAGTAGATTTCTGGATGTTATGTCCTTCATTGCCTCCTTAAACACAAAGTTTATGGTTTTGTTTTTCCAAGTAATGATTTTCTTTCAGTAGTTCTTGTAGTTTTGGCTTGGTTTTTACAAAGTCTTTTGTTTATCTGTGAATGTCTTAATTTCATCTTCACATTTGAGACACAGTTTTACAATATATAATTCTTAGTTGGAAGCATTTTTCCTTCAAGGCTTCAGATGTGTCATCCCACTGTCTCCTTGCCAACATCGTTTCCACCAAGAAGTCAGACAAAAGCCTACAGGGCTTCTGCCTGAATGTTAGCTTTTCTTGAGCCTCGCTGCCTTTAAAGGAATGTTTGTGTTTCATTTCGTTAAGCTTGATTATAATATGTCTTGGTGTCTTTCTTTGGGTCTGTGTTTTGTGGTGTTTGATGCATGTCTTTGATATCTGTGTTCTCTTCTTTCATAATTTCAGGCAAGTGTTCTGTCAGCAATTCAGCAATACTCTCTGTGTTTTCAGCTATCCCTCCATATTCAGGAACTCCAGCTAATCATGGATTATTCCTCTTAATAGAGTCCTACATGTTTCTTAATGCTTTTTTATTTTTATCATTTCTTTTCTCTGATTTCTCCTCATAAATGTTGGTGTTGGTTGCTCTTACCCTCAACGTCACTAAGTCTGATGTGCATCTCCTTAATTCTGCTGTTTTGGCTTTAGATTGAATTGTCTAATTCTGTAATTTTGTTATTGATCTGCTGGTTTTCAGTTCATTGATGATCTATCAATTCAAAAAGCTTGCTTAATTTTTCATTTTGCTCTGCTGTTTTGTTTAATCTCTAAGAGATCTCTCTATATTATTCTCTTATACTCGATCTCCAAAAGTTTCAGAAATGCTTCTGTATCTGGGACATTTTTGGATTCTTTATTTTGGGAGTTTTCTGGTGCCATGGTGGACTGTTTCTTTAAATGGTTAGCAATGATTTGTTGTCCTCAGCCCATCTAGAAGCTGTTTAGTTTCTCTGGTGTTACCTCAACATGAGCTGAGGTGTAGGTCCAAGAAGGGAATTGGTCACCCACCACCTCTGTGTGCTCTAGTGAATAACACTAGTGAACACTCTAGGGTGGTTGGCTCCACACCTCCTGGCTGACAAAGATGGTGCTCTACTTATTGAATCTCTTGGGGCCTCCATCACGACTGCATGATATGAGTCAGTAAAGGCTAGACGAGATGCCACTGGGCTGCTCAGCTGTTATCTCTCCAGGCAGTCTTATTTTAAAAAAGCTGGAAGCTGTCCAAGAGTTGCTGAAGTCAGTCAGGCTATCAGATGTGGCAGGCCCCATCCCACCTTCCAGCTGACAATGGAAGCACCTCTTCAGCTGTTCCCAGATACTATGACTTAGTTCAAAGTAGGAAGGTGTTATGGCCTTGTTGCCATCCTCAGCTGAGCCCCACCCATAAGGTAACACTGCCCTAAACACAGCCTTTGCTGGAAAAGTGGTTTCCAGAATGGCACTGTTTTTCAGTTTGTGAATTAGCCCCAGATGAGTCCTCCGGTTGGGTGACTCCGCTTCTCAGCTGATCATGATGGCGCCCCAGCTGAGCTTCCCTTCTCGACACAAAACAACAGAATCTGTGGTGGAGCTGAGAAAAGAGACTGTGGAGGGCCAGTTGTGCCCACAGTCAGCAGCCAGGCTCTCAAAATGTGTCTATCCTATGCACTATCTGCTGTACTATATGCTGTTTACTTTAGCACTGCAGTTTGGCATATTTGCCAGTGTGTGCCCATCCCCTGCTTCCCAGATAACAAAGAAGGCGTCGGTGTCTGCAGTGCACCAAAGTGGTCAGTCAGCAGGTACAGGGCTCAGTGTATGCTGTGTCATATTAGAGAGAGGTAGTTTCCCATGTAGTGGCTTGTAGTCAAATCTGACAACGCTATGTGATGTTCCTAGGTCTCCCTGGGCATCCAGAGCACTCTATTCAATTATCAGTCGAACCCTTAGTTGTCACAGAGAATTGAAGAGATATGTGTCTAGTCCACCATATTGGCCCCACCCCCTCTGATCCGACTCGATGGCACTTGGCTTTTGGCATGACATTTTTGGTGTCTTCCTACAACTTGTCTGGTCTTCAGGCATTCAATGTTCACTACATCAAATGTGTAGTTTCTAAATTCAGATAAGATACACTCAAGATCATATTTTGGCTCTTACAGAGTTGTTTTAGTTTTGTCCAGCTTCAACTTGAACTTGAAGATGAATAATATGATTCTGTAGTTGGCACTGTTTTTGTTCTTAGTGATGATACTGAGCTTTTGCATTGTCTATATCTGTTTCCACAGATATAGTCAATTTGTGGTTCCTGTGGTTTCTATCCAGATAGGTCCATGTTTATAGATGCTGTTTATGTTGTTGATACAAGCTATCTGCAATGAATAATTTGTTGGTCTTATATAATTCTATCTTGGGGTGTCCTCTGTCCTTTCTATCACCAAAGTCATATTTTCCAACTGCTAATCCGTCTTTGGAAACACTGGTGGCATAGTCGGTTAAATGCTATATCTGCTAACCAAAAGGTCAGCAGTTCATATCTGCCAGTTGCTTCTTGGAAACTCTTTGGGGCAGTTCTACTCTGCCCTCTATGGCCGTTATCAGTCAGACACAACTGGAAGGCATTGGCTTTTCAGGTTTGGATCTATCTTCATTTTCCACTTGGCTTGGCCATTCCTATCAACAGTAATTATCAATAAAATCTTCAATTTCCTTATCTTTGGCATCAGTGGTTGGCATGAAAATTTTCTTTGTCGACATATAGATATTATGCTCTCATCAACAGTGTTGTACTTCAGGATAGATCTTAAAGTGTTCCTTTTGGCGAAATGCAATGTCATTTCAGTTCATCATTCTTAGCATAGTAGACCATAGCCAAGCCAAGCCAAGCCAAATATTGTCTAATTCAACATGGCTATTGCAGCTCGCTAGTTCCTGAGATTTCAATCTTTATGCATTCCATTTAATTTTTGATGACTTCCAATTTTCCTGCTTCATACTTCATACATTCCATATTCTGATTATTAATGGATACCTGTGGCTGTTTTTTTCTCATTGTTTTGTGCCACATCAGCAAATGAGGTTTCCAAAACCTTGACTGGATTCACGTCATTACAGTGAATACTTTGAGAAGGCAGCTTTTCCCCAGCCACATTTTGAGTGCCTTTGAACTCTGGGGCTCACTTTCCAGCATTGTGTCAGACAGTGTTCCACTGCTATGCATAAGGCTTTCCACTGGCCATTTTTTCTCAGAAGTAAGCTACATTATCCTTCTTACTAGTATGTCTTTGTCTGGAAGGTTCACTGTAACCTGTCCACCATGTAGGTTATCCTGTTGGTATTTGAAATACTGGTAGTATCTTTCAGCATCACAGCAACATGTAAGCCACCGTGTTACAACAAACTGACAGAAGGATGATGGAAGAAATAGTATTAGAATATTAAAATAGACACAGTAAACCAGAAATCAGACAGAAAAATGGGTAGGAAGAGAAATGGATCAAACAATATTCAGCCAAATTACTTCGGTCCTAATAGTGCTAAATTATGTGTGTGTGCGTGTATGTGTGTGTGTGTGTGTTTTAAAGAATGTAACAATAATTGTAAAAAGTAATTCATATGTATTAAAAATTCATATTGGAGCTTTGGTGGAATAGTGATTAAGGTCTCAGCAGGTAACCCAGATTCACCAGTTTAATCCAGCAGCTACTCCTTGGATACCCTATGAAGCAGTTCTGCCCTGTCCTATGTGGTTAGTATGAATCAAAATTGACTCAATGACAATCGTTTTTTTTTTTGTTCGTTTGTTTGTTTTAAGCATCTTTTATATTTTAGGTACCCTTATACATTATTTAATCCTCATGTGACTTAATAAATTAAGCTTTGTTTAACTTAAACTGAGTTTCTGAGTGGTTCAATTTCCCAGGATTGTGTAGATAGTAAGGTATAGACTCAGGACACAAATCTAGACTGTACATCTTTCAAGTCTGTGTTTCTTTATCCTATTTGTCTCCAGATAATTTTCCATTGAAAGCTAATAAATAGTTCTTATAGATGCCCAGTTGCCTTGTTCAATTTAGTATTACATCCACTCCTAACTTATAAACATAGTCAGCTTACAAAGACCAAGTCATTATGCCAAAATAGGCATTGTGTGACAATGGAGGATGACCATATCAGATCACAAGACACAATGTGGAACAAGCATGTCCCTTTAGCCCTGAGAAGCAAAAAATGCAGATGATATCTATATGTCCCACTGGTCATGAAAGAGATAGTTAATTTGACCCATTAAAAAACTTCTATGTTAATATCAAAGTCGTTGACACTGAACTAACTCTGACTCCAGATGACCCTCTAGGGCAGAATAGAACTGCCTCATATGGTTTCCAAGGCTTTAATCTTTATGTAAACCAACTGCTGCTTATTTCTCCCGTGGAGGGGCTGGTAGGTTTGAACTACCAAGTGCTTAACCCCTTCACCATCAGGACTCTTATATTCATGTTAAAAACCAAGACTTCCTGGATGCATCTAATGCCCTAACATTCTGCTAAGGCCTTCAAATGGTCTGTATAACTTAATTTTTATAACAACCCTATGGGAAAAGTACTTTTGCCTTCTCATTTGATGGAGGCAGGAAACTAAGACCTAGTGTGGGTAAGTACCCTGCCCATGAATATACCATTATCAGGTAGTAATGCCTGTGTATTAATTCAGGCAGCCTGACTTCTGAACCCATACTCTTCACTACAAGCTATATTATTCTCTTTTCAAGTGCTAACTTAGACAGCTTCTCCTCTGTGCATTGTTTCCTATTTCTACATCTGTCCAGTCAGTGATACTATTACTTCCCTATGAGCATAAACATAATGACTTATACTGCTGACTTTGAAAACTTGAGTTGTGGTCAGCATTTACATATTTTCACTATATTTAGTAATTAAATTTACGTTTGTTGTGGTAGCTGTTACATTTTATTTGTATTCAAATACAGCATGGGAACATGGTAGGCAGAAAGGCTTACTAAATAAATACTAAAGAGATGGCCCATAGTAAGAAAATATAGTACTTTCATTGCTAATCTTAAACAGTTATCATATATTTCTTTTCTAGTTTAAGAACAATGGTAGAATACTAGAGAAAAGATGTTATTTGCTTACTAAAAGCAGTCTTATATAAATATTATGAGTCTTCTGAGGCCTTTCCATCACTATTCCCTTTCCTATCCCAGAACCTGTCTAAAACTAAAATTCACATAAAATACAGAAGAAAAAGTAGTGCCTTATGAATTTCTAGAATACATTGATGTTACTCCTTTTCATTTCCTTCAAAATGATCACATAAATCATTGTTGTGGAACTTTTCTTGGTATATAAATTTTTATAAAAAATAATGTAAAGCTAAATTTATAAACAAATTATACAAGAAAATCAGAGTTGTGTCAAAAGGTACTTTAAAATACACCTGTGAGTAGATAGACAACCAATTACATTTTTGTAGTTTTCATCTCCTGACTAGTGTCCACTGTTATGTGGAGAGAGGATTATCTATGACAGAAATACTACTCCTTCGGGAACTCTTCCCAAAGCTTAGACATTTTCAAACCCTAATCACCTGGAAAGTGAAAAACCAATTTTTCTGTAAATTGACAGAAAAGTGGCTTCTGTAACAGGTTCAGGGATCAATACAAAGGTTATTGTAGTATATAGAAGTTTATCTTTCTTTATGCACCTCAAAAACTTCATCTTTTCTTGTATTATATTGGTGGTAAAGAAAAAAAAAAAGACCAGGAAATTCACAGAACCACATTATATGACTATAAAGATTCTAAAATAGAAGTTGTAAACTCTGAATTTCACCTGAATCATCTAAGAAGATTTAAATATACATATTCTCTGGCCAATTCTTGTACTTAAGAATCAGAATTAACAGAGATGCCTATGAATCTTATGTTATTTGTCTCTCATTATCTCCAGCTTTTACACACGTCTTACTCTAACTCCCTTAAGACAGAAAATAATCAAACTATCTATTAAGCTAATATTCAGTGATACTGTGTTGTTATTTTTAGGTGACCCTAGATACAGAGTAGTGGTTAAGTGCTACAGCTGCTAACTAAAGGGATGGCAGTTTAAATCCACCAGGTGACTCTACAGAGCAGTTCTACTTGGCCCTATGCAGTTGCCATCAATCAGAATCTACTTGATGGCAATGAGTTTTTTTTTTTTTTATGTACAACAGAATAAAATACTGCTTGGTTTAGTGCATCCTCACAATTGTTGTTACGCTTGAGCCCAATGTTGCAGCCACTGTGTTAATACATCTTGTTGACTCCTCTTTTTTGTTGGTTTTCTACTTTACCAAGCCCCTTCTCCAAGGGATAATCCCTCCTCATAACATGTTTAGAGTATCTGAGACATAATCTTGCCCTCCTTGCTTCTGAAATAGTGTTCTGGCTGTACTTCTTCCAGGAGAGATTTGTTTGTTCTTTTGGTCAAACCCAAACCAAATAGACTGCCACTGAGTAAATACCAACTTATAGAAACCATATAGACAGAGTAGAACTGTGCGATAGTTTCCAAGGAGGGTCTTGTGGATTTGAACTGCCGACCTGCTGGTTAGGAACCATAGCACTTAACCACTATGTCACCAAATTTTCCAGTGTGTGGTGTATTCAATATTCTTTGCTAACAGCATAACTCAAAGGAATCAAGTTTTCTTTGGTGTTCCTTATTCACTGCCCAGCTTTTACATGCATGTGAGGTGATTGAAAACACCACACTTGGAGAAGGCACACCTTAGTCCTCAAGGTGACATATTTGCTTTTCAATGCTTTCAAGAGGTCTTTTGTAACAAATTTGTCCAGTGCAATGTGTCTTTTGATTGTTGGTTGTTGCTTGCAAGGATGTTGATTGTAGATCCAAGTAGAATGAAATCCTTATAAGTTCCAGTCTTTTCTCCATTTATCATGATGTTGCTTTTTGGTCCATTTGGGAGAATTTTTGTTTTCTTTACTTTGGGTTGTAATCCATACCAAAGTCCATGGACTTTGATCTTTGTCTGTGAGTCAAGTCCTCTTCACTTTCTTTGAGCAAGATTGCGTCATGTGCATAACACACATTGTTGATAATCTTCTCGTTATCTTGATGCTCAGTTCTTCTTCACATAATCCAGCTTCTTAAATTATTTGCTCAGCATATGAAGGATGAAAGGATACAATCCCTACACACATTTTTCCTGGCTTTAAACTGTACAGTGTCTCTTTTTTCTTTTCAATTAACTATCTCGTGATCTAAGTACGGGTTCCTGATGAACAGAATTAAGTGTTCTCAAATTCTCATTCTTTTCAGTGTTATCCATAATTTGTTATGATCCACACAGCTGAATGTTTTTGCTTAGCTGATAAAACACAGGTAAACATCTTTCTGTTATTCTCTATTTTCAACCAGGATCCATTTGACATCAGCAGTGATATTCTTTGTTATATGTTGTCATGAATTGAATTGTATCCCCCCAAGAATGTTAGTATCAATTTGGTTGGGCCATGATTTCTGGTATTGTGTGATATTCTTATATGTTGTAAATCCTTCCTCTATGATGTTAATGAGGGAGAATGCGGGACAACTGTGTTTGTGAGGTTGGACTCAGTCTTTAAGACTATTGTACCTTGGTGTTTGTGAGGCAGGACTCAGTCTTTAAGACTATTGTACCTTGAGTCAATCACTTGGGATATAAAAGAGAAAAACCATCAGTGAGACTGGTGACTTTATACCAAAAAGAAAGAAGCACCAAGAGCACAGTGCATTTTTGGACTGAAGATTCTTGTCCTGGAGAAGCTCCCAGTCCTGGGAAAATTTGATGGCAAGGACTTTTTTACAGAGCCAAAAAAGAAAACTTTCCCCTGAAGCTGATACCCTCAATGTGGATTTTTAGCCTATTTTTCTGTGACTAAATAAAGTTCTCTTTTTGACTCACAGTGACCCTAAAGGACAGAGTAGAACTTCCCTATAAAGTTTCCAAGGAACACCTGGTGAATTTAAAACGTGGACCTTTTCATTAGCAGCTATAACACTTGACCACTACACCACCAAGATTTTCATAGGCAACATGCCAAAGCCAAGTGCCGTCGAGTCGGATCCAACTCATGGCGACCCTAGGCAACATAGGGGTGAATATATGGCACAGGCAGATAATGGCACTAATTACAGTATTCTTTTTGTTAAAGGCATTCATTTGTGGTATTTTCTGTTATAACAACACTAGAAGAGGACTAAGATACATGTCCTCTTCTAAATTCAACTTCAGTTTATGGCAGCTCCCTGTTGATGTGTTGCTGCAACTCCTTTTGAATATCTTCAGCAAAATTCTACTTCTGTGTGATATTGATATTGTTCAATAATTTTGCCTGGTCTTTCTCATGGGAAGCTGATGGGTAAACTTGAACTGCCAACAATTCCGTTAGCAGCCAAATGCTTAACTGTTGTGCCACCAGGGCTCCCCAGCTAAGAAGTTGAGATTTTGTATGCTCCCCAGCTAGGAAGTTGAGATTTTGTATATCTGCATCACAATTGAGTTGTTCACAGAATTTACTGTCCAATATTCTACCTCTCTGTGGTTGCTTGGGCAAAATAATATCCAAAATGAACTGAGATAAATACGAAAATGAAGAAAATTCTTGAAAAATATGTTTTGAATACTATTTCATTAATATTCAATGTTCTGTATAAGGGAGGGAAAAATACCTAATACTCTTTCCCCTTAAATAATCTTTTATATATATATTTATAGAGTGGGTGTATTAATGCCTTAGGACTACAATGCTCAGTACTGTACTGTTACCCTGCTTTCAGGATATTGAACACAATGACACTTTGACTTTTATGCTCATTTGAAGTATTGACTGTCTTTAGAGACAAAGCAAATGACACAGCATTTCTTCACAGACTTATTTTCTGCTTGCATATTTAACTGTTAATGTATTTGAACAAGGAATTAAATAGGTCATCTTTCCTGGCTTACCACATTTTATGTTCATAGAGAATTCTGTTTTCCAGTAACATCACTGAAATTTTTAAAATATAATTTAGAGCTTATTTTGTGTTTTGAAAGATGAACGTACGATGTAAGTTTCTGTGGATACCATCAGTATTTTGCTTCACTGTTTAACTAACTCCATCTTTAATCCACCTTTTCTTGAACATGGCTAGTATCAGCTTTATGTTTCGGATACTTATTAAGAAAGTAGAAAGTAGAGATACGGTCCCTCAAAGGAGAGTCTGCATGACATGAAGTAGAGAAAGCAAAGTGAATTTACAAAACGCATTTTTCAAGAAGTAGTTTTTGGGGGGCATAGATGAAAATATTGGAAAAGGCAGCTGGAATTTGGGTTAAAGACAAGAAACCATAGGCAATATCTGTTGACAATGAGTTGATTCCAATTCATAGTGACCTTATAAGACAGAGTAGAAGTGCCCCGTAGGGTTTCCAAGGAGTACTTGGTGATTTGAACTGCAGACCTTTTGGTTAGCAGCCATAGCATTTAATCACTATGCCACCAGTGTTTCCATTGGCAGCATAGGGAAGAATATATGGTACAGATAGATAATGGTGCTAATTATTTTACAGTGCTCTCACCATAATTTGGAAATGACTTTAATGGCTCGGAAATCAAGATTAAATTTATTCATTGACTAATTTACGAAAATTTATTAAATATTTGCTAGATACCTTTCTAGAGACTAGAGTCATAATAGTGAATAAAACCTTATGCTTCAAGCACGAAGGAATCATTAATTAAACACTTTTTTGTGTTAAAACTGATCAATTTCAGAGAGGGATAATTTTTATATTTCCCTGTGTTTCTAATTTTTATATAAGTATTTACAGTGCAGTTATCTCATAAGTGTAAGGCTATTTATAGTCTCTCATAGCCCTCTTTTGTTGTTACATGCCATGGAGTCAGTTCTGACTCACAGTGACCTTATGTGTTCAATACAATGAAACACTGCCCAGTCCTATGCTATGCCTGCAATTGTTTTGATGCTTAAGTCTATTGTTGCAGCCACTGCATCAGTCCCTTTTGTTGAAGGTCTTTGTGTTTTTCACTGACACTGTATTTTTCTAAGATTCTATAATGTGATCTCTGGTATCATTTCTATCTCCAACTACTAATCCTTCTTCTTTGTTTCCAACTTTTGCATTCCAATTATCAGTAAATATCTATGCATCCCAGTTGCATGTTCAATCAATTTCAGACTGTAGAAGCTGGTAAAAATCATCAATTTCTTCATTTTTGCTCTTAGTTGTTATTGTGTCAGTCTAGTAGGGGCATGGATATTACCCTGTCACTGACAGCATTGTACTTGAGGACAGATCTTGAAATGTTCTTTTTGGTGATGAATGCAATGCCATTCGTCTGTAGTAGACCATATGATTGTCTGATTCAAAATGGCCAATACCAGTCCATTTCAGCTCACTAACACCTAAGATGTGAATGTTTACGTGTTCCATTTCATTTTTGACAACTTTCCAAAGTCCTAGATCCATGCTTCGTACATTCCATGTGCCACTTATTAATGAATATTTGCAGCTTTTTATCTTCTCATTTTGAGTCATGTCACATCAGCAAATGAGTGCCCTGAAGGCTTTTCTCAATCCATGTGCTTAAGGTACAGGAGGCAGCTCTTCCCCAGTTGTCTTCTGAATGCCTTCAAACCTGGGGGGCTCATTTTCCAGCACTGTATCTGACAATGTTCTGCTGCTATTCATAAGTTTTTCACTGGCTAATTCTTTTCAAAAGTCAACTGCTGGGTCCTTCTTCCCAGTCTGTCTTAGTTTAGAAGCTCAGCTGAAACCTTTTCACCATGGGTGACGCTATTGGTATCTAAATATTGCTGGCATAGCTTACAACATCACAGCAACACACAAGCCTGCACAGTAAGGCAAACTGATAGTTCCAGCGAGTTCTCTTTCTCTGGAAAATTTGAATGATTCTGCGTGGGGGAGGTATATTTCTAAATCCATCATGGTATGCCTCTTTAAGTGATTTGATATGGATTGTTGTCTCTGAGCCACTAATAAATTGTTGAATTAATTTTTATGTTTGTTCTATCTTCTTGTTTTATTTTGTTCTGAAATGTCCAGATAGGGTAGTTATGTGTACTAGTTTGGTTACTGGTGCCTTTGAAACTCTGTCAACCTGTGGCTAGAGCTGTTACTATACATGTGAGCCCAAGAGTCCATTTAGTTTTGTTGTACTGATTCAGCTCAAGTGTCCAAGTAGTCAGTCACTAAGTGTGTGGGGCAAGTTCTTGTCTACTGTCTTAAATAGAGCACACTGTTTACTGCATAGGAATCTGGCTGCAGCTACTGAGAAAGGCAGAGGACTAACAACTGTCTCTGAGCATCTCTGAGGATAGCATGTCCTCTTATGTCTGAATCTGGGTGAAGGAACAATTTCTGCCTTGAATTTATTTCTCAGGGGAATCAACAGAGTTTTCTTTTTATCATGACTAAGTAATAGTATAAAATCCAAATCAATTTTTCATGCCCACCTATCTGCAGCTCCTTCTCTTCTTGCCCATTGACAGCACACTCCTCCGTTTCATTCTATAGTTGTTGTATCCTCCCAACAATCTCCTGTCGCCTCCTCTCCACCCTCTTCTCTACCATCTAGAAAGAGACCAGTAGGACAGCATCCTATAAATGCAAACAAGCATGAAGTATAAAAACTATATGATAGTATTGTGTCCCTGAGTCCAGTCAATTTTTGTCTGAAGTGTTGACCTCAGTAGTGTTTTCCGGGCAGGAACAGCAGCAGGTCTATGGGCCATGCTCCAGGGGATCCCCCAGGCCATCGGACCATCAGTTGTGGTCTTTTATTAGTGAGTTATTGAGCTGTACTCCTTTTTTTTCCTGATGTTGCCGGAGGGACTTAACATTGTGTGCCCCATCACAGCTGTCTTTGGTGTTGGCTGGACACCTTTTGGTTCTTCTGGTCACACACAGATCCAGTCTCCCATTCACATGAGTTCTTTTGTCTCCTGAGCTCCTTTTTCCTCTCATCCTTGTTGTTCTCAGTGATAATCTGTTCTGGATGGTCTGGGCCCATTTGGTGTACCTCAGATGGCAGCTTGCTAGCTTTAAAGACTCCAGACACCACTCACCAGTATAGGGTGCAGAAGACTCTCTTAGAAATAGGCTAGTTATACCAATTGGCCTCTATGTCCTCCAAGAACATGGTCCCCAGACCCCACCCCTGCTACTCTATCCTTGCAGTATTGGGTTGAGATTAAAAAAGTTTTCAGTTTATGGTGAAGTCCAGTTAAGTTGATCTACTTTCTACATGTGCTGTCACTGCTTCACCTAACCAAATTTCTATCAACTATCGAATCTATGACCAAACCTCACCCTCCCTTCTTACCCTTGTAGCCATTGAAGAGTCTTTTCTTCTTTACATAAGTCTATGTGTAAGTCCTTATAGTAGAAGTCTCATACAATATTTGTCCTTATGCCACTGACTGGGAATCAGCAGAGTTTTTTCCTATTCCCCTGCCCCCATTTTTTAAATTGTGCCCTCTCTGAATCTTGGAGAATAGCTCCGGGTAGACTTAAGGAGTCCTACTCTGGCTCATTTAAGGATAACAGATGACAGAGCAGCATGCACTACCCAGAAGGAAGGGGAAAGTAGCGGGAAAAGGAACAAAGGTATAGCTTGAGGGAAAAATTTAGACCCACATGTGCTGTTTGCAAGCAAAGGCTTAGCTTTTGATCATTTCCTACTGTTCCTCACTGGTTCTGGAGGCATGAGTGGATTTTCCTGCCAGTTTCTCCTGCTGGGGAGGATGCCCTCCAACCATAATGGCCAGCACACCCCACTGGTTGGAGCCATTTCCCAGAGAATTAATTCTGGCAAATCCTACTCTCCCTTCCCTGTTATTCTGTCTAGTTTCTCAACTTTCCCTTTGATGTTTTTCAGGCTCCTAAGATGTCGTATGTAATGGATTTATTTGTTCTTTTGTCTTTGTTGTTAGAAGGGTCAGGGGATGTGTCAGACTATTCTGTCCTTTTGGCCCTGCCTCCTACACTGAATATTTTTGAAAAATTAATTTGTTCTTTTATTTAACTCTGTCTCAAGTAGAAAGCTTATAGCATCTGAACTGCACAGCTGTAACATGACAGATGTAATGCACTATCTTGCTGATGTATTACCAACTTTAAATAACTATTTAAATTATTCCTGGGATCACAAACTCCTTCAGAAGCCAGAAGGATAACGCTAATATATAAGGAATGTAGCCTGGTAAAAGATAATACAGAGTTATCATTGCTGTGTTAAAGTGGAGGCCTCATGTCACCTAACTGCATTTGTATTAAAAGTAAAAATATAATTCTGTTGATCATTTATAATTGATCTCATCACTTTCATAGGTCTGCATGATTATTTACTTAGATGTTAAAATAGTTGCTTTTTGAAATGATACATATTTTTTAATTAAACTTTTATACTTGATAAAATTTCTGACTTTTCCACTCAAAATCCAAGAGAATATACTTGTATGTGATTCTTGTGTATATGCATATGTACCTTTTCTAACACAGGAGCTTGAAGTCATGAATATGAATCAGACCCTCTTACTCTTTGGAGTCCTTCTGCTTTGCTTGGAATACATCACCATCACTGAGTTAGAACCTACTTATCAGATGAAAGATATTGTTGTAACTAATGTCCTTAATGAAAAAAATCACTATTATCTACCTCAACCTTCTTATATTTGAGTTTCTCCCTCTAAAAAGGAATTTGGATCATAATATATTGCGCAAATCTTGTGCATTTTAAGTATCCTTCTATATAACTTGACTGTGAAATACTCAAATATCAAGGGTATTGAATACTGCATCTTTGTCTTCTAGCATTGAGTATAATTTATGGCACACAGATTCTACATATAAATTATTGAACACCTTCAATGTGCTGTGCACTCTGGTAGTTATTTTGTATAAAATTAAATAATAAATTAATCATTTAAAACTGAGTGAAGGTTTACTATTTGATGCTTGGAAGACAAAGGAAAAAGTATGTTCTTCAATCTAAGGGTAAGAGGATTGCGAAATTGGTACAGAGAGTAGCATAAACACAATGGCTGACATTCTGTGTGATAAGGGAAAAGTTGCATGAAAGAAAACTATTAGAAAAATGCAAATAGAAAGATATCTTAATGATTAAGATTGTATGTCATCTTGGCTGGTCCATGAATCTCAGTGTTTATATGTGATCACTTTCATGATGGAATTTACTGTGAGTAGTCAATTATTTTAAAGGGAGTTTCCTTGGAGATATGGCCTTAATCTGAATATAAGCAAATTTCTAGCTTTTGGTTTGCTCTAGATCCTGCAGTTGTGTCCTATTCATCTGACCTTTGGTTCTTGCACCTGCCACTTTGGGGCTCACCAGGCCCTGCAGCTCTGTGAATCAAGAGAAGTCTTGCAGTCTTGCTTGCCAATCTTAGGATTCACTGATATTCACAGTCTGTTTTCAGACCTCTCAATCTTGGGTTCAGCATTCCCTACATCTATGTGAATTGGGAGCAGCTTCTATCCTAATCTACAATATGGAAGATTCCAGCCTGTATAGTCACGTGAGCCATTTCTTTATTAAAAATTTCTCTTTCTATATATTTACATAATTAGTGGCTTACTTCTCTAGAGAACCCAGCCTAAGACAGACATAAAAGCCTAAAGTTTTAAAGTAAGTTATAATTGGTATAAAGTAGCTATTTTAAAAATTGAAAGAAAATATAATCACATTGGACTTCTGGAAGATAATTCTTCATGAATCACTCCTATTTCTGCATATCTCTGTAGTAAGGTATTGATTGCCTATTGTTCTGGATTATGTTGTCAAGGATACTTGTATAGCATATTGCCTTGGGAGATAGAATGTTTCTACCCTTACACCAAAGGGCAAGCATGCTTTATGTTTAAATGTAATGACTTCTCCTTTCAGAGAAAATTACAAGCATTATAAAAACATGTATTTTATATAAACTGCCTAAATTAATGACTTAGAAAATAAAACCCATTGCCATCAAGTCAGTTCCCACTCAGTATGCAATCCAACAAAACAGAGTAGAAATGCCCCATAAGGTTTCCAAGGAGTGGCCAGTGAATTTAAACTGCCAACCTTTTGGTTAGCCAACAGATGCTTAACCACTGCTCCACTAGGACTCCCTTAATTTACTGATGATGCTATAATAGAAATACCACAAGCAAATGGCTCTAGCAAACAGAAATGTATTCTTTCGTAAGTTAGGAGGGTAATCTGTTACCATAGAGTCATTTCTGACTCATAGAATCTCTGTGAAATTATAGAAATGCCTCATAGTTTCGAAGAAGCACATTGTGGGTTTGAACTGCTGACCTTTTGGTTACCAGTAGTAGCATTTAACCTCTGTGCCACTGAGGTTTTATTTAGGAGGCTAGAAGTCTGAATTCAGAGTACCAGCTCTAGAGAAAGACTTTCTCTCTGTGTTGGCGCTCAGGGAAGATCTTTGTCATCAGTCTTACTCTGGTCTAGGAACTCATACCCACAGGGACCCTGGTTTCAAAGGACTTGCTCCCCTCCTGGTTCTTCATTCCTGGTGATAGGATGTCTATCTACTCTTCACTCAATTCTCTTTTTATATCTCAAAATGCAGCTTAATCTTGTAGATTGGGTCCTATAATATAAACACTACTGTTTCTGATTTTGCCTTATTAATATCATAGAGATTAGGATTTACAACACATAGGAAAATCACATCAGATGATAGAATGGACAGCCACACAATACTGGAAATCATGACCTAGTCAGTTTGACACAATTTGGGGGGTTTACAATTAAGTCCATAACATTTGGCTCCTAAAAATTCATGTCCTTGCCATATATGAAGCATACGCACACCTTTGTGTCATTCCAAAAGTCTTAAAAATCCACGACAGCTCCAAAATTTCATATTCTACAAAATTCCTCTTCATCTGTGACATCTGTAATACAGGTTATCTGCTTCCAAAGTACCATGATGAAACGGACAGAAGCTAGACATTTCTATTAAAAATGGGAGAAATTAGAGGGAAAGGAGTGATGACAGGCCCAAACAAACCAACAGAAAACACTGCATTAGCTCTCACGCCTTGAAAATAATCCTCTGTTCTCTGAGACCACTTAGGCAATGTCCTTTCCTCATTCTGGGTGGAAGCCCCTTTGCCTCAGGCTTTAGTTCCCATTCCAGGGCCACTGCTTCCAGACAACTCTGCTCCCTCAAGTTTGAGTGGCACCACTTTTGTAGTCCATCTGAGTGGCAACAGTATTCTCTTGGCCCAGGAAACACCATTCTAATGCCCCTTGGGAGTGGCAGCCACAGTCCCTCAGCTTTGGTCAGTGCATCTGGCCCCATCCTGCTGGCATTTGTAAAAGGCATCCCCACACTCCAGAACCAAGTTGGTGAAGAACTGACTTTTTGAAACCTAGGAGGCTGTGACCCACCCTTTGAAGCTCGAAAGGTTATGACTCTACCCTTTAAGATGCCATAAGCCATCCCCTACCCACTGAGACTGAGGCAGCTCTGCTTCTTGTAATCCTTGTCTCTTCTGCTTCTGCAGGCCCTTGACTATGCCAGTAAACTTCAGCCAAAGGCACTCAGCTTCATTTGTTGGTTATTCTGGAAGACCATGATATGTTCAGTATTCTTCACCAATACCACATGTCAAAGTGGTTAAGGCACTTGGCTCCCTAGCTGCATGTGTTGGCAAACCTAGCTCTGTTGATAAGTGCTTGGAGGCACAATGCTCCTCCAGAAAGCCTGTTGAGCCAAAGCACTCAGTTCCTTCACTCCTTCGGCCAGCTCCAACACTTCCTGCCTCTGCTGCTGCCATTTCACTAATGCTTCTCACTGTCTACCTCATCTGCAGTGTAACAGCTCTCCTTACTTCATTCAGCATCCTCTCCAGAATTGTCTTTGATGTCTATAATTCCGCCAACAGTCTCTTCAAGGTAATCAAGGCCTTTAATTGATGCTTGAAAACTCTTACAGCCTCTACTATTCATAGTTTTAAAACCACTTTCACCTTTTAGATACCTGTTAAAGCATCACCCCACTCTCCTGGTATCAAAATGTCTGTGTGTTAAAGGTTGTGGTATTTCTATTATAACAGCACTGAATAACTAAAACATACACCTTTCCTTTATATAAAATTCCGTTATAAAACATTTATGTTCCCTATAGTTAAGTCCCTCGAACCTTCTTCTGTAATGAAACCCACCACATATATGTTATTTGGTTATTTTCATGTTGTTCTGTTTGAATTGGGGCTCAGGATACTAGGGCAAGAAAATAGTAATACACTGACTATTACTTCTCTGAGTAATGAATTTTTTTTTGTCTCTGGCCCAGAGTATTGTATCTTTACCCACAGTCATGAAACTGTGGTAGGGTAACAGGATAACTTGAAAGTAGGACAAAATTTCAATCCTTTGACAGTTATTTGACAGATCTGCCTGTTGAGGGGTGTTTATTGACATTGTTCTTGTTTAACAAAAGTAACCATTCTTTATTAGTACCATTATGGAGTTTTAAGAATTTAAAAGAATTTAAAAGTAACAATTACTAATTACATCTATTAATGAAAATGTATTTGCTGAGTACCTACTGTTGTAGTCCCAAGGTATAATTTTTATGACAACTAGAATTGAAAATAAGGTTGTGTAGAAAATTCACCATGGATTTAGACATTGTGTCAAACTTACATTTCTAGGGGCATAAATAAATCAAATGGTAACTGTAATATCTATTTTAAGTAATTGAAAGACTATTTTGATGCTTGATTGGATGAAGATATGTATGTAGTATATTTGTTAAAATAAGATACAAGTTCTGAAAGAATATATAAAGCCATTTCTTTAAAAAAAAATCTTTATACGAGTGTTAGGCTTTAGAATGTTTTATTTATCTTTTCTTACTGAATTAAAAAAAAATTCTGCTAAGAAAGTGTATTCTTCTGTAATAATCAAGAAGTTTTAAAAATGGTATTTATGCTGAGCCTGTTAAATCACTAAACATTAACTACTCCAGGTGGTAGACCACAGATCTCGGCAGATTCTCACATCTGAATTGTGAAGCTAAACATTGTTGTGAATTACTGCAACCTAGAATATTTTTGTGACCTAGTCTTCCACCTCTAATAATAGTACTGGCATAATTGCACTCCAAAAAGGTGTTATAAGATTACTAGGAACAATTGTAATTCGATTCTAAAGATTTTTTAATGCTTATAAATATTTAAAAACCATAAAATGGGCTTTAATACAATCTAACTTCCTTTTAAGTTATAATGAAGCTGTCCTTTTAAAAACTTTTCTTTGCTTTCTAAATGGAATCCTTGGTATATTCAAGCAGCATCTTTAAGAAAGTTCTTTTGGGGTCAGTGTTTAAAAATTCAGTAATACTTCTATATTGCTTGTACAGCATCCCTGGGTGGTACAAGCAGTTAAATGCTTTGCAACTTGTAAAGTTGGAAGTTTGAGTCCATTCAAAAGCACTTCAAGAGAAAAGTTTAGACAATTCACTTCTAAAATATCAACCATTGAAAACCCTATGGAGCATAGTTCTACTTTGATACACATGAGGTCAATATTTCTCATAAATGACTGGAAGACATCTGGTTTTATTATGCTGTTTTTGTTGCTATGTGCCATTGAGTCAGTTACAAAATACAGTGACCCCGTGTGCAACAGAATCCTCTATTTTACAAAGTGTGACACCCTTCTCCGGGGAGTGGTCCCTCCTGATAACGTATCCAAAAGTATATGAGATGAAGTCTTGCCATCTTTGCTTCTAAGGAGCATTTTGGCTATAATTATTCCAAGACAGATTTGTTCGTTATTCTGGAAGTCCATGGTACATTTGACATTTTCACTAACATCGTATGTCAAATAATGTTAGTGACTTCTCCTTATTCGTTGTCAGCTTTTGTGTAGATATGAGATTGAAAAAATCATGACATGAGTCTGGTGTGCTTTAGTCCTCAAAGTGGCATCTTTCCCTTTAAACACTTGAAAGACCTTTTACAGTGGATTTTCACAGCGCAATATATCCTTTGATTTCTTGACTGCTTCTTCTAGGACATTGATTATGGATTAATGTGAAATGAAACATTTCACACCTTCAATAATTTCTCCATGTATCATTAAGTTGCTTATTGGTCAGTTGTAAGAATTTTGTTTTCTTTATTCTGTCTGTATGCTATTGGTTCAGCACACAGACAAAGTAAGCATGGTGAGGAGATACAGTCCTTACATACACTTTATTTTAAATGTGCAATATTTGCTTTTTCTGTTTGAATGACTGTATAGGTTACACTTGAGCACAATTAAGTTTTCTGGAACTCTCATTCTCTACAGTGTTATGCATGCTTTGTTATGATTCACAGAGTTGAATGCCTTCGCATAGTCAGTGAAAAACTAGGTAACATCTTTCTGTTATTCTCAGCTTTCAGCCAAGATCTATCCAACATCAGTAGTGATATTCCTTATTCCATGTTCTCTTCTGATTCCTCTTGAATTTGACCAGTTCCTTGTTGATGTGCTACAGCAACTGCTTTTGAATAACCTTCAGCAAACAGTGTGACTGTTAATAATATTGTTCAGTAAATTCTGCATTCATTTGGATCACCTTCCTTAGGAATGGGCACAGTATGGATTTCTTCTAGTTTGTTGGCCAGGTAGCTATCTTTCAATTTTCTTGGCATAGACAACGAGTACTTCCGGCATTGTCTTGCTTTGTCGAAACATCTCTGTTAGTATTCCATCAATTCCTGGAGCCTTGTTTTTGATCAGTGCCTTCAGTGCAGCTTGGACTTCTTCCTTCAGCACTATTGCTTCTTGATCGTGTGTTATTGATCATGTGCTAAAATGGTTGAATATTGACCAGCAGTTTTTGGTATGGTGTCTTGCTATTCCTTCCATCTTCTCCTTCTTCTTTTTCATTGTGATCAAGTGAAAGTATACAATCCAAATCAATTTTTCATGCTCATCTATCTGCAGCTTCTTCTGCTCTCTTTGCCTGGAGATAGCAGATTCCTACTTTTCATTCTGTACTTGTGGTATCATCTTAATAATTTCCTGTCCCCTCCTTTTCATCCTCTTCTCCTCCGTCTAGAAAGAGACCAGTAGGACAGCCTCCTATAAATGCAAATAACTGTAAAGTACACACACCACATGATCACACTGTGTCCATGGGTCCCGTCCATTTTTGTATGAAGAGTTGACCTCAGTTGTGTTTTCTGATCAGGGATAGCAGCAGATCTAAGGGCCATGCTCTTAGAGGATCCTCCAGGCCTTCAGATGATCAATTCTGTTTTTTTGGTTTTTTTAGTAGAGTTCTTGAGCTGCACCCCTCTTTTACTCATGTTGCAACAGGGACTCAAGATTGTGTGCCCCATCACGGCTGTCTTTAGTAGCGGCCAGGCTCCATCTGGTTCCTCTGGTCACATGTTGATACAGTCTCTCATTCACATGAGTTTTTCTGCCTTCTGAGCACTTTGTTCCTTGTGCCTTTGTTGTTCTTGGTCATCAGCTGTTCCAGATAAGCTGAGACCATACGGGATACCTCAGATGGCAGCTTGCTAGCTGTTGAGACTCCAGATGCCACTCACCAGTAGGGAATACAGTAGACTTTCTTTCCAATACACTAGTTATGCCAAATGGCCTCGGTGTCCCTAGAGAGCATGGTCCTCAGACCCCTGTTCCTACTACTCTATCATTGTAATATTTGGTTGAGATTAGAAGAGCTTTCAGTTTATGGTGAAGTCCAGTTAAATTGATGTTTTCTACTGTGTGCTATTACTGCTTTAGCCTGACCAAATTTCTGTCAACTACCTAATCTATGACTGACCCTTTCTTTCCCTCCACAACATTGTAGCTGCCAAAGAGTCTTTTCTTCTGTACGTGAGTATATTTTTCAGTCCTTATAGCAGGGGTTTCATACAATATTTGTCTTTTTGCCACTGACAGATTTCACTCAGCATAACGTCTTCCAGTTGAAAGCAGTTTTAAGATATGCTTCCTAAAATCATCATTTTTTTTTTTTCATTGCATGGTGTTCCATTGAGTGTATATTTGTTTATCCACTCATCTGTTGATGGGCATCTAGATTGATTCCATCTTTTAACTATTATGGACCATGCTGCCATAAACATTCGTGTGCATATATGTGTTCGTGTGACAGCCTTTGTTTCTGTAGAATTTATTCTGACCAGTGAGATTACTGGATGAAATGATATGTCGATTTTCAGATTTTTAAGGAAGCACCAAATTGCTTTCCAAAGAAGTTGTGCCATTTCGCAATCCCACCAGCAGTGTAGGAAAGTTCCCATCTCTCCACAGCCTCTCCAGCATTTGTTATTTTATGTTTTTTGGATCATGACCAACCTTGTTAGGGTGAGATGGTATCTCATTGTAGTTTTGATTTGAATTTTTCTGATAATTAATGAACCTAAGCATTTCCTCAAGTGTCTTTTGGCTTACTGGATGTCCTCTTTGGTGAAGTGTCTTTCCATCTCTTTTGTCCATCGCTTAATTGGGTTATTTGCCTTTTTTTGGTTGATATTTTCCAGTGTCCTGAAGATTATGGAGATCAGACGTCAGTCTGACATGTAGTTGACAAGTATTTTTTTCCCATTCTGTAGGTAATCTTTTAAAGTTTTTTGATAAAGTCTTTGGATGAGCAAAAGTGTTTGATTCTTAGTAGTTCCCATTTACCTATTTTCTCCTCTGTTGATCATGCGTTGATCATCAGACTTTGAAGTCTGTCTAAACTTCTGTATTAAAACTTGAGTTGTTAACTCTGTTTTTTCTTCCATGATCTTAATCATTTTAGGTTTGATATTTAGGTCTTTGATCCATTTTGAATTAGTTTTTTTGTAAGGTGTGAGATATGGGTCTTGTTTCAGTTTTTTGCAGATGGATATCCAATTTTGCTGGCACCATTTGTGAAAGAGACTGTTTTTACCCCCGTTTACAATCTTAGGGACTTGTTTGAATATCAGCTGTTCATAATAGGATGCTGGTATCTCTGGGGTTTTAGCTCTGTTCCATTGGTTTCTGTGTCTCTTTTTGTACCAATATCAGGTTGTTTGGTGACTATAGCGGTATAATAGATTCTAAAGTCAAGTAGTGTGAGGCCTCCCACTGTGTTCCCTTTCTTCAGTAGTGCTTTACATATCTGGGATTTCTTCCCTTTCCCCGCAAAGTTGGTGATTAGTTTCTCCATCTCATTAAAACAAAAAGTCACTGGAATTTGTACTGGGATTTCATGGTATATGTAGATTGCATTGGGTAAAATAGACATTTTTCACAATGTTAAGTCTTCCTATCCACAAGCAGGGCAGGTTTCTCCATTTCTGTAAGTCCCTCTTGGTTTCTTGCACTGAGGTCTTATAGTTCTTTCTATATAGGTCTCTGATTTTTCTAGTTAGATTTACTCCTAGATATTTTATCTTCATGGGGGCTATAGTAAATGATATTGATTTGGTGATTTCATGGTGACCCTAGGATTGCCATGAGTCGGACCTGACTCGATGACACTTGGTACTTGGATTGGTGATTTCTTGTTTAATGATCTCTTTGTTAGTATAAAGGAATCCTACTGATTTACTTATGTTTATCTTATAACCAGATACTTGGCTGAACTCTTCTATTAGCTTGAGTAGTTTACTTATGGATTCTTTAGAATTCTTTGCATATACATTCATATCATCCACAAAAAGGGAGATTTTTACTTCTTTTTGCTGATGTGTATGCCCTTTATTTCTTTGTCTTGTCTAATTTCTCTGGCCAGAACTTCCAGTACAATGTTGAATAACAGTGATGAGAGTGGGCATTCCTTGTCTAGTTCCCATTCTCAAGGGGAGTTGCTTCAATCTCTCTTCATTCAAGATGATGTAGGCAGTTTATTTTGTGTAGATGCTCCTTATTGCATTGAGGAATTTGCCTTCTATTCCTATTTTGTTGAGAGTTTTTAGTGTGAGTGGGTGTTGGACTTTATCAAATGCCTTTTCTACATCAATTGACAAATCAAGTGATTCTTATCTTTTGTTATTTATGTAGCTGATCACATTGTTTTTTTTTTTTTTTTTTTTTTTTTGATGTGAACCAGCCTTGCATCCCAGGTATGAATTCAACTTGGTCAGGATGAATTATTTTTTTGATATGTTGTTGAATTCTATCAGCAAGGATTTTGTTGACGATTTTTGCATCTAGGCACATGAGTAATATTTTTCTGTAATTTTCCTTATTTGTGGGATCTTTCCGTGGCTTTGAGATCAGGGTTATGCTGACTTGCATGAATGAATTTGAGAGTATTCCATCCCTTTCTGTGTTATGAAATAGTCTCAGCAGTATTGTGATGCAGGCTGGGAGCTACTGTGTCCTAGCCCCCTTTTCCTCTCCTCTCCCTCTCGCCATGTTTGTACTTCTCTGCTCGGTGCCCTGAAACTATTTGCAGAATAATAAGCTCAAGCTAAACTATTTCCTAAACTATTTACAGAATAATAAGCTAAACTATTTCCTCCTTCCTGCCATTTGTTTGAAGGCAAGACCTCCATGTGATCTGTAACCAATCCAAAAACATCCTACAAAGATCATGACCATTTTTGGCAGTGTATGCCACCCTGTCATCCTCCTACCTGTGAAGCACATAAATAAAGCTTGTAAAAGAGGATTGGTGGCCGTTCTTCTCCATCAGAGACCATGGTCCCACCTGGCCTCAACTATATCTTGTGTGATGTGTTTCTTGTGTGAGTGAGTTTTCCCATCCCTTTCCTGTCTCCTTTGGCCTTAGACCCTTCTCAGTGCTGGTCCCTGGGGTACCAAACATCGCAGTATTGTAGTGAACTTTTCTCTAAGCATTTGGTAGAATTCTTCAGTGAAGCTGTCTGGGCCATTAATTTTTCTGGCTGGTAGCTGTTTGACGACTTTCTATCTCTTCCTTTGTGATGGGTTTATAAATTTGTTGTACTTCTCCTTGTGATAATTTTGGTAGGTGATACGAATCTAGAAATTTGTCCGTTTCTTCTAGGCTTTCAAATCTGTTATAGTACAGTCTTTTTTAGTATTCTGTTATGATATTTTTTATTTCAATTGGGTCTGTTGTGATATCACCCATCTATTTCTTCTTGGAGTTGTTTCCTCTCCTGTTTTTCTTTGGAAAGTGTAGCCAGTGGTTTATCAATTTTGTTGCTCTTTTCAAAAAACCAGCTCTTCCGACTCGATGGCACTTGGCTTGGCTTAGTTTTTTAAATTTTTTCTATTGTTCTTCTATTGTGTAATTTACTTAGTTCTGCTGTAATCTTTATTATGTATTTTCTTCTGGTCCCTGAGGGGTTCCTCTGCTGCTCTCTTTCTATTTGTTCAAGCTAGGTTTTTTGATTTGGGTCTTTCTTCCTTCTGAATGTGTGCATTTGTGGAGAAAACTTGACCTCTGAGCATTACTTTTGCTGTATCCCATAGGTTCTGGTAGTTTATGTTTTACTCGTCATTTGATTTCAAAGACTTCTTTATTTTGTCTTTGATTTCTTCTATAACCCATGTCTTTGTGTGCAAAGCGATGTTCAGTTTTCTTGATTTCAAATTTCTGCATCTATTTTTTCTGCTATCGATTTCAACTTTTATGGCTTTATGATCTGAGAAGATCATTTGCAATAATTCAGTCTCTTGCATTTTGCTGAGAATTGCTTTAAGTTCTATCTCATGATCTATTTTGTAAAACGTTGCATGTTCCTTGGAGAATAAGATATACTTATCTGTTGTTAGATGAAAAGGTCTGTATGTGTCAATGAGGTCTAGTTGGCTAATTGTTACAATCACATCTTTTGTATGTTTACTGAGCTTTTTTCTGGATGATCTGTCCATTACTGAAAGAGGAGTGTTGAAGTCTCCAGGTCTTATTTTGGAGCTATCTATCTCATTTGTAAATATCAGTGTTTGTTCAGTATTTAGATGCTTTGGTATTGGGCCAAATTTTTAATATTGTTAAGTCCTGCTTATGCATTGAAACTTTCCATAATAAATAGTGACCATCCTTACCCATGATGGTGGATTTTACATTGAAGTCTGTTTTATCTGAGATTAGTGTTGCCACATCTACTCTTCTTTGTACGTTGTTGACTTGGTGTACATTTTTCTAACCTTTAATTTCAGTTTGTTCCTATCTTTGAGACTAAGGTATGTTTCTTGTAAGCAACATACAGACTGATTGTGTGTTTTGATCCAGGATGTCACTCACTGTTTCTTTATTGGAGCATTCAGACTGTTTACATTCAGTGTAATTATTGATAGGTATGTGTTTAGTGCTGTCATTTTAGTGCTTTTATTTTTGTGTTTTTGGTGTTTTCTATATTGCTTTTAATATTGTATTCTGAGTCATTCTTCCTTATAGGTAAAGTTTTCATTTTTTTTCTGTGTTGATTTTATGCTTGTTGAGATCCTGGTATTATGTTTCCTGTTTTGATATGTCGCATTGTTATTTTGCTTTGTGAGTACCTCTATGATCCTCCTTACTATGCTAGGTTTAGACCACACTTTAACTTCTGTGTATCTTTTTAATTTCATCTCCATCTGAGAGGTTTATAACTACTGTAATATATCCCTCTTTTTAGTGTGATGATGTCATCATTTTTATGTTATGATCACTGGTTCCTTTCCTTTAATATTGTTGCTTTGGTTGAGCTTCATGACTTCCCTAACCGAGTAGGATTCTGGATGCTATTTCTTGCAATGCTTCCTTGAATATACACTTGATGTTTTTTATTTTTCTAAACAAAGAGCTTGTTTCAGTATGTCTTGTAGTTTGGGTTTGATTTTTACAGAGTCTCTAAGCTTCTGTTTATCTGCAAATATCTTAATTTCACCCTGGCATTTGAGAGACAATTTTGCAGGATATATGATTCTTGGAAGTTTTTCTCCTACAAGGCTTTGAATGTGTCATTCTACTGCCTTCTTGCCAACATTGTTTCTGCTGAGAAATCATATGCAAGCCTACAGGGCTTCTCTTTGTACCTTAAATTTGCTTTAAGCCTTGCTGCATTCAAGGGCCTCTTTTTATGATTCATCTTATTAAACTGTATTACAGCATGTCTTGGTGCCTTTCTTTTGGGGTCCAGTTTTTTTGGCATTTGATACCTGTCTTGGACATCTGTGTTCTCTTCTTTCTTATTATCAAGAATATTTTCTGTCAGCAATTCTACAGCAGTACTCTATATTTTCAGCTATTCCTCCCTGTTCAGGAACTCCAGTTATTCATACATTATTCTTCTTAATAGATTGCCACATGTTTCTTAATGCTTCTTTATTTTTCTTATTTCTTTTCTCTGATTTCTCCTCATAAATGTTGGTGTCAGTTGCCCCATCCTCAAGCTCTCTAACTCTGGCTTTCATCTCTTCTATTCTGCTCTTTTTGCTTTGGATCAAATTGTCTAATTCTGTAATTTTATTATTGATCCGCTGGATGTCAGATTGTTGATGCTTCATCAGTTGAAATGGCTTACTTAATTTTTCATTTTGTTCTGCTGCATTTTGTTTAATCTCTAAGAGGTCCTTGTGCTTAGTTCTTTTGTACTTAACCCCCAATAATTTCAGAGAGATTTCTTCATCTGGGAAGTTTTTTGATTCCTTATTTTTGGAGTTCTCCAGAGCCATGGTGGACTGCTTTTTTAATTGATTAGCTATTGATAGTTTTCTTCATGCCATCAAGAAGCATTTGGCTTCTCTGGTGTTACTGTAACAGTGACTGAGGTGTATTGCTAATAAGAGAGTAAGGGCACTAGTAGTCTTGGTCCCCAACTGCCTCATTGTGCTCTAGTGGCTGGCTGCTGGTAGACTCTCTGGGATGACAGTCACCACCTCCTTGGTTCTAAAGGTGGTAATTACTTGTGGGAACTCTGTTGTTGCACCAGTTGAGCATATAGTATACTTCAGGGAATGGAGAAGAGAAGGACACTATCCCACTTGACTGCCTGGGGCCACTGTGCTATATATATATGTTTAGCTTAACAATTGTTTATTTGCTGACAGTGCACTATGCAGTATCCACCAAACAGCTCAGCTCACAGGGGTGGCAGGCTCTGCCTCCTAGTTGGCAAAGATGGCACCCTACTTAGGCGTTACTCTGAGGCTAAAAGTCTACGCTATGATGTGGATTGGTGAAGGGTGATAGAGATTCTACAACCCCAAGCAGCATTCAGTTCTAGTTTTAAAACAGTGCATAACTACTGAGCAAGGAGCTATCCATCAGCTGCCTTGATTAGTCAGGCCCTCAGGCATGACATGCCCCACCTTCTGGCTGACAACAAAAGCACATCATGGGCCATCCCCAGACACTATGACATGTTTCAAAGAAGGGAGGGTATAGCACTTTGCCACTGCCAGGCCACACCTGTAACTTTAGGCATGATCGTATTAAACACAGCTTTTCTGCTGGAGAAGTCTTATCTACACAGGCACTGCTTCTCAGCATGAAAATTAGTGCCATCTGAGACTTCCAAATGGCTGACTCTGCCTCCTAGTTCTCCAAGATAGCATTCTGTCCAAGCTGCCCTTCTTGCCACGAGACAGCAAAATCTATGGCATAACTCAGAGAAGAGAGGGTGGAAGTGATGCCTTCAGTCAGCAGCCAGGCTCTCAAAATGTGGCTATCCCAAGCATAGTCTCTGTGCTGCACAAAAGCTGTTTATTTAAGTACTGCAGTTCAGTGTATTTGCTGGATCGTGACCAATCCCTGCTTCTTGGATAACAAGGGAGGTATCAGTATTTACAGTCCTCCCAAATGTTAGGTCGACAGAAGCAGGACTCAGTGAGCCACTCCCTTATCTTTGAGAGGTGTAGTTTCCTTCTTACTGGTGTCTGATTCAACATGACAACCCTATGTCAGAACTTAGGTCTCCCAGGATGTACCTGCTGCTCTGTTGAATTACCATTCCAGGCTTTAGCTCTCAGAAGGAATTGAGGAGACATGTGTCTAGTCCACCGTCTTGGCCCTGTCCCCTTCCTTCTTCTTTTGATGCTTCCTGGGTCATTCAGTATTTTTCCCACAGAATGCTTCAATATTGTAACTTCAGGCTTGAATTTTTATTAATTTTCTTTTAGCCTGAGAAATCCCAAGTATGTTCTTCTCTTTTGATTTTCCAACTGTAGCTCTTTGCACATTTTATTATAATACTTTATCTTGTCAAGCCTCCTTTTGAAATGTTCTGTTCAGCTTTTCTGGCTCATTGTTTCTTTCAT
Organism: Heterohyrax brucei; assembly: GCA_028571685.1. Taxonomy (NCBI): domain Eukaryota; kingdom Metazoa; phylum Chordata; class Mammalia; order Hyracoidea; family Procaviidae; genus Heterohyrax; species Heterohyrax brucei. The sequence goes on from CM053146.1 coordinate 91,832,400, forward strand.
TTGCTGTATCTGTACTATGTTGAAGAGCAAGTTTCAGAATCTCTTCTGACAACTATGTTGGTCTTTTCTTTCTTTCATGTGTTTTTTTTTAATTTTTAATTTTTTTATTTAATATGACTGAGTGAAAATATACATTCCTGTATAAATTTACATGCCCAACTATATGCAGCTTCCACTGCTCTCCCTGTCCGGTGACAGCTAATGACTTCTTGCTTGCTTCTTATATGATGTCCTTAATGTCATTCCACAACTTATTTACTCTTTAGTTATTAGTGTTCAATGAATGGGACAAATCCATTCTTGGAAGGGTCTCTAAATTAAGGAGGAATATACTCAGGGTTCTATTTTTGTTCTCCTAGACTTGCTCTAAGTTTTGATTTTCAGTTTAAACTTAGATATAAATAATTGATATCATCTTCTGTAGTCAGCCTCTGCTTTGTTCTGACTGATGACTGAACATTTCCATTATCTATTTCCACTGAAGTGGTCAATTTGATTTTGTGTATTTTATCTGGCAAAATCTATGTATACAGTCACATTTGATGTTGTTGAAAAAAGTACTTGCAATGAAGAAGCCATTTGTCTTCCATAATTCTATCACACAATCTCAGTCATCATTTCTATCACCAAGGCCATATTTTCTACATACTGGTCCTTCTTCTTTGCTTCCAAAATTTGCCTTCCATTTATCAGTAATTATCAATGTATCTTGATTTTGTGTTTGATCAACTTTAGAATGTAGAAGTTGATAGAAACCTCCATTTATTTCATTGGTGGCCTTGATGGTTGGTGCATAAATGTGAAAAATGCTTGTATTCATTGGTCTCCCTTGTAGGTGTGTAGACATTATTTCACCTATTACACTGTTATATTTCAAGATAGATTCTGAAATATTCTTTTGAACACTGAATGAAACATCATTCCTCTTCTGTCTGTCATTACTGGTGTAATTGATTGTATGATTGATACAAAATGGACAATAGTATGACATTGCAGGATATCAATGTATATCTATTTCATTTGATGACATCCAAGTTTCCTAGGTTCATACTTCATACATTCCATGTTCTTATTATTAACGAATGTTTGAAGCTATTTCCTTTCATTTGAGTTGTGCCACATTAGAATATCAGGGTCTTGAAAACTTTAGCCCATCTACATTATTAAGGTTAACTGTACTTCATGAGTTGTATCTGACTCAATGGCACTTGGCTTGGCTTTGGTACTTTGAAGTGCTTCCTACTCTCTAGTTGTGTTGCTAGTGCCTTCTCACTTGAGGAGCTTATCTTTGACCACTGTGTCAGGCAATCTTCTGCTACTATTCTTCTGGTTTTTAATGACCAATTTTTTCAGAAGTAGACTGATAGATCCTTCTTTCTAGTCTGTCTTAGTTTGCAAGCTCCATTGAAACTTGTCCACCATGGGTGGACCTACTGGTATTTGAAGTCCCAGTGGCATAGTTTCTAACATCATAGCAATCTACAAAGCATGCAGTATGAAAAACTGATGGATGAGTAGTAGTTATTGCTTTTGTAGTACATTTATTTCAATGACTTCGGAGTACATGATTTTCTATATATACATATATATACTTACATACAAAATTAATACATAACATAGGTGAAGTCAACCATCTAATGAGCAATAAGACTAGGTTTGAGGTTTCCTACCTTGTATCCAGTCGTCTTTCCATCTTAGAATAAAAATAAAACAGAAAGAAAGAAAATAAAATGTGAGATTGTACTAGCTATGTTCCAAGCATTGTAGTAACCATTTTTCATATTTTACCTTATAGTATGGTGTGTTGGGGAACACAAGCTCATCCTCTGCAATAATTCATGAGAAAGAATTCACAATACTTAAAAGCTATTATATACATGGTTAGAGTATATAATGGTGAAAAAACAGAGATCAAAATTAGCATGGGTAGAAAGTACATGGGAAGAAGTCTAAGAGAAATCATACTCAAGCTTCTAGGTGTCCTCTCCCAGTGGAGTTATATCAGGATGTGCTTAATTTTCCTAGCAATGATGTGGCAACATGTATGAAGTGTTGTCAACCCAAGAAGATCATTTGATATTTGTTTCAGTGATTTTTTGGGGACTCAGTCACTTAGACAAGCAAAATCTACTTGATTGATCTCAGTTAATCAGACTCCAAGTTTCACTTTACCCAGTTAAAAATTGATGTTCATTATAATTCACATTGCTTAAACAAACTTATCTGGTCAAATTGCTACAGCATGGCCCAAAGCCTCAAGCATACAAAAATAGATCTTAACTGAACACACAGTGAGGTCTAAGACCTAAACTCTACAAAGCACTCTAATCAGGCAGAATATTCAAAGAACTCTGTGACTATCTCATAAGGAATGACCAAAGGATAGTCCTGAAGATAGAGCTTTCTTTAGAGTTTGCAGGTTTTGAGCAACCTAGGCCTCCTGAGTTATTCTGTTGCAATATAGATGTATCTATTTTACAGATTCTAAAACTGAGGAAGAAGTTGAAATAATTGTTCAAAATTCAAAGTTAATCATTTAATTCACAATTGCAAATTTCACATTCTTCATGCTATGCTATATGTTTTGTTCAGTTTTTTTACAATTTTTTTTTACAAAGAGCATAATTATAACCTGATAGCAAACCAAGAAACTTTTTCATGTATTTTATATGTTAATGTAATTGCAAGCATACTAAATGCCTATCTGAACCCAATTATTGAGGTTGATTTATTCCAAAAAATATAATTATCATTTAGACATAAGCTATATGTTAACTTGGTACATCATATTCACAGAAAAAAGGAAGGAACCATTTGTCTCTCAAGTAATGCCAAATATTTTCTCTTTATTGTCTGTATCTACAAATTTCCATTTGGAAGATTTTACTTTTGTGATACAAAATTTTTTTCTGCATAATAACTTTTTGCATCTTTATTTCTGAATGTGATTTTCACTGGATAAGTGGTAGTTAGTGCTTTTATAATACATTTATTTCAACGAGCTCAGAGTACATGATTTTGTATATATATATTTCATATAATATGTACACATGATTTTCATACATATGTGTGTGTATGTATATATGTATACTCTTTCAGCATGTTGAATATATCATTGAAGTCTTTTCTGGCTTTCATTGTCCATTAAGAAATCAGTCGCCAGTAGAATTTAGCTTTTGAGGGCTATTTCTATATACAAGTAGTCCCTGACTTGTGAGTTGAGTTATGACAAACTGTACTTATGATCATCAGTGCATTCTACAGCATCATATCTTCCTGGGAGGAAGCTACAAGTAAACACATGCAAGGGATACGAAAAAAATTTGTCAGTTATGTGAACTTGCTCCAAATATTTGGTGACAATAATATGATGGAAGAGACTGATGAAAAGAACACTGAATTTAGAACTTGATATCTCTGATGTGGAACAGCTCATAGATCATGAAGCAGTTTTGCTATAATATATGTAGGTATGGCTTTCTTTTTCTTTTATTCTGCTTGAGCTTTTAAGTAGTTTTTGTTTCCAATCAGTAGATGAATGTCTTTCATTAAACTTTATAAATGTTTGGTAGAAGTCACCTGTGAAGCCATCTAGTCCTGGGCTTTTCTCTCTGTGTGTGTGTTTCCTGGCATATCTGTTTCATTTTATTTTATTCCTTTAGTTGAAAAATACGTTGCTATATGGTTGCTTTCAGTTGGAATCAATTAGACAGCAGTGGGTTTGGGTTTTTTATACTGAGAAATAAGGGAAAGTCTACAAAAAAATGGCCAGTTTCATGAGGCCTAAAGAGACCTGGGCTTTTATCGTTGATTCAGGTAACTTCTCTGTGTATATACAAGTATATATTTTTTATTTTGTTAAATGATGGATGATACTCCTTTTTTTGTTTTCTAATTGTGCTTTCAGTGGAAGTTTATACAGAAAAATCATTTGTCATTGAACAATTAATACACATATTGTTTTGTGACATTGGTTGCTGACCCCATGATATGCCAAGACCCTTCCCTTCTTGACCTCAGTTTCCCCATTTCCATTTGTCCAGTTTTCAACAATATGAATGCTTTATGAACTTTTTCCTACATTATGATTTTTTTGCAAGATGTCATACTTGTGCAGGGGCCATGCTAAACTTCTCTATCATTCTAATTTTAGAATGGGTGTTGCAGAAGCAGATATTCATGACAAGTTTTTTTTATTATTATTACTAATTCAGTCTCTTTATTATAAGTATGTTCTTAGCTTAGTCTTTCTTCTATGGAAGGTTTGCTGTTTATGTCTTTCTAGAAATTTGCCCTTTTAGTAGTTATCGAACATGTTTGAAATTCAACTAGGATGCTCTTTGGAGGACGGAATGGAAAGACTTGTCTCATATACTTTGTACATGGTATCATAAGGGACCAGTCCTGTAGAAGGCATTGTGCTTGTTAAGTTAGAAGGTTAGTGAAGGAGAGGAAGACTCCCAATGGGATAGATTAACACAGTGTCTGAAACAATTGAGTTTATACATAACAATGATGTATGAATGATGCACCACAAGCAGTGTTGTGTTCTGTTGTACATAGGGTCACTGTGATTCAGAAGCAATTCAGAGACTCTTAATAACAATAATGTGTTTGCACACAATAGTTTGTAGCATCCTTTTGTAATCCCTCTGGTTTCTGTAAGCCTGGTGCTGTTGTTACTGTTAGGTGCCCTCCAGTCACTTCTGGCTAATAACACAGAGAAGGAATTCATGAACTTGAAGACAGAATGGTGGAAAGAATCCAGCCAAATCAGTCTTCAAAAATGAAACATAATTTAGACATTTCCAGATAAAATTGAATTTATTGCTAAGAAACCTGTCTTACAGAAAACACTAAAGGAAGCCCTTAACAATGAAATGAAAGAAAATAGAAATGGAATAGGGAATAGAAAAACAATAGAGAGGCTAACAAAATTCAGTGTAAACTCTTTGAAGAGTTTTTTTTAAAAAAGAAACAAACAAACAAAAAATCCTTAGCTAGATTAACCAAAAGGAAAAAAGAGAGAAGACTCAATAAAATCACAAATAAAAGAGGAGACAATACCAGTGGTGTATCAGGGTTAGTATTAACTCATGGTGTCAGACCCCTATCCCACAGGAGTGGACAGGGCAGACTGGTGACCCTCTCCCACTTTTTGTGGGAAGATTGGCCTAACTCCTGACACCCCCGGGGTTGAGCTCTGTGCAGCACTCTCCCACCTCTCCTGGCTCCACCCTTCATGGCTCCCCATTGGTCTCCTCTCCTGTTGCCCAAGGTGAACACCTTTCACTCAGGGGACTGTTCAGAAGCCAAACCACTAGCACCCTGAGTAATAGGTGATTGGGCTGATGGATGTTTTGGATTATTTGGATGTATGGAATTGTCATTCACCTGAGGTAGGGAAACTTATGGGAGGAACAGTTAAGTCTGGTGAAGTGGATTTTGAGAATGTTGTATTTTATAACAAATTGAAAGTGTGGATAAGTCAGTTGCAGAAAGAAGTCCTGAGTTTTTAGATACGTATGAGGTATACATTCATATATGGAATTAATGGAATATAGACAGCCTAGATGACAGGGTTTGCCACGTAATTTATGGTTCCCAAGGAAAACTGAAAATGTAGCCCCTTGTGAAAAAACAAAAACAAAAACAGGAAAGGTGTTTCCTCCTTCTGCAATCTCTCTTTCAACCTGTCTTGCTGTTTTTTTAATATTGCACTTGCTGTGCACAGGAATAGTTGTGAAGAGAGTGGAGACTGTCATAGATGCCCAGGATCCCACCTTGTGACTTAACTGTATGGGAAATACGCACTCATCTTCAAGCCTCCCGGCACCTGCAACCAGGTCCCTGGCATCAGGGAGGACAGAAACAGTAGTTGCTGGGTGGGAGCAGTAGAATGGAAGGCTGAGGTGGGGAAAACGGGTTAGAGTGGAAACTGTATCTTTATGTGAGCAGAGGCTCCAAACTACTGGTGTATATTCTATTGTCTCATCAGATTTCACTTACAAAACACAAATTCAAAGATAAACTTTTAAGAGTTTCATAATGATTACAGTAGAACAATAAATACCAAGAAAGTCTTGTACGTCTGCAGTGGTCTCACATCATGAAAAAGATCCCACTTAAAAGCCGTTAGTATAAATGAGATCACTAGGAGAGTTAGTGTAGAGAGTGAAGAGAAGGATTAGCTGTAAGGTGCTCCAATATAAACAAAGTAGAAAATAGAAGGAACCAGCAGAGGAAATTGAAAAGGAGGCATCAAGGAGGTAGAAAATAACTTCAGAAAGCATGGCACCTTGAAAACCAAGAGAATGTTGTTCATGAACACGAAATGCTGCTGAGGGGTTGAACAGTAAAATGGATGTCTAAATTTAGCAACCCAGAATTCACTGATGATCTTGACATCAGTAATTTTAGAGATATGAGGAGGGTAGAAAGCCTAAGTAGAAAGTATTTGAAATCAAGTAGTAGGAGAAGAGTTGCAACATTAACATGGGCCACTGTTCCAAGGGTTTTCCTGAAAAAAAGAGCAAAGAGGTAGTAGCTAGCGGGGGAAGACAAATCAACACATTTTTAATAACAATGTGAGATATGTCATTAATAAATCACTTTTAAGTATAAGCATCACTTACTGGTAAATGTGTGCCATGTGACTGCAAGTGGAAACAAGAACACTGAATGATTTGCGAGTTATAGGTAACTGATTCTCTCTTCTGCTTATTTTAGAATGAGTTATAAAGTCAGTGCAGTCAACTTGAATATGCAGATGTAAACCCTTAGCATCTTTTTTGAAATATCAGCAACATGTTTTAAATGATTCTGAATTCAGTTTTGGAGTTTTATAAAACATTATGATACTACTCAAGGTAAATACCAATATGAATGGTCTCAGCTCTTGGCAGCCTCTGTTTTTAATGAAATAAATCCTTTGGACATAGTAAAGGTGGCCTAAATGTAAGTGTACTCATTTTTCTTTTCCAAATATGCTTTCTTTGTCATTTAAAATAGTCTCTATCTCCTGATGATAATTTTTTTGGAAAACATACAGTGATATTATGGATATTCCTTATAAAAGTGTTTCTTCATTTAGTATTTGTAACGTACTTGTGAAAAAAGTGAGCCTTATAAGTACACATTATAAGAGATCTACTCCACTATTTTAAAATAAATATCATTATTCTTTATTGCCTCATTTAAAACTAACTTATTAAAACATTAAATCTTTCCAACTTTGGCTATCTATATAAAAGTTTATTAATGTGTAAAACCTTGGTTAAAATAAACCTAATACAGAGTGCCTTCTGACACTGATACTTATATTAAGAATGTACTGAAAGCTTATTTCTAACCTTGATTATCACTATTGAATCTATAATGGAAAAAAATTTTTCTAAAATTATACATAGAGATCTAAGATTAAGAGCATAGAATAACAAAAGACATGTTAGAGTAAGTTAAGTGCAAACAATAAAAATAGTGTTGTGGAAAGAGCAACAGTTATAAGGATAAGTGCTTTTTCAGGAAGTAGATTACTTACAAAAACAACTTGAAAATTGAGAAACATCTAAATGTAATTATTTTTATCTATGTTACAGCTAATTACTTAGACCATACATCTTTATATTTTCAATATTTGCATTCTCTGAGGGTGGAAGTGACCTGAAATAGACATGCAATTTATTTTAAAGTCAGTTTCACTATATATTTATTGAAAAAAATAAAAAACCTGTTACCATAGAGTTGTTTCCAACTCATAGTGACCCTGTAGGACAGGATGGAGCTTCTCCTTATGACTTCCAAGGAGTGTCTGGTGGATTTGAACTGCCAACCTTTGACTTAGCAGCCATGGCTTTAACTGCTATGCCACCAGGGTTACCATATATTTATTAGGCTTTGTGGAATTTGTGATTCATGCTTCAAGATAAGTTTATTCATATTCAAAGAAATGTTTTGTTAGAAAAAAGGTATTAGTAATAGTCCTGATTAATCCTCTAATGTCTAATTGATGATGAAATCTTGTAGTGCCTTAAAGAAAGCTAATTTATTACATACCATGCTTAAGCTTGATTATGTTTTGAAGCTTGACTTAAAAACAGCCATTTTATTTAAAAATGTATAACAACTAGGGCCTTTTGCCATTTTATGCATTTTTTCCATTGTTATTTCTTTCCATCTTTTCCTGTTTCCCTTTTCCATTTCCTCATTTTTTTTTTAAGCCATCAAATTCATCTGGAAGATCTCATCTCTGAGTCATGTTGTTATGTATTTGCATTTCTTTTTCTTTTTGGCACATACAGTATAACATTAAATGTTCATCTTTGTATTTCACATTTTGAGTATTTTCTTTTCTTTATAATTTAGGATAGTTTACAGTCGGCAAAAAGTGAGTGTTATTTTCTCTTAACCTCTAAATATTATTGAATAGCTATTTTGAATGGTTACATGGTTAGTGTTCATGAAGTGGAGAGAAGGAAACATTCAGAAAGGCCATATTTTTATGCTCATCCTTACTAACTCCTTACTTTTGAAGACAGCATAAATATTTTGTAAATTAGAAAAAATAACAGAACGATTATTATTCATTTTGAATGAGTTTAACATTTTATATCATTTGTATTCTAGTAAATTAGTGAACATTTGCAGGTCTGTAGTTGCTTTATTTAGGATTCTCTCATTTTCATGAGATCAGCAGTTTAAATCTCTAGATGTAGTCTGCTTGTTCCCATAAAGAGAGACACTCAAAAATTCTATTTGGTATGAAAACTCACATCAAAGTATATGGAACTATTATTTCATAAGTTCTCATAAATAATTTACATATTTTCAACTTTAGGAGAATATGTCTAATCACTCAGTGAATATGTAATTAATTCTCTAACTTCTCTATGTTAAATTGGAATTTATGATTTTTCTTCACACAGCAAACTTGAGACTTCTATATGTAACTAAAATATGCAGGATTCTTAAGACTTATAATTTAGCCTCATTTCCTACATTTTTTGAAAAACTGAAAGCATTCAACCCGATATCTAAAACTCCCTTACTTCCTAAAAATAAAATCAAAAGCATGCCTGTCTAAAAGCAGAAAATTTAGTTATATTGTGAGTGTGACCCATTTAAAACGGCTCTATTTTATGCCTTGTAGTTTTAAATGGACCAACTTATTTAAGTAACTGAACACAGAGAGGCTTAGAAGGAAAACCTAACAACTGGAACAATATGATGATGGTATCTTGTAAATTTCATTGCTCTGTGATGCATCAGCCTGTCAAAGATTTACTTTTATTTTTTAGTATTTTCTCCTCTCTGGAGGTTATTTCCTATAGAGACAGTAGGGGGGAAAAGCGATTTTTGTGTTCTTGTTATTAACTTTCAGTGTTTTGCTCTACCCTAAGTGTCTTAGATAACCTTCATATATACTTTATAGATATACTAAACGTTAAATGATATAAAGCAAAAATTAATGAAAATGAATGAGAATAGCCCTTGCTTATTTTTTTGAAGGACATATCAGTGTTTGTGAGAACAAGAGACCTACTGCAGTAGTTAGAGCAGCACATAGTATTTTTTCTAACAGAACTGCTTCTGACCTGAAATTCTGATCAGAAGCGTCCTTGCTGGAGGTCTTTCTAAGGACAGCCTGAGAGCGATGCCAAATTGGGAAGTACAGGCTAATGTTCTGGGACCTTCTGTATACACAGCCAGCAGAACAGTCCTCAGTCAAATGCCCTGTTCTTGTCCATGTCAGATGAGCCGTATAAACTTTGTCTGGCCAGCTTGTGGGATTATCTTTCCAAAAGAGACAAGAAGGGTGGAGGTGTTATTTAAATAAGCATCAAAAATACTCTGCTTAGTTATTCAGAGCCAAAACAGTTAGAATCCTAATTGTGTAAAAATGTACATTGCCTCCAACAGCATTACACAACACAGAAATTTGGACAAACAACGGGCACATTTCTTCTGACATGAAAAATGAACCGTAACCAGGATGATGGAAAGCACATAGCAGCTCTAATACTTGTCTTCTCATCATGGGACACAGCCTTGGCTTGGAGTTTCCTTTCTTTACTGAAAGCTCATCAGTGAAAGAATCCAGTATCTTAGGGCTTTAAGTTGTATTCAGGTCTTAGTCATGGCCCTGTGTAGGCAAAGGAGTTGGCAGTATAATGACCCAGAGCTGTTATGTCTGTTGGCAAAATGTAGGCTGACATAAGGTTGTTCCGTATGTGCTTCCATCTAAACGCTGATCTGCCAGAGCTCTCAAGCAGCCATGCACAAATTCGAAGGCCTGTCCATGAGCATGATGGCTGGCATTGAAAATCTGCAATGATGGCAAATGAAATGGTAAAATTACTTTTTCTCCCCTTCACATTTGAACTTATGACAAAATTCTCGGTCATTCAAATGTCATTTCTAGAAATTCAGTCAAAATCATTTATGATATACAGTGATTGAACTTTAGGTCAGAAGAAAGCATTTGACATGAATTCATTTCAAAGTTCTTCACTTTTGGAAAACTGAAATCCAGAGAAACAAAATATAATATCTATGAAACAAGGAGCTTAAAACTTAGTTTTCGTAAATTATAGGTTTGAATTATCCTTGCTGCACAAAGGTGACTTTTATACTGCTGGCAGTGGAGCCAGTAGTTCATTCACTTAAATAGCAAATATTAATAGAGACCAGTCATGTATCAAGTACTGAACAGGGAACTGAAGATAGAGATGTTAAGAGGATACAAACTTACCTTCTCTAATAGGGGGACATACAACAAGCAAATAGAATAAATCATTTCATCAACCACACAAATAGCACAAAAGCTAAGTATCACTTGACTTTGCCAATTGGTGCAGAAAAGGCATTTGATAAAGTCCAACACCTATACATTCTAAAAACTCTCAGAAAAATAGGAATAGAGAGGAAATTCCTCAAGCAGTAAGGGGCTTCTATACAAAGCCAGCCACCTGCATCATCTTGAATAGAGAAAAACTGAAAGAATTCCACTTGAAAATGGGAACTAGACTAGAGTGCCCACTCTCACCACTTCTATTCAACATTGTACCAGAGGTTCTAGAGAGAGCAATTAGACAAGAAAAAGAAATAAAGAGCATCCACATCAGCAAAGAAAAAATAAAAATCTCCCTATCTACAGATGATATCATTGTGTATGCAGGGAATCCGTAAGTAAACTGCTCAAACTAATAGAAGAGTTCAGCAAAGTATCAGAATATAAGATAAACATAAGTAAATCAGTAGGATTCCTTTACACCAACAAGGAGATCATCAAAGAAGAAATCACCAAATCAATATAATTTACTATAGCCAAAAAAGAGATTAAATATCTAGGAATAAATCTAACTAGAGAAATAAGAGACCTATACAGAGAAAACCACAACATCTGGCAAGAAGCCAAGATAGGCTTACCTAAATGGAGAAACCTACCCTGCTCACGGATAGGAAGACTTAACACTGTGAAAATGTCTATGTTACCCAAAGCCATCTACATATACAATGCAATCCCAATACACATTACAGTGTCATTTTTAAATGAGATGGAGAAACAAATCACCAACTTTGTTTGGAAAGGGAAGAAGCCCTGGGTAAGTAAAGCACTACTGAAGAAGAAGGACACAGTGGGAGGCCTCACACTACCTAAGCTTAGAATCTATTACACTGCCAGAGTAGTCAAAACAGCCTTGTACTGGTACAAAAAGAGACTTACAGACCAATGGAACACAGCTGAGAATCCAGAGATGCCGGCATCCTGTTATGAATAGTTGATATTCGACAGAGACCCTAAGATTGTAAACTGGGGTAAAAACAGTCTTTTTAACAAATAGTATTGGCAAAATTGGATATCCATCTGCAAAAACTGAAACAAGACCCATATCTCACACCTTACACAAAAATTAACTCAAATTGAATCAGAGACATAAATATAAAACCTAAAACAATAAAAATCATCAAAGAAAAAGTAGGGTCAACAATGAAAGTTTTAATACACAGCTTAGACAGACTTCAAAATCTGGCAAAGCACAATCAACAGAAGAGGAAATAGGTAAACGGGAGCTGCTAAGAATCAAACTTTTTCTCATGAAAAGACTTTAAGGAGGGAGTTAAAAGGCCACCTACAGCATGGGAAAAAATATTTGGCAACTACATGTCAGACTGACAGCTGAGTTCCATAGTCTACAAGGTACTGCAAAATATCAGTAAGAAAAAGATAAATAACCCAATTAAGTGATGGGCAAAGGAGATGGACAGACACTTCACCAAAAGGGACATCCAGTCAGCCAAAAAACACATGAGTAAATGCTCACAATCATTAGCTATCAGAGAAATCCAAATCAAACCTACAATGAGATACCATCTCACCCTAACAAGTTGGCAATGATCCAATAAACATAAAACAACAAATGCTGGAGAGGCTGTGGAGAGATTGAAATCTCCTCCACTGCTGGTGTGATTGAAAAATGGTACAACCTCTTTGGAAAGCAATTTGGCATTTACTTAAAAAGCAGGAAATAGATCCAGTAAACCTACTGTTTAGAATATATCCTAAAGAAACAAAGAGTGTCACACAAACAGATACATGCACACATGTTCATTGCAGCACAGTCCACAGTAGCAAAAAGGTGGAATCAATCCAGATACCCATCAACAGATGAATAGATAAATAAACTATGGTACATATACTCAATGGAACACTATGCAATGATAAAGAACAATGGTGGTGTTAGGAAGCATCTCATAACTCGGTTTCACTTGGAAGACATTATGTTGAGTGAAATCAGTCAATGGCAAAAGGACAAATATGAGACCCTTGCTATAAGGACTTAAAATAGACTTACGTACAGAAGGAAAGACTCTTTGACAGCTGCAAGGGAGGGGAGGGAGAGAGAGGATCAGTCATAGATTAGATAGTTGAAAGAAATTTGTTTGAGTAAAAGCAATGACAGCACACAGTATAAAGAGATCAACTTAACTGGATTTCAACACAAACTGAAAACTCTTGTGTACTTAACGCAATATTGTGAGGATAGAACAGCAGAAGTGGGCACCTGGAGACCATGCTCTTGGGGATGTTGAGGCCTATCAGCATAACTAGCCTATTGCTAGGAGAGTCTTCTGCAACCCATATTGGTGAGTGGCATCTGGGATCTTAAAAGCTAGCGTGCTGCCATCTGAAATACACCAGATAGTCCCAACACATTCAGAACAGATGATCACTGAGAACAACAAAAACCTGAGGGAGAAAGAGCCCAGGAGACAGGAGGACCCATGTGACTGTATGAACTTGTGACAAGAAGAACCAGATGGTGCCTGACTCCCAACAAGGACAGCTGTGATAGGGCACACACTGTTGGGTCCCAGTGGCAGCACCAGACAAAGAGAGATGCACCTCAAGAACTCCACTAAAAGACAGAAAATGATGGTCTGGCAGCATAAGGGTTCCCCTTGAAGCATGAGCCCTAGACCCGCTGCTGCCCCTGACCAGAAAACATTGCTGAGGTCAAGTCTTGGGATAGGAATGGAGTGGACTCAGGGACACAGTGTGACCGTATGCTGTGTGTACTGTATGGTTCTATACGTGTATAGGATGCTGTCCTACTGGCTTCTTACTGGAGGGGAAAGGATAGGGTAGAAAGGAGGGGAGGGAAGATTGTTAATAGAATACAATATATATGCAATGAAAGGGAAGAATATGCTATCACCAGACAAGGATAGCAGAAAGAGCTGTAGATAGGCAGGCATGCAAATTTAATTTGGATTGTCCACTTTCATTTAATCACAAAAAAAAAAAAATCATTTCAGATAATGATACAAATTACTCTATCAGTGAAATGGACAGTGTGAAGACAGAGTGGGATACTTCAGATTTATTAGTCAGAGAAATAATTTCTGAAATGATATTTGAACTACTATCTGCATAATAAAAAAAAAGTATCTGTTTGTTTTTGGGGAAAGCATTCTTGGTAGGGGAAACACAAACCACTAAGCCCCTAAAATGACAATAAACCTCAAGTGTACAGAAAGAAAAAGACAACTATTATAGCAAGAGTAAAGTGGGAAAAAGGAGTTATATGGGGTGAAATAAAGTAGGCAGTCACTGTCCAGGTCATGAAGAATTTATAAGCGAGGATATATGTTGTTACTATCATTGAACTGATTTAAACTCATAGAGACCTTATGTGTGCAGAATAGAACTGCTACATACGGTGTGCAAGGCTGTGACCTTTCAGAAGGAGATGACTATGTCTTACTTCTGAGACATCTCTAGGTAGATTCCAACCACCAAGGTTTGGACTAGTATTGAACATTTAATTGTGTCATGCTATGGACTCTTAAACCAGTGTAACACATTTGTTATTTTATTTTGAATTTAATGGAATCCCTTTCTAAAGAGGGAAGAAATGTGATCCAGTTTACATTTTTTAAAGATTACTCCTTCAGAAAAATTAGATAGGTAAGACTGTATTCACAGAAACCATTCTGGATATGGTTTATCTGTGTATCATAGGGTTTGCTACAATAGTAGCCCAGGCAAGGGAAACCATATTTCAGAATACAGGATATAGAAAATATGTTTTGGAGTTTAGATACAGTTTGGAGACAAAGCTGGAGAACTTGTTGGTGATAAGACTTACGGGATGAGGGCAAGCGAGGTATCAAAATTAACTTGTTTGGCTTGATTATCTTGGTATATAGCAGGGACGTTTACTGAGACAGAAAGAAACAGAGACGCAGGAATTTTTGTAGGGGAGGGAGACAATAAATTAGAGTTCTGTATTGGCTGCGAGATTAAGACAAGCATGTGTAATGCTACTTAGTAGTAGAACTATGAATATAAATAAAAAACATTAAGGGAAGTACAGCATATAACATTCTAGAGTAGAGGCTGAGTTGGAATTTTCATTTTTTATTTTCTATAGGTACTTAAAGAAGAATGAGCCCTGGTACATAGTGGTTACGCATATTGTTTTTAACTAAAAGATGGATGGCTTGAATCAACCAACCACTCCTTGGAATTCCTAGGATAGTTCTACTCTGCCGTATAAGGTCACTATATTTGTTATCATTGTGTGCCATTATCCATTAACAATTACCATTATTTATATTTCCCGTTGCCTTGAAAATCTGCTCAAGCTGGTAGCAAACTAGATTCCAAAACTTGATATTAGGATTCTAATATAATGAATATAGCATTTGTTTCTGACATTTAAGGTAAAGGGGGTTTTACTTTTGTCACCGTACTAATGGATCAAGACAGGACTGCAACACATAAACATTTGTATAAATTAGTATCTTCGTGTAAATGCTGTGTGCTGTCATTTTGTTTTTAATTAGTAATTAAATTTAAATAAAGCATTAGAAGTATTTTAAAAATCTAATTCTAAATTCAAACATCATAGAGATATTTACCATTCATGTATTCTTAGTGCCTTTACCATTATCATTTTGGTGGTAGGTTTATTTAGAGAGTATTGCATAGATATTGAAAATAATACCTAGTACTCAAAATGGTCATGCATTTTAAAGAATTTTTGCCCAGATGGGAAATGCAAAGTTATACCTAAGGAAAGGAAGGAAAAGTACTTACTTAATGATTCAGGTAGAAGCTGACTTAATGCCTTGTATACAGAAATAGAACAAAAAAATCTACTGCTTCTAAATTATTCTTGCATTAATCAACCATCCGAGTCTCACTGTCTGAATTTCTCAGCTATGCAGTGTATATGTGTGTGTTTGTGTTTACTTGTCAATTACAAACAGTTTATAGACTATGTGAAAATGATTATAATTGTCTAAGAGCAAAGTCACCATCACCTTAGATAGGGCAAAAATGGCAGCAGCAAGGACATTATAATTGCAGAAACTACTTAATGACATTTCTTCTTTGCTATAAATTATAACTAAAGCAGTTGTCTCTTTGTTACTATAACCAACTGCTGATTATATGTCAACTTAGAATATTCTAAGTCATTTGAAAGTAGTGCACTCACAGCTGCTAGTCCTTTGTGATGGGCAGGTGATTAAAAAATGTGTATGTTGCAAAGAAGTTGTAAATATCCTTCAAACAAATGATGATGTACTCATTTTCACCAGAATTTTTTATTTCTGTCCTTTAGAAAAAATAATCTTATCACCTTTTTT
Organism: Heterohyrax brucei; assembly: GCA_028571685.1. Lineage (NCBI taxonomy): Eukaryota > Metazoa > Chordata > Mammalia > Hyracoidea > Procaviidae > Heterohyrax > Heterohyrax brucei. The sequence continues at coordinate 91,848,558 of CM053146.1, forward strand.
TGTTTAAATACATATATCTTTAAATTTATTCTAAAATAATAAGCTGTCACACCTGGATCACATTAAGACTACATGTGAGAGGAAGGGTAGATAACTTTGCCTCCGTCTTGTAGGCCGACTCTGAAAACAACATAGGTCACAAAACAAAAGACAAGGAACACTAGTATTTATGGTCCTATATACCTGCTGGTTATTGAGTAGCAACCATCATAAAACAACGAAAATCAAACCCATTGCCATCTAGTTGATTCCGCCTCATAGCCACCCTATTTGATAGAGTTAAACTGCCCCATAGTGTTTCCAAGGAGCACCGGGTAGATTCAAACCCCCAACGTTTTAGTTAGCAGCCCCAGTTCTGAACCACTATGCCACTGGGATTCCAACAACTGTTATGGGGGCTGTAAATTCTAAGATCCTGAGCTGTCTGTGTGCCATTTTTTTATTTCCATGTAGGCAAAGCAGTTTTAGCAGTGGGGGAAGTCCACTGACGGAGAGATGGCAGGTGCTGGTTGTTGGCAGCCAAAGTCATTGTAGCAGCTGTGCTCCAATAGTAAAGGGATCTCCAGGATGTCAGCGCAGCTGTGAAGGTGTCTGCTGTGCTACTTGTGCCACCGTGTCAGTACATACTTGCAAGCATAAAACCAAACCAAACCTGTTGCCAATGAGTTGATTCCAACTCCTAGCAACCCTGTAGTAGAACTGCCCCATTGAATTTCCAAGGAGCACCTGGCAGATTCGAACTGCCAGCTTTTTGTTCAGTAGATGTAGCACTTAACTACCCTGCCACCAGGGTTTCCTCTGTAGGCGTATGGATATATTTTTTCAGTTGTCTTTCCAATAAACCTATATCCTTTTATGGAACATATTTTTTTGGTTAAATTTGAAAATTGTGTTTTGTTTATTTACCAGTAAGATGGCATTGACAATAGAATGTCACAATCCCTTACCAACGTTCTGTATCTGGTCTAGTTTTAGTTATTTTCTGTATGAGTGGCTAGGTGCCCCGACAGGAGTCTGCAATGCCATTGTCAATGTCTGTGGTAAACAAGGATGAATTACCAAATAAGTTATGGACAGGCTTACTTGCCCTTCCTTACTAATCTGTACTGCACAATTTCACCTGTTCTTTTCACCACAACAAATTTATAGTGAAACTCATGTGAAATTATGTACCACAAATTAGTAAGCACACGTAAGCCTGGGAGTGCTTTGCTTACTGGCTAATTGGCCCGATGGTAAAGCTTCTGAGTGGGTCTCATAAGGCCACTCAGGTAAATAGATGCTGAAGAAAGGAAATGCCCAAACATTTCAAGATCTAGTGGGCACAGACTCTGTGTTAATATTGGTATTCAGAGACCTAAAGCATTATTAGCTCACGCAGTCTCCAATGGTTTTATGAAGTCATCCTGGTCCTATACTTTGGTTCACAAATACATCATTGGAATATCCATGCTGTATGGTAACCTTGGTGTATGAAAGGCTGTTTTAGGCTCCAATCCTGGATAAACTGTATTAGTGATCCTTTATTGAATAATGTATTCCCTCAAACTTGATAGCTTAAGCAACACATATTTATTATCTTACATGCCTGTATGTCAAGAGTCTGGACTCAGCTTCTCTGGGTCGTCTTCTTAGGATCTCTCAAGGATGTTATCAAGATGTCAGGTGAGTGCCATCTGGGGCTTGACGTCTTCCAAGCCTATGTGATTGTTGGCAAAATGAACGATTATCTTGTCCTGTACAGAAAATATTTACCAAACCCTGCCCAATCCTCTCTCTCCTTCCCCTCCCTTGCAGCTGTCAAAGAGTCTTATTATTCTATAAACTGTATTTGAACTAGTTTCAGGATTTCATAATGATAACTAACCTTTTACTTTTTTAAATTTTGTTTCTTATCACATTTGGCCTCTTAATGCAGTTATATTCAGTCTCTCACCACTTATATCTTACTTTACTATTGAAAACTACTACTACAAGAGAGCATCATGTTCTATGTATTCACAGAATGGTGCCTACAGCACCCATTCTAGTAATTTTCCTGTAGTAGAAATTCAGTCTCATACTTCAGTGAATGAATGTGCTAGGTTAAAAGTAATTTGGGTCTTTGCCTGGTAATTTGTCAGTCCTTGGTCGCCATGAGTCGGATCCGACTCTGCAGCACTTGGCTTGGCTGGTGATACAAGGATTTTGCTAAAATGATGTTTGCTTAAATAACATTTTATGTCATCTTTATTTGTATTTTAATAAAATTCATTCATATTATAGAAATCAAGTATATTCACACTTTACAGAGCTGAAAGAACATACACATTTCTGTTTCCTCATGCAGTATATCTAATATCTCTTATTTGTTGTTTGTTATAGGTAAAGACTATGTCTCTCCAAAGGCATTTCTCTTTCAAAGTTTTACTTTTCCCATCAAATGAGTGGTTTTTAAATAATTTGAACATTGTACAATGCTAAGGAAATTTTATCTACTTAGGCCGTGATTTTGAAAGTTACTTCCTTTTTAGGTATAGTTCTTTAAATACTAACACCAGTTTGTCATCACTAAAAGGTGCATACTCACGTGGATTTTAGAGTTACAATTTTTTCTCAGCCAGTTGCTCATTCTGTAATCATCCTCTTAACGCTGAATAAACTTACTGGGTTTTCTTTTCTTCTTCTTCTTTTCTGTAATGATACATGAGAATGAGATAGAGATTTTGAATTGGCTACACACGTCATTAAATACTATTATGTATATAGAACTGAAATAGTACTATAAATTAAATTGCTAGGGTTATTATTTAAGATATGAAATAACATTTTCATAATTATTTCAAAAATATTTCCTTTATCTATGGGTAAAGAAAAAAGTCATTAGGGACTAGATCAGGTGAGCAGGGAGGATGTTCCAATACGGTTGTTTACTGACTAAAAACTCCCTCACAGACACCTATACAATTAAGTTTGAGAACTTGCCACCTTGTGCAATGGCTATTCCAGAAAGAGTTCCAAAACTGCTTTGAAGGGTGGACTAGGTGCTGGAGTCAGTGTATAGCTTCCCAAGGGGAGGACTTCAGAGGTGTCTGTAGTGATATCCAGCAAGGAGGTATGTTGCACTTTTTCTAGGATGAGTTCAGGAACTTAATTGGCAATCCTTGTATATACTTTATTTTTACGTAAATAACATGAGCCTTTTGCATTTGTTTCCCAATCACTTCCTGGGCTCCTGCAAGGTATTTTCGTAAGTGTGGTATGATAACTTTCGTCACAGCAGCTTGCAAAAAATCAAAACCTGGCATAGCAGCACATCAGAAAATACCTTGTTGTGGGGAGAGAGCAGCTGGGAAATAAATGTAGAAAGCACATGTGCTTTGCCTAAAATTATGGCATTTTATTTTCTTGTGAGAAAAGTTTCATGAAAATCTTAAAAGTATAAAAGTTAATATCATACAATTGAACAGAAATTATTTCTCAAAATTTACACCACATCTGTAAATTTTACCGTGTTCCTCTGAATTTATTTTCACCCATTACATTTCTCAGTATGGTTATTAAGAGAGTAACACCTTCTGCATTGACACAAAATATGTTGTTTATGCTTTCCACTTCCATTTGCAAATTTTTATGTAAAACCTAAGTCAAATTTTAGATTGCCTAAAAATATATTCCATATGCTGTTTCAGTTTAGGGCATCAGAAAGCCATGTATTTGAAGTGGCAGAAAGTATAGACTAAAATTAGGTTCAGACATCTAACGTATCTTTGGTAAGGCATTTAGAAGTAAAATAGTTCTTTTTAATTTTGTATAAAAATGCCAAATGTGCTTTTATGCTATTTACGTTACTTTGGCTAATAGAATATTCCTTTGGAACTGATGTCTATCGTTGAGATTAATAAAGTTCTCTGTGCTTTTGGTGTCAAAATTGCAACTCTGAAATGTTGAAACAAAATGGCACATATCTTAAAAACTGTAGACTTTGTAACCCTTTAAAATTTTATGCGAGTCCTTAAAGCTCCATAAATCATTCTTTTTAATATATAATTCAGTTTCAATTTTATTCACTTACAAAAGAGAATAACCCCACAGCAGTAATAGTGTAATTACTTTTTTTAATGAACTGAGTCCAGAATGTCTATAAAGCAATGCTTTTGCTAGTGAAATTTTAAGGTATGCTTGATTAATACTAACTGTACAGATACTTTAGATACCATGCAGTAGGATTGTCCTCCCCAAAAGGCAAATTTATATGGTCAAGATAGTAGGGAGCAGAGATGACAGCTTTCAGACTTTAAATTAGTGATTTCTTGATAAAATGGCAAATAAAGAATATCTAATATTCAATCAAGAAATTAGAGGATCAAGGACAAATTGTAAATTAACAATAAATGTGTTGCTTTTTCTCTGGTTAATAGTGGTACTTCAAAAACCTCTTTGTCTTTCCAATAAAGGTAACCGACTCATGTACCAGAGCTTTTTAGTACTTGCCTATTTACCTCTTTCTTTGTTCTTTGTGATTTTATATCTGTCAGTCAAAACTAGTACACTACATTCGAGCCAAGTATATGGTCTCATTGTTAAGAGAGAATCATGATGAGACTTGAATTTAAGATGGTTGTTAGAAGGATAAAGAAATAGTAATAATATTACTATTGCATACCAATAGAAAATGTCTAACAAGGACAATTTATAACTCATTCTGTATCTAAGGACTTTGGAAAAACCAATTAATATATAAAAATATTCTTCAGGTGTGAGAGTCCAGGGTTTTGGTGAGAGACTCAGCATAATACCATGACACTGTCCCTGGAAATGAATATGCAGTAATGACTCAGCAAGTGGCTGAGGCTCTTTAGAGTGGGATCAAGTGCTCGGTAAAATGATCTAAAAGGAACAAGCAGGGCTGAATGTTGTAAGACACTGGATTGGTGTTGGATGTAGTGTTCAAGCTGTACAAAGAAATGAGTATGTTAGAAATGATGAAAACAGGCCACTAAAGACTTTAAAATGAACAACCTCAACAGATCTAATGTGGGCAGGCTTGGTTACAACACAGGCCACATTCCCTTCAGCAAGATATATGTATGATACATTCACAACAGTAATATAAATTCAAATACTAATGTGGCTTCTATAAAAGACTAAGCATTTAGAACTCTACTGTCCAACAGACTGTACAGAACAGAAGGAAAGTAAATTCAGTGACAGGTTAATAGAAAGTATCAAAATGAAAAACATAGACAAACTATAAAACAATAATGAATTGGCCAAGAATTAATAATGATGTTACCCTTTCAAGCATAACTTAAAACTGGAGTTCAAAAATAGAGGAGAAAGAAAATGGATGTAAGAAATGTTTAAAGAAACAGTATTTGCAAATTCTCCAGGGTTCAAGAAATTTAAAAGTCTTAAGAATGATAAATACAAAGGAAACAATAATTTGGTACGTTATAGATACAATGCTAAAAGTAAAAGATGAGACAATTTTAAAATCAAGAGACTACAAAAAAACATATTCAGGGGAACAAAACTAACAATGGTGAAAGTTAGAACTGTGAAAGACTAAAGATAATAGAATAACACCTTAAAAAACAAACAAAAGAAAGAAATCCAAAACTAGTTTACCTAGAACTCTGTACATAGAAAAAAGAAAAAAAAAAAAACCTTAAACAATAAAGGAAAATGAAAAAAAAGAAGACTTGTCTAAAAGTTAAAGACAATTCTTTAGCGGTGAACTCTCATTATAAGAAATAAGAAAGTCTTGCAAAATGAAGCAGCTTGACTCAGTGGCTATAGATTTGGTTAGTAAAACACGAATCCAAAGTAAATAACAGATGAACAAGGGGAAAACTGATGACAAATGATAGAATTGTTCTCAATAAATTCATTAAATTAAACTAAGTACATATAGACTATTTAATCCAAGTGAAGAACAGCAATTGTGATTTGGAGTGAAAAACAAAACAAAATAAAAAATTTAAACTGTCCAGGAGACAGCTTAAAATAGACTTAAAATAATCATACTTTAAATGGACATAAGTGGATTGAAATTAAAGGGAGTAAAAATCAAGATACAACAAACAACAAATAACTGATTTAGATATACGGACATGCAATCAAATATTATGTCATAATAATAAAACCTTCAGTTCACCAGAAGATACATTTCTAAATGCTATGCACTTGATGACATGTCTTCAAACTGAATTCAACAAAAATAGATATGACTAAAATGAGATATAAACTTACAATTATAACTGATAATTTTGAGTCCCCACTGTCAATCATTTAAGGTAAAGCAACCAAAAATTAAAGACATAAAATATCTGTTCTAACAGAGTTATCCACCATGATCTAACTGATATTTAACATTTTTCTTCACAAGGGCAGCGTGTCTATCTTTTACTAAACTCACTAATTTTTATCATATGACCAAGCCAAGTGCCGTCGAGTCGGTTTTTATCATATGCTGATACATAAACTAAGCCTCAATAAAATTCAAAGATTTAATTTTGTTATTAGTTGTTGTCTACTGAGCTCCGACTCGTGACTATCTCATATACAAAGCTGCCTGGTCATGGTTGTTGATAACCTGGTCAGGATTGTTGATATGTTTGAGTCTGTTATTTCTACCGCTGTGTCCTTCTGTCTACCAACTCCCTTTCTCCAGCCCTCCCACTTTTCTAACCCTGAGGTCCTTTTTTAGTTAATTTGTCTCTCCAGGTGATATGCCCCAAGTAAGTGAGCCGTGGTCTCAACTTCTTTCCGTCTAAGAAATGATTCTGGTTGTATTCCTTCTAGAACTGAGATCATCTAACATTAAGGGTGATCTTCATTCTAAAAGGAGAATGGCAGACATGTTCAGGGAGAGCTTTTCTCAGGGCTACGGCTCATTTATTTTAGATAAATGTTCTGAGATCAAGCAGCCAGTTTCCTAGTATATTTTATGCCCCAAACCATGTCTTCACGTCTGAACAAGCTTAGTATTTCCAAAGTAATCAAAGTTTGCAAAAGAATTTTTTTTAATTTTTAATTTTTATTTAATATGACTGAGTGAAAATTTACATTCCCGTATAAATTTACATGCCCAGCTATATGCAGCTTCCACTGCTCTCCCTGCCCGGTGACAGCACTCTATTCCTCTCTGCTTCATACATGTCTCATCCTCCCAACAGTCTTCTCTCCCCTCCTCTGCACCCACTCTGCTTCCTCCAGCCTGAGGTCAGCAGGATGATATCCTATAGATGTATAGAACCATAAAGTGCATCCAATATGTGGTCACTCTGTATCACCAAGTCCAATCCATTCGTGTCTGAAGAGTAAACGTTTGTTATGATTTACAGGCAAGGGCAGCATCAAGGCCAGGGGCCGTGCTCCCGAGTGGCATCTAGGGTCTTAGAAGCTGCAAAACAGAATTTGACCATATAGCATTCATAGTGAATTCTAACGAAACGCCAACCAAATGTGTTGTTGTGAAGCTGATTCTTCTGACTCTTACCGACCCCAGATGTGTCAGAGTAGAATCATGTTTTCATAAAGTTTGAAGCAGCTGAGTTTTTGGAAGTAGATTGCCATGGCATTTTTTTCCAAGGCAGCTTTCGGTTAGCAGCCGAATCCATCAATCGTTTGCACCACCCCGGGACTCCCATCCATACATTTAAGGAATTAACTGTAATCTCGCATATACTCTTTCCAAAAATGAAGGAGAAAATAAGACTTCCCTGAGAGTTCAGTTTCTGCTTGCTTTGTAACCTGTCCTGAAGAGAGTCTTCCAGCATCAACGAATAAAGTTGAGGGTTTTGGGAATTGAGAATATACTCAAGCAAAATGCCACAAACTCGATGTTCTTTCAATGTAGAAGCAATTTTTAATGAATAAAAATGTTCTGCTTTTAGCCATTTCCAGTTGCCTAAAATGATTATGTTTTAATAATTTTGTGTAACTTTATACATGTTTTCTGTGGGAGGAAATCAGGAAAACACACACTGTCAGTTTCAGAAATAGGAGCTCTTTTTTTTTTTTAGAAAGTATAACCATAATGTCATTATCACATCCAATAAAATAACAAATTCTTAGTGTAATCAAATATCCAGTCAATAGTTACATTGCATTGGTTGTATTAGTTTTTTATAAGTTAGTTTAATTTTTAAATTCCCAGACATGTTTTTGCACATTTCCCTTGTTTGATATGTCTCAGCTTTTTAAATCAACATCTTTGCCTTTTTGATTTCTGAAATTTATTTTTTGAAAAAAAAAAAAAACACATTTTTTATTTTTCTGATTTTTTAGCTCTTATAGATCTAGGGATTTGAACAGATTAAACATTTACTTTTCCTTAAGCAGGTTAAATTTGAACAGATTTAACAAGTTACTGCTAAGAGTAGAATTAACGAAAGAAGTCAACATTTGTAGTTACTTTTGTCTTTAAGATTTACGGCTCTAGAGAACTTCAGTGAAGTTACTGAGTTGTATAATCACTTAAAATAACTTCTCTCTGTGTTAATTCTAGAAATTTAAAAACATTTTTTTAAATTTTATTTTGCTTTATAGCTTGTAACACATGACAGGTTTTAAAAATCAAAATGATAATGCAAAGATCATTGAGAGAAGTATGCTTCCAATCATATTGGGTTTTCTGTCGTCTCTCACTTTCTCTCGCTCTCTCTCTACACATACACAAACATGCATACACACATATGTGGTACATGTGTGCATATATAGTTTTTTAAAGCAAATTTGATGTATCACAAACATATAGAAAAAGTACAAATAATACCTTGCTTGATTTTAACAAACTAAATATATCCATAAACCAAGTTAATATTAAATGAACTCCAGAAGCCATGTTAACACCCCTTCTGTGTCATCATCTTATCTAAAGTTGAATATTCTGACTTCTGTAGCCATAGACTAGTTTTTTATCTAGTTGAACATTAATCATACGAAGATGCACAAGATATATTTCTGTTGAATGTGGATCCATTTACTCAGAATCATGTTTGTAATATTCATTGATATTGTTGCAGTAGCTTATTCTTTTTGTTGTTGTTTATTTTGCTTTAATGAATTCATCAGAGTTTGTTTATCCACTGTACAGTTGATGTACATATTGGTTATTTCCATTTTGACTCTATTATTAATAAAGGTACTGTGAACATTCTTAGGTAAGTATTTTATGAGCATAAATACACTTAATCGTTAGGTGCCTTTTAAGTTGGTTCCAACTCCAGCGACCCTAAGCACAACAGAACAAAACGCTGCCTGGTCTTGTACCATCCTCACAAATCATTGCTATGCTAGAGCCCATCCTTGTAGACACTGTGCCAAGCCATTGCCTTGAGAGACTTCCTGTTGTTGCTGATCGTCTACTTTACTAAGCACGATATCTTTCTTCAGGGACTGTTCCCTCGTGATAACTTCCAAAATACATGAGACTAAGCCTTGCTGTCCTCACTTCCAGGGAACACTTTGTCTGTATTTCTTCCAAGACAAATTTGTTCATTCTTCTGGAAGTCCATGGTATATTTAGTATTCTTCACCATCACCATAATTTGAAGTCATCAGTCCCTGTCTTCCTTGTTCTTGGTCCAGCCTTCCCATGAATACAAGGCAATTGAAAATACCATGGCTCAGATCAGACATACTTTAGTCCTCATAGTGACATCTTTGCTTTTTAACACTTTGAAGAAGTCTTTTGCAGCAGACTTTCCCAGTGCATTACATTGTTTGACTTCCTGACTGCTGCTTCAATGAAGGTTGATTGCGGATCCAAGTAAAATGAAGTCCTTGACAACTTCAATATTTTGTCCACTTATCACAATGTTGTGACAGTTTTTGTTTTCTTTATGTTGGGGTGTAATCCATACTGAAGGTCATAGCCCTTGACCATCATCAGTGAGTGCTTCAAATCCTCTTTATTTTCAGCAAGCAAGATTGTGTCATCTGCAGGTATCACAGGATGTCAATGAATTTTACACCTACCCTGATGTCATGCTCTGCATGCAGTTGACCTTCTTGGATATTTTTCTCAGAATACAGACTGAATAAGTACGGTGGAAGAACACAACCTTGATGCATACCTTTCTTGATTTTAAACTATGCAGAATCCCTTTGATCAGTTACAATAACTGCCTCTTTTTCTACGTACAGTTTCCTCATGAGCACAATGAAGTGTTCTGGAATTCCTCTTGTTCTGGACGTTAGCCATAATTTGTTATGATCCACAGAGCCACATGCTTTCGTATAGTCAATAAACATCATTGTTAATTTTAGAGAAATTGTTTTAAGTAACTATACAACTCAGTAATGCCACTGAAATTCTCTAGAGACATAATCCCTAAAGACAAAAGTAACTACAAATGTTACTTTTTTCATTAACTCTACTCTTTTTTAATGTTATTTGGAAACATGTTTAAGATGCAAACACTTTATGGTATTCTGTGCTTTCAGCCAAGATCTGACATCTGCAATATAAATGAATATAATCAAATATTGACAATCTTTTCTATCTTTAAAACTTTTTTGTTTTTGACATTGCTTACTTATCCATTTCCATTAAATGCAGTGATAATTCAATTATAATTGCTATCCCTATTTTGTTTTCAGTTTAGTAATAGTATTTCCATTATTTTATTAGTAGAAATTACAATCTGGGTCATTTTCAAACTTTTTTGTGTTAAGGTAGTATCATTCTATTAACATTTAATTCATTTTTTAAAAAAGTAATGTTTATTTGTATCACATCCATTTTCATCATTTAATATAACTGGCATATTCACTTTCTGCTTTGAACCTATAATAAAATGATCTATGTTACCTATAAACAACACAAATTTATGGTCTTGTAATTTTGTGATTTGGAGACTGACATGGTTCTTGATGGGACAAAATCAAGGTTTGTGTCTTTTGGCAACCTTGTTAGCATAGTGGTTAAGTGCTACATTTGCTAAACAAGAGGCTGACAGTTCAATACATGAGATGCTCCTTGGATACTCTATGGGGCAATTCTACTCGGACCTATATGGTCTCTGCGAGTCAGAATCAATTCAACAGCAGTGGGTTTGGTTTGGTTTGGGGGTTATATATCTTTCTGGAGAATCAGTTTCTTTGTTCTTTCCTGTTTCCAGTAGTCACTGCTCAGTGGCTAAGAGCTTAGCTTCTAACCGAAAGGGCAGCAGTTCAAATCCAGCAGCTGCTTCTTGGAAATCTTTGAGGCAGTTCTTTTCTCTCCGGTATGATGGCAGCAGATTTGGTTTTGGTTTTAGTGGTAGCTGCATTTCTTGGCTTGTGTCCCCTTTCCTCTTATCTTCAAAGCCAGCCTTACAATAACTTTTGGACCTTTTTTCTATCATTACATCTCTTTCTCTAAACATTGCTGGGAAATGTTCTTGCTTTTAAGTTCTCAAGTAATTAGATCAGACTCACTGAGGGTAATAATGATTGTGACTTCTGAGGCAGGGAGTGAACTCCAGTAACATTTCTGGGAATTCCACAAAGATGTTAGGACCTTGTACCAGCCTGGACTAAAACAGGCAGAGAGACTTCAAAAATGAAGAGAGATATAGATCACATGCAGAAGGCACACTCTGAATCAGGGAGTGGGAATTATTTTTCATTTTAACCTAGAATTTTATAACTTCACTTGCTGTGCCTACTCTGAAACAATATGGAATTAAAACCTTCAGAAAGAAGAGTAGGACATCTCCAATAAGGTAATAGACTAAATATATGGCTGCTTTTACAGTAAAGGAAATTTGTCTCATAGAGTGCAGACAAAAGCCCAGAAAAGCGGTAAAGAAAGAAAAGACAAGATTAATTAGGAAACTACTCCCAGGGAATAAAACCTGTTCTTATTAGAGAACATTCCTTTCCCCAAGTGTAGGGGAAACTTAGAAGAGGTGCTTTGGCAAATTTCTGAATAATTATATACCTGCCACTGCTACGTGATTCCGGATCTTCCTGAACAGAAGTGATTGTGTTATTGTCCTTAGCCTGCCTCTATATAACCAGTGTGTCCTTGGGGTTGTGGAGAGCAATGGCTTACTGTGTAGCTTGCCAGCCTCTGCTTGGTGAATTTCATTTAAGAGATTGCAACCAAAGAACTACACTTAGGAGTGTCATTCATATCTGGCCATAATTTTTATCTTGAGATTCTTAACTTTAAACCTAAGCCTGAGTGAGACTTTTGATGGTTTGAGAAATGTATAAGTTTATTTTTCATGTTGTGGAATACAAGTAACAGTGTCCAGTAGCTAGGCTGTCAGTAGGTTAAAAATGACAGTGGATTCTTTACTATTTCTCCCGTGGAGTCTAAGTCCATTCCTATGTGCACAGCAGGCTTAGCTATATGACTTGCTTTGACCAAGGAAATGTTGGTAAATGTGATACACAGATATGCTTGACCAACACTTGTGGTTATAGCTAACCAGGCAAGGAGTCTCGACCTAACACACTGAATAATAAGACCCCACATGGAGAGAGAGGCCTCAGTCTTTCAGCTATCCCTTTACCAAAGACGCTGAGGTGATAATGAGATAGATCACCCTCTTCCTGCTCAGTCGAGCCGCCAGATGATACTCAGGTGATACCATCAGCTGAACTGCCCAGGTGAACACAGGTCAGAATTTTTAGATCAACAAATCTTGAGAAATGATACTTGTTTTAATCCCTTAAGTTTTAGGGTAGGCTATTATGAAGCAAATTGTAACAGAGTTTCTCATTCATATTTTCCCCAAAATGACATTTATTTAAAATCTATCTTCAAATTTGGGGGTATGAAATAAAACATGGTAGTCATTTCTAATTTATTATTCCTTAGTTTGTGATTATATTCACTTTCACATACCTAAAACTGTGAACTTATTTTTTCTCATGTAATTTTATTATTTATCTCACTTAGTATTTTGTCATAATGATAGAATATATTATTATTTTTACTTAGTTTTTTAACTAGTTTGCTGTTCTTGAAAATGTTTTCATGTTATTTGATGTTATTACTTCCTGTATTTAATTTTTTTATTTGATTGTAGTAGAAGTTTTGGCATCCATAAATACTCTTCTGTACACTGTTTCATAGGGTTATGATTTTTTTATCTTGGTGTTATCATTACTCTCTGTTTCTCTTTGATCTCATAATTACTTAGGAAAAAGTTCTTTAAAATTGGAGATGTTTGGATGCCTTTTGCTTGTTTCTACTTCTCCCTCCAAGGTCTGAATATGCACCACTGCTTGCTTCTCTCTTTTGCTGCAGAGGTAAATAGCTTGGGTTTAAATCTCAGGTTCACCAGTTTACTAGCATTGTGAGCATGGACAAGTTAATTAACTTCTTTGTGCTTCAGCTTTTATATCAGTAAAATGGTGGTGAGAATAGAACCGTAGGGACTGTTAGCAGGATGAAATAAGTTAGGACTGTATCTGACAAATAGAAAGTGCAATTTAAATGTCCACTGTTGTTTCTTAATAAGGAACTGAAATATATGAATCAAGCAAAGGAGTAAACAGTGGGAGGATCAAAAGCTGAATTTAAAATTATATTAATGAATTAAAAATTCCTGTAACAGTTTTATCACAGTATACTTCTAACCCAGTAGTACTTTAAGAATGGTCTCTAAGTAGATATATATGAAAACATTCACACAAAAAGAGGCAAGGAAAGGTAGGACATCATTTTGTTTCTTTCTTAAAATTACAAAAGAATGCAGTAGAAGCATAAACTGTTGAACTCTTTGTTAACTATCAACTGTTTTCTTTTAGTTAGCTGGTGTTATTTAGGATTTCTCTTTCTTCCCCTGCCAATCAATAATAAAAATTGATTTTAATTAATTATACAGGGTGATCTATGATATATTGATGTCCACCTGGCTCACTTAAAATTTCTAAAGTACAAGGTAGATAATCTTATTTGGTTTTATTTTTCTAAAAGTATAGGGCAGCTGATGAACACTTCTCTGACACATATTTTCAGAATGGTTCTTAGCTGATGTGCCTTGCTTTGTCCAGTTGTCTGATGAAGCAGCGTGTGACTCTGCAACTGATGAGTTCAGTGAATTAGTGCACTGGATGAGTTAGGGCCAGCTCCTCAGGAGGGGTTCCTGCCTCTGCTCTGATTCACATCTGTAGGGTGCAATCTGCCCTACTAGGAGACTGACACATGGTCTGTTACTGGTCAAAGCGGGGAGCTCACAAGGATGGGTGGATGCATTACGAAAAATCTATTATCAGTATAAAAGGGATGAAAAACCTACCATCAGTGGCCTTCTGCTGATAAGTTACTGCTAGCATCTTTATTTATTAAAGGCAGCAGATTTTGTTTCACATCCAGTAATTAGCGTTCTTTGTGATCTTTATTTCTTGCTCTGGTACCAGAAAGGGCTAGATTCATTTGAAATAGCTGGCTCAAGAGCATAATAAACTTTATGTTCTCTATTCTAAGTGAGGGAGAGAGGCTGTTAGCCCAAATAGATCTCTAGTAAATGTTCAACATTTTGAAAAAGGTAGTTACATTGTAAAAATTTAGTGAAATTCTTTTTTTCCTCCCTCATACACGGTGAAAGATGACATGTTTTAATATAATGCTTCTTATTACTAGTGTCTCACCTGAAGGACAGCAGCTCCATTGATCCTTTACTGTCATGCAGGCAGAGGCTTGTGGATGCGTTTCTGTCATTAGTTCATTAGTTTGTTCAAAGGTGGTAATTATGTTATTATCTAAAACCATCATTTTATTTTAATACCCTTTAGGAAAGATACTATCTTTGCTTTAAGTTATTAGAAGAGTTTGGGGTGCTAAGAAATCTCCTTTTTGGTGACATAGCCAAGTCAGTTATCGAATATCTTGATTATTAAGGATTAAATATGAGACCAGAATGTTCATCTACAGTAATTCCCTACATTATACCACAGATGGGGCTTTCTGTAGAATATTCAGTTAGATGATCACCCCACACATAGTGGATCTGAACTGAATAATTGAACTGAAGCATTGTGACCAGAGTGTGCTGCAACGTGATAATTAACTGTACTTTTTTTTTTTTTTTTTAACTAGCTGGGCCAAGTAAGGCAATAAGATTCAACTCTGTGCATCTGTAAAGTTCTTTGTGTCTGTGTGTGCCTACGTGTGTATGTGTTGTTTTGACAAGGCTATGTAAAATGGCTAAGGATGTGGACGCTGGAATTGCATGTCTAAGTCAGAAAGTGAAATTTACTACTATCTAGCTGTTGACCTTGGATAAGTGATTAGTCTTTCTTTGTCTCATTTGTAAAATGGAAATAATAATAGTAGTTATCATTAGGTAGGATGGTTCTCAGTGTACCATGCTTCGAATGGCATCTGACACATATTCAACTAAATAAAAGCATTATCTGTTATTCTGCAAGTAACCATTTGGATGCTTCTGAATTACAGATTGATCCTTTGAGAATTAACCTCTGTATTATTTACCTTTGTTTTCCCTGAATATAACATCAGTCCTGGCACACAGCTATTACTCAGTAGGTATATGAACAATTAAACATAATACTCTTTTATTGACTTTGTAAATTTTTAGTATTGGAATTTTGTAATTTTGTTATGGCTTATACTTTTAAGAAGATTTGGTGTTACAATGATTACATGCTTGTCTGCTAACCAAAAGGTCAAGTCAGTGGTTCCAACAAAGATTTGCAGCCTAGGAAATCACATGGGACAGTTCTGCTCTGTCCTTTAGGTTTGCTATGAATCTGAATCAACAGCTCACAACAGCTTGCTAATATTAATAGTAAATCAACAACAGGCAGCATTTTAAGTCAGTTACTCCCGTTGCTGCTTTATGTCTACCATCTCCAACATACTTATCACTCTGTAACTGTATGAAAACAAAAGACAAAAACATTATCATCCAGTTGATTTCCACTCATAGCCACCCTATAGAATAGAGCAAAACATCCCCATAGAGTTTATATGAAATGCTTGGTGAACTCAAGCAACTGACTTTTAGGATTCTCTGAGGTTAAAGAATTGCAAATTTGGTAAAACTGAATTCAAAGTCAGATGTGTTTGAGGCCATATTGGTTTCCTAGGGCTACCACAACAAATTTCCACAAATCAAGTGACTAAAATAACCAACATTTATTGTCTCACTGTTCTGGAGGCTAGAAGTCTGACATTAATGTGTCTGCAGAGCTACTGTGATGATGAATTTTATGTTCTTGGCTAGGCTATGACGCCCAGTTGTTTGGTCAAAACTGGTGTATATGTTGTTAAGAAGTATCATAAATTTGATTTCATTCATTATTCATTTACATTAGCATTTAAATCAGTTGATCTAAAATAAAACAGACTACTCTCCACAATGTAGGTTGGCTTGATTTAAGGCTCAGCAGTCTCCCAAATCTCATGAGCCAGTTTCTCAAAAAGAAGAAAATCTATCTCCCTTTCTTTTGTAGAGAGCCTATAGGACAGAGCTACACTACCCCATAGGGATTTCAAGGCTGTAATCTTTATAGAGGCAGATTGCTACACATTTCTCCCATGGAGCTTCTGGTGGGTTCAAACCACAGACCTTTTGTAAACACTTCAGTGCTTAGTTATGGTGCAAGCAAGACATACACTCTCTGTGTCTCTCTCTATATAACATTTTAATCTTCATTCATATGTTTTCTTTGTTTTTATATTGACTCTATTTCTCTAAAGAACCCTAAGACGACTATAACCCCACTGAAGTCTCCAGGGAAAAACCCATCTTTGCACCTTCCAGCTTCTGTTTCTCTCAGCAGTCCTTGCCATTCCTCACCTTATAAATGCATCACTCCAATTTCTGCTTCTGCTCTCACATGTCGTTGTTCCCTGTGCATCTGTGTGTCTTCTGCTCTTCTTAGAATGATACTAGTCATTGGAATCAACTGTGACTTCATTTTATCAATTATATCTGCAAATCCCTATTCCCCAATAAGAGCACATTCTGAGGTTCAGGCACATGTCAATTTTGGAAGGATGCTATTGAATCTACTACTTAGAAGTCAAAGCTCACATCTGTATCGGAATGACTTACCTAGTGCCTAGACCCACTTCACATTCTCTGAAAATACACAAAAGATTGTTAAGATAGAGTTATATAAGATAGAGTTAAGATAAGTATATTTCCTATCTGTATTCCAGATAACTAGAATTATTTAAAAAATTAAAACCCCTGGACCACTAAATGATAGAATCTAGTGTAGAAACCCAAGATTTTATTTATTTAATACTATCTTAGGCAGCTAGTACTGCTCTAATATAAATAATACAAGTGGGTGGCTTTAAAAAGAGAAATTTTATTCTGTCACAGTCCAGTAGGCTACAGGTCTTAATTCGTGGTGCCGGCTCCAGGGAATGCCGTCTCTCTCTCTGTACACACTGGAGGAAGTTCCTTGTGTTGCATCAGTCTTTCTTTGGTCTGAGTATATCTTGGTGGAGGAACCTCAAGTCCAGCAGATGCACTCTGCTCTCAGTGCTACTTCCTTGATGGTATAAGATCTCTAATTCTCTGCTTGCTTCCTTTTCCTTTTATTTCTTATAGGATAAATGTGGTACAAGCCACGCTCCAGGTAAACTCCCTTAGTATGGGTCTTACAGTCCCACCCTAATCCTCTTTAACATAATCCAATCATTCCCTATTAAACACAGGCAGGAATTAGGATTTACAACATAGGAAAATCACAAAATTGAAAGCAACCATACAATACTGGAATCGTGAGCCAATCAAATGGCTACACACATTTTTGTGGGGGGTCACCAAGTCAATGTGTGACAACTGCTATTAAATTAAGGAGGATTATATTGATAATGCTTTGCATAATGTATTGCTGAAGCAAGAAAAGCTTGCTTGGAATTACTATTTTAACAACTTATTTGGGACAGGAGTATTGCTGGTTAAGATAATTACACATGTATGTTGAAAGACGACCTGGCTGACAATGATGCAGAAGGTATATGTGTAACAAATGAGACTACTATACATATAATCATGCCATAGCCAAATTTGTTTTTAATTACAATGTACAAAAAAATAACATTCTCCTTGTAAATGTCAATTCATAATAAAGGAGGAAAAAATCAAATTACCTTCCAGATCAAAGATGAGTTACTACATTTTTACACAAATAATGCCATCTTCTGTATTAGCTTGCCTGCCATGCCCCCCGACTGAAGTGTTTCTAAGTATGCTATGCTGATTTTTTTGTTGTTGTTACAGCAACAAGTGGAAGAGGATTGATATAGCAGAGTTTGCAAGTGTGTCAAGGAGAAAAGGAGGACACAGCCACTAAAAAAGATGTGTATTATTTGCATAAAAACACAATACTGTGCTTGCAAATAAATAGGAAACATGCACAAATCTCTAATGAGGTGTCTTTAAATAAGCAACCAATGTGTGATGCTTCCAATGTAGTGTTCTAGCTTCATCATCATGGTTCCCTCTTAATAAAACCTCTGTCTTCCCCAGCCATTATCTGCGAGGTAAGCTGTAAGTACAACAATTTCCAACTTATATTTACTCAGTCTGCAAGATATTAGCTGCTTATTATGGCTTATGTTGGAAACTCACTTAGCTACTAGTTAAGCACTATGGCTACTAACCAAAAGGTCAGTATTTCAAAACCACCAGGTGCTCCTTAGAAACCCTATGGGGCAGTTCCACTCCATCCTATAAGACTGTTATGAGTTGGAATCAACTTGATGGTGATGGGTTTGACTTTTGGCTTAATCTCTGAGGTTAATTCACTCTCCCTTTTTATTTTCTTAGCCATACCAGCAACGGCATAATGGGCATTCTACATTAAATTTCTGATCCTTCACAAAGCTAGAGTGATATTTGTTTTATTGACTTAAGAGAGAGAGAGATACATCATCAATATTTTAACCAGTATATTTTTAAATATCTGTCTTAGTTACTATAATATCTGAGCTCAGTTGCTTGGATGTGTGTGTGTGTGTGTGTGTGTGTGTGTGTGTGTGTGTGTGTGTGTGTGTGTGTGTGTGTATGTCTATGGGTGTAATTAAGTGAAAGTATACAATCCAAATGAAATTGCCCTCCTATCTGCAACTCCTTCTGCTCTCCTTGCCCAGTAACAGCACACTCTTCCTTTTCATTATGTATGTGTCATACACTCTTAACAATCTCCTGTACCCTCCTCTCTACCCTCTCTTCTCCCTTCTAGTAAGAGGCCAGTAGGACAGCGTCTTGTAGATGCATAGAACCATAATGTACACGCACTGTATGGTCATGCTGTGGCCCATGAATCCACTCTGTTCCTGTCCGAAGAGTTTACCTCAGTAATGATTTCTGCTCAGGGGCAGCAGCAGGTCTAGGGGCCATGCTCCTAGAGGAACTTGAATGCCACCAGGCCATCAGTTGCAGTCTTTTAGTGAACTTCTTGAGGTATACCCCTCAATTTCTCATGTTGCCACAGAGACTTGACATGGTGTGCCCATCATGGCTGTCTTTGGTGGTGGCTGGGCATCATCTGGTTCTTCAGATCGCATGTTGATACAATCACCCATTCAAAAGGGTCCTTCTGTCTCCTGGACTCTTTTTCCCTCCTGTGTTTTTTTGTTTGTCTGTTCCAGATGAATTGGCACTATTTAGTGTACCTCAGATGGTAGCTTGCTAACTTTTAAAACCCCAGAGCCCATCACCAATATGGGGTGCAGAAGACTCTCTTAGTAATAGACTAGTTATGTCAATTGGCCTTCATGTCTCTTGAGAGCGTGGTCCCCAGGCCTCTTCCCTTGCTACTCTATCCTTGCCATATTGGGTTAAAATTAGAAGAGTTTTCAGTTTATGGTGAAGTCCAATTAAGTTGATCTTCTTTCTACTGTGTGCTGTCACTGCTTTCACCCCGACCAAATTTCTGTCATCTGATCTGTGACCAACCTTCTTCCTCCCCCTCTCCCTTGCAGCTGTCAGAGTCTTTTCTTCTCTACATGAGTCTTTAAGTCCTTATAGTAGGTGTCTCATACATTATTTGTCCTTGTGCCGCTGACTGATTTTACTCAGCATGATGTCTTCCAACTGAAACCAGGTTATGAGATGCTTCCTAATGTCATCGTTGTTCTTATCATTGTGTAGTATTCCACTGAGTATATGTGCCGTCGTTTGTTTGTCCATTCATCTGTTGTTAAGCATCTGGGTTGATTCCATCTTAGCTATTGTGCACTGAGCTGCAACAAACATCTGTGTGTGTGTGTGCATGCCAACATGTAGTTGCCAAATATGTTTTTTCCCATTCTGTGGGTGGTCATTTAATTTTTTGGATAACGTCTTTGGATGAGGATAAGTGTCTGATTTTCAGTAGTTCCCATTTATGTATCTTCTGTTCTGTTGATCATGCTTTGTCAGATTTTGAAGTCTGTCTAAGCTGTGTATTAAAACTTCTATTGTTGACCCTAATTTTTCTTTAATGATCTTTATTGCTTGAGGTTTGATATTTAGGTCTTTCATCCAACTTGAGTTACTTTTGTGTAAGGTGTGGGATATGAGTCTTGTTTCAGTTTTTTTGCAGATGGATATCCAATTTTGCCGGTACCATTTCTTAAAGAGACTGTTTTTACAACAGTTTGCAATCTTACGGCCTTTGTGGAGTATCACCTGTTCATAAGACTATGGTGGCATCTCTGAAGTCTCAACTTATTCCATTGGTCTATTTGTCTCTTTTTGTACCAGTACCAGGCTGTTTCAACTACTGTGGCAGTGTAATAAGTTCTAAGGTTAGATAGTGTGATACCTCCCACTATATTCCTCTTCTTCAGTAGTGCTTTGCTTATCTGGGGTTTCTTCTGTTTCCAAACAAAGTTGGTGATTTGTTTCTCCATCTCATTAAAAAATGTCACTGTAATTTGTGTTGGGATTGCATTGTATATGTAGATTGCTCTGGATAAAATAGACATGTTCACCATTGTCCTGAGTTGAATTGTGTCCCCCCAAAAATATGTGCAACCGTGTGGCTGGGACATGATTCCCAGTATCTTGGGACTGTCCTCCATTCTGTGGTTTCACTGAACTGTATGCTAAAGGAGCTGTAAATTCCTGCATAGGATTACTTCCTTGCTCTGCTGTGGGGGGAGTTTCCCTGGAGTATGGCTTGCCCCACCCTTAAGCTTTTCAACCTGCAAGAGATAAAAGGAAACAGAAACAAGGAGAATTGGGAGCCTCTTTACCATCAAAAAAGCAGCACCAGGAGAAGAGCGCCTCCTTGAGACCTGAGGTTCCTGCGCCAAGACACTCCCTGGACAAAGACTGATGCAATACCGGACTTTCCTCCAGAGCCGACAAGGGGAAATCCTTTCCCTGGAGCAGACACCTTGAATATGGACTCGCAACCTACTGGACTGTGTAAGAATAAATCTTCCATTGTTAAAGCCATCCACTCTCTAGTATTTCTGTTAGAGCAGCCCTAGCTGACTAAAACAACCATGTTAAGTCTTTCTATCAATGAGAAGTGTAGGTTTATTATGTAAGTATCTTTTGGTTTCTTGCAGTAAGTTTTGTAGTACTCTTTGTATAGCCAAAGCCAAGTGCCGTCCAGTCGGATCCGACTCTAGTTAGATTTATTCTTAGATATTTTATCTTCTTGGGGGCTAGAGTAAATGATATTGATTTTGTAATTTCTTCTTGAATGACTCTTTGTTGATATAAAGGAATCCTACTGATTTACTTATGTGTATCTTATATCAGGATACTTTGCTAAACTCTTCTATTAGTTTCAGTAGTGTACTTATGGATTCTTTAGGATTCTCTGCATATACGATACCATCTGCAAATAGGAAGATTCTCACTTCTTCTTGGCCAATGTAGATGCCCTTTATTTCTTTGTCTTGTCTAATTGCTCTGGCCAGTAATTCTAGTACAATGTTGAATAAAAGTGGTGAGAGTGGGCATTCTTTTCTATTTCCCATTCCTCAGGGGAATTCTTTCAGTTTGTCTCCATTCAGGATGATGTAGGCAGCTGACTATGAATAGATGCCCCTGATTGTGTTGAGGAATTTGCCTTGGATTCCTATTTTGCTGAGAATTTTTAGCATGAATGGATATTGGAGTCTTTCTAATGCTTTTTCTGTATCAGTTGACAAAATCAGATGATTCTTATCTTTTGTGATATTTATGTGGGTGATCACATTAATTGTTTTTCTGATGAAGAACCAGCCTTGTATCCCTGGTATGAATCACACTTGGTCATGATGAATAATTTTATTTGATATGTTGTTAAATTCTATGGACAAGGATTTTTATTGAAGATGTTTGCATCTAGGTTCATGAGTGATATTGGTCTGTAGTTTTCCATTTTTGTGGGGTCTTTCCCTAGCTTCAGTATCAAGGTTATGCTGGCTTCATAGATTGAATCTGAAAGTATTCCATTCTATTGTGTGCTGTGAAATAGTCTCAGTAGTGTTGAAGCTAATTCTTCTTGAAAATTTTGGTAGAATTCTCCAGTGAGACCATCTGGGCCAGGGTTTTTTTTGGTTGGTAGTTTTTTGATGACTTTTTCAATCTCTGCCTTTGTGATGGGCTTATTAAGTTGTTCTACTTCTCTTGTGATAATTTTATAGGTGATATGAATCTAGAAATTTGTCCATTTCCTCTAGGTTTTCAAATCTATTAGAGTAGTCTTCATAGACTGTGTTATGATATTTTTCATTTCAGTTGGATCTGTTGTGACATCTCCCATGTTGTTTCTTATCTGGTTTATTTGTTTCCTCCCCTGTTTTTCTTTTGTGAGTTTAGCCAGTGGTTTGTCAATTTTGTTGCTTTTTTCAAAAACTCAGCTTTTGGATTTTTTAATTGTTTCTGTTGTTTTTCTATTCTCTAATTCATTTAGTTCTGCTCTAACCTTTATTACCTGTTTTCTTCTGGTGCCTGAAAGATTCTTGTGATGCTCTCTTTCTAATTGTTCATGCTGTAATTTTCATTCTTTGGTTTTGGGTATTTTCTTCCTTCTGGATGTGTGCATTTATAGAGATAAACTGACTTCTGAGCACTGCTTTCACTGTATTCCTTAGGTTCTGGTATGATGTGTTTTCATTCTCATTTGATTTCATAACTTTCTTTATTTCTTCCTAGATTTCTTCTATGTCCCATGGCTGTTTGAGCAAGGTGTTCAGTTTCCATGAGTTCAAATTTGTGTCTATATTTCTTTTGCTATTGGTTGCGATTTTTATGGCTTTATGGTCCAAGAAGACACTTTGCAATAATTCAGTGTTTTGGATTTTGTCGAGATTTACTTTATGTCCCTACACATGGTCTATTCTGGAAAATGTTCCCTGTACACTGGAAAAGAAGGTGTACCTATCTGTTAATGGATAAAAAGTTCTGCGTATGTTAAAGAGATGTAATTGATTAATTGTTGCAATAAGATCTTCTGTGTCTTTATTGAGCTTTTCTCTGTATAATCTGTCTATTACTGAAAATGGAGTATTGAAGTTTCCCACTACTATTGTGGAGTAATCTATCTCATTTCTCAGTGTAGTCAGTGTTTATTTAATGTATTGAGATAGTCTGGTATTGGGTGCCTAAATATTTAATATTGTTAAGTCCTGCTTATGTATTGAATCTTTCAGCAATAAATAGTGACCATCCTTGTCCATGATGGTAGATTTTACATTAAAATCTATTTTATTTGAGATTACTATTGCCACACCTGCTCTTCTTTGTATATTGTTAGCTTGGTATGTATTATTCCGAATCGACGGCACTTGGCTTGGATATATGATTCCATCCTTTAATTTTCAGTTTGTTCACATCTTTGAGTGTATGATGTGTTTCTTGTAAGCAACATATAGATGGGTCGTATCTTTTGATCCAGGATATCACCTGTTGTGTCTTCATTGGAGCTTACAGTCCATCTGCATTCAGTGTAATTACTGATAGATATGTGTTTAGTGCTGTTGGTTTGATGTATTTATTTTTCATGTTGGTGTTTTCTATGCTGTTCTTAATATTCTGTTCTGGGTCATTCTTTGTGGGTTGACTTTTCATCTTTTTCAGTGTTGGTTTTGTGTTTGTTGGGACTGCTGTATTTCTTGTTTTGATATGTTGCACTGTTATTGTGCTTTGCAGCTACTGAAGTATATCCCTCTTTTTAGTGTGATGTGTCATAGTTTTCATGATGTGTTTGCTGGTTCCCCTCTTTGATTGAGTTTTGCAACTTTCCAAACTGAGTACGTTTCTGGATGCTATGTCCTGCATTACCTCCTTTAAATATACACTTAATGGTTTTGTTTTTCTAAGCAAAGAGAATCTTTCAGTATTTGTTGTAGTTTTGGTTTGGTTTTACAGAGTCTCTAAGCTTCTGTTTATCTGCCAAAGTCTTAATTTCATCTTCACATTCAAGAAACAGTTTTGCAGGATATATAATTGTGGTTGGAAGTTTTTCTCCTTCAAGGCTTTGAATGTGCCATTCTACTGCCTCCTTGCCAACATAGTTTGTACCAAGAGATCAGATGAAAGCCTACAGGGCTTCCCTCTGAATGTTAGCTTTGCTTTGAGTCTTGCTGCCTTTAAGAGTTTCTGTTTCTGTTTCATTTTATTAAGCTTGATTATAATTGTCTCGGTATCTTTCTTTTAGGATCTAAATTGTGTGGTGTTTGACATGCATCTTGGATATGTATGTTCTCTTCTTTCACAACTTCAGGAAAGTTTTCTGTCAATAACAATACTTTCTGTGTTTTCAGCTATCTCTCCCTGTACAAGAGCTCCAGTTAATTGTAGATTATTCATGTCATGGATGAAGCCTAGAAACTTTCCAAGCTAGAGCTCTAAAAAACCATAAAGTTTCCAAGGAGCAGATCAGGCTATGGCCTGCTACATGCCATGAAAGTTCCTTCATGTTATATGGTCCAGCCCTCCACTCTGATCACTCACACTGCAACACAGCAGGCCCCCACTTATTCCACTCATACTATTTGCATTTCTCCAGTATGCCAGATGGTGACATACATCTATAATTTTGCATGAGAGTCTTCTACATGCATCCTTCCTCTTCACACTTTATCCTTTACTTATCCTTTTCTAATATGTAGTTCAAAACTCATTTTTTTCCTTAGAAGATTTCCTGATCCTGAAGGTATCTCTCTTCCGTGACCCATTTATGTTCTCTATATATCTGCAAAATGGTTGATTGATTAGCATTTTAGCCTACTATTTTGTAAGATACAAAGTCTTTTACCTTTCATAATTTTTAATCTAGTAGCTTAGTTTAGTGTCATATAATATTGGTCCTCAATAGTAAAAAGTCTGGAGCAATATCATCTGGTATAAAATTCCAAGTCTGCCACTTACCAGCTGTGTATACTTAGCAAGTCAGCTAAACACTAATAGCTTTAGTTAACTTATATGCAAACTTGGGATAATAGCAACTCAAACTCAAAGGTTACTGTGTAGATTAAATGAGTGCAAATATTTAAAGGCCTTAGAATAATGTCTGGCACATTGTAAACACTATATAAAAGCTTACTATTATTATTCCTGCTACAAAATAAATATTTCTACTAGGTGAAAGAAGGTCCTGGGTGCCACAAACAGTGCAGTGCTCAAATACTAGCCCCAAGGTTAGAGGTTTGAAATACTCAGAGACACCTTGGAAGACTGGGCGATTTGCTTCTGAAAGGTAATAGCCTTGAGTACTCCATGGAGCAATTTTATTCTGTCATGCGTGGGGTTCGCTGTGAGTGGAATTGACTCGGTGGCAACCTGTAACAATAGAAGATGAAAGGAAATGTATATATGTAGAAATATACAACCATTGTAGTTTAAAGGAAGACATTTGATGGAGGCTAAAGTATTTCCTTATATAAAACAAGAATAAAATTTGTTTTGTTATGGAGCTTAATGACTATAATTGGAAAGAAAAATGCAATCTGAAAAAAATAATAGGTTGCTTCATGGTAGCTAGATTGATAATGGGTTATTAAATGTAATTTTGTATTGCCTCTCTCTATATATAGTATATTAGACTGAATTCTTCACTTCTATGGCTTAGAATAACATTTCTTCCATTTTTTGTGTCATAGCCCTGGTGTAGCTGCTGATACTTTGGATTTAGAATATTTCATGAACATCTAGAGGGTAAAATGTCACCTAATGAATCATTAATAGTGCTTGTAGCTGCATGATTTTCCATTAAAATTTCTGAATGGTAACCTGACTTGACCTTAATGAGTTTGAGAACTAATAGAATCATAGATCACCTTGCTTTATGGGTAATATTAGGGATAGATTTATGTAAACCATTCATCTCTGAAATGGATCCATTTGATGCTAACCATTCTGATGAGCAGATGATTGCTATATCCAATCACTTATGAGTGCCATACGACTTCTTTGTTTTACGGCCCCTGTATGAAATCTAACAACAGTAAACTAGAGGAAGGTTCTTCTTTTATTATAAATACACTTAAATACATGCTATGAGGAGACAAAATATAAACCAAGTATATTTTAAAAAATACATAGTTTTTGAAATCATAGACTGTATTAAATAAAGTTAGCAGCAAACAGACCCTGAGATTCTTGTAGGAAGCTTGTTTAAGAGTGTTTTCTGGAACAACAGCTGTAAAGGAATAGCGACAGCAGAATCAATAAAAAAGGAGCTGACTTTGATGCCTTTGTGCAAAGGGCTCAACTGTTCCCTTGATACAATAATAAGCTGAGATGACCTTTCAGTGATACCCTGAATTGAAAGAAAGAAATCTGGCATCAAGGTACCCATCAATGGACTGTAAAGTCTAAGGAGGCCAGTCTCTTTGGGCAAATCTTGAAGAGGAGTCAGTGTTGAGCATTTCCAGCCAAGATTTCCTGCAGCTGGGGGAATAGAGGAAGAATGCAGGCCATATACCATAGTATGGCTACACAAATGGATCTTCAGTGTTTAGTCATGATGGCTTTTGAAATGTTCCAAATCAAAGGAATTGTGAGTGTATTCGTGCATTGTACGAGTGTGTGTGTGACAGAGATTGACAATTCACTAACATGAACATTTCTGAGTACAAAGTGCCTATTTAGTTATAGAGAAAATATGAAAAAAAAAGAAAAAGCTTAATCTTTATTTAAGTAAACAATAGAATATTTACTTTGACTTTTGAGATTCTCTGGCATAACCTTATAAAACAATTTTCTTTAAAATAATATGAATTTCAAGTGGCTGCAAGTTATTTATAACATCATAAAAGCAAACAGACAACAACAAAAGAAAAGCAGTGCTGTTGAATTGATTACAACTCATAGTGACCCTGTAAGACAGAGTAGAACTGCTCCACAGAGCTCCCAAGGAGTTCCTGGCAGATGCAAATTGCTGACCTTTTGTTTAGCTTGCATAGCCTTTAACAACTGTACCACCAGGGTTTCCATAACACCATTAGGAAACTTAAAATATACTTTGAAATTTAAAAATAAAAATCTTTCACACACAGAAAGCACGATAGTGATTCATTCAGCTAAAATATGTATAAAAGATTGTGATAATTTTCAAGTGTAACTTTTATATCAATATCTATATTCTCATTACAATTGTTTTATTACTTTTATAGAATACTTTTCTTTAAGGTATTAAAATGTATTAGTGGAGCTAAAAATTATTCTTTTGTCCACTTGGCTTTTCAATTAGTGAGGAATCTACCTCTTAGAAGGCAATTTCAATATGGATCACAATTACAAAAAAGTAAAGCAGACCAATTAAGCATATCAAATAAAGTTTACCAAGTCATGAGGAGAGTGCATATTAATAGCAGTAGCCAGACTTTCCAGAGCACTGTTTTGTATCATGCTGCTTTTACATCAGGACTGTTCAGTGGTACTGAAAGAAGAAAAATAAGACTTTTGTGATAATGCAGAATCACTGTAGGTTAGTTGGAGAGGGATATTTTTACCTGATGTAATAAAACAAAATAGAAGTACTAATAATTAGGGCATGGAATCTTAGTCATTTAGTGCTACTATAACGGAATTACCACAAGTGAATAGTTTTAAAGAAGAAATTTATTTTCTCACAGAAAAGCAGGCTAAACATCCAGATTCAGGGCATCAGCTGTTTCAGTAAACATATAAGCAGTTGTCTAAATCACAATTAAAACAGAAAACCAGCTGTCAGTGCTGTGTTCTTTCTATATTCTAAGCTATTTCTCTAAAGAAAATACTTCTATTCACATCTGAAATAATTTTCATAATTTTCCCTTTATCTAAAATTAATTATACTTTTATAAATATAAAATTAATAGTTTTTGTGAAAGCCAGATAATGCAAGGAAATAAAACAAAGATATTTAATAATGAATTTCATGATCGATTTTACTGTGCTTATTTTGAAATGGTGATTTGGTCTTTTTCTTAACTATTTTTGAATTTTCTTTATGTATGAAGTTTATTAAATCATTAAGCTATTGCTTCTATGCATATTTTATTTGTTAGCAATTTTATTTTTAACTTTAAGCTGTTCATGATATTTTGTGAATTTTTTTCTTTTAAAAATTGTATTATAATTTGAGGTGATACATGAAACATGAAATTTGATATTTTAACAATTTTTATATTTGCAATTCAGTTACATTAATTGCATTTACCAAATTGTGCAGCCATCGCCATTATTTCCAAAACATTTATATAACCCCAAACAGAAACTCTGTACCTATTATTAAGCAGTAGCTACTCCTTTCTCCCAACCCTGTGACCCTAGTAACTTCTAATCTGCTTTTTGTCTCAGTAACTTTGTTTCTTGTAGCTTATTTCACTTAAGATCATATTTTTTAAAGTTTATGTTGTAGCATGTACTATGACATTATTCTTTTTTGTGACTGAATACTATTCTATTGTATATTTATACCATGTTTAGTTTATTCCTTCATGTGTTGATAGGCAAATGAATTATTTCTCCCTTTTAGCTATTGTAAATAATGATGCATTGAATACTAGTGTGCACTTGTCTATGTGAGACCCTGCTTTCATTTCATTTGTGTATATACCTAGGAGTAGAATTTCCAGATTATGTGACAAGTGAAAGCAGGGTCTATGAAGAGATAAAGGAATAAACAAACTATGGTATAAATATACAATAGAATAATGTTCAATCACAAAAAAGAACAATGGTCTAGTACACTCCACAATATGGACAAACCTTAAAAATATGATCTTCTTTGGAATAAACTACAGTGTACAAAATCACTGGGACAATAAGCAGATTAGAGATTACAAGGATCAGGGGGTGGGAGGAGAGTAATAACTACCGCTTAATAGGTACAGAGTTTCTGTTTGGGGTGACTATCTGATGAATTGCCAAACTATTTCCCACAGCACCTGCTCCTTTTTACAGTTCCACCAGCAATAGAAGATTCCAGTTTCTCTGCATCCCCACTTGTCGTTTTATATTTTACTTCCAATAAACATCCTTGTGGTTGTGAAGTAGTATTTCATTGTGATTTTGACATATGAGGACTCCCAACTAAGTTTGTGACTCATCCTAGAAAAAGTGCTACATAGCTCATTGCTGAATATCACTATGGTCACCTTCAAAGGACTCCCCTTGGGAAGCTACACACTGACACCAGTACCTAGCCCACCCTTCAAAGCAATTTTGGAACTCTTTTTCCAAAATGGCCATCAGGGCTGTTGTCGTATTACCCTTGATGGCCTAAATGTTATCAAAATGTCTTCCTTTTAATATTTTCCTTATATTTGGGTAAAGAAAAGTTACTGGGGGCCAGATCAGATGAGTAGGGAGGGTGTTCCAAGGCAGTTATTTGTTTACTGGCTGAAAAGTCCCTCACAGACAACAATATAGCTAAGTTTGTGAACTTGCCAGCTTGCCACTGTACACAATGGTCATACCAGAAGCGGTTTCAAAATTGCTTTGAAGGGTGGCCTAGGCGCTGGCATCCGTGTGTAGCTTCCCAAGGGGAGTGCTGCCAAGGTGATTGTTGCATGGAGGTTCATGAGTGACAGTGGTCTGTAATTTTCTTACTATTGCTTGTATTATCTCCAGACATGACTTATTCTTGAATAAAAGATAGTCACAATTTTTCTGTGTGTGTCTGTGTCCATTTGGAATTCTTTTTCATTTTTTATCATTGGCTAATATTAATTTGCTGTGTACATGGCAAGCTTTTCTTGTCATCATACTTAACGATTGTGTGCATGTATGTGTGTGTGAGAAAGAAAAGTCCGGGCACTTTCGATTTTCTAAGGAACGTTAACATCAACAAATAAAGGTTTATACTCAGCCCTTTTTATTTAAAGTCCACTTCTGTCAAGTCAATTGTGATTCATAGTGACCTTATAGAACAGAGAAGAACCACCCAGAGGGTTTCCAAGGTTGTAATCTTGACAGAAGCAGACTGCCCCATCTTTTTCCCATGGAGCAGCTGGTGGGTTTGAACTGCTGAGCTTTCTGTTAGCAATTGAGCTCTTAACCACTGCTTTACCAGAGTTCCTCCTTTTAACTTATCATGAGTATATTATATGCATTCCTTTAGCTGAAGTTTAACTGTAAGTGGGTTTTTATTAGGATGAGGCCTCAGAGTTTCTAATTCAGATGTCAGAGGTTGGCAGCAATATCAATAAGAAGCCATCAGCAGGGCCCTTATTCCTAATTCTCATCCTGACATGTTACAAAAATAAGCATGATAATTTTATGGATTCTTTTTCTACCTAAAATATAACTACATTAATCTGAAAGACAGCTGATTTTTCAAGGTCAAAAGTGCTTAGTTACAAATTGATGAGCTATTATGCATGTCTGTGGTTTTCTTGATGCACTGTATTAATAATACCCGTGCAGAACAGGCCATAAAAATTCCATTTAAGGGTATTAGGGCATACTGGGACATTTAATCAGGTTAAAATTCCTGTCAGTTGGCTCCAGGCACGATGTTGTTAAGTCAATGATTAACAAAGTGTGTGGAATATAAAGATGCATGTCTATTACATGATTTCAGATTTCACTGAAATGACCTTTTATTTGTTGTTTGTTTTCTGCATCTAGCAAGGGATTCAACTGAAACGCATTACAGTGATGTTCCTTGTTGTTAGTAGCTCCTATTGTTTGCCAGCCTTGGATTGTTTTGATTAGGAAATCGAGAGATAATACACTTGTAAGGTGCTGACATTCTTCTCTGGTAGGAAGAAAGCACTCAGAGATGAAATGTTTTTTAAATATGCATCACATTGTAAACTTTCTTCTGTGAGTTAGAAAAGCTATCTCACCAGGTGTGCACTATGCTCTTATAAAACTAGAGAAGATTAAATGAGAGAAAGCTATGGGAGGGAATCCTCTGATAGCCTCTTACAGCATGCTTTACAAGTCCGCATAGATGTTATTGAAGATTTAGACTGTAATATAATAAAAATGACAGTTAATTAGTCTGGATGAGTATGTGCATATTATAAAAACATAGTCATATTTTTCAGAAAAAAAAATACAGTGAAAATTCCCAACCTGGTAAAATCTTCTTCCTCCCCCTTCCTCTCACTAACAAAGAGAAAAAATATATAGAATACATGTTTAAGAACATTTTATGTGGTAAGCAAATGGACGACCAAGCGAGCGACAATTATAAAAATATGCAAAAGTTATCCTTTCAGTTTTTGGTTCTAATGATGTTTTCTAACATAAGTGTCTTCAGTGCACATATATTGCGCATGTATATGAGTAGTGAAGTATTTTTGCTAAGTACTGAATTAAATTGATTCTTTAAAAAAATCTGGCTCAATAACATGAGTTATTTTCCTCAGACTTAAGGAGAATGCAGATTTCTTTCAAAGACACAAATAACAGATGTTGTAAACTGTTAAAAAAAAAAAAACTTCAAGTTCTCTTTAGTGTATTCTAATACATGGATTCTTTTAGATTCTGAATTAAAGGTACATTTTTATTTGAGGAGTTTCCATTGCTATCTAGAATCAAATGCAAAGGAAAACAATTTTGGAGCTAGAAAATTTGTATCTTATTAAATCACTTTTCATATACTAGAAGCGAGTTAGGGTTTCAGATTACTATCTTTTAATATATCTATTTTTACTGATATTTGAAGACTAGTGTGAGGTCGTTTCTGTCTGGAAAAATTCATGAGTCACTTATGTTTTTGAAACAAATGAGAAATATTTAGAACCTCTCAAAATGTTTCAAAAATATTCATTAAGGTTTCTGGTTTTCATCTGAGTGTGATTCTATTTTTATTGGAGTCATCTGAGTCTGAACACTGAGTATTTTTTATTACTTAATGGTATAAAAAGTTAGAATGTATTTGTACTGGCTCCGTTCTTCCTCTATGTTCTTCTATTTGGGAACTTTGGTGGCAACCAGTTAAGTGGTATGGCTGCTAACCAAAAGGTCAGGAATTCACATCCACCAGGCGCGCCGTGGGAGTTCTATGGGGGCAGTTCTACTTTATGAGAGTAGTTCTATTCCTATGAAGTCATTAGGAGTCAGAATTGACTCAATGGGAGTGGGTGTGGGTTAGCATACTACCACATTTTCAGAATCAGAAACTATAATAATGAAGACAGAGTATCGGCTCCTATCTGTCGTAGATGCGGGGAGGGGACGGGGGTGCAGAGATCTGCAGAGTCTAGGGTCGGGCTCTCAGAGCATGGCAGTTTCGCTTGCTGATCCCGCCAGCGGTCTGTCTGGGAGTGGCAGCTGGTCGGGTCCCACCTCAGCCAGACAGCTGCGACAGAGAAGAAAAATTAAAATGTTCACAGCACCAGCCTGTCCCCAACAAATGCATGAAGTTCTGCCCAACATGTCAAGTGCCATTAGGCATAGACTCCATGTAAATCACGTAAGGGATGGAAGTCCATCCACATCGTACAGGAATTACATGAGAAAGCATCCTCTCCAGATATTGTGAACATTAACAGAGATTGTATCTATGAAACTCAACACTATGCCTAGGATGTTGGAGGCACCTAAGGAACGTGAGATGATGCACTGTCTTACACAATCAAAGCCTCTTTTCAAATTCACAATTCCTGACAGTGGTAAATGACTTATTAATCAAGCACAGGAGAAGAACCCTGGCTAATGGATGTATAAGGAGAGAGATTTTGAACCAATGAGAGACAGTGAGAATAACGGTAGTTATGATATAGCCTCTTGTATACAAATCCTGGATCTCTACTTACTGGCATGTTCCTCTGTCTTTCTGTGCCTCAGTGTCTAGATCTGTAAATTGGAATAATATCCATGAGATTGTTCTGAGAGTCAATGTATTAATACAAAGTGTTTAGAAAAGTTCCTGGAATATAGTAAGTCCTTAATAAATAGTCTCAACGGCACTTGGCTTGGCTTGGCTTAATAAATAGTCTACTATGAAAAAAAAGGAAAGTATAATAATGAAGACAAAATGTTTGTGTTATAAGTCGAGTTTCTGAGTGGTACAAACGGTTATGGCTGAATCCACTCAGCTGCTATCTGAAAGACTGAAAGTTTGAGTGCACCCAGAAGTGTGTCAGAAGAAAAGCCAGATGATCAACTTCTGAAATCAGCCACTGAAAACCTGGTGGAGCACAGTTCCACTCCGATACACCTAGCATTTCTATGAACTGGTGTCTGCTCAGTGGCCACCGGTGATTTTTATTCTGTTACTACGTCTCATCATTTTAATGCTGCAAATTACAATTTCCCTTACTTTCTGGAAACTGAAACCTCAGAGTTTGTTTTTGTTTTCTTCATATCTATTCAGCTGTTGTTGTGAGATGCTGTCAAGTCCATTCTGACTCGTAGCGACCCCACGCACGGCAGAAGGAAACCCTCCCGGGGCCGGCACCATCCTCACCGTCAGTGCTGTGCCGAAACCCGTTGTGGAAGCCGCTGTGTCAATCCCCCTCATTGACAGTTTTCCTCTTTTTTTTTTTTTTTTTTTTACTGACCATCTGCTTTACCAAGCCTGAGGTCATTCTCTACAGACTGGTCCCTTCTTACATCATGTCCAAAATATGTAAGACCTAGTGTCACCATCTTTGTTTCTAAGGAGCATTCTGGCTGTCCGTCTAAGATCAACTTGTTTGTTCTTTTGGCGGTCCATGGTGGATTCGATATTCTTCTCCAACACCACAATTCAAATTCCACTTCTTCTGTTTTCCTTACTCACCATTCAGCTTGCACATGCATAAGATATGATTGAAAACTCCATGGCGTGGGTCAGATGCACCTTAGTCTTCAAGGTGACATCTTTGTCTTCAGTCTTTTAGAGAAGTTTTGCCCAATACAGTGCATCTTTTGATTTCTTGACTGCTGCTTCCAAGGATGTTGATTATGCATCCAAGTAAAATTAAATCTTTTATAACTTCACTCTTGTTCCCATTTATCATGACACTGCTTATTTGTTCAGTTATAGGGATTTTTGTTTTATTTATGTTGAACTGTAATCCGTACTAAAGGTTGTGATCTTTGATATTTATGAGGAAGTGCTTCAAGTCCTCTTCATTTTCAGCAAGTAAGGTTGTGTCATCTGCCTAACAGAGGTTGTTAAAGGGTCAACCTCTGCACTGCCTCAAATAAATAATAATGCCCCATGAAAAAGTAGATGTAAGTATCTATTAATAAGTTTTGAAAACTTATTAGTAAGCTTTCAAAACCTATTAATATAAATTGGGATTATAAGAGGGATAGAATTAGTAACATTTTGTTAAAAATTGCAAAACTTAAAAGAAACTTTACAGTACACACTACTTTCACTATGAGTATAGGAATTTTTTCTACAGTATCTTTGAAAAATTTCAAGTGCTACACTTGTGTCTGGCAGTTTCATTTTATAACTCAATTTCCAAGAAAAATATCTTTATCACTATTTCATCTTTAATTAATAAAGCAAGTATCTTTAGTATGTTTTATTATATTTAATAATGTTTTATAATTCTTAGAGTTTTAGCAGTAAACATTAAGAAATGTACTGCCGTTTTAAGTATTGGATAGCCTTCTTTAGTCTGATATATTTAGTTATACTGAAATTCTAAAGAACGACTGTTACATATGCTTATCATGAATTTCAGTAGCACCTTTATAATAAGGTTAGAGTTGACAACAAGGACACAAAGGTATAAATGCTTTATGAGGTTGAGAGAATCCCATAACTTAATAGAAATTAAAAAAAATAGTTTTAAATGATATGTACGAGAAACTTAAAACTGTAATTGTATTAGTCATATAAATTGTGTTTCTATATATATGCACCATAAGTTTGTTTTCGCCATGAGTCGGATCCGACTCGACGGCACTTGGCACTTGGCTAAGTTTGTTTTAGACATCTTATTTACATGATTGGTAAATATTTCATTATAAACAATTAAAAGTTGTACAAACGATAAACTCAAGACGAAAAAGTATTCTGTATTATTTTTTAAAACTGTGCTTTGGTTGAAAGTTCTCTAATTGTTTAATGAGCAGATTTGTTTCTCATTAAGTAATTAATACACTAATTGCTTTGTGACATTTGTTGCCAACCTTGGGATGTGTCAACACTGTCCCCTTCTCCATCCCAAGTTCCCTGTTACCATTTGTTTAGTTTTCCTGTCCCTTCCTGTCTTGCCAACTTTGTTTTTGGACTAGTGTGCCCATTTAGTCAGGTCTGTATCGCTGAGCTACAAAGCATGTTCCTCTCATGTGTTAACTGTTTGTCTTGTAGACCTCTCAAATCTTTGTCTGAAAAGTGAAGGGAATCACATCAGTACTGAGTTAAAATGGTATCAGGGGTCCATACTCTTGGCACTTCTCTAGTCTCTGTCAGACCAGCAAGTCTGTTTTTTTTTGGTGTGTGTATGTATATTAATTTGAAATTTGTTCTACATTTTTCCTTTGCTCTCTCTAGGATTCTCTGTTGTGATTCCTATCAGAGCAGTTAGTGGCGGTATCAGAGCACTGCCTAGCTGTTCTGGGCTCACTCTGGTGGAGGTTGTGATTATTGTACTCCATTATTTCTTTGGACTGATCTTTCCCTCGTGCATTTGTTTTTCTTCATTCTCCAGTGCTTCAACTCGGATGCAGCCAGCGAATGTATCTTAGGTAGCCACTTGCCAGCTTTTCAGATCCCAGTTACTACTTACCACAATCAGATATAGAACATTTTCCTTATAAACTGTGTTATGCCAATTGAGCTAGACTTCCCCAAAGATGATAGTCCCCAGGCCACAACCCAGAAATTCAGTCCTTCAAGGACTTTGGATGTGTCTGAAGTTTCTTTCAGTTTGCCTTGGTCAAGTTAGGCTGAGCTCCCCAGTAATGCGTACTGTCTGCATTCAATTGCATCACCTTTCTTTGGAGTGGACATAAATATGGATCTCTTTCAATCAGTGGGTCAGGTAGCTCTTCTCCAAATGTCTCGGCAGAGATGAGCGAGCACTTCTAGTGATGCATCTATTTGTGGAAATATCTCAATTGATTTCCCATCGGTTTCAGGATCCTTGCTTTTCGTCGAGGCCTTTGATGCAGCTTCAACTTCTTCCTTCAGTACCATTGGTTCTTGGTCTTATGCTATCTCTTCAGGTGGCTCAACATCGACCAGTTCTTTCTGGCATGATGACTCTGCATATTCCTTCCACCTATTTTGATGCTCCCTGAGTCATTTAATATTTTCCCTGTAGAATCCTTCACTATTGCAACTGAAGACATGAACATTTTCTTCAGTTGTTTTAGCTTGAGAACTGCAGAACGTGCTCTTCCCTTTTAGTTTTCTATTCCCAGCTCTTTGCACATGGCATTATAATACTTCATTTCGTCTTCTTGAGCTGCCTTTTGAAATCTTTTTTCAGTTCTTTTGCTTTGTCGTTCCTTCCTTTTGCTTCAGCTGCTTCACATTTGAGAGCAAGTTTCAGAGTCTCTTCTGACACTCAGTTTTGTCCTTTCTTTCCTGTCTTTTTAATGACCTCTTGCTTTCTTCATGGATAATATATTTGATGTTATTCCACCATTAGTCCTGTCTTTGGTCATTAGTTTTTAACTCATGAAATCTGTTCTTGAGAAGGTCTCTAAAGTCAGATGGTATATACTCGAGGCCATACTTTGACTCTCGTGGAGTTGTTCTAGTTTTCTTCACTTACAATTTGAATTTGCATGTGAACAATTGATGATCTGTGCCACAGTCAGCACCTGGTCTTTTTCTGAGTGCGGATATGGAGCTTTTCCATCATTGTTTTCCACAGAGGTAGTGGATTCCTGTGTATTCCATCTGGTGAGTCACTGTGTTGGTTCAAACAGGATTTACAAGGAAGAAGTTGTTAGTCTTGCAAAATTCTATCATGTGATCCCTGGCATTATTTCTGTCACCAAGGCTGTATTTTCCAACTACTGATCCTACTTCAGCAGAAACATTAACTATAAAATACAAAAATAAAGACTGAAAACATCTAAAATCATGTGGACCATTGAATATACTGTACTTTTCATGTACTAGTCAAAGTGTGCTGTAAAAATATAGGCACAAAGATTTGATCATCAAGGGGGAAATGATGAAACAAACAAACCGACGAAAAGCTGAAAACAAATGAGAAAAGGACAAAGTGAGAAAAATGGACTACAAAAGTCAAAGTAGAGGTAGTCTTTGTGTGTGCTTAATAAAAAACAGCATCTAATGTTTGAAGGAAACTTACTGTGTATCACATAGTGTTCTAAATGCTTTACTTGAGTTTTTTTTAATCATCACAGAAACCCCATGTGGCATTTAATGTCTATATCACCATTTTGCATTTCTAGTTAATTACTTTATTGTTTAAAGAGTCACATAATTTAAAACTTTTAGAATGTAATATTCAGATTTAGTTTATATAATTTATTACTACATGAATTATGTATTAAAAGTGACCCAAATGTAAACAAATAAAATCGTGCCTTACTTTTTCAATAATAAAGATGGTAATAATATTAGCCACCTTTGACACAGAGTGACCATATCTTGTGGGCACTTTTATGGTTCCGTGCATCTATAGGATATCATCCTGCTGACCTCTTACTGGAGGAAAGAGAGGAGGGGATAGGACACTGTTGCAAGGATAGGACATGTATGGAGCAGAGAGGAAGAGCGTGCTGTCCACCAGGCAGTGAGAGCACTGGGAGCTGCATGTAGGTGAGCATGCAAATTTATATGAGAGTGTACCTTTTCATTCAATCGTAATAAAAAGATAAAAAAATAATAAAATAAAATAATAGTAGTAATATTAGCCACCTTTCGCTGAGTACTTTTTAAATACGAAACCTTGTCCTAAGGTCTTTCTAGTGATTATCATACTTGTTTTTCAAGCAAGGAAAGAAGGCTCAAAGAAGCTACATGAATTCACTGAGGTGATATTGTTAATTATCTTTCAGAAATACAATTCAGCTATAGGCTTATCTACTCCAAACCCTAAGCTGTGTAAGTGATATGATTTCTAATGAATATTCTGATGGATTAAAACAATGTATTTTATAATAATACTTGACTTTGTTTTTAAAGACAGATTCACCCATTTTGCTCATGCTATATTTTTTATTAGCTATGACTTGGCCTTGGTAGACCTACAACATAATCTCTCCAGAGATACTTAATATCTCATTAGCAGTGATTGAAATGCTTTTGTTACATCAACACTGGAATTCATTTCCCTTAATGGACAAGTGAAATTCATCTTTTGCCTATCTTTACCAACAGCTGTTCAACAGGAAAACTCACCCACTGCTGAAAGCTCCTCTGAACTTGTCTAGTTTGATTGATTTCAGAAAATGTCACCTCTATTAATCTTTGCCCAAGCCACAGGAGAAAATGTTATATTAAACCATAGAAATTGCATGTTGCCAACATTAATGTTCAAGTTTTAAAAAATCTTTATTATACATTCTTTATCACAGTTTTTCTATAATCAATACAATGATTTTATTCTTTCCTTGTTGACATTACACCGAATTTCTTTTCTTTCCCAATCTATTTCACATACTCTTGTTCCACTGACAAATATTACACATGTTGTCAAAGTCAGACCACTTATTTGGTCATATTTCTACTTTAAGCTGTCCTCATTTTTAATATATGAGTGGCTTTTAAGAAAAAAAGTTTTATTGTTGAATCTAATAGGTTAGTAGTGAATGAAGAACAACAAAAAAGTTTCTTATGTAATTTATTTAAAAGTTGTGCAAATGTCATGGTAAAATTTAGACAATTGTTAAACAAAAAGCAATATTCACTTAAGTATATCTGATATGGAACACTCACAGTAAATGTCATTAACTCTTCTTAAGTAATTTAAGGATGGCCTTATATCTTTTATTGATAGAGAGTATGATAAGCCAGCCAAGTGCTGTCGAGAGTATGATAAGTGTGCTAATTTAAGAAGTTGGAGCAGTGTATAGATGGGGGAGCAGTGTCAATGATTATCTGTGTTAAGAATATTTTTACATTAATTTATATTTCAAGCAATTTTAGTACCCCAAATTGGCCTTCTGATTGCATTCCTATTTTATTTTTCTGCCCACGTTAATATTTAACACTTTTCTCATTATTCTGTCACTTAGAGTAACATTTCAAAACAGAGGCTGTGTGATGCCTGTGAGCAGGTAATGGGAACTGGGGTCAAATAGTTCCAAATAACTATTTGCCTGAAGACAGAAGCATAATTTAGGATGAAAAGAGTAACTGACCTCATGAAACATTCTTC
The DNA here is from genome assembly GCA_028571685.1 of Heterohyrax brucei. Taxonomy (NCBI): domain Eukaryota; kingdom Metazoa; phylum Chordata; class Mammalia; order Hyracoidea; family Procaviidae; genus Heterohyrax; species Heterohyrax brucei. Next base: position 91,888,156 of record CM053146.1, read on the forward strand.
TTTACTCTTTTTGCACCAGCTAGAAAAAGTAGGTCTAAATATACATACATACATATTTATACATACATGTACTCTCATGTGTGTGCACGCACACACACACACACACACACACACACACACACACACACACACACCTTCCACATCTCTCTCTTTCTGTGTGTGTGTTGAAGGCAGGAAGCAGCAAGAAGGATATATCATATATCCTATTTCAACACTGGTAAGCCCATAGTCTAAAGTGATACTTTTTCATTATGCAACTTAGAATTTATTTTGTGCAGACAGTATACATTACGTTACTGGTTTTGTTCATTCAAGAAATTATTCCTTTACTGTTGAAAGTTCTGTTAACCTAAAAAAGTTTCTTAAATTGTGCTGGGCCTCACCATCATTCTGTTTTCCTGGATTCTGTGGGATTTGGTTGTCTCATATTTCTTCCAAAAAAGGCTTACCTTTTAGTACCATTGGCATCACTGTTGTACAACAAAATCTTATGAGAACAGATCATATTTTAGTGTCAAGATGAGTTACTGTAGGTGATGTTATCAAGTATCCAGCAACACTGAATACCAGAGGTGGAACTCTGGTATTTGGCATTTCACTTCCGGTGAAAAGTGGTAAGGATGGACCCCAAGGAAGGTGGCATATGAAGTTTGGGAGATCTGTAGATATGAGTGGAATGGCTGTGAGTGGATTGTCATGCATCTCTCAAAATAAATTTAACGTAGTCTCTGAGGTAAGCAGACTGTTGGACCTCAACATTTCCCATTGAGCAGCTGTTGGTGAAGACAGGCAAAAGATGAATTTGACTTCTCCATTAAGGGAAATGAATTCCAGTGTTGATGTAACAAAAGCATTTCAATCATTGCTAATATGCTTTGAGGACTACAGGTTGGTCCTCAAAAATAGCATTACTTCTCAAAAATGCTGAAGATTAAAATGTAGTAAGTATTACTTTCCATCCTGTTAGGTTGGTTATGTCTTTTTGTCTTTTAATGGCCTGAATTAGATTATCAGTTTCCTTTATGTGTTTTGGAAATTATCTTTGTGTTTTCACTTCCCTGAAACTAAAGTTTTAAAAAGATGAATCTAAAATTATAATCACTACATTCTAGGACATTCTTAGGCTAAGGTGAGTGGAAGTGAATTATATATAATCTGAAAAGTACAAAATCTGTTGCCGTTGAGTTTATTTTGACTCTAAGTTAACTTATTGGCCAGGGTAGAATTGCACCAGTGTTTCTAAGGAGCTTGTAATGAAATCACACTGCTAACCTTTTGGTTAAGAGCTGAGCACTGAGCAATTCTACCATTAAGGCTCTGGATAAAAATTATTAAGCAAACCTGTTAATACTAAGAACATAAGTACTATAGATTTTCAGGATCTTTCTGGATAGATTCTGGCCTTTGTTTTCACTTGCTTTCAGTATAATTGGGCATACTTCAAAATCAAAATGCCCTTTACCTATAAATGACTATTGCAACAGTATATTTTCTTTAGAAGGATAGATTAATTTAAAATACCTGGTGTTTATCCATGTGCTGATGCTGACACTGAAGGTAAGTTTTTTTTTAAAAGAAAAAGATATTCTAGTTGTTACCATTTAGTTAAACAATATCCATCATTTTGTAGTATTAGTAAAACAGGCACATTCATAGTTACAGAAAACTATGGAAAGTAAATTAGTGATAAAAAAGGCAATGTTAAGAGATCAAACAGAAAAAGTTAATAAAAACAGAGATTTTTCATGTCATTCAATCAGCTTTTTTATACAGGTTATTTAAAACAAAATGTAATCTTTTTCCCGAGTGTATATCCTATTTCAAAATGAAAGGTCAAACTTGCACTAATACACTATGGTTTTCCAAGATACTCCAGCACATAAAATAAGTCATACACTGCATGAATTTAAATATTACATTTTCAAAACCAAGAAAATGTAGATAGAAAGTGTGGCTATATCTCGCAGACACAAGATAATTTAAAATTATGACTCTCTATTGATCTTGTCAAATGTATATTTTATTTTAATGTTTCCTATTCCCTTTTTCAGCATTTAAGAACTCATTTCTGGAAAAAATATGTAATGGATATTATTATCTTTATCAATAATAAAATTGAGCAATAGGCAAAGATGCAATCTGGAGTTACTGTTAGAAGTACTCAGACATTTGATATTTTAAATGTGATTTAGCTTCCAGATTAAATTTCTGCTTGTATTTGACCTTGAAAGTGATTTTCTTGAAACTATTACTCAGTTGTAACACCAGTGCTCAGAATCACCCTCTGAAATATCTTTTCTTTCTTTTATCTTTCCACCTTTGAGAGTTTTTCTTACTAGACTATTCATACAAATGTGTATGAAAACTGTTCCCCAAATTATCCACATTTCTGATGCTTCTGATAAAGCAGAGAAATAGAGGAAACACATTTGATAATAAAAATTGTAATAAAAAGGAATAATGTGAGTAAAATAAAGGCATTTTCTGGTGATTTCACCATGAGATCTTTTCAGCCCCTGGATGGCATAAATGGTTAAATGATCAACTACTAGCTGAAAAGTTGGCAATATGAACAAACCAACCCTGAGATGCTTTAAAAAACAGGACTTGTCAAATTTCTTAATGCAATAATGGGCATATACACAAAGCAGACCACCTACATTGTCCTGAATGGAGAGAGACTGAAAAAATTCCTCTTGAAAATGGAAACTAGACAAGGATGCCCACTCTCACCACTTCTATTCAGCATAGAACTAAAAGTTCTGGCCAAGCAATCAGACAAGACAAAGAAATAAAGGGCATCCACATCAGCAAAGAAGAAGTAAAAATCTGCCTATTTGCAGATGATATGATTGTATTTGCAGAGAATCCTAAAGAATCCATAAGTAAACTACTCAAACTAAGAGTTCAACAGAGTATCAGGGTATAAGATAAACATAAGTAAATCAGTAGGATTTCTTAATACCAACAAGGAGATTATTAGAGAAGAAAGCACCAAATGAATACCATTTACTATTGCCCCCAAGAAGATAAAATACCTCAGAATAAATATAACTAGAGAAATGAGACCTATATGAAGAGAACTACAAGACTACTGCTAGCAACTAAAAGAGACTTATGTAAATGGAGAAACCTACCCTGCTTGTGAACAGGAAGATTTAACATTCTGAAAAATGTCTATTTTACCCCAAGCCATCTACATATATAATGCAATCCCAATACAAATTCCAGTCACATTTTTTAATGAGATGGAGAAACAAATCACCAACTTTGTTTGGAAAGGGAAGGAATCCCAGATAAGCAGAACACTACTGAAGAAGGAGAGCAATGTGAGAGGCCTCTCACTACCTGATTTTAGAAGCTATTACACTGCCACAGTAGTCAAAACAGCCTGGTACTGGTACAAAAAGAGACACATAGACCAATAGAACAGAGCAGAAACCCGAGAAATGCGACTATTTTCCTATGAACACTTGATATCTTACAAAGGCCCTAAGGCTCTAAACTAGGGTAAAAATAGTCTCTTTAACAGATGAAATTGGCAAAATTCATCATCCATCTGCCAAAAATTGAAACAAGACCCATACCACACACCTTACACTAAAACTAACTCAAACTGGATAAAAGACCTAAATATCAAACCTAAAATGGTGAAGATTATACACGAAAAAACAGGATCAACAATGGGAGGTTTAATACATAATATAGACAGACTTCAAAATCTACAAACAAAACTCAATCAAAGGAAGAGAAAATAGATAAATGGAAACTACTAAGAATCAAACACTTTTGCTTATCCAAAGACTTTATCAAAAGAATTAAAAGACCACCCACAGAGTGGGAAAAAATATTTGCCAGCTACATATCAGATTGATGTCTGATCTCCATAATATACAATGTACTGAAAAATACCAACAGAAAAAGGTAAATAACCCAATTAGGCAATCAACAAAGAAGATGAGCAGACACTTCACTGAAGAAGACATCCAGACAGCCAAAAGACATAAAGAAATACAACCACTGTCTATTAAAGAAATCCATATCAAAACTACAATGAGATGTCATCTCACTCCAACAAAGTTGGCCATGCTCCAAAACACACAAAACAACAAATGCTGGAGAGACTGTGGAGAAATTGGAACTCTTACACGGCTGGTGGGATTGCAAAATGGTGCAATCCCTTTGGAAAGAGAACTGGTACTTCATTAAAAAACTGGAAATAGATACAGCATATGATCCAGTAATGCTCCTGCTTGAAATATATCCTATAGAATTGAGAACAGTCATACTAACAGATACATGCAAACAAATGCTTATTGCAGCACAGTCTACAATAGCAAAAAAATGAAATCAACCCAGATGCCTAACAGTAGATGAATGGATAAGCAAACCATGGTACATATATTCAGTGGAACACTATGCAGTGATAAAGAACAATGATGATTTCAGGATGCATCTCCTAAGCTGGTTTCAACTGGAAGACAGTATGTTGAGTGAAATCGGTCAGCAGCACAAGGACAAATGTGATATGACACCCTTACTATCAGCCAGCCAAATGCCGTCGAGTCGGAGCCAACTCATGGTGACCCTTACTATACGGACTTAAAAACTTGTACAGAAGAAGACTCTTTGGTGGCTACAAGGGAAGGGAGGAAGGGAGGAAGGGAAACGAATGCATATAGATTTGATAGCTAATGGAAATTTGGTTGCATGAAAATAGTAACAACACACACTAGAAAGGTGATCTTAACTAGACTTCAACATAAACGGAAAACTTTTCTATTCCTAGTCCAGTATCTCAAGGATAGAGTAGCAGAGGCAGGGATCCGAGGACCATGCTGTCAAGTGACATCGAAGCCAATTGACATAACTAGCCTATTGCTAAGAGAATCTCCTGCACCTCATATTGGTGAGTGGCATCTGGGGTCTTAAAAGCTAGCAAGCTGCCATCTGAGATACACCAAATGATCCCATCTCAGCTGTATCAGATGATCATCAAGGACAACAAAGATGTAAGAGAAAAAGAATCCAGAGGACAGAAGGACCCATGTGTATGGATGACTGTATTAACATGTGATCAGAAGAACCAAACAGTGCCCAGCCACCACCAATGACAGCGTGATGGGACACACAATGTTGGGTCCCAGTAGCAACGTACAAAAGGGGTGCACCTCAAGAACTCCACTAAAAGACTACAATTGATGTTCTGATAGCCCAGGACTACCCATTGGAACATGGCCCTTAGACCTGCTGCTGCCGCTGATCATTATTCATTAGTGAGGTCAACTCTTTGATCAGGAACAGATTGGACACAAGGACATAAGATACCATATCGTGTGTCCACTTTAAGGTTCTGTGTATCTACAGGATGCCATGCTACTGGTCTCTTACCAAAAGGCAGAGGAGATGGTGGAGAGGAGGGGATAGTAGATATGACATGTATAGAACGGGAAGGAAGAGTGTGCTGTCACCAGGCAAGGAGGCGAGACGAAACAGCAGATAGGTGGGCGAGCAAATTTAACCTGGATTGTAGGCTACTTTCACTCAATCACAATGAAGAAAAGAAAAAAAAAAAACACTGGCCTTCCAAACTGCTTCCAAAGGATCACAGCCATGAAAACTCATGGAGCACAATTCTACTCTGACATACATAGGTTTTCATGAATTGGAACTGACTTGACAGCAACTGTTTTTTGTTTATTAATGCTTAATTGTGTTCAGCATTTGTGCAATTCATTTTTAAAGAATTATATTTTTCATGATTGGAAATGATGTTTCTGTAAGCATATGGAAAGCAGAAAGCTTATTGTGTATTATAAAATGGAACTTATATTCTTTATGGGCAAATCTGGAGACTTTAATTGTGCATTTATTCTTGAAAAACTTTGTAACAATTTTTTTTTAATTGTGATTAAGTGAAAGAATACAATACAAATCAATTTTACATGTCTGCCTCCTTCTGCTCTCCTTGCCCCATGACAGCACACTCCTCCTTTTCATTCTATATTTGTCATATCCTCTTGACAAACTCCTGCCCCTTCCTCTCCACCTTCTCCTCTCCCTTCTAGAAAGTGACCAGTAGGACAATATCCTATAAATGCATAGAACCATAAAGTACACACACAATACTGTCATATCGTGTCCCCAAGTCCAGTCTATTTTTGTCCACAGAGTTGACTTCAGTAGTGTTTTTTGGACAGGAGCAGCAGCAGGTCTATGGTCCATGCCCCCAGGAGACACCCCCAGGCTGTCATACCATTAATTGTGATCTTTTAGTTGAGTTCTTGAGCTGCATTCCTCTTTTTCTCGTGTTGTAAAAGGGACTCAACGTTGTGTGCCCCATCATTGCTGTCTCTGATGGTGGTCGGGCACCATCTGGTTCTTCTGGTCACATGCTGATACAGTCTCCCATTCACAGGGGTACTTATGTCTCGTGGGCTCTTTTTGCTCATATCTTTGCTGTTCTCAGTGATCATCTGTTTTGGAGGCGTTAGGACCATATGGTGTACTTCAGATGGCATCTTACTAGCTTTTAAGACCTGAGATGCCACTTACCAACATGGGGTGCAGAAGATTCTCTTAGCAATAGGCTAGTTATGCCAATTGGCCTCAGTGTCCCCCAAGATTGTAATCTCCAGACCCCACCCATGCTACTCTATCCTTGCAGTATTGGATTGAGATTAGAAGAACTTTCAGTTTATGGTGAAGTCTGGTTAAGTTGATCTACTTTCTACTATGTGCTGTCACTGCTTTCATCTAACCAAATTTCTATCATCTAATTTATGACCAAGCTTTGTCCTACACCCCACCATAACCATTGTAAAATCTTTCTGCATGTGAGTCTATCTTTAGGTCTTTATAGCAGGTCTCATGTAATTTTTGTCCTTTTGCCACTGACTGATTTCACTCAGCATAGTGTCTCCAGTTGAATCCAGGTTATGAAATGCTTCCTAAAATCACCGTTGTTCTCTATCATTGCAGTGTTCCACTGAGTATGTATACCATAGTTTGCTTATCCATTCATCTATTTATGGGAATCTAGGTTGATTCCATTATTTTGCAGTTGTGGATTGCACTGCAATAAACATTCATATGAATGTATCTGTTCATGTGACCACTTAAATTTCTGTGGGATATCTTCTGAGCAGTGGGATTCTTGGATCAAATGGTGTATCTATGCCCAGTTTTTCAAGGAAGTGCCTGATTGCTTTCCAAAGAAGTTCTACAACTTTGTAATCCCACCAGCAGTGTAGGAGAGTTCTGATCTTTCCACAGCCTTTCCAGCATATGTTGTTTTGTGCTTTTTGATTATGGCTAACCTCACAGGGGGTGAGATAGTATCTCATTGTAGTTTTGATTTGGATTTTTCTGATAGCTAATGATCATGAGTATTTCATTATGTGTCCTTTGGCTGCCTGGATGTCCTCTTTGGTGAAGTGTCTGTCCATCTCCTTTGCCCATCACTTAATTGGGTTATTTACCTTTTTCTTGTTGATATTTTGCAGTGCCCTGTAGGTTATGTAGATCAGATGTCAGCCCAACATGTAGTTTCCAAATATATTTTCCCATTCTGTAGGTGGTTTTTTAACTCTTTTGTCATAGTTTTTGGGATATGATCACTGGTTCCCTACTTTTAATATTATAGCTTTAATTGAGATTTCTGACTTCCTTAAGTGAGTAGGATTCTGAATGCTGTGTCCTCCATGGCTTTCTTATTTATACACTTAATGCCTTTATTTTTCTAAGAACAGAGCTTCTTTCAGTATTTCTTGTAGTTTTGGTTTTGTTTTTACAAAAATCTCTAAGATTCTATTTAATCTGTGAATGTCTTAATTACACTATCATATTTGGCAGACAGTTATGGAGAATACATAATTCTTGATTGGAAGTTTTGCTCCTTCCAGGCTTTGACTGTGTCATCCCACTTCTTTCTTTCCTACATTATTTCTGCAGAGAAGTTAGATGAAAGCCTACAGGGTTTGCTTCTGAATGTTTGCTTTTCTTTAAGCCTTGCTGTCTTTCAGAGCCTCTCTTTATGATTCATTTTATTAAGCTTCATGATAATATGTCTCAGTGTTGTCTTTTGGGGACCTTGTTTCTGTGGTGTTCAATACACATCTTGGATATCTATGTTCTCTTCTTGCATAATTTCAGGGAAGTTTTCTGACAAAAACTCTACAACAATACTCTCTGTATTTTCAGCTATCCCTCCTTGTTCAGGAACTCCAGTTAGTCATAGATTATTCCTCTCAATACAGTCCCTGATGTTTCTTAATGCTTCTTACTTTTCTCATTTCTTTTCTCTGATTTCTGCATATAAATGCTAGTGTCTGTTGCTCTACACTCAAGATGACTAACTCTGGCTTCTGCCTCCTCAGTTCTGCTCTTTGGCTTTGGATCGAATTGTCTAATTCTGTAATGTTATTATTGATCTTCTGGATTTCAGCTTATTGTTCTTCAGATAGCTTTATCATTTTGTTCTGCTTCATTTGTTTCATCTTTAGGAGGGATCTATATATAATTCTTTTGTACTAGACCACCAGTAGTTTTAGAAAGCGTTCTTCATCTGGAAAGTCTTTTGATTCTTTATTTTTGGAGTTTTCTGGAGTGGGATCCTACTAGACAGCACTGAGGGAGCAGTGGTGGACTGCTTCTTTAAATGGTTAGGTATTGTTTGTTGTCTGTATGCCATCTAGAAGCTGTTTGGTTTCTCTGGTGTGACCACAACAGGAGCTGAGGTGTAGTTTGAAGAGGGGATTTGGTCACCAGTCATCTCTGGGTACTCTAGTGACTGGCCCCAGGTGGACTCTCTTGGGTGGCAAAGATCTCTGCCTCCTGGCTGGCAAAGACAGTGTCCTACTTATGGAGTCACTGGGGCCATCAGCTGACCCTACGATGTGGATAAGTGAAAGGTGGAAGAGATACTGCTGGGCTGCTAAGCAGTCAGTTCTCTAGAAGATCTAACTTAAAAATGTATTTTACTTCTAAGCAAGTATCTGCCTAAGACCTGCTGAAATTGGTCAGCCTCAGATGTGGCAGGCCCTGACTCCAGGTTGACAATGAAAGCAGCTCATAGGTCTTCCCCAGATGCTATGATGTGGTTCAAGGTATGAAGGATTTGTGACCTTCCTGCTGGCTTGGCTTGGCTGCCATCCTCTGCCAGTTTCCACTTGTACTTCTAGTTACCACTGTCCTAAACACAGTTTTTCTGCTGGAGAAGCACTTTCTAAACAGGCCTTGCTTCTTGGCCTGATTATTAGCTCCAACTGAGGCCTCTGGGTGGGTGATTCTGACTCCCAGCTGACCAAGATGGTGTACCACCTGAGCTGCCCTTCTATGGCAAAGCTTAGAAAAGAGAGGGTGGAGGGGGAGTAGAGCCCTCAGTCAGCAGGCAGCTGCCAATATGTGGCTATCCCAGACACAGTCTCCCTATCCCAGGCACAGCTGTGTTATATGCTGTTTACTTAAGCTCTGAAATTTAGCGTATTAGCTGGCTCATGTCCATTCCCTTCCTCCCAGATAACAAAGAAGTTGTCGTTACCTGCAGTCCTCCCAAACAGTGATTCAGCAGAAGCATGATTCAGCATGGCACTGCCTTATCTTTGAGAGTGATAGTCACACTGGTGACTATCAGTCTCTGGTGCCTGGTTGAATCTGGCAATGCTATGCCAGAATCTAGGGCATATCCATGCTGCTCTGCTCAGTTATCATTCCAGGTCTTAGTTCTCAGAATGAATTGAGGAGATTTGTGTCTAGTGTGCCCCACCAACCACTTATTTTAATATTTCAGAATACTTTGCCATATATTTCACCTGATAATTTTTTTTAAAGAATCAATTAATGAGTTTTACCTAGGAGAACAAGCACTGTATATCCATGAAAAATTAGTCTAAAAATGTTTCCTGTTTTTTTCTAGTGGTTTGTTGATTTGGGGGGGAGCCTAAAATAGATTGTCATAACTAAGAGAACACAATTTTGGGAAATACTAATAAATGTTCCCTGACATATTGACTTTTTATTCATTGTGACAAAGCACCAGATTAATATGTCAAATGTATATTCAATCATTTGAATGTATTTAGGAAATGAAATTGGTATCCCCAAAATAGTGGTTCAGGCATTAGAAATGCCTAGCATTTTCTTAGTAATTGCAGTTTTGATTGTAGAGTTGTATGTCACATAAATTCTTTATGGACCTATCCACATCCATGAATCTACTCTTCTTGGAACACATTCTTATAACGTTAACAAATCATATATCTTTGCAGTTCAACTTTTCTTGAAAATATTAAAGTTTTAAAAAATGTCATTTAACAACTCACAATTTTTTTCTCACTGTTTTCTATATTACTTCTTTGAAAATTTTCTGTTCTTTGTGACCTTTGGGAGAGCACACATTTAAGGATTAAATAGTATAGTGTTATCCAGGATACATTTAAAGTTCACTCATAGCAGTTATTACACAACTCCCATACTCTTATATTGTTTCTGTGCTGGGAAAAAAAAAAGATTAAATGTAGTTTTCATTACATAAAAGCCAAACAGTGACAAATGGAAGGGCATTTCTTAACTCTTTCGATTAATGTTTAAGAAATACTACAGTGAATAAAGCATTGTAAATGAAAGTTACATTCGAAGGATTATAGGAGACTGGCTTGGCATATTATGTCCCACTAGCACAGAAACAAATTTAGAAGTCACTGTTACACTGAAGATTATCATAATGGAGTTTTAATTATAGGATATCAGTGAAATTCAAAATTGATAAATGGAGTCTCTTTATTGCTAACAATATGTAATGTAACCATATCATATATGCTGGTAGCAGTGATTCCTTCCTTTAATATGCAAGACCTGGGTTTGGTATCCAGCCAATGTACTTCTTACGCAGCTACCAAACATTTGTTATTGGAGGTTTGTGTGTTGCTGGGAAGCTGAACAGGTTTCACAGGAACTTCCAGACTAAAATAAACTAGGAAGAAAGACTTGAAGATCTACTTCCAAAAATCAGCTTATGGATCACAATGATCTGATCAGCAACTAATCCTAAAGGTAGTACAAAACTACACAGCATTTCTGGCCACCTGAGTGAGAAGCTGAATGGACTCCTGCTAACGAAACACAACCATTTATATCATATACATGTTAGAATTTAAATTCTGTCTTCTATTTGTAGATGATGGTAGCTGAGTACTTTCTTTTAACACTGAGAAATTTCAATTTTAAACAGTTATTTTCAGAGAAAATATTCAATTTTCCTACTGAAATACTTAAACAGTCTATGGCTTTGCTTTCATCACTATGGAAGTACTACCTTTGGGAGTGGCACATTCTAAAAATAGAAAGCTATCTTTGTGACTCGGTATTTACGGTGTTGGGAGACTTTACCAGTGGTTCTTAGGTTTGTGGGAGTCAGCTTGGAAAATGATTTTCCAGTCTGTTTGTCAAAAAACTGTCAGGATCAAATGAAATTAAGATGCACCAGAGTTGGGAAAGGATCCTCTGGGCCACATGAGACTGTAAGGGACAAAAAGTAGCTACGAGACCTGAGTCAGAGACATCCAAAGATACAAAGATGTTTAAAAAAAAAAGGAAAAAGAACAACACTTCAGGAAAAGTAATAGAGGGTTCTGTTCTTCTGAATCAGAGCATTTCAGACACATGTATTGCTGAGCTTTTGTTAATGAAATTCCTCTCTGATGCATTGTAATGGTATGCTGTCCAATAGAAATTTAGGTAGGCTATAAGGTTGAATGCATTCTAGATTTCAAAACTTATTATAAGTATTAAATACCTCATTAAAAATTTTTGTATTGGGTAGATATTGATTTTCTTTTTTTAAAATCTGTGTCTTTTATATTTGTATAGTTTCTTCTTTTTTTCTTCTAGTTTAGAGGAAGGTTTATAGAACAAACTAGTATTTCATTAAACACTTAGCACACATTATTTTATAATATATGTTAGCAACTACACTGCATGTGAATACTTTCTGTTCGCCAGTTGGGTTCAGATTGTTTTAGTCAGCTAGGGCTGCTCTAACAGTAATACCACAGAATGGATGGCTTTAACAAAGGGAAGTTTATTCTTACATAATCTGGTAGTCTACAAGTCCAAATTCAGGATGTCCACTTTAGGGGAAGGATTTTCCCCTTGTTGGCTCTGAAGGGAAGTCTGGTATTGCATCAGTCTTTGTCCAGGGAGCATCTTGGCACAGGAACCTCAGGTCTGAAGGATGCGCTCTTCTCCCAGTACTGCTTTCTTGATGGTGTGAGGTTCTCAACTCTCTGCCTGCTTCCCTTTCCTTTTATCTCTTGCAGGGTGAAAGGATTAAGGGTGATGCAAGCCACACTCCAGGGAAACTCCCTTTACAGTGGAGCAAGGAGGTGACCCTCCGAAGGGATTTACAGTTCCACCTTAATCCTCTAACATACAGCACAACAAAATCACAAAATGGAGGACAATCATAGAATACAGGGAATCATGTTTTTGGGGGGACACAATTCAATCCATGACACATATCATTAACTTTCCTGTCTCCTTCTACATCTAGTCTTTGCCTCTAGGCTGATGTGCTCCTTTGGTCTCGTTTCATTTTGTGGGCCTGTCTTATCTTTGGATGAAGGGTGAACCTCAGGAGCGATTTCATTACTAAGTGTGACCGGTGACACATTCTTGTAGTTTCCCCAGTCTCCACCAGGCTAGCATGTCTGGTCTTCCTTTCTGAGATAGAAATTTGTTTTATATTTTTCTTTAGCTCTGACTGGAACATTCTACTGTGATCCCTGTCAGAGCAGCTGGTGCAGTTGGTGCTGGCAGTTGGGTACCATCTAGTTGTACTGGGATCAGCCTGGTGGAGGCTGTGATTTTTTTTTTTTCCCTTTAGTCTTTTGAACTATTCTTGGCCTTTTATCTTTAGTTTTCTTCATTCTCTCTTTTTCCCTAAAGGGTAAGACCAGTGGAGTATCTTTAATGGTCACTCATAGGCTTTTAAGACCCCAGACACTACTCAGCAGAGCAGAACATGGAACATTTTCTTTATATACTGTGTCATGACTGTTGAGCTAGATGTTCCCAAGACCATGGGCCCAGAGTCCTCAGCCCAGCAGACACAGCAGACACAGCCCAGACCCCTTGAAGTCTGGCTGTGTCTACACAGCTTCTGTAACCTTGACTTGTACAAGTTTCGCTGGCCTCGCCAGGATTTGGTATGGTCTTACCCTTCACCAAACTTACCGTTTATCTATTGTCTATTGTTTTTCCATCCCCACATCTCTCCCTTACAACCACCAGAGATTGTTTGTTTTTGCGTGATTGATCCATCGCTGTTCTTTATCAGTGCTTAGTATTCACTTGTGGCTATTCATTCATCTGTTGATGGGCATCTAAGTCATTTCTATCTTTTGCTATCATGAACAATTCTGCAGTGAACAGGGGTATGCATGTCTATTCAAGTGATGACTTACTACTATAAGGCACATTCCTAGGAGTGGGCTTGCTAGATCATATGGTATTTATATTTCTAACTTTCTAAGGAAGTGCCATATCATTTTCCAAAATGGTTGTATCATTTTGCATTCCCACCAGCAGTGCAAAAGTGTTTCCATCTACCCACAGCATCTCCAACATTTGGTATTTTCTGTGTTTTTGATTCATGCCATGGTGAGATGGTACCTAGATGTGGTTTTGATTTGCATTTCTGTAATGGCTAGTGATCTGGAACATTTCCTGAAGTGTCTGTTAGCTAATTGAATGTCTTATTTGGTGAAGTGTATGTTCATCTCCTTTGCCCATTTTTGAATTTGATTATTTGTGTTTTTATTGTAGACATATGCTTTCCTGTAGATTTTAGACATTATAACATTATCTGATTTATAACAATCATTTTTTCCCCGAGTCTGTTGGGTCTCTTTTTACTCTATTGCTGAAGCCTTTCAATGAGCATATGTTTAATTTGTGGAAGACTCAGGTTATCTAGCTTATCTTTGGGAGTTTGTGTGTCGTTAGATATGGTTTATATATTACTAATGCTATGTATTAGGGCCTCAAGCATTGATCCTATTTTTTTCTTCTATTATTTTTATAGTTTTTGGCTTTATTATTTAGGACTTTGATCTACTTTGAATTAATCTTTGTGTATGGTATGAGGTATAGGTCCTGTTTCATGTTTTTGCAGGTGAACATACATTTTTGCCAGCACCATTTGTTAAAAAGACTGCCTATTCCATATTTGGTGGACACTGGGCCATTGCTGAAGATTAGGTAATTGTGGGTAGGTAAATTTACAGCTGGCTTATCAATTCTGTTCCACTGATCAAAGTATCTATTGTACCAGTACAACGCTATTTTGACTGCCATGGCTGGCTGTATACTAATTTCTGAGGTCAAGTAGCATGAGTTCTACTAAATTCTTCTCTTTCGTCAGTGCTTTACTTATCTGGGAAGCTTTCTCTTTCCCTATAAAATTAATGATAAGTTTTCCCCTCTCTTTAAAGATTCTTGTTGGTATTTGGATTGGGGTTGCATTGTGTTTGTAAACTGCTGGTTGTGTTTGGGGTTGAATTGGCAATGGGTTTGGGGTTGAACTGTCATGTTCACAATGTTCACCTCACCTATCTACGAGCATAGTATGATTTTCCATTTGTGTAGATCTCTTTTGGTTTCTTGTGGTAGAGTTTTGTGGTTTTCTTTATATAGTTCTTTTACATCTTTAATTAACTTATTCCTAAGTATTTTATCTCTTAGGGTTTATTATAAGTTGTTTTGTTTTGTTTCTGATTTCCTTTCTGTCATCTTTATTACTGTATACGAATCCAGCTAATTAGTTATAGTAGTTTTCTTGTAAAGTCTTTTGGGTTTTCATTGTTTAAAATCATATCCAAAAATATGGACAGTTTATTTCTTCACTATCAATTTAGATGCTCTTTATTTTATTTTTGTTGACATATTTCTCTACCTGGGACTTCCAGCACAGTAGTAACTACAACTGGTGATAAAGGGAATCCTTGCTTTATTAATGTTCTCAAGGGGAATGTTTTCAGCCTCTCTCCATTAAGAATGATGTTGTCTGTTGGTTTTTTTATAGATGTCCTTTATTATGTTGAGTAATTTCCCTTTTATACCTATTTTTATTGAGAGTTTTTATCAGGAATTTGAGTTCAACTTTTTCAAATGAACTTTCTGTGTCCACTGAGATGATTCTCTTAGTTATATAGTGGATTATGTTGATTGATTTTCTAATGTTGAGCCATCTATGCATACCTAGCATGAATCCTACTTGGTCATACAGTATTAATTTCTTGTTATGATGCTGAATTCTACTGGCTAGAATTTTGAGAATTTTTGAATCTATATTCATGAGATCTGTAATTGTTGTTGTTGGGTGCTGTAGAGTAGATTCTTACTCATAGAGACCCTACGCACAGCAGAAGGAAACAATTCCCAGTCTTGCACCATGTCCATGATCATTTTTATGCTTAAGACCTTTGTTATGGCCACTGTGTCAATCCATCTTGTCAAGGGTCAATCCATCTTATTGAGGGTCTTCCTCTTTTTCACTGACCCTCCACTCTACCAAGCATCACAACCTTCTCCAGGGATTAATCCTTCCTGACAACATGTCCAAAGTGTGTAAGACACAGTCTTGCCATCTTTGCTTCCAAAGAGCACTCTGGTTGTACTTCTTCCAGAATGGATCTGTTCTTTTGGTGGTCTGTGGTGTATTCAGCATTCTTCTCCTACACCAAAATTCAAAGGCGTCAATTCTTCTTCTGTTTTCTTTGTTCATTGTCCAGCTTTCTCATGCATATGATGTGATTGAAAACACCATGGCTTGGGATGAGATGCACTTGAACCCTCAATGCGACATCTTTACTTTTCAGTACTTTAAAAAGATACTGTGCAGCAGATTTTCCCAGTGTAATTATTGCATATTGATTTATTTGACTGTGGCTTCCGTGGGCATTGATTGCGGACCCAAATAAACTGAAATCCTTGACAACCTCAATCCTTTCTCTGTTTATGACAATGTTCCTTACCGGTCCAGTTGTAAGGATTTTTGTTTTCTTGATGAAGAGGTGCAATACATACTGAAGGCTGTGGTCCTCAATCTTTATCAGTAAGGGTTTCACATTTTCTTCATTCCCAGCAAGTAAAGTGGTGTCATCTGTGTAGTGCAGGTTGTTAATGAGTTGTCCTCCAACCCTGATGCCTCATTGTTCTTTGTACAATCCAGCTTCTCAGATTATTTGCTTGCCATACAGATTGAAAAAGTGTAGTGAAAGAATACAACCCTGACATAAACCTTTCCTGACTTGAAACTATGCAGTGTCCCCTTGTTTTGTTTGCACAGCTGCCTCTTGATCCATGTACAGATTTCTTAAGAGCACAATTAAGTATTCTAGAATTCCCATTTTACACAATATTAGCCATGATTTGTTAGATCCACACAGTTGAATGCCTTAGCATAGTCAATGAAACACAGGCAAACATCTTTCTTCTATTTTCTGCTTTCAGCCAAGATCCATCTGACATCAGCAATAATATCCCTGGTTCTACATCCTCTCTTTTCGAATTGAATTTCTGGTAGTTCCAGGAAAAGATATGGTTGCAGACCCTTTCGAATGATCTTGAGCTAAATTTTACTTGGAATGTGATATTAATGATATTTTTCAGTAATTTCTGCATTCAGTTGGATCACTTTTTCTTTGCAATGGGCATAAATATGAATTATTTGCAGTCAGTTGGACAGGTAGCTGTCCTGCAAATTTCTAGAAATAGATGAATGAGCACTTCCACCACTTCATCTGTTTCTTGAAATACCTCAATTGATATTCCATCATTTCCTGGAGTCTTGTTTTTTTGCCATTGCCTTCAATGCAGCTTTGACTTATTTTTTCATTACCATTGGTTCCTGATCATATGCTACCTCTTCTAATGACTGAGCATCAACCAGTTCTTCCTGATATAATGACTCTGTGTGTGCCTCCCATCTTCTTTTGATGGTCTCTCAGTTGTTTAATATTTTTCCTGTAGAATCCTTCACTATTGCAACTTGAGGCTTGAATTTTTTCTTCCATTCTTTCAGCTTGAGAAACGTGGAATGTGTTCTTCCCTTCTGGTTTTCCATTTCCACTCTTTGTACATGTCATCATAATACTTTATTTTGTCTTTTCAAGCTGCCCTTTGAAATCCACTGTTTAGGTCTTTTACTTCACCAATCCTTCCTTTTGCTTTAGCTGCTTGATATTCTACACCTAGTTTCAGAATCTCTTCTGATGTCCAGTTTGGTATTTTCTTTCTTTCCTGTCTTTTTGTTGACCTCTTGCTTTCTACATGGATGACGTCTTTGATGTCATTCCACAGTCCATCTAGTCTTCGGTCATTAGTGATCAACACGTCAAATCTGTTCTTGAGACGGTCTTTAAACTCAGAAGGAATATACTCAAGGTCATACCCTGCCTCTTGTGGCCTTGTTCTAATTTTATTCAGTTTCAATTTGATTTGCATATGAGCTTTTGATGATCTGTGCCACAGTCTGCATCTGGTTTTGTTATGACTGCTGATACAGAGATTTTCCATAATCTTCTTCCACAGATGTAGTCGATTTTGTTCCTGTGTATTTCCTCTGGTGAGGTCCATGTACACAGTCACCATTTGTGTTGGTTAAAAAAAAATATTTTCAAAGATGAAGCCGTTAGTCTCACAAAATTCTGTCATGTCATCTCCAGCATTATTTCTGTCACCAATGCCACATTTTCCAACTCCAATCCTTCTTCTTTGTTTCCAACTATGGTGTTGCAGTCACCAGTAATTATCAATGGATTCTTACTTCATGTTTGATCAATTTCAGACTGCAGAAACTGGTAAAAACCTTCAGTTTCTTCATCTTTGGCTCTGGTGGTTGGTGCATAAATTTGAATAATAGTCAAATTAATTGGCCTTGTTTGTAAGCATATGGATATTATCCTATCACTGAAGACGTTGTAGTTTAGGATAGATCTTGAAATGTTCTTCTTGATAATGAATGCAACACTGTTCCTCTTCAAGTTTTTGTTCCCAGCATAGTAGACCATATCATTGTCAGATTCAGGCTGGCTAATACTGGTCTATTTCAGCTCACTAATGCCTAGAATATTGATATTTCTGTCTTCCATTTCATTTTTAATGATTTCCAATATTCTTAGATTCACACTTCATACATTCCAAGTTCTGATTATTAATGGATGTTGCAGCTATTTCTTCTCGTTTTGAGTCATGCCACATCAGCAAATGAAAATCCCAAAGTCTTTACTCCATCCGATACTCATCTTCTGAGTGTCTTCCAGAATGAGGGGCTCATTTTCCGGCACCGTATCTGACATTGTTCTGCTATTATTCGTAAGTTTTTCCCTGGCTAATTCTTTTCAGAAGTAGACTGGCAGGTCCTCCTTCCTAATCTTTCTTAGTCTAGAAGATCACGTGAAACCTGTCTACCACTGGTAACCCTGCTGGTACCTAAATACCAGTGGCATAGCTTCCAGCATCACAGCAACAAAGCAAGCCTCCACTGATAGGCAAGTAGGGGTTCATGGGATATATTGTTTGTGTGTGTGTGTAGTTTTTTGGCCTGTTCTTGATATGAGGACTTTGCTGGCTTCATAGAATGAATTTGGAGGCATTCTTTCCTTTCAAATGTTGTAAAATAATTTTAATAGTACTACTGTAAGTTCTTCTCTGAATGTTTGGCAAAATTCTCCCATAAAGTTGTCTGGGTCAGGGCTTCTTTTTGTTTGGAGGTTGTTTTTGTTTTTGTTTTTTGATATTACCTTTCCAATCTCCTGCCTTGTTACAGGTTTATTCAGATTTTCAACATCATTTTGTGTTACACTGCATAAGTGTGTGTTTCTTGAAATTTGTCCATTTCATACAGGTTTTCAAGTTTATTGGAGTATAGTTTTTCAGAATACCCAAACCCTTCCCAACTGAGTAAGTACCAACTCGTAGCAACACTGTAGGACTGAGTAGAACTGTCCCATGAATTTCCAAGGAGTTCCTGGTGAATGATACTCTGTTATAATCATTTTAATTTCATTTAGGTCTGTTATAATGCCCCCCAAACCTCATTTCGTTTCTTATTTGGGTCACTTGAGTCCTCTATTGTTTTTCTTTGGTCAGTGGTTTATTGATCCTTTCAAAGAGCCAGCTTTTTGATTTTGATGATTCTTTGATTGTTTGTCTTTTTCTATTTCATTTATTTCTGCTCTGATCTTTATTATGTCGTCTTCTGGTGGCTGTGACCATATTTTGCTGTTGTCTATTTATTCAAGTTATGTAGCTTATGTTTTAATTTTGTCACTCTTGTTTGGTATATGCATCTATTACTACAAGTTGACCTTGAGCACTGCCTTTGCTGTGTCCCAAAAGTTTTGGTATGTTGTGTTTTCATTCTTGTTAGACTCTAAGAAATTACTGATTCCATTTTTTTTTTTTTTCTGTTACTCACTGGTTTCTAAGCAGAATGTTACTCATTTTTCATGTATTTGACTTTTTTCTTTGGCTTTCCTGTTGCTAATTTCTACTTAGATGGTGTTGTGGTTAGAGAAGATACTTTGTTTTATCTCAGTAGTTTGGCTTTTGTTGTGGTTTGTTCTGTAACCTGAGATATAGTCTATTCTGGAGACCATTCCATGTGTGCTGAAAACAAATGTGTACTTTGCAGTTGTTAGGCAAAGTGTCCTATGTTTGTCTGTGAGGTCGAGTTGGTTGATTATATCCTTTGGGTTTTCTGTATCATTGTTTAGCTTCTTTCTAGATGTTCTATTCCTAACAGAGAGTGTCATGTTGAAGTCTCCTGCTACTATTGTGAAACTATCAGTTTCTCGTTTCAGTGCTATTAGAGTTTGTTTTATGTATTTTGGAGCTGTATCTTTGGATGTGTAGATATTTATTAATGTTATGTCTTCCTGATGGATCAGCATTTTCATCATTATGAGTGATAGCCCTTCTTTGTTTTTCATGGTGGATTTTGTTTTGGAGTCTATTTTATTTGAGACTAGTATTGTCACTCCTGATCTTTTCTTGGCAGATATTTGCTTGATATAATTTTTTCATCCTTTGATGTTTAATAAAATTCTAAGTTGTGTTTCTAAGATATATCTCTTACAGACAACATATTGACGGATTCTGTTTCTTTTTTCTACTCATTCTGTCACTTTTTGTCTCTTTATGGGTGCATTTAGGCCACTCAATTTGATTATTGAAGCTTTAAGTTTATTCCTGTCATTCTGTAGTGTATGTCTGTGTGTGTATGTGTGGTACAGACATTTTTTTTGTTCCTCTTATCTTGTGCAGAATTCTGTGGGTTTCTTTTTCATGTATTTTGTTTTTATAGGTTTTATCTTTACTGAAACTTTGTTTTCCTTTATTTTTCATTTTTTCTTAACTTTGTAGCTATCTTGAAAGTAATGCATATTTTCCTAGGTTTGAACTGGTGTGTTATTATTTGATACAACCTTGTCTTCTTCTCCATTAGAAAGTTATACACCTACACTGTTTAGCCCCTCTTTGATTGTTTTTACGTGGTCATTTACAAATTAATCTCTCTGGTTCCCTACTGTATTTTTTGTTTGTTTGTTTTGGAGAGTCCTTGAAAGTTACTTTCCTAGGTTGATGGTTGGCTGGTTCAGTTTTATGTCCCAGATTGAGGCTGCTGTCTGATGTTCTTTATTCTCAAATCAAAGGACTCCTTTTAATAATTCTTGTATGTTTGGCTTGATTTTTACATATACCCTTAATTTCTGTATCTGAAAATGTCTTGATTTCGCTGTCATACTTGAGCATGAACTTTGCTGGACGTGTTATTCTTGATTGGATTTTTTTTCAAGCTATTATATACTTACATGACTCTATTACCTTCTTACTTGCATGGTTTCTGCCAAGTAATCAGAGCTCAGTCTTATTGTTTCCTTTCTGTTTATGACTTTTTGTTTTTCTTGAGCAAGTCTCAGGATTCTTTCTTTGTCTTTGGTTTTAGTGAGTGTGATTATGACATATTTTAGTGATTTTCTTCTGTAGTCTATTATATTTAGGGTTCATAGAGGTTGGGTAGACAGTTTTTCTTCTTTCATGGCACTGGAACAGTTTTTTAGTAAGAATTGTTTAATCATCCTCTCTGTGGTTTTCATTTTTTCTCCCTGTTCTGGAACTGTGATCACTCAAAAATTTTAGCTTTTGGTTGTGTCCCGCATAATTCTTAGCATTTCTTCGTTTTTTTCCCTGAGTTTCCTCAAAGTGGTATCCAAGTATTTGTCTTCAGTTTTGCTGATTCTGTCTTCCATTGTTTCAGTCATGCTTCTTAACCCTTCTGTGTCACTGTCAGTTTCTGAAATCTTGTTATTTGTCTTTTGGATTTCTAATTTTTGTTTTTGTATGGCTTCTATTTATTAATTTCTTTTGATATATTTTTTTTCTGTATTATATTCCTGATTTATTCAATTTTTTTCATGTATTTTCCATGAATTTTTCTGCTTTTTCACACATTCATCTATGTTTTCTTGATTTTTTGTTTGCTTTTTGGTTCAGCTCTTGGATGGCTCTGAATATTAGAGATTTGAATTCCCTGTCAGGTAGTTCCAGTGCCTTTTCTTCTGCTGGAAAGTTATCTGGTGTTTTATTTTGGACACCTGCTAGAACCATCTTTTCCTGTTTTTTTTTTTTTTTTTTTTTTTAAATATGTTTTGCTATTGTTTGGTGTCTATGGGACATTCAGTAGTTATTCTATTCATTTATTGATTATAGATTTGTTTATTCTATCCTGCTTTTATGTTTCATTTGGTTAAGTCTGGGTAGGCCAGTCATATACTTTTTCTTGTTTTCTTCTCCATGGACACAATATTACTCACTTCTTTGTTCAATGGGCAGGGATTGTTGCTCAGCTCTTGGGCAGCAAAGCTAGTCCAGCTAAAGAGAAGGGGATGGAGAGGGTTGTTTGTGGCACCTGTGGAGGCTGACAGAGTAGGCTGGAGATTAGTACAGGGAAGGCTTTAGTAAGCCATTCCTGTGCACTCAGAGGTGCTTGTTCAGTACACAGTGCAGATAAGGCAGGAGGAGGGGGAGGTTATGATGTGTTGGTCTATGTTGGATATGGAGAGTAGAGAGCCAGAAGCCGAAAACCAAAAAAAAAAAAAAAATGCTGACAGAGCCTGCCATTGAAGTGGAGAGGTGAAAAACTGCAAAATGAAGAAAAATTTAAAAAGGTAAGGCGAAAAAAGAGAAATTCCACCATTGCGTTCTACACATTACCAAGGAAGTTGCTCCAAGGTCTGGGCACAGCCCATCTAGAAGAGGCATACACAGTTCACAGCACCAGACATACAAAAGACAGGAAAAGAAGGAAAGGAGAGAGCAATGAGAAATTGAGAAATGAGAAAAGGAAAAAAATATTGTAATAAAAGAAACACATGCCCCCAAGAATCCCACTGATGGAACTGCACAGTATGGGAAAGTGACTCTCAAGCTGCACAGTACAGCTTAGCTAGAAGGTGCAGAGATTGCATGCAGTGCTAGGTAGTCAGGAGACGGGAAAAGAAGGTAAGCAGAGAAAGACTTGAAAGCAAGAAATGAAAAAAAGAAAGAGAAAGGCCCCAGGGAACCTGCCAGCATGGTATCCTAGACCAGGTGAGCAGTTCCCCCGTCAAGTGACACTTCATAGCCTTTCAAACAGAAGCAAAGATGGCACACAGAGCCATATATGCAAGAAAAAAGAGGGAGAGGAGGTGAGAGACAGGGAAGAAGCCAAAAAAAAGCAACACCACCAACAAAGAAATTCACAGAGTGTTCTGGCTGGTGTGGGCACAGCTAATCCAAGTGGCAGGAACTGGTCCCTCTTGGCTGATTAACTACAGCCTGCTGGGAAGCAGAAGATGAGCAGGGGAAAGAACAGTGGTGGGAGGGAAGGCATGTATTTCTGTTCACTGGGTGCTCTATCTCCTGCTGTGAGCTCCATAAAAATATTCTTCTATACTCCCCTTGCACTGCTCTCTGACAAGAGTCAAGCTGAAAAATTTATGCTGGTTGCTGATAATAAATAAAAAACAAAAACAAAACACCTTACAGTTTATCTCTTCTCACTCTCTGTGAGTTTCTTATTCTATTCAGTGGTTGGCTGAGTTCTTTCCCTCATTACATGATGCTTACAGTTCAGTTGTCTCTGTTTCACTTGCTTTTCAGGTCTTAGCTATGGAGGGAAAACATGGTGCTTCTGTAGATAGTACCATGCTGACTCTGCCTCTGGTATCAGCTATTTCTTCAAGGAATTTTGGATCCTTTATTATAGCATTGTAGTAGCAACCAAGATCCAAGCACTAAGTGTATTCATTGCTATAGTTGTTGTTTCTTCTAGGCGCTCTCAGCTGACAACAAGGAAGTACATTTGTGTATGGTAACACATATATACATATAACCCATGTACATATATCTATAAGTATTTCTAAGAAACCATCAATATCTCAGCATTTTGATGCTTCCAGTGCTAATCTATTGCCACATGAATCCTTCTAGACTTCTCCCCTTGACCGTTTGTAATATCCTGTGATGGCTAAGATTGTGTGTCAACTTGGCTACACCATGATTCTCTGTGCTTTTACAGTTGTATAGTGTTATGGCCACTGCTATGATGGAATGTGCCATGGTACTTGTGGGGGGTAGGTCCTGTGGTGGCTCACCATCTCTCTACCTTCCACCGCCTACTTCCTGTCTGCTCACCTCACCAAGGTTTTGACTTGTGGATCCAGCAGCTGCCATAGTCTTGTCTTCTGATGTCCAGGTCTTAGGAATTAAGCTACCAGCTCTCAGGATTCATCAATCTTCAGAACCTGTAAGTTGGAGTCCTGTTCCCTGACCTGCCAATCCTGGGTTCACTATCCTCTGCAGCTATGTGAGTCAGAAGAAAGGTTGCAGTTTTCCCTGCCGTCTTGGAATTTGCTAACCTTCACAGTCTGCGAACAGAAGCCTTGCTCTATGACCTGCTTACTTTCAGTTCTCCAGCTTCCATGGCTGTGTGAGGCTTGTATTCTGATTTAGGTGTTTCCTTTATATAAATCTCTTTCTGTATTTATTTATACAGTTTACTGGTTTTGCTTCCCTAGATAACCCAGCGTAAGACACTTATTAAACTAATAATGAGAAACTTGGCTTCCTTGTCTGCTACCCACTGAATTGTTCAATGCCACTTCACATGTGGTTTCATAATTACTGACTTCTACCGTATTGGAAACAACTTTATAAACAGGATTGCAATGAGTTCTCAGGAGAAAGGGTGTGAGGGAAGCAGAATGGAGCAGGAAAAAACAGCTCAGCAAAAACTTAGTCTTAACTGGAGGCTTAACTATTGTTTCATCCCATAGGAAAAGGCTGTGCAGAGCAAAGTACTCTACAAAGATAATTCACATTGAGGAAAAGGGGCCCAAAATTTTGTACTATACGTTTGTTGACTCAAGTCAAGGGGGTGGGGCTGCAAGGCTGCTCCCATTGGACAGGGGCAATTCTCCTGAGAAGCAAGTATCAATGACTTTAGCTGCCAACATAGGCAGCAATTCAGGGGTTAGTATCCAGGTGTTGAAAAGATCTGGATGGGCTATCAATAACATCGGCTGTATAGGATTACCTGGAAAATTTTGCATAGGCAGCAATTCAGGGGTTAGTATCCTGCTGGTGTAAGGATCTGGACAGGCTATCAATAACATCGGCTGTATAGGATTATCCGGTAGATTTTGCTAATTGCCAGGGAACCTGTTTCTCCAAAGGTTGATATCAGGGCTCAAAATCTTTTTCAATAAATCCACCAGGGCCCTAGGGACTGATTTGTAGTTGGGATATATATTAAAGACTATTTATTTTTATTTTTATTTATCATAACTGAGTGAAAATGTACATTCACATATAAATTTACATGCCCACATATATGCAGCTTCCACTGCTCTCCCTGTCCGGTGACAGCACACTATTCCTCTCTGCTCCATACATGTCTCATCCTCCCAACACCCTCCTTTCCCCTCCTCTCCGTCCACTCCCCTTCCTCGAGCGAGAGGTCAGCAAGATGATATCCTATAGATGTATAGAACCATAAAGTGCTTCCAATATATGGTCACTCTGCATTGCCAAGACCAATCCATTCCTGTCAAAAGAGTGGATCTTTGTTATAATTTATGGGAAAGGGCAGCATCAGGGCTGGGGGGCATGCTCTCAGAGGAACCCCAAAACCGCTGGACCATCAATTGAGGTCTTTTAGTGGAGATCTCGTGATGCACACCTTTTTATTCTTGTGTTGCCACTGAGACTCCTCTCTGTGACCTCCATCGTGGCTATCACTGGTAGTGGCCAGGCACCATCTGGTTCTTCCGGTCCCAAGTTGATGTAGGCACCCACTCGTGTGGGTTTCTCTGTCTTCTCGGTTGTCTTTACGCATGTCATTTTGGTCCTCGGTGAGCATCCGTTCCTGCTGAGTTGGGACTGTTTGCTGTGGCCTCAGATGGCAGCTTCGCAGCTTTTAAGACCCCTGATGCCACTCACCAATGTGGGGTTCAGAGAGCTCTCGCTAAGAGAGCTAGTTGTGCCAATTGGCCTGGAATTCGCCTAAGAGCATGGTCCCTGGACCCCTGCCCCAGCTACTCTATCCTTGCAGTATTGAGTTAAGACGGAAGGAGTACTCAAGTTATGCTGAAGTCCACTTAATGTTGTTCTTGTTTCTAATGTGTGCTATCACTGCTTTCTCCCAACTTGATTTCTAGTAACCATCTAAACTAAGCCCTCCCCTCCTCCCTCCCTCCCCTCCCTTGCAGCTGTCAAAGAGTCTTTTCTTCTATACACAAGTCTGTTTTGGGGATCTTATCATAGAGGTCTCATACAGTATTTGTCCCTTTGTCGCTGACTACTTTCACTCAACATAATGTCTTCCAGTTGAAACCAGGTTAGGAGATGTTTCCTGGAATCATCGTTATTCTTTATCATCGCGTAGTGCTCCATTGAGTATATGTATCATAGTTTACCTGTCCATTCTTCTATTTTTGGACATCTGGGTTGATTCCATCTTTTTGCTATCGTGGACTGTGCTGCGATAAACATTCTGGTGCATGTGTCCGTTGCTGTGAAAGGCCTTGATTCTGTAGGATATATTCCAAGTAGTGGAATGACTGGGTCAAGTGGTATATTGATATCCGTTTTTTTAAGGAAGCGCCAGATTGCCTTCCAAAGAGGCTGGACCATTTTGCAACCCCACCAACAGTGTAGGAGGGTTCCACTTTCTCCACAGCCTCTCCAGCATTTGTTGTTTTGTGTTTTCTGGATCATGGTCAATCTTGTTGGAGTGAGATGGTATCTCATTTTTGTCTTGATTTGAATTTCTTTAATAACTAAAGATTGTGAACATGTCCGCATGTGTCTTTTGGCTGCTTGGATCTCCTCTTTAGTGAAGTGTCTGTCCATCTCCTTTGCCCATCACTTAATTGGATGGTTTCTCTCCTTCTTATTGATATTTTGTAGTATCTTATAGATTATGGAGATCAGGCGTCAGTCTGATATAGAGTTGCCAAATATTTTTTCCCATTCTGTGGGTGTTCTTTTAATTCTATTAATAAAGTCTTTGGATGAGCAAAAGTGTTTGATTCTTAATAGTTCCCATTTATCTATTTTCTCTTCTGTTGATTGGGGTTTCTTTGACAGATTTTGGAGTCTGTCCTCATTGTGTATTAAAACTTCCATTGTTGTTCCTACCTTTTCTTGGATGAGCTTTATCATTTTAGGTTTTATATTTAGGTCTTTTATCCAGTTGGAGTTGGTTTTTGTGTAAGGTGTAAGACATGGATCTTGATTCAGTGTATTGCAGATGGATAACCAATTTTGCAAGCACCATTTGTTAAAGAGACTGTTTTTACCTCAGTTTAATGTCTTAGGGCCTTTGTCGAATATCAACTGTTCATAGGCAGATGGTGCCATCTCTGGGGTCTCAGTTGTGTTCCATTGATTGATCTGTCTGTTCTTGTACCAGTACCAGGCTGTTCTGACCACTGTGGCCGTGTAGTATGTTCTAAGATCGGGTCATGAGAGGCCTCCCAGTGTGTTCTTCTTTAGTAGTACCTTACTTATCCAGGGTTTCTTCCCTTTCCAAACAAAATTGGTGATTTGTTTCTCCATCTCATTAAAAAATGATGCTGGAACTTGTATTGGGATTGCATTATATAAATAAATTGCTTTGGGTAAAATAGACATTTTCACAATGTTAAGTCTTCCTATCCATGAGCAGGGTAGGTTTTTCCATTTATCTAAGTCTCTCTTAGTTTCTTGTAGTAAGGGCTTGTAGTTCTCTTTGTAAAGGTCTGTTGTTTCTCTGGTTACATTAATTCCGAGGTACTTTATCTTATTAGGGGCTATTGTAAATGGTATTGATTTGATAATTTCCTCCTTAACAGTCTCGTTGTTGGTATAAAGGAATTCTACTGATTTACTTATGTTTATCTTGTATCTTAACACTTTGCTGAACTCTTCTATCAGTTTGAGTAACTTACGTATAGATTCCTTGGGGTTCTCTCCATATACAATCATATCATCTGCAAACAGGGAGATTTTAACTTCCTCTTTGCCGATGCAGATGCCCTTTATTTCTTCATCTTGTCTAATTGCTCTGGCTAGAAATTCTAGCACAATGTTGAATAGGAGAGGTGACAGTGGGCATCCTTATCTTGTTCCTGATCTCAAGGAAAAGTCTTTTAGTCTCTCTCCATTCAGGATGACGTGGGCAATTGGCTTTGTATTAATCGCCCTTATTGTGTTGAGGAATTTGCCGTCTATGCCCATTTTGCTAAGAGTTTTTAGCATGAATGGGTGTTGGACTTTATCAAATGCCTTTTGTGCATCAATGAATAAAATCAGGTGATCCTTGTCTTTTGTGTTATTTATGTGGTTAATCACATTAATTGTTTTCTTGATGTTGAACCAGCCTTGCATCCCTGTTATGAATCCCATTTGGTCATTATGGATTAATTTCTTGATATGTTATTGTATTTTGTTGGCAAGAATTTTGTTTAAGATTTTTGCATCTAGGTTCATGAGTGATATCAGTCTGTAGTTCTCTGCCTTTGTTGGATCTTTCCCTGGCTTAGGTATAAGGATTATGCTAGCTTCATAGAATGAGTTTGGGATTACTCCATCCCTTTCTATCCTATGAAATAGTCTCAGTAGTACTGGGGATAACACTTCTCTAAGTGCTTGGTAGAATTCTGCCGTGAAGCCATTTGGGCCCAGACTTTTTTTGGTTAGCAGTGTTTTGATGACCTTTTCAATCTCTTCCTTTGTGATGGGTTTATTAAGTTGTTCTGCTTCATGTTGTGATAATTTGGGTAGGTGGTATGAGTCAAGGAATTCGTCCATTTCCCCTAGGTTTTCAAATTTGTTAGAGTACAGTCTTTCATAGTATTCTGTTATGATATTTTTGATTTCTGTTGCATCTGTGGTGACAACTCCCCTCTCATTTCTAATTTGGGTTATTTGTTTCCTTCCCTGCTTTTCTTTAGTAAGTTTAGCCAGTGGTTTATCAATTTTTTGATCTTTTCAAACAACCAGCTTTTGGTCTTTTCAATTTTTTCAATTGTTTCTCTATTCTCTAATTCATTTAGCTCTGCTCTAATCTTTATGATCTCCTTTCTTCCGGTGCCCGAGGGGTTCCTCTGTTGTTCTTTTTCTACTTGTTCAAGCTGTAGGGTTAGTTCCTTGATTTGGTTTCTTTCTTCCTTCCAGATGTGTGCATTTATGGAGATAAACAGACCTCTGAGCACTGCTTTGGCTGTATCCCATAGGTTCTGGTAGGAAGTGTTTTCATTGTATTAGAATCCATGAATTTCTTTAATTCATCCTTGATTTCCTCTATAACCCATGTTTTTTTGAGCAAGAGGTTGTTCAGCTTCCAAGAGTTCCACTTTCTATCTATGTTTTTTCTGCTATTGATTTCAACTTTGATGGCTTTATGATCTGAGAAGATGCTTTGCAGTAATTCAATGGTATGGATTTTGTTGAGCATTGCATTATGGCCTATCATGTGGTCAATTCTGGAGAATGTTCCATGTGCACTGGAGAAGAATGTGTAGTTGTCTGCTGATGAGTGCAAAGTTCTGTATGTATCAATGAGGTTTAGTTGGTTAATTGTTTCAATGAGGTCTTCTGTATCTTTACTGAGCTTTTTTCTAGATGATCTCTTTAGTGATAAGAGTGGTGTGTTAAAGTCTGCCACTATTACTGTGGAGTCATCTAACTCTCTTTTGAGCGTAGTCAGTGTTTCTTCGACATATTTAGGTGCTCTGACATTAGGTGCATAAATATTTAATATAGTTAAGTCTTGCTTGTGTACTGAAACTTTCAACAATAAATAGTGTCCATCTTTGTCCACAATGGAGGATTTGGCATTAAAATTGATTTTGTCTGAGATTAGAATTGCCACCCCTGCTCTTCTTTGTTCATTGTTAGCTTGATATATATTCTTCCATCCTTTAATTTTCAGTTTGTTCCTATCTTTAGGTCTCAAATGAGTTTCTTGTAGACAACATATGGATGGGTCGTGTCTCTTGATCCAAGATGACACTTGGTGTCTCTTTACTGGAGCATTCCGTCCATTCACATTCAGTGTAATTATTGATAGGTATGTGTTCACTGTTGCCATTGTGATATGTTTATTTTTATGTCGATGTTTTCTCTGTTGTTCTTATTAGTCTGTTCTGAGACACTCTTTTTTGTCAGTTGATTTTTCACCTTTTTCAGAGCTGGTTTTATAGTTGTTGAGACTCATGTGTTAGATTTCTTGAAATGGTATGATACATCCTTGTTGTGCTTTAAAGCTGCCCCTATGAACCCCCTTAATAAACTATTTAGAAATGCAATTTTAATTACTACCAGTCTTGTCATCTTCCTCTCCATCTGGAAGGACTATAACGACTGTAGTACATCCCTCTTTTTATTATGATGACACCATAGTTTTCATGATGATCACTGGATTGCTTCTTTCCATATCAAAGCTGTGATTGGCTTTGAAGCCTTCCCTAAATGAGTAGAGTATTGAGTAGTGTGTCGTTGTAATATATAAAGTTAGTGGTTTTGTTCTTCTAAGCCAAAGCCAAGAACTTCTTTCAGTATTTCTTGTAGTTTGGGTTTGGTTTTTACAAAGTCTCTGAGTTTCTGTTTATCTGGGAATGTCTTCATTTCATTTTCGTATTTGAAAGATAGTTTTGCAGGATATATAATTCTTGGTTGGAAGTTCTTCTCCTTCAAGACCTTGAATGTGTTGTGCCACTGTCTCCGTGCCAGCATGGTTTCTGCTGAGAAATCTGACGAGAGCCTATAGGGTTTCCCTCTGAATGTTAGCTTTGCCTTGAGTCTTGCTGCCTTTAAGAGTTGCTGCTTATGTTTCATTTTGTTAAGCTTGATTATAATATGTCTTGGAGTGTTTCTTTTGAGATCTATATTGGGTGGCATACGATATGCATCTGAGATGTCTATATTCTCTTCCTTCATGATTTCTGGGAAGTTTTCTTTCAGCAGCTCAGCAACAATACTCTCTGTGTTCTCAGATGTCTCACCCTGTTCAGGAACTTCAATTAATTGAAGGTTGTTCCTCTTAATAGAGTCCCACATGCTACTTAATGTTTCTTCATTTTTCTTGTTTCTTTTTTCTCATTTCTGCTCATAGACACTGGCATCAGTAGCTCTGTCTTCCAAGTCAGAAATTCTTTTTTCCATTTGTTCCATTCTGTTTTCTTGGCTTTGCATGGAAGTTTCTATGTCTTTGATTTTCTTCTTGATCTGTTGGATTTCAGAGTACTGGTGTTCCATCAGATGGAACATCTTGCTTAATTTTTCATTTTGTTGTGCTGCATTTTGTATAAGGTCTAGAAGGGCTCTGTATATAATCAATTTGTATTCACTTCCTGATGCTTTTATAAAAGTTTCTTCATCTGGAAAACTCCTTGGTTGCTTTGTTTGAGAGCCTTCTGAAGCCATGAGTGATTGTTTGTATGCCACAATTGTCTGTTGCTTTTTGGGTCCCATGTGAGTATATAGAGGCTGGAAGAGGTACTGTGAGGATGGATTGCAAATGTTTCTCTAGGCTGTCTTCAAATGTAAAGCAAAAGGTATCTGACCAGTTCACAAGTCAGTTAAGTTTTCAGGTGTAGAGGTCCCTCTTCTCATCTGACAAAGTAAGCGCCACTATATCCAACCCCAGATGATAGCTAACTAGTTCAGAACACAGCAATGCTACTGCCCTGTTGGCCTCTGCTGACAGGGCCTAGCCTTAGCCAACACTGGGTCAAGTACTGGTTTTGTGATAGAAAAGTGCTCTCCTGTGGGCAGGCTCTGGCTCCCAAGCTAAGAATTAGGGCCAGCTGCCGCCACCGTATCCAAGATGGCATCCTCCATACAGGCAGCAGACAGAGGGGCTAAAGGTCCCAAGAGGTAGTGATTCCTCTGCTTCTGTTGCAGGGCCCCCAACGTAGGCAGCACTGTGCAAAATCACTGCTTTTCTGTTGGAGATGCACTATCCCATTTGTAGGCGCTGGCTCCCAGGCTAAGAACGAGGTCCCGCTAAAATCTCGGTACCAACATTGCATCCCGCACACTGACTGCAAAACTCCGCACAAACCCCGCTAAGGCAGCTACAAAACAAAAGGCTCAAAATGGCTAGATTAATGGAGTCCTCAGCCTGGCTCTCAGAATATCCTCCCAGCAGCGTGTCTGAGTCCAGCCGCCAGGAAAGACCCAGCTCCGCCCGCCGGCTGAGACAGAGGAGAAAAGAAGTCAAAATGGTTCGTCTACCTTCTGTCTGTGAGAGCCGGGGCTAGCCAGGAGCGGGAGTCACCGAAAGAGAGGAGGTTTTTCGCTGAGTGGTGTGAAGTCCCAATTAACAGCTCTGTGCCTTGTCCTGAGGCTGATTAGGTGATCAGAAGGCTCTGTTTGATTGTTAAATCAGGTCTTGGTTTCCAGAGGGATATAAGGAGACATGGGCTTAGTCCACCATCTTAACTCCACCCTTCTTAAAGACTATTTTATATTCCAAGTGAAGACAATGGAAAGTGATGAACATTAATAGGCTTCTATGATTCTATTTTAAATGGAAATATAAAGTACATCACTTTTTAAGACAAACTGTTTAAAATAGCCAAAATGCCTTGGTGTTTACTGTAGAATAACAAATGATATAATAAATAACTAAATGAATAATTTCCTTTAAAAGGATTAGTAAAAAGCTGGTTCATATAAGAGGGAGGGGGATGATATACCAGATGTCCAACTTTTCCAACCTACTGTCCCCTGCCATCATCTCTAACAGTAGCTATTCCCTCTGTCCTGAGTACACTCCCTCCTGTCTTTGGGTTTCCTAATTTGCTGCAGTGCGGGCTTTTCATCACAACACGCATAAACTGTGTAAAGGAAATAGCTCATATGATTGTGGAGGCTGGCAAATCCCAAATTTGTGAATCAGGCTTGGACTTCTTCTGTCTCATGTGGCTGCAGGAGTGATGAACTCAAACTAGCAGTTCAGATCACTCACTGCTGGCTCTCAAGGCTGCAGTTGCCAGCAAATCATGTCACACAGTGGACCTGTGTCTCAAAGGGGTTGTGGAGACTGACTGTCATGGATCAAATTGTGTCCCCCTCCCAAATGTGTGTTAATCTGTCTAGACCTTCATTCTGGAAGAAGTACAAGAGCACACCTTGGAAGCAAAGATGACAAGACTGTGTCTTACATACTTTGGACATGTTGTTAGGAGGGATCAGTCCCTGGAGAAAGACATCATACTTAGTAGAGTGGAGGGTCAGTGAAAAATGGAAAAACCCTCAACGAGATGGATTGACGCAGTGGCTGCAATGATGAGCTTAAGCCTAAAAATGATACTGGACGTGGTGCAAAACCATACAGTGTTTCATTCTGTTGTGCATGTGGTCGTTATAAATCAGAACTGACTAGATGTCACCTATCAGCAAAAACAACAGGAACAGGCCTTCATTCCTGGAAAGGGAAGCAAAGAGCTGGGGAACTTATACCCTCAAGAAGGAAGCAGTGCTGGGAGTGGAGCAGAGCACATCCTTTGGAAAGGACCTGGAAACCCTGTGCCTCAGACTCTCCAAGTTGGTGTGAAGTGTGATGACAAGGACTTCTTCCAGAGCCAAAAGAGAAAGACTTGCCCTGTAGCTGATGCCCTGAATTTGAACTTATAGCCTATTGAACGGTGACAAAATAAGTTTCTCTTTGTTAAAGCCATCCACTTGTGGTATTTCTGTTATAGCAACACTAAATGACTAAGAAACTCTCAATTCCTAGAATCACTATGTAGGACAGTAGGCCTCTGAGGTGGTCAGTTGACCATGAACTAGATGTGGGACCCAGATGCAGAAAGAATCTTGCCACCATGTCCATATATCTTAGCTTTGGATCACACTCTAGGAAACAGCTTAACCTTAGTAAGGGTAGAGCTTGAGTCATACCCTGTTGCAATGCTAGGACACGAGATGCACCTTACACCATCCCTGCCTCAGCAATATGTAGGGGTCAGGATCCGTGACACACAAGCTGGAGGACAATCACACAGTACTAGCCAAGATGATACACAACTCTGAACATCACTAGTTGCATATATATCTCACTCAATCATTGTGAGTCACAAAAACCATAGCTAGAAGGGTGTATTAAGCAAATCATTGCACCACAATTGTTAACTACAAAATGTAACTTTACCTTACGTGGTGCTT
This sequence comes from Heterohyrax brucei, assembly GCA_028571685.1. NCBI lineage: Eukaryota > Metazoa > Chordata > Mammalia > Hyracoidea > Procaviidae > Heterohyrax > Heterohyrax brucei. The sequence goes on from CM053146.1 coordinate 91,921,918, forward strand.
ACACAAGAAAGAACAAGTAAAATAAAAATGAAAAGCCAATTGTCTCTATTTTATGATGAAGATAGAATTATCTCATTAGTTTAGTTTTAGGAAGGCGTGGAAAGGTCTGGGAGGGAATGACCTAATATAAAGCTCTCTTATTTTTCTGACAAGTATAATAACTCATTTATTGCCCAATACTCACTACTTTTTATTGGTAAGAATAATCAGCTTTTATATCTACAGTTGTTACGTGTTCTTTATGAAGGCATAAAGAAACAAAACCGCTACATCTCTTTCTCACTTATCACATATCTCAGCAGCCAATATTTCATATTTACAACAGTAGTCAAAAAAATCTACTCTGTGACTGTATGTTAACAAAGTATGTCTGGCAGTAACAAATGCTGAGGTATGACATGATGGTTAAGGGTAGTGTGAACTTGCCCAGGCTATAGTTCTCAGGGGTGTGGCAGTTACGTAATGGTATAATTGGACAGTTATGTAATGATATAGTCATTCTCCATTTTGTGATCTGATGGGGTCATTCGCCATTTCTACGTAGTACTGATTTTCGTATGATAACCTTGTCTTTGGAACTTAATCATGTTGATAAGTGAGGAGTGGGTGAATTGCTTCTCTTTCTGAAAATACTGCATTTGATCCCATGAGTCTGTGTTTCCTAAGATGTGCACAAATGAAACACAAATAATCAAATCTCACATAGAGACTATAGATTAAGGAAATGCCCTCTGCTGTAACATGAAGTACTTACTTTAAAAACTATTGGAAGAGTGACTTTTTACATTATAATTGTGTTATAAACAAAATTTTTGTAGTACTTGAAGGATGTAGTTAACAGGCTTCAATTCTCTGTAGAATGCACTAGTACTTCTTCAAAGTATCTATAAAGTCTCCTTTGAATTGGAAATACTCCCAATTACTCTTCGTATAATAGGGCTTCTTTTTTAACTTTTGCCAAAATAGGTAACCTAAGAAGTCAGGTAAATCGCCGTCAGAAACAACCAATTCTATATTGATTGTGTATATTTGATTTGTGTAAACTTTGCTGTGTATACTTACAGAATAATAATTTCAGCAAAATTGAACTATATTTCTGATTTAAAATACTTATGTTTCTAATGCAGTAAAACCAAAATTGGATAATGGAGACCCATGGCTATGCAGAAGAGCAAAAAAATTAGTTGCTTCTAAAAATTACTGAGATGATATTTAAAATCTATTTAGTTCGATGGAAACCCTGGTGGTGTAGTGATTGAGCACTGCATGTGCTATTCAAAAGGTCAGCAGTTCAAATCTGCCCGGTGCTCCTTGGAAACTCTATGGAGCAGGTCTACTCTGTCCTGTAGCGTCACTATGAGTTGAAATCTACTCGATGACATTGGGTTTGGGTTTTGGTTTTGATTACTTAGTGCAATTAAAACAAATTTAGCCATTGAGAAGAAAAGACACAGCCTCAGCTTTTCTTGCCATTTGGAGTGCAATAGAGAAAGGGAATTTAGGCACAATAATCAGGTGTGTATCTTCTTCCTTCTATAATTATGATTTTACAATGCAAAGCTTTCTCAAGTATAGCAAAACTTTACATAATTTCCAACAAAGAAAAATCTCCAACATTGATATTTCCTAATAATAGCAAAGTGTAGAATTTTCCCTTTGTGAAAGCTCTGTTAGATTATGATTTTTTCCCTCTTTCCCCACCCTGTCTTTATATCATTTTTGCCCTTTAATAAGCTTGAAACTGGAGTAATTGCACAGACACTCTTACAAGTCCTACACTGGGAAGCCAGCAGGTATTTACAACCTATAATGCTAAAAACTAAGCAATTAAAAATGAGCTCCAGGACAGAAGAAGGATTTCTTAAAGTTATGTATATGCAAATCTTAAATTGTTTTACATTGTCCTGTGACATTCCTAGAAAAGTGATTTGATCTCTTTCTTTTAGTCCACATCTAATTAAATTAAATGTGTTCTAGGGTAAAGACTCCTAGAGATAATTTGACAAAGTGTTTTTATAGCTTTATTGAAATACAGTAGATCACTTATTTTTGAGTGTATGGTGAACCATAACTGCAGTTATGATTCTGAATTGTTTTTAATTGGTTTGGATATTTACCTTTTTTTCCATTTAGTTTGGGATTAGCAATATACTCTAATTTTCCTAAATACTGATCCGATCAGCTTTTTTAGCAATCACAGCCTGAGGTGACAACATTTCATGTGACAACATTTCATAATACTTTGGAGTTTATTGCAGTAAATAGTTTGTACATCTGGATACCCTCAGAGAAATGTGAAGTTATCTTAATATGTTAGTTTAAGACTTCTCTGTTTCAAGTTAATGCCATATAAGATGACTGCAAAGAGGAAAGACATTCAGACCATTTATTCATTTTGCATGATCCTTCCTACCCTCTAGGATTCACAAAGAAAACCTAAGAATGTAGCAGTACATAAGAATTTTCCCAAAGAGGTCATACAAACACTCACCATGAAGGAAACAATAGATTAAGAATATGTGCTCATCAAAATATATACAGTTTAGAGAATGAAAAGCAAGCCATGTAATTGAATGATATATATATATACAATATATGTTAACTCCAAAGGATTCATATGTAAATGTATATAGAACTTCTATGAATAAAACTAAATCATAAATAGCTGCATAATGCAGGGGCCCTTATGTCTATCCTGTGTTTAATGATTAATGATTAAATTGTAGCATGGCCACATGACATAATGCTATACAGAAATGAAGGTGTAATACTGATGATTAATCTCAACACAGAAGAATGCATTTTCTTTCTTAAATGTTCATATCTCCTCCACACCATTTGTCATGTGATTTTGAAGTTCTCCCCCATGAAGGGTAGCTTTCCGTAAGCTATTCATGTTGGGCTGAGCCATATGACTTGTCCTGGTCAATGAATTGCTCACAGGTAGGAAGTGAACAAAGCCTTGATATGTGCTTACATCCTTGTGTTTGCACTTTGACATTCCTGCTAAGAGAATTTAAGTTTCAAGAAATTAACACATTTATGATACAGTTTACAAGTTTTAAAATCAGATAAAGCCAAAGAAACTATATACTGTTAATGAATACATATGTACATAATAAAACACAATGAGAAGTAATAAAACAAGGCAAAGTGAAATACAATTTAAAATTTCTTATATCTTTGGATGTAAAAAAAGAAAAATGACTAGAGAGGAGACAGAAGAGGCTTCAAAATCACTGATAATATTTTCTTTTTTAATCTGGAAAATTTGCACAAGAGTATCTGCATGAGGACTAAAGGGCACCTGACCCAAGTCATGGTTTTTTCCAATTGCCTCATATGCATGTGAAAACTGGACAATGAATGACGAAGACTGAAGACCTGATGCCTTTGAATAATGAGGTTGGCGAAGAATACTGAATATTACATGGACTTCGAGAAGAATGAACAAACCTATCTTGGAAGAAGTCCGGCCACAGTGCTCCTTGGAAGGGAGAATGGCAAGGCTTTGTCTCCTCTATTTTGGGCATGATATCAAGAGGCACCAGTTTCTGGAAGCAGATATCATCCCTGGGAAAGCAGAGGGTGAGTGAAAAAATATAAAGACCTTCAGTGACATAGATTTACTCAATGGCTGCAGCAATCAGCTCAGACAACAACTATTATAAGGATAGCTCGGAACCAGGCAATATTTTATTCTGCTGTACCTATGGTTGCTCTCAGGCAGAAGTGACTTTAGGACACCTAACAACGTTTGTTTTCTTATTCTTTTTCTGTAAATAGACATATATATGGATACCAATATAGTTCTTTTTATTTATAAAACTAAGTGCAAGCACTTTTTTAAAAAATGGAAAATCTGTCAGTGCTCATGCACTTAGTCATGGAAGTCAGGTCAACTTTTCTTTTCTTATTTATCACTGACATTCATTTAAATTTGGAGTACAAACTGTTTAAAGTAAATTGATTTGTCTTATTTATCTTTTAATTCTGAAGCACTAAAAACAATGTCTAGAAACTAGTAGATGTTTAATGAATGCCTCCTGAACTGAATTACCAAGGTCTCCATTTTCATCAGATATTTGAGGGCTGTAACTACAACCCAAACTCAGACACGCAAGTTACTCTTTGCGTGTATCACCAACTGTGGCATCATGAGAAGAGAGACCAGGAACGAAAAAATTGTTGGTATAAAGGTATTTACTCCTCTAACAGAAATTTGAAATCCGTAAGGAAGAAACTAGATAACATGTCTCCTTATAACAGATAATAAGAAATTATTTGCAGGAGAGCAAACTTTAAAGCAAGAAAAAGACAGGATAGTGGCTATGTGCCCTGCAGGTGCTCGTTAAAAACTTATTATTTGATTGATTGGCTGACCTGAAAAATGTCTCAGAGAATTTTGATCAAAGTACTGAGTGTTTACTTGGAGTTGCTGATACTAAGCCAGTTCAAATGTTAGTAAAGAAACAGAATTCTGCTCACAACCTTTTCCAGTAACTTCTGTTTTTGAGTGAGGTGGGACACTCGTTTTGGAAACAGTCACCTTTCCCTAGGTGAGACATTTGAGAAAGCAATGACAAACCTGTTCACATAAAGAGAATGACAGGTCTTCTAGCACTGTAACACTGTGCCTATCAAACCTTTACCCCACTCCCCCAAATAAACGGTGCAGTTAAGACCCCTGCAGGTCAGATGATTCACTGGTTTTTGCCAATGAGCACAGAGTAAGATCTACAATTTAAATTATTTACTTCTTCTTTTGTCGATTTATGTATTCACTTTAAATTTTTTTATTATATATTTGATACTTAGTTTTAATGTCTTCTAGAGATATGGCTATATTTTGTATACTTTACCAGTGTAAGTTTTTATTTATCTTTCTCCATCTTCTCAAGATTACAATGTATTATTCATTTTTTGTTGTTCATTTTTTGTTATTTAGTCCTAGATTTTTTAATAGGGTCCAACTTCTAAACTCTTTATTCTTTCTACGTTTTCCCCGTTCTATTTCATCAGTTTTAACTTCAATAATTCTATCTTCTTTTTTTCTTTCAATTTATTCACTATTCTTTTTACAATTTAAAATCTACATGACTTTTTTTGTATACATGCAAAGCAATTCTGAAAAATATGAATGCTGATACAATTTGTTGTTACAGCATGTCATTTTTGACACCAAGTTCTGGGTGTACACACACGAGTGTGATAGATACTAGATGCTTTAAACAATAAATTATTTTTCTGTTTTAGCATAAGGATCATTTATAGATTTTTTTCTCAATTTTCATGTTCTTTATTTCTATTAACTTCTACTGATGAGCTATGGCTTAGTTATCAAAAAAGTTATCGTTACCAAATATATAAAAATAATAGATGTATATAATATTGCTTGCTGTAGGTAAAAACCGTGAAGAAACTTTTTAAATACCATATTTTCATTAGAAATAAAGCACGGCGTATGTTCATGAGCAGTACTTTCTCAGACCTTGAAGTGGATATATTTTTATTAACATTACTGATGAGAATGGCTGGTTTGATTTTTAGCCTTGTGCTGTAAAACATAAGAAAGAAAAATCACGAGCTTTTTTCTTGAAACCACAATTTTGCTAGCTGCTGCTGAGATTGTAGAAACCAGTTTGTTTTCACATATGTTAAAACAAGGAAGAAAAAAGATAGAAGAAAATGATAGGTAGGTACTCAAACAGTAGCTGTTCCTCAAAATAAGAAAACAGAAAAGAGAAAGAGAGAGAGAGAGAGAAAATGTGAGGCAGTGACAAAGGACAAACAAGAGGGGAGGCTGAAACACTGCCTAAGGAAGATTCCCCAGAATAGATTCAATACCTCCTTAGTTCCCAGGTAGCCCTGGTGGTGTAGTGGTTAAGTGCCACAGGTACTAACCAAAATGTCAGCAGTTCAAGTCCTCTAGGCTCTCCTTGAAAACTGTAGTTCTAGTGACCTATAGGGTTGTTGTGAGTCAGAATCAACCTGATGGCGGTGGATTTGTTTTTTTCTGTAAGTTCCCCAGGTGGTCATGTGGAATTGAACCTTCCCCTGTTTTACAGCAGAACTGTACGTTATGATTATTGCCTTCTCCATTTTCATTCCTATAACTAATTAAAGTGTCTAACTCTTTCACTAGGGTTTTGAATTCTGACATGTGTCTCATTAATGGGTTATTTTTGCTATTAGTCTAAATAAGAGCAATGTTGCCAATTATCACAAAGAGCATTGTATCACTATTAGAAAAAATCATAGTATATATAATTACTTGCTATGTAAAATCTGCTAATGGGCATTTTATAATTTCTATGAAAGTAAAATCCACAATCAATGCCCTTGGAAGCAGCAGTCAAGAAATCAAAAGATGCACTGCACTGGGAAAATCTGCCTCAAAGGACCTCTTCAATGTATTCACAAGTAAGGATGTCACCTTGAAGACTAAAGTGCATCTGACCCAAGCCATGATATTTTTGGTTGCATCATATGCATGCAAAAGCTGGACTATGAAGAAAGAAGACAGAAGAAGAATTGATGCCTTTAAATTGTGGTATTGGAGAACAATGTTGAATGTACTATGGACTGCGAAAAGAACCAACAGATCTGTTCTAGGAGAAGTACAACCAGAGTGCTCCTTGGAAGCAAAGATGGCAAGACTGTGTCTTACATATTTTGGACATGTTGTCAGGAGAGATCAGTCCCTGGGGAAGGACATCAAGCTTGGTGGAGTGGAGAGTCAGTGAAAAAGAGGAAGCCCTCGAGGAGATGGATCAACACAGTGGCCGCAAGAATGGGCTTAAGCATAAAAACAATTGTGGACATGGCCCAAGACCAGGCAGGGTTTTGTTCTGTTTTTCATAGGGTCACTGTGAGTCAGAACAGACTAGATGGCACCTAACAACAACATGAAAGTAACAAAAGCTATATTCTTAGTTTTTTGCTGATAGTGAATCTTGCTTAAACGCCAAGGGAGGAAAGTTAATTGCTTTCTCTAAAGATTGTTTTTTTTTTTTAAAAAAAAGACATATTTTCATTCTGGGATGTTTTAAGTAGTGTTAAACCTAGAGACAGGGAAAGGGATAAAGCCTTTCTAGATCTACAGTTATACCAGGTTTAAAATTATTTTTTTACAAGACCATCTCTTCAGAGTTAAGGTCTGTTTCTTTGTTAACTAGTTCCTGGAAGTTGTTTCTAGTTAAATGAGCTTGATCTTATTATATCATAATGGTAGTGCTGCCATATAGTACACTCTCCTATTATCTACCACTAAACCAAACAATCCCAGCCTGCTTGCTGATGACTCAATTTGGCTCACTGTGAACCTTTAGGCCACAGCAGAACTTCCCCACAGGATTTTCAAGGAGCAACTGGCGCTGCAGACCTGTTGGTTAATAGATGAGCTGTGCCATGGATTGAACTGTGTTCCCTAAAAAATTTGTAGCAGTTTGGCTAGGCCATAATTCCTGGTATTGTGTGATGTTCCTCTGTGGAATTCCTGCCACTATGATGTTAATGAGGATGCAGGGGCAGCAGTTGTGTTGGTAGAGCAAAATCCAGTGTGTAAGTGTGTTTTGTGCCTTGAGAAGGTCTCTTGAGATATAAAGGAGAGGAGCTAGCAGACATTCAGGGACGTAATACCATCAAGCATATTCTTTGGAAATAACTAGGTTCCCTGCAGCTCAGAAGCTTCCAGTCCAGGGGTAGACTAACAATAAAGACCTTTCTCCAGTGCCTGCAGAGAAAGCCTTCCCGTGGACTTTTAGCTTACTGAACTGTGACAAATCAAATTTCTATTTTTAAAGTCATCCACTTCTGGTATTTCTGTTAGAGCAGTACGAGGTGACTGAAACAAGCTGTCAACCCCTGCACCATCAGAACTTTCTTATACCATTATGTATATTGTTAAGTCAATTTTATTTTTATAAATTTAACTACTACTCAAAATGCACTTTTAAGTGACATTCCAGCAGCAATGGGCCCTGGAATTTGTTTCTCGGTACTCTTCCCCACCTACAATTGTGAGTTAAATTAAAATTGTAAATGCTCAGCAACAGTTTTGGTAAAGATGATGAAACTGGTAGTGAACTCTGTTTGCATGTTCATCTGTCTCTGTGTTTTTCCAGATTTCTACTTTTAGTTCCTTAGGTAAAGGATCATACTGTAATCCAGCACTACTATAGTGGAAAAATTGGAAAGACTCTAAAATGAGGAATTCTTTTTACTATAGCCAACCATGTAATTTCAAAACTGATAATCTTTTTATATAGCTAGGATAAGCTTATTGTAGAGAAAACTAAAAGAAAACCCGTTGCCATGGAATGGATTGTAACTCATAATAACCCTATAGGACAGAGTAGAACTGCCCTGTACAGTTTCCAAGGAATGATTGGTGGGTTTGAACTACTGAACTTTTGATTAGCAGCAGTAGCTCTTAACCACCATATCATCAGGATTTCCAGGTAAGGTACTCCTCCAAATAAATTAAAACCAAATTCATACTGAACATGTGTACACATACTCCATAGGATTTTCAGGGCTATAATCTTTTTACGGTAGCAGATTGCCAGGCCTTTCTTCTGCAACATCTTTGGATAGGTCAGTCCTGCCAGCCTTTTGGGTGAGTTGTTGAGCACAAACTATTTGTGCCATCCAATGACTAGTTCAATGACTCATCCAAGGTCACTCAGTAGTTCTGAAATCACTGAATAAAGGTTCAGATCTCTGATTCCCAGTCTAAAATTGTGTCCACTATCATACAATAAGCATAGAAAAAGTACTACTAACAGATTTCAGGCTTTAAAAATAGTTTCTGTTATCTCATTGTGTGTTCTGTACCAGGGTGATAAAATATAGCTTTAGCAAATCCACAGACACTCACACAGCTATCTCATACACAAACATATATGGTATACATAGCTATATACATGCATATCTCCAAGAATAGTTGTGTAATTGTGTTATTGTTAGTTACCCTCAAGTCAGTTTCTACCACAACTGTGTGTTGAAATAATATACAAAGAATATAGAAAAGTTATAGTCTTAGATATATTTAAAAAGAGTTTTTAACACTGTGACCTTTTGGAAGCAGATTGCCAAATCTGTCTTCTGAGGCTGCTATGGGGGAGTTGGAATCGTGGACCTTATGGTTAAACGTAGATCACTTAAGTGTTGGTACCAACAAACGACTTCTGTGTATATAGTCAAATTAAACATGCATACCACACACACATACACACACATGCACACTACACTTGGAATAAATACTCGTAAATGTCTAAGACTACATGGAACAATTAGTGATAATTCTTCAAACACAAAAGCTGTAGCAAACAATACCTGAAACATAATTTTATGTAAAGGCTAGTTGACTTATAATGCTATTAAAGACTGTTTCCTTTTAATTTAGACTGTTTCCTTTTAATTTAAATGTATAAAAATACCCATTTTTCTGACTTTCCATATCAGAAAATTTTCTAGAACTTGTATCTAGAGGTATCATAGTACAAATACAATCCTATTCTAGTACCTTATCACTTTATGTTGTTTAATTATCCATGACATCTGCTAACAGCAGATTGTTCCACCTGCAAAGTAAGCATATGTCATTTAACTGTTATTTTATAATTACTTGCTGTTTTATTTAAGAGAGGAAGTAGTCACTCAGGGTTTCAGGTGAGGAACAATAAAACAAAAAACTTTACTGGCATAGCATAAGCTTTATTTGATTAGATGAGATGCAAATATATATGAACATATTAATTTTTTTATTATTAAATTATGATTTAGAGCAACAAGATTTTCCCACATACCAATGTTTCACTGAAAGCTTTTCCTGTTAAGTATGTTATTTAGTGAAAAGGGATCCTTTTCTGGTAAATGGATTAGCCAATAGTTACTGGAGCTTGTTTAGTTAATCAGTTTTCTCCAGCCTTGTTTTTTTTTTTTTAAATGCTGATTTTAATGCTGTAAGTACTCATGTAAATAAACAGTCTCTCTATCCAATGACAGCTATACAAAAATAAATTGTTCTTAAATCTCACTCCATGTTTTTGTCAAACTAATGAAAAAAGAAATAAAATGTCTGGGTTGGGTAGGATAGTAGATTTGAATAAGTTGTAGTGGAAAAAAGGTACAGAAATCTCAAATAAAGTTGATGTTTGCTAACATAAGGAAGAAAAAATATATCCAAAAAGATAGAAAGAAAGTGGAGCCCAATAAAATAGTGACAATACATGAGGAATGTTTCCAACCAAATAACAACATCTCAAACAAGTTGCTCACTAAACTTAGTCATAGTCTCCGAAGATTGTTTTACTCTTAAAAAAGTATACTTCCGCATTTTTGATAAACAAACCAAACTATAAGTGATTTAATTCTCTTAATTTGATAGATATTGATTCTCCTAAGATGCACTAGCAGTTGGCATTTGTCATGTCATTAAACCAAAACCCAATGCTGTCCAGTCCAACTCATAGTGACGCTAGAAGTCAGAGTAGAACTGCCCCATAGAGTTTCGAAGGAGCACCTGGCAGATTTGATCTGCCGACCTTTGGTTAGTAGATGTGGCAGTTCACCCGCTACACCACCAAGGTTTCGTGTCATGTCATTACACATTGCTTAAATAGTCAATGTGCTTATATCGCTATATGTCTAGCTACCTCAAGATCAACGAGTAAAACATAAATGATCTTTGTCTTTAACAGTCTTATATTCAAGCTGTTAATATGCAATATATATATCTGTAACATATATAGATATATAATACACATCCTTGGAATTTTTTTAAATTGCTATGGTCTAGACACGTTGTTAAGGAACTCTTGGGGATTCGACAGTTGTGTGCTTAGCTGCTAACTGAAAGGTCAGCTGTATGAACTCGTCAGCAGTTCCACTGGAGAAAAGACTGGGTAGTAACTATTGTGCCACCATGCTAAATTATACACTGGGTGCAAAACTATCATGTTATATCTTGTTCCTTCACTCTATAGTCAACTAAGCTTTTATTGGTTTTTTTGGGTGTATTTTCCTAAGCACTATAATTATATGTGATAACATAGTTCAACCAATAAGAAATATTTGCCTAATTTTTTTTACTTTCCTTTGATTATAGCATATTAACTATATTTTGTTTTCTAAAACACTGTACTCAGAAGTATTATTTCTGTGGTTGCAACATCAAAATTCATGCCCTTGAAATACTGTTACAGTTACAGCAACGCACTGAGTACTTTAAATGCTTACAAACTTTAGTCAAAATTTACCCTAAAGAGATTTTGTCTACTTATGTATCTAATCAGTCCCATCTTAGTTTGTTTACAATTTTCTTCTATTTTGCTTAAAAATTTAAAGTATCTAAAATCAAGGATATATAAAATGAAATTTTCTTGATGACCTTCTGTGATGGATTGAATTGTGTCCCCACAAAAATATGTGTAGCCGTGTGGCTGGCCAATGATTCCCAATATTTTGTGATTGTACTCTATTTTGTGATTTTCCTATGCTGTATGCTGAAGGATTAGTGTGGGACTGTAAATCCCTTCATAGCATCACCTCCCTGCTACACTGTAAAGAGAATTTCCCTGGAGTATGACTTGCACCACCCTTGATCCTTTCATCCTACAAGGAAAAGGAAAAGGAAAGGGAAGCAAGCAGAGAATTGAAAATCTCACACCGTCAAGAAAGCAGCACTGGGAGAAGAACACATCCTTCACACCTGAGGTCCCTGTGCCAAGATCCTGCCTGGACAAAGACTGATGCAATACCAGACTTTCCTCTAGAGTCGACAAGGGACAAAGCTTTCCCCTGGAGTGGACAGCCTGAATTTAGACTTGTAGCCCACTGGACTGTGTAAGCATAAACCTTCCTTTGTTAAAGCCACCCAGTCATGATATTTCTGTTAGAGCAACACTAGCTGACTAAAACACCTTCTCTTTGATGTGCAAACACTTTTTCCTCCAATACAGGATTATAAAGATTTGCATGAAAAAAAAAATTATTTACTACTTTTTGACTGCAACTTGGGAATCTCTTTATTACAGTACAGCATTACTAAGGATTCATTTCCTGTTTATTCACAATTCTCAGAGAGGAACAGATAAGCAATATAGTTTGAACAGGCTGATAGCTTGTAGAAGAGTCTAAACCAGAGCAAAGGATGTGACCTATTTAAGGATGGGAAATTGACCAGAATTCTTCAGTAGATGTAGCAGAAAAGCAGTAGATAAAAGGCAATTTGAGAAACACCAAGTCCATCTCTACAGATGGGATCAGAATGTTAAAGTTTTGTTATTCATGCAACCCCAATATAAATTTCAATGTTATTTTTAAAGAGTTGGAGAAAGAAATCACCAACTTTGTCTGGAAAGGGAAGAAACTCCAGATAAGTAAAGCATTACTGAACAGGAACAGAGGGAGAGGCCTCACATTACCTAACTTTAGAACCTATTGTACCACCACAGCAGTCAAAACAGCCTGGCACTGGTGCAAAAAGAGATGTATAGACCAATGGAACAGAGTTGAAACCCCAGAGATGCTACCATCCTCCTGTGAACAGTTAATGTTTGACCAAGGCCCTAAAATGGTAAACTTGGTTAAAAACAGTCTCTTTAACAAATGGTATTGGCAAAATTGAATATCCATCTGCCAAAAAACTGAAAAAAGGCCCATAACACACAACTTACACAAAAACTAACTCAGAATGAATCAAAGACCTAAATATCAAACCTAAAACAATAAAGATCGTGCAAGAAAAAGTAGAGTCAACAATGGAAGTTCTAATATATAGCTTAGATAGACTTCAAAATCTGACAAACAAAGCATGATCAACAGAAAAGAAAACAGATAAATGGGAGCTACTAAGAATCAAGCACTCTTGCTCATTCAAAGACTTTATCAAAAGAGTTAAGACCATCTAAAGCATGAGAAAAAATGTTTGGCAAGTACATGTCAGACCAACATCTGATCTCCATAATCTATAAAGTACTGTAAAATGTCAACAAGAAAAAGGTAAATAACTCAGGTAAGTGATGGACAAAGGAGATGGACAGACACTTCACCAAAGAGGACATCCAGGCAGCCAAAAGACACATGTGGAAATGCTTATGATCATTAGCTATTAGATAAATCCAAATCAAAACTACAGTCAGATACCATCTCACCCCAACAAGGTTGGCCATAGTCCAAAAAATTACAAAGCAACAAATACTGGAGAGGCTGTGAAGAGATGGGAACACCCTCCTACACAGCTGGTGGCATTGCAGAATGGTAGAACCTCTTTGGAAAGCAATTTGGTGCTTCGTTAAAAAGCTGGAAATAGATACACCATTTAACCCAGTAATCCCACTGCTCAAAATATATTCTACAGAACCAAAGCTGTCACACACACACAGATACATGCACACAAATGTTTATTGCAGCACAGTCCACAACAGCAAAAAGAAGGAATCAGCCCAGATGCCCATCAACAGATGAATTAATAAACAAACTATGGTACATATACTCAATGAAACACTATGCAATAATAAAGAACAAAGATAATTTTAGGAAGTATCTCATAACTTGGTTTCAATTGGAAGACATTATGCTGAGCAAAATCAGTCAGCAGCAAAAACACAAATGTATGATACCCTTACTATAAGGAATTAAAAATAGACTTTTGTACAGTAGAAAAGACTGTTTGATGGCTACAAGGATGGGGAGGGATGGAGAAGGTTGGTCACAGATTAGATAGTTGATAGAAATTTGATTAGGGGAAAGCATTGACAGCACACAGAAAGTAGATCAACTTAACTGGACTTCATTATAAACTGAAAGCTCCTCTAATCTCAACCCAATATTGCAAAGATAGAGTAGTAGTGGTGAGGGTCTGGGGAACATTCTTTCTGGGGACATTGGGGCCAACTGGCATAACTAGCTTAGTGCTAAGAGAGTCTTCTGCGCCCTATATTGGTGAGTGGTGTCTGAGGTCTTAAAAGCTAGCATGATGCCATATGAGGAACACCAAATTGTCCCAGCCAACCCGGAGTGGATGATCACTGAGAACAACAAAGATGTGAGGAAAAAGGAGCTCAAGAGACAGAAGAACCCATGTGAATGGCAGAATGTATCAATGTGTGACCAGAAAAAACAGATGGTACCTGGCCACCACCAAAGACAGCTATGATGAGGCACACAATCTTGAGTCACTCTAGCAACATGATTAAAAGAGGAGTGCAGCTTAAGAACTCTACTGAAAAACACAATATTGTTGTTTGTTGTTAGGTGCCATCGAGTCAATTTCCACTCACAGCGACACTATGCACAACAGAACTAAACACCGCCTAGTTCTGCACAATGCCCACAACTGTTTTTATGCTTAAGCCCACTGTTGCAGCCACTGTGTCGCTTCATCTTGTCGAGGGTCTTCTTCTTTTACACTGACTCTCGACAAAGCATGATGTCCTCCTCTAGGAACTGATCCTTTTTGGCATCATGCCTAAACTATGTAAAATGGCATCTTGCCATCTTTGTTTTCCAAGGAGCACTCTGGTTATAATTTTTCCAGGACAGATCTATTTGTTCTTGTGGCAGCCCAGAGTATATTCAATATTTTCCAACACAGCAATCCAAAGGTGTCGACTCTTCTTCTGTCTTATTTATCCCTTGTTCAACTTTTGCAGACATATGATGCAATTGAGAATACCATGGCTTGAGTCAGGGGCACACTAGTTTTTAAGGTAATGTCTTTAATTTTCAACACTTCAAAGAGCTTTTCTGCAGCAGTGCAATGTACCTTTTGATTTCTTTATTGCTGCTTTCTTGGGTGTTGATTGTGGATCCAAATAAAATGAAATCTTTCACAACCTCCCATCTTTTCTAACTATATCGTGATGTTGGTTACTGACCCAGTTGTGAGGATTTTTGTTTTCTCAATATTGGGGTGTAGTCTGTACTGTAGGCCGTGGTTTTTGATCTTAGCCAGTAAATATTTCAAATTCTCTTCCCTTTCAGCAAGCAAGGTTGTGTTATCTGCATCATGCAAATTGTTAATGAGTCTTCTTCCAGTTCTGATGCCCTGTTCTTGATACAGTCCAGCATCTCGGATTACTTGCCTTTACACACACATTGAAGAGGTATGGTGAAAGGATGCAATCCTGACACACACCTTTTTTGACTTTAAACCGTGTGGTGTTCCCTTGTTCTATTTGAACAACTGCCTCTTGATCCATATACAGATTCCTCATATGCACAGTTCACTGTTCTGGATTTCCCATTCTCTGCAGTATTTTCTGTAATTCTTTATGATCCACACAGTGGAATGCTTTTGTGTAATCATTAAAACATAGATAAACATCTTTCTGGTATTCTCTGCTTTCAGTGAAGATCCACCTGGCATCAACAATGATACTCTGGTTCCACTTCCTCTTCTGAATCCATCTTGTATGTATTTCTGGCAGTTCCCCGTCAATATACTGCTATAGCCACTTTCGAGTGATGGTTAGTAAAATTTTACTTGCATATGATATTAATGATTTTGTTGGATAGTTTCTGCATTTGCTTGATTCACTTTTCTTGGAAATAGACATAAATATGATCCTCTTCCAGTCTGTTGACCAGGTAGCTATCTTTCAAATTTCTTGGCATAGGTGTGAGTGAGCACTTCTAGTGCTACATCCAGTTGTTGAAACATCGCAGCAGATGTTCTGTCAATTCCTGGGCCCTTATTTTGGACTAATGCCTTCACTGCAGCTTTGACTTCTTCCTTTAGTACCATTGGTTCCTCATCATATTCTGCCTCTTGAAAGGGTTGAATGTCGACCACTTCTTTTTCGTATAATGACTGTGTATTCCTTCCATCTTCTTTTGACTTTTCCTGCTTGGTTTGATATTTTTCCCTGTAGAATCCTCCACTTTTGGAACTCGAGGCTTGAATTTTTTTCTTGAGTTCTGTCAGCTTGAGAAATGTACAGCATTTTCCCTTGGGGTTTTCTATTTCCACCTCTTCACACACAACATTATAATGTTTTCCTGGGTCTTCTTCAGCCTGTCCTTGAGATCTTCGGATCTCTTACTTCATAATTTCTTCCTTTTGTTTTAGCTAGTTGATATTCAAGAGCAAATTTCAGAGTCTCGCTGAATCCAGTTTGGTCTTTCTTTCTTTCCTGTCATTTAATGACTTCATGTTTTCTTCGTGTATGATGAATTTGATATTATCCCACAACTTGCCTGGTCTTCAGTTATTAGTGTTCAATGCATCAAACCTATTCTTGAGATTGTCTCTAAATTCAAGTGGAATATAGCAGAAGTCTTGCTTTAGCTCTTGTAGATTTGTTTCCATTGTCTTTAGTTTCTGTTTCAACTTGTATATGAGCACTTGATGGTCTGTGCTGCAGTCAGTACCTGGACTTGTTTTGACTGATAACATTGAACATCTCCATCATCTCTTTCCACAGATGTAGTCAATTTGATACTTGTATATTCCATCTGGTGAGGTCCGTATGTCTAGTCACAGTTTATGTTGATGAAAAAAGCTATTTGCAATAAAGAAGTTGTTGGTCTTACAAAATTTTATCATGTAATCTCCAGCATCATTTGTATCACCAACTCCATATTATCCTGCTACTGACCCTTCTTCTTTGTTTCCAATCTTTGCATTCCAATCAGGAGTAAGTATCAGAGCATCCTAACTGCATGTCTAATCAATTTCAAACTGCAGAAGCTGGTCAAAATCTTCAATTTCCTTATCTTTGGTGCATAAATTTGAACAACAGTTGCGTTAACTGGCTTCCCTTATGGATTTGTGTAAACATTTTTCTGTTTCTAATTGGGTTTATTTAGTCAGTAAAGGCCAGTAGAAATATCTGTGGAGTAGGAAATACTAAGAAAGTCTTTATGCAAATGTGAAGGCTACTTATGAAAGTAGAATAAATGAAGAAATATGGTATCCTAGAGAACAATGATTCATAAACAAAGATATTCATTTTACAATGGATTAATCATTCCATATGTGAAAAATATATGGATCACTACTTTAATATGTGTTGTATTGTTCAAGGACTTGACAGAAGTGGTCAAAATGTTATACTATGAATTCATATGCATTTAACTTTACTTGAGCTTAAAAACATCAAAAACTTCTATATGTAGTCTATCTTGATAAACACACATATTTATTGCATTCCGGGGAATTATGCATTGATTTTTCCCTCTTAAAAGCAAGTTACTCTTATTGTTGGAGAAAAATAGAAGCAAGTGTATTTTCATTAAGCTATGTTGTACCCAATATGCAGTGTACTGATACAGTGTTGTTTGAAAGGTGAACAGATGGGATTTTATTTTTAGCTGACATTAGCACACCCCATCAAACATTCATTTGCCTGATATACCATCATAGTATAGCTTACAACTTTAAAGTGTATCTTTGCTAGTCATGTAAAATTCAAATCATAAAATAAAAATATGGAATAAATATTTAATTATAACTGATGATTATTGAGTTGCTAAGCCTAGTTATTGTAAATAAATGGAAAAAGAAAAACTTCATTTATATCAGGGCAATAAATTCTAGCTCTCAGTAATGTAAAGTATCAACAGCTTTCTCATTTAGGATTATTTTCAAGAGCATCAACAAAGAAAGGGAATATGATTCAGGGAACACAAATACTGAGTGAAGTATAGTACTGACACAATTCATTGCATTTGAATATCACTAAATTCTGTCTCCACTTGAGGCATGATTTATGATGAAGTATGAATTTAAGAAATAATCCAAATTATTAAATCCAAGTGGCTACTGATGAATAAAATTAATAATAATTACTTCTGTCTACGAAATGTTTTATGTATCATTTTATATTTAATATATATCTTAAAATTTTAAATGGTATTTTCAGTGTTAGGCTCAGTTCTCTTAACATTTTTAGGGAAATTAAGTTTGTCTCTCACTGTGAACTTTAATTGTTGGCTCAGTGCCTTATTTTGTATCTGAAATAGGAGAGTTATGGTTAATTTTTTAATACTATTTTGCTCTGATATTCTACTGTGTAATCACTTAATATGTCCATAATTATCTGTGAGGGAGATACTACCCCTAATCAAGCAAAAATTGGTTCATGGTAAACAAGAAAGTGTCCTCATGTATAAAGTGCATACATGCATAACTATACATATATATATATATGTATATACACCAGATCTGTTGCCATTGAGTTGATTCCAACCATAGCAATGATATAGGACAGAGTAAACTGCCCCACAGGGTTTCCAAGGAGCAGCAGGTGGATTTGAACCGCTGACCTTTTGATATCTCAACAGCCATACAGTCAGGGCCCTCTCTTTCTTTATCTCTGTCTACATAACTGTGTTAACCAAAAAATCAGCACTGCAAATCCTCCAGGCACTCCTTGGAAACTCTATGGGGCAGTTCTGTCCTGTCTATAGGGTTGCTATGAGTCAGCATTGACTGGAAAGTACTGGATTTGGTTTGGCTTTTCCTTATACCTATGTTGAAAACCCTGGTGGCTTAGTGGTTGCGTGCTATGACTGCTAACCAAACGGTCAGCATTTCAAATCCACTAGGTGCTCCTTGGAAACTCTGTGGGGCAGTTCTACTCTGTCCTACAGGGTCGCTAAGAGCTGGAATTGACTGAACGGCAGTGGGTTTGGTTTGGGTGATATATATACGTTGGTTCATAATAACCCTGTTCTTGAAGAAACTTGATGTGGCCTCTTAGTCACATTCAGCAAAAAGGTCTTAACAAAAATACATGTTTTGTGGAAATATATGCCTCATAGGACATACTGCTGATTTTAACTAAAATAAGTATGACAAATGGAATTTTTTCATATTACATAGTATCTTGGCTAGGTATTAGGGCCTATCTGAAATCAGAAATTTACACTCAATATGCAAACTCAGGAGACTTGACAGCACAAAAATTGAGAGCTTTGGTGCTAACCAAAAGATTAGTATTAGCTCAAATTCACCAGTGTTCCTTGGAAACTCTATCAGATCATTCTTTCTGTCCTATAGAGTCAGTATGAATTAGAGTTGACTTGATGACAACTTTCTGTATTTATTTATTTAACAAATTAAGAGGAGGAATGGATTGAACTCTGTCAAAGAAATCTGTTTGAGCAAAGGCAGTGTGGTGGGAATTTTCAGTTTTCAAAAGATAGCAAATTTTTCAGTTTAATCTAGCTTGATTATCATAAAAGAACCTTTATAAAATTTCTCCATATTTTGTGACTGATGTTTCTGAATAGTATGATAACTCTGTGTACTACATTAGAGTACAAGAGGGAAAAAAAAGAGAAAGGAGAGAAAGTGTTTACTTTTAGATGGAAAGAAAAAGAAATCAAAATAAAATTAATACTCTATAAACCTTATCCAAGCCACTCAGTGGTTCCTAAGTATATAAAAACTAGATTATTTTGTGTTTCAGGAGTGTTAAATAGAAAAGATATTAAACATATCAAAATCTGGAAAAAGTGATTACAAAGGGGAAAAACTCATCAAAAGAATCAAACAAATTCAACATTCTGTGTTCTTTGTTCTTCCCCCTTTGGGCATATGCTTGTAATATTAAAAATGTCTAGACTTATAGCACTCAAAGAAAAGATACACAACTATTTTTTCTTCTATATTACATATTGTTGGTTAGGAAATAAATCACAGAATTTACAAAATATCAAGAAAACTTTTATTCAAATATTTCATCTCTAGCTTATGTTTGAAAATCTGGAATAAGCAAGCATTTTAAGCATTTTTTATCCCTCACTTATTTTGTGACTCATGACTTAAGTATTGATTAAAAAAAAAAAAAAACACCAATTAGGGGTATTCTGTAGTAGTACAATGGTGTTGATTTTCTTTCTTATTTAGCAAAATTAAATTAAAACAAAATTTGTTCGTTTTAACAAATTTCGGAAGTAGTAGTATGGTTTCCTAGGAATTGTCTTCACTTTTTTCAGTAAATTGTCCTGAAATTACTATCATCAAATCTGTTTCAAAGTGTGTCATAGGTAGAGATATGGGGAAAATAGAAAAAAAAAAATCTTTAAATGCTGTCACTGTTACTGTGATAACTATATTTACCTACCAGAATCATCAATCTTAATTATCTTGTGTTTTATTACTGGAAATTACATACTCAGAAATTCTTGTTTGCAATTGGAAAAAAGTTGCTAAGTGATTACTGATACTTTCTATAGCAGAAGTTAACTCCTTAAAGTAAAAATAAGAATGTATGCCTACTTGTTAATTTCCTGTCTATAGAGGGTTCTTTGCCAAATATAAGGGAAAACTGTGAGGTGTAACTACTTTGAATGTCACTATAATAACACTATTATAAGTCAAAATATTTCAGTTGTCAATGTATCCAGTAATGTTAGGATACCCTGTTGACATAGTAGTTAAGTGCTATAAATCTACACCAAAATGTTAGCACTGCAAATCCACCTGGCGTTCCTTGTAAATTATGGAGAATTTCTACTCTGTTCTATAGGGTCACTATGATTCAGAATCGACTCAATGGCAATGGGGTTGGTTTTGGGACTAGGAGATCTTATATTTTTAATCAAAATATTGATGGTCTAGATTGCATCACACGCAAACATTAACTTGAAAACGGGTTATAGAACAAAATGCAATATCCAAAACCATAAAACTTCTAGAAGAATATACCAGAGAAAAATATGACATTGATTACACAGAATCTTTTGCATAGCAGCAAAGTCATTGTCTATTAAAAAAAAAAGTGAAATAAATTGGATTTCACCAAAATAGATTCCAACTGCCAACGTTCTCTTGGTTAGCAGTTGAGTGCTTAACCACTCATCACCAGGTTTCTACCAAATCACATAATGTCCTATTTTACAGAACATATCATGGACACTGAGTGGTGCATGATAGTGTTGATGCTTCAACCTCTCCAGCACCCATGACACACGTGGAGCTGGCAGAGATGTGGCAGCAACTACTCAGTGAACGGAACATGGAACATCTATATAGGGGAATAGAGAGACTCAGCTATGGACAAGGAGAAATTGTTAGAATTTGTAACAAAAATTTTCTGTTAGAAACTTGAACAGAATTTCTCCTTTTAACAGATGCATATCACAGATTTTTAGTGATTGTAGCACAGTAACCTACTGTTTAAAATACTGTTTAAGAAGCCTAACTTGATTTGTAATAATTTTCACCTGTCACTCATTTTTGAGTGCCCTTTTCCTCTTTGCCTCCTTGCTCTATTTGAGTAAATAGTCTCATCTTGTACTGTATTGCTACATACAGTGCTGCAGTGCATAACTTGCTCATATTGTCATTCTCAGATGTAATGTTTTCAACTTCCAAAGACAAATAAAAATCAGATTTATAAAGATGCTGATAATAATATGCAATAATAATGAAAACAAAAGGGAAGTATTCAACTTATATCACAACTGTTTTACAACAAAATAGTCATTGGAGCAGAATCCCACCATAAAGCGGAAATTACATGTAATTGGTACAGGATTGTGGCACTCAAAAAGGTAGACTTCATGTTTCTAAAAATAATTGTCACTCTCATAGTTTCTCTCTTATGCAATGACTTCTCAGAGTATTCCTTGATGGATCCTTATACTCACTAATTTAATCTCAAATATGATTTGATAGATTATCACACAATTCAGATGTATTATTATATTTGACCATCTTTTATTTTTTTTTCCTACATTTTGGTTTATATTCTAAATTTGAAAAACTTGTGATTATTTCTTTTTGTATGTCAGCATTTTAAGGAAAATGCAACTTCTGTGGACATAACTTCTATACTGTTTAAAGTATCCTTCAAAGTCTTTAATTTATTTTCATTATTTAGTTGTCTCTTGTTGGTTTTGGTGCCATTCTTCAACTGTTGAATTTTGTTGATCTTTAATATTCTTTTACTATTTTTTTAAGAGCAGAAATTAAAACTATGTGTAACTATAGTGTATTTCCTCAGCCAGAGTTAAGAGTCTCTAGTCTTCTGCAGTAAATGTCAAATTGTGTTCCAAGGAACTGTGACTATGAAAACTGTGTGCCACACGTGTTGGGGATCAAGTCATTTACTGGTAAATAGTAATGATGACATTCAGAACAGGGATTAGCAGTGAATGAGCAAAATGCTTTCAGAATACACCATGTTTCAACCAGGGAGCTTTTTGTTTTACTTTGTTTTGTTTTGTTTTGTTTTCTGGATATGGTGACAGTCAACGTTCCTATTATGAGCTGGAAGTTGACAGGAGCATTGCCCCTTATTTTGACCCAGTGCATATTTAGACAGTTTTTCTTTTCTGTAGTCCTACCATCAATGGCATTTGGCTGGCAGTCTTACCATATACTTACCTATATATGCTTATTAGAACTACAAACATAGAATCAAATGTTTTAAATATGTGCAAATTACCAAGCAATTTTTTCTTAATAATTATTTGTCAGACATAAATCATCTTCCACTACCTCTCATCTTGGAGCCCTGGTGTTGTAGAGGTTAAGCGCTTGACTGCTAACCAAATGGTTGGCAGTTCAGATCCACTGGACACCCCTTGGGAACCCTAAGGGGCTGTTCCATTCTTTCCTATAGGGTCACATGAGTCTCAACAACTCAATGACGTTTAATAAGAATAGCAACCTTTCATCTTGAGGTTATTCCATAATTTCATTACATAAACATGCTGTGAAATTTTGCTGTCAACCAGCCTACACAATTGAGGAGAGCATTAAAATTTAATAGGGCATATAGATGCTTGCCAAAGCCAAGTGCCAATGCTTAGGCTATAAATATCGAATAAATTTTGTTCTATAGATTTTGTTATTTGCAGCCACCATTTTGTTCACTAAATATATAGTTTATGTTTTCACATATTAAGGTAAATCACTTTTGCTCTTAATATACCTGGTGAATCAGGATTTTTAACATATTTACATATGTCATAGTAATGTAGAAGTGCTGAAATATAAATAAGTTGACATTGGCAAACAAAATAATATTAAGATATGCTTAAATACACCCCTATACCTCTGTCAGTGTGTCAGAATGTAGGGGCTTATATGTTGTGAAGTTGGAAGTTTTTCCAACAGTATTCAAATACCTCAGAGTCACCCATGATGGACATATGTCAGCTAAGCTTCTAGACTAAGACAGACTAGGAGGAAGGACCCAAAAGTCTACTTATGAAAATAATTAGCTAAAGAAAACCCTATGAACAGCAGTAGAATATTGTCTGATGTAGTCCTGGAAGATGAAACTTTCAAGTTGGAAGACACTCAAAAAATCACCAAGGAAGAGCTGCCGACTCAAAGTTGAGTCATCTTCAATGATGTGGATCAAGTCAAGTTTTCAGGACCTTCATGTGATGATGTTGCTCTACTCAAAAAAAGAAGCAGCAGCTGCAAATGTCCCCTAATAATTAGAATACAAAATGTACAAACTATGAATCTAGGAATATTGGAAATCATCAACAATAAAATGGAAAACATAAAATTTGATATCCTAGGTATTACTAATTCCAACTCGATGGCACTTGGCTGGCAGGTATTACTAAGCTGAAACAGAATCATTCGTATTCATTTTGAATCAGTCTATCATATGATCTACTATGCTGAGAATGATAACTTGAAGGAGAATAGTACTGCATTAATTGTCGAATGGATTGGACTTGGCGATGCAGAGTGACCGTATATTGGATGCACTTTATGGTTCTATGCATCTATAGGATATCATCCTGATGGCCTCTGGCTGGAGGAAGGAGAGTGGGTGGAGAGGAGCGTAAAGGAGACTGTTGGGAGGATGAGACACGTATGGAGCAGAGAGGAATAGTGTGCTGTCACCAGACAGGGAGAGCAGTGGAAGCTGTGTATAGGTAGGCATGTAAATTTATACGGGAATGTACATTTTCACTCAGTCATAATAAAAAAAAGAATATTTTAAGATCTATCCTGAAGTACAAGCTGGAAGAGATAGGATAATATCCATATATCTGCAAGGAAGATGAGTTAATACAACTATTTTCAAATTTACACATCAACCATGAAGGGCAAAGGTGTAGGCATTGATGATTTTTATCAACTTCTGCAGCCTGAAATTCTTCTGACATGCAGTCAGGATGCATTGATAATTACTGGTGATTAAAATCTGAAAGCCAGAAACAAAGAAGAAGGGTAAATACTTGGAAAATATGACCTTGGTGGTAAAAACCATGACAAAGATCGTGTGACTGACTTTTGCAAGATCAAGGACTTCTTCATTGAAAATACTTTTTTAAATAACATAAGCAGTAACTATACACATGAACTTTACCAGATGGAATACACAGGAATGATATTGACTGCATTTGTAGGAAGAGGCAATGGAAAAGCTAAATATTATCAGTCAGAATAAGGGCAAGTACAGATCAGACAATCCATTACTTATATGCAAGTTCAGGTTGAAACTGAAGAAAATATGAACAAGCCAATGAGAGCCAAAGTAAGACCTTTAGTATATCCCACCTGAGTTTAGAAACCATCTCAAGAACAGACTTACATGGTACTCTGATGACCAAGTACCAGACAAGATGGGCAATGACAACCTTGAAGAAAGCAAGAGGTCATTAAAAAACAGGAAAAAGAGAAAAGAACAAGTTGGATGTGAGAAGAAACTCTGAAATTACTCTCGGATGTTGAGTAGCTGAGCAAATGGAAGGAATGATGAAGCAAAGGACCTGAACAGGAGATATCAAAGGGTAACTAGAGAAGATAAAGTATTGTGATGACATGTACAAAAACCTGGAGGTATGAAACCAAAGAGGAAGAATACATTCAGCATTTCTCCAGCTGAAGGAGCTGAAAAGTAAAAAATTCAAGCCTCGAGTTGCAACACTGAAGGATTGTATGGGAAAAACATTAAATGATTCAGGAAGTATCAAAAGAAGATGGAAATAATACTGAGTCATTATACCAAAAAGAATTAGTCAACATTCAGTCCTTTCAAGAGGTGCCATATGATCAGTAACCAGCGGTATTGAAGGAAGAAGCCCAAGCTGCACTGAAGGCCTTAGTGAAAAATAAGTCTCCAGGAACTGACAGAGTACTAATTGAGGTATTTCAATAAATAGATGTAGTGCAAGAAGTGCTCACTCATCTATGCAAAGAAATTTAGAAGAAAGCTACCTGGCCAAACAAGTATAAGAGATCCATATTTATACCTGTTCCCAGGGAAGGTGATCCAACAGAATAAGGAAATAACCCAATATTTATTATTAATATCACATACAACTAAAATTTTGTTAAAGATCATTCAAAAGTGGCTGTAACGTTATATGGATAGGGAACTGCCAGAAATTCAAGCCAAATTTAGAAGAGGACATGTAACCATGGATACCATTGCTGATGTCAGATGGATCCTGTCTGAAAGCAGAACACACCAGAAAGATGTTTACGTGTGTTTCATTAACTATGCAAAGACATTTGACTGTGTGAAGTTTAACATACTAAACTGGATAACATTTTAAATGTGGATTTTTAACATGTTAAATATCGATAACATTGCAAATAATGGGAATTCTGAAACACTTCGTTTTGCTCATGAGCGGTCTGCACGTGAACCAAGAGACAGTCATGCAAACAGATCAAGGGGACACTGTATGGCTTACAGTGAGGAAAGGTGTGTGTGAGGACTGAATATTTTCACTGTAATTATGCCACCTGTGTGCTTAGCAAACAATCTAAGACACTGGACTCTATGAAGAAGAAAAGTACATCAAGATTGAAGGAGGACTCATTAGCAACCTTGCTTGCAGAAACTGAAGAGGACTTGAAGCATTTACTGATGAAGACCAAAGATCACAGCCTTCAGTATGGATTCTACCTAAATATGAAGAAAACAAAAATCTTCGTAATTAGAACAGAAAGGACCATTGTGGTAAATGATGAAAAAGATTGAAGTTATCAAGAATTTCCTTCATTTGAATCCACTGTCAATACACATGGAAGCAGTAGTCAAGAAATCAAAACACCCATTGCACTGGGTATGTTGACTGCAAGAAACCTCATTAAAATGTTGAAAAATAAAAATGTCACCCTGAAAACTGGTGTGCCCAACACAAGCCATGGTGTTTTCAGTTATATGCATGCAAAAGTGGAACAATGAATGATGAAGACAGAATAAGAATTGATACGTTTGATTTGTGGTGTTGGAGAAGAATATTGAATGTACCATGGTTTCCAAAAGAATGAACAGACCTGTCTTGGAAGAAATACAAGAATGCTCCTTAGAAGCAATGATGACAAGACTATGTGTCACATACTTTGTGTTGTCAGGAGGGATTGGTCCCTGTAGAAGGCATAATATTTGGTTATGTAGAGGGTCAGCAAAAATGAGAAAGACCGTCAAAGAAATGAACTGATACATTTTCTGCAACAATGGGCTCAAGCGTAGCAACTATCATGAAGGTGGCATAAGGCCAGGCAGTATTTCATTCTGGTTTGCATAAAGTCACTATGTGTAGGAATGGACTTGATGGCACCTAATAGTAATATATTTAAACACATGAACTTTTGTAAGGAAAACTGACTGGAATGTTTTGTATTCATACTGCATGGGTATATGCCTTAAATTTGTTTTTTAGAACATGAATGCAAAGAAGCAATTTTTGTTGATCTGAGCTCTTATTCTTATTCTTATCCCAATACCTTCCATTTTGGGAAGTTCTGCTTTTGGTTTAATTTTTTTCCCATAAATATTATTTAAGTACTGTTTTTGCTTTTTAAAAAAAGACATAGATTCTAGGAAAATGTCTATTTATCTTTGCAGAACTCTAAAACGTTTGTTCTTGGTGTATGATTCATACTAATTCTTACTAGAGGCAGATGCAATAACCAAAGAAGGCGTTAGAGAAAATAATTAAGCTCAATCACTATTTTTAGTTTGAACTGTATTTGTAATGGTAAAAAAGAAATATAGAAAGAAATGTAACTTGGAAACATTAATGACTAAGCTTCTAAATCAATTTTATAATTCAAGTACTTTTAGTTAACTGAACTGATCTTTCCTACTAACGTAATATGCTCATGTGAAGAGACCATCAAATTAACTCATCATTTGTATTTTTGTACTAGCTTTGTTTCTACTTATCTGAAAGTCATGTGATTACATGGAAAACATAATTATAACTGCTCTACTTTAACTATTTTTTGAGTGAATTTCCTTTTGGATAATTCGTTTTGAAATATCTTATTACTCCCAAACCAAACTCAGTGGTGTTGAGTTAGTTTCTACTTTTAGTTATCCCATAAGATAGAGTAGAACTGCCCCATGGGGCGTTAATGCTATAATCTTTACAGAAACAGATGGCCACATCTTTCACCCAAGGTGACTGGTGAGTTTCAACAATCAGCCATTCAGTTAGCTGAGCATATTAACAACCATGACACAAGGGCTCCTTCATCGTATTGCTGATGAGTTGTTAGGTGCCATCAAGTTGGCTTCAACTCCTAGTGGCCCTATGTATGACAGAATGAAACACTGCCCTGTCATGTGCCATGCCCACAATTGTTCTTATGCTTAAGCCCATTGTTGCAGACACTGTATTACTCAGTCTTAGTAACTTCCCCTTTTTTGATGACCCTCTGCTTTACCAAGCATATCCTTCTCCAGGAATTTATCCCTCCTGACAACATGTCCAAATCAGGTAAGTTGTGGTCTTACCATCCTTGATTCTGAGGAGCACTCTGGTTGTACTTCTTCCAGGACAGATCTAGTTTTTCTTTTGGCAGTCTATGATATGTTCAATATTCTTTGTCAATACCACAATTCAAAGATATCTGTTCTCTCTTCCTGATTCATTGTCCAACTTTCACATGCATATGATGAGATTAAAAGTACCACAGCTTGGGTCAGGCACACACTAGTCTTCAAGGTGACTTCTTTGCTTTTCAACACGTTAAAGAGGTCTTTTGCAATCAACATGCCTGATGAAATGTGTCTTTTGATTTTTTGATTGCTGCTTCCATGAGTGTTGATTATGTAACCAAGTAAAAGGACAGCCTCCATCTTTTCCCCGTTTATCACGATGCTGCTTATCGGTATAGTTGTGAAGAATTTTGTCTTCTTGATGTTGAAATGTAATCCATATTGAAGACTTTGATCTTTATCAGTAATTATTTCATTCGCTCTTTCAGAAAGCAAGGTTCTGTCATCTGCATAATGCAGATTGTTAAAGAACCTTCACCCAATCCTGATGCCCCATTCTTCTATGTAGTTCAGTTTCTTGGATTATTTTTTCAGCATAGAGATTGAAAGGTATGGTAAACAATTCAACCCTGATGCACAGCTTTTCTGACTTTAAACCATACAATGTCCACTTCTTCTGTTCAGAAGACTGCCTCTTGATCCAGATTCCTCATGAGCACAATTAAGTGTTCTCGAGATCCCATTCCCTGCAATGTTATGAATAATTTGTTATGAAATACACAGTCTAAAGCCTTTGCATAGTCAATAAAACACAAATAAACATCTTTCTGGTATTTTCTGCTTTTAGCCAAGGTCTATCAGACATCAGCAGTGACATGCTTGGTTCCACATCCTCTTCTCAACCTGATTTGAATTTTGGTAGATCCCTGTCAATATCTTGCTGCAGCCACTTTTGAATAATCTTTAGCAAAATTTTATTTGTGCATGTTATTAATGATATTGTTCAGTAATTTCCACATTGGGTTGAATCACCTTTCTTACTAATAAGTAGAAATACAATTTATTAGTGCATTATGTTTTGTATGCAAGAATATTACTAAATTTGTCTTCTATTTCCAGTAGTTCTTTTGTGGATCCTTTAGGATTACCTATATGTAAGATCAAGCTATTTGCTATTAATTATCATTTTACTTTTCCAATCTGTATTCCTTTGATTTGGGGCCAAGCAACAAGTGAAGTTACGCTCCTACCATCCCAAGAAACTGGGATGTAAGGTTGCTATCTTCCTTGACAGATCACATTTCAGAGAGATGGCTTCTGGGTCCTTGAACGATTTCAGATTGTCAGATCAGCAAGACTCTTGCTTTAAAAATATTTATATGCATTTTAAAGTGTCAGAGAAAGAACTACTAAAGTAAATGTTTTAAGCAAAAGGGAAGGGAAAGTCTTCCCTTTTTTGACATCGGAAAAATTAAGCCTGTCTTTCTCTCCTTCTTCTTCATCCTCTTTCTCCTCTTTTATTTCTAATTTGTATTTGCCCTTATTTTGTATTCACAAATGTTCACAAAAGCATTACAGGTATTGATTTGGAGGTTAAAAATAATTTTTTTGTGAGTTGGCAATTTTAAAAATGTTAAATCTGTGAAATAAGAGGATAGAATGTATCTTTTGAGTATGTTTTAGTGGTTGATCCAGGGATCGAAATAATGCATCATTAATTTAATCACAGTCTATTTGAGGTTCCAAATGAAACCAAACCCACTGCTGTTGAATCAACTCCATCTCACACTATTTGATGTAAGCACTCTCATAATTCTGATTAGGGTAAGCCCAAGTGAAGCAGAGTTTAAACTGCTTGACTGCGAACTGAGAAGTTGGTGGTTCAAACCCACTAGCTACTTCATGGAAGAAAGATGTAGCAATCTACTTACACAAAGATAGACACCCTATGTGGCAGTTCTATTCCTTCTCTACAGTGCCACTGAGTTGGAATACACTTGTTGGCAACTGGTTTCAGTTTTGATTTATAGCGAACTCATTGTTTTATAGCAACTATGTCCAATACAGAGCCCCAGTACCCTAGTAGTTAAAAGCTCAGCTACTAAGCAAAGGTTCACCAGTCTGAATCCATCAGTTGCTCCCTAGAAAACCTAAGGAGGGGTAGGATTCTACTCTGTCATATATGGTAGCTGGAGTTTGAAATCAATTCAACAGCAGTAGGATTATTTCATTGCTTCTGTTCTCTAGAGAAACCTAAGACAAGGTAAATAGTTCTGAGTGTGACACAGGGACCTATGTAATGTTGCTTTCAAATGTGAAATTCAAATTTGTCTTTTGGAAGTTTGAAAATGATGTGTTTGAGCTTCATTTTAATTTATCTTGCTTATATTTATTAAACATCTTTTTAGCTATACATTTTCTTATCAAAATTTAAGTTCAAAAACACCGTTTATTATTTTTACTGCTCTCCTTTTTGAGTTTCCTATTACACATAAGTTGAAACACTTGACCTCACCTCAAAAGTTTCTAAAATTCTTCCCTTTTATTTTTCAGTCTTTTTACACTCTCCTTAGACTGAAAAAATTGTAGTAGGTAATCTTGAAATGTACTTATTTTTTTCTTCTCTGATTTCAAATTTTCTATTGAGTCCATCTACTGAAGTTCTAATTTCAGTTATTAGTGTTTCAACTCTGGATTTTCCATTAGATTATTTTAAGAATTTAAATTCTTCTACTTCTTGAGTATTTATGTATTTCCTTAACTTTTTAACAAATAAAATTATCTCCATAGTCATTGGCTTTGTTTCTGTAACAGTTGTTTTCTGACCATTGGTCATTTTTGTTTGTTTATCTCTGTGCATGTTTAATAATTTTTGATTGACAATTGGACTTTTTTGGTAACATATTGCAGTACCTTTTAATTCTTATTTTCCTGAGGGTAGTTATTTCCCTTGCTTTGGTTTAAATCAGAAACTCTGCCTCTCTCAAAATATTCCACTACTGATGTTTCTACTCAGATTTTCACTTTTTTTTAAGCCTCATTCTCAAAGTACTACATCTGAGTCTGTATTTAGTGACAAACCAATGTTTTAAGCACATTTTGATAAGACATCACAAAGCTGTAAAGTTTTCATCTCTTCCATTTCAACTATGGGTAGGTGGAGGAATATATTCAAAGTTTCAATCGGTTCTCAAGCCTTCACTTTTTACCAGAATCTCACTCACATCCCCTTTGCATATAAAATTTAATAACAGTCTGAAAATGTCTGTGGAATTTCCTTCAACATTTTTATTGCTCTGTCATTTCTAGTTCAACCTATCTAGACTGCTGTTTGTGCTTAACTAGAACCAAAAGTTGTGCTTTCTGAGCTGAGTCTGTTCTATTTAGCCAACAAAATCGTGAATTACCTCTTCCCAAATCAAAACCTCACCCCTGTGTCAAAATTACTCTTCTTTAAAAAGAAAAAAAAAATGTTCTTCTTTTTTAACCAGTCATGCACTAGTAAAGTTACATTATTCACAAGAGGGCTAGGAGTAGAAAGGCATTTTTGTGCAATGCTGTCGCAGTTTTTTTTATAGAAAATCCTCCTAAATTTGTTGCCAGCCTTTCTGCAGTTTCTAGTTCCTTGAGATGACTATTTTCGTAAAACAGTCATGTCCTCATTAAATTGTCCAATAACATCTGTATAATACTATCAAGTTTATTGTAAACAAGTGTGTTGAACTGTAAGAGAAGTGACACTTGGGATACTAGAGGTGCAATGAAGGGAGTTTCAGCCTTTGAGTTCTATGGAAGTTTCATGAGATCTGTTGATCTTTTGAGAGACCACTGTCAAAAATAATTCTGTCTGTAGGTTCTAAGCATTAGTACTTTGAAGGGACATAAAAAATCACCAATGAGTTCAATCAGTGAGGCAGTTTTAGACAGTATGTGCCAATAAAAATAACTATACTTTGAATAACAGGACAGGCTAGATTCAGAAGACTGTAGTATTTAAATAACCACCCTCTATTATGACGGCACTTGGCGGCTATTATTACCTCATATAGAAAATATCGAGCATCCCCATAATTTAATTGATTCCAAAATATATGCAAATTCTTGATCTTAATTCTGCCATGCTTAAATGTGAAAGAAAGAATATATTTTCAATAATGAAGTAAAACTAAATAAATAAACCGTATTATGAGACCCAAATAAAAATACAGGAAAAAGAAATACCTCAGAATGCATAGAATTTTAGAATCATGTAAATATATTGTGAGATGACTGTGAAATAAAAAAGAAAAGAAAAGTATTTTGTTGTTTGTCTCAGCTTTTCTCTGAGTTCGTACAAAGCTGGAGAAAAGAGCCAGGAAGGAATGTATGTCTGATGATTGAAGTAAAAAAACTAAATCAGAGGAATGTCATTTCTGAGATAAATAATGTAAAAGTGAGCTAACTAAAAATATTCAATTTGTTCAATGATCAAAACTTATCCAGAATGAGCAGTCTAAGTCAACTTTTTGAATTCTATCCAGAGAAGACTCCCTGGAGTGGTTTGTCTGATTTTTTAAAACATTATAGCACATTTTATGAAACTATAAAATAATTATGAAGCCAGTTTTCAAAAATATAATTAATATAGAGTTTTAAAGTATAATTAATATACTAATATAGAATTATAACTGAGATTAATAACAATATTGTTTTGTTGATAATTAAAACTTAAAATCATATTAATCTAATTGGATTTTTTTTTTCCAGTAACATCATATAAATGGAAGCTTCTCAAAGGAGAAATGTTATGTTTCATTATTACAGAGCAAATACCAACATTAATCCAACTACTCAAAAATATTTTCAAAGGGTATATAGCATGGAGTATACTGGAATGAGACCCAGAATCAACCCTCTGTTCTGACCTTCAGGATAGCTTTATTTTTGTCAGTTTAAATAGCCTCATTACTTCCAAATGTCTAATGTGTAATATATGTATAATGATATTTATTTTCTCACAGTTTTGTGTTAATCATCAGAAAAATTATTTGATCTGCTAAGCATATGTTAGGGGTTCAACAAATGTTAATTTATTTCTCCTTCTACCTTTGCCACAGGAATCATGAACTATGCCAAGTACTTAATGAGGTAACTTATTTTCAGCAACCAGAGAAGAAATGATGAGATACAATGATAATGATTGACAGAGTCTGCAAAAGGTGACTGGAATTACTAACAATCTACTTGTGAAAAACTCCTTAGAGACAGAATGAAGTTAAGGTGATTAAAGTTACATAATTGATGCTACACCATCTTCAGGATGGCAAGGTCATATCAATCATGTTTCTTCTTAAATCAGCAAGAACTACTATATTAAATTTTTAATTTAAAGTTTATTTTACATATTGATTGAATGGTTTTTGTCCATCCTTTCCTCTTGAATGATTTAGACTAACTCACCAAAAATACATTAGATATAGATGTATATTTAATATTAAATGTGAGCGAGGATATCTAAATAAATAGAAAATAATTACAAAGATACTGGTATTTACAGCTAAGGCTTGTTAAAAAATGTATTTGTAGCAAGTAAGGAAAGTACATAACATGAAACAAATTCAAGTTTAGTGCATTTTATTTAGTGCTTTCAGACTTCTTAAGAAGCCTAGATCATTTCTCTCTCATGAAAATTTAAAGTGGGCAAGGAAACAACACGGTATATTAGAGACAACACAAAAAGCTTGAAGTGTGAATTTACTGTGACATTGTCTCTTTCTCTAGTCCCAGAATAAAATATACTTATCATCCCACTCTAATCATAAAAAATTTCACATATACTTATGTACACATGCACATGTAAATGTACAGATGGAAAAGATTCTGTTCTTGCTCTGGTTTTCCTGTGAAAAATGTTTGGATATATGTAGACAACATTAAATTTGTCTATAAAATGAATAGAGATTTGTTAATTATAATGTTAATCTGATAAATACAGAAAGTCAAACCTAATAACCTAAGGATTTAGAAAAATATTTGAGCAGTCAAAGCTGAAAATATCTATTTTTCCATATAGAAGATGAAATAGCGTTATGCGTGTCTGCCTAATCAGAATGAGAAATAGTCGCTGAATGTAGTAGTAGTGTCCTAACATTGTTTGATTATTCTTCAGTAAAGATGAGTATGCAAAGGTTTTTGAAATAAGCTTCCAAATGCAGTTTTGAAATTTAGACTTCTTTAACGTAAATTTTAAGGCCTGAAGGATTTTTGAAATATATTGTCAAATAATCATATATGCATTTTAGAACTGATGAACACAACATACTATTCTGCAACTACATCAAGCACTGTGACTCAAACTGGAAAAATCTATGTGAGAACAGAAGAGAAGGTAAAGGCATGAAACTTATGTAAATATGATAATATGTAATTATGTATTATTTAAAATAAAATCTCTGCCATTTATTTTTCCATGTAGCAGCTTAGCTTATGAATCACAGGTAATAGATATCAAAATCTTAAGGAGTCTTAATTATTGTAGGGTCTTGACTCTCTGTAAAGAAAATTAATCTCAGTAAAAAGGGTGAAGGCATAAACATCAATATTTCATTGAGTATTATGGTTTAATGGGGCCTGTATTTTATTGTTATTCATTTAGCCTTTAGGCAGTCTTTCTTCACTATGTGTCCTGTTTACCTCCCATTTATTTTTTTCTTAATTCTTATTCACTTATATTAGCTACGTAACACCCGTTCCCCCAAACAAGTTTCTTGAGCAATTTAGTCACACTGAAAAAAAATAATCATAGTCTGGCGGCATTGTGTATTAGAAAAAATCATAGCTTGGAGGCACTGCGTATTAGAATACGAGATAAAAAGAGTGGAGCAATATACCAAAGTGAACCGTCAGTTCCATTTATATGGTAGCAACTAACTCACTGAACAATGAATAAAAACACAGACTGAGATCTCAGAATTCTGCAAGATACCTGAGGTGTGGGAGAGTCCACATGAAATCAGAAAGAGACAAGAGGAGGACTGAGAAGTACCAGAGAAACTGGGAGAACCTACCTGCTAACATCTGGAGCGCTCACTTTACCATATCTGTTTTGGGATGGGGAAAGGCAATGTCCTGAAAAAAAAAAAAAAAACACAGAATTGAAACTAAATAAAGAAAGCTTCAGCCTGATTTCTAAGACCAAGGAAGTTTGTGGGTCACACAGTTGGGCAAAAGGAGGCCACAGTCCTGCAAGAGAGTGCTACTGAAACTTCTTAAGACCCCAGACAGGCACTAGTGCCGGGAGGACCTGAAAATGCAGTGGGTACTCTGAACGAGTAGCACAGAGGGAAGCTTCTGATTCCCTGTCCCCAGTGGGACGCTGTGGGAGAGGCTGTACACAAGGACAACCATGAGGGAAAGACTTAAAGTACCACCCAACATTTCCAAAGGTAAAGACAAATGCACCTGCAACCAGCTAAAATTTGCCACACATGCTTATTGAACTCCAGAGCCCAAGCACCCGGAACTTATGAATCAGCACTGAAAAAAAGTTGGTAAATATACCCTTTATTGGTTCTTAGCGGAATATATTTTTTAAAAATCTCCTATAGAGTCAGTTCTGACTCACAGCAAGCTTATAGGACAGAGTAGAACTGCCCTGTGGAGTTTCCAAGAAGCACTTGGTGGATTCAAACTGCTAACATTTTGGTTAGCAGTTGTAGCTTTTAACTACTATACCACCAGGGATTTCTGTGACAATACAGCAAGTTGAAACTTAAGCAAGAATAACCAGAAAATTTTCCCACAAAAATCAGAACAGAACTTACTTGAACTATCAAAATAAAAAAAAAAAAAAAAGTATCGAAATGGTCCAAGTTCAACATAAAGTAGAATAAACAAAATCACAAGAGAAGTATGACTAATCTAAAGGAAAACATGGAGAATATGAAATTTCTTTCACAGAGACCAGGATAATGCAAAAAGAACAAAGGAAGGAAAGCAAGAAGAAAATTTTCAGAAATTGGTGCTCAGTGTATTTTTTTCTTTTTTTTTTTTATTGTGATTAAGAGAAAGTATAAAATCCAAATTAAATTTGCATGCCTGCCTATCTGCAGTTCTGTCTGCTTTCCTTGCCCAGTGACAGCACATGTCATATCCTCTCAACAATCTCCTGTCCCCCTATCCACCCTCTCCTCTCCCTTCTAGTAAGAGGCCAGTAGGGCAGCATCCTATGTATGTGTAGTAAACACACCATATGCTTACATGTGTTCTCAAGTCCATTTCATTCCTGTCTGAAGAGTTGATCTCAGTAATGTTTTCTGGTCAGGAGCAGCAGTAGCTCTAGGGGCCATGCTCCCAAGGGAATGCTTAGGCCACTGGACAGTGAATTGTGGTCTTTTACTGGAGTTCTTGAGGAGCGCCCCTCTTTTTCTTGTGTTGCTATTGGGACTCAGCATTGTGTCCCCATCACAGCTTGTCTTTGGTGCTCGCCAAGTACTACCTGGTTCTTCTGGTCACGTGTTGATACAGTCACCCATTCACATGGGTCCTTCTGTCTCCTGGGCTCTTTTTCCCTTATATTTTTGTTCTTGGTGACCATCTTTTCTGCATGAAATGGGGAATTTCGGTGTAACTCAGATGGCAGCTGGATAGCTTTTAAGACCCCAGACACCACTCAAAAATATGGGGTACAGAAGACTCTCGTAGCAATAGACTAGTTATGCTAATCGGCCTCAATGTTCCTTGAGATCATGGTCCCCAGACTACCACCCTTGCTAATCTATCCTTGCAATATTTCATTAAGATTAGAAGAGTTTTCAGTTTATGTTGAAATCCAGTTAAGCTGATCTTTCTACTGTGTGCTGCCACTGCTTTCACCCAACCAAATTTTTATCAACTATCTAATCTATAACCAGCCCTTTCCCTCCATCCCCTCCCTTACAGCCATCAAAGATTCTTTGCTTCTGTACATGAACCTATTTTCAAGTCCTTGCAGTAGGGGTCTCATACAATATTTGTCCTTGTGCCGCTGACTGATTTTACTCAGCATAATGTCTTCCAGTTGAAACCAGGTTATGAGATGCTTCCTACAATCATCATTGTTCTTTATCATTGCATAGTGTTCCATTGAGTATATGCGCCATAGTTTTGTTTACCCACTCATCTGTTGTTGGGCATCTGGGTTAATTCCATCTTTTAGCTGCTGTTGACTGTGCTGCAGTAAACATTCATGTGCATGTATCTGTTCATGTGACTGCCCTTGAT
Source organism: Heterohyrax brucei (assembly GCA_028571685.1). Lineage (NCBI taxonomy): Eukaryota > Metazoa > Chordata > Mammalia > Hyracoidea > Procaviidae > Heterohyrax > Heterohyrax brucei. Next base: position 91,958,832 of record CM053146.1, read on the forward strand.
TCTGTAGGATATATTCAGAGCAGTGGGATTACTGGATCAAATGATGTATCTATTTCCAGCTTTTTAAGGAAGTACCAAATTGCTTTCAAAAGAGACTATACCATTTTGCAATGCCACCAGCATGGTGGCACCAGCACCAGTTCTAATTTCTCCACAGCCTCTACAGCGTTTGTTGTTTTGCATTTTTTGGATCGTGGCCAGAACCTTGCTGGGGTCAGATGGTACCTCATTCTAGTTTTAATTTGAATTTCTTTAATAGCTAATGATCATGAGCATGTCTACATGTGCTTTTTGGCTGCCAGGATCTCCTCTTTAGAGAAGTGTCTGTCCATCTCCTTTGATGTTGTTGAATTCTATTGGCAAGTATTTGGTTGAGAATTTTTCATCTAGGTTCATGAATGATATTGGTCTGTAATTTTCCTTTTTTGTTGACTCTTACTCTGACTTTAGTATCAGGGTTATGCTGGCCTCGTAGAATAAATTTCAGATTGCTCCATCCCTTTCTATGCTGTGAAATAGTCTCAATAGTATTGAACTTTTCTCTGAAAGTTTGGTAGAATTCTCCAGTGAAGCCATCTGGGCCAGGACATTTTTGGTTGGTAGTTTGTTGATGACTTTTTCCATCTCTTCCTTTGTGATAGGTTTATTGAGTTGTTCTACTTCTCCTTGTAATAATTTTGGTACATGATATGAATCTGGAGATTTGTCCATTTCCTCTAGGTTTTAAAATCTGTTAGAGTACATTCTTTCATAGTATTTTGTTATGATACTTTTGATTTTAGTTGGTCTGTTCTGACACCTCCCATCTCATTTCTTGTTTGGGTTATTTGTTTCCTCTCCTGTTTTTCCTTTCTAAGTTTAGTCAAAGGTGTATCAATTTTGTTGATGTTTTCAAAAAAACAGGTTTTGGTTTTATTAATTTTTTCAATTGTTCTTCTATTCTCTAATTCTGCTCTAATCTTTATTATCTGTTCCACTGGTGCCTGGGGGATTCCTGTGTTGCTCTCTTTCTACTTGTTTAAGCTATAGGGTTAGTTCTTTGGTTTGGGTCCTTTCATCATTCTGAATATATGACCTCAGAGCACTGAGATAATATGAACTCAGAGCACTGCTATGGCTGTATCTCCTAGTTCTGGTAATATGTGTTTTCACTGTCACTTAATTCCATAAATTTCTTTATTTCATCCTTGATTTTTTCTATAACCCATGGCTTTTTAAGCAAGACATTGTTTATTTTCCATGAGTTCCAGTTTCAGTCTGTGTTTTTTTCTGCTATTGCTTTCAGCTTTTATGGCTTTATGGTCCGAGAAGTTGCTTTGCAATAACTTAGTGGTTTGGATTTTGTTGAGACTCATTTTATGTCCTAACATATGGTGTATTCTGGAAAATGTTGCATGTGTATTGCAGAAGAATGTGTACTTATCTGTTGATGAATAAAAAGTTCTGTATGTGTCGATGAGGTGCGATCTTCTGTGTCTTTACTGAGCTTTTTTCTAGATGATCTGCCCATTACTGAAAGTGGAGTATTGAAATCTCCCACTATTGTTGTGAAGTGATCTATCTCATTTTTTAATGTAGTCAGTGTTTGTTCAATGTATTTAGATGTTCTCGTATTGGGTGCATAATTATTTAATGTTGTGAAGTCCTGCTTGTGTATTGAAACTTTCAGCAATAAATAGTGACCCTTGTCCACAATGGTGGGTTTTGCATTAAACTCTATTCTATGTTAGTATTACCATAGCTGCTGTTCTCTGTATATCGTTAGCTTGGTATATATTATTCCATCCTTTACTTTTCAGTTTGTTCATATCTTTAAGTCTAAGGTGTGTTTCTTGTAAACAACATATAGTTGGGTAGTGTCTTTTGATTCAGGATATCACTCCTTGTCTCCTTATTGGAGCATTCAGTCAATTTACATTCAGTGTAATTATTGATAGATATGTGTTCAGTGCTGCCATTTGATGTATTGATTTTTGTGTTGGAGTAGAAAGATTACCTACAGACTAGGAAAGTATTTTTTGTTAGCACAAATCCAATCAGCATCTAATCTCCATAAACTACACGGTACTACAAAAACCTCAACAATAAAAAGGCAAATAACCCAATTAAAAGTGAGCAAAAGATATGAACAGGTGCGTCACCAAAGAAGACGTTCAGGCAGCTAACTGGTACGTGAGGAAATGCTCATGATCATCAGCCTTTAGAGAAATCTAAATCTAAACAACAATGAGATGGCATCTCACTCTAACAAGTTGGGTGTTAACCCAAAAAACACAAAATGATAAATGTTGGAGAGGTTTTGGAGAGCTTGAAACTCTCCTACACTGTTGGTTGGAATGCAAAATAGTACAACCAGTTTGGAAATTGAGTTGTTGCTTTTTTAAAAAGCTAGAAATATCATATGATCTGGCATTCCCACTTCTTGGAAGCATATAAACAGTCAACAAACACATGAAAAGATGCTCGATATGATTAGCCATTAGAGTGGTGTCAATCACAACTACAAGAGATACCATCTCACTCTTGCTGAAATGGTACTGATTGAAAATACTGTGAACAACAAATGTTGGTTAGAATTTTGTTAGGTTGAAACCTTATCCATTGCTGATGGGACTGTAAAATGTTAAAACCACTGGGGAAAATGCTGAGCCTTTTCCTAAACAGAGTTTGGACTAGAACTACACTATGATCCAACTATTCATTCCTATGGATATACCCTGGGGCCTAGAAGTAGTGACACAAACATATGTTCCCCTGGGGAGCCCTGGTGAGGTACTGCTTATGTGCTACCTCTGCAAAACAAAAGGTCAGAAATTCAAATCTACCAGGTACTCCTTGGGACCTTCATGGAGTAATTCTGTCTTGTTGGGTTGCTATGAGTGAGAATCCACTCCATGGTAGTGGGTTTGGTTTGGTTATGTTCATTGATGCTTTTTTCACAATGGCAAAAGAGAAAAGAAACAACCTAAGTTGATCAGCATATGAATGGATAAGCAAAAGGTGGTACTTACATGCAATGGAATATTATGCAACCATAGTGTTCCTGTGATGAGTCTTCAAAACATAACATGGATGGATCTGGAGGGCATAAAGCTAAGTGAAATAAGTCCAGCACAGGAATACAAACATTGTATGATCCTACTTTGATAAGACGGGAACTGGAATGCATGCACAAAAAGACTAATTTCAATTTCAGTTGCTGAGAGGAGGATGAGATAGAGGGGGAAGCATACTTTATACTGTACATACTTAGTATATTTGGTAATGAGAAAAGTGGCAACAAATATGTGTGCAGGGTATATAATATGACCAAGTAAAAGATACTACTGAGAAGCTTTCATGAGAAAAGAATGTGCCTCGTGGACATGTATAACATATTTGACAAATATAAGAAGGTAACAAATTCAACAAAAGTGTAAAAAAGATCCTAGGATCACATACATTGGAGGAGAATGTCGAATGTATCATGGACGTCCAAAAGAACAAACAGATCTATTTTAGAAGAAGTACAACCAGAGTGCTCCTTGGAAGCAAAGATGGTAAGATTGCATCTTACATACTTTGGACATGTTGTCAGGAAAGATCAGTCCATGGAGAAGGACATCATGCTTGGTAGAGTGTCTCTACTCTAAAAGAGGAAGACCCTCAACGAGATGGATTGACACAGTGGCCACAAAAATGGGCTTAAAGCAGAAAAATGATTGTGGACATGGCACAAGACCAGGCAGTGTTTTGTTCTGTTGTTCATAGGGTTGCTGTGAGTTGGAACCAACTTGCAGCACCTAACAACCTAACAATAACAGAATCACATAAGGATAGTGCCTTAGCCAGTTAGTGCTGCTATAACAGAAATACCACACATGGATGGCTTTAAGGTGGAGAGATTTATTTTCTTATAGAAAAGTAGGCCAAAAGTCGAAATTCAGTGCATCAGCTCCAGGGGAGGTCTTTCTCTGCTGGCTCTGGAGGAAGGTCCTTGTTGTCAATCTTCCCTTGTACTGTGAGCTTCTGCAGGGCATTGACCCCAGGTCCAAAGGACATACACTCTGCTGCTGGCACTCTGCTTTCATGATGGTACAAGGTCCCTACCTCTGCCTGCTTGTCTTTCCTTTATACCCCAAGAGATTGCCTCATGGGAAAATACACTTTCATAGATCGAGTCTTCACTTAGTAAACAACCACCACCCATCTTCCCTAGTTAAAATCATAGATGCAGGATTTAAAACATAGGAACATTATGTAATACTGAGAATCATGGCCCAACCATTTTGCTACACACGTTTGAGGGGAGGAGGAATACCATTCAATCCATGACAGATGGTTATAGGCGTATATAGATAGGGGTAAACAAGTGTGCACATGTATAAATACAGACAGCAGAATTATCTACATATGTATGTAAATACAGAAATATGTAGGCACATATACATACTCACTGAAGGCACACAACTACAGATAACTTTTAGATATAACCAAATGTCTTCTGAGATTGATTTTCTGGGTTTGGAGACTGAGAACCATAGTATCATAGAACAACTAAGTTAACTGGCATATGTTTTAATCACTAGCACTGCTGTAACAGAAATATCACAAAGTGGATGGCTTTAACAAAGAAAAGTTTATTCTTAACACAGTCTGGTAGGCTACCAGTCTGAATTCAGGGTGTCTGTTCCAGGAGAAGTCTTTCTCCGTGTTGACTCTGGAGGAGAGTCCTTGTGTTCCATCAGTCTGATCAGGGAGCATCTTGGCACAGGATCACCAGGTCTGAAGGACGTGTTCGAATCCCAGTGATGCTTTCTCGATGGTGTGAGTTTCCTAATTCTCTGCTTCTTTCCCTCTCTTTTTATCTCCCATAGGATGAAAGGATAAAGGGTGGTACAAGCCACACTCCAGGGAAAATCCCTTAGCAAGGATGTTGCGGTTCTACCCTAATCCTCTTTTTAACATAATCATCCTGTCTATTATCCCCAGGCAGAGATTAGGATGTACAACATAGAAAAATCACAAAATATTAGGAATGATGACCCAGCGAAATGTCAACATACATTTTTGGAGGGACACAGTTCAATCTGTGACAGCATAGTATATCTCACAAAACGCTTGCCCTGCATCCTAATAAAGTGAATAGTGCCTGGCGTTGACCAAGCTTGTGAGCAGCCACCTAAAATACAACTTTTGGTGTCTCCACCTCAGCAGCAAGAGTAAGAAGATCATCAGAATCACAGAGAAGAAACAAGTAGACGAGTCTGATAGCCTATATAAAGCATAACCTCAACTACCCTGAAATCAGAAGAACTAGAGATGATGGCCAGGTGACACCGCTGATGGATCTGGCAGGGAGCATAATAAAGGATCCTGGTTAGAATGGGGAAAATCTCAGAACAAAACTCAAATCCTTAAAATAGCCAGACTGTTTGGAACACGTGAGACCAGAAGACTCCTGGAGACTATTGCCCTGAGAAACTCTTTAAACCCATACCCCAAACTATCCTCTAATCACTCTCTAACCAAAAAAGCAGAGTGGTGCACAACATAAAATGTATTACCCATTACATTGGTGCTTTACTAAAAAATACCCTTGTGAGTCCCAAAGGTCTATATTTAATTCAGAGCGAAGATGAGAAACTAAAGGTGCAAGGAAAATGGGGCATTGGAAATGGAACAATCAGAACATGATTAATGAGAATGTTCTGGCAAAATTACCAAGTTTTTTTTAAGGCTGCCTTTCCTTCATCTAGAAGATGAGAGTTAAAACCTAATTCACCTCATATGATGGTTGTGCAGAAAGAATCAAATTGTGTTTCTAAATACCAAACCAAACTGACCTTCCCTGAGTTGATTCCAACTTATAGCAAACCTGTAGCACAGAATGGAACTGTCACCTTTGGTTTCCAAGCCCATAAATCTTTAAGGAAGCAGACTGCCACGTACACATTTCTCCAGTAGATCAGCTGGTGAGTTCAAATCTCTGATCTTGTGAGTAGCAGCTGAGTGCTTTAACCATTGTATACAAGGGGTCCTCATGTTTATGAGTAGTCAAATGAATAGATAACTGCTGTTATTGTCACTATAATGGAAACCCTGGTGGCATGCTGGTTAAAAGCTATGGATACTAATTAAAAAGTTGGCAATTTAAGTCCACCAGGTACTCCTTGGAAACCCATGAGGCAATTCTACTCTGTCCTACGGGGTAGTTCTAGCTCTGTCCTATAGAGTAGCTGTGAGTCACAACCAACTTGACGGTAGTCGGTTTCATTTTATTACTGACTGTAATATTTGTATTATTATCATACCTGAACATATGATGCTTTGAAAATTCTTTTTTTCTTACTATGCTGTAAGTGAATATAAAATACAAGCTTTACTTCTGGTTTTCATTTGTAATCCTGCCATATTGCTTGCATTCACAACACATGAATAATTAATGTTAATTTCTAAAAAGAAGTTTTAGCTACCAAGAAAAGATAACTTTGTCACATATGAAATATAATGTACAGATTTACCTGTTCAGGCATTTAGTGTTTATTTCTGATTGTCTCCTAACACCATGAGTTGAGAAAGCATTTTATAAAGACATATGACCCTTTGGAATAATAAATACCTCTCCCAAATAATGTCATGATGAATTACGTGAAAGTGAGTGAGAGGCACAAAGATTGAGTTGTCCTGTGAAATGAAAAGGTTCAGCATTACTAGAAAAGTTGTATGGCAATAAAAATACACTTGAAAAATGGTTTCTGACATTTTGCCACATGTAAGCTGTTGGCTTTTTCCATTCCTGTGGAGAATTGTCATTTAAAACTTAGTGTTCTCTATTATTAATGGAAGATTGATTGACTGTGCTTGGCAGAAATGAATCGCCTATAAAAGTTACTGTTGTATACACACACACACGCACACACACACAGATGCTTTGAAATTAATTCGGACTAATAGAGATCTTACATACAACAGAACGAAACACTGTCTGATCTTGTGCCATCTCCACAGCAGTTGTTGTGCTCAAGTCCATTACTGCAGCTACTGTGTTAGTCCATCTCGTTGAGAATCTTCCTGTTTTTTGCTGATACCCTGCTTTACCAAGCCTGATATCCTTCTCCAGGAACTGATCCCTCCTGACATGTCCAAAGTATGTTGGACATAGTCTTCCCATCCTTGCTTCTGAGAAGCATTACTCCAGTGAAAACGAGCTACAGGAAGTCCCTGTGTTATAAACATCCTACCCACAAACTTGCCCTTTAATTTTGAAATGACTAAACAAACCCCTAATCTTAAAATTCTTACCGCAATCACCTTCGCTTGATGCATAACCGATTTTCCATGTGATCACCTTCACTTGCTGCACAACACAGCTTTTAAAGTATCAAAACGGCTTTAAGCCTTTTCTTGCATTAAAGACTAAACAACAGTCTTATGCATCTGTTCCAAGTGACCTATAAATTTCACTTAAAGACACAGTTAGGAATGGAGCTTGTTTGTTTGGATACTTTCACAAAAATCTTAAAAAAAAAAGAATATTAAAAAAGACTGCCATTAATTGTTCCTGATCATGATACACAAGACTGCCAATTAAGTTCACAAACTCATCGTAGAGCAGTCTTCAAACCAACTTAGAATTAGTTCAATATTTTAGAATACATCTGTTTAACAGCCCCTGATAGTTGTTTATTCATAATTTCGCTGTTATTATTAACTACTACAAGTGATATAATAATTTTACTTAATATTTACTATCCTTTACAGAAAATACAATTTTCGCAAACAACAAAGCAGTTTGCAGATGGTGTTACACATGGATGTCCGGATGAACATGCTAAAACTTTTATGTTCCATCAGTACTAGTGAGTATATCGGTGCTAATACTTGGGCCAAGTTGTAGAGAACAGATTTGCACAGCTTTTTGTACTAGCAAAAACGCTAGGCCGTTTTGTTTTATTTTCTTAGGATTCAGAAGGAAAGACCTAAATGAGAAATAAAAATATTGCAAATGTTGACCTGGGTATAAGTAGTTATTTATGAAAGTGCTTATTTAAAATTAAAACTTTCTAAGTTCCCATGAACTCCAGTGATTTCATAGGGAATGAGTATCTTCAGGTTCTGAACCTCGTTGTAATGACATAGCTAATTCTAAGCTATTTTAAGTGCTTTCTATGATTAAGCCTCAATTTAAAGGCTCAGACTCATTCTATCTTATAAATCACTTCTATACTGAGTTAGGGTTAATTCAAGTTAATAGCTCTGCAGCTTGCTATTATACCCACAAGTGCTAAAACAAGTTTTTCACCATTTTGTGATCTGATGGTCCTGTGACTAAATATCTGCATTTGCTTTAGTTATGGTGATCAAATCACTTTCTGATTTCCTGTTTTGTTATCTTGATGGATATATCATTGTTCCACTCATGGGAACCTGACTTTTTCTTATTCAGCCTTGCCTGGTGTCCCATCAAGTTTCCCACTCCCGAGAGACATTTCCCACTATCATTCTGTTGTACTTAGGACTTGCTTTTCTAGATCTCTAGATATAATCAGCTTAAGAATTACATGATATTCATCTGTTTACTGTGATTTCCTACCTTTGCCTAATAAAGGAAGAGTTCCAACTAGCTTTCCTCAACATTGTGGTCATTTTAATCTCTAATTCTTAATTTTCATAGTCCATATGCAAAAAAAATCCAGGTTCTAAATCTGTTAATTCATTTACACTGTGATGTTAGTGAAGAATATTGAATATACCATGGACTGCCAGAATAAACAATTCAGTCTCGGAGGAGGTACAGCCAGAATGCTCCTTGGAAGTAAGGATGCTGGGATGTGGTCTCATTTACTTTGGGCATGTTACCTGGAGAAAACAATTCCTAGAGAAGGACATTATGCCTGATACAGGAGAGGCTCAGCGAAGAAGAGGAAGACACTCAACAAGATGGATTAACACAATGGGTGCAACAATTACTTCAAAACTAGCAAGGATTGTGAGGATGGTTAAGGACTGGACAATGTTTTGCTCTGTTATATGTAGTGTTGCTATGAGTCAGAGCCAACTTGACAGCACCTAACTACAATAAGTCTGTTAAGGTGGAGAATAAAGGAGAAGACATATATACCTTGATCATGATGAGGGCTGCTTTCTTCCATTCAAATCACAAGAGATCGTTTTTGAATGAACGTAAAATGATAAAGCCAGGCTAAATGCTGACTCTTCAGTCTATAGTCTTCCAAATGTGAGGTGACACTATATTTTCATTTGAATGAGACAGTCCTGGATATACATAAGGCCACATTAAGTTCAGAACCAACTTGATGGCTACTAACAATACTGATATCATTATTAATAATATCTTCTTTCACTCTGAGAAGTGTCCCAATTTGAGACGTAAATCATTTGATCATCCCAGTCAAAAGTATGAAATTCTGTTAAAATGAAAAAAAAAAATACCTTACTGAGACTGTGACTAGAAAGTGAGTGGATTAAAAAGAAAACTGTCAGAGAAAGGTCTAATATGCATTTATGACCCTACTACTTAGGTTGAAATGCAAAAATACAAGCTAAGCAAACAAATATGATGAAATAAATGTGTCAAAATTAAGTAATACAAGTTATGCCAATTAGGTTCATAAACTCATCCTAGAAAAAGTGCTACATACGTCACTGGTGGCTATCACTATGGTCATCTTCAAAGCACTCCCCTTGGGGGGCTGTGTACTGAGGACAGTGCCTAGTCTACACTTCAAAGCAATTTTGGAACTGTTTTTCTGGAATGGCCCTCAGGGCTTTTGTCATCTTACCCCTGATGTCCTGAATGTCTTCAAAATGTCTTCCTTTCAATATGTCCTTTGTCTCTGGGTAAAGAAAAAAGTCACTGGAGGCCAGATCAGGTGAGTAGGGAGGTTGTTACAAAACAGTTATTTGTTTGTTGGCTGAAAGCTCCCTCACAGACAATGCCATGTGAGCTGGTACATTGTCAGGACGCAAGAGCCATGAGCTGTCTAAAAGTTCAGGTTGTTTTTGTCTAATTTTTTCCTGAAGCCTTTTCACCACTTCCAAATAGTAGACTTGATTAACTGTTTGTCTAATTGGTACAAGTTCATAATGAGCAATCTCCCTGATATCAAAAAAGGTTAGCAATATCATTTTGACTCTTGGTTTGCACTGACAGAACTTTTTTGGTTGTGGAGAATTGGCTGACTTCCACCGTACACTGTACGCTTTGCTGCTTTGTTTCAGAGTTGTATCGGTACACCCATGTTTCGTCACTAATGATGACACGGCCCCAAACAATTGTCTTGCCTCTCTAAAAGTTCTGGCAAACTTTGACAGTTCTTTGATTTGTTCATCAGTGAACTCCTCCGAGACGATTTTTGCGCACACCTTTCTCATGCCAAGATTTTCAGTGAAAATTTTCGTGTTTGTCTATCTATGTTTATTTGGTCTGCTATGCTTCTTACAGTCAGGTGACAATTTTGACACACAGTGTTTTCGTTAGTTCTGCTTGCTACTGAATGCCCCGACCTCTCTTCACCAGCGATGATGCTTTCTCTTCCCCGAGAAAACTGTTCCGTCTGTTTGTACACTGCTGTTTTCTTCATGGAATTATCCCCGTAAACTTGGACTAACATGTCCCTGATTTCACTTCCACTCTTGGCAAGTGTTAAGAAATTTACCGTTTCGTTCATGGCTCTAATTCAAGCTCTGGCATTCTCGCGATGGCACACAAAAACATGCAACAACAATAATGAACACCACTCAGCAAGACACTGTCACACATTGACATAAACACAGCTGTGAGACACCAAGCTTGGTATACCCTGATATACCAACGTTATGAAACCTTAGCAAGTTGTTTGTGCAGTGCTGCCAATATAAGTGCACGGTGGCATGTTTGCAAACTTAATTGTCAGACCTCATATAGTTTTAAAACATACGTAGAAATATAGACTAAGGGGAGGTAGGTGAAAGAAAAATTTGAGCCTAGGTGCAACGAATGAGAAAAAGAAAGTAGATTAAAGAGATTTTTCAGAGGAGAGGACAAATGAATTTTAGAAACTCGAAGAAATAGTTCAAAATGCAATGACAAGGGTACAAAGGTAAAAACAAACAAAGATATTGAAAAGATGTAGGACTTTTGTTAGCAAATGACATTTTAGTGGAAATAAAAGTATATTTTAAATAAATATAATAAGATAATCCACTTGAACTGCTTTTTATATTAAAAGTCATAATGTTCTATTTTTGTTTAAATACCTCCTCAATGCAAAGTATTTAGGTTTGTGATATTCATTCATTAACATTTTCCATTTTCTGTGTTCATAAGAAAAATGGTAAAATGTGGAATAGGATACCCAATGTCAGCTCAAAGAACTTCATTTATTGCATTTACTGGTCAGTTTCCCATAACAGAAGAAACTCCTGCAAAAACCAATCCTGATTGATTAGGTCATAGACCTTCAGAAAGAAACTAACCTTATTGACAGTTAAAACATATAAGGTTCAAACACACAGATGTATTAGAATGTAAAACATACACAGCTATATTTGAGGAAAGTAGGAAAGAAAGAGGATTAAGATTCTTAAATAAAATTTTTTGTAGAGAGAGGGAAGAGGAGAACTTCTTGCTATATTAAAATCTTCACTAGATAGTGAAAAATGTAAATAGAAAGGAATAAATTAATTCAACAAGTGAAATATAAGATAGAGAAGTAATCCAAAATGGCTTTCTAGGAATTTCAATTTTTATAATGAAAATACTTTAATGGAATATACATATGTATACATATGTATGTTCTATATATGTTAATATATAACATATGTACATATGTTAATATACTGCTACATATATGTATACATATAGCCAATAAAGCAAATCATGAAGCAATTTATTCTGTGTAAACTGATTAAAATTATCCTGTGTCATTTTTTCAATAGTATCAAATTTATCACTTTCTTGTCTAAAAGAATCTCTTCCATGTAAGAAACAGTAAACCGTGGCTTTATTGAACTTGGATACAGAAGTGCCTCCCACGGAATCTTTCTATAATTATTGAATCCATAAAAATACAGTAGTTAGAAACTAACAAAGCTTGTGGCATTTATTTTCTGGGGACACATAAAACATCAGTTAAATTGATTAGTTTATAATGATGCAGAATGCTAATGCTTAATGGGTATGTGGAAAATATTTTAATAACAGAGGAGCATGAGATAGGACTGAGTGTGTGTGTGTATATGCATATGTAGTGGTATATTAACATTTTAAAGTTTAAAGTGATCATGAGAAGTCTAATGGTGGAGTCGGAAACCCAGGTGGTGTAGTGGGTTAAGTACTATGTCTGCTAACCAAAAGGTCGGCAGTTCAAATCTGCCAGGCGCTCCTTGGAAACTCTATGGAGCAGTTCTACTGTGACTTCTAGGGTAACTATAAGTCAGGCCTCACTCGACAGCACTGGATTTAATGGTGGAGTCAACAAAGATAGGTCTTAGGTGGAAATGCTGTAAAGAAAAGGTTTTTAAAGATGTAGTTCTCTAAATGGATGCTATTTTTCTGGTACTGCAGGAAAACCTTTGTAAAATCTTGCCTGCTTGGCCCTCTGCTTGACACTGAAACACCTCTGTCGTTGCTGCGCTGTAAGGATTATTCAACTTGCAAACACAATTCATGTAAGTGGTCTCATGTGTAAGGTTAAAGACCTGTCAAAAGAGGACTAAAGTTCCATGCAAAAAAATAAATATTTATTACCTAATATTTTGTGAAGTAGAAAACAGCTAAATAACATCTTCTCATATACTTGAGTTATTTTCTCAGTACTTTCTTAAAAAACAAAGCAAACAACACTGTTGCGTTAATTCTGACTCATAATGGCCCTATTGGACAATAAAAGCAGCAATTAATTAAATCAGAGTCTACTAAGAAGAGATTTATTCTGGCTCTTGAATCCCTGTATAGATAACAGGTCCCACAGTATTTATTGAAATGTCCGTGTAGCTTTTACTGAAATGTCCATGTCCATGTGAAAACCAACAAAGCCACTGAAAAGATACATTTTTGATAATTTCTAAAAGGAGTTCTTACACTTCATGTTATTTTTGTTAGGTACTGTGGTTCGAGCTCACATTGGCCTTACGTGCAACAGAGTGAAACACTGCTCCTTCCAGTGCCACCCTCACAGTCACTAGGCTTAAGCCCGTTGTTGGCAGCAGCTGTGTCACTTCGTTTTGTTGAGGGTCTTCCTCTTTTTCACTCACCCTCTTACTTTACCAAGCATGATGTCTTTCGTCAGGGACCAGTCCCTCCTGGTAACATGTACAAACCGAGTGAGACAAGTCTAGCTATCTTCGCTTCCAAGGAGCATTCTGGGAATACTCCCTCCAAGACACAACATTTTCCTGCTTCCAGAAGTCCATGGTATAGTCAATATTCTTTACCATCGCAATAATTCAAAGGCACGAATTCTTCAATTTTCCTTATTCATTGCCCAGCTTTTGCAAGCAGATGAGGCTACTGAAAATATCTTGGCGTGGGTCAAGCTTATCTTAAAGTGAAATCTTTAAGATAAGTGAAATCTTGATTTTTAGAGGTTGTTTTGCAGCAGATTTGCTTAATGTAATACATCATTTGATTTCTTGATGCTGTTTCTATGGGTGAATGTTGATTGTAGATCCAAGTACAATGAAATCTTTGACAACTTCAATCTTCTCTGTTTCTCAAGATATTGCTTATTGGTCCAGCTGTGAGGAGTTTTGTTTTCTTTATTTTGAGGAGTAATTCACATGGAAGTTTGTAGTCTGTGATCTTCACTGGTAAGTACTTCAAGTCCCTTTCACATTCTCAAGCAAGGTTATGCCATCCGCATGTTGCAGATTGCTTGTGAGTCTGTTGCTGATACTAATGCCACGTTTCTTCAAGTAGTCTAGCTTCCTGTATTATGTGCTCAGCATGTACATTGAGTAAGATATTAAACTTTATGACTTATTAATGTTTTTAAAGTCTCTGTTACAGCCTTTTTGTCATAATACAAAGTAAATGAACTTGATAGAGAATATTATACAGAACTCTAAATTCATAGTTTTCTTAACTTATGTTTATCAGTACCGTAAAATTCTGAAGACCTACTCTTTTCCAAAGTACTCTACTTACATATATCTTTAGGCATCCATATTTGTGTCTATATTTTGCTGCTGATTTCATTGACACAGTGCCCTCATAGAATTCAGAGGAGGAACCCCAGACATATGCAGTCATTTCTACTTTATTTTTTCCTTGCTTAAGAAGGCCAGCTTTTTTTTTTTTTTGGAACTAAGATCAAGTGTAGGAATATAATACTAATACTAATCTTTAGTGTAACTTCCTCTCTGCATGACTACCAAGCTGCTGAGATGGAAAAGAGTAAAGCAACAAAGCAGGTCAGTAGCATTAGATATGACACGAAAATTCTCTTTACTGGACTCCCTAGAAAATCAGACACCATGTCAGGATTAACTTGATACCCAATAAAGGAGAAAGCAGTTGAAGTGAGCTTTCCACGTAATATGTTTTCATCATGTCTGAGTTCACTTTTTCTTCTACAATGAAAGACTAGAATAGAATTTGAGCTAAAAGGATTTACTGAATCACTGAGAAAATATGAGTCAAAGCAAATAAATAAATAAATATTAATTAACAGTTGTGAGGGAAGCACTGATAATAATTAACAACTGGCTTTAGAATTATATTGCCTAAATTCAAATCCTGAACTTGCAATCTAGTTCCTATGGTAAATTTAGTCCATCTCTTTTTCTAATGCTTAAACTACTTTTTTCTAGAATAGATGTAATAATGGTATCCACACATATAGCTTTACATGAATTAAATAAGGGAAGTACAGAACAAATACCTGGCACATACTAAGGTCTCAACACATGTTTGATACTGTTTTTAGAATCTACCCAATTCACAGTACTAGACGTTATCAAGGATCCATGTGATATAAGGTAAATTCCCTATTATCAAAAAGTTACACATGCTTTTTAAAGTTTCACTTTCTTTTTATCATTCTATTTCCCAATTAAGAGAGATGCTGTAGGTTTAATTTACATGTATCTTTTATTTTTAAAAAATCAAGTCAGTAGAAGTAACATTTGATTTTGATTAAAGATGCAGTCTATTACACCTTGTTTTCTCTTGGGTGATGCATTGATCATAATTATCTTGTCAGATGTCACTAAAGGCAATGACAAGGTGGTAATAAATCTTTGCAGGTTTAAAATAAACTAGGTTTTTTTTTTTTATTTTTCAAGCAAATGAATTCTAGAGTTTTTAGCCAAGCATGAAAAATACATTGAAGAATGGTTTTAAAGTTTAAACAAATAAAGCCTGGTCTTAAAAACCTTAAAATCTTAAAATCAAAGCACTTCACATTGGAAGTCATGAAGACATGACAATTAAGTCTGCGAACTTAATTGTTTTATGTGCTATATACCTCATTGATGAATATCACTATAATCACCTTAGACGCTATGCACTGATGTCAGAGCCTAGTCCACCCTAGTCTTTCTGAATGGTCATTGTGCAAGGTGGCCCAGTGGCAAGTTTGCAAACTTAATTGTATAGTTGTCTGTGAGGGAATCTTTAACCAGTAAGTAAATAACTGTGTTGGAATATCTTCCCTACTCACTGACTTTTTTCTTTACCCGAAGTTAAAGGAAATATTGAAAGGAAGACATTTTGAAGGCATCCAGGACACAAAGTGTAATAAGAGGACAGCAGTGAGATATGTAGCAATGAGGTTTGTAGCTCGTTTTCTAAGACGAGTTCACGCAGTTAATTGTCTATGCATTTTCCTATTAATAAAGTCTTCACACACCAGTAAAGGTATAACTTACAGTACTCACTAAGTGTTTAATTGTAAAATATAAAGAAAACCAGATACAAGGCAGGTGAAGCTGGAACGTGATTAACAAGAGAAATACATGAGAATTTCTTGACTGATATATGCTTTCAAGATGTCTGCATTAGGTGAAAATGTTGTAGTTTTTAGGGACCATCATGTTGATGTCAACTAATAGCAACCCCATGTGACTCAGTAGGACTGCATCATGGATTTTCTTGTCCATAATTTTTGTGGGAGTGGATGGTCAGGTTTTTCCTCACAGGAGCCACTGGGTAGGTTAAAACCACCAAGCTTTTTATTAGCAGCTGAACCTTTAGCAGCATTCATTACCGGGGCTTCTTAACAGGTGAAAACACAGGTGTCAACTGCAGTGCTGTCAATTAGAGAAAAGAGGACCAGAAAAGGCATACAGCACCACACTTACAAGGAAGATCAGGAGGCAGCAGCAGTAGTAGTGCTCGTTAAAAAAAAAAAAAAAGATTATTTACCCCACCCTGTTTTTGTGCTGCTGATCAATATGGGAAGACCTAGATTCACAATTATTCAGTTTCTGTGACAGAATAAGTGTCTGAAGGTTAATGTTGGTTTTTTTTGAGACAGAAACAGAGAGGCTAATATGTTACCCCACAAATTGAAGCTTACCTATTAAGTGTTTTCAGTTGCTTTTCGTACAAACCGGGAATCTTATATCAATTATTATCCAAACATATTTAATTTTGAGGTACCTAATGATTTGTTCAATATTCATTTAACACAGAATAAAGACATTGGTAAATGTGATCACCTGCTAAAATTTGTTTCAGAATATAAATTAGAAGAAAAATAGATATTTTAGAAAATATGTAACTGCATATTTATTTATGGATATAACGTAACTGCATCTTAACTTGTGGATTAAAAAATCTAAATTGGTTATTGCCTTAATAGCATTAATTAAAACTGGGCTTTCTGTGGAAAATGACTCCTCATTTTATTTATATATACTTCTTATACAGTTAGAATTTTCTACATTTCTTCCTGAAACTTTTATTTTGCAACTAAACTATGGTTCTCAAAGTACTTCAAGTGAATAAATTCATCAGCTATCTTCACATGTACTTTTTAACTTAGGCTATGAAAAACAGTATTTCAAAATAAATTACTCTAGTTGATAGCATGAAACCTTCTATATCTCTTGGGACAGCAAATCTCAAACCTTGCTAAGCATTCAGATCACTAGACATACTTGTGAAATGCAGGTACTGGGGGGCATACTCATAGTGATTCTGATTTAACTTGTCTGGGGACAGACATTAGTATTTTTCTTAAAGCTCGTAGTTGATTCAGTAATCTTTGAGTGAAATTCTACTTATTTGAAATAGCAGCATTCAGGTAAGTACAACAGGAAGACTACAGCAAATATTAACAGAAAATTTAACTTTATGACAAGCCTAGAAAGAACAAAACAGAGTAACAACAAAGCTACAGGTTAATAAAACTGAAAACCAACCAAACAAACAAAACCCACTGCCACAGAGCTGATTCTGACTAACAGCGATATTATAGCGCCATAGTGGTTAAGTGCTATGCCCACTGAGAAAAAGTTGGCAGCTAAAATTGGCCAGGCGCTCTTTGGAAGAGGAGATCTACTCTGTGCTATACTGTGACTATGAGTACAGGTTAATAGAGCTAAGGAATCCTTCAGTAGCAGATAAAAGCTCTTTCCGTTTAATAGGGAAAGCTAACTGTTCCTGGTTAAAATTTCTTCCAATCATGTTACTTCTGTTTCTTCTTATTAAGTGACTTAATAACTTGGGATATATGAAGGCAAAGAACATACAAACACACATCTTTGGAATGTGCAAGAATTTGTATTGAAATTATTTTACACACATACATTTTGTGATGACAAGAACCAGGTGTATGACTTAGATTACAAATGTTCTGTTGGTTATGATATAAAAACATTGAACAATATGTATTATTTGGGATATTTAAAATAATTGCCAGCAAGTTTAGACCGAAGAGCTAGAATATTAAATGGGATCATCAATTCTTGTTCCATACAACCATATTACTCAGGAAAAATAATTTTATTTTCTATTTTTTATTATGATTGAATGAAAATGTACATTCCCATATAAATTTGCATGCTCAGCTATATGCAGCTCCCAATGCTCTCCCTGCCTGGTGACAGCACACTATTCCTCTCTGCTCCATACATGTCTCATCCTCTCAACAGTCTCCTTTCCCCTCCTCTCCACCCACTCCCCTTCCTCCAGCAGGAAGTCAACAGGATGACATCCCATGGATGCGTAGAATGATAAAATTCCCACAAGATAATGGTCACTCTGTGTCGCCAAGTCCAATCCACTGCTGTATGAAAAGTTGTGGACAGGGACAGCGTCAGGGCCAGGGGCCATGCTCTCAGGGGAACCCCAAAGACCCTGGACCATCAATTGTGGTCTTTCAGTAGAGATCTCAGGGTGCACCCCTATTTATTCTCTTGTTGCCAGTGAGACTCAACTTTGTGAGCTCGATCTTGGCTATCTCTGGTGGTGGCCGGACACCATCTGGTTCTTCTGGTCATGAGTTGATGTAGAGACCCACTCACGTGGGTCTCTGTCTTCTGGGTTCTCTTTTCCCCATGTTGTTCTTGTCCTCAGTAATTATCCATTCCTGTTGACTTTGAACTGTTTGCCGTACCCTCAGATGGCAGCTTGGCAGCTTTTAAGACCCCAGTGGCCACCCACTGATGTGGGGTGCAGAGAGTCCTCGTTAGCAAAATGAGAGCTGTGCCAACTGGCCTCTGTTTTGCCTGAGAACATTTTCTTTGGCCCCCCGCCCCAGCTACTCTGTCCTTGCAATATTGGATTAGGATGGGAGGAGTACTCAAATTGTATTGAAGTCCATTTATTATTGATCTTCTTTCTAATGTGTGCTGTCACTGATTACACCCAACAAAATTTCTATTAACTATCTACTCTAAAACCTCCCCCTCTCACTCTCTCTCCCTCCCCCCCCTTTGTGGCTGTCAAAGAGTCTTTTCTTCTATGCATGAGTCTGTTTTTAAGTTCTTATCATAGGGGTTGTCCTTTTGTCACTGACTACTTTGACTCAACATAATGTCCTCCAGTTGAAACCAGATTAAGAGGTGTTTCCTGCTATCATCGTTGTTCTTTATTATTGCATGGTGTTCCACTGAGTATGTATACCATAGTTTACCTATGCATTCCTCTGTTGTTGGGCATCTGGGTTGATTCCATCTTTTTGCTATTGTGTACTGTGCTGCAATGAACATTCATGTGCATGTATCAGTTGGTGTGAATGGCCTTAATTCTGTAGGATATATTCCAAGCAGTGGAATTACTGGGTCAAATGGTATATCTAGATCCAGCTTTCTAAGGAAGTGCCAGATTGCTTTTCAAGAGGTTGCACCATTTTCCAATCCCACCAATAGTGCTGGAGAGTTCTGATTTCTCCACAGCTTCTCCAGCATTTGTTGTTTTGTGTTTTTGGGATCACGGCCAACTTTGTTGAGGCGAGATGATATCTCATCACAGTTTTGATTTGAATTTCTTTAATAGCTAATGGTCATGAGCAATTCTGCATGTGTCTTTTGGCTGCCTGGTTATCCTCTTTAGAGGAATATCTGTCCATCTCCTTCGCCATCACTTAATTGGATTACTTATCCTTTTCTTGTTAATGTTTTGTAATACCTTATAGATTTCAGAGATCAGATGTCGATCTGACGTATAGTTGCCAAATATTTTCTCCCACTCTGTAGGTGGCCTTTAAATTCTTTTGATGAAGTCTTTGGATGAGCAAAAGTGTTTGGGTCTTAGTAGTTCCCATTTTTATGCTGATCATGCTTTGTCAGATTTTGAAGTCTGTCTACATTGTATATTAAAATTTCGATTGTTGATCGTATTTTCTGTTGGAAGAGCTTTATTGTTTTTCATTTGATATTCAAGTCTTTTATCCAGGTTGAGCTAGTTTTTCTTTAAGGTGTGAAATAAGGGTCTTGTTTCAATGTTTTCCACATGGATATCCAGTTTTGCCAGAACTATTTGTTAAAGAGGCCGTTTTTTAATCCAGTTTAAAATTTTAGGACCTTTGTCGAATATCAACTGTTCATAGGCAGATGATGTCATTTCTGGGGTCTCGATTCGGTTCCATTGATCTATCTGTCTGTTTTTGTGCCACTACCAGGCTGCTTTGACTGCTGCGGTGGTATAATAGGTTCTAAGGTTGGATAATGAGAGACATCCCAGTATGTTCTTCTTCTTTAGTAATGCTTTACTTATCTGGGGCTTCTTCCCTTTACACACAAAGTGGGTAATTTGTTTCTCCATCTCATTAAAAAATGTCAATGGAACTTGAATTGAGATTGCATTATGTAAGTAGATTTCTTTGGGTAAAATGGACATTTTTCACAATGATAAGCCTTTCTATCCATGAGCAGGGTAGGTTTCTCCATTTGTGTAAGTCTTTCTTAGTTTCTTGTAGTAAGGGTTTGTAGTTCTCTTTGTAAAGGTCTGTTATTTCTCTGGTTAAACTTATTCCTGGGTACTTTATCTTCTTAGGGCTATAGTAAATGGTATTGACTTGGAGATTTCTTCCTTAATAATCTCATTGTTGGTATAAATAAATCCTACTGATTTACTTATGTTTATCTTGTATCCTGAGACTTTGCAGAACTCATCTATCAGTTTGAGTACTTTCCTTATGGATTCTTTGGGATTCTCTGCATACACAATCGTATCATCTGCAAATAGGGAGATTTTTAGTTCTTCTATGCTGATGCAGATGCCCTTTATTGCTTGATATTGTCTAATTGCTCTGGCTAGAACTTTTACTACAATGTTGAACAGGTGAGGTGAGAGTGGGCATCGTTGTCTAGTTCCTGTTCTCAAGGAAAATTGTTTCAGTCTCTCTCCATTCAGGATGATGTAGGCAGTTGGCTTTCTATAAATGGCCCTTATTGCATTGAGGAATTTGCTGTCTATTTCTATTTTGCTGAGAGTTTTTAGGATGAATGGGTGTTGGACTTTATCAAATGCTTTTTCTTCATCAATAGACAAGATAAGATGATTCTTGCCTTTTGTGATATTTATGTGGTTGATCCCAGTAGTTGTTTTTGTGATGTTGAACCAGCCTTGCATCCCTGGTACAAATCCAACTTGGTCATGATGGATTAATTCTTAATATGTTGTTATACTCTGTCGGCAAAAATTTCAGTGAAGATTTTTGCATCTACATTCATGAGTGATATCAGTGTGTAGTACTCCTTTTTAATTGGGTCTTTCACTGGCTTTGGTATCAGGGTTATGCTGGCTTCATAGAATGAATTTGGGAGTATTCCATTCCTTTCTATACTGTGAAATAGTCTTAGTAGTACTGGAGATAACTGTTCTCTAAAAGGTTGGTAGAATTGTGCGGTGAAGCCCTCTGGGCCTGGGCTTTTTTTGTTTGGCAGTTTTTTGATGACTTTTTCAATCTCTTCTTTTGTAATGGGTTTATTCAGTTATTCTGCTTCACCTTGTGATAATTTTCATAGGTGATATGAGTCAAAAAATTTGTCCATGTCCTCTAGGTTTTCAAATTTGTTAGAATATAGTCTTTCATAGTATTCAGCTATGATATTTTTGATTTCTGTTGGACCTGTTGTGACAACTTCCCTCTCATTTCTTATTTGGGTTACTTGTTTCCTTTCATGTTTTCCTTTAGTAAGTTTAGCCAGTGGTATGTCAATTTTGTTGATCTTTTCAAAAAACCAGCTTTTGGTCTTTTCAATTTTTCTACTGTCTAATTCGTTTAGTTCTGCTCCAATATCTATGATCTTTTTTCTTCTGGTGTCTGAGGGGTTTCTCTATTTTTCTCTCCCTACTTGTTGAAGCTGTAGGGTCAGTTCTTTGATTTGGTTTCTTTCTTCCTTCCAGATGTGTGCATTTATGGAGATAAACTGACCTCTGAGCACTGCTTTGGCTGTATCCCATAGGTTCTTGTAGGAAGTGTTTTCATTCTCATTGGAATCCATAAATCTATTTATTTCATTCTTGATTTCTTCTATAACTCATGGTTTTTAGAGCAAGGTGTTGTTCAGGTTCCATGAGTTCACTTTTTATCTGTTTTTTCTGCTATTAATTTCAACTTTTATGTCTTTATGATCTGAGAAGATGCTTTGCATTAATTCAGTGGTACGGATTTTGTTGAGAATTGCTTTATGTCCTAACACATGGTTGATTCTGGAGAACATTCCATATGCACTGGAGAAAAGAAGGTGTAGTTGTCTACTGAAGGATAGAATGTTCTGTATATGTCAATGAGGTCTAGTTGGTTAATTGTGGCAATAAGATCTTCTGTGTATTTTTTGAGCTTTTTTCTAGACCATCTGTCCAATATTGAGAGTGGAGTGTTGAAGTCTCCTACTATTATTGTGGAGTGAATTATCTCCTTTTTCAGTGTAGTCAGTGTTTCTTTGACGTATTTAGGTGCTCTAATATTAAGTGCATAAATATTTAATACTGTTAAGTCCTGCTTGTGTGTTGAACCTTTTAGCAATAAATAGTGTCCATCTTGTCCACGATGGTGGATTTTACATTAAATTGATTTTATCTGAGATTAGAATTGCCACACGTGCTCTTCTTTGTTTGTTGTTAGCTTGATATATATTCTTCCATCCTTTAATTTTCAGTTTGTTCCTATCTTTAAGTCTAAGGTGAGTTTCTTGTAGAAAACATATAGACGAGTCATGTCTTTGGATCCAAGAGCTCACTCAGTGTCTCTTTATTGGAGCATTCAGTCCATTCTCATTTAGTGTAACTGTTGATAGCTATGTGTTCAGTGCTGACATGGTGATGTTTCTTTTTGGGTTGATGTTTTCTCTGTTATTCTTGTTAATCTGCTTTGTGGCCTTCTTCTTTGTCAGTTGATTTTTCACCTTTTTCAGAGTTTTGTGGTTGTTGAGACTCCTGTATTACATTTCTTGGTATGATATGTTGCTTCTTTATTATGCTTTACAGTTGTCCCTATGATCCCGCTTAATAAACTATACATAAACCCAATTTGATTGCTACCAGTCTTGTCAACTTCCTCTCTATCTGGAAGAACTATAACGACTGTAGTACATCCCTCTTTTTAATATGATCATACCATAGTTTACATGATATGATCACTAGATTGTTTCTTTCACTATTGTAGCTTTGACTGTGTTTGGAGCCTTCCCTAACTGAGTAGGGTTCTGGACAGTGTGTCCTTCTAAAACATAAAGTTAGTAGTTTTGTTCTTCCAAGCCAAGAGATTCTTTCAGTATTTCTTGTAGCTTTGGTTTGGGTTTTACAAAGTCTCTGAGTTTCTGCTTATCTGGGAATATCTTAATTTCATTTTCATATTTGAAAGATAGTTTTGCAGGATATGTAATTCTTGTTTGGAAGTTCTTCTTCTTCAAGGCTTTGAATGTGTCATGCCACTGTCTCTGTGCCAGCATCGTTAATGCTGAGAATTCCAATGAGAGCCTACAGGACTTCCCTCAGAATGTTAGCTTTGCTTTGAGTCTTGATGCCTTTAGGAGTTTCTGCTTATGTTTTATTTTGTTGAACTTGATTATAATATGTCTTGAGTCTTTCCACTGAGATCTATATTGAGTGGTGTTCAGTCTGTATCTTGCATATCTATAGTCTCTTCTTTCCTAATTTCTGGGAAGTTTTCTGTCAGCAGCTCAGCAACAATACTCTCTGTGTTCTCAGGTGTCTTGCCTTGTTCAGGAACTCCAGTTAATTGTAGATTGTTCTTCTTAATAGAGTCCCACTTGCTTCTTAATGCTTCTTCATTTTTTTTTATTTCTTTTTTCTGATTTCTCCTCATAGATGCTGGAATCAGTGGCTCTGTCTTCCAACTCAGAAATTCTCTTTTCTATTTGTTCCATTCTGTTTTCTTAGCTTTGAATTGACGTTCCTATGTCTTTGATTTTGTTCTTGATCTGTTGGATTTCCAAGTACTGATGTTCCATCAGATCAAACAGCTGACTTAATTTATCATTTTGCTCTGCTGCATTTTGTATAAGGTGTAGGAGGGCTCTCTATATAATCCTTTTGTATTCACCTTCTGATAGTTTCAAGAAAGCATTTTCATCTGGGAAGTTCTGAGGTGGTTCCTTTTGGAGGCCTTCTAATGCCATGGGTGATTTCCAGGTTACCATCTTCTCCAAAGTTGTTGCTTTGGGGGCTTAATCTAAGTCAGTAGAGGCTGGGAGAGATGCTGTGAAGATGGACCACAGTTGTTTCTCTTTCCAGCCAAGCCAAGTGCCGTTGAGTTGGATCTGACTCATGGCAACCCTAGGGTCCAGGGTAGAGCTGTCCCCCAGAGTTGTTTTTCTTGGCCGTCTTAAAATGAGAAGTAAAAAATATTGACAACTTCCAAAGCCAGCCAGGTTTTCAAGTATATACGTCCCTCTTCCCAGATGGCAAAGTAAGCACCTCTATATTGAACCCTAGATGTTACATATTATCTCAAAATACAGAAAGGCTACTGACCTGCTGGCCTGTGCTGTCAGGCCCCAGCTGTAGGCAGTACTGGGTAGAATTCAGCTTTTCTGCTGTAAGAGCTGTCTCTTCTGAGTGGGTACTGCCTCTCAGCCCAGGAATTAGTTCCAGCTGAGGCTTCTGTAAGGATGACTCCAACTCCCAGTGAAATAAAATGGTGTCCTGCATAAGCTCACCAGCTGGCCAGGACAAGGCTTCTGGTGGAAAGAGAGGCCAAGAGTGCCAAAATGCCCAGATTCCATGGCCTCTGCCTCTGTGCCCCGGCCCCAGGCAACACTGTGCAAAACACTGCCTTCCTGCTGGAAAAGCACTCGCCCCCCCCCCCGTAGGTGCCACCTACCAGCCTAGGAACCAAGTTCAGCCAAGGCCTCTGCCTGGACTTTTCCGTTTCCTGATGGATTAAGATGACATCCTGCATAAGTGTGTCTGTACAGCTACCACATGGCAGAGGCAGAAAGATAGGCTAGAGGAGCCCAGAGATACAGAGCCCAAAGCCAGGCTCTCAGAACATGGCAATTACACTTCCTGGTCCCACCAGAAGTGCCTCTGGGACCAGGGGCTAGTCAAGTCCCAGCTCTGCCTGCTGGCCAGAGGAAAATAAAACCAAAATGGTGAGTTACTTTTTGTCTGTGCAAGCCTCTGTTTGCCAAGAGCAGGGTCAGTGAAAGAGAGGAGGTTTTGCGTTCAGTGGTATGAAGTCCAAATTAACAGCCTTATGCTGCATCTCAGGGCTCACTAGGTGTCCAGAAGACTCCATTTAATTATCATTTCAGGTCTCGGTTTCCAGAGGGATTTTGGGAGATGTGCATTTAGTCTGCTATCTTGACTCCACCCCCCAGGAGAAATAATTTTAATGAAATGTAAAAAATGTGTTTTTTAGGAGGTCAAAATTATTGATACTAAATGGGCAGAATAACTTAAACTTTTTATTTATTTTTTCATTAGAGATTGCTTTTCACTCTTAAAGTACTTTAATCATGTTCAAGAAATTAACTCCAATTAATAGAAAATTAAACTGAGAAGCAGAAGTACATTATAAAAATACCATTTCCTACACTGTTAGAACTATGAAGGGCTTTAGTATAAAATGTCATTTATTGCTTGACTTCTCATTTGTCATAAATCATTTGAAAGTAACAAAGTCATTATTTAAGTAAATGAAATAAATGGTGGCATCAAAGTATTCCAAATTTAAATTAAGTTTTTTAAAAATGGCTTCTTATATTTATATAATGTTTTCACATACATGACTTAAATAGCTTTCAAAAACCTGAATTTGCAAAATATTCATTTTTATAATACAACATGTGGTCTACAGACAATAAAGGGGAAGAAAAACATGTCCTTTAACATATTTGAATCTTGAAAGTATCTAGCATTTTTATGATTACTGCTTTTATCATTGACTTGTTCTATAGCATGCAAAAGACAAGAAAGGCAATTTGAGATTAGTAAATTTTACAGAGAATATTCTTTTTTAAATTATTAGAAGTAAGAAAGATGTATAGGTAAATGCTGCCCATAATGTACAAACTAGATATACTAATAAAAGTATTTTTTAAAAAATCCATTCCTTCTTCACATAAAAGTTAACAAAACTTTCAAAAATATCATCTCCAAAATTTTGTAATATAATTTTTTTCCTCTCCCTGTAAGTATAAGGTGAGTTTAAGTTGTCTGTCCAAGCTTAATAAGTAGTAAAGCTGGTTAACTTAAGGGATTTCTGATATATTTATTAGTAATCAGAAAATCTTTTCTTTTTCCCTTACTGCAAGTTCTTGGGACAAGCAAAGAACAAGTAAACAGCTTTATCTGCTGATTTTGATTACCTTCAAACTTCTGCTTTTGGGATTTCTCAGTAAGTTTCCTATTTCTTTAATAATGTAAATATTGTGCTTTAAAACAACCACCAAATTTATTCTTGTATGTTTCTCAATGTCAGTAGTATAAATGAAACTGATGGGGTCACCAGGTAAGTAATGAACTGTTGAAGAAGAGGAACACAACTTGAGGCCTCACACTACCTGACCTTAGAAACTATTACATTGTCACTGTAGTCAAAACATCGTGGTACTGGTACAAAAAGAGACATATAGACCAATGAAACAGAGTTGAGATCTCAGAGATGACAGCATCCTCCTATGAGCAGTTGATATTCGACAAAGGCCCTAAGATTGTAAACTGGGGTAAAACAGTCTCTTTAACAAATGATGCTGGTAAAATTGGATATCAACCTGCAAAAAAATGAAATAAGACCCATAACTCACACCTTACACAAAAACTAACACAAATTTGATGCCTAGCCAAGTGCCGTCAAGTCAGATCCAACAAATTGGATAAAAGATCTAAATATCAAACCTAAAACAATAAAGGTCATACAAGAAAAAATAGGGTCAATAATGTAAGTTTTAATGCACAGCTTAAACAGACTTCAAAATCTGATAAAGCATGATCAACAGAAGAGAAAATAGATAAATGGGAACTACTAAGAATCAAACACTTTTGCTTATCCAAAGTCTTTATCAAAAGAATTAAAAGACCACCTACAGAATGGGAAAAAATATTCAGCAACTACATGTCAGACCAATGTCTGATCTCCATAATCTTCAAGGTACTGCAAAATATCAACAAGAAAAAGGTAAATAACCCAATGATGTGATAGGCAAAGGAGATGGACAGGCACTTCACCAAAGAGGACATCCAGGCAGCCAAAAGACACTTGAGGAAATGCTCATGATCATTAGCTATTAAATAAATCCAAATTAGAATTACAATGAGATACCATCTTACCACAATAAGGTTGGCTATGATCCAAAAAACACAAAACAACAAATGCTAGACAGGCTATGGAGAAATTGGAACTCTCCTCTACTGCTGGTGGGATTGCAAAATGATACAATCGCTTTGGAAAGCAATTTGGCACTTCCTTAAAAGCGGAAAATAGATACACTATTTGATCCAGTAACCCCACTGCTCAGAATATATCCTACAGAATCAAGGACAGTCACAGGAACAGATATGTGCACATGAATCTTTATTGTAACACTGTCCACAATAGCTAAAAGATGGAATCAACCCAGATGCCCAACAACAGATGAATGGATAAACAAACTATGGTACATATACTCAATAGAACACTACACAATGATAAAGAACAATGATTATTTTAGGAAGCATCTCATAACCTGGTTTCACTTGGAAGACATTATACTGAGTGAAATCTGTCAGTGGCACAAGGACAAATATTGTATGAGACCCTTACCATAAGGACTTAAAAATAGACTCATGTTCAGAAGAAAAGACTCTTTGACAGCTTCAAGGGAGGGGAGGGAGGGACAGGGTGGCTCACAGATTAGATAGTTGGTAGGAATTTGGTTGGATAAAAGCAGTGACAGCACACATTAGAAAGACGATCAGCTTAACTGGATTCTAACATAAACTGAAAACTCTTCTAATCTTAACCCAGTATTACAAGGATAGATTACCCGGGGCACAGATCTGGGGACCATGCTCTCAAGGGACATCAAGGCCAATTGGCATAACTAGCATATTGGTAAGAGACTCCTCTGCACCCCATATTGGTGAGTGGCATCTGGGGTCTTAAAAGCTAACAAGCTACCATGTGAAATACACCAAATCGTCCCAACTCAGCCAGAAGAGACACTTCACCATTTTGCAGTTATCTAGATTGCAGAACAGATGTCATCAAGTGCAACAAAGACATGAGGGAAAAATAGTCCAGAAGACCAAAGGAACCCTGTGAATGGGTGACTGTATCAACATGTGACCAGATGAACCAGATGGTGCCCACCCACCAACAAGGATGGCCGTGATGGGGCACACAATGTTGAGTCCCACTGGCAACACAAGAAAAAGAGGGGTGCACCTCAAGAATTCTGCTAGAAGACCACAACTGATGGTCTGGTGACCTGGGGTGTTCCTCTTGGAGCATGGCCGCTAGACCTGCTGATGTGCCTGGCCAGAACACATTACTGAAGTCAACTTTTCAGACAGGAATGGATTGGACATGGGGACACCATTTGACCATATGGTTCGTAAACTTAATAGTTCTGTGCATCTACAAGATCCTGTCCTACTGACTCCTTACTAGAAGAGAGAGGAGAGGGTGTTGAGGAGAGGATAAGAGATTGTTTAGAGGATATGACATGTGTAGAACAGAAGGGAGGAGTGTGTTGTCACCGGGCAAATACAGCAAGAGGAGCTGCAGATATGCAGGCATGCAAATTGAATTTGGATTGTATTCTTTAACTCAATCACATTAAAAAAAAAAAAGCTCCTTTTGTTGGCTCTATTTTTCACTGTTTTCACTCTATTCTTCACTGTTCTAGGTTTGATATTTAGGTCTTTGATCCAATTTGAGTTATTTTTTGTGTAAGGTGTAAGATATGAGTCTTGTTTCAGTTGTTTTTCAGGTGGATATCCAATTTTGCCAACACCATTTGTTAAAGACTGCTTTTACCCCAGTTTACAGTCTTAGGGCCTTTGTCAAGTACCAACTGTTTATAAGAGGATGACTTCTCATTGTGATAATTTTGTAGGTAATATGAATCTAGAAATTTGCTTATTTCCTCTAGGTTTTCAAATCTGTTAGAGCATAGTCTTTCATATTCTTCTGTTATGATACTTTTCATTTCAGTTGCTCTGTTGAGATATCTCCCGTCTTATTTCTTATTCAGGTTATTTGTTTCCTCTCATGTTTTCCTTTTGTAAGTTTAACCAATGATCTATCAATTTTGTTGATCTTTTCAAAGAACCGACTATTAGTTTTATTAATTATTTTCAGTGGTCCTTCTATTCTCTAATTCATTTAGTTCTCCTCTAATTTTATTATCTGTTTCTTTTCTGGTATCTGAGGGGTTCCTCTGTTGCTCTTTCTACTTGTTCAAGCTGTAGGATTAATTCTTTGGTTTGAGCACTTCCTTCCTCCTGGAAATGTGCATTTATAGGGATAAATTGACCTCTGAGCACTGCTTTTGCTGTATCCTATTGATTCTGGTAGGATGTGTTTTCATTCTCACTTGATTCCATAAATTTGTTTATTTCATCCTTGATTTCTTCTGTAACCCATGGATATTTGAGCAAGGTGTTATACAGTTTCCATGAGTTCAAATTTCTAATTGTTTTTTTCTGCTATTGATTGCAACTTTTATGGCTTTTTGGTCAAAGAAGATGCTTTGCAATCATTCCATGGTTTGGATTTTGTTGAGATTTGCTTTATGTTCTGACACATGATCATTCTGGAAAATGTCCTATATGTATTGGAGAAGAAGATATACTTGTCTTTTGACGCGTAAAAAGTTCTGTGTATGTCGATAAGGTCTAGCTGGTTAATTGTTACCATACAATCTGTATCTTTACTGAGCTTTTTTCTGGATGATCTGTCCGTTACAGAAAGTGGAGTATTGAAGTTCCAACTATTATTGTGGAGTGATCCATCTCATTTTTCAATGTAGCCTATGTTTCTTTGATGTATTTATATTCTCTGGTATGGGGTGCATAAACATTTAACATTGTTATGTACTGCTTATATATTGAACTGTTCAGCAATAAAGAGTGACCATCTTTGTCCATGATGGTGGATTTCACATTAAAGTCTATTTTATCTGAGATTAGTATTACCACTCCTGTTCTTCTTTGTATATTGTTGGCTTGGTATATATTTTTCCATTGTTTGATTTTCAGTTTGTTTGTATCTTTAAGTCTAAGATGTGTTTCTTGTAAGCAAGATATAGTCAGGTTATGTCTTTTGATCCAGCATACCACTCACTGTTTCTTTATTGGAGCATTTAGTTCATTCACATACAGTGTAACTATTGTTTAGTATGTGTTTAGTGCTGTCATTTTGATATATTTATTTTTGTGTTGTTGATGTTTTCTGTGTTGCTGTTAGTCTTCTTGTGTGGGTCATCTTTATGGGTTGAATTCTCATCTTTTTCAGTGTTGGTTTTGTGTTTGTTGAGACTTCTTTATTATGCTTCTTGGGTTGATATATCACATTGTTATTTTGCTTTGCAGCTGCCTCTATAGTACCCCTTATTATTCTATGTTTAAATCAGACTTTAACTTCTGCATATCTTTTTAATTTCCTCTCCTTCTGAAAGGGCTGTAAGTACTGTGATATATCCCTATTTTTAGTGTAGTTATGTCATAGTTTTTGTGTTACGATCATTGATTCCCTTCACTTAATAATGTAGTGTTGAGTGAGCTTTGTGACTTCCCTAAGTGAGTAGAATTCTGGATGCTGTTTGCTGTATTGCCTCTTTAAGTATACATTTAATGTTTTTGTTTTTCTAATTAAAGAGATTCTTTCAGTATTTATTGTCATTTTGGTTTGGCTTTTACAATGTCTCTAAGGTTCTGTTTATCTGTGAATGTCTTCATTTCACCTTCATATTTGAGAGACAGTTTTGCAGGATATATAATTCTTGGTTAGAAGTTTTTCTTCTTCAGGGATTTGAATGTGTCATCCCACTGCTTTGCTGCCAACATCATTTCTGCCAAGAAGTCAGATGAAAGTCTCCAAGGCTTCCCTCAGAATGTTAGCTTTACTTTGAGCCTTGGTGCATTTAAGCAACTCTGTTTGTGTTTCTTTTTATTGAGATTGTAATATGTCTTGGTGTCTTTCTTTTGGGGTCTACCTTTTATGACATTCGATACACATCTTGAATATGTATGTTCTCTTCTTTCATAATTTCAAGGAAGTTTTCTCTCAGCAACTCTACAGCAATACTCTCTGTGTTTTCATCTATCCCTCTCTGTTCAGGATCTCCAGTTATTCATAGATTATTCCTCTTAATAGACTCCCACATATTTCTTAACATTTCTTCATTTTTCTTATTTCTTTTCTCTGATTTCTCTTCATAAATGCTGGTGTCGGTTGCTCTATGTTCAAGGTCAGTAAGTCTGACTTCTACCTCCTGAATTCAGAGTTTTTTGGCTTTGAGTTGAATTGTCTAATTCTGTATTATTGATATGCTGGATTTCAAATTGTTGATGCATCAGCTCATTTAGCTTACTTAGTTTTGTTCTGCTGCATTTTGTTTAATCTCTAGGAGGGCTCTCTATATAATTCTTTTGTACTTTACCTCCGATAATTTCAGAAACGCTTCTTCATGTGGTGAGTTTTTTTTTGAATCTTTATTTTGGGTATTTTCTGGAGCCATGGTAGACTGCTTCTTTAAATGGTTGGCTATGGTCTGTCATCTGTGTGCCATTTAAAAAGTATTTGATTTCTCTTGTGTTACGTCAATAGGAGTTGAGGCATAGTTCTAAGAAGGGAGTTGGTCACCAACTGTCTCTGCATACCCTAATGCTGGCCCCAGGTGGACTCTCTGGGTGGCAGGCTCTGCCCTTTGGGAGGCAATGATGACACTCTAATATGGAATCACTCAGGAGCTATCAGCCAACCCCATGATGTGGATCAATGAAGGGTGGAGGAGATGCTGCTGGGCATCTCAACAATCAGTTCTGCAGTGGTCTTATTTTAAAAGGTCACCTTACAGCTGAGCCAGGAGCTATCCAAAACAGCTGCCATAAATATTCAGGCCCTCAGGTGTGACAGGTGCATCTTCCAGCTGACAACAAAAGCACCTCATAAGCCATCCTCAGATGCTATGACATGGTTCAAAGTAGGGAGGGGTTAAAGTCTTCTTGCCATCCTCTGCCATGCCCCATTCATAAATCTACACACATATCATCTCAAAGGCAGCTTTTCAGCTGAAGAAGCACTTGTGAGACAGGGGCTGCTGCTCCACTTGAGAATCAGCACCAGCTAAGACTCCTTGAGGGGTGACTCCACCTCCCAGCTGACCAAGATGGCATCTTGACCAAGCTGCACTTCTTGCCATGAAACAGTAGAATCTATTGTGCAGCTCAGAAACGAGTGGGTGGAGGGGCAGTGGTGCCCATAGGCAGCAGCCGGGCTCTCAATATGTGACCATCCCATGCACACAGTCTCTGTGTTGCACTATACACTGTTTACTTAAGTGCCACAGTTTGGCATATTTGCCAGCCCACGCCCAGTCCTCACCTCCTGTATATCAAAGAAGGCATCAGTACCTGCAGTCCTCCAAAACAGTGAGTCAGCAGGAGCAAGACTCAGCAGCTGCTGCCTTATCCCCAAGAGAGGTAGTTACTCTGTTACTGGCACCTAGTCAAATCTGACAACCCTATGCTGGATCCTAGGGCTTCCCAGATGTCCATGCTGCTCCATTCAGTTATTCCAGTCTTTAGTTCTCTGACGGAACTGGGGAGATGTGTCTCTAGTACACCATCTTGGTTCTGCCTGTCTGGCTGTACTTCTTACAAGACAAATTTGTTTGTTCTTCTGGCATTCAATGATATCTTCAATTTTCTTCACCAATATCACAATTCGAGGGCATCAGTTCTTTTTGGTCTTCTTTATTCATTGCCTGGAAACCCTGATGGCATAATAAGTAAGTGCTATTAAAGGCCCTTCTTGGCAATTCTATGGGGCAGTTCTACTCTGTGTACAGGGTCACTGTGAGTCAAAATCAGCTCAGTGTCACTGGATTCTTGGTTGTATTTGTTGTCTTGCTTTCACATACACATGAGGTAGTTGAAAATATCAGGGCTTGTTGGATCAGATATACCTTAGCCCTCAAAGTAATATCTTTGCTGGTTTGGCTTTTAAAACTTTAAAGAGGTTGTTTGCAGGAGATCTACCAAAAGCATCATTTGACATTTTGACTGCTGCTTCCATGGGCATTGATTGCAGATCCATGTAAAAGTCAATCCTCTATGACATCAATATTTTTTCCATGTATCATGATGTTGCTTATTGGTCTAGTTATGAGGATTTTTTTTCTCTTTTTGTTGAAATATAATCCACAATGAAGGCTGCAGTCTTTGATCTCCATCAGTAAGTGCTTCAAGTCTACTTTCTGCAAGCAAGTTTCTGTCATCTCCATATTGTGAATCAAGGTATGTATTTTTAATTCAGTTTGGTTTTTTGTTTTGTGTTTTTTTTTTTTTTTTTTTACTTTAGAAATGTTTAGTATGTTCTTTCCTTTTGTTTTCTATTTCTAGGTTTGTGCACATTTCATTATAACAATTTACTTTGTCTTCTTGAGCTGCTCTTGAAATTTTCTTTTCTGCTCTTTTACTTCATCGCTTTTTCCGTTTGCTTTGACTACTGTGCATTCAACAGCAAGTTTCAGATCTCTTCTGACATCCATTTTGGACTTCTCTTTCTTTTGGGCATATTTAATGATTTCTTTCTTTATTCATATGTCTTTGATGTCATCTCACTAGTCTAATCTTCAGTCATTAGTGTTTGGTTTGTCAAATTTATTCTTGACATGGTATCCAAACTCCAACGTAACATGCAATTTTCAGATAGTTATTAAAATTACCTCAGTAAATTAATAGAGGATTTAAAGATACAAGAAAAGCAAGATTCTCAGCCACACAGAAAGCAAAGAATGCAGATCAAGGCTAATGAAAGAGCAGGGATTGTAGTAAAGTTTAGCTTCAAGGACTGGGATTGGGTAGTTTTTCTGAAATCAAAAATGATCAGGAAACATCAGTGTCCAAAGTTTGTGGATCTCTGCTTTAGAACTCTTTATTGCTGACACTTTCAATGTCGCTTCTTTTCATCTTTATGTACTGTCACATTGTCTACTAACTTCTTCACACAAATCCTTAAATAGCGTCACTGTTCCTGCTTACCCAAAATTTTGCCTGTCTGTCATTTCAGGGCTGGATCATTTCAGCTGATCTCTCATGAGTGTCTTCTTTAGATCCAAAGACTTTCACTTTTTTTTGACCCTTGGCATTTTATCTCTTTGTCAGCTGCATTATTTGCTTCAGATTTCCTCACAGAAAGTTTTGCAAGATATGATTCTTAAAAAATGTGTTTTAGGATTACTAAGGATGACTGTTACAGATACATATTCCTGGTTCTGCACACTTGGATTAAAGAATAGTAGTTGGCACAGAATCTTCTTTTAATACAAGGTTTTGGGCAAAAATTATGCAAACTTATACTTACAAGAGAATTTGATTCCTTCAACTGTGTCTGTTATCCTTGCTTATGCAGAACTTACTCTTTTTATTTACCAATAATTAGGTGTTTGCCTAAATTTTGAATCTACTGTACTTAGATCACTTGCCTGTAGTTAAGAGAACAGTGGTACTTGGAGAAAAACAGCTACATTAGCCTGCTCCCTGAAACAGACTGAAAAAGGAAGTAATCTGTTAGAATATACAGTAGACAGATGTATTTTTCCTTTCTTTCCAGTAAATCATCTTCATATTATATTGTTAACTATTTCCTTCTACTAAACTCTTCACTTTTTCCTCAAGTAGTTGAAGACTGAGTTGACCTCTAACTCCAGCTGCACAAGTATGTGGTGCAGTTATGGCCAATTAGAGTGTTGCATTTTATATAGTTACAAAAATTGGTTCAGGAATTATTTCTGTATTCATTTTTAAGAGTCACATGTACTGAAACCATAATTGCTTAAAAAATTATGTTTTTCTCTTACATAGCAGTCTCAAGGTAGGCAAATGGACCAGGACATGTAGAAAGATTTGTTCCTCACAAGATCATCTGGAGGTCTAGATTTTGTCAATTATACTACAATGACAAAACTTGGAATGATAAACAGATTCCTTTTTTAGGATCTGACCTGCATCTCATGCACACTGATTTTATATAAATATCTTTGGTCTGAATTTAGTCACAGGGGAATATTTAGCTATTACAGAAATTGGAAAGTTTAACTAGAATTTGAGATGTAGTATGGAGGAAAAAAATCCTATCACCAAAAGGAAAAAATGAGAGAATAGACAATTCAATGTAATTAGCAGTGTTGGCCATAGTCATTCTCTCTAGCCAGCCACTTCTCCATGTTCACCATTACTACCTAATTACTACCTCACTTAGTAAGCTAAGAAAACTCTGGTGGGTAGTGGTTAAGTGCTAATGTCTGCTAACCAAAACGCTGGCAGTTTGGATCCACCAGGCATTCCTTGGAAACCCTATGGGACAGCTCTACTCTGTCCTATAGTGTGGATGTGAGTCAGCATTAACTTGACAGCAGTGGATTTGGTTTTAAGGAAGCTAACTCAAAGTCCGACCCAATTAGTATATCAGATGGGATAGTAGACTGGTGTTATGCGACTGCCTCTTAGCCTAAAGCAGAAATCCAGTACAAGATTTTTGCTGACCAGGTTTGTGTCTTGCTTGGCAAGAGCATTCTCTTAGAAATTTAGTAGATCTCTTTTTTATTTATTTTCATTCAGTTTTCATGGAACCACAGACAGGATCTGGTCATAATTTATAGGGCCAAAGTTGTTCTGTATTCAGACTACTGCCACTTTGCAACAACATAATAGTCGCTGTCTTGAGACTATGGGGAACTGATTTGGGTGATTAAGCAATTCTTTTGATTTCTTTACTGCAGGGTTGGTTCTCATTGACTAGCCAAGGTTACTTAACAAAAGGTTCTGTAAATGGTCTCTGAGCAACAACATTATGTTCTGCTTATGAGTAAAAGAGCAGTTGGCTTTTTAAACCTTATAAAGCTCTAAATTGTTGATAAATTTAGATTATAAAGTACAAGCATGTGAGAACCTTTTCAGAGCTATAATTTCTTATCTCTTTATGTGACTCATTCCTTCTAAACTTAATCACTGCTCTAGGAATCATCTAAAACCAAACTGTCATCATATAGACATTCTGACATTTTTCTACCAGTTTCCCCAGAACAGGTTTGATGGGCCCATGAGTTATCTTTTAAGTTGTTCCATGATATATCTTTTACGTTATTGCATGTGAAAGTTTAGCACTTACATTACCACAATATAAAGATCACCTGTCGCTGCCTGCGACCCCCGGAACCCGCCCGGGGCCCCAAGCAGGAGACACCGAATGCAGGGAGACAAGAGAGGAACAACAACAACTTTATTTTTCTGGGCTTCGGCTTATATACCGAGCCATGTCCAATAGGCATTCAGTTTGGCATGGGGTGAGGGCGGCTTTCTCTTCTAACTGGCTGCAATCATCAGGCCATCATGGGCGTCACACAGGGGCTGACGTGGGGAGGCGGGTTTACTCAGGGCGCGGTCGGGTGTCTCGGCGCCATCTTCAAGGCGCGGCTGCGATGTGGGCTTCCCACATCTCCCCCTTTTTGTTTTAATAAAAGCAAGGTACAAGGCAAGGTATCGCAAGAAACGCCTGGCTTGGGTCATCCTAGCCCAGAACTTCTCTCTTACCCGTCATCAGGCCGGCTGCAGCAAAAGGCAGGGGCCCTGTCTTAGGTTGAGGGAGCCTGGCTGGAGGTTGCCCGTCATTGACTGCTTTCAAGCATCTGTAACCACACCTGGCTACCCTGAGTGTCAGCTGCCACTTCAGAGTAGGCCTGTACCAAAAGGGAGTATTTGATCTCCTGTGGTTTCTTATGGCGACATAGACAGTAGCAGCCTACACCGATGGCCAATATGAAGAGGAATACTATCCCCACAAGACCAGCCCATTCCTTTGTCAGCACACCCAATTGAGACCAAAACCCTCGCATGATTGAGGCCAATGAAGCGTCCACTCGGGTGGAGTTGACAGACACTATGGCATTACGCAACTGAGTGATAAGCGCCTCAGTCTCTTTGGACCAATTTCCAGTCAATTGTTGAGACAGAGTTCTAGAGAGATAAGCAGCTCTGGAGATGTTGTGAAAATGAACGGGAGTGACGCAGACGCTGGCTAGGCGCCACTCACAGCCCAGCTGCACTAGCTGGGTTAAACTGTCCACTTGCTCTTGAACTAAGTCTACACGGTGATTTAATATGTGAACGGCTCCCAGAAGTTTTCCATTAACTGCAAGCTGTGTTTGTAGCGTTGTAGCGGTGTTTTCCGCCATTTGATTAAGGGCGTCGGCTGTTTGCACAGTTTGAGTCAAGGCTACTGCAGCGGCGGCTGCCGCAGCGACAGAGGCAGTAACTGCCGCAACAATGGCAGCGGTAATTCCAAAGTCTCCTTTGGAGCGCAAATGAGTTGACAGTGACGATCGGGTGTTCTGCACTGGCCATGGTACGTAGCGAGGCAACCTAGTAACTAGAGCGGTATGAAACATAGAAGCATTCCAACATAATGAGTAGAAACAAGTATTATTAGTACATGAAACGGGGTCATTAGAGGGACGGGAGTCATGCATTAACATGAACATGAAAGGTGGTTGCACACAAACAGGAGTGGGAGGGAAGGTAAGGTTAGAGCCCACTCCTTGTGTTTCTAGTGTGTCCTCAAACACACCTGTGGAATTCCACTTCACAGTGGTGTTACTAATTGTACCACCGGTCAGCATGACAACTGGGGTTATGTCAGTGCAACCTCCACCGACACCACAAAGTAGCCAAACATCAAAGGATTAGTGGGGCTTGCCTGTGTTGGAAACTGCCAGGTATAATTCTTCCCGGGGGAGAAGTGGTTGGCCTGCGTTCCAATATTGGGAGAGAATGTGAAAAAGGATTTGACAGCCCACGGGGACCGATGGCTTTGGCAGCCAGTCCAAAGCTGGGGCCAATCGCGGGTGCTTTTGCAATAGGGGGCCCAGCGAGGCTGGGGGGGGACAGTAGAATTTCCTTTGGGGATCATGAGGGGTAAACGACCTTGCAGCAAGGTACCATTCGTGGTGGGGTTAGAGCTATTTTTTGGGGGGGGTCAAACCACCCCGCAGACATATTATACAGTGTGACACATGGGGTGTTCTCTATAGAGTTTTCTAGATCAGACAGGTTGTGGGGCACACGAAAGCAGAGAAGGCCCCGCAAGGTGACATTGAGTGGACGAGGTTCAGAGCTGCTGCTCTCATCTACCGGAATCGAGGGAAGTTGAAGGGAGTCATTAGTGGTAAAAGGTTGGGGGAACAACCCTGAAGAATAGTGGACTGGGAGAGGTAGGGGCAGAACATCTAAGAGCCCCCAATACTTATCTGTGTCTGCGCCATCAGTGTCCACAGCATCAGCGTTGGAAGCTTCATTGATTAGCAGAGGTGTCAGCAGTAATGACAGGGGTAGGATTTTCAGGAGAGTCATCAGCGGAGACATCATGCCTGACTAGTCGGATCAATCGGCTGGGAACCCAAATAGGAGCTTGGGAGTCCTGCGGGAAAATACAAACAGCTCCTCGGGTGATAGTGACAACTGGTGCTGGACCCTTCCATTTGCCAGAAAGGGTATCTTTCCATATAGCTGTTCGTGGAGGGGTTTCCGCCGCACCACTATGGCGCTCTGCAGCGGAGCGTCCCTCCTTATCCAAAGTTAAAAAATTTAGTGTAAACAGGGCCAGGGCCAGCCTGTTCTGAGGAGTGTGTCCCTGCCCAATTCCCCGTTTTTGTTTTAATAGACAGGCTTTGAGGGTTGAGTGAGCTCTTTCAACTATTCCCTGGCCCTGGGGATTGTACGGGATGCCATGGGTGCAATGCACACGCATGGCTTGCAGGAAATTTTGGAACGGTAGGCCGGTGTAAGCAGGTGCGTTGTCTGTTTTAAGACTGAGTGGGGCACCCCAAGCTGCCCAAGCTGTAAGACAGTGGGAGATAACATGCCGGGCTGCCTCGCCTGTGTGGGCTGAAGCAAAAATGATACCAGAATAGGAGTCTACAGAGACATGAACATATTTTAATCTGCCAAATTCTGGAATATGAGTGACATCCATCTGCCAAAGATGGCAGGGACGAAGGCCTCGGGGGTTCACACCCACCGAAGGGGTTGGCAAGTGAGGTGCACAGGCAGTACAGTTGCGCACAACGTCACGAGCTTGTTCTCGAGAGATACCAAAGTGACGTGAAAGGGTTTGTGAGTTGACGTGGAATTGATCATGAAAATTTTGCGCCTGTTGTAGGGCCGAAAGGATGATAGGCATGCGGGTTAACTGGTCTGCCATTGCATTACCTAGTGTAATTGGCCCAGGGAGGTTTTGGTGTGCTCGGTGCTGAACAATGAAAAAGGGGGAGTTGCGATTTAGAATAATTTTCTGGATGTCAGTAAACACAGCAGCAGCAGGCGAGTTGGAGCAAATGACCCCTGCTGCTTCCAGAGCTCTGACTGCATTAACCACATATGCAGAATCTGAAACGATGTTGACGGGGTCGGTATTGTTCTGCAGAGCCAGCTTAACTGCCTGTAACTCTACCAACTGCGCTGAACAATTTGGGAACAAGTATGTTTGGGTGGAGTGATTGGGAATGACAATGCTGCCAACACCAGAGTTGGAACCATCGGTGAAGATGGAGAGAGCATTTGGTATAGGCTTGTCAGAAGTACAGCGCGGGAAGATGATTGGATGGCTAGCACTGAACTGGAGCAGAGGGTCTTTCGGGTAATGATTATCGATTACTCCCGAAAATGAACATAAAAGGACGGCCCAATCATCAGAGGTTGTCACAAGGGTCTGTATTTGGGTTCTGTTATAGGGAGTAATTAACTTTTCGGGGTGACGTCCAAAGAATTCGACAGCTTGGGACAGTCCGAGCGAGGCCATTCTTGCCACAGCG
Organism: Heterohyrax brucei; assembly: GCA_028571685.1. Classification (NCBI taxonomy): domain Eukaryota; kingdom Metazoa; phylum Chordata; class Mammalia; order Hyracoidea; family Procaviidae; genus Heterohyrax; species Heterohyrax brucei. Next base: position 91,998,753 of record CM053146.1, read on the forward strand.
CCCGGGTACCATTCAATACTGCGCTGCGGGGAAATGCGGGGGTGAACCCATCGAAGGGGGCCACCCTGCCATAACACCCCTGTGGGCTGGCAAGGAGTGGGCAAAACACAGAGTGTGAGGGGGGCGTCAGGGTTCCTGTGCTTTAAGGCAGCGGTGGAAAGGGCTGCCCCCACTCTTTTTAGGGCCTCCCTTGCTTCTGGAGTTAACTCGCGAGGGGAAGCCAACCCCGAGTCGCCCTTAAGAATGTCATACAAGGGGCTTAGCTCGGAGTTTGAGAGAGAGAGATATGGGCGGACCCACTGAATGTCCCCTAAAAGTTTTTGAAAATCATTGAGTGTATGCAAGTGATCCACTCGTAACGTGAGTTTTTGAGGGGCGACAGTTGTAGGTGAAACACTAGCTCCCAAAAACTCCACCACCTCTGTCTTTTGCACTTTGTCTGCTGCAATAACAAGGTTAGCTGCCTCCAAGGCCTCCTTGGGTATCCGCTCTGGTTAGATCTCCACCCAATTTATTCCAGGCGCTCAGCGTTAAATGACCCGAGACCAGGAACCAGGGGGCCACTTCCTCCACTGCTGAGAGGAAAGTTTTAAGGGTCCCCTGTTTAATCTGAATGCCCCTACATTTTAATAGTTCCTTTAAAGGCACAAACAGCCTCTGGCTGCTTGGGTGATTCCCCATTATCTTCCCGGTAAATACCGCTCCAGTAAATACTGACCCAGGTAAATACCTGCTCACCCGTCCAGGCGTCCCCGCGGTGAGGGTTGCAGTCCTATCCCCTTCAGGTCCCTGTCCGGGCGCCAAATGTCGCTGCCTGCGACCCCCGGAACCCGCCCGGGGCCCCAAGCAGGAGACACCGAATGCAGGGAGACAAGAGAGGAACAACAACAACTTTATTTTTCTGGGCTTCGGCTTATATACCGAGCCATGTCCAATAGGCATTCAGTTTGGCATGGGGTGAGGGCGGCTTTCTCTTCTAACTGGCTGCAATCATCAGGCCATCATGGGCGTCACACAGGGGCTGACGTGGGGAGGCGGGTTTACTCAGGGCGCGGTCGGGTGTCTCGGCGCCATCTTCAAGGCGCGGCTGCGATGTGGGCTTCCCACAATCACCTACTTTCCATCCTGCGATATTTATTGCCTTACTACCCACTTATGTCTAAGTCAACAAGTTTTTATTTTAGAAGAAAACACTCTGTTGTCAATTTCTGTATTGGTTTGGGTGTATGATACCAACTATAACAAGACCCAATGTGAGTACAGAATTAAGCAAGTTGTGCCAGGCAAGCAATCTGATTTTGTTGCAAACTGTACAGAAACCCAGGGTCCCTGTATCTTCTTACTTTATCATCTTCTAAAATGCTGAGCTCCTCTATGGGTTATTCAACCACTTCTTCCTTATTTTAATCAAAGGAAGAGGTAAAGGAAGGAAAAGGAGAGAATACATGTTTCTTTTTATGGATGTGACCTGAAAATTACACATCTCTTTTTCTTTATATCCCATTGGTTAGAATTTTGCTATGTGGTGATAACCAAATGTAAAGTAGGCTGCAGAAGATTTCCCTGATAAAACTTGGGCTGAGATTCTGTATAAAATGAACATATTCTTCCTGTGGTGAGAAGGAGATATGAGTCTCTTCCTGAAATACCTAACATATTCATAGTCAACAGGCCACAATATGACTTTCAGTAGGGCTTCTGTAAAAAAACTATAGGGCTTTTGAATCTGGAGAGAAAGCATTTCTTTTCCTTGAGGGGAAAACTGAGGATTAGGATAATAGAGAGAGAACAGATTCAAGGGATAGAGAGTAAGCTATCAGTTCCCCTTGCATTGAAACATATGTATCTTCTAAAGGCATATTAGATAATTCAAATATATAGCAAGAATTCAGAACAAGTGGTTTTTTTTAGACCAATGTATATTCAGATATTTACAGGATAGCATGGCATTCTTTCAGAAACATCAATAGCTTAGGAATTAGTGAGCTGAAAGGGACCATCATTGGCCTTTTTCTATTGGAGAGTTATGTGGACTACAATGCTGGGAATGACAAACTGAAGTGGAATGGTGTTATATTCACAGTCTAAAAGAACATCTCAAGGTCTATCTAAAGTACAATGCTATCAGTGATAAGATAACATCCATACACATATGAATAAGACCAATTAATACTACTACTTAAATTTACATACCAACCACCAAGACCAAAGATGAAGAAACAAGAATTTTACCAACTTTTGCAGTCTAAAATTGGTCAAGCATGCCATCAAGATGCATTGTTTATTAGTGGTGATTGGAATATGAAAGCTGGAAACAGAGAAGAACAATGATAGTTGAAAAATATGACCTCAGAATAGAATCATGACAGAAAATGCAAGACCCCTTTTGCAAGACCACTGATTTCTTCATTGTGTATACCTTTTTTCAGCAACATAAATGGTGATTATACAAATGATCCTTGTCAGATGAAATACACATCTGTGGCAGGAGTCAATGGAAAAGCTCAGCATCATCATGAGAAAAAGGCCAGGTACTAACTGCAGAACAGATCGTCAATTGCTCATATGCAATTTCAAGTGGAAGAAAATTAGAATAAATCCAGGAGAGTCAAAGTATAACATCAAGTATATCGCATTGGAATTTAGAGATCATCTCAAAAATAGAGCTGACGAATTAAACACTAATTACTGAAGGCTGAAAGAGTTATGGAATGACATCAAGGACATTGTCTTAGGCTGGGTTTTCTAGGGAAAAAAAGCAGTAACACGTATATGTACAAGGAAAGATGCACATAATGGAAACAGCTCTTGCAATTGTAGAAGCTGAACATCCCAAGTCCTGGCACAAGCCTTACGTGACCACAGGAGCTGGTGAACCCAAGGTCAGCAGGTCAGAGACCAGAGTTCTAGATCACAACCTGTGTAGGTCAGCAGATCCCAAGCTGGCAGGTGAGACTGTGAAGTCTCTCCTGACTTGGGGAGCTACAGGGACCGGCTGACTCAGGATAGGTGGGTCAGGGAACAGGACTCTCATGCACTGGCTGTAAGGGTTGATGAATCCAACATCTGCTAGTTCAGATCCAGGAGCCAGACACAAAAAAGAGCAGAAGCTGCTGGCAAGTGAACAGACAGGAATTAGGTGGTGGAAGGCGGAGAGATGAGAGCTGAGGGGTGGGAAGCCACCACAGACCCCACAGACCCAACCCTGACACTTGATACAGCATCCCAACATGGAGTTGCCAAGTTAACACAATCTTAACCACCACAGACATCATACATGAAGAAAACAAGGGGTTATTAAAAAGACAGATATGAAAAAAAAATTCAAAATGGATGTCAAAAGGGACTGAAACTTCCTGTTGAATGTTGAGTAGCTAAAATGAATGGAAAAAAACAATTACGTAGAAGAGTTGAATGGAAGACTTGACAGGACAGTTGGTGAATACAAAGAAAAGTGTTCTAATGACATGCAGAAAGACCTGGAGTTAGAAAACCAAAACGCACAAATACTCATGGCATTTCTCAACCTGAAGGAACTAAGAAAAAAATTCAAGCTTAGAGTTGCAATATTGAAAGAGTCTATGGGCAAGATATTGAATAATGCAGGATGCATCAAAAGAAGAAGGCAGAATTACAGATTCCCTTTATGAAAAAACATTGTTCAATGTTTAGGCATTTCAGGAAGCATCATAAATCAACATCTGATAATGCTAAAGGAAGAAGTCTGTGCTGTGGTGAAGACAGCAGCAAAAAAACAAGGGTCTATTAATTGTCAGAATACTAATTGAGATATTTCAGTGAATGGATGCAGGACTGGAAGTGCTCATTCATCTATACCAAGAGATTTGGAAAGCAGCTTCCTGGCCAACCGACTGGAAGAGATGCAAATTTATGCCTATTCCAAAAAAAGGAGATCCAACAGAATGTGGAAATTGTTGACCAATATTATTGATGTGAAATGCAAATTTTGCTGAAGATCACTCAAAAACAGTTGTGGCAGTATACTGACAGGGCATTGCCAGAATGCCAAGCTGGAATCAGAAGAGGTCATGAAACCAGGGGTGTCATTGCTCATGTCAGATGGATCCTGGTTGAAAGCGGAAAATGCTAGAGAGATGTTTATCAGTGTCATACTGACTATGCAAAGGCTGCTTTCCACTGTGTGAATCACAACAAATTATCAATGAGTATGAATGATGGGATTTCTAAAACACTGAATTGTGCTCATGTGGAGCCTGTACAGAGACCAAGAGCAGCCATTAGAATAGAACCAGGGAATACTGTGTGGATTAAAGCCAGGAAAGCTGTGCATCAGGGTTCTATCTTTTTCCCAAATTTGTTCAGTCTGTATGCTGAGCAAATAATCCAAGAAGCTGAACTGTATGAAGAACATGGTATTAGGACTTGAGGAAGTCTCATGAATAACCTCCACTATGTAGGTGATGCAACCTTGCTTGCAGAAAGTGAAGAGAACTTGAAGCATTTACGATAAGATCAAAGACTACAACCCTTAGATGAATTGTACCTCAACAAAAAGAAAACAAAAATCTTCAGAACTATACCAGTACGCAACATCATGATAAATGATTAAAGTTATCAAGGATTTCATTTTGCTTGGATCTACAATCCAAATCAGAAGTCAAGAAATCAAAGGATTCAATGCATTGGGAAAATCTGCTGCAAAAAACCTCTTTAAAGTGTTAAAAAATAGAGATGTCGATTTAAGGAGTCAGGTATGACTGATCCAAGCTGTTAAGTTTTCAATCACTTCACATGCATGTGAAAGAATAAGTAGTACTGAAGAAGAATTGATGCCTTGGAATTATTGTTATAGGTAACTAATACTGCATATAACATTGACTGCTGTAAGAATGAACAAATTTGTCTTGGAAGAAGTGTAGCAAGAATGCCCACTAGAAGTGAGAATGCTGAGACTTACTCATGTACTTTGGGCACATTATCAGGTTGAACCTGTCCCTGGAGGAACATATCATGCTTGGAAAAGTACAGAATCAGAAAAAAAGAGGAAAACTCTGAATGAGATGGATTGACACAGTGTCCGCAAAAGTGGACTCAAGCCTAACAATGATTATGAGGATGGTACAGGAGCAAGTAGTACTTAGTTCTGTTATACTTAGGGCCACTGTGAGGTAGACCTGACTCTAAGATACTTAGCAACAGTAACAATAGCATATTATTCTTTCAGATAACATGACATCGCTCTCTAAAAACACACTCATTTTTTTTCCTGATAACTTACAAAGTAACAATAATAAAGGGATATTAGTACTCTTGTTTTGTAAGTAATTTTGGTCTGGAGGAAATGTGATGTACTTCAAGCAAAATGCTTATCACTTAGCAGACGTTTTCTCAACCTATGCAAAATTCCAGACCTCAGTGTTTAACAATGCTGTTTAAATACTTTCACTTTTCCAAAAGACAGCTATTAAAGGACCACAGATTTTAAGGAAAAAGCAAAAGGCTTTTAAACAGAAAATCTGTTTTTCTTGAGTTGTTCAAGGAGTATTTTATCCGCTGAAGAAAAAATGTACATGTACGGTATGGAAAATTAGTTATTTTAATTTTGATGTAAGGAGAAATTGATAACTAGAGCTTAAGAATCCCTGGTAAGGAACTGAATCAATATACTTAAAGAATCTAGGAGATATTTAACAAGGAAATTTATCAAGAATTTAATTCAATCATATATGGATTGTGTTGAGGTCATAAACATCAGGATCAATTCTAGATATCCTCACATTGTTTGGTGACCCTAACCATGGTCCAACTACAGATAAAGGCTATGATACCCTGAGAAAAATAACTATGTAAGTATAAACACTCTATAACATTGAGTTAGTGCTTTCACCAAGTAGGAGGGTTTCTGAGTGGAGTTAGTGGATTAAAGTGGATTAAAGATTCTGTTCAATCCAGCTATTTGGGGATTAGTCCTGGGGACATGGGTATATGAATTTATCAAGAGAGCTATAATTTTTGGAGCTATATTCATGTCCTAGAATGTCTGTGGTCAATAACCACAAACTGAGTGCCGTAAAACAACAAACTTGTACTAACTCATAATTCTGAAGGCTAGAAATCTGAAAACAAGGTTGTGAGCAAGTCTGTATCCAACTCTTCTCTGCTAGCTTACTTGAGGTCCGTTGTAATCCAGAACAATCTTATCTTGAGATCCTTACTTTAATTATACAATCAAAGATACTCAATCTAAATAAACTCATACTCTCTATATACAGATCGCTTCAGAATTTCTAAGTGTTTGTCCTTTTTATTTTATATAGCTAACAACAAAGAAATATCTAGTTATCTGACCTTGAGAACAGTCAAGCCTCAACCTCTTCATCCTGAAATGGGATTTAGGCAGTAAAGCATAGAAATCATAGTGCTAGAGATGTGGAAAGTGATCAATCAATGATAGATACTGTTAATGAGGAGAGAGTATGAAGAGTTCTTTCTCTCATAAGCAGAAACATGTAAAGTTTCTTGACCGTTTTTTAGAGCTCAATCATTTTATTTCCTGAAGCATAGTTAATAGATAGAATTGTGTCCAGTAGAGGAAATCTCAATAAATAATAACATCTTGAATAAACACATGCATAACTGTGTCTACCATTTTATCTTTCTGTCCATTAACGATAACATTGGTCATATATTGGCTATCTACATGATATCAGACATAGAAAATGTCAGTGTTTGTAGTTGATTTGTGTTCTCTATGTAGACAGTGAGGTCCTTAAGAATAGAGACTGTTGTCTATTCTATTTTCTACAAATCTCACAACTCTGGAGAACAATGTTCATAAAATGAACTTCTAATCTCTTTGATTCTCTTCCAAAAATCTCAAAATACTGACAACAGATGCTGACCAAGGTATATTGTCTTCATGACAGATTTGTTACTGAAAGTTATTTACACAATTTCTATAATGGTATCTTATTTAGGAAATAAACAAACAAAACATTGGGATTAAGAAAACCTAATCCTAATCCTAATATTGCATGGTTTTAAATAAAATGATTGTTGTAAGTTTGGTTCTCTAGAGAAGCAAAGCAAGTTATGTGTATAAATAAATATGTATATAAAGAGATTTATATCAAAGAAATGGCTTACACAACTGTAGGGACAGGAACATCCCAAATCTGTGGATGAGAATAGATGCTTCTCCTGATTCACATAGCTGCAGGGGCTGGTGGATCCAAAATCGGCAGGTCAGAAAGCAGGGCCCTGGCTCACAGGCTGTGCATATTGAGAAATCCCAAGATTAGCAATGAGGACTACAAGACTTCTCCTGATTCACATAGATGCAGCAGATGGCAAACCCAAGATAGCTAGGTTGGAGAGTAGGCTTCCACTCATAGCCTGTGATGATCTACGTATCTTGAGATTAGCAGATAAACTGATAGCTCAAGTCCCAAGAACCAGAAGTCAGATGAAAGGAAGGTGGCCACAGAATTCAGACTGAGCAAAAAGCTAGAACATCTGTTTATTTTCAGACGAAGGCCACATCCCCTAGGTAACTGCCTTTGAAATGATTGTCCACTCACAGCAGATACAATCACAACAGTGATTACATATAAATGCTCACAATTATGGCCCAGCCAAGTTGACACACAATCTTTTTTAAAAAATTTTTTTATTGTGATAAAGTGAAGGTTTACAATTCAATGTTCCATATAAAACACTGAGTACCCCCTGTCTGCAATGCAATCTGTTCTCCTCACCTTGACAGCACACTCTCCAATATCCACTCAACCAACACTTGTCCCCTCCTTTTCACCTCTCCTCTCCCCTCTAAAAAGAAACCAATAGGACAGCCTCATATACGTATTAAACCACAAAGCAAATGTACCACGCACATCACTCTCTATCCTGAAATCCATTCCATCCTTTGTGTGACTTAAGTGTCAGCTTCAATACTGGTATCAGCTCTGGGCTAGTAGCAAGTCTAGGGGCCATGTTCTCAGGGGACCATTCAGGTTTTCAGACCATCATTTCTGGTCTTTTAGTAGAGTTCTTGTTCTGTACACTTCTTTTGCTCATACTACATCAGAAACTCGACATTATGTCCCCTATCAGGGCTGTCTTTGGTGGAGACACACAATCTTAACTATCACAATGATTGCATTTTCTTCATCTGTAAATGAGAGGCTTGATACTAACCTAGCTGTATTACAAGGTTAAGGTCAAGATCATATGAAGATACAAATTATTGTTATGTTTAAGAGGTACTTTAAATATGTTTTAGTTAAATTTTTATAACACAAGTAGCCAAATTGCTAAAATCGATCATTTGAAGTTTTACATAACTGACAAATTTAACTGGCTAGCCAAAGAGTGATCAAAACAAAACTGCTAGAGTATATACATAGGAGTGAAATTGCTGGGTCATATGTAGTTCTTTTTTTTTTTTTTCCCTTGAGAAACCACCTCATGGTTTTCTATAATGGCTTTACCATTTTGCATTCCCACAAGCAATGGACAAAGTAATTCCAGTTTCCCCACATCCTCATCAATGTTTGTTATTTTCTGTTTTCTTATTTTTATTTGTATTAACCTTAGCCATCCTAGTGGGAGCAAAATGGTTGTTTCATTATAATTTTGATGTGTTTTTTTTAAGATCTACTGCCATTGAACATCTTTTCATGTGTCTGGTGGCCATTTGAATGTCCTCTTTCATTAAATGTCTATTCAAGTCCTCTGCCCACATTATGACTGAGCTATCTTTTAGTGGTTAAATAATAAAGAATGTCTGTTTTGAGCATAGTACTCTTTTAAGATTTATCTGTAAGGGATTGATTTGACAACAGCAACCAGAAAGATGAGATAGGAAGGCTAGAAGGCAGTGAGTTTATGATAATGGGGGAGTTAGAATAACGAAGTGAAAGTGGTTACATAACTCGAAGAAAGCAATCAGTGTCACACAATTATATGTGTGCAAATTGCTGAATTAGTGTACGTCCTACTGTGTGTTAGCAATAACAGCAACAATAAAATAGTCTTAAAAATAAAATGAAAGGATGGAAAAAGCAAATTTATTAACATTCTTGATTTGATAATTTTATCTAATAGAAATATTTTGTATGGTATTATAATGGAAAAGAGGGTTTCTAGGTAGTGCAAATGTTTTTCACTTAACTCCTAACCTTAAGGTTGGTAGTGTAAATCTTCTTAGCAGGACTGCAGATGGAAGGGCCTGGCAATCTGCTATTGTTAAGATTACAGTCAAGAAAATCCTGTAGAATAGTTCTACTTTGTAGCAAACAAAGTTGCCATGAGTCGGAAATGACTCTAGCCACTAACAACAACATATTAGCAAAGAGGTAGGGTATATAGAAATTATCATTAAAGTTGTTCCCTCTTTAGGTATGATAGTAAAGGTCACTCTCTCCTGATCACTTCAGACCAAATTAGTGTCCCCATTACTCACTGTATGACACTGTATTTCCCTATCATAACACTTAACACAGGTTTTATAATTGAATGTTTAAGTCTTCCTTGTTATATTTTATATTTTGATGGTAGTGACCTTGCCCAACTTTCACATCATTTAATTTCCTGTGTTTCATTCAGTGATATAAATAATATGTCTAATGAATGGTTGCAGATAAATCTATGGAAACATATTCAGTCAACCAAATTTCATTTTCTCCTGATTTTTTTTTTTTTTTTTTTGGATGATTAAAGTTTGGACTGTTTTATATGTAGAATTTGATAGCAGCAGCAGCAGCAGCAGCTAATAATGTGCTTTTCTTGTAACAACTATATCCCAGGAGTTTAGTACATATGAGACCACAAAAGAAGCTTCTGTATGAACTAGTGAAATTACTTAACCTTCTTAACAATGTGTGATGTGTTTGTGTGTTCCTACTTAAATAAAAAGAACTGAGTTAAGTAAAATCTTCAAGGTCACACAACTAAGTTGACAAGGTTGACTTCCACATGACAGTTTAGTGTTAGAGCATATGCTTTTAATAACTGAATTTGCACATAAAATAGGAAGAGTTGAAGGATATATTTAATCTAACAGTGATGTCCTTTTGTAGACAAAATGATTTGACTTGTCATGGAAGGGTGTCAGTTGAAGTTGTAGGGCTCTCATATCAGGGACATGTTTCCATGAGCATCATAGTAGTAGACTCTCGCCGTCTGAAGTATGATCATTATTTCCCACATTAGAGGTAAATGATATGTTTGAAAATTAAAATGTGGCTCTGTGCAAACCAACTTTAGAATGCAAAACTTCACTAATTTAATTTTTTTGTTTCTAAATGAGAATATATGTAGTATGTCCAAAATGTGTTTTAATTTTTACAGTTTTAGCATTTAGGTGGGCACAAGAAACTGAATATCATCCTTACTGCTCATAGTTTCATCAAGTTAGTGCCTATGAAGCTAAGGCAAAAATAATGAAAACTAAAACTTTTTCTCTAAAACTGCTTTTACAGAAAATAATTGTTTCCTTAATATTTAAAATGATTTTCTTTAATAGTAATAAATATACTGTTAAAATTTGATATTTTTTTGGACCCACATAGCTTATTTTAATCTGAGAGAAATAAGGAAAACATATGATATAGTTTCTGAGGTCTGAAAATGTGATACATTTTCTATCGTGAAAATGCTTTGAACACATCTTTGAAAACTGTATAATTACAAAGAGGAGACTCAATCTTAAATTTAAAAATGTGTTATTATGTTTAAAATCACATTTCCACTTATTTAAACATATTTTATGGTTCATCTTTGTCAAAAGTATCTGAAAATAGAATATTTATTTGCTAATAACAAACATTCCAGCTCTGTCCCTTTAAAAGATTTTATGTCAGATTAAAAAATTAAAGACCCATATAAAATGTAAAATGCCAAATTTAGTCTCACAAGTGTTTATTTTCATCTTATAAGAAAAATGATGATTATTAGTGTACATTTATTAACTACTTATTTAGAACATCAAAATATAAAAATACTCTAATGCTCACATGCATGTAAATCGAAAGCATCAATTTATAAGTCCTACCTTCCTTCCATGGAACACTTAAAATCACTAAAATTCCCAAATCCCCAAACTCTGAAAACTGACAGCATTTTTTAACTATGTGTGTACCTTACTTGGCATCCAAATCTTACTATAATAGTGATATAAAAATATTTATAATCCTTATTTTTATCACTTAGAGAACTATTCATGTGTTTCATTACAGAAATATTAATGTATTGATTATGGAATGTTACAGTGTTACTTCAGACCTTACTTGAGTTTATTGTAATGTTTCATATACACAGCTATTATATTTTTAAAATATGTGTAATTCTGACCAACCAGAGGGATTTGTGGAGTTGCGCTAGATACTGAACAATTAGACTTTCTGTAAAGCTTAACCACACCCTAATAAAAGTCAGTTTTGGAACTGATCACTTTTTTTGTCTTCTATTTAAAATAGTGGAAGAGATGTTCCTAGTTAAAATAATACACACATGAATCAGAAAATTGAATAAAATGTTTAACTGCTGACCTATGATTCCTAATTGCAGGAGAAAGTTGTGTGTGTGTGTGTGTGTGTGTGTGTGTGTGTGTGTGTGTGTGTGTGTGTGTGTGTGTGCATGCACACGCAAGCTTATGTGCATCATCTGGATTATGAAATTGGTTAGACGAAAATATACCAAGTATTACAGTTATGTGAATAAGATGATAAAAGGCAATTTAGATCTGGTAGATAGAGCCAAATCACAAAGTAAAAAGACTTGTTAAGTCCTTACATGATGTCATATAGAAAATTAGAGAGACTGGAGAGTAGCACTACAAGATGCAGGTAGTTCGGGATAGAACAGCGGTCAGAAATGGAGATGTCTATTTTAGAACCAATTCAATGACCTAAAGGGAAATTTAACAAAGGAAGAAAAATTTAACTATGATAGTCATTTATATTTAATATACCACAGCAATTTATTATTAGGAGACAATGAGCTCGTGAGGTGGAAATACTAGGTAAGGGTCTTATTAAGGGGAAGAGATGTGATTAAATATTTTTAAATTTTGTAATAACTGATCTTAAGATTCTGTTTTTAATATTTTAATACGTTGTACATTTCATCTGTCTAACCAATTTCATGATCCAGTTGATGTACATAAGCACACACACACATTTAATTTTCTCATAAAATTAGGAATTTATAGGTCAGCAGTTCAACATTTTGTTGAATTTGCTGATTCATGTACTTATTGTTTTGACTAGCAGTATTTCTTCCACTATTTTAAAAAGAGCAGAAAACGGAAGTGGTCAGCTCCAAAATCGACTTTTATTAGGGCATAGTTAAGCTTTACAGAAGGTCTAATTGTTGAGTATCTAGTACAAGTCCACATGTACTTCTGGTTGGTCATTTTTTTCTTAATGTTTTTAATATTTCGCTTCATTAGAAGTTAATATGTTGTTCTGAGTACCCACAATAGTACTTTTTATGCTGTAAGTTTTTGACCATATATTTTAGAAACATTAATGTTTTGAAGAGATAACCAACAAATCCTAATTTCATTTACTTGCCACAAAGATTAGTTGCTTTCTTAGAAGTCATTAATTACAGTCACATAAACTTTACAACACATTCTGTTTACTGAATATAGACTAATTTTACTGAAGTAGAAATCATTTACAGTTGTCATGGAATTTGTAATTACAACTTTGGTGTATTTTTAATGAAGAATGAATTCCTTGGATCATTCTGTTGATCTTTGAATCAACACATTATTTACAGGAGCTTATCAGTCTTGGTTTCCTACCAATGCATTCCAAAGTCTAAGGCGTTTTCAGTCCTCCAATAACTTTTTGACTCTTACCTGAAACTGGAGATCACTGTAAAAACATATCTTTATTTTGTCAGTCTTTTTTCATCACAAATGTTACTGATCAATAAGTTAGTCACCTTGGTTTCAAATTGCATGTAAATGGTTTTGTCATTCAAATGTTGAATTATATATTGATGAGAAAATGTTACATATATCCACTACCGTCAAGTCAATTCCAACTCACAGTGAACCTACAGGACAGAGTAGAACTGTTCATAGAGTTTCCAAGGAGCGTCTAGCAGATTTGAACTGCCTACCTTTGGGTTAGCAGCTGTATCTCTTAACCAGTATGCCACCAGGATTTAATGTTGCATATAGGTAAGTAAAATGCTAAGAATGTATTAGACTTCAGATACGAGAAGAAAATTAATGTTTAAAACACAGAGCTCTAGAGTCTTGGATATAGCCAATGGGGTATGGGTAAGCTCTATTTGCGGGCAGTGTCCATGGATACTCATGAATATCAAAGCTTCTTGAAGTTTAGATCAAATCCCTTATAATCTGACGACATATCTTCATCCTAGAGGATATTTGACCTTTCATAGTTTCTAAAAATATTCTCTAAATATCTCTGCTATTAGCAAGTTGTCTAAAGAAATGAGCAATACAAATTTGATAACAGGAAGTCTTTAGGTAAACTGCTATTTTATGTTATTCAAATTGCTCCACTGAAATTCTTACATCAGGTTGGTACTAGGGCTTTCAGTCTAGATACGTACCTTTCCAACATTTGGTGCATATATGATACCTGGTGGCCTTGGTAAAGAGCAGATTCTAATTCGGTAGCTCTGGAGTGGAGTCTGTATTTCTAACAAGTTGTCAGGAGATACTGATGCTGCCGGGCTCTGGGTCACATTTTATTCCTAGTGCTCCAGAGCAGTGTATCTCACACTCAGACAGACTGGTCCATGAATGCCAGTGTTGCACATCTAAAAATTCTGCTGTAATTGGTTAGGGGTAAGGCCTGGACACTGAGATTTTAAAAACAGCTCACAATGATGTGCAACCAAGGGTTAAGAACCAGTGCTGAAGAGCACAGCAGTGGTTTAGAACACTTTATAAAATTTTAAAAAAGCTTTAGTGACACAAATTGCACGAGTATGTCTACTTTGGGCTGAAGCAGCCTGACGCTTACGTATCTTGTGGTTGTCATGTGAACAAAAGCAACTCTAAACTCTAAGCATGGTCTTGAAATGAAAGCAGGATTTTCCAAATAATGCTTTTATGACACAAGTTGACCCATAAGATTAATGTTCATTTTCTCTGCCTTTTCATTAGCAGCCTTTCATGGTTGAATCAATAAAAGAACAGCAAATGAATACTTTATATGTTAACACCTTACTAAATCCGAATATTTTTTGAAACCATTTGCACAACTGTAATGTAGCTGTGATTTAGTCATCTCCTCGGAGTACAATTTTAAAATGTTATTCTTTTGGTTTGGAAGCCTGTAAGTGGTTTATGACCCAGTTAGTTTAAATTGAATCTTTTTCTATGTGCCAAATTAACCACTAGAGTTTTCAGAGCCCAAAATGGGGGAGATGAGTGCTGGTGGTAGAGAATCAAAGTCATTAAATAAAAAGACAAAACAAAAACCAACCATCTTATATGAGCCATCTCAGAAAACCTACTGCAAATTTTATTGATTACACTTTTCTAAATCTGACTTTGTTTTCAAGATAGAAATTTCATCTGAGCTTACAGCTTCTATAACTGACAATATCAATCCCCAGTGATACGCAGGGTAGATGCTATAAAGGCCAAGTAAGTATGGTCCTTACCTTGCTTACCAGATCACATGTAGTGAACAATTTCACATTTTTTCACTAGGTCAAAGATTCTTCTTCTAGATATGGCAGGCATTGGCCTCTCTCCCAACTGCATAGCATGGTCCAACAGAATCAGAGCCTTTTTTCAAACTTGCAATCCCTGACAGGGATGGTTGACCCAGGAAGCAAGGTAGTCTGAGTTTACCTTGCTTAGTGAGTCATTTGCCCTTATGGCGTACTTAATGCTTAATTCTGTCCTTCGCACAACCTCCTTTCCCTTTCTTTTCTTAGCTAAGGATTAATCCTTTATTCTCCCCTTCCACTAAACTTTATCATGCCTCCTATGTTTGAAGTCTTATTTTTATGAAAATTATTAAATTGCACATGTACATAATATTATATATATGTATATATGTATAAAAAAACACATATTCATATAAGAACCAAACCAAACCGATTGCTGTGCAGTCTATTTGATTCATAGTGACCCTACAGGAGAGGGTAGAACTGCCTCATAGAGTTTCTAAGGCTGTAAATCTTTACAGAAACAGATTGCCACATTGTTCTCCTAATTGTGGTGGGTTTAAACTGACAGTCTTTCAGTTAGCAAACAAAATACCTAACCACTAAGCAACCAGGGCTCTTCTCTCTATAAATATTTTACATGTATATTATATACAGAATACATATAAAGTATGTGACTCAGAGACTATTATATTTTCTTTCATGTATTTGACTCTATACGTTTCAAAGTTAAACCAAACAAAATAATTTCAGTGACTATAAAATGAGGCATTGTCAAGGGCCACAGAAAGCAAATGGAGGAGTGTGAACTTTTAGCACTATTGATCATATGAGGTCTGACAAGTTCTCAAGTTCATCCTAGAAAAAGTGCTGCGTACCTCATTACTGAATGTTGCTATGGCCAACTTTGAACTACTCCCCTTGGGAAGCTATGCACTGATGCCAGCGCCTAGTGCACCCTTCAAAGCCATTTTGGAACTCTTTTTGGAATGGCCATCAGAGCTGTTGCCGTATTACCCTTGATGTCCGCAATGTCATCAAAATTCTTCCTTTCAATATTTCTTTTATCTCTGGTTAAAGAAAAAAGTCCTTTGGGGCCAGATCAGGTGAATAGGGAGGGTTCCAATACAGTTATTTGTTTACTGGATAAAAACTCCCTCAAAGATAGTATTGTATGATCTGGTGCATTGTCTTGATGCAAGAGCCATGAGGTGTTGGTGAAAAGTTTAGGTTGCTTTCATCTCACTTTTTAACGTGGCCTCTTCAGCACTTCCAAATAGTAAATGTGGTTGACTATTTGCCCAGTTGGTACAAATACATAACGAATAATCCGTCTGATATCAAAAAAGCTTAACAACTTTGTTTTGCCTCTTGATTTGGACTGACAGAACATTTTTGGTCATGGCGAAGTGGCTGACTTCCATTGTGCACTTAGACGCTCTGGTTCAGGGTCATACTGGTAAACCCAGGTTTTATCACCAGTGATAACACAGCCCAAAACATCATCTTGCCTCTCCAAAAGGTCTTGGCAAACTTTGACTCTACTTTGCTTTTGCTCGTTGGTGAGCTCCTCTGGGACTGTTTTTGCACACACCTTTCTTGTGCCAAGATTTTCAGTTAAGATTTTCCTGACTGTTTCTCTATCAGTGTTGACTTGGTCTGCCGTACTTTTCACAATCCGTCACTGAGTTTGATGCACAGTTTGCTGAATTGTTGCTATTTTTTTGTCAGTTCTGCTCTCTACTAGCTGCGTTGAACTCTCTTTGTCAGTGATGCTTTCTTTCCCCTCAGAAAAACATTTAATCCATTTGTACACTGCTGTTTTCTTCAAGTTTCCCCATAAACTTGGACTAACATGTCCATGATTTCACTTCTACTCTTGTGAAGTTTAACAAAAAATGTAACATTTGTTTGTTGCTCTAATTCAAACTCTGACTTTCTCCCAAGTGCACACAAAAACATGCAACAATGAACACCACTCAGCAAATCACTGCCACATGTTGACACGAACACAGCTGTGAGATACTGATATACCAAAGTTATAAAACCTTACTGAATTGTTTGTACAGCACTGCCTATGTAAGCACATGATAGCAAGTTCATGAACTTAATCGTCATACCTCTTATACTTAATTTGTGCATTAACTGGATACAACTGATATCCATAATGGACTGTACTATTTGGAGGAAAACTTGTGTACTACCATTCTGGATGAACTCTCTTTTTTTGTAGTCCTAGCCTCTCCCACCCCATCCCCCTTCCTACCATAAAAATCTACAACTGAGGAGGTGCTATCTCAAGATAGCTGGAGCAGAATCTGGAAGATAAGTGCTAAGGAAAACACAGAGCAAGATTTGGGTGATCATCTGCTGTTTTCTTCATGGCATTATCCCCATAAACTTGGACTCACATGTCCCTGATTTCACATCCACTCTTGCCAAGTTTGACAAGAAATGTAACATTTGTTCATTGCTGTAAGTCAAGCTCAGACATTCTCACAAAGGTACACAAAGGCACACAACAATAATGAACACCGCTGGTAGGTAAAAAAACAGTTGTCACAACCACAGAGAATGAGAATCAATGTTTTTGTATGGAGAATGTAGATACCTGGATTTCACTCTTACCTTGATCAAATCCAAGAAGATGTACTATTCACTACCTTTCTGTGGGAATCCTGGTGGCACACCAGTTAAGAGGTCAACCGCTAACCGAAAGGTCTGCAGATAAAAATCCACCTGCTGCTTCTTGGAGAGCCTTTGTTGCAATTCTGCTGTGTCTGTGGGGTTACTATGAGTCAGCACCAAACAACAAGATTCACTGAAAATTTACATTAGGGTAGATCTTCTTTTAACTGCTTAACTCAGTCACAGGAGTTTACTGTAGGGGAGAAAACAGAAATGGAGAAGTTATATATCTTGCCCACTATCACAGAGAAGGAAGACTCAAAATCATATTGAGAGAGTTTGATACTAGAATTCCAATTCTCAGGTGCGGTGGGAGACTGAGATAAGCTGATGTCCCTCTGCAGGGAGGAGACTCCGTATTGATTCAGCAATGAGTGTTTTCAAAGATTTCCTGCTAGAGATCACAGCCCATTACTTTTGTAATGTTTAAAAGGAAATTCTTGTTTAACTGAGACTAAATACTGGGCACTAATGAAATTCTCTTTTCAGTTAAATTCTAGTGTGTAGATTTCATCTGATGTATTTACAACCCTTAATTATATCAACAAATCAGAGTGAAAGTAAACAGTGAATAACCTGAAAAACTCTGCAGAAACCACTCTGTAAAAAAGTCATTAAAAAGCGTCCTGTGGTATTGAATTCAAAAGCGCATTATTATAGTTGAAAAAAAGAGAAAACAAAGATGTTGAAGCACTTTTGAAAAAAAGTGCAGTAATTGAGAAAGTAAAGGGGAATTGAAACCCCATTCCTTGAATTAGGGCAACTCACTCAAGTTCTTTGCTAATTGCGAGACCTGCTCTCCTTGCTGGACTGACACCATTTTATTCCTTTAATGTCTGCAGTTTAGTTGGAATCAATCGTGTAGAGATCAGTCAAAGGAGCTACTGCCCACAAAGTAGGGAAAGATTTGAAGACATTTCTTCAGAGGCGAGAAAGCAAAGACAGAATAACATATGAGTTCCTAATGAAAGCAAGTTGAGAATTAGCTAATTAGTGCCTGTCCCCAGAGGTGGCAAATGTGACACCAGTGCCCTTTGGGAGTCCAGGAGTGCAAAGAAGGGGGAATATAAAGCTCTGTTAACAAGTCTAATAAACATGAGAACACCGAATAGCAAAAGCGACAAACTCATAGAAATAAACCCTTGGAGTAGAATAAAATTTCCATTTCTTTATCGTGTTGTAAATGGTTTAGGCTTTTCCTCCTGCTTACGAGCAACATGCACTGTAAGCCTTCGTGTTAACCTCTGTGTTTTGTTGTTGTTTTACTTTTCACCTATTCAGGTCAAAGCCTCTGAATTATAGCCCGACTGCGTGACTGCTCGGGCAGTGGTGGGCAAGGTCAGTAGCACCATCTAGAAAATTAAACAGGGAAACGAAAAAAGAATTTTAATGGGTTAAGGATGGAGAACAGGATTGGAAACCCAGCAACTCGAGATAGACAAGCTGGTAACAAAGCAAACTAAGAGAAAGGTAAGGTTAAGGTCAAAAATCATGCAAGTGCATAAGAAACACAAGCATGCAACTCCTGTAAGAAAACACTGCCTTGCCAAGTGTTCAGGCAAACAGAAACTTGAAGATTCGCTGGGAATGAAGGAGTGAGATAAAGCAGCAGGAGGAAATGAGGAGCTACCATTAACAGAGAAGGACCCGGGTGAGTGAGGCAAAGGCTTGTTTCTGCCTAGAACATGTATTTGTTTCCTGTGGCTTGGGAGCTAATCTAAGAGAATGACTGGCCTGAGGCTTGTAGGTACAGAGAATTAACAACATCACGTTAGTAAAACACTTGCGAACAAGATACCTGTTAGCTATTTTTTTCTTCCTTTTTTTAAAAAGAGGGAAGTAGAACAAGTTCCTTCTCCCACATCAGGTTCCCTTAAGTTTACTGAAGGGTGTAACCAAGTAGAGGAAAAGGCGATATAGTTCCAGAAGGTTGTTTTAAGGAAGCAATTATATGTAGTTTGGATATTGGATAATGCATAATCCTAATAACAACAACAACAATAACAAAAATGAAATAAAAAGTGAGAGTGCATTGTCTGTGTTCTGGCTGTTTCCACTGGTCTATTGTTTGGGGTTCTCTTCTCATCCTGGCACTATACTCCTGGACATCATTCAGAACTTACTGAAGTTAAACACAATGTTCTTAAATGTTACCTTCAGGTATCTAGATGTTGCCTCACTAAAAAGTGAGAAACTGGTGGTAATTTGCTATTACAGCTATGAGTATCGATTCTAGAAATAGAAAGTTGTGAGGCATCCAGAGGGTGGGCATCTTTTCACATCTGGTGTCAATATATCTCTCCAGATCATTTATTTTATTAATTCAATGGTAACCAGTGCCACTGCAGAAACAAAAGTGATGTCTTGCCCAGTTGCTATTAAGACTGAAAGTGTAAATCACACTCTAGTTAGGAAGAAGCAGCACCATGGCTCCGAGATAACAACTGCAACAACAAACCCTGGGTCTTCCTATCTTGTTCTTGCCCACAAAGTAAATGGTGCTTTGACATTTTCTCATGGAGTTCTCACTCTCTTACACAAATGTTTATCACTGATTTTTTCATTTTTAGTATCTAAGGAGAGATAATGACCTTTGTGACTGAAATAATTGTGTAAGAAAATAACTATTTTTCTGCCATCACTTGATAAGAAGTGGACTCAGTAATATCAGTGCTCTTGTATTTCTTACCCTTTAAATATATTTCTTGCTGCTTTATTTGGTAAGTCATTTCTTATAGCTTAGACTCCCCTGTCAACCTGTAGATTGTAAACCTGTAAATTTGGTGATGTTTTCCAAGTCTCTGTCCTGTGGTCTGTCACTTAGCATTTATTAATATCTACTATATGCCAGGTACAGTTCCAGAAATTAAACAGTGAATCAGTTTACTGTTTAATAACCAAATTTCTGAAGGCTTTCTTCTTACTGAAACGTTCTTGAACATTATTGTGTCTGTCTTTTCTTCCCCATCCTTAATCTACACTTTCTAGCTGTGTTTGGTTCATACTATCCACTCTTTTGTACTTTTGTTCTTTGCTTCCCAAGTAATCAAAACTTTTCCATTCTACATGGCCAAGATTAAATATTGCAGCTTTTTATCACTTTGGCTATAGGTCTCAGACTTCATCTTATAGCAATTTCGTCTTACACAATATTGCAATAGTTATTTTGTTAATACATTTATCACACTATCTTATACTAATTATTTGCTAATTTTGTACTGTTTAATTTCTGGAATTGTACATGGCATATAGTAGATATTAATAAATGCTAAGTGACAGACCATAGGATGGAGACTTGGAAAACATCACCAAATTTACTATTTTGAAAGTGACCTACCTGTTCTGCTCATCTGTTAGCCCCAGCTTTGTCAAGTCAATATAATTGACCTAAGATTATCACTAAACTAAAATGCCCCCCTAAAACTAAAATAGACAATTATAAAATATTCATATTAAATAAGAGTACTTTTGCTTAGCTTGGAAAATAACAGATTTTTAAAATATCTTAGTTATCCTGAATATTTTACATCTTCCACTCACAGAAATGCCTGCTGTTGACTCTAAGCTTCAATAACAAAAATAAATCCAGAAAACCAAACCCATTGCCATTGACCTAATTCTAAGTCATAACAACCTTATACATCGGAGTAAAACTACCTTTGGGGTTTCCAAGGCTGTAAATCTTTGCAGAAGCAGATGGCCACCTCTTTATTTCACAGTGACTAGTGGGTTAGCAGGTAAGTACTTAACCATTGCACGACCAGAGCTCCTTATAACAAGAATAGTAAAACTGAGTATGACCTTGAGGATTAATTTTGTTGTCATTGTTTTGTTGTTTGTGAGACAAAGAAAGATACGACCAGTCTACAGAAAATGACTGACCCAAAAGATAGGCTTATTTCTAAGAAGAGAAAAATTTGGAAAATGTACTTAATAAGTACATAAAATATAAATATTTATTTGCATAAAACAAACCATTGAGTGTTCAAGTGTACTAATTGCAGAGTCATATTGCCTGGGTCCAAAGAGCTTTACTTTTTACTAGCTGCATGACCTTATTTAGGTGATTGAAACTCAGTATGCATTGCTTTGTCATATTATTTTGGAAATAATAAATTCTTCTTTGGGATAACATGAGATAATGCATGTGAAGAGTTTTAACAATGTCTGAATAAAAGAAAGCCCTCGTTAGCTATTAATATGTCATTCAACAAAGAATCACAGAATATTCACAGAGAGGTACTCTGCTTTATTATCCTATCACTTACATATTTCCAGTATTTTCAATCAAAAACCAATTCAGAAGTTCTCAGAACTGACACCATTTGGGCTAAGGTATCCCCATTGTGGAGACCCTGGTGGCAGAGTGGTTAAGCAGCCGTACTCAACTGTAATCTGCCAGGTGCTCCTTAGAAACTCTATAGAGCAGTTCTCCTCTGTCCTATAGGATCACTATGAGTCAGAAGTGACTTGATGGCATTGTGTATACCCCTATTCTATGTATATTTGCTTTAATAGTAGTAATTTTTTGAAGGAGGTAGTAGTCTCTTATTTGGAAAGTGAGGATAACCAAGAAAACATGAAGGATGCAAGAATATCATAAACTTAGATAACTAAGTTTAGGCAGATAACATGAGTTTCCTCTACACTGTGGATCAGGAATATTCTTTAATTAGGCTCTGATATTAATTTCAGGAATTATTTCTCCATTTTATTTTCTCAGAAAACCTTATTATTCCCTTTAGGAAATTCTTTATTTTCTGTTTAACTCCTTGGCTTAAAAGAATGAATAAACAAGCATAAAAGCTCAAGAGTAGGGAAGAAAAAATCTTTGCAAGACAATATACTTGACAAAGGACTTGTATCCAAAATATACAAATAACTCTTAAAAATTCAGCAGTAAGATAACAAACATCCCAGCTACAAAGTGGTAAAAGGTCTGAACAGACACTTCACCAAAGAAGATAAATAGTTGGCAAATAAACATATGAAAGGAGACTAAGCATCATATGTTATTCCAAAAGCCAAGCCCTTTGCAGTTCTGTTGATGCCAACTCATATGTTATTAGGGAATTTCAAATTAAAACAAGATACCACTACAAATCTAATAGACTTACCATATAATCCATCAATTATGATTCTAGATATTTACCCAAATGAGATAAAACTATATTACTGCTTTAAAAAAAAAAAAAAAACTCCACATAGATATTTATAACAGCTTCATTCATAATTAGCAATAACTGCAAGGAACTAAGATATCTTGTTACAGGTAAATGGATAAGCCATTCCACACCCATTCAGTGATAGAAATGAACTATTAAGCTATGAAAAGATATTGGAGGAAACTTCAGTGCGTAGTGCTAAGTGAAAGAAGACAGTATGAAAAAGTTACATTCCATATGTTTCCAATTCTATGACATTCTGAAAAAGGCAAAAATATGGTCACTGAAAAGATCAGTGGTTAACAGGGTTTCAGGAAGTAGAGAGCAGAAGCAAACTGGTGAATCACAGGATGCTTTTAGGATAGTGAAACTCTTCTCTATAACTGTAATGGTGGACACGTGTGTCATATATAATTCATTTGTCAAAACCCATAGATCTGCACAACACAAATGTATCACGAGGTAAACTACAGAATTTCATTAACAATACTACATCAGTACTGGTTCACCAACTGTAACAAAGGTACTACAGGGATGTAAGATGTTAATAATAAAAAGGACAGTGTACAGGGCAGTGGGAAGTATACAGAACTCTGTGCTTTCTGTAAGATTTTCCTGAACACATGAAACTGCTCTAAAACTAAAGTTTGGTAGAAAAAAGAAAACATAACACAGAAATTGACTGGCTACATCTAAAAGACAAATTGGAAATTATTTCCTTGCAAACCAAGCAACTGGTACAGCTTGCTTCTTACTTACTGATGCCCGAGAACCTAAGGCTCCTATTTAATCTCAATCAATCACAGTCTTTTATCATATTAAGTTTTTCAAAAACAAAGTTATTTCTGTTATAGATAGAATTGTGTCCCTGAATATGTATGTCAACTTTTCTAGGCTATGATTCTCAGTATCGTGTGGTTGTCCTCCATTTGTGCTCTGAAGCAATTATCCTACATGCTGTAAATCCTAACCTCTGTGATCTTAAAGGAACTCTGGGGGCGTAAGGATTCAAAGCGTAGCTCTTAACCAAAAGTCAGCAGTTCGAAGCCACCAACCCTTCCTTGGAAACCTCTGTCCTATAGAGTTGCTGTAAGTTCTAATCCACTCAGTAATAATGTGTTTGGCTTGGTTTTATGTTAACAATTCAGGTTTAGAGGCAATTATGTTAGTGAGTAAGGACACAGTGCACAGGATTAAGTTCATCTTCAGTCAATCTCTTTTGAAATATTAAAAAAAGAAGCAAGCAGAGAGGAGGCTCTACCACTGAGAAAGAAAAGCTGGGAGCCTAGCATAGCTTTTGGACCTAAGGTCTCTGCACCGAGAAACTCTTAGTGCCAGAAGAACACTGATGACAAGGGTCTTCTCTCAGAGATGACAGAGACAGAAAGCCTTTCCCTGGTGTGGAAACATGAATTTGAACTTCTAGCCACCTAGATTCCTAGAGAACAAATCTCTGTTTATTAAAGCCATTCACTCGTGGGGTTTCTGTTACCAGGATACTAGATAAATAAGACAGCTTCTTCTTTATCTACTTGGTATATTTCTTTTTCTAGTAGCCACACTCAGTATTCCTTTTTAAAAAATATCTTCACCAGACTTACTCTAATATTCTTTGAGTATATTTGGCTTCCATGGGGTAGTAGTAGAATTGCCCCCAAGGGTTTCTGAGACTGTAACCTTGAGAGAAGCAGACAGCCGCATCTTTCACTGGTGGAGCGGCTCTAGGAGTCAAACTGCCAGCCTTTGTTACCAGCACAGCATGTGACCAGCTGCACCAGAAGAATGAACAAGTTTGTCTTTAAAGAAGTACCATCGGAATGCTCCTTGGAACCAAGAACGACAAGACTTCATCTCCTACACTTTGGACATGTTGTCAGGAAGGACCAGTCCCTGTAGTAGATCATCATGCTGGTAAAGCAGAAAGTCAGCAAAAGCGAAGATCTTCAGCAAAATGGGCTGACACAGTGACTGTAACAATAGGCTTGTTTTAGTCATACAGTGCTGCTTTAGCAGAAGTAACAACAAGTGGGTGGTTTTAAAAAGAGAAATGTTTATTCTTACGCAGGCCAATAGGCTACAAGTCTGAATTCAGGATGTCTGCTCCAGGGGAAGGCATTTGTGTTTTGTTGGCTCTGGAGGAAGGTCTTTGTGTTGCTTTAGTCTTTGGTCAGGCAGCATCTTGGTGCAGGGACCTCAGGTCTGAAGGATGCGCTCTTCTCCTAGTGCTGCTTTCTTGATGTTGTGAGGTTCCCAGCTCTCTACTTGATTCCTCTTCCTTTTATCTCTTGTTGGATGGAAGGATAAAAAGGGGCACAAGCCACGTTTCATGGCAACTTCCTTTACACTGGAGCAGGGTGGTGACCTTATGAAGGGTGTTATAGTCCCCCCGTAATCCCTGTAACATGGTCCATCCTATTAACCACAGGCAGAGGTTAAATCATAGCTTAGGAAAATCACAAAATGGAAGACAGTCATACAATATTGGGATTCTTGGCACAGCCACATGGCTACACCCAGTTTGGAGGGGACACAGCCCAATCTATAACAAGGCTCAAACACAGCAGTAAATGGGATGATGGTACTGGATGGGGCAGCATTTCTTGCTGTTGCACACAGTGTGACTATGAGGCAGAACTGACTCGATGGCACCTAACAGTAACATTGTGGCCACGTTCTCTGTCTTTTTTTCCTCACTCAGTTTGTCTAAATGAACATTCACTAGGTGACATCTTATCATTCAGAAGTTTTCAAAAGGGTGTGAAAGATACACCCTGATTAGTATCTTTGTTTAAGTCCCAGTTTTGATGGCTATTTGTATTCAAGGACTTCTCAGTTTTATCTTCACTATTTGGGTTTAAGAACAAGTTGTTTAAATCCTAGAAACCTTAAATGTCTTCAGTGCTTTTGCTTTACATTCTTGCTTTCAGTATACCAGTTCTTTCCTAAACTCATTTATTTTTTTCCTTGTGTACTTGATAAATTACATCTAGTACCACCAAGGGAATGCTAGTAATTTACTCATGTTTTAACTAACCTATGTCAGGAATGGTGTAGGGTTTGAGAGTTTAGCTGACATGCAAATTACTGTGTCAGTGCTTCATGGATTCTGGCAAGACAGGAGATTCTTTGGTCAGGAGTTCTTCACTCGTAGCAAAAGCAATAGTCAGAGATTCACACTGATTTGTATCCACTTCCCTACACCCAAGTACCAAAGTGGGTGAAGAGGTGCAGGTGATTGCCTGTACATGCAGTGGATTACACGGAGGGATTCACTGATGTTACAGTGAATGAAAGCAAGGCTGAATATGTTCCTACATCCCTCAAGATTGCCCTGGGAAAACCGAACCCTTAGAAATAGCCCATTAAAGAGCAGTTGGGGATTTGCATTCCTGAGATACCCAGCAAAACAGTCAGGATATTCAAGTCCCGTGGAGGATTACCTCTTCCAACAACCTCTTTACTTAAAGCAATACACATTAGAATCATTATTTGCTTCCATCTTTTCATCATTGACAATTTTATCCAATAGTGTCCATATGTAGAGCCATCTGTACAATCCCCAATAACAATTGTTTGGTTGTACATTGTTTCTCCCTTAAGACAATTCCACATAGTTTAGTTTTCTTTATAATTGCAGCACCCTACATTTGGTTTCAATTTTGACAGGCTGGATTCTGTTGAAAGAAAAGAAACAAAATTTAAGTGTCTTCTTAAAAAAAAGATTATGTTCTATAAAATGTCTATCACAGTTGACAAAGCTCTGTTGTATGTTACCCTCAGTATGGGATGACACAGTTTTTTTTTTTTTTAAAGACTGTTCCACTTCCTGGTAAAGGTCAAAACAAGACAGTGAATCATATTCTGTTTCTTAATCTATCACCCGGAATTGACGTGTGGCACTTCTGTACACATTCTCTTGGTCAGAGTCAGTTTCCTGGCCCCTTTTTTTTATTATACTGGGCAGACTGATGATGTATGATTGCATGGAGGGGCGGTACAGGACTGGAAACCGGTTATCTGGCAAATAGCTGAACTGCCATTATTCTCTTAAATCAAATGAAGCACTCTTCAGAGAAGTTATATATTTCTTTATAAAGCACTTCTCTAAATAATCCTAGATGGTAACTGAAATCACTAGAGTTTTATTTATAATTTTAAAGAAAACCTAGAACTGACCTTTCACTCTCACCAGATTGCTAGAGGAAATTAAAAACAATAGATAAATTATATTATTGTTCTGACTTGAAACAGAATCAGAAAAGCAGTGCTGTAGAATATTCACCTCTGCTCTTTTTAAAATTCTGTAAAGAATAAATACCATTTCTTCTCCTTCTTCTTCTTTTAACAACAGAAAAGCAGTGGGACAATATAGCATCATTTTCAAGATTATAGCCAAAAGCGAGATTATAGAGATTAATAAATTTTATAAGATTTTTCCTTTTATCATCAGGCAACATACAGTAGAGATTTATGCAACCATGATAGACATTTAGGATAAGTTATAGTTTTTTTTTTTTTAAGGAGACACTTATTTTTTTTGTTTCCAACAGAATCTTTTTATCACAAGTTACGTGAACACTACATTGAAATGAAAACTATTGTTTGCTCATCATTTTATAGGTTCTGACCTGAATGACAAGTTGGATATGTACTAAGAGGAGAAGTACGTCAATTGGGAAAGAAAAGTAATGAAAATTACACTGATCTAAAAGGCGGTGGTATCACTAAAGGAATAACTATACAGATCAGTGCAACAGCCTAAAAATAGACCCATGCAAATCTAGTCAACTGCTGTTTGAAAAAGGAGCAACGGAAATTCAGTTGGAACAAGAATAGTTTTTTTCAACAAACGACACTGGAATAACTGCATAGCTATGTACAAAGTAAAAAAGTAATGTAGACACTCAGTAAACACCTTGCACAGAAACTAGGCTCAACATAAACCGTAGACAGTAACTGAAAACTATATGATTTCGAAAACAAAACATAGGAGAAAATCTTTGTGACTTTGTTTTGGCAATGACTCTTGAAATAAAACACCAAAAGCACAATCCATAAAATAATTACTTCATAAGTTAGATTTCATTAAAATTAAAAAGTACCATTCTGCAAAAGACACTGGTAAGGGAATTAAAAGAACTCACAAACTGGGAGAAAATATTTACAAAACATCACATCTGAGAAGAGTTTGTATTCTGTGTGTGTGTGTGTGTGTGTGTGTGTGTGTGTGTGTGTGTGTGTGTGTGTGTGTAGGAATATATATATGGAAACCCTGGTGGCATAGTGGATTAAGTACTATGTCTGCTAACCAAAATTTCGGCAGTTCAAATACACCAGGCACTCCTTGGAAACTCTATGGGGCAGTTCTACTCTGACCTCTAGGGTTGCTATGAGTCAGACTCTACAGCAGTAGGTTTGTGCACACACACACACACACACACACACATATGTAAACACAAGAAAAAAAACACAACTAAAAAATTGTACAAAATATATGATCAAACACTTCACCAAAGAATGTACACAACTGATGGATAAGCATGTGGAAAAAAGCAGAATACCACATGTTATTAGGGAATTTCAAATCTAAACAATAATGAGGTACCACTATCTATGTATTACAATGCTTTAAATCCAAAACAATGGTAACACCAAATGCTGGTGAGAATGTGCAGCAACAGGACTCATTTGTTGCTGCTGGAAGTAGGCAAAATGGTACAGTCATTTTGGAAGACAGTATGGCAGTATAGAGCTAGACACAGGCTTTCCATGTGATCCAGCAATTATGTTTCTAGATATTAAAGCAAGACATAAGGTTAAACATATCTGCAAAAAAACCTCACGTCATGATTATAACACCTTTTTCATAGCTGTGAAAAACTGGAAGCAACCAAAATATGCTGCAATGTTGTTGATGTTGTTCTTGTTAGGTGCTAGCAAGTGGTCCCGACTCATAATGACCCTGTGTACACAGACTGAAAACACTGCCTGGTCCTGCTCCATGACCACAATCGTTATGCTTATGCCCATCGCTGCAGCCACTGTGCCACTCCAGCTTGTGGAGGGTCTTCCTCTTTTTCACTGACCCTCTGCTTCACCAAGCACGGTATCCTCTCCTAGGGATTGATCCCTTGTGACAACACGTCCAAGAAATGTAAATGTAAATATAGTTGTTCCAGTATCATTTGTTGAAATGTCCTTGCTTCTGAGGAGCATTCTGGTTGTGCTTCTTCCAAGACAGATCTGTTCATTCCTGATATATTCAGTATTCTTCTCCAATACCACAAATCAAAGCTGTCAATCTTCTGTCTTCCTTATTCATTGTCTAGTTTTCACATGCATACGATGCAACTGAAAAGACTATGGATTGAGTCAGCCGCACCTTAGTCTTCAAGGTGATGTCTTGCTTTTCAACATTAAAGAGATCTGCCGCACATTTCTCCAGTGCAATGAGTCTTTTTATTTCTTCCCTGCTACATTCATGTGTGTTGATAGTGGATCCAAGTAAAATGAAATTCTTGACAACTTTAATCTTTTCTCTCTTTATCATGATGTTGCTTACTGATCCACTTGTGAAGATTTCTGTTTTTTTGATATTGAGGTGTAATCCATACTTCAGGCTGTGGTCTTTGATCTTCATCAGTAAGTGTTTTTATCTCTATTTACTTACAGCAAGTAAAGTTCTGTTATCTGCATAATGCAGGTTATTAACGAGTCTTCCTCCAGTCCTGATGCCTGCTTCTTCTTCATATAGTCCAGCTTCTTGGATAATTTGCTTAGCATACAGATTGAATAGGTGTTGTGAAAGGATACAACCCTGACACTCACCTTACCTTGTTCTGTTTGAACAACTACCTCTTGATCCATGTACAGATTCCTCATAAGCACAATTAAGTGTTCTGGTGTTCTCAGTCCCTACAATATTATCCCTAACTTATTATTATCCACATATTCAAATGCCTTTGCATTATTAATAAAATACAAGTAAATATCTTTCTGGTATTGCCTGCTTTCAGGCAAGATCCGTCTGACATCAGTGACGATATCCCTGGTTCTGTGTCCTCTTCTGAATCTGGCCTGAATTTCTGCCAGTTCCCTGTCAATATACTGCTTCAGTAGCTTTTGAATGATCTTCAGCAAAATGTTGCTCACTTATGACGTTAATGATGTCATTTGATAATTTCCTCATTCAATCATGTCGCCTTTCTTTGGAATAGGCATAAACATGGATCTCTTCTAGTCTGTTGGTCAGGTAGCTGTCTTCCAGATTTCTTGGCGTGAGTGAGCTCTTACAGTGCTGCATCAATTTGTTAAAACATCTCAGCTGGTATTCTGTCAGTTCCTGGAGCTTTATTTTTCGCTTGTTACTGTCAGTGCAGTTTGGGCTTCTTCCTTTAGTGCCGTTTGTTCCTGATCGTATGCTGCCTCTTGGAATGGTTGAACGTTGCCTCATTATTTTTGGTATAACTCTGTATTCTTTCCATCTTCTTTTGATGTTTCCTGTGTCATTAAATATTCTCACTGTAGAATCTTTACAATTGCAACTTGAGGCCTGAATTTTTATTTCAGTTCTTTCAGCTTGAGAAATGCAAAGCATGTTCTTCCCTTTTGGTTTTTTATTTCCAGCTCTTTGCACATATCATTAAAATATTTTGTCTTCTCAAGCTGCCCTTTGAAATTTTTTGCTCAGTTCTTTTACTTCATTTCTTCCTTTTGCTTTTGCTGCTTGACTTTGAAAAGAGTGTGTCAGAGTCTTGGGTGATATACAGTTTATTCTTTCCTTTGTATCTTTTTAATAACCTCTTGTTCTCTTCATGTATGAAGTCCTTGATATCATTTCACAACTCATGTGGTCTTTGTTCATTGGTGTTCAACAGGGCCAATCTACCATTAAGATGGTATCTCAATTAAGGTGGGATATATTTCAGGTTGTACTTTGGCTCTCTTGGAGTTCTTCTAGTTTTCTTCAGTTTCAACTGGAACTTGCATATGACCAACTGAAGATCTATGCTGCAATCAGTACCTAGGCTTTTTCTGACTGATAATACTGAGTTTTTGAATTGTCTCTTTCTACAGATGTATCAGTTTGATTCATGTACATTTTGTCTGATGAGGTCCATGTGTATAGTTGCCATTTATGCTGGTGATAAAAGGTGTTTGAAAAGAAATCATCAGTCTTGCAAAATTCTATCATGCGATCTCTGGCATTGTTTCTATCACCATGGCCATATTTATCTGATCACCCACCCTAGTTCTTTGTTTCAGTTGTTTATATTCTAATCACCAGTAAGTGTCAGCGCATCCTGATTGCATGTTCAGTCAATTTCAGGCTGTGAAGCTGGCAAAAATCTTCAATTTCTTCATCTTTGACTTTAGTAGTTGTTGCATAAATTTGAGTAATAGTTGAATTAACCAATCTTCCTTAATGGGATATGGATATTATCCTGTCACTGACAGCATTGTACTTCATGACAGATCTTGAAATATTCTTTTTGATGATGAATACAAGGCCATTCCTTTTCATTTTGTCATTCCCACCACAGCAGATCACATGATTGCCCAATTCACAATGGCCAATACCAACTAATTTCAGCTCAGCTCATTAATCCCCAGAATACAAATGATTATACATTCCATTTCATTTTTGACAATTGCCAATTTTCCTAGATTCATACTTTGTACATTGCACATTCTGATTATTAATGTTGTTTGGCACTGTTTCTTCTTATTTTGAGTTCTGGCACATCAACAAATAAAGGTCCCAAAGGCTTGGCTCCACCCGTGTAATTAAAGTCAACTCTACTTTGAGATGGCAGCTCTACCCTAGTCACCTTTTGTGAACCTTCTAACCTGGGGTGTGGGAGGACTCATCTTCTGGCACCATATTAGTCAATGTTCCCTTGCTGTTCATAATGTTTTCTCTGACTAGTTCTTTTCAGAAGTAAACTCTTCAGTCCTTCTTAGTCTGCCTTAATCTGGATGCTCAGCTGAAACCTGCCCACATGGGTGACCTTGTAAGTATCTGTGTATCATCACAACATCATAGGGGCCTCTACAGTAAGACAAACTGACTGACATGTGAGTGTGATAGGTGAATGAAAAATGAAATACTCTACAGTGATAAAAAGAAATACGAGGCCTTACGATTAAGTTGGGGAACACATCCTAGAAAAACTGCTGTATACCTCATTGCTGAGTATCACTATGGTGTCCTTCAAACCACTTTTTTGGAACCTTTTTTCTGGAATGGCCATCAGAGCCATTGTCCTGTTATACTTAATGTCCTGAATGGCACCAAAATGTCTTCCTTTCAGTATTTCCTCTATTTTGGGGTAAAGAAGCAATTCATTGGGGGCACATCAGATCAGGTGTGCCAGATCAGGTAAGTAGAGAGGGTGTTCCAATATAGTTATTTGTTTACAGGCTAAAAGTTCCCTCACAGATAGCTATACAATTAAGTTAGCCAACTTGCCACCATGCCACCATGAGCAATGGACATACCAGAAAGAATTTCAAGATTACTTCAAAGCTTGGACTAGATGCTGGCATTAGTGCATAGCTTCCCAAGGGGAGTACTTCAAAGGTGACCATAGTGATATTCAGCAGTGAGGTATGTAACACTGAGAACAATTAAGTTTGTGGCTAAATATCACAAAAAGACATTAAAGGGATCTTAAATGCATATTGCTAAGTTAAAGAAATCAGTCTGAAAAAGGTACATACTGTATGAGTCTAAGTATATGACTTTCTTCCCTGGAAAAGACCAAAATTTAGAGACAATCAGAAGTTTAGTGACTGCCAGTGTTTCACGGGAAAAGAGGGAGAATCAAGGGGTGGAGCTTGGGGCAGTTTTAGAATAGTTCAGTATAGCATTATAAAACTATTCCGTATGACACTATAATGATGAACACATAATATTACACATTTGTCAAGCACAATATGAATGTATAACAAATTATAAACTATAAACTTTGGTTTATAATGTATCAGTATTGATTCATCAGCTATAATTAATGTAACCTAGGAATGCAGGATGTTAATAATACCAGAAACAGTATATAGGGAAAACAGAATATATAGGAACTACTTGTACTTTTTGGACATTTTTTTCTGGAAACCTAATTCTGTTCTAAATAAAGTCTACTATAAAAAATTAATATAAACAATTCTTGCACATCTAAATCAGAGTGAGAAATGTGTTAATAAAAGTGAAAAATAATGGAATGAAAATTGTACTACAGTTGTTTCCTTGCTGAAAGAAATGCTTAGAAAACTTTCGACAGCCGTGTTATTTGAACAGTGCTATTCATTGATCAAAGCAAACAGTTATTTCTGATACTAAAACAATTTATTTTGTCTTTTCTTGATCATTCCAAGTGGAAGAATGTACCACAGTTTATCTCAAAAGGGATTACTAGTTAGACAAAATCAAAACATTCCTTAGATATGAGAGTGTCAGACACCTCTGTATTCACCAAGAGACTTGCAAAATATTTTTGGCATTATATGTGTCTTGCAGATGCTCTTAAGCCACAGAAATAAAGTTATTTAAAAGGGAACTTATAGCACATAAAGCACTGTTCAACTAAGAGGCTAAATGGCATGAGGGAACATTGATAGAGGGGAAATCGAAGCAAAACCACATCTCTGCGAGATTGTCACCAGGCAATAACTACATTTCATTCAATTCCTGATTGTGCTGACTTGAGTGTTCCCCTGAAGGGACATTTCTAGTCCTTAGAGCTGACTGGAGAGAAAAATAATGACTAAATGAATGTTTAAGTTTTGGGAGCATTCCTGAATTAAAACTCTGGTAACCAAAACCCAAGCCCACTGCCATTGAGGTGATTCCAACTCGTAGCGACCCTGTAGGACAGAGTAGAACTGCCCCGATAGAGTTTCCAAGGAGCACCAGGTGGATTTGAACTGCCAACTTTTTGGTTAGTAGCCATAGAATTTAACTACTATGCCATCAGTGTTTACTCTGGTATATGAGAAAATTGCTTAACTATTGATACAGTAAAGTACTTCTCAGAAAAGTAAAATACTTTTTCTAGAGATTTCTCAAGTTATAGGAAAAGAAAATGTAACTCCTGAGGATGCAGAGAGAGGGATAGAAAATATTTGTCAAAACTCATTAAGTTAGAGTTCTGTCTGTAAAATTTGGGGGTACAAATTTTCTCCACATAATTAAAAAATGTGTTTTTATCAAAATACATATATACATATACACATACATTTGGATAAATAAACTATATAAAATAAACTTTTATTTAATAAAAATTTATTTAGCTAATTTATTAAATATTTTATTAGTTTAAAAATAAATAAATGATGACAGAGTTAATTTGATATAAAATATATAAATCAAAATCACTTATTGGTGTATTTGGGTTAAGATAATCTTAAGATCATTTTATTTTAACATGTAAAATTCAAACACTAAGAGTTATGCTGATTTGTCTTAAAGTGCTAGAAATCAAAGCAAAAAAAAAAAACCAAACCCACTACCATCAAGTCCATTCTGACTCATAGTGACCCTATAGGACAGAATGGAACTGTCCTATAGAGTTTCCAAGGAGCACCTGACAGATTTGAACTGCCAACCACAAGGTTAGCAGACGTAGCACTTAACAGCCAGCCACCTGAATTTCCACTGGAAACAAAAGCCACCCAAAAAAGGGGTAGGTAAAGCAACTGCTTACTGTAAAATAATTTTCACTTAGGTATTTAACAAGTTACAAAGTGTCAGCTATCACTTATTAATTTCCCTTTGTCACTGTTTTATGATTGTATGAAATTATCTAATATAATGTTTTACAACCTTTGAAAATAACTCAAGTGTAGGCTAAAAGGAAACTACACAGCACATTCAGGGTCTATTATCTTTAGGTGTCAGGAACTTGTTTCAGAGGAAGGGGTGGGGATGAACAGGATCAACATATACCAGATACGAAATGCAAATTGGACCTTTAATCTTAGCCTAATAAATCAAATAAGCTGGACAATTTATAGAAGAAAAAAGAAAGTTGATTTTCTTCATAAAGTGTGAGTATGTGTTTCTAAATTCCTACATGCCTAGTTTTTTTTAGAACACCTCTTGATTTCTTAATCAGTACTGTTATCTCAAAAAAAGGGATCAAATTATTTTTGCATTCTATTTTCAATTATGGTTATATATTATTTATCTAATACCTTGAGTTGGCTAGCTTATTTTCACTTCTCTAATGGTGCAAATTAAGTAAGATTTTATTAGCATTACTTCTACTTTTAAGCACATTATTATCAGTTTCCTAATGTATTGGTAATTTTTCTTCCTAGTTCTTGCAATATCATTTTCTTTCAATCCTTTCTTGACACATTTTTCAGGTCCTGTCAGGAAGCCTATCCATTCTGTTTTTTGAACATCAGCTGATGAAGTCCACTATCCATTAGCTACCATTATCAAGTTCTCACTCTTCTGGACAGCTATGCACCCATCCTAATTGCCCCAGTGACAGATACCAGCAATGAAGGCTTGCCTCTATCCTTTCAAGTCTTTACAATTATTTAAAATATCCGTTCCCTTAGAAGCCTTTAAAACCTAACTCCACCCTGCTTGCTATATGGAAGATTTCCTGAACATTTCCAGTTTGTTGTTACCTTCTACCCAGGTGCAACCCCCTTATAGTCTTGTGTCATGGTGTGCTGTACCTCCCTCTCACTGGGAACTGTGACTATAAAAAAACTGTCACTTTTCATGTCCTCTGTGACTGCTCTTTCTCCCGTCACACCTGAATTACGATCTCACAAATTTGTTAGCATAGTCAATCTTCCGGGAAGAATCATCCCCATGTTAGTTAAGTTACCAACAGAAAACACAACACTCAGAATGTTTAGATGCGAATTGATTTAAAAGGGATCATTTATAAAGGTGTAATCTCAAGGCTCAAGAGGCAGTTGTCTGATGAAACAAGGAGATACTGCATGGTTTAAAACTGGAAAAGGTATATGGCAGAGTTATATCTTTTCATGATACTTGCTCCATCTGTACGCTAAACAAAAGTAATCTAAGAAGTTGAACTGAGAGAACATGGCATCAGAATTGGAGAAAGATTCCTTAACAAACTATGATATGCAGATGATACAACACTGCTTGCCAAAACTGAAGAGGACTTGAAGGTCAGAAACTACAGCCTTCGGTATAGACTATAACTAAATGAGAAGAAAACAAAAAAAATCCTCATAACTGGATCAGTAAGCAACACCAGATAAATGGTGAAGAAATTAAAATCATCAAAGATTTCATTCTACCCAGTTCAGCAACATATGTCCATGCAATGGGAGTCAACAAATAACATAGTGCTCTGGGCAAGTTTGCTGCAATAGACATCTTTAAAGTTTTAAAAAGCAAAGATGTCACTTTGATGACTAAAGTTATTTGCCCCAAGCCCACTGCTATCTTCAGTCACCTCGTATACATTTGAAATACAGACAATGAAAAAGAAAGACAGGAGAAAAACTGATTCACTCAAATTGTGTTGCTGCTGAAGAATATTGAATATACTGGACTTCCAGAAGAATGAACAACTGAGTTTTAAAAGTAATACCACCAGAATGTTCCTTAGAAGCAAGGATGGTGAGACTTCATCTTTCTTACTTTAGACATGTCATCAGGAAAGACCAGTAGGATATCATGTTTGGTAAAATAGAGGCTCGGCAAAAATGAAGGAAAAAATGAAATATTTATACTAACGATTAGAAAGATAGCTCAGGACTCACAATGTTTTGTTATACACAAGGCTGCCATGAGTTAGAACTGACACAATGACAAAGAGCAAAAATGAAGATTGTAACAATTACCTAAACTCTCATTATCTTTCAGCTCGGGATGCCAAGCCGTAGAAATGGATAAATTCATGCCATGTGCCCAGTATTTCAGAAAAGAGCATTCCACATGCCCATAGTGTTCTGTATCTTTAGGGTTGATGGAGAGAAATAGGCAAGGCACATCTTTGCAGTAACAGACACTCCCTAAGTGGATAAATAGTCTTACTGGAACCGGAAATCCAGAGTCTAGAAGCCATAACAGCCTATTCTCTTGAGCTAATACTGACCTACTGAGCCATCACTCTCTGTTTAGCTACTGAAACACTGTGTGGCAAGATACATGTGTGTATCTAGAATGAACTTCCAGGACTATTTCCAGTTCTTTTTCATTAAACGAAAGTATCTCTGATTATTCAGTGTTGTTAGGAAATGGGGCATCAGTGACTTGCCCGTCAAGTGGGTCAGTGAGAAACATATTCAATATTATGAGCTATTTGCATAACAACTCCTTCCCAGGTAAACCATAAATGTCTTCTTGCAGGATATCTGTCCCAAACACAATCCTCTTTGTCCTCTACTCACCTCCATTGGTTTGCACCTTGTGTCTAGCCAACTTTTATTTTTAATCACTACAAACAGTAACCCCACCCCTCCTCTGGAGATAATGCAGGATGTCTGTCCTCTGCCCAGAACAGTAAGTTTCACAGGGACCCTAGGAACATGATTTTGTAATCAGTGACATCATCTGTGACAGATAAGGACTGACCTAGAGTCAGTCCTGTTTTCTAGATCTCAAAAGTGTCTTCATTCATCTGCTGAAGTGATGTGAACAGTCCATCAATAATCTGAGGCCAAAGCAGACATCATATGAGCTGGTTATTCACTCACTGAGATTAAGTCAGGTAAGAAAAGTGAGTAGATGTGTATATTATCAATCACCCTTTGGAAAAAGAGAGAGGAAAAAAAGGAAGTTTTGTCTCAAGTGTTCCTCAACAACTGACTCCTGAGTTTCTGAAAGCTGGGCCAATGTGGAGTCTGGTATAGCCAGTTTTTTGTTCATTTTGTTTTAATTTTTATATGTTAACTGTAGCTTCTATACATTTTATGTTCTCTATTACCTTTTAGTTATGTTCTTGTAGAGACACAGTGCTGGTCCTTTCTTTCAAGTTTTGACTGCCCTTCAAAATTGTTGTTTTTGTTGGTCTTCTGGAGTCTTCAGATAATTAGTTTTGAAGAGTTTTCTGTCAAGTGTTTACAGTTGTCATCTTCAGGAGAGCTGGCCTTGGAAGAGCTTACTTTGTTATATCGTAAATGGAATTTCTCACAATCTTTTTTATCTCCAATTCAAATAACCAAGTGTTTACTATTTGTTCTAATATCTAAGGTTATTAGGTATGTTATTTATTTTCTGGTTATATTAGATGTTTTCACTTTTCCTTTTGTTACTGATTTCTAATATTAAATTATGATCAGAAAATATGTACTGTATTATAAGAATTTGTTAGAATATATTGAGGCTTTTATTCTGGATTTGTGTTTAGATATTTTTACTAAATGGTCCATCAGTAGTTTAAACAATATATAATCTGTCCTTTCTGGCTTTAAGGGTATCTCTCTATTTCTCTACACCCACATACACAGTCACTTGCCTATTTATTTATCTTAGCCAAAAATCAAACCAAAAAATCTGTCACTGTCTAGTTGATTCTAATTCGTAACAGTAATATAAAACAGAGTAGAACAGACCCATAGGGTTGCCAAGAAGTGGCTGGTGAATTTGAGCTGTCAGCCTTTTGGATTAGTAGCCAAATTCATAATCACTATACCACTAGGACTCCTTATTTATGTTAGAGTTTAGTGTGTGTATGTGTGTGTGTGTGTGTGCGTATACACATACACACATATATGTACAGGGTTTATATATATATATATATACACACACACACACACAGGGTTTAAAGCTGCCTCTGAGTTAATTACAACTCATGGGGATCCTGCTTTTAACAGAACAAAACACTGCCCAGTCTTGTGCCATCCTTGCTATCACTGGTATGTTCGAGCCCATTGTTGCAGTCAATGTGTCAATCCATACAGGGTTCAATAAATTATTATTTAGGGTTTATTAATTCTGTATAGAATTAATATTTTTTAGAGTTCATTAATTCTGTAATTAGAATGTTCTATACCCCAAACCAACACCACTGCCCTTGAGTCTATTCTAACTGCCATTCATAGCGATCCTATCGGGGAGTGCAGAACAGCCCCACAGAGCTTCTAAGGCTATAATCTTTAAGGAAATTGATTGCTACATCACTCTCCCATGAAGTGGCTGGTGGGTTCCAACTGACAACCTGTATACGCAGCAGCACCTAACTACTACACCACCAGGGCTCCTTATATGTGCAAATATGTATGTACATATATATGTTTATATACATAAATTATATGATTCAGGACTTACGAATTTTTTAAATAAGAGTCTTCATTAACTTGATTTCTCTTTGTTTATGTCTGTAAATTTCTTTAAAGTAATTATTATAATCATCTAAAGCTGTTGCTGATGTAATCGTTTTTCATTCTCTCAGGAATTGTCATATATATTTTGAAGCTATATTATTAGCATATCAATATTTATCATTATTTAAATTGTATAAATATGTTGCTGTTATTTCCATTATCTAATGCCCTTTTTAACATTTATGATGTTTTCAGATGAATTATATTTTGTCTAATACCAAAGGTGTCACTTTAACATTCAACCATCTTCAAGGTATCTTTTATTTTAGTTACTATTTTTATTAGAAGTACTTCCCTCTGTCTTTTTTTGACTTAACTTTCTCTTTCTCTTTTTATTCCCTTCCTTTCCTGTCATTTACCAGATAAATCCAGTATTTTATGGTCCTTTGGAAGTTATACATTCTAATTTTCTTTCTCTGAAAGAAAACATGTACCTAACTTTTATCTCTCTCTCTACTGCTTATGTTTTCTTCTTCAGTTTGCTGTTTTCAAATGACAGTTAAAGATATTGCTATTAGCGGTATAATCACGAATCAAGAATGAGACAAGTCCTTCTCCTATGTCCAACATTTCTAGTTTGTTCTCTCTTCCCCAGCCTCTCCAGCCATTGCTCTTTCCCGTCACACTCCCGCCAGCTTACCCAGGCCCACTAAATGCTCTCTGGATTCATTTCTGTTAGATGTATTTTTTTAGATTGTTGGGGATTTCCATTTGGATTCCTTTCTGTTCTTTATGAGAATGTGTGGTCACTGTTTTTGAAAGACTACCATACACTTTTGGGACTTATTACTTTATGCGTAACCATTGTGAGTCATGAATCCTCCTGGGCTATTTTTCTTCCTTTGAAAGAGCATCTCCTATAAAATTATTACTCAAAGAAGATCTTCATTTGGTAAAGAGTCTGAGTTCATGCATACCTTGAAATATATTTACTAGACACTTTTCCACAAATGATCCTTCTAGATAGGAAGTTGTTTTGCTTCAAAATTGTGTCATATTATTTCAGTCTGCTTATTCCATTGTCACTGTTGTAATTTCGGACAGCAATAATTTTCTAGACAATGTCCTCTCTGAGTTTTTTGTTTTTCACCTTTTATGTTCTATAATAAACAATTAAGTTCCAACAGTAAAGTTAGTAAACTCATCCTAGAAGAAGTGCTACATACGTCACTATTAAATATCACTACGGTCACCTTCGAAGTCCTCCTCTTGGGAAGCTATGCACTGACACCAGCCCCTAGCCCACCCTTCAAGGCAATGTCGGAACTCTTTCCGGAATAGCCCTCAGATTTGTCATTGTTTTACCCCTTGATCTCCTGAATGTCATCAAAATGCCTTTCTTTCAATATTTCCTTTATCTTCAGGTAAAGAAAAAAGTCACTGGGGGCCAGATCAGGTGAGTAGTGAGAGTGTTCCAATACAGTTATTTGTTTACCGGCTAGAAACTCCCTCAAAGACAACTATACAGTTAAGTTCGCGATCTTGCAGATGAGTGCA
This sequence comes from Heterohyrax brucei, assembly GCA_028571685.1. Taxonomy (NCBI): domain Eukaryota; kingdom Metazoa; phylum Chordata; class Mammalia; order Hyracoidea; family Procaviidae; genus Heterohyrax; species Heterohyrax brucei. The sequence goes on from CM053146.1 coordinate 92,039,081, forward strand.
ATGGTCGCTTCAGAAAGGTTCAAAAATTGCTTTCGATGGGCAAAGGAGATGGACAGACACTTCTCTAAAGAGGAGATCCAAGCAGCCAAAAAACACATACAGAAATGTTCACGATCATTAATTATTAAAGAAATTCAAATCAAAACGACAACGAGACACCACCTCACCCCAATGAGATTGGCCGGGATCCAGAAAACGCAAAACAATAAATGTTGGAGAGGCTGTGGAGAGATTGGAACTTTCCTTCACTGTTGGTGGGATTGCAGAATGGTGCAACCTCTTTGGAAAGCAATTTGGCTTTACCTTAAAATAATGAATATAGATATACCATTTGACCCAGTTATTCCTCTGCTTGGAATATATCCTACAAAATCAAGGCCATCCACACTGACTGCTACATGCACATGAATATTCATTGCAGCACAGTCCACGACAGCAAAAAGTTGGAATCAACCCAAATGCCCAACAACAGAAGAGTGGATGGGTAAACTTTGGTATATGTACTCCATGGAGTACTATACACTGATAAAGAACATCGATGATAGCAGGAAACACCTCTCAGTTTGGTCTCAACTGGAGGACATTATATTGAGTGGAACCAGTCAGCGACAGAAGGACAATTATTATATGAGACCCCTAAGATAAAAACTTAAAACCATACTCATACATAATAGAAAAGACTCTTTGACGGCTACAAGGGTGGGGAAGGTGGGAGGGCGGGAAGGCAAGGGGCGAGGGTTTAGATCAGTTAATTGTTAGAAATTTGGTAGGGTGAAATTGGTGACAATTCACATTAGTAAGAAGATCAATATTAATGAGACTTCGACACAACTTGTGTACTCCTCTCCTCTTAACCCAATATTATAAGCACAGAGTATGTACACTTTCATTTTTTTTATTTAATAAAAAAAAAATTGCTTTGAAGGGTGGAACTAGGCACTAGTGTTGGTGCATAGCTTCTCCAGGGGAGTGTTTTGAAAGGACCCATACTGATACTCAGGAATGATGTTCCCAGACTTAATGCCAGAGCTCGTACACCGTAAACTCTAGCAGAGCCCTGCTGGCTCTGTAATTAATAGCCTGGCTGCTAACCAAAAGATTGATAGTTCGAATCCACCAGCAACTCCTTTGAAACAGTATGGGGCAGTTTTACTCTGTCCTGTAAGATAGCTATGAATCAGAATTGACTCAATGACAATGGATTTGATTTATAAACTCTGTAGTCATAGAGTTTCTTTGCTAGCCACTTAATCGTTCTATTACCCTTTTGGTCTGAAGTGTTTCAGCTTTGCTTGTTTTGAGGAAAATTTCAGTGACTGTTTTACTAAATATTTCCTCCTACCGTTTTTTGATTTACTTTGATCATGTAAACTATCAGATAGTTTGATAATCCCACTTTTTTAATAGTCCTTATATGTGTTCTATCACCTTAGTCTTAGGGAGTGGCCAAACTTTCTTCTCACAAAGGGGCTGCCATAAGCAGTTAGTTTGGCTGATTCAAACTTGTTTCTCTTTTCTTACACAGAATAAAAATGAGTGGTCCTATATTATGTCCTGTCCATCACTTTCTTCTTGAACAGATTGTACTGTGTTGTTATGTTGGTGAGTAATAAGTTCTCTCATGTTATCTTTCTCTAAGATCCAAGTGAATCATAATTGTTTTTCTCACCTTTCACTTCTGTAGATTAAAGCTCTAGTCTTCCTATTATTGAACAATTCATTCAAGTCTTGTTAAGGGCTTTTTGTTTGTGTTAACACAATTTCTTGTCATGTGTCATGTATTATTTACAATATTTGCAGAATATTATATTGCAAAAGTCTAACTTGCAAGTAGGCAGACACTGAGTTACTCATAGAAACTGAGACCTATCCATGTGAATGAGAAGAGACACTCCTTCTTCTAGACATCACCTTTTTATAAGAAGTATGGGAAGAGGGATCAATTTGGTTTGTATCCCACATGACTCTTGGTCGTTAAAATTTATTTTCAATTACATTATGATAGTTTATAATACTTGCTGATGCAGGTAAAGAGTCTGTTAGGCTTTCCGATCCATGTCGCAATTGAGAAAGTAAGCATGACTGTCACTCTTGGTAAATACAATGATCTCAGAACTTGGAATAATAGTCACCATAAAATTTTATTATAGTCTTTGTTGATGGAGAAGACATCACTCATCCTGAGTAATTCAGTACATGTAATAGTGTGTATATAGTAGTTGAATAAAACAAATTTGAAAAATAGGTCTATATATTTAGAAATAATTATAGATCCGTAGATTCCAGCCTTCTTCCTTCTGTTTTTTACATCAAACAAATTTTAACTGTAGTTTTTGATTTCCACTAATATACAATTATTATAGTATAGTCAGTGAGAACTCTTGTTAGCAAAGCTCCTTTTCCTTTTAATACCATTTCAAAATGTTGCCATTATCTTTATGTTGCTACAAGAGATGTGAAATTTTGTTGACATGTAATACGGAATCAACCATTCTCTATGGTGCTCTAGTACTATTTTTTAGTCAAGAATAGAGATAAAGAGCAAGATCTGAGCTTTAGGCACACACAATAGCATAAACTATAAACATTTTCCAATGTATAGTCTCAATAATCCAGTAGATCTTTCAATACAATATTGTAAATTGATTTTTAGATCCTGTGCATTTTTATAAATTATCTTCTATAAGCAATACTTTGGTAAATAAAATATGAAAGTCCAAACTCTAGAATCATAGTTCTAATGTCCTCCTATTATGTAATGTTTCTACTTGACTATTTAGTAGAATTACAATATTGACCTACATTTTGCATTGTAAGATTTTTATTTGCTGTATACTTTAAATTATATTCTAAGATGAATAATATTTATAGTAAATCTTATATTACAAAAACTATATATCTTACTTTACAAAGTCATTTTTCTGCACATTCCCAAACTTTCTCACCCATGTTCTTTGATATGCAGTTTTATCCAAGAGTCTGTCACAAGATACTGGCAAACAGTTGAACTAATGGGAAAAAAAGTCTAGATAGTTGATTGTAAGGATGAAGGCAAAACTAAATAGTTAAGTATTTTGTGGCTAAAAATGGCATCCATCAATTATTAATTCACTTTATAGAGAACTTTCTTTGGTATTATATTCTGAGAAGAATATTTCCAACATTTAACATTTAAGGAATGCTACGTAGCCTACATTGGCAAAGAATATTGAGTATATCAAGGACTACCCAAAGAATAAACAAATATGCCTTGCTAGAAGCACAACCAGAATGCTCTACAGAAATGCAGATGGCAAGACATTATCCCACACACTTTTGACATCTTGTCAGGAGGCACCAACCCCTGACGAAGGACATCATGCTTGGGAAAACAGGGGTTAGCAAAAAAAGAGGAAGACTCTCAATGAGATGGATTGACACAATGGCAACAACAATGGGCTGAAACACAGTAACAATCGCAAGGATGGCACAGAACTGGGCAGTGTTTTGTTCTGTTGTACATAGGGTTGTTATGAGTTGGAATTGACTTGACAGTACTTAACAATAGCAGCAACATGTGAAACTCTTAAAAATAGTGTAAGAATGAGAGAGAGCAATTTAAAGCTGTCAAAGGACATAACTATGCAGTTTATATGAGAAACACAAAACACTAATAGGAAAATGAATGGCTACTCCCATTACTTAGTTATCAAATAAATGCTGAACAAAGCAGTATTTGCAGTGTATTATATTGCACAAACCTGAATTGAAAATAAGTATCACTGAGTTGGTCTAGAAATTGGGGTCTATCCATTAACGTGAATGAGGAGACACACCCATTCTTCTGTATATTATCCTTCTGTCGCATACGCCTGAAACTTTACTGGTATTATTTTTTTTTAAAGCAATGGTTAATTTCAAGTACTGATAGAGAAGACGAAATGTTTAAAACTTCATGTTTTGTTCATGTCATTGTATATGGAGGCTAGCCATCTATAAAGCAATCTGAAACACCATAGAAAAACTAAGATTATGTGTATGCTATGTCACAGCACGATCATACCTAGATAGAGAAGTCTGGAATATTTTACATAGTTCCTTAATGATATGCATATACATATATGTGTGTGTATGTATATATATATGTATATAAGTAATCTTTAACAGTACTTTAATAGAACTCCTGTGTACATATATATATGTGTGTGTGTGTATACACAGGAGTTTTATTAATAAATTCCTGTGTATATATATGTGTGTGTGTGTGTATGTGTATATGTGTATATATGCACAGGAGTTTTATTAAAGTACTGTTAAAGATTACTCATATTTTAGGACAATCTTTTTAAATTGTGTTAGTAGAGCGGTAAAATGTGTTGAATATGCACATGAAATACTTTGCTGTACCTACAAGTAATGGGTTAGAGGCATATATAGTGATAAGGATGAATTCTTATGTATTATGATATTTAAGGTAATATTAAAACGCACCAAAACCTAGAAATCTAACAAAATACTAAAACTCTACATAAGAAACTAACAATCAATACTTGAGAGAAAATAAAGATTCCATTATAATTAGAATGAGTTACATAGTGTATGCATGGGCTGGGAAATGCAATAATGCAAAATGCTAATTGCTCTGTAGATTTAATACACTCTCATTAAAAAAATACAGAAGTTTAAATTTGTTCTTTCGGTGAAAAGTGATTAGCTAGTAATGAATTGATATAGAAATACAAATGTATAATGATAGATAAGATAATCTATATTTAGAAGTATAATTTTCTTTTCTTATAATTTTTTTATTTATTGTGGTTGAGTGAAAGTGTACAATCCAGTTTAAATTCGCATGTCTGCCTATGTGCAGCTCCTACTGCTCTCCTTGCCTGGTAACAGCACACTCCTCCTTTCTGTTCTGTACAAGTCATATCCTCTTAACAATCATATCCTGTCCCCTCTTCTCCACCCTCTCCTATCCCCTCTAGTAAGAGGCCAGCTGGGTGACACCATATAGATATATCGAACCATAAAGTACACACATGATATGGTCACTCTGTGTCACCAAGTCCAATCCATTCCTGTCTGAGGAGTTGACCTCAGTAATGTTTTACAGTTAGGGGCAGCGTTAGGTCAAGGGACCATGCTTCCAGGCTTTTGGACCCTCAGTTGTGGTCTTTTAGTGAAGTTCTCAGGGTGCACCCATTCTTATTCTTGTATTGCTACTGGGACTCATCTTTGTGAGCCCCGTCATGGCTGTCACTGAAGGTGGCCGGGCACCATCTGATTCTTGTAACGTGTTGATGTAGTCACTCATTCACATGGGTCTTTCTGTCTTCTGGGTTCTCTTTACCCCTTGTCTTTTTAGTCGTTGATGATCATGTGTTCCAGATGAATTGGGACAAATTGGTGTACCTCTGATGACAGCTTGCTAGCTTTTAAGACCCCAGATGCCACTCACCAATATGGGGTGGAGAGGAGTCTCTTAGCAATATGCTAGTTACACCAATCAGCCTCAGTGTCCTCTGAGAGCATGGTCCCTGGGCCCCCACCCCTATTCCTCTGTCCTTGTCTATTGGGTTAATGTTGGAAGAGGTTTCAGGTTATGTTGAAGTCTAGTTGAATTCATCTTCTTGCTAATGTGTGCTGTCACTGATTTCACCCAACAAAATTTCTATCAACTTAGCCAAGTGCTATCAACTTATCTAGGCTATAACCAGCCCTCTCCCTCTCTCCTTCTCTCCTTTCCTTCACAGCCATCAAAGAGTCTTTTCTTCTGTATATGAGTCAGTTTTCAAGTCCTTAAAGTATCTGTCCTTGTGCCACTGACTAATTTCACTCAACATGATGGATAGCATGTTCTGTAAACGTTGGTGAAGTCTAGTTGGTTAATTGTCACAAGGTCTTCTATGTCTTTATTGAGATTTTTTTTTACAGCATAATCTATTTTATCTGAGATTAGTATTACTAAACCTATTCTTCTTTGTGTATTGTTAGCTTGGTATATATTATTCCATCTGTTAATTTTCAGTTTGCTCATATCTTTAAGTCTAAGGTGAGTTTCTTGTAAGCAACATGCAGACAGTATGTGTATTTTGATCCATAATGTCACTCTTTGTCACTTTACTGGAGCATTCAGTCCATTTACCTTCAATGTAATTATTGATAGGTGTTTAGTGCTGCTGTTTTGCTCTATTTATTTCTTGGGTTGATGTTTTCTCTGTCTCTCTTTTCTGTTCTGAGACATTCTTCTTTATGGGTTGATTTTTCACCCTTTTCAGTGTTAGTTTTGTGTTTGTTGAGACTCCTGTATTGCATTTCTTGTTCTGATATGTCGCTTCTTTGTTGTGCTTGGCAGCTACCCCTATGTTCCCCCTTAACAATGTATGTTTAAACCCTGTTTGAACTTCTAAATAACTTATTGACTTCCTCTCCATCTAGATGGACTATAACTACTGTAATATAACCCTCTTTTTAATGTGATGGTATCATAGTTTTCATGATAGGATCACTAGATAACTTCTTTTAGTATTACAGCTTTGGTTGGGGTTTTGGGCCTTCCCTAACTGAACAGATTTCTGGATGAGGTATACTGTGTTGTCTGCTGAAATATAGAGTTAATGGTTTTGTTCTTCTAAGCCAAGAGCTTCTTTCAGTATTTCTTGTAGCTTTGGTTTTGTTTTTACAAAGTCTCTGAGTTTCTGTTTATCTGCAAAGGTCCTAATTTCAATTTCATATTTGAAAGACAGTTTTGCAGGATATATAATTCGTGGTTGGAAGTTTTTCTCCTTCAAGGCTTTGAATCTGCCACCCCGCTGCCTCCATGCCAACATGGTTTCTGCGAAGAAGTCAGATGAAAGCCTACAGGGCTTCTCTCTGGATGTTAACTTTGCTTTGAGTCTTACTGCCTTTAAGAGTTTCTGCTTATGTTTCATTTTGTTAAGCTTGATTATAACATGTCTTGGAGTCTTTCTTTTGGGGTCTAGATTGTATGGTGATCGATACGCATCTTGGATAGCTGTGTTCTCTTTCATAATTTCAGGAAAGTTTTCTGTCAGCAAGTCAACAACAATCTTCTCTGTTTTCAAGGATCCTTTCATGTTCAGGAACTCCAGTTAATCATGTATTGTTCCTCTTGATGTAATCCCACATGTTTCTTAATGCTTCTTCATTTTTCTTGTGTCTTTTCTCTGATTTCTCCTCATAGATGCTACTGTCAGTAGTTCTGTCTGCCAAGTCAGAAGGTTTGTTTTCCATTTGTTCAATTCTGTTCACTTGGTTTTTCATTGAGTTTTCTGGTTCTTTAATTTTGTTATTGATCTGTTAGATTTCAGAATGCTGGAGTTCCATCAGTTCGAACAGCTTGATTAATTTTTCATTTTGGTCTGCTAAATTTTGTATAATGTCTAGGAAAGCTGTATGTATAATTCTTTTTTACTCAACCTCAGAAAGGCTTCTTCATCTGGGAAGTTCTTCAGTTTGTTCTTTTTGGAGCTTTCTGGAGCCATGGTTGGATTTTTCCTTAAGTGTCAGGCCAAGGTCTGTTGCTTTTTGGGCATCTGGAGGTTGTTTAGTTTCTCTCGTGTTGCCTTAATAGGAGCTGAAGGAGAAGTTGATCACCAGTTACCTCTGTGTACTCCAGCAACTGGGCCCAGTGGAATCTCTGTGAGAGCAGGCTCTGCCTCCTGGCTAGCAGAGACACAGCCCTACTTATGGAGTCACTGGGAGGCCGTCAACAAGACTGGAAGAGATGCCGTCAGGCTGCATCACAGTTATTCCTCTAGTTCGTCTTATTTTGAAAGGTAAAAGCTATCTGACAGCTTCCAAAAACAGTCAAGCTTTCAGCTGTGCAAGCCCCTCTTTCCAACTGGCAATGGAAGCGCCTCTGTATCTGTCCCTAGATTCTGTTATTTAGTTCAAATTATGGACAGGCTACTGCTTTGGTGTCATCAGGTGCTACTGAAAGGGTAAACTGTGCAAAACACAGCTTTTCTTCTGGGGAAGTCGTCTGCAGGCTGGCCTGGCCTCCTAGCCTGAGAATTACTCCCCACTGAGGCCTCTGTTTGGGTAGCTCTGCCTCCCAGTCAGACAATATGGCAGCCTGCAGAGGCTCTCCTGCCCATTAGGAATTACCCAAATCAATGGCAGAGGTTCAAAAAGAGAGGTAAAGGGGCTGTGGTCCTCAGAGTGCAGAGCCAGACTCTCAAAGTGTGGCTATTCCACCCACTGGTCATGTCAGCAGTGTAGTAGAACTTTGCTGCCAGTTAAGCCCAGTCACTGCCACAGGCTAACAAAAAGGAAAAAAGCTAAAGCTGGTAGTTACCTTCAGGTTGCAAGAGCCAGCCATTCAACAAGGGCGAAGGTCAGTGAAAGAGAAGAAACTTCCCATTCAGTGGAATGTAGTCCAAAATGACAGCCCTATGCCATGTCCCAGGGCTCACTGGGTGTCCAGAAAGCTCCCTTTAATTATCAATCTTGCTCTTAGTTTTTGGAGTGAGTTAAGGAGACTTGTGTCTATTTTACCATCTTGACTCATCTCCTCTCGAAGTATAATTTTCAAAGACGTAATTAGATGTCAAGATTTAGTAAATACCTATAGTAATGAAAAGGGCATGGTATTGTTACAAGGAGATATTCATAGACTAACCAATGTAGGGTGTCCAGAAATTTATTTATACGTATATGTTATCCACGTGTATAGCAGTCAGCACTGCTGAGAATAATAGATCTTATCAATAATTATTTTCTAGATCAATGGAATATCTATATGGATAAAAATGAAGTTGATGGTTTACCTTACAACCTCATACTATATGAAAACAATAAATCCTGATTGTGAAATATATAGGTATGTAAATATAGTAATGTATCATCAACATTCTGTCAAGAAAAGACTTTTTAAATGGTACACAAAATTCACTATCTTTATGCATAAGAACATATTTATATACTGCCCTGAAGTTAATAACTGTAATAAAAACACACAGTGAAGACTAATAAAACTCAAGCCATGGAACTGGGAGAAGACATTTGCCATACATATATCTGGCAATACATATATTTGCCATACATATATCTGGGTGGTGGGGAGGTTCTTCCTAAACAAAAGACAAGCACAATAATAGAAAAATATGCAAGAGACTTGAATAAGCACTAAATTAGAACATTCAATATATTAAAGGGTGTTATACATAATTTATTATCTGGGAAATGAAAATTATAATAAAAATTACAGAAACAATACTGAAAGTTGATAATAATGTAATCATCTGTAACAACCACAGACTGTTAGTAAGAACAAAAATTGACAAAACTGTTTTAGAAAACTGGGAATATCTACAAAAGCTGATTATTTGCCTACTATGTGAAACAGCAATTCTACTCCCATGCATTTAACAAACATATGCAAATACGTGTTCACCAAAAGAGGAATATTGAAAAATGCACAAAATAGAAACAACTAAAATGTCTATAAATATTAGAATGGATAAGCACATTTTGACACAACTATAAAGTTATATATATAGTAATATATATGCATATACAACTGTGTATAAGTATGTAAAATGCCTGTAACTAATATATAAGATTATTATATTTGTAAGTAAACTTGAAGATTGACCAATAGAATTTTTTCAATCTGAAGGTGGGAGAAAAAAGAATGAAGAATAAAAGAAAAGAATTTCATAGAATTGTGAGGTGATATCAAGAATTCCATCATATGTGCAATAGGAGACTCAGGGAAAATATTTTAATAAATAGTGTTTATGGCATAAACATACTATGAAACATTACTAACAACGCACAAACACCAGAAGAGAAAATAAATAACTGGAAGCTCCTAAAAATCAAACACTTACCTTCGTCCAAAGACCTCACTGAAAGAGTTAAAAGCCAGCATACAGACTGGAAACAAATTTTGGCTACAGCAACTCCAATCAGCATCTAATCTCCATAATGTATAAGATACTTCTAAACTTCAACAGCAAAAAGACAAATAATTTAAAAAAGTGTGCAAAGGATATGAACAGGTACTTCACCGAAGAAGACTTCTAGATGACTAACAGGTACATGAGAGAATGCTCATAATCATTAGCCATTAGAGAAATCTAACCAAATCAAAACTACAATGAGATATCATCGTACTGGCACAAGACTGGAATTAATCCAAAAAACACAAAATAATAAATAAATGTTGGATAGGTTGTGGAGAGACTGGAACATTTCTACTCTGCTAGTGGGAATATACAACCACTTAGGCAGTCAATTTGTCACTATCCCCAAAAGCTAGAAATAGAAATACCATACCATCTAGCAATCCCACTTCTTGGAATATACTCGAGAGAAAGTAAGGCTGTCATTCAAATAGATACATGCACAACCATATTTATTGCAGTACTGTTCACAGTAGGAAAAAGATTCAGTCAACCTATGTGTGCACCAACAAATGAGTGGAAAAACAAGCTTTGGTATATTTACATAATTGAATAATATGCAATGATAAAGAACAACAGTGATCTTGGGAAACATCAGAACACGGAATCTGCAAGATATTGTGCTGAGTGAAATCAGTTAGTTGCAAAAGGACAAATATTGTATGAGACAACTATAATGAGGACTCAGGAAAAGATTCAAACACAGAAATAGTCTTCGATGCTTACGGGACTGATAAGGGAGTGAGAGGGGTGTTCACTGATTAAATGGTAGATAAGAATTGGGATAGCTGATTGGAGGGACAGGGCGCAGTACAAGGGATGCCAGCACAACTGGTGTAAACCAAACTCTGATATTGCCTAAACAAATTACAAAAAGAAGAAGAAAAACAAACAGAAAAACAGTGCTTTTGAGTTGATTTTGACTCACAGGCATCCTATAGCAACCCTGTAAGACAGAGAAGGACTGCCCCATAGTGTTTCCAAGGAGTGTCTGGTAGATTCAAACTGCTGGCATTTTGGTAAGCAGCCGTGACAATTAACCACTAGACCACCAGGGTTTCCTGTTAGTGGTTAAACAAACAAACAAAAAACAACCCCATTGCTGTTGAGTGGATTCTAACTCATAGCAACCCTACATGTCAGAGTAGCACTGCCCCATATGGTTTCCAAGGAGTGTCTAGTGAATTTGAAAAAAAAATTCCTCTAGCTATCCAACTATCATTCTTGCACTTTTCTAGATCTATACTGCATTCCAATCAGGGAATAAAACACATTTATATAAAAACAATTTTTAAGACAAAAATTTGAAAAAAAAACATACTGAGAAGTGCAGTACAATTTTTCAAATTAAATATATACATAAAAATGTAACACCCACTTTGCAAGAACACTTGCACACAAAATGATAACATTTAGCACGTGTGAAATCACTGTTTTTGGCAAAGAGAAGAAGAATGGGAGTTGTGTACAGGGCTATAAAATCCAAAAGCCACTGCCGTCCAGTTGATTGAGACTCACTGTGACCCTGTAGGTCAGAATAGGACTGCCCCATAGAGTTTCTAAAAAGTGCCTGGTGGATATGAACGGCAGACCTCTTGGTATGCCGAAGCAACACTTTACCACTACCGCACCAGGTTTCCAAGGCTATAAAGACATAATAACTAATGTAAAGAAAATGGGCCTTTTTGTTTGTGAAGAGAGTGGGACATGAACTGAAGAAGTTGATATAAAGAGTATTAACTCGGTTTTCCATACTTGAAGGGTGATGCTACTAATGCCCTTATTAAATTAAAAAAAAAAAATTGGAGTAGAAAAATCTATATTACTATCATCTTCACTAGGAACCATTATACACATACTATGTTTTAGGGAACAGGATTTGAAATATTCAATTTTCCTCACCTTAGAAGTCTTCTGAAACATACCAAAGTAAATGTGCAGGAAGAACAACTGAATTTTATAATGAATTAATTTAAAATATTTGAGTACCTATTTTTGTTCTTATAGACGAAATATTTCTCTACGTAAGGACTGATAACTTCAGTTTGTATATTTACAGACTATTATTTATAGGGAAACAAATTTAAATAAAAAATAAATATATTCTCAAATATCAAAATAAAATTCAGAGATTATTCACGCTTTGATTAGTAAATTTTCCAACTAACATTTGTTGAATTTTTTTCTATGAAAAGAGTTAATAACACTTTTTAGACATCATAAATTTCCAAATTCACAGTAACTGAGAAAATACGTTCAGTGTGTAGTTTGTAACCAGAAGTTTGATTTGTATGTTGAATTATAAAAAGTATTGGAATACTGTCCATATAGCAAACAGGTTTATCATAATGCTGAGAAGATTATGGATTACTGAAAAAAAAATTAAAGAAAAGGAGACAACATATTTGGTAAGGATTTTCAAAAATAAATGTTTACTTCTCAGTTTGCAAGTTTCTTCCTTTTCTTTTATGATGAGGGAAGATGTGATGATACAAAAATCAATGTAGGAGGCAGAATCAAAATGGCAGACAAGACACACATCTTAATTCTCACTGAAAACTAAGGCTTGGAGTGATAATTAAATGGAGTCTTCTGGACACCTGATGAGCCCTAGGACATGGAATAGGGATATCAATTTGTACCACATGCCACTGAACAGGAAACTTCCACTCTTTCACTGACCCCCATGCTTGTTGAATGTCTGGCTCTTGGGGACTGAAAGTAACAGCCATTTTTAACTTTTTTTTTCCTTTTTGCTAGCCAGCAGCAGTGATTGGGCTTAACTGGCAGCAAAGTACAGCTGCACTGCTGACATGATCAGTGGGAAGAATAGCCATATTTTGAGATCCAGGCTCTGGACTCTGAACACCTCAGCCCCTCCACCCTCTCTTTCTGAACTTCCACCATTGATTCAGTAGGACGCCATCTTGTTCAACTGGGAGGTCTCATCAGGGGCTAATTAATTCCCTGGCTGGGAGGCAGTGCCAGCCCAGGGAGCACTTTTCCAACAGAAGAGTCGTGTTTAGCACAGTGTACCTTTATGGGTGGGGCCCGGCAGCAGATGACAGCAGGACAGTAGTCTTTCAATACTTTAACTAGATCACAGCATCTGGGGATGGATATAGAGGTGCCTCCATTGCCAGCTGAAAAGAGTGGTTTGCATGCCTGACAGCCTGGCTGATTTTGGAAGCTGTCAGATAGCCTTTACCTTTCAAAATAAAAGCCATGGAGAAATAAATGTGGTGTAGCCTGACAGGATCTCCTCCACCCTTTACTGACCCACAACATAGGGTCAGCTGATGGCTCCCCAGTGACTCCATCATAAGTAGGACCATGTCTTTGCCAACCAGGAAGTAGAGGCTGCTACCCTAGAAATTCCTCTGGATCCAGGCACTGGAGTACATAGAGGTGACTGGTGACCAACTCTCTTCTCAGACTGTGCTTCAACTTCTGTTAATGCAACACCACAGAAACTAAACAACCTTTAGATTCCCCCAAAGCAGCAAATCTAGGCCAGACATTTAATGAAAAACCCACTCATGGCTCCAGAAAGCTCCCAGAAGAAAAAGCCAAAGAACTTCCTGGACAAAGAAGCCTTTATGAAACTTTCAGAGGTTGCCTACAAAAGAATTATATAGAGACCCCTCCCATACATAATACAAAATTCAGCAGAGCAGAATTAAAAATTAAGCAAGCTGTTCGAACTGATGGAACACCAGTCTTCTGAAATCCAACAGATCAATAACAAAATTAAAGAATTAGGCAATTCAATTCAAAGCCAAAAAAACAGAACTGAACAAATGGAAAACAGAATTTCAGACTAGGAAGACAGAACTACTGATGCCAGCACTTGTGAGGAGAAATCAGAGGAAAGAAACAAGAAAAATGAAGAAGCATTAAGAAACATGTGGGACTACATCAAGAGGAACAATCTATGATTAACTGGAGTTCCTGAATAGGAAGGGTACCTGAAAACAGAGAGAATTGTTGTTGACTTGCTGACAGAAAACTTTCCTGAAATTATAGACATCCAAAACGTGTATCGAATGCCACCCAAAAGAAAGACTCCAAGACATATTATCATCAAGCTTAATAAAATAAAACATAAGCAGAAACTCTTGAAGGCAGCAAGACTCAAAGCAAAGCTAACATTCAGAGAGAAGCCCTATAGGCTTTCGTCTGACTTCTCAGCAGAAACTATGTTGGCATGGAGTCAGTTGGGTGGCAGATTCAAAGCCTTGAAGGAGAGAAACTTCCAATCAAAAATTATATATCCCGCAAAACTGTCTTTCAAACACAAAAATGAAATCAGGACCATTGCAGATAAACAAGCTCAGATATTTTGTGAAAACCAAACAAAAACTAGAAGAAATACTGAAAGAAGCTCTTGGCCTAGAAGAACAAAACTGTTAACTCTATATTTTAGGAGATTAACACAGGACACATCATCCAGAATCCTACTTAGTTAGGGAAGGCACAAATCTCAACCAAAGCTATAATATTGAAAGAAGTGATCCAGTGATTATATCATGAAAGCTATGTTATCATCACATTAAAAAGAGGGATATATTACAGTAGCTGTAGTCCTTCCAGAAGGAGAGGAAGTCAATAAGATATGTAGAAGTTAAAATTGGGTTTAAACATAGATTATTGAGGGGGATAATGTGGTAGTCGCAAAGCACAGTACAGATGTGACATCAAAACAAGAAACACAATATAGGAGTCTCAAAAAAAAAAAAAAAAAAAAAAACACTGAAAAGGGTGAAAAATCAACCCATAAAGAAGAATGTCTCAGAACAGAATGGTAAGAGCAGCAGAGAAAACATCAACACAAAAATAAATACACCAAAATGATGGCACTAAACACATACCTATCAATAAATACATTGAATGTAAATGGACTGAATGCTCCAGTGAAGTGATAGGGAGTGACATCTTGGATCAACAGACATGACCTGTCTATATGTTGCTTACAAGAAACACGCCTTAAACTTAAAGATACGAACAAACTGAAAATAAAAGGATGGAAGAATATACCAAGCTAACAACATACAAAGAAGAGCAAGTGTGGCAATATTAATCTCAGGTAAAATAGATTTCAATGTAAAATCCACCATCATGGACAAGGATGAACACTATTTATTACTGAAAGATTCAATTCACAAGTAGGACTGAACAATATTAAGTATTTATGCACTCAATACTAGAGGGGGAGCCTAGGGTCGCCATGAGTTGGACCTGACTTGACAGCACTTCCCTTTTGGCTATACTAGAGCATCTAAATACATCCAAGAAACACTGACTACATTCAAAAATGAGATCGATCACTCCACAACAATAGTGGGAGACTTCAACACTGCACTCTGAATATTGGACAGATCTTCTAGAAAAAAATTCAGTAAAGTCACAGAAGATCTTGTTGCCACAATTAACCAACTAGACCTCACTCACATATACAGAACTTTCTATCCATCAGCAGGTAACTATACCTTTTTCTCCAGTGCACATGGAACATTTTCCAGAATAGACCATGTGTTAGTTCACAAAGCAAATCTCAACAAAATCCAAACCCCTGAATTATTGCAAAGAATCTTATAAGACCATAAAGCCATAAAGTTGAAATCAATAGCAGAAAAAACATAGATAGAAACTGGAACTCATGGAAATTGAAAAACATCTTGCTAAAAAAGCCATGGGTTATAGAAGAAATCAAGAATGAAATAAAGAAATTTATGGATTCCAATGAGAATGAAAACACTTCCTACCAGAACCTCTGGGATACAACCAAAGCAGTGTTCAGAGGTCAGTTTATCTCTATAAATGCACGTATCTGGAAGGAAGAAAAAAAAAAAAACAAATCAAAAAACTAACCTTACAGTTTGAACAAGTAGAAAGAAAGCAACAGAGGAACCTCTCAGGCACTAGAAGAAAATAGATCATAAAGATTAGAACAGAACTAAATGAATTAGAGAATAGAAGAACAGCTGAAAAAATTGAAAAGACGAAAAGCTGGTTTTTTGAAAAGATCCATAAAATTGACAAACCATTGGCTAAACTTACTGAAGAAAAACAGTAAAGGAAACAAATAACCCAAATAAGAAATGAAATGGGAGATGTCACAACAGATCCAACAGAAATAAAAGATATCGTAACAGAATACTACTAAAGACTAGACTCTAACAAATATGAAAACCTAGAGGAAATGGACAAATTCCTAGATTCATATCACCTAACAAAATTAGCACCAGGTGAAGCAGAACAACTTAATAAACCCATCATAAAGGAAGAGATTGAAAAAGTCACCAAAAAAACTCCCAACCCAAATAAGCCCTGGTCCAGATGGCTTCACTGCAGAATTCTACCAAGCTTTTAGAGAAGAATTAACTCCAGTACTACTAAGAGAATTTCATAGCATAGAAAGGGAATGCTCCCAGATTCATTCTGTGAAGCCAGCATAACCCTGATACCAAAGCCAGGGAAAGATATAACAAAAAAATAGAACTGTAGACCAATACCACTCATGAATCTAGATGCAAAAATCTTCAGCAAGATACTTGCCAACAGAATTCGACAACACATCAAAAAAAAAAAATTTAATCATGACCAAGTTGGATTCATACGAGAGATGCAAGACTGCTTTAACATCAGAAAAACAATAAATGGGATCAACCACATAAATAACACAAAAGACAAGAATCACCTGCTTTTGTCAGTTGATGCAGAAAAGGCATTGATGAAGTCCAACACTCATTCATGCTAAAACCTCTCAGCAAAATAGTAACAGAAGGCAAATTCCTCAATGCAATAAGTGCCATTTATACAAAGCCAACCACTTACATGATCTTGAATGGAGAGAGACTGAAACAATTCCCCTTGAGAATGGGAACTAGACAAGGATGCCCACTCTCACCTCTCCTGTTCGACATTGTGCTAGAAGTTCTAGCCAGAGCAATCAGACAAGACCAAGAAATAAAGGGCATCCACATCAGCAAAGAGCTAAAAATCTCCCTATGTCGAGATAATATGGTTGTAAACGCAGAGAATCCTAATGAATCAATAAATAAACTACTCAAACTGATAGAAGAGTTCAGCAAAGTATCAAGGCACAAGATAAACATAAGTAAGTCAGTAGGATTCCTTTATAACAACAAAGAGATTATTAAAGAAGAAATCACCAAATCAATACCATTTATTATAGCCCCCAAGAAGATAAAATACCTAGGAATAAATCTAACTAAAGAAACAAGAGATCTTTACAAGGAGAACTAGAAGGCCTCACTACAAGAAACTAAGAGATACTTGCATAAATGGAGAAACCTACCCTGCTCATGGATTGGAAGACTTAACATTGTCAAAATGTCTATTTTGCCCAAAGCAATCTACACATACAATGCAATCCCAATGCATATACCAGTGACTTTTTTTAATGAGATAGAGAAACTAATTACCAGCTTTGTTTGGAAAGGGAAGGAACCCTGGATAAATAAAACACTATTGAAGAAGAACACATTAGGAGGCCCCTTACTATCTGACTTTAGAACCTATTACACTGCAACAGTAGTCAAAACAGCCTGGTACTGGTACAAAAAGAGGCATACCGACCAATGGAACAGAGTTGAGACCCCAGAGATGACACCATCCTCCTGTGAACAGCTGATATTTGACAAAGTCCCCAAGGTTTAAAAGTGGGATAAAAATGGTCTCTTTAACAAACGATTCTGGCAAAATTGGATATCCATCTGCAAAAAATTGAAACAAGGAACGTCTGTCACACCTTATACCAAAACCAACTCAAATTGGATAAAAAACCTAAATATCAAATCTGAAACAACAAAGCTCACTCAAGAAAAAATAGGATAAGCAATGGAAGTTTTAATACACAATGTAGACAGACTTCAAAAACTGACAAACCAAGAACAATCAACAAAAAATAGACAAATGGGAACTCCTAAGAATCAAACACTTTTGCTCTTCCAACGACTTTATCAAAAGAATTAAAAAAACACCTACGGTATGGGAAAAAATATTTGGAAACTGTATGTCTGACAGATGTCCTATCTCCATAATCTACATAGTACTACTAAATATCAACAATAAAAGAATAATCCAATTAAGCAAGGGGCAAAGGAAATGAATGGACAGTTCTCTTAACATGACATGCAAGTAGCCAAAAGACACATGCAGAAATGCTCAGAATCATTAGTTATTAAAGAAACTCAAATCAAAAGAATGATGAGATATCATCTCACCCCAACAAGGTTGGCCATGATCCAAAAAGCTCAAAACAACAAATGCTGGAGAGACTGTGGAGAATTTAGGACTCTCCTACACTGCTGGTGGGATTGCAAAATGGTACAGTCTCTTTGGAAAGCAATTTGGCACTTCCTTAAAAAGCTGGAAATAGATATGACATTTGACCCAGTAAGCCCACTGCTTGGAATATATCCTACAGAAGCAAGGGCTTTCACACAAACAGACACATTCACATGAGCAGACACATGCACATGAATGTTTATTGCAGCACAGTCCACAACAGCAAAAAGATGGAATCAACCCAGATACCAATGACAAATGAATGGATAAACTATGGTACATATACTCAGTGGAACACTATGCAATGATAAAAGAACAATGATAATTTTAGGAAGCATCTCATAACTTGGTTTCAATTGGAAGACATTATGTTGAGTGAAATTAGTCAGGGCACGAGGACAAATACTGTACGAGGCCGCTATGATAAGGACTTAAAAACAGTCATATACAGAAGAAAAGACTCTTTGCCAGCTACAGGGGTGGGGGTAGGAGGGAAGTACAGGGCTGGTCACAGATTAGGTAGCTGATAGAAATTTGGTTGGATGAAATCAGTGACAGCATGTATTATAAAGAAGATCAATTGAAAACTTTTGCAATCTTAACCCAATATGGCATGGACAGAGTAGCAGGGGTGAGGATGCCAGGGACTATGCACTCAGGGGACATCAAGGCCAACTGGCATAACTATCCTATTGTTAAGAGAGTCTTCTCCACCCCATATTGGTGAATGGTGTCTGGGTGCTTAAACTCTAACGAGCTGCCATCTGAGGTACACCAAATGGTCCCAACTCAGCAGGAACAGAAGATCTCCAAGGACCAAAACAACATGGGGTAAGAGAACCCAGAAGACAGAAAGACACACATTAATGGGTGACTACATCAACATGCGACAAGAAGAACCAGATGGTGCCCAGCGACCTCCAGTAACAGCCATGATAGGGCTCACGAAGTTGACTCCCAGTGGCAATATAAGACTAAAAGAGATGCACCCTGAGAACTCCACTGAAAGACCACAACTGAGGGTCCAAAGTCCTTGGGGTTTCCCTGGAAGCATGAGCCCTAGTCCTGATGCTACCCCTGATCATAAATCATTACTGAGGTCAACTCCTCAGATAGGAACGGATTGGACTCAGTGACACAGAGTGACTATGTCATGTGTGCACTTTTGGTCCTATGCATCTATAGGATGTCATCCTACTCGCCTCTTACTAGAGGGCAGTGGAGAGGGTAGAGAGGGAGGGACAGGAGATTTTTAAGAGGATATAACTTGTATAGCACAGAAAGGAGGAGTGTGCTGTTACCAGGCAAGGAGAGCAGTAGGAGCTGCACATAGGCAGGCATGTGAATTTAAACCAGATTGTACACTTTCACTCAATCACAATAAAAAAAAGGAAGATAGAAAAAATGGATGTAATGATGTCGTTGTTCATTTTTTCTGGGGAAGGTATATGGTGTAATGTTTCCTTTTTTATTTGCAATGAATATTGAATTTTTTGATTTTAACAAACAATAAGAAAGCTTACATTGAGAAAGTGCGTTGTACAGAAATATAGCACATTATGAACAGTTGGATAGTTGCCTATTGCCTCATTGCTGTCATGTTGATTATGACTCATAATGAACCTATAGGACAGAGTAGAAACGTCCCATAGTGTTTCCAAGGAGCACCTAGCAGATTTGAACTGCCAGCCTTTTGGTTAGCAGCCATAGCTCATAACTGCTAGCCACTGGGGTTTTTATTATCTGGTATAAATTGGACAGGTGCCTGTCAGGATGAGCAACTCTTGGTAGAAATTTTTAAAAAAAAACAAAGGAAAGGAAAGAGGGGAAAAAAAACTGCGTACTTGTGATGAGTTATATGATTTGACTACTTACAGAAATATAATAAATGTATGCCAGTGGTGACTTCAGGTTAAACTTCAACTCTGTGCTGTTTCAAAAAAAAATTTCAGAGAACTTATTCTTTCTTTTATTTCCATTGAAGAAAATAGATATACATGAAAAGCTATGTAGTGAATTGTATCCCTTCTAAATATGTGTTTTAAATCATAATCACTATGCCTGTTATTATACTTTCATCTGGGAGTGAGTTTTCTGTTATGTTAATGAGACGGGAAACACAGCTTGTGTTTAGAGTGAATCCCTGAGAGTAATAGAAAGAGTAGATTACACAAGCAGAGGTTGAGCAAAACTCATGCCAAACCAAATGTGTCCTGGAAGACTGTCCAGGAGCAGAAGCTCAGAAGAGACAAGGCCTTTCTTCCAGAGACTGAAAAGCGAGAAAACCTTCCGCTAGAGCTGGTGCTCGGAATTCGAACCTCTAGCTTCATCAGGTGTGAGAAGATACATTTCTGGTTGTGAAAGCTATCCACTTGTGGCATTTCTGTTATAGCAGCAATAGAAAGGTACCGCAAGCTATAACTGTGGCTTCCTTTGAAAGAATTATAATTATTTCTAAAAATACCAATTCATATACCTGAGTTGAATAACTGGTTAAAGTAAAAATAAAAAAGTAATGGGATATGTCCCTTTAAGTAGTAGAACAAGCTCAAATATGTTTCTACCTAATCAACAGTAAAATTAATTTCTACCCAGAGGTATTAAGCAAAGAATTAGCAAGTTGTTTGCCTGTGATTAAAACTCTGGTGAGCCAAATCCAGTAAATGCGAATGCAAGGACACAATTTTCTTTGCCCGTCCTTAAAACTCTAATCTGTGTTGCTTGCCATGGTGTGTAAGACACTTGATCAGTTGCTTGTAGTCCAGATATTCCTACCAATGGTGATTCTACATTGTGTTTTTTTTCTTCACCAGGTAAACTTCAACTGTTTTTCAAATAACAGCTCTGGAACTGCTGCTTTTGCATTAAAATTTTACTGGTGAATGGTTTAATCATAAAAAAGACAATCAGTTATTTCATTAAGAAATGTTCTTCTATAGACTGTTAACACAGGCAAAATGAAAACACAGACAAGTTAGTTTCAAAAAATCCTAGTATCCAAGGAGACAAATTTATGACTAGACAGAGAACTCAAAATTGACAGGATAGCTAATGTTCCAATAAGAGATCCCTAACTACATTCCATTTATAGTACCAGATGACCATTATAGATGCTTTATGCATATTATATTTTCTGTGGACCTTTTGTTTCATGAACTGCGAGAACTGACACTGCTTCTTGCTCCAATTACTTGTTGCATTCAAGCTATAAAATGTTTAGCAATAGATAGAAAATATTTTATCCCTTATTTAGTACGAGGCCAATGTATTAACCATCATTTGTTCAGAGTCCAAGTATTTGTCCACTTAATTGCATGTTATCACCACCAGTGGAAGAGCGCTCATCCAACCACATGCGCTTCAGTTGACCCAAGTAGATGTCATCATCTCGAGGCTCTACACCTGTATCTCTTGTGATTTCCTTTCAGTATCCTTTTCTGATTCCAGCTAACCTGTTTGTCTGAAGTTCTTCTTACAGTATACCAGTGTCATGATGACCAAAGTCATCACTGTTTTCAAAAGTACTTCATCTTTTTCTGTTTCATTCTGTTTTTCTACTTTAATATACTGAGTTTTGATTACTTTAGAAAATTTCTCAGAAACTCACCTGTCTCAGGACTGAGTTGCCCTGCACCTTTTTTTTCTTAATAAGAAAGATGATGGTCAAAAATAATTTTATGATAAGATGTGCCAATATATTTTTATTTCCATTCCTCTTTTAAAAGATATTCACTCAGGTGGTTCATTTTATAGGTCTAATTTCAACTATGGCTCCAGGAATTGACAGAATATCAATTGAGATGTTTCATCAAACAGATGGAGCACTGAAAGCGTTCACTTATCTAGGAAGACAGCTACCTGGCCAACAGACTGGAAGAGATCCATATGTATGCTTAGTCCAAAAAAAGTGATCAAACTGAATAAAGAATCTATCAAACAATATTAACAATATCATATGCAAGCAAAATTTTGCTAAAGATCAATCAAAAGTGGCTGCAGCAGTATATCAACATGGGACTACCAGAAATTTAGTCTGGATTCAGAAGACGACATGGAACCAAGTATATCATTGCTGATGTCAGATGGATCTTGGCTGAAAGCAAAGAATACCAGAAAACTGTTTAACTGTGTTTTGTTGACAGGGCAAATGCATTCAACTGTGTGGATCATAACTAATTACAGATAACATGGTGGAGAATGGGAATTTCAGAACATTTAATTATGCTCCTGAGGAATCTGTTCGTAGATTAAGAGAGAGTTCCTCAAACTGAACAAGAGGGCACTGCATGGTTTAAAGTCAGGAAAGTTGTGTGTCAGGTTGTATTCCTTTGTTATACCTTTTCAATCTGTACGGGAAGCATATAATCTGAGAAGGTGGACTACATGAAGAAAGACAGGACATCAAAATTGGAGGAAGACTCACTGACTATTTGCATTATGCAAATGATGCAACCTTGCTGAAAATGAAGTGAACTTGAAACCTTACTAATGAAGATCAAAGACAGCTTTCAGCACAAAATATACCTCAATATCAGGAACCAAAAATCTTCCCAGCTGGACCAATAAACAACATCGTGGTAAATGGAGAAAGGATTGAGTTTGTCAAGGATTTCATTTTACTTGGATCCACAATCAATGCCATGGAAGCAGCAGTAAAGATGTCTAAAGACACTTTGCATTGGAAAAATCTGCTGCAAAAGACCTCTGTGCGGTGTTGAAAGATGTCACCTTAAAGATTCAGGCACACGTGACCCAAACAATGGTGGTTTCAGTTGTCTCATATGCATATGAAAGCTGGACAGTGAATAAGGAAGATAGAAGAATAATTGACCCCTTTAAATTGTAGTATTGGAGAAGAATATTGAATATATATCAGACTGCCAAAACAGCTACCAGTTCTGTCTCCGAAGTACAACCGGAATATTTTTTAGAAGCGAGGATGATGAGACTTCATCTTACATATCACCTAGAGGGATCAGTCTCTGGAGAAGGACATCATGTGTATCAAAGTGGAGGGTCAGTAAAAAAGAGGAAGAGGTGCAATAATGGACTCAAGCATACCAACGATTGTGATCATGGTGCAGGACCTGGGATTGTTTTATTCAGTTGTACACAAGGTTGCTAAGAGTCAGAAATGATTCTGTGGCACCTAACAACAACAATTTCTACTGATTTTCTTCTTCATCAGGCATCAACCTCCTCCTCTATGTTCTTATTGTTCTACTTTTTAGTTCATTCGTTCATGCAACAGTTGTCACTGGAAAAACCTGAGAGCTCGGCTACCTGCCACAAAAAGCCAATTCACTGAGACAAGAGGTTTTTGAGGGTGAGATCGAAGGTTTTATTTGCAAGTCATTGCAAAGGGTCAGGGAGACATTCTCATCCTCAAATCTGTCAAACTGGTCAGGCAAACTCTGAGTATTTAAAGGAAAAGACCACACGCAGATGTAGAGAACGATGTGGGCAAGTTAGGGCACGTAGAGGTCAACTGAGTGGAGGTCAACTGGGTGGAGGGGATCCACTGGGTGGAGGTCTGCTTCACAATCTTACTGGCCATCAAAGAAAAGAGAGCGGAGTTAGTCATTAACTGGACAGTAACCTAGTACAATAATGCTCAGACACAAGTTGGTTCTCCATCCTCCCAGTCTCCTGCTTGATTCTTTAATCATTGGTTTTATCAAGACGAAAGGAGTCATTTATTTCCTGTAGCTCACTCAATCTACAGTGGAGCCTACAGAAGGCCGCTCCCTAGCATCGCTGCCTGGAGCTGGGGCACCGTGGACGCCGTGTCTTTTCTTTTGGGTCAGGGATGATCTGAAACGATATTTGTCAGGTCCCTTAGTTTGGGGCACCCCTGACGTGGAGGCTATTTCAGCCTCAAGTTTCACAATCACATATTGTCATTTTAATGGCACTTTTGTGTTATTCATTAGAAGTTAATAGATAAAGCAAAATCCAAGAGTATGTCAAACATATCGAGTGAAAATTTAAAAAACGTAAAAATAACATTTTAGCTTCTAGTTAATTTATCTTTAACATGAGTCGGATCCGACTCGATGGCACTTGACGTGGCTGGTTTTAACATTGCAGAAAGAAAATTTGAGGAACATCTATGAATTTTGGAAGCCTGATGGCATAGTGGTTCAGTGCTACAGCTGCTGACCAAAGCATCAGCAGTCTGAATTCACCAGGCAGTCTTCGGAAACTCTATGGGACATTTCCACTCTGTCCTGTAGGTTCACTATGAGTTGGCATTTACTCCACAGTACCTTTTTTTTGTGTGTTTGGTGTGAATTTCAGAGGGCTGGGTGAGTGTACAAAAGAATCTGATTTTTAGAATGTATAAAAGAAAACATATTTCTTTAGAATTTTACTGAAGACACAATACATTGAGAGAGGAAAGCCTGAGTGATTATAGCCTTTCCTAAAATACCAGAAGCCGGAGGGCTTCAAACCTGAAGAGTTATAGCCTTGTTAAAAGCACCAGGAGACTGGAAGCCTGGAACAAGAGAAACCCCCACTCAAGTGCTTCCTGTGAGCAGTACGACCCCAGAGAAAGGAGAGCCCTTCTCTCAACTTAAGAATTTGCTTATCTTTATCTTTGCAACCATGTTAACATCAGTTAGAAAGTAAAATACTAATTTGTGATACTGCTACACCAATGAAATTGAAATATGAAAATCTGGAAAACTGTAGTTGCCAATTGGAAGAATGTACAAAAATTCCTTCGCTTGCTTCTTTGAGAAAACGGAATGGGGTGCACAGCCAATTTTTGGACTTGAGTCTGACTGCGGCACCGCCAGCAATAAATCCTGTTCCTCTTAAAAGACAAAATGGTGTTTAAGATCTTTTCTGCTCTGTGGGCCAAACTTGTCTTTTCCCTACAACAATATCCCTAAGTAATTTCATCCTTTAAAGAACTTACCATCTAAGAAACTTAACAGAAGTCATGAATTGAATTGTGTTCCCCCCAAATTATGTTTAGCAGTTTGTCTGGGCCATGATTCTCTGTACTCTGTGACTGACCTCCATTGTATAATTTTTTTTCCTAATCTCTCCCTATGGCTAATAGAGAGGATTAGGGTGGGACTGTAAGGTCACTTCTCAGCTCCAATGTATAGGGAGTTTCCTGGAGTGTGGCTTGTACCACCTTTTATCCTCTCATCTTACAGGAGATAAAAGTGAAAGGAGCAAGCAGAGAGCTGGAAATCTCATACTATCAAGAAAGCAGCGCCAGGAGCAGAGTGCATCCTTCATGCCTGCGGTTCCTTCGCCAAGATGCTCCATGACCAAACCCTGGTGCAACACAAGGGCATTGCCCCAGAGCTGATGAAGAGGGAAAGCCTTCTCCTGGAGCAGACACACTGAATTCAGACTTGTAGCTGACCAGAGTGTGTAAGAATAAACTTTCTTTGTTAAAGCCATCTACTTTGTGGGTATTTCTTTTAGAGCAGTACCAGATGGCTAAAATAGATGTCAAATGCACTACATAAAATAACTAGCACTTCACCTCCTGTTGTCGTTTGTAACTTTTTTATAAATTTTTTTTCTCTGTGGAGAAACTTACCTTTCCAGATCACTGAAGCATATTGTGTTTTATTTTTCCTAATTACAAATTCTTCTCACTTAGTATGTTTTCTTTCTTCACTGAAATTTATTCTTTAAAATACCAATTTAACTTACACTGAATAAAGTCAAATGGAATTTGAAAGTATTCCCTTTGTTGTCAAACACTTTTAAATCAGACATCAATTCTTTTTAATTTATCCATTAAAAATTCCCACAAGCCAGTCTGTGAGACACATAATTGGGAAATGAATTATTAATTAGCAGTTTGATGGAAAGGGAAATCAGCTATCCCTGTGTTAGCGAATAATCTTTTTTGTTGTTTTTAATAAATGGAAGGATTCAGTAATTTACATCATGTAGGTGAATTTAGGAGAAAATAAAATTTATCAGCTGAATTTTTATGTCAGATTTTTGGAGTATAGGTTATAGAGAATTACATTCATCAGTTTTATTTGCACAATTTGATGAATCTAATCAATGTACACTCTCATGCAACTATCATCACAAAATATAACCCAGTAGTATCCTCATGCTTTTTTGCAACAAAATACTACCCTTCAGTGTAGCCCCTGGTACATTATAGTGTCTTTCAGACACTATAATTTTTTTTTCTAGAATTTCATTAAACTGAATAATACAGTAGACAGATGCTTATATCTAGCTGCTTTTATTTAGCATAATGCTTTAATATACATTTCTGCTATGCAGTACGATAGTAGTTATCCTTTGTTACTCAATGTATTGTAAGGATATATCAAAATTAGTTCATCTATCCATTAATTGAGTAATGTTTTGGTTGTTATCAATGTTTGAGTATTATAGACAAGCTTGCTCTCAACATTTGCTTAGAAGTATTTGTCTGGATACAGTTTTATTTTTCTTGGGTAAATAGCTAGGAGTAAGATTGTTAGTTTTCATTAGTAAGTATGTGTTTTACTGCCAAAGTGTTTGTATCATTTTACATTCCCATTAACAATATATGAGAGTTTTACGTATTCTATATACTTTGCAATACTTGATATGTTTAGTCTTCTCAATTTTAGAAATTCTAGTGGGTGGGTATTTGTGTCTTGTAGCTTTATTTTTAATTTCCTTTATGACTAAAAATGCTATGCATATTTTCCTGTGTGTATTGTATACTCACGTACTTAAGCCCAGGAAGTGACTTTTAAAATCTGTTCCTAATTTTATTTGGAGCCATCACTTGATGAATTGAAACATTTTTTTCTATGGTGTAGACACAAGTCTTTTATCAGTTTTGTATTTTGTAGATATTCCACTCAGCTTTTATTTTTATTGATCAATAAGGATGTTTAAAAATACAGCTTTTAATTTTTATAAAAATTAAATTGATTTTTTTCCTTTTGATATTCATGTTTGTTATGTCTACATGAGAAGCAGACACCAAACCCAGGCTCAAAGGTTTTTATCCCATATATTGTATAATAAGAGTTACAGTTTTAGCTCCTGTGTTGAGGTCTTTTATCCATTTCATGTTTTCTTTCTTAAATATGATGTGGTGTCTCAAAGTTTACTTCTGCATATGAATAGTCTACAGTTTGACTCCTTTTGTTGGGCACATCAGGCTTTCCTGATTGTGTTTCCCTAAAGTGTCAGCAACACTGAGTATTAGTTGAACAAATATCTGTAGATCTTAGCTGTGACTATATATTCACTGGGCTTATATTTCATACCATCATTTTATGTGTCCATCCTTGAGCCAATAGCACACATTCTTGATTAGTGTAGTGTGAGCGAATAAGTATTAAAATCTAATAGTCTAAATCTCGCAGCTTTGCTTTTCGTTTTCAAAATTGTTTCAGCTATTCTAACTCTTTATGTTTCTATAGAAATTTGTAGGGTTTTATTTATTTATTTTTGGTAGGGTTATATGCTTACTGGAATTTTGATTGAAATTACATTGAATCCTTAAATTGATTTGTAAAGAATTATCATTTTATCCAAAAAACACTAAACAACAAATGCTGGAGAGACTGTGGAGAGATTGGAACTCTCCTCCACTGCTGGTGGGATTGCAAAATGGTACAACCTCTTTGGAAAGCAATCAGGCACTTCCTTAAGAAGCTGGAAGTAGATAAATAATATGATCCAGTAATCCTGCTGCTCAGAATTTATCCTACAGAAACAAATGAACAGACACATGCACATAAATTTTATTGTATCTGGCAAGCCGCCATCTGAGGTACACCAAATGGTTCCAACTTAACCAGAACAGACACAAGGGAAAAACAGCCCAGGAGACAGAAGGATCCATATGAATCAGAGACTGTAATCACCATGTAACCAGAAGAACCAGAAGGTGCCTGGCCACTACCAAAGACAGCCGTGATGGGGCGCACAGTGTTGAGTCCCTGTGGCAAAGTGAGTAAAAGAGGGTTACACCTCAAGAACTCTACTGAAAGAACACAACTGATGGTCCGACAGCCCAGTGGATCCCCTGGGAGCATGGCCCATAGACCTGTTGCTGTCCCTGTCTAGAAAACACTACTGAGGTCAACACTTCGGACAAAAATGAACTAGAACCCGGGACACAATGTGACCATATTATATGTGTATTTTACGATTCTATGCATTTAGAGGATGCTGTCCTACTGGTCTCTTTCTAGATGGGAGAGAAGAGGGTGAAGAGGAGGGGACAGAAACTTATTAAGAAGATACAGCAAGTATAGAATGAAAAGGAAGAGTGTGTGGTCACTGGGGAAGGAGAGCAGAAGGAGCTTCCGATAGGCCAGCATGCAAAATTGATTTGGATTGTATACTTTCACTTCATCACAATGAAAAGAAAAGAATAAAAAAAATTATTTTAACAAGTCAAGTATTCTAATACATGAGTGTTTTATATTACTCATTTCTTTTGGTCTTTTTTTATTGTATCTTGGAAG
Organism: Heterohyrax brucei; assembly: GCA_028571685.1. Lineage (NCBI taxonomy): Eukaryota > Metazoa > Chordata > Mammalia > Hyracoidea > Procaviidae > Heterohyrax > Heterohyrax brucei. Next base: position 92,067,780 of record CM053146.1, read on the forward strand.
CAATATGTAGTTTGATGTGTAAAGATCTGGCAGGTATTCTGTTAAATTTATCTTTATGAAGGTCAGGTTGTTGAACTTCGTAAACAGTAAGGTTATCAATATTTAATTTCTAATTTTTCATTGCCCCAAAAGATAAATATGTATTATTTATGTACACTGAACTATATTGAGGGAGCTCACCAGATCATTAGTTGTCATGGGTTGTATTTCCCCAAAAAATGTGATAATCAGTTTGGGTGGGCCATGATTCCCAGTATTCTGTGAGTTTCCCTATATGTTGTAAGTCCTAATCTCTGCCTGTGGTTAAGGGACAGCATGGATTATGTTAAAGAGGATTAAGGTGGGACTGTCACTCCCTTACCAAGGTCGCATTCCTAATCCACTATAAAGGGAGTCTCCCTGGAGTATGGCCTACAGCCCCTTTTGTCTTATAAAAGATAAAAGGACACAGAAGTAAGCAGAATTGGGCACCTCATCCTCCCTAAAAGCAGTGCCAAGAGAAGATTGCATCCTTTGGACCCAGAGTCCCTGCACCTGATGAGCACTTTTACTATGGGAAGACTGAAGACAAACACCATCGTGCAGACGCTATAGACAGTTTCTTCCCCTGGACTTAATGTCCTGAATTTGAATTTTTAACCTACTTCACTGTGAAGAAGTAAATATCTCTCTGTTAAAGCCATCTTTCTATTATAGCGGCACTAGATAACTAAGACTATACAGTTCTACAGGTTTTTTTTTTTTTGGTAGATTGCTTAGATTTGTCTACAAAGCTGATAAAGTCAGCTTTGAGTCAAGGGGATTTTATTTTCTCCTTTCTATTCTGCTTTTCTATCTATTCTTGCCTTATTGCACTGATTAGTATCTACTAGTGTTGAAAAGCAAAAACGAGCCATTGAGGACTAAGGGGAGGCTGACACAAGCCATACTGGCTTCGTATGCATGTAAAAGCTAGACCAGGAATGAGGAAGAACAAAGACTAATTGATGCTTTTGAATTATAGTGTTGATGAAGAATATTTAATATGCCAGAAGAATGAATACGTCTGTCTTAGAAGAAGTACAGCCAGAGTTCTCTTTTGAAATGATGGTGATGAGACTTCACTTCTGTTACTTTGGAAATGTTATCAGGAGGGATCAGTCCCTAGAGAGGAATATCATGCTTGGTAAAGTAGAGGGCCAGAGATAAAGAGGAAGACTTTCAGCAAGACAGACTGACACAGTGGCTGCAACAGTGGACTCAAGCATAACGACAATTGTGAGGATGGAATAGGATGAAGTCGTGTTTCATTCTGCTGTGCATAGGGTCATTATGAGTGACAGCTAACTCTATGGCACCAAGTAATACCAACAGTATCCACAGCACAATGTTGAAAAAAGTATTAGTAGTAAACATCCTTACTTTTTCTCTCAATGACAGGAGAAAAGTTAGTGTTTCACAAAATAAATAAAATTTTAACTATAGTTTTTTTTGTGTGTGTTTGTTTTATAAGTTCTGTTTTTCAGATGAAGGTGATTCTTTTCCATTATTAGATTGCTAAGAATTTTACCATAAATGATATTGAAATTTGTGAATTGCTTTCTCTGCATCTACCAAGATTATTTTGTACTATTTTTTAAAAACTGTTAATGCAGTCACATACATTGATTAATCTTTAAATATTGAACCAACCTTGCATTCACTGGGTAAATTTACTTGGTCATGACATATTGTCTGTTATGTCATTACTAGAATTAATAGTATAATATAATTATTATAATAAACCATTGCTGAAGCAATGACCAATCTATTCACTGATTTTAATGGGGCAAAGCCAAATCTTTTTACCATAACCAATTTTCTTTTAGTCTTCTCCTCTCTCCTTCTATATTCTTTTCTGTTTTAGTAAGTAAGATACAAAGAAAATAATAAGACAGACCATAGTATAATTTACAAAATAGTATGGTGTTGGAATTTTGAGTTGTGGTAACTTATGAACATAAACACATAAAAGGACTATTGGAAAACAAGGACAACTGAAAGCAAATGCACTAAAATATCTGTCCTTATTGGTGTTGGGATGCACTATCACAGATAACAAAACAAAATACTGTAGTCAAGCACAGTTTTTATTAAGCACAGAGGAACACACAACAGGGGATCTAGAGGTATTGTGATGAAAAGGAGATGGGAGATTGTTATACAATTTGATCATCTGGTATGAGTGAGTCTAACATGGCTTTACGCACACAACACGCAGTTCTATCTAGAAGGTGGTGAAAGTCAGAGATTAGTTATTCTGACTTTTTTAAAATACATTTTTTAAGCTTGTAAGATTAAAACAGAGTTCTAGTGGACACTGGTAAAGAAATATTCACTCATTGTACAGTAGTATAAACTGAGGATTTAAAATATTTTTATTGTTTCTCAGGGTCCTTTCTTGTGTAATTTTTCTGCCATAGTAACAGAACACTTTGTCTAATTATTGTTATTATTCTGTGAAAGTTATTTACATTTCATTTGGAGCTGACAGCCTCTTAGCTGCCAGCTGCCAAGGCCATTCTTTCAGTTTCTATTTAGGAAATAGTAAAAATACATGAATATCCTGATATTATTCTTTTTATGGAATCAATGCGTGTAATGTACATGTTGTAACTTAAATTAATAGTTGACAGACAACTCTGGGTTTTAGTCATAGTATATAGAAAACCAATATCCCTAGTTAATGAGCCCCTAAAATTAAAACCATATGATAAGAGCACAGATTTATGAACATGTCCCTGACAAATATTGTGTGTATATTAATAGATACTTAATTAAAAATGGCATTTAAGAAGTACGACATGTGGCCAGCACACCATATTAGATGCTCAACGTTTAGCGTGTCACTTTTGAATTCTTTCCACAATAGACAGAAAATGACATTTTCTGGTGTACTCATTGGCAGACTCTAAAACCCTCTGCTTCTTCACAAAGAGTCAACATGAATCATACCATGATGGAACACTTTGTGAATCCGTATTTTTTAAACATTCATAAAATTAATGATCTTTTTATGGAAAGGATGATAAGTTGGAGTCACTCCTTTATAACAGGATATAAATTTAGCAGCACAGTAATCATTTCAAGGAAGTAATGAAGAAGTCTATGCTCCTTATAATCAAAATGTATCCTATGTCTATGAAGAGATGGGACTCAGGAGAAAATGTGCAAGTGGATTTTAACAAATATTAAAACTTGAACCCTATATATGTAGTCTTTGTAGAAATTTAGATAATTAGGAGACAGAGATTTTAAGCAAGGAGTAATTTGGTTAGTATTTGTAATCTTTAACAACAGTAATTATAATAAGAACAAAACCTCATTCTGACAGCAGTGAATGATGAATTAGGAATGGCCGGAATATTAGAGGAAGAATGTCAGGAGGCTAATTCAGTGAACTGGGAAAAAATACTGCGAAGAATTTTAACCAAAGCAGAAGATATAGAAATCAAAAAGAGGAAACAACTTGGAGAAATGAATAGAAAATACAATAGAAATTTGTTAATATGAGATCAGAAATATCTATGTATTCAATCAACAAAGGTTTACTGAGTGTGGTACAATGTTTAAGAACCCACCTGCTGTGCCAAAGGTTGTCAGTTCAAACCCACCAGCTGCTCCTTGGAAACCTTATGGGAGCAGTTTTCCTATCCTGAAGGGTGCTGCTGCATCAGAGTTGACTTGAAGGTGCAAGAGTTTTTTTGTGTGGTATATGGTTTGATTTCAGAGGTGACAGTACATTTTTTCTCTTGAGACTAAGCAAATAAATAGGAAGATATACAATTGAGAGGGAGAGAGACAGAGGGTAACTAGTGGCTGACATGATCAGTTTGAAGCATGAGGTGTATTTCTAGGCTTAGAACAAGAGAGAGGCAAACTTCAGAATAGTTAAAAACTGTATGCTTCATGAGGAAGGCCTTTAAGCACTGGAAAGTCTATAAATTAGATGTTTCCTTGTTACAGTAACTAATATTTTCTATAATTAAAAAAAGACTGGCCAGATTAAACATTTAAGTCATCAATAAGCAAAATGCATATATAACTCTCCTTTGGGACTGTTAAAGACATTTAAAAATTGGAGTTCCTGATGCTTTACCTGGAGGAGGCTTATTAGAAGATTTGGTAAGAACTAGTTCATGGTTCTTCCAATTTATGAGAAACAGAAAGAATGAAAGTGAAAAACAATAGTTACAGAAATCAACAATGAGCGAGAGGTAAATGAAACCCTAACAATGTTAGTATTACACAGAACGAGGTGTATGACCCTAAAGTTGTCTCGGTCAGTAGCTAAAGACCGTAAGCAGGGAAAAACGTGCCAGTTGTACTCTTCAGGCCTCAGATGCTCGTAGTAGCATAATACGGAGGTTTATATCAGCTTTGCAGAAGTTTCTGACACAGAATTTAACAAGCTATGCCAAGGTATTTGTGATGTCTGCCACCCAAGTTTTAGGAGAGAGAAGGAAGATTTAAGCTTAGGAACTGTGATTTTTAAATGAGAAAAAGGTGGTAAAAGCAATACAGAAAATTGATATTATGGGTACTCAGAGTATTATCCCAAAGTAATGATATAAAAATCTACTATAGAGATTAAATTTTATTTCAGACAGTGGGAAGGAGAAATAAACACTAGTCCTAAAAATGAAATGTCTTATTTAACTTAAATCACATAATATAGTATTTGCCAATGGTTTTCCCATGAGATAGTTTTCAGAAAAAAGAAAAAAGTCTTGCAATCCTTGTTTCTTAGGAGCATCCAGACTGTACTTCCTTTGCAACAGATTTGTTCATTCTTCTGACAGTCCAAGGCTTATTTCATATTCATTGCCAATTCAAAGGCAACAATTTTTCTTTGGTCTTCTTTATCCATTGTCCGGTACAGCATGCATATGAGATTATGGAAAATGCTGTGACCTGGGTCTAGCACACATTAGTCCTCAAAGCGACATCTTTGCTGTTCAGCTCCTGAACAGATCTTTTGCAGCAGATTTGCCCAAGGCAATACATCCTTTTTTTTTTTTTTGAGTTCTGCTTCTTTGGGCATTAATTGTGTATCCAATTAAAATGAAATCCTTGACATCTTCATTATTTTCTCTGTTTATCGTGATATTGCTTATTGGTCCAATGTGAAGGGTTCTGTTTTCTTTATATTATATATATGCTAAAGGCTCCAGTCTTTGATCATCCTCAATAAGTGCTTCAAGTCCTCTTCACTTTAATAAGCCAGGTTACATGATCTGCGTATCTCAGGTTGATAATGAGATGTGCAGATGTGCTACATCATCTGCATATCTCTGGTTGTTAATGAGTCTTCCTTCTAGCCTGATGTCACACATTTCTTCATGCAGTCCAGCTTCTTAAATTAGTTGCTCAGCCTACAGCTTGAACAAGTATGATGAGAGGATACAAACCTGACACACACCTTTCCTGATTTTAAACCATGTAGTATCCTCTTGGTCTGCTTTCACTGACTGCCTCATGGTCTATATACCTTTTCCTCACATACACAATTGTTTCCAATTTTAATTCTTCATAATATTCACAGTTTGTTATGATTCACACAGCAGAACACCTTTGTATAGTCAGTGAAACAGAGGTAGACATCTTTCTAGTATTCTCTGCTTTCAGCCAAGATTCATTTGACATCAACAGTGATATCCCCTGTTCAATGTACTCTTCTGAATCTGGCTTGAATTATATTTTTTGACTGTCAATGCACTGATGCAGCCACTTTTGAGTGATCTTCTGGAAAATTTTGCATATGAAATTGATGACTTTTTTTTGCCACGGCCTTCAGTGCAGCTTGAACTGCTTCTTTTAGTACCATTCATTTTAGATCACATGCTACCTCCTGAAATGGTTGAAAGTCAACTAATTCTTTTGATACAGTAAGTGCGTGCTTCTTCTATTTTTTTTTTAAATGCTTCCTATGCCATGTACTATTTTCCCCATGTTCCTATTGTTCTGAAGCACTGTCGAGTGGGTTTTGGCTCACAGAGACCCTATGAACAGTAGAACAAAACGCTGCCCAGTCCTGTGCTATCCTCAAAATCATTGTTATGTTTGAGTCCGTTGTTACAGCCACTGTGTTAATCCATCTTCTTGCAGACTTTCATCTTTTTAACTGACCCTCTACTTTACCAAGCATGATATCCTTCACCAAAGAATGATCCCTTCTGATACCATGTCCAAAGTACGTCTCAACATCCTTGCTTCTAAGGAGCATTCTAGTGAACTTCTGCCAAAGTAGATCTGTTTGTTCTTTTGACAGTCTGTGGCGTATTCGGTATGCTTCACCAACACCATAATTCAAGGTGTCAGTTCTTCTCCAGTCTTCCTTATTCATTGTCCAGCATGCATAGGCATATGAGGCAATTTACTCAGCCACGACAAGTGCCAATGAGTTACTCAAGGCTTGAATTTTTTCTTTAGTTCTTACAGCTTGCAAAACGCCAAGCATGTTACTAACTTTTGGTTTTCTAACCTCCTATTTCATCACTTCTTCCTTTCACTTTAGCTATTCTACATTCAAAAGTGAGTGTCAGAGTCTCTTCTGACATTCATTTTGGTCTTTTGTTTCTTTCTTGTCTTTTTACTGACCTCCTGCTTTCTTCATGTATGATGTCCTTCATGTCATTCCAAAACTCCCCTGGTTTTCAATCATTAGCGTTTAATGAGTGAAACCTATTCTTGAAATTGCCTCTAAATACAGATGGGATATGCTCAAGGTTGTACTTTGTCTCTTGTTGACTTGTTTTAATTTTGTTCAATTTCAACTTGAACTTGCATATGAGCAACTGATGGTCTTTTCCAGAGTTTGCCCTGACCTTGTTCTGACTGATACTCTTAGGTTTTCCATTATCTCTTTCCATGGCTGTAGCTGAATTACGTCTGCATATAGCAAGTTATTAATGAGACTTCTTTCACTCTTCATGTCATGTTCTTCATGTAGTCCAGTTTCTTGGATTATTTGCTCAATATACAGACTAAGTGTGTATGCTGTAAGGCTACAACCATGGAAACATACACCTTTCTTGATTGTAAACCATGCTGTTTCCTTCTGTTTTCTGCAAAGGACTGCCTCTTGCTCTGTGCATAGGCTCTGCATGAGCACAATTAAGTGTTCTGTAATTACCAATCTTTGAAGAATTATTCACATTTTCTCATCATCCATACATTTAAATGTCTTTGTGTAGCCAGTGAAACACAGGAAACATTGATTGGATTTTCTCTACTTACAGCTAAGATCCATCTGACATTAAGAATGTCCTACCATGTCCTCTTCTGAATCTGGCTTAAATTTCCAGCATTTCCCTGTTGATGTATTACTATAATTATTTTTTTAGTTATCTTCAGCAAAAATTTTACTTTCTTATGGTGTTAATAATATTGTTCAATAATTCTTGCGTTCCATTAGATCACTTTTCTTTGGAATAGGTCTATTATGTGAACGTCTTCCAAGTGATTGACCAGAGCTTCCAAATTTCTAGGCATAGACGAATGTACATCATTTTGTTGAAACATCTCAGTTGGTACTCCATTAGTTCCTGAAGCCTTATTTTTTTGCCAGTGCAGCTTATACTTCTCCCCTGAGTACCACTGGATGTTGATCATATGCTGTCTCCTGAAATGGTTAAGCATTGACCAATTCTTTTTGATAAGTGACTATGTATTCCTTCCTTTTGTGATACTTCCTTCATCAATCAATTTCTTTTGTCCATAGAATCATTCAATTCTGCAACTTGAGGCTTTCATTTTTTTCTTTGAGCTTGAGAAATTCTGGGCGTATTTTTGCTTTTGGTTTTTAAGCTTCAGGTCTTCACATATACCATTATAAACTTGTCTTTCTCTTATTGAGCAGCTCTTTGAAATTTTCTGTTCAGTTCTTTTACTTCATTTCTTCTATTCACTTGCTTTATTCTATGTTCTAGAGGAAATTTCAAAATCATTTTTTTCAGGCCTCTTTTTCATATGTTGATTGCCAGGTATTATTCACAATCTGTCAGCTCCACTTAAACCTGTCCATTGTGAGTAACCCTACTGCCTTTTGCAATATCCATAGTAGCTTCTAGCATCACAATGACTTCCAAGCAACCACAGTAAGATGAACTTCATATGAGTGATGGCAAAAATACATTAAAAGTAAAAACAAAAAAAAACAATAACAAATAAATAAGGTCTATTGGATTGGTAAATATTGCACTGAAAGCCCTCACATAAGATTCATAACATGTATTAGAATACTAAAAAGGATGGGAAAGCTTTCAGTAAATATAGTTGGCTTCACAAACTCGTCTGAATCTTTTTTGTTGTGTGCGTATGTATGCATAGTAAGTAGTAGCATTCAGTGATACTTTGATGTTCAGTTTAGTTCTTTAAGCTGATCAGTTTGCAAGAATCAAATATCTTTTCTTATGTAGTTATGTTGGTATGGTGAAACTGTATCTTTCATGGTGTAACATATACAGTTGACCACAAACCTTTCTCTGACTCAGGTTTCTTACTAATCTACTTTTATAGCTTAAAGTACCTGATGCTGTTCAGTAGGGACTTATGTAACCGTGAAAGATGAAAGAAATATTTGTTGAAGCAAAATAACAGGAGTAGAAGATTTAAATACAAGGTAGTTCATCTAAGAAGTGTGACAAGGTAAAAAAAAATTGTCTTCATTTTTACATTATGCCACTAGATAAGCCTTGAAACCATGTTTGTGGTTTCCTGTGTTGTGGAAAGGACCTCTGGTAGTACTTGTTAGTGTGTGTGTGTGTGTATGTGTGTGTGTGTGTGTGTGTGTGTGTGTGAGAGAGAGAGAGAGAGAGAGAGAGAGAGCCAAGCCAAGTGCCGTCAAGTCGGGTCTGACTCATGGCGACCCTAGGGGCCAGCGTAGAACTGACCCCCAGAGTATTCAAGGAGCGCCTGGTGGATTTGAACTGCCGACCTTGTGATTAGCAGGAAAGAATGCTTTGAAAAACCAGAGGTTCCCCCATGTGACCTAATGGAAGGTATCTTGCAATATATCCAGCAACAAAAATCCGGGTGTAAAAATGGGCACACACCAATCTTAGTGTCCAGGAATTCCTTGGAGGTTTTTGGTAACCACATATTCTCACATAATGTATCTCAAAATCCATATTACCAACCAAAAATTTAAACATACTCCATAACTCAGCATACTTCCAGTAGTGAAAACTCATGGTGACAACAAAAAAAAGATATAGGCAAAAATAATTGGACCATGACAGGGTTATACCAATCATTTAGAAATATGAAATGCCAATTTAACTATCAATAAATACAATATGTCCCAAGGAAACTTAATGGTTATTTATATGTCACAGTGTGATCTCTTAATCAGCTCGACATGTAAGTTATTGAAGTGGCTAGCTTTCTCAAATGTATTGCTATTTTTAGTTTCTATCTTTCTATTTCTGCATTTATGGGGAATAAAAGATCAAACAGTTACCATGGAGTCAATTTTGACTGGTGGGGACTCTATGTGTGTCAGCATAGAACTATGCCATGTAGGATTTTCAGTGCTGGCTTTTCAGAAGTAAATCACTAGACCTCTTTTCTTAGGTGCCTCTAAATGGATTCCAGCTACCACACTTGGTTAGCAGCTGAGTGAGTTACTGTTTGTACCACCCACGGACTAGGCTTAGAAGAAAGAATAACCTTTTCTTTACTTGATAAAATAGCATGACAGTTTAAGTGTATGTATTTTTTCTTTCCTTTCCTTGATTTATTTATTTTAGAAAGCACACTAGAGACCAGCAATCTGATTCCAACTCATAGAGACCCTATAGGCAGAGTTGAACTGCCCCATAAGGTTTCCAAGGAGTGCCGGATGGAGTTGAACTGTCAACCTTCTGATTAGCAGCAGTAGCCCTTAACCACTACACCACCAAGGTGAAGTACTATTCTTTCAGGACTGCACTGATTCCTGAATTGACCTGAGAGTTTCTCCCATCCCAGGGCATGTGTCCAAATTATAGCCCACTGTGGGGATACCTTGTGTTTTCATGAGAAGGGATCCCCGGAGGTATCCCTAACCAAGATTCATCTTAGACCTAGATTGGGGATAACAAACTGAAGGGTCCACACTGCCTTTAAACTGTTTAGTTTGACCAGAAAAATTCAGGTTTTCAGAAATTGAATTTAAAGGACTCACACAGACAACATATTCCCCTTTTCACTCTAAGTCCAAAGTTCCTTGCCTCTGTTAACAATGGATTTGCTTCTCTGATTCCTTCAATTTACAGCACTAATTTCCTGGGTGATTACAGGGTGAACAATATCACCTGAGGACTTGTTAGAGATGCAGATTCTTAGGTTTCATTCCTCAATCCTGCAGTATCAGAAACTCTATGTGGGAATTCCAGTAATCTATGCTTTATCTGTCCAGATGATTCTGTTGCATGTTGAAGTTTGAGTTACAGTGTACTAAACGTTGTAACCTGTTCCCTGGCTTTTTATCTTTTCTGACTTCCTCTAGTAAAAGTAAAAGTATTCGGTGGAAAAAACTTTTTTCTTTTCTATTTTTCCCCTAATGTCACACTTTCACAAAATATGCTCCGATGGTCATCATAGTATATTAATGCCATGAAAGCATGCTCATAAGTATAGATAAATGTTCTGAGATGCTCTTAAAAATGTAAGTTTGAATAATTGTTTCTTTAACATTTTCAACCGTAGAGACTGTTTCCCCAAAATGATATGTATAGGCAGTCATTGGGTTATGGAGATTCACTCCTAATTATCTTTCGGTTGAATTTGTAGGTAAGTTGGAATATGTGCAGGCAGTTCTTACTTAGTTTTACTTTAGTACAAGACAAGTCTTCAAGGCTTTTCAATGATGTAAAAGCTACACCTGCTGCAAGTGAAGGTTATTACAATAAAGAACTTGTTGTGAATAGTGTTTGGTTCAGTCATTTCAAAGTGAAGGCAAATTTACTTGTCATTAATGGGGAAGTATGAGATGTCCATAAGTCAGATGTTTGTAACTTGAGGATTCACTGTGCTAACTTCCTAAGGGTCAAGTGGTTCTTTTAGGGGATTATCTGTCTCTCTTTCTTTATATACAATTCTCTCGAGTCAGTCAGTCAAAAATGAAGAAATAACCTCATGAGACAGCCTAGACCAACCAGATTGTTGCCTTTGCAATTTGCATCTTGAGCTAATTGAGATAAGAATGTAAAGTAGTTACAGTCAATTTATTTACTCAAGATATATTTATAAAAATGTATTACAATATATTGTTTCATGAGGAAACATAAATACTCTTCCCCACTCCCCCTGCCCCTACGATGACACTGTATTAACCCACACTACATCAAATCAAAATATTATTTAGATTTTCCCTGTGGTCACCTGGAACTATTTTACATTAACGATGAAGCTCTGGGTGACAGCAGTGAGGCAATGACTCCAAACTATCAAATTTGATATTTACAACTGAAGGTGAAATAAAGAAAAGCTAAAATTTGAAAATACTCATCTGTTTTAGACTAAATTTAAGGACCTTTTAATATCATACTTAAAAAAAATTTGTTACTGTATATAGTTGAAATGATAACTGGTATAATTATTACTTTTTATCATTTTTCCTCTTTGTGATAAGAGAATTTGTCATGAGCAAACCTGCACTACAATGAACCTGAAAGAAAACTGAAACTAACCATGAAATAGACTTCAGAAATGACAAGTATGTGGGTAAATATAAATAATGCTGTATCTCGTTTTATTAACTCTCAAAGATGAGGCACAATTTAAATCAAAAATAGTACCAATGCATTGGAATATTTATGAAATTTATAGTTAAACTTCATTACAATTTTGTACATTCTGCAAGCATCCCAAAGAGCACTGTGCACATTAGCTTGTCATTGTTTGTGCCAAAATCCAGATTTCCAGTAAAAATGTCTTCATATCTTATTTGTTTTCACATCACCAAGGTCTGTGCTCTGTATTAAGTTGGGAAATTGAAATATCAATTCATTTGTTAAAGACTACTATGTGAGTAATGAGTGTTTCAATTCCAAAAAAACAAATTTTGTGTAAAGCCAAAATTATTCTTTAAATGTTATCTTACTTTTTCATTTAATTGACTCATGCTCTAAATGTTCAACTAATTTGTCCTTATATGTACTGTATAAAACATCCTAGTTACTTGGCCTAATATCATATTTAATGTTTCTGTTCTACCTCCTAGTTTCTCGTGTTGTACCTGGGGTCTTGAAAGCATGTTAGCAGCCATTCGAGATAAACCAACAGATATATATTTGCCTAGATCAACAAAGGACAGAGAATCAGATATAGGAGGAATGAATGGGATATGTGGCTAATTGTCACCATGAACAACGGTCCTCTTTGAGGAGAAACCAGAAGAACTCAGCTATGCCTGGCTGTCATTCTTGGATATTTTAATGCAAGATTCTATAGTAGAATCCAAATCAAAGGGGTGGAGTGGAGAATGCAGAACAGAATATCATGGAGTCTTCACTTTCTAGGGGCATGGAGGCTTAATGAACCCTTCAAACTATTGCCCTGAGATAGTCTTTACATCTTAAACCTTGAATAAAAAATATTCTCTAATGTCTTCTTAAAATCAAAAAATAATTTAGCTTAACTAGTAAAGAAAGTTGCCCTTGAGCATTATGTATGCTCTTTTAAGATCTGTCTACATGGGACCAAACTGTTAAGAGACACTTCAGAGATGAAACCAAAAACTTAGCCAAAGTCACCCAAGTGCCATCGAGGGGCAGCAAATTTACATTACTAGAGGAGGATTAATTGAAAACAGAGAGTGAGAATGGTTGCACAGCTCTATGAATGCAATAAATGCCACTGAGTTGTGCATGTAAAAACTGTTGAATTGTATGTTTTGCTGTGTATAGTCTTGACAGGAAAAATAAAATAAAAATATCAGAATTTTCTTCTATATGTGTAGATCTTTTAGATTTACTTTTTCTATTTCCTGCAAAAAAAAATCTAATACTGCAAATAATTTTAAATATCTAACAATATATCCATTGACAGAAAGAATATAACATGTGATCAGTATATTGTTCTCCAGTCAGGAGACTTTCAGATGTAGTGGTAACTTGAATCTGAGATACAAATTCCATTTTAAACCAATATTATAAAAACTGAATATATCATAAAACAATCTTCATTTTGTTGGTAATTTGACAATTATTGTAGTTTTAAGTAAAAATACCCACAAAACTTTGAGTAAATTTAATAAAGTATAAAAATCTGTTCTTTTAAACACTGATGAGAAGATGGCAAATGATTCAATGCACCAAAATTCAATGAAAAAGATGTCTATATTCACAAGTAAATTGAATTAATAATGACAGAATTTAATTTCCTTGTGGGTATCTTCTTTGTAATTATAACAAAATACATTTGATGTCTATAGGTTGTTTGCAGGTATCCTGGGGCAGTGATGTTGCCATTAAATCTAAGCTGGATAGCTGTGCAAACACCACCAGGAATTTTAAAATTTTAATTAGAGATTTGCTTAACTACAAGAAATTTTGGAATAGTTACCCACCTACCAGGTTTACCAGCTAAAGAAGACCCTGGATACTTAAACAATTTGTAGTTCTCTTTACTAAAAATGACTCTCTGTATAGTAATTAAGAGGATTATGGCATCTTTAGTAGCAAAACTAGACCATTGAGTCATCAGTTATATTTTTAATTACTTCTTTTAGTTCTGTTTGTATTGCCTTACGACAAATTTGTGTGAAAAAAAATGGGTCTCAAAGAATTTGTACATTAAAAAAGCAATACACCTGTTTGTGCCCAGAGTAGTATCTTAAAATTTTAAGTTTATTAAATTACTATTTGAAGAAGATATGATTACCATAGGAATTTGGGGACAAATTTTGTCATCCTGAAAGATATCCGTTTAGCACACATTACTTTAAAAGACACAATTCGAGATTCAATGAGTTTGCACATTCAGTCTAGTAGGTAAGATACACATTTCAATAACAACTATGATGCAGTGTAGTGAGGGTTTTGAAACAGCCTGTCCTGGGAACTCTAGGTCAGTTAACCTGAGGGTGGTTGGAAGTCTTCAAAGACCATAGAAATTAAACTGGATCTTTAAGGTTGTATAGATACTAACCACATAAAAAGTTTGGAAAAGAGTAGCAAGAGGGATATACGTAGTGATGGACAGTTCTGTACTTGGTTATGGTGGTGGTTACAGAAATATAAACCAAAATACCTACTGGCCGTACAGTCAATTTCAACTCATAGTGACCCTATAAGACAGAGTAGAACTGCTCTAGAGGGTTTCCAAAGAGCACCTGGTGAATTTGGACTGCTGATCTTTTTTGGTTTGAAGCCTTAGCACTTAACTACTACACCATGAGGGTTTCCTACACAAATACACACATGACAAATAGCACATGTGATACATTTTTATTAATCTATTATAAAAAGGGAGTTGCCATCAAATTGATTCCAACTCATCGCAATTCTACAGGACAAAGTAGAATGTCTGATTTCGTAGATTCAAACTACTGACCCTTTGGTTAGCAGTCAAGCTATTATTAAAATGAAAAGGTTTTTTTTTCTTTAAAGCAATAAGGAAAGAAAATTGCAAACAAGTTAGCATGTGGGAAAACACCAAAATTTTAAGTAGATTTATATCATGTTAAAGTAAGAAGACACTTGGCTTGACTAAAGTAAGAAGAAGAGTTGTGGCTAAAAGAAAGGTGGATTATAGTCAGGTTTTGTAAGACTTTATATCCTAGGCTCACAGGCTCAGCTACTTTATTGAAATCATTAGTGAGATGCTTTCATATGGAAAATAGAAACAAGTAATCAGATTTAACTCTATCTGAAAAGTACTCTAACAGCAATATCAGAATCTCTGTTTCTTTTTTTCAAGGAGGCTATTCTCAAGATGTTTGGGATGGATTTTATAGAACTATTTGCATACAAATGAATCGATACAATCTAGTTAATTCAATGATGATAATAAATATTTTAATAAATGATAAAGAGTTCATTGCCCCTAGGGTCACCATAAGTTGGATCCAACTCAATGGCACATGGCTGGCAAAGAGTTCATTCTTGTTTTGTCTTATGTTAAGCAGAAATTTTGACTTTGCTAAGCGTCATCTGTATGATCATTTTCAAGGTTTTGAATTAAAAATGGAAAATGAAATTTACAAATAATTCCAAATTATATGTGAGAAGATTAAGTTTTCCTTCCTTTTCTAAAAAAAAATTTTCTGGAAAAATATAATACAATGGAGCATCGTCATTCATACAATTTACTTATGATCTGACTTTAGGATTTAGTACTAATACTTAAATCTCTATCATTCACTGGATAATTCAGTAGCAAAGAGCAAGGAAATAGCAAAGTCCTTCTCTAGCGTTCTCACAGACACAGGCTATGCGGGTCTGATAGTAATGCTTAGATTGATTTAAATGCAGTAAATGCTTATGCAGCACTGTTGCCTGTGCTGTGAGTTGAAATCGACTCAATGGCAATGGGTGGGTTTTTCCTTTTGCCTGCCAGCCTCTGCGATAAGTATTTTGCGTACATTACTTCTCTTAATTTTTGCAACTGATGTATCAATTAACACTTGTTGAAGATATGGAAACTTATTATTAAAGCGTTCTTGTTAGTCACTGCGAAGTAAGTGCTGCCTCATGGCAAATTCAGGTACAGCAGACAGAAATGTTCCCAGTTCTGTGCCATCGTCCTGACTGTTGGTGTATTTGAGTCTATTTATATGGCTATCGGGTCAGTTCATCTCACTGAGGGTTAACTCATAACAGAGTAAATACTGCAAGCAAGCAGGAGAATTTCAGAACTGTCTACTTGTCCTTCTTCCACTCTTCCACCACCAGCAGAGACAGATGCATTTACCTTGGACAAGTGTCTTAGAGGCAGCGTTAGATTACCTGGACACCTGCACATTGACTTTCCTTTGGTTAACTTCCTTAACTTTGCTATTTGGTCCTCAAATCACAGTGTGCACAAGAACTACTGCCTAGGACTCTATACTCAAAACTGTGAGCGTTTTATTTTATATTTAGGAGATTAATATTAATAATTTTGATTATATAATTTCCTCACACAGGGAAACTAGTGCTATGTTAAATGTGTTCCACTGTATCTTACAGTATAAAATTGTGGTATAAGAAACATGACTGATGAGACACAGTCCCATTTTTCAAAATTTTCATTCATTTTTACAGTGTTTATAGGAAAGGAAAGGAGTCTTGGTGGCCCAATGATTAAGCATTCAGCTGCTGACTGGAAGGTTAGCAGGTCAAAACCACTCAGCAACTCCGTGGAAGAAAGACCCGCTGATTTGCCTCTATAAAGACTAGAGCCAAAGAAACCTATGGGCGGTGCTTCTTTGTTCCATGGAGTCATTATGAGTCAGAATGGACTTGATGGCACTCAACAATATAGGAACAAAAAGCATCTAAGACTCACTTAAATACAAATACGTAAACAGCGTGTGTGTGTATATATATATGTGTGTACACATGTGTGTAGTTAAACATGTTCTACTCTGGCCCCTAGGGCTCCATGAGTTGGATCCAACTCAATGGCGCTTGGCATATACAAACTTACCCTTCTCTGTATCATGTTGGCTTTCTTCATGTAAGGAATGGATCATTTATTTTGAGTTTCAAAGGTATTTTTCTACAGATGACTGAGCCATTGCCTGTCAATAAGAATCTACGAAAGTGCAACACTTTTATTCATGAACAAAGGAAGATTTGCAGATCATGAAAATATGGCTGATCAGAATTTAGAGAAATCCGTTGTGTTTTGGTTATGTTCTGATTATCACTTGTTGTCTTCCGTGATCTCTCTGTTCCCATCTAAATTTATGACTTAGTGTTTGGTCAGGCAAGATTGCTTAGAGATGAGGCCAGAAGTGAGAATTTGCGTTTCTATCACTGACAAACAAGAAAGACTTAACAGAATGTATCTAGCACTGTCATCTCCTTCTCAAGTGCCTATGACTTATGTTATATTTATAATACACGTTTATATTTATAAAATATGCCAAGCCAAGCCAAGTGCCGTCGAGTTGTGAATATTTGTATTTATAAAATATAGCTTGTGAATACTAGTACCTTAAAGAATTATATCTTTTAGGTTAATGTGAAAAATGGAAGTAGAGTGCTTAGTCTACAAAAAGATTCACTGATCATTTAATTGTCAAATACATAAAAAAAATTGTTATATTTTATCATATTTCTTAAAATTAAGATACAACTTACAATTGACTAAAAAGTATTCATTTTAAAATATGGCTTCCACTAGCTTTTGTTTTAAAAGAATAAAGAAAACATCTGTTTCCTTCTTTCACAATTCACTCTGGTATGATTTGATTTCTATTATCACTTTGGGAAAATTAACATGACAAAGAGGAAAAAGTAAAAGACCCAAGATCAGGAATCTCAGAATTTGGACCTGACTGTGCTGCTAGCTGCTTAAGGGGTAACCTCAGATAAATCGTATGCTTTTACTGGGACCCAATTCTTTCATATAATATCTCAGCCAAGAAGATTCTTGAGATGTCTCTGTTTGTAAACATATTCCTGTAATGGATGTTCTAAATTTGAGTCCATAGATTGAGATTTACATAAAGACAATTTAATATACGCAGTATAAGCAGTTTGTAACACAATCAGTAGGTGAAAGATACATTTAAAAAAACTATAGAATATCAACTACTCACATGAAAACATCCTCTTTAGGAGATTAAGATGCAATTTCCTTTATCAGTGAATTTTTTTAGCTTGCTTTCGGTAGTTCCAACTATAATTATGTTTTATATAAAACATAGTTTTCTTTTTTTCTTTCCTAGAATACACCCACTCTCACTTATCAACATGGCGAGGTTTCAAAGGCCAGGTCATCTTGTGAAACTTGGCTTTATGTGAAAATGGAAGATTTCTTTCTTTCTGACTTCAGACCCATCCATTTGTCCATTAAAAAAAAAAAGTATATAAAATGTAATCTAAATGAATACAGCTAAGATTTACTGAAGTGCTCATCACCATATGAATCCAGCTATGGATTATTCCTCTGCAGAGAGGGAGGCTTACAGGAGGTGGGCTGTGTGACTGAAGGGCCAAACACTTGAACAATTTCACCTTCCTTCATCACTGGGTCACAGCTGTCCTGGAGATGATGCCTCCACGGCGCCACTCCCACTCCTGCCAACCCTATCTTCAGGATCCCGGAGCCTGCTTTGCCCTCTGGGTCTGGCAAGTCACCAAGGCTGGAGCTTCCTGCTGGGGTGCTGGGAGCCTGGCTATGCACAGGACGCCACTGAGGGGAAGGCTTGAGGCCCAGTTTGAGTCACTTTAGGATGTCACTAAACTCACATATGTTACTTCCAAACATCCACCGTGATGACTCCTTCTTCCCTCCCTCCACAGTAGTTTTGAGCTGCAGGGTCTCAGGCTGTATAGGAGTGAAGTGGGAACCCAGAACTGGTGCTTTTTGGCTTGAGGCTGCTCATGCATCTGCCCAGAGGCTGTGCCCACAGAGGAGGGCAGCTGAAAGAGCAGCCAGACTCAGGGTTCCCGACAGCAGGTAAGAGTGGAAAGTATGGGTTAGCAAGGTCCAGCTTCCCAGAGGCTGCCTACAGACCCTTCTGGAGGGAAGGGTCACTCTCTTGACCTTGCTGTCACGCCTGCTGCCTTGTCAGTGTGTAAAATAATCAGATAGTAGATTTGTTATTATTATTGTAAATGTGAAATGTGGGATAATGCGATAAATGTGGGATAATGGGATAATCGATGAGGGAGGAGTAACGCACAACTGAAACCTTTTCACTGAACATGGGTCGTTCATCAGATGGTGATAAAATTACAGACTGGTTTAGTAGGATTTTTTCCTTTAGAATAAGATGGTTTCTAGATAAACCATCCAATTAAGTGATGGGCAAAGGAGATGGACAGACACTTCACTAAAGAGGAGATCCAGGCAGCCAAAAAACACATGTGGACATATTCACGATCTTTAGTTATTAAAGAAATTCAAATCAACACAACAATGAGATACCATCTCACCCCAACAAGATTGGCCATGATCCAGAAAACAAAAAACAACAAATGCCGGAGAGGCTGTGGAGAAAGTGGAACCCTCCTACACTGTTGGTGGGGTTGCAAAATGGTCCAGCCTCTTTGGAAGGCAATCTGGTGCTTCCTTAAAAAAATTGATATTGATATACCATTTGACCCAGTAATTCCACTACTTGGAATGTATCCTACAGATTCAAGGCCTTTCACACCAACGGACACATGCACCAGAATGTTTATTGCAGCACAGTCCACGATAGCAAAAAGATGGAATCAACCCAGATGCCCAACAATAGAAGAATGGATAGGTAAACTGTGGTACATATACTCAATGGAGCACTACGCAATGATTAAGAATAACGATGATTCCAGTAAACATTTCCTTACCTGATTTCAACTGGAAGACATTATGTTGAGTGAAAGTAGTCAGCGACAAAAGGGCAAATACTGTATGAGACCTCTACGATAAGATCTCAAAACCAGACTTGTGTATAGAAGAAAAGACTCTTTGACAGCTGCAAGGGAGGGGAGGAAGGGAGGGTGACGGGGGGAGGGTTTAGTTTAGATAGTTACTAGAAATCTAGTTGGGAGAAAGCGGTGACAGCACACATTAGGAACAAGAACAACATTAAGTGGACTTCGGCATAACTAGAGTACTCCTTCCATCTTACCTCAATACTGCAAGGATAGAGTAGCTGGGGTGGGGGGCGGGGGACCATGCTCTTAGGCGAATTACAGGCCAATTGGCACAACTAGCATTTTGCTAAGAGGGCTCTCTGCACCCCACATTGGTGAGTGGCATCTGGGGTTAAAAGCTGCCAAGCTGCCATCCGAGGACACAGCAAATGGTCCCAACTCAGCAGGAACGGATGCTCACCGAGGACCAAAATGACATGCGGTAAAGACAACTGAGAAGATGGAGAGACCCACAAGAGTGGGTGCCTATATTGACTTGGGACCGGAAGAACCGGCTGGTGCCCGGCCACCACCAGTGATAGCCACGATGGAGCTCACAGAGAGGAGTCTCACTGGCAACACAAGAATAAGGAGGTTCATCATGAGATCTCCACTAAAAGACCTCAATTGATGGTCCAGCAGTTTTGGGGTTACTCTGAGAGAATGGCCCCCTGCCCTGATGCTGCCCTTTCCCATAAATTATAACAAAGGTCCACTCTTTGGACAGGAATGTATTGGACTTGGCAAGGCAGAGTGACCATATATTGGAAGCACTTTATGGTTCTATACATCTATAGGATATCATCTTGCTGACCTCTGGCTGGAGGAAGGGGAGTGGATGGACAGGAGGGGAAAGGAGACTGTTTGAAGGATGAGACATGTATGGAGCGGAGAGGAATAGTGTGCTGTCACCGGACAGGGAGAGCAGTGGAAGCTGCATATAGGGGGGCATGTAAATTTATATGTGAATGTACATTTTCACTCAGTTATGTTAAACAAAAATTTAAAAAGTGAAAAATAAAAAATAAAGAATAAGATGGTTTCCGGTTAATGTAAGAGGAAGACAGCTATCAGTTCTAAAAGGCACACACAGCACATTAAACGCAGACAAAGAAGCAAGAATTGATATTGATGATGCCACATGGAACAAAAACAATTAGTAATATGAATTTACAAAAGCAATAAACACTGGAGACATGACCATTTATCTCTGATTGGGGAGTGAAATCTTGTGGGAACCTTATCAGTGGTATCACTACTTCCTTTTCCTAAACTTTTTCATTTAGTATGAAAGAAACCTTCAGGAAGTAAAATCTGAAGGAAGCTGCTGTTTCAGCTACGCCAGCTTAGGGAATGATGACCTGTGTAAGACAAATTAGGTGATTCAGGACAGCCTTGAAAATCATTCATGCAAGTGAGAAGCTATAAGCTTAGGCAAAAAGTGGGTTTTAAATAGTCTCAAGCATCAGGGGGAGTTTCAAAGGGCATGCTTTAAGTTGGAGGTAGTATAGGAAAGAAATAAAACCATATGAGATAATGTCAACAAGATAAAATTTCAAGTCTATTGAAAAAATCAAAACCTAAAATATTTTAAATCATCTAGAAAGTGGAAGGTATATTTTTACCAGTTGTCAGAAGTATAAGTCAATAAATAAATTCTTATAGTTGGAAACCCTTGTGGCATAGTTGGTTAAGTGCTATGGCTGCTAACCAAAAGGTTGGCAGTACAAATCTACTGGGAGCTCCTTGGAAATTCTATAGGGCAAGTCTACTCTGTCCTATAGGGTCATTATGAGCTAGAAGACTCTAGTAGTAATGAGTCTATTTTTTAATTGCAAAAATGGGGTTATTCTAGATTCTTTAATGTGAAAAGAAATAATTTTTTTTGGTTTTTTGTTTTGTTTTTGATTCTGCAAATTAATTAGTATTTTAGACTAGGAGTAAAAAAAATCCACTGGGGCCAAGTGGATTCCAACTCATAAGGACCCTATAGGACAGAGTGGAACTGTGTCTATAGGATTTCCAAGGAGCAGCTGATGTATTCAAACTGCTGACCTTTTGCTTAGCAGCCAAGCTCCTAACCACACTGCACAACCAGGGCTCCAAACTAAAGAGACAATTATTAAGTGACTTAGGAGTCTCCTGTGAAGGGATACCAACACCACAAGTAAAATAAGGTAAACTATATTTAAGAAATCTTAATTTTATTTAATCAAATGCCAAGTTGAAACAATGAGCATAATATGTTCAGAGAGTCGGTACTTCTACACCAGTGATGATTAACGACAAATGTAGTTACTTGATAGTCTTCCCAGTGAGATAGTGAAGCACAGAAGAAATGCGCCGATTACACACCTGCGAGAGCTTTGATTCGGTCTTTGGAATCCCTCTAGAACGCACCATGGTCACAGCCGCTGTCATCATTACTACGTACAAGAGGAAACTGGGAGCAGCGAATGTTGGTGACACACTGTTTATCTCATCCTCTCACCAGAAAGATCCTGTTTAGGTAATTGTCTTTCATTTAGAGTGATACAATTTATAATTTTATTAATGGCAGCAAAATTTTAGAGGGTGGAAGCTCTTTACAGTAGGACAAGTACATACAAGAAAAAGAAGAACTTCAAGATTATTTGCATTTCTCTTAACATTAAGGCATCTTGAGAAATCAATTGTAGGTTTGAATATGAGAATATATGTGTTTTAAATATATGACAACTTTATCAGGTTGTGTGCTTTTAACTTAAGTCGTAGACAGGCAAAAACACTTAAAAAGATATGGGACTACAACCAGTTACACTATATTGGGTGATGAATTCCAGAAAACAATGTAAATGGCAACAGTGAAAAGATTTTGGAGCAGGAGATACACAAAAGAACAACATGAATTTATCATTCACGATGTAGAAGGATAATGCATGCAATGTCTTTCTTAAATTTTTCTTCATGCCCTTGAAGAATTATTTATAAAATTGGGTTCTTTCAAAAGAGTTTGGTAAAGTTAACAGCTCATATATTTACAGGGAGAGATTGCGTCTACAACAATAGCTAACATACATTAAGTGATGACAAGATGCAAGTGTGGTGTTCAGTTTGCCAGCATATTCTTACTAATTTGAGCATTCCAACAATCTTGAGAAATATTATTAAACCACTTAAAGTCTTACTCTGTAATGCGCTGAAGTAGTCACAAAAGTGCAATACAAAACCCATATACTAGCTTTAATATCTATGTACAAACATTTCTTACCAGTTTACATAGATAACTGTCAACATTCCTTTAAAAATTTGTTCAGTCTGCTTGTGGTTAGGTCTTCAGAATAGCAGCCTCATTATTCTCTTCTACAGTTTCAACATTTTCTTCTCTATTCCATGCAATTAGACTTCTGTTACACTCACCACTAACATGTTTAGTGCCTAGACCAAGAGTAGAAATGAGGGCCACCTCCAATATGTTTAAATATTTACAAGTTATATATCACGTTAAAGTCCTATTAAATGAATAAAATGTATTTGTCTTTTTATATTGGTTTATATGCTTTTATCACAATTTTTTTGTTGTTTATTTTCTTTCCTGAATGGAATTTTGTTTGTTGCTGCTATAACCATCGAAAGGATTGTCAACAAAGGAAACATTGTGTTTAACGTGTATAAAATGTGAGTATATTTTCATTAAAATGCAAATTAAAGAAAATAGAAGACATTAAAAAACTTAAATTTTATATAAAATATAAAATATGCAACATATTTTTATGTAATGTATAAAATCCAAAGCCCACTGCCATTGAGTCTGGTCTGACTCATAATAGCCCTAGAGGTCAGAATAGAACTGCCTCATAGTTTCCAAGGAGTGCATGGCGGATTTGAACTGCCGACCTTTCGGTTAGCAGATGTAGCACTTAACCCACTATGCCGCTGTGGTTTCCATGCAATGCATATGAAATATAATATATGCGTGTATGATGTCACTACAAGTCAAGTTAGAATTCACTCAACAACTGGTTTGGTTTTTGGTAACTGTATGTAAGTGTTTTCATTGTATTTAAAAACATGTTGGACTTGTAGCTGTTATTGTTTGCTTTTGAGTCAGCTCCCACTCATGGTGAGCTCATGCATAACAAAACAAAACCCTGCATAATCTCGTGCTATCTTCATGGATCATTGCTAGATTACCCTGTATGTCAATAAATCTCACTGAGGACTTCCCTCATTTTTTGTTGACCTATTTTACCAACCATGATGTATTTTCTAGTGACTCAGTTTTCTTGATGATTTATCCAGTATAAATGAGTCTTGTTATTCTTACTTGCAGTGAATATTCTGCCTGTGTATACCTTCTAATTCAGAGCAGCTTGGAGTTCTTCCTTCAGTACCATTGGTTTTGGATCACATGCTACCTCCTGAAATAGTTGAAAGTAGGCCAGTTGTTTTGGTACAGTGACTATGTTTTCCTTCCTTTTGTTTTTGATGCTTCCAACTTCATTGAATGTTTTACCCATAGAAGCTTTTAAAACTCAAGGGTGGAATTTTTCATCAGTTCTGTCAGCTTGAGGACATCAAGTGTGTTCTTCTCTGTTGGTTTTCTAACTCCAGGTCTTTGCACATTTCATCATAATATTTCATTTTGTCCTCTCATCCACTTTTTGAAATCATCTCTTCAACTCTTTTACTTCACCATTTCTTCTTTTCTTTTTAGGTACTAGATGTTGAATTTTCAGAGTCTCTTTGACATCCTTTTTGATCTTGTCTTTCTTGTTAACGACTTCTTGCTTTCTTCATGTATGATGTCCTTGATGTAATTCTATAAATTGACAAGTTTTTGCTTGTTAGTGTTTGATGAATCGAATGTATTCTTGATATGGTCTTTGAATTCAGGTGTTATATATTCAACGTCATACATTGGCTCTTGTGGACTCGTTTTAATTTTATTCAGCTTGAACTTGAACTTCCATGTGAACTATGATGGTCTGTTCCACAGTTCCTGGCCTTGTTCTGACTGATGATATTGAGCTGTTCCATTGTCTCTTGTTGGTGTGATTCACAGGGGACACCAGCCACTGGTGCGATTAACATGGGACACCACTTACAGGTGTGAAATGGGACACTACTTACTGGTGTGAAATGGGACACCACGTATGGGTGTGATGTGTATGAGAGGCCGAGGTTGGAAAAAGTCACACTGACAACAAACTTATCACTTTCTGTGGGCAGAAAAGGGACAGTCTCCTGTGAGTAGAGACTGACACCAGTTTGCTTAACTCACTAGCTTTTATTAGGCAAAGTAAAGAAGTTTTCTGCTGGGAAAGTGAGAAAAGGCATCTTATCAGTGTTCCTTATTTCAAAAGAGGAAGAGGCATTCCCAGGGAGGGGGGAAGAGAAAGTCCTTGAACTATTCTCAGAGAACGCTGTTTGCAGCATGTACTGGTTTTCCAGTACACTGGGACAAAACTTGCCTCAAGAGCTTTTGCCAGGATTTTGCCATTCTCAAGACAAGTCCCTATCTAAACAAAGACTAGGTTAGGGTAAGCAGGATTTTACATTCTTTCCAAACATGCACATCCCCACAGTCTCTTTCCACAGATATAATTATTTAGATTGCTGTATATTCTATTTGATGAGATTCACATGCACAGTCACTGGTTTTGTTGTTGAAAATTGTATTTCCAGTAAAGAAGTCACTGGTCTTGCAAAATGCTATCATGTGAGCTTTGGTATCCTTCCTATTACCAAGAACATGTCTTTCAACTACTGATTGTTCTTTGTTTCAGACTTCTGAATTCCAATCACCAGTAACTGTCAATGCATCTTGATTGCATGTATGATAAATTTCTGACTGTCAAAGTTGGTAAAAATTTTCAATTTCTTCATCTTTGGCCTCAGTGATTGGTGCATAAGTTTGAATAATAGTCATATTAATTGGTCGTCCTTGTAGGCATATGGATACTTACCCTATCGCTGACAGCACTGTACTTCAGGCTAGATCTTACAGGTTTTTTTTTTTTTTCAGTACAATCGCATTCCTTTTCAGTTTGTCATTCCTGATACAGCAGGCATTCAACCATTTCAGGAGGTAGCATATGATCAAGAACTGATGGTAGCAGAGGAAAAAGTCTGAGCTGTACTGGAGACATTGGTGCAGAGTAAGTCGCAAGGCATTGACAGAATACCAGTCAAAGTATCTCAACAAATGATGCAGCACTCAATATGTAAATGACGTGCCACTCATCTATGCCAAGGAATTTGGAAGACAGCTACCTGACTAACGACAGGAAGCGATCCATGTTTATGTCTATTCCAAAGAAAGATGATTTAAAAGAATGCATAAATAATCAAACTATGCAGTGTGTGTATGTGTGTTTGTGTGTTTATGTATACCAAACTGATTGCCATCAAGTCAATTCTAACTTGTGATGGCCCTATAGGACAGAGTAGAACTTCACCATAGGTTTTTCGAGGAGTACATAGTAGGTTCTAACCACTAACATCTTGGTTAGCAGATGAACTACTTAACCACTATGCCACCAGGGTTTGGTCACAAAAATGAAATTGTTCTGAAGATCATTCAAAAGCAATTATAGCAGTACATCGACAGGAAACTACCAGAAATTCAAGCTGAATTGCATGACAGTATGTAACAAGAGATATCACTGCTGATGTCGGATGGATCCTGGACGAAAGCAGAGAATACCAGAAACATATTTACCAGTGTTTTACTTACATGGAAAGGCATTCAGCTGTGTGGATCATAACAAACTGCGGACAGCATTGCAAAGAATGGGAATTCTGAACACTTAATTGTGCTCACGAGGAACTTGTACATAGATCAAGAGGCAGTTGTTTTAACAGAATAAGAGGATACCGTGTAGTTTTAAAGTTAAGAGAAAGGTGTATCAGGATTATGCCTTTCTACCATACCTGTGCAATATGTATGATAAAAAAATAAATAATCCAAGAATCTGGACTATTCGGAGAAGAAAAGGGTATCAAGATTGGAAGAAGATTCATTAACAACTTTCAAAACGCAAATGGCACAACCTTGCTGCTGCATATGAGAAGGACTTGAAGCACTTGTTGATAAAGATCAAAAACTACAGCCTTTAGTGTGGAATACAACTCAACCTAAAGCAAAAATCCTTACAACTGGACCACTAAGCAACATAATCATAAACAGAGAAAAGACTGAAGCTGTCAAGGACTTCATTTTACTTTGATCTACAATCAGCACCAATGGTAGCAACAGTCAAGAAGTCAAAGGGCACAGTGACTACAGCAATGGGTTCAGACATAACAACAGTTGTGAATACGGCTTAGGACTGTGCTGTGTTTCCTTATGTTGTACACAGTGTCATTGTAAATCAGAATTGACTCAATGGTACTTAAAAATAACATTATTTCTAAGACTGATTTGTTTCTTCTATTGGCAGTACATGGTATATTGAATATTCTTCTCTAACACCACCATTTTAATGCATCAATTATTCTTCAGTTTTCCTTTCTCACACAACTTTCAATACATATATGAGTCTATTGAGAAGGCAATGACTTGGGTCAGACTCACCTTAGTCATTAAAGTGACACCTTTATTTTGTAAAACCGTACTGAAATTAAAAAGCAAAATAAGTCTTAAGTAATAAACATTAAAATTTAAATAAAATTTATTTAAAGATTAATTTAATTTTTTTTGCAAAATGTAAATCAACCTTAGTAAACACTATATCAAAAATGCAATGCCTGTGCACTTTTCTTTGTGAAAAACCATTATTATTCTTCACAGGAGTTATATCTCAACTGTTATACATAGAAATATGAGTAATTCAAATTGATTGACACTACAAAATATTCCTTAGTGAGCATGTGCAAGTCCTAAAAATACCATGCTAATTTGTGATTACAATTAGAACAATAAATTGAACCATGAGCAGAAACAAAAATATAGATTATATGAATTACTGAGAAACAATACTTTCTTATACAAGAATCAACTGCATTCTTGCAGAGAATGATTTGACAAATCAAAATTTTTTTTATTTACCTAATTCACAGTAGTCTCCTAAATTTGTCTATTTCAATATCAGCGGAGGCACAGTTCCCAATGCCTTATAACAATGGAACACAGTCTCCTGGTTTTCGAGAATATAGAGTATTGGTTATGGAAATGAGTACACTAGAAACCGAGAGCTATTAGTCATAAAAGAAGATATTTGGAGTTACACTTAATGCTGTGCCAGCTCCAAAAGTCAGGTGCTTAGTAATAAAGGTCCTTATATCCTCTTTGAGAAACGAATGTTTTGTATGTTTGTAATATGCAGGGCCCAGGTAGAGGTAAGCCCAGGTAGAGGCCTTTCTTGTCCTGTATTAGGGTTCTCGTGTCAACAATGCATGCAGCAGAGCTGTAACATATGTCAGCGGTTTGTGGACTCCCTGAAAGCTTCCCTAGATGGGACTGAGAAGTCAGAACCAGAGCTGGGGCAGACCGGGATGCGACCTGCACGCCCATCTACAGGCACAGCTTCAGTTTTGTCTGGCTTAGAAAGCAGGACTTTTCCTCTTTTTTTTGTAACAGCTGATTAAAAATTTTTTAGAAAGCATTGAAATACACAATAAAAACACAACTTCAGTAAATTGAGGCTGCAATGCATCATGTAAAATGTCAATTATATATTCACACTGTTCTTGTTCTGTTTTAAAAAATCACATTTACTACTTAGTTTTTTTTTTTCTTTTTTTTCTCTTCCTTTTTTTAGTAAAAGAGAGTTTTTGATGTTCCAGGATTTGGACTTATAAATTTTAATCATACTTTTGCTAGATATCATAAGGTATCATTTAATTCCTTATCTCGCAAAGCAGCTGCCTCTTTCTGAGTTCTTAGAATTGAATTGACATTTGAATCTGAATACAAACCTTTAATTTCTCAGAGATTTCCATTATTCTTTGCCGCTAGGAACCAAAACCTTAAAACTTTTGGAAAAGGTACAAGGTATGAGTCAAACGAAATTTCTTTAAAGCAAGAGGGGAGAAAAATGCAATGTCTATTCATATGAGAACCTGTCAGGAACCAAAAGAAATACTTAGCTTTTATTGCTTTCATTGTTTGTCTTTAAACTATAGACCTTCAAAAAAACTTTTCAAATTTGAAATAAACTTAGCCTACTTAAATAAAATGCCGGGAAAAATTGGGGAGGAAAACTGCAGATGCCTATCCCTGGGTGTTGTCACTGCAGGACTTAATTAGGTGCTGCACAAATCCTTAAAAGTACATTCAGCTGTTGACAGCCTAGTCACTTTGGAAACATATAAGTCTAACATTTAATCCAGTAATAAACTTTTGCACAGAAACTATTATAACAAATATAATTTTTCTTGAGAATATGTTAAAGATTTGAATAACTATTTGTTGTTACTATTGATATTCTGTCTTCATATTTTTGTGTTTAGCTATGTTGACCAGACAGAGCCACCAGTGATATTCAGTTCTCTTTCTTTCACTTTTTTTATAAGAGAATATAAAGAGATACAAGTCATAGAGCAATGGGATTGTACGATGTTACATTGGAACTGACTTGAGAGATAATTTTGTCCAACATCGCCATTCTCAGTAAGAGAAGACTAAAATGCATAGGTAGTAATTTCTCCCAAAGTACAGTAATTGATGCAGCATCTTTTCAGCAACTTCAGTTGTAGTAGAGACTAGGTCTTTGAAACAGATCATCAATTGTTTACATGCAAGTTCAAGGTGAAGCTGAAAAGAATAAGAAAAAGTCCATGACAAACAAAGTATAAACTTGAATATATACCACCTGAATTTAGAGACCATCTCAAGAACAGATTTGATGCATTGAAGACAAGTGACTGAAGACACTACCAGGTGTCAAGTGACATCAAGGACATCATGTATGCAGAAAGCAAGAGGTCATTAAAAGGACAGGAAAGAAAGGCAAAAACAGACTTCAGATGAGACTCTGAAACTTAGTCTTGAATGCTGAGTATCTAAAGCAAACAGAATGAGAAGTAAAGAAACGTAACCAAAGATTTCAAGAGGCAGCTCAAGAAGACTAAGTATTACAAGGGCATCTGCAAAGACCTGGAGTTGCAAAACCCAAATGAAAGAGCATGATTGGCACCTCCTAAGCTTAAAGAACTGAAGAAAAAAGTCAAGCCTGGAATTGTAATATTGAAGATTTCTATCAGCAAAATATTGAAAGACACAAGAAGCATCAAAATCAGCTAGAAGAAATATAAAGAGTCCCTGTACCAAGAACTGGCTGACTTTCAATCATTTCAGGAGTTAGCATATGAACAGGAAACAATGATACTGAAGGAAAAGGTCTAAGCTGCCCTGAAGACACTGGCCAAAGGAAAAAATAAAGGTCTCCAGGAAATGAAAGAATACCAACTGAAATGTTTCAGCTAATGCATGCAGTACTGGAAGTGCTCACTCTTCTATGCCAGGAAATTTTTAATACAGTTACTTGGCCAATGAACTGGAAGAGATCAGTATTTGAGTCTATTCCCAAGGAAAGTGACCCAACCAAATGCAGAAACTGTAAATATCATTATTATTACTTGCAAGTAAAATTTTGTTGAAGATCATCCAAAGCAGCTGCAGCTGTACATCAACAGGCAACAGACAGAAATTCAAACTGGATTCAGAAAATACTTGGAAACAAAGATATCATCACTGGTATCAGATGGATCCTGGCTGAAAGCAAAGAATGCAAAATACCTGTGCTGTATTGACAATGCAAAGACATTCATGTCTGTGGATCATAATAAATACTGGATAATATTGGGAAGAATGGAAATTCTAGAACACTTAATTGTGCTCATGAGAAACCTCTGCATAGAACAATGGGTAGTGTTTTGAACATAACAAGGGGATATTGCATGCTTTAAAGTCAGGAAAAGTGTGTTTCAGTGGTGTACCCTTTCGTTATACTTATTTAAACTGTATGCTGAACAAATCTGTGAAGCTGGACTATCTGAAGGATGTGGCATCAGGACTGGAGGAAGACTCATTAAGAACCTGTGCTATGTAGATGACACAATTTTGCTTTTGAAAGTGAAGTAGATTTGAAGCACACACTGATGGAGAACAAAGACCGCAGCCTCCAGAAAGAGAACAAACATAAAACAAAAATCTTTACACCTGGACAAATAAGTCATATCATAATAAACAGAAAAAAGTTAGAGGCTGTAAATGATTTCATTTTCATTGAGACCAAAATCAACTCTCAGGGAAGCAACAGTCAAAAAAAATGAAAGGATGCCATCACACTGGGTGAATCTGCTGCAAAAGACCTCTTTGAAGTGTTATCAAGCAAAGATATTACCTTGGACAGTAAAGTGCTCCTGACCCAAGCCAGAATATTTTCAGTCGTTTCATATGCATGCAAAATCTGGACAATAAATAAGAAAGAATAAGAATTGATACTTGACAGCACTTGGCTTGGCAAGAATTGATACATTTAAACTACGGTGTTATTGAAAAGTATTAAATAATGCATGGACTGCCAAAAGAAGGACCAAATCTGTCGTGAAAGGAGTACAGCCAGAATACCCCTTGGAAGCAAAGATGGTGAGACTATTAAGAGTGCTGGTTAGGTTCAGCAACGCATCCTAGAAGAAGTGCTACCACCTCCTTGCTGACTATCACTACAGTCACCTTTGAAGTACTACCCTTGGGAAGCTATGCACTGACGCCAGCACTAGTATACTCTTCAAGGCAGTTCTGGAACTCTTTTTCTGGAATTGCCATCAGAGCTGTTGTCATATTACTCTTGATATCCTGAATGTCATCAGAATGCTTTCTTTTCAATATTTCCTTTATATTTGAGTAAAGAAAAACTCACTGAGGGCCAGAGCAGGTAAGTAGGGCAGGTGGTCCACTACAGTTATTTGTTTACTGGCAAACTCCCTCATAGACAACTATATAATTAAGTTCCTGAACTTGCCTCTGCGCCATTGTGTGCAATGGCCGTTCCAGAAACAGTTTCAAAATTGCTTTGAAGGGTGGGCTTCATGCTAGCCTCAGCGCATAGTTTCCCAAGGGGAGTACTTCGAAGGTGACAGTAATGATATTCACCACTGAGGTACACAGCACTCAGAATAGTTAAGTTCTGAGACTTAATTGTCACACCTTGTATGTTTCACATACATGTGTTATTCAGAGGGTCTGGTCCCTGCTGAAGGACTTCACGTATGGTCAAGTAGAGGGTTAGTGAAAAAAGTAGGAGACCATCAGTGAGGTGAGTTGACGCAATGTATGGCTGCAACAATTGGTAGAAGCATGAAAAACAATTGTGAAAATGTCACAAGACGAAGCAGTAGTTCTTTCTGTTGTATACAGGGTCTCTATGAATCAGAGTCAAATCAAAGCCACCTAAGAACAACACTTTCAAGCATGGACCCTGGTTTCTAGCTTCAAAAAGTATGGAATAGTTATCAAATCAGTTCATGTTTGGGGCTCAGAAACTCTGCTTGTCATTTTTCTACCTCTCCATGTTTGAGGTAACAGGCGCTCATATTGGTCACAACCCTTGTTTTAACTCTTCCTTCCACACAGAAGTCAGTTGGATGAAACTTAATCTTACCATGTAGAATGGGAAATAATTGTTCTTTGTAACCTCTGTAAGATTCCTAGACATCAGCATTTAACTGGCATAAGATATCCTCGGATGCCAAGAGAATGACTCAGGTGTGTTCCATTAAGGCCTTCTTGTGACAGAAAGAAAACCCTGGTGGCACAGTGGTTAGGTGTTACATCTGCTCCCCGAAAGGTTGGCAGTTCAAATCTGTCAGGCACTCCTGCAAACTCTATGGGGCAGCTCTACTCTGACTCTATAGAGTAGCTATGAGTTGGAATCAATTTGACCACAGTGGGTTTGGTTTTGCTTTTTTAGGATGATTTTGTTTTTTTATGATGGATAACTTATGTCACTTAAGTAAGATTTCTTTTTAACCTGTGAATCAAGTTTAGATATTTTAAAAGCAAAAATTGCTAAAATAAAAGCAACAAAGTAATTTAACAAAGAGCTGCAAAGGTTAATTATATTTAATAGTATTTTTGCATACAACTGCGCTAGGTGGTAACTCAATTTCACTTGTTAAATGAATTTACATAATTTTAAAGGAATATGAAAATCTCAATGGCCTTTCTTCTGTTCCTGTGATCTAGGCTTAGTCAGTATTTTCTTCTCTTTTCTTTTTTTTATGGATTACATTTTTTTTCATTATGATTGAATGAAAATGTACATTCCCATGTAAATTCACATGCTCACGTATATGCAACTCCCACTGCTCTCCCTGCCCGGTGACACAACACCCTTCCTCTGTGCTCTATACATGTCCTATGCTTCCAACAGTCTGCTATCCTCTCCCCTTCACCCACTCCCCTTCCTCCAGTAAGAGGTCAGCAGGATGACATCCTATAGATGCACAGAACCATAAGGTTCCCACAAGATATAGTCACTCTCCATCACCAAGTCCAATCCATTGCTGTCCGAAAAGTTGACTTTCATTATGATTTACGGATAGGGGTAGCATCAAGGCCAGGGACCGTGCTCCCAGGGGAATCCTGAAGCCCCTGGACCATCTTTTAGTGGAGATCTCATGGTGCACCCCTATTTATTCTTGTGTTTCCAGTGAGACTCAATTTTGTGAGCTCCACTGTGGCTATCACTAGTGGTGGCTGGGCACCATCCGGTTCTTCTGGTCATGAGTTGGTGTAGAGACCCACTCATGTGGGTCTCTCTGTCTTCTGTGTTTTCTTCCCCCCATGTCGTTTTGGTCCTTGGTGATCATCTGTTCCTGTTGAGTTGGGACCATTTGCTGTAGCCTCAGATAACAGCTTTTAAGATTCCAGACACCACTCACCAATGTGGGATACAGAGAGCCCTCATTAGCAAAACTCTAGTTGTGCCAGTTGGCCTTGATTTCACCCAAGAACATGGTCCCTGGCCCCCTGCCCAGCTACTCTGTCCTTTCAATATTGGGTTAAGATGGGAGGAGTACTCAAATTGTGTTGAAGTCCAGTTAATATTGATCTTCTTTCTAATATGTGCTGCCACAGATTTCACTCAACCAAATTTTTATCAAATATCTAATCTCCCTCCCTCCCCACCCTTGCAGCCAGCAAAGAGTCTTTTCTTCTATGCATGGGTCTGTTTTTAAGTTCTTATCTTAGGGATTTCATACAATGTTTGTCTTTTTGTGGCTGACTACCTTCATTCAGCATAATGTCCTCCAGTTGAAACCAGGTTATGAGATCTTTCCTGCAATCATCGTTGTTCTTTATCATTACATAGTGTTCCATTGAATATATATACCATAGTTTACCTATCCTTTCCTCTGTTGTCGGGCATCTGGGTTGATTCCATCTTTTTGCTGTTGTGGACTGTGCTGTGATGAACATTCGTGTGCAAATATCAGTTGACGTGAATGGCCTTGATTCTGTAGGATATATTCCAAGCAGTGGAATTACTGGATCAAATGGTATATCTATATTCATTTTTTTAAGGGTCTTAGTATTTTCAATGTTTAGACAGTACTTGGCTGGCTTATATCAAATTAAAAGTATTTCATTTATTTTGATGAACTGATTTGTGATGTATATGTAAAACATTTTTCAAGTGGAACGTATTTAAATTTTGTTATTGAAATCAAAACCAAAATTCCAGTACTTATACAAAGATTGCAAGAAGAGTTCATTGAGTATTTGCATAATGTTTTTGTTGATAAGGTGCCATCGAGTCAAAAATTTTTCCAATGGACTTTTTTAAAATTTGTTGTGAAAAACCTAACACACAAACTTTGGAAGAATAGTTCATTTAACATTTATTTGCATGTTGTTGTTTTTGTTATAACTTTTGATTCATAGTGACCTTATGTATAACAAAAATTTTGCCTAGTTCTGCTCCATCTGCTCTATCATTGCTATAACTGAGTCCATTGTTGGAGCCAATGTGTCATTTCTTCTTGTTGGATGGCTTCATCTTTTTTGTTGACCATTTACTGAGCACGATGGCCTTTTCCAGAGACTAGTTCCTTCCGACATTGTCTTCAAAATAAGTGAAACTAAGTCTTGCCACTCTCCCTTATAAGGAGTAGAGTGGCTGTACTTTTTCCAGTACATATTTTTTCATTCTTCTGGTAGTCTGTAATGTGTTAAATATCATTCACCAACACTACAATTCAAAGGCATCAATTCTTTGAACTTTATTCAGCTTTCAAATGCATATGAGGTGATTGAAGAGATTATGGCTTGGGTCAGGCACAATTTTGTCACATAATTAAATTAGTGACATCTTTTTTCTTTTCTTAACACCTTCAAGAAGTATTTCACAGCAGATGTGTCAGTGAACTACATAGTTCTATTTTTTGTCCACCGCTTCAACTGGCATTGCTAACTGATTCAAGTAAAATGAAGTCTTTTACAACCTCGACCTTCTCTCTGTTTATTGTGTTACTGCTTATTGGTCCAGTTGTGATAATTTTTGCTTTCTTTATGTTGATCCCAATCTTTCATCTTCTTTATAAAGAGCTTCAAGTCCTCTTTCAGTAAACAAGATTGTATCATATGCATAATGCAGGTTGTTAATGAGTCTTACTTCAATCCTCATGTGTTTTTCATATGGTCTGGCTTCTGAGATTGTTTGCTCAGCGCACACAGTGAATTAGTGGGGTGAAAGATTACAACCCTGATATACACCTTTTCTTTTGTTAAACCATTCCGTATCCTCTGTTCAAAAACTGCCCCTTGATCTACACATACACTCTACACCATCACAATGAACTATTCTGGATTTCTTTACTTAAATTCTCCAATTTTTGTCATTTTTCCTCATTTTTCTCTCCTTTTATCTCTTTTCCTCTGTGTCTGTTTTTGTACCTCTTTCAATTTTTTTACTCTTTTAGTCAGATCAGTGGAGAATAAACTATAGATGTCATGGCTTTTTAACCCTCTGATAATTGAGCATGTGTCTTCTAAGAACAAGAGCATTATATAAGATGCATGCAGTGTAGAATTACCATACTCAGGAGATTTAGCATTTATGCATTAATTTTATCTAACACATTGTCTATATTCCAATTTTGGCAATTGTCACCATAATTTCTTTTAAAGATTTTGGTTTTCAATCCAGGATTTCAGGACACTATTTCATTTGCATTTTGTTGTATGTCTTTTTATTGTCCTCTAATCCAGGACAAATCTCAAGTTCTCCTTCGCATTTCATGACACTGACATTTTTAGAAGAGAATATGAATTCTTATAATTGGGTTCAAATTACATACTTTTGGCAGAAATTCTTGATAAGCAGTATTGTGTACTTCCAATTACAGTGCATCAGGAGAGGCATATGTCGTTTTGCCCCATTACTTGTGGTATCTCGTAAGCAGCAACTACCAGATCACTATGACATCACTTTATCATTTATCCTTTTTTAATTAGTTAGTACTGCATTTGGAGATACTGTGGGAGTGTGTAAATATTTGCCCCCACTCAAATTTTCAGTTGACGATTTTGGCATTCATAGATAGTTCTTCCCTGATTCAAAAACATAAAATGTTTGCAAAATGGAGACTTTTAAATATATAATTCTCATCTCTACTTTTATTTATTAATCTACTGACATAATCTCTATGAACTTATATTCAGTGAATTACAATCCATTACAGTTACTATACATCTTGATGCTGAAATTGTCCTGGATATGGCTGGTAGAAACAGCTTCAAATTAATTTTTCCCCTCTTTTTAGGGGGTGGGAGAGTTTCATAGTTTCTGGTGTAGTAAAATGTTTCAGGCTTATTTTATGTATTTCCTGATCTAGCCTTGGTATCAATTGTTTCTCACAAACCAAACAAAGTAAAAAGAAAATGGGCTTCAATCAATGGGCAATATTTTTTGAAAACTATGATATATTTGTTAGATATTGTCTTAGTCATTTAGAGGTGCTGTAACAGAAACATCACAGAGTGGATGACTTTAGCAAAGAAGTTTATTCTTACAAAGTGTGGTAGACTACAAGTCCAAATTCAGGATGTTTGCTCCAGGAGAATGCTTTCCTTCTTTGTTGGGTCTGGAGGAAATTCTTTGTGTTACATCAGACTTTTGTTCAGGGAGCATCCTGGTTCAGAAGCATCAGATCTGACAAGTGTGCTCTTCTTCTAGTGCTGCTTTCTTGATGGTGTGAGGGTCCCCATTTTCTGCTTGCTTCCCTTTCCTTTTACCTCTTGTAAGATAAATGAATGAAGGATGGTTCAAGCCACAATCCAGGGAAACTCTCTTTACAATGGAGCAGGGAGGTGATCTTAGGAAGGGATTTATAGTCCCTCCCTAACTATCTTTAACATACAACATAGGTAAATCACAAGTTGAAGGCCAATTACAAAATATTGGGGACCATGGCCCAGCCAAATGAGTACACACATTTTTGGGGAGACACAGTTGAATCCATGATAGATACGTTCATTCCTACTGAGGTGGCATTGCACTAGAGTCTTTTCAGCAAAGAGAATTATAGGTAGGCAATTTGGTAAGCAGGTGGGAAGGCAGATAAATAAGTAGCTAGATAGAATCACAGGTAGATAGATAGATAATAATTGTGAATTTATACTGACATCTCTAATTCCAATCCAGCATGACAGGGTTTATTCTGCCCTTTCCCCCATTCCCTATTCGTGCTTCCTTTTTTCTGTAACATAAACAATCAGTACTGAGCTTCTAACAGGCTTCTTGGTGGGCCACATTTCACAACTGTCAGAAAGAGTTGCTGGGAGAATTAAGCATGTCCTTTGTAACTCCACTAGGAGAGGACCCCTGGGGAATCTGTTTCTGTTTCCCCTTGACTTCAGTTCTTGTGTCTTTTCCTTTGGCTGACTTTTTTTCTGGATCCTTTCACAATAAAAAATGATTATCTTGAGTGAAAACATATGCTGAGTCTCCCTAGCAAGTCTCCAAACTGGGCCTGATCTTGGAAATCTCTACCACCTACAATGAACATGAGAAGTAATTTTTTTTTTTTTTTTTAAAAAAGCTGTCTTCAGACAGAGAGTAGGAGTTCTTTTGTGGTTCAAATAGTTAAGTGCTCAGCTACTAGCCAAGAGTAAGGTGGTTCAGAATCACTGAGATGTACCTCCAAGACAGGCCTGGCCATCTGCTTCTGAAAGATCTAAGCCTTGAAAACCATGTAAAGCAACTGTCTCCACACAAGGATGGTCACCACTAATACGAATTGGCCCATCTGCAACTAACAAGACTGAGGGTATACAGTCTCAAACTGCATTTTTTTTTTAAACAAAAAAACTTATTTTGCAATAACTGTAGATTCCCAAGAAGTTTCAAAAAATTTTTGGGAGTTCCTATGTACCCTTCATCAAGTTTCCTCCAATGATTACACCATGTCAGTTGTTAGATACCATGGAGTAAGTTCTGACTCAAAGTAACTCTGTGTACAACAAAATGAAACACTGCCCCTTCTTGTGCCATCCTCATAACTGTTGTGCTTGAGCCCATTTTTGTAGCTGCTGTGTCAATCCATCTCACGGAGGGCCTTCCTCTTTTTTGCTAATGCTTTACTTTGCCAAGGAGGGACTGGTCCCTCATGGTACCATGTCCAAAGTAGATTAGATGAAGTCTTGCCATCTGTGCTTCCAAGGAGTGTTCTGCCTGTATTCCTTCTAAGTCAGATTTGTTTGTTCATCTGGCAGTCCACAGAATATCCCCCATTTTTTGCCAACACCATTATTCAAAAGACATCAATTCTTCTTTAGTGTTCTTTGTTCATTGTCCAGTTTTTTTAAATACATATGAAAAGACTGAAAATGTTTTAGCTTGGATCAGGTGGATCTTAGTCTCTAAGGTGACATCTTTGTTTTTAACACTTTAAAGAGGTCTTTTGCAGCTGATTTGACCAGTGCAGAATGTGTTTGGCTTCTTGACTGCTGCTTCCTTGGAAACTGATTGGTGAACTAAGTAGAACGAAATTCTCAACAATTTCAAACTTTTTCTCTGATTATTATGAGTTACTTGTTGGTCCAGTTGTAAAGATTTTTGTTTTCTTTATGTTGAAATGTAATCCGTACTAAAGGCTATGGTCTTTGATCTTCGTCAGTTAGTTCTTCAAGTCCTCTTTACTTTCTAGATGCAAAGTTGTCATCTGTACAACAGGTTGTTAATGAGTCTTCCGTCAATCCTGATTGCCACATTCTTCCTCATATAGTATCGTTTATCTTTGAGCATACAGATTGAGTAAATAAAAGACTACATCCCTGACATATACCTTTTTCTGAATTTAAACCATGCAATACCCCTGTTTTTCTGTTCATTTGACTGCTTCTTAGTCTATGTACAGTTTCCATGTGAGCACAGCTAACTTTTCTGGAATTCTCATTGTTTGAAATGTTATCTATAATTTGTTATGATCCACACAGTCAAATGCCTTTGCATTATCAAGAAAACACATGTAAACACCTTTCAGGTATTCTCTGCTTTCTGTCAAGATCTATATGATGTCAGTGACGATATCCATCATTCCACACCCTCTTCTGAACTGGGTATGAATTTTTGGCAGTTATCCATTGAGTTACTACTACAACTGTCTTTGAACGATTTTCAGTACAACATCTTGCCCTGTATTGCATGCATGCATGCATGAGGCTTGATTTACTTAACTAATTTTCTGTACTGAAAGGGAACTTTATGTCATAACGCTTAAGTGTTACCAGCTGCTAACTCAATGACGGCAGTTCAAATATATGAGGCATTCCTTGGAAACTCTATAGAGTAGTTCTAATCTATCTTATAGGGTCACTATGAGTTGGAATCAACTGAAGGACAATGGGTTTGGTTTTTTGGGAGGGTGGGGGAATTTATGTGATCAGAAATCTTAGATGTGCAACACAGTGCCAAGTTCAGAGGCTGAGTTGACCACCACTGCATCACTGGTAGACCTGTCACTGGTGGACAGCAGGACTGGAGGCAACAATCATAGACGAATAAGCTAGGAGTGAGACACTATACATTTATGATTTACAGAGAATCATCCAAAAAAAAGATCCCCCTTTTCTCTTTCTACCTTCCAAGTGTTAGTTGCACCAGAGCCCTTTTGGAAGCAAAATTGAAATCAGATAGGAAAAGAGGCTTCTGGTAAAGGGAGAAAATGTGTAGAAAGAACTTGAAACAATGACTAGATGTTTGCCTAAAAATGAGTATACCTTAAGCTGTCGGGTGAAATGAATTCTCGGAATGAATTAAAGAGATACATAAATGGATAAAGACCTATGTAATATATGGAGGAAATTAACAGTGATGTGGTATTAATAATGGGAGAGCAGGAACACTTTAAGTTCAATAAAGTTCACAAACTTGCCACTGTGTTGTTAATGTTGGCAGCACTGTACAAACAACTTGGTAAGTTTTCACAAACTTGGCGTATTAGTGTGTCATGGCTGTGTCCATGTTCACATCTGGTGCTGTCTCACTGAGTGGCATTCATTGTTGTTGCATGGTTTATGTGTGCTGCCGTGAGAATGTTGGAACTTGAATTAGAACAATGAAGAAATGTTAAATTTTTTCTTAAACTTGGCAAGAGTAGAAGAGAAATCAGGGCCACGTTAGTCCAATTTTATGGGAATAATGCCGTGAAGAAAACAGCAATGAACAAATGGACTTCTGAGGAGAAAAAAAGCATCACTGATGAAAAGAGGTCAGGGCAGACAGTAACAAGCAGAACTGATGAAAATATTGTAAATTTGTGGAATTGTAAGTAAAAATCATCTTCTGACTGTGAGAAGCATAGCAGACCAAGTAAACTTTGGAAGAGAAACAGGAAAATCTTAACTGAAAATCTTGGCATCAGAAAGGTGTGAGCAAAAACAGTCCTGAATAAGCTCACCAATGAACAAAGGTAAAGGAGAGCTGAGGTTTGTCAAGACCTTTTGGAGAGACAAGACGCTGTTTGGGGCCATGTTATCACTATTGGTGAAACATGGGTATATCAGCATGACTCAGACAAACCTTCAAACTGCACAATGGTAGTCAGCCAATTCCCTGTGACGAAAAAATATTCTGTCAGGCCAAATCAAGAGTCACAATGATGTTGCCAATCTTTTTTGATATCACAGGGATTGTTTGTTACAAATATGTGCCAACTGGACGGTTAACCAAGTTTGCTATTTGGAAGTGCTGAGAAGGCTACCTGAAAAATTTAGGCAAAAACAATGCGGGGTGGTGGAGTCAAGATGGCGGACTAAGCCCACGTCTCCTTCTATCGCTCTGGAAACCAAGACCTGAACTGACAATCAAACAGAGCCTTCTGAGCACCTAATCAGCCTCAGGACACGGCACAGAGCTGTTAATTGGGACTTCATACCACTCAGCGAAAAACCTCCTCACTTTCGCTGACTCCCGCTCCTGGCTAGCCCCGGCTCTCACGGACGGAAGGTAAACGCACCAGTTTGACTTTTTTTCCCTCGGTCTCGGCTGGCGGGCGGAGCTGGGCCTTGCCCGGCGGCTGGACTCAGACGCGCTGCTGGGGGGATAGGCAGGCGAAATTCCCATGTTCTGAGAGCCAGGCTCGGGACTCTGTTAATCTAGACAGTTTGAGCCTTTCGTTTTGTAGTTGCCTCAGCGGGGTTTGTGCAGAGCTCTGTGGTCAGGTGTGGGACACCACGTTGGTACCGAGATTTTAGTGGGACCTCGTTCTTAGCCTGGGAGCCAGAACGTGCAAACGGGATAGCGCATCTCCGACAGAAAAGTAGTGATTTTGCACAGTGCTGCCTACATTGGGGGCCCTGCAACAGAAGCAGAGGAATCACTACCTCTTGGGACCTTTAGCCCCTCTGTCTGCTGCCTGTGTGGAGGACGCCATCTTGGGTACGGTGGCCGCAGCTGGCCCTAATTCTTAGCTTGGGAGCCAGAGCCTGCCCACAGGAGAGCGCTTTTCTATCACAAAACCAGTACTTGACCCAGTGTTGGCTAAGGCTAGGCCCTGTCAGCAGAGGCCAACAGGGCAGTAGCATTGCTGTATTCTGAACTAGTTAGATATCATCTGGGGTTGGATATAGTGGCGCTTACTTTGTCAGATGAGAAGAGGGACCTCTACACCTGAAAATCTAACTGACTTGTGAAGTGGTCAGATACCTATTGCTTTACATTTGAAGACAGCCTAGAGAAACATTTGCAATCCATCCTCACAGTACCTCTTCCAGCCTCTATATAATCACATGGGACCCAAAAAGCAACAGACAATTGTGGCATACAAGCAATCACTCATGGCTTCAGAAGGCTCCCAAACAAGGCAACCAAGGAGTTTTCCAGATGAAGAAGCTTTTATGAAAGCATCAGGAAGTGAATACAAATTGATTATATACAGAGCCCTTCTAGACCTTATACAAAATGCACAGAACAAAATGAAAAATTAAGCAAGATGTCCCATCTGATGGAACACCAGTATTCTGAAATCCAGCAGATCAAGAAGAAAATCAAAGACATAGAAACTTCCATGCAAAGCCAAGAAAACAGAATGGAACAAATGAAAAAAAGAATTTCTGACTTGGAAGACAGAGCTATTGATGCCAGCGTCTATGAGCAGAAATCAGAAAAAAGAAACAAGAAAAATGAACAAACATTAAGTAGCATGTGGGACTCTATTAAGAGGAACAACCTTCAATTAATTGGAGTCCCTGAACAGGGTGAGACATCTGAGAACAAAGAGAGTATTGTTGCTGAGCTGCTGAAAGAAAACTTTCCAGAAATCATGAAGGAAGAGAAAAGAGACATCTCAGATGCATATCGTATGCCACCCAATATAGATCTCAAAAGAAAGACTCCAAGACATAGTATATTCAAGCTTAACAAAATGAAACATAACAGTAACTCTTAAAGGCAGCAAAACTCAAGGCAAAGCTAACATTCAGAGGGAAGTGCTGTAGGCTTTCGTCAGATTTCTCAGCAGAATCCATGCTGGCACGGAGACAGTGGCACAACACATTCAAAGTCTTGAAGGAGAAGAACTTCCAACGAAGAATTATATATCCTGCAACACTATCTTTCAAATATGAAAATGAAATTAAGACATTCCCAGATAAACAGAAACTTAGAGACTTTGTAAAAACCAAACCCAAACTACAAGAAATACTGAAAGAAGTTCTTGGCCTTGGCTTAGAAGAATGAAACCACTAACTTTGTATTTTAGAACTACACACTACTCAATACTCTACTCATTTAGGGAAGGCTCCAAAGTAAATCACGGCTTTGATATGGAAAGAAGGAATCCAGTGATCATCATGAAAACTATGGTGTCATCGTAATAAAAAGAGGGATATACTATAGTAGTTATAGTCCTTCCAGATGGAGAGGAAGATGACAAGACTGGTAGTAATTAAAATTGGGTTTATAAATACTTTATTAAGGGGGTTCATAGGGGCAGCTGTAAAGCAAAACAAAGATGTATCATACCATTTCAAGAAATCTAACACACGAGTCTCAACAACTATAAAATCAGATCTGAAAAGGTGAAAAATCAACTGACAAAAAAGAGTCTCCCAGAACAGACTAATAAGAACAACAGAGAAAACATCAACATAAAAATAAACATATCACAATGGCAGCAGTGAACACATACCTATCAATAATTACATTGAATGTGAATGGACAGAATGCCTCAGTAAAGAGGCATCGAGTGTCATCCTGGATCAAAAGACATGACCCATCCATATGTTGTCTACAAGAAACTCACTTGAGACCTAAAGACAGGAACAAACTGAAAATTAAAGGATGGAAGACTAGATATCAAGCTAACAATGAACAAAGAAGAGCAGGGGTGGCAATTCTAATCTCAGACAAAATCAATTTTAATGTCAAATCCACCATCATGGACAAAGATGGACACTATTTACTGCTGAAAGGTTCAGTACACAAGCGAGACTTAACTATATTAAATATTTATGCACCTAATGCCATAGCACCTAAATATGTCGAAGAAACACTGACTACGCTCAAAAGAGAGTCAGATGACTCCACAATAATAGTGGGAGACTTTAACACTCCACTCTCATTACTAGACAGATCATCTAGAAAAAAGTTCAGTAAAGATACAGAAGACCTCATTGACACAATTAACCAACTAAACCTCATTGATATATACGGAACTGTCCACCCATCAGCAGACAACTACACCTTCTTCTCCAGTGCACATGGAACATTCTCCAGAATTGACCACGTGATAGGCCAGAATGCAATGCTCAACAAAATCCATACCATTGAATTACTGCAAAGCATCTTCTCAGATCATAAAGCCATAAAAGTTGAAATCAATAGCAAAAAAAACATAGATAGAAAGTGGAACTCTTGGAAACTGAACAACATCTTGCTCAAGAAAACATGGGTTATAGAGGAAATCAAGGATGAATTAAAGAAATTCATGGATTTCAATGAGAATGAAAACACTTTCTACCAGAACCTATGGGATACAGCCAAAGCAGTGCCCAGAGGTCTGTTTATCTCCATAAATGCACACATCTGGAAGGAAGAAAGAAACCAAATCAAGGAACTAACTCTACAGCTTGAACAAGTAGAAAGATAACAACAGAGGAACCCCTCGGCGATCAGAAGAAATGAGATCATAAAGATTAGAGCAGAGCTAAATGAATGAGAGAATAGAAAAACATTTGAAAAAATTGAAAAGATCAAAAGCTAGTTTTTTGAAAAGATCAACAAAATTGATAAACCACTCGCTAAACTTACTAAAGAAAAGCAGGAAAGGAAACAAATAACCCAAATTAGAAATGAGAGAGGAGTTGTCATCACAGATGCAACAGAAATCAAAAATATTATAACAGAATACTATGAAAGACTGTACTCTAACAAATTTGAAAACCTATGGGAAATGGACCAATTCCTTCACTCATACCACCTACCCAAATTATCACAACATGAGGCAGAACAACTTAATAAACCAATCACAAAGGAAGAGATTGAAAATTTCATCGAAACACTGCCAACCAAAAAAAGTCTGGGCCCAGATGGCTTCATGGCAGAATTCTACCTAGCATTTAGAGAAGAGTTATCCCCAATACTACTGAGACTAGTTCACAGTATAGAAAGGGATGGAGTACTCCCAAACTCATTCTATGAAGCCC
This sequence comes from Heterohyrax brucei, assembly GCA_028571685.1. Lineage (NCBI taxonomy): Eukaryota > Metazoa > Chordata > Mammalia > Hyracoidea > Procaviidae > Heterohyrax > Heterohyrax brucei. Next base: position 92,112,480 of record CM053146.1, read on the forward strand.
GCATAACCCTGATACCTGAGCCAGGGAAAGATCCAACAAAGACAGAGAACTGCAGACTGATATCACTCATGAACCTAGATGCAAAAATCGTCAACAAAATTCTTGCCAACAGAATACAACAACATACCCAGAAAATAATCCATGATGACCAAGTGAGATTCATACCAGGGATGCAAGGCTGGTTCAACATCAGGAAAACAATTAATGTGATTAATCACATAAATAACACAAAAGACAAGGATCACCTGATTTTGTCCATTGATGCCGAAAAGGCATTTGATAAAGTCCAACACCCATTCATGCTAAAAACTCTTAGCAAAATGGGCATAGACGGCAAATTCCTCAACACAATAAGGGCCATTTATACAAAGCCAATTGCCCACATCATCCTGAATGGAGAGAGACTGAAAGAATTTCCCTTGAGATCAGGAACTAGACAAGGATGCCCACTGTCACCTCTCCTATTCAACATTGTGCTAGAAGTTCTAGCCAGAGCAATTAGACAAGACGAAGAAATAAAGGGCATCTGCATCAGCAAAAAGGAAGTTAAAATCTCCCTGTTTGCAGATGATATGATTGTATATGCAGAGAACCCCAAGGAATCTATAAGTAAGCTATTCAAACTGATAGAAGAGTTCAGCAAAGTCTCAGGATAGAAGATAAATATAAGTAAACCAGTAGGTTTCCTTTATACCAACAATGAGACTGTTAAGTAGGAAATTATCAAATCAATACCATTTATGATAGCCCCTAAGAAGATAAAGTACCTAGGAATTAATCTAAGCAGAGAAACAACAGACCTTTACAAAGAGAACTACAAGTCCTTACTATAAGAAGCTAAGAGAGACTTAGATAAATGGAAAAACCTACCCTGCTCATGGATAGGAAGACTTAACATTGTGAAAATATCTATTTTACCCAAAGCAATTTATTTATATAATACAATCCCAGTACAAGTTCCAGCATCATTTTTTAATGAGATGGAGAAACAAATCACCAATTTTGTTTGGAAAGGGAAGAAGCCCCAGATAAGTAAGGTACTACTAAAGAAGAAAAGCACTATTAGGAGGCCTCTCATTACCCGACCTTAGAACATACTACACTGCCACAGTGGTCAAAACAGCCTGGTAGTGGTACAAGAACAGACAGATCAATCAATGGAACAGAATTGAGACCCCAGAGATGACCCCATCTGCCTATGAACAGTTGATATTCGACAAAGGGCCTAAGACATTAAACTGGGGTAAAAACAGTCTCTTCAACAAATGGTGCTGGCAAAATTGATTATCCATCTGCAATAAACTGAATCAAGATCCATATCTTACACCTTATACAAATACCAACTCCAACTGGATAAAAGACCTAAATATAAAACCTAAAATGATAAAGCTCATCCAAGAAAAGGTAGGAACCATAATGGAAGTTTTAACACACCATGAGGACAGACTCCAAAATCTGTCAAAGAAACCTCAATCAACAGAAGAGAAAATAGATAAATGGGAACTATTAAGAATCAAACACTTTTGCTCATCCAAAGACTTTATTAATAGAATTAAAAGAAAACCCACAGAATGGGAAAAAATATTTGGCAACTCTATGTCAGACTGACATAATCTCCATAATCTATAAGATACTACAAAATATCAAGAAGAAGAAGATAAACCATCCAATTAAGCGATGGGCAAAGGAGATGGACAGACACTTCACTAAAGAGGAGATCCAGACAGCCAAAAAACACATGCAGACATGTTCACAATCTTTAGTTATTAAAGAAATTCAAATCAAGACAACAATGAGATACCATCTCACCCCAACAAGATTGGCCATGATCCAGAAAACAGAAAACAACAAATGCCGGAGAGGCTGTGGAGAAAGTGGAACCCTCCTACACTGTTGGTGGGGTTGCAAAATGGTCCAGCCTCTTTGGAAGGTAATCTGGCGCTTCCTTAAAAAAATGGATATCGATATACCATTTGACCCAGTCATTCCACTACTTGGAATATATCCTACAGAATCAAGGCCTTTCACACCAACGGACACATGCACCAGAATGTTTACCACAGCACAGTCCACAATAGCAAAAAGATGGAATCAACCCAGATGCCCAACAATAGAAGAATGGATAGGTAAACTGTGGTACATATACACAGTGGAGCACTACGCAATGATAAAGAATAACGATGATTCCAGGAAACGTCTCCTAACCTGGTTTCAACTGGAAGACTTATGTTGAGTGAAAGTAGTCAGCGACAAAGGGACTAATACTGTATGAGACCTCTATGATAAGATCTCAAAAACAGACTTGTGTATAGAAGAAAAGCCTCTTTGACTGCTGAAAGGGAAGAGGGGTGGGAGGGTGACGGGGGGAGGGTTTAGTTTAGATAGTTACTAGAAATCTAGTTGGGAGAAAGCAGTGATAGCACACATTAGAAACAAGAACAACATTAAGTGGACTTCAGCATAACTTGAGTACTCCTCCCATCTTAACACAATATTGCAAGGATAGAGTAGCTGGGGCAGGGGGTGGGGGACCATGCTCTTAGGCGAATTCCAGGTCAATTGACACAACTAGCGTTTTGCTAAGAGAGCTCTCTGCACCCCACATTGGTGAGTGGCATCTGGGGTCTTAAAAGATGCCAAGCTGCCATCTGAGGACACAGCAAATGGTCCCAACTCAGCAGGAACGGATGCTCACCGAGGACCAAAATGACCTGTGGTAAAGACAACCTAGAAGACAGAGGGACCCACAAGAGTGGGTGCCTACATCGACTTGGGACCAGAAGAACCAGATGGTGCCCGGCCACCACCAGTGATAGCCACAATGGAGCTCACAGAGAGGAATCTCACTGGCAACACAAGAATAAAAAGGGGTGCATCATGAGATCTCCACTAAAAGACATCAATTGATGATCCAGCGGTTTTGAGGTTCCTCTGAGAGCATGGCCCCCAGCCCTGATGCTGCCCTTTCCCATAAATTATAACAAAGGTCCACTCTTTGGACAGGAATGGATTGGACTTGGCAATGCAGAGTGACCATATCTTGGAGGCACTTTATGGTTCTTATGGTTCTATACATCTATAGGATATCATCTTGCTGACCTCTGACTGGAGGAAGGGGAGTGGACGGAGAGGAGGGGAAAGGGGGCTGTTGGGAGGATGAGACATGTATGGAGCAGAGAGGAGTAGTGTGCAGTCACCAGACAGGGAGAGCAGTGGAAGCTGCCTATAGGTGGGTATGTAAATTCATACATGAATGTACATTTTCATTCAGTTATGTTAAATAATAAAAAAAAAAGCGAACGTTTGGTCTACAATCCATGGCTCATCACGACAATGCACTAGCTCACAAAGTACCGACTGTGAGGGGGAGCTTTTAGCCGGTAAACAAATAACTCTATTGGAACACCCTCCCTACTCATCTGATCTGTCCCCTATACTAACTTTTTTCTTCATCCATCGATGAAGGAAATACTGGAGAAAAGACGTGTTGATGGTGTTCAAAACATCAAGTGTAATATGACAGCTCCGAGTGAGAGTCCAGAAAAAGAGTCTCAAAAACGCTTTGAGGAGTGGACTAGGCACTGGCATCAGTGCATAGCTTCTCAGGGGAGTACTTTGAAGGTGTAGTGATATTCAGTAGTGAGGTCTACAGCACCTTTCCTAGGATGAGTTCACAAACTGAATTGGCAGAACTCACATGTGAAAATCGAAAGAAGGAAAAGAAAAAACAAACGAAAGTTAAGAGAGCTAGAACCTGATATAGATAAGGTCTCATATCAAAAGATGGAGAAATTCAGTGCATCTGGAACATAGTTTAAAAAGAGAATAGTTACACGACATGAAAATTGGGAGTAGGAAAGGACCTGCTGAAATTTTCAGTTTAATTGTAAATAAAAGTGGAAATAATGGGCATCGTTTCAGGTTCTTGAATATATTGGATACTACTCTATTGTGAGGTTAAGCATAATGATAGTATTGGGGTTGAAGTGTATATTTCTTAAAATATTAATGAAATATTCAATTAAAAATGTGGCTTTCATAGCTGTGTACATTTTCCTGAAGTTGACTGCCACTAAACATTCTTTACTGAGATATATTTTTGTGAATTCATACTCCTTGATAGCTCTGTGTTGACCTTTATGTGGAGTGATGTCTTTATTTCTTCCCTCAGCTGCATTTATGCTTCTTAAATGTCAACAATATCAATTGTTTTTAAGAGCTCTCTCTTTCATTTCGATATTTCCTGATATTTCAAAGGCATTCTATGTTATAAAACTGCCTGCACCGACAAACATCAATTCTGTGGAAATTTTATTTTTTCTTGCTGGTTTACATTGTTAGCAAAACTCTTATGGTGAAGTATTTTTTAATTCACATCGGTGCTATATACTTTTATTTCTGTATATAAATGATAAGTAATGCTAACTCTCAAGCCAAATGACTCAACTTCCTTAACGAATGCTTGAATGTTCCTCAAGAGAGTACATTATTTCTTCCCTTGATAATGGTGTACATAATGTAAAATTATCATTAATGTTATTTTAAGATCTGCTAATAAATCTTCAGAGGTACTGTGTTTTCCCACCGAAGCAGAATTAATGGTAAAGACAAACAAAACAAACAAACAAAAGCAACAAGACTAAGTTTTTAATGGAGCCCTTGTGACACTGTGGTTTAGCATTTGGCTGTTAGCCAAAAGCTGTGTTGTTGGAATCCAACAGCAGGTCCTTGGAAACCCTATGGGACAGTTCTACTATGCCCTCTCATGTCACTATGAGTCAGAAACTGACTAGTTGCCTTTTTTTGTTCATTTGTTTTTAAGTTTTAGTAGAAACCATTTTTACAAATATATTTCAATAAGCATATAATTATGTTTCACAAAGCAGATAGAACATATCCTTTATAAATTTCTTTTTCCAGAGGAAAAAAATCAGTTCAGTAATAGGGATAATTTTCTTTTCTGCCTTCCTGTCTTCTGAGTAAATTGAACTTTACCAGACCTTTAAAAAACCACTATAGCCTAAAAAGGGGTATAAACATTAAATTTTTAGAAGAGTGAAGTAGTGAAGTCAGTATATGAAATTGGGAATTAAATTCTTCACAGAACATGGGACAGGAAAGTTTAACAGCAGACAGTATATGACGACACTTACAATTTACTTGCACAAATGGCCAGATATCTGTTTTCTTTCTCTAAGAACATCATTTTATCCCCTATTTCTTCTGAGAAAGAAGATTCACCCTCTAAGAATAATAATGCTATTTCAAAGTCATAAAACTATATACCAATGTCGACTTTCTGGTGTTGATATTGTACTGTATTTCTGAAAGACATAATGATGAGAGAAAACTGGATAAAGGGTACACAGGAATTTTCTGGACTATTCTTGAAAATTTCAGTGCATGTCTAAGTATTTCAAGATTAAAAATTAAAAGAAAAGGGAAGAAAAGATACTCCAGTTGGTCCCTCGCAGGGTTGTATTGAAATTGCAATTTAATAGTTTTCTTTCTTTAGGCATTTTTATTTATTATGAATACTATTTGAGCTGTTTATAAAATTAGTACAGTTTTTACATTATAGCAGTTTTTATTAAACCTTGGAAAAGTTTAGGTTGCACTATTTATTCTTAAATAACAGAGGTATGGTAATTATCTCATTCTCAAAGAAAACAAACAGTGCAAAATCTTTGATTTTCTGAATTGAATCTAAATATTTCTTAAAATCATCTTAGTTAACATAAGATCCAGTATTAAATCATGTAAGTTCCAAAATTCTAAAAGTGCTTCTATCATTCCTTTATTTCTTTGCTCATTATGCTTCTTAAAAAATGTAATTTTGAAGTACTAGCACTCTAATTCCTTATACTTTTTGTGTTGTATTACTAACTTCAGGAATTTTCTGAAAACTTACATATTAGTTAAACTTCAAACTACCTCAAATATAAATGCAAATAGATATGTTTTTTCATTAATATTGGCTTCAACTTATTTCTGTAGTAAGTTTACACTAACACAGAATAAAGATCTCTAATGTGTAGGAATGTGTCCAACCACATATCTCCATTTAGTTTCCAGTTTCCAAAATATGGCCATTGATAAAAAAAACAAGTAATATTAATCTACTTAAATACTACTTGGAGCTTTGTAAAATCCAAACGTTCTATATTAGATGAACATTTTAAGCAAAGAGTTATAAATGTTTCACTAAGTGCAGAATACTAAGGGTTAAATTTAGGCAATATGCAGTCGTTATCTACAAACATGTAGAGAGAAACAGTCTCAGTTACTTCATCTAAACAATGATAGGCGGGTATTTTTAAGTCAATATGTCAATCTTGATTCATAATTTTTTTAGCAAATTATTGTCACCTTGCTTATAAAATCACTTCATAACCAGTTTTTGTTTTGTTTTGTTAGGTTTTGTAACATGCAGACTCTTACTAAATAGGTAACTCGATTAAGACAAGTTTTCCTATTCACTGAAGTGCTAGACATACACATCAGCTGCGATAGAAACAAATAACTATTTTTATTTTTACGTCTACCAAACTATTTTTATTTAACGTCTACCAAACCAAACCAAACAAGTCGATTCCAACTCACAGTGACCCTATAGATAGAGTAGAACTGGCACATACAGTTTACAAGGAGTCTCTGGTGGATTTGAACTACTGACCTTTTGGTTAGTAGCTGTAACACTTAGCCACTACGCCACCGTTTGGACTCTCAGATTCAAAACTGTTTGTTAGAGCCATTTACTTTACTAGGAGCTTGATAGGTATCAGTGAGAAAAAGAAGGCTGAGGTTGTCCTCGTATAGAGACCATTCTAGATAGCGCAGAGGAAATGATAAAAAATACAAGGGCTGAAAACTCAGTCCACAAACTTAATTGTTCTAAGGGCTACATAGCTCATTGCTGAATATCACTACCGTCACCTTCCAAGTACCCCCCTTGGGAAACTATGCACCGATGCCAGCCCCTGGTCCACTCTTCAAAGCAATTTTGGAACTCTTTCTGGAAAGGCAGTTGTGCACGATGGCAAGTTTTGCAAACTAATTGCATAGTTGTCTGTTAGGGAGTTTCTATCCAGTAAACAAACTACTGTATTGGAACCCCCTGATCTGGCCACCAGTGACTTTTTTCTTTACCTGACAATAAAGGAAATATTGAAAGGAAGTCATTTTGATGGCATTCAGGACATCAAGAGTAATACGGTGACATCCAGAACAGCAAGGGTAATATGATGACGGCCATTCCAGAAAAAAAAAAAGTTCCAAAATTGTTCTGAAGGGTGGGCTAGGTGCTGGCTACTCAAGAAGAATACTTTGAAGGTGACCGTGGTGATATTCAGCAATGAGGTATGTAGTACTTTTTCTAGGATCAGTTCCCCAATTTAACTGGCAGTCCTTGTAGAATTAAAAAGAATAGTGGTAAATGCTAACTTAGATGGGAGGAGCTCTGGTGGCGCCTCGGTTAAGAGCTGCAGCCGGTAATGGAAATGTTGGCAGTTGGAACGCACTGGTCAGTCTTCGGAAGCCCTGTAAGGTAGTTCTACGGTGCTCAGTCGTGTCACTGTGAGGCAGACTAGATTCTACAGCACTGGGGTTTTAACTTGCATGGTGAAAAATAAAAGTACAGAAAGGTAATAGCTAGGTTTCCGCATTAAATACAATGGTCGGGGTAGTTATCTTTGAAAGCGGATGTTTAAGCAAAGACAGAGGAGGTAGGTGAGTCAGCTAAGCCTATGTCAACCAGAAGACCATTCACTGCAGAGGGAACAGCTAGAACAAGGTCTGAAAGTGGGAGTATACCTAGTTTATCTGGAATGTAACAAGGTTATTGGTGGGACTGGAGCTGATAGCGCCAGGCCTAAGGTACTTAAAGTACATACCCAAGCCAAAACCATTGCCACTGAGTCGATTTTGGCTCATAGTGACCTTATACTGACCCTACAGGATGGACTAGAACTGCTTCTCAAGGTTACTGGGGAACAGCTGGTAGATTCAGACTGCAATCTTTTGGTTACTGGTTGTGTCTCTTAACCACTAGGGCTCTATACAGTACATAATTAATGAAAAAACAGATTATGTAGGATTTTGCAGCCAAGTGCCGTCGAGTCGGATCCAACTCATGGCGACCCTAGGGGCAATTTAAAATTACTTGTCTTTACTGTGAAAGAAATGTGGAGTCAATGCAGGGTTATGAGGCAGATGGGTGTAGCGATCAATTAATATTTAAAGAATTACTCTGTGCATCAAGATTAGATTGTGTATCCAGGGAATATGGAAAAGCGAAGAATGGACAAAAGAGGCTTGTTTGGATATGCTTGCTTTAATGCACGTACAAGATATTAGAGGAGAAGACAAACGGCAGGGTTAAGATGTGGCAGGAAACTTGATATATTTTGAAAATAAGCCAATGGTATTTCTTGATAGATTAGATGTGCAGAGTGAAAGAAGGAGAGGATTCAGTACAGCTCTGAGGTTTCTGAGAGACAAGAGACAAAAAGGACGTGAAGGAGGAGAAAGTGAACTGCATCCAACCCTGCAGGTGAAATGAGAAAACAGGATGAGAACATATAACTGATCATAATCACATAGAGTTAATATTAACACACATACTCAAACTTTTCAAAACTTATATTAAAAAGCAATCATTTAGACTGTGTTTTAACTCAAAAAATAATAAAGAAAATATTTTAGTGGCAGATTTCTACAAGACAGTCATTCCCTCTAAAAATCCAAAACCTTTCATCAAGGTCCTTTCATCTGGAACATGAATAACCGTCTTTGTTATTATTGTTGTTGTTAGATGCCTTCAAGTTGGATCCAACTCACTGTGACCCTTTGTATAGTAAAATCAGACACTGTCCAGTCCAGTGCCATCCTCACAATTAGGTTTGAGCCCATTGTTGTAGCCATTGTGTCGGCCCTTCTCACTGCATGTCGTCCTCTGTTTCACTGATGTCTTTCTCCAGGCACTGGACCCTCCTAAGAGCATGTCCAAAGTATGTGAGAAGACTCGCCCTCTTGCTTCTAATGGGCATGTTGGCAGTGCTGCTTTCAAAACATATATGTTCATTCTCCTGGAAGTCCATAATATATTCAATATTCTTCACCAACATCACAATTCAAAAGCATCAGTTCTTCTTTCTTGTGAATTGTCCAGCTTTTACATGCACATAGGACACTGAAAATACCACAGTTTGTGTGAGGTGAAGCAGTCCTCAGAGGGACACTTTTGCTTTTCAGCAACTGAAAGAGCTCTTGCCAATGGATTTGCCTCATGCAATACATTTCTTTTGAATTCTTGACTACCACTTCCATGAGTCTTGATCGTGGATCAAAATCAAATGAAATTCTTGACAACTTCAGTATTTTCTACATTTATCATTAAGTCACTCATGTGTCCATTTGTGAGGATTAGTGTTTTCTTTACATTGAGGTGTAATCCATACCGAAGGCTGCAGCATTTGATCTTCGTCACAAGTTCTTCAATGTCTCTCTAAATTTCAGCAAGATTGTGTCATCTGTTTATTGCATGTTGTTTGTGAGTCTTTTTCCAATTCCAATGCCAAATTCTTTGTAATATAGTCTAGCTTCTTGAATGATTTGCTCAGCAGACAGATTAAATAAGTATGGTGAAAGGATCAACGCCAATGCACGTTTCCTTACTTTAAGTTACACAGTATTAACTTGTTCTGTCCAAAACTGTCTCTTGGTGTATGTACAGGTTTTTCACAAATGTAACTAAATGTCCTGCAATTCCAGTTCTTCCCTGCATTACCCATAATTTGTGATGATCCACACAATAGAATGCTTTTGCATGGTCAGCAAAACACAGGTGAGTATCTTTCTGGTATTCTTTGCTTTTAGCCAAGATCCATCTGACATTAGCAATGATATCCTTCATTTCCTGTCCTTTTCTGAATGAATTTCTGGCAATATCCTGTCAATTTACTGCTGCAATCTCTTATAAACCATCTTCAGGAAAACTTTTCTTGTCTGTGAGATAAATGGTACTGTTTGTTTATATCTTCATTCTGTTTAATAGACCCAAATATCCAAATATCCAGAAGCCCTGGTGGCATAGTGGTTAAGGGATCGGGTGCTAACCAAAAGATGAGAAGCTCAAATCTGCCAGTTGCTCCTTGGAAACCCTAGGGGAAAGTTCTACCATCTTCTAGTGGGTCACTATGGGTCAGAAACTACTAGACAGCATCCAATTTCCAGTCAACTGGACAGGTCACTGTCTCCTGTCTTGGCATAGATGAATGAGCCTTTCCAGCACTGTATTCATTTCTTGAAACCTCTCTGTTGCTATTCTGTCAATTCCTGAAGGAAGCCCGTCTTTCTGCCAATGCCTTCAGTGCAGCGTGGACTTCTTCATTCACTACCATGGGTTCTCAATCTTATGCTACCTTCTGACCATGGTCTTTATAATCAGTGATTTCCACATGATGCAGAGAGTATAAGTGATAAAGTCATTGTTAACAAAATCCCAGGCTGGATGTAGTAACATACAACATTTATTGTATGGTATGCTTTATTTTCATCATATATAAAGAATTCCATAGATGCAATAAAATATCTCTTTGCCCTCAGATTAATACAGTAAAAAAAAAAAAAAATCCACAGCAGAAATTTAAAAAAAGAAAAACTAGAATCAAGCATGAGAAAATATTTTTATCGCAGTACTCTTTCCATTAAAACTTTTAGTAAAGGTCAACTAGAAAATAAAGAAATGTAATTAAGTTGGAGGCACTAAATCAATAATATTTTAATGCCAAACTAATAATTAGAGGAAATTTTAATGTAAGATATCAGTGGAAAGCCTTCTTACTTTGGGAACTGTAATGTTAAAAATAAGTTTTAAAAATATCAAATGACTGATGGTGTGATTAGAAGAACTATAATCATATTTGAATGCATACATTATACTGCAGGTGTGAAATTCAGGCTACCCTGAAATCATTAAAATGACATTCTGTCTTGACATTATATTAAAAAGTCTATTGAATTTGACAAAAAGTATTGTCAAAATACAGAAAATAAAATAAAACTTTGAAATGCAATTGTATTTCCCTCTTTTCAGATAAGTTTAGTTTCAGTGTATTCCGCACATTCCCCAAGAGGAGCATTATTATTATTATTATTTTTTGCCTTTCTCATCAATGTGTATGTAACTCCAAGTTTTACTTTGAAACTGCACTGAGATGGTCAGAAGGAACAGTTACTCTTCATGGCAAATATCCATGAAAACTTTCTTCCTTTAGCCATAAAAAAACACTCTAATTCCAGAAGAGAGAAGTGAAACAGAAGAGTATTTTTATAAGCCAGAGCTTACATATTCTCCTTGCTAATGTAAAACATTTTCAGTATATTTTGGGGTTATTACATTTGCCTTGAATTCTTGAAAAGAAGTGCTTGTTTTAATGCTATACCTTACAAGACCTATCCTTGTTTTTTCCCTTGGCTGCAGAGTTTTTGTCCCTTTCTCCTTCCATCCCTCCCTCCCTTGTTCCTTCCCTCCTTTCCCTTACTTCCCTTCTCTTACATTCTTTCCTTCTGAAGTAGTCCACAGTATTTTTGCCTTCAGAATAAGCTTTTAATTTGTAACAATTTCTGAGAATAAACTAATTTCATGAGTTAAAGTAATATGTTTATAATCTTCCCTTTCACACTGCATAAGTCATATTATAAACCAGTATTTTTGCTTTACTTGCATCCAAACTGGCTTTATAATTGTGAGGCTACAATTTTACTTTAAAAAGTAATGAGATAAGTATAAACAAATTCTTATTCTACTTCTATATCTGCATTTGTCAATGGTGGAAGTTGCTACTGACAGCTTTGGTTTTCTCCCTGTAAATAACTTACAAATTACCTGTATAGAACAACAGACAAATACAGGCATAATGGAATCTAACTCTCTTATCTCATCTAGAAAGTTGCATAGTCAGATATGCTCTCTGTCTTTAATCTTCAGTCTCTCACTTTCACCTGCCATTTAAGCCTCTCACTTTTTATCTGCCATTTAAGAAAATGATGAAACTTCTCCTAATTCTCTGTTCTTTTCCTCCATCGTCTCACTAATAAATCTCATGAGAAATTAGTGAGTATTCTCACTAAAATGAAAAGTATTCTTGCTGAAGATGCCAATAATGCTGTGTTTTGTCTAAATATTTAAATTTGAATTAAGTAATAATGTAAATAAGAAAGTTAGAATCTGATTTACATCCTCTCCTCACAATCCACACTCTTAGAGTAATATATAACCTTGCATCTTGTATAGATATGGCTGCTCTTGGTTATAAAGATCTATGAACCAAAAGGCAAGTTAAAGTGTGCAGTGTTAAAATGGAAATAAACACACATAATAATTCCATTCTGAAAAAGGGAGAGTAGGAGATGTTGTTATTAGGTGCCATCAAGTTCGTTCTGCTCAAGCAACCCTGCGTACAACAGAACGCCCACTGCTGCACCACCCTGAGGGACATCGTTATTCTTGAGCCAATTGTTGTAGCTACCTTGTCAACCCATGTCTTTGAGAGTTGTCCTCTTTTTCACCGACCCACTACTTTACTGAGTGTGATATCCAACATATCTGAGATGAAGACTCCCCGTTCTTGCTTTTAAAGAGCATTCTGGCTACATTTCCTTCACAGCGCATGGCGTAGTAAATATTCATTGCCACTACCCTAATTCAAAGGCATCAACTCTTCTTCCCCCTTACTCAATTGTCCATCTTTTGCACACATATGAGGTGATTTGAAAATACCCTGGCTTGGGGTAAGACATACCGTAGTCCCCAAAGTGCGTCTTTGCTTTTTAAGATTTTAAAGAGGTGTTCTGCCGCAGATTTTCCCAATACAACACACACCCTGATTTGCAGGTTGCTGTTTCCAGGGAAGTTGGTTGTGGATCCAAATAAAATGGCATCTTTTACAATTTCAGTCTTTTTTGTTTATCATAATGTTACTTGTTGGTCCAGTTGTGAGGATTTGCATTTTCTTTAAGATGTAATCTATACTAAAGCCGACAGTCTTTGATATGCAAGTGCTTCATGACCTCTTGTTTCCAACAAACAAGATAATGTCATCTGCATTTTGCAGGTTGTTAGTCTACCTCCAAGTCTGATGCCTCATTCTTCTCCTTATAGGTCAGCGTCTTGAATTATTTGCTCAGCATAAAGACAGAATAATTATGGTGAAATGATATAACCCTGATGAATACATTTCCTGATTTGGAAACTTGTAGTATCCCTTTATTCTATTCAAATAACTGCCTTTTGGTCCAAGTACAGGTCATACACAAGTACAATTAAGTGTTCCAGAATTCCCATCTTTTTGTGATGTTTTCCATAATTTGTTATAAGCCACACAGACACCTTTGCATAGTCAATAAGACACAGATGGCATTCAGTCTTTCTGTCAAGATTCATATGACATCAGCAATGATAGTGCTTGTTCTATGACCTCTTCTGAATGCAGCCTGGACTTGGGGCAGTTCCCTGTTGATGTACAGTTGCAGTCATTTTTCAACTACTTTCAGAAGTAGTTTACTTGGTTATGATATAAATGTTATGTGATAATTTCTGTACTCTCTTGAACCACCTTTCTTTGGGACAAGCACAAATACAGATCTCTTCCGGTCGTTTTGTCAGGTAACTATCTTCTAAATTTCTTGGCATAGATGAGTCAGCTCTTGCAGTGTTGCTTCTATTTGTTGAAACTTCTTGACTGATATTCAGTCAATTCCTGGAGGCTTGTTTTTTAGCAATAACTTCAATGAAGCTTGAACTTCTTCCTTGAAAACCATCAGTTCTTAATCATTTGCTACATCCTTTTATTCCTACAGTTTTCTCAGTCCAGTTCAGCGGAAGTGATTGCCAGGTCCTTCTTCCTAGTCTGTCTTGGACTGGGTGCTCTGCTGACATCTATCCACTATGGTTGACTCTGTTGGTATTTGACATACTGGTGGCAAGCTTCCAGCACCACAGCAGGGTGCAAGCCACCGCAGCACGACAAACTGACAGAGCGAAAGTGGCTAGGCACTTTGAATTTTTTTAATTTGCAAAAGGTATTAGTACCTATTATAGGCTAGGAACAAGTTATAATACAGATAGTTATCATAAGTGAGATTTCCTAATTGATGAATTATTTAACCATTTCTTAGTATAACTGTAGGCCTATAGTATTTAGCCATATTATTTGTATTTGTCACGGATTAAATTGTTTCCCCCCCAAAATAATGTGTAACCATGTGGCTGGGCCATGATTCACAATATCTGTGACTGTTCTCCAGTTTGTGGTTTTCCTATGCTGTATGTTAAAGGATTAAAGTGGGACTGAAAATCCCTTTATAGGATCAACTCTCTGCTCCACTGTAAAGGGAGTTTCCCTGGTGTAGGGCTTGTCCTGCCCTTAATCCTTTCATCCTGCAAGAGATAAAAGGAAAAGGAAGCAGGTAGAGATTTAGAAAACTCCTACCATCAAGAAAGCAGCACCGGGAGAAGGGGTGTCCCTCGGACCTGAGGTTCCTGCACCGAGATGTACCCTGGACAGAGACTGATGCAATACAGGACTTTCCTCGAGCCGATAAGGGGAAAACCTTCCCCTGGAGCGGACACCCTGAATATGGACTTGTAGCCCACTGGACTGTGTAAGACTAAACCTTCCTCTGTTAAAGCCATCCACTCTGTGGCATTTCTGTTCCAGCAGCACTAGCTGACTAAAACAGTATTGTAACAATTTATTTGTTGGAAATTGTGTTATGAGTGGACCACTAGGTTCTTTCTTCTAATCTTCTATTTTTCTCTTCATAATAGTTTCTGAGGAAAATATTAGAAACATAGACGAATAGCTGCTAAAGAATTGCTGGAGTAATTCAACACACTCCTGGTTCAGCAACTTTGTTGGAATCTTTTTATATTTGTTGTTTACAACAACTCTGGATAAAATGTAAATTTTCCCACAGGTTCTTAAAATAGATGTGTTTAAAATCTCTCAGGAGGAACATATGAGTTGAATACCAAGAAGTTTTCCCTTTATAAATCCTACTTAGCATATTTTTTCTTGGGGCAATTCAGACAGACTAAACAATTTTGACACAAATAAGAATTGCTTAAATTGTAATTTTAAAAGAAGGCTTGAAATAGGTATGTCTCCTCTAGAAGAAGTGATGTGCACGTAGTATGGAAACTTGTTCCCCAAAGATAATTGGAGTATTTTTCTTTTATCTGTGAGGTGATTCTTAATAAGCAGAGCCAATAGCAGAAGATGGCCTAATTTTAAAGATAAAAGGAAATAAAAAGAAAGGGGGAATTAAAAAAACCAAGTTAAAAAGGTAAAGGAGGAGCTAATTACAGACAGAACAATCTAGAAAGGTTTTCTTTTTTAATGTGTCTTATTACAGTCCCTAAAGTAAAAACATATATCTCTTAAAAGTATAATGTAGCCCCCAAAGGATATCAGGAAACCCCTGGGGAGTAGTGGTTAGGTGCTATGGCTTGTAACTAAGAGGTTGGCTGTTCAAATCCACCAGGTGCTCCTTGGAAACTCTATCGGCCAGTTCTGTTCGTTTTGTAGGGTCACTGTGAGTCAGAATTGACTCAGCAGCAGTGGAATTTTTTTTAAGTGATATCAGCAAGTCCTCAGACATAATTCCAAACTTAAGACAATGCAATGTTTTGGTTTAAGAGGAAAAGGATGCTCTTGGCTTAAGAAGACAGGATAAGGAGAAAATAATATTTAAAAACAAATAGTTTTAAATCTGTAGAAAAGCGTGAATAAAATAAAAGCATAGTTTTAAATCTATATATAATGCTCATAGCAGAAATTTTAGAAAACAATAAAATGTGAAAATCAAGTATCCATAAACTCGCAACCTAACAGAACTACTTTTCATATATGTCATGTTGATATAAGTAATATATTGATATATGGATAAAATACATATTATTTTTAAAAAGAAAGAAAAAACATATTAAAATGCCATGGTGATTTATTGGAGCCTTGTGTGTGTGTGTGGTTGTGTGTCTCTCTCTCTGCGTGTGTATATATATATATATATACACTCAAAGAGTATGTTTGTGTATGTGTATGTATATATATGTATATGTGTTCAAATCCTCCAGGCGCTCCTTGAATACTCTGGGGGTCAGTTCTACCCTGGCCCCTATGGTCACCATGAGTCGGATCTGACTCGACGGTACTTGGCTGGCTATATGTACATGTATGTGTGAATATATATACCCATACATGTGTATTAAAAATTGATACATATATATGTTTTATAATTTTAATATATATGTAAATTATAAATGATTTGATAAAGGTGTGGGTGTGAGAGTGTGGGGGTGTGTGCTGTGTATGAAAGATATAGCCCTCTTCTTTCATCATTAAAACAGAGCCTTGATTGTCACCTATCTGCGGTATGCTTGATCACCTTTACGTGTCCTGTCTAGCCACGGTCTTCTGACTCCTACCCAGGTGACTAGGTGATAGAGTAATTATGGCCCACAAGGGGACTGGTGAGTTTTGCCTAGAAAAGAACTAACTTCAGAGTGCACAGGAGGATCTTATCACCAACAAGGAAGAGCAGTCAGGAGTGTGGGAGCAGAGATCGCATCCTTGGGACCAAAGAACCCTGCACTGTGAAGCTCCTGGAAGCAGGATACTGAAGCAGAGACAGAAAGGGGAAGAGAGAGCAAGCTGTAACCCCCCAAAGTAGTGGCAGAACAGATCCAGCAGCAGAGACCTCATAGCAGGAGACAGCTCAGTGGGCTTCTTGGTCTCAGAGAAAGCTGAATGCCTTTGGGGAGAGGCCTAGGGCCAGAGAGAGATGCGTCTGCACAATACAGTTGCGAAGAGTCTGTCTGGAAAGAACTGTACCCTGAGTGTTCCTGAGCTTGACCTGTAACTTCTTAAACCAAAACGAAACATGTTGCTGTCAAGTTGATTCCAAGTAATGACATTACTTACCTAATAAATCCCATAATCCTGAGTATGGTCTTTGAGTTCTATGTGATAATGAATTATTGAACCTGGAAGAGAAGTGGAGAGTGCTTTGTGAAGGATGTTTGTGTCAGAATTAGTAAATCTGATGGAGAGAGGGTTCTTGTCTGGCTGGCCTCTGCCACTTGGGAGTCAGCCTTAAGCTGTTCATCTTAGTTCTCCTTGCCTCTTGTAGAGCAGAAAGAAGTCAGACACCACTCCTATGTATATATTTTAAACTATTTCTCCCAAGATTACTTAAATAAAGATTCTGGTTTATCTGAGTATTACCTACTTGATCTGGGTTTGTTAGCTTAGCATTACCTTAGAGCACAAAAACTGTTATCCAATCAATCAAAGGGATAATTGGAAAAATGCATCACCAATTTGATGAAAATAAAATGACTAGATAACAAATTATTTTGAGAATCATGTAGTTTCTGAAATTTTGCTTTCAACAAAATTGGAGGACCAAAACATGCCGTAAGCTGGTATGCCATTAACAATATTTTTTATGATAAAACACAAAGACATTTAATGTAAACTGTCCAAAGAATAGAGGGATGTTTGCTATTAATGGATTTCCTAAATACCCCAATGTACTTACGTGAATAAGTAAGGTTATTCATCTAATGAAAAACTGGTTTTCCTTCACCAATATATAAACTAACCGGAAAAAAACTATCATCTGATGTTACCTTGGTCAAAATTTAGTGATTGTTAGTTAAACACATATCATGCACATTTTGTTCAGTTGCATATTAGTTATGCTAATGAGATTATTTAATCCACTAGACACTTGTTAATACTCATAGCTTAATTATGACAGGAAACTTAAAAAAATTTACAGATATTTTTGTCTTAGAGAAGTAGGATGTGAGACAAGAGGTTTCCAAGCATAAAATAACTTATAGCAGGATAAAATTTCTTAGGGGAAGATGAATGAAATAGACATTAATGGAGAAAAATAAATGTTGAAAAGTGTTTTACTTAATATTAAAGAGCGATTCATCTATTTTTAAAGGAGTGCTGATGGATTACTGTGGTATTTAGAGTCTATTAAACATTTTAAAAGGAAGCAACTTTATATTTAACTTTACAATAACATGGAAGTTTCAATATTTGCAACTATATAAACAAGATGAAATATTTTAGATTTCCAGTCAGTATATATGGAGTATACCATTCTGAAGTATGGTATAAATTAAAGCTTAAGGCTATTTTGGAAACAGCCAGTTTCTCTAACACTATTTGCTTAAATAACCTAATATTAACATTTTTTAATTTTTTTCTTATCTCTCACTTGTTTCATCAATTGACTTACAGATTTTTACAACAGTACTTTACTGAAAAAATGTTTTTATTGTTGTTTTGTAAAAGGTGTTAATTTCTGGTATATTCATCACACAGCATTTTCTTTTTCTTTTTTTCTTTCAAACTTTAGTATTTTTAAAATCACAGTGACATATCAAGTGAAGCTTGAATTCAATACTAATGGGAACATAAATTAAAAAAATTAACCATGTGTTTTTCCAATTTGATTAATAGTATAATGATGATAATGTCTGATCCATGTACAAGAGTGTAAAGAAGGCTATTTTCAGACACAATGGGTGGGTGGTTATATTTTGTAACATTTTTAGTGAGCAGTTTATCAGTAGCCATCAAGTTAAAAATATGTTAACATAGAAATCTGAAGGAAGTCTGTAAAGAACACTCTGAAGTCTATTCACATTACACATTTGAATGAAAATTCAAGTTGAATATGGCTTGAGTGATCTCATGTTGTAATTGTCTACCTGTCTACGCATGTGTTGTTGTTGTTAGATGGTGTCAAGTAGGTTCTGACTCACGGCAACCCTACAAACAGCAGAATGGAACACTGCGGGTCCTGCACCATCTCCACAATGCGTACTTGTTTGAGTCCATTCTGGGCAACCACTGTATTTTCTAATCCATCTCTTTGACAGTTTTGCTCATTCTCGCTGACCCTCTGCTAAGCATGATGTCCTTCTCTAGGGACTCACTTCTACTGAGAACACATGAAAACAACTTCAGATGAAGTCTCACTATCCTTGCTTCTAAGGAGCACATTCTGGCTGTACTTCTTCCAAGAGAAAAGTGTTTCTTCTTCTGGTAGTACGTGGAATATTCACTATTCTTCGTCAGCATCGTAATTCAAATGCATCAATTCTTCTTCGATCTTCCTTATTCATACTCCACCTTTCACACGTATATCAGGCAACAGAAAATACCACAGCTTGGCTCAGGTACACTTTAGTCTTCAAAGTGATTTCTTTTCAACTCCTTCAGGAGCCCTTTTACAGCAGATTTACCCAATGCAATACGTTGTTTGATTTCTTGACTCCTGCTACCAGGGCACTGATTGTAGGTCCCAGTAAAATAAAATCCTTGACAACTTCAATATGCATGTGTACACACAAAATAAATGATCTGGGAGGATGCATATTGAATCGTCAATAATGATTACCTACAGTTAAGTGGGAGTCGGAAGAGGACAGTTAGAAACTCATAAAATGAAAAAGGAAAAAAAAAATAATGATGCTCCACACAGAAAAGCTAGTGGCATAGAGTGGTTAAGAGCTGCAGCTGCTACCCAAAGGGTCAGTAGTTCAAATCTACCAAGTGCTCATTGGAAACTCTGTGGGGTGGTTCTCTCTGTCCTATAGGATCGTTGTGAGTCAGAATGAACTCGATGGCAATGGGTTTAGTTTTTGATTTTAAAATATGTCCACAGCCTAATCCCTAGAACCTATGAATATAGTTCTTTTGTATCAAAGCTAATGTTGCAGATTAGATTAGGTTAAGGCTAATGAGTAAATAGATTATGAGGGTGGGGCCCAAGGTAATCACAATTATCCATAGAACATGCAAAAGGGGGAGAGGAATGTCAGAGTCTGAAAAGGCTATATGGAGACAGAAGCTGAGGTTGGAGTTCCTCACTGGCCATTAGTGGCTTTAAAGAAGGAGGAGGCTCTGGGTCGAGGAGTAAGAGCAGCTCTCCAGTACAGGGAAAATACAAGAGGTAAATTCTCCCCAAAACCTGCTGCCATCGAGTTGATTCTGACTCATAGCGACTCTACAGGACAAAGTTGCACTGTTCCATAGCATCTTCAAGAAGTACCTGGCAGATTTGAACCACAGACCTTTTGGTTAGCAGCTGTAGCGCTTAACCACTACACCACCAGGGTTTCCGTATTCTTACACAGAGCCTCCAAAAGGAATGTGGTCCTGCTAACACTGACTCCTACACCTTGATTTTAGCCCATTCAGACCCGTTTAGGACTTCTCACTTCCAGAATTAAAAGATAATAAATTAAACCTTATTTTAAGCCACTGGTTGTGGTCATTTGTTAGTGCAGCAATACAAACTTAATATACCATTATAAAGACTATTTTAAGCTTCAGTTACAGTTGAGTAAAAGCATTTGTGTGAGAAGCTTAATTGTATAACCTTATTTGAGTAACTCGCTCAAGAAAGTTTTAAAATTTAGATTTAATGATATCTGAAGCACATATTCAGCATATTAAATTTTCTTTGATTTCTTGAGTACACATTTTATTTTTAATTTATATTTTATATTTATAATTAAATATAATAAACATACATAGACATAAATATATATACATACACACATATTTACATACATATAGCAAATGTTTCAAATGAAAGAAAAGCACTGACAAGACTTTATTTCTTGTGAAGATATTCTGCTTCATAAAGATTCTTTTTTAGAATTTTCCAGGACTGAAAAAAAAGAAAAACAAACAAAACCCTGTTTTCTTACCATTCAGTGATTACCACAGTTCACATTTTGATGGATATGATTCCAGTTTCTCATCTACGATCATAATTTTCAATGCTTTTATATATGTCTAATCATAATATGCATACTATTTTGTATGCTATTTTTTATAAGCTGTATATTTCACATCACAATGTTTACTTAACATTTTCGTGTTATAAATGTCCATTGTGGGAACATTAAAAATTATGAAATTCAAGAGAAATCATCTGTCGACTAAGATATTATTGCTACATGATGTCTATAATAGAGTTTCTCTATGAATATTTATGCTGTGGAATTATGCTCTAGTTTTGTAGCTGCATTAGTTTATGTACCAATATATTATGAATGTCTCTTTACATCTATAAATATACTTCTGTATCATAATTGTTAGTATCTCCGTATTATGTATTATAATTATTAATCAGTATTAAAATTTTAGTCATTCTGTTTTCTTCTTCTATCATTATGTACAGAATTATGGTGATTCTTTAAAATAGAAAACTGTGTGCCAGTATATAATTATTTTTACAGTATTTGCAAATCTAGTATTATTTTTTATTATTTGAATTGTTCTGTTATGGAACATATAATTTGAATGTTTTTGATATATAACCAGTTCGTCTGTGGAGAGATTGCATCAATTGATTTTTTCCCCATCAGGGCATGAAAGAGAGTTGGAGGATGTCCATCTATTTTCAAAAATGTAATTAAAGATTACCAAAACACAGAATAAACTTTTGAGTCTTGTTAATCAAATTTCTCGCAGAATAGAATAAATAAAAGGTCATACTAGTGATATCCTCTCAAAACAATGCCACAATGATAGAAATGAGTAAAATACCCTTATCACACAATTGAGGTTATGAATATACCTAAAATTTGGGAAATAATACAGTTATGTTAAAAAGTAATACCAAAGTGTAAATGTAATAGGTTTAAAAAGTTGCCCAAATCACCACTACTTAAAGATATTTGATCTGTTAACATAATTTCCAATACAGAAGTTATCCAGATCTGTATAGTACAATAACTAGAACTGGTAGACATTAAATAAATATCTAGAAATCTATGTTCTTTGACCAATAATGAAATAAGAAGACAAAAATACATGCCCATGCTTAGATGAGAAGTGGAAAGGATTTTAAAAATAAAAAATAAATGAGAAAAAATAATGGTTTCAATTCAAGTCTATGTTTTATAACATAAAAGGCATTGTTTAAAAGAAAACTTTTATAGTGATGTCAATTTCTTCATATGTTTTGAAAAAGAATGCTGTGTAATAATTCGTATGTAGTATGACTATTTAGTCAATATATAGAATTTTTAAATGGATTACAGAGTACTTCTGGCCAAAACCAAAACCTAACTCACTGCCAGCAACTCATAGTGACCCTAATGAACAGAGTAGAACTGTCCCCTAGAGTTTCCAAAGAGCCTGGTGGATTTGAACTACTGACTTGTTGGTTAGCAGCTGTAACACTGAAGCCACAATGCTACCAGAATTTCCAAGTACTTCTGACTACATTCTACATATTAAATATAATAGATATTAACAACTCTTTATAGTAGATATTTTTGAAATGGTTGAATACACAAACATCTTTGACAAATTGCCAAATGGAAGAATTGAAACCTAGAGAAGCCAGGGGACTGAGCAAAGGGTTAAGACTGCTGAAGAACGTTTGGGTAAAAGAATCCAAGATTATTATCTTTCAGCTTATATTATTTTTCCATGAAGAAAAGCAAATGTAGAATGCAAGAAGAGAATATCATGTAATATAACAACAACAAAAAAAAATCACCTCAAACGCATACCTTTCGAGTCAATTGAACCTCCTAGCAACACTATAAGACAAAGTGGAACAGCCTCCTAGGGTTTCCAAGGAGCACCTAGTGGATATGAATTGCCAACCTTTTGTTTAGCAGTCACAGAACTTAACTACTATGCAACCAGAGTTTCCATAAAATGTAATAATGTAATTTTAAAAATCATAGATAACTGGCTTTTTTTCTAAAAATATGATTTGCATATACAATTTCAGGCACTTGAAAATTATATTGGCCTATATTATTTGTTCAGCTGGATAATGATGCTACAATCAAAAATTAACTTTTAGAACTGGAAAACTTGCCTGAAATTTCTCTTCGCTGCATATTGTCAATAATGTAGTTGTGAGATTTATCACTAAATGCCTATAGCTAGTAGAATAAGAGACCCATACATTTCTTAATGAGCATACATGAAGAATGTCTGGAACTTAAACCAAATATCTGAAGTTCATTTCTAATTGATTTGAAGTTTAGAGTAGGAGAGTATATTACGCAGGTTTCTCCAGAGAACAGAATCAGTCATACGTAAGAGACAGGGCAGAGGAGGTGATTGAGATTACTGATTTTAAAGAATTGGCTCATGTGTTTGTAGGGGAGGTCATGTCGACAATCCAAAAGTCACATATGACCTAGAGACTCTGGGGTAATATCTATAATGCAGTCTCAAAGAAGAATACTTTTCCTTTCACCAATTTGCTCTAAAGGCCTCCAGGTGATTAGATGAGGCCCACCCATATTATCCAAAAGAAATCTCCTTTACCTGTAATCAACTGATTGTGAAGGTTAATCATATCAATAAAACACCTTTACAGAAACATCTAGACCAGTGTTTCACCAAACAACTGTGCCATAGCCCAATTTTTATCTTTGACACATAAAATTCACCATCCCAGACAGGGTGCCTTATATGATTCTGAAACAGAGTAATCCTGTCTAACCAAACCAGATGCTCTCTGGTCAATACTGACTCAAAATGACCATTTCAGACATAGTACACCTGTCCCATAGACAAAGAGTGGCTGGTGCATTCAAGCTATCAACTTTTTGATGAGCAGCCAAGCTCTTAAATGGTATGACACCAACACTTCCTAAAACAGAATAGTAATGGAAAAATTTCAGTTGAATTTTGCTCACATTCCCACAGGAGAACAATACTGTATCTCACTCACCCTCTTTGTGACATGCTGATCCCTGCACATAGTACATTAAAAAATGCTTCTTCAACACTTCAAAGAAGGAGCACCTGTTGAACACAGACTATCTAGAAGACACCTAAAGACAGGAGACATTTTTATGTTTTAATTACATTGAGATAATGCATAATAATACATATGGTATAGGGGTTAAGTGTTACCTCTGCTAACCAAAAGGTCAGCAGTTCAAATCCGTCTGGTGCTCCTTGGAAAATTTATGGAGCAATTCTACTCTGTCCTATAGAATCACTGTGAGTTGGAATTGACTCAACTTTGGTTATTCTTTATGAGCTATCATTTAGACATATTATTCACAGTAGATCATATATATAATTCTCCCTAACATGTCATATGCAACATATTATTTATACTATGATATTTATATCATATTAATCTTCATTTTGCAGAAGCTTGTTGTTTAATTCAGCCAAATGACATATTTTCTTAAACTGCTTTACTTAGAAACATTTTTGTCTTGGATATGATTAAAGTCATTGCACATGATTGCTGGTTGTTTTCTCTTTGAATAACATTTAGGAATAGTAAAACTGGAAGTTAGAAAATTTGTTAAGCAACGACAAATGCTGTGGTAATATTAGTTTTATATTATGTCTATTTTCTTCTGCTGCAATCACAAATTACTATAGACTTAGACTCTCAGCCAACACAAATTTATTATGCTGTGGTTTTATAGGCCAGAAGTCTCACACTGGTCTCACTATGCTAAAAACAGGTTTTTGCAGGCTGTGGTCCTCTTCAGAAGCTCTAGGGGAGCATCTGTTTCCTTACTTATTTGGTTGTTCACAGAATTCGGTTCCTTGTACCTGTGTTCCTGCAACTAAAGCTAAGATCCCTGTTTTCTTCCTGTGTGTGGGTTAAGGGCTGTCATCAGCTTCCAGGGCTCCCACATTCCTTGGTTCGGCCTCCCTTCCCTTATCTTCAAAGAGAAATTGGATTTTAGCCCTTGTTACTTAGTATGTCTTTCGCCTTTCTGCCTTGATCTGTCCTCATATCTCTCTGACTATAATCAAGAACTGTCCTCTGCTATAAGATCTCTTGTAATTAGTATGGGCCCACTTGGGTAACCCAGCATAATCACCCAGTCTCAAGGTTCTCAGTCTTCATCACGTCTGCAAGGTCTATTTTGCCATTTAATGTATCGTAGTCACAGATTCTAGGAGTTAGAACACTGGATTGCAATGCGTTGGCCCATTATTCTGCACGCTATGGGATGGTTTAAGACCAAGGCTTTAAACCGGTTTGGTCTGGTTTGAACACCTGCCGAGGAATTACATTTCTTCTCTAGACACATTGAATCTGAATGTAAGGGTTAGCAAGATCCCCAGTGTTGTGTATAATAAATTTGAGAACCACTGTGCTACTAGTGGAAACCTTTGTAGCATAGTCGTCAAGTGCTATAGCTGCTAACCAAAAGTTAGGTAGTTTGAATCCAGCAAGTGCTCCTTGGAATCTTGATGGAGCAGTCCTACTTTGTCCTACAGGGTCACTATGAGTTAGAACCTATACAACAGCAATGGGTTGGGTTGGGCTCTACTAGTGGTTCTCAGACTTGATCCATGACCACCAACATTAGCATCACCTGTGGACTTAGTAGACATGCACATTCTCATTAGAGGTTAGAATTGGAGTGAATCACTGTTTAAGACAGTGAAAACTAGCCTTCCCTAAAAGGCTATCAAGTACAAGGATGGATGATTAAGTTCACAAACTCATCCTAGAAAACTTGCTACAGACTTCATTGTTGAATATCACTATGGTCACCTTTGAAGTACTTAGCTTGTGAAGCTATGCACCAACGCCAGCACTTACTCTACCCTTCAAAGCACTCTTCCTAGGATGAGTTCACAAATTTAATTGTCAGAATGAGTACGATGACAGCTCTGATGATCATTCCAGATAAAGAGCTGAAAAATTGCTTTGAAGGGTAGACAGGTGCTGGCGTCAGTGTATAGCTTCCCAAAGTGTGTACTTTAAAAGTGATCATAGTGATATTCAGCAATGAGGTAGGCAGCACTTTTTCTAGGATGAGTTTACGAGTATAATTGTCAGAGCTTGTATGTTTAGTGGCTTAGTAGTAATCAACAAAAAAAATAAACAAATAACACTGCCATTGAGTCGATTCTGACTCATAGTGACTCCATAGGATAGAATAGAACTACTCCACAATTTCCAAAGAGCCCCTGGCAAATTAGAACTGCTGAACTTTTGGTTAGCAGATTTAGCACTTAACAACTTTCCTACAAGGACTTTAGTAGTAATTAAGCAGAGTTAAATATTTTATTTTATTGTTAAAATTGTAAAAAATAAGACCCATAACAAGAAAGGTAGTATTGTCGCTATGTCCTTTGTTATATTATAAAACAACAGTAACAAAAACAGCAACCTACATTCATTCTCAAAGTATGGTTTGGACCCAAGGGGGACCCACATTCCAAAATAATGTCATTTGTTACAATAGTAGGAATGATATGCAAAGATTCTATTTTAAGCAAGACTGACAAGTAGCAAGCTAAAATGTAAGATCAGGGCCATAACTCTCAATTTCTTGTTTGCTGATGTATCTCCAGTATCTAGAACTGTATCCAAAATATAGTATGTGCTTAAAATTGTGTGTGGGATGAGTGAAAAAATGGAGTAATGAGTGGACTGTGACTGGTGATGGTTTAATAGGGAGTACTTCACATGTGTTCACACAGAAAGGATAGTACATGAAATGGATTTTGCTATGACTTTATTTTAAATAATATCTTTTGTTAGTTCCATTCCTTAAGTCCTGTTACCTTTACTTTTCAATCACAAATTAGATTAAGTGCAGTCTAACCCTCATCGGATCCGACTCGACGGCACTTGGCTGGCTGGCAACCCTCATCAGCTTAGTTTATTTTAGTATTCTTACTTTTGGTTACTTTACAGAGTGTCTTAATGAATATTTTCTCCACTATCTTTAGTCTACGTTACTCCATATCCAGGCCATCAGAATGAGTCTCTACTGCAATTCAAACATGAAGTATTCATGACCTTATTTATCAAGTTGTTATATGTATACTTTCTCAAAATACATTTGTGCAATGTCTTTGGTATCATTGCCGTTTTGCTTTTCTAATTGAAAATAGAACAAGAAAGAAAGTCTTTAGTTCTTAAGTGGGTTCTAATATAGAAAATTGAGTTCTAGTTACATGTTCAGTACTAGATTTCACTTTTTTTAATTTTATTTTTATTGTGACTAAGTAAAAGTTTATGATCCAAGCCAATTTGCCATACAGACCCCTAAATACACACTATGCAACTCTGTCTGCTCTTCTCACCCTGTAACAGCACATCATCCTTTCTATCCCTTACTTCCAGTATCCACTCAACCAATACTTGTTACTTCCTCTTCACTCTGCCTGTTCCCCTCTAAAGAAGAACTAGTTGGACAGCCCTACATATGTATTAATCCAAGAAATACACACATCATCTGCATCACTCTATGTACCATAATCCAGGCCAATCTTTGTCTAAAGAATTGGCTTCAGTACCCACTTCAGCTCTGGGCTATCAAGTGCAAGGGCTGCATGCTTAGGGGACCCTTCAGGGTGTTAGACTATCAGGTGTAGTCTTCTAAATCAGTTGCAGATCTATACTCCCCCTTTACAGTGCTTCGTCAGGGACTCTACAATATGTTCTCTGCCAGGGCAGTCTTTGGCAGTGTCCGGGAACCGTCTAGTTCTTCTGGTCTGCCAATCATATGGACGGACCTTCCTGTCTCATGGGCTCCTGTTTTCCTCCTGTCTTTGGTGTTCCTGGTTTTCACCTGCTCCAGGTGAGTTGGGACCAATTGATATTCCGTGGATGGCAGCTTTAAGAGGCAGTTGTGAGAACTGAACAAGGAGGCACTACATGGTTTAAAGTAAGGATAGTTGTGCATCAGTGTTGTATCCTTTCACCATAACTTTTCAGTATGTATGCCAAGCAAATAAGCTGAAAACCTGGATTGTATGAAGAAGAATGAGGCATCAGGATGGGAGGACTACTCATTAACAACCTGCATTATACAGACAACACTGCCTTGCTAGAAGTGAAGAGAATTTGAAACACTTAGTGATGAAGATCCAAGACCACATCCTTCAATATGGATTACACCTCAGCATCAGGAAAGGAAAAATCCTTACAGTTGGACCAGTAAACAACATTGTGATAAATGGAAAAAGGCCTGAGGTCACTGAGGATTTCATTTTACTTGACTTTACAATCAATGTCCATGGAGGCACCAGTCAAGAAATCAAAAGATACATTGCACTGAGAAAGTCTGCTGCAAAGGGTCACTTTAAATTATTGAAAAGTAAAGATGTCACCCTGAAGACTAAGGGGTGCCTGACCCCAAGCCATGGTATTTTTAATTGCATCATATACCTGTGAAAGCTAGACAATGAACAAGAAAAAGAGAAGATTTGACATCTCTGAATTGCGGTGTTGAAGAATACTGAATATACCACAGACGGCTAAAAGAACAAGAAGATCTGTTCTGGAAGAAGTACAACCACAGTGCTCCTTGGAAGCAAAGCTGGAGAGCCTTCCTCTTACATACTTTAGACATGCTGTCAAGAGGGATCAGTCCCTGGAGAAGGACATCATGTGTGGTAAAACTGAGAGTCTGTGAAAAAGAGGAAGACCCTCGACAAGATGAACTGACACAGTGGCTGCAACAACGGGCTGAAGCACAAAAATGATGTGGACTCAGCACAAGACCAGCAATGTTTTCCTCTGTTGTGCGAAGGGTTGCTATGAGTTGGAACCAACTCGATGGCACCTAACAACCACAACAACAGATGGCAGCTTGCTGGCTTTTAAGACCCTAGGTGCCACTCACCAATATAGGATGCATAACAATTCCTTAGAGAAAAAACTAATTATGCCAATTGATCTCAGTGTTTCCTGAAACCATGGTCCCCAGACCCCTGTGTCTGCTGCTCTATTCTTTGAAATGTCTGGTTGAATTTAAAAAGGCCAGTTTTGCTGACTTCCCTTAATCTATGAATAACTCTGCCTGTCTTCACACCCTAATAGTAATTGAAGATTATTTTCTCCTATGGCTAAGTCTTTTCATAAGTCCTTATAATAGTGGTTTCATACAATATTTGTCCTTTTGCACCTCACTGATTTCATTCCACATAGTGTCTTCCAGATGATTTCAGGTTATGAGATGTTTTCTAAAATCACTGCTGTTCTTTATCATAGCATAGAGTGCCATTGTTTGTTTATCCATAGATTGTTTATCCATTCATCTGTTAATGGACACCTAGGGTGGTTTCATCTTTTTGCTATTAGATTTCACATTTTATGAAAAATTACTAATGTTTTAAATAAAGACTTCTATTAGTAGTGCAGAGGACTACAAACAACATAGACAAAAAATTGATTAAAAAATTCTATGAGAAATAAGCAGAAGTTATTTAACCTAAAGAAGAATTACCTTTGAAATAGTAAGATACTTTGGTTCAAATAATTGTAAGACAAATAGGACTTTTATGAATTTTGTGATTAACTCCACAAATCTGAAATATAATTACGGGTAGAAATTATCAAAGCATATGCTATGGCCTAAGGAAGGCAAAATTCTTTGAAAACTCACTAAGTTCAGAAATAAAATGAAATATTATATGTAGTGTTATTAGTGCATTATTATCAGAAGAGTCCAAAAAGAGCTACCTAGTAAGTTGTTGGTAATAAAAAGCAGTGATAACGTTATTAGATGTAACAGTATTTTGTTCCGATACAGCTAGAAGACAAAGTAAAGCAATAATTGCAATGTCCATTGCTAATAGTACATACCCATTTAAAACCACAATATGCATTTAAAAAGGAATCTCATATTTTTTGCAACTGAACTATTTTTACATAAAATATGATTTTTTATGTAACATGGCAGCACAGTTTTTGTATCTATCCTTTTTATTTTGTTCAGAAGTTTGTGATTCCTTGCCCCAAGAGATGTACCAGGTTCAGAGCAAAAGATAGTTGAATATCATGTTTTTTTTTTCTTAGCTTCATTGAGCATTAGGAAAAAAAAAATCCACGTTGGTGGTCC
Source organism: Heterohyrax brucei (assembly GCA_028571685.1). Taxonomy (NCBI): domain Eukaryota; kingdom Metazoa; phylum Chordata; class Mammalia; order Hyracoidea; family Procaviidae; genus Heterohyrax; species Heterohyrax brucei. The sequence continues at coordinate 92,142,400 of CM053146.1, forward strand.
TTATCAAATGTGCTTCATTTGGTCAGCAAGGTGTTGTATTTATTTATTTTTATTTAAATAATTTAAGTGATTATAGGGAATGAACTTCTCAGTTACCCCAGTCTCCACCACTCCTGAAAGTATTACCTTGAGTTAGGGAATGTGAGAGGAAGAAAGTAAGAGAAAGACAGTGAATGTAAGAAAGAAAAAGTGAGCTCACTTAAGTAAGCACTGAGTCCTAGATGGAGATGCAGATAACACAACGAGTTGGTACCTTCTGGTTTGCAATCCTTTAGCCAAGTGATAGGAACTTCACTGTAGCCTGATGGTGCAGAGAGAAGTTGGAAACTGTGTAAAGGATGCAGCAATATATGCCTAGAAAACTGGGCCTCAAGTAATTAGGGCTCTTAGTCTAGGTAAAGTTTTCTTTAGGCTGTTTAGCATGAAAACTTGAAAACAGTAGACACTAATGGATCATACAAGCTTGAACAATGGTTAAGTGTATCAAAAATGGAGAATTTAAAATTTTAAGCCTCTTGGAGTCATAAAAAAAAAAATAAGATGGATGTTTACAAATAAAGATTGAAATAGGTTTTTCTAGCAACCTAGAGACTCAGAGACATTTTGATTCAGAAATCCAAAATAAAGAATTTGTCTATTTTTATACTTCCAACTTTTAGCAATAAGGTGATACACACACACAAATATTACCTGAATGATCATATTATCATATATACATATGGAGACTCACACACATCCAAAAACATAAACACATAAGTGCATATATATACATGGAAAGAGACTCAATGTATACACATATGTATAATGCATGTGACAGAGTAAGAAACACGTAACAGCTATCAACAAAAACCCACTGTTGTCGAGTCAGGTCCGACTCATAGAGGCCCTACAGGTTGGAGCAGAGCCGTTCTACTCTATTTATAGGGTCACTATGAGTTGGAATCGACTTGGTGGCACTGGGCTTGGGTTTTTGTTTTGATAATAAAAGCACACGAAGGCACTGAATAAATACTTGTTGCATGTCTGAATTATTGCTATATAGCTAAAGTTATTCTGAAGAGAAAATTATTTCAATCATGCTTAATGAATATCTGGTAATATAGCATAATTAAGAATGATAACTAGTGATACTTGATATTACATAATGTTAAAAAAGTTAAATGTGTTGTAAAAAAGGAAAGAAATGTATGTTTTTGAAATTCTGGTCACAATAATTAAAATTAAGGAAAAAAAATCATTTTTGTCATTTACTAGGTAATCTCCATGTCTGACAATTTTATGAAACAGGGTTAGCTTGTTGTGGGTAGGCTGCACTTTATTGTCATAGTATACTTTACAGTTAGACTTTTTAAACAATTTTATTTATTTATTGTGATAGAGTGAAAGTGTACAATCTGACTTAAATTCACATGCTCGCCTATGTACAGCTCCTACTGCTTTCCTTGCCTGGTGACAGCACGCTCCTCCTTTCTGTGCTATACAAGTCACATCCTCTCAACAATGTCCTGTTCCCTGTTTTCCACCCTCTCCACTCTCTTCTAGTAAGAGGCCCATAGGACAACATCCTATAGATGCACAGAACCATAAAGAGCACACACAATATGGTCACTCTGTGTTGGCGAGTCCAATCCTAGACTTTTCACATTATGGTACGAATAAGGTTATTCAGAGTATGAATGTATTTTTAATGTGTTAAAAGAATCAGTGTCCTAAATGTAAACATTTAAAATCTAACCCTATTTTGAGAAACCTGCTTTGCTATTTATTCATAATATACTGAGAATTGCGGAACTTTAAATGTCCTAGGTCTCTTTCACCCTCTGAAATACTCTTGATGGGAAACATCTGAAGATGCCAGATGTCCTGAGAATTTTTCTTTTTTAAACTTTATTTCTAAGAGGTTACTTACAAATTGTGACAAAATGGGAAACTTTGGCTCTAGGTGCTAATTCCTGATGTGTATTATCATCTTCTCTAGTTACCATATTTAATGTAGGGAGCATTAAATTTAGCCTCTCGGCTCTAAATTTCCTTACATTTCTTTCTTTCTCCCCCTACATTTGTTTCAGATTTACTTTATGGGGGATACAGACTAGGGAAAAATGTATAAGAAATCAAATTCAAATTCAATTTGTTAGCTCACCGGATGATCCAGGCACTCTGCCAGGTGTTCTTGTGTATATGATTTCATTAAGATTTCAATAAATATTCTGTTATATGTAGACTTGAAACACATTTGTTTAAATGTGTAATAACAATGAGAGAAAAATGTTGAATGTTTTCCTAGTTGTCATTTTTGATTTTATGTTAGGGCATCCAACAAAAAGGCTGCCATTCATCCCTGGAAGGAGCTTTGGTAGTGCAGTAGTTAAAGCAGATGGCTAGTAATAGAAAGTCAGGTACTCAAATGCACTGGCTTCTCCATGGGAAAAAGATGTGGTGGTCTGCTACCATAAAGGTTACAGCCTTGGAAACCTTACGGGCTAGTTCTACTATATCCTATATGGTCACTGTGAGTCACAATCAACTCAGTGGCAATGGGTTTTTCTTCCTTGGACTATAGTAGGAAACCCTGGTGGCATAGTGCTTAAGCAGTTCAAATCTAGCAGATGCTCCTTGGAAACTCTATGGGCCAGTTCTACTCTGTCCTATAGGGTTGCTATGAGTTGGAGTTGACTCAGCTGCAGTGAGTTTGGTTTCTCCTGGTTTAGACTACATTAAGTTCTGATTTTTTTAAATGTAGGAACAGAAACTTTGGTATACAAAGAGATGGAAAAAGGTAAAATGGTTTAATATGTCTTCATTTCCTATTAAAGGGAATACCAAACAACATCCATGTATTACTATTTCTCCTTCAGCCTTTCAATAGATGTTGAAAGTCTTCACATAAATACTTCCAAGCCCCAAAACTCCTATTGTTAAAAACTATTTACAACTTATTTCTGTCTTCTCAGGAATATGAAGAAACATGTTCTTCCGTAGTCTATCTGTTGACCCAGCAATGTCATGAAGTGGGTAGGATTTCTAATCAAGGTGGTTTGAGGCCCAGAGTCCGCAGAAGTTAATAATATTACTACTGGGCAGCTTGTGTGGAGGCCTTGGGATTCCTCGTTTTACATGAATGGTTTTAATCTAGTATTTCCATATAATCCTTTGAAGGGAAAGCATGTTTATGTTAAAGGCCTTGAGGACATTTAGAAATACTTCCAGAACCTCCAGTAATAATATTAATGCATGGCTTTATTTGATTAAGCACCCACCCTGCTGTTGTCCAGTTGATTCTGATTCATAGTGACCTATAGAATAGAGTAGAACTGCCCCACAGAGTTTCCAAGGAGTACCTGGTGGATTAGAACTGCACAGTGAAGCTAAATAGATATCAATGTGTTCAACCTGAGACTGAGATCCTGTTACTCAAAACGATTCAACTCTATCTGAATGTTTCATTGAAGTCATCATATTGGTTTAATACATAGGTTTTATTTGAAGAAATCTCACTACAACATGAAAAGCATATTCTGAATGTTATCAAAAGATCTTTCTCTACAATGACTGAAAGCTAAAATGGTTGAACTACTAGGGCCAGGTAGAGATTGTTTGGAAGGGCAATTACAGGCATTGGAATACAAAAAGAAGTTGGAAAGTATTTTTCAAATTCATTATTTACTTAAGTAGAGGTTATTTATTCAGTTATAAAAATGACTTACTTTTATTAACTGACATAGTTACTCTTCAGGTCATATAGATCCTACACTCCTATTAAAAAATTCCATTGCTGTCCAGTTGATTTTGACTCATAGTGACCATATAGAACAGAGTAGAGTTTCTGAGGAGCACCTGGTAGATTTGAACTGCTGACATTCTGGCTGGCAGATGTAGCACTTAGCTACTACAACACAAAGATTTCCAAATACTACACTAGTGTGTGTCATAATCTTAGACATTGTGTTGATTTACCAGGCCTGCTAGTACATACATTTGGTACCATATAGATACTTTCTTTTATTTTTATTTTCCATTGAATTTCAATTTTATTTGTATTTTTTAATTTCTCAGTAATTTCTTAGGAGGAGTTGTAGGTTACAAAAGACAATAAGATCAAATAATGTTTCAAAATCACAAATAAGGATCTGATTTTGCAGTTACCAGATTATACAAACCCTGCATGTGTGTCGTTTGTCATAATGTGGGGCCTTGTATGTTACTGTAATACTGGAAGCTATGTCAATGGGGTTCAAATACTAGCAGGGTCACCCATGGTGGATAAGTTACAGCTGAGCTTCCAGACTAAGGCAGATTAGGAAGTTGGACTGAGCAGTCTACTTCTGTAAAGAATTAGCTAATGAAAACTTTATAAATAGTAGCAGAATGCTGTCTGAAACAGCTGGAAAAAGAGTACCCCAGGTTGCAAAGCAATCGAAAGACAGCTGGGGAAGTGCTGCCTTCCCAAAGCAGAATTTGATCCAACATGCAGCCAATATACACTGATAATTACTGCTGATTAGAATGCCAAAGTTGAAAACAAAGATGAAGCATTGGTAGTTGAAAAATATGGCTTTGGTGATAGAAATGATGCCAGAGATTGCAGGATAGAATTTTGTAAGACCACCAACTTCATTGCAAATATCTTTTTTTAAACAACATAAAAGGCAGCTATAAACATGGACCATACCAGATGGAATGCACAGGAATTAAACTGACAATACCTGTGGAAAGAGATGTAAAAGCTCAATATTATCATTCAGAATAAGGTTTGAGGCTGACTGCAAAACAGACCATCAATTACTCATACGCCAGTTCAAGTGGAAACTGAAGAAAATTAGAACAAGTCTACAAGAGCCAAAGTACAGACTTGAGTACATCCCACTTGAATGTAGAGATCTTCTCAAGAATAGACTTGACATGTTGAATACTATTGACTGAAGACTAGACAAATTATGGAATGAAATCAAGGGTATCATATTTGAAGAAAGTAAGAAGTCATTCAAAATAGAGAAAATGCCAAAATGGATATCAGAAGAAACTCTGAAACTATCTATTGAATGTTGAATAGCCAAAGCAAAAGTAAGAAATGATGAACTAAAAGAACCAAACAAAAAATTTCAAAGGGCAATTTGGCAGGAAAAAGTGTAACGACAGGTGCAAAGAGCTGGAGATACAAAACCAACAGGGAATCAATCGTACACTCATACACTCTGCATTTCTCAAGCTTGAGAGAACTGAATTAAAAAATCCAGGCCTTGGGTTGCAATAGTGAAGGATTCCACGGGAAAATGTTAAATGATTCAGAAAACATCAAAAGAAGATGGAGGGGATTAGCGCCAACATAGCACCATAGATAAAAGCACCACACCATCCCTCCACGGCAAAGACCAGGAAAATTAAGTGAAACAGAGGTGAATGTCAATTCTGTAATGCAAAGTTTCAGATCTCGGTCAAACACCAAATGGACTAAGAAATGGACAGAGAACACAGGAGGAGATATGAGAGAAGTCCCCCATCAGTGAACCCAGCAGGGGTTCACCATCTTGAACTTCTGTTGAGATTGGCAGACAGGGAGAGCAGATTCATGGGAATCTCAACAGAAGACAAAGCCCCTGGTTAACTAGAAAGTCATGACTTTTCACTCCCCTACCTCGCCACTCATGGTGACCCTAGGGGCCAGGGTAGAAGTGACTCCCAAAGTATTCAGTCGGATCCGACTCGACGGCACTTGTCTTGGCTTGGCGCCTCTCCACTGTTCTACCTTCAACATCTCCTGGCTATCTTCAGTGGCTCTGCTGTCTGGGAAGTGCAGACTCCATGCCATTTGATTTGCCCCATCCGCGTCAGAGATCAGCACATAAGGAGTACACAAAGCACCTTTAAGAGGTCCCTGAAGCACACAGATCACCAGATAGCCAGTGATCCACTTCCCTAACCTCACCTTCCTCTTACTTAGGCTTCTGCTACTTCTTGCCTGCCGCCTTCTCTTGGACTGGAGGAATCTTCTTCAGCCCCAGCTACCTGGATTCACTCCAACCCCAATGGCCAGCTCCTGAGTGCTATCTGTCCATACGTAGCCGGTGTTGCTTTTTTCCTCTCCTTTTGATTTCCGAGACTTCTCAACACCTCTCCCTACTTTGTCTCAAACACATGACTCTGCGTGACATCTTTGCCACTTCTTGAAAGGCTGTGAGGGGTCCTTCAACTGAGAAACCACTCCCCTGGCCTATGACACCATGCTGGTGGAATCCTTGAAAATTTGTTTTTTATTTTGTTTTCTTCTGTTTTGCTTCGTTGTATTTTGTTTCATCTGTTTGCTTTCTTTTTCTTTTTGTGGCCTGGGAGTCCATTCTAACCAGGCAGCACCCATGGCTTAGCAACCATGTATCTAGTCTAGGCATCTGCATCAGTGGGACCCCTGTGGAAGTTCATCCATGCCCCTCATTTTTGCTTCCTGTACTTCTTATTTCCCAGTTCTTGTTTGTCTATACTTACCTTTTTTCCATGACTCCTAAATATCTGATGTGGTGTGACAGCTATACCCCTTCTAGCCAGGCTATATTGTGCAGCCTTAGAGACACTTCCCTGTTCTTTGCACCAGCACCAGTGGGACCCCTGGATGTCTTTCTTTTCCAAATTTTTAACTGGTTATTTTTTCTTTTTCCTCTCTCCTTTTTTTTCCTTCTTGTTTTTCTCTATTTCTCAGTTTCTCATTTCTTCGTTCTAATGGCAAGCTCCCTTAGCACTCAGAAATTCAAGCTGAATTCAAAAGAGGACAAAGAATGAGAGATATCATTGTTGATGTCAGGCAGATCCTGGCTGTCAGCAGAAATATCAGAAAGGTATTGTCTTGCTATGTACTGGACTGTGTTGATCATAGAAACGAATTATGGATAACATTGCAATCGATGGGAATACCAGAGCATGTTCATACGAAGCTGTACTCGGTTCAAGAAGCAGTCACTGAACAGCACAAGTGGATTCTGCATGGTTTAAAGTCAGGAAAAATGTATGGTAAGGTAGCATCCTTTCAGCATACCTATTTAATCTGTGCGCTGAACAAATAATTTAAGAATCTGAACTCTGTGAAGAAGAATGGGCTATCAATACTGGAGAAAGATGCAATGACAACCTGTTTTACGCAGATGACATGATCTTGCTTGCTGAAAGTAAAGAGGACTTGAAGCACTTACTGGTGAAGATCACAGACCACAGCTGTCATTACGGATTACACATCAACATCAAGAAAACAAAAACCCATATAAATGAACTAATAAGCAACATGATAAAGGTAGAAAATATTAAGTTTGTCAAGAGTTTAATTTCACTTGGATCCACAATCAACATCCATGGAAGCAGCAGTCAAGAAATCTAAAGACACACCGTATGGTCAAATCTATTGCAAAAGGCCCCATTAAGGTGTTGAAAAGCAAAGATGTCACCTTGAGGACTAAACTACAGTGTCTTTAATTGCCTCATATGCATTCAAAAACTGGTCAGTGAATAAGGAAGACCAAAGAAGAACTGATACCTTTGAATTATGGTACTGAAGAAGAATATTAGCACACCATGGGTTGCCATAGAAGATATCTGTCTTGGAAAAAGTACAATCAAAACACTCTTTGAAAGCAAGGATGGCAAGACTAAGTCTCATCTAACTTGGACACATTATCGGGAGATAGCAGTTTCTAGAGAAAGACATCATGCTTGATGAACGAGAGGGTCAGCCAAAAAGAGGAAGCCTCTCCATGAGATGGATTAACATCTCAGTGGCTGCAAAAGTGGACTCAAACATAACAACCTTTATTATGTACAACCTACGTAGTACATAGGATTTCTGTGAGCTGGGACTGGACTAAAGGTATCTAATAACAGCAGAACCACAGAAAAACTAGTTGTTTCTATGAGCAGAAAAAGCTGGTGTCTTGTAATAGAAATCTCTGGATGTGTTGCTTACAATAATACACCTTTCTTTTTATTTTGCATTAGGCATTTATTATGAATATATGTTTTTATTGTTCTCTTTTGTTGAGAAGTGCTATCACAGCCTTTGAAACCACAAGTTGCCCTCCACACAGTGCTAAATTACTATGGTGTAATAAAGTCATGACTTTAGTCAATTGAAAACGATTTGCCAACTTAAACATTAAAAAAAAAGAAAATGGATGAAACACACACAGCGTAACTCTCACATATGTTGCACACTTCATCCTGCTATGACCGATTATCTTTTGTGAATCCGGTCTAACAAGATGCCAATTGCCTCTGTCACTGGATTTAGAAGCCTCGCCTTCTTTAACCACCCTAGTAGTCACTTACTCATTTCGGGAATATTTAGTGCCACCTGCTGGTGGAGTAGTGGATTAAGAGCTATGTCTGCTAACAAAAAATCAGAAGTTCAAATCCTCCAGGAGCTCCTTGGAAACTCTATGGGGCAGTTCTACACTGACTTCTAGGGTCGCTATGAGTCAGATACAACTTGACAGTAGTGAGTTGGGCTATTATAGGAACCTAGTGATGCACAGTGTATGAAAGTGAAGGGAAAAAAGATACAGTTCTAGTCATCTGTATCTTAGAGTGTAAGAGTCTGAATGTTTGCGTATTTTATCTCTTTAAATGTTTTGAGAGATTACGTCATGTAGTGTGAAACAAAAAATAAAATGTATAATTTAGTTCTACTGTTTGAGTCATTTTGTATTCCTGAGACTTATTTTCATAAAGTCAAAAATGACATTTATTTAAATTAAACCATTTGAAGTGAAATGAAATTTTAAATAGAATAGTATTTAAAACTCACAAACATTAATTTCAATGTTTTCTTGGAGTGTAGAAGTACCATTAATAATCTGGTGCCAAAGGAAAACACAAGATTTCCACCAATTTCTGACACTTTTTTTTCTTGAAAGCAGCTATTTTCTTTGTTTTTTGTTTATTTCTTTGAATAGCACTTGACATTGTTTTGAAATAAGTATTGTAATTTTTTTATGTGTTGTTAGTAATTGCTAAATTAAGTAGATTTTTTAAAAACAGAAGTAACATGTAATTTAAGCTGTTGTAAATGTATACATTTTATAAAAATAGAATGTTTAGATGGAAGAGATTAGTATTTTTCTCTAGTTATTCTATATTCTGCCACTGATAACACTTTACTGATGCAAACACATACACACACACCACACAGATTAATTTTCCTGAGTGAGTGTGTCTATGGCTTTTTTTCCCCCCTCACATTTAAGACTTGATAGAAAAGTGTTTACAGTGGTCTTCCACAGTGCATTGGGGTTGGGATTTCTGAAGCTTTTTGCTAGCTTTTTTCCTATACCTTTCTACTTTTCCTTTAAAAATAATAAATATCTATTCTTTTAATAGTTTCTAGATGAGTTAACTGATTAAACAGATAAATAAATTGATAAAATTTGAAAATATCAATTGGCAAAAAAGAGAGACTAAGGCAGATTCAGTACATATTTAACTCATACCCTTTTTTATATCTTCAGAAAAGGAGAATAAATGAGAAAATATTAGCATAATCTCAATGGGGAGAAATATAATAGTAGAACTAGCTTCAAAGAGGGAGGCATTGCTTACAATAAAACACAAACACAAGCTGAAAGTGAAGCTTCTGTTTAAAACCACTTCCTTGGATTATGTGGCTTCTTGATCAAAAAGAAGAAGAAACTCATCCACTGGACTAGGAAACAGATTGTTTTAGTAGTTCAAAATAAAATAAAGTCTTTAAAAAACAATGCTAAGTGTAAGAAGGAAAGAAACTCCAAAGTATACAAATTATGTAATGAGTATATCCACAATGCTTTATCTGTCTACATATGCCTGCATACATATGTCACATTTTCTTGATATAATCAAAATTACTGATAGCAAATAAAATGAAAATGATTTATATGAATATAATACACTATGTGCTGTTATCTAAGGGGACATGCATCATGAAACATTGTCACTGGGTTTGCTGGTTCACATGGCACTAGCTTCAATTTAGACATTGAAATGACAATTTATAGCATTGAAATTTGTCACACAAAAAAAAGAGCATAAAATGAGAGTTTGGGAGGTAGAAACTGGCTTAAAGGTTATGTCTCCCTTCTGAAAAAGGAGATGCATTCCATGATATCCATGACCAGTGATCTTCCAAGGTCAGCTAGAGCACTCCCAGTGACAGAGGCTCACCACACTGAGAGACAGTCTCTTCTTCTGTTGGACCTCTAACTGTTAGAGAGGCACATCACTGCATATTGAGCTAAAGCCTGCCTCGCAGTAATTCCCATCCATGAAAACGGCTTTCCTCTTTTAAAGCAACACGATTTAGTCTCTATTTCCTATGATAAACAAAAACCAAAAAACCAAACCCAGTGCCACTGAGTTGATTCTGACTCAGAGTGACCCTATAGGTCTGAGTAGAACTGCACCACAGAGTTTCCAAGGAGTGCCTGGAGGATTTGAACTGCTGACCTTTTGGTTAGCAGCCACAGCACTTAACTACTATGCCACCAGGGTTTTCATTTAGGTTATTTCTTATGATAGGACATCAAATATTAAAAGATAATTCTTCTTAATTTCGTAATCATTGCCTCATGTAATTAAGACATCTTATTCTTACTGTTTCACTTTATCATAAGCTTCTAGCCCTTCCACACCTAAGGACAGCCTTGTATTTTATAAATTCGAACATAAATATTCTACTTTAAAATGATGGCAAAAATTCAAATAAAGATTTTTCACATTTAATTAGACTAGTGTAGACTATTACGGAGTTAATAACTGTTTGGACTTGAATACTATTCTTCTGTTATTTCTGGCTTCTATGAAATTAGATTACTTCTTCTGTAAGTCCATTGTATTTTCCAATTCATAAAGAGCTTAAAAAAATACATGTATATATATTTTAGTTCTGTTTCCTATTAGCAAATGTTAAGTCTTCCATTTCCCTTCTGCACTTATTTCTTTGTGTGTAACTTAAAAAAATCACATTCATGACTATTGACCCCAAATGACAGATTTGGTATTTATTATCTAGATTATCTTTAGCTTACTTGTGTACCATGTTAATGTTATTGTTCAATAATTTCTGCGTTTTGTTGGGTCATGATTTTTGGAATGTGTATGAATATGGACAGCTTCCAACTGGTTGGCCAGATAGCTGCTTTCCAAATTTACTGGCATAGAGAAGTGAGAAACAGATACCATAGCACTGGTATCTGTTTACCAGGACACATCAATTAGTTGCTCTGTCCATTCCCTAAGCCTTCTTTTTCACCAATGAATTTGGTGCATCTTGGACATTTTCTGTTAGTACCATTGATTCTTGGTCATATACTACCTTCTGAATTGGTTGAATGTTTGCTAATATCTTTTGATATGGTAACTCTGTGTGTTTCTTCTATCCTCTTTTGATGCATCATTTAATTTTTTGCACGTAATATTAAAAATTGCAGCTTGAGCTGCAAGACCATGGTCTTCCCTTTTGGTTTTCTATTTATAGCTCTTTGTGCATTTCATTATAATACTTTGTGTTGTTTATCTTCCTTTGGAATCTGTTCACTAGATTAATGTCATCATTTTATTCATTCCTTTTATAAGCTGCTCTGTGTTCAAGATTGAGTTTCAGAGCCTCTCCTGACATCCATTATGGTTTTCTCTATCTTTTCTGTTTTTATAATGATGGTTTTCTTTCTTCACGTTTGTAGTCCTTGAGGCCATTCCACAGCTTGTGCTCTCTGGTCATTAATGTTCAACATGTCATTTGTTCTTGATATGGTCTATAAATTCAAATGGATACACTTAAGATTTTACTTCGGCTCATGTGGACATATTTTCCTTTTCTTCAACTTCAACTCAAACTCGCATGTGGGCAATTGATGACCTGTTTTTCTTTCAGCCCAGGTCTTGTTCTGATAATGGTATTTAGCCTCTTAATAATGTCTTTCCACACATGTGGTACATTTGATTCCTGTATATTCCATCCAGTGAGTTCTATGTGTATAAAGCTAAAAGGTGACCCTCCAGGATGACAAACCATCAAGTATGGTCTTGCAACAGACTTCCAGAACTGCATCTCCATTTTTCTCCTGCTATATCAGAGGCTCTACATTGTGTTCCCAATTAGAGCAGTCACTGGTGGTTGTGGCTGGGCACCATCTAGTTTTTCTGGTCTCATGTTGATGTAGTCTCCTGATCAATTGGTCCCTTCCATCTCCTGGGCTCATATTTTCCTCATGTCCTTGATGTCCTTCGTTCTCCACTGCTCCAGGTAGATTAGGACCAACTGATGCTCCTTAGGCAGTAGCTTACAAGATTTTAAGACCCCAGATGGTACTCACAAAACTGGTATGCGCAACATTTCCTTAAAAAAATCAGTTATGCTAATTGACCTAGATGTCCCCTGAAACCATGGTCCCGAGACCTCTTCCCCTGCTACTCTAATCTTCTCAATGTTGGGTCATATTTAGGAAATCTTTAGCTTTGAGTGTAGTCCAGGAGTGTTAATCTGCCTTCCACTGTGTGCCGTCACTTTCTTCACTTAACCCAATTCCTATCTACTATCGAATCTATGAATACCCATCTCTATCCCATCTCTCCCTTGTAACCATTAAAGATTGTTTTCCTGTTTAAGCCTTTTTCTTTAGTCTTTATACTAGTGGTCTTATATAATATTTTTCCTTTTGCAACTGACTGACTTCCCTCAGGAACCCCTTGTGACATAGTGGTAAAGTACTATAACAGCTAACCAAAAGGTTGGCAGTTCAAATCTGCCAGGTACTCCTTGGAAACTCTGTGGGGCAGTTCTACTTGACTTGATTGCACAGGGCACTGGGTGACTTCACTCAGCATAAAGTCTTCCAGATGACTCCACGTTATGAGATGCTTCATAAGATCACTGATGTTCTTTACCATCTCGTAGTATTGCCTTGTGTGAATACACCATAGACTATTTATCCATTCATCTGTTGATGGGTACCTAGGTTGACTGTGTCTTTTTCGCTATCGTGGACACTGCTGCAATAACACTGGTGTGTGTGTATCTATTGTGTGACAGTCCTTATTTCTATAGGACATATTCTAAGAAGTGGGATTGCTGGTTCATATGGAATTTCTATTTCTAAGAAAATGCCAAATTGATTTTCAAAGTGGTTGTATATTTCCACCAGAAGTATGTAAATGTTCCAAACTCTCCAACATAGATTCTCCAACGTTGATGTGTGTGTGTGTGTGTGTGTGTGTGTGTGTGTATGTATGAGTGTATGTGTTTAATTAATGCAAGTTGGGGTTAGATGGTATCTCAGTGGAGTTTTGATTTGCATATCTCTAATGACTAATGATTGTAAGCATTTCCTCATGTACCTGTTAGCTGCTGGAATGTTTTCTTTGAACTGTTCATATTCTGTGCTCATTTTTAATTGGGTTATGTGTCTGTTTGTTGTTGAGGTTTTACAGTAACTTGTAGCTTTTATAGATTAGATACTGCAAGGGTTATTGTGTCTAACTTTTTTTCCTGTCTGTAGGTCATCTCTTTACTCTTTTGGTGAAGTCTTTCGATGACTATAAGTGTTTGACTTTTAGGAGTTCCCAGGTACTTACTTTCTCTTCTGATGTTTGTATATTGTTAGTAATGTTTTGTATTCTGTTTATGCCATGTGTTATGACTCTCAGCATTGTCCTTATTTTTTCTTCTATGATCTTTATCATTTTAGATTTTGTATTTAAGTCTTTGATTAATTTTGAGTTAGTGCATGCTGTGAGATATGGATCTTGGTTCATTTTTTGAAGATTTATATCCAGTTACACCAATACTATTTGTTAGAGGGATTGTCTTTTCTCCAATTAACAGAATTTACACCTTGACTTTTTTTACATTTCTATTTGTCTTCATAAATGTAAAATTCATTTTTAATATAAAGATATTACTCTGATGACAAGAATATAAACAGCTTTGAAATTTTCCTGTATGTTTTCTTGTATGCTGTTATCTTTCAAAGCAAGTTTTTCTACTAGCTTGTCTTCAAAAATCTTTAGAAAAATCCTCACACACCTAAACTTTATATTGACACTCAGGTAAAACTGAGTATCTTAATGGAAGACAATTTATGTGGTAGAAAATATCTTAGCTATGTGTCCCTTTTATTGCCTTATACCTTCTACAACCCACTGCCCAATTCTACTCAGAAAGTATGCTGAATAGGTCCTTGCTTCCAAAACAGTGCTGTCTGAGACATAACATCTGTTTATTCATCTTTATGTTGAGAGTTCTGGAAAGAAATAGTAGAGGAATTTTTATAGTAAACCAGTTAATGTCACTTGTCTTTATTGCCAGACAATATGCTCCTGTGTGCTAGAAATTCTAAGAAACACATATGAATAATCCTAGAACTAATAAATAAATTCAGCAACATTGCCACATCTCACAATATTAGAACAATACACACATTAATCATACCACTGTAAATTAATTGTATTAGTATATTACTGTATAGTGTTTTATTATATATTAGCTTAAACAATTTGACAATTACAAAATATTTTGAAGCAAAATGAACAAATGAAGTGAAAAAATTGTACACTGAAAATTACAAAACAGGAATGAAAGAACTCATAGTAAGCTAAATAAATTGAAGGATATACCATATTGATTGATTAGGTGATTTAGTATTGTTAAGATGTCAGATTTCCCTGAATTGATCTACATATATATTTAATGGAATCCTAACTAACATCACAGCCAGCTACTTTTTTGTAGTAACTGACAAGCTGATCCTCAAATTCATGTGCAAAGGATTCTGAAAAGTTGATATGATCTTGAAAAAGCAAGAGCTAAAAGGTTTAAAATTCTTAATTTCAAAATTAGTGTGAAACTAATAGGCATGATTATATAGCACTGGCATAAAGTTACACATAAAGATCAGTGGCATAGAATTGAGAATCCAGAAATAAACTCATACATAAAAAAATACTTTATTACGCTTTACATGAAAGTTTACAACCCAAATCATTTTGCCATATAAAAACCCCACAAAAACACTTTTGTGCAGTAACTGCTCCCCTTCCCCAAGAGAACACTCCTTTCCATCCTGTACTTCCCACATCCAACCAACTCCTGTCCTCCTCATCTCTCATCTCCCCTCTGAGCAAGAGCTTCTCAAGCAGCCTCATGTATATATTTAAGCCAAGAATCTCATTTTTCACCAGCATCATTATATGTCTTATCTTTTTTTGAACAGTTGGCTTTAGTACTGGTTTCAGCTCTTGGTTAACAGAGAGGCCAGGAGTCGTGTCCTTACGGGACTCTCCAGTTTGACAGACCATCAAGTCTGGTCTTCTACAAGAGTAGTACTTCTTCACATCTGTTTTTGTCCCCATACATCAGGGACTTCATGTTGTGTCCCTTGTCAGGGAAGACATTGGTGGTGGCTAGGAACCGTTTAGTCCTTCTGGTCCCTTGCTGATGTACTACCTGGATCATACGACACCTTTTGTCTCCTGGTCTCTTATCTTCCTCATGTCATTGATTTCTTTTGTTTTCCTCTGCTCCAGGAGGACTGGGACTAATTGATGCTTTTTAGATAGCCACTTGCTGTGTTTAAGAACCGAGATGCCATTCAATAAAGCAGTATGCATAACATTTTCTTTAAAGAAAGCATTAGTAATGCTAATTTGCCTAGAGTCCCCTGAAACCAGGATTCCTCATCCCACCCTTGCTACTCTGTCCTTCAGAAGACTGGGTTGTATTTAGAAAACCCTTTAGGTTTTGTTGCAGTTGAGTTGTGCTAGCTTCTCTTCTACTTTTTGCTGTCACTCTCTTCACCTAACTGAATCCCTCTTTACTGTTTAATCTATGAATACCTCTCTTCCTCCTTCCCCTCTTTTAACCATTAAAGATTATTTTCTCCTGTGTTTAAACCTTTACTTAAGTCCTTATGACAGTGCTCTCATATTTGTCCTTTTGCAACTGACTAATTTCACCATCACATGCCTTCCAGATGACTCCATGTTAAGAGATGTTTCCTTAGATCATTGTTGTTCTTTATCATTGCATAGTATACTCTATTGTGTGGCCATACCATAGTTTGTTTAGCCATTCATACGTTGATGGGCTCCTAGGTTGATTCCATCTTTTTGCTATTGTGGACAGTGGTGCAATAAACATTGGTGTATGTGCATCTGTTTGTGTAACAGCCCTTATTTCTCTAGGATATATTCTAAGAAGTAGAATTGCTAGATCATAAGGAATTTCTATTTCTAGCTCTTAAAGAAAGTGCCAAATCAATTTCCAAAGTGGTTGTGCCATTTTACATTCCCACCAGCAGTGTGAAAGAGGTCCATTCTCTCCACAACCTCTCCAATATTTATTATTTTGTGTTTTTTGGATTAATGCCAGCCTTTTTGCGGGGGTATGATATCTTATTGTAGTTTTGATTTGCATTTATCTAATGGCTAATGATTGTGAGCATTTCTTCATGTATCTGTTAGCAACCTAGATGTCTTTTTGCTGAAGTGCCTGTCCACATCCTTTGCCCATTGTGTAATTGAGTTATTTGTCTTTTTCTTGTTGAAGTTCTGCAGTATCTGGTACATTAAGGGGGTTAAACACTGATCAGATTTGTGATAGCCAAAAAATCCTTCAGTCTTTTCATTCTTTGGTAAAGTCTTTTGATGAGCCTACAAGTTTGAGTTTCAAGAGTTTCCAATTATCTATTTTCTCTTCTGGTGTTTGTGCCCTGTTAGTAATATTTTACAATCTGTGTTGTGTATGAGAGCTCCCAGCATTGTCTCTATTTTTCCTTCCTTCATCTTTACTGTTTTACATTTCATATTTAGGTCTGATCTATTTTGAGTTAGTTTTTGTGCATGATGTAAGATATGGTCTTGCCTCACTTTCTTACAGATGGATATCCAGTTATGTTAATACCATTTATTAAAGAGATTGTCTTTTCTTCAATATACAGACTTTGGTCCTTTGTCAAACATCAGCTGCTCATAAGTGGATGATGTTATATATAGATTCCCAATTCTGTTCCATTGACCTATGTATCTGTTTTGGTACCAGTACAAGACTGTGAAGTCTTCCTATACATCAGCAAGTTAGGTTTCTCCACTTAGGTAGGTCTCTTTCGGCTTCTTGCAGTAGAATCTTGTAGTTTTCTTTGTATAGGTCTTTTACATCTCTGGTTAAATTTATTCCTAGGTATTTTATCTTCTTGGATGTTATTGTCAATGGAATCGATATGGTGATTTCCTCTTTGATGGTTTCTTTGCTTTTAGTGTAAAGGAGTCCAATATTGTTTATCTATATCCTGATACTTTGTTTAAACTCTTCTATTAGTTCCAGTAGTTTTTTTTTTTTTTTTTGGTAATGCATTCTTTATGGTTTTCTGTGTATACCACCATATTGTAGATAAATAGAGATACTTCTACTTCTTCCTTACCAATTTGGATGTCTGTTGTTTATCTTGATGGATTCCTCTGGTATATCTTACAGCACAATGTTGAATAAAAGTGGTTGCAATGGGTATACTTGTCTGGTTCCTGTTCTCAAAGAGAATGCTTTCAGACTCTCACCATCTAAGATGATAACTGGCTTTGCATAGATGTCCCTTATTATTTTGAGAAATTTCCATTCTATTCCTATTTTGCTCGAATTTTCAACATGAATTAGTATTGGACTTTATCAAATGCCTTTTATGCATCAGTTGTTAAAATTAGATGGTCCTTTTGTTTTATTTGTGTGGTTGTTTACATTAAATGTTTTTCTAGTGTTGAATTGTCCTTGCATCCCTAGTGTGAATCCTGTTGAATTGTATTGTATGGAATCTTTTTCTTTCTTTTTTTTTATTATGACTGAGTGAAAATATACATTCCCGTATAAATTTACATGCCCACCTATATGCAGCCTCCACTTCCCTCCCTTCTCGGTGACAGGACACTATTCCTCTCTGCTCCACACATGTCTCATCCTTCCAACAGTCTCCTTTCCCCTCCTCTCCACCCACTGTCCTTTCTCCAGCCAGAGGTCAGCAGGATGATATCCTATAGATGCATAGAACCATAAAGTGCATCCTATATATGGTCACTCTGCATAGCCAAGTCCAATCCATTCATGTCCAAAGAGTGGACCTTCGTCATAATTTATGGGCAATGGCAGCACCAGGATTTTGTCATGAATTTTTTATTTGATTTCATGAGAGACGTTGGTCTGTAATTTTCCTTTCTTGTGCTGTCTTTACTTGGTTTTGCTATTAGGGTTATGCTGCCCTGACAGAATGTGTTTGGACATATTCCATCCTTCTCTGTGCTCTAGATTACCTTTATTATTAGTGGTGTTAATTGTACTCTAAAAGTTTGATAGAATTCTCCAGTGAAGCCTTCAGGCCAGAGCTCTTTTTAGTTGAGAGATTTTCAATTACCCTTTAAATGTCTTCTTTTGTGATGGGTTTATTTAGTTATTCTATTTCTCTTTGTGCTAGTTTTTGTAAGTAGTGATTTTCCAGACATTTGTCCATTTCCTTTAGATTTTAAAATTTATTAGAGTATAATTCTTCACAGTATTCTGTTACAGTTCTTTTAATTTCAGTTTGTTCTGTTGTGATATTGACTCCATGGCACTTGTCTGGCATTTCTTACTCAAGTTACATCCTTCCTCTCCTGTTTTTTTTTCTAATAGTTTGGCCAATGGTTTACTAATTCTGTTGACCTTTTCAAAAAACCAACTTTTGGTCTTGTTAACTCTTTTAATGGGGTTTTTATTTACTAATTCATTTAGTTCAGCTCTGATTTTTATTATTTGCTTTATTTTAGTGCCCAAGAGGTTCTTTTGCTGCTGTCATTCAACTTGTTCAAGTTTTAGGTTTAATTCTTTCATTTGGGCCCTTTTTTCTTTTGGGATGAGTGCCTTTACTAAGATAAATGGACCTGTGAGTGCTGCTTTTGCTGTGTCCCATAGATTCTGATAGGATGTATTTTCAGTCTTGTTTGATTCTATGGATTTGTTTATTTTATCTTGAATTTCTTCTATAACCCAGTCATTTCTGAATCAGGTGTTGTTGGGTTTCCATGTATCTGAATTTTTTTCCTTCTTTTTTGTGTTATCCATTTCTGGTTTGTGGGTTTATAGTCTACAAAGATGCTTTGTAATATTTCAAAACATTGAATTTTGTTAAGGTTGTTTTGTGTCCTAATATGTGGTCAAATCTGGAAAATATTCCATGTGCATTGGCTGCTGTTTTTCTTTATATTTCTGTAAGGTCAAGGTGGTTGATTATGACATTTTGATCTTCCTTATCTCTGTTGAGCTTTTTTCTAGATACTGTGCTCTTCACTGAGAGTAGTGTGTTGAAATCTCCTATTATTATTGTGGAGCTGACTTTTTCTCTTTCAGCGCAGTTAGTGTTTGTTTTATGTAATTTGGAGCTCTGTCATTGGGTGCATGGAAATCCTGGTCGCATAATGGTTAAGTGCTACAACTGTTAACCAAAAGACTGTCAGTTCAAATCTGCCAGGTGCTCCTTGGAAACTATATGGGGAAATTCTCCTCTGACCTATAGGGTTGCTATGAGTTGGAATCGACTCAATGGAACTTTTTTTTTTTTTTTTTTGGCCATTGAGTGTGTAGTTGTTTAACATGGTTATGTCTTCTTGGAGTATAGATCCTTTAATCATTATATACTGTTCCTCCTTATCCAATATGGTGAATTCTACTTCAAAGTCTATTTTATCAGAGACTAATATTGCCAAGTTTTACTCTCTTTTTGTTAGCTTGACATACCTCTTCCATCCTTTGAGGTTTAGTTTGTTCTTGTCTTTGAGTCTAAGGTATATCTCTTATAGGCAGCATGTACATGAGTCATGTTCTTTCAATCCAATCTGCCACTCTCTGTGTTTTTATTGGTGTATTTAGTCCATTTCATTCAGCATGATTTTTGATACATACGAGCTTTGTGCTGTCATCTTGATGTCTTTTTTTTCTATGTTGTAGACTTTTCTTTTGTTCTGTTTAATTTTCTGTGCTGAATCATTGTTCTTTCTGTGTTGTCTTTTCATCTTTTTCAATATTGTTGGTTTTGTATTTGATGAGACTTCATGTTTTTCTTGTTTATTATTTTGATGCATAGGACTGATAGTTTCCTTTATGATTATCTCAATATTTACCCATAAATTTCCAAATTTAAACTAGGTTTTAATTTCTTTATGTCATCTTGACTTCCTGTTCATATGAAAGATCTGTGAGTACTTTTTCTCTGAGCCCCCCTTCTTTGTTGTAATGTTTACATAATGATATCTTTGTTTCCCTGTATTTCAGTGTTTTGCCTATGATTATTTTTGTGATTTCCCCTCTTTGGGTTGATATCCAATTGTTCTGTTCTGTGTTCTGCTCTTGGGTTGTTACCTTGTGTTAGCGATTTTCTAACCAAAGGGCTCCCTTAATATTTCTTATAATTTTGGTTTGGATTTTGCAAAGTCCCTAAATTTCTGTTCATATTCAATTGTCCTAATTTCACCTTCATATTTAAGAGACAGTTTTGTTTGATATAATTCTTAGCTGCTGATAACTTTGCTTCAAGGCTTTGAATATGTCATCCCATTGCCTTCTTGCCTGCATGATTTCTTCTAAGTAATCCAAACTTTTGTAGGTCATTTTTCTTTTATCCTTAGCTACTTTTAAAATTGTCTCTTTATTTTTAGTTTTGGAAAGTTGGATTATAATATGCCTTGGTGTCTTTGTTTTGGTATATACCTTGTATGGAATTTGATAAACATCTTGGATAGAATCTTCTCATCTTTCATGACATCAAGGAAGTTATCTGTCACCAAATCTTTAACAATTTTCTATGTATTTTCTGTTTTCTATCCTGTTCTGGTACTCTCATCACTCATGGGTTATTCCTCTTTGTAGAGTCCTACATAATTGTTAATATTTCCTGATTTTTTTAAAAAAATTCATGAATTTTTTTTCTCAAATATGTGACTGTCACATGCTTTATCTTCAGTCTCACTAACTTGGTCTTCCATTGCCTTAATTCTTATACTATGACTTTGAGTTTTTTAACTGTAATTTTATTAATTTTTCTAAATTTCTACTTCTTATTGCTCTATGCTCTCTTGTCATCTGTTCAATTTGTTATGCTTTGCTGCATTTTGCATCATCTCCTTCCCCATATCTTGAAGTATTCTAAATATAATCTTTTGTATTCCACTTCTGATTAATTTCAAGAAGTTCTCTTCCTGTGGGAAATTTGATTCTTTGTTTTGGGAACATTCTGAAGAAATCACGGTCTGGGCCTTTAAGTGCTTTGGTATAACCTGTTGTTTCCAAGCCATCAGTAAACTGTGTTTGTGTATTTTATGGTTGCCTATTGTGTTCTAGCTTCTTGTTTTGAAATGTACAAATGGGCTTATCCTGTGTTATAGTTTTGTTATTGTTGTCTTTGAAACTCTAATATCTTTTCAGCTAGTAGTTACTAGACACAAAAGCCCAAGAGTCCATTTACTTATATTTCCTTATATGGAT
Source organism: Heterohyrax brucei (assembly GCA_028571685.1). NCBI lineage: Eukaryota > Metazoa > Chordata > Mammalia > Hyracoidea > Procaviidae > Heterohyrax > Heterohyrax brucei. Next base: position 92,163,902 of record CM053146.1, read on the forward strand.
TCAGCTCAGATGTGTAGGTAGTCAGTAACTAATTATGTGGTGCGTGCTATCTCCTCCTGTATTAGATGGGCAGTGTTGATTGGTATAGGCACAGATGTCTAGCTGTAGCTGATGGTAAAGACAGGGGGCTAACAGCCATCCTGAGTGTCTGTGAGGATGGTGTATCCCCTTATGTCTGAATCCAGGTGAAGGAACAGTTTCTGCCCTAATTTCTGTCTTGGGGAAAGAGGTCTGCAGAATTCTCCCCCACCCCAACCTGCCACTCTTTTACTTTTCTTTTCCCTTTCCTACTTCTGATCTGTTAATAGTGTCAAAGTCTGGAGTGGGCACAGTTTAAAGAAGGGAAAGAGGAATGCTGGGAGATGGAAGACAGGACTATCTTGTAGGAAAGATTCAGATCCATGTGTAGCAGGTTAAATGAAAGACTTAGCTTTTGATAATCTGGCATGATTTCTTAGTGCTTCTGAAGGTGTGAGTGGATTCTCCAAATAATTACTCCTGCTAAGGAGATGTCAGCCAACCTCCATGTTTGGATTACCACAGAGTGGCTGAAGCCATTTCCTGGAAGGGCAGGTCTGTGGGATCCTGTATACTTCTGACACTGTCCCTTCCCCATTACTCAGTCCAGTTACAACTTCCTCTGTGATGTTCAGGACTTCTAAGATGTCATATGTACTGGATTCATTTGTTCTTTTGGGTCTTTGTGGTTAGAGGGGTCATGGGAAGAGTGTATCTACTCTGCCATCTAGGTCCCACTACTCCTTCATATATTTTTGATTAATTGAAGTTTGAGAAAGGTGCCAAAACAATTCAATAATGAAAGAAAGATCTTTTCAACAAACTCTACCAGAACCACTGGGTATCCACATGCACAAGAATGAAATTGGCTTCCTACCTTACATCATATTCAAATGGATTATGGACTTAAAAGTAAGATCAAAACCTATAAAATGCTTAAATGAAAGATCAAAAACTATATAAAGGAAGAAACCATAGATGTAAATAAATCTTCATTACAATGGGTTAAGCAATGGTTTTCTTTATATGATAGCAAAAGCACATGTAATAAAAAGAAAGAAAATAGTTCAACTGAAATTTATGAAAAGAAAAACCTTTTGTTGCTCAGTGATACTACTAAGAAAATTAAAAGATGACCCACAAAAGGGGAGAAATATTTGAAAATCACACCTGAAATGTATAAAGAATACTTACAGCTCAAAGTAAAAAGACAAATAAAGCCAGCCAAGTGCCAAGTGCCGTTGAGTATTATCTAAATGCACAGTTCCCCAAAGAAGACACACAAATGCCCCCAAAACACAAGGAGAGACACTCAATATCTTTAGTTATTAGAAATATGAAAATTGCAGATGCGGGACCAAGATGCCACACATCTCTATTCCCTCTGAGAACTACGGCCAGTAATGATAGTTAAATGGAACAGCGTGGACACCTGGGGAGTCATAGGATCTGGCACAGAGTTGTCAGATTATACTACACACCCGTAAACAGGAAGCTACCTCTCTCTAATACAAGGCAGCACATGCTAAATCCTGCTTCAGCTGGCTCACCATGTGGAGGATTGTGGGTACTGCCACCTTCTTTGTTATCTGGGAGGTGGGGCTGGACATGAGCCAGCCAATAAGCTAAACTGCAGTGCTTAAGTAAACAGTGTATAGTGTAGCCTGAGATTGTGAGTAGGATAGCCACTGTTGCCAAGTTTAACAAGAAATTTCATGTTTGTTCATTGCTCTGATTCAAGCTGGAACATTCTCACAACCACACACAAAAACATGCAACAACAATAACGAATGCCACTCAGCAAGTCACTGCCACACATCGACATGAACGCAACTGAGAGTTTGATATGCCAAGATTATGAAACATAAAGAGTCATTTGTACAGTGCTGCCAACGTAACTACACAGTGGCAAGTTTGCTAATGTAACTGTTGCAGCTCTCATATCAAACACTATTTCTTAAATAATTAATGTTTAAAAATCTAAGTGGATAAAAAGAGAGTAGTGATAAATGTTGATACTACTGCAAGGAGCTGCTGTATAGCCAAGTACATATGTATGTAAATCTGTATCTACTGACATGAAAATGCAGTCACTGCATAGTAAAAGAAAAATACTGTTGCATAGATTTTCATGATTCTATTTTCTTTAATAGTTTGTGCAAATACTTTTGCATGATTCATGTGCCTACACTTTCATAGTGATAAATATAAAAATACATACACCCATTTTTTTAACAGTATTGGTTGTTGGTATAATTTGTGAAAATTGTTATTTTTAAGACTTTATTTCTTGTGTCACTCCCCTACCCCACCCATAATGAACACGTAGTAGTTGTTGTTTGGCACCATCAAATCAGTTTCAAATCACAGCCACTCTCTGTATAACAGAACAACGTGCTTCCTGGTACCGCACTACCCTTACGATGTTGTGTTTGAGCCCATTGTTGTAGCCACTGGGTCCATCTATCTTTTTAAGGACTTCCTTCTCTTCTTTGACATTCTACCACACCAAGTGTGCTATACTTCTCTAGGGACTGAGCCTTTCTCATAAGACATCGAGAGTACATGAGAAGGGTGTCTCCATCCTTGTTTCCACTAGAGTTATGTTTAAAAAGGAAGTGATAAAATATGAAATATGTATTGGCACATTTTTCTTTAATAATTGTAAACAGAAAGAATATGTTCTTAACATACCGATTAGAAGCTCCTAGTTAATTAAATTTTTATGAATACTCACTATATCTCTACAACAAGAACTTCCTTATCAGCTACATGGAGTAAAGTAGATACCACGTTATTTCCCATCAGTTAATTAACTGCTCGAATCAGTGTGTGAAACTGAAATGTGACTGATTAGGAACAATCAAATTTTAAAGCCATTTGAGAAGCACTCCTGGTTAATTCTTTGTAAAAATTGACCTGGACCACTAAGTCATACACTTTTAATTATAGCACCAAACATATTTCTGCTGCATATTATTTTGTACAGCCATTTATTAATTCTCCCCACTATCTTTTAAATGTCATTTGTACTGCTACATAAGCAGCACCATCTAAATCATTTTAATTGCTAAATTTCCTTCTTAGGACTACTTAAAAATGAAAAGGCAATTCAAGCAATTAATCTGTCAGGGAGAAAACAACATAGATAAAAGCCTGATTAGCTAGAAGCCACCTTATCAGAGACTTCAGTTAACTATAATTTTTGGAGCACATTAACTTCAGGAAGAAAAAAAAGCAATTAGTAGACTTAGAAACAAACAAAATCTCCCACAACACAGCCTTGGAAAACATTTTTTTACTCTTAAAAACAAACTTTACCAGTTAAATCCTTTCTTATTCGTGTTCCCAAGTCTCAGAGGAAGATACAGCCTCAAACTTGACTCCACCGATGCTCTTCAAGGTAGTATCTCCACTTTTTGACTTCAATTCTGTGTCAACCCAATGACTCAGCCTCCAACCATCACCATAGACAGTGCAGCATTGTTTCTATCATTGTTTTCTCCCTTTCCATGTGTCCTTTAACAGTATACTCATACCAACATATCTTTCACCTTTAAAACAAAAACAAACAAAACCTCACTTCACAACCAAACTTCTTAACCTGTTCCACTGTGTATATCTTTCCAACATTTCACTGTATATTACTGCTACAAATCTTCTTAAAATCTTTTTCTCCAACTATTCTTCTAAAATCGTTTTGCCTAAGTGTTCTAATTGACTTATTCATCCAGTGAACCATCTCAGTTGACATTCAACCAATCTCTGAAACCTTATTTTTTGCTAAAGCCTTCAGTACAGCTTGGATTTCCTCTTTCAAGACCATTGGCTCTTGATCATATGCTACCTTCTGAAATGTTTGAACATCAACTCATTATTTTGGTACAATGTTCCTCTGTACTCCTTCTACCTTCTTTTGATGCTTTTTGCATTGTTCAGTATTTTGCCCATTAACCAAACCAAAAACCAAACTCATTGACACCAAGATGCTGTTGACTCATTTTGCCCATAAAAATTAGAAAATAACAAAACCCGAAACCCAGTGCTGTTGAATTGATGTCACCTCATAATGATCCTATAGGACAGAGTAGAACTGCTCCATAGAGTTTCCAAGGAGCACTTGGCAGAATCAAACTGCTGACCTTTTGGCTAGCAGAAGTAGCACTTAACCATTATATCACAAAAGAGTTTCTCTTTAGAATCTGTCAATTCTGCAGCTTAAGCCTTGAATTTTATCATGAAGTTCTCAGTGACTTCATTTAACTTGGATCCACAACTAAATCTCCTGGAAGGAGCAGTCATGAAATTACTACATTGGGCAAAGCTGCTCCGAAAGAGCTTTTAAAATTTTTAAAGAGCAAAAATGTTACCTTGAGCACTGAATTTTTCCTGATCCAAGCCATGATATTTGTAATCCCCTCATATGCATCCAGAAACTGGATGATGATGGAGACCAAAGAAAAACTGATGTACTTGAATTATGGTGTTGGCAAAGAATATTGAATGTAGCATGGACTGCCAAAAAATGAACAAATCTGTCTTGGATTTTACAGCCAGAATGTTCCTTATAAAGGAAAATGGGAAGAACATATTTTGGACACATCGTCAGAAGGAATCATTCCTGGGGAATGCCATTATGTTTGTTAAAGTAGAGAGTCAGTAAAAAGACGTAGACCCTCAACAAGATGAACTGACACAGGGTCTGCAACAGTGGTCTCAACCATTGCAAAGACCGTGAGGATGTCTCAGGGCCAGGCAGTATGTGATATGTTGTAAATGGGTTCAACATGAGTTGGAAGTGACTCTATGGCACCTAACAACAACAAATAACAAATGTTTATCAACAGGCATATTAAATTAATATGGTTCTGACACGTATTTGAAAGCAAGGAAGTCGTTTAACTTCTTTCATCCTTAGTTTCATCATCTTTGAAACAGGAATTATTATACTTCTTATAGGTATGGAAACTCCCATGGTACAGTGGTTAAGTGCTACAGCTGGCAGTTCAAATACACTCGATGCTTCTTGGAAACATTATGGGGCAGTTCTGCTTTGTCCTATAAGTTCTCTATGAGGCAGAATCAACTCGACAGCAACAAATTTTTTGATTTTATAAAGTCAGTATGGGTCAGAATCCACTTGATGGCAATTTTTTTTAATTGTTCATTTTAGACAAGTTTTTTAAAAGCAAATGAATGTAAATTAACTACTCAACAATTTGATATTTTTACAGCAATTATGGAATAAATAATAAGTGTGCTTTTAAACATGTTAAGTTTAATAACACCTATAAAACAAACAACAACCCATTGCCATCTGGTTGATTTGGACTCATAGCAGCTCTATAGTATGGAGCAGAACTGCCCTGTAGTGTTTCCAAGGAGTGCCTGGCGAGTTTGAATGGCTGACGTTCTGGTGAGCAGTCATAGCACTTAATCACTATGCAACCAGGGTTTCTAACATCTGTGGGTGACTTCATTAGTTACTCTACACTTGAAATTCTAGTGGGACATTTATTAAGAACCACTACTGCTAACCAAAAGATTGACAGTGTAAATTCACTACACACTCCTTCAGAACCATATGGAAGAGTTCTACTCTGTTCTACAGGGTTGCTATGAGTCCAAATCCACTCAATGACAATGGATTTTTGGTTTTATAAACTTACACCATTTCTTAGTCATCCTTTTCACCTAAGCTGTTTATTATCAAATTACTACAATTCAATCTTGCAAGTAATTATTGAATTCACTCTCCCCAAAATCTCTCTGTTGTTTATCATCAGTCTTGTAGTTTATCTCCCTTATTCTAATTTTATCTCACCTCAATTATCCATATTTGCTGCCAGCATCATTTTCAAACATGCAGTCTAAAATGCATCTCATCTCTGCTTAAAATGTACCTCCTCTCTCCCCAAAATGTAAAGCATAGCTCAATCTTTTAAGAAACTACCTAATATATTTGTAATATACTACAAAATCTCAAACACCACCTCCAAAGCCATTTGTGACCTATCTCCAGACTAATAATCTACCATCCTCGCCTCTAGAAGTAGTACACTGAAGTGTAGCTACTTTTGTTTCCTGCTTGTAACACAGTACATTCTTCTGTCTCCCCTGGTGTCTCTCTCTATCCTCTGTCCCTACAACACCGAGAGTTTACCTAGCTTTAGGTTTTAGTTTATACATTAACTCAAATGCAAAGTCTTCCCTAAATCCACAGGCAGTTATTCATTCCCATTTCAATAACCATTGTAATCAAATATATCCAATTTTGTGTACTTGCAAATACCTGTTATTACCCTTTTTAAGATGTCAATATGTTGCTGTAAAGTCACATTTCATTCATGGTTGATTGCACATAGGAGGCCATCAACAAACGTTCTTCAAAAGAATTAAGAATCAGTGATTTCTAATATGCTATGTGGATTAATGTTCTGACTATGAAACAGTCTAAGATTTTGCTGTTTATGTAATGAGAGATTGTCTTAGCTATAACTGTTCATAATTATCATTAAGACTGTATGATTTCAGGTTAGTGAAAAACCGCTAACAGACTTTGCTAGAACTGATTCACTAAGAACAATAAAGTGCTATTAAAGAATTAGACATGTATTACTTTCATTTTAGATTCCTTGAGAAGCACTCAAAAACTTTTAATTTCCTAAAGTTTTAAAATGGTTTAAAATAAACGGATAAAATTCTTTGGGCCATCCTTTTCTCTTTTTCCATTATTTCCTAATATTTTAAAAGGCTTAATGTGCCACATAATGACTCTTACAGTTGGTATGATGTGATTCTGAGACTTCAGTGGTACAGGAATTAGAAGACAAGTTCTCTCCTAAGTGATTTCTACACAACCTTATCAAACTTAGGTATTCCTTCAGAAAATAAAATTACATAAATCTTACCACTTACCAGTGAAAATACATAAAAAATATTAATTTCTCTTAAGTGAACTTACACTATAGTTTCAGAGTAATAGACGGGTCTTTATAAAATAAGAAATAAGTGAAAAAGCTGAAACATGTATCGTTCAAGAGAGCAATACAACCATACTTGCTAAGGCATTGAAATCGAAACTATTATTTACAGAGAGACCAAGAGTCGTTTTATTCAGAAGTAATATTGCTTTAGTCACATCAAACTCAAACTCAATGCTGTCAAGTCAGGTCAGACTCAAAGCGACCCTATAAATCAGAGTAGAACTTCCCCATAGAGTTTTCAAGGAGTGCCAGTGGATTTGAACTGTCAATCTTCTGGCTAGCAGATGTAGCACTTAACCCACTATGCAACCAGGGTTTCCAGTGCTGCTTTCATAGAAATAGAAACTTTATTTTGCCACAGTCCAGTAGGTTAAAAGTCCAGATTCAGGATGTTAGCTCCAGCCTTCTCTGGTGGATCTAGAGGATGGTTCTTGTTGTCAGTCTGCCCCCAGACTGGAGGCTTCTTAGGTGCAGGGACCCTGGTCCTTTCCAAAGGATGGGCTCAGCTCCTGGTACAGCTTCTGGGTAGTAAGAGGTCCCCATTTCTCTCTGCTAGCTTCTTTCCTTTATGTCAAGAGACTGTCTCTCTACATACGTTTGGGGGGAACACAATTCAATCCATGACAAAAATGATAAGATTACTTTGAAGAGTGAGTTCTGATCATGAAATATCAACTTTTTCTGAAGAGACAGACAGGAAGAGAAAGAGAGAGACTATGTGGGAACTACTGGCCTAAAGAGTTCAGGAGTCCACGACTCTGGGTTCTTTCTGAGCTCTTCTGTCTGTAACATGAATCTACACACTTCGTTCACCCTGCTGAAAACTCTCAGGGGCTCATACTTGCTTTTAGCATGAAGACAGATATTCTTATAAGAACCATACAGCCTCTCTTTCTAACTGACATTATGATCCCAAAGCACTCACTCGTTTGAGCTACTCTGGCTTTCTCTTTTCCTGTCTAAGAAATCTCTGTCCAAAATATCTTCCTCTTCTCCCTTAGACTGCTACTCTGTGATCACCTCCCCCACTTCTTAGCCTACGTAACTCCACATTTTTTAGATAGCATAAAAATTCACCCTAACTTCTCTAATCAAGGCAAAACTATGTATCATAGATTCTGAGAGCATGGTATTTCTCTCTGTCCTTCGTATCACTTGCTATATGGACCATTTTACTCTTGTTAGTGTGGTTATTTGATTAACATCTATCTCTAATGCCTCATTTCTACCTCTAGTAGCATAGGGAATGTGTCTGTTTTTACTTACTTGTTTATTCATCCCAAACTGGTTGTCATGGAATTGACTGCAACTCAGAGTAACTCCACGGGTGTCGAAGAAGAACGGTGCAAGTGTTAGAAACGGGCCAACATTTTAGAAGTTGATCGCTGGGTCTTTCTTCTGAGCCATCTTTGAGTGGACTCAACTGCCAGCCTTTTTACTGGGTGTTGAGTGTATTAACCACATGTACCCACAGTGCTTTGAAATTAAGATTTCAAAAATGTATCAAGCAAAAATAGGGGGACATCAGTTAAATTTGGATTTCAGTTAAATAATGAATAATGGCTTTTTGATATAAGTATTGCCCTACTAGAAATGGAGTACATAGTTCCTGTTGTCACAGAGCGGATTCTGACTCATGGTGACCACAAGTGTTACAGAGTAGAACTGCTCCATAGAGTTCTCTTGACTGTAACCTTTATGGAAACAGATTGCCAGGGCTTTCTTCTATGGTGCAACTGGGTAGGTTTGAACTGCCAACTTTTAGGCTAGTAGTTGAGGGCAAAATGTGCCACGTGGGGACCAGGGAGTACATAGTAGGCCTTAGTTACTTTAAGTATCTGAATCAGTCCTGAATAAATTCACATTATAATTGACATGCCAGTATTGGCCTGGCTTTAATTTCTAGTTTTCTGTTCATATAGTTGGATATGTAAGACCATCATTGACAGGCTGAGTTTCTCCATAGTCCTTGACTTTATACAATTGTAATTTTAGTAGTTTCAATCCAGTGAATTTTATTAGTCTTAAGTGGCTCTTCTTCATGTAGAAATTGTATGTTCTCCATATTCTTTGCTCCACTATCTCTTGTCTTCCATCTGGCTGGCTTCATCCTCTTATGGAATTTCCCTAAAAAGGGACGTCTTATGCAATAGACACTTTTTACAAAGATCATATAAACATTTCAAGAGCCTACAAAAATGGTTGTAACCTGAAAAAATATGAATGCATGAAGGAAATATGTAAAATCAAGTGAATTAAATGTCAAAGGAAGTCACACCTTGCTTCCATTCATTGTTAAATTAGCATTAATAAAATCATTGTATTTGAAAACAATATGTATATGTGGGTTGTAAAAAATCATAGCCCATTTCATAAATTACAACATATTAAAAACCTAAAAGGAACAGTCCAATCTTTTAAGTAAAATTTAAGTTTAATATGGAATGTAGACATATATAATTTGTTTATGCTGTGGAGTCCTGGTTTTGTAAGCAAGAGTAGCTGTGTGTAGCTTAAAGTAGCCTATGTTTGCAGACCTCACCTTGCCTGTGAACTCTCAGAAGACTGTTAGAAAACAAAACTCAGTTGCAATACTTCAGAGTAAAGGTTATATGTTCTGGCTACTCATAGAGCATTTAATACCTTGAAGCTGACAACTGGAACTGTTTCTAATCTAAAACCTTGCACTGAATGCCAGTTTCTCCAACTGGATCTCTACTGCCTCTCATTTCTAAATCCATTTATCAATGTCCTGCCATAATATCTCATCTTTAGAAACACTGTTCCAGCTTTATCTGTCTGTCTAGCTACCTATAGCTTGTTTTTCTTATACAGATCTGAAAGTATTATTGTAAAACTTTGTTCTATAGTGACAAATTTATATAATATCATGTAGTCACATATGAACTCAACTTCTTTTAAATGGTTTGTCTACTGATGCATGGTAGGCACTCGATAAGTACTTGTTCGATGAATAAAGAATGTCTTTTGATATTAAATTTGGTTACCATTAGTTTACACGATCTATTACTTTGGTCCTTAGAAACCAGTTACATGTGTGCAACTACTACCTACCATCTTTTGTATATACCTGAATGTTATGCTCTGTCTGCCAGTGTAGACTTCCCTGAAGACAAGAGCAGTGAACAGGTCAACCACCTTGGTATTTGCCCCACACTATTAAGTAGATTAGGTTTCAGGTCCTTTCCATCTGTGCTGATGTGGGTCATGCCTGGCTGTCTTGAGATATGCCACGTTCCTTGGAACAACACTCCTGAAGACATTTTAAAACTATCTTTCCAGAGTCAACATAAGACAGCAGATGGGTGATTTGCTTGAAGGCAGCTGAGGTCATATATCATGAGGCATCAGGGAAATTCTGTGTGTAACCAAACATCTGCATTTGCAAAATAGACTTGAAAGCATTCCAAAAAACATCTCAAACCTTAATGCCTTGCCAACTGAACATCTGAAAAATGCAGAAAAAGTAATCACCGAAACAGAGGCAGTAAGTTTTTGAGCTGAAAGGGACCTTAGAGATCGTGTTTTCCACTTTGATAATTTCATAAATGAAAAACCAGAGCCAAGAGAAGTTAAATATTTCACCTAAGTTCACATAATGAGTTAAAGAAAAAAGCGGGACTGAAATGGAAACCCCTTTGTGTGTGTGTGTGTGTCTGTTTTAGGGGAAAGTTTACACAGCAAATTAGTTGCACATTCAAAAGCTAATACATAAATTTCTTTGTAACATTCGTTGTATTCCGTGTAATTTGTCAACATTCTCCTCTTTTTCCTTTTACTCTGGATTCTCTGTGTCTGTTTTATTCAATTCTCTGTGCTTTCCTGCTTTTCTTTGCTTTTGGACAGGTGTTTTCCATTTCCGGTCTCGTATATTTGATTGATCTGTAAGTATATTTCCCACACATGTTACTGTTTGTTTTATAGGTCTGTCTAATCTTCTGCTGAAAGGTGGACTCTGGGAGTGACTTCAGTTCTTAGTTATCAGGGTTTCCAGGGGCCATAGTTTCAGGGGTTCATACAGTGAAAACACAGGTCTTTGGCCAGTGCTTCATTACCATGCTTCCATTCTCAGCTTGGCCAGTTTAGTAAATGCTGTATATGTATTGTAGATACTAAGACTGCACTCTACAATGCCAAAGTCTCTAATCATTTTTAACAAAGTTTCTGTAATTATATTGGAGAAATGGCAATCAAAATTATCCTATATGCCCTCAGAATGCTTTTTCCTGAAGGAAATACTCAATATTGAATTAGGATAACTAGATCTTTATAAAATGAATGCTCCCATTTGCAGAATTAAATACTTAGAATTTCCCAGAAATGCAATGGCTTGAGTTCACATGTCTGAATGTTTGCTTTCCATTTTATAAGAAATGACTTAAGATATTAAAAAGAAGTAGAGTGGGGGTTAACCTGCCTCATCACTGGAAGCTAGGGAAGAATCCCCCTCACCCTCTCAATGCCGTAAACTATGAAGAATATTTGACAGACGGTCTAGATGAGACTCTGGAAGGATGAAAAAATCAAAGTAAGGCTTAATGAGTAGGTGGTAGAGATGGTGGCCACTGGAGGTTCGGTAAAATGGGACATGGGCTTAAGAGTGGATTGGTAAATCTATTGAAGTTCCTTTGGTTCAGTATTTTCTAACAGGGATGGTGCAGTTTGGAGGAATTATTAAGAGATGTTTGTGATGGTTACTTGGTTTATGCCAGAAATGCTCCAAATCTGACGGTGCTAACATCAATTTTACATAACAATGAATTGTCCCAACTTGCATATTTCACTGGTGTGTTAGTTCCTACTGTCACTGTAGCAGAATTGCCACAAATGGGTGGCTTTAAGAGACAGAAATTTATTTTCTCACACTCCAGGAGCTACAAGTGCAGATTCATGATGTTAGCACATGGTCTCAAGAAAAAAAAAAAAAGCTAACCCAAACCCTTTACCGTCAAGTTGATTCCAACTCACAGCAACCCTATAGTACAGAGTAGAATTGTTCCATAGGGTCCTCAAGGAGGATCTGATGGATATAAACTGCTGACATTTGGATTAGCAGCCTCAACTCTTAACCACTGTGTCACCTGGGTTTCCTCTCAAAGGACATACTCTGCTCTTTGCCCTTCTTTCTTGATACTATGAGGTCCCATTTCTCTCTTGATCTCTTTTATCTCTCAAAAGAGATTGTGACTCAGCATGCAGCCTAAACTTGGAGCTTGAATCTTTCCTCCTTAATATAACTGCTTCTTATCCTGCCTCATTACCATCATGGAGGTAGGATTTATAGCACAGAGGAAAACTGAATCAGATCACAAACGCTGGACAACCACAGAATACTGGGAATCACAGGTTTGCCAAGCTGTCACACGTTTTGAGGGACACAATTGAATCCAAAACAACTGGTTATTCCTATAAATAAAAACCTATTTACTGATAACTGAGGCTAAAACCTTAACTTCATTTTAAACATAAACACAAAATATTTTTTTAAACAGTTTTAGTATTCAGTGAGTTTACAGTAATGCAATTAAGATGTCAGTTAAGAAAAAAAATCTTACTTTTCAGGGGAAGGAATGAGCTATTTCTTGTTTTGGAAAATTGTCTTCTTATGAGAGCTGAGTGAGTTTACTACTCAGCAGTTTTTAATCTTCATTTGTAGCCAATGTATTTACCAAAATTTCACATTCAGGTACAGGCATCTTAAAAACATATTGTTTTAGGCATATGTTGTTTTCCATCTATTTCATGTTTGTATTATGCTTAGGACATTTTACTCACTTCAGAAATATGTGAAGTCACGATTCTGGTTTTATTTCAAAACATTATTTTATTACAAAACATTAGCTGTAATAGTAGGACATTGGGTCTGACTGAGTTGCAAATACCTGCTTTCATCACTGTTTATCTGGAGAACTGAAAAGAATTAGAACTGGCAAAGCTCAGGAGCCCATAAAACACTAAGGAGCAGAATGCTTACTCTGCATGACTGACCCAGCCCTAGGAGATACAGCTCTACATCAGAGGCCACTGGCTTGAATCTACACAGAGGTTAAGCAAGTAATAGGGGTTGTGACTTGGACAATTAGAAGTTATTAGAAGTGCTGACCCATCACACTGAAGCAGAAACTTTTCAGCCTTGAAGTGTAATAACTTATTTTACTGTATATGTTTTTGCATGCCCAGATCTGACTTAAAGTCTTGTACCCTAGCTCTGTAAATTATCTTAAATTGTCAGTTTATTTTAAAGATTTCCTCTCCTGCACACGGTTGTCTCATCAAAATGATACCGTTGTTGGTAGCTATTCTCAATGCCTGTATGAGGCAAGATATCAACGTGGAATAACTGTGCTGGTTATATATATAAAGGCAAGTCAGTTCCGACTCATAGTGATGCTACAGGACAGAGTAGAACTGCCCCATAGAGTTTCCAAGGAGGTCCTAGCAGATTTGAACTGCCAAGCTTTTGGTTAGCAGATGTAGCATTTAAACGCTATGCCATTAGGGTTTCTGTTGTTTATATGCATGCATGCATGTGTGTGTGTGTGTGCATGTATGTATAGATATATATATATATATAATGGGAAAATGAACTTAGTCTATATTAAGTTGTATATGTATATATAATTTAAGCTTAGTCTTAACTGACTCTCCTTTGTAGACTATTTTTTGTTTGTCACTAGTTGCTTTTACAATTGCCTCCTTATCTTTAGTTTTGGCAAGTTTAATTATAATATACCTTGTTTCTCACGTGTGTGTGTTTGTGTGTGTGTGTGTGTGTGTGCACGTGATAGAAAACTGAACTTAATCTAACCTTACTCAAACATGTTGTGGGATGCAGTTATATATGTATCTTACATGCTAGTTGAACTATAGGGGCAAGTGAAGTACAGACAAAGAATTATAAAAAAAAAAGGAACAGCAGAGTAAGGCTGATGAAGAATGCTGTTGCTTGATATACCTTTTCTCTGTTCTTTGAGTTTTAGTTTGTTCCTGTTTTTAAGTCTAAGGTGTGTCTCTTGTAGGCAGCATATAGGTGCATCATGTGTTTTTTAATGAATTTGATACTGTCTCTTTATTAATGCCTTTAATCCATTTACATTTAGTGAAAATGTTGGTAAGTCTGATTTTAGTGCTGTCATTTTGAAGTCTTTTTTGTGTGTTGTAGAGAGTTTCTTGGCTCCATTTAATTTTCTGTGCTGAGTCATTTTTATTGTGTTTTCTTTTCATCTTTTTCATTGTTGTTGATTCTATATTTGCTGAGACTTTGTGTTTTTCTTGCTTTTTATCTTGATATATTAAATTGTTAATTTCCTTTGTGGTACCTTAATATTTACATCTATTTGTCCAACTTTAAATCAGTCTTTGATTTATTTTTATCACCTTGACTTCCTCTCCATGTGAAAGCTCTATGGCTGTATTCTATTAATTTCTTTTTTGTTATAATGTCATCTTTTACATAATGACATTGCTGTTTCCTTATTTTCCATGTTCCGCCTTTGACTTATTTTTGTGATTTCCTTATCTGGGTTGCTATCTGGTTGCTCTTTTCTGTGTTCTAGTCTTGGAATGTTGTCTCAAGTTACTGATTTTCTAACCGAAAGATTCCCTTCAGTATTTCTGGTCATTTTTGGCTTGGTTTTTGCAAATTCTCTTACTTTCTTTTTATTAGGAAAAAATCCTAATTTTGCCATCATAATTGACAGTTTTGCTGGATATGTAATTGTTGGCTGTCATTTTTTTTTTTTCCTTCAGCATTCCACTGCCTTTTGCCTGCATGATTTCTGCTGAGTGGTTCAAGGTTGCCAGCCAAGCCAAGTGCCGTGGAGTCGGATCCAACTCATGGTTCAAATCTCCTTTGTAGACTATTTGTTGTTTACTTTGCCACTTTGAGAATGTTCTCCTTGTCTTTAGTTTCAGCAAGCTTGATTATAATATACTTTGTTGCCTTTCTTTGGGGATCTACCTTGTGTGGAGCTTGACGAATGTCTTGGATAGGTATCTTCTCATATTTCATGGTATCAGGCAAGTTTTCTGTCAACATATCATCTACAGTTCTCTCTGTATTTTCTGTTATCCCTCCTGTTCTGGTACTCTAATCACTCATAAATTATTCCTCTAGATAAAACCAAACAAATCAAACCCACTGCCGTGAGACAATTCCAACTCATGGAGACGCTGCAGGACAGAGTAGAACTGCTCCATAGAGTTTCCAAGGAATGCCTGGTGGATTTGAATTGGGCCTTTTGGGTACCAGATGTGGTACTTAACCACTACCCCACCAGGATTTCCAAATAGTTCTTGCTGTTTCTTCATTTTTTGAAGTTCTTTCATCTGATTTTCTTCAAATATGTTAGTGTTGTGTGCTTTATCTTCAGTCTCATTAATTCAGCTTTCCATTGCTTTGCTTCTGCTCCTTTGAGCTTGTAACTGAGTTGTCCAACTCTGTAATTTTATTACTAATTTCCTGAATTTCTATTTCCTGTCTCTGTTCTATTTCTTCCTTGCTGCGATTCTGTTTGTCATTATGTACTGCTGCATTTTGGCTCATCTCTTTCCTGATATCTTAAAAATTCTAAATACTTAAGTTTTGCATTCTACCTCTGATAATTCTAGCAAGTTGTCTTTACTTTAAAATTTCTAGTCTTTGGGGATCTCTGAAGCCATCATGGTCTGCTTTTTAAGTGGTTTAGTATTGATTGCTGTCTGTAAGCCATTAGTAAGTTCTTAAATTTACTTATTTTATGTTTGCTTACTCTGTTCTAGCTTCCTGTTTTGTTCTGAAATGCCCAAATAGGCTGGTTGTATGTGCCAGTTTGGTTATTAGTGCGTTTGAAGCATTAGCATTCTCTCACCAGGTGTTTGGAGCTATTGCTAGACATTTGAGCCCAGGATTCCATTTACTTTTCTTGTACGGATTCAGCTCAGGTGTCCAGGTAGTGAGTCACAAAGTTTGTGGTGCAGACTACCCCCTACTGTCCTAGATGGGCAGTGGTGATTGATGCAGGCATAGGTATCTGGCTGCATATGCCAAGAAAGACAGGGGGCTAGCAGCTATTTCTGAGTGCCTATCTAGATGACCATATCCTCTTATGTCTGATTCTAGCTGAAGGAACTGTTTATGCCCTGAATTTCCTGCTTAAGGGAATTGGTAGATGTCCCCTCCTTTCCTCCAGTTTGTTAAATTGTTCCTTCTTGGAGTCTAGGAGAATGGCTTAGGGTGGCTTTAAGGAGTCCTAGTTCCAGCTCAAGTAATGGTGTTAGACTCTAGAGCCCGAAGCAATGCAGAGAAGGAAGTGGGGCTGTCTTAGTGAGCTAGTGCTGCTCAAACAGAAATGCCTCAAATGAATGGCTTTAGAGAAACTTTATTTTGTCACAGTCCAGTAAGTTAAAAGTCCAAATTTAGGATATCAGCTCCAGGAGAAGGCTTCCTTTGCTGGCTTTGGAGGAAGGTCTTTGTTGTCAGTCTTCTCCTGGACTGGAAGCTTCTGAGGTGCAGAGAATCAGGTCCTTTCCAAAGGACACACTCAGCTCCCTGGACTGCTTCTTGCTGGTATGAGGTCCCCATTTGTCTATGCTAACTCCTTTCCTTTACACCTCAAGAGACTACCTCAAGGCCCAAACCAATCTTACACATGGAGTCCTCCCCACCAAAACAGCTGCTACCTATCTACCCCATTATCATCATAGAGGCAGGATTTACAACGTTACAATATCAGTAATCATGACTTAGCTAAATTTCTACACATGCCTTTTGAAACAGAATTCAATCCATTGCAGAGAGACATGGGGAAAAGGGAGAGAGGTTTACATTGAAGGAAAGTTTTTGATCTGTGTATGGGAAGTTAGACCCAAGCCACTAAACTTTTGATGACTGAATGTCTCTTTTCACTGATTCTAGAGGCATGTATATACTCTTCACTGCTTTGTGTCTCCGGCTGAGCATGCTGCTCTTCAAACATTGGCTGCAGCTGATTCCTGGGGTATCAGGTCTAACTAGTCCTTGGTACTTCTGGACCTACTGTCCCTTCACATTGCTCCGTCCAATTTCTCAACTTTCCCTCTGGTATTCAGGGCTCCTAGACTGTCATATATAATTGATTCATTTGTTCTTTTGGATCTTTTAGTTGGAGAGAGCACAGGAATCATCTGACTATTCCTCCATCTCAACGCTGCTTTAAGTCTGATAAAGAAATATGCACAATAGGACATCAGAGTAAGCTCAGTGGTAACCACTTAATGCAAATTGACTATCTGCTGAAAAGTTTTCAATTTTTTTGTTTACAAAAAGTAACATGATAAATGGCAACTGTAGCTTTAATTTCAAATAAATAGAGCTGTAAATTCGTCACTGTATATAGTTCTTTAGTGATCACCTGAATGTGTTCAGAGTACGTTTGTTCGATAATAAAGTAGTGTTTCTGTTGTTAGGTGCCCTAAAGTTGGATCCAACTCGTAGCAACCCTGTAAAACAGAAAGAAACACTGCCCAATCCTGTGCCATCCTCACAATCACTGTTATGCGTAAGCCCATTCTTGCAGCCACTGTATCAGTCCGTCTCGTTGAAAGTCTTCCTCTTTTTGCTGACCCTCTGCTTTTGATCTTCTTAATTCATGGTTCAGCTTTAACATGCACTTGAGTCAACTGTAAACACCATGGCTTGGGTCAGGAACACCTTATTCTTCATGGTGACATGGTTGCTTTTCAACACTATAAAGAGGTCTTTTGCAGCAAAGTTGCCCCATGCAACTTTTTATTCTTGGCTTACTGATTCCATGTATTTTGATAGTGGATCCAAGTAAAACAAAATCCTCATAAGTACAATTCAAATTTTTTTTTTGCAATATTACCTGTAATTTGTTATTAGGCGCACAGTCAAATACCTTTGCATAGCTTAGAAAGATAGGTACACATTTTCTGATATTCTCTGCTTTCAGCAAGAATCCATCTGATACCAACAATGAAATTTATCATTCCATGTCCTCTTCTAAATCTGGCTTGACTTTCTGGAACTTCCCTGTTGGTATATTGCTGCGGCCACTTTTGAATACTCTTTAGCAAAATTTTATTTGTGTGTGATATTAATAATATTGTTAGATAATTTATGCATTCATTTTGATAATCTTTCTTGGGAATAGGCATAAATACAAATCTCTTTCAGTCTGTTGGCCAGGTAGCTGTCTTCCAAATTTCTTGGCATAGACAAATGAGCACTACTAGGCCTGCACCCATTTGTTGAAACACTGCAATTGGTATTCTGTCAATTCCTGGAGCACTGTTTGTCACCAATGTCTTTAGTACATCTTGGACTTTTTCCTTGAGTACCGTTGGTTCCTGATCATATGCTGCCTCCAGAAAAGGCTGAACATTGCCAATTCTTTTTATATAGTGACTCTTTATTCCTTCTATCTTCTTTTGATGCTTCCTGTGTCACTGAATATTTTGTCAGTAGAATCCTCAATATTTCAACCCATGGCTTGAATTTTTTCCCTAAATACTTTCGGCTTAAGAAATGTCAGTTAAATTCTTCCTTTTTGCTTTTCTATATTCATGTCTTTGCACATGTCATTACTTTGTTTTTTCAAGTTGATTTTTAAAATCTTCTGTTCAGGTCTTTTATTGCATTACTTCTTCTTTTCACTTTATTCTGAATTCAAGAGCAAGTTTCAGAGTATCTTCTGGCATCCCTTTTGATCTTTTTTTTTCCCCTCTATCTTTTTAATGACCTCTTGCTTTCTTCACATATGGTGTTTTTGCTGTTATTCCAAAACTGATCTGGCCTTTGGTCATTAATGTTCAATGTGTCAAATCTTCTTCCTTTTTTTTCTTTGTCCTTTAAGTGAAAGCTTATAACTGAAGTTGGTTTGTCATACAAAAACTTGCATATTTTATGTGACCCTCGTTGCTTTTCTTACAATGTGATAGCATACACTTCCTGTCCTCTATTTCCTTTTTGCATTCAAACAGCTCCTATCCCTTTCTGCTTTCTCATCTTGCCACCAGACAAGAGGTGCTCACTTAGCCTCGAGTGTTTATTTTAGCCAAGAAGTGCACTCTTTACCACATCATTTTGTGTCTTGTCTTCAAGTCTAATCTTTGTTTGAAGAGTTGACTTTGGGAGTCATCTTAGTTCTGAGCTAACAGAAAGTCTAGAAATCATGTCTTCAAAGGTCTTTCTAGTCTGTCAGATTATTAAGCCTGATCTTGTTACTGAAATTTGAGTTTGCACACCATTTTTCTTCTGTTCCATCAAGGACTCTGTTCCCTGTTATGGTAGACATTGGTGGCAGTCAGGCACCATCTACTTCTTCAGGTTGAAGGAATATCTTGCTTATGTGGCCCTTTCTGTCTTTCAGGCTCATGCTTTCCTTCTGACTTTTATTCTCCTTTACTCCAGGTGGGCTTGGATCGACTGATACACCTTGATGACCACTTGCTAGCTTTTAACACCCCAGGCACTACTCACTGAAATGGGATACAGATCATTTTCTTAAATTTTCTTTAATTGACTTAGATTTTTCCTGAAACCGAGGTCCACAGATCCTAGGGCCTGCTTCTGTATTCCTCAAAGTGTTTGATTGTATTCACGAAACTTCTTAGCTTTTAGTTTAGTTCAGTCGTGCTGACTTCTTCTGTATCGCATGTTGTCCTTCCCTCCACATATAATTTTTGTCTACTATCCAGTGACTGAATATCCCTCTTACAGCTTCCCAATCCTTGTAACCATCAAAAAATGTCTTCTGAGTTTAATCCTTTTCTTGAGTTCTTATGATAGGAGTCTCATATGATACTTGTCATTTTGCTACTGAATAGTTTCACTTAGTGTAATGACTTCCAGATTCCTCTATGTTATGAGCTGTTTCACAGATTCATTACTGTTCTATATCACTGCATAGTCTCATTGTATGACTATGTATCCATTCTATGTATCCATTCATCTGTTGGTGTGCCCCTAGGTTGTTTCCATCATTCTGCTATCATGCAGCAATGAATATGGGTACACAACTTGAACTTGCAAATAAGCAATTGATGGTCTGTCTCACAGTCAGTGCCTGTCCTCATGTGTATTCCACCTGGCGACGTCTATATATAGATCTGCTATTTATATTGTTAAAAAAGATATTTGCAATGAAGAAGTCTTTGGTTTTGTAAAATTGTATCATGTAATCTCTGGCATCATTTATCTTACCAAGGTCATATTTTCCGACTACCAGTCCTTCTTTGTTTCCAACCTTGCATTCCAGTTACCAGTAATTATCAATGCATCCTGACTGCAAATTCTGTCAATTTCAGGCTGCAGAAGTTGATAAAAATCTTCAACTTTGTCTTTAGTGATTGGTTTGTAAACTTGAATAACAGTCATATTAACTGATTTTCCTTGTAGATGTGTGGATATCATCCTATTACCAATAGCATTGTACTTCAGAATAGATCTCAAAATGTTGTTTTTGAAGATTAAAGGGGTGCCATTCCTCTTTATTTTGTTATTCATGGTATAGCAGATCATATGACTGCCTTATTAACAATGGTTACTACCATTCTAGTTCAGTTCACTAATGCCTAGGACACTGGATATTGACATTTATACATTCCTTTTTTTTTCTTCTAGCCCTCTTTAAGGAAGCATCGTTGTGTCATGTGCATATCTCTGGTTGTTATTAAGTCTTCATCTAATACTGATCCCTCATTCTTTCTATATAGTCCAGCTTCTTGGATTATTTGCTCGGTGCACAGATGGAATAAGTATGGTGAAAACGTATAACCCTGCTGCACACATTTTATGACTTTAAAACATGCAGTATCCACTTGTTCTTCTTGAATGACTGCTGCTCTGTCTATGTACAGCTTTTTCATGAGTACAATCAACTGTTCTGGCATTCCTATTCTTTGCAGTGTTTTCCATAATTTCTTATGACTCATATAATTGAATACCTTTGCACAGTAAGTCAAGCACAGGTAAACATCTTTCTGGTGTTCTACCTTTCTGCCAAGTTATTTTTCTTAACTAATATAATTTTGGTGGTGTAGTGGTTAAGTGGTACATCAGACCAAAAGGCTGGCTGTTCAGATCTACCAGGTGCTCCTTGGAAACTCTATGGAGCAATTCTACTCTATCCTATAGGGTTGCTATCAGTCAAAATCAACTACAGCACTGGGTTTGGCTTTTGTTTAGTATGAATTCAATACTAAAATATGGTGAAATATATCAAAGGAAAACTATAGACAGATCTTATTATTTAAAATTAATGCAAAAGTATAAGTAAAATACTATCAATTAACCTGAGAAGATTTAAGAGAAAGACACAATAATAACACACAGTTTGTTCTCAAATAAGAAATGATAACAGATTTGTGCATAGGACTATGGCCTGAAGAAGAAGACTATGTAAAATTGAATTCTAACTCTGTCAGTTACTGTGTTGTCTGGGGCAATTTATGTAGGTTCTTTGTGCCTCCAGCTCATTCTTCCATAAAATGAGGATTATAAAGAACTGAAGTCATACATTTGTGAAAGCATTAAATGCACTTACATATGTATGAAATGTAATGAGACACATTTGTGGCTTTTCTTACCTTCCTGAACTTTCTTGCATTTTGCCTTCTCCAGTCATCTTATTTTCAGTCCAAATATGTAAAAAAAAAGTTCCTATTTTCTTTATTTGCCCAAGACACAATTTACAAAATGACCTTCTTTTTTTTTTTTAAAAAAAAAGATAGATAAATGTTGTTCATCACAGCCAAAAAATAAACAGGGAATTAAACTTTGATATATTTGGACATTCTTTAATTAACAGTAGATTCACTGTCGTTTTTTCTTATGATGACATTTCCACTTGTTATCTATTTGCACTCAAGCTGTTAGGTGTTAGAACTCCCTGTACCTCCTTCAAATTATTCTTTTCTAGTTTGGGCATACCTAACCCCAAAATACTTACTCTTTTTTCCCTAAGAAAGTAACTCATTTATTCTTTCAGCCCTAGTCTAAGCACAATATTTTCACAGTGAAAATAACATATTTAGGTGTTTTATCACACCACCCCCAAGGGAATTATGGGGCCAAATCTTAAATCTTGCTTCCTACATTTTTATTAAAACATTTAATAACTAAATAGCTAGTTTTTAACAACCACATTTTTATAACATTCGTGTTATGTGATAATTCTAAGTTCTCAGTGACACCGTTTTAAGGTTGTCTAATTATATTTTAGTTGTCCACACTGTACACTCCACAAGTCCCTCTCCTGCCAGATTTGATACCATTGGCAAAGCATGATCTCTAGTAATATCTATTCAATAAAACAGTGTGGTTACAGCATATCTAAAGTTATGTTCAGTTTAAATAATACAGGTGTTTATACTTGCATCTATTACAGGTAAGACAACAAAAAATAAACTAGAACTTTTCTTTCATTTGCTATTACTTTCTTTATAACTTGACATTTTAAACCCCAAGCCATAAAAATGGATTGTTAATTAGGTTTTAAGCAGTGTCTATTAGTTTCTCCTTGGGATATAATACAAGCAAGCCTTTAATTTTCAGTAGTATCTTTATAAATCATGTTTATTTGTAAAAGTAACTACTTCAAATTTATATGTATACATATCTTTACATATATGTGTGTGTGTGTGTATATATATATACGTATATATATATATATATATATGCCCAGTTTTGTGGACATAAGTCTATTGTATTGCTCTGAATTGGTATTTCTCTAAGGAGAATTCAGACTGCACTGTCATTACACTAAACTGTATGTCAGGACCACGTTGCCAGGGTTTCCTGTGTATCAGGAAGCTCTGAGAAGGACTGTAGGTTTCTGAACAGAACTGAAATAGAAGAGTTAGGAAAAAGTAGTGATGATTCTTGAAAGTTGTTAAAAGAAATATTATACTTGGAGCCTTTCATAGAATTGAACTAGGAGTTGTGTGTTTCCCTTCCCCAGGCCAGTTTCCAAAACCAAATCCATTTCTTTCAATTGTGATTCACAGTGACTCTGTAACGTAGACTAAAACTTCTCCAGTGTAGTCATTTTTATGGAAGCAGACTGCTATGTCTTGCTACCATGGAGCAGCTGGTGGATTCAAACTGAGACCTCCCAGTTAATAGCTGAGAACTTTATCACTGGGAAATCAAGTCACTTGTTGTTGTTGTTATTAGGGGCCGTTGAGTTGGTTCCAACTCACAGTGACCCTATGAACAACACAATGAAACACTGCCCAGTCTTGCGCCACATTCACAATCATTCTTATGCTTAAGCCCATTGTTGTGACTACTGTGTCAATCCATCTCAAGGGTCTCCCTCTTTTTCACTGACCCTCCACTCTACCAAGCATGATGTCCTTCTCTGGGGCCTGATCCTTCCTGACAACATGTCCAAAGTATATAATATGCCATTTGGCCATCTTTGCTTCTAAGAAGTACTCTAGTTGTACTTCTTCCTGAACGGATCTGTTTGTTTTTTTGGCAGTCCATGGTACATTCCACATTCTTCTCCAAGAAGTCATTTAGGTAGTGCTAAATCCTAACTCTATTAACCAAACTTGTTATTGTTGAACCTGTGGTGACCGACCCTTTGGAGAGAGTAGAACTGTGTTACAAGGTTTCCAAGAAGTGGCTGGTGGTTCAAACTGCCTACCTTTTGGTTAGTAGCCTGTCTCTCAACCACTGCACAGCCAGGACTCCTTAATGCTATCAGACTCTGGTAAAAGTGTTTGCTTTGAGAGTGGGCTTTGTTAAGAAGTAAGGAATGCTCTGGTTATATTTGAGTAGCCTTTGGAGCCCTGGTAGCACAGTAGTTAGGAGCTACAGCTGTTGACCAAAATGTAGGTAGTTCCAGTCCATCAGTAACTGCTTGGAAACCCTGTGGGGAAATTCTTCTCTGTCCTGCACGATTGCTATGAGTCAGAATAAACTTGAAGGCAGTTAAAGCCTCTGCTGTTAATCCCAAGTTTGGTGGTTCAAACTTACCAACTGTTCTGTGGCAGAAAGATGTGAAAATCCACTTCCATAAAGATTTACAGCCTTGGGAAAATATATGGGCAGTTCTTCTCTGTTATATAAGCCTGCTATGAGATGAACTGACTCAATGGTAGTGGGTGGTTTTGGTGTGTTCCAAGAGATTACTTTTCCTCTCCTTCTACTGGAAGCCAGAGGGGATTTTTCTGTAATCCTCACTTTGAGATTCTGATAGACCTCCTGGAGATAAAACTCACAAAAGCATGGGAGTACATCCCTAAGACTATCTTCCCCTGACCTCTCACCTCCCCTTAGTTTTTCACTCTCAAGGTAGTTCATACAGAGCCTAGGAGCATTTGCCACTTATAGTTCTATTGTCCCTACCAGTACCAACTTAAAAAGTACACATCATCTCCTGTGCATCTCCTCCCAGTAATCTTTAATTTTTGTTATTTTTTTTTTCTCTAGTTTTGGAGGCAGTGATTTACCCCGTGACCTCAATTCACAGTGGATGTAAGAAGAGTTATTGATTTTTCATTTGTTTGACATTCTACGTTTTTATGATTTAAAATTTTTTAAAATTACTTTTGTTGAGAATATACACACAAAAAATACGGCAGTTTAACAGCTTCTACATGGGCCATGTAGTGACACTGGTTGCATTCTTTGAGGTGTGAGACCATTCTCAGCCCCTTTTCTGAATTGTTCCTCGCCCACTGACTTCGCTGCCTCCTAAGGCTCCCATCTACTCTTTCCAGTTGCTGTTATCAGTTTGATCTCATGTGGATAGTTCTTAGAAGATCATAATGCTCAAGACAGACTGTTTTTATTGGTTAAGTTAAACTAATGTTTGGTTTTAAATAAATTTCAGGAGATGTTCAGCCTTTTTGTTGTTCCAAGAATGAGAGTAATGATTTCCAACTCCTTTGCACGCTAGACTAGAAACTGGAATTGATATTCTGTCTTTTACACTGGAATTTCTCCTCTGTCTTTCAAAGTTATATTATCAACTGGGCTATGTCTTCTACCTACCACCTTTTGCACACTTTTTTTCCTATGTGATATTTTGACCTCTCATATATTTTTAAGAAAGTTCTTGTCATATAGATTTAAACGTGACTCCATTTCTTGTTTGACTACTTGCCCACTGACAGCTTTCAAGCCCTTATACTCTGACTCCCATTTTTATCACACATCCAGTTAAGATGATAAAAGGTCTGTGTGGTCCCTCCTTTGGGAGTAGGCAGTGGGTTTAGTTTGTTTTTTCATTAGGCCACTTGTAATTTTCAATATCTCTGTTCCCTAATCACAATAAAATCTAAGCCAACGTCTCTTTTCTACTCAAACATTTTTGGGCCTGCTTTGGAGTTAGTCCTGCTTAACAAAGATCGTTATGTGAGTAATAAGCTTTGTCATGCCTATTTGATGCCTGTATGCTATCTACAGTCTTGAATCAGAACCAAACTTTGTGAAAGTTCTTTTCCACCTCTTGGAGTGACCATAATCTATTTTCACTGCTTAAATAAATCCTATTATTCCAATGGGTGAAACCAGTAAGTGGGAATTTCACTCATAGGGTTTCTTACGTGTGTGACCATATTAGCAGGTGATATTATTTAATAATCAGGATATCAGCAAGAAGAAGAAATTGTTCCCATTTTATACCAAATCCAAACCAAACCAACTGCTGTGGAGTTGATTCTGACTCATAGCAACTGTCATGAATTAAATTGAGATCCCCCAAAATGTGTGTATCAATTTGACCTGGCCATGATTCCTGGTATTTCTGCATATGTTGTAAATTCGGCCTCTATGATGTTAATGAGGGAGGATGGACAGCAGTTGTGTTATTCAGTGAGGACTCAATTTATAAGCTTGGATTGTGTTTCTAGACAATCTCTTAAAATATAAAGAAAATGGAAGGGAGCAGACAGTTGGAAACCTAACACCACTAAGGAAACAGGGTTGGGAGTAAGATGCATCCTTTGGACATAGGATCCTCCACTTAGAAGTTCCTTAACCAGGGAAGATCGATGAATAAGAGAGAAATTTGGTACCGAGAGAGTGGAGTGTTACTCTAACACATACTTAAAATATGGAAGTGATTCTGAAACTGTGAATGGATAGAAGACTCAGAAGGAACTGAGGAGAATTATTAACACCTGAGAAGACGTAGACGACAAGAAACAGCAGCAGAGGACTAGCAACACAGAACCGGGAAACCAGTGCTAGACAGTGCAGGAAGTGATCTACAGAATGTGAGAGCTTACTGCCTGTGGAGGAGAGGCTTCCTGGCAAAGTGGGGTGACTCTAGGGACTTAGCAGTGGAGCTACAGAGCTTTGAAACACCTGCCCCAGAAGGGAAGATTTGGAGCTGAAGCAGGAGAATCTGTGAAGCCACAGGAAGCAGAAGCTGAAGCAGTAAGTAGTACAGGAAGCCGAGCTGTCTCAGTCCCAAAAGGTATGGTTATCACATCAGGGGCTTCAAAGGGTAGAACTATGGCTTCTGGGACCTCCTAGGTTTCAAAGAGTCAGATCTTCACCAACTTGATTCCTGGGTGGAGGACCATAGTTTACAAGTGCCCATGGGATGGAGCAGGATCCAATGCCTAAAGCTGAAGGGGTGGAACTGCTATGTCAAAGGGACAGAAGAACAGACATGGTGTGAGTGAGGTGGCTAAATCTCCATTCAATTGGACTAGAAGAATGATGTGCATAAAGCCAAGGAAACAGAGTTTCTGTGCCAGTGGGCCTGGAAGGCAGAGATAAGGCCCAGGACTGAGGGGCCAATACTGTCTGGAAGACAAGTCTTGTATAAAATTTCTCAGAGAATGGAGGATTATTTTTGAGTCTTGAGGGCTAATGTAATGTGTTCTGCTGACTTGCTTGGTGCCTGTCATCTCTTCTTTGCTCCAGTTTCTCCCATTTGTAATGGAAATGTCTAGCTCAGGTACAATGTTCTGCCATTGTACCACTGGAAGCAGATAATCTGTATCTAGAGATCCCAGATGAAGATGAATTTTTAGATTTGGGACTTGGTGTTAAGACTTTTGTTATGGTATGATAGGATCAATGTTTTGCATGATGCAAGGATCTGAATTTGGGGGGGGCAAAGGGTGGAACGTCATGGATTGAATTATATCCCCCTCTAAATATGTATATGAATTTGACTGGGCCATAATCCCCACTATGGTGTGGTTATCCTCCATTTTATGATTGTAGTTTTATGTTAAAGAGGGTTAGTGTGGGATTATAACACCCTTACCTTGTTCATACACCTGCTTCAATGTAGAGTTTCCCAGGGCATGGCCAGTACCATGAGATAAAAGGAAAGGGCAGGGGAAGAGAGTTGGGAACCTTATACCACTAAGAAAACAGCACTGAGAGCAAAGTTCATCCTTTGCACCTTTTACTAGAAAACAACCCAGCTGCAGACCATTCTGCCCGTCACTACTAAGCCAAATGTAGAGACAGGGATTGAATTTTTTTTAAGAGCACTTTCTTCAGATTGCCAACACTCTGAGAAGATGGTGGGTAGCACCCTAAAAACCATCTTAACATCTCAATCCAGGCTGGCAAGTCTCGTAGAAAGGTTTAGGGAAGGGAAGTTGGGTTGGCATGTGGATATACGGCAGAGTAGACATTGATGGGGAAACAGTTTCTTTGTTTCAAGACGAATTGTCTTTGATGTCTGGAGTCTAGTTATCTTTTCTCAGAAATTGTGTTGATTATCTTCAGGATGGGATGCAAACTGCTGTCACTCTGCTCTATCAGCATTCAAGAACAGACCGGGAAAATAATCTCAAAATCTTTATGAGTACTAGTCAAAAGAGAGGTTATAATTTTCTTTATATGTCAGCAGTCCTAAGGGGGAAAAAGGGTTTAGGTATTAAGAAGAACACTAGATAAGAATTTGTCTATAGTTATTAATCTTATTGGATCTGGAGTCCCTGCACCTGAGAAGCTCTTTCACCAGTGGAAGATTGGTGACCATGACAGTGATGGTAGAGAACAGTGTAGAACTGCCCATGGAAACCTGTAGGGTTTCCAAGGCTGAAATCTTGTGAAAGCAGACTACCACATATTTCTCCAATGTAGCAGCTGGTGGGTTCCAACTGCTGACCTTTCACTTAGCAGTCAAGTGCTTTGTCAGTGCTTCAACAGGGTTCCACACACTCGACATTCTTTGTTTTGTTAGCCATTGTGCATAACACAAAGTCACTGGCTCCTTGAAGGTAGTAATTATCTTCTTGATGGGAGGTAAATAGTGATTTCATGGAGTAATTTTATTCCCATTTTCTAATTCAATGTGTACCCTTCTAGAAGCAGTGTGTGGCTATTTAATTTTCACCCCTGGAAATATTTTAAATGGGTAATATAGATGTACTAAAATCTACTGACATTAAATTTATTCTGATTCATAGCAATACTATTAGAGAGAGTAGAACTGCCCCACATTAAGCTCCATAGATACATTTAAACTCCCTAAAGAACCAAATTACTGGGCTGGGACCTATGGGGACAATGGTTTCAGGGAATATTTAGCTCAATTGGCATAACAGTTTATAAAAAGAAAATGTTCTACATTCTACTTTGGTGAGTAGTGTTGGAGGTCTTAAGAGCTTCTGAGTGATCATTTAAGACATTCTACTAGTTCCACTCCATTGGTAGCAAGGGAGAAGGAAGAAAACGAAAGACCCAAGGGAAAAATTAGTCCAAAAGGCTAATGAACCACAACTATAGCCTCCACTAGATTAAGTCCAGCACAATTAGATGGTGCCCAGCTACCATCACTGACTACTCTGACAAGGAACACAACAGAGGGTCCAAAACAGAGCTGGAAAAAAATACAGAACAAAATTCTAGCTCACAAAACAAGACCAGACTTAGTGGTCTGGCAGAGACTAGAGAAACCCTGAGATGATAACCCCAGATACGTTTTTAGCTCAGTGATGAAGTTATTTCTCAGTTTCACTCTTCAGTCAAATATTAGGCCTGTAAAAAAAAAAATAAAATGACTACTTTCACTCATCATAATGTCTTCCAGTTGAATATACATCTATAGGATATCAGCCTGCTGACCTCTGGTTGGAGGAAGGAGAGTGGTTGGAGATGTGGGGAAAGGAGACTGTTGGGAGGATGAGACATGTATGGAGCAGAGAGGAATAGTGTGCTGTCACCGGACAGGGAGAGCAGTGGGAGCTGCATATAGGTGGGCATGTACATTTATATGGGAATGCACATTTTCACTCAATCATATCAAATAAAAAGATATAAAAAAATGAGACTAAAGGGACACAGGAGCCCAGAGACAAGGAGTAGAAGGCAAGAGGGGACAGGAAAGCTGGCGATTATCAGGAAACACAAAGTTGAGAAAGTACTGACATGCTATGTAGTTGGCAACTAATGTCACAGAAACATTATGTGTACTAATTGTTAAATAAGAAGATAGTGTGCTTTGTGAGCTTTAATCTAAAGTGCAATTAAAAAAAACCTTAAAACACAAACTTCTTCCCCATTGGGTTTCCAACGAGCAGCTGGGGGAGTCAAACTACCAAACTTTTGGTTGGCAGCTGTAGCTCTCACTGAGTGCTGTGTCAGGGCTCCTAACAGACATACTGTTTACATTCAATTAAAAGCCCTCTTCTTTCTTAGGTCCAAATTGTTCATTTTTTGTTCTCATCTTAGTTTTTTTTTCCTAGACACAGGGTTAATTATGACTCACTAGGGTTTACATGATGACTCAAATGACCTCATAAAATTAATCTTAGCAATACAATGTCAAAAATATTAGTGCCTCATATTTATTCACCATAAATTGTTCCAAGTCTTCAGAGAGAAATTTAAGTAACAAGTAAAATTTCCCAAGAAATTAAAAATTAAAAGCCAGTGGAATTACCCTGGTTTGATTTTAGAGACTTTATCTGAACATCATAACATGGATGTTAACAGATATGATTGTTTCTTCTTATGTTGATTTCAGACTCTAAGGCAGAAGTAAGAGCACAAATAGCATACTGAACAGAAAGCTAAAGGTTAGAAGTATGACAAGCCAATATGTGGATAAGATAATTCTACAAAACTAAGAACCCAACACTCGTCCCCTAGGGTAGCATTATGTCAGTGTGTCATGCTCTTACTCTGACAGAGCGACCAGAGAGAGGGTGAGCAATGTCTCTGTCTTAGATAATGTCTTGGTTTGTGGAATTTGGAGGACCCATGCATTACAAAGCTGATGTAAACACAAAATCTTTAGAGTAAGTATATTTCCTTTGATTCAAAACTCAATTTTTGCAAAAACATTTGTTGTACTAAAATAAGCCCCAATTTTCCAAGTTTATATCCAAGTCTCTCATGGTGATCCATGTAACTGCAATGTGTGTAAGTCCTCTGATGTCAAGTCCTCTCCAAAACTCTTGTAAAAATGCCCTTGCCTAAGGTACTGCCAGTTCCCCTAGAATGTGACATAATCACCTGCGCAGATATTGGTACCTTCTTAACTCTGCTCAAGTGAGAAGATCAAAGTGCTAAAGCCTCAAAACGATAGTCAACACAAAACCATTGCTGAGCAGGTTCAGGTCCTGAATTTTTGGACAAAGTTATATTATAAGAATGTGTGTTGGGGCTACTGTCATGAGCTACATACATATCTAAGAACAAACAGAGAAAATGTGTATGTGTCTGTGTACATGTATATGTGAGACAGAGGACAGTGAGACAGAGAGAGAAAATAAGAGAAAGATAGATGAATACACATCTCTTCCCTTTATCGTAGATTGGAATTACATTCAAAATGTATACACTATAAACTGTCTATTTTTCTCTTGATGTATGTGATTTGCTTCTTGTATTAAAATTATCATGAGAATAGATTTCTAAAACAAGGGCAATGACAGTTCTTAGCCATGACTCTTTTTAGACTTAGACTGTAAATCCTGAACTCACATCGCTTTTAACCCCCAACACATTGATTTCTTTCAACTTCTTTCTTACCTTTCCTGTATCTTTGTGTATCTTATCATCAAGATTTCTTTTTTCTATATTTACTAATAAAATATATTTCTACTAATATAATACATTTGAGTTTACCATGTGTGAGAATGAACTTGATTGCAACTGAGGTTTTTTTTTTAATGTAACAAAATATTTTCATGCTTTTCTAACCACATAATACTTTATGGAGTATCTAACCTTATACATTGTATACATTTACCCACTAATTAAATACATTTTCTTACACCACTGAAACAGAATTTCTTTGTAAGCAATATTATCATCACAGGAAGCTACTGTGTAGGTACCTCCTTGCATTAGACTGTTGCTGAGTAGACTTCCTTGAATAACGTTTTTTTCCCAAGGTATTTCCTACCTCAGTGCTTTCAGTGTTTTGAAATAGGTCTAAGCACCACTAAGAATTTTAGATCTACAGGGTTTACTCTCTAAACTGATCACTTGTAATCAGTTTAAATGACTGTTTAATGAAAGAAAAAATATAAAAACCAGGGTTCCAAATGTCGCCCGTTTTAATATAAATTTCAACACTGGTGCTTTGGGAAATATAAACTAAGGGATTTACACCATAATTTCTTCCATAGTAGGACACTGAGGTTGTTCAGTGTCATAAACATGCCTTTGCTGTTTGAAAGCCTTTATTACAAACCATGTTACGACTGTATCTTGTCAGT
Organism: Heterohyrax brucei; assembly: GCA_028571685.1. Lineage (NCBI taxonomy): Eukaryota > Metazoa > Chordata > Mammalia > Hyracoidea > Procaviidae > Heterohyrax > Heterohyrax brucei. Next base: position 92,195,566 of record CM053146.1, read on the forward strand.
TAGATGGAACACCAGGTCTTCTCAAGGTCCTGGGAGTGCCCAATAATCTCTGAAGGTAAGTAAGTGGGAAAGAAGATTTCCCTGAAGACCCACATGTGATCGAATAAGGGACAAGTATGTTACATATTTATTTTGTTAGATACTGTAGACCTCATTTTTACTAGAAAATGAAGGAAGGGGGTGACAACTTTACTGTATTTCCAGTTTTATCACAGCCAGTTTCTGGCTCAATCTGTATCATGTAGTTAAATCTTTCTACCTGATCCTCTTCTGGTAGGTGGAATAAGAAAAGATAGAAAGTTACAGAAAGAGTTGCAAAAATTTTTCTTATGATTTTTTTCCTAAAGGTTAGTTTTGAAACATGGATACACAGTGACACAAACTATATTTCAACTTTAGGTCTCTATAAACTTACTGCTGTTGAGTAGATTCCAACTCATGGTGGTCTCTATAATCACTTTAATTGTTTAACGTATTGTCATGAAATTCTCTACTCACACCAAAATCAAATGCTACCTTTCCCAATGCATTGGCACAGTGACAAGTTGACCAATTTGAATTTTCTTGCAGAGTTCTTTTGTAACTTTTCTCATAAATTTTGTCCTTCCTGTAATTGTCAGAAAACCTGGTGCTGTAGTGGTTAACTGCCATTTGTCAGTTCAAATCTGGAAGATACTCCTTGGAAACTCTATGGGACAATTCTACCCTGTCTTACAGGGTAGTGTGAGTCTGCTTCCACTTGATGGCAATGGGTTTGGTTTTTGATTTTATAATTGTCAGAAGTCAGAAAGCTGCATAAGTTAGTTAACTAGGCTATCTCAGTCTACTTGGACTATCATATTGTAATTTTAAAGAGTTATTGTCTTTTTCAAATAATGCTTTCCAAAATTAGGTATATTGTTCTAGTGCTTCTCTGTACTTTTTTGGTTGAAACATGACCCATAGTAGGCTTGGGTTACACAAGTGCCAGTTTTAACTAGGGAAATGTTTCTTATAGCATTCTCCATTTTATTTCCAGTAAAGATAGAACATTACAGATATTTGCTTCTCATGTTTTCCTATCATCAAGTGAGTCCATGACTAACTACCAGTGTTTTCGTATTACTAGAAGACCTTCATTCTTCAATACTACATGGCAGCAGTGTACCACAGATAGATTTTATATCTAAGAGAACCGAATATGATATCACAAGTCAGCATGGAGTTTGTTCTGAAGTTATAACATGGGAGATATCTACTTTTGATTAATTTGCTACATAACTCTCACAACCAGACTCAGGAATTTGCCAGGATTAAGATTTTGGTAAAACCAGATGGTTCCAAACATATCCTGCTTCCCATGACTTTGCACATTTTCACGTTACTTGGTATTTCCTCCTACAAATGGCCATCAAACTTTCTTAAGCAAAAGGCAAGTCTCTGGTGGACAATCTGGAGCCCTGCTTGCATAGCGGTTAGAATTCAGCTGCTAAGAAGCTGCAGTCTGATTTCGCTCACCACTCCTTGGAAACCCTATAGAGCCGTCCTACTCTGATCTACAGATAGGGTTACTATCAGCTGGAATGGACTTTTGCCATCTGCTGAAATTTTCAAATCATATAAAGATCCTTCTTCGTAAAGGCTGACATGTACAGTATTTAAAAAGTTCAATATTGAAAATACCTAGCTAATTTTGATGTATACATATATTTATTGTGATTGAATGAAAGTATACAATCCAAATTAAATTTGCATGCCTGCCTATTTGCAGCTCCTTCTGCTCTCCTTGCCTAGTGACAGCACACTCTTCCTTTCCGTTCTATACATGTGATATCCTCTTAATGATCTCCTGTCCAGTCCTCTCCACCCTCTCCTCTCCCTTCTAGTAAGAGGCCAGTAGGACAGCATCTTATAGATGCATAGAACTATAACATGCACACATCATATGGTTATATTGTATCCCTGAGTCCAATCCATTTCTGCCTGAAAAGTTGACCTCAGTAATATTTTCTGGTCAGGGGCAGCAGCAGTTCTAGGGCCCATGTTCCCACAGGAACCGGCAGGCCCTCAGACCATCGATTGCAGTCTTTTAGCGGAGTTCTTGAGGTGCACCCCTTTTTTTCTCATGTTACCACTGGGACTTGGCATCGTGTGCCCTATCACGGCTATCTTTGTTAGTGGCTAGGTACCATCTTGTCCTTCTGGTTGCATGTTGATACAGTTGATACAGTCACATGTTGATTCACTTGAGTCCTTCTATCTTCTGGGCTTTTTTTTCCCTCGTGTCTTCTTTGTCCTTGATGATCATCTGTTCTGGCTGAGTTGGGACCATTTGGTGTGCCTCAGATGGCACCTTGCTAGCTTTTAAGACCCAAGGTGCTACTCACCAATATGGGGTGCAGAAGACTCTCTTAACAATAGGCTGGTTATGCCAATTGGCTTCAATGTCCCTTGAGAGCATGGTCCTCCTACTCCCACCCTTGCTATCTGTCCTTGCAATGCTGGGTAGGATTAGAAGAGTTTTCAGTTCATACTGAAGTCCGGTTAAGTTGATCTTCTTTCCAATGGGTGCTGTCACTGCTTTCGCCCAACCAAATTTCTATCAGCTATCTAATCTATAGCTAGCCCTTTCTCTTCCTTTCCCCCCTCCCTTGTAGCCACCAAAGAGTCTTTTCTTCAGTACAGGAGTCTGTTTTTAAGTCCTTATAGTAGTGGTCTCATACAATATTTGTCCTTGTGGCACTGAGTGATTTCAGTCAGCGTAAGGTCTTCCAATTGAAACCAGGTTATGGGATGTTTCCTGAAATCATCATTTTTCTTTGTCATTGCATAGTGTTCCACTGAGTATATGTATCATAGTTTGTTTATCCATTCATTTGTTGCTGGGCAGCTGGGTTGATTCCGTCTTTTTACTATTGTGGACTGTGCTGTGATAAACATTTGTGTGCATGCATCAGTTGGTGAGAAAAGCCTTCCTTCTGTAGGATATATTCTGAGCAGTGGGATTACTGGTTCAAATGGTATATCTCTTTCCAGCTTTTTAAGGAAGCACTAGATTGATTTCCACAGAGGTTGCACCATTTTGCAATCCCATCAGCAGTGTAGGAAAGTTCCAATTTCTCCACAGCTTCTCCAGCATTGTTATTTTCTGTTTTTTAGATCATGGGCAACCTTTTTGGGGTGAGATGGTATCTCATTGTAGTTTTGATTAGGATTTCTCTGACAGTTAATGATCATGGGCATTTCCTCATGTGTCTTTCGGCTGCCTGCATGTCTTCTTTGGTGAAATATCTGGTCATCTCCTTTGTTCATTGCTTAAGTGGGTTACTCACCTTTTTCTTGTTGATATTTTGCAGTACCTTGTAGATTATGGAGATCAGATGTTGGTCCAACATATAGTTGCCAAATATTTTCTCCCATTCTGTGGGTGGTCTTTCAATTCTTTTAATAAAGTCTTTTCTGTTGATCGTGCTTTGTCAGGTTTTGAAGTCTGTCTAAGCTGTGTATTAAAACTTCCATTGTTGATTCTATTTTTTCTTGGGTAGGCTTTATTGTTTTAGATTTGATATTTAGGTTTTTTTATACAATTTGAGTTGATTTTTGTATAAGGTATGACATATGGATCTTGTTTCAATGTTTTGCAGATGGATATCCAATTTTGCCAGCACCATTTATTGAAGAGACTGTTTTTACCCCAGTTTACCATCTTAAGGCCTTTGTCAAATATCAATTGCTCATAGGAGGATGGTGGCATCTATAGGGTCTCAATTCTGTTCCATGGGTCTATATGTCTCTTTTTGTACCAGTGTCAGGCTGTTTTGACTACGGTGGCAGTGCAGTAGGTTCTAAGATCGGGTAGTGTAAGGCCTCCCATTGTGTTCTTCTTCTTCAGTAGTGCTTTTCTTATCCAGAGTTTCTTCCATTTCTAAAGTTGGTGATTTGCTTCTCCATCTCATTAAGAAATGTCACTGGAATTTGTATTGGGATTGCATTATATATGGAGATAGCTTTGGGTAAAATGGTCATTTTCATCATGTTACTTCTTCCTACCCATGAGCAAGGTAGGTTTTTCTGATTATGTAAGTCTCTCTTAGTTTCTTGCAGTAAAGTCTTATAGTTCTTTTTGTATCCAAGCCAACCCAAATGTCGTCGAGTCGGATCTGACTCATGTCTCTTATTTCTCTAGTTAGATTTATTCCTAGGTATTTTATCTTGGTGATTTCGTCTTGAGTGATCTCTTTGTTGGTTTAAAGGAATCTTACTGATTTACTTATGTTTATCTTATATCGTGATACTTTGCTGAACTCTTCTATTAGTTCCAGTAGTTCACTTATAGATTTCTTAGGATTGTCTGCATATACAATTATCATCTGCGGATAGGGAGATTTTTACTTCTTCTTTGCTGATGTGGATGCCCTTTATTTCTTTGTTTTGTCTAATTGCTTTGAACAGAACTTCTAGTATAATATTGAATAGAAGTGGTGAGCACCGGCATCCTTGTCTAGTTCCTGTTCTCAAGGGGAATTCTTTCACTCTCTCCATTAAAGATAGTGTAGGCAGTTGGCTTTGTGTAGATGCCCCTTATTGTGCTGAGGAATTTGCCTTCTGTTCCTATTTTGCTTAGTGTTTTTAACAAGAATAGTTGTTGAACTTTGTCAAGTGTCTTTTCTTCATCAATTGACAAAATCAAGTGATTCTTATCTTTTGTGTTATTTATGCGGTTGATCACACTAATTGTTTTTTCTGACTTTGAAACAGCTTTGCATCCTTGGTATGAATCCAACTTGATGATAATGAATTATATTTTTGATATGTTTTTGAATTCTATTGGCAAGGATTTTGTTGAAGATTTTTGCATCTAGGTTAGTGAGTGATACTGGTTTGTAATTTTCCTTTTTTATGGGATTTTGCGCTGGCTTTGGTATCAGGGTTATACTGGCTTCATAGAATGAATTTGAGAGTACTCCACCACTTTCTATGCTGTGAAATAGTCTCAGTAATATTGGAGTTAACTCTTTTCTAAAAGCTTGCAGTGAAGCCATCTGGGCCAGGGCTTTACTTGGTTAGTAGTTTTTTGATGACTTTTTCAATCTCTTCCTTTGTGATGGGTTTATTAAGTTGTTCTGCTTCACCTTGTGATAATTTTGGTAGGCAATATGAATCTAGGAACTTGTCCATTTCTTCTAGGTTTTCAAATATGTTAGAGCATAGTCTTTTGTACTATACTGTTATGAAACTTTTGATTTTAGTTGGATCTGTTATGACATCTACCATCTCATTTCTTATTTGGGTTATTTTTTCCTCTCCCGTTTTTCTTTTGTAAGTTTAGCCAGTGGTTTGTCAATTTTATTTAAGCCAAAGACAAGGGCCATCAAGTCAATTTTATTTATCTTTTAAAAAAACTAGCTTTTGGTTTTGTCATTTTTTTCAGTTGTTTTTCTATTCTCTAATTCATTTAGTTCTGCTCTAATCTTTGTTATCTGTTTTCTTCTGGTGACTGAGGGTTTTCTGTCTCACTCTCTTTCTACTTGCTCAAGCTATAGGGTTAATGCTTTGATTTGAATCCTTCTTTCTAGATATCTGTATTTACAGAGATAAGCTTACCTATGACAGCTGCTTTGACAGTATCTCATGAGTTCTGGTAGGTTATGTTTTCATTCTCATTTGAATCCATAAATTTCTTTATTTCATCCTTGGTTTCTTCTGCACCCCACTGCTTTTTGAGCGAAGTATGCAATTTCCATGAGTTCTAATTTCCATTTTTTTTTCTGCTACCGATTTTGACTTTTATGGCTTTGTGATCTGAGAAGAAGCTTTGCAATAATTCAATGGTTTGTATTTTGTTGAGATTTGCTTTATGTACTAACACATGGTCTATTCTGGAAGATGTTCCTTGTGCATTGGACAAGAAGTGTACTTATCTGTTGATGAATAAAAAGTTCTGTATACATCAATGAGCTCTAATTGGTTAATTGTCACAATAAGACCTTCTGTCTTTATTAAGCTTTTCTCTAGATGATCTGTCTGTTACTGAAAGCAGAGTGTTGAAGTTTCCGGCTATTACTGTGGAGTGATCTATCTCATTTTTCAATGTAGTCAGTGTTTGTTTGATATCTTCAGTTGCTCCAGTATTGGGTGTATAAATATTTAATATTGTTCAGTCCTGCTTGTGTATTGAACCTTTCAACAACATATAGTGACTGTCCTTGTCCACAGTGGTGTATTTTACATTAAAATCTATTTTATCTGAGATTAGTATTTCCATACCTGCTCTTCTTTGTGTGTTGTTAGCTTGATAAACATTATTCCATCCTGTAGCTTTCAGTTCGTTCCTGTCTTTAAGTCTAACGTGTGTTTCTTATAAGCAACATATAGATGAGCCGTGTCTTTTGATCTAACATGTTACTAGCTGTCTCACAACTGGAGCATTCAATCTGTTCATATTCAGTGTAATTATTGATAGGTATATGTTTACTGCTGTCATTTTGATGTATTTATTTTTGTGTTGGTATTTTCTGTGTTGCTCTTAATATTCTGTTGTCAGTTATTCTTCTTTAAGGTTGACTTTTCATCTTTTCTAATGTTGGTTTTGTGTTTGTTGAGACTCCTGTATTACATTTCTTCTCATTTTGATACTTTTCATTGTTGTTGTGCTTTGCAGCTACCCCTATGATCTCCTTTAATATTCTTATTTTATGCCCCATTTTAACTTCTTCATATCTTTTTAACTTTCTCTCCTTTCGAAAGGACTATAATTTCTGTAGTATATCTCTCTTTTTAATGCAATGGTGTCATAGTCCTCATGATATGATCACTGGTTCCCTTCTTTTAATACTATAGGTTTGATTGAGTTATATGCTTTCCTGAACTGAGTGGGTTTCTGGATGTTGTGTCCTGCATTGCCTCCTTGAGTATACACTTAATGGTTTCATTTTTCTAAGCAAAGAGTGTCTTTCAACATTTGTTGTAGTTTTGGGTTGGTATTTACAAAGTCTCTAAGCTTCTGTTAATCTGCAAATATCTTAATTTCATCTTTGTGTTTGAAAGACAGGTTTGCAGAAAATATAATTCTTGGTTGGAAGTTTTTCTCCTTCAGAGCTTTGAATGTGTCTTCTGACTGCCTCCTTACTGACATCATTTCTTCTGTGAAGTCAGATGAAACCCTACAGGACTTCCCACTGAAAGTTAGCTTTGTTTTGAGTCTCGCTGCCTTTAAGAGTTTCTGCTTATGTTTCATTTTGTTAAGCTTGATTATAACATGTCCTTGCATCTTTCTGTTAGGCCTAGTTTTTGTGGCATTCGATACACATCTTGGATATCTATGTTTACTTCTTTCATAATTTCAGGAAGGTTTTCTGTCAGCAACTCAACAACAATGCTCTCTGTGTTTTCAGCTATCCCTCCCTGTTCAGGAACTCCAGTTAATTGCAGATTATTCTTCTTGATAGAATTCCATATGTTTCTTAATGCTTCTTCATTTTCCTTATTTCTTTTCTCTCATTTCTCCTCATAAATGCTGGTGTCAGTTGCTCTATCCTCAAGGTCGGTAAGTCTGACTTCTAGTTTCTCAATTCTGCTATTTTGGCTTTGAACTGAATGGTCATGTCTAATTCTGTAATTTTGTTGTTGGCCTGTTGGATTTTAGAATGGTGATGTTTCATCAGTTCAGATAGCTTGCTTAATTTTCCATTTTGTTCTGCTGCATTTTGTTTAATCTCTAGGAGGACTCTCTATATGATTCTTTTGTGCTCAATCTCTGATAATTTCAGAAAGGCTTCTTCATCTGGAAAGCTTTTTGATTCTTTATTTTGGGAGTTTTCTGTAGCCACAGTGAGGTTTTTCTTTAAATGCTTAGCGATGGCCTGTTGCCTGTGGGTCATCTAGAGGCTGTTTAGTTTCTCTGCTGTTGCCTCAACAAGAGCTGAGGTATAGTTCTGAGAAGGGAGATGGTTAGCAACCACCTCTGTCTGCTCTAGTGACTGGCCCAAGTGGACTCTCTAGGGTGGCAGTCTCCAACTCCTGGCTGGCAAAGACACTGTCCTACTTATGGAGTCACTGGTGGCTGTCCATCAGCCCTGTGATTTCGGTCAGTAAAGGGTAGAAGAGATGCATTTTGGTTCCACAGCAGATTTTGTCCAGGCAGGGTTTTTTTTTTCACTTTCAGAAAACGGCATTTATTTGTATTCTCAGGCCATCAGAGACCTATGAAATGAAATAATTTCAAATTAAATAGAAAAATCGTGCCATGGATGAATGCTAATAAAGGCTGCCTTGCTTCTTCCCCCTGCTTGTGCAGTGCCTAAGATCTGCTGCTTTTATTTTTGCTGTCCTTTTCTTTTTTGCTTCTGTTTACATTCTGCTGCTATAGGGAGGTGGTTTGGCACTTTATGCAGAAGTCATTAATCTTCATTCCTAAGCATTTGGCAGTATTAAAATGGAAGCCTCAAAACTGGTCCTGTCCTGCAGTAAGCTAACAGCTATCTGATAGCTTCCAAAATCAGTCAGGCCATCAGGTGTGGCTGGCCCTGACTTCCAGCTGACAACAGAAACACCTCTTCAGTAGTCCCCGGAAGCTTTGATGTACTTCAAAGTGGGGGGGGGCTATTATCCTGCTGCCATCATCAGCTGAGCCCTTCTCAGAAGGTAACACTGTGCTAAACACAGCCTTTCTGCTGGAAAAGCACTCCCCAGCCTGGCATTGCCTCCCAGCCTGGAAAGTAGCCCCTTCTGAGTCCTCCAATTGGGTAACTGCACCTCCCAGATGACCATGGTGGTGTCCCAGTCAAGTTGCCCCTCCTGCTGTGAAACAGCAGAATCTGTGGTGGTACTCAGAGAAGAGAGGGTAGAGGGACTGTGTTGCCCTCAGTCTGCTGCTAGGCTCTCAAAATATGGCTATCCCACACACTGTCTCTCTGCTGCACCACACTCTGTTTACTTCAACACTGAAGCTCAGGATATCTACTGTCTCATGCCCATCCCATGCCTATTGGCCTACAAAAAGGAAAAAAATAAAAATAAAAACACCACTGTCTGTGGTCCGCCCAAGCAGTGAGTCAGTAGGAAAGGGGCTCAGCAACAGAGAGGAAGTTTCCTGTTTAGGGGCACATAGTCCAGTCTGACAACCCTGTGCCGTGTCCTAGGGCTCACTGCGTGTCCAGAATGCTCTGTTCAATTAGCAATCCAGGCCTTAGTTTTCAGATGGAATTAAGGAGACATGTGTTTAGTCTGCCATCTTGGCTCTGCCTCCCTCATTTTGATATTTTTATTTCAATAATTTAATTTTAAAATGATTCCATAATGATTTAATGATAAAATGATGGAGAAATGTCCACCTATCTATCTGTATGTTTATCTATCTGTTTGTTCATCTAATTACAAATAATAGGTTTGAAAGCCCTGTGTTACTTAATAAGGAGTAAATAAAAATAACAAAACTGATCAATTCAATAAACTATTTGAATTCTAAGTCATCTCATAAAAAGATTTCATTTAAAGTACTTTGTCCTTACTATGAGATAGACTTGTTTATTGAACAAATACATCATTAAACTTGAGAGGGAAAATAATTTACATGGAAGCACAAATCTTCAACATGAAGACGTGCCACTATAGAATGTCAGCTGTGTAAAATAGATTGCATTCTGTTATACTGGCTAAAGGGAGACTTATCCTCTTTGGACTCAGTCTACTGTTTTCAAGATATGTAGGTGTCTTATTGAGAAGTAATTTTGGAATATTTGAAATGCTATTCTAAACAAAATCTTTTTATGAGATAATTTAGAGTTTAATAGTTTATGACAGTCATCAGTTTTGTCTTTCTTATTTACTCTTTATTAAATAACACAGCACTTTCAAACCCATTATTTGTAATTAGATAGACAACAGAATGGTTTTCAAAATATTCCTGGAAGAATGCTAAAGCATCTATAACCCCACTATAATGAGTCCTTGACTCATCCTAGGAAAAAGCTATACCTTATTCTGTAATGTACATGGCCTAACTTTTCTGGAAATTAGATGATTTCTCTATTACTTCTTAAGCCCTATTATTCTTTGTAGGTTGATCAGGATCTCCCTCGTGTACTGTTAAAGCATATTCCAATAAGGATGTCCTATTTTTGACAGCTCACAGCAACGATACTTGTGAAACACTTCTGGTTTAGTAGTTAAGTGCTACAGCTGCTAAACAAGAGGTTGGCAGTTTGAATCCATCAGGGACTCCTTGGAAACTCTCTGAGGAAGATCTACTCTGTCCTCTAGGGTCTCTATGAGTCAGAATCCACTCGATGGCAGTAAGTTGGTTCGCCAAACATTGTGTTACGTGAAATTTATGACGCATATAATTGCCCCAGCGAGAGAACAATTGGACATTTAATCAAAAACTTTGGGATAAGCAGGTCTGTTGACAATCAGAGAAAGCCTGTACATAAACCAAATGAACTTTCCAAGGAAAACACTGCCACCATTTGTCAGAGTGTATGCAAGAATCCATCCCAATCACTTTCTCACAGACCATGAGACTTAGGACGTTCCTCAACCACAATTTGTTGGACTTTCACATCTGGACTTGGAGTTTTATCCCTACAAAACTGTTTTAACTCAAGAACTAAATTCCAATGACCACTGATCTCACTGTACATTTACTGACTGTGCTCTGGAGCAATTGGAAGCTGACCTTGATTTTAGTTGAAAAATCATCTTCAGCAAGACCCATTTTTAGATGAATGATTTTGTTAATACATGAAGCTGTCACATTTGGAATGATGAGAATCCAATGGCGTTTCAAGAACATCCACTTTATCTCCCTAAAAGTTACCATTTGGTGAGGATTTTAGTCTGGTGGAATCACTGGGCCTTATTTTTTTACAATATGAATGAGGAGAGGCTACGACAGTCAATGGCTAAAGATGTCGGGCTATGATAACTGATGACTATTTTTGGCTCCATTTGGAAGGTGCTGTGGTGGCCATTTACCCAAAGTTCTTTTCCACACATAATTCCATCAAATGTACTTCAAAATAAGAAAACAATAAAAACTGTATCATTCACATAATTTATTTTACTCAAGTTCAAAGACAGGACACCCCTATCGGAAGACCCTTTATTCTGGTATTACTGTTATTTTAATATTGATATCTGTCATAATATACAGGCTAGAAATTGGATTAGTTTCTAGCCAAGATAGTGAATATAAAGTATGTAAAAATTTATGAAATTTCTTTCTTGATTCATCTATACATTTCTTTGGTTTGTCACTGCATGTAAGATAAAAGAGGATTATATACAAACAGATTTTTTAAAAAAAAAAGTAAAAGTAAATAGAAACTTAACTCAGAGAATTCTCTTAATTGAAATAATTGACGCTTTGAAAATTTGTTCTCAATGATACAAATACTATGAAAAGCTATTTTTAGACTGTAAAATTATTCTGTCTGGAAAGTTAGAAAGAGGAGAAAATTCTTTTTGTGGAATAAAAAATAGAAATATATCATATAAATAAAAACAATTTAACATCTCATTGAAGCTTTTCTCCCTTTGGAATTTCATGCATGATATTTATCAAAAATAAGGCAATGGGGACGCCTCATTTAATTGAGCTTTGTAGGAGATGAATGTTTTACAAACTGAAGATCTGTGGCAACCCTGGTGATCAAGTCTATCAGTGCTATTTTTCCAACTGCGTTTGCTTACTTTGGGTCTGTGTGTCACATTTTAGTAATTCTTGTAATTTTTGAAACTTTTTTCTTATTACTGTGTTTGTTATGGTGATCTACGATCAGTCATTTTGGATGCTACTGTTGTAACCAGTTTGAGGTACCATGAACTGTGCACACGTGAGATGGCAAAATTAACTGATAAATGTTTTGTGTATTCTGACTGTTTCACTGACCAGCTGTTTTTCTGCCTCTCTTTCCTTCCTTTGGCCTCTCTCATTCCCTGAACAAGACATATTGAAATTATGCCAGCTAATGACCTTACAAAAGTCTCTAAATGTTCAAGTGAAAAGAAGAGTCATTCATCTTTCACTTTAAATCGAAGCTAGAAATGATTAAACTTAGTGAGGAAGTTATGTTGAAAGGTGAGCTAGGCCAAAATCTAGGCTTCATATGCCAAACAGCTGAATTGTTAATGCAAAATAAAAGATCTTGAAGAAAATTAAAAGCACTACTCAACAAACAATAAAAAAGTGAAATAGTTTTATTACTGATACAGGGAAAGTTTTACTGGTCTGGATAGAAGATCAAACCAAACACAAACATTCCTTTAGGCCAAAGCCTAATCTAGAACGAGACCCTAACTCTTCAATTATACAAAGGCTTTTGGAGATGGGGAAAACTGAGAAAGAAAGTCTGAAGCTGGCAAAGACTGGTACATAAGGTTTAAGGAAAGAAGCCATCTCTATAACACAGAAGTGTAAGGTAAAGTAGCTCAAGTGCAGATGTTGAAGTTGCAGCAAGTTATCCAGAAGATGTAGCTAACATAACTGGTGAAGTCAGCTATACTCAAAAACAGATTTTCAGTATAAATGAAACAACCTCCTATTTCATTCTAGAAGAAGGTACCATTTAGAGAGAAGTCAATGCCTGGCCTGAAAGCTTCAAAGGACAGTCTGACTCTCTTGTTAGGGGCTAATGCAGCTGGAAACTTTAAAGTGAATCCAGTGTTCACTTACCATTCTGAAAATTCTGGAGCCCCAAAGGGTTGTGCTAAATCTACTCTGCCTGTGCTCTATAAATGCAGCAACAGAGCCTGGATAACAGTACATCAGTTTACAACATGGTTTATTGAATATTTTAAGCCTACCATTGAAATCTACTCAGACAAAAAAGATTCCTTTCACAATATTATGGCTCATTGATGATGCACATAGGCACCCAAGAGCTCTGATGGAGATGAACAGGGAGATTAATAAGGTATTTGTGCCTGCTAATAAAGCATCCATTCTGAAGCCTATAAGTCAAGGAGTAATTTCAACTTTCAAGCCTTATTATTTAAGAAATGTTTATTTTGTGAGGCTATACCTACAATGGATAGTGATGGAACCTGGCAAAATAAATTGAAAACATTTTGGAAAGTCTACACCCTTATAGACATCATTAAAAACATTCAAGATTTATGGGGAAAGGTCAAAATATCAACTTTAATAGAATTTGGAAGAAGTTGATTCTAGCCTTCATGGATGATCTGAAGGGTTTAATACTTCACTGGAGGAAGTAACTGCACATATGATGGAAACAGCAAAACAACTGGCACTGCAAGTGAGGCCTCAGGAGGTTATTGAATTTCTGCAATCACATGATAACAAATTAATGGATGAGAAGTTGCATCTGATGGATGAGCAAAGACAGGCATTTGTTTCTTGAGGTGGAATCCACCCATGGGAAAGGTATTGTGAGCATTGTTGAAATGACAACAAAGGATGTAGAATATTACATAAACCTAGTTCATGAAGCAGAGGGAGGGTTTGAGAAGGCTGATACTGATTTTGAAAGAAGTTCCAATGTGGGTAAAGTGCTATCAAACAGCACAGCATGCTATAGGAAAATCTTTTGTAAAAGTAAGAATCAGTCAATGTAGCCAACTTCACTCTTGTCTCGTTTTAAGAAATTCCCACAACCACCTAGGTCTGTAGCAGCCTATTTACACTGTTAGGACCTATTCACAACAATGTGAATGTGTCTGAGTATGTGGTTGCTGAGAGATGGAAAAACAGACCAGGAGACAATCCAGGACACATGAGTTAAGTCATCAAAGGGTAACGTACAAACTGGGACAGCACTACCACGTCTAGTGGCAGCAGCTGGACATGCTGTTAACCCGAATGCTCTAGGGCAGCCAGGTTTTTTACAACCCTCTAGGTCGTACTGACTCTGGTCTGGAAGGCTATGCCCTACGTTAATCAGGGTTAGGCTGATCATCCAATGGGAGTGGTGATGACATGTTACCACTCAGTTGCCTTGTTAGGGACGTCATCGGGTGAGTGCTATAATAACCTGTCTTACATCAAAAAGTCAGCATGGGGACATACACTAGTGAATCTCTGCATGAGCTATGTGGGGTTTCTCAGCACGAGTTTTCACTATCCTTGTCTTAATGATTTTAGCCAGAAAGTAGGAAGGGTTGTTGTCAAGATTTCTTTGATAGATACATTCCAATAAGTCATTATTGGAATGTTTTTATTCTGGTTCCATACACAGCTACCACTCTGATCAGTTCACAGCCATTAGTATAGAGGCAAGACCCTCTACCAGCAAAAAGATTAAGACCTGCTGAAGACTCAGATGACGGTTAACAATTTTGTAGAAATAAGACATTTTGTACTTAAGGTACGTAAAACACAGAATGGTATCGCACACTTAATAGACAGAGTTGAACTGCGCTATGGGCTTCCCAAGGAGCAGCTAGTGGATTTGAACTACTGACCTTTTGGTTAGCAGCCATAGCTCTTAACCACTGCATCAACATAACTTTTATGTCACCGGGAAACCAAAAAATTCATGTGACTCACTTTATGGCATTATTTGCTTTATTTTGGCAGTCTGGAATCAAACCTGTCGTATTTCCAGTGTATGTCTGTATACTTTGCTTAGAATTTAAATTTCATTTGTAGAACTTTTGTCATTTCTATATCACAGTTCTGTGTTAGACATACAAAATTCAAGTATACAGTCTTTTGTGTAGTGTAGTAAAAATATATATCTTCTATACATTTTAATACCATATTAAATTGAATCAGTGTGCATCAAATTAAAATCTGGTCTTTATAAGTAACAGAAAAAATACTTTCAAAGAATAATAAGAAATCAAGATGTATCTAGTTATGAATTGGGTGTGTGTAAAGTTAATACAAATTTTCGAATGTTCACTTATATTTTTAAAATAATGAATTTTCATAAATCTTTAGGTATTTAAACTTTTAAAGAAACAAACTGTCTGACACCTAGTTTGAAGTACTATTCTTCCTGTTTAAGTTTACTTAGCTGAAATAAGCTGTGACTTTGTATTCCATATCAATACAGGAAGCAGCAGTATGATCTTATTTATATATTTTTAAATAAATAACATATAGTTCAAAGAATTCATTGAAATAAAGCCATGTTTATTTGCAAAAGCCTACTTGTATCTCCAAGAGGGCAAAACAGAATGTAGAACTGATTATGCATATACTTACTGGTTAATGCTGATTATTTTGTTTATAATTTAACTAAGGATTTTGCTATTCCTTTTATCTCTGCTGTTTGGTTATTCAAAGATTTCACAAATGAGAATATGTGGAGAGACACAGAATACAAACTAGTTAAGAATATAAAACTCAGTGATGTGGGATTTATTGAGACAGTTGCTTGGTTTACTTCACCGATTCTTTATCCTTGTTTTTAGGAAGATGGAAGCAGATGTATTGTTCAGAAAATCTTATATGGTAGTTTTTAAAAATGCCCTCAAAATTATTGACATTCTTCCCACTGAAAGCTGGTATCCAGGTGCCCTTTTTTACATCTGCATAGGAAGATTGCTGTTACAACTATAAAAACGCTTTCTCTTCAGTTATTGACTGTCTTATTATCTGACATTTCTCATTCATGACAATAATAAAAAAATCTACTGTCCAACTGTTTTGCAAATTGAATGACACATGTCAGACAAAGCAAGCACTGATGTGCAAGTCGAGGGTAATGCTGACTCTGATGGTTAAGGTTGTATGTCAGTTTTGCTGGACTATGATTCCCAGTAGTTTCGCAGTTACATAATAATATAACACTTAAAGGAGTGTTGTAGTCATCCTCCATTTTTTGATCTCATGTCATCCTCCTTTTTCACATAACACCAACTTCCCATAATGACCTAGTTTTTAGAACCTGACAGTGTCAGTAAGTGAGGAGAGGCTGTATTGGGAAAAAAAAAAAAAAAAAAAAAGCTATATAATCTAGCCTAGGCTAGATTATAGTAGGACATTCACCTTTCTCCTAGTTTTCTCACACATTTCATTTCTAGAAGTTCCCATTTTGAGTTCTCACTCTTGTCAGCACTGTGGATTAAGAATACCATGAAAAAAGCACAAGTATAGGCATTTTAAACATAGGCTTTGACTGAGCTCCATGCTGACAACCAGGCTCAGTCAACAGCCAGTGTGACTGAATCTTCTTGGACAGTGGCAGTGTTGAAAGGTCTCAAGTTAGAACTCCCAGCTTAGTTTCCAAGTTCCTGTCCCACAATGAGTTTGAGCTGCTAAATACTGGAGTTGTTGGTTACATAGCAATGATAATCCAAACACTTGTACAATAACTATGCTTTCTTTATCCAGATGAGGATGTGACTAATGTTTTTACTGAATTTGATTCAGGAACCAATGCAAACATTCTATTAAATGAAAGCTTCAATTTTACGTGTGACTTTTTTTCCTAGATTGTGAAGAATGCCCTTATGCAGAAGCATATGTTACAGTGAGAATTCAACTTTTCATATCCTATGGCAAGTTATTCTGTGCAGACAGCATTCTCAACTGTCTGACAGTGGACTGACTGCTTCTGAGCCTGTCTGACTTTAATACTTGTCAAGTCCAGTAGAATTCAACTCATAATGCAGTTTCAGATACCTAGTCACTTAATGTCCCATAGATAAGCATTCTGTCTCTAACAGTTTCTAATAGCACACAAAGAACTATATTTCAAGAATGTATAATTATCATCTGCTGATGACATGGCCTTGCTCCAGAATCACAGGAACCAGTGTTGTGCTGTTACCACAGGGCTTGCTCTCAGCTCCTTATTGTATCTTTTCTCTCTACTGTCAATTACAATCCTATAGATTCTACTAGATTATGTGTGACCAAGTAGCAGGGTTACTTAGACTGAAACCTACTACTGGGCTTTTCCTGCTTTCAAAACTACTCAAAGCTAGTGTTGCCCAGGTCCCACCCAGTATATAGACCCCTTTAACCACCTCCACAACTCACTGTGGATCAAGTTCCCTTGGCTACTCCTCTGAATTTGGCAGTCATTTTGAATTTCTGGTTAGTACAGAAGTCTGACCTCTATTAGATTGGAGCCTTACCATCTCTGTGGATATTAATAAGCTCAGCTCTGTGGCTGCCTTCTTAGTCATAGCCCTTTTCTACAGAGGAGACTCATGATCTGACTGCTAACTAATACTACTGATCCTCTTACTTGAGTACGACCAATGCCTTTGATAATGGGATGCCTTCTGTGCCCTTCTTTGAAACATAATCCTCTGATTGGTTTCCTGGTTTTATATAATATTATCTGTTTCAGGATGCTCACTTTGCAGTCTTTTTATTTCTCTACAATATGCCAAGGAAACACAGGCATTTTCATATTGCTGAATGCTGCCCACTGTTTTCTCCAGGCTTCTCAGAGTTACCCCAGCGATGAGCTCACTCTGTCTGCCGAAGTTCTTGCTCATGTGTTAAATCCCTGTCCCAAGAAAGTGGTACATTTAAAACAAAGCATTCTTGCTGTCAAGTTTTATATTCTACTCCTTTGTTCAAGGACTCTCAACATCTGATCCCAGTCATATTTCCCTGGCTTTTGCCAGTGTCTGCTGGCTAACTCTTAGAATCTTTCTCTTCCCTTGTAACTCTTACCTTATCCCAAGCTGGCAGCCAGAAGGCAGGTAACAGCAGCTCTTAGAAGGGATAACTTTTGCCTCATTCAAGAAAGGCTTCTGCAGCAATTTCTAGCATAGTATGAATCTCAGTTTTTATTGGATTCTGAAGGAGATCACCTCTCTCTGCAAGCCCAGGAGATTCTGGGAGGAGATTCAGAGTCATAATCTTCAAGAATGCCAATTCAAATATTTGTCTTGTATGTCAGCATCCCAGATTTTTCCCATCAGGGCCTCAATTTTATATAATAGGAATGCCTTATCTGAGAATTCAAAATTATTCAGATCCCCTCTACTTTAACAAGTAGCGTTTCAGTTTGTCTCTCACATGTGTATACTCTTTCAAGGCACATTAGGAACTTTTTATAAGCTACCATGTGCGCTCTCTGGCTTTCACATGTACCCATTGGCAATGGTCTTCCGTTTCTTATGTTCTATCTTCATCAGTGTACCTGTGCATTAAGCAATCAAGTCACTAGCCCAAGACAGCGCTTTCATGTGCTTTTGAATTTAGAGAATTCTGCTGCATGGACTTTGATACCTGTATTAATTTGGCATTTTCCATACACTGAAGTTTAAAGCACTGAGGTGAATATCTGAGAAGTATAAACACAATGATTTTAGCATGATTAGCTGTTTTTTGTTTAACTGAAAATTCAGCTTTCTTAATTCTATACACCTGCTATAAATAGTAGCTACTGCCTTTGCTACTACTGCTGTAACCACTAGAAAAAATGACACCGATACCATTGCTGTCACTATGACTTTGATCACTGTCATAAATTTTACTCATTGAATAATAATACCAATCAGGTACTGTATTAATAACCTTATAAGAATTTTTCTATAAGTCTCATAGCAACCCTGCCTTAGTTATCTAGCTCTGCTGTAACAAAAATGTCACACGGGAATGCCTTTAACAAGCAGAAATTGATTGTCTCACAGTCTAGGTGACTGGAAGTATGAATTCAGGGCACCAACTTTCTCTGTCAGTTGTAGTGGAAGGTCCTTGTCATCAGTCTTTCCTGGGTCCATGCGTTTCTTAGCACAGGGTCTCCAGGTCTAAAAAGCACTTCATTGCCAGTGCTTCTTTCTTGATGGTGTGAGGTTTCTGTTCTCTGATAAATTCTACCTTTTCTATTTCAAAAGAGGTAAACTAAAATACAACCTAATCACTCGTTGAGAACTGGATTATTAATATGTCTTCCTCTAATCTTGCCTTATTAACATTATAGAGGATAATTACATCAGATTAGAAAATACTGGATAGCTATGCAATGCTGAGAATCACAGCCTAGCCAAGTTCACATACATTTTAGGGGAGTACAATTCAATCCATAAGACATCTCATGTTATAGATAACATAGTTATCATTGTACCCTGAGGAACACAGAGGCTTAAAGTCAGGTTCATTTTTTGGTAACGAGTTTGGAAGTAGAATATCTGGAATTTTTGGAGGGGAAATTTTACAGTGGATCTGTTTAGTGCAAATTAGTTAAAATAGCATTTCTCAAAAATGACTTTTTTGAATCATAACCTCTATCGCCCCCCAAAAAAACCCAAACAAATCATTGCCCACTGAGTCAATTCCAACTCATAGTGACCCTGTAGGACAGAATAGAACTGCCATGTTGAGTTTCCAAGGAGCACGTGGTGGATTTGAACTGCCAGCCTTTGGGTTAGCAGTCATAGCACTTAATTACTATGCCACCAGGGTTTCCTTTGAATCAGAGCATCACATTATTTTTAAGCACTAAGAAAGTCAAAGTCTTGGGCCTGGGTGAACCCTAGAAAATTTCAATTTTATGGCAGTACTGAATGTAAACAGAATGAATATTAGGAGTAATTTGCTGGAGCATTTATTTAGTAACTCAACAGGTAAATTTTGGTGTGCCACAAGCAAATCTAGTCCTGGTAGCACAGTCTTTCAAGCACGTGGCTGCTTGCTGGAAGGTCAGTGGTACAAACCCACCATCCATTCTTTGACAGATGCAGCAATCTGTTCACATACAGATTTACAGCCTTGTAAACCTGAAAGGGGAAGTTCTACTCTGTCCTATAGAGTTGCTGTGAGTTGGAATCGACACCATGGAAGTGCATTTCGTTTTTGATTCTTGACCAAATACGTCATGCTCTCATGAAGCAAATAAAAACACGCATTTTAGAAGGAAAATGTTTAAAAAGACAAGTGCCAAGTACTTTACTTTTGAATTGTATATTTTTATTTACATAAGAATTTGGCCTCAATCAATAAATCAGTCTCAACTGATTTAATAGTTACCACATTCAGTGTTTGTTAGGGTATCATGTGGCATGGCTGCAGATAGTTGATTAGCCAGAGATACGGAATACTCTTAACAACATAATCCAATCTTTTTCTATGTTCATACCTCTACTGCATATACAGGTGACATTAGGCGATGTTTCCTAAAGCAATATTTCTTAAAACTATCATTGGCAATACTATGTGATAGTTTTAGCATGTATTTCTTTGAGAGACTTTTTTTGTAAAGCAATAAATATTCTTTGTTTCTGTATGTGTATGAGTTTCATATGACTTTCCAAGTTTTCAGATGCAGGCTTAGCACTTATACTGTTATAATCTTTCCAGGGACATAGAAAAATTGTACTT
This sequence comes from Heterohyrax brucei, assembly GCA_028571685.1. Classification (NCBI taxonomy): domain Eukaryota; kingdom Metazoa; phylum Chordata; class Mammalia; order Hyracoidea; family Procaviidae; genus Heterohyrax; species Heterohyrax brucei. The sequence continues at coordinate 92,215,799 of CM053146.1, forward strand.
TGGGAAGAATGAAGAAACTGCATTTATGCAAGTTTGGCATGACAGCCAGTAGCTAACAGACTCAAGGCTTTGGGAGGAGATATTTCAAATTAAATTAATTGGAGGTTTTATTTTAATCAGTACTCCGAAAAGATTGTTGCAGAAAAAAAAAATTCACTTGTTTTATTAAAAATTAAAAATTGCTTAAGGTAAATTATTTTTAATTTTAATCATTGAAATCATAAGCAAATCATGGGAGGTAAAGAACTTTTCTTCCTATGAGAACTTTACCACTAAATACAAGTTTTCTCTATATGCTTCAGTTTATTTATTTATTTCTTTCTTGTATCATGATTATAGTACTGGTTTCTAGGTTTTTTGTTTTTTTTTTTTTTGACTACTTAGCATATGGGTGAGTTAGAAGCACCTAAGATGTAATTTTTATAAGCTCCTTCATTTCTTTGAAAAGCCATTAAGCTTACAGATACAAATATATCATGTCCCACCCACCCCACCAAAAAAAAAACCCACTGCCATTGGCTTGGGTCCAACTCCCAGCAACCCTAGAGGTCAGAGCAGAACTACCCCATAGAGTTTCGAAGGAGCTCCTGGTGGATGCTGACCTTTTGGTTAGCAGATGTGTCACTGTTATGCCACCAGGGTTTTATATCATGACAGTTGTTCAAAAATACTAATGGCAGAAAACTTTCTCTAACAAAAACCTTAAAAAACAATCATAAGACAATAGTTACTAATTATGATTTAAAATGAAAATATAATTATCCATGTTATTTAAGTCATAAGATACTCTAATTTAAATATTAAAGATATTATTACAATTTCAAAAAAAATGTAGTAATAATAGACATATAATTAAATAATGCCAGCAACTAAGCATATAAATAGTACTTCTACCACAATTCGTATATTAGTGCTGCAGTTTTTTGGGATCTGGCTTTGTACCTTCGTTAGACTAACAAAATAAAAAAATGAAACAACAATAACTAAATAATTGATTCTTACTGTCTGTGAGGAAGTGTTCATATTCTGCGGGGTTGACAAAAGTGGAATAAAGATGCTTTTATGTTGACATGTTTTAGCTGGAAACTTACAAATAGTTTATGATTGGTCAATTTTATCTATGTTAAAACCCAAGGGCTTGTGTTTGGCAAATAATGCCACAAACTAAATTAAAAGTGAGACGATAAAATAGGACAAAATATTTATCATGTGAAGGATAAAATGTAAATATCCCTTATGTACCAAGAAATCATATAATACAATTTAAAATTTATGAACATTATTAACAGAAGAGAAAACACAAATGGTCATTCATTCACTCATATAGTCAACCAAAAATTACATACTGTTTATACCTACACTGTAACAGATCCTAATCAGGTGCTGTTAAAGCAGTGTCTAAAAGAAGAAGAAGAAAGCTCTTACTTTGGAATCAGATAATAGAAAAATAAACAGTTGAAAGTATAGTGCGCTACCTGATGGTAGCTCCCTTGAAGGAAAGCTTATAGCATGGCAGTGGGAACAGAGAAGGTAGAAGTAGAGGAGATTGCTATTTTAAACAGAGTGGCTAGGAAAGACCTTATTTATAACGTGATGTTTAACCAGCAATCTGAAAGAAGTGAGAAAGTGAGCACAAAACAGGTAGAATACAATGTCCAAAGGCCCCAGGTTTGTTTGGTTATTTGTCCAGTGTGGCTGGAGCAGGATTATTATAGAGAGGCAAAATCATGAATGGTGTCAGAAATGTAGCTGGGTTTGCTTCAATAAGCTCCTTGTAGACACGCCAACTTTTAGAGATCAATGGGCAAAGGACACAGAATGAGTCATTAGGAGTAATATTGGAGAAGAAGCAAAATACTGGAGAAGAAATAAAACACTGTGCTATCCCAAAATGCCAAGCAAGAATAGTAGCTCAAGGAAGAAAGATTGGTAAAATGTTTCAAATTCTTTAAATGATTTGGTTTAAAAGACGAAGCCTGCAAATGGAGTATTTGATTTGGCAGTGCAGAGTCATTGGTGGCTTTCTCAGGAGCTGTTTGAATGGTTGTGAGAGTCAATGTCTTACTGGTGGTCAACTGCAGAGAATCAGAGCGAGTAAACAGAGACTACTGTTTCAAGGAGTTTTACTATAAAGGTAAGCAGAGATGTGAGGGGATAGCTAAAGGAGAGACTGCATCAAGGGGAGGATTTTCTTAAGAAACGAGCAGTTTTTAATGCCAACATACTGATGTTCCCATAGCTCTAGTAGATATCAGAAAGAGAGGGAAACAACTGATGATGCAGAAGATAGAAAGTAAGGTGTTGCATCAGTACTCTGGGAGGCACGAAGGGATAGGAACTAACATGCAAGTAAAGAGTTGGCCTTATACAGAGGCAAAGGCAAATCACCTCTAGCATACGCTTAAGACGGCATTCTTAACACACAGTCAAATGACACACAGCATTGTAAAAGTCTGATGCAAAAGAGCACTTCAAAGTGTTAAAAAGCAAAGATACGTACATGAGGATTAAGGTGCACCTGACCCAAACTTTGATACTTTTAACTGCCTCATATGAATCTAAAATCTGGACAATGAAAAAGGAAAATTGAAGAAGAATTGATGCCTTTGAATTACGGTATTGGTGAAAAATCTTGATTATACCACAGACTGCTAGAAGAACAAACAAATCTGTCCTAGAAGGAATACAGCTAGGATGCTACCCAGAAGCAAGGATGGTGAGACTTCATTTTACTTTGTACCTGTCTTCAAAATGAGTGAACCCCTGGAAAAAGATATGATGTTTGGTAAAGCAGAGGTTGAGTGAAAAAGAGGAAGATTCTCAACGAGATGGATTGACATAGTGGCTTAAAAAAAACTGATGTAAACAAAGCAAGGATTGTGAAGATGGCTTAGGACTCAGTAACACTTCATTCGATAATAAGGTAACTATAAGTCAGAGCCAACTCAAGGGCACCTAATAACAACAAAAAACACAGTAATTAAAGGAAACACTGATATCTTTCAAGGTACTCCTTGGAAACTATTTGGGAAGTTCTACTCTGCTCTATAGGGCTGCTATGAATAAGAATTGACTTGAAAGTGTTTGGTTTGGTTTGCTTTAGTTTATTATTCATGTAGTTTAGGTATAGAAAGACAACACAGAAAAGTAGTAATTCTGTAACTCAGCTGTTATCAACCTTGAACCCCAAGAGACAAGATGAGGAGAGGGGAAGGAAAGAATACCGTGGAATCACCTGTTTTAGGGAGGGCTGATCTAATTCTTAAATGGACAAACAATAGTGACTGCATGTATGGCCAATTTTGCTGGTCTTAAAACTATTTTCTCTATATTACTTTTTCTCCAAACTTGTCTACATATTGGAATTTCTTATAAAAATTTTTTAAAAGATCAGTGCCAAAGTAGCACCACCAGAGATTTCACTTTAATTGATTTGTGTGTGACCGGGACATCCCAGGTGTTTTATCTTAACATTTTGTTGAATTTCAAGTACAAATTTACAGTCCAAATCAATTTGCACAAGTTTAATGGCTCTCCCCCCTGCCCTAGTACTGCACACTCCTTCTTTGCACACTTCTTGTATTCTTTGAACCAACTCCCGTCCCCTTCTGCCTTCTCATCTTATCTCTGCACAAGAGCTACTCAGACAGCTGCATGTATATATTTGAGGCAAAAACCATATTCTGTGCCAGCCCACTTTACATCTTAAAGAGCCCAGTTTAATCTTTGTTTGAAGAGTTGGCTTAGGTACTAGTTTCATTTCTGGGCTAAGACAGTTTGGGGTCATGTCCTCAGGGGACCTTCCAATATGACACACCATAGAGTGTGCTCTTTTAACAGAGTTCTAGTTCTGGACACCCATTTTTATCCTGCTGCATCAGGGACTACGCTGTGTTTCCTGTCAGGGAAGTCATTGGTGGTGGCAGAGCACATATACACGTATCTTCTATCCTGATACTTTGCTGAACTCTTCTATACTAGTAGAAGGATCATCTGCAGGTACAGATACTTTTACTTCTTTTCTAATTTGGATAGCCCTTATTTCTTTATCTTCCCTGATTTCTCTGACTAGAACCTCCAGTATAATGTTAAATAAAAGTGGTGACAATGGGCAGCCTTATCTGTTTCCTGCTCTCAGGGGGAATGCTTTCAGATTCTCTGCATTTAGGGTGATATTGTCTACTGGCTTTGTGTAGATGCCTCTTACCATGTTGAACAATTTCCCTTCAACTCCTATTTTTTGAGAGTTTTTAACATGGATGAGTGCTGGACTTTTCTGAATTACTTGATTATACCAAATTTATTACAAAAATTATTAATAGAAGAGAAAGCACAAATGGTCATTCACTCAGACAGTCTCTTTCCATCTGAAAATGTCCTAATTTCACCATCATATTTGAGAGACAGTTTTTTTGGATATATAAATTCTTTTCTGTCAATTATTTTTCTTCAAGGTTTTATACACGTCCTTCCAATACCTTCTTGCCTGCATAGTTTCTGTTGAGTAGTGTGAGCTGAGTCTTACCGATTTTCCTTTGTAGGTTACTTTTTTTTTTATCCCTAGCCACTTTTAAAACTGACTCCTTATCTTTAGTTTTGGCATATTTAATTGTAATATGACTTTGTATCTTTCTTTTGGGATCTACCTTGTGTGAAGTTCAGTGAGTACCTTGGATAGATATCTTCTCGTCTTTCATGGTACCAGGGAAGTTTTCAGCCACAAACCTTTGACAATTCTCTCTGTATCTTTTGTTAACTCCCCCGTTCTGACACTCCAATCATTGGCCGATTATTCCTTTTGATAGAATCCCTCATAATTCTTAGCATTTCTTGAATCTTCTTAATTCTTTTATCTGATTTTTCCTCATATGTGTTGATGTCATGTGCTTTATCTTCTGTCTCACTACTTTAGCCTTCTATTACCTCAATTCTGCTCTTTAGGCTTCCTGTTAATTTGTCTAATTCTGTAAATCCATAATTAATTTTTGGAATTTCTAATCCTTGTGGCTGTTAGCTTTCTGGTAGCCTTTTCAATTTGTCATTATACTCTGCTGGATTTTGCCTCATCTTCTTTCTGATCTCTTAAAGAGCTGTGAATATTAATCTTTTGTGTTCTGCCTCTGATATTTCCAGGAAGTTTTCTTCCTCTGAAAATTGTGAATCTTTGTTTTGGGAGTTTTCCGAAGCCATCATCATCTGCCTCTTTAAGTGATTTGTTATAGGCTGTTTATTCTGATCCATCAATAATTTGTTTCAATTTGTTTATTTTGTATTTTCTTACCGTGTCCTAGTGTTTTATTTTTTCTATTTTGAACTGTCAATATAGGCTGGTCATGTGTGCCAGTTTGGTTATCATTGCCTTTGAAGATCCAACATCCTATTACCATGTAGTTAGAGCTATTACTAGACATGAGAGTCCAAGAGTCCATTTCCTTTTCTTGTATGGATTGGGCACTGCTGTGCAGTCACCAAATGTGTTGTGCAGGCTCATCTGTCCTAGATGGGTTAGGGTGATTGCCATAAACACAGATATCTGGCTAGAGATATTGAGGAAGGCAGGCAGCTAAAAATTGCCTCTGAGAGTCTGTGAAGATGTCATGTCCCCTTGTGTCTGAATCTAGGGGATGGAACAGTTTCTGCACTAAATTTCTGGTTCAGAGAATCAGAATATTTTTTTCTTTCCCCCTGTTTGTTAAGTTGTTCCCTCTCTGAATCTTGGAGAATGGCTCAGGGAGAGCTTAAGGAGTCTTCTGGCTCAGTTAATGCTGTCAGACTCCAGAGCCAGGCACCATGCAGACAAGAGAGGAAGAAGCACTGGGAGAAGCGAGAGAAATGTATCCCAAGAGAAAGATTTAGACCTCTGAGTGGTAGGTTACATGAAAGATAGCTTTTGAAGATCTCATGCTGTTCCCTACTGGATCCCAAGGCACAGGTGGATACTTTAGTCAGTTTCTCCTGCTAGGGTGGACACCCTGAAACCATCACATTCAGCTCACCAAAATGGTCACAGATGTTTCCCAGCAGATCAGCTCTGGTGCATCCTACCATCTATTGCCTGTTGTTCAGTTCAGTTTAACTTTCCCTTTGATGTTCTGGGCTCCTAGGACATTATTTGTAATGTATTCATTTGGTCTTGGGGTGTTTTGATTAGAGAGGTCAGATGAAGCATCTGACTACTCTACCATCTAGGCCCCTCCTCAGTTTGCTGTATGTTTTGCCCTTTGAAGTGAATACTATTTTGTAATTTGAAGATTTGTACTACCATATAAACACATTATACAGATTAAATGAAAAAATAACACAGAATAGTTCACTTATTGTGGGAAGCCCACATCGCAGCCGCGCCTTGAAGATGGCGCCGAGACACCCGACCGCGCCCTGAGTAAACCCGCCTCCCCACGTCAGCCCCTGTGTGACGCCCATGATGGCCTGATGATTGCAGCCAGTTAGAAGAGAAAGCTGCCCTCACCCCATGCCAAACTGAATGCCTATTGGACATGGCTCGGTATATAAGCCGAAGCCCAGAAAAATAAAGTTGTTGTTGTTCCTCTCTTGTCTCCCTGCATTCGGTGTCTCCTGCTTGGGGCCCCGGGCGGGTTCCGGGGGTCGCAGGCAGCGACAACTTATAAAACGTTTATCATTCACTATCTTTATTTGGCTATTTCTTTGATAACATAAAAGGGTTTATTCAATAGCTATTGATCTGTTTAGGAGTCTATCTTGTTCTTTTGTAACCTTTGATCTTTTGAATTCATTCTTAGTACAATTATTTTGTCACTTCTTTCTTTTTTTTTATAATTTCAGCACTGTTTATTTTACTCTGTCAATGCAAAATCACTTTGATTCTGCAGCCTATATTTCATTCAGCTTTCTGCTTTATTTCTACTTGGTATTGAAACTTGATTTTTTATCTCTTGTTTCCACAGTTCATTCTATCAGGTTATATTGGATTTCAGTGAAAACAAAAACCAGATCTGTTCTATAATGTTATTCTGTTTTTAGTGTTACAATTTTATCTGCATTGAGTTTTTATGCCCCCTGCTTTTTTATAATGCATTTTATATGACAAATATTGCATGTGTGAGTGTGTGTATGTGTGTGTGTTTGTGGTTATGCGTGTTTGGTGGAGTCCTAGTTAGGACTCAACCTAAAATTTATGTAAATTCTTCTTGCCTGTTTCACTATCAAACATCTTGTTTTTATACTGCTTTTCTGAGATCTTAACCAAAACCCCACTTGTGAAACATTTATACCTCTATTTTGGCATTTACTAATCTATGAAGGATTCCATAAATGTGGTAATTGCAAAATATAAACTTCTGTACCGTACTATTTCTTACTGATGAGTTTATAGCTCCTCTAATAAGGACAACTTTCTATTTGGTTCAACGTCCATGTTGGTTATGAGTGAGAGCAGGTATTGATGCCTTTCTTGACGCCACTGATCTCTTACAAGCTTTTCTTATGTTATTATTGCCAGTGTTTTGAGGTGTTAGAAATACTAGCGTATCCAAGTACTTCTGACTTGTATGTTGTTGTTAGGTGTCATTGAGTCCATTCTGACTCATAGCAACCCTATGTACAACAGAATGAAATATTGCCTGGTTTTGTGCCACACGCACAATTGTTTTTATGCTTAATCCCGTTGCCGCAGCCACTGTGTCAATCCATCTCTGAGAGGGTCTTCCTCTTTTTTGGTGAGCCTCCACTCCCCAAGCATGATGTCCCTCCATGCACTGATCCCTCCTGACAACAGGTCCAAAGTATGTAAGATAAAGTCTCGCCATCTTAGCTTCCATGGAGCACTCTGGTTGTACTTCTTTCAGAACAGATCTGTTTGGTCCTTTGGCATTCCATGCTGCATTCAATTTTCTTTTCCAACACCACAATTCAAAGGCATCAGTTCTTCTGTCTTCCGTATTAATGGTCTATAATTTAGGTGAGTACAATATGACTGAAAATACCATAGCTTTGGTCAGGTGCACCTTAGTCTTCAAAGTGACATCTTTACTTTTCAGTACTTTGAAGAGGTCCTTTGCAACAGATTTTCCCAATGCAATGATCTTTTTATTTTTTGACTGCTGCTTCCATGGATGTTGATTGTCAAACCAAGTAAAGTGAAATCCTTGACAATCTCTATCCTTTATCCATTTATCATGATGTTTCTTGCTAGTCCTGTTGTGAGGATTTTTATTTTGCTGATGTTGAGGTGCAATCCATACTGAAGTCTATGGTCTTTGGTTTTCATCAGTAAGTGTTTCAAATCCTCTTCAGTTTCGGTAAGTAAAGTGGTGTAATTTGATTAACATAGGTTGTTAATGAGTCTTCTTCCAATCCTGATGCCTCATTCTTCATATATTCCAGCTTCTCAAAGTATTTGCTCAGCATATAGGTTGAAAAGCTGTGATGAAAGGATACAATTCTGACACATACCTTTCTTGACTTTAAACCATTCAATGTCCCCTTGTCTGTTTGCATAACTGCCTCTTGGTCCCTATACAGAATCCTTAAGAGCATAATTATGTGTTCTGGAATTCCCATTCTGTGGAATGTTACCCATAATTGTTATGATCCACACAGTCAAACGCCTTTGCATAGTCAATGAAACACAAGTATATACCCTTCTGGTATTTTCTGCTTTCAGCCAAGATCTGTCTGACATCAGTGATGATATCCCTGGTTCCCTGTCCTTTTCTGAATCCAGCATGAATTTCTGGCAGTTCCCTGTCAATATACTGCTGCAGTCGATTTTGAATGATTTTGAGTAAAATTTTAGTTGCGTGTTATATCAAAGATATTTTTTAGTAATTTCTGCATTCGGTTGGATCACCTTTCTCTGGAATGGGCATAAATATGAACTTTTATCAGTCAGTTGGCCTGGTAGCTGTCCTCCAAATTTCTTGACATAGACTAGTGAGTGCTTCCAGCACTGCATCCATGTGTGGAAATACCTCAATTGGTATTCCATCAATTCCTGGAGCTTTGTTTTTCACCAATGCCTTCAATGCAGCTTGGTCTTCTTTCTTCAGTACCGTCAGTTCCTGATCATATGCTACCTCTTCAAATGGCTGAACATTGGCCATTCTTTTTGGTATAATGACGCCGTGTATTCCTTCCATCTTCTTTTGATGCTCCCTGAGTCAATTAATGTTTTCCCTGTGGAATCCTTCACCATTGCAATTCAAGACTTTAAGTTTTTCTTCAGTTCTCTCAGTATGAGAACACAGAATGTGTTCTTTCCTTTGGGTTTTCTATGTCCAGCTCTTTGCATGTGTTGTTATATTTCATTTTGTCTTATTATACTGCCTTTTAAAATTTTCCGTTCAGCTTTTGTACTTCAGGATTCCTTCCTTGCTTTAGCGGCTTGATGTTCGACAGTGAATTTCAGAGTCTCTTCTGGCATCCAATTTGGTCTTTTCTTTGTTTTCTGTATTTTTAATGACCTCTTTCTTTCTTCATCCATGATGTCTTTGATGTCATAATTCATCAGGTCTTCAGTCATTAATGTTAACACATCAAATCTCTTCTTGAGATGGTCTCGTAACACAGGTGAGATATATACTCAAGGCCCTACTTTGGCTCCTGTGGACTTGTTCTAATTTTCTTCAGCTTCAATTTGAACTTATATGTAAGCATGTGGTGATCTGTGCCAGTCAGCTCCTGGCTTTTTCTGACTACTGATATGGAGCGTTTTCATAGTCTTTCATCACAGATGTAGTCTGTTTGATTCCTGTGTGTGCCATCTGGTGAGGTCCATGCATATAGTCACCATCTGTGTTGGTGAAAAACAGATGTTTACAATGAAAAATTTGTTTGTCGTGCAAAATTCTATCATGTGACCTCCAGCATCATTTTTGTCACCAAAGCCGTATTTTCCAACTATCAATCCTTCTTCATTTCCAACTTCTGTATTCCAATCACCAGTAATGCATCCTGATTGCATGTTCTATCAATTGTAGATTGCAAAAACTTGTAAAAATCTTCAGTGTCTTCATCTTTCACCTTAGTTGTTGGTGTGTAAATTTGAATAATGGTCATACTAACTGGCCTTCCTTGTGGACATAGGGATATTACCCTCTCACTAACAGCATTGGACTTCAGGACAGATCTGGCAATGTTCTTTTTCACAATGACCGCAACACCATTCCTCTTCAAGTTTTCATTCCCAGCATAGTGAAGTGTATGATTACCAGATTCCAAATGTCCAATACTAGTCCATTTCAGCTCTCTAATACCTAAGTTATCAATGTTTATGCATTCTATTTCATTTTTGACAATTTACACTTTTCCTAGTTTTGTACTTTGTCCATTACATGTTAGGATTATTAATGGATGTTGGCAGCTATTTCTTCTCATTTTGAGCTGAGTCACATCAGCAAATGAAGATATTGAAGGCTTTACTCCTTCCACATCATTAAGACCAACTCTACTTTGAGGCAGCATCTCTCTCTCAGTTGTTTTCTGAGTTTATTCCAATCTGGGGGGGGCTCAATTTCTGGCACTATATCTGGCAATGTTCCACTGATATTCATAATGTTTTCACAGTTCTTTTCAGAAGTAGACTGATGAGTCTCTCTTCCTAGTCTGTCTTAGTCTGGAAGCTCAGCTGAAAACTGTCCACCAGGGGTGACCCTGCTGGCATCTAAATACTGGTGGCATAGCTTCCAGCTTCACAGCAACATGCAAGCCCCCACTATACAACAAACTGACAAACAAATGGGGGACTTCTGACTAACTGTGGGAAAATTAAGTTCAACTTGTGTAGGTAAGGATATCACCCATGTTTTTTTGCAAGTATCAACTGTCATTTTTAAGGCTAGTCTCTACTACGTGCTGTGACCTTGAGGTGAGTTGTTGGGTCTTTCACAAACATTGATTAGCAATGGCTAGCTGTCCCAGACTAGTGAAACTCCTGTCATATACAAGTGCCACTGCTTTAAAGTACTGATGGTCAATGACATAAAACCAAATCTAAGTGGACTGATTAATGCAGGTCTCCTGAAAAGTCACCGTTGGGATTTTACAAATATCTTTGCTGGTCACTTTATTTTATAGAGAAGGGAAGTCACCAACTGGCCTTCCTTATCTTTTGGCTTAATGGCCACATATATACCATAATTTTCTTGAGGTTTCTTTTATTTCTAATATAATTTCCTATTTTCTTATAGTTTTTCAGGATTCTCATCTTTTGAATTTCTTTGCTATTTCAATAGAAATCTGAAAGAAAGGACCTAGATCAGTGCTGTTATTGCTGGTTGCCAATGAGTTGGTTCTAACTCATGGTTACCCTGTCTACATCATAAGGAAACTATTAGCTAGTCCTGTGCCATCTTTACGATTATCACATGCTTGAGTTTCTTGTTGCCGACTTGTGTAGTATCCTTCTAGTGGCTCATCTTTCAGCACTCTCATCAGATACCATTCTTTTCTGATTTATAGAATTTTCATTTTCTTTGGCTAAGTTTTAGAAGTCGATCACTTTGCGTGTCTTACTCTGGAAGATCTGATGGAGGCTGCCTACCATGAGTAACCCTGTTGGTATTTGAAACACTGGTGACATAGCTTCCAGTGTAACAGTCCAACAAACTGACAGATTGGTGGTAGGAGGCAAGTGCTGCATATGTACTACATTGTATAATGTGAAAGTCTGGAATTATCTTCCCCAAACCAGGTTGTTGCTTTAAAATTCTAAACAGGTTGCATTTTGAAACATTATTGAAACTTAAGTTCTTGCTATATTTTTAATTGAACATCTGCATTAAGTTGTTTATAACTTGTCTGCTCTTTTCATAATTTGATTGCATATGAATTAACAACTCTATTCAGGTCACAACCAGAAGTAAACAGTGTTGTTTTGATTTAATCATACTTCCTTAAATTATCAAAATAGTTTGGACTTCCTTTTCACATTAATAAAATTTCTTCCTAATGCAGACATCAGCCCAGAGACCTTGTCTATTTCAATACAATGTATTTATAGATTGACTGACAAGTAATATAGGTGGGGCAATGCTGTCAACAGTTTCAATGACTTCATGGAGTAGTATTACTTTCTGACTCAAGTAATGTTTCAGTGTGGTTTGTATGGTTGGTGAGTAACCTTCAGGGGTTCTGGTAGAGCAGTGGTTAAGCACCTGACTGCTGACTGAAAGGTCTGTGATTGAAAGTCAACAGCTGCCCTGCTCTGTGGGAGAAAGACGTGGAAGTCTGCTTCATTATACCTTGGAAACTGTAGAGCAATTCTACTCTGTCCTAGAGGGTTGTTATGAATCAGAATCCACTCGATGGCAATGGTTTTGGTTTGATTTGGGGTAAGGTGCAGTCATGTGATGTATTTAGGAACACAGATTTCTTTCTGTTTGTGATTTTATCATTCATTAGGTACTCTTTATCATCTGCATCCAACCGCAGAAAGGTAGAAATAATGCAGAGTGACTACATCCACTTCTTAAAAGGCTTTGCCTAGAAAAGAATAACAACAGTTCTGCCCACATTTCACTGGTAGGAAAAAGTCCATGGGGTTCTGTCTTATAGTCCCAGGCTACAAAGTAAAGAAAAAAATGAAGGAAAAAAAAAAGTGATAACAATCTGTATATGAGTTATTTCATCATGCATGGTGATAACAGAGTGAACTATTTCCTTCTAAGGTGGTGAATTTTAACTGCATCAATTAAAAACTTAACTCATTACAAAGGGAAAGTTGTCTTGACGGAGGAAGGTCTTTGTAAGACAAGGTATACTAGATCACATCTTTCCATCTTGCACTTCTTAGGTGTAACTGCTTTTACAAAATGAGGTTATGTCTGTTGGCGAAAAGTTACTCCCAATGACAACTTACATGATCTTTGAAGAGCCAACTATGTTTATTAAGTAAAAAATTGCTTGGACTCATTTACTTTTGTCCTCTCCTTTACCTTCTGAATGACTTTCTTTTAATATGTCCTACTGGATATAAGAGTCAAATAAATAATAATAGAATGAAGTAACCTGGATTGTTAGTAGTCCTCACTTTGTTTTAGTAATAGCCGCTGTAACAATATTTTTGCAACATTTGATGCAATTCTGCATATTAAAATAGCTATAGCCTCTAAACATTGGCATTAGATTTCACTACATATTTAATATGTACTGAGCTTGATAAAATGGGTCAAATATAAATCTCAGCATTGCCCTAAATTTCTGCATTCAAATAGAATTGTATCTGCATAGTACTAAATATGCTCTTCCTTTCAAAATGCCAGTGTTTGTTGAGCCATTTAAAAAAGTTTTCTATATGTAACTTCTTTGTAGTATGTTTTTGGCATAACTAGAAAAGTGAAAGGATTATTATTAAGAAGAGGATAGTAACCTCCAGAAATTGTTGAGAAATAAAGCATATTGAAATTCAACAAAATAATAAGTCTAGTTTCCATTTGCAAGGATTTTCTAAGTTTTAAGCCATACACTAATCTTTTAATTTTAATCATTTTCCTTAGAGTATCTCTGCTCAAGAAATTTAAGTTTGAAAGGAGATTTTTAAGGTATTTTATCATGGCTTCCTCTACTCATTTCTCTTATTCTCTTAACTAGAAACATGACTTTTGTATTATTTCAGAGATAACTTACACATACTAAAGCACGTTTTAAAACACATAAAAAAACTCTGATGTCTGGCTGCTAACCGGAAGTCTGATGTTTTGAACCTACCAGTGGCTCTGCAACAGAAAGACCTGCCTCCAGGAATGGTACAGCCAAGGACACCACAGGGGTCAGTTCTGCTCTGTACTATGGGATTTAACTAGGAGTTGGAATGGACTCTACACCACACAGGAACAAAATACGTGTATGGTTCAAATGTGACATTCAGATGAATTGGCTCATTCTTTGAAAGTACTTCATAATATTCCACTCCATATACTTGTATGTAGTATAAAATATATAACTTTTTTGTTTGAAGTGCTTTTTTATTGTTATTTTCAGATTTTGAATAAAGCTGGCTTTAAGTTCATGTATTTTTCTTTTATAGCTATTACTTCTTGTGCTTCATGTGGGTTTATTTTTCTCTTTATTTTTTTAATTATGAAATCTTAGGTTATAATACTATTTTTCTTTTTTAATACAAGCATTTAATGATGCAAATTTCCCTCTAATTTGTACTTTAGTTGCATCCCACAAGTTTTAGTATTGTATTTTAAATGTTATTAATTTCAAAATATTGTTTTTAAAGACATTTTATTGTGTTGTAAGTGAAATTTTACAATCCAAGTCAATTAGTCATATAAGAAATTGCATACATGCTGCTGTGTAACTCTCCCCACTTTGTCCACCTATGACAACAAACTTCTTTACACCCTCTATTTCCTATCTTCATTCAGCCTGCTCTTGTCCACTTCTACCTTCCCAACTTGCTTTTGGACAGGAGCTGCCGAGTTAGCCTTGTTTATATACTTAAGCCAAGAGGCACACTCTTCACCAGTATCCTTTTATGTCTTAGAGTCAAGTGAAATTTTTGTCCGAAGAGTTGGCTTGGGGAATGGTTTCAGCTCTGGGCTAACAGAGAATCTGGGGCTGTGTCTTCCAGGGACCCTCCAGTCCATTAGACCATCAAGTCTGGTGTCTTTGATAAAGTTCTAATTCTGCACACTCATTTTTCTCCTGCTAAGTCAGGGACTCTATATTGTATTCCCTGTCAGGGGCAGTCATTGGTGGTGGCTGGGCATCATACAGTTCTTCTAGTCTCACGCTGATACTGCCTCTGGATTCTATGGTCTTTCTGCCTCTTGGGTTCTTATTTTCCTTCTGTTTTTGATGTCTTTAATTCTCTTTGCTCCAAGTGGGTTGGGACCAATTGATGCTAACCGGTAGTTGCTTACCAGCTTTTAAGATCCCAGATGCCAGTCACCAAAGTGGGATGCAGAACATCAAGATACTATTTTTAATTTTGCTGGAAACATCATCTTTGACATACAACTTATTTAGATGTGTTTACTTCAAGCCCTTATATTTTGAGTGTTTTTCCTAGTGTATTTATTTATTGATCTCCAGTTTTAATTTCATTATGCTTCAATGGCATATTTTGTATACTTAAACATGATTCTGATAAATAGGAAGTTCATCCTATGTTTTCCTAAATAGTGATCACAGAATATTAGGTAATTACATTTTGGTAGCTACATAGTTTTTTTTAAAAAAATGTACATAACCTCAATAAACTAAGTATAAATTTATCATATTAATTGTAGCATTGGGTTATACTTTTGATTTTTAATATACAATTATTTGCCCTATTTTCAGAAATTATTCCTCTTTGAAAATGCTTTTAAGAAGTAGTTTCTATTTTTATGCATACATTTTTAAACAGGATATAATTTGAGTTCTTTTTAATTCATAGCTTAAACTTGAGATTTGTAATGCTTTCTAGATTTATATGAAGATCTGTTTAATTTATAAGTAAAATAAATGCAATTAAAAAGTTACAAATGTTCACTTAAATAAATTCCTTCAGTAGCTCAGTAAATAGTAACAGTTTGGCATAAAGTAAATACAGTAAACATAGGTCACCCATGTAACAGGTACCCTCAAAAAATATTTGATATAATGAGAAATCATATCCATTAACCTGCAATTGGGAAAGTTAAATAATATCTGGCAATAGTAAGAGAGAAGTTAAGGTCTACAGTGGTCAGAAGAGGTGTGTGTGTGTGTGTGTGTGTGTGTAATATGAAGGGGGAACAAGCAGTAACTGTCATTGATGGGTGTAACATATGGAATTAAGATAAAGTAATAATTTCCCCAGTAGGCTTGCAGGGTGATTTCTTTTCCTGAAACCCAACTCCATTTTTACTTAAAATTGTGTTTTCACTTAATTGGAAAGCTTCCTTGCAACTCAGAGATCTCATTTCTTTCTCTATGTTCCCACATCCTTCCTACACACCTTCAGGATATATATTATACTTAGGCCATTTATAAATAGTTAGACTCAATCAAACAAGGTAAACATTCACATAGCAATTATTGCAAATTAGTCACATTGATGTTAATCATTGCTATTTGTGTTTTGCAGATTTGATTTCCTTATGTCTTTAAAAGAGGTAACTTTACTCTTCGCGTAAGATGCCAAATTTTGACTCATCAAAATCTGTTAAGAATAAAGGGGGATCACCTTGAGCTCCCAAAATGCAAATCAACTGGAAAAACACCAGCTGGCCTTAATCTTTCAACATTGCAGTTTTGTCTGCCTCATGTCAGCAGGCTAGCAGGTAGGCTTTTTACAGAAATAGAAACTTAGCAGATGTAGCTGCTGTTTCTTTCTTGTCAAAAGTGAATTTCTCCCCTCCCCGGATGTATCCACACACACACACACACACACACACACACACACACACACACACACACACACACACACACACACACACACACACACACACACACACACACACACACACACACAATTGCACACACACCAATTGCACACACACCAATTGCACACACAGCTGAAGAACAGTGCCATGTTAATGAAAGTTACTAATTAGCATAGGACCATTAAATGGAAGGGCTACCTCTTAATTCTATATTAATACAACATAAAATCTGAATGTGTTATGCTGCCTTCTCAATGATTTGTTAGTAGGGCAAATAAAACAAAACAAAAAGTCAGAGACAAATAGTCAGCATTAATTCTATACTCTTTCTTTAAGAGAAATGGATGCTAGGAGAAGGATATGAAAGTTAACCTGAGGTTATGCCCCAGTTAGAAAATGCTCAACTTCAATTCACTTTGATGAAACCTCAGTATATTCTGATTCAGGCTCACTTCCATTCTTTTTGCCCTTATTTTTCAAGCTCATGATAAATCACTATCTCCTTTTTTATGTTACCACATCCCCCCAAAAGATAAAAAGGTAATATATGCAATCCAAAATAACCTTTTCTTATAACTAAAGGTGACAGCCATTTAGACAGTGACTCATGTAGACATCAATGCTGCAAATGTATTAAGTATTTGATTGTGTCCATATTCATTCAATATGGATTACAGGGGAACCATGTGCTCACACTTAAGTTTGGGAACTAAACTCACTCTAGTCCACCCCCCCAACCCTGGTACACACACATAATGAGACACCACAGGAAATTAAACAGTAAAGAGAAATGAGGCATGTCCTGTCATCCCTGAGGAGCTATGTCCATTTCGTATTTACCCACTTATTCGATTTCCTTGGTTTATGCCCTGTTTACTTTACATCATCTTAGGTCATAAACTCAATAATAAATCAGATTGCTGCATGATTTGTTCCTCTCCATCACTTATCCACAGCTGGCCCCTTTTACTCCGTAATAAATCAAATATTTTGACTGTTGCCCTCTGAAATGTTTCTTTATAAAGTAAACATTTGGGGGAGGGGCACTCAAAATCTTTCACAAACTCTGTATTTTGTATCAGCTGTGAAATAATGTAAAAAAAATTAGCTTATCTATTTAAATCCCCATTGTACGCTATGTACTATTCTCAGTAAGGTGTATGCTACTGGGAATCCAGGCCCTTTAGCAAGGAGCTAATTAGTTTTCCCAACTAAATTCCTATTAATGTATCTATCCAACATAGAAGTGTCAAATGTGTTCAAAATCCTTAAATACAAGAGGGAGAAATGAAAGAACTTGTAATATCTGACTCAGTTTCTTTTTATGTCCTACAGTTGTTAATATTTTGTGATAGTTTTATATCAAAGATAGGAAAACAAGAAATAAAAATATAGACAGTAAATTTTGTATGACTGTACTACCTGTGGGGGTCCTGCTTGTACAGAAGTTAAAGCACTCAGTTGCTAACCCAAATGTGGGGTTCAAACCCACAAGCCACTCCAGTATGTGACAGTCTGCTGCTATAAAGATTTATAGTCTTGAAAACCCAGTGGAACAGTTCTACACCATCCCGTAGAGTTGCTATGAGTTGAAATGAACTTGACAGCAAAGGATTTTTTTATAACATTGCTATAATACTTTGTTTATAACATATAATTATGTTGTATATCAAATAAAAGATTAATAAGAAATTGTAACAGAACACTAAATTTTATATTATCAATGTAGGTTATCATTGTAACATATATGTTTCAGGTACTTTTTTTAGGAATTAAAGCATACAAATATAATTGCATACAAATATAATTACATTTCTTCTGTCCTGATCCCAGTCTTCTTTTCCCCAGAACTAGATTCTCAGTTTATGTTAACTGTTAGGTACCCCATTATATATTTAGAATTTCTTACATGCATATGAAGCAATAAAACACATGTATGTATTACTGCATAAGTTCTCAATAATTTCATAAACAGCATACTATTAGACTTGTCCTTTCCTATCTTGATTTTTTCACTCCAATATTTTGCCTTTTTACTATGCCTGTTTTATTTCAATAATTACAACTGCTTTGTATTAGCATTTCAGAACGTGAATAAACCACAGTTGATTATGAAGTTACTAAGTTACAGAAATCCTCAGTTTTCCTTTCAAACAAAAGTTTACTTGTCTCTCTTTTCAACTGCAAACACTTTTTCAAGGAATATTTTGTGCACATCTTGCCTAAATGTACAAGAATTCTAGGAAATGTGCTGCTTTGGTTATCTAGTGTTGCTGTTCCAGAAATATCACAAGTGGAGAGCTTTAAAAAAAAACAGAAAGGAATTCTTTCACAGTTTAGGCTAGAAGCCTGTGATGCGGCGGTCTGCCGTCATATCTGCATCCCAGGGATTCACTGGCCCACTGTCTATGCACCGGAAGCCTCCTCTCTGACCTGTCAGCTTAGGGTTTCCAGCCTGTACAACTCCATGAGCCATTTCCTTGATGGAAATCTCTCTTTTTTTCCTTTTAAGTATATATTGTCATACTAATAACCAGGTATTAGGTGGCCATCATTAACTAATAATTTGCATCTCTTCTCCTAGGCGTTTGGGAAATGAATAAACAGTGAGTGACTGGAAGTCAGCTAAAGAAAATGGTATATGTTAGAATGAGGTGAAATGACTAGTCAAATATGTGGATGTGAGCACTAAGTATCGAGAATTAATTACCCTAAATCTCAATATTCTGATTTTATTTTTTACCTTCAGTCATCTGGGACTGCTTTAACAGAAATCCCACAAGTGGATGGCTTTAAAAAGAGAAATTTTATTCTGTCACAGTTCAGCAGGCTACAAGTCCAAATTTGGGGCATCAGCTACAGGGGATGGCTTTCCCTATTGGCTTTTGTCATCAATCTTCCCCCGGATGGGGAGCTTTTGAGGAGGAGGGACCCTGAGTTCCCTCTAAAGGATGTACTCTGCTTCCAGCACGGCTTCTTCATGGTAAGAGTACCCCAAATCTCTTTGCTAGACTCTCTTGTAGCTCAAGAGATTGACTGAAGGCATAATAGAGTTGTCATAGATTGAACTGTGTCCACCCAAAATTGTGAGTAGTTATTTGACTGGGCCATTATTGCCAATATTCTGTGATTTTCCTATGCTAAACATCTTCACTTTGTCTTTGGCCAATAGATACGATGATTATGTTAAAAGAGTATTAGGGTAGGACTTCAAAACCCTTACTAAGGGAGCTTCCCTGGAGTGTGGCTTGCACCACCTTTTATCTTTTCATCCTACAGGAGATAAAAAGAGATAGAAACAAGCGGAGAATTGGAAACCACACACGTCAAGAAAGCAATACTGGGAGAAGTCCTTGTCCTTCAGAGCTGAGGTTCCTGTGCCAAGATAGTCCCTGAACAAAGACTGATGCAATGCAAGCACTTTCCTCCAGAGCTGACAAGGGAAAAAGCCTTCCCCTGGAGCAGACACCCTGATAGCAGACTTGTAACCTGGACTATGTAAGAATAAACTTTTAAAGCCATCTGCTTTGTGGTATTTCTGGTAAAGCAGCATTAGATGACTAAGAGTCTTACATATTGAGTCCTGCCCCACCAACACAATTGCCTTCCCTTGTTCCTCATTAACATCACAGAGGCAAGGTTTATAACCTAAAGAAACATCACACCTTAATAGGACTGATGGCCTAGCCAAATTGCTGCATACTTTTTCAGGAGGACACAATTCAATCCATGAGAATGTAGTATCTAGAACTATCAAATAATCATATGTCTCTGTATTTTACTTTTTGCTAATAAGTTGTATTTGATGATATGTGTGGAAGTAGTATTATAATCCTTAGTAAAATTATGCAATATGTATTTGCAATTTCATTTTACTAAGTATTTTTGTAATACACTATCCATTAGTCAGAATTCATGACAATAATATGTATTATGTTTCTAACCCACAGAAAAGGTTTGAGAAAGATGAATGTTAAAGTTTTAAGATTTCATTACTGATTTTAATAATAATCCACCAATTTATAGTGAACCAAAATACCAAGGACACTGCTATAAGTCAACTCCAATGTACTGTGACCCTATAGGACAGAGTAGAACTGCCCCATAGAGTTTCCAAAGAGTGCCTGGTGGATTCTAACTGCCGATCTTTTTATTAGCAGCTGTAGCATTTAACTATTCCATGACCAAGATTTCCAGAAAGTATACACAACATGATATTTCACATAATACTGAAATTTGGCACAGCTCTAATATCAGTTATCATAACTAGAGTAAAAAACCAAAACAAAAAACCTTGTTCTAATTATTTGTATGGTAGAGAAATTATAATTTAGTTTTAAAAGTGCAAATAAACAGCTAATGAAATGTCATTGAAAACACCTCTGGAAAGTCATTCCCCCATAAAAGTAATGAGTACTGACAAAAAAGATAAATTGCTACTTTTACAGATCTTTGCCAATAAACCAATATTATGAAACAGTCTCATGTGTTTACTGAAGAGAAATGTTGACTTTCCCTAAAAACAGTAAACTTACGGCACTGAAGCTTGCTTTTTCCCCATTTCCCCTCTTTTAAGCTCCATGGCATCCTTGAAACTAGTAACCTCACTACTGCTGTACCCCTGAAACCGGCAGCCTAGCTGCCATTTGGAAGGCTCAGTTTAGTACAGTGTTCTTCAGAAGCACCACATTGGACTTGCATGTTAGCTTCTTGGAAGATTAGGACTTGCCGTTGTTAAACCTGAATTTGAGTGAAATCAGTGAGAAAAGCCTTACCCCTAATGCTTTTGTCAAAAACTATCCTTTAACATTGCAAAAGCAGCAGTTGGTCAGCATTGCAACTGCATGGCACAGCAATTCCAGTGGGGGACACAAGTCAATCCATTATGAAGTATTTCTCTATTTATTTTCTTTTCAGACAGTTTTCAGACAGTTACATTCAAATATACTCTTTATTTCTTGTTCAAAAGTCAAAAATAACATAGTATTTGGAGTCTCAAAAAGCAGCAAATATTTTTCCCTAACAATAAATAAGTTCTTTCCAACATCAACATACACTGTGATCCAACCTGTTTACAGTCATTCCCATGAGAACAAAAATAACCCTCTTTTGTGTATAGGATTGAGGATTAAACTGATAATGTGTTAGAGTAAGTCAACTTCCAGTAGGTAAAAGCTCTTGGTAAGTAGATAATAAAACATACTACAATGTCCAGTATAATTAAAATTATTTAATAATCAAATGCTTTAGAATTTCTGCCAAAATACATAATTGAATTGAAAAGAGTGCATAGCTACAATAAAGTCCTAAATATATGTAATATAATTATATTTATTTTCAGTCATGATTGAATTTAATACTTCTTCAAAAATTGGCATTGGTACAACTGACTAGACTTGTACCGTTGCTGCTATTGAACATACCTGGATACTTAACTTGTCTTTGGAAGCACAGTGATTAAGAGCTACGACTGCTAATCAAAAGGCTGGCCGTTCAGATCTACCAGCCTTCCCTTGGAAACCCTGTAGGATAGTTCCACTCTGCCATATAATGTTACTATGAATTCTATGGATTCCACTCAGTGGCAGTGACTTTTTTTTTTGTCCTTACCAAAAAATAAATAAGCCAGCCAAGTGCTGTCGAGTCGGATCCGACTCATGGCTATAATCAAGTATGTCAGTATCAATGAAACAAACAAAAATACCATTGCATGCTGGAACATAGGGATGAGATTTTTATAATTTTATAGTAATGTCTTTCCATGTATATATTCATACTTAGGGAAACCCTGGTGCTACACTGGTTAAGAGCTACAGTGGATAACAACAAGTTTAGCAGTTTGAATGCGACAGGTGGTCCTTGAAAACTTGATGCGGCAGTTCTTCTATATCTGTAGGGTGATTCTAAGTTGGAATCAACTCAATGGTAATGGTTTATTATTGTTTTTATTATTGTTCATGTATATGTTATCGATAGTTACTGTTAAGAAGGCTACCCCACGTACAAGAGAACAACAAAACTTTGTCTAGCCCTACAGCTTCTTACTGGTTGTGGCAGTGCTCAGTGTGTTGTTGTGGCAATTGTGTGTCTTGAATACCTTCCAACCTAGAGGGTTCATCTTCCAGTATATTAGATAATATTCTGTTGTGATCTATAGGGTGTTCATCTGCCGATTTTGGAAGTAGACCACCATGTCTTTCTTCCTAGTCTGTATTAGTCTGGGATATCCACTGAGTATGCCAATATTTAGATTATCTTTCCGTACTACTTAATTGATTTTCTGTCTAAATACCCAGGGGAGTTAACATCAGAAAACTCATTCTTATCAATGCCACCATGTCAAGTAAACTTACATGATTATGTTCAGTTACTTGTTTTGTTTTGTTTAACTCTTCTGCTTCTCAGAAATCTCAGTCCTTTGCTGTGATAGCAAATACTTGAGTATTTGAGTAGATAGATAGGGGTAGGATCTGGTTGAAAATGTATGCTGTGGTAAAGGCCTTCACTGCATCTCCTACATACTTCTTTAACCATTGGAATCATCCACAGCTGCCGTAAACCATTTCCTCCATTCAAAAGCTTCCCTACTCGAATATTCCTGTCTGGTACTGCAGAAGATGTGCCAAAATCAAGCACAGCCTGTGGGAGGTAGGGGTGCTGCTTTGGGAGGGTATAATGCCTCTCGGACAGCCTTCAGCAAATAGTGAGTGGGAGTCAGTGGATCAATGTCTCAATGGTTCAGTGTTCAAACGAGACAGTTCTGAAACCACTTCCATAACACTTTTAGAGTGACCACAGCAGATTGAGGCACATTTGCCCGGAGTGTGGACCCTTCATTGAAATCCTTTTTATGTCTTTTCTCTCTTTGCAGTCCCGCTTTCTCCGTTCTCTTGTTTATGAGCATCACCTTCCAAATAACCTACATGGAAGTGAGTCCTTGTTTTAGGATGTCTTTTGAGGGAGAAATCCAGCATAGCTGGTTAGGCTCTAACTAAGAGGATGGTGAGTTTGAGCGCATAACAGGACACAAGGTAGACAAGTGGCACAGACACAGACAAAAATGTAGTGTGCTGGTAAAACTTGTGGTCTCCAGGTAATTGTTTCTGTCTTCTCATTAGAGTAGAAAACCAAACAAATGCTGAATGTGATGATGTTCTGGAGTTTAAAAGAGTGAGAATATATAAATGACCAGCTAGGATAGTGCTAGAAAAATGAATTAGAAAAATATGACATGATTTCTCAAAAGAGCACACTTGGAATCGATGAACATTAGTTTTTAGTTACATAATTCATTAACATTTTGTTTTCTTCCAACAGAATTTAGCTGTGTAGCATATTAATGCAGTGCATGAGCAACTGGGTATGACTAGAGGTGTGTTTTACTCACGTGAGTATGATAAAAGAAGAGAAAGTGAAGGATGCTGCCAGTGCATGCAAGGGAATGATCATAAATTTTGATTAGGAAAATGAATCTAGTGAAATGATGAGCAAGGCTGAAAGTACTGGAAGTAGATGGAAAGTACTGGTGGGCTGAGCTGAATTCAGAGAGAGAGAGAGTAGAAAAGTGATGATGTTGAAGAAAGATTTTTAAGTTGAGTTTTGGAAGGTTATGGCTTTTGTCAAGGAGACATGCTACAGGATGTGATTGTGGAAATCAATGGCTAGAGCTGGATGCAAGATGGGCTCATTAAAATACGAAGACAGATACTAAGAAAAAGATTAAGTGTTTTTAAAATTGAAATAGAAAAGAATTATGACAGATGTAGTGTTAGAAAAAGTTAATTGGGATGAAATAATTTAAAAGAGGAAGGAAGGACAATAATCTGAAAGTCAGAATGAGAAACTTTGGATTAAATACATAGATAGTCAGTTTAAGGAGTTACAAGATGCTCAGTATTTTCCAGACTATACGTTAACCTGATTGAAAGTCTATCTAAAGAGTGACTGTGTCCCTGAGAAGGAGGGGTGTGAATCTCAGGCTCATAAGAATGAGGTGTTCAAAAGTCCACACTGCCTGCCAATACAGTCCAGAAGGGAAATAATCTTAGTCACTAGATTTGCCATCTACTGGTATTTGGTTCTAGTGACAGTGAACTTCATAATTTCAACAAAAGAAATTGTAGTTGTTGTTAGTTATCTTCAAAAGCTCATAACACATAGCGACCTTATATACAAGAGAGGGGAACAGTGCCCACCCTGCACCACTCTCACAGTTGCCGTTATGTTTGACCCTATTATTGTAGCTACTGTGTCAATCCATCTCATTGAGGAGGTTTCTATTCTCTGGAAACCTTCAGCTTTAATGAGCATACTGTCCTCTAGGGACTGGTCCTTCCTGATAATACATTAAATGAATGAGAGATGCAGTCTTGACATCCTCTTTTCCAGGGGGCCTTCTGGCTTTACTTCTTCCAAGACAGGATTGTTTGTTCTTTTGGAAGTCCACGGTTCAGCATTCTTCACCAACACCGTAATTCAAAGGTATTGATTGCTCTTTGGTCTTTCTTATGCATAGTTCAGTTTGCACATAAACACAAGGCTTGTGTCGGACACACCTTAGTCCTCAAAGTTTATCTCTGCTTTCTAAAATTTGCAGTGTATTTGCCCAATGCAATACTTTAATTTTTCACTACTGGTTCCACAGATATTGATTGCAGATCCAAGTAAAATACATAAAAGTAAAATAAAATCCTTGAAATGGTAACGCTTTTCTCCATTTATCATGATATTGCTCATTGGTTCAGTTGTGAAGATTTTGTTTTCTTTGTATTGAGGTGTAAGTCTTACTAAAGGCTGTGGCCTTTAATATCCTTCAGTAAGTGTTGGAAGTCCTCTTCACTTCCAGCAAGCAAGGTTGTATCATCCGCATATTCCAGGTTGTTAACAAATCTTCCTCCAATCCTGATGCAATAGCCTTCTTCATAAAGTCCAGCTTCCCAGACTATCTGCCTAGCATACATATTTAATAAATAAAGGCTATAACCCCGACACATTCTTTTTCTGACTTTAAAACACACAGTATTCCTTGGTTCTGTTCAAATGTCTGCCTCTTGGTCTATGTATAGGTTCATCACAAACATTCTTAAGTTTCCGGAATTCCCATTCTTTGAAATGTTATTCATAATGTTTTGTGATCCACACAATCAGATGCCTTTGCATAGTCCATAAAATACAGGTGAGCATCATTCTGGTGTTCTCTGCTTTCTGCCAAGATTTGCCTGATACTGGCAATGATATCCATCATTCCACATTCTTTTCTAAATCTGGCTTCAATTTGTGACAATTTCTTGTCAGTGTATTACTGTAACCACTGTTGAATTATCTTCAACAAAATTTTAATATCAAATAATTTAATGTTTAATTTAATATCAGATAATTTCTATTACTCATATGGTTTTCATTGGCCAACTTTTTCAGAAGTTGACTGTCAGGTCCTTCTCACCAGTCTATTTTATTCTGGAAACTGTATGGAAGTCTGTCCACCATGGATAATAAATCAGTGGCATAGTTTCCAGTACTGCAGAAACATACAAACCACTACAGTACAACAAACTGACATATGAGGGGTGAAGGAAATTGTTATTTGTATTACAATCTGTTTACCCAAACAGCTTCACTAAATTAGGCAGAAAGTATTTTGACCATGTTGTTGCAAGTATTCCTGTCAGTATTTTGTATTATTAGAAAATGTTTTTTCTGGAAATCCACATCAGTATCCTGCACTGATTCACTGGAGTCTGTCTTGGAAAACTGCGTTAGCTCTCAGAAAACTGAAACGCCAGGCTTCTGAACCTTTCATGCTAATGTCCAAACTCGTGGCCACAACTATTCTCCCAGGTAATGTCACCATTTGAGTGACAGCATTTGTTCTCTGCTTCCACTGTGTCCTTACTGATAATTGTCCTTAAAATTTCACATGATTTCTTTACAAACGTATGCCTGATTTACATATTCTCACTCTACGTAAGTGGTTGCTGTCATATGTATTCTGTCACAGCTTCAGGAAAAAAAAATTAGTGTGTTAGTAATGTAAAAAATGCAAAAAATAATTATTGCTGAGATATTCTTTTCTGGCTTTTCTCTCTACTTATAAAAGGCATATAAGATTACCAGACATTAATTGAGTTATAAAATTTCTCAGAGGCATTTCTGTCAAAGCCGGTAATAATTTCACAGGTACGTAATTATAGTGAGCTTTCTCTCCATCTAATGTCTACCAGAGACTTGTTCCTTTTGGGAAATAGAAGTTCAAAGGTGACAGCTGAGGTAAATGTTATTCTCAGTCTTATCCTAAGCTAGTAGAAAAATCTATCCACTTAATGTTTTTAATAAATGATTTTGTGGTCATCTGATAAGAAGAAGATAGCATATAAAATTCCAGATGGTTCTAAGTACGGACACCATGTATTAATCAAGATAATGCACATTTACAGCAATGCTCAGGAGCAGCTAGATCAACAAACAATAATTTTGGCTATTATATCAGCACGACAAAAATCAACATCTTTAAATATTCATTAGCTAACAAAAGCGGTTTCATTTTTGATACATGTTACAAGCTGAACAGCCAAAAAGGAGGGACAGTTTTCCTTATGGCATATAGATTAATGGTGGAAATATAACGTAAAAGGCTTTGACTTTAAAATCTCATTCACTGCTTGAAGTAAATCCTGTTGTCATAGTGATTAAGGCTTAGGCTGCTAACCAAAAGGTTGGCAGTTTCAATCTACCAGGTGCTCCATGTGGGGCTTTCTACTCTGTCCTCTAGGGCTATTATGAGTGAAATCTACTCACTGGCAGAGGGTTTGGTTTTGGTTTATGAGATCTCTGCAATGCAAAATGATATGCTTTTAAATAGTGTGTTACAATACAGGTTCCTTTAGTTCTTATTTTCTTCTTGCCCTGCAACATCAACTAGACAGGCAAAGAAATAAAAAGCGTCTGCATACCCAACAAATATTGGTGATAGCTTTACAACGTGGTTGATGTAATTGATCTCACCAACTTGTATAGGTGAAAATTTTGAAAATGGTAAATGTTGTATTAACTGTATTTTACAACAATTAAAAAACTGAATTATAAGAGTATCTTAGGAAGCTAGAGGGAGCTGTCATTTTTAACTAAAAACAGTCTTGTGCAGTTCAAGGGGGAAGAGACCTAGAAGCCACTCTAATACCAAATGAAACATCCCAGTTCCATATAGGCACATTGAAATACAATGATTCACTCTTTTCATCTACCCAACAAACAGTTATTGAATGTGCACTTATTGCGAGGCATTGCTCTGGACTTCAGTTGTCTTATCTTTGGTGTTTAATCCTTCAGAGCCTCCTTAGCATCTGACTCCAGTCTATCTTTCCAACTCATCTACTTGTCCTTGCATCACTCTGGAGTCTTAATTTTCTGACACTGTTTCCAATCTTTTCCCTGTGGCTCACTCTTAAATATCTCTACTTTGACAAAAATTTAGACCTTTTCAAAATGGACAATATATTGATTCTACTGATTTGTAATATGTTTTCTGCCAATTCTGAATTTGTTTTCTTCTTTCTCCATCTTTAGGGCCATAATGCGTTACCTATTCCTGTCTCCAGAACTCTCTATTAGTAAACCCTCCTTGAAACCAAATAGGGAGTCGGGATTCGTCCCGCTGTGGGGACACCACACAATAGCTCCTATAGACTAACTGGAAGGCTGCTGAATTTCCCAGCAACTGTACCCTGAAAAAGCATGACTGTGTGACTATGGGGAGGAGATGACATTGCAAGCAGCATAGAAAAAACAAAAAATACTTGGGAAACATATGAGTATTTACTCACTGCAGCTTTCTACTAAGTAGTCCAGTTGACTTAGAAGAGATAGAGGAAATGCCTTAAGAAAAGCATTTGACAAAAAATTTGTTCCACTTAGTTTACATGGTAAATCAAAATGCATAAGAATAAATGTATTTGTATTTGAATGTTAAATTCCGCAAGGATATAACGTGCCACTAATTATGCCGGGTTTAAAAATTTAAAAACAAACAAACAAATGGAGCCAAAGTGACAGAAAGCAGTTTAAATTTATATAAATCTTAGTAAAGGATTACTTAAAATCACACTGGTATAATTTCAGGACAAAACTACACATCACTTATATTCTAAAGAGGTTAGGATTTTTTTTAATATTTAAATTTGTATAGTAGGAAATACAGGCAAGGAACGATAGATAAACCACAGCATTTATTGTGTGCATAGCCACAGAGGAAATAAACCTATTTTGAGCCAGTCTGGCATATATGCAAACCTATACATTTTTATACCAGATATGTTATTTATAATTACTTTGATAACGTATTAGCTGGTGTTCTTTTTCTCACTACAAAACTTTTATAAGTATTCCTTCACAGACAAACATCCTTATATGTCTTGCTATAGAGATGTCAGTGAAAAATCTTTCAGCTACCATATTTTTACACAAATAATGCACACTATGTTTTTTTGCCAACTATACCCTCCCTCTCGTGAGGTATTTTCATAAATATCACTATGCCAATTTTTTTATTTGTTTTAAAAAAGTTTCGTATAGCATCCCTATGAAAGTACCTTGCAGGGGAAGAGGCTGTAGTTGACATACAAATGTAAAAAGAAAGTCTTATTTGCATAAAATACATTAAAGAAATTACCAGAGTGTATGACTCACAATTTTTACTTCATGATTGGTAATGCTTATAGAAAATATTTCAGAAGGATGAAGAACAAAGCCCTGGCTACACAGAGTACCCTTCTGGATAAACAAAACAAAAAACAAACACCAATGTGCTAAATAAGTCATTTGTTGCTGTTCAGCAGCAGGCTTTGGCCATATTACTATGAAGAGAATTAGTTATGTACATTAGGATCCAACAAACGTATGCACAGATAATGATTTAAAAAAAAAAAGAGGGCAGAGAAATACGATATTATCTAAGTTGATCTCAAGTTTTTGTTTTTAAGACTGACAAACTTAAACTATCAATGTTTAATGACAAAAGCACTTCTGTGAGCTTCCTGTTGCTAATGTCAGTAAGAAGATAGAGCTAGTCAATAGGCAGTGCTTTATTCCTTATTTCCTTGATTTCTTAATTCATCACTTCAACCAATTATTTTATATTCTGAATTCATGAAATTTCTCTTTCCCCCACCGAGAAATTCCAATATTGTTCCAATTAAAACTTCATTAAATCTAGATGAGTTGCTCATTACCAATAAAATTATGAAAAGTATTAAATGAATTAATGATTAGTTACCTTTGGGGATTGTTACTTATTTAAAGGGAAACAGCCTGGAGAACACTTCTAGAATATCTGAGTAGAAAGTATACTTCATTCCAAGTAGCAACCACTTTCTCAAATATTGACCTGGAATGGCTTCCCTTGCAATTTTCTTGAACTATAGTTGTATAATATTCAATTTCAGACTTAGATAAATTACAAGACTAGTACAAAAAAAAAGTCTGTATACTGTTCACCTAGATTTTGCAAATGTTAGCATTTTTACTGTATTTACTCTCTAGACAGACAATGGTTTTTGGATTTTTAATCATTCGAGAGAAAACAAGGATCATATTCTAGATGACATTGGTTCAGTTATATAATGAAAGATTGGTATAGATAAAATAATACATAATCTTCAAGGTTTAGTCATATTTGACAATTATCTCAATGATTTTTTTATTATTATTATGATTGAGTGAAAATTTACATTCCCATATAAATTTGCATGCCCACCTATATGCAGCTCTCAATACTCTCCCTGCCCAGCAACAGCACACTTCTCCTCTCCTCTCCATACATGTATTATCCTCCCAACAATCCCCTATCCCCTCAACACCACCCACTCCCCCACCTCCATTAAGAGGTCAACAAAGTGACATCCTGTGGATGCATGAGACCATGATGTGCACACATGATATGGTCACTCTGTGTCGCCAAGACTAATCCATTCCTGTCTGAAGAGTTGACCTCCATTGTGATTTATGGACAGGGGCAGCATCAGGGCCAAAGGCCATGCTCCCAGGGGAACCCCAAGGCCCCTGGACCATCAATTGTGTTCTTCTGGTGGAGATCTCGGTTGTACTCCTTTTTATTCTTGTGTTGCCAGTGAGACTCAACTTTGTAAGCCCCATCACAGCTATCACTGGAGGTGGCCAGGCACCATCCAATTCTTCCGGTCACAAGTCAATGTAATTACCCACTCACATGGGTTTCTCTGTCTTCTGGGTTCTCTTTCCTCCATGTTGTTTTGGTCCCCGGTGATCATCTGTTCCAGCTGAGTCAGGACCATTTGGTATACTTCAGATGGCAGCTTGGCAGCTTTTAAGGTCCCAGATGATGTTCACCAATGTGGGATGCAGATGGCTCTCTTAGCAAAATACTAGTTGTACCAATTTGGCCTCAACTTCCCCTGACAGCATGGTCCCCAGCACCTCGACCCAGCTACTCTCTCCTTGCAATATTGGATTAAGATGGCAGGAGTAATGTTATGTTGAAGTCCAGTTAATATTGATCTTGTTTCTAATGTGTGCTGTTGCAGATTTCACCCAACTAAATTTCTATAAACTATCTAATCTAAACCCTTCACCTCCCTCCCTCCTCAGCCTTACAGCCATCAAAGAGTCTTTCCTTCTATGCACGAGTCTGTTTTTAAGTTATTGTTGTAGGGACCTCATATAATATTTGCCCTTTTGTTGCTGACTACTTTCACTCAACACAGTAGCCTCCAGTTGAAACCAAGTTATAAGAGGTTTCCTAAAATCATCATTGTTCTTTATTATTGCATAGTGTTCCACTGAGCATATATACCATAGTTTACCTATCCATTGCACTGTTGTTGGGCATCTGGCTTGATTCCTTCTTTTTGTTATTGCAGACTGTGCTGTGATAAATATTCGTGTGCATGTATCAGTTGGTGTGAATGGCCTTGGTTCTTTAGGATATATTCTTAGCAGTGGAATTACTGGGTCAAATGGTATATCTAGATCCAGCTTTTTAAGGAAGCACCAGATGGCTTTCCAAAGAGGTTGCACCATTTTGCAATCCCACCAACAGTGCGGAGAGTTCCAATGTCTCCCAACCTCTCCATTTGTAATTTTGAGTTTTTTGGATGATAGTCAACCTTGTAGGGATGAGATGTTATCTCGTTGTAGTTTTGATTTGAATTTCTTTAATAGCTAATGATCATGAACATGTCCGCATGCGTTTTTCAGCTGCCTGGATGTCCTCTTGAGAGAAGTGTCTGTCCATCTCCTTTGCCCATTGCTTGACTGGATTATCTATCTTTTTCTTATTGGTATTCTGAAGTACCTTATAGATTATGGAGATCAGGTGTCGGTTTGGCATATAGTTGCCAAATATTTTTTTTTCCCATTCTGTAGGTGGCCTTTTAATTCTATTAATAAAGTCTTTGGATGAGCAAAAGTGTTTGATTCCTAGTAGTTCTTATTTATCTGTTTTCTCTTCTGTTGTTTGTGGTTTGTTTGGCAGATTTTGAAGTCTGTCTATGTTGTGTATTAAAACTTCCATTGTTGTTCCCACTTTTTCTTGGATGAGGTTTATTGTTTCAGATTTGATATTTAGGTCTCTTATCCAGTTTGAGTTGGTTTTTGTATGCCAAAGCCAAGCTAAGTGCCATAGGGTGTGAGATATGGGTCTTGTTTCAGTTTATTGCAGATGGATATGCAATTTTGCCAGCACCATTTGTTGAAGAGATTGTTTTTACCCCAGCTTTATGTCTCAGGGCCTTTGTCAAATATCAACTGTTTATAGGAAGATGGTGTCATCTCTGGGATCTCAGTTCTTCTCCATTGATCTATCTGCTTCTTTTTGTACCAGTACCCAGGTATTTTGACAACTCTGACAATGTAACAGGTTCTAATGTCGGGTAGAGAGAGGCCTCCCAGTGTGTTCGTATTCTCCAGTAATGCTTTATTTATCGGCAGCTTCTTCCCTTTTCACACAAATTTGGTGATTTGTCTATATGTCCCTTTTTGTACCAGTACCAGGCTGTTTTGACTACTGTGGCTGTGTAACAGTTTCTAAAGTTGGGTAGTGAGAAGCCTCTTAAGGTGTTCTTCTTCAGTAGTGCTTTGCATATCCAGGATTTCTTCCTTTTCCTAACAAAGTTAGTGATTTGTTTCTCCATCTCATTAAAAAATGTCCCTGGAGGGGCGGAGTCAAGATGGCAGACTAAGCACACATCTCTTTATATCCCTCTGGAAACCAAGACCTGAATTGACAATCAAACAGAGCCTTCTGATCACCTAATCAGCCTCAGGACATGGCACAGAGCTGTTAATTGGGACTTCATACCACTCAGCAAAAAACCTCTATTTCACTGACTCCCACTCCTGGCTAGCCCCGGCTGTCACGGACACAAGGTAAACGCACGATTTTGACATTTTTTTTGCTCTGTCTCGGCTGGTGGGCGCAGCTGGGTCTTGCCTGGCAGCTGGACTCAGACGCGCTGCTGGGGGGATAGGCAGGCGAAATTCCCATATTCTGAGAGCCAGGCTCAGGACTCTGTTAATCTAGCCACTTTGAGACTTCCGTTTTGTAGCTGCCTCAGTGGGGTTTCTGCGGAGCTCCTCGGTCAGGGTGCAGGACGCCATGTTGGTACCGAGATTTTAGCGGGACCTCGTTCTTAGCCTGGGAGCCAGCGCCTGCAAACAGGACAGCGCTTCTCCGACAGAAAAGTAGTGATTTTGCACAGTGCTGCCTACGCTGGGGGCCCTGCAACAGAAGCAGAGGAATCGCTGCCTCTGGGCACCTTTAGCCCCCCTGTCTGCTGCCTGTGTGGAGGACGCCATCTTGGATACGGTGGCTGCATCTGGACCTAATTCTTAGATTGGGAGCCAGAGCCGGCTCACAGGAGAGCACTTTCCTATCACTAAACCAGTACTCGACGCAGTGTTGGCTAAGGCTAGGCCCTGTCAGCAGAGGCCAACAGGGCAGTAGCATTGCTGTATTCTGAACTAGTTTGTTATCATCTGGGGTTGGATATAGTGGTGCTTACTTTGTCAGATGAGAAGAGAGACCTCTACACCTGAAAACCTAACTGACATGTGAACTGGTCAGATACCTTTTGCTTTACATTTGAAGATAGCCTAGAGAAACATTTGCAATCCATCCTCACAGTACCTCTTCCAGCCTCTATATACTCAAATGGGACCCAAAAAGCAACAGACAATTGTGGCATACAAGCAATCCCTCATGGCTTCAGAAGGCTCCCAAATAAAGCAACCAAGGAGTTTTCCAGATGAAGAAACTTTTATGACAGCATCAGGAAGCAAATACAAATTGATTATATGCAGAGCCCTTCTAGACATTATACAAAATGCAGCAGAACAAAAGGAAAAATTAAGCAAGATGTTCCATCTGATGGAACACGAGTACTCTGAAATTCAACAGATCAAGAAGCAAATCAAAGACATAGAAACTTCCATGCAAAGGCAAGAAAACAGAATGGAACAAATGGAAAAAAGAATTTCTGACTTGGAAGACAGAGCTACTGATGCCAGCATCTATGAGCAGAAATCAGAAAAAAGAAACAAGAAAAATGAAGAAACATTAAGAAGCATGTGGGACTCTATTAAGAGAAACAACCTTCAATTAATTGGAGTCCCTGAACAGGGTGAGACATCTGAGAACACAGAGAGTATTGTTGCTGAGCTGCTGAAAGAAAACTTCCCAGAAATCATGAAGGAAGAGAATATAGACATCTCAGATGCATATCGTACGCCACCCAATATAGATCTCACAAGAAAGACTCCAAGACATACTATAATCAAGCTTAACAAAATGAAACATAGCAGCAACTCTTAAAGGCAGCAAGACTCAAGACAAAGCTAACATTCAGAGGGAAACCCTGTAGGCTTTCGTCAGATTTCTCAGCAGAAACCATGCTGGCACGGAGACAGTGACATGACACATTGAAAGTCTTGAAGGAGAAGAACTTCCAACCAAGAATTATATATCCTGCAAAACTATCTTTCAAATACAAAAATGAAATTAAGTCATTCCCAGATAAACAGAAACTCAGAGACTTTGTAAAAACCAAACCC
Source organism: Heterohyrax brucei (assembly GCA_028571685.1). Taxonomy (NCBI): domain Eukaryota; kingdom Metazoa; phylum Chordata; class Mammalia; order Hyracoidea; family Procaviidae; genus Heterohyrax; species Heterohyrax brucei. The sequence continues at coordinate 92,250,217 of CM053146.1, forward strand.
AAACTACAAGAAATACTGAAAGAATTTCTTGGCTTTGGCTTAGAAGAACAAAACCACTAAATTTATATTTCAGAACGACACACTGCTCAATACTCTACTCATTTAGGGAAGGCTCCAAAGTAAATCACAGCTTTGATATGGAAAGAAGCAATCCAGTGATCATATGAAAACTATGGTGTCATCATAATAAAAAGAGGGATGTACTATAGTTGTTATAGTCCTTCCAGATGGAGAGGAAGATGACAAGACTAGTAGTGATTAAAATTGGGTTTATAATAGTTTATTAAGGGTGTTCATAGGGGCAGCTGTAATGCACAACAAAGATGTATCATACCATTTCAAGAAATCTAACACATGAGTCTCAACAACTATAAAACCAGCTCTGAAAAAGGTGAAAAATCAACTCACAAAAAAGAGTGTCCCAGACAGACTAATAAGAACAACAGAGAAAACATCACCATAAAAATAAACACATCACAATGGCAGCACTGAACACATATCAATCCATAATTACATTGAATGTGAATGGACTGAATGCTCCAGTAAAGAGACACCGAGTGTCATCTTGGATCAAAAGACACGACCCATCCATATGTTGTCTACAAGAAACTCACTTGAGACCTAAAGACAGGAACAAACTGAAAATTAAAGGATGGAAGAATATATATCAAGCTAACAATGAACAAAGAAGAGCAGGGGTGGCAATTCTAATCTCAGACAAAATCAATTTTAATGTCAAATCCACCATCGTGGACAAAGACGGACACTATTTATTGCTGAAAGGTTCAGTACACAAGCACGACTTAAGTATATTAAATATTTATGGACCTAATGTCAGAGCACCTAAATATGTCGAAGAAACACTGACTGCGTTAAAAGAGTGTTAGATGACTCCACAATAATAGTGGGAGACTTTAACATTCCACTCTCATTACTAGACAGATCATCTAGAAAAAAGCTCAGTAAACATACAGATCTGATTGGCACAATTAACCAACTAAGCCCCATTGATATATACAGAACTTTCCCCCTATCAGCAGACAACTACACCTTCTTCTCCAGTGCACATGGAACATTCTCCAGAATTGACCACGTGATAGGCCAGAATGCAATGCTCAACAAAATCCATACCACTGAATTACTCCAAAGCATCTTCTCAGATCATAAAGCCATCAAAGTTGAAATCAACAGCAGAAAAAACATAGATAGAAAGTGGAACTCTTGGAAACTGAACAACATCTTGCTCAAAAAACATGGGTTATAGAGCAAATCAAGGATGAATTAAAGAAATTCATGGATTCCAATGAGAATGAAAACACTTTCTACCAGAACCTATGGGATACAGCCAAAGCAGTGCTCAGAGGTCTGTTTATCTCCATAAATGCACACATCTGGAAGGAAGAAAGAAATCAAATCAATGAACTAACTCTACAGCTTGAACAAGTAGAAAGAGAACAACAGAGGAACCACTCGGGCACCAGAAGAAATGAGATCATAAAGATTAGAGCAGTGCTAAATGAATTAGAGAATAGAAAATCAATTGAAAGAATTGAAAAGACCAAAAGCTGGTTTTTTGAAAATATCAACAAAATTGATAAACCACTGGCTAAACTTACTAAAGAAAAGCAGGAAACAAATAACCCAAATTAGAAATGAGAGGGGAGTTGTCACCACAGACGCAACAGAAATCAAAAATATCAAAACAGAATACTATGAAAGACTGTACTCTAACAAATTTGAAAACCTAGGGGAAATGGACCAATTCCTTGACTCATACCATCTACCCAAATTATCACAACATGAGGCAGAACAACTTAATAAACCCATCACAAAGGAAGAGATTGAAAAGGTCATCAAAACACTGCCAACCAAAAAAAGTCCGGGCCCAGATGGCTTCATGGCAGAATTCTACCAAGCATTTAGAGAAGAGTTATCCCCAATACTACTGAGACTATTTCACAGTATAAAAAGGGATGGAGTACTCCCAAACTCATTCTATGAAGCCAGCATAACCATGATACCTAAGCCAGGGAAAGACCCAACAAAGACAGAGAACTACAGAGCAATATCACTCATGAACCTAGGTGCAAAAATCTTCAACAAAATTCTTGCCAACAGAATACAACAACATATCAAGAAAATAATCCATCATGACCAAGTGGGATTCATACCAGGGATGCAAGGCTGGTTCAACATCAGGAAAACAATTAATGTGATTAACCACATAAATAACACAAAAGACAAGGATCATCTGATATTGTCCATTGATGCTGAAATAGCATTTGATAAAGTCCAACACCCGTTCATGCTAAAAACTCTTAGCAAAATGGGCATAGACGGCAAATTCCTCAACACAATAAGGGCCATTTATACAAAGCCAATCGCCCACGTCATCCTGAATGGACAGAGACTGAAAGACTTTCCCTTGAGATCAGGAACTAAACAAAGAGGCCCACTCTCACATCTCCTATTCAACATTGTGCTAGAAGTTCTAGCCAGAGCAATTAGACAAGAGAAAGAAATAAAGGGCACCTGATTGGCAAAGGGGAAGTTATAATCTCCCTGTTTGCAGATGATATGATTGTATATGCAGAGAACCTCAAGGAATCTATAAGTAAGCTCCTCAACCTGATAGAAGAGTTCAGCAAAGTCTCAGGATAAAAGATAAACATAAGTAAATCAGTAGGATTCCTTTATACCAACAATGAGACTGTTAAGGAGGAAATTATCAAATCAATACCATTTATGATAGTCCCTAAGAAGATAAAGTACCTAGGAATTAATCTAACCAGAGAAACAACAGACCTTTAGAAAGAGAACCACAAGCCCTTACTACAAGAAACTAAGAGAGACATAGATAAATGGAAAAACCTACCCTGCTCATGGATAGGAAGACTTAACATTGTGAAAATGTCTATTTTACCCAAAGCAATTTATTTATATAATGCAATCCCAATACAAGTTCCAGCATCATTTTTTAATGAGATGGAGAAACAAATCACCAATTTTGTTTGGAAAGGGAAGAAGCCCCAGATAAGTAAGGCACTACTAAAGAAGAAGAACACACTGGGAGGCCTCTCATTACCCGACCTTAGAACATACTACACTGCCACAGTGGTCAAAACAGCCTGGTACTGGTACAAGAACAGACAGATGGATCAATGGAACAGAATTGAGACCCCAGAGATGACACCATCTGCCTATGAACAGTTGATATTCGACAAAGGCCCTAAGACATTAAACTGGGGTAAAAACAGTATCTTCAACAAATAGTGCTGGCAAAATTGGTTATCCATCTGCAATACACTGAATCAAGATACATATCTTACACCTTATACAAATACCAACTCCAACTGTATAAAAGACCTAAATATCAAACCTAAAACAATAAAGCTCATCCATGAAAAGATAGGAACAACAATGGAAGTTTTAATACACAATGGGGACAGACTCCAAAATCTGTCAAAGAAACCTCAATCAACAGAAGAGAAAATTTAAGAATCAAACACTTTTGCTCATCCAAAGGCCTTATTAATAGAATTAAAAGAACACTCACAGAATGGGAAAAAATATTTGGCAACTCTATGTCAGACCGACGGCTGATCTCCATAATCTATAAGATACTACAAAATATCAATAAGAAAGAAGACACACCATCCAATTAAGCGATGGCAAAGGAGATGTACAGACACTTCAAAAAGATCAGATCCAGGCAGCCAAAAAACACATGCAGACATGTTCACTATCTTTAGTTATTAAAGAAATTCAAATCAAGACAACAATGAGATACCATCTCACCCCAACAAGATTGACCATGATCCAGAAAACACAAAACAACAAATGCTGGAGAGGGTGTGGAGAAAGTGGAACCCTCCTACACTGTTGGTGGGGTTGCAAAATTGTCCAGCCTCTTTGGAAGGCAATCTGGCGCTTCCATAAAAAAACGGATATCAATATACCATTTGATCCAGTAATTCCACTACTTGGAATATATTCTACAGAATCAAGGCCTTTCACACCAACGGACACATGCACCAGAATGTTTACCTCAGCACAGTCCACGATAGCAAAAAGATGGAATCAACCCAGATGCCCAACAATAGAAGAACGGATAGGTAAACTATGGTACCTATACTCAATGGAGCACTACACAGCGACAAAGAATAACAATGATTCCAGCAAACATCTCTTAACCTGGTTTCAACTGGAAGACATTATGTTGAGTGAAAGTAGTCAGCAACAAAGGGACAAATACTATATGAAACCTCTACGATAAGATCTGAAAAACAGACTTGCGTATAGAAGAAAAGATTCTTTGACAGGTGCAAGGGAGGGGAGGGAGGAAGGGGGAGGGCGGAGAGTTTAGTTTAGATAGTTACTTGAAATCTAGTTGGGAGAAAGCGGTGATAGCACACATTAGAAACAAGAACAACATTAAGTGGACTTCAGCATAACTTGAGTACTCCTTCCATCTTAACTCAATACTGCAAGGATAAAGTAGCTGGTGCGGGGGGCGGGGGACCATGCTCTTAGGTGAATTCCAGGCCAATTGGCACAACTAGCGTTTTGCTAAGAGAACTCTCTGTGCTCCACATTGGTCAGTGGCGTCTGGGGTCTTAAAAGCTGCCAAGCTGCCATCGGAGGACACAGATAATGGTCCCAACTCAGCAGGAACGGATGCTCACCGAGGACCAAAATGGCATGCGGTAAAGACAACCTAGAAGACAGAGAGACCCACAAGAGTGGGTGCCTACATCGACTTGGGACCGGAAGAACCAGATGGTGCCCGGCCACCACCAGTGATAGCCAAGATGGAGCTCACTAGGTTGAGTCTCAGTGGCAACAGAAGATTGTAAAAGGATGTATCCTGAGATCTCCACTAAAAGACCTCAATTGATGGTCCAGCGGTTTTGAGCTTCCCCTGAGAGCATGGCCCCTGGCCCTGATGGTGCCCTTGCTCATAAATTATAACAGAGGTCCACTCTTTGGACAGGAATGGATTGGACTTGGGAATGCAGAGTGACCATATATTGGTTGCACTTTATGGTTCTATACATCTATAGGATATCATCCCGCTGACCTCTGGCTGGAGGAAGGAGAGTGGATGGAAAGTAGGGGAAAGGAGGCTGCTGGGAGGATGAGACATGTATGAAGCAGACAGGAATAGTGTGCAGTCACCGGACAGGGAGAGCAGTGGAAGCTGTATATAGATGGGCATGTAAATTTATAAGGGAATGTACATTTTCACTCAGTCATGTTAAAGAAAAAAGAAAAAAAATATAACCTACGAAGGACAATCAGTAAGCCGAAGCTCAGAGCACTTAGAAACCGTGTGGGCAAGAAGGCAATGAAATGGTGTGTATTTAAGGTCTTGAAGGAAAAGAATTGCAGCCAGAATTATATACAGAGCAAAACTCTCTCTCAAATATGATGGTAAAATTATGACGTTTCTCGATAAACAGAAAGTAAGAGAATTTTCAACAAATAAAATTACAAGAAATACTAAGAGACGTCTTTGGTTAGAAAACCAATAACAATCCAAGATTAGAACATAGAACACAGCAGCTTGAATATCAACTTAAACAAGGGAATCACGTAGATAAATCAAAGGCAAAACACTGAAAAATAGAGAAACAGAGACATCATTATGTAAACACTATAGCAAAAAAGAGGGACTTAAAAGAAAATGTAGCTATAGATCTTTCATATGGAGAGGAAGTCGAGGTAATACAAAGAAATTAAAACTGGTTTAAATTTAGAAAAATAGGAGTAAATATTAAGGTAACCACAACAAAATAAAAAACAAGGAAATCGTGAAGTCTCAGCAAAGAAAAATCCAGCTAACATTTTAATAGATAAATGCACATGAACAAAAAAGACTTTCACAGAAAACTTAGTGGAACAAAGAAATTCTCTACAAAGTACAGAAATAATAAAAATAATAAGAAGATATCAATTACCAGTTGGGTTACTGCTTTCGTTATCTAGTACGTCTCTAACAGAAATACCAGAAGTGGATGGCTTTAACAAAGAAAATTTTATTCTGACACAGTTAAGTAGGCTAAAGTCCGAATTCAGGGTGTGTGCACCAAGGGAAGGCTCTTCTTCTTTGATGGCTCTGAAGGAAGGTCCTTGTGATGTATCAGTCTTTCTTTCTTTGGTATGGGAGTATCTTGGCACAGGAATCTTAGGTCTGAAGGATGTGCTCAGCTCTTGAACTGTGGTCTTGATTGTGTGAAGTCCCCAACTTTGTGCTTGTTTCCTTTTCCTTTTAGCTCTTTTTGGATAAAAGGTGGCACAAGCCACTCTCCAGGGACACTCACTTTACAGTGGAGCAGGGAGGTGACCTTCGGAAGGGATTTACAGTCTCACCCTAATCCTCTTTATCATACAACATAGGAAGACCACAAATAGAGGTCAATCACAGAGTACAGTAATCACAACTCAAGCAAATTTCTACAGATATTTTTCAAAGTACACAATTCAATTCGTGACAGTCATCTGTGGTAAACAAGTTCATCAGAGCTTCCAGAATAACACCGACTAGGATTGAATGCCTGGAAGCAACCTCTAAAACTTGGCCAATGAACACCTTATGGATAAAACCACAATATGTTCTGATATGGTACTAGCAATGTGCTCTCTGCTTTGGAAGCCACTCAAAATACATAGTGACCACAACAATGGACTCAAACATATCAAGTCTTGTAAAGATGGTGCAGGACCAAAGGTTTTTTTTCTATTGTGCATCAGTTACAATGGACTCAAACACATCAACTGTCATGAAGATAGTGCAGAAGCTGGCAAGGATTTATTGTGTTGTGCATGAGTCTCCATGATTTGGATCTGACTTGATGGCAACTAACAACACAGACAGATAGATAGGCAGTCAGATGGATGGACAGATAGATGGATAGATAAACACACAGATGTACAGATGTGTGTGTTTTACCCAACTCACTAAATGTCTCATATATATGTGAGATATATATGTATATATACATATATGTATGTGTGTGTGTGTGTGTGTACACACACACATACAGAGAGAGAGAGAGAGAGCTTGTGTGCCCTGGTGGCACAATGGCATAACGGTAAAGCACTTGGCTACTAACTGAAAGGTTGGTAGTTTCAATTCACCTAGCAGCTGTGCAAGAAAAAGGATCTAGCAATAAGCTCCCCAAAGACTGCACTCTGGGAAAGTCTATGGGGCAGCTCCGCTCTGTCACATAGTGTCTATAAGTCAAAATCTATTTGATGGCACACAATGTTATATAAATATATATATATATTTGCATATGTACATATAAGAAGGCTTGGGAGGAAGGAGTTTCCTAGGAATTTTAGACAGAACTGCAATATTGCTCTCAACATCAGGTATCAGCGGTCTTAGCACAGCTTCACAGCTTCACAGCTTTTCTGCTATGCTGAGTACAGAAATTCAAAGGATTATATTCTTTTATATGTTTATCAATGCATCACCTAGTTTAAAACGTGGGCCTTAAAAGAAAGGAAGATATTTAGCTGATTTTAAAACAAAATAATGCCCATAACCACTTTGCAGAAGGTGTATCAGAGGTCCATATCAAACATAATTTTATGAATTTGTAACCATCTTACTGCAATTCATAGAACCATAATTTCATGTGTCTTTGGGTCTTGCTCTTTCATCTCAGTATTCTCAGTACCTGGCACAAGCGGGCATCTGTCACTGCTTTCTGAATGATGAGAAAAATTACATGGAGTCAGTCTTCTTTTATGGAATGCACTGTAATGTCATCCTGCCTCACTGACTTGTGATACGTATCTTTGTGAGTGAAGTATGAAGTGTTCATTTCCCAAGTCTTCATATTTCCTAATGAAGTATGTGTTGCCTAAGCATATTTGTAAAAAGTTATGCAGCTTTAAAATAATCTTAAGGTTTATCTTCAAATTTGTGCAATTATCCAAACATGTACCTAACAGGAGCAGCTCAGATTAAGGAATTGAAGTTATTTATATGCGATGCTATTTGATGTCATAAATATTAATTTCAAAAGTATAGATTTACAGAAGAACATGACTATAACAAAAATATTTCTACAACTGTTGATGTCTTTTTTCCTTCTGCTTTTCAGCAACTCTTACCCTTTCCTCTCACACTGTTTTTTTTCTTAATCTTCTGTTTTTCCTTATAAATTAGTTTCAATTAAGTTATATTTAGGCAAGGCAGTATGTATATGAAGACTTTTCTAAATTTAATAAGGAGGTTGGGAAATTAGTTCTTTTTCAAAATGCTAGCATAGTATTTAAACCCGCTAGATTTTAATAAGTTTATTTTTAACTGGTTTTCTTCAAAGCATCACCACTGTGTATCAGTTCTTGTTTTTCTCCCTGAGTTTTAAATAAAACTAAGACTCATCTGGAGGAAGAATTCTTAAAACGGCAGCATTTAGCTTCCTACAGATTTCCTAAACTTTTGAATGATTAACCATAAGCCTTGGATTTTACAAATACCCTTTTTTGAGCACATTTGTTTTATAAAACACTTGATTAGATTGAATTTTCATATATCAGTCTAGAGTATTCTATTTATTCCCTGGAGTTCTGTTTAGTGCTTCCCCCTAAATGCCCTAGCCACTAGAATGGGTTCATTCAGTATTTCAACAAATAATTATTAAACATCTTCTATTGAAGAATGCTGCTATATGTAACATGCAAAAATATAGATAAGAACAAAACAGAGACGGTGCCTGTTTTCAAAGAGTTTACAGTTGAATCAGACACTCACATCCAAAATCATGCACGCTGTGAATTCTGTCATGTGGAAGTACATATAACCATATAACAGGTAGGCTTTATCCATTATAGAAGGTCAGATTGAATCAAGGAATTAAACAAGAAGGAGACAGTATGGAAAGAGCGCTAGAGAAAGGGAAAACTGTATCAAGCAGGAAGGAACATAGTACGGTTCAAGGACTAGGGTAACTAAAAAAGACTAAAGCAACTAAGACAGAGGAATTTTTGCACCAGAGACTAAATCCAGATGTCTTTGGTCACAGTGCAAACCCACGGCCTAAGCAGACTGCCATTTGCCAGCTTCCCACGTCTCCACACCAAGGACTGGCTGCTAAAGGTCTGTTTCCTTTCTCCAGCTACGTTTTCAACCTTGCCCCCAGGCTGGTATGCCCATTTAGTGTCATTTTGCTGTCATGGGCCTGCCTACTCTGAGTGAAGGAGGAACTTCAGGAGTGACTCTGTTACAGAGCTAAGAGTGCATCCAAGGACTACTCCATCAGAAAAGTACATCTGGTCTCTGTGTTGTGCGTATGTGAGAGAGAGAGTTAGAATTTTTTTCTCCCTTTTCCTCCAGCGCTCTCCAGAACTTGCTATTGTGATTCTTGTCAGAACAGCTGGTGGTGGTGCCTGGACACACTCTAGTTCTCCTGGACTCCTTTATGTGGAGGCTGTAGTTCTTGTGGTCCATTAGTTATTTGAACTAATCTTTCACTACGTCTTTGCTTTTCTTCATTCTCCCTTGGTCCAGCCAGTGTGAGATCAGTGGAGTATCTTAGATGACTGCTTACAAGCTTTGAAGACCTCAGGTGCTACTTACCAAAGCAGAATGTAGAAAGCTTTCTTTATAAACTGTGTTACTCCAGTTGAGCTAGGTGTTCCCTGAAACCATGATCCCAATAGCTCACACTCCAGTAATTCAGTCCCTTAGTGAGCCTGGATGTGTCTAAGGAGCTTCCATGACTTTGCCTTAGACAAGCTGTGCTGGCTTCCCCAGTACTGTGTACAACCTTACCCTTTACTAAAGTTACTACTTTTCTCTTATTTACTTAACATGTTTCCATCCCCATCCCTCAGCTCCTTCATAACACATCAAAGATTGTTTTTTTTGTGTGTAAACCTTTTCATAAGTTTTATAGTAATAGTCTCATACAATAGCTGTACTTTTGTGATTGACATATTTCACACAGCACAATACCCTCCCTATTCTTCCGTGTTGTAAGATGCTCCACAGATTCATCATTGTTCTTTATCATTGAGTGGTATTACACTGCATGTATGTAACACAGTTTGTCCATTTACCTGTTGGTGGGGACATAGGTTGTTTCTATCTTTTTGCTATTGTGAACAAAGCTCCAGCCAACATGGACACGTATGTATCTATTTGTGACAGCTCTTGTTTCTTTAGGGTATATCCCTGAGAGGAGGATTGCTGAATCATATGCTATTTCTGTTTCCAGCTTTTCAAGGAAGTGCCGTATCGTTCTCCAAAATGGTTGTATCATTTTACATTCCCACCAGCAATACATGAGAGTTCCAGTCTCCCTGTAGCCTCTCCAACATTTGTCCATTTATGTGTTCTTGAATCATGCCTGTAATAGGGGTACAAAAGGATCTTCTTGTGGTTTTGCTTTGCATTTCTCTGTTGGCTACTGCTTGTAAGAATTTCCTCATGTGTGTGTTAGCTGCTTGAATGTTTGGTGAAGTACCTGCTGATATCTGTCTTAGTCCTTCAGTGCTGCTTTAACAGAAATAATCACAAGTGGATGGCTTTAAAGAGAGGAATTTTATTTTCTCACTGTCAAGCAGATTAAAAGTCCAAATTCAGTATTTCAGCTCCAGGGGAAGGTTTTCTCTGCTAGCTCTGAAGGTCCATGTCATCAGTCTTCTCCTGGACTGGGAGCTTTTGAGACACAGGGATCTTGGTCCTTTCCAAGGGACACATTCTATTCTCAGCATCACTTTCTTGGTGGTGTGAGGACTATAAATCTCTGCTTGCTTCCCTTTCCTTTCTGTGCCAAAAGATTGCCTCAAAGCACAATACAGTCTTACACATTGATTCCTGTCTCCCCAACACACCTGGTACTCAACCTTCCTCCTTAATATCATAGGTATTTGTTCTATAACATGAAAGAACAGAACATCACACAATACCAGGAACCAGGGCTGAACCAAACCATCAAATACATTTCAAGAGAAAGCAATTCAATCCATGACAATATCCCTTGTCCACTTTTTTTTTTGTTGTTTTCTTTTTGCTTTAATTATGATTGAGTGAAAATATACAATCCCATATAAATTTACATACCTGCCAATGAGCGGATCCCACTGCTCTCCCTGCCTGGTGACAGCACATTCCTCCCGTCCATTCTGTATATGTCATATCCTCCTAACAGTCTCCTATTCCCTCCTCTCCACCCTCTTCCCCACCTCCAGTAAGAGGTCAGCAGGATGACATCCTATAGATGCACAGAACCTTTAAAGTACACACGTGATATAGTTGCTCTGTGTCACCAAGTCCAACCCATTTCTGTGCGAAGAGTTGACCTCCATTATGATTTATGGATGGAGTAGCATCAGGGCCAGGGGCCATGCTCCCAAGGCAATGCTAAGGCCCCTGGACCATCAATTGCAGTCTTTTAGTGGAGACCTCAGGGTGCACCCCTTTTTATTTTTGTGTTGCCTGTGAGACCCAACTTTGTGAGACCCATCATGGCTATGGTGGCCAGGCACCATCCGGTGCTTCTGGTCACATGTTGATGTAGTCACCTGCTCACATGGTTCTCTCTGTCTTCTGGGTTCTCTTTGCCCCGTGTTGTTTTGGTCCTTGGAGATCATCCGTTCCTGCTGAGTTAGGACCATTTGGTGTAACTGAGATGGTAGCTTGGTGGCTTTTAAGACCCTAGATGCCACTCAACAATTTGGGGTGCAGAATACTCTTTTAGCAAAAAGCTAGTTATGCCAGTTGACCTCCATGTCCCTTAAAAGCGTTATCCCCAGACACCCAGACCCCAGCTACTCCATCTTTGCAATATTGAGTTAAGATGGGAGAAGTAATCATGTTACATTAAAGTCCAGTTAAAATTGATCTTCTTTTCTAATGTGTGCTGTCACAGATTTCACCAAACCAACTTTCTATCAACTATCTAATCAATACCCCACCCTTTCCCTCTCTCCCTCCCCACCCTTCCAGCCTTCAGAGTTGTTGCTTCTATACATGAGTCTCTTTTTAAGTTTTTATAGTGGGGGTCTCATACAGTATTTGTCCTTTTGCCACTGACTACTTTCGCTCAATATAATGTCCTCCAATTGAAACCAGGTTATGAGATGCTTCCTAAAATCATCACTATTCTTTATCATTGCATAGTGTTCCACTGAGCATATATACCACAGTTTACCTATCCATTCCTCTATTGTTGGGCATCTGGGTTGATTCCATCTTTTTGCTATTGTGAGCTGTGCTTCAATAAACATTCTTGTGCATCTATCACTTGGTGTGAATGGCCTTGATTCTGTAGGATATATTCCAAGCAGTGGAACTACTGGGTCAAATGGTATATCTATTTCAAGCTTTTTAAGGAAGTGCAAGATTACTTTCCAAAGAGGTTGCACCGTTGCCACCAACCACATAGGAGAGTTCCAATCTCTCCACAGCCTCTCCAGCGTTTCTTGTTTCACATTTTTTGGATCATGGCCAACCTTGTTCAAGTTCCATGGTATCTCATTGTAGTTTTGTTTTGAATATCTTTAATAGCTAAAGGCCTCCCTGTGTGTTGTTCTTCTTCAGTAGTGCTGTCCTTATCTGGGGCTTCGTCCCTTTTCAAATAGTGCTGGTGATTTGTTTCTCCAAATTATCAAAAAAATATCATGGGAATTGGTATTGGGATTACATTCTATAAATAAACTGCTTTGGGTAAAACAGACATTTTCACAGTGTTGAGTCTTCCTATCCTTGAGCAGGGTAGGTTTCTCCATTTATGTAAGTTTCTCTTAGTTTCTTATAGTAAGGTCTTGTAGATCTCTTTGCAAGGATCTGTTATTTCTCTGGTTAGATTTATTCCTAGGTATTTTATCTTCTGGGGGGCTATAGTAAATGGTATTGATTTGGTGATTTCTTCTTTAATATTGTTGTTGGTATAAAGGAATCCTATTGATTTACTTATGTTTATCTTGTATCCTGAGACATTGCTGAACTCTTCTATCAATTTGAGTAGCTTATTTATGGATTCTTTAGGATTCTCTGTGTATACAATCGTATCATCTGCAAATAGGGAGATTTTACTTCTTCTTTGCCGGTGCAGATGCCATTTATTTCTTGGTCTTCTCTAATTGCTCTGGCTAGAACTTCTAGTACAACGTGGAATAGGAGAGGTGAGAGTGGGCATCCTTGTCTAGGTCCCGTTCTCAGGGAGGATTGTTTCAGTCTCTCTCCATTCAGGATGATGTAGGCAGTTGACTTTATATAAATGGCCCTTTTTGTACTGAGGAATTTGCTATCTATTCCTATTTTGATGAGAATTTTTAGCATGAATTGGTGTTGGACTTTATTAAGTGACTCTTCTGCATCAATAGACAAAATCATGTGATTCTTGTCGTTTGCATTATTTATGTGGTTGATCACATTGTTTTTCTGATGTTGAACCAGCCTTGCATCCCTGGTATGAATCCAACTTGGTCATGATGAATTATTTTTTTGATATGTTGTATTCTATTGGCAAGAATTTTGTTGAAGATTTTTGCATCTAGATTTATGAGTGATATCAGTCTGTAGTTCTCCTTTTTGGTTGGGTCTTTCCCTGGCTTTGGTATCAAGGGTTATGCTGGTTTCATAGAATGAACTTGGGAGTATTTCACCCCTTTCTGTGCTGTGAAACAGTCTCAGTAGCACTGGAGATAACTCTTCTCTAAAAGCTTCATAGAATTCTGTGGTGAAGTCATCTGGGCCCAGGCTTTTTTTGGCTGGTAGTTTTTAGATGATTTTTTTCAATCTCTTCCTTTGTGATGAGTTTATTCAGTTGTTTTGCTTCACCTTGTGAATGATTTTGGTAGGTGATATGAATCTAAGCATTTGTCCATTTCCTCTAGATTTTCAAATTTGTTAGAGTACAGACTTTCATAGTATTCTGTTATATTTTTGATTTCTGATGGATCTGTTGTGACAACTCTCCTCTTGTTTCTTATTTGGGTAATTTATTTCCTTCCCTCCCCCTTTTTTTACAGTAAGTTTAGCCAATGGTTTGTCAATTTTGTTGATCTTTTCAAAAAAACAGCTTTTGGTCTTTTTAATTTTTTTCAATTGTTCTTCTGTTCTCTAATTAGTGTAACTCTGCTCTAATCTGTTTTCTTCTGGTACCAGAAGGGTTCCTCTGTTGTTCTCTCTGTACTTGTTCAGGCTGTAGGGTTAGATCTTTGGTTTGGGTTCTTTCTAGATGTGTACACTGATAGAGATAAACTGACCTCTGAGCATGCTTTGGCTGTATTCCATAGGTTCTGGTAGGAAATGTTTTCATTCTTTTGGAGTCCCTAAGTTTCTTTATTTCATCCTTGACTTCCTCTGTAACTCATGGTTTTTAGAGCAAGATGTTCTTCAGTTGCCATGTGCTCCATTTTCTATCTATGTTTTTTCTATTACTGATTTTGACTTTAACTGCTTTGTTATCTGAGAATATGCTTTGCAATAATTCAATGGTATGGATTTTGTTGCCAAGCCAAGTGCCGTCGAGTCAGATCACACATATGATTAGTTTGGAAAATGTTGCATGTGCATCGGAGAAGAAGGTGTAGTTGTCTGCTAATGAACAGAAAGTTCTATATAAGTCAATGAGGTCTAGTTCGTTAATCGTGGCTATAAGATCTTCTGTGTCTTTATTGAGCTTTTTTTCTAGATGATCTGTCCAACATTGAGAGTGGGGTGTTGAAGTCTCCCACTATGATTGTGGAGTGATCTATCTCATTTTTGAGTGTAGCCAAACATATTTAGAGGCTGTATTTAGAGCCTCTAGTATTGGGTGCATAAATATTTAACATTGTTAAGTCCTGCTTGTGTATTGAACCTTTCAGCAATAAATCGTGTCCATCCTTGTCCACGATGGTGGATTTTACATTAAAATCTATTTTATCTGAGATTATTTTTGCCACAGCTGCTCTTCTTTGTGTATTGTTAGCTTGATATATATTCTTCCATCCTGTAATTTTTGGTTTGTTCACGTCTTTCAGTCTAAGATGAGTTTCATGTAAGCAACATATGGATGGGTCATGTCTTGTGATCCAAGATGCTACCCATTGTCTCTTTACTGAAGCATCCAGTCCATTCACATTCAATGTATTTTTTGATAGGTATGTGTGTAGTGCTGCCATTGTGATATGTTTACTTTTGTGTTGATGTTTTCTCTGTTTTTCTCATTATTCTGTTCTGGGACATTCTTCTTTATGAGTTGACTTTTCACCTTTTTCAGGGTTGGTTTTGTGATTGTTGAGACTGCTGTGTTACTCTTCTTGATTGGATATATTGCATCTTTATTGTGCTTTGTGGCTGCCCCTGTGATCCCCCTTAATAATCTGTTTTTTAACCCAATTTTAACTACTACAAGTCTTATTAACTTCCTCTCCATCTGGAAGGACTATAATGACAGTAGTACGTCCTCTTTTTAATATGATGACATCATAGTTTTCATGATATGCTCACTGGATCATTTCTTTCACTATTATGTGTTTGATTGAGTTTGGAGCCTTCCCTAACTGAGTAGGTTTCTGGATGATGTGACTTGTATTTACTCCTAAAATATAAAATTAATAGTTTTCTTCTTCTAAGCCAACAGCTTCTTTCAGTATTTCATGTAGCTTTGGTTTGGTTTTTACAAAGTCTCTGAATTTCTGTTTATTGGTGAATGTCTTGATTTCCCTTTCATATTTTAAAGATAGTTTGGCAGGATATATAATTCTTAGTTGGAAGCTCTTCTCTTTCAAAACTTTGAATGTGTCATGCCACTGTCTCTGTGCCAGCATTGTTTCTGCTGAGAAATCTGATGAAAGCCTACAGGGTTTCCTTTCGAGTGTTCACTTTGGTTTGATTCTTGCTGCCTTTAAGAGTTTCTGCTTGTGTTTCATTTGATTAAGCTTGATTATAATATGTCTTGGAGTCTTTCTTTTGGGATCTATATTCTCTTCTTTCATAATTTCTGGGAAGTTTTCTGTTAGCAGCTCAGCAACAATACTCATTCTTTTCTCAGGTGTCCCACCCTGTTCAGGAACTACAATTAATTGTAGATTGTTCCTTTTAAGAGAGTCCCAAATGGTTCTTAATGTTTCTCCATTTTTCTTGTTTCTTTTTTCTGATTTTTACTCATAAATGCTGGTGTCAGTAGCTCTGTCTTCCAAGTCAGAAAGTCTATTTTCCATTTGTTCCATTGTGTTTTCTTGGCTTCAAACCAAACTTTCTCTCTCTTTGATTTTGTTCTTGATTTATTGGATTTCAGAGTACTGGTGTTCCATCAGATCAAACAGCTTGCTTAATTTTTCATTTTGCTCTGCTGGATTTTGTATAAGGTCTAAAAGGGCTCTGTATGTAATCCTTTTGTACTCACCCTCTGATAGTTTCAGAAAGACTTTCTCATCTGCTATGTTCTTTTGATCTTTCTTTTGTGGGCCTTCTGAAGCCATAGGTGAATTCTTCCTAATGTTCCAGTGCAAAGTTTGTTGCTTTTTGGGCATTTGGAGTTTGTTTGCTCACCAATCCCATCCGCAGTGTGTCTGAGCCTCACTGCCAGTTAGACTTCAGCCCCTCCTGCTGGCTAAGACAGAGAAAAAAGAAAGTTAAAATGATGATTTACCTTCAATCCACGGATCTGATACTCATCAAGGGTGGGGGTCGGCGAAAGAGAAGTTTCCCACTCAGTGGTATGTAGACCAAATAGACAGCACTATGCCATGTCCTAGGGCTCACTAGGTGTCCAAAAGGCTCAGTTTAATTATCAATTCAGGACTTGGTTTCCAGAGGGATTTAGGGAGACGTGTGTTTAGTCCACCATATTGACTCTGCCCCCCTTGTCCACTTTTTAATTAGACTATTTGTCTTTTCGTTGTAGATGTGTGGATGTACCTGTGGGTTTAGAGATTAGAGCTCTGTCATATTTGTCATAGCTGAAATTCTTCTCCCAGTCTATAGGTTCTCTTTTCACTCCTTTAGTGAAGTCTTTTGATAAGCACATATGTTCAATTTTTATAAGATCTCAGTTATATAGCTTATCTTCTAGAGTCTGTAGTGTTGTTAGTTATGGTTTTTACCCTGTTAATACCATGTATGACAGTCTCTGGTGTTGATCCTATTTTTTTCTTCAATGATATTTACAGTTTGAGGTTTTATGTTTAGACGTTTATCCATTATGGGGGTCAGGGCAGGGAAGGTATCAACAGATCATGCCTGTGCTGCTTGGTAATGTGATGCTGATTGCACGGTTCAGATAGACATGGAAGAGGGTGGAGAATGTGATATGTAGAGCTTAGTAGATGCGGGAAAGAAGAGAGATAAACAGAAGCAAAAAAAAGAACAGGAAACCTGCTATTGGAGTGAGACAGACCAGGGGAAGCTGAGTGCCAGTAGCTTTCTAGCTTGGAAGTATAACACAGCCTGTCAAAAAGGTACAGATACAACACACACAGCTAGTTGAATTGGAGAAAGCAAAGGAAAGGTGGGAGAAAGAGAGAAGAAAGAAGGGGGAGAGAGATAAGAAAAAAAAAAGAAAGAAAAGAAAAAGATATACATGGCCAGGTGGTCAGGAGAAAGGAAAAGAAAGTACACAGAGCAAAGAAACTGGGTGAAAGCAAAAGGAACAAAAAGTGTGCCTCAAGGGAGCCCACCAGAAACAAGTCCTCAGTCAAGCTGCACTGCACAACACATCAAGAAGAAGCAGAGAAGACTTGGCAGTGTAGACTGGGAGAGTGGGTCTTCAGCTGAGCAGCACTGCGCAGCCTGTTTGTCTAGAAGGAGCAGAGAATGGCTCATAGCATCAGGTTTTCAGGAGAAAAGACAAGAAGGAAGGTAGACAGAGACAAGAAACTGAGAACTGAAGGAAAAAAAAATACCATTAGGCAGCACACTGGTGTAGTGGTGTGGACCAGGTAAGTGCTTCAACAGCTGAGTGGTGCTACACAGCCTGTCAAAAAAGAACAGAAATCACATCCAGAGCCAAGTGTTTGAGAGAAAGGAAAAGAAAGAAAGAAAAATCCATCTGAAGACAAAAGAAGAAAAAGTGGCACAGAAGAAGACAGGTTTTATGGGTGGAGTAAATCCTGTGGTAAGAAGCCAGTCTTTCCCCAACCCAGTGACCATAGCCCATTGAAAAGCAGCAGAGGCAAAAGACAAGGAAGAATAGGGGTGGGGCATGTATTACTGGTTACTAGGTGATCTGTCTCTGTCTGAGAGCTCTGTGAAGCTGTCTTTCCGTGCTCCCTATCCACTGGATTTTGTGGCTAAGGGGTCCAAGATAGCATATTTGTGCCACATTAGCTAACAGGGGTCTTCAACTCCATAGCCCTCTTGGTTCTCTGACAGTTTCTTACCCCATTCCCTGCTGAATGAGTTTAGGATTAGATTTCCAGGATTGACATTTGTATCTGTTTTACTGAGATTTTTTTATCTTTGCTCATTAATGGTGCTTCTGCTATAGTACCATGTAATCTCAGATGTTCTTGATAGAGACCAAGAACCAGGACTTTGCAAGACAGATGAGGTTCAGAGTACACACACTAGAGATTAAGTCCCTATATGGCATTTGGAAATTATGTAAGGAAGTTCTTCCCCAAGAAATAAAGGGAAATAAAATAAGTTTTTCATCTGAGGCTAAAATAAACATCTCAATCATAATTATTCCGTTCTAACTATATATAGGCACAGAAACCTAAAATGTGTATGATTTTTCCTGAAACTCCATTGCTTCTCTCTCTTAATTTTACTGAAAATGATTTTACAAAAATTTTTCACACAAGAAACATAACAAAGTAAATAAAATGGGTATGAAAATGATGTTTAAAATAGAAAGCTATGTAGGGCTTGATGATTTCTATAAAAAATGCAAAAGATGGATATTTTATCTTAGTGAATTATAATGAGTCCCAAGAAATCTGACTACTATCAAATTTATTCTGCAAAGCACATTACTTCCATTGTGTCAGCTTGGTCATGTGCAAGACAATTGTTGGATTAAATGATGACTCTGTTCCTATTCAACTGTAAATTTGTATTTCATAATCTGTGGAATCTTATTTGTGTTTTGTACACATTCTTGTACACTACACAAGGTCTGACAAGTCGATGAACTTAATTTTTCTAAGTGCTACATACCTCACTTCTGAATATCACTAAGGTCACCTTCAAAGTACTTCCCCTGGGAGTCTATGCACCAATGCCAGCATCTACTCCATTCTTCAAAGCAATTTTTGAACTCTTTTTTTGGAATGACCATTGCACATTGTTGTGTAGTGGTCAGTTAGCAAACCTAATTGTGTAGTTGTTTGTGGGGAATTTTTAGCCACTAAACAAAATACTGTATTGTTAACACCCTTCCTAGTCACCTGATCTGGCCCCCACTGACTTTTATCTGTACCTTAAGATAAAGGAAATATTGAAGGAAGATATTTTGATGACATTCAGGGCATCAAGTGTAGTATGATGATAGCTCTGATTGCCTTTCCAGAAAATGAGTTCCAAAATTGCTTTGAAGGGTGTACTCGGTGCTGGCATTGGTGCACAGCTTCCCAGGTAGAGTACTTTGAAGGGACCACAGTGGTATTTGGCAATGATGTATGTGACACTGGTTCTAGGATGAGTTTGTGAAGTTAATTCTCAGACCTTGTATGTTTTACACTAATATTTAATTCATTGCAATCATCTATATTATCATTTTGTCCCATAACTTTGAAAAAATTAGGAGAAATTCCATAAGCATTCTGGGTGGCAATACCCGGAAATTACCAATGTTCCCAGTAATATAGGAAACCCTGTTATGAGGTTTCTGTCAATGAAAGCTGACTTGAAAATTACAACAAGAGAAAAGTAGCTTTATCTAATGTTTCCTGCTATTGATGTGATAAGAGAAAATTATGTCTCTCATTTTTCTGGAAGTTATTTATATTTGGGTAAATAACTGTGGATATAATAAAACAAAGAGGAGGGAGATTTGGACTGGGTCCAAAATTTATCTTTGAAACTGTCAGCTCAGATTCCTGAAAGAACATTGTGACTGAAAGGTCAAGAGGAAGCTGCCTCCACAACATTTTAGGATATGCGATTCAGAGCTGCTTGGTTCCTTAATTATTCGGAACTTGCAGTATTGTGAAGAGCAAGATCTGAGGAGTTCGTTTTCTACATGTGGAGTTGTTACTGCAGTTCCCCAATTCTCTCTAGGGACAGAGTAGCATGCCACAGCTCTTTGGGAGAGTGGTTTGATTAGTCTGCTGACTAGAATCTGGATAAGAAGTTATGTCTGTAAGCCTACATTCCAGGTGAATACAGATGAAAAAAGATTTCTTTTTTTCTGATGCAAAGATTACATAAAGAATAAATGAGATTTATATTTATATTTCAGGATTATTGGAGAGATATAGGCTATGAAGAATTACATATGCAGGGGAGTCTACAAAGTATGTGACTTTTAAAAATCCACTTTTCTTCATAATGTTATCTAAACACTTTATTGCCAATTTATTACAGGTTTGCATGAACTCATGTACTCATCAATAAATCTGAATTACTATATAGGCAATATATTATTTTTGACCATACAGTGACAGGATTTAAAGACAGCTAA
The DNA here is from genome assembly GCA_028571685.1 of Heterohyrax brucei. Lineage (NCBI taxonomy): Eukaryota > Metazoa > Chordata > Mammalia > Hyracoidea > Procaviidae > Heterohyrax > Heterohyrax brucei. The sequence goes on from CM053146.1 coordinate 92,270,796, forward strand.
GTAAATAAAATAGAAAAGATGAAAATGGAAAGCAATTGAAAGACATAATGAAAAACGTCTCAGATTTCCGTGATGCCACGGAGCAAGAACAGATAGTATAGGACCTTGTGTGCTATGGCAATTAAACTTTATCCTGAAGCCTATGGTGAGCCATTGAAAGGTTTTAATTAAGTTACAGTATATTCATATTTCCTTTGGAAAGATCATTCTAATAGCTCTGGGGAAATTTAATTAAATTGAGGCAAAATGAAACACAGAGATGCCAATTTGGAAAGCACTGTGGTAATGCAAGTAAGAAGCAATGGCAGACTGAGAGTGACAAGAAAGAGGCAAGTGTCACATACACTTAGGAGATCAAAAGTGTGCACAAATAGTGACTGTGAAGAATGTGGAGTGGTGTAGAAAGACAAGACAAGCATGTTTTAAAATCTTGTGACGTAGTGGGAATGGGCAGTGATCCTGTTTCTGTAGTTCCCTGGTCCCTGTTGTGTACTGTGAAGCCGACTTATCCTACATTTGTGATCTGCCGTCACTTTGGCTTCCAAACTGGTTTCTCTGGGTTTAAAGTTATTTCTGTTTGTAAGTCAAACTTCCCAAGAAGAATAAGTCTTTCAAGGGGCACAGCAATGTATAAAACTACACATTGCACAGATGATGATGATACGAAAATTGTTCTCATTATGTATTAATACTCACTTCTTACATGCCAAAGCTAAAGCTCCTTTCATTTCTCCTCCAATTAGACTTTTCTGTAGCTTTTAATTTGGCTGGCGATCTGCTCTTCAAATTTTGTCTCCCATATCTATGGCTGACATAATAAGTATTCAGTTAGATTACCCCACCTCTTACCTCCTCCCCTTAAATATTCCCTCTTTCCCTTCCTCTTTTTAAAGACTGTCACAATTTTTCTCAGTCTCGTTCACCATATTTGTGCCCTTTCTCCTTCTGTTCAAAGGTAATACTTTCCAGGGTTTTGTTCCTCTTAGTTGTTTTGCATTCTTGTGTTTTCCTCTGTGTAATTTTATGAACTTCACTTTTCTCATTCTGTTTTCTATTATTACTCATAGATGAATGGTTCTCATTTTGGTACCTGCATAACTTCAGATTAGTGCATCTTTATAAATGATTTTTGAAAATTAATATATCAACCATTAATTATATGCCCACCAACAAATAACTACTGCTCTGATGGAACAGTAGTAATAGCGTTTATTATTTCAACAGACAGTGTAATGGATCAAATTGATTCTCCATTCCCCCAGAGAAAATATGGTCAAGTCCTAACTCTTGCACCTATGAATCTGAATATAAGGTCTTTGTAGTTGACACCGATTAGGTTCACATGAGGTCATGCTATAGTAGGGTAGGTCCGAACCTGATATGACTAGTGTCCACACAAAGGAGAAGAACACAGAGAGAAATACACAGGAAGGATGCCATTTGATGTTGTGCCGGCAAACCAAGGAATGCCTGGATACCACAAGCTAGGTGAGTGTCATGGAATAGATTCTCCCTAAAAGCCTTGGAAGGAATCAACATGGCCAGTGCCTTTATCTCAAATTATTTGCCTCCAGACCTGTGAAGCAATACAGTTCTTTCTTTAAAGATGCCCATTTTGTGATACAGTAGAACTGTATAAGGTGGAAACCAGTCAGAGCAGGACAGCTTAAATATTTTCCGCTAATAGAGAGTGATAGAAAACTGGTAAAACTGCACCTTGTCAAAGGTGAAAAATTAACTAGAAGCAGCAGAACATGGCTATCCTGTTGAGTATTGGCTGTCACAGGTGTCACCGTATTTTGTTAGGACAGCTGCAGGAAACTAATATGGGTGGGATGGACTCCACTACTGACTTTGCCTCTTCAGCATACACACTGAAAGTGTCTCAGATAATGTCTCGTGACTGTACTACTCAAGTCCCATACATCATGATGTAGAAAGAATTAATTCCATATTTTGAGAGATGTTCCAGCATTATTTCAAGGGATATTCAGGACCATAATCTATGTAATGAGAAACTTGCTCTAGCACACATGGAACTGGGACAACAGTTCTGAATGAGTTAAGCTTGGCATAGGCAAAATCCTTAAGAACTTTCAATCGGGTGTATACTCCAGGTAATAGTAAAAGAATCCCATTTGAGTAGTCTTGGGATGCAAGAGACAGCATGATGAAGGCATTGTGGCCAAGACTGTGGTGAGGACTTCAATATTGTGTTCTGAACTCAAGCAGACCTTTGACATATACCCACATATTCTATGCTTCAGTCATAGCAAGTGTCCCATAGATTATTCTCTTGGCCTCACAAACATCCTTTTCATTCCACCTTATCCTTAATGCCTATATTCTTTTGTCTTTAAATTGTTTCTAAAATCTGCAATTACCCCTGTTTACACATACGGTTTTCTTTCATTGATATATAAATACTTCACAGGGGGTCTATATGGTATAGAGACATAGGTGATAGTTTTATAAATTCAAGATTTCCTTGATGGCACTATGCAAATTTGTCGTGTATTATGAATATCACTATATTATTGGAATTGTATCTGTAGTAGATTTATCCTAGTGTATAACAAAGAATACTATTCAGAAAAAGGAATCATGGAAAGATAATTTCAGAACTGTAAAATACCCAAAAAGGTATCTAATTTAATCATTTAGATTTGCCTTATTATTCCGTAAACATCTGTATTAGTCCTCTTATTTATGAGGAAGTGAATTTCTTAAAAACTATATTAAATCAAATAAGCATTTTTGTCTTCTCTGTTATTAATTCATCTGTTTTGCATTACATAGAAAAAGATTAATGGTGGTTTCACAAAATTATCACTAGGATTTAAAGATATTAACTAGTATTGCTTTGGTAATTCTCCATTTCTGTAATTGTGAGAGAATCTACCAAATATTCATAGAACTGAAGATACACTAGTACATAGCTTAGACAGACTCAAAATCTAACAAAACACGATTAACAGAAGAGAAAATAGGTGAATGGGAACTACTAAGAATTAAACACTTTTGCTCATCCAGACTTTGCCAAAAGAGTTAAAAGACCACCTACAGAAGGGGGCAAAATATTTAGCAGCTAGAAGTCAGATTGTCATCTGAACTCCATAATTTACAAGGTTCTGCAAAATATCAGCAAGAAAAAGGTAAATAACCCAATTAAGTGATGGGCGCCATGAGTCGGATCCCACTCGAAGGCACTTGGCTTAAAGGAGATGGACAGACACTTCACTAGAGAGGACATCCAGGCAGCCAAGAGACACATGAGGAAATTCTCACAATCATTATCTGTCAGAGAAATCCATATGACAACTACAATGAGATACTATCTCACCCCCACAAGATTGGCCATGATCCAAAGAACACAAAACAACAAATGCCAGAGATGTTGTGAAGATATTGGAACTCTTCTATATCGCTAGAGGGATTGCAAACTGGTACAATGTCTTTGGAAAGCAATCTGGTGCTCCTTAAAAAGCTCGAAATAGATATGCCACTTGATCCAGCAATTCCACTGCTTGGAAGGCAGTCACACAAAAGCTGTCACACAAAGAGACATATGCAAATTCCACAATAGCAAAAAGATGGAATCATCCCAGATGCCCATCAGCAGATGAACGGCTAAACAAACGTTGGTACGTACACTCAATGGAACGCTATGCTATGACAAAAAAAAAAAAAAAACGGTGATTTTAGAAAACATCTCATAACATGGTTTCAACTGGGAAGTATTACACTGCGTGAAATCAGTCAGTGGCACAAGGACAAATATTGTATGAGATCCCTGTTACAAGCACTTAAAAATAGAATTATCTACGGGAGAAAAAACTATTTGATAGTTACAAGGGTAGGGGGGGTGAGGGTTTATCACAGATGAGATAGTTTTTAGATGTTAGAAATTTTATTCGTTTGTGTAATAAACAAATAAATAAAATTATTTAATTAAAAAAGTTATGTCACCCTTCTTATTCCTAATGCTATTTATCTTTAAGATTTTTTTGTTTCAGTTGGGCTTGTCAAATGATTGTTGATCTTTTCAAAGTCTTACACTCGGTATATTTTAGTTTGTCTCCCATTTAATTACACTATTTTTATCTTTTGTTAAGTCTTTCATTTTAATGGTCATTAATCAAAATCTTAACATCACTTTGGAAATCATGTTTGTACAGTGGTTAAGAGCTACAGCTACTTACCAAAAAGTAGACAGTTTGAATCCACCAGGCACTTCTTGGAAATCATATGGGGCAATTTTACTCTGTCCTGTTGGTTTGCTATCAGTGGGAATAGACTCAGTGTCGTTGGGTTTGGTGTTTTACAGGTTTTCGTACAGAGTTGTTTCATTAAAACCAGGTGCTGTTTTGTTTCACACATTACTTTTGATGTCAGTTCTTCGAAGATACTGTTATTTTCATTTAATAGATGGGAAAACTAAGGCAAAGTGAATTAAGTAGGTTACTCAGTACTCTACAGATTATAGACAGAAGATACTGGCCTCAACCTAGGTGGCATGCCTCTGTGGTCAAATTTTTAACCTCTGTGTTAAGCTGCCTCTCCTTTTATTAACTTGGGGTTTCTGTTATGTTTAAATCTTACCTTTTCCCACTAATAGTAACTTTAGTTTAAAAAACTCAATTTCTTATCTACAAATAAGGTAATAAATTTTCTTTTGAACATGTCTTTGGCTACATCCAACATGATTTGGCATAGAACTTCCTGTATCCTCATATAGTTTATGGAAAATAAAGCTTATGTTTTGTTTTATTTATAAAAGAGAACAATTGCTACCTTTTTCTTTTAAAGAATAAAATATACTTTTTATAAGAAATTTTGACAAATTCAGAAGAATGGGATGAGAAAATGTAAAACTACTGTCCCAGTCACCTGCTGCTCCTATCACAGAAATACCACAAGTGGATAGCTGTAACAAAGAGAAGTGTATTTGCTCGTAATCTAGTGGACCAGAAGTCCAAATTCAGGGCTTCATCGCCACAAAAGGCTTTGTCTTTCCTCCGTAGATTCTAGAGGAAAGTCTTTAGGAACTTCACACACAAACCTCAAATCTGCTCCCATCATTGCTTCCTCAGTGGAATCAAACCCCCAGGTCTCTGCTTGCTTCCGTTTCTTTTTATCTCTTGTAAATAAAGGATGCAGGCCACACCCCTGGGAAAACTCCCTTCACATTGAATCAAGAATGCCACCATTAGTAAGATTGTTACATTTCCCACCCCTCCTCCATCCTCTTTAACGTAAAACTAGAATCACACAGTGGAGCACAACCACACAATACTAGGAATCCTGACCTAACCAAGTTAATATATATTTCGCAGGGGACACAGTTCCATTCATGACAACCACAAATAATCAAGCATCTCAGAGAAAATCATGGACGTGGCAGCAACCTACAACTTCCCTGGCATTTTTCTCTCTTTATATTCTTAAACACTACTTTTTTGATTAATTAATTTTATTTCTGGTGAAAATATGTGCAGCAAAATCTGCTCCCATCCAATAGTCTCTAGACATAATGATCAGTGGCATTTGTTAGATTGTTCACATTATGCCGATATCTTTGTTATTTCTCTTCTGTTTGTTTCACTTTCATTTGTTTCCTTGACTCCCAACCTTCATTTATGATGTCAAAGAGCTGTTGATCCTTTGGTCTTATATAGACTTTTTTTTTAGGAGTACTATTCAAAGATAACAATCTTTACACTTAAGCTAAACTGTTAATTAGTTTACGGGTGACCTCAGGTTTAATGAGAAACTCGGTCATATTGTCAGAAATTCCTTCAGTCTCAGTGGGACAAGTAATCACGAATTCTTGAAGAATTTGAAGTTCTGATCAACATTTTTCCCCTCTTTAAAGGGATTTATCTATTAGGCTTCTGATCAGAATGTTCACTAGTGATAGTCCTTCTGGCCTCAAGGTGGAAGAGGCAACAGTTAATGGACAGAATTAGTTCCATAATCCAATCACTTCTCTGATTCTTGGGTTATCTTCTTTCTCCCTTATTCCACATAAGGACCCATAGTTGTATCTTAGATGGCTACTTGCAAGCTTTTAAGACCCAGACACTACTTACATAACTGGGAGACACAATATAAACTTTAACAACTGTATTATGCCAATTGATTTGGCGGTCACCTGAGAGCGTGCCCTAATCCCCATAGCCAAGGGAATTAATCACATTAAGTAATTGATTATGTCTAATTTATAATCCAGATATGTGCCTTCCCTACCTTTTTTTTTGGTTATTGTTGCTGTTGCAAACCGTACACAATCTAGCATTTGCTCATTCCTTACTTTTCCTAGGCAGAACTAATTGACAGCCATTACATTAATCATACTGTGCAAACTTCACCCATGTTCAGTGCTACTTTTTCCATTTGGGGGAAACCCTGGTGGTATAGTGGCTTAAGTGCTACCACTGCTAACCACAAGGTCGGCAGTTCAAGTCCACCAGGCGCTCCTTGAATACTCTGGGGATCAGTTCTACCCTGGCCCCTAGGGTTGCCTTGAGTCAGATCTGACTCAACAGCACTTGGCTGGCTTTTCCATTTTTATAAACAAAAAGTGGCTGCCACCTGGGAAGTACTTCTGTTTCCCTTCCTTACAACCCCTAAAGATAATTCATTTCTGTGTATTTGCCTATACATGTCATTTCATAAAAGAGAGAACATACAGTATTTATTGTTTTATGATTGATTTATTTTGCTCAACATGATGTCCCCCAGGTTCATCTATGCTGTAAGATGTTTCAGAACCTTATTTTTCTTTGTTATTGAAGTAGTAATCCACTGTATTTATGTATCACATTTTACTTATGCATTCATCTTTTGATAGGCGCTTGGGTTGTTTACATGACTTTGCTGTTGCGAATAGTGCTGCTACGAAAATAAGTGTGTTTTTGTGTTCATGTCACTTCTATTATATCCCTAGGTTATGTACCTACGAATGGAATTGCTAGGACATAAGGCAGCTCTACATTTAGTTTTTGGAGTAACTGCCAGGATGTTTGTCAAGATGACTGTATCATTTTGCATTCTCAATAGCAGTGAATAAGGATCCCAATTTCCCCACATATTTGCAGTACTTATTTTCCTTTTTCTCCCCCAATAAATTCTGTTTTAGTGGGAGTGAAATGGTATCTCGTTGTAGTTTGATTTTCACTTCTCTGATGCCTAATGATGTTGAGCAACTTTTCTTGCGTTTGTTAAATACTTGAATATCCTCTTCAGTGAAGTGTCTGTTCATGTCCTTTGCTCAGCCTTTGATTGGGTTATTTGATATTTTGTTGTGTGTCCTTATTTATTAATTTATGACAGTAATTCTGAGTTTTATTTTTAAGTTTTCAGTATTTTAATATAATTTTACTATGAAACATATCACATATAGGAAACAATAATTTTTAAAAACTGTATTGATATCACACATATTCAATGAATGTTAATATTTGTTACCTGTCTTAGTTATCTACTGCTGACATAATAGAAAAAGCACAAGTGGATGGCTTTAACAAAGAGAAAATTGTTATCTCACAGGGTAGTAGGCTAGATGTCTGAGTTCAAGGCATCAGCTCCAAGGGAAGGCTTTTTCTCTCTGTCAGCTCCAGAGGAAAGCCCTTGTTGTCAGTCTTCCCCTGGATAAGAATCCCACGTGCAAAGGACGTGCTATTCTTCTGGCTCTTGTTTCTTGGTGATATAAGGTCCCTCTGTCTCTCTTCTTGTCTTTTATATCTCAAAAGAGATTGACTTGAAACAAAATCTAACCTTGTAGATTGAGTTCTGCTGCATTAATATAACTGCCTCTAATCCTGACTCATTAACGTCATTAAAGAAAAAAAAAGGAAAATTGTTGCCATCAACTGGAATCCAACTCACAGTGATCCTACGAGAGAGAGTAGAGCTGTCCCACAGGGTTTGCCAGGAGCAGCTAGTGGCTTCAAACTGCTGACCTTCTGTTTAGTAGCCGAGCTCTTAACTACCATGCAACCAAGGCCTTGCAACAAATAGAGTTCAATGAGATGAGAAAAATGGTGTGAACAATCACAAAACAGTGGGAATTATCGCCTAGCCAAGCTGATGCACATTTTGGGGGGACACAATTCAGTCTATAACATTACCCATTTTAGAAAATACTTTTTAAGTAAACAAAGGTCATTGAAATGGTTGAGGCACTATTTTAATCCTTTCCTAACCCATCTAATCCCATTCCCTCCTCTTCTCCATGGTTACCATAATTCCTGCCCAAGTGTTTATACATTTGTTAAAACCACACCCATTGTGATGGAGTTGATTCTGATTCACTGCAACCCTTTAGATACCTGTGAATTATTAATTTTGTATATTTTTGTGTGTATATAATCAATAGAGCCAAGTGTAACTTGCTTTTTTAACCACTATGCAGTCATAATTTGCAAAATAATAGTTAATACATGTAGTTAACAGTTAAAACGTCACAGTATATAATTGTTAAGTTGCTTTAAATTGTTTGGCATGGAAACAAACCAAAAACAGTCTTACGGTGAACAGCTTGGTGCTTGCATTCATGTTCAGAGATCTAAGAGTTTCCCTAAGGCATGCCTCTAGCAATGGAATTGCTACATTGTAGTGTGTGTGTTTATTATTTTACTTGGTATTGCAACAGATCTCAATACTGGTTGTAACAATTTACATTCTCCTCATTCATGTTTGGAAATCCTCTTTTCTCTAAATCCATTGTGAACTATGACATGCTTCTTTTTTTTTTTTTTTTTTTTTTTTTTGCTAATTGCTGAAATCCTAACCACTGCAGCATCAGTGCTCCTTCCTACATATAATCTGTTGCAATCAACTGTATTCTAACTCATATGACCCTACAGGGCAGAGTAGAACTACTCCATGAGTTTCCAAAAAACATCAGGTAGATTTGAACTGCCCACACTTTGGTTAGCAGCTGAGCTCTTAACCACTGCACCATCAGGTCTCCTACTTTCCTATAAACAGATGTCAAATTTTTAGAATGTTTTTCAACCTACGAATGATAAATATGACTTACTATTGTTTTAGTTTATATTTCTTTCATTATTCATTAAGTGAAGCATCTTTAAATATTTTGCAGCTATTCTGGCATTCTCTTTTACAAAATATCTTTTCATCATATGCTCTCATATTTCTTTGAGAGTGTTAGAAATTCATCAAATTTATTTAATAGTCTAGGGCCTAAAGGTTTGCATTAGTGCACTGGTTGTTCAAATTTCATTTGCTTTCTCTGTATTTGGAATGTAATTAGTATTACAGGATGCAGCGTCAGCAATTATGGAGAAGGGATGGAGTGGATTGCCAGGCGGGTCACAGCAGCAATGGATCTCCTAAGGTTAGGAGAGGCATTTTTTTCATCACTTTGGGTGTTCACTAAACCAGCTGGGATTGTATGTGCTGACTTCTGTCAGCACAGTAAAGAGGAGTATTGACCCGCCTGTCCCCTTCTAGTCATTAGTTTAGGCTTCCAACACTCCCATAATTAACTCCCTATCCTCTCCCTCAGTGGAAGTTCTTTTCTGGACTAGGTTTGAACTCTGGTTTCCTCTAACTCTCAAATTTAATATCTTTTAAATGTATCAGAAATTCCCCCAAGACTTTTGGCCAACTTACATCATCTGTTCTTGTTTTCTAATGCTGTTATGAATTTAATGTTCTATTCTTTATCTTCTCTTTTATTTATTTTTAGAATCTTAAGCAAGAAGGAAAGTAAAGATACATAGCATGCAATTTTGATTCATGGTCCACATATATTTTCCTATGACTTAAAATATCCACATTAGTAACAAGTTCAGTGTTATGAAGACATGCTTTTCCTTAAATTCATTAATCTAACCTGTAACTTGCTAACAATTGTGGGGTACCATATTAATATTTCTTCATTATAAGATTTGACCCTAATTATATATTTTAAAAAAGTCTTACTACAAAGTAGATATCCTTGCCAAGTTATCCTTATCATGAACTATTAGAAATACTATTGAAACCCTGATATTAAAATTCAAATTTAAATGTCAGTTAGCAGGCAGTGGTGCCACATGATAGGTAAGATCAAGATTCATTAAACTATTTATGAAATACCACATTTCATAACAAAATAATTTCTTGTTGTCAACATATTGTAAAGTTTCAATAAAATAATAGATAATTTCTAATTACACATAATTGAATCCATAGCTTTCTTTCTACCCCTTAAAAACTTATGTAAATTGTGTGGTAATAGTTAAATATTTGTACACACAAATTCAAGTCTAATGGGAAATCTAAATAAGGTGGATTGTATCAATGCCAATATCCTGTTTATGACTTTATACTATAGTTTAGCAAAATGTTGTCAATCAGAATAACTTGATGACAAGGGATTTATCTGCACTATTTCCTATAGCTTCATGTAATCTACAATTATCTCAATAAAAATTCCAATTTATAATTTTTTTAAAAAGGTAAGAAAAATAAATTCAGCTATAGTTCACTGCCTGGCTCTGCTGTGTAAAATATTTATATTGTCATACATGGATAAAGAGTGAAGAAATGAGTGTGCATGTATGTGTGTGTGTGTGTGTGTGTGTGTGTGTAAGAGGGAAGTAGGGCACTATACTTTCCATGTACAAAGTTGATAGAAAATATTTAAAATAAATATATAAATTCAAACTATAATCAAGGGACATATGATCATATTACACAGAAACACAGAAGTAAAGACTAAAGAAACAGTTGAAGAAGTTAGAAGTGCTTGTACCTGGGAAGAAAGAATCTTGGATAATGTTATATAAGAGACAGAAGAGCACTGTTTTTAATTTTAAGTTTTGTTGTATTATTTTAATTTAAAAACTACATACACAAATGACTGTAGGTTGTTAAAATTAAGAGATACCAAAATAGAAGAATCAGGTAAATAACAGTAAGTGAAAAACCAAAAAACAAATCCATGGCCATTCAATCGATTACAACTCATAGAGACCCTACACTAAAAAAAGCAGGTTGAAAATCCAGTATTTTAAAATATTTGTTTTGTAAATACACACAGATATGTAAAAACACGGTTGTAAAAATATTGACTGCTATTATTTCTAAGTAACTACATTGCAGGTAATCAATGAATACTTTCATATGACTTAAAATATCTGCATTTATAGTAAATTTAAGTGTTATGAAGGTGTGCTTTTCCTTGAATTTATTAATCTAACCTGTAACTTACTAACAATTATGGGATATCATACCGATATTCCTAGAAAACACAGTTTTTAAAAATTATTAGATAATTTATTTTTATTTTGTATTTACTAGAAACTGTATGCCTGTGTTATAAATAAATGTAATCCTAAAATGTATTTTAAAATAAAATAACCTCAAAGGCAAACAACTGTCTTGTGTTAGATGTCTTCCAGTCAGTTCTGACATAATGACCCTATGTGCAACAGAATGAGACACTGCCCAGTCCTAGGCACTTCTTATAACTAGTGAAGTGTTTAACCCCGTTATTGCAGCTACCATGTTGGTCCATCTCATTGATGGTCATCCTCCTTTTTGCGGACCTTCTGCTTTACCACACATGATGTCCATCTCCAGGGACTGATCTCTCCTGATCATGTCCAAAGTATGTGAGTTGTATTCTCACCATTCTTGCTTCTAAGGAGCATTGTGGCTGTGTTTCTTCCAAGACATTTATTCATTCTTTTGGCAGTTCATGGCATGTTAAATATTTGGCGGCAACACCATAATTTGAAGATGCCAACTCATCTTTGGTCTTCCTTATTCATTGTCCAGCTTTTATATGTATATGAGGTGACTGAAAACATCACACATGGCTTGGGCCAGGTGCATCTTAGTCTTCGAGGTGACCTCTTTACTTTCAACAATTTAAAGGGATCCTTGGCAGTAGATTTGCCTAGTACAGAGCCTCAGAGAATCGTTTGATTTCTTGACTCTCCTTCCATGGGCATTGACTGTAGATCTAAGGAAAGTGCAATCTTGATAACTTCAAATCTTTCTCAGTTTATCACGATGTTGCTTATTGTCCAGCTGTGATGAATTCTGTTCTCTCAATGCTGAAGTGTAATCCATACTGAAGTCTGTGGTCTTCAACAGTTGTTTTTTTTTGAGTATTATGTGATTTGGGATGCTATTCACAATAAGTTTTGAAATATTATTACATGGCTGGCACCATCTTTGATTTTTGAGGTTCTCATTTTCCTCAGCTCCATGAAACTCAATGTAGGTGATACATCTATTTTAGTTATTGTTACATCTGTGGAAGATTATTTCTTGAAACATATAAACAGTAAATATTCATTGATGGGGTAACAAATTTTTGTAAATACAAATGTTGGGATTGTTAGAAATGGTGGGATTGTTAGAAAAACTTTCCTTATTCTAATTTTGTCAAAATGCTCACCTATATTCTACAATTTGTTTTGTTTAATTATTTATTTTATACTAACAAATCTAGAATTTTGGTGTGTAATTTGATATAAGTAACCAAGTATTTATTCTTCTGAATACATAATCAGCATTTCTAGTACCATATTTTGAATAACCATGATATGTTTACTAACTTCAAAATGCCACTCTTACCATGTAATATGTAACTATATAATTATTTGCAATTATTTACTACATGGTATGAAAATTTCTGTTTTCTTCTTTTATTTTAAATTACTCTATTTAAATAAGAACAAATGTCCAATGTCATAATTCAACTATACACAACTACATAGAATAAAGATAAAGAATGGTATTTTTGAATTGTGTTTTTTATGCCACTGAACTCCTAGAATACTTTTTGCTTTGTTTTCTGTTTTATCCAATAATCATATTGGTATACCTGCTTGTGTTATTTTTACTAATTTTTCCATACTGTATCTTTACCATCTCTTTTTCTACTCTTTTAAGTTATTTTATGTTGCATGGGTCATTGAAAAGAGCATGTAGTAACATTTAGTTCTATTTTATTGCTAAGAAGTTTTGACTTTTAAAGAAACTTCCTGTTTTAAATGATAAAAATAAATTATAATAATTAAAGGCTTAGCTATGTCATGCTCTATAATTTAGAAAAACTCATTTCTAGCATGAAGATTATGACATTATTTCATCTCCTGTCTCCCAGTCCTTCTCCTTATCTTTCAAATATTTCCAAGAATACTGACAGCTATTCAGAGATTTCATTTTCAATCTCTTTCTCAGCACTCTTGAATGGATGTCATCCAGGCCAACAGATTTGCATTTTTATAGAGCAAGTAGCCACTCTCTAAAAATATTCTTTCTTAAAATCTCTCCTTCTATCATTTCTACTAATGTTGAGTCTGGATTGTACAATCTAGGTTGTCATCAAATTTTCCAGAAAAGGAAATACTGAATTTAATTATTTTTGTCATATGTTAGCAGTTAATCATCATCCAAACTTAAACAAAACTTTGTCTTCACCATTTTTTTAGTTATGTTAGCTAATAAGTTTTAAAAAATTGTGGCCTTTTAATATTTAGTATCAAGGATAGTTTCATACTAGTTTTACTTTTCAAAATCTATTCCCATAGGTCCATGCCAAGTTTTAAATAATTACTGCTGATTATTATGCTCATTAATATTGTTTTATACATTTTATCCTAACAACTGAACTCTTTAGATATCTTACTCTTTCTTCTCCCTTAGGATTATTTGTGGCTGTATCTTTGGAGTATTATTTATGAAAGCAATCTATTAATATTAATAATATTTTTTTCTCTTCATGACCCCCAGTAGTGCTAAAACTTCAGTAAGCATTTTTGTTGCTATTGTTGTTACTTATCACCTATAATTAAAAAAAAATTCTTACTTATTGAAATTATGTACTGGACTAGGTCCAAGTAACCAACCAAGACTGTCAGAAATTCTAAGAGTTCAAATTGAATTTCTTCCAGATTTTCTGTCATTCCAACTTCCTTGCCAGTCAGTTATCCATTGTTGGTTGGAATTAAATACAGAGAAGCAATTCTTCTTATCAAGCTCTGTACCTTCTAAGAGATTAAATTGTCAGTAACACAAGCCAACAATTTACCACACTAAGCTTTTAACAGAATGAGTTTTGTGGATGGAGAGTCTGGAAAGTTAAATTTTATGTTTTCAGTTCCTCAAACTATGTGAGCTTGTTTCATTATCTATAAAACTGGGCTAGTGAGGGGAGGAGGAGAAGATGACAAAGTGAGAGAAAGACATTTGCTGCCCCCAGCAACTAACCCATTGAAAAATGAATAAAACAAACATAGGTTGATATCTTAGAACTCCAAAAGGCAGCTGAGATACTGGGAAGTCAGAGTGAGTCCAGAAGCGGGAGAAAGAAGAGGGACAGGGCTGTAGCTGGGAGAACCGTTATTACCATCCAGAGCACTCACTCATTGCAGCTCTTTGGGGATAGGCCTGGGAAACACCACAGAGGACAGAGAAAGTGAGCTCATCCGAGGAAGCTTTAGCCTGTTTTTTTGGACATTGCATTAGTGAATTTGCATGTCATGCAATTTAACTGGGAGAAATTGAATGGAAACCATGGTGCTACAAGTAAGTGTAAATGAATCTCACCGTAGCTCAAGATGAACAGGCACTAGGACCAGGAGGAACTGTAAGGGCAGCAGGGCAAGTGTAATATCGTGGGCAGATGGGCAATACAGAGCAAACAAGACTGGTTCCCTGCCCACAGCGAGACACAACAGGGAAGCCTGTGCAGTGGTGCCTCTGAGAAAAGACATAGATAACCACCCCGCAGCATTAAACACAGAAAAGTTGAGTCACACGGCTTACATTTGCAATCAGCTAAACCTTCCTCCCATGCATGGTATGTTGATGCATTGAACTCCAGATAATAAGATTCCAGAACTTCTAAATCAGCGCTAAAGGGAGAAACAACAACAACAACAACAAACTAAACTAACAGTGTCGTTTGGTAGTTCTCAGAAGATATCAAGCCTACTGCTACAGGACTCATTCTGACTTATAGCAACTATGATCTGTCCTGGGGGGTTCCCAGGGTTGTCAGCGTTTGCTGAGGCAGGTATATCTTTGCTGAGCCTGCTATAGCTTTCACTCATAACTGGTGAGTGTGGACTCCAGACTTCTGGTGTTGGCTGGATGACTGAATGCTATGCCAGCAGGTGGCCCAATCTGAAAATTTATCACAAAGACCAGAATACAAAATTTAAAGTAAAGAAAGACAAGGAAAAAATAACAAAATGGCTGAAGAATAACAAAACACAAAATCGAAAGAGAAGAAGGACTAATCAAAAACAAAACATGAAGAAGAGGAAATTTCTCCTATGGAGGTCAGACTAATGGAAATGGTTGACAATTTTCAGACCGTGGTGCTAAACATGCTTGAAGAAAGCAAAAGCACACAGAAAAGAAACTTGTGGATATCAAGAAACAAATGAAGGAACAAAATGAAAGACTCAAAAAGGAAATTAAAATCCAAAAAAAGAGGAGAAAAAAACGAAAAACAGAAACTACTAGAACTGAAGAATAAAACAGCGAAATTAGAAAAAGCAAGAAAACTGTCAACAGTAGACTCAAACAGACAAAAACGAGAATAAATGAATTAGAATACAGGTGAACTCAAGAGAAAAGAATAAAGAAAACTGAAGAAAACTAAAGGGAAATACAGAATTCATTTAAGAAATTTTACTTTAGAATGATTAGAATCCTAGAGCACCGTGAAACAATAAAGGCACAGAGACAATTTTCCAAGAGATAATCAGAGAGGATCTCCCAGACATGAACTAAGAAGCAAGCTAGAAAATACAGGAAACTACAGTAACCCCAGTTAGAAGAAATATAAAAACCAACTCCCCTCCGTATAACATTTTTGAACACCAAAGACAAGGAGAGAATTCAAAAGCAGCAAGATAAAAATACAGTACAACATACTAAGAGTCTTACATAAGAACCAGTACAGACTTCTCCCCAGAAACTCTAGAAGACAATGAAGAGACATACGTAAAACACTGAATGAAAACAATTGCCAGTGCAGACGTCTCTACTCAGCAAAGTTGTAATTTAAAAATGAAAGGGAAAATCAGGACCTTTCCAAACAAATAGAAGACATGAAGATTTGTTACTACCAGACCAGTTTGGGAAGTATTATTGAAGGAATTACTCTAAATAGAACAGCATCAGCCTTAAATAAATTACTCATATCTAGACAATAAATAAATAAACCTATAAAAAAATAAGAAAAAGAGAGAGAATGAGATCTCCAAAGACATAACAACACAGGAAATCATATAGACCAAGTACATGATATTTTCAGGAAACAAATTCAATAATTAAATCCTGAAAACAATATGTCACCTTTGTATGATAAAAGTACAAAGTAAACACAGCAAATATAGCTGTATATTGATGTTAATAGAGAAATGAGTGATGCAGAAGTATATTAGGAATAGATGTATTATGTTAAGGTTATATGCTATCTGTGGCTCATATGTTAAACATGCTTGCTGTTTTAAGTCATGCAATATATGTGTTAAACACTAAGAAATCACCAGGAAAAAGTATTCAGAAGGAAATGAAAAGATCTATCACAAAAAAGCAGTCAAATATATATTTTTTAATTTTTATTTTTATTTAACATAACTGAGTGAAAATGTACATTCACATATAAATTTACATGTCCACCTATATGCAGCTTCCACTGCTCTCCCTGTCCAGTGACTGCACACTATTCCTCTCTGCTCCATACATGTCTCATCCTCCCAACAGCCTCCTTTCCCTTCCTCTCCATCCATTCCCCTTCCTCCAGCCAGAGGTCAGCAAGATGATATCCTATAGAAGTATAGAACCATAAAGTGCAACCAATATATGGTCACTCTGCATTGCCAAGTCCAATCCATTCCTGTCCAAAGAGTGGATCTTTGTTATAATTTATGGGAAAGGGCAGCATCAGGGCCGGGGGCCATGCTCTCAGAGGAACCCCAAAACCGCTGGACCATCAACTGAGGTCTTTTAGTGGAGATCTCATCATGCATCCCTTTTTATTCTTGTGTTGCCAGTGAGACTCAACCTAGTGAGCTCCATCGTGGCTATCGCTGGTGTGGCCGGGCACCATCTGGTTCTTCTGGTCCAAAGTCGATGAAGGCACCCACTCTTGAGGGTCTGTCTGTCTTTTAGGCTGTCTTTACCGCATGTCATTTCGGTCCTCGGTGAGCATCCGTTCCTGCTGAGTTGGGACCATTTGCTGTGTCCTCGGATGGCAGCTTGGCAGCTTTTAAGACCTCAGACGCCACTCACCAATGTGGGGTGCAGAGAGCTCTCTTAGCAAAACCCTAGTTGTGCCAATTGGCCTGGAATTCACCTAAGAGCATGGTCCCCCGCCCCCTGCCCCAGCTACTCTATTCTTGCAGTATTGAGTTAAGATGGGAAGAGTACTCAAGCTATGCTGAAGTCCACTTAATGTTGTTCTTGTTTCTAATGTGTGCTATCACCGCTTTCTCCCAACTAAATTTCTAGTAACTATCTAAACTAAACCCTCCCCCCACCCTCCCGCCCTCCCCTCCCTTGCAGCTGTCAAAGAGTCTTTTCTTCTATACACAAGTCTGTTTTCGAGATCTTATCGTAGAGGTCTCATACAGTATTTATCCTTTTGTCGCTGACTACTTTCACTCAACATAATGTCTTCCAGTTGAAACCAGGTTAAGAGATGTTTCCTGGAATCATCGTTATTCTTTATCATTGCGTAGTACTCCATTGAGTATATGTACCATTGTTTAACTATCCATTCTTCTATTGTTGAGCAGGTGGGCCGATTCCATCTTTTTGTTAGAGTGGACTGCTGCAATAAACATTCTGGTGCATGTGTCCATTGGTGTGAAAGGCCTTGATTGTGTAGGATATATTCCAAGTAGTGGAATGACTGGGTCAAATGGTATATCGATATCCATTTTTTTAAGGAAGCATCAGATTGCCTTCCAAAGAGGCTGGACCATTTTGCAACCCCACCAACAGTGTAGGAGGGTTCCACTTTCTCCACAGCCTCTCCAGCATTTGTTGTTTTGTGTTTTCTGGATCATGGCCAATCTTGTTGGGGTGAGATGGTATCTGATTGTTGTCTTGATTTGAATTTCTTTAATAACTAAAGATCGTGAACATGTCTGCATGTGTTTTTTGGCTGCCTGGATCTGCTCTTTTGTGAAGTGTCTCTCCATTTCCTTTGCCCATCGCTTAATTGGATGGTTTATCTTCTTGTTATTGATATTTTGTAGTATCTTATACATTATGGAGATCAGGCATCGGTTTGACATAGAGTTGCCAAATATTTTTTCCCATTCTGTGGGTGTTCTTTTAATTCTATTAATAAAGTCTTTGGATGAGCAAAAGTGTTTGATTCTTAATAGTTCCCATTCATCTATTTTCTCTTCTGTTGACTGAGGTTTCTTTGACAGATTTTGGCAAATATTTTTTTGAAAAAAAAGAAGAATAAGAATTTAAAAACAAAGATAGAAAAAGAAATGTCAGAAAACAGCTAACAAAATGAATGAGGCACACACTTTCTTTTCATTAATCATCTTAAATGTAAGTGGTCTAAACACTCCATACAAGAGGCAGAGAGTAGCAGAATGGCTTTAAAAAAAAATAAGAGTGATTATTTAGTTGTCCTTAAGAAGTACAACTTAGACCTAAGTGTACACACAGGCTAAAAATAAAAGGCTGGAGAAAAATATTCCGTGAGATCAGCAAGTAAAAAAAGAGCACAGTGGTCATACAGATAGCAGATAAAATAGATTGTAAATTAAAATTTCTTACAAGAGACTAAGAAGAAAATTACATAATAATAAAAGGGCAATCAAGCAAGAAGACATAACAATTGTGTATATGCATATATATTAAAAAAAAAGAAAACTAAATCAAAACTCATCACCATGGAGCTGATTCTGACTCATAGTGACTCTACAGAACTGCCCATAGGATTTCTACAGACTCCCTGGCATAACTGAACTGCAGAGTTTTTGGTTGGTAGCCATAGTGCTTAACCACTACACCATGAGGGTTTCCACTATAATATGCCCAAATAGTATTGCTTCAAAATAATGAAAATAATACTAACTAATATGAGAGATAAAAACAGATAACTTCACAATAATAGAAGGGGCATTTAATACACCACTTTCAGTTAAACATCTAAAAAGAAAATTACTAAGGACATTGAAAACTTAAATAAAATTGTAAGCCAACTGGACCTAATGGACATATGTAGAACACTTCACGCAGCATCAGAATAATATACATTCTTCTCTAGCACATATGGATCATTTTCCAGAGTAGATGACATTCTAGGACAGCAAGAGTCTCAAAAGATTTCAAAAGATTGAAATCATAGAAAATGTTGTCTCTGACTATAATGTAGAAAGCTAGAAAGCAACAGGAAAATCAAAACAAGGAAAAAATATCAAGACTGAATAACACACTATTAAAAAATTACTGGGTCACAGAGGAAGTCAAAAGTGAAATAAAAAATTTGTGGACTGCAAGAAATGTGAAAACAAAATGCATCAAAACCTTTGCTACAGACCAGAAGTGGTAGTCAGAGGGAAATTTGTAGCAATAAATACCTACATTACAACATAAAGATACAAAGATGTAAAATTATTAATTTAAGCCATAATGTTAACCTAGAAAAAAGAAGAGTAAAGGAAGATAAAAGCTGACAGAAAAAAGAAATGATAAAGATAAGGGCAGAAACAAAAGAAAGAGAAAATCAACAAAGTGTTAACAAAACCAGAAGTTGGTTCTTTGAAAGGATCAAAAAAAGAGACAAACAATGAGCTAGATTTCTGGAAGGAAAAAAAAAAAGATGAGGTAAATAATCATATAAAGAAATGAGACTGGTGACACTGCAGCTGAGTCTAAAAAGAGATAAAGGTCAAAAATGATTACTATGAAAAACTGTTCCAACACATTTTTAAACCCAGATGAAACTGTCAGATTCCTAGAAACACACTACCTATCCAAACTAACATGAACAGAGGTAGAAAATATAGCCAAGCCAAGATATAAACAGATCTATTATAAAAGAAGAGATAGAAGATACCTTCAAAAAACTGTGCAAAAAATAGCCCACCAAGACAAGACGGCTATACAGGGGAATTCTGCCAAATATCCGGAGAAGAGGTGGAAACAATCCTGCTCAATCTCTTAAAAAACAGAAGAGGAAAACAGACTAACAAACTCATTCTTTGAAGCCAGCATAACCTTTATACATACCCTATGAAAACATATGACAAAAAATGAAAACGACAGACCAGTATCCATTATGACCCCGGGTGCATATCAGTTTGTCCTACTGCTGTGGTTCGCATGCTGCCGTGATGCTAGAAGCTATGCTACCAGGATTTGGATATCAGCAGGGTTGCCTATGGCAGATGGTTCCAGCTGAGCTTCAGACTGAGACAGACAAGAATGAAAGACTTGGTGGTCTACTTCTAAAAAAGTTGACCACTGAAAATTTTAGGAATAGCAGCAGAACACTGCCTGATACAGTGACAGAAGATAAATGCCCTCAGGTTGGAAAGCACTCAGACTACTGGGGAAGAGCTGTCTCCTCAAAGTAGAGTGGAATTTAGTGATCCAGATGTGCTGATGTTGGACAACTCAAAATGAGAAGAAACAGCTGCAAATATCCATTAATAATAGGAATGTGGAATGTGTGAAGTATGAATCTAAGAATATTGGAAATTGTCAAAAGATGTAATGGAACATAAAAAGATCAATATCCTAGGCATTAGTTAGCTGGAATGGAATGGTATTGGGGCATCTGAGTCAGACTGTCACATGATCTATTATGCCAAAATGACAAGTTGAAGAGGAATATTGTTGTATTCATTGTCAATAAGAACATTTCAAGACCAACCTTGAAGTAACACACTGTCAGTGATAGGATGATATCCATATACCTAAAAGGCAGACCAATTAATATAACCATTATTCAAATCTATGCATGAATGATGAAGGTCAAAGATAGAGTTGGTAAAACTTCTGCAGTCTGAAATTGACTGAACATGCAGTCAGGATGCATTGATGATTACTGGTGACTGAAATATGAAATGTGGAAACAAAGATGGATCAGTAGTTGGGAAACATGGATTTGGGGTGAGAGAAACAGTACTGTAAATGAAATGATAGGATTTTGTTAATACCAAAGACTTCACTGCAAATGTATTTTATTCAATGACATAAACAGTATGCAAGTACACACTTGGTTCTCACTGGATGGAATGCTCACGAATCAAATTGACTGCATCTGTGTGAACAGATGATGAAAAAAACTCACTATCATCAGTCAGAACAAGGTCAGGATGGACTGTGGAATACAGCATCAACTCCTCACATAAAAGGAGAAGTTGAAGAAAATAACCAACAAGTCCACAAGAGCCGAAGTATGACCTTGAGTATATCCTACCTGAATTTAGAGATAATGTCATGAATATATTTGACACACTGACTCCTAATGATTGAAGACCAGATGAGTTGTGGAATGACATCAAGGACATCACACATGAAGAAAGCAAAAGGTCATTAAAAAGAGAGGAAAGAAGAAAACACTTAAATGGATTTCAGAAGGGATTCTGAAACTTGCTCTTAAAAGTGAAGTACCTAAAGTGAACAGAAGAAATGATAAAGTAAAGGAGGTGAACAGAAAATTTCAGAGAGGCGGCACTTGGCTTTGGCATTCCAGAAATAAGACAGTCCCGTCAAATGAATAAATTACAGAATGGTATCACTAATGTGATACACTAGTAAAATTTTGCTGAAGATAATTCAAAGGCAGTTGTCACAGTACAGTGACAGGAAATTGTTGGAAATCCAAGCTGGATTCAGAAGAGGACATAGATTGAAGGATATCAATGTTAACATTAGATGGATCCTGACTGAAAACAGAGAATATCAGAAAGATGTTTCCTTATATTTTATTGACTATGCAAAGGCATTCAACTGTGAGGATAACAAAAAATTGTGGAAAACGTTGAGAATATTAGGAATTCCAGAACAGTTAATTTTGCTAACGAGGAAACTACATAGACCAAGAGGCAGTTGTTCACACAGAATTAGAGAATACTGTGTGGTTTAAAGACAGGAAAGGTCTGCCTCAGGGTTGTATCCTTTCATCATTGTTAATTCAAAATGTATGCTGAACAAATAATTTGAAAATCTCAACTACGAGGTCTGACAATTAAGTTCATGAACTTACTGCTGTGTGCTTACATTGGCAGCTCTATACCAAAAACTTGGTGAGGTTTCATAACTTGGTATATCAATGTCTCACAGCTGTATTCATGTTGAGGTGTAGTGGTGTCTTGCTGAGTGGCATTCATTATTGTTGCATGTTTTTATGTGCCATTGAGAGAATGTCAGAGCTTGAATTCAAGCAATGGACAAGTATTAAATTTCTTGTTAAACTTGGCAATACGGGAAGTGAAATCAGAGATGAGTTAGTGCAACTTTATTGGGATAATTCTATCAAGAAAATGGCAATGTGCAACTGGATTAAATGTTTTTCTGAAGAGAGCGAAAGCATCACTGATTAAAAGAGGTCAGGTCAGCCAGTAACGAGCAGAACTGATAAAAACACTGCAAAAACTCATTGAATTGTGTGTCAAAACTGTCAGCTCACTATGGGAAGCACAGTAGACCAAGTAAACATTGCTAGAGAAACTGTTAGGAAACTCTTAACTGAAAATCTTGGCATGAAAAAAATGTGTGTAAAAACAGTCCTGATGTAGCTCACCAATGAACAAAAGCAAAGGAGAGTCAAAATTTGCCAAGACCTTTTGGAGAAGTAAGATGATGTTTTGGGCTGTGTTCTTATTGGTGATGAAAAATGGGTATACCAATATCATCCTGAAACAAAGCATCAACATGCACAATGAAGTCAGCCAATTCTCCATGACCAAAATAGTTTTGACAGTCCAAATCAAGAGTCAAAGTGATGTTGCCAAACTTTTCCGGTATCACAGGAATTGTTCGTTATGAATTTTTACCAAATGGACGGTTAACTGAGTTTATTATTTGGAAGTACTAAAAATGCTGTGTGAAAAACTGAGATGAAAATGACCAAAATGTTTTGCCAGCAACTCATGGTTCTCACATCATGACAATGAACCAGCTCACATGGGACAGTGGAGGTCGTTTTTAGCCAGTAAACAAATAACTCTATTGGAATACCCACCCTATTCCCTGATCTGACCCCGTCGGACTTTTTTCATTACCTGGAGATAGTGGAAATATTGAAAGGAAGACATTTTGATGACATTCAGGACATCAAAGACAATACAACAGCTCTGATGGACATTCCAGAAAACGAGTTCCAAAATTGCTTTGAAGCGTGGACTAGGCACTGGTGTCAGTGTGTAACTTTCCATGAGTAGTACTTTGAAGGTGACCAAAGTGATATTCAGCATGAGTCAGCAAACCTAATTGTCAGACTTCATAGCTACCACCAATGACTACTCTGATAGCGGTCATGATAGATGATTTCAGATAGAATGGGAGAAAAATGTGGAGCAGAGATCAATTTCTTTATTTAAAACAAAGGTTAAATGAAAACAGTAGAGAACAGAAGACTCTTTGAGGCTGTTGCCCTGAGACAGTCTTTAAACCTAGAACTAAGCCTTAAATCTATCACTGAGATCACCTTTTAGCAGAGGCAGAGTGGCATACAAAATAAACACATGTCTACCACAAGCTTGGTACACCACTTAAGAACCATCTGTATAAGACAAAAGCTCAAAAATTACTCAACAGCAAAGATGCAAACAAAGTTGGTGATTTGTTTCTCCATCTCATTAAAAAATGTCACTGGAATTCGTATTGGTATTGCATTATATAAGTAGACTGCTTTTGGTAAAATAACCATTTTCACAACGTTAATTCTTCCTATCCATGAGCAGGGTAGGTTTCTCCATTTATGTAAGTGTCTTAGTTTCTTATAGTAAGGACTTGTAGTTCTCTTTGTAAAGGTCTGTTACTTCTCTGATTAGATTTATTCCTAGGTATTTTTATCTTCCTAGGGGCTACAGTAAATGGTATTGATTTGGTGATTTCTTCCTTAATAATCTCGTTGTTGGTATAAAAGAATCCTACTGATTTACTTATGTTTATCCTATATCCTGAGACTTCGCTGAACTTTTCTATCAGTCTGAGTAGTTCACTTATGGATTCTCTAGGATTCTCTGCATACACAATCATATCGTCTACAAATACGGAGATTTTTACTGCTTCTTTGCTGCTGCAGATGCCCGTTATTTCTTGGTCTTGTCTAATTGCTTTGGCTAGAACTTCTACTATGATGTTGAATAGGAGAGGTGAGAGTGGGCATCCTTGTCTAGTTCCTATTCTCAGGGGAATTGTTTCAGCCTCTCTCCAGTCTGGACGACATAGGCAATACGCTTTGTATAAATGGCCCTTATCGCATTGAAGACTTTTCTGTCTATACCTATTTTGCTAAGAGATTTTAGCATGAATGGGAGCTGGACTTTATCAGATGCCTTTTCTGCATCAGTAGACAAAGTCAGGTGATACTTGTTTTTTGTGTCATTTATGTGGTTGATCAACATGAATTGTTTTTCTGATATTGAACCAGCCTTGTATCCCTGGTATGAATCAAACTTGGTCATGACGGATTATTTTTTGGATATGTTGTTGTATTCTACTGGCAAAAATTTTGTTGAAGATTTTTGCATCTAGATTCCTGAGTGATATTGGTCTGTAGTTCTTGTTTTTTGTTGGGTCTTTCCCTGGCTTTGGTACCTGGGTTATGCTAGCTTCATAGAATGAATCTGGGAGTATTCTATCCCTTTTTATACTGTGCAAAAGCTCCAGTAGTACTGGAGATAACTCTTCTCTAAAAGTTTGGTAGAATTCTGCAGTGAAGTCATCTGAGTCTGGGCTTTTTTTGGTTGGAATTCTTTGGATGATTTTTTCAATCTCTTCCTTTGTGATGGGTATATTAAGTTGTTCTACTTCACCTTGTGATAATTTTAGTAGGTGATATGAACCAAGGAATCTGTCCACTTCCTCTAGGTTTTCAAATCTGTTAGAGTACAGTCTTTCATAGTATTCTGTTACGATATTTTTTTTTCTGCTGGATCTGTTATGATAACTCCCCTCTCATTTCCTATTTGGGTTATTTGTTTCCTGTTTTTCTTCAGTAAGCTTAGCCAATGGTTTGTCAGCTTTGCTGATCTTTAAAGAAAACAGCTTTTGGTCTTTTCAGTTTTTTCAATTGTTCTTCTATTTTCTAATTCGTTTAGTTCTGCTCTAATCTTTATGATCTGTTTTCTTCTGGTGCCTGAAAGGTTCCTCTGTTGTTCTCTGTCTACATGTTCAAGCTGTAGGGTCAGTTCTTTGGTTTGATTTCCTTCTTCCTTCCAGATATGTGCATTTATGGAGATGAACTGACCTCTGAGCACGGCTTTGGTTGTATCCCATGGGTTCTGGTAAGAACTGTTTCATTCTCATTGGAGTCCATAAATTTTTTTTTTTTTTGTCCTTGATTTCTTCTATAACCCATGGCTTTTTGAGCAAGATGTTGTTCAGTTTCCATGGTTCCACTTTCTATCTACGTTTTTTCTGCTATTGATTTCGACTTTTATGGCTGTGATATGAGAAGATGCGTTGTATGAATTCAATGGTATGAATTTTGTTGAAAATTGCTTTGTGTCCTAACACATGGTCTTGTCTGGAGAACGTTCCATGTGCACTGGAGAAGAAGGTGTAGTTGTCCACCGACGAATAGAAACTTCTGTATATATCAATGAGGTCTAGTTGGTTAATTGTAGCAACAAGGTCTTCTGTGTCTTTACTGAGCTTTCTTCTAGATGATCTGTCCAATACTGAGAGTGGAGTGTTGAAGTCTCCTACTATTATTGTGGAGTAGTCTGTCTCATTTCTGAGTGTAGTCAGTGTTTCTTCCATGTATTTAGGTGCTCTAATGTTAGTTGCCTAAATATTTAATATTGTTAAGTCCTGCTTGTATCTTGAACCATTCAGGAATAAATAATGTCCATCCTTGTCACGATGGTGGATTTTACATTAAAATCTACTTTATCTGAGATTAGAATTGCCACACTTGCTCTTTGTGTATTGTTAGCTTGATATGTATTCTTCCATCCTTTAATTTTCATTTTTCTTATTCTTTAAGGTGAGTTTCTTATAGGCAACTTATGGATGGGTTGGGTCTTTTGATCTAAGAAGACATTTCATGTCTTTTTACTGGAGCTTTCTGTCCATTCACATTCAGTGTAATTATTGATAGGTATGCGTTTAGTGCTGTCATTGTGATATGTTTCTTTTCGTGTTGATGTTTTCTCTGTTGTTTTTATTAATGTGTTCCGGGACTTTCTTCTTTATGAGTTGATTTTTCACCTTTTTCAGGGTTGGTTTGTGGTTGTTGAGATTCCTGCAGTACTTTTCTTGATTTGATATTTTGCATCTTTTTTATGATCCCCCTTAATAAACTATGTATAAATCCAATTTTATTTACTAGCAGTCTTATTAACTTCCTCTCCATCTGGAATGACTATAATAACTGTAGTGCACACCTCTTTTTAATATGATGACATCATAGGTTTCATGATATGATCAATGGATCATTTCTTTCCATATTATAGGTTTGATTGAGTTTGGTGCCTTCCCTAAGTGAGTAGGTTTCTGGGTGATGTGTCCTGTATTCACTTCTAAAATATAAAGTCAGTGGTTTTGTTCTTCTAAGCCAAGAGAGTCTTTCAGTATTTTTTGTAGCTTTGGTTTGGTTTTTACAAAGTCTCTGAGTTTCTCTTTATCTGCAAAGGTCTTGATTTCATTTTTGTAGTTGAAACATAGTTTTTCAGGATATCTAACTCTTAGGTGGAAGTTCTTCTCCTTCAAGGCTTTGAATGTGTCATGCCACTGTCTCCATGCCAGCATTGTTTCTGCTGAGAAATCTGATGGAAGCCTACAGAGTTTCCCTCTGAATGTTAGCTTTGCTTTGAGTCTTGCTCTTTTAAGAGTTTCTGCTTGTGTTTCATTTGTTAAGTTTGATTAAAATATGTCTTGAAATCTTTCTTTTCAGATCTATATTGAGTAGCATTTGCTATGCCTTTTGGATATCTGTATTCTCTTCTTTCATGATTTGTGGGAAGCTTTCTGTAGCAGCTCAGCAACAACACTTTCTGTGTTCTCAGGTGTCTTGCCCAGTGCAGGTATGCCAATTAATCATAGATTGTTTTTCTTCATAGAGTCCTACATGCTGCATAATCCTTCTTCATTTTCCTTGTTTCTTTTTTCTGATTCATCTTCATAGATGCTTGAGTAGGTAGCTCTGTCTTCCAAGTCAGAAAGTCTATTTTTCATTTGTCCCATTCTGTTTTTTTGGCTTTGAATTGAAGTCTCTCTTTCTTTGATTTTGTTCTTGATCTGTTGGATTTCAGAGTACTGGTGTTCCATCAGATCGAACAGCTTGTTTACTTTTTCATTTTGCTCTGCTGCGTTTTGTATAAGGCCTAGGAGTGCTGTATATAATCCTTTGGTATTCATTTTCTTATAGTTTCAGAAAGGTTTCTTCATCTGGGAAGTTCTTTGGTTGTTTCTTTGGGGGGACTTCTGAAACCGTGAATAATTTCTTTGTTACGCTTTTTTCCAGAGTTTTGGGCATCACGTGAGTCAACAGAGGCTGGGAGAGATGCTGTGAGGATGGACTATAGTTGATTCTCTAAGCCAAGCCGAGTGCTGTCGAGTTGGATTCGACTCTCTTGGCCATCTTAAAATGAAAGGTAAAAAGTATCTCACCACTTCTAAAGTCTGTCAGGGTTTCAGGTGTACAGGTCCCTCTTCCCAGCTGGCAAAGTAAGCACCTCTATATTGAACCCCTAGATGTTATAAAATACAGTTTAAAATACAGTTTAAAATACAGAAAGGCTACTTGCCTGCTGGCCTCTTCTGTCAGGCCTCAGCCATAGGCAACACTGTGTAAAATACTAATTTTCTGCCAGAAAAGCACCGTCCGTGGGCAGGTACTGCCTCTTAGCACTAGGAACTGGGTAATGCTAAGGCCTCTGTATGGGTAGCTCTGATCCCAGAGGAACAATATGGTGTCCCACACAAGCTCCCCACCTACCTCATTACTGGCTAGTCAATGGTGGTGTCAGAAAGAGAAGCCAAAGGTGCCAAGATACAGAGTCCAAAGCCGTGCTCTCAAAATATGTTAATTTCACCTGCTGATCCTTCCAGTAGTGTGTCTGAGATTTGCTGGTAGTCAAGTCCCAGCTCTGTCAGCTAAGACGGAGGAAAAATAAAGTTAAAATGGTGAGTTACCTTCAGTCTGTAAAAGCCAGCACTCTCCAAGAGTGGGGGTCAACTTAAGAGAGGAAGTTTTGCTTTCAGTAGTATGAAGTCCAAATTAATAGCCCTAGGCTGTGTCCTAGGGCTTACTAGGTGGTCAGAAGGCTCCTTTTAATTATCAGTTCAGGTCTTGGCTTCCAGGGGGATTTAGGGAGATGTGTGTTTAGTCCGTGATCTTGGGTCTGCCCAACAGTAAGATTTAACCTATTTGATAGCTAGAATAAAAAGTTGCAGATACCTACATCCTTACCCCATAATATGTGAATGTTAGGTTACATGGGAAAGGGAATAAAAGTTGCAAATAGAATTAAGTTTGTTAATTGGCTTACCTTAAAATAGAGTATGCTGAATTATTCAGGTAGACCAAACGTAATCACAAGGTTCATTATAAGTGGAAGAGGAAGGCATTTGGCTGAGGTGGGGTCAGAGTGATATGATGTGAAAAGATCAAGAACAGCTTTTGCTGACCTGGAGGATGGAGAAAGAGGACCATAAGCCAAGGAATGTGAACATAGAATTTCCAGAAGGAATAAAGTCCTGCCAACACCTTTCATTTGGCCCAGGAAGATCCATTTGGAGCTTTTTATCTCTAGAACTGCAATTTAATAAATTTGTATTATTTTAATCCTCTAAATTTGTGGTGACTTCTTTTAGTAGCCATAAAAAACTAATGCAGTCTATATTAGGTTGTATTATTAGTACCATTAGAAACAATTTACTCATTAAAGGAACTGTTAACAACTACAAGAATTGTGTAACAAGACTGTGGAAACATGTTTTCATGTATGTTTTGTAAACTCTAGGGAACTTCCAAATGGTTTTACACTGTAAGGGCATTCATTTCGGTATAATGACTGAATGGAAAAAGTTAAAACAATTGCTTTATGCCTTTTCTAAAACAGTTACTTAAGGCAATTTGCTTCTTGGTAATTCTCTTGTGAATACGTAATACATTAGAAACACTTAGTACTTATGCAAAACTGTTCAACATTACAGAAAAGTTGAAAAAATTCAAGGTAAGAAAATTAAACACTGTTTTCATTACATGAATTTTTTAAAAGTCTGCTTGCTATGAGTCAGATCCGACTCAACAGCACTTGGCTTGGCTTCTTATATTATTGTTAATAAACCAAAGTTAAGTGAAATTAGAACATTCAAATAACTAAATCACAGAATCATACCAATAAGTACACACACACACACAAGCTCTTACCACAGATGAGTAAGGCAGCTTCATGAAAGAAAAAATAGTTGACTGTTGTGATTGTTAACATTATATGCCACCTTAGGTGGGTCATGATTCTCAGTGGTTTGCAATTATGATGTAGTTTGGCAGTCATATGATCATGTGATCACTTCCACAAAGAAATATAATGTGCTCAACTTTGTGATGGGACCTGTTGTGAGCAACCGATCAGTTGAAAGGGAGTCATCTTGACAGTATGGGCTACACTGAATGTATAACTGAGCTTTATGGCAAGACTCGTGGGACTTTGCTCATTATGGATATTCCATCTAAGTCCTGTTTGTCTGACCTCTGGTTCTTGGAACTTGAGCTAGTTTCTTCCCTGCCTTTTTGTTTGACAGTCTTGGAATTCATTGATATTTTCAGCCTGTGAGCAAAAGACCTGCTGTCTGACTGCCAGCCTTGGGTGCACGAGCCCCTGTGGCAATGTGAATCAGGAGAAGCCTCCTGGCTCATGGACTTGGAATGTTTCAACATCTACAACCACATGAGCTATTTCCTTGATATAAATCTCTCTGTATATACATATTTATATACTGGTTTTGCTTCTCTAGAGAACCTACCTAAGACAACTTCATATAATACAGACAAATAATTGCCAGGAATCATGCACTCAGTAAAAGCAAGTAAGTTTTCTTGAAGACCAGAAAATATACATTCTTAGTTGAAATATTTTCATTATTTAGTCAGAGTACAGTGTTTTTCTGATACGGTTTAAAGATAATTTCTGCAGCTATATTGATGTCTTTAAAGTTGTTCTATCTTTCATGAGCACTTAAGTTATTTATATTGATAATAATAATTTTTTTTTTTGGTTAATGTCTGTTTGCCTCAGCATAATATAAAGTCAAGGTAGTAAGGATCCACTTCACTAATAAATAGCCAGATTCCCATTTGGTTAGTAGGTCTCAGTGATTATTAGTTTTATCAAAGGGTTTTGGTGTAGAATGAGTTTTTTATACCATTTTGTTCCTTCATTTTCTAAATATTCTGGTAGTTGAATTTCTATCTCACATAAAACACTAGACTAAGCTTGTTCTGTGCCAAATGACAAAGAAGCTAAAGACTAATATTCTCCAGTTTTTCCTGGATAAAGTCCAGAAAATGCATGTCAATCATCGGGAGAAAAAAAAAATCATATTTAAGCTCTAAATTAGAGACTTAAAAATGAGTCATCGGATGTCATTGGTTGTCATTTGAGATGTGAATATCTATGACTCTTAAGATCCTTATGGCAGTTGGAATCAATACAGCTTTCTGTGTCTTCCACTAAAAAAAAAAAATCATTCTGTTAGCTAGGATTGACATTACTGTAAATAGCTTAACACTAAAATTATATTTTAAATTAATTAAAAGTGTTTGGCATTGCTAGATTTTGAACACATTTTCAATGATATTATAAACAAATTGGAAGTAAAAATGTTAAATCAATGCAGATATATTTCCATCTGGATTTTAATACATATATATTATATTGTATATACATATAATTTATATATATTGTTGATGCATTAAATAAATACTTCAAATGCTTACAATAAAATGAGGTTACTCAGATATCCAAAACTCCTAAACTCACTGATGTCGCATTAATTCCAAATCATAGAGACCCTACAGAGTAGAACTACTCTGTAGAGTTTCCAAGGAGCACCTGGTGGATTTGAACTGTCCACCTTCCCGTTAGCAGCTGTAGCACTTACCCACTAAAACACCAGAGTTTCTTACCCATGTCTAAGAAATGAAAATGGCAAGAAGGCGTACCCAAATGGTATGATTACACTGGCAACAGTGGAAACTTATTTTTAATCCTGAAGGATCATTTCCAAATTAAAGAATTTTCTAAATTCAAGCCAATCTATTGAGAAGTGGAAGATATCAGAAGAACAAACTAACTTAGATAATTTAAAAATAAAAAAATTATAAACACAAACTGTTCATATTAAAATATTTCATACCTTTCCAGGACAAAGCTAGCATTTAATGATATTGAATCAGCCAGGATGAATAGATCAACAGGGAAACAAAAAAATACAATCACACTTAGCAGGACAACCAGTTTATTGAATTTTACACAGCCTATCTTTTCAGATTATTCTGTAAATAAGTACTCCATTTCCTCGTTTCAAACTTATACTCATTTATAATTGGTAAATGTCCTTAAAATCTATGAATCACGCATAGTAAAGTGACAGAGAAGAATATATATAAACTTGTATGTATTATTGTGTTTACCAGATCACAGTCAGAGAAAGGACTTGTAAAACATCAAAAAAATCAGAAAGTGTACGTAGAATAAGAGTACTTTATGAGATGTCTAGGCACTTGGCTATGCTTATTTTAAACTTAAAAGGAACATAGTATCGATTTTGAATAAATTGCAGGGAGACTCACTGTACTCATCATGTTGATAAATTATAAACTGTAATGTGAGGTTAATGTTTAGTAACTGTCATGAATTGAGTTATGTCCCCCCACAAAAATGTGTATAGCAATTCAGCTGGGGAATGATTCCCAGTATTTTGTGGTTATCCTCTATTTATTTATTGTAATTTTTGTATGTGTTGTAGATCCTAATCTCTGCCTGGAGTCAATGGGGCAAGCCTGGATTATGTTAAAGAAGATTAGATTGAGACTACAACATGCTACAGTAAAACACTGATGAATTTGCTATATTGAATAGAAAATATCTTAAAAAATAAATCTAAATGTGGCTTTATTTCAATAAGGTGGGCCAACTAATAGCAGTATTGAAATCCTTCCAGATAAAGTATACCATAGGTTACATTGACTATCTAAGTCTGATTTTTGGAGACCTACTTTTGTGGTGGAAACCCTGGTGGCACAGTAGTCAAGTGCTATGGCTGCTAATCAAAAGGTCAGCAATTCGAATCCACCGGGTGCCCCTTATAAATTCTATGGGGCAGTTCTACTGTGTCCTATTAGGTCACTATGAGTCAGAACTGACTTGATGGCAGTGTGTTTGGTTTTTAGTTATCCTGGTGGTGCAGTAGTAAGTGCTATCACTGCTAAACAAAAAACTGGGAGTTTCACCAGGCACTCTTTGGTAACTCTACGAAGTCAGTTCTGGTCTGTTCTTTAGGGTTGCTATGAGTCAGAACCGACTGGAAAACAATCGGTTTTGTTTTGGGTTTGTTTTCACTTTGTAATCGCAAAATGTCCAATTTCTTCTGTTGATTTACATATATTTTTTAGAAAACAATACGAACAACTAATATTTTTTCACTTGGAACAGACATAATAAACATTTTAGCAAGCTACAACCTTTCTATAAGAGTAGGATGAAGTAATACTTTTTGTATTCCTGGAGCAATAATCTGCACTCAGATGTCCTTGGCCTAAACTCAGTCTGAGAAATATTCCCTTGTACAAGAGTAACACAGTATTTTAACAATCATGATTGTGGAGCTTTTTATTATTCAACTGTGAAATACATTTGTTTCTAATGTATGAGCTTTGGCAGTTGGTTCCTAATTTCTCATTGTTTCATGCTAGCTCCATTTTATTATGTGAAAATAGATACTTTTATCAATAATTCCTTTTTATTTTAGAATAAATTTGTTACATTTTAATCCAGTTTTAGAAATTATCACTCCCGTTTAGTGTCCATTGCAGTACTGGAAAAATAAAGAGATAAATAAATATAAAGGTTACAAACAGCCAAAGTCAAAATATTAACTTCTTTTTGTTTTTCCTTATAGCCTGAGCTATTTTTTAATGCAGTGGAGTCAACAGAGAAGGGTTTTATTGAATAATGTTTGGAGAACAGTTCAATGAAAATTTAAAATACTTTAGTTGTGTGATTGTCATTCATATTATTTTTATGTACAGGCTATCTGCATGTTCTGGAAACAGGCAAACACTCCTAATAATGTTTTTGTATACACACACACACACACACAGTCCAACAAATGTCCGTGAACTTAACTGTTCTAAGTCCTGCATACCTCATCGCTAATTGTTACTACGGTCACCTTTGAAGTAGCTCCTTGGGCAGCTGTCCGCCTACGCCAGTGCCTAGTCCACCCTTCAAAGCAATTTCGGAACTCTTTTAATAGAATGGCCATTGCGTATGTGGTTCAGTGACAGGTTACCTAACTTAATTGTATAATTGTGAGAGGAGTTTATAGCCAATGAACAAGTACCTCATCAGATCTGGACCCAGTGACTTTTTTCATTACCTGAAGATAAAGGAAATATTGAAAGGAAGACCTCTTGATGACTCAGGACATCAAGGGTAATATGATGACAGCTCTGATGGCCATTCCAGAAGAAGAGTTCCAAAATTGCTTTGAAAGATGGACTAGGTGCTGGAGTCAGTGCACAGCTTCCTAAGCGGAGCTCAGTGAAGGTGAGTGCAGCACATTCAGCAGTGAGCTATGTAACACTTTTTCTAGGATGAATTCGTGAACCTATCAGACCTTGCATATAAATCCGATGCAGTCAGATCAATTCTGACTTGTAGTAACACTATTTATAAGACAAAGAAACAAACTTCTATAGAGTCAATTCCAACTTATAGTGGCCTTATAGGACAGAGTTAAAAAACTGCCCATAGAGTTTCCACTGAGTACCTGGTGAATCGGAACTGCCTGCATTTTTTGGTTATAGGCACAGCTCAACAGCTATACCACCGAGGTTTCCATGTATGTAAATATATATACATACACTACTTAAAAAAAACAAAAACCAAATGCAGTGCTGTCAAGTCTTACAATGCTTTATATTTACAGAAAACATATATGTACACACACACACAGAGTTTTGTGCCTCTAAGACTCCATGCGCACACACACTCCTACGTGTGCACATCTGGTTGGAACTGTAAAGTAAGCAGTTCCAACCCACTCGGCAGCTCCACACAAGAAAAGACCTGGTGATCTGTTATTGTAAAGATTATAGGCTAGGACAATCTAGTTCTACAATGTCATATAGGGTCACCATGAGTCAGAATTGATTCACTGGCACACGACAAAAGCATCAACATGTATGCTTATCCATACATGAAGAACGATATATTTGTGCTTACAATTTATTGAAACTGGTATTTATTTTTATCTGCATAGTTACCCAGCACACATTTATTGAGGCTCTACTATGAGCCACATTCTAGAGCACTGGCAAAAGCTTTGAACAGCCCTGATGTGGTTCCTCCCTGTGGAACTTGCAATGTCGTCAGGAATATACCTATGGAACAATCATTAAATGTGTGATGAGTGTCACTAAACTAGAGGAGGGGGTATATGGTGAAAGTGTAGGAGTAAAAGGAGCCTTGATGGCACAAAGTTGAAGCAAGTAGGCTGCAAACGGAATGGTAGGTGGTTCCAACCCACCACGGGCTCTGCAGGAGAAAAGACTTGATCTGTTCCAGTAAAGGTATAGCTTAGGAAACCACATGGGAAGTTCCATCGTGACTTGTAACTGAAAAACCCAACCCATTGCCATCCAGTTGATTCTGACTCTTAGGGACCTGTGGGCACACTAGAACTGCCCCATAGAATTTCCAGGAAGTGTCCGGGGGATTATCAATCTTGGACTTTAGATTAGCAGCCATAGCACTTAACTATTACGCCATCGGGGTTTCCCTCTGTCCTTGCAGGGTCACTGTAAGTGGGAATTGATTCAAAGACACGTAACAACAATAGCTTAGAATAATTTAATGCTAGTGTAATCCCTGCTTTTAGAAAACATCAACCAAAATAGGATAAATGTTATGTTTGCATATAAAGAAATATTTTATAATTTTTCATCTAGCATATGCATTTATATTTCTCTTTGCCTATTTATATAATGATGATTACTGTACCAACAGAATGGTGAGTACCATTTGGGAAGTACCATTTGTCTAAGTAAGTAAAACGCTTTAGATCACATTACATTATTCGATTTGTGCAGTATCTATGAAGTATTTGAAATAAGTGGTATTCCAAAGAGATAGGTTTGTTCAAAAGAATGAAACTTTTGTTTGGCATAATAAAGTGACTTACTGTTAAATGGTAGTGAGATGATTTAAAACCAGATTGAATGATCAATTAGAAATTTAGTTATATTTCTGTTACCACACGCTGATTCTCAGTTTAATTTTTTAAGAAAACTAGTATAAATAGTGTTAATTTTGATGTTTTGTATATAGGTTATCTTTTATATTTTCCATAAAATTTTTGCAAAATTAATCTTTTGGTTAAAATTCTTAGGGAATACATATATATAAATAAATTAATGTGTGAGTAAACCAACCTGAGATTCATGTTAGCAACAACATCTTAATTTGGAAAATAAATTTATCAAGATCCTATTTGTTATTTCGAGTCGGATCCGACTCGACGGCACTTGGCTTGGCATTTGTTATTTCAAGGAGAGTTGATCATCAGATTTCCTTTTCACTGCATGCCTATAACTTAATTAAAACCACGTTATTAACACAAGAAATTCTTTTATTCTGAGGAAAATTTACAACAAATGTGGAATTCAAATAAGATTTAAGCAAGCTGTTTAAATAAACTGTGATAGGTACTATGATACACAAATTACCTGGATTTACATTGATACATAACAGAGTTACTTCATATGCTCTTCAAGGAAACTAGCACTATTCACATATTAAAAGATTTACCAGGGAAAACTTAAAAAAATTGCCGAGGTAGAAAGGGTAAAGATGAAATAATATTTGGAAAGGCTTAACAATAACCCACTGCCGTTGAGTTGGTTCGGACTTACAGCGACCCTAGAGGTCAGAGTAGAACTGTCCCATGGAGTTTCCAAGGATCTGCCAAAGGAAGGTGTAAATACAGAAGGAACCCACAAAAATACTGCAATGCCGGCGGCATAGTAGTTACGTGCTACACCTGCTAACCAGAAGGTCAGCAGTTCAAATCTTCCAGTCTCTCCTTGGAAAGTGAGTAGAGCAGTTCTACTCTTTCTATAGGGGTCACTATGAATCAACTTGAAGGCAGTGGGCTCTGTTTGGGATGGTATGAGAGGGGAGTGTAAACAGTGAGGAAACGCACAAGTGAGAAAATGTGTTGCTAACATTTCTTCAGGACTATGTGCTAGGTTTTCTTCTAATTTTTTCATATGCATTAATTCACAAACTCCTCAGGACAAGCCCATGAAGTTTTCACATACAGTTGATAAGACTGGGAGCACTGGACCTAGATTACCTATGACTTATTAAAACAATGTAGCATTGGGAAAGTTATTTGAACTTTAGGGCTGC
This sequence comes from Heterohyrax brucei, assembly GCA_028571685.1. Classification (NCBI taxonomy): domain Eukaryota; kingdom Metazoa; phylum Chordata; class Mammalia; order Hyracoidea; family Procaviidae; genus Heterohyrax; species Heterohyrax brucei. The sequence continues at coordinate 92,307,638 of CM053146.1, forward strand.
CATGAGTCGGATCCGACTCGACGGCACTTGGCTTGGCTAGGCAATACTTAATTCCTTGTCTTTAAAATGATGATAATGATAGATTATCTACCTTATAGTTTCATCGTAAGAATTAGATTAACAAGTAGAAAACACTTAAAATTGTACCCTGCACATGTTGACACTGTTAGTTGCCAGCCTTCTTGGATTCATGGCAGCCCTACAAATAGTGTACCAAAGCACGTTGTTGCCCAGGCCTGCACCGTCTTCATGATTGTTGGTGCATCTGAGTCCATCTTTGTAGCTACTATGTCAGTCCACCTCCCTGGGAGGTTTCCTCATGACCAAGCATGATATCCTTTTCCAAAAGAACTGACCTTTCCTGGAGATGCGTCCAAAGCAAATAAGCAAGCATCTAAGGAACATTCCGTTTCTATTTCTTCTGAGACTGATTTGTTTTCTTTTTTCTTTTTTCTGCAGTCCATAATATATTCAATATTCTTTGCAAATACCAAAATTGAAAGACTAGAGACGTATTTCAGTTATTAATGGTATTATTTTCTGCATTTACTATTTGCAAATAATTGTTAGAGTGATTTTAAAATACAGGTTTGAAAATGTCAGTCCTCTGCTCAGAAACCTGCATTGATCTCCTAGCTCATGTAGATGAAGATCCAAATTCTGGGCCCTCGACACACATCTTACCTTTAACTCCCTCCCCTTACACCTGCCCAAGAGCTCTATTGGTCCTGTTGTGTTCCACAAACACCATGTGTGGATTTCCTAATATTTGGAGTATATTATTTACCGTTGTTTAGGACACCAAAGTTCTAAATCTGACTAAAAATTGTGTAGGGCCTCCCTTTATCTCAAAGTGAGAAAATAATGCCTTAATGATCAATACCAAACTTTGACGGAATCCTAGGCCTTATTGAAGTGCCTAAAAGTGAGAATGAAGTGGATAATTGCATTTTCCGTTCAGATTTCTTCTACTCTGCGGATCTCTGCTTTTCTCTGTATTATGCACAACTGAGTTCTGGGCAATATATTATTATTAAAAGAAGAAAAAACACATTTACTGTTTAAAATAATTTTAAAACTATTTTTCATTTGACTGGAAGTAAGTGAACTAGAAGTTAAACCAGTGTAGGCTTTTTTTTTTTTTTTGGTAACTGAAAAGAATCAGTATGGACTAATTGATCTAATGATTTAGGTATTATCACCAGGCTTTACTCTATTTTCCACTCTTCTCTCTCTCATTTCATCACTTGCTTTTCTGTATATTAGCCTTAATATCTCATAATTCAGATACATTTTCTCTGTATTACAGAAAGAGGAAACCATGACTAAAATCATTTTCTAGGTTTTATAATATCAACAAGTTAGTTAGTTCATAGTTATTAAAGAACTTCTTACCCTTGAATTAGTGATTGTCAGTGTGTCCGTGTCTGTGTGTGTGTTCATGCATTGCTATCAGCCTGTACCAGCTGGCCAAGGAACAAGTGCAGTACGGTAAACCAATCTAGAGTCATCTGCCACCTCTGAAAATGGAAAGAGGAAAAGGAGTGACAATATACCGTGATTAGCATCTCAAAATTGGTAGGAATAGCTTCATAAAAGGAAGATGTGGGAGTAGGTTGCTATTTCTAGGAGAGGTGCTGGGTGACAAAGAAGATATCACTTTTTTTTTTACTGCTAATAATATGTTGTGCAGAATTCAGTTGTACATAATATAGATAAAAACAGAGATCCAAGATCAGGAAGAGATAAGGAAGGAAAATGCCGTTCACCCACTTCATTGCCATGCAACTGGACTAGATAACTTCTAAGACTGCTTTCAGTCTTATCCTTTATGATCATAAGACTCTCTCTTCTTGAATGTTCTTATTGATTTAGTGGGGTATAGAAACTGTTTTAGTACTTAACATAATACTTTGCTGAATTCTATCTTTAGACTTCTTACATCTCAACGTTCCTTGGACATTTCCACATAACAGATGCAGCATCATAGAATTTACATTTACAGTTCTCTGATAAGAAAGTCATATCAATCATTTCTATTTACACTGTTAGCTTAATATGAAGAAGAATAAGTGTTTCACATATTTTCCCCTCTTTGAGAAAAAAATATTTGGAAAGTTTAAAGCGTGACAACTTTAGGGAGCCTTTACTTTTGTTCTTAACTATATGCCTAAGCATATAATCATTTATTGAATGTAAAAAGAGTTAGAAACTTTCTTATACCCTAAAGTAGAATAATTCAAGGTGTCAGAGAATATCTCCATTAGGAGCAGAAAGCAAATTCCGAACTTATTTTAACAACATATATATATATATATATATATATATATATATATATATATATATATATGTTACCATTTGAAGCTACCCTCTTGGCTGGCTTGGCAAGGCTGGTGGCATAGTGGTGAAGTGCTATGGCTGCTAACCAGAAGGTCAGCAGTTTGAACCTGCCAAGTGCTCCTTGGATACTCTGTGGAGCAGTTCTACTCTGTCTTATGGGGTCGCTCTGAGTTGGAATTGACTCAGTGGCAGTGGTTTGGTTTTTTGGGGAAGCCTCAACTACTAACCAAAAGGTCAGCAGTTTGAATCCGCCAGGTGCTCCTTGGAAACTCCATAGAGCAGTTCTACTCTGCCCTATAGGGCTGCCCTGAGTAAGAATCGATGGCACTGCGTTTTTAAGTCTCAACTAGAGTCTTGATGAGCAGTGATTAAAGCAGTCAGCTGCCAACCAAAAAAAAAAGGTCTGTAATTCCAAGCCTCCAGCCATTCTGCAGGAGGAAGACAACACAGTCTACTTCAGTATAAATTGACAGCCTTGGGAACTCTACAGGTTCACCAGGAGTTGGAATCAACTCAGTGGCCATGGGTTTTTGGGTAAGCCCAAACTCTATGTTCCACTTTTCGTACTGATTCTTACTCAGCATTTTGCTGATCCCCACATTGTTATTCTAAGCACACAGGAATGACAATTATTATAAACAACTCATTTTAACAATGCAGATGTGCTCAAACTTGCAAGATAATGTTAATTAGAAGATGTTCTCAAAAACAAATCTTAAATATACTTTTTAAAACTTGTAAACAATCACATGCATTAAGAAAATGATGATTTATTAAAAATATTAAAAACCTAAAGAAACATAGTTACTTAATCCTGTTATGTCTGACTCTAAAGTCAACTTCAAGATCTCAATAGCACCTGGAAATAAAAAAGATACAATTTAAAATTCTTCATTAAAAATATAAAATTCACATGTAAAGAAAAAGAAATCCATGAAAGTAAACTCTACAAATAATTTGCTGATGGGCCAATATATGAGACATGTGAGATAAAATAAAAGGGAATCTTCAATCTCTGCCTATTAGAAGATGCTAATATTCTTCTAAAGCAAATTATTTTACTCACCTTCACTCCAAAAATAAAGCAGAGGGAATAATATTAAATTAAAATTTAGAAAAGCCTTTTCCTCAGGGAATTAGAAATACATAATTACAGAGTGATATAAATTATCAGAAAAGTTTTGATTTTTTTATTAGGAAGACTATTTAGCCTGTTTCGTAGGAAAGTCTGTCACTGCTGTGTGGATTTTCTGCCCTACCAACAGTTGTGGTAGTAGCCAACAAACAAAACCAGTTACCATCAAGTGGATTTTTATTCTTAGTAACCCCATGTGTGTCAGCGGACAGCTGTGCTCCACAGGATTTTCAATGACTAAGTTTTCAGAAATAACTGCCAGGTCTTTCTTCTGAGGTATCTTTGAGTATACCTGTGCCATCAGATAGCTGACTTGTGTTAACCATCTGTATTAGGTGGAATCCAAGCCTGCTCCTCCTAGAGAGAAACCTCTGTCCTATGGGTAGGGTCTGTTTAGATGATGCGATCATCCAACCTCTAGGCTGCAATCACCACAAATTTAATGTCTGCAACTCTGATTTGGATGGGATGAGAAAGGCTGGTAGCCTTCCCTTCCTGGAAAGATACCATATTGTTTGAATGGGATGCGCAAGCCGTGAAAGTCAGTCTTCTTTGCCCTCTCTTCTGTACTGAATTGTGTCCACCAATAAAATGTGTGTTAATTTGTCTAATTCAGAGTTCCCCCTATTGTGTGATTACTCACACTTTGTTATCTAATGTGATATTCCTTTGTGTTGTAAATGCTGCCTTGTGACGTTAATGAGGCAAGATTATCAGCAGATATGTTTATCAAAAAGGACTCAATCTAATGATTCAAACTGGGTCTTAAGCCAATGGCTTTGGAGGTATAAAGGAATCAAGCAGAAAGATGAGGGGACCTGATACCACTAAGGAAGTAGTGCCAGGATACAGGGTGTCCCTGGCATCCCAGGATCCCCACACAGAGAAACCCTCAGATCAGGGGAAGTTTGATAACAAGCACCATTCCTCAAAGCCAACACAGAAAGGTCGCCTTCCCTGAGCGGGCACTCTGTATTCAGATGTCTAGTCTGTGAGAGAATCAACTTTTGTTTTCCCACTGTTCATCATGCACTTGTGGTATTTTGGTTACAGCAGCACTAGATGACTAACCGTCTCCCCTGCAGCAGAGTCACTGATAAACTAAGCCCATAGGGCAAAGGAGAAGAGAAGATGCTCTCAGTGCTAACAAATTCTAAGAGATTTTCTTGAAAATATTCACTCATATCTTGTATGCCCTTAAAAAGACAATTTCAAGAGACTTTAAGTGTATATGTGCTTTTGTGTGTGTGTATGAGTGTTTGAGAGGGAGAGGGAAAGAGAGAGAGAGAGAGAGAGAGAGAGAGAGAGAGAGAGAATGAGAGAGAGCAACAGCACATGTGCTCAAATGTGGGTATGTTTTCTCCGGCTAATTCTTGTTTCACTCAGTAGTGGTGTCTGCAAAATTCCTCAACTGCCATGTTACATTAATTAGTTGCAGCCCCACCCTTTCTCTCTTTTAATCCTTGCACATATAACTCTCCAACTCACTTTATATTCTTATTTGCTTCCCCGAGAGAATTAAACCCTTCGAATGCAAGATTTTTTGTCTGTTTTGATAACTGTATAATTTCTCTGCCTGTATGAAAATCTAGTAAGTTGTTGGGGAAAAAAAAAGAAAAAACATAAAAACACCAATCCAGTCGCCATCAAGTTGATTTCTACTCACAGCAACAGTGCAGGACAGAGTAGAACCGCCCATGGGGTTTCAGAGGTGGAAATGTTTCAGGATCCAGCAGTCACATCTGTTTTATACAAAGCAACTTGTGAACCTTTCAGCTAGCAGTCCAACACTTAACAGCTGAACCATCAGAGTCATTGATACATAATAAACCAACTTACCATGGCGTCCATTCTGACTCAGCACCGCAGTAGGACAGAGTGGAAGCGTTCCATAGAGCTTCCCAAGAGTGGCTGGTTAACCCAAGTAGCACTTAACTACTATGCCACCAGGAATAGCACTCAGAAAATATATCTGAAAAAATGAATGAATGAAATGCCACCTTCTCTTAGGCCTCCCTCAAGCTCATCCTAAATATTTGTGATCCAGAGCTTGTACAATAATGTTTTGTCCAGAGGATAGCAAATGCCTTAACCAGCGTTTGCTTCTTCATAGTTGTTAAACATTTCTCATATTTTTTCTGTGCAAATGTTGATGATTCAGTTACAAAATGAGTTCTGTAGTCTTTTAAGGACAATTTTGAAACTCAGTAAACCCGAGGATCTAAATCAATCAAATTCAACTCCTGTTTTCATGAATTGCAGCTTTGTGTTGCTTTTTTTTTTTAATCCTGTGTATTGACTGAAACTCAGATAGTTTAGCTTAGATTTTGCATATGCAACACTGTTATAAGACTATCATCACACTTGAGTTTATATGATAGGTTGCCAAAATTATTGCAATAATTTTGGCTGTATGCTCCACATTGCTATTTTCAAGCTAACTTGGCATAATCCTGGCAAATTAAATTAAAAATGTGTACATTTTTCTTCTTGATCTATTGGTCAAAGTCATAGTTGCTATTAACTGGTAAAATTAAAATGAACAGTTTTATCAGTTAATGACCATAAACAACCAATCCTGGCTATCTTGCTATTCTTTCTAGAAACATCTTAACTATGATTCTAACCTATTTTTTAATAACTTTGTTATGTTTATAGAGAAACTAAGTTGAGGACACTAAGAAACCACTGTTAGTGGATGGAAGTATAATTAGACTTCTAAATGGACACGTTATCAGGCAAGACCAGTCCCTGCAGAAGGACATCATGCTTGATAAGGTACGGGGTTAGTAAAAGAGAGGAAGACCTTCAATGAAACGGACTGACACAGTGGCTGCCACAACAGGCTCAAATATAGCAAGGACTGTGGGCACAGCACAGGACCTGGCAGTGTTTCGTCCTGTTGTACCCAGATTGAGTGAGTCAGAACAAATTCAATAACATCTAACAACAGCAAAAAATGTTAAAAAGTTTATGCTGAAAACTGTTGGGTTTCAATATATAATATTAAACATTTTTCCTGATAGTAACAGGCAAGAAATACAGGAGCTTAAGATGTTTTTTAGATTCAACAGCGACTATAGTTTTACCCTCCTTCTTAGTTCGTTATTAATTATAGCTTTAGAATGATGTCTAATGAGGTCAATTAAAATTTTATTTTACCAATAAAAAGTATTTTATGTACATAACCAACTTTGATGTAAGTACTGGGAAAAGAAAAATAAGATTGACAAAATTTTGCTACATAAAGTCATTGTCTTTAACCATCATAATAAAAAGTTTTGTGTACATTTACATAGATAAAAATTTGTATGTGTCTACTTATGTATTTTTAAAAAGTTGCCATGAAGTCAATTCTGACTCATAGTGGCTCTATAGGACAGAGTAGACCTGCCCCAAGGAGCACGTAGTGGACTTGAACTGCAGACCTTTTAGTTAGCACCAGAGCACTTAACCGCTATGTAACTAGAGTTTCCCATTTATATATGTTAGCAAAAACATATTCTTATTTTTTCCTGCTAATATATATTGTCCGTGTGTGTATGCTTTAGATAGTTATCCTTTTAAAAATATGAATACTGAAATGGACATAATAACAACAATGCCATAGCCTTTATTCATTAAAGCAAGCTTTTTTAGCTTTTGAGAGTCTAACTATAAATGTCCAATGTGATCAACTATGAAAAAGAAATAATATTAACTTAGTCCAGGAAACACTACTGGAGTTATACTAATTTTTATAAATTCACTTGAACTCAGCTATTTTAATAAAAAAATAGTTTTTGTGACTGTAGTGTACATTTGTAGACATTAAAATATGAATTATAGATTTGTATATGAAAAATGAGAAAAATGAATAGAATTTTATTAGTAGTTTTACAAATTTATGCTATTTAATTATCTCTGTCTATTGTTCTTACTATGACAGCAAATCCTGTGTGTATTTTTTTACCATTGTTTTCATTGTCACTAGGCATGGCATGTAGCCTAGATAATTAGTTTAGATAGAATGAATTAATTTAAAAATTAAAGAGGACAAGATTTTCAAAGGAATAAATTTTTCCTCATATGCATTTTAAGAAAAATAGTCTTCATTTTTAGAGGAGTTTTACATTTGCAGAATAATCACACAGAAAATTCAGTTCCTATAGTCTCCCTTATGCGGCATAATTTCTATTGTTAATGTCTAGCAGTTAAGGTTCTTCTGTGTCTCATGGTAACTACTTTTTTTTATCGTGGAATAATACTTAATTGTATAAATGTATAGTGTTTGTTTATCCATTCATTCACTGAAAGATACCTTAGCTTTTTTCTAATTTTTGAAAATTATGAATAAAGTTGCTATTAAAATTTGAATGCAGATTTTTGTATGGTCCTAGTTTTTAACTCATTAAGGTACTATCTAGAAACATGATGTTGGCTCATATGGTGAGCTTGTCCTTAGCTTTGTAAGAAACTGCTGGACTGTCTTCCAAAATGGATCTACTATTTTACATTCCCACTGAAGTGAATATGCCTTATGCAGTTTTATATTTTATTACTCAATAAACAAATGAGCTTGTATATATGTGAGTGCATATGCACAGGGATATATTTTACTCTCATTTTGTAATATCTTGTACAATGTTCAGTGAGAGCTTAAGGAAAATTAAATGTTAAATTAATTAATTAAAAGTAAAAGTAAATGACCAGGAGAAAATTAAGAGAAATGATTTCAAAAAGTTTACATTTCTTATTAATGGCACTCATGCATTTATTTTGCTATCCCAGTATAACACAGGTAATTAAAAATGAGATGTTTCCTGTAAGGTTACTTAATCTGTTTAATTAGTATTTTGTCAATCATTCTTTCTTGCATGAGAAGCAATATATATGTTTAAATAAGTTAAACTGGGTGACATATGCTATCTTGATGCCTTTAAGCCATAATAGTGAGACTGATAAAATGGATTAAAACTGTATCAAAAATTCATTTTAAAAAACAACATGAAAGCAAATGATACATGCAATGGATAAAGCTTTTTTTTTTTTTTTTTTTTTTTACAAATGAACCTCAAACAAACAAAAATGTAGCGTGTTAGTTCAGATACTTTCTCCTTTAATGCATTACATTGTTTCACTATTTGTTGTTCCAATACAGATAGGTTGGATGATAGATTATAATAGTTTAAGAATTAGAATGTCTTGACAAATGACTACTGAAATTGCTTATAGATATCTTTTTAAAGATATTTCTTTGGGAGAAGCAGTACTCCTCCCCTGTATAGTGACTCAGTTTACTTTCAGTAGTGCATTGTTTAGCACCCACATTACATTGTGTGAAAAAGGACATTATGAGTTTCCGATTTTGAAGAAACATCATACAGTCATAATGGTCGTTTGGTCACTGTATGACTGCATGTGTGTCTGTGGTTCCCTAAGTTTCCATAAGAGCACCGACAGGAGGAGGAGCTTGTGACCACCTTGTCTGCAGGAGTGAGGGAAGGAGAAAGCCTTAAAAGGAGGGGAGCATGAGGAGGAGGCAGCCAGTCCAGTCAACACGGGAGGAATCAAGGGAGAAGGGGCCCCGATAGAGGCAAGCATACATGCAATACGGTGTTGACACATCAAAATCACATAACGCCCTATTTCCCAGAACGTATTATGGACATTAAGCGACAAATGACTGTCAGCCTTTCTCTTTGCTCCTGTGTGGTATGAGGCTACAGAATCCTCCTCCTTTTCCTGATGTGGTACCACCTTATGTAATCAGGGATGTTTACACAGTTGGATGTTCCCCAAGCAGATGTTAGGCAGCACATGGATGTATCCCTGCTCATGTATACTCTTTTTTTTTTTTAATTTTTATTTGACATGACTGAGTGAAAATGTACATTCACGTATAAATTTACATGCCCACCTACATGCAGATTCTACTGCTCTCCCTGTCCGGTGACTGCACACTATTCCTGTCTGCTCCATACATGTCTCATCCTCCCAAGAGCCTCCTTTCTCCTCCTCTCCATTCACTCCCCTTCCTCCAGCCAGAGGTCAGCAAGATGATATCCTATAGATGTACAGAACTATAAACTGCTTTTAATACATGGTCACTTTGCATTGCCAAGTCCAATCCATTCCTGTCCAAAGAGTGGACCTTTGTTATAATTTATGGGAAAGGGCAGCATCAGGGTCGGGGACCATGCTCTCAGAGGAACCCCAAAACGGCTGGACCATCAATTGAGGTCTTTTAGTGGAGATCACAGGATGCACCCCTTTTTATACTTGTGTTGCCAGTGAGACTCCTCTCTGTGAGCTCCATCGTGGCTATCACTGGTGGTGGCCGGGCACCATCCGGTACTTCCGGTTCCAAGTCCATGTAGGCACCCACTCTTGTAGGACTCTCTGTCTTCTCAGTTGTCTTTACTGCATGTCATTTTGGTCCTCAGTGAGCATCCGTTCCTGCTGAGTTGTGACCATTTGCTGTGTCCTCGGATGGCAGCTTGGCAGCTTTTAAGACCTCAGACGCCACTCACCAATGTGGGGTGCAGAGAGCTCTCTTACCAAAATGCTAGTTGTGCCAATTGGCCTGGAATTCACCTAAGAGCATGGTCCCCTGCCCCACACCCCCCGCCCCAGCTACTCTATCCTTGCAGTATTGAGTTAAGATGGAAGGAGTACTCAAGTTATGCTGAAGTCCACTTAATGTTGTTCTTGTTTCTAATGTGTGCTATCACCGCTTTCTCCCCACTAGATTTCTAGTAACTATTTAAACTAAACTCTCCCCCCTTCACCCTCCCTCCCTCCACTCCCTTGCAGCTGTCAAAGAGTCTTTTCTTCTATACACAAGTCTGTTTTTGAGATCTTATCATAGAGGTCTCATATAGTATTTGTCCTTTTGTCACTGACTACTTTCACTCAACATAATGTCTTCCAGTTGAAACCAGGTTAAGAGATGTTTGCTGGAATCATCGTTATTCTTTATCATTGTGTAGTGCTCCATTGAGTATATGTACTATAGTTTACCTATCCATTCTTCTATTGTTGGGCATGTGGGTTGATTCCATCTTTTTGCTATCGTGGACTGTGCTGCGATAAACATTCTGGTGCATGTGTCCATTGGTGTGAAAGGCCTTGATTCTGTAGGATATATTCCAAGTAGTGGAATGACTGGGTCAAATGGTATATCGATATCCATTTTTTTATGGAAGTGCCAGATTGCCTTCCAAAGAGGCTGGACCATTTTGCAACCACGCCAACAGTGTAGGAGGGTTCCACTTTCTCCCCAGCCTCTCCAGCATTTGTTGTTTTGTGTTTTCTGGACCATGGCCAATCTTGTTGGGGTGAGATAGTATCTCATTGTTGTCTTGATTTGAATTTCTTTAATAATTAAAGATCGTGAACATGTCCACATGTGTTTTTTGGCTGCCTGGATCTCCTCTTTAGTGAAGTGTCTGTTCATCTCCTTTGCCCATTGCTTAATTGGATGGTTTATCTTCTTCCTATTGATATTTTGTAGTATCTTACAGATTATGGAGATCAGGTGTTGGTCTGACATATAGTTGCCAAATATTTTTTCCCATTCTGTGGGTGTTCTTTTAATTCTATTAATAAAGTCTTTGGATGAGCAAAAGTGTTTGATTCTTAATAGTTCCCATTTATCTATTTTCTCTTCTGTTGATTGAGGTTTCTTTGACAGATTTTGGAGTCTGTCCTCAATGTGTATTAAAACTTCCATTGTGGTTCCTACCTTTTCTTGGATGAGCTTTATCATTTTAGGTTTGATATTTAGGTCTTTTATCCAGTTGGAGTTGGTTTTTGTATAAGGTGTAAGATATGGATCTTGATTCAGTTTTTTGCAGATGGATATCCAATTTTGCCAGCACCATTTGTTGAAGAGACTGTTTTTACCCCAGTTTAATGTCTTAGGGCCTTTGTCGAATATCAACTGTTCGTAGGCAGATGGTATCATCTCTCAGGTCTCAATTCTGTTCCATTGATCCATCTGTCTGTTCTTGTACCAGTACCAGGCTGTTTTGACCACTGTGACAGTGTAGTATGTTCTAAGGTCGGGTAATGAGAGGCCTCCCAGTGTGTTCTTCTTCTTTAGTAGTACCTTACTTATCCGGGGCTTCTCTGTTGGCAAGAATTTTGTTGAAGATTTTTGCATCTAGGTTCATGAGTGATATCAGTCTGTAGTTCTCTGTCTTTGTTGGATCTTTCCCTGGCTCAGGTATCAGGGTTATGCTGGCTTCATAGAATGAGTTTGGGAGTACTCCATCCCTTTCTATACTGTGAAATAGTCTCAGTAATATTGGGGAAAACTTTTCTCCAAATGCTTGGTAGAATTCTGCTGTGAAGCCATATTGGCCCAGACTTTTTTTGGTTGGCAGTGTTTTGATGACCTTTTCAATCTCTTCCTTTGTGATGGGTTTATTAAGTTGTTCTGCTTCACATTGTGATAATTTGGGTAGGCGGTATGAGTCAAGGATTGGTCCATTTCCCCTAGGTTTTCAAATTTGTTAGAGTACAGTCTTTCATAGTATTCTGTTATGATATTTTTGATTTCTGTTGCATCTGTGGTGACAACTCCCCTCTCACTTCTAATTTAGGTTATTTGTTTCCTTTCCTGCTTTTCTTTAGTAAGTTTAGCCAGTGGTTTATCAATTTTGTTGATCTTTTCAAAAAACCAGCTTTTGGTCTTTTCAATTTTTTAATTGTTTTTCTTTTCTCTAATTCATTTAGTTCTGCTCTAATCCTTATGATTTCATTTCTTCTGGTGCCCGAGTGGTTCCTCTGTTGTTCTCTTTCTGCTGGTTCAAGCTGTAGAGTTAGTTCCTTGATTTGGTTTCTTCTTCCTTCCAGATGTGTGCATTTATGGAGATAAACAGACCTCTGAGCACTGCTTTGGCTGTATCCCATAGGTTCTGGTAGGAAGTGTTTTCATTCTCATTGGAATCCATGAATTTCTTTAATTCACCCTTGATTTCCTCTATAACCCATGTTTTTTTTGAGCAAGATGTTGTTCAGTTTCTAAGAGTTCCACTTTCTGTCTATGTTTTTTCTGCTATTGATTTCAACTTTGATTGCTTTATGATCTGAGAAGATGCTTTGCAGTAATTCAATGGTATGGATTTTGTTGAGCACTGCATTATGGCCTATCACATGGTCAATTCTGGAGAATGTTCCCTGTGCACTGGAGAAGAAGGTGTAGTGGTCTGCTGATGGGTGGAAAGTTCTGTATATATCAATGAGGTTTAGTTGGTTAGTTGTGTCAATGAGGTCTTCTGTATCTTTTCTGAGCTTTTTTCTAGATGATCTGTCTAGTTATGAGAGTCGAGTGTTAAAGTCTCCCACTATTATTGTGGAGTCATCTAACTCTCTTTTGAGCGTAGTCAGTGTTTCTTGGACATATTTAGGTGCTCTGACATTAAGTGCATAAATATTTAACATAGTTAAGTCTTGCTTGTGTACTGAACCTTTCAGCAATAAACAGTGTCCATCTTTGTCCACGATGGTGGATTTGACATTAAAATTGATTTTGCCTGAGATTAGAATTGCCACTCCTGCTCTTCTTTGTTCATTGTTAGCTTGATATATATTCTTCCATCCTTTAATTTTCAGTTTGTTCTTGTCTTTAGGTCTCAAGTGAGTTTCTTGTAGACAACATACGAATGGGTCGTGTCTCTTGATCCAAGATGACACTCAGTGTCTCTTTACTGGAGCATTCAGTCTATTCACATTCAATGTAATTATTGATAGGTATGTGTTCACTGCTGCCATTGTGATATGTTTATTTTTATGTTGATGTTTTCTCTGTTGTTCTTATTAGTCTGTTCTGAGACACTCTTTTTTGTGAGTTGATTTTTCACCTTTTTCAGAGCTGGTTTTATAGTTATTGAGACTCGTGTGTTAGATTTCTTGAAATGGTATGATACATCTTTGTTGTGCTTTACAGCTGCCCCTATGAACCCCCTTAATAAACTATTTAGAAACCCAATTTTAATTACTACCAGTCTTACCATCTTCCTCTCCATCTGGAAGGACTGTAACGACTGTAGTACATCCCTGTTTTTATTATGATGACACCATAGTTTTCATAATGATCACTGGATTGCTTCTTTCCATATCAAAGCTGTGTTTTACTTTGGAGCCTTCCCTAAATGAGTAGAGTATTGAGTAGTGTGTCATTCTAAAATATAAAGTTAGTGGTTTCATTGTTCTAAGCCAAAGCCAAGAACTTCTTTCAGTATTTCTTGTAGTTTGGGTTTGGTTTTTACAAAGTCTCTGAGTTTCTGTTTATCTGGGAATGTCTTAATTTCATTTTCGTATTTGAAAGATAATTTTGCAGGATATATAATTCTTGGTTGGAAGTTCTTCTCCTTCAAGACTTTGAGTGTGTCATGTCACTGTCTCCGTGCCAGCATGGTTTCTGCTGAGAAATCTGAAGAGAGCCTACAGGGTTTCCCTCTGAATGTTAGCTTTGCCTTGAGTCTTGCTCCTTTTAGAGTTCCTGCTTGTGTTTCATTTTTTTAAGCTTGATTATAATATGTCTTGGAGTCTTTCTTTTGAGATCTATATTGGGTGGCGTACAATATGCATCTGAGATGTTTGTATTCTCTTCCTTCATGATTTCTGGGAAGTTTTCTTTCAGCAGCTCAGCAACAATACTCTCTGTGTTCTCAGATGTCTCACCCTGTTCACGGACTCCAATTAATCGAAGGTTGTTCCTCTTAATAGAGTCCCACATGCTTCTTAATGTTTCTTCATTTTTCTTGTTTCTTTTTTTCTGATTTCTGCTCATATACACTGGCATCAGTAGCTCTGTCTTCCAAGTCAGAAATTCTTTTTTCCATTTGTTCCATTCTGTTTTCTTGCCTTTGCATGGAAGTTTCCATGTCTTTGATTTTCTTCTTGATCTGCTGGATTTCAGAGTACTCGTGTTCCATCAGATGGAACATCTTGCTTAATTTTTCATCTTCTTCTGCTGCATTTTGTATAAGGTCTAGAAGGGCTCTGTATATTATCAATTTGTATTCACTTCCTGATGCTTTCATAAAAGTTTCTTCATCTGGAAAACTCCTTGGTTGCTTTGTTTCGGAGCCTTCTGAAGCCATGGGTGATTGCTTGTATGTCACAATTGTCTGTTGCTTTTTGGGTCCCATGTGAGTATATAGAGGCTGGAAGAGGTACTGTGAGGATGGATTGCAAATGTTTCTCTAGGCTGTCTTCAAATGTAAAGCAAAAGGTATCTGACAAGTTCACAAGTCAGTTAGATTATCAGGTGTAGAGGTCCCTTTTCTCATCTGACAAAGTAAGCGCCACTATATCCAACCACAGATGATAAGAAACTAGTTTAGAATACAGCAGTGCTACTGCCCTGTTGGCCTCTGCTGACAGGGCCTAGCCTTAGCCAACAGTGGGTCAAGTACTGGTTTTGTGATAGAAAAGCGTTCTCCTGTGGGCAGGCTCTGGCTCCCAAGCTAAGAATTAGGTCCAGCTGCGGCCACCGTATCCAAGTTGGCGTCCTCTACACAGGCTGCAGACAGAGGGGCTAAAGGTGCCCAGAGGCAGTGATTCCTCTGCTTCTGTTGCAGGGCCCCCAACGTAGGCAGCACTGTGCAAAAGCACTACTTTCCTGTTGGAGAAGTGCTGTCCTGTTTGCAGGCGCTGGCTCCCAGGCTAAGACTGAGGTCCCACTAAAATCTCGGTACCAACATGGCATCCCGCACCCTGACCGCGGAGCTCCGCACAAACCTCGCTGAGGCAGCTACAAAACGAAAGGCTCAAAGTATCTAGATTAACAGAGTCCCGAGCCTGGCTCTCAGAATATGGGAATTTCGCCTGCCTATCCCCCCAGCAGCGTGTCCGAGTCCAGCCGCTAGGCAAGACTCAGCTCCGCCCACCAGCCGAGACCGAGGGAAAAAAAAAGTCAAAATGGTGCGTTTACCTTCCGTCCGTGAGAACCAGGGCTAGCCAGGAGCAGGAGTCAGCGAAAGAGAGGAGGTTTTTCGCTGAGTGGTATGAAGTCCCAATTAACAGCTCTGTGCGGTGTCCTGAGGCTGATTTGGTGATCAGAAGGCTGTTTGATTGTCAATTCAGGTCTGGGTTTCCAGAGGGATATAAGGAGACGTGGGCTTAGTCTGCCATCTTGACTCCGCCCCCTCATATATACTCTTAATAGTAGGTAGTTGGAGGTGGTTCACATCAGTGTCTAAATCTTCTTGTATAAAAATGCATATGGCTAACATTAAATTAAAAAAAAAAAGTTTCTGTTGAGTTGATCCTGACTCATCGCGACCCTATAGGACAGAGTAGAACTGCCTCATAGGGTTTAAAAGACGCGCCTGGTAGATTGAACTGCTGTCCTTTTGGTTGATAACCCTAGCACTTAAACACTATGCCACCAGGGTTTCCATTGCTAACAAGTAAACTTTTAATTATTATTTCTTAAATTTAGTTTATGAATAACAAATTTGATCTTTTGTAAGTGTGGAAAGATTATACAAAAGAGCGGCATTATATGATGATAAAGGGTCAGTTATGTAAGATGATATAATAAACCTGGATATGTGAGCATGTAACAAGAGAGAATCAAAATACGTTAAATAAAAGACATAATTTACCTGAATAGCACAATCAATCGACTTGGTCTAATTGACATTTACAGAATGCACCATCTAAAGCAGCAGGATACACATTCTTTTCAAGTATAAATGGAACTGTCACAAAGATAATCCACATTCTGGGTCACAAAATAACCTTTACAGATTTTAAAGAATATGAATCATACGCTGTACGATAAAACATACAATGTATGTTTTCAGACCACAGTGGAATTAAAATGGAAATAAAATTTTAAAAGACAGAGAGCTAGAAAACCCAAGAATGTGTACATAAAATAACACTTCTAAATAACACAAAAGGGAAGGAATTCTCAAGAGAAGCTTTAAACATATATATACTTCGAGCTAAGTAAAGAATAGAAATACCACTATTGAAAATTTATGAGCTATTTTAAAAACATGCTTAGAGATAAACTTATAGCATTAAATGCATGTATTAAGATGAAAGAAAAAGACAAAACAGCAACTTAAGCTTCTGCCTTAAGGAACTAGAGAAAGAAAAATAATGCAAATAGAAAAACAGAAGCAATAAAAATGTTGTAAGAAATCAGTAATATTACAATCAGGAAAACAAAGGGGGAAAAAAACAAAATGAACAGTTAGTCCTGGAAAAGGCTAATGAAATTGACAACCTCTAGCAAAACTAAGCTAGAATAAAAGAGAGAAGACATCAATTACTAACGTTAGAAATAAAATAAAGAGTCATAAGTACTGAGCCATGAATGCTAGAAGGACAATAAAAGAATCCAGAAATAAATTCTGAGCATAAATTAGCTAATAAATGAAATGGGCCAAAAGAATTCTTTAAAGACACAAACTACCATTTGCACAAGAAGCAATAAAAAATTTGAGAAGCAAATGTTAATTAAAGCAATTATATAAATAATAAATAACCTTCCAAAATGGATGCAGAAGGCCTGTATTATTCAACTGATGAGCTCTACCCATCATTTGGAAAATAAAATATAGATAATTAAGATCTCTTCAGAAAACAGAAGTGGAGGGAACATTTCCTGACTCATTCACTGATGCTAGAATTACCCTAATACCTAAACTAGAAAAATAAATTATAACAAGATATGATGTCACCAAAAGACATTGATGAATCTTATTCACAAGATTTGTGATATTTCTAAGCAAAAGAAACTAGTCCTAAAAAAATACTATTTCGTTCCAATTACACGACAATCTCAAAAATGCAAAACTGTAACAATGGTTAAAATATTAGTAGTTGCTGGGGTTCAGGTGCAGATGTAGAGGGAAAGATTAAATATTTTAGCACAGGAGATTTTTTAGGGCAATTAAATTATGTAGGATACTGCAATGGCAAATTCATGACACTATACATTTGTCAAAACCCATAACTTTATAGTGCAGAATGAACATGTACACAAATATACACACACACTATTCAGGAAATTGGGAAATCCAGGGATAGAACCCAGAATGTGACAAGAGATACTAACTGTATTAAAATCTATCACAACAACCTCACTGAGGGTGAGAAGCAAAAGATAGTAACCTATGTAGTTAGTACTGGAGATGAGTAAAGTTTTTAAAGACAAAAGAAAATGGACAGAGCACTGCAATCTATTTGATAACACTGTATTAGACAAGGGAGCAAGTCAGTATTTCTAATACTTCTACACGTGTGTGTTGGGAGTGAACCTTCACATGAACTAAAAGTAGTGAAAGCCTAATTTCACAAAGGTATAATGGGAATTTACAAATAAAAGGAGGAGGTTGGAATGATCCATATGTTATGCATTTGAGTTAGAATCATCACTAAGAACTTAGGTTTAGCTTAATATACCTGTAGGGAGTTATATGTTGGAATATTTATAGATACATATATACATTTGGCTTGGTATGCACACCTACCATATCTTCATGAAAATAATGTACACCTTCTATATTTTTTGCCAACTGTTTCTGCCCCCCCAACATGTAAAACAAATTGGCAGAGTAGCATTTACAAAAATATCTCAAAGAGGGTAGGAAGCAATTGGCAAACAAATGTAGGTGTGAATTATTTGCATAAAATGCGGTATAGAAGTAAGTAAGATAATGTCTTCTCTTAAGAGGCTTTTAATCTATATGAGATATGATATACTTTCAATAGCATTTAATAGACAGCACGAATTATTAAAGGGCTGATTTCCAAGGGATATTTTTACTGGTACTTTTTCTGAGGAATAATAAGCAAATATTCACAGATTAGGTAGGATGAGAGGTAGCTATGCAGTGTTTGAATCTATAAGATGGAAGAGAAAGATAATTGAAACTACGTCAGCAAAGGTATGGAAGTTAGAGATAAGCATGTTTTAATGCAATATTAAATATTACACACTATGTATTTTATGTTATGTATTATGCATTACGTGCAAGTATCTACACCAGGGACATGACAATTTTATTCATTAAGCAAATATTTGTTGACTACTGACTATGTTTTAGGCACTAGACTAAGCACTAGAGAATAAAGAGATTTGGTCCCTTTTCTCAGGGGGTTGATAGTCTAGAAAGGAAGGCATTCACTTATCTAGTAAACATGCAAATATAAATTAAGGAACACTGTTCTATGAGACACTATAACAAAGAAATCTGATTTACACAGGCAAATAAGATTTCACTATGAAACAGCCACTTGAATTGAGATCAGAAGACTAATAGTTGTTAAATAAGTAGTAGGGGTGTTTCTAGATAGGATAAAATATGCAAAAAACACAGGGCAGAGAGGAAGGAACTCAGCAAAACTAGGGAGACTAGAGTCAAAGGGCTGAGTAAGGACAGCAAGATAAAGGATGGAGGACAGCAGACTGCAGTGCCTTTTAGGCGATATTAAGGAATTACACAATCACCCAATAAACCTTCTGCCCCAATCCCTACTTTATACATTATCATTAATCCCAAACCAAGCATAATTCTACACACAGAATGCTGTTCTTACCTTTATGTTCACTGCACTTCGTCCTTCTTCTCCCTGCCTTGTTCAGGCACTGCCCGTTTCTCCGTGAACCTCACAGGTCTGCATACACCACACACATCTTCTGAGGCAGCACAAGGAGAGCCGCCTTCATGAGATTGTTTCTGATCTCTGGCATACACCTTCTGTCTTTGCTAGGAAACATTTTATCATAGACTGTGCATACTTTTATCGCAGTTCTTACACCATTAGTTTTTTCTGTTTCTCTATCTGCCGCCTCAATTAGACCTCGAGCCTCTTGAAGCTCAAAGTATTTTATCCTTTTACATATTTTATGTTATGTATTATGCATTACGTGCAAGTATCTAGGGACATGATAATGTCATTAAGCAAATATTTGTTGATTACTCCCTGTGTTTTAGGCACTAGACTAAGCCTGATTTACTCACTGAGAGAAGAGATGGCACAGATGACTCATTACGTTGTTCCTGGATAAATGAGTAGGTATTGGTCACATTGATTTGTTTTATTTTGTAAATCAAGTTCTAAGATACACATGATTATCATAGTAATCCATCATGGGTTGCAAAATATATAAGTAAAGAATAATATGAGACTAAACTTTTAAAGGCCATTATTTTGCCCTAAGAACACCTTTGGGACAGTTTGGTGAAGCTGTTCTGACACTAATATTGAATCTCTTTAATACTAATGATAGCAAATTGTTTTTAATCTCAGAAGCTGAGTGGTTAGGAATTTCTGATGAAGATGCTTTCAGATGCTTAATAAATACTTAAATGCCTCCTCTTATTTCCTAAAGTCGATCTTTTCCCCCCAGAATATCCAAAGTCAGAGCCATGTCCCTTTTGTGGTATGAGTTCTGTAAAACAGTGTACATTAAGGATTGAGATGATGGCCAACAAAGCAGCATTACTTTGAGTTACAGTCAATATGTTTGCTTGAAATAAATTGCATGCATTTTACAAAAATAAATGTTAGCTATTATTATTTCCATCATTTCAAGGAAATATCTTAAGGCTGAAATGTTTACTATTTTATTTAAGGTAATAAGTTGCTAAAGCAAGGATTCAAATGAATGTCATCTGATTCTAAACACTGTGTTGTCTCCAATGTCTACCTCGAGAGAGATTTGTCTCTTTAAAAATAGATTTTTTGAGGTCTTTGCCTCTATAACCAAACTTATTAATGACTACAGTGGTCAAAACTGCTTATAAGGGGATAGAAAACTGGCAATATCTGAATCTAATCTGGGCAATGATGAAATTAACCTTAAAAGAATATACTCTAGCAATCATGGATAAGTAGAAAGGAAATAACAATTTAGTTTGTGCTGTACTTTAATATTTCAGTATCAAAACCTGACTTCAATGAAAATATCAGCTCAACTATAAACTATATTTTGTCTCCCTTCTGCAAAATAAGAACAACCTCTTTAACAAAATATAGGTGAAATGATTCATGAAATTCCAGTGACAAGGAGTAAATATAGTAAAAAATAAAAAGTTGTCTGTGTTAGAGAGACAGCAAAGAAGCATGATGTTAACAGGATTTAATAGACTAGATAAAATCTTACAAAGCCCTGTCTGAATTATAACTTACTTTAGGTCATTAAACTGTGACTATTTTGTTATATAAAAAAGTGGCTTTCATATATACGTACATATTTCGTTTTCAAAATGATCTTAATATACTTGTATACTGCAGTGTGCCTGGTGGGAAAGCACTAATTTGTAAGTGAATCTGTAATCCTATAATTTCCACAGCAAATAGAAAAATGAGAGAGGAATGAATTTTGTAACAGCTAGATTTGTTATCATGTCTTGAATATTCAGTGTCAGAAAACAGGCAGTTCTTAGACAACAGGTGACATAGCACATGGTGGGACTAATGAAAGAGTGTCTCCCATTCAGCTGATGAATACACTAACTAGCACCACCACAGCGAAATGTTTCAGAATGTATTTAAAAAAAAAAATTGGATTGGTTAAGTGCTGCAACAATAACAAAAAGTCAGCATCTCTAAGCTTCCATGCACTCTTTGGAAACTCTATGGGGAAGTTCTACCCTGTCCTAGAGGGTCACTGAGTAGGAATCAACTCAGCAGCTCTGGTTTTTTTTATATTTGTTTGTTTGTTTAGCATGGTGTTAGTGTCATAATAATTATTATCAGCTGCTTGTAATCTAATCTGAGTATATAGAGAGAACTTTAAAAAGACGAGTGTTTTTGCTTGTCTGTCTACTAAATATCAGAAGTTATATATATGTATATATATTCTTGGAGAGAAACACCCACAACACTATATTTAAAGCATTCTAAGATACAAAATACAATAAATAAAATAATGAGAATTAATTTTTTACAAAACAAACTGTGATTAAGAACTCAATTAGCTGCCTTAAGCCATGTAAAATGTAGTTAAATACTACATTGACTAATTATTTTCAACAGATAGCTAAACAGCAAACAAAGCTTGCAGAATACAATTCTTAAATAGCATGTTACTATATTGATTCAACGGCACTTGGCATACTTACACTTCATGCTATTCTAAAATATAAGCACCACCCATTTGAGTCATTTTTTTCAGTATCTCTACTTACTCATTAATTCCTTCATAGGTTATAAAAATAATTGTTTTGATACCTTCCTGGGTTTGATGTAATTGTACAAGAACAAGAAACAGGTAATTACCTTAAATCAACCAGTTTCATGAAACATTGCTTATTATGCCATTGATTCTCGATTAGGAGCTTCTCTCAAGGATTTTTTTTTTTTTTTTTTTTTTTGGTAAAATGAGTCATTTGTAATTAGGTTGATATTTTGTCTTAATTTTTAAAGCATACTTTACTAAGCCCATACTTCACTTACTAAGTCTGAGAGACATTTTAAAATCATTCTTGCCCTGGTGGTACAATAGTTAAGTGTCCTGAGAATAAACAAAAAGTTTGAACCCGACAGCTGTACAACATGAGAAAAGACTGATGATCTCCCATGAAGATTACAGTTTAGGACACCCTGTAGGGCTACTGTTCTACTCTGTCCTCAAAGGTTGCTATGTGTCATAATTGGCTTCACAGCATATAGTAATACAACCTATAGTGCTGCCATGATAATATTTTAATCATGTTTTGGTAACATTATTAAAAAACTGTCTATGTCCCGTGATGGGACTCACCAGGTTGAGTCCCAGTGGTACCACAAGAAAAAAAGGGTGCACCCTAAGAATTCCATTAAAAGACTGCAGCTGATGGTCTGAAGGCCTGGGATTTCCCCTGGGAGCCTGGCCCCTAGACCTGACACTAACCTTGATCATAAATCATTACTGAGGTCATCTATTCAGATAGAAGTGGATTGGACTCAGGAATTCAGAGTGACCACATCGTGTGTGCACTTTATGGTTCCATGCATCTATAGGATGTCGTCCTACTGGCCTCTTACTAGGGGGAAGTGGAGATGGTGGAGAGGAGGGGACAGGAAATTGTTAAGAGGATATGACATGTATGGAACAGAAGGGAGGAGTGTGCTGTCACGGGGCAAGGAGAGCAGAGGGAGCTGCAGATAGCTGGGCATGCAAATTTGAATTGAATTATAAACTTTCACTCAATTACAATAAAAAATTATCCTATCACTGTAACACTTGAATGAGGGAAAGAAATTTCTTTAATTAGATATTTTTCTTATTCTCCAATTTATTTTAATATCCAACTTTCCTAAAATAGCTTATGGATAGTAGAAATAGAAAAAACTGTTTATTTCTAATTTGTATCTTATTTCAACTTTTATTATTTTTGTTAGGTGTTGCTGAATTGCTTAACAGGCATAGCGAACCTACGTACTACACAACAAAGCACTGCGGGGACCTCTGTAATCCCCCCATTTGTTGCCATCCTTGTGCTGGCTGTTTCAGCACTGTGTCAGTCCATCACATTGAGGGTATTCCTCTTTTTAGCTGGCCCTCTACTTTACACAGCATAATGTCCTCCTCTAGGGACTGATCTCTCCTGATAACATGTCCAGAGTATGTGAGACTAGTCTTGCCATGTTGCTTGTAAAGAGCATTCTGGTTGTACTTCTGCCAAGACAGATTTGTCCAATGTTTTGGTAGTCCTTGGTATACTCAATATTCTTTGCCAGCACTGCAATTCAAAGATATCCGTTCTTCTTCGGTCTCTTTTATTCATTGTTCAGCTTTCCAGTGCCTGTGAGGAAATCGAGAACACCACAGGTTGGATCCAAGGCACCTTAGTCCTCAAGGTGACATTTTTGCTTCTTAACACCTTAAAGAGATCTCTTGTAGTAGACTTACTAAATGGAATGCATCTTTTGATTTTTTGATTGTTGCTTCCATGGGTGCTGATTATGAATCCAAAATGAAATCCTAGACAACCTCAGTGTGTTCTCCATTTATCATGATGTTGCCTATTGACCAAGTTGCATTTTTTTTTTTTTTTTTATGTTGAGGAATAATCCATACAGTAGGTAGCGGTCTTTGATCTTCATCAGTAAGTACTTCAAGTTATCTTCACTTTAGCAAGGAAGCTTGTGTCATCCTGCATAAAGCAGGTTGTTTATGAGTCTTTCTCCAGTTCTGATGCACCATTCTTCTTCATATACCCCAGCTTCTTGGATTATTTGCTCAGCATGAAAATGGTGAAAGGATACGATCCTGATGCAAACCTTTCCTAACTTTAAACCATGCAGTATCCCCTTTTTCTACTGTAAAAAACTCTGTCTTGATCCATATACATGTTTCTTGTAAGTACAATTAAATACTTCAGAATTTCTGTTATCTTCAATATTTGCCATAATTTTTATGATCCTCACAGTCAAGTGCCTTAACATAGTCAATAAAACACAAGTAAACATCTTTGTGGTGTTCTCTGCTTTCAGCCAGGATCCATCTGACATCAGAAAAGATGTCCCTGGTTCCATGTCCTCTCCTGAATCTGACCTGAATTTCTGGCAGTTCCCTGTTGATCTCCTGCTACAGCCATTTTTTGAATGATCTTCAGAAGAATTTTACTTGCATGTGATATTAATTATATTGTTCCATAATTTCTATATTCAGTTGAATCACCTGTCTTGGGAATAGGCATAAATATGAATCTCTTCCAGTCTGTTGGCTGGGCAGCTGTCTTTCAAATCTCTTGGCATAGACAAGTGAGCACTTTCAGCGCTGCATCCACTTGTGGAAACATTTCCGTGGGCATTCTGTCGGTTCCTGAAGCTTTGTTTTTGGCCAGTGCCTTCAGTGCAGCTTGGCCTTCTTCCTTCTGCACCATCAGTTCTTGGTCATACGTCACCTCCTAGTCTGTATTAGTCTGGAAGTTCAGCTGAAACCTGTCAGCCGTGGGTGATCCTGCTGCTATTTCAATAGTGCTGTCCTAGTTCCCAGCTTCACAGCAACATACAAGCCCCTACAGTGCAACAAACTGGCAGACCCTTGGGAGTTATTGTAGTTAGACAAGCCCTATACAGAGTAATTTGTTAGAAGATAAGAGATTCATTATAGGGCATTTTGTTATTTTTAAAAACTTGCCCTTGAATGCTTCTTCTATCTGTGAACTTGAACAATGCTGATTAACTTTTGGATTACCTTTATACTAGATTATAAATTGTCACTACTGATGATGATTGGTTCTTTTTTTTTTTCCGTCTTTAATTAAGGCTATTTAATTAACTCTTTGTCACCCCTGTTTACTGCTTTTCCTGCCTGGCTCAGAACACTGCTGGTATGACAAATAATAGTAAAGTCCAAAATATGTTTCATCAAAATGTTTAAGATTGATTCTGGACAAATATGCAACAGTAACATTCTAGGTCTGGTAATCTGCAGAGTAGGCTCTGAGACAGAAATTTGACTTCCTCAAGTTCATATGGGGAGTGCTTTCAATATTGACACATATGAAAGGAAACTATAAACAGGATTGGGTGAAGAGAGAAGTTGAGATAAAAAGAAAAATTACAACAAAAGCCTCCACCAATCCCATGGGCACTTCTGCAGCTTTGATAGCCATGTAATGTTATCCTAAATTTGGGTAATGAGGCCGCCATTCACTAGCCATTGGAAACAAATTACCCTTGGGAAGTGAATAAGAG
Organism: Heterohyrax brucei; assembly: GCA_028571685.1. Lineage (NCBI taxonomy): Eukaryota > Metazoa > Chordata > Mammalia > Hyracoidea > Procaviidae > Heterohyrax > Heterohyrax brucei. The sequence goes on from CM053146.1 coordinate 92,332,761, forward strand.
CCCAGGCAAAGTGACTTTCTTCAATCAAGGTCAATGAAAAGAAAGGGCTACGAATGCTGCTAAGAACCAACATTGTCAGAGGCTAGAGGAATATCTGCTTCAATCCTGAAAGTCTGTTTGTATGGATTATAATGCAATGTACTACATAGTCATTAAGCAATCATCCTATTTCAGGAAGCAATAATTATAATTTATCTTTTAAAACATAAAGATGATGTAGGGCTTCAGTAAAGAAAATATCTTTGAACACATCTCACTGAGGCCTTTTACCTTTCAGCTGAAGCAATTCGGCCACTAGAATAAACATGTCTAGCCATTTCTGAAGGGACTAGGAAGATGAGATCTCTTTGTAGACACAAACGAGGGTTTTTTTCTTTCTTTCTCTCTCTCTTTTTTTTTGTTGGTAGAAAGGGTATGAGAAGATTGTTTGAACATCAGGTCTTAAAGCAAGAATTTCATTCTCTAGTGTAGCAGGACCAGGTAGTGTTTTGTTCTATTGAACACGGGGTCACTGTGTGTCAGAAGTGACTCAACGACACCAAACAGTAACAACAGTAGAGCTTGGAGTGAGGATCCTGGTGGGGCTTCTGCCTTGGAATCACTGTGAAGTGAAAATGTGATACTGTTTAGATGACTAGTAAGACTATTCTGTGCAGAGGGAAATGGGCTGCTTTCTCCTGCCACCTGCTTATAGTTGTGATATACTGGGGGAAATATAAAAGGCATTTTAACAAAGAGTTAAAATCAGTAATATAGAAAAAATTCCAGTATGGTGGAAGGATAAAAAAAATCTATTTGAACTTGTATGAAAAATGTATAAAGGGTATTCACAGAAGGGAAAAATCCAATAAATTAATATTGTAAAGACATTAAAAATACTACAGATTAAGATATAAAAGCTCTTAAATACAAATCAGGAAAAGAAAAATGTAACACTAATGCTCTGTTACATTTTACCATACCAGATTATAACAAATAATAAAAAACTGACAATATGGGAGGATACAGTGACCAAGAGCACATAGCTGTCACTGCTGTCCATGCAACCATAAAAAAGTCTTCCTTAATACTGTGTAAAATATAGTTCACAATCCTCATGGTTTTATAAATTCACTAATATTCAAAAGTCCATGCATATATTCATGATAACCTGACAAAATGGCCCATATAGAATGAGAAATACAATTTATCAGTTGCCTTATACTAATAGTTACTGAGACATTGAATTTATCTTACATTAGACTTTGGTCAGTGGTAAGCACATTGTGAAGTCTTTATTGGACAAAAGAGATTTAGCTTCCTGTTATTTATTTAATGACTGTAAAGGGGAAAGTCCTCTGCAAAGAGTTATATTTATTTCTTTATTAACTTGTATGTATCATAAAATCAATCTAAGAATGCTCACTCGTACTAAATCCAATGTGTACATTTTATAAAATATTTTAGTTGTTATGAGTCAGTGATAAAATTGTGAACTGAAATTGATAAAATTATATGCCACTTGGCAATTTTATTCATATTTATACCAGGAACCATTTGATACAAGAATCAGATATTTTGTTAAAATTCTATTTTAATTTTTTATTAAGACTGATATTGTCAAGGTTGTTCACTTTCCAAAAATGGAAAATTTTAGCAATAGTTAGCAGCTGGTAATAGAAAAACCTCAAGAACACTGAGATTTTTTATCACATTCAGAATATTTAATTTCCCCTCCATCTGATAATAATTTTGCATGGAAAAAAATAACACAAAACTATGTCGATTTCAAATAACCACCCACACACCTTATGGAATTAAAATATTGTGTGGGCTTGCAATCATGAGTATGTACTTTAAGCATGATCTCCAAGAGCATATTTTTCTATAAAAAATAAATTTATAATAATGACAGTTGTTTGAGCCAAATGATTTGATATTTTAAACGTCAGATACTTCCTCAATAGGCTTTGGATCTTGGTTTATACTGTTAACTGGAACATTTGGATTTCAAGGACATAAAGTCTTACAGTAATAAAATATAGTAACACAAATTTTTAGAATGAAAAGGGAACAGAAAGTCCACTAAAACTATCATTTTCAAGAATTGGATTGAGTTTTTTTTTTTTTTTTTTAACTGTATAGTTACGGTGTAGACAAAAAGATTATATTCTCTACCAGTTTAAATAGTATTTAACTGGCGTGTGGGCATAATCTAAGGTTGAGGGTATTTGTTTTCAGGATGCCTCTGAGAGGTAGCTTTAATTGCTGAACAGACTTGACACTGTCCAAATGGGATGTAAAAGCATGCTTTACAATTTCACATAACTTACTGATGCTCAAAGCATGCTATAGCTAAAGACTGAATTGCTTTTCCCTTTGCCGTGTATTAAACAACTAAAATTGTTTACTGCACATACATGGACCACATGGAGTAATTTTCAGAATAATTTTTCTATTCAAAAGCCCTTGAGTACTAACTGTTCCTTTTATATTTAGTTGAAAATGAAAGGCTAGGGAGTAGTTATCTTATAAGTATGCCCTATATTTTTCTCATTAGAATAATTTTCATATGCAAAACAATCATATAAGAAATAGAATAAAGATTCCATTAACTGAAAATGAAGTGTGTGAGGGTAAAAAAGAACTGTATGACAGCCATTTATGTGTCACTGTTCTTTTAGTGTCCTTATTAAACTTTAATTTACCATTCTTTACCCTATACTACTATAGAGGATATTTGTACTTTTTGAAATACATTGATTACAATCTTCAGTCATTCAGGAAATTCGTAATTTCAATCATTGTTTTGGGGAGATTTCAATTTCCTTTCTCCTTAAAATAATTAAATTGATTACAATAGAATCTTTTTTTTTTTTTACTATTCTTAAACTCTGGGAAACTCCTCAGCAAATGACCAAGGCTTCACCAACTTAAAAAGCTTGAGTATTAAGCCATATTTTAAAGCAACTATAGAATATTATATGCCATATTTTAGTGGATATTTACTTTTCAGAACTCTGGGGCCAGATACGTCATATGGCGTCACCCATGTTCACATCCCCAAATAACTTATTGATAAATAAGTGTAATAAATATAAGGAATGCTCAAGCAATCAAAGGGGATAAAACAATAGAAAAATTATTGTTATTGATAGGTGCTGCCAAGTGGGTTCTGTTCCACAGCCACCATATGCACAACACAACAAAACACTGGCCAGTCCTGAGCCACACTCACAGTTGTGTTGCGGTTAGGCGTGAGCCCATTGTTGCAGCCACTGTGTCAATCCGTTTCCTTGAAAGTCTTCTTTTTCAAGATAGTTAAAGTGAGTTTTTAAAGATAATAAACAGTTGAAAGATGAATGTTCCACTATTAAGAGTTGGTTGAATCTAAGAAGATACCCGGCCATCTATATTCAGGGTTAGTAGTTCTCCAGAGGGCATGTTTAGAGGTAATACTATCAAATGTTAGTCATATTAAAAAATGGTTGCTTTGTGCTATTTATTTGTTTAATGTAAAGTTAGTGCTTATTTTAATACTTTCTTTCTTTACAGAAGTCACTAAATTGACTCCACTTTGCCTTAGTAAGAGCTAGTTAGCACTTGAGTTGAGCAAAATTGCTAAATTGTGTGATATAAATTATTAGCAACAATTTTACTATAGGAAACACCTATCTGTGTGTTTACTCAACTGCTTGATATAACTGTAGAGTTATTTTACAGAATTAGAGGAAAACATATAGTACACATTTGATGAATGTCTCTGCCTTGGAAGAAAAGAGGTAGGATTGGATGTTGAGTGATGTGCCGTTCAGCCTCGGGTTTAATTCAGCTGATAATCATTACACACTATATGACAAATATTACACATAGACTATAAGGCAAAGATAAGAAAGATCTAGGTGCTTCCTCTATGTAGTTTGCTTATCTTTTAGGCCACAGATACATAAACAAATAATTAAAATACTTTGCTATAATTGGAATAATAGAATTTTGTGTGGTTAGTGGCTCAGAACCATGCTCTACTTTTTACTGGCGGCTTGGCCTTGGAAGTTAAAAACCCACAGCCTAAGTTTTCTCATATGTGAAATAGGATAAATAAAATTTCTCATATAAACCTATGAGAACTCAAGTGGACACTCATAGTCAACAACTATTACCTGTTATTGTTTTGCTGTTATGCTGTAGTTCATATTTTATTAATGAAGTAGAAAAATAACAAAAAACAAATGGTTAATTAGGAGGTTCAGTTTTTGCTTATGGTATTTTATAAGTTTTGCTGACTATATATTATATTCTTATATTACTCTAAAAGATAAACATTATTATTTCCCCCAGTTTAAAACAGAAAAATGAGTCCTAGGAAAATTAAACTGGCATCCAAACAAAGGTCAGTTTACAAAGGTTGCTACCACTAATTATCATGAAATGTTTGGTGAACAAGGGAAGGTAAGGAGCATTTTAAGTGGAGACAATAATACATACAGAGACTTGGATTAAATTGCTTCCCTCAAGACTTTGTCTCACCTATCTTTTCTTTAAAATACTTCCTACGAGTGCAATGTTGCAGAATTTCTTGTGCTCAGTTATTTCTAATATATGATCACATTTGTACTCACTCGTCCATGTGTCACCTGTGTCAAGCTACAGCCAAGTCCTCCTGGAATTCCATTCATCGATCTCTTCTTACAATGAAATTTGATGTTTCCAGTTTCCTTTAGAACCATCCAGTCTTGGATTTCAGTGTTTCTGCATCTGCCTTGACCGTCATTGTCTAAAGTGTTGTCATTTTATTCTCCAGAATGATTTCTGTGCTGTAGTTTAGCTGGATCTTTACTAAATTTTTACCCAATATGATTTTTATTATTCCTCAGTCTATAACTTTGATCAAAGTCCTATCGTTGCGTGAAAAACTGACTCCATTCTCTATACTTCCAATCTCCAGTATCTATTTAAATAGAGCCCTTTCTTCTCCGTGAGACAGCCATTAATCATTATATCCCTGTATCTGAGACAAAATTAGGCAATGTCCTGTCAGTTCTAAGCTTCCGGATGTTCTGCAGTGTTAACATGCAAAGCTTAGTAAAGAGACTTCTGTGAGATTTTTTCTGCACCCTTTCTTCTAGAACATAATGTATTCAATAGTCATCAAAGCATGTGTATTATTTGGGACAATTTATTCCCTTGTACATTTTAATGGCAAGTGTTTTCATACTTTGTAAGAGTTAACTTCCATGTGATTAGTTTCATTGAAAATTATATAAATTCAACTCCAAATAACTCAAATAAGATAATTTGTGGCTCAAATAATGAAAATATCCAGTAGTAGGAAATTACTTCAATCTAAGCATCATCTAGAGATTTAAGCATTTCACTGGAATCCTGGCCCCATTTTTCTTTCAGCTTTTACTTCTTCACAGAGCATAGGTTTCATCACCTTCAACTCTATGTAGTCCCAAGACTGCTGCCAGCAGTTCAGTTCCCAGGAGGCATGTTCTTTAGTTCCTGTCCTATTGGAGAGGGAGACTGTTGCATCTGTGTGTTCATCTACATCCAGTATTCTGAGAGTCACTCTGAATAGATTGGCTGAGCCAAATAACTTCACTAAATTTATTGTTAGGACCAAAGAAGTGGAACAGTTTTTGTTTTAGTCTAAGCCACACACTTGGATACTTTTCATGAGATTCTTTAAAGTAGTATGTTGTTCATTACTTTGTTGTCAGTATTTGGCATACAGATACGGAATAGTAAACACCTATGAGGAGACCAAATGTTATGCCTTTAAGATTTTTGTCAAATACCATGGATTTTTTGATTAGTTCATACTTTCCGAGGGAAAATAAGTTTAATAAAAAAGTTTTAAACGGACATTGAAACACAAATAATTAAAAAAGTTAGGGAAGAAATTTTAATTAAGCCCTTGTGAGTTTTAATTAAAAAGGAACTCAAAAATTATGTGAAGAATATTATAGATTTCCTGTCTAGAAAATCTATTTTGTCTACATATATTTGTTATTTTTAAAATATAAGCCAAAACCTGAATTTTAACTTATAACATCAAATTTATTCTATCCAGACATCACAATACATGTTATTAAATACTTTTCATGGACATACATTGAAAACTATAGTAAATCTCTTAGGTTATTTGCACATATTCTCCAAGGCATAATAGAATGTAAGTTGTGCCTGGGAACTCCATTTCTTCCCATTTAATATTCTTGCCTGAGCTCTAGGTTAAAAAGTATGTATCTGAAGTTAGAGGTAAAGTATTTTTGTTAGAGGGATGTCAGAAAAGTTCCTCTAATATGATGAAAATAATCACTAGACAAGAAACAAGGGCCATGCCAGAACTGTGTTGGATGAAATGCTTCCATACATGAGGTTACAGCAAAAACAATAGTTGATAATATGATTATTCATATGAATAAAATAATTATTTCTGTTCTCCCTTGGCTTGGCATTCTTCCTGAGCAGCATTGGCATTTACTCTACTTTCATCAAGTCTAGAAAATGACTCATCATAAAGAGTTGCACGTGTGCATCTGTATATGACTTAATCTGAAATCTATCTAAGAAAACAGGATTTAAAGTTGAACTCCGTTAAAACATCTGTACCAACAGATTGAAATTTGATTATCTGAAGTTCAATGTTTTTAAGGATCTATAATATTTAAATACTATTTTCTTGCTGAAAAAATGTTATGAACTCACATTAATTCACAGCCTCTGTAATAGACTTAACTAATCCTGGTGGTATAATGGGTTAAGTGCTATGTCTGCTAACCAATAGGTCGGCAGCTCAAGTCCTCTTGGAGCTCCTTGGAAACTCTACGGGGCAGTTCTACTTTGAACTCTACGGTGGTTACGAGTCGGACCCAACTTGACGGCAGTGGACCTTTTCATAACCCTCCAAACCCCATTACCATCAAGTCGATTCTGACTCACAGTGACCCCACAGGATAGAGCAGAACTGCCCCATAGAGTTTCCATGGAGAGCCTGCCAGGCCAGCCAAGTGCCGTGGAGTCTAATCCAACTCCTGGCAACCCTAGGGACCAGGGTAGAGCTGACCCCCAGAGTATTCAAGGAGGGCCTAGTGGATTCAAAGTCCAACTTTTTGGGTAGTAGCCATTGAACTTATCCACTAAACCACTAGAATTTCCAAAGGAGCTACATAATCAATATAAATCAATGTTCTTTTGCAGCTGAAGAAACTAAGATACGAAAAGCTTTCATAACAAACTCATATATTATCCAGCAGTGTCAAGGTTTAAATGGTGGGTTTTGAATTTAGGGATCTTTTCTGGATTCTTTAGATGCTAAATTAAAGGTCACATAATTTGGAAACGATTCCCTGATTCCACAAATTAGATTTAAATATGAGGACTGCCAATTCAGTTCGCGAACTCATCGTAGACACAGTGCTGTGTACCTCATTGCTGAATATCACTACGATCACCTTCCAAGCACTCCCCTTGGGAAGTGACGCACAGATGGCAGCAGCCAGTCCACCCCTCAAAACAATTTTGTGTTTGTCTGAAATGGCCATGAGAGCTGTCACTGTATTACCCTTGATGGCCTCAGTGTCATCAAAATGTCTTCCTTTCAATATTTCCTTTATCTTCATGTAAAGAAGAAGTCATTGGGGGCCAGATCAGGTGAGTAGGGAGGGTGTTCCAGTACAGTTATTTGTTTACTGGCTAAAATCTGCCTCACAAACAACTCCACAGTTAAGTTTGCAGACTTACCACCATGCCACCGTGCACAACAGTTATTCCAGAAAGAGTTCCAAAATTGCTCTGAAGGGTAGACTAGGCACTGGCATTGGTGAATGGCTTCCCAAGAAGAGTACTTCAAAGGTGACCACAGTGATATTGAGGAATAAGGCGTACAAGTACATAGAACAGTTAAGTTCGGAGACTTATTTATAAGACCTTGTATGACAGCTGTCTGATCCCAATGTACTGTACACAAATACCGCTCTCAAAGTCATTGCTTAATTACCTTTCTTTATCACATGTTTATAAGTTTGTAGAGCTGGAACTGTGACTAGCTGGTACATCATAATATCCCCAGTGCTATAAAAATGCTCAAAAAACTGGAACTGATTAAGTATTTTTACAATGAATACATTCAAGAGAAAATAAAGAAAGTCTGTTTAAAAGAGCTTATTTGCAACCACCAAAAACCATGAAACATCTAAAATGTTTTTCGAAAAGAAACAGTCTAAACAAGCTGTGGTGCTTCTTGCAGTAACATACTACTTACTCTTCAATAAAATGGAAATAACTAGTATATGCAACAACATGAGGGAACCTCAAATGCATTATTCTATGTAAAATAACCTAAATGTGAAAGATAGCTTATCATAGAAATGCATTTATACAACATTGCTGGAAAAAGTCAAACTACAGGCATAGAAAATAGATCAAAGTTTTTTAGCTTCTGGGTAGAGAGTAGTAGCTGACTGAAAAAAAGGGAACAGAGAAATTTTCAGGAGTAGTTGAGCAATTGTGTATTTTGATTGTAGTGGTGATGCAGCCACTTCCTGTATTTACCAGAAGTTGCGTAAGTGCACACGGAATAGGGTGCATTCAGTCAAGGTCAATCATACCTTAATAAAAACACTGTAAAACAAAGGAAAATCTTATTTTACAGTGTTTATCTTTGAAGTCACAGTACAAAGGTTATTCAACAGTGGGGCTTATTATTAATCACAAGACTTAAATGAGTGGTTATTGATATATCTGTACTAGATATATTTTATTTTCATCATATATCAGTCAGCCCAGCCCAGTGCTAGTCTGAAGGCAACTTAAAAAAAAAAGAGAAGTGGAAGAGCTTATGTATGTAGAGATTTATTGTAACGAAAGGGTGTAAGCAATTACGGAAGCTGTCAAGGAGAGTCTAAAATCCGGGCCATTTCGGAAAGCCTAGCTGGAACTCTCAGGTACAGGCTGAGTTCTTTTCCAGACATGGATGCTTTTCTTTGTCAGGGATACAATTAAGACTCTGTTTTCAAAGCCTTTGAAAAGAATGAGTTAGGCCTGCCCAGATTATCAAGGATAGTCTCCCTTATTTAAGGTCAATTGATTTAGGAACTTTAATCATGTAGGCCAAATGCCATCACTGCAACATTAACTAGGAGCCTAGACTAGCCAGACCGACACATCAGAAAGATCATGACTGGTCTAATGCTCCATGAAAATCAATATAATAATTAAAATGATAATCTATTACCTAGAAAAAAATAACCTGTTTTCCTTTAATCGCTTCTGATTTTAGGAAAGAATCACAGTTTGGGGTCACCTCTGCCAGTTTTAATCCACTATATGTTTACATTTAAGTTAAATTCAGTTGCTCTTTCTTCCTAGGTTATTGCTAGGTATTTTCCAATACCATTTAATCCCCCCAAATTAACACTTAAAGTCATTTCCTTTCTTTTTTTTTATCAAGAATGTGAAATGAATTTATTAATTAGTGTAAAACTTGTTTCTTCCTCTTGCATGATTTTTTTTTTGTACTAAAGATGCTCTTTTTCTTTACTATATAAAAAGAACTTTTTTTTTTTTTTTTAAAAAAAATAAAACTCATTTCCTTTCTGCCAAATCTTGGCCTAATTTGTCATAGGACTCTTTTTCAGCATTATGTATATCATAACCTCAGAAGAATTCCTAAGCATCTGTAAAATGAAGAAGAAACAAAATCTGTCACTGTTTTTATTTTTGTTCTTGATACTGATAGGTAAAATTTAGTGTAATTTACTGTAATTTTTAAGTGGTACTAATACAGCCTTTAAACAAAATGCAATGAGCCTCAATATTTTGGTTACCATTTGAGATGAAAAGTTTGCTTTATCTTAGGTTCAGTTTCACCAATTCTAATCTAATCTTTAGGCTGCCAGGGCAAGTAGTTTATGAAAAACTACAGCTTCCCTAGAATACAGCTAAAATAATAAAGAAAAACTAGCTACTTTTCAAGGAAGAATATATTCTTTCATATAAGGGGTTCTATAAATTTTAATGGGATGAAAGAATATCTAAGTTGACTATTTTTTAGACCTGAAAATGGATTTATTGCACATTTACAAAGTTAGTATAAAAATAACTAAAAAAAAAGAAAATTAATAAACTATAAAATTCATCTAGCTTTACAAAAGCCAGTATGATTCCTTACATATTCAAAAGTTTAGAAATAAATATAGTGATAAAGACTACTGGATTTCTATTTTCTGCCAATAGTGAAGAATAAGAAATAATATTTTATTAAAGAGTTTTAGAATTACGTCTACTTCAAAAGCACATATTAGGAAAAGATTATCTTTTGCTTGTTCTGGTCACCAAACTCTGCTTTCATCTTCCAAACAAGTTCAAGAAAGTTTTTAATACAATGGCTTTACTAGTGATCTTAAAAAGGATAGGAATGTATTGTGATATTGAGAACGGTACAAATGAAGAGCGTCTGGTCAAGTGAAGCATAGTCTTTAAGTGTAAACTGCACATAGGGAATGGCATGAAAAGGGGAAAAATGAAAACCAAACTTGCCGGTGTCAAGTTGATTCCAAATCATATTGACCATAGAGAACAGACTAGAGCTGACCCACAAAATTTCCAAAGAGCTCCTGGGAGATTTGAACTGCTGACCTTTTGGTTACAACACAAGGGTTTCCTGAAAAGAAGTAAGGAAAGGATAACTTGACAGTGCTGAAATCTGAGAAGCACGACCTCAGCCATGTGACCAAGGTTAATACTAACAGTGAACATTCATATCACTAGTGTGTAGCCTTGAGATGACAAAATGAGAATGGCACTTCACCTCTATGGTTTTCCTCTAAAACCAGTCTAATCAGGACAAAAACGTCAGAGACATCCCTGTTAAGGGTTGTTCTACAAAATAACAACCAAAAAGAGCCTAAGGAAATATAACTAAATAAAGAACAGCATCCTGAATGGGATCCTGGCACAGAAAAGGGACATTAAACAAAAACTAAAGAAATAAGCATTAAGTATGGACTTTGCTTAATTACAGTAGGTTAGTATTTATTCAATAATTGTGACAAAAACAGCTACAAATATAAGATGTGAACAATACCAGAAACTGGATATATGATATATTTGTGCTATCTTGCACTTGGCTTGGCTTGGCTTTGTATTTTTTTCGTAAATTGTATCCTGTTCTAAAATAAGAATGTTTATTAAAGTTATCACAGTTTTCTGCTTGCCTGTGAAAATCAATAGTTTTATTCTATTAAGGCCAGAGATCAACAGTTTCGATGAGAATAAAGTAACAAAAACATACCCATTTTGATTCAATGGATTCAAGAGAGCAAGGCAAGAGACAGTTTCATCACAGCAAGCGCTAGATATATATTTCTCATCCTTGAGACAAACTGTGTATATCTTACAGAGCAGTTTATAATTAGGTCCTGAGCAAACAGCCCTAAGCTGACATTGTGATAGAGCATAGCAAATGATGTTCATAACGACAACTTTAAAGTTATTAACATACCAAATTTTATTAGAATACTCTGTGTACTGAGCCAGTGAAGTATGTAATATATTTAAAATTAATGAGTTTTAAAAATTTTAAGGGTATTGAAAATTCACTTAACTAGAAGACTTAAATCTCTAATGATGGCAGGTAAATTATTTCTTAACTAGATGGTGAATTATATATCTTGAATTCCATAACAGCAATTAGATTATATATAAATGATATTTCCGTTAGCAAATCTCATAGACAGGAGTTGCACTACATGAAAAGTATATTCTCATTTGACCTTTTTATGTAATATAATGTTTGATTTTTAATATTAAACTGTCTTATACTTCTGGGTTAATAAACGCACTGCTTTACTCTTGCATAAATGAAAATGGTTTGTCTTCTGTTGACTTTTTTCAGGAGTGAAACTGTCTTGAAATTGGAATATTACGTCAAAATCTTTTCCTCTTTAAGAAAAGACTAACTTCTGAACAGGTTATCTAGCATTGCAAAGGAAAACTGGGGGGAAAGCTATCTGTTCTTCTTTGCAGAGTAATATAAGCTGGTGGGATAGTTGTAGATAAAGTCTTCTTTCATCTTGGGATTTTCTTTTTTGTTTGTTTGCTTTTTGTTTTTTGGGGGGAGATTTTCAAAATGTCATTTAGCATTGTTTAATTGTGGACTAATTTAATAATTTAGCTTGTATCATATGCAGTGTAACTGCTCATTTTTAATCCAAACCAATGCTACTTAGATAGGTAAATCAAAACTGAATTTTTTCTTCACTTTTCCTTTCTCACTGTCCAGCTCTTGCATACACAAATGGCAGTTGAGAATGCCATGAATTAAGTCAGCTGCACCTTACTTATCAAAGTGACATCTTTACTTCTTAACACATTAAAGAGGTTTGCCTTCCTGCCTTCCTGCCTCCCCTCCCGCCTTCCCTGCCTTCCCTCGCTTCCCTTGCTTCCCTGACTTCCCCTTTTATTTCTTTGCAGCGGATTTGCCAATGCAAAAACCTTTCCAAATGGAAAATAACCAAAATAATGTTTACAGTGTAAGGAATTTTGGCTTTAATTCAAACGAACCAATGTCATTCTTCTTATTTTCAATGTGTAGAACTTCTTATTCTCAATATTTGGTGAGTTTGCTAGTTTGAATCAATTTATTGTTTATGTTTTAAGTTGAAGAAGTTAGAGTTAAAATACTGATATCATACTAATTTGAACATTAATTTTATAATTTGTTATCTATATCAATCGACTATGTTTCTTCTTATTCTAACGTTTTGGAGGAAACTGGCTGACTCATCACAGGCTGTCTCTAGAGACTGCATCCTTCATTACTAGCTCTTTATAGGACCTTGAAATCATGTATCTCGTGGCTACTAGGTGATTTTTCTCCAAAGGTTTTGCATCTATTATATTTGTACGTCAAATATAGATTGGATTTCTTCTGTCTCTTCTATCTTAGCTTAAAATGTCTGCTTTTCATTGTACTTACTCCTGCTTTTTATTATGTGTTATCTGACACACATGATTTTCATTAGTTCTAATTTTTATTCACATTACCATAGTTAGAATCCTTGAAAATTTCTATGTGATTATTTTTTTAATAGTGGTTGCACTAATTTGGAAACATGCTATCATGATATTTCTTCCTCATTAGTGGTAACATCTCTGCCCTATGTAATGGCATTAATCCAAGTCGCTGTTAATAGTGTGTTGTTACAGGTGTTTATTCTACTACTTATTTATGTTAAAGAACTGAATTTATTTTGATCAAAGTATTTTAATATTTAGTGCTACCTTTGTTGAACTGGAAAGGAATAGTGGTTAAGCATTCAGCTGCTAGCCAGAAGTTTGGCAGCTTGAGTCCACCAGGTGCTACTTGAAAACCCTGTGGGGTAGTTCTACTTTGACCTACAGAGTTGCTATGAGTTGAAACTGACTCGATGGTGAGTTTGTTTTCTGTTTGGTTTTTTTTTTTTTTTTTTGGATGTTTGGTCAATTGGACCTTCTCTTCAATTCTTTGCCAACATTTTTCTAATAAGTCTGAATTTTTCCAGTGATTTAACATATGAACAAAAAACTTGATACCATTTAATCTACTTATGTCACAGTTCACAAAAAGTCTGGCTACAAACCGAAAAGTCAATAAAGACAAATAAAACAAAACCAAATAAACATATACATTTGTGACAAACACTTTTTGATTGAGTGCTTTAAGTTTTACTCACGTGACTGTCCCAATGCCTTGAAACATTCCACTGCATGAAGCTCTTCAGTTCAGCAGCAACTTGGTGATGTGCCTTTTCAATTCCATAGATCAGTGGGCTTTTTTACAACGGGCTTCTTAGAATGCTGAGCCTTTTCTTTGAGGAAGTCTTGGACTCTTCTGCATGCTTCAATTATATCAGCATATATAATACAAGATTTCATTTGGAAAAAGAATTTTGCAGCTAAAAATAATAATGCAAAATTTGTTTGCCTTCACATTTGTATCCAACAGTCCATATCCCACCTGTCATCCTCAAACTGGAAAATAGAGTAAACAAGATACTTAACTCAAGAGTTTATTGGAAATAATTGATCAGATGATTTATCAATTCTAACAGAGTATATTCACAAAAAAATCTATACTTTACTGTAACAAAATAGCATGTATGTGGTTAAATCACATTCATTACATTCTACATGTATTCCATTAGAGAAACACATTAGTTGTTTTTATAATAAAGAAGAAATTATATGTTCTGCTATTTAGCACATTTTACGTGATACCACCAAAACCCATTGCTCTCAAGCCTGTTCTGACCCACAGTGATCCTATAGGACAGAGTAAAACTGCCCCTTGGTATTATCAAGAAGCAGCTGGTAGATTTGAACCACCAATCTTTTGGTTAGCAGCTTGAACTCTTAAGCACAGCACTGCACGTGATAGCTCTGAAAATCTGGGCAGCTGACAAAGATCTAGCACTTCGTGTATCGTGTATCTTTGGCTATGAGCCTATGAAGCCTTTATTCCCTTTCCATTTGGGTAACACCATTATAACTTCCTGGAGAAACTTCTACTTTATTCAAAAGAGCCAAATTAGCTTGGTAGCATCCCCAGCATTAACTCATTTCTTGCGCTCTCTCTCTCTGTTTCCCTCTTTCTCTCATTAGCCTTCTAAACGTTTGTCTAGACTTGCCTGATTGGGCATCCTAAACCTATTTATTTTTATGCATTTACAGATTCAAATCCCAAACTGTCATGCCTTCCTGATGTCATTATCAATTCCTGTATATCCTATAACTTTGGCCTCAAACCTGCTGACTACTTACATTTGTGACTCTTCATCAAATTCCTGTTAGTTAAATAGTTTCCCAGCCTTTGTATCCTCTGACCTGTCTCATGGTATTGCTCCTTAAGACTTACCACGAACATGAAATTTTTTGTCCTTTCATCATACAATTAGGCATCCTATTTCCAATAATGCAATCGCTAAGATGTTCCCTGTAGGAGTACCTGAATAGAATTAGACACTGAAGAAATTAAAAACAGACAATACATTAAACTTGCCATTTCTTGTTGTTACTGAATAAAGCTGAGATTTCTCTCTGGGAGTTATAATGGTGTCACCCAAATGGAAAGGGAATAAAGGCTCCATAGGTTCATAGCCAAAGATACATAATACAGAAAGTGCTTGATCTTGGCAAGCTGCACAGATTCTCAGAGCTATTGCTGCAGTGCTGTGGTTAGCACTTAGTTGTCTCGGTCTCACAGCAACTTCACACATCACATAACAAGGTGTGGCCTGATCCTGCACCAGCTCACAATCACTGCTGTGTTGGACCCCACTGCTGTTGCCGCTGTGTCAGTCCATCAGAGTGAGGGGCTCCCTCTTGTCCTCCAACCCTCCATTGCATCAAGCATGAGGTCTTTTTCTAGTAACTGGACCCACTTGACAACATGGCCACAGTAAATGAGGTAAAATCTCACTGTTCTCACATCTGTGGAGCATTCTGGCTGTACCTTCTCCAAGACAGATTTGTCTGTTCTTCTGTCAGTAGACAATATTTTCAATATCTTTCACCATGACCACAATTCAAATAATGTATCAATTTTTTCTTCACTTTTCCTTTCTCACTGTCCAGCTCTTGCATACACAAATGGCAATTGAGAATGCCATGAATTAAGTCAGCTGCACCTTACTTATCAAAGTGACATCTTTACTTCTTAACACATTAAAGAGGTTTGCCTTCCTGCCTTCCTGCCTCCCCTCCCGCCTTCCCTGCCTTCCCTCGCTTCCCTTGCTTCCCTGACTTCCCCTTTTATTTCTTTGCAGCGGATTTGCCAATGCAAAAACCTTTCCAAATGGAAAATAACCAAAATAATGTTTACAGTGTAAGGAATTTTGGCTTCAATTCAACCAATTGATCTGTGAAGCCATTTTAAGCTATGCTGTATTTTATGATATTTTAGTTTTTCAGTGAATATAACACGCTGTCATGAGTAAATTAATTTCATTATAAAATGTAATATAAGCATATTAAATTTTACATTAAGTATCATATTTTAGGTGATTAATACCTAACCTTACCCTTATATTTTAATTCAGTGATGTTCAATTTTAACAGCGAAATTGCCTGTTATTATGAATTAATACAGAAACTGAAAAAATATAGGTGTTATCCCACTTTTAGTATAACCTAATAAAAAGCAACTGTAAGGCTCAATAGAAAAGAACTAACAATTTATTAAATATTAATCAAATGCTGTGTATTCTTAAGCATGCCTTCATAATACTGGACTAGACTATTCCAAACCAATACATGTATCTTTAGAATAATACATTAGTGTACTTACGTGTATGCGTGCATGCTCCTGTATTACAAAAATTTATTGTTGTCAACTGCAATTTACATGTGTGGAGAAGTATGCAATTGGCCTAGATAGTGAGAAAATTAGTTAGTGGTCTGCCAAAGTGTAAAACTCATTGTCAAATTACTAAAATTTTATAATGAATGTTGAGCATGATTTCTAAGATACAATTTTAGTAGTGGCAAGGATGGATTCCAAGATATATAGTCCATCTATAACTGTACAGATTATCTGAATATCAATTTTTCTACCAATAAAATAAGAATAATACTGTTGTTTAACTCCTGGTGTTACTGTGAAGATTAAACAAGAAATGACACATATGAGGACTGCCAATTAAGTTCAACAACTCATCCTAGAAAACTGTTACATGTCTCATTGCTAAATATCACTACAGTCTCCTTTGAAATACTCCCTTCATGAAGCTACGCACTGACACCAGCACCTAGTTCACCCTTTAAAGCAGTTTTGGAACTCTTTTTCTGGAATGGCCATCAGAGGTGTAGTCATATTACGCTTGATGTCCTAAATGTCATCAAATGTCTTCCTTTCATTTTTCCTTTATCTTCAGATAAAGAAAAAAGTCACTGAGGGCTAAGTCAGGTGAGTTGGGAGTGTACTCCAGTAAAGTTATTTGTTTATTGGCTAAAAACTCCCTCCCAGACAACTATACAGTTAAGTTCATAGTTCCAAAATGTCTTTGGCAGGTGGACTATGTGGTGGCATTGCTCCATAGCTTCCCAAGGGGAGCACATAGAAGGTGACCGTAGTGATATTCAGAAATGAGGTATGTAGCCACCAAGCCAAGTGCTGTGTACTAAGAACAATTAAGTTCATGGAATTAATTGTCAGACCTCTTACACAGGTTTAGGCACAGTATACTCATGTATTACGTAATAATCATTCAAATATAACATACTTATTACCATCATTTTTACTATTAATACTAATAGGTCTTTGTGGAATTTCCAACAAGACAAAAACTTCTAAATGATGTATAAAACATATAGAAGGAAGTGAGCATTTTATAAATATGATTGGCTGTCTATAATATGTAATCTAAATATCTTTTGGTTCATTTGCACAGTGCTGTCATGTTTACATTTCTTCATAAATAGTGGTCCAAGCCAATTTACATTCATGAATAAACAATTACAAGTTTTCACAATTTCACCTATTTCTAAGAATTCCTGTTATGTTATGTCTTAGTTTCCTAGGGTGATATGACGCCAGCCAAGCCAAGTGCCGTCGAGTACCACAAAGTGGGTGTCTTTAAAGAACAAAACACTACTGTCTCACGGTTCTGAAGGCTGGAACTCCTCTTTGCTGGGCCATGCTCTATTAGATCTAGAGGAAGAGACTTCCTTGCTTTTCCAGCTTCTGGTAGCCCCAGGTGTTGCATCACATTTCTTGTTCTGTAGAAGCATCCTCACATGTCCACCCTTCCTCTGTCTTTCTATGTGTCTGCTCTCCTCTTTCATGTGGATGACACTCAGATGGCATTAGGACACACCCTATTTTGGTATGACCTCATATTATCTGATAATATCATCAAATGCTCTATTTCCAAGTAAGATCACATTAACAGGTACTGGCTTACGATCTCAGCATATGAATAATGATTGCTGTCTTAGTTCGTTCTGATGCTTATTGTTATTGTGTGCCATATTTCAACTCATAGTGACCATCTAAGACAGAGTAGACCCGCCCTGTAGTGTTTTCTAGCCTGTAGTTTTTACGGAAGCAGTCAGGTCTTTCTTCCTGTGGAGTCCACTGATGAGTGCAAGCTACGAACCCTGCATTCAGCAGCCCAAGGATTAACCAAGGTGTGACACTGTGATTCCTACTGCTTGCAGTAGCATATCAAAACAAGCAAGCCCTGAAGCCATCAAGTCTAGTCCGACTCATAGCAACTGCATGATAGGTTTTCCAAGGAGTAGCTGGTTGATTCAAACTGTTGCCTTCTGGTGAGCAGCTGGACTCTTAACCACAATGTCATCAGGCATGTGTAACTCTAATTCAATTTTTCACATTAAATGCTACAACTGTGTCTATTAGTTGAAACTGATTGGATTGCAATGGCTTTGATTTCTTTGGACCAATCAGTAAGAAGCACTTCCTGTTTATGTCTACTGTCTCACAAAAGTCTGATTTCTCTCACTTGCCTTAATTGTGTCTGTTCCCCCCTGTTGCTGCCTAGTAGAGCTGAAAAGAACTGGATGCTTGAATTAAACATCACACTAAAACTTTAGGGAAGAAGAGGTCTCAAAATACTGCCTGCTTCTGCCTGGCTCCAAACTCTTGCTGACACCATTGCTATGTTGGTTGACTGCCTGATAGTGTGAATGTCTCTTTGTGCAGTTAACAATCATTCCTTTCAGTGTCACTCTTCATGAAATGATACCCACAGCTATACTGCCTAGGTCCACAGTTATAAAGATCTTTCAGTTCATCCTAATGTAACTATTTACATAAAGCGTATTCGTGTCCCCAGAGTACCAGGGTAAGATTTGCTCTGCAACTAGCTTCACCGTGTTTTGTGTCAGTTTTGAATTTGAAATTCTGATTCAGATTTGTCAAAGGTATACAGTACTGATAGGCAAGCTTTGCTTTATTATTATTTTTTTCAATCTGATTTTTCGACGAGGTCACTAGAATTCATTATACATGTTGTCTTGCCTTAATTTCGACACAGGCTAGGAGAACAGTGTTAATTTTCTGGTACTGTTTCTACAAGTTGTTTGAACTGCAACTAGGTAAATATTTAGGTATGAAGGCATATGAGACATGCTACACCAGTCCATTATACTGCACCCAATTCGCTGTGGAAGGGATGCTACGTCATAACAAGTCCCAAGGGACTTACTCAGTGATAAACTGCCTGACAAAATACAGAGAATCAGTGGTTCACAGGAATTTCATGACTTTCTTTTAAGGTGACAAATTTTATTCATGAAGAAAATATAACAGTGATAAAGTTTTTCAGTTTATTCAAGTACTATGTAATGACAAATTATTAGCAGAAACTTAGATACAGAAACATGGATAGCCAATTATCTGGTTTGCAAAATCTATAGATATATACTCATAAACAAACAAGCAAAGAAAACCAACAAAAACAACATTTCTGTTGAGTTAATTCTAACTCATAACAACTCTATAGGACAGACTAGTACTGCCGCATAGTTCCTAAGGAATGCCTGGTGGATCTGAACTGCTGACCTTTTGGTTAGTAGCCATAGCTTTTAATCAAAGTCATGTACTGAATTGTGTCACTCTAAAACTGTGTGTAGGAATATGGTTAGGCTGTTATTCCCTGGAGTGTGTGGCATCCCTATACGCTGTAATCCCCACCTCTGTGATATTAATGAGGCAGGATGCGTGACAGCTGTGTGGGTGGTCAGGATTCAGTGTGTAACATTATATTGTACCTTGAAGCAATCTCTTGAGATATAAAAGAATGAAGCTAGCAGAGAGATTTGGATATCTCACGCCAGCAAGAAGCAGTGCTGGGAGCACTGGTGTTCCTGCACCTCAGAAGCTCCTAGTCCAGGGGAAGACTGACAAAAAAGACCTTCCAGAGCTAACTGAGAAAGCCTTGCCCTGGAGCTGATGCTCTGATTTAGACTTGTAGCCTATCGGACTGTGATGGCATATACTTTCTCTTCTTAAAGCCATCCACTTGTGGTACTTCTGTTACACTGGCACTAGATGGCTGAGGCAATGACTATGCTACCAGGGTTTCCACTGTATATGTAGTAAACCAAATATTCATTTATTAAAAAAAAAAGTCACACCTTTCTACCATTTTTTGGAAATAGTTTAATTGTATTATGAATGGCAGTAGAAGCATATACGTGAAAAGAAAATTAGAGTTATATAATTTCATTAGATATATTATGCCATTAAGATAGCTGAATTGTCCATATGACTGAAAGTGATTAATAAACCTTTGCTGTATGATTTTATCTAATTCAGTTTATATGTATATATGTATATATACACACATATGTATATGCACACACACACACACATATAAAATATACTTGTATACCGATTGTTGTCAAGTCGATGCCAACTCATAACAATCCTATACAACAGAGTAGAACCACCCTATAAAGTTTTCAAGGAGAGCCTAGTGGACCTAAACTGCTGCTTGGTTAGCAGCCATAGCACTTAAACACTAGGACACCAGTGCTATCTAAAGTACACAAACATACATATGTATGTTTATACTCTATTATATACAAGATAAGTATAATTATTCTTGTTAGAACATGAGGTATATTATGCTATTGAAGCTTAATCTCTTCAGAAACTGGCAGGAAGAGACACTTCAAAGGAACTGTAACTACAGAGTAACTCTAAAAGCAATAAATAAAATACCACTTTTTTTCACTTGCATTGTAGGCAGATAGTTTTGTAACTATTGTTGTTTTATATGTACAATGAATAATCTTAAGCAGCCTCTGAATTAGAAAGTTACAGTTGTATTAACATGAAAAGAAAATGCCATCTTAAAGACCGGAAACTCAGTTTTCTGAGGTCGATTGTATTCATTTGTTCATTCAATTAGGCTTCCACATCTAAAGATGTTAATTTTGGGAATCAGAATTAACTCCAAAGGAAACAATAACTATTTCCACAAAATAAGAGTTCTTTTTATTTGTTTAACTTTTTTTTGCATAAAACCAATGTTTTTAATTTACTTCCCCTCAGTTCCCATTTTTATGCTTTCCACTTCCCTGTTTATTTACAGTGTAATTCAATATAATGTTTGAAAACATTCTACCTAAAATTGTCATCTTCCTGGAGGGTTCCTATGCCATTTTTCATATGGTTTGAAATTGATTCCAACATGAAATACAATTTTTCCCTTTCTTATTTTTCTTTGTTTAGATCATGTGAAAACAAATAGAATGTTTTTAAACTCCTTAGGTACCTCAAAAGTTCTATGCTATAGTTTGTCCCATTGTTTCTTAAATGTCTTATATTGAAGTTAAAGAATAAATAGGTATATTTTGTATAATCTTAAAGCACATTTCAAAACCCTTATGTTAGCTGCTTTGATATCTTTTAGATTAGCTGCAGTCATAGGAGAAAATGTGAATGAATGCATGAGAGGAAGACATACTAACAAATCTGAAATGGAAGTAGAAAGCGTGTTGAATAAAATAGCAGTATTCAACTGGTCTGGGTGCTAAACAACAGGGACACGACATCGTGTACCGCTCTCCTGGGTGACTGGACCTACGTTGCATGCAGGATGTGGATGGTGAGACGCGCAGTGTTACGGCTGAAGAGCGGAAAGACAGGCCAGCACTCTGGCCCTGGTGACTGCCGTTAGCCTGGTCACACAGCACATGCACTAGTTTGGCTTTTAGAACAAAAGCCCTGGAAACACTAGCGTGAGCTCCATGACACTGTAGTTCAGAATTATCCTCTGCAAAGCACGACCCAACCACATGTTAGAGGAATATTTCATGAAGTGAATAATGATCTATTTTAAAAAATGAGCTTTCCTCCATCCTCACCAAAGTTAGATGTTGCACTGTGACTAAGCTCTTCTTTCAGTTGGCCCATCTTACTTCTTTTTGTGCAAAAAGTCATTTTATCAAGATAGCATTATTCTAATACTAAACTAAGATAAAGACATTACAATAAAGGAAACATACAGACCAACACATCTTATAAGTATAGAGGAAAAATTTCACTAAAATATTAGCAAATCAAACTACCAAATAAAATTTATTCTAAATGTGAAAGGCTGACTCTACTCTCCAAAATCAATAAATGAAATTCATTACATCAATAAACTATACAAGAAAAATCATATAATCATGTCAATAGATGCAAAGAAAAAAACTGGAAACTCAAATGCTGAAACATGATAAAAATTCTCAGCAAACTACTAGAGGCCAGCTTCCTCAACAGCAAAAAAACTACAGCTAACATCATAATTAATGGTTGAGAAACTACTTTATTCCCTTTGAGATAGGAAATGAAGCAAGGGTGTTCCTTCTCACTACTGCTGTTCAGCATCATACTAAAAGTATGAATGTAATGCAATAGGAAAAGAAAAGGAAATAAAAGAAGTATACATTGGGGAAAAAATATCAAAATTGTCTTTATTTTCACATGACATGATGGTCTACAAAGAAAATCTCAGTGAATCAATGTGATTGTCTATAAAATTCTTAAAGCTTCCAGAACTAATAATGATAATTATAATTATGTATGTAATTACAACGAGGTTGTAATATACAAGATTAGTATGCAAATATCAATTGCTTTTTGGTATGTGGCCAAAGAACAATTAGAATTTCAAATAAAATTCGTAACATCATTGATATTAGCATTAAAAATGAAATAGTTATAAAGCTAACAAAATATATGGAAGATGTATATGATAAACTATGATGAAAGAAATCAAAGGGTACTGTTTAAAATGGAAATATATTCCATATTCATGGGTGGGAAGACTCAATATTGTTAAGATATCTGTTTTTCCCAACTTGATCTGAAGCTTCAGTACAATCTCATTCAAAATTCCCAGCAAGTTATCACAGAAGGATAGAGAAACTGATTCTAAAGTTTATAAGAAAAGGCACAAAACAACAGCAATGAAATAGAATAGAAAATACTGAAGAACAAAATCTAGGGAATAAAACTATCACATTTCAAGATTACCATAAAGCTCAGGAAACAAGACAGTGTCATATCGGCCACAAAATAGACAAATAGATAAATGGAATAGAAGAGGAAGCCCAGAAATAACAGAACCACACAAATATAGTCATCTGTTCTTTGACAAAGGATCAAACACATTCTAGCACAGAAAGAACAATGTTTTCAGCAAATGATATTGGGACAACTGAACTTCCACATGAAAAACAAATACAAAAAGAATGCTCAAAATGAATCATGTATCTAAATGTAGAACTATAAAGACTTCTGGAAGTTAACACAGGAGAAAAACTAGATGGTCCTGAGTTTGGTGACAATGTTTTAGATACAACACCAAGAGCACAGTCATTAAAAGAAGAAAAGTCACACTCCATTAAAATGAATGAAAATACTAACCTGTTAGAGAATGAAAATACAAGCCAAAGACTGAGAGAGAATATTTTCACAACATATGTCTGATAAAGTAATTGTATCCAAGATATACAAAGAACTCTAAAAGTCAACAATGAGAGAAAAAAATAACAAAGTGGACAAAAAAATCTTAAACAGACACCTCAGTAAAGAAAAGAAAAAGATGGCAAGTAAGCATATGGAAAATGATGAATATTCCATGTCATTAGGAAATTACAAGTTAAAAAATAATCCGGCCAAACTACACACATATTAGACTACAGCCATCATCATTGGACCAAAAGGTCAGACGGTAATCTTAATAAGTGATCAGAGAATAGCTATGTCATGTGTATATGACAAAGTGACATCATTAAGAAAAGTCTCTTTCCTCTGCTCTAGCTGTGTAGATGTAATATTCTTTAATGGTGGTCCCTTGATCAGGGATTAGCATGGTCAGCATCAGCTGAGATGTAAGAAATTCAAATTTTTGGCCCTCAGCCAAGACCTACTGAATCAGAAACTCTGGGAATAAGGCACAGTAATCTGTGTCTTCATCCATCTTGCAGGTAATTCCAAAGCTGACTAAAATTTGAGAAACAAAGCTCGAGTTTTGAGTATAGCTTGTTGCCTCGTTGAGGCTATCAGTCAGACTACTGCAAGGAGTGGTGACCTTTGTTTATGGTAAGCATTGACAACTAAGAGTTACATTCAGCGTGAACTGCACATACGCTTTCACTTTCTTTTTAAATGACTTGTGATTAAGTTTGGTCTGTGACAGTGAGAGCTCTTTCCAATGCCAAGCCAAGTGCGGCTTCCCAATAAGAATTATAATCAAAGACATGCTGGAGCTAAGGAGTATCTTTGACACAACATGGTTCTCAGTTATAGTCCCACTGTCATTTAATTGATTCCGACTCATGGCATCCCCATATATTAAAGAGTAGAACTTGTCATAGACTTTATTTTAACTATAATCTTCATATGTAGAAACAGATTGCCAGGCCTTTCTTTCATAATGTTGCTGGGTGGGTTTGAACTCCAAACTTTAGTTTGTAGTCAAATGCATGCCACCCAGGGACTTACTCAGTCACAGCAATAGCCCTATAAGTCAGTTTCCTAAAACCAATTCAGGGCCATTGGAATAGTGTTTTTAAGGCTTAAGATCACTTGCTGTATGGCACTTATTCCAATGGAAAAGGAAAGCTGAATAATCAATTACTTTATATTATTCAATCATTGTAAACACATATTACCATAGGCAGTCATAATTTCTAATAAATGCAAGAATCTTCTTTGAGAGAATAACACTAAATGTAAAATCAAAAATGAAATCCACTGCCTTTGTGTTGATTGCAACTCACAGTGATGCTTTAGGTCAGAGCAGAACTGATAAGGGTCAGTTTTTCAAGGAGTAACTGGTACGGTTTCCCAGGAGTAACTGGTAGACTCAAACTGCCAAAGATTTGGTTAGTGGCCAAAGGCCTAACCATGAGGCTACCAGGGCTCCCTATTTAATATAGCTACCTTGATATAAGTTAGATTGCTGACAGGTGAATTAATTTTTGTCCATGAGACTAGAAGTTTAAATACAAAATTTTAACACATTGAATGTTTCTTAATGACTCAGAAATGTTAACTTTATGCTTGATAAATAATTCAGTCATTTAGAAAAAAATATATAATTGAATGTCAGTGTGAAGTAGTTTACACATTGGAGTTTTTTGGCCTTATGGCCATGGCAACATTGAAAAGTTAAACCCTGTATACTTACACAATTTTAAGAGTGATATATAAAATGACAGCTCCTATAAAAGGGAGGTATTCTCCCCATTTCTGAATTTTTCTCTAAACTTCTTTTTGTCAAATATTATATGCCAATGTTCTCCTCTTCTGTCTAGAATAGATAGCATCGCTGCAATATTCCCAACATTATATATGATATTCTGACAGATTTTTAAAAGTCACTTTCTCACAGTCACAGACCATTATCATAAATTGTCCATTAATTTAATAACTTGATTGGATATGGCAAAGGGAAGTTGTCTCTCAACATCAATCCTAATTTTCTTTCTTTAGTGATACAACTCTTAAACTTAAGCTAGGTAAATAAACAAGGTCTATATTCCCCAGCCTCCTCTGAAGTTTTGTTTATCTGTTTAACAAAGTTACAGTCAGTTAGATGTAAGCTAAGTGTCAGGTAGCACATCAGAACCATTCTCTTAAAGAGAAAGGCACTGACCTTTACTTGCCCTTCTAACCTTTGCATTGGCTGAAACCTATACCCAATTGTGGAAGCAAGAGCAACCGCCTAAGATGACAAAATGAAAGCTACATGTAGAACATGACAGAACACCACAGTAGAAGACCTGTTTTCGAAACTGTTTTCTCTGGACTGTACATTCCTTAATATCATGAGAGAGAGAAATCAATTATTTTGTTTACGTTTTTCACTGTTCAAAGTTTGCTATAGAAAAGTCAAATGTTTATTCTCACTGATGGACTGGGGAAAACTAATTTACTTCATGTTCTGTTGTTTATAAATAGAGGATTAGCACATTTGCTGAAATAAAACAAAAATGAGGAGATAAATCCTGAGAGAAGTATTGTTACAACGTATTTGCTTTTTCAAATAGTTTTCCCTAATTTCTTTGCCACCTGAAACTCAGCCCACAGTAATCACTGAGCATGTCCTAAGCACTAGGCAGCCATCAAAGCGCCAGGGATGCTGGGGTGAGTAAGCCAGCCAAAGTCCTCCACTTAAGGTGCTATCAATTAAAACATAAAGAAAAATGATTATGTTTATTAAACTTGTTTTAGGCATTATAATAAGGTCAATATTAATATACCTGAAACCATTACTATCAAGTCAATCTGACTCATAAATGCTGTATAGGACATAATAAACCTGTTCCAAAGTGTTTCCCAGGCTGATAATCTTTACAGAAGCAGATTGCCACAGCTTTCTTCTGTAGAGCCTGCCTTGCAGCAGGCAATGTAGCGCTCAACTACTGTACCATTAATAGGCATAAAATAGCTAAATTTCTTTCAAGATCCAAAAAACAAATGTAGCTTTACACTTCTGTTTATATTTTTACCTCTTTGTCATACTGTTTCTGTATCATGATCTGCAAGAAGTGGAATCACTGAGTCACGTCAACTTTTAAAATTCTCATAGATACAACCAAGTTTTCCTTTTAGCAGTTGTATGAACTTACAGTCCCACTAAGTTTAAACAACCAGTACATGCCATTAATAAATTTTTATTTTGGTAAACTTGATAGAAAAAGTAATGAGTCAACAACATCATGTACTTATTGATTATTCATGTTCTTCCCTCATGTGCCTGTCTGTTGCATTGTGGGGGCTTGCATATTGCAGTGATACTGGAAGCTATGCCACCAGTTTTCAAATATCAGCAGGGTCACCTAGTAGCAGACACGTTTCAGCTGAGCTCCCAGACTAAGTCAAAATAATAAGAAGGAACAGGTGGTCTACTTTGGAAAAGAATTAGCCATTGAAAACCTCATGAATAGCAGTGGAACTTTGTCTGATACAGTGTCAGAGATGAAACCCTCAAATTGGAAAGCACTCAGAATACAACTGGGCAAGAGCTGCCTCCTCAAAGTAGAGCTGACCTTAATGAAGTGGATGGAGTCAAGCTTTTGCAAAATTAATATGCTGATGGGGCACAACTCAATATGAGAAGAAAACAATGACAAATATCCATTAATAATTGGAATGTGGTATATATGAAGTATGAATGTAGGAAGCTTAGCAATTATAAAAAATGAAAAGGCCCACATAGACATCAATACCTAGGCATCAGTGAGCTGAATGGACTTGTACTGGCCATTTTGAATCAGAAAAACATATACCTGGAATGACAACTTGAAGAGGATTAGTGTTGCATTTATAGTCAAAAAGAACACTTCAAGATCTATCCTGAAGTACAGTGTTGTCAGTCATAGGATAGTGCCCTATACCTACCAAGAAGTCCAGTTATTCAAATTTATGTACCAACCATTAAGGCCAAAGATGAAAATAATGAAGATTTTTATTAACTTCTACAGTCTGAAATTGATCAAACACACACTCAGGATGCACTGATAATTATTAGTGATTTTAGTGTGAAAGTTGAAAACAAAGTAGAAGGATAAGTAGTTAAAAAATACACTGGTGATAGAAATGATACTAGAGATCACATAGAATTTTGCAAGACTTTTGCAAATACTTTTATTCCTCAAATTAAATGGTAATAATATATGCAGACTCTGACAGACAGAATACACAGGAATCAAATTGGCTACATCTGTGGAAAGAGATGGGAAAAGCTCAGTATCACTCAGAACAAGGCCAGGGGCTGGCTGGATATGCAACAGACCTTCAATTGTTTGTATGCAAGTCCAAGTTGAAACTGAAGAAAATTAGAATAAGTTCATGAGAGCCAAAGTATGATCTTGAGTATATTGTACTTGAATTTAAAGATCATCTCAAACATAGATTTTGTGCAAGGGACACTAATGACCAAAGAAGGCAAGTTGTCGAATGGCATCATTCATGAAGAAAGCAAGAGGTCATTAAAAAGACAGGAAAGAAAGAGAAGTCTGAATAGGATGTGGGAAGAGACTCTGAAACTTGTTCTTGAATCTCAAGTAGCTAAAGCTAAAAGAATAAATGATGAAGTCAGAGAACTGAACAGAAGATTTCACGGAGGAGCTCAAGAAGACAAAGTAAACTGTTACAAAAACATGTGCAAAGACGTGGAGATAGAAAACCACAAGAGTAGAACACATCATTTCTCCAAGTGAGGGAACTCAAGAAAAAATTCAAGGACCCTGCAAGAAAAATACTGAACTATACAGGAAGCACACAAAGAAGAAGGAAGGAATACAGAGAAAGATTCACTATCCTGACAAGAATTGGTAGATTTTCAGACATTTCAGGAGGTAGCACATGATCAGAAAGCAATGGAACTGAAGGAAGAAGTCCAAGCTGCACTGAAAACGCTGAGGAAAAACAGGGCTCCAGGAAGTGACGATAGACCAATGGAGACATTTCCAGCAAACAAATACCGCACTGATGTTCTCACTCATCTATGCCAAGAAATTTGGAAGATAGCTTCATGACCAACCAACTGGAAGATAGCCACATTTATGCCTATTCCAAAGAAAGTGATCCAACCAAATGCGGAAATTAGCAAACAGTATCATTAATATCACAAACAAGTAAAACTTTGCTGAAGATCATTCAAAAGTGGCTGTTTTTCCCAGTTCAGTAAGTCATTTGAATTCTTGTCTGTTACTTTCACATGTCTTGATTGTGGATTTAAGTAAAATGAAATCCTTTGGGTAAAACCAAAATACCAAACCCAGTGTTGTCGAGTCAATGGCAACTCATAGTAGCATTATCTTTTACAGTACCTATGTTGTTTAATCATTTTTCCATTGTTAAAATTTTAAGTTGTTTTTATGCAGTTTGTGTATTATGCATAACAGAAAAACAAACATGTATTTTTTACTTAAACTTCATAACCAGAATTAGGATTTTAGGTAAAAGTGTTTAAAAATTGAGTGATATAGATTCAATCAATTACAGAAATCCAATATATGTAACTTAAATGGGTAATTTTGTCATAAGGATTTGAGATGTCAGAAGTAGCAGGTGAAAGCCTATAGAACTTAGAGTATATATTCTAGAACATTCTCTATGCTTGATGTATGTAAAGGTGATAACGTCCATCAGTACTTCCTGAGTTTCTTGAAGTTCAGACTTACAATTAGTCCATCTTAAGACTTAGAATGAGATTCTTTGTGCTTGCTTGATCTACAGGTCCCTGAGGATCATACACTATGGCAGGGGAATGAGTCACCCAACAGAGATGTTAAAGCTAGTGCTTACTGTGACCTGAGGTGGGGGATATGACCAAAAAAATATGTTGTCTAATAACAAGCACATTTAAGGTTTCTTCTACCTATTTCCAAATTTATTTTCATGAACATTATAGTACTAAATATTCTCACCTAAATTAAATGAGGTGGCCTTTTCACTATTACCTCATAAACCCTGAAAATTATATTTTTTATTTATAAACACATTTGGTAAGTTAATAAAATGTATTGATTTGCATTTACTGGATTTGAATTCAGTATGACTACACATAAATTGGAACCTTTAGTGGAAGGTTTCACATACTGTTCCTCTTACCAGGAATGGGTATATTGGAAAAGAAGGAAGTACAAGTTGACACACACTGTATTAGGGCACAGTATTGAGTCCTGCCTTTCTATAATTCACTTAAATCTGCTCATATCATTATTATATACAGTAATATTTTCATAAAATTTTAATCCGATGAATGGCACACAACTACTTGCTCTGTTGTAGAATTTGATTTCCATAAATTCTATGCAGTCTTTTTTGTATATTCCCAAGCCTTCTTGGGGATATTCCCAAGCCTTCTTAAGGTCACTAGTGACCACTCAGATCTCCAATTTGAGATGGCTTCTCTGGTCTAGCTTACTTGAACTATCAGCAGCATTCGTCACAGATGTCCACTCTCTTCTCAAAACCTCCTACTCTCTTTTGGGGACGGTGGTATAGAGGTGCTTCTGAGATGTCTTCAGAAGCATGTGCTCTGTCTCTTTTGTGAGCTGCTTTTCCTGAAGTCAACCCTAGTGTGTCCAGGGTCTCTCAACTCCTTTTCCTTCTACTCTCTTGTGGTTTCATATGCTCTTGTGAGCTCATCCAGTCCCATGTCTATAAATAGCATTGATATGTCCATGGATCACAAATGGGTTTCCCATTCTGACACTGCCAGCTTCTGACACTAGACTTCTGTAATTAGCAATTTTCACCTCTCTACTTACAGATTCAAAAGACCTCTCAAACTTTCTAAAAATTAATCTAAATTTTAAAATTTCCATCAGCTACTTTATTTCAGACTCCCTACCTTAAAAACTACACTTATGAATATTTAGTTTTCTATGGCCAAAATTTCAGTTATCCACGATTACTGTTTTTATCACCTCTGCATTATATCTTTCTGTAAATGTTGCTATTCTTTCTCAAAAGCATTTCCCAAATCCATTCCTTCATCTTTGCCTCCACTTACCGTCTTAGTCTAATTGTTTTTATTTCATAGCCTTAGTATTGTCCCAGCTTTCACTTATACCTCCTATCATCAATTTTTCACATAGTAACTGTATCAGTAAATTTCTTTGTAAATTTCTCCATGCCTCACTTGCTTCCTTTCTTCTTTTCTTTGTTTTTACCTAAATATATTTGTGAATGTGTGTCTGTTGTACAATGTTTTTCCTAATTTTCTTTTCTTGTTCTGTATAATATCTGATACTAAGGAAAATATGTTAGCAAATGGCACATGCCTTTATGTCTGTCTTTCTTTCCTTTCTCAAATATATATATAATTTTTATGCAAAACTAGATATTTTATACCCTTTTCTCATTTTTATGCTGCATTTCTTATACAATAAAACAACTAGGAAATCCTCTATCAATGGGTTATAACTATATTATTTTAATGGGTACATAATAGTCAACAATATATGACTCATGATTTATGTGACTATTCTCTTCTGATAACCATTTCCTTTGTTTCCATTTTTATCACTATGAATTGTTGAATAATGCTTCATTAAATATTCTTGTAAATTTTCTCTGATGCCAGTAGGTTTATTATATGCAGACAGTCCCAGAAATGCAATGGCTGAGTCAAAAGTTATATGCAATTTTAACAGTAATAGATACTACCAGATTGATTTCTAAAAAAGACTAAAAAGCATAGAAATGTAGTAATCATTCTATTTTTTTTTCTGCTGACAATATTTCTTGATGTTATTCCTTTTGGTAGATTAGTTATATGTCATCCAATTATATTAATTTATTGGGCAATATATGGGGAATGTACTTTGGCCCTTGAATTAGCATTGTGCTGGCATCTATCCCAAGGCTACTTTATAGAATTGAAAAGTAAAGAGGTTAAAAAAAAAAGAAAGAATAAAGTCTACTACACTGTCAGCTAAATATAATATGTAGGTCAACATGTGATCTATCATTTTCTAAAAATATGTGAAAGGATTTCCTAATGTATATTATTTTAGTTGCTTCTTATTGCTGAACCTGAGCAAATACTGAAGCTTTTACATTCATATTAGTTTTCATATTTCCATAATTGCTACTTTTCTATCAGTAATTCAGGATACACATCTTCAAGTAGCTGACCAAGCTGGTGTTCTGTCCTTCCAATCCTGAACCAATATCAGCACTAGGCAAGCTGTCAGAGAATCAGAAAAATAAAAACTTGAAGACACATAAGATAATATCTTGTTGATTCCTCTTCTTTTACAAGCAAAATAGCTGAAGTTAGGGATCATTATTTATCCAACATTCCTTGGTTGTTTTAGCTGGACAAGTCTAAAAGTGGTTTCTAAACCCAGTGCCGCTGGGTCAATTCCAACTCAGTAGCAACCCCTCAGGGTTCCCAGGCTATAAATCTATAAGGAAACAGAGTGTCACTGCTTCTGCTGAGGAATTGCTAGTGGATTCAAACAACTGGCCTTTCAGTTTAGCATAGTGTTTAGCCACTACACCACCTGTGCTCCTGCATAACATAGTAAAAGTACGCTCCACTGGGTTTCTAAAGTGTAGCCAGTGGATGTTGGATTGCCTATTAGCAACCGTAGCTATCAACCACTGTATAATCCTGTAATTTAGATATATCTTATACTAAGTCACTTCTTACAGTTAATTGACAGCAAGTTTCATTTATAATGGTGATCACTTTATAATGGTGACAACTTTAACCACCGTGCTACCAGGGTTCTGTAAGTGGTTTCTAGTAAGGTGTTAACTGTGGTACTGTCCATCCAAACACAGGTTCCATATTTCATTGAGTCTAAGTTTCCATTTTGCTTGGAAAACAAACAAACAAACAAAAATCCCATTACAGTCAGTGTGAGTTTTGATTCTGGACTCACAGCAACCCTGCAAAAAAATAAAAACTAACCCCCTGTTGCATTGATTCTGACTTACAGTGACCCTATATAGAGCTACCTCTATAGAGCTTCCAAGGAAGACTTAGTGGATTTGAACTGCTGACCTTTGGGTTAGTAGCTGTCTCAGACTGGGTTCTTTAAAGAAGGAAAACCAG
Organism: Heterohyrax brucei; assembly: GCA_028571685.1. Taxonomy (NCBI): domain Eukaryota; kingdom Metazoa; phylum Chordata; class Mammalia; order Hyracoidea; family Procaviidae; genus Heterohyrax; species Heterohyrax brucei. The sequence continues at coordinate 92,365,334 of CM053146.1, forward strand.
TACAATGTATACACATATAGAAAAGGGGATTTACATAAAGGAAACAGCTCCTGCAATCGTAGTGGCTGAAACATCCCAAGCACTGAACTAGAATACAAGCTTCAAGCAGCTGCAGAAACTGGCAAACCAAATGTAAGCAGATCAGAGAGTAGAGTTCTCACTCACGGGATGTGAAGGTTGATGAATCCTAAAATGGCAGGCAAGACAGCAAGGTTTCTGCTGATTCACAAAGTTTCAGAGGCTGGTGAGCCCAGGATGGGCAGGTTGAGGAATAGTACTCTTACTTGCAGGCTGTAAAAATCGGTGAATCCTAAGAGCTGCTAGCTCAAGTGCCAAGAACCGAATTTCAGGTGACAAGAGTGTGGAAGCTACTGAATTCACAAGACAAAACCTTGGCAGGAGGTGAGCAGACAGAAGGTAGATGGCAGAGGCAGAGAGATGAAGGCTGAGGGGGCAGTGAGATACCACAGGCCCCACCTCTGCCGGTACCACAGTACATTCCATCATGGCAATGCTCATAACATTGTGCAACTGCCAAAACACTGAGAATCACGGTCCAACCAAGCTGACACACAATCTTAACCATCATAGCAGCCATAGTGTTTAGCCACTACACCACCTGTGCCTCTACAGTCAGAGTAAAAGTACACTCCATTGGGTTGCTAAAGTGTAGCCAGTGGATGTTGGATTGCCTATTAGCAACTGTAGCTATCAACCACTGTATAACCCTGTAATTTAGATATATCTTAACTAAGTCACTTGTTACAGTTAATTGACAGCATGTTTCATTTATAATGGTGATAAAAAGATGCATCTTATTATTGAAAGAGTATTAACCCATTGGCATAGAATCAATTCTGATTCAGAGCAACCCTATAGGACACAGTAGAGCTGCTCCATGGGGTTTCCAAGGAGCTGGTGGATTTCAACTGCCAACCTTTTGGTTAGCAGCTGAAAGCTTACCCACTATGCCACCAGGGCCCTGAAGGGATATTAAATTTGGTTAAATGCAACATTTGCTTTTAAAAGATTCCACATTGCAACTGAGAGAATTCAAATGCAGAACCATAAATACGGGAGATGGATCTACTTTTAGATGATAAAGCATGTAATATCAGTATTAGCAGCCAATGAGGTTAGCACTGAATCTTCACATGTAATATCAGTATTAGCAGCCAATGAGGTCAGCACTGAATCTTCAATATATACTCCTTGCCCAGTGTTTCTCATATTTCAGTAACATATGTTTTCTTTTTAAAGTATTCCCTAGTATAGATCAAGTTCACTTGTAGTACAATTTTACTTAAATAAAATAACATCAAACTAATTATAAAACTCCATATGCTTTTAGCTCATATGTATACATAAAACAAAACAAAACAAAAAATAGAAATCAAATAGAAATACAACAGACAAAATATTCAAATTTACTATCTTACTTTAATACAACAGATGATGTTGCTTTACTGAAACCATACCCTATCTTCAAACATAAGTTTGTTTACATGTGTTAGTGCGTCAGTACTAATCTCAGCATGTCTGAAGCGTATGGTGACTATGGGTGTTCTATGCTGATTCAGTTCTTCCACCAATTTTCTCCAATTTAACTATGTCACACCTTCATTCATGCAGCATTTGGCCTTATTAAAGAACAAATGAATCATTCATATGTTAAATTTCTATGTTCTTCTTTATTATTCCAAACCAATTAAAGCAGTGATACTTGGCACCAATGTGATCATAAACACAAGTGCAAACAAAATAGCAGTAGCACTCACTTATAAATTATTTTGTTATATAATTATGCACATCAGGGATATACTTACACTTTAAGATAAGGGTAATAATGAAGAGGAAAACTTTAAATACTTGTAACATACTCTGTGACCACTATGAATACATCACAGACACTGGAATGTGCATTTTGTTCTCTCCATGATGATATCACAGTAGAAAATCAGCTTACAGAAGCTCAGGAAAAACTGAGTTCTGGGGCTCAGAAATGGGTCTAAATTGTGAATCCTTCCAGACAAACAGGGGACACATCTGAAGACTGTCATGACAGAAAGTAGGAAGTCCAGGTTTGTGGGGGTAATGAGATACAGTCTCAAATAGTAGTTGGCAGGATTTGGGAAGATTTAACTCTCTCTGGAAGAAACAGAGAGGGTAAGAATTCAGGATTCAGGCATTCAGCCACTGGTCTGGCCAAGGTGATATAACCTTGCTTTTACATGTCAGTGCAACAACATTGTCCTGAAATCTAGGATGTGAGCCTAGGTTTACTAAGGACCACTGCTCAGTTCCTGAGCAGAAATCTAACATCCAGATTTGGGATGAAGCAAAATGAGGTGCAAAGAATGACGCAAATTAGTACAAGCACAAAGTATAGTGAATCCTTATTTGAATTGCTGTTACAAAAGTTGGGGTATATATATATATATTATATATGTATACATATAGATATATTTACACACATATATTTAAAATGACTAGAAAAATTGAAGTGTAGTGGTGGCAAGAATGAACTGCAACATTTTAGACTAATGCCATTCAGTATTTCTATATTTAAATTTTCAGTTGTCATTCTGTTCAGCTAGAGTTCACAAATGAACACAAATGATCTATACTTAGCCCATAAAATATTTCTAATATTTTTCTGAATAAGAAATACTGATTCATCATGTTTATAACAGCAGTTAGAGATTTACAATGATCCATAAACTCTCCAAATCACTGAAAGGAAAATATATTACTTTAAAGTCAGAGTAGCACTGTTCCACAGAAACGATTAATGTCAAAATGGTTAACAATATTCTTCAGAAATCAGAAGGAATTTAAATAATGATAATAGACTATGACTATGACAAGAGACAGTTAACAACAGGAAATTTAAAGATTCTTATTCATATGATTAGAGTCCTTAGATGATGCAAATGGTTAATGTGCTGGGCTGCTAACCTAAACAGAAGCTAGCTCAAAAGTTCTGGAGGTTTGCTCCACCCGGAGACATCTGGGAAAGCAGGTCTGATCATCAACTTCTGAAAAAAGTCAGTCATTGAAAATCCTAGGGAGGGCATCTACTCAATACATGGGGTCATCGGGAGTGGGAATCAACTCAGCATCAACTGGTTTTTAATTTCATGCATGTGTTTTCTTTCTTTACGCAGTGACAAAAGGGAACAGCAAGATGAAGGGACACAATAATTTGTCACATTTTATTTCATTTATCTTGTTGCCATATAATGTAGCTTCCTCTCTGAATTTATGAAAAGTTCTTATTTTCTACTACTCTCTTTTTTATGTTTTTAGCAAAATTCAAATAAAAAAGTTTCCATATTTGAGTATGGGGATTTCCTTTTCTCTAGTAGCAGTCAGTTGTGGTTAGAAAAAGGTTTTTTAAATATTTGCATATGAGCATTTCTCTATCTCTAGTACCAATTATTTGTGGTTAGAGAGTAGACTCCACATTTGATTCTTGATGAGAGCATTTTATGTGGTGATGGGCCTTTGTCCTCCTGAATATTAAGGTTGATATAAAGAGTCTACTAGCAAGGGAGCTCACTAGTAGTGGCTTAAGGAGTATCACATAGTGTGATTAATTTGAATGAGCATTTAGTTGGCAATTCAATTGGAAGTAAGAATAAATAAAAGAAACTTGCAATCCCTTTCAAAAGATACATTTTTGCAAATTCAAGGTGTAGATATGTAATCTTGTTGATCAAACTATTAGGTCATTTTGAGACCTCATATATACAGAAATAATGAGGATGCATTTTATGAAATAAAATTAACAGGTATAATTAACATTCCTTCACAGCTGTTAGCATCATTCTTGTATTAGCAGAAGGCCTATGGTGTATTTGCTGTTTTAAATGTGAACAGTCTGTCAAAAGTCTTCCCATCATATAATCAAGGAGGTAATTGGCAAAGGTAGACTATTCTTAGACTTAAGTGATTTTTCAGAGATTCTTAAAGGATTTCATTAAAGTTCATGTTTATGAGAGCAGTGTATACATGTAAATTTATATACATATGTATATACATATACATGTGTGTTTATATACAAATATTGCCATTAGAAACACAATATGACCATGTATATAGTGGATCTTCTATGAGACAGTTCATGTCATGCGGATTCCTGTTCCTTGAACGGAAAATTGAGCTTCATGCCATAAATGAGCATCTCAATCAAAAGTATTATGAAAGAAAAAAAATGCAACAAAGTCTTTAGCTTAAATTACTAAGACTTACACACACACACACACACACACACACACACACACACACACAGAGAAAGAAAGACTGCATCTGGTATTATGGTGCTTCTTCTATTTCCTTAAGAGCTTCTTTGATATAATTCAGAATGGTACAGATTTTATCTCTTGTCTAATAACGACAAGTTTCCAAAAGTCCATAAGACATAATGGAAACCATACAGGTTTCTAGTTGTTTCCAAAGCAATGTCTCCAAAATGCCTGTGTCTTCAAAACAAAAATAATAAAAAAAATAGTTCTGTAATGATAGGCATCAGAAATGGGCTTAATTTCCACACAATATTTACTCAAGATCATTTAAAGATGTTTCTTTCTAATATCACTGCGTTCATACTAAATTCTAACAAATCATTAGCTAATCTGTTCCACAGAGTATACAAGTTTTGTAAATTCTTGCTCATTCTCCCAAGACTTCCAGACTCCCCCAAGTGGATGTCTGAGAAATTTAGCCAAGTGCCTCTAAATAACTCTGCCACTTCATAATAAGCTTTAATCAATCCACACCAACTTCTTTTTTTCTTTGAAATGCAACACGAATCTATCAATTCTACCCTTTTGGACAAATATTTTATAATTACTCACATGATTACTGACTCTCTTACACTTTTTTTTTTTCTCCTTTCAAAAAACGTGAAGTCAAACTGGTAGATTCATTTAAGAACCATACTGTGGTTTGCAGGGTTACTGTTTGAAAACTCTAGGACACACAGAACGGAATGTCTTGCAGTCTTGACCTCGAAATACATTAAGATAAATACAGTTTATATTGCAGTGCCCTTTTCTCTGACTTAGAGGCAACAGAATTTCTGGAATCTGCTTTAACCAATTAAGCCATTCAAGGCAAGAGGAAAATAAAACCTTCAGTAAATTCATTGAAGCCACCGTCTCCCACTGTCTAATATCGACCTTTTTTTAAGTGCAAAGTAATGAGTCGTATATATACCTGATGGGCACTTGGCTTGGCTGGCTGGGATGCCCTCACTCCACCACCTCAGAGGAGCTAAACTTACACAAAGAGAGAATCAACAAGGAGGGCAGCAGGGCACAACTAGGCTGATGGCTGCCCTGTGTTTAAAAAACAGCCCAATGGGCTGCCTCCTGGGAACGCAGCAAACCCTGTTCGCTACTTTCCTGACGAACGCTTTAGTTCCTTTGCAGGAGATTTTCCATTTCGGTTGCTTTTAAGGAGGATGCTTTTGTTCGCTGTCACTCTGTAGTGAAAGAAGAACTGTAGAGAAACGCAAAGCAAGCTCGTGGCAGTAGCTTCTTTGCGGCAAGGCATCCCTTTCTTGTTTAGCTTTGTCAATTTAGGAAGAAATAAGGCTGTCGTGGGAGGTGGGTGAGGGGCCTGTCAGAATGAGGGACAACATAAACCAGGAGTCCCTGTTTTACCTTTTATTCACTTGCACTCGCCTTGCTATAACTCCCCTCCCCCCAAACTGTCATCAATACAAGCTTTTACGTTCTCTACAAAGGGGTGAGGTGGGGGCATTTTACCTCCTTCTTTCTCTAAGATTCTGAGCAGGAAACAGTTTCCATACCAAAAATTCATTAAAAATAAAATCAAGCAAGCCAAACGCAGTGAGCAGCAACTATGTTGAGGAAGAAGCCACTGCCGGCACCTGCTGGGATTCACTGCAGTTGGAAGCATTTGGCTTTTGGTGCTGCATTATTTATTTATTTGCCTCCCTCCCCCACGCCCTTGCGCCCCCTCCCCCACCCCGGCCCACCGACAGGAAATCTCCGTCTCCTCATTTTCCCCTCCACCCCCACCTTACAGGAGTCTCCCACTTGTCGGTGGCCCTCCGCTCCGCCGCCTGCCGCGGTGGCCGTCGCGTCCCTCGCCCTCTGCGGCCGCCGCACCGCACAGGGGGCGCCTGGCTCGCCGTGCGCTCCCTCTCGCAAAGCGGCTGGCGCGACCGTGGGTCCCGGCGGCGGCGGCGGCGGCGGGGGAGGGTGAGGGGGGTGCTGCTAGTGACAGATGTACTCCTCTGACAGCTCTCAGTATCAGCCCAGTGGCTCCCTGCCATTGGCTCAGTGCAATGGACCGGCAACACCGCTCACTATAATAACACTCATGCCTGCGAGCAGCAGCAACTTGGAGTGCGGATGCCGAGCGCTGGGGAGGCTGCTGCCGCACGGGCGGCTCCCGCTGCCCCGCTCAGCTCGGCCGCTGCGCGGGCACTGACGCCCGCTTGGCCCGGTCCTGCCCGCCCGGGCCCTCCCAGCCTGGGATCCTCGTGTGCGCTCGTCTCCTTAAGGCGAATTCGGAAACACAGAAAGAGACACTGAGAAAGAGGGAGGGAGACAGCCGAGAAGATGCGGAGGCGGGGCCGCCTGGGTACACACCACCGAGGGGTGTAGTGCGCCAGGCTCCGGAGGACGGCCCAGAGGTGGCGATTTGCCCTGCTGGCGGGTCCCCAAGCCCCCTCCCAGGGCTCTTGCGCGCTGCGGCAGCGGGCGCGGGTGCCGGGAAGCCGCGGCTCCGGCGGAGGAGGCGGCGGCTGCCCCATGGAGTGTTACTACATTGTCATCAGCTCCACGCATCTCAGCAACGGACACTTTCGCAACATCAAGGGAGTTTTCCGGGGCCCTCTCGGCAAGAACGGGAACAAAACTCGGGTAATCGCTTCTGTTCTCTGTTTTCCTGTCTCTAGAACAACACCATCTCTTTCTCTCCCTCTCTGTCTCTGTCTCCGTTTCTTCTCTGGCTATTAGGACATTTTTGGAGGATGTGTCTGGCTGAGGTTGCTACAAAATTTTGCAGGTGTAGCAATCCAATTTTGGTTTACAATGTATTCGTTTATTTATTTTGTGGGCGTGTGCTGAGACATATGTTTAAAGAAAGCAACACTCTTATCCATGGCTTTGATTGATACTTCAAAAACGCTCCGGACTCTTCCAGCTCACTCCACAGTACTGAAGGGCTACCACAATCTTTAATTATTTAAAGCCGATTGCTTTAACAGGACCACTTAAATAAAGAAGAGAAGTCTAGTACTAAAGACTCTATAACACCTTTCGGTTTGGAATTCCAATCCTAAATGATCCCAACATCTAAAGGTGAAGAATGTGGGTATCTCTGATGGAGGCAGAAAGCCATGTGGCTGGGGTCTGACAACTGGCGGATGGAGTGATTGTCTGATAGGGAGTTTGTGTTCAGACTGTCTACTGAAGGACTTGAAACTAACTTCTCTTGTAAACTTAACAGAAGGATTCTGGAACACTGTGCAGTTAACTTTCAGATGTTCTCTGTAAAGACGTTGGATGTTAGTGTCTGGAGCAATCACTGAAATCATAGGCAGTATGAAACACGTTAGATAAACAGAACCCATGCAGTCTCTAGAGTGTTCTTGCTGGACCACAGAGCTTTATCTTTCAGCATCCTAATGGAATGATCACTCCTATTTGGTGGGAAAAGGCATGCTGACCATTGAGATACCTATTGTCACTGAGTTGATTCTGACTCACAGTGACACGATAGGACAGAGTGGAACTGTCTTAGAAGATTTCAAAGGCTGTAATCTTTATAAAAACAGACTGTCACATCTTCTTCTAGCAGTGGAGTGGCTGTGGATTTGAATTGCCCATCTTTTGGTTGGCAAGGTGAGCACTTAACACTGTGCCTGCTACCAGAGCACCGAAACACTGAGATAGCTGAGGGAAATAGCTCATTGTTTTTATTCAAACCTCCTCTTGGCAACAGAAACCTCCCTGCAGCACTAACTCATTTGTACTGGTATCTCCTCCATACAAGAAAAAGGAAGTGGAGGGAAGATTAATTAGGCTGAACATTACAGAGATACTATAGCCTAAGTAAGGTGCTCATGTACAAATGCCACTAAAGTGTGGTCCATCAGCAAGCAACACCTCTTTTACAATATAGCCTGAGGTGTAGAAGGTGAAAGTTAAGGACAAACACAGTTAAAAGTTAATATCATTAATGTAATTTTAATATATCTTTATAATATGACTCCAATTTAATGCAAAGATTGTTTTGTAGTGTAGGTTTTCCAAAAGTGGAAAGTTCTCATCTGAAGTTTTAAGGGAAATCTGACTTTGATGTTAGACATTTTAACTTCCTTCTTTTTCCCTTGAATCTATTGACTCTCTTCTCTCAACTTATGAGACACTCAAAAGACAGGGTGTTTTGTTGATTTATTTATTGCTATTCTGGATGTGAGTCTGATGCATGCTACCAAATCATTGAGTGAGGATATGCAAATGTGGTACTTGTGGCTGACCAACAGGACTGGGACAGTTTGTTAATAATGCAAATAAAGTGTATTTCACTTTGCATGAGCAGGACCATGCAAATAAAGTGCATGGAGCTCTAAGGAGGACTGCATAGTTCTAACACCCTGCTAGGCTTGAAATGAGCTATCCCAGAGGCACAAAGAAGATCCAAGAACAGATCTGGATGACCATTGCAATAAGTTATTTTTGCCCCTGGGGTGCCTGGTACTGTAAATCTCTTAGGAGATAGAAAGAGAGAGCTGTGGCACTGGAGATGCCACAGGCTGGCAAGAAACAGTGACAGAAGAACCAGGAGACTGGTGTGAGATGGCACAGTGGGCTTCCTAATCACAGAGTAAGCTGGTTACAGTGAGTGTACTGACTCTCAGAGTGAGAGAGCTCAGTGCCTTCATGCACAGGCTTTCTGGTGGAATGGGGTGTCTCTGGGTACTTACTGACGTTGTTAAACAACTTTGTAACACTTGCTTAAGCAGGGAAAAGCCTGGGCTGAGGGGCCAAGTGCTCTGGAGGCTGAGAGGTCGAGGGTTCAAGGTGTCTTGAGGCTGGGGGGCAGAGAGAGGCCTACTTGTGGGCACTGCTGAAAAGAGGCTGTCCTGATCAAAGAACTGTACCCTGCCTGAGTCATTCCTGTTCCTGAACTTGAACCTGTTACTTCCATGGTAAACCCCATAACTGTGAGTATGGTCTGTGAGCTCTGCATGGCCATTATCATAAGTTATTGTACCCAGCAGAGGAGTGCAGAGTGCCATGGGGAGGATGGTCAGTGTAAGAATCGATAAAAAGTTTGGTAGGTAGAGTTATGTTTGCCCTCCACCTCATAGCAATCAGCCTCAGCCTGTTGATGCTGATGCCGATTTTCTGTCTTTCCCCTTGTGAAGTTAGAGGAGGAGTTTCAACACCCCCAAGTGCCATTTTTTAATCCTTCTTGTCATCCCTAGTGGAATATTATAGATAGTTGTGGGCAAAGATTAAAGGAAATAGAAATTGTTCTAACCCTTCTTAGAACTCCCATGAAAGGCAAATACATCTGGGGAAAAATATCTTCAGTTTGATTAACCACAAGTTTCACTTATGAGAAAGGCAAGCTTATTGAACAAAAATTTCATCTCTATAGTCACAAAAATATTGAGTGATAACAATACATAAGAGACTTCATAAAACTTTTTTTTTGGTCAAACCTAAACTTGCTGAAATTCTGCTAATCTTGGTTCTTCAGCCAACTCTGGGTTTCTAACCCTGGTTAGTGTTCCTTGTGCTGACCCATTTATTGGATGTGGTGAAGTTGATCAGTGCTCCAGCACTCCTATTCATGAAAGAGAGATTAAAGACTAGATTTGTCCATGTAATCCTGTGGTTAAAATGGATGATAAAAGTACCTAAGTCAGATTAATAAATGTAAATACAGACAAATGCCAGAAACAACAAGCATTTAAAAGACTCAGAGATAGCTCTTGTATTACTCTTTATTATAATAAAAGAGACAGGAAATTCATAACTACTGCTTCCAGGTTGTGTTTTTAGACTGCCTACTTTTGTATTTTCTGTGCAAGAGATTTATAGTTGCTGAAATGATGTAGATGTTCATATGTGATCCAACCTTATTTGTAAGAACCGATTTCAGTACAAACTAACAGATATTTGTATTTTATAGATGTTTTGCTACTGGAGCAAATGAGATTTAAGGGCTGCTTTTAATCATAACACAAGAGATTTTAAATTTATTTATACATTAATTTTTTTGTAAAATAAGCATCTATACTTGATCTTAAAAAGTAATATTTATAGCACATAGCTAAAAACTACTGGCAACAGGAAACTGACTAAAACTTTCAAGAATTCACAGTGTTAATAAGAAACACAAATATTATCTTAAAAATGTGTGTACCACATTTTCAAAAGTTTCAAGTAAAAACCAGCGCATATTTTTTTCCCAATTTTGTGTGCCGTAATACTGAGATACTTTCTATTCAATTTTGACATATTTTTAATTTCATCTTTAAAAGCATCACCTTATTCTTTCCCTTCAAGGTGAAAATAAGATCCTAAGTTATTTTCAGGTAAGCAGAACCGAAAACCTAGTACCACTCAAGGGAAAAAAAAAAAAAAAAAATCCAAAGAATTTCCATCATTTTCCCTCACAAGACAGTTAATGGGTTTCCAAAAGTTAATCTGGTTTTTAAGTTTTCAAAAAATACAAAATTTAAAATAACCCTGTATCTGTGAACATGGTGTTCTCTCTTGAATTGGAACATTCTTGTGAGATAATAAGTAGTGACATTGATTTGCTGCTTTCGTCCTACATCCAGAGTATAATGTTGCCAGTCATACTGAGATTCTGAAAGGAAAAAAGCTTGCAAATTAAGCCTATGGTTAATTTTGAGTCTCTTCATGAGCTTTAAGATTTAGTGTATGGGACATGTTTAACTAAAAAAGTGTAAAACTCCACTTGTTAATGTTCTACAAGCAAAGAAAAAGGTTAATCTCCTTCTTGTGATCTCTGTTATAAATTGCACCATATCTGTGATGTAGCTTTCACTCCATGTAATGAAAAAATAAACTAATATAATGCTCCAAAATATTTATGAATAAGTCCTAGAGTGAAATATTAATGGATGGAACTTACCTTTGATGTATTCTCTTTTGTTTCTTTAGATTATCTCAATCCACCATTGTGGGTGTTTATTAAGGACATTTAGTTATACTTTTATTATTTCTTTCAATTGATCTGCAAAATTTCTTTGCCTTAATTACATCTTTAAAAATAATAGAGTTTGAGGTTTGCCTTTTGAGCCTTGGAGCTCATTAGTATTTATTCATTGTGTTCTGTTAGTTGGTCAGCATTTTAAAAATCTCATAATAGCATTGTATCCAGTTTACTGGTTATAGAATTCAAAACGAATGAGAAGTTGCTCTCAAAGCTATGCAGTCAGTCAATAATACAGTGTAGCTTTTCTGACTCCAGATATATTTCTTTTATTATTTATCTATCAAATTATGAAACTCAGGGGGGTTGGTATGATGATATTCATGTTGATAAAGAGTTTGAATTGTATCATTTACTGGCTGAAGTTACCATACTTTTCCACTTGCCTCCAGGTATGGTGAAATGATGCCATATAGATAGAATAATTTGGATTCAAATTTACTTTACTTCTTATCACCCAATAGGCAAACATCACTGAATTTCGCCTTGCTCAAGTCTTGTTTCTGCGAGATGCTCTCCATTTCATTATATTAAGTATTGGACTTATGTCTATGTGTGTATGTGTGTGTGTGATTCAAGTTTATTGTGATGCATAAGCACAAGGCATTACTGTAGGCAATGTAGACTCTCTTTGCTAAATGTTACATGTTAAGAGTATGTGCTAAGTTATAGTCAGGAATATTGCTATTTATTTTGAATCCGTTGAAAAAATTTTACTACTGTTGATGTATTGGCTGGTTTGGGGTCACTCGCATATATTATGAAGATCTTCTGGGTTTTGTTCTTTGTGTACATGGGACTTCATGAAAATTAGGTCTCTCAAATGTATTACATGGTCTTTTACTTACCATAATCTAATACAACAGAGTTATTCATGTGATTCCCTTATATACTCTCTGTATTTCCTAGAGAGGGAACTTAAAATGTTTCTCCATTCATTGAGGAAATCGTGATGGTGTAGTGGTTAAGTGTTATGTCTGCTAACCAAGAGGTTGGCAGTTTGAATCCGCCACCAAATACTTCTTGGAAATTCTATGGGATGGTTCTACTCTGTCCTATAGGGTCACTATGAGTCAGAATCGACTTGCTGGCATTGACTTTAGTTTGGTTTTTGAGATTCATTTAAGTGGTACATTTATGATTATGCAGAAGACTGAGGAAATGAGATGTTGAGCTGGTCCGGTAAAAGTGTGTTAGTGTTGCCTTAATGTCCTCAAGTGAGTTCTGGAGTAAGGGTGGGTTCAGGTAATATCTTAATATATCTTCCAAATTCTCCATTTTATAAATGTGTTGAGATAATCACTCCAGTTGTATTTTTTTCAAAATATCTTTTAAACTCTTATATGCTGTTGTTGAAGACTAGGGTGTATCTTTCCCTTTCTTAAAATTAAGGTGTCATGTATTCTTTGTTATATTTATTTTTATTCTAGTAACATTTTACAACACATACATCTTTTCAGAGCATGTTATTCAGGTAGAGAAGATCATTGTTAATTGAATTACTGATATTTACAACTTCCCAAAAATCTTAAAAATATTTAAAGGTAAATCTTGAGTTTACCTTAAACTGAAGCTGAAATTCAACTAGTGATCTCTCTTGTCTTCTTAGTTCTGCACCAATATCTTCTAGGTTATTGATGGCTGCAATTACAATTTCTCCAAAAATTCAGAGCAGGAAAAGCTTTGTTGTTGTTGTTAATCGCCATCAATTGATTCCAGCTCATGACGATCACACATAGGCAGAGTAGAACTGTCCTGTAGCGTTTTCAAGGCTGGAACACAGGTCACCAGGCCTGTTGTCAGATGCACTACTGGGTGTGTTAGAACCTCTGACCATTAGACAAACTGTCAAGCACTTAACCATTTGAGTCACCCAAGGGTCTTTTATAAGACCTTTAAGGAGCCCCAAGTGCAGGGTTTTCCTGTAATTATACTCAGTGACAAATTCAGACTGAAGAAGTGACTTCTTGAGTATATATAGTGTTTAAATGTCATTAGAAGAATGCCCTTCCCAGTATGACATTCTCTTTGCTGCTTTTTATTGCTATATAGAGTCTTCTCTTTTTCATATTATCTACTTGACCAAGGAAGGAACTTGAACACCCCACTCCTAGTTTATTCCAGGAACCAAATTTTATCTATGGGGAGACAGAAATATTTTCATTATTTTACATGTGTCCCTTGTCGGACCAACTGCTAGGATACAAATGGTTTTCCAAATATTTCCATTTTTCTATAGCATCTGCGTGGTATATTTTGGTTGAACTGCTTAACAGGTCAAATACCTGTGTATGATATCTTAATAAAGAAAGGTGTGAATTTGAAGGTGATACTTTTTGCCCTTTAATATCACAAACTGTCAAGACTGTTGTTATTTTTAGTGTTTTCTTGCTGCTTTTGGCCTTTTATAAAAATTAATTTTTGAATACAAACATCTAAGTGATTTATAATTTAGCTAAATATTTTTCCTAACATTTTTCAAAACAGTTTATTGAAAGTATTATACATTATTATATCTTTTAATCATTGTAATGTTGATTCTTGATGTAATTTCCTTTGTTAATCCTGTTTAACTGGGATAGCATTATTGAAGATAATTGTTATGTATTAGGAATTTGTGTAATCATTTTGGAAAAAATAGTATTGTAAATTTGTGGTGCACTGTAACAAAAACTCATGAAAAATGATGTATATCTACTTATCGCATTTTATATTGTTAACCACAAATATTAAGAAATAAAATTTTATTAATTTTCCTTCTCTAAAAATGTTGACTTGAAACTATTTGGCCAGTTTTATCTCATTCTACATTATCCATTACTTCTTAGAAAAATCTTTTCCACATATATTATAAAGGTGCTTCTAACTAGCAAGTCTTCATTAATTTTATGTATTTAGTAGACTATACTCGCTATCACAGTGTAAAGTAAAATGGAGTGATAAATAATTAAAACCTAGTCCTAGTTGTCAAAGTAAACAAAGTCCATTACTTGCTGTAGACCTCTGATCTCTTTCATAATGGCTTGACAACATTTGAATAAAGTTACATTACACTTTTCTAAATGTAAATGTAAGTACTTTTAATATACAAAATATTGATGATGACAATGCCTTATTCAGGGTATGATACATTTTTTTTTCTGAAGTTAGTTTAGAAAAATGAGCTGTAGTATATGCCATAGTTTTGCCTTTCATCATGGGAAGCTATGGTACCACTTATTTAATCAAGCCAAATGTTTTTCTAAAGGTATTGTATAGCCAGCCAGCCAAGTGCCATCGAGTTGGATATTGTATAGATGTGGGAAAATCTCCAACCAGTTGATGCTAAGTAATGGAGACCACCCTCAGTAATGTAGATGAGCCACACCCAATAAGCGGAGAGACCTAAGATCAAAACCTGGTTTTCTGGAGAAAAAGACTTTTCCTCAAGACTGAATGAAGCATCAGCTCCTGCCTGAATTCCCAGCTCTGGTTGACCCTATGGATTTCAAATGGATTTACTAGCTTCCACAGCCATAATTATATGAGCCAGTTCCTTAAAGCCAATCTCTTTATGTGTAGGCAGATAGATTGACCAACTAACCAGCCAGAGTTCTCCAGAGAAACAGAATGAATACATCAGTAGGATCTCCTATAAAGTAAGGATCAGTTTGTAGCATCTCTTTTACAGTAAGTTGACTACATTACTGAAATAACTGATGCATAATTCATATTTGGATTGAATTGGAAATAGGTTAAATTCATATTGTTAAATTACTTAGGTTTAAAATTGATAGACTTTATTGGCATGGTTTTGCTCTTTTTTAAATAAATTCCCAATATTGTTACGTGAAATCTTTGCCTGCTTTATAATCCCTCTCAGTGATTGTACTCAAAGAAATCTATGAGGGCTATGTGAAACATAATTATTCTTCTCTCTTCAGCTCCAGTAGCTAATCACACATGCATTTATTGTACATGAAGAAAAACAAGGTGTCTTTAGATGACAGAAAATATTTTTAAACTTAATATCTAGAATGCACATATTGGTAGCCTGTATTTAATAAAATAGGCTTTAAATTGTGCTGTGTACAATAAAGGACCTGCATTTTACAAAACAAAAATGTTTAATGAAGAATACGAGGACTACACAGATAAACGACAGTGTTCACCAGTCAAAGACCACAGGAATACAAATCTAGTGGAACGAAGTTGTGTTTACTGGTTCCTGTGGGGAAAAGGTCAACTGTTTGGGGGCATCAATGACTATAAGAAGGATTGTTGTAGGGCTTGAGACTGTGTGAGGTGATTTTATCAAGAGTTGACTAAAGTATTGTCGTATTTTGGATTGGTTACTGTCAGAAAAGAGGAACATTGGTGGCACAAGTGGTTAAGCACTCAGCTGCTAGCCTAAAGGACAGCAGTTTGAACCCACTAGCCAATCCACAGGAGGAAGATGTGGCAATCTATTTCCATAAAGATGTAATCCTGGGAAACCCTATAGGGAAGTTCTCTGTTGTATAGGGTTTCTATGCATTGGAATCAACTCAAAGGTGTGGGTTTGGTTTTACTGTCAGAAAACCAAAACCAAACCCACTGCCACTGAGTTGATTCTGACTCACAGTGACCTATAGGATAAGACAGAACTAACCCACAGAGTTTCCCAGGAGTTTCTGGTAGATCTGAACTGCCAACCTTTTGGTCAGCAGCTGTAGCACTTAACCACTACATCACAAGAGTTTCCACAAAGCAGGGCCTATTGTGTGATTGATTTTCTTAGCATGTTTTTCTAGTAGGTAAGAGGAACAGAGTGGTGGTAATGCTATATAGTTGGTTAAAAAAAAAAAAGTAGGTTTTGCTCATGTTGGTTAGCAGAAGGAAAATTTCTAAACAAGAACAGTTTGTGTTTTTGCTTTGCTCAAATATGATTGCAGAATGGCATTGCTGCTGTCTATGTCCACTGCAATTCTAGAATGACCTATCTGATGCTGGTATAGAGGCTTGGTGGTATAGTGGTTAAGAGCTACAGCAAGCTACAGCTGCCAACCAAAAGGTTGGCAATTTGAATCGACTGGGTTCTCCTTTGTGAGCAATTCTACTCTATCCTCTGGGGTTGCTTTGAGTCAGAATTGATTCAACAGCAGTGGGTTTGGATTTAGGATTTTGGATATTGTTCATATTTGACAAGAGAGTACCATGCCTCACTGATAGAGCCGCACAAGCTCCCTAACTACTGCTCGAGATCTCTCCCTCTTTCTCTTTTTTCCTTTCTCAGACAGGATCACAGGAATAGATGGTTCAGGCAGAGAGGGAGGACATGTCATCAAATAAAGGCACATAGTGTAGAATAACCTCACTAAGAAAAGGCAATTGGCCCTTTGGTCTTGCTTCCATCATCCCACCCAATAGTTGAGCTTTAATGAAATTGACTGGTGGGCTCCATACAGCCTGACTTCTCTACCAAGATTGTTTGGCTGGGGAGGCCCAAACAAGTACTTGAACTTATATAGATTGGCAAACCTAAAACATGGAAGTTTATATGGGACTACCAGATCCTGGAAAAGAGGAAAAGCCAAAAGAAGAGTATACCCTGTGGTCACCTGTGTCCTGGCCCCTGCTCTGTGATTCTCCTAGACTGAATACACCAGCACCCTGTAGTGGTGCAGTGGTGCAGAGGCTGCAATTGTATAAGAAGAAGTAGAGACAATGAGCAGTACAGGACAGTGGCAGCAAAAAGTAATGATCAAGCCCTGAATGAAAGCTAAGCGGCCAGCTAAGTCACACTGAGTCGGATCCGACTCATGAGCCACTAGTAATACCTAAGCTTGCCAAGTGATGCCGTTGAATTTTCTGTGTGGAAGTTTCCTGATAGGTATGAATGAACTTCAGTTTTCCGGAAGGGTAAGTAAATATAGACAGCTTCCTTTTAGACAGTGAGGCCTTGTGCTGGATCCACTACTGAAAATTACCCTTTGCTTATCTTTGTTTGTTTATATTTATCTCTATTATTTAAGTTGCTATTGCAGTTATATTGTTTCCGTGAGTTCTTTATGACTGTTATAATGAACTGTGGAACCCAGTAGAGGAAGAATACTGTGGAGGGAGTGGCTGGTGTCAGGGCTATCATTTCAGTTGGTGTCTGAGAAATTTATTCCATGTACAAGTATTTCTAAGAAAATGATAGGCTAGAGTTTGGAAGAACCACAAGTAGATATTGAAATCACTAGGAATTATGACAGGAGTAGTGTTGGAGAGTGCAGCAGTCAAGCAGCAGGTATTTAAGGAATGAAGATGAGTGATTCAAGGCTGATAGATAACTGTAAATGGAGAAATAGTATGTGGTATAATTGAACAATTCAAAAAGGAATGGCATTGCATTCATTATCAAAAAGAAATTAAGATCTCTCCTGAAGTATAAAGCTATCAGTGATAGTATAATATCCATATGCCCACAAGGAAGACCATCTAATACAACCATTATTCAAATTTACACACCAACCACTAAGGCCAAAGATAAAGAAATTGAATGCTTTCACCAGTTTATGAAGTCTGGTTGATCAAGTGTGCAATCATGATTCACTGATAATTACTAGTGTTTGGAATGTGAAAGGTGGAAACAAAGAAGAAAGAGTGGTAGTTGGAAGATATAGCCTTGATTATAAAATGATGCTGGAGACCACAAAGTATAATTTTGCAAGACCAATAATTTCTTCAAAGCAAATGCATTTTTTCACCAGCATAAATGGTAAGTATACGTGAGAGCCTCCAGATGATATACAAAGAATCAGATTGATTGCATGTGTGGAAAGAGATGATAGAAAAGCTCAGTATCATCAGTAAAAACAGGGCCAGGCGCTCAATGTGAAATAGACCTTCAATTGCTCATATGCAAGTCTAAGTTGAAACTAAAGAAAACTAGAGCAAGTTCATGAGAGCTGAAGTATGACTTTGACTATATCATACTTGAATTGAGAGACCATCTCAAAAGCAGATTTCATGCACTGAACATTTAAGACCAAAGAAGATGAGTTGTGGAATGACATCAAAGACAGCATACATGAAGAAAAGAAGAGGTCATTAAAATGAGAGAAAAGAAAGAAAAGACCATAGTGAGTGTCAGAAAACAAAAATCTGAAACTTGCTCTTGAATGTTGAGTAGCTCAAGCAAAAGGAAGAAATGATGAAGTAAACAAACTTAACAGAAGATTTCAAAGGATTACATCAGAAGGTACAGTATTACAAATGACATGTGCAAAGACCCAGAGATAGAAAACCAAAAGCAGAGAACATACTTGACATTTCTCAAGCTGAAAGTACTTAGGAAAATATTCAACCCTTGAGTTGCAATAGTGAGGGATTCTACAGTGAAAATGTTAAATGACACAGGAAGAATGAAAAGAAGATAGAAGGAATACAAAGAGTCAGTATATCAAAAAGAATTAGTTGACATTTAGCCATTTCAAGAAGTAGCCTATGCTCAGGAACTGATTGTACAGAAGGAAGAAGTCCGAGGTGCAATGAAGGTATTCATGAAAGACAAGGCTCCAGGAGTTGACAGTATACCAGTGAGATGTTTCAACAAACAGATGCAGCCCTAGAAACATTCATGTATGCCAAGAAATTTGGAGGCAGCTACCTGGCCAACCAGCTCCAAGAGATCACATTTATGACTGTTCCCATGAATGGGGATACAACCACATGTGGAAATGATCAAACAGTATCATAAATATCACATGCAAGTACATTTAAGACTATTCAAAAGTGATTGCAGCAG
Source organism: Heterohyrax brucei (assembly GCA_028571685.1). Lineage (NCBI taxonomy): Eukaryota > Metazoa > Chordata > Mammalia > Hyracoidea > Procaviidae > Heterohyrax > Heterohyrax brucei. The sequence goes on from CM053146.1 coordinate 92,384,325, forward strand.
TATATTGACACAGAGCCATCAGAAATTTAAAGCAGATTCAGAAGAGGACATGGAACCAAGGATATCATTTGCGGATGTCTAATGGATCCTGGCTGAAAGCAGAGAATACCAGGAGATACCAGGAGCATGTTTACCTGTGTTATGTTGACTACACAAAGTCATTCAAATGTATGGATCATAACAAATTACAGGTAACATTGCAAAGAATAGGAATTCCAAAACTTTTAATTGAGTTTATGAGTCATGTGTATAGATCAAGAGACAGTTATTTGACCAGAACAAGGGGACACTGCATGCTTTAAAGTCAGGAAAACTGTGTTTCTGGTACATATCCTTTCACCATACCTATTCAACCTTTATGCTGAGCAAATAACCCAAGAAGCTGAGCTACATGAAGAAAACGGTGCTTCAGGATTGGAGGAAGACTCATTAACAACCTTTGTTATGCAGATGACACAACCTAGGTTGCTGAAAGTGAAGAGGATTGTAAACACTTAGCGATGAAGATCGAAGACCAGAGTCTTCAGTACAGATTGCACCTCAAAATGAAGAAAGTAAAAATCCCCACAACTGGACCAGTAAGCAGTACCACAATAAAGAGAGAAAAGATTGAAGCTGTCCAGAATTTCTTTTAACTTGGCTCCACAATCAGCGTCTATGGATGCAGCAGTCTATAGGATATTATCCTGCTGACCTCTGGCTGGAGGAAGGAGAGTGGGTGGAGAGGAGGGGAAAGGAGGCTGTTGGGAGGATGAGACATGCATGGAGCAGAGAGGAATAGTGTGCTGTCACCGGGCAAGGAGAGCAGTGGAGGCTGCATATAGGCGGGCATGCAAATTTATACAGGAATGTACTTTTTCACTCAGTCATAATAAAAAAAACAAAATCAAGAGACTAATTGCACTGGTAAAATCTGCTGCAAAAGATCTTTTTTAAATGTTGAAAATCCAAGATGTCACTTTGAAGCCTAAGATGCACCCTAAGATGCACATCACATGCATGCAAAAACCAAACAGTGAACAGGGAAGACAGAAGAATTTATGGCTTTGAATTTTCATGTTGGGGAAGAATATTGAATGTACCAAGATCTGCCAAAAGAACAAACAAATTGGGCTTCATAGAGGTACAACCAGAGCACTCCTTAGAAGCGACGATGGTGAGACTACATCTTACGTGCTTTGGCTGTGTTGTCAGGAATGACCAATCACTGGAGAAGTGCCAGTGGGAAAGAGGAAGAGTCTCAACTGAGATGATTTGACATGGCAGCTGCAACACTGGGCTTCAGCATAGCAACCGATGGTGCGGGGCTGGGCAGCATTTCATTCTGTGGTACCCTGAGTCTCTCTGAGTAGGAAGTGACTCAGTGGCACCTAGCAAAAGCAACATAACTGAATGAAATAAGATCCAAAGGTATGAATTTTTTGATATGAGAGACAAAAGGAGAAATGTGAAAGTGGGGCTAGGAGGACATTTATGCTACTATGGCTTATTAGTATGAGGATGCACCCTAAGATGATTTGGGGATATACCCTAAGATGATTCGGGGGTGCACCTTAAGCCCCTGAAAGAAGGAAACCCTGGTGGCATAGTGGGTTAAGTGCTACATCTGCTACCCAGAAGGGCAGCAGTTCAAATCTGCCAGGTGTTCCTTGGAAGCTCTATGGGGCAGTTCTACTCTAGGGTTGCTATGAGTCAGACCTGATCCGATGGCAGTGGGTATCCCTGAAAGAACAATGTTTGCAAAAGAGACACAGACTTCAACTGGAGTAAAACAGTGATGTGAAACTTCAGTGAAGTTTCAAAGTTTCAAAATTTCACTGATACGAAACTTTCAGTGAAGCATTCAGAGGTACAGACATCTCTGAATTCGATAGGATACAGTCATCAAAATAATTGTTCACATATAATAATGTTGGTTGAAAGCATGACTACTTTATAAGTAGGGGGATCTAAGCTCAAATCCTAGGGCCACCTCTGTGTGCATAAATAGTTACGTATAGGTGTGTGTAAACAAAAGCCTAAACATCAGATATATACCTAAATGCGTTTCATATAAAGTTTTATTTTTTATATGGTAAGAAATCTGCAAGTAGGTCTGACTTTAACTGGCTAAAGACTTTTTTATTTGCATTTCTCTTACGGCTGAAAAGTGGCTGTTGCTCCAACCAACATATTTACATTCAAAGCAACAAAAATGAATAAAGAAAAAGGGCAAAAATGTAAATGCCCTTCTTTGAAGAAGTCCCACTCAGCAATGTTTGCTACATCTCTCTGACCAGAGGTATGTGAGAGGACCACGCCTTATTACAGGGAAGAGTGGAGAAACTATTATTGTTAAGCCAGGCACATAGCTAATTCCAGTAAATTCAATGTCATGATGCTAAGAAAAAGTGGAAAGAATGGTTTTTAATCAGGCAAGGACAGTCTGTACTGGGACTAGTCACTAGTTTTGTGGCCTTAGTAAAGCTCACCTCTCTCTTTAAGTGGAGATGATAATAACATCTACTGAGAAGACTGGTTTGCAGATCAAATATGAAAGTGCATATAAAACAATTTTCACAAGATATGGCGTGTCATAACCTCATATATATCAGCTATTGCCAGCATTTCATGTTGCAACGTTCATATCTATATTAGAATCTCGCTGCCACTCAGTGTATAAATGTGTATAATTTTGATCCTTTTAGTATCCAATTATATCAGTGCTTTATGTTTCCCTCAGTTTACCCTTGTCATTTCTAACACATTTATTCTCATCCCGAAGATGCATAACATTTTCCTATTTAAATATGGACTAAAACCATCCACTGCCTTCAAGTCAATTCTGACTCATAGCAACACTATAGGTCAGAGTAGTTTCTCAGGTGTGCCTGGAGGATGTGAACTGCCCATATCCTGGTTAGCAACTGCAGCACTTAACCATTATACCAGAATTTTCAGGGCCTTGGATATTCCAGCGGATACAGAGATATGCATCTAGGAGACACAGAAATAAAATTATGTACATGTAAATCATTCTTTCAACACATAAAGCTCATGGGACTATACTATGTATTCCTAGACAATTGGCTCTTAAGGAAAGTTTTAAGATTTTGTTTTAACCCTCTCCAACAGTAACTTTCTATAGCTCTGATTCTCTTGCAGTGCTTTCTTGGGTCACTGCAATTCTGATGTTACGAAATTAATATTTACACCAGGGGGCGGCATAACATTTCTTCTTGCTCTTAGAGACAGACACAGTAAATAATAACAGTTTATAAATTTGTCAACTGTCGTTACCACAGTTTTATTAACTAAAACTCACTCTAAAATGTCATTGCCCTGAAGGTTGCTGTAGGAATGCAGTGTAATTATGATGAAATTTGGTACATTCTTTATTTGTATATTTCACCAAGTATTTTTTTCTTTCACATTTTCTGTGTAAGTCACTTGTAGCATACGTGGTTTAAGATGGCGCTGAGATAAATTTAATATCCAGTTGTCATTCTTGGTTATAAAAATACATTATATTTTTCAAGGTTCTTCTGAGTACCCTCAACCTATTATTAGATTCATGATTCTTAATACTTATTTTACTTTCATGTCCTGGAGAGTTTCATGGACTACATTATTAAGGAAAGTAAGATTAGATTGTGATCACCATTATTTGTTGCAATAAGAGCTGAAACACAACATAAAGAACGTAGGAAACTTTGAAATTTCCCATTTTCTAATTACCACAAGTGACACAAGAAAATAGCTGAGAAAGAAATCTGATACTCTAATTTCTATAATTTACTAAAATTTAACAGAATTTCCTTGTTAACAGTTGTGATTACATTTCTTAGCAAAAAGTTGCAGATTATAAAAATACCACAAACTGCCATATTTGTATTAATAATCACTTTGAGATTATTGATGCGATATGAAAGATCTGATTTTTTATGTATCAGAATTTAGGGGATTTAATATTCTGATACTTGCTACTGCTTGAAAACACATCTAGTAGACTGGTATTAATAGAATTCCAGGTATACCAAGTTGCATATTGCTGCCTTGGAGAGCCACATTTAAAATAACCTACTGATGGCTGCGTTATTTCATAGAAAAGGATTTCTTAAGTAAAATAATAGTAATAAATAAAAACAAATCCATCCTTTTTATACAGTGCCTTGCATAGCTACAAGCATAATTTGATGACCTGGGAAAAAATTGGTAATCACGGTGTCATCTACTTATGATGTTAAATTGCTTTAATTCAAATGCTATATCAGTAATCCAATTTCTGTTTGTCTTAGTCTGAGGAATCATTTGGTTTCCAGGCATCAGACATGCCGATTATTTTGACTCATTAGTAAATTGCCGGTACTATTCTATCAAATGTAGAAACTATAGGACATGTGACAGATTTTTCTCTTTTTTATTCTCAGTTCCTTAAATAAGTACTGTATCTAGTCACAGACGCAAAGCAAAAAGGACACACAGAGGAAAATCAATCTGCCTCTCTTCTACTCCTCTTCTCTTCCCTCCCTTCCCTATGTTTGGCTTCAGTTTGCCTCTGTGCTTTTGCTCCCCCTCTCTGTCCTCCTCCCTTCTAGTCTAGTTTTCTATCCAAACTCCATGATAGTCTGGGACTACAGAGAGGATCTTGTTATTCCATTTTCAGCCTGTCTCCATGTTTGTGTCTCAGTAAATTTCATAAAATTCTTCTGAGGGATTTGGCTAAGGCCGCAGATCAGAGCAATTATGTCCTTGACAAGAATTTAATAATTTATTGTTGCTTAACCACCCAATATGGGGCCCTGGTAGCATAGTGGTAACAGCTTTGCTGCCAACCAAAAAATAAGCAGTTGACATTCACCGACCACTCACTGGAAACCCTATTGGGCAGTTCTACCCAGCACTATGGGGTATCAGATTCAACTTGAACACAATGAGTTTAGCATTGGGGAAGTCACTCAATATGAGACTTGTGAAAGGAACAGTGGCAAGAGCTTCAGAAATTAAAAACAATTGAACAAACAAATTTCCATTAGATGGCCACAATTTCAAGGACTTTTTTTTTTTTTTTTCTAAAGAAGTATCAGTTCTCTTAGGCAGTAAGGATGAATATAAGCTAATATAATATATCAAATAATATCCATGAGTCGAATCCGACTCGACGGCACTTGGCTGGCTATGTACAGTTTCGCCTGGGATAGTATCAGTTTCTTCTGCTATCCTGGTGTGATTAATAACAGCACTATTATTCATTCTCAAAGTATTCTGATCTGGATGATAGATTATGTGGTCACTCTGCTAAATACAGAAACTTCCACAGTGACGGATCTTCATGAAATGATTCTCTTTCTGTGTTGTGGCTTGAGATGCCTTTTCTAACTAGTATTTGTGGGCACATGTAATGATGTTTTCTGTGGATGATGCTTGTAATATGACACACGGCTTTAAACAGTTCTAAGCCTCACAATATGCAATAACAGAAGGACAGTAGTTGTTCTGTCTCCCCACCTTCCTGCAGATGCAGCTTAGCCACATGACAGAAGAAGGGATATTGAGTGTCAGGGTGATCGAAGGCATGGGGTCAATTGGAGATCATCTGAGCCAGCTGCAGCAGAATTAATACAAGAGAGGAGCTGCTGGGAGTGTCCAGTGGCCACACATGCATCTCATCAGTGAAGAGTGCTAGACTTACGAGTCATCCAGAGTGTCCCAAACTGACAGTTACAGTGGCAGAATTCTGCCTATCTGTGGTCAGTTTTGCTCCCTCGATAAATCTGACTGAACAGGCTTGCCTTTGAAACTGTCGGCTACTACTACTCTTCTAATAAATGTATTTTCTTCTTCATTTTATGAGTTAATGTGTGTTGTTTTTAGCTAAGAAACCTAGCAAGAATTAGGGAAATTGTTGAATTCCCCTATTTTTTTCCAAGGGACTGAATATTTTGCTGAGCTTTACGTTAAAAAAGAATTATGGCAGTGTTTACTTCCCATTATTCCATTTCCTTCTTCGGTGAGAAGTGTTTAGGTTTTAGAGCTATAGGGACACGGGTTCAAATGATGACTGTGTAGCTTGGCCTTTCTTTTTTTCTGTTTCTTTACCTATAAATAACAAAACTTGCATTTCACTGAGTGCCTGTTGGATAGCAAATATTATTTTGTATATATTGTATAAATTATCTGTCATCACCTTTGAAATGCTCTAAAATGAAAAGACATGAACAGCATTATTGGAAAGATTAGATAACATATGGCTTTTAATCTGTATTTAATATTGCATGCCATTTAATCGGTATCTTGTTGTTGTTACTTTTACTGTAACTGATATCTTAAAAAAGGCTTGTACTTCAACTGTTCCAAAACTACCACAAGGAGTTATGCTTTTTCAATGGAACACGGATATGCCCAATGAATTTTTAAAATTAGAGACTTGGTGATTTATGGAAATGAAGGTAGAGTAGGTTAAGAACTTCCTCACAAAATGTAAAAGTTATATACTACCTGCAAGTGGGTTAGTTAGTTTGGCCTGTACCTAAAGTGAAGCTGTTGCTCTCAAGTTGATTCCCACTCATAGTGACCCTATAGGTCAGAGTAGAACTGCCTCATAAAGTTAAGGCTGCTAATCAAAAGGTCAGGATTTCAATCCACTAGGCATTCCTTGGAAATCCTATGGAACAGTCCTACTTTGTCCTATAGGGGTGCTGTGAATTGGAACTGACTGAATAGCTATTTTTTTTTCATCATTTTATTTAGTTTACCACACAAGCAATGAACAATATGCATTTTCAAATCCTAGAAAATATGGATATGTAAAATCACATAGATTTACAATTAGGAAAACTATATATAAAATAGAGCCCTGGTGGTACAGTGGCTAGGAGCTCCTGTCTCTAATCCAAAAGTCACCAGTTTGAATTCACCAGCTGCTCCTTAAAAGCCCTGTGGGGCAGTTCTACTCTGACCCACACAGTTTCTGTGAGTCAGGATCAGAATTGACTCTCTTCTTTTAGTGCTTTCAATTCACTTTTTTGACTTTTTCCACCTTTTTTTTTTTTTTAAATATCTAGTGTTTGCAATCTTCTACTATTAAAATTAATAAAAGTTCTAATACTAAAGCAGATAAGGAATTATTTTCAAGCTGTGTATAACTGAAAGCACACCGTATATTATTGGGCTTTCAGTTTATAGGAATAAGATAAGAGATCCTGCCACTTTCTAGTCATTGGGCTTTGCAGCACACATTTGTAGTGGCTTGGCTTTTGGATTTAAAAAGTTCATAAAGTATAGGCTATCCTTCATCTTTCTCAGACGATTATTTTTAGGGAGGCTACAAGAAGTTAAAAAGATCTGAAGACTATTAATGTTTATATATATATATTTGGTAAATTGGTAATACTTTTATTCTCTCCTAATTGCTGGCTGTGCTACAGAGGAGTGGAATGGGGAGGAAAGTGCACCCTGTGCTGTGTGAACAGCAAATAATCACAAAGGAGCCTTAGAGTATCCTTTTGGTTTGATTTGTAAATAACTTGCCTATTCTTCTCTCTCTCCATCAATTTGGTCCTAGACTAAACTGTCATACATACATACATGTATATATCTATAATCTTCCAATCGAGATAAAAACTACAAACATTGTTACAAGGCTTGATATTTTAAAAGACCAAGTATACTTTTAAATATTTTAAATGGTTGTAGTTAAGCTTATTCTATAGTGAAGAATTTGCCAGAGTTTGGGGTAGAGTAGGAATGTTATTTCAAGGGTTAAGAATGCCCTTATGTTGAAGAGGTATAATTTCTTTTTTTAAAGTAGAGAATAGAAGTACTCACAATAGTGTATTGCAAAAGTGAGGCTAGAAACATTTACTGAATGGTTAAAAATAAAATGATGATCAGTGGTTTTGGTATGAAGGTTCACAAGATAATATAATGTCTCTAAATCACATTTCTTCTAAGAAGTTTATATTTCTAATCAGGCAACTACCATTATTACCACCTTTTTATAGGAACTGAAGAAAATCTAAATTATTTTACCAAAGGTTATAAAAGGTTATGGGTAGTTCAGCCTTCTCTTAGGTTGCATTTTATTCATTGCTGTAATAAATGCTAACAATGTATTCCATTTCCTTGAACCTTAGGTATATATATTCATTCATTTATTTATTCCTGTAAGAAATATTCATTGGTGATCTGTATGTACCAGACTCTATATTAGGTGCAATTAATATAGTAGAAGAGAATGACTAGGCTCTTTTTTTTTTTCTTGTGGATTTTAGTGTAATGCAGTGGTCTCCAAAGTATGTGGATGCATCTTAGAAAGTATGCAATATAATTTCCTGGGAGAAAGTAGTTTATTAAAGATGCTGATGATATTTATGATTATCTTATTTAGATGAGCAAAAGTGTTTGATTCTTAATAGTTTCCATTTATCTATTTTCTCTTCTGCTGATTGTGGTTTGTCAGATTTTGAAGTCTGTCTATGTTGTGTATAAACACTTCCATTGTTGATCCTAATTTTTCTTGAATGAGCTTTATCATTTTAGATTTGATATTTAGGTCTTTTATCAGGTTTGGGTTGGTTTTTGTATAGGGGGTGAGATATGGGTCTTGTTGCAGTTTGTTGCAGATGGATATCCAATTTTACCAGCACATTTGTTGAAGAGATTGTTTTTACCCTAGCTTAATGTCATAAGGCCTTTGTCTAATATCAGCTGTTCATAGGAAGATGGTGTCATCTCTGGGGTCTCAATTCTGTTCCATTGATCTATCTGTCTTTTTTTCTACCAGTACCCAGATGTTTTGACAACTGTGGCAGTTTAATAGGTTCTAAAGTCAAGTAGTGGGAGGCTTCACAGTGTGTTCTTCTTCTTCAGTAGTGCTTTACTTATTCAAGGCTTCTTATCTTTCCAAATAAAGTTGGTGATTTTTTTTCTCCATCTCATTAAAAAATGTCCTTGGAATTTGTATTGGGATTGCATAATATAAGTGGATTGCTTGGTAAAATAGACATTTCCACAATGTTAAGTCTTCTTTTCCATGAGCGGGACAGGTTTCTTCATTTATATAAGTCTCTCTTAGTTTCTTGAAGTAAGGACTTGTAGTTCTCTTTATAAAGGTCTGTTATTTCTCTGGTTAAATTTATTTCTAGATTTTTTTTCTAGTAAATGATATTGATTTGGTGATTTCTTCTTTAATAATATGATTGTTGGTATAAAAGAATCCTACTGATTTACTTACATTTATCTTGTATCCTGACACTTTGCTGAACTCTTCTATCAATTTGAGTACCTTTCTTATGGATTCTTTAGGATTCTCTGCATATACACTCATATCATCTGCAGATAGGGAGATTTTTACTTCCTCTTTGCTGATGCAGATGCCCTTTATTTCTTGATCTTGTCTAATTGCTCTGACTAGGACTTCTAGTACAATGTTGAATAGGAGAGATGAGGGTGTGCTCCTTGTCTAGTTCCCGTTCTCGAGGAGAATTGTTTCAGTCTTTCTCCATTCAGGGTGATGTAGGCAGTTGGCTTTGTATAAATGAGGAATTTGTCATCTATTCCTATTTTGCTGAGAGTTTTCAGCAGGACTGGGTGTTGGATTTTATCAAATGCCGTTTCTGCATCAGCAGGCAAAATCAGATGGTTCTTCCCTTTTGTGTTACTTACGTGATTGATCACATTAATTGTTTTTCTGCTGTTGAACCAGCCTTGCATCCCTGGTATGAATCCAGCTTGATCTTGATGAATTATTGTTTTGATATGTTGTAATATTCTATTGGCAAGAATTTTATTGAAGATTTTTGCATCTAGATTCATGAGCGATACTGGCCTGTAGTTCTCATTTCTTGTTGGGTCTTTCCTGGGCTTTGGTATCAGGGTTATGCTGGCTTCATAGAATGAATCTGGGAGTATTCCATCCCTTTCTGTGTTGGGAAATAGTCTCAGTAGTATTGGAGATAACTCTTCCCTAAAAGCTTGGTAGAATTCTGCAGCGAAGCCTTCTGGGTCTGGGCTTTTTTGGTTGGTAGTTTGATGACTTTTTCAATCTCTTCCTTTCTGATGGGTTTATTAAGTTGTTCTGCTTCACCTTGTGATAATTTTGGTAGGCATTATGAATATAAGAATTTGTCCATTTCCTCTAGGTGTTCAAATTTGTTGAGTAGAGACTTTCATAGTATTCTGTTATGGTATTTTTTTATTTCTGATGGATCTGTTGTGACAACTCCCCTCTCACTTCTTATTTGGGTTATTTATTTCCTTTCTTGTTTTTCTTTAGTAAGCTTAGCCAATGGTTTATCAATTTTGTTAATCTTTCCAAAAAATCAGCTTTTGGTCTTTTCAGTTCTTCTGTTCTCTAATTCATTTAGTTCTGCTCTGATCTTTATGATCTGTTTTCTTCTTGTGCCTGAGGGGTTCCTTCGTTGTTCTCTCTCTACTTGTCCAAGCTGTAGGATTAGATCTTTGTTTGGGGTTTTTTCTTGCTTCCAGATGTGTGCATTTATAGAGATAAACTGACCCTTGAACACTGCTTTGGCTATATCCCTTCGGTTCTGGTAAGAAGTGTTTTCATTCTCATTGGAACCCCTAAATTTATTTATTTCATCCTTGATTTCTTCTATAACCTATGACTTTTTGAGCAAGATGTTGTTCAGTTTCCATGGTTCCATTTTCTATCTATGTTTTTCCTGCTATTGATTTCGACTTTAATGGCTTTGTGGTCCGAGGAGGTGCTTTGCAATAATTCAGTGGCGTGGATTGTGTTGAGCTTTGCTTTATGTCCTAACACATGGTCTATTCTGGAAAATGTTCCATGTGCACTGGGGAAGAAGGTGTAGTAACTCTTCTACATGTTTTGATGAATAGAAAGTTCTGTATATGTCAGTGAGGTCTAGTTGGTTAATTGTGACAATAAGATCTGTGTCTTTATTGAGCTTTTTTGTAGATGATCTGTCCAGTACTGAGAGTGGAGTGTAGAAGTCTCCTGCTATTATTGTGGAGTGGTCTATCTCATTTTTGAGTGTAGTCAGTGTTTCTTTGATGTATTTATATGCTCTAGTGCTGGGTGCATAAATATCTAATATTGTTAAGTCCTGCTTGTGTATTGAAACTTTCCACAGTAAGTAGTGTCCATCCTTATCCAAGATGGTGGATTTTACATTAAAATCTATTTTATTTGTGATTAGTATTGCCACCCCTGCACTCTTTTGTATATTGCTAACTTGATACATATTCTTGCATCCTTTAACTTTCAGTTTGTTCATATCTTTAAGTCTAGGGTGAGCTTATTGTAGGCAACATATGAATGGGTTGTGTCTTTTGACCCAAGATGTCACTCAATGTCTCTTTACTGGAAAATTCAGTCCATTCACATTCAATGTAATTATTGATAGGTATGTGTTTAGTGCTGTCATTGTGATACGTTTCTTTTTTGTGTTGATGTTTTCTCTGTTGTTCTTATTTATTTATTCTGGGACATTCTTCTTTATGAGTTGATTTTTCACCTTTTTCAGTGTTGGTTTTGTGCTTGTTGAGACTCCTGTATTAAAGTTTCTTGATTTGATATGTTGCATCTTTATTGCTCTTTGCAGCTGCCACTGTAAGCCCCTCTTAATAGTCTATGTTTAAACCCAGTTTTAACTACTACAAGTCTTATTAACTTCTCCATCTGGAAGGACTATAATAACTGTAGCCAAGGCCAAGTGCCGTCGAGTCGGATCCGACTCATGTAGTACTCTTTTTAATGTGATGACATCATAGTTTTCATGATGTGATCACTGGATCACTTATCTTAATATTACAACTTTCATTTTGGAGCCTTGCCTAACTGAGTAGGTTTCTGGATGATGTGTCTTATATTTTCTCCTAAAGTATAAAATTAATGATTTTCTTTTTGTAAGCCAAGAGCCTCTTTCAGTATTTCTTGTAGCTTTGGTTTATTTTTTACAAAGTCCCTAAGTATCTGTTTGTTGGTGAATGTCTTCATTTCCTTTTCATGTCTGAAAGATAGTTTGTCAGGATATATAAATCTTAGTTGGAAGTTCTTCTCCTTCAGTGCTTTGAATGTGTCATCTCATTGTCTCTGTGCCAGCATCATGTCTGCTGAGAAATCAAATGAAAGCATATAGATTTTCCTGCTGAAATTTAGCTTTGCTTTGAGTCTTGCTGTCTTTAAGAGTTTCTACTTCTGTTTCATTTTGTTAAGCTTCAATTTAATATGTCTTAGAGTCTTTTAGGGTCTACATTGAGTGGTGTTTGGTATGTGTCTTGGGTATCTATATTCTCATCTTTCATAATTTCTGGGAAGTTTTCTGTCAGCAGCTCAGCCACAATACTCTTTGTATTCTCAGGTGTCCTACCCTGTTCAGGAACTCCAATTAATCATAGATTGTTCCTCTTAATGCAGTCTCACATGCTTCTTAATGCTTCTTCATTTCTCTCGTTTCTTTTTTTCTGATTTCTCCTCATAGATGCTGGAGTCAGTAACTCTATCTTCCAAGTCAGAAAGTCTATTTTCCAATTGGTCCATTGTGTTTTCTTGGCTTAGAACTGAATTTACTCTCTCTTTGATTTTGTTCTTGATCTATTGAATTTCAGAGTACTCATGTTCCATCAGGTCAAACAGCTTGCTTCATTTTTCATTTTGCTCTGCTGAGTTTTGTACAAGGTCTAGGAGAGCTCTATATATGCTGCTTTTGTTCTCACCCTCTGATAGCTGCAGAAAGGCTTCTTTGTCTGGTAAGTTCTTTGGATCTTTCTTCTGTGGGCCTTCTGAAGCCATAGGTGAATTCTTTCTAATGTTCCAGTCCAAAGTTTGTTGCTTTTTGGGCATCTGGAGGTTGTTTTGTTTCCCTAGTCTTACCTTAATGGGATCTAAAGCTCAGTCTGAAAAGGTAGTTGATCACCAGAGACCTCTATGTACTCCAGTGACTGGGCTCAGTGGAATCTCTGGGGTATCGGGCTCTACCGCCTGATTCGTGAAGATGCATCTCCACTTACAGAGTCACTAGAGAGCCTTCAGCTGATCCTATAGTGTCAGACAGTAAAGGCTGGAAGAGATACCGTCCAGATGCACCACAGTTATTTCTCTATTGAAAGGTAAAAGGTACCTGACAGCTTCCAAAATTAGTCAGAATTTCAGGTGTGCAAGTCCCTCTATATCAAAGACTGCCTTACTGCTGGAAAAGCGTATCAGAAACTCCACCTCCCAGTGGTTCAAAATGGCATCGCTCACAAGCTCCCCCATTGACCTCGGAAAAGGCTTTTAAATGGTGGATATTCAGAGATCCCGAAAGAGTGATCAGAGGTGCCAAGTTGCACAGATTCCAAGTCTGGGGTCTCACAATGTGGCGACCCCACTTGCCAATCTCATCAGCAGTGTGTCTGAGCCTTGCTGGCCATCAGACTTCAGCCCCTTCCGAAGGCTAAGACAGAGGGGAAAAAAAGTGAAAATGGTGATGTGCATTCAGTCCACAGAAGCCGATACTCATCAAGGGTAGGGATCAGTGAAAGAGGGAAAGCTTCCTGCTCAGTGATATGGAGACCAAATAGACAGTCCTATGCTGTGTCCCAAGGCTACTAACTGTCCAGAAAGCTCTGTTTAATTATCAGTTCAGGCTTTGGTTTCCAGAGGGATTTATGGAAACATGTATTTAGTGTGTCATCTTGACTCCACCCCTCTGATTATCTCATTTAAATGTTTCTATAACATTTTGTTATGCATAGAAATGCATATGTGTATTGGAATATTAATTTCAAAGTTGTTGACAGGTTGTGACAGAAACAAATTCAGATGAATTAGATTAATAGATAGAGAACTGGCTGCCATGCAAAATTTTATCAAGACCGAAGACAGTGCAGTATTTAGATAGACTACAATATTTATGAGCTTGAAAATTTTGGAATGTCACATTGATATTACCTATAGTTTTGAAATTAGACTCTAACTTTTGCATGCCATGATTTAAGCATATTTTCAAGTGTTTTGGTTGCATGAACACATTTTATCCTCATAGCAATCCAATTCGGAAAATACTCTTGATTATGTCTAACTAGTAAGTGTCATTCAAATTCAGATAATCTGTCTCCATAGCTAGAGCTCATGTCTACTACAATAGTCTGTCTCTCATGTGTCAAGTTCATTGACACAGTGCAGTGTTAACTGTTGGATCTGGAAATAAATATGATATTAATAACTTTAATCTATTTTTTCATTATTTCCATCAACCCTGACATAAAATGGCTTTTCTTTCTATTGCTGTGAAGTATATATTCCTCCTCATTATTACAGCTTTTTGGTTTTATTGTTTTAAAATGCTGTTCAAATAATCAAATGCAATGCTTGAGTCAAATCTGAACTTTACAGTGTACTGAGCACTGTATCAGACCTTGGGAAAATGGAGCCCATTGAAACAAATTATCTACTTTGCACAAGATATTAATATATAGTTTGAATTATGTATAAAATGCTGAATGAAAAAGACTTCTCACTTTTCCCAGTAGAATTTTACTCTACTTATTGAAACTGATTAATGACATTTGTGCTATGGAACATATTAAATTATTATCTTAGCTTTTCATGTAATTTTTACTAATATACATTTTGTTTATTAGGGTTCACATGTCAGAAAGAACTGGTGATTTTGTTACAAACTATTGTATAAAAACCAAATACAACAATTATTTATGTGAAATAATTTATATGGCATATTAATTTATTTAAAAAAATATTTGTTGAGCACCCAAAAGGTAAGCACCTACTGTGGATTTGGTTCTAAGAATATAATGGAGAGCAAAGGCATACAAGTCCCCTCCTCTTACAAACCTTTAGTCTAGTAGGAAATATAGGCTTTAGTCAGTATTTGTATCATTGGAAACTAAGTGCCATGACAGTGGTTCACTCGGTTTATACGAGAACATACAGTAGTGGGATCAAAACTAGATAAATAATAAAAGGCAAAGGTGGTAGAAGGTGGGTTGTAGACAGGACAAAAGGTAGGTGTTTGTCATTTGAAAAGAGGAATCTTGGCATCTTGAAGGAACTGGGGGTTTTAGAAAGAAGAACTGGTAGAGACAAGAATAGAAGAGTGTGTAGGTCCAGAAAAAGGAAGACTACATAGGTGAACTGAACAGATGCTTTCATGGCAAATGAAAATATTGGTCTATCTCAGTGTGGAAAAAGATGTAGACTGGGAGTTATAATAATGGCTGCAGAGTAACCTGCTAAAGGTCAGTTTTAATAGTCTGAGCCAGAGATAACGTGGGTTAAAAAACTGTAAGATATTTTGAATGCACAGATTTAAGATGTATCGGTAAATAAAGTCAACAAAATGTTTGATTGATGTTATGTGAGAAGCTAAGAAAAAGGATATATCAAGAATGACTTCTAGATGTTTCTCTTCTGTTGACTGGGTGTGACTACCATTTATTAACATAAATAACATGGAGTCACAGATTTGAGGAGTTGTTATAGTGAATATTATAAGTATATTTTTGAAAGTGTTGGCTATAAAATGCTCTTCACAAACATTGTCAGCTACACAGTTGGATATGTTAATTTAGAGATCATTGGTGAGGGCTTGGTTAGGAGATATGTCATAGAAGTCACTCATCAGCGCTACCTCATTCCAATTTCATTTTGTCCTCAATCTCTGGATGAACTCTAAGATTTAGTAGCAGTGTATGATGAGCACTATTGGATAATCTTTGGACACAAGCTAAATTTGGTTCATTAATGAAACTATCATTGTTAGAAGATTGCAATAGAAAACATAATTCTATTAACTTTCATTTGGAGTTTGAAGTTGATATTTTGTAGTTAATTATTAAAATCATTATTTTCTTGTACTATTTATTTTAAATTCTAAAGGATGAAACTGGTATGTGTCCATGGATGTTATTTTCTATTGATTATCTATGAATCACCAGTGAAATTTTAAAACCAATATTTTCCTTGAGGGGTTCATTTCAGATCTCTGATATTAACTAAGTATACCAGAATAATAAAAATGGCACAGAAAATTGAAGAGTTGCTTTGGAGTGTGTGTGTGTCTATATGTGTGCTTTAAGGCTAATAAAAAAAGTGTATGTGGATAGGTTAATTGTAAATCATCCTTATTCAGATTACTATACTCCATTAGGTCCTGAGATGTAAATGGTCAACTTAATTTGGAATGAATAACCTGGAGATTCATAGAACAGTATTAAGTCACAAATACTTTATTTAGACAATCAGTCAAGTGATTTGAGAACTCCTGGGTACATCTGCTTTTACCAAGAGTCTTATAAGCATGCCATCATTTCCTATAATTAATGGCAAGAGTAGTTAAAATAATGCTGGCCCATAGGTCCATTTGCAGTTAAACGTAGGTTTAAGTAGAGTTGGCCCCCATTTTGTTTGGTTGTTCTTTCATATAATGCTGATTAAAACTAAGAAATCTACAAGCTAGCGGTAAAAGCAATACCGCCAGTCTTCTGTGAAAGTTTCTTATCTCCCTTGAGTACAAATATAACATTAAGTTTCTAAATTCTAGTGTCCCTATGATTATGCAGATGCATCTCTGCATGCATGGAAGGTAATAAATTATGTATTTTATTTTTTGAAAGTGCCAGCAATGATCATGTAAAAGACAGAGTTCGTGTGCCAGCTTGGATCCATTACAATCAGCAGGAGACAAACTTTGTAATAAAGTTTTGAATTATTCATAACATAAATTCCAGGTAGTCACTAAAAATGGAACTCCATCTAGCTTCTAAAATACTATATTCGTCTTTCCATGAGGGACTAATATGCTTTCTTCTACCTATTCTTCTAGACACTTATTTCTCATTTGTTTTAACTATACAACATTTTTTGTGTGTGAAAAGCTGGTATCATTTGGATCTGATTTTTGTTATAATATTGACATTTGCAACAATGAAGCATAGTAGTTGACTTAATTAATGATCAGTAATACTTCAACAGAGTAAATTTGAAAAATATATCACTTTGGTCTATAGAGGAGGGAGAATGCAAACTACTTATATAAATTGAGTTCCAACATTGTATTACTTAAACTATTAAGTGGAACATTTTCCTATTGCTTTCTCTTCATGGGAACAAGCAGGAAACATTGGTTTTACCTAAAAGATACTGATGGCATTATTGTAACAATTCAGTCTTTCAAAATTATGTCTGAATCTTTAATTGAAGAGCAACAAAGTGAAAATATCAAGAATCAAGTGGGTGAGGATAGGAGAACAGAAATAACACTTTTTTCCTCCTCTAACCAACTGACCCTGTGACTTCTGACTCACGAACATGCTATAGGACAGAGGAGTATTGCCCCATAGGCTTTTCAAGACTGTAAATATTTATAGAAGCATACTGCCGCCTTTCTCTCCTTGAAAGACTGGTAGGTTGGAACCCCTGACTATATGGTTAGCAGTTAATTGCTTAACCACTGGACTACCATGACTCCTTTTGCCCTCTACTAAATATCAATTCTAGTAATAATACAGCACAAGAAATATAATGGCAAAGGTTGCAACAAAATTAATTTTAAAAATATAATAACTAGATTATAAAAATTATTGCACTTTATTATTCCCTACTTAGGTTTTTCATTAAAAAAAAGTCATGTATGTTAAATTTAATTGGAAAACTATAGTATTTCTGGAATTCTAAAATTATTATTTAATACAATATTTTCTATACAATTTTATAAAGAACGTTATAATATAAGCCAACCCAAGTTCCTTTGAGTCGGATATGACTCATGGCGACCCTAGGGGCCAGGGTAGAACTGACCCCAGAGTATTCAAGGAGCGCTTGGTGCTATTATAGATATCATCAAAATAATCTATAGAAATGACAGTATTTTTTCATTACATAAGGATGAATACAGTATATACATTGTGTTGTTGTTATGTGCCCATCCAGTTGGTCGTGATTCATGGCAACCGTATGTACAATGGAACAAAACCCTGCCTAGGCCTGCAATATCCTCAGAATTGTTGCTATGCTGAGCCTATTGTGTCAATCCATCATGCTGATGATCTTCCTCTTTTTTCGTTACGATCTACTTTACCACGCATGATGTCTTTCTTCAGGGGCTGTTCCATCCTGATGGCATGTGAGACATGGTTGGGCCACCCTTACCTCTGAGAAGCATTCTAGTTGTACTTCCCTCAAGACTGATTTGTTCTATTTTGGAAGTCCATGGTATAGTCAATATTTTCTGCCAATACAAATTAGTGGCATGAATTGTTCTCTGGTCTTCCTAACCCATTGTCCAGCTTTTGCATGCCTACAAGGTGATAGAAAACACCACGATTTGGGTCAGGCACACTTTAGTCCTTAAAGTGACATCTTTGCAGCCAGTTTGCCCAAGGCAAAGAATCTTTTCATTTTTGACTGTTGCTTCCATGAGTGTTGATTTTGGCTTCACCTAAAATAAAATCCCTAACAACCTCAGCATGTATCATGATTCAGACTGAAAAATAGAAAATATGTGAACAGGTAAAGAGATAATGTAGATTGGTGAATAGAATGCTGCAGTTTTAAGTCAAATAGATTTTTATAAATCCTGTTTTAAGCTGTTTTAGCTTTTATAGTATAGAATAGAATTAAATCATTTGTTTGTACTATTTTATTTCCAGTCTATCAATAGTAATATTATTTCATAAATTTATTTTAATATTGCTAGTATTTTACTATAAATTCTTCCTAAAGTTGAATTGAAACTAAACAATTGAAAAAAAATTATTGTATTTTAGATCTTGTATAACTAAACAACAGATGGCCTAACAATAAGTTTTTTAATAAGTAATAGAGAGCTGAGACATTTTCTAGATATTTTTCTTATGATTTCTTAGCTCAAGTTGTAATGATTCATTTCTATTTTGCAGTGCAACTTCAGGGATATATTTCCAGCATTGTGGAGCAGATTAATAATAATCACTGAATAAATTTCTAAAGGCCATTCTTCTATCAAGGACCTAATAAAGATTATAACATGGCTATTAACAGAATTTATGCTTCTGGAGTTTGTACAGCTCTTTGGGGGTATGTTCTTCCTAAAACCAGTTAGAATTAATTCAATACCAACCCATGACGACATTCCAGGACAGAGTAGATCTGACTGAAAACAAAAATATAGATCTAGCCTCAATGGTTCTTACTAGAAGGTTGTGTTTTAAAGACATGTAGCAATTATAGAATTTAACAACCAGCCAGCCACAACTAGCCAAGCCAGCCAAGTGCCATCCAGTCGGATCCGACTCGTGGTGACCACAGCTAGTTTACCTTAAAATATTTTGGATGAGTCAAGTATTAATACAGTATTAATAATGATTTAGTTTCATTTCATTTAAAATGGTTTAGCTAAGATGACAGTTACATGCTATAAAAACTAAAGATGAATAGAAGCAGAAAAAGTAGGTGTTTAAGCTACATTGACATAGGTATCCAAGGTTATAATTCTTATGGGAGCAGACTTCCATATCTTTCTCCCAAGGTGTGCTTGGTGAATTTGAACCACCAACCTTTTGTTTAGCAGCCCATTGTTTTACCACTTCGACAGCAGGGCTCCTCATGTTTTACCTCACTGAAAATTTCAAGTAAACACAATGAGCTTGAAAACATAGCCCTTTTCTCATGCGTATGTTAATATATATATTTTACAATAAATAATGATGGTTCCATCAAAATTACATAGGAATAGAATATCAGCAATGTTCAAAATGTGTGTTCAACAAATAAGAAGTGATATACTCATGAATTTACAGTGTCCTCATCACAATTCCTTCTAATTGTCACAACTCCATAAATTAAGTTTTTATGACTAGAACATAGATATGGCCTATGAATCTTAGTAGAAGCTTCTGTCTCAAAGACATATATAGCCACTATAGAGTTAAATGACTAGTGTACCTTAGAATATTTTGAATAAGTCAAGTTATAGTATTAATAGTGATTTAGTTTCCTTTTGTTTAAAATTGCTGGCTAAATTTTGGTTATATGCTGTAAAAACTAAAGATGAATAGAAGCAGAAAAAGTCTTTTTTTTTTAACCATGCCAAGCCAGCCAAGTGCTGTCGAGTCAGTACTGACAGCTATATGTGTGTATTGTGTAACAGAACAGGAGAAATAGCATCATTTGGCTGTAAGTTCTATTCTTCTAACCATACAAATAATAAACACACCAAAAAATAATAGTATGTCAGGTGGGACTCTAAATGAATTATCTCCCAATCTCTAATTTAGTCCCAACTACAGACACACAGTTCTATTCTGAAACACAGCATGTGTCTTAATGCTAGCAATCTAGTATAATGCCAAGAGTAGACAAGGCTAAATAGAAATTCACTGTCAACTCTGATCATTAAGATTATCTATCTGGACTACTGTCATTAGCACGTGAAAGTGCATTACAATGCAACTGAGTTTAACTAGTATATCAAAATTCTGTATTTCTGTCTCTTCCAGAGAGAGTGTATTTGTTGACACTGACAACCTAGTGTTAAGAAGAATTTCCATTTTGTTATAATTATATAGCTCTCTAATTAATTTGCTTCTGGAAAGCAGTATTGTTATTCAAAAACTTGTTTTTTAACTGAAATACTTTTTTTAAATTGAAATCTTTCATGATTGTGTTCCACATTTCTCTAAGTGAACTGTATTATTTGTTAGAAATCATACCTTGAAATAAACTGGGTCTGGAGTACTCCCACACTCAGTCTTCCTTGTCTTTAGTATAGCTTGGCATTTGTTGGATATTTTTGAATGAATGAGCGAGTACGCCATGTACACCTTGTACATACAATGTAGTGGTGAATATGCCATTAAAATAATTTTTGTTGATTAGTGCGATTTAAAATTTTGCCCTGATTATTAAGTGTTCCTTAAGCTGCATAGATAACTAAGACAGATCAGGAATGAATTGGCCCTAGGAAACTCTTCCATGTAATGTCTTACAAGGTCCAACATTGAAGTCTGAAAATTTCCTTGTTGTTTAAGTGCTGCATACCTCATTGCTGAACATCACTACAGTCACCTTCAGAGTACTCCTTTGGGAAGCTATGTACTGACACTATCGCCTAGTTCACCCTGCAAAGCAATTTTGGAACTCTCAGGAATGGTCGCTGTACACGGTGGCACAGTGGAAGTTCAAAGACTTACTTGTATAGTTGTCTGTGAGGGAGTTTTTAGCTAGCAAACAAATAACTCTGCTGGAACACCCTCTCTAGTCACCTGATCTGGCCCCCAATGACTTTTTTTCTTTTCTTGAAGATAAAGGAAATATTGACAGGTGGACATTTTGATGACATTCAGGACATCGAGTATAAAAGATGACAGTTCCAATGGCCATTCCAGAACAAGTGTTCCAAAATTGCTTTGAAGGGTGGACGAGACTCTGGTATCTGTGCATAGCTTCCCAAGGGGTGTACTTCAAAGGTGACTGTAGTGATATTCAGCAATGAGGTATGTAGCACTTTTTCTAAGATGTGTTCCCAAACTTAATTTGCAGTCCTTATTTCTAGACAAAGAATTCAAGTCTCACAAATCACCTGGTGGCACAGTGGTTAAGAGCTCAGGTGTTGTTGTTGTTGTTGTTAGGTGTCATTGAGTCAGTTCTGACTCATAGTAACCCTATGAACAACAGGACGAAACATTGCCAAGTCTTGTGTCATGTCCAACAATCATTTTTGTGCTTAAGCCTATTGTTTCGGCCACTGTGTCAATCCATCTCATCAAGGGTCTTCCTCTTTTTCTCTGACCCTCTGCACTACCAAGCATGATGTCCTTCTCCAGGGACTGATCTTTCCTGACTACGTGTCCAAAGTATGTAAGACACAGTCTTGCCATCTTTGCTTCCTAGGAGCTCTCTGGTTGTTTTAACGGTCCATCCTACATTCAACATTCTCCAACACCACAATTCAAAGGTATCAATCCTTCTGTCTCCGTTGTTCATGGTCCAGCTTTCTCATGCATATGTTGCAATTGAAAATACCATGGCTTGTGTCAGGTGCATTGTAGTCTTCAAGGTGACATCGTTACTATTGAATACTTTGAAGAGGTCCCTTGCAACAGGTTTTCCCAGTGCAGTGCGTCTTTAGATTTCTTGACTGCAGCTTCCAAGAGCATTGACTGTGAACCCAAGTAAAATGAAATCCTTGACAACCTCAATCCTCTCTCCATGTATGACAATGTTGCTCACTTGCCAGTTGTGAGGATTTTCATTTTCCTGATGTTGAGGTGCAATCCATAGTGAAGGCTGTGGTCCTTGATCTTTATCAGTGTCTCAAATCTTCTTCATTTCCAGCAAGTAAAAGTGGTGTCGTCTGCATAACACATGTTGTTAATGAGTCATCCTCCAATCCTGATGCCTTGTTCTTCTTCCAGACAGAATCCTTAAGAGCACAATTAGGTGTTCTGGAATTCCCATTCTCTGCAACATTAGCCATAGGTAGCAGACCAAAAGCTCAGCAATTTGAATATACCGGACATTTCCTGGAAACCCTCTGAGGCATTTGTAGTATGTCCTATAGGGTTGCTGTTGAATTAGAACTGACTCAACACAATGGATTAATACCATTTTATACCTCCTGAATTTTATTATAGTTATGTGGTGGTAAGTGACTTTGGACTTCACAGGAGAATTTAGAGAAAAATAAAGCAGAGAAGGGAGAAGTGGGCTCACTCAGTGTTTCTTCAGTACGGTGGTCCTGAAAGGCACCTGCCACAGACTCTAGGAAAGAACTGTGCTCACAAATAGCCACACATCCTGCTTCATGGAAGTTGAAACTGCTGAGTTACACAGGCAATCATCCAATTACATAAACAAACAGTGGCCTGTCACTAGGGTAGGCAGGACTAGCTACCCCTAGCCCAGGAAGTGAAATTGCCCAGCCCTCTCTCTGCCCGTTGGAAGAATCCACTGCCACTGCTCAGCCTCCCTCTTCTTCCTGATCCCAACACCTGAGTGTCCTGGTCCCTGAAACTTGTCCCCTTTCCCATTGGGCAAAGTGGAGACCCTCACCTCTCAATTGTGGACTTCTCTGCGATCGTGTACCTTGACTCTCGGCTGGTGAAGAGTTATCCCACTGGATGATGAGTGGCACCAACCGTAATGATGCCACTACTTTGGCACCTAATCCTTCTGCAGTGCCAGCATGTCAACCTGCAATCACCCTGGGGTCATTTTTGTGCCCCTCTCTCTGACAGTGTCATGAGGTGCAGTATGAACCAGTGCCATACCTCCAGTGAAGTTACACAAAACAAATCTAATGTGACTATTCAGTAAGAAAAGTGTCTGCTACATGAAGCTATGAGATAATTTCTTATGTAACAACGAGGTGATAAAATTCTGTTCAAGATGAACTTTGGATAGTAGTAGGAAGATAAGTAGGAGTTACCTAGTAGTAAGCCCAGTGAAGGATTTTTTTTTTTTTGGTAGGGCATCACTAAAAGTCCTGTGTTAGAAAGTAAGCATGGCTTATTTGAGAAAGGAGAAGATATTCAGTCAAAGCAAAGGAAACCAAAGATGTTCTTTTTATATGGCGCAGAGAGGTGGCTTGGCCACAGTTCCAGTTGTTATTGTGTTTCTTTTTTCTTTTCTTTTCTTTTTTTTTTTGAGGAAAAGATATAGTTCAAGCTCTTTTTACAACCTTTGCAGGGTCCATAAACAGCATTTGATGAACATTCTTAAGCAAACTGATAGTAGTCTCAATACAAAATTATCCAACAATTCCTTTTGAAAGCCTGTCTGAAGAAAAGTAATCTAACATTGTGTGTCTCAAACAATATTTCTGGTAAAAGAAGCTGAGTGTGTGAAAAGTAGATCTCAGGTTTAAACCTACTTACAAATGCCCGTACCAGTATCTTAAGATTTCTTCTGGTTGTTATTACTTTCACTTGGGGTCATTGTGTTCCCCCTGAAATATATTTTTAAACAAATACGGTGAGTATATTTGGATGATCAAAGCCTGTTTCTTCCCCTGTTTTTTTCCTGTCAAAAAGTATATTTTTGTTATTCATGAAGATAATTTCATTGCATAAACAATAACTGATTAGTAGTTATTTCAGTCATTCCATGAAAGGTATTCCTGTAATGTCTTCAAAATTCCATTTTTCATGGTGATAGATCAGTGGCCAGTTTAGCTACATTTTTTTTTAAGCTGCTCCATGTGTTGCTACTTGATTTTACAACTTTTTTTCCTCTGCACTTTTGCTATTTCACTGTGATATGTCTGTCATTAATGATTCAACTAGTGATTGAATGGAGTCTCAAATATGATTAATCTATTTCAACATTTCTGGCATATATTATCTGTTATCGAATATTGCCATGCAACCCATCTTAATAATACTACCTTCTAGAGCTCTGCTTAGATGTGTCAAAACTTCTCACTGTTTTTCTCCATATAATGTACCACCTCTTTATATGACTGAGCAGAAATGTACATAATTTGTTTTGATCAGTTTTACAATTCACTGAGTTTCTTATCATCTGTATCTAACTACTGCTTCATTCAATGTTTAAAATTCTAACTTCACTTCTATGTTGTAGAAATTGCATTTGCTTCTTTAAAAAAGAAACTGCTATTTTCTGTTTGTATTTTCAAACTACTTTTTAAAGTTTAATATATATATAGCATGTAATTCATACATACATTTATAATTTGTGTATATATGTATATACACATACAACTTGCTTGTATTTATTTAACCTGTGAAATCTTTAACCTGACTGAAATCTTTGTGTGGGTGTGTCTGCTGTTAATATGTTTTACACATGATGTGTGTGCATGTATGTGTGCATGCGTTCAGGAATGAAAGTCTTTCTACATTTGTTTGAGTTTTATGATGAGGTCTTAAGTTTTCCTGTGAATTTATTTCACACTGAAGTTGGTATCCTCTGGTATTTACTTCTGTTTGCCAACTTGGAGCCATGTTAAATTATTTCAAATAACATATTTGAATTTACTTTAAAGTAAATTGAAACCTTTGGGGAGGTAGATCGAGCCTTCAAAATACACTTGTAAGTTTTTGCCTTTCTTCTTTATTTTCACCCAGTATCTGGCAATATCCTTTGATCTGGCAATATTCTATGTTATCACCATTCTAAGAGGAAATGGTCTGAGATGGTTTGTGAAAGAGAATATTACGTTATTGTCCTCCATTATTTTATTATTATTATTATTTTTTAGTCCATAGAACTTGGCTGGATTAATGGATTTCCTGTTAACTTTCAAACATCATGTAGATCTTGTTTTAGCTCATGTTTCTTGTAATACCACGGCAAAGTCTTAGGACTGTTGGACTTTGGAAGAACTATCGGTGAGAATGCTAGCATTTGCATTTGCCTATCTCCCAGAGCTCTGGTTTCTAAGTTTTGGAGAATACTACTTTCTTGATGTTCATAGAAAATGATCAATGAATTTAAAATTATGTTTCTATTTTAAAAACTTGTATCCAATGTTTTACTGATTTCAATTAGTAATTAAATTTAAACTCTAAACACATTTTCTTCTCTTATAAAATAAAATCCATCATCAAAAATGTTTCTATCAGATTTTTTTGTTCCAGCTGCTATTGTTACATGTATTACATGTGAAAAATCAATAATAATGTATATGTATATATAATGTGAGTTTTCCATTGAAAACAAAATTTCAAAATTTGATCCATTTTCTTGGTGAAATTAATTTGTTTTTTAAGAAATGGTAAGGCAGCTTTTGATTTTCTTTTCAACTAGTCCCAGAGCAACATGTGAATTTTGAGATGTAGTTTAGGCACCGAACTTTGAAAATTTGGTCCTGTATTTTATTCTTTGTACTGTAGTAACTTACTTTGCCATCACCATGGCAACCAGGTTCTTACAAAATTTAGGAACATAAATTACTGTAACCACCCACATTAGGTACTACTTAACAGAATAACCATTAAAACTGTCCAAAAAACACTGCTAACCAAATCGTGAGAGTAAAAGAATAGTAAAGATAAAAAACAATTAGCCACATGCAAATTGATATAATTTTCACCTGAATATTTTTCTTATTGAACCATATGTCTAACTTATAGAATAAAATTAAAAAAAAAATGTTTTTTAAATCTTTGACTTCCAAGGCATTTCAATTCACAGTCTAAAGGGAAATTTTCAAAAGAAAATAACAAGAAATGAGTTATGCACATATACATGTAAGGTATAGCATTAAGTATAAGAGCAAAAAATGTGTATATATGAAGAGAATTATGTAATGAGTCTGAAATTTTCATTCAAATGTTAATTTAGCCAGTAAAATAATCAATATAAATAATATGTAGCAACTTGAACAATAGCATATATGTAGTATGATCTCAAAGAGAAAAGGTAAAATTCAGAGTGTAAATTATACTTGCCTAAGAACTGTGATACCATGGACTACCAAGAGAACAAACAAAGCTGTCTTGGCAGATGTACACATAGCAAGGATGTCAAGATTTTGTCTCACATACTTGGGACAATTTATAGGAAAGGAATAATCCCTGGAGAAGAACATCATCCTTGATAAATTAGAGGGCCAGTAAGAAGAGGAATAGCCTTTAGGAGATGAATTGACATAGTGGCTGCAACATGGGCTCAAGCACAATGATTGTGAAGATGGGGCAGGACTGGGCAGTGTTTTGCCCTGTTGTATATAAGGTTGCTATGAATCAGAACTGAACTCAGTGGCACTGAATAGTAACAACAAAGTCTGTGACTGGAGCCCCGGTTGCTCAGTGGTGAAGCTGCTAACCAAAAAGTAGGTAGTCTGAAGGCTCCATTCTCTCCTTGGAAACTTCATGGGGCGGTTCTCTGCCCTGTAGGGTCTCTATGAGGTGGAATCAACTCTACATACATACTAGGTATAGCATAGAATCAACTCCATATAAATATCAGGTATAGCAAATAACCTGTACCAGTGGGATTTTTTTGTTTGTTTTTGCTTTTTAAAGACTGAGATTAGAAGGAAATAAAAAAGTAGAAAAATGTTAGAAAGATTTACTGTTTTACTTAAATATTTATTTGCCATCCCAAACTGTAAACATCTGTTCTATATTTACTAGCTTGTAAGCTTACATGATGTTGAAGCATCATTTATGAAATTAGATATCTTAAACCAAAGCTCTAAGGAAATTTCTTCCAGTTTTCAAAGTCATATGTGACAATTTTTTAATAAAGTAGATTGATAATCAAAATGGAAGAATTCAGGATGCTGAGAATTGTGAGATGAACAAATGTATGCATAAAAACATAGAAAAATAATTATAAGCAAAGTGCAGTTCCAATTTCATGTACTGTTTTAAAGCAAAATCCATTGATGTTAGTCATAATTCCTGTAGCTAATACAATATTGGCAAAAGCTTCAATTTAATTAAAATAATGTTTTTAAGACAATAATCCATAATTTGTGTATTGATTTGAAGTGCACAGAATTCTGAAGTTGCTTGTTGGACTACGTATTACGTGCCTTTACAGAATATGCATGATATTTTGGGGACAGAATGAAAGAATAGAAGGCATTCATGTAATTGTTTGTTCCGGTTTGCTGAATACTTACTACGTCCCTGGATATTAGTCTGGGTGCCATATACACAAGAATGAATTAGGCCTTAAGGGACTTACAAGTAGAAAGAATCACAAAATGGGAATGAACTATACATTGGCTCTGAAACGAATATATCAAAAAGGAAATTTCCAAGCTATCCCTAGGCAAAGTCATGAGTTCAGTGCATTGTTAGTCTGACTGGATCCTGTTTAGTCTTTTCTGAGTCACTTGTTTACTGCTTTGTGGTCCATTTAGTGTCCTATGTTTAACCACCGGGACCTTTGCTTGGTAGTAGATGCCAACGAATCTATGCTAAAACTGTAAGGGACGGATAAAAACTGGCATGTCACATTCTCCAGGAATTTTTCAACCTCTACATTTGTAGTCTTATAGAGCTAGACACATGGCTAGGGGTAATTTAGTCAGTCTTCTCAAAACTTTGTATACCAACACCCAGAAAGAAGCTTTGACTTGTCTAAGGTCATTAGCTGTTAAGTCATGGATTCAGGACTGCTCCAGTCTCTTTCTAGGTCCATTCTAACAGTAGATAAGAAATCTAAGTTAAAAGTCCATCCCAATTATGTACAAGGACATCTTGATGCCAAACACAGACTTCTAACCTTTTGCTTCATTGTAGAAATATTGTATAGGAACATAAGAAGGGTAAAATGCAGTGCTTTATGCATTTCGTGGTCTCAGATTAATAAAAACATAAAAGATGTCCAAACCTTTCTTTGAGAAAAGAATTGCCTCTAAATGCAATCCTGCACAAAGTAATACTTGAAAGGAAATTCTGAAGATATGAAAACCCCAGGTTTAGTGTGCTCCTCTATCACTTATAATAGAAGCTATGCAGCTAATGATCCATTTATCATTTTGAAAATCTACTGCCAGTATACTGGACTGCTAAATGGTTGGAGAACCAGAGGACTGGAGCGAGGCTATTGTATTAAAATAAAATACTTTAACGTTTGACAGTGACAAAAATAAACTCTTTAAAATTACCAACAGCTATTGAGGAGCTTAGAAATACATTCTTTAAACTTATGGTACATATTAAGATAAAGTAAAAGAAATGTTTGATAATTAGAAATGGTTAAAATGTGAAGAATTGTTTTCGGCATTCTTCGGAAGTTATATTTAAAAGTATGTAATGCAAAATAAAGAAAATACTTTTTAGCCTGTGAAAATATTCTAATAAATATGCCACTGTTAAAATAGACTGATATTTGCAATTAGATTTGCACAATATGAATACATAGTTATTTGGGTCAAGCAAAAAAGATTTTCTAATGAACATAATTAATGTCACAACTGTACATGTGAAAGCCTTAGCCTTTTAAAAATAGATGTGGACCATAAATTGATTTATTGTTTATATATTTTATGAAATATTTACAGCCACTCAAATACTGAAATCAGACTGTAAACTGTATGCTTTTTTATGTTTTCTCTGAGCGTAATGTGTCTCCAGATAGTGAGAACAAAAATTAACATTTATCTAAACAAAACATGGATGGAAAGTCTGTATTTTCTTCTAGTCCTCTATCATCAAACTAAAACAAACTAATATTTGAAAACAGATTTTAGGAAGTATATGTCAAAGCTATATAGAAACTTTGGGGTAACCAATTATTGTATTGAATTTCCGTATCTTAAGTATTTTAAAGAGCCCTGGTGGTGCAATGGTAAACAACAACGGCTTCTAACCAAAATGTCAGCAGTTTGAATCTACCATTGGCCCCTTGGAAATGCTGTAGGGCAGTTCTGTGGGGTTGCTGTGAGTCAGAATCGACTCACAACAGGTTTCATCTTGTGTTTTTAAGTATTTAAAATGTGAAATCTTATGCCTTCTTCATTAATCTATTTTGTAGACAACACTATGAAAAGTTACTGACAGAATATTTATAATTGTTTTGTATCATTTAGTCTTATTTGGTGATAACTTAGGGGTTGTATTCAGTACATTATGTAATCAGAATGACACTGGCACTGATCAAACAGAATGGCCACAGGCTGCGTATAACCTGTACTGGATACACAGTCAATACTAGTGTGGCGCAGGACCCAGCAGTCTTTTGTCCTGTTATGCATAATATCAAAGATAGAGATTTATCCGCTTTTCACAGATCAATGGAATGAATTTGGGAAAGGTTAGCAAACAGACAAGACAAACTCATTGTTAAATTAGGAAGCTGAAATTTAAACTGTAGAATTTTTTAAGTTATTATTATGATTGAGTGAAAATGTACATTCCCATATAAATTTGCATGCCTGCCTATATGCAGCTCCCACTGCTCTCCCTGTCCGGTGACAGCACACTCTTCCTCTCTGTTCCATATACGTCTTATCCTCCCCAAAATCTCCTATCCCCTCCTCTCCACTCACTCCCCTGCCTCCAGTAAGAGATCACCAGAACGACATCCTATAGATGCATAGAACCATAAATTTCACACATGATATGGTCACTCTGTGTTGCCAAGTCCTATCCACTGCTGTCCAAAGAGTTGACCTCCATTATGATTTATGAACAGGGGCAGCATCATGGCCAGGGGCCATACTCCCAGTAAAACTCTGAGGCCCCTGGACCATAACTGTGGTCTTTTAGTGGAGATCTCAGGGTACACCCACTTTTATTCTTGTGTTGCCAGTGAGACTAAACTTTCTGAGCTCCATCATGGCTATCACTGGTGGTGGCCAGGCACCATCTGGTTCTTCTGGTCACAAGTCCGTGTAATCACCCATTCACTTGGGTCTCTCTGTCTTCTGGGTTCTGTTTCCCCCATGTCATTTCAGTCCTTGGTGATCATGTGCTCCTGCTGAGTTGGGACCATTTGCTGTACCCTCAGATGGCAGCTTGGCAACTTTTAAGACCCCAAATGCCACTCACCAATGTGGGGTGTAGTGAACCCTCATTAGCAAAACGCTAGTTGTGCCAACTGACCTCGATTTACCCTGAGAGCATATTCCCTAGCCCCTTGCCCCAGCTACTCTGTCCTTTCAATATTGGTTAAGATGGGAGGAGTAATCATGTTATCTCGAAGTCCAGTTAATATTGATCTTTTTTCTAATGTGTGCTGTCACAGATTTCACCCAACCAAATTTCTGTCAACCGTCTAATTTAAACCCTCACTCCCTCACCCTCCTGCACTCCGCACCCTTGCAGAGTCTTGCAAAGAGTCTTTTCTTCTATGTGAGTCTGTTTTTAAGTTGTTATCGTAGGGGTTTCATACAATATTTGTCCTTTTGTCACTAACTACTTTCAATCAACATAATGTCCTCCAACTGAAACCAGGTTATAAGATGTTTCCTAAAATCATCATTGTTCTTTATCATTGCATAGAGTTCCGTTGAGTATACACACCATAGTTTACCTATCCATTCCTCTGTTGTTGGGCATCTGGGTTGATTCCATCTTTTTGCTATTGTGCACTGTGCTGCAATAAACATTTGTGTGCATGTATCAATTGGTGAGAATAGTTTTGATTCTGTAGGATATATTCCAAGCAGTGGAATTACTGGGTCAAATGGTATATCTATATCCAGCTTTTTAAGGAAGTGCCAGATTGCTTTCCGAAGAGATTGCACGATTTTGCAATCCCACCAACCATGTAGGAGAGTTCTGAATTATCCACAGCCTTTCCAGCATTTGTTGTTTTGCATTTTTTGGATCATGGTCAACCTTGTCAGGGTGAGATGGTATCTTATTGTAGTTTGATTTGAATTTCCTTAATAGCTAATGATCGTGATCATGTCCGCATGTGATTTTTGGCTGCCTGGATCTCCTCTTTAGAGAAGTATCTGACCATCTCCTTTGCCCATCGCTTATTCAGATGATTTATCTTTTTCTTAGTGATATTTTGTAGCACCTTATAGATTATGGAGACCAGGCATCAGTTTGACATATAGTTTCTGAATATTTAGTCCCATTCTGTAGGTGGCCTTTTAATTCTATTGATGAAGTCTCTGGGTGAGCAAAAGTGTTTGATTCTTAGTAGTTCCCATTTATCTGTTGTCTCTTCTGTTGTTTGTGTTTGTTTAACAGATTTTGAAGTCTGTCTATGTTATATATTAAACCTTCCATTGTTGTTCCTACTTTTTCTTGGATGAGCTTTATCATTTCAGGTTTGATATTTAAGTCTTTTATCCAGTTTCAGTTGGTATTTATATAAGGTGTAAGATATGGTTCTTGTTTCAATTCATTGCAGATAGATATCCAATTTTGCCAGCACCATTTGTTGAAGAGATTGTTCTTACCTCAGCTTAATATCTCAGTGCATTTTTCAAATATCAACTGTTGATAGGAAGATGGTGTCGTCTTTGGGGTCATAATTCTGTTCCATTGATCAATCTCTCTCTTTTTGTAGTAGTGCCAGTCTGTTTTGAGTACTGTGGAAGTATAATACATTCTCAAGTCAGGTAGTGAGAGGCCTCCCAGTGTGTTCTTCTTCTATAGTAGTGCTTTACTTATCCGGGGCTTCTTTGCTTTCCAAAGTTGGTGATTTGTTTCTCCATCTAGTTAAAAAATATCACTGGAATTTGTGTCGAGATTGCATTATGTAAGTAGATTGCTATGGGTAAAATAGCCGTTTTCACAATGTTAAGTCTTCCTATCTATGAGCAGGGTAGGTTTCTCCATTTATGTAAGTCTCTCTTAATTTCTTGTAGTAAGGACTTGTAGTTCTCTTTGTAAAGGTCTATTATTCCTCTGGTTAGATTTATTCCTATGTACTTTATTGTCTTAGGGGCTGTAGTAAATGGTTTGGTGAAAATTATTTGATGATTTCTTCCTTAATGATCTCGTTGTTGGTATAAAGGAATCCTACTGATTTACTTAGGTTTATCATGTATTCTGAGACTTTGCTGAACTCTTCTATCAGTCTGAGGAGTTTACTTATGGATTCTTTAGGATTCTCTGCATATGCAATGATATCATCTGCAAATAGGGAGATTTTGACTTCTCCTTTGCCGATGCAGCTGCACTGTATTTCTTGGTCTTGTCTAATTGCTCTGGCTAGAACTTCTAGTACAACGTTGAATAATAGAGGTGAGAGTAGGCATCCTTGTCTAGTTCCCATTATCAAGTGAAATTGTTTCAGTATCTACATTCAGGATGACGTAGGCAGTTGGCTTTCTATAAATGGCCCTTATTGCATTAAGAAATTTGCCATCTATTCCTATTTTGCTTAGAGTTTTTAGCATGAATGGGTGCTGGACATTATCAAATGTCTTTTCTACATCAATAGAAAAAAATGGGTGATTCTTGTCTTTCATGTTATTTATGTAGTTGATCACATTAATTGTTTTCCAGTTGTTGGACCAGTCTTGCATCCCTGATGTGAATCCAACTTGGTTATCATGGATTATTTTTTGGATATGTTGTTGTATTCTATTGGCAAGAATTTTGTTGAAGATTTTTGCAACTAGGTTCATGAGTGATATTGTTCTGTAGTTCTCCTTTTTTGTTTGGTCATTCCCTGGCTTTGGTATCAGGGTTATGCTGGATTCATAGAATGAATCTGAGAGTAGTCCATCCCCTTCTATACTGTGAAATAGTCTCAGTAGTATCAGAGACAACTCTTCTCTAAAACCTTAGTAGAATTTTGTGCTGAAGCCATCTGGGCCTGAGCTTTTTTTGGTTGTAGTTTTTGGATGATGTTTTCAGTCTCTTCCTTTGTTATAGGTTTATTAAGTTGTTCTGCTTCACCATGTGGTAATTTTGTTAGGTGACATGAATCAGGGAATTTGTCCATTTCCTCTAGGTTTTCAAATTTGTGAGAGTACAGACTTTTGTAGTATTCTGTGATGACATTTTGATTTCTGTTGGATCTGTTATGACTACTCCCCTCTCATTTTGTATTTCAGTTACTTGTTTCCTTTCCTGATTTTCTTTAGTAAGTTTAGCCAATGATTTGTCACTTCTGTTGAGCTTTTCATAAAACCAGCTTTGGGTCTTTTCAATTTTTTCAATTGTTCTTCTATTTCTAGTTTGTTTAGTTCTGCTCTAATCTTTATGATCTGTTTTCTCCTTGTGCCTGAGGGATTCCTTTGCTGTTCTGTCTCTACTTGTTCAAGCTGTAGGATTAGTTCTTTAGTTTGATTTCTTTCTTCCTTCCTGACGTATGCATTTATGGAGATAAGCTGACCTCTGAGCACTGCTTTGGCTGTATTCCATGGGTTCTGGTAGGAAGTGTTTTCATTCTCATTGGAATACATAAATTTCTTTATTTCATCTTTGATTTTTTCTATAGCTCATGGGTTTTTGAGCAAGATGTTGTTCAGTTTCCATGAGTTCCACTTTCTATCTATGTTTTTTCTGCTATTGATTTCAACTTTAATGGCTTTGTGATCTGAGAAGATGCTTTGCATTAATTCAATAGTATGAACTTTGCTGAGAATTGCTTTATGACTAACACATGGTCTGTTCTGGAAAATGTTCCGTGTGTACTGGAGAAGAAGGTGTAGTTGTCCATTGATAGAAAGTTCTGTATATGCTGATGAGTTTTAATTAATTGTGGCAATGAGGTCTTCTGTGTTTTTATTGATCTTTTTTCTAGATGATCTGTGTGATATTGAAAGTGAAGTGTTGAAGTCTCTCACTATTATTGTGGAGTGATCTCTCTTCTTTTTGAGTGTACTTAGTGTTGTTTCAATGTATTTAGGTGCTCTAGTATTGGATGCATAAATATTTACTATTGTTAAGCCCTGCTTATGTATTGAACCTTTCAGCAATAGTGTCCATCCCTGTCCATGATGGTGAATTTTACATTAAAATCTATTTTACCTGAGATTAGAATTGCCACACCTGTTCTTCTTTGGGTATTATTAGCTTGATACATATTCTTCCATCCTTTAATTTTCAGTTTGTCCATGTCTTCAAGTCTAAGGTGAATTTCTTTTAGGCACCATATGGACAGGTCATGTCTTTTGATCCAAGATGTCACTCGATATCTCTTTACTAGAGGATTCAGTCCATTCACATTCAGTGTAATTATTGATAGGTATGTGTTTAGTGCTGCCATTGTGACACATTTATTTGTGTGTTGTTTCTTCTGTTGTTCTTATTAATCTGTTCTGAGACTTTCTTCTTTGGGAGATGATTTTTTACCTTTTTCAGTGTTGAGTTTGTGGTTGTTGAGACTCCTGTATTTCATTTCTTGATTTGATATGTTGCGTCTTTATTGTGCTTTGCGGATGTCTCTTTGATCTCCCTTAACAAACTATGTATAAACGCAGTTTTAATTGCTACCAGTGTTATTAACTTCCTCTCCACCTGGAAGGACTATAATGACTGTAGTACATCCTTCTTTTTAATACAGTGGCATCATAGTTTTCATGATATGATCACTGGATCATTCCTACTACTATTATAGGTTTGATTGAGTTTATAGCCTTCCCTAATTAGGTGATGCTTCCTGTATTTGCTTCTAAAATATAAAGTTAGTAGTTTTGTTCTTCTAAGGCAAGAGCTTCTTTCAGTAGTCCTTGTAGCTTTGGTTTGGATTTTACAGAGTCTCTGAGCTTCTGTTTGTCTAAGAATGTCTTCATTTTCTTTTCATATTTGAAAGATGATTTTGTAGGATACATAGGAAGTTCTTCTCCTTCAAGGCTTTGAATGTGTCATGCCACTGTCTCCATGCTACCATTGTTTCCACTGAGAAATCCAATGAAAGCCTATAGGGTTTACCTCTGAATGTTAGCTTTACTTTGAGTCTTGCTGACTAAGAGTTTCTGCTTATGTTTCATTTTGCCAAGCTTGATTATAATATATCTTGGAGTCTTTCTGTTGAGATCTATATTGAGCGGCATTCAATATGCATCTTGGATATCTATATTCTCTTCTTTCATAATTTCTGGGAAGTTTTCTGTCAGCAGCTCAGTGACAACACTCTTTGTATTCTTAGGTGTCTTGCCCTTTTCAGGAACTCCAGTTAATCGTAGATTGTTCCTCTGTATAGAATCCCACATGTTTCTTAAGTCTTCTTCATTTTTTTTTTGTCTCTCTTTACTGATTTCTCCTCATAGATGCTGGAGTCAGTAGCTCTGTCTTCCAAGTCAGAAAATCTATTTTCTATTTGTTGCATTCTGTTTTCTTGGCTTTGAATTGAAGTTTCTGTGTCTTTGATTTTGTTCTTGATCTATTGGCACTTGGCTTTGGCTTGGCTCTTGGATTTCAGAGTACTGGTGTTCCATCATATCAAACAGCTTGCTTAATTTTTCATTTTGCTCTGCTGCATTTTGTATAAGATCTGGGAGGGCTCTATATGTGATCCTTTTGGATTCACCTTCTGATAGTTTCAGAAAGATTTCTTGGTCTGGGAAATTCTTTGGTAGTCTCTTTTGGGGGCCTTTTGCAGCCCTGGGTGATTTCTTCATTATGCTTTTCTCCAGACTTTGTTGCTTTTGGTGCTTCATGTGAGTCAATGAAGGCTGAAAGAGACGCTGTGAGGATGGACCTGAGTTGTTTCTCTAGGCTGTCTTAAAATGAAAGGTAAAAGGTATCTGACAACTTCCAAAGTCAGTCAGGTTTCCAGATATACAGGGCCCTCTTCCCAGCTGGCAAAATAAGCGCCTCTATATCCAACCCCAGATTTTATAAACTAGTTCAAAATAGAGGAAGACTACTGCCATGTTGGCTTCTGCTGCCATGCCCTAGCCATAGGCAACAGTGAGTAAAATAACTTCTTTTCTGCAGGAAAAGTGCTCTCCTCTGGCCAGGTGCTGACTCCCAGCCTAGGAATTAGGTTCAGCTGAGGCCTTCATATGGGTATATCTGCCAGCAAGATGGCATCCTGCGCAAGCTCCCCGTCTGTTTCAGTACAGGCTACTCAATGGTGGAGGCAGAAAGAGAGGCCAAAGGTGCTGAAATGCACAGAATCCAAAGCCAGACTCTCAAAATGTGGCAATTTTTCCCACCAATCCCACCAGCTGTGCATCTGGGGTTAGTTTCCAGTCAAGTCCCAGCTCTGCCCTCTGGCTAAAACAAAGAAAAAAAGTTAAAATGGAAAGTTACCTTCGGTCCATGAAAGCCAGCACTCACCAGGAGTGGGGACTGCAAATGAGAGGAGGTTTTCCATGCAGCAGTGTGAAGTCCAAGTTAACAGCCCTGTGCTGTCTCCTAGGGCTTGCTAGGTGTCCAGAAGGCTCTATTTAATTATCAGTTCAGGTCTTGGTTTCCAGAAGGATTTAGGGAGACATGTATTTAGTCAGCCATCTTGACTCCAGCCCTTTTTTAAAATTTCTTAAAATAAAATTGATGACTGATTTATAAAACCAAAAACACCAAGAAATGCCCATTGTCTACATGAAATAAAGGACAATCCCACTGCCTATATTGAAATAAAGGAAAACAGTGTGTTAAAATAGCAAGCATTCAACCCTTGTGATCACCTAAGACAAGACAATTACATTTGCATAATGTGACTATAAAGTTATTTGGAGGAAACAAAAAAAAATTCCTGGTGAACATAGTTAATGTCACTGTACTATATACATGCGAAGATTGCTGAAATGGCAAATATTTTGTTGTGTACGTGTTTACAGCAAACATAGGTGTGTACGTACACATGCACATGCGCATATGCACACATGCACAGAAAGATGCCCACCAAACAAGGCAAAATATATGAACAGCTAACATATAGTAGCAGCTGTCATCATTGTTAGGTGCCATAGATTCACTTCTGACTCATAGTGACCCTATGTGCAACATGACAAAACATTGCCTAGGCTTGTGTCATGCCCACAATTGTTTTTATACATAAGCTCATTATTGGAGCCACTGTGTCACTCAGTCTTGTAGACGGACTTCTCTTCATTTTCATTAACCCTGTCTATACTTTATCAAACATGATGTCCTTCTCCAGGGTTTGATTCTTCCTGATAACATGTCCAAATTAGGTAAAATACAGTCTCTCAATCCTTACTTTTGAAAAGCACTGTCATTATACTTCTTCTAGGACAGATTTGTTTGTTCTAGTTAAGCAGTCCATGGAACATTCAATATTTTCCAACACAACAATTCAAAAGCATCAATTGCTCTATCTTCTTTATTCATTGTCCAGATTCCACATGTATGTTTTGCAGTTGAAAATACCAAGGCTGGAGTCAGGCATACCTTAGTCTTAGTGACATCTTCACTTTTCAACACTGTAAAGAGGTCTTTTGCAGTGGATTTTCTCAATGCAATGTATTTTTTGATATTTTGATTGCTGCTTCCATTGGTGTTCATTGTGGAACCAAGTAAAATGCTTGACAACCTCAATCTTTCTCCACTTATCAAGACATTGCTTACTGGTGCAGCTGTGAGAATTTTTTTTTTTTTAACTTGATTTTGCGATACAATCCATACTGAAGGCTGTGGTCTTTGATCTTCACCAGTATATCAAAGCTTCTTCACTTTCAGCAAGCAAGGCTGTGTCATCTACATAACGCAGGTTTTAATGAGTCTTCCTCTAATTATGATGCCTCATTCTTCTTAATATTTGTATAATTCAGCTTCTTGAATTATTTGCTTGACATACAGATTGAAAAGGTATGGTGAAAGCATACAACCCTGACACACACCTTTCCTGACTTTAAACCATGCAGTGTCTCCTTGTTCTGATTGAAGAACTGCCTCTTGATCCATGTACAGATTCCTTGTGAGCACAATTCAGTTTTCTGGAATTTCCATTCTTTACAGTTTTGTTCATCAATTTGTTGAGCAAGTTGATCCACACAGTCAAAAATGTTTGCCTAGTCAATAACACATAGGTAAACATCTTTCTGATATTCTCTGCTTTCAAGCCAAGATCCATCTAACACCAGTAATGATATCACTGGTTCCCATCCTCTTCTATATCTGTCTTGAATTTCTCGCAATTCCCTGTAGAGATATTGCTGCAGTCACTTTTAATGATCTTAAGCAAAACTCCACTTGGGTATCGGCACTTGGCATAATATTATTGATATTGTTTGATAATTGATGCATTAGATTGGATCACCTTTCTTGAATATACAAATAAATATTAATCTTTTCTAGTTAGTCATCAAGGTAGCTATCTACCAAATATCTTGACATAGATGAGTAAGCACTGCCAGAGTTGCATTTGTTTGTTCAAACATCTCAATTCATATTCCATCAGTTCCTGGAGCCTTGTCTTTCACCAATGCCTTCCATGCAGCCTTGACTTCTTCCTTCAGTACCATCAGCTCCTAATCATATGCCACCTCTTCAGATGACTGAACATAGAGCAATTCTTTCTGGTATGACAACTCTATGTATTCTTTCCATCTTCTTTTGATGCCTCCTGAGTTGCTTAATAATATTTTCTCTGTGGAATCCTTCACTATTGCAACTCAAGGCTTGAATATTTTGTTGTTGTTGTTGTTCCTTCAGTTTGAGAAATGCAGAGTATGTACTTTTCTTTTGGTTTCTGTCTCCAGCTCTTTGCAAATGTCATTATAAGGCTTTACTTTGTCTTCTTGAGCCACCCTTTGAAATCTTCAGTTCTTTTACTTCACAATTTTTTCCTTTTGCTTTAGATACTGATATTCAGGAGCAAGTTTCAGAGTCTTTTCTGACATCTAATTTGGTCTTTTCTTTCCAGTCTTTTTAGTGACCTCTTGACTTTTTTGTGTTTAATGTCTTTGATGATGCCATTCCATTCCACAGCTTGTCTGGTCCTCAGTCATTAGTGTTCAGCATAGCAGATCTACTCTTGAGATTGGCTCTAAACTCAGATGGGATGTATTCAGGGTCATACTTTAGCTTCCATAGACTTGCTCTAATGTTCTTCAGTTTCTCTTTGAACTTACATGTGAGTAATTAATAGTCTGAGCTGCAATCACCACCTGTTCTTGTTCTGCCTGATAATGTTGAGCTTTTATATAGTCCCTTTCCACTGATGTAGTCTATTTGATTCCTGTATATTCTATTTGGCTAAGTCCATGTACATAGTCACCATTTATGTTGGAGGGAAAAGGAATTTGCAATGAAGAAGCCATTGGTCTTGCAAAATTCTGTCGTGTGATCTCTGGAATCATTTCTATCACCAAGGCTACGTTTTGCACTTGTCTGTTTGTTATACTGTGGGGGCTTCACTGTTGCTGTGATTCTTGAAGCAATGCCACTGGTATTCAGATACCAGAAGGTCACCCATGATGGACTGATTTCAGCTGAGCTTCCAGACTAAGACATTCTAGGAGGAAGGACCCAGCAGTTTACATCTGAAAAAATTAACCAGCAAAAACTTTGTGAATAGCAGTGGAACACTGTCAAATATAGTGCCAGAAAATGAACACTCCCAGGGTGGAAGGCACTCAGAAGATGACTGGGGAAGAGCTGCCTCCTCAAAGTAGAGTCAGCCCTGGTAACATGGAGGGAGCCAAGCTTTCAGGACCTTCATTTGCTGATATGGCATGACTTGAAATGAGAAGAAACAGTTGCAAACATCCATTAATAATCAGAATATGGCTTGTACCAAGTGTGAACCTAGGAAAACTTGAATCTTCAGAATGAAATGGAACACATGAACACTGATACCCTAGCAATTAGTGAGCATAAATGTACTGGTATTGGCCTTTTTAAATTGGACAGTCCTATAGCCAACTACGCCTGGAATGAAAACTTGAAGAAGAATGGTGTTACACTCATAGTCAAAAAGAACATTTCAACATCCATCCTGAGGTACAGTGCTGTCAGTGATAGTATGATATCCATCTGCCTAGAAAGAAGGCCAGCTAATATGACTTTTTATCAAATTTGCACACTCACCTAAAGCCGAAGATGAAGAAATTGAAGTTATTTTACCAGCTTCTGCAACCACAAATTGAGTGAGCATGGTGACTGCAATTCAAAAGTTGGAAACAAGGAAGAAGGATCAGTACAGTAGCAGGGACATACGTTAAAATAAAATATAAAGTTGCAAAAGTAAATATAATTTACAATGAATGTAGTTTTAATTTTAAATCTTATATTGAAATGAACTATCTGAGCTACCTTATATTGTCCTTGTTGTTGCCATGGAGGCTTCTCCAACTCACTGTCCACCCTGTGAATAGCAGAACAAAAACTGCCTGCATCATCGTCACGATAATTGGTATGTTTTTGTGCATTGCTGAGGCCACTGTAACATTTTTAATGCCTCCCAACCTGGGGAGCTCATCCTCCAGAGATAAAATGGACAGTATTCTGTTACAATCTACAAGGATTTCATTGGCTTCTCTCCTGAATTAGATCGTCAGGACTTTCTTCCTAGTCTGCCTTAGTGTGGAAACTTCAAAGAAACCTGACCACTACGGATGACTCTGCTGGTATTTGAAGTAATGGTAGCATAGCTTCCAGCATCATGGCAACATGCAATCCACCACAGTTTGACACAGTAACGGATGAGTGGTGGAAACTACCTTACAATACCTTCTAAACTTTAACGCTTCCAATTTTGTTGATGTGGGGAAAATGGAGAAGGGAAAGATAGAAGTATCCTCTTCCTCATCTAAGCAGAGTTGTAGCCTATGAGTGGTATGCAGAAGCTTTTAAGACTAACATTGATGATACATGGTTGCTTCTGTGTAGCAAATATATTGGATATTGGGACTGAGATCCTAGAAAGGAAATGGTTGATTGTTTTACTACATGGTTTCCTTCCACAGTGTTTGCTTAATCAAAGGAAAATTATTTGGCATTTCTATTCCCCAAAATGGGTTTGTGAACTATACCAATTCTTCCCCTTCTCTATTACATTCTCTCTTAATTCTATTTTATATAACCTGGGGCAGATGAAGGTATCTACTCTCTAAGCAGAAACCTCATCTGAAAATGGAAGATGAATTCTTTCATCTACCAAGCATCATTAATTGCTATTATTCTCTTTGAACTTTTCCTTAAAAGTAAGTCAGAGAGGAGCTCATCAATATTTCCTACCAAGTCCACGAAATTGCAATACTTCCTCTCCTCCATTTGGATCAAGTTGTGAAGGGGAGTAGGGTATAGTTAGGTTTGGTACTAAGTAGGTGATAGAAGTGGTGATCCCACATGCTGGTTATTCTTCAGATTGTAAAGTTTTGTATTAAGTGGTTTGAAGATAACCTTGTAGACTAACCTAAGAAAATAATCACAAATGTGCAAAAAATGTTGTACAAATAGATGTATTTTAACATTGCTTATAAAAACAAAATAAAAACAACTGAATTTTAATATGAATGAAAAAGTTAGCTATACTTTAAAGCTAAACTGAGAAACATCCCCTACAACTTGAATGAGGCCCCTCCAAACTCTAGGATGGACTCTAGCAACATGTTTTCATGACCATGTATTTTTGTAAAATTTACAAGGGCAAGATATTTTAGCTGTGTTAAACCATTAAAACCATTTTGCTTTTCCTTTCCATCTTCCCCAAAATATTGGTAATATCTTAGTATGCCTTATGTACCTTTTATGCTGATGAAGTAGTTTCAGACACAGTAACATGAACAAATGTTGCAAATAGTAAAATGGACTGAAAGAAAAATTATTTGTTATAAAACTGACATTCCCTAATTTTTCAGTGTCAGCTGATATATCAAAAGTTATTTATCACAGAATTATGTAGCTCAATATAATTGTAGCAATAGTTGCAAATTAAGTTTACATTTTTGAATACCTTGAATTTTAAAAATAATTTACTTTTGTTTTTTGTGGAGTTGAAAATATACACAGCAAAATATGTATCAATTTAATGGTTTCTATATGTAATATTCAGTAACACTGATTACATTTTTCAGGTGTACAACCCTCATCCTTCTTCTCTGAATTATTTATTTACTAGTGACGTAAACTCACTGCCCGCTAAGCTTCTTATTTAACTTTTCAAGTACTTACTGTTAATTTGATCCCATATAGATAGTTCCTTAAAACAGCAGAATGCTCAAGGCTACTTTTCTGAATTTCCATTTAATTTTATGTATTTTAAAATAATTAACAGCCATAATTCTATTCAGTTGTAGGAGAGTTGTATCCTGGTGGAAGCAAACGCTATAGCTCGGGTGTTAACAGAAAAATGCCTCTTCACCCCCCTACCTGCTGCCACAGATATTCATGTCTTAATTCTCCAAATTTGTGACTGTTACCTTACATAGCAAAAGTAATTTATCAGAAGAGGAAATTTTCTTTGAATATCTGGGTGGGCCCTATGTAATCACAAGGGTCTTTATATGGCAAAAAGAGAGTCAGAAGAATTAGAGTCAGATGAGATGTGACAAAAGAATCAAAGGTGAGATAAGAGACAGACTGGCCAACAGACATTGAGAGAGATACACTGACTGAGATTTGAAGATACTATGCTCCTGCCTTGAAGATTGAACCAAGGTAAGCCAGCAGAGCATGGAAGCTGG
This sequence comes from Heterohyrax brucei, assembly GCA_028571685.1. NCBI lineage: Eukaryota > Metazoa > Chordata > Mammalia > Hyracoidea > Procaviidae > Heterohyrax > Heterohyrax brucei. The sequence goes on from CM053146.1 coordinate 92,427,206, forward strand.
AAAAGGTAAGGGAATGGACTTTACCCTAAAGGCTTTAGAAGGAAAATGGCCCTTCTGAAACCTTGATTTTGGCTCAATAAAATTCATTTTGGATTTTTAACTTCCAGAACTTTGAAATAATAGATTTTTTTTTTTTGCACCATTAATTTGTGGTAATTTGTTACAGCAACAATAATTGACCAATGCAAACTGAAAGAAAATGCTTGTTGGCCTTAATTTGTAATTTTCTATCTGTGTTCTTCACTGAGAATCTATACTCATTTTGTTAGAATATTTTTGTTTGTAATTTCATGTACTTAGTCTTAAAAGGAAAAAAGGTAAACATTAGAACCGAAGAAATTTGATTTTCCCTTGCATTGATGAGTGATTGTCTTTTGAATAATTTTGGGAAATAAATATAATATTTTCTTATCAAATGTATTTTATTTTTCTGGAATGCAGTTTTGCAAAGACCTAGACCTGTCATGTAATTTATTCTCGTCCCAATTCCATGTACCTGTTGGGGAAAAAATATACATATATTGAGTGAGATGGCTATTTTTTGACAATACAAGCACTTTTTCATCTGAAACAACTATCCATTGTGTAATACCAGAAATGATTTCTAATGGAAGTTCAGCAACTGAGTCAAGCTACGTGCTCCATTTCAAGAATAAGGAGTAGCTTTGGCAATAGTCTGCCTACTTTCTTTTATTTAGAAAGCACTACAGCAAAGTAATTAATTACCACTGTCTGCAGTTCTATAATCACCTTGCTTAGAGTCCAAGTACAGAAGATAACACAATAATAGTGAATCATTTTATAGATGGCAAAAGTATTATTAAAGAAAGCATTTTGTATTCCAAAGTCTTTCTCTTCATGTTGCAATAATAAGAATTAGTAATAATTGAGTTTAGTGGCTGTTGAGTCATTTGGCAACTCTCTCGTTGTTAATTTCTGGATTTTTATAACTACAATGTCTAGAGTAAAAAAAGTACAAGAATTGTCTTACTGGGAGTCACAGTGGTATTTCTTCTTCCTGTTCTGAATATATGTTTTTTTGTTTTGTTTGTTTTTTAAGACATGAGGGCCTGCAGTGTGTTATTTATTTTTTTCTGATTTAATTGCAATACATTGAAATAATTTATAGAAAACACGTTAAGGAAATACAAAGAAAGATGATTTTGAGTTTTTTATGACTAGAAATAGCTAAACACTTTGTTTCTGAAATTTCACTGCATCTAAAACCACCAAAATGCTCAGATTTGTACTTTAAATTATTTTCTCCTCATCACCTAGTCTTATAAGTTTAACTTGGATTCTGGAATAAAGCTTGAAGTAGGTAAAAAAAATGTTTTAAATATCTCCTTTTCTCAAATAGGTCTGCATTTTGCATATGCCTAAATGCATACACCCACTACATAAATTACAGGGAAGGCAAAACAACTTGCTATGGTGAACAGTGGTTGAAACTCAAAAATTATAAATGTGTTTAATCAAATGTTCACTGAATCAGTGTCTAACGTGGAATGTTGTTTTAACAGTTCTCTTACTGAGTCAAAACCTGTACTATACCAGTAAAATATTCATTCAATTCAACTTTCTTTTTCTCCAGAGCTATACATATATAGGCATACATCACATCAGTGATATATTCTGTTAAATAGGATGTTTTGTGATTGGGATTTTATGTGAGCATCATGTTATAAACTCTTTAGATGGTATTTGTGTGTTCCAAGCTACCCCATGTACTAGAGAAGGAACCACTGCCCTGTTCCGCAGCATTCTCACAATTTTTGCTATACGTAGGCTCATTGTTGCAACCACTATGTCAATCCATCTGACAAGGGTCTTCTTTTTCACCGACTCTGCAGTTTGCTAAACATGGCGTCCTTCTACAGAGGACAATGCAGTACTGGACATCATTTGATTTACTTCCAAATCAGTACTTTCCTTTTTGTCTCTTACTGCTACTATCTCCAGTCCTGAATTTGCTTCATTTGGAAGCCACGATGCACTTCATGATAATATTTCTGAAAGAAAACTAAACAGAGAGATAATGCTAAAATGTTGAAGAGATACATGATATATAAGATTGGATGCTGTTGTCTGCAAATTAAAGCATATACTGTAATACAGTAGACTATTTTGTAAGCAAGGGAAGTTAACATTAAAATAATGATAGAAAGTATAGTTCAGTACACGCATAAGTCAGTAGCATAGGTGTTATTATGACTATCAAGACAGAAATGTTATAGGGTATACACATAATGTGCCATTGCAGGCCTGGCAGCACAATCACTTTTGTATACAGGAAAAGCAACAGCCAAACCCACTGCTATAGACTCAGTTCCAAATCATAGCAACCCCACAGTACAGAGTAAAACTGCTCCACAGTGTTTGCAAGGAGCACCTGGAGGATGCTAACTGCTGATCTTTTGATTAGCAGATACAGCACTTAACCACTATGCCACCAGGGTTTCCACGAGAGAAATGAAATACGTGTGTTGCATGTGGGAAGCTGTTTTGCTCACTACATCTAGTTACATCCATATTTCCACTTCTGTGATAGGAATTTCTGGACTATATTATTATCTTATGGAAACAGACATATATGCAGTCAGACATTGCCTGAAGGAATGTTGCATGTGTCATGACTGTATGTATGTGTGTGCGTGTGTCTGTACATACACATACATACACACATATATATGTACTATCTGAAGTATCTACTGTTTAGCATAATTTGACACTATTACAATGTAACTCAGGAAATATTTATTTTTCTATTTTTGTGTATATTTTACCTCATTTTTACTGCTTAAATTAATAATCATTTTGATAGTGATTTCTTTAATCTACGTGTTTACATATTTAGACATAAAATTTCAAAGTAATTTTCTTTAGAAATTTTCTATCATGCAAGGTCTGAAAACTAAGTCTGTGAACTTAATTGTTCTAAATTCTACGTACCTCTTTGCGGAATATCACTACAGTCACCTTCGAAGTAATCCCCTAGGAAAGATATGCACCAATGCCAAGCCTAGTTCACCTTTCAGAACACTGTTGAGACTCTTTCTGGAATGGCCATTGTGCATGGTGGGCACTGTGGCAAATTCACTAACTTAATTGTATAGTTCTCTCTGAGGGAGTTGTTAGCCAGTAACTAAATAACTGTACAGAAATACTCTCTCTACTCACTGATTTGGCCCCCAATGGCATTTTTAATTTACCCAGAGATAAAGGAAATGTTCAATGAAAGACATTTTGATGACATCCAGGACATCAAGGATAATAGGACAACAGCTCTGATGAGTGTTCCAGAAAGAGTTCCCAAATTTCTCTGAATCCTAGACTAGGCACTGGCATTGGTGCATGACTTCCAAGGGGGAGTACTTCAAAGCTGACTGTAGTGATATTCAGTAATGAGGTATGTAACACTTTTTCTAGGGTGAATTTATGAACTTAATTGGCAGTCCTCATGTATTACTCTTTTAAAACTCTCACATACTTGTTTTCTATCAGTGTGTCTTGAATTTTTTGAATATACAGGCATGGGCAGAATACTAGTAGGAAAACAGCTTAATGGAAGGAACTAGCCTTGTATAACTGAGATAAATCACACTTGGACCTCAGATATATTTATTTTTATACATTGTTGGATTTAATTTGTTAATTTTTTGTTGGGATTTTGTACATCTATGTGAAAAATCTATGTGAAATTATGTAATTTTCCTTTTTGGTAATGTTTTTCTCTAGTTTTGATAGTAAGATAATGCTGCCTCACAGAGTAGGGTAGGAGGTGTTCCTTCAGATTTTAGTATTTGTATAGAGTATGTATTAATTGTACCTTTTTGTGCTTAACTATCTGGTAGAATTCACCAATGAAGCCATCTGACCCTGTTGCGTTGTGTTTTGGAAGGTTATTAATTATTAATTCAGTTTTTTCATAAGTATAGACTTATTCAAGTTCCTATTTCTCTTTATGTGAGCTTAGGTAGATTCTGTTTTTCAGGAAGTTGTTCCATTGTATCTAAGTTATCAAATTCATAGTCAGAGAATTGTTTTCATTATTCCTCTGTCATCCTTTTAATTGGATCTGTAATAATGGCTTGCACTTCATTTCTACCATATGAAGTTTGTGCTTTGTTTTTCTTGGTTAGCTTGACTAGAAGTTATCAATCTTATTAATCTTTCTAAGAACGAGCTTTGGATTTGTTGATAATCTCATTTGATTTCTTGTTACAATTTCATTAGTTGCTGTACTCATTATTTTTCCTATTTTATTTTTCTTTTTGCCTACTTTGCATTAAATCTGTTCTTTTTCTGCTTCATTAGAGTCTTAGTTATAGATTTTATGCCTGCTTTTCTAAATATATGCACTGAACCCTTAGGAACTTTCCTCAAAGCACTGCTTTCACTGCATCCCACAAATTTTGAAAAGTTGTATCTCCATTTGTATTAATTTAAAAATAATTTTAGAAGCGTATTCTTTGACCCATGTAATTTAAGATCATCAGGTAGCCTATAGTCTTCAAATATTCTGCAGTTTCCAGCTATCATTTCAGTATTTATTTCTATTTTGATTCCATTTTATTCTGAGCACATATTTTATGATTTTGACTGCTTTTTAATTTACTAAAGTGTGTTTTATGTCCTTGAACGTAGTTTGTCTTGTTGAATGTTGTATGTTAACTTGCAAAGAATGTGTATTAACGCTAGTGAATGAAGTATACTAAAATATTGACTAGATCAAGTTGATTGATGGTGCTGTTCAATTGTATCATTACTTGTTGTCTACTGTTAGATCTTTTATTTACTGATCTATGACTGTTGAAGTTTCCAATGATGAATAGTGCTTTCCTCTATTTTTCCTTATAAGTCCATCCATTTTTCTCTCATATGTTTCAACTATGTTTGACACATGTAAGATCTGATAATTAAGTTCACAATCTCATCTTAAAAAAAGTGCTGCATACTTCATTGCTGAATATCACCATGGTCACCTCTGACGTGCTCCCCTTGGGAAGCTATGCGTCCGTCGGTGCCTTGTCCACTGTTTGAAGCAATTTTGGAACTCCTTTTCTAAAATGGCTTATTACCATTGATGTCCTCAGTGTCATCAAAATGTCTTCCTTTCAATATTTTCTTTATCTTTGGGTAAAGAAAAAAGTCCATATCCGGTGAGTAGAGAGGGTGTTCTAATACACTTATTTGTTTACTGGCTAGAAATTCCCGCACAACCAACTACGCAATTAAGTTTGCAAACTTGCCACCATGCCATCACGTGCCGTGGCCTTGAGGAAAGAGTTTCAAAATTGCTTTGAAGGGTGGTGGAGGCGCTGGTGTCAGTATATAGCTTCACAAGGGAAGTGCTTTGAAGGTGACCGTAGGAATATTTAGCAATGAGATATATAGCACTTAGAACGATGAAGTTCGTGGACTTAATTGTTGACCTCGTACATGTTGTTTTTGTTAGTGCTGTCCAGTTGGTCCTGACTCATCTTGACCCTGTGTACAGCAGAAAGAAACACTGTGACCCCATGCTATCCTGACAATTGTTGTTATGCTCGGCGCCACTGCAACCTCGGTGTCAATGTGTTTTGTTGAGGGTCTTCTTCTTTTCCGTGTCTACCACACATGATGTCCTTTTCCAGAGACTGGTTTCTCCTAATAACATACTGAAAGTTTGTAAGATGAAGCCTCCCCACACTTGCTTTTAATGAGCATATTGATTGTACTTATTAAGCAAGACAATTTGCTTGTTCTGATAGTCCATGGTATATTCAATATTCTTCACCGATACTGTAATTCAAAGGCCTAAATTCTTCTTCAGTCTTCCTTATTCGTTGTGCAGCTTTCAAATGCATACAAGGCAACTGAAAATACCATGGTTTGGATCACATATACCCTAGTCCCCAAAGTGACATCTTTGCTTTCCAACACTTGAAACCAGGTCTTTTGAAGTAGGTTTGCCTGATGCAATACATTGTTCAGTTTCTTAACTATTGTTTTTGTGGACATTGATTATGATTCCAAGTAAAACAAAATCCTCGACAACTTCCATATTTTCTTTGTTTATCATGATGTTTTTTTATTGGCCCATTTGTGGTTATTTGTGTTTTCTTCATGTTGAGGTTTAACCCATACTGAAGACTGTAGCCTTTGATCTTTATCAGTAAGTGCTTAGAGTCCTCTCTCTTCCAGCAAGCAAGGTTGTATTATCTACATATCACAGGTTTTTAATGAATCTTCCTACAATCCTGAAACCACCTTCTTTTTCATTTAGTCCAGCTTCTCAGATGATTGGCACAGCATACAGAGTGAAAAATTATGCTGAAATGATACAACTGTAGTGCACACATGAAGGATTGTTATGTATGAGTATTGTTGGAGAATCGACCCTTTTATTGTTATGTCACTTCCCCTTTCACATACTTCATACTTCGTACTTCATACTTCACTTCCCCTTTCAGCATACTGTCCTGTCTGGCTACAGGGAAATGAAACAACACTGTAAGGAAAATTTGGAAATAACTTAAAATAAAACATCACATACCTTTATTCTTCAGCTAGTAATCCTACTTCTAGGGTTTAAAAATTAGTTGTTTAAAATGTAATTTGATTTATGTTAATTCTATTTCTCTCTTGTCTTTTCAAACTTATCTTTTAACCTCATCTGTTTTGGTTATGTAATTCTAAGTAGAAATTGTATTATATTACATGACATGTCATGTATTTTAATCTTTGAATAAACATTAAAATTGATTTATGTATGTAAGAATTGTATACATATAGATTTGAACAGTATCAGAAAACTAGACAGCTCTTGAGTTGTGAATGTGCTAAATATTTGAGTTTTCTCGGTTTCCCAACTCACCGCTTAGGTTAAGCTACAGTATGGAAAGATAGAGAGCTGGCCTCTAAGTGTGTATGTTTCTCTCTCTCTCTCTCTCTCTCTCTGTGTGTAAGTAAGACAGAGAGAGAGAGTGAGACCAAGAGAATTTCCCAATCATACTGCAAACTAGTTTAGTCCTCCAAACTAACTCAGACTCATTGCTTGAGCTGGGACAAAACACTGGGAGGTAGGCTCTATAAGTATGTGCTTTCCCAGTCACATCCAACAGTGCAAACTGTTCCAAAGAATTCTTTCTGCTTTGCCTATTTCTCTTTTTTCTCTTTCAGATTGTTTTCTGTATTCAACTCAGCTGATGCTTCTATTATAATGATACTTCAGTTATCAAAGTCTGTACTTCCCATTATTGCCACAAAAAAAGTCTTTAAATGCTTTGAGCTATTAAGATGTTAAAAAAAAGAAAATCTTACATACAAAATAGGGCTTGTTTTTTAGGATATTACATTTTTTAGAAATTATGAAACTTCAGATAAGGATCAATTTCTCTCTAATATACACCATTGTTGTTTGAATTCAATGGCATTGAAATGATGTTTAGCAGGTTTTAAGATGATATAACTGCAATTTCAATAGTTTCTGAAACACTTTCAGTTTTCTCACCTGCAAGTTATTCAAGTATCTCTTATTTTGTTTTTAATTGCAGTGAATGGAGTTTAAAATTAAAATCTACTTTTAGAATGAGGGACGTTTTTCATTTAAGAGACCGATTTTCATGTGCTGTAGGTGGGTCTTTTAGAATGCATTATAATTATATAGTAAATGAGGAACAGGTAAGATGTGAACAGTTTCATAAAGTATTTTTCTCAACACTGGTATTTTAGGAAACAGTACTGTACTAAAAAATGCATAATGTTTACATTCACAGTTTGTTTTTCTCTCAGGAAGGAAACTTAGAAGAACATTCCAGTAAAGTGTGAATTATTGTATTTAACTTTTTTCTTATTTGCTGAAAAAAGTTGATTATGTTTAATAACTAGTTAACATTTTATTACTATATTCCAAATATTTAAAAAATGCAACAGTATAGTGTTATATGAAGTGAATTAAGGCCAGGTTTCTAATGTTCCAGTAATTCTGGTTAAAGTAAGAATGGGACAGACAGTGCAGCAGCTTAGAACAGATTCACAACATGTACTTCTATCAAGAAGTAATATGTTCTAAAATACTCTGCAGACATGAGGCATTCTTCTGAGCAGCCTTAAAATGAACACATTTTTAAATGCATTTTGAAATTATTATTCCTAATGATAATGAAACTATTTATTTGGACTACTCATTTTAGTGTAATGTTATAAAAGTTGTAACCAGTGCTTCTCTAGGTACCAGTACCTAAGTGCATGACAAAAATCATAAAAGCACAAATCAAACAGATTTTATAATCTGTCCCTCACAAATAAAACCGGAAATGCCTTTCCCCTCCATAGTACTACATACCATTTCATTTTGGACTCCCTTGAGACCAGAGTATGTCATTATTCTTCTCTGCCATTCCCAATGATGGTTAGATTGTTCTCAACCAATTTAGCTTGGGAGTATTGGGAGATAGCCTATTAAAGATTTTTCTTTTCTGTGACTGGCTATATGGATGCACTGCATCATGCATACCCTGTTCTTGTTCCCTGTTTCTGTGTGCTAAACATCATCCCCCTGCCAAGACAAAGGAAACCCTGGTGGTATAGTAGTTAAGTGCTATGTCTGCTAACCGAAAGGTCAGCAGTTCGGCTCTGCCAGGCACTCCTCGGAAACCCTATGGTGCAGTTCTACTTTGTGCTATAACGTTGCTACAAGTCAGAATCAACTTGAAAGCAGTGAGTTTGATTTGGTTTTGATGAAGAAAAAGGCACCCTGGTAGCTTAAGTAGTTAAGAGTTCAACTGCTAACCAAGAGGCTGGCATTTCAAATCCACTAGCCACACCTTGGAGATCCTATAGGGTAATTTTACTCTGTCCTATATGGTTACTATGGCTCAACAGCAATGGTTGGGTTTGGTTTTTGGTCTGTGAAGACAGATGTTCAATGACCCTTCTTCTTGTGCAACAAAGAAGATCTGTGTTTGCTTAGGCCACCCAGGAATTCTGACAACACAGCTGTCTTTTGACTTTCTTTGTTTCATATTCTCCATGAATAGTTATAAGTTCATTGAGGTATGGTGAGTGAATACTCTGAATGATACACATGTTGCCCCAAATTTCACTATTTAATGACAAGCTGTATTTGTATGTGGACCACACTTGCACAGGACCTTATCTATCTGCCTCTATCCTTGCAGTTATTTCCAAATTTTCAAGTGCAGCAAAACTGGGGTTTCAATTCTGGAATCCTCAGTTCACAGAAACATCATAATGACTGGCATGTAAAATGTACAATGATGCCTCAATGACATAAAAGTGGTGATGATTCACCATCACTACCTGGTTTGGTTTTTGGTTTGTGAAGACAGATGTTCTCTGAACCTTGGAAATCGAATATGCTCCATATGGTTACTAGGACTCAACAGCAATGGTTTGATTTTGTGAAGACCGATGTTCTCTGACCCTTTAGAGCTGACAATACAGTCCTTTCATTTTATCTGCCCTTTATTTCATATTCACCAGGCGTGGATGTAAGTCTGTTGAGGCATGAGTTCTTCCACCACCTATCAGAGATTACAAACTCATGTTTAACTATCTTTATTCTTCTTTATGAGTCTTTATTTGAAGCAGTGTTAAAATAGAGTAAGAAGATTTAATCATAGGTGCATAATCTATTTTGAAATTGTAGCTTATATTGTAAGGATATGGACCTTTCTAGGATTCTTGGTAGTGGCTTGAGTAATCTAAGAATCATTATTTAATTTTTGTTTCCAAACACATTTATCTCTTATGAATATTATTTATTGATAGAAAGTTTCTCATTAGCATCAAGTGTTTAAATTGTGTTATTATTAATGGATCAAAAGAAACCTTTTATGGTGTGGATTAAAATTCTTGGGCATTAAAAAAATATCCTTAGGGTGATGAATAGTTAACTCATCTGCATTACTTAACTTAGAAGATTACAAGCTTAATGTGCTCAAGATCAATAGAAAATTAAATACTTGAAAAGAAAGGATTTCATACAGTGACAATTTATCTTCTGTGTTCTGCAATCGGTAAACCATCTAGATTTCTTCACAGTTTTGAATTGTGTATGTGTATGTGTATGTGTCGGATCCGACTCGACGGCACTTGGCTTGGCATGTGTATGTGAAAGCTTTCATGCTTGTAATGTCCTAGACAGAAAATTATCTTATAGAGCATTGTCTTATATGCCCAGCTGAAAGAGTGTTCAACCTGAAAATCAAATACAAATAAATCGTTCCATTCTCACTATCACTGTGATAGCAAATTCTAGGTTCTGTAGTTTGACTTACAGTGTTCCCAGTGGTTTGGAAACTGCTTATCTTTTTAGCTTCACTTCTTTCTTCCTCTTACGTCATACTTTATGCAAGCGTTTCATCATAGTAGTATAAATTTACAACATGTGACATTTGAAAGCGTACTTGACTAATCAAATTCTTTATATAAAAGAATAGCCAAGAAGCATGATCCTTATTGTTTTAGATTTTATATTTAGATCTTTGATCCATTTTGAGTTAGTTGGTGTGCATGGTAGGAGTTATAGGTCTCATTTTATTTTTTTGCAGATGGACATTCAGTTACATCAGCACCGTTTGCTAAAGAGACTGTCTTTTCCCCAGTTTGCAGACTTTGCACCTTTGACAAATATCAGCTTCTCCTAGGTGAATGATGTTAAATCTGAAATCTCAGTTCTGTTCCATTGGTCAGTGTGTCTACCTTTGTGCTAGTACCAGGATTTTGAACACAGTAGCAGTGTAATATGTTCTAAAGTCAGGTAGTGTGAGATCTCCCACTTTGCTCTTCTTCAGTAATACTTTACTTCTGTGTTGCTTCTTTCCTTTCAGTATGAATTTGGTGATTTGCTTCTCCATCTCATTAAAAAATGCCATTGGGATTTGTATTGGGATTGCATTGTAACTATAGATCACTTTGGGCAGAATAGACATTTTCACGATATTAAGTCTTGCTATCTATGAGCAAGGTAGGAATTTTTTACTTATGTTGGTCTCATGGTTTCTTGCAATACAGTCTTATAATTTGTTTTGTATAGGTCTTTTACCTTGGGTTAGATTTATCCCTAAGTGTTTTATCTTCTTTGAGGTGAAGGTAAATTGTATTGATTTGGTGATTTCCTCCTTGATGGTGTAAAGGAGTCCAACTGACTGATATATGTTTATTTTATATCCTGATACTTTGCTGAACTATTCTACTACTTCCAGTAATACTGTTTGTGGATTCTTTAGGGTTTTCTGTGTATAAGATCATGTGACCTGCAAATAGAGATACCTTTACATTTTCCTTACCAGCTTGGTTGCCCTTTATTTTTTTTATCTTGCCTGACTGCTCTAGAACCTCCAGTATAATGTTGAATAAAAGTGGTGACTGTGGGCATCTTTGTGTGATTCCCCATTCTCAGTGATAATGCTTTTAGACTCTCTCCATTTGGGATAATGTTGGCTGTTGGCTTTGCATAGACATCTCTTATTATGTTCAGGAATTTCCCTTCTGTTCCTATTTTGCTAAGAGTTTTTAACATGAATGGGTATTGGACTTTGTCAAATACCTTTTGTGCATCTATTGATAAAATCAAGTTGTTCTTGTATTTTCTTTTATTCATGTAGTTGATTACATTAGTTGTTTCTCTATCACTGAGCCATCCCTGTGTCCCTAGTATGAATCTCACTTGGTCATGGTGAATTATTTTTTTGATATGTTGCTGAATTCAATTGGCTAGAATTTTGTCGAGAATCTTTTATCTAAGTTCATGAGAGAGATTGATCTGTTGTTTTCCTTTTTTCTGTGCTGTCTTTATGTGGTTTTAGTATCAGGTTTATGCCGACTTCATAGAATGAGTTTGGGAGTATTTCATCTTTTTCTATCTCTGGAATACTTTTAGTAATAAGAGTGTTAACTGTTCTTCAAAAATTTGGTAGATTTCTCCAGTGAAATATTCAGGGCTGAGTTTTTTTTTTTTTTTTTTTTTTTTTAGTTGAGAATTTTAATTACCTTTTCCATTTCTCATTTTGTGATAGGTTCATTTAGTTGTTCTACTTCTATTTGTGCTGGTTTCATTAGGTAGTATGTTTCCAGAAAGTTTTCCATTTCCTCTGGGTTTTCAAATTTATTAAAGTACAATTTTTGGTGGTATTCTGTGATGATTCTTCTTACTGTAGTTAGATGTGTAGTTATGGCCCTTCTCATTTATTATTTGAGTTATTTGCCTCCTTTCCCATTTTCCTTTTGTCAGTTTGGCCAGTAGTTTATCAATTTTGTTGATCTTTTCACTAAACCAGTTTTTGATCTGTTAACTCTTACAATTGGTTTTCTGTTTTCTAATCTTTTTAGATTTGCTCTAAATTTTATTATTTGTTTTCTTCTAGTGCCTGAGGGTTTTCTTTTCTTTCTTTCTTTTGTCTTTTATCTTTTTTCTTTGCTCTATTTCCACTTGTTGAGTTCTAGGGATAATTCTTTGACTTGCACCTTTTCTTCTTTCTGTATGTGTGCTTTTGTTGAGATAAATTGATCTTTGAATACAGCTTTTGCTATGTCCTGTAGGTTCTAGTAGGATGTGTTTTCATTCTCATTTGATGCTGTGAATTTCTTTATTCCAACTGATTTTCTTCTATATCCTGGTCACTGGGGGCAGGACTTTGTTCACTTCCCATGCGTGTGATTGTGTTCTCTCTGTTTTCTGTTATTGAGTTCTAGCTTTATGGCTTTATGGTCTAAAAAGCTGCTTTGTAATATTTTGATACTGTGAGTTTTGTTAAACTTTGCTTTGCAATTCTCTAGAATGTTCCATATGCATTGGAGAAGAAAATATCTTTGACTGTGGTTGAGTGGGATGTTCAGTATAATTCTATGAGATGAAGTTGGTTGATTGTGGCATTTATATCTTCTGTGTCTTTACTGAGCATTTTTCTAGATGTTTCGTCCTTCACTGAAAATGCTGTATTGAAGCCCCTTACTACTATTGTGGAGCTGTCTATTTCTATTTTCAATACAGTTAGTGTCTATTTTATGTATTTTGGAGAACCGTCATTGTGTGCATGGATACCTACTATGGTTATGCCCTTGTGGAGTTTTGATCCTTTAATTATTATATAATGTTCTTCCTCATCCAATATGTTGGATTTTACTTAAAAGTCTATTTTATCTGCTTTTAGAATGTTGTTAGCTTGATATATATGTATTTTTCTCCATCTTTTGAGTTTTAGTTTGTTGGTGTCTTTCAGTTTAAGGTGTATCCCTTGAAGGCAGTTTATAGATGGGTCATTTTTGTTTATTTATTTATTATTTATTTTAAATTTATTTATTTATTTATCCAGTCTGCCTCTCTCCATCTCTTTATTATTTTATTTAATCCACTTACATTCAGTGTAATTACTGATAGATGTAAGCTTGGTGATTCATTCTGATGTCTCATTATGTGTGTGTTGTAGACAATTCCTTTGTTCCATTTAATTTCCTGGGTAGAATTGTTTTTCTTTCTGTGTTTTCTTTTTATTTTTTTCATCGTTGGTATTTCTGTATTTGCTGAGACTTCATCTTTTTGAAATTATTTTTTTTTTTAAAGCACTAGAATGAGTTTCCTTAGTGGATACCTTAATATTTACCACTATTCTAAATTTAAAACAGTCTTTAATTTCTTTATGTTTCCTTCACTTCCTCTTCATGTGAAAGATCTGTGACTATATTTTCTTTTGAGTCCCTCTGTTTTGCTATAATGTCTGCATAATGACATTTCTGTTTCTGTTTTCAGTGTTTTGCCTAAGAGTATGTTTGTCATTCCCCTCTTTAAGTTGATATCCAATTGCTCTGTTCTGTGTTCTGGTTGTGGTTTGTTACCTGATGTTATTGATTTTCTAACCAAAGGACTCCCTTTAATATTTCTTGTAACTGTGGTTTAGTTTTTATGAATTCCCTAAATTTATGTTTATCTGGAAATGTCCTAATTTCACCATCATGTATGAGAGACAATTTTGCTGAGTATGCAATTATTGGCTGGCAGTTATTTTCCTTCAAGAATTTGTATATGTCATTCCACTGACTTCTTCCCAGTATGCTCTCTGCTAAGCAGCCTGAACTTGGTTTACTGATTCTCCTGTGTATGTTATTTTTTTGTTTATCCCTAACCATTTTTAAAAGTGTCTTCCTTTCTTTAGTTTGGGCGAGTTTGACTATAATATGCCTTTGTATTTTTGTTTTGGGATCCACCCTGTGTAGAGTTTGATGATATCAGGGAAGTTTTCTGTCAACAAATCTTCAACAATTACCTCAGTGTTCACTGTTACCTCTTTTTGTTCTCATTCCAATCACTCACGGATTTTTCTTCTTCATTGAGACCCACGTAATTCTTAGTGCCTCTTCATTTTTTTAAATTCTTCTGTCTGATTTTTCCTCAGATATATTGATGTCATATGCTTTGTCTTCAGTCTTCCTAATTTGGCCTTTCATTGCCTCAGTTCCTCTCCTTTGACTTTCTGTTGAGTTATCTAATTCTGTAATTTTATTATTAATTTTATGAATTTCTAATTCTTGCCATTGTACACTTTTTTGCAACTTGTTCATTTTGTCATTATGCCATATTGCATTTTGCCTCATCTCCTTCTTCATCGTTTAAAGAGTTTTACATATTAATTTTTTGTATTCTGCCTCTGATAATTCCCGGGAATTTGTTACCTCTGGAAAATTTCATTCTTTATTTTGACAGCTTTCTGAAAAATCATGGTCTGCTTTTTTCAAGTGACTGGGAATTGACTGTTGTCTCTGAGCCATTAGTTAATTGTTTTTACTTATTATATGTTCTGGCTTCTTGTTTTGATATGTGCAAATAGGCTGGTTGTAGGTGATATCTTGGTTATTGTTGTCTTTGAAGTTCTAATGTCCTGTCACCAGGTGGTTAGAACTACTACTACACTTGGGAGCCCAAGAGTCTATTTATTTCTCTTATATGTGTTTAGCTCAGGTGTCCAGATAGTCAGTCACCAAGCACGTGGTGCTGGGTCTTTCCCACTGTCCTAGATGGGCAGGGGTGATTGGTATAAGCCCTGGTGTTTGGTCGCATCCACTGAGAAGGGCAGGGTACAACAGCCTTCCTTAAGTGTCTGTGAGGATGGTTTATTCCCTTATGTATGAATCTTAGTGAAGGAACAGTTTCTGACCTAATATTTCACCTTAGGGGAACCCGGAGAATTATTATTCACTGCACTCCCCTTCTCCCTGTTAACTTGTTTCCTCTCTAAGTCTCAGAGAATGGCTCAGGGCAGATTTAAGAAGTGCTGTTTCCAGCTCAGTTAACGGTGTCAGACTCCAGAGCCTAGCACAGTGCAGAGAAGGGAGGGGGAGAATAGCTCAGAAAGGCTTAACGAGTCCTACTTCCAACTCAGTTAATGGTGTCAGACTCCCCAGCTGGTTACAGTACACAGAAGGGATGGGAAAATCATTGAGAGAAGGAAGAGATGGCCAAACAATGAAAAGATTTAGATTTGCATGCACAATAAGTTACAAGAATAGACTTAGCTTGCGAGGATCTGCTGCTGTTTCCCACTGTTTCTGGAGATCTGAGTGAACCTTCCAGGCAATTTCTCTCGCTAAGGAAGATCCACCACTAGGCTTCCTTCAATGGCTGTATCCATTTCCTGGTAGGTGAGATTTGTAGAATCCTACATGCTTCTGACACTACTATCCCTTCCTCATTGTTCAGTCTAATTTTTCAGCTTTCCCTTCGATGTTCAAGGCTACGAGGATGTCATAGGATTCATTTGTTCTTTTGGACTTATGTTGTTACACGGATCACAGGAAGTCTCTCGCCTCTACGATCTTGGCCCTGCCTCTTACCACTCTTTTTAATACATAGCTTTATGATTCTTGATTTTATCCTTGCAGTGAATATTGGTGCTCTTGTATAATCCAAACATACTCATTTCAAATTTAGATTTCTCACAACTATCGCAATTCTCAAGAAATAACTTTTAAATTAATAGATGAGAAAGAACAGAACAGAAAACAGTTTACAAATAGCAAAAAGCACATGTGAGCCTTATTAATAATTTACCTGGATTTTGAGTGTTGAAATAATTAGATTTTTATCTTTGGGAAGTGTGATAGTTAAGACTCTGTGTCAGCTTGGCTGGACCAATGTTTTTGCAGCTGTATAAAGTAGCATGAGAGGGGCCTGTGGTGGCTGACCGTCCACCCTCAGCCTTCACCTCCCTGCATTCTGCCACCTGCTTTCTGTCTGCTCATGTTGCCAGCAGCTCCTGCTCTCTTGTCTTTTTATGTCTGATTCTTGGGACTTGAACTAGCAGCCCTTGGGATTCATTGACCCTGATAGCCTGCAAATAAGAGTCCTGTTTCCTGACCTCCTGATCCTGGGTGTGCCAGCACCTGCAGCTACACAAATCAGCAAAAACCTTGCAGTCTCACTCACTATTTTGGGATTTGCTGACCTACACAGCCTGTGAGGTGTAGCTCTAATCTATGACCTACTGACCTCAGGTTCGCCAGGTTCTGTGGCTGCATGAGGCTTATACTCCAATCCAGGACTTGGGACATTTCAGCTTCTAAAGTTGTGTGAGTTTTTTCCTTATGTAAACATTTTTCTATACATATTATGTGTGTCACTGGTTTTGTTTCCCTAGAGAACCCAGCCTAAGACACGAAGTATAGAAAAATTTAGACCAAGGGTACTGAGTGTGTATCTTAGGCTGGGGTCTCTAGAGAAGCAAAACCAGTAAAGCATACAAATGTACCTGTAGGAGTTTTATATCAGTGAAATGGCTCATGCTCTTGTAGAGGCTGAAAGATCTCAAGTCTGGGGGTCAGCATAGCAGTCTCTCCTGACTCAGATAGCTGCAGGGACTGGCCAACCCAAGATCTGTAAGTTAGGGATCAGGACTCTGGCTTACAATCTGAAGAGACTGACAAACCCCAAGATCTGCAGGCAAGATGGCAGGTCAATTGCTAGCTCAGGTGCCCAGAACCAGAAGTCAAATGAACACGAGCGAACTGCAGGATCCAGAATAATCAAAAATCCATGACCCTCGACATTACCTGTAGTAGATGAAGACCACAATGCAAGATAACTCCCTTTCAAGCAACCGGCTACTCACAGCAGATCCCTGCATGGAGATGATCATAGTATACATATAAATTTGGCCTTGGTAAGCTCATAACTCAAAGGTAAGGCAAACTTAAAAAAAAAAATAGTGCAATCCTGGGGAACAAACATTAAAATGTTCTACCAAAATGGAGGGGGGTGGGGAAAAGGAATGGCAATCTTTATCTGGCAGTACTAAAAAGTTACACTTTTTCAATGGAATAAAGCACCTTGTTTCAGACATTCCAAGTTATACCTTTTAAAGTTTTAAATAGTATATTTTTCAGATGAATTTATTGGTTAATTATATAAACATTTAGGAAATAAATGATACTAACTTTTTTTTCATGTAATAAAGGAGAAGGAACGACTACACAAATTAATTTGTGATGCCAGTATTTCCTTGGTGCCAAAAGTCAGACATAAACTTCACAAGAAAACTACAGACCAGTATCTCTCATTTCAAAAATACAAATATCATTAACAAAATATTAGCAAATGAACCCATCGGTAGATAATAAAAGATAATATATAATAACAAAGTGAGGTTTATTATAGGAATGTAAGATTGATTTACATCCCATAATAATTTAGTTCTCTCCATTAACAGAATAATGGAGAGAAAAAAAAAGATCATTACAAAGGAAGCAGAGAGAGGTCTGGGAAAAATTCAATAGTCTTTTATGGTAATAACTCAAAAGAAACTATAAATAGAGATGCAACCCCCTAGCCTGAAAACTCGACAGCAAACATCATCCTTACGATTGAAAGACTAGATTATTCCTCCTATGACTGGAAATCATTTGGCAAATCTGCTGTAAGGCCTCTCATAAAGTGTTGAAAAGAAAGATGCCACTTTGAAGACTAAGGAACACCTGATCAAAGCAATGGTATTTTCAGTCACATCATACACATATGAAAGCTGGACAATGAGTGAGGAAGACTAAAAAATTGACATCTTTGAATTGTGGTATGGGAGAAGAATAGCATACATACCATGGAATGTCAAAAGAATAAAAAAAATTTGTTTTGAAAGAAGTACAATGAGAATGTTCCTTAGAAGCAAGGATGGAGAGAACACATCTTACGTACATAGGACATATTTTAAGGGGGATCAGTCCCTGGAGAAGTACATCATGCTTGACAAAGTAAAAGGTCAAGGGAAAAGAGGAAGACCTGTACAAGCTGGATTAACACAGTGGCTTCAATAATGGGCTCAACCATGACAACGATTGTGGGCACAGGGCAGGACTGGGCAATGTTTTGTTCTGTGGTATATAGGGTTGCTCTGAACTGGAGCTGACTCGATGACACCTAACAATGAGAAGAATGGAAATAAGGCAAAAATATATTCTTAACAATTTTTGTTCAAAATGGTAATACTTGGTAATATGAACAAGTGATACATGCAATGAGTGTGATACCAAACCTTTATCCTGAGAATAAGTACCTAGACACACAAGTGTAACCTATAGTTACAGAAAGCAGATTACAGATTGTCTGGGGCCAGGGAACTAAGAAGAGAACAAGGGAATTTAATATTAATGTTTTATGTCTTGATTATGATGGTGATTTTAGCAGGTGTACGAATTTGTCAAAGCTTGTAGTAATTGATGCTTAAAATTAGCATTATGCATCAATAATGTTTGTTATAAATGAAAATGTGTTTATATGTTATAGTTCATAGAAAAATACAGTAGTTATCAATCGCTATATTTAATAGCAACTTATTTCTGAATGAATATACCCAATTGTGTCTTAAATATTAGCAATTTATAACTTTGCAATGCAAGCTTCCAGCTTGTGTCTTACGTTTATAGAGTATTTTTCATTAGGTTTTCAAGATTTTATTTGAAATGTATACTGTGAGAATGTTGTCCTCCATCATAGTGATATGCCATTCATGATACCTTTCTGCCTAGGATTACAAATCAGATATTCCTGAATTCAGGTAAATTAAATCTTTTACCACTTTAGACATTTCACCACATTGACTTTGGCTGAACATTGACATAAGATACCAGAGTCCCAGTTTTCTCTGACTGATCCCCAAACCTGAAATGTTTTTCCTCTGGACTCTTCTATCTTTTCAACCCATAGACACCTATGGTACATGTCTCATTTCCATAACTACTGATTTTCTTCTGGTACAGAAATGCCTAAACTCCTACCACTTTTAATATCAGTTTAGGGCCTATCTGTAGGCAGTTTTCTCCACCTTATCACTAAGCTTAATTATTTAATTTTATATGTGTGTTTTAATGTTTTTAGTCTTACTAATTTTTTATTTTTATTAGGTAATTTTAATGAGTTCCCTAGCTTTATTATTTTCTGAGAGAAGTAGTGTATCCTTTTATTTGTCCTTAATTTCCCTTGAGATTTCAAAATGTTTTTCCTTTATTCTAGTATAAAATCAAACCTATAGTAGTCAAGCCAATTTTGACTTCTAAAGACCCCATTTTGGGGAAAATAAAAAATATCCTAGTGCCCTCAAGTTGATTCAGACTCATAGTGACCCTATAAAACAGAGTAGAACTGTCCTGTAGTTTCCAAGGAGTGCCTGTCCGATTTGAACTGTGGAGCTTTTGGTTAACAGATGTAGCACTTACCCACTGTGCCACTGTGGAGTAGAGCAAAACTGTGCCATGGGGTTTCCAGGGAGTGGTTGGTGGGTTAGAACCGCTGACCTGTTAGTTAAGCAGCCAAGCTCTTAACCGCTGTCACACCAGGGTTCCTTTCTCTAGTATACTGAATTATTACTAAATTATTTTTTCATATTTACCTATAATAACTGTGATTACATTATTTTAATCTTTTTTAGTTCTTTTGCAAACATAACCGTTTACTTATTGTTTGTCTCAAAGCAGCACTAATTTAAAAGTTCTCCCTCCAGGCAAGTCATCTCCCCTCTATTTCTTTTCCTTTATTTTCACTTATTTATTGCATCATAAACATGCCAACCGAGGATCATTGTTGGTGCCATTGTTAGCTACTACCCATTGAGTTGGCTCCTGACCCATGAGACCCCATGTGTTACACAGTACAACTGCTTCACAGGATTTTACTGGCTGGGTCTTTATGAAAACAGATTGCTAGGCCTTTTTTTTTGTGGAGCAGCTGGTGGGTTCAAACTGCCAACATTTTAGGTATTATTTTCTATAACCAGAGGATAAAGCTTTATATTTGTTTTCAAACACACTTTTCAAAGTTTAGGATTTGTTTGGCTCCTTGGTTCAGCATCTAGTTAAAGCAAACTATGGTAGTTTTAAAAATCGATTATTTAGGATATCACGGGAGAGAAGATGGTGAAAGTCATATAGTGCATTCACTACTTTGCCTTTCTTTTTTGTTTTCTTTTTTTCCCCCATTACCTTTTTGAGGTGTATGGCAGTCAGGTGCTCACAGTCCACATTTCTATGGTGACTGGCAATACTCCCAGTTAAGCCTTTGGACTACCCACGTTCTATACTCACCTCCTAGACGCGACAGTAATAGAGGCGCCTATGTTCTATATTCTGCTAAAGTGATGTTCTTTGCATGTTAAAACCAAGATCTTATAAAATGATGCTTACCAAATCCCCTTGCTATCGTGATTGATAGAGTGACATATTTAAGAAAATATGTGAAATCTGATATTAAACTAACATGAACATAAAACCAGTTGTAGTATTATACTATTGATCTACTGCTTCTGCAGTTAGAATTATATTTACCTAAAATCATAAAGCCAAAAAACCCATTGCTGCTGAGTCAATTCTGAGTTATAGCAACCTTATAGGACAGAACAGATCTGTCCTAAAGGGCTTCCAAGGACTGGTTGGAATATCACTCATTCTCTGTACCATGTCAAAACTCTACCCAGCGTTTGACATGGTAGGGATGATGGGATCCTGAGTATTCCTGTTACTTGAAGCCCAGTGGTTTATTTTCCTGGAAAGGCTTTACTGCTTTGTGCATGCTTAGGACATTTCCATTTCATTTTCTTTCCATGATGAATGACAAGAAGTACTGTTGTACAAGAAATAAAACACAGTTGCTAGAACTGTTTTGTCACTTATTAGTGATACGATCTTGGTCAAGCCATCTAAACATTTTAAAACTCATATTTGTCCTTCATATAATAAGAATAAAAAGAAATTTTATCAACCTTTTTCACCTAGTGATTATGTGAAGAACTTAAAGTACACTATTGATAAAATAGCTTTAAAACACTAAAAGGAAACACACATTCTGGGCACTATTAATTTTATGATTGTGTGGATTATTTTTACAATATGCTTGTGATGAATAGCTTTCACCATAGTAAAGAATCATTTCATTGCTCATTCTTTTGATCTCTATCTTACCTAGTCAGATAACTATTAATCTCATAAAAGACAAATGCTCCAATTAATTTGTGTGCTTAATTATACAGTAAGAACAATTGTAAAGCTTTTCCGGAAAGTAGTATTGTATGATTTCCCTTGAAGATTCTTTCTTCTCTTGGTATGAAAAATTGACTATCTCTACCATCATACATAGACACAAACATATAGAATATGTAATTTACATATAATTTCAATAAGTTATAAAGGTTATACATCACTTATATAGAAGTACATAATATACAGTTTTTGTAATATTTATGTTGAAATAAAAAGCAGTCCATAAAAAAGCACTGGGAATCCAAACAAAACTCAACTGCCAGGGCTGATTTGAAAAATAATTTCCATTAGTTTTTCATAAAATTCTTCAGACATTTTAAAGTGCCTTTAAAATGAATCACTCTGGTTCAGTTATTTATTTTTGGTGGAGGATGTATTTTATGGAGTTAGGGACCTCTTTGCCTACTTCCTAACTAACAAATAATGACATAAATAGAAATTTAACTGTCATGGTAATAATTCTTATCATAATCATTGGCAAATAGACAAAAACCAATTAAAAATATGAATATTTCAATTTATGTAATAAACACTTGATCAACTGCATTATGAAAAGGAGTAATTTAATAGGTTATATAATATTGCTCATCTCTACTAATGCCTAAATAAGAATTTCTGTGTATCAATTTAATTCTCTTACTTTATTGTGTTCTTGTATTCATTTTTTGAAAAATCAGTTTATTCCCTGAATGAAGGTGAATGAATTACAAAGTGAATTACTAAAAGATATAAAAATGTATTCTAGTGATTTATAAAATAATAAAGTTACAAGTATAAGTTTGGTGAAAAACTTTTCAAATTATACATATATGTAATTTTAAAGGTCTTTATAGACATTTTATGGTCTTAGACGCCCTGGTGGTCCAGTAGTTAAAGCACTTGATTGCTAACTAAAAACTCAGTGGTTCAAACCCATCAGCCGTACCTGTAGGACAAAGATGCGGCTGTCTGCTTCCAGAAAGATTTATAGCTTTGGAAACACTGCGAAAGTTCTACTCTGTACTACGAAATCCTCTGAGTTGGAATCAACATCAACTTGACATTTTTCTTTTTTTTTTTAATTTTGATGATGTCCTTGTGAAACCTGTAGTACTATTTACTGTCTTTAGCTAATGTAGGAGAGAGGTTGTTTGCTCCCTTTTAACCCAAAGCAGACAAGACATAGAAAATGACACTATATAGGAAAGTGTTTAATGCTGACCAAGGCAGACAAGAGGCTGGTTTCTAAAACAGCATTAGGATGTGGTTTTTCAGCTTGTGTTTCATTTTTGAAGTTGTTAGCAAGGACTGTGCAAGGGAAATGTGTTTGGCAGACTTTTCTTCTTTTTCTTCTTTGTATCTAAGGCACTGATGTTTGGTATCATACCACACTGGGGCAGCAGTCAGCAAGATTAGTCTTCTTTAATAAAAGTCTATCACAAGTACCCAGTGTTTGGCCTTTATTAAAAACACTAACAGTGAGTTTACATTTCTTTTCCTCATATATTTGGTTTCAGAATGTTTGTACTTAAAGTGTTAGAGATAATACATAAACATCTCTGATTTGTCAAAGAATTTGGGGAACCACATTAACATTTTGTGAATAGTGTAAACACATTAATGTAAGCTATCTCTTACATACATATTTTGAAAATCAGTAATAAAATCCAGTGCATTAGTTTCTATGGTTTTATACATATTACTTTTAAAAAATTTCTGCATTGTTACTTCTGGTAAAATAATTTATATCTTTAATATGAGCCTTTCCTTTTCTTTTAAATTAAATGTTAATTCTATTTTCACTGCCTGTAATAACAGGCAGGAATTTCAGAATTTAAAAAAGAAATACATAAGGCCACAATAATATTAACATGATTACATTAACGTGATTACATTAACATGCGCATTTTCTTTTTATTTCCTATAGCAATGCTTTGGCCTTTTATACATTAAAACAATACTGTATTCATATCTCACTGCTGTTGAGTCAATTCCAACTCATAGTGACACTATAGGACAGAGTAGAACTGTTATAGAGATTCCAAGAAATGCCTCGTGGATTCAAACTGCGTACCTTTTGACTAGCAAGTTGTTAGTGAGTTTGAAATGACTCAGTGGCAACAGGTTTTTGGAAACCCTGGTAGTGTAGTGTCTAAGTGTCACATTTACTAACCAAGAGGTCAGCAGTTAAATCCACCAGGCATTTCTTAGAAACTGTGTTCTAGTCTGTCGTATAGGGTCACTATGATTCAGAATGGACTTGAAGACAGTGGGTTTTTATTGTTGGTTTATACCCATACAGAAGAAGTTAGCTTCAGGTTATTTCAACATCAGTGGTAGTCACTGACATAATGTTTTTTACATTGAAAACTGATATTTAAGTAACATACAGTATAAATATAAAAGGGAAAATGTCTCTGTCATGTTACTAGGGATGTCATGACCAATAAAGGTCGACTTATTACAACTTTCTAAAAGCTGTTGGTAATATCTAAAAATAAAAGTGTAGTGGAAAAATAGTTTTAAAAAACATCATTTTGAAGTTGAACCCACATTTCTACTGAGTTGATCGTGATTCAGAGCAACCCTATAGGACAAAGAGGAACAGCCCCATGTTGTTTCCAAGGCTGTAACCTTCAGGGAAGCAGACTGCCAAATCTTTCTCCCAGCAAGGCAGCTGATGGGCTTAAACCACAGGCCTTTCAATTCGCATATGAACATTGATATTTAAGTAAGTACTGAACTACTGTGGCACCCGGGCTCCCTGCTGACTACAGTGAGGAGCTACAACAGCAATGCAATATTATCAATGACAACAAGACAGTAACATCATTAATCCAAAACTTTTCAACTTTTTAATTCATTGATTTATTGGAGTTTGAGATTTTAGATTTCTGCTAAATGCTGTTACTGGTTGCTTGCTAAGGCAGTTAAAATAAATTGCCTACGAAAGAGGGCCATTTGTATGCCTTTGTTCAACATCATAACTTTCTAATATCTTTCCAAGCACTCTTCTTATTATGTTTGTTTAGTGTAGATTTATCATTTGATCATCTCTGTCTCTAGTTCTTTCTACTTTGTCATTTTATATTTCCTCTTTATCCTTAAGTGAATCAATAAACTGGTAGTTGAGGAAATTTTTCTTGATTAATAATCTAAGTAATTCCAGGTATTTTTGTTTAATGATGAAGGTAGAAACTGAATACTAAATTTACAAATATTCTGAACATTTGAATGTATACACTTTATTTTCATAACAAAGAAGCCATGTGGATATCAATGAACGCCACCCAAGTGACAACCACTGGCCGGTTAGCTCGGTTGGTTAGAGCTTGGCGCTTATACTAGGAAAGTTCACAGATCTGATTCTCTTATCAGTCATTTTTTTGTTGAAGCCAAGGCCATAGGCCTGATCCCTGTTGAACCCATTTCTCCTTGAAGCCGTGGTGGTACAATAGCTGAGAATTCAGCTGCTAACTAAAACCTCAGCATTTCTCTCCTTGGCAATGCTGGTAACGTAGTGGTGAAAGGCTACAGCTGCTGACCAAGAGGATGGCAGTTCAAATTCACTAGGCAGTCCTTGGAGACTCTATGAGGCAGTTAAACTCTGTCCTATAAGGTCACTATGAGTCAGAATTGACTCTACAGCAGCAGGTTATTTTTAATCCAAATGATAACACACAACATCTGTTTAATAAATTTTGCTGTAGTCATTGAATCAGGTACCATTACTTGTGTTTGGCAGAGGCTCAAATGCAAGCAAAACCAAAAACCAAACCCACTGCCATCCAGTAGATTCTGACTAATAATGACCTCAAAGGACAGAGCAGAACTGCCCCATAGAGTTCCCAAGGAGTGGCTGGTGCATTCAAACTGCCAAACTTTTTGTTAGTAGCCAAGCTCTTAACCACTGCACCACCAAGACCCCCAAAAGCAAGAAGAGAAGAGGAAAATTTAACAGTAGAAAACAAACAAAAAAAGGAAGTCCACAGTTATGCTCTGATTAAATTGTTGGCATGGGGAACAAAATAACAGCAGGAAATATTATGTAATTTGGGGAGGGGGAAGCATATTTAGCTTTCCTTGTTTGTCCCTAGTTGGAAAAGGGGGCAAAAAGCAGGGAAGCTGACAATTGTTGACCATGTCCTAACCACCCTGGAATAGTTCCTGTGGAGGTTGTGGTTTGACTTCCTAGACTGGATCTTTTTCTGGTTGCTGTTATTGTTTGATGTCATCGAGTTGGTTCCAATTCACAGCATTCATATGTACCATTGAACAAAACGCTGCCTACTTCTGCAGCATGTACCACAATTGTTGTGCTTGAGCCTATCCTTGCAGCCACTGTGTCATTCTATCTCACTGAGTGTCTTCTTCTTTTTCACTGTCCGCTCTACCAAGCGTGATGTCCTTCTCCAGAGGCTGACCCCTCCTGACAACACATCCAGGTCATGCGAACATGAAGACCTCTGGAGACATTTCAAAGTGTTTTCACAAGTGTTGTAGCTGAGGAAAAGGGGATATTCTCATTTCTAATTAAGTCTTCAATTTCAGGTTATTTCCACGAACAAAATGAGATAAGATCCACTGTTCCACTGGTTCTTTCTTTAATATCTGAATATTGTCAGAAGGTGTTTTCTAGCTTATCTCAAAAGCTTCTTGTATTTTCACATTTTCTCTGTGTGATTAAAATATGATCCACTGGATTTTTATTGGAAATGTTTCAATTAATGGTTTTTAGAAGCTTTGTCCTACTTTAGAGGCATTTTTTGAATCTCAGGTTTATTATGGAAAGAGAGATCCTCTAGGTCCCCTTCTTGATCAATCCAGTGGACATTTTCACATTGGATTTAGCATCCAAGACTCCAGTAATCACGTTCAGTTTGATGAGGGTCAAATAAATTTTATATTCTTCTGTGAATGGTTGTCGGTACTGTCTGTGTTTAGGGAAGTCTTTAATTCACGTTGGGCTCAAGCTTTAAGTTTCGTAATTTCCTGCATACCTTTTTTATGAGCAAGACAGATCTTTAGAAAAAATTGGATTTAGGGGTATTAGGAACATCATTGTGTAAAGAAAGTGGTCTGGATAACAGGAGGAAGAAGGAGATGTTGGAGCTGTAGAATGAAACAATAAAATGAAGATTTACTAGAGAAGTTAGTTGATTGTTGCTTAAGATTGTCAAAATACTCATTAGTTTTGACAAAAAATTTCTTGTGAAATAATTTTTTAATCAAAATTTCATTTGGATATTTTTATATGCCAATAAGAATATTGCTTATTTCATCTGAAAAAATTTACTCATTTTCTTTCCTAAGGAGCCTCTCAAATAAACATCTCTGTTCAAATCAAATGTTCCTCTGAGAGGCCACTGAAGCACCAAATCGTCTTTGAATTCATGCCATTTAGAGAAATGTACACAATAAGATTTAAATGAGAGTGCATGCTAAGACTGAGGAGTTTAGGGGGGCAGTATTTAGACTTAGAAGAACCTTTGAGTGGTGGTAATGTGTGGCCAAAATTGAGGCTTGTGTTTTGCATGCTTGACCCACTAATCTAACGGTTGACTATTTCCAAATACAGACCCAGTAATCTATGTTCTCCTGTTACTCTTTCCTTAATCAATCAAGCATTTGCGCTACTTGGACGCTTTAGAAAGAAAACAGAGAACAGATGCATAAACTCTGTTATAAAACAACTCTCTAAATGTTTGAAGAAAACTTCATAGGCATCCCTGTATTTGGCATCTGCTTCTCATTAGTATTCTATCATCACACAAACTAAGCTTAGATGAAAAGTTTGGGTCCCACACATAGTCCTGCAGTTTAAGAAACAGATTTGTTAACCTGTTACAACATGACAAATCTTCTTCTATGTGCTGCAGTGATTCAGAGACAGCCATTTGTGCTTGCCTTCTAAAGACAAAAAACCTACTATCAACACATACACACTAACATATGCACAATGCACTTATAATACAGATGAATAAGTGTGCCTAGTAGACTTCCTAGGATGAAGTGAGCTCCAAAGAGAGAGTGCTTGAATAAAGCCACTAGAAGTCTTCAGCAGGCATTTATATAAAAATTAGTATCTCACATGATTTTGGAATTAAAAAAAAAAAAATTAGTTCACAATTTCTTTTCTTTTACTGCAATAATATTTTGTGTAATTATTTTTTTTAATCATGATTTAGGTGAAAGTTTGTAACTCTAGTTAACTCGTTACTCAAAAACTTATATACATATTGCTTTGTGACACTAGTTCCAGCTTCCCAAATGTGACAGCACATTCTTCCTTTCTGCTTCAGGTTTCTTGTGCCATTTGTCCCATTCCTGTCCCTTCCCGCCTTCTCATCCTGCTTTTGGACAGGAGCTGACCATTTGGTCTTGTATATCTGGTTGAACTAAGAGGCAAATTCATCATATGTCTTATTTTTGTATTTTATAGTTCTGTTTAATATTTTGCTCAAGAATCGACTTTGGGAATGTTTACAGTTCTGGGTTAACAAAAGTCAGGGGTCATAGTTTCAGGGGTTCTTCTAGTCTTCCTCACACCATCAGCTCTGGTCTTTTTATGTACATTTGAATTCTATTCTACATTTTTCTCCTGCTCTGTCTGGGACTTGGAAACCATGCTGGCATAGTGGTTAAGTGCTACGGCTGCTAACCAAAAGACTGGCAGTTTGAATGCACCAGGCACTCCTTGGAAACTCTGTGGGGCAGTTCTACTCTGTCATATAGGGTCACTATGAGTTGGCATTGACTTGACAGCAGCGGGGGTTTGATTTTTGGTCTCGGTCCAGGATGTTGTTGTAATTCCCTGTCAGGGCATCGCTGGTGGTAGCTGAATACCATCTCGTTCAAGTCTCAAGCTGGTCAAGTCTCCAGTTCATTTGGTCCTTTAGTCCTTTGGGCGAGTGTTTTCTTTATGTCTTCGGTTTCCTTCATTCTCCTTTGTTTCTAGTGGAAAGGGGCCAACAGATATATCCTTTATGTCTATCAACAAGCTTTTAAGAACCCAGATGCTACTCACTAAAGTGAAATACAGAACTTTTCTTATTAGACTGTTTTATGCCAGTTCACCTAGATGTAGCATGGTCCCAAGTCCCCACCCAGCTACTCTTGCCCTCAAAATTTTTGGGGTTGTCCTGGAAACTCCTTTGCTTTTACTTTGATCTAGCATGCTGACTTCTGTATTGTGTGCTGTGCTTCCCTTGATGGAAGCTGATCCTCGTCTATCATCCAGTTAATGATTTCCTTTTCCTCCTTGGGTCCCACCTTTGTAACCATCAGAGAATACTTGTTTCTGTGTTTAAACCTTTTCCTGTATTCTTATAATAATGATCTCACACAGTATTTGTCATCTTTTCACTTATTAACTCAGCATAATGTCCTCCATACTCATTCATGTTGTGAGGTGTTTTGCAGATTCATCATTGTTCTTTATCACTGCATAGTACTCCTTGTGTGTAGGATAATTTGTTTATCTATACTTCTGTTGATGGGCATTTGGGTTGTTCCCATCATTTTGCTATTGTGAATAGTGCTACAGTGGACATGGGTGTGCATATGTCTATTCACATGATGACTCTTATTTCTCTTGGGTATATTCCTAAAAGTGGAATTGCTATGGATCACATGATATTTCTATTTCTAGCAACATACTGTACAACCAAAGTGGTTGTACCATTTTACATTCCCACCAGCAGTGGGCATATGATTTTTGAATTCCCTGTAGCCTTCTCAGTGTTTGTTATTTTATGTTTTCTGGAATAGTGTCAACCTTATTGGAGTAGACTGGTGTTTCATTGCAGCTTTGATTTACATTTCTCTAATGGCTAATGAGTATGAGCATCTCTTCATATGTCTGTTGGCTTCCAGAATGTCTTCTTTGGTGTAGTATCCATTGATATCCTTTGCCCATTTTTTAACTGGATTATTTGTCTTTTTGTTGTTAAGGTGTTGTAGAATCTCATAGATTTTAGGGATTAGACCCTTATGAGACATGTCACAGCCTAAAATTTTTCCTCAATAGGTTATTTCTCTTTTTACTCTTTTGGTGAAGTCCTTTGATAAGCTTAAGTGTTTTATGTTTGAAAATAATTTATTGAATATTCTCAAAGATTAAGTACAGTAGTAAACTTTTCTGTATCACCATTGCAGATGTTGAAACAATGTCTTGTATTAAGTCAGTTAAGGTTTTGATTCACTGGTTCATATTAAATCTGTGGACAAACAGAACTCCTAACAGAGTTAGTTGTGAATTAATGCTAACATAAAACCGCTTATGAAATTGACCTGTTGACCTTGAGTGAATAACATAATATTAATGCTTATTAAATTTTAATATCTCATTTTGAAACTGTTGCTCCTCTAACATAGTTTTAATACCAGTTTCTCCTCCCCAGCATTTATTTGCCATCAGCTTGAGCACTGTATATATTGTAAAATAAGTCTTTTGCATCTTTAGTTAAAATAACTACCAAGAATTTTGAACAAAATAAATTCAGTTATTGGCTCCTTAGGTGTACCCCTAGACAACTTTGTTCAATAGCAATCTTTTAATGAGCATTTCTAAAGTTCAAGCATTTCAGTGGCTCTGTATTTCCTTAACGGTATTATCAAAATCTTTTTAAATTATTTTCTGAAGACCCAGGAAGCCTATCTAATTTGGTTCAGTGTTTTGTTTTGTTGCTGTTACAAATGCTGAGATAGCAGGATCACATGTGCTCTTGAAATGGATCCTTTGTGTAGCTGCAAGTGTCTCATCATCTTATACTTGACACAGAGTCTGAAGGTTTAGATGCTTGGCTTGAAAACCTGGGTTTTTAGTGACAATGGATAATATATGCCATCTCTTAGGATTATCAAGGTGTCAATTTTTGTTTTACTGTAAGCTTCAAATAAAGTTCCTTGTTTAGATAATTACCCAAATTATCTAAAGAGAATTTTTAAGTATCTACTAAGATCACTCAGTCCTCAGGGTATATTTTTGTCCTTTTGTACTTTGCATCTGGATTTTGCTGAGAAGAACTGGAACCGTAATATCAGGTTAAGACACACACACATACACATCATCAAACTGTGGTTATTTTGGGGACCAAAACTTGACTAGGCAACAATTCTTTGATCACACTTATTGATCTTGGAAACTTACTTTATGCCATGTCTGTTCAAGTTCCAACTGAGAGTGTCATCAGTTGTTTTTTCTTTTAGTCATCATTCCTTCTAATGTGCTGTAAGAGTTAGAGTTAGAGCAACAACTTAAGAGCTCACATCAGTAGATTCGATAATTCTCTTTGTCGGAATTTTGGTAGTAATATGAATATTTTCAGGAGTTAGTAACTGTTCATAGTATTTTGCAAAGTTTTGGCAAAAAATCTGTAACAAATGTTTCATGTGATTTGACATTTGAAATTAGTGAACTTTAATGACTACAAAATGTCAGAGTTCTTTTTCTTTGAAAAATAAACAGCAAGCTTGACAAAGGATGTGACATGGACACTTTGTTTTTTCTCTTAGTTGGAAGTGTTGGACAATTAAACTTTGGTGCTGATGCTCTTATGGTGTTACTTAGATATTTTGTGACCTAATTTGTTCACATGGAGAGGCATGGGAGCTCTTAATTAGCTTTTATTTCAAGGTTAACTTAAAACTTGAAATCTTGGCAATAGGGCACTACATCATTAATCAAGTGGAGAAATCATGAGCTGGATATAAGGTGGAATGTTGCAATGGTTAATTCAAATGTTAGCATCTAAAAGTGGAGAGAAAGAAGAAGAAATTGGAGGCAGATATACCAAATGTATTATCTGGTAAGAAAGGTGAGGAACACAATAATTTAGAGTTTGATTATTCAGGAAGAAAGATTGAGAGAGCTCATGGACCGAGACTGATTAAAATTCATAAGATTGATTACTGCTGGGATGTTACAATTTGTCTATCTTCACAGCTTGCTTATGTACCTCTGCTCTGGATAGATAAGTGCACATATGTGTAAATATTAGTCATTCAGATATTCTGTTTCTTAAAAGTGCGCATTATTTTCTGTATCTCATTGCAAATGTTAAAGCTATTTTTTTAAATTCAAAAGTGGTAGTTTAGAATTTTAAAAAATTTTGAATTCCATTTTAAAACTTTTAATACTGTCACCACTCAAAACACTAATATGGTATAGTATTACTTTTACTCTTTTGCAATGCAGTATACATGCTTTTCTAAATGTGAAATCATGTTATATATAAAACTTGCATCTTCAAATGGTATCACATTTTGATATCATTTACATACATGCATCTCCAATGACAGGAAATGATTTTTAGAACTCTTTGTAAATGGCTGCGTAACATCTCTTAGCACAGGTGTGTCATGTTATCGATACCCACTTAACTGTAGTTTTGTTTCCCATTTTCTTTATTTTACAGTAGTGCTGTAATCAGTATTAAAAAAATTATTTACTTAGTGTGAAGCAATGATTATTAACTGCTGCATGTGGGTTATTGAAGTTCAATTTGATTAACTTGCACTCTGAATTTTTGTTTTGGTAAGCTTTAATGTATTTAGGAGATTGAAAGGTATATGATCAATTTTATTCCACAAATATTTGGGAAAAAATGTGCATTTCTATTGGGATTATAGCTACTCTCACACTAACACACACATGCCCGCCTACACACAGATAGACACTAATTGTTCCATTAGCTCTATTCCTATCATTTTCTAATCATCTTCTCAAATTCTTATTGCAAAAATATTCTCTTAGTATTGGTGTCTGTAATTTTCCTATATATCTGAGGCCATTATTCAGAGAGTTCAAGTTTATTGCTATTACAGTTCTATCAGGTTTTATACATTTTACCTATTGTATAATTACTCTTCAGTTTTGTACTGATTCAATTTGTAAAATATGAATCTAAAATGCTGTTGTTTTGCTTTTATTTATTTTCAAGAAAGCAAAATCTACTATGCAATTTCATGCTGAATTTAACCAAAAATCTAATTTTCAAAAATTAAACCTAAAAATGTGTATTTTGGGTTAGAAGCTTGATGTATTTCTATAACTCTGTAGAACTGTTAATTTTGCACTTACTTTATTTATCTTAGTAGCTCTGATGGCACTGAGGCTAAGAGACCTGGCTGCTAATTGAAACATGGCCAGTTCAAATCCATCAGCCGCTCTGTAGGAGAAAGATGTGGTCCTTTGCTGCTATAAAGACTTACATACAGCCTTGGATAGTACTCTGTCTTATGGGAGAGTCAGAATTCACAACAATGGGCTTTGTTTCAGTTTCCCTAATACTGATATTTTCTCTTCAGGTGGCACTTTTGTATCCTGCTACTTACAATATAGTAACTCAAGTGGTGTAGTGGGTTAAGTGCTACATTTGGTAACCAAAAGGTAAGCGGTTCAAATCTGCCGGGCGTTCTTTGGAACCTCTGTGGGGCAGTTCTACTCTGGCCTGTAGGGTTGCCACGAGTTGCACGAGTTGGACTTGACAAAACAGCACTGGATTCGTTTTTTTTTTTTTGACTTAGCCATATGAAATCTTATTTGTTCAATATATTAATGTAAAACTATTTTAAATATTTCTACTCTCAGTTACCCTGCAATTTTTCAAGAATATTAATTGATCTGTATATTCTTTATACTTAAGTCACAAAAAAGGTACATTCTACTGTTTCCCCATGTGTGGTGGTAAATTTATTGTGCTTTTAGCCTTTGTCCTTAAGTTGTTCCCACCTAATAATCAATGTAATACAGGACTGGAGAATCACTCACTGTTTGTTAGTTACAAAACGTCTTCCATGTCAGGATTATTTTGTAAATACTTTTGATTTGTAGCTTCTTAAAGACCCGTCTCTATTTTTAACTATTACAAATGCATGCTGGCTCCTCTTCTTATTCAAGTCGTTTACTGAGAACACAATGTTCCTTTATCGTCTTCCTATTCAAGCCTCTTTTTGAGAAATGTCCCTCACTTATGTTTTTGCACTTTATTTCTATTCCAATTGACATGGTTTCTGTGATTTCCTTTCATTTTTTAATGCTTTATTTTCTTCTGCATTTCTACGTGAAGCATCTAACTCTACTTGTATTTTAATCTCAGCTTGGTTTTTTGAAATCAGCTGAGTTCTCATTTACCTTGTCTCCTGCTCCCTATCCTCTTTCATCCGAATGTGTTCAATTCTGTTTCACTGAGTCTATGCCTTTGCTTTCTATTGAGGATTTTAGAAAGTTTTTTAAAGTGATTCATTCCTCTACTGAATACTTTCTCAAGAACCTTATTCTCTAAGCTAAACTTGGTTTTCTCTTTTGATAGACACATTTCAAGGCCCCATACTTAACCTATTCTTTCATGAGAAAAGACTTATCTGGTGTTTTTTGTTAAAACTAGACAAGGTGCTATAACTTTCTAACAGATATGTATGAAATTCTTTATTCCTTTTTGTATTTACCAGTTAAATTAAAAAAAAATGAATTAAAGGAAAAATATTTACAATGATAAAGCATCACAGAAAGACCTTTAATCAATGATTTATATTCTTAAATCTAGCAAAGAGAATTTGGGCCAAGTAGTTTTAAAAGTCGGTAAAGTAATTCTGTTGGAATAACTAAACAGAAAAAGAAAAAAAAGTGTTAAACTATCTATTCATTGCTCTATCCTAAGCAACTTACAATACCAAAACCAGAACCAATAAAAGCTGTCTGAATTTTTATAGGGACTACTCCCTGCTCTGCAAGGTTCCCTGTGTTCTTTCTCATGTGGGGTCCCCCACTTATAAATGAGAACATGTAAAAGGACTTCTCATGCTGCGAGTCTTCCTCACGTCTTCATCTGCTGTATTCTCTGTCTTCTCTGTCGTCTCTGCCTCCTTCATCCACTTTTAAGTGTTCATGCGATTACACCGAGTCAGCCTGGATAATCCAGGATGATCTCCATACTTTAAGGTCAGTTGAATAGAAAATTAATTAAAATTGCAAAATCCCTTTTGTCAAATAATATGATATAATCATACGATTAATACCAGTAGGCAGAGTTCATAGGGGCTGAAATGCTACCTACCACATTTACTTTCAAAAGATGAAATAGACATTTAATACAAAATGCATTTTTTTTCCCAGAAGGTTCCTCTATCCAATAGCAAAGTGCATTGAATAATTTCAATGCATAAGGAAACATAATTGGATAAAAATAAACATGCTATTTGTTAGAGGTACACAAATATATATACGATTTGTTAGTGTTTAATATGATATCATACATTGATTTTCTCAGAAGAGATTGTATTTTATTAGTAAAACAGCATTTTCTCCCTTTAGATTTGCAAGGAAAATATTAATTCCAAAGCATACACAGAAGTACTATAAAGCATGTATGTCCAAAAGAACAATATTATTATCTATTACAGTAGATTCAAAACACATGTGCCCTAATCTGTAGCTAATCAAATTCAATGCAAATATTACTTGCAAATAGAAAAATGAACAATTAATCAAAATCCAAGATGAAAAATTACATCCATACACCCCTAATTTCAATAATATGCTTTAATTTTATTAAATACTGTATTAAAATGATCTTGTGGTAATTTTATATTGTATCAGTTGTAGGAATCTATTTTTTCATGATCAGCAGAAATTCTAAATTTCCAAATTGTATCCCATCCTCTCAGGCAGATTAACATAAAATTTAATTTGTGCTGATTAGCCAGAGGAGAAGGAATCAAATTAACTTGACATATTATGTTTTGCTTTTACACTTTTATCATAATATGCATGAGTATGGGGAATTTATTAGTGATTCTCTTTGCATCAATATCAGAATTTACTTCTTAGGATCTCTTAACTAAAACAAAATATTTGTTTCCAAAATGCATTGCAGAAACCAAGCTATATTGAAAATAGTTGCATAGTATAATTTTATGAAACACAGTTTTTGTTTACCATACGTAATTTTTTGTGTTGGTTAAAGAAGATGCCTTAAATATTCAAATGCTTATAACCCTGAAGATGTAGTAGGAAAATAATCAAAAGTAGCAGATAATTTAAATTTTTTAATGAAATATATTTATTATAAAAGGCATGCTGTTGAAGTGAGAAATCTAAAGTCCGACTATCATTTGCATTTTTAGTAATGTATGCTGTAATTTCAATGAATGTTGTCTTTTAAGACAGCATATTGTTTGAGATCTGTCTGGTGTATTTCTGTAATATTCACTGGTTTGGATTGTCTCTAGTTGTTAAACAAATGTGATCATATTTTCTTTACGTTTTCAGAGCCACACCTATCGAATATACTTTCATTAAACTTTAGTAAATGTTGTTCTTTGATTTAGTACTTGTGAAAAACCAGTGACTAATTAATTGTTTGAGGAACTTTCTATTATTTATTTGACCTAGTTAGTCAGCACGTTAGATTTCATGTTAAGTAAAGCTTGATATCATATAACTATTGACATACTTCCCTGAACTGAAGGGACATGTTTATTCTCAAACTATAGATTGTGAGTCTACTGTATCCAAGACACTATCATAGGAGCAACATGGGTATAATAATGAGTTACACAGCAACATTGTACTCTAGGAGGATTGTGTTTTCTATATATACATATAAGAAAATACAGTAACAGCTATGAAAATTAAAATCAAAGACTTAAGTCATGTGTCACTTAACATCTGTATCACTCAATGTGCATTCTAGTTCTGTGAAAAAGGACAGTATGTGATTTGAACATTGTATGACTACTATATTATATACAGGCAGTCCCTGGATTACGAATGAATTCCATTGCTAAATAAGTCTTTAAGTCAAATTTATACATAAGTAAGACAGTTAAGTACAATTTGGTTTGTATAACATCAGTCATGTGTTTGTAGCACTATCGTGTTGTTAGGTATTATCAAGTCACAACAAAACAAAACACTGCCCAGTCCTGCTCCATGTCCACAGTTGGTCGTTCCAACCACTGTGTCAATCAATCTTGTTGAGGATCTTAATCTTTTTTGCTTTCCTTCTCCTCGACAAAGCTTGATGACCTTTTCCTATGATTAATCCCTCCTGTTGACATGTCCAAAATATGTGAGACACAGTCTCTCTATCTGCTTCTGAGGAACACTCTGGTTGTCCTTCTTCCAAAATAGATTTGTTGGTTCTTCTGGCAGTCCATGGTGCGTTCAATATTCTTCTCCAGAGATACAATTCAAAGACATGAATTCTTTTTCTGTCTTCCTTATTCACTGTCCAGCTTTCACACATGTATGATGTGATTGAAAATTCCGTGGCTTGAGTCAGGTGCACCTTAGTCTTCAAGGTGACACCTTGCTTTTCAACATTTTGAAGGGGTTCTTTGCAACGGATTTTCCCAGTGCAATGTGTTTTCTGATTTCTTGACTACTGCTTCCATGGGTGTTAACTGTGGAACCAAGTAAAATGAAATTTGACAACTTCAATCTTTTCTCCGTGTGTCACAATGTTGCTTACTGGTCCAGTGAAGATGTTTGTTTTCTTGATGTTGAGGTGCAATCCACACTGGGGACTGTGGTTGTTGATCTTCTTCAGCAAATGTTTCAAATCCTCTTCACTTCCAGCAAGAAGGTGGTATCACCTGCATAACATAGGTTGTTAATGAACTGCTCTGCAATCGTAATGCCTTGTTCTTCTTCATAGAGTCCAGGTTCTGGGATTATTTGCTTGGCATGCGGACTGAAAAGACATGGTGAAAGGATACAACCCTGATGCACACCTTTCTTGACTTTCAACCACATAGTATCCTCTTGTTCTGTTCATGCAACTGATTCATATACAGATTTATCATGAGCATAATTAAGTGTTCAGGAATTCCCATTCTCCTCATTATTTTACATAGTTTATTATGATCCACACATAGTGGATCATAGTCAATGAAACCCAGGTAAAGATCTTTCTGGTATTCTCTGCTTTCAGCCAAGATCCATCTGACATCAGCAATTGTATTTCTGGTTCCACATCCTCTGCTGAGTCCAGCTTGGAATTCTGACAATTTCCTGTGAATATACTGTTGCAGTCACATTTGAGTGATTTTTAACAAAATTTTACTTGTATGTGATATTAGTGATACTATTCTATAATTTATGCATTTGGTTGGATTGCCTTTCTTGGGAACAGGCATTAATATGGATCTCTTCCAGTAGGTTTGCCAGGTAGCTGTAACTCCAAATTTTGTGGCATTGATGAGTGAGCACTTCCAGTGCTTCATCCTTTTGTTGAAATCTTTCAACTGATACTCCACCGATTCCTGGAGCCTTGTTTTTGCCAATGCCTTCAATGCAGCTTCAGTTATTTTCTTCACTACCATTGGTTCATGATCATATACTGCCTCTTAAAACAGTTAATGTCAACCAGTTCTTTGTGATGTCATGACTGTGTATTCCTTCTGTCTTGTTTTGATGCTCCTTGAGTCATTTAATATTTTTCCTGTAGAATCCTTCACTA
Source organism: Heterohyrax brucei (assembly GCA_028571685.1). NCBI lineage: Eukaryota > Metazoa > Chordata > Mammalia > Hyracoidea > Procaviidae > Heterohyrax > Heterohyrax brucei. The sequence continues at coordinate 92,465,170 of CM053146.1, forward strand.
TTGCAAGCCAAGGCTTGAATTTTTTCTTCATTTCTTTCAGCTTGAAATGCATTGTGTATTCTTCCCTTTTGTTTTTCTACTTCAACCCTTTGAAGTCTGTTCATTTCTTTTGCTTCATCATTTCTTCCTTTTCCTTTAGCTAACTGATGTTCAAGAGCAGGTCTCAGTCTCCTCTGAGGTGCAACTTTGTCTTTTCTTTCTTTTTAATGATCTCTTGTTTTCTTCATGGGTGATGACTTTTATGTCGTTCCACAACTCATCTGGTCTTCAGTCATTAGAGTTCAGTACATCAAATCTGTTCTTGAGATGGTCTCTAAGCTCAGGTGAAATATATTCAAGGTCTTACTTTGGCTCTTGTGGGCTTGTTCTAATTTTCTTCAGTTTCAGTTTAAACTTGCACATGACCAGTTGATGGTCTGTGCTGCAGTCAGCACCTGGTCTTATTCTGACTGCTGATGTGGAGCTTTTCTGTCATTTCCACAGATGTGAAAAGAGACCAACATAAATGACAACTATACACATTTGTCTTAGAATATAGCACATAGTGTAGCATTATATGCTTAAAAAACATTAAAGATACACTGAAACACCTTTAACTTAATCATACAGTAATAATAATAATTTTTTGATGAGCATCAGAGTAGTGCTCCTTTCTTATTGCAAGTCATTGTATGTACCTTGAATTTTTAGTATAACAAGCTGTATAGAGGCTGATTTGTAACTATAGGTTGTACCTAGGGACTCTATTATAACCTTATGAAAGGAACCATGGATGTATATGTGGTTAGGTAATGCTTGAATGAATGCCATATGTTGCATGATTTTACCTAAATTGTAGTACTTCTTTTTTATGTTTTATGTCTAACTTGATTAAGTTAACGAGTCACCATAAATTCCAGTTCATCCATCTGTAATTTGAGGCTACTATGTTTATTCACATATTAGAAGTTTCGGATCCGACTCGATGGCACTTGGCTTTTGGCTTGGCTTTTGAGGATTAAATAATTTTTTTGTCTGTTTTCAATGTGAAAATTCTTTAATTTTGTACAGAACTAGTGGATAATTTTTCCAACAAATATATATATGTAACATTTTTCAAGTTATCTTGAAAACTTCTGTCTGATCAAACATTCTTAAAATTAATACTCCTTGCTTTTAGATAGGAAACCTTGATTGCATAGTGGTTAAGTGCTATGGCTGCTAACTAGAAGATCGGCAGTTGTAATCTACCAGGTGTGCTTTGGGAATACTATGGGGTGGTGGTACCCTGTCCTATAGGGTTGCTCTGAGTCAGAATCTACTTGATGGCAGCAAGTTTGGTTTATTTTTATGGTTTGCTTTGTGGTGGCATGAATTCTTGGAACACAAACTAATTTGGGGCCTTAGTTCAAACTAAAACAAGAAAGAAAGAAACAGAAAAGTTTTCTTTTTAATGTGTTCTTAAAAAAAGTGGGCTGTAGTTATTTCTCATATAATTTGAAGAATATTAATTAGAATGTCTGTAATATACCATGAGGACCTATTATTTTACGTGTATTTGTGTTTAAATTAAATTGCAAACAAAATACAGTGACCTTTTCCTTACTTTTTGCAATTTCATTTATACAGAACATCAACTCTTTAGTTGATTGCATAATTGAAATGGCGTTATTACTTCCTTCTACCCACCAATTTTCAGAAGAAAACCTGTGATTTTCTTTTTCTTCACAGTAAAAGCTTGGCAAGAAATTTAGTGGCTAAATGTAACAGGAGCCACTCAGAATGCTTAAAGAATCATTAAATATTTTAGGTCTTTGAAGAAAGGAAAAAAATCTTTCAAGAGCTGTTTGGAAATTTATACTGCTTGGCTGCCCTGATCAAGATTGCAGGTGATCAAACAAAGATTAAATGGCCTTCTTGATTAAAGTTTGTTATCAGAAACAGCTAGGGAGAATAATCTGCATACAAACTCAAGGGTATATTGTGTCAATAGAGATAATATGTATTTATTCAATTCATCAGCATTTTGAGCACTATTACCCTAGAACTGACTGACCTGGTGACTAGATACTGGGAGCTTTGATGGTACAGTGACATAACACTGGACTGCTTAACTAGAGGTCAAGTGTTTCACTCGAAAGCCATTCTTGGAGAAAAATGTTGCTGTCTGCTGCTGTAAAGATGACATATAGCCTTGGAAACTCGATGGGGCCAGTGGTATGCTGTCCTATGGAGTTAGTATGAGTTCGAATTGACTCAAGGGCGATAGATTTTTAATGGGTTTAAGGACTGTACTATGCAAGTTTCATTTAAGCCTCTTCCCTGGTCAGCAGAACATGTAAAGGACACAGTTTTCCTCTTTTATTCCCAGTTCTGCTGCACAGATTGCTAAATCCCATCCCTGGTCTCTGGTTTGTGCTTGCTCTCTTGGACCTTATGAGGGAGCAACACTTTTGTAGTGAAATACTGAAGTAACAACTATGCTTCATTCTTTCCATGTGTGAAAAAGGACACAAAACCAAATGCATGTTTGGTTATCCCTTGGTATCCACAACGGACTGGTTCCTTACACAAGATGGCATAGTCTTTGCATATAACCACATCATCTCACATCTGTCATCCTTAGATTACTTGTAATACCGAAAGCAATGCAAATGATATGTAAATAGCTGTTTCATCACAACTGGAGACTTGCTCTGTAAGTAGCCTTTCTCTTCTACAAGTTTCTTGAGCTCTTCTGGGAAGGCTAATGCTACCGGGGCATCAGACCAATGCAAGATCTCCCACCATCCTGAAGTTCATGAGGCTGTAGTGCTTTACAGAGCTGTCTAGTCATCACTTACTAGCCCTAAATGCCTCTCTGTTTTGGTCAGCTAGTGCTGCTCTAACAGAGATATTACAAGTGGATGACTTTAAAAAGAGGAATTTTATTTCATCACAGTCTAGTAGGCTTAAAAGGCCAAACTCAGGGTTTCAGCTCCAGGGAAGGCTTTCTTTCCCGGCACCAGATGAAGGTCCTTGTTGTCAGTTTTACCGTGGACTTGAAGCTTCTGAGCTTCAGGGACCTCGATCCTTTCTAAGGGATGTGCTCAAGTTCTGACACTGCTTCTTGGTGGTATGAGGTCCAGAAATCTCTCTGCTAGCTTCTTTCCTTTGTGTCTCAAGAGATGGCCTCAAGGCTCACAACAATCATGCACATTGAGTCCTTGCCCCACCAAGAGGACTGCCTCCCGTCCTGCCTCATTAACAGGGTTTACAAAATGGAGGAGCAGAACACAATACCTGAAATCATGGCCTAGCTAAATTGCTCTGCAGATTTTTTGGAGAGCACAGCTCAATCCACAACACTTGTGCTCTCAACTCCTCACACTTAGACTTTGCAGGATTGCTTTGACCACTTCACTGCTTTTCAGAAGCCACATATACATATATATTTTTTTCTTGAAACAAAGGTTGCAGACAGCACAAATAGCCAACAAACAAGATGTGCAGGGCCAACAGTGTTCAACCTAGTGCTCAAACTGTGAGTGCTGAGGAGAGGCCACATGGTCAGGAGTTACCGCAGGGCATGCCTCCACAACATTTCATTCTCATGGGTTTGGCATAGTGCTTGGTACATGGAGAGCCAAGTTTTGCTTTTGGGAATTTTTTTTCCCCCTAACATTTTTGAAACATGGTTGGTTGAATATGTGGGTGTGGAACCCACAAATACAGAGGGCCAGCTGTACAGAAAATAATGTAACAAAAATCATGGAAGAGGTTTTTTTTTAAAGAAAAATAACCATTCCTATATTCATCCTGATGTACAGGGTAAAGTTAATTTTTTCTGGAAATATGACCAAGTAAGGCATTGAGTATTTTTTTTTTTAATTAGATGACATAAATTACTAATCAATGGCTTCCAAAGACTTATGTCCTATTGTGTTTGTGAATTTTGTGTCTATGACTTATACAAACTCACTAGCTATTGTTCATTGGCTATTTCAAGGAGATACTGCTTATTTGTTTTGTCATTTACTAGTGGTGAAGAGGAGGCTGTGACATTATTTATAGGCTCCAGCTTCAATCTGGAGCAGAAAAAGCTGAAAACAAGAAAACATGAGAAAGACAAGAGTGAGGATGAAATGAAGATGCTTGCCCCTTTTGCCTGAGACAAATGACAGGTATGGGAAAATAGAAGTAGGGGAAGACAAATTTATCAGCCAGACAGTAAGAAGGAAGATACCAAGACGAGTAGCAGACCCTCACCTCCACTTGTCCACTCATTCACCACCAGAGTCATTTAATGTGACATGTAAGCCCCTGTTTCTTTCCCTGGGTTTCTAACATTAAAGAAAGTGTAGTTGTGGAACTGAGATCAATGGAGATAACGTCCCATTCTTTGAAGGGCTGTGGTAAAGGATTCAGTTCTGGATGCCACACCTGAAGGCCCCAGTTTTAAGTGGGAGAACTTCCAGAGGAAAAAGGCAAGATAAAAAGCAAACTCTTTTGCCATGAAGTTGATTTGGATTTAAAGCAACTCTGTAGGAACAGCAGAACTACCCCATAAGGTTGTAAAGGAGTGCCTAGTGAATACAAGTTACCAACCTTTTGGATAGGAGCCATAGTTCTTAATGATACGGCACCGTGGTTTGCATGGGAAATTCTAGGAGTGACTTCACATTAGGAAGCGTACAAAAATAAATAACTTTAATCTGACAAAGTGTCAAGTTGGGGTGAAATGGAAATTAAATTCACACAGTGGAAGGATTGCTCTGTATATTAATGAACAGGTGCACTTACTTGTAACTAAAAATGCTTAAACTTCAAGGCCCCTCATTTCCATGGGCTCTTTCAGTATTCCAAGTGGGACTCAATGTATTTACGAGATCGTTATTTTATATTAATAATTCTGAATGACTTTACTTATGGAAGACCTTCTAAGTACAGAAGCTTAAAGGCCCCTTAAAACCTGGGTGTGATCCTTTTGATATGTACACTTGTTTTCTGAAGAATCACAAAGCAGAATTAGAATGTATTATTCTGTATGACAAAACAGTATATTTGGATTAAGAGGTAAAATAATTTTTGCCTAAAATACATCATTTACTTGTAGCTGTATTTTTAGGTATACGTGTATTTGGGCACTGCCTCTCTTTCCCATCAGAACACACATTTTATAAAGTCAGAGGCTTTGTTCATTTTGTTCACTCAGTAGAGTCACAAAAACTTAATGCATTTTAAATGATTACAGTGATTAAAAGAGAATGAACTTTCAAAAAGGGTCATCCCATCAGTGACTGCCTATGGAAAGTTTGGGAGACATTTGGTAAGGAATTGGAGTGTTCTTGCGTAGAGGGAGACTCCGGTTCTATCTGAAATGTCACTGCTACGTGAGGTCTTCCTGATGTTTCTGGACAGAGTTACTTCATCCTTATCATCCCCAGAGTATTATGTTCATCTAGCCACTGAAATTCATACACACTGTATAATTAATTATACATTGTTTACTGTCTTTCTTTTCTTTATTGTGGGTTCTAAAAGAGCAGGCAGTTTAAAACTACCGTGTGTCTCTCACTAGCTGTAGTTCATAGACAGGTTGTTTTCTGTCCTGGGCTGCAGTTTTATCTTCTGTGAAATGGAACTAAGAACACACACTTCTGTAATAAAAACATGTAGGGTGTGTCTTAACAATAAAACAGTGTTAATTACTAATTTCCTTCCTCCCCACTCGTCTCCTTCAGATATCCAGTACCAAGCACTGAAGTAAACACTGAAACTGAGACATGTAGGGTCATAAAATAAGAGGATGGATTAATAAGTTCATGAATAAGGGAATTATTTTCAAACTCATTTAATTGAAGATTTAAAAATGGTGTTGTCTTTAAATTGTGTGCCAGTGCTCTTTCCTGAAAACTTATATATAAAATCTAGTACTATGTATCAGAGAATTTGTGATTGAAAGTTGATATGATCTTAATCAAGAATAGTCAACTTACTTTGAGTTCAATGTGTAATGCTTTCCCATCTCAAACTTTCAGTCAAATGAACTCTTCATGAACTAGTAGATGATACATGATATGGAGTGGTGTTTAAAATTATCATTGAATATTTATTGTGTAAGTGACTATATTAAACACATATTGTCTTATTTATTACAACTTAAAAAATAATGTTCTATTATTAACCAAAGTTCTGTTAGTAAGAGATAAATGATTCAGTATAGGACCACACATACACAGAGACACACATGCACACTCAGATTTTTAAAAATAATTTTATTGCCCAGCCAAGCCAAGTGCCGTCGAGTCGGATCCGACTCATGGCGACCCTAGGGGCCAGGGTACACTTATTATGTCTTTTTGATTTAAAAAGATTTCCTAAATGGAGTTCTTTTTACTTAATTTTAGTAGTTTTCTTGTTTCCTCTTTAACACTCAGTTGGGGAGAAAGCATCCAACACTTTCCATTAGTTTATGTAAGTGAAGTATACTTCAAATATTAAAATATGAATGCTCTTTTTACCTCTGAAAATTGTAATTTCCCTAACCAGTGCATGTTATCTATTATCTTAAGCATCCTAAAATAAATATATGAATGTTGTAATGGAATTAACTACATTGCATTATTTCAAGCTGTATCTTTAATGCACTATTAAGAAAGATGAGTTAATAAATAGAAAGACAATGTTCCTTTTACAAAGCGTTGAGAAATATAATCAGAACACTGATTCATAATAGTGCTAATTATACAAGTGAAACTACCTGCTTTTAATAGGGTGATTTCCTTTTTCCCTATGATAGAATGTTATATTCAGTAAATTATAAGGATTTCTGCAATTTATAAGTGCAATAGCCTACTTTTAACATCTAGTCTTTACAGAATGTTTTAAGCACTGGAAAATGTGACAAACCATCCATATTTCACTAATATTAACATTGTGATACATTTTTTTCTAACATACTTAATAAAAGGTATTTTAAACTCTTTTTGCTACTTTTTCTAAATACATTTCCCATCCTCTTTCCATGCTGGAACTAACTCTAAGATGGACAGTGATGTTGTGTATCTTTCCCATCTCTATATCTTATTTATACAAAAAAGAAAAAATAATAATATATACACATGCCTATATATACATACATAGCTATTCTTCATTTATAGACTATTATTATCCAGCATTTTGTGTTTATCATAACAGAGAAATCTGCTATTCAGCTAGTCTATTCTGCACATTGACAACGTACATCTGGTAGTAATGAATGTCTAGGTACAAGGCCGTTGTCATGATGGCTGTGATGGTTAAAGTTGTGCATCAACTTGGCTGGGCCATGATTCTCAGTGGTTTAGTTGCTGTACAATGTTGTTATGTGGCAGTTACATAGTGATGTAATGTGGCAGTTACTTAATCGTGTAATTTGGAAGTCAAGTAATGGTGTCACTTATGTAATGACATAGTCATAAGGATACCGATAATAGAAGTTAATGATGAAAATTTAAAAAATGTTTATTCAACTTATGTTAGAACTGACTGATTCAAGTGGCTGGAACTGTGTTGTAAATTGGAGAATATTTGTGTAGCAGTCAATCAGTATATTCATTCTTCTTTTTTGATCTAATATTGTCAGGCTTCATTTTCACATAATGCTGACTTTTGAATCACATCTTCGTCTTCAAATCTAACCATGTCAATAAACGAGGAGTGGTTGCACACACACACGCACTCACACACACATCCACACACAGTCACACATCCACACCTGCACCCCGACATACATGCCATATAGTTCACACTTAACATAATTTAGGACGTTCATTCATTTTGATAACAATGGATATGTAGAAGCAGCCCTGGTGGTGAAGTGGTTAAGCACTGGGCCACTAACCAAAAGGTCAGCATTTCAAATCCATCAGCTGCTCCTTGGAAACCCTATAGAAGAGTTTGGCTCTGTCCTATAGGGTTGCCATAAACCTGAATTGACTTGATCACAGATAGTTTGGCTTAACTTCAGATATGCAGATAAGGAGTTCTGGTAGTGCAGTTGGCAAGCACTTGACTACTAACTAGAAGGCTGACAGTTCAGACTTACCCAATGGATCTGTGGGAGAATGGTCTGCTTCTGTAAGCCAAGAAAATCCTATAGGGCAGTTCTACTCCATCATTACAGTTGCTGTAAGAATTGACTTTAGTGGTCACAACAACAGAAATGTAGATATATTTTATTCATGATGATTGCTATGCAGTTAGCCCTTGAGTTATGACAGGGTTCTGTTCCAATGATGCTATCATAAGTCACTTCTAATGTAAGCCAAATAGCTCATTTAAAAAACAAATCTCTTATTATTGACTTTATTATTAGCATTTTTATAAGTCCTATCTTTATTTGTCTTTAAGGGGTTGCAAATTACTTATAAACTTACAGATTTATTTTAATATATATAACTTGAATATATCATAAACTGGGGACTACCTGTATAGTATTTTTGCATACTATGAGTCTTTTATCCATTCTTATATTTATAACTATTTGTTTCAAATTTTTTATCATTACCAACAGTGCTTTAATACATGTAGGTACACGTACCTTCATGTAGTAGTGCTAGAACACTTTTCTAGGCTATATACTTAAATGTGGAGTCAGTAGATAGTATGGAATGCACATTTGACACTCAACTGTCTGTATCAAAATAGCTTCTCTGGTGTCAGTGTGCCAACTGTCACTCCTACTAGCAATATGTTAGATCAATTTGTTACTCTCACTTTAATCAAAGTCAGCTTTCTAAACAGTTCCTGTTAGATAGGCATATTCATTGCTGTAATATGTTTACATCTTCCAAATGATAGAGTCATTGAACATTTACTCATATTTGCTTTTGATTTTTGCTCTCTGAATGGCATTCACAGTCTTTCCTCATATTTTATGATTGTATCAACTGATATTGATTAGCCTTATACAAACAATTGTGGCTACTAATATTTGCAGTTATATTTGCTTCAAAATTTTTATTGTAATGGGTAGTTTTCATTTTTGCATTTTATGGTATCTATATCACACAGACTTTAATGTTATCGATTTTGTAAGTCACATTTAATGGTTTTGGAGATTTCAGATTTCATAGTTCTTTCTTTCAAGTACTTTTAAATTCTGCTATTTAAATGTAGGTCTTAAATTCATTTTAAATTTCAATATGATATGAGAATATTGATGTTAATTTTTTCATAACTATAAGCCACTGCTTTACCACTTACTTCTCATGCGACTTCCATGGGACATGATGTGACTGTGTGTGCATATGTCATTTATTAACTCTCTATTGCTATATTATCTTTCACCAGAAATACATTGTTTAAGTTAGAATAGCCTTATAAAAATCTTGCCTGGTGGGAAAAGTGCTGTTTCTTAGTTCTTTCTTTTTAAAATTCTCTTGGATTTTCCTAGACCATTTTTCATCCATACATATTTTAGAACTACCTTGTGAAATTGTATAAAATATCTGAGTGTGGTAAGAAATATATTTGCATTTCACTTGCAGACATAATTTGAAAGAATTATGATCATAAAATGGAGTTTTAAATCCATGAGCATGGTATAACTTTCTATTTATTCATGTTTAATTTTATGTTCAGCAGTAGTATTTTACAATTGTCTTTATTATAATTTTTGATACATTTTCAACTATGTTCCTTAAATGGTTGCAGATATTGTAACACTAGAGATGTTGGTATTTAGCCAAGGATGTTCCTTTTCTTTTCTTTTCTTTTTTCTTTAAGTTTCTTAGATTTATTCTGTTAGCAATAATGACATTTCAAATCTTTAGAATTCTTGTTATTTTTTTATTGGACTACCCAAGACTTCTAATATGATGTATGCTTTATGCTATTATTCTTCCACAAAAATATAAAGAACTTAGTAGACTTCAACTGCATATCACTTGTACATACCACACATACCCAAAGGTTTTTACAATGTTCTAAGTAAGTCTAGTTTTTTTTAAAGCACATAATAATTTAAGCTATGTCATACTGTGATTCCTTGCATTTGTTTCTTCTGGAGCTCCAGTGTTACATATGCTACAGCGTGGCAACTTAACTGTGTCTATTGACAATCTTTATGTTCTTATTCCTTTTTCTTTTCTTTTATTATGCTATGAGTCACTTCCTTTGTTTCAGTTTCCTAATTCCTTATTTTACCATGATCATCTTAGATGTTATATAATCTATTGGGATGCTTAAATGACTATATGTATATATATATATTTACTTACTAAGATTTAAAATTTATTATTTTCTTTCCAAATACTAACCCATCCATTTCTTTTGATTAAAAGGAAACCCTGGTTGCGTAGTGGTTAAATGCTATGCCTACTAACCAAACGTTGGCAGTTCAAATTTGCCAGGCACTCCTTGGAAACTCTATGTGGGAGTTCTACTCTTACCTATAGGGTTGCTATGAATTGAAATCCACTTGATGGCACTGGGTCTTTTTGTTGTTGTTTGATTAAAATGTTTTTATTTGTATTATACTTTCATTTAGCACCTTGGGGACCCTGCAGTTACCAGATTTCTTCTAGAGTAAAATTATCTTCTGTTGCTTAAGTATTTGTTGTCTTTTTGTACTTTTTTAGTTTGCCCTGTTGAATTTTGGCATGTTAGTTGCAGAAGTACCTTGGATATGTCCTCCGCTCCCTCCCTTTCTCAGCTTGTTTCTTACTTGTTTGCTGTGTTCTCAGTTTCCTTCTTTCAACTGCTGTGTTGTGGATTAAGTCATTTATAGCAGTTAATATGGAGGTGAGCCTTCCCTGTGGGAATGTTGCATGTACCATACGTTCAATCTGATTGATAATCAATTTGTTCAAGCCCAATTTATTAATTGTGAACCTGTAACTGTTTCACTTGCCTCCCTAAAGTAATTAAATTCATGTAATTCAGGGCTACAGATAGTGGTCAGTTTAAGCTTTTCAGCCTTTTTCGTGAGTATGGAGGGGTATGTGCTTTCTCTCTATTGTGACATTACTTTGATAACAAATCCTTTTATTAGGTCTTTCTCAAAATATCTTAATTTCAGTGTAGCATCAGTTTTTGGCTGATATACTGTTATGCCATCTCTGTAGGACCCTTCTAGTCTTCCCTGCTTGACTTTTGTCCAATAGAAGAGCTCACCTTCAACTTCAGATCTGCAAAGCTATGTGATTTTATGTTCCATGTGATTCCAACAGATCTGTTTAATTCAGTTTATGAGGTTTATGATTTGTGTTAATGTTCCTTTCCTAAAATAACTCATTTGTCATTGTTATATGTTTTCAGCTTCAGATAGTGAGTTGTTCATAGGATAAACTAAAATGATGTGTGTGTCTATATCTAGACTGATGTCTTACCTCTCTTTTCTTGTACAATAATAAAGTTTTCAGGGTTGGGAAGATTTAAAATATTGCACCTGTGATAGGGGAAAAATGCATTTACATCATCTAAAAAGATATTAATGAAAATAGTTAAATGAATGCTGCTAAAGGTAAATCCAATGATGTCTCTACAAATTCCAAAATTACATGAGAAGAACAGTGTTATGAAGAGAACTGTCATGCACCTGATTGTTGCATTATCTCATGGTATGGGGTGCTACCATAAGATAAAACCAGATAAATGTACAATAAGCTGAAGTAAATTGGACCACAGGTCCAGAATCATGTGGAAGAGAGTGGCGAGGCCTTTCAGAGAGGTGGCTTATTCACCAATCAGGAAATTTTTGTCTATTTCTTCACTGTATTTCTTGATATGACTCTATAGCATGCTTAGGAGACCCAACAGTTAATAATACGAAGTTGGGATTGTGTCTATAAACTTGAATGCTCTGGTGACACATTGGTTAAGTATTTGCCTACTAACGAAAAGGTCAGAAGTTTTTTGTCCACTGGCTGCTCCTTGGAAAACCTATGGAGCAGTTCTACTATGTCTCATAGGGTCACTATGAGTTAGAATCTATTCAATGGCAACAGGTTTGGTTTGATTTTTCTTTGTATATGCTTGAAACCTACACACAAACATATTCTATCCTAAAAAAATAGCAATGAAATCCTTTTTAAAAAAAATATTTGGGGATATTGGCATACAATGTGTTAGTTTTCATAAAATCCCTGGATTCTGTATGATGACACCAGAAATTTTAGCTCTTAAATGTATTAAAAATATTCTTGAGTATCACTTGATGAGCAAGCATATAAAGTGAAAACGGACTTTAATTTCTGTAAGTTTACTCATGCAGGAACCCTGAATATGAAGGTTTTTTGTTTGTTTTAATGATAAAGAGATAGTTATAACAACTTGCCATATGGGCAAAGAATACATGTACTGTCTTCATATGTTTGTAAATCTCATCACAGGAAAGAAAAAAAGAGAAGGTGAGAGAGATGAAAGGATGGAGGAAAGAATGAGAGAACAGAAAGAAGAAGATGAAAAAATTAGAGAAAGCTACAATATTTATACAGATACTTATGCAAAAACAAAAGGATTACTGTGGTTAGAATCAAATGCATTTCATAATGCATTTTGTATGCTTTGTAATTAATCCTACCCTTCCTAACCTTTAGAATGTCAATACCCTTCTTATGGATTTTGTCTTTTATAGGTACCTTTGTCGTAAATCAGGGTATACATTTTACCTTATTCTAATTCCTCAGTCTTTGGGAAAACTTCATTTTGCTTAAATCAAGTTCAGTTATGATGAAACTCACTCAGAGTAAATATTGTTTCTGAGAGCAACTAGTTTTCTAAGGTGTATGAGATGTGACAATGTTCTGTCTACTGATAAATTGCACTGTGGCAGGAAGGATGCCAGGGTAGCTATTGATTTCTTTTGTGCATAGACTCATTTTGCTACAGCTTGTAAATTGCTTTCATGAATTGACAGTCCATTAAATGTCACCCTGTGTGTCTCTTCCTTCATTATTGCTTCTTTTAACATTTTATACTTTACTATCTTCAAAGTAGATTGTCATAGAAAAATAGCGAAGAGAAAAGTCTAGTGGTACCATCACAATCTGAAGGGAAATAGATGACTTTAATAGTTAATACTGGATTTCCACTATTGCCTCTACAATGCACTTAGAAAAAAATTTTTTTGAAGGATTGTACTGAAGTACTATGGCAAAATAGGTAATAGAATAGCTTGCATTCAATTCTGAAGTTAATGGCTTTTCCTTGACATTTTATATTACAAACAACCAACACAGAATATTTGACCTGCTATTGACATTATGAAAACCCTGGTGGTATAATGGTTAAGTCTCATAGCTCCTGACCAAAGCCTCTGCAGCTGGAATTGCCAGGTGCTCCTTAAGAATGCTATAGAGCAGATCTACTCAGTCTTGTAGGGTCGCTATGAATTGGAATCAACTTGACAGCAACGAGTTTGATTTGTTTTGCTTTTTGACATTATTGTAGTTGTATTCATTTTTCATGTCAGTTCTGGTGTTTTTTCTAAATGTAGTGCAAAAATACTTATAAAGCTGTGCTTACATTATCCTCAATTGAGAAATCTTTTTTCCTTGTTGTTATAAACTTTAAGATATTTAAACACTTGACATGATTATTTGTGTCTGTTTTCTTAGTTTTCTCTATTTCATTGAATCTCAGAGAAACACCTTAAATTAAAAATGCAATACAATATTTATTTAGATTTAAAATTTAATTTAATTTAAAATTTTGTGCCATTATTACTCTATTTTTTTTCTTTTTAGTATTACTATTGTCTAGCTTTAAGTTTCATCCGTGCCAGGAGTGGCAGAAACACAATAATGCTAAAGCATCAGAAAACTTAAGAGCACACCCTCTTAACTAGCTTATAAAAACTGAAAGATATCACTATGATGTGTAATTGCATTTAAATACAAAATAATAATCATGTTTTTAAGCAACTTAATGACTAACAGTAGCAAGAGACTAAAAGTGAAAGAGGAACTTAGAACTGCATTGAATGGAAAAAGTAGGAAGTTAATTCTAGGACATGGAGTTCTAATGAGAGGATTTTACTATATACCAGAATAAGATAAAGAGAAAAGTAGGAGGTGGGGGAAAGGAGGAGAAAGAGAAGGAGGAGCTGGACTGTAGAATAAAAATGACTGGCGACAATATAGTGAGTCTAGAAGAGACATAACTTTGATTCAGCTTAAAAATTATATGTGTTTCTGTACTAGAGACTAGAATAGGAATACAAACAGTAATACAAAGGAAAGTTAAATAAAACTTACAAGAACTTTTAAAACTTTTAAAAAGAAAAAGTTCAAGTAAAAGGATGAAAAGTATACACTGTTTAAAAAGTAAAAATCTTACCTGTTAGAATTTTTTTTTAATTAAATGAATGAAGACAAAGCATCTCAAAAATGACTCAGATTTATTGGGTCAATTACAAATATAATAAAATGATATCAGTGATCAGTACACACCAACATCACAGCTAGAACAACACATTAGTACAGTAAACCTCATATTCTTTGACTGTCTATTTGGGCATATGTGTTTGTAGGTGTGTCTGTATACACACACGTATGGACACACGTGTGTATATGCGAGTATATGTATGTATATTTGTATGTGTACAGGAAGACCTTCATCGAGATGAACTGACTCAGTGGCTACAACAATCAGCTCAAATATAGTAATGATCAGAGGATGGTGCAGGACTTGGCTGTGTTTCTTTCTGTTTAGCAGACGGGTGCACTATTTGAAACCCACTTGACAGCAACTAACAACAACAACTATAAGTACACACACGCAAAATGATGGGATCTATACCCACCACTATCTAGTTGACTCCAGCTAATAACAACCCTATAGGACAGAATAGAACTGACTCATAGTTTCTAAGGATTTGAACTGGCAACCTTTTGGTTAACACTGTAGCTCTCACCTACTGCACCACCAGGGTTTCCGAAAACTCTTCTCTGAACAGTGCTTGAACCTGGTTCATGATGGTGAAAGCACCAAATCCTAGTCAGTAGAATCTAGGTGATGCACATGTACATATATACACAATCAAAGCATGTATTTAGTTCAGTAAGTGGTACATTCATTTTAAGACTGTAATTATGGTATGGCAATTAATCTTTTTAAATTTTAGTTAAATTTAATAAGCTGTAAGTTCACTTGCAATTCAAGAAAATGCTTTCATGTGCTGTAAGCTGCATGAAGAGTTGCAGCTGGGAATAACATATTAATTTCTGATAGACTGCACAGAATGGGCGATGAGTTCTGAAGTCATAACACCTGAATTTAAATTTAGCTATACCTCTTGGATTTCCATCATGCTAATTTCCTCATTTCTAAAATAAGAATCATATAGCACTTACCTTATATAATTATTGTGAATTAAATATAATAAAATGTATGCAACATAAAGAGGCATCTGACACATTTTCTTCATTCTGTTGTTACCAGTCCTGTCATCACTGTTGCAGACTTCTGCTCTGACTACTACCACCGCTTTGTCCCCCTTTGTTACCTACCAAGCGCACCCCACCAAACCGTTCTTTGTGTTAAAAAGAGTATGTCTGGAACTAGCAAACATGAATCTTACAATAACTACAATAGACTGTTTCTCTGAAAGATAAATAACAAGCCATTAATGGAGTATGACTAAGGCAATGACAGAAAAATTTATTAAGATACGGTTATTACAAAGAAAAAAGTCTGATTCTGTGCTTATTATTTTCTTGTTTGGGCAATGACTTTTATTTATGTTTGCACATACATGGGAAGAAACAAAGCCTTTGTTTTTGTTTTTTGAGAAATATCATACGTCAAAATTGAACATTATTAAACTGATGCATTTTCTTATCTTGCTAAGTGTGTTTAGTTGAGTAACATTTTCAAAAAGGCAATCATTTACCCACTGATTGGTTGTACAGTAAATATGATGATGCCAACATTGTTTTGATATTATTTATAAAATCTGATTTTTTTGTGCATTACTGTGTGCCTAATGCTATTAGGGTTATTTCTTACTTGTGTTAATTCATTTATTACAATAAATCTATTAGACACTATTTTCTAATAGTGTCTTCATACGGAAGAAAGTTATGCAAAGAGAGATTTAGTAATGTTCTATGGGTTTTCCAGCTAGGAAGCAAAAAATTCAGGATTCAACCCCAGGTACCTTCTTTGCAGTCTTTGTAATCTGTCTCTATTATTCTTTTCATTGGTTGAGACTCTTTCTTCCCTAAGCAGGGTAGACAAGGAATAAAAATATAATTTTTTAACTACCTAAGCAATATTTATGGGCATTTTTATTTATATGCTAACACTAATGTTTATTCTGTTTGCAGTCATCAAACCTTGAGAGAATTTATGAAATAAAAATAATTATTCAATAACCCTTTCAGTAACACAAAAATACTGGTAAGATTAGTTGTGTACATTGATGACTAAAACAATATACATACAGTGTGTGGAGAAGTATTTTCAAAATTACATGAAAATATTCAAATCTTATTGACTACAGCCATTATAAAGATTCCTCATAAATCACTTAGCGTATTAGATCAAATCTGATAGAATTCCATCCCCTGAGAATCTTTGCAGGTTTAGTATTAATGAAAACGTGCTGAGAAAAGATTTCAAATCACGTTTCTTGTTTCATAAAGTATTCTACAGTGCCTATTATGTGAATTATTTAGTAAGAATAAAGATGTCTTGCTTCACTTATTTTCCCAAGCTTTGAGGCCAAATATTACAAATATTTTTGAATATCAATTTTAAAGCATTAACAATAAACCCCTATATATTGCACAGATTTTTGTTAGAATGTTTAAAGTAAAATATTTTGTGTGTATTTTGAAAGATCTGAAAACACTTTTATTAATCATATTTAATCAGTTTATTATTGGACCTAAATACTTAAGACATAAATTGATGAATAGATAATTAGAATAAGTTTAGACTATACTTTAATAATTTTAAAGTGTGCATTATTATAAACATATAATATGAGTGCTTTCATGAGATTTCATAGTCAACAATATGAACTTGCTTTCTCTGAAAGCAGCTTTTTGGCTGTAAATTATATGAAGTGAAATGATTCTATTGTCTGTCACATAGTCATGCAAGATGTATTAGAATATGACCATATGTCACTATAAACTTGCACTCAAAATCCTCTTGAGTGACAAATGGTATCTTGCAAACTTGATAAGGTCTGCCTGTTTAAATGTTTGATGTATTTTTGGAATTATGAGGTGGAAAGGTGATTTTATATATAATTACATTTATCTAAGACACAGTTATTGAACTAATGTCTTATTAAAAAAACAAGCTTAAATCATTTTTCTCTTAAAAATAAACTTACTTAGGTTAAAAAAAACCCAGTGCTGACTCATAATGATAAAATAATTTTATCATAAACAATTGGTTTGAAAAGGGTAGTAATGGTAAAATAAGTCTTGACTTTTGCTATTACACATCAGTAAGTCTTTCAGAGCTTAAATCTACGCCTGAATATTTATAATTACACTTACTAGGTGCATAAACAGATGGTCATAAAAATCGATGGCCTTTGTCAAAACACTGTTTCTACTATGTTATAGAACAGAAGAGAAAGAAGAAAATCTTCCCTATTATCAGAAAATCTATCTGTTCTGATGGTTTGGGCTGTAAAGATATGTAAACACAAAAGGAATCTGGCTCAGTGTTATCAACCATATAATTTTCTTCTAGCTTCAAAGTATGCCATTTTTAGTGTTGATTGAAGCAATTGCAAATACCACTTTCAGACCAAATTACAGGGTAGAGAAGAAGAGAGATCATTTTCTCCTGTAATCATCAAACTTAGCCTCTCCCACTCCAAACTATTGGCCAGAACTGGGGAAACAAATGGCTCCTGGCAATAGCAATGAGATGACCATGGGCTATGTGGATGATAAGCATGACTTCATCTGGAATGGAATGGATGTTGATTATCTACAATGTCACCAATACAAAGGATAAACAAAACCAGCCAGCCAAGTGCCCTGGAGTCGGATCCGACTCATGGCGACCCCAGGGGCCAGGTAGAACTGACCCCCAGAGCATTCAAGGAGCAAAAAAATCTGAAGTGGTTTATTGAGACATCTTTAAAACATTAAAAATACTAAGGTATTAAAATCTTAAAGTATTACTCACAATCTGGGTTTAGATAACATGTGACAATGAAGTCCACGAGCTTAATCGTTCTAAGGGCTACATATCTCACTCCTGAACATCACTATGGTCATCTTCAAGGTACTCCCCTTGGGAAACTATCCACTGATGTCAGCACATAGTCTACACTTGAAAGCAGTGTTGGAGCTGTTTCTGGAATGGTCATTGTGCATGGTAGAATGGTGGCAAGTTCATGGACTTAGTTGATAGTTGTCTGTGAAGAAATTTTAGCTAGTAAACAAATAACTATTGGAACACCCTCCCTGCTCACTTGCTCTGTCCCAGTGATTTTTCTCTTTATCTAAAGGTAAAGAAGATGTTGGAAGGTAAACATTTTGATGACATTCAGGACATAACGGTAATATGCTGTGACAGCTCTGATGGCCATTCCAAAAAAAAAAAAAGAGTTGCAGAATTGCTTTGAAGGGTAGCCTAGGTACTAGCCAGGTACATAGCTCCCCAAAGGGAGTACTTGGAAGATGACTGTAGTGGTATTCAGCAATGAGGTATGTAGCACTTTTTCTAGGGTGAGATTGTGAACTTAACTGATTGTCCTTGTATGTATATATTTTTAACAATTTCTATTATAATCTAATGCAAAAATTCACTAAGTGTTTTAAGTGGTTGTATTTTACAATGGTTAGAAACTCTTTATAGAATCTATAAAAATATAAATATTCTTCAATTAGTTAAAATTATTTGAGTGGTTTTGATTAGAGGCATTATGAAAATCAGTCTATGAATCACACTGGAATTTCCAACATTACAGTTCATCACAGAAGTTTAATTTGAGAATATTTTTTATTGAAATTTACATTTATATCTCAAATCCTTTTCCTGCTATCTACTATTTTGATTAAGATAGAAATACTTTATACTTCAAAGTCACCATAGCAACTTTGCAATGCTTGACAAGTATTTGAAAGATACAAGAGAACAAGGAGCACATGCCCAACTCCTTCAAGTTAAAGGTCCTAATTCGGGAACAGGTTGAAGGAAATGAATAACTAACAAAATCCTTCTCCTGATACCACCCGGAAATTAAAGAGAGCTTGAAAACTGCCAGTAATCCGAACTGAATTTTCCCTACAACAAAGAGCTGATATTGAGGTAGCATGATCCTTGACCAGTACTGGCTTACTAAGAGTGGCTCTGTGAGAATGGTCTCCCTGGGATGTGGGGCTCGGGTAGTGTATTATCTCTAGAGAATTTTGAAATAATGACAAAGCCAAATAAAAACAAGTCCAACTACCATCATAGGCTCAAGTTCTGAGCAATGTCAGTCATAAAAGTTTCCTTTATTTCAAGTGTGTTTTACTGCTTGAAGTTGTAAGCAATTGCTGTTTTCTTTTTTAATGTTGACGCTTGATGATATCTGGGTAAATTTTAAAGTAGCAATTTTTTATTACTTATCCTTTAATAAGGACCCCTGGTGGTGCAATGTTTAAATAGTTGGTTGCTAACCAAAAGCTTGATGGTGTGAACCCACCACTGCTTCATTGAAGAAAGACGTGGCATCTGCTCATATAAAGATTGCAGCCTTGGGAACCCTATAGGGCAGTTCTACTCCATCCTTCAGGATCATTGTAAGTCAAAATTGATCACAGTAGGGTTTTTGTTTCTGCTTTTGGTAGTTCTTTAATAAATATTGTACTGTATTGTCTTTGTCATTTGGTGCTGCTATAACAAAAATACGTGTGGGTGGCTTTTAAAAAGAGAAGTTTATTTCCTCACAGTCAAGTAAGCTAAAATTTCAAATTCAGATCAATGTTCCCCCAGACTGGGAGCTTCTTCACACAGGGACCCTGGGTCCAAAGGAGGCACTCTGCTTCCGGCACTGCTTTCTTGGTGGTATGAGGTCCCCAATTCTGCTAGCTTCACCTTCCTCTTATCTCTTGTAAGATAAAAGGTGGTGCAGGCCACACCCCAGGGAAACTTCCAGTACATTGGATCAGGGATGCCACCTTAGTAAGGATATTACAATCCCACCAAATCTTCTTTAATGTAAAATTACAATCACAAAATAGAGGACAACCACACAATATTAGGAATCATGGCCCAACCAAGTTGATACACACATGTTTGAAAGGACATAAGCTGATCCATGATGTGCACATAGATATTAATTTGCTGTACAGATTGAACCCTGACACATGCAGAATTAACTATCATGATATTGTTATCTTTGTGTTTTGGTTTTTTGTTTACTTGAGAATAAATTCATAGTAGCTTGAAATCATTCATGATACAGAGGACGTCTTTAGCCTTTGTAGAGCTACATTACATATTCCTACATTAAAACAGCATATTCTAAATAGGCAGTGTTGTTGTTGTTGTTGTTGTTGTTGTTGTTGTGGGCCCACGAGTAGATTCCAAGTCACAGTGGCCTGATAGGACAGAGAAACACTACCCCATAGGTTTTCCAAAGCGTGGTTGGTGGACCAAAACTGTCAACCTTTTTGGTTAGCAGCCTGAGGTCTTGGCCACTTCTCTGCCAGGGCTCCAGGCAGGGGAGTAGAATGATCTTAAAGATTAAAGACCATGAGTTATTCAAATCCGTCATTCTGCATGCAAAGCGATCTCAGCTTTGTGGAGTTCACTCTTATGGAAGTATTCTTCTTGAGTTTTCTCTCTTTATAAAATCAGATTAATGTCATTGCCAGTTCATAAATTTATCCTTGTTTGCATTGTAATATTGTCTTAGACTAGGTTCACTAGAGAAGCAAAATCAGTTGTGTGTATATACGTCAGGTCTCAAGCTGGGGGCTTTTCCCAACTCAAGTAGCTGCAAAGGCTAATGACCCCAAGACTGGCAGGTCAGACAGCAGGCCGCTGGCTCACAGGCTGTGGAGGCTGATGAATTCCAAGTTTGTGAGGTAGTGTGGCAGGCTCAAGGCTCAAGAACTGGAGGTCAGATGATGATGAGGTAGATGAAGGATGCAGAGTAAGGAAGAGAGCTTTGCAAGAACATCCATAAATATATTGCATGCGGGCCATGCCCCCAGGAAAACTCCTTTTACAACTGATTGGTGGATCACCAGAGATCACATCATGGGGGGTGACTTTGTCATTGTATAACTACCGAAATACATCATTACGTAACTGCCAAACCACGGAGAATTATGGCCCAGCCGTGGTTCCTGTTAACATACAACCTTAACCAACACAGATAGGTATTTCAGTTTCTATTTATTTTATTTCATTTTCTTGGCAAGATTGCTCATGACTGTATGTAGTTCAATAAAAAGAAGCAATTCAAATTTTTTTTATCTTGTTATTTGTTTCATTTCAGGATTACACTGAAAACCATTTAGTTTTATGAAAGCTGATTAATATTATGTCACCCATGTGTTAAATATAGACTATATACTTTTTGCCCTATACAACTTTTTGCTAAAGTTATTCATTAAAATTTCATATTTGGAATTCTATTTTTTTCCCTTCTGTGCCCACTGTGAAAGGCCACATGAATGACACAAGCCTGAATAAATGTATTTTGAACTTACCTCCATGTTGATAACTTTGGTATTCATTGTTTTTGTTTAATTCCTTGAATTGTTGCTCCGGGCTTTGATTTTAGAGAGTATTTGTACTGTATCTTTTTAAAGTATACTTTGTTCCTCCCTTTAGTTTCAATGGATAGACTATTTACTGAATCAGAGCTGTTGAATGGGAAAAATGCATAAAAATAGACACAAAGGATATAGTGAAAAATGTAAATTAGGAAATTGTTTAATATTATGTTAAGGTTATGTTAAGTATAACTAGGATATGAGCATATAGATGCATATATTAATAATTAGATAAAATAGCCTTTAGCTTTTCTCCTTAATGTAAGAAAGCATTTATTCCATTTCTAACACCATCAGCACTGTTATGAAATGTGTCTGTTAATGCCTCCATAACATCTAATTGGGACCTCATCTTTGTCCTCTGCTCTCAATAACATCCTGTACTCACTGGATTCTTTTGTGGCATGCGTGATTATTTTTCCTTGGTAACCTTTTATTGAATGCCAACAGTGCCTATTAGCTAGATTTTCTGTTCCATATTTAGTTAGATATTCCTTTAAAACATAAGTCCAGCCAGATGTAACCATAAGCAGGCAGACGGTTCTCAGTGTTTTTTTTTTTTATGATAAGAAAATGGAAATGGTTCCCATGAAGATGTGGCTTCTCAACAGTCTCAACTCAAGGTATGAAAAACTTGTGGGTTTGCAGGGGTTACTTTTTAAGCCCCGTGAAAATAGAAAAAAAATGAACATAAACACAGATGTTTAAAATAAGGAATTTGCATTTCTGTTAATAGTATGTTCAGTGGAACACACACACAGGAAAAGAATTGCTCCATAGGGTTTCCAAGGGGTAGCTGATAGATTCAAACTGCTGAACCTCTGAGTAGCAGCTGAGCCCTTGATTTCTGCGCCACCAGGGTTCCATGTTTGCTGGCAACAGGGGTGCAAATAATCATTTATGGATAGAACATTTAGTTTACTGCTAGACTAAAATGGCTTTGTGACCAACTACTTGATTAGTACAGCTGCAAGAAAGACAAGTCCCTGGAGAAGGACATCATGCTCAGTAAGGTAGAGGGTCGGCAAAAATGAGGGAGACCCTCTATGAGAAGAATTGATGTACTGAGCTGCAGCAGTGGGGCTGAAACATAGCAATGACATTGAGGATGGCGCAGGACAGCGCAGGGTTTTGTTCTTTTTTACACACGGTTTACAGGAGCTGAAACAGACTTGATGGCACCTAATGAACACTATGAGAGAATTTAAACTGGAAAACAATTTATATTTTAACAGGGTTAATAACTCTCTATGTAATTGAATTGAAGACATTTCCTTACTGCATATGAAACCTACAGTCCATTGTATGTGTCAAGTATTGATTTTTGAGAAATTATTATGCATTTGCAAGCTAAAGAATATTAGAGCTTATACTGCTGGATGTTGGCACAGATCAGTACCTGCTTGTATTTGATGTAGCCATGGTTAAATAAAGATATATTGAAAATCAAGTTAGGACAGTAGGTGAGGTAATAATGAAGGGTAATATGCCACCTTGAAGACTAAAACATGCCTGACCTAAGCCATGGTATTTTCAGTCACATCATATGCATACAAAAACTGGACCATAACCAAAGAAGACAGAAGAATAATTGATGTCTTTGAATTGTGGTGTTGGAGAAGAATGTTGAATGTACAATGGACTGCCAAAAGAACCAACAGCTCTGTTCTGGAAGAGGTACAACCAGAGTGCTCCTTGGAAGCAAAGATGGCAAGATTGCATCTTACATAATTTGGACATGGTGTGAGGAATATCAGGAAAGATGTCCTTGGAGAAGGACATCATTCTTGGTAGATTGGAGGGTCAATGAAAAAGAGGAAGACCATGGACGAGATGGATTGACACAGTGGCTGCAACAATGGGCTTAAGCATAGAAACAGCTATGGACCTGGCGCAAGACTGGGCAGTGTTTTGTTGTGTTGTTCGTAGGGTCACTATGAGTCACAATCAACTTGATGGCACCCAACAACAAAATGCACCAAAATGATGTGATCATAAGAAAATGAAAATATAAATTGAGTTTCATACAGGCTATAATTTACTACCACTTTTAAAAAAGTGAAAGTGTAAAAGTCAAGCAAGCATATAAAAGATTAACATAAATTAGTGAACATATAATCAATAGGCACCACAAGTCACAGCATATATCTAGTATATAATACCTGTTTTTTTTAGTGTAACAGTAGGATGAATAATGTAAATCTTTTCTTCCTGTTACTCACCGTTTAGGATTCTAGGCAGAGTTTGTAAATTTTACCGGTAAAATTTACAGGTAAAATTTTACCGGTAAAATTTACAGGTAAAATTTTACCGGTAAAATTTACAGACTACATGTCTCTTTTATTCTCTCTTTTTTACAAAGCACAGAAAGATGTTTTAATACATGGTATGTATATTTTATCATATTTCAAAGGATAAGCACTAGAGTTTCATAAAGATAGTTTTCAGGTTATTAAATTCTCTTTTCTTCAGGCAGACTACTAAACTGTCAGCAATTCTCAACCTGCAAGTTAGGTTATTTTGCTGTATTGCCTAATATTTTTACTGTACCTCACAATTTTATGTCTTAAATTTTTCCCAGCCCTTAATGCCACAAAAGTTTTTTTTTTAAAAAAAATATTGACTTGCTTACAGGTATGAAATTAATTTTATAATCTGAAAAATTTGTAATGGATAAAGCATCATGAACAATTAAACAATAATGGTGCCCCCTTTTGCTGAGCAGAACATTTTTTAAAATAGAGAACACTTAATGATGCTCTTATGCCTGTTTATGAAAATTTCAAGTTGAAGAATGTTAAATATCTACTTTAAGAAAAATAAAAAGAAATTGAATAATTACAGTCTGTAGCTTATTTCTAATACTATTGAAATATTTCTTATATGTATAAAGAGAAGATGTAGATCTTTCATCATTAATAACTAAATATGTGGTAGCATCATGTGAATATGCATATGTCTTTGCTCTCTGTATTTATTTAAATAAACACTTGACCATACTTATAGTCTATAACATATATGGCATCAAACGATTAAATAGTGTGATTACCTTTCTAATCCTCTATTAAATCACACATTCTACTCATTCAGTTGTAACACTATGAGGAAATATTAAACCACATTTTTGTTAAACATATTTGGCAGGTTAACAGTAATGTGTTTTGACTTCAGAGTGAATAGTTGTTGCACTGAACCACATACAGTAAAGTTAGACATGTTTATTGTAACAGTTGAAAATCTACAGAGCAAATTAATTTCCGAATCAACAATTTATACACACCTTATTTCATGACTTCGGTGGCAAACGTCTGAATGTGTCAGCACATCGCTCTCTTCTCCTTGGAGTTTGTCATGTCCATTTCCCCAACTTTTCTTACCCTACTATCCTTCTAAACTTTGCTTTTGGCCTAATTCTGCCTTTTAGGTCTTGATTGTTCTGACATGTACATTCCTCACTGGTTGGTGTTATGCATTTTATAGCCCTGTCTGCCATATGGCAGGCTGTAAGTAATCTCTAGGAGTGATTTTAGTCCCAAATTTGAAAGAATATCTAATTCTTGGAGGATCCACAAATGTCTGTCAGACAAGTCAGTCTGCTCCTATATGTGAGTTTGAATTTTGTTATATATTTCTGTCCTACTCTATCCACAACATACACTGGGGTCCTGCTCAGAGTTCTTGTTAGTGGTAGCCTAGCAGCATGCAGTTCTTCTGGTCTCAGACAAATGGAAGCTGTGGTTTATATGTCTTGTTAGTCCTTTGGACTAATTATCTCCTTGTGCTTTGATTTTCTTCACTTTGCTTTGTTCCACATGGAAGAGATCAATTGCTGTATCTTAGAAGGTCACTTACAAGGCTTTAAAGATCCTGGTTGCTACTCAACACATAGGATGTAGAACATTGTCTATATGGATTATGGTATGCCAGCTGACCTAGATGTACCCTGAGGCAATAGTCCCTAGCCTTCAAGCCTGATATCTCAGTCTCAGGACTTGTATGATATGGCTAAGAAGTTCTCATAACTGTGTGCCCTGTGCTCATGATTGCATACATAGGTATACTTGCAGCGTGTATACATATATATGGCACTTGGCTGCCTGGCATACATATATATACAGCTAGGTGTACCTCTGTATGTCCCCGCACTGTCTAGTTTACATGTCTACCTACATATCCACTCATTTTATTGTTTTTTACACTGTTTTTGCAGGATTACACGTATATAGTAATTACAGTTGTTTTGAGCCCCATGATGCAGTGGTTAAGAGTTCTACTGGCAACCAAAAAGTTGGCAGTTTGAATTTATCAACTTCTCCTTGGAAATCTTATGAGGCGGTTCTTCTTTGTCTTATAGCCAAGCCAGCCAAGCGCCAGCAAGTTGGATCCGACTCGTGGATAACTCAAAACTGACTCAATGGCAGTGGGTTTTTGGTTGTTGCCTTTTAGTGTTGGGTACCTTTCAGTGTCCTGACTTCCCTCATAGTATGTGTTATCTCTCCCTTTGCCAAAGTTAGTATGTCTCTGCTATCTAGTCAGTCATTCTCCTTCTCCTCCTCTCCCATCCTGGTAGTTGTCCCCAAATATTTCTGTTAATATGTATAGATTTATGTCAAAGGATGAGAAAGGAGACATTCACTCTGACCTTTAAACTTACTCAGCAACAAAACAAAAGAAAAACCTTCAAAAGCTTTGCCTATCTCTTTTTACCAGAAATTGTACTTTGTTTATAATAAACTATGGATAACTACCATTAACAGAATAAACTAATGCTGTGTAAGATTCATGCCCTTTTTGTTCTGAGTTAATTACTACAATAAATAAATTCATACACACAAAAAATATGTATGTTCTAATGTTTAAACATAAGATAGAGATTGACTGTATTTATTTTTAGACAAACTTCTGTAGACAAATAGTTTACAGAAGTGACTCTACACTTCTGTATGAACCTGCAACCACAAATCAATACTTGCATGTACAATACAACAGTTAATATTCTAAAAACATTATTGTTGTTAGGTGCTGTCGAGTCAGTTCCAACTCATAGCGACCCTATGAACAACAGAACAAAACACTGCCTGGTCTTGCACCATGTCCACAGTAGTTTTTATGCTTCAGTCCATTATTGCAGCTACTCTGTCTATCTGTTTCCTCTTTTTCACTGACTCTGCCAAGCATGATGTCCTTCTCCAGGGACTGATCTATCCTGACATCATGTCCAAAGTATGTAAGATGCAGTCTTTCCATCTTTCCTTCCAAGGAGGACTCTGGTTGTACTTCTTCCAGAACAGATCTGTTGGCTTTTTTGGCGGTTGACGGCACATTCAACATTCTTCTCCAACACCACAATTCAAAAGCATGAATTCTTCTTCTGTCTTCTTTGTTCATGGTCCAGCTTTCACATGTGTATGATGTGATTGAAAATACCATGGCTTGGGTAAGGCACATTTTAGTCTTCAAGGTGACATCCTTACTTTTGAATACTTTGAAGAGGCCCTTTGCAGCAGATTGTGTCTTTTGATTTCTTGACTGCTGCTTCCAAGAATGTTGATTAAAGACCCAAGGAAAATGAAATCCTTGACAATCTCAATCCTTTCTCCATTTATGGCAATATTGCTTACTGGTCCAGTTGTGAGGACTTTTGTTTTCCTAATGTTGAGGCGCAATCCATACTGAAGGCTGTGGTCCTTGATCTTCATCAGTAAGTGTCTCAAATCTTCTTCATTTCCAGCAGGTAAGGTGGTGGTGTCTGCATAATGCAGTTTGTTAATGAGTCATCCTCCAAACCTGATGCCACATTGTTCTTTGTATAATCCAGCTTCTTGGATTATTTGCTTGGCATACAGATTAAAATGGTATGGTGAAAGGATATAACCCTGACGGACACATTTCCTGACTTTAAACCATGCAGTGTCCCCTTGTTCTGTTTGCATAACTGCCTCTTGATCCATATACAAATTCCTTAAGAACACAATTAGTGTTCTGGAATTTCAGTTCTCTGTAATGTTAGTCATAATTTGTTATGATCCACACAGTCAAATGCTTTTACATAGTCAATGAAACACAAGTAAAAATCTTTCTGGTATTCCTTGCTTTCAGCCAAGATCCATCTAACATCAGTGATGATATCCCTGGTTCCACATCCTCTTCTGAACCTAGCTTGAATTTCTGGCAGTTCCTTGTCAATATATTGTTGTAGTCTCTTTTGAATGATCTTGAGCATTAACATAATATAAAACCTTATTTGTATATAGTAATAATATGAAATTTTATTTTTAATGAGACCGATTTGAAATTATGTTGACCTTCATCTTATCTGTTAATATAGGTCTGGAAGGAGAAAGTAATCAATGAAAAGCTTACATGTATTTAGTTTTTTTTAAAGTTATTTTTAATTTATATTCATTTTTATATTTTCAGGCATATATTTTTGTGTATGTTTCTCCAATAATTCTAAGTGAGAATGCAGTGATCCCTGTGTCATTGGTAGTAACAGTTGAGATGGAAGAAATAGACCAGAGTAAAACACAGACAATCCATAGTTTTTGATGAGAAGCAAAAAGTGAGAGACATTTTACAGTGTACTCATTAGGTAATCTACAGCTCAAAGGACTCATAGGTTTTTGAGGTTGTATATTAGATGTTACTGCCTCAAAAAAATGCAATTGAAAGATATAGCTGACATTCTATTAAATATTATTTTTGTCTTGATGGAAATGTGTATACAAATGTATATTTTGCAGAGAAGAAACTGTTGTTTCACAAAATGTGTCTTAGTAAATATTAATGTGTGTGTGTGTGTGTGTGTGTGTGTGTGGCTTGGCTGGGTGTGTGTGTGTGTGTTTAATTCTATGGCATAGCAGTTAAGTAGTAACAAGGCTTCATATACACTGATTCAGTGCTTAATTTTTATCAGAAACAAACAAGAAAAGCCCGTCTTCTGCTGTGGTGTGAATTTGTCTGCCCCTAGGACTAGCACCATGTGTTGAATTCATTATAGTCTTTCATGGGATCCCAGGAGAGATTATTCACAGCTGTAGATTTACTGCCAAGCACCCGTAACTGTTTGGCCTTTATTGTGAGCACAAAGACAAGAAATTATTCAGTGGAAATAATTCATAGCAGTATATTAAAAATAATAAGCATTACTTGCAGTCAGTGATGCTGGAGGTTTATCGTTTCTGACACTTGATTCCGGTTTGCGGCAGCCCCCAGAATTTGTGCATAACACCCTACATCCTTTCAACATCTTATAGTACAGTCTGAGTTTTTACAGTTTCAAAGCAAGCTGAGGCATGCTGGCACCAGACATCTGCCTATCTGATTGATTTTCCTAAAAGTGTATTTAATTATTCATTGAAGAATCCACTTAACAATCCCATCTATTTTTAACCAATTAAGTTCACATTAAAGGTTTACCAATATCATTCTAATAATAAAAGCTGTCTGACATTTGGCCTGATAGTATCCTGCGCCAGTATTCTATATCCTATTATGGATATAAAGATCTAAAATATGCTCTAAGACAAATCATAAAAATACACAGAGCTAATACCTTACGTATAATGAATGGTTTCATTACTGAGATAGTGTTACAAGGCAGTATGCTTTTTGACATCTATATAAATATTTAATAAATTCGCAGAATTGTCAACCTATTTTTCCTACAAAATTAGAGACCTTAAGATGTGATACTAAAAGTCTCAGAAAAAGTATGATCATATAAAAGTAGAGAAAGAAGTGTAATAGGAATTCAGGTGGAGTCAGAACATTTTTGTTAATCTGCCAAACATGTATATTAAAAACATGGATTTATTATTTCTTCTTATGTTTCCTTTGTTGCTAGAGGAAGTTCTGGGATTAAAAATATTTTTTTCAGAAAAAGACATTTTCAAATACCTGTTTTTCAAAGGTCACAGAATTTGTGAGTGAGAGGGCTACTTAAATCATTCTGTTGAATGTACCACAACTTGTAAGTAAATAAACTAATGTCCATAGACAGTAACTGGCTTGTCTAAAGTCATGTAATGTTAATAATGTGAGAGTTAATGATGTAATAACATAATGTCACACCATATCCCTCTCAGTCTAGGATTATTTCTACTGTTGTTGCATTTTATAGTCCCAAACTTATAACTTGTCTTTCTGTTATGATTAATTCACATCTTGTTTTCTTGGAAGTTAAATTTCCTAATAAATATTCATATGTGCTAGATAAATTACAATTGATTCCTATTACTTATGTGTATTCCCAGAAGAAAAATTCAGTCTTAATTGCCTAATGTTGACTTCCATTGTGTTTATGCCTTCTTGTTATTGTTAGCTGTGATGGTGTCCATGCTGGCTTGTGGTAAGCCCTTATGTTATAGAATAGAACTGCTCCATAGCTCTGGTGACACAGTAATTAGGCACTGCGTTGCTTGGGCAAAAGGTTGGCTGTACGAACCCACCAGCTGCTCCAAGAGAGGAAAGACCTGTCAACCTGTTTCTGTAAAGATTTCTAGTTAGGAAACACTGTGGGGCAGTTCTATTCTGTCTTGTAGGGTCACCATGAGTTGGAATTGACTCTCATGTAAGCAACAACAAATCTTTATGGAAGCAGATTTCCAGACCTTTCTTCTGAGGGACTGCTAGATGGCTTCAAAATGCCAGGCTTTTAGGTTGGCAGCTGATTGCAAACCATGTGTACTACCAAGGCTCTTGCTTATGCCTTAGCTCTTCCATAGACTTAAATTTAAATTTTCTTTAACAAGTAATATTTACTTTTTTCTTTCTGTATTTTAAACACTTGTATCTAATGTTTGTCTATTGATATATTATTCTTCCTAGACACCTTGTTACCTAGTTAGACATAATGTTCATTGGAAGTCAGTGGGTACCACCACAAGACGAAATAAGAAAAAAGAAAGAAAAAGACTAGTTCTCAACAACTATGAGGGCAAAATCAGTGATGCAATTAACTTAATATTTATTGTTATACTCAAACTATTAATGTAGCCTACACATTTGCAAATTACAAGTATAAATTACAAGTATATTTCAGTGTAAAATGGAAACCCTCAAACACCTCTTCCACAAATCATATTCTCTTGTCTATAATTACTTCTTATAGCAGATTGATGTTTACTATTCTAAAAGTAATTTTTTATATTATGTATTTACACTCTATATTCATATACTACTGTTAATACTACAGTTGTGATGAGTCAGACGTGACTCTAAGGCAGTGGGTGGGTTTGGGAGAGATGTGAATTTCTGCTTTACATAAAATTCATGTATACTTATATGTACATACACACATATGATATGTATGTAGCTATACAGTTTTAGAACATATACTTAATAATATGACAATATATAATTGACATTAATGTTGCATTTCCTAAAAGTAGAGCCAGAGGAAAGATTTAAGTGTGTGAAATTTATTAAAGAAATGCTCTTTCAGTAAAGTCTCTGGACTTAGCAAATAAATATATAGTCTACCCAGTGACATTTTAATTTCAGATAAAGAGTGAATAGTTACTTGCAATATTTGACACATATGTATACTAGATTTGTATTTCTTTCTTTCTTAAAATTCTACTTTATCTTGACATTCTTTGTCTGACAACCATACTCAAGAGAGAAGGTGTAAACCAAGAGGATAGAACAGGTGAAAGAGTTCAACAAAGACTTGGTCTTGTTTGACATCTAGTTACAGCCTGACTCTGTGGGAGTTCTAGGGCATCAATTGCCCTATAAATCTTGCCCTGGCTTGGGGCTTGCTTTTTGTATGTGTGGCCATCAGTCACTGGCTTCCAGCTGTAAGGTATGGCAATAGGGGCATCCAGTCCTGGATAAACATCTCCCTTTCAGCAAAGGACAAGTCTCCATAAAAGGTGCCTGCTTTGAACTGTTC
Organism: Heterohyrax brucei; assembly: GCA_028571685.1. NCBI lineage: Eukaryota > Metazoa > Chordata > Mammalia > Hyracoidea > Procaviidae > Heterohyrax > Heterohyrax brucei. Next base: position 92,496,763 of record CM053146.1, read on the forward strand.
ATGGTTAATAATTCAATTAAATACAAACACATTTATGTGCAAATATAAGCTTACAAACATCTTTCAGTACTGAACATATTTTGGTTTATCTTACAAAACATATAGAAAGATACAGATTATCAACAAAATTTTTAAGAATTCCTTCTTCTTACAGCAGGAATCCAGGGCATGTTGTAACCCAAAAGGTAGATTTCAGCTGCTTTGTTTCTTCCTACAGGATCATCTCTTTCTCTGCCAGCACTTTTTAGCATTTTTTTTTTTTTACCTATAATTGAGACAGTTGCATTAAGTCTCCATCCTCTGCTTATTATCTTATTGTCTATTTCCAATGTTGATAGTCTCTACAGCCAGTTATAATTTGTAACTTTTAAATAGTATTTAAAATTTCTAAACTGAGTAACCAATTATATGATAGTACATTAAGCTTTCTATTAATAGTAATGGAGATGTTTCATTTCCACACTATTATAATAATGATAATTTCAGAGATATTAGGGACTTCTGAAACCTGTAAGATGGAGTAGATCTGCTTCAAGGAGTTTCCCAGGAGCACTTGGTGGATTTGATTTCCCACCTTCTTCTGCTTAGCAGCTGTAGCTCTTAACTGCTTCTCCAACAGGGCAACACTACTAGAACATGATAAATACATAACTTTCTAAGCCACTGGGAAGACCAAGCTGGGCAGAGGGCAAAATAGTTGGTCTCTAAGAAGCTAAAAGCATGTAAAAAAAAACTTTCCAACCCAGGCTAGATTGGGTTCAGAAAACCTAAATGGTAAGATCAATTAAATTATGTGATAAGGAAAACTTCCCAAACCAAACTCACTGCTATGGAGTTAATTTCAACTCATACTGACCCCATAGGCACAGTAGAACTGCCCCATAGAGTTTTCAAAGAGCACCTGATGGATTTCAGCTGCTGATCTTTTTGTTAGCAGATGAAGCGTTTAACCACTATGCCCCCAGGGTTTCCATGAGAGGGAAAGGTGAGTTTAAATTGCTGGAGGAAGGTGGGGGAGAGGGTGGTGTAAGAAATAGATAATAATGTCCAGTGCAAGCTAGCACTGAATTTTTTTGTTTATAGAAGCTATGTTTGGAATCTAGTGAAGACAAGGTGCTGAGCTGAGGGCAGGTTAGAAATAAATGAGAAAGTTTCCAAGTAATAATTGGGAAGGCATCAAGTGCCTGGATCTTGTCTGTATTGTATTTTTGTTTGTTTTCAGGATGCTCTTAAAAGTCACATGTTCAAGGGATGACACCTTATCCACAAATGCCAGCCAAGTGCCGTTGAGTCGGATCCAAATCCACAAATAAGTTGTTATAAAATGATTATTTTGTGAAATGCAATATTATTCATCATACTTCTCATTGAAATAGTTTTTACATATCATGTAAAGAAATGAATTTACCAGTCTTTTAAGTAATTTAACAATATAAGCTTAGTATAAGATGATCATGTTTCTTTATGGGAATTTGAAAAAAGGAGAATAGGAGGGTGGAGTCAAGATGACGGACTAAGCACATGTCTCCTTATATCCCTCTGGAAACCAAGACCTGAACTGATAATCAAACGCAGCCTTCTGGTCACCTAGTGAGCCCCCAGGACACGGCACAGGGCTGTTAATTTGTACTTCATACCACTGAACGAAAAACCTCGTCTCTTTCGCTGGCTAGCCCTGGCTCCCACAGACTGAAGGTAAACTCACCATTTTGACTTTTTTTTCCCTGTCTTGGCCAGCGGGCAGAGCTGGGTCTTGCCTAGTGGCTAGACTCAAATGCACTGCTGGTAGGATAGGCAGGCGAACTTGCCATATTTTGAGAGCCAGCCTTAGGACTCTGTTCATCTAGCCACTTTAGGCCTGTCTTTTTATCACTGCCACAGCGTGGTTTGTACAGGACCTAATTCTTAGCTTGGGAGCCAGCACCTGCAAACAGCACAATGCTTCTCACCTACAGTGGGGGCCCAGCAGCAGAGGCTGAGGACTCACTACCTCTCAGCACTTTTAGCCCCTCTATCTGCTGACAGTGTGGAGGGTGTCATCTTAGATATGACAGCCACAGCTAGACCTAATTCTTAGCTTGGGAGCCAGAGCCTGCCCACAGGAGAGCGCTTTTCTACTAGAAAAGCAGTAGTTTATGCAGTGTTGCCTAAGGCTGTGCCCTGTCAGCAGAAGCCAACAGAGAAGTAGCATTGCTGTATTCTGAGCTAGTTTGTATCATCTGGGGTTGGATATAGAGGTGCTTACTTTGCCAGTTGGGAAGAGGGACCTCTACACCTGAAAACCTGACTGACTTGGGAAGTGGTCAGATACCTTTTGTTTTACATTTTAAGAGAGCCTGGAGAAACATCCACAGTCTATGCTCACAGTAACTCCCCCAGCCTTTACTTACTCACATGAAACCCAAAAACCAACAGATGCTTGTGGCATACAAGAAATCACCAATGGCTTCAGAAGGCTCACAAACCAACAACCAAGGAGTTTTCCAGATGAAGAAATTTTTCTGAAATCAGAAGGTGAATACACAAGGATTATATACAGAGCCCTTCTAGACCTTATACAAAATGCAGCACAACAAAATGAAAAATTAAGCAAGCTCTTCCATCTGATGGAACACCAGTACTCTGAAATCCAACAGATCAAGAACAAAATCGAAGACATGGAACCTTCCATTCAAAGCCAAGAAAACAATGGAACAAATGGAAAAAAGCATTTCTGACTTGGAAGACAGAGTTACTGATGCCAGAGTCTATGAGCAGAAATCGGAAAAAAGAAACAAGAAAAATGAAGAAGCATTAAGAACCATGAGGGACTCTATTAAGAGGAACAACCTTCGATTAATTGGAGTCCCTGAATAGGGTGAGACACCTGAGAACACAGGGAGTATCATTGCTGAGCTGCTGACAGAAAAATTCCCAGAGATCATGAAGGAAGAGAACATAAACATCTCAGATGCATATCGTACACCACCCAACATAGATCTCAAAAGAAAGACTCCAAGACATATTATAATCAAGCTTAACAAAATGAAACATAAGCAGTGTTTTAGTCAGCTAAAGCTGCTCTAACAGAAATACCACAGAGTAGATGGCTTTAACAAAAGAAGGTTTATTCTTACACAGTCCGGTAGGTTGCAAGTCCATATTCAGGGTGTCTGCTCCAGGGAAAGGCTTTCTCCTTGTCGGCTCTGGAGGCAAGTCTGGTATCACATCAGTCTTTATCCAGGGAGCGTCTTGGCTCAGGAACCTCAGGTCTGAAGGACACACTTTTCTCGCGGTGCAGGTTTCTTGACGGTGCGAGGTTCCCAATTCTCCTTGCTTCTCTTTCCTTTTATCTCTTGCAGGCTGAAAGGATTAAGGGTGGGGCAAGCCATACTCCAGGGAAACTCCCTTTACAGCAGAGCAGGGAAGTAATCCTATGCAGGAATTTACAGCCCCACCCTAATCCTTTATCACACAGTTTAGGGAAACCACAAAATGGAGGACAGTCCCAGGATACTGGGAATCATATCCCAGCCACATGCGACACATATTTTTGGGGGGACACAATTCAACCCATGACAAGCAACAACTGTTAAAGGCAGCAAGATTCAAAGCAAAACTAACATTCAGAGGGAACCCTGTAGGTTTTCGTCAGATTTCTTAGCAGAAACCATGCTGGCACGGAGACAGAGGCATGACACATTCAAAGCCTTGAAGGAGAAGAACTTCCATCCAAGAATTATATATCCTGCAAAACTATCTTTCCAATATTTGCAAGGGCAGCATCAGAGCCAGGGGCCATGCTCCCAGGGGAACCCTGAAGCCACTGGACCATCAGTTGCAATCTTTTAGTGGAGATCTCAGGGTGCACTCCTTTTTATTCTTGTGTTGCCATTGAGACTCAACTTAGTGAGCTCCACTGTGGCTGTCACTGATAAACAGATAAAATGAAACTCAGAGATTTTGTAAAAACCAAACCCAAACTACAAGAAATACTGAAAGAACTTCTTGACTTTGGCTTAGAAGAATAAAACCACTAACTTTATGTTTTAGAATGGCACATTATTCAGAATTCTACTCAGGGAAGGCTCCAAATACAATCAAAGCTTTAATACTGAAAGAAATAATCCAGTGATTATCATGAAAACTGTGGTGCCATCATATTAACAAGAGGGATGTACTACAGTCATTATAGTCCATCCAGATGGAGAGGAAGATGACAAGACTGTTAGTAATTAAAATAGAGTTTATATATAGTTTCTTAAGGGGGATTGCAGGGGCAGCCGTAAAGCACAACAAAGATGCAACATACCATATCAAGAAATGTGACACAGGAGTCTCAACAACTACAAAAACAGCTGAAAAAGGTGAAAAATCAATTCACAAAAAAGAGCGTCCCAGAACAGACTAATAAGAACAACAGAGAAAATATCAACACAAAAATAAATATATCACAATGTCAGCACTGAACACATACCTATCAATAATTACATTGAATGCGAATGGACTGAAGGCTCCAGTAAAAAGACAGTGATATCTTAGATCAAAAGACATGACCCATCCAATCTTGTCTAGAAGAAACTCCCTTGAGACTTAAAAATAGGAACAAACTGAAAATTAAGGGATGGAAGAATATGTGTCGGGCTAACAATGAACAAAGAAGAGCAGGTGTGGCAATTCTAATCTCAGACAAAATCAATTTTAATGTCAAATCCACCATCGTGGACAAAGATGGACACTATTTATTGCTGAAAGGTTGAGTACACAAGCAAGACTTAACTATATTAAATATTTATGCACCTAATATCAGAGCACCTAAATACGTTGAAGAAACACTGACTATACTCAAAAACAAGTTAGATTGCTTCACAGTAACAGTGGGAGACTTCAACACTCCTCTCTCAATACTGGACAGATCATCTAGGAAAAAGCTCAATAAAGATACAGACTTTATTGCCACAATTAAACAATTAAACCTCATCAATATATACAGAACTTTCTACCTATCAGCGAACAACTACACCTTCTTCTCCAGTGCACGTGAAACAAGCTGTTTTCATCTGGAATACACTACGTTGAGTGAAAGTAGTCAGCGACAAAAGGACAAATATTGTATGAGACCCCTACGATAAGAACTCACAAACACTCATATATAGAAGAAAAGACTCTTTGATGGCTGCAAGGGAAGGAAGGGAGGAAGGGCGAGGGGGGGAGGGTTTAGATTAGATAGTTGGTAGGAATTTGTTTGAGTGAAATTGGTGATAGCATACATTAGAAACAAGAACAATATTAAGCGGACTTCAACATAACTTGAATACTCCTTCCATCTTACCCCAATATTGCAAGGACAGAGTACCTGGGGCAGGGGGCAGGGGGCAGGGGACCATGGTCTCAGGTGAAAGTGAGGCCAACTGGCACAACTAGCATTTTGCTAAGAGGGCTCTCTGCACCCCAATGCCACATTGGTGTGTGGCCTCTGGGATCTTAAAAGCTGCCAAGCGGCCATCCAAGGTCACAGCAAATGGTCCCAACTCAGCAGGAACAGATGCTCACTGAGGACCAAAATGACATGGTGTAAAGACAACCCAGAAGATAGAGAGACCCACATGAGTGGGTGCCTACATTGACTTGGGACCAGAAGAATTGGATGGTGCCCAGCCACCACCAGTGATAGCTGCGATGGAGCTCACTAAGTTGAGTCTCACTGGCAACACAAGGATAAGAAGCGGTGCATCCTGAGATCTCCACTAAAAGACCACAACTGATGGTCCAGTGGCTTCGGGGTTCCCCTGGGAGCATGGCCCCTGGCTCTGATGCTGCCCTCGTCCATAAATCATAATGAAGGTCCATTCTTTGGACATGAATGGATTGGACTTGGCAATGCAGAGTGACCATATATTGGATGCACTTTATAGTTCTATGCATCTATAGGATATCATCCTGCTGACCTCTGGCTGGATAAGGGCAGTGGGTGAAGTAGAGGGGAAAGGAGACTGCTGGGAGGATGAGACATGTATGGAGCAGAGAGGAATAGTGTGCTGTCACCGGACAGGGAGAGCAGTGGAAGCTGCATATAGGTGGACATGTCAATTTGTATGGGAATGTACATTTTCACTCAGTCATAATATATATATATATATATATATGTATATACAAAGGAGAATAGGAGGAAAAAGTCACTTTCAGTTAGTCATGCCAAGACAAGGGTTTTTAACTTGTTTTAATTCTCCTTTTGTCTTCTGCTGTGTAAAATCTTTTTTCTTAATTATTATCAAATCGTTTACATAGAGTGAAATATACTCATAAAAATATCTCTTCTTCTTGATATGAAGAAACCCTGATGATGTAGTGGTTAAGTGCTACAGTTGCTGACCAGATGGTTGGTAGTTCAAATGTACTAGGTGCTCCTTGGAAACTCTATAAGGCAGCTCTACACTATGCTCTAGGATTGCTGTGTGTTGGAATGAACTTGAAGGCAGTGGGTTCTATTTTGGTTTTTGCTTGTCACAAGTTATAAAAACAAAACAAAAAACAAACAACAGAATCTCACAAACCAGAAGTATTTATTGATTTTAGTATTCGTCATTTAATGTTTAACATTTAAAAATGATTTCAGTTATAACATTATAAACACCATTGATACAAAATACTACTAATTTTCACCATTAAACAAAAATTCTGAGGATCTCAGCATGTTGAAAGCAGATACTATATTTCCACTCATACTGACTCCTCAGGACAGAGCAGAATTGTCCCATTGGTTTTTTCAGGCGATTATATTGATCAGAACAGATCACCAGATCTTCCTCTCACAGAGGTGCTGAGTGGATTCAATCCATGGGCCTTTCAGTTAGTAGCTGAGTTCTTAACCATTGCACCGTCAGTACTCCCTGTGAAGGGAATAGTGAAGTCAAAAAAATCCATTTCCTGTTATGGGAAGTTTAGAAAGAAATGAAGCAATTGAATCATTTACTACATGTCCAGCCTTTGTTTCTAGATCAAAGATTCTGCATGGCATGAAACACTTATAAATCCAAAGGAATTTTGACTTTGCTATTCCAGCTGATTAAGGAACAACCACCACATGTTAAAACTGTTAGAAGATCAGGGTATATCGCTGATTTCATAGTTATATTTAATCTGCTAATGCATAAATTGAAGTACGGACTCAGACTTAGGATAACAGACCGTTCCATTCAGTTGTCACTTGAGCTTGTTCTCATGAATAAGCTAATGAGGGATGGATGGAAAATGTAAAAAAAATAGATCACGTTACAGTAATTCAGAGGACACTTATCTAAACTGAGTATGAAGCTGTTCTTTTAAGGTTAAATAATATGAGAGGTTAACATCAGAATATTTTCTCAAACACATGTGGAAAGAAATGACAGTCACTAAGCACGCATTTTATAATGTTTTAAAATTTTTTCATTTGATTTATAGGACTTTACAGTTTAAGGACTTGAGATCATATAGTTCAATTGCTTTTATGCCAGCCTCGGTACAGCACAAAACTTCACAAAAATATATCAGTGTGATGCTGAGATTCTTGGGGTAGCACTGGATCCCTTGATTCCACTTGAACCAGGGCAACTCTATTGTCATTGAGACAATTCTGACTCATAGGGACCATAAGGGCAGAGTAGAACAACCCCATAGAGTTTCCAGGGAGTGGCTGGTGGATTTAAACTCCCAACCTTTGTGTTAGCAGATGTAGGTCTTAACCATTATGCTACAAGGGTTTCCCTAGAACTTATCTACTTTATTTCCCAGAAACACTGGGCATATATACTTGGGATTTCATTCAGAGAGACAAAACATTTAGTTGCTTTAAAAGTAAAATATACATGTGAAAAATGTTAAATTGGTAAATGTTCTGTATATATAGATACACAAAACAACACAAGGTGAAAAGGTCTGATTAGTTTGACCCTGCTAAGCCATATATGAGTAACCAGTTCTTCCAGCTCACGGGCACACATGAGCTAATTCAAGACTGAGAGTAAAATCTAAAAACCCAAACCCACTCTTGTCAAGTTGATTCTGACTCACAGCCACCCTATAGGACAAGTAGAACTGCCCAATATAGTTTCCAAGGACTGTGGTGGATTTGAACTGCCAGCTTGTGGTTAAAAGCTATAGCTCTTAACCACTACAAATGCTATAATATTCTTGTCTAAAAATGGTATAATATTCTTCCCTCCACAGCATAATAATATGCACGAAGTACACAGTCTAGTTTGTTATACTGAAGAAATAAGCAGTTTGAATGTAACAAAAGATTAATATGCTTAAAGATTTTAAGTTAAATTTGAATTCCCAAAGCAAGTTTCTGTAGATAGGTGTTACAGATTGAATTGCGTACCCCCAAAATAAGTTTTGTATATCCCAGCTCCCATACCCAAGGAGCCATGGTGGCACAGTGGTTAAGAATTCATCTGTTAACCAAAAGATGGACGGTTGGAATCCAACAGCTGCTTTTTGGAAACCTTAGGGAAAGTACTACACTGTCCTGTGGGGTCACTGTGTGTAGAAGCAACAAGGAGTTTGTATTATTTCCCTCCTGTGGATAGAATCCCATCAGGGAGTGTGTTTTCTTTGTTATGTTAATGAGGCAGTATTAGTGTAGGGTGTGTCTTCAATCTCTTCTGAGATGTAGAAGAGTACATTAAGTGAGGAGGCAAGGATGCTCAAAAGGAGGGAGAGGTAGATGCCACCTGATTGCCAAGGAAGTAACAAATAGAAGCTGAAAAGAGATGAGAACTTCCCCCAGTGCTGGCCAAGAGAGGGAGCCTTCCTCCAGAACCAGCACCCCAAACTCAGACTTCTGGACTCCTAAACTATGAGTAAATAAATTTCTGTTCATTAAAGCTAGCCACTTGTGGTATTTCCATTATAGCAGCGCTATATAACTGAGACAATGAGGTCATAAACCTTGATAGTTTAGCCTATAAACCTAAATAAAATATATTTTAATGATCTTACTGAAAAACAATGTATTACTATTACCACTTAAAACATAATCACTCAGAAGCTCAAAACAGGTCTTACTGTGGGAGTTAAGTTACTGTGCCTAAACCTTGGTATCCACATCTGTTTCCTGAGTGAAGAACTAGAAGATCTAAATAATCTTCTCCATCGTGGATTATTTGGGATGCAATAAATCCTCATTTAAACTGGTTTAACTAATGAGGGAATTTGTTACCATGAATAATAGAAATTCTAGACATATGATAGAACCTAAAGTTAGCAGATGAATAACTTAAGTATGCCATATATGACCCAAGGTCTCTCCACCTCTCTGCCTACTGCTCTCAAGATTGTCTCCATTCTTCACTGGGAATAAAACAGCTGAGGGAGTTCTAAGTGCTGTATCCAGTCACAGTAATGCCTGTAAGGAGAAGGAATAATATTATTTTTATGGTTTTCTCATTGAAGCCAAAAAAATATTTTTGTAGAGACAATCCAGCTGACTTTTCCTCATGTTTCGTGAGTATATTTTATAAATCAGTGACAATGAAGATAAATGAGTTGGGCCAAGTATAACCACTCCTGGAACTAGAGACAGGTTACCTTTACAAAGAAGCACGTAGTTATGTGTGTGGCTAGGGACATCTGAATAAAACTGGGATTCTGTAACCAGAAAGAACAGGAATGGATGGCACTCAGGCGAATGCCCACGTCCACTGCTCAATGCTGACAATATATGACTCCATTTATAATCCTCAATTATGAATGGTAATGAGATCAGACAAAGTAAAACTAATCTGAATTTGAATGAAGTTCCCAAATATCGTTCTAGGCATTTCTACCCAAGCCTTCACTGTTTCAACCATTGTTAAAATCAGGTTAAAAATAACATCCAATTTGCATCAGTAATACTAATCTGAATGCTTGCCATGAGTTTAATATTTAAACATCATGATGTTTAATGAGGCACCAGTTAGAAAGAAAATTAAATGTTGAATCCAACTACAAATAATCTCAGGAAATTTGGTACAAAAAATGACCAAAGCTGCAGCCATATTGAACCCTTTCACTGTCCATTTGGACTTTGTTTTAGTCAGCTCGGGCTGCTCTAACAGAAATACCACAGAGTGGATGGCTTTAATAAAGGAACGTTTATTCTTACACAGTCCGGTAGGCTGCAAGTCCATATTCAGGGTGTCTACTCCAGGGGAAGGCTTCCCCCTTGTCAGCTCTGGAAGCAAGTCCAGTATTGCATCAGTCTTTGTCCAGGGAGCATCTTGGCACAGGAACCGCAGGTCTGAAGGACACGCTCTTCTCCTGGTGCTGCTTTCTTGATGGCGTGAGGTCCCCAATTCTCTGCTTGCTTCTCTGTCCTTTTATCTCTGGTAGGATAAAAGGATTAAGGGTGGGGCAAGCCATAGTCCAGGGAAACTCATTACAGTTGAGCAGGGAGGTGATCTTACAAAGGGGTTTACAGTCCCACCCTAATCCTTTAACATACAGCATAGGAAAACCACAAAATGGAGAGCAGTTACAAGATACTGGGAATCATGGCCTAGCCACACGGCTCCACGTATTTTTGGGGGGACACAATTTGATCCATGACAGACTTGGAGCCTCGATTCATTTCTGACTTTATTATTACTTAAGCAGTCCTGAAAGGGGATCCTAGGTAACACTGGTGGCAGATCAGAACAGCCAAACATGTAGCCCTGAAAATCAAGCTAGTGCTTCCATAAACTATCATACCAAATAACCCCACTGAACTGACAGGAGGATAGCAGCTAGGCTATAAAATAAAAAATACATATATAAATAATGGTAAGCCACTGTAGCAGGAGAACTTTCTTGGACTTCAACTGAAAAGACAACCTGACCATAAAAATCAACATTGTGGCAGACTTTCTCTGCTGAGTTTTGTAATTCATTGGAGCAACTGGAGAAGTCAGGGAGACAGCATAACTACAATAACTCCAAGAATCAATTATTTTATGTTTGTAACATTTTGATGATGTAACATTTCTTCACTAACAGAATCGATGCTGAACCACCCAGTGTCAGTAATCCTTTGTTATGTACTATTATTTTTTATTACTATTATGTGGTACAAATATAACCAGTAAGCTACAGAGGAAAGACAAGTACAAGGGAAAAAATGTTTTTTCTTTGTAATTTTTTTTGGAGTGAAACTTCTGAAAACATGGGTTAACACATAAAGGTGTAATTACATAATTGCCCTTACAGTTAATTGGTTGATCAAATCTTGGAGGATGATTACATCATTGCATAACTTCCCAATTACAGCATTACGTAAATGCCAAACTACATCATTACATGACTTTCTGACCACTATGAACTGTGGTCCAGCAAATTGGATACATGATGTGAACCATCATAACAGGATAATACAAATGCCATACCTCCAAACCAATATGAGAATACACAAGGGAGAGATATTGCTTAATTCTAGCCTCCCTGAAAACTAAAGATGCCAAAGAAAGTGCTGTGTGTGAGAACATTACCATTGCAATACATTACGTCTTACTGAAAAAGGAGTATTTATTGCTCAGAAATCAGAGGAGAGGTCTTTGATAATTGCATACTATGCATATGTAGCACATCAACAAGGTACATGTGATTACAGTGTATTTCTCCTAAAAAACATGTTTTATATGAATATTAACTAATCCCCAAAACCTTACCTACTCAACAACAGAAACAAAACTGTAAATAGCCTTACAAAGTTTATCTTGCTGTTCAGAATTCCAAATAGCCAGATAATGTAAGTGGCAGTTATTTGTATCTGTGTCCATGAAGTACCTTACTGAATACTGCACTCTCTCAATAACACAAATGAAACAGTAAATTTACTTACAAGCCTTTTCTTGCTAAACAGAGGGAAAAAAGGCAAAAGATATTCACAGTCATACCTAGCAATTACCTGCAATAACCTCTCAGCAGGACAACTTGGTGCTGATAAACTTCCTTCTGGTTTACATAGTTAGAAAAGCCCCTATCCCACCTAATAAAATGCTACAAAAGCATGCCTACTGTTTTAATCAGCTAGTGCTGCTCTAACAGAAGTACCACAAGGTGGATGGCTTTAACCAGGAAAAGTTTATTCTTACACAGTCTGGTAGGCTGCAAGCCCGCATTCAGCATGTCTGCTCCAGGGGAACGCTTTCCTCCTTGCCAGCTCTAGAGGAAAGTCCTAGTGCTGCTTCAGTCTTTGGCCAGGGAGCATCTTGGGGCAGGAGCCTCAGGTCTGAAGGTCGTGGTCTTCTCCTGCTGCTGCTTTCTTGGTGGCGTGAGGTCCCCCGTGCTCTGCTTGTTTCTCTCTCTATCTCCCGTATGATGAAAGGATAAAAGATGGTGCAAGCCATGCACCAGAGAAACTCCAAGGGAGCAGGGAGGTGACCTGAGGAAGGGATTTACAGGCCCTCCCTAATCCTCTCTAACGTAATCTGCTCTGTTAACCACTGGCGGAGATTAGGGTTTTGCAGCATCAGAAAAATCACAAAATGAAAGTCAATCACAGAACACAGGAAATGCCTGCCCAGCCAAATTACTACACATATTTTAGGGGGGACACAGTTCAATCCATGACAGCCAGAGGTGGAAAATGTGAGTGATACATTTACATATTTATATATTACATATACGCAATACATATAATATATGCATGAGGTCTGAGAAGTCCGCAAACTTAATTGTAGTAGGTGCTACATACCTCAGTGCTAAATATCACTACAGTTGCTCTGGAAGTACTCACCTTAGCAGAGGTTTACCAGGAAGGTTGCAGTATAGTACCTTGGAATTCAAAGGCTGTGCTTCTTTCTTGGCTCTTCTCATAGAACTGGAAGCCCTTTCTAGTCTCCATGTTCTAGAATTTTTGTCAGTCACCTGACAGGCCCCACAGGTGGTCCATTCTGTAAAGGTCAGTTACAGTGTGGGGCTTTGAAACCTGGACCAAAAGGTCAATTTGGTTTTTTCTTTTAGTAAAATAATTCTATACTGTGCAATCACACATATTAGATTCTTATTATATGGTGCTAGGCAATATTCTAAGTGAGTTATACAAAGGTTTATATCAAATATAGAAGCCAAGCCAAGTGCCATTGAGTCGGATCCAACTCAAATATAGAAAGCAAATGTAATTATTATTGACAACTTCATTTTGTAGCAAAAAACAAAACCCAGTAAGATATGAAATGGATAGTGAATGTTTAAAATCATGCAAACAAGTAAGAGTTAATAATTCGCCCCAATCAATATAGTACCAGAGCCCATAACCTCTTCAGAACTGTTGCTGCCTGTCACAACAATACACAGGAATAGAAGCATGGAACTTGATACAAAGAACTACCCTCCCTTATTAGAAGAGAAAGAGACTTACATATTGACTGAAAAAAGTATCTGACAAAAAAAGGAATCGTTAGTGTTCAAGAAGAAATGCAGTGAATTTGTATAGTATTTTAGTATATTGTTTAAATAGTGGTTTTCTTTCTGTGTGTATTATTACCAACAACAAAAAAACAAACTCATGGCTGTGGAATCAGTTCCAACTCATAGTAACCCTATAGAGTAGAACTGCCCCATAGAGTTTCCACAGAAGGCCTGGCTGATTTGAATTGCCAACCTTTTGGTTGGTAACTGTATCGCGCACCCCACCATGGTTTCCATTTGTAGTATCCTATAGGCTTATTTTTATTTCTTAGGGAAATCTGTCCAAACCATGTTGGTTCAATCCATCTCCAGGCTATATAATTCTTAAAGAGTATGTAAAAGTAATCTGGTATCATTTCATGAGAATAAAATCAATATTCTAAAATAAAATTTATAAACATTTTAAATCAAGGTCAATTTTTTCCTCCTAGAAATAATGTGGAATAGTTTTGTTAGATATCAAACTGGCATAAAGAATAGATGAGTATTCTTGTTAAATTCATGAATGACTGTATGAATAAATAACTTAATGGATTAGTAGAACATACTTCTATGGTATAAAAGTTTCCATTGTATCTAGTGAAAAATATGTTTTTAAAAACTAGATTTCAGAAAAAATAGAGATCATACAAGCCATTCTAATCTAAAGCTCTAGGCAGCCTGTACCAAAAATAAAATATTAACAACCCTATAAACTTTCAAAAGCTGTGAATGTTAAAGGTAAATGATTGACAGTAGAATATTAAACAATGGATGTTTGATATGAGCTTAAATCATGAAAGAAAGAGAAGAAATTACATCAGGGTAGCCACATGGTTGAAACCATAAATCCATGTGAAAATAGCCTTGAATGATATATAAAGACAGACTAAAGACAGCAATTTATGGAAAAAAAATTGGAGGGGGGATGTGTAAACATTGCCATTGGAAATGTATTTATGCTTACGGGGATGGAGCAGCTCTTTCTTGACATGGACCATTTGTGTTGGAATTGGGTTAGAACACGTCAGCAAGGAGCCTATATTCCTGACAGGTGGCAAATTGTGTGTGTGCAATAGAAGTACCTTTGGTCACTGCTACGTGAAAATATAAGACCTTAAAAAAATAAGATTCATAAAGCAGGGAATATTGATGTAGTGATTATCTTTTTGTATTTGCACGTATACTAATGTAAAAACTCAGTAAAACCTCCTAAAAGTACTAGTCTTTTTTTTTTTTTTTTTTTTTTTTAACTGAAATGTATACCTGAGAGACACCAAAATGACACTGAAACAGAATACAAAGACATGAAACTAAGGAAAACTTTTTGGGACCAACTGAAAACTTCGTTATAAGACATTCAAGTCTTCATTATTTATTCAGCTGCAATAAATGTTCTGTTCCCCTCAGTCACCAACTTTTCCAAAGTAATTTGAATATATGCCTTTTTTAATTCAAATTATATTTAGTCATTTTATATTGTTGCTGTAAATCATTGTGAGAAGGCAAATTAATATTTAGTTTGATTTAAATGAGGTTAGCTGCTTTGCTTGCCATTCCTTTTAGTCATTTGATTATACCTTAGAAACCTTTTATATAAAGAAAAGGAAAATTAGTGTCACCAAATTTCTAGAATAATCAAGTAAGCATTAACAGCTTGATTTTCTTACAATTCTAGTTCATTTTTTCCCTTAAGTTAATATCATGAAAATGTGAAAGCAAATGAACAATCTCTCTGGGAAAATGCTATTAGTGCAGTATTGCTAACTATGAACAAATTGCTGCAATTAGTTACTGGAGTTGTACTGTAAGGTCATTCCACTTTACTAAAGTTATATTATCTCAGATTTCATGTTTCTTATGTTAACATTAAGACTCTTTGAGTGAGTAAAGGTAGATACTTACTGATTGCTCATGTAATAAAGAACATTGGTGTCAAAAAGTGTCCTAAACAGAGTTTAGACTCCTGTGAATCTGGGGTAATTATAGTCCTTTAGGAAATATAATTTAATTTCTGTCTTAAAATAAGAGTTACAAGGAGAACTCACTCTTCCAAAGGTAGTTATAGAAGTATCAACTGTACTAGTTTCTTTTAAAGACCCTTGACTTCTTCACTTCTGGTATTTCTGGGTAGGAAAGTTCAGATATACTAATGTATTTCATTATCATCTATAACTACATGAAACCTTAATCTTTGATAATCAGCTTCAGTAGCCTTTGTCAATTTTTTATTTAATAAGATAGTTAAAATAAAAACGTTTAAAAACTTTTACATGTCATAGACATAACGAATTTACACACAAGATTCTGAAAGAGTTCATTAAAATAAAAAGAAAAAAATTCAGAATCCAAGACACTTTCTAGGCTTCCCTGGTGTTGTAGTGAGTTAAGTGCGATGGCTGCTAACAAAGAGGTCAGAAGTTTGAATCCACCAGGCACTCCTTGGAAACTCTTTGGGGCAGTTCTACTCTGTTCTGTAGGGTCACAGTAAGTCAAAATAACTCTATGGCAGTAGGTTTGGTTATTTCAATCTAGACCTCCATGGGTATATAAACAGAATAAGAATATTTTAGGATCTATATGAAGCTCTACTTGTATTTATTACCTATTTTAGCTAAGCTTTTCAAAATAAAACTTGTAGTGAACTAAAATTAAATAATGAAGGTATACAGATACCTTTATTACAACTTAAAAATGTTATTATTTCAAAAGTAATTTTTTGTCTCTAATGTTACTTGGTAGCTTTCCACATTTTTCTTTGACACTGGAAGAGTCCTTTCAAAATTTGAATTGGTAAGTTGGATGAAAAAGCAATTTTTGCCAAACTTTTTGGAAATAATTTTACAATGAATAATAAAAATTGGAAATTAAAGAATATTTCTAGGGACAAAAATAACATAATATGGTGAATTTTGCTAACAGTTAGCACAGTGTCTAGTATTTTGCTTCAATTAATTGGCTTAACAACTTTAGTTACCAAAAATTCAGTGTAAATCAAGAGTGTAATCTATGTGATAAAACTATCTTTGTCACTTAAACATCGTTATCAAAATTTACAGAAGGCAAGTCAAATAATTCAGTTAAAAAATTTAGTGTGTGTTGAATGTGAGGCAGCTACATATATAAACATGGCACAGTCCTGGCTCTTAATGACTTCACAGTCTATTGGAGGGTTCAGAACGACAGTGGTGATATAGGGTAATAACTGCCATGACTGTAATCAAGGCTTCAGGTAGAAGAGGCACACCTCACTCTTACTGGCAGAGACAAATATCTCCTGGAAATGATGCACCTGGACTGTGCTGCATTGGTGCTTCTTGGCTGCAAATTTAGATGCATGAAGAAGATAAATAGGTGGTAAAGCTGGGAATGTATAGAAATCATTGGCCATAATGGCTCCCAGTATAAAAGGCTAAAGACATTTTCCCACTATGAGTGATGAAAAAGCCATTATGATATTTAAGCTTGTGAATGACAAAAATACATCTTAGAATGATCACTTTGCAAACAGGGTCAATGTGAAACTGAATGCAGTAAGTTATCAGGATTAGTGAGAAACGATAGATGACAAGGGAGTGGAAATGGAACTTTAAAGCCTATTCTCATATTTTATACTGACATGTATCTATGTGTTGTAAAATCATTTGTACTCATAGAAGGAGTTGAATTATGTCCTGTATACTGCAAAACCCTGCTGTTAATTCCTAGAAAGGTGCTTTTAAAGTTCATTTTTCAGTGGTTGCTTCAAAGTGATATAGAGTCCACATCAAAGGAGAAGGAAGGGCTGAGTTAGAACTCTTTGGGATTCTACAAGTCAACAATTTTTTAACTAAACTAAATATATGGAAAGTTCATGTAGTATTTTATTGTACAGGAAAGAAGACAATACTGAGCTATGTATACATGCCAAAGAAACTGATTTGTTCTAAAATATGCAAGCTCTCATTCTAGTGTAAACTTGCAATCTAATAACAATTAGAAATCTTAAAAAAAAGTTACTGGTTGGTCTGTATCATGTTTTCTTGTCATAAGTATCACTGTGACTTCATATACATATATACAATCATATATATACACACATACATGTATATATGTGTGTGTATACATACATGTATATACATGTACAACATTTGTGTGTCTATATACATACACACAAACACACACACACAACCATTGTGGCTGAATAGATTCTGATTCATAGCAACCCTATAGGACAGTGTAGAACTGCCCATATAGTTTCAAAGAAGTGCCAGTGTTTTGATTAGCAACTATTGCACTTAACCACTTAACTGCTACACCACCAAGGTTTCTGATATATACATACACACCCACACCCACACCCACACACGTATATATATATATGTACATATATGTATATATATATACATATACACCCTCTCAGTATGTTGAGTCATTTCTAAGTCAGAGCCACCCAGGAGGATGGAATAGAACTGCCCCATCATAGAGTTTCCAAGACTCTGCAGACTGCCACATTGTTCTTCAGGGGAGCAGCTGGTGGGTTCATACTGTTCACCTTTCAGTTAGCATTTAATCACTGTGCAACCAGACTCAGTATACATACATACAGGCATACATATGTGAAAAAGTTGGAAATTTTGCTCAACACTGTGCAGTTTTTATGTCTGTTTTAAAATTTAAGACATTTTCCAACAGTAGGATGTGTATATCTTTTCACTACTTCCCTTCTTAAAATACATACTACTATGGGGGGAAAGAGTTGCAAAATATGGGTTAGCAATGCAATTGACTTATTTATAAGAAATAGTGCATTTTATTAGCCATTCTCAACTAGAGAATGTACTATTCCTTATGTAGTTTATGAAAACAGGAGTATTTGAAATTGTCAGGAATTGGGGTTACCACAGCCATTTGTTTAATGGAAGAACTAAGTTTTCTAAACACACCATACAAAACAAAGACTTCCACCCAAGGCATCAGTAACACTAAGAAAACACTCATATTTAGGTTTAGACTGAAGAGATGTAACAACCATGAAGGCTAGTGTTTGCAGTGGAATTTAGGTGTATTTTGTATTTAAGCTCTTCAAGCTACTGTCTCTTGTCATGTGTTCTCTTAGATTTACTCTTCAGTTTCTGATTCTCAATTTCAACATCCCTTTAGTTTCCCACGTTCAGCCAATTTTAATCTCTGGTTCTGAGTCCTGCTTTCTTCTGTATTTCCAATGCTTTCTTCTGTATTTATGAAATTAACTGATCAAATGTTCACTGATTGAAACTATCTTCTTTGTGTGAAACACTGCTTTCAGAATTATGCTAGATTCTAATAAAAACATTATCTTGATTAGAAATGAATTTAATATTTCTTTGCTTCACAATCAAGTGTGTATGTCCCAAAAATCTAATGTAGCATGCATGTCAAATAGGGAAACTCACAGAAGCGACAACTTACATAGTTCATATTAGAAGCAGTTATGGTTTGAGGCACGGTTACTTGACATCTATTCATGTGCTTATGTTTATACACATGTATCTATATCTACAGGTATCCACATCCATATCTATAGCTAGAGCCTTAAGAAATAATTTTCTGAATTATTGATAATTTTGTCCTTTTCCATCTTGTCAGCTAATTTTACAAGCATAATATTTGAATATCTTGGTTAATCAGTACTGCGATATCATAAGTGGATGGCTTCCACAGAGAGAAATTTATTCTCTCACAGTCTAGTAGGCTATGTATAAATCCAAATTCAGGGCATCACCTCCAGGGGAAGGCTACGGAACAAAGTCTTTGTTAACAGTCTTCCATGATAGGGGCTTATCCACGCAGAAACCCGACATCCAAAGGATACATCCTGCTCCTAACACTGTTTTCTTGGTGTCATCAGGTTCACTTGTTCTCTTTTATATGTCAAAAGAGACTGGCTTAAGACACAATCTAATATTGTAAGTCTCATCAATATAACTTCTGCTAATTCATCTCATTGATGCCACAGTACTAAGGTTTAGAACACACAGGAATGTCATATCAGATGACAAAAGGGGGAACTCAGAGAAAAAGGGCAATTAAGGCCCAAATTGATACACATATTTTGGGGAAAAACAATTCAATTACTGACATTCAGTAAGCATTATTTGAATCTTTTATGTTTTTAATTGATCTGCTTTTATATCATAGCATGCATATTAAATTATTTCTTGCTCTTTTTCTTTTTATGGTTATTCTCTCTAATTGTAAGCATTTACACTGTGTAAATATGAACTACTTACCGTAATGGCTTCCTTCTCTTACACTCCATGAAGAGTTTATTAGATAAATAATTCTAAGGAAAAGATTCAATTTTTTTACTGCTGTTATTCTAAGTGTTAAGTCTATTTTCTCAGAGCCACAATTACTGCAGGTAAAGGAAGTTTCCTTACTGATTTATTTTCTGTGGAGAAGTCACCTGATATGAATGTCATCTATTGAAGTCTGATTTATGCCACAAGAAAAATATTGCTAAATACTATTGTATAAGAATATTCATAGTGAAAATATGTATTCTACTGCAGTTAAAAATTATTAGAATTAAATTTCATGACATATGACAGTGGAGAATAATTATTTGCAAAAAGGAGTTTGGGGTTTTGATAATTTATGGAACAAAATGATAAATTTTAAATAACATTTATGTACAACCTATAATAACAGTATTTGAAGATAAATCTGATAATCCTAAATTAAACTAGATGAGTATTATGATGAAGCTTAAAAGTGTGTCATTTTAAAGCCACAACATTTTCAGTATAAACCACTTTGTTTCAGGTCAAAAGTATGAGGAATGATTTCTGATATGAAAGACTTTTAAAGAGAGTTATGGGAGTGACATATACCCAGATTTTTTTAAAGACATTCAAGGTACAGGCATAACTGAAAAGTAAGTCCACAATAATTCCTGGGATTTAGAAATGAAAGGGAGTTCTTCCAAAGTGAATTTCAGGGAGACTTCATAAAGGAGGTAGAAAGAGTGACAAAAGGAGTAAGATTTCTGAAGGAGAAGTAGGAAGGAAGGGCATTGTTAATCAACACAAGTATTTTCAAATGATGCTCAAAATAAGTTTATGTAAAACTAATGGAAAGGAGAAATGGGAAAGTAGATCAAAAAGGCAGAGAGTACTTAGTAGGTGACATTTCTTCAATTAAATAACAAAAGGTTGTGCCTTTTGTCACTATTTTTTTATACCGAATGTCTGAGCATGGCTCCCCAAGAAGGCATAACATGAGTCATAAGGTTATATGCTGTCATTTTCTTTAAGAGTAAATCTCAAAGAGCAAAAAAGAGGAGATGTTGCTGAAGAAATGGAAAAGAAAAATCAGAATTAAGATGTACATTTCTGAGAGTGATTGATCTTTGAAGCTGTGCCCCAAGAAGTCATATGCATTATGTCAGGACTCTTCCCTATGAAGAGACAGGGGACAAAAAAAAAAAAAAATTAACCATTTCTCATACTGCTATGAGTCAGAACTGACTCGAAGACAGTGTTGTGTTTTTGTTGTGCTTTTTTTTCTTTTTTAAATTTCATACTGCATTGGTTAAACATTGATTCTGTGAGTTATTCATACATCTGTCCTCTGGGAAAGAGTGGGAAAGAACAGTGGCACTGTCAGATTGCTCCTGCTTTAAGCTGATCAGTGCTTGACCAAAGCTGGACTGGAAGCAGGGACTTCTGCTTTTTTTAGAAAACCTGTTCTGACAGCAAATTGAGAACATGATATTAAAACAAACTCATTTAGGAAATTGTTGAAATAGCCCAGGTGAAGACAGCCAAGACCATTAACAGCATAGTGGTGTTTGCAGTGGTAAGGAGAGATTAACTATCACAAGCTGTAGGGGATCAAAAAAAGCCAGGGTCTACCAACTGACTGGAAATGCTGGTAGCACAGTGGTTGAGAGCTATGGCTGCTAATCAAAAGGTAAGGGGTTTGAACTCATCAGTGGGTCCTTGCAAACCAGTTCTACTCTGTGCTGTAGGGTCTCTGTAAGTTGCAATTGACTCAGTGGCAATAGATTTGGTTTTGGTTTTAACAGATGGCTGGACATGTAAGGTGGAGAGGAATCAAATACACTACATTTGTTAAGCCTGGGTTGAATTAGTGTGACCATCCCCATAAGAAACTGATTTTTTTTTTTGTTTGTTTGTTTGTTTTTTTCATCCTGAGTAGATGGTAATGTTAAATATGATTAAAAGAATAATTTCTTTTATAAGTATCAGTACAAAGCAAATTCCCATGAGGCAAAGGTTGAACATGTCCCAAATGTCCAACTTTTCCGAGCTGTCATACCACCCTGTCATCTCTAACATCAATTACTCCTCCCCTCACTACTCTTTCTTCTGTCTTTGACTTCACTTATTAGTTGCAGGAAATTCTGGTGGTGTAGTGGTTAAGTGCTATGGCTGCTAACCCAAAGGTCAGCAGTTCAAATCCCTCATGTGTTCCTTGAAAACTCTATTAGGCAGTTCTGCTCTGTCCTACAGAACCGCTATGAGTTAGAGTCAACTTGATGGCATTTTTTTTTTTTAAATTAGTTGCAAAGTCTCACAGAATTAATGAACTACATGAAGAAAATTGCTCCTGTGGTTATGGAGGCTGGTAAGTCCCATATATGCAGGTCAGGCTCAGGCTTCTCCCTGGCCCTCAGTCTCTGCCTAAAGCACCCAGATTTCTCACTCCGTGGATCAGAAAGTCCACTCTACCGTCACCTTCCCATTATCTCCCGGCTTAGTGGTAGTGGCTTCTACTCTCCCCTGCATCTGAGTTAACTCGTTTCAAGCCCAGTGGGATGACAAAACAGACCAGCCTCCAGGTGGGCCACAATTACACCATCACACAGCCCTATCCAATCACTTGAGTAGGAGTTACAAGACTCCAGCAAGAAAAGCCACTCAAAATCAATTCATTATACTGCAATGTTTTATATGTATTGAATTTAAAATGCATTTGTTTCCCTAGTAATGTTTTGTACTCATGTATACAGAAAACGTAGCTGAACAGGTGAGGTAGAGTATAGTTTCATTTACATATTTAGTAAGCATATTTTCTGCCTCCTATCTCAGAGTGCTACTACTTATTATGACATTAATCATTTTGCTCAGTAAATCAGGGAATAGGGGATTTTTTTTTTTTTTTTTGTCCCAGAAGAATAATGACACCATTATTTCTGTGTCCCAGAAGTGTAAGTTTATACTGCATGACCACATGTTTGTAGCAGAGAGTTCTACAAAATTCTTTCTGCCTAAATTTTTGGAGCTGGTTGCTCAGTGGTTAACAGCTCAACTGCTAACCAAAAGATCAGTAGTCAAATCCACCAATTGCTCCTTGGAAACACTATGGGAGCAGTCTGCTCTGTCCTGCAGGGTCACCATGAGTCGAAATTGACTCTACCGCAGCAGATTGTGTTCTTGCTTTAGTCCACACTTTTATCCTCACTGGAATCCGTAAATTTCTTTATTTTACCTTTGATTTCTCCTATAAACCATGGTTTTTTGAGCAAGATGTTGTTCAGTTTCCATGAGTTCCACTTTCTATCTATGTTTTTTTCTGCTATTGATTTTGACTTTTATGGCTTTATGATCTGAGAAGATGCTTTGCATTAATTCAGTGGTATGGATTTTGTTGAGACTTGCTTTATGTCCTAACACGTGGTCTATTCTGGAGAATGTTCCATGTGCACTGGAGAAGAAGGTGTAGTTATCCATTGATAGATAGAAAGTTCTGTATATGTCGATGAGGTCTAGTTGGTTAATTGTGGCAATAAGTTCTTCTGTGTCTTTATTGAGATTGTTTTCTAGACATTCTGTCCAATATTTAGAGTGGAGTGTTGAAGTCTCCCACTATTATTGTGGAGTGATCTATCTCCTTTTTAGTGTAGCCGGACCCCAGCCATAGGTGACACTGTGTAAAATACTGTTTTACTGCTGGTAAAGAGCTATCCTCTGGGCAGATGCTGCCTCCCAGCCTAGGAATTAGGTCCAACTGAGACCTCCTTATAGGTATATCCACCTCTGGGTGGAACAAAATGTCATCCCACACAAGCTCTCTGCCTGCCTCAGTACAGGCTACTCAATGATAGAGGTGGAAAGAGAGGCCAAAGATGCCAAGATGCAGAGTCCAAAGCTGGGCTCTCAAAGTGTGGCAGTTTAGCCTGCCAATCCCACCAGCTGTGCATCTGAGATTAGCTGCTAGTCAAGTTCCAGCTCCTTCTGCTGGCTAAGACAGAGGAAAAAAAGTTAAATGGAGTTACCCTCCGTCAGTGAAAGCCAGCACTCATCCAAGAGCGGGGGATGGTAAAAGAGAGGAGGTTTTCCTTTCACAGGTATGAAGTCCAAATTAACAGCCCTATGCCGTGTCCTAGGACTCACTAGATGTCTGAAGGCTCTATTAATTATCAGCTCAGGTCTTGGTTTCCAGAGGGATTTAGGGAGACATGTGTTTAGTCCACCATCTTGACTCTGCCTCCTAGTCCACATTTTTATACAAAAACTACCTCCTATTTAAAAAAACAAAAAGAAGAAGAATTAATACACACACAAAAAACAACATCTCCTACACACAAGTACCATGCATGAAAACTATCCATTTTGGCACATGTGGCTATTTCACATGTTGGGATGGGAGAAGTTATGGTTCAGGGCTTACAAACCCAAAAGAAGGCATATCACTGCACTTACATTAACTGAACATAAAACAAGTCTGGGGGCTTCTGCTACAGTAGTCTTTGAGGACTAGGTGGGCAGAAGGGCATCTGCCTTTAATCACATGCAAGTGATTGATAGTTGCCTGGTCTGAGATACAATGACCAGGGCTGAGAGACTTGAGATGGTTGCACCTTATCTTTCATAATGGGTAATTAGCGGGATCACAGTGTCTTAGCACCATCTATTGGACCATATTCTTCTGACAAGAAATTACTGAAATAAATTTGTTTGAACTATATGCTCTGAAGTCCATGTTGAATCAGTTATCTATAATACTCAAATTTGTTTGCCAGTGGGTCATGTGTTTAAAGCTAGGACTTTCATAGGAAATGTCCCCATTAATGCAATGCATTTTTTTTTTTTTTACAAAATAGAACTATAATCACATGTATAGCATTAGAGTCTACCAAAAAACTGCTCCATGTGAACTCTTGCATTATATCATGCCAGGTATTTCTAATTTCACAACAATAGACAGGTTCAAGTTTACTGATTATTTATTTACTGTTTTAAAATCCATGTTGATGCACTAGAACCAGCCTTGAAAACCCCCTAGAAACCAGTCCTCTGCCAATTAGAGCTGTGTTGGAGAGGGAAGGAGGCAACAGCATGTGAAGCTTTTATTCTTCTGTATGGGACTAACAACTGTGCTCCTGGAAACCAAAATTCTGGTTGAAATTTCCCAATCCCAAGAATGTAGCTTAGGTGATGTGATTCTCGGCCAGCAACTGAGACATTTTTTTTATTCTCAGGTTTTTGACTGTGTCAAAGATTGCTATGTTCTTAGTGAATCAATTCTGTGATGTTTTGGGAGCTGTTTCTGGGCAAGCAAGCCAATTGTACACACTCTCCACCAACTTCATATGTATCCAGTTCCTTCTAGGAAGAAACCTGGTCGCACAGTGGTTAAGCACTTGGCTGCTAGCCAAAAGCTTAGGTTAGAAACCACCAGCTTCTCCGTGAGAGAGAAGACCTGGCAATCTGCTCCCATAGAAGTCAATAGCTTTGGAAATCCTATCAGGCAATTCTACTTTGTCCTAAGGGGTCACCATGAATCAGAACTGACTTGATAGCAGAAAGCAACAACAGTTCCTCCCCCAGGAAGTCCCTGGGTGGCAGAGTTAAGCTACTTAGCTATTAACCAAAAGGTTGGCTGTTCAAGCCACTTAGACGTATGCAGGAGGAAAGTCCAGGTGATCTACTTCTGAAAGATCACAACAGTGAGAATCTTATGTAGTGCAGTTCTACTCTGCACATATGGAGTCACCATGATTCAGAATCAACCCTGCATCAACTGGTTTTAGTTCCTTCCATGGTAAGCCCTATTTCCTTAAAAATAGCCACATGAGATTCTATTATTTTCAGATTAACTGATAAGAGAATACAAATTATCCTACCTATCCCGCAATCATATAGGAATCTCTCTTGATAAAGCTTTCAAAAATAGTGTCTTCTATTAATGATAATCCATTGTGTATGGTACTCTAGAGGTACTTATATACATATTGTCTCATAGTCACACTACATTTAGGTTTTATATTGTCCCCTCTAGACTATAAGATCCTATAAAGAATAACCATGTACCATGTATTACTGTATACCTTACAATGCCTACTTCTCACATTTGTATATTTTCAGAAGAAATAAAAATATGACAGATTACATTACAGTGGTAGTTCTAAATACCTAGACAATGAAAATGGTAATGATACTTTCTCTTCTGAGCTACATTGTTATGAACTGGATGATATTCAAGAGTCAACTATTAAATACTGCCTTTTATCCTGTTAATGTTCTTTTTCCACATACATGAAATACATATTCAGTACAAGTCACTGAAAAATTGCTCTTAATGCAAAAGAGGAATAATGTGTCTTTTCAGATGGAAATTAAATTCCTATTTGGATTATTGCATATTCAAGTTAATACACAGGGAAATTAAAATAAGGTCACTTTTGAGACATTTTTAGTGATATGTAGGTGTTTACCAAAGAATAAAACTAAGCAATAAGATTTTATTTTTAAATACTTGTGTAGAGACTAAGAGAATTATATTTTTAACAATCAAAATAATTTTTCCAAATATATTTAAACATTTTAACCTTAAACACCTGGAATTACTCAGACACTATAGAATATATATTGCTAAATAATTTCAGCAAATGAGTTATCTATCTGAATTAAAGTATAAAACCTATCCAGAAAGGTTCAGTTGTCTTCTTCTCATGTAGTTTACTTTTCTTTTTACTCTTTCTGACTTTCTCCAATAAGCAGAAATAGTTACCAACACAGGCATGCAATTTTCCCTTGCTGTCAGCATTTAAATCTCCATTTTATTTTAGTGTAACATCTTCATTTCATTTATGGACATGGAAAGTCTTATCTCTACTGTTAAAAGTTGTGAAACTACAACCTGATGACATTACTTTCAATGCAAGGTACCAAATTGAGAAATGTATGTGACATCACTTGTTTACTGAGTATATATTTTCCCCAAATTCTATACATATGAAGATGCCCTTTTTTTCCTCAAAATGCTCTCTCTTGTGTCTTTGTCTGCTTGTAGTTTCAGGTGTGGGCAATACCTAGGCCTTAGATAGATGTGAGTCTGACCGCACTTAGAAAACAGGAAAAAGAACATCATACTTCTCTTATTCCTCAGGAGGATTAAATGAGATTGTATGATCTGAACTTTAAACATATTTATATGTATCTATATTCATGTCATTATTGTTTGCCAATTGGTGGTCACAAAGATAGATCAGAATGAGATTATGTGTTTGAAACCATAAATCAAACGTGTTGCCATCAAATTGATTCCACTTCCTAGTAAACATATTTAAAAAACCATATGAGAGAGTAAAACTGCCTCATGTGGTTTCCAAGGAGCATCAGTGGACTAGAACCACCGTTTTGGTTAGCAGCCAAGTTATTAACCACTATGCCACCAGAACTCCGGGATTGTGTATAGGTAAGGGGAAAAACATTGGTAACACAAAACTAATATTTTTTGGTTGCAAGTAATATAGCAAACTGTTCTACCTTGTGTTAAAATTAATGTGATCATGTAACACAAGAACTTTCTGCATATAAAAATCCCAGAAGAGATGAAAAATGATTCTATAGAGTGTCAACATGCAACTATCTTCCAGACTCGAATCCATAGATGCCCACAGACCTTCCACTAGAGGCAATTTGAGTCCCACCTCACTCTGAAACTCTCAGTTGAAATTTTTGTGTGTGAGAGAATCTGATTGACCCAGTTTAGCTCAGATGTTACCTGTGACATGACACTTTTGTTCAAGATAACACAGTAAATACTTGGCTACTGAGTTATTATCTCTGTGGTTGGTTTACACAATGATATGACAAGAGGGACTGACCTGAATAGATAATCCATTAGGGATTTCCTAGAGTTCACTGTATCTCCGTGTCTCACATAGGTTCTGGGATATAGTAGACATTGAAAGAATACATGCTTAATCAATAAGCAGATTTAAGATTGTTTCATACTGACAAAATCCATACATTTAATAGTGACATTTTTGTAAATGACCACATCAAAATTCCACGGTTCCTATCAGATTTTTAACTGATAAGTAGTAAGTGGTATTGATTGTTAATCACTTGACTTCAACATGACTATTAGAAATTATTATAGAGCTTTTATTTTTAGTAAACAAGAATAGAATTATTGGGAAGACCAAAGAAAGATTATAGCCCTGGAATCACTAAACATTTAGATGAGAATTATAATCATAATTTTTTATATCTTGTATCATTCGTGATTAGAAGTTACTTCTTTTATGTCTTTCTGAAGGCAGCATTTTTGCATCGTTATGATGATATTGAAAATATTACTTCGTATTTTGTTTTGTCCACTAATACACTAATAAACATTTTAGTGATGTTATCTTTTTCTTTTTATAATCTTATGGTATCTGAAAAGTAATTTACTGGTTTTACAAGTACTTATGATTTTCAGGTCAATAAAATCACAATGGGCTCAAGCATAACAATGATTGTTGACATGTCACAGGACTGGCACTTTTCCTT
Source organism: Heterohyrax brucei (assembly GCA_028571685.1). NCBI lineage: Eukaryota > Metazoa > Chordata > Mammalia > Hyracoidea > Procaviidae > Heterohyrax > Heterohyrax brucei. Next base: position 92,524,911 of record CM053146.1, read on the forward strand.
CCATTGTAGATGGGGTCAGTATGTGTAGGAACCAACTTGATGGCACCTAACAACAAAATCATTAGAAATTAGTATGCAGAAACTAATAAAACTATATGTGAATGAGCTGTCTATTGGGTACACCTCTTCAGGAAGCATGTGCCTGGACCCACATTTCTGGAGATTCTCATCAGAAACGTAGACAAAGAGTGGATAGTTGATTATTGTCATCTAATGCCAAAGCCTGGAGCTCTACCATGAGATACTATGGGAATGTAGATATTGGTACAAGTAGATTTGGATGTAAATCTTATCTTAGTGACTACTAGCTATGTGAACTTTGTTTGGCAAGTTATTCGAACTTTTTGACTCTGTTTCCTCCTTGACTAAAAGTTCCCAACTCATCTACAGTTGTGAAAATTAATAGGAAATAAAGGTTAAACACATAAATTGGTAAATTTTACATAACAATAATATTTAACAGAGAGTGCTTTTGACCTTCTTTATATTGTTCAATTCCTTTAATACTGGTAACAGATCTATGGGTTTTATAGCATGCCTGAAGTTGGCAATTAGCTGCTCCGGGTCTCTCATTTTCTTTTTACTGTGTTTCTAACCACAATCCTTTTAATTATCATTGCCTCATGCCAAACAGATTTAAAACTACTCGTTATCCCAGCCTTTCCTCTTCCACTTCATCCTAATCAACCACGGCTTTAGTAATTGTGATGGCTTTGCCTGCCAAAAGTTTATCAGAACAGCACTTGTCACCAGCAGCGGAATCCCTATTGCCTTCATACTTGCAAATCCCAACTACAAAATCCCATTTTGTGTGATTTATTGCACTGCTTCTGTTTCCTTAGCCTGTGTTCCAATAAAAAACAAATCCTGAGGCAAATGCTTCTATGTAAATATTCTACTGTGGAGTGCAATCATAGAGAGGAGGAAGCAGTAAGGAGGGAGAACCAGCACGAGGGGCTGATTGCTAAACTGGCGATAGCCTTGTAATGAGATCAGCTGGTTCTTGGTTTCATGAAACGTTTCTAGAGGATTTATGCAATTTCCTCTCATCTTGAGACAAGCTGACTGGGAGTAAGGGAGAAGTTTTCTGCCTATCTGAAATAAGTCCTCTTGGCAGAGCACCAACTCCACACCCTTTCCAGTTGTGTTCACTGGTCTCCCCAGGTAACAACTGGGAAGCTGGAATTCCCATTGGTTCAGCAAGATCAGCACACAGCTGTGATGATTGGTCTCTCCTTGTTTATAGGTAATATGTAAGTACTACTTGATCTATAAGTGAAGTGACATAATTTGCAGTAACCTTCCCTGGTGGTCTAGCGGTTAAGTGCTATGTCTGCCAACCAAAAGGTGGACATTTCAAATCTGCCAGGTACTCCTTGGGAACTCTATGGGACAATTCTGCTCAGCCCTATGGGTCGCTATGAGTCAGAATTGAACTTGATGGCGCTTGGTTTGGTTTTTGGTTTTCAGTTTTCATCTAAAAGTTGAAAATGACATGAGCTATTGTTAACACTGACTCAGCCTTTTAAAGCCAGTATTTGAATCCAGGAAGAAAAGTAGACACGCACAAACTCACATTGGTATATAAACTGAGCCTGATGTGGCAATTGCCATTATAGTTCCAGAATTATACTTTGAGTATAAAGTGACAAGCAAATAAATAAAACATACAAAGATCTGCATTAATCTTAAAGAATCGGAGAGTAGCCCTGAAAAGACCAGGGACAAATTAACAGAGCCTAGATGTGATAATTACACTTAACATGTTATAACTTGTTGCTGAGAAGAGAAAAGGTATAACGGCTGGTCACAGTTATGAAAGATTAGTCACATTTCCTAATATAAAAAGAAAAAATCCAGGGTTATGACTCAGTGGACAACAAGAAAAAGGAAAAACAAATCAGGATAGTAGAGGTGGAGCTGGTGATATGAAATTGTTGAGGCAAAAAGTCCTTGCAAGACCCAATATGGGCAAACAGAAAAAAAGAAAGTGGTACACAATGTGAAACTACTACACAGTAGTAGGGCTACAGCAATTTAATTTTTTAGTAACTCCTGTTGACAATGCTGTGCCCAAGTTATCTAGGTTTTGCAGATGGACTAAAAGAGACAGTATAAAAATTTCAGTTGTGAGGTAAGGATATCAGGGAACTTTGACATACGTAATGAATATTCTGGGGGTCAGTTCTACTCCAGCCCCTCGGGTCACCATGAGTCAGATCCAACTCCACGGCACTTGGCTTGGCCAAGCCGGGTGCTTCATGGTGTAAAGGCTGGAGCACTCCCACTTTCATTTATCTGTGTCCTATTACTAGACAAAAGCTTAACCACTAAAGGCAGGCTAACAAAAATTAATATGTGTGTGTTTGTGTATGTACAAAGGTATAAATAGTGTGAATGAAGAGAGGGAAATAAATAACAATTGTAAATTGATTATTAAATTTCAGTGTGGTCCTTTGTACTTTACCCATGTTACTCCTCCAACTGATCTCTTTTGACCACGGTATGGTTCACTCTGGAAGATCATGTTGGGCAAATTCTATCATACCTTCTCTAAACTCGTAACAGAATAAAACCTAAACACTGCTGGTGGAAGGGACAAGCCAATGAGACATGAAAAAATAATTTGAGTATTTACTGAAATTATTTGGAAAAATGTCCAAGGGAATCCCATAAATATTAAATGATAAGGCTTCAAAAATCCTTTTGTATGTGTGTGTGTGTTAAAATCTTTCACGCTCTACAGCTACCCTGATATCTTTCCATTTATTTTCAAATTTCCCCACATTTTTTCCGATTAACTTAAATGCACTTACCTTTCTCCATGTGCCCTCTTCCTTTTGGATCTGTTGGTGGTTGTCATTTCTATTGTTCTTGTTTTTACCAGTAACCCTGTCCTACCTTTCCAAAAGAAGTCAGCCAGTACTTTTTCAGGGACTCAGTTCTTTGCCTCACCTAGTTTCTAGAGTCTTCACAATAGGCATCCAAGCTCCAATTTGTTAATGGTAGAATTCTTCTTAAAAGATAAAAGATAGGGATAGGAGATGAGGGATGCAGAGAGGCTACAAATTCACTCAAATAAGATTTTTTGCTGATCTGCATCTCAGGAACTGGTTAAAAGAAGCTATCACATTGAATTTAGTTGACAACCTGAAGAATGTTTTATGCAAGACTTGTAATTATGTGCATACCTTAATGAAGTTGAGAAATCAGTGGGATATTAGTAGCAAATGAAGATGACTTTGCTGGGTAGAGAAGAAGTCTGCTTTGATCTGATGACAATGATACTTCTAAGAAAAAGAGTTGAGTATTCAAAATTAAAAGTGACACTGAGGAAGCTTCCGTGAAAGCAAATCCAGTCTTGCCACTACTGTTCCAGTCATCATTGTGCTGATGTCATCTCCTTTTGTGCCTACAACTGCAGCAAATAATTTGAGTATTGTATAATAATTGATACTTAGGACAGTCTAAATACATCTTCAGAGAAGTGTAAGTTTCCTTCAGTATGTTCTGTTAAAAAATGGCTGGAAAATAAATTGTATACACAGAACATTTCCACTTCAAAATTTTGGGCACTTAAAACTGTGAGTTAGAACCCAACTGTTGGCAAAATGGTAATGCAGAATAAAAGCTATGGTAAATGATCTTAAAAGCTGAAGTTTGATACTGAAGTTTAATATCTATAATTCAACCTAATGTATTTGATTTACCACTTATGTAATAAGTTCAGAAGTGTTCAGAGTTGCCTTCAGAGACTTAAAAGAAGGTGTGAAATGCTTAAGTGTACGTTCTGAATATGAAGTATTGCCAGTGGAGTGTATTCAGCATTGAAAATTATCACTTTTAACTTGTCCATTTATAACTGTAATGTTACAAAGAGATTTATACACTTAATTAATTACTGTGAAATGCTGTCTTATCTTTCCAAGATTTAATCATCAATTTATAACTGAAATGAAATTCTACTAAAAAGAATTTTCTCAGAAAATTTTATCAGAGTGTAAAACTCAAACATTGATAGGAATCGTAAAATAGTTTTAAAACTGCTTCATGTTAATAGTATTTACCCCGAAGGAAAGTATAGGATTCATTTATAGTGTGCAGCCATTCAAAACAGCATTACTTTGCCTAGGCTATTAAAGTAATCATCCAATTTAAGAACGTATTACTGTGAAGATACCATCTGGCATAATATAGGATCTAGCAGGCAGGATTAGTTTTACTATGAATTTTTAGTGAAAGCATAAAGTTACATGGATAATCTGTTAATACCCCTGTACAGTATTAAAAATTATCACAAGTCCAGGAGATAAAGTAGGCAAAAGCGTATTATAGAATATTCCTTATTTATTTAATAGAAACTCATTCTAAAAAATTAAAAGAATGAGATATTAAAGTGCAAAAGGTTCTACATGACAGAAGTTTTAAAATACTACATTTCCTGATATATACTTTGAAGGAAACCAAAATATTTCAGTATGAGTGGCATATAAGGATATGTCCCAAATGGAAAACATAGTTATTTTCTGGCTCAATATTAGCATAAAAAATGTACAAAAATGTTTAGATTTCAAAATACGCATTTGTAGGTAGGTGGTTAAAGTGGGTGTGTTACTGTTAGCTGCTGTGGCATCAGCCCCTATGAGTAGTGACAGCATGAACAAGGGAATGACATCAGCAGCCTGGATCTGGGCCAGGCCCGTGATGGAGTGCAGATCAACCACTGTGATCACCAGATCTTTCTTCCTGTCCTGAGTTTTTCTGGAAGCTTTGCTGACACCTGTTCAGCATCAGCGCACCACGCAAACATCCAGGACTGATGTGTGGTGGCTACACGTGAGGTGTGTTGGTAGGAATCTAATGTGGATCTCCAGCACAGAAGGCAAACATTCTGTCACTGAGCCACCGGCTCCCCTAGCAGTTGTGCCTGGCTAGAAAGTTCATTTCCTTTTATATAGATGACAGAAGCTTTTGTGGCCTGACATAACTACAAATATTGAAAGTAAGGAAACCCTGGTGGCACAGTGGCAAAGTGCTCCAGCTGTTAACTGGAAGTTTGTTCGAGTTCACCAGGTGTTCCTTGGAAGATCTATGGAGCAGTTAATTCTCTGTCTTATAGGGTCATTATGAGTCAGAATCAACTCAATGGCAGTTTTTATTTTTTGGGGGGGTGGTTATTGAAAGTAAATATCTTGCATGGATAGCAGGAGCCTCATTTCTTTATGGACATGGTGCATTTCTCAACATTAGTCTTTAGTATTTTGATTTAAAACTGTAAAGTCTTTGAACTGCTTCAATGAAAACAGTTATTTACGTAAGCTGTTTCTTTAAAATATGTCTTGCTTATTGCTTTCAGCCCACAGACTGCTGTGTTAAATGCACACTATAAGCACTATGAAAACAGCAGCTGTTTCCCATATGGCCAAGTGTCATTATTACACAATGTATAGAAAAACTGCCATGGTGAGCATTAATGGTTTCAGTGTCCTCAAAAATATTTTGGTTGCTTAGTTGGTCTGCAATGGCCCAGAAATTTAAAAGCTCTTATATTTCAACTGGAAACCTTGGTGGTGTAGTGATGAAGTGTCACAGCCTCTAAACAGGAGGTCAGCAGTTCAAATCCACCAGGCATTCCTTGGAAACTCTATGGGACAGTTCTACTCTGACCTATATGGTCACTATGAGTAGGAACTGACTTGATGGCACCTAACAACAACAACAGCATGTTTAAACAATTTTGTGTTTGCTTGTGTTGAACTATTTGTAAACAAATAGATAACAGGTACGTAAGTAGAGACGTAGATAGGTACATATATGCATAGGTAGATGCATGGGCAGACAAATAGCTTTTTTCAGTCTTTTTTGATTGACACACAGACTTGAAGATGAACATAAATTGCTGTGTGATATTAGAAACTGGCTAAGGTGCTTGGAGTTGCTGGTGCCGACAGAGAGTTCTGGCTGCTATCCAAAAGGTTAGATACTTGAGTACACCCAAAGGCCCCTGGGAAAACTGGCCTGATTACATACTTCCTAAATATCAGCCACAGAAAACCTCATTTAGCACAATTCTGCTGTAGCACATTTAGGATCACCAGCAGTCAGAAGTGACTCGATGGCAGATGGTATAATATGTACTGTGAGGTTAACACACTTTTGGCAGTTGTTATATCCTTCATAAATTTTTACATATTCTTTTCCTTTCACCTCTCTTTCTCAGCACTTAAATATAAATTGTTGCTAAGTCATGTACAAGGAAAAAGTATCCTAATCTTGCCTCAAACAGCTTGTAGTGAAAGATATTAATAAAAAAGATGAGCATTAATTCCTAAAAGATAGAACAAGAAATGACCAAGTTACATTTTTTAACCTTATGTAAGTGAATTAAAAAAATATATAGAATATATATATCTTGTGTGTGTGTTCATTTATTTGAATCTTAAAAGGAGAGGAATTCACAGGTGCTGAAATTAAAAATATATATATTTGTGAGTTTGAAATCGTATCACGACATTTCCCCTGGAAACAGACAGATGGTGTGATGGATACAATGAAATGGTGTACCTGTGAAAGCAACACAGAGGGTCTTCAGCTACAGTGCAGGGTGAAAAAACAAGGAAAGTTAAGACTGAGGGTATTAAATAAAATATCCCAAGAAACAACTAGGTCAAGAAAGAGAAGAGAAACTGATATTGATAGAATGAGTAGTTGACAGTCACTGTGATTCAGCAAACAATTGCAAAATAACTGGTGCTGAGTCTACAGATAGAAATAGAAAGTAAATTCACCGTTAAGAAATCTTACCATTTATGGCACAGAAGCCCTGTAAACATATTAATTACTGTACAATTTGAGCAACTTCAGAAAGACACAGCTGGTTCAAGGGTAGTGGGGACAAAGAACAGATGAAAGGATGGATAGGTGTTTGTCAGAGAAGTAGGAGAGGAACTTTACAAGCAGGAAGCACAATATTCAAAAAGCTTCCTTGGAGAACTAAAGTAGTGTGGTGAGAGTAGGGTACTGGGTTGAAGCCTAAATTACAAGGTAAGAGGGATATGAAACAATCAGATTTCTTCTTTATGCCAGTAATTGTTTAAAAATGTGTTTAACACACAGTTATTGCCCACAACTTTAGACTTGTTTTAGAAATAAAACATTAATCATCATGCATAGGAATAGCATGCAATACCTAGTTTCTAGGAGTTTAGAGTTAGACAGTTCTGCATTTCAGCCTTAGCTTTGCCTAGTAAAAATAACATGACCTTTGGAAAGTTTCTTAGCTTTTCTAAATTCACTTTCATCTCCTATAAAATGAGAATGACAGTACTTCACTGAACGGTACATGGAAAGTGCTGTTAAAATATTTAAGAGTTGTTAAATGTTAAGATACTATTATCATTGAGTTACTAGATGGCACGAAGAGTTAAATGGCCAGCTACGGCTAGCGCCACCCGGAAACACCTTAGAAAAAAGGCCTAATGATCTGCTTCAGGAAAGTTACAGACTTAAAAATGCTGCAATGAGCAGTTCTTCTCTGCAACAGATGGAGTCACCATGAGTTGCAATCAATTCAGTGGCAACTGGTATGGGTAATACCGTTGTGGAGAAGAATATACTGGAAGCATAATTCTATGTCTGCAAGCGTCAGCATTATCTTCTCTATTATTTAAGCCAAAAAAGCCAAGTGCCATCGAGTAAGGCAAATAAATATGCCTTATTTATCATATATAAAACAATTTGTATTGTATTAGAGAGTGAAATAAACATCAGTCCAGTAAGGCCATCATCACAGTCCAGTGCAGCACTGTTCTCTCACCCTAAAGGGCTCCCTCCTTCACCCATCATCTCTATCCCCTGGTAACCACACATTTGGTTTCCATCTCTATAATTTTGATATTTCATGAATGCCATATAAATGAAATAGTATATTGTACGACCTTTTAAGATTGGCTTTTAAACTCAACATAAGGTTCTTGAGATGTGTCTAAGTTGTTGAGTGTATGAGTAGCTCATGCTTTTCTATTGCTAAGTAGTATTCTGTGTTGTGAACGTATCCAATTTGCTTAACCATTTCACCTACTGCAGGACATTTCATTTGTTTCTAGTTTTGGGGCCATTGCAAATAAAGGCTCTAGGATCAATTGTGTACATACTTTTGCGGACATAAATTTTCATTTTCTTTGGAATAAATGCCCTGAGGTGAAATTATTGCGTTGTATACTACATAAAAATATTTGCTTGTTTTTTTTAAAAAGAAAATGCTAAAGAATTTTCTAGAATGTTTGTACTATTAACATTCCAACCATATATGGTGATTTCACCACATCCTTGCCTGCATTTGGTATTGGCACTATTTTTGTATTTTAACTTTCTAATGAGGGTCTAGTAATAGGTCTTTGTGGTCTTAAGTATTGATTATCAAAAGAAAATAATCTTCAAAAAATATATTTCTGTGTCAGTAAGAAATCCTTTGTATTTTTAAATACAGCATGAAACTGACATTTGGAAAAGGGAAACAATGTTACTATAAATACTAGGGAATTAAATAGGAAAAAAGATCAATTTCAGATTAGATGGGATTGAAACCAAATGTTTAGACTAGAGCTAAGAAACAGTCCACATTCCCATGAAGAAACAATCTCGTCACTACATTTCAAATTTATAAATGACAAAAAGTAAAGATGAACTAACAATGTTGCCTGTAAGAACATTGTCTGTCACCCATCTTCCTGCCGTACCATTCCTAAAACTTTCACTCATCACCTAAAGATATCTCTGAAAAAAAAGTCCTTTAAAAGTATCTCGTTTTTAGGAAAGTATACAGCTATTGGATAACCTGGTGGTTAGTGGTTGCTACAGCTGCTAGGCAGAAGATTTCCAGTTCAAATCCACCAGGCAGTCCCTGGGAATTCTATGGGGCAGTTCTATTCTGTTCTGCAGAGTCGCTATGAGGTGGAATCCACTGGACAGCACTAGGTTTGTTTTTTAGTGGTTTATACACCTAGTAATCTAGTTGCATTCCATGGAAAATAGTGCTGTATTTCGTAAATGAAAAATAAAATCGTGAAGGGCTATATGAAAAGTATTAAACAATTGCTATTTGTATGAAGCATGTTAATCTACCATGATAGCAGAAATTAAATAAAAGTTAGAAGTTAGATTCCCTAGCATTCGTGCCATTGAGGAATTTTGTGTAGCTTCCTTGGGATTTGATCAAAATAAATGTTGTCTATAACTGAGCACAAAAACATGGTATTTCCTTTGCATTTTCTAAAAGGCTTTTTTTTTTCTTCAGAACATATGTTAACATTTCACTTAAGGTCTTAATAAAAATGGCCTGGCATTTCTGCTTGTCTGAATAGAATTTCACTGCCTCACACATCTTAAACATTATAAAATGCCGCATTAACCTTTCTAACAGAGCTTGGTTTGCCACTGAAGATTTATTTTTTTCTAGGAAAATGTATTATTCATTAAGTAAATAATAGAAGCAATATGAAAAAATTGTCTGAGTACTAAAATTTAATCAAAGCAATTAAAGTCAAAGGTGTTAATGTATTGCTAGACATATCAGAGTCATTAAATATTCTTGGACTTTTCCTCGGGAATGAAATAGCCTCCTACTTCAAGCACTCATTAAAACTTTTATTATGCCTCATCATTTTTGTACTAACTCATGATGCTGAATTTATTTCAAGTACTTGTGCATAAGGTATTTTGCATTTTACATTATTGTTCTACAGTGTGTCTATCTGATAGATCATTTATAACTCACTAGGTGTTTGTCTTAGTGAGGCTCTGGTAATTCAGTGGTAGAATGCTTGCCTTCCACATGGGAGATGCAGGCTGAATTCCTGCCTACTGCAAAGGCAGCACATGTGGAGTTTCCACCCGTCAATGGGGCCTCATTGGTTGTTATGATGCCAAACAAGTTTCAGAGGGACTTCCAGCTCAGGGAGAGTAGGCAAGTTAGGTCATCTACCCCCCTAAAATGATATATATGCACATATTATAATTATATTATACAATTATACTAAAGACTTTTACGTGTGTTCCACTACAATGAAAAGACATTTCAGTTTGTGAATATCTGCTTTGTGTCTAATGCATACTGAGTAATTATGTGCAGAATCTCATCTGGTATTGTTACTACCATCATTTTACAAATGTAACTCACAGGATGACCTTCCCAACAATATACAACAGGTAAATGACAACCATAATCTGTGAGTTGAGACTATGTTATAAACCACATTAGGTGGCCTTTGTGGACAACCAAAAGCAGTAACAGAAAGTAGCCAATACATGGGAGTCAAAATACTGTTGTCATTGTCAGGAGCCATCAAACCAGGTCTCATATGGCTCCTGTATGCAACAAAACTAAACACTGCCTGGTCCTGTGCCATCCTGACAGTCCCTGCAATGCTTGAGACTGTCATCACAGCTACTGTGTCATTCATCTCACTAGTGTCTTCCTCTTTCCCTCTACTTCAGTTTTACCAAGTGTGATTTTCTTCTCCAGGGATTAGTGCCTCTGGAAAATATGTCCAAGGTGTTTGAGAAAGTCTGTCCCTCTTTGCTACTGAGAAACATTCTGGTTGCACTTCTTCCAAGGCAAAAGTGTTGGACCTTCTGGTGGGCCATGATACATTTCATATTTTTCAGCAATGCCGTATTCAAGTACATCAATTCTTCCTTATTTATTGTCTAGCTTTTGCATACATATGAGGTGAGTGAAAAATACCGTGGCTTTGGGTTAGGATCACCTTAGTCCTCGAGTGACATCTTTACTTTTAGCATTTTAAAGAGTTTTTTTTTTTTGTGTGTGTGTGTGTGTGTGGCACATTTGTCTTTTGACATCTTGATTGCTACTTTCCTTGGTATTGATTGCAGATTCAAGGAAAAGGAAATTCTTGACAGCTTCAATATTTTCTTTCTTTTATCATGATGTTGCTTATTGGTCCAGTTGTGAGGATTTTTGCTTTCTTTACCTTGACGTGTAATCATACTGAAGGCCATATTTTCTTATCTTGCTCAGTAAGCTCTTCAAATCCTCTTCCTTTTTGCTTTTCAGAAAGTAAGGTTGTGTTATCTGCATATCACAGGTTGCTTAATGAGTTTTCTTCCCAGTCTTGATGCTGCATTCTTTGTCATATAGTCCAGCTTCTCAGATGACTTGCACAGTTTACAGATTAAACAAATACTATGAAAGGATACAACTCTCGTTTTAAACTAGGCGACACCCCTGGTTTGTTTAAATGACTGCCTTTGGGCTATATGCAAGTTTCACATGTGCGTAATTAAATATTCTAGAATTCCCATTATTGCCAATGTTATTCACAATTTGTGATGATCCATACAGATGAATGCCTTTGCATAGTCAATAAAACACAGGTAAACATCTCCCTGGTCCTCTCAGCTCTCAGTTGAGATCCATCTGACCTCAGCAATGATATCCGCTTTTCCTCATCATTGTCTGATTTCAGCTTTAATTTCTAGCAGTTCCCTGGCAATGTACTATTGCAACTTAGTTCTGGCTTATCTTCATTAATATTTCCCCTGGGTGTGATATTAGTGATATTGTTCCATAATTTCTACATTCTGTTGGATTATCTTTCTTTGGAAAGGGCACAAAAATGAATTTGATAGAATGGCTGCCTTCAGTTAAATACTGGTACCCAAACATATGTTGATTTAGTGAAGCTTGCAGAGAGCCTGCCAGTTAAATATCTAGTATTAAAAAAAAAAAAGAGATTAAGACAGGATTTATATATTTTGCTCTCTGTAGAAAAGAAAGGCATTGCACATACATAAAATCACCAAGAATTTAAGCAACCAACTCAAAAGGAAATTTTTTTTCCAGGTACCTGAGATGAAAATGTATGTAGGACACAAATACTAATAGAATGTTATCTGAGACTGTGTTAAAAAAACAAAGATGACTGCCCACTTTGAGCTATCCTGCCTTTGATGTGCTTTATCACAATGAGTGGGAAATCTCAGATCATTAAATTATATGGAATATTCAACGTGTTTTATTCTTCTATGCCATATAAAACTAATGCTCAGTCTAGGAACTATTTGTTCTGTTTCTAGCTCTAAGCCTGTGATTTCTGGTATGTAATAAGTGATTTATACCTGGATATTCCATCTGGTAAGCTGTTTTCCAAAGGCAGTTGTTCTGATTCCTCAGTGAAAAATGTAGGGACATTTAGATAACTGATCATAACTTAGTTCCTTTATGACGCAGAGAGACATTTCTCTCTATTCTGCAATACAGCCATGAGAAATTAACCACCATAGTTCCCAAAAAGAATCTGAGTAAAAGATCAGATAGTGATGTTTCCTTTGGACCTCTGAATTCTAGGGAAGAAGGAGTAGAACTTGGATTACATTGCTTAGCAACAACAGAAAGTAGCCAAGCCAGCCAAGCGCCGTCTAGTCGGATCCGACTCATGGCGATCATGTGGTTAATCTCCTTTGCCTCCTTAGAAAGAAAAATACTATTTTGTGAAATCAGAGGGTCGCAACCTAGGAAGGATTGGTGACTTGATGATCTTTCATAAAAACAAATGAACATATGTCAAAAATGATATCACTGAAAATAGTACACTTATGAGGGATTCTTTCATGTCAATTCATTCCATTGGTTCAGTTCATCAGTCAGCTTTTTGTCTTCAAGATTGTTTTAAGGGTATTTTGATTTCCTCAGTGTTATCCCTTGTAAACCAATTTACTAACCTCAAATCTAAAAATCACGTGCTGTTCAAATCACTGACTACGTGATGGAAAATACATTCATTCAGCTGATGGAAAAGAAATGTTAATTGTATGTTGAATACAGATTGTAGGAGTCATTTTCTTACTGACACTTTTTTTCTCTCTCAACTCTATGTATTTATACGTACTTATTACTTAGCACCTAGACATCTTGACAAATATGTCATTCCAATGTAAAATCGTGTATTTTCTGGCAAAACCTATGGAAAACTGCAAGTTATACTGAACTATTCAAAAGCAAACACACAGTTACATACACAATCACCCTGTATAAATCAGACGTTGGATATTAATATAGATCAGATGCCAAGACAAGTGCCTTCGAGTCAGATCCGACTCATAAATTAGGTAGTGTGACTTTATTTTTACTGAGATGCCTTCAATATTACAGTAGCAGAGATACACTGTGGAAATTACTATCATTATGCAGACTTCATAATACACACACACACACAAGTTAGTTGCCATCGAGTCCATTGTGACTCATGAGTTTCCCATGCACTGCAGAGTAGGGAGTTCAAGGCTTAATTTCTAAAGCATACTGCTAGACCTTTTTTTCCAAAGCACCTTTGGGTGGCTTCAAATTGCCAACCTTTTGATTGGTAAAACGAGTTCTTAACCATTTGTACCACCCAGGCACTCTAGTTGATAGGTAATCAATAAGCAGTTTTCTTCTGCTGTCCAAAGTAGTGTTCCTATGGAATCTTTTGTTATTTGAAATGGCATAAAGCAAAAAAGCAATTACCATTAATTTATGCGGGAATTGTCATGAATTGAATCATGCCCCTCCCCGATATGTATTAACTTAGTTAGACCATGATTCCAAGTAGTGTGTGATTGTCCACCGTTTTGTTATTTGTTGAGATTTTTCTCTGTGTGTTGTAAGTTCTATCACTAGGATGTTAATAAGATGGAGTAGTGGCAATTATACTGATGAGCTCTGTGAGATTTAATAGTATCTTACGCTAATCTCTTGAAACATTAAAGAGAAAAGCAAGCAGAGACAAGAGTAACTCATGCTACCCTGAAAGCAATACTGGAAATAGACCAGTACACTGGGCTGAGACACTCCCAGACCAAGGGAAGACTGATGATCCCAAACTTCCTCCGGAAGGTGGAAGCTGCCCCTGGAGCTGGCACCCTTCATTTGGCCTTGCAGCTTACTACACTGTGAAAGAATCAAGCTCTCTCTTCTGAAGGCATCAGCTTGTGTTGTTTCTGTTGGAGCATTACCAGATGAGTAAGACAGGAATTTGTTTTTAATTGTACTTTAGATGATTTACAAGGCAAATTAGTTTCTCATTGAATCATAAATACACATATAGTTTTACTATATTGGTCCTCAGCTCCTCGACCACCAACATTCTCTGCTTCTTAGCTTGGCTTTCCATTCCGTCTGCCTTCCTCTCCTCTCCCCTACTGCCTTCTCGCCCTTGGCCGTTTCGTCTCTTATGCATGGTTGAGCTACATGTATGATTGCTTGTTTTATGGGCCTGCATAATATTTGGCTGAAGAGCCAACCTCAAATGTGACTTCACTACTGAGTTAGATAAGATCCAAGGGCCATACTTTTGGGGTTTGTCCAGTCTCTGTCATACTAGTTTATATGAGTCTGAATTTTGTTCTCTCTACATTTTCTTCCAGTTCTGTCAGGAATCCTCTGTTGGAGCAGTTGTGGTGGCAGTCAGACACCATCTAGTTTGGGAAAATTTTTTGAGTGTACCTGTATCCGATAATAACCTACCACATCATGCTAAATAACAGATAAAATCTAAAGTAACTCTAACATATAGTAAAAGCAAAAAAGACATGATAAATCAAAATAAAGCATAGGTGCTCACAGGAACAGTTCAAAGTTATGGGCTTGATGTCAAGATGCTTAGTTCTGGGGACAGAGCTTAGCCAGGACAAAGGTGTCCCCTAACTAGAGATAGGCACTAAGGATTGCCCTTGTTACCCTATTGGGGCTGCCACCCCTGGAATACCACCCTCCCCAGTTCATGTGTCCCAGAGTATCCAGCATCTTAGCCTTCCAGAACAGACTGGAAGCCACCTCTACCCTCAATTCAGGGATTGGGTGGGCTAGGCAGAGAGGGGGCACAAGGCAAGGGCAGAGGTGATAAGTTCCCTAGGAAGATGCCAAGAAGTAGGAGCCTAGTCAGCTGTCTCCCTCCACCGGCCACCAGCCTCTCATCACTGGTGTCTTGTATTAAGGCACTCTGGAGGGAGGCTGGGTGAGGTGGAAACAGCACGTATCTGGGCTGCGGGCAGTTGGCCTAGGCTCTGAGGTATCCTTGCAGAAGGCTTCCTGTCCCTAGGGGAGGGGAAAATCAGTCCCTACATGACTGCTTTAGCTCTATTTGAGGCTAGAGAACTTGTA
Organism: Heterohyrax brucei; assembly: GCA_028571685.1. Lineage (NCBI taxonomy): Eukaryota > Metazoa > Chordata > Mammalia > Hyracoidea > Procaviidae > Heterohyrax > Heterohyrax brucei. The sequence goes on from CM053146.1 coordinate 92,540,071, forward strand.
TCCTGACCCATCTGGAAGGAGGGAAGAAGACAAGAGAATTGCCACGGGAAAAGCTTGTGCTGGAGGTAAGGAGACCAGAAAGGCTGAAGAGGGATTCAGGAGGCCCTAAGGCTCGAAGTGAGGGCAGGCCTATCAGGAACCTGCTGGGAGAGCAAGCTGCCTCTTTTACTGCTTACTGCAAAACAAAGGTGAATGCTATTTTTAATTTTTGTCTTTTGTCATAAAAGAGAAAATTCTTTTCAATTTCTCTTGAGTCAGAGAATACAGGTACTAATGTAGATATTTCTTAAAAGCAAAGTGACATAAAGTGAATTTTCAAAAAGCCAGTGATAACCTGTAGTGACGTCTAGTACTGTAACCACAAACACGATTGCTATTACTTGGACAAACTCCAAACAATCTTTTTTTAAAAATTGTGCTTTAAGTGAAAGTTGACAATTCAAGTGAGTTTATCCTTCAAAAACTTACACATTGTTACATAACCCTGGTTGTTCTCCCTAAAATGTGAGAGCTCACTCCTCCTCCCCACCTTCCATTTCCCAATTGCATTCAACCAGCCCCTGTCCCCTTCTGCCTTCTCAAATTGTCTCTGGAGAAGAGCTGCCCATTTAGCCTCACATACCTACTTAAGCCAAGAACCACACTCTTCATCAGTATCATTTTATGTCTTGTATCCTGGTCTAATCTTTGAAGAGTTGAGTTCAGGAATGGTTTTAGTTCTGGGCTAGCAGAGAGTCTGAAGGGCCATGTCTTCTGGGGACCCTCTGATCTGTGAGACCATCAAGCTTGGTCTTTCCCTAGAGTTGGAGTACTGCATCGCACTTTTCTCCTACTTCTTCTAGGACTCAAAACTACTGAAAACCTACGTAGCAAGATTCAACTAAATTTTAGGAAATATTTTCTCACCCTTCCATTTTTAAGAAATTTATATTTTCAGAAATTTATACGTAACTCATGTTTCTTTTCCTTCATCTTATATATCTGTTGTGTTGTTAGTTGCCATAGAGTCATTTCTGATTCAAAGCAACCCTATGCACAGCAGAACAAAACACTGCCAGGTCCTGCACCATGAGCTCACAATTATTTTTATGTTTAAGCCTATTGTTGCAGCCATTGTGTGAACTGATCTTGTTCACAGTCTTTGTCTTTTTCACTGACCCTGCACTCTACCAAGCATGATGTCCTTCTTCAGGGACTGATCCCTCCTGATAGCATGTCAAAATTATGTGAGACATAGTCATGTCATCTTTGCTTCCAAGGAGCACTCTGGCTGTACATCTTCCAGATAAGATCTGTTTGGTCTTTGGGCAGTCTATACTACATTCAATATTCTTCTCCAACACCACAATTCAAAGGCTTCAATTCTTCTTTGTTTTCCTTGTTCACTGTCCAGGTTTCTCATGCATAGGATGTGACTGAAAATACCACGGCTTGAGCAGCCACACCTTAGTCTTTGAAGTGATATCTTTACTTTTCAACACTTTAAAGAGATCCTTTGCAGCAGATGTTTCTCAGTGCAATACGTCTTTTGATTTCTTGGGCATTGACTCTGGAACCAAGTAAAATGAAATCCTTGACAACCTCAGTCTTCTCTCCATTTATCATGATGTTGTTCATTTGTCCAGTTGTGAGGATTTTTGTTCTCTTGGTGTTGAGGTGCAATTCTTAGTGAAGACTGTGGACTTTGATCATCAATAAGTGTTTCATATCCTCTTCACTTCCAGCAAACAGAGTTGTGCCATCTGCATAATGCAGATTGTTATAATGCAGATTGGTAATGAGTCTTCCTCAAATCCTGATGTCTCGTTCTTCTTAATATAGTCCAGCTTCTGGGATTATTTGCTTGGCATACAGATTGAAAAGACATGGTGAAAGGATGCAACCCTGATGCACAACTTTCCTGACTGTAAACCATGTAATGTGCCCTTGTTTGTTTGCACAAACATACATGTTTTGTCAAAAAACCAAACTCACTGTTGACAAGCCAATTCCAACTCATGGTGACTCTATAGGATGCAGCAGAACTGCTTCACAGAGCTTCCAAGGAGCACCAGTTGAATTCAAACTGCCAACCTTTTGGTTAGTTAGATGTATCCCTTAACCACTACCCAGCAGGGTTTCCATATATATGTGTGTGTGTATATATATATGTATAGCCCTCAAAAAGGAATGTATGGCTTGTGCACATTTAGTGAAATTACTTCTCTGGTGCTCAAACTTGAAGGTAAATAAATTAGTAATATTTCAGGATCGGTGGTGTTAGAGGAAGTGATCACTGACTCTGCCAATATGTGGAGCAGAGCAGTGGTTCTCTAAGGGCAGTCACCAGATCATTTCTGATCCACATTTCCTTTGATGACGGTTGAAATGCAGAGAGTAATGGAAATAAGCATGCTGTTTGCTGGTAACAGAACCTGGAATCAATCTTTATACTCCTGGATCCCACAACACTGCTCAAGCACAGGGCCTTGAGTTGTATGGCTAGTCATACATTTTTCTCTGTCTCTGTACTTCTTTGCAACCTGATATGAAAATCAAATACCTTGGAAATGGAGGACTGTATCAGATTTTGAGCAAAGGCTTGGTTAACTGATACATAAACCTTCTCACGGTCAGTCTCCGTCCAAACTGATTCCAACTCTAGATACACATTTAGATTGTTATTGATTGCTTACAAGATGAAAAACACATCACTAGGGCAACAAAGGTTATTCAGTTGCTGTCTCCACCATAAGAATTCAGTTGTTCAAGGATACTAATCTAGCCGACTACCCATTCTTGATAATACTTTTCCTTGATATTATCATATTATTGCTAATTAGCATTCTTTTATGAAAATGTGGCAGTGATAATAAGTACCCACATAACTTTCGTTTTCAATTTTTTTTTTTTTAAGTTTCCCCCTGGCTGGTAATCTTATCATCTAGAAATCATAGTTTCACTTCTTCCTTTCCAATCTTTAGCAGCCTTTATTTCTTTTTCTTTCCATATAGTGTTGAGCAGGACACTCAGTACTGTTAAATAGTAGTGTCCTTAATGAGCATTATTGCATTTTGTTCAGTTTTCGAAACAATGCATTAAGCGTTTGTACATGATGAGGTGGTGGTGGAATTTGATACTATTTTTTAACAAGTTAGGAAAAGTTGTTTTCACCACTGGTTGGTTGTTTTCATTTAAGCATGATAATGTGATATGCAGAATGCTTTTTCTACATTGTTTAAAAAAGTGTGTGCTCTTTCTTCTTCAATCCAATAAGACAGTGAATTACAATGGTGTAGAACATTATGTTTGTGTTTTTTAAACCACATTCTGATGTAATTATCACAGATGAGTCTCCAAACCAAAAAAAAATAATAAACATGGGCTTTGATGACCCAGATGTAAATTTGACTTTAGTTAGTAAGTATTTCCATTTTATTCCTCATATTTATTTGAAATGTTGTCTGCCTATGCCATATATTCCAGTCCATGGGATGCACATACAGTTGAGGGCTTGACTACTAGCTGAGAGTTTTCTCACCCAGAGATAACTCAGAAGGCAGGCCTGACAACCCATGTGGAACAGTTCTACTCTGCACCCATGGGGTCATCGTCACTTGGAATCCACTTAAACACAGCTAACGGTGACCACAACAGTGCCATACACAAAAACCGGTGTGTAGTAAATCATCTGTGAAAAGACTAGGACTCTCAGAGTGAGAATGCCCATTTGTTACTTAGTTGGAAGAAGAACTTCTTGGCTTCAATAAAGTACACACTAGGTTGGGAAGTAGCATTCATTTTGAGAAGAATAAATACATTTTCTGGGAAACAAGAAAATATCAGATCCAAAGAGAAATGGAAGGCAATAAGTTGATTGCTATAGTGGAGGAAAAAAATGATAGAGATTAGTAGTCAGGAATGGTGAAAGAAGAATAAGTTTTGAAAAATTGGTAGTGGGTTTTCCTCTGAATGAAGACTCTAAATGTGTGTCGTTTCAGTTTGCTTTTTAAGAGCATCTGGGACACTTCGTAGAAATTTTAGAGAACCAAAGTTTGCAAACTGTATTTGTATTGGATTATCTCTGATGTGCGTCTATAGGTAAATTTACATTATCTAAGGATAATGAGGAAACCCTGGTGGCGTAGTGGTTAAGTGCTATGACTGCTAACCAAAAAGTCAATAGCTTAAATCTGCCAGGTGCTCCTTGGAAACTCGATGGAGTAGTTCTGCTCTGTCCTACAGGGGTGCTATGCATCAGAATTGACTTGAGAGCAGTGATTTTTTTTTTTTAAGACTGATGAAATTGTTACTGTACAAAGGTATTGTAATAAAGCAGAATGTGGTTTGTTTGCACTCTTGACCAGTTTAAATATAATGTGTTCTTTTTAGTTCTGTTCTTGCTGCATTCAATTTCTTCTGTGCTTTGGCAGGTCCACCAAGGTAACATATGGAGATCAAAAAGAGACTGACTCTAATACTCAGTAATTTGAACTGACTTGCCCAAGCAAGATTTTGCAAACATAATGTGTAAAACTCTGTGATTAACAAACAAAAACCTGAAGAAACACTTTAAAGTGCACCATGAATAAAAGGTTTCTAAATCTGTTATAATTTTGTTTATGCCTTGCAGATGCATCATAAAGAGACTAATTAAAACATTAATTAATTAAATTCAATTAACTCTTGTGTTGTTAAAACACTATGTATTGTTTTAATTTGAACGCTTAATGGTAACTGGCAAATGCATATGTTGTTGAAATTTTCGCACGTTATACTGAAATTTGATTGCAACGTAAACAGTAAGGACTTTGAACTTTTTACTTCACTGGCAAAATCCAAACTTGAAATTTTATTTTAGCTAACATGATTAACTTGAAAGAAAGTGAACAAAAAATGAAAGTTTTGTGCTAGTATATTAGGTTGTATTTGGTCTTTAATTACATTCAATATGCATGTAATTATGCACTCAGCAAAAAAATAAGTTATTTACTCATCTGAAAAATTAGAATAACAATTTAATCTGCACATTAATTACTTTGAAAGGCTGAAACTCTAAAAATATTAGCTATTAATTTCTTCCATACATTTTGTGATTATCAAATAAGACAGAATATTCCATAACCCTTATAAAGGTATTGCCAAATATGGAAATATAATACTCCTCCAAACTGCCTCCATCTTCCCTACATTTTGAACTATATTTTGCCCTTTGTCTGTACACATACACACCCCCTGAGCTCTAAGTCAAACATAATCAAATAATTGAAATCTGCATGTTACTAGCATCAGTGCTAACATTCCCTGGCATCTGTTATATATTCAAATACACGTTTAAAAAAATTTAGCTAAGTTGTTGAATTAGTTGAAAAACCAGATGAAACACAGTTCTTCTAAGATGCATTACTTGTTAATTTTTGGTATTTTAGCCCATGATCTGTAATAACTGTGGTCATGTCATGGGAAATGAATGCTGACATTCACTCAACACTTGTTTAAAGTCAATTTTTCAAGGGACTGATAGTCACAAACTGTGCGGCATTTTTGCCATGATTAGTAATCCTCAGTCAAGCCATAAGTGGAAATTTGATGTTTATTATATATTCTTAAGACTCCCCTGACTGTCTTTTCTCCAGAATAGGGCTTATGTGTATTCAGCTAGAGATAGCAAATATGATTAACTCCAGGTGAGTGTTTTCTGAAACTACCCAGTTGATTCATGAGATCACAGTGAGCAAGAAAGATAAGGGAGTTGTTGTAGAGATGTTAAAAAATCATCATTGCCTGCGTCTTGATCACGTTTGTATGTTTTTCAACATTATTCAAAGATAGCTCCTTAGGTTTCTGATGACTGTGTAGAACTGGTATAAAAATGCAGAATATTTTGGAAGCTAAATCTTTTGTTTTTCTATGCTTAACATCAAAGCTCTGATTTTTTTCTTTTCAAATTTTTATTTTTCTGAGGTTAAGTAAAACTTGAAGTAACTTTTTTCATAAGACATCATTCAGAAACAGTTGAGATAGATGTTCATTTGTTTATTAGTACATGAGAGAGGAATTTCTCCAATAAAGTGTTTATAATTTTGTTTCGCAGTTTAGAAATTCAGGAGTACTCTACATATTATATTCCACTTGTTCTTAACTCTTTTTTTTTCTAATTACATGAAAGATTAAGTAACATATTTCAATTGAATGGGGGACTTTTAACTACAACAAAAGGGTACAGACTTTAAGATTAGATTACACTGATTTCTGCTATGAGAGATAGTTTGTGCCCTGGAGGAAATTCTTCAAACATTTCCATTGCTTTATTGTGGATTTCAAGTGATCAATATAGTTAAAATGCTTTTAGTATCTAGCAGTTATTGAGTAGTCAGTAAATATTAGTTCTATGATCAAAAAGATGGTTACAGTAACTTTAATATTGAAAATCTTAATGCTAATTCCAGTATCTTGTAGTAGAACTAAAAATATACAAATAGATATAGGGATAATTTCAGCACCCATGCTATTACATACTTAATTATTGAGATACTGATTGTTGTGAGCTTCTAATATGGTAAACTGATCTTTTTTTTTTTAAAGAAATTACATCTTAATAGTGTATCAATATATTCTTAATTGGTATATGACTAAATGGAATTTTACTTGCTCTCTGGCTAAAAAGCATTGTATTTTGAATTACACAGAAGCAATGTAGGTGCCATTCTGTACTTGTTTTTATTAAATGTTTTAGTATCTTCATTTACATGTTCAATGTAATCATTATTTTTTATTACTCTGTCATGTTGAATTTTAGAAATTGGTTTTTATCAATAAAATTCAGAGTAAGCTTTTTATAAAAGTAGCACTTTGGCACAGATGCAAAGCACTAATTTGCATACCACTTTGATAGAAGGAACTTTTCTTTTTAGTCATTTAGCCTCAAAATATGGTGTGTAACTATACAGGCTGATATTTTTACACATTCGTTTCAATCACTATGATGATAAGCTTAAAGAGACAAAAGCTGTTCTATTTCTTGTTCTGTATTGTTAAAGCTGTACAAGTATTTCAGTTATCATTAATTCTGAAAATTTTTATGGTTTAACATTCTAAGGTAATATATTCTCTTTCTTGTATTCAATTTCTCTTTCTTTGTATTCATCCTAAAATATCTGACAGCTGCTTTGGGAGATGTTTTGTGGATATTTGCAAAGAGTAAAGTATAGGGTAGAACTGAAAAAAAAACTAGAACAAAGTTGCTTCCGACAGTCTATCAAGTGATAAGACAGAATAGGATTTTTTCCCCCCTATTTTATGGTACTTTGATTTAAAAAAATAAATCACAGCCTTGTAGAATGACTTTATTTTTAAGTTGTTGTTGTTGTTTTTTGTGTGTGTGTGTGCGTGCTTAATTTTATATTGAACTTAAACTGCTGTTTTCATTCTTGGTAAGCTCTTGGTCAATTAATGCTTATAATCATTAATTTATCATTAGTTTCTAGGTTTCTCGTGGTAAGCACTATACATAAGATTCTCAACTTATAGGACAAAACAGTCAAGTGGGAGTACATCACAAAGAACAGGGAAAGTGAGCCAAACTGTGCATAAATGGTGTTCTTGACTCACTTTTCTATATTTTTCATAGCCTTGCATCACTGAACTACCTAGGCATTTCCTAGATGTCAATTTTTATCTGTGAATGCAAATGACAATCTAGACTGCTTCTGATCTTCGGGCTTTTCAAGTGACAAGTCTAGCAATGTATATTTACCTGTTATTTTATTGGTTATTTTTGTTTATTATTATGATTGAATGAAAATGTACATTCCCATATAAATTTGCATGCCCACCTGTATGCAGCTCCCACTGCTCTCCCTGCCTAGCAACAGCACACTCTTCCTCTCTGCTCCGTACATGTCTTATCCTTCCAGCAATCTCCCACCCCCTCCTCTCCACCCACTTCCCCAACTCTAGTAAGAGGGACGACATCCTATAGATGCCTAGAACCATAAAGTGCACATATGATGTGGTCACTGTGTGTTGCCAAGTCCAATCCATTCCTGTCCAAGGGTTGACCTCCATTATGATTTGTGGACAGAGGCATCATCAGGGCCAGGGGCCACGCTCCCAGGGGAACGCCAATGGCCCTGGACCATTAGTTGCGGTCTTTTAGTAGAGATCTCAGGGTGCATGCCTTTTTATTTTCGTGTTGCCAGAGAGACACAACTTTGTGAGCTCTCTCACAGCTATCTGGTGGTGGCCGGGCACCATCCGATTCTTCTGGTCCCAAGTCGATGTAGTCACGCACTCACGTGGGTCCCTCTGTCTTCCAGGTTCTCTTTCCCACATGTCGTTTTGGTCATTGGTGATCATCCATTCCTGCTGAGTTAGGACCATTTGCTGTACCCTCAGATGGCAGCTGGGCAGCTATTAAGACCCCAGATGCCACTTACCAACGTGGGATGCAGAGGGCTCTCTTAGCAAAAGGCTAGTTGTTCCAAGTGACCTAAATTTCCCCTGAGAGAATGGTCCCTACCCGCCCCCCATTGCTCTGTCCTTGCAATATGGGTTAAGATGGGAGGAGTAATCCTGTTATGGTGAAGTCCAGTTAATACTGATCTTCCTTCTAATGTGTGCTGTCCCAGATTTCACCCAACCAAATTTCTATCAACTATCTAATCTAAACCCTTGCCACCTCGCCCTCCCGCGCTCCACACCCTTGCAGCTATCAAAGAGTCTTTTCTTCTATGCATGAGTCTGTTTTTAAGTTCTTATAGTAGGGATCTCATACAATATTTGTCCTTTTGTCACTGACTACTTTCACTCAACGTAATGTCCTCCAATTGAAACCAGGTTATAGATGTTTGCTAAAATCATCATTGTTCTTCACCGTTCCATAGTGTTCCATTGAGTGTATATACCAGTTTACCTAGTCATTCCTCTGTTGTTGGGCATCTACATTGATTCCATCTTTTTGCTATTGTGGACTGTGCTGCAATAAACATTCATGGGCATGTACCAGTTACTGTGAATGACCTTGATTCTGTAGGATATTTTCTGAGCAATGGAATTACTGGGTCAAATGGTGTATCTATATCCAGCTTTTTAAGGCAGTACCAGATTGCTTTCCAAAGAGTTTGCACCATTTTGCAATCCCACCAACAGTGTAGGAGAATTCTAATTTCTCCACAGCCTCTCCAGCATTTGTTGTTTTGCATTTTTTGGAGCATGGCCAACCTTGTTGGGGTGAGATAGTATCTCATTGTCGTTTGATTTCAATGTCTTATTTTTTTCTTATTGATATTTTGTAGTACCTTATAGGTTAGGGAGATCAGGCATCGGTCAGACATACAGTTGCCGAATATTTCTCCCCATTATGTAGGGGACCTTTTAATTCTATTAATAAAGTGTTTGCATGAGCAAAAGTGTTTGATTCTTAGTAGTTCCCATTTACTATTTTCTCTTCTGTTGTTTGTGGTTGGTTTGACAGATTTTGAAGTCTGTCTACACTGTGTATTAAAACTTCCATTGTTCCTACTTTTTCTTGGATGAGCTTTATCATTTTAGATTTTATATTTAGGCCTTTTATGCAGTTTCAGTTGGTTTTTGTATAAGGTGCAAGATAGGGATCTTGTTTCAATTTTGTGTGGATGGATATCCAATTTTGCCAGCACCATTTGTTGAAGAGATTGTTTTTACCACAGTTTAATGTCTTAGGGCATTTGTTCAATATCAGCTGTTCGTAGGAAGATGTTGTGATTTCTTCTGTCTCAGTTCTGTTCCATTGATCTGTCTCTTTTTGTACCAGTACCAGGCTGTTTTGACTACTGTGGCAGTATAATAGGTTCTAAAGTCGAGTAGTAAGACTTCTCCCAGTGTGTTCTTCTTCAGTAGAGCTGAAGAAAGGCTTCTTCCCTTTCCAGACAAACTTGGTTATTTGTTTCTCCATCCCATTAAAAAATGTCACTGGAATTTGTATTGGGATTTCATTATATAAGTAGATTACTTTGGGTAAAATAGATGTTTTCTCAATGTTAAGTCTTCCTAGCCATGAGCAGGTTAGGTTTCTCCATTTATGTCTCTCTTAGTTTCTTGCAGTAAGGACTTGTAGTCCCCATTGTAAAAGTTTGTTATTTCTCTGGTTAGATTTGTTCCTAGGTACTTTATCTTCTCAGGGGCTATAGCAAATGGTATTGATTTGGTGATTTCTTCACTAAAAATCTCAATACTGGTATAAAGGAATCCTACTGATTTACTTACGTTTATCTTCTACCCTGAGACTTTGCTGAACTCTTCTGTCAGTTTGAGTAATTTACTTAAGGATTCTTTAGGATTCTCTGTGTATACAATCATATCATCTGCAAATAGGGAGGCTTTTATTTCTTCTTTGCTGATGCAGATGCCCTTTATTTCTTGGTCTTGTCTAATTGCTCTGGCTAGAACCTCTAGTACAGTGTTGAATAGGAGAGTTGAGAGTGGGCATCCTTGTCTAGTTTCTGTTCTCAAGGGAAACTGTTTCAGTCTCTCTCCATTAAGGGTGATGTAGATAGTTGGCTTTGTATAAATGACCCTTATTGCTTTGAGGAATTTGCTGTCAATTCCTATTTTGCTGAGAATTTTTAACATGAATGGGTGCTGGACTCTATCAAATTCCTTTTCTGCATCAATAGACAAAATCAGATGATTCTTATCTTTTGTGTTATTTATGTGGTTGATCACATTAATTGTTTTTCTGATGTTGAACCCACCTTGCATCCCTGGTATGAATCCAACTTGGTCATAATGGATTATTTTTTGGATGAGTTGTTGTATTCTACTGGCAAGAATTTTGTTGAAGATTTTTGCTCCTTGATTCATGAGTGATATTGGTTTGTAGTTCTCCTTTTTGGTTGGGTCTTTCTCTGGTTTTGGTACCAGGCTTGTGCCAGCTTCATAGAATGAATTTGTGAGTACTGCATCCCTTTCTATACCGTGATGTTGTCTCAGTAGTATTGGAGAAAACCCTTCTCTAAAAGCTTGGTAGAATTCTGCAGTGAAGCCATCTGGGCCCAAGCTTTATTTCATTGTTAGGTTTTGGATGACTTTTTCAATCTCTTTCTTTGCGATGGCTTCATTAAGTTGTTTTGCTTCACCTTGAGATAATTTTGGTAGGTGATATGAATCAAGGAATTTGTCCATTTCCTCTAGGTTTTCAAATTTGTTAGATTACATTCATTCATAGTATTCTATTATGATATTTTGGGTTTCTATTGGACCTTTTATGATAACTCCCCTCTCATTTCTTATTTGGGTTATTTGTTTCTTTCCTGTTTTTCTTTAGTAAGTTTAGCCAATGGTTTGTCAGTTTTGTGGATCTTTTCAAAAAACCAGCTTTTGGTCTTTTCAGTCTTTTCAGTTGTTCTTCTATTCTCTAATTTGCTTAGTTTTCCTCTAGTCTTCATGGTCTGTCTTCTTCTGGTGCCTGAAAGGTTCTTCTGTTGTTCTGTCTCTACTTTTTCAAGCTGTAAGGTTAATTCTTTGGTTTGGTTTCTTTCTTCCTTCCAGATGTGTGCACTTATGGAGATAAATTGACCTCTGAGCACTGCTTTGGGTGTATCCCATAGGTTCCTGTAGGAACCATTTTCATTCTCATTGGAATCCATAAATTTCTTTATTTCATCCTTGATTTTTTTCTGTAACCCATGGGTTTTTTAGCAAGATGTTGTTCAATTTCTTTGAGTTCCACTTTCTATCTATGCTTTTTCTGCTATTAATTTGGACTCTTCTCATCTGAGAAGATGCTTTGCATTAATTCAATGATGTGGATTTTGTTGAGGACTGCTTTATGTCCTAACACGTTGTCTATTCCAGAAAATGTTCCATATACACTGGGGCAGAAGGTGTAGTTGTCTGCTGATGGATAGAAAGTTCTATGTGTATCAATGAGGTCTAGTTGCTTAATTGTGGCAATAAGGTTTTCTGTGTCTTTATTGAGCTTTTCCCTAGAAGAGCTGTCCAAATTTGAGAGTGAGGTGTTGAAGTCTCCTACTATTATTGTGGAGTGATCTATCTCCTTTTTGAGTGCAGTGTTTCTTCAATGTATTTAGGTGCTTTAATATTAGGTGCATGAATGCTTTATATTGTTAAGCCCTGCTGTGTATTGAACCTATCAGCAATAAATAGTATCTATCTTTGTCCACAATGGTGGATTTTACATTAAAATCGATTTTATCTGAGATTAGAATTGCCACATCTGCTCTTCTTTGTTGGTTGTTAGCTTAATATGTATTCTCCCATCCTTTAGTTTTCAGTTTGTTCATATCCTTAAGTCTAAGGTGAGTTTCTTGTAGGTAACATATGGATGGGTCATGTCTTTTGATCCAAGATGTCACTCAATGTCTCTTTGCTGGGGTGTTCAGTCCATTCGCATTTAATGTACTTATTGATAGGTATGTGTTCAGTGCTGCCGTTGTGATTTGTTTATTTTTGTGTTGATGTTCTCTCTGTTGTTCTTATATTCTGTTCTGGGACATTGTTCTTTGTGAGTTGATTTTTCACATTTCTCAAGGTTGATTTTGTGGTTGTTGAAACTCCTGTATTACATTCCTAGATTTGATACGTTGCATCTTTATTGTGCTTTACAGCTATCCCTATGATCCCCCTTGATAAACTACATATAAAATCAATTTCAGTTACTACCATTCTTATCACTTTCCTCTCCATCTGGAAGGACTATAACGACTGTAGTACATCTCTGTTTTTAATATGAAAGCATCATAGTTTTCATGATATGATCACTGAATCATTTCTTTCACTATTATAGCTTTGATTGAGTTTGTAGCCTTCCCTAACTGAGTAGGGCTTTAGGTGATGTGTCCTGTATTTACTTCCAAAATATAAAGTTAGTGGTTTTGTTCTTCTAAGCCAATAGATTCTTTCAATATTTGTTGTAGCTTTGGTTTGGTTTTTACAAAGTTTCTGAGTTCCTGTTTATCTGTGAATGTCTTCATTTCCTTTTCATATTGGGAGGATAGTTTTGCAGGATATATAACTCTTGGTTGGAAGCTCTTCTCCTTCGAGGCTTTGAATGTGTAATTCCACTGTCTCCCCGTCAGCATTGCTTCTGCTCAGAAATCAAACAAAAACCTACAGGGTTTCCCTCTGAATATAAGCTTTGCTTTGAGTCTTGCTGCCTTTAAGAGTTTCTGCTTATGTTTCATTTTGTTAAACTTGATTAAAATATGTCTTGGGGTCTTTCTTTTGAGATCTATGTTGAGTACCATTCAGTGTGTATCTTGGATAGCTACATTCTCTTCTTGCATAATTTCTGGGAAGCTGTCTGTCAGCAGCTCAGCAACAATACTCTCTGTGTTCTTTGGTGTCTTGCACTATTCAGGAACTCCAATTAATTATAGTTTGTTTCTCTTAATAGAGTCCCACAGAGTTCTTAATGCTTCAATTTTCTTCTTTGCTTTTTCTGATTTCTCCTCATAGATACTGGAGTCAATAGCTATGTCTTCCAAGTCAGAAAGCCTATTTTTCATTTGTTCCATTCTGTTTTCTTGGGTTTGAATTGAAGTTTCTGTTTCTTTGATTTTGTTATTGATCTGTTGGATTTCAGAGTATTGGTGTTCCATCAGAGTGAACAGCTTGCTTAATTTTTCATTTTTCTTTGCTACATTTTGTAGAAAGTCTAGGAGGGCTTTCTATATAATCCTTTTGTATTCACCTTCCAATAGTTTGAGAAATCTTCTTCATCTGGGAAGTTTTGTAGTGCTTTCTTTTGGGGGCCTTCTGAAGACATGGGTGATTTTTTGGTTACGTTTTTCTCCAGAGTTTGCTGCCTTGGGGACATCATGTGAGTCAATAGAGGCTGGGAGATTTGCTGTGAGGATGGACCACAGTTGTTTCTCTAGGCCCTCTTAAAATGAAAGGTAAAAAGTATCCGACAACTGCCAAAGTCGGTCAGATTTTCAGGTATATAGGTCCTTCTTTCTAGCTGGCAAAGTAAGCACCTCTATATCAAACCCCAGATGTTATAAACTAGCTCAAAGTACAAGGTCTACTGCCCTGCTGGCCTCCGCTGTCAGGCCCCAGCTGTAGGTGACACTGTGTATATTTTTGGTTTTCTGCCAGAAAAGCGCACTCCTCCAGGAAGGCACTGCCTCCCAGCCCAGGAATTAGGTCCAGCTGAGGCTTATGTATGGGTATCTCTGCCTCCTTGTAGAACAAGGTCATGTCCCACACAAGCTCGCCTCTTGCCGGGTACCAGCTACTCTATGGAAGAGGTGAAAAGAGAGGCCAAAGGTGCACAGATGCACGGAGCCCACTGCCTCTGTTGCTGGGCCTCAGGTGTAGGTGACACTGTGTAAAATACTGCTTTTCTGCTGGAAAAGCACTCCCCTCTGGGCAGGTGCTCCCTCCCAGCCTAGGAACTAAGTCCAGCCGGGGCCTCTGTATGGGTGTATCTGCCTCCCAGTGGATCAAGATGCATCCCACACAAGCTTTACAGGTGCCTCAGTAGCAGCTACTCTATGGTGGAGGTGGAAAGAGAGTCCAAAGGTGCCAATGTTCACAGAGTCCAAAGCCAGGCTCTCAAAATATGGCAATTTTGCCTGCCAATCCCACCAGCCGTGCATATGAGATAGCTGCTAGTCAAGTCTCAGTTCCACCTACTGGCTAAGACAGAGAAAAGAAAGTTAAAATGGTGAGTTATCTTTGGTCTGCGCAAGCTGGCACAAGCCAAGAGTACAGTCAGTGAATGAGAGAAGGTTTTTGTTCAGTGGTAGGAAGTCCAAATTAACAACCCTATGCCACATCCTAGGGCTCACTAGGTGTCCAGAAGACTACGTTTAATTATCAGTTCAGATCTTGGTTCCCAGAGGGATTTAGAGAGACATGTGTTTAGTCCACCAACTTGATTCTGTCCCCTTTGTTTATTCATGAGAAAGAAGTGTAACATAAAAAGACAAACTTTAAAATTTAAAATAAAGTTGTAACATAAAAAGCCTTATAGAATACTATATTTAATGATTTTTTTAATGAAAGTTTCACAATTTTTAATATTCATGCCATTATTTTGAATTATTTAAATGAGAGAAACTATTTAGTAAGAGCATATTATGTATATCGCTCTACCTAGTTTATTCTTGCTGTGATTTCTCACACTGTAAAAAACTCAATGCCACCCAGTCTATTCCAACTCATACTGACCCTATAGGATAGAGTGTAACTGACCTGTGGATTTTCCAAGTAGCATCTGGTGAATTTGAACTGCTGACCTTTTGGTTAGCACCTGTAGCTCTCAGCCAATAGCAACAAGGGTTTCATTTTCTTTACATAGCAAAGTAAAACTAGAAATAGTGCAAATTGGAAATGAATTCTTCGAGGAACAATGTGAGTAACATTAAAAATAGGCATGAATAATGAAAATCTAAGGTTAGAAGAAATTTGGCAGTATAAGAAGTAAATAACTGCTTATAGCTCATATATAGTCAACATTATATTGGCATTGATAATCTTGTTCTGTGATATGCCAAGAATATGAATAACTATAGTAAAATAGGTCTCACAGAACTCAGGTTCCGATGCTACCGTTAAAATTATATGATTGTGTACTATTATAATTAAAAACTAAAGTGAATCTATGTTTAATGTTGGAGCCCTGGTGATACAGTGGATAAGAGCTTGATTGCTAACCAAAATGTCACAGTTCAAACCTACCAGATGCTCCTTGGAAGCTCAATGAGGCAGTTTTACTCTGTTCATTTGGTCACTGTGAGTTGGAATCTACAGCAATGGGTAGATATTTAATACATTACTTGAGATGTCTGCAAGGTAATCGGTATTAATAAGAGGCAGTAGACACCTTTTTTTTGTCAGCTCTGGCACCTCCTAGCTATGCAAACCTTGACAAATTTATCTCTCTGGTATTCATTTTATCTATTAACTATGTATAAAAATGTCAGCCTTTTGTAACTTGCAGATTTTTATAAGGGCCAAAACAAATACTTTATAATTGCTCTGTAGTAAGACAGTACAATTATAAATGTAAATTATTATAATAAAATCATTTCAAGTACAATAATATGGTTTCTTCAGGACTGTATTAACATACTACCATCAAGTTGATTCTGACAGGAATGTATTAGCAATCCAAATAAATGCTAGTTTGCAAGTATGTATAAAAGGGCATTAAGGAACTACAAATACAAAACTGACACTATTCCCAACATTATCAATTCAACAAGTATTTATATGATTATACACAGAGATTATATTTTTATAATCAACTCCAAAATTTTTTTTCCAAATAGATGCACTCTGTAACCCCAAGCTGAAATAATCATTTGGAAGGAAAAAACGTTAACATCATTAAAATCAAAAAGAGCTGGATTATAATTTTCTGTTGGCTGTCTGGTTTTTGACCATAGGTAAACTGCTGCCAAATCTGTACAATGAAGATACTAAATACCTTTTCAATTGTAGTTTTAAAGGTTAAATGAAATCTTATCCAACACTTTCTATCATGTATCAGTGTGTCTGCTGCATAAAAAAATACTTAGTATATGATATTGTTTTTTACTTCAATACAGTACAAAACATAAGCTGCATACAAAATGCCTAGCATTGACACAAGCCAGCCAAGTGTCATGACACAAAGATAATAACTATTGATATTATATTACTGTACAGTGTAAAACTGTGATGTCCTAAACTATGCCACAGATTAAAAGAATAAGTAGCCTTGATCCAAATGATAAAATTGGAGCAATCAAATGAACATATTCTCCACAGAAACAAATTCTACTGTAACATGTTCATCATGAGACTATACATTATCTGATTTTATCAATATTAAAGTTCAGTTAGAAGATTCAGTATCACTTTCAGAAGCAAATGTTTGCTTGTTTTTATATTGTTATTTAAGCGAATGTTCTACTGACAAATTTTTTTCAAGGATGTTTCATTATCACTAGCCTTCAGGGGTCATATTAAGCTACCTGTGTTAAGATCAAAAACAAAAACCAAATGCTCACTAATATGAAAAAACAAATGACCTTCAAGCTAAATGTACAAAGAAAACACATACATATTTAATTTTACTGATCTTCTCTAGGAATTAGCAAATAGTCCATTTTTAGAATATTTTGTTTACTGAGTGCAAACCTGATGTCAAAAACAAAAAGCTTATTTGGCTTGTAATTCCTCATGGGTAAGAATTGTCTCTTAATCATTTTTTTCCTTATCTCTTAGCATAACCCCTGAGTGGACTAAATAATGGAAAATGTGTCTTGGATGTATAATTGTTAGGTGATGTAATCAATTTATAAAATATAAAATGATGTATGAAGTATTCCAAGTATCTGTTAGTATTTTTCATGTCACAAATATAGGAAATTCTGATACTATTAAATCAAAAGTTCTTCTGTGAATAGCTTTATTTCTTTTCTTTGATAAAGATCAATTTAAAAATATATATATATATGTATATATTTTAAACGAATCAACCTGAAAAGAGTTTTCAGGCCATTTCAGACAAACCAGCAAAGGATTGCATGCTTCCTCACAGCTATCTGAATCTAAACCTCTTATTGAGACTCACACTGAAAAAGATTTTCTTACAAGCTTGAAGATAATTTCAGTAGCTGTCGTTTTTCAGTTGATGATTTTTTTCTTTCAAGTCAGTTCAGCAATAACATTAGTATAATTTTGTTAGACTTTCCGAGGAGTGGAAAAATGTTGCTGTTCACCACTCTGCTCCTTGTGAGTAGTAAAATACATAGAAAATTAAGTAGAAATGCATTTTAGGGCAAGTCTGCAACAGAGAAACAACTTAAAAGTGTTTCAAAAAACACACTTAATTTTGCATGTTTGTATTAAAAAATTTTTTAGAAAAAATGTTATACAATTATACTGATCACACTTTTACATATTTAGATTATAACTTGATATTTTATCTAAAATTAAGCAGATAATGAAAAGAAGGATTATTTTTCACTGAATTTGAATTTCATAATACAATTTTTTATTTGTTTTAACAAAAAAATATTTTCATGTCAGATACCAGGTGCTACTACTTAGGAAATTATCTGCAACTTGATTCTGCTCTTGTTATTAGTAGTTGTATATTTGAAAAGTATTAGCTTTTTAATGTTAAATGTATAGTCTTAAACATTGGCTTCAGTGTGTACTTTACAATTTAATATTTATATGAGGCTGTCCTACTGGTTTCTTTCTAGAGGGGAGAGGACAGGGTGGAGGAGACAAGTGTTGGTTGAGTGGATACTGGAAGAGTGAAAATGGAGAGTGCTAACACAGAGTGAGGAAAGCAGATAGACTTGCAGAGAGGCAAATGCTCTGGGTTTTATATGCAAAACTGACTTGGATTATAAATTTTCTCTAAATCGCAATAAATAAAATGTATTTAAAATACAATTAAATAAATAAAATGTCTGTGTTATATTTTAAAATAATTTCACCATACTTATTCTGTCTGAATGCTTACCAAATAATTTAAGAAGCTGGAGTATGTGAAGGAGAACAGAGCATCAGGATTGGAGGAAGACTCATTAATAACCTGTGATACACAGATGACACAACTTTGCTCACGAAAGCAAAGAGAACTTGAAGAACTTACTGATGAAGATTGAAGATTACAAACTTCCATATGGATTACACTTTAACAAAAAGAAAATTAAAATGTTTATAGCTGAGTTGTCAAGGATTCCCTTTTGCTTGGATCCACAACTAATATCCACAAAAGAAGCAGTCAAAAAAATCAAATGATATACTGCAATGGGCAAATCTGCTGCAAGAGAACTAAGTTTCCGAAAAGTGAAGAGGTCACTTTAAGGACTAAGAGGTACCTGACCTAGCTCATGGTATTTTCAATCACTTCATATGCATGCAAAAACTGGACAATGAAATAAGAAAGAAAAAAGAATTGCTGCCTTTGAATTATGGTGGTGTTGAAGAATACTGAATATACAGTGGACTGCCAGAAGGAAGAACAAATCTGTCTTGGAAGAAGTACAGCCAGAATGTTCTTTAGAAGCAGAATGGTAAAACTTTGTCTCTTGTACTTTGGATGTATTAGGAAGGATCAGTCCCTGAGAAAGGATGTCAAGCTTGATAAAGCAGAGGGTTAGCGAAAAAGACACAGTCTCTATGAGAAGTATGCTCCCAATTGCTGCAACTATGCATAGTAACAATGATAGTGAGGAAGACTCAGGACTGGGCAGGGTTTCCTTCTGTTTTACACAGTGTTGCTATGAATCAAAACCAGTTTGATGGTACCTAACAGCAACACCTTTTATCAGGCTAAAGGATAAGTTTAATGTACAACTTTGATGATTTTTTGTTAACCTTTGAAATAAGTCATTTTGGAAGGGGAAAATGAATTCTCTACTTCTTAAATTTTGTTGGCTTTGTAGATTCCATTAATGTTCAATGGTATTGAATTAATACATATTTTTTTATTATGGTGAAAATATGCACATCATTTTTCCTATTTATTTAGTTGTCACTTGAGATTCTCATTAATTATTCTAATACTAAGTAATTCTTACAAAATGTTTAACATCTTGTAAGAGTGTAAAAGCCAAGCCAGCTGCCATCAACTGAGTTCTAACTCGTAGTGAGCTCATTGTTGCAGAGTAAGACTCCGCTCCACAGGGTTTTCAAGGCTGTGATCTTTCTGGAGCAGTTACAACGCTTTTTCTTTTGAGGTATCACATGGTGGGTTCAAACTGCCAACAGTCTGGTTAGCAGAAAAGTGCTTATTCATTTGTGCTACTCAGAATCTCCTATAAAAGTAAAAAGAACATGGTAATTCTCTTTATCATCCAAAAGTTTTATTGGCATTTTTATAAAGATAATTAATAGTTACATAATTTTTTGGTTCTAAAATTACATCTAATGGGGATGATTCCTTGAAAAATCCAAGTTTGGGGAATACTGAAGGCAGGCAGAGACTGCTATTAAGCTACACTGTGTAATTGCTTGCATTTCCTTTCTAAATATGCTGTTTCAAATTCCTAGAGGAATGGATAAATTTAGGGAGCTGAAATCTTTACAACATTGAATTTTCAATCCCTGAACAAGTATGACATTCCATTTATTTAGATATTAATTCTTTCAGTTAGCTCTGTGTAATCAGCACCCATATCCTTTGCATTTTTGTTAGGTAGACAAATTTGAGAAAATTTATGTTGTATTGATCATTAAGGGGATTCCTGGTGATACAGTGGTTAAAGTGCTCAATTACTCACTGAAAGTTTGGTGGCATTAAGCTACCAGCTAATCTGTGGAAGAAAGTGTATCATCTGCTTCTGTAAAGGTTTACCACCTTGGAAACGCTATGGGCAGTTCTATTCTGTTCTACTAGTCACTATGGGCCTTGAGGTTGTCAAGCATTTCATTTTCATTTTACTTGAATTCACAATTAAATTCCCATGGAAGCACAAGTTGAGAAATCAAAAGACACACTGTATTTGGCAAATCTGCTGCAGAAGACCTCTTTAAAGTGTTGAAAAGCAAAGATGTCATCTTGAAGACTAAGGTGCACCTGGTTCAAGCAGTGACGTTTTCAGTTGCCTCATGTGCCTGTGAAAGGTGAATAAAGAGTAAGAAGAGCTGACATCTCTGAATTGTAGTGTTGGCAAAGAATATTGAACATACCATGCACTACCAAAAGAAAGACCAAATCTGCCTTGGAAGAAATAAATTTACAACTAGAATATTTGTTAGAAGCAAGGATGGTGAGACTACGTCTTACATACTTTGAACATGTTTATCTTGGTGGCTTCTTTTTCATAAGGTAAGAGATCTTTAAAATTAAGCTTATTGAACTTAAATACTATCGAAAAATAGCAAGTTGTACCAACAGCACTTGCTAACAAACTACTACTTAATCTATTGAGTTGAAATACTTCTTCTGTCATTTACTAAGATGTGTTTTGGATATACTATCAGTGGGGACCAGTGTCTGGAGAAAGAACATGACACTTCACAAGGTAGATGGTTAGTCGAAGAGAGACAGTCCCTCAATGAGATCGACTGACACAGTGTCTTCAGCTGAGCTCAAACCTACTAGGACTCTGTAGATAAACGTAGCCCACATTAAAGAAACAGATCCAATTTAACACATCTGTTGGTAAGAACCAAACATTACTGTAATATATTTTTTACTGTGATCTCTTATTTCAAGGGGGTATTAACAGCTTATTACATTTTTTCTCTCTCAGCCTTTCTCAGTGAAATGTGTATCTGTGAAAATGACAAGATGCAAACAAATCATTTGAAAGTTGTTACCCAGTTAAAAAGTTTTTCATCATTTACATAGTGATATATCAAATTTAAAATTAGTGCTTTCTGAAACCATCTTGAATTTGTGTAAGGAAATGTTGTCCAGGGTATGTCCTCCTTGTCCTTTCACTCAAAGTAAGTTATTGTGACCAGAAATAGGAAGCAAACAAACATCTAAAACAAACCAAACCAAACCCACTGCCGTCAAGTTGATTCAAACTCGTAGTAACTCTATAGAGCAGAGTCTAATAGCTCCACAGAGTTTCCAAGGAGCATCTGGTAGATTCGAACTACCAACTTTTTAGTTAGCAGCTGTAGAACTTATCCACTTTGTCACCAGGAAATAAATAGGATGAATTTGCTGATCTCTCCAGAGCACAAGTAAATGCAAGTGTAAATATCTGATTTCCTGATTTCCTTCAAAGGAAAATGCATGGACTTGAAAACTTTTTGATGATTCCTCCTGCTGAGTAACTTCTTTTTATTTTATTGATTGTCTTCTTTTAGTTTAAACATTGTAAAGTCTGAGCTAGATCACTGCTGAGAACTGTACGAGCAAGCTATCATAGCTGAAAATTTTCAAACATTGTCATGTATACATTAATGTACTATGAGGAAATTTGAAACTTTTGCACGTTGCCATGTATTCCTAAGACAAGTGCCGTCGAGTCGGATCCGACTCAAGGTTTCTTTAAAAAACACATGGAGATGAATATTAAGTTTCAATTAAATATGACAGCTTTAATTTATTTTGCAATATAATGAATGAAGAAATCATACATGAAATTGTTCTGATAAACACAAAAGTGTAATGATTATAATGTCAAGCCAAGTGCCATCGAGTGGACTTTTTAGGCACAAGTTACTACTTTAAGCCTTTTACAGGTCTTTTCTAATGTAGTCTTTCTAATAATTCTATAGGAAACCCTAGTGGTGTAGTGGTTAAGTGCTATGGCTGCTAACCAGAAGGCCAGCCGTTTGAATGCACCAGGCGCTCTTTGGAAACTCTGCAAGACAGTTCTACTTTGGAAACTCTGTAAGAAAAAAATTGAGTCGGAGTCAACTCCACCGCAATGGGGTAATAATCCTACAGATACTATCATTAACTTAATTTTACAGGTAAGAAGACTGAACCATGAAGAAGTTAAGTAACTTTTCCATCATTTTTCAGCTTGTAAATAATAGTGCTGTCTACCCCTGTATCTGTGGCTTTAACCACACAGTTACAAAAGTACAAATAACTTTATCAAATCTAATATTTTACAGATAACGTAATAAGATTATGCTTTCATTCATTTAAATTGCTCTTAGTTGAGCCTCACTGGCAACACAAGAATAAAAAAGGGGTGCATCCTGAGATCTCCACTAAAAGACCTCAGTTTATGGTCCAGCGGTTTTGGGGTTCCCCTGCGAGCATGACCCCTGACCCCGATGCTGCCCTTGCCATAAATCATAACGAAGGTCCACTGTTCGGACACGAATGTATTGGACTTGGCAATGCAGTGACCACATATTGGATGTACTTTATGGTTCTACACATCTATAGGATATCATCCTCCTGACCTCTGGTTGGAGGAAGGAGAGTGAGTGGAGAGGAAGGGAAAGGAGACTGGGGGATAAGACATGTATGGAGCAGAGAGGAATAGGGTGCTGTGACTGCACAGGGTGAACAGTGGAAGCTGCATATAGGTGGGCATGTAAATTTATACAGGAATATACATTTTCACTCAGTCATATTAAATAAAATAAATAAATAAGAGGATACTAAAAAAAATAAATAAATTGGTCTTGAAGAAGAAAGAAAAGCATCTCATACTCATTAATAAGCTTTTGGAGCCCTGGTGGAGCAGCGGCGGAGAAAGCTACTATTAACTAAGAAGTCAGCAGTTACAACCAACCACCCACTCCCTGGAATCCCTAGCAGGCAGTTCTACTCTCTCAGAATTGGTTCAATGGCAGTGGGTTTGGTGCCTTTTTTAATCTTATACTAAAGATAATATATTTTCTATAAGCTGGACATACATATAAGGGAAACACTAGGTGATGTAGTGGTTAGGTGCTACGGCTGCTAACCAAGAGACTGGCAGTTCAAATCCACCAGGTGCTCCTTGTAAACTCTAAGGGGTAGTTCTACTCCTTCCTGCAGGGGCACTTATGAGTCAGAACTGACTCAACAACGTTGTGTGGGGGGCAGGGTGTGAACATATATAAAGGTGTGACAAATACCTCACCTCCACCTTCAGAAATGAGACACACTCCATTTATTATAAGTGGGCTACATTTTGCTATAGACTTTAGAAAAGAAATGACTGGGGTAAATGAGTGTGAGTGCTATAGCCAGTTAACTAGATGGGTTTGTCTGTCTCTTATGAGGTTTGTTGATTATTTTATATAGATTGCCTGACCTCAGATTCCAATATCTTATCAAATAGGTACAACCCTTCTGCTATCTGAGTGTCAGTTTTCTTATCTATAAAGCATTTAACTCATTGACTGGCACATGCCATACTTAACTACATTAAATTCACCTTTTTTATTTCACATAAATATAAGACCATGTTTTCATTTGTGTATCAGACTGGTTGGTAGATTTAAGAGAGCTAAATTTTGTTTTGCTTTGTGAGTTCTTGTTGGAAATCTTTTTCAAAGAAATTAAATTACCACCTTAGCATAGTTTACTTGAGGTATGTTTGGAAGTTAAGAGATAAAGCTGGTTTGTGATTTCTATAGAAATTTTGTCAGACATAAAAGTAGCATAAAACTATTATGCATACACGCCAGCACAGTTGCAGTATTTTCAGTCTGTCAAGTTTGTGTTTTAAAATATGTAGTAAGGCTTTACGGAAAAAAAACGCTTGTCCCCATTTTTCTATCTCTTTTGTCGGACATATTTGTAAACCAAATTCATTCAGCCAGATAATACTCAAACCAGAAGCTTTAAAGCTTTAAGGACTGTTTTTAGGCAATTGCATAGGTTAGTTTGATGAACATAAAGGGATTGAAATGTCATTGCAAGTTTTCAAGGCAATAGTGGGAATACAATTTATTCCTAAAAACAGGTTATTCAGGTATATGTTTTTTAAATGTAATGGAGAAATTCATCCAGCAATTGTTTATTGAGTTCTTTATGTGCTAGGTACTGTGTAATGAGTTGGGAAGGCAAATAGGAAATAAAACAAAATAATACACACACCAGCAGCTATGGCTGCTAATCAAAGGATTGGCAGTTCACGTCCTCCAGGCGTTCCTGGAAACTCTATGGGATAGCTCTAATTTGTCTTATAAGGTGACTGCGAGTCAGAATTGACTCAATGGCAGAGGTTTGATTTGGGGGAGGGTAAACACAACAAAAACAAAGACTCAGCTCTCCTGGTCTCACAGTAGTTGTACCAGTAATTTCAGTGTGGTGTTCTAACTGCATAATGAAATTAAGTTTAGGCACAGAATGTATGCAATAAGAATGCCTGAGTTGCTGAAGGGTGTCAAGCCTGTGTCTGTGAAACAACATGAGGCAGACTTTGTGGATGTTGTGTAGATAGGACAGTAGTCTGGTCACTATTAATTGCAGGCCCTTGATGAGATTCTGAGACAGGAATTAGGGCGCTAAGCTTCTAGTACAACTTTCTAAAGGAGCACAATCTTTATAAACCAAGGAAAGCATATTCAATAGCTTATTATTTCCCCAGACTGCTAATATATAGCTTATCTACTGAAAGGAAGATGAATGAAGATATACCTGTTAGACGCCATGATACTTCTTTTCTCTTTTTCCACGTGTTGTCTGTCTCCCTTCTCTTTTTCTCTCTTCTTACTGTTTCCTAACCCTTAGCTATCTTAGAAAGCATATCCAAATGGTAACCTTGCCCCTTGAGTCGTGTTCATAGATTCGACAGTATTTATTAAGCACCTGCTCAGTTGTGGAACTGACTTGATTCCAACAAGTTTTCTTTTTTAGGGAGTGGGTCGGTGTGGAGTGTGTGCTGAGTATTGTTCTTAGTGTTAGGAATATAGTAATATACAAAAACAAAGAAATCTTTACCCTTTAATGATTAAATCAATGTCTCATCAAAAGATAATATGTGCTACAGAAAAAAATAAAACATTTCTACTCCCCTCCCCAGTCTCAAGTGATGGAAGCTCCATTTCATAGGATACAATCTACTCCAAATAACTTGAAAGAATTATTATGTCAAGAAGAATGTATTTATTGGGTCAGGAGGTACTTACTAGTTGCCCTTGAGTTGAATATGACTATTTTAAGACATGGGAATCCTGGTGGGATAGTGGTCAAGAGCTGTGGATGCTAACCAAAAGGATAACAGTTCAAATCCATGAGGCACTCCTTGGAAACTCTGTTGGAATACCCATTTTAAAACAGGACTATGTTACAGTGTTCTGTGCAACAGCCTCCATACATGAACTCTTTCGATAGCTTTGTACAAACCTCTTGAGAAAATAATGATACATCCTTTGGATGATAGTATTTTTTAAAATATTTTATTATGCTTTAAGTGACAGTTTACAACCCAAGTCACTTTGCCATCTAAAACCCCACACCCACATGGCTATGCAACTCTAGCTATTATCCCCACTCTGTGACAGCACACTCCTATTTTCTACCTTGTAATTCCTATAACCATTCAGCCAATTCCTGTTGCCCTCCACCCTCTCACCTTGCCTCTGGACAAAAGCTGCTCAGTCAGCCTCAAGTATATATTTAAGCCAAGAGGCACACTCTTTGCCAGCATTCTTTGTGTCACTATCCAGTCCAATCTTTGCCTGAAGTGCTGGCTTCAGGACTGTTTTAAGCTCTGGGCTAACAGGGAGTCTGGGGCCATGACCCCAGGGGAACTTCTGGTTTGATAGATCATCAAATGTGGCTTTTAATATAGTTCTAGTTCTGCACATCCACTCTCTCAGACTGTATCAGGGATTTTATGCTATGTTCTCTGTCAGGACAGTCTCTGGAGGTGGCCAGGCACCATCTGGTTCTCCTGGTCCCGTGCTGATATAGGCTCAAATCATATGGCACCTTCTGTCTCCTGGGCTCCTATTTTCCTATGCCTTTCATTCTCCTCTGCTCCAGATGGATTGGGACCAACTGATACTATTTAGATGGCCACTTGCTAGCTTTTAAGACCCCAGATGCCACTCACAAAAGGGAGATGCAGAACATTTTCTTAAAAAATGCTATGCCAGTGAACCTAGATGTCTCCTAAAACCATGGTCCCCAGACCTTTGTCCCTGCTACTCTGTCCTTCACCATGTTGGGCTGTATTTAGGAGCTTTTTTAGTTTTGGACATAGTCCAGCTGTGCTACACTCCCTTTTGCTGCATGCTGTCACTCCTTTCACCTAACCCAATTCCTGTCTACTCCCTAATACATGAATTGCAATTTCCCCCCTCCTCACCACAGTAACTGTCAGAGATAATCTTTTCTGCACTTAAATGTGTTCTTAACTCCTTATAATAGTCATCTCTCCAACTCGACGGCACTTGGCTTATATAATAGTTGTGCTTTTGCAACTGACTAACTATACTCAGTGTAATGTCTTCCAGATGACTCCAACTTACGAGATCTCTCCCAAGATCATTGGTCTTTATCCTTGTATAGCATTCCACCAGTGAATATACCATAGTTGGTTTATCCATTCACTTGTTGATGGGCGCCTAGGTTGGTTCCATATTTTTGCTACTATGGACAGTGCTGCAGTAAATATTGGTGTGCATGCATCCATTTTTTATGATAGCCCTGTTTTCTTTAGGACACATTCCAAGCAATGAGATTGCTGGATCATGTGGTATTTCTATTCTAGCCTTTTAAGAAAGTGCCACACAAATTTCCAAAGTTGTTGCACCATTTTACTTTCCTACCAGCAGTGTGAAAGAGTTACAGTCACCCCATGATCTCTCCAACATTTATTATTTTGTATTTTTGGATTAACACCAGCTTTGTTGGGGTGAGATGTTGTTTCACTGGAGTTTTGATTTGGAGTTTTCTAATGGCTGATGATCATGAGCATTTCCTCATGCATCTGTTTGTGTCATAGATGTCTTCTTTGGTAAAGTGTCTGTTCATGTCCTTCACCCATTGTTTAATTGGGTTATTTGTCATTTTTTTGTTGTTGATGTTTTGCAGTACCTTACAGATTATGGAGATTAGAAGCTAATCAGACCCATGGTAGCCAAAATTCTTTCCCACTCTGTAAGTAGTTGTCATGGACTGAATTGTGTCCCCCCCAAAATGTATGTGTTGATTTGACTTGCTTAGGAGTTTCAATATGGTGTCCTTCCTCCCATGTGTTGTGAATCCTGCCTCTGTGATATTGATGATGGAGAATGGTTTGCAGTTGTGTTAGTGAGGCAGGCCTCAAGCTTGTGGAATATAAGAGACAGAAGTGAGCTGAGGAAGTTGGGAACCTCATATCACCAAGAGAGAAACATTGAGAGAGAGCACATCCTTTGGACCCGAGGTTCCTGTGCCAAGGTGCTCTCACTGGATTTGGACTCAGCCTACTGGACTGTGATGATTTTTCATATTGAATGGACTTGTAGCTTATGAATGGATTTGTGAATTATTGGACTGTGACAATAAAGCTTCTCCTCAAGAAAACTTTCACTCCTGGTATTTTCTGTTAGAGCAGTACCATGTGACTAAGACAGTAGTCTTTTTACTCTTTTGGTGAAATTTTGGGTGAGCATAAGTATTTAATTTTTAGGAGTTCCCAGTTAAATATTTTGTCTTCTGGTATTTGAGTATTGTTGGCAATATTTTCTAGTGTGTTTGTGCCATGTATTAGGGCTTCCAGCATTGTCCCTATTTTTTCTTCTTGATCTGTGTTGTTTTGGATTTTATATTAAGATATTTGATCCATTTTGAGTTAGTTTCTGTGTATGGTGTGAGATATGGATCTTGTTTCATTTTTTTTGCAGATGGATATCCAGTTGTGCCAATACTATTCGTTAATGAGACCATCTTTTCCCAGCTTATGGACTTTGAACCTTTGTTAAAAATCAGCTGCTCACAGGTGGATGATGTCATATCTAGCTTCTCTCTTCTGTTCCATTGGTCTATGTATCTATTTTTGTACTGCTACTAGGCTGTTTTAGCTACTCTGACAGTGTGGTATATTCTAAAATCAGGTAGTATAAGGCATCCCATTTTGTCCCTCTTCAGTAATACTTTACTTATCCAGGTTTTCTCTTTTTACAAATCCCTTGGTGATTTGTTTCTCCAGCTCATTAAAAAATGACATTGGAATTTGTATAGGGACTGCATTGTCACTATAGATCACCTTGAATAAAATAGACGTTTTCACAATGTTAATTCTTCCTATGCATGAGCAAGGTGGGTTACTCCACTTATATAGATGTCTTTTGGTTTCTTGCAGTAGGGTCTTGTAATTTTCTTGTATAGGTCTTTTATGTATGTGGTTGGATTTATTCCCAGGTATTTTATCTTCTTGGAGGTAGCTGTAACTGATATTGATTTGGTGATTTCCACTTTGATGATCTTTTTTGTTGATGTAAAGGAATCCAATTGATTTTTGTATGTTTATTTTGTATCCTGATTATCTGCTGAACTCTTCTGTTAGTTCTGGTTTGTTTTTGTTTGTCTTTTGTGCATTCTTAGAGTTTTCTGTGTGTAAGATCACTTCATCTGCATATAGAGATACTTTTATTTCTTACCAACTTGAATGTCGTTTACTTTTTGGTCTTGCCCAATTGCTGTGGCTGGAAGCTCCAGCACAATGTTGAATAAAAGTGGTGATAATGAGCATCCTTGTCTGGTTCACATTCTCAATGGGAATGCTTTCAGATTCTCTTCAGTTAGGATGATTTAGCTGTTGGCTTTGTAGATGCCCCTTGCATCAGTTGATAAAATCAAGTGAATCTTATCTTTAGTTTTATTTATGTTGTCGATTACATTAATTTTTTTTCTAATATTGAACTGGAAATCCTAGTGGTATAGTGGTTAGATGTTGAGGCTGCTAACAAAAAGTCAGCAGTTGAAATCTACCAGGTGCTCTTTGGAAATTCTATGGGGGGCAGTTCTACTCTGTCCTATAGGGTAGCAATGAGTCAGAATCAACTTGATGGTAATGACTGGTTTTTGGTTAGTGTTGAACCATCTCTGCATCCCTGGTATGAATCCCATTTGGTCATGGTGAATTATTTTTTGATATGTTGTTGAATTGCATTGGTTAGAATTTTGTTGAGGATTTTTGCACCTAAGTTCATGGGATATGTTGGTGTGTAATATTCTTCTTTATGCTATCTTTACCTGATTTGGGTATCAGGGTTACACTGGCTTCACAGAATGAGTGTGGAAATATTCCTTCCTTTCCTGTGCTCTGGAATTCCTATAGTAAGAATGGTGTTATCCCTTCCCTAAATGTGGTAGAAATCTCCAGTGAGGTTGTCAGGGCCAAGGTTTTTATTAGTTGGGAGTTTTTAAATTATCTTTTCAATCTTTTTTCATGTATGATGATAGCAGGAACGTTTTCTGTCAGCAGATCTTCCATAATTCTCTCTGTATTTTCCATTTCCCCCTTTCTTGTACTCCAGTTACTCTTAGATTATTCCTCATCATAGACTCCCACATAATTCTTAGTGTCTCTTGAGTTTTTTAAATTGTTATCTGATTTTTCCTCACATATGTTGATACATATGCTTTGTCTTCAGTTTCATTAATTTGACATTCCATTGCTTCAGAACAGTTCTTTTGACTTTGCATGGAGTTGTCTAATGCTATAATTTTGTTGTTAATTTTCTGAATTCTTATTGCTGTATGCTTTCTTGCAGCATGTTCAATGTTTCGTTATGCTCTGCTACATTTTACCTCATCTATTTCCTCATCTCTTAAAAAGTTCTAAACTATTGATTTTTTTTTATTATTCTATCTCTGATAATTCTAGAAAATCTGATTCTTTGTTTTGGGAGCTTTCTGAAGAAACCATCATCTACTTTTTTAAGCGATTGGAAATTGATTGTTGTTTCTGAGCCATCAGTAAATTTTATTTATTTATTTATTTCTACAGTGTTCTAGCTTTTTGTTTTGAAATGTCCATACAGACTTGGTTGTATGTGATAGTTTGATTATTGTTGTCTTTGAAGTTCCAATGTCCTTTCATCAGGTAGTTAGAGCTGTTACTAGATTTGGAGTCCCAAGAGTTTATCTACTCTTCTCATATGGATTCAGATCAGGTGTTCAGGTAGTCAGTTACCAAGACTGTAATGCAGGCTCTCACCCTGAGATGGGCAGGTGTGATTGGTATAGGCACAGGTGTCTTCCTGCAGCTGCTAAGAAAGACAGGGGCTAACAGTCATCCCTGAGTATCTGTGAGGATAGCATATCCACTTATGCCTAAATCTAGGTAGAGAACAGCTGCTATTTTGAGTTTATGGCTTAGGGAACTGGCAGACTACCTCCCAATTCCTCTCATTTGTTAATTGTTGCCCCTCTGAGTCTCAGAGAATGGCTCGGGGCATATTATGGAGTCCTACTTTGAGCTCAGTTAATGGCATCAGATTCCCGAGCCAGATGCAGTGCAGAGAAGAGAGGGGGGGATAAAGGACACGGGAGAGGCTCAAGCTGAAGGAAAGATTTAGATCCACACATGGGAGATTACACACAAAGACTCCTTGTTCCACAGTCCAGTGGTGTTTCCCACTGGCTGTAGAGGTGGGAGTAGATCCTCCAGGCAACCTCTCCTGCTGAGGAAGATCCACCACTGGGCTCACCACAATAGCTGCACTCATTTCCTGGCAGGTCAAGTCTGTAGAATCCTATTTACTTCTGGCACTCTTCTACCTACCCTGTTGCTCAGTCCAATATCTCAGCTTTCCCTTTGATGTTCAGGGCTTCTAGGATATCGTATGTACTGGATTCATTTGTTTGTTTGGATCTTTTGTTGTGAGGGGTCATGGGAAGGTCCATGTAGTCTGCCATCTTGGCCCCACCTTGGATGACACCGTTTTAATGAAAGAAGCAAGCTTTTAATACCAGAAGTATATTAGCTGAGGAAAACTATTCTCCAGTAGGAAAAGATATAAGTAGAGGAATGAAAGGCATAGAAAAAACTGGGAGATAATTTTCATCAGAATGGCTGTGATTCACCCTGCAAAGTAAAGGATGTCAGAAGGTAGTACAGGCAAAGACGCATAGTCTTCCAGCAGAAGTTCCAAATCACACCTAGAAGAATATCCATTCATTTAACTGATGAATTACTTTGAAGCACAGGGTGCAAAGTCAGTTAAATCCTACTCTAAGCAATAATTCTCAGACCATGCCTGGAACAATACATTTATCAAAGTACTATTAAAGATTATGCCTTTGTAAAACTGTTGCTGGGTGAAAATATGCTTTTTACTAAAAAAAAAAAAAAAAAAAAAAATGTCATCTACTAGGAGAGATAAATTTGTCAAAAAAGAAAAGATTCATATAATACAGCTGTTCATATAAAGTAAAAGGTAGAGACTCTGGTGATTCAGTGGTTAACAGCTACATCTGCTAACTCAAAGTTCAGCAGTTTGAATATAGCAGGTGCTCCTTGGAGACCCTATGGAGCAGTTCTACTCTGTCATATAGGGTTCCTGTGAGTTGAAATTGACTCCGTGGTAATGGATTTGTTTGTTTGTTTGCTTTGGTACAAGAAAAGAAGAGAAAAGGAAATTTGATCAGAGGTGTTGCCAATTTTTTTCCCCTGAGGAAATAAAGAGATATTTGTGTTTAGCCTTGCAAAATAACTAGGATTTCTATTGGAGGGGGAGAGAAAGAGCATTTGACATTTTCATGATACCGCATTTTGGATACTTTCGTGATATGTCATTTAAGAAAACATTGATTTTTTTTTTCTCAAAGAAGTATGAGAAGGAAATAAGAGATTTAGAAAATGTAACCTGTGAAGGATGACTGAAGGGCCTAAGTGTGTTAAGCAATAAGAGAAAATTAAAATTAATTGTTATGGCAAATATTTGAACAATTGTTATATAGAAAATAGGAACTGAATGGAGATTTAAATGAAATAGGTTAAACTCAGACTACTGAAACTTCTGTTAATCTGCATTAATCAAGGTTATTATTTAGACACAATAAAAACTGAGTCTAACATAAACAAGAAAGGAAATTAAAACGAAGACAGGAGACAGCTAATAGAACTGGATGACCAAAAGGCCTTGGAAACTGAGCAGCATAAAACAGCTGAAGTCATAAAACTGAAACTAGCAATGCTGTTGAGACACTGAAGGGCCTGACAGCTGAAGGACACTCCAGACTGCCTCTGCTGCCACTTTTTAGAAAATTCCAGAAGTCTCCCTGTGTCTCTGAGTCTTAACTTACGAGTCAATGACTTAAAGGTGGTAGTAACTAACTGACCAAGTTTAGGTCAAGTTCACTGTCTTAAGTGTCTGGAATTGTAAGTAAGGTTGGATAAATGCTAAAAAAAAAAAAAAAAAAAAAAGAAAAGAAAAGAAATCCACCAATGATGTCTGCTACTCTAATGAGAGTTTAAGAATTTTGTAATGTTTCTGTGATAATTCAAAGATTTTCTTTTAAGTATTTTGTAATACTGAGTGCATGCAGCCAAACAGCCTCTGTAGATTGCTGTCAGTCAGTAAACTTGTATATTTATTGCACATAATTTTGATTAATAAGATTAATGAGTGGAGTATAAGAAAGACATCCATCCTAAATAACCAAACCAACTACCTTAGAGTTTACTCTGACTCAGGGTAATCTCATATGTGTCAATGCCCAATTTTTCGTAAGTAGATCACCACCATGACTTTTTTCCAAGATGTCCGTGGATGGATTCAAACCTCCAAACTTTTGGTTACTGGATGAATACATATATGTGTTAACAATTTTATCAAATGTGTAAAGGAGGAAAGTGACCTCAAATTCTGAAAATTATTTGCCTATTTTTGTTTATTATTCATCAGTTATAACCTTTCAATTCTACCCAGTTTCCATATTCTAGTAAGAAGGAAATAGACTTGCAAGTCACTATTCACAAGAGAATAATATAGAATATGTTTTAAAACCTTGTAGTCATGAATGGAAAAGTTCCAGGTACACTTTTTCATTTGTAACATTGTTATGACAGAAGTCCAGATTAGAATTGTTAAAGGTTTTTTTAAAGTAAGAACTGTTATTTGCAGCCATTTGATCATTAGAGTATGATAAAGTTGTACCTTATCACTGTCTTTTATTCACTTGTATATAAAATCATACTCACATGTCTTCTAAGTAAATATTGCTTAAGTCTTTCCACGTATCTCAATGTTCATGATTGCTATCTTGATCTAAGCTAACAGGTCATCTCTGTTTTAACTTGAGTTAATACAAGGCTTAGCTGACAGGTACTACTCTAAAAAGTTGTGCAGTATACATTCATATGGGGAACAGCAATGCCCTCTATTGCTGTGCTATGCAGAAAGCATCTCCTGTGCAAGCTCTTTTTCTCCCAACCTAGTTTAGGCAAGTTTTCTCTGAATTACGGTAATGTTCTCTGCTTCCCCTCATTTCTCAAACTTTATTTTAGCTTTTAGTCTATGCATGTTTCTTCCCTATAGACAGTAAGTTAAATGAAGGAGAAGAATGTTTGGTCTTTATAAAATTTTTTATCTTGAGACTATCACAAATATCTAATTGAAATATATCGATCCTATTTTCATAAGCTTACTTCCCATGTTAGCCATCTAGTCTACATAAATATGTCATTTCTTTTATAGTTATAGATGATGCATAATAATTCTTTTCAAAGTCAAATGTGGTAAATCAATGAATTCCAGAAATGAAGTGTATTTCAGAATTAAGGCATTCTCATAAGATTTAAAAAAACAAAAAACAAACCCACCATCAAGTAGGATCTGACTCATAGTGATCCTGTAGGTCAGACTAAAACTGCCCCATAGAGTTTCCAAGGAACCCCTGGTGAAACTAAACTGCCACCCTTTTGGTTAGCAGATGTAGCACTTAACCCACTATGCCACCAGGGTTTCCTCATAAGATAAAAGGCAGTTTAATATCTGAAATAGCTGAATTTTGTTTACTGCATGTATCAAGTTGGCAGCATTTAAGAAATACATTGATTTTAAAATTTAGCAAGCAAATTATTAAGGTAGCAATAGTCAAGACCAACATTTGTTTATTTTTTTAATATCTGAATGGTGCTATTAGGTTTTAAACTTGGGAGAAATATGATATCAGGCTTATTAAATGATATAGGCTGCATATGAACTGACTATCCCTTCTTAGGCAACAGTGTATGTCTATTGAGTGTGTATCTGTGACCAATGTTAGCAGAGAAACAGGGAAGTGAAAAATGTTTCCACATAAAACTAAACAGTTTCACTAGATCGGTGTCGAACTAAGATGTCAGACAAGAATTATTTTTGGTAAGTTTGAATTGGGTTTAAACACAGAAAGATGCACCTCTACAAAATTTTTGAAAATTTATGAAATTCCAAAAAACTGACAATATCTGCTTATGATAAAAAGCAGGATATAAGGTCAGCTCTGGAGTAACTTAGTTGTTATGCTTCTATCTCAAGACAAAAGTTAACAGTGAAGTTTGTAAAAGTACTTTGTAAATAAAACAACTGCTTGAGGATACATACAATTTCCTTGTTATTTTCTCGTAACGTAGTGTCATTGTAATACAGATGAACTCAAAAAACTCGTTGCCGATGAGTTGGTGCTGTATGTCTCTACCTCATTTCTCACTCTCACCCTCTCCCCTAGCCACACCACATATACAGAACTTATTTTTCATTACTCTGAATCTGTATTCCTAAACACAAAATCAGTGTGCAAGCATTTTTGAAATGGGTGAAGCCAATCTTTTTTCTTACGTGTTTCTTTTTCTATACCCTAAATGAATATTCTAGAACGTTTAATTATGCAAATATAGAACATACATATGACAGCAACTCTATGGGATCAAGTAGAATTGCTCTGTACAATTTCCAAGGAGCGCCTGATAGATTTGAGCCGCTACCTTTGGGTTACCCGATACAGCACTTAACCACAACATCAGGGTTTCCATAATATAGATAGCCTAGTGAAATTAAGAAACTACCGTTTCAAAAGCAAGGTAATCAGATTTATTTTATAGTTATATATGTTTTTTGAACACATACTAGAGACACTACTGTTGTACATTAGATACCCCAAAATAATGTGATATTAAGTGATGATTTAAATAAACTATAAGAGCAAACATTTTGTTTCTAAGTCAATAATACAGATAAATAATAAAGTGGCATTTAATAAAGATAAATAGGATATAAAAAAGGAATAAAAAGCCAATTTCTTGACAGATACTTAAATTTGTATTTTTCAATCCACAGGTGATGCTTTATTTTAATAAGCTTGTATCCTTACTAATGCTATGTTATTAATGAGAAACAAACAAAAATTTAAAGTTTTACCATCCTGATTCAATCTAACTCCCAAGTATTGTTTGGTTTTTCTGCTCTAAAGTGCCCATTTCTCTAGAAATGCTGCTATTATGACGTTGTTTCCTTCACACTGTTGCCAAAATTCTCAAATCAGGCTTTCTAAGAATAGCCAAGTCAAATTCAATATTATTAAGGTCATATACTTCCCGCCCTGAATAACCAAAACCAAAGTAAATCCGCTGCCTTCTAGTCCATTCTGACTCATAGCGACCTCACAGACAGAGTAGAACTGCCTCATGGGGTTTCCAAGGAGCGCCTGGCGATTTAACTGCCGACTTTCTGGTTAGCAGCCATAACATTAAACTACTGTTCCACCAGGGCTTCCCTTTCCCTGAATGTTGTTGTTGTTGTTAGGTACTGTTGAGTCGGTTCTGACTCATAGCAACACTGTAAGTCAGAATAGAACTGCCCCATAGAGTTTCCAAGGAGCACCTAGTGGATTTGAACTGCTGATCTGTTGGTTAGCAGCTGTAGCACTTCAACACTAGATGCTACCAGGTGATAAAAATTTTCCTCCACCAGTTTTTAATTTTATTTTTTTTGTTTTATTTTTTAAAGTATATGTCTCTGCCTCATCTCTCACTCTCACCCTCTCTAGTAGCCATGCCACATATACAGAACTTATTTCTCATTACTCTGAATCTGTATTCCTGAAACGCAGAACCAGTGTGCAAGCATTTTTGAAATGGGTGAAGGCAATCTTTTTTCCTGCATGTTTCTTTTTATATACCCTAAATGGATATTCTCATTTGTATCCGACTTAATGGCACTTGGCTTAAATGGATATTCTAGAACATTTAATTATGCAAATATAGAACACGTACATAGACCAAGATACAGTTATTCAAAAAGAACAAGGGAATATTTCATGGTTTAAAATCAGGAAAAGTGTGCTTCTGGGTTGTGGCCTTTGACCATGCTTATTCAATCTACATGCTGGGCAAATAATCTGAGAAGCTGGACTACATGAAGAAGAACATGGCATCAGAGTTGAAGGAAGACTCATTAACAACCTGCACTATGCAGATGATGTAATCTCACTTGCTGGAAGTGAAGAAGACTTGAAGCACTTACTGATGAAGATCAAAGGCTACAGCCTTCAATATGGATTACATCTTAATAAAGAAAACACAAATCCTGACAACTGTATCATTAAGTTACATCATGGTAAATGGATAAAAGATTGAAGCTGAGAAGGATTTCTTTTTACTTGAATCCACAATCAGTGTCCATGAAAGCAGCAGTTGAGAAATCAGATGGAACATTGCATTGGACAGATCTGCTGAAAAATAGTTCTTTAAAGTGCTCAAAAGTAAAGATGTCATTTTGAGGGTTAAAGTGTGCCTGACTCAGGCCGTGGTTGTCTTAATAGCCACAGATGCATGTGAAAGCTGGGCAGTGGGTAAGAAAGGCTGAGGTAGACTAGATACATCTGAATTATGGTGTTGAAGAAGAATATATAAATATACCATGGCCTGCCAGAAGAAGGAACAAGTCTATCTTAGAAGAAGTATAGACATCCAGATTGCTCCTTAAAGGTGAGGACTTAGTTATTTTGGATGTGTTATCAGTAGCCCAGTCCTTGGAGAACATCACGGTTGGTAAAATAGAACACTGGCCTGGCAAAAAAGAAGACAACCCTCCAAGGAGATGCACTGTCACAGTGGCACTAACAATGGATTGAAACACAGGAAACCTTGTGATGATGCACAGAGCCGAGCAGTGTTACCTTCTGTTGTGTGTGGAATCACTACAAGTTGGAGTTTACTCGAGGGCAATTAGTGACATAGCAATATACACTAAACGCTTCCTCACTAGAATATTCTCTAACCATCTTTGCATGGGGTTATGTGGGAGAACATTTTTATTAATGGCTCATTAATTAAAGCAAAAACAAATCTTAATTTGATAGTTTGAGTGAAAGAAACCATCAACCAGCCAAAAGCAAATTTAGTATTCTATTCCTAATTTCCCTGTTTTGCAAATATTGCCTCCATTTTCTTCTAAATGTTGAGTCATTAACCCTAAGACACACTACTAGGGAGGGTTCTGCCTTGATCTTTGAGTTTCTAAGTGGATGTAGGAAATTGCCCAGAAATGGGCTTTCTACCTCCCATGACTGCTAGTGAAATTCTTTACTAGCTAGTTTTTGGATGAGTATAGATACATAATTACCTCAACTTCCTTTGCAGAATACTCATGATCACAATTTATATTTCCATTGTTAGTCAGAAAAGCAACTTGTGTAAATAGGCTATTTAAGAAATGAAAGCTTAAGGCAATAAAACTCTTACTATAGATACTCAATCATCCTCATGTCATTTGCAGTTACAGATATACGGTGGACATTAAAATCAATTTGATCATTTAAAAATGCTGTATATAACTTATATCCAAGTAAATCTCAAAGTTTTGTTATCCATACAGTTTATGAAAGTCACTTAAATTTTGAGAAAAAAGAATGTGTCCCAAGGAAACTTTACACATACTAGGATAAATTGTTGGTTAATATTTTTATTTAGGTTACTGTCCTGAAATAATCTTTATGCCTTAGACTTTAAACAAAAAATATCCTCTAAAATGCTCTTAAAACCAAACAATAGTTTAGGTTAACTAGTAAAGAATG
Source organism: Heterohyrax brucei (assembly GCA_028571685.1). NCBI lineage: Eukaryota > Metazoa > Chordata > Mammalia > Hyracoidea > Procaviidae > Heterohyrax > Heterohyrax brucei. The sequence continues at coordinate 92,578,415 of CM053146.1, forward strand.
TCTGCTTAGAACATTGTGCTCTTTTGGTAACTATCTCTATGGGATCCAGTTGACAGTGGGGACTGAAAAAATTAGATAGGAAATTTAGGGGGCAATGAGTTTATCCTAATGTCACAGAACAATTCAGAAAGGAAAGTCAGGGTGGTTATGTATCTGTAAGAATGTGAACAGTGTCACTAAACTGTGTATACAGAAATTGTTGATTTGGTGTATGTTCTGCAGTATGTCTTCTCAACAGCAACAATGTAAATTTAAAAAATAAAATGTGTATGTATTTCTTGGCTTTAAGAAAATAGCTGTGAATTGTGTATTTTTTAGAATAGACTTTTTAGAGCAGTTATAGGTTTACAGAAAAATTCTTCAGAAAGTATAAATAGTTTCCATATATCTGTTTTCTGTGAATTAAGCTTGATACTGAAAACATACACAAATAAGTGGCTGTAAGCAAGTTTTTGTGGTGCCTCTTTAATCAACATTTTGTAACAATATGATTTTGGTTTTGCCATTGATTTGCAAAAATGTTTGTAGAGAATCACGAAACTGTTGTGAATAAATCAGCCCTGTCAGCTTAGCAGCGTATTAAAAACTGATTTGGCTAAACAAGGATACAGGGGTAAAGTGGGGCCTGATGCTGAGCCACACTGTGACGGTTAGATGTTGGCTGAAACAAAAGTCAGTTCTTCCACTTCTGTTTCATTTGGGTATCATTCAAGAGACTCGAAAAATGTTTCCCATAAGAAGTAGCACCTTTAGTTCTTTGAATTTACTGGTTTCCAGCAGAGTTATATGTCATTAATATCTTCTGTGAAAACATTACTCAAAAAAAGTCAATTTCACACTTGCCTCTGCATTGCCTAGAACAGTAAAAAAAAAAAAAAAAAAAAATGCGGAAATGAAATACTAGGGTTTTTCTGATTTAATGGACCAGTATTTTTCTTCCTAAACATGTATCAATATACAAACAAAAAAAGCCATTTGTGCCTAAACATTTATTTATTAGCTTATCACTAAGTTTGCTTTATTGATATTCCAGTGCTGGTAAGTGCACCAAGGTATTTCATCAGTAAATCACTATTTTTCCAGTTAAATATCAAATCAGCTTTTGGTGATGATGATTCAGAAGTTTGAATTTCAATAGGTACTGTATTTATTGTCCAGCAATTTTTTAAATGGAATCATGGTACAAAAAACCCCAGTGGCATAGTAGTTAAATGCTACAGCCTCTAATCTAAGGGTTGCCATAATTTGAATCTACCACATGCTCCTTGGAAACCCTTCAGGGCAGTTCTGCTGTGAACTATAGGGTTGCTATGAGTTGGAATTTACTTGACAGTAGCAGGTTTTTGATCTTTTTCTAACTGAATATTACTAAATTGTGTGTTACCTTTTGGGGAAGGGTGATTCAAATATACATCAGAAGCCATAAAATGTGCAAATGTAATTAAGAATATTAATTTAGATACATATTTTTTAAACTAAATTTTGAAACTAAAACATCTGGTGTAAATTCACTAAAGAATTAGATTTTAACATAGATTATGTAATTAATGGTCTATAAATATTCAATATTAATTTAGAAATATGACTTAGTGAGAAACTGTCTACTACGTTGACATACTCGTTCTATTTACCTATAACTCAAAATTTCTGTATTTCTAGAGAAATCAATGTATTTTTAAGATAGGAAGTACAATATAGGGTCATTTCTGGAGTAATTTACAGGTTATACTCCTATCTTAATTTGAGAAAAAAATCTGAAGGACTAGTAAAACTTCTTAACAGTCACAGTAATGAGCAACAAGATATTAGAGGCAGGCAGTAGAAGCTATAAATTGAAGTGTGTGGAAGGCAATTTTCCAGATACATGTCAGACTCACTAAACAGCTTATATTGAATTCACTGGTTACACTGACTGATGGAATCAATACATAGTAAACTGCATAACATATTCAGTTCTAATTCTGAACTGAACAACTTTTCTGTTTCTGCTTTAAACAGCGACACCAAATAATTATTTTCACTTAATCTTAAAAATTGTCAGATGCCCTCAAGTCTATTCTGACTTGTAGTGACCTTATCTATGCACAGCAGAATGAAACAGTGCCCTGCCCGTCCTGAGCTAGCCACAAAATAGTTATTATGCTTGAATTCATCGTTGCAGCCCCTGGGTCAATCCATTTCATCGAAGGTCGGCTTCTTTTTCACTGACCCTCTTCTTTACCAAGCATGATGTCCTTCCCCAGGGACTTGGTCCTCCTGATAACATGTCCAAAGCAACTATGTCAAAATCTCATTCTCCTCACTTTTAAGGAGCACTGTGGATGTCTGTACTTCTTCTAAGACAGAGCTGCTCATTCTGTTGGTACTCCGTGATATATTCAATATTTTTCATCAACACTGTAACTCAGTGGCATCAACTCCTCTTCAGTCTTCCTTATTCATTGTCTAGCCTTTGAATGTATATGAAGCAATTTAAAATACAATGGCTTGGGTTAGAGGTTTTTGTGGCAGAATTTTCTGATGCAGTATGCTACATTTTTTGGTTTCTTAACTTCTGCTTTGATGAACATTGATTATGGACCCAAGTAAAATGAAATCCTTGACAGCTTTAATTTGTTCTCCATTCACCAGTAGTGTTAAACAAGACATTTAAAAAAACTCATTTTGTAGCAATCTTTATGCTAAGTAATGATAATTTTTCTCACTTTTGATTTGAAATTAAAGGTAAAATGATACTTCAGGCCGTATGAAACAAAACACGTTAAATGAAACTTAAGGAGCTCTATGGAGTCCATCTAATTCACAAGTTCAAACCTTAAAGACAATCAAAGAGGAATAACTAGAAAGATAATTGTAAGAAATCCAAGACTGCTGCAAACAGGCACTTGCAATGGTTCCTAACTGATTCATTTCTAAACTGCCTTCTAGTATTGTTTTAACTCCTTTTACCATTTTTGTAAGCTGTTATGTGTTAAAAACAAAAATTTTGAAAAGGTCTTTTGAGTGATCATAACCATAATGTTAATAATTTTTAAGCCAAATATTGAAGTGGAAACATGGTAGCTCAGAGGTTGAAAGTTTTGCCCCTAATCAAAAGGTCAGCAGTTTGTATCCACTAGCTGCTCCTCAGAAAGCCTGTAGGGCAGTTCTACTCCGTCTTACACGGATACTATAAGTAGGGATCAACTTGATGGTGTTGTTGATTAAATTGTCTCTCCCAAAAATGTAATGTAGCAAATTGGCTGGGCCATGATTCCCAGTATTGTGTGAATGCTATACATTTTGTGATTTCCTAAAAAGTCCTAATCTCTGCCTATGATTAGTAGGGCAATACTGGATTATGTTTAGGTTGGCACTGTAACTGTCTTACTCAGAGAATTCCCCTAGAGTGTGGCTTGCACCACCTTTTATCCTACAAGGGATAAAAGGAAAGGGAAACAAGCAGAAAGGTGGAGACCTCATACCGTCAAGAAAGCACTGCTGGGAGCAGTGTATGTCCTTCAGACCTGCGATTCCTGAGCTGGGATGCTCCCAGACTAAGGGAAGACTTGTAACATGAAGGCCCATCTCCAGTGCCAGCAAAGAGGGTGCACACTCCCTTGGAGGCAGCACCTTGAATTCAGGTTTCCAGCCTACTCAGCTGTGTGAAAATAAACTTTTCTTTGTTAAAGCCATCCACGCTCTGTTAGACCAGCACTAGATGACCAAGAAAGAAGGCAATAGGTTTTTTTGTTTGTTTGTGTTGTTTTTACCTAAATATAAAACTAGCACAAAAGAAACAATGTTACTGTGAAGCACATTTTAATCACAGCTAATGTACTCGTATTAATCAACTTTATGAAACACCAGAATACCTACTTTGAAGATGTGTAGCTGAGAATTATTGGCGTATGTAAAGAAGATGTGATTTCATGTCCATGAACAGTGATTCTTAACAGGGTGCTTTAGAATCATGTAGAGACTCTTTAAGGCATAGAATGCTGTGGCAGCCCTCAGACTTTCTGTTACAGCAGGTCTGTGCTAGTTGTAGAAAACTGTATTTTCAGAAATATAAAAGGGTAAGTTTTCAGTCAGCATACTATAGTATGTCTTACAGAATGAACATACTCTAATTTTAGACTTCTATTTCTCCTCATCAGAAAAAGTACTTTTATATTTACACATGAAGTTAGCAATGATAACAAAAGTTTTATGCAAATTAAATGCATAAATTTTACATCATTTCCAAATGATAATTCAAGATATCTACAGGGAGTTTTGTTGACACTGTGTAATGAATTATCCTGTACTCTACATCATCTCAATGACTTAATGTGTGCACATAAACACGAGAATCAAATCCTCATGCTCCATAGAATAAGGAATATAGAGGACCTAGGTATGAAGTATCAGATTTCAATTATCATGTATTAAGGTTCAGTCTCTTGTTTTGATCTGTCTTTTCTCCAAATATTTTACAGTGTGTTCAAGTCTTTAACAGAAACCAGGAATTTTGTCTCTGGTCACAGTGCCTTTGCTTCACAGCCACTGTGAAAGCTCCTAATCTCTAAGTGTCTAGCAGAAAAATGACCTAAATTATTTGTTCACTTTCTCTTTGCAAAGCTATGATCTCCTTTATTTAAAGAACAATACACGTAAGACATGAATCAGGATAGCAGGATGTAACTTCTGGCAATAGGTTAAACTGAGGAGAAAATCAATTAGCTCTCAGAATACTGTCAAACTTGATTTACATCATCCTAATTTTTTCACATCCTGGTATCCTGAACCTATATCTGCACATCATTTTTTTTTTTTCAAAAGAGGAGCCGTGGGAGCCCAATATTAAAATGGAAAAAAAAATTTACACATCTGTAACCTAAATTAATTAACCAAAAAAGTGTAGCCAGATCCTAACAGAGAAATCAGCATTCTAAATATTCACTATTACATTTGAAAATAACCCTGAAGCCCCGTGAGTCCCATATCTTCACTTAAGAAGAGAGAGATATTCACCTCTAAATCTAATAATATTTTCGTACAAACCAATGAGTCATTGCAGGAGCAAAGGAGGGCAGAGAAAACTAGCATAACCCAAAGACCTGAGAGCTCTTCAGATATAGGAAAGTAATAGAAATGTGGCTACACACTTCTGCATCCAAAGGAGCATTCCTAGGATTCATGTTAGTAAAGCTTGTGCTTCAGAGCTCAGAGATGTATAAGAAATCAACAACAATCTTGAAGAAGGCATTTTCCAAAAATCAGGCTTGGGAGCACAAGGGAGAACATTTGTTCTCGGAAAACAAGAATAATAAAGAATAATAAGTTTTGTTTAATTCCCTAATTCAAAATATACTTGTGAAGTTTATCTGATCACAGCAGTACATTTTCACCTTATCTGAGGATGCTGTTAGTAAAGCAGTAGGGACCAGTGTGTGGAAACCAATCTAAGAGTTAGAAATATAAAACACTGTGTCAGGTGCATTCAGGTTGTCAATAATATAGTGGTCCTTAAGCATGACATAAAATCAAAAAGACAGTGACTATACATTATGAGGGAAGAGACTGATTACTTTGACTTTTTTATCCTTGATGCAAGATTTTGTTTACATTTTATGCGAAAATGCACTATTAACAAAGTACAATAACTCTATAATCATTTATAAAATGAGTTGTCTTATTACCTGTGGAAGAATAATTTTGAGATAATTATTTTAATTCTGATTTCCTAATATTTCCTTCTGATCTATTGCAAATAGTCATGTAAATATATAATTAAGAAAACTTAAAATTCATAGTTTACTAAACAGCCTCTACAATTACATTTGAATCTTATGAACTTTATCTACTTAAAAACCAAAAAAGTGCACTGCCATCAAATTGATTCTGATTCATACTCTATAGAGCAGAATACACTTGCTCCATAGATAGAGTTTCCAAGGCTGTAAAGTGTTTTGTAAGCAAACTGACACATTTTTCTCCTGTGGAACAGCTGGTGGGTTTCAACCACTGACTTTTTGGTTAGCAGCTGAGCACTTTAACCACTGTGCCACTAGGGATCCTAAATGTGTATTTAGACAACGTTTGAAAGCAACCATGTGAAATCACAATAAAAATTAAGAAAGCAGAGACTCTTAATTATCCTAGAAGCCTATGGAGCCAAGTGAACGTAATCACTGTGAAGGGAAGTCACTCTACTGAGAATGAGTATGTATTATTCTAGGTATTAATCTTAGTTCCTTGCAAGATTAATCTTAACCCCTTACAGTAGAGATTGATGATTTTAGTTCTTAAATTCCTGCATTAGGAAAACCAAACCAAACCAAACAAATAAACCAAAAAACAGTGCTTTCCCAGAAGAATGCCATAATTTTTATATGGGTATTTATAAATATTTTTACAAGGCTCTTTTCTTCATTGACAGTGAATAATGTTAGTTTTTCTAATTGCTCTTCCTTTCATATTCTCAGGCTTCCCTCGAGATATTCTCTGTAATTTAGTTCTTTACAGCAGCCTGAAAACTTGATATCCATAATGCCTTGCTGAAGGATTTGTACTGCTAGAGCCTTTGCGAGCCATGAAATAGGATACAATCAAGCTAATTCCTATTACCGAGCATGAAGAGGAGTAAGTGGGGTGCAGCACTAGATGCCTGGGTAGGGGGGTAAGTCCTTGCTCAATTAGATATTACTAGTTCATGGATGACTCACCAACTGTAAAAACTGTAATACTGTAATGGCCCTCCAGAAGAGGTTTGCTTGAAAATATTATGACATTTTATCAAAATTATTGACGATGTTTACAAACTGATGAAACTAGGGTCTCTCGTTTTCTACATGCAGTTATTAAATACGTCTCTGTGCCAGCCTCCATTTTAGGCAACACTAAAAAACAGTGGCGAGCAGCACTGATCAAGTTAATACTTTAAATGGTTTAATTTTTCCTGAGTAACGAGTACAACTATACAATAAACAAATAAATGAAGGTACACACAGATGAAGACATATGGAGTAATATGTGCAATACATAAAATACAGTAGTTTTTTTCAAATTCAAAGTGCCCTATGGATATACATAATTTCAGAGGCTGTCTGAGAAAGGAATCAGAGATCTGACATTGATTCCAATATTATTGAAAGACCAACAAAACGCCGAGTTGATCCTTTAGATTTGAGGAAGAGAATGTTTCAAGTGGTGATAGGGGGAGGACCTTGTTACGACTTCTACGGGCTCTGAGATAGAAGTGTTTCCAGGCCTCTCTCCTCCTTAATTGGAAGCTCCTGATGTCTCTTGGCTCGAAGCGCAAGGTCATATGGGATCCTTCCTCTGTCTTCCTATATTTCTGCAGTTTCTCCTTTTTTATAAGGACATTAAACATAAGATTAGGCTTTTCAATAATCCAATACAACCTTATGTTGACTGGTAACATCATCATCCAAGAGCCTATCTCCAAACAAGGTCACATTCACAGCTGCCAGGCTTAGGACTATCACATAACTGTTTTAAAGACACAGTTCAATCCATAATCCACATTGCCTTGTTTTGAAAAAGCTCTTTGAGGTGGTTTTAACATCTCACTTTTTCCTTCAGTAATTAATGAGTAGAAAAAAATATTTGAGACACAGTCATTTAATAATGGAGGAATGGATTTTATTTTAATGGATGCAATGCTGGAAGCACTATTATATAAATGCCAAAAAAATTGATAGACAGCTACCTGACCAACCACCTGAAAGAGATTCATATTGGTACCCATTCCAAAGAAAAATGATCTAACAGCATGTGGAAATTTTGAAGGAAATAGCATTAATATCTCATGTAACTAAAATTTACTGATAGTAATTCAAGAATGGTTTCGGCATTACATTGACAGGTAACTGCCAAAAATTCAAACCAGATACAGAAGAGGAGGTAGAACCAGGAGCATCACTGCTGGTGTCAGATGGATCTTGGATGAAAGCAAAGGATGCCAGAAAGATGTTTAACTGTGTTTTATTGTCTATGCAAAGGTATTTGACTGTGTGGATCATAACAAATTATGGACAATGCTGCAAAGAATGAAAATCCTGTAACACATAATTGTGTTCATGCAGAACCTATACACAGAACAAGTGGATTCTGCATGGCTTGAGATTCAGAAAGCTGTATATCAGGGTTATATCCCTTCATCATACTTATGCAATCTGTATGCTGAGTGAACTTGAGGATCTGGACTTTATGAAGGAGAATACAACATCAAGATTGGAGGAAGGCTCCTTGACATCTGCAATACGCAGATGACACAGTCTGCTTGCTGAAAGTGAAGAAGACTTGAAGATGTCTTGGTGACAATCAAAGACTACAGTCTTCAGCATGGATTACACCTCAACATAAAGAAAATAAAAATCCTCACAACTGAACTAATAAGCAGCATCATGCTAAACAGAGAAGTATTGAAATTGTCAAGAACTTATTTTAACTTAGATCCACAATCAATGCCCACACAAGTAGCAGTCAAGAAATCAAAGAACGTATTGCATTGGGCAAATGTGCTATAAAACTGTGTTAAAATAAAAGATGTCCCTTTGAGGAATAAGTAATTTTTGTTTGTTTTAATTGAATGTTTAAAAACTGGAGTATAACTTCATAGCGATGGTTCTAATTCAAATTCACAACGGTGGAATTATTACTTAATCTCGTAGATCTTAAATACTTAAAATTAACTCCAAAAGTATTCTAATTATTCATGCATTAACAATTTCACATTTGCGAATATAATACTCTTTTTTCAATACCAGGGAGAAGATTATCATACTTCCATGCAAATAATACCTTCCATCTATGTTTATTGGTTAGTGTTATCTTCCTCCCAGAAGGAATTTTCATGAATGTACACACTGGCATTTTTTGACATGCTGCTGTAAAAAAAAAAAAAAAAAAAAATAGCACAGCATGCTTACAAAAATACCTCTAGTGGGGTGAGTGCGGTTGGCAAACAAACCTACGAAGCCCATGATATTTGTGTAAAATTATAGCATCTTGTTCTAAGAAAAACATATATTTTTCTTTAAATTTTCCTTTGAAAACTATTTCCCAAATTCTTAGTAAGTCCTCTCTCTAACTAATGATGTTGGTAAATTGATTAAAACGTTAGCTAAATTCACTGAGCATTAAAACACAATAGACTGAACAGCATTTTAGAAATTAAGAATTCATTTATGAAATTATAATTGAAATAGTGTTTTTAAAGGATTAGGTTTAATTTTCTGGCATGACTTTCACCCTGCAGTCTAGAGGCATTTGCATTAGAATTGAAATCCGTGTCCTTTACGCAGCCTGATTGAGGCATTACATTGCCAAGCAGTTGTGTTAAAGCTCCCATGACTCCTGAATATGTTCTTGTTTTTCCTTCAGATAAGAAGCTGTTGACGTACATAGATTAGCCAGTGGATTCTTTTTCTTATATTGATTTTCTTTCTTTCACACTATGTTGTTTGTTCATTGAGTATGTTCTGACCACCCACCTTTTAGTGTGCACTGTTCTGAGCACTGGATACGTTATAAAGAAGACTAACAATATTTGTCTTTCCTTGGGAGCACTTGTGAAAATCAAGTCTATTAATAAGCTATATGTTTGTTGATTGGTCATAAGAAAATGAAACAGAACAAGGGGACTAAAAGGGATAAGGATGTGAGTTCTATTATAGATGGGCTGGCCAAAGAATGCTTGATGTCTGTACTACTTCAAAATCTGACATCGTTAAAAATATTTTCAAGATTGGCAGGAGACTCTGCTAATAGCTAAGATTCATGCATAGTTAATAAAAAGCAGTACAGCCAAAAATTGCCTCTGAATGTAAAACCTGCTTCCAAGAACATGCAAGCCTTTTTATAATATTATGCTCTTTTTTATAGTTAGTTTACTAACATTCTTTAACTACCTGTAATATGCTGGACACTGTGATTAAGTCTGAAGACACAGAGGAAAAGTAATAAACACTGAATTTACAAGACTCAGGGAATAAATGGCGGGGCAGAGCTTCACACATTTGGCATTGTACATTTTTACATCCCAGGTCTACTGAATCAATATCTCTGGGAAAAGAGTTACATCCTTTGTATTTCAAAATCCATATAGTTTATTCTGGTGTGGAATCTGAGTCAGAATGAATGGGCAGGAAAAAATGTAACAGTAAATTTTTATTTCAACATCTACCAACAAAATTTCACTGGTATTTCTACTTTGTAGTCTCTCCGGCTACAGTAAGACATCATTTTCCTTCCTCTTGCTCTTCTGAAAATATCCTAGTCGCTGTCACACACTAGGATGACATATTCTGAAGCTCCAAAGGCTGGTCAGATTGGTAGGCTTCCTGTTTGTGAAGGTGGCAACCTGTGTGACTCTTAAGTGGTCTGGCCTCTCCCAACAGCGATTAAAACCAAAACTAACTCATTGCCACTGGGTTGATTCTGACTCACGGCAACCAGAAAGTAGACCACAAAGCACGTCCACCTTCAGACTGTTTTGTTTTTTTTTGAAACAGGAAATTGAGTATTACAGAGATTTTATGTTTTTTTCCTTGCTTTTAAGTTTTCACTAATAACTTGTTCACAATGCTCTTTATTTTGCAGCATTCTGAATTATCCATCCATTCTGATTACCGGTAGTTTTCTCTGAGCATCAGTTATCTCTCCACGCCTCCACGTATATGTTCACCACCTATACACCTGTCACCATGGCCAAGCTGTACAAATATTCACAAGACTGAATGCTTATGGGGATGAAGAGAAACAGAATCACTCATAATTTGTTATGGTAACACAAAATGTTACCACTACTGTGTAAAATGTTTTGGTAGTTTATTAATAACTAAATACATAACAATGACAGAACCCAAAACTGCACTCCTGAGCATTTATTTTTGACACATAAAAAGCAACTACACAAATGTTTATACTGCCTTATTTATAATAGCCACAAACCATAAACAACTCTGATATCTTAGCCTACATACCCAAAACCCATTGCTGTCAAGTCAACTCCGATTCACAGCAACCTTTTAGGATGTAGTAGAACTGCCCCACTGACTTTCTGAGGAGTATCTGGTGGATTTGAACTGTGAATCTTTTTGGTTGGCAGCTTTAGCACTAAACCACTATGCACCAGGGTTTCCCCTGGGTTGTTTGTAGGCTGAATAATGCCCCTCTTCTCCCAAGTTATTCAAGTTCCAGTCCTATGAACCTCTGAACATATTACCTTACATTGTAGAGGGAAACACTTTGCAGATATTAGTTTAAGGAACTTTAGATGGATCTACTGAATTTACATATAAATAATATATACATAAATATAAATACAAAGGTCTGAAGTGAAGAATAGGGAGGACAAAGAGTATCAGACTGATATGATCTGAAAAACATTTGAATGGATGTAACTGGTTTTGTAGAAGGAAGTGGACAACTTCGAGGTGAGAAAAGCTAGAAAGCAGCTTCCCTCCTAGATCTTTCGGGGAAAACCACAGCCCTGCCACCATCTTGATTTTATCTCTGATCTCTACAGCTTTAAAGTAACAAATATACATTATTTTTTAAAGCCACTAAACTGTAATAATTTATCACATTGGCAAATAGGAAGCTGGTAACGCCCCCATTTCAAGAGCCTTCAATCTAGGAGGCAATATCAAGTCCAAACAATTTTAGCAATCATTTCCTTCATTGGCTATTAGGGTTCCCAAAGCAAACACTGCCAGAGTTATGTTGTTAAAATACTAACCAAAAACAAACAAACAAACAATTCCTACTCATAGTGACCATATAGGACAGAATAGAACTGCCCCATGGAGTTTCCCAGGAGTGTCTGGTGGGTTTAGACTGCTGACCTTTTGGTTAGCAGCTGTAACATTTAACTAGTACCACATCAGGGTTTCCTATCATAGTGAACATCCCACAAAATGTCCATATTTATACTCTGTATACAGACTGGGTGGTGCCAGCTCTACTGTATTAAAAAGTCTAGTTTAGTACAGTGTTAGTTAGTACAGTGTTAGTTTCCTAGACAAATTTCCTGACAAATTACAGAAAATGTTTGCATTAAAACAAAGTAAATTTTTGTCTCTCATGGTAATGGAGGCTAGAAGTCTGAAATTATGATGCCAGCAGGTCTGTCTTCCTATAGGCAAGAACTGATTTCATGTTTCTCTTCTAGCGTTTGGTGGCAGCTGACAATTTGGGGCATCGCTTGTTGTCACTACAATTTCTGCTTCTGTCTTCACCAGGCCATCTTCTCTCGGTGTCTTCTTTGTCTGTTTTCTCCTTTTCTCATAAAACAACAGCCATATTTGATTTAGGGCCCATGCGGATACTAGATGATCTCATCTTAAATAATTACATTTGTATAAGCCCTGTTTCCAAATAAAGTCAGATTCTGAAGTTCCAGGGGGATATGCCCACAGTTCAACCCCATACAAATGGCATGCTGAACATTAAAACAGAATAGGTTGGCAGTAGCAGATCGTATTTTAACAAACCGGGATGTCTGGTTTCTGAGAATAACTTCCATGCCAAGATGCTTGCCCAAGTCATCAAAAATAGGAGGAAAGCAAAATTGCTGGCAAGGCTAAAGCTACATCATCACTGAAATGATGTATTTGCTGATAGTTCATTTTCCATATTTTAAACCTTTTTTTCATTAAAATTGACACGGAAGATGGTGACGTACAGATTGTTACCTGTTTTTCTCAGATGAAAACTTGAGAGATGACATGCAGAAATGGTTCTTAGGTTGTTATTGTTTCTACTTTTCGTTATTGGAAATTATTCTCCGGTTGTTCTTATTGCTTCCTCTTGTGTTTGTTGCCATCATGAAAAGTTCAAAGTTTAGCCACACATGGGAGTAAATGGAATTAGGGGAAAAGTGAAAATCAAGAGTCAAAACAGAGAGATTAAGCTTTGGTGGGAGTTAAGGGAAGGTCTAAGGCTAGGTTTTGACACCAGAGCTGTTGGAGAAATTATGCTTTCCACAGATCTTCCTGAAATCAGGCCTCTGCATTATCAATGTCCTGATTATGCTTTAATATATTTTTATCAAAATAAGCTTGTCTGTGACTTAATCTTGATAATTGTACTAAGGGCTTAAGGAAAAAAAAGAATAAAACAGAAAACAAACCCAGTGCTGTTGCATAGATTTATACTGCTAGCGGTCCTATGAAACAAAGTAGAACTGCTTGCTCCATGGAGTTTCCAAGGAGCCTTGGTGATTTGAACGGCCAGCTTTTTGGTTAGCAGATGTAGCACTTAAACACAAAGCCATCAGGGTTTTAGATCCCTGTAATTTCTGCTCAGTTGCATCATTATTTCTACAAGAGAAGATATCTTTCTGAAATCTGACCTATGTATATGTATATACATCTTCTTAAATGGATTACCCGAAGAGGTGATACGTAACGAGGAAACGGACTGCTCTGTCCTTCCCTCAGACGTAAACTACCAGTTTTATGTTGCTGTCTTGCTATTTCAAATTCCCCTCTATGAGAGAGTGAATCTTCTGAAATCCTAGGGTCCTGTCTTCTTTACTTATAATAGTAGTAACTAAGAGACATAAATTCCATGAAGTCTTCCTGGGCCTTTTCTCCATGGAAATCATAGAACCATGCAGTCACTCAACTTGGGCAATTGGCAGAAGCCCTTCTCACTGATATTTAGATCTTGTCCATCAAAATGGCATTTTTTTCCCCTCTAGAATTCCAAAGATTTTGAGGAAATGGAGATAATTCATGCATAGGATTGTGCACAGATTTATCTTAATAACTGACATTTTTACATTTTGGCTTTGTGCTATAAATGCTGCTTTATTTTCTCTTAGATGTTTTTCCTGTGCAATATGATGCCTTGTTTGAGCAAAAGGAATAACTAGCTAGCCTTTTTCCCCAGCAGAGTGTAACAATTAAGTAATATCTGAAACATGTTAATTCATTTATATTCCCCTATAAAAGAATAGAATTTAAAAACAAGATCAAGCACCATTTCACTAAATTTCAACTTTTACAACCTTTGGCTAGTAGCACACTGGTTTAAGTATTTAAAGAACTTTAAAGTGCTGCTTTTTGCACTTGTGTTACCGAAAATCCTGTGAGTGTCACACTATTTGGGGGCTACTTGGAGTCAAAAGTGCTGTCAATGTGATTTTTCTGTCAACACTGTACTTGCTCTATCAAAATAAGCTTGTCTGTGGCTTAATCTTGATAATTTACTAAGGGCTTTAGATCCCTGTAACTTCTCAGTTGCATCACTTTTGTACAACAGGAAGCATCTTTCTGAAATTTTGCCTTTTCATCATCAGAGCAGAAAGTTAATAATTCTACAACCAGTTGGACATTTTTCCAATAATGTGATTTATTTATGTGTGAGTTTATTTTATTTTTTTACTTCACCCCGAGCTCTTTTTTCCTCTTTGCTCTTAGTCTCTGAAGTTTAAAAATCATTATAAATGTTTGATTTGCTTTGATTATCTTTTAGAACTAGCGTGCTCTCTATCCCACTCTGTTTTAAATTTATTTTTAATGGTAACATCTTTTTTTTTTCCAGAGTGTGGTTTCAAATATGTGTTCACAATCTTTAAAAAAACAAATCTATAAAGGAATGTCTTTAATGTTTTAAAAGATCAATCCCTTAATAAGAGTAATTTTTTAAGAGAATATATGTTTAAGGTAGATAATCTCACACTTTAAACAGACTATTGAAGAAAGGAATGGAGGGTTACTGAATCTAGTAGAAAAATACCAGAGACTTAGTGTAAATGCAGTCTGTAAAAAAAAAATGAATGAAGTATGTGGTTATGACAGCCTCGAAATTTTTAATAAGATAGCTATACCTCCTTATTCATTAAATTCTAAGTGCCTTCTAAAATTTAATAACCATAAAAATATAGATAATACATTTCTAGGGAATATTTTTAGAAAAGCAGTAGAAATTTATGATATACTGAGTAATTATTTAGAATAAATTATAAATGTTGATATATTTATTTCCCTCCTTTTTAAACCAGAAAATAGGTCTATAGAGCTAAAGGTTCGTATTATATAATTAATGTATTTAAATTTGGCAACCCTTGTCTTTTCCTCTGAGTCTCCTTTCTCTTCTCCTGTTATTTTCTTGCTGTATTTCTGAGTAGGAGATCTTGAGTCAGCTTCTCTAATTTTCCTTATAGTGCTGTATGATTCTGTCTTGAAGCTTTAGCATCTCTGTAACTCGTGACAGGCAGGCTTGCCCACCAAATCCTCGCCATACTGTGTCTCAGAAGGCCTAAGTGTCTTGCTTACCTCTCCACCTGTAGATCCCAGGATGACCTCACAGTGCTAGGTCCCTTTTCTCTGTTTAGGTGTGAAGTTCTTCCTATTTTATGAATAACAAAAAGTGGTTTATTAGTGGAAAAACAAAACAAAAACAGTCTTCCGTTTCAGCAATATTAGATCACCAGGGAAACAATTCTGAAGCAAACAACTCCTTTGCAGTGACTCACACTTTAAATGTGTTACTGTCTTGCCAGAACTAAGAAATGATTTTTAAGTGTTTATTTTTTCTTTCAAAATACTGTTTACTAAGTGAATTTCTCACCATGAAAACTTCCAGTTTGGCTCTCAGAAAGGTGCTGCTAGAGAAACAAAAACAAGAAGACATTTAATGAATGTCGCTAACTCTCATGTTTTCACTTACGGCCAATACTGTTTGGATGAGGTGAGCTATATTATCTTTTAAGCATTGAAGAAGTTCTTGAATTTTTCTTTTTTGGGGCCAGTAAGTTGGTTTTGCCAAGTAAAATCTTATATTATGTACATTTTATTATATGTGTGTGTACACATACATATATGTATACAAAAAATACAAAGTAATGTATATAAAGAGTGTATGTTAGGTATGTATGAATGTAGGATCACTCTCATTGAAGGTCTGCTTGGCATACACTTTATTCTTCTTTGTAATGTGTGGAAAAGCTACATTTGTTTCAACCTAAGGCTGTAGGGAATAGGTTTCATTATAAGCAACTGAATCTGTGCTGGCATTGCTTGTAAGAGAATCCAGTGTCCCAAGGTAGTATGTGGGTTTCTGTTCTAAAAGTGGAATTCAGCACAAATGTAGAATACTGAGAAACTCAGTTTCTCAGTATTCTAAATTTGTATATGTAATCTATTGTGTTTTGCTGTAAATTTTGCACTTAGTGTTTGCAGGAATTTCTTCTCTGAAGTTATCAGAATTTATTCTCAGATTCTTAACTCTCTACATGTAATGAGTATCTTTAAATGGGACTCATCCAGTAATACTTGAATTTTAAAAACAACAACAACTCCAAAAACAAAAACAAAAAACCACACTGCTGTCAAATCAATTCCAACTAATAGTGAATCTATGAGGTTTTAAAAACTAGAACTGACTACTTCCATGAATGGCAGGTAAACTTGGATTTGGATGTTAAATAGAGATTTTTTGCCTCCAGAATCAAAGCATTGGAGACATGAGCCTTATTACATATTTATCCTGACTCTGTCACCTGCTTAAGAAAGATTTTTTTTTAAAAAAAAGCTATCTGAGACATGCTCATTATAAAAATCCATCCTCACATTAAGATTTTTTGTTGCTCATAAAAGTCCCTACACCACTGTGCCAGACTCCTTACAGTGTTGTTATCTTAGGGTTTCTATTCTGGTGAACAAAAATCCATATATATGCAAGTGGCCCTGCATCATGCTATTCCTTAACTACTTATTTATATACATAAATTTATCAAGAATATCATTCCCAGCACAACCATATACCATATAATGTTTGATACATCATTCTAAGGAAGTGAATAGAAATTTTAAAAATTAAAGAAGCATTTTAAGTCGGAGTATTCTGTAATTATTTCAAGTGTGCAATTAATTTAACCAAATGATTTAACCAATTAATTTAACCAACTAGTACATTTTGATGGTATATTTCTTGAGTAATTATAACTGTTCACTCATTAAAATCCCATTTATCATTCATTTCTATCATTTGTTTTCATAGTACTATGGTGGAAAAGCAAAGGTTATTATTATTTTGTAAAATTTAAAAATGAAGATAGTCCAGTCTTTTAAGTTCTATTTATAATCTTTGAATGGCCAGGCAACACAGATGCTATTTTCACACACAAAATTACATATGACTGTATACATACTGTTTTAGTCAGCCAGTGCTGCTCTAACAGAAATAATCACAAAGTGAATGGCTTTAAAAAGGAAAGTTTATTCTTACACAGTCCAGTAGGCTACAAATTCAGGATGTCCATGCCCGGGGAAGGCTTTGCCTTTGTTGTCTCTGTAGAAAGTCCTTATGTTGCACCAGTCTTTGTTCAGGGAGCATCTTGGTGCCGAAACCTGAGTTCCGAAGAATGCACTCTTCTCCCCGTGCTACTTTCTTGATGGTGTGAGGTTCCCAATTCTCTACTTGCTTCCCTTTCCTTTTATTTCTTGTGGGATGAAAGGACAAAGGGTGCTTCAAGCCTCACTCCGGGGAAACTCCCTTTACAGTGAAGCAGGGAAGAGACCTTAGGAAAGGATTTCCAGTTTCTTCCTAATCTTCTCTAACATAATCCACTTTGTTAATCACAGGCAGACTTTAGGATTCACAACATCAGAAAATCACAAAATGGAGGCAATCACAATATAGGGAGAGTCCTGTGCCAGCCAAATTACTAGACATATTTTGGAGGACACGATCCAATCCATGACACCCCGTCCTTTGGGATCTGAAAATCACATCTCTGAAACATGTAACGCATTCATCAATTCATGGCAAAATCATGTATATCCCATATGAAAGAAGTCTTAAATCAATTGCAAGTCCAAAATACAAAAATTTTCTGTATCTATAAAACCTGGAATACAAACTTTCTGCTTCCAAAGGAACAATGGCAGAATAGAACAACTTAGACATTCCCATTATGAATGGGAGAAATTGCAGGGAAAGAAGACGTGAACAGGCAACAAGCAAGTCAGCAGAACACATTACATTAGCCCTCAAAGCTTTGAAAATAATCATCAGTTCTCTGAGATGTTTTACATAATAGCTTTGCCTTCTGAACTCTAGGTATCAGCCACCTTCTCCAGATTCTAAGTGGAGACCCCAAGCCCTGTCCTACAGCTCTGCCTTCTAGGCTCACTTGGACAGAAACTCTGTCACACTGGCTTTAAGTGCATCATAAGCCCAGCTAAGTGGCCAGTTCCACCCTTATAAACACAGGACGTCATGGTTCCATGCTTTCAAATCCCTGAGGTCATGGCCATACCTTCTGAGACAGAGGCAGCTCAGTTGCTCATGCTTTTTGTCTCTTCAGCTTCTGTGTCCTATGACCTCATGGCCTGGGCCTCAGGTCCACATCTGTCCTGCAAGGGCAAGTGTTCCAAAGCTCTGTACCTCCACTAATTCAAATGTCTAAAGATATCCCACTCTGTCAGAAAATGTCCTGCACACCAGCACTCAACTCTCTCACTCCATGAGTCAGCAAGCCTAGCTCCATGGATTCAAGTACCTGGAGGCACCCCACTCCATCAGGAAACTTCTCTGGACAGGTACTCAGGTCTTACACTCCATGGGTTGGCTTCAGCACTGTCTCACACTAGTCTTGTTCTGCTACTGCCTGCCTGCCTGCTGCTGCTGCTGCTGCTGCTGGTCCTCTGCTGTTGCTATCTCACCATCTGTGCCTTCATTGGTGTTAACAGCTTCTTCTCAGTTCTTTCTGAGTCTTCCATCCATTCATAGTTTTAATACCACTTCCATATCTTAGGTATTTGTTAGAACAGCACCCCACTCTCTCAGTACAAAATTCTGTTTTAGTTGGCTAGTGCTGCTCTAACAGAAATAGACTCTTTGACAACTGCAAGGGAGAGGAAGGGGGAAAAGTGTTGGTTATAGATCAGTTAGTCAATAGAAATTTGGTTGGGTGAAGTCAGCACACATTAGAAAGTAGATCAATGTAGCTGAACTTCAACATAATCTGAATCTCTTCTAATCTGAAACCAATATTGCAAGCATAGAGTAGCAGAGGCCGAGGCCTGGGAACGATGCTCTCAGGGACATCAAGGCTAATTGGTATAACTAGCCTATTTCTACGAGAGCCTTCTGCACCTCTATAGGTGTGTGGCATCTGGGGTCTTAAAACCTAGCAAGCTCCTATCTGAGGAACACCAAATGATCCCAACTCAACTGGGACTGATGATCACCAAGGACAACTACAATATGAAGGAAAAAGAGCCCAGAAGACAGAAATACCCACATGAATGGGTAACTAATTAACAAGTAATCAGAAGAACCAGATGGTGCCTGGCTACCACCAATGGCAGCCATGATGGGACTCACAGCGTTGAGTTCCAGTGGCAACATGAGAACAAAAGGGATACACACTAAGAATTCCACTAAAAGACTGCAAGTGATGATCAAAAGCCTGAGAGGTCCCCTGAGAGCGTGGCCCCTAGGCCTGATACTGCCCCGGATCATAGATCATTACTGAGGTCAACTCTTTGGATAGGAATGGGATGGACTGGGGGACACAGAGTGACAATATCGTGTGTGCACTTTATGGTTATATGCATCTACAGGATGTCGTCCTACTGGCCTTTTACTAGAGGGAAGCAGAGAGGGTGGAGAAGAGGGCACAAGGGATCCTTAAGAGGATATGACATGTATGGAATGGAAAGGGGAGTGTGCTGTCAACAGGCAAGGAGTGTAGAAGAAGCTGCAGATAGGTGGGCATGCAAATCTGAATTGTATTGTGAACTTTCACTCAATAACAATAAATAATAATAATAACAATAATAACCGTAAAACTGAGTTTCAAAAATGTGTTAATTAGTCAACAACCTGCAAGTGAAAGTGCTAAGAAAATAAAGGCAGGTCAGGATAAATCCATTGACCTCCTGCCTGAACTGTTTTGATTTCCTGCCGTTTTGAGTAATTTACCTGAATGTAATAACTCAGTAGCAAATTGTTCAGGATCAATATTTTCCTTTTCATTATTCTTTTAAAAGGAAAGAATATCAATTACTTTTTATATGACTTATATTGTTAATTTTTTCCCTTTTTTATTATGTTTTCAGTGAAAGTTTAGAATTTGAGTCTGTTTCTCATATAAAAACTTACACACACTTTGTTACGTGACCACAACTGCTTTCCTCACCATGTGACGGCATACTCTTTTCCTCCAACCTGAATTTCCCATGCATATTTCAGCCACATCCTATCCTCTTCTTATCTCACCTCTAGACAGGAGCTGACCAGTTAGCCTTCTGTAACTATGTAAACCAAGAAGCACACACTTCCCTGCTATCATTTTATGTCTTACAGACCAGTTCAATTTTCGTCTGAGGAGTCAGCTTCTGGAATGGCTTCAGTTCTGGGCTAATTGAGAGCCCAAGGGTCAGGTCTTCTGTGCCCCCCCCCACCCCCCGCAGTCTATCGGATCATCAAGTCTGGTCATTTTACTAGAGTATAAGCTATGTACCCCACATTTCTCCCATTGCATCAGGGACTCTGTTGATTGAGTTCACTTTAAGAGCAGTCATTGGTAGTAGCCAGGGACCATCTAGTTCTTCTGGTCTCATGCTGATGTAGACTCTGGTTTTTGCAGCCGTTTTGTCTTTGTGCCTCTTTATGCCTTCAATGTTCTTCATTCTCTTTTACTCCAGGTGGGTTGAGATCAATTGATGCTTCTTAGATGGCCACTTGATTAACTGATGCTTCTTAGATGGCCACTTGCTAACTCCTAAGACCCCAGATGCCACTCACCAGAATGGGATATGGAATATTTTCTTCATGAGCTTTGTTGTGCCAATTGATCTAGATATTCCCTGAAATCATGGTCCCCAGACCCTTGCCTCTGTTTTTCTGTCCGTCATAAGGTTTGATTGGATTTAGAAAAGTTCTTAGCTTTTAATTTAGTCCGGTTGTGCTGACGTATACCACATATTGTCCCTCCCTTCACCTAAAATAATTTTTGTCTAGTATCAAATTAGTGAGTACCCCTCTTCCTCCCTCCCCATCGTTATATCCATCAAAGACTTTTATTCTGTTTTAATCTTCTCTTCAGTCCTTATAATAGTAGTCTCATCCAATATTTGTCTTTTTGCAACTGACAAATTTCACTTAGCATAATGTCTTCAAGATCCCTCCATGTTGTGAGATGTTTTACAAATTCATTATTGTTCTTTATCATTGTGTGACATCCCATTGTTTGAAGGTACCATAGTCTGTTTATCCATTCATCTGTTGTTGGCCATCTAGGTTGATTCTATCTTTTTGCTATTATAGACAGTGCTGCAGTGAACATTGTTGTGAGTTGTCTGATTATATGACAGCTCTTATTTCTCTAGGATATATTTCCAGAAGTGGGATTGCTGGATCATATGATTTTCTATTGCTAGCTTTTTAAGAAAGTGCAAAATGGTTTCCAAAGTGTATCATTTGACATTTCCACTAGCAGTGTATAAATGTTCCAGTCTGTCTACAGCCTCTCCAACATGTATTATTTTCTGTGTTTTGGATTAATGCCAGTCTTGTTGGTATCTTGTTGTAGTTTTGATTCATGTTTTTCTAATGCCTAATGATCATAACCATTTTCTCAAGTATCTGTTAACAGCCTGAATGTTTTTTCGGTGAAGTGACTGTTCATAGCCTTTGTTATTTTTTAATTGAATTATTTGTTTTTTGTTGTTGAAGTTTTGCAGTGTCTTTGACTTTTAATGATAAAAAAATGTTTTAGAATAACTTCCAAATCTAGCTATAATTTTTAATGTTGCTTCTTAATTATTTTGTGAAGTTACATTATCACATTACACAATTGCAAGAAGAGTATGAGAGTTCAAATATCCCCCATGGCCGGTTTCTCCTTTTATTAACACCTTATGTGTTAATATGTGCCCCAGTGGTTAATAGCTACAGCTGCTGACCGAAAGGCAAGCAGTTCAAATCCACCAGCCACTCCTTGGATACCCTATGGAGCAGTTCTATTCTGTCCTGTAAGTTTCCTGAGTTATAATTGACTCAAGGGCAATGGTTTTTTTTTGTTTGTTAGTTGTCTATATTAATGAACTGATATTAATACATTATTATTGAAGTATTATTTCCACATATGATTCATATTTTATTAGTTTTCACTTAATGTTCGTTTTTCTGATACAGGATCTCATCTTGGATAATGCATTACATTTTGTTGTTTCCTTAGGCTCTTCTTGGTCATGACATTTTCAAAGATATTTCTTGTTTTTGATGGCTTTGGCAATCTTGAGGACTATTGATCAAGTATTTTGTAGAATGTTCCTTAGTTAGGATTTGTTTGATGTTTTTCTCAAGATTAAATTATAGTCATGGAATTTTGCTAGGAACATCACAGACAGAACTGTGCAATTTCTATCATATCATCTCAACGTTACATACTGTTATATTGACTTGTCCCTGATGACTTTGGCATTGTTCATCTGGTTGAAGGTAGTGTTTGTCAGATTTCTCCACCACAATGTTACTCAGATACTCTCATACTCTTTCCCCTTCAATATTGTACTCTTTGGAAAACAAGAGTCACATGCACCAAAAAATGAAATCCACTGTGATCAAGTCACTTCCAAATCATGGTGACATCATGTACTTCACAGTAGGACTGCTCATAAGGTTCTTGGCTGTCATTGGATCACTCACTGCTGAGTGAACTTGAACTGCCAATGTTTTGGTTAATAGGAGATAGCAAACTGCTTTCATGTCCCAGGAACCTATTTCCTATACACAGTTCACACTTACAAATGGGAGATTAAGCTAAGCTCCACCTTTAAATTCCTTCTTCTGCCCTCTCTTCTTGGAGCTAACATCTTTTTTTGGTGGATTGAGTACATAATTATTTGGAGTTATTCTGCATTGTAAATATGGCTCTTCTCCCACATTTCTTTATTCAATCATTTGTTGACATTAATGTCGATGAGGACATTATTGACTCATGAATACTCATTTTCACCTTGAATTGTGACCCAGTACTACTATACTGTTATTTTCTATTGCTCAAATAGCTGTACCTTTGACCACTGTGACACCATTCAGTTGGTTCTTGCATGTCTCTTTGGCATATACTCATCATTGTGAATTTTGTCTTGTGAGTAATTCCTTATTCTCTGGTACTATAAGATATTGCACACTTGTATATTACAAACTCCATTATAGAATCAGCCAGTTTTCCAAAGGGCCCTAATTCCTTTTAGTGGTGAATGATATTAGAAACAAAGATTAGGGCTTTAGATATACTTGTTGTTACTGGAATATCATTGCTTCTAGACCCTCTCAGCTGACACAACAAGGAAATGTAAATATGTGTACATTACATGCATACACACACACACACACATACAAGGTCTGACGATGTAGTCTACAAACTTCACTGTTCTATGTGCTACATACCTCATCGCTTAGTATCACTACAGTCACCTTCAAAATACTAGCCTTGGAAAGCTATGCACTGAGCCATTTCACATGATGGCACAGTGACAAGTTCCTGGACTTAATTGTATAGTTGTCTGTGAGGAAGATTTTAGCCAGTAAACAAGTAACTTTTTTGGAACATCCTCCCTACTCACCCTGATTTGGCCTCCAATTACTTTCTTCTTTACCTGAAGATACAGGA
The DNA here is from genome assembly GCA_028571685.1 of Heterohyrax brucei. Taxonomy (NCBI): domain Eukaryota; kingdom Metazoa; phylum Chordata; class Mammalia; order Hyracoidea; family Procaviidae; genus Heterohyrax; species Heterohyrax brucei. The sequence continues at coordinate 92,602,047 of CM053146.1, forward strand.
AACATTGGAAGGAAGATATTTTGATGACATTCAAGACATCAAGGGCAATACATGAACAGCTCTAATGGACATTCCAGAAAAAGAGTTCCAAAATTGTTTTGAAAGGCAGAGTAGGTGCTGGTGTCCATGCATAGCTTCCCAAGGGGAGTGCTTTGAAGGTGACAGTAGTGATATTCAGCAATAAGTACGTAGCACCTGTTCTAGGATGAGTTCGTGAACTCAATTGTTGGACCTCATGTATGTATGTGTGTTTATTCATATATATATACATACTTATCTGTAAATACTCTTATAAATAACAATATATACCTTTACTAAGCTAAACATAAGTCAATATTGTTGTCTCCAACTCTACTCTATCATTATGTGTATCATTCTAGCTTTCTTCCCTTGCTTATCTGCAGACTCATACTCCAGAACCGGGAAACATGGTTTCTGATATCTGCCATCTATTAACTTCATTGTTCAGTTTCAGTTTGAATCTATAGCAGTAGCAGAACTGAGAACAGAGGTGTCTCACTGTTCATTTAGTTTGCAATTCTCTAATTACAAATGATGTTGAATGTCTTTTCGTATGCTTATTTGCCATCTGTATAATTTCTTTGGTGAATCGTCCATTCAGCACTTCTGAATTTTCTTTTTTTTAATTTTATTGTTTTACACTGTTGAACTTTGACTGTTCTTTTTATATTTTGGATTCAAGTCTTTTATAGATAAGTGTTTTAAGAAAATTTCCTCCTAGTCTCTGGCTTGCATTTGATCTTCTAACTGTGCTATATAAAGTAGAAGTTTTAAATTGTAACAAAGTTCAATTTGTCACTTTTTTCTGTGTCATGGATCATACTTTTTATGTGGCAAGTAAAAATTCACTATCAAACCCAAGGTCATATATGTATCCTCCTTTGTTTTCTTCTATACCTTGAATATTTTCATATTTTACATTTAGACATCTATTCCATTTTGAGTTATTTTTGAGATAGACCTAAGATCTATGTTCAGGTTTTATTTTATTGCACATGGACACCAACACTTCAGGTCTGCTTTTGAATAAATACACTTCCTTTTTCAAATTGCCTTTATAGAAGATGGGATGTCTGTATTTGTGTGAGTGGATTTATTTTGGGGCTGACTATTTAATTCCATTCATATCTCTGTCCTTGATTTTAGCAGAAGAATGCCCTCTTCACTATTGCAGCTTTATAATAAGTCTTGAATAAGGTAAAGTTTTTCTTCTCCAAGTATTGTGTTGGCTGTTTTCAGTATTTTACCTGTCCATATAAACCTATAATCAGTTCGTTGTCAACTAAGAAATTATTTGCTACAATACAATATAATACATTTGCTACAAATCAAGTTGGTAAGAATTAACATCTTAACACTATTGAGCATACCAATTTATGAATGCGAATCATCTCTGTAAGTCTCATTTACTGATACAGCTTCCAAAGACCAGGTCATTAGCCCAAAATTGACATTATATGGTAGTGGAGGATGACTACATCATTATAGGAGGTCTGACAAGTTCACAAACTCAAACTAGAAAAAGTGCTACATACTTCACTGCTGAATATCACTATGGTCACCTTTGAAGTGCTCCCCTTGGGAAGCTATGCACTGATGCCAGCACCTAGGCCACCCTTCAAAGCAATTTCAGAACTCTTTTCTGGAATGGACATTAAAGCTGTTGACTTGACATATTATCACTGATATCCTGAATGTCATCAAAATGTCTTCCTTTCAATATTTTGTTTATCTTCAGGTAAAGAACAAAGTCATTGGGGGGGGAGGGGGGCAGATCAAGTGAGTAGAGAGGGTATTCCAATACAGTTAGTTGTTTACTGGCTAAAACCTCCCTCACAGTCGGTGCCATGTGAGCTGGTGCATTGCCGTCACAAGAGCCATAAATTGTGGAGAAAAGTTCAGTTCGTTTTAGTCTAACTTTTTCACACAGTCTTTTTAGTACTTCCAGACAGTGCTGAAACCTGGTTAACTGTTTGTCCAGTTGGTACAAATTCAAAATGAATGATCCTTCTGATATCAAACAAAAGGTTAGCATTGTTTTGAATCTTGATTTGGACTGACAGGAATTTTTTGCTTGTGAAGGATTGTCTGACTTCCATTGTGCTCTTTGATACTTCGTTTCATGGTCTTGTTGGTACACCCAACTTCCATCATCAGTGATAACATGGCCCAAAACATCTTCTTTCATCTCCCAAAGGTCTTGGCAACCTTGAACTTTCCTTTGCTTTTGTTCATTGGTGAGCTCAGTCAGGACCATTTTTTCACGCACTTTCCTCGCGACAAGATTTTCAGTTAAGATTTTCCTGTTTCTCTGTAGATGTTTACTTGGTCTGCTATGCTCCTCACAAAGTCAGCTGATGATTTTGATTCACAATTTGACAAATTTTTGCAATGTTTTCATCATGTCTACTTGGTACTGGCTGCCCTGTCCTCTCCTCATCAGTGACATTTTTCTCTCCCATCAGAAAAATGTTTAATCCATTTGTACACTGCTATTTTCTTCGTGGTATTATCCTCATAGACTTGAACTAATATGTTTCTGGTTTCACTTCCTCTCTTTCCAAGTTTAACAAGAAATTTAATGTTTGTTCGTTGTTCTAGTTCAATCTCAAGCATTCTTGTAATAGCACACAAAAACATGCAACAACAATAATGAATGCCACTCAGCAAGACACCGCCACATGCTGACACGAACACAGCTTTGAGATGCTGATATAGTAAGGTTATGAAACTCTACTTAATTGTACAGTGCTGCCAACATAAGTGCATGGTGGCAAATTCACCAACTTAACTGTCAGACCTTGTATAACAGTCAAATTACATCTTTATAGAATTGGTGAAATACCGAGAATAATGGCCCAACCAAACTGACACACAGTCCTAACTATCACAGCTAGTGTTATTGTTACCTCACATCTCAGCATTTGTACTGCTAGCTGTATGTCATTGAAGAGAAAGATTGTCAAATAGTTGACTTTTTACTATTGTCATAACTACAGATAAGAAGATAGTCAATAAGTACAGAGCAGGTTTATTTATTTACATCTTTTTTTTTTCTTTTATGAGACTTTTGTAGCTTTCTGCATATAGAATCTGTGTGCATTTTTGGTGTATTTATACCTACATATTCATTTTGTTTGTGCTGCTTTAAATAATTGTTTCCTTAATTGGAAATTCTAGTACTTCATGTCAGTACATGTGAAAACAATTGTCTTTTGTATATTGACCTCTCATATTATATGATCTTACTAAGGTTATTTATTAGCTCCAGGATAATATCAGTTTGAGTGATTTTCTATTCAAACAATCATGTCATCTGCAAACAATAACAATTTTATATATTCCTTCTCCAATTTTGGTATAACTTTGATTTCCTTTTCTTGTCTTTGTGGTTAAAGAGGTTGCCCTTGCTTTTTTTCTCAGTCTTAGGGGTAAATCATCTCATTTCTCATCCTTAAATGTGATATTAAATAGAGAGGTTTTATTTTATTTTTTTAAAATCAAGTTTAGGAAGTTTCTGCCTATTTCTAGTTTAATAAGAGATATTGTCTTCAGTGAGGGCAGTGTTCTTTTTCAAATAATTTTTTTGCATGAACTGATAAAATGAGATGATTTTTCTTCTTTAACTGGTTAATTAATGCAGTGCATTACACTGACTTATGTTTTTTAATGTTTAACAAGCCCAGGATACCTGGAATCAGTGTCTCTTATTCTTGGTGTATAGTTCTTTTTTTACAATGTTGGTTTCTATTTGCTTATATTTTGCTGTAGATATTTACATCTATGTTCATGAGAAATATTGGTTGCAGTATCTTTTTCTTTAAAATTTGTTATTTGGATTTGGTGGCATCATTGTAATGATGGAGCTCACTGAATGAGTAAGGAATGTTCTTTATATTCTATTTCCCAAGTGACACTGAGGTTAATTGTTTACAATTTGGCCTTAAGTGTAATAATGAAACAATAAGGTCCTGGCAGTTTATTTTTTGGAAGATTATTACTTACTACATGTAAACATACAAACTCTCTGTTGTTCGGTGCTACTGAGTCTGACACATAGTGACCCTAACAACAAAAAACACTGCTCAGTCCTGTACCATACTCACAAGTAATGTTGTCCTTAAGCCCACTGTTGGAGTCACTGCATCAATCCATCTCATTTACGTTTACCCTGTATTGTTGACCTTCTGCTTTACTAAGTATAATGTTCTTTTACAGGGACTGATCTCTCCTGATAACATGTCCAAAGTATGTGAGACATAGTCTCATCAGCCTTCCTTCTGAGGAACATTCTAGTTGTACTTCTTCCAAGACAGATTTGTTTGTTCTTTTGGTAGTCCATGGTATGTTCAATAATCTTCTCCGACACCACAACTCCAAGGTAACAATTCTTCCTTGGCGTTACTTTTTCTTTGTCCAGTTGTCACAAATATGTGAGGCAGCTGAAAGCACCATAGTTTGGGTTAAACACACCTATCTTTAGGGCGACATCTTTGCTTTTCAACATTTGAAAGAGGTGTTTTGGAGCATATTTACCCAATATAATGCTTCTTTTATATAAATTACATATTAATCCTGCTATTTCACCAAATATTTTAATATGAATGCTATAAAGACATCAATTTAGAACAGTTTAAGAATAGGTTTTAAAAGGTACAAAAAAAACCCTATATTTTGTATACAGGAAACCACACTGTAAACACAGGAGAAATTTCTTCCATTCGTTTTTATGTTGGAGTTGAGACTGGCATTGTTATGGTTCTATAACTGATCATCCTTGAATATTGTCATTTTGGCTTCCAAGTAAATTATAATTTTTTCACTTAAATTCGGAGATCACTAACACATCTTGGTTAAAAGTTGAGACTATATTCAGACTTCAAATTTTAAATCCTGATGTCTGGATTTGTATCTGTCTGACCTTGACAAAGTGACTTTACATCTTAAGGTTCAGCATTCCTATTACAAAATAACTATAAAAATCTGGTTAGCAAGTTATATAATAATTCAACAAAATAATTCATGTGAATAGTATGGTGCATAATAATCTCTCAAATACTACCTGCTTACTTTTGCTGTTATTGTTAATTTTGTCATTCTTCTCTACTACAACCACCTTGGTTACCTATTTCTTCTTGAACACATCAGGTACTTCTTCTCAAGGCTTTCACTGACTGTTTCCTCTAGCTAAAGTGCTCTTCACACAGAAAATCATATGCATAACTTCCTCATCTCCTTCAAGTCTTATTGTAATTTTATTCAGGCATCAAATATTGAAGTTCACCCTGATAAAACCAAAGAACAAGCAAATCCACTGCCACCAAGTCAATTCCAACTCACGGTGACCCTATATGACAGAATAAAACAGCTCTGTAGAGTTTCCAAGGAGCGCCTGATGGATTTGATTAGCAGTTTTAGCATTTAACTATTTATACCATCGGCTAGCCTGACAGCCATGTGTAAGACTGCAGCCAATATTGCCAGCCTCCATTACACATCTAATTCCCATTACTTTGCTATATTTTCCCAAAACATTCATTTTCTTGTAATAATGTATATTATTTAATTCTGTGTCCTACTTTATTTAAGCTCCATGGGTAGAGCGTTTTTGGTGTTGTCTAAACCAAAAAAAAGCCCATTGCCATCAAGTCTGTTCTGTCGCATAGTGACCCTATAGACAGAGTAGAACTTCCCCACAGAGTTTCCAAGGAGTGTTTGGTGGATTTGAACTGCTGATTTTTCAGTTAGCAGTCATAGCATTTAATGACTACTCCACTTGGGTTTCTGTGTTGTCTAAGAATCTTTAAATATTGTCTAGTATATGTGAAATATCATATATTCATATGATACTATTTTTGTTGAAAAGTATACTGCTATCCAGTAATTTCATAAGAAACATTTCTTTACAGAATGAAGACATGCTATAGTGTATGAGTTTCCCAGAGCTATGCTACAAATTACCACAAATGCAATATCTTAAAACAACAAAAAATTAATCTCCTACAGTTTTGGAGGTCAGAATTCTGAAAGTGAAATGCCAACAGGACTACCTTCCTTCTAAATGCTCTAGAGGAAAATTTCCCTTAACCTCTTTAAGTTTCTGGTATCTCTAGTTCTTCTTTGGCCTAGTGCTGCTTAACTCCAATCTCTGCCTCTGTCTCTGTATGGACTTCTTTTAGTATCTATGTATGTTTGCCTTTGCTGTCATAGGAATTACGAATCACTTGGTTAATCCTGAATCATCTCAACTCTAGATTTATAGCTTAATTGCAACTACGAAGATCTATTTTCCAACTAAGATTATATCCACTGCTTTCAGGAAGACATGCCTTTTGAGAGGCAACAACTCAATCCCCTATGGATATTATCATTCGACATCATGGTTTAAATATCTGCTGAACTGTGTCTAGATGGATTTTAAAGAAGTACATTGCTATTCAAAGTATGGTCTCTGGATCACTAACAGGACTATTAATATTGTCCTGGAATATTTTCGAAGTGTAGAAACTCAGACTCCACATTATTGTAATTATAGCAGAGTCTTCATTTTAAAAAGATCTCAAGATGTCTTATATGTACAGCAAAGTTTGGGAAGTCCTGATGTGGAAAAGAATGAGCTAGGATCTAGAAAAAATGAATAGAAATTAGGAAGCTATATAAATTGGAAAGGAAAAGAACATAAGTGTTTTACATTTTATGAAAATAATTGGCAGTTTACAGGATTTTTTTAAACAGAGGGAGGGTAGTTTAATGCATCTAGAAAACAGAACTTAAGCATATTAAAGGGAAACAAAAGCGTGATGAAAGAAGTTTGATTGCAACAGGAACAAGCAAATAACTTGGTAATTAATGCAATGCAGTATTCCTGGGAACCACTACATCCATCTTAAATTTTGCCATAACTGGAGTATAGAAGAAGCAATTGGAAGTCTTGTGAAAATACATATTATTGAATACACACTTGGAATTACTGATTTAGTAGTTTCAGTGCAGGCCACAGTGGTTTTATCTTTAAACATCTCTTCCTGGCACCTTCCCTTTTATTAAAAAAAAAAGAAACTTCTTGTCTCTCAGTTTGTTGTACCCTATGAATGTCATTGGTATTCCAAATATCAGCAAACTATTCATGATGGACGGATTTCAGAAAAGTTTCCAAACTAAGACAAACTAGGAAGAAGGACCTAATGAATTACTTCAAAATAAATAAATACAAATAGTCAAAACTTCGTGGATAATAGTTGGATATTGTTTAATATAGTGTTGAAGGATGAGTCCCTCATACTGGAAGCCACTCAAAATACAACTGAGAAAGAGCTTCCTCCTTAAAGTAGAGTCAAACTTATTGAACTAGATAGAGTAAAGCATTTGGGGTTTTAATTTGCTGATGTAGCATGGCTCAAAATAACGAGAAATAGCTGCAAGAATACAGTAGTAATCAAAACATGGACTGCATGAAACACAGATCAAGAAGTTGTCAAAAATGACATATAGCCCATAAATATTGATATGTAGGCATTAGTGAGCTAAAATGGACTGTCCAATGACTATCTAAACAGCACTGTATACTTTGAACTGGAAAATCGTATGGTCTACTATGCCTGGAATGAGAAACTGAAAAGGAGTGGTGTCACATTCAGGTCCAAAAGAACATTTCAAAATTTGTCCTGAAGGACAATGATGTCAGGGACAGGATAATATCCATATACCTTCAAAAAAGACCAGACAACTATTATCCAAATTTGCATGCTACCATTTAAGACAGTGATGAAGAAATTGGAAATCCTTACCAACTTCTGTAGTCTGAAATTGATCAAACATGTGATCAAGACACATTGATAATTACTAATAATTAAAATGCAAAGGTTGGAAAAAAAGGAGAAAAATCAGCACTTGGAAACTATGGCCCTGATGGTAGACACAAAGCTAGAGCTCCCATGATGGAATTTGTTCATTAGGAATATATTTTTTCAACAATACAGTGACTATACACGGTGACTTCATCAGAAGGAATTCACAGGAATAAATTGACTACGTCTTTGGACAGAGATGATGCAAATATCATCAAAACAAAGCCAGAGGTTGATTGCTGAAGAGGCCATCATGCTGCTCGTACATAAGCTCAAGTCGAAGCTGAAGAAATTTAAAACAAGTCCATGAAAGCCTAAGTATGACTCTGAATGCAACTGGTCCAAATTTAGAGACTATTTCAATAGATGTGGCTCATTAAACAGTAATAACTGAAGTGTAGAAAAGATGGGGAATAATATCAAGGACATCATACATGAAGATATCAAGAGGCCATTGAAAAGCCAGTAAAGAAAGTAAAGACCAAAATGACTGTCAGGAGACTCTCTGAAACTTACTCTTGAACATAGAGTAGCTAAAGCAAAGGGAAGAAATGATGAAGTAAAAGAGCTGCAAAGATTTGAAAAGGTGGCTGGAGAGGACAAAATAAAACATTGAGTGAAAAGTGCAAAGACACAGAGCTAGGAAACCTGAAGAAAAGAGCATGCTCAACATTTCTTAAGCAAGTGGAAAGAATTGAATAAAATATTCAAGACTGAAGTTGCAATACTGAAGTACTGAATAAGCAAAAAGTTGAAAAATGCAGAAAGCATGAAATGAACATGGAACGAATACACAGACGATCTCCAAAACAAGTGGTCCAATTTCAAACTCTCTATGGGGTAGCATATGAAGGAAGACATCCAAGTTGCACTGAACCATTGACAAAAGCAAGACTCTAAAAACTGATGGAATATCAATGGAGATGCTCTAACACAATAATGCAACACTTCAAGGGCTCAAGACAAATGAGTCTATGCTAAGCAATTTGATATTGATTTTGACTTTTACTGCCTTACGATCTGAGAATCCAAGTGGAGTCAGATCTGAGAAGATGCTTTGAATTAATTCAATGGTACGGTTTTGCTGAGAATTGCTTTATGAGCTAACACATGGTCTATTCCGGAGAATGTTCGATGCGCACTGGAGAAGGTATAGTTGTCCACTGATGAACAGAAAGTTCTGTGTGTTGATAAGGTCTAGCTGGTTAATTGTGGCAATAAGATCTTCTGTGTCTTAATTATTGAGGTTTTTTTCTAGACGATCTGATCAATATTGAGAGTGGAGTGTTGATGTCTTCCACTATTACTGTGGAGTGATCTACCTCATTTATGAGTGTAGTCAGTGTTTCTTCAATGTATTTGCCAAGCCAATGTATTTAGGTGCTCCAATATTAGATGCATAAATATTTAATATTGTTAAGGCCCACTTGAGTATTGAATCTTTCAGCAATAAAAACTGTCCATCCTTGTCCACAATGGTAGATTTTACATTAAAATCTATTTTATCTGAGATTAGAATTTCCACACTTGCTCTTCTTTGTGTACTGCTAGCCTGGTATATACTCTTCCATCCTTTAATTTTCAGTTTGTTGACATCTTTAAGTCTAAGGTGAGTTTCTTGCAGGCAACATATGGATGGGTCATGTCTTTTGATCCAAGATGTCACTCCATGTCTCTTTACTGGAGCATTCAGTCCATTGACATTCAATGTAATCATTGATAGGTATGTGTTTAGTGATGTCATTGTGATATGTTTCTTTTTGTGTTGATATTTTCTCTGTTGTTCTTATTAATCTGTTCTGGGACTTTCTTCTTTGTGAGTTGATTTTTCACCTTTTTCAGGGTTAGTATTGTGGTTGTTGAGACTCCTGTGTTGTTTCTTGATTTGATGTGTTGCATATTTATTGTGCTTTACAACTGCCCTTATGATACCCCTTAGTAAACTATGTATAAAACCAGTGTTAATTGCTACCAGGCTTGTTAACTTTCTCTCCATCTGGAAGGACTATAAAGACTGTACTACATCCCTCTTTTTAATATGTTGACATCGTAGTTTTCATGATATGCTCCCTGGATCATTTCTTTCACTATTATAGGTTTGATTGAGTTTGGAGTCTTCCCTAAGTGAGTAGGTTTCTGGGTGATGTGTCCTGTATTACTTCTGAAATACAAAGTTAGTGGTTTTGTTCTTGTGAGACAAGAAATTCTTTCAGTATTTCTTGTAGCTTTGGTTTGGTTTTTACAGCCTCTGAGTTTCTGTTTATCTGCAAATGTCTTCATTTCCTTTTCATATTTGAAAGATAATTTTGCAGGATATATAATTCTTAGTTGGAAGTTGTTCTCCTTAAAGGCTTTGAATGTGTTATGCCACTGTCTCCATGCCAGCATTGTTTCTGCTGAGAATTCTAATGAAAGCCTACAGGGTTTCCCTCTGAATGTTAGCTTTGCTTTGAGTCTTCCAGCCTTTAAGAGTTTCTGCTTATGTTTCATTTGGGTAAGCTTGATTATAATATGTCTTGGAGTCTTTCTTTTGAGATCTATATTGAGTGGCATTCAGTATGTATCTTGGGTATCTATATTCTCTTCTTTCATCGTTTCTGAGAAGTTGTCTATCAGCAGCTCAGCAACAATACTGTCTGTGTTCTCAGGTGTCTCTCCCTGTTCAGGCACTCCAATTAATGATAGATTGTTCATCTTAATAGAGTCACACATGTTTTTTAATCCTTCTTTTTTTCCTGTTGGTTTTTTCTGATTTCTCCTCATAGATGCTGGAGTCAGTAGCTCTGCCTTCCAAGTCAGAAAGTCTGTTTTCCATTTGTTCCATTCTGTATTCTTGGCTTTGAATTGAAGTTTCTATGTCTTTCATTTTGTCTTGATCTGTCAGATTTCAGAGTACTGGTGTTCCATCAGATTGAACAGCTTGCTTAATTTTTCATTTTTCTCTGCTGCATTTTGTATAGGGTCTAGGAGGGCTCTACGTGTAATCCTTTTGTATTCACCTTCCTATAGTTTCAGAAAGGCTTCTTTGTCTGGGAAGTTCTTTAGTTGTTTCATTTGGGGGCCTTCTGAAGTTATGGGTGATTTCTTGGTTACACTTTTATCTAGAGTTTTTGGCTTTGGGGTCATCGTGCGAGTCAACAGATGCTGGGAGAGATGGACCACGGTTGTTTCTCTAGGCCATTGTAAAATGAAAGGTAAAAGGTATCTGACCACTTCCAAAGTCAGGTTTTCAGGTATATAGGTCCCTCCTGCCAGCTGGCAAAGTAAGCACCTCTATACAGAACCCCAGATATTATAAACTATTTCAGAATACAGAAAGGCTACTGCTCTGCTGGCCTCTGCTGTTGGACCCCAGCCGTAGGTGACACTGTGTAGAATACTATTTTACTTCCAGAGAAACGCTTTCCTTCAGGCAGGTGCTACCTCCCAGCCTAGGAATTAGGCCCAGCTGAGGCCTCTCTATGGGTATCTCTGCCTCCTAGTGGAACAAGATGGAGTCCCGCAACACTACCGCCTGCTTCTGTACAGGCTACTCTATGGCAGAGGCAGAAAGAGAGACCAAAATTGTCGAGATGCACAGAGTCCAAAGCCATGCTCTCAAAATATGGCAATTTCGCCTGACGATCCCACTGGCAGTGCATCTGAGATCAGATGCTAGTCAAGTCCCAGCTCCACCTGCCAGCTAAGACAGAGCAAAAAAAAGTTAAAATGGTGAGTTACTTTTGGTCCGTGAAAGCCAGCATTCAACAAGAGTGGGGATCAGTAAGAGAGGGAAAGTTTTCTGTTCAATGGTATGAAGTCCAAATTAACAGAATTATGCCATGTCCTAGGGTGCACTAGGTGTCAAGAATCCTCTGTTTAATTATCAATTCAGGTCTTGGTTCCCAGAGGGATTTAGGGAGATGTGTGTTTAGTCTGCCACCTTGACTCCTTGCAAGGAGTCCACCCTGCCTATGCTAAGACATTTGGAAGACAGCTGCCTGGGCAAGTGATCAGAAAAAAAAAAGAAAGTAAAATTTTGCTGAAGATAATTCCAAAACAGCTACAGCCATATATCAACAGGAAACTTCCAGTCATTCAACCTGGATTCTCAAGATGGCAGAGAACTAGGGACATCATTGATTATACTGGATGAAAGCAAAAAATATCAGAGAGATGTTACCTGTGTTTTATTGATTAACCAAAGACATTCAATTGTGTGATCAAAAAAGATTATAGATAATGTTGCAAAGAATGGGAATTCTAGAATGCTTAATTGTGCTTATGAGAAATCTGAACTCAGTCCCACAGGCAGTCATTAGAACAAAACAAGGGAATATTTTTCAGTTTAAAATCAAGATAGGTGTACATCACGTTTGTATCCTTTCAGTATACTGAGTCTGTGTGCTGAGCAAATATTACAAAAATCTGGGCTATATGAAGGAGAATGTATCAACTTGCAATATGCAAATGACACAACCATGCTTGCTGAAAGTGAAAAGGATTTGAAACACTTACTGATGAAGATCAAAGGCTACAGCCTTCAATATGGACCACACCTCAACATAAAAAAAACAAAAATATTCATAGCCAGACAAAAAAACAGAAACTATTGATGTCGTTAAGGATTTCTGTTTACTTGGATCAGGAGTCAATGCCAACAGAAGCAGCAGATAACAAATCAAACAATGTATTGCACTGGGCAATTCTGCCACAAAAGATGTTCATAGAGTTAAAAGATGTAACTTGAAGGACTAAGGCATGCCTGACCCAAGCCATGATGTTTTGGTCACCTCATATGCGTGTAAAAGATTGTCAATATATAAGGAAGATGAAAAAAGTACTGATGCTTTTGAATTATGATGTTGGCAAAGGATATTGAATATACCATGAGCCACCAGAATTGAACTACGATATGTAGATGACACAATCTTGCAAAATAGAAGTCAAGAGAATTTGAAGCAGTTACTGATGAAGACCAAATACTTCAGTCTTTAATATAGAATACATCTCAACATAAAATAAAAATTTTCTCAATTGGACCAATAAGCAGCATTATGATAAACAGAGAAAAGATTGAAGTTGTCAAGGATTTCACTTGATTGGACTCACTATCAACACTCATGGAAGCAGCAATCAAGAAATCAAAGGACTAATTTCATTAAGCAAATCTGTGGCAGAAGTGTTGAAAGATGTTGAAAAGCAAAGATGTCATATTGAAGACTAAAACATGCCTGACCCAAACCTTGGTCTTTTTAATCACCACATTTGCATGTGAAAGCTGTGTAATTAAAAAGAAAGACTGAAATAAATTTGATGTACTTGGTAAAGAATGTTGAATACACTGTGGACTACCAGAAGAATGAAGAAATCTGTCCTGGAAGAAGTACAGCCAGAATTCTCCTTAGAAGCAAGGATAGGAAGACTTTGTCTGGCTTATTTTGGACATGTTTTTAGAAGAGATCAGTCCCTGTGGAAGGAAATCATGCTTTGTAAAGTAGATTGTCAGTGAAAAAGAGGAAGGACTCTCAGACATAGAATGCCACAGTGCCTGCAGGAATGAGTTCAAACTTACCAACTTTCGTAAGTATAGTGCTGGACTGGGAAACATTTTGTTATGTGTGCATGAGTCACTGTGAGTCAGAACTGACTCCAGAGCATCTAACAACAATCATATGTCTTGTTGAACTAAACTTGGGTTCTGATAAAGTCGACAAAGATATTTTGTTTTTTAGCCAAAAATGAATCATAGAATTATTAGTGGTGTAAATGTCCAATATTAATCTCAAATATGTTAAAGCTTTCATTAAAACTGAAATTTCATTTTTACCTGAAGTTACACTGAATTATCAAGTCATAAAGGAAATCATATAGTTACAGATTTTATTTTCAATAATGAAGGAAAGGTAGCATTAGTAATCCTATAACAAAATATTACCCATATTCTTTTCAACAGTCCCTGACCAGTTTAGCAGTTGCTTTACCCTGACTGTCTCAGTAAACTGTACATGAAATATGCATGTTAGATCTAAATCAGAAGCCAAGAAAACACTGTAACATTCACTCTAATCATATTACTATTCCTGTAGTATAACAATAGAACACTAGAAAAATAAAATTGCAGGACACAAACTACAAGTGTCAAGTTGTCACTACATTATATTTAAAGCAGTTATTAAAATCATTATGCTATCAACTTGTGAGGTTTGGATGAACCAAATATAGCAACCTAATTTAATTGCTCACCATTTTATTTGGAGCAAAAGAAAGAAAAGGCAAGATAGAATGCGATGGATGAAGCTGCGTGTTTGAAAGATACTCGCAAAGGCCTCCATCTATCAAAATGTCATGAAAAAATAATTCTCAGCATGAATATTGGATAAGTGAGATTGTTTGTTGAACTTAGACTTATTATCTTCACAAAAAAAGCACATGTTTAATTACTTGTGGACCTTGAAGAAAATCTTAGAAAATGCTATTATAAAATGTACAAGAAAGCCAACTTGACATTTGCATAATATTTCTGTCTTTTAAAATTAAACAGAGAAAATCCCACAGATTCTTCTTCCAATCTCTTTTAATAATCAACTGATGAGTAGGATTGTCATTGTTGAATATGAATTTTATCACGTATAATTAAGTTGCTAATATAGCAATGAAACCTAGGAAAAAGTCTTCTTAAGTCATACAGTTTTTCCATTTGACCTTATGTATTTGTGCAAAGATCAGTATTTCTTAATGAGAAAAAGCAAGAAGTAGACTTGAATTCAATATTAGTTTTAGAATTCAGGTATGAAATTTAAATTATATTAGGTGATGAAGCCTGCATTGTGCTATGTTGTTCTCTTCATTACTTACTTTGTTTACATTTTACAAAAGCATTTCCATTCAGTTATAGAATTAGCAATAGAAAGTTATAATCCCTAACTTTATGTGACAATATTAATTGAATATTAATGCTTACAAATAATACGAGGCTTACAGAAGTTCAGTATAGGACTTGTTACTTTTCATTTATTTCAATATTACAAATATGCCAGTAATGTGAGTGAATTTATAACAAGCATATAATATATATAATCATATATTTAATTTGTACTTATCACACCGTATTTTATAATAATGTTTTACTTTTCCAGTATACAAAACCAACCCCACTACCACTGAATAAATTCTGACCCATGACGACACTATAGGACAGAATAGAACTGCTCCATAGTTTCCAAGGAGCTCCTGATAGATTCGAACTGCCAGCCTTCTGGTTAGCAGACATAACACTTAACCACTATGCAACCGGGGTTTCCTTTATAGCATGTGTTAAAATTATGTCTATATATTTTTTTCTCTTCATGGAAAGTTATTTCTATTTTAAAACCATATTTTTTTCTCATTTTCATTGAGAGATTTGATTGATATATGCACAAATTTACAAATTTTTGGAAGAATATTGTGCTAAATTAAAAACTGAAAACTAAATTATTATCAAGGAGAAATGTGAAGTCTGTATACTTAAGCAAAATGTAAACATGAATTGAGTCCAGGTAGTGCCCAACATACTACTGAGTTCCACCTTGGTGACTGTTTGGTTTACCTCTTTCTTTTAGTTTTCATTATTATTATTATCAATATATTTATAAAAATCCAATTTTTATATGTCTTTGGGGACTGGAAATACTAGTTACATTTATATTCTAATACATGCATACACTAAAAAATACAAAATTATAAAAAAATTTACTCCAGTGGTGAAAAAGAACTGGACAACATGGGTGTTTTGTCAGTTTCTGTGAAAATTCCACTTGTGGAAGTTTCTGGATCATCTGGATCATCTCTGGGAATGAGAGCGGTGATTATAGTCGAAAAATTAGTGGAAATTGTCTGAAGGGTACTATTTTTTGTTGTTGCTGTTGTTCATGTATAAGGAGTGCCAATTAAGCTTGTGAACTCATCCTAGAAAAAATGCTACATACCCCATTGCTGAATATCACTATGGTCACCTGCGAAACACTCTCATTGGGAAGCTATGCAACAATGCCGGGGCCCAGTCTACCCTTCAAAGCAGCCTGGAACTCTTTTTTTCTGCAGTGGCCACCACAGTTATGGCGTATTACCCTTGGTATCCTGAATGTCATCAAAATGTCTTCCTTTCAATATTTCCTTTATCTTTGGGTAAACCAAAAAGTCATTGGGGGTCAGATCAGGGGAGTAGGCAGAGTGTTCCAGGACATTTATTTGCTTACCGACTAAAAGCTCCCTCACCGACAGCTATATAATGAAGATCGTAAACTTGCCACCTTGCCAGCATGAGCAACGGCCGTATCAGAGAGAGTTCCAAAATTGCTTTCAAGTGTGGACTAGGCACTGGCGTCTGTGCATAGCTTCCTAAGGGGAGTATTTCAAAGGTGGCCAAGGTGACTGTGGTGATATTCAGTGATAAAGTATGTAGCACTTAGAACAATTAAGTTTGCAGACTTAACTGTTGGACCAGTCTTTCGCAGTAACATCTCCCTGCTGTCCGAATCTGCTTACCAACTTTAACAAAGTAAATAGCATTTGGCATTTTTTATTACCCCCGTGTGTTCTGGAACTCCAGTCACTTGTAAATTATTCCTCTTCATAGAGTCCCATATAATTCTTCATACGTCCTCAGTTTTTAAATTCTTTTATCTGATTTTTCCTCAAATAGGTTAGTCACGTGCTATACAAGGTCTGACGATTAAGTCCACGAACCTAACTCTCCTAAGTGCCACATACCTCATTGCTGAGTATCGCTGAGGTACTCCCCTTGGAAAGCTATACACCCGTATCAGTACTTACTCCAGTCCTGACAGCTCATTTGTCTTCTTATAGTCCAGCTTCTTGGATTATTTGCTGGGTACACAGATTAAAAAGATACAGTGAAACCCTTCAACCCTGAATCACACCTTTCTTGACTTTAAACTACGCAGTGTCCCTTTCTTCACATTGAACAACTGTCTTTTGATCGAGCTACAGATTCCTCATGAGCACAATTAAGTGATCTGGAATTCCCAGTCTCCACGGCGTTATCCATGATTTGTTATAACCCACATAGTCAAATGCCTTTGCACAGTCAATAAAGCACAGGTAAACATCTTCCTTGTATTCTCTGCTTTCAGCCAAGATCCATCTGAAATCAGCAATGATATCCCTGGTTTTAAGACCTATTCTTAAAGCAGCTAGAACTTCTGACAGTTCCCGGCAAACATACAGCTGCATTCACTTTTGTGTACATAGAAATTAATCTACTTCCAGAAGTATATTCCTTAACACAGTGTATTCTAGACATATGTTTTTCCCTAGAGGAAAAAAACTTCTGATATCTTAAAGTTAGACATTTTAGGAAATTATATATATTGTGTTATTTCTTTTTCATGAACCTAATGTCTTCATCAGTAATTAAGTTCCTCTAACTTTCAACGATAGTTTTGTTTTCTGCATATTGCAAGTAGTTAATAAGTCCTTTTCCAATACTGATGCTGTGTTTTCTTTCATATAGTCCTGCTTTTTGAATTACTTGCTAAGCATAGATACTGTGTAAGTATGATAAAATGATAAAACCCTGAACATAATACCTCTCTTGATTTTAAATCACTCAGCAGCTCCTTTCTCAGTTTCAACAACTGCCTCTTTATCTATGCACAGGTTCCACATGAAAACATTTTTTTCCTATGATTGAATGAAAATGTATATTCCTGTATAAATTTGCATACTGACCTATATGCAGAGCCTACTGCTATTCCTACCCCATGACAGCACACTCGTCTTCTCTGCTCCATGCATGTACTATCCTCCCAACAGTCTCCTTTCCCCTCTTCTCTACCTACTCCCCTTCCTCCAGCAAGAGGTCAACAGGATGACATCCTAGAGATGCACAGAACCATAAAATTCCCACAAGATAGGGTAATTCTGCATTGCCAAGTCCAATTCATTGCTGACCGAAAAGTTGACCTTCATTACAATTTATGGACAGGGGTAGCATCACAACCAGGGGCCATGTTCCCAGAGGAACCCCGAAGCCTCTGGACCATCAATTGTGATCTTTTAGTGGAGATCTCAGGGTGCACCTCTATTTATTCTCTTGCTGCCAGTGAGACTCAACTTTGTGAGCTCCATCGTGATTATCAATGGTGGTGGCCAGGCACCATCCAGTTCTTCTGCTCACGAGTCGATTTAGAGACCCACTCATTTGGGTCTCTCTGTCTTCTGGGTTCTATTTTCCCCATGTTGCTCTTGTCCTCAGTGATCATCCATTCCTGTTGAGTTGGGACCATTTGCTGTACCCTCAGATGGCAGCTTGGTAGCTGTTGAGACCCCAGACGTCACTTACCGATGAGGGGTGCAAAGAGTCCTTATTAGCAAAATGCTAGCTGTGTCAATTAGCCCTGATTTAGCCTGACTGCGTGGTCCTCAGCCTCCTGCCCAGGCTACTCTGTCCTTGCAATATTGAGTTAAGATGGGAGGAGTACTCAAATTGTGTTGCAGTTTGGTTGTTATTGATCTTCTTTCTAATGTGTGCTGTCACTGATTTCATCCAACCAAATTTCTATTAACTATCTAATCTAAACCCTCCCTCCACACCCTTGCAGCTATCAAAGAGTCTTTTCTTCTATGTATGAGTCTGTTTTTAAGTTCTTATCATAGGGGTTTCATACAATATTTGTCCTTTTGTTGCTGACAACTTTCACTCAGTATAATGTCCTCCAGTTGAAACCAGGTTAAGAGATGTTTCCTGAAATCATTGTTGTTCTTTGTCATTGCATAGTGTTCCATTGAGTATACATACCATAGTTTACCTATCTATTCCTCTGTCTTTTTGCTATTGTGGACTGTGCTGTGATGAACATTCATGTGCATGTATCAGTTGATGTGAACAGCCTTGATTCTGTAGGATATATTCCAAGCAGTGGAATTACTGGGTAAAATGGTATACATATATCCATTATTTAAGGGAGCGCCAGATTGCTTTCCAAAGAGGTTGCACCATTTTGCAATCCTACCAGCAGTGTAGGAGAGTTCCAGTCTCCCCACAGCCTCTCCAGCATTTGTTGTTTTGGGTTTTTGGATCATGGCCAACCTTGTTGGGGTGAGATGGTATCTCATTGTCACTTTGATTTGAATTTCTTTAGTAATTAATGATCGCGAGCACGTCTGCATGTGTTTTTCAGCTGTTTGGATCTCCTCTTGAGAAAAGTTTCTGTCCATCTCCTTTGCCCATCACTTAATTGGATGATTTATCTTTTTCTTACTTGTATTTTGTAGTACCTTACAGATTATGGATATCAGGCATCAGTCTGACATAGAGTTGCCAAATATTTATTCCCATTCTGTATTATTAATTCTTTATTACTATTAATTCTTTATTAGTTCTATTAATAAAGTCTTTGGATGAGCAAAAGTGTTTGATTCTTAGTAGTTCCCATTTATCTATTTTCTCTTCTGATGATTGTGGTTTGTTTGACAGATGTTGAAGTCTGTCTACATTGTGTATTAAAACTTCCATTGTTGTTCCTACTTTCTCTTGAATTAGCTTTATCATTTTAGATTTGATATTTAAGGCTTTTTTTCAGTTTGAGTTGGTTTTTGTATAAGGTGTAAGATATGGGTCTTGTTTCAGTTTATTGCAGATGGGTATCCCGTTTTGCCAGCACCATTTGTTGAAGAGATTGTTTTTACCCCAGGTTTAATGTCTTAGGGCCTTTGTCAAATATCAACCATTCATAGGCAGATGTTGTCATTTCTGGAGTCTCAATTCTGTTCCACTGATCTGTCTGTCTGTTTTTGTACCAATACCAGGCTGTTTTGACTACTGTGGCAGTGTAATAGGTCCTAAGGTTGGGTAATGAGAGTCCTCCCAGTGTTTTCCTCTTCTTTAGTAATGCTTTACTTATCCGGGGCTTCTTCCCTTTCCAGACAAAGTTGATAATTTGTTCCTCCGTCTCATTAAAAAATATCACTGGAACTTGTATTGGGATTGCATTATATAAGTAGATTGCTTTGGGTAAAATAGACATTTTCGCAATGTTAAGTCTTCCTATCCCTGAGCAGCATAGATTTCTCCATTTATATAAGTCTCTCTTAGTTTCTTGTAGTAAGGGCTTGTAGTTCTCTTTGTAAAGGTCTGTTATTTCTCTGGTTAAATTTATTCCTAGGTACTTTATCTTCTTAGGGGCTATAGTAAATGATATTGACTTGGTGATTTCTTCATTAATAATTGCATTGTTGGTATAAAGGAATCTTACTGATTTACTTATGTTTATCTTGTATCCTGAGACTTTGCTGAACTCTTCTATCAGTTTGAGTAGTTTCCTTATGGATTCTTTGGGATTCTCTGCATATACAATCACATCATCTGCAAATAGGGAGATTTTTAGTTCTTATTTGCCGATGCAGATGCCCTTTATTCCTTGGTCTTGTCTAATTGCTCTGGCTAGAACTTCTAGTACAGTGCTGAATAAGAGAGGTGAGAGTGGACATCTTTGTCTATTTCCTGTTCTCAAGGGAAACTGTTTCAGTCTCTCTCCATTCAGGATAACGTAGGCAGTTGGTTTTGTATAAATGGCCCTTATGGCATTGAGGAATTGGCCATCTATTCCTATTTTACTGAGAGTTTTTAGAATGAATGTGTGCTGGACTTTATCAAATGCCTTTTCTGAATCAATAAACATGATCAGGTGATTCTTGTTGTTTGTGGTACTTACATGGTTGATCACATTAATTGTTTTTCTGATCTTGAACCACTTTTGCATCCCTGGTATGAACCCAATTTGGTCATGATGTATTATTTTTTGGACATGTTGTATTCTATTGGCAAGAATTTTGTTGAAGATTTTTGCATCTAGATTCATGAGTGATATTGGTCTGGAGTTCTCATTTTGGTTGGGTCTTTCCCTGGCTTTGGTATCAGGGTTATGCTGGCTTCATAGAATGAATTTGGGAGTATTTCATCCCTTTCTATACTGTGAAATAGTCTTAGTAGTATTGGAGATAACTCTTCTCTAAAAGCTTGGTAGAATTCTGTGGTGAAGCCATTTGGGCCTGGCTTTTTTTGGTTGGCAGTTTTGGGATGATTTTTTCAATCTCTTCAAATTTGTTAGAATACAGTCTTTAACAGTATTCAGCTATGATATTTGTAACTTCTGTTGGATCTGTTGTGACAACTCCCCTCTCAGTTCTAATTTGAGTTATTTGCTTCCTTTCCTGTTTTTCTTTAGTAAGTTTAACCAATGGTTTGTCAATTTTGTGGATCTTTTAAAAAAAACAACTTTTGGTCTTTTCAGTTTGTTCAATTTTCTTCACTCTATTTTGTTTGGTTCTGCTCTAATCTTTATGATCTGTTTTCTTCTGGTGTCTGAGGGGCTCTGCTGTTGTTCTCTGTCTACTTGTTCAAGCTGTGGGGTCAGTTCTCTTATGTGGTTTCTTTCTTCCTTCCAGATGTGCATTTTATGGAGATAAACTGACCTCTGAGATAAACTGACTGCTTTGGCTGTATCCGATAGGTTCTGGTAGAAAGTGTTTTCATTCTCATTGGAATCCATGAATTTCTTTATTTCATCCTTGATTTCTTCTATAACCCATGTTTTTTTGAGACAGGTGTTGTTCGGTTTCTACTAGTTCCACTTTCTATCTATGTTTTTTCTGCTATTGATTTCAACTTTTATGGCTTTATGATCTGAGAAGATGCTTTGTATTAATTCAATGGTATGGATTTTGTTGAGAAATGCTTTATGTCCTAACACATGGTCTATTCTGGAGAATGTTCCATGTGCACTAGAGATGAAGGTGTAGTTGTCCACTGATGGTTAGAAAGTTCTGTATGTCAATGAGGTCTAGTTGGTTAATTGTGGCAATAAGAGCTTTGGTGTCTATATCGAGATTTTTTTGAGATGATCTGTCCAATATTGAGAGTGGAGTATTGAAGTTTTCTACTATTATTGTGGAGTAGTCTATCTCATTTTGCAGTGTAGCCAGTGCTTCTTTGAAGTGTTTAGGTGCTCTAATACTAGGTGCATAAATATTTAATATTGTTAAGTCCTGGTTGTGTGTTGAATCAGCAATAAATAGTGCCTGTCCTTGTCCACAACGGTGGATTTTACATTAAAATCTATTTTATCTGAGATCAGAATTGCCACACCTGCTCTTCTTTGTTCACTGTTAGCTTGATATATATTCCTCCATCCTTTAATTTTCAGTTTGTTCCTATCTTTAAGTCTAAGGTGAGTTTCTTGTAGGCAATAGATAGATAGGTCACGTCTTTTGATCCAAGATGTCACTCAATGTCTCTTTACTGGAGCACTCAGTCCATTCACATTCAATGTAATTATTGATAGGTATGTGTTCAGTGCTACCATTGTGATATGTTTATTTTTGTATTGATATTTTCTCTGTTGTTCTTATTAATCTGTTCTGTGACCTTCTCTGTGAGTTGATTTTTAACTTTTTTCAGAGTTGATTTTGTGGTTGTTGAGACTCCTGTATTACATTTCTTGATACGGTATGTTGCTTTTTTACTGTGCTTTATAGCTGCCCCTGTGAGCCCACTTAATACAGTATATATAAACCCAATTTTGATTGTTACCAGTCTTGTAAACTTCCTCTCCATCTGGAAGGACCATAATGACTGCAGTACATCCCTCTTTTTAATATGATGATATCATGGTTTACATGATATGATCCCTAGATTGTTTCCTTTACTGTTATAGCTTTGATTGTGTTTGGAGCCTTTCCTAACTGAGTAGGATTATGGATAATGTGTCCTTCTAAAATATAAAGTTAGCGGTTTTGTTCTTCCAAGCCAAGACATTCTTTCAGTATTTCTTGCAGCTTTGGTTTGTTTTTTACAAAGTCTTTGGATTTCTATTTATATGCAAATGTATTCATTTCCTTTTCATATTTGAAAGATAGTTTTGCAGGATATATAATTCTTAGTTGGAAGTTTTTCTCCTTCAAGGCTTTGAATATGTCATGATGCTGTCTTCTTGCCAGCATTGTTTCTGCTGAGATATCCAACTAAAGCCTACAGAGTTTCCCTCTGAATGTTAGCTTTGCTTTGAGTCTTGCTTCTTTTAAGAGTTTCTGCTTATGTTTCATTTTGTTAAGTTTGATTATAATATGTCTTGGTGTCTTCCTATTGAGATCTATATTGAGTGGTGCTCGATACATATCTTGGATATCTATATTCTCTTCTTTCATCATTTCTGGTGAGTTTTCTGTCAGCAACTCAGCAACAATACTCTCTGTGTTCTCAGATATTTAGACCTATTCAGGAACTCCAATTAATCGTGGATTGTTCTTCTTAATAGAATCCCATATGCTTCTTCATTTTTCTTGTTTATTTTTTCTGATTTCTCCTCGTAGATGTGGAGTCAGTAGCTCTGTCTTCCCAGTCAGAAAGTCTATTTTCCATTTGTTCCATTCTGTATTCTTGGCTTTGATTGAAGTTTCTATGTCTTTGATTTTATTCTTGATCTGCTGGATTTCCGAGTACTGATGTTCCATTAGATGGAACAGCTTACTTTATTTTTCATTTTTCTTTACTTCATTTTGTATAAGGCCTAGGAGGCCTCTCTGTATAATCCTTTTGTACTCACCTTCTGATAGTTTCAGAAAAGCTTCTTTATCTGGGAATTTCTGAGGTGGTTTCTTTGGGGGCCTTCTGATGCCATGGGTGTTTTGCGAGTTACTATCTTATCCAACGTTTGATGCTTTTGGGGCTTCATGAGGGTCAGTAGAAGCTGGGACAGATGCTGTGAAAATGCACCACAGCTCTTTCTCTGGGCTGTGTTAAAATGAGAAGCAAAAAGTATTTGACAACTTCCAAAGTCAGTAAGGTTTTCAGGTGTATGCATCCCTCTTCCCAGCTTGCAAAGTAAGCACCTCTATATTGAACCCCAGATGTTATAAACTAGCTCAAAGTACAAAAAGGCAGGCTACTGACCTGCTGGCCTCTACTGTCAGGCCCCAGCTGTAGGTGATACTGTATAGAAGTCTACTTTTCTGCTGGAAAAATGGTGTCTTCTGGGTAGGCACTGCCTCCAAGCCCAGGAATTAGTTGCAGCTGAGGCTTCCGCATGGATGACTCCGCCTCCTGGCAAAACAAGATGGTGTCCCGCACAAGTTTGCCAGCTGGCTGCAACCAGACTTCTGGCAGAAAGAGAGGCCAAGAGTGCCGAAATGCCCAGAGTCCACAGCCTCTGCCGCTGGGCCCTAGCCCCAGGCAACACTGTACAAAACACCACCTCCCTGCTGGAAAAGCACTCTCCCCCCGGCAGGTGCCACTTCCCAGCCTAGGAACCAAGTCCGGCCAGGGCCTTTGCCTGGACTTCTCTGTTTCCCAGTAGATCAAGATGGTGTCCTGCACAAGCGTATGTGTACTGCTACCACATGGCAGATGCAGAAAGATAGTCCAGGGAAGCCAAAATGTATAAAGTCCAAAGCCAGGCTGTCAGAACCAGGCAATTATGCTTGCCGGTCCCACCAGCAGTGCATCCAAGACCAGCAGCTAGTCAGTCCCAGCTCTGCCCACCAGCCACGACTGAGGAAAAAAAATCAAAATGGTACGTTACCTTCAGTCTGTGCAGGAGTGGGATCAGTTAAAGAGAGGAGGTTTTGAGTTCAGTGGTATGAAGTCCAAATTAACAGCCCTATGCTGCACTCCAGGGATTACTATGTGTCCAGAAGGCTCTGTTTAATTGTCATTTCAGGTCTTGTTTTCCAGAGGTATTTAGGGAAACTCGTGTTTAGTCTGCGATTCTGACTCTGCCCCTTCTATTCTGAAAACATTTAAGTATTTTGAAATTCCCATCCTTCTCAGTGTTATCCATAATTTGCTATGATTCACGTATTTGAATGCCTTTGCATTATCAATAAAACACAAATAAACCTCTTCTGATGTTCTCTGTTTTCAGTCAAGATTCATCTGACATAAGCAATGATATTCTTTGTTCCATCTCTTATTCTTAATCCAGCTTGAATTTCTGGCACTTCTCTGTTGATGTTCTGTTATTTGAACTGTTTTGAACTATTTGAACTATACTGAACTGTTATTTTTGAACTGTCTTCAGAAAAATTTTACTTGCATGTGATATTAACGATATTATTTGATAAATTTTGCATTCTGTTGGATCAGGATGTAGTGAAACCCATGGGAAATCGTTCACTAGAGATTTGTAAGTAGGCACAAATAAACCTGTCTTTTCCTTGCTTGCTGGATCACCCACACCATCAGGAATTGTAACTTTGAAACGTTTTTGTCATTGTGTGTTGTCAAGTTCATTCTGACTCATAGAGACCCTATAAAGCAGAAAAGAGCTGCCTCATCAGGTTTCAAAGGAGTGGCTGATGGATTTGAACTACAGAACTTTTGATTAGCAACTGTTGCTAAATTTGAAAAAAAAAGTTTTCTAGTTTTTAGGAAGGTACTTTGTGGTTGGGAGAGAGATAGATGCCAACTGTACCTAGAAACAGAATCTTTGATTTAGTAACAAACGTGAATTTGTTCACAACAGATGTTGTGGTAAGGAAGGTAGTACCATACGTCCCTTTCCTATTGGATAATCTATTCCTGCCTACAGAGCAGTTCTCTGCATATGCAGAGGTCACCATGAGTTGGGACTGACTGCCGTAACTACCAGTTACAGCAACAGGATTTTTTTAAAGCAATCTTTAATGTTATACTATACTTGCTTCAAACTACGAGGTTATTTCCCCAAATCCTCCACTCACTTCTGTGCTAGCCACTAAAAATGTGATATTTTCCTAAACATGCTTTGTTCTCCTTCCTTGCTAAGCCTTTGTTTAGGTTCTTTTCTTTCTTTCTTTCTTTCTCCTTCAATGTATGCATTAGTTACTTTATTTCTGTATGCTAGACATGCTTTTCATACACTTTAAATGTAGCATGTTTTACACTTCCATAATTGTAGGTTAAGCTCAGTAAGAAAGACATCTTTTTCACTCCTCTATTCCTACTGCCTAAAGCAGTATCTGACAAATAGAAAGTGCTACACAGTACGTATATTGACCAAAGACTATGACCCACTTGTATTGACCAAGGATTATGACCTGCTTGAGGGTAGAGCATGTGTTTCATCAGTCTACTATAAACTATTAATCGACATGCCATTCTTCAAGTTTTCTTACATAATGATTATCTCATATAAATCAATAAATGCTTGTCAAGTAAATGTATTATTGGAACAACAAATGGCCAATTCAAATCATTTGAAAGTATGAAACTAATGTCTTGATAAAAATATCACTAGCCTGAGAATGTAGTTGTGAAATTGAGTGCTATTCTGATTCAAAATTGCTGTCTTACATTCATCAAGTCAGTGAAGCTATTTGGACATCAGTTTTCTCATTTGTTAAATTAAGGAACTGGACATTGTACAACTATATTACTTGTTAGGAGCTATTTTTACATGCTCACCAAATACGTTCTTTAGCAAAACTTCTGCTTCACAGGTTGCTGCTTTGCTCCACAAACACGTAATTTAACACCTAATTGTCTCCACATTATAGGAAATGAGAAAGTTGTCAAGGAAAGGTCATTGAAGAGAATTTATTCAGCACAGCATGGCAGTTTCTGGCTTTCAAGTGCTGCCTGGGATATAATCACTTGTCTGGTAGCTGAGAGGCCTTTCTAAACTTGAGTTGGTTTTCCTGACCTATTTAAAACTCACTTAAATTTCTGGCATCTCTTTGGAACATAGGGACTTAATTTGACATATGCAAATGAGATCCCCATCACCTGGGTAGCTGCTCTTGCATATCTATCGTTTAATAGGTATGGCTTTGAGCATTTCCTTTGTTTAGGTAGAATTTTGCATATAAGGGATAATGTCCTCTATCAAGAACCTGACATTTTTCAAGTCCTGTAGCCTTAGTCTACACAGATCATCACTGTCAAAAACAGACATTAGTCTCAACTCTGAATTTACTTTAAGATGCATAGGAATTTCTTTTCAGAAAATGTACAAGATGCCTCAAAATTAAAAATATGATTGAGTAAAACATTAGTCAATCTAAACAACAAAATTATAAATACTTTAGCAGGAATATTAGTGCTCTGATGAGTGGTAGTTCAGTAGTTAAGCACTGAGCTGCTAATCAAAAGGTCAACGGTTTGAACCTACCATCTGCTCTGTGGCTCTGTGGGAGAAAGACATGCTTCCTTACAGACTTACAGTCCTGAAAACCCTATAAGAGCATTCTACACAATCCTATAGGATTACTACTTGTCAGTATCAACTGGAGTGTAAATGGTTTAGACAGTAACACATTTAACAAGTAATGGTATAAGAGATTAAAAATTTGTAAAATTAGACAATCAGTGACACCATGCAGTTAATAAGAAGTTCAGAAATGAACATTATCTACAGAATAATTCTCCACTATTTTTAGATGTGTATGGATGCCGTTAAAAATTAACTTAAAAATTTTATTAAATACATAATAGCTTTTTTATCTAGGATTTTTTTCAAAAACATACTAATAAACTCTGGTGTCTTAGTATTTATATTCACACACAAAAATTTTTAATTCCTAATTTAGACCTTCTTGTAAAATATTGAACTTCATGAGAAAAAATAATTATGAGAGTATCTTGCTATGCTCATAATTGTATACATTTTCTTATCTGTTGGAGCTAAATTTATTATGTTACTATATTAACATAGATAAGGTCGCCATGAGTCGGATCCAACTCGACAGCACTTGGCTTGGCATATTAACATAGAAGATTTTAACCTAAATGAGAACACATAGTACACTGCTACTTACCCTTATTTTCAAAATTCATATTTTCAAAAATATTTCTGAAATAGAATTGGTTGTAAAATTAGTGTATGTAGTAGGTGTATTGTTTAATGTCCATAGCGCTATTATTAATTTGGTCATCTCATCAAAATGTGTCAGTGTACAGAATCTTGTAATACAGTGATCTTATTCATGACTAGCAGCCCTAAGAGGGCCTGCTATATAAAGTAAGTATCCTAGTCTTTTAAACAATCACAATGTATAATACAGATAACCAGCATCTTAAAATGATTGAAGTGTTATCACACTAACCCTATCGATGTGAAGAAATGGGATCTGAGTACATATGGAAAAAAAGGCCCAAGATATACATATTTTTGTCCTGAAGCTGTGTCACCACGGCAGATTAGTTTATGGTCCCCTGTCAGTTTTTCTTGTTTTGATACATATAAACACCAAGTGCCTTAAATCTCTAAAATGTCATTTTAAAATATACAAGTAGAGTATATAAACTGTCATCTGATAAATGAAATGCACTGTGAACAAAGAGCCAGGAACATAACATCTTTCACCATCACATTTTCCTCACTACTGATTCTAGGTCCCCTCAGGCAATAAAAGACTCTGGGGATTTCTTAATGGAACACAACTGTAGGCCACAACTTTATTAGCTTAAACAAAGAACGTAACAATTGTCCCCAGATGGATTCAGCAAGTCACTAGGCAGTGATGATACTGAATTGCCCCAGTGACTGTTTGATATCTCTTTTAACACAAAATTGGCTTTTACAAAGGCAATCAGGCTATCAGTCCTGCTTAATACTTATATTTGGGATACCATTTTACCCTTTGAGGGACAGCAACTATTGATACTTGCACTCAGGAACTTCAAGACACAGTACTGGAAACCCTGGTGGCATAGTGGCTGAGTGCTACCCCTGTTAACCCAAAGAACTGTAGTTCAAATCCACCATGCACTTTTTGGAAACTCTATGGAGTGATTCTACTCTGCTCTATAGGGTCTCAATGAGTCAGAGTCGACTCAGTTGCTCTGGGTTTGGTTGGGTTTGGCTTTCAAAGGAGTACTGCTAATATTTAAATTACTTTTAGGTATTTGTAACTTTATGAAAGCAAAATAATACAGTGTCCCTTTCCTTAAATTGAGGTCAGGAATTCTAGGAATTTTTCCTTTCCTGGCCTTTTTTTTTTCAATCCAAGTTTCAGTGCACCAACCATTTAACACGGTTGCACATTGGCAAATGCATTCCTTTAACCATTCTTCATGATTTCTTTAGAGTGTAGTCTTTAAAACTGGAAAAATAATGCGATCTTCAGATGAACTGAAAAATGATAAATAGTTCCACCTAGGAAATAGTCTTAGGGAGAATATATATGTATATGTATACATATATACTTTTCACTTAATCTTAACAAAACAAAAACACTGCCATAGAGTCAGGTCTGACTCGCAGCGACCCTACAGGTCAGAGTAGAACTGTCCCACAGTTTGAACTGCTGAGCTTTTGGTTAGTAGATATAGCACCAAACTCACTATGCCACCAGGGTTTTCTAATCTTAACATGTGTACATGAAATCTTACTGATTAGGTATTTTTGCCTCACCGTAGTGGGAAAGTGCTATAACTACTAAACAAAAGTTGGCAGTTCAGAGTCACCCGGCATTCATTGGAAACACTATGGGGCTGTTCTACTCGGTCCTATAGGGTAGCTGTGAGTCAGAACTGACTCGAGGCAATGGGTATGGTTTTATTAAGAGTTCTGCCAATTTATCTAGGAAAATACACTGTTCAAGCTGTCTAGATATCTGTAAACTGTTAAATGTGAATTCTACAACAAAGGTCTTAATCAAGTTAACAGTATTTCAAACTAAAAATGATTTGTGTACTTGAGAAGAATGAGGGAATAATTTTACTAAAATACAGAAAATTAATCTGCCATATTAAAAAGCTCAATTAAGATTATAATATGCCTTTTCATTGGAATAGATATTATATAACATTGTCTATTTATATTTTTCTATAGAAAACACTCCTTCACATACACCCCTAACATTCTGTTTAAATCAGCATTACAGAGATATGTTACATATATTAATGCCCATGTTTTAGTGGTTCAGATTTATGATTTTCGATAGATGTAAAAACCTGTACAATTGTCTCCACTATTATAATGTACAATATTAACATCTCCTCAAAAGGACTACTTATACTCTTTTTCAGTTAGTCTCTCCACTGACCCTCAACCCCCTACTGTAGGCTACCATGACTGGATTAATTGTGGGTACTCTGGATGTTCATAAAATAGAATCAGACAATATTTACTAGTTTTTTTTGTGTGTACAGTATCATTTACTCAGCATGTTATAAGTAAGCTCCACTCATGTTGTTGAATGAATCAATGCTATGTTCCTTTTTATGATTCCTTTATATAAATCTGTCCATTCACTTAGTGATGGAGAGTTGGCTGTATTTTTCCCCTGTTTTAAATAAAGCTACTATGATTGTTCCTTGAGTGACCACATGCTTTGGTTTCTCACTGGAAAATATCTAGTAGCGCAATTATGAATTTTAGGATGAGCATATGTTAAATTTTAGAATAAACAGTTGCATAACATGTGGGACATTTAGAGTGGCCTAGTGAAGAACTCTGTAAACCCATCCTTTCATGAAAGCAATGACAGTTACTTTTTGTGTCAACCAAAAGGTATTTAAGTGGGTTACCATTCAGTTTGTACTTACAAAACAAACAAACAAACAAAAAAAAACCCCTAAGATCCAATATATGATAGAAACAAATAAGAAAGTTTTAAGGGGTATACAAATTATTTTTATAGTGGTCATTAGTTTTGGGGGGCAATGTATAGATTTTTTAATCTATGAAGATTATAATTTTTCTGATTTTAAATTATGTAACAAATTTCTTATTTAATCCCTTTGGAAATTATATTTTGTAAGTATGAATTATGCAATTATACTGGAACAAATATGTATTTACATTTTTGTATTCCACTTATTGATAAAACATAATATTTAGTGATTTACTATTTCACAGTTATATTTAAAAATCTTTCCAATGTATTTTTATTGAGAATTCCTAGCTTGAATCAAGTTTTAAAATATTGTACATCAATTATTTACTTGAAAATGCAATATGTGGTGTGGTGGTTTAGCCAAGTGGCAAGTTTAGTAAAACAGAGATAATTCTTCAGAGTTAAAGTCTGGGGATTTCTTTGACATAACACTAGTTCAAAATTTTAATTGTCAGTAGGATTAAAGATGTAAGTAATTATACTGATGTCTACCTAAACACAAAGATACATTTCTCTCCTTGTGAGGTAATTGAAGTGAGGAGTCTATGAGTAGCAATGATGTTGCAGAATGCTAAGACAGCACTGGTGTTTTAGTAAGTGGTTACATAACTCCAGTCTGTCTATCAGACAATTCATGAGAGTTAAACTAGATTTAGAAAGAAAACTGTTAGTACACAATTTAGAGTACTTTGCGGTATCTAATCACCAAAACTTGAATATCGATATTTCATGGTGAGTCACCTTTCACCCTCTCCTTAAGAACTAAATTGATTCTCTCCAGCACATAAAAGATTTCCATCAAAAAAAGGCATTTTACTAGACGATGTGATCCAGTTTGGATGGGCAAATGGCTATAATTTTTACCAGATACTTTGGAAAGACTTACATGACACAATAAAATATAAATTCTCTTTCAGGTATCTTCAATTTGTAGTTGTAAGCTTGGGAGTAAAGATGTGAAAATACAGTTATTCTGCTAAAACTGCAAGAAAGGTGTTTTATAATCTCTAGTGTATACTGACAGAAAAAAACTTATATTTTTCATAAATTTCTGACAGCTACTTTCAGAATAAAAAAAGGACTAGAGAGCTTATTTGAGAATAAAAGCAAGATTTTTGTTTAAAGGTACAACACCACCAGTTTATAAACTTGAATATGTATGCACGCTATTGACAAACTAAACTTCTATTCAGCTGAAGGCTAATGGTAGAGCTAATTACTTCTTTTTTTGGATTATGATAATGCTAAATGAATTTGAATAGGTTTTTTATTTTACTGTGCCATCATTTTTATAATTAGTATTATTTGGAATACTTGTCGTTGTATGATCATTCGATTTAATCACCTTTTCTCTGAATGAAATTGGTTACTGGTTATGTATCAAAGGTTTCAACTGAAGATGATAGCAAAGTTTTTCTTTTAATTTCAAACTCTTCAAAATTAAAAAAATAAATAAACCATTCAAGTCTGAGTGATTTTAAATTAGTTAGTCAAGGTGCATTTCAGTAGCGCTGGCACCACCAGAGAGCATGTTAGAATTTTAAAACCTCAGATCCAAGCTCAGACCTACTAAAAAAGATTCTTCATTTTAACAGATGATCCTTATGCATCTTCAGATTTGTGTCACATCTATTAAAAAAGACTTTAGTTGGCCTAATAGTTATTAACATCTGAAGTAAAAGAATATCCTCATAAATGAAGTCGGCCTCACTGAAAACAAAATAACCACAACAGCAAAAAGCCACTAATGAGAATAGAAAGAGTACAATACTGGAAATAGTTTTACTTTCTGCTGGAACTGTTCCATGAGTTGTATATTCTTGAAAAATAAACCTAAGTGGATTCCTGAATCTCTTGATTTAAAAGCCAAAAGTTATTTCTACTATTTTAGCGCTGACAAATATGCATGAATAAAGAGAAAGTTGTTTCCCAATCTTATAAACAAAAATTAGTAGTTTCAAGAATACAAAGTCAATCAAGGATTCATAATGCTCTTCAAATTTATAATCTCATTTCAATGACTTATACATTTATTCAAAGCACAGTAGGATTTGCAAATTAGTTATGTAACTTGTCCTTTTCTTTTAATCAGATCATAAGCAAGCATCTATTACATTCCCCTAGTCCATAAGTCTTTGAAGGCCTCTCACAGCCTGCTACTTTGGGCAGTGGGTGGTCCTAGATAGGCAAAGATCTCTTGTTTGGGCAATTATAGACACAGCAGGACTCGGCTCTGTGTTTAAAGAACGCCAACTCATACGGCTCCTTTAGGATTCAACCCTTGTTTTAAGTTTATACAGTAAAAAAGATCAGCAGGAAAACCGTAATTAGAACATTGTGTGGCGAGATAGAAGTTATTTCCAGAAGTTATTACACAGCACTGTGTTTTAAATACTTGTTTTTAATGTATCTTTCTGTCACAAAAACACGCTTCCATTTTTCATGTGGTCACAGAATTACTCAAAATAAACTCAGTGATGCAGACAAAAATGTGGGTTGTTAAGTCTTTAAAACTTCTCTGGCCTAAATGTTAGGACCAGTTTATTTTTCCTGTTTTATTTTGAGACTTAGATGTTGATGTGTTCACCACTGCAATAAAAACACTTCTGAAGAACAACAGAAACAGAAGAAAGTTTCAAGATATCGAGACAGGCTAGATAAAAGGAATTTCTTGTGTCTTTCTCACAGTCAGTGTAACAGTAAGCGTTATTTTGTTACTACCTACACTGTTTCCAGGTCTCTAATGGTCTGCAGTCTTCAATTCTCATTACTGCTTGGTGGATGAGACTCGGCAAAGGAAAATGTCACCCATGCTTTGCAATTCTGTCCACGCAGCTGGTCAACATGAAGAGGAGTTCTGACCTTTCATTGTGTAGGTCAGAAATTGTGCGTGTTCGGTAGCGCAATCATAGCTCTCTTAACTCACGGGATTTTCTAGGGCAAGTGTTGTATTTTTCTCTAATGAAAACCTAGAAAATAAGCCAGCAACAAGTCCAAACAAAATTGTGCTTTTATCAGGGAAATTTTAGGCATTTCATGTCTTCTTTCACATTATTTTATATAGTCTTT
The DNA here is from genome assembly GCA_028571685.1 of Heterohyrax brucei. NCBI lineage: Eukaryota > Metazoa > Chordata > Mammalia > Hyracoidea > Procaviidae > Heterohyrax > Heterohyrax brucei. The sequence continues at coordinate 92,635,565 of CM053146.1, forward strand.
TTCCTTGAAAAAGGCATTGAATTTTTGTGTGTATTTCTTATGAATAGTTGCAAAGAGAAGAAGTTTACTGGTATTCTGTGCTGCATATGGAAAGGAAAAATTGATACAGTGGTTGTTCGGAATATTCAAGGATGCTGATGGAAGGAAGTTCACATCGTAATACAGGGATCTATCAAACACTTAGTAAATATTTGCTTAGTGGATGAAGGATGGAAATTATTTGTGACTCTGTAACTAAAGATAAACAATCACTTTGGATTATTCCTTTTGAGTCGCAAGACATAAATCTCTTCATCTTTGAAATAGAGTTCATCCCATAAGAGCAATATCACCGATTCATTTATTTGTCAATAACTTCTTTTAATGTTTTCCCTACGGCACTTGGCTTGGCGCAAGTTAAAAATACTAAGACTGCCAATTGAGTTTGTGAACTCATCCTAGAAAAACTGCTATGTACTTCATTGCTGAATATCACTACAGTCTCCCTCAAAGTACTTCCCTTGGGAAGCTATGATGTCAGTGCCCGGTGTACCCTTCCAAGCAATTTTGGAAATCTTTTCGACGGCACTTGGCTTTTGGCTTTCTGGAATGGCCATCAGAGCTGTCATCGTATTACTCTTGCTGTCCCAAACGTCTACAAAATGTCCTCCTTTCAGTATTTCCTTTATCTTCGGGTACAGAAAAAAAGTCATAGGGGACCAGATCAGGTGAGTAGGGAGGGTGTTCCAAAACAGTTATTTGTTTACTGGTTTAAACACTCCATCACAGATAACTGCAAGTTCACGGACTTGCCACCGTGCCGCTGTGTGCAGTGGCCATTCCAGAAAGAGTTTCAGATTTGCTTGGAAGGGTGAACTAGGCGGTGACGACAGTGCATAGCTTCCCAAGGGGAGGACTTCGAAGTTGATCGTGGTGATGTTCAGCAGTGTGGTAGGTAGTCCTTAGAACGATTAAGCTCACGGACTTGTCAGACCTTGTATAACACTGACAATCACAGTCTACTGAAGAAGACGCTTGAAACATTGTTATTTTCAATGATGCATTGATGTAAAAGGAAAGCCAGGTGCCGTCGAAATAAAACTTAGGGCACGTGAAGCATCTACTCGTTTTTGACTTAGAGAAAGTTAGAAGTACCTGAGGCAACACATGTCTGTCAATTGACAATAAACACTGAGTGAAATTTAAAACCACTTTTATAATGAGTTTTTACCATATATATTAATCTCAGTATTCAGTCATTTAAAAAAAAATATATCTTGAAGAGTGAAGTGTTGAGGGATTTGTAATATCTGACCAAATAAGTTTAGTCAATTTTCTTTTCCAGCCTAAAACTTTTGATGGTGCCGTTACCTTCAAAACAAAGCTCTTCCCTATCGTGGCGTGTAAGCCCTCCCGGACTCAGCGGCAATGTCTTTGCCTGATTTTATTTTCAAGAGTCTCTGCACAAATACTTGACTCCCTGGCAACACCACGTGATCCGTTGTTCCCTGAACACCACACGAACCTTCCCCTCTGTGCTTTCACTGGTGATCCTCTTTACACTAAAGGTTCTCCTCCTGGGTTGAATTCAGTTGCTCCATCAGCCCTCTGCTTAAAGCTATTTCCTTTCCATCTTCTCTGATTTTTTTTCTCTACCTGTTCTTAGGTTAATTAATCTTAAATTAATCTTTTATTAATTTATTTATTAACATTAATCTTAAATTAATCTCTTCTTTCTCATTTTCATTCTCATAGTGTTTATGGCATGGCAAAGAGCCACTCTTCTGGGTCTTCCTTGACCCTGTTAATCTGTTGAGGAAGAAACAGTTCGTATTTCATGTTTGTGTTCTCATCACCTAATTCTGTGCCTAATGTGTAGTAGATACTCAGTTGTCTTCTGGTTTTACATTGAATTGCATAACCTCAGGGATCCAAGTGATGGTCAGGGCTTCAAAGCTGAGACAAAGGTCAGACTAACATAAGTGGATGTAAATCTTGACTGTGCCGGTCATTGTCTGTGAAACTCACAACAGATGCTTGATCTTTCTGGATCTCTGGTCCCTAATCTAAATTAGGGTTAATAATATCTATCTTGCAGGACTGTTGTAAAGATAAAATCAGAAATACATACATGGTGCTTGCCACATAGTAGTTGCTTATTAAAGTTAGGTTATTTAATGGCAGTAAATTGTCCCCTGAAGAAAGATACACTGTCAGCAACACTGAGCTTGTTGGGTAGAAGGATGAAGTGAATGCCTGTTACTGAAAGCAAGAAGTTTCCTTAGCCAGAAACAGACAGCCAGATCTGAAGTTTATCCATGTTCACAGACTTAGGGATCTTCTTTCAAACACAGTTATTTGCAGACCTGAGGAACAATTTAGCATAGCCAGGATGTAGAATCCAGCCCTTTCAAAGGAGAAGTCATCAAAGAAGATTGAGTTATAGCGAGCAATAGGATTAAAATCCATGATTACGGCTACTAAGACTGCAGAACATTTAAAAATGGCACCTGAGAGTAAAACTTGATAAATTCAATCTTCATAAATTATGTAAATGTAAATGCATCATAGGACTGAGTTACTAAAGTAATTATCTTAGCCATGAACAAATTATTTTGTATCTGTTGTTCTTGTAACACATTCAGACTCCTATTCTCTCTTGCTTGAGGAAGTTTTCCTGTGTTTTAATAACTCTTGCTACTCCCAGAAACTCCTTCTCATTATATATGTAACAGATAGCTTAAATAAGTTCAGTTTCTGTTATGTGAAATACACTTTGTGATCGGGCCTTTACTTTTGTTGCATAGTTATCACTTACACAACCTACCTGACAATTAAACTCTAATAGCATCAAAGCTGCTTTTGTTTCCTGACCTTATCAAGTTTTTTTAAGCCTCTGTGACTATGTACATGGTATGTCTTCTAATGGCAAACATCTTCAGACATTTCTCTCTTTGAGTAATTACTACTGATTCTTCATAGTTTAGTTCTTTTGTCACCTTCTTCAGAAATGTCCCTTGACACTTACATGTTCCAAAGAATTCTATGACATCTTTAGTATAGCTCTCGTGTTACCAGGTTGACAACATACATGTATGTGACAACCTATCTCGCTAGTCCTTGCATTCCTCTGTAGCAGGAATCCTTCTGATTCTTCTTCATTAACACAGAATTTAATCTAATGCTTGGTAAAACTAGGTCAAGCAAAGAATTGGATGGTCAGCTGTCTGTCCTGGATAGGATGATTCTTAATAAAACATTACTTAATTTACTTCCCAAATTATGGCTTGTTCTGAAGTCACAGTTTGATTTATTTTAAGGTGTTCTACAGTTGTACTGGAAACCTTGGTAGCATAGTGGATAAGTGCCATCATACCTGTTATGCAAAATGTTGGCAGTTCAGTGTATCAGTTTCTCCTTCAAAACTCAATAAGGCAGATCTACACTGTCCTGTAGAATCACTATGGTCCCAAATCAACTCAGTGGCCACCAGTTTGGTTTTCTTGTTATGTTGTATTAAGCATGATGTCTTAGTTCATCTTTGGAATATCATTTCCCTACATTTAAAATAGAATGACAGACTTATGTATATTTTCTTAGACTTTTCTGATTTTTAAATCTGTTTATAGATATTTAAAAAGAAATTGTTAAAATAACCTGTAGCACATACTTACACAATGAAAGGAATTATCTTAGTAGTGCTGTTTTCCTAAAGGCAAAGAGAGAGAAAAAAAAGAGAGAAAATGACAGCAGTTTTCTATATACAGATTTAATGATGTAAAAGTTGAAAACCAGAAAAGGAAAAATGGCCTGAATGGAAATATTTTCTGTACTTCATTTAGCACTTACTTGTATAAACATAATTTTATTTGAATGGGGTTCCTGCATTGGAAAAGCCTGTAAACGAAGACTGACTGACAATATTTTGCAAGATATAAAAGCATCCTCGTATTTATGAGAGCACCTGGCATCTCCTCTTCTGCTCTTACGGGAGTAGAGGCCTCTGAAGGGGTTGTGGTCATGACAGGAGTTATTAGCTTAGTATGATCTCCAGTGCCCTTTAGGTCCTGTGCCAGGGGAAGCAGCAGGATAAAGCTGGTCATATAGCTCCCTGGGCAAAGCAGCCCTGGCGGCAGACCTTTCTAAAGGCAGGACGTGGTGGCTGAGAAAATGCGTGAGCATGCAGGAGGCCCTCCCTGCGGGGTATTGACAGGGGAATTGGAACTAAAACAGAAGGTAAAATTGAAGCCATGGAAATACTTTTTTTTTTTTAGTATTTTTGTGATGCATTTTACCTTTAGAGTACAGTGGTTAGGCCATTAAGAATGCTTTGTTGATATTTCTTTTTTTAAAGCCCATTTTCATCTGCTTCTACCACTATGCTCAGTGTTTAAGAGCTTGGGTGTTACAGCCAGACTACATATGTTCAAACCCAGTTTCTGACATCAACAAGCTGCGTGAGTTTAGGCAGTTTACTTAAACTCTCTGGGTCCCCGTTTCCTCATCAGTACAACAGAAATAATAATGGCATCAGCCGTGCAAAAGCTCATGTTAAAATTACACTTTTATATATGTGAGGTATTTAAAAGTGAGCCTGAGGAATAAGTACTGTGTAAATATTTACTATTATTAGCATCATTGTTATTTATTCCACAAAGATATCTAGGAATTTACCTTGTTGATTTTTTTTTCTCTTTCAGAAAGTCAAATCAAAGTATAGACTATTCTAGAAGTAGTAACACATTAACAGTTCATGTTTTCAGTAAACATAATATTAATATTTTGATGGCAACCTTGATAGATTAATAGTTAAGTGCTGCAGCTGCTAACCCAAAGATGGACAGTTCAAATCCATGGCACTTCTTGGAAACTCTATGAAACAGTTTTATTCTGTCCTATAAAGGAAACCCTGGTGGCATAGTGGTTAAATGCTATGTCTACTAACCAGAAGGTTGGCAGTTCAAATCCTCCAGGTGCTCCTGGAAACTCTATGGGGCAGTTCTTCTCTGACCTGTAGAGTTGCCATGAGTTGCACCCAACTTGAGGGCTGTGGATATTGGGTATAGGTTAACTATGAGTCAGAATCAACTGGACAACAACCAGTTTTTATAACATTTTTATATTCTTTCTGTGTGTACCTTAAACTTACAGTTCTAAATAAGATTGCATACCCATGAGGCAACTTCATCAAAGCTGTAGTAGTCAGAGGTCTTTTTTATTTATCTATTTTTTGTTACTGAAAAACAAAATTATTATCTCTGTTACAGAAATGTTTCATTGTCAACTAGGCAATTATTTTTTCTTAAAATGCATGCATTTTATATTTCCTAGTAATGAGGTATTGGAAACTCTGGTGGTGTGGTGGTTAAGTGCTATGTCTGCTAACCAAAACGTCAGCAGTTCAAATCCACCAGGCACTCCTCAGAAGCTCGGTGGGGCAGTTCTACCCTGACCTGCAAGGTTGTTATGAGTTGGAATCGACTCGATGGCAGTGACTATGACTTTTTTCTTTTGATTACTAATGGAATATACTGGAAATATAGTTTTTGTAATTTTTCTGATCTCATTTGAATGCTGGAATATAAAATATTATTTGATGATTAGACTGAATCCATCCAACTAAAGATTATGCGTTGGTTTTACAGTCATTGCCTTTCAGAGCATCAGTCACTGAAGTCTTGCATCATCCTCGTCAGGTTATCCAAAATATCATTTTCATATGTTTTTTAAGGTATAGAATTCTCACTATTTAAGAGCTTGATGGTAACCAAAGGATTGTCATTTCAAATTCACCAGCTGCCCCTTGGAAACCCAGTGGGTCAGTTCTACTCTTTCCTATGAGGTTTCTAAGAGTCAGAACTGACTGTAAAACAATGGGCTTGGTTTTAGTTATGTTCACTGAATACTGTAAACAATATTTAAAATATCATCTTCCTAAATATACTAACTGAACATCAATTATGTATTTAAATTAAGTGACAGCATTGTTTTGCTTTATTATAGGTCTGAATATTATTGCTACTGTCATGCATGCTTGGTAAAGTAGCATCAGCAAAAAAGAGGAAGACAGACCCTCAACAGAAAACAGACAGACTGACACAGTGGGTGCAGCCATGGGCTCATGCATACTAACATTTGTGAGGATGACCCGGGACCAGACAGTGTTTCATTGTTTTGTAAATGGGACTGCTATGAAATAGAACTGACTCTAAAGCACTCCACAACAGTCTGTCAGCTTGTCATACTATGGTTACTTGGTTGCTATGATGCTGGAACCTGTGCCACTAATATTTCAAATACCAACAGGAACTAGTTTCAGCAGTTTTCAGATAAAGATAGACTAGGGAAAGATAAAATCTCATAATATACTTCTAGAAATTAGGGAATAAAAGCTCTATGGGTCACGATGGGACACTGTCTAACTCACTTTGGACACATCATCAAGAAGGGTCAATAACTAGAAAATCATATAAAGTTTGATGAAATAGAGGACCTACCAAGGCAACGGAAGCCCTTGCTAAGATGGATGGGCATAGTAGCAACAAAGATGAGCTCTGATGTGCTGGCAGTTATGAGGATGATGCAAAATCAGCCAACCTTTAGTTGTGTTGTACACAATATTGCTGTGAACTAGAGTCAACTGGATAGCAGCAAACAGAAACAACAATAATTTGAATTAGCCTTGTATTTCAGCAAGGGATACTTCTTCCTTAAATTTTTAGTTTTGAAATCCATGTCTTAGATAGCATTTCCTTGCTTTGTTAATTTTTAAGCCACTCTTAAGTCCTTTGAGCAAGGAACAACATCATGCATGAAGATAAAATGGAAAAACTTTTTGTAGCTAGCTCAGCAAGACTCAAAGTCAGACTCCAGTATTACATGGTATAAGGCCTTGGAAAAATTCTTTCCCTTTTTTTGTTTTTGTTTTCATCAAACATAAAATAGGACTAAAAACATCCACCTGGGTGTTAATATTATCAGAACTGAGATAATTTCAGTGTAGTGCTCATTTGTGGCAATCAATAAGTGATGATGCCATTTCCTTCCTCACTGTGTCCTATCCATCCAAACTGTAGTTGTAATTTTTTGAAATCAAAATCATTCTTTTTTCAAAACATCCTTTTTCTTTTGGATACCTGAAACATACGATTGTTTCCAAATGGGCATCCCCTACTGTGCTAACAATGTGTCAGCTGCACACACTGTCACTCCCCTTTGGAGTTCAAGACAAAGAAGAATTAACCACAAGAGCTGAACCTGCTGGCACTAATAGCAGGAACAGCAGGTCCCCATATATTGTTCCTGCTCCTCTAGAAGTTGTGGTTGCATTATGATCTTTACACCACGTCTGGGAACCCCTGTAATGTGATACCTATGTGTCATGCTTGCTTTCTGAGAAGATATTTACTAAAAATGAATAAAAGCTAAAATACTTGAGGGCTACTACTTTATTTTGCTCTGAGCCAGACAGTCTTGACTTGCAACCAAGGAGTGAAAAAAAAATATGTATACACACACACACACACACACACGTGCACATGTGCACACACACACACACGTGTGGGGAGAATAGCAAAACTAGTCTGAAATTAATTGGTAATCTGTCTTTTTGGAAATGTGCATTTGTGACTTTAAGAGTATATTTGTATAGTGTCAAATTATACACATATTACACATCATCCGATTGTTGCTAAGTTGATTCCAACTTTTAGCAGCCATATAGAACAGAGTAGAACTACCTCATATGATTTCCAAGACTGCAATTCTTTATGAAAATAGACTGCCACATCTTTCTATTGTGGATCAGCCAGTGGATCTGAATTGCCAACCTTTATAGGTTAGCAGATGAACCCCTTAACTACTGTGCCACCAGGGCTGTGCATATGTTACATATACCTGTATCGTATATGGAAACCCTGATGGCATAGTGTTTCAGTGCTATGGCTGCTAACCAGAAGACTGGCAGTTTGAACCCACCACATGTTCCTTGGAAGCTATATGGGGCAGTTCTACTCTGTCCTATAGGGTCACTATGAGTTGCAATTGACTCGATGGTAATGGGTATATTATACAAATATGAGTATGGGTAGGGTTGCTATGAATGGGAAACAATTTGATAGCATCAATATGTATATGTTAAATATATGTTATATACACAATATATATTATATGTAACATATATAATATGTATTATGTGTAATAATGCACATTGTTTGTTATTTATTTATATATAATACATATTGTGTATTTATTATATGTATATATAAGCCAAAAACCCAAACCTAGTGCTGTTGAGTTGATTCCAACTCATAGCAACACAAGAGAACAGAATAGAACTGCTCCTTATCGTTTCCAAGCAGTGCTTGGTGGATTCGAACCGCCAACCTTTTGATTAGCAGACATAACACTTCACTATGAGTCAGAATCAACTTGACAGCAACAGAATTGGTTTTCATGTTTTATTTTAGATAAGTATATGCTATTTACATAGTCAGTCTTGAGTGTCTTATGTCTCCTTTTCCTGTAATTATTTTTTTGAGATAAGTACATACTATTTCCTAGCATACCCGAGGGTTCCTTAGAAGAGACTGAAGTCGCAACAAGAGACAGCCAAGGATGCAGAGGATGGCTTACCTGATTTTATGAGTCTACCCCTACAGTTATATTCTTTCCATTTCAGACCTTACAGATCCCACATGATGAATTCTTCCTCTTCATAAACTTGTGACAAGACAATGAGTTTAGAGTCTTGCTGTATTCAGATGTGGGTATTACGTACTCTTCCTGTGCACCAGCTGACTACCCAAAGAAACAACCTGGAAGTCCTTATTTGGATTCCATAATAACTAGATATTCCCATCAGAATGAGGATTTCATCCTGATGTCCCCCAGAGTTGCCTTTAGTGTAGCTGATGTTGGGGTAGCAGCAGGTTTCAGATGTAATTAGATAGACAAATACAGTACATAAATATTATTAAGCCTGGTCAAGTTGCACTTGCTCTTCTTTTTCTGCCTGTTATAAGCTATGTATGTGAAGGAGAGATATCAGTACTGCATAAATAAAATCAACACTTTTGTCAGGGAAAAATATGTATTACACATACATATGTATTATATACATTACATATGGTAAAATACTTTCTAGGCATTTCCTTTGCAAAATGTGATATTAACAATATAAGAAGTTCTCATGTACTCAGAAGGAATCGTAAAACCTTGTTGGCTTTCAAGACTCCAAGGGTTCCTCACAGTATTGAGTCATGGACCAGTCCAGTCCCATTTGCTACAGGAAGCCTGAACAGGAGGTGTAAAAATATCTTTATTGAATGAATATAACAGGCTTTATTTGGAAACCTTAGAATATGTAGATTTTATTATTCCCTTTTAATCTTATTATTTCATGTTAATAAAATAATGGTTTTCAACTTTTAAATTCATCTTATGCTATGTTTAAAATAGCTAACAATAAAAGACTTGATTTATAGGAAAACAGCATAACCAAATTAAATTAGATCTAAGAGTAAGAAAATACTAAATAATTCATATCTAAGCTCTAAGAAATTTAAGTCTTAATATACAACTCCAGAATGTTACAGACTTAGTAGGTATCCCAGTAGGTACTGACCCAGATTTTTATTTCTCATTTAAAGGAAGGTACTTATAACAGGAGATACACTGTCTTATTTCTAAATCACTTACCAATGTAGAAAAACCTGAGATTTTTCCTCATCACTTACATGAGCCCTTCTCTACCGTACCGTTGTTAACAGTTACAACTTCCTGTTGCGCTGTTTCTCAGACATTGAAATGTCTTCTCATCTTCTCTATCCTGGTTGTTGCTCTTTTTGTTAAGGAGCTTACTTTTTCCTACCCTTCTGTAAAATATAATCCTAACTAATCTTTTGCATCCAATTCTAACTCAGTGCTTGTTCCATTTTCCATTTTGTAGTCATAACTATTTTTCTAAAATACAACAACTCTGATCCATTTTCTTTCTGCACTTACAAACAGTTGCTGACTTTCCCATCAACTTTTATAAACATTCAGGCTTCTCAGAGACATCTTTGTAATCGGATCCCTGTATTACTTTTCTATGCCTGCCACTCAGCATCCCAATAGTCCCTCACTCAGTAGTTCCAGCAATGCAACAAATTCTCCAACTGTACCAAATGGCTTGCAATTTTCTAAAATAATATTTCATGGTTCTTTTACACATACTGCTATGAGTCTGAATTGAGTTGTTGGCAGTGGGTTTGGTTTTTCTTGGTTTATACATACTGATATTTTTTTCTGGAAATATAAAGTCCATTGCACCCTGCTTTCACCTCCTGATACCTTTTCAATGGTGATTTTCCATGAAGTAGATATCATTTAGAAAGCTTCCCCGATTATTTCAGCTAGGAGTACATGCATGATCATTGATGTAGCCTTCTTAAGAGATCATTGTTATGCAGTATTTATAAATGCCATCATGAAAACAAAAAATCATTCTTACACCTCTCTAATAAGAGATAGTCTTAAATACAAAATTTGTTTTATACACATTTATATCTCAAAGATGTATATAACGCCTTTAAGTACTCTGTAAGTGGCTGCTGGGCTTATTTCCTTATACTTACATATTTCAAAAGCACTTTTATTCTTGGGGGATAAATAATTATACCACTGGGTACATACCTTCTTCTCTTCACTGCAAAGTAAACCAATCAGGAGCCATAACAGCGTGTAGACTTGAGAAAGCTGATTTATATTCCTAGTTTTACAAATCATCCTTTAGAAGAAAAAATGTTGTTTAAAATATTTTAAATGTTTCTCAGGAAATAATAGGCAAGGATTATAAGTATTAAGCCTCTAAATCTCAGTAGAAAACAAACTGTACATTTCAGATATCTTGTGCAGTCCAGATATTTTGAAAAATGCTTTTTTCCCTCACTGAATAATGAATGCCACCCAAAATGTAGTTATAGTTTGTTGAACAATTTGGGGGGGAACTTTTCTTTTTTAATGTAAACACTCCTTATAATGGTTGAAAGTGTGTGTCCACTTGGCTGGTCCACATTCTCACTGTTTCGTCAATTGTATAATGTTGTGATCATGCCCATGACGGTGGAATCTGCTGAGTGGCAGTGGCAGGGGCAGGGCCTGTGGTGGCTCACTACCCCTCAGCCTTCGTCTCTCTGCTTTCTGCTACCCACTTTCTTCCTGTTTACCTTGCCGAAGTTTTTGGCTTGGTGTGGGTCCCGTAGCTACTTTTTCCTTGTCTTCTGATTTCCAGTTCTTGGGACTTGAACTAGCTGCTAACCTGTTGATCTTAGAATTCATCCAACTTGCTAGCTAGCCTTGGGTCAGCCAGCTTCCCTGGCTGTGTGAGGCCTCTATACGGATTCAGAACTTGGGATGTTTCAGCCTCTGTAATTGTTCGAGCTATTTCCTTGATATAAATCTCTTTCTCTCTGTATATATACCCACTTAACTGGTTTTGCTTTTCTAGAGAACCCAGCCTGAGACACTCCTTTAGGTGGTGGGGATATAGGAATAAACAAGGCAGATAAAAATCTTGTCTTCATTAAATTTAGAGTTGCAAGAGATCAGTTTCATTAAATTTATAGTGGTGAGAGATTACAAGTATATAATGTAGTATCCAGTAGTCACTAGCATCTAACAGGCACTGTAACTTCACCTGTTTTAGTATATATCTCTAAAATATGAAGATTTTTATTGTAATCACAAAGCCACTATCCTACCTAAAAATAAAAAAGTAATCATTTCTTAACATCATAAAATTATAGAGTCATTCTGAGTCAGAATTGACCAAATGGTACAAAACAATATCAAAATATGTATCTATATAGTTTCAGTAAGGACTGAGTAAATATATACACTTAATCAGTGCCTAACCATAACCAAATACAAAATACATGTTTGCAATAATTATTATTAAAATAGTGTAGTTCTCTTCAAATATAGGGGAAGGCTGAGAGTGTTAAAGAATGCATTTTACCTAAGAATGTCCATTTACTGTACTCAAAGTTTTCCCACTATGGTGGACAGAAAAAGCAGGAAACAATTATTTCTTTTCTGGAAGAATATCAGTGTTAGGTAGAAAAATGTAATAAAAATGATCAAGTATCAAGAGAGATGAATTAGCTTTAGTGTAATGTAATTACTGGGGAGAATCAACTAGTTGCAGGAAAAAAAATTGCTGTTAGTTTTAGAAGACTGTTGCGAGAGCTAATTCAACTTCCAACACAAAAAGTATTTCTATTATAACTCCTGTATTGATTGGAATTTTATCTCCACTTCCCACACTTTAACCATGAAATCATAGTAATTGATTTTTGTTTCATTTAAATTGGCTAATCCACTAAGTATTATTTTGAAGATTCTAGTAATAATTCAGTGGGCAGTGTAGATATACACAACTCATTCTTAACTTTACAAACTAAATTTTTTAAAATGTAACAAAAGCAATCAAAAAGAATAACAGAGGAGGCCACGTGTATAATGAGAAGTGGTCATTTAATTATCAAAATTTATAGAATCACAAGTAAACAACTTGAATAAACTTGGAATTTAGCATTTCCTGCCATCCACACAATTAATACAACTAATAAAAGAATAACAATAGATTTCTCTCTTTAAATTGTATTTGTATGTATTTCTAGATTATGTAAAATGCATTTATAGATTGCTACAAGATATATACCCATGTCAGGATGAAATTTGTTATATGTGATGCATACATAAATACATAGAACCATAAGTCAAAGAAAGAGCTGTTCATTAAACGACAGTCTGTAAGCCAAGTGCCATTGAGTCGGAGCCGAGACAGTCTGTAAAGCAGTTTTAAATTGTGTAAAAATAGTTTGAAAAGTCAAACTATGAGTACTTTCTATCCTGTATATTATATGCAAACAAGGACAATGTCATTTCCTCCTTACATCTCGGTAGCTAAGACACTGTCTTACAGTAGCAAATAAGAGGCCTAAAAGCATAGCTATTATGAATTTAAAGGAATTGCATATAAGATAACGTGTAGGTTAGAAACACATAAGAGGTCCAACAGTTAAGTCTACAAACTTAATTGTTCTAAGAGCTCCTAGCTGAATATCACTATGATTACCTTTGAGGTACTCCCCTTAAGAAGCTATGCTCTGATGTTACCACCTAGTTCACCCTTCAAAGCAATTTTGGAACTCTTTCTAGAATGGTCATTGCACATGGTGGTACAGTGGCAAGTTTGCCAACTGAATTGTAGGGTTGTCTGTGAGGGAGTTTTTAGCCCATAAGCAACTGTACTGGAACACCCTACTCACCTGATCTGTTCCCCAGTCACTTTGTTCTTTACCTGAAGATAAAGGAAATACTAAAAGGAAGACATTGGAATGACATTCAGGAAATACATTCAGTAATACGACAACAGCTCTGGTGGCCATTCCAGAAAGAGAGTTCCAAAATGGCTTTGAAGTGTGGACTAGGTGCTGGCATTGGTGCACAGCTTTCCCAAAGGGAGTACTCTGAAGGAGACTCTAATGATGTTCAGCAATGAGGTATGCCGCACTTTTTCTAGGATGATTTCACAGATTTGTCAGTCTTGTATTCTGTGGCCAGGATTGAAGTTTCAATCTTCATATGAGCTCTTCAGTGAAAGAATAGGATCATGTTGCAACATGTACAATGCATTTATTTCCGATGTGCATTGCAGTAGGCGTGGAATTGTAAATAAATTGAGATTTAAGCATCCCTAAAGGCCACAGTCGACATTTTGCCATTTTGTGCTTTATAAACAACACCTCAAGATGACTGCCAACATTTTTTCATTTTTTCAAGGGTTTGATTATGTAGCAAAGACTTAGATGTGTTTATTTACTGTGAACATAATGAAATAACCTACTTAAAGAGTTTTTTTTTTTATCTTTTCAGTACAGCAAATGACGTGCAAAACTGTTCCCCATTTGTCAAAGAACAAAGAGTAGCCTGAAGTGATTTGAGGTCAAGAAAAAAAATTTAGTTAAATGAAATGTAGTTGAGATGATTAATAAGATACTATAGAGATATGAAACACTAGTGGCACTGTGGTTAAGAGCTATGACTGCCTACCCAAAGATAGTGAGTTTGAATCTACCAGAAACTACTTGGAAACTTCATGGGGCAGTTCTATTCTGTCCCATAGGGCTGCTAGAGTCAGAATCTACTCTGTGGCAGCAAGTATAGTTTTTACATAGATTTATGTGGAAATCCTAGTGGCCTAGTGGTTAAGAGCTAAGGCTGCTAACTAAAAGGTCTACAGCTTAAACCCACCAGACACTCTTCGAAATTCTATGGGACTGTTCTTTGTACAATAGGGTGGCTATGCGCTGATATCAACTTGATGGATACAAGTAGAGATATGTAAGGAGGCAAAAAAAAAAATACAAACTTAGATATGTATGTATCCACACAGATCTCTTCAAACAGAGCACATTTTAGACATTGTTCAGAATTAAGGTGTTTGTTTGTTTGTTTCTTAATGAAGCCTTTGCCAGAAATACACAGCTAAATTGATATAGTGTGATTTTCATTTGTTCTGTGTTCTAATAGTATAGCAATTTATTCAATCAAGGGTCTCTATTTTCATACGTTTTCCTTTTTGTATGTGTGTTTCTACATTTTCCCACTAATTCTCTTTTATTTGATTTCTTCTATTAATCCTTTATTTTCATTAACTCATTAAATTCATTCCAATTTGAGTGTGTTCCTATTTTTTTATTTTGTTATAGGGCTTGTAACTGTAATTATTATATTAAAGTTGACAACCATCAGAGCAGTGTACACTCAAGGGGGAACTAATTGTTTCCTTATTTGGAATTTCATTTTTCAGGACTGTGCTGAGAAGGAAAATACCATAGCAAAAGCTCTGGAGGACCTCAAGGCCAATTTCTACTGTGAACTCTGTGACAAGCAGTACTACAAACATCAGGAGTTTGACAATCACATTAATTCTTATGACCATGCTCACAAGCAGGTAAGAAATAAATATTTACAGCAACTTGAATTTTATAGGCAATGAGTATTGTTGCTTTTATTTATAATTTTTTGATATAAAAATTTTAAAGATGTAATTCTAGGATTATGACTACATGACTTGTAGTCAAAGATATTTTAAAAGGGCATCAAAAGCAAAGTATGAAGAAAATAGTCAATGGGAAGAAATTTCATTCAGTTGTTCATTTTTTATGATTGACGGTATCTAGAAAAAATATTCTACAGCAGATGACATTCTCAGTGTCACCAAACTTATTGTTTGTAAGTATTTTAATTAACTAATTGCATTGATACAATGTAAATGTATTTTATGTGTAGTTGTTTTATAGAAAATGTTTCTAATTTAAGCCACAATTTTTTAACAAAAATAAAATTTTTGTATACTAAAAATAGTACATAGTCACTGGGAAATAAGAACTTAATATAGATATGATTATTTTATTTTACCATTATTTTTATTTCCCTATCAATTTTATAATGGCACTTGACTGGCCATCAATTTTAAATCCAAGATTGATTTTTTGGAATATCGTATATAATACCCACTACTGACAAGTTGGGTTCAACTGATAGTGACCCTAGTAATAATACATTTAAAATTGTGGTGTTAGAAGTTAGTAATAAATTTAGTTGTATCCCTTGCACTTAGTAAATCAGCTTCATTTATTATTGAGCTAATTTGATATGCTATAGCAATTTTAGTTATCATCAACTTAGCTATATTTTCTGGAATTATGAAGGTGGGGCTAAGATGCCAGACTAGCCACAACTTTCATCTGATTCCTCCAACAACAAAGACCTTGAAAAACAACAGAATGCAATAAATAGGACATTCTAGGAGCCCCAAGATCAGGCATAAAGCTGAGAGATTGGACTGGGTGATAGGAAGGGAAACAACTACCTTTGTCAGAAGTAGATTAGCAGCCACAGAGGGACCCACTTCTGCTGATGGGGAGCAGAGCAGCAGCACAGGAGCAGAGACTGTATTTCTCAGTTGGGAAGCTCAGCATGGGACAACTGCACCTGACAGCACTACTGGGTCCATCAACCATGCAGGGCAATGGTGCCTGAGTGGAGCATGTCTTTCTCAGCTGGAATCTGATCTGAGGACAGCCACACCTGTAGAACATGGTGGCACCTGGCAGCTGAGTGCAGCAGCATCCTTCCCCCGACCTTCCCTGAGCTACATTGAAGGCTAAATTCTGATTCACTACCCAGGGCAAAAGTGGGATATTGTATGTGTGTGCCCTGAGCTTTTCTCCCAGGCTTGGAGCGGGAAACAAAGTGAGGGTTAGAAGAAGTTTGCTGGCTCTCCTGGGTTCCACACTGCTGCACCTACAGAGCCACAGAAGCTATTCACTGGAGCATCACAAGCTAAGAGCTGGCAAAGCCTCTTCACTCAGACCTTTCCAATGTGCTGATTTCTCTCCCGATTTTCAGTCTTCCTTCAGCCTCACCTTCTCTTCTCTATACTGAGCACTAAATTCTGTGCACTACCTGTGCTGGAAGTGAGGCATTTTATGTGTGTGCCCTAAGCTTTTCTCCAGGACTCAGAGAGGAGAACAAAGGAGGCATAGAAGTCAAAGTTCTGCCAGCTCCTCTAAGCTGTGATTTGCTATGCCTACACAGCCACAGTAGACTTTCACTGGAGCTTCACAAGCTAAGTACTCACCAACTCTTGTGGTTCAAACCTTTCCTGTGCACTGGCTTCAGTCTCTATCTTCAACCTTTCCTTTCTCCCTTCTCTGTTCTACACTGGACTGTAAATTCTGGCACACTATCTGCACCAGAAGTGGGACATTTTACACATGTGTCCCGAGCTTTTCTCCCAGACTAGGAGAGAGAAACAGAGGGAGGATTGGAAGAAGAGTTCCATCAACTCTCCTGAGCAAGCACTTCCTGCTACCTTTCTCAATGCGGTCACCATTCCAACTATCTGGTTACAGGGCACCAGAATTATTATGGCACCAATAATCACTCTAGATCAAATGACTAGACTGCTGGACAGTCAAAATTGCATATTAAATATATGTGATAGACTGAAATAACCTAAGAAATAAATAACAACAGCTTTCTGAAGGCTCAGAGACAATAATCAATTTCTAATCATTCAAAGAAGCAGACTACCATGGTTTGAAACCACCATCCGCCAACAAAGAATCAAAGAATCAAAAGCTTCCCAGATGAAGAAGTCTTCCTTCAACTATTAGAGGTAGAACACAAAAGAGTTGTTACGTATAGAGCCTCTTTTAGTCATTTAGGGCTGCTCTAAAGGAAATAGCACAGAGTGGATGGCTTTAACAAAGGAAGGTTTATTCTTACACAGTCTGGTAGGCTACAAGTCTATGTTCAGGTTGTCCACTCCAGGGGAAGGCTTTTGCCCTTGTCAGCTCGGGAGGACAGTCCAGTATTGCATCAGTCTTTGTCCAGGGAGCATCTTGGCACAGGAACCTCAAGTCTGAAGGATGTGCTCTTCTCCTGGTGCTGCTTGCTTGATGGTGTGAGGTTCCCAATTCTCAGCCTGTTTCCCTTTCCTTTTATGTCTTGCAGGTTGAAAGGATTAAGGGTGGGGCAAGCCATACTCCGTGGAAACTCCCTTTACGGTGGAGCAGGGAGGTGATCCTATGAAGGGGTTTACAGCCCCACCCTAATCCTTTAACATACAGCATAGGAAACCCACAAAATGGAGGACAATCACAAGATACTGGGAATCATAGCCCAGCCAAGTGGCTACACATATTATTGGGGGGACACATATCAATCCATGACACTGACTAGAATAGAATATAACGTTTCATTATAGGCAGGTAAATGACAGTTTTGGAGCAAGTCGTTGTTTTAATAGACATAAACGCTATCATGTAATGTATTATTTTAAAAAAATCATTAGTAGTAGTTTAATGTCACAGTAAATATAGGTATCTTTAAAATGCACTCTGGCTTATAAGGTTGCTGCGATTTGGAATTGTCTTGATGGCAATGGGTTTGGGTTTTGATCTTTATTAGAAGTAAATATTATGGTAATAATGGAACCCTGTTGGCACAGTGGTTAAGAGCTTGGCTGCTAACCAAAAGACTGGCAGTGCAAATCTACCAGTTGCTCCTTGGAAATACTGTGGAGCTGTTCTACTCTGTTGTATAGGGTTGTTATGAGTCAGAAGTGACTCAATGGAGATTTTTTTTTTTCTTACGGTACAGATAGATATGTTTATTCTAAACAGCAGCATTTTTGGAGACTTCTTAAGAGGACAGAAGTTTAAAAATAAGTGCCTAGTAAGCCTGATTTTTTGTACTAGTTATATATTGACCAAATCTGTAGATATTTTGTTTTGAGGAAATAATATAAGTACACATTGTTGTGTGTAACAAATTCATTTGAAAAATCAGGAAACTTGAGTACTTCCTACCGGCTCTATTACTAACTGCCTTATTTTTATAGCTTTTTATCTTCTCAGGATCTGTTTCTCTACTATAAGCAGAGAATTTGAACTGAATGACTTTTATTGGCCTTCCTGGCTCTGACAGTTGAGAATTCAAGGTCGTTGACTGTAGTGCTTAGATAAGGCCTATGTGCTCATCATACATAGTCAAATGTACATTTAATTTTCAATTCCACATTTATAAACTGATTCACACGAAAAGAGAATGATTAAAAGGGTTTCCAGTGAATTTATGTCATTCTGAATTTTAGTAATTGAGATTACAAAAAAAAGTGAGGAATTTTCAACATCAGGTAGACAGACCTTCCTCTAAACCATTTTACCTGTTCATTTGCCCTTAAAGTACAGCCGTGCTGTGTCTCTCTCCTTCTCTCTCAGCCTATAGGCAATTCAGAGTTATTTTCACTGTAAGAGATTTGTCACACCAAAGCTATAAAGAGATAGGAAAGGGAATGATTGCCTTATTGCTGCTGCCCCTCAACATCTTGATTTTTGCTTTAGCAGCATCAATGCAGCTGAAATACCTCCCCAAAGACACTGAGGTGACCCTCACCCAGCAGGTCAGGTTTCAGTGCTTTGTAGCTCGCTGTTTGTTCTGCCACAGAGGAAGTCAAGGTCAGGCCAGGTTGTTACAATTTGTTTTTTCCTGCAAGGACTTATATTGCTATAGACACAGAACAGTTTTATTGCAAATTTTGGACATTTCCTCATAATTTAAACTGCTGTTCACTGACTGAGTAGAGGAGGAAGGAATCACTTTTTCACATTCAATGTAAATATTCATCTTCAAAGAATATTCAAATGGTTATTAAAGAGTAACAGACACAGGTAAAGCAATGAACAAATCAATTCACTCCATAAATCATCCTGGAGATTTTGCTTGCAGTGTGTACTTCACTCTAATTGTAATCTTTATTCAAAAATTTTTTTTCAGAATTTTGAGGATAAGAGTAAAGAAAAAAAGGTTCTTCTCACAGAGCTGCCTACTGCCCACACACGTGTACACACACACACACACACACACACACACCCCACAATCACCCTGTTTTGACATTCTCTGTTTACAGCCATGACTTGAATAGAATTGAAATTGACAGTTTTGTCAATTCTTGAGTCTGAGCCAGACTGTGGATAATAGTCAGTTCTAGTATCTGAGCTGATTGTACTTTTGTAAACCTCATAAATGAAGTTCAAGTCTTCTTCTCTCCCATCTTTCATTATCTATAAGGCTGATGGCTATGTATTAAATCAATCAGTGTTGAAGAGAGAGAAGATGGATGGAGGGATGGAGGGGTAGAGAGATGGAGGGATAGGTGATAGATAAATTAAATGCCAGAACTGAAAGGGAATATTTCTGCTCTAGGTTACCTAAATAAAAAGTTTACTTCTTATTGCTTCAAAAAAAGTTTAAGCAAGTACAAAAAGAAGAGACAGAGAGAGAGTGACATGAGAATCAATTACACATTTGTGCACTGATTTACTGTCTACAGACGATGAGCAAGAAAGGGGGAAATATGTTATAAATCAATGAAGACAGTTTGGACACTGGAAGGAGAATGCTATTTGGATTGCCTTCTCCATACCAACTTGAAACATAGCCGATATTAAGAAAAATGACAGTAAAATGTGTGTAAGAAACAATATTGCTACAGTAAGGGTTATTGGAGCCTTCCCTGCATATTCTCCATTTAAATATGGTATCAGTGCTGCTCAGTTTTCCTCTTGTTCTCTCATAAAGACCTAGAAGGCAGATGATTTGAAAGCACATCATTCTGCCTTAGAGAAGAGAAGAGGTAAAAGTAGACTACTTGGGCCAATGAGCAGATTGATGGTATTCCTGGACTTAAAAATACTAGCAGGCCAGTGATAACGTCTGTTGGATTAAATAGAAGCTGTCAAAATAAAGCTGGTAAGTCCTGATCAAGGAAAGAAAAAAATAGGCAATCATATATACCAGGCACTGAATTAACAAATAAAGACTACATTGTGACTGGGGATTGAGAAACCAAGAACCGCATACCAAGAATGAATGGATCTCTGTTACCACAAACCCATATAAGCCCCCTCCGGGATTCTCCACACTCCCAGAAAATAAAACTACTTGGAAGGTGTCAAGAGAACAGGAATTGAAGAGACTCTGGACTTGGACTTAAATATTTTGCTATGATGAGGTAACTATGTTTTGCATGTTGCAAAGATGTGATTTGGAAGGGACAAAGGATGAAGTGTTCTGGATTGGATTGTGTTCCCCCAAAATGTGTGTAGCAATTTGGCTAGGTCATGATAACCAGTATTTTGTGGTGTACCTTCATGACGCATGTCCTCTCTCTGTGACGTTAATGAGGCAGCATGAGTGATGGCTGTGTTAGTGAGTCAGGACTCAATCTATAAGATTGTATGTATCGTGTCTTGAGGCAATCTCTTGGACTATAAGGGAAAAGGATGCAGGGAGAGAGTTGGGGACTTCACAACCAAGAAACCACTGCCAGGAGCAGAGCACTTCATTTGGACTTGAAGTCCCTGCTTCTCAGAAACTCTTAGTACATGGAAAATTGACAAGAATGTTATTCCAGAGCCAATAGAAAAAGACTTCCCCTGGATCTGATGCCCTGAATTTGGACTTTGAGCCTGCTTTTTGGGGAGAAAATAAATTTCTCTTTATTAAAGCTATTCACTTGTGATGTCTCTATTATAGCAGCATTAAATGAATAAGACAGCATGCAAGTAAACCTTTGATGAAGATAATTGAAAATGATGCAGTGGTACATACACAGGGAATTGCCAGAGATTCAAGCCAGATTCAAAAGAGGACATGAATAGAGTCATATCACTGCTGATGTCAGACAGATCTTAGCTGAAAACAGAAAATATCAGACTGACGTTTATCTGTGTTTTAAGGATAATGCAAAAACATTCAACTCAGTGGTTCATAACAAATTCCAGTTAACTACGAGAAGAATGATTACTTCAGAACACTTAACTGTGTTCAAGCAGAACCTGAACATAGATAAGATGCAATTGTTTCAACAAAACACAGTGATAGTGCATGATTTAAAATTAGTAATTTTGCATCAGAGTTGTATCTTTTCACCATACTTATTCAATTTGTATGCTGAACAAACAACTGGAGAAGGTGGACTATGTAAATCAGAGCATAACATCAGGATTAAGGAAGACTCATTAATAATTTGCAATATGAGGGTAATACAACCTTGCTTGTTGAAAGCAAAGAGGACTTGAAGCACTCACTAATAAACATCAAAGACTGCAGCTTTCAGTATGAAGGCAGCATGTACCTCAACATGAAGAAAACAGAAAATGGTCACAACTGGACCAATAAGTGTGATGATGATAAATGGAAAAAATACTGAAGTTGTTAAGAGTTTCCTTTTTCTTGGACTCATGATCAACACCCATAAAGGCAGCAGTCAGAAAATTAAAGGTGTAGCGTCACACTGGGCATAACCATTGTAGAAGATTCTTTTAAGTGTTATAAAACAAAGAAGTGCCCTTTCATACTGGCCCTGGCTGTAATATTTTCAATAATTTTGTATGTGTGTAAAACCTAGACAATGAATAAGGATAAACCACAAAGAATTTGTGTCTTTGAATTATGGTTTTGTTAAAGAAATTTAATATACCCAGACTACCAGATGAATGGAGCTCTGGTGGATTACTGGTTAAGAGCTCAGTGGCTAACCAAGAAGCTGATAGTTCCAGTTAACCAGCCACTCCTTGGAAATCTTATTGGGTTTGAGTTCACTATGTCAGAATCTACTCCATGACAATGAGTTTTAGGGACCAGAAGAGGACATAAGCTGTCTTGAAAGAAGTACAGCCAGAATGCCTCTTTGAAGCCAGGGTAGTGAGTCTTTGTCTCATGTATTTGGGTATCTTATCAGGAGAGACCAGTCTGTGGAGAAGGACACCCTGCTTGGCAACCTAGAGAATTAGAAAAAAAAAAAAAAAAAAAGAGGAAGATCCACAACCAGATTAACCAACACTGTGGCTACAACAATGGACTCAAATATAGAAACTATTGTGAGGATGGTGAAGAAACAGATGGTGTTTTCTTCTGTTTATAGGGTATGTATGAGACAGAACAGACTCAGTAATACCTCCCAACAGCAACCCAGTCAGTATTCCTTAGTGTCTTAGATTGGGTTCTTCGGAGAAGCAAAACCAGTAAAGCATATAAATAAATATAGGGAGAGTTTTATATCAAAGAAATGGCTCATGTGATTGTAGAGGCTGAAATGTTCCAAGTGGATGGATCAGGACAGAGGCTTCTATCAATTCATGTAGCTGCGGTGGCCTATGAACCCCAAATCTGCAGGTTGGAGAGCAGGGCTCCTGCTCTTAGGCTATGAAGATCAGTGAATTCCAAGATCTAAAAATAAGCTGATAGCTCAAGTCCCAAGAACTGGAGGTCAGACACAAGGGAGGTAGCCACAGGATGCAGAGCCAGCAAAAGGCAGAAAGTCTGTTTATACTTGGATTCTGGCTATGCCCCCAAGAAAACTGTCTTTCAACTGATTGGCTACTCATAGCAAATCCAATCATAGAAGTAATCATGCATAAACATTATGGCCCGGCTAAATTGACACACAATCTTAACCAACACACTTAGTAGATGGGAGGATCATTTGCTTAAACAGTAAAGAAGCAGAATTTTCTTTTCACATCTGTGGTGTAACGTGAAATTTTTTTCACCTAGCAACATGCTTTGCCAGTAAGTATTTCACTGTTAATAACAGAAACATTTATTTTTAATCTATGAAAATGATGGAATTCTCAGAAAATTGCCAGAATATTCTAAATTACATCAGATTTGATGATGAATAAGTTTGGAAAAAAGACTACAGAATGAGTCACTAATTATGCTTACTTATTTTAGTAATTTTCTGTGTTCTGGTGTAGGGTGAACCAGCACTGAGGAACTGTGAGCTAATATTTTAAGCACAGCTTGACTTCAATGATATGGATGACTTGGATGAATATGAATTAAATCTATATTTCTGCAAACTAACAAAAATGCTTCAAGGAATGTTAGAAACAGAAAAAAAGAAAATAAATGCATTTATCTGAATATTTACATCATTTCTAACTAGAAATTGTTAATACTGTAAGTGATTAGTATCTCTAGACAAATTTTGACAAAGGAAAATTCTTAATGACAATCATTTCCTCACTACAGCTATATGAAATTGGTTTTTTTATGATAGTTACACTCTTTGATATCAGAACATGATGATATGTGCAGTCCTATGACAAATATTCCTTTTGTTCAAATAAAATGACTTCTTCTCACTACTTGTTGGTCTATGCTTTTTCAGGATAACACAGGCACAAAGTCTCTTTTTATTTCTTTTAACTTGGACTTTACAGCAGTCATAAAATTGGCAAACTCATCATGTCATCATTCCTTCACATGCTGAAGTTCTGTTGTGTCACAATACCTGTTATTTTATGGACAACTTCTGAAATACCACAGATGAGTAGCATATCATTGCTATATAGACCTGAAAATGAATCTAATGGAAATGATTGTTCCAGGAAAGACAAGAAATAGGCTAAAAATAATATGGATCAGTCATGCTTATATCAGATAATCCTTAACCATTGTTAGGTGTTGTCAGATTGGTTTGACTCATGTTGACTCTGTGCAATAGAAGGAAACACTGCTGGGGCCACACCACCTTCACAATCAGTGTTATGCTTGACCCCTTTGTTGTAGTCACTGCTGCATTCCAGCTCATTGAGGGTCTTCCTCATTTTTGCTGACTCTCTAGTATGCATGATGTCCTTCTCTAGAGACTGTCTAGTGGCCGTAGCTTGCAAGAAGGAGTCTGGATAGTGCAGGGGTTAAGTATTTGGCTGTTAATGTGATGGCTGGTGATTTGAACCCCACAAGCTACTCCATGGGAGAAGGGTATGCTACTTTGCTCTTCTAAAGATTATAGCCTTGAAAACCCTATGAGGCAGTTCTGTTCTGCACTATGTCACTATGAGACAAAATCCACACAGGAGCTCTTTTATTTTTTCAGTCCAAATAGCAGTCAACATTTTTGTATTTTCTCAGTTCAGGGTCTTATCATTTTGCTCATCATTTTGTCTTAGTCACTTAACAGAATATTGAGCTCATGTTGGTATTTAATAGAAGTCCATGACTACAACACTTTGAAAAGTAAAAAGGATGAAAATTTAGACTAGGAAAAGGTATGTATCTTCAGGTTTTTAAATCTCTTAAACAATTATTTTAAAAGATAAATTTAAAAACTTCACATTTGTGTGAATTCCTGTTCTTTTCACTTTATGTTTCATTTTAAAATAAACACTACAGATATAAGTATGTATATAGATAATATATATGAATAATATGTCCTCAATCTAAAAAAAATCTGCATTACTTTGCCTAAATAAAAATTGTTGTTCTTAACATTCTTTATATGTGTTCATATTTTTAGATAGTTACATTTTTGTATCCCACAATATTGACACTAACATGGTTAACATATTGCTGTTTTTATAGGATTTTCATAATAAACATTTTAATGGACTGACCCCATCAAGGCATGTATTTTAACTTAGCCATTCTTTTTGTCAAATAATTGAATTCCTTTCAACATTTTAACTTGAGTATTCTGATACTGGCTTCGTTTCCTCAATTATTCAACCTTGCTTTAAGAGGCTGGAGATAAGGATGACAAGTCGAAATGATACTGATCTGAATTAGTATTACAAAATGTGTAGCAATCTAATTGATACCTTACGTACCAGTTTTGTACAAAGTAATTTTCATAACAGTCACACATTTAAAACTTTTGTAATTAGTAATTCCATTTTTGTCCTAGATGCATTTTTGTTTGCTATGGCCTCGATTATTTAGTGTGAAATTTAATTACTAAAATACAAAATTTATATTAATTATTATTTTATTACTACTACTGTGTACTGGGTATGTATACTAGCATGTATGTATAATTTTAGAATTAGGTATCACTTTAGGAAGAGTAAAAGGAGTTTCTGGGTGATGTAAGGAGTCCCTGGGTGATGTAAGGAGTCCCTGGGTGATGAAAATGGTCAAAGCCTCCCAGACGCACTTTGTGAGACAACCCTGGTGACCTGCTTCCAAACAGCCATTGAAAACACTACGGAGTACAGCTCTGCTCCGACACATACGGAGGTCTCTGGAAGTTGAAATTCGTTTGAAGGCGACTGGTTCACTGGTCATTTCAATGTCTTAATGGTAGCTTAGATTTCATTGCTAAACTAAAAAGAACACTAAGAATTAAGACTGAGTGAGAATTTATTTCAATTAAATTTTTTAAGGAATCACTTAAATACACTTCACAGTATAAAGTACACTAATACAAATAACAGCCTTAACTGTGAAATTTACAATGTGCAACCACTTCTTACACTAAAACATTTCAATCTTTATTTCATTACATTATCAAGTGAGATTAATGTTACACTGCTCATGCTCTTTATATTTTTCCTATTTAACATTAATTTTTATATCCATGAAGTATTCTATGTAAAATTTTGCTGAAATCAAAATTAGTATTCTGAAGGATGCAATATGGAAATTGTTTATATACATATTGGTTCACAGTTGACGTCACAGCAAAAACTGTTTATAGAGTTTAACAAATTTATAGCACCACCACAAGCAAATTCAAAAGGAAGTCAGTCTAATGGTGGTATTATGATCAGGAAAAAAAAAGAAGAAATTGCTGTCAGAATTATGACCTGGGATGACATTTATCTTTTATCTGATTCACTGCTTTGATCATGAATAAATGTGAAGAAATTTTTACCTTAACCAAGGACTGTATTATTTACAACTGTATTTTGAATAAAATATTAACATGCATGCATTAAACAAAATATAACAATATTACAAGTGTGATTAATATAAAAGCAACTCATATTTCCTAATGTATTTTCTTTAGCTAATTATTAGTCTTTGCTCAGGAATTATGGAAATTATAAGAGACTATTCATGCTTTTACTTTCATATTTGTAAAAGAACACAAAATAAATATTAAAAAAATTACCCCATCTTTATGTAGTTTATTATGATTATTTGTTTTTTTAAGAATAGTTTTATCAGAAGAAATAGTGAAAAAAGAAAAAAAACTCCAAAAAGTGTTCGACTTATATTAAATACTGACGCAGAGATCCATCCAAATGTATTCCTTGAAGTATCTTGTTTTATTGCTTATTCTGTTGTGATTTAATCTGTTAACTCAATTGTTAATCAACTTCAATGGAACTATTAAAGACCTATACCTTCTAGGTTTCTACAGTTTGATGGGGGTAAATATAAAAATGAAAAATAACGCCACAGGCTTATAGCATCAAGTTGCAACGTGAGCAATATTATGTACTATACAAGGTAAAAGAACAAAGGAATTATTAAGAAATAGAATAAAGAAGTGCTTTTGGGAAATATATTGCTAGTCCTGGTCCAAAACTGTGGAAAGATTTAATGAGGTGGAGAAAGAGGAAATGGGATGATTACCACGGAATGTGTGGCACTGCATGACACCACTGTTTAGAGACCTGTGTTGCATGCTAATGGCTTTAAACTTGGTTTTGTACATATTCAAAAGTCCGTGAACATTTTTCATCAGCAAAATAGCATGACAGGTATTTTAGACTGATTGGTTTGGTTATCAAGATTTGAATTTTTGGAGGTGGGGTAGAGGCTTTTGGGAGGGTATAAGAGGAATAACTTTTACTACATGTATATTCACCCACCAGTGACAAAATAACCTTTTTGTAAGTTTCCTGGCAGAAGGCCTTGGTAAGGAGTAAATATCAGCAACACTTTTAAAGAAAAGTTAATAATATATGACATCAGGGTGAATAAAGAGAAGAAGTATAAATATAAAGTATTCCAGAGAATGTGTGACTGAATAATGAAATTTATAAAGAGCTTTGATTTGGGGGGGAAATATTCACATTACAGTGGATCACTATTTTGTAGCCTTCCTTACCATGGAGACATAATTTCAACCCGTGAGTGACTCCAAATGAAGCCACTACCTTTAAGGTGATTCTGACTCACAGTGACCCTAACTTGTTCCATAGTTTCCAAGGAGTAAATGGCAGATTTAAACTGCCAATCACTTGGTTAGCAGATACAGCATAAAACCACTATGCCACAAGTGAATGAGCAGCTGAGGAAAATAAAGTCTACACATTCTTCACGAAGGATTGGTTAGTTTTATCCTGCTTGACTTGAAGTGAGCCATCCCAGAGACTGGAGAGAGAGAACCTCACCTCCACCAAGGAGGAAAGGCCAGAGGAGAATTCATCCTATTGATCCTGGTTTCTAATAACTTAAAGGAAGGTAATAGCATCAGATAAGAATAACAGGGTCAAGTGAGAGTAATAGTATCAGGAAAGGAGGATAAAGGTAAAGTGAGCAGCCCCCACTTGTCTGTCAGTGGAGACTTGCTTTTTGCTGTGATTCTGGAAGCTAGCCACTGTTATTTAGGTACTAACAGAGTCATCCATGGTAGACAGGCTTCAACTGAGACTAAGGCTTCAACTCTGACTAAGACAGAGTAGGCAGAAGGACCTGGCAGTCTACTACTGAGAAGAATTACCCAAGGAAAACCTTATGCATAGCAGCTGAACATTGTCAAATATGGTGCTAAAAAGTGAGCCACCCAGATTGGAAGGCAACTGGGGAAAAGCTGCCTCCTCAAAGTAGAGTATACCTTAATGACATGGGTGGGGTATGGCCTTTGGGATCTTCATTCACTGAGGTGACATGATTCAAAATGAGAAGAAACAGCTTCAAATGTCTATTAATAATCAGGACATGGAGTGTATGAACTAGGAAAACTGGGAATAGTTACAAATAAAATTGAACACATAAACATCAATGGCCTAGGCATTAGTGAGCTGAAATAGACCAGCTTGGGCCATTTTGAATCAGACAGTCATATGGTCTGCTATGCTTGGAATGTATACTTGAAAAGGAATGTTGTTGTGTTCATCATCAAAAAGAACATTCAAGATCTGTCCTGAAGTACAGTGCTGTCAGTGCTAGGATAATATCCATACACCTACAAGGAAGGTCAGTTAATATGACCATTATTCAAATTGACGCGCAAACCATTAAGGCCAAACATGAAGATTGAAGATTTTTACCAGCTTCTGCAGCCTGAAATAGACCGAACATGCAGTCCGGTTGCATTGATAATTATAGATGATTGGAATGCGAAAGTTGGAAACAAAAAGGATTGGTAGTTGGAAAACATGGCATTGGTGATAGAAATAATGCCAGAGATCACATGACAGAATTTTACAAGACTAACAACTTCTTTATTGTAAATATCATTTTTAACTAATACAAATGGTGACTGTACACACCGACCTCACCAGATGGAATATACAGGAATCAAATTGGTTACATCTGTGGAAAAAGATGATGGAAAAGCTCCACATCAGTAGACAGAAAACAACCAGGTGCAGGCTCAGGCACAGATCAATTGCTCAATTGCAAATTCAAACTGAAACTGAAGAAAATAAAAACAAGACCATAAGAGCCAAAGTATGACTTGAGTGTATCCCTCCTGAGTTTAAAGACCATCTCAAGAACACCACTAATGACCAAACACCAGATGAATTGTGGAATGGCATCAAGATATTATCCATGGAGAGATCAAGAGGTCATTAAAATGACAAGAAAGAAAAAAAAGACCAAACTGCATGTCAGAAGAGACTCTGAAACTTGCTCTCAAAAGTTGAGCAGCTAAAGCAAAAAGAAAGAATGGTGAAGCAAAAGACCTAGACAGAAAATTTTAAAGAGCAGCTTCAGAAGACGAAAGAAAGTATTATAATGACATGTGCCAAGGGCTGAAAATGGAAAACCAGAAGGAAAGAACACATTCTGCATTTCTCCAGCTGAAAGAACTGAAGAAAAAATCCAAGCCTCGAGTTGCAATAGTGAAGGATTCTACAGGCAAAGTATTAAACAATTCAGGAAACATCAAAACAAGATGGAAGGAATACAGTCATTGTACCAGAAAGAACTAGTTGATATTTGGCCATTTGAAGAGGTAGCAAGTGATCAGGAACCGACGGTAATGAAAGAAGTCGAAGCTGCACTGAAGAAATTGGCAAAAATGAAGCTCCAGGAATTGATGGAGTATCAACTGAGATATTTCAACAGACAGGTGCAGGGCTGAAAGTGCTCACTTGTCTATGCCAAAAAATTTGGAGGACAGCTACCTGGTCAATTGACTGGAAGAGATCCATATTTACACCCATTCCAAAAAATGGTGATCCAATCGAACGTGGAAATTACTGTTAACAATAGCATTAATATCACAAGTAAAATTTTGCTCAAAATCTTTCAAAAGTGGCTGCAATAGTATATTGACAAGGAACTTCCATAAATTGAAGCTGGATACAGAAGAGGATGGGTAACCAGAGATATAAGATGTGAACAGAACAAGGGGACACTGCATGGTTCAAAGTAAAGAAAGGTGTGCATTAGAGA
Source organism: Heterohyrax brucei (assembly GCA_028571685.1). Taxonomy (NCBI): domain Eukaryota; kingdom Metazoa; phylum Chordata; class Mammalia; order Hyracoidea; family Procaviidae; genus Heterohyrax; species Heterohyrax brucei. The sequence goes on from CM053146.1 coordinate 92,665,535, forward strand.
TGTATCCTTTTACCATACCTTTTCAACCCATGTGCCAGGCAAACAGTCTGACAAACTGGATTATTTAAAGAAGAATGGGGCATCAGTATGGGAAAAACAAACAGATCTGTTCTGGAAGAAGTGCAGCCAGAGTGCTCCTTGGAAGCAAAGATGGGAAGACTGTGTCTTACATACTTCGGACATGATGTCTGGCATGTTCAGTCCCTGGAGAAGGACATCATGCTGGGTAGAGAGGGGGGTGAGTGAAAAAGAGGAAGACCCTTGATGAGACGGATGGACACTGTGGCTGCAACAATGGGCTTAAGCATAAAGACGGCTGTGGACATGGCACAAAACTGGGCATTGCTTCATTCTGCTACTCATAGGGTCACTATGAGACAGAACTGACCTAACTCCACAGCTCCTAAAAAAAACACAGAAAATCTAAAACAACAACAACAACAAAACCCTCATTACCCAGGAGTCAATTCCAACTCCTAGTGACCTTATGCGATGGAGAAAACCACCACATAGAGTTTCTAAGGAGTGCCCAATGGATTAGAACGGCTGACTTCTGGTTAGCAACCATGGCAGTTAACCACTGTGCCACCAGAGTTTCCTGTTAATATTTAAATTGAAATAAATAAAATGAAAAGAAAAAAATTAAAATGAGCATATGTTTAGACACTAAATTATTTTGTGACAATTATAATTTGTGATGCAGTAGTGCCATCCTATTTGATTAATTGATAAGTGTTTATTAAATATTTGGAGTCCTGGTATCTCAGTGTTTAAGAGCTTGGCTGTTAACTGAAAGGTCAGCAGTGCGAATTTACCAGCTGTTTCTTGGAAACAGTATGGCACAGGTCTACTCCTTTATATGAAGTCGCTATTAGTCAGAATCAACTTGATGGCAATAGTAAAATAGATATTTATTAAGTATTTAAGATATAAATGTAAATTCTTATTTTTTTATTTAACATGACTTAGTGCAAATGTACATTCCCGTATAAACTTACATGCCCACCTATATGCAGCTTCCACTGCTCTCTCTGTCCAGTGACAGCACACTATTCCTCTCTGCTCCATACATGTCTCATCCTCCCAACAGCCTCCTTTCCCCTCCTCTCCACCCACTCTCCTTCCTCCAGCCAGAGGTCAGCAGGATGATATCCTATAGATGTATAGAACCATAAAGTGCATCCACTATGTGGTCACCCTGCATTGCCAAGTCCAATCCATCCCTGTCCAGAGTGGACCTTCATTATAACTTATGGGTAACGGCAGCATCAGGGCTGGGGGCCATGCTCTGAGGGGAACCCCAAAACCACTGGACCATCAATGGAGGTCTTTTAGTGGGGATCTCAGGGTGCACCCCATTTTATTCTTGTGTTGTCGGTGAGACTCCCCTCTGTGAGCTCCATCGTGGCTATCACTGGTGGTGGCCGGGCACTATCAGGTACTTCCAGTCCCAAGTCGATGTAGGCACCCACTCTTATGGGTCTCTCTGTCTTCTAGGTTGTCTTTACCACATGTCATTTTGGTCCTCGGTGAGCATCCGTTCCTGCTGAGTTGGGATCATTTGCTGTGTCCTCGAATGGCAGCTTGGCAGCTTTTAAGACCCCAGACGCCACTCACCAATGTGGGGTGCAGAGAGCTCTCTTAGCAAAACACTAGTTGTGCCAGTTGGCCTCGATTTCACCTAAGAGCATGGTCCCCTGCCCCCTGCCCCAGCTACTCTACCCTTGCAATATTGGGTTAAGATGGAAGGAGTACTTAAGTTATGCTGCAGTTCACTTAATGTTGTTCTTGTTTCTAATGTGTGCTATCACCGCTTTCTCCCAGATTTCTAGCAACTACCTAAACTAAGCCCTCGCCACATCACCTTCCTTCCCTCCCCTCCCTTGCAGCTGTCAAAGAGTCTTTTATTCTATACACAAGTCTGTTTTTGAGATCTTATCGTAGAGGTCTCATACAGTATTTGTCCTTTTGTCACTGACTACTTTCACTGAACATAATGCTTCCAGTTGAAACCAGGTTAGGAGATGTTTCCTGGAATCATCGTTATTCTTTATCATTGCGTAGTGCTACATTGAGAATATGTACCATAGTTTACCTGTCCATTCTTCTATTGTTGGGCATCTGGGTTGATTCCATCTTTTTGCTATCATGGACTGTGCTGCGATAAACATTCTGGTGCATGTGTCCATTGGTGTTAAAGGCCTTGATTCTGTAGGATATATTCCAAGTAGTGAAATTATTGGGTCAAATGGTATATTGATATCCATTTTTTTAAGGAAGCGCCAGATTGCTTTCCAAACAGGACAGATCATTTTGCAACCCCACCAACAGTGTAGGAGGGTTCCACTTTCTCCACAGCCTCTCCAGCATTTATTGTTTTGTGTTTTCTGGATCATGGCCAATCTTGTTGGGGTGAGATGGTATCTCATTGTTGTCTTGATTTGAATTTCTTTAATAACTAAAGATCGTGAACATGTCCGCATGTGATTTTTGACTGCCTGGATCTCCTCTTTAGTGAAATGTCTGTCCATCTCCTTTGCCCATCACTTAATTGGATGGTTTATCTTCTTCTTATTGATATTTGTAGTATCTTACAGATTATTGAGATTAGGCATCGGTCTGACATAGAGTTGCCAAATATTTTTTCCTATTCTGTGGGTGTTCTTTTAATTCTATTAATAAAGTCTTTGGAGGAGCAAAAGTGTTTGATTCTTAATAGTTCCCATTTATCTATTTTCTTTTCTGTTGATTGTGGTTTCTTTCGCAGATTTTGGAGTCTGTCCTCATTGCGTATTAAAATTTCCATTGTTGTTCCTACCTTTTCTTGGATGAGCTTTATCATTTTAGGTTTGATATTTAGGTCTTTTTTCCAGTTGGAGTTGGTTTTTGTATAAGATGTAAGATATGGATCTTGATTCAGTTTTTTGCAGATGGATATCCAATTTTGCCAGCACCATTTGTTGAAGAGACTGTTTTTACCCCAGTTTAATGTCTTAGGGCCTTTGTCGAATATCAACTGTTCATAGGCAGATGGTGTCATCTCTGGGGTCTCAGTTCTGTTCCATTGATCCAGCTGTCTGTTCTTGTAGCAGTACCAGGCTGTTTTGACCACTGTGGCAGTGTAGTATGTTCTCAGGTCAGGTAATGAGAGGCCTTCCAGTGTGTTCTTCTTCTTTAGTAGTACCTTGCTTAACCGGGGCTTCTTCCCTTTCCAAACAAAATTGGCAATTTGTTTCTCCATCTCATTAAAAAAGGTCACTGGAACTTGTATTGGGATTGCATTATATAAATAGATTGCTTTGGGTAAAATAGACATTTTCACAATGTTAAGTCTTCCTATCCATGAGCGGGGTAGGTTTTTCCATTTATCTAAGTCTCTCTTAGTTTCTTGTAGTAAGAGCCTGCAATTTTCTTTGTAAAGGTCTGTTGTTTCTCTGGTTAGATTAATTCCTAGGTACCTTATCTTCTTAGGGGCTATCATAAATGGTATTGATTTGATAATTTCTTCCTTAACAGTCTCGTTGTTGGTATAAAGGAATCCTACTGATTTACTTATGTTTATCTTGTATCCTGAGACTTTGCTGAACTCTTCTATCAGTTTGAGTAGCTTACTTATAGATTCCTTGGGGGTTCTCTGCATATACAATCATATCATCTGCAAACAGGGAGACTTTAACTTCCTCTTTGCCGATGCAGATGCCCTATATTTCTTCGTCTTGTCTAATTGCTCTGGCTAGAACTTCTAGCACAATGTTCAGTAGGAGAGGTGAGAGTGGGCATCCTTGTCTAGTTCCTGGTCTCAAGGGAAAATCTTTCAGTCTCTCTCCATTCAGGATGATGTGGGCAATTGGCTTTGTATAAATGGCCCTTATTGTGTTGAGGAATTTGCCGTCTAGGCCCATTTTGCTAAGAGTTTTTAGCACGAACAGGTGTTGGACTTTATCGAATGCCTTTTCTGCATCAATGGACAAAGTCAGGTGATCCTTGTCTTTTTTGTTATTCATGTAGTTAATCACATTGACTGTTTTTCTGATGTTGAACCAGGCTTGCATCCCTGGTATGAATCCCACTTGGTCATGATGGATTATTTTCTTGGTATGTTGTTGATTCTATTGGCAAGAATTTTGTTGAAGATTTTTGCACCTAGATTCATGAGTGATATAGGTCTGTAGTTCTCCTTCTTTGTTGGGTCTTTCCCTGGTTTAGGTATCAGGGTTATGCTGTCTTCATAGAATGAGTTTGGGAGTACTCCATCTCTTTCTATACTGTGAAATAGTCTCATTAGTATTGGAGATAACTCTTCTCTAAATGCTTGGTAGAATTCTGCAGTGAAGCCATCTGGACCCGGACTTGTTTTGGTTGGCAGTTTTTTGATGACCTTTTCAATCTCTCCCTTTGCGATGGGTTTATTATGTTGTTCTGCTTCATGTTGTGATAATTTGGGTAGGTGGTATTAGTCAAGGAATTTGTCCATTTCCCCTAGGTTTTCAAATTTGTTAGAGTACAGTCTTTCATAGTATTCTGTTGTGATATTTTTGATTTCTGTTGCATCTGTGGTGACAACTCCCCTCTCATTTCTAATTTAGGTTATTTGTTTCCTTTCCTGCTTTTCTTTAGTAAGTTTAGCCAGTGGTTTGTCAATTTGGTTGATCTTTTCAAAAAACCAACTTTTCGTCTTTTCAGTCTTTTCAATTGTTTTCCTATTCTCTAATTCCTTTAGCTCTGCTCTAATCTTTATGATCTCATTTCTTCTGGTGCCCCAGGAGTTCCTCTGTTGTTCTCTTTCTACTTGTTCAAGCTGTAGGGTTAGTTCGTTGATTTGATTTCTTTCTTCCTTCCAGATGTGTGCATTTATGGAGCTAAACAGACCTCTGAGCACTGCTTTGACTATATTCCATAGATTCTGGTAGGAAGTGTTTTCGTTCTCATTGGAAGCCATGCATTTGTTTAATTCATTCTTGATTTCCTCTATAACCCATGTTTTCTTGAGCAAGATATTGTTCAGTTTCCAAGAGTTCCACTTTCTATCTATGTTTTTATCTGCTATTGATTTCAACTTTGATGGCTTTATGATCTGAGAAGATGCTTTGCAGTAATTCAATGGTATGAATTTTGTTGAGCATTGCATTATGGCCTATCACATGGTCAATTCTGAAGAATGTTCCATGTGCACTGGAGAAGAAGGTGCAGTTGTCTGCTGATGGGTGGAAAGTTCTGTACATATCAATGAGGTTTAGTTGGTTAATTGTGGCAGTGAGGTCTTCTGTATCTTTACTGAGGTTTTTTCTAGATGATCTGTCTAGTAATGAGAGTGGAGTGTTAAAGTCTACTATTATTGTGGATTCATCTAACTCTCTTTTGAGCGTAGTCAGTGTTTCTTCAACGTATTTAGGTGCTCTGATATTAGGTGCAAAAATATTTAATATAGTTAAGTCTTGGTTGTGTACTGAACCTTTCAGCAATAAATTGTGTCCATCTTTGTCCACGATGGTGGATTTGACATTAAAATTGATTTTGTCTGAGATTAGAATTGCCACCCCTGCTCTTCTTTGTTCATTGTTAGCTTGATATATATTCTTCCATCCTTTAATTTTCAGTTTGTTCCTATCTTTAGGTCTCAAGTGAGTTTCTTGTAGACAATATATGGATGGGTCATGTCTTTTGATTCAAGATGACACTCGGTGTCTCTTTACTGGAGCATTCAGTCCATTCACATTCAATGTAATTGTTGATAGGTATGTGTTCACTGTTGCCATTGTGTTATGTTTATTCTTATGTTGATGTTTTCTCTGTTGTTCTTATTAGTCTGTTTTGGGATGTTCTTTTTTGTGAGTTGATTTTTCACCTTTTTCAGAGTTGTTTTTGTAGTCATTGAGGCTCCTATGTTACCTTTCTTGAAATGGTATGATACATCTTTGTTGTGCTTTACAGTTGCCCCTATGATCCCCCTGAATAAACTATATATAAACCCAATTTTAATTACTACCAGGCTTGTCCTCTTCCTCTCCATCTGGAAGGACTGTAACAACTGTTGTACATCCCTCTTTTTATTACGATGACATCATAGTTTTCATGATGATCACTGGATTGCTTCTTTCCATATCAAAGCTGTGATTGGCTTTGGAGCCTTCCCTAACTGAGTAGAGTAGTGAGTAGTGTGTCGTTCTAAAATATGAAGTTAGTGGTTTTGTTCTTCTAAGCCAGAGCCAAGAAATTCTTTCAGTATTTCTTGTAGTTTGGGTTTGGTTTTCACAAAGTCTCTGAGTTTCTGTGTATCTGGGAATGTCTTAATTTCATTTTCGTATTTGAAAGATAGTTTTGCAGGATATATAATTCTTGGTTGGAAGTTCTTCTCCTTCAAGACTTTGAATGTGTCATGACACTGTCTCCGTGCCAGCATGGTTTCTGCTGAGAAACCTGACAAGGGCCTACAGGGTTTCCCTCTGAATGTTAGCTTTGCTTTGAGTCTTGCTGCCCTTAAGGATTGCTGCTTATGTTTCATTTTGTTAAGCTTGATTATAATATGTCTTGGAGTCTTTCTTTTGAGATCTGTATCGGGTGGCATATGATACACATCTGAGATGTCTATATTCTCTTCCTTCATGATTTCTGGAAAGTTTTCTTTCAGCAGCTCAGCAATGATGCTCTGTGTGTTCTCAGATGTCTCACCCTGTTCAGGGACTCCAATTAATCGAAGGTTGTTCCTCTTAATAGAGTCCCACATGCTTCTCAATGTTTCTTCGTTTCTCTTGTTTCTTTTTCCTGATTTCTGCTCATAGACGCTGGCCTCAGTAGCTCTGTCTTCCAAGTCAGAAATTCTTTTTCTATTTGTTCCATTCTGTTTTCTTGGCTTTGCATGGAAGTTTCTATGTCTTTGATTTCGTTCTTGATCTGTTGGATTTCACAGTACTGGTGTTCCATCAGATCGAACATCTTGCTTAATTTTTCATTTTGTTCTGCTGCATTTTGTATAAGTTCTAGAAGGGCTCTGTATATAATCATTTTGTATTCACTTTCTGATGCTTTCATAAAAGTTTCTTCATCTGGAAAACTCCTTAGTTGCTTTGCTTGGGACCCTTCTGAAACCATGGGTGATTTCTTGTATGCCACAATTGTCTGTTGCTTTTTGGGTCTCATGTGAGTATGTAGAGGCTGGAAGTGGTACTGTGAGGATGGATTGCAGATGTTTCTCTAGGCTGTCTTAAAATGTAAAGCAAAAGTTATCTGAACCACTTCACAAGTCAGTCAAGTTTTCAGCTGTATAGGTCCCTCTTCTCAACTGACAAAGTAAGCGCTACAACATCCAACCCCAGATGATAACAAACTAGTTCAGAATACAGCAATGCTACTGCCCTGTTGGCCTCTGCCAACACTGCGTAGAGTACTGCTTTTGTGATAGAAAAGCGCTCTCTTGTGGGCAGGCTCTGACTCGCAAGCTAAGAATTAGGTCAAGCTGCGGCCACCGTATCCAAGATGTTGTCCTCCACACAGGCAGCAGATAGAGGGGCTAAAGGTGCCAAGAGGTAGTGATTCCTCTGCTTCCGTTGCAGGGCCCCCAACATAGGTGGCCTTCAGTAAATTACTACTTTTCTGTCAGAGAAGCGCTGTCCTGTTTTCAGGAGCTGGCTCCCAGGCTAAGAATTAGATCCTGCTAAAATCTTGGCACCGACATGGTGTCCTGCACACTGAATGCAAAATTCCGTACAAACCCCGCTGAGGCAGATATAAAACTACAAGCTCAAAGTGGCTAGATTAAGAGAGTCTTAAGCCTGACTCTCAAAATATGGCAATTTCACCTGCCTATTCCCTCAGCAGTGTGTCTGAGTCTAGCTGCTAGGCAGAACCCTGCTCCTCCTGCCGACCAAGACAGAGGAAAAAAAGTCAAAGTGGTGCGTTTACCTTCCATCCGTGAGAGCCAGGGATAGCCTGGATGGGGAGTCAGCCTAAGAGAGGAGGTTTTTCACTCAATGGTGTGAAGTCCAATGTAACAGCCCTGTGCCATGTCCTGGGGCTGATTAGGTGACCAGAAGGCTCCGTTTGATTATCAGTTCAGGTCTTGGTTTCCAGAGGGATATAAGGAGACGTGTGCTTAGTCTGCCATCTTGACTCTACCCCCCTAAATGTAAATTCTTTATGGTTTAGAGACAGCAATATAAATCCCAAACCATTTGGTTGGTTTGAGCTCTTAATTTTACATGTAAATATATACACATTTGTACTTAAACATACACCAAAATTAACACTGTGGTTAATGGAAATCAATATTATTCAAATAAAAAGAAGGATAGATCATTAGGAAATCAACTAATTTGGACTCTGGATATCATTTTTCCATGATATTTGAAAGTAAGCATCTTCACATTTTGTATGGTCTGTATAAGAAGTGTGAAGCCACATCAATGGAGAATGTAAAAGCATTGAATGGTGAAGAGTTTTTCCATTTTTATTCTCTTTATAGTTCAATAACTCTTTATTTTCAAGTCTGTTGAAAATTTGTTGTATCACCTCTTCAAGAAGTATACAATACTTGTCCCACAGAAAAAAACTTTCTGTTTTTATCTAAACTTCCCAGTTCCCACCTAATCTGGAACTAGAGAGACGATAAATGATTCATATTCAATTGCAAATTTCTAACACAATAAAGTAAGTCTTATAAATAATAAATGATATAATAAAAGAACTAAGAGAAATTGGGAAAATGTATTAATTTGTTTATTACTGTAGTCAAGATGAATTTAAGTGTCTTATAAAAACAGGTTTAATTGAAGACTCATGTGCAGAATAAAAGACTCTTTGGTGGCTACAAGGGAGGGGAAGGAGGGAGGGAGAGGGCTGGTTATAGATTAGACACTTGATAGAAATTTGGTTGGGTGAAATCAGTGACAGCACATGTTAGAAAGAAGACCAATTTAACTGGACTTCAATATAACCTGAAAACTCTTCCAATCTTTCCCCCCGTTTATTCTTTTTTTTTTTATTATGACTTAGTGAAAAATGTATATTCTCATATAAATTTACATGGCCACCTATATGCAGCTTCCACTGCTCTCCCTGTCTTGTGACAGCACACTATTCCTCTCTGCTCCAAACATGTCTCATCCTCCCAAAAGTCTCCTTTCCCCTCCTTTCCATCCACTCCCCTTACTCCAGCCAGAAGTCAGCAGGATATGTCCTATAGATGCATAGAACTCTTCCAATCTTAACCCAATATGGCAAGGACAGAGAATCAGGGGCAGGTGTCCAGAGACCATGCTCTCAGGGGACATCAAGGCCAATTGGAATAACTAGCCTATTGCTAAGGGAGTCTTCTCCAACCCATATTGGTGAGTGGCATCTGGGGTCTTAAAAGCTAGCAAGCTGCCACTTGAGGTACACCAAATGGTCCCAACTCAGCAGAAACATATGATCACCAAGGACCAAAATGACATGTGGGAAAGAGAACTCAGAAGACAGAAAGACCCACGTGAATGGGTGACTAAGTCAACATGTGACCAGAAGAACCAGATGGTGTCTGGCTGCCTCCAGTGACAGCTGTGATGTGGTTCACAAAGTTGAGTCCTAGAGGCAATATGAGAATAAGAAGGAGTGCACCCTGAGAACCCTGCTAAAAGACTGCAATGGATGGTTCAAAGGACTGGGGGTTCCACTGGGAGCATGGCCCCTAGAACTGATGATACCCCTGATCGTAAATCGTTACTGAGGTCAACTCCTCGGACAGGAATAGTTGGACTCAGTGACACAGAGTGACCGTATTGTGTGTGCACTTTACGGTTCTATGCATCTATAGGATGTTGTCATACTGACCTCTTATTGAAGGGGAGTGGAGAGGGTGAAGAAGAGCAGATGGAAGATTGTTAAGAGGATATGACTTGTATAAAACAGAAAAGAGGAGTGTGCTATCCCCAAGCAAGGAGAGCAGTAGAAGCTGCACATAGGCAGGCAAGTGAATTTAAACCAGATTGTACACTTTCACTCAATGACAATAAAACACACACACACACACACACACACAAGAAATTAATTGATAGTGTTACATAGGATTTACTTTTCTTAGTTACAGAGATAAGACTTTTTTTTTTCTCATCACCTTAAGCTTTCCTATTTGTCTCAAAAGAAAAAATAGTTATGGAAAGTACTCTCATGCTGAGTTATTGTCAGTTTTTTAAATGCAAAATTTTTGTTTTATTCAATGTAAGATTTTTACTTGCAGAAGAGGTAGTAAACTTTTGGTTGCATAGTGTCATGGACTGAACTGTGCCCGTCCAAAATGTTTGTCAACCTAGGCAAGTCATGTTTCCCAGAACTGTATGATTGTCTGCCGTTTTGTCATCTGATGTGATATCCCCGGGTGTTATAAATCCTGTGACTATGATGTAATGAAATGGATTAGTGTAAGTTATATTGATGAGATCTAAAAGACTAGATAGTTTCTTCAGGCAACCTCTCTTGAGATGTAAAAGAGAAGGGAGCCCAGAGACAGGGGAACTTCACACCAACAACAAAGCAGTCCTGGGAGCACAACACATCCTTCGCAGCTGAGTCCCACTGAGATGCTCCCAGACCAAGGGAAGACTGATGTATTACAAGGGCCTTCCTCCAGGGCTGACAGATAGAGAGCTTTGGTCTGGAGCTACCACTCTGAATTTGGACTTCCAGCCTACCTGACTGGGACAGAATAAACTTGTTTTTGTTGATGCCATCCACTTGTCATATTTCTCTTGTAGCAGCACTAGTTGACTAAGCCACATAGTCATATTGCAATAATGCCTGTCATTAGTGGTTTCTTATAAAGCGATTAGCCTGGTGTTCAAAAGTATGGTAAAACATACAGTTTCTGGATAAATTAGGTATTTGATTTTATGTTCATTAAAAGAACCATCAGTAATAAGTATGATAGTAAAAATACTATTTTATATAGTGAATATCACTATGCCAAAGGATTTTATTTAATCAATACATCAATAATATTGATGGCTTTACATGGGGTTAAATTTTATATTATAATACAGTCTACTAGTATTTTTGGCTTTTTTTTAACTAATATAGATGTGTTTATTAGTGAGTTAATTTTACTTACTATATTAATTCATTCATGTATAAGATGTTTGTGTGCCTGTGTGAAAATGATGTATGATGTAACAAAAGTGAGCCGTCTGCAGACATTTGCAGAATGAAAGAGTGATGTCATGTGTGCATGAGTATTTGTGTGTGAGTACAATTTTGAAATCAAGTGACATCTTTGGCAATTGACAGTGCATATAGAGATTGCTCATTGACGTCAATATGTGTCCTGTAGACTTGAGAGGCCTCAAAGTGTATCAGTTGTTTCTAGAATTTGTTTTGCACTCCAGTTAGTGTTTCTTGCTTAGCTCAAGCAAGAAGTTTATTTTCCAACAACATACTCTATTTCTCAGTACCCTAATACAATAGGACCCCTGGTGGCACAGCGCAGGGGTTAACAGCTTAGCTTCCAACCAGAAAGTTGGCAGTTTGAATCTACCAGCTGCTAACTGAAAACCCTATGGAGCAGTTCTTTTCTGTCCTGAAGGGTGATTATGAGTGCAGGCTGGCTAGATGGCAGGGGTTTGGGTTTTCTCCTAATACAGTTCTACAGATTCTGGACAGTTGAAAAAGAGAGTCTTTTTTTTACGTAGAAAATGTTAGCTGGAACACTTTAGAACAAGCCAAGTTCTGCAATTAAATAGCTGAAAGGGAAAAAAAAGTACTTTTAATCCTCTTATACTTCATTTTAGCTCATTTGAAATATATATATATGTATATTAAAATAACCTGAAATCTGAGTAAAGTTAAACCTTAAATGATACTTATCACTTTTTCTTTGTAAAATTGACAGTATTTTTTTTTTCATTTAAAGTAAATGGAAAGAAATCAGATAGTACATTAGTGGTAGGAGTAAAGTGCAAATAATGTCTCATGATAGCACAAATAATGTCTCATGATAGTACAAATGCATGTAGCTGTAATTTAAGTTGTGGGATATTTTTGCAATATGATAAAACCAAATTAGAAAAATTTATCAATTTACATTTAGTTTATAAAAGCTAAATTTGTCTTTAGTTTATAAAACATATCTGGGTTTCTTTTTTTAAATGAAAATTAAATTTAAAAAATCAGATAGATACTTTTTATAAACTTAATATAGCTATTTTATTTAAACTGGCTACATGAACATTCTTTTTTGCTTTCAAAGAAAAGAGAGGAGTAGAAACGTACTTGTGTGATTTAGGATTCTTTTAATAAATGATGAAAGAAATGTGTCTACATAAATTACTTTAAAAATAAAGAGTAAAATATTTTCTTTAATTTTTAAATTGTGATTAAGTGAAAGTTTATAGTCCAAGTCAGTTTTCCATATTACCTCTCTGCCACTCTATCTGCTCTCCTCACCCCATGACAGCACACTCTTCCTTTTCACTCTCTACTTCCAGTATCCACTCAACCAATACTTATTCCCTCCTTTCGATCCTCTCTTCTCCCCTCTAGAAAGAAATCAGTATGACAGCCTCATATATATATATGAAACCATTAAAGTACACACCACACATGACTCACTCTATGTCCCCAAGTCCTTTTTTTTTAAAGTGAGATAAACTTCCAAAGGGTGAGGTTCAGACTGTTTAATCAGGACATCACCTGTGCTTCACTGAAATCTTATTTTTTTAATCTGTTGGTTTTCTCCTTTCACTAGTCTTTCCCAAATCTACAAGATAAACTTTCTTATTCATATCTATTGAAAAAGATTTTTTCCTTCCTCTTCAAAAAATGAATAAATAACAAAAGTGTGTTACATTATTGGATACATTGAAGTTTAGTGCCAATCTTGAGCATTCTACCACAGGAATGTCATATGTCAGTGGCTTTTTTTAATCCCTGAATCATTAACTGTAGGTAAAGCAGTGCTCAAAGGACAAACTGGAGTAAATCCCATGTAATAATACATATTTCTATCCTGTCATACAGGATTATTATGAATGAGAATTGACTTGATGGCAGAGAGTGATTTTATACTATTTGGGAGAGAAAAGCTAGACAAGCAGTCAGCAATATACACTTTAATATCAAACATTTTTTCCTCTTCTTTTTTAATAGTTCACTCTTACCATTTTCTCAAATCCAGAGGTCAGATAAGATTGGACGTTCAAGATATTTGATGGTGGAAACTACCCTAACTAAATTAAGATACCTTACTATAGGGTAGCTATGAGTCAGCATTGATTCAATGGCACTGGGTTTGGTTTGGGTTAACTATACTGGTGGAAACCCTGGTAGAATAGTGATTAAGTGCTATGGCTGCTAACCAAAAGATCGGTAGTTCAAATCCACCAGGTGCTCCTTGGAAACTCTATGGGACAGTTCTGCTCTGTGTATAGGGTTGCTATGATTTGGAACTGACTCCACAGCACTTTTTTTTTTTTTTTTAATTATAATGGAATCACTGGTAGCATAGTGGTTAAGTGCTTACAGCTGCTAAACAAACGGTCAGCAGTTGAACCCACCAAGTGCTACTTGGAAAGTCTGCGAAGCAATTCTATTCTGTCCTGTAGGATTACTATAAGTCTGAATAGACTCCAAGGCAACAGGTTTTACTTTAACTATAATGGGGCAGGTGGGATGGTGGTAGGGGCCAAGTAGAGGCAGTCAGCCAACAAAGACAAGTTTGGTATGGTTGCCATAATGGACAGTGGAGTCAAAGTAGTAATCAAAATTAAAAAACAAAAACATAAAAGAAAAAACAAACACACTGCCATCAGTACATTCTGATCATAGCGGCCCTGTAGATAGAGTAGAACTGCCCCACAGAGTTTCTAAGGAGTGCCTGGTGGATTTGAACTGCCAACCTTTTGATTAGCAGATGTAGCTCCTAACCACCACACCACTAGGGTTTCCAGTGATCAGAATAGTGTGACTTATATGAGTTTATGGCTTTCTTCTTAGATATTGTGTCCCCAGGAGTGAAATAGATAGGAAATCTACTAAATATTTACTTGATCTATTATAACAGAAGAATTTTAGGTCAAGTGAACAGTAGTCTAAATTGAAACACCAAGATAGAAACTCATGGTCCCTCAATCATTTGCCAAACTTGAGCCACTTTAAGGTCCAACCCCAAAGGAGAGGTCAGGAACCCTTTAGCAAAGGCCTCACTACACTGCCAAAAATTTATACTATTAAGCTTTCTTTCAGTCTTCTCCAAAGTGATCTACAGATTTTTCTTACAGCAACTATTTGTTGAGGAAAGGGAAGTGATTGGACTTTTAGAGGATTACTGAATACTGGCTCTGGACAAGCACTAACTCCAGGAAACCCCAAAAAACACAGTTGTGGCACACCCATGAGAGTGGAGTAACATGAAGATTAGGTTCTTACAGTCTTGGTTAACATTAACCTCACAGTAGGTCCAGTGGGTCCCTGAACCAGTCCTGCAGTGATTTTCTCTTATCTAGAATCCGTAGTTGGAATAGATATACACAGTAGCTGACAGAACCCCCATATTGGGTCCCTGAGGAATGGAATAAGAGCATTTATGATAGGAAAAGTGAAATGGAATTCCCACTACCTGGGAAAATAGTAAACCAAAAGCAATATTGAATTTCTGGGGGAATTGCAGATTACTGCCACCATCAAGGATTCAAAAAGGTGCAAGGGTGGTTATTCCCATTTCATCCCTATTTAGCTCAGCTATTTTGCCTGTGCAAAAGAAAAACCATGAATCTTGGAGAATGACAGTGGATTATCAAACCTTTTTTTTAAAAAATTATGACTGAATGAAAATGTACGTTCCATATAAATTTGCATGCCCACCTATATGCAGCTTTCACTACTCTCCCTGCCCAGTGACAGCACACTCTTTCTCTCTGCACCATACATGTCCCATCCTCCCAACAGTCTCCTTTCCCCTCCTCTCCACCCACTCCCCTTACTCCAGCCAGAGGTCAGCAGGATGATATCCTATAGATGCATAGAACCATAAAGTGCATCCAATATATGGTCACTCTGCATCGCCAACTCCAATCTATTCGTGTCCGAAGAGTGGACCTTCGTTATGATTTATGAGCAAGGGCAGCATCAGGGCCAGGGGCCATGATCCCAGGAGAACCCTGAAACTGCTGGACCATCAACTGTGGTCTTTTATTGGAGATCTCAGGGTACACCCCTATTTATTCTCTTGTTGCCAGTAAGACTCAACTTGGTGAGCTCCATCGTGGCTATCGCTGGTGGTGGCTGGGCACCGTCTGGTTCTTCTGATTATGAGTCAATGTAGACACCCACTCACGTAGGTCTCTGTCTTCTGGGTTCTCTTTCCCCATGTCGTTCTTGTCCTTGGTGATCATCCATTGCTGTTGAGTTGGGACCATTTGCTGTACCCTCAGATGGCACCTTGACAGCTTTTAAGACCCCAGATGCCACTCACTGATGAGGGGTGTAGAGAGTCCTCATTAGCAAAATGCTAGCTGTGCCACTTGGCCTCCATTTCGCCTGAAAGCATGGTCTCAGGTCCCCCGCCCAAGCTGCTCTATCCTTGCAATATTGGGTTAAGATGGGAGGAGTACTCAAATTGTGTTGAAGTCCAGGTATTATTAATTTTCTTTCTAATGTGTGCTGTCACCGATTTCACCCAACCAAATTTCTATTAACTATCTAAACCCTCCCTCCCTCCCTCACAATCCTTCCCTCCCCACCCTTGCGGCCATGAGTCTTTTCTTCTATGCATGATTCTGTATTTAAGTTCTTATCATAGGGATCTCATACAGTGTTTGTCTTTTTGTTGTTGACTACTTTCACTCAGCATAATGTCCTCCAGTTGAACCCCGGTTAAGAGATGTTTCTTGCTATCATCGTTGTTCTTTATCATTGCATAGTGTTCCACTGAGTATATATACTACAGTTTACTTATCCATTCCTCTGTTGTCAGGCATCTGGGTTGATTCTGTCTTTTTGCTATTGTGGACTGTGCTGCAATGAACATTCACGTGCATGTGTCAGTTGGTGTGAATGGCCTTGATTCTGTAGGATATATTCCAAGGAGTGGAATTACTGGGTTAAGGTCAAATGGTATATCTATATCCATTTTTTAAGGGAGCACCAGTTGATTCTGTCTTTTTGCTATTGTGGACTGTGCTGCAATGAACATTCACGTGCATGTGTCAGTTGGTGTGAATGGCCTTGATTCTGTAGGATATATTCCAAGGAGTGGAATTACTGGGTTAAGGTCAAATGGTATATCTATATCCATTTTTTAAGGGAGCACCAGATTGCTTTTCAAAGAGGTTGCACCATTTTGCAATCTCACCAACAGTGTCAGAGAGTTTTAATCTCCCCACATCCTCTCCAGCATTTGTTGTTTTGGGTTTTTTGGATCATGGCCAACTTTGTTGGGCTGGCATGGTATCTCATTGTAGGTTTGATTTGAATGTCTTTAATAGCTAATGATAGTGAACGTGTCCGCATGTTCTCTTTGGCTGCCCCAATCTCCTCTTTAGAGAAGTGTCTGTCCATTTCCTTTGCCCATTGCTTGGTTGGATGATTTATCTTTTTCTTATTAGTGTTTTGTAGCACCTTATAGATTATGGAGATCAGGTGTCAGTCTGACATAGAGTTGCCAAATATTTTTCCCATTCTGTAGGTGGCCTTTTAATTCTATTAATAAAGTCTTTGGATCAACAGAAGTGATCTTTTCTTAGTAGTTCCCATTTATCTATTTTCTCTTCTAATGATTGTGGTTTGTTTGACAGATTTTGAAGTCTGTCTATGTTATATATTAAATCTTCATTGTTGTTCCTACTTTTTCTTGGATGAGCTTCATAGTTTTAGATTGGATATTTAGGTTTTTTAATCCAGTTTGAGTTGGTTTTTGTATAAGGTGTAAGATATGGGTCTTGTTTTAATTTAGTGCAGATGGATATCGAATTTTGCCAGCAAAATTTGTTGAAGAGATTGTTTTTACCCCAGCTTAACGTCTTAAGGTCTTTGTCAAATATCAACTCTTCATAAGCAGATGGTGTCATCTCAGGAGTCTTGACACTGTTCCACTGATCTATCTGTCTGTTTCTGTACCAGTACCAGGCTGTTTGGCTACTGTGGCGGTATAATAGATTCTAAGCTAAGGTAATGAGAGGCCTCTCAGTGTGTTTTTCTTCTTTAGTACTGCTTTACTTATCCTGGGCTTCTTCCCTTTCCAGACAAAGTTGATAATTTCTTCCTCCATCTCATTAAAAAATGACAATGGAATTTGTACTGGGATTGCATTATATAAGTAGATTGCTTTGGGTAAAACAGACATTTTCGCAATGTTAAGTCTTCCTATCCATGAGCAGCGAGGGTTTCTCCATTTATGTAAGTTTCTCTTAGTTTCTTGTATTAAGAGTTTGTAGTTCTCTTTGTAAAAGTCTGTTATTTCTCTGGTTAAATTTATTCCGAGGTACTTTATCTTGTTAGGAGCTGTAGTAAATGGTATTCACTTGATGATTTCTCCCTTAATAATCTTGTTCTTGGTATAAAGGAATTCTGCTGATTTATTTATATTTATCTTGTATCCTGAGACTTTGCTGAACTCTTCTATTAGTTTGAGTGATTTCCTTGTGGATTCTCTGCATGTACAATCGTATCATCTGCAGATAGGGAGATTTTCATTTCCTCTTTGCCAAAACAGATGTCCTTTATTCCTTGGTCTTGTCTAATTGCTCTGGCTAGAACTTCTAGTACAGTGCTGAATAAGAGAGGTGAGAGTGGGTATCCTTGTCTAGTTCCTGATCTCAAGGGAAGCTGTTTCAGTCTTTCTCCATTCAGGATAACATAGGCAGTTGGCCTTGTATAAATGGCCCTTATGGTATTGAGGAATTTTCCTTCTATGCCTATTTTGCTGAGAGTTTTTTGCGTGAATTGGTGTTGGACCTTATCAAATACCTTTTCTGCATCAACAGACAAGATGAGGTGATTCTTGTCATTTGTGATATTTATGTGGTTGATCACGTTAATTGTTTTTCTGATGTTCAACCAGCCTTGCATCCCTGGTAGGAATCCAACTTGGTCATCATGGATTATTTTTTTGATATGTTGTTGTATTCTATCGGCAAAAATTTTGTTGAAGATTTTTGCATCTAGATTCATGAGTGATATTGATCTGTAGTTCTCCTTTTTGATTGGGTCTTTGCCTGGCTTTGGTTATCAGGGGTATGCTGGCTTCATAGAATGAATCTGGGAGTATTCCATCCCTTTCTATACTGTGAAATAGTCTCAGTATTACTGGAGATAACTTTTCTCTAAAAGCTTGGTAGAATTCTACAGCAAAGCCATTTGGGCCCAGGCTTTTTCTGGTTGGTGGTTTTTTGATGACTTTTTCCACCTCTTCCTTTGTGAATGGTTTTTTTAAGTTGCTCTGTTTCACCTTGTGATAATTTTGGTAGGTGATATGAATCAAGGAATTTGTCCATTTCCTCTAGGTTTTCAAATGTGTTGGAATACAGTCTTTCATAGTATTCAGCTATGATATTTGTGACTTCTGTTGGATCTGTTCTGACCCCTCCCCTCTCATTTCTAATTTGGGTTATTTGTTTCCTTTCCTGTTTTTCTTTAGTAAGTTTAGCCAGTTGGTTTTCAATTTTGTGGATCTTTTCAAAAAACCAGCTTTTGGTTTTTTCAATTGTTCTGTTCTTTGATTCACTTAGTTCTGCTCTAATCTTTATGATCTGTTTTCTTCTGGTGACTGAGTGGTTCCTCTGTTGTTCTCTCTCTTCTTCTGCTAGCCGTAGGGTCACTTCTTTGATTTGGTTTATTTTTTCCTTACAGATGTGTGCCTTTATGGAGATAAACTGACCTCTGAGCACTGCTTTGGCTGTATCCCATGGGTTCTGGTAGGAAGTATTTTCGTTCTCGTTGGAGTCTATGAATTTCTTTTTTTCATATTTGATTTCTTTTATAACCCATGGTTTTTTGAGTAAGGTGGTGTTCAATCGTCATGAGTTCCACTTTCTATGTTTTTTTTTCTGCTATTGATTGTGAATTTTATGTTTTTATGATCTAAGAAGATGCTTTCCAGTAATTCAGTGGTATGCATTTTGTTGAGAATTGCATTATGTCCTAACACATGGTCAATTCTGGAGAATGTTCCATGTGCACTGGAAAAGAAAGTGTAGTTGTCCGCCAATGGGTAGAAAGTTCTGTATATATCAATGAGATTTAGTTGGTTAATTGTGGCAATGAGGTCTTCTGTATGTTTATTGAGCTTTCCTCTAGACGATCTGTCCAGTGTTGAGAGGGGAGTGTTGAAGTCTCCTACTATTATTATGGAGTGATCTATTTCCTTTTTGAGTGTAGTCAGTTTTTTAACATATTTAGGGGCTCCAATATTAGGTGCATAAATATTTAATATAGTTATGTCTTGCTTGTGTACTGAAGCTTTCAGCAGTAGTGTCCATCCTTGTCTACCATGGTGGATTTTTACATTAAAATCGATTTTATCTGAGATTAGAATTGTCGCACCTTCTCCTTTGTTCATTGTTAGCTTGATATATATCCTTCTATCCTTTAATTTTCAGCTTGTTTAATCTTTAAGTGTAAGGTGTTTTTTGTAGGCAACATATGGATGGGTCATGTCTTTTGATCCAAGATGTCACTCTATATCTCTTTACTAGAGCATTCAGTCCATTCAGCATTCAATGTAATTACTGATAGGTAAGTGTTCCGTGCTGCCATTGTGATATGTTTATTTTTGTGTTGACATTTTCTCTGTTGTTCTTAGTAATCTGTTCTTTTTTGTGAGTTGATTTTTCACCTTTTTGGGAGTGGATTTTTTGGTGTTGAGACTCCTGTGTCACATTTCTTGATATGGTATGTTGCATCTTTGTTGTACTTTACGGCTGCCCCTATGATCCCCCTTATTAAACTATGTATAAACCCAATTTTAATTACTACTAGTCTTGTCAACTTCCTCTCCATCTGGAAGGACTATAGTGACTGTAGTACATCCCTCTTTTTAATATGGTGACATCATATTTTTCATGATAATCACTGGATTACTTCTTTCAGTATTAAAGCTTTGATTGAGTTTGGAGCCTTTCCTAACTGAGTTGGATTCTGGATAACATGTCCTTCTAAAATATAAAGTTAGTGGTTTTGTTCATCTAAGCCAAAGTTAAGAGATTTTTTCGGTATTTCTTGTAGCTTTGGTTTGGTTTTTACAAAGTTTCTGAGTTTCTGTTTATCTGCAAATGTCTTAGTTTCATTTTCATGTTTGAAACACTGTCTTGCGGGATATATAATTCTTGATTGGAAGTTCTTGTCCTTAAGGCTTTGAATGTGTCATGCCACTCCACTATCTCCATGCCAGCCTGGTTTCTGCTGAGAAATTGGACAAAAGCCTACAGGGTTTACCTCTGAATGTTAGCTTTGCTTTGAGTCTTGCTGCCTTGAGAGTTGCTGCTTATGTTTCATTTTGTTAAGCTTGATTATAATATGTCTTGGAGTCTTTTTTTGAGATCTATATTGAGTGGTGTTCGATACATATCTTAGATATCTATATTCTCTTCCTTCATGATTTCTGGGAAGTTTTCTGTCAGCAACTTGGCAACAATACTCTCTGTGTTCTCAGGTGTCTCATCCTATTCAGGGACTCCAATTAATCATAGGCTGTTCCTCCTAATAGAGTCCCACATGCTTCTTAATGCTTCTTCATTTTTCTTTTCTTTTTTTTTTTCCTCATAGATGCTGGAGTCAGTAGCTCTGTCTTTCAAACCAGAAAGTGCTTTTCCAGTTGTTCCATTCTGTTTTCTTGACTTTGAATGGAAGTTTCTATGTCTTTGATTTTGTTCTTGATCTGCTGGATTTCAGAGTACTGATGTTCCATCAGATTGAACAGCTTGTTTAATTTTTCATTTTCCTCTGCTGCATTTTGTATAAGTTCTAGAAGGGCTCTGTATACAATCCTTTTTTATTCACCTTCCAATAATTTCAAAAAAGTTTCTTTGTCCAGAAAGCTCCTTGGTTGTTTCATTTGTAGGCCTTCTGAAAGCCATGGGTGATTTCCTGTTTACTGTTTTTTCAAGGGTCTGTTGCTTTGGGGACTTCATGTGAGTTAGTAATGGCTGAGAAGTATATTGTGAGGATGGACCGCAGATGTTTCTCTAGGCCATCTTCAGTCCATGAGAGCCAGGACTAGCCAGAGTCAGTAAAAGAGTGGAGGTTTTTCATTTAATGGTATGAAATCCAAATTAACAGCCCTGTGCTGTGACCTAGGGCTCACTAGGTGACCAGACAGCTCTATCTGAGTGTCAGTTCAGGTCTTCGTTTCCAGAGGCATTTAGGGAGGCATGTGCTTAGTCCTCATCTTGATTGTGCCCCAGATTATCAAAAACTTAAAAAGTGGTGACTCCAGTTGCAGCTGCTCTTCCAGAAATCATTTCATTGTTTGAGCAAATTAATACATTTAGTGGTACCTGATATGCAGCTGTTGATTTGGCTTATTCCTTTTTTTCTGTAACTGTTCTAAAAGACCATCATAAGCAGTTTGTATTCAACTGTCAAAACCAGAAATACACCTTTGGTGTCCTATCTCAGGATATATGAATTCTCAAGCTCTATGTTGTATCAACTGTCCAGTTTCATGTAATATTTCAGCATACAAGGAATTTGATTGCTTTTTCTTTCCACAAGATGTCATGCTAGTCTGTTATGCTGATGACATTGTGATGATTGGATCTAGAAAGGAAGAAGTTTCAGTGACTCTATCCATACTGGTAAAATATTTGTGTACTAAAGGGTAGGAAATTAATCCTACTAAAATTCAAATACTTTTACCAAAGTGAAATTTCTAGGGGTCTAGTGGTGTGGGGCGTGTTGATATATTCCTTCTAAAGTGAAGAGTAAGTTATATGTGTCTGGTTTCTCTACAAACTAGACAAGGAGGCACAATACCTAGTGGGAATCTTTGGATTATGGAGGCAACACATACCTCATTTGTATATGCTATTCAGGCTATTTATCAAATGACTTGAAAAGTGAATAGTTTCAAGTGTGGCCCCAAACAAGAGGTTTTACAACAGGTTCAAGCTGCCATGAAAGCTACTGTAGCACCTGAGCCATAGCACTCAGCTGGATCAATGATGCTTGAAGTGTCAGTGGCAAATAGAGAAACGATTGGCATCTGTGGTGGCCCCTATTGGTGAATTGCTGTGGAAATCTTAAGGATTTTGCTGCAAAGCCCTGCCATCCTCTACAGATAATTATTCTTCTTTTGAGAAATACATTTTGATTTATTACTGAACTTTTGTTCACTGAGATTGAACAATTAGTCACTGGTCACCAAGTCATCCTGTGGTCTGAGCTGCCCATCATGAATTGAATGTTACCTACCCTACAGAGTCATAATTCTGGGTGTGCAGAGTTGTACTTCATCATTAAATGTAGGTGGTATCTATAAGATCAGGCCCAAGCAGGACCTGAAGGCACTAGTAAGTTGCATGAGGAAGTGACTCAAATGCCCATGGTCCCTACTTCTGTCATGTTATCTTCCATCTCCCAGTTGGAACCTATGGATTCTGAAGAGTTTCTTATGACAGTTGATTGAGGAAAAGAAACTCCATGTCAGATTTACAGATGATTGTGTGTGATAGGATAGGTACCACTAGAAAGTGTACAGCAGCAGCATTACAGTCCCTTTGTGGGACCTCTTGAAGGATGGTGGGGAAGTTAAATGTTCCCAATGGGCAGAACTATGAGTAGTGTACCTGATTGTTCACTTTGGAAGGAGAAATGGCTACATCTGTGACTGTATTCAGATACATGGGCTGTGGCCAATAGTTTGGCTGATGTTCAGGAATTTGCAAGGAACATAATTAGAAAATTGGAGATGAGGAGATGAAGAAGAAGTATAGGGAGAGACTTCTTTGAATGGGTCAAATAAATGAAACCATTTGTGTCTCACAGGAATGCCCACTGGAGAATGACCTTAGCAGAGGAGGATTTTAACACTCTAGTGGATAGGATAACATGTTCTGTGGCAACCAGTCATCCTCTGTCTCCAGTCACTCCTGTCATTGTCCATTGGGCTTATGATCAAAGTGACCATGATGGTACAAATGGAGGTTATTCATGGTCTCAGCAACATGGACTTACACTCATCAACGCTGACTTGACTATAGCCACTGCTGAATGTCTAATCTGCTAGCAGCAAAGATGAGCACTGAGTCCCTGATATACCATCATCCCTCCAGGTGGTCAGCTAGCCACCTCATGGCAGATTGATTATGTTTGACCTCTTCTATCATAGAAATGGCAGTGTTTTATTCTAACCACAGTAGAGGTTTTATCTGAGTAGAGATTTGTCTTCCTTGAATAATATGCTTCTGCTAAAACTATCATCCTTGAACTTACAGAATGCCTTATCAAATATCATGGTATCACACAGCATCACCTTGTATCAAGACACTCATTTCACAGAAAATGAAATATGGTAGTGGTCCTGTGCTCATGTGATTCACTGGTCTTATCGTGTTCTCCATCATCATGAAGCAGCTAGCTTCAATGAACAATGGAATGGGCTTGTACAGACCCAATTACATGTCAGCTAAGTGTCAATACCTTGCAGGTTTAAGGTAGTATTTTCTAGGAGGATGTATATGCTCTACACTAAAAAATCCAATGCCATTGAGTTGATTCCAACTCATAGCAACCCTGTAGGTCAGAATAGAACTGACCCATAGAGTTTCCAAGGAGCACCTGGTGGATTTGAACTGCCAAAATTTTGGTTAGCAGATGTAGCACTTAACCATTATACCACTAGGGTTTCCTGCTCTACACTAGCATCTAATAAATGGTGCTGATTCTATCATAGCTGGGATTCATGGGGCTAGAAGTCAAGCAGTGGAAATGGGAGTAGAAGCACGCACCTTTTCACCTAGTAACCCATTCTCATAGTCACAGGATAGAGTGCAAGGATCTCACTCACAGGACATAAAAGTCTACAGAATCCAAGATTGGCAGGTAAGTTGATGGTAGTTCAAGTTCTAAGAATCAAAAGTCAGTAGAACAGGAGGCAGCCATAGGATCCAGATCTAGCAAAAATCTGCAATGTCTGCTTCTATTCGGATGCAGGCCACACCCTGTAGGAAACTACTTTTGAACTCATTGGCTATTTGTAGCAGATCCCATCATGGCAGTGATCACATATAAACACTGAGAATCATGTCCCAGTCAAGTTGACATACAATCATAACCATTACACAGATGAATTTGGAAATTATCAAACAATATTATTAATATTACATGCAAGAAAAAAATTGCTGAATATCATTCCAAAGTGGCTGCAATAGTATACTGACAGGAAGCTGCCAGAAATTCCATCTGGATTCAGAAGAGCCCATGGAAATAGGAATATTATCACTGAAATCAGAGAATACCAGAAAGATGCTTGTCTGTGTTTTATTGACTATACTATGGCATTAAACTATGTGGATCATAACAAATTATGAGTAACATTATGAAGAATGGCAATTCCAGAACACTTAGTTGTGCTCATAAGGAATCTTTATGTGGATCAAGAGTCAGTCAATCAAAAAGAGCAAGAAAGCACTAGGTGGTTTAAAGTCAGGAAACATTTCCTTAGGGGTTGCATCCTTTCACCCTATCTATTCAATCTGTATGTCAAGCAAATAATCTGAGAAGCTGGACGATGTGAAGAAGAATTGTGCATCAAGACTGGAGGAAGACTCATTAATTGCCTGTGTTACACAGATGACACAGCCTTGTTTACTGCAGTGACGAGGACTTGACACACTTACTGATGGAGCTCAAAGACTACAGCCTTCAGTGTGGACTGTACCACAACATCAAGGAAAGCAAAATCATCACAACTGTACTAATAAACAGCATCATGATAAATGGAGAAAAGATTGAGGTTGTCAAGGATTTTATTGTGCTTGGATTCACAATAAACAGTCATAGAAGCAGCAGTCGAGAAATCAAGAGACTCATTGCATTGGGCAAATAATCTGCAAGAGATCTCTCTAAAGTGTTCAAGTCAAAGATGTCACCTTGTGGATCAAGGTTATCCTGACTCAAGCCGTGGCATTTTCAATGACCTCATATGTATGTAAAATCTGGGCAACTAATAAGACTGAAAAATTGATGTCTTCAAATTATGATGTTGACAGAGAAGATTGAATATACTGTAGTTGGCCAAAAGAATGAACAAATCTCTCTTGAAAGAAGTACAACAAGGATGCTCCTCAGACCCAAAGATGGTAGAACTGCATCTTTGATTCTTCAGTTTACTCAATACTAGACAAAAGAAGAATTCATGCCTTCAAATTGTGGCACTGGAAAAGAATATTGAATATGCCATGGACTGCTAAAAGAACCAACAGATCTGTTTTGGAACAAGTGCAAGCAGACTGCTCCTTGGAAGCAAAGATGGGGAGACTGTGTCTTACATACTTTGTACTATTGTCACCAGGGATCAATCCCTGAAGAAGGACATCATGCTTGGTAGAGTGGAGTGTCAGAGAAAAACAGGAAGACTCTCAAAGAAATGAATTGACACAGTGATTCCAATGATGGGCTTAAGCATAAGGACAATTGTCGACATGGTGCAATACCAGGTAATATTTTGTTCTGCTGTACATAGGGTTGCTATGAGTCAGAACTGACTCAACGGCACCTAACAACAACAACAACAACAATAACAACAATTTTAGAAGTTACATATTGAGTCCTTGATGTAAAACTGAAAGAACCTGATATGGTTTTATATATATATATATTTAATTTTTCCTTGACTTCATCATTTATGTATGTTACACAATTTGAAAACATTAAAAGAACATCATTAAATTTATTCAGTTCTACAACTATAATTGCCTCTTCAATTTACTGTTTTGGTATATAATCATTTTTCACCAAATACTGGTCTATATGTTTTTGGGATTAAGCCAGTATTTCTTAAAGAACTAAGTCAGTGAGTGACCATATAAGAGAATATAATCCTTTGCTATTAATCATGCTACTTTTCAACAACCAAAGGACTCCCTTTTAATTTCGTAGAATCTTTCTCTAATTCTTTTCGACAATACGCAACTGCCACAGATTCCTATATTTCATGTTGCCCTTCTTTATGTATTTTTTTTTCGGCTGAGGTCCTTCCTGACAAAAGATATACTTAAGATAGTCAGATCACAATGTTTCTGAGTCCTGATATGTTTAAAACTATATTCTTTGTGCTGACAATTTGCCCAAGTGTAGAATTCTACATTTAAAGTAATTTTCCCTCGGCAATTCAAATGTGCAGCAGTTTTTAGTCTTCTAGAATTAAGTGTCCCTGATTTTGTCAGTTGTATTCTCTATAGGTGATTTGTTATTGTTTTCTCTGAAGGGATTAGGAAGCTTAGTACAGAGAGGCAAAGTTTCTAAGCTTGTTTCTGACGTATTTCTTTCCTGACTAGAGGGCAGACTTTGTGCTTTGTGTTCATTGGTAGAGTTTGTGCATAGGTAGCCATGTTTCCATCTGAGGTGACTGTGGGGTGACTAGTTAAAGAAGACGGGTACCTCTATAATTGCTAAAGTGGGTGATTTTTATTTGGCCAGTAGTGCTACCTACTTTATTTTATGTCTAGTTATCACAGTATCGATATATTCCTGTTTTCTTTTCAGGTCGTAACAATTATACTAGAATGTTTCCCAGGCATGTCATCTACTCCTTTAGAATACATATCTTAATGATAAAATAAATTTGCTGTCAACTTCATATACTCTGTATTTGAAGAGAAGCAGTGGCTGAAAGAGACCTGCTGATTTACCTGTTCAGAGTTTAGTTTTAAAGTAGTCTGATAATTACATACAAGACTATTAATCATTCTTGTGTTTATCAATTCTGTATACATATCTTCTGGAAATCCTTTTGGAATCACTATGCTAACCGTAGGGTTCTCAGCTGCCTTTTTCCTCATGTATATTTATTCTCTATCCAATCTCCTTGGCCTTCCATAATCAGCTACAAATTCTGGTTCATTTTCTTGGTCTGGAGAAATGTTTTAACTTTATTTTTCTTAATTACATTTTGTCATCTTATTTGATCACTTGAAAGGGAAGGAACATATTTGATGTATCAAGTATTTTTCAACTCTTTCCATAAGCACTGCTTTTCTATTCTAATATACCCTCAAAATACAAGTAAAAAATGTTTAAAGATTAATCTGTTATGAATCTATTCTATTCTGCTCCAGCTGTACATGTAGTACTTGTTTCTCTGACCCTAAACATGGAGCGCTAGGCCCCATCCTCATAATCACCAAGTCTTTCCAAAACTCCAAATTCTAGATACAAATTTGTGTTCCTATGACACTTTTACTTCTGACCTGCTGGCTGTGAATTTGGAGGTTTTCCGCTATACCCTCAGGCTGCCATTTGAAAGCTCAGGGGTCCTCAGGACCCCTCACCCCTGAACTGCTTGCACTTATCACTAGAATGACTCATAGAAATCAGAAAGGAGTTACATTCATGATTACAGTTTTATTAGAATAAAAAGGATACAAACAAAGAGGCACATAGAATGAAGGTTCACATTGTGGAGTTTTGATGTGGAATGCAAGGAACATGCTACTGCCACTGGGCATTGATGTGTATCACCAATCTGAAAACCAATAGAGCTGCTATGTCCAGAGACTTTACTGGGCTTGTTATATAGCTATGGCTGATTGAATCATGTCTTCATCCCATGAGGGCCGGCTAATAAGACATGGTGGATCTTTTTGGCATGGTCAATAGTTTGGATAAACTTATTAGCATAACCTGTCAGGTGCGGAGTCCTCTTAGATAACCAAAAACATTTCAGTCATTAGGGAATTCCATGGTTTTTAGAGATCATGTATAAAGAAGGACAAATCCAAAAACTTTGTAAAGATTTGCTAAACCTCACAATTAAAAACAGTTCTGGGTTTTCTACTAAGATTCATACATTGATATATAGGAGGGCTGATTGTATTGATTTTGCCTATAGAACCTACATGCTTTACCATATTATCTATGCATTTTTATACTTAAGGTTAATGCATTTCCTTTTAAATATTGTCTGTGCTTTATTCCCTGTAGTAGGAAGGATTAAAGACAGTCTCTCATGATTTCTAGTCACTGATGTTTATACACCTTCTCCCAGATATTCAATGAAATGTTAATCTATGTTCTGCTCATGAAAGAATTTTGCAGATGCAGTTAAACTGCCAAATCAGTTGACTTTAAGATTATCCTGGTTGGGCCTGACCTAATCATATGAATTATTTAAAACCAGTTTTTTGTTTTTCCAGCTAGTCACTGAAGAACAAGTCAGATATTTGAAGCATGTGGGGGGATTTGACATGTATACAAAGAACATATGGTTAGAGAATCCAGGCAGTAATATTTTTTGTTTTGGTTTTTAAATATATCTCATTTTTATATTTCAAATTATGGGATAAATCTCTACTGTGAAAGTAAAACATACTAGTAAGATAACATTGGAAAAACATCATATTATAGAACTTAGAAAATAAAATTATCTGTTTCTACTTTCCAAAGATGAACATCGTTAAAATTTTGCATATATTTTCCTTCTGGAATTTTTATTGCACTCATATAAACACACATACTTTCATTATATTGTATAAATATGAACATCCTACTTTTTAATAGCATTATGATTCAAAATTTGGTTAATATTTTGTACTTCTTTGCATTATTGGTAATAGCTACATATTTCTGTATAAAGCTGAGTCAGGACTCTTAACCACTCTTCAATTACTTATCACTAGAGTTATTCATGTATTGTTTTAAGGTAAAGTGTCGCTACCTCTTACACTCAAGTTTCCACTGCTTTGCTTGTACTATCAGAGATCTTAGATTTCTGTTGGGAAATTATTAAAGCCTCCTATTGTGTGAGCAAGCGAACTACTGCCATCCTGTGCCAGTTCACTTTGACAAGCATTCATGAACACTTACAATGCACAAGACACTTCTCAAGATACTTAACAAAATGCACTGAATGGTCAGAAAATCAGTTTTACACATAACACAGATTGCAAAGACTTTTACATTACAACTAGATAGAGTTTTTTATCCACAAAGAGAAGCTTGAGTTAATGGAATCTAAAGAATGACAGGCCTTCGGGAAAGATATTGTTCAGATCTAATATGCCATTAAGAGATTAGATGCTTTTAAAGCTGCCATAAGAAAGTCCAAATGATACACATTCATGATAGTAATGGGAAAAGAAATTTTGAAAAGACTCTTCCACAGGTTCATTCAGCATAATGCCATTGATTAAATAATGACTGGAAGGAAATTACACATTAAAGCCAGATATCATTCACCAGAATATCTTAATCTTCTCCAAAGAAATATATTTGCTAACATTCTAATAGAATGCACTACATAGTGTCTTTCAAGAGAGCTAAATTGATTCAGGAACTACAGATGGTGATTGAGTTGTAATTCTTTGAGGGTATTCTGTAAGAGAAAAAAGATGCTTAGATTTTTTGAACTCTGTTGAAAATTGTTCTCATTACAAATTACTCTTGAGATGTAATGGAAATTTTAGGCCTGTAGAAAGAGTAATACTTATTATATATTAAGGTAATCTTGGAATAGAAAAGCAGGAACAGAAGTATTGGAACATTTCAGAAGAGTAATGGATTTAATTCCAGTAGGAAAAATAATTAACAAAATAATTCCTATCATTGTTCTACATGTGCAGATTATTTAACAATGTACTCCATCTCTCATTTTATTTGGATCAACAATCAACATTCCTGGAAGCAGCAGCTAAGAAATCAAATGACAGATTGTGCTGGGTAAATCTCCTACAAAAAATCTCTTCAAACTGTTAAAAAGTGAAGATAAAACTTTGAGGGCTAAGGCATGCCTGACTCAAGCTGTGAAATTTTTAAAAGCCTCATGCATATATGAAAACTGGACAATAAAAACAGAAGACTGAAGAAGAATTGATGCCTTTGAATTATGGTGCTGGCAACAAATACCAAATACACCATGACTTTCCAGAAAAATGGAATAAATCTCTCTTGAAAGAAGCATAGCCACAATGCTCCTTAAAAGTGAGACCGACAAGATTTGTCTCCTGTATTTTGGTCGTATTATCAGGAGAGACCAGTCCTCGAGAAGGACATCATGCATGTGAGGAAGACACAGGACTGCTCAGTGTTTCATTCTGTTATACATAGAATCACTGTGAGCCAGAACTGACTCAATAACGCCTAATAATCACAGTAACAACTTCATCTTAAAGGACAATATTTAAAGTGTAGGCGTCAGAATGTCCAAAGTGGAGGGAAATTTAGACATTGCTAGCATCTTCATCAGAGGAGAGTGGCATCTAGGTGTGTGAGGGGAATTATCCAGTGATGCTGTTAGTGGTTGTATTCATTGTGTCCAGCTGAAAAAAGATATGCATCACTAGCCCAGTGGTTCATCCATACTACTGGGGACCTAGACTCTTCCGGTTGTCTGCTGTTACAGCAACCATCTAGGCCTCGTCTGCCAAAATGATAGCCTCAAAGTTGACAGACAGCTGCTGCCCATCTTAGATTCACATCTGCACACAGGGGGAAAGAGAAAGCCCTTGTTAAAAAAGATAGTGATTTTTCTGAGATTTCACTTATTTTTTTACATTATTTTTCCAGATGTCCTCTTCATAGACACAAGTTTACAATTTAGTAGTGTCATATAGCCAATCTCATTTACAAAGGAGTCTGAGATTTTTACTGTACTAATTGGGTACATTTCTGTCTCTTTAAAACTTGCATTGCATGAATAAGGTTGTTATTAGTTGCTATCACATTGAGTCTGACTTATGGTGACGCATACGCACAGAATAGAATTACTCCTTAGATTTTTCCAGTTTGTGACCTTTCAGAAGCAGATCTTCAGGACTGTCTTCCAAGCACCTCTGGGAGAGTGTGAACTGATGATCTTTCAGCCAGTAATCAAGCACTAGCTGTTTGTGCCACTGAGGAACTGCTAGTAATGAAGAGTCGTTTTTAGGTGCTCCGGAGTCAGTTTTCAACTCAGCAGAAGGAAGCAGGTGAAATGTCACAACTAGAATACCTCTCCTCTGGCCATCTGGTTATCTTTAAATATACCACACCTGCCCATTGTCAGGGTTTAGATAACTCTTCTTTTCCTCATCCTTTACAAACTTGCAGCTAAGGAGTATCAGAACAATCTTCCAACTAAGACAATAACAAAATTCGCTTATGATTTGTCGGTCCTTGCGGCTCTCTGGAGCTAGTTAAGACGGTTACAGCCAAAGACAGCCTATACTCACAAGAATACGGCCTCCTTTAGGCATCACTAAGTACCAAGGTAATAAAATGAACAAGATGAAAATTGTGAAAATACACACATAAATGCATATTGCTACTTCATTAGAAAGATATTTTCCATATGTTCTCAAATCCCGTGTTATGGAATTTTTCATTATTTTTTGGTTTTATGTTATAAATAAAGTCACATTCATATTTGGTTATTACTGAAATGAAAATATCTTTAAAATTTTTCTGAAGGGACATGACTTGTAACTTCATAAATACATACAATTTTTTTATGGTACTAGATTTTGCTTTATGATTGCTAGACCCATTACTTGGTAACGAAAATGACCAATATATAAAATTAAGTTAATGCAAAGGGGCTTTTTGTATAGATGTTCTATGTGCATTTTTTTTATCATAATACTCGTGTCTCTATAGTGATGTATTCTCCACATACATTGATGACATGGATTTTGGCTTTTGTTACAAGATTACAAGCACTTTCAAGTAAGATACAGCATAATATTCCTCAAGGCCTGGTAAATATTTGTTAGCCAAAAGCCGTCAAGTCAGATCTTAACATTAACTAAATACGTTTAACTCACTGTCAATTTGAATAGTCTAAGTTATTATTACTACTTCTACAAATATTTTAAAAGTGAGTCATACTGATAATCAAAAGCAGTGAAGAGGAGAGGAGAGATGTCCAAGTGTATATTTCTGTTTCCTGGCTTAGGCTTTGAGGGATGATCAAGGGGCAACTTAGTCATTTAGTGCTGCTGTAACAGATCTATCACAGAGAAAGTTATTAGGATATATATGGAGAGAAGGTTTCAAGGAGTCACCCATCTTTTGAGAGGATGATATTAGATGAAGGGATACGGCCAACCTAAGACGACCTCACAGGAATGTTCCAGGAGAACAAATTTTTTCATTCTTTTGCTTCCCTTTCATCTCTTCCTGGAGCTCCCACCTTGTTAAAGCTAATGGAAGCCCTGGGGCACAGGAGCCCCGAGAATGTGGTTCAAAGCATTTAATGGTACAAACCACTTACAGAATAACTGAAAAATTCTTCTTCCTAACTCTACACCAATAAAGCTTCAGTTAATACTGCATTCTCTAGTCCTCCAAGGCTACACATTGTCTATTCTCTGTTGTTAAGTACATTTCTGGTAAAGAGAGAATCATGAAATGGTCAAAATGTAATACGAGGGTGCACTTGTGCTGTGTCTGTTGTCTGTGAAGGGTACTGTGCTTGGTAAAGCGGGGGGTCAGTGAAAAAGGGGAAGATGGACTTACACAATGGCTGCAACAACGGACTCAAACATAGTGATGTTTTTGAGGACGACACAGGAGCAGACAGTGTTTTATCCTCCTGTACATAGGGTCACTGTGAGGTGGAAGTAACTGTTCAGCCACTCACAACCACAAAAAATGATTCACATGATAATTCAAGAACTATTTATTGACCAGAAATTCATATATCAGGCTTTTTTCTAATGAGCCTCTGGCATACACCAGTGAATAATAAGACATTTATTAAGACTTTGCTCAATCTCCATCACTTCACAAAAAAGTGGTTAGTATAGGTGTTATACTCTTAGAGTCTTACTCTAAGACTCTGACATATCACAACTGTATAACAACATGAGCCTTCAGGGAAAAACACAGTACTTTTTGTTTTAGTAACTATTATGCTATCTCCATGAAAGACCACAGTGAAAACATTTGGGTTTTCTTAAAGCATACCACACATATGGGTGCTTATCAATGCTATTCAAGGCAACATGATGATTTTCTGGCATTCAGTTTGAAAACTTACCTCCTTTAATGCAAATTAAAAAATAATGCTAATATAAAAATAAATTCTAGGAAAGCTATTGTTTTTCTTTCTAGGTCTTGAATTATTTGGAAAATGTATCTGATAATTGAGGGAAGAAAGTTTGTTTCTTTCACATCAGTCAAGGTCATTTGCCTTGTACAGTAACATGAGATTTTCACTCTTCCTCAGAAAACACAAGGTTAGATCTTCTTCAACACAGAGCACATCAAAACAAAAAAAAAAAAAAAGGAAATGTATTAGAAATAACCAAAACACTCAAGTAAATTGAGTTTGTATGAAAATTAGGAGTTCACAATACTCAACCGTTCATCTGAATCAGATAGTCAAATAAATTGAGCAGGTGACAATCAATAAGAAGAAATGAAAGCTTTCAATTCTAATTTCCCTAAAGCATATGTATGTTATTTAATACAGTATAATAATATACTGTCATTTCATAAGTGAAAGAAAACACATTTATTAGATACAGATTTTCATGAAGAATGTGTTCTCCTTAGATGAGATCAGATGCTACACTGAAAAATTCCAAAAACAGTAACAATAATAACTTTAAAATTGTCACAGACCCAAATACTATTAATCATTTCCATATTTTTTAATAGAGGCTCAAAGAACTGAAACAAAGGGAATTTGCTCGAAATGTAGCATCTAAATCCAGGAAAGATGAAAGAAAACAGGAAAAAGCACTTCAACGCCTGCACAAACTTGCAGAACTAAGAAAGGAAACTGTATGGTGAGTATTCAATGAAATGTTGTTTTCCCAAAACATAACATAACAAAAGAAAATGGGAGATAGAAATAAAGGGCACAGATCCATTTGTATCTGTACCCAGAATAAGACACCCACTTTTCATGGCTTTTTTTGTGGCTTGCAAACTGTAGTCTTAGTTGGAATTTTATGCAAAAACCGATTTAATGCACTCTTCAATAAAAAACAAAATTACTGTAATTTTAGTTGGTAAAAATAAACTTCACATTGTGCTCCTATGTAAGCTGTATTAGTTGAAAACTACTTAGCTTCTTGGTGAGATTTAAAACATTTCACTGAAGAAGAGAACAAGCACTGTCTCTTGCTTGACCTTTGTTATACTTGGAATTTTAAGAAAGATTTATTTTTTGAATAGTAATTCAAAGAAGTTTTATTTGAGATTATCTCTAAGATAAAGGAAAGAAGAAGATCAGAAAGATCTTGTGAATTTTAGAATCAGGTCAGAATCAGCTTCCCTGTGAATAGACTGCTCCTGGGCTGGTAGACACTCACAACTCTCAAACTTTGACCTACTTCTGACAGTGAGCAGCTGCTAGATACGAATAGTATTACAATTCCGACCTTGGAATTCAGGCCAGGACCACATATAAAAAGATCACTTTTTATAGTGTCTCCACCTCCTCTTCCTGAATAAATGAACCTTCTCTGATTATTATCTACAGCAGAGCAAATTCACACAGTCTAGTCTATACTCAATAGCGTTAAGATGATGTTTTGATACAGCAAAACATTGTTTGAGATGTCTGCATTCAGAAAAATAAAAATTAAGTGTATTTGAAATTCTATATGGAACTGTAAAAGAACAAACATAACTGCATTTAATGCAAGTACAAGGATAGAGCCTCAAAAATACAGCTAGTCAATTATATCAGCTAAATATTTTTACTCTATGTGGTAACAAACAAAAAAACATTATACACGTGTAAGTTTATGTTACAGAGAATTGTAGATCCTAATTTATTCATTATCTTATAACTAGCCTTTTAAAATGTAAATTCTAATATATAAGGGAATTGGTTTAAATAAGATGTATTAAAAAAAAACTTCTTCGAATTACTTTCCATAGTATACAGTGCATATATCATAATATATTTATTTCCAGTACATTCTATGCCCCTACAGATGCACAGGAAACCCTGATGGCATACTGGTTAAGTGCTACAGCTGCTAACCAAAAGGTCGGCAGTTCGAATCCATCAGGGACTCACTGGAAACATCATGGAGCAGTTCTGCTCTGCCCTATAGGTTTGGAAAGATGCATGAAATAGAAAGTGGTACTGTTGTTTAGCATCAGATATGGCAGTTATGCATAGCATAGCATTAACTAGTAGATAAAGAACATACTCAGCTAACAAAATTTTTGCCCAACTATAACTTCTCAGAAATGGAATTTTGAGAATAACAGTAAATTCTCCACAGCATGATTCTGTTACAATAAGGACAAAATTTAGAGGTTTCCTATATCTATGTGCTGAGCAATATTTTTTAAAATCAGAATTCACTATTTATGGTGTCTATAATACCACATAAGGAAGAGTGGTTAAGAGCTACAGTTTCTAATCAAAATGTTGGTGGCACAATGGTTAAGAGATATAGCTAATAACCAAAATATTGATGTTCAAACCGACCAGCCACTCCTTGGAATTCCTGCATAGACTTCTCCTCAGTCCTATAAGATCTTTATGAGCTGGAATTGACTTGATAACAGTATATTTGATTGTTGGTATTACAACACTAAATTTATAAAATTCACATGTTAAGTAAGTAGTCTTTTATCCCACATTTACAGTATACTATGTTATAATATACACAAGATGGGCAGTTCAAACTCTCCAGGCACTCCTTGGAAACTCTATGGGGCATTTCTACTCTCACCTATAGGGTCACCATGAGTCAGACCGGACTTGACAGCAGTGGATGGTGGGTTCATGTTATAACTTGTAACTTCACTGTAATTTTTAAATGTTAAAAATGGCACTTGGCTTGGCAAAGACTCACAGCTCTCTTCAAGCTACTATTACTGGAGCTTGCATCACAGCAGACTGCTGGGTCTGTGGCAGACTATCAGTGAATGTTCGCTGAATTGAATTCCTAGCCCTCCTGATGTCACCACTGAGGTTTCTGTTTGTATTTGGTTTATTTTTTTAAACTTTCTTTACAATATCTATGGCATTAAGTACTTATGAGTTAAAAGGAACTTTATTATAGTGAATTTTACCACCATTTGATATATCACTGAAATGGCCATGTGGGTCAAAATCTTGATAAGGAAACAGTGACTGACAGCAGAGACATGAGCTGTGAAAATGAGTTCAAAGCAGCATTTCCAAGTTATCTAGAACAATAACCAATAACTGAAGTCAACTCTGGTAGTGGAGAAGGCAGTTAAGCCATATGAAATTAAATGGAAAACTACATATTCACTTACAAAGATTCAAAACATTGAAAAGTAAAATTTTATGATGACATTTCTAAGACGGGTTTGGATGTTTTCATTTTCTCAAAGGTATATTGACTAATAGGAATTTTGTTTCTTTTTGTAGTGCTCCTGGAAGCGGCCCCATGTTCAAGTCAACAACTGTAACTGTGAGAGAAAATCTTAATGAAATCTCACGAACAGTTGTGGATTCAGTTAATAACCAGGAAGAATTCAAATATTCCTTGATTCAGAGTGAAGAGAATTCTAAAGATGTTACTGCTGTTGCTGCAGATTCAGAAAGTGCAAATAATTATACAGCAAAAAATAACCAACTTGGGGATCAAGCCCTGAGAAGTCACAGGCACAAAATTGGTTTTTCTTTTGCATTTCCAAAGAAAGCATCAGTGAAGCTGGAGTCCTCAGCTGCAGCCTTTTCTGAATACAACGATGATGCCTCTGTGGAAAAAGGATTTAGCAGAAAAAGTAGATTTGTCCCCAGTGCTTGCCATCTCCAGCTATCTTCACCAACAGATGTGCTTTTGAATGCTGAGGAGAAAGTTAATGTTTTTCATCCACCAGAGGGAATGTGCTCGGACAAAGAGGAAACTCTTCAAAGTCAAGAGACAGAAGAAGTCTCTAGTGAAAGAGAAACACTGTTGGTCCCTCTGTTTTGCCCACTTCAACACCCTTTACCTTCTGATTCGGATGATGGCCAAAATTCAGTCCAAACAGCAGATCAGATGGCACCAGAAAAGGCTACTATTAGTGAAGACATACTCATGAGTAGCAGTAGCTCTGAGTTGTTAGGAAATAAATCCACAGTTCCGGATGTGCCTGACTATTGCTTATCCTTGCAAGCTATCACAGACGAAAATGTTAAGAACAGTGAAGCATCCACAATTGAAGGCGAAAGTGAAAATCATGGTCCTGAGGTTTTGACACTTGTAAATACTGAAAAGGAAAACATAAACTTACATAAAAAAACAAATTCATGCAAAAGACACTGTGAGCCGTTTGTACCTGTACTTAACAAACATGGATCCACAGTTCTTCAGTGGCCATCAGAAATGTTGACTTACACAACTACTGAACCGTCAATTTCCTATGGTTGCAATCCCCTCTGTTTTGACTTCAAGTCCACTAAATTAAGCAACAATCTAGATAAAAATAAACTGTCCTTAAATGATCTTGACTCTCAACAGATGGAAGAAGATATCTGCAAGAGATCAGTTTCGGAGTGCAAGGACACATCTGTCATAGGACTGGCTGATAATGAAATCGTAGGTAGCAGAAGAGAATACACTCAGTTCACTCCTGTTTTAGCTGATGAAAGTGTCTCCAAGGGTTATGATTCTGGAAAAAATGTGGATACGGGACTGAGAGTTAAAAATGTTTCCTGTAAAGCCAGAAACTCAGAAAGATGTAATTCCACTAAAAAGCAAACAAAACGGGACAATCTACATGAGAAATACAAAAAAAGAAGATTGAAAGATACTCGTGAACACTGGTTCCATAAAAGTAGAAGAAAAAGGAGAAAAAGAAAGTTATGTCAGCATCATCATTGTGAGAAAACCAAAGAGTCAGAATCTCATTTTAAAATGGAAATGGAGAATAATTACTTTGATAAAACTAGGACAAGTCTACTAGAAATCATTTCAGAGAAACAATATTTAGCTGCAGAATCACATCACTCACCTGACAAAAGGCCCAAATCGGCATCCATATACCCAAGTGAAAAGGAAGAAATGTGTAAAACTTGGAATACCAAATTCAATAATAATGATTCTGCCAGTTCTAAAAATAACTATAGAAGGAACATAATTGTTTTAAATGGACAATCAAATCCAACCATGATACATTCCGGAAAACATAATTTAACATATTCCAGAACTTTTTGTAGTTGGAAAGCCAGAAAGTCAGGCCATAGGCAGGATCACAAATGCTTAGTTCTTGAAAATGATGTGAAATGCATGGGTCAGAATCAGGCTGTGAAAAGAGGTTATAATTCTCTTGAATCAGAAAGATTTCACCGAAAACGTAGGCAGCATTC
This sequence comes from Heterohyrax brucei, assembly GCA_028571685.1. Lineage (NCBI taxonomy): Eukaryota > Metazoa > Chordata > Mammalia > Hyracoidea > Procaviidae > Heterohyrax > Heterohyrax brucei. Next base: position 92,703,924 of record CM053146.1, read on the forward strand.
CTATTCTTCAGATGAAAGTTTAAATCATCACAATTATTTATCAGAGGAAATTTTAAGCCCCTCAGGTTTTTCAGTTGCTCCCTGTAATCCTAAAAGGAAATGGAGGAGGAAAAGAAGCAGACACCAGACTAGATTTGAAGCTTTGGATCTTAAAGATAACACAGATCATCTCACGAAAGACAATTCTTCCTTAAGCAACCTAGAAGAATTAACAAGTGAAGACAAAAAAGAGGAAACAAAATCACAAGTTTTAAACACTGAAAATAACTCAGAAAAAGCAGACCTTGTAGAAAACGATCTAACTTTGGACTCCAGCAATCTTCTCCCTTCTGAAACCAACGGTGACACTGAACATTTAGTTATGGAGACTACTTCTGGTGAACTTTCTGAGGTTCCCAGCTTTCCCACCACACCTCCCTATGTATCTAGTGTTCCAGCAAAAGCAGCAATTGAAAATACCTTGCTTGAATCTAAGAAAGGATGTGAGACTGTTAATATTAATGGCAAACAAATTCCTTCCAAAGTGCCCAGTATTGAAAGGAATTTTAGACAGCCACAACCTAAGTCATACTTTTGTCACTACGAACTGGCTGAGGCCCTTCCACCAGGAAAGATGAACGAGGCATCAGCTGAGTGGCTACGGTACAATTCAGGAATCCGTAACACACAACCACCATTACCATTCAAAGAAGCACATGTCAGTGGACACACCTTCGTAACAACTGAGCAAATTCTTGCTCCGTTAGCTTTACCAGAACAAGCATTATTAATCCCACTAGAAAACCATGACAAGTTCAAAGACCTACCATGTGAGGCCTACCAGCACATCATACAGCCGAGCATGTTGGCCAACAAGGTTAAATTTGCCTTTCCGCCGGCTGCCCTGGCGCCCCCTAGCGCACCCCTGCAGCCTTTGCCTCTGCCGCAGCCCTTGTGTTCTACCTCGGTAACCACGATCCACCACACTGTTTTGCAGCAGCACGCGGCGGCTGCAGCAGCGGCAGCAGCAGCGGCAGCTGCTGCAGGAACGTTTAAAGTGCTTCAACCACACCAACAGTTTCTTTCCCAAGTCCCGGCTCTATCCAGAACATCATTACCTCAGATCCCAGTAGGACCTAGGCTTTGCCCTGGGAACCACCCGACTTTTGTGGCTCCTCCTCAGGTGCCAATCATTCCCGCTTCGGTTCTGCATCCCAGTCATCTGGCTTTCCCACCTTTACCCCACGCACTCTTTCCTTCTCTGCTTTCCCCACACCCTACTGTCATTCCTCTGCAACCTCTCTTCTAGTTACCGCTCTAAAAGGGAAAGGAAATATCCTTGAGAAAACTATTGCTGTATGCATAAATGCTCATCTAAGTGAATAAATGGCTCTTTAAAAGATGAAAATAAACTGGTCCCAATACGGCCTGACTGATTTTAAATCATTTACTGTAAGTGTAATGATGCAAATATATCCTTAAGTTTCTACTATATAATATTACTAAAGCACTAAATAGTTTGAAAATCAATACAATATATGCTGTATATTAAAATGTCTTAAGAGTATGTATAATGTACATAAAATATATTTATAGTACTGTAACTTATGTTGTATAGTATGCTTTTTGTTTTTTTAACCTTTGTGTACTTGCACCTATTTAATGTTTAGACAAAGCTGATGGCACTATGTTTTGTACTATGTTCCTTGAAACTGTAAATTCAGTGGAAAAATATCTCTTCCAATAAATTTTTGTTAACTATTTAAGTAAATCAAACTTTTGTTTTTAGTTGGATTTTCACGTGTTAGGAATGTTGAATAACAGTAGATTTTTGGATTTATGTTGGCTCTTCTGTCCAATGACCCTCTGAACCTCAGAGGCTCTGCAAAATGTCTTTGGAGCTCCATCACTACTGAAACTATGATACTATCTTATAGAACGATATCATGAGCGTAATGTCCATTTGTTGTTTTATTTGAACCAATATTGCTTATACTCCGAGTTCACTGTATTACCTGAACAAATAGCCTGACTTTAAACAGTAAACCATAGATGTTTACATAATACTATATCAATATTGGGGGGAAATAACTCATTCTAAGCACATGCAAAGTACTTGACAAAAAAAAAAGACGAAAAATCAATACAAGCATTCGTAAAATTTTTGTATGTGAAAATAGTCAAACATTTTACGTTTGTTTCTAGTTGTTACAAGAAACATACAAATATAAGAAGGTTGGAATGAATTAAGAAATAGACTTACTTTTAGTGAGTCATTCATTATACAACTCCGGAAGATCTGGACATGGGATGGAGATTAAATAAACCACTTTTCCTCTGATGTGGTGTTATCAGATTTCCAAATCACCTAGGAATAATTAGAAATTTCTGCATCACCCTTCCAAATTTTTCATTCATCATCAATGGGCTCTGAATTATTGTCCATGTGGGCTGAAAACTATAATTACTCAAGAGAAAACTAAGGCACATTACACTTTTACCAAGAAAGAGTTCTAAATGTGTATCTGTCCTGGTCCTGGTTCTGGTCCTGTTTCATGACATTTGGTAAGACAAAATCTCCGTGCCTGGTAAACAGATTTTACTTCTCCGTACGCAAATCGTAAAGAGAAGATTATGGCAGCTTGTCAATAAGTCCAGTCAGCAGAGAATCCTACTGAGTCTCTAAAGTGGAATCAACTTTTAAGTGATACTGTATTCTGGAAACACTATTTCCTTGGCTGCCATGTTTTTCTGTTGTTAGTAGCTGTCAAGTTGGCTCTCATTCACAGCCACCCATGTACAATACGCCTTCTCACTTATCAACTATCTTGCTTTCTGACATTTTTCATTTATGACAATAGTAAAAAGTTTACTATTCAGCTTTTTTGTGCACTGACCAAGCACAACTATTAGTAATGAATCAAGGTATGAGGCAAGAGTAACACTGGCTATGGTAGTTAAGGTTATGTGGGTTATGTGCTGACTTGGTCCAGCCATGATTCCCACTGGTTTGGTAGTTATATAATTATTTTAATTTGGCAGTTGTGTAATGATGCAGTCATCCTCTATTTTGTGGTGAGATGTGGTCTTTTTTCCGTTTTTGCACAACATCAACTTTGCAAAATGACTTGGTTTTCGAAATCTTATTTTTATTGTTAGGTGCCATCTAGTTGGTTCCCACTCATAGCTACCCTGTGTACAACAAAACAAAATACTGCACAAACTTGTGTAATCCTCATAATTGTTTCTATGGTTGAGCCTACTGTTATAACACCTATATCAATCCATCCTGTTAAGGACTTTTCTCTTTTTTGCCATCGCTCTACTTTACCAAGCATGATATCTTTCTCTAGGAACTAGTCTCCAATAAATAACTTGTTGAAAATATGTGAAATGAAGTCTTCCTATCCTTACTTCTAAGGAGATTCTATTTGTACTTCTTCCAAGGCAGATTTGTTTGTAGTCCATTCAGTATTTTTTGTCAACATTGTTATCCAAATATGTCAATTTTTTTAAGCCTTCCTTATTCATTGTCCAGCTTTTATATGCATATAAGGTGATAGGAAAAAATCATGGCTTGAGTCAGACACATCTTAGTCCTCAAAGTGACATCTTTACTTTTCAACACTTTAAATAAGTCTTTGGCAGAAGATTCATCCATTCTAATACCAAGTAAGTATTCCATAATTCCCATTCATCATAAAGCTCTCCATGATCTGGAAGCTGACCATGTCAGTAACTGAGAGAGGTTGTAAAACTCAACGTTGTTCAGTCATGAACTGAATTACTCTTAATAATTTTGAACATAATTTTGTTTTCCTATGTTGAAATAATCTATTTTGAATTATAGGTAAAATAAAGGGGAAATTCTAGGTCATTTACTTCCATGATTATTTGCCGTAGTAATCATTGATTTAAATGTTCCATAAATGTTTGTGAACAAATGAGTATATCATTCCATGAGTGACAAATATGAGGACAAAAAAAGTAAGAAAAGCAATCTAATTTCAAATACTATACGATATTGTGCTCCCAAAACAAAAGATAAAATTGAACAAGATGATTTTTCTTTTGAAAAGAAAATACATAGAGCTATTTCCTGGGGAATAGTGACCCAGTTTGTTTTTAATCTGTCCAAGCATGATTGTTGCTTTCCTGTTAAAGATCAAACCAAGTGCTTATCTTTAACACACACACATTTTCCTTCTTCATCTTCTCCTGACTGTGGCTCTGCCAGTTGAACTCTTATGTTTAAATTTTCCCAATCTTGCCCCTTCTTAATTTTGTTGAAGACATTTTATGTCTTGGTCATCTTCTCTCTATACATCATCATTGTCCCCTCTCCTCAGAAGGGAAGTTTATTTTTTAATTCTGTTGTTCTCTGTGTTTCTTTTTGTTACAGTGATGCTCAACAGATACGCTTAACTTACTTCAAATCAATCATACTTCATTGCTAAGTGTCTCATAGGAATTCTTGAACATTTTCAGGAGGAAAGTTTTCAGTTGAGTTTAGTAGGAAGTTAGATATGCTTGAATGAGTCTCAGCTGTCTTGTCCATCCGCTGGTGTCATGTACACGAGCTGAGCCTCATTCAAGCACTGTCAAAGACTTTCTGATCATCAACAATTCATTCAGACATTTGAGCGTATTTAGGTATGGACATCCATTTGTGTTGGTTAATCAAAATGAAGTCATGGTGAAACAGTTATTAATCTGGTCTGATAAGACAACCCCATAAGAGAATCAAGTTGGTGGGCAGAGGAATCAGACAGGTAATTTAGGGTGGACACCAGGTTTATAGGCATATCAAACAATGGGGCTGTTGTAGGACAATTAATCAAGAACATACTTGGGGGCGGAGTCAAGATGGCGGACTAAGCACACATCTCCTCATATCCCTCTTGAAACCAAGACCTGAATTGATAATGAAATGGAGCCTTCTGGTCACCTAATCAGCCCCAGGACATGGCACAGAGCTATTACTTTGGACTTCATACTACTGAGCGAAAAACCTCCTCTCCTATGCTGACTCCCATGCCTGGCTATCCCCGGCTCTCACGGACTGAAGGTAAATGCACCATTTTGACTTTTTTTTTCCTGTCTTGGCCGGCAGGTGGAGTAGGGTCTTGCCTAGCAGTTAGACTCAGAACGCTGCTGGGGGGACAGGCAGGTGAAATTCCTATATTTTGAGAGCCAGGCTTGGACTCTGTTAATCTAGCCACTTTGAGCCTGTTGTTTTATATCTCCCTCAGTGGGGTTTCTATGGAATTTTGCATTCAGTGTGCAGGACGCCATGTTGGATACGGAGATTCTAGCGGGACCTCATTCTTAGCCTGGGAGCCAGTGCCTGCAAGCAGGAAAGGACTCCTCCAACAGAAAAGCAGTAATTTACCTAGTGTCACCTGCTTTGGGGGTCCTGCAACAGAATCAGAGGAATCATTACCTCTCTGCACCTTTAGCCCTTGTGTCTGCTGCCTGTGTGGAGGACGCCATCTTGGATAAAGTGGCCGCAGCTGGACCTAATTCATAGCCTAGGAGCCAGAGCCTGCACACAGGACAGCGCTTTACTATCAGAAAAGCAGTACTCTATGCAGTGTCATCTAAGGCTAGGGCCTGTCAGCAGAGACCAACAGGGCAGTAGCATTGCTGTATTCTGAACTAGTTTGTATCATCTGGGGTTGGATATAGTGGCACTTACATTGCCAGTTGAGAAGAGAGACCTCTACACCTGTAAACCTAACTGACGTGTGAAGTCGTCAGATATCTTTTGCTTTACATTTTAAGACAGCCTAGAGAAACATCTGCAGTCCATCCTCACAGTACCTCTTCCAGCCTCTACATACTCACATGGGTCCCAAAAAGCAACAGACACTTGTGGCACACAAGAAATCAGCCATGGCTTCAGAAGGCTCCCAAACAAAGCAACCAAGGAGTTTTCCAGATGAAGAAACTTTTATGAAAGCATCAGAAAGTGAATACAAAGTGATTATACACAGAGCCCTTCTAGATCTTATACAAAATGCAGCAGAACAAAATGAAAAATTAAGCAAGATGTTCGATCTGATGGAACACCGGTACTCTGAAATCCAACGGATCAAGAACAAAATCACAGACATAGAAACTTCCACGCAAAGCCCAGAAAACAGAATGGAACAAATAGAAAAAAGAATTTCTGACTTGGAAGACAGAGCTACTGAGGCCAGCGTCTATGAGCAGAACTCAGAAAAAAGAAACAAGAAAAATGAGGAAATATTAAGAAGCATGTGGGACTCTATTAAGAGGAACAACCTTCGATTAATTGGAGTCTCTGAACAGGCTGAGACATCTGAGAACACAGAGAGTATCGTTGCTGAGCTGCTGACAGAAAACTTTCCAGAAATCATGAAGGAAGAGAATATAGACATCTCAGATGCACATCCGACTCGACGGCACTTGGCTTGGCAGATGCACATCGTACGCCACCTAATATAGATCTCAAAAGAAAGACTCCAAGACATATTATAATCAAGCTCAACAAAATGAAACATAAGCAGCAACTCTTAAAGGCACCAAGACTCAAAGCAAAGCTAACATTCAGAGGGAAACCCTGTAGGCCCTCGTCAGATTTCTCAGCAGAAATTGTGCTGGCACGGAGACAGTGGCATGACACATTCAAAGCCTTGAAGGAGAAGAACTTCCAACTAACAATTATATATGCTGCAAAACTATCTTTCAAATACAAAAATCACATTAAGACATTCCCAGATAAACAGAAACTCAGAGACTTTGTAAAAACTAAACCCAAACTACAAGAAGTTCTTGCCTCTGGCTTAGAAGAACAAAACCACTAACTTTATATTTTAGAACGACTTTACTACTCAAAACTCTACTCAGTTAAGGAAGGCTCCAAAGCCAATCACAGCTTTGATAAGGAAAGAAGCAATCCAGTGATCATCATGGAAACTATGCTGTCATCATATTAAAAAGAGGGATGTACTACAGTTGTTATAGTCCTTCCAGATGGAGAGGAAGAGGACAAGCCTGGTAGTAATTAAAATTGGGTTTATATATAGTTTATTAAGGGGGATCATAGGAGCAGCTGTAAAGCACAACAAAGATGTATCATATCATTTCAAGAAACGTAACACAGGAGCCTCAACAAACACAAAACCAGCTCTGTAAAAGGTGAAAAATCAATTTACAAAAAAGAACGTCCCGGAACAGACTAATAAGAACAACAGAGAAAACATCAACATAAAAATAAACACATCACAATACCAGCACTGAACACATACCTGTCAATAATTACATTCAATGTGAATGGAATGAATGCTCCAGAAGGAGACATAGAGTGACATCTTGGATCAAAAGACATGACCCATCCATATGTTGTCTACAAGAAACTCACTTGAGACCTAAAGATAGAAAAAAACTGAAAATTAAAGATTGGAAGAATATACATCAAGCTAACAATGAACAAAGAAGAGCAGGGGTGGCAATTCTAATCTCAGACAAAATCAATTTTAATGTCAAATCCACCATCATGGACAAAGATGGACACAATTTATTGCTGAAAGGTTCAGTACACAACCAAGACTTAACTATATTAAATATTTATGCACCTAATATCAGAGCACCTAAATACGTCGAAGAAATACTGACTACGCTCAAAAGAGAGTTAGATGACTCTACCATAATAGTGGAAGACTTCAATACTCCACTCTCAATATTAGACAGATCATCTAGAAAAAACTCAGTAAAGATACAGAAGACCTCATTGCCACAATTAACCAACTAAACCTGATTGATATATATAGAACTTTCCACCCATCAGCAGACAACTACACCTTCTTCTCCAGTGCACAAGGAACATTCTCCAGAATTGACCATGTGATAGACCATAATGCAATGCTCAACAAAATCCATACCATTGAATTACTGCAAAGCATCTCCTCAGATCACAAAGCCATCAAAGTTGAAATCAATAGCAGAAAAAACATAGATAGAAAGTGGAACTCTTGGAAACTGAACAACATCTTGCTCTAGAAAACATGGGTTATAGAGGAAATCAAGGATGAATTACAGAAATTCATGGATTCCAATGAGAATGAAAACACTTCCTACCAGAACCTATGGGATACAGCCAAAGCAGTGCTCAGAGGTCTGTTTATCTCCATAAATTAACACATCTGGAAGGAAGAAAGAAACCAAATCAAGGAAGTAACACTACAGCTTGAACAAGTAGAAAGAGAACAACAGAGGAACTCCTGGGGCACCAGAAGAAACGAGATCATAAAGATTAGAGCAGAGCTAAATGAATTGGAGAATAGAAAAACAATTGAAAAAATTGAAAAGACCAAAAGCTGGTTTTTTGAGAAGATAAACAAAATTGACAAACCACTGGCTAAACTTACTAAAGAAAAGCAGGAAAGGAAACAAATAACCCAAATTAGAAATGAGAGGGGGGTTGTAACCACAGATGCAACAGAAATCAAAAATATCATAATAGAATACTATGAAAAACTGTACTCTAACAAATTGGAAAACTTAGGGGAAATGGACCAATTCCTTGACTCATACCACCTACCCAAATTATCACAACATGAAGCAGAACAACTTAATAAATCCATTACAAAGGAAGAGATTGAAAAGGTCATCAAAACACTGCCACCCCAAAAAAGTCCGGGTCCAGATGGCTTCACGGCAGAATTCTACCAAGCATTTAGAGAAGAGCTATCTCCAATACTACTGAAACTATTTCACAGTATAGAAAGGGATGGAGTACTCCCAAACTCATTCTATGAAGCCAGCATAACCATGATACCTAAGCCAGGGAAAGACCCAACAGAGAAAGAGAACTACAGACCGATATCACTCATGAATCTAGATGCAAAATCTTCAACAAAATTCTTGCCAATAGAATACAACAACATACCAAGAAAATAATCCATCATGACCAAGTGGGATTCATACCAGGGATGCAAGGCTGGTTCAACATCAGAAAAACAATTAATGTGATTAACCACATAAATCACGCAAAAGACAAGGATCACCTGATTTTGTCCATTGATGCACAAAAGGTATTTGATAAAGTTCAACACCCATTCATACTAAAAACTCTTAGCAAAATGGGCCTAGACAGCAAATTCCTCAACACAATAAGGGCCATTTATACAAAGCCAATTGTCCACATCATCGTGACTGGAGAGAGACTGGAAGACTTTCCCTTGAGATCAGGAACTAGACAAGGATGCCCACTCTCACCTCTTCTATTCAACATTGTGCTAGAAGTTTTAGCCAGAGCAATTAGACAAGATGAAGAAATATAGGGCATCTTCATTGGCAAAGAGGAAGTTAAAGTCTCCCTGTTTGCAGATGATATGATTGTATATGCAGAGAACCCCCAAGGAATCTATAAGTAAGCTGCTCAAACTGATAGAAGCGTTCAGCAAAGTCTCAGGATACAAGATAAACATAAGTAAATCAGTAGGATTCCTTTATGCCAACAACGAGACTGTTAAGGAAGAAATTATCAAATCAATACCATTTATGATAGCCCCTAAGAAGATAAAGTACCTAGGAATTAATCTAACCAGAGAAATAACAGACCTTTACAAAGAGAACTACAAGCCCTTACTACAAGAAACTAAGAGAGACTTAGATAAATGGAAAAACCTACCCTGCTCATGGATAGGAAGACTTAACATTGTGAAAATGTCTATTTTACCCAAAACAATCTATTTATATAATGCAATCCCAATACAAGTTCCAGTGACATTTTTTAGTGAGATGGAAAAACAAATCACCAATTTTGTTTGGAAAGTGAAGAAGCCCCGGTTAAGCAAGGTACTACTAAAGAAGAAGGACACACTGGGAGGCCTCTCATTTCCTGACTTTACACTGCCACAGTGGTCAAAACAGCCTGGTACTGGTATAAGAACAGACAGATCAATCAGTGGAACAGAACTGAGACCCCAGAGATGACACCATCTGCTTATGAACAGTTGATATTCAACAAAGGCTCTAAGACATTAAACTGGGGTAAAAACAGTCTCTTCGTCAAATGGTGCTGGCAAAATTGGATATCCATCTGCAAGAAACTGAATCAAGATCCATATTTTACACCTTACACAAAAAACAACTCCAACTGGATAAAAGACCTAAATACCAAACCTAAAACGATAAAGCTCATCCAAGAAAAGGTAGGAACAACAATGAAAGTTTTAATACACAATATAGACAGACTCCAAAATCTGTCAAACAAACCAAAATCATCAGAAGAGAAAATAGATAAATGCGATCTATGAAGAATTAAACACTTTTGCTCATCTGAAGACTTTATTAATAGAATTAAAAGAACACCTACAGAATGGGAAAAAATATTTGGCAACTCTATGTCAGACCAATGCCTGATTTCCATAATCTACAAAATACTACAAAATATCAATAAGAAGAAGATAAATCATCCAATTAAGCGATGGGCAAAGGAGATGGACGGACATTTCACTGAAGAAGAGATCCAGGCAGCCAAAAAACACATGCGGACGTGTTCACGATCTTTAGTTATTAAAGAAATTCAAATCAAGATGACAATGAGATACCATCTCACCCCAACAAGGTTGGCCATGATCCAGAAAACACAAAACAAAAAATGCTAGAGAGGCTGTGGAGAAAGTGGAACCCTCCTACACTGTTGGTGGGGTTGCAAAATGGTCCAACCTTTTTGGAAAGCAATCTGGCACTTCCTTAAAAAAATGGATATTGATATATCATTTGACCCAGTAATTCCATTACTTGGAATATATCCTACAGAATCAAGGGCTTTCACACCAACGGACACATGCACCAGAATGTTTATTGCAGCACAGTCCACGATAGCAAAAGATGGAATCAACCCAGATGCCCAACAATAGAAGAATGGATAGGTAAACTATGGTATATATACTCAATGGAGCACTATACAATGATTAAGAACAACGATGACTTCAGGAAACATCTCCTAACCTGGTTTCAACTGGAAGACATCATGTTGAGTGAAAGTAGTCAGCGACAAAAGGACAAATATTGTATGAGACCTCTACGATAAGATCTCAAAAACAGACTTGTGTATAGAAGAAAAGACTCTTTGACAGCTGCAAGGGAGTGGAGGAAGGGAGGGAGGGAGGGAGGGAGGAGGGTTTAGATTAGACAGTTGCTAGGTATGTGGTTGAGTGAAATCGGTGATAGCACACATTAGAAACAAGATCAATATTAAGTGGACTTAAACATGAGTACTCCTTCTATTTTAACCCAATATTGCAAGGATAGAGAAGCTGGGGCAGAGGGCGGGGGACCATGCTCTTAGGCGAAAGCGAGGTCAATTGGCACAACTAGCGTTTTGCTAAAAGGGCTCTCTGCACCCCACGTTGGTGAGTGGCGTCGAGTCTTAAAAGCTGCCAAGCTGCCATCCGAGGGCACAGCAAATGGTCCCAACTCAGCAGGAACAGATGCTCACCGAGGACCAAAATGACAAGGGGAAAGACAACCCAGAAGACAAAGAGACCCACATCAGTGGGTGCCTACATCGACTTGGCACCGGAAGAACTGGATGGTGCCCGGCCACCACCAGTGATAGCCGCGATGGAGCTCACTAAGTTGAGTCTCACTGGCAAAACAAGAATAAAAAGAGGTGCACCCTGAGATCCTCACTAAAAGACCTCAATTGATGGTCCAGTGGTTTCGGGGTTCCCCTGGGAGCATCGCCCCTCGGCCTGATGCTGCTCTCGACTATAAATCATAACGAAGGTCCACGCTTCGGACAGGAATGGATTGGACTTGGCGATGCAGTGACCATATATTGGATGCACTTTATGGTTCTATACATCTGTAGGATGTCATCTTGCTGACCTCTGGCCGGAGGAAGGAGAGTGGGTGGAGAGGAGGGGAAAAGGAGACTGTTGGGAGAATGAGACATGTATGGAGCAGAGAGGAATAGAGTGCTGTCACCGGGCAGGAAGAGCAGTGGAAGCTGAATATAGGTGGGTATGTAAATTTACACGGGAATGTACATTTTCACTCAGTTATATTAAATAAAAAAATTAAAAAAATAAAAATAAAAAGAACATACTAATGACAATGAGAAGCAGGTTAAGGGGGAATTAATACTCTGGATGATGAGCCATGTTTGAAATTTCAGTACTAACCAAGGGCAAATCATTATGCATCCTATATACTTGGAAAATTTAAAAGATGCTAACACTATCTGTTATCTATACTCTCCAACCTGCTAGTTACAGGCATTTATACACTATTTCTTAAATGAGTGATAAAAATGTATATCTATAGTATGAACTGTGAAAATTGAATATAGCCAAGAGAAGTTTTTACATTAAATGAAAGGAAAGAAGTTGATCCAAACTTCAACTACCACGTATAAGCAAGATATCCAGACCTTTTCCAGTCTCTCCCCAAATCTAAATTCTCTCTTGAAGACCTGTATCAAACCATCCGCAGGAAATCTCAACTTCAGTTATCTACCAAATGTTTTCGTTTTAGTAAGTTCAAAATAGAATTCATCATCTTAGTCTGTAGATACCACTGAAATTTGTTCCTCAGTGTTGCTCAGTCCTGGTGACACTATTGTAATGAAATCTGTTATCCAAGTCAGAAACTAGGGTTTCTTACCGATGTCAAATCAGTGACTGAATCAATTTGTCTTGATTTCCTAAAATTTTTAATAGATGTTGTTCCATTTTTCCAGTACTCTGTATAGTTCTAACACTAACAGTCTATAAGTTGAATCACTGAAATGGTCTCCAAACTTGTTTCATCCTCCCAACCTCCTATTCTAACAATCCATTCTTTCTACTGCTGCCAGAACTGAAGCTTTGCAAAGCAATATTATTATGACACTCTTATAATTTAAAATGTATTGTTAAAAAAAAAACAAAACTCAAGGCCATCAAGTGGATTCTGATTCATAGCAACCCTATAGACAGAGTAGAACTCCGCCATAGAGTTTCTAAGGAGTGACTGAACGATTTGAACTGCAGACCTTCAGCATGCCACAATAAATCTCCAGTGAGCTACTACAAAACTTCCTAATCAGAATCACTTATCCACTCTCCACAGTTTGTGTTGTTAGTTTTTATGAATATATTCTATAATCCTGGAATGCCTTCCTTTATTTCCTTTTTCCCCCTCTCCCTCCCCGTTTTTATTCACTTGGGAAACCACTTATGAGTCAAATATCCACTGAAATATCAATCTCACTTAGGGATTTTCATAAGGTTTTCCTGAATCAATAGATTAACTTCTCTTCCTTCGTGTTATATTATACGCACAACTTTTATCACAAAATATTATTTGTACTTAAAGTATTAGTTTATTTACCAGATTCATAGCTTAAGAACTTCTTGACTCATGGAGCAGTTCTACTCTGTCCTATAGGGTCGCTATGAGTTGTAATTTACTTGATGGAAGTTTTTTTTTTTTTCCCCCTTTGACTCTATATAGCATGTATATGGTTACCATATAAACATATGGTAACACAGTAAACAATAAAAGTGTGTTGATCGAGGAATTTAAATGAGGGAAAAATACAATTAAAGTCTATGCAGAGTGTATTGCAAGACTCCAGAAATATCCATTTTACTCCAAAGTGGTCTTAACTAAGCTTAAATAAATGAATACTTCTCTCAAAAATTAGGATTTCAAAACATTGTTCAACATGATGAGTTTCTTTTTTAATCAAGGTTGTGGACCGTTTAAATAAAACACCATAACCAAAAATCAGAGCCGGATCTGAACATTTTCCCCTGCTCTGCAAGGAAGACTCACATTTCACCCTGTCTCCCTCTTTCTTTTTCTTCTTCCTTTTTCTTTTCTTATCTGTCTATCTATCTCTACCATTGCTTGCCACCAAACAATAAAGTATTATATTTTAGACACTAAGCTAACTTTTGAAGACAGAAAAGAGGTCATTTTTTCCTTCATGCAAAAGCACAATTGCTTACTAAGCCAAATTCCCAGAATAAGATTCTTTTACTTATTTATAGAGTCTTTTTGTAGAGTAGCATATTCTCTGAGCTTTTAATCCTTCAAAAATTGTTTTGGGGACCTAAGCTATGGGATTTATTTTAGTTTGGCAATTCCTGGTAGAAAACTAAGAGTATAAGCAGCTTTACTCCTCTGTTAAGCTTTAGAAAACTTACTTTTAAGTAACTGAAGTATTCTTACTAATTATATCTTTTGTGGTAAAATTATTTTTAACATATATATAATTGAATATTTTACTAATATTTTCATTTTTATGATTCAGGCTTTAACTGTGGTATTTTAATTTCTTGTAAATTTTCTAATATTTTTTCATGCCCAAAGCCCAGTGCCGTCGAGTCAGATCTGACTCATGTATTATTTCCAGGCCATTTAGATTATTAAACCGTAGTTTTTAGACTTTTAAAAAATAGAATTCATTGTATTTTAGCTGCATAAGCTATTTTCTTTTTTACTGTTTTCACTATACTAGTTTGTATTGACTATTTTCAGTTTATTTTAATTACCTCTGAATGTCATTTCATTTCATTTTCAAACAGCGTTTTGATGATAGGCAAGAAACATAAGCCCTTTGTGAAGTGCCCACATACCATGTAAAGGAACTGTGATGATGGATCTTGCATGAACACTTCCAGCTTCTCCCAGCTGACCTCTTAATTCACTTCAACATTTAATTCCTATTGCTGGAATTTCTACCAGGAGCTTAATGTTCATCATATCCTACTAGAACTAAGATTCAGTGCATCCAGAGCATGAAGGGACTGTTCTTGTCACTTTTGTTTTATGTTTTAGTTCAATGACTGGGCTTCTAACTAGAAATGCTCTCTGTGCATAAGCTGCTTGGCTTTCCTCCTTAGCCCATGTTTCCTTCTAACGCTAAGACTACGTCTTGTTATACTCCTTCCTATTCTCATTAGTACTAACTTGGATTCCAAAGAACTTACATGTTGCCTGGATTTGCACCTATTGTGTTGCCTCAACTGATTGGATCTCCTTTTATGTTGTATTTATTCCTAAACTTACTAGCCTGACATTCTGTTTTGATCTTTCTGACTGTACTTGTTGAAAACAATCTCTATACCTGAGTAAATTATGCCAGTTGTAATGTTTATTGGGAAACCCTGGTGGATAGTGGTTATGTGCTATGGCTACTAACCAAAAGGCTGGCAATTGAATCCGCCAGGAGCTCCTTGGAAACCCACTGGGGGTGTCTTATAGGGTGACCATGAGTCAGAATTGACAGCTTTTTTTTTTTTTGAATGCTTATTGAAGTATACTGTCCAACAATTTCTCATCATAACTTCGGTATGAACTCACCTGAATTGTAGCATTCTAAATTCATAGAGTTTTCTTGTTAGAAATTTTTTAATTAACAATTCTAACTACCTTAATTTTATAGGTTATATTAAATTTCCATACATTTTGGAAACAAGTTTAAAAGTAATGATTTGAGTTTCAGCTAATCTCACTTTCTTCAGCTGTGTTTTTAATATAAACAATTTTACAGATATCTACTACCTTAATTTATTTGACTTGGGAGGGAATCAATTTTCACATTAAAATGATAAGCCTAAAGTAGCTTACAGGTTTTATAAAATTAGGCTTCCCATTTCTAGAACAGCTGTACCAGTAATAAATATACATCTATAAAAGATATAAATATAAGGTATTTTGGATCTGACTCAATGGCACTTGGCTGCATACATATAAATATTAAAGATATAAATGTTAATATGTTCTCCAAAGTAAGATGAAAAATGTGTCATTTTTTGTCCTGCAATACAAAGTCTGTCTAGATCACAACTCTTGTGAACTCATACCATTTCTCAGGTAGCATGAACCATCATGTTACATGATGTAAAATTTTAAATACATTTTTACATGTTAACAACTGTAATTTAATTTTGCAATATCAAAAGATTAACTTCGTGTTTTCCAATCTCCTTTGCTAATATATAACACTATTTTTACATTACCATTTTCAAATGTTGAACAAAATGTATTTGTGAAGCCAAGAATCAGAAGTTTTTCTAGTGTTTATTTGATAGAACACTATCCTTTCCTGTAGATAATTTTTGCCTAATGTATCAGCATAGAAAGAACTGGGTACAAATGAGAAGACAGAATTTGTGTACCAATAATTATAGCTAGGGAAACCCTGGTGGTGTGGTAAAGAACTATGGCTGCTAACCAAAAGGTCAGCAGTTGAAATCTGCCAGGCGCTTTTCAGAAAATGGAGCAGTTCTACTCTGCCCTACAGGGTCGCTATAAGAGCAACTTGATGGCAACAGGTTTTTTTTTTTAATTGTAGCTAGAGTTAGAAGTACCTAGTGAACCTCATAATTATTATAGTTATAGCAAGAAGTTATTAGTTTCCATCTACATTAAGAACAGGTTTATCTATTTTTATTAGAATGAGAATTTACTAACAGTAAGGATGTTCAAATTGGCTACAAATACAGATTTTTTTTGATGAGGTATAAAATAAAATGTCTCTGCATAAAAAACACTTTTTAGCATTTCTGTACACAAATTTAATATTAAATCTACCTACAAACTATGAGGTCAAAGGTTAGTGAGGAAAAGTAAATTGAAAAAAATATTTTATCTCTGTAATTGTTACTTAGAAGCTGCTTAACACTATTGAATGTCTCTTCCTTCCCTCCCAGGAGCCAGTGCTCAGTGTTATGCTTGTGAGGACTGCCTGGACTCCTGCACATGGTCACCTTTGCAGGATGTTACTGTCTTCCTCTTCACAATCATAAGCAAGAAGTTCAACTGAATAGAGTACACTAATATGTCATAGTACTCCATAATGCCTTCCAAGAAAAACAAAAGTGTGGCTGTCCTAACTGAAGGGTTTAGATAATTTGAAGAGATGACTAATAGAGTATATGAAGAATTACCCTTGTTACTCAGAAGCCCCAAATGCTAGTTGAACCATACAGGCTAGAGAGGTATAAAGGAGCCCTGGTGGGACGATGGTTCAAGTGTGTGGCTGCTAACTGAAGGGTGGAAGGCTGCAATCCACCAGCCACTTTGCAGGGGGGGAAAAAAATCAGTAAATCTTCACCTGTAAGTGTTTCAGCCTCAGATGCTCTACAGAGGTAGTTCTACTTTGTCTTTTATGGTCACTATGAGTCAAAACTGACTCAGACATACAGAACAACATCATTGTTGTTATTGCTAGGACTTTTGTGTAGGTTTCAAATTATAGAGACCATGGGTACAACAGAAAGAAACACTGCCTGGTCTCTGCTGTGTTTGAGCTCATTATTTCAGATACTGCGTCAGCTCATGTTGTGGAAGATCTTCCTCATTTTCCCTGACCCTTTTTCTCAAACATTACATTCTGCTCTGGAGACTGTTCCCTCCTGATATCATGTCCAAAGGAAGATACACTCTCAGTTCTGACAAATGCTCTAGCTGCACTTGTTCCATGACGGATTTCTTCTGGTAGGGTGTCATATTTTCAATATTCTTCATCTACACCATAATTTAAATGCATCAGCTCTTCTCTGTGCTTCCTTATCATCCAGCGTTTGCTTATGTATAAGGTGTCTGAAAGTAACATGGCTTGGATCAGGTGCACCTGAGTCTTCAAGGTGACATCTTGAAAGGGGGTCTTATGGCAGATTTTCCTAATGTAGTAAGTCATTTGACTTCTTGATTGCAGTTTCAGTGGGCATTGATTGTAGATTGAAGTAAAATAAAATCCTTGGCAACTTCAGCATTTTCTGTTTATGCAGAATCGGTTGATGTTGAGCCATTTCAGTAAGTAACATATGATCAAGAACCTATGGTACTGAGGGAAGAAGTACAAGCTGACTGAAGACATCAGTGAAAAACAAGCTTCCAGGAGCTGATGGAATACCAACTGAAATGCTTCCACAGACACAGCCACAGACGTGCTCATTTATCTGTACTAAGAAATTTGGAAGGCAGTTTACCTGGATAACCAACTTCAGGAAATAACCTATTTCTGCCTGCTTCCCAAGAAGACAACCAATATAGTGCATAAATAACCAAACAATATCATTAAGTAAAATTTTGCTGAAGGTCATTCAAAAGTAGTTGCAGCAGTACATCAATAGGAAACTGCCAGAAATTCAAGGTGTACTCACAAGACAGAGCGGAGTGAGAGCTACTGTTGCTGATGTTAGATGGATCTTGGTTGAAACAAAATAACAGAAATAGGTTTCCTGTGTTTCATTGACTATATGAAGACATTTAACTATGTGGCTCATAACAAATTATGGAAAACATTGCAAAGAGTTGGAATTCCATCACACTTAATCGTGTTCACGAGGAGCCTGTACATAGATAAGAGACAGTTGTTCAAACAGAACAAGGGGACAGTGGATGGTTTACAGCCAGGAAAGGTGAGAGTCAGAGTTATATCCTTTCACAATACTTATTCAATCTGTATGCTGAGCAAATAATTCAAGGAACCAGACTACATGAAGAAGAACAAGACTCATTAACAACCTGCATTATGCAGTTAACACGGTTTGTTTGCTGAAAATGAGGAGGACTTGAAGTGGTTACTTAGGAAGTTCAAAGACTAAGCCTTCAGTATGGATTATACCTCCTAAAGAAAACAAAAATACATGCAACTAGATCAATAAGCAACATCATTATAAATGGAAAAAAGATTGTTGTCCAGGATTTCATTTTACCTGGATCTATAATCAATACCCACAGAAGCAGCAGTAAAGACAAATCTGCGGCAAGAGATCTCTCAAAAATGCTAAAAAACAAAGATGCCACTTTAAAGACTGAGGTGCACCTAATTCTAGCCACGGTATTTTCTATTGTGCCCTACCCATGTGATAGCTGGGCAGTGTGTAAAGAATACCAAGAATAACTGATGTCTTTGAATTATGATGTTGGTGAAGAGCAGTGAATAGCATGGACTGCCAAAAAAACAAACAAACAAATCCACCTTAAAAGAGGTACAGCTAGAAAGCTCCCTGAGAGTGACACAGCAAGACTTTGTCTCGTGTATTTTGGACACGTTAGCAGGAAGAAATAGTATCTAGAGAAGGACACTGGGCATGGTTAAGTAGAGGGCTGTACCAAAGAGGAAGGCCCTTAGTGAGACGGGGTGACACTGTGACTGTGCAGTGGACTCAAGCATAACAAGGATTAGGAGGATGCTGCAGGAGCAGGCAGTGGGTTTTGTTGGTGGTGGTTTCTTTTTATTTTTTTGTCATACATGTGGTTGCTATTTGCTGGAAGCAATTCAAAAGTACTTATCAACAACCCTGGAGCTGTGGTGCTACACTGGTAAGACACTGACTGTTAACCAAAAGACTGGCATTTTTAATCCACCAGCCACTTGTTGGAAACCCCATGGGGCAGCTCTACTCTGTATTACAGGGTTGCTATGACTCACAACAGACTCAGTAGCAATAGATTCAACAACAGCAACACTATGATGTTGCTTATGGGTCACTTGGCAAGGATTTTTCTTTATGTTGAGGTGCAACCCATACTGACAGCTGCAGTCTTCTGCCTTCTTTAGTAAGTGCTTCAAGGCTTCCTCACTTTTAGTACACAAGGTAGTGTCATTAGAGTATCTCAGGTTGTTAATGACTCTTCCTCCAACCCTCTTTTTTTTATGTAGCCTTGCTTCCTGGATTATTTTCTCATCATACAAAGTGAAAACATAATGGTGAAAGGGTATGACTCTGAGGCATGCCTTTCCTGATTTTAAATGATGTGGTGTCTCCTATTAGAACAGCTGCCTCTTGGTCTATATAAAGGTTCAGCATGAACACAATTATGTGTTCTGAAATTCTGATTCTTTACAGTGTTATTCATAGTTTGTTATGATCCACACAGTCAACGTCTTTGCACAGTCAATGAAATTCAAGTAAACGTCTTTCTTGTATTCTCTGCCTTCAGCTAAGATCTGACATCAGTAATGATATCCCTTGTTCCATGTCCTGTTTTAAATTTTAAATGCTAAAATTTCTGCAAGTTCTCTGTCATTGTACTGCACAACTGCTTTTGAATGGATCTTCAGCATGATTTTACTTTCACGTGATTTTAACAATAATTTCCACAATCTGTTGGATGACCATTCTTTGTTATGGGCACAAATAAGGATCTTTTCCAGTCAGTTGGCCAGGAAGCTGTCTTACAGTTTTCTTGGCATGCCAAGCCAAGCCAAGCCAAGTGCTGTCGAGTCGGATCCATAGACAACCAGAAAATCAGACTTTTCTTAATAGTCTATATTTTAACTGTGTATAGGGTATTTTTCTTCTGTAACTCACAAGAAACAAATTTCAGTTTATTGATTTATAGTTTGCTTACTTGTTATGAGAATATAACGTGCCATTTTTCTTACCATTTACTATGTTTCAACCTGCTCAAGTTAAAACCATTCACCATTTTATTAACTCTTTCATAAAATCAAAAACATTTTTTCCATTTTCTACTTTCTATTGTGTATACAGTTAACCATGTACTTTTTATTCTCTTTATTCTTTTATTGTCCAAAATAGTAAGCCGGGCATCTGTGATAGGTTTATTTTATGTGTTCTGTTTTAGAAAACAGAAAAGCTTCCCATGTTCCTGTGTCCTTGTTGCTTTTGTGTATTTTATTATGGACCTGCAACATAAGACACTTTTATAATTGATAAGGTTACTTAGAAATGTTTTTTTTTTAAAAAGGACATTACTTCGAAATAGCTCTCAGTGGAAATGGAATATCTGGGCTGAACTGAAGACTTCCTACTCCTATTTTCTTACCCATACAGGTATAGCAATATACTGAAGGCAAAGCTAATGTTCCTAATAGGAGGTAAAGTGTAACACTCATCATTTAAGGCTTATTTATGTGATCTAATTTAGGCTATCTAGAATTAGTTGCTGATGATATAGGAATACTACCTCCCGGAATCTTCTATTGGAGTCAGAGTTGGAGTCACGATTCAGCAAAGCAACCCACTAGAGGTGTTAGTTCTCAGGCCCCTCTGATACTCTCTCAATGAGTTATATCCATATGATAAAGGAAAAGAAAGATAATGAGAAATAGGACAAAAATGGGGCTATTGAAAAGGAATTTATAAATATCATATTGATATGTTAGAATGAATTAACATCTATATATTTAGTATTGGTGACTTTTTGTTTTGCTTATTTTGACTTTTCAAAATTCATCATTCAGTTGCAGATGTGTTAGTTATGTTGTGTACTTGCAGAATCAAAATCTCGGAGATTGAGATCAGTGAGCTTGGATTTTCTATATCCTTGACTAAAAAATTCCCATCTCTGTTGGCCAGAGAAGTACTGTACTTTAATGCACTCTTATGTTTAGTGAGCACTGTTACAAAGTTACTCCAAATGGAGTGCGCAGTTATAGAATGCAATGGCATTACTCAAATCCATGCCTGAAAAACATTCTCTGTGTGTTGTGCGCTGTCTAATGTCTCAAGACTTTAACCAAGACCCTCTTGAAAACATTCTTTAGAATGAGTCTTTTACTTCAAGGGTGAAATTCAGAAGCCCCAAAACTGAACTAGATTTCTTAAAGTCCATAAAGCAGAAACAACAACCAAGGCAAACAAAGGCACTGCCGTCAAGTTGATTCCAACTTATACACAGCCTTATCCATGGAGGAAAGGGGAGTCTCTCTTGCTTACAACTTATAATGTCATAGTTAAGAAAATCTCTGGAAGAAGATAGCTCTAGGACCAAGTTATGTCTTTCACTTAGAGAGACA
This sequence comes from Heterohyrax brucei, assembly GCA_028571685.1. Taxonomy (NCBI): domain Eukaryota; kingdom Metazoa; phylum Chordata; class Mammalia; order Hyracoidea; family Procaviidae; genus Heterohyrax; species Heterohyrax brucei. The sequence continues at coordinate 92,725,648 of CM053146.1, forward strand.
CAAACAGACAAAAAAACAGGACACTTGAACTAGTGAATAAAGGTCTAAAGTCTTGAGATTTAGAATTCTAATGAACAAAGAAAACATTAATGTCTGAACAGTTCCTTTAGAAGCCAGTGACCACAAATCAGCATGTGCTTGTTTATTTTTATTCTATCCTCTCAGGGGGAGGGCAGGAAGCGGTAAGTAAACAGAGAGTGGGTCATGGATATAATTTTTATTTTCTCACTATTATAATGGAATCCTTGTGATATTAGTTAAGAGCTATGGCTGCAAACCAAAGTCTGGCAGTTCAGTTCCACCAGGGACTCCTTGGAAACTTGATGGGGCAGTTCTGCCCTGTCTTACAAGGTTGCTATAGGATCATAATCATTAGCACAGCAATTTGTCTCTGAGTTATGGACTTTTGCTCTATCATAAAATTGCGGTGGAGGCAAGATGGCGGATTAGACACACACGTGCTTGATTTTCTCTGAGAATGAGGCCAGGAATGATAATTGAGTGGAGCAGCATGTCCATTTCGGGAGCCCTGGTATCTGGTATAGGTTTCCCAGATTCCACTAGGTGCCAGTAAGAGGGAAACTACCTCTTTCGAAGATGAGGCAGCAGCACTCTGAGTCCTGCTTCTGCTGACTCACCATTTGGGTGGACTTCAGGTAGTGGTGCCTTATTTGTTATCTGGGAGGCAGGGACTGGACAGGAGCCACCTCAAATGCTGAACTGCAGTTCTTAAGCAAACAGTGTATAGCACAGCAGAGAGATGGTGCTTGGGATAGTCACATTTTTAAAAATGGCTGCTGACTGAAGGCACCACTGATCCTTTGCCCTCTCTTTTCTGAGCTGTGTCATAGATTCTGCTGTTACATGGCAGGAATGGCAGCTTCAGCAGGATGCCACTCCGGTCAGCTGGGAGACAGAGTCAGCCACCTGAGATCTCAGCTGAGGCTAATTCTCATGCTGAGCAGCATGCCCCATCTGGAAAGTGTTTCTCCAGCAGAAAAGCTCTGTTTAGGATGGTGGTGCCTAGCATAATGGGTGGGGCCTGGCAGAAGATGGCAGCAAGGCCCTAGCACCTCCCTTCTTTGAACCACATCATAGTTTCTGGAGACTGCCTACGAGGTACTTTCTTTATCAGCAGGCAGTTGGGGCCTGTCACACCTAAGGTCCTGACTGATTTTGGTAGCTGTTGGATAGCTCCTTGCTCAGAAGTAAAGTACCTTTTTAAAATAAGACCACCTGGAGAACTGATGGTTGAGTAACCAGGCAGCATGTCCTCCACCCTTCATGGATCCACAGCATAGGATCAGCTGATGGCCCCCCAGTGACTTCATAATTAAGGTGCCATCTTCCCAGCCAGGAGGCAGATCTTGCCACCCCAGAAAGCCCACCTGAAGCCAGTCACTAGACTACACAGAGACATCTGGTGACCAACTCATGTCTTAGACTATTAGCTCCTGTTGAAGTAATACTGGAGAAATGGAACAGCTGCTAGATGACACAGACAGCAATCAATAGCTAACCATTTAAAGAACCAGTCCACCATGGCTACAGAAAACTCTCAAAATAAAGAAACAAAAGACTTCAGATGAAGAAGCCTTTCTGAAACTATAGGAAGTTGAGTACAAAAGAATTACATATAGAGCCCTCCCAGAGATTAAAAAAAAATGCAGCAGAACAAAACAAAAAATTAAGTAAGCTATCTGAACTGACAGAATATCAGTGATATCAAATACGGCAGATCAATAATAAATTACAGAATTCGACAATTCAATTCAAAGCCAAAAGAGCAGAACTGAGGAGATGGAAGTCAGACTTAGTGACCGTGAGGACAGAGCAACTGACACCAGCATTTATGAGAAGAAACCAAGAAAAGACATAAGAAAAATGAAGAAGCATTAAGAAACATGCTGGACTTGATTAAGAAGAATAATCTACGAATAATTGGAGATCCTGAACAGGGAAGGCTAGCTAAAAATACAAAGGGTGCTGTTGAAATGTTGTTGGTAGAAAATTTCCCTGAAATTACGAAAGAAGAGAAAATAGATATTCAAGATTTGTATCAAATACCACTAAATCCAAACCCCAAAAGAAAGACACCAAGGCATATTATAATCAAGCTTAATAAGATGAAACATAAACAGAGATGCTTAGAGGCAGTAGGCTTAAAGCAAAGTTAGCATTTAGAGGGCAGCCCTATAGGCCTTCATCTGACTTCTTGGCAGAAACGATGTTGGTAAGGAGGCAGTGGGATGACACATTCAAAGTCTTGAAGGAGAAAAACTTCCAACCAGGAATTATATATCCTGCAAAATTGTCTCTCAAATATGAAGGTGAAACTAAGACATTCACAGATAAACAGAAGCGTAGAGACTTTGCAAAAAAAAAAAAAAAAAAGTAAAAAGACACTGAAAGAAGCTGTTTATTTGGAAAAACAAAAATATCAAGTGTATATTTAAGGAGGCAGTGCAGGACATAGGATCCAGAATCCTACGCAGCAAAGTCCCAAACACAACCAAAGCAATAATATTAAGAGACCCAATGATCTTAACATGAAAACTATGACATCATAACAATAAAAAGATATATTACACTAGTTATTACCCCTTGAGAAGGAGAGGAGATTAAAAAGTTATGCAAAAGTTAACGTCTGGTTTAAACTCAGAATAGTAAGGGAGTCATAGGGGTAGCCACAAAGCAAAATAACAGTGCCATACATCAACAAAAGAAACATAATTTAGGCATCTCAACAAACATAAAACCAACACTAAAAAAAGATGAAAAATCAACCCATAAAGAAGAATGACCTAGAACAGTATATTAACAGCAATATAGCAAACATCAACAACACAAAAATAAATGCATCAAAATGACAGCACTAAACACCTACGTATCAATAATTACACTGAATGTAAATGGACTAAACGCTCCAGTAAAGAGAGAGAGTGTGATATCATGGATCAAAAGACATGATCCATCTCTATGTTGCTTACAGGAAACACAGTTAAGATCCAAAGATATGAACACACTGAAAGTTAAAGGATGGAATAATACCTACAAAGCTAACAACAGGCAAGAACAGCAGGAGTGGCAAGACCAATCTCAGATAAAAGTGACTTCAATGTGAAATTCACCATTGTGTACAAGGATGGTTCACTATTTATTGCTGAAATGTTCAATACATAAGCAGAACATAACAATATTAAATGTTTATGCATCCAGTATCAGAGCATCTAAATACATTAAACAAACACTGACAACATTGAAAAATAAGATAGATCTCTCCACAATAATAAAATCAGGAAACTACACAAGGTCTATCAATTAAGTTTGCAAACTCATTCTAGAAAAAAGTGAGATGTATCTCATTGCTGAGTGTCACTATAGTCACCTTCAGAGTACTCTGCTTGGGAAGCTGTGCTCACACACTAGCATCTAGTCAACCCTTCAAAGTAATTATGGTATTCTTTTACCAGCACTGTCATCAGAGCTGTCATCATATTACCTTTGAATTCCTAAATGTTGTTTAAATATCTCCCTTTCAATATTTCTTTTGTCTTTGGGTAAAGAAAAAAGCCACTTGGGGCCAGATCAGGTGAGCAAATCAGGTGTTCCAATATGGTTATATGTTTATTGGCTGCAAACTCCCTCACAGCGCTGTGTGAGCCTGTCCATTGTTGTAATGCCGCAGCCATCAGTTTTTGACGAAAAGTACACATCATTTTCATGTAACTTTCATGTAACACAGCCTTTTCAGCACTTCCAAATAGTAAACTTGGTTAACTGCTTGTCTAGTTAGTACAGATTCATAAATCCCTCTGATATCAAAAACGTTAGCCAGATTGTTGTGACTTTTGATTTGAACTTATGGAAATTTTTGCTCTTGAAGAATTGGCTGACTTTCATTGTGCAGTTTGATGCTTTGTTTCAGGGTGATGTTGGCAACACCCACATTTCACCACTAGTGAGAACACTGCCCAAAACATCAACTTGCCTCTCCAAAAGGTCTTGACCAACTTGTATTCTCCTTTGCTTTTGTACATTGGTGAGCTCCTTCAGGGCCATTTTTGCACACACCTTTCTCATGCCAAGATTTTCACTGAGGATTTTCCTGTTTCTTTATTGATGTTTCCTTGGTCTGCTATGCTTTCTCATAGTCAGCCGATCATTTTGATGCACAAGTCAACAAATCGTTGCTGTATTTTTGTCAGTTCTGCTTGTTACCGACTGCCCTGACCTCTCTTCATCAGTGATGCTTTCTCTCCCCTTAGAAAAATATTTAATCTATTTGTACCTTGTATGTTCCCCATGAGATTATCCCTATGAACTTGGACTAACATGTCTCTGATTTCACTTTCACTCTTGCCAAATTAAACAGGAAATTTGACATTTGTTCATTGCTCTAATTCAAGCTCTGACATTCTCAGGATGGCACACAATAACACATAACAACGGAAATGCACAGTGGCAAGTTTGTGAACTAATTTGGGAGACCTATATTAAGTAACCATTGATTAAATAAATGGCACCATCGTGCTTGGACTCACCTTATTTGTCCTAAATTATATCTCCATTCATCATTGTTACCCTATACCTTTGTTCTGAAAACCTCAAAAACATATGATCTTGGGAATAGTAATTATAATAATGTTTATTACTTATGGCACATTCCTGACCAAAAAGATAGATAATTTTACTAAAATTTGTTGCCTTCCATTTGATTCCAACTCACAGCAACCTTATAGAAAGGAACAGAACTGCCCGACAGGGTTTGCAAGGAGTGGCTGGTTAACTTGAACTGCTGACCTTTTGGGTAGCAGCAGAGCTCTTAACCACTGCTCCACAGGGCTCCTACATCATTTTAGGTGATTTATAAATTGATTATTGTCTGCATTCGACTCGATGGAACTTGGCTTGGCTATTGTTTGCATTGTTAGCTTCCATAAATATTTATAATTTAGAAATCGGAAGTAAAGAATTCTACAGTGGTTCGGTCGATATAAAATACAAGTTTTCCATAGTCTTAATTTACTTACTTTGACCTGGAACAATTTCTTATCTGCAGTCATTCTGGGTATAAACATGTAATGAAAATAAATGGAGAATAGCAGCATAGATCATAATCATTTAGAACAAGAAATGTTTTTAAGAAAAGCAATATGGCTTTTTCTCTTTTATCATTTGTCTAGTGCTGTTCTGAGAAGCCTAAATAGATTTAATGGTAGTGTTCTGACTTTGCTATAAATCTCTGGCACCTCCAACTGAGGTACAACAAAAAATAACATCATTGAAAATCAGGTGCACGTGGGTGTCAATAAAAACACTGCTCTTTCTCTGGAGGCAAAAATAGATTAAAAGATTAAAGTAAACAGCATTGCATAAATTCTGACTCCACTAAGTTTTCAAGGAAGAAGTGACAATATATTTAACATTGATATGATTTTAACACAAATTATGGCAATACAACTGTAACTCACACAATATCAAAATGTTAGATAAAACAAATTATTATAGAATACTTCCTGGATGTCTACTCAGTAGTCATTTTTGGAGTGATTTCCAGTTTTATAAAAAATCTTTTTATTGTTTATACCTTTAAGTAATGTTTTATTTGGTAACTTTTGGTTAAAAACATCCACCTTGATATAGTTAATCTTCTTTAACAAAGGTGTGTACATTGTGTACAGAATAAAGCAGCACTAACAGAGGCTCAGTAATTTTATAAGGCAGTGTTTATTTAATGCTTCTTAGTTTAACTTTCTAAATAAATCATGACGAACAATATGAAATCTGTTTTAATATCCCATTTTATTAATGCATGAACCGAAGTTAAAAGATTACATTATTCAAGAGCATATGTCAAATAAGTAGTGAAGTGCATTTGTATGCGACAGGAAAAAAATGACCAAATGATACAGAGATATCCCATATACTCTTCCACACAGTTCCCTTTATTATTAACATTAGCATTAGCGTGGTACATTTGTTATAATTAATGAACAAACATTGAAAGTATTAATAACTGAAGTCTATAGTTTACATTAAGGTTCATTCTTTTGTACAGTTTCACGTGTTTTAACAAATGCATGTCACGTATCCAACATTACAATGTCACACACCGTTGTTTCACCTCCCTGATAATCTTTGTACTCCACCTATACATGATCCCTGTGTCTTTGACAGCCCAACAAACACTGATCTTATATTTGCTCTGTAGTTGCTTTTTTGCCAAGTATATAACTGGAATGTTTCAGTATGTATCACTTTGAGACTGACTTATTTCACTCAGACATATATATTTGAAGCCTTCTCTCCCTCTCTCTCTCTCTCTTATGTATTTACATGGTTTGAAAACTCATTCCTATCCGTTACTAAATAATATTCTACTGTATGAATGTACCACAGTGTTTATTTGTAGATTCACCTGTTGATGAACACCTGATTACTTCCAATTCTGGAGGATTATGAAGATAGCTATCATAACAATTCACAAGCAGGTCAATTCAATTTTATAAACACATTGTAATAGGGTTGTTGGATTGTATGGTAAAAATGGTGAATGTCAAGATAGCTTTGTATATTTAGAATAGAAACCCTGATGGTGTAGTGGGTTAAGTTCTACCTCTGCTAACCAAAATGTCAGCAGTTCAAATCCACAGGCACTCCTTAGAAACGTTATGTCCATTAGAGTCACTATGTTGGAATCAACTTGACAGAAGTTATTTTCCTCCCCGCCCACCTACCTTTTGTTGTTATTATTTATGGTGTGTGATTCTTGTTATTTATTGTTGGACTCCATTTGCTAATATTGTTCTGAGGATTTTTGCATTTCTGTTCATGCTAGATATTGGTAAGTACTTTTCTTTTTGTTTTAATTTTTTTATCTGGTTTTGCTACTAGGTAATGCTGCCCTCTTAAAACAAATTGGAAGTGTTTTGTCTGCTTCTAGTCCCCAGAAGACATTGTAGAAAAGTTGTATCAGTTCTTCTCTAAATATATGTATGGTAGCATTCGACAGTGAAACCATCTGGACTTGACGATTTGTGTTGTGGGACATTGTTAATTATTGAATAAATCCCTTAGTAGATATTGGGCTGTTTAGATTATCTAATTCTCCTTGTGTGAATTTTGGCAGTTTATGTCTTTCAGAAACTGCTCCATTTCATATAAATTATCAATATTTAATAATAAAGAAATATGAAAATTTAAATTGCTCATGTTGTTATGAAGTGCCATAAAGTCAGCTCAAACTCATAGCAACTTTATGTACACTAGAAGGAAACACTGCTTAACTTTGCGCCATTCTCATAATTATTGCTATACTTAAGCCCATTGTTGCAGCTGCCGTGTAAGTTCACCTCACCAAGGCTCTTCCTCTCTTTCACAGACCTTCTACTTAACCAAGAAAGATGTTCTTCTTCAGGGACTGATCCCTCCTGAGAACATGTTCAAAGTATCTTAGACGAAGTACCAGGGTTCTTGCCTCTAAGGAGCATTCCAGCTTTACTTTTTGGGAGACAGATTTGCTCATTATTTTGGCAGTTAATAGTATATTCAATTTTCCTTGTCAACACCACATTTCAAAGGGGTCAATTCTTCTTCAGTTTTCTTTATTCACTGTGCAGGTCTTGCATACATGAGGCAATGGAAAACAGCGTGGCTTGGGTCAGGCACACCTTAGTGCTTTTCAACACGTTAGAGAGATCTGTTGCAGCAGATTTTACCAATGTATTATGTGTTCTGATTTCTTGACTGCTGCTCCCATGGGGATTGATTGTGAATCCACATAAAGTGAAATTATGGACAATGTCATTTTTTTCTTGGTTTATTATAATGCCACTTATTGATCTAGTTGTGAGGATTTTGGTCTTTTTATGTTGAAGTGTAATCCATATTGAAGGCCCTAGTCCTTGATCTCTATCAATAAATGCTTCAAGAACTCTTCACTTTCAGCCAATGAGATTTTTCATCTGTATAACACAGATTGTTAGTGATTCTTTCACCAATCACTATCCCAGTACTTCTTCATATAGTACCTTCATTGCTCATAGCATCCATTTAAAGATTAAAATTTTAATATTAGAAATTCAATACTTTCAGTTTGATATGGAAAATTATATTTGCAAATAATACATCCTAGATAATGTTCCAGAAATCCTGGTGGTGTAGTGGGTTAAGTGCTACAGCTGCTAACCAAAAGGTCAGCAGTTCAAATCTTCCAGGTACTCTTTGGAAACTTTATGGGACAGTTCTATTCTGACCTCTAGGATCACTGTGAGTCAGATCTGACTTGAAAGCACTGGGTTTTAATTTTTTTTTAAGCAATATTTTATATCCTATGTCATAACTGATAAGAAATTGACTTATATAGGTGCTAGTAGATCTAGAAGCCTTCTGAATAAAAGTTTCATCTAAAGATGAGGACAAATAAAAACTTTCTTGAAGTAATAATACATAATTAAAAAAATAAAATTAAATCATTGTGGTTGAGTACATTCTGACTCACAGATAACCTATAGAACAAAGTAGGACTTGCCCATAAGGTGCTCCATGAAGCAGCTAGTGGGTTTAAACCACTGACCTTCCTGTAAGCAGCCAAGTACTTAACCACTGTGCACCAGAATTCTATCACCCTTACAAAGAAGACTATAAATCTTCTTCCTGAAGGTCCCTTTTGAAGTACATAATACATACATGTAGTATGCTACAAAGTCATTAACACATATTCTAAATTCAGCTCTTCAGGATCAGTAGACCTCCTATGAATGTATTTGTTACTGAAAGTGTACCCATTTGCCTATTTGCTCCATTTCAGTTCAATCTAATCCAAAGGACTGCTTCATTTTAATAAGCTTAAACAAATTCCTCTACCCTCACAAATCCTATATGTTCCTGTCAAGTGCGTTAAAGTCAATTTTGACTCACAGCAACCCTATGTGGCAGAGTTTACGTTATATCTGCTCTGTTTGGTTTTCAAAACTGCAACCACTATGCGAGTGACTGTAGCGATTTGAACTGTCAGCTTTTCAGTTGCCAAGCCAAGACAAGTGCCTTCGAGTCAGATCTGCTCCAGCAGAGCTTCTTAAATCTATATAATGTCATAGAATTTTTTTTTTTTTTTATGATTGAGTGAAAATGTACATTCCCATATAAATTTGCATCCCTACCTATATGCAGCTCCCACTGCTCTCCCTGCCTGGTGATAGCACACTCTTTCTCTCCACTCCATACATGTCTTATCCTCCCAACAACCTCCTGTATCATCCTCTTCACCCACTCCCCCACCTCCAGTAGGAGGTCAGCAGGGGTGGAGTCTAGATGGCTGACTAAACACAAATCTCCCTAAATCCCTCTGGAAACCAAGACCTGAACTGATAATTAAACAGAGCCTTCTGAACACCTAGTGAGCCCTAGGACAAGGCATAGGGCTGTTAATTTGGACTTCATACCACAGAATGCAAAACCTCTGCTCTTTCACTGACCCTACTCGTGGCACGCGCAGGCTTACATGGATCGAAGGTAACTCACCATTTTAACTTTTTTTTCTCTGTCTTAGTTGGTGAGTGGGGCTGGAACTTGACTAGCAGCTAATCTTAGACACACTGATGGTGGGATCAGCAAGTGAAATTTCCATATTTTGAGAGTCCATCTTTGGACTCTATGCATCTCAGCACCTTTGGCCTCTCTTCTCGTCTCTGCCATAGAGTAGCTAGCACTGAGACAAGGGGCAAACTTGTGCAGGATGCCACCTTGGTCCATTGGGAAGTGGATACACCCACAGGGAGGCCCCAGCTGGACTTAGCTCCTAGGCTAGGAGGCAGCAGCTGCGTGGAGGAGAGTGCTTTTCTGGCAGAAAAGCAGTATTTTACACACTGTTGCCCATGGCTGGGGCCAAGGAAAAGAGGCTGTGGACTTTGTGCATTGTGACACCTTTGGCCTCTGTTTCTACCTCCGCCATACAGTAGCCTGCACTCAGGCAGGAGGTGAGCTTGTGCGGGACACCAGCTTGTTCCACTGGGAGGTTGATATACCCATACAGAGGCGTCTGAAGGACCTAACTCCTGGGCTGGGAGGCAGCTGCTGCCTAGAAGAGAGTGCTAGTCAGGCAGAAAAGCAGTATTCTACACAGTGTCATCTACAGCTGGAGCCTAACAGCTGAGTCCAGCTGGGCAGTAGCCTTTCTATATTTTGAGCTAGTTTATAACATCCTGGGTTCAGTATAGAGGTGCTTATATTGCCAGCTGGGAAGAGGGACCTATACACCTGAAAACCTGACTGACTTTGGAAGTTCTCAGATACCTTTTAACTTTAATTTTAAGACGGCCTGGAGAAACAACTGCAGTCCATCCTCACAGCATCTCTCTCAGCCTTTACTCAATCTCATGATGCCCCCCAAACAAAAAACTCTTCATAAAAGTATAACGAAGAAATCACCCATGGCTTCAGAAGGCCTCCAAAAGAATGAATCAAAGAAATCCTAGACAAAAAAATCTTTCTGAAACTATCAGAAGTTGAATACAAAAGGATTATATAGAAAGCCCTCCTAGACTTTACACAAAATGCAGCACAGTAAAATGGAAAATTCAACAAGCTGTTTGATCTGATGGAACACCAGTACTCTGAAATCCAACAGAGCAAGAACAAAATCAAAGAGATAGAAATTTCAACTCAAAGCCAAGAAAACAGAATGGAACAAATGGAAAGTAGACTTTCTGACTTGAAAAACAGAGCTACTGACTCCAGCATCTATGAGGAGAAATCAGAAAAAAAAAACCAAGAAAAATGAAGAAGCATTAAGAAGTATGCGGGACTCTATGAAGAGGAACAATCTATGACTAATTGGAGTTCATGAACATGACGAGACACCTGAGAGTACAGTGTTGTTGCAGAGCTGCTGATAAAAAAACTTCCCAGAAATTACAAAAGAAGAGAATATAGGTATCCAAGACACATACCAAATGCCAATCAGTACAGATCTCAAAAGAAAGACTCCAAGATGTATTATAATCAAGTTTAACAAAATGAAACAAGCAGAAACTCTTAAATGCAGCAAGACTCAAAGCAAAGCTAACATTCAGAAGGAAACCCTGTAGGTTTCCATTGGATTTCTCAGCAGAAGCAATGCTGACATGGAGACAGTGGCATGATGCATTCAAATCCTTGAAGGAGAAGAACTCCCAACTAAGAATTATATATCCTGCAAAACTATCTTTCAAATATGAAAAGGAAATGAAGACATTCACAGATAAGCAGAAACTCAGAGACTTTGTAAAAACCAAACCAAAGCTACAAGAAATACTGAAAGGATCTCTTGGCTTAGAAGAACAAAACCACTAACTTTATATTTTAGAAGGACACATCATCCAGAATCCTACTCAGTCAGGGAACACTCCAAACTCAGCCAAAGGTATAATAGTGAAATAAATGATCCAGTGATCATATCATGAAACCTATAATGCCATCATATTAAAAAGAGGAATGTACTACAGTCCTTATAGTCTTTCCAGATGGAGAGGAAGTTGATAAGAATGGTAGTAACGGAAACTGGTTTTATATACAGTTTATTAAAGGGGATCACAGAGACAGACATAAAGCACAATAAAGAGATTCCTGTATTATGTTTCTTGATTTGATATGTTACATCTTTATTGTGCTTTATGGTTACCCCTATAATCTCCCTCAATAAACTATGTGTAAACCCAATTTTAATTACTAGCAGTCTTATTAACTTCCTCTCTAACTGGAAGGACTATAACAACTGTAGTACATCCTTCTTTTTAATATGATGACATTCTAGTTTTCATGATTTGCTCACTGGATCATTCCTTTCACTGTTATAGCTTTGATTGAGTTTGGAGTCTTCCCTAACTGAGTACATTTCTGGGTGATGTGTCCTGAATTTGCTTCTAAAATATTAAGTTAGTGGTTTTGTTCTCCTAAGCCAAGAGATCCTTTCAGTATTTCTTGTAGCTTTGGTTTGGTTTTTACAAAGTCTCTGAGTTTCTGCTTATCTGTGAATGTCTTCATTTCCTTTTCATATTTAAAAGATAGTTTTGCAGGATATATAATTCTTAGTTGGGAGTTCTTCTCCTTCAAGGATTTGAATGCATCATGCCACTGTCTCCATGTCAGCATTGCTTCTGCTGAGAAATTCGTTGGAAGCCTACAGGGTTTCCTTCTGAATGTTAGCTTTGTTTTGAGTCTTGCTGCCTTTAAGAGTTTCTGCTTGTTTCATTTTGTTAAACTTGATTATAATATGTCTTGGAGTCTTTCTATTGAGATCTGTATTGATTGGTGTTCGATATGCATCTTGAATATCTATACTCTCTTCTTTCATAATTTCTGGGAAGTTTTTTTTTAACAGCAGCTCAGCAACAACACTGTACTCTCAGGTGTCTCGCCATGTTCAGGGACTCTAATTAATTGTAGGTTGTTCCTCCTAATAGAGTCCCACATGCTTCTTAATGCTTCTTCATTTTTCTTGTTTCTTTTTTCTGATTTCTCCTCATAGATGCTGGAGTCAATAGCTTTGTCTTCCAGGTCAGAAAGTCTCTTTTCCATTTGTTCCATTCTGTTTTCTTGGCTTTGAATTGAAGTTTCCATGTCTTTGATTTTGTTCTTGGTCTGTTGGATTTCAGAGCACTGGTGGTCCATCAGATTGAACAGCTTGCTGAATTTTTCATTTTACTGTGCTGCATTTTGTGTAAAGTCTAGGAGGGCTCTCTGTATAACCCTTTTGTATTCACCTTCTGATAGTTTCAGAAAGGTTTCTTCATCTGGGAATTTCTTTGATTCATTCTTTTGGAGGCCTTCTGAAGCCGTGGGTGATTTCTTCATTACACTTTTATGGAGAGTTTTTGCTTTGGGGGCATCATGAGATTGAGTAAAGGCTGAGAGAGATGCTGTGAGGATGGACTGAAGTTGTTTCTCCAGGTCGTTTTAAAATTAAAGTTAAAAGGTATCTGAGAACTTCCAAAGTCAGTCAGGTTTTCAGGTGCCTAGGTCCCTCTTCCCAGCTGGCAATGAAAGCAGTTCTATATCCAACCCCAGATGTTATAAACTAGTTCAAAATACAGAAGGGCTACTGCCCTGCTGGCCTCTGTTTCCAGGCCCTAGCTGTAGATGACACTGTGAAGAATACTGCTTTTCTGCCAGAAAAGCATTCTCCTCCTGGAAGGTGCTGCCTCTCAGCCTATGAATTAGGGCCTACTGAGGCCTCTGTATGAATACTCTACCTCCTGGTGGAACAAGATGGCATCCCGCACAAGTTCCCCACCTGCCACAGCACAGGCCACTCAATGGCAGAGGTGGAAAGAGAGGCCAAAGTTGCCAAGATGCACAGGGTCCAAAGCCAGAATCTCAAAGTGTGCCAATTTCACCTGCAGATTCCACCAGCACTGTGCTCAAGACCAGCTGCCAGTCAAGTCTCAGCTGTGCCTGATGGCCAGGACAGAGGATAAAACATTAAAATGGCAAGTTACGCTTGATCTGTGAAAGGCAGCACTAACCAAGAGCTAGGAGTCAGTGAAAGAGAGGAAGCTTTCTGTTCAGTGGTATGAAGTTCAAATTAACAGCACTACGCCCCATCCTAGGGCCTACTAGATGTCCAGGAGGCTCTGTTTAGTTATTAGTTCAGGTTTTGGTTTCCAGAGGAATTTAGGGAGATGTGTGTTTAGTCTGCCTTCTTGACTCCACCCCCATAGAATTCTTTGGTAAGTAAGAATTTGAAATGTTGTTTGTTTCCTAGGACTACTTTAAAATAATACCGCAAACTAGGTGGTCTATAAACTAAAATCACAATCAAGAAGAACAAAGCACACTGCTATGCATTTGATTCCAACTCATAGCGACCTTATAGGACAGTGTACAGCTACCCCGTAGGATAGCCAAAGGAATCTTTATAGAAACATACTGCCATATCTTTCTCCTACAGAGAGGCTGGTGGTCTGGAACAACCAATCTTTGGTTATCAACGGAGTGCTTTAACCACTGTTACACCAAGGCTCCAAGTGGCTTATGAGAACAGAAATTTATTGTCTCACATCTACAGGACAGATGCTCAATTCAACGTGTTGGCTTGTTCTTTCCTCATGCAAAGTTTCTAAGGGAAAATCCTTTCATAGCCTCTCATAGTTTACAGTAACTCCAGACACTTAAGGGCTTATAGATGCATTTTCACGTGGCAGTCCTTCGTCTGTCTGTTGATCTGTATCTTTTCCCCTTTTTTATAAGGACACCTAGGTTGAATCAGAACCATTCTACTCCAGTATAATTTCAAGTTAATATAACTGATAACTTTTGTAAAGGCCCTATTTCCAAAGTCAACAGGTTAAAAAATTAGTACTTTAACACATCTCTTTGGGGATCAAAATTCAATCTGCGACCACTATGCAATGTTTCTTTTGTGAAAGCAACAAATTTTTCCCAGATTTGCTCTACAGTTTTCAGTAGAATATCATTTCATGTGACAACTTTGCTTATTTTGTTCATTGGAACTACAGGAATTCTGAAAAAAGTTTCCTTTGCCCATTGTGGTCTATACTCAGATTTTTCATTCACTGTTAAAGGTAGGTGAGTGCCCCCAATAGTTAGTTGATTTCTGAGAAAATATTTGTGGAGTTCTTCCTTCTGACTTAATTTATTTTGTTGTCCTAGGATTTATCTGTTTGAGTGTTTGGTCATTGAACATAACAGCATCCATTGGCTGAGTCTAGAGTTTTTGTTAGATACAACAGATAAAAAATAAATTGAGATAGAAACCTCTCCCTTTTAAACTACTACTTTTGCATTTCATGAAATGTTTTTGTGTTTATTAAGCCAATTCCAGAATTGGTTGTATTGTCTGTTGCTAGTTTTGTTGACTATCATGAGGAAATCTGCTTAGATATTATGTCATTGCATAGACAATTGTTGGCTGGACTCAGTGACTATCACTTACGGACATTCTGTAAAACTAGCTACAAACTTTGCCCGAGTTCCTTAAAAAAAATCAAATGGGGTGAGTCTGAGTTTTAACTGCCCAAAGAAACATCACTCTGTTTAACATAGATCTGTCATTGCCATGTCAACATTTTGTAGACTAAGTTTTTAAGTTAATGGTCATATTGTCTTAAGAGAAATAACCATGAACCCAAGACATTGTTTCAAAATGCATCATTGGGCATTGGCTATAATGGCATTTTGTGTCAAAATCATCCTTAGGTATTGGCTGTAACTGCATGTTGTGTCAAAATGATTACCTGTCTTTCTAAGTTGTAGCATATTCCTGGAAGAACGTCTGCTACCAAGATGTATTCTCACTGTAATCAAAAGTAGTGTAATTATCTTCTCAAATTATGTAACTTTATCAAGAATAATTTGGAACCTCAATAGTGATTTTGGGAAACTTTTGCATCTCAAGTATAATACATCTAATCTGATGCCTAGAAGTGAGGAAAAGTATCAAATAACAAAGTTGGCCTTCTTTTATTATATTCCTAAGGCCTTAAAATTAAATTCTGAATTCAATTTATTTTCCCTCAATTATTTTCCAGCAACAGTTACAGAAAATAACAACTACTTTTCAAATAAGTTGAAAGTTGTCTTTCTTGTACCCCAAATTCCATATGCTGTGTTAACTTCTTTTCCACTTATAAAACTCTCTCTTTTCCTCCTGTCTAAACTCTAATAGGAACTACTCATTTTTGAAGATCTTCTCTAGAATGCTACATTTAGTAATCAGCTTCAAAAGGCCTTCAGAAAGTATTCTGAAATAGCTCTATTGGCTAGTGTAAGAGAATCAATGTCTTCTGTTTTATAAATGAACTAACACTATAAGTAATACATTTAATGGAAAGTATGATAGCAGTGGAACAGAAATTTGCATAACTTGTGTGATTTTTAACACAAACCCAAATATTTTTAAAGGGGTCTAGAAAACTGACAAATTGAGAATTTCAAAATGTGTAGCTTTTTAAAGAAAAAAAAACGAAATGGAAAGAAAACTAAAGATCATCCTCTAATAATCAACTGTCTACTACTAAGGATACTTTCAGAGGCTGCAAGGATAAAGTTCTTTGGAAAGCCAATGCCTTATAGTAACAAAAGGAACAAAAAAAGCAAAGGCATAATGGAACAAAACCTATGAACACTGCTGCCCTGAAGGAAACTGTAGCATACAAATACTGTTTCTGTTAAATTTCAAAGAAAAATTGAATATAAATATTTATGGGTGGCAATCTTCTTTCAGAAATGATGTTATTATTCATACACAAATCCTGTTACAATAAAACAACAGATCTCTCAGAAGACTAAAGGTTCTTGAGAAGTGTGAATTTCCAACCATTTGAAATCCTTCCCCATGTTTCTACCTGTAACTATCACCCTGGGACCACTCACAGCTATATTCTTCTTTCTCGGAGAAACTACTTCAGCAAATGTAATTGGTAGATATGTACTTTGTAAATTGAACTGCCAATTGAACTGCAAAGACTTTGCAGCAGAATTTATTTATAAAAGTCTCACAAAATTTCCCTGTCCTTTAAATTATAAAATACTTAGATATTTGTATGCCTATAGTAAATACGGGAACCCTGGTGGTATAGTGGTTAAGTGCTACAGCAGCTAACCAAAAGGTTGACAGTTTGAAACTGCCAGGTGTTCCTTGGAAACTCTCTCCAGCAGTTCTACTCTGTCTTATAGGGTCACTATGAGACAGAATTGATTCAGTGGCATTTTTTATTTTTTTTTTAGACATATAGTTAATACGTAGTCCTTTGGTGATTCAAATGGTTAAGCCCGCTACTATTGGTTGAAATGTTGGCAGTTCAGATCCAGCCAGAGGCACTTCAGAAGTTAGGTCTGGTGATCTGCTTCTGAAAAGTTACAGTTTTGAAAATTATGAAGCAGTTCTACTCTCTACCCATGGGGTTGCCATGTGTTAGAATTGCGTTAATGACAACTAACAACATACTAAATACAATTAAAGACAAAATTAAGAGTTAGCTACAGTTCTCGAAACTTTGTGGAAGATAAAGTTTTACTGATACAAAAAAAGGAGAAATTAAGCTTAGAAAAATTCAAGTTGACCTTATTTAATTATTATCTATGCTTTTCTAGTTTACTCTTAAAGCTGAAGCTAGAGATGATCCCATAACCATTGTGAGTGACCTCAATTGAAAAGGTACAACTCTACTCTACACTAGTTCTTAAAATACTCCTTTCTTGTTCATGAGAGAAAAAAACAACAGCAATATAGGTTTTTTCCCAAGATTGACAAGGAACTATTAGCTAATTTTATAGTAATGCCTAGTTCAAAGACTATATACCCACTCCTCACTAACTGATATGATTAAGTTCCAAATACCAGGTCATTATGTTAAAATTGGTGGTATATGAAAATGGAGGCTGATCATATCAGATCATGAAATGGAGAATGACTACGTCATTACATAACTGCCAAATTACATCATCACATAACTGCCAAATTACTCAGAATCATGGCCTAGCCAAGCTGACACATAACTTTAACCATCTCAACCAGAAGTACTCTCACCTCACTTTTCAGGTTTCCTTGCTGCCAGGTATATACCATTAATGTGCAAAATAGTCAGATAGTACATTTTTTACTATTGTCATTAACACAAATTGTCAGATAATGAGACAGACAATAAGTGAAGAATAGATGTACTTGCTTCTGTCTTTTCAGAAGTAAAATTCTTCTCTGTGATAGTCATATTCAGTATTTTTGTGTTACCCAATAGAATAGAAAAACAGTGTGTTTTATTTATATTTACAGTATACTTAGATGTTAGCTTTATGATAGACAGTAATGTTTCAGGCTTTATTTTATTTTTCTGTTTTAAATCAGGGCTTCTAGAATAAAAATTTCCCATCTAGACTTCTGTTAATCTTCCACATTTGTTAATTTGGGTATCACTGAATCTCTGAATTAATTGTTTCTCTCTCTATCATCTATTTATCTAATCTATGTATGAACCCTGAATCTACTTGGAAGGATAACAAAGTTTATAACACCCTTGTCAGAGTTTATCACCTGGATATTGTCCTGTCAGCTGAAGATTGTATTAGAAAAGATTGTTCAATATTTAGAATTATCTAAAACTAATCACAAAAAGACCACTGAGGAAAATTGTAAGATTGATTGGATATTATAGAAAATGGTGTCTCATTTCTTCAGAAACAGATTCTTACATGATTTGATTGTGTTTTGGTTTCCTCACTGAATTTGCAATGTGCAGTAACAATCGAGATCCTTTAAGTTAGAATACAACTTTAAACGGGTAAGTGAATAAAGTGGTGATGCTAATGACAGAATTTTCCTACTTTATATTTTTTTTAAAAAACACAAGGACAGTTATAAGAAATTTACCCAACAGCTAAAATCTGATGGTTTGCTTTTCTTTTGTCTGTAAAACATGAATCTTTATGTTTGCTCTTGGCCTTAAATTCAGCAGGTGGTTTTCTTGCATTTGCACTAGATTTGAATATGACTATTTTATACAATTTACCGTGATGAGCTACACATTTATACAACAAACATCATGATGGTAGTTAGACCTATAATTGAGAAAAATGATGGCTGATTTTTCAAAACTGGGATTTCCACTGAATATATTTTTTAAAGTACTGCAATATCTATAAGATTCCTTCACACTTTTTTTTTCCCCCACAGATTACATTGTGCCACAGAAAACATTTTCTAATTTAGGTTTCTGCTGATGGTTCTATCACCAGTACATTAACTACATAATAATAATATTAACAGTAAGAAGAAGAAGCCTTGGTAGTGTAATGGTTAGTAGCTTGCCGTGATCCTAGAGGTTGGCAGTTTGAACTCACCAGTGGTTCTGCAGGAGGAAGACTTGTCAATCTGCACTGGCAATGACTATGGGGCAATTCTACCTGAAGGTGTAAAACAACAAGAACTGTAATATTGATACAGATGTGTAAGTCATCTGAACATATAAACTGGAGTTAAGTAGTTTAGCTATGATATTTCAGAAATATTTTCTATTAATGTGTTTTATTAATTAAAAATAAAAATGAATTTTTTATTCAAAATATGAAAAACATTTCTCCATATCAAATCCTATCATCTTGGCAGAACTAGAAGATTATTATTATTATCATTTTACCTATGAAACACACACACATAACAATATGAGGATGGCCAGATAAGTTTGAGAACTCATCTTAGAAAAAGTGCTACTACCTCATTGCTGAGTATCACTATGGTCACATTTAAAGTACTCCTCCTGGGAAGCTATGCACCAATGTCAGCACCTAGTCAACCCTTCAAAGCAATTTTGGAATTTTTTTTCTGAATAGCTATCAGAGATGTCATCATATTACCCTTGATGTCCTGAACGTCCTCAAAATGTCTTCTGTTCAGCATTTCCTTTATCTTCAGGTAAAGAAAAAAGTTACTTTGGGGCCAGATCAGGTGTGTAGAGAAGGTGTTCCAATAGTTATTTGTTTACTAGCTAAAAACTCCCATAGACAACTATACAACTAGGTTTGTGAACTTGCCACCATGCCACCATGCACAACGGCCATTCCAGAAAGAGTGTCAAAATTGCTTTAAAAGGCAGACTAGGTGCTGGCATTGGTGCACGCCTTCCCAAGGAGAGTATTCTGAAGGCAATCGGCAGTGATATTCAACAAGGAAATATGTAGCACTTAGAAGAATTTAATTCGCGGACTTAATTGTCAGACCTTCATATGTAAACGTTAAATGTAAAAATACGTTATTTAACTAAAAAACCAACAGTATACAATGCTTATTCATCTTTAATTAGAAGTTTTATCCTGTAGAGTAACTTGTTTGTAACTCATAATTTTCAATTTACTGGCAAAAAAATCAGTTACTCTTTTATAAGCCTTTTCTCTTGATCTAAGTGTAGTTTTATCCCTATTTCTTAATATATAGCTTTGTTTTCTCTATCACTTTCATTAGTCATGCTTTCAAAGGACTACTGTCTTTCCGTCAGTACTGTACTTATATCTATTTCATAGCTAATACTTTAACTTTATAGATACAGCTTTGGCAGGGGGTTCTTTCTTCAGTTCTATTGTTTATTTTAATGAATTAATTTTTGCTTCTATATTTACCAGTTTC
The DNA here is from genome assembly GCA_028571685.1 of Heterohyrax brucei. Classification (NCBI taxonomy): domain Eukaryota; kingdom Metazoa; phylum Chordata; class Mammalia; order Hyracoidea; family Procaviidae; genus Heterohyrax; species Heterohyrax brucei. Next base: position 92,745,764 of record CM053146.1, read on the forward strand.
TCATCTTTACTTTTTCTTGCTTCTTTAAGGAATGTGTTTGAAATTTCTTGCTTGAGACTACAAGTTCTTGTTTAATAATAGAAGCATTGTCGATGATAGGTGCCACTGAGTAGGCTCTGACTAATAATGACGTTAGGTACAACCGAAGGAGCTGCTGCCTTGTCTTGAGCCACCTTAACAATCTTTGACATACCACTCCAGTTCTGGTCTCTTTCTTTCCATTGTCCAGTTGTCACATGCAAAGAAAAGTATCATCTTTTCAACACCGGATTTGAGACACTCTTTAAACTACCGTTCTGTACTTTAGATTTTGACTTAATCTTTCGTCAAAGGGTACTAAGAACAATGAGGTCAGCATTTTCATGTATTTTTAAACTGAATGTCACTTACAGTTTTGTCATAATTGGTCAGAATGTGCTCTGCAACATGTCTATTTGGAATGTGCTAAAGTTGTCTTTGTGACACTGTGTTACCTTTTAATTACAAAATCAAATGTTAAAATCATGACTGTATCACAGATTATTTCTAAAGCTATGATACACTCACTTCTCAGTAAAACAAGTGAAAGTACCTTGCCAAGGTTCAGTATGCAAACAAGGCAACTCACAACTCACCTTCTGCTGTTCTTTAGATTAGCCAGTTAGAAATTTTTATGTACATACTACAAATGTGAAAGATAAGAGGTGATGTATTATATGTTTGATCTATTTTGTAGGCGTAATTTTTCAGAAATTAGATTTCACATCAAAAGGCAAAACCCTGCTCTGATTATTGCTGAAAGGTTAACCTTTTCCCTTTCCTGAATCTGTTTTTGCAATACGTTTTACCACTGAGGGTCTTAAGTCAAACACTGTAGATCACACTTGCTTTTTTTCCTCTTTCTTTTTTGTGGATAAAAGGAGTGATAATTGAGTTTAAGTTCTTCGTCACTTTCCTTTACATGTGCAACTTCTCAAAACTGCCCCATTACTGGTAAACCACTTAATGCCAGAGAATGGGAATTCTGACACCCTACAACATCTCATTAGAGTGAGTAGCTGGAGGCTGAAATGGAAAGCACCTTAGGGACTAATTACCTGAAAACATATAAATAGGGAACACCTATCAGAATCTTTTTCACAGAAAGCAAAGCTCTATTAACCCATGTATAAAGCCTCTGTATGCCTAAGACTAACATTCATTTGAAATTTAAATGTCTTTTCTCCATTGCACTGATGCTCTGTGACAAATTTGTCCAGGCCTGTTGCCTCATTTATTTTGCTTTTTCCTGCGGTATTATGAGCTTAACCTGACTGGTGCATTTGATGTGACAGATTCTGGGGGATATATGTCAGTGGAGACCTCAGAGAAGCACATGCATTTTCTCTTCACTGCAGAAACAAAGATGCATTTTAATGTATTTGGACTAGAAGATAATTAAACATTTGTCAGCCATATTTAAACAGAAGTTCTGATTCCGGGGTCCCTGGTCACCAGAGGATGAGTAAAAGACCTGACATGAAACACTGTATTCTGTGGAGAAGTATTTTTTTTCAGAAATAATACATTATCTGGATTGTCATGCAACTCCCAAAGTGTTAATAAACCCCAAAGTATTACTATAACCTACCCTCCCCCTTACATTACACCTCCCCCTGCCACCAAGTATCAAGGTTTTTTTTTTTCCTTTGGAATATAGAAAAATCTATTCTGTTGTCAAAAACAAACATGAAAGAACAAAGTAGATGTGGTATACATCCCTGAGGGAAAGGGGCAGGCTTGGATGATGGGAAGGCGGAGTGATGGGTGGAGCTGAGCAGCTGCCCAAGGCAGTTTTTGGTGATACAGGTTAATAGGCTGGTGGAGAGATTTTTTTTAACGATCTGTGAGACAATTAGAGAAAAAAACAGTATTTTAAGTATTTTAAGAACTGTCCTTTAATCTAGGGTCATATTTCCATCTACTTAAATGATTCTGTTTTTTAACCGAATGCAAGTGATAGCAGTGCTTGTTGGCTTTGTTGTTTATTTGTTTTGTGATCTCTCTTGATACAATTTTAAAGAAAGATGGTGCCCAATCTTTTTTTTTTTTTTTTTTAATGTTCTGAAACCTAAAGCTTGGGAGGTAAGCTCCAGGTTCCCTCACTCCTTGTTTGCAAGTACCACTGATACAGAGAGTCACTTTCTTAATGACTGATGCCAGATGACCAACCCCCTGGTGCCTTGAAAACCAAGGAGTTTTCTGGGACTCAGAGACAACCAGTACTGAAAGAAAGAAGTTTGAAAACTGCTGGAAATTACTGACATTAACGATAAAGCCGGGTGACTTTAAAAGCATGTATGTTGGTAGGTGCCATAGAGTCGGTTCCAACTCATAGTGACTCTGTGTACAACAGAACAAACCCTGCCTAGTCTGATACCATGTCCACAATCACATTTATGCTTAAGCTCATTGTTGGGCCATTGTGTCAATCTGTCTCATTGAGCATCTTCCTCTTTTTCATTGACCCTCCACTCAACCAAGCATGATGTCCTTCTCTAAGGGCTGATCCCTCCTGACAACATGTCCAAAGTATGTAAGACACAGTCTTGCCATCTTTGCTTCCAAGGAGCACTCTGGTTGTACTTCTTCCAGAACACATCTGTTTGTTCTTCTGGAAGTCCATGGCACATTCAACATTCTTCTCCAACACCACAATTCAAAGGCATCAATTCTTCTGTCTTCAGCTCAGCTTCCAGAATAAGACAGACTAGGAAAAAGGACCCAGCACTCTACTTCCAAAAAGAATTAGCCAGGGAAAACCTCATGAATAGCAGCAGAATATTGCTTCTCTTTTTTCTGTACTTGCTTGTGTGTTGCCCCTTTCTTCCCCGTTCCACTGTAGGGAGAAAACCCATACATTCTATTTCTTTATGGGGCAAAGGAATTTTTGTTTCTGATTTTGAAGCTATTTGATTCTTCTAGGAACTAAGCTTTCTGATGAGTTCAGGAAAATTTAGTACTTTTCTTTCTTGCATTGTTCTAATTATTAGGAAAGGAATTATGTCCTTCCCAGCAATTGAACAAGGCAGAAGTAAAATATTTATTTTGTATATTTTTTAAAACATATTTACTCGTTCATCAATTTATTCACATAGGTAACAAATACTTTCCAACAGACCAAGCTCTGGGCTGAGAGTATGGCATAACTACAGCATTATCCTCAAGAGTCATAAAATTAGAAAGAAATTAAGAATCCATCTTTCTGCAATGCATCCTATGTTCTATAATGATAATAAGGACTTTCATCTTGTAACCTACTACCTTAAAAAATTGCAGTCGTGAATTCATATCTCATTTATCCTAAATTTTCTTGTCTGGCTTTTAACTACTATCAACTCAGCTTGGTCCTTTATCCTTCCCAAACACAAATATTCATCCACATTTTCTTTTCCTTCTGAAGTTTCCTGTCTTCCAAGATTTACTTATGAACTACTGTAGATCTCTGTTTATTTCATAGCATTTTGTTGCATTTAAATTCTATACTATGCCAAGCCAAGTGTTTTCCAAATTATAGAAACATTATATATGTATTTTTTGTTTCTTTAATAATAGCCTAAATTTCATGGGTAGAGGAAGAAGGTCAGAAGCAATCCTTTATAGTACTTTAAAGTTTCCCATAATGTACAACAAGTTCTAGCCTCCTCTCAGAATCCTGTTAAAATTAGAATATTGAGTAAATAATTTTACAATAAAATTGCAAACAAGTAAAAATATTCTGATCTGCTATCTCTGAATAAACATATGCAATGAGCTTAAAACCCTGGGGGAAAATATATATTCTTTCACAGCTGAGTATCATACAGTAATGCAGCGTATAAATTTAAAATTTCTAAAATAAGTGGAAAAAATGACTGTGGCATGATTAATACTTTTCCTTCTGGCTATATCATTAATTATTTTGGGGCTTGCTAGAGGGATCATGGTCACAGATATTAGGATATAATTTCAATCTATATGTAGAATATAGTACAGGCAAACATGTTAACCAAAGATCTATTTGCAAGTATTTATTTCCATGTTATTTAAGCTCTTGAACAACTTAATTATGCTTATTTTTGTGGTAGAACTAATACTTTAGTAGTCCAGTTTGTGACTGAATTTCAAAATAAATGTGTAAATTGCTCTTTTCTGAAAATGTTGATAAGAACAAACCCAAACCTTTTGCCATCTAGTAGATTCTGACTCACAGTGACCCTATGGAACAGAGTAGATTTGCCCTGTATAATTTCCAAACGAGTATCTGGTCGATTTGAACTGCTAAACTTGTGATTAGCAGCCATAGCTCATAACCAATATATCATTAAGATTTCTGAAGATAGTGCTATTAGGGATTAAATGAAGAATTAAAAAATCTAGACTCCATAAGTAGCAACTCAAATTCTATGTAATGACAATGGCAGATATATATATTTGTGAGATGCTTGTTTTACGGACATGAGTCAGCATGAAATAGTTTTTCTGCAGGTATGTTGGGGACATGCAAGTAGTACCAGCTCCTAACATCATGTTTGTTCCTCAGCAGGACACTAATCACAAGTTGAGTTGATTTTTTTATCTCATTATTCATGGGTGATAATGAGAAAATACAAGAGGCTTACTAAGAGCGGAGTGTGAGCACTGTTATTCTATGAGGTATAAAAAGAGTCTGGGTCTTATGATTGGTTTCACTTGTCTGCTTTAGTTACAACCCAATAAAAATTGTACAAGTCTATATTTGTGTTTTGCATTTAGCAAAACAATATTTTTATTCTTGTCTACCTCAGATTTCCCCAGTATATTATCACTTAATCCTTAGACATTTTATTGATTCTGACCAGGTAGGATAGGGCCTTTGGTGTAAAAGATCAAGCAATGCTAAAGTCTGTCTACTTAGACAGCATAAACTGATACAATGAAATGCAATTGAAACAAATGAAAATTTGGCTCCACCAAATTGCAGACTTCCTTTTTTAATTTACCACCTTAAAGTTGCACTAGATATTTAGAATTTCAATTAGAATCTGTTGAATGGATTAAGTTTTCAGCAAGATTCTTCCTTTTCTATCAATGGTAGAGAAAAAACTTGATTTTTTGGAGGCAAATTTCTTCCCAAACCTTAGAGGAAAGTTCAGTCTATATAAGTGAGCAGTTGACCATTTACTGACAGATTCTAGAAGAGATCTTTAAAATAATTGGTAAAATGGATTTTAAAAAAAGAAACAAAGAAAAAAATCATTGCCACTGAGTCAACTGGGACTCAGGGCAATTCTATAGGACAGAATAGAACTGACTCAGAGTTTTCAAGGAACGTCTAGTGGATTTGAACCACTAGCCTTATGGTTAGGAGCCATAGCACTTAAACACTACTAGTGATTTAAATGATGAAATTAAATTTCCAAAAGTACGTGTCTTAGCCATCTTGTCCTGCTATAACAGAAATGACTTTAGCAAATGGAAATTTATTTCCTCACAATAAAGCAGGCTAAGTGTTCAAATTCAGGATGTTAGCTCCAGAGGAAGGCATTCTCTCTTGGTTCTGGACAAAGATCCTGGTCATCTAACTTCCCCTGCTCTGGGAGTTTGTGAGACAGAGGAACCTCTAGTCCAAAGGAAGTGCTCTGATCTGGGCACTACTTTCTTGATAGTATGAGATCCCTAATTTCTGCTTGCTTCCTTTTTCTTTATAGCCCAAGAAATTTCCTCAATGCACAGTGAAATCTTACACACTGAGTCCTGCCTCACTAGCACAATCATTACCCATCCTCCTTTATTAACATCAGAGAGGCAGGATCTGTCAAATTGTTACACACTTTTTATGGAGGGAGACAATTCAATTCTTGACAGTACATAACTGTAAAGTATGTGATTATGTTCATTTTGTTGTATGAAAGATATACAATTCTTTAATAAAAGGAAAAATAGTCAGTCAGATTTGTCAGCACACAACAAAATCATTTTACTATGATTACAGATCTCCAGAATAAAACAGAAGATACATACACACTTCGAACACTTGTGTGACTTTGAATAAATTCTGACTTACTGGACATATAAAGGACTAAGTGTAACTGCTTCACACGGCTTCCTAGGCTGTAATTCTTATGGGAGCAGATTGTCAGGATTTTTTTTTTTTCCTTGCAAACTTGCTGCTGGGTTTGATTGTCTCCTTATTCAGTTAGTAGCACTTGGAGGCAGCAGGGCGAACATAGTAGACTAGATAGGTGTCTCCTCAATTCCCTCTGAGAACTAAGGCTTGGAATGATAACTGGACAGAGCAGAGTAGACATCTAGGGAATCCTAGGATCTGGCCTAGGGTTGCCAGATTCAACTAGGCACAGGGTAACTACCTCTCTCAAAGACAAGGCAATGCTATGTTGTGTCTTGCTTCTGTTGACTCAGCATTTGGGAGGACTTCAGGTACTGATGCTTTCTTTGTTATACAGGAGGTGAGGACTGGGCACAAGCCAGCTAATACACCAAACTGTAGTGCTTAAGTAAATAGCACATAGCACAGCAGAGAGACTGTGTGTGGGATAGGCACATGTTGACAGCCCAGCTGCTGACTGAGGGCACCACTGCCCCTTCACCCTCTTCTTTCTGAGCTGCACCAAAAATTCTGCTTTTTCAAAGCAGGAAGGGTAGCTCAGGAGGGACACCATCTTGCTCATATGGGAGGTGGAGACACCAACCCAGAAGCATTAGCTTGGCTAATATTCATGCCAAGAAGCAGAGCCTGGCTGGAAAATGCTTCCCCAGGAAAACTGTGTTTAGAACAGTGGTGACTAGAGTTACGGGTAGAGGATGGCAGAAAGGCACTAACCCTCTCTACTTTGAACCACATCACAGCATCTGGGGAAGGCCTATGAAGTGATTTCATTGTCAGCTGGAAGGCAGGATCTGCCACACCTGAGGGCCTGATCAATTCCAGCAGCTGCTGGACAGTGCTTTGTTTAACAGTAAAGTACCATTTTAAAATAATACCACTTGGAGAACTTACTGCTGAGTGGCCAGGCACTATCTCCTCCACTCTTCATTGATCCACATCACAGGGCCAGCTGATGGCCCCCCCCCAGTGATTCCATAAGTAGGATGCCATCTTTGCCAGCCATGAGGCAGAGTCTGTCATCCTAAAGAGTCTACATGAAGCCAGTCACTAGAGTACACAGAGATGCCTGATGACCAACTTCCCTGTTGTCACTACACCTCTGCTCCTACTGAAGTAACACCAGAGAAGCTGAACATCTTCTAGATGGGACTCAAACAATAATCAATACTTAAGCATTTAAAGAAGCAGTCAACCATGGCACCAGAAAATTCCCAGAAAAGAATGAAAAGACTTCCCAGATGAAGAAGCCTTCCTGAAACTATCAGAGAGCAAGTACAAAAGAATTATATATAGAGCCCTCGAAGATTAAACAAAATGCACCAGGACAAAATGAACAATTAAGTAAGCTCTTTGAGCCGATGGAACATCAACAGTCTGAAACCCAGCAGATCAATAACAAAATTACAGAATTAGAGAATTCACTCCAAAGAACTGAGGAGATGAAACCCAGAGTATGTGATCTTTAAGATAGTACAACTAACACCAGCATTTATGAGGATAAATCAGAAAAAAAGAAATAAGAAAAATGAAGAAGCATTAAGAAACATGTGAGACATCATTAACAGGAATAATTGGAGTTTCCGAACAGGGAAGGATAGATGAAAACACAGAGAGTATTGTTGTAGAACTGCTGACAGAAAATTTCCCTGAAATTAAGAAAGAAGAGAACATAGATATCCAAGATGTGTACTGAATGCTACAAAAACTCAAAGCCCAAAGAAAGACACCAAGACATATTATAATCAAGCTTCATAAAATGCAACCTAAGCAAATGCCCTTAAAGGCAGTGAGACCTAAAGCAAAGCTAATGGATAAGGATGGCCACTACTGCTAGCAGATTCCATACACAAGCAGAGCATAGCAATATTAAATATTTATGCACCAAATACCAGAGTATCTAAATACACCAAACCAACACAACACCGAAAAATCAGGTAGACCCATCCACAATAATAGTTAGCCAAGCCAAGTGCCTTCAAGTCGGGTAGTTGGAGACTTCAATACTCCACTTTCAATAATTGACAGATCATCCAGAAAAAATCTCAGTAAAGACAAAGATCTTCCTATGACAATTAAACAACTGGACCTCATCCTCGTATATAGAACTTTTTACCCATTAACAGATAAGTACACCTTCTTCTCTAAATGCACATGGCACATTTTCCAAAATAGACCATGTGTTAGGATGTAAAACAAGTCTCAACAAAATCCAAACCATTGAATTGTTCCAAAGCATCTTCTCAGACCATACAGACACAAAAGTTGAAATCAATAGCAGAATAAACACAGGTAACAATTTGAACTCATGGAGACTGAATAACACCTTGCTCAAGAAGCCATGGGTTATAGAAGAAATTAAGGACAAAATAAAGAAAATTATGGAATCAGATGAGCATGAAAACCATCCTACCAGATCTTATGGGATACAGCCAAAGCAGTGCTCAGAGGTCAGTTTATCTCTATAAATGCACACATCCAGAAGGAAGAAAGGACCCAAACCAAAGAATTAACCATACCACGTGAACAAGTAGAAAGAGAGCAACAAAGGAATGCTTTGGGCATTAGAATGGGCAGGGTTCTGAGGACCATGGTCTTGGGGAACACTGAGACCCATTGGTATGACTAGGCTATTGCAAAGAGTGTCTTCTGCACCCCATATTGGTAAGTGGTGTCTGGGGCCTTAAAAGCTAGCAAGCTGCCACGTACACCAAATGATCCCAACTTAGGCAGAACAGATGATGATCAAGAAAAAAAGAGACGCAAGGAAAAAAGAGCCTAGAAGACAGAAGGACCCATGTGAATGAGAGATTGTATCAATATGTGACCAGAAGAACCTGATGTTGCCCAGCCACCACCAAAGGCAGCTGTGATGGGGCACACCATGTTCAGTCCCCGTGGCAACACAAGAAAAACAAGAGTGTAGCTCAACAACTCTAATAAAAGACCACAGTTGATGCTCCAGTGTCCTGAGGGGTCCCCTGGGTTCCTGGCCCCTAGTCTACTGCTGCCCCTGTCTAGAAAACACTACTGTGGTCAACTCTTCATACAAAAATGGAGTGGACTTGGGGACACAATATGACTATATGGTGTGTGTACTTTACGGATCTATGCATTTATAGGATGCTGTCCTACTGGTTTCTTTCTAGAAGGGAGAGAAAAGAGTGGAAAGGAGGGGACAGGAGCTTGTTAAGAGGATAAGACAAGTATAGAATTAGAAGGAGAAGTGTGCTGTCACCAGGCAAGGACAGTAGAAAGAGCCGCAGATAGGTGGGCATGCAAAATTAATTTGGATCATATACTTCCACTTAATCACACAATTAAAAAAAAAAAAAAGACATTCATAGTATCCTCCAACCCCAGATAATAACCTTCTGAAAAGCAGAGAGTTACTACCATTTCCAAGTACAGAATACAAATTTTCAGATTATATAAAATAACCAGAATATTAAAACTGACATGATGCTTCAGTGTATGCACCAGGACCTCTTACTGCCTTGAGTCTTGACTGTGAAAAGCATTTTTTATGGTAGATTGGGAAAAAAACTGTCAATAAAAATACATGAAAATACATCACAATTTTATTTTTTTATGTATTACTTCATAGTTGTGATATACAGGATTAGTGTTTTAATATTTCTTTAATACTTGTGCTTAGATAATTAAAATATAGTAAATGCTCAATAATTACCTGAAAATTAATGGTTAAGATGAAGAGAAGCATAGTAATATTCATTTTATCAATTGACATGAAGACCATCAGTTTTTTCTGAAAAATACTACTTACTGTGTTCTATATTAATACAGTTACCACAAATACGAGTAGGATTTCAAGAAGTGATGAATCTGATTTCAGCCATACACCACCTTCTCGCTACAGTGTCTTCAAGGGAAAATGATACATGGAAAATGGCAAAACATGACAAAGAGCACATTATTAGCATCTTTGTTTTGGTCCCATAATAAAAATTCAAGAACTCTATGAACTTCTCTGGACTATTTGGAGAAGAAATAAATTAGTTGGCTGTATCAGTTTGGAGAAAACCCTGATGGTGCAGTGGATAAACACTAAATCTGCTAACCAAAGACTGGCAATTTGAATCTACTAAGTGTTCTTGGAAAATTCAATGGGGTAGTTCTACCCTGTTCTGTAGGGTTGCTGTGAGTCAACACTGACTTAAGTGCAGTATTTTCTTTTTTTTTAGTACTAGCTTAAATATCCTAAAATAAAAGCAGTACAAATGTCTAAGTCATATTTTTCCTAAGTCTAAACCGGAGAGTTGGAATTTCCTCTTTATTGAAATGAAATAGACAGCTGTTAGTGAAAAGGCAATAAAATCAGGGAGAGCTAGTGAAAGTGAGAGTGAGCAGGGAAATTTTAAGGCTTTCCAAATGGATTACTTAGATGTCAGCTCCAATCTTCAACTACGTAGAGTTAGCAGTCATATCCTAGTAGCTAAATGGATAACAGAGACTCCAAAGACAGGAAAAGAGACTCCTGGGCCTGAGCCCAGAGTGTTACTATGCATACAGAGAAAGGAAGAGAGCTAAAAGCAGACATCTGATTGAGATATGTTGACTCTGCAACATATTTGATATCTCTACTGTTTTAAAATATTGCCCTTGAATGGAATACATCAATGTTAGGACTGCTGTCAAGTTGATTCTGACTCACAGTGATTCTACAGGACAGAATGGAATTGCCTCAAAGGGTTTCCAAGGCTGACATCTTTTGGAAAACTCACTGCCTTAGAATTCAAATCATCAAACTTTTGATTAGCTGCCAAGCACTTAACCATCAAAGCTATTCCTTTGACCAACACTGGAATTTAATTAGAGTAGGAACAGTTTACAAATGAATAGAAGCAGGTAAAAAAAAAGAGCTCACATTTTCTCCCCAAATGCGTGTTTAATGATCTACTAATTTCTTGTTTTATAATAAACATAGTTTTTTTTTTTTTATCTTAGTGTACTTTACATATTCTTATTAGGAGTTCTTTGTTTGTAATGATTTTATTTTTACTCTAGGTGCCAATTTTTTTTAACTATCTTGACATATTTTCTATACTACGAGGGTTTTAAAAATAATGTATTGATAATCAGAAAAATAGTTTTATATTCAATGTGAAGACCTAAAACTTATTTGTTGTGTCTTTATCCATTTGCCAATGTAATCTAGGTTATTATCTATTGGTATTTACTGTAAATAATTAGGAATAGTAGTATTTGTGGGCTAACAGGGAATTAATTTTTAAAGCACAATTATTGTTCTTATTGTAGTTTTGAGAAGTGATTAAATGTTATTTTAATGAGTTTTTCTGCATTATTTTTGTACTACTCTAATGGATCTACTCTAAACGGATTATATACTTTACATTTTGGGAGAAAAAAAGAATGTTTTCATAAATTTGTGACAAGAAAGACTTGAAGAACAAGACTAACAAAATAGAAACCATTAAGACTGGAAAAAATCATGTTATATTAAGCGTAACTATTTATCAAAATACGTCTTTAAAAATGTGGAAAGACATGTCACAAATTGAAATTAATTATTTATACCTTATATGCTTAGCCCCAGGTTAATAGGCAACGTATATAAAGAACAATTAAGAATGAAAAAAGAAAAGCGATGGTATCAAATATTTCAATAGAAAAATAGTATTTCACACTAGAGACGTTTCACATTAAGGGAGATACACTAGCCCATCAATTTACAGAAAAGATGATCATCTCCACTTGTCATCAGGGAAATGTAAATTAAACTACTTACAATGCACATTTTCAGGCTTGAAAGAAAAAGAAACCTAATGATACCAAGTGACAGCAAAGGGAGGGAACAGTAAGAAGGTAAATCAGTAGAATTAAATTTCTTACAATAAATTTGGAAAGTAACTGGCCATTTTGTAGTAGGAGCACCGGTGGAGTGACTGTGTTCCCCTGCTAACTGAAAGGTTGCCAGTTCTAAATCACCCAGTATCTACAGGTGAGATAGACCTCGCTATCTCCTCCCCAAAAGATTATAGCCTAGAAAAAACTATAGACAACTCTACTGTACCCCATGGGAACCAACTAGGCAGCACCTAACAACAATGTTAAACTCCAGCACTGAAGCAAAACCAACCCCAGTGCTGTTGTGCTGATTTGAACACTCAGAGACACCCTTTGTTTTCCAAGTCTGTAATCTGTAAGAAAGCAGATTGCTAAATGAAATGGCTCCCAGAGTGGCTGATAGATTCCAATGTCTCCTGGTAAGCAGCTGAATGCTTTAACTAAGGTTTCACCAGGAATCCTTAAAGGCCAATATTCAAAGAAAACCATTTCCACGAGGTTTCCAAGGAGTGGTTGTCGGATTCTAACCATGTACCTTTTGGTTAGCAGCCTAATGTTAAGCACTGAGCAATCAGGGCTTCGATCAACATAGTGTACCAGAAAACATGTAAGATAATGTTAACGGAAGTGTTGTTTGCCCTAGGAAATAAATTAGAAAGATTTCTAAAGTTCATGAAAATAGATGGTTAAATATAAACTGAAGAGGCATAAAGGTAAAAACAGGAAAAAAAGATAAATTTGTCACTGTGAGTTTTTTTACATAAATTTTTAAATGGTCAGAGAAAATACACAATCTATTGGAGTTATCTGTACATTGGTAAAGAAAGTGAATTCAGAGCAGAGGTTACCTTTTGCAGAAAGAGACAAACATTAAGAACATTCCAAAGATATGGGCACTCTTCCGTTTATTACACCGAGTTTGAAGCACACAACAGTACACAAACATTTCTCTCACTTGTAAAATTATTATTCTTTTAAACTCTACAGAGAACTTGGATCACTTGTGTCAATATAACTTAGTTGTTTGTTCCAGAAAGCCTTTGCACAGAGAAGATAAGACTATAAGCCAATAAATAATGTTACTGTTTACCCCAGGAAACTCCTGCGAATCAATTGCTGTTTAGTTTAGGAAATGCCTAAAACTTAATTTGTCAAGTTATGTCCACTGAGTCTGTTAGGTCAATTAAAATGCTTAGGTCACAAAATCTGCCTAATCTCAGTCAGCTCCCTCTGTAGAAAACCTGCCTTAAACTACTAGAATTAGACCCCCAAAGTAGACAGATGTTCCACTTCTGGATTATACCCTATAAGACATTGTTATGACTCTGTCAATGTGACATTCTCTCTTACTATAATCGGTTGTAACAAATTTAGCTTTTTTTTTTAAAATACGATTGACAGGTTGGTGATACTTTTAGGAATCCAACAGCCCATATTTGCTACATTATACGCATGAATGTTGCATGCAAAGAAATCTCAAAAAATGGACATTCAAAAATAAGAAGGAGTAAGTGAAAAGTCAGTTAACAAAATGAATGAGGATGGCACAAAGAGGAGCAAAAGAGAGCTCTGTGGTAACATAAAACGGGGTCACCCAGATGTAATAGCTGAGAAATATCAGCTGAGTCCCAGTGTCCTCATGTGTTGAGAAATCCTCCTGGGCTAGAACAAAATTTAAACTTAGATTAAACTTTGAAACAAAAGATAAACTTTTAACTTGGTATGTTTTCTAACCACCACTTGTTCTGCCAAGATCATTAGAATTTCATTTCTAGTGTTGAGGATTCTTCTAAAACTGTCTATCAACTCCTTGAACTCCTAAGCTGCAGTTATTCTTCTTCTTTCACATTCCAGGTGCTCACTCTTTTTGGCATACTCTCTCTCTGCTTTTCTTTTTCTTTTTTTTTTTTTTTAGCTATCAGTCACCACATCTCTTTAAAAACAAGCAAACTCAGTTTAAGCATCCCATCCTCTCAACAGTTTCTCTCTTTTCACTATCACTTCTAGTACGTTTACTATAAAGTTTCCATTATGTACAGGGATCTCTAATTCATTGACAATACCACTTTCCACTATTCAATGCCCAACTTATGTTCCTAGTCCTCTGCATATCTTGATAGATTTCAATGTAGTTCCTTAAAAAACATTTCTTCACATATATCCTCTATTTTTTTCCCTCTTTCCCTTCATCCACCTCTCTGCTCAAATCCTCACTAGGTTTAACTCAGACTAGCACAACTGGACTCCACTAGAAGAAAGTACACAGACATCCTGCTTAGCCTCACTTTGAATTTATTCTTACGTGGAACCTTAACTCTGTGTGACAGTTCTACTGGATATCCTTAAGGAATTCACTCGCCCGTCTCTAAGATGGCAATACACGCATTCTCCTTGAGAATCGAAAACTGTTTCCTTTCTCCTTGTTCTCAGATGCTGACATTGCTTATCCCACTGAGACAGCAAGCACAGAATAGTGCTCCTCACTTGCTGTCTTTCCTCAAACACCCAAACCTGTCTCCATTCATAACGGTATCCTCTGTCTTCTCCTCTGTGAGAGTCAAAGAACTGTCAGCATTCCTAAACAAGATTTTTCTAGTTCTAAACTAGTTCTTATCTCTTTTGAAATTAAAAAAAATACTAGTACTGTTTCATAGGCAATAAATTTGTGATTATAAAACAAAAAACTAAATCCACTGTTGTAGAGTCAATTCTGACTCATAACTACCTATAGAGAGATATAATTCTATAGGTAGATAAGTTCTTAGATCAACAAAGTTTAATTAAACAATTTTTTACATGACATTAATTGTTAGATGTCACTGTCTACTTTCACTAACATCTACTATGTTGGCTTCTTACCTTCAACGATCTCAATCTTTCTAAGTGAACTAAAGCTTCACAGATTTTTTTTAAGGTACGTAACACTGTGTTTTAAGGCAAACGGCAGATGTTGTCAGTATCCCAACCATATCCCTCAGTTACTTCCTATGTTTTGTTGTTTCTGCAGGCCTGCCTGACTACCAGCAACTGCACCTCTTTGTGTAACCATTTTCTCTAGCCACAGAAGAATGAACTACATGTTTGAACGACAAGCCATAATTCTAGGAAATAAGAATCTCTTCTCTGAAGCCCAAGTGCGTGACAAAAGCCGCTGAATTACTCTCCAGCTTCGTTACTCTCCCAGCAGTGATCCTGAGGTAAAGCTTGCCTTACGATGCGGTCTTTTCCAGCTGTTTTTCTTTCTTATCTCGTTCCTTGCTTTCCTCTCAACATTGTTATCTTTTCTTGAACTTGCTGTTATTAGGCGCCACGAGTCAATTTTGACTCCTACTAACCACATGCCACACAGGACTCTCTAGGCTGTGGTTCAGTGGTTAAGTACTCACCTGCTAAGCAAAACATCTGTGGCAATCTCCTCTGTAAAGATTACAGCACTGGAAACCGTTTGAGGCAGTTCTGCTCTGTCCCATAGGGTTACTATGAGTTGGAACGACTTGAAAAAAGCAGTTTTTTTGTTTGTTTGTTTTTATTTTTTAATCCTTGCCACTGCAGATCACCAGTTCTTTCTCCCGCAGAGTGGCTGAGTGGCTGAGTGGGTTCAGACTGTCAAGCTCCTGGTTAGCAGCTGCTACTCCTGGGTATTAAATCATTGTCTCACATCAGGCTTCTGGAGGAACTGTGTGCAAGGCAAATGGTACCAGACACAGTCCTAGGAAGCAAAATCTCAGGACACAGTTCTGGAATTTGATCTTTTTGGCTAGTTTGAAAAAAAAGACCCCATTATTAGAAATTGTTGTTAGCTGCCATGGAGTTGGCCCCCTGGGCATGGTGATCCTGTGCACAGCTGAGAGGAACGCTGCCAGTCCTGGGCCATGCCCATGAACGATTGGATGTAAGGAGATAGCAACAACCTCTGATCGGTGATTTCAGAATGAATTCAGGTGAAAGAGAAAGCACTGTTTTATGCAGAGTCTCTAATATTTGAGATATGCAGTACCCAATTAAATTATACGAAATGGAGAGTTCTGTCGCATCCGACATTCCAGCAGCCAGTGCTGGATAAAGTCTGAATCCAAAGGTGGACAGGTGAAAGGATGAGAAATCTCGCTCACGCATGAAAACATGTCACTTACGCATGAAACATGCCACTCACACAAGAACAAATAAGCACATCACACAAGATAAAGTTACTGCTAGGTGGGACCACAGTCTCTGATGGAGAATCATGGACACCTGTCTGCTAACACAAGCTTTATTTATAGGCTCTATAGGTAGGAAGTCAACAGGGTGGTATATAGACAAAAATGGTCATGATCTTTGTTACAAAACAAAGGACAGGAACATGCAAATAGTTTTATCTGAGCTGTTATCCTGAAAACAGTTTCAAGGAAATAGCTCTAACTTTGGGACTATTATATCACAGATAGCTTAGTCTGGGCTAATAGCTTCAAGGAATAGTTCTTATTATTCTGTAGTAGTTTCAAGGCACCAAGCCAGCCAAGCAGAGAGGTACAAAAACATGAGGAGAGGGTGGAACGGGCCAGGCGAGTAGGACACAGGAGGTTCTAGCCCTCAGTAAACTTTTTATTGTTAACTGTCATTGATTCCCAGAAGGGAAAAAAAAGAAAAAAATGACAGCATCTGAATGAGTCCACTATAACACAGGAGATAATGTGAAAGGCATAAGATTTCTGAGTGTTTAATGAGACCTTCCAATTCTTCAAGGAGTCGTAGTGACACAACAGTGAAGTGTTCAACTGCTAACTCAAAGGTCAGTAGTGCAAACTCAGCAGCTGCTCGGCATGAGTAAGATGTAGCAATCTGCTCCAGTAAAGATGACGACCTTGGAAACGATGGAGCAGTTCTGTTCTATCCTACATGGTAGCTGTGACTCAGAGTCCACTTGAGGCCAACAGATGTTAGATGTGGTAGTGTTCTCCCCTTCAGCTGAAGGGCAGACTGTACAGAAAAGTGGCCTAAAATCTGATCGTGAGAATTGCAGAGAAAACTGCATTCACTAGCCCCGACTCCTTCAGTGTAAAAATAGCTCTCATAGAGAAGCAGCGGTACCTGAAATGGAGATGTCTCAGTGAATGCAGCTGATAACCCAGAACTCTCAGTTTTCCGCAAACTCTTTGAACTGTCTTAGGTGGATATGTCCTACTTGCTAAATGATATCAAAGGCTGCTTATGTTATAGATTGAATTTTGTCCCCTGAATATGTGTGTCAACATGGCTAGGCTGTGACTGTCATTATTGTGTGATTGTCATCTGAGGTGATCTTCCCATGTGTTGTCAATTTTAACTTCTGTCGTGTGAATGACCCAGGTTTAGAGGCAGCTGTGGTAATGAGGCAGGTCTCAAACTATAGGATTAAGTTATATGTTAAATTAGTCTCTTTTGAAATAAAAAAGAGAATCAAGCAGAGAGGAGATGGATCACGTGCCACCAAAAAGAGGTGCCAAGAGCAGGGTGTGTCCTTTGGATCCATGGGCCCTGTGCTGAGAAGCTCTTAGATGAGGGGAAGATTTACAAGGACACTCCCCCAGAAGGACAGAGAAAGCCTTCCCCTAAAGCTGGTGTGCTGAATTTGGACTTCTAGACTACTAAACATTGCAACAATAAACTTTTTGTTATAACCATTCACTTGCAGTATTTCTGTTATAGTAGTATTAGCTAATGAAGACACTCGGAAGACCATACAAAGTCATTAGCTGAGGTGAATGATTTGAAAAACTATGGCCCTATTTCTTCTCAACCAATAATTATGGCAAATCAAACACTACATAAGAACACAGTATCCATATGTGAGATGCTCAGTTTCTCCCTGATCTCTGATTAGAAAAAGGGCCATTAGAATTAGGGACCTAATCAGCAATGTTCATTGCTTCATAGACACCACATCCTTCTGATCAGAGCCTGGAAATACCAGACACTCATAGAGTGTTAGCATACAAAAGTATCATTTATTAATTGCAACAAAAGAAAGCAGAGAGCACACCAGAAGATGCATGGATCCACTTTTGAGTGCCCACACCACCTTGTGAAAGCTGTCCTAGTTGATGATGACTTTTCCGTGTGCACCCCTCTCTGTGCTGGGAGTGAAGGATTTGATTTTTTTAAAAAGGTCGATTTCCCTCTACCTTGTCCCAACCGGGTAGGCTCGGTATACCTGCTGCCTGTTAGCACCACAGGTGGGAGAATAGAGAGGGCAATCTGACACCTACTTTTATAGCCCAAAGCTTATGCCATAGTATCTTTTTAACCCTCTAACTATCATAATTTGCTGAAAATAATGCAAAGACAGTTGCTGCAATACATTGACAAGAATGTGCTGGAAGGTCAAGCTGCATTCAGCAGAATGCACAGCTATCACAGCTGATGTCAGAGGGAACCTGGCTGAAAGCTGAGAATCACAGAAAGATGTTACCTATGCTTTATAGACTATGCAAATGCATTCAACTATGTGCATCACAACAAATTATGCATAACATTGAGAATCTTGAAACTGTGCACATGGGGAAGCTGTACATAGATAAAGAGGTATCCATTTGAACAGAACAAGAGGATATTGCATGGTTTAAAATCAAGAGGTGTGGGTCAGGGCTGTATCCCTTCACTATACTTATTGAATCTGTGTGACGACAATTTGGTAAGCTGGGCTATATGAAGAAGAATGGGGCCTAGTTAACAACCTGAGATATGCAGACAACACAATCTAGCTTATTGTTAAAAGTGAAAAGGACTTGAATTACTTGCTGATGAAGATCAAAGACTTCAGTATAGATTATACCTCAACATAAAGAAAATAAAAATCCTCACAACCAGACCATTAAACAACATTGTGGTAAATGGAGGAAAGCTTGAGCTAGCCAAGAACTCTATTTTACTTGGGTACATGGACAACATCCGTGGAGGCAGCAGCAAATTTGCCACAAAAGATCTCTTTGGTAAAGTACTAAAAAAGTAAATGTGTCAATTTGAGAAAAAGGTGTGCCTGTCCCAAGCCATGGTATTTCAATCTATTCATCTTCGTGTGAAAGCTAGACAATGGACAAAGGAAACCAAGTAAGAAGTGATGTCTTTGAATTATGGTGTTGGCAAAGAATGTGGACTATAGCACAAACTACTGAAAGAACAAACAAATCTGTCTTAGAAGTACAGACAGGATGCTCTTTAGAAGCAAGGATGGCCAGAGTGCATCTCACATATTGTGGACATATCAGGATGGACTAGTCACTGAAGGATGTCTTATTTGATAAAGAAGAAGATCAGCAGGCTATAACAATGGGCCCAGCCATAGCAACAATTGTGGGGATGGCACAGTACTGAGAAGTATTTTATTCTGCTGTGTGTAGGGTCATTATAAGTGGGAACCGATTCAACAGCACCTAACAACAACAATCCTCAGGCCTCGGTGGAGGAGGTGTGCTGTTGGTTCTGAGGCCTGTTGTATCACATCCCCTGACTTCCTCAGGAGATAGGTGATGAGCTCAGAATTGTATCTTTTAAACTTTACTAACAAACATCAGGAAACACTGGTGATGCAGTGGTTAAGTGCTACAGCTGCTAGCCAAATGGCCAGCAGTTCAGACTTATCAGTGTCAGGCAGTTCCACTGCATCCTATAGGATCACTGAGTTGGGATTGACTTGCTGGCCACATGGTAACAAACAACAGGCCTCAGTGAGTACAGTGCGTAAACATGCTATCAGGTGGAGGAACAAGTAAAACCATTGTCTCTTAGCTCATCTGAAAGACTACCTCCTCACACCAAGGCATCAGACCTCACAGGGATGAACACCTATACTACTCCAATAGGCAAGCAAGCAACTGAGACTAGCAACTGACCTTAAAGTGAGGGATACTGAAAACAGTTGATATAAGGAGATAATAAATAATTGTTTCACTCTCAGGACCGAAACGGTAGCACTTATTTCTCCTTCCACTAAATCTCCTGATGTAAATATGTTTTTTAAAGAATGTAAGTAAAAGTCACCTTAGAAGTCACTGATAGGAAGAGATGAGCTGAATGTGAATATGAAGGCATGTGGGCAGTCTAAGGGTGTTATCACTGACCCCCCTAACTATTCGACACCACGCCCATGTACATCCACTCAGTTTCTAATTGTCAGCAACTGCATCCTTATCAGAGAGGTTTCAGTCAGGGTTCAACCAGAGATGCAAAGCTAGTAGATATAGCTACCCTATAGGACAGAGTGGAACTGCTCCATGGAGTTTCCAAAGAGTGCCTGGTGGATTTGTACTGCTGAGCTTTTTTGGTGAGCAGACACAGCACTTAACCACTATGCCACCATGGTTTTGCAGTAGATATACGTACGTGTGTGTGTGTAAGTACACACACACACATGAAGCATTCCACACTGATGAACTATGTAATCTAATTCATTTGGAATTCCTGAGGAGAAGCCCCTAGTGCAGGGGAAAACTGATGATAAGGACCTTCCTCCAGAGTTGACCCAGAGAAAATCTTTCCCTGGAGCTGATTTCCCAAATTTAGACTTCTAGCTCACTAGACCATAAGAAAATAAATTTTTCTATGTGAAAGCCATCTACTTGTGGTATTTCTGATTTATCAGCACGAGATGACTAAGCCAATGTTATTGTTGTCACTAGGAGCCAGTGAGTCAGTTCTGACTCAGAGTTATGCTATGCACAACAGAACAAAACACTGCTCAGTCCTAAGCCATCTTCAGGCTTGCGTCCACTGTTGTAACCACTGTGTCAGTCCATCTCATTGAGGGCCTGCTTCTTTTTCATTAACCCTCTACTTTACCAAGTCCTTTCTCAGGGCCTGATCTCTCCTAATGACTTGTCCAAAGTATGTGAGACACTTCTAAGGTGCATTCTGGCTGTACTTCTTCGAAGACAGGTTTGTTCATTGTTTTAGCAATCCATGGTGCATTCACTATTCTTTCCCAACACCAAGATTCGAAAGTGTCAACTCTTCTTAAGTCTTCATTAGTCATTGTCTAGCTTTCATATGAATGTGAGATGTCTGAAAACACCATAGTTAGTCTTCAAGGTGACATATTCATTTTTTGAACACTTTAAGGAGATCTTTTGCAGAAGGTTTGTGCAATACAATGATTTCTTGACTGTTGTCTTTATGTGTATTGATTACAGATCCATGTAAAATAAATTCCTTGACAACCTCAATATTTTCTCCATTCATCATGATGTTGCTTGTTGGTCTACTTTCGAGAAAATTTTTCTTTTTTTCAGTGTTGAGGTGTAATCCATACTGAAGACTATAGTCACTGGTCTTCATCAGTAGGTGCTTGAAGTCCTCACTATTAGCAAGCAAGTTTGTGTCACCTGCATGTTGCAGATAGCTAATGAGTGTTCTTCCAATATTGATGCTCTATTCTTCTCCATATAGTCTAGCTTCTCAAATTATTTGCTCAGCATACAGATTGAATAAGTATGGTGAAAGAATACAACTTTGACAATTATCTATCTTGATTTTAAGCCTTGTGGTATCCTTTTGGAAACACTGGTGGAGTGATGGTTAAGTGCTATGGCAACTAAGCAAAAGGTCAGCAGTTTGAATCAACTAGGCATTCCTTGGAAACTATGGGGCAGTTCTAGTCTGTCATGTAGGGTCACTATGAGCTGGAATTGATTTGATGGCAATGGATTTGTTTTTGGTTTAGTATCTGCTTGTCCTATTTGTGGCATAGTGATTAAGTGTTACTGCTGCTAACCCTTGCCCCTGCTATTCAGCAGTTCAAATCTGCCAGGTGTTCCTTGAAAACTCTATGGGGAAGTTCTACTCTGTCCTATAGGATTGCTATGAGTTGGAATCAACTCAATGCACAGGGTTTGTTTTTTGTTTTGCTTTATTCTATTGGAACAATTGCCTTTGGTCTCATGGATACCCATGAGAACAATTATATGTTCTGGAATTCCCATTCTTCACAATATTATCCATATTTTGTTATGATCTACACAGTAGAAGGCCTTTGCATAGTCAATAAGACACAGGTAAACATCTTTCTGGTATTCTACGCTTTCAGCTAAGATCTATCAGATGTCAGCAAGGGCATGCCTTGTTCTATGTCTTCTTCTGAATCTGGCTTGAGTTTCTGGCAGTTGTCTATAGATGTATTATCACTGAAACATTTTTGAATGATTGTCAGCCAAATTTTACTTACAAGTGATGTTAACTTTGAGAATTTCTGCATTCAGTTGGATCACTTTCTTTAGAGTAGGCATAAATATGTATATCTTTCAGTCTGTTGGCTAGACAGTTGTCTTCCAAATTTCTTGGCATAGGCCTGTGAGCATTTCCAGTGCTGCTTCCATCTGTTAAAATGTCTCAACTGATGTTCCGTCAAGTCCTGAAGCCAGTTCCTTCAGTGCAGCTTGGACCTTTACCCTCAGTACTATTAGTTCCTGATCACTTGCTACCCCCTGAAATGGTTTTTGTATAGTGACTCTGTATGCCTTCCATCCTTTGTGGTGTTTCCTGTATGCTGTAATATTATCCCCGTAGTAATCTTCAGTAATGCAATTCAAATCTGGATTTTTTTCCAGTTGTTTCAGCTTAAGAAAAATGTCAAGCATATTCTTCCCTTTTGATTTTCTAACTCCAGGTCTTTGTAGATGTCATTCTAATATTTTGTCTTCTCTAGCTGCCCTTTGAAATTTTTGTTCAGTTCATTACTTCATTTTTTTTTTTTTTGCATTTGTTTAGCTACTTGACACTCAAGAGCAAGTCAGATTCTCTTCTGATATCCATGTTCGTCTTTTCAGTCTTTTTTAAAAATATTTTATTGTGCATTAAGTGAAAATATCTAATCCAAGTCAATTTGCCACACAGAAACTTACACACACATTGTTATGTAACTCTACCTACTCTTCCCACCCTGTGACAGCACACTCCTCCTTTCCACTTTTTTCCTGTGTCTGTTCAACCAGCTGCTGCTCTTCTCTGTCTTCCCATCTCACTACTGGACAGGAGCTGTCCAGTTAGCCTCACATATATCCTTAAGCCAGGAAGCACTCTCCTGGCCAATATTATTTTATGTTTTATAGTCCAGGGCAAACTTTGCCTGAAGAGTTGGCTTCAGGAGGGGTTTCTATTCTGGACTAATAGAGAGTTGAGAGGTCATGTCTTCCATGAACCGTTCAGTCTGTCAGACTATTGAGATTGTTTTTGCTTTTGTTTTTGTTTTTAATAGAGTTTGAATTCTGCACACCCTTTTTTTTTTTTTTGCCCACCATGTCAGGGACTGTGTGTTGTATTTCCTGACAGGACAGTCATTGGTGGTTGCAGGGCACCGTCTAGTTCTGGTCTCGTGCTGATCTATTCTTCGGATTATGAGGCCCTTTGTATCTCCTAGGCCTCTATTTTCCTTATGTCTTTGATGTCTTTCATTCTCCTTTGCTCCAGGTAGACTGGGACCAACTGATCTACTTACATGGTCACTTGCTAGCTCGTAATACCCAAGACATCACTCATGGAAGTGGAATGCAGAACATTTTCTTAAAAAACTCAGTTATGCCAGTTGGCCCAAGTGTCCCCTGAAATCATGGTCCCCAGACTCTTGTCCCTGCTACTCTGTTCTTTAAAGGGTTGGGTTATACTCAGAAAACTGCCTAGCTTTTTGTAGTCTGCAGTTGTGCTGACTTCTCTACTATGTGTTGCCTCTTCATTCACCTAACTTAATTCTTATCTACTGTCTAATTAATGTCTTTTTAATGACTTCTTGCTTTGTTCATGTATGACGTCATTCCAAATCTCATCTGTTTTTTGGTTATTAAAGTTGAATGTCTCAAATCTATTTCTGAGACACCTGAAGTCGGGTGAGACTTACTCAAGGTTGTACTTTGGCTGTTGTGAATTTGATCTGATTTGCTTCAGCTTCAGCTTGAATTTGCATACAAGCAAACTGATGGTCTGTTCCAAAGTGGACAGCTGGCCTTGTTCTGGCTTATGATTTTGAGCTTTTTACAAGGTCTGCATGTGTAGACATGGTTTATGTTGTTTTAAAAAACGGTATTTTCAATGAAGAAATTGGAAGTCTTACAAAATTTTATCATGTAATACCTGGCATTATTTCTATCACCAAGGCTATATTTTTTTCTTTGTTTCCAACCTTTGCATTCTCTTCATCAGTGATTATCAGTGCATCCTCATTGCATGTTTAATCAATTTCAGACTGCAGAAGTTATTAAATATCTTCAATTTTTCATCTTTTCCCTTAGTGGTCTCTGTGTAATCCTAAATAATAGCCATATCATCTGATCTTCCTTGTACATGTATGAATATTATCTTATTACTGATAGTGTTGTACTTCTGGGTGGATCTAGTATTTTTATTTTTTTAAGATGTCATTGTTCTTCAATTTGTCATTCCCAGCTTAACAAATCATATGATTTTCTGACACAAAATAGTCAGCAGCAGCGCATTTCAGCTCTTTGATGCCTAGAATATTTATTATTATGCAGTCCATTTCATTTTTAGCTGGTTCAAATTTTTATACTTGCATACTTCATACATTCCATGTTCCAATTACTAGCATGTTTGCAGCTGTTTCTTCCCATTTTTTCATCATGTCAAATGAGTGAAGGAAGATTCTAAAAGCTTGACTCCATCCACATCATTAAGGTCAACTCTCTTTTGAGGAGGCAGCTCTTTCCCCTTTATATTCTGCGTGCCTTCCAACCTGAGGGATTCACTTTCTGGTCCTCTGCCAGTGTTCCACTACTAATCCTAAGATTTTCACTGGATAAATCTTTTCAGAACCACCAGGTTCTTCTTTGTAGTCTCTCTTAGTCTGTGAGGTCTGCTGAAATCCACAGCATGGGTGACCCTGCTGGCATTTGAATACTGTTGGCGTAGCTTCCAGCATCACAGCAACACGCAGCCCCCTGAAGTAAGACAAACTGATAGATGCCGAGATTGTGTTAAGGACCCACAAATGGAACCTGTTGCTATTGAGTTGATTCCAAATCATAGCGACCCTATAGGACTGAGTGGAACTGTCCTGCAGGATTTCTAATAGCAGCTGATAGATTTAAGCTGCTGACTTTTGGTTAGTAGCTGCAGCTACCATGGTACCAATACAGCTCCTATGTTAAGAAGTGTAGAGTATATATTAAAATTAGATTTTAAAAATGCCATAAACCAGTCATAGAAATTTTTTAAGATTTTTCTTTTTTTTTCCCCCTTTTAAAGCAAGTGCATAGTCTTTGGAACCTTCTAGAAGCATGTTTGTATGCCTATGCCTTTAATTGGAGGAGCATCTGCTTTATGAATTTAATAACCTATACTGGAAAATAATTTAATATAATACTATGTCTGAGAGTCTTAAGGACAAGTGTGAAATTGTTTTATCTTCATTTTGGACTTCTGAATAGCTGAGAATAGAGATTATCTGCTGCAGGAGTAACTTCTGGAATGCTTGTCACATTGATTGTGTTCACAAACAACCAAGGTGCAATGGAGAGAGATCAAATCACATTGCTATTAGGAGGTTCAACTGTATAAACTGAACAATTTAGAAAAAAATGCCTCTGCTGGGAATTTCAATTTTTTTTTTTTCATTAACAGACTATTCTATTAACTCATATATTTCTCTCCAGGTTCCTGAAAATGATTTCTACCTGGATTTTTTTTTCCTACATATCAGGAAATTTTTGACTAAATAAGTGTCAAATTGCTGTATTAATTCTGACTTGATAAGCAAACTGTCATATGAAGAGCAGAAAAAGTCCTTGCACTCTACACATTCTCCTTTTTGAAAGTTCATTGCCTGTCATTTTGGTTTTTGCCTGCAATTACACTGTTTTTCAGTGACGATAAATTGTAGATGCCTTATAAAAGAGTTGGTGTACATATTCAGCAATCTCTGTGAGTGAATTAGACATTGTACAATTTTTGATCAATGTAAATCGGATCCGACTTGACAGCACTTGGCTGGCTTTAAGTACTTTGAGCGTCTTGAAGTAAATATATTTTTTGGTAGTTTCTACCACCGTCGTTACTTCCTCCTAGTAGGTGAACTTCTTCTTATAGTTGTTGTAAGTATAAAATCAGATATCCATAAGGAACCAGAAGGAATCCAAAGAGTACTAGATTGTAATAGACACTTGTTTTGTTGTTACTAGATTTGTAGCTGACTATCTAGAAAGGAAAAGAGATTAATGTAAAAAGACTATAATAAACTTATAGATATTTAATTAAAAGGTACTATTAGAAATTCTGAAAACCGCTGTGGCATAGTAATTAAGTGATACAGCTGCTAACCAAAACATTGGTAGTTCAAATCCACCAGGTGCTTCTTGAAAATTTTGTGTGGGCAGTTCTATCCTGTTCTATAAGGGCGCTATGAGTCCGAATCAACTCAAAGGCAATGGCATTAGACTTTCCTGTTGGTTAGGTATTTGGCTGGTTACAAAAATATTAGTGGTTTTAAAGCTATGCTAGTCTGCTTCTGTAATGGCTACAATGTTGGACCCTATATGGCAGTTCCACTCTTTTCTAAAGTATCGGTCTGAGTCAGATTGTCTCAATAGGTATTTTTTTAAAATTTTATTACAAATTCTATCAAGAACACAGAAAAGTGAATATTGACTATTTCAGATCGATGATGGCTAGCCAGCCAAGCCAAGTGCCACTGAGTCGGATCCGACTCATCCAGGGTAGAACTGACCCCCAGAGAATTCAAGGAGTGCCTGGTAGATTTGAACTGCTGACCTTGCTAGAAGCACCTTTAATCTTTTCTTTTTCATTTTCCTTCCAATGGATGCTGGTACCTCTGACAAGAAGATAAAATGATGGCGACAATGGAGTAATTAAAACTACTAATTTTTATTTATTTATTTATCTTTAAGCCCGCTTCTACTTCTTCATCTTCCTCCCTACTTCATGGTTCTTCTAATCCCCAAACTTAATACTAAAGCTTGAACACTTAGATTTGTTTTTCCTTTAAGTTTTGTTTTCTTTCTCACTATTCTAAAAGCTATAACTGACACAGTATCAGGTGTTCCTAATTATCAGGATGATAATGAATGATCAGGAACTGACGGTACTGAAGGGTGAGATCCAAGATGCACTAAAGGCGTTGATGATAAACCAAGCCTCCAGGAACTGATAGAATTACAACTGAGATGTTTCAATAAACTGATGCTGCCCTGGAAGCATTCAGTGACCTATGACAAGAAATTTGGAAGACAGCTCCCTGGCCAACCAACTGGAAGAGATCTATACTCATGTTTCTTTTGAGGAAAGGTGATCAGTCCCTTCAGAAGGACATCATGCTTGGTAACATAAGGGATCAGCAAAAAAAGAGAAAGATCTTCAATAAGATGCATTGACACACTGGGTACAAATGTGGGCTCAAGCAAAACTAGGATTGTGAGGAAGGCAAAGGGTCAGAAAGTATTTCATTCTACTGTACGTCAGGTATCTATGAGTTTGAGACAATGAGATGGTACTTAACCACAATGAACTGAATTACAGATTTAAAGTGATTTAAATCTGACAAGAAGATAAAATTTAAAATGCTTTAAAGTGGTTTAAATTATACATTTGTGACATATGCTAACACCTTGCTCGTTCTTTATATCTCCTTCAGTAGAACGCAGTATTTTGTAGCAGGGTGTTCTCATTGGTTGCCCAGGCAGCAACAGCTGGTGACTGTAAACTTAAGTGGTAAGAACAGAGGCCAAAGGCCATGCAGCGTGTGTTCATCTCGGCTAGAGTACACTCTCATCTTTACAAGTATTTGTAATTTGCAATCATTTTCTGGAGACCTGAATTTGCATTAAATTTTGTGTGTCTATGCCTAGGATGGTATATTAAATATTATGCCTATAGCTGCCACAAATAACTTTTGTATTTTTACCAAAAATGGTTGAGTGGATGCCAACTCATAGTAACCCTATAGCACAAAGCAGAACTGCCTTATGGTTATATAGTTTTCAAGGATGGCTTTAGAGTTTGAACTGCAGATCTTCTGGTTATCAGCCATTGTGCTTAATCACAGTGCCACTCTGGACTCAATATGTGAAAAACTTTCTACATTACATTACTAATAAATGTGTTTTCTTATTAATATTCCTAAGCACTGACTCAGGTAACATAAGAAGCAGAACTGCACATTTGGCTTAATCAGTCTTTAATGTCAAAATAACATTTACACCGGTAATTAATCTATACTTGCAGTGTATCTGCAATGATAATCCTATGTCATTGGTGTTACAACAAAGGATACATGTTATACAATAAACCCTTAGCTCAATTTTTCCTTGAAAATTCATGCTCCACTTGTGGCAAATGAAAATAATACTTGTTGACAGTGAGGTTATAGTTACTGTACTTAGTGCTAAAGGAGTTCTTCTCTATTACATCAACACTTTCTGTGTTCCCAGGTGTGAAATTTTAACTAGTCAGGCTACTTAGCAAGCAATCACATACTTGAATAAAGTGAAAGGAGGACACAGAAATGATATGGAGTGTTCCATTTGCTGCATGTGACAAGAACACACTCTCAGACAAATTTGTTCAGACTCTTAAACAGAATTGTCTTATTCAGTGTTTTCTGAACTCACCTGAATATAGAGAAATGTTACATTTCAATTTCTTAAGTACTGGTACCCCCTGCTGTGGTTATCATGCCTGTTAGGGCCTGTATTCAGAAAGAACTCAGATTAAGTAAATAATGAAAAGGACACAAAATTCAAAATTTTATGCATTTGCCAAAAATGTGGCAATACATATACAATAAATAAAACTGATTTAGCAGAACATTTAAGATATTTAGGTAATACTTTTCTTCTGTAAATTAGCGTATCAAAATCATGTAGCAAGTTCCTTTTCATAAACTATTAAATTTGGAGTTGGAGAATGATGTTGTACAGTAATTCTTAAATTTCACCATAATCACATAGAATGGTAGTTAAAATAGATTGCTGAGCACCATTCCCAGAGTTTCTGGCTTAGCAGACGTGAGGTGAGTGGCCTCAGAATCCAAATTATTAGTAAGTTCCCTGGATAGAAATGTGTTCAGGTTGCTGCTCTGGAGACAGCTATTTGAGAACAATTGGCATAAGATGACAAATTTTCACAGATGATTCTGATTCTACTATTACCAGATCTAGAACTGAAGTTAACTTAGATATCAAGATACCATAAGAAAAGAGATATAGTTATACCTTGTTACTTTTTTAGCCATCTAATGTGCTTTAACAGAAATACCACAAGTGGATGGCTTTAAAAAGAGAAATGTTATTTCTCACAGCCCAGTAAGCCAAAAGTCCAATTCAGGGTGTCCTCTCCAGAGGAAGACTCTCTCTGCTGGCACTGGAGGAAGGTCCTTGTCCCCAGTCTTACCCTGGGAGCTTCTGAGGCACACGGACCCCAGTGCTTCCAAAGGACGTGCTCAGCTCCTGACACTACACTGCTTCTTGGTAGTATGAGGTCCCCAAATTTCAGCTTGCCTGTGTTTCTTTTAAATCCCAAGAGGCCACCCCAAGCCACGGTACAATCCCGCACATTAAGTTCCTCTGCATTAACACAGCTGTAGCCATCTACCCTCTGTAAAATCATAGAGGCTGAATTTACAACAGGAAAGATACCACGCAATACCAGGAATCATGGCCTAGCTAAATTTATACACAGATTTCGGGGGGGACACAATTCACTCCATGACAGCACTTTTTAAAAAAATTCTATATCTTGTGTTTACATAGGTCCCTAAGTGTGGGGTTGGGGGGAAGGTGACAGTCAACTGCCAATCTAAAGAAGGTTGGTGGTTCAAGCCCACCTAGCAGTATCACAGAAAAAGCCCAGCAATGTGCTTCTACTATGATTTGTTCTTATTCAATGCTGTTGAGGCAGTTTTGCCTCATGGCAACTCCAGGTGACAGAATGGAACCACCCAGTATAATTTTCTAGGCTGTAATCTTCACAGGAGCAGATTGCCTAGTCCTTCTTCCACAGACTGTTCCACCAGGGCTCCTTCTGTTATGATCACAGCCAAGAATACGTCACAGAGCAATATGACACAAGGAGTCTGCATGAGTCTCAATCAGTTCCACATCAAAAAACAATAAATCATAATGGAGGTCCACTCTTTGGACACAAATGGATTGGACTCGGTGATGCAGAGTGACCATGTATTGGATGCACTTTATGGCTCTATGCACCTATAGAATATCATCCTGCTGACCTCTGGCTAGAGGAAGGAGAGTGGGCGGAGAGAAGGGGAAAGGAGACTGTTAGGGGGATGAGACATGTATGCAGCAGAGAGGAATAGTGTGCTATCACCAGACAGGGAGAGCAGTGGAAGCTGCATAGAGGTGGGCATGTAAGTTTATACGGGAATGTACATTTTCACTCAGTCCTATTAAATAAAAACAAATAATTTTTTTAATTAAAAAAACAAAACAAAAATTAATAGGTGCCAATGAGTCAATTCTGAACCATAGCAACCCTATGTACAACAGAACAAAACACTACCATCCTCACAATCGTTGTCCTACTGGAGTCCGTTGTTGCAGACACTGTGTCAGTCCATCTCATTGAGGGTGTTCCTCTTTTTCCCTGATCGTCTATTCTACCAGGTATGATGTTCTTCTCCAGTGATTTGTCCCTTCTGATAATCCAAAGAATGAAATCTTGCCATCTTGTTTCTAAGGAGCATTCTGACTGTACTTCTTTCAAGACAGATTTTTTTTCATTCTCTTCACAGTCCATGATATATTTAACACTCTTTGCCAACACTGTAATTCAAAGACAGCAACTCATCTTAGGTCTTCCTTATTCATACGCCAGCTCTTGCATGTATCTGAGATGACTGAAGACACAGTGGTTTTAATCAGCCCCACTTTAGTCTTGAAGGTGACGTATTTTGTTTTTAAGGCTTGGAAGAGTTCTTTGCAGCAGATTTGCCCAGTGCAATGTGTGTTTGGATTTCCTGACTGCTGATTCTGTGGGTGTTGGTGGTGGACTCAAGTAAGATGAACTCAACAACTTTAGTCTTTTCTCTGTTTATTGTGATATTGCTTGTTGGTTCAGTTATGAGGATTTTGGTGTGTTTTTGTTGTTGTTACGGTATAATCCATACTGAAGGCTGTGATCTTTGATCTTTATCAATGTGTCCAGTCTTCTTCACTCTCAGCAGGCAAAGTTGTGCCACTTCTGTAACAGGTTGTTAATGAATCTTCCTCCAAGTACTGCTGTAACTGGTTTGGAAAGATCTCCAGAAAAATTTTCTTTTTGTACAGTATTAATAATTTTGATCAGTAATGTCTGCATTCCATTGGATCACCTTTCTGGGGCATAGCTATAAATATGGGTCTTGTCATGGTTGGAATTGTGTCCCCCCAAAAATGTGTGCAGCTACGTGGCTGGGATATGGTTCCCAGTATCTTGGGACTGTCCTCCATTGTGTGGTTTTGCTAACCTGTATGTTAAAGCATTAGGGTGGGGCTGCGAATTCCTGCTGTGGGGGGAGTTTCCCTGGAGTATGGCTTGCCCCACCCTTAATGCTTTTAGCTTGCAAGGAATAAAAGGAAAAAGAAACCAAGGACAATTGGAGAACTTCGCTACCATCAAGCAAGCAGCACCGGGAGCAGAGTGCGTCCTTCAGACCAGAGGTTCTTGCGTGAGGACGCTCCCTGGACAAAGACTGATGCAATACCGGACTTTCCTCCAGAGCCGACAAGGGGAAAGTCTTTCCCTGGAGCGGACACCCTGAATATGGACTTGCAACCTACCGGACTGTGTAAGAATAAATCTTTCTTTGTTAAAGCCATCCACTCTGTGGTATTTCGGTTAGAGCAGCCTAGCTGGCTAAAACAGGTCTCATCTAGTCAACTGGCCAGGTATTTGTCTCACAAATTTCTTGGCATAGGTGAGTGAGCACTTCCAGCTTTGTGTCCGCTGTTGAAGCATGTCAATTGGTATTCTGTCAATTTCTGTAGCCTTGTTTTTTCCCCAGTGCCTCCAGTTCAGCTTAGACCTCTTTCTTCAGTCTGGCTGGTTCCTGAACATGTGCTACCTCCTGCAGTGGGTGAACATCAGTGAATTCTTTTTGGTATAGTGACTCTTTGTATTCCTTTAATCTTCTTTGGATGCTTCCAACATTGTTCACTGTTTTCACCTTAGAATCCTTCAGTATTACAACTTGAGATTTGGATCTTTTCTTTAGTTATTTTAGCTTGAGAAATGCAGAGCTTGTTCCTCCCATTTGGTTTTCTAACTCCAGGTCTTTAGGCATGTCATTATAGTACTTTGTCTTATAGAGTCACCTTTTGATATCTTTTGTTCAGCTCTTTTACTTCAACATTTCTTCCACTTGTGTTTCAGAGTCTCTTCTGACATCCATTTTGGTCTTTTCTTTCTTTCCTGTCTTTCTAATGACAACTTTCTTTCTTCATATATGATGTCCTTGATATCATTCCACAGTTTGTCTGGTTTGGGTAATTAGAACTCAACACGTCAAATCTGTTCTTCAGATGGCCTCTAAATTTAGATGGGATATACTCGGGGTTGTACTTTGGCTCTCATGAACTCATAAATATTCACTGCAGATGAGTTGGGTCTGCCTCACAGTGACCCCGGAGGTCAGAGTAAAACTGCCCCATAGAGTTTCCAAGGAGCACCTGGCAGATATGAACTGTCAAATTTTGGTTAGCAGACATAGTGGTTAACCCATTAAGCCACGAGGGTTTTCCATGGACTCATAGTATTGATTTAATACATCCTAGAACAGAAACATGGGTCCACTCTTAACACGCCCCAAAGCATTTGAAGAAATATGCATGTAAGTAGTTTTTGGTGTCATTTCTCTTATAGAGACTGTGCACACATACAAACATAACACAATCATTAAGAATAAAAGACTTGTTACTGAAATACTACTGAAGGGCATCATAATGGTCAGCTTTTATAACTAAATTAAATTTATATTGTGACAGATTTGAACAGAATGTAAAGTAAGACTCTCTGCCAAGAATAGGTGGTAGTTTCTGCTTACTTGTGATGTAACTACTGCATTTTTATGTTGATAGTTTTTATAAAGACAATTAGCAAATTATATATTCCAAAATGGTTATCAAGGAAAATAAAAGCACATTAGCACATTTCATTGAACTTCACTATGTGAAACTGAATAATAAGTAATTTAGAACTGTTGAAGTTTTCCAAATTATTGCATCACAAGAAACACTTGATTTTCTACAACTTATTAATAATTATTTAATCACATTCACCATGCATTTCCTTAGATGAATATTCATAAAGGAATTTAAGCAACTTATAAATAAAACTGCTGATATTATAAGCATGTGGTAATATCACAAGATGATGCTCACAGTTTCTTGTTTTAATTGTGGAATCACTAGAAGTGATTTCTGACTAGTCATCATATATAATCAAAACATGTTATTAACATCCTCATGAATGTATCAGATAACCCCATTATTTTCATAATGATAAATGTTTCCAAGCTTACTTGAAAAAATAGTGTTTCACCATGGCACCTAACAAGGTGATTTATCTGAGAATTGCCAAACTAAACAGATAAAGTAAGCCTCATAAATAAATTTAAATATATTATTGAATTGGAACTAGTTTAATAAAATCAAAATAATCTGTTTTAAAGTACATAGTCCTTGTTAATTGATTTCATTATTTTCCTGGTATTTCATTTTATTTTGTACTTGATTTTTGTATAAAGTGTAAGATATGGATCTTGTTTCAGTTTATTGCAGATGGATATCCAATTCACACCTTGGACAAAAACCAACTCCAACTGGATAAAAGACCTAAATATCAAACCTAAAACGGTAAAGCTCATCCAAGAAAAGGCAGGAACAACAATGGAAGTTTTAATACACAATATGAACAGACACCAAAATCTGTCAAACAAACCACCATCAACAGAAGAAAAAATAGATAAATGGGAAATATTAAGAATCAAACACCTCTGCTCATCCAAAGACTTTATTAATAGAATTAAAAGAACACTTACAGAATGGGGAAAAAATATTTGACAACTGTATGTCAGACCGACACCTGATCTCCATAATCTATAAGATACTACTAAATATCAATAAGAAGAAGATAAATCATCCAATTAAGTGATGGGCAAAGGAGATGGACAGACATTTCACTAAAGAGGAGATCCAGGCAGCCAAAAAACACATGCGGACATGTTCACGATCTTTAGCTATTAAAGAAATTCAAATCAAGACAACAATGAGATATCATCTCACCCCAACAAGATTGGCCATGATCCAAAACACACAAAACAACAAATGCTGGAGAAGTTGTGGAGAAAGTGGAACCCTCCTACACTGTTGGTGGGGTTGCAAAATGGTCCAGCCTCTTTGGAAAGCAATCTGGCACTTCCTTAAAAAAATGGATATTGATATACCATTTGACCCAGTAATTCCACTACTTGGAATATATCCTACAGAATCAAGGCCGTTCACACCAACAGACACATACACAAGAATGTTTATTTTGTACTTGAGTCTTTTGGATTTCATTATTTAGTTATATGTATCATTATTTTGCAAGTCATCTCGATTCTATTATTTTATTTAGTTTGGTTATTCTTTTACCATTAGCCACTTATATTCAATTTTAATAATTTTATGTGTATTTGTATGCATCTGGGCTACCAAATCACATCTTTGTTTTCTCTACAAAATAAGGCATCATTTTCTTCAGAATTTGTAGAGATGATCAACTTAAAAGGAATAAGATAAAAATGGCTACAGCATCACACAGGATTTAAAAATTGTTTCAAAAATATTTTTCCTGTTTCTTTGTAAATTTCCAAAATGTAAATCCATTTTGTTTAACATGCTACCAATTTAACAGATGGCATTCCTGCATGAGCATCCAAGAGACCACATATGAGCACTAAGTATTTATGTCTGAGAGTAGAACTCCAAGCCAAAAATGCTAAATTTGTTTTTTTTTATTGAATACTTACACCCCACTGTCAATGAATTTTTCAAATCAGGAGCAGCAAAAGAGGGAATAAAATCCATCACAATAGCATTTCCATATGGATAGTCAACAATATAGCTCACATTATTTACCACCATACATGAAAAAAGTAAACTTTTTTTTTAGAAATATTGGAATAAAAACCCAATATAAAACTAATTTATTTAACAAAAGGCAAATACTGTATTGAAAAGGATGTAGAATAATATTGTATTCCATCTTAAATGGGATAATAATATATACCAAAACATTTGTAAGACGATTAAAAAAAACGTAATGCTGAATTTTTTTTGCCAGTTTGTAATATTTGTGAATTTGAAATTTTATTTTCAAATATACAGCAAATGACTCATTTGTTAAATGTATAAATTTTTATGAAACTTATATGGGACATCAATGAACATTTTCAAGCTAGCCTGAGACTGCAACTTTTCAACTTCTACATTTTATTGAGGAAACCTGTGACCAACAAATACTAGGACAATTTTTCAAGGCTGTTTATGAATTATGGCAATTTTGTGGTTAAAATCTGGTTTATGAGAACTGTCAAAATAATAGTTGCTCTGGTGTTACTTGAGTGTCTGAAAAGTACTTACTTTGAAGTTTCTGCAGGAAGACAGTTTAAAGCCAAGTCAAGTGCCATCGAGTCAGATCTGACTCATGGAGGACACTTTAGAAATTACTTATTTTGATGCAGAGAATTAAACACAAGGTGTAAGAGGTACAATCTATTCATCAAAAATCTCTACAGTAGTGAAAATGCATGTACTAGAGTAAAAAAGGTATAGGCATGCATAAGTCATACCAGCTAAGGACTTTGATAGCATTCAATCAAAGTTTCATGGTACTATAAATACTATTTTTAAAATATATAACAATGTAACAGATAAATATAGTAATGTGCTTGACAATGACATATTAAAAACTTCAGGACGGTGGTTACCTATGAGGGAGGAAGATAAAGGAGGATTAGGGTGGAATGCTATAGGGAATAAACTGTTTTCAATATTGTCCTCCTTAGAATAAACTAATATGAAGCAAATATGGAAAATGTTAGTATTTATTATACCTAGATATTTGGTACACATAATTTTTTGTCTTGTTTTCTCTACCTTTTTCATAAAGGTTTATGATACTTTCAATAAAAGATTAAAGTTTTACATTCAATCCAAGTAATTCATATGCATACACAAATTTTTTTATTAACATAATAACTATCATTTTGATTCAATGACTTTTTTTCATTTGCTTTGAAAATTTTTTTCATAAGCTTTCCCACATTTTCTGTCTAGGTAAGAGGGATGTTATATGAACTCCTCAAGAATGCCTGCATTTTCTTCTACAGCCAGAATTTCTTTTATTTTTAGTTCCCCAGATAATTTCCTCAACACTTTATTTTGCGTTTCCTGTGTACCAGTCTTTTTTATGGCAGCATATTCACTATGTTGATCCCTGACCTTGTTATAGCACAGTTTTTTAAAGCAATCTGTGTTGGCATGCAGGCAAACAACAGAAAGGAATTCCCTCAGGCTCTTCTTTATTCTTTTACAGTATAAGGAGTAAAAATTTCCCACTTTTTAATAAATGCTTTTATTAGAACAACGTGGAAGAGGGATTTGATTTAAAAAAAAAAAAACAAAAAAACTCCAAGGTGCACAATTTGGATGATGGGTATAAGTTCTAGCAAAACATGTTTTGTTCCTTACGAGAAAATACTTCTTTCCATTTGATAACATAACATTGTAATTGGTTTTTCTCTGAAGCATTGGAAATTTCTGTTATTAAGAAAGAGATGAAATGACAGCATCTCCCTCCCACCCACCCACAGTCAGTCAAAAAGACACATTTCTGGGATGTTTTAGAAGACACTTCTGCATTGTGTCAGAGACTGGCCCCATGATTTCTAAGGTGCTTCTAACTGTATAATCTATTTTACATGTACAAATATTAGAGGGTGATGTAATACTTCACTAACAAAAATCTAAGAAAGTAACACTAATCATGATTTATTTATTTATAATATTTTGATTGAATTGGAGGAAAAGTGAGCATCATCTTACATTCCTGGAGGCTACTTATTTTTAAGTTTTGCAGGTCTAACAGGTAATGTGTATCATGACCACTTCTTTTGAAAAATACTTTAATGATTTGTTTTATAGCAATTGTTAATCTTTTTAATTAATTGATATGCTGAAAATTCATCTCCTTTAGCCAATCACAATCCCATCTTTTGCAAAAACATGGAAGAAAGAGGGGCTACCAAGTACAAAAGTAAAAAGAATTATCCTTTCCTTCCTTCTTCCCTCTTTCCTCCCTTCTTCCCTCTCTGCCTCCTTCCATCCCCTCGTTCTTGTCTTCCTTCTTCCCTTCTTCCCATCCACGCTTCCTCCTTTCCTTCCTCCTCCCTCCTTCTTTCCCTCCATTCTCTCTTTCTTCTTTTATTTTTTGTCCTACTGTATTTTTGAATAGAATCCTTGATGACAGAATGATTAACAGCTACAACTGTTAACCAAAAGGTCAGCAGCTCAAATTTAACAGGTACTCCTTGGAAACTATATGGGGTAGTTCTCTTTCTACTACAGGACTGCTAGAAGTTGGAATTGATTTGACGGCAATGAGTTTAATTTTTAGTTTATATTATTTGACACCATATCTTATCTTCAGTGAGCCTTAGTAGACCTCTTGGAATGTGTTTATTTCTAGTCCTATTTAACTTCTTGCAAAATGCCTTGTGTGGTGTCTTTGCTTGGCAGACTTTCAGATGAATTAATAACTAAAATGGTGAATGTATAACAAAAAGAATGTTAAGGTTATACAGGCAGAAGGCTAACTTTCACTTCCAGATCTGCTGAGCTAGCTGCAACATGGGGAAGTTACAAGTGCTGTAATCCTTAATGTCTTTTATTGTACAAAACTACTCTTTCTGCCTACCTTATAGAATTGTCAAGTGCACTAACATGACTAACACGTGGATGGATGATCACTGTGTTTGCTGGACATAAAGTTTGTGTAATAAAGGTTATCCTACTCTTTCCCACTTACTCGTATATGTTCATCAAATAAACAACAAACAAACAAACAAACTCATTACCATCAAGTCAACTCAGACTCAGTGACATGAGTAAGAGAAGAGTTTTGTTATTTTTATTTTCTATAGTGTCTTTTCAAGCATAAAACACAACATAACTACATTAAAAAAACTTCTGTCATTTACAAAGTCTTCTTTCTTGAAAATACTTCATTCCATATTCCTAAACATTTTCAAATTTGTCATGATTTATACTTCTTTTCTTTACCATTAAGTATTATTAGTAATATTCTTTGTACAAGAATATAACACACAAGCAGCCAAAAAGAGTATGCCAGCATTATTATCACAAAAAATTCCCTTACAGAAATTATTACAACACATGTTAAATTTTTAATTTTACTATTGTAGTGAATTTAATTCTAATGAAGAAAAAAGATATGACTAGGAGTTATTGAGATAGCTTTACACAACAAGCTGTTTATTAGAATCAATGCATTGACAACCCTGTGCAGATGGCAGTCCCTCACAGCAGTAGGGTTTCCAAGGAGGTTACTAGAGGAAAAGAATGTAGGAATTAACCAGAAGCAGAGGACATGGAAAAACTCAAGGGAAGAAGATAAGTGAGGAGTGAAAAAGTTTATGTGACTTTAGGTGATGTCCTCCTGCAACAAGGTGGGGAGTCTCTAGGTGAGAGAACTCCAAACATAGTACTATCTTGGAGCATTTTACCTACTTGTACACGGTTTTATCTTGGGGTGCTGGTGGCACAGTGGTTAAGTATTGGACTGCTAATGAAAAAGTCCACAGGTGAAATCCAGCAGATGCTCCTCAGGAACCCTATGAGACATTTTTACCCTGTCTCACAGGGTCACTGAGTCTTAGAATCAAATGGACAGCAGTGGGGTTTGGCTAGAGCTAACAGATGTTGAGTGCAGTATCTGCTGTACATAAAGGAGACAGCACTTAAGTGGCTAAGATACGCTTATCTGACTTTTTAAAACAAATTTGTGTGTGCAAATTTGAGTTAGCTGTCAGTTTGCTTTTGGGGCTAATGCGCCTCAAATTGCTATGCAGAAGTAAACAACTTGGTGCCCATACATGGAGGCCATTTTTGACACATTTGTGTAACAACTATGTGTATCAAAACTAAGATCTATCTTTGATGTATGGTAACAAGATTGCCCATACAATAAGACCCCATTAACAAATCTTCTGATAGAAACTGTGACCATGACTTTTTGTTTGTCCTTAGAATTAATGAAGATGTCCTAGTCATCCAGTGCTGCTATAACAGAAACTCCATGAGCAGATCACTTTACCAAAGAGATATGTTTTCTCTCGTGGCCAGTAGACTACAAGTCCAAATTCAGGGCATTTGCTCAAGGGTCTGAAGTCTTTGCTATCATTCTTCCTTTAGGCTGAGAACATTTCACTACAGTAACCTAGATTCAAGGGAGAAACTCTGCTCCCAGCACTGTGTTCTTGGTGTTAAGAGCTCCCCAACTCACTGCTTGCTTCCCTTTCCTTTTATCTTGGGGTCACCTTAGTGAGGATGTTACAGTCCCACTCTAATTCTCTTTAACATGATACAATCTTGCTCAATTCACCACAGGCAATGATTAGTATTCACAACATATACAAAAATTACAATCACAAAAATAGAGGACAACTACACAGTCTGGGAATCATGGCCCAGCCAAATTGCTACACATATTTTTCGGGGGACATAATTCAATCCATGACATTCTAACCTTTGGCCCTCCAAAAATTCCATCATTTTAACATGCAGAACATATTTACCCTGTCTTAACAAAAGTCTTAATTCCAAGTCCCAAACTCAAAAGTTCCTCTGCATCTGTCATATCTACAAGTTATATGCTTCCAAAAGTACACTAACAGAACAAGTGTAAACTAGATATTTCCATTATAAATGAGAGACACTAGAGAGACTGAATACACAACATGCACCAAGCAAAGTAACAAAACACATTACATTAGCCCTCAAGTCTTGAAAATAATCCTCTCTTCTCTGAGATAATTTATACAGTGGTCCTGCCCTACAGGTACTGGCTAGCTATTGGCTATTACTCTCCAGATTATAAGTGGAGTTCCCTCAGTCCTGGGCTCCAGATATGCTTGCCAGGCCCCCGGGACAGCTCAGCTTTAGGTGCACTATTCTCCTAGTCTAACTGAGTGGGAATCTTACTGCCTTGGCCCAGCAGGCCCATTTTTCCACCCCTTTGTAATAGCAAACTCACTCCCTCAGCTTTGTTGCAAGTCTGATTTCATTGCAGATGTCACTTATGAAAGGCAGCCCTGCATTACAGAACCAATCTGGTAAAAATATGGCTCTGAAAAGTGAGAACCATGGCCCTACTTTCTGAAGACCCAGGAGTCATGGCTTCACCCTTTGAAACCCCTGAATTCATGGCCATACATTTTGAAACTGAGGTAGCTCAGTTTCTTGTACGCCTTGTTTCGTCAGTTTCTGCTTCCTGTGTCTTCTTAGCCTTGGCCTTGTACCCACATCTGTCCTACTGTGGCAAGTGAACCAAAGCTCAATAGCTCTAGCAGTAAGTGCCTGGAGGCACCCGGTTATGTCAGGAAGCCTCCTCCACATAGGCACTTAGCTCTCTTTTTCTGTGGGTCGGCTCTACCACCTAGCCCCGACATCCTGGTTCTGCTGCTGTCATTTACTGCTGGTGGTGCTGTTTCTCTTCATCTGTACCTTCTCTGGTGTCAACAGTTAGTGCAGAGTCTTTGATCCATTCAGGATAACAGAAGTAACTTTAGTAAGGGTGTTACAATCCCATCCTAATCTTCCTTAACGTAATGCAATCTTGCTCCATTAACTACAGACAGGAATCAAAACCAAACCCAGTGCCGTCCAGCTGATTCTGACTCATAGCAACCCTACAGGAAAGAGTGGAACTGCTCCTTAGAGTTTCCAAGGAGTGCCTGGTGGATTTGAACTGCCCACCTCTTGGTTAGCAGATGTAGCACTTAACCACTAAGCCACTACAGGCAGAGATTAGACTTTATAACATATACAAAAATTACAATCACAGAAATAGAGGACACTCACACGATACTGAGAATCACAGCGTAGCCAAATGGCTGCACATTTTGAGGATGGCATATCTGCCAGTGCAGATGCCTTTTATTTCTTTGTCTTGTCTAATTACTCTGGCTAGAACCTCTGGTACAATGTTGAATAGAAGTAATGAAAGTGGACGTCTTTGTCTAGTTCACATTCTCAAAATGAATTCTCCTAATTTCTCTCCATTCAGGATAAGGTGTAGGTGTTTGGCTTTGTGTAGATGCCCATTATTGTGGGCATCTATTTCTATCTTGCCGAGAATTTTTAGCATGAATGGATATTGGACTTCATCAAATGCTTTTTTGTGCATCAGTTGACAAAATCAGGTGATTCTTATCTTTGGTGCTATTTATGTGGTGGATCACATTAATTGTTTTTCTGATGTTGAACCAGCTTTGCATCCTGGTATGAATACAACTTGGTTATAATGAATGAGTTTTTTGATACATTGTTGAATTCTATTGGCTAGAATTTTGTTGAAGACTTTTGCATCTAGGTTCATAAGTGATAATTGTAATTTTCTTTTTTCTGTGGGATCTTTCCCTGACTTTGGTATCAGGGTCTTGCTGACTTCATAGAATGAATCTGGTAGTATTCCATCCATTTCTATGCTGTGAAATAGCCTCAGTAGTATTGGAGTTAACTCCTCTCTAAAAGTTTGGTAGAGTTCTCCAGTGAAGCCATCTGGGCTAAGATTTTTCTTAGTTGATAGTTTTTTGCTGATTTTTTCAATCTCTTC
This sequence comes from Heterohyrax brucei, assembly GCA_028571685.1. Taxonomy (NCBI): domain Eukaryota; kingdom Metazoa; phylum Chordata; class Mammalia; order Hyracoidea; family Procaviidae; genus Heterohyrax; species Heterohyrax brucei. The sequence continues at coordinate 92,787,564 of CM053146.1, forward strand.
CTTTGTTACGAGTTTATTAAGTTGTTCTGTTTCTCCTTGTGATGATTTTGTAGGTCATATGACTTCAGAAATTTGTCCATTTCTTCTAGGTTTTCAGATCTGTTAGAGTACAGTCTTTTGTAGTATTTTGTTATGATATTTTTTTATTTCAGTTTGGTTTGTTGTGACAGCTCCCATCTCATTTCTTATTTGGATTATTTGTTTCCTCTCCTCTTTTTCTTTCATAAGTTTAGCCAACAGCTTATCAATTTTGTTGACCTTTTCAAAGAATCAGCTTTTGGTTTTGTTAATTTTTTTTTCCATTTTCCTTCTATTCTCCAATTCATTTATTTCTGCTCTAATCTTTATTATCTGTTTTCTTCTTGTGCCTGAGGGTTTCCTCTCTTTCTCTCTTCCTACTTGTTCAAGCTGTAGGGTTAATTCTCTGTTTTGAGCCCTTTCTTCTTTCCGGATATGTGTATTTATAGAGATAAACTGATCTCTGAGCACCGCTTTTGCTCTTCTGGTAAGATGTGTTTTCATTCTCATTCAGTTCCATACATTTCTTTATTTCATCTTTGATTTCTTCTATAACTCACAGGTTTTTGAGCAAGGTGTTGTTCAATTTCCATGATTTCAAATTTCTACTTATGTTTTTTAATGCTATTCTTTTTGACTTCTATGGCTTTGTGGTCTGAGAACACGTTTTGCAATAATTCAATAGTTTGGATTTTGTTGAGACTTGCTTCATGTCCTAATGGTCTATTCTGGAAAATGTTCCATGTGCATTGAAGAAGATGTACTTATCTATTGGTGGGTGAAAAGTTTTGTACATATCAATGAGGTCTAGTTGGTTAATTGTCGCAATAAGATCTTCTGTATCTTTACTGAGGTTCTTTTCTAGATCATCTGCCCATGACTGAAAGTGGAGGGTTGAAGTCTCCAACTATTATTGTGGAGTACTCTATCTCATTTTTCATTGTTGTTATTGTTTGTTTGATTTATTTAGATTCTCTGGTATTGGGTGCATAATATATAACTTTGTGATGTCCTACTTGTATATTGAACCTTCCAGCAATAAATAAAACCACCTTTTTTCATGATGGCAGATTTTACATTAAAGTATATTTTATCTGAGATTAATATTTCTACTTCTGCTCGGCTTTATATGTTGTTGGCTTGGTATATATTTTTCTATCTTTTAATCTTCAGCTTGTCTGTATCTTTGAGTCTCAGTTGTCTTTCTCGTATGTAACATAGATGGGTCATGTCTTTTGATCCACAATATTATTCATTGTCTCTTTATTAGAATGTTCAGCCCATTTACATTCAGTGTAATTATTGATAGGTATGTGTTAGTGCTGTCATTTTGATGCTTTTATCTTTGTGTTGTTGATGTTTTCTTTGTTGCTCTTAATACTCTGTTCTGGATCATTCTTTATGAGTTGACTTTTCATGTTTTTCAGTGTTGGTTTTATGTTTGTTGAGACTATTGCTTTTTGTGTTGTTATGTCACATCTTTACTTTGTTTTGTAGCTACTCCATGGTCCTCCTTATGTTTAAACCAGACTTTAACTTCTGCATATCTTTTCAAATTCCCCTCCATCTTAAGGTGTCACAACTACTGTAACATATTGCTCTTTCTAGTATGATGATCTCCTAGTCTTCATGATATGATCACTGGTTCCGATCTTTTAATATTGTAGCTTTGTTTGAGCTTTGTGACTTTCCTGAGTAGGACTCTGGATGCTGTGTCCCGCATTACCTCCTTGAGTACACACTTAATATTTTTTGTTTTACTAAGCAAAGAGTTTCTTTCAGTATTTCTTGTAGTTGTGGTTTGTTTTTTACAGAGTCTCTGAGATTCGGTTTATCTGCAAATATCTTAATCCCATTTTTATATTTTCGAGACAATTTTGCAGGATATATAATTCTTGTTTTGAAGTTTTTCTCTTTTAAGACTTTAAATATGTTATCCCACTGCCTCCTTGCCAATATCGTCTCTGCTGAGAAGTCAGATGAAAGCCTACAGGGCTTCCCTCTTAATGTGAGGTTTGCTTTAAGCCTTGCTGCCTTTAAGCACCTCTGTTTATGTTTCATTTTATTAAGCTTGATTGTAATATGTCTTGGTGTCTTTCTTTTGGGGTCTAGTTTTTGTGGTGTTTGATATGCATCTTGGAAATTTATTTTCTCTTCTTTCCTAATTTCAGAGAAGTTTTCTGTCAGCAACTGTACAACAGTATTCTGTATTTTCAACTATCCCTCCCTGCTCAAAATCCCCAATTATTCATAGATTATTCCTCTTCACAGAGTCCCACATTTTTCTTAAATCTTTGATCACTTCTAATAAATTCTCGTGTGCTCTGCCCACAAGCTAGCTAACTCTGGCTTCTAATTCCTCAATTCTGTTCTTTTGGCTTTACAGTGACGTCTCTAATTCTGTAACTTTATTACTGATCTACTGGATTTCAGATCGTTGATGTTCAATCAGCTCAAATAGCTTGCTTAATTTTTCATTTTGTTCTGCTGCATTTTGTTTAGTTTCTAGGAAAGCTGTACATATAATTCATTTGTACTCAACCTCCAATAGTTTGAGAAAGGCTTCTTCATCTGGCAAGATTTTAATTCTTTATTTTGGGAGATTTCTGGAGCCATGGTGGATTGTTTCTTTTAATGTTTAGCTATGTTGCACTTGTGCCATCTAGAAGCTAGTTTGTCTTGAGTTTCCTCAGCAGGAGCTGAGGTGTAGTTCTAAGGGGGAACTTGGTCACCAGCCACTGCATACTCTATTGACTGGCCCCAGGTGGACTCTCTGTGATGGCAGGCTCTGCCCCTAGCTGGCCCTTACTTTTGGAGTCACGGGGTTGGGGGAGATCAGCCGAAGCTATGATATGGATCAGTGAAGGGTGGAGGAAATGCTGCTGGCCACTCAGCTGTCAGTTCTCCAGGTGCTCTTATTTTAAAAAGGTACTTCACTGCTAAGTGAGGAGCTGTCCAACAGATGCTGAAATCAGTCAGGCCCTAAGGTGTGGTAAGCCCTGCCTTCTGTCAGACAACAAAGGCACCTCATATGTTGTTTCCAGATGCTATGACATGGTTCAAAGTAGTGGAGGATTACTGCCTGCCATCCTCTGCCAGTCCCTACTCATAACTATAGGGGTTCCACCATTGTAAACACAGCCTTTTTGCTGGAAAAGCACTTTCTAGACAGCCCCTAATTCTCAATGTGAATATTAGCCCCAGTATAAGGCCAAAATTAGCTGCAGAATAAGGCCTCTGGGTGAGTGACTGCCTCCCAGCTGACCAAGATGGTAACTCATCCAAGCTGCTCTTCCTGACATGAAAAACCTGAATTTACGGTGCAGCTCATGCACAAGAGGCTAGAGGGGCAGTGGCGCCCTCCATCAGCAGCCAGGTTCTCAGTGTGTGGCTATCCCATGCACCATCTCTCTGCTATGCTGTATGCTGTTTACTTAAGCACTGAAGTTTGGTGTTTCAGCTGACTCATGCCCAGTCCCATCTCCCAGATAACAGAGAAGTCATCTGTACCTGTAGTCCTCCTAAATGGTGAGTAAGCTGAAAGAGGACTCAGTGAGCACTGTCTTATGTTAGAGAGAGGTAGTTTCTCATATTCTGGCACATAGTCCAATCTGACAACCCTATGCCAGATCCTAGTGCTCCCCAGATGTCCATGCTGCTCCATTTGGTTATCAATCTAGGTCTCTGTTCTCAGGAAGAATTGAGGAGCTATGTGTCTAGTCTGCCATTTTGGCCATACCACTGCTTTTTGTTTTTAAAATAGACTTAACTGAAATTATTTTTAAATATTTATCTTATTGTGCTTTTACTTGTCACATTGTTATCATACTATCTTCTTATTCTAGTAGTAATCATTTGCTTTCTGATTTATAGCCAAGGGACATGGGTAACCTCACTGTTATCAATTTGATTCCAACTCATATTGACCCTATAATACAGAGTAGAACAGCTCTATAGGGCTTCCAGTGAACTGAAGATAGATTTTAACTGTCAACCTTTTGTGCTAACATAAAATGTTAATAATAGGAGAAACTGGTCCTTATTTTTTCTACTCTCAGAAGTTTGTTTACATTTCTGGTGTTGTAAGGTTCCCTAGGTAGCCTCTGCAATATCAAGACCAATTACTAGTTTTGAATTTTGATGTCTAGCTCAGTTGATTGGGCTCTTTCCTCTCTGTTTTATCTTGGGAGTCACACAGATTAAACAATAAAATCAAATTAAAACCTCTTGAAATCCAAGTTCTGTGCCCTGTGCAGTAGCTCTTCTGAAATTTATTTTCTGTCTGTGTTTTGAATCATCAAGTTACAGAGCTTCTGTCCTGTTGAATAGTATTAACCCCAATGTTTATTGTGAGTTTGATGAATCACACTTAGATTTATTCAATATGGGGTATGCTACATCCAAAAAAGCAGCTGATTTTACTAATGTAAATGTGATTGACTACGTGAGCAGAACTAGGATCTAAGTCCTGCTTATATTTGGATTTTTGTTTGAACTTCCTAACAATAATAGTTGGTTTAATCAGTTGCTACTTTAAAGAAATTTCCAATTAGAAGGCTAATATACTTAAAGTCTAAAATAAGACACTGAGTCTCTGAACAGCAGAATAAATTCTATTCAGAAAGAATGAAACTAGGTTTGGTGTGGTTGGTATGAAGGAATTCCTAAATCTTTAAGCCACAAAAAACATATGGGTGTAGGATGAGCATCTTAGATGTCCTGATAGTATTTACCTCCAAAAGAAAGACATCTGTGAAAGCATGAACTGAAATATGAGATTGGCTAGAGCACTGTGCTACTCACCAGCAGCAAGAAAACTCTTCTGCAGTGGATGCATATTGTGACATGAAACACTGGACAATTCCAATGTTTTGGTTGATACTTCACTAAGGATTTTATTTGACTCTGGGAAACCAAAGTTTCAACCTGTCATGGATTAAATAGTATCCCTTCTTCCCCCAAAATGTATGTATTATTTTGGCTGGGCCAGGATTCCTGGTAATGCGTAGTGTTCTTATACGTCATAAATTCCACCTCTGCAATGTTAATAAAGGAGGATTGGCAGCAGTTGTGTTGGTGAGGCAGGACTCAGTCTATAAGACCAAGGGAAGACTGATGACAAGAACCTTCCTCCAGAGTTGACAGAGAGAGAAAGCCTTCCCCTGGAGCTGGTGCCCTGATTTGGATTTCTAGCTTACTGCACTGTGAGAAAATAGATCTCTTTTTGTTAAAGCCATTTACTCATGGTATTACTGTTATAGTAGCACTAGATAAGTAAGATATCTACTATGGCAGACAGTTTGGCAGTTATTTACAAAGCTAGAAATAGTATTACTATATATGTATATGACCCCAAAATAATGTTCCTTAGTATTTAGTCAACTGATTTGAAAGCTTATGCTTATGTAAGGACCTGCAGATGAATGATAATAGCATCCTTATTTATAGTTGTTAAATGCTGAAAGCAATTAAGGCATATTTTCATGGGTGAATGGATAAACCAACTGTACAAAATGATATTATGGAATATTTTCTGAGATAAAAGAAACTTTTTCTGTTGTTGGTTTTTCTTCTTGTTGAACTGTTCCTTGATCTTTCCTGTTCCTTCTTCATCTTTCAGATCTTTTAACTCTGCACTCTCCTGGGAATCAGTCATTGGACCTCTTCTCTAGCGCCCTTTATTTTCTTAATGATATCATCCATTTTTTTTGGCTTTAAACAATATCTCTACACAGACAACTCAATTTTACACACCCAGGCCAGAACAAGCCACCTGCCTACTTGACATCTTCACTTGGATGTCAGTAGAAGTCTTGACCTTAATATCAAAAGCTAAGCACCAATTTTCCCCTTGGAATCTATTGGCTCTTTCCGTTATTTCAGGAGCTTCATACTTTAGTCTCTGTACCTCACTTTTTGTGTTCTTATCAGAATGGTCTTCTTGCAGTTCCTTTAACATTATCATCATGCTTTTGACTTCTTCCTGGAATTTTTTAATGCAGATTTACTATTGTCTTGCTCTCTCAGCTGCTTTTAGGCCTTACCCAAACCCACTTTCTCAGTGAGACATCCCCTTTCATGCTTTGTTTTATTTCTACATAGCACTTTTCAACATATCACAAATTTTTACTTCTTTGTTTTTAATTAGGTGCCCATAGAGAAGATAACATCAACACTATCAGAGTGTATATTTTTCATTCTCATCTTGGTTATTTACATGGAGGGGCTACTGCTGTAAAAAGATATTTCTTGGCTAAAAATTGGTCTATAGTGGACACTGTTAATTAGCCTAACAAAACAATTTTTACAGTTTCCCTAGGCTGCATCTTTTGCCTCCTCCAGATTCATGTTTCACTTTTTTTTAATTAAAAAAAAGCTGGATCTTGGATATAATAACTATCTCTTTGATTATGCAAAGAAAAATGCCCTAATTAGGTTACAAAAGCCCACTGCTGTAGAGTCAGGTCTGACTCATAGTGACCCTAGAGGTCAGAGTATAACTGCCCTATAGGGTTTCCAAGGAGCACCTATCAGATTTGAACCACGAACCTTTTGGTTAGCAGACATAGCACTTAACTCACTACACCACCATGGTGTCCTAAGGAGATTAGGTAACAAAATAATAAGATTGGAAGGTGAAAAGTAGCTATATTATAAGAGGGAACTCAAATGAATAATGCATCAGGAATTTAAGAAAAAACATTCCTTAAAAATGGAAAGAATTTGAACAGTTTCTTCAACAAATTAGCTACAAAGGAAATAAAAAAAGACAATATAAGAGAACCTATAGATTCAACAAGACTTAAGAGATTGATCAACAAATTGAAATATATCCCCTTGCTTGGATATCAGTCAAGCCAAAGCCAAGAGCTGCCGAGTCGGACCCAACTCATGGCAACCCTAGGGGCTGGAGTAGAACTGACCCCTAGAGTATTCAAGGAGCGCCTGATGGATTTGAACTGTTGCTTGGATACAGAGACAAGGAAATTTCTTTAAAAAGTATGGCATAAGTAGAGAATTTTGCGTAGTAGGAATGTGATGACAGTAGCAAACTATAATTATTTGAGTGTGTTAATGTGTTGTAGTTATAGTAATGAAATGAGTCATTTGTCTCTTAGAGATGTAAGTGGAAATATTTACTGATGGTGTAATATAATGTCTGCAATTAGTTTTAAAATAACCTACTACAAGTAGAAAGTAAGCAAGGGTATAGATGGAACAAGACTGCCCATAATTTGATAACTGCTGAATCTGGGTAATACAGGCATAGAGATTTCTTATAGAATTTTATTTTTATGTATGTTGGAAACTTTTCATAATAAAAAGGTTTAAAAAATTTAAGAGGATGATGATCAAAGTGTAATTAAAAGATGTATCAGGGAAATTGAAACTCCTGCATTGGATTTTATGACACATTAAAGTTTTGTAAAAGAGAAATGGATGCATTCAAGTTAATAAAGTTGTGAGTGATAAATAATAAAAATAAAGTGTAGGAAAATGAAGCAACATGGCATTTCAAAAATGTACCCTGAAGTGTGTGTATTCCTGCCACCATTATCCATATGAGGCACAAGACATAGTTTTACCATGTGCTTGGTGGTAGGATGTATAATTACTAAAGATCAGAAAACAAAGATGTCACCATTTTGATTTTTGAATTGTTGAGTAAGGTATTAAGATATTGAGTGACACAGAGGAGATTGGTATCTTTTGTAAACAAGAAGAATACATTTACATTTTCACTCTTATTTTCTCTTTTCTAACTGGACAAACAGTTTCATTGTCTCACACATCCAATTCCCAAATTTTCAACTCTCTACAATAAAATGAACTTCATTCCAGTCATCTTTTAGGTAGCAACATGTATGCCATGTGAATCCCAAACCAAGACCAAACCCATTACAGAAGTGGATCAACTGGACATCAACTTTTAAGTTCCTGGTTGAGCACAAATTTTTGTGCTACCCTAGATATTTATCATATGTTAAACGCATGGATAACAGGAGAAATATTGTCATGGTGTGCTTAGAAATAAGAGGGCCTGGTGCTAGGGGAGCAATTGAGAAGTTTCCTAGGCTTTCATCACCTCCAAGAAGCCTTATGGATCTACTTCAGAAGGCCTTACAGATAACATCTCAGAAGTCCACATGGGGTTATACAACAAGGTCTCACAGAAGGGACAGGGAGTGTGTGCCCCATCTATGAGACACAGTCATTCAACAGACTATATGGGACTCCTATCTGCCACTCTCAAGACTACCTTGCAGTCTTTTCTATTGTTATATCCATAGTAGGTTCCAGTCTTCATGACTCTTGGAATGTACCGTTGCTCACCAAAATTTTAAGTCTATAACGTTTTTTGGGAAGCCACTTTCTCACTGACTGTGCATGTTGCCTCTAGATGGGGTTCTGTATAACAATTTGAAACAAAAGTGTGTGCTGCAAATTATTACCATTACAGGGTATGGTATGACATGTCTAAATTTTTGAAAAACAGAAATTTTGAAAGTTTTTATTTGTGACATATATGTCCCTCCAGACAATGGGTAGATTCTGGGGATAGAATTTATGGAACATGGCCTGTGTTTCTGGACTCGGAGGATAGGGCTTTGGGATGAGTTAAAAAAAAAAATCATACCATCTGTTTTAGTCAGTTAGTATTTCTCTATAACAGAAACTAACGAAGAGTGTGGATGGCTTTAACAAGACAAGCTCATTTACAATCCAGTAGACTACAAATCCAAATTCAGGATGTCTGCTCAGGGGAAGACGTTTCCCTTGTCAGCTCTGGAGGAAAGTCATTGTGTTGGATCAGTCTTTGTTCAGGGAGCATTTGGGCACAGGAGCCTCACGTTTGGAGGACGTGCTCTTCTCCCTGGTGCTGCCTTCTTGATGTCTGAGGTTCCCAACTCTCTGCTTGTGGTGCAAGTCATGCTTTGGAGAAATTCCCTTTACAGTGTAGCAGGGAGATGACGTTAGAAAGGGATTTACAGTCACATCCTAATCCTCTTTAATAGACGGCATAGGAAAACCACAAAGCAGAGGACAATTGTAAACTACTGGGAATCATGGCCCAGCCAAATGGCTACGCACATTTCCAGGGGTACACAGTTCAATCCATGACACCATCTACCAAAAATTCACACATTTAATGATTTAGCATGCTTCTATTAATAAAAAACAAAAAAATTAAAACTCATAGTGACCCTATACAGAGAGTAGAACTCCCCCATAGTGTTTCCAAGGCTATAATCTTTGTCAAAGCAGACTGCCACTTTGTTCTTCTGTGGAGCAGCTGGTAGGTTCTAACCACTGACTTTGCAGTCAGCAATGGAGCACTTAACTGTGTGCCACTGGGGCTCCTTCTACAGCAGATTACAACCTACAAAATAGACCAAACACTTACCATACACAATACTGCTCTTAGTAGTGAGTGTATGACTTCTCTTCCACCCACTTCTCTTGTTTCTGAATATAAAGCTTGGAACCTGAGGAATGAAATAAAAATGGAAATTTTTAAGTAGACTGTGAGTAATTTACACATCTCAAACTGATTAATTAATCACTGGATTAGACTAAATTTAACTGAAAGCGGTTAAGTTATCTGTCGTTAGGCAGGCTGGGGACTTGAAATCAGAAATTAGAAGTCAGTTCTAAAAATAAAGAATAGTCCAATTTTTAAATCTGAATTAGTGCCTAGACAAGTTTGTACTTTGAGGCAACTGTAGGAAAATTTTGGGACTAGAAGGCAAGACATAGGGTGATATCTCTAACGTAGCTTGCTGATAGAGATCAAATCAAGATAAATTTTGTATTTAATTCAGAAGAGAATTAACCATACTTAAGAATCAATGGAAAAGATTCAAATGGGACAGAGTTGTTGAGTATGCGGGCAGAGTAAGAGATATTTATTAAAGTAAGTTTTCTAAGAAGCTGTGAGAGGAGATTGCAGAAAACAGAAATGAAATTATGTTCCGTATAGAAGAAGAAAACTCTCGTCTTTTGTTAAAAAAGAAGAGGTTGGGGGAGAGCAAGATGAGTCTAAATATACTGAGGTTTGTAGGGTTAGTAGTAAATTAGAAAGATTTTTCTTCTGGAGAAAATACTTGATTTAGTGCTGTTCAGGAAATACAGAAGCTGCTCAAATCTATTTTAGGAAACAAAACCTATTTTTACCAGCATATTCGCTGGAACAGTGTGCTAGTAATTCCTATTAGGATATATTCTAACAAAGGTTAGGGTGTGGATAATAAAGAAATGTTATGTGATGCAGTAGATATATGCTTTAAAACTTTTTTTTTATATTTTACTTTGTATCATATGTGAACCATGAGTCAGAATCAACTGGACAATAACTGGTTTGTATTTTTGTTACATGATACAGAAATTCTACCAAGTTCTGTAAATATAAAGAAACAGTACTAACCCATGTTGTTTCTTAATTTGGGTGATGGATACACAGGCATAGTCATCATCACATAATGTTTCTGGGTGCATATTGCTAAATTGCTTCCCATACCTTTTGTACTTGTTTCTGTTTCCACCTTTAGTCAAACAAATATTCCAAAGCCATCTTCATTGTTTTCAGAACTAAATACTATTGTAATAATGACAACCTTTTTTTAATGTTATGGTATTTTCAGCTAACTAAAAAAAATTACATGAAGTAGAAAATAAGAAAAATGCAGTATTAATATAATTTAAACTATTTGTTTCATTAATTAATCATATATTATTCCCCAACTTGACCTGTGATTTTAATTTTACCCTGTATATTTCACATAAAACATACTTTAAATAGAGCATCTATGATTTTCAGTTATATTTTCGTCCCAGTGGAATAAAAAATTAGACTTTGAAACAAACTTGGATTTAGAATAATTGGAATTTTTACAATTTTATTTTAAAATTGTCACAATTTTTTTGCCCAAATATTATGGCCAAGCCAAGTGCCGTCGAGTCGGATCCGACTCATGAACAGTTTTTTTCTATAACTCACTGATATATCACAGGTTATAAAATTGTTATTTAAATTTATGTTAATTATATTACTACCCTGGTGGCATGATAAGATCTTGACTGCTAACTAAAGGTTGTCAGTTGAGATCCACCGGTCACTCTTTGAAAATCCCATGGCACAGCTCTACTCTGTCCTGTAGGGTTACTATGATTCAGGGTTGACTTTATCACAATGTGTTTGTGCTCATATTTTTTCATCTTTGAAATTAAATCTACTGACTTCTGATAAGCACAGCACTTAACTAGATGTTCCAGTGTTTAATCTAACCTTTTTTTCATATTTTTTAAACACTGTTTTAGATGAAGGTCTACAGAGCAGATTAGTTTCTCATTAAACAATATGCATATTGTTTCGTGACATTGGTTACCGACACCAAAATGTGTCTTAACAGTTTCCACGTCTCGATCTTGGGTTCCCTCCCGCCTGCCTGTCCTTGCCCCTGGTTTGGTGTGCCCATTTCCTCTTGGTTTGTTTTATGTGTCTGTGTAATATTTGGCCAAAAGGTGAGCCTCAAGAGTGACTTCAGTACAGTGTTAAAAAGGTGTCTGGGGCCATACACTTGGGGTTTCTCCAGTTTCTGTTAAACCAGTAAGCCTGGTCTTCTGTGTGAGTTACAATTTTATTCTACATTTTTCTCCTGCTCTCTCTGGGATCCTCTATTGTGATACCTAATGGAGCAGTCAGTGTGGCAGCCACGCAACTTCAAGGTATGGTGGACTCAGGCTGGTGGAAGCTGTGACAGTTTAGTCCATTAGTCTAATTTTTCCCTGTCGTCTGTTTTTTCTTTTCTTTTTTTTTTTTTTTTTCACTTTCCCTTGCTTCAGCTGGGTGGAACTGATGGAGTATCTTAGATGGCTGTTTACAAGTTTTTAAAAATCCAGATGCTAGTCACCAAACTAGGGTGCAGAGCATATTCTTTATAAATTATGCTATGGCAATTGTATTAGACGTCCCTCGAGACAGTAGTCCCCAGTCCCAAGCCCAGTAGTTCAGTTCTTCAAGGTGTTTGAAAGTGTGTCTATGAAGCTTCCATGATCTTGCCTTGGTCAAGTTGTGGTGGCTTCCCCAGTACAACGTATTATCTTGTCCTTCACCAAAGTTACTATTGTCTACTTAGTGTTTTTCCATCCCACACCCTGATAACCATCAACAATTGTTTTTGTGTGTACTGAAAATTTTGTTTAGCTCTTTTTCTTCATCATTTATTCCTTTTGTATCATAATACTCTGTGTTCAAGAGTAATTTTCAGAGTCTCTTGTGGCTTCCATTTTGATATCTTCTTACTTTTCTAACTTTGTAATAACCTTTTACTTTCTTCATGTATGATTCCTTCCACAACTTATTTGCTTCTCAGTCGCTAGTGTTCAGTGAGTCAAATTTATTCTTGAGATTGTCCACAAATTCAGATATGATATACCCAAGGTTGAACTTTGGCTCTCATGTTCTTGTTTGAACTTCCTTCAGCTTCAGATTGAGGTGGCATATGAGCAATGTATAGTGTGTTACACAGTAGGCATTTGGTCTTGATCTAACTGATAATAATGAGGTTCCGTGTTGTCCTCTTTGCATGGAGCTAATCAATTTGATTCCTGTTCACTGCATCCTGCTAGGTTGATATGTATAGACACCATTTATGTTGTTGATAGAAAAGTATTTGCAGGAGCTCACAGTCGAGTCTCTCTGGCAACACAAGAATAAAAAGGGTTACACTCTGAGAGGTCCATTAAAAGACCATGACTGATGGTCCACAGGGCTTGGAGTTCCCCTGGGAGCATGACCCCTGGCCCTGATGCTGCCCCTATCCATAAATCATAAAGGAGGTCAACTCTCAGACAGGGGTGGATTGGACTTGGCAACACAGAGCGACCATATCATGTGTGCACTTTATGGTTCTATCCATCTATAGTATGTTGTCCTGCTTACCTCTTACTGGAGGAAGGGGAGTGGGTAGAGAAGAGGGGATAGGAGATTGTTTGGAGGATAAGACATGTATGGAGTAGAGAGGAAGAGTGTGCTGTCACTGGGCCGGTAGAGCAGTGGGAGCTGCATATCGGTGGGTGTGCAATTTATGTGGGAATGTACATTTTCATTCATCATAATAAAAAAAATATATATTTGCAATAAGTACCTAACTGGCCTTGAAAAATCCTATCATATGATCTCCTTTGTCATTTTTATCACTGAGGTCATATTTCCCAACTACTGATCTTTATTTCCAACTTCTGTATTCCAATCACCAGTAATATCAATTCACCTTGATTGCCCTTTTTGGCAATTTCAAACTGTGGAAGTTGGTTAAAATCTCCAATTTCTTAATCTTTGGCATTAGCAGTTGGTGCCTAAATTTGAATAATACTTTTGTTAACTGGTCTTCTTTATAAGCGTAGGGATATTATTTGATTGCTATACTTCAAGACTGATCTTGAAATGCTCTTTTTGACAATTAATGTGATGGCATTCCTCTTCAGTTTGTAATTTCTGGCACAGTAGACTATAGCATTATCCAGTTCAAAACTGTCAATGACAGTGCATTTTAGCTCACAAGTTTCTAGGATTGATCTTTATGTGTTTCATTTAACTTTTGACAACTTCCAATTTCCTGGACTCATACTTCATACATTCTGCATTCTTATGGATGAATGTTTGCAGCTGTTTCTTCTTATTCTAAGTAGTATATACCACAGCAGCAAATGAAGGTCATAAAAGCCTTATTTGACCCACATTGTTAAGAGTGGCTCTGGTTTGAGAAGGAAGCTCTTCCCTAGTCCAATTTTGAGTGATTTTCAACCTGAGAAATTTGTACATCAGACATTATATCAGACAATACTCTGATGGTATCCATCAAGAGTTCACTGGTCTCTTTTCTCAGTAGCGTATTTCTAAGTTCTACTTCCTAGTAAGTCTTACTCGAGCTCTGCTGAATTCCGCCTGCCATTGGTGACCCTCATAATACTTGGTGACCCAACTTGTAGCATCACAGCATCACGCAAGTTGTCTGACAAACTGACAGACAAGTGGTGGACATCGGAGTTACTAAAATTAAATTTGTTTGTATTTTGTTTTTCTCGTTTTCTTTATTCTGTTAGTTTCAGTATTTCTTTTAAAAGTAGCATATTGGTTTTTGCTATTTTATCAAAACTCATTTACAGGAAAATTTACTTATTTATTGCTATGGTTCTCTTTATATCCCATAACATTTTCTAGTTTAACTTCAAACTTTACCTAATGTTGGTGAAGGAACTATTTACCTGATGGTTCCAAAGTGGATTTCTAGGTTCTACTTGTCTTACTCTAGAAGCTAGCACGGAGGCCACCCTTTTGACCTTTGTACACACTGAGAAGTTATTTTTTTTAAACGGGAAAATAAAAACAAAAATTAATTTTTTTTAGTTCAGCAATATATACATAGGGGTTCAGTGTGTGAAGAGTATAATGCGTTGTGTATATATGTGTGTTTGCATACAATTATTTTTAGTATTAAATGTGCAATAAGCATAGACTTAAAGACATTACTAAAATAGTATAATGTCCTTTGTACTGTAATATTTTTTTCAAATATTCCTTGATTGAAGTATTTAGCAAAATGCATTAAGTCACTGTTTCAATATATTTTAAGATTCACTTAACTCTAGACAGATTTGAAGTTTAATTTTCACTAAATAGACTTAGGTGTTTTCTTACATATTATAGAATTATTTTAAAGTCTGAGTTGTCTTCTAGTTCACAAAAGGAAAAAAATCATGTAAACTCTTGGGATTCCTGAAAAATTGATCAATTGGCACAGAGTTTATCTGAATATCTTCCTATATTTGTTATTATCTTTATCATGAAGTTATATTAGGTCAAACATAGTGTTATTTAGATTATTTTAAAAACATGATAAAAAGCTTATCTCTGGAAACATGGATTTTATGTTCGTTATAGAAAATGTGAAATTATATTAAAAACAATTTAAATACTGCGTATTTTATGTTCATCATAGTTTTACTGCAAGTTAATGCATAAAACTTTCAAACTCCCGGTGAAAGCCCTCTCTATATGATTGTAAAACTGAATAGCTTAGGCAAAATACAAATTTTCCATTTTTAGCTTTGTAAGGAATTTTCATTCATAGAAAATGACCTAGGAGATGTGACGTAAACAGTATGATTGCATTAAGTAGTGTTTTCATAGTAGGACCTATGCAACCTCAGAAATTACAGCTGTTTTAAGACTATCATGTAATGACAAAGGGCGACATAAGCCACAGACTACGCAGTATGATCCTGAAAGAACTACATGGTACTCAGATACCAACAATGACATCCTTGACAGGGAACACAACAAAGACACCCTAAGGAGGAGGCAAAAGATAGAATGTAGAGCTGAAACTCCACTAGATAGATCCAACTTGGTCTGACAGACGAGAGGATTTCTGGAAGACATGGAGTCCAGATTCTCTGTTAGCCCAGAACTAAAACCATTTCAGAGAATTAGACTGGACTATAAAATATACAATGATGCTGGTGAAGAGTGTGCTTTCTAGTGAAGAGTGTGCTTCTTGTCTCAGGTAGATACATGAGACTGAATGGGAAACTTCTGTATGGAGATGAGATGAGTAAGCAGAAGGCAACAGGTGCTGGTTGAATGGATACAAGATCCACAGGGTAGAGAGGATGAGAGTGCTGTCAATTTGCAGGGAGAGCAACCAGGGTCACATAAAAAAGTGTGTGTAAGTTTTTGTATGACAAACTGACTTGAATTGTAATCTCTCAAAGTACAATAATAAAGTGATACGCTTAGTAGATATTTGTGAGGTGTTATCTTTGCTAAAGAAATTTAAGAATGATAGAGTAATTTCACTGTTACATGTATATATATATTTATTATGATTGAATTAAAATGTACATTCCCATATAAATTTTCATGCTCACCTAATATTCAGCTCCCACTGCTGTACCTGCCCAGTGACAGCACACTCTTCCTCTCTGCTCCATGCATGTCCTAAGCTCCCAACAGTCTCCCGTCCCCTCCTCCCTACCCACTCCCCTTCCTCCAGTAAGAGGTCAGCAGGATGACATCCTATAGATGCACAGAACCGTGAAGTGCCCACAAGATATGGTCACTCTGTGTTGCCAAGTCCAATCCATTTCTGTCCAAAGAGTTGACCTTCAATGTGATTTATGGACAGGGGCAGGATAATGGCCAGAGGCCATGCTCCCAGGAGAACCCCGAATCCCTGGATGGTCAATTGTGGTATTTTATTGGAGATCTCGGGGTGCACCCCTATTGATTCTTGTGTTGCCAATGAGGCTCAATTTTGTGAGCTCCATCACAGCTATCACCGGTGGTGGCTGGACACCAACCAGTTCTTCTGGTCATGAGTCATGTAGACAACCTCTCATGTGGGTCTCCCTGTCTTCTGGGTTCTCTTTCCCCCAGGTTGTTAATGGATCTCAGTGATCATCTGTTCCTGCTGAGTTGGGACCATTTGCTGTACTCTCAGATGTCAGCTTGGCAGCTTTTAAGACCCCAGATGCCACTCACCAATGTGGGGTGCAGAGAGCCCTCATTAGCAAAATGCTAGTTGTGCCAATTGGCCTACACCTCACCTGACAGCATGGTCCCCAGCCCCCTGTCCCAACTACTCTGTCCCTGCAGTATTGGGTTAAGATGGAGGAGTACTCAAGTTGTGTTGAAGTCCAGTTAATATTGATCTTCTTAATAATGTGTGCTGTCACCAGTTTCAACCAATCAAATTTCTAACAACTATATAATCTAAACCCTCCCCCTTTGAGCTCCCGCCCTCCCCACCCTTGCAGCTGTCAAAGAGTCTTTTTTTTCATGCATGAGGCTGATTTTAAGTTCTTATTGTAGGGGTATTATACAATATCCATCCTTTTGTCACTGATTGCTTTCACTCAACATGATGTCCTCCAGTTTAAATTAGGTTATGAGATGTTTCCTGCAATCATCGTTGTTCTTATCATTCCATAGTGTTTCACTGAGTATATATGCCATAGTTTACCTATCCATTCCTCTGTTGTTGGGCATCTGGTTTGATTCCATCTTTTTGCTATTGGACTGTACTGTGACGAACATTTGTGTGCATGTATCCATTGGTGTGAATGGCCTTGATTCTTTGGGTATGTTCCAAGCAGTGGAATTACTGGGTCAAATGGTATATTTACATCCAGTTTTTTTCAAGGGAGTGCCAGATTGCTTTCCAAAGAGGTTGCATCGTTTTGCAATTCCACCAACAGTGTAGGAGAGTTCCAACTTCTCCACAGCCTCTCCAGCATTTGTTGTTTTGCATTTTTTGGATCATGGCCAACTTTGTTGGGGTGAGACGGTGTCTCATTGTTGTTTTGATTTGAATGTCTTGAATAGCTGATGATCGTGAGCATGTCTGCATGTGTTTTTTGGCTGCCTGGATCTCCTCTTTAAAGAAGTGTTTGTCCATCTTCTTTGCCCATTGCTTAATTGGATGATTTATCTTTTTCTTATTGATATTTTGCAGTACCTTATAGATTATGGAGATCAGGTGTCGGTCTGACATATAGTTGTGAAATTTTTTTCCCCATTCTGTAGGTGGCCTTTTAATTCTGTTAATAAAGTCTTTGATGAGCAAAAGTGTTTGTTTCTTAATAGTTCCCATTTATCTATTATCTCTTCTGTTGTTTATGGTTTGTTTGACAAATTTTGAAGTCTGTTTACGTTGTGTACTAAAGCTTCCATTGTTGTTCCTACTTTTTATTGGGTGATCTTTATCGTTTTAGATTTGCTGTTTAGATCTTTTATCCAATTTGAGTTGGTTTTTGTATAAAGTGTAAGATATGGGTCTTGTTTCAATTTATTGCAGATGGATATTCAATTTTGCCAGCACCATTTGTTGAAGATACTATTTTTACCTCAGTTCAATGTTTTAGGGCCTTTGTCAAATATCAACTGTTCATAGACAAGTGGTGTCATCTCTAGGGTCTCAATTCTGTTCCATTGATCTATCTGTCTGTACCAGTTCCAGGATGTTTTGACAATTGTGGCAGTGTAATAGTTTCTAAAATCAGGTAATGAGAGGCCTCCCAGTATGTTCTTCTACTTTAGCAGTACCTTACTTGTTCAGGGCTTCTTCCCTTTCCAGACAAAGTAGGTAATTTGTTTCTCCATCTCATTAAAAACTGTCATTGGAACTTGTATTGGGATTGCATTATATAAGTAGATCGCTTTAGGTAAAATGGACATTTTCACAATGTTAAGTCTTCCTATCCACGAGCAGGGTAGGTTTCTCCATTTATGTAAATCTCTCAGTTGTTTTGTAGTAAGGGCTTATAGTTCTCTTTGTAAAGGTGTGTTATTTCTCTGGTTAGATTGACTCTTAGGGGCTATAATAAATGGTACTGACTTGGTGATTTCTTCCTTAATAATGTTGTTGTGGTATAAAGGAATCCTACTGATTTACTTAGGATTATCTTGTATTCTGAGACTTTGCTGAACTCTTCTATCAGTTTGATTAGTTTCCTTATGGATTCTTTGGGATTCTCTGCATATACAATCATATCATCTGCAAATAGGGAGAGTTTTACTTCTTCTTTGCCGATGCAGATGCCTTTTATTCCTTGGTCTTATCTAATTGCTCTGGCTAGTGCCTGTAGTACAATGTTGAATAGGAGAGGTGAGAGTGGGCATCCTTATCTAATTCCTGTTCTCAAGGGAAACTGTCTGGTTGTATCACAGTCCTGTAAGCTGTAAGCCCATTCATAATTCAAAAGTCCATTCAATATGAAAAATTGTCATCTAGCAGGCTAAGAGTCCAAATTCAGTATGAGAGCATCTCAGTACAGAAACCTCAGGTCCACAAGGACGTGTTATGCTCCCAGTATTTCTTTCTTTGTGATATGAAGTCCTGAACCCTCCTGCTCAGTTCACTGTTTTATATCCCACATGTTTGTAGATTCTCACCACACTAACACAACTGCTGTCCATTCTGTCTCATCATTACAGAGGCAGGATTCACAACACATGGGGGAAAAAGAATCACTCAACACTGGGAATCACAGACTAGCCAAACTGATACACATATTTTGGGGGAACACAATGTAAACCATGATATTCCACCCTTTGCCATCCCCAGTCATATCCTTACAACATGCAAAACATATTCATTCATATCATAGCAAAAATCTTATGTCCAAGTCCAAAATCCAGAAATTTCTCTTCAACACAGATTACTTGTTTTCAAATTATAATGGCAGAAGAAACAGGTACAAGTTAGCCACTTCCATTACAAATGGAAGAAATTGCAGAGGAAGGCATAGCAGGTGTCAAGTAAATTACTAGAACACATTGCATTAGCCCTTGTGCCTTTGCAAATAATATCGCATACTCTCAGACATTTTACACAATGACCCTACCCTCCAGACTCTAGGTATTGGTTACACTCTCCAAATTCTGAATGGAGGTCCATGGGCACTGAGCTTCAACTCCACCTTTCAGGCCCATTGGGACAGCAACTCTGCTCCCTTGAATTTAGGCACCCCACTCTTTGAAGCACCAGAGGCCATGGCTCCACCTTTTACATTTTGGCCGTACCCTTTGAGACTGAGATACCTCAGCTTCACCTGCCTCTTGTCTCCTAGCTTCTGCTTCTTACAGCCTCATAGTCTGAACTTAAAGCCCACATCTGCTCAGCTGGGTTGAGTGTTCTAAAGTTCTGCAGTTCCATCAATTTAAGTGCCTGGAGGAACCCCACTTTTCCAGGAAGCCTCTTGCACACAGGCACTCAGCTCTCTCTCTCCATGGATCAGCAAGTCCACCTCCACTGAGAAATGCCCAGAGGAACCCCACTCAACTAGGAAGCTTCCTGTGCACAGGCATTCAGCATTGTTTTATGAAGCCTCTACTGGTGGTCCTCTACCATTTCTCCTACCATCTACTGCCTTATCCATTGATAGCAGTTTTCTTCAGTTCCTTCTGAGTCTCCCATCCATTTGTAGTTTCAAAACTACTTCCATATTTTAGGTATCTGTTACATGAACATCTCACTACCACTTGTAAATTCTGTCCCATTCACACAGTGCTGCTATAACAGAAATACCACAAGTTGATGACTTTAAAAAGAAAAATTTGGTTGTGTCACAGTCTGGTTAGCTATAAGTCCATTCATAAATTACAAATCTATTCAATATGAGAAATTATCACAGTCCAGTAGGTTAAGAATCCAAATTCAATATGAGAGCATCTCAGCACAGGAACCTCAGGTCCACAAGGATGTGCCCTGCTCTCAGCACTGCTTTCTTAATAATATGAGGTTCCCAACTCTGTCTCTGCTCAGTTCTCTCTTGTACATCTCACAAGCTTGTAGATTCAGTCCCACCTCACCAACACAACTGATGCCCATTCTACCAGGATTTGCAACACATGGGGAAAAAAAAAAATCACTCAGCACTGGGAACCATGGCCCAGCTAATTGATACTCATATTTTAAGGGGGACACAATGCAGTCCACAGCAAGTGTCTTTTAAGCCTATCACCTTTGGGTATAAAAAGAATAGAATAGGTACAGAGAAACCAGTATAAATGGAAGAAAAGATATATGCCACACAAAGATCTTCAAGGAGTTGAGGAACAGAAGCTGAAGATAGTGTTGTGACAGAGAGAAAAAGCCTTCTTTCTAGGAGAGGGTTTGAATTTGGATTTCTAGTCTCAGAAATAGTGAGAAAATAAATTTCTGCTCACTAAAGCCACCCTCTAGTGGTATTTCTGTTTCTTAGCAGCACACACACACACACACACACACACACACACACACACACACACACACACAAGAAAATGGAGCTATCATCTAATGGTGTTTTTGCCAGAGGAGTTTTCAAAGTCATTGAACTAATGAATGACGCAAGCAGATGAAATTACTTCTTAATGGCACTTTACTGGTATGCATGTGATAAAAAGCTTATAACACCATATTTAGTACTCAAATCACACACATTCACAATTCTTTTGATATTTAACAATGATTTAAAGTATAATTATCCATACAATATGGAATTAGTCTAGAGATTTAAAATAAACACTAAATCATGTTCTCAGAATTCACATTGAAATAAGAAGATGCTGATTAGCCACTGGTAGTAATCAATCTTCTTTTGCGCTCTTAACACAATTTTGAGTACAAGAATTTGAGTGGCATAATGGAAAGAATTAAAAGATTCAAAGCAATGCAAAAGAAGTCAGCATTAATTACTGTAAAATTAACTACTAAAATGTAAAAATATCTTACTGTTTATCAAGTCACTGAAGTTAATGTACTATTATGTTCTTGATTGTCCTTCAACATTTTTATGTCACTGTTTGAATTAAACTATTAACTTGCCTAACTGTGCTGTAATAATGGGCTCAAACAGCAGCTATTGTGGAGATGGTGCAGTACTGGTCAATGTTGTGTTCTACTGTACATAGAGTCACTAGGAGTCAGTACCAATTCAACTCCATTTGACAAAAGCAACTCCCTTACTGCAAAAGTAGACTACGTATTGAGACAGCTTGCATTTCCTAATTAGGTAGAATTTCTAAATGACTGTGAACAAGAAAAATAACAAAAAAATTAGAGGCAGGAAACGAGACTGGAAGAGGCTTCAACTATGGGACAGATTTGGGAAATGTATCAGACTCCATTGTAGAAAATAAGATTGACATGTGGACATGCAAAATGGGCATAAATCTAGATCTTTTAGCCTTTCTTTTGTTACCTGCTTAGTTTTACCTCTCTTGTTCATATCATATATATAACAGTACAATAACATTTCTAGTTTTGAATACAAAGTACAGTTTGGGACGTTATGCAAACCACTCCAGTTCTGCAGTAAAGATTTTTTAAAGAACATATTCTGGAGTAGAAATATGAAACTCAACTTTTAGAGCCGAAGAAGAAAAAGTCTACCTAGAAACATTAAAATGGAAATTAATTTTGTTTACCACATGAAAATACTTAGAGTTATGAGATTTTTGTTAGTTAGTTTTGAGTTTGAGTGTTGAAAGAAATTTCTCCACTGTTTTTGCATGGTTTGTTAATCCTTTTCTAAACATTGAAGAAATGTCTACACATGAAAATTTGGATAGCAGGTATAAACTGTTTTTAGTCTTTGCCACGTGGAGGATGCTGACTGAATTTGAAGTGTAGCAAAACTTTGTAGTAAATCTATTTGCTACTCATAAGTCAGACCATTTCTATTTAACTCTTCTTCTTGCTCTATGGTAGTGTTTGGTCCCAATGCCTTAGGGCAGTGAATATTCTTCAAATCCAGTACCAAGCCGTGGTTTAACTGTTTTTGCAAGACTCTTAGACACAAAAGTCAGACTTGCAATCTCAGTGTTCATTATCACTTAGCAGCTCTTTCTACAGCCAAGTTTCACTACTATTGATCCTACATATTGTAAATATATTCTTATAAGTGCAAACTACACTAAACATTCTTTTTGAATTATGATGACTAAGTGAAAGCATACCAACAAAGTCCATTTTGCATACCTGCCTCTCTACAGCTCTATCTGCTCTCCCTACCCTATGACAGCACACTCCTCCTTTTCACTCTTCTAGTATCCTCCTGTTTAATTTGTGTCCCCTCCTTGTCACCCTCTCCCCTCATCTCTAGAAAGAAACCAGTAGGACAGCCTACTATAAATGTATAAAAACCATAAGGTACACACACACCACACTCTTACTCTGAATTCCTGAGTCCAGTTCATTCTTAGTCTGAAGTGTTGACCTCACTATTGGTTTCAGGTCTAGGGCAGCAGTAAGTCTAGGGGCCGTGTTCCCAGGAGACCCTCCAGGTTGTCAGACCATCAATTATGGTCTTCTAGTAGAGTTGTTTATCTGCACACCTCTTTTTCTCATGCTATGTCAGGGACTCTATATTGTGTTCCTTGTCAAGTCTGTCTTTGGTGGTAGCCAGGCACCATCTGGTTCCTCTAGTCTCATGTTGATGTAGTCTCCCATTCACATGGGTCCTCCTATCTCCAGGCTCATGTTTTCTCATGTCTTTGACCTTCTCAATTGTCATCTGTTCCAGATGGACTGGGACCAATTGATGTTCCTCGGATGGCTGCTTGCTGGCTTTTAAGACCCCAGATCCCATTCACCAATATCGGTGAAAGGCTAATTATGCCAATTGACCTT
The DNA here is from genome assembly GCA_028571685.1 of Heterohyrax brucei. Classification (NCBI taxonomy): domain Eukaryota; kingdom Metazoa; phylum Chordata; class Mammalia; order Hyracoidea; family Procaviidae; genus Heterohyrax; species Heterohyrax brucei. Next base: position 92,810,759 of record CM053146.1, read on the forward strand.
GATGTGCACTGAAAACACAGCACTCGGATCCCTTTCCCTGCTACTCTATCTTTTGAAATTCTGGATTGAATCTGGGAAACTTTTCAGTTTATGGTATAGTCTGTCCATGCTGGCCTGCCTTTGACTGAGTGCTGTCACGTCCTTCACCTAACTAAATTCCTATTAACTATCTAATCTATGACCAACCTACTCCCTCTCTCCCCACCCCTGCCACTGTCAAAGAGTCTTTTCTTCTGTGCAGAAATTTTTTTGTAAGTCATTATAATAGTGGTCTTATATACTACTTGTCCTTTTGCAGCTGATGTATTTCACTCAGCAAAATGTCTTCTAGTTGATACCAGGTTATGAGATGCTTTCTAAAATCATCATTGTTCTTTATCATTGCATAGTGTATGGGCACTGTTAGAGCAGCACTAGCCAACTAAAGCAGAATTAGGTACCAAGAGAGTCGAGTGCTGCTCTAACAAATACCTAAAATGTGAAAGCCATTTGGAAACTGTGCATAGATAGAAGATTCAGAAACAGTGGAGGAGAAGTGTTTACACTGAAGAAGGAGCAGATGGTGAGAATTGAGCAGTAGAAGACCAATGGCAGCAGCAAAACCAGAGGCAGTGCTGGAACTGACCCACGGAGCAAGACAGCTAAGTGTCTGGGTTCTCTAGAAGGGACTGTCTTAAGTGCAGCCTCTCTGCTGTGAGAGATGCTATCTACTTAAGCACCGCAGTTCAGCATGGTAGCCAGCTCAGCAGTCCCAGTCCAGGCCTCCTGGTTAACAAAGATGCTGTTCACACCTGTAAGCCTTCAGCCACTGTACAAGCAGAAGCAGGACACTTTGTGCTCCCATCTTGTCTATGACAAAGGTAGTTTTCTCTTTCCTACTGCCCAGTCTGATATCACAACATTTCGCCTGATTTTGGGACTCCCAGAAAGTCCAATCTGCTCTGCTCAGCTGTTTTTCCAGGCCCTAGTTCTCAGAGGGAATTGAGGAGACAAGTGACTAATCTTCCGTCTTGACCCTGCCCCTAATCATTTTTTAGGAAAAAAAAAAACCATACCATATTCTAATTTCATTTAACCTTAGATCTGAGACATACTTTCTCAATAGAAACTTTTGTATATTATTACTATTCCTAATCATTTTTAATGAAAATTCTACTGAAGGCCCCTATAGGTAGTTAATCATTATTTTAATCTGAGGTAGACATCAGGTTGATTTTGCATGTATACATGGATGTGTGTGGGTGTGTGTAAACTTAAAGTTTACTTTTTTCATATGAAAACTTACATTGTTATGTGACCCTAGTTGCTCTCCCCACACTGCAACAAATAGCACACTCCTCCTCTCCACCCTGATTTCCCGTATCCATTCAGTGCTACATTTGCTAACCAAAAGGTCAGCATTTCAAATCCAGCAGGTACTCCTTGGAAACTCTATGAGGCAGTTCTGCTCTGTCCTACAGGATTGCTGTGACCAACAGCAGTGGGTTTGGCTTTAGGACATCCCTCTGCCTTCTTACTATACTTCCAAACAGAAGCTGCCCAGTCTTACGTAGCTATCAAGTTGATAGTTTTGATGCTAAAATGAATATTTCACTTTTTGAAGTTGCAAATATTATTAAAGTTCTGTTTTCTATTTTTCACTCTGTGAATAGTAATTTGGTAAGATGCTTCAAACACAAAGAATAATATTCAAATACAATGGGGAAATTTGTAGACTATAAGCTCTACTTAAATCTTTGCAATGCTATGTAAAAGAGTTTCTCAGTTTGGTAAAATGATGATTTCTAATGTACTAAATTCAAGGGGACAATTTTCTTTGGTTATTGCTGTTAGCATTTGGAAAAATAGGTTGAAAATATTCTAAATTTCTTTCATGAAGTGTTAAAAAGTTCATACCAAATTTCATGCTGTTAAGATCTGAAAATAATGTCTCTATGTTAGGGACTGAATTCTGTGCCCACTCCTCCAAATTTGTATCCGCTTCCCTAGGTCATGATTCCCAGTATTAGGTGGTTGTCAATCTTTTGTGATCAAATATGATTATTCATTGTATCATACAGTATAACCTCTATGAAGTTAAAGAAGCAGGATTAGAGGCAGTTACGTTAATGAAGCAGGACTCATTCTATAGGATTAGGTCATATCTTGAACCAGTCCTTTCTGGAACATAGAAGAAAGCATCTAGCAGAGAGGAAAGAGATCTCATTACTACCAAGCACGAAAAGCCAGAAGTGGAGTCTGTCCTTTTGTCTCCGGGTCCCTGCACTGAGAAGCTCCTAGACCAGAGAAAGGTTGATGACAAGGACTTTCCTCTAGAGCTGACAGAAATTCTTCCCCCACAATTGGCACCCTGAATTTGGACTTTCAACATTTTAAATTGTGACAGAATAAGTTTCTGCTTGTTAAAACCAACTACTCGTGGTATTTCTTTGGACATGATCACGAATTTATACTTCTTATAAGCTGATTACTATTTCTAATACATATAGATTATATAATTGTATTGTGCCATGCAATTTAAGTATTTTACAACTGAAAAAAGGAGCACCAACATGGTATTACAAGGAAAGAAGAAGAAGAAGGATTAAGGGTATCTTCAGGAGTTCTGGTTTTATAGATAAGAATTATATTGGTCTTATGTTTAAGAACGGTTGGATGTTGTTGCTAGGTGCTATTGAGTCAGTTCAGACTCATAGCAACTCTATAGGACAGAGTACAACTGTTCCAGAGGGTTTTCAAGGAACGGCTCATGTATTAAACTGCTGACCTTGTGGTTAGCTGCTAAGTTCTTAATCACTGTGCAACCGGGTCTCCAAAACAGTAATTTAGAAACTGCCGGTTCCAAAATTTAAGTTTTTTGATTCCCTATTCATCATGTATTTGGATTCACTTTCCTCTTATTCCCTATTACTAATTCATATCATCTGTATCATTTTGCTATTTCTCGCATTAAAGTCCTCATGTTAAATCTCTTTCACTTACTAGTTTCTTTGTATGCTTTCATTTTGATGTGCTCCCTGTCTCACAAATTGTATGCTAAACTTTTGAAGAATAAGATTGTTGCTTTACAACTTTCTTCTCACACAGGGATCTACAGACACAGGAAATGTAGGAACATTTGTAAATCACTAACTTAATAGCCAAGCTGACAAAACATCTTTATGTTCATCATTCCTGCTAAAGAGTGCCAAGTATGTTCATGTTGGCATTTCAATACACTGAGACTACTTAAATAAAGTCTCTCTGTTTCTGACTGCTGCCTATTAGCATGATTTTTCTATAGCAGTAAGGCTACAGATGCTGATAACCTTGCCATGTGGCTTTGAAGCTTGCAGTATTTTGTTTAGCTGCTTAGCAATTTCAAATAACTATTTTAATGTACATTTGTAAAATGAAAACCATCTTTTATCCTTTAACTTCTAATTTACCTTTATGAGTATGAATATGAAAAGAGGAAGGTAGAAGAGAATATATTAGGCATTATTAACCTAACTGTGTTTAACTGTACATTCATTTATTGTCTAATTCATTATGGTGGTTCTTGTTATTTACCTTTCCTTCCCAAAATGCAATCAAAATCCACTTGGGTCCTCACTGTTTAAATCTCATTTTGGCTTTCTTCATTTTATTCTCCTTTCCCAGCAACCTTGTTCCAGCACACCTAGTGAAACATGTCCTTCATCTGGCATGATTGCATTTTGTTTAGGTTTTTTAATATGGTTATGTGAAGCAGGTAAAGGGGGAATATTTTACTTATAGTTGCATGAGGTGCATTCTCCACTCAATACAGCAATGGACAATAATACACAACTCCTTCAAGAAGCTTTGTAAAAGGCATCTTTTACAGTCTGAATCAAAATTACTCTTTAAAGTGTCCTGAGTGATTTTCATAGTGTAATTTGGGACTTAGATGGAATGAATTTTAAGGAGCAAATAGCTTGTCCTCTGAAACATAAAATAAAATTTTCTCTTAATCCATGTTTTAGTCGGCTATGGCTGCTCTAACAGAAATACCACAGAGTGGATGGCTTTAACAAAGAAATATTTATTCTTACACAGTCCGGTAGGTTGCAAGTCCATATTCAGGGTGTCTGCTCCAGGGGAAGGCTTTCCCCTTGTCAGCTCTGGAGGAAAGTCCGGTATTGCATCAGTCTTTGTCCAGGGAGCATCCTGACGCAAGAACCTCTGATCTGAAGGACGCGCTCTGCTCCCGGTGCTGCTTGCTTGATGGTAGGGAGGTTCTCAAATTGTCCTTTGTTTCTTTTTCCTTTTATTCTTTGCAAGCTAAAAGCATTAAGGGTGGGGCAAGCCATACTCCAGGGAAACTCCCCCTGCAGCAGGAATTGACAGCCCCACCCTAATCCTTTAACATACAGGTTAGCAAGACCACACAGTGGAGGACAGTCCCAAGATACTGGGAACCATATCCCAGCCATGTGGCTGCACACATTTTTGTGGGGACACAATTCCAACCATGACATCTCACCCTTTGACAACCCCAAAATCACATCACAAAACATTTAACACATTCATCTCACCATAGCAAAATTATGTCCATCCATATAACAGAAGTCTTAAATCAGTTCCAAGTCCAAAATACAAAAACTCTTCTACATCTGTGAAACTTAGAAGGCATTAACAGGCAACAAGCAAGTCAACAGAACACATTACATTAGCCCTCAAGGCTTTGGAAATACTCTTACATTTTCTGAGACATTCTACACAACAGCAATGCTCTCCAGACTCTAGGTATCGGCCACACTCTCTGATTTCTGAGTGGAGACCTCCAGCCCCGTGCTACAACTCTGCCTTCAAGGCCCACTTGGACAGAAACTCTGTTCCATTGGCTTTAGGAGCACCCTAAGCCCAGCTGAGTGGCAATTCCACCCTTACGAACAGAGGACGCCATGGTTCCACCCTTTCAAACCCCTGAGGTCATGGCCATACCCCTTGAGACTGAGGCAGCTCAGCTTCTCACGCTATTTGTCTCTTCAGCTTCAGCTTCCTATGGCCGCATGGCCCGGGCCTCAGGCCCACATCTGCCCAGCTGGGCAAGTGTTCCAAAGCTCTGTAGCTCCACTGGTTTAAGTGCCCGGAGGTACCCCACTCCTGCTGGAAAGCGTCCTGCCCAAAGGCACTCAACTCTCTCACTCCATGGGTCAGCAAGGCCAGTTCCACCGATTCAAGTGCCCAGAGGCACCCCGTTCCGTGAGGAAAACTCTGTGCAGGCACTGACCTCTCTCGCTCCACGGGTTGGCTCCAGCGCTGCCTCTGGTTCTGCTGTTGCCACTGCCGCTGCTGCCGGTCCTCTGTTGTTTCTCACTATCTGCACCTTCTTCGTTCCTTCTGAATCTTCTATCCATTCACAGTTTCAAAGTGGCTTCCACATTTTAGGTATTTGCTAGAGCAGCACCCCACTTCTAGTACCAATTCTGTTTTAGTCAGCTAGGGCTACTCTAACAGAAATACCACAGAGTGGATGGCTTTTACGAAGAAAGATTTATTCTTACACAGTCCGGTAGGTTGCAAGTCCATATTCAGAGTGTCCGCTCCAGGGAAAGGCTTTCCTCTTATCAGCTCTGGAGGAAAGTCCGGTATTGCATCAGTCTTTGTCCAGGGAGCATCCTGACGCAAGAACCTCTGGTCTGAAGGACGCGCTCTGCTCCCGGTGCTGCTTGCTTGATGGTAGGGAGGTTCTCAAATTGTCCTTTGTTTCTTTTTCCTTTTATTCTTTGCAAGCTAAAAGCAATAAGGGTGGGGCAAGCCATACTCCAGGGAAACTCCCCCTGCAGCAGGAATTTACAGCCCCACACTAATCATTTAACATACAGGTTAGCAAGACCACACAGTGGAGGACAGTCCCAAGATACTGGGAACCATATCCCAGCCATGTGGCTGCACACATTTTTGTGGGGACACAATTCCAACCATGACAATCCACTAGAACCTTATATGACAAAATATGCTTTTAAAGAAACTGTTTTATGACAAGTGTCATCATACACGATAACAATAGTAGAAATTTTAGCCAAATAGCACCCTTTTTATTAAACCAAATGACAGGTACTATCAATGCCTACATACGCTTGCAACATGGCTAGATATTTACATTAATGTGGTTACTATAAATATAATTTGAGATTAACATTAGTGGCTGACAGATCTGCTTTGGCTACAATTAAGGACTGGTAGAGGAAAATAGGAAATCCTGGTGGCATAGTGTTTAAGTGCCAAATCTGCCAGGCGATCCTCGGAAACTCTGTAGAGCAACTCTTCTGTGTCCTACAGATTAACTATAAGTTGGAATTGACTCAGAGGCAATAGGTGGGTAGCACAAAGTAAGTTTACCACTTCTATTTATTCTTACTTTCCCTGTGAAACAAAGTTTATGTTTCATGCAAATAAAACACAAATGTACTTCATGGTATACAACATTCTAAGATTTATGATATATTAAAAACTAACATTGATAAGCAATACAATTCAAAGCTGTGTGTTCATAAAGTTTAGACAAAATCAGAACCAGTAACTATTGAGGCTGTGATGAATTTTTTATCCTGAATGCAATAAACTTAATCACTTAAGTGACATGGTCAGCTTTGGCACAGTCATGTAAAAATCATGAAATAGAATTATATCTCACATTTGAATTTACTACCCTTTGAAGATAAAATATTCATTTTGTTGGAAGAGCAATCTCAGCTCTAAATTTTCCACTAAAGTCTTTTATAATCACTCATTATGGAAATAAAAAAGTATTAGAATATAATCCAATAAATAGCAAATTAGTGATGATACTTCTTAAGAAGAGACTGACAGACATTTGATTTTTTTTTTTATGTCTGAAAATCCTGTCAACACCCACATTTTTGGCCTATACGTGGTCTCTGGGCTGCAGTCAGAGCCATCTGTCTGAGTGGCAAGCTGCCTACTCATAAATTGGTTGGACTATTTCATCAGGGCACAAGTGCCAAGGAATAATAACTGCAAAAAAGCAAATTATATATCTCCCCACCTGCTGCAGCATCCATAGGAAGCTCACATTCAGTGCTATATTGTTGCAGATGACGACTCCATCTAATCTACCTGCAATGTGGTTCTAAAAGACAGCACAATGAAGACATTCTAGGCTACCTAAAACATTAAGAGAATTTACATATATTCTTCAACTAAAAGTACAAAACAGGAATGATTAGTGAACAGACATTCCAAAAAAAAGTTAAGAACACATTTTTAATAAGTATGTGTGTGTATGTGTGCATGTGTATATGGCTAGGAAACCCTGATGGTATAGTGGTTAAGAACTATGGCTGCTAACCAAAGAGTGGGTAGTATAAGTCTATGAGGTGCTCCTTGGAAACTCTCTGAGGAGTTCTAATTAGTTCTACAGGGTTTATATGAGTCAGAACTGACTCAATTTGTGTACAGAATACATGAGAAAATCTTTTGCCATCAAGTCAATTCTGGCTCATAAAGACCTCATGGAACAGAGTAGAGCCTGTCATATAGGGTTTCCAAAGAGGTCTGGTAGATTCAAATGGCTACTTTTTTGGTTGATAGACAAGTTTTTAACCACTGTACTACTAGGATTCCATATTCGAGGTCTGACAATTAAGTTTATAAACTTGCCACCCTGCACTTATGTTGGCAGTACTGTACAAACAACTCAGTAAGGTTTCATAACCTTGGTATATCAGTGTCTCACAGCTGCGTTCTTGTGGCCATGTGGCGGTAGCTTGCCGAGTGGCGTTCATTATTGTTGTTGCATGTTTTTGTCTGCCATTGAGAAAATGTCAGAGCTTAAATTATGGCAGTGAACAAACATTAAGTTTCTTGCTAAATTTGGCAAAGGTGGAAGTGAAATCAGGTAAGTGTTAGTCCAAGTTTATGGAGACAATGCCATGAAGAAAACAGCAGTGTACAAATAGATGAAATGTTTTTCTGAGGAGAAAAGAAGCATCACAGATGAAGAGATATCAGGGCAGCCAGTAACAAGCAGAACTCATGAAAACATTTCAAAAATTCATCAAATTATGTGTCAAAATCTTTGGCTGGCTGTGAGAAGCATAGTAGACCAAGTAAACATCAATAAACAGTTAGGAAAATCTTAATTGAAAATCTTGGCACGAGAAAGGTGTGTGCAAAAATGGCTCCAAAGGAGCTCACCAATGAACAAAAGTAAAGGAGAGTTGAAGTCCGCTAAGACGTTATGGAGAGGCAAGATGATGTTTTAGGCTGTGTTATCCCTGGTGATGAAACATGAATGTACCAATCTGACCTTGAAACAATCTGTCAGAGTGCACAATGGGAATCAGCCAGTTCTCCACAACCAAAATGTTCCATCAGTCCAGATCAATAGTCAAAACAATGTTGTGAAACTTTTTTGATGTCAGAGGAATTATTCACTATGATTTTGTACCAAGTAGACAGTTAACCAAGTTTACTGTTTGGGAGTGCCAAAAAGGCTACATGAAAAAGTTAAATGAAAATGACCTGAACTTTTCGCCAACAACGACTGTTGCATCACGACAATGATAACAGCTCACATAGCACTGTCTGTGAAGAACTTTTCAGCCAGGAAGCAAATACCTTTATTGGAACACCCTCCTACTCACCTGATCTGGCCCCCAATGACTTTTTTCTTTACCCAAAGATAAAGGAAATGCTTAAAGGAAGACATTTTGGTAACATTCAGAACATCAAGGGTAGTATGACAACATCTCTGATGATCGTTCTAGAAGGAGAGTTCCAAAATTGCTTTAAAGGGTGGACCAGGCACTGGCATTAGTCCATAGCTTTCCAAGGAGACTACTTCGAAGGTGACCGTAGTGATGTTAACCAATACAGTACATAACACTTTTTCTAGAGCGAATCTGTAAACTTTGGTATATTTTATATGACTGCATGCTTTTGTTGCAAAAATATTCCAAACATTCACCCTTATGTCAATTCCTACATACATAAAACATATTTAGCATTTCTCAAAGATGCTATCAACATCAAAGAGCATAAAGAATGTATCTAGGTTAGTAGCATGCACTTCTACGGCTCACTGTGAAACTACATGCAGTTTTTGTGCATATATTTGTGTTGTTATGTGCTGCAGAGTCACTTACAGCAACCCTATGGCAAAGAGTGGAATTGCTCTATGGAGTTTTCAGAATTCAGTTGGTATATTTCAGCTGCTGACCTTTGGATTAGCAGTAGAGTTCTTAACCACTATGCCACTAGGGCTGCCTATATATACTTACATAGATGTATACACACAAGCATACATGTATATATAAAACTTTAAAAACTTGAAAATAATGGTTGTAGTCTCAATAAAACAGTGAACTCTTTCTGGAAGAGGCAACAACCAGAATTATGTTGAATATGTTAAAGGTGAAAAAGGGAAAAGGAAACTTATAGTGTGTGCTTGTGTGCGTGTGTGTGTGTTGTCTATGTGCACGCACACAGTTTTTCATTTGCCTGTGTTTAAGTTTTAATAACAAGAAGCTATTGGAAGTAAATCATTCTATTTAACTTGTTTTAAAAATAAGTTAATTAAAATTTAATAAGTTCATGTTTATTTACTAATTCATTTTGTCATACTTTGAATGTTTATCTTGATAAATTCACTAAACAATTTTATTATCTTTCATCTCTTTTCATAGTGAACAGGAATTAATTCATAATTTACAACACATGTATGCTAATCATATGTTAATTTTATACACCTGGAATATGTTTACATTACACAGGAAATGAACAGGGAAGTATTGTGAAGTGGTCTATATGTTAACTGATTGCTTCAAATACTTGGTTGTTACTGTACATAAGACTGTATACTCCCTTTGCAAAAATATTCTGAACATACACCCTTCTTGTTGATTCCCACATACAGAAAGCACATTTAGCATTTCACAAAAGGTCACCAATATCATAAAACATAAAAAAATATACCTAGATTAGTAATATATGCTTTCACATTGACTGTGAAAGTCTATGCAGTTTTTGCACAATCATTGACAGGAAAAAATGAAGTTTTCAAGCATGATGATTAATAGAATAGCATTTGGGTGATAATACAAAACCAGCAAGAAAAAGATATAATTTCAAATTTATTATGCACAATCCTGGCATTAGGCCATAAATGAAAGTGCTCAACTCTTACTATTACAGGAATTCCAGTGCTCCTGCGATATCAATTCACTATCTATACAAGATCATTTACCTTTTTCATTAAAAATGGTATCATATAGAGTCAGTAAAACTTCATGAGGTTAAACTTTTTTAAACATAAAACGTGTGTGTCCTACCTTTCACAGCCCAGAAGTTTTTAATTTAATGACATAATTACTTGAAACACGAATCCAATAACTCATGAAAGAAGTCTACAATTCAGCATTCAGTTTCCCTTCTGTCTAATTTTTTTTATTGTTTGTAATACTATTTTAAGCTATATGCTATTGATACTGAGTTCTACAGTCAAATCCCCAAATATACATTAAACTCTGGATCTCCTATCAGGTGATTTCATTCTTTGGTCATTTACCAATAACTTACAGTATATTATTAATAACAACAGCATATTGACAAGGAACTGCCAGAAACTCAAGCTGGATTTGAAAGAGGATATAGAACCAGGGATATCATTGTTAATGTCAGATGGATCTCAGCCGAAAGCAGAAAATATCATAAAAATGTTTACCTGTGGTTCACTGACCATGCAAAGGCATTTGACCATGTGGATCATAACAAATCATGGCTAATATTGCTCTTATGGGATCTGTACATGGATCAAGGAGCAGTCATGTGAACAGAACAAGGGGACGCTGGGTGTTTGAAATCTAGAAAGCTGTGCATCAAGGTTGTATCCTTACACCATAACTTTTCAATCTGTATGCTGAGCAAATAATCCAAGAAGCTGGACTATATGAAGAAGAACAAGGCATCAGGATTTGAGGAAGGCTCACTGACAACCTGTGTTACATGGATGACACAATCTTGCTTGCTGCAAGTGAAGAGGATTTAAAACACTTACTGAAGAAGATCAAGGACCACAGCCTTCAGTATGGATTATACCTCAACATCAAGAAAACAAAATCTTCACAACTGGACCAGTAAGGAACATCATCATAAATGGGGAAACAATTGAGGTTTACAAGGATTTCATTTTACTTGGCTTCACAATCAACACCCATGGAAGGAGTCAATAAATCAAGAGACATGTTACATTGGGGAAATCTGCTGCAAAGGATCTCTCTATAACCTTTTGAAAATAAAAATGTCACTTTGAAGGCTAAGGTACACCTGACCCAAGCTATGGTAATTTCAGTCACATTGTATGCATGCAAAAGCTGAAGAATGAATAAGGAAGATAAAAGAAGAATTGATGACACTGAATTATGGTATTAGAGAAGAATATTAAATGTACCATGGACTACCAAAAGAACAAACAGATCTGTTCTGGAAGAAGTATAACCAGAGTGTTCATTGGAAGCAAAGACGGCAAGACTGAGTCCTACACACTACATGTTGTCAGTAGGGATCAGTCCTTGGAGAAGGACATTATGCTTGTTAGAATGGAGGATTAGTGAAAAAGAGGAAGACCTTTCATGAGATGGACTGACACAGTGGCTGCAACAATGGGCTTAAGGATAAAGATGATTGTGGACATGATGTAAGAGCAGTGAGTGTTCCGTTCTGTTGTGCATAGGATCACTATGAGTCAGAACCCACTTGATGGTACATAACAACAACAGTGTTCCCCTTCTAGGAATTTTAAGGTGCATAAGGCAATACTGTGGGGCCTTAAATGCCTGACACGTCACTTTGTTGTTGTTAGATGCCATGGAGCCAGTTACAACTCATAGAAATGCTATTTACAACAGAACAAAATATTGCCTGGTCCTTTGCCATCCTCATAATTTTTGTTATATTCTAGACCCCATTGTTGTAGCTACTGTGTCAATCTGTCTCACTGAGGGTCTTCCTCTTTTTTGCAGATGCTTTTCCAAGCATGATGTTCTTCTTTAGGAACTGGTCCATCCTGATAATATGTCCAAAGCATGTGAGACAAATTCTCAATATTCTTGCTTCTAGAGAACAATCTTGCTGTTCATCTTCCAAGACAGACTTGTTTGTTCTTCTGATAGTCAAAAGTATGTTCAATATTCTTTGTAAAAACCGTAATTTAAAGGCATTAGTTCTTTGTAAGACTTCCTCATTAGTTGACTGTCTTTCACATGCATATGGGATGATTGACAACATCACATCTTGTCTTAGAAGCACATTAGTTCTCAAACTGACATCTTTGTTTTAGCACTTTCAACAGGTCTTCTGTCAAACATTTGCCCAGTATAATATGTCACTTGATTCCTCTACTGCTGCTTCCATGGGTGTTGGTTCTAGAGTGGAGTAAAATTAACTCCTTTAAACTTCAGCATCTTCTCTCTTTATCATGATGTTGCCTATCAGTTCAGTTGTAAAGATTTATATTTTCTTTATGTTGACATATAATTCATACTAAAGGCTTTGATCATCATCAGTACTTGAAGCACTTACTGATGAAGGTCACAAGATGAAAATATACAACTGAAAACCCCAATGCTTGATGCTAGGCTATCAAGCTCAGAGTAACAAAGAACATCACTCTAACATTGGAGGGTAGATCCACTCTGAGACACAGGTATAGACAGAAGATTGAATTTTGAGGATAAAATAGTAACATTCACTTAAACACGCACACACTGTCATGGATTGCATTGTGTCCTCCTCTAAATGTATGTATTGATTTGACTCGGCTACAAGTCCCAATATGGTACAGTTCCTCCCATGTGTTGTGAATCCTGCCTCTGTGAAACTGATGATGGAGAACGGGCAGCAGTTGTGCTGGTGAGGCAGGACTCAGGCTTACAGCTTGTGAGATATAAGGGAGAGAAGTGGACAGAATAAGCTAAGAATCTCTTACTGCCAAGAAGCAGCACCAAGAGCAGAGTACATCCTTTGGACCTGAGGTTCCTCTGCCAAGAAGCTCTCACTGGATTTGGATTCAGCCTACTGGACTGTGATAAATTCTCTTGCTAGATGGACCTACAATTTGTAAATGAATTTTTGGCTTACCAGACTGTGTCAATAAAATTTCCCTTCATAAAGTCTTCCACTCATGGTATTTTTTGTTAGAGCAGTACCAGGTGACTAAAACACACACACACACACACACACACACACACACACACAACCTTTTGGCATCTCGAGCTATACAACATAAATTGAGAAGAATTTAAAGTCAATAATCCATTAAAAGTAACCACTGCAATACCACCACAGCCACTACTGCCAAGTCAACTCTGACTCATAGCCGCCCTACAGGACAGAGCGGAACTGCCCCATGGACTTTTCAAGGAGCACCTTGAAGATGTGAACTGTTGACCTTTTGGTTATTAGATGCAGCACTTAACCAGTAAGCCACCAAGGTTTCCACCACTGCAACAACAACCTCCAAATCAGCACAACTCTACTACACTAATTCAATTTGCACACCAGTCATGCTGGAAAAAACAAATATGCTTATTTTCTAGGCATAAATGCTATTTACCGTAGTCTCTGCTGATTTAAATGAAATAGCCAGTATTCAATAAAAAAAATTACATGGCACACATAAAAGAAAGACAAAAATCAACACATTTTCAAGAGGTAATCCATTGCCACCAAGTCAATTCCAACCTATAGCAGCCCTATAGAACAGAGTAGAACTACCCTATAGAGTTCCCAATGAGTGCCTGGCAAATTTGAACTGCTGATGTTTTGGTTAGCAACTCTAACACTTAAACACTATGCTACCAGGGTTTCCTTCAAGAGACAAAACAAGAAATAAAACCAGACTCAGAGATAGATCCAGATGTTGGAACTATTATATACAGAATTTAAAATAACTGTGAGTTATTTTACCTGGTGTTATAATGATTAAAAGCTTGGCTACTAACCAAAAGGTCATCATCTCAGATCCACCAGTTACTCCTTAGAAACTCTATGGGGCAGTTCTACTCTTCTATAGGTCACTATAAATTGAAATCAACATGATAGCAATTTTTTTGTATGATTAATCCTTAAGTGCACTGATGGTAAGACAGAAAATATTAATATATTTTAGTAAGGAAATAATCAGTGGGCTTCACTATGGGTCATGTGAAATTACCCATATTGAAATTGATGGGGGAAAAAGATATAAAGGAGAGTACCCAATATCTGTGAGACAGTATCAAACATTTTAACATGTATGTGACTGCAATCATAGAAGAGACAGAACGGAAAAGATAGACTTAGAGATGTACTTGATAAATAATTTTCCAAAAATCATGAAAGACTTAATTTACAGATCCAAGAGTCATGTAGGAGCCCAAGCAAGATAAATAATGCATGCATATACACAAAGCACCTATACACTTAATATCTGAAGTGCTAAAAATTACAGATATAGAACAAATCTAAAGGCCTCAACCCATTGCCATTGAGTTGACTCAAACTCAACAGAGTTCCATGAGGTTTTCTTGGCTGTAGTCATTACAGAGATAGTCAAGCCTTCTTTCTACAGCGATGCTTTGTGGATTGGAACTGCCAACCTTTTAGTTATTAGCCAAGAACAAACCATTTGCACTACCCATGGACCTCAAGTACATCTGTAGGAAACATTCACAGAAACTGCATTGCTCGGCTAAATATATGGACATTTGAAAGCTCTGAGTAATTGATGGACCATTCTAATAATTTTTTCTGCTTAACCTCAAGACTTTGAAAAAGATATTTGACAGAAGAAAAAGAATCATATTTTTCTAAGCCTGAATACGGTAATTTTGCCATATTTCAGACTGTTTAATTTGCAGTCATTTTGGCTATTTATAGGCACAAAGGCAATTGAGATGTTTCCATAAAAAATATTTCCAGAAATATAGAATGATATGCTATTTTCTGACTATTCAAAAGCATACTATTAAAAAGTGTTATTCATGTCAAACTCACCAAACAAGTTATTATTTTAAGAATGATAATGCCTTCAGTCAATGTTTTGAAAAGTTATATCAGAGTGAGTCAATACCTGTTGCGAAAAAACTGTAAAGACTCAGAAAATTTATGAACTAGATAAATTATCATTGGATAAGTAATATTGTCTCAGTCACAGTTTTCTGAACAACATTTTAAAGTCCGTTTGGGGAATAATCCCAATCTGTTGCTTTTATTAAGTATCTTCAGCTACGTTAAAGAATAAGAGAATTGTTTTCATACCAAAATGAGATACTTCAAACAACAAACTATAATTGAACACACAAAAATGTCATTGAGTGGAAGAAAGGTGATATCTATGGTACTGTGTAACATATTACGCAAACACATTGAAAAGCTAAAGTAAAACTGTAACTGGAAACAAATTAAATAAATTATTTTAGCATAGTGAGAACGTTTAGATTATAAAGGCATTTTTTTTTATAACTCAAACGAAGAGTAAAACGTGAGTTGAAAATCTACCATTTTAGATTAAATCACACCTCCCTCCCCTCCCCAAAAAATATCTGTGAACTTGGCTAGGTCATGTTTCCCAGTACCGTATGATTGTCTATTATTGTCTACTATTTTTGAATCTGATGTGATTTCCTTCTTCTTGAAAATCCTCCTTTTATGATGTTAGAGGCAGTTATGTTAATGAAGCAGAACTCAGTCTACAAGATTACTTTGCATTTTAAGTCAATCTCCTATGAGATATAAAAGAGTAGCAAGCAAAGAGACATGGGGAATTCATACCGCCAAGAAACAAGAGCCAGGAGAGTAGTGCATATTTGGACCCAGAGTTCTTGCACTGAAGAACTTTTTGGCTAGGAAAGACTGATAACAAGACCTTCCTTCAGAGCCAACAGAGAGAGACAGTCTTCTAAAGCCCGTGATCTGAATTTGGACTTCTGGCCTACCAGGCTGTGAGAGAATAAACTTCTGTTTGTTGAAGGCATCTGTGTGTGGTATTCCTGTTACAGTTGCAGTAGATAATTAAACATCTACCTAGATACTATGGATACAGTGTAAGTGGGTAAGAGATAAAAAAAAATATTGAAAAAGGCATTAAGCCATTTTGGAAAGTTCAGTATAGGAGAGGATGCAGAGACATAAATAAAACATACGATTTAGAAGTTTTGTAGGAACTCTGGTGGCAAGTGTTTAGCATTTGACTGCTAACCATCAGGTAAGTAGTTTGAACATACCACCTGCTTATCAGAAGAAAAATATGGTGATCTGTTTGTGTAAAAACAGCAGCCTTGAAAACCTGACTGGGCAATACTTCTCAGTCCTACAGAGTTGCTATGAGTTGGAATTGACTCCTGAGCACACCACCACAACAAATTTTATAAAAACCTTTGTTTGTGCTGTTCTAGTCTCTGTTTGTTATTTGTGTCAGTAATTTTATTCTTATAATTTGGTCTAATGGTTTGAAAATGATTTTATTTTGGCGCTAAATGAAGGCAAATTATTTGTCTGTCTCCATATCCAATGGTTTACGTGATGGGAAACACGCTCCTTTCTGCGACACTCTCTCCTCTTCACCATCTGCCAGTGAATTTTGATTATAGCATACTTTGGACACAATTACAAAAGGATTCACAACAATTATTGTTAAAATGCTTACAGACAACATGTGAGCTATCCAAAACTTTTCTATCTTATCCATTTTTAGTCTTTATTACTTACTTTTTTTGATTTTAGTGAACATATCTCTAAATTTCTTAAATTTTTTTTTTATGTAGTTGACTGCCTCATCATTTTATCTCTGCTTCTGTATACATTTGTCTGATCTCTGGATACTCTTTGTCAAGCCTCCACTTAATATTTCTGCTTAAATGTTTTATTGTCATTAACAGCCCAAATCATAGTTTGTTACCTAGTAGCTCCTCTGGGAAGAAAAGAGTAAATTTGCTGCAGATTAGAATTTATCAGGGCAGGAAAACATATAAGCAGTCCCATAAAACTGTGATTATTCCTATTTTTAAATCATTGATCCAATTTTGCTTCCATTAGATTTATGTTCTTTTCAAAATACTTTCTTTCTTTCACAGAATAACAAGCTCTAGGAAATAAACTTAATAAACTAGTTCTTTAGTGGTGATTTTTACTATAAACTGCACAAAATAAGGAGACGATATTTAATGTTTACTCGTTATGCACTTTTTTTTTAACATATATTATGTCTTATTTGTAAGGTTTTGTAGAGATTCTTTTTTCCTTCCATCAAGGAACCCTTGTTCCAAAGAAGGAATAGATAAATTCACTGACAAACACAATAGAAGATAATCCATGCACTAGAGCTCTGTGGCCTTAATATTATACAGACTACAGAAAACTTCTAGGCTTCTTTCCTCACCTCTCCTGCAGTTAGAGCTCGTGTGGTTCACAGATATGGGAAGCACGTTTGGCCACCATGCTAAAGATATTCAGCAGTGAGATATGGAGCACCTTTTTTAGGATGAGTTCACAAACTGAATTGGCAGTCCTTTATATCTGCACGTGTTATTGTGGTAGTTAAGAACTAGAGCATTTGAATGAATCTCACTGAGGGTAAGAAAAAAAAAAAAAAAGACCTGTGGCTATGTAATCAAGTTTGACTCGAAATGAGCCAGTAGAGCAGAACAGAACTGCTTCTTAGGGTTTGGACTGGAACTGCTGATCACAGCAGCTGAGCATTTAACCGTTACGCCTGCCTCAAGACTCCACACCTAGGGTGTTGTTTTTATTCCTAGGTGCTGTTGAATCTCTTCTGACTCATAGTGAGCCCTCAGGTAGATGGAGGTATATATGGACCTTAGAAGCCCAGATCTGCTACTTATTAGCTCTGTGACGGTGGGTAAGTTACTTAATCCTTGCCTACCGTTTTAGCCTCAGATTCTGCATTTATAAACATAATAACGTCTGCCACTTCCAATCATTCATCTGTTTGTTCAATATATACTTATGGACCAGGTGCCATGTGACGCATATATTATTATGGGATTCTCCTATGAACAAAACAGAGACATATCAAGAGAGTCTTCATCTAGATTATTGGTTAAGTGGGTAAAATAGAATCTGGGTATTTATTTATAAGTATGATAAACATAGGGCTTCTAAAGAGTTCATACCGATTCAGTTATGACAGACTCAGCAGAACTGAAACAGAATCAAAGTCTAAAAATTTGAATGATCCAGCACAACAACCTGAATGAGAGAGACTACAAATCAACACACCGCAATGGGAGACTTGGAAGAGGTGTAGGAACCCGTTTGGGAGCCCGATGCAGAGAATGGATTATCAGCAGAACTGTGGAGAGTGAAGCTGATGCAGAGCATTTCAGCCAGCCATCATCTTTGAGTCGGGCACCACTGTTTCTCACTCTGCCCAATATCCAACAGATGAGACAACTGGTTGCTATGCAATTTATATGCTGACATTGTTTCAAAAGGTAGCTTGTTCTTCTAGCAGGGCTTCAAACTGTAATTTTTTCCATTCTGGTTATCATTACAAAACAAACAAAAAAACAAATCTCTTGCAGTCAATTCTGAATCATACTGACTCTACAGAACAGAGTACAACTTACCCACAAGGTTTCTAAGTAGCAGCTGGTGGATTTGAACTCCCAACCTTTTAGTTAGAAGCCTGACCTCTTAACCACAACACCACCATGGCTCAATTAATCTGAATTTTGAAAATCAGAGTTTACTCCAGTTATGCTTCCTCAGCCACAACTGAACTGGAAAGAACTGTATGGAAGCTCTGAATGAATGCCAGAAAGGACTAGAGAGAGCCATAGTATCATGCAGGGAAACCTAGTGATGTTGTAGTTAAGAGTCTGGCTGTTAATCAAAATGTCAGCAGTTGTAATCTGCCAAACGCTTCTTAGAAACACTATGGGGCAGTTCTACTCTGTCCTATAGGTTAGAGTTGACAGTATGGAGTTTTACTAACTTATTTATTTTGTTAGTTGTAATGTAAAGTGATGACAACTATTTTTTACTTTTTAAAAGATTTTTTACTTGTTTTATAGTTTCACACACCAAGGAGATTTAGTTTTGTCTAGGGTTAGGATTGTGGTTAAGGTTAATAAAAGGATGATACAAGTAGAGATTTCAGCACACTGCCCAGTGCATATCAAACTAATCATGGTTATTGTTAATACTTCCTCTTTGGAGATTAAAAAAAAAACATTGTTGAACATGAAAATGTTTGAGTGATTTTAAGTTGGGTGGAACCCCATCCAACTGACCCATGATTCAGTTGATCCATCACAGGAAAGCTTTCATAGAATAAAATAACTTGCAACCATCCATCATTGATTGGAGAAAATGATATAAAAAAATCCCCCTCTATACAGTGAGCAATGTAAAACTGAAGAGTAAAAATGGTGAGTTGTCAAGAGTTATAAGCCAAGTCAAGTGCCGTCGAATCCAAGAGTTATAAATCATCATTATTACATACGGATAGTAGAAAAATAAATGAATCATAAAAATCAGACAAAGGAGTAGCAATAGAAGCCAAGGGGCCTCACAGGTACAAAAATAAGGCTAGGATAAAACATTAAGTCAGCAATGAATATTAAGTCAATAATGATTTATTGAAATCACTGAACATTTAAATTTAAGAATGCTATTATGTGATACAAGGCAAAGGTAAAACATAAACACGTTAATAAGTTTAATTTTACTATATTATGAAGAGTGAAGTTGCTACTTATTGCTCACTGGTTAAATTATCAAACTAAGACATTCTTGCTTTTTTATTTAATTTTTTATTGTAATTTAGGTGAAGATATATAAACTATTGTTAGGTGATTAATATATACACTGTTTTGTGACATTGGTGGCCAACTTCATCTGTCAATACTCTCGCTTTCCTGACTATGAGTTAAATTATCAAAATAGTTGTTTTATTAATTGTAATTTAGATGAAGATATTTAGAACAAATTAGTTTCTCATTAAACAAATTAATACACAATACTGTTCTGTAATACTGGGGGCCAGCCTCCCACATCAACACTCTCTCTTTCTTGACTTTGGGTTCCCCATTACCAATTTTCCTTTCCATTTCTGCCTTCTTGTCTTTGCCTCTGGGCTGCTGTACCCATTTAGTCTCATTTTCTTTTATGAACTATCTAATCTTTGGCTGAAGGGTGAACCTCAGGAGTGACTTTATTATCGAGATATAAGGCTGTCCAGGGGCTCTTCTCCTGGAATTTCTCCAGTCTCTGTCAGACTAGTAAATCTGGTCAAAACAAGATGTTCTTAACAGAATTTTGTTATTGCTGTTTTCTAAATGTAAATGTAAAGGGGTGCTGGAATGTGAGAATTAGATAATTCAAGTTAAATTATTATCAGTATTTTAAGTCGTCTTCTTCCTCTTTTTTTTTTTTTTAAGGCTATCTAGTCAGAATATGGTATAGCGGTTAAGAGCTCAGCTACTAACTAAAAGACCGACTGTTTGAATCTAACAGCTGCTCCTTGGAAGCCCTATGGGGCAGACCTTCTCTGTCATATAGAGTCACTATGAGTCAGAATCAACTTGACAGCAACAAGTTTTATTATTTGTTTATTTGTGATTAGTCACAATATGAAGCCATGACAACCATTTTTTTTTATTTTATTGGGGGGAACTTTAGCTGGTCATAAAAGTAATTTGATTATTTGTTATAAATGAATCTAGAAAGGAAATACAAGAATTTACTAGACAGGAGGTGGGATTAAGATGGCAGAGTGGTCAAAAACTTCTTGTGATCCCTCTAACAACAAAGACCCCCCAAAGACAAATGAATCAATTATATATGACATTCTAGGAAGCCTCAACAGAAAAGGAAAAGTTGAGAAATCAAACTGAGCATTAGTGATGGGAGAACAGATCCAGAAGTAGGTAGGACTAGTAAGACCTGACCTGGTAGGAATTGGCACCAGTCAGGTGAATTGGCTGCAGCCAGAATGGTGGGTGGAACAGTGGCCTATGGAAAGTGCATCTTCCTCAACAGGAGAGAGACTGAGTGTCAGAAAGCCTACTCATGTCTCCAGAATCAGGAAAATATAGCATTCAGTTGTAAGAAGTGGCTTGCATGTAATCTGCTGCACATGAAAATAAAACTTTACTTCACGCTAGTCCTTACACCCTTTCCCAGTCATTTGCCTTCCTTTCTCTGCATTTCACTAGCTCCAAACATTGATGTGTTACTTGGGCAAAAAAGTAGGATACCTTAGTCATTCTCATAAACTCAGAGAGGGCACAATTACAGGAAAAAAAAAAATTCTGCCAGCTACTCTAAGTTGGAAAATCAGGGCAGAAACACTTCCTTTGCTTAGGCACAGGTGTAAGGGGTCCACAGACCTTTAATGCCTCTCTCTACTGCATACAGCATCCAGCGTCCTACAACAAAAGCTATTTATCTATGTGCCCTAAGGAACTGGGACAAGCTTTCTTCACAGACACTCACAGGTGGCTGAGTGTGTGCAACCATATACCTGTGCCTATACCAATCACTTCTGCCTATTATGTACTATAAGAGAAAGTCTGCACCCCACACATTTGGTGACTGATAACCTGGGCACCTGAGCTGAATACTATGAGAAAAGTAATAGAGGCTTAGACTCACCTGCCTAGTAAAAGCTACAACTGCCTGGTAACAGCATGTTAGAGCATCAAAAGCACAAATAATCAAACTAACTTATATGAGTAGACTATTTTGGCATTTCAAAACAAAGCAAAACAAGAAGCTAGAACAAAGTCAGCAAACATAAGTAAAGAACTTTGATGACTCAGAGACAACAATCAGTATCAAATCACTTAAAGAGGAAGAACATGATGGATTCAGAAAGCTTCCAAAACAAAGAATTGATGACTTCTCCGGGTGAAGAGAACTTACTGGAATTATTAGAGGTAAGATAGAAAGGACTACTTTTTATAAGTCTTCAAGAGATGAGGAATGAGATCAAGCAAAATATAGCAGAATACAATGGCTGCAAGAAATGCTTGAGAGACAGCCATCAGAAATTCAGCAGATTAATAATAAAATTACAGAATTAGACAATTTTGTAGAAAGATAAAGGAGAAGAATTGAGGGAATAGAATGAAGAATTAGCGAGACTGAAGATAAAGTTTTGATACCAGCGTATTTGAGGAAAATTCAAATAAACAAATTCTTAAAAATGAAGAAAAACTAAAAGTGATGTGAGATTCTATCCAGAGGCATATTCTACAAGTGGACTACCAGGACAAGGTAGAATAACAGAAAATACAGACAGAATCATTGACGATTCATTAACAGAAAACTTCTCTTATATGAAAGATGAGAAGACATCTATTCAAGATGCTGATTGCACACTACACAAGGTAGATCCTAAAAGAAAGCACTAAGACATATTGTAATCAATCTTAACAAAGTTAAAGATAAGAAGACAATTTTAAAATCAGCTAGGGATAAATAAAAATGATCTACAAAGCAGAGTCAATAAGACTAAGCTCAAACTACTCAGAAGAAACCACAGAGGCAACGAGGCAATGGGATGACATACAAAGCCTTAAAGGAAAAAAAAAAGTTAGCCAAGAATTATATACCCAGCAAAACTTTCTCTCAAATGTAATGTCAAATTAAGAAATTGCCAGATAAACAGAAATTTCAGGAATTTACAATAACCAAATCAAAATTAGATTGTAACTAAATGAACTATAGACTAGAAAAATGATCGACAGAGAGTTAACAAGACCAAAAGCTGGTTGTTTGAGAAGATGAATGAGATCAATAAACCACTGGCCAAACTGACCAAAAAAAAAAAAAGAGGAGAGGATATGAGATGGATGACATCACAACTAACTGAAATTAAAACAACTGTAACAGAAAGCTATGAAAAACTGTGCTCTAACAAACATGAAAACAATGAATAAATTTCTAGAAACACACTACCTACCTAAACTAGCACACAGGAGGAACAACTAAATAAACTCAAACAAAAGAAGAGATTGAAAAGTTAATTTAAAACTCCCAACAAAAAACAGTCTGGGCCTGAATGTCTTCACTGGAGAGTTCTACCAAACTTTCAGAGAAGAGTTAGTACCACTATTACTAAAGGTACTTCAGAGAATAGAAAATGATGGACTAGTCCAAATTCATCCTATGAAGCCAGCATTACCACATACGCAAACCAGGTAAAGACAGCACAAATAAAGCAAAAATTATGGACAAACATCTCTCACAAACTTAGATGCAGTAAATCTTCAACAAAATTCTAGCCAACAGAATTCAACAACATGTAGGGGTGGGGGGAAATAATCACCACGTCCAAGTGAAAAGAACAAACAGATCTGTTCTTGAAGTACAACCAGAGTGCCCCTTGGAAGCAAAGATGGTAAGACTGCATCTCACATACTTTGGACATGTTGTCAGGAAGGATCAGTCCCTGGAGAAGGACACTGTGCTTGGTAAAGTAGAGGATCAGTGAAAATGAGGAAGACCCTCAACAAGTTGTATTGACATAGTGGCTGCAACAATGGGAGCTTAAGCATAAAAAAGATTGTGGGCATGGCACAGGACCAGACAGTGTTTAGTTCTGTTGTCCATAGTGTCACTATAGCCAGAACCAACTCAATGATATCTAACAACAGCACAAGTGAAGTTCATCCAGATATGCATGGATGGTTCAACATTAGAAAACATTAATGTGATCAACCACATAAATAAAATATAAGACTCATTGAATTTTATCAACTGATGCAGAAAAGGCATTGGATAAACTCCTATGCCTATTCATGTGAAATCTGTCGGCAAAATAGGAAGAGAAATTCCTCAACATAATAAAGGGCATTTATTTCTACAAAGCCGACAACCAACATCATCCTGAATGGAGAAAGGGTGAAAGCATGTCCCTTGAGAATGGGAATCAGACAAGGATATCCTTTGTTATCACTTTTAGTCTGGAGATTCTAATCAGATCAGGCTAGAAAGGAAATCAAGGGAATTCAAACTGATAAGGAAGAAGTAAAAGTGTCTCTACTCATATAGAAAATCCTAAGGAATCCATACATACACACAAAAAGTAGAAACCAACTGGAACTCAGAGAAGAGTTCAGTAAACCATCAGGATACAAAATAAACACATAAAATCAATTGGATTCCTCTGCACTCACAAGGAGAATATCAAAGGGGAAATTATCAAATCGACACCATTTACAACAGCTTCAAGAAGATAAAATGCTTCGTAATAAATCTAAATAGACACATGAAAGACCTATACTAAGAAAACTACAAGGCACTACTTCAAAACCAAAAAAGACTTACGTAAGTGGAGAAATCTACCTTGCTCATGAATAGAAAGACTCAAGATTGTGAAGCTGTCTATTCTGCCCTAAGCAATTTATATAGTGCTATCCTTATCCAAATTCCAATGATATTTTACTATGAGATGGAGAAACAAATCACCAACTTCATATAGTAAGGGAAGAAACTCTGGATAAGCATTTCTGAAGAAGAATACAGTGTACTCTATTATTACCCATTGCCTCACATTACCTAACTTTAGAACCTACTACACTGCCATGGTAATAAAAATAGCCTGGTACTGATAAAACAACAGACACATAGAACAATGGAACAGAATTGAAAATCCAGACATAAAATCCTTTACCTATGAGCAGCTGATACTTGACAAAAGTCCACAAACTGAGGACAAGACAGTGTCTTTAACAAACGGCGTTGTTATAACAAGAAAAGAAACCAGACCCATGTCTCTAATTATGCACAAAAACTAACACAAAATGGATCAAAACCTAAATATAAAATCTAAAACAATAGCGGTCATGGAAGAACAAATACAGAGAACACTGGGAGCCCTGATACAAGGTATAAACACAGTACAAGACTTAAACAATGCACAGTCACCGGAAGAGAAAATAGATAACTGAGAACTACTAAAAGTGAAACACACTCAACCAAAAACTTTACTGAAAGAATAAAAACAAAACTTAAGAACTGGTGGAAAAAAATATGTCTATATTACAGATCTGACCAGAATCTAATCTCTAAAATCTACAAGATACTACAAAACCTTCACAACAAAAATAAGTAATCCAATTAAATAATGGGCAAAGGATATAGACCAATACTTCACCAGAGACAACATTCAGATAGCTAACAGACACATGAAAAAGTACTCACAATCATTAGCCGCTAGAAAAATGCAAATCAAAACTACAATGAGATACCATCTCACCACAACAAGGCTACCATTAATCCAAAAAACACAAAATAATAAATGTTGTAGACAATGTGGAGAGACTGGAATACTATACTGCTGGTGAGAATGTAAAATGGTATAACCACTTTGGAAATTGATCTATTGGCATGGCATTCCTTATTTCTTTAGCACATATTCCAAGAAGTGGAATTGCTGGATCCCACTTTTTTTAAAAAAGCTAGAAATACAAATAACATATGATCCAGCAATCCCGTTTCTAGGAATATATGCTAGAGAAATAAGAACTGACACACCAACAGATACATGCACATCAATGTTTACTGAAGCACTATCCACAATAGCAAAAAGATGGAATCAACCTAGGTACCCATCAGTGGAAAAATGAATAAACAAACTGTGGTATATTCACACACTGTAATATTTTGCCATGGTAAAGAATAAAGATGAATTCGAAAAACATAGCATGGAGGAATCTGGAAGGCATCATACTGTGTGAAATTAGTCAATTGCAAAAGGATAGATAAAATATGAGACCACTATTACAAGAACTCAAGAATAGTTTAAACACAGAAGAAACATTTTTGGGGGGTCACAGGGTAGAGTGGGAGGGAAGAGTATTCATTAATTAGATAATAGACAAAAATTATTTTAGGTGAAAGGAGACACAGCGAACAGCAGAGGAAGTCAGTACAAATGGACTAAACCCAAAGCTTGAAAGTATTCCCAATAAAACCAAACACTCCAAGGGACAGAATGGCAGTGTCACGAATCTATCTGACTATTGTAATTTCAAGGGACATCTAGGCCAACTGGAATAATAAAGTTTATTTGGAAAATTTTCTGCATCCCACTTTGGTGAGTGGTATCCAGAGTCTTAAAGACTAGCAAATAGCCATCTGATAAGTATCAGCTGGTCTCAACCCACCTGGAGCAAAGAAAAAAGGAGAACATCAGACTTACGGAAAATGTGAGTCCATGAGTCTGAGAAGGCCGTGTAAGACAGGGACTACTTTAACATGAGAATAGACGTACTAGATGGTGCGCGGCCACCACCAAAGATGGAAGGAGGAAGTGAAATGTGAGGCACAGACCTCAAACTCCAAAAAGAATCCAAACTTGTTGGGCTGTCAGACTAGAAGATCCCTGGGAGACATGATTCCTGGACTCCCTTAGGCCAGATAGTAAATCTTTCTGGAAGCCATCGCCTCAGATAAAGATTGAACTGGTCTGTAAGACATAAAATGATACTGGTGGATAGCATCCTTCTTGGTGTGGGCAGATACAAAAGACTGACTGGGCAGCTCCTGTCCAGATTCTTAACAAGAAGACAGAGATGGACAGAAGCTGGTTAAATGCAGATGGGAAAGACAGGGTAGAGGTGTGTTATCACAAAGTGGAATAAGTAGCTAGAATAACACCGCAAAGTATTTTTAATTTTTTTCTATGAGAAACTATCTCAAATTGTAAACTTTCAGCTAAAACACACTTAAATTTTTTTTCTTTAAAGTGTCCAAAAATAAATAAATAAAATAGAAAAAGAAGAATTTACTAGAATAGAAAATAATTTGCATGTTTTCTGTTCTATCTGTCACATGGTTGGCCTACATACAGGTATTTTTACTGAAGAAAATTAAGAAAACTATATGAACTTATGGATATTTGTAATTGAATAATAGAACAGGGATAAATTATTTAAAACAATGTAGATATTTATATTTTGATTCAAATGGGATAGAATATTTAAAATCATATACTTTTATGCTTTGATCTCATTTCACACTTCCAGTATTCTGTTCTCCTAGGGCATGAGCCAGAATCCACTGGAAGGCAACAGGTATTTTGGTTTACAAGTGTGAAGAAGGGAAGATCAGTCACAAAAACAAATGAATAACCAAAAGCTAAATACATTTCACTCCAGAGAATCGATTAAATAGAAAGCTAGCATGTCTTTTATGTAATAAGCTGTAATGTTTATACATCACTTTAACTGGATGTTTCTTCCTTGATAGCTTCCTTTGAAGCGTGTAAATTGACTCACTGTGATCTGGATTCTCTGCAGGCAGAAGGCGCCACAGGGTGAAGTGTCAATATGCAACATGTCTCAGAATTGTTTGGCATGTCTCTGAAGCTTTCTTTATTTTGTTCACACACAGCTTCTTCTTAAACCTCCAAGCGATTCCTTTCTGGAATACAGGACTCTTCTGATTAATATGCACCGGGGCACTACAGGCTGCCCATCTGTGAGCATCAGTTTCGAATCACTGACCAGGGCTCAAATTGAGTTGAAATTTGGCTAAGTAGCCAATAACAATGACCTTTAAACATGTCATGCCTGGCTGATGGGACACTCTAGGGAATTTAATTTGCTCTAGAGCTGGTATCTCGCATTCACTCTCTGATTTTCAAAAGCTCTTCATTTCTTTTATTGATTTCCACTGTACTCTAATATTTAGTTTCTAAAAGTTTCTTTCACGTCTCCTAAAAGATGATGGCACAGGACAAGGTTGTGTTTTGTTCTGTTGTACATAGGGTCTCTATGAGGTGGCACTGAAGTGACAGTACCTAACAGCATCACGACTTTCTACCTAGAAGCAATTTCAGAAATGAAGTGCTGGGAGAGGGAGACTAAACTGAGCCTAGCGCTCTCATTGAGTTGAGAGGACGGAAATAGGAGCTCAAGCAGACTACAGTAGCTATCAGTGCACTGGGCTTCATAGAAGAGAGTGACAGGCAGAGCTCTAGAAAGGATATGAAAGCTTATGAAAGGATACTGTTAGTTTTTATCCGAATGTTCATTTGTGAAACTCCATAAGGCTGGGCAAAGCACAAAAGTCACGGAAAGACAAATTGTTGGAGAACAACAGGCAGAACAATTTCCAGAGCTAATACTTGAACAGACTTGTATATTAGAAATTGATGAGTTGATTCTAAAATTCATGTGGGAATGTAAAAGGCCTAGGACAGTCAACATAAGTTTTAAAAAGAACAAATTAACAAATATATTTCAAGGCTTACTACGTCTATAGTAACTGATACTGTCAGAAATTAGCATAAAGGTAGAAGGATAGCTTAATAAAATAGGATAGAATTCAGAAATACATCCATATATACATGAACAACAGATTTTTAACAAAGATGTCAAAGTAATTGATTATATACAGAAAATTTTCTACCATGTGGTGTTAGAAAAACTAGATATCTACATGCAAAACATGAATCTTGATGTTTAAATTGTAGCATGCATAGAAATTAAGTCAAAGTAGATTACAGGCCTAAATGCAAAAGATAAAACAATAAATTGTAGAAGAAACCACAGCAGAAAATCTTTGCATCTTTTGGAGAGGAAAAATTTTTTTCAGATAGGACACAGAAAACAAACTATAAAGGAAAAAAAAAACTGCAATAAATGAACATAATCAAAAGTAAAACTATTGGTTTTAGAAAAACAATATTATTTTAAAATATGAAAAAGAAAGAAAATATTTGTAATACATATACTTGATAAAAGATCTAAAGAATTCAGACAACTGAATTATAAGAAGACAATTCAATAAATCCCAAACCAAAGTCAGTGCTGTCAAGTGATCCTGACTCATAGCAACCCTATAAAACAGACAAAATATTTAAAAAGATAGTTTCTAAAAATGAAATTACATGGAAAATAAGCACATGTAAAAATGCCACCCATCACTGGTTATTAGGATATTTTAATACAAGCCGAAATGACAGGCACTAGATTTGCTAAAATTAAAAAAGACTGACAATGCCGAGGATGTTGGCAAGGATGTGGAGTAATTCTATACCTTATACACATCTGATGAAAATTAAGAATGACAGACTCGCTTTGTAAACCAATTTGGCAGTTTCCTGCAACATTAAACGCACTTTTGCCACATGAATCAGCAGTCCCACTTGTAGGGTGTTATCCAACAGAAATAAAAACCCGTGTCCACAAAAAGACCTATACTCAGTGTTTATAGCCACTTCAAAAACTAGTAATAACTCAAATGTTTAGCAACTGGCGAATGGAGAAATAAATTACAGAATATTCACACATGAATGAAGTACTACTCTACAAATGAATCTGCCACTGATACACGCAACAAGATAGATTAGATGCACAAACAAAAACATGCCATCTAAAAGAAAACCAATACAAAATGTACATATTTGTGATACAAAACCTGTTGCTGGGAAGTCAGTTCCAACTCATAGCAACCCTACAGGACAGAGCAGAACTGCCCCCCGTATTTCCGAGGTGCAGGTGGGAGTTTTGGGGTTTTTTTCCCTCTGTAATTGGTACTGGGTAACAGTTGACTGCCGAGTGGCACAAAGCTACCTTTTGGAGCACGGGCGGTAGGAGTCCATGGGTATCTATATTTCTTTAAATTTGTCAAGCTGAAAATCTTCTATTTTATGTAAATTACATTTAAAAAGTTAATTTAAAAGCATGCCAAAACAATTAGAAAACAAAAATAGATTTTTTTAATCTAAAAAATTAGTAAGATGATAGAAAATGCACAGAGTACAAATAATAAATCAAGATTTTAAATTGGTGTACTTTAATTGAAAATATTATTTTATAAACATCCATATAATATTTAGAAAAACTAACTGTAAACTGGGCCATCATGAAAACCACACTATATTTTCTATAGATTAGAAAATAGTTTCCTAAAAAAATCAAACACTGAGTTGAACCCGATTCGACGGCAGTGGGGTTTCTTCAATTTTTAAAAAAAAAATGTTAATGAGGAAATCTAATTAGAATGAACGATACTAAATAATGAAAGTTAAAAAATTATTTCAAAACTGTGCATGATTCAGACAAAGCTTCCGTCAGAGATTAATGCATGCCTTTAAATATATACCTGATTTGAATGTAATTATCAATCTCTTACACACGTACTTAGAAGGAAAGCAGGGGAAAAACAGCCACCTAAAGGTAGATGTTACTAAAACAGGAATATCAGCAGTGACATTGATTGATAAATTAAGTACACAATATTTGAAATTCTAAACACATAAATACTTATTTAATTTTGAAAAAAATAAATAAAATTAACTAAACATGAATATCAACATTCAGTGTTTTTAATTTGAATCTTGAATTCATTTTGACTTTGCAAATCAGTGGCCATTGCTTGAACAGCTCAAATGAGTTTCCTGAGAAAGACATATTTCAAGAGTTAAAAGTATGTATGGAGAAATAATCTTCTTGGGAAATGGAGAAAAAGAGTTTTATCAGTTTGCGGATAGGGGCAATAACTGCGGTGGGGTAGGTACTAGCAAACTCGCAGTGTGACTCTTCTGCAACAAAGAAATGAAAGATTGCATAGGCAAGAGTGTTTAAAATTCCATAAATGATTTAACTTAGATTTATTTGTGTTAGTTGCCATTTAATTGTCCATGGTGACAGCATTAGCTGTGTCAAGCACTTGTGATACCCAGTACCAGAGCTTTATTGCTATCAAAATTAGGTATTCATACATTCAGCAGTACAACCAGGTCTCTCATGATCATAGGCATAATGAGAGAAATTTCAATGGGAATTCTTTTTCTTTTCCAGAAGCTGTAAGAACAGCCATAGTTAATTATAACAGAAGAGATGAAAAGTGGTAGACATCTAAGATAGCTAAAATGATCACTTTTCATACACAGTTAAGACATGGAGTTTCAGAACTACTGAGTAGAAGCTATAACTGGAATAAAGGGATTCTTATGTGAAGAGAGAGAGCATTGTTTTTTAGTTGTAATTGTCCCCTTGTACAGCAGAGGCTTTAGTTATATCCTCTGGTGCTTTCATGCTCAACAGCCAGTAACTGTGTCTCTGTGTTGGAAAAAAAGATGGATTGGTGCCACTTTGTAGCCCTGCAGAGTGGTTAAGAATTCAGCTGCTTTAAAAAAAGAGAGAGAGAGAGGAGAGAGAAAGGGAGAGAGAGAGAGAGAGTTCCACTGCTAAACAAAAGGTTGACAGTTCCAGTCCTCTACCTGCTCCTTGGCAACCCTGAGGTGCAGTTTTACTCTGTCCTACAGGGTCACAGGAGTCAGAATCAACTTGATGACAGTGGGTTCCATGCTACTTTGCCTCTGCACACAGCAAACAGAAAGAACTTGAAAGTGCATCTTCTTCAGTGGCAGCTCTTAAAGAATGACAGTTGAGTACCAGAGTAATGATACTCTAGAGGAGTGTTGGGGGAGGGATGACCTACACTGTGTTCAGAGTGTCACCATAGAACTGAACTAACTTTCCATTTTCTGGACAATAGTATCATACTGTCTTCTCTTCCATAACGATCTTTCCTGGGAGTATTTCCTATGTTCTGGCTCAACGGCACTTGGCTTTGGCTCATCTTAACCTCAGAGTCTGCTTCATTTTAGCACAATCTAGACTATCTTATTTTGGCAATTAGGAATACAGAGGAATAGATGAATATTATAATGTATTATCTGTTATTATTATATATTACCAGAGAAAGCCAAACAAGAATATATTTTCAGTAGATTAGCTAAGAATTTTACATAAAATTCAAACAAAAAACTTAAATTCTAAGAAATGGTATTTCTTCTCCCCGGTGGTTAAGTCAGCTAATAGTTTTGAAATTTTACTTCCAGAAACTGGAGGAACTCAGAATCCTACTTATGTATATACACCACTATGCCCAGTGTCGTTAAGTCGAATCTGACTCATAGCAACCATGAGTCGGATACATCACTATATATGATTTAATTGGATTTCATTTTTTAATTTAGTCCTAATATGGTCCTGATAATTTCCAACGCCAGTCCCCAGTTTCTCTTTCCTAGAAGACTGCCATGGTCTTTTGACTGATGTCCCAGTTTCCAACCTCGGCCCTAGGGTCGATTCTAAATACAGTAGCCAGAACATTTCAGTCAAAATTTGTCAGGTTATGTAAAGTTTTCTGATCAAAACTCTACAGTTGCTGCTGTACACTTAACACATGAGGTCAGACAATTAGTTGGCCAGACTCATCCTAGAAAAGTGCTACACACCTTGTTGCTGGAGGACATCGCTACTGTCACCTTGGAAGTACTCTCTTTGGGAAGCTATGCACTGACACCAGCACCTAGTCCACCCTTCAAAGAAATTTTGGAATTTTCTTCCTGGAATAGAGTTCAGAGCTGTTGTCTTATTACTCTTGATGTCCTGAATGTCATCAAAATACCTTCCTTTCAATGTTTCCTTTATTTTCTTGTAAAAATTCACTGGAGGCCAGATCAGGTGAGCAGTGAAGGAGTTCCAACACAGTTGTTTACTAGCTAAAAATTACCTCACAGACAACTATGCAATTAAGTTTATGACCTTGTCACCATGCCACCACGTGCAATGGCCATTCAAGAAAGAGTTCCAAAATTGCTTTGAAGGGTGGACTAGGTGCTGGTGTCAGTGCATAGCTTCCCAAGAGGAGTTTTTTGAAGGTGGCCATAGTGATTCAGCAATGAGATGTGTAGCACGTAGAACAATTAAGTTCATGGACTTAATTGTTGGACCTTGGGTATTCACAAGTGAATGAAAATTACTCGATGTTTAGAAGTGTATCTATAAATAATGTGTATATATTATATTTCAGAAACAAGATTATTTAAATATTTTATTCATTTAAGATAGCCTGAAGAGCTTTAATGTATGCTGTGTGGTTAGGATCTAATTTTATATATATTCATTCTTCATAATACCATTACAAGTCTATCTCCTATCCATTTAAAATAACCTCATTATATATTCAATTAACGTATGTTTGGGTTTCTTTTGGGGCCCCCGATTATCATTGTTTCTCTTCTGACATTGATAATATCCTGGTTATGTACTGATACATGGTTTAAGTAAAATAGACACCTTAAAATATTGACTCCAATCACATTACCTTTATGTGTATATTTTTAGAGCTTTATTGTTTACTATTATTGGAATGACTTTCTTCATAGATATTTTTCATATATCTTGGTAGCTTTATTCCTCAGTGTCATACAGGTTTCTTGATACCTATAAACAAAGTAATTCATCCATAAGGCATTTTATTCCATTATTTCTGGTTAACTGGAGAATTATTTATTTTTTCATATTGATTATGTACTGTGCACTTTGCTGGACACCAGTATTAATTCCAGTGGTGCTTTAGCAAACTTTCTCCTTCTCACACTGCATTTGTTTCTCTCAACCTGCATTTGTTTCTAAGCACGATGATGTGTCACAACCTGATTCAGCAATTTGGATTCTTGCCTTTGAAGAAGGAAATGAAGAACATTGTCAAGCAAAGATCAGTTTAGGATCTAAAGAGACTCACTAATATTACCAGGGCAAACTGTGGGAGTTTAGGGATCATGGATATTTCTTATGCCTTCGACAATCGGATCCGACTCAACGGCACTTGGTTTGGCTTGACAATCGTAACTATGAAGTAAGTCTTTAATGATAATAATGTGTCTAAAGTCCACCAGTATTAATTATCAATTTGATCAGTGAGTATGTGCTACACAGGATTGATTCAGAAACACCTTTTCATCTTAATGGATTTGTCCTAACTCCAGCGCCAGCTGGAACTCATGTGCTTGGAAAAGATCCAAGTCATTTTTTGCACTCTAATATAAAATTATAGACATCTATTCAATTGAACAAACATGCTGCAAAATAAATATCCTTAATTGAAACTGAGCAAATTGCATATGGAAACCAAAAGTTCCTAATGGATCCCTAACTTCATTCATTCTTCTCATCTGTTATTTTTTCCACCCATGTAATGACAATTCTGTGTCAAAGTTTTACCTCATTGTTCTCAATGTCCTAGGTTTCCATTGGGTAAACTGTTTGTCCATGAAATACATAGATGGTTGGCGCTCTGTTCAGTGTGTGCTTCTAGTTCTCTTTCACAGGTCTGTTTTTCACAAACATAGTGTTATTGTTATCCAGGTCTACAACTGATCTTGTGATTACTCCAATTTATTCATCATGTCTGAGATGCTGTTTCTCCTTCTATAGTTAAATATTTCCTAAGCCTTCTCAGATCACTTTTCACTTTTTTAAAATAATCTAATTAGTGCACTTCTCTGATTATTCAGAATGTTTTCCTTTCACAGCTTCTATTATTTTCTTAAATATTCTAGTTTAATTTGAATGCATTGTATCAACATTTTCTATTATTCATCATTAATTGAGATAGATTTGTCTGTACTCAAGAAAGTAAAAGTGTATCAGAAGAGTTTTGCTAGCTTCAAGATCATAAGACTTTGTCTTCAGTTATAATTACAAAACACTTTTTTAAAGTCTTTGCCCTCATTTCTGAGACATTCCATGTATATTCTCTTCCTGTATTATATGCAGTTCTTCTTTATCATATAGAGGTACTTTCTTTGCTCTTTTGCACTATTTGAGCTCTACTTGCAGAGGCTGAAAATCCTGGTAGCACAGTAGTTAACAGCTATGACTGCTAAGCAAAAGGTTGGCAGTTTGAATCCACCAGGTGCTACTTGGGGGTTGCTATGAGTCAGAATTGACTCAATGGTAGTGGGTTTGCTTTTGGATTTTTAAAGAGGTTTATTGAGGTTGTTTTGTTGTTCTCCCTTGATGTTGGACGTTTTCTTAAAAGATTGGTTCATACAAAGAATTTTGAAACTATAAAATTACTGTTACCTCCTCAGTGCTCTAAGGCTGGCCTGTGAGCTCCTTGCACTTATACAAATGTGCTTTTTGTTGTGCTCTTGTTCTCTGATTTGTATACCAAATTTACGAAAATTCTCTTTCTTTTGGGGATGATGACCTGCTAACTTTCTCTGGGTTCCTTGGTATTTAAGCCTATCAGAAAGGCTTTGGGAGGTGGAGCCAAGATGGCAGACTAGACATACATCTCCTCAATTCCCTTGAGAACTAAGACCTGGAATGATAACTGAATGGAGCAGTGCACATCTGGGGAAACCTATGACCTGACATAGTATTGTCAGATTTGACTAAGCACCAGTAACAGACTAAACTACCCGTCTTGAAGATGAGCCAGTGGCCACTGACTCCTGTTTCTGCAGACTCATTGTATCAGAGAACTGCAGGTACTGATGCCTTCTTTGTTATCCAGAAGGTGGAGACTGGGTTTAAGCTGACAAATATGGTGAACTTCAGCGCTTAAATAGTGTATAACACAGCAGAGACAGTGCATGGAATGGCCACATATTGAGAGCCCAGCTGCTGACTGAGGGTACCACTGCCCCTCCATCCTTTCTTTTCTGAGCTGCACCACAGACTGTTGTTTTAAGGCAGGAAGGACGGCTCTGCCAGGAGGCCATCTTAGTTGGCTCAGAAGCAGAGTCACCCAGCCGGGGGCCTTAGATGTGTCTGATTCTCAACCAGAGCAGCAGCCTTTCTGGCAAGTGCTTTTGCAGCAGAAAAGTAGCACTTGAGACAATTTGTGTCTAGATTCATGGGTAGGGCCTGGAAGAGGACAGCTGGGAGGCCCTAACCTCTCCCGACTTTGCACCATGTCATAGCATCTGGGGAAGGCTTAGGAGATTCTTTTGTTGTCAGCTGGAAGGCAGGGCCTGCCACACCTGAGGGCCTGTTTGGGGCAGCAGCTGGACAGCTTCCCGGTTAGAAGTAAAATACATTTTAAATAAGACCTGAAGATCTGACTGCTGAGAGGCCCAGTAGCTTCTCCTCTACATTTCACTAACCAACATCATAGGGTTGGCTGATGGCTCCCCAGTCACTCCATAAGTTGGGTGCCATCTTTGCTACACAAGAGGCAGAGACTGCCACACCAGAGAGTCCACATAGGGTCAGTCACTAGAGTACATAGAGACTGCAAGTGACCAACGGCTCCCTTAGAACAATGCCTCAGCTTCTGTTGAGGCAACACCAGAGAACACAGCTTCTAGATGCTATGCAGACAACAGACCATAACTAAACATTTAAAGAAGTAGTCTACCATGGCTCCAGAAAAACTCCCAAAATAAAGAACTACAAAACTTCCCAGATGAAGAAGCCTTTCTGAAACTATTAGAGGCTGAGTACAAAACAATGATATAGACAGCCCTCTGCACTTGGCTTGGCCTATAGATTAAACAAAATGCAGCAGAAAAAAAATGAAAAATTAAGTAAGCTATTTGAACTGATAATGATCTGAAATCCAGCAGATCAATAACAAAATTACAGAATTAGATAATTCAATCTAAAGCTGAAAGAGCAGAACTGAGATGATAGAAATCAGACTTAGTGACCTTGAGGATAGAGCAACTGACATCAGCATTTATGAGGTGAAGTCAGAGAAAAGAAATGAGAAAAACGAAGAAGTATTAAGAAACATGTGAGACTCTATTAAGAGGAATAATGTACAAAGAACTGGAGTTTCTGAACAGGGAGGGATAGGCAAAAATTCAGAGAGCATTGCTGTAGAGTTGCTGATAGAAAACTTCCTTGAAAATGCAAAAGAAGAGAACTTAGATATCCAAGATGTGTATCCACTGTCACAAAAACTATACCACAAAAGAAAGACACCAAGACATATGATAATCAAGCTTAATAAAAGGAATCATAAACTTATGCTTTAAAGGCAGCAAGGCTCAAAG
Source organism: Heterohyrax brucei (assembly GCA_028571685.1). Taxonomy (NCBI): domain Eukaryota; kingdom Metazoa; phylum Chordata; class Mammalia; order Hyracoidea; family Procaviidae; genus Heterohyrax; species Heterohyrax brucei. The sequence continues at coordinate 92,847,552 of CM053146.1, forward strand.
AAAAACTGACATTCAGAGGGAAAGCGTGTAGGCTTTCATCCGACTTCTCCAACTCATAGTGAGTCTCTCCATATCCAGGGTTGGGTTGGGGAATTCCTAGGTTACCACTTAGATGAATGCTGTCAAAAAAGTATTCAGAAATATTATCACTGAGTACTTCATGAGTGAGAAAAAATACTTATTGTATTAAGCTATTATCAGTTTTACAGTATATGGACTAATAAATGATATTAATTAATATCCTTCAGTAATATTTTAAAGTTTATCCATTTAGGTTTAGGGAAATAGAAGACTATTGCTTTGTATATGTGGAGTTTATATTAAGTTAAATGATGGACCCAAAGATAACAATGATTATGAGCATGGTGCAGGACTAAGCAGTGATTCATCTGGTGAACACAGGGTTGCTATGAGTTGGAACCAGCTTAGTAACACCCAACAACAAAACAATAGCAGCAAACAATGACTGTTATTATTTGATTATGATGTTTACACTTTATTTCTTATCTTACTGTACTATCTAGAACATCCAGTAAAGATTCACTTTTGTTGTGTCTTCTTTATTTTGACTTACTCATTATTCATTTGAATTTTTCTTCCTCATTTAGAAAACAAATTCAAGGACATTATTTTTTTAAAAATCAGCCAGCTTTCAATGCCTGATTTGTTCTGTCCATATTTTACATAGTCAAACTTATAATGAGCAATTTAAAATTTCAAGAAATGAATGAAACAAAGAATCATAAAGACAAATATAGTTTTAAGAGGCATGTACTCTGTGATATTGTCTGTGAGAAATATGTTTGCCCAGTGTCTTTACCTTTGAGTTTTCCCTAATTGAAAAAGTTTTCCACCCTGTCATGATTTATTCGTTTTATTGGACTTTCAGGAATCACAAATATTGATAGAAAGTCTGTATGATACTGAGCTTACATAAAATATGTACTTCACTGGTGCTATCTTTTATTCTTTTATGGTTAACAACAACAAAAACATCCAACACAGCATTGTAACACTATGATGCCACAAATAAAATTGATATTCCAAACCTTTCTAGTTTTACTTCATTAATGGTTAAAACATAGAAAGAAAATGAAATTAAGTACACAAGCTCTCTTATTTTTTGAATTCCAAATACACTTTTATAAAAGTGTCATCAGTCTCTTATTAGAATGACCATAACAATAATCTTCAAAAGGAATATAGGCAAGGTTGCTGTGCAGATAGTAGGTACCATCTGTGCAGTCTTAGTACCCCTAGGCAATGAACTTTGGGGGAAATTTTAAAAGCCAAAAAAGCACATGGGTACAGTGACATAGTGTCATAATGCAGTTTTGATCTCACATATGAAGAAATCAGTCATTTTCACTAACCCATTGTAAAACAGTGGGGCATTCAATGACCCTTTATGGCAGCTTGCTTTCCCCTCAGAGGCAAGAGATAATTGGGCTCATGGAGTTGTACAGCTGTCCATCCTTTGCTTTTTGCAAATGAAGCTCATAGTCTTTGTGTTTATGTTCTTAGAACTGATGCTGAAAAATTGGATTGATATAAAGGGATATATGTAAGTCTACACAGAGAAAAATAAACTATTATTTGCATTTGTATCAGTTAGAATCAGTTGGACTTTGTTTCCAAACATTATTAAAGCCCATTATCTTTGTTGATCTTGGAGGTAAGACAGGGGAAAAAAAGGCAAGGAAAAAAATGTTTCGTCTTACCATTTTTTTTTAATAGAGTGAAACTTTTGACAACATGGCGAAACACATAAATGCATAATCATGTGCACTAGCTCCATATAATTTCTGGTTGAGTTTTTTCTTCCTAGTGCTATGTTCTCTACATCACCTTCCAGTTACTTTGACAGGTAAGTAATCTCAGAGCCAGGTGTCATTTGGCACCCCATTGAATGCTGCCTTGTTCCTGACAAGAGAGGAGGGTTTTCCTCTTACTGCAAAACACACACAGCTCAGAACGCAGCACACAGATTCTTGAAGACTGAACAAAATCTACACACAATTCTTCAAGGATGCTACTACTTGTGATTCTACTTTATTTCACTTAACCCTAAATGTAACCCTATTCCTAAACCTAAACCCTAAATGTAACCCTTATCCAAATTTGTGTCCTAACTCTAACCCTATCCTTAGCCCTAATTCCATACCAAAAAGTGATGCCTATCCACTAATGTAAATATCTTTTTTATTATGACGATGATGATTGAATGAAAATGTACATTCCCATATAAATTTTCATGCTCACCTATATGCAGCTTCCACTGCTCCCCCTGCACGGTAACAGCACACTCTTCCTCTCTGCTCCATACATGTCCCATCCTCCCAACAGTCTCCTATCTCCTCCTCTCTACCCACTCCCCTTCCTCCAGTATGAGGTCAGCAGGATGACATCCTATAGATGTATATAACCATAAAGTGCCCACAAAATATGGTCACTCTGAGTCACCAAGTCCAATCCATTGCTGTCCAAAGAGTTGTCCTTCATTATGATTTATGGACAAGGCAGCATCTTTATGCAACTATCTCTGTTTAGAAGCCCAAATAGGGGAAAAAAATAAGGTAAGTGGCACTTATCTGTACCTGCAGTAATGAAGAATCTCCTAGATGTGTACTTACAGCGTTTATTGCCTAAACATAATTTATGCCCTTCAATATTAGCTAATGCTGAAAACTGTGGCTTCCCAATAACACAAAGGAAACAGCAGATACACTTACTAATCTTATTTCACCATTCAGAAGGTAAGAGACAAGTCAATCACAGTTACTCCTCTCACCTCCATCACCTCCTGCCATAGCTTCTCAGCACTGCAACATGGTATCCGTGAACTTCTTTCCAGTATATGCAGTCATAGAAGTCCCTTCCCTAACACCAGCACATATTACAAGTGGTGCAAACATACACCTTTGAAGCTCAGAGGAGGAACATACAAATGGTGCTTATTATATGTACTGTGAATAATGAAAGGTTTTAAGAAGATATCGGTCATGGTCAGACATCTATGCTAGTTAGAGTCTACGGTAACTATGTGAAATAGTGTTTCAGGGGCCTCAAGTAGTGAGATCAGTTAGGAAGTCTAGATGAGAAATTATCCTTTTCTAAAATAACATAAGCAAGATGAAGGGGGAACTCTTAATTAAAGGATACTTAGGGATAAGACATGATAATTTTTGAGTAATTAGATATTGATGATATGACTAGGAAGATAATAAAATATTCTTTCAGCAGGCCAGGAATAATCTTTCTAACCTCAGAAATAGAGAACATCTTATGTATTTAGGAGCAGGAAAATTTTGTACAAAAAGATGATAAGTAGTAGATGAGGGATAGGAATTTCAGAGTGACTGATCCAAGATCTTGATTTACCTTATCCCCCCAAATTAGTAATAAAACTGGACAAAGTTGTCTATAGTACTCATTTAAAAGCTCAACAAATGGAGAAACATCTATTCATTAAAACCTAATTTAAGACTAGTGGGGATTTGTGGTATTTTAGCCCAAGAGATCGCCATCTCCCCAACACTTAGGGGCAGGTCTGGAGGACCAGCAGCTCTTTCCTGATGGGTTGTCTTTATAGTGAGTACAGCTTGGAAACATCCACGTTCATAGATCTCTCCAAACTGATAGAGATCTCAGCGGCAAACAAGGAGCACTAATAAGAGTTAGTTTCAGGACCCATTCCTGCTTGGGGCAAGGAAAAAAAAAGAAAAGGCAGATTAGCCAGAATTTTAATAGGAAGATATGGGAAAGGAAATAGCCAAAGTATCCTGCTAAAGTTCTACCTGTCTCTGTTGGTCTGAAATGTTGTGCAGAGAGATAAGGGTGAACATGAGGCCTACCAAAGCAGAAAACAAACAAAAAAAAAAAAAAAAAAGGAAAAATTATAAATTTGCTGAACTTAAATAAAAGTGACAAATGAAGAAGTAGAGAACATTTTCAGACATATACATTTCTGTTCCTAATCCCCAAAGAAATGTCAGGTAGCAAATTCTTCTAATTGTTCAGATAAAGTTAATGTAACAACATTCTGCCCAGATATCTCTGTTTACCCACCTAGGTCATTTTTCTCCCACTCCACAGTGGTCTCCGTGTCAGTGACTGACCTGTGTGAGCTGTTTCTGGTTGAGTTCAGCCAACGTTGGGGAACGAGGATGAGACTCAAGAAAGGGAGGAGAGTAAAATCAAGATATCTGGTCCATTGAATTTCTTCATACGGGTCTCCTTGGTTTCCTATGCCACTTTTGAAGGGGTATTCCACATCAGTTTCTGATAGCCACACCACCTGTAATCTCTTCAATCCTCAATATGGTAACAGCTTGTGAATCCCCTACGCCCTGTTAGTACTTCTGTAGTTTCTTTATTACAGCTTCCTTGAATTATTCTAATTTGAGAACACCATCTGTTTTCCATTGAGACCATGACAGATAAAAGTACTGAAAACAAATTCTGGAAAAAGATAGCCTGCAGCAGGGAGGGAGGTGTAGAGCAACAAGATAATGGGATAAAGATGAAGAATATTATTCTAATAGAAATTCAAAATTATTTAATGAAACACAGTAACATCGACTCTGGGACCATATTTCTTTAATTATACCCCCAAATGATGTATGCTTTTTTTGACTACTATAGAAGGAAATTTGTAAATAAAATTCAATATATTACAAATCAATGGAAGAAAACAAAAATCACTTAAATGTAGATCAAAATCAATTAATTTTAAGATCATTAACAAAAAACACTTTTAATAAAATGGGGTAAGTTTAGTTACAGTTTTAAGCATTATTTACTTCACATCTGATTAAATGTGTTTTTTAGTAGAAGGAAAATGGGATTTTCCTTCTATTTTTGGTAGCTTTCAGTAGTTATTTCCATATTTAATACTGTAAAAGTTAAATACTGGTTGAGATCAGAACTGAGTAAAATTTACAATCATGATGCCTAAAAGATAAATAACTATCCCCCCAAAAGAATATGCAGTGTTAAATCCATCACCATCGAGTCAATTCCAACTCATAGACACCCTATTGGACAGAGTAGAACTGCCTTATACAGTTTCTGAGGAGAACCTAATGGATTTGAGCCATCTGACTCTGGTGAGTAGCTGAAGTCTTAGTCACTGTGACGCTAGGTTTCCAGGCTTAGTTGTAGTTATCCCAATTAGCATATACAATTGAACAAAGTAAACTAATAGCTAAGACCAGAATTTAAGACTTTCCTTTAAAATTGTTATGAAACATCAACTATTTGATCATTTTGTAAATGTGGTAAGTTATCATTTTGGAGCAAAGTTCTCAGTATTGTTTGTATTTGGCTAATGTTTATTTTAAAAAAAGGGCAAGCAACAAATTCAAGAATCTTTTTATATACTGTTTACATGGTTAAATTTTGGTTTAAATGATTATGACATTATACATATAAAAAAATACAGACATTGAATTCTACGTAAATGTATTTATTGAGTGCTATAATTAAGCTATATAAGCTTTTCATTTTCAAAACGCTTATCTGTTTATACAGATGAGTTTTGTGAATACATATGTATTTATGTACACATGTGTATGTATGTACGCATATAAAGACTTAAAATAGATATGATACAAAATATGAATTATCTACTGTGAACATGATTAAAGCCTTTTAAGCAATATTCTAAATCTATTTTTGAAATTCTTATTTTTTCGTTAAAAGTACACATTTTCAAAATGTTCACAAAGCAGTGGATTGGTTATTAAAGTACCTTAGACATGCTATTGCCCTCAAAGAGGGTATATGTATATTTTGTTAAAATAAAAATCTCTCTGGATTTTAAAGATAAAACTCCATTCACTAATGCATTTCATTAAAATAGAACATACTTTGGCACAGCCAAGTGCTCTAATACAAAATTACTTAAACACTGAAAACAAAGCTTTCAATTAATTATTATCCTCTAGATATTTCAACTAGTTAATTCATATTTCAGAGAACTGAATGATAGTTTCCTGAGTTAATTAACTCATTTTTCCTTTGAACCTACAAAGATGAAGCAAGAACTAGTTTGGATCTGCTCACATAAGTTCCCTCCTAGTTTTTCTAGTATTCTGAATATCCTGTCATAATGTCTATCCCTTTCATAGGTGAATGACTATTTGATTTTGGAATTCTTTGGTGATGCCTTGTTTTTTCACTAATGGAATAGATGCTAAATCATTTTTTGTTGGTAGTTTATTTATTTAGTTTCAAATAGACAGGCAATTGCAAGTGAGACAGATCAATCTCACGTCCCATGAAGCAGATCATACAAGCGGCCATGTAGATCTAAATGAGTAATTTCCTCTAGAAAGCAACACGAAATTGGTTCCTATAAAACAGAGGTTAAATATGTCCCGAATGTCTAACTTTTCCAAAGTGCTTTATAACTCTGTCATCTCTAATATCAGCTGCTCCTTCTCAGTAGTCTTCTTCCTGTCTTTGGGTTCCATAATTTGCTGCAGTGTCTCACAGAATTCACAGACCATATAAAATAAATGGCTCAATCAAATGTGGAGGCTGGAAAACTCCAAATTCATAGGCAGGGCATAGGCTTCTCCTTGCTCTCGGTCTCTGCTGGGAGGCATTCAGCTTTCTCACACCATGGATAGGGAAGCCCACTGCACTATCTCCCGTGGGTCTCTGTTTTGAATCTCTACTGCAGGTCTCTTTTCAGTGGTGGTGGGCTCTCCTCTCTGCTCTGGAATTAGCCCTCTTTTAAGGTAAAACTTACCAATCCCCTCAGTGGTCCACAATTACCCTATTTGCACAGCCCCATCTAATCACCTCAGTGGAAGTCACAAGACCATGGCTAGAAAGGCCATACACAAAAGGAGTTCATCACATTGTAGGGTTCCATGGTGCATCCCGCTTTTCGTTACACTTGAACCAAAAAATATCTTTCCCAATTTCATAAAACACACAAAACTATGTACAGAATTCTATATAAGCATCACTCTTGCTGCATGTAACTGTGATCAGTTTGATTTACAGTGGGCCTCTTGGTACCATGTCCCAGAAAGCTCATCACACCTGAGGGACCTATTGGTCCCATGGCCCAGAAGGTGCATCACAAACTGTTTTCACCTTGAAAATAACTCATTTGCTTGAATATTTCTGAATGTCAATAACAGTACCTTTTCAATAACATAATGGAAACAGTAAATATACTTGTAAGCCTTGTATCTTTGTACAAAAGCCAAAAGGCACAAAAATTTCACCCAGCCACTTCTCCAATGTTGAAATGAGGCATAAGTGACTCCATCTGGAGGAAGGGTGCAGTAAAAATTCAAGGTATTAAAGAAAGCCCCAGGGAACAATTTAATAGCAGAAAATACCATACAGTAATCTCACCTTTGCCTTACAAAACATCTGTCACAAGACAAAGCCTGGGGACAACCTTGCAAGTGATCCTTAGACCTTGACCACATTTTACAACTAACAGGAATTCCAGGTGGCCTTAACCAAGCAATGTAAAGGTCAGTTCCCCGTCCCTGCTTTGTAATCTCACGACTTAAATACTGGGCGCTGAGGAAGCTCGTTGTTGCCCCCTGCTCTGCGTAGTTTGGGATGCGCCCCTGGTGCACCAGTCTTTTTCCTACTGGGCGTATTTTTTAATAAAATTTAACATTTAATGAAATTCTGGGTTGCATCTTGAAATCCAAACCCCAACACCAGAAGCTACCCCTGATACAACTAACGCTCAACAGTGGAACGTGATACAAACCAACTTCTTTGTTTTTTCAGCCTTTGCATCAATATCTGCCAGAACACTCTAAAGTGGCTCAAATGCACGACAATAAATGTCCAGAGGTGAAAAATGTAACCAGATTATGTATTTCCCAGCACTCATGAAAGAGCTATTCTTCTCCATCTATAGCCAGTCTCAGCCAGTATCAGTATAAATGGTCTCTGACATGTTCCACAGATCAGCAACCTCTAGCAATGTGCTTTTGGGAGTTTTAGAGGTGAAAATGATTTTACAGGAGAAAACTAGTAAAGATTACTTTCCTTTCATAATATCTTTAAATATCTACTTTTTCATCAAGTTTGAGAGAATTAGGCTTATTTTTCAAAGTTACAATTTTAAAAAAAAATAAGAGAGTCTTTCTAGTCGACTCAGTTTGTCCTTCCTGCATTTCCTAAAAACATTTCTAAGTTGTGGAACACTATGTTTATATCTGCATTGAGAGATTCCGCTTGCTATGAAAAACACTCCAAGGAAATCCACAACTTAAATGTGAGTTAAAATTAGTAGTTGACTAGGATAGTACATCGGAACACCTCTCATATGAAAGCAATTTATTCCGTAAGACATAAATGCACCCAAAAAACCTGTTGCTGCAGAGTTAATTCTGACACATAGCAACCTTATAGGACAAAGTAGAACTGCCCAATAGAGTTTCCAAAGAGTGGCTGGTGGATTCGAACTGTCACCTTTTTGATTTTTATGCATGTTCTTAGCCACTGCACCACCAGGACTCCATAAACATATCAGGAAACAATGTTTAGAATAAGAGAAATATAGCACACTGAAAGTCCTAACAAAATTGTTTGAAATAAAGGTGTGGATTACAAAAACAGTATTAGAAACCATTAATATATGTCATCTAAAAAAAGCGTTTCTTGAATCTGTAAATACAATAGATGAGTTTGTAGGAAACAAAGATTATATTTCAAGTTATTTGCATTTACTTGCTACTTATTTCCTAGATAGTTATTCCCAAAGACATTATGTAGGCAAGTTTTATATATCTCTAGTGGGTGGGGTACAGAAAAATAACTGAGGGTCATGCATTGTATCCTATTATGGCAAATTCTAGACAGTTATTGTTCATGTCCGCACAAAGTGACTCTATTATTTAAATTAACAAAAATAAAGACCCAGTGTTTTAATTTGCCACATTGTTAAAATTAATAGATTATAGATCTCATTCTCCATTAGACTAACACTCTTTCTAAGAGAAAAGAAACACTGTCCCATTCTCCTTTTACTTAAATCCTCTGGGATATAAATCTTTTAAGGAGACCCTGAATTCAGAAAAGCTAGCCTTAGTTTGATTCATTTGTAAATCTCTCCAGTAAACAATTTATTTACATGGCTTGATTAGTGCCTTTGCTATTCATGATTGAAAAATTGTGTTGTTTCTATTTTTTTAGATTGGTTGTTTTAATGCACCTGTCTTTGTTGTTATGTAAAACACTCAGATTAACACTCCAGTCAATTCTTGGCCTGCAGTGTCTCCTAATGAAAATATGTGGGTAATTGTTTTCTTTTCTGTTTTTTCCCTCTTTCTTTTTTTCTCTTTCCTTCCTTCCCTTTCCTTTCATCCTTTGCTCTCTGCCTACCTCCCTTCCTCTCTTCCTCACTCCTTTCTTTTTCTAGAAGAGTATGAATGCATATAAAAGCATCTTTAATATGTATCATGCATGTATGCATCTATCATTTATTAACATGCTTATCTGGCATAACACAACTTCATATGTACCTACTATAATTATAAAGAGAATATTAAGACTTTTAGAAGAATTTACAATGAACGTAACTGTGGCAGATGGTTTCAGTACACTGGGATTACATTTCCCCAGTCCAAATAATTTAAGTATAACAAGTGTGGTAGACAGACATCTACAGTGGCCTACAGTGATACCTGCCTCATGAGAACACCTCCCTTGGTTGTGATTTGGGACTAGTGATCTGTTTCTTATGAAGAGAATGCAGAAAAAAAAAATTATGAGACGTCATGTTTGTGATTAGATTACAAAGCATTGACTTCTATCCTGTTGATGGATTTTTCTTACTACTACTTTCTGGACTCAGGCATTATTGTTATTATTAAGTGAAAATATACAATCTAACTCAATTTTACATGGCTGCCTGTCTGCAACTCTATCTGCTTTCCTCACCCTGTGACAGCACACTTCTCTTTTTCACTCTTCTAGTATCCTCTTAGCAAACACCTGTCCCCTCCTCTCTACTTTCTCCTCTTCCTTCTAGAAAGACAGCAGTAGGACAGCCTCCTGTAAATATAAAACCATAAAGTATACATACCACATGCTCCCTCAAGTCCAGTCCATTCTTTGTTTGAAGCATCCCCAAGTTCAGTCCATTCTTTTTCTGAAATATTGACCTCAGTACTGGTTTCAGGTCTGGGGCAGCACAGAGACTAGGGGCCATGTTCCCAGGGGAACTTCCAGGTAGTCAGACCATCAATTCTGATCTTCTAGCAGAGTTTTTGATCCACATACCTCGTTTTCTTGTGCTATGTCAGGGACTTTACATTGTGTCCCCTGTCAGTGCTGTCTTTGGTGGTGGATGGGCACCATCTGGTCTCATGCTGATGTACCCTCACATTCATGGGGGTCCTTCTGTCTCCTGGGCTCATTTATCCTTGTGTCTTTGATGTTTTCAGTTGTCATCGGTTCTGGGTGGGTTGGGACCAACTGATGTCCCTCAGATGACAGCTTGCTGGCTTTTCAGACCCTGGACACTACTCACCAATGTGCAGTGCAGAAGACTCTCTTAGCAAAAGACTAGTTATGCCTATTGACCTCAATGTCCCCTGACAACGTGGTCCATAGACCCCTGACCTTGCTACTCTATCTTTTTGGGTCCAGCCTTTTTGATGAAGCAAACTGCCATGTTAGAGAGGACATCATAGTAAAAATCTTATCAAATCTGATAACTATCAGTCAAATAGGAACTGAGACTTTTAGTTCAATAAGTTCATGACAAATTGGATTATACCAATAATCATGTGCATGATTGTGTAAGCAAATTTTCTCCCATTAGAGTTTTGAAATAATTAAAGTCTAGCCAACACCTTGGTTACAGCCTTGTGAGAGCCCTTCAATCAGAAGACTTGAGTAAACTGTGTCCAAACTCCTATTCCACAAAAACTAAGAAATGTTACTTATTTGAAGCCATTAATTTTCAGATAATATTTATTATGCAGCAAATGATAATTATTACAGATGCTGCTAGGTGCTGTGAAATCAGTTCCAACTCATAATAACCCTGTGCACAACAGAATGAAATATTGTCCAATCTTATAGCCTATCCACAATTGTTTTTATGCTTAAGACCATTGTTGCAGCTACTATGTCAACCCATCTCATTGAGGGTCTTCCTCTTTTTCACTGACGTTCCACTCTACCAAACATGATGTCTTTCTCCAAGAACAAATCTTCCCTGACAATATGTCCAAAATGTGTAAGATGCAGTCTTGCTGTCTTTGTTTCCAAGGAGTGCTGTGGTTGTACTTCTTCCAGAATAGATCTGTTTGCTCCTTTGGCAGTCAGCGGTACATTCAACATTCTTCCCCAATATCACAATTCAAAGACATCAATTCTTTTTCTGCCTTATTTGTTCATTGTCCAGATTTCAAATGCATATGGTGTGATTGCAAATATCATGGCTTGGGTTAGGCACACTTTAGTCTTCAAGGTGACATCTTTGCTTTTCAGTACTTTAAAGAGATCCTTTGCAGTAGATTTTCCCAATGCAATGTGTCATTTGAATTCTTGATTACTGCTTACATGGGCATTCATTGTGGACCCAAGTCAAATAAAATCCTTGACAACCTCAATGCTTTCTCCATTTATGATGATGTTGGTTACTGGTCCAGCTGTAAGAATTTTTGTTTCTTTGATGTCGACGTGTAATCCATACTGAAGTCTATGGTCTTCAATCTTCATCAATAAATGTTCACAGTCGTCTTCACTTCCAGCATGTAAGGTAGCGACGTCTGTGTAATACAGCTTGTTAATGAGTCATCCATTATTACAGCAGGAATGATATTTTCATACACTGTTAAATTTTCCAATTCATAGAAAATTTCTATGCTCCAAGCAGGTGCATCCCAGAAATGCTTTCATCAGCTAAAGAGGGATAGGAGTGAAGCTTCAGTCTCCTTATTTCAAGTGGAACAAAATCCAGCATGTTCTACATAGTTACGTTGAGTGTAGTCACAACTATTTAGTCACAATTTCTTCACATGTGACAAGTAAAGAGGACTAAAAAAAATAAAAAAAGAAAAACCCTCCAGTAAATATGAGTCACTGGAATATGCTGCATAAAGTAGTAGGGAAGCACACAGCAAGATTAATATTTTTGGATGGAACTTAGCATCATATGCTATTCCACTGTAAACAACAACAAATAAGATTAAAAACATACATTACCTGTGGTCATTGGAAACCAAACATTTATCAAGGGTTATGTTCTGTGTGAGAAGCCTTGGTGGTGCAGTAGTTACAACACTTGGCTTCTAACCAGAAGGTTAGTGCTTTGACCCCACCAGCCACTTCTTGTGAAATACGATGTGGCTGTCCTCTTCAGTAAAGATTTCAGTCTTGGAAACCCCACTGCACTGCTCTACTGTCTCCTAAAGGATCTGTAGGAATTAGAACCAACGTGACAGCAGTGGCTTGGATTTAGGTTATGCTCTGTGTAACCAGGTAGATTTGTTATTAAATATGGTGGGAGATTAGAGAAACTGCAACTCATGGCAATGGAAGTACAGCAGTGGAATAATAGGCACTATGTAGAATCTCTTCTCTTCTGTAGACAGGATATCATGAGTCTAGAATAAAAAATCAGAATTTGATTCTCAAGATTTCTACATTATAATATCAGTAAAGTTCATGACCTCCTAGATGTCCTATGTGAAAATGAAGACACTGAAAAGGAACAGTTTTACAATTACCTCTTTTCAGAAGTTTCATGATGATCTTTCTCGGATCCCATCCTTCATGATTGTAAGTCTAGGTGCAGCACCATACATCAGGAAATCTAGTCAGCAAACTGATAGTGAAAACCTGAGTTTGTTTGTACTGGATAGCTTGTCTTTACTTACTTTATTTTGTAATGTTATGCTATTACACCCAAAAAGCAATTGGAACAAGAATCTCATTCACAGTGTTAAAAACAATAAGACTTTGAAAATTAAAGAGATTAATTATTTATTAACAGGCCGACAGAGAAACTTGTAAGTAGGCAGTTGGTTTTGGAGAAACTGCTGTGGACATTGCAAAGCAGTTTTTTGCTATGTGCCATTTACAATCTTGTGATTAAAAAAGAACATACAATTGGTTCTTTGAAAGTTATGCATTAGAGTAGAAGAACAAGTCACACAGAACACAGAAAGCCATAGAGATAAAAGTCTTGAGAAAAATAAAATTTTAGATTAAGCATCCACCATCTGTTACTTCAAAGGGAGCAGGGTACTAGGGAAAACAAGATAGGGCATTCTTGAAAGGTTCACTAGAATGCTTTGTACGGATGTATTTAATGATAAGATTCCCAGGAGTCTTGGAGATTTGCCCATGCTTCTGGAGAAATTATTTAACTTAACAATAGTGCAATACATAAGGTAGTAGGTTACTGTATTGGGGGTACATGATGGTTAAGATTGTGTGTCAGCTTGGCTGTGCCGTAATTCTCAGTGTTTTGGCAATGCTACAACATGTGATAGCTGCCATTAATATGTGATATGATCACTTACACAATGGGCTTTGTTGTGAGCAGTCAATTAGTTGGAAGGGAGTTTCCCTGAGCATGTGGACCACACTGAATATAAACAGGCATTCTGGCAAGGCTCAGGGACTTTTTTCTCCTGTGAGATCCTGCAGCTGGCTCAGATTCCTCTGATCTCCAGTTCTTCGGACTTGAACTAGCAGTTTGCCTGCACTCTTGCCTGCAGATCTTGGGATACATTGATCTTCACAACCTGTGAACAAGATCCCTGCTCTCTGACCTGACCTGCCAATCTTAGGTTTGTCAGCCCTTGCAACTACATGAATGGGAAGCCTGTATCCTGCCCTCTGGACTCGGGATGCTCTAGTCTCTATAACAGCAAGAGCCATTTCCTTCATAAAAATTTCTATGTATGTATTTATATATTTTATTTCCCTAGAGAACCCAGCCTAAGACAGAGTCTGATGTTCTTGTCATGTATCTCGTCACTCAGAAGCAGAAGGATAACCCTGTATTATAGTAATAGTATTTGATGGAAGACAATTCCTGCTGAATTTGGAATGCGTACTGAGATGATGCTTGGTACAACTGACCAATGCACAGGGCAGAATCTCCCAAATCTTGCACATACACTTACAAGTGTTGTGCTTATTATCCTGGCCTCTGTGCTTCAATTACAGAATTTAGTACCTAATGAAAACATTTCAACCACGGACAAAAATAATGATACATTCCACTGGATTACATGAAAAGGCTGTCACCAGGTTATCCGGCCCATGAAGGGATTAAGCAAAAGGTGTGAGTTATGCTTTTTCCAAGTTTTGCCTGTTAAATTTTGACTAGGAAAGAGTATAATAAAAATGAGACATCTTTTAGGTTTCATCTTATACTAACACATTTATTGGAAACAATACTCAAAGGCTTCTTTAAATTTACAATGTGTGAACTTCAGCTCAAGTTCATTAAGAATGAATATTTGAATCACCACATATTTCAATCTTGTGTAGCTATGGATAAAGAGAATATGTAGCAGATGAAGAGTATAATGAGTACCTGCTACATCTATATGGTCAACAGTTCCAGGCGTTAGAACTGTCCAGTTAACCCATATGCACTACCTCATTACATCATTCATCCAGGCATGTAATTTAATTAACTTATCTTCTCCTTTTTCCTGTGAACCCCTCACATCCATTGTTGACTTGTTCTGTTTTAGTAGTTTAAAGACCTCCGAAAAGATTGCTTACCATCCAAAGACCATGGCCCTGGAGATTGGACCAAAGTTTATACTGTTTGTCTGCTTTAGAAGAATGGATGAGAGCTCTTCAGAAGACATCACTGAAATCTCACTTTCCTTGTGTTTTCTCCATTGCATGTTATGATTTCATTATATCAGGTGAAGATATAATGGAAGAGAATTTTTAGTTTTGTTTATTTGCTCATTTGCTTTTTTCTGTCTCACAGTCATGTCTCCTTTTCTAGGAACATTCTAATTCTCTTTTGAGAGTTAATTACTTTTGTATTGGTCACAATTTAACAATACTATTTTTAGCTGTTTTGCTTGAGTGGTGCTTTAGAAACCCTGAGCTTCCTTCAAGCGTGTATCCCCCACCTTTGCGCCACATCTGCATAGGTAACCCAAACCAAAACTGAACCCACATAAATTGCCTTTCTGTGGATTCTGATCCACAGTGACCATAGAGATAACCCCATTTGAAAAACAAAAGAATAGGACATATCTCAGTTATGTGGATGTACTTGTTTGGAAAAGCTTAATTTGAAAATTAAGACATATTTCTAAAACAATGTACATTTCAAAGAGGATCACAGATTTTTTTAATGACATAATAATGAAAACATGGCATATCAAAACTTGTAAAATATGGCTAAAGCAGTGCTTAAAGGGAAATTTATAGCTAAGAAGTTGTATATTAAGAAATAAAAAAGTTTGAAAACCAATAATCTACAAAATTATCACAAAAATTTGATCTAAAGAAAGAAGATTAATATAAACTTATACCAGATGATTCAAATTTTTAAGAGCAGTTCCTCATAACTTCAATAAAACTGATGTATTTATGGAGAAACTAGTGAAGAAATAGAAATAGAAGGCATAAATAATCAATATAAAAAATGAAATTACCAGCATAAAAATACATAAATATTTAAAAGACAATAAAATTGTACTGATATAAAAATTTAGATTCTCAAATAACATGAAAAAGATAACTAACAACATTGCAACTTCATTTGCTATTTAACAAGAACTAATATTTAAAGGGAAAATATACAAATAAAAACAAGTAGCTTTTAAACTTTCAGCTTTACAACTAATTAAGGACTGTAAGAATTAGCTACTGGGTATTATTTTCTACTTGAAATACCAAGTTAAATTCTGAATACAGAACATTTTTCAAGGGCAAATAAAGAGATAGAACATATTGTAAACATTTTCGGTATTTTGAGGTACCAGGTCTGACAACTCAGTCTGGAAACTTAATTGTTTAAGTGCTACATGTCTCATGGCTGAATATCACTACAGTCACCTCTGAAGTACTCTCTTTGGGAAGGTATGCATCCATGCCAGAGCCTAGTCCACCCTTCAAAGCAATTTCAGAACTCTTTCTGGAATGGCCATTGTGCACGGTAGCAGCACAGGGTCAAGGTTGCGAACTTAGTTGCATAGCTGTCTGTGCGAGAGTCCTTAGCCAGTACATAAATCACTGTATTGTAACACCCTCCATAGTCACCTCATCAGGCCCCCAGTGACTTTTTTCTTTGCCTGAAGATAGCGGAAACATTGAAAAGAAGACAGTTTGATGATACTCAGGACATCAAGGGTAATACGATGACAGCTCGGATCGTCATTCCAGAGAGTTCCAAAATTGGTTCGAAGGGTGAACTAGTCGCTGGCATCAGTGCATAGCTTCCCAAGGAGAGTACTTCGAAGATGACCATAGTGATATTCAGCAGTGAGGTATGAGACACTTTTTCTTGGATGAGTTTGGAAACTTAATTGGCAGTCCTTGTATTCATTCCCCATTGTTTGCAACCGTGTTAGATTCACCACTTCCTTTGACTCCAAACCTTTTACTTCTAGAAATTTCTGCTAAGACAACACTGTAAAACACTATCCACAATGTATGATTAAAGATATTCAACACTTCATTTTAATTTCTCCATCAGCCATCATTCCAAAAATACAGAAAAAAGGAAATTGACTGCTAGGTACACGCATATACTAAAATAGCATACAGCTATAGAATATATGAAAGTGTAATAAAAATATTCTTATATGTAGAGGAATAAAAGCAAGATATAAATTTATACAGTGTTTCCTTATTGCACAAGTGTCTGCCTTTTATTTCTTTCTTCGTCTATTAATATATACACAGTTTTATGTATTAAAACTGTAAAGGAATATCCAAAAGCATACATACTAGAGTCTCATTGTGAAGGAATTATATGTGGTTGTAATTTTATTTTTACTCCTTGTATTTTCCCTACTGAACACATTTGAGTTTTTTCATTAGAAATTGATTCATAAAAAGCAATGAACATACATGGATGTGCTGAATGTAGGTATGTAGCCTTCACTTAAGTAAAAATTATTTTAATAAAATTTGTTTTGTATCAAGTTTACTAAACGTCACACATTGTTAATTCCATTTGTTGTCTCAATAATGTTTCAGCATACACGAAGTTTTCACAGACATACAATAACTAACACACACACTGTATTGCATCTGTTCTTGTCCTGGGATCCTTGTGGTACTGATGTTGCTTTGGGTCACAGAGCTTTTTAGTATGAAAGAGTAATGGACTCTGGGACTAGGGTCGTGGGTGGTCATAACTGCTTGGGGAAGTCAGGGTGATCTGTTACATGTAGATTAGGAACTCCCACAAAGAGTGAAGTTTCACTAGTCAACGGAAAAAATTACTACAATTAGCCACTCACCTTAAGTACAGATCGCATGGTACTTGAAACCAGTCGGTTTTGCTCTGCGGTCATTATGCAGCACAGCATGACAGGCTTTAGTAGTTATTATATAAAGAGAAGAAATGAAGCAGCACAGAAACTTCCAACAGATCCAGATCATCTTAAAAATAGCACCTTTTCCCCAAGGCCAGCTGGCTCCTTTGGAGGTTACAGGATTTTAATAATACTCCTGAAAAGATTAACTGAAAGTTTTAGTTCCAGAAACCCAACAGTAATTAGCTTCTTCCATCTGCAGGCAAACTGACTCATGCCCAAGAGTGAGCCTGTCAGGGAGAAGAATGAAAGACACTGGAAAATAAAGTATTATAATAATACTTTTAATTTCAGATCCTCAAACTATTTTCTTCCTTTTTAAGCTGGGCAGTCTCTTGGTTGGGGTGTTTGTAGTTTTATAGTCATAAATTTCATGATATCTGCATTGGCAAGGTAAGTTTCACTACCCAAATACAGACAGTACTGCAATCAAGAGTCTCTTAAAAAATAGTTATATTAGATAACCAAAAAAGTTAGATTTGATGACACAAAATATTACTCTAAACATAGTATGTTTAAGAAGTATGCATTAGATTTACTATCCTATCATTTTGAAGATGGTTTTCTTTTATCATAGTGGTACATCAGGAAAATAACGTAAACTACATGCAGTCAAAATTGTGACTTACATAGTAAAACGTATGAAATACAGAAACTGTCCAAAGTAGAAATCTGTCAGAGAAGGAAAGTTCAAATACCCTTCACTCAAATAAGTGGTAAAAAAGTGCAAAGACTATATCCTGTCAAAAGTGACAAACTTTTGAGACACAGAGACAGTCCCCTAGTCAAGTTCCAGCTCTCACAGGCTTCACTGAATATATACATATTTTTTTAATAATTAAAGTAAAAATTACTAGCTATAAAAATAGCCTACATTCTGTGTCCTGTCTTATGACAGTAAGGACAATGCACGATTTGTGTTATTCCTTTGTTGTTGTTTGTGAGTGTGTGCACATTATGCTAAATTCTATTTCTGTATTTAAGAGAATAATTTTCTCTACTCTGACTATATTATTTGGAATGTTTTGTTGTTTTGTAAAATGCTCAAGACACAGTTCTGTTATGATATTTAAGCAATATCTTCATGGGTCTACTGGAAGGATTGTAAATGAAGTTCATAAAGTTTATTTTGGTAAGCTTTTTCATTTTACGTGCTCATCGAAAATGAACATTTATAACATTTCTGCAATCATGAGAACAGAAGTTTCAAAATCATGTAAACCTGGCACATCATCTTAGTATCATAAATTTATATCATGTGACATCTCACTATGAACACAGAGTTGTCTGATGTGTACAGTCAGATAATTTTTGCTCCATGTAACTGAGTTGTCTTAAATCAATTCCATGCTAATGACAATCTGTAAAAGTAATTTTTTTCTCAACTTTAATCCTCAAATATACTAAAATTTTAATTTTCACAAAATACACCATTCACTACAGTTTCAGAAGAGAATAAATAATTTGAATTAAACATCTAAGAATTAATAATAAAATGTGTGATCTTTTAATGTTCTGTATGAACAAATCTTATTGAAAATCATAGAAACAAAATTTCTAGAGGGAATATGATGATACGCCATTTCAAAATTTTCGAGATCTACCATAATTTTTCAAGAAGATTTTAAAAGGGGTTTTTATTCAGATATATAAAGCACTCTTACAACTGGCTTGGCTTACAGCTTACCAATAAGAAAGTAAATAACCTAGTATTAGAAAGGGGCAAAGAATTAAAATAAAAAAGATACACATATAGATGATGAACATATGAACATCATGATTATCATTATCATCCATCACTGAAATACAAATCAAAACCACAGTGATATACTTCACACCCACCAAGGTGGTTAAGAGACAAATAAACACATAAAAGATGAGCAATAACAAGTGCTGAAAAAAATATGAAGAAATTGTAAACCTTTCTAATTACAGAATTAATAGATTGGTATATTTTAGGGTATCATGGGAATATATAATATGTCAAGTTGAATCTGTGTTGGTAGGAACATGAAAGGATGTCGTTACTTTGCAAGACAGTTTTTTGTTCTCAAACTGTTAATCAGTTACTATAATACCCTTGACAGGGAAACATATCAACACAAAATCATGCACATAAATGGTCATGTGAATATTATTCATAATGATAAAAGTGGGAAGCAACCTAAATGTGTATCACCAAAGTGAGTTAGTTCTGTACACAGAAGTATTAATTTGTAATAAAAAAAGGATAGAATGTTCATTCTTGCTTGCTGCACCATAGATGATCCTTGAAAACACGCTAAATAAAAGAATACAAACCCACTGCTATCAAGTTGATTCTGACTCATACCAACCCTAGAGGACTGAGTAGAACTGCCCCATAGAGTTTCCAAGGACAGCCTGGAGGATTTGAACTGACAGCATTTTGGCTAGCAGAGTAGCACTTAACCACTTTGTGGAAGGAAGTCAGCCGCAAATCAGAACATACTTTATCATTTCATTTATGTGAAATATCTAGAATAGACAACTCTCTAGAGACAGAAAATAGATTAGTTGTCAGCACGAACTGGGAGGAAGAGAGAATGTTGCCTGAGTGACAATGCTTATGTAATTTCTTTTGGGTGAGAAAAAAAGATGCCAAACTTCGCGGTGATAGTCACATAACCATGTGAATATCTAAAAGCCATGAATTGTACTCTTTAAAAGGACTATCTTAACAGAGTACGTCTCTTAACTATTAAAAATATAATTTATATTTACATTATTTGTGTTTAGGTACATTTTATATTTATATTACAAATACAAATCAAAATAATGTGTTTAAGGTATCTAATTAAAAAAAAAAAATCCAAGGCAGGGAATTAATTCTATAGAATGAATTCAGTAGTATATAGCTACAAGTACTACACTTGTGGTCTAGTAAAATGGAAGAATTTTATACAGGAGCATGGTCCCTGGGAGATTTGGGTCCCAGAGATAACTTTATCATTAATTTTCTCTCATGACCTTGGCCGCCCCATGTGTTCTCATTGTGATCCAGTCTCTTAGGCTGTAATCTGAGGGAATTGAGCTACCTAATTGCTAAGTCTATGCCCAACTCTAAATTCCTATTTTTCATTACTCCTCTAGGAAGTTTTTATTAGCACTATATTAATATCATCGAACCTGGAACGTATCATTTAGAAAAATACATACAATTAAATATGAAAGCCTCCCAGATTACCTCTGCATAAAAATGAAGATTCCTTTTGGAAATCCAATAAAAATATTACCTCACTATTGGCACTTGAGAAAGGAAACTAACTATTCATAATCAGGTTAAATTAAGATTAAGAGGGCATGAATATACACAGATTGGGTGAACACATTCCAATATTTCTCCTTTAGACATTTCTGTGTGCTACTTTAATAATTTTTAAACAGTTTAAACAATCTCAATCTAATGTATAAATTTTCTTGTTCTTATTTACATTTTTGTACAATTTCTCAATTTTAGCTTTTTCCTATGACAAATGACTTCAGAATATTTCAGTGATAATGATTAAAACACAGCAAGAGCTAACTTTGGAGGACATGATCCGTAGAATATATAAATTGAATATTTAAATGGAAGGTAATATTAATGTGGATGTACTCAAAAGAAATTTTCAAGATGTCATATGGAATTTAAGTTGTTTCAATGTGACTGTGAACAGAACAAAATGAGATAGTTTAGTCCTGCCAAAGTAAATTTATAATAGCTTTTTAAACTGGAAATAAAACAGCTTTGGAATAAAGGGAAGAGCATGAAATGTCCTTGATATCAAACATGGATCATATAAAATATAAAAAATCTGTAGTGTGAGCAATGTAATTAGAGCAATAAATTTTAATTCTATATGCCAGTTATTTAGCTGAGAATGAAACAATTCCCAGATTCACACTTTGCATTTCTGCCTCTTTTAATATTCTATTTGTAATGGCCTCATGGAAATATTGCTGTGGATACAAAGGGTATCTACAATTTTTTATTGCATTACTGGTGAAGAAAAATCACACTTGTCACACTTTTTTATTTTTTTAAATAAGTTATATCCAATTTTTGATAATGCAAGGAAGCTCAAAGTATCCATAAAAATTGCTTTTGGAAAAATAGCCAGCAGCAATGTAACCCATGGGATAACCCTTTTATAATACAATAGAAGTCTGATAACTGTGTTTCAGAATTTAATTAAGTCTCAAGGATTAAATGATGTAAAGAATTGATTTAAAACTATTTTTTATGGTAAAAAATAAAGGAATTAAAGGAAGACACTAATCAGCAACCAATTTCCAATTTACTATAATTAAGAGAGATTTAAAGTAATAATGATGCTGGGGACAGGTTTGATCATTTTTAACACATATTTAGTTTGTAGCTAAAATTAAGTTGTTGATCTTATTAGGGCATCTAGTTTCTCAGAATTCTGAAACTCTTTAGCTTTTCCTGAAGTTATGCTTACATAACACTACTTAAAAATGATACTGGATATTGAAATTACATCTAGGCCTCACTCTCATCTGAATCATTAGTTTTAATAAGTTATCAAAGGTATGAATCCTAACATTTGGCATCTATATTGCAACATAATCATTATTATTTGAGGAAATTTGTTATTTGTGGAAATAACAAGAATAGATTCAACTAAGGATGAAAATTCAAATTTTTTAGTATTCACAACAGGATACGATATGAGTTAAGATACTATTTTTCTTACTTAATGTAATTATAAATAATTATATTTTCATTTCTGTAACTAGTTTTTATATACTTTTAAATAATTTCAAAAATATTCACTGGATAACTGTACTACTTGTAAACACATTTTGTATTAAGTTCACTGTGCACTAGAATCTAACTGAACAAATTTCTTGGTGTTAGTGTCAACATTTATTAGAGTAGGGGTATAAATGGCAGAAAGAGAATGAGATACGAGTAATGTATTTTATTTTCTAATACCATATAAGCTATATAAATACTATTAATGTGTTTTGATTCATTAATAATTACATTTGTAAGGAAATTTGTTTTGTACTGTCAGTTATTATACACTTCATATACATTATGAAGATACAAAGTTAGCTTCAAGATAACTTTTAAGATCATTAGAATAATTGGGAGCATAACAATCAAATGTATATTTTATATATTACTGTATTTACATTAGTTCCCTGATAATTTTGTCAACCTAGACAGATTTTTTTTTACTATCAGAAATAATAAAGAGCTTCTGTGACAGAAAGGTAGTTTTTCATTTGTTTACTGTTCAAATAAAATTTGATTTCTCTTTTTCCACAGAAATACACGGAAAAGCCATGCTCATGCAAAGCAGATGATTACCGAGAACAACAAAAACACGAGGGAAAAAGAGCCCAGGAGGACCTATGTGAATAGGACACTGTATCAATAGGTGACAAGAAGAACCAGATGGTGATGCCCAGTCAGGACCAAAGGCAACCATGACAGGGCACACAATGTTGAGTCCTTGTGGTAACGTGAAAGAAAGAGGGGTGCAGCTCAAGAACTCTACTAAAAGACCACAGTTGACGGTCCAATGGCCTGAGGGATCCCCTGGGATCCCAGCTAGACTTGCTGCTGCCCCTGTTGAGAAAACCTTACTGAGGTGTACTCTTCAGACAAAAACGGACTAGACTTGGGGACACAATGTGACCATATGGGAGGTGTACTTTATGGTTCTATGCACTTATAGGATGCTATCCTAACTGGTCTCTTTCTAGATGGGAGAGAAGAGGATGGAAAAGAAGGACAGGAGACTGTTAAGAGGATATGAAAAATATAAATGAAAAGGAGAAGTGTGCTGTCACTGGCCAAGGGGGAGCAGAGGGAGCTGCAGATAGGAGAGTCTGCAAAATTAATTTCAATGATATACTTTCACTTAATCACAGTAAAAAAATACATGGAAAAGCATGTTCAATAGTTTTGAAAACATACATAATAGGTTGTTTTACTAGTAGCCAATGCCAAACAAACAAACAAAAACTATTCTCACTGAGTCTGTTGCTTCTCACAGAGATCCTACAGGACGGTGGAGAACTGTGCCTTATGGTTTCTAAGAAGTGGCTGGTGACTTTAAACCACCAGCTGCTGGATTGGCAGTCAAGCTCTTACCCACTGCACCTTCAGGGCCCCTTAGCAAATACAGCTGCTTTACTAAGCTCAGCTAGGTAACTAAGAATGAATTCAGTTCTTACTTAATGGATCAAAGGTCCTGACGGGAAAGAGATAACATACTTGAGTTAAGTCATTGAGGAGAATGTATTAAAATAATTATTTATAAAGCTTATAAAGAGTGTAGGCCATCCACAACTTCCTGGAATAGTCATAGCTTTGTTGTCTAGCTTATTGTCCTTAAGTCTCAATGAGTAGAAATGGGAGAGAAAAACAGAGAGATAAAATCAGGAGAGAGGAAGAAAACAGAGAAGAGAGGAACGGGAATGGAGAAGAGAGGACTGCTTAAAATTGCCAAGGTCATCAAAAACAAAAAAAAATTGAGAAACAGGTACAACCAAAAGAACACTAAGAACACATGATTCCTAAATGCAGTGTAACAGTCTAAATCAAGTCCTAGAGCAGAAAAAGAAAGAGGAACACAGAGGATATAAAAATAAAATGTGAACTTTAGTTAACAATAAGTAATTTATTAATACTGGCTCATAATTATGAAAAATTTACATACTAATGTGAGATATTAATAACCAGAAAAAAATTGGTTGGCACATAAGGTAAATCTTTCTGCTATCAACCCAGTCACTCTGAAAAGTGAAAGCTATTGTAAGAGAAAAAATTTTCCTTTGAAACAAATGTTTACATCTGTATAGTGGGACTACTTTTCAGCTTTCTCCTGTGGCAAGTCTTTAGTTTGTTACTATGTATTAGTTTTTTAGGTTTGTAGGGCCTTTAATAGAGATTATACTTTAACGTACAGACAATAAAAATCCTCACAACTTGTCCAGTAAGCAACATTATGATACACAAAGAAAATTCAGAGGTGGTCAAAAATTTCATTTTACAAAATGAACAGTCAACAATCAAACAATGTGTTGTATTGGGCAAATCTGCTTCAAATGACTTCTTTGAAAATATTTAATGTTGAGCTAGTAGCTGCTATCTGAAGTACACCAAATGGTGCCAACTCAGCTGGAACGCATGATCACCAAGGACATCAACGACTGGAAGAAAGAGAACCCGGAAGACAGAAAGACTCACGTGAATGGGTGACTACATCAACAGGTGACCAGAAGACCCAGATGATGCCTGGCCACCACCAATGACAGCTGTGATGGGGCTCATAATGTTGAGTCCCGGGGCAACATGAGAAGAAAGCAGGGTGCACCCTGAGAATTCCACAAAAAGACCGCAAGTGATTGTCTGAAGGCCTGGGGGTTCCCCTGGAAGCATGGTCCCTAGAACTGATGCTGCCCTGATCATAAATCATTATTGAGGTCAACTCTTCAGATAGGAATGGATTGGACTTGGGGACATACAGTGTCCATATCATGTGTGCATTTTATGGTTCTATGCATCTATAGGATGTCATCTTACTGGCCTCTTGCTAGAGGGGAATGGAGAAGGTGGAGAGGAGGGGACAGGAGATTGTTAAGAGGATATGACATGTACAGAATGGAAAGGAGGAGTGTGCTGTCACCAGTCAAGTAGAACAGAAGGAGCTGCAGATAGGCGGGCATGCAAATTTAAATGGGTTTGTACACTCTCAATCACAAAATAAGTAAATAAATTTTAATGTTACTTTGATGATTAACATATGCCTCACCGAAGCCACGGTATTTTCAACTGCTTTGTATGCATTCAAATGCTGAACAATGAAAAACGGAAGACCAAATAACAACTGATGCATCTGAATTATGATGCTGGCCAAGAGTGCTAAGTATATAATGAACTGCCAGAAGAATGATCAAATCTGTCTCAGAAGCACAGCCAGAGTGCTCTTTAGAAGAGAAATGTGAGAAAATGCTTCTCATGTGCTTTAGACATGTTACCAGGACGGATTAGTCCCTTGAAAAGGACTTCATGCTTGGTAAAGTAGAGGTCAGTGAAAAAGAGGAAGACTGAATGAAACAGCTTAGCACAGACACTGCCACAATGGGCTCAGGCATATCAACAACCGTGAGGATGACGCAGGACTGGGCAGTGTTTTGTCCTGTCGTGTAAAGGGTCATCGTGGTTGTGAACTGACTGAATAGCACCCTACAGCAACATGTTACTCAGATAGTACTGTGAACCTTGGGAAACCTTACCCATTCCTTTCTAAGTCACTGAAGGATAGGTAATCCAAAACTCTCACAAAATGTAACATATTCTAAGAGTTTTTCTCTGAAAAAAAGTCCTTTGTTAACAGCTGGACCTATAGGCATGTGATAACACAGTAATAAAACAGTAATCTACATAGTGTCTTTCCATTGACACAGAAGTCGCTATGCACATTTTATATAGTGACAATATCCGAGAACATGGCGTATGTTAAAAAGAACTCATCTGAGCTACTTCTTTCACTTGAATGCCAGGTTACATTAAAATTGTCTAAGATCATTCATTCTGTCTTTATCTGAATTTATCAATTGAACGTGCCTCACCAGAAGAAGTGCTTGATTGACTTGAATTTCAGGTGTGTACTGGGACACTGTTAATTTAATGTCAGCCAGAGCTATCTATAGTAGTAGAATTAAGGGCAATTTCATTTTCTTAATGAGATTCCTCCTAAGAGATTGGCAGAATACTTGTAATGAGAGACATGCTACACTGTATAACATGGATATATTTCTCAAAATACCCCTGAGGAAAATGCCATTCTGTCAGAAACGTAAAATTAAAAATAATTGAAAACAACAAAAATTTTCCTTAAAAGAGAAACTGATGATTAAATACTAGAATTTTAAGAAAACGGATAAAATTAGATAGGTCTGATTTTTCCTTTTATTAATTGGGAACTCTCTGTTCAAGAGGATGACATAATAATTTTCATTAATCTAAAGCAATTTGCATATATTTAATATACATATTGCTGAAGTACATACGTTAGTTTGTATTTTACTCATGCTAACTCAGCTTTGAAATCTTAGTAGCACCATGGAACACTCAAAAATATAACCGAAGGCTTGAATTTAAACTATCAATCATCTCTTATTTATTTTTGACCCAATGGACTGATGTTTTTCAACTTAAATATTTAACACATGAAGTTTAAAAATATACATTTTGCATTATAGATGGAATAGTGATGCAAGTAGATAAAAAATAATGCCACAGTTATATGATTCTCACAACATAAAAGCAGAGAAACAAAGATGGATGTTAACAGCAACTGCAGAATATAAGCAATAATTGACAGCAGCATCTATGACAGAAAATATACAGAGAGGAAGAGAGACAGAGTCCATTAGAATCTGATCTCATGTAAAGTCTAGACATCTAAGAATGCTTGGCAATTGTCAAATCAGAATTATTGTGTGAACCGGAACTATTGCTTCTCACTGACTATTCACTCCACTGCCACCTGTCTGCACACCCGTCTTCTCCCCTGTCTGTCATCGATAGCATCCTTGATCCAAAACCCCTAAAAACTTAAGTGTCCTCTCAGCAATACATGAAGTTGTAGTTGACTCTCTGCTTGCCACAAATCATGCTTAAATTTCAAGACAAACCTAAATGGTTTGTTTTACTAATTTTCATGACATCTTTCACTATTTATTTTCAGTCATGATCCTCTTATCAGTTTTTATGGTATTATTCTTAACCGTTCTATTATAAAATGATTTTCTCTCTGACTCTGGCTTATTGACTCACCCTCAGTGATATCATCCACTCCTCTGATTTCAAGTATCATCTCCTCACCATATCTGTCTTTTAAACTTCAGTCCAGACTACCTCTGAACACGTCCACTTCAGTGTTGACAGAAATCTTGAAAATAAACAAGTAACATCAGAATCCTTTTACCTTTATTTCCTCCTATACATACAGCTTCAGTGAGTTAGTGCCAAGTGTTAGTTCTGAAGCCAGAAATCTGGATGTCATTTAAGGAGTCTTCCACTGCCACAAATCCGATGCATCACAAAGCCCCATGCAGTCTACCGCCTAAATTACTTTTAAATGCAGCACCACTCTCTGAGTTGCCACTAAGCCACTCAGTCTGATAGAGGTGTTGCATTTTTAAGACAAGGAAACATTTTGCTTTGCAGCAGGCTTCCAATTAGTTTCTTAACCTCTAGTATTTCATCTTCCATTCTTTTTTTCTCTTGTTGAGACTTAAAAATTTTGCAAAAGTCTGGGTATATCAACCAGATTATAAAACCCTTCAGTGACATCTGTTTAGCCTTAGATTGGTATCCAAACACTTGAATTTATCACATAAGTGCATGTATTATCTGTTTTTATTGCCCATTCTCTTGATCACTTTTCACTGCTTCTCAACTTTAAACTAGAGCTATATTAAAAGACTTCTTTCAACAAACAC
The DNA here is from genome assembly GCA_028571685.1 of Heterohyrax brucei. Lineage (NCBI taxonomy): Eukaryota > Metazoa > Chordata > Mammalia > Hyracoidea > Procaviidae > Heterohyrax > Heterohyrax brucei. Next base: position 92,875,577 of record CM053146.1, read on the forward strand.
ATATTCTATCATTCCAAGTTTAATATGTGCTTTTTCTGAGAAAAGAAGGCTGCATCAGATACAAATTTTGAAGACACATATATGTAAATAATTTAAAAAAAAAAAAAACCTATGGCCATCAAGTTGATTCTAACTCTAGTGACCCTGCAGGCCATAGCAGAACAACTCTACAGAGTTTCTACAGAGCACATCATGGATTTGAATTGCCAGTCTTTTGGTTTGCAGACATAGCACATAAATACTATGGTACCAGAGTTTCCATACATGCATATGGATACTTCAAAATCACTGAAAGTAGGTGGGACTATAAGCATGTTCTAGAACATCCTAACACATAGATTTAGTTGATGGACAGTGAGTAGATCCACCAAAGAAAGGCAGAAGAGGCCCAGCGAGCTGGTGAAAAACAAAGAAAAAATGCTGTCATATCAACATATCTAAAAAAAAAAAAAACATGTTTCAAGGGACAGGAAATGTGAAATGGGTGAAATGATGAGATTAAAAAATATAACAACATAAAAATAGCTACAGGACTTAAGATTATTGAAGTTGCTGTTGATCATAATTTGATGTTTTATTGGAGTGACTGGCATTTAAATAAATTGGGATAAAATTAATACTAAATAGGAGTTGAGAAGATGTCACAGAATTGTTGTCAGGCTTTCCAAACATACAATTTGAGGGAAATGATTTTTTAAAATGGAGATTTGATGGTAGTGAGTACAAGAAAATTGCTAAAATATCAATAATAAATGTAATTACAGCAGTGAAATTGTTGGGAAGTTGAGAGCAGGTTTTCTGCAAAATACACATGGGCTTGGTGTGGTAGCTCTGTTTACCCACTGGAACAGTAAAGAAAAATTACAGAAGGAAGAAGGGAATCGCTTTTGTTTATTTGATGTTATGCAACAAGGGAGGTTACTGCTTGATTGCCTGCTTTTCATTAAAATCTTAACTTATGTAAAGCTCTTTAAACCCTGTCTGGCCCTGAGTAAGTGTCAATGCCAGCTATTCGTTCTTCTCAATGGAGAATGAAGCAAAGTCGTCAGACGAAGATAATGGCAAAGGCAGAAAAGTGTGGGAAGAAAAAAGTGAAGTAATTATTGTTAAAAAAAAATAAAAATAAAAGCAACCCTCCCCCTCCTGAATTTTTTTTTTTTTTTTTTTCCCAGCTCCATGTAGCCAAGCCAGGTGCCGTCGAGTCAGATCCGGCTCCATATAAAATATCTTATTTTGTGTGAGTCCCTCGGCCATCTTCTCCACTGCTCCATTCTTGGTGTTTTTTCCATGTTGCTGTAATTGTGGTTAGGTTCCATGGAGTCAATTCCAACTCACAGCAATGCTACAAACAACAGAATAAAATGTTTGCTGGTCTTGCACCATTGTTACAGTGCTTGTTATGTTTCAGCTGTTGCTGCAGCCACTGTGTTCAGTCTATCCCACTGAGTGTCTCGCTTTTCTCTGCTGACGCTCTACTTTACCAAGTAGGATGTTTTATGTGACTTCTTTGGCTTTTCTCTGTTCTTTCACCACTCTTCTAAAAACACAGAGAGTCACAACTTATTGGTAAATTTTGAAATAATATACTTGTAATAAACAGTTTGCAACACCTAAGTTTCCTCATGGCAGTGATGTCTTTGCCATGAGCCAGTTATTGCCTTGGCTCCTCAATGCCACAACATTAATTAATAGGATAAAAAGCTCCTACAAAGTAAACATCTGTCTTGATCCATCACTGCCATACTTGCATGTGTAAATCTGTCCTACATTTGAGCTTATTGTAAGTTCATGTTTAGTCATGTCATGCACCTTAGATTTTATCATTAACAAAAGTGATGGGTTGTCTGTTATCTAACCCTCTTATTGGTCTCTTGATTCAAACAGAGGTTAAGAAAAATAGAACTATTTTATTGATCTCCTTAGAGATACCACTATCTTCCTGGTGATTACTGATTGTGTAGTCCTGGAAAAACTTGTTAATGTGTCTTCATATCAATTTATGTATTAATTAAATATGGGCCGTAATAGAGCCAATGACACTGGCTGCTTTTGAGCATTTATCTAATGCTTAAAGGTATGCTTGCTAGTTAGGAAATACTTTGGAAAAGGAGCTCTTTTCTTGAGTCATTCATAATAAAGATAATGTCAACTGAGTGAAACCAACACCAGGGACAGAAAAATAAAAGCAAAAAGTAGAGAAAAAGGAAGAGAGTACACTGCACAAACTTAGTGAATCTGAATTAGTTCACATATATTTTTAGTTTCAAATAGGAGGACCTCCTCAAATAGGAGATCAAAAATTCAAATCTGTTCTCTTCATAATTCCTCAAGTTGTTTATAAGAAAGGTGACAAGTTAAATAAGGAAGGAGCATAAATAGATTATTTAATCCAAGTTGACAACTGAACACCATGAAAATGACAAATTGCTTTGGTCCAAATTGCAATCTGTTAAATTATTTCCTAGGCTTCACCCCATTATTGTGAAGTCAAATTCTACTTACAGCAAGCCTATAGGACAAAATAGAACTGCTCCATACAGCTTCCAGGGCATGCCTGGTAGACTCAAACTGCTAGCCTTTGGGTTATCAGCCATAGTTCTTAATCGCTATACAACCAAGGTTTCCATGCCATGCTTAGTGCTAAATATTCATGATGTAAACATTCATGCAACACTTTATTGGAGAGGCTATTGGCTTGCTTGCTCAGAAGAAAAATTTAATTTTGTCAACGCCCAGCACAATATCCAAATAGTGGGAGAGAGATCATCAAAAGTGCATTTTCCTATTTTTTTTCAGGTCATTCCCCCATCTTGGCAAAACAAAAAATAAAACATAAAAACTAGAGGGAACATGAAAGGATGGTATTTCAGGCACAGGGGGAAAAAAAGGCATGAAAGTTAAAAATATACAAAATATTTAAAAAATGGAATCGGATGTGTATTGGGGGTATCATCAGGTAAAAGAACTGTATTTTATGCAAATAATGTACCTCTGTTTGCCAGCTGCTCCCTCTCTCTGTGAGATAGTTTCATAAGCACCACTATGCCATTTTCTTCACGTTGCTGTAAAAACATGTATATATCATACTGTGCTAACAAAAATACTTTGCAGGGGAAAGAGGCATTTGGCAAACAAATATAAAAACCCAAAACAAAAAAAAAAAAATCCAAATCCTCTTCCATAAAGTCAATTCCATCTCATAGTGACCCTATAGGACAGTAAACTGCCACATTGAGTCTCCCAAGAGTGCCTGCTGTATTTGAACCACCAACCTTTCAGTTAGCAGCCACAGCACTTAATCAGTATACTACGAAGGTTTCCTTCAAGGTGTGCACTATTCACACAAAAATACAGTAAGTAAACTGGAGGTTTATAAATCCAGGAAAGAACTTAAATTTTGCTCATAAAGTGATAGAACCCAGTGCTGTCGAGTCGGATCTGACTCATGGTGACCCTAGAGGTCAGAGTAGAACTGCCTCCTTGAGTATTCAAGAAGCGCCTGGTGGATTTGAACTGCCTACCTGTTGGTTAGCAGTGGTAGCACCAACCACTATACCACCAGGAAATAAGATATTGAATAGGGGACATAAAGGATAAGATGAAAAGCTTTGTGTTCTGGCTTTTTTTTTTTTTTTTTGACTCAGAATATTCTGAGATCCCACAGACTGAAAACAAGGAGGTCTTTAAAGTAAATATAAATGTAAGTTGGATAAGACTTGAGTGTGGCTAGATTTACAGTAATTCTCATCATTTTTACTGTTAGATACTATTGAGTCCATTCCAACTCACAGCAACCCTGTGAACAAGAGAACTAAACACTACCAGCTCCTGTGGATGCCCATAATCATTTTCATGCTTAAACCCATTATTGCAGCCACTGTATCGATCCATCTCCTTCAGAGTCTTCCCTTCGTTTCACTGATCCCCTACTTTACCAAGCACGGTATCCTTATCCAGGGACTGATCCCACCTGACAACACGCCAAAATACGTAAAACATGGTCTTCTCATCCTTGCTTCCCGGGAGCACTCTGGCTGTACTTCTTCTAGAGCAGATCTGTTGGCTCTTTTGGTGGCCCACGGTATAGTTAACATTCTTCTCCAACAACACAATTCAAAGGCATCAATTTTTCTTCTGTCTTCCTTATTCATCCTCCGGCTATTGCACGCAAGTGATGTGACTGAAAATACCATGGTTTGGGACAGGTGCACCCAAGTCTTCAAGAAGAATTGTTTTCAACATTTTAATGAGGCCTTTCGCAATAGATTTGTTCAATGCAATGTGCCTTTTAATTTCTTGATTGCTGCTTCCATGAGCACTGATTTTGGAACCAAGTAAAGTGAATTCCTCAATCCTTTTATCATTTATCATAATGCTGCTTACTGGTCCACTTACCATAATGCTGCTTATTGGTCCCATTGTGAGGCTATCTCCTTTCTTGATGCTGAGGTGCAATCCATACTGAAGGCTGTGGTCTTTGATCTTTGTCGGTGTTTCAAATCCTCTTCACTTGCAACAAGCAAAGTTATATCATCTGCATAACACAGGTTGTTAGTGAGTCTTCCTTCCACCTTGATGCTTCATTCTGATTCATATCATTTAGTTTATAGGATTAATTGCTCAGCTTACAGATTGAAAAGGTATGGTGAAAGGATATAACCCTGATATACACTTTTCCTGACTTTCAGCTATGCAGTGGCCCCTTAGTCTGTTTACATAATTATCTCTTGATCCACGTACAGATTCTTCATGAGCACAATTAAATGTTCTGGAATTCCCATTCTCTGCAATGTTTGCATAATTTGTGATGATCCACAAAGTCAATGAAACACAGGTAAACATCTATTTGGCATTCTTTAATTTCAGCCAAGATCCATCTGACATCAGTACTGTCAGTACCTTGGTTCCACATCTTCTTCTGAATCCACCTTGAATTTCTGGCAGTACCTTGTCAACATACTGCTGCAGTCACTTTTAAACGATCTTTAGCAAAATTTTACTTGAGTGTGATATTGATGATATTGTTTGATAATTTCCAAATTCAGTAGGATTACCTTTCTTAGGAATAGGTATAAATATGTGTCTCTTCCAGTCAGTTGGCCAGGTAACTATCTTCCAAATTTCTTGGCATAGGCTGAAGAGCACTTCTAGCACTGCATCAATTTTTTTACACCTCTCACTTGATAGTATACCAATTCCTGGAGCCTTGCTTTTTTACAAATGCCTTCGACGCAGCTACAACTTCTCCCCTCAGTAGTATCATTTCCTGGCCATATGCTACCTCTTGAAATGGTTGCGCAGCAACCAGTTCTTTCTGTTATAATGACTCCTTGTTTTCCTTCCATCTTCTTTTGATGCTTCCTGAGTATTTTTGTGTTTTCCCTGTAGAATCCATCACTATTGTAACTCGAGGCTTGAATGTTTTTCTTTAGCTCTTTTAGCTTGAAAAACGCAGAGTGTATTCTTCCCTTTTGGTTTTCCATTTCTAGCTCTTCGCACATGTCATTATTGTACTTGGCTTTGTCTTCTTGAGTTACCCTTTGAAGTCTTCCATTCTTTTACGTCACCATTTCTTCCTTTTGCTTTAGCTGTTTGATGTTCAAGAGCAAGTTTCAGAGTCTTTTCTGACATCAATTTTGTCTTTTCTTTCTTTCTTGTAATTTTAAATGTCTTCTTGCTTTCTTCATGGAAGATGTCTTTGACGTTATTCCACAACTTGTTGTTAGTGTCCAACACATCAAATCTGTTCCTGAAATGGTCTCTCAGCTCAGGATAGGGGAGTATGCTAAGGTCATACTTTGGCTCTTGTGAACTTCTTCTAATTCTTCTGACTTGTCTGCCAGTTTGTCTGTAGCAGCTTGAGTGTTGCTGTGATGCTGGAAGCTGTGCCATCAGTATTCAAATACCAGCATAATAGCCTATGGGGAACAGGTTTCAGCTGAGCTTTCAGACTAAGACAGACTAGGAAGAAGTTCCCAGTGGTCCACTTCTGAAAAGAAATAGCCAATGGAAACCTTATAGACAGCAGCTGAACATTGTCAGATACAGTGTCAGAAGATGAGCCTCCCTAACCCCCAGGTTGGAAGTCACTGAAAACACTATTAGGGAAGAGCTGCCTCCTCCAAGTACAGTTGATCTTAATGACGGGGATGAAACAAAGCTTTTGGGATCTTCACTTGTTGATGCTGCACAAGTCAAAATGAGAAGGAAAGCTGCAAATATCTGTTAACAATCAAAGCATGAGATGTACTAAGTATGAATCTAGGAAAACTGGAAATTGTCAGAGATGAAATGGAATGCATAAACATCAATATACTAGACATTAGTGAGTTCAAATGGGCCAGTACGGGCCATTTTGAGTCAGACAATCATATGGTTTACCATGCCAAAAACGAATACTTACTTGAAGAGGAATGGTGTTACATTCCTCAACAAAAACAACATTTCCAGATCTGTCCTAAGTATAGTGCTGTCAGTGGTGGGATAATATTTATATGCCTACAAGGACAGTCAGTGAATAAAACTTTTATTGAATTTTATGCACCGACCACTAAGACCAAAAGTTGAAGAAATTGAAGATTTTTACCAGCTTCTGCAGTCTGAAATTGATCAAACATGTGACCAGGATACATTGATAATTACTGGTGATTGGACTGCAAAAGCTAAAAACCAAGGAGAAGGATTGGTAGTCAGAAAATATGGCCTTGGTGACAGAAATGATGCCAGAGATTGCATGGTGGAATTTTCTGAGACTAATGACTCCTTCATTGCAAATACCTTTTTTAACTTACACAAACAGCAACTATACACATGGGCCTCACGAAATGGAATAAAGAAGAATCAAATAAACTACATCTGTGGAAAAAGATGATTAAAAAGCTCAATATCATGAATCAGGACAAAACCAGGTGCTGACCATGGTACAGAACATCAACTGCACATATGCGAGTTGTTATTCTACATGATAAGAAAATACCACATCCCTCCTCATTGCCATGCAACTTGCAGTGATTCCCTACAAGTGACATACATTTCCTTGTCCTGTTGACAGACTTAACCATGTGATACACTTGGGCCTGTAGAATGTAAATGGAAGTGTAGTGTTCTAGTTTCCTGGAAATGCTTTAAGTTATTGAGTGGATCCTTCCTTGATTCGCTCATTTCCCTCTGCAACAAGAACGGCAGGCCCTGAAGTGTAGCTGCTTCTTCAACTTGGGTGCTAAAATCAACAGATGTCTGCAACAGAACTGCAGCAGTCTATCAGCAATTACTGCCATCTAATGCGGGAGACAAAAGTGTTTGTTGCTAGAAATCATAGAGATTTTAGGCTTCTCTATTACTTTCATAGTATATTGACAAAATACACTGACTTATGACTATCAGTAGGAGAGAAGGATGAATTGGAAAACAGAAGCAGGATGATCTGAAATAATTTGATGACTAAGAAAAAAATTGAAAGTGATTCTTGCCATCTGGGTAATAAAAACAGATCTGTCCTGGTAGAAATACAAGCAGAGCGCTCCTTGGGAGCAAAGAAGGCAAGGCTGTGTCTTACATACTTTGGACATATTGTCAGGAGGGATCAGTCCCTAGAGAAAGACATCACGCTTGGTAGAGGAGGATCAGTGAAAAAGAGGAAGACTCAGTAAGATGGACTGAGACAGTGGCTGCAAGGATAGACTTAACTGAAAAGAGGATTGTAGATACGGCGCAAGACTGCGCAGTGTTTTGTTCTGTTGTTCATAGGGTCGCTATGAGTCAGAACTGACTTGATGACACCTAACAACAACAACAGCAACAGCAACAAAGTGCAGAAACTGTAATCCCAATTATCAGAACAACTCTGAAATACAATTATTGAGTTTCTTATTTTATGGGGCAAGTGGCTTAGCATGTTATATCAAATAAGAGGGCTGTGAGAAAGCAAAGCTGGTGACACTTTCCCCAAATTAATGAAACAGGAAGAGTAAATTTGTAGATAATAATGAGTAGTAAATTATATTAGAATTAATTTAGGCATACTTCAAACATGATTAATTAATTCATATCTCTACTATCTACAAAAATTTAAACTGTAGCCAGTGCTCAGACCAATATCTTTCAGCTTGTTTCTCCTACATCTTTTATATCTGATTTCTTGGCACTGCTTAATTCTTACACAGCTCCCCATGCTGGATGACAGTACAGTCACTAACACTTTAGGGATGATGATCACAAGGCAAAGAGGGCCACACTGAAATACATTTCTTGGGGAGAATTTTATTGTGTCTATTTAGGTGATGTGTCCACATCCTGGACTAATTACTGTGGACTGATGAATGACTGACAAGACCTGTAGCTATGAGATATGCACAGTAATGAGATTCACCTTCCCCTGAGAACTACTTAAAACTCTGAAAAGCTATTAAGAAAAGTAAGCAGGGCCTGGGCATAAGAAAGCTTAAAGGATAGTATTACATACAGTCATTGCTTGCAAATTAAATTTAAGCCTTACGTGGGACATCCAGTGACAGTTGAATATTTTGTTGGGACTCAGAAGAAAATCCTGCAGAGCAGCTAAATAAATAAATATATATATATACACACATTTTTAATTATTGGCAGATAGGTGATAATTAAATACTTTGTTTAAATGATGTAACTCAGAGTATTTATGCATACCATTTGGATAAAATTTTCAGTGAATTTTATATTCATTTAACTTTTCAATTTCTATTTAAATAGATTTTAAAATTTAAAAATTAATTAAAATAATAATTTATGTATTATATGTATATATATACCCACATGTACAAACAGATACACACAAATAATGTATACTTTTATGACTGTTTGCCAACCATACTTTATCCTTGCAAGGTATATTTGTAAGTATACTGTGATATTTTTTTAAAGCAACATACAAAAAAATATTGGCTTAGAGACACTTGTGAAAATGTGTTACAGGAGGAGGACATGATTGGCAAACAAACAGAAGGTGTACATCATTTGTGTAAAATACAGTGTGTGTATGTTTGAACACAGTGTAGTATATATATAAATAAAATATTTTCCCTAATAGAAATTACCATGTACATGATTTTCATTTCTTATTAATTTCCTTACACTGTCATTCTTAAAATATGAAATCATAACTTCAAAATGAAAATGATGTGATAAGCAGCATCATATACAACAGATCTGAATAAAGAGCCAATTTTCAGAAACCATGCTTAAATTTGTTATCTGTACAAGAATCTTTGCTAAATCCTACATGACACGGAGTGTCTTATAAGAAAGGAATGATATTTTAAGGTAATATAGTCTTGAAATGTATAGTCACAATTAGTATTAGCACAAGTAAAGTTTATTATACCAGACTGGTAAATACCAAAAGAGACCATATGGTACTGTAAACATACTTAACAACATGAGCATTCTAGAATAAGCATACCTTGAAAGACAAATGTTAGCTCCTATCTTCACAGCAATTATTCTAAACAGGTTTGATTAATACTAATAAAAAAATCTGTCTCTTCCAAGTACTCTGTGAAAAAGAATGAATATAAATATTAATTCAGTGTTGATAAAATAGTTTGTTTCAAAAGCTTTTTCACAACAGAGCATAAATGTGCAGTGCTTGGTGATAGATACTCCCCCTATGACCGCCAACGCTCATGAATGACTTTACACATCTAACTTTCTTTCTTTGTATCCACATTTTTCCTTTTGTTTTCATCGGTTTTTCCAAGTTGGTTTTAACCATTCTATGCAAGATCAATTTAAAACCACTGAAAAGAGAGCATGCCAAAAATATCAGCACAAGCACATAATCTCTGCATAAATTTTATGCATGTGGCTATCACGTACAGACCATTAAATAACAGGTACCATAAACACGTACGGAATCCATTATCATCACACACTACAATTTTTATTAATGTTTTCCTTTAAAAATCTGAGTCAATTACACTGCTCTAATTAGTTTTTGTTATATTTACCTTTTGTTTTTGTTTGTGTTAGAGATATGAAGAGAGACTGATGAAAAGTTTTGGGTGGTTATATTATTTGATAATAAACTTCAAATGAAAAGATTGCATAATAAAACTCAGTAGTAGGGTGTTCAACCTTAAAAACATAATAAAAACATAAAGGAAGATTTTTTTAATGTGAGATCCCATTCTAGGAGGAAAGCAGGAGAAATTTAAAAAAACCCTATATCTTAGAATGACTTGTTTCCATAGGCAACTGTAAGTTAATAAATGTTTGAAACACAACATAATACTGAAATGTTATCGTTCATGTATAGTAATCTCCATCACTTGTTCTAATTTATATATAGGGAACATGTGAGTTCTTTCTATTATTTTTTTTTTCAATGATTTTTAGTGACTTAGCTGTCTATGGAATTCCTGGAGGCATAGTTATTAAGTGCTACATCTGTTAACCAAAAGGTCGGAGTTGAAATCCACCAGAAACTTCCTGGACACTCAATAGAGCAGTTCTACTCTGCCCTGTAGGGTCACTTTGAGTCAGAATCGACTCGGGGGCAGTGGGTTTTGGTTTGGTTAAGAAAGAGGAAAACACAAGAAATGATATTTTTATTCCTGGTGGAAGAATGCAAAGTCAGGGGAAAGAGAAGAGAGAGAAAGAAAGAAGGGGAGCACAAGGGAGAGGAGAGAAAAAAGGGAAGGGAGACAAAGGAAGAAGGAAACTGGGAGACAGAAAATGGAGACGAAGAGGAAACAGAGAGAGAGCGAGAGCAGTCACGTGCATGGAAAACCAGCAATGGTGTGGTAAAAAACAGCAGTAACGTTGATCAAGAAACATGTGAGATGAACTCAAACTATGTCAACAGCCATGCGCTCAGTGAGGGGTTGTGGAGGGTCAGAAGTCGTTAGCAGAAGAATAAACTGGAGTTAACATAGGACGGCTGCAGAAACGCCCAATAGGTAAGATTTTGTTTGAAAGACCAAGTTCACCTGGACAGTGCCAGGTTTTTTGCTTATTTTTCCCCTAATTTGTGGGGCAGGGTTGCTGTGGACTTTATGTTAGTTAAAAAAATTACATCAGTGTTCTTGGGCTAGAGACAGTGAACTTGCAGTTAGTAGAATTACTGAACCTCAAATGGTACGCACAGGAAACAAAGTTTCAAGAAGCATACATTACAGGTTATTCCTAAAGAAAAACAATACTGATCTCTGACACTGACTAGGAATTTGGGGAGGAGTAGAGCGGGAAATTCTCTGTAGAATAGATTGCCAAATTTAAGGTTCTTTATAAAAGCTCCAGAATAATTCTCATAAGAAGTTGTGAGTGATGTTTTGGCCTAACTGACTGCAGTGATGGTTTGCCTGCAGGCAGCTGTAAGCAAAGACTCAAAATAGCATTTCTTCTCATAATGTACAGAACAAAGTACATTTATAAAATTTACGGGTACAATAATTCCTTGGACTATTCTGTTTCCATTTATATATACGATCCCAAAAGGCCCCGTGTAAAAGTTGTCATATTTTCAGTATAGATACTCTGTGTGAAATTCTCACAGGTTACTTAGAAATGCATGCAAGTTGCTGCTGAAAAAAGAAAAAAAGCATTCCAAACCAAAAATTCTTCTCTCAAATATTTTGAGTTAAAATTATACAAAATATGTTAAAAAAAATTAGCATACAGCAACTTAAATGACTTGATTTCTCAACTAAGAGACATTGCTTTGTTTCATTCTAAATCTATCCATAAAATTACAAGATAATGCCAGCAAACAGCACGTTTGTTTTCATTTCTGTGGTACTCAGAATATCCAGTACAGTAACCTACATAATTCTATATTCCCTAAATTAGAGTGGTTTTTCTCTGTCATTGATCTATAAAAGTTGGTGGTTCCAACACATCCAAAGGCATCTGGGATGACAGGCCTGGAAATCTGCCTGTGAAAGTCACAGGCTTCAGAACCGCATGGAACGGTTTCTACTTTGCAACACAAGTCAGAATTAACTTGATGTCAACTAAGAAAAATATTATACATCATATGTACATGTATGTATATACACACACACACCCACATATATATCAGGGTCCTGGTGGCACAGTGATTAACCATTTGACTGCTAACATAAGGTCAATAGTTTGAATTTACCAGCTGCTGCTTGGAAACTCTATGTGGCTATTCTACTCTGAACTACAGGATTACTATGAGTTAAAATCAACTCTATAACAAAGGTTTTTTTTTTTTTTCTTTCTCTTTTTTGTATACACATATACACACACATATTAGGTCCAACAATTAAGTTCAAGGACATAATTGTTCTAGGTGATACATACCTCATTGCTGAGTATCAGTACGGTCACCTTTGAAGTACTCCTCTTGGAAAGCCATGCTCTGACGCCAGTGCCTAATCCACCCTTCAAAGCAATTTTGAAAACTCTTTCTGGAAGGGCCATTGTACATGACAGCATGGTGGCAAGTTGGCAAACTTATTGTCTCTGAGGGCGTTTTTAGCCAGTAAACAAATAACTGTATTGGAACACCCTCCCTGCTCACCTGATCTGGCCCCCGATGACTTTTCATTCCTTGAAGATAAAGGAACTATTGCAAGGAAGACATTTTGATGACATTCAGGACACCAAAGGTAAAAGTACTAACAGCTCTGATGGCCATTCCAGAAAAAGAGTTTCAAAAGTGCTTTGAAGAGCAGACTAGTCGCTGGCGTCCGTGCATTAACTTTTCCAAGGGCAGTACTTGGAAGGTGACCATAGTAACACTCAGCAATGAGGTATGCAGCACTTTTCCTAGGAGGAGTTCACCAACTTAATCGGCAGACCTTGTGAAACTATAATAATTTTATGAGTATATGATTTTTAGCATCACTCAGGAATCTGAATGTATGTTAGTAACTGGATGCCTTTCAAAGCATTTTGTCAGACTTCTACCGATCCTATAGGAGAGAGTAGAACTGCTCCATCGAGTGAGCAAGTAGCCCCTGGTGGATGTGAACTGCCAACTTTTTTGTTAGCAGCTGTAGCCCTTAAACACAGTGCCATCAAGTTTTCTAAGTAAGAATCAGGTTATATTATTAAATAAAAGAATACTATTGAAAGAAGGAAAAGACAAACAGAAAGAAAACACAACAAAATATGAGAGAGAGGCTGGAAAATGTGGTTTATCAAATACATGAAACCAAATTGAAAATTAAAAAAACAAAAATATAAGCAAACAAAAATTATGAAATGTTAAAAATAAAGTTTAACAAATTATTACAAAACACAGATACATAGTTTGTGAACTTCTTTTCACAAAGCATTCACTTAAGATTCCTTGATAAAACAAATGCTGCATTATTAGGAAAGGAAATTATAAAAGACTATGAAGTTCACTTATGATCAAATCAATATTTTCTAAGGAGTTCTCCATTGAATACTGAAGCAGCTGGAGCTATTTTTGTATATAGGCTAGAGAAAGGAAATACGTAGAGACAAACGTACAACTCAAGAGAATAGGAATCATTTACTTTCAATATCACAGTAAATCAAACTATGTGGGCCAAATTACTCCCCACAGAGTGTATTTTCATTAGAATCATGCTAAAAGTACACTTCAAGGATATTTAACATCTTTAAGACACGTAGTGCTATTCATGAACAAAAACATGTATGGTTAGTTTTAATGAAAGCTATTCAGCCCCCCTCAATAAGATTTTGAGTATATTGTAGTATATTTCATTGGGCTTAATTAGAATGTTTTATAATTTTCAACATACTATTTTTTACAGTAATGTTGTTAAGAACCCCGATGTTTCAGTGGTTAAAGCACTCAAGGACCAACCAAGAAGTTCAAGCCCATCAGCTGGTTATTCCAGAGAAAGATGTGACAGTCTGCTTCCATGAAGATTTACAAGGTTAGAGACCCTTTCACCTTGGTGTTACAGAGTCATTTGCTGACTCATGGTGACTCTACAAGACAAAGTAAAACTGACCCACACAGCATAGGATCCCTATCAGTTGGCATCAACTCTAAGGCAGTGGGTTTGGTTAACATGTTTTTGTATGTTAGTGCCTTAAAGTCTATTTCAACTCCCAGTAACTCTATGAACAACAGAACAAAACACTGCCTGGTTCAAACTGGGTATACTAATTTACAGTCCACCAGTAATGAATCAGAATTTGAGTTGTTCCTTATTTTTGTAAACAGATGGTATTATTGTTTTTTGGAAATTTCTATTTAACTGTTTCTGTGGGTGTATAAAAACATCACATTGTAGGTTTTTTAAAAGTATTTTATTGTTCTTTAAGTGAAAGTTTAAAATGCAAGTCAATTTACAATACAAAACCCTGCACCCACATCACTATGCAACTTTAGCTGCTCTCCCCACCTTGGAACAGCATGCTCTTTCTTCCCACTCTGTATTTCCCGTATCCATTTAACTAACTCCTGTCTCCCTCCACCCTTTCATCTCTTCTTTGAATAGGAGCTGCTCAGACAGCCTCACGTATATATTGAAGCCGAAAAGCACACTCTTTGCCAGCACAACTCTATGTCTTATAGTCCCATCTAATTGTCTGAAAAATTGGACTTGGTACTTATTTTAGCTCTGAGATAACAGAGTCTACAAACCATGTCTTCAGGGGACCCTGTAGCTGGATGGATCATCAAGTGTGGTGTTTTAATAGAGCTGTAATTCTGCACACCTATTTATCTCCTTCTACTTCAGAAACTCTACATTGTGTTCCCTACAGGGCAGTCATTGGTGTAGTGAGGTACCATTTAATGATTCTGGTCTCATGCTGATGAGGTCTCTAGAACACATGCCCCCTCGTGTCTCCCTGGCTTATGTTTTCCTCCTGATTTTGACATCCTTTACACTCCTCTTACACTTCTCTGCTCTAGGTGGATTGGGACCAGTTGATGGCTGCTGGCTAGCTTTTAAGATCCCAGATACAACTCACCAAAGTGGTATGCAAGACATTTTCTTTAAAAAAAAAAAAAAAACAGTTAGCTGTGTCAGTTAACCTAGATATTCCCTGAAACCATGATCCCAGACCATGGTTTGCACTTGCTGCTCTATCCTTCAAAATGTTGGGTGTTATTTAGGAAACTTTTCAGCATTTGGTATACTCCAGCTGTGCTAACCTCCCTTCTATTGCATACTGTCTCTCCCCTCACCTAACCCTAATTTCAGTCTACTATCTAATCTATAAATATCTCTCTCCCTCCTTCCACAGCCCTTGTAAACATCAAATATTATTTTCTTCTGCGATTAAACTTTTCCTTAAGTCCTTATAACAGTGGTCTCATACAATATTTGGCCTTCTGCCACACACTAATTTCACTCAGCATAATGTCATCTAGACAATTCCAAGTTATGTTTCCTAAAATCATCATTGTTGTTTATCATTACACAGTACTCCATAGTGTGAATATACCATAGCTTGTTTATGTATTCATCAGTTGATGAGCACCTAGGTTGATTTCATCTTTTTGCTATTGTGGACAGTGCTGCAATAAGCATTGTATGCATGTATCTGTTCATGTGACAGCCCTTATTATCTCTAGGCTGTATTCTACCCTGGCCCCTAGGGTCGTCATGAGTCAGATCTGACTCGATGTCACTTGGCTTGGCTGGTATTCCAAGCAGAGGGAGTGGCTGATCACATGGCATGTCTATTTCTAGCTTTTGAAAGAATAGCCAAATTGATTTGCACAGTGGTTGTACCATTTCACATTTCCACCAGCAGTGTAAAATGTTCCAGTCTCTCTACAACCTCTCCAACATTTATTATTTTGTTTTTTGATTAACTTTAGGGGTTAGATGGTAACTCATTTAGTTTTTGTCTGTATTTCTCTAATGGCAAATGACTGTGAGCATTCCACCCAGGTGTCATCTTTGATGAAGTGCCTGTGACTACTTTTTAATTGGGTTATTTGTCTTTTTCATGTTAAGGTTTTGCAGTACTTCATAGATTACGGAGCTTAGACACTGCTCAGATTTGTGGCTGCCTTTTTTCTTTCCCAACCTGTAGGTAGATGTTTTACTTTTCTAATGAAATCTTTGGATGAGCTTAAATGTTTGATTTTTAGGAGTTCCCAGTAATCTATTCTTCTCTCCTGGTGTTTGTATATTGTTAGTAACATTTTGTAGTTTGTTTATGCCGTGTATTAGGACTCCCAGCATTGTCCCTATTTTGTCTTCTATGATCTTTATTGCTTTGGATTTTATATTTAGGTCTTTGATCCACTTTGAGTTAGTTTCTGTCCATGGTGTTACCTTGTTTCATTGTTTAATAGATGGATGTACAGTTATGCCAACACTATTTGTCAAAGAGACTGTCTTTTCCCAAGTTTACAGACTTTGGGCCTTTGTCAAATATGAGCCACTAATAGGTAGATGATGTTATATTTAGACTCCCAATTGAGTTCCATTGGTCTATGTATCTGCTATTGTCAAGTACTAGGCTTTTTCAAAGACCATGGCAGTGTAATAGGTTCTAAAGTCAAATAGTGTGAGGTCTCCCACTTTGTTCTCCTTCAGTAATGCTTTACTTATCTGTGGCTTCTTGTCTTTCCATATGAAGTCAGTGATTTGTTTCTCCATCTTACTAAAAAAAAGTGCCATTGGAATTTATTTTGGGACTACATTGTAACTACAAATCACTATGGGTAGAATAGACATTTTCATGATGTTAAGTCTTCGTATCCCTGAGTAAGGAAGGTTCCTTCAGTTATGTGGGTCTCTCTTGGGTTCTTGTGGTGGAGATTTTTCTTCTTATGTCTTTGATTAGATTTATTCCTAAGTATTTTATCTTCTAGGGCATATTGTAAATAGTACTGATTTGGTGATGTCCTCTTTGATGATCTTATTGTTGATATAAAGGAATCCAACTGATTTACGTATGCTTATTTTATATCCTGACACTTTGCTGAGCTCTTATGTTGGTTCCAATAGTTTTTTAAGGAGTCTTTATGGTTTCCTCTGTGTATGATCATATCATCTGCAAATAGAGATACTTTTACTTCTTCCTTACCAGTTTAGATGCCCTTTATTTCTTTATCTTACCTGATCACTCTTTCTAGAACCTCCAGTAAAATTCTGAATAGAAGTTGAAACAATGGGCATCCTCATTTGGTTCCCGTTATCAAGGAGGATACGTTCAGACTCTTTCCATTTGGGTGATGTTGGCTGTAGGCTTTACATAAATGCTCTATAATATAGTGAGGAATTTCCTATGTGTTCCTATTTTGATGAGAGTTTTTTTTTTTTTTAACATGAATGGGTGTTGAACTTTGTCAAATGCTTTTTCTGCATCCATTGATAGAATAAAGTGATTCATGTCTTTTGTTTTTTTTATGTGGTTGATGACATTGATGATTTTTCTAATGTTGAACAATGCCTGCATCCCTAGTATGAATCCTGCTTAATTATGGTGAATTTTTTTCCCCAATATGTTGTTGAATTCTGTTGGCTAAAATTTGTTGAGAATATTTTGCACCTAAGTTCATGAGAGATATTGGTCTGCAATTTTCCTTTTATGTGCTATTTTTACCTGGCTTTGGTATCAGGGTTATACTGGCTTCACAGAATGAGTTTGAAAGTGTCCTATCCTTGTCTATGTTCTGAAATACCTGTAGTAATAGTAGTGTTAGCTCTTCTCTAAAAGTTTGGTAGATTTCTCCAGTGAAGCCATCTGGACCATGTCTTTTTTTGTTTGAGAGCTTTTTAATTACCTTTCAATCACTTCTTTTGTGATGGGTTTATTTATTTGTTTAGTTGGTCTACTTACATTTATGTCATTTTGGGTAGATAGCGTGTTTCTAGACATTCCTTATAGGTTTTCCAATTTGTGAGAGTACAGTTTTTCATAGTATTCTGTTTTAGTTGTTTCAGTTTCAGTTTGGTCTGTTGTGACACCATCAGTTGTGTTTCTTATTCAGGTTATTTGCTTCCATTTTTGCTTTTCTTTTGTCAGTTTGGTCAGTGTTTTAATTGATTTTGTTGATCTGTTCAAAAAACCAGTTTTGATCTTCTTAACTCTGAATGGTTTTTCTATTCTCAAAGGCATTTAGGTTGCCTCTAATTTTCACTGTTTGCTTTTTCTGTTGTCTGAGGGAATATTTTGCTGTTCTCTTTCTGCTTGCTAGAGTTGTAGGGTTAAATATTCAATTTGGGTCCTTTCCTCTATTTGAATATGTGCATTTATGGAAATAAACTGATCTCTGAGTATTGTTTTTGCTCTGTCCCATAAGTTCTAATTTGATTCTACGAATTTCTTTATTCCATCCTTGATTTCATCTATAACTCAGTCACTTTTGTGCAAGATTTTTTCAGTTTCCATGTGTTTGATTTTTTTTCCTTCTTTTTTCTACTATTGATTTCTACTTTCATGGCCTTATGATCTGAAAAGATGCTTTTGTAACATTTCAATACCTTGAATTTTGTTAAGGATTGCTTCGTGGTCTAGTTCATGGTCAGTTCTGGGAAATGTTCCATGTGCACTGAAAAGAAAGTATATTTGGCTGCTGTTAGTTGGAGTGTTCTGTGTATGTCTTTGAAGTCAAACTGGTTGATTGTGGCATTAAGATCTTTGATGTCTTTATTGAGCTTTTTTCCTTAGATATTCCGTCCTTCACTGAAAGTGTGATGTAAGTCTCCTACTATTAGTGTGGAGGTGTCTAATTCTGTTTTCAATGCAGTTAGTGTTTGTTTTATGTGTTTTGGAGACCTGTTGTTGGGTGCATAGATATTCAATATGGTTATGCCTTCCTAGGGAATTTATCCTTTAATCGTTGTATATTGTCGTTCCTTATCCAACATGTGGGATTTTACTTTAATCTCTCTTCTGTCCTAGGGTCGCCATGAGTCAGATCTGACTTGATGGCACTTGGCTTCACATCAGAAATGAATATTGCCATTCTTGTTCTTTTTCTTTTTTTAATATTTTTAGCTTAATATACATTTTTTTCCCCATCCTTTAAGTTTCAGTTTGTCTGTATTTCTGAGACTAAGGGGTATCTCTTGTAGCAGTATACAGACAAATTATGTTTTTTTAATCCTTTCTGCCACTCTTTGTTCCTTTATTGGTGCATTTAATCCATTTGCATTCTGTGTAAATATTGTTATGAGTCTAGAGCTGTCATTTTGGTGTCTTTTGTGTTTTGTAGGCAATTCCTTTGTTCTATTTAATTTTCTATGCTGAGTCTTTCTTCTTTATGTGATTTCTTTTTATCTTTTTCAATTTTGGTGGCTTTGTATTTGCTGATACTTTTTTTTAAATTAATTTTATGCATAGAGTTGATAGTTTTCCCTGTGGTCACCTTAATATTTAACAGAATTTTTCTAAATTTAAACCGGTCCCTAGCTTTATTTTAACATCACCTTTTAACATCAATATGAAGGATCTATGACAGTTTTGGACTGGCAATTATCTTCCTGTAAGGTTTTGCATATGCTCTCCCATTGTCTTCCTACCTGCATAGTTAATATTTAGTAGTCCAAATTTAGTCTTACTGCTTTCTTTAAAGTTATTTTTTGTTTACCTCTTGCCACATTTAAAATTGTCTCCATATCTTTAGTTTTGATAAATGATTAAAATGTGGCTTGGTGTCTGTCTTTTGATATCTGCCTAGTGTGGAGTTTGATGATTGTCTTGAACTGATATTTTCTCATCTTTCATGATATCAAGGAAGTTTTCTGTTAGCAAATCTCTGGCAATTCTATCTGTATTTTATGTTATCCCCCTCTTCTAGTACTCTAATCACTAATAGATTATTCCACTTCATATAGTCCCTCATAATTCTTAGTGTTTCTTGATTCTTTTTAATTATTTTATCTGATTTTTCCTCTAATGTATTGATGTCATGTTCTTTACTTTCAGTCTCACTAATTCAACCTTCCATTTTCTCAGTTCTGCTCTTTGACTTTCTATTAAGTTGTCTAATTCTGTAATTTTATTATTAATTCTCTGGATTTCTAATTCTTACTTCTCTATGCTTTCTTACAGCCTATTCAATTTGTCATTCTCTGCTGCATTTTGCCTCATCTCTTTTCTAAACTCTTCTTCTTGGTGTTGTTAGGTGCATTTGAGTCAGTTCCAACTCACAAAGAACCTATAGACAACAAAGCAAAACATGGCCCTGTCCTGCAGCATGCCCACAATCGTTTTTATGCTTAAGCCCATTGTGGCAGCCACTGTGTCAATCCATCACATTGAGGGTCTTCCTCTTTTTTGCTGACCCTCCACTCTACCAAGCATGAAGGCCTTCTCCAAGGACTGATACTTCCTGACAACATGTCCAAAGTATGAAGATGCAGTCTTGCCTTCTTTGATTCGAAGGAGCACTCTGGTTGTACTTCTAGATCTATTTGTTCTTTTGGCAGCCCGTGGTACATTCAACATTCTTCTCCAACACCACAATTAAAAGTCATCAATTCTTCTTCTGTCTTCTTTGTTCACTGTCCAGCTTTCATATGCATATGATTTGATTGCAAATACCATGGCTTGGGTCAGGCGCACCTTAGTCTTCAAGTTGACATCTTTACTTTTCAATATCTAAAGGAGTCCTTGGAAACCCTAGTGGAGTAGTAGGTTAAGTGCTACATCTACTAACTAGAAGGTTGACAATTCTAATCTGCAAGGCACTCCTTGGAAACTCTATGGAACAATTCTACTCTGACCTCTAGGGTTGCTATAAGTTGGACCTGACTTAATGGCAGTGGGCTGTTTTTTAAAGGGTCCTTTGCAGCAGATTTTCCCAATGCAGTGCAAATTTTCCTTTTAATTTCTTGACTGCTCCTTCCGTGGGCATTGATTGTGGACCAAAGTAAAATGAAACCTTAAACAACCTCAATCCTTTCTCCATTTATGACGATTTTGCTTACTGGTCCAATCGTGAGGATTTTTGTTTTGATGTTGAGGTGCAACCACACTGAAGGCTGTGGTCCTTCACTTTCATCCGTGTTTCAAATCTTCTTCACTTCCAGCAAGTAAGGTGGTGTCATCTGCATAACACAAGCTGTTAATAAGTTGTCCTCCAATCTTGAAGCCTCATGTGTCTTGGTATGATCCAGCTTCTTGGATTATTGGCTTAGCATACAGACTGAAAAGGTATAGTGAAAGAATGTAGCCCTGGCACACACCTTTCCTGTCTTTACACCATGCAGTGTCCCTTTGTTCTGTTCACATGACTGCCTCTTGATTCATATACAGATTCCTTAAGAGCACAATTCAGTGTTCTGGAATTCCCATTTTGCACACTGTTATCCATAATTTATTATGATCCACACAGTCATATGCCTTTGCTTAGTTAATGAAACACCAGTTAACATCTTTCTGGTAGTCTCTGCTCTCAGTTGAGATCCATCTGACATCAGCAATGATATCCCTGGTTCCACATCTTCTTCTGAATCTCACTTGAATTTCTGACAGTTCCTTGTCAGTATACTATTGCAGTCACTTTTGAATGATTTTGAGCAAAATTTTACTTGTGTGTGATATTAACAATATGATAAGGTAATTTCTGCATTAGGTTGGAACACCTGTCTTTGGAATAGGCATAAGTATGGGTCTTTTGCAATTAGTTGACCAGGTAGCTGCCTCTAGATTCCTTGGCATAGATGAGACAGCACTTTCAGCATTGCATCTTTTTGTTGAAATATCTCAATTGATATTCCATCAATTCCCAGAGCCTTGTTTTTCGCCAATGACTTCAGTACAATTTCAGCTTCTTCCTTCAGTGCCATTGGTTCTTGATCACATGCTGACTGGTCCAGTGGCTGGACACTGACCAGTTCTTTCTGGTGTAATGTCTCTGTGTATTCCTTCCATCTTCTTCTGATGCCCCCTGAGTCATTTAATGTTTCCCCTGTAGAATCTTGCACTATTGCAACTCGAAGCTTCATTTTTTTTCTTTAGTTTTTTCAGCTTGAATAATGCAGAACATGTTATTCCCTTCTGGCCTTCCATTTCCAGTCCTTTGCAAATGTCATTTTAATACTTCATTTTATCTTTTTGAGCTGCCCTTTGAAATCTTCTGGTTAGGTCTTTTACCTCACCATTCCTTCCTTTTTCTTTAACTGCTCAACATTTGACAGCAAGTTTCAGAGACTCTTCTGACATCCACTTTGGTCCTTTGTTTCTTTCCTGTCTGTTTAATGACCTCTGGCTCTCTTCACAGATGAAGTCTTTGATGTCATTTCACTATTCATCTGGTCTTTGCTCATTAGTGGTCAACACATCAAATCTGTTCTTGAGATGGTCTTTAAACTCAGGAGGGATACACTCAAGATCATACTTTGACTCTCATGGACTTGTTCTAATTTCCTTCAGTTTCAATTTGAATTTGTGTATGAGCAATTGATGATCTGTGCCACAGTCAGCATCTGGTCCTTTTCTGCTTGCTGATATGGAACTTTTCCATCATCTTTTTCCACAGATGTAGTTGATTTGGTTCCTGTGTATTCCATCTGAGTAGGTCCTTGTGTACAGTCACCATTTGTGTTGGTTATAAAGGTATTTGCAAGGAAGTCGTTAGCCTTGCAAAATTCTATCATGTGATCTCCAGCATTATTTATATCACCAAGACTGTAGTTTCCAACTATCAGTCCTTCTTCATTTCCAACTTTTGCATTCCAGTTACCAATAGTTACCAATGCATCCTAATTACATGTTTGATCAATTTCAGATTGCAGAAGCTGGTAAAAATCTTCAATCGTTGTCCTTAGTGGTCAGTGTATAAATTTGAATAATAGTCTTATTAACTGGTCTTCCTTTTAGGCAAGTGGATGTTATTCTGTCACTGACAGCATTGTACTTCAGGACAGATCTTGAAATTTTTTTTTTATAATGAATGCAACACCATTCCTCTTCAAGTTTCATTTCCAGCATAGTAGACCACATAATTGTTAGATTCAAAATGATCAATACCAATCCATTTCAGCTCACTAATGCCAAGAATATTGATGTTTATGTGTTCTATTTCATTTTTGATGATTTAAAATTTTCCTAGATTCGTTCTTCATAAATTCCATGCTCCAATTATTAATAGATGTCTGCAGCTGTTTCTTCTCATTTTGAGTCATGTCACATCAGCAAATGAAGATCCCCAAACTTTATTCCATCCATTTCAAAAGTTGACACTGACTGTGGAAGCAGCTCTTCCCCAGTCATCTTCTGACTGACTTCCAACCTGGAGGGCTCGTTTTCTCACACTATATCTCACAATGTTCCATTGCTATTCATAAAGTTGTCCCTGGCTATTTCTTTTCAGAAGTAGACTGCTGGGTCCTTCTTCTTAGTCTGTCTTAGTCTGGAAGCTCAGCTGAAACCTGTCTACCATGGGTGACCCTTCTGGTACCTGTATACCAGTGGCATGGCTTCCAGCAGCACAACAACAAGCAGCAACCACTTAAACAGCTCTAAATATTAATCTTTTTGTATTCTGCCTCTTATAAGTCCAATAAGTTCTCTCACTCTGGGACATCTGAGTCTTTGTTTCTGAAGCTTTTTTAAAAATCATTATGGTGTACCTCTTTAAGTACTTTGATGTGGAGTGTTATCTCTGAGCCATTAGTAAGTTGTTGAATTTATTTATTTTGTTTACTTACTGTATTCTAGTTTCTTGTTTTGTTTTGTTCTGAAATGTCCAAATAGATTGGTCATGGGTGCTAGTTTTGTTACTGGTGCCTTTGAAGTTTTAACATCCTGTCACCAAACGATTAGAGCTGTTATTAAACATATGAGTCCAAGAGTTGGTTTCCTTTTTTGTATGGATTCAGCTCAGGTGTCCAGGTAGTCAGCCATCAGGTGTGTGGTGCAGACACTCACATATTGTCCTAGATGGACACGGGTGATCGTTATAGGCACAGGTATCTGGATGCAGCCACTGAGAAAAGGAGGGAGCTACTAGCCACGTTCAAGCATCTGTAAGGACCCTTTTGTCTGAATCTAGACAAAGGATCAGTTTCTGCCCTGAACTTCCAGCCCATGGGAATCCGTAAATGTTTTTGTTCTTGTTCTTTTCCCCCTTTTCCCTGTTTGTTAAATTGCTTCCTCTCTGAGTCTTGGAGAATGGTTCAGTGTGGACTTAAGGAGCCCTCTTTCCAGCCTACTTGAAGCCTGTTAAGATGTAGAAAAAGGAGTGGGAAGTAGTAGGAGAAGGGAGAGAGGTCTAGCACAAGAGAAAGAGTTAGACTTACATGTGGTGATTTACTCACAGAAACATAGCTTTTGATGATCTTGTGGTGTTCTTCGCTGTTTCTAGAGGTGTGAGTGGATTCTCCAGCCAGTTTCACCTGCTGGGAAGGATGCTTTCCAACTGCCACCATGCTCAGGTCACCACACTGGCTGCAGCCATTTCCTATCACGTCATGCCTGGCAAATCCTACTGTCCCTTTCCCATTGTTCAGGTCAGTTTCTCAGACTTTCCCTTTGTTTTTCTGGGTTACTAGATTGCCATATGTAATTGTCTTAGACTGGGTTTTCTCGACGGCACTTGGCTTGGCTAAGCTGACATAATCCTGACCACAGTAATGGATTCATTTGTTCTTTGGGGTCTTTGTTGTTAGAGGGATCAAAGGAAGCATCTGACTATTCCATCATCTTGGATTTTCCTCTTCCTGCCACACTGTAGTTTTAGTTGAATCTATCTAATATGAATTAAAGTGGCTAAGAGCTACAGCTACTAACCAGAAGGTCAGCAGTTCAAATCCACCAAGCACTTCTTGGAAATCCTATGAGGCAATTCTACTCTGGCCTTCAGGTCACTGTAAGTTGGAATTGACTTGGTGGCAAAGGGTTTGGTTTTGCTTGAATGACTAATAAATTTGAACATATTTTGAAGTCCCAAATCTCTCTCTTGTAAAGTACCTATTTAAACAATTATACATTTTTCTTTTACATTCTCTGTCTTTTTACTGTTGATATTTAGAAATTCACTGTAAGTTCTGGATATAAATTCTTTAACAGTTCTGTGTTAAAATATATTCCCCTATATTTGGAGTTTGTTTTTTATGCTCTTAATGTTGTATGTATTTCCTAATTTTACTGTAGCCCAAGTTATGAATCTTTTCCTTTGATGTATTTTATATCCTGCTTTCAAAAAAACATATGTTTCAATCCCACAGTTATAAAGGTCTCTTCCTATGATTTCTTCAGGAAGTAATATTCTTTTATTCCTAGTTAAGTTTTATGACCCACTTTTAATTAGATTTTGTGTTTATTATAGGAATCAAGTATTATTGTTTCATTATGGATAGCCAATAATCTCAGTATCATTGATTGAACATATCTTCATTTTCACATTTTGTTTCATTGGCATCTTTGGAGTAAATCAAGTGACCACATATTTGTGGATCTATTACTGCACTTTTGTTCTGCTTGTTTGTTTGTTTTCCTTTACGCTAATATATATAGTTTTGTATGAATCACTCTCAGTGAGCTTTGTAGCCTAAGTCACCAACTTAAATTTATGGATCATCGGTCATTTACTTATCTACTCTCTATGTTTGATACCAAGGTTTTTCAGGCATCCATTGGGAAGCTGATGTCAATGCAAGTTTTGCATTGGGCTTCTAGAACTGTATAAAAAGAGGGGACAGTGGCAATAACCTTGCTATAAAACTATGGGAATGATATAAAACTTTCCAAGGGCTATTCAAGCCAACAAGCAAAGAAAGTTACCACAGACAACAGAGAGAGTAGACAAGGCTGTGCAGATGTGAAGTGCTATATTAACAAGTCTGGTACAATCTAGATAGATATACATCATATAAAAACAAGACATTCTCTTTTTTTCCCAGAGAAGAGAGATGCAAGTTGAATGTTTTAAGATTAGAGTGTTTGAGAATCCAACCATAGTCCCTTTTGCTGCAATAAGAAGATTGTGAAGTGAGTCTAAATCAAATAAACCTACAGTATAAGGAACTTCCAGGGATGTCTTAGTCTGCTAGTACTGCCATTACGGAAACACCGCAAGTGGATGGTTTTAACAAGAGAGATCTTATTCTGTCACAATCCAATCAGCTGAAAGTCTAGATTCAGGAGAAGGCAGATCCAGGAGAAGGCTTACTCTCTTAGCTTTGGAGAAAGGACCTTGTCATCAATGTCCCCAGGATTTGGAGCTTCTGAGGCACAAGGACCCTGAGTCCTTTTCAAGGGATGTGCTCTGCTACCAGAACTGCTTTCTTGGTAGTGCAAGATTCCCAAATCTCTCTGCTAGCTTCTTTTTATATTTTAAGAGATTACATCAAGGCACGGTATAATCTTATACATTGAATCCTGCCCCACCAACACAACTGCTGCCCACCTCCCTCATTAACTTTGTAAATGCAGAGTTTACAGCAATGTAGGAACATCATACAGTACCAAGAATCATGGCCTAGTCAAATGACTACACACATTTTGGGGGAACACAATTCAATCCATGACAGGAGGCATTTAAGAAGTTCTGAGTATGAACAGGTAGGTCCTAGATGATAGAAACATGGATTAGGTAAGTTGTGATTATTTTGATATCGTGATTTTTTTTTAACAATAAATCTTTTCCTGTTAGACAGACATTCTAAGTTAGTTATTAACAAAATAATATGCTATCTGGGGTTTGCTTTGTAATTCTTCAGTAAGTGACAGACACACAAACAGAAAGTATGTGGGGAAGAGTTACATAAAATAATATTGACAAACATGTTACCATGTTTTGAAACAGGGTAGTAGGGATTCCCATGATTCTTATATACCCTTGAAACTTTCCATAACAAAATAAAACTAAGTTCATAGTCTATAGCATTTGAAAGGGAAATATTTGCATTACTCAACACACCATAAAAAGTACTTAGATTTATCCCTTAAATGTAAACGTGTAAATGAACTTTTTAGATGAGTAAGAATCTTTTCACTGAGTTGGATTTTTTCAGGAATAGGAAAGACTAGCCATTGATCATGTGGCTAGTAACTGATTAGTACTCATTATAAAATGAAAGAATTCTACCTGTGTTGACATTATTATATATTATAAAGTCATTTTGAAAATTTTTTAATTGTTAACTTCAGGTTCAGAAATCTTAAAAATTGAAAACCTTAAAATTACCCACATCACTAATTAAATGAGTTATGTAAGGGTTGAAACCAAGAACTCTAAATTCCTTGTCTTTCTTGCACGTTTAACTCTCATTCTCTAAAATTAATTCTAGTTCTTTTGCTGTTGCTGTTGTTGTTCAAGGACATGTATGTACTTGTTTTTATGCAAAATTTAATAGAAAATTTTAAAGCATTTCAAATGTGGTCTTCGATGATTTTGGTGTTTGGCTTCATGATGATTTACGGCTGTTTTTAGCTCTCTTCAAAATTTAAATGCATGAATTCTCTGGGTATCTGCCAGGAGACATATGCCACAGAAACCACCAAGAATATCTTATAAATAGTTGTTGTGATTAAGCTTTAATGGATTCCTTAGTAACATGCCTATTGCTGACACTGACAACAGAAATATGTGTTGCATCTCCTAAAAATGATATATACTTCATTGCTTTCAGAACCTTTTGGTCTCCCTTGATGGTAAAGCTTTCCAAGGCTGACTGGATAATAACAGTGTGTAATATTGCATCACTTTTAAAAGGTATGCTTCATCTTGTAACCTCTAAAGCAATCACTTTGCTTCTCTTTTTAAAAATGAGCATGTTTCTATAGATAAAAATTAGAAATTTCTTTTTACATGATTTTTCTTTCTGAAATCTATGTTTTCTGAAAAGCCAATAATAGAGCTTTTTAAAAAAAATCTGTACCATTGATAGTGTGGTGCATTTTTGGTTAAAAAAATAAAAAAGTTGAGGTGGAGTCAAGGTGGCAACTAAGCACACGTCTCCTTATATCCCTCTGGAAACCGAGACCTGAACTGATAATCAAATGGAGCCTTCTGGTCACATAGTGAGCTCCAGGACACTGCACAAGGCTGTTAATTTGGACTTCATAGCACTGAATTAAAAACTCTTCTCTTTCGCTGACTCCCATTCTTGGCTAGCCCTGGTTCTCACAGTCTGAAGGTAATGCACCACTGTGAATTTTTTTCTCTGTCTTGGCCACTAGGCAGAGCTGGGTCTTGCCTAGTTGCTAGTCTCAGACACATTGTTGGTAGGATAGGCAGGACTCTGTACACCTAGACAATTTGGGCCTGTCTTTTTATCTCTGCCACAGCGTGGTTTGTACAGACCCCACAGTGCCTATGTGCATGATGCCAGGTTGGATATGGAGATTTTAGCAGGACCTAATTCTTAGCCTGGGAGCCAGCACCTGCAAACAGGACAGCACTTCTCCGACAGAAAAGCAGCAGTTTACACAGTGTGGCCTAAGGCTGGGCCCTGTCAACAGGGGCCAACAGGGCAGTAAAATTGCTGTATTTTGAACTAGTTCGTATCATCTGGGGTTGGATATAGAGGTGCTTACTTTGCCAGTTGGGAAGAGGGACCTCTACACCTGAAAATCTTATTGATTTGGGAAGTGGTCAGATATGTTTTGTTTTACATTTTAAGACAGCCTAGAGAAACATCTGCGGTCCATCCTCATAGTATCTCTCCCAGCCTCTACATACTCACATTGGACCCAAAAAGCAACACACACTTGTGACAAACAAGAAATCACCCATGGCTTCAGAAGGCTCACAAACAAAACAACCAAGGAGTTTTCCAGATGAAGAAACTTTTATGAAATCATCGGAAGATGAATGCAAAAGGATTATATACAGAGCCCTTCTAGACCTTACACAAAATGCAGCACAACAAAATGAAAAATTAAGCAAGCTGGTCAATCTGATGGAAAACCAGTACTCTGAAATTCAACAGATCAAGAACAAAATCAAGGACATAGAAACCTCCATTCAAAGCCAAGAAAACAGAATGGAACAAATGGAGAAAAGAATTTCTGACTTGGAAGACAGAGCTACTGATCCCAGCGTCTATGAGGAGAAATCAGAAAAAAGAAACAAGAAAAATGAAGAAATATTAAGAAGCATGTGGGACTCTATTAAGAGGAACAACCTTCGATTAATTGGAGTCCCTGAACAGGTTGAAACACCTGAAAACACAGAGAGTATCGTTGCTGAGCTGCTGACAGAAAACTTTCCAGAAATCATGAAGAAAGAGAATATAGATATCCCAGATACATACTGTACGCCACCCAATATAGATCTCAAAAGAAAGACTCCATGACAAATCATAATCAAGCTTAACAAAATGAAACACAAGCAGCAACTCTTAGAGGCAGCAAGACTCAAGGTAAAGCTAGCATTCAGAGGGAAACGATATAGGCTTTCATCAAATTTCTCAGCAGAAACCATGCTGGCACGGAGACAGTGGAATGACACAATCAAAGCCTTGAAGGAGAAGAACTTCCAACCAAGAATTACATATCCTGCAAAACGGTCTTTCAAATATGAAAATGAAATAAAGACATTCCCAGATAAACAGAAACTCAGAGACTTTGTAAAATACAAACCAAAACTACTAGAAATACTGAAAGAAGCTCTGGGCTTTGGCTTAGAAAAACAAAACCACTAACTTTATGTTTTAGACTGACACGTCATCCAAAATTCTACTCAGTTAGGGAAGGCTCCAAACTCAATTACAGCTTTAATACTGAAAGAAACAATTGAGTGATTATCATGAAAACAGTAGTGCCATCATATTAAAAAGGGATGTACTACAGTCATTATACTCCTTCCAGATGGAAAAGAAGATGACAAGACTGGTAGTAATTAAAATTGGGTTTATATATAGTTTATTAAGGGGGACCATTGGGGCAGCCATAAAGCACAACAAAGATGCAAGATATCATATCAAGAAATATAGCACAGGAGTCTCAACAACTACAAAACCAGCTCTGAGAAATGTGAAAAATCAACTCACAAAAGAGAATGTCCCGGAACAGACTAATAAGAACAACAGAGAAAATAAAAACATAAAAATAAACACATCACAGTGGCAACACTGAACACATACCTATCAATAATTACATTGAATGTGAATGGACTGAATGCTCCAGTAAAGTGACATTAAGTAACATCTTGGATCAAAAGACATGACCCATCCATATATTGTCTACAAGAAACTCACTTGAGACTTAAAGACAAGAACAAATTCAAAATTAAAGGATGGAAGAATATATATCAAGCTAACAATGAACAAAGAAGAGCAGGGGTGGCAATTCTAATCTCAGGCAAAATCAATTTTAATGTAAAATCCAGGGGTGGAGTCAAGTTGGCGGACTAAGCACACATCTCCTTATATCCCTCTGGAAAGCAAGACCTGAACTGACAATCAAACAGAGCTTTATGATCACCTAATCAGCCTCAGGACACGGCACAGAACTGTTAATTGGGACTTCATACCACTCAGTGAAAAACCTCCTCTCTTTTGCTGACTCCCACTCCTGGCTAGCCCCGGCTCTCGCAGATGGAAGGTAAACACACCATTTTGACTTTTTTTTCCTTTATCTCAACTGGCGGGTGGAGCTGAGTCTTGCCTGGCGGCTGGACTCAGACGCGCTGCGGGGATAGGCAGGCGAAATTCCCATATTCTGAGAGCCAGGCTCGGGACTCTGTTAATCTAGCCATTTTGAGCCTTTCGTTTAGTAGCTGCCTCAGCGGGGTTTGTGCAGAGCTTCCCTGTCAGTGTGTGGGATGAACACTGTTGGTACCTAGATTTTAGCGGGACCTCATTCTTAGCCTCAGAGCCAGTGCCTGCAAACGGGACAGCACTTCTCTGACTGAAAAATAGTGATTTTGCACAGTGTGCCTATGTTGGGGGCCCTGCAACAGAAGCAGAGGAATCACTACCTCTCAGCACCTTTAGCCCCTCTGTCTGCTGCCTGTGTGAAGGACGCCATCTTGGATACGGTGGCCGCAGCTGGACATAATTCTTAGCTTGGGAGCCAGAGCCTGCCCACAGGAGAGCGCTTTTCTATCAGAGAACCAGTACTTGACGCAGTGTTGGCTAAGGCTAGGCCCGGTCAGCAGAGGCCAACAGGGCAGTAGCATTGCTGTATTCTTAACTAGTTTGTTATCATCTGGGGTTGGATATAGTGGCGCTTACTTGGTCAGATGAGAAGAAGGACCTCTACACCTGAAAACCTAACTGACTTGTGAAGTGGTCAGATACCTTTTGCTTTACATTTTAAGACAGCCTAGAGAAACATTTGCAATCCATCCTCACAGTGCTACTTACAGCCTCTATATACTCACATGGGACCCAGAAAGCAACAGACAACTGTGGCATACAAGCAATCACTCATGGCTTCAGAAGGCTCCCAAACAAAGCAACCAACGAGTTTTCCAGATGAAGAAACTTTTATGAAAGCATCAGGAAGTGAATACAAATTGATTATATACAGAGCCCTTCTAGACCTTATACAAAATGCAGCACAACAAAATGAAAAATTAAGCAAGCTGGTCAATCTGATGGAAAACCAGTACTCTGAAATTCAACAGATCAAGAACAAAATCAAAGACATAGAAACTTCCATGCAAAGCCAAGAAAACAGAATGGAACAAATGGAAAAAAGAATTTCTGACTTGGAAAACAGAGCTACTGATGTCAGCGTCTATGAGCAGAAATCAGAAAAAAGAAACAAGAAAAATGAAGAAACATTAAGAAGGATGTGGGACCCTATTAAGAGGAACAACCTTCGATTGATTGGAGTCCCTGAGCAGGGTGAGACATCTGAGAACACAGAGAATATTGTTGCTGAGCTGTTGAAAGAAAACTTCCCAGAAATCATGAAGGAAGAGAATATAGACATCTCAGATGCATATCATATGCCACTCAATATAAATCCCAAAAGAAAGACTTCAAGACATATTATCATCAAGCTTAACAAAATGAAACATAAGCAGCAACTCTTAAAGGCAGCAAGACTCAAGGCAAAGCTAACATTCAGAGGGAAACACTGTAGGCTCTCGTCAGATTTCTCAGCAGAAACCATGCTGGCATGGAGACAGTGGCATGACACATTGAAAGTCTTGAAGGAGAAGAACTTCCAAACAAGAATTATATATCTTGCAAAACTATCTTTCAAATATGAAAATGAAATGAAGACATTCCTAGATAAACAGAAACTCAGAGACTTTGTAAAAACCAAACCCAAACTACAAGAAATACTGAAAGAAGTTCTTGGCTTTGGCTTAGAAGAACGAAATCACTAACTTTATATTTTAGAACGATACGCTACTCAATACTCTACTCATTTAGGGAAGGCTCCAAAGTAAATCACAATTTTGATATGGAAAGAAGCAATCCAGTGATTATCATGAAAACTATGGCATAATCGTAATAAAAAGAGGGATATACTACAGTTGTTAAATCCTTCCAGATGGAGAGGAAGATGACAAGACTGGTAGTAATTAAAATTAGGTTTATATATAGTTTATTACGGGGATTCATAGGGGCAGCTGTAAAGCACAACAAAGATATATCATACCATTTCAAGAAATCTAACACATGAGTCTCAACAACTACAAAACCAGCTCTGAAAAAGTGAAAAATCAACTCACAAAACAGAGTGTCCCAGAACAGACTAATAAGAACAACAGAGAAAACATCTACATAAAAATAAACATATCACAATGGCAGCAGTGAACACATACCTATCAATAATTACATTGAATGTGAATGGACTGAATGCTCCAGTAAAGTGACAGTGAATGACATCTTGGATCAAAAGACACGACCCATCCATATGTTGTCTACAAGAAACTCACTTGAGACCTAAAGACAGGAACAAACGGAAAATTAAAGGTTGGAAGAATATATATCAAGCTAACAATGAACAAAGAAGAGCAGGGGTGGCAATTCCAATCTCAGACAAAATCAATTTTAATGTCAAATCCACCATCGTGGACAAAGGTGGACACTATTTATTGCTGAAAGTTTCAGTACACAAGAAACACTGACTATGCTCAAAAGAGAGTTAGATGACTCTACAATAATAGTGGGAGACTTTAATACCCCACTCTCATTACTAGAAAGATCATCTAGAAAAAAGGTCAGTAAAGATACAGAAGACCTCATTGACACAATTAACCAACTAAACTTCATTGATATATACAGAACTTTCCACCCATCAGCAGAAAACTACATCTTCTTCTCCAGTGCACATGGAACATTCTCCAGAATTGACCACGTGATAGGCCATAATGCAATGCTCAACAAAATCCATACCATTGAATTACTGCAAAGCATCTTCTCAGATCATAAAGCCATCAAAGTTGAAATCAATAGCAGAAAAAACGTAGATAGAAAGTGGAACTCTTGGAAATGGAACAATATCTTGCTCATAAAAACATGGGTTATACAGGAAATCAAGGATGAATTACAGAAATTCATGGATTCCAATGAGAACGAAAACACTTCCTACCAGAACCTATGGGATACAGCCAAAGCAGTGCTCAGAGGTCTGTTTATCTCCATAAATGTACACATCTAGAAAGAAGAAAGAAACCAAATCAAGGAACTAACTCTACAGCTCGAACAAGCATTTAGAGAAGAGTTATCCCCAATACTACTGAGACTATTTCACAGTATAGAAAGGGATGGAGTACTCCCAAACTCATTCTATGAAGCCAGCATAACCCTGATACCTAAGCCAGGGAAAGGTCCAACAAAGACAGAGAACTACAGAATGATATCACTCCTGAAGGTAGATTCAAAAATCTTCAGCAAAATTCCTGCCAACAGAATACAACAACATATCAAGAAAATAATCCATCATGACAAAGTGGGATTCATACCAGGGATGCAAGGCTGGTTCAACATCAGGAAAACAATTAATGTGACTAACCACATAAATAACAAAAAAGACAAGGATCACCTGATTTTGTCCATTGATGTTGAAAAGGCATTTGATAAAGTCCAACACCCATTCATGCTAAAAACTCTTAGCAAAATGGGCATAGACGGCAAATTCCTCAACACAATAAGGGCCATTTATACAAAGCTAATTGCCCACGTCATCCTGAATGGAGAGAGACTGAAAGACTTTCCCTTTAGATCAGGAACTAGACAAGGATGCCCACTGTCACCTCTCCTATTCAACATTGTGCTGGAAGTTCTAGCCAGAGCAATTAGACAAGATGAAGAAATAAAGGGCATCTGCATCAGCAAAGAGGAAGTTAAAGTCTCCCTGTTCACAGATGATACGATTGTATATGCAGACAACCCCAAGGAATCTATAAGTAAGTTACTCAAACTGACAGAAGAGTTCAGCAAAGTCTCAGGATACAAGATAAACATAAGCAAATCAGTAGGATTCCTTTATACCAACAACGAGACTGTTAAGGAGGAAATGATCAAATCAATACCATTTACGATAGCCCCTAAGAAGATAAAGTACCTAGGAATTAATCTAACCAGAGAAACAACAGACCTTTACAAAGAGAACTACAAGCCCTTACTACAAGAAACAAAGAGAGACTTAGATAAATGGAAAAACCTACCCTGCTCATGGATAGGAAGACTTAACATTGTGAACATGTCTATTTTACCCAAAGTAATTTATTTATATAATGCAATCCCAATACAAGTTCCAGCGTCCTTTTTTAATGAGCTGGAGAAACAAATCACCAATTTTGTTTGGAAAGGGAAGAAGCCCCGGATAAGTAAGGTACTACTAAAGAAGAAGAACACACTGGGAGGCCTCTTATTACCCGACCTTAGAACATACTACACTGCCACAGTGGTCAAAACAGCCTGGTACTGGTACAAGAACAGACAGATGGATCAATGGAACAGAATTGAGACCCCAGAGATGACACCATCTGCCTATGAACAGTTGATATTTGACAAAGGCCCTAAGACATTAAACTGGGGTAAAAACAGTCTCTTCAACAAATAGTGCTGGCAAAATTGGTTATCCATCTGCAATACACTGAATCGAGATCATATCTTACACCTTACACAAAAACCAACTCCAACTGGATAAAAGACCTAAATATAAAACCTAAAACCATAAAGCTCATCCAAGAAAAGGTAGGAACAACAATGGAAGTTTTAATACACAATGAGGACAGACTCCAAAATCTGTCAAAGAAACCTCAATCAACAGAAGAGAAAATAGATAAATGGGAACTATTAAGAATCAAACACTTTTGCTCATCCAAAGACTTTATTAATAGAATTAAAAGAACACCCACAGAATGGGAGAAAACATTTGGCAACTCTATGTCAGACCGATGCCTGATCTCCATAATCTATAAGATACTAAAAATATCAATAAAAAGAAGATAAAGCATCCAATTAAGCGATGGGCAAAGGAGATGGACAGACACTTCACTAAAGAGGAGATCCAGGCAGCCAAAAATCACATGCGGACATGTTCACGATCTTTAGTTATTAAAGAAATTCAAACCAAGACAACAACAAGATACCATCTCACCCCAACAAGATTGGCCATGATCCAGAAAACACAAAACAACAAATGCTGGAGAGGCTGTGGAGAAAGTGGAACCCTCCTACACTGTTGGTGGGGTTGCAAAATGGTCCAGCCTCTTTGGAAGGCAATCTGGCGCTTCCTTAAAAAAGAGGATATCGATATACCATTTGACCCAGTAATTCCACTACTTGGAACATATCCTACAGAATCAAGGCCTTTCACACTAGCGGACATATGCACCAGAATGTTTATTGCAGCACAGTCCAGAATAGCAAAAAGATGGAATCAACCCAGATGCCCAACAATAGAAGAATGGATAGGTAAACTATGGTACATATACTCAGTGGAGCACTACGCAATGATAAAGAATAACGATGATTCCAGAAAACATCTCCTAACCTGGTTTCAAATGGAAGACATTATGTTGAGTGAAAGTAGTCAGCAACAAAGGGACAAATACTGTACGAGACCTCTACGATAAGATCTCAAAAACAGACTTGCGTATAGAAGAAAAGACTCTTTGACAGCTGCAAGGGAGGGGAGGGAGGAAAAGTTGGTGGGGGAGGGTTTAGTTTAGATAGTTACTAGAAATCTAGTTGGGAGAAAGCGGTGATAGCACACATTAGAAACAAGAATAACGTTAAGTGGACTTCAGCATAACTTGAATACTCCTTCCATCTTAACTCAATACTGCAAGGATAGAGTTGCTGGGGCAGGGGGCGAGGGACCATGCTCTTAGGCAAATTCCAGGCCAATTGGCACAACTAGCATTTTGCTAAGAGAGCTCTCTGCACCCCACATTGGTGAGTGGCATCTGAGGTCTTAAAAGCTGCCAAGCTGCCATCCGAGGACACAGCAAATGGTCCCAACTCAGCAGGAACGAATGCTCACCGAGGGCCAAAATGGCATGCAGTAAAGACAACCGAGAAGACAGAGAGACCCACAAGAGTGGGTGCCTACATCGACCTGGGACCGGAAGAACCGGCTGGTGCCCAGCCACCACCAGTGATAGCCACGATGGAGCTCATAGAGAGGAGTCTCACAGGCAACCCAAGAATAAAAAGGGGTGCATCATGAGATCTCCACTAAAATACCTCAATTGATGGTCCTGCAGTTTTGGGGTTCCTCTGAGAGCATGGCCCCCAGCCCTTATGCTGCCCTTTCCCATAAATTATAACAAAGGTCCACTCTTTGGACAGGAATGGATTGGACTTGGCCATGCAGACTGACCATATACTAGAAGCACTTTATGGTTCTATACATCTATAGGATATCATCTTGCTGACCTCTGGCTGGAGGAAGCGGAGTGGATGGAAAGGAGGGGAAAGGAGGCTGTTGGGAGGATCAGACATGTATGGAGCAGAGAGGAATAGTGTGCAGTCACCAGACAGGGGGAGCAGTGGAAGCTGCATATAATTGGGCATGTAAATTTATACGTGAATGTACATTTTCACTCAGTTATGTTAAATAAAAATAATAATAAAAAAAGAAAAAAAAATTTACTGTAAAATCCACCATTGTGGACAAAGATGGACACTATTTATTGCTGAAAGTTTCAGTACTCAAGGGGGAACTTAACTATATTAAATGTTTGTGCACCTAATATCAGAGCACCTAAATATGTCAAAGAAACACTAACTACACTCAAAAAAGAGTTAGATCACTCTACAATAATAGTGGGAGACTTCAACACTTCACCATCAATACTGGACAGATCATCTAGAAAAAAACTCTACCTAAACTTACTAAAGAAAAACAGGAAAGGAAACAACCCAAATTAGAAATCAGAGGGGAGTGGTCACAATAGATCCAACAGAAATCAGAAATATCACAGCTGAATACTATGAAAGACTGTACTCTAACAAATTTGAAAACGTCGAGGAAATGGACAAATTCTTTGATTCATATCACCTACTCAAATTATCACAAAGTGAAGCAGAACAACCTAATAAACCCATCACAAAGGAAGAGATTTAAAAAAATCATCAAAAAGCTACCAACCAGAAAAAGCTCGGGCCCAGAGGGCTTTGCTGTAGAATTCTACCAAGCTTTTAGAGAAGAGTTATCTCCAGTACTACTGAGACTATTTCACAGTATAGAAAGGGATGTAATACTCCCAGATTCATTCTATGAAGCCAATATAACCTTGATACCAAAGTCAGGGAAAGACCCAACCAAAAAGGAGAACTACAGACCGATATCATTCACGAATCTAGATGCAAAAATCTTCAACAGAATTCTTGCCAATAGAATACAACAACATATCAAAAAAATAATCCATGATGACCAAGGTGGATTCCTACCAGGGATGCAACGCTGGTTGAACATCAGAAAAACAATTAATGTGATCAAAAACATAAACACCACAAAAGACAATAATCACTTGATCTTGTCTATTGACGCAGAAAAGGGATTTAACAAAGTCCACCACCCATTCACGCTAAAAACTCTCAGCAAAATAGGAATAAATGGCCAATTCCTCAGTGCAATAAGGGCCGTTTATACAACGCCAACTGCCTACATCATCCTGAATGGTGAGAGACTGAAACTGTTTCCATTAAGAACAGGAACTAGACAAGGATGCCCACTCTCACCTCCCCTATTCAACATTGTGCTAGAAGTTCTAGCAAGAGCAATTAGACAAGACCAAGAAATAAAGGGCATCTGCATTGGCAAAGAAGAAGTCAAAATCTCCCTGTTTGCAGATGATATGATTGTATATGCAGAGAATCCCAAAGAATCTATAAGTAAACTACTCAAACTGATAGAAGGATTTAGGAAAGTCTCAGAATACAAGATAAACATAAGTAAATCTGTAGGATTCTTTTATACCAACAGGTAAAAACAGTATCTTCAATAAATCGTGCTGGCAAAGCTGGATATCCATCTGCACTAAATTAAAACAATACCAGTATCTTACACCTTATACAAAAACCAGTTCAAACTGGATAAAAGACCTAAAGATCAACCCTAAAACGATAAAGCTCATCCAAGAAAAAGTAGAAACAACAATGGAAGTTTTAATACACAACATAGACAGACTTCAAATTCTGTCAAACAAACCAGAAACAACAGAAGAGAAAGTAGATGAATGGGAACTATTAAGAAACAAACACTTTTGCTCATCCAAAGACTTTATTAACAGAATTAAAAGGCTACCTACAGAATGGGAGAAAATATTTGGCAACTCTATGTCAGATCGACACCTGATTTCCATAATCTATAAGGGTACTACAAAATATCAATAAGAAGAAGATAAATCATCCAACTAAGCAATGGGCAAAGGATATGGACAGACACTTCTCTGAAGAGGAGATCCAGGCAACCAAAAAACACATGCAAACACGATCACGATCTTTAGTTTTTAAAGAAATTCAAATCAAAATGACAATGAGATACCATCTCACTCCAACAAGGTTGGTCATGATCCAAAAAACACAAAACAACAAATGATGGAGAGGTTGTGGAGAAAGTGGAACTCTCCTATACTGTTAGTGGGGTTGCAAAACGGTCCAGCCTCTTTAGAAAGCAATCTAGCGCTTCCTTAAAAAAATGGATATCGATACACCATTTGACCCAGTAATTCCACTACTTGGATTATATCTTACAGAATCAAGGACATTCACACCAATGGACACATGCACAAGAATGTTTATCGCAGCACAGTCCACAATTGCAAAAAGATGGAATCAACTCAGATGCCCAACAACAGAGGAATGGATAGATAAACTATGGTATATATACTCAATGGAGCACTATGTAATGATAAAAAACAATGTTGATTCCAGGAAACATCTCATAACCTAATTTCGACTGGAAGACATTGCATTGAGTTAAAGTAGTTAGTGATAAAAGGACAAATATTGTATGAGACCACTATGACAAGAACTCAAAAACAGACTCATGCATAGAAGACTCTTTGACCGCTGCAAGGGAGGGGAGGGAGGGAGGACAGGGAGGGGAGGGTTTAGATTAGATAGTTGGTAGAAATTTGGTTGGGTGAAATCTGCGATAGCAAACATTACAAACGAGAACAATATTAAGTGGACTTCAGCGTAACTTGAATACTCCTTCCATCTTAACCCACTATTTCAAGGACAGAGTGGGTGGGCGGGGTGCAGGAGATCATGCTCTTATGCGAAACTGATGCCAATTGGCACAACTAGTGTTTTGCTAAGGGGGCCCTCTGGACCCCACATTGGTGAGTGGCATCTGGGGTCTTAAAAGCTGCCAAGCTGCCATCCGAGAGCACAGTAAATGGTCCCAACTCAGCAGGAATGGATGATCACAGAGGACCAAAATGACGTGGAGTAAAGACAACCCAGAAGACAGAGAGACCCACATGAGTGGGTGCCTATGTCGACTTGGGACTGGAAGAATCGGACGGTGCCCAACCACCACCAGTGATAGCCGCGTTGGGGATCACAAAGTTGAGTCTCACTGGCAACACAAGAATAAAATGGGGTGCACCCTGAGACCTCCAGTAAAAGACTGCAATTGATGGTCCAGTGGCTTCTAGATTCCCCTGGGAGCATGGCCCCTGGCCCTGATGCTGGCCTTCCCCATAAATCATAACGAAGTTCCACTCTTCTGATGGGAATGGATTGGACTTGGCAGGGCAGAGTGACCTATATTGGGTGCACTTTATGGTTTAATGCATCTATAGGATAGCATCCTGCTGACCTCTGGCTGGAGTAAGAGGAGTGGGTGGAGAGGAGGGGAAAGGAGACTGTTGGGAAGATGAGATATGTATGGAGCAGAGAGGAATAGTGTGCTGTCACTGGGCAGGGAGAGAAGTGGAAGCTGCACATAGGTGGGTGTCACAGATTGAATTGTGTCCCCCCCAAAATATGTGTAGCCATGTGGCTGGGCCATGATACCCAGCATCGTGTGACTGTCCTCCATTTTGTGGTTTTCCAGTGTTGTATGTTAAAGGATTAGGGTGGGGCTGTAAATTCCATCATAGGATTACCTCCCTGCTCCATTGTAAAGGAGTATGGCTTGCCCCATCCTTAATCCTTTCATCCTACGAGAGATAAGAGGACAGAGAAGCAGGCAGAGAACTGGGAACCTCGTCCCATCAAGAAAGCAGCACCAAGAGAAGAATGGTCCTTCAGACCTGAGGTTCCTGCGCCAAGATGCTCCCTGGACAAAGACTGACACAACACCTTACTTTCCTCCAGAGCCGAGAAGGGGGAAAGCCTTCCCCTTGAGCAGACACCCTGAATATGGACTTGTCACCTACCGGACTGTGTAAGAATAAACCTTCCTTTGTTTAAGCCATCCACTCTGTGGTATTTCTGTTAGAGCTGCCCTAGCTGACTGAAACAGTAGGCATGCAAATTTATATGGGAATGTACATTTTCACCCAGTCATAATAAAAACTTTTTAAAAAAGATTATTTCAAACTGCCCACATTTCATGTTGGGTCATTTTAACTTCAATTGTTTTAACTTTTTGGCTGTTTTAACTATATAGTTATTGGTATTATAAATGAAATATAGTTTTATCATTATTTCTTTCAACTTTATTTACAACCAACATTTTAAAGTGATCACATGCACACACATACACGCACACACACAATAGTATAAGTAAAATATTTTTGTCAAACTGATTAAGTTGAGACTGTTACACATTTGGTTCCACGTTATGTTGCAAAGGATGGTCTTTGATGGAAAGATTATTTTGGGAGAAAATAGAGGCATTCCAAAGGAGTTCCCCGACAGTGTGAATAATGATGTCTTATACAATGTAATGTCATTCCATAGCATACACTTTATAGAGCTTAAAATAGCTTACAAGTTTTTGGATGTGGGTGTCTACTGACTTAGTTTCCAACTTTCTTTTAGCACTTAACCTTATCTTCCTCATGTCTTGCCATGGTAATAAAGCACCTGACCTAGATTCTTCCAGTTATTTTTAGCACTGACCTAAGGCAGAATGAGACAAAGAATGACTAGGAGTCAGAAAAAAAGTGTTGCGTCAGGAATTAGTTAGGTGGAATAATGCAAGTTTTCATCAGTAACACTCATAGATAGCTGAGCTTAAGCTACTATGTGTCCTTAGGCAAGGAAAAGACCTAAGTCTCATCAAAAACTGTTGATGATAAGAACTCTTTACTTGGATGCCCAACATGAGTGTTATAATCTTTAATGTGGTAGTTAGAGTCCACTCAGTCTAAATAGCTATTTGTAATGAGATCAAAATTTTAAAGTTAAATCCTGCAATTCTCAAGAGATGCTTAATTACTCACAGGTGATGTTGCTAGGCAACCACTTCACCTTCTGATTCTGCGGCTTCACCTAAGTGTGGTACTTAGTTTGCTCTATTCTTACTGAATGTTAAAAGAGATGGAGAACTGAAGTAAAAAGTATTTTAAACCAGGTGATAACATAAATTTAGAAAAACAGTCTTTAGAACTCAGATTTGAGCTGGAAGGTATATAAGACAATATGAAATACGTTTCTCCTAATTTGAAAGATTCTTTTTAATGAGCAGAAATTTAGGATGAGATTTCAATAAAAATGAAGGAATTGTTTGAAGGAAAAGTGTCATACTTGAAATCATAAATGGCTTAGAGCAAATGTGAGAGCAACAAGATCAACACGCTGTACTGCTGGACAGACACAAGAGTTGCCACAGTTGCTAGTCCCTGTGGAAACACTAACAACATCAATTTCTAACATTACATAACCCCAAGCTTCTTGAGACTGAATTATAATTTCCACATTGTCTATAATGTGCAATTGTCAGTACTTGACCTTAAACTTAGAATCTTAAATGTTTCTTGCTAAAACATATCATCTCTTGTTTGAAACGTGAATTTACCCTTGGCCATGCTCCTGCTTTTACGTTTATAGGAGACATAAAGTTTCCGTGCTATTTCTGGATTGCTTTAGCATGCCCTTTCACAAATCAGCTTTGTATTCAGCCAAGCTTTCCAGACAAGAAAATTTTACCATGATCCTATTGTTTGAAATACCCTAATAGAATGGGCTTTCCCAAACATTTCATACTGAGTAGTAAGCCCCGTATTCAAGTGCCATTTTTTTGATAACTACGTTGAATAGTCATCTAAATTCCTTTCCTTTGGATAGCTAGGTCAGTGACTATTAAGTTGAGGTTTACATATGATAGGCATCTATCTCTCGTATTAATAATATTCATAAATTAACAATATTAGGTCAATTGTTCACTCATTTGACAAATACACAGTTTATTATTTAGTAGGTATTGGTCTGACTTGATGCAGCATACTCTGGAGGAGAATATGCCTATCTATTTCTTGAAGATCTTCAACTCTTTCATTCTTTAACCAAGATGTAACATTTTTCTGTGATATCTGAAGCAAAATGGTACCCTACTAGAAAGGAGACTCTCTCCTAACTCCTCTTAACTGACCTGCCAGATTATCCAACGTTCTTTTCATTGTAAGATGTTCTATAGTTTGTCCTTTAGGTTAGTGTGTTACTACCTACACATCTACTGGTGCACTTTAACATCTCTTAATTGAGATGTATATTTACCAAAAGTCACAGTCTGTTTTTATTCACAATATTTTTATCCTCACTGCATTCAGTATTGAAGTTACATAATAGAATAATTTCCTCTAAAATAAGAATATAAAGGTGAAAAGAAAGTATATTCTTTCTGACAGAAAAAAATGTTAATCATTTATGATGACATGATTTAAGTGAAGTCCACAAAAATAATTGTACACTACCTATAAAACAGTAGAACAAATCATAAACACCTAAAAGGACCTTCTCAGATTGCTTCTCAAATATCTCTGAATATAAAATCTACCTTAAAGAAATAGGAACAGGAAGTCTACAGTAATGAATTCTGTATGATTTATTATTTTTGCTGAAAGTGTTCCATTGCTATAGTATTATTGTATGTTATTCACTTATACGTTATTTTACTAATATGTGAATTTTAATATCAGAAAAAACATTCATTTCTAAATAACTTTAAATCAACCTAGACTCTAAAGATAACCCTCCTGGAATCTTAAAAGCTAGTAAGTGGCCATCTGAGTAGCATCAATTGGTCCCAGCCCAACTGAAACAGAGGAGACTGAAAGACATCGAAAACATAAGGAAAATATGAGTCCAAGAGACAGAAAGGATCATATAATCCAGAGACTCTACAGCATCAGACCAGAAGAACTTGATTGGGCCTGGCCACAGCAGTGACTGTCCTGACAGGGAACATAAGACAGAGTCATTGACATAGCAGGAGAACAACATGGGTGCAGAGCTTGGACTCTATCGAAACATTGTACTTGATAATCTGACAGACTGGAGGTTTAGCAGAAAAATGACCCCTGGACTCTATTATCCTGGAGTTGAAACCAGTCCCAAAGTGAACTCTTCAGACAAGGATTGGACTTGACAATAAAACACACAATGATATTTGTAAAAAGTGTCCTTATTGGCTTACATATACACATGAGGCTAACTGACCAGGTCCTTTCCAGAGACGAGGGGGCGGAAAAGGATGGAAGCTGAATGAATAGATTCGGGAAACATAGGGTGAAAAGGAAGAATGTTCTGCCACAGATGGGAAGAGCAGCTAGATTTATGTAGCAGTGTGTGTGTAATGTTTTGTATGGCACATGGACTTGGATTATGAACTTTTACTTAAAGTACCATAAAATATTTAAAATAATAATAACCCTTCTGAAAGGGACAGTGTGTAGCAAAGTATATTTAAGACTTAATCTTTAGCAAGCTGGTTAATCAGATTTAGAAATGAAAGATTGGTTGTGAAATTTTGAAAACCCTACCAGAGGCATTCTTTTTTCAGCTATGCATCATGCATGTCAATTTCTATGAATAGTTGCAAATTAGAGGAAATTATTTAACCTTCTTTGATCTTGACATTCCTCATCATCTTTGAACATGCTGCTCAATTTTACATAGAAACCAATTACATGCCACGAGCTACCAACTATAAAACATAGTTTTAGAAATGCTGAGCCTTTGTGCTCACCTACACATTTTAGCAGTCTATGTCAAACTCAAATATATCACTGTGGATTACACAAACCAAATTCAAAAGTCACACAGAAGCAGTAATTTGAAAGTGACCTTGTATAATTAAGACTAACTTTTACAAAATTAAAATTTCCATACATTCAATGAATCTATGAAGAGTTCATGCAATGAGCAGAAGTAGCATAGGGCACCTATTGTCTTGAAACTTGATTTAGAATATTTGGCATTATTCTATTATTAAGTTTTTATATTTGTTTTTAATGTGGCATAATTAGTGGCAAAAATAGAGAAAATATTTACCCACAATTTGTATTAGTATATAAGTATTTTTGTACTGATATTGACACATTACATGGTGTCAACCTGAAAACATTTTATAGTGACAAGGTATGATTATGAATTTTGTTGT
The DNA here is from genome assembly GCA_028571685.1 of Heterohyrax brucei. Taxonomy (NCBI): domain Eukaryota; kingdom Metazoa; phylum Chordata; class Mammalia; order Hyracoidea; family Procaviidae; genus Heterohyrax; species Heterohyrax brucei. The sequence continues at coordinate 92,920,370 of CM053146.1, forward strand.
TGTTTTTTTAAAAACAAACACAAAAGGCTTTAGCTAGGATTTAGGATGGACTGGACTAGTAAGAATAAATGCAATATATGAGATTTCAACTCACAAATTACAATACTTTAAGGCAAATGATATGCACTTTCCACATTTGCTTGCCAGCCAGACTGTCCTCTGACAACCTGCTCCCACAAGGTATTTTTGTAGGTGCTATGAAAATCTTTTTACAGTAGCATGCAAAAAAAAGAAAAAAAAATTGACATAGTGACCCTTATGAAAATACTTGACAAAGGAGGGCACAAATAGCAAACAAAAGTAGCAGGTGTGCATTATTTGCCTAAAAATGTAGCATTAAGAGAAGTATGTTGAGTAGTATATTCAAACAGGGATCAAAAGCATTCATCAATCTTTGCACTCCTGTCTGCATGCAAATGTAATTGATAAATGTATTGTGCACCACAACAAAGGCATGTCTTAAATATTACATTATCAGTATTCAACAAAGAGAGTATAAATATAGATTTTTTTGCCCAAACTTATGTCAAGCAGATCCAAGTTGATGTAAACTGCTTGCCAAAATATGTATCCACTTGAACATAACTATAGCTGCTGTCACATAATTCATATTCTTAATGCAGAACTTGGCAAAGTAATTTTTTAAAGGAGGGGTCAGAGCTTACATTCCAGGCAATCGTTTTTTGATGGATGGTATAAAATGAACTACTGCTCATGTTATGCTGCCTCATTGAAAAGTCAGGAATGGAGGTGGGGCCAAGATGGCATACTAGTCACATGTCTCCTCTACTCCGTCTGACAACTAAGGCCTACAAAAACAACGGAACATAGGTGAGTGGACATTCTGGGAGCTCCAAGACCAGCTGGAGGGTCGTGAAACTGGACTGGGTGACAGGAAGGGGAAAACTACGTTTTCTGGTGGTGAGATGGCAGTACAAAGAGTCCTGCTTCTGCTGGCACAGTGGCTGAGAGGTTTGAAGGTACAGAAGCCACTTCTGATAACCAGGAAACTGGGACAGGGACTGCTGAGCCTGAGAGCTTGACTGTCGCTGGCCGCCACAATGAGCTGAAGCACCTAAGTAGACAGCATCTCTTGCAGCAGAGAGGCTGTACACAGGACAGTCACATCTAGAGAACTCAGTGGTGCCAAGCCTGTAGAGAGGAATACATTCCAATACTACTGAAGCTATTCCACAACGTAGAAAAGCACGGAACATTCCCAAATTCATTCTATGAAGCTAGCATATCCCTAATACTAAACAGAGTAAAGACCCCACAAAAAAATAAAATTACAGACCGATATCACTGATCAACCTAGATGCAAAAACCTTCAACAAAATCCTAGCCAATAGAATTCACCAAGACCTTACTGCAAGAAACCAAAAGAGACTTACAGAAGTGGAGAAATCTACATTGCTCATGGATAGGAAGACTTAACATTGTGAAAATCTCTGTTTTACCCAAAGCCATCTACATATACAATGCAATCCCAATACAAATTTCAGTATGACATAATAAGATAGGGAAACAAATCACCAACTTTTTTTGGAATGGAAAGTCACCCTGGATAAGCAACATACTACTGAAGAAGAGGAACACAGTGGGAGGTCTCATACTACCCGACCTTCGAACCTGTTACACTGCCAGAGTAGCCAAAATGGCCTGGTACTGTTACAAAAACAGATATATAGATCAACGTAACAGAATAGAGAATCCAAAAATATCATCATCCTCCTATAAGGAGTTGATATTCAACATAGGCCTAAAGAATGTATGCTAGGGTATACAAACAGTCCCTTTAACAGTGTTGCCATCTGAAAACACTGAAACAAGACCCGTATCTCACACCTTACACAAAAACTAACTCAAAATGGATTAAAGGCCTAAATATCAAACTTAAAGTAATAATAAATAAATAAAGATCATGTACAATGGAAGTTCTAATCCATGGCTTAGACAACTACAAAATCTTACTAACAATACGTGAACAACAGAAGAGAAAATACATAAATAGGAACAATTAAAATTCATTTAGACTCATGCAAAGACTTTACCAAGAGAGTTAAAAGACTACCTACAGAATGAGAAAAAAAAATTGGCCACTATGTATCAGATTGACCTCGAATGTCTATAATCTACAAGGTACTGCAAAATATCAATGAGGAAAAGACAACTAAGCCAATTAAACAATGGGCTAAGGAGATGGACAGACATCAACAAAGAAGACATTCAGGCAGTCAAAAGACACATGAAGAAATGCTCAAGATCATTAGCTGTTAGAGATGTCCAGAACAAAACCACAATGAGATACCATCTCACCCCAGTGAGGCTGGTAATAACCCACAAAACAACAAATGCTGGAGAGTCTGTGGAGAGATAGGAACTTTCCTGCACTGCTGGTGGAAATGCAAGATGGTACAGCCTATCTGGAAAGCAATTTGGCTTTTCTTTAAAAGCTAGAAATAAATGCTATATGATCCAGCAATCTCACTTCTTGGAACATATCCTACAGAAGTAAGTGCTGTCACACAAACAGATGCATGCAAGGAATGTTTATTGCAGCACTGCCCACAACAGAAAAAGATGGAATAAGCCTAGGTGCCCATCAACTGAAGAATGGATAAACAAACTATGGTATATATACACAATGGAACACTGTATAATGATAAAGAACAATGATGATTTTAATGAGCATCTCATAAACTAGTATCAACTATAAGACATTATGCTGAGTGAAATCTGCAGAAGGACAGATATTGTATGATACCACTATTACAAGGGCTTAATAAAGGACTTCTGCACAGAAGAAAAGACTTTTTGACAGCTATAAGGGTAGGAAGGTCAGAAGACGGTTGGTCATAGATTAGACAGCCCATGAGAATTCAGTTAGGTGAAGGGTGCAACAGCACTCATTAGAAAACAGGTCAGCATAAATAGACTACACCATAAATTAAAAGGTCTGCTAAATTCACCAGTAGTTCAAAGCTAGAGTATCAGGGTCAGGGGCCTGGGGACCATGTTTCCAAGGGACATCAAAGTCAATTGGCATAACTAGTGTTTTGCTAAGAGAGTCTTCTGCACCCTGTATTGGTGAGTGGCATCTGGTATCTCAAAAACCAGTGAGCTGCCATCTGAGAAACATCAGTTTGTCCCAATCCATTTGGAACAAACAATGAATGAGAACCATATAAATGGGAGACTACATCAGTATGAGACTACATTAGTATGAGACCATAAGAATGAGATGGTGCCTGGCCACTGCCAAAGACATCCTTGAAGGGGACACAATGTAGAGTCCCTGAAGTAACACAAGAAAAAGAGGCATGCAGATCAGGAACACTACTTAAAAGACCAGAATTGATGGTCCAACAACTTGGAGGGTCCCCAGGGAATATGGCCCCTTGATTTGCTGCTGCCCCAGACCTGAAACCAGTAGTGAGCTCAACACTTCAGACTAAGAATGTACTGGACTAGGGAACACGGAGCAAGCATATGGGGTGTGTACTTTATGGTTTTATACATTTATAGAAGGCTGTTCTTGTGGTTTCTTTCTAGAGGGTAGAAGAGAAGCTGGAGAGGAGGGGACACCTGCTCATTGGGATGATATTAGAAATAAAGAGTGAAAAGGAGGAATGTGCTGTCACATGGTGGGGAGAGCAGATGGAGTTGTAGAGACAGGTATGTAAAGTTGACTTGGTTTGTGTACTTTTACTTAATCATAAAAAAATGTCAAATAATGGACAGGCACTATCATCAGCATATACCACACTTCAGATATTTTTCTCTTACTTGGGAATAATTCGAAATTACGGGGCTAACCATATAAATGTATCTATTTCAGGTTGTCTATTTTTACACTGAAGGTAGGAGATTGTGTACTTTCAATTTTACATGTCCTTTTAAATCATATGATGATACATTAATATAAAACAACTGACTTCAAATCAACCTTAAAACATTCATAGAAATTCATATCTGTAGTTTCATTAGTACCTCTTGCCTTGCATTTAAGATTTATGTATTTTTATATTTTTTTATTTTATGTATTTTTTTATTTTACTGATATATATTTACTGATTATACATACACATACATACATATACATAAGATAAAAAAAAAACTCACTGCCGTTGAGTTCATCTGGACTCATAGAGACTCTATAGGACAGAGTAAAACTGCTACATACATCTCCCAGGAGTGCCTGGTGGACTGGAACTGCAGACCTTTGGACTAGCCCTTAATCACTATTCCACCAGAGTTTCCTTTAAGATTACTGTACTAGGTAGACATTTTACTTTTTTAAAAGAACTACTGTAAGCTCTTAGTATTATTGAATTACCTAAAGTTAGCTTAAGAAAAGTATATTTTGCTGTAAAAACCCAGGAAAAGTCAAAGAAACAGGCCTTGAGATGCAGTGCCTCTCATGCAAGGGAATTTTAGAGGTCTCTGCAGAATAGCATCATGGATTTAATCTTTAGAAGCAATATTTTATCTATGGCTGTCTGTCTCTTTCATTAGTGGTTTATTCTCTCCAACTTTTATATCTTTTTATTTCTTATAGGTACTGATTATTTTACTCATGGTATCTGCTTCCTCATACCTTCGGCTTAACTTTACCACATCATGATGTCTTCTACTTTATAAATGTTTTCCTTTTCAACTTCTGCTTGATTAACTCAGTAGTTTTCACTCCATCTTCCCAGGAATAAAAACTATTACATTCCAACTCATGTTTTCACAGGATGTAATATCATAGTGACTGAGCAACCTAACACAGCTTGGATTGTTAGCTTCCTGGTACCCAGTCATTTTATGAGCAAATCTACTCTGTCCCATAGGGCACTAGGAGTTGAAATTGACTTGAAGGCAACAGTTTTTTTTTTTCCTTATTTTTGGTTTAGTCATTACCTGGCCAACACAGTTACTATTCACTTCCAATATTATAAATCAAATTTCCTTTTTAGAAATTCTATGCAAATATAATCATGCAATATTGTGTGCGGCTTCACTCAGTCAATACTGCTTGTGAGATTTATCAATATTGTTGCAAGTTGCAGTGATTCATTGTTTTGTTGAATAGTATTACACTGGATGAATATATTGTAATATATTAAGCCAGTCAACTGTCCTAGTGCAAGTGGATCATTTGTCACCTGCTAACTGAAAGTCTAGAGGTTCAAGTCTACCCAGAGTTTAAAGGCCTAGTTATCTATGTAATCGTCTATAATAAAAACAGGCTAGTTATCTACATAGGAGAAATTAGCCATTGAAACCTGATTGCACATATCTCTCCTCTGATAAACATCATTTGATCTGAATAGGAATCAACTCAATGGTATGTGGTAACTGTTGTTTAATAGTTTTTGAGTTTTAAATTTGAGCTATTCAGAGTAAGTTGCTCTTTAACATTTATGTAACTACTTCTGTGTGTGCATGTGTGTGTGTTAAACAGACTGTCTCTTCCCCATTTAAAGGCCTTTGGGCATTTGTCAAATATCAGCTGCTCATACTCTGTGCCATTGGTCTGTGTGTCTGGGGTTATATCACTACCAGACTGCTTTGACTACTGTAGCAGTGTAATAGGTTCTAATGCCAAGTAGTATGGGTCCTCCTGCTTTATTCTTCTTCAGTATTACTTTACTTCTTTTGGGCTTCTTCTCTTTCTGTATGAAATTGGTGATTTGTTTCTCCATCTCAGTAAAATATTCCACGGAAATTTTGATTGGAATTGCTTTGTATCTGTAGACAGCTTTGGGTAAAACAGACTTTTTCACAATGTTGAGTCTCTGTATCCAGGAGCAAGGTGAGTTTCTCCACTCATGCAGGTGTCTTAATTTCTTACAGTTGTATCTGTTCATTTTCTTTGTAGAAGGTTTTTCACATCTATTAGATTGGCTGTTAATTATTTTATTTTCTTGTGGGCTATTACAAATTGTATTGATGGGAAAATTTCTTCTTTGACATCCTCTCTGTTGGTGGAGTGGAATCCAACTGATTTTTCTACAGTGTCTAACAATGAAGATATTGAATTCAGCCTAGGAAATGTGCGACACACTTCACTGATGATACCACTATGGTCACCTTTCAAGTACTCCCCTTGGGATGCTATGCACCAATGCTAGCACCTAGTTCACCCTTCAAAGCAATTTCAGAACTCTTTTTCTGGAGTGGCCATCAGAGCTGTCATTGTATTACCCTTGATGCCCAGAATGTCATCAAAACGTCTTCCTTTCTCTTTGGGGAACGAGAAAAGTCTTTAGGGGTCAAAACAGGTGAATAAATAGGGCATTCCAACACAGTTATTTGTTTACTGACTAAAAACTCCCTCACAGACAGTATCATGTGAGCTGGTTCATTGTTGTGAGGCAAGAGGCATGAGTTGTTAGTGAAAAGTTCAGGTCGAGTCATCTAATTTTCTGTCCAGCCTTTTCAGTACTTCCAAATAGTAAACTCGGTTGGTTAACTGTCTAATAGATACAAATTTGCAGTGAATGATCTCTCTTATAAAAGGACTGATAAAACTTTTCCAGTTGTGGAGTGTTGGCTGACTTCCACTGTGTACTTTGATCCTTTGTTTCAGGGTCATATTGGTATACTCATTGATGACACGGCCCAAAGCATTGTGTTGCCTCTCCAAAAGGTCTTGGAAAACTTTGACTCTTGGTTTTGTTCATCGATGAGCTCCTTTGGGACCATTTTTGCACACAACTTTCTTATGCCAAGATTTTCAGTGAAGCTTTTCCTGTTTCTCTACGGATGTTTACTGGGTCTGTTATGCATCTCATAGTCAGCTGACAGTTTTGACACATGATTCAAAGAATTTTTGCAGTGTTTTTATCAGTTCTGCTCAATACTGGATACCTTGTCCTCTCATCAGTGATGCTTTCTGTCCCCTCAAGGGGAAAAAGAATTAAAACATTTGTACACTGCTTTTTCTTCATGGTGTTATCCCCATAAACTCGGACTATTTCCCTAATTTCACTTTCATTCTTACCAAGTTTAACAAGAATATTAATGTACATTAATTTTTTGAATTCTACCCCTTGTAATTCCAGGAACATCTCTTCTGCTAGGAGGTATTTTGGTTCTTTGTTTTGGTCACTTGCTGAAACCATCATACTTTACTTATTTGGTTTGATACTGACTGTTGTCTCTGAGCCATTAATAACTTATTATATTTATTTCTTTTATTTGCTTACCGTGTCCTAGCTTCTTGTTTGGGTTTGATATGCCCAAACAGGCTGGTTGTGTGAGCTAGTTTGACCACTGGTATTTTTCAAGATCTCATGTCTTATCACCAGTTGGTTAGATCTGGTGCTAGACACATGAGCCCAGGAGTTCATTTACTTTTCTTGTGTGACTTCAACTCAGGTGCCCAGGACATCAGTCACTGACTCTAGACTGGCAGGGCTATGTATGGGTGATTGGAGAAGGCACAGGTAACTGGCTAAAACAGAGGGTTACACACTGAGCCAGGTAGGTGGCTTATGGCTGTCCCTGGGTGCCTGGTTGGAAGATGTGTCCCTGTTCCCTGGAACACATAGGTGGATGGGTTTTATATCCTGGATTTTGGCACTAAATGCTGGTGCTATAAGGACTGAGAGGTACCACTTATTCTCAGACAATGGTCTTAGGTGGAGTGGGTGGAGCCCCAGACTTCAGGTCTCTGATCTACTAGCTAAGAACCCTGCTTAATTGGTAACACAGTGTCAAATGTCACAAATATTCCCATTGTCCTTAACATGTTGCATTTGAAAATAGGCTACAAGTACATATTTTGTTGTATTATGCTAATTAAGTCCTACACTGTTCAAACAGGTCTGGTTTAGGGAAACTGGCAAATTATTTTTTCTTGTTTATGTTTTATATGTTAGTTTGCTCCCTCTCCAAAGTTGGGAGAAGAGTTCAGGATGCATGACAGGTCCCCCTTCTGGACCAAGGGGTGCAGCCATCACTAAAGCTGGATCATGACTAGAACAGAGTAAGGACGAAGTGGATAAATGGGAAATTCTTGCCAGAAGAGGAAAGGTTATCTTGATTTCGAGTGTTAGAAGTTTGCTTGTTCCAACTCTCTGTAGCTTAACTTCTCTCAGTGCAGAAAATGTGATTGGAGTGCCACAGCTTGCTTCAGCCTGTGTGTGCCTGCTAATCCAGCCTGCAAGGTGCTGGCCAGGTTTGGCAGATCCTCATTGCTTCTGAAGTGTTTCTCCCTCTGCCTGCCATTCAGTCCAACTTCTCAAAGCCATCTTTGATATTCAGGGGTCCTAAATTGTTGTATATAATCGATCAATTTGTTTTTGATGCTTTGTTGTAAGAGGGACAACCAGGAGCATCTGACTACTCTACTATCTTGGCCTTGCCTTCTAGATTTGATATATTTTTGATAGCTATAGTTAAAGTTCTTGTCTGTTTATTCTCATGTCTGTATAACCTCTCAGTCTGTTTCTATTGACTTATTTCTTTTATGACTATTAGTTATGTTTTTCTGCTCCTTTGCAAGTCTTTAACACTTTTTGTCAATCGTAAGTGTATTTGGTTGCCACATTATAGTATATGAAATACGGTTTCTTCCATTATGAATATTACTGAGTTTTCCTCTGTAAGACAATCAATTACTTCACCTTGAAACGCTGATGGCACAGTGGTTAAGCGGTGTGGTGGCTAACCAAAGGGCAGGCAGTTTGAATCTGTCTGCCAGTCTTTGGAAATTCTTTGGGAGAAGTTCTACTCTATCCTATAGGGTCACTTTGAGTCCAAATTTATACTCACCAGCAGTGAGTTTTCACCTTGATTGGCTTTAAAATTCTTTACGATGGGTCTAAAGTAACATTACTTTATGATGTGCTCTTTATTTCTCAGGCATGGGACTTCTGTTGTCCCAACTGAAATCTTGTGTTTTTCAGTAAGGTCTCTTCACTCTGAATATTTGTCATTACAAATTCCCTTAGTCCCTGTGTAACAAGCAGATTATCTGCTCAGCAAAACAAGCTCTTTTCCGACAAGTCTTGCAGATTCTCCTCTGAACATGCGCTATTTAGTATTTGGCCAAATATCTTTCCTGTCCTCTTCCATATGTCTCAGATTCTTTCTCTGTGTGGCTATTTCCTTTCTGTTAGCATGCCTCACAGCCAAATCTACCTCAGCAGCTGTTATCTCTGTGTTTCCTACCCAGCAAGATCACTTTTTTCTCTTTAGGCTTCACTTGCCTGTGCTGTAGTTTGGAAAGTGCTTTTATAAACTCTTAGTAAGTGTATAACTCATGCCACGTGCTTCTGTCTCTTTTTTCTTTTTTGGTTAGGGATTACCACACTGCATTGCCGGTTGTTCAGTTTCTAAAAAACACTGCTTTATATACTTTGTGCAATTTATAGCTGTTTGTGGTAGAGGATGTTTTAGTCATTTAGTGCTGCTCTAACAGAAATACTACAGAGTGGATGGCTTTAACAAAGGAAAGTTTATTCTTACACAGTTCAGTAGGCTATAAGTACATATTCATGATGTGTGCTCCAAGAGAAGACTTTCCCCCTTGTTGGCTTTAGAGGAAAGTCTGATATTGTATCAGTTTTTGTCCAGGGAATATCTTGACACAGGAACCTCAGGTCTGAAGGACCTGCTCTTCGCCATGTGCTGCTTTCTTGATGGTGTGAGATTCTCAGTTCTCTTGCTGCTTCACTTTCCTTTTATCCCTTGCAAGATGAAAGGGTGGGATAAGCCACACTCCAGGGAAACTTACAGTGGAGCAGGGAGGTGACCTCAGGAAGGAATTTCCATTCCCACCATAATCCTCTAACATATAGAGCAGCAAAATCACAAAACGGAGGACAATTGTAGAATACTGGGAATCGTGGCCCAGCCACACGGCTACATCTATTTTGGCGGGGACACAATTCAACCCATGACAGAGGATAACCCTTATACAGTCTCCTGTCCCCTCCTCTGAACCCTCTCCTTTCCCTTCCACTAAAAGGCCAGAAGGACAGCATCCTGTACACACACACAGCCATAAAGTACACACATGATATGATCACACTGTATCCCCAAGTTCAGTCCATTCCTGTCTTAAGAGTTGACCTCAGTAATGTTTTCTGGACAGGGGTAGCAGAAGGTCTAGGGGCCATGCTGCCAGGAGAACCCTCAGGCCTCTGGGCCATCAGTTTGGTCTTATAGTGGAGTTCTTGAGGTGCACCCTTCTTTTCCTCATGTTGTCACTGGACTTGACACTGTGAAATGCCTCATTGCTGTCTTTGGTGGTGGCTGGCGTCATCTGGTTCTTCTGTTCACATGTTTGTACACGCATTCATACACATGGGGCCTTTTGTCTCCTGGGCTCCTTTTCCCTCGTGTCTTTATTGTTCTTGGTAATTGTCTGTTCTGGATGAGTTGAGACCATTTGTTATAGCTCAGATGGCAGACTCCAGATTCCACTGACCTGTATGGGGTGCAGAAAACTCCCTTAGCAATAGCCCAGTTATTCCGACTGGTCTCAATTTCCCTTAAGAGCATGGTCCCCAGACCCATGCCCCTGCTACTCTATCCTTGCAATAATGGGTTCAGATTAGTAGACTTTTCAGTTTATGTCGAAATCCAGTTAAGTTGATCTTCTTTCTACTGTGTGCTTTCACTGCTTTCACCCAATCAAATTTCTATAAAGTACCTAATCTATTATCAGCTCTCTCCCTTGCTCCCACCCTTGCAGACATTGAACAGTCTTTTCTCCTGTACATGAGCCTTTTAAGTCCTCATAGTAGGGGTCTCCGTGAGTCGGATCCAACTCGACGGCACTTAGCTTGGCGAGTAGGGGTCTCATACAATATTTGTTCTTGTACTGCTGAGTTCACGCAGCATGTCTTCCAATTGAAACCAGGTTATGAGGTGATTCCTAAAATCATCATTGTTCTTTATCATTGCATAGTAATCCATTGAGTATATGTACCATAGTTTGTTTACCAGTTCATCTGTTGATGGACATCTGGGTTGATTCCATCTTTTAGCTATTGTATATTGTGTGGCAATAAACTTTCATGTGCATGTATCTGTTCATGTGGCTGCCCTTGATTCCATAGGATATATTCCAAGCAGTGGGATTACTGGATCAAAGGGTGTATCTATTGCCAGCTTTTTAAGGAAGCACCAGGTTGCTTTCCAAAGAGCTTGTACCATTTTGAAATCCCACCACCAGTGTAGGAGAATTCCAGTCTCTCCACAGCCTCTCCAGCATTTGTTTTTTGTTTTTTGGATCATGGCCAACCTTGTTGGGGTGAGACTGTAACTCATTGTACTTTTGAGTACATCAATGTTCTGAATTCCAGAAGATCAATAATAAAATTACAGAATCAGTCAATTCAATCCAAAGCCCAAAGAGCAAAATTGAGGGACAGCAGTCAGACTTAGTGACTTTGAAGATAGAGCAGCTGACATCAGCATTTATGAGGAATAAACAGAGAAAAGAAATTTTAAAAATGAGGAAGCATTAAGAAACATGAGAGATTGTATTAGAGGAACAATCTACAATTAATTAGAGGTCCTGAAAAGGGAGGCATAGGTGAAAACACAAAGTATTATTGTTGAGTGGCTGACAGAAAACTTCCTTGAAATTATGAAAGCCAGCCAAGTGCCGTCAAGTCGGATCCAACTCATGGCGAGAGAACATACATATCCAAGACATGTATCAAACGTCATAAAAACTAGACCCCAAAAGAAAGACATCAAGACACATTACAGGCAAGCTTAATAAAACAGAACATAACCAGATTCTCTTAAAAGCAGTGAGGCACAAAGCAAAGCTAACATTCAGACAGAAACTCTATAGGCTTTTGTATGACTTCTTGACAGAAACAATGTTGGCAAAGAGACAATGGGATAACACATTCAAAGCCATGAAGGGAAAAACTTCCATCCAAGAATTATATGTCCTGCAGAACTGTCTCTCAAATGTGAAGATGAAATTAAGACATTTGCAGATAAAGAGAAGGTCAGAGGTTTTGTAAAAATCAAATCAAAACTACAAGAAATAGTGAAAGAAGCTCTTTGCTTAGAAAAACAAAACCTTTAAGTGTAAAGAAGAAGCAAAAATCTCCTTATTTTCAGATGATGTGATTGTATATGCAGAGAATCCTAAAGAATCCATAAGTAAACTACTCAAACTAATACAAGACTTCAGAAAACTATCAGGATATAAGATAAACATAAGTAAATCAGTAGGATTCCTTTACACCAACAAAGAAATCATCAAAGAAGAAATCATCAACTCACTACCACTTACTATAACCCCCAAGAAGATAAAGTACCTAGGAATAAATATAACTAGAGAAATAAGAGACCTATACAAAGAGAACTATAAGACCTTACTGCAAGAAACCAAGACAGACTTACATGAGTGGAGAAACCTACCCTGCTCACGGATAGGAAGACTCAGTATTGTGAAAATGTCTATTTTACCCAAAGCAATCTACATATACAGTGCAATCCCCATATATATTCCAGTGTAATTTAATGAGATGGAGAAACAAATAACCAACTTTGTTTGGAAAGGGAAGAAACCCACTACCCCACCATAGAAACTATGACACTGCCACAGTATCCAAAACAGCCTGGTACTGGTACAAAAAGAGACATATGGACCAATGGAACAGAGTTGAGAACCCAGAGATACCACTACCCCCTTGTGAATAGCAGATATTTGATAAAAGCCCTAAGATTGTAAACTGGGGTGAAAAACAGTCTCTTTAACATATGTTGTTGGCAAAATTGGATATCCATCTGCAAAAAGTTGAAACAAGGCCCTTATCTCACACCTTACACAAAAACTAACTCAAATTGGATAAAAGACCTAAATGTGAAACCTAAAATGATAAAGGTCATTCAAGGAAAAACAGGGTCAACAATTGAAGCTTTGATATATAGCTTAGACAGACTTCAAAATCTGACAAAGCTCGATCAACAGAAGAGAAAAATAGAAAAATGGGAACTACTAAGAATCAAATGCTTTTGCTCATCCAAAGACTTTATATCAAATGAATTAAAAGACGACATATTTGCCAACTACATGTCGGACCAACATCTTATCTCTGTAATCTACAAAGTACTGTAAAACATCAGAAAGAAAAAGGTAAATAACCCAATTAAGTGATGAGCAGAGGAGGTGGACAGACACTTCACCAAAGAGGACACCCAGGCAGCCTAAAGACAAATGAGGAAAAACTCATGATCATCAGCTATTAGAGAAATCCAAATCAAAGCTACAGTAAGTTACCATCTCACCCCATCAAGTTTGGCAATGATCCAAAAAACACAAAACAAATGCTAGAGAGCCTGTGGAGAGATTGGAACTTTCCTACAGTGCTGGTGGGATTTCCAAATGGTACAACCTCCTTGGAAAGCAACCTGGTGCTTCCTTTAAAAGCTGGAAATGGATATATCCTTTGATCCAGTAATCCCACTGCTCAGAATATATCCTACAGAATCATGGGCAGCCACATGAACAGATACATGCACACAAATGTTTATTGCCACACAGTCCACAGCAGCTAAAAGATGGAACAATCCCAGGGGCCCAACAGCAGATGAACTGATAAACAAGCTATGGTACATATACTCAGTACAACACAATGCAACTGTAAAGAGCAATGATGATTTTAGTATGCAAGGACAAATATTGCATGAGATCCCTACTATAAGAACTTAAAAATGGACTCATGTACAAAAGAAAAGACTCTGATGGCTTCAAGGGAAGGTAGGGAGGAAGAGGGCTGCTTATAGATTAGACAGCTGACAGAAATTTGGTTGGGTGAAAGCAGTGACAGCATACATTAGAAAGAAGATCAAATTACCTGGACTTTAACATAAACTGAAAACTCTTCCAATCTTAACCCCAATATCATAAGGATAGAGTAGTAGGGGTGTGGGTCTAGGGACCATGCTCTCAGGGGACACTGAGGCCAACTGGCATAACTAGCCTATTGCTAAGCGAATCTTCTGCACCCCATATTGGTGAGTGGCATCCGGGGTCCTAAAAGCTAGCAAGCTGCTATCTGAGATATACCAAATGGTCCCATCTCATCTGGAACAGACAATCACCAAGAACAACAAAGACATGAAGGAAAAAAGAGCCTGGAAAACAGAAGAACTCATGTCAATGGGTGACTATACCAACATGCGACCATAACCAGATGGTGCCTGGCCACCACCAAAGACAGCTGTGATGGGGTGCACAATGTTGAGTCCCAGTGGCAACATGAGAAAAAGCAAGGTGCACATCAGGAACTCCACTAGAAGATTGCAACTGATGGTCCAGTGGCCTGGGGGACCCCCTGGGAGCATGGCCCCTAGACCTGCTGCTGCCTCTGACTAGAAAACATTACTTAGGTCAACTCTTCGGACAGGAATGAACTGGACTTGGGGACATAATATGACCATGTAATGTGTGTACCTTACAGTTCTATGTATCTATAGAAAGCTGTCCTACTGGCCGCTTACTAGAAGGGAGAGGAGAGGATGGAGAGGAGGGTACAGGAGACTGTTAGGAGGATATGACATATACAGAATGAAAAGGAGAGTGCTGTCAGTGGGCAAGGAGAGCAAAAGCAGTGGCAGATAGGCAGGCATGCAAATTTAATTTGGATTTTATACTTTCACTTAACCACAATAAAAGAAGTAAAAACCAATAATAATTATACATATAGTTATATATTACTATCACATCTATTTGAAAAATATCTGAGGTGGTTTTCAGAACAAAATCCACATTTGGGGAAAAACATGTAAGTCAAACAAATAAGGATACACATTCTATTGATACTATAACTTCAGTGCATTCAAAAGATGATAATTATTGTCAAAATACTCCTCATTTTTGCTGTTTTCTCTGCCTGACTTTACCTTTCATACCAGCTAAAAATTTGAAATCACTTCTATCCTCTGAGGTAACACAAATGGTACAAAATTTAAGAACCTACTTTCAAAATTTTCAGTTGGAAGAGATTTCCCTATTTTTTGAAGCCATG
This sequence comes from Heterohyrax brucei, assembly GCA_028571685.1. NCBI lineage: Eukaryota > Metazoa > Chordata > Mammalia > Hyracoidea > Procaviidae > Heterohyrax > Heterohyrax brucei. Next base: position 92,935,372 of record CM053146.1, read on the forward strand.
ACACTATCTTGACTTTTCTGTAGATGAAAAAAATGATTATTACAGTCTGCCATCTCTTATACCTACCTGTACACACATCTGCCTCTCCCAGGAGAGTTTAAACTAGCTGATATGATGAATGTATTTTGTGAACACTGGTTTCTAAAATTGTACATAATATCCTTAAAAATTCTTTGCGAACCTCATTGAATATTCAGCAACTGTGGTAAGACATACACTATAGCTTTGCATTGCATATAGATACAATTCCCTTCAAAACTAGACCAGAAAGAATATTTTTATGGAACTTTCCATGACAGCTGGCTATCAAAAAATCTCATCCGTACTAGCTACACAAGTGGGTAACCAAACAACATGAGTTGAAAATATGAAAAGCAAGACTTTCAGAAATATCTTTAACACAGATTTGGAAAAGAGGGAGTGATAATAGGCATATATATGTGTGGGTATATAAATATGTATATATGGACACTATGATCTTTTTTCCTATTCTATCTTTTTAATAACAAAAACAAAAAAAAAACCCAAACTAAGCAGAATGTTTTTTTCACTCATTTTATCATTGTTCTATTTGTTTCACAATTGAAATGATGCTGCCTGTTAAACCATTTTTAACTTCCGTATAACAACACACTCCATAACTTCTTGAATGTGTAAAGTACCATGAAATTCTTCCAGATGATGAACAGTAATATAGCCTGGGATTGCCATTTATTAGTTATATGATCTTGAGTGACATTACCCTCACCCTGTCTACTGATGTATTAAATGGAGAAAATAAAAAGATTAAAAACAAAAAATCCTGCATTACCTCACACAGATTTAAATGAAATAGTACACCCGACAGTGACATTTAGCTCATGAGCAAAAACACACATGCTTTTTAACTTTACCACATTAAATGTACATAAATTTTATCTATTCCAGTAGACCTCCAGTTCTAAAAACTTGTAACTGTAGCTGTTATTCCTATAAACTCTCTCTATATTTCTTTGAATAAATATTTCATTTCTATTCTCTGAGAATTTATCACATTTAAAATATTTCCTAAATACTGCTTTTATGATAAATGGCCTATAGCCTCCCATTAAAACTCAGTAATGTTTGTTACTGTCTTTTTGAAGAGAATCTGTTTACAATATGCAATAATTTACTTTATAGTGCATTCTCAAACACTGTGTGCTCTAGCATTTTGTCTGTTTTGTAAATGCATTAGTATGCACTTTTTCAGATGGAACAGGAAATGAATTTGTAAATTTGTTTTTTTTACATCTGCAAGAAATGTAAAACTGTCTTTGCAAATTTTAGAACTAAAGATTTATGCAAATGGTTAGTATGAAATTCAAATTAAATAATTAGTCCTATAGCTAGCCCTGTATGGCTAATAAATTTAATATATCCCTTCATCATAAAATCGTGCTGACTTACAAATTATCTGGTAGGGCAACCTTTGCTCTCCTCTTCTTACACATTTCTTCTGTACTACTCTTTGTAAAAATAAAAATATCTGATAAAAAATAGCTAGAAACGTTACAATATTACAAGTCAGTACAACTATATTGCTATGTATCTTTTCTTAAATTTTCTCCAAATATAGGTCCTGTCATAATCAAATATTGTGAATTAAAATACTGCATTAATGGTTGACTCAAATCTCCAAATTTACAGTTCTTTAATTTCTCTTTTATGAGTTTATAAACTCTACCTAGTTTTTTGTCACAGTTTCAAGGCATCCACAGATCAAGAGGGATGTCCAGAATGTTGATGGCTTTCAGTGTAGTAGCCGCCTCTGCTTCCATACTCCAGACTCTCAGACTCTTTCAGTCTCTGTGTTGTTGCTATTTTCAAAATAACTAAATCGTGTGTCCTTGCCTTTATATTTTCCTTAGGAATACAGAGCTACTTTCAAAATTAGTGGGATACTTGCCACTTTAGCTTAAAGTCTTAGATAAATCCTATGAATTTCAGGCAAAATATTGTACTGGGGAAAAAAATTGATAATATTCATCTTTAAGTCACACCAGACGTGTGAGCTGGCCTGGAAAAAAAATACACTAAAAATTTACTTGGAAAACCTGGTGCCATAGCGGTTAAGTGAAAAGTTACTTAGGCTGTTATTTTGTGACTGCCTTGGATTTTATGCAACTTATTGCTTAAGTCCTAAGCCAAGCCAAGCCAAGTGCCATTGAATCAGATCCGACTCCTAAAGATAGTTAAAATATTAATATTTTAAAGCCAAAGGCAAGTGCCATCGAGTAATATGTTTAAAATGGAATCAAATAAGAAAAAACAAGCAAGCAGATTCAAATTGAAAGGGGTTATAATACTAATAAATGAGTAAATATATTATTTGAGATCTACTTTGTCTTTAAGTTTTAATTGCACAGACTTAATTACACACAAAAAGTCAAGTGCCGTCGCGTACTGTAATTTTAAAGATACTGTTTTATAATTAGTGATGTAAGTTGTTGGTTTTGTTATTAGGCACCATTGAGTCTTAGCAACCCTTAGCAACTCTTAGCAACCCTATGTACGCAGAGCAGAGCAATGTCCAGTTTTGTGCCATGCCCACAGTCACTATTATGCTTGATTGAGCCCACTGTTGCAGCTTCTGTGTCTACCCATCCCATCGAGAGCCTTCTTGTTTTTCGTTGACTCTCTACCAAGCAACGTCAGTGAAAGAATAAGGGCTGTAGTGCAACTACAGAAGCACAAGGGAAAGACATTCAAAAGGTAGCAAATCATTTTGACTATTGCGTGATCTAATCATAATTTTTCATTTGCTATCACTTTCATTTGTGTATAATGCTAATGAAATATTTTATGTTTCTGTAGATAGATGTATTTTTTACTCAGACATGTAGATCCATGCAAGTGACAAATTATGAAAGCTACTATGACCTGCACAAATTCCACTGTTATGTAATGGACCTGCATAAATTCAGCACAGAGTAGACAACTCAGAATTTAAAAAATTGTATTGTGTAATTTTGCTTTATATTACCCAAATTAAAAAAAAAAAAAGTTTTTCTTTTTCTTGGCTGGTGATATGAGTAACAATCTACATAGGAAATGAATGTCTACTGTATACTCAAATCAACTGGCTATCTATTGTACTGAATGCTTTAAATCTCAGGTGATAACTAGAAAAGTAAACTTTTTTCTTTCTACATTGAGTTTGTGGATCAAATAAATACAGCACACTGAATTGCAAATAGGTTTAGTAAAGTTATAATCCTCTTCACTGCTGTCAAGTCAATTCAGACTCATGCTGACCCTGTATGTTACAAAGTAGAACTGCTCCAAAGGGTTTGTGTGACTTTAATCTTTAGGGAAGTAGATTGTCAGGCCTTCCATGCTACTGCTGCATTTGAAATGCTCGCCTTTTGGTTAGCTGTCAAGGGCAAACCATTTGCACACAGAGATCTGAACTTGTAATAACCCTTGAGCATCCATTCTTTTGTTCTCAGATAGTGTAAATCCACCTTAGATGATCTCAGTGCACCTAAATGTGAGGATCACTGGTCCTAGTGACTTGATAGCCATTATTCAAATAATTTGTGTTGTCTTCACTTCAGGGGCATACGTACAAATAATTTGCATGCAACTTTTTGAGAAAAATGAATCTTACGCTTAGTGGTTTAGATTCTAAAAGAATAAATTCAACAGTTGAAAGTCTTATGTGTTCACTTTTCTTTCCTTTTTTCTTAAACTATGTTTATATCAGAGCACTAATGCTTTATTGTAAACCATACTATCAAAAATCAGCTTGGGCCATCTGGTTTTGTAAATAGATGGTAAATATTTAATAAAGGGATGTCCCATACAGTCTCCAGTTATTAGGCATAAACTACTACATTTTTCTTTAATATCCTCCCTGCTTATTGTCAATGCTAATGTCTAGGCAGCATACAGTAACATAGACAAAAAATAATAATAATGAAGACATAAGCCAGAGTAGAATAATTTCATTAGCTAAACAAGATGTTAAATATACCATGACTTGATTTGGGCATTGGACGATTTTTCTTCACATGTCAAAATCTTGTTAAAACAAATACAACTAAATGTTTCTTTTTTCCCTCTTCTGTTGGCTTATCTGGAACTTGCTGACAACCAAATGAATATTCTGAAAATGTTCTATCAATCTTAGAAATAATAAGTTATAGTGAAACTTTTCTTGAACAAAGAAAAAACAAAGTGTATTTAGGCATGTAAAATCTTCAATGCAATTAAAGGACACTAGGACACAATAGTTTATCTTTCTTTTGTTTCCTCCTTAAATAGGTTTAAGTTCCATTCTAATAATTAATGAATGCTGATGAAACAAGACTTCAGCAAATTCTTGATAGCTCTGGATCACTGGAAACAAACTTCCCCCTGAATAAAGCTCCAAAGAGGAGACAAACTTCTCTTTATTCTCAAAAGATTTAGCATATATGCAATTTTGATATTTTTATAGTCAATTCAATATTATTAAAGTAGGCTACATGTGACAAACAATGGTTAATTAAAAAGAGAGAGAGAGGGAGGGAACAATAGATTGGTTATATCCTAATACAATGGGCGGCGTGTTAGAGGAGGCATGAGAGAAAATCATAACTTGGCCTTAATAATTACTAGCACTGGTTTCTTAATCATTTCTTGTAAATGTTACCTTAGATGGAAAATGCAGGAGATAAAGTTGACATGTTATTATTTATTTCACTTTTCAGAAAGTTTTTTTTTTTTTTTTTTCCCTCCCCACTGCCTGGGTCTACATGAAGAACTAGGATTTCTAGCACAAATTTCTCTCTGAAAACATTTTAAAACTAACCTAACAATTGTCATCGTATCCTCACATAACTGGAGTTAGTTATGACAGGGGGACCGGTTGTGGCAACAGCAACTGAAACATCTAGAGGTGACTGAAATTGGATTCCCCTCTCCCCCAGGATTACCAGTTTTCTCTTTGTTTCAGTTAAAAACAAACACACAAAACCCATTTAATCACATGATTAGTTACCTAAGAATGTAGCATACTTTACTTTCTTACTCATATTCATTTTCATCACATGTTGAAGAAAAACTTATCAGTTAACAGTTATAATTTGAAAGGATCCTGTTTTGTGGTTTCTCCTCAACGTTTATATTTTTAAAATGATGTATATGGTTTAAAAACAATGTTTTGACTATTTTAAAATATCACCTTTATACAAATTATATTTTTAAGAAGAAAAGGTATTTTAGTTTAAAACAAATATCCAAATACCAGACAGCTCAAATTTATACCAATTTGGTGACATTGACTTCAAAGAGTTGTTTCTTTGGGTATAATAGATTTAACCTCTCCAGAGTATAACATAACGGTTTGATATTTTACATGTTCAAACTAAAGGTTAGAGTTGTTATTATTCAAACATCTAAAAAACACAAAATTAATGAGATAACTTGTCAGAATATGTAAAGCAGCAGTAAGTTGCAGCTTTCAAAACTCTAGTTATGTCTCTCATGAGACAGCAGTGAGCTTTATTTCAGCACATTCAGGGGTGAACACTGAATACACAAAAAGCACAATGGTTGTAGTGCAAAGTGAGAGACATTTATCATTTTTATATCTTGTATAATGCAAAGTGAGGGACATTTATCACTTTTCTATCTTGAAACAGCACTAAAAATTTATATTCACAGATGTCTGTTACATCTATTAACGGTTTTGAGATTAGAAAGGGAATGCCACTATATTAAAAAAAAAACAACAACTATTGTTACCTGAACTGTATATGATTTTCATGTTGGAGTGGAAAAAGAAAGCTGATGCTTAAATGAGTGTTAGAAAACAGCAAGTCAGCATATGTCTCAGATGTCTCAGACACGTATTGGCAGTATTTTAGGTAATTTACTTGTCTTCTCATAATTCTAGTCTTCATCTATGTGCATGAATTTCTTCCTAGATTTCATAATATATTAGATAGAATAACTGGTAACTGTAAAACTTGAGAAGAGATGCATGCAACGATGTTAAGAAAGAATGACTCAAATTATAAGTGAGTAATACTAATGATACTGTCCAATAATTTCCACCTACAGTTGGATCACCTGTCTTGTAAATAGGTACAAATATGAATCTCTTCCTGTCAGTTGTCCAGGTAGCTGTCTTCCAAATTTCTTGGTATAGAAAGGTAACAATATAAACAATAACTATACAAGTGGATCTCACCAGAAGGAAAATGCAGGAATGACTACACCTGTGGCAAGGGATGATGGAAAAGTTCAGCATCATCAGTCAAAGCAAGACCAGGGACCTACTGTGGAACAGCCCATCAATTGCTCTATGAGAGTATAAGGTGAAGCTGAAGAAAATCAGAACAAGTCTACAAGAACCACCTTTCGTATATTCCACCTGAATTTAGAGACCATCTGGAGAACAGATTTGACACGTTACACACTAATGATCAAAGACTAGAAGGAGCTGTGAAATGCCATCAAGGACATCATACCTGAAGAAAGCAAGAGTTAATTAAAAGTACAAGAAAGAAAGAGAAAAACAAAATGATTGTCAGAAGAGACTCTTGAATGCACAGTCTAGAGCAAAAGGAAGAAATGACTAAATGGAAGAACTAAAGATTTTAAAAAACAGGGTTCTATATGGAAAATACTACAAGGTGCAGGAAACACCAAAAGAACACTGAAGGACTACACAGACCTTACTATACCAAAAAGAAATGGTCAGTATTCAACCACTTCAGGCAGCATATGATTCAGTACTTATGGTACTGAAGGTACTGAAGGAAGAGGTTCAGAAGGTATTGGCCAAAAAAAAAAATGACTGCAGGAACTGATAGATTACCAACAGAGATGTTTCAAAGAACTGATATAGCACTAGAAGTGCTCACTATGTATGCAAAGAAATTTGGCCAGCTACCTTGCCATCCTACGGGAAGGAGGGCTTCCAGAATAAAACAAATCTTCCTTAAAGGAAGGACAGCCAGAATGCTGTTTGGAAGCAAGTAGAATGAGACAGTGTCTCACATACTTTAGACATGTTATCAGAAGGGATTGGTCCCCGGAAAAGGATGCTATGGTTGGTGAGGTAGAGTGTCAGCGAAAAAGAGCGAGCCCCTCAGTGTGATACACTGCCAGTGGCTGCAACAACAGGCTCCGATATAAAGACTGTGACGATGGTGTAGGGCCCAGCAGTGTTTGGTTCTGTTGTGCATAGGGTTGCCACAAGTCAGGAGCAACTCTATGGCACCTAACAATAAACAACAAACATTCTGTCAGAATTTAATTCTGCAGCAGACACAAAAATATGAAAATTAATGTGTGTCAGGATGGCAAAGCTATCTGTGATTAATCTTTTGCTGTATCTGCCAAGTGCATTTCTTATTTTAATTACTGTTTATCATTTTATAAATGTATTTGCTGCTTTTTGAAATCTATTTTATCTTTAAATCTGCTAAGACACATTTCATTGTTTCTGACACCTGAAGACATATTAAACTTTATCTTTTAAATGATATAGTAAATCAAACCAGTTTCTATGGAGTCAATTTCGACTTACAGCAACCTACTGTGTTGCAGAGCAGAACTGTGGTCCACAGGTTATCCAGTCTGCAATGTTTCATGAGCAGATCACCAGGCGTTGTTCTGAGGCACTTCTGAGGTAAGTTTCAATCACTGACCTTTTGCTTAGTAATCAAGTGTGTAACTGTTTGCACCACCAGGGACTCAACTTTTGTTTAATCATCTATGCCTAATAATTCCAAAAAAAAGGAAGTGTGGATGATGCAAGTAGTTTATGAGTGCCTTTAGATTAGCAGTAGATCCATAGAAGAAAGTCATGGCAATCTACTCCCATAAAGACTACAGCCAAGAAAATCCTATGGAGCAATTCTACTCTGTAAAACACATGGAGTTGCTACGTGTCAGGCACAAACTCAACAGCAGTTAACAACAACAATTCCAAAGTCTAAAATTCTTGCAGCTTTGTTTTTATTGTTTATTGATTCTGCTTGATCTTGCTTATGGTGCTTTATTTATGTAGGTGCTTCTCTGACCACATGCCACTCATCAAATTGCTGGTAGAAATTCTGTGGCTTAAACTGAAAGGTTTTGTTTTGCTTTCTCTACAAGGCACTATTTTCTTCCTGCATCTCCTAGCGCCTGGGGGTACTAGCACAGTACTTACTTCCTGTGAAACTGGTTCCAACTCATGGCAGTCATACACACAGCAGAACAAAACTCATGATCTACAGATTGAATCATTAGAATCCACAGGGTATTCACTAGTTGATTATCAAACATAAATCATTAGGCCTTTCTTCTGGTCCATCTTACCCCAGAAATTCCACTGCAATCAGTTTGATATTAAAGCCACATGCAAGCCTGCATTCACAGAGGGTGAGCAGCTGTATATTAGATGCATCGTGTGGGAATCAAACCTAGTCCGCTCGAATGAAGGATGAGAATTCTATCACACTGTGGTAATGAAGATCATTAAATTATCAAAGAAAAAAGGGGATGGGGAGTAGTAACTTTAAAATAATTGGAAACAATGTAAAAGATGACATCGGAAAGAAAACTGTAAATAATTAGCAGAAATGAAGGGAAGAAAATTAGAAAAGCAAAGCAGAAGGAAATTATAAAATCAATCTTACAGCATGAGTCGGATCTGACTCGACAGCACTTGGCTTGGCTTGGCTACAGTTACTGGCAAAGAAAACTAAGAAGTGCATAAAATATTTTAATAAAATAAAATTTCCTAGAACTGAAAGTACAACTTGAAAGATACCACTAAGTGCTTAGAACAATAAATGAACAAAAGCTTTCACCAAGATACAACATTCTGAAATGTTAAATAATAACCAGATGAGTCCAAGAACTTTATATATATGTCAATGAGTAGGGAGGGGGCAGGAAAAATAGGGCGGTAATGCACAAGGGATAATTACCAGAGGAATATCAGATTTCTTAAAATCAACTATGGATGCTGGAAGAATGGTTTGCAAATTTCTGGAAAACACATTATTTTTATACCATAATTTAATGAACTTATCAATTATTTTTGAGACTAGGATGAAGATATTTTCAGACTTGAAAAGATAATATAAAACATATTTCCCATGCCTTCTTTTGAAAAACCGTGTAGGAACATACACTAGAAAAGGAACATCAATATTGTCACAAACTCCACTACCAGTAACAAAGGAGCAGGGAGTGAAAATATGGCCAAAAAGCTGTGGAGCCTTCCTAAGTCAAAACTAGAAGTCATCTGGGGAGCATTCCTATATAGCTATTAGACTTGAAGAAGAGTATGTGTATGGTACAGTAATGTACGGGAAGAAAACATTTAAAAATAATAAAAGACATTTGGAAAATACTAAAGCTGTGTTGTTTCAAGATGTGCAAACAAGAAAATTAATAATGGGTGAAGAAACAATAACAATATGTCACTTCTATTGGACAATGTATCTCGACTGTTAAATTTACAGCCAACGTGATGCAAGCTGTAATTATCAATTTAAAATTTGTGATAAAACTATTGTGACCATAATAGTTTATGACATGTTTTTTCCCTTTCAAAATGAATGATTGGGAGCTTGACATAGCTAACCCAGTAATGATACTCAAAGTGGTCTGTGTTTTTCTGCTTGTTTGTTTTTTAATGGTACGAGATGCACTGGTCTCTTTCCAATGCTGTAAGAAGCTCCCTTGGCTCCTCTGGCCTTGGTTTTCCTTCTCTTCCTTGTTCTCATGAGAAATGGCCTACAGCCTGCAAAACAGCAGCTAAGAACTTTGCCTGGCACTTTTGGTCTGCAACTTTTTTTCTTGCCCCTTATCTCAGAGTAGGTGCAGCAAGCCCCTTCCACCAGCCTAGAGATGAGATTTTTGTGTAAGTTTTTTTTTGCCTGTTACAAACATACAGATTGGAGCCTAGGTGTAAAAAATGCATGTCTTTTATTTAATAAAGTTTCTTCCAGTTGTTTTGTAATGTTTATGACCATCTGTGGGCTATGTTCTTAAGAATATTAGGTAATCCATGAGAAAATGATACATAAGCTCTGATGTAAAAATTGCTTTTTAGGATTCCATAAGGACAGCCTGCATTGCTGTCAGATTCCTGTTGTTGGAACTACCTCCTAATAAAACTTTCTCTTCCTAACTTGACGTATGTTTCATTGGCTCACCTGCTCCAGGGCATGGACCTCACTTGGCTAACACTATTGATATGGAATATTGTGATGGATTTTAGTTATTCTTGGCTTGGTAATTCAGACTAAAAACCAACTTTTATCAAGTAACACCAGAATTTAATAGGAGTAAACCAAACCAGTTTTACAACCCAGAAACATCAACAAAGCTATGCCTAGAACCCACTGCCTTAAAGTCAATTCTGACTTGTAGTGACACTATACAACAAAGTCGAACTGCTCCATAGGGCTTCCTAGGAGCACCTGGCAGGTTTGAACTGGCAGCCTTTTGTTTAGCAGATGTAGCACTTAGTCACTATACCGCCAGGGTTTCCTGATAACAAAGCTATACATCTTTCAAAAAATAAGAACCAAGGTAAAGTATGTTTCCATAGTCCAGAAGGATTCATTAAGAAGAGAACGCAGCTGAGTTTTCTACCCTCCTTTTCAACAAGAAGAAATGAGCTTCCTTTTCCCAAAAGTCAAGGAATCAGGTGTTAGTGTAACAGTGTTAAATCTTAAGTGTCGTAACAGGAAATAAAATAATAACATCTAAAGTTGAGAAAATACTGTTAAGCTTAATATCTGAAAATTGATGATAAATTAACTGTGTAAACAGCAACAAACAGTGATAGTGGTTGGCTAGTGTTCAGAACACAGGACTAAGAGAAGACAGTCTTGTTTTTCCTTTATGCCTTTCAGCACAATTTCACCTATGTGTATTAACTATTTTGACAAAATTATGCATATATCCACATATGGTACGCATATGGTTGTGTATAAAGAGAAATTGTAAAGAAATAGAAGCAGAGTCTTAGAAGTAACTTTATTCCTGAGAACAAATTTCTGGACTATGGTGGCATAGATAACCTCTACAAAGTATAAGTTCTCTCCCCAAGCTTTGTATTTTCAGAAAGTGGATTTTATACATAAAACACAATAGTATATAGGACTGAAGGTTACATTTTCTTATTGAAAATCTAAATGTAAGTATTCTCTGTGTGTATGTAGATAAGTACAAACACATGTTAACACTTAGTGAGTATTTACTTTGAAAATATTTTTATATCCAGAAAACTGAAAAATGTAACCAATGTTTATATTTGAGAAAAAGACCACAGGGAATACTCTGTAGAAACAAAAGACCTCAAAACTCAATCATCAATGTTAGTCAGCCAAGGGAAAAAGAAGATGACATTTCTAAATTACTGTCTCAACTTCCATCAATCCAATAACACATGGATGAATCTTTCTGTATTCTAAACTTCAGTTGGTGATGGGTGCTTGTTTATTTTGTCATCATTTTAAACAACGTCAATTTAAATTATGATAGTGGCAATGTAACTAGCTGATGTGTCTAAATGATGAAACACCAATCCTTGCCAGAAATGATAAAGCCACATACACTCAGTATCAGCTATGAAAGCTATTGCAGTTCCTAGGTTACAAACAGCCCTCTCCCAGCTGAAAAATAGCACCCATCTAGTTACAAAATAATTTGTAGACTTTAAATCTTTTCTCTTTGTTTTGTAAAGTTGGAAATGCAAGAGAGACAATTCTCATACTCATGAATTTAAATAAAATATTTCTTTTGTTTTAGAATTTTTATATTCTAGTACAATAGCTAGCCTTTGTGAGTACTTAACTTCTCTAAGAGAACTGGTATTAACACCAACTGCAAAAATACTGCAAATTATATTCATGAGAAGAAACCTGTGTGTCACCACTGAATAGCTGAGAGATGTATACAACAGTAAACCATCGTGTGACAAATTACATATATGCCAAGGTATAGTACCTTGATCTAATGTGTAGCATTGACAGAGATTTGGTTTCAATTGTTATATTTTGAAATAAATGTGTTTAGTTTTAGTACTTCAAGCTAATATGGAACTTTTAATTTTCTATTGTATTATGGTATAAATTAATATTTTGGAAATAAATAAGAAAAAATGAAATAGTATTTACCTCAAGTGATGCTGCATATGTTAACATAGCCTGAAAGTATACCAGTTGCATTATTTATATAAGTATATGTGACAACATTTTAAATGTTTTTTAGAGTGACTTATAGCTTATTTAAACCATTTCCTATGTGTCTAAAACTTTAAGTCTTTATTTTAAAGACTGGCTTAAAGTTATATTTCAGGATCTAGTTATAGTCAGTAAGTGTCAGTGAAAATATAATTAAAAAGTTCTAGTGGAGATAGCGTTAACGTAAGAGAAAACAAATGCTTCATTTCCTGCCTAGATTTAATGTAGAAAAACAAAATATTTTAAAGTTACTAAAATACTTATACATTTCACATATAGTTGAGCTATGGTATCAGAAACATCTGTTAAAAAATATTTGTGCTCATGTTTCTCTCTATAAAGATGACAGATTTGTTGTTCAAAAAGCATTGTACGCTATAATGGGGAAGATTAGTTTGGGGGTAATAGGAAGTAAGCGTACCTCTTGCACCTCCCACAAAACTAAACTATAAAACCTTGACAGAATATACAGTCAGTTGTTTGAGAACTTTGAAAAGTAAACAGCAAGGGCAGATCGGAGAAGGAATACAGTGAACCAAAGCGCCATCAGATTGATGGGGTGCTTAATCAACACTTTGGCATCCTGTAGGATCTTCTGGTCTCCTTGCCTGCACTTAGCTGGAAAAACTCCAGGAAAAGATATTTAATTTTGGCTCAATAGGAGGAAAATAGAAATAAATAAATAACTATAATGAGAACAGAACATCAGTTGCCAGAAATCTGGATGGTATGATTATAAAGAGATACTAGGAGAGTTTTTGAAGTTGAGGCAGCATTCTGTGTCAGTATGTGTTGTTGGTTATGTAAAATTATGTATGTGTTAAAATTTGTGGGGCTATGCAACAGAAGAAAAAAGGATATTTTATTTTTTGTCCTATAGGACAGAGTAGAACAGCCCTACAGGGTTTCCTAAGGCGAGTTTGGTGGACCTGAACTACCCACTTCTTGTTTATCAGCCAAACACTTGACCACTGCACCACCTGGGCTCCAAATTTTAAAAAGAACTTTTAAGAAATGTAATTAGGTTGGTAGGCAAATCTTGAATTTTAAGCACTCTTTCTTTACTGTTTGCAAAAATATATTCAGATTTTTAGTTGACTGTGTTATTGATATAATTTCAACACAAAATCACATCAAAGGACTTGTTTTGTTAAAAAAAGAGAAACTTACATTCTTTTCAGTGATTAAAATATATCCCACTTAAAACTGTTTTCATTGTTGATTATATTCTTTTTCCCTCCTCACATTATTTCAGTACTGAGTAGAACCACAAATAGAATGAAAATGCCATGTGAGACAGTTCTAAATGTATACTAAAAAATCCTATGCCGTTGATGAAATTAATTTATTTTCATGTATAAATTACAACACTGGATCCAGTTTGTCTCAAAACAAATGGATCATATTAATGTACAATCTGAAGTTATTACAGGAAACTTGAATTTTAATGAGCCCTCTTTGATTTCTATGAATCATGACAGGCGTAACACAATTGAGTCAATTAGCAAGAATTCTGCAATCAGTGTTGATTAAGAAAATGAGATGATATTATGTGCATAATTTGGAGGCATTCCCTGTCTTGAAAATTAATATAATAAGATAAATATTGGAATTTTAATGGTGGCACACTGGTCTTAAATAAAATGATAGATTTGTTCAATATGTGTAATATGAATCTATGTATCTTATTATGTATGATAAATATTTATTTAAAACATCTGCGAAGACAAACAATTGTTCTGTTTTCATTTCCCAGTAAGTCATAACTGTTAAATCTCTTGTTGCTAAACATCCAATGAAATAAATCTTGCTTACACATAATTATTGTGATAAGATTTTTGTCCTATATATCGCTAATGTGTATATACCCTTGCTTTATAGTTGTGTTTGTTTCATTTAATTTGTACATTTTATGTTAGCATGGTTCTGTCAATGTATCAAAACCAGTACACTTAACTGGCTGAAGTTTACAGATAAAGTGTTTTGTATCCATTTACTCTTTATAAATTAGTCATTTTCACCTATGCATACATATTTTTAGTCTTACATTTCATTTGGGAGCTAACTACATTTTGCTTCTTAATGTTCTTTGACATTGTAATTCAGTTATCCCATTACCCTATGTGATTTAATGTTCTTTTACTAAGATTTTTTTGGGACACTATACAGCATAGTACTAAGTATTCTATGTGGAATTTTTTTGATAATACAGCCTTCGAAGAAACGACACAAAGAAAAAGCTACCATCTTTCTAATTAGAACTGACAGCAAGCAAAAACAGCAACTGATATTCACTTATACAAACAAAAAGATATAATAAATTTAAGTATTACAGAAGTACAATACTGAGAGAATGATTTCACAATAAAGTATATAGAAGTAATAAAATTAGGCAGACCAAAATAATAAACTATGTTCAAGGAAGAACATAATTTTCTTGCATGGATTTTATATCTGTCATGCATCAAACTTGTTCTTGAGTAATTATACTTGATTTGATTCCCTTTTTGTGTGTAATGAAGTAAATGACCTACCAGAGCACCTGAAAATCCATTAACATATTCTTTCTATTTATTGGAAACCCTGCTGGTGCAGTGGTTAGGTGCTACAGCTGCTAACAAAAAGGTCAGCAGTTCAAATTCACCAGGTGCTCCCTGGAAACTCAACAGAGCAGTTCTACTCTGTCCTATAATGTTGCTGTGAGAGTTGGAATTGACTTGACAGCAATGGGTTTGATTTCTATTTATTATGTGAAATCACTTTTTCTTTCCCAGATATTCTAAAATGTCATGAACAAACTTTTGAGTACTCTTACATTAACTTGCAGAGAGGTACCAATATTAACTCTGTCATATAAAACTAAAATGGAATTTTCTCAAATTATTTATATATGAGAATATATTTTTCTTTTGATTTACTTACTCAGAGAGGTAAGAACTGTAGTATATCTGTCACATTTAAATATACTTTAAAAAAATTGTAATAAGAAGATTGAAATGCATCTTTAGTGCACACTTGTGAACACCGCTATCCTCAGGAAATTCTCCCTATGTTACCAATTTTCTTGTGTGAATTTTTCATAAAACTTCTTTAAAGACATGAATGCTTACATTAGGTGACACACTTTACATTATGATAGGCAGTAGGCATATCTCAGGTATAAGGTAAACAGTCTTACTGTTATAGGGTAGAACATAGCCTCTAAGCAGTTTATAATATTTCAAGTATTACAAAAGGAAAGGTACAGCACAATTACGAAACAAATGGCAAGGTAATTTAACCAAAGAATTCGGTGCAAATCTTCCTGATTTTATATTAAAGATAGCAGAAAATTAAGTCTTCTTTATTTTTTATTTCTGACTTTAAATCTGTCAGTCTCTGCTTTTAACTGATGTACTTTGAGCATTCACATCAAAAGTGATTACTGGTATGGTAGACTGAAATATGTCGTCTTACTAAATGCTTTCCATCTTATTAATTTTTTATTTCTTTTACCTCTTTTTCTACCCTCCCTAAGTTTGGAGCCCTGGTGGCACAGTGATTAACAGTATGAGTGCTAACCAAAAGGTTGACGGTTCAAATTCACCAGCCACTCTTTGGAAACCCCGTGAGGCGGTTCTACTCTGTCTTATAGAGTTACTATCAGTCAGAATCAACTCAACAGCAATTTTTTTTCTTTTATTTTACTAGAGTCTGTTTTATGATTTTGTTTTTATCTCTTCAACTGTTTATACCTCGTTATGATGTTTGTAGTGGTCTCATTGGAAAAATGACTAGTGTCTTAGGCTGGCTTGTTTAGAGAAGTAAAACCAGTAAAGCATATAAATACATATGTAGAGAGAAAGATCTACATCAAGGAAATGGCTCACACAGTTAGAGAGGCTGGAACATCCCGAGTCTGTGGATGAAGATAGACGCTACTCCTGATTCATGTAGCTGCAGGAGCTAGTGAATCCAAGATCAACAAGTCAGAGAGCAGGGCTCTTGCTCACAGGCTGCAAAGACTGACAAATCCAAGACTGACAGGCAAGACCACAGGTGAGCTCCTAGCTCACGTCCCAAGAACGAGAGGTCAGATGACTAGAAGCCAGCTATGGGACCCACAGCAAGCAAAAGCCCCTAACCCTTGCTAGAATGTCTGCTTGTATTTGATACAGGTTACACACCCAAGGGAAGTCCTTTTCAACTGGCTGGCTGTTCATAACAGATCCTATCACAGACGTGATCACGTTACATCACATTTCATCTTGGAAGTGATCAAAACAGCATAATGCCGCCAAACTAAATCATAACTGCCACACCACTGAGAATCACAGCCCAGCCAACCTGACACACAACTCTGATCACCCTAGTTTACCCTTGTCAAGTTGGAACCAGTACACAACTCCTTAAACCATATATAATCTCTGAATAAAGACAATTGTGAAGTCACACTGGCACCTCACATGACGTGATGAACACACAACCAAAAATGGACTAGCCATGTTTGAGTCTTACATTTTAAAAGTGAAGAAAACAAAATATCTGATGCACACTTACAAAGCAGAAATATTCATAACAATTACAGCCGTTGTTTTTTGCAACTGGTCGCATGGTTGTAACTTATTTAAAACTACCTTCTTTAATGACTCATTTCATAATCCTTTTGACCCCAGTAAGTACCTCAGATGGTCATAGTTCTTCAGCTTGATTTAGTGTGGGCCACTGTGTAATTCATGCTTTACCAACCCAACCAAATAAACCATTAGGTCTTAACTTCTCGAGCTCCAATGTCAAAACAAGAATCAGTGCATACTGGGCTCATACCAATAAACTCAAACTGATTCATCTTTATTTTCCTCGAACCTCCTTATTGTATGTACTTAATAGCCACACATATTCCTCAGGTTTCTGTTTGTAAATGTAGGAAAAGTTAAGTCGTTCTTTTGAGTGTAAGTCTTACCTTCAGGGTCACACCTTGTACTCTACCTTTGCGGTTTCCTTGGGACTTAAGTCTAGTTACAGGTCTAGAAGACAAAATCAGTGATGTGGAAACATCTAGAGAACATTAAGCATTGTCTTGTAAAGCATCTGTCTCAAACCACACACAAGGCAATGATTCAAACAAGGGATCTTTAGACACAGCTGGGTTAATCTCATTAAATAGAGGCAGAAGGGCTAATGGCTTTACTGGGATGGGTGGATTAGCAGATACACATGGAATAACCTCCTCAAGTCAGTGAGAGGGCTGGTTCTGTTGTCAGGAGTATTAGATAAAATTTAAGGGCTCTATGTCTTCAGCTGTCTTATTATCCCCACGTATGTCCCCATAGAAGTTTAAGGTTACCATTTCTTCCCAATCAATGCCTTCACTTCAACCTCAGACACTTCTCAAGGCTGACAATTGAGTTGGTATTGCAATTCAACCACTCTTATGAAAAAAGACTCTGGGTTTGGTTTTTGGCAGTATTGGCTTTGTTACTATGAGAAATAAGGCTTTGTTTTAAGTCACAAGTGGGAACTTTGAGATCATTTTTGTGGCACTTGAGCTTTGACTCTGAGCCCTGAGCCTACTTCTTTCTCTTACCTGTTTGTCTACCAAAAGCAAGACCAACCAGTTAGCTTCTTCATATCTTTCATAACAAAATCATAGAAAGGTATCACACATGCATCCACCCCAAGCCTTACCTTTCACCAATATCTGATCTATTGGTGGTATTATTTTCCAGACCTCTACTGCCACCTTATGCCATGTCTTAGTGTGCCCTCTTTACTGACGGAAGTAGAATCATTCACATCTCTAAGACTAATCAGACTTGAAAACCAATTTAGAAAATTCATCCTTAAAATTTTGTTCCTCTAGAACCACTTACAGTACCACATATCCACAGGCAGGGTTTTCTAGAGAATCAAAATGATTTTGATTCTGACTCATAGCAACCCTGCAGAGGAAAGTAGAACAGCCCCATACAGTTTCCAACGAGCACCTGGTGGATTTGAACTATCAGCCTCTTGGTTAATAGATGTAGCGCTTAACTATTATGCCACCATTGGTTCCAGAGAGAGAGACAGAGATTTATATCAAGGAAATGGCCCACATGATTGTATATGCTGGAAATCTTAGGTCTGTGGGTCAGCATAGGAATTTCCCCTGATTTATGTAGCTGAAGGAGCTGGCAAACCCAAGATCAGCAAGCCAGGGAACAGAGTTCTTGCTCACAGGGTGTGAAGTTCAACAAATCCAAATATTGACAGGCGAGACTACAGGTAAACTACTAGTTCAAGTCCCAACAACCAGAGGTCGGGCGAACAGTAGACAGTTGCAGGATCCAGAGTGAACAAAGGCCCCTGAACCTTGCCACAATATCTTCTTAAATTCTATGCAAGCCACATGCCTAAGGAAGCTCCGTTTCAGCTACTGGCTCCTCACAGCAGATCCTATCATGGAAATAATCATATTATATCAAATGTTATCATGGAAGAGGTCACAACATCGTTGGACTACCAAAATACATCAAAACTTCCAAAGCACTGAGAATCACAGCTCTGCCAAGTTGATCCACAGTCGCCACAACCAGAAACTTGAAATATGCTTCCAGAACTGGAGGGTGCTGAGAGAACACAGAAATATGCAAACAACGTCATTCTGGCGCATATGAATTTTTATGAGGGAGATTAAGTACAAGGCAGTGGTCCTTGGCAGCAGAAGGACCAAAGTAGATCTCTGCATTCAGCTCTGGGAATGTAGGTTTTGTAGTGGTCAAGTATATGCCAGGGAGTTACATAAGACTGTCTCAGCAAGGTCACATAACAGGGCCTTGGAAAGCAGCAGGGAGCTAATGGAAAGCATGATGGCAACCATTTTTGAATAAAGAGATCTTGTTTCCCCTTACGGTAGAAAGATCTTAGAATGGTAATTCCCAATTACCCCCTCTCAAATCCCCATACATTGAGCTGTTGTTGTTATGTATTTAATTTTACATAAAATATGTTGTTAGCTGCCATCAAGTCCTGGTTACCCCGTGCACAAAATGATCCATAAGGTTTTCATTGGCTGATTTTTCAAAACTTGCTTCTGAACCTAGACCAGCCAAAGCAAATGGATGAAATGACAAAGTAAAAGACCCAAATGGACAATTTGAAAGAGCTACTCAAGAAGACAGAATCAAGCATCATAATGAAATGTACAAAGGTCTAGCATTAGAAAAGCAAAAGAGAAGAACAGAAAAGAAAAAGTCTCAAGGAATCTATGAGAAAAATATTGAAGGACACAGGAAGTATCAAAATAAGATAAAAGAAATACCCAGTCACTGTACCAAGATGATTTGGTTAATGTCCAACCATTTCAGGAAGCAGTATATGGTCAAGAACCAATGGTATTTAAGGAAGAGATCCAAGGTGCACTGAGGACATCTACAAAATATGATGCTCCAGGAATGGATGGACTATCTACTGAGATGTTTCAATAAATGCTGAAAGTGTTCACTTGTCTATGCCATGAAATTTGGAAGATAGCTACCTCCCCAACTGTCTGGAAGAGATCCATATTTGTGCCCATGCCAAAGAAAGGTGATCCAATAGAATGTGGACATCATTTAACAATATCATTATCATCACATGCAAATAGAATTGAGCTTAGATTGCTCAAAAGTGGTTATAGCAGTTCACCTACAGGGAACTGCCAGAAATTTAAGCCAGATTCAGAAGAGGATGTTGAATGAGGGCTATCTTTGCTGTTGTCAGATGAATCTTAGTTGAAAGCAGAGAATACCAGAAAAATGTGTTTTACTATGAATGGCCTTTAACACTGTGGATCGAACCATGGGTAACACTGCAAAGAAATGGAATACCAGAACACTTAACTGTAAATAGAGCAAGAGGTTGTCTTTCAGGAAAGGTGTTCCTCAGTGTTGTATAATTTCACCATAGGTTTTCAATTTGTATGCTCAGCAAATAATCCGAGAATCTGGACTGTATGGAGAACAACATGGCATCTGGATTGAAGGAAGTTTCATTAATAGCCTGTAACACCCAGGTGGTACAGCTTTGCTCACAGAAAGTGAAAATTTGAAGCCTTTACTGATGAAGATGAAAGACTAAGACCTTCAATATGGATTACACCTCAATATAAAAGAAAACAAAAATCCTCACAACTAGACCAGGAAGTGATATTATAATAAATGGAAAAAATATTGATGTTGTCAAGGATTACCTTTTGCCTGAATTCACAATCTATGCCTGAGGAAGCAGCAGTTATGAAACCAAATGCTATATTTCTTTGGACAAATGTGCCACGAAACAAAAAGTGCTTTAAGGTGTTAACAAGCAAAGATGTCATTTTGGACATCTTTAGATCTTGGATCAGGTGCAACTGATCTAAGCCATAGTATTTTCAGTCACTTCATATGTATACAAAAATAAGACAATGAGCAAAGGAGGACCAAAGGATGAATTTTGGCATTGACAAAGAACACTAAGTATACCCTGGACTGCCAAAAGAATCAACAAAACTGTTGCAAGAGACACAGCCAGAATTCTCCTTGGAAGTGAGGATGGCCAGACTTAATCTCACGTACTTTGAGAAGTTATCAGGAGCAGTAGTCCCTGGAGAAGGAACATCATGCTTGGTAAAGTAGAGAGCAGCACAAAAGAGGAAAACTCTTCATCTATTCTACAGATTGACACCGTGGCTGCAATAATGGACCCAAACACAGCAATGACTAAAAATGGTATAGACCCGGCAGTGTTTCCTTCTGCTGCAAATTAGGCCACTATGAGTCAGAACCAACTTACAAGGCCCTTAAAACAACAGATTGCCAGACTTTTCTTTCTAGACTGTCTTCATTGGAAGCTCTTGTGAAACCTGTTTAGCATCATAGCACAGAAGCCTCCACTGAAAGGTGAGTAGTGGTTGAGCTGAGGTGAGACTCAGGCTGAGAAGTCAACCTGAGTCTCCTGCATAAAAATCAATAAACACTACTAGTGAATAAAGCACAATAATCCTTGTCATTCTTGCCTTAAATATTCAATTATCCTTCAGAGTGATTAAGAATAACAAAATTTAGTTTATTTTACTTTCATCTATTTCATTCCAATTGCTCTTTCGTTCTCGCTAGTGATTTGTTTCTGTAACTATATCACATTCCTTCCACCTAAACAACTTTCCACAGAGTCATTACACCAGAAAGAACTGGCTGATGCTCAGCCATCTGAAGAGGTAGCATATGATCAGGAACCAATGGTACTGAAGGAAGAAATCAAAGCTGCACTGAAGGTATAGGCAAAAAACAAGTCTCCAGGAATTGACAGAATCAACTGAGATATTTCAACAAACAGGTCCAATGCTGGAAGTGCTCACTCATCTATGCCAAGAAATTTGGAAGACAGCTTCCTGGCCAACTGACTGGAAGAGATCCATATTTATGCCTATTCCAAAGAAAGGTGATCCAACCAAATATGGAAATTACCAAACAATATCGTTGATATCATACACAAGTAAAATTCTTCTTAAGATCATTCAAAAGTGATGACAACAATATATTGACAAGGAACTGCCAGAAATTCAAGCTGGATTGAGTAGAGGACTTGGAACCAGAGATATTATCATTGATGTAGGATAGATCTTGGCTGAAAGCAAAGAATAACAGAAAGATGTTTACTTATGTTTCATTGACTCTGCAAAAGCATTAAACTGTGTGGATCATATTAAATCATGTCTAAGGTTGCAGAGAGTGGGAATTCCAGAACACCTAATTGCATTCTTAAGTAATTTGTATATGGATCAAGAGGCAGTGGTATGAACAGAACAAATGGACACTGAATGGCTTAAAGTCAGGAAAGGCGTGAGTCAGGGTTGTATCCTTTCTCTATACCTTTTTAATCTGTATGCTGAGCAGATAATCCAAGAAGCTGGATTATATGAAGAAGAATGAGGCATCAGGATTGGAGGATGACTCATTAACAACCTGCATTACACAGATGACACCACCTTACTTGCCAGAAATGAAGATTTGAGAAACTTACTGATGAAGATTAAGGACCACAGCCTTCAGTATGGATTGCACCTCAACATCAGGAAAACAAAAATCCTCACAACTGGACCAGTAAGCAACATTGTCATAAATGAAGGAAAGATTGAGGTTGTCAAGGATTTCATTTTACTTGGGTCCACAATCAAGACACATGGAAGCAGCAGTCAAGAAATCAAAAGACACATTGCATTGGGAAAATCTGCTGCCAGGGACCTCTTTAAAGTATTCAGAAGTAATGATGTCACCTTGAAGATTAAAATGCTTCTAACCCAAGCCATGGTATTTTCAGTTGCAACATATGCATGTAAAATTTGGACTGTGAACAAAGAAGACAGAAGAATTGATGCCTTTGAATTGTGGTGTTGGAGAAAAATGTTGAATGTTCCACGGACTGCCAAAAGAACCTAGTGATCTATTCTGGAAGAAGTACAACAAGAGTGCTCCTTGGAAATGTAAATGACAAGACTGCATCTCACATACTTTGGACATGTTGTCAGGAAGGATCAGTCCCTGGAGAAGGACATCATGCTTGGTACAGTGGAGGGAGACTGAAAAAGAGGAAGATCTTCGAAGAGATGGATTGACACAGTGGCCACAGCAATGGGCTTAAGCTTAAAAACAATTGTGGACATGGCACAAGGCCAGGCAGCGTTCTGTTCTGTTGTTCATAGGGTCACTGTGAGTCAGAACTGACTCAGCGGCACCTAGCAACAAACAGCCTTCATCAACATTTCTTTCAGAGTTAGTCTGCTGGCAATTAGTTCTATTTTTATTCTGAGAAATTTTTATTTTTTTATTTTCTTTTGTACTTTAAGAGTATTCTAAATAGACTATCTTTTAAAATTCTTGATGAATTGTTTGTTCCATTCAGTTTAAGTTAAGTTTCATTTTCTTCTTTTTTATATAGTTTTTGAAGTCTTCCATAATTCCTATCATTTTTCTCCTGTCATCTTCAAGATTGTCCCTGTGTCTTCATTTTTCAGCAATTTAAATTTGATAGTGTTGAAATGTAGGTACTTGAGACCAAGGATATAGATACGAGATTTTGGCAGATTCAGTAGTGACAGAGGCTCTGAGGACGTGCTCATAGCAGGTTTATTGGAGCAAAGGCACAACAAGGCAGCACAGCATTTGGGCAGCAGTGCATTCTGGTGTAGTGACCTTATATACTATCTTACACAAAGGTGGCTGGCTGCCAATCACAGAGTCCAAGGTTATAAACAAGTTATATCTACTGCTGAATCAGCTGAATCACAGCCAGCCGGAAGACCTGCTCCTGGTTAGAAGACCTTGGCTGTTGACTCACTCACAGCTGGAAGGCCTGAGCAAGATATCTTCACTACTGCTTTGTCCCCACAAATACGTATAGTTTTCTTTTTAGCATTAATCCTGCTTTTTCTTCTCTGAGATTCGGAAAATGTAGCTTGATATCTATCATTTATTTGGGGGAAA
This sequence comes from Heterohyrax brucei, assembly GCA_028571685.1. NCBI lineage: Eukaryota > Metazoa > Chordata > Mammalia > Hyracoidea > Procaviidae > Heterohyrax > Heterohyrax brucei. The sequence continues at coordinate 92,959,040 of CM053146.1, forward strand.
ATTCCTGCTCTTTCTTCATTTCCTTCTGCCCCATGTTCTGTCTCCTCCTCCTGAGATTCTGATTACATGTATGTTAGATCATTTAATATTTTCCTACTACTCCATATCTCCTGTATGCTTCCATTGCTCTATTGTTTGCTTGTTTGCTTTTCTCACTTCCTTTTTATTCTCTTTCTATGTTGGTTTGGATGATCCTATTGATCTAATTTCAGGATTACCTTGTTGTTCAGCTGTGTAAAGTTTACTGATAAACCCTTTTGAGAGCTTGTTGATTTTCCTCTTTGTTCTTTGATTTCTTAGCATCTCCATTTGACTATTTATTATAATTTCATTTACTTACTGAAATCATCAATCTGATTTTTTTGTGTTGTGTATCTTCTCCGTTAAAGGTCTTAGCATATTTATCATAATTAGTTTAAGTTCTTTCCCTGGTGGTTCCAATATCTTTGTCATAACTGAGTCTGATAATGATAAGTGATGTCTCTTCAGATAATTTTTTTGCCTCATAAATTTTTGTAAAAGCCAAATACATTATAAAAGATAGACACATAGGTGATTAATTCAGTGCTTAGACATGAGTATACTTTTCCTTCTAGTATTGTGGCATTTTTTCATTAGTCTAGTCAGGAGTTGGGCTTGGTACAAAATTTTCTATTGCTATATTTACCCATAGTTCCAGATGATTCAAATTTACCTCGCAATACCTTACGTTTGGAGTGTAGGCTAATTTGTTAGAGAGGACTTTTGTGCTATTTTTTTCCACATCTGCTCTCAGTTCAGTTAGTCTAATAGATTTTTCCTTTGTTCGTCACCCCCCACCCCAAATCTCTTTCAGCTTTCCTAGTTGTATTTCACCATTACTTTTATTCAGTGTTTGTTGAAATACAGTGTCTGCATTGGTGAATGTGTTGTCTGATGTTTTGATTAACTTTTAATATTAGTTGGGTTCTATAAAGCTAGGTGTCATGGGTGTGGCTCACACAAGAGTTTCTGTCTTCCTTCAGAGGTAGCACAGTACCTAGATTTTATAGCTAGTCTCCACTCAAGAGTAGAAAGCTTTGTTTTTGTTTTGTTTCTGTCTTCCTCTGCCACAGTAGCAATGATTTTTCACCCATGTCTTCAGGCTACAAATTCTGCTGGCCTACCTTCTAAAGACTAAGCCTTTTGTGCTTTGGTAGAGGTAGATAAGACAGATTAGTTTGCTTTAGCAGTGGCTGCTGTTCCTCTCTCCAAGCTAACTCAGTGGTGGAAAGTTTCCCTAGATTCTCTCTGGAATTGAGTGACGGTTCAGATAAATGGAGGAAAAGACTATAAGAAGGTACAAAACTTCTGTGTCTGTGGTATCCAGACTCTTCACTAATTCACACTTGAAATTTAAAAATTAAAAATTAAAAACCTAGCCGAATCTTCTTACTAGCTTAAATAATATCGAGCTCTCTCTACTTTAGATAAGCATTTGCATGGTCCTGATTCTTTCTGCAGTTATTTGTCTCCCTAGATTTTCTACTGGCTGTTTGGTGTATGATCTCCTTTCTCTGATAGATCACAAAAGGTCACTAATTTGCAGTTCATTCAGCTTTTTGTGTAAATTTTAATGGTGAAAGCCAGTGTTCTTTCCAGCCCTCTACATCTCTGAGCTGAAATAAACTGTGTATAATGTGAAAGTTGTATTTCCTAGTATAATCAGGTCTAACTGGACACAGACTTTTTTTTTTTGTAATTAAGTGAAAATATACAATCCAAATTAAAATTACATGGCTGCCTATCTGCAGCTCCTTCTGCTTTCCTTGCTTGGTAATAGCACACTCCTCCTTTGTGTTCTATACATGTCATATCCTCTTAGCAATCTCCTCTCCCCTCCTCTCTACCCTTTTCTCTCCCTTCTAGTAAGAGGCCAGTAGGACAGCATCCTATAGATGCATAGAACCATAAAGTACATACACTATATGGTCACACTGTGTCCTAGAGTCCAGTTCACTCCTGTCAGAAGAGTTGATCTCAATAGTGGTTTTCTGGTCAATGGCAGCAGCAGGTCCAGGGGCCATGATCCCAGGGGAACTCCCAGACTGCCACAACATCAACTGCAGTCTTTCAGTGGAGTTCTTGAGGTGTACTCCACCTGTTCTCCTGTTGCCACTGGGACTCCGCATTGTGTGTCCCATCACGGCTGTCTTTGGTGGTAGCTGGCACCATCTGGTTCTTCAGGTCTTTAAGCTCTTACAGTAGGGGTCTCATGCAATATTTGTCCTGTGCCACTGACTGATTTCACTCAGCATAATCTCTTCCAGTTGAAACCAGGTTATAAGTTGCTGTTTTAGTCAGCTAGGGCTGCTCTAACAGAAATACCACAGAGTGGATAGTTTTAACAAAGGAAGGTTTATTCTTACATGGTCCAGTAGGCTGCAAGTCCATATTCAGGGTGTACACTCCAGGGGAAGGCTTTCCCCCTTGTCAGCTCTGGAGGAAAGTCCGGTATCGCATCAGTCTGTCCAGGGAGCATCTTGGCGCAGGAACCTCAAGTCTGAAGGACGTGTTCTTCTCCTGGTGATGCTTGCTTGATGGTATGAGGTTCCCAATTCTCTGCCTGCTTCTCTGTCCTTTATCTATCGTAGGATGAAACAATTAAGGGTGGGGCAAGCCATACTCCAGGGAAACTCCCTTTACAGTGGAGCAGAGAGGTAATCCTATGAAAGGATTTACAGCCCCACCCTAATCCTTTAACATACAGCATAGGAAAACCACATATTGGAGGACAGGCACAAGATACTGGGAATCATGGCCCAGCCACATGGCTACACATATTTTTGTGGGGACACAACTCAGTCCATGACAGTTGCTTCCTAAAATCATGTTCTTTATCATTGAATAGTGTTCTATTAAGTATATGTACTATAGTTTGTTTATCCGTTCATCTTTTGTTGAGCATCTGGGTTGATCCCATCTTTTAGCTAGTGTGGTCTGTGCTGCAATAAACATTTGTGTGCTCGTGTCTGTTCATGTGACTGCCCTTGCTTCAGTAAAACATATCCAAGTAGTGGGATTACTGGATCAAAGGGTATATCCATTTCCAGCTTTTTAAGGAAGTGCCTGATTGCTTTCCAAAGAAGTTGTACCATTTTGCAATTCCAACAACAGTACAGGAGAGTTCCAATCTCTCCACAGCCTCTCTAGAATTTGTTGTTTTGTGTTTTTTGGATGATCGCCAACCTTGTTGGGGTGAAATGTTATCTCATTGTAGTTTTGATCTGGATTTCTCTAATAGCTAATGTTTGTGAGCCTTTCCTCATGTGGTTTTTTTTTTTTTTTGGCTGCCGTGGTGTCTTCTTTGTCCTTGGTAAAGCGTTTTTCCATCTCCTTTGCTCACGGACATAGACTTTAACCTTGTTAAAGTTTTTAAAGTTATGAGCTAGTTATAAGTTATTGTTCAAAAATCTATATGAATATTCACACTGATTTTAAGGTTACCTTGTTTCTGATTTATGTATGTAACTATTTATCTCAATTTGTAAATCACTGTCCTCAGGAAACTCTATGGGGCAGTTCTACCCTCACCTCTAGGGTGGCTGTGTGTTGGAGATGACTTGACGGCAGTGGGTGGGTCCTCAGTACATATGATGCACAACAAATGGAAATGTTCCTTCCATCAGAAAAATATATGCTACATATGAGAAATTATAAGGAAATAATGAAACATTTCAGCTACCTGCATTTTAACTTTTTACACATATTCTTAGCAAAAAGGGTTATATTCAAGGAAATGATATTCAGTTTCATTAGTGTATCTTGAGACTAATCAATTTGCATTCTATTTTTACATAATCCACTGCTACATTTTTTTTTATAATGAAATACACATGATTTGTTATTGTAGCAAATATTCTCTGACATTTTTAGGATTACAGTGAAGAGATGGCAAATTACTTAACATTCTTATGAGATTTAATGTGATACCATAAGAGAATATATTATAAACTAACATGATTATTTTAAGATTTCATTTAAAGCAAGCTCTTGATGGCTCGGTGGCTAAGTGTTCAGCTGCTAACCAAAGGTCACAATTCAAATCAAATAGCTGCTCCTTGGAAAACCTAGGGGACAATGCTATTCAGTTTCATATAGTTTCTAGGAGTCAGAATCAACCACAGCAGTTGTTTTTGTTGTTGTTGTTGTTGTTGTTTTAAATTGAAAATAAATTAATAGGGTTCAAAAATATTTATCTCAAATTTTTTAATATTTCTAAAAAATTAAATAGTCTAGGGGAGAACATTTTGTACTGGGATATTTTATGTATATGTATATCAAAAACCAAATCATTTTCTGTTGATTCTGGAATTGACTCTGATTTTTAGTGATCCTAAAAAATAGAGTAGAACTTTCCCATAGAGTTTCCAAGGAGTGCCTGGTGGATTTGAACTGCCAGCCTTTTGGTCAGCAGCTATAGCACTTAACCACTAAGATGCTGCCAGCATTTGCATTATTACCAAACCAAACCCATTGCCTTGGAGTCAGTTCTGGCTCAAAGTGACCCACAGGACAGATCAGAACTGCCCCATAGGGTTTCCAAGGAGCTCCTGGTAGATTAGAACTGTGTTGCACTGTAAATTTTTTTAAAAAGCATGTTAATTATATATATTGGACTTGATTTGCTTGTAGAAGGATTCCATCTGTAATTATTTTACCTTAATCCCTTGTAATTGGGCATCATTTAAAAATAGTGCTGGTTAAAAATATTTATTATGGCATTGTCAGGGGCTATGGAGAACAAACGCGTGGTTTTTGACCATAATGGTTGAGAACAATAGCTACATATTGTTCCTTTACCAAATACACCAGTTTAGTGTTTTTGAAGTACTAATACTGTATCAACAGGAAAATCTCTATACAGTGCATCAGAAGTAGCCAAGGAAGAAGTACTGATCCAGATTTTGAGAATGAACAAGATTTGAATTTTCTATATATGCACATATTATATTTCAAAATAGAACCTTGAATAACATCTCGATTTGCACACCAAAGAAAATGTTAAACTTTCAACATATTCAAAAACGAAAAGCATCAGGATCGAAAGTTAAAATTTTTAATATTACCTGACTTAATGACACATGTTTTAGTATTTCTACCAAAGCATTAAAAAACAAAATACGAAACATTCCAGTAGGATATTAACATCTTTTAGAACATGCTCCATACCTAGCCAAGCCAGCCAAGTGCCTTCAAGACCTAACATAAAACAAAACTGATTTTATGACCTCAGAAACATTCTCTATTCAATATGATTGGTTCACAATGTAGAAAGGTGATACAACTTTTTTTCACATGAAATAAGACAAATGTGATACCTAAACATCAATATTTCTTAGTTGTGTAAAATATGTGTACTACATATTATATACATTATATATATACATCATATATATATACATGTTTTAATGATAAAAATAAAGTATTAATTCAGCAAAAATATCTATTAATAAGAATGAGAACAAAATATACAATCAATTTTTGACTCAATTTAAATACAAATTTAATTGCAATGCATGACATTTGTTTTTTCCTTTTCTCTTTTACTAGACAGTTTTCAAAGATTTGATTTAAAACATTGAATAGTATTCTACACATTTACACAATTAATTATCTCTTTCTCCCAGTACTGGACCTTTTTGGATTTATTCTTTTTGACAAGGTAATTTTTAGTGTTTTCATATTATTTTCTTTTTTCAATAAACATTAACAGGGTTGAAATTACTGATTGCAAGTTTATTATCAGGTTTTGGGGCAGGAGAAGAAGTAAATGACTTAGATGTTTTACTGAAAACCCTTTGGCAATTCATTCCTTTACTAGCACTGTAAGAAAGGTGAGGCTTTGTTGTAGTCTTACGTAACTGTAGTTTTATTCTCATTTTTTTGGTTAATGGTAAGATTGAACAGCCTGTCCATCGTGATTCTATGTTATTGCCTTCTTTGAAATACAAAACTCTTTTAATTAATATGATTTGATATGGAAATTATTTACTTTGATTACTTTATCTTCTTAAAACGTGAACTATACTTGTGAGCTTGGTAACTTAGCTGTATAATAAATCTTATCACTATGAAATCAACATGTCAGTCAAATATACTAAATATTCAAATTCTAATATTTTGAAAATAGTAATTATATGTTGATGAAGCATAAATTTGTTTTAGTAAGTATTACCCACAAAAATAACTCTCCTTTATGACATTGGGAAGACATCAAAATATCATATAATATATACATTTTTTAAATTAAAGTGAAAGCTATTTGTATATCTTTTTCTTTATTGTACATTTTAATTTTAATTTTTGTATTATTATATCAGTATTTTGTTCCTTGTCCCATACTATTACCAGTGTTTTAAAATAACAACCAGATAAACATAAATTTGATAAAGAAAAGTAAGTGGTTAAAAAAGTATGCTCTCTTATAGCAGTACAAACTCTAATTCATCATTTTGTAAACTGTACTGCAATCTATTTTTTTCTAAGAAATTGTTACTAGGTGTTTACTAATTATTAACATAAAAAGTGACTATAATTACGTAGGTTGTAATTAGTTACAGTGACTGATTCAGATCAAGAACTAGGCCATCAGCTGTCTTGGATTATGAATGCAAGACATTACTTGCTCTCTTTCAGTCAAGGCAATTTATTAGTTATGCTGGTTGACAGCAGCTGTACCCTTTGAGATGTGATTTCTTTGGATTCCCTCAATAATACTGCAGAAGCATGGGTAGATAAGTGATTTGAGGAGGCTATGTATTTTCTGTCAAATGCCATTAAGTTTTGCATGTGAAATAACAGTGCTTTAAAGGAAAAGGATTACATTAAATGAAGAGAAACCCAGAAAATCTGTGTATAAAACTATTATTTCCTATAGTAGGACATGCATTTTTAAATGGTGCTATAGAAATCATTAAACTTTTATTTTTCCATTTCTGTTTATTTATATACACTGTGAAGAGAATGTATACTCTTTACTTAAAAAAACAGAACCCACAATTTTACAAATGTGAATTGCATAATTTTTACCCATTGAAAATTATTATAATTGCCCCGTGTTTATTATTGTGACTTAATTTCTCGTTTGCATACATATTCATCACAAATAACAAAAAGGAATTAGATTTTTAAATGAACTACATATTTAGACAACTTGATTTTCAAAAATTTTCCTCAAATTGTATAAGATAAATAAATCAAATGCTTAGTTCTAGCATTGCTATATGTATAATGCCACAGAAGAAAAATACTACCAGACTATATACACGTAATCTGGTATGTACACTTAGAGTAATTAATACAGTTATTGATACAGTGAGGATGAGACATGTATGGAGTAGAGAGGAATAGTGTGTTGTCACCCGGCAGGGAGAGCAGTGGAAGCTGCATATAGGTGGGTATGTAAATTTACATGGGAATGTACATTTTCACTCAGTCATAATAAAAAAAATGCCCAACGACAGAAGAATGGATGGGTAAACTTTGGTATATATACTCCATGGAGTACTATACACTGATAAAGAACAACGATGATAGCAGGAAACATCTCTCAATTTGGTCTCAAATGGAGGACATTATGTTGAGTGAAACTAGGCAGCGACAGAAGGACAATTATTATACGAGACCCCTACGATAAAAACTTAAAGGCATACTCATACCTAATAGAAAAGACTCTTTGATGGCTACAAGGGTGGGGAGGGTGGGAGGTCTGAAGGGCAAGGGGTGAGGGTTTAGATTAGATGTTAGAAATTTGGTTAGGTGACGTGGGTGACAATACACATTAGTAAGAAGATCAATATTAATGGGACTTCAACACAACTTGTGTACTCCTCCCATCTTAACACAATATTGTAAGCAAGGAGTATGTACACTTTCATTTTTTATTTAAAAAAAAAATTCACTAACCTAACTCTTTTTAAATTTTTATCAATATAAAGCTTTAAAAAAAAATACACATTGCCATCTACTCATTTCTGACTGACAGTAGCCATATAGGCCAGAGCAGAACTGCCCCACAGTGCTTCTAAGTTTTTCCTGGTGAATTCAAGCTGCCAGTTTTTTGGATTAGCAGCCATAGTACTTAACCTCTACACCACCAGGGTTTCTATAGGTCTTTAAAAACATATTGATATTTGTATGTGTGTTTGTACACATATAAGCATATTGGCAGAATTGATGGAGTTTATCACACATGAAGCAGTCAGGTCATGAATCTATATCTTTTGGATCCAAATTCTGAGCTCATGGCACTTTACTAGGTTCCTTCAAGGGAAAATGATATATTGTGATCAACATATTTTCCAGATCTTTTATTAAAGTTGGAATCTGAAGATTTAGCTGTGATTACAACTATGCAATACAGTGGTTCAATATCAAATTTCTGTAAAAATATATTCCCCTTTGAGTTAAGTTCAAGTACAATTGTTTCACTGATATAGTTAAGAATTTTGCATTTGTTTTATTTCCAATAAAATTAACAAGTAATTACTTCCAAACAATCTGGGATAATAAGCTGAATGACGACGACTAAAGGGTAGAGAAAGCATAAAGAAGATGGAAATAAATTTAGCTGACTAATTTAATACAGATGAAGTATATTAGCTTACCAGGATTTGTGAATTTGGTACAACTAACAGCAATAACAACCACAAGACTGAAACCTAAAAATCTGAAGCAAACTTCTACAAACACTAATTATAGGCCCTGAACAGTGGTTAAGAGCCTGGCTGCTAACCAAAAGGTTAAGAGTTCAAATCCACCAGGCACTCCTTGCAAACCTTTTGGGGCAGTTCTGCTCTGTCTTACAGGGTCAGTACGAACTGGACCCAACTCAGCAGTAACTGGTTGGGTTTGGTTGAGTTTGGGTCAGAAGAATGAACAAATCTGTTTTGAAAGAATTAAGGCTAGAATGCTTCTTAGAAGCAAAGATGGTGAGACTTCATCTTATATACTTTGGACAGGTTATCGGAAGGGAACAGTTCTATGAGAAGGATATCATGCCTGGTAAGAAGGTGGTAGAAGCCTGGCAGAAGCTCAGTGAAAAAGAGAAACGTCCGTCATGAAATGGATTTACACAGTAGTTGCGACAGTGGGCTCGAGCTTCACAATCCTTGTGAGGGTGGCATAGGATCCAGCAGCATTTTGTTTCCTTGTACTTGGGTTGCAGTGAGTCAAAACTGATTCATGAGTACCTAATAACAACAGCGACAACCTTTATGGAAGTTAACTGTCACATCTTTCTGCTACAGGACAGTTGGTACATTTGAACTTCTGACCCTTCGGCTAGCAACAGAGCTCCTAACCACTTACTGCTCCATTAAGGCTCCAGTTGACACAAAGGGAAATTAATTTTCCTGGAAGTCACACAACTAAACAAGTGGCAGAATTAGTACTCATGTCTAGTTAAAATTAGTTTGGAGTGAGCATCATAATCACCATAGTATTCTGCCTGCGTTAGGAGAATACATAAAGCCATTACTGTTATTGAGCATATTTATGTTTATCATAACCAAATGGTTTACAAATTAAAGCAAAATGATATTTCTTACACCATGATCAACCAGTTACTATTTCCAGTTAGAAGTCTTGTGATTTCAAACTAACCCTTGCAAAGAATAAAGTAAAATATAATCAAATTTTCCTCGCATCTCAGACACAGCATTTTAAAAGTTGATTCACTGAAATGGTTGAAAGATTTCAGTATGCACTTCAATAAAATTAGCAAATTTATTTAAAACTTTGAGGGAAACTAGTAGAAAATGCAGCTGGCTATTATACACAATTTAAATTGATGTATAGCTTAGGGGAAATTTCCTCTCTGTTAAACCTTTTTACAAGAATTAACATCAAATATAAATTTAAAAATTAGTAGTAGCAGCATACAGAGATAATTCAGTGTATTTAGTGACAGGTTGTCACTTTTTTTTTCATCTGTAGATTAATGACTAACACTATTCAAGACTATTAATTATATTATTTTCAATCTAAGAATGCCAGCAAGTGATATTTTAAACTGGTGATTCTAATTGCTTCATGCTAGCTTTACTCTTAGAAAAGCAAAGGATCATAAAGGGTGAGCAATATATTTTTCCTCACAATCATTCACTCAACTGTGGAAAGATTATGGGGACTACTCTTTAATTAATACAAAAAGTCATAAGAGGGAAGGAGGGGAAGAAATCCTATTGTCAAGTCCTGCCATAGATTACACACATTTCCTTCTGTGAATTCTTTTCAGTTACCATAGAAGAAAAATCCTAGAAAGAACAGAGAAGTCTGTAAGATGTATCTACTTTAGCAGTTACATTTTAAAGTGATAAATCCGAACAGTACTTGAAACTGTAAATACACACATACTTAATACCCCTACAAATTCTACTTAACATGTATTCTGTCTCAGGTCTTTGCAACATTATGCTTTACTATTTCTTGTCTATACTGCCATTCAGCTTTTAGCCCTGTATCTTTTGCCATTGACAGTCACAGCCTCTCCCTGTTTATCTTGAAAAAAGCAAGGGGCAACGATTCCACCAGCCCCAAATCCACACTAACCAGTAACTTCTTTGTGGTGAAGTGAATGTTCTTGAATCTCCACTGGATTCTCATGGGTCCAGATACAACAGTTTTACTTGTTAACAAAACCATTTAGCCAAAAATGGGCCTTGTCACTGAAGATGATTTTTTTGGACAAAAACAAGGTTAACTTTTAATTGGTCTAGAGCTCAGTCGGCCAACACACAGCACAATCTATGGTCATTGGACTTCAGTTCTTGCATTATAACAATTTTGTAAGGGTAAAGATTCAAGTCCAGTTGCAAAATCTGCCAAATTGTGGTCAACAAAAGGCTAAGTTCTTGTGTCTGGTGAGAAATTGGTTGGGATGGATTCTCAGGTACATTCTGACCAACGGTGTTGATATTTTCATTGTAGTGTGCAATTCATTGATGCACAGGCATTGTTTGATTGGCAACAGACCTGGTTGTCTCAAATTTTTTGATTAAACGTCAAATTGTTCTCTGGGTGGGATAATTCTGCACATCATAAATTTCACGTAATGCATGGATTGTTTGGTGAATGCAACATCCATTTTGATAATAAAGTTTAATAATTCCTATGCATTGTGGAATCATGTAATTTTTCATGCCTGTTTGTCAAAACCAATAAAAAATAGTGATAAATACAGCCATTATGGCTTCACAAATGTCTACTGTAAACTGTCAGAAATAGGACATCTGTATTGAAAGACCCTTTAGATTTAGTATTGCCTCATCAACATAGCTGCTTGCAACCCTGCCTTATTAACATCATGGAAGTGGGCCTTAGAGCAAACAGGAAAGTCACATCAGGTGACAATGGGGAACAATTACACAATACTGGAAATTATAGACCAGCTAAGTTGACACATATCTTTGGGGGACACAATTCAACCCACAAGGAATCATTTATTTACTTATTTAATTGCCATCTTTTTTTTTTTTAATGTGCTCTAAGTGAAAGTTTACAGCTCAAGTTAATTTCAAATTTAAAAATTTTACACATATTGCTTTGTGGCATTAGTTGCCATCTCTACAATGTCACAGCAGACGTTCTCCTTCCACCCTGGTTTCCCTGTATCCATTCATCTATTTTCTGTTGCTTTTTGATGTCTTGTTTTTTTGGACAAGAGCTGCTCATTCAGTCTCATATGTTTGATTAACAAAGAAGCATATTCCTCACTTGTGCTACTTTTTGTTTTATAAGCTGAGGTGAGTTTCAGGAAAGGTTTCAGTTCTGAAACAGTAGAGAATCTGGAGGCCATAGTTTCAGGGTTTCCTTTAAATTCTGTGAGGTTAGTTAATCTGATTTTTTTAGTTTTTTTATGACTGAGTGAATATGTACATTCCCCTATAAATTTGCATGCCCACCTATATACAGCTCCCACTGCTCTCTCTGCCCAGCGACAGCACACTCTTCCTCTCTGCGCCATACACGTCTTATTCTCCCAGCAATCTTCTATCCCCTCCTCTCCACCCACTCCCCTGCCTCCAGTAAGAGGTCAGCAGGATGACATCCTACGGATGCACAGAACCATAAGGTTCACACATGATATGGTCACTCTGTGTCACCAAGTCCAATCCATTCCCGTCTGAAGAGTTGACCTCCATTATGATTTATGGACAGGGGCAGCATCATGGCCAGGCGCCATGCTCCTGGGGGTACTCCAAGGCCCCTGGATTATCAACTGTCATCTATTAGTGGAGATCTCAGGAAGTACTCCTTTTTATTCTCGTGTTGTGAGTGAGACTCAACTTTCTGAGATCCCTCACAGCTATCACTGGTGGTGGCCAGGCACCATGAAGTTCTTCTGATCACAGTCAATGTAGTAATCCACTTACGTGGCTCTGTCTGTCTTCTGGGTCCTTTTTACCCCGTGTCATTTTGGTCCTTGGTATCATCCTTTCGTGCTGAGTTGGGACCATTGGCTGTGCCCTCACATGGCAGCTTGGCAGCTTTTAAGACCCCAGATGCTACTCACCAGTATGGGATGCAGATGGCTCTCTTAGCAAAGTGCTAGTTGTGTCAAATTGGCCTTGATTTCCCCTGAGAGCATGGTCCCCGGCCCCGTGCTCCAGCGACTCTGTCCTTTCAATATTGGGTTAAGATGGGAGGAGTAATCATGTTATGTAAAAGTCCAGTCAACATTGATCTTCTTTCTAATGTGTGCTGTCACAGATTTCACCCAACCAAATTTCTATCAACTAATCAAAACCCTCCCCCACTCACCCTCCCTCCCCCTGCACCCTTGCAGCCACCAAAGAGTCTTTTTTACTATGCTTGAGTCTGTTTTTAAGTTCTGTCTTTAAGTAGGATCTCACAATAATTGTCCTTTTGTTGCTGATTACTTTCACTCAGCATAACATCCTCCAAATGAAACCAGGTTATAAGAAGTTTCCTAAAATCATCACTGTTCTTTATCACTGCACAGTGTTCCACTGAGTATATATACCATAATTTACCTATCCATTCCTCTGTTGTTAGGCATCTGGGGTGATTCCGTCTTTTTGCTCTTGTAGAGTGTGCTGCAATAAGTATTCATGGGCACGTATCCATTGGTGTGAACGGCCTTGATTCTGTAGGATATATTCCAAGCAGTGGAATTACTGGGTCAAATGGTATGTCTATATCCAGCTTTTTAAGGAAGTGCCAGATTGCTTTCCAAAGAGGCTGCACACTTTTGCAATCCCACCAAAAGTGTAGGAGAGTTCCAGTTTCTCCACAGTCTCTCCAGTGTTTGTTGTTTTGTGTTTTTTGGATCATGGCCAACCTTGTTGGGTGAGATGGTATCTCATTGCAGTTTTGATTTGAATTTCTTTAATAGCTAATTATCATAAGCATATCCACATGTATTTTTTGGCTGCCTGGATCTCCTCTTTAGAGAAGTGTCTGTCCATCTCCTTTGCCCATCACTTAATTGGAGGATTTATCTTTTTCTTGTTGATATTTTGTAGTACCTTACAGATTATGGAGATCAGGCATCAGTTTGACATGTAGTTGCCAAATATTTATTCCCATTCCGTAGGTGGCCTTTTAATTATATTGATAAAGTCTTTGGATGAGCAAAAGTGTTTGATTCTTAGTAGTCCTCATTTATCTATTTTCTGTTTGTGATTTGTTTGACAGATTTTGAAGTCTATCTACATTGTGTGTTAAAGCTTCCATTATTGTTCCTACTTTTTCTTGGATGAGCTTTATTGCTTTAGATTTGATATTTAGGTTTTTTATCCAGTCTGAGTCGGTTTTTGTATAAGGTGTAAGATATTGGTCTTGTTTCAATTTATTGCAGGCCGATATCCAATTTTGGCAGCACCATTTGTTGATGGGGTTGCTTTTACCCCAGTTTAATGTCTTAGGGCCTTCGTCAAATATCAGCTGTTCGTAGGAGGATGGTGTCATCTCTGGGGTCTCGATTCTGTCCCATTGAACTGTCTCTTTTTGTACCTGTACCAGGCTGCTTTAACCACTGTGGCAGTGTAATAGGTTCTAAAGTCAGGTAGAGAAGCCTCCCAGTAAGTTCTTCTTCAGCATTGCTTTACTTACCCAGGGCTTCTTCCCTTTCCAGACAAAGTTGGTGATTTGTTTCTCCATCTCATTGAAAAATGTCACTGGAACTTATATTGGGATTGCATTATATAAGTAGATTGCTTTGGGTAAAATAGACATTTTCACAATGTTAGGTCTTCCTATCCACGATCAGGGTGGGCTTCTCCACTTATGTAAGTACCTCTGAGTTTCTTGTAGGAAGGACTTGTAGTTCTCTTTGTAAAGGTCTGTATTTCTCCAGTTAGATTTATTTCTCAGTACTATATTTTCTTAGGGGCCATAATAGATTGTATTGATTTGGTGATTTCTTCATTAACAATCTCGTTGCTGGTATAAAGGAATCCTACTGATCTACTTATGTTTGTCTTGTATCCTGAGACTTTGCTGAGCTCTTCTATCAGTTTGAGTAGTTTACTATGGATTCTTTAGGATTCTCTGCATATACAATCATGTCATCTACAAACAGGGAGATATTTACTTCTTCTTTGCTGATGCAGATGCCCTTTATTCCTTGATCTTGTCTAATTGATCTGGCTAGAACTTCTAGGAGAGGTTGACAGGAGAAGTGACAGTGGGCATCCTTGTCTAGTTCCCATTCTCAAGGGAAACTGTTTAACTGTTTAACTCTCTCCATTTAGGATGATATAAGCAGTTCGCTTTGTAGACATGGCCCTTATTGCATTGAGGAATTGGCCATCTATTCTTATTTTGCTGAGAGTTTTTAGCATGAATGGGTGTTGGACTTTATCAAATGTCTTTTCTGCATCAGTTGACAAAATCAGGTGATTTTTCTCTTTTGTGTTATTTATGTGATTAATCACATTAATTGTTTTTCTGATGCTGAACCAGCCCTGCATCCCTGGTATGAATCCAACTTGACCGTGAGGGATTATTTTTTTGATATGTTGTTGCATTCTGTTGGCAGGATTTATTGAAGATTTTTGCTTCTAGATTCATGAGTGATATCCGTCTGTAGTTCCCCCTTTTTAGTCAGGTCTTTCAATAGCTTTGGTACCAGAGTTATGCTGGATTCACATGGGAGTACTCCATCCCTTTCTATACTGTTAAATAGTCTCAGTAGTATTGGAGATAACTCTTCTCTAAAAGCTTGGTAGAATTCTGCAGTGAAGCCATCTGGGCCTGGGCTTTTTTTGGTTGGTAGTTTTTAGATGACTTTTTGAATCTCTTTCTTTGTGATGTGTTCATTAAGTTGTTTTGCTTCAACTTGTGATCATTTTGGTAGGTGATATGAATCAATGAATTTGTCCATTTCCTCTAGGTTTTCAAATTTGTTAGAGTACAGACTTTCATAGTATTCTGTTATGATATTTTGGATTTCTGTTGGATCTCTTATGAAACTCCTCTCTCACTTCTTATTTAGGTTATTTGTTTCCTTTCCTGTTTTTCTTTAGTTTTTAGCCAATGGTTTGTCAATTTTGTTGATCTATTCAAAAAACCAGCTTTTGGTCTTTTCAATTTTTTTAAATTGTTCTTCTATTCTCTAAATCATTTAGTTCTGTTCTAATCTCTGTGATCTGTTTTCTTCTGGTGACTGAGGTATTACTTTTTGTTCTCTCTCTACTTTTCAAGCTGTAGGTATAGATCTTTTGTTTGGTTTCTTTCTTCCTTCCTTCCAGATGTGTGCATTTATGGAGATAGACAGACCTCTGAGCACTGCTTTGGCTGTATCCTATAGGTTCTGGTAGAAAGTGTTTTCATTCTCATTGGAATCCATAAATTTCTTTATTTCATCTTTGATTTCTTCTATAATTGATGGTTTTTTGAGCAAGATGTTGTTCAGTTTCCATAAGTTCCACTTTCTATCTATGTTTTTTTCAGCTATTGATTTTGGCTTTTATTGCTTTATGATCTGAGAAGATGCTTTGCATTAATTCAATGGTATGGATTTTGTTGAGAACCGCTTTATGTTCTAACATATGGTCTATTCTGAAGAATATTCCATGTGCACTGGAGAAGGAGGTGTAGTTGTCCGCTGATGGACAGAAAGTTCTATGTTGATGAGGTCTAGTTGGTTAATTGTAGCAATAAGTTCTTCTGTGTCTTTACTGAGCTTTTTTCTAGACAATCTGTCCAACATTGAGAGTGGAGTGTTGAAGGCTCCCACCATTACTGTGGAGTTATCTATCTCATTGTGAGTGTAGTTAGTGTTTCTTTAATATATTTAGGTGTTCTAATATTGCAAGCCAAGTGCCGTCAAGTCGGATAGGTGCTTAAATATTTAATATTGTTAAGGCCTGTTTGTGTACTGAAACTTTCAGCAATAAATAGTGTCCATCCTTGTCCACGATGGTGGACTTTACATTTAAATCTATTTTATCTGAGATTAGTATTATCACACCTGCTCTTCTTTGTTTTGTTAGCTTGATAGATATTCTTCCATCATTTAATTTTCAGTTTGTTCCTGTCTTTAAGTCTAAGGTGAGTTTCTCATAGACAACATATGGATAGGTTGTGTCTTTTGATCCAATATGTCACTCGATGTCTCTTTACTGGAGCACTCAGGCCATTCATATTCAATGTAATTATTGATAAGTATGTGTTTAGTGCTGTCATTGTGATATGTTTATTTTTATTTTGGTGTTTTCTCTGTTGTTCTTATTAATCTATTCTGGGACTTTCTTCTTTGTGAGTTAATTTTTCACCTTTTCCAGGTTTATTTTTGGGGTTGTTTAGATTCCTGTATTACTTTACTTGATTTGATATGTTACATCTTTATTGTGCTTTACAGATGGCCCTATGAGCCCCCTTAATAAACTATGTATAAACCCAATTTTAATTACTACCATTCTTATTAACTTCCTCTCCCCCTAGGGTCACAATGAGTTAGATCCAACTTGACGGCACTTGGAGTGGCTCCATCTAGAAGGGCTATGACAATGGTAGTACATCTCTCTTTTCAGTATGATGACATCATAGTTTTAATGATATGATCACTGAATCATTTCTTTCACTATTATAGCTTTGATTGAGTTTGAAGCCTTCCCTAACTATGTAGGTTTCTGAGTGATGTGTCCTGTGTTTGCCTCTAAAATATAAAGTTAGTGATTTTGTTCTTCTAAGCTGAGAGATTCTTTCAGTATTTCTTGTAGCTTTGGTTTGTTTTTTACAAAGTCTCTGTTTATCATTTCCTTTCCATATCTGAAATTTAGTTTTGCAGGATATATAATTCTTGGTTGGAAGTTTTTCTCCTTCAAGGCTTCGAATGTGTCATGCCACTGTCTCCATGTCTGCAATGTTTCTGTTGAGAAATCCAACGAACGCCTCCAGGGTTTGCTTCTGAATGTTAGCTTTGCTTTGAGTTTTGCTGCCTTAAGAATTTCTGCTTATGTTTCATTTTGTTAAGCTTCATTACATTATGTCTTGTAGTCTTTCTTTTGAGATCTATATTGAGTGGTGTTCGCTATGCATCTTGAATATATATATTCTCTTCATAATTTCTGGGAAGCTTTCAGCTTTCTGTCAGCAGCTCGGCAGCAATACTCTCTGTTCTTAGGTGTTTTGCCCTGTTCAGGAACTCCAATTCATCATAGATTGTTCTTAATAGAGTCCCACATGCTTCTTCATTTTTATTGTTTCTTTTTTCTGATTTCTCCTTATAGATGCTGGAGTCAGTAGCTCTGTTTTCCAAGTTAGAAAATGTATTTTCCATTTGTTCCATTCTGATTTCTTGGCTTTGAATTGAATTTTGTATCTCTTTGATTTTGTTCTTGATCTTTTGGATATCAGAATACTGGTATTCTATCAGATCGAACAGCTTGCTTAATTTTTCATTTTGCTCTGCTGGATTTTGTATAATGTCTGGGAGGGCTCTCTATATAATTCTTTTGTATTAACCTTCCAGTAGTTTCAGAAAGGTTCTTCATCTAGGAAGTTCTTTGGTTGTTTCTTTTGGGGCCTTCGGAAGCTATGGGTGATCTCTTGGTTACATTTTTCTCCAGAGTTTTCTGCTTTGGGGTCATCATGTGATTCAATAAAGGCTGGGAAAGTAGCTGTGAGGATGGACTGCAGTTATTTCTCTAGGCCATCTTAAAATGAAAGATTAAAGGTATCTTACAACTTCCAAAGTCAGTCAGGTTTTCAGGTTTACAGGTCCCTCTTCCTAGCTGGCAAAGTAAGCGCCTCTATAGTCAACCCCAAATGTTATAAACTAGTTCAAAATCTAGGAAGACTACTGCCCTGCTGGCCTCTGCTGCCAGACCCCAGCCATAGGTGACAGAAAAGTGCACTCCTCTGGGGAGGCGCTGCTTCCTAGCCTAGGAATAAGGTCCAGCTGAGATCTCCATATGAGTGTCTCTGCCTCCCAGTGGAACAAGATGGCAACCTGCACAAGCTCTCCACCTGTCTCAGTACAGGCTACTTACTGAATGGTGGAGGTGGAAAGAGAGGCCAAAGGTGCTGAGATGCACAGAGTCCAAAGCCAGGCTCTCAAAATGTGGGAATTTCACCCACCGATCCCACCAGCTGTGCATCTGAGATGACCTCCTAGTCAAGCCCCAGCTCTGTCCACCAGATAAGACAGAGAAAAAAAAAGTTAAAATGGTGAGTTACCTTTGGTCCCTGAAAGCCAACACTCAACCAAGAGCAGGGGATGGCAAAAGAGAGGTTTTCCTTTCAGTAGTATGAAGTCCAAATTGACAGCCCTATGCCATGTCCTAGGGCTCACTAGGTGTCCAGAAGGCTCTGTTTAATTATCAATTCAGGTCTTGATTTCCAGAGGGATTTAAGGAGATGTATGTTTAGTCCACCATCTTGACTCCATCCCCAAATCTGATCTTTATACATGAATTTGAATTTTGTTGTATGGTTTTTTCCTGCACTGTCCAAGACTCTATTCTGTGATCCCTGTATGGGTAGTCTCTAGTAGTAGCCAGGAATCATTTAATTCTTCTGGGCTCAGCCTAGTGGAACTCAGCTTATGTGGTCCTTTAGTCCTTAGGGATAGTATTTTCCTTGTGTCTTTGGTTTTCTTCATTCTCCTTTGGTCTGAGTGGGATAGAACCAACAGAAGTAGCTTTGATGACTTTTTGCAGTTATTTAAGGATCCAGTTGCTACTCACCAAAGGGAGATGTAGAACATTTTCTCTATAAACTTTGTTATGCCAGCTGACCTAGATGCCCCCTGAAACTATGGACCTGAGGCCTTAGCCCCAGGTACCCAGTCACTCAAAGTATTTAGAAAAGTCTAGGAAATCTCTGTACTTTTGCTTCAGTCTGGTTGTGTCAACTTCTCCTACATGTGTCTTGTCCTTTTCTTCACTGAAGTTGACACTTGTCTACTATCTAATTAGCAGTGATTCCTCCCCCTCCCTGTAACCATCAGGAAATGTTGTCTGTTTCTAAGCCTCTTCTTGATTTCTTATAATATTTATCTTTTTGCAACTGACTTATTTCACTCACAATAATGCCCTCTAGATGTATCCATCTTGTGAAATGGTTTTGAAAATTCATCAAGGTTCTTTATTTAGCATAGTATTGCATTCTGTATATGTACTGTATTTTCTTATCTACTCATCTGTTGAACAACATTTAGGTTGTTATCTTTTTGATATTCTGAACAGTGCTGCAGTTAACACAGATGTGTGTACACCTATTCATGTTACAATGTTTATTTGTCTAGGGCATATTCTTAGGAGTAGGGTGGCTGGAACATATGGTATTTCTATTTCTAGTCTTTTAATTAAGCATCATAGTTTTTCAAACTGAAAGAGGAATGGTACTGTGTTCATCATCAAAAAGAACATTTCAAGATCTGTCCTGAAGTACAGTGCTGTCATTGATAGGATAATATCCATACATCTACAAGGAAGGCCAGTTAATGTGACTATTCAAATTTACACACCAACTGCTGAGGCTACAGATGAAGACATTGAAGACTTTTACAAGCTTCTGCAGTCTGAAATTCATCAAACATGAAATCAGAAAACTTTGATGATTACTGGTGACTGGAGTGCAAAAGCTGGAAACAATTGGTGATAAAATTAAACTGGAGATTGCATGATAGGATTTTGCAAGACTAATGACTTCTTCATTGCAAATGAAACAAACTGTGACTGTACACATAGACCTCACCGGAGGGAATACACAGGAACCAAATTGACTACATCTGTGGAGAGAGATGATAGAAACGCTCTGTATCAGCAGTCAGAATAATACCAGGTGCTGATTGTGGCACAGATCATCAGTTACTCACTTGAAAATTCTAACTGAAACTGTAGAAAATTAAACCAAGTCCTCAAGAGCCAAAGTATGACCTTCAGTATGTGCTTCCTGACTGTAAAGACCATCTGAAGAGCAGTTTTGATGTGTTGACCACCAATGACTGAAAACCAGACAAACTGTGGAATGACATCAAAGCCATCATCAATGAAGAGAGCAAGAGGTCATGTAAAAGACAGACAAGAAAGAAAAGACAAAACTGGATGTCAGAAGAAACTCTGAAACTTGCTTTCTAATGTCAAGCAGCTAAAGCAAAAGGAAGGAACAAAAAACAAAAAATTTCAAAGAATAGCTCAAGGAGACCAAAGAAAGTATTGTAATGATATGTGCAAAGAGCCGAAAATTGAAAGCCCGAAGGGAAGAACATGTTTTGTGTTTCTTAAGCTATAAGAACTGAAGAAAATATTCAAGCCCCAAGTTGCAATAGTGAAGGATTCTACAGGTGGAACTATTAAACGACTCAGGGATTATCAAGACAAGATGGAAGGAATACACAGAATCATTATACCAGAAATAAGTGGTTGGTGTTCAGCCATTTGAAGAGATAGCATATGTTCAAGAATCAATGTCCAAGAAGTCGAAGGTTCATTGCAAGCACTGGCAAAAAAAAAAAAAAAAAAAAAAAACAATGCTCTAGAACTGATGAAATATCAATTGAGATATTTCAACAGACAGATGCATTTCTCGAAGTACTCAGTCGTCTATGCCAAGAATTTGGAGGACAGCTACTTGGCCAACTGACTGGAAGAGACCTATATCTAGGCCCATTCCACAGACAGGAGATCCAACTGAATTGCAGAAATTACCAAACAATAAATAGGAATAATAATCACACACAAGTACAATTTTGCTCAAGATCACACAAAAGTGATGCAACAGTGTATTTGACAACAAGTTGACAGATTCAAGTTGTGTTCAGAAGAAGAAGTGGGATGAGGGATGCCATTGCTGATGTCAGATGGATCTTGGCTGAAAACAGAGAATACTAGAAAGACATTCACTTGTGTTTCGTTGACTATGAAAAAGCATTCACCTGTGTGGATTATACTAAATTACGGCTAATGTTGTGGAGAATGGGAATTCCAGAACAACTAACTGTGCTCTTAAGGAAGCCGTATGTGGATCAAGAGGCAGTCGTGCCTCTTGAACACAGAACGAGGGGACACTGCATGGTTTAAATTCAGGAAATGTGTGCACCAGGGTTGTAACCTTTCTCTATACCCTTTTAATCTGTATGTCAAGCAAATAATCTGACAAACTGGATTATACAAAGAAGAAGAAGGCATCAGGATTGGAGGATGACTCATTAACAACCTGCGTTATACAGATGATGCCACCTTCCTTAACGGAAATGAAGAATATCTGAGACACTTACTGATGAAGATCAAAGACCACAGCCTTCAGTATGGATTGCACTTCAACATCAGGAAAACAAAAATCCTCACAATTGGACCAGTAAACAACATTTTCATAAATGGAGGAAAGATTGAGATTGTCAAGAATTTCACTGTGTTGGGGTCCACAGTCCACACTCATGGAAGCAGTAGTCAAGAAATCAAAAGATGCATTGGGAAAATATGCTGCCAAGGACCCCTTTAAAGTATTCAAAAGTAAAGATGCCACCTGGAAGACTAAGGTGAACCTGATCCAAACCGTGGTGTTTTCAGTTGCATCGTATGCATGCAAAAGCTAGACAATGGACAAGGAAGACAGAAGAAGAATTGATGCCTTGGAATTGTGGTGTTGGAGAAGAATGTTGAATGTACCATGGACCGCCAAAAAAACAAACGGATGTTCTAGAAGTCCAACCAGAGCGCTGCTTCGAAGAAAAGGTGGCAAGACTGCATCTTACATACTTTGGACATGTTGTGTGGAAGGATCAGTCTCTGGAAAAGGACACCATGCTTGCTAGAGTGGAGGGTCAGCGATAAAGAGGAAGACCCTCAACAAGATGGACTGACACTGTGGCCACAACAATGAGCTTAAGCATAAAAACAACTGTGGTCATAGCACAAGACCAGTCAGTGTTTCGTTCTGTAGTCCATAGGGTTGCCATGAGTTAGAAGCAACTTCAGGGCACCTAACAACAACTTTTTTAAGGAAGTATTATATTGTTTTTCAAAGTAGCTGTACCATTTTCCAGTTCCACAAACAGTACATAAGAGTCCCATGCTCTCCCATGATCCTCCCAACATTTGTTATTTTCTGTTTTTTGTATTGCTGTGGTGACATGATACATCAGGGTAGTTTTGATTTATGTGTCTCTAATGGCTAATGAACATGAGCGTTTCCTCATATGTATGTTAGCCCCCCAGTTGTCTTCTTTGATGAGGTGTCTATTCATGTCCTTTTACCCGTTTTTTAATTGAATTATTTGTCTTTTTATTGTTGAGGTTTTGCAGTATCTTGTAGAATTTAGAAATTAGACTCTATTGAATATGTCATAGCCAATTTTTTTTCCCAGTCTGTGGGCCCTCTTTTTCCTCTTTTGGTAGTCTTTTGATGAGCATAGGTGATTTTTAAGCATTCCCAGTTAATCTCATTTCTTTTCTGGTGTTTCTACTTTCTTAGTAAAGGTTTGTATACTACTTATGCCATATGTTGGGACACCTAGTATTGTCTTTATTTTTTTCTTCCATGACCTTTATCATTCTAGATTTTATATTTAGTCTTTGATCCATTTTAAGTTAGTTGTTGTGTAAAATGTGAGATATGGGTCCTGTTTTATTTTTATGTAGTTGGAATATCCAGTTATGCCAGCGGTATTTGTTAGAGAGATTGCCTTTTCCCCATGTAATGGACTATAGAGCTTTGTCAAACATCAGGTGCTCACAGACAAATGGATTTACATCTAAGTTCTCAATTATTTTCCATTGGTCTCTGTGTCTGTTGTATCAGTACCAAACTGTTATGACTACTATGGCCATTTAATGGGTTCTGAAATCAAAAAGCAGAAAGGCTCAGACTTCATTCTTTTTCTTCAGTAATGCTTTACTTAGCCAGTGCTTCCTCCCTGTTCATATCAAATTGGTGATTTTTTTTCTCCATCTTATCAAAAAATTGATGTTGGAATTTGGATTGAGATTGCACTTTATGTGTAGATAGCTTTGGATAGGAGTGACATTTTCACAATAACGTCTTCTTATCCACAAGCGTGGTTTGTTTTTCCACTTATGTGAGTCTCTTTTCTTTCTTTCCTGTCTTTTTAATGGCATCTTGCTTTCTTCACGTACAAAATCCTTGACATTATTCCACAACTCATCTGGATTTCAATCATAAGTGTTTAATGCTTCAAATCTATTCTTGTGAAAGTCTCTAGATTCAAGCAGGATGTACTTAAGGTTGCACTTTGGCTGTCATAATAATGTTCTAATTTTCTTCATCTTCAACTTGAACTTGCATATGAGTAACTGATACTCTATTCCACATCCAACCCCACCCTTATTCTAACTGATTTTATTGACATTTTCCATCATTTCTTTCCACTAGTGTAGTCGATTTGATTTTTGTTTATTCCATCTAGTGTGAGCCACATGTATCTTCAGTCACCTTCTATGCTGTTGCAAAAGGTATTTACAATGAAGTCATTAATCTTGCAGAATTATATCATGTGATCTCTGGCATCACTTCTACCAACAAGGTGATATTTTCCAACTCCCAATATTTCTTCCTTGTTCTTAACTTTTGAATTCCAATCTCCGGTAATTATCAACGCATCTTGATTGTGTGTTCAATCAGTTTCAGACTGTGGAAGACGGTAAAAAAAAATAGATAAATAAAAATAATTTCCTCATCTTGGGCCTTAGTTGTTGATGCATATATTTGAGTAACAATAGTATAAATTGGTCTCCCCTGTAGGAAAGTGGATATTCTTCTATCACTGACAGAGCTGTACATCATGATAGATCTGGAATGTTCTTTTGACAATGAACTTGGCTCCATTCCTCTTCAATTCGTCATTCCTGGTATATGAGATCATATCATTAACTGATTCAAAATGGCCCAGACCAGCCCATTTCAGCTTACCAATGCCCAGGATATCAATGTTTATGTGTTCAATTTCAATTTCAAATTTGTGCCTTGTACATTCTACATTTCGATGATTAATGAATGTTGCCAGGTGTTTCATCTTGTGTTGAGTGATGCTATATAATCAGATGAATGTCCCTAAAGATTGACACCATCCACTTATTTAAGGTGGACTCTACTTTGAGGGGATAGCTCTTCTCCAGTTGTATTTTTAGTGCTCTTCTACGAGAGAGATCTTCTCCCCAGACTACATCTATGTTCCACTGCTATTCATAACTTTTTTACTGACCATTTTTTAAGTAGTTACATTACCAGGTATTCTTTCTTGTTTGTCTTGATCTGGTAGCTTGGCTGAATCCTGTCCATCAAGGTATTTGAAATACCAGAGGCAAAGCTTCCAGTACCACAGCAACACACAAGTTACCACAGGAGGATATTGTGACTGATACGTAATGGCAATTTCCTTTAGATTTTCAAATTTGTTGGAGCACAATTTGCATTCTATTCTGTTATGATCCCTTTTTTTTGCATTTGAGTCTGTTGCAGTGTGATCTATCTTGTTTCATATTTGGGTTATTTGTTTCCTCTTCTGTTTTTATGATCAGTTTGGCCAATGGTTTGTTGATTTTTTTAATCTTTTCAAACCAGTTTTTGGGTTTGTCAATTAGTTCAATTGTTTTCGTATTCTTTATTTCATTCAATTCTGTGTTAATCATTTTATTTCCTTTCTTTTGGTGCCTGATGGATTCTTTTCCTGCTTCTTTTTATTAGAGTTGTAGAGTTAAGTTTTGATTTGAGTCCTTTCTTCTTTTTGATATGTGTGCATTTATTGCTATAAATTGAACTCTAAGCACTGTTTTTGCTCTGTACCAAAGATTTTGGTAAACATCTTTTCATTCTCATTTGATGCTATGAATTTCTTCATTCTACCCTTAATTTCTTCTATAACCTATTAGTTTTTAAGCAAGTTGCTGTTCAGTTTCCATGTTTTTGTTTTTCTTCTCTGCTGTTTCTGTTATTGATTTCTACTTTTATGGTATTATGACCAGAAAAGGTGTATTGTATTACTTAGATGCGTGGTACAACTTTTTGTTCCTGAAGGCTTGTTAGGAGACTATGTAATGATCAGTTTAATGCATATAACAAATATGTGTAGGCTATTATGTTTAAAACAGCACAGTAATTTGCTAACAATAAGTATCTGGAAACCTTGTTGGCATAATGGTTAAGTGCTATGGTTGCTAACCAAAAGTTTGGCAGTTTGAATCTACCAGGTGCTCCTTGGATACTCTATGGGGAAGCTCTAATCTGCCCTATAGGGTCACTGTGAGTCAGAATTAACTCAATGGTAGTGTATTTGTTTTTTGGTTTTAATGAGAATCTTACTATGTGGGATGTAATATTATAAAGATTTTTATATACACTAACTTTATTTTCTTAAAATAACTGTAGTTTTAGTTGGCTTTTATACTTGAATTAGTGTTAATTTTTTCAAGAATGTGCAAGAATGCTTGAACAAGAATTTGAACTTAGAAAATTAGGATCTATAACTGTTTATTTCAGTTATAAATTGCTTGGTAGTAAAATCACAGTATATAAGTGCTTCTTATGGTTCCATTTGTTGACTGAGCTAAGTGTGGCTGTTCTAACTAGAGGACTGTCATGTAATTGCAGCCCAGTGGTAACTGGACAGAAGCCATTCTGAGACTTAATTATTTTCACATCCAGCACCTGGGCTGGGCTGGCCAGCATGCCTGGAGGAATTGTCTGGCATGATAATAATGGATAACGTGTTTAAAAATTAAAAACAAAAACTTTTGAAACAATGTGATGTCCTGGTTGAAAGCACTGGTTTTGGAGTCAGATATGGATTAGATAACAGATTATTTGTAACTTTGGGTAGGTTATCAAACCTCCCTAAATATCTATGTTCTCATCTATAAAACAATAATAAAAATGCTAGACCCCTAACAGATTAAGTAGAAAATATGTGTAGGTAACCTAGCATATTTTTTGGCAGGTATCATCCATTAAATAAATGACAATTGTTATTGAAATGAAAACTTATAGAAAAATAAGCAAAGTTTAGGAGTAAAGTTATCTAAGAAAATATCAACTTTATTATCATTTAAAATAACTGTTTGGTTCACTTTGATTAAACACATAAAACCAAACCAACAACCAAATCCATTGCCTTGGCATTTAATCAAACACATAACAGCACCATAGAACAGAATAAAACTGCCTTATAGGGATTCCAAGGCTAGAAGCAGATTTCCACATCTTTCTACTATGGAACACTTGCTAGGTTTGAACTGCTGTCCTTTAGGTCAGTAGTCAAGTGTTTTAACAACTATGCTACCACGGTTCCTTAAATATATAAAATCTTAGTACAATAAAATATGAATCATACTTTTAAGAAATTACATCTCTCTGTTATGTTCAACTGAAATAAAAATGTCCCAACTCTCTGTCAGGTGCAAAAAATAAAAATTACATATATTTAAATATGTATTTTCTGCAATATATAGGTTAGATGAGTTCCCAAAAGTTGTCCACAAATTTAATTTTCTTTTGAAAGCATTTGGTTCTATTTATTTTCATATTATTTATATTTTTGTTTAATAAATATTTTCTGAAGTGATATTAAAGTACTGTGTAACTTTAAGTGTTCTTGTTACTAATTGAAGTTTAAATCTTTCATATAAAATTTTAGGATTATGAGATAATTTGTCACCACTTATTTCAGAAAACTTCCTGGAATCAATTTCATAAGCAGGAAACTAATATAAACCCATCTGAAATATTTGATGCTAAAGTAGTGCATTGACTCTGCACGTAGATGGCATTGTATAAATGGGCTGCAATGAGTAACATACACCATTATAGCCTGCTACATTACTGGAATAAGACTATTGTATGGTAATCATGCTACTTTTAATATATATGTATTATTTTCTTTCTAATTAAATCTGAGAGACAGAATGGAGAAATTTAAGGTAGGTAAAATAAAGTCCTGTTGATTCTCAATAATTGTTGACATTTACTCTTTTCTATGTACTGGGTGTTATTTTAAGAGCTTTAATTGGATGTATTGATTTACTCCTTACAAAAACTCCAGGGGCTAGGTAGTTCTATTATTGTATCTGTTTTACAAGTAGTGAAGCACAGGCACAAAAGCCTTAAAAACCATGTCCAGGGTATACAGGTAGTAAGTAAAGTCAGAAATTTAATCCAGGTGCCTTACATGTAACAAGAAATAGTCACTTAAACACCCTGATTAAGGCCTCTATGAAAAAAATGCATGAAATTTGAGTGGCAAATGATCAGACAGATATCAGTAGTGAAAAGTTAGAGAGAGGAAATCACCATTGCTAAACTCATATATTAAATGTTTAATTGAGAATAAACAATAACTCCAAAGTGAGAATAATCAATGAATATGAATGTTTTATTACTTATAAGAAAGTCATTTTACTTGAACTTGTTTCTCCTTATGTTTATTTATCTTACATCTTGGTCTAGGTTGTATAATTAAGATACTGATGATCTTTACAGTTACAGCAACACTGCATGACTAAGAATAGACTTGTTCATTCTGCTGGAAATCCATGGTTAAGTGTCTTCCAATAACTGTGTCCTATTTTTTTTTTTTAATTTAATATGACTGAGTAAAAATGTACATTCCCATATAAATTTACATGCCCACCTCTATGCAGCTTCCACTGCTCTCCCTGTCCGGTGACAGCACACTATTCCTCTCTGCTCCATACATATCTTATCCTCCCAACAGTCTCCTTTCTCCAGCCAGAGGTCAGCAGGATGATATCATATAGATGTATAGAACCATTAAGTGCATCAAATATATGGTCACTCTGCATCACCAAGTCCAATCTATATGTGTCCGAAGAGTGGACCTTCGTTCTGATTTACGGGCTAGGGCAGCATCAGGGCTAGGGGCTATAGCATATATACTCAGTGGAGCACTATGCAATGATAAAGAATAACGACGATTCCAGGAAACATCTTATGACCTGGTTTCAACTGGAAGACATTATGTTGAGTGAAACTAGTCAACTGTGTCCTATTTTTGACAACTCATGGTGGCCATTTTTGTGAAGCTGCAGCATGCATATTTATCATGATTTTTGATTAGTCTTGACAAATATCCACAAAAAGTTACATGATTCCATGACACATGTAGTTGTTATTGTTAAGTGCCATCAAGTCATTTCCAGCTCGTGGGGACCCTTTGCACAACAGAATAAAACACTGCCTGGTCTTGACTATGTCCACACAGTTTTTATGCTAAAGCCCATTGTTGCAGCTACTGTGTCACTCCATCCTGTCGAAGGTCTGCCTCTTTTTTGCTGACCCTCTACTCTACCAAGCATGATGTCCTTCTCCAGGGACTGAACCGTCCCGACAACATGGCCAAAGTATGTAAGATGCAGTCTTGCCAGCTTTACTTCCAAGGAACTCTCGTTGTACCTCTTCCAGAACAGATCTGTTTGTTCTTTTGGCAGTCCACAGTACATTCAACATTCTTCTCCAACACCACAGTTCAAAGGCATCAATTCTTCTTATGTCTTCCTGTTCATTCTCCAGCTTTTGCATGCGTATGACGTGATTGAAAATACCGTGTCTTTGGTCAAGCGCTCTTTAGTCTTCAAGGTGACATCTTTACTTTTTAGTACTTTAAAGAGAACCCTTGCAGCAGATTTTCCCAATGCAATGTGTCTTTTGATTTCTTGACTGCTGTTTCCATGTGTGTTGATTGTGGTGGACTCAAGTAAATGAAGTCCTTGACAACTTCAATCCTTTCTCCATTTATGAGGATGTTGCTGACTGATCCAGTCGTGAGGTGATACGGAGGTACAATCCATACTGAAGGCTGTGGTCCTTGATCTTCATCAGTACGAGTGTTTCAGATTTTCTTGACTTCCAGCAAGTGAGGTGGTGTTGCCTGTGTAACTCAGGTTGTTAATGAGTCATCCTCCAATCCTGATGCTTTGTTCTTCTTTGTATAATAATCCAGATTCTCAGATTATTTGCTCAGCATACAGATGGAAAAGGCATGGTGAAAGGATAAAACTGTGACACACACCTTTTCTGAATTTGAACTATGCAGTGTCCCTGTGTGCTGTTTGCACAGCTGCCTCTTGATCCATATACAGAGTCCTCAAGAGCACAATTAAGGGTTCTGGAATTCCCATTCATCACAGTGTTAGCCATAATTTATTATGATCAACAGGGTTAAATGTCATTGGGTAGTCAATGAAACACTAGTAAACATCTTTCTGGTATTCTCTGCTTACAGCCAAGATACATCTGACATCAGCAATGATATCCCTGGTTCCATGTCCTTTTCTGAATTCAGCTTGACTTTCTGTCAGTTCCTTGTCAATATACTGTTGCCATCACTTTCGAATGATCTTGAGCAAAATTTTACTTGTGTGTGATATTAATGATATTGTTGGGTAATTTCCACATTCAATTGGATCACCTTTCTGTGGAACAGACATAAATATGGATCTTTTCCAGTCACCTGGCCAGGTAGCTGTCCTCCAAATTTCTTGGCATAGGCAACTGAGCACTTCCAGCACCACATCTGTATGTCAAAATATCTCAGTTGATATTCCATCAATTCCTGGAGCCATATCACATAGAAATTATTAAAGTTTATTATCAAAATGAGTGTTCCATTTGTCAAACATTCTGTGCATTACTTGAAACTTATGATGCAAATAATTGTCCCACTGAGAGAACAATTTGCCATTTAATCAAAAAAAATTTCAGACATCCAGATCTGTTGCCAGTCAGACAACACCTGTGCACCAACACACCAAACGCTCCAATGAAAACATCACCACCATTAGAATGCATACAAAAATCCATCTCAACTTCTCCACAAGCATGAGAACCGGGCCCTTTATCAACTACAATTTGTCAGATTTCACATCTGTATTTGAAACTTTATCCTCACACAATTGTTTTAATTCAAGAACTGAAGTCCAACGACCATAGATTGTGCCATATATTTGGTATCTAGGCTCTGGAGCATTAGAAGGTGACCCTGCTTTGGGCTGAAAAATGATCTTCAACAACATGACCTATTTTGGGATGAATGGCTTTGTTAACAAATGAAGCTGTCACGCTTGGAACGATGAGGATTCAATGGAGATTCCAGAATGCTTACTTCATACCCCAAAGTTACCATTTGGTATGGATTTTGATCCAGCAGAATCATTTGCCCTTATTTTTTCCAAGATGAATGAGGAGAGGCTGTGACTATCAATGGCAAAAGATATCAGACTATGATAACTGATTATTTTTGTCCCCATTTGGAAGGTCTTGCAGCCATTTACCTGAAATTCTTTTCCACACCTAATGCCATCAATCATACTTCAAAATAAGAAAACAATTAAAACTGTATCATTTACACAACTTGTTTATTTGAGTTTAAATATAGGACGCCCTTGTTGGAAGAGACTTTATATTAAATTTTATTCACCAACACCATAATTTAACGCATCAACTCCAGAATCCATGTTGCTAATCTTTCATATCACACACACAAACACATTAAAGATAGATAGACAGGTAGGGAGATAAATAGATACATAGATAGTATGGAGAGAGAGAGACAGACACAGAGAAGGTATAGGAACACATAGAGAGACTGAAAGCCAAGCCCATCTGTTTTTGTGAAGAGGAATAATCTGTTTATAAAATATTTTTGAAATGAAAATAACAAATCAATATTGTAAAAGCCAAATTTGCTTTACAGAATATTCAACCAACTCTTTTGCTTAAGGAACCAGTTTGATAGAGTAGACTTCCAGCAATTCAATGTTCAGTTGACTCACCTGAAAACTCTTTAATAAACCAAAACAAATACATAGCCCCCTAATACGCTTTAAATTTTACAGCAGACAAGCACTTCTGCATACAATGAATTACACAAAACTTCCATTATAAGAAAGAATTTTGTACCAAGCTGGTTATTTTCTCTGTCTTTTCTCTCAAGATGATAATGTCTGTTCACATTAGTTATTACAGAGCTGAGAATTATCTCATTAGGGATCATGTTTTTTCTGTAAGTACAAAGTGGTGGTGACTTTACAAAACACTTCAAATTTGGCTCTTTTTTTAGTACCCTTTTTGGTACCAAGTTTTGAGAAATGGAGACAGCGTCACACAGGGGTATCTGTCATTTCTGGGAATTACACAGTTAACATGTCTGGAGGTCTCTGAGTAGAACAACTGAACAACATTCAGTTTACATGTTGATAGAAAACATATTTAACAATGTCTATGACCAAAAACGAAATCCTGGTGGCTCCCTGATGGTGTGTGTAGCAGGTTAAGTGCTAGTCTGCTAATCAAAAAGTCAGCAGTTCAAATCCACCAGGTGCTCCGTGGAAACTCTATAGAGTTGTTCTACTCTGACCAGTAGAGTCGCTTTGAGTCAGACCCTCGGTCTGGTGGCACCGTTGTTAAGTGCTACCTCTGCTAACCCAAAGGTTGGCAGTTCCAATCTGCCAGACACTCCTTGAAAACTCTTTCAAGCAGTTCTACTCTGGTCTGTAGGATCGCTGGGTCAGAATCGACTTGACAGCGCTGGGTTTGGGTTTCAGTTTGATATCATTCAAAAGGAAATTCTAGTGGCATAATGGGTAAGTGCTATGTCTGCTAACCAAAACGTCCGCCAGTTAAATACAACAGGTGCTCCTTGGAAACACTATGAAGTAATTCTGTTATGTCCTATAGGGTCACTAGGAGTTGGAATTGACTCAAAGGCAATGGGTTCAATGTTTTTGGTTTATCATTCAAAAAATTGTGGAAGAAAACTTTGCTAAAGTCAGGTTCTTTTGCTGTTTCAAATCACAGAAGGTCAAGTTGCTAATATGTTTCAAAACATGAAAAATACAGGGTCAAGTGGGTAGATAATAGAAATTTAAGACAGCACTTAGGTAACTTGGCTAAAGTGTTATATGTACTTTATAAAATTATTTGATAGAAATGAATTTAAACATAGATAATTTTTAAATGAAAGTTTTAGCAATATCTGATTCCACTGGTAATAATAAGAACTTATACACTGGTGTAAAAGGAGATGAATTTCTTCATAAAGAAAATCTTAATAAATTATACTGTGTTAACTGAATAATTAATTTGAAAGATTTTATCACAAGTCAACAGATTTTTCATTACATGAATAGAAAGAGGCTAATAAATGATGGTAATTTTTAATCTAATCATCTATCCGTAACAATTATATGATTTTCCTTATATACACAAAAGTCTGATAATTAAGTTCATGAATTTTCCACTGTGCACTAATGTTGGCAGCGCTGTACAAACAGTTGGGTAAGGTTTCATAACCTTGGTATATCAGTGTCTCACAGATGTGTTCATGTCGATGTGTAATGGTGTCCCGCTGAGTGCCTTTCATTATTGTTGCATGTTTTTGTGTGCCGTCACAAGAATATCAGAGCTTGAATTAGAGCCATGAACAAACATTAAGTTTCTTGTTAAGTTTGAGAAAAGCGGAAGTAAAATCAAGGACAGGTTGGTTGAAGTTTATGTGGAGAATGCCATGAAGAAAACAACAGTGTACAAATGGAGTAAATGTTTTTCTGAGGGGAGAGAAAGGGTCACTGATGAAGACACTGAAGGTCAGGGTGCCAGTAACAAGCAGAACTGATGAAAACATTGCAAAAGTTCTTCAAATTGCATGTCTAAATTGTTGGCTGACCTTGAGAAGTATAGCAGAACAATTAAATATCAATAAACAAGAAAATCTTAACTGAAAATCTTGGCATGAAAAAGGTGTGCATGAAAATGGTCCTGAAGGAGCTCACTGATGAACAAAAGCAAAGGAGAGTTGAAGTTTGCCAAGACCTTTTGGAGAGGCAAGACGATGTTTTGAGGTGTGTTACCACTGGTGACGAAACATGGTGTATGATATAACCCTGAAACAAAGTGTCAAATTGGACAATGGAAGTAAGCCAATTCTCCACAACCATAAATGTCCCCTCAGTCCAAATCAATAGTCACAATGATGTTGCTAAGCTTTTATGTTATCAGAAGGATTATTCATTATGAATTTGTACCAAATGGACAGTTAACCAAGTTCACTATTTGGAAATGTGAGAAGGCTGTGTGAAAAAGTTATATGAAAACTAACAGAACTTTTTGACAACTCATGGCTCTTGCATCATGACAATGCACGAGCTCACATGGCACTGTTTGTGAAGGAGTTTTTAGCAAGTAAACAAATCATGGTTCTGGAACACCCTGCCTATTCAGCTGATCTGACCCCCAGTGGCTTTTTTCTTTACCTGAAGATAAAAGAAATAATGAAAGGAAGACATTTTGATGACATTCAGGACATCAAAGGTAATATAATGACAGCTCTTATGGCCATTCCTGAAAAAGAGTTCCAAAATTACTTCGCAGGGTGGCCTAGGCACAGGCATCAATGGATAGCTTCCCAGGGGGAGTACTTCCAAGATGACTGTATTGATATTTAGCAATGACGTATGTAGCACTTTTTTACAGAATGAGTTTGTGAACTTAATTGTCAAAAAATAATCAAAACTTTAGCATTCTTAAAACAATGTGAACCAAAATAATTGCAAATATAATTCATATGTTAATAATTTAGTACATGTTTGATCTTCAAATGTTTTAAAAACAGTGGACTATTTTATGGAATCATTTGCTCTCAACGAAAAATGTTTGATTAGGTAAGTATCAGATATTTAGGTATGCTAAGAAAGTGTTCCATGTACTGACCAGTGCTTTTAACCAGTTAGTTCAGACTTGTTAACTAGTTAACCAGTTGGTTCAGACTTGTTCCCTGCTGGCAAACTGTATTTCCACTTCAAATCAAACCAAATGAAAACCTTTACTTTCAAGTCAATTCTGAGTGACAGTGATCCTTTAGGGCACAGCAGAACTGCCTCTTAGGGTTTCCATGGAGTAGCTGGTGGATTTGGATCACCAACTTTTTGGTTAGTAGCTGAGCACTGATCCACTGCACTACCAGGGTTCTTCCCAGGTATGCTTATTCGGAGTCCATATTTTAACAAGATCCCCAGGTGATTCTTATGAATAACTTTCTAGGAATTTGTTAGAATTACAAATTCTTAGCTAGGTATCTTACTGGAATTCCACGTTCTCAGCAGGGCCTCCAAGTAGAACAAACCAGTTCAAAGCCCTGGAACTAATTTAGTACTTTATGTATCAGCCTCGGGTTAAAAAATCATGCTCATTAATGTCTTGGGAAAGTTTTTTGGTGGTGGAAATAGTTTGCGCTTATCTGCTAGCCTAAAGGTTAGCCATTCAAACCCACCAAGTGGTACTGTGGAAGAATTGGCCAAGATATCTGCTTCTATTATCATTAAAAAAAGAAAAAAATATTGCCACTGAGTCAATTCCTACTCATAGTGACACTACAGTACAGAGTAGAATTGCCCCATAGAGTTTGCAAGAAGTGTCTGCCAGATTTGAAGTGCTGACTTTTTGGTTAGCAGCTTAGCACTTACCCACTATACCACCAGGGTTAGAAACCCTACGGAGTAGTTCCATCCTATGACACATGAAGTAGCCATGAGTTAAAATTAACTCAATATCGACTACCAACAACAATGAATTACAGGTCCAAGGTTACAGGTAAGTAGCTCCAGATAGGAATAACAAATGATTGCCTATCATGCAGATAATTATGCTGTACAAGTGTAGGGACAGTGTGGAAGGTCATCTTTGCTCAGCCCTTTTGACCAGATACAGGCTTCCACATAAAAGTGATTCAGCCAAGTGGCATACCCTCTTTATGCCTAGCTTGGCCATGAGGGTTCAAATCTGGCAGCCAGCCACCTTTGTGTAAAACTGGTATACAAGGTCACTGAGCCACAAGGTACAGTCTCTTGCCCACAGCCTTCAGCTGTCTGCTGCTGCGTAAGATGCTGCTCTGCCTTGCAGTGCCTTCACTCCAATAAACTCACTTATGAGGACTCTCTCAGAGCCTCTGTCCTTACTCAGTCTGCCTGAATCTCAGATCCTCATCTCTGGCATTGAGTACCTCCAGTTCAACAGTAAGTTTTCTAGAAACTGTATCTTTTTATTAGAAATATGAATGTTTAAATTATCTGCAACATTTTAATAGAATGAATCAAATAAATGCATAAATAATAATCCTTGGTAGCTAAGTTCTGGCTTCAAATCATGCCAGACAATCTCTTCATTAATGTTTTATGAAGATAACACCAACAAGCATTTATTGCTCTATGATAATTTTCAATATATATGGAAACATGTCCAGATAAATAACACATAGGAAGAGCTACAATTAAAAAAAGAGAGAGATTAAAGAGACACTAGTGTTTAAAATGTGCAGCAATAGATATCCTGTTAATAAATGCATGACTGTTTAAACAATAAAAAGTATGATACAACCCTTAAAAAAAAGTCCGTGTGGCTTCTCATTTTTTTTTTTTTTTTTTTTTGCAAACACCTAAGTGCATCAGTCAGGATATGACAGTGATTTTTACAAGTTATATCCAAACATTAGTGACTAAAGACAAAAATAATTTATTCCTTATTCAAAATATTCAATGGACTTTGAATGTAGATGGGGCAAGATCATGGCTTCAGTTTTATGAAACCATTTGAGAACACAAGCTTCTTTTATTTAGTGTTTTCTTTTCCCTAGACCATCTCTGGATTATCCCCATCTAAATGACATCCAAGGAAGAACAGAGAAAATGATAAAGACACATCTGGTTTAAGGTCACATATAAACATTCCATTTATATTCTATTTGTGACAGCTAATCACATGGCTTTATTGGTCTGGAAAATGAAGCCTAGCACTATTCCAAGAGCTGGGGGTGGGGGAAGAATGTGGATATTAGAGAATGCTTTAACCAGTTTCTGGCACACAAGTATTACAACATGATCAGTTTAATAAGAAATATGTGAACCATTAGCATATCTTATATGAGATACAATACTAGTTGAGTTAATTAAAAGTTAAGTTCACTATCACACCTGTATTCAAATTAGTTTCAATGTATTTAGGAAAATTTTAAGCTGTTAAGAACTTTAAAAATATAAATTTATTTATAAAATTACCATGGTGCATACACAGCATGACAATTTTAAAAGCTGCAGGAAAACACCAAGAAATTATTAAAGTAATATTAAAAACAGATAATCTGATCAATTAAGTGTAATGAAAAACCACACCCACTATCTCCAGTTGACTCTGAGTCCTAATAACTTTAGGGTATCCAACAGTATACTGTGGTTGCTTGTGTGTTGCTGTAATACTGGAAGCTTTGTCACTCGTATTTCAAATACCAGCAGTGTCAATCTTAGTGAATAGGTTTCAGCTGAACTTCGAAGCTTATACTGACCAGAAAGGAGAGTCTTGCTGTCTACTTCTTAAAATATTGGCCAGTGAAAACTTTATGAATAGCAGTGAAACATTATCCTGATATAGTGTCAAAAGATGAGCCCTTGGGCTGGAAGGTACTCAAAATACAACTGGGGAAGAGCTATTTCCTCAAAGTAGAATTGACCTTAATGAAGTGGATGGGGTCAAGCTTTAGGACTTTCATTTGTTGATGCAATAGGACTCAGAATGAGGGGGGAAAAAAAGCTACAAAATATCCATTAATAGCTAGAATGTGTAATCTAAAAAAGTATGAATCTAGGAGAATTGAAAGTCATTAAAAATGAAATGGAACACATAAATATTGGTATCCTAAGCATTAGCAAGCTTCAATGTTCATTTTGAATCAATCATATTAATCAGGGAATGGCAATTCTAAGAGGAATGGAATCACATTTCATAACACTGTGGGTGATAAGATAAAAATATTCATATGCCTACAAGGAAGACCAATTACTACTACTATTATTCAAACGGAAGCACTAACCATTAAAGACAAATTGAAGACTTTTACCAACTTCTGCATGAATACAACTGATCAAACATGAAGTGAAGATACACAGATAATTACTAGTGATGAGAACGTGAGAAAGCTGGAAACTAAAGTTTGGCAGTTGGAAAATATGGCCTTGGCGACACAAATGATGCCAGAGACCATATAATCAAATTTTGCCTGAGGTAGGACTTTGTTGTTGCAAATACCTTTTTCACCAACATTATCAGTAACTACACACATAGACATCACCATATGGAATGCACAGTAATCAATTTGACTACATTTGTGGAGACAAGAGAAAAACTCAGTATTATCAGCCAGAACAAAGCCAAAGCATGACTAAGAACAGATCATCGATTTTTCATATGCAAGTTCAAGTTGAAGTTAAAGAAAAATAAAACAAGTACGCAAGAGCCAAAAATCTTGAGTATATCCCACCTGAAACTAGAAACCATCTTAAGAATAGATTTGATACATTGAACACTAATGACTGAAGACTAGATGCGTTATGCAATGACATGAAAGACATCATACCTGAAAAAAGGAAGAGGTCTTTAAAAAGATGAAAACTACTAAGTGGATGTTAGAAGAGACTTTGAAACTTGCTTGTGAACATTAAAGAGCTAAGTCAAAAGGAAGAAATAATGAAGTAAAATAGCTGGACAGATTATTTCAAAGGGCAGCTGGCAAAGACAAAGTAAAATACCACAAAATTTGCAAAGACCTGGAGATAGAAAGCCAAAAGACAAGAATACACTTGACTTTTCACAAGCCAAAAGAACAGAAGCATAACATGATTGTGAGGATGACATAGGACTGGGTAATGTTTTCTTGATTTGTACTTAGGATCAGCATGAGTTAAAACAGACTCAATGGCATGTAACAACAGTGACCTTATTTGAAAGGGTAGAGCTGTACCATAGTGTTTCCAAGACTCTAAGTCTTTAAAGATGCAGGGTGCCACATCTTTCTACTAGGGCTTTTTAAGTAAATGTGGAAGGTAATAATTTTCACATTAACTTGATTCTCATACCATCTAATTAAAAATGTATCAAATAAAAATATGCTATTTAGAATTACTGAAAAATACTGAATAAGTGAAAAAACATCTTGTTCCTATCTTACTGTAATGAAGGCAATAATTTTCTTATATTTTGTGTATATAACAAATAGTAGCAAAGCATAATAAAATTTTTAAGTGGAGTGGTAGAAATTTAACACTATAATTTTGAAGATCATCTGGAAGGAAAAAAGTTAAAATAGAAGCATCATGAAGAATCGCTAACATTACAAAACTAATAGAAATTCATAGTAAAAAATTTGTCATTTTATGAGGTAGAAATTCTGAAAAATGTTAGAGGTGGTAACTATAAATGAAAGGAAGAACAGTTTTGACTGCTTAAATCTAATGCCATTATGCATAAATTAACTCGTGTAATGTTCTCTTTACAAAAGAAAAACAGAATAATAAACCATTTGGCATATTATTTTATATATTTTTTCCTGTTCCTCTTTGTTGTTGTTTTAAGTGAAAGTTTACAACTCCAATCAGTTTCTCATACAAAAATTTACACATACTTGGTTATAGGACCCTAGTTGCTCTCCCCACACTGTAACAGCACACTTGTCTCTACCATGCATTTCCTGTGTCCATTCAATTAGCTTCTGTCCCCTCTGCCTTCTCGTCTCACCTCTGGACAGGAGCTGATCAGTTAGTCTTCTGTAACTATTTAAGCCAAGAGGCAAATTCTTCACCAGTATCATTTTATGTCTTACAGATCAGTTCAATCTTTGTCTGAGGAATTCAGTTTGGGGATGGTTTTAGTTTGGGGCTAACAGAGTCTGAGGCCATGCCTTCTAGGGACTCTACAGACTGTTAAACCATCAAGTCTGGTCTTTTATTTGAGTTCTTGTTCTGCACCCCACATTTTTCCCACTCCATCAGAGATTCTTTGCTAAGCTTCCCATGAGGGCAGTCTTTGGTAGTACCCAGGCACCACCTAGTTCATGCTAACATACTGTCTGGTTTATTTAGCCCTTTCTTTCTCTTGGGCTCATATTTTCCATGTGTCTTTGATGTTCCACGTTCTCCTTTGCTCCACGTGGGATGAGACCAATTGATGCTTCTTAGATAGCCACTTACTAGCTTTCAAGACCCTAGATACCACTCATCAAACTGCGATGCAAAGCATTTTCTTAACAAAGTTTGTTACACCAATTTAGATATCCTCTGAAACCATGGCTTCCAGGCCCATGGCCTTGATGGTACTCATAGCTACACATATGATATAAAAATCAATAAAATGACCTGGTAGTGCAGTGGTAAAAGTGATGGGCTGCTAACCAATCAGCGGTTTAAAACCACCATCATCTCCACAGGAGAAATGGCACTCCACTTGCATAGAGATTTATAGCCTTGAAAAATCTGTGAGGTTTCTATGAGTCAGAAAAGACTTGATGGCAGTGGTGTTTCTGGTAATGTTGTCTTTAAAACCACAGAAGAATAGGCCATTTGGAATTTTACTGACAATGTATTAGTAATTATGGATATGCTTATGCATATAGGATATACAAATCAGTAAGAAACAGGAAAATGTTTATTAAGTATCCACACATTTGTCAAGGGAGTTAATATTATTCTTAGGTATCTGAATTTTATATATTTCTATTGGCTATTAACATACATATTTTAAATGTATTCCTAAAAATCTTTAGCTCCCAAAAATAGCTTTTCAACATTTGAGAATTGTATTACAATAGGTAATGTCAAATCATTTTGAAGTGTAATACTGTAATTCTCTAACTGGCAGCTTTAGAGATTCAGAATCTAAGATTTCTTTAAAAGTATTCAAAATATATTCTCAGTGTGTCAAGTCATTTTTCAAAGCCTTTAATATTGGCCATGATTTCAGCAGAGTTATTTTGAGTTGCCTGAGCTCAGCATTTTTAAACTCTCTCTCTCTCTCTCTCAGAGAATGCATGTAATTTGGGTTTTAAATACCACAGGGAGAAAAAATTATGAAAACTAGAACGAACTAATATATACAGAAATGCATTGTTAATTTTATCTACAAACAGGCCACTCCATCTGTTCAAACATAATGCTCCAAACCAAGGAATATGTTCCAAACCAAAGAGCATGATATTTGACAGATGGAGAGGTCTGAAAGCCTGTCTGGAGCATGGGAGACTATAGCTTTGTAGCAGGGTCTAATTTTCCACACTAAATAAAACCTAATCAAAATTTCTCCCCAATAAATATCAAACTCAGTACTGATTTTACCAAGTACTATGCACCATAGACTAACTCATTTTATCCATTTTCTTTTATGTATTAAAAAATAAACATCATATTTATTATTGGAATTAATTTTCTATTTCATGGTTGTTCTTCAAAAATAAGTAAAAACATTAAATATATTTCATATAAAACTAAAGTCACTACTGAATCAAACTTGGGATGCCCTACTCTATAACATGAAAATTATTATGTGATTGTTATTTTTTAATGATTAGTAATTTATACACTGTTCCATAGTATATAAAATTTGATGAAGGTCTGGTTTTGACACATTTCTACAACTCGCTGAATTAAACAACAGAACATACAGGCACAGGGTATTCAACTGTCCTCCCTAAAGGCAAGTGGCGTAGTGGTTAAGTGCTATGGCAACTAACCAAAAGGTCAGCAGTTCAAATCCACCAGGTGCTCCTTGGAAACTCTATGGGGCAGTACTGCTCTGTCCTAGAGGGTAGCTATGAGTCAGAATCAGTTTGACAGCAGTGGGCTTGGTAAAGGCAAGCAGCCATAGACACTAAATTTCTCCATTTCTATCCCAGAATCCTTTCTAAAACCCAGGATTCTAAAGTGTGTTGAGGAACATGCATAGCCAAGTAGCCAAGTGCCGTCGGGTCGTATCCGACTCAAAAAGGGGTAGATGGGGAGATTGATTTGTTCAAGGGTTTGGTTCATGTGATTATGCAGACTGGCAACGATGATACTCATAAGTCAGGTAGCAGGAGAGAAGTCTGTGTTCTTGTAATTGTGGAGACTACCAAGTTTGATAGACTTTGATTCAAGTAGCAAGATAAAGATTTCTGCATTCTTTCATCCCAAGAAACTTGGGTCAGGCAATGGAAGAGTGTAGAGTGGAGTAAGAGACAGTGAGATCTGCCAAAATATCTATTAATAGTCTGGAGGCAGAACACACCCTAAGAAATTTCCCTTTCCAAGAGATTTGACTACATTACACTAGTTTACATTGTATACGTTGATAACATTATGAAACAGCAACTAATTTATTATTTATTACTGGGCAAACCACAGCGACCATAGCCTAGCCAAACTGCCACATAAAATTAAGCATTGCGTCCTTCTACCCTAAAAATCCAACCCCGTTGTCATCAAGTTGAAAACCTACGGGACGGCGTAGAACTGCCCTATTCTGTTTCCAAGG
This sequence comes from Heterohyrax brucei, assembly GCA_028571685.1. Lineage (NCBI taxonomy): Eukaryota > Metazoa > Chordata > Mammalia > Hyracoidea > Procaviidae > Heterohyrax > Heterohyrax brucei. Next base: position 93,000,824 of record CM053146.1, read on the forward strand.
AGCATTTGGTGAATTGGAACTGCTGACCTTTATGTTAGCAGCCATAACTCTTAACCAACCTACTATTAGCCTTATCTAATTCCAAACGTAGATAGCTATTACTAAGGCCTATCACCTATGGTTGTTACATTTGTAACAACACCATAAGACACTGAATTTAGCAGAAATTTGATTATCTAAAGTGAGCTGATTTTTGTCATCTGCGGAAGTAAATTTTATTATTTTCATCGGAAGTACTATAACTATACATGAACCTCCATTCTGAAGACAGTTCCTCTCACTCTATCTCAAAGAAAATAAATATTCAAGCAAATTGACCATACATTTAAATACTGGAGTACTTATTCCCAATTTGTTTGATATATATTTTTTAAAAAAAAGTAGTATTATGCAAAATTCAGGTCAATTCACTATTTTTTAACCTTTATTTTTCAGTGATGAAATAAATTATTATACATTTTTAAATCAGGTATTCTGACATTGAGTAGTTATTATCATTTTGATGATCATTTTGTTATGCTATTATTGAATAAAATTATTTGAATATTATCTCTCAGGTCTCCATTAGATGGTATTTTGTTAATATAAACTGCCTAATGCCTGAAATTTTGTTTCTGAGTTTACTTCCCTTGTACAGAAAACATTGCTGGATCTGAAGGAGTGTTGGTGGCACAGTGGTTTAGTGCTTGGCTACTAACTGAAAGGTCAGCAGTTCTGATCCACCATCAGCTCCACGGGAGAATGATGTGACAGTCTGCTTCTCTAAATATTTATAGCCTTATAAATACTGTGGGACAGTTCTTCTCTTTCCTATGCAATCACTGTAAGCTAGAAATGGATTAATAGCAATGGGTTTGGTTTGGTTTGGTTTGGTTTTGATTTTGCTGGACCTGTTTGAGCCACCAATTTGATTTTGAATCAAAGCAACACTATAGAACAGAGTAGAAAAGCCTCATAGGGTTCTAAAGAGCACCTGGTGAATTTGAACTGCCACCTGTTGGGTTAACATCCATAGCTCTTAGCCACTATTGAACTAGGGTTTCCATAAAAAGTTATAGGAATCATTAACAGAACATGGCATCCACAGGGGCAAAATAGATGGAGAGCAAACAAAGGTACTCAGTTTGTACCATCGGAAGAAACAAAGTGGAATGTTCAAAAAGCTGAAGAAATTCCACTCAGTGGTGATCCTTTACCCAGTATCCAGACACAAAGTAGTATTCAGACTCAAAACACACTTATAGAAAAGAGAGCAGCACACCATGAAGAAGAATCTTGCTTGATCAAAAAAGTGTACAAGGTAATGATTCTTCTAAAGGAACTTTGGGCAGCAATTTATTGAAAAAGAGAGATATTTAATCATGGGAACTGGCGGACAAATGTTGTTGTAGAAATTAACACCTAGAGACATGAAACACAATTATGTCCTTTCTGTTATGAATGAAAACATACCAATACTGGATAATAAATGCAGTCAAGAGCAAAATTTGGTGCAAACAACCAGTGGAGCCAGCCAGTTGCCATTTCTTTAGTCTTTTCCTCAGTGAGGAAAGCCAAGTGAAAGTTTTTGACTCTGTCCTCACTTTCGGCAAATACAGTAAGCAAAACAGTTACATATAGGGAGTGGGAGAAGAGTAATTACTATTAAGAATCTAAATGATGGAGTGACCTTTAATGTATCAGTCTGGCCCCTGAAGAAATCAGATGGGTAAAGAAAGGTGACAGTAGACTATTACAAACTCATCTAGGTAGGTGCATCAAGTACAGTCAGCAAGCCAGACGTTTTCCTCTCCATACAGTAGGTTCTTTCCACAATAGAAAAAGCAGAAATATATTCTTATAAGAAAAAGGATATATCCAAGTGTGTTTCTTCACTTTTTTTTTTTCCTGTCTGCAATACAGTAGTAGCACCACCACATGTCTCATGAAATACTCTTTTCAACAGCACAAGATCCCACCTAATCAGAGTACAGGAACCTCTTTGGGAGGAGATATTATAGGAATGGGATAATAATTATTAGGTTCCTTGTTTGTAAAGGGTTGCAATGAGTTGGATCCAACTCTATGGCACTTGGATTGGCTGTTTGTATCACATACTGTACCACCCAGGAGCTGCTAGCCAGTAAGAATAATCTAATAGTCTGCTAAAGTCACCGCTGAAGCTCCAGCTTGGAGAAGACACTTTTAAAAAAGGTGGCAAGGCTGAGCCATTATACACTATATTGTGTATGAAGCATACATCTTGAGTCATAAAATTTGACACAGAATTACATTCTCGTGGGACTTGGAATTTAAAGTGGGAGTAGCAGTGATCTTTTTAGAGTATTTGTGTTTTTCATTACTATAACTTTGAGCTCTGTGTGGTGAGTGGCTCTGGTCTTCAAAGGCAGAACATTTATACAAGGGGACACAGCAAGAACACTTGAGCTATAATCTATGTCTTCTGAATAAGCATTTTGGGCTCCTTGTGTCTGAGAGTCAAAAGCAAACAAACAAATAAGAAGAATCACTACCTTGATAGGAATAATTAAGCCTGATTATCTAAAGGAATTAGGACGATTTTATGCAATGGAAACAAGGAGGAATGTGTTCTGAATGTAGGTGTTTTAGGTGGTTGCCCCTTGACATTTACTTCCTCAGTCTGTTATAAATAAATAGGCACACTATACCTGGCTTGAGAGGGGCATGGTGACCAGACATTCAGATCATTCTGAGGGTCTAGATAAATCTAGTGAAGGTGGTAGCCGAGGGTAAGGGGAAGCTAGAACAAATAGTATACGTTGGAGCTGATGAGAATCAGCTGTGTATCCAAGACCAAGTACCATGGTGGGAGTAGTATTTCTTCGCACTTACCTCTCTCTCCCAGGTCTCCCCCAGGTAGAAAGGTCTGCCAGAATCCTAGGAGACGTTCCACAAATGTAAGTAAAGAAGTCCGACAAAGAGGAGCAAATGGTGATCAGTGGTTGGCATGGAGCCCTGCCACTCAGATCATCCGTCTAGGAAGAAATCATTTCTCCACCTACTGGGAATAAAAAAATCATGAGCTATCACCCCCTTCAGGGATTTCATCAGCTGCAGAAAGTTACTTCATCTAAAGTCACACTTTTCATAGGGCAGCAAAAATCTAATGACAAACAATCCAAGTTAGGGTACGATATTCTGATCATTTCATTTCAATGCTGGACCATATTTAGCTCCAGAGCTTCACATCAAGTCAGTCAATCTTTCTCTGTACAGAAACTTACTTTTCTAACCACACTTACATATTTATTGAGCCCAAGAACATCTCCAAAGGGCAAATTAAACTCTGTCTCAGAATTTGCTTCCTGTAAAACCCAATCTGTTTCTCAGCAGTAGTCTTAACGTTGACCTGGGCTTGCTATTGTGTTGGTTCCAGGGAGTCAATAATAACATATTCCTCTGAAACAAAAACAGTATAGTTATAAGCTGTCCTTTTTTGTTTTTTTTTTCTTGGTTATCTTCCTCTTTGCAAGCCTTGCCATATAATTGACTCCTAAGACTGGTGTGAGGTGTGTATTATTTTGAAGTCTTAGCTCTCTCTGTTTTCTATCATCAACTTGCTTTGAATTCCAACTGCTTAATTTAGCCTTTTCTGTCCTAATGTGGAAACCCTGGTGTGCGTAGTGGTGAAGAACTGCAGCTGCTAACTGAAGGGTAGGCAGTCTGAATCTACCAGGAATTCCTTGGAAACCCTACAGGGCAGTTCTAGCCCATCTTGCAGGACTGCTCTGAGTCAGAATCAACTCAGTGGCAATAGATGTGATTTTTTTGGAATCCTAATGTGTCCTCATCTTGTTTTATAAATACTAATTATAGAAGAAAAATAGAATGGTACCTAGACAGAACATTCAACTCTGAACAGTTTAGGAATCACTGTTATTTTATTAGACGTCCCAAAGTAATCTAATTCTGTGTAAAATGATAAAATTGACGCATCTGACCACTCATCCTTTACAAGCAGTAGCTCTGTTTAGGTCTGTTAAAAACCTAGAGGAATACTAAATTTGCTTTAACAGCAATTATATTTACTGTACTCTGAATGTGCCAATGTTGCCATAGTTACTCTCGATTTTCTTGGATTTTGAAAATGGTGTCCCTAGTTTGCAATCCAGTATCAACCTGTTTTACTCTAAGTATCTGATTTAGAATTTGCTTAACTGTGTTCTTCTACACAGTGGAGTTTGAGATGTTAGTGTCTGTTTTCATCTCAGTAACCTACACTTGATTTTTATATTCATTTTAATTATGTGCTTTAAATCCTCATCAATATTTTCAATATCTACTTTGCAAGCTTTTGAAGGTAAAAAATATGAAAATAACAGTTGTGAAAATGTGTTGAAAGTATAAATTATTTTATATAGAATATTCATACAACCTGAATAATCTACAAAATAATCATTAGTCAACATTAAAATCTCTATATTAAATAGCTACCTAGACTGGCACTAATTCATACTGACTTATTTTGAAGTTGTTTTGATGCTATGCAATCACATAAATATGTATATGATGTCAGAATAAATAAATGTGCTGGGCTTACGCCTTAAATCATACAGAAGTGCAATTTCACCTATAAAATGTTAGTCTCAGTAGCACAAGACAGATTATTTAAATTAAGTTTAGGAATGAAGAGGAAAGTGAATTTGACATTTTTTATATGTTACACATATTTCAGCCAAGATGTAGATATTTGTTTGTAATCTGATCATTCATTTGCTATTTCACTGATTCAATTAACTTAAAAAAAAAATCTAAATTCCAGGTTTAGGAGTATCTGATAACTATAGGTAACAGTTACACAGTCACTTTGTTTGCAGAAAAACTTGTCATCCATAACGCTGCAAACAGAAATGAAAGACAAAATTGCTTAGTGATTTTCAAATACATACTTCCAGTGATAAATTGATTTTGCAGGTTTATAGCAGAGCCTTGAATCTGCATTATTAAGAAATTCAGTAGTTCATTTTCCTGTGCACTGCTGAACAAGAAACACTGATACCAAGCAGTGTGCAGAAGAAAGAAAAACAATTAGTGTATGTTTAGAATTAAAAATAATCTGGAAAATAAAAACATTCCGTTCATTTGACAGCTCAGTGAATTAGAATTTAAAAGGACAAGACTCTGGATGCTATTCCTAATGTAGGAAAAATGAGGATTCAAGGAGTGGAAAGTTATTCGGCCAGACCCAAACAACACGATACCTAGAAAGTATGGTTACTGAGTTACACGCTTGGCAAGTAAAACAGAAGATCTGTGTTTAGCCAAATTAGCGATTGGTCTTTACGAAAGTACTCCGTAAGCGTAATTCTGGGCATACCTTTAGTTATCGAGATGACGTTAATACAGAGACTCAGGCTTGTGAGAAAGGCTGCGGAAACTGAGAGTTCAGCTAGAGTTAAGATGAGATCATAGCATGAGAAGTGTGGCTCAGTGAGCAATTTACCAAGCTGAAGGCTCGTAAGATAAAAAATGGCCACTGTTTTCTTGTTTATGCACAATTGCCTTATGTTCTTTGTTGTCATCATTTTTGTTATTGTTGTCTGGTCCTTGGTTTGTTGAGATTTAAAGAAAAATTTACCCTCTAAGGGAATACTCTTCTACAAATTTCTAAAAAGTAAACGTTAATTGTCCCCATCACCTCGGTTAAGATACAGAATATTTTCATTATCCATAAAAGCTCTCCAATTACCACTTTGCAGACAATTGCATTACACCAGCTCTTTACAACAACTGATCTTCTTCTTGTCTTTATTTTATGTCCTTATACTTCCAGGTGGAAACCATGGTGCAATAATGGGTTAAGTGCTATGTCTGCTGACCAAAAGGTTGGCAATTCAAATTCACCAGGTGCCCTTGGAAACTCTGTGGAACAGTCCTACTCTGGCCTATTGGGTTACTATCAGTCAGACCTGTCTTGAAGACAGTGGTTTTTCTGATACTTCCAAACATTAAGTTGAATCCTTTAATACACAGCCTTTCGACACTGACTTTCCCCACTCAGCACTATGTTTTTGAGATTGACCTCCACTATTGCTTGTATCAGCAGTTCATCTTTGTGCCACTATATGGTTATATGACAATGTTTTAATCCTTGTACCAGCTGATGAACATTTGACATTTATTTTCTTGTATTTATAAGTAAAGTTGTTTTAATATTTATATAGAAGTGTTGTTTGGATATATGTCTTCATTGCGGGGGGCCCTAGAAGTGCTAGGAGAAAGAATAGTGGGTCACATGGTATGTTTATGTTACCTTTATAAGAAATTACTTTACTCTTTTTCAAAATGGACATATTACTGCACAGCTACACACACACACAAAAAGTCCTTCTTGCTCCCCATTCTTGCTAACATTAGTATTATCAAGTATTTTAGTTGAAACAATGTCAGAGGTATGCAATAGTGTCTCGTTGTGGTCTTCATTTATATTTCCCAATTTGGGGCCTGTATTTTCAAATTCTTAACTGTGAGTTCAAAGAGTATAAAATTTGAGTGAAGTCTAATTTATCAATACCTTAATGATTTGTTATTTTTTGTGTCCTACCTAGTAAATGTTTATGTAACTCAGCCAAGCCAGGTGCAGAAGAGATCACAAAATTTTAGTTCTATTTTTTTTTCTAAAAATTTTATAGTTTTCAGATTTTTATTTAGCTCTGTTATCTATGAGTCGGATCCGACTCGAAGGCACTTGGCTTGGCATCTGCTTTTAGTTAAGATTTTTAAATGGTGCAGTTAAGGGTACATGTTTCAGTTTTTCACTGTATTGGAAAAAATATATGTTCTCAAGACGGTTTGCAAATGACTGTATCTGCATGGGTCTATTTCTGCAATTTATTCTGTTCTACTGATCTATACACTTATAGTTTTGGCAATGTCACACTATCTTGATTACTGAAGCTTGATAATTATTCCTTTTTAAAAAAAGATTACAAACTTTTTTGATTGTATTTTAAGTGGAAGTTTACAATTCCAGTCAGCTTCTCATACAAAAACGTAGACACACTTTGTCTTGTGACCCTGGCTGCGATAGCAGCTACACACTGTGACAGCACACAATATAGCACACTGCTCCCCCCACCCCATATTTCCCATGTATGTTTAACCAGCTCCTGTCCCCCTTGTGTCTTTTTATCTTGCCTCTGAACAGGAACCACCGAGTTAGTCTCCCATTTTCACCCAAGCAAAGTACTATACTCTTCACCAGTGTCATTTTGTCTTACAAAGCAGTTCAAGCTTTATCTGAGAAGCTGGATTTGGGAATGGCTTCAGTTCTGGGCTAACAGTGAATCTAGGGCCAATGTAATGTTTTCCAGAAATCCTCTAGTATGTCAGACTGTCAAGTCTACTCTTCTTACTAGAGTTTGAGTTCTCCAGTCCATATTTCACCAGCTCCATCAGGGACTCTTTTTTGAGCTCCCTTTAAGGGCAGTCATTGGTGGTAGCCAGGCACAGTCTAGTTGTTCCAGTCTCCTGTTGACATATCCCGTGGTATATATGGCCACTTCTGTCTTTTGGGCTTATACTTCCTTTGTGTCTTTGATGCTCTTCTTCTTTCTTTGCTCCAGCTAAGTAGAGACCAACTGATGTTCTTAGATGGCCAGTTGCTAGCTTTTAATCCCATAAGTCACTAATCAATGCAGGATGCAGAACATTTTAATAGACTTTGTTATGCCAGTTGACCTAAGTGTACCCTGAAACCATGGTTCCAGACCACCAACCCCACTACTCTGTCTCTGGAAGTGTGATTTTATTTAAAATACTTCTTAGCTTTGGGTTTAGTCCAAAGCCCTAACGAGTTTTGTATCTCCTTTCACCTAAAATAATTATTGTCAATTGTCTAGTGGATACACTCTCTGTCCCATCCAATTCCTCCTCTGTCCATCAAATAATGCTTTCTTCTGTGTTTAAACCTATTCTTGAGTCCTTATAAGAATGGTCTCATACAATATTTGTCCTTTTGAGATTGACTGATTTCACTCAGTTTGATGCCTTTCAAATTTTTCCATGTTATGAGATGATTCCCAAATTCAGCATTGTTCTTTATCATTGCGTAACATTCAATGGTGTGAACATACTGTAGTTTGTTTATCCATTTGTCCATTGGTGGGCACCTAGGTGGAGTTCATCTTTTTGCTACTGTGCTGCAAATAAATACTGATGTAGCAGGCAACTCTTGCTTCTCTAGCATATATTCAGAGAAGTGGAAATGCTAGGTCAACTAGCATTTCTATGTAAGGCTTTTTAAGAAATCACCAAATCAATTTCCTAATTGGTTGCACCATTTTACAATCCCATTAGCAGTGTGTAAGTGTTCCATTCTTGGCACATTCTCTCCAACATCTGTTATTTTGTGTTTTTTGGATTAATGACAGCTTTGGTATCTCACTGTAATTTTAATTTGCATTTCTCTCACAGCTAGTGATCATAAACATTTTCTGTTTATGATCTGTGTCATGGGTTGAATTGTGTCCCCCAAGAAATGTGTGGTTTCACTAAACTGTATGTGAAAGGATTAGGGTAGGGCTGTAAATTCCTGCATAGGATAACTTCCCTGCTCTGCTATAAAGGGATTTTTCCTGGAGTATGGCTTGTCCCGCTCAGAATCCTTTCAGCCTGCAAGAGATAAAAGGAAAGAGAAACAAGGAGAACTGGGAACCTCGCACCATCAAGAAATCTGCACCTGGAGAAGAGTGTGTCCTTCAGACCTGAGGTGCCTGTGCCAAGACGCTCCCTGGACAAAGACTGATGCAATACCGGACTTTCCTCCAGAGCCAACAAGGGGAAAGCCTTTCCCTGGGAGCGGACACCCTGAATATGAACTTGCAACCTACCGGACTGTGTAAGAATAAACCTTCCTTTGTTAAAGCCATCCACTCTGTGGTATTTCTGTTAGAGCAGCCCGAGCTGACTAAAACAATCTGTTAGTCACCTGAATGTCTTCTTTGGTGAAGTACATTATCATATCCTTTATCCATTTCTATTGATGGAATTTTGCAGTATCTTGTAGATTTTAAGCATTAGATGCTGATGGATTTGTACAGTCAAATCTTTTTTTTCCCAGTTTGTAGGTTGTCTTTTGTGCTTTTGGTGAAGTCTTTAGGTGTGTGTACTTGATTTTGGGGAACATCCTTTTATGGTTTATGCATTGTCAGTAATGTTTTTGTGCTCTGTTTATGCCTTGTACTAGGGCTTCCAATGTCATTTCTATTTGTTCTTCTGTAAATTATTGTTTTGGATTTTAAAAATAGATTTTGATTCATTTTGAGTTAATTTCTGTGCATGATGAGATACATTGATTTTTTTTTTTGCTGATAGATCCAGTTATGCCAATGTCATTTGTTAAAGAACTGTCTTTTCCCTCATTTATGGACTTGGGTATTTATCAAATATCCTACTTACAGGTAGATGATTTTATGTATGGATTCTCAATTCTGCTCCATTGGTCTATGTATCTTTTTTTGTACCAGTACCAAGCTGTTTTGACTACCTTGGAAGTGTAATAGGTTCTAAAGTTAGGTAGTGTGAGGCTGCCTACTTTGTTCCTCTTCAGTAATGCTTTACCTGCCCTGAGCTTGTGCCTTTGTGCCTTGTGATTTATATCTCCATCTCATTAAAAAAAATGCCATTGGAATTTCGGTCAGGAATCACATTGTATCTGTGCATGTATCTATAGATCACTTGGGGTAAAATAGACATTTTCATAACGTTGAGTCTTCCCGTTCATATTCAAGTTAGATTTCTCTACTTATGTAGGTCTTTTGTGGTATCTTGCAGTAGTGTCTTGTAATTTTCTTTGTATAGATCTTTTACATCTCTGGTTAGATTTATTCCTAAGTATTTTATCTTCGTAGGAGCTATTGTAAATGATATTGATTCAGTGATTCCTCTTTGACATTCTCTTTGTTGCTATGGAAGAATCTGATTGTTTTTGCTGATGATTTGCTGAAATCTTTTATTATAGTAGACTTGTGAGTGTTTGTGTGTATGTATTCTTTAGAGTTTTCTGTGTATAAGATCACATTATATGTGAATAGAAATACTTTTACTACTTTCTTATGAATTTGGATGTCTTTTATTTATTTTTCTAGCCTGACTGTTCTGGCTAGAAACTCTAGCACAATGTTGAACAAAAGTAGGGACAGAAAGCATCTTTGTCTGGCTGCCATTCTCTAGGGGAACGCTTTCATACTCTCTCCACTTGGACAATGTTGGCTATTGGCTTTGTAAGAAGCCCTTCATTTTGTTTAGGAATTTCCTTTCTATTCTCATTTTTGCTGAGAGTTTTTAACATGACAATTATGGGACTTTGTCAAATGCCTCTTCTGCATCAATTAATAAAATCAAGGAGTTCTTGTCTTTCGTTTTACTTGTGTGCTTGATTACGACATTTGCTTTTCTAATATTGAATCATTCCTGCAAACATGGTGTGAATTCCACTTGGTTACAGTGATTTATATATTGACATGCTGTTGAATTCTGTTGGCTAGAATTTTGTTGAAGATTTTCACCTCTAAACTCATGAAAGAGATTGGTCTGTAATTTTCCTTTTGGGGGGGCTGTCTTTACCTGATTTTAGTATCTGAGTTATGCTAGCTTCATAGAATGAGTTTGAAAGTAGTCCATCCTTTTCTGTTCTCTAAAAAGCCTTCATGAACAGTGGTGTTAACTGTTCTCTGTAGGTGTGCTAGAATTCTACAGTGAAGCCATCGAGGCCAGGTCTGTTTTTGTTATGGAAAATTTTAAATTATCTTGTCACTCTCAATTTTTCATGGGTTTATTTAGTTGTCCTACGTCTCTTTGTGCTAGTTTAGGTAGGTAGAGTGTTTCTAGAAATTTGTCTATTTCCTCTTTGTCTTCAAATTTGTTAGAGTACAATCTTTCTTAGTATTCTGCTTGATTTTGTAAGTTTCAGATGGGTCTGCTATGATGTCATCCATTTCATCCTTTATTCTGGTTATTTGCTTACTCTTCTGTTTTTCTTCTTCAGGTTGGTCAGTGGTTTATTAATTTTGTTGATCTTTTCAAAGAATCAGTTTTGGTCTTCTAATTCTTTGAATGGTTTTTCTATTTTCTAATTCATTTAGTTAAGCTCTCAATTTTCTTATTTACTTTCTTCTGGTGGTCAGAGGGTTCTTTTGCGGCTCTCTATTTGTTCAAGTTGTAATGCTGATGCTTTGATTTGGGCCCTTTCTTCTTTTTGATTGTGCACTTATTGAAAAAAATCGACTTCTGAGCACTGTTTTTGCTGTGTCCCAAAGGTTCTTGTAGGGTATGTTTTCATTCTCATTAGTGCCTCTGAATGCCTTTATTCTGTCTTTGGTTTCTTCTGTAACCCCGTATTTTTTGAGCAAAGTGCTGTTCAGCTGGGTTTGCTTTTTTTAAAAAAAAAATTCTTCTGTTCTTGATTTATATTTTTATGGATTTATGATCGGAAAGGATGCTTTGTAATATTTTGATGCTTTGGACTTTGTTAAGGCATTCTTTATGGCCTGATATGTGATCTATTCTGGAGAACTTTCCATGTGTGTTGGAAAAGAACGCACATTTGGCTGTCGTTGTGTGTAGTAATCTATACATATCTATGAGGTCAAATTGGTTGATGTGGCGTTCAGACCTTCGGTGTTTTTATCATACAGTTTTTTGGATGTTCTCTCCATCAAAATTGGTGTGCTAAAGTCTCCTACTTTATTTTGTGGAGCCATTTATTTCTTTTTTCAAAGCTATTATAGTTTGATATACTTAGAAGCTCTATCATTGAGTGTATAAATATTTAATGAGATTATGTCCTCCTGACGTATTGATATTTTAATCATTATATAGTGTCATTCCTTACCCACTCTGGTAGATTTTACTTTAAAGCCTATTTTATCAGAAATTAATATTGTCATATCTGCTCTGTTTTGAATGTTGTCTGCTTTTTTTTTCCAACCTTTGAGTTTTAGTTGGTTTGAGTCTTTAATTTTAAGGCATGTCTCTTGTAGACAGCATATAGACAAATTGTGTGAATTTATCCATTCTACCACTCTCTGTCTCTCTACTGGTGCCTTTAATCCACTTACATTCAGAGTAATCACTGATAGGTATGAATTTAGTGCTGTCATTTTGCTGCATTTTTGTATGTTATTGAAAGTATTTTTGTTCCTTTTTTTCTATTCTGAGTCATTTGTTTTTGTGTATTCATCTTTTTCATTGTTCTTGTTTTGTGTTTGCTGAGACTTCATTTTTTTTTATCTTTCATTTTGTGTGTAGGATTGTTATTATCCTTTGTGTTTAACCTTAATAGTTACCTCTATTTTTCTAAATTTAAGCTAATCTCTGTCTTCATTTTTCCTTGACTTCATCTGCATGAGAAAGCTCTACAGCTGCATTTCTTTTTAGTCCCTCATTTTTTATATATTGTCATCTTTTTTATATACTTCATATATATGTCTCATCTTTTTTTATACATTGTCATCTATTACAGAGTGATAGCTCTGTTTCCATTTTCAATGGTTTAGTTTAAATTTTGTAATCTCCCTATCAAGGTTGACAGCCATGATACTGTCCTGCATTCTATTTCTGGGTTATTGTCTGATGTTATTGATTTTCTAACCAAAGAACTCCTTTTGGTATTTCTTATTATTTTGGTGAGATTTTTTAAAATTCCCTGTTTCTGTGTATCTGGAAATGTCCTAATTTCACCCTCACATTTGAGGGACAGTTTTGCTGGATATGTAATTCTTGGTTTTCGATTTATTTCCTTCAATGTTTTGTATATGTCATCTGATTGTCTTCTTACCTACATGGTTTCTTCATTTTTTAAAAAATTCTTTTATATTTTTCCTTAAATATGTTGGTGTCAATTGTTTTATTTTCAGTCTCACTTATTCTATGGTCTGTTGCCTCTATTCTGCTTCTTTGACTTTCTACTGAGTTGTCAGATGCTGTAATTTTATTATTACTCTACTGTATGTCTGCATGGTGTTTCTTTATGATTTCTTGTGACCTGTTCAATTTGTCCTTATTCTCTGCCTCATCTCTGTCCTGATCTCTTGAAGAGTTCCAAACATTAATCTTTTGTATCATACCTGATAATTTCAGGAAGTTCTCTTCATCTGGAAAATTTCTTGATTCTTTAGGGAGCTTTCTGAAGCCATCATGGTCTGCCTCTTTTAATGATTCAACATGGACTGTTGTCTCTGAGCTGTGAGAAAATTGCTTTATTTATTTATGTTTGCTCACTGTGTGCTAACTTTTTTTGTTCAGTTTTCAAATGCTCAAATAGGTTGCTCCTGTGAGCTAGTTTGATTATTAGTGCTTTAAAGGTTCTAATGACCTGTTGCCAAGTGGCTAGAACTGTTACTAGGCATGTGTACCTAGGCACTCATTTACTTTTCTTGTATATGTTCAACTCATATGTTCAGGTATTCAGCCAGCAGGTGTGTGGTACAGGCTGTCTCCTGCAGTCCTAGTTGGGGAGGGGTGATTAATGTATGCACAACTTAACAGGCAGCATGGGCTGAGAAAGGTAGGGGGCTGATAGCATCCCTGAGTGTCTGCAAGGAAAGTTTGTCCCTTTCCTTAATGGAAGTAGGTAGGTAGCTTTTATTGCCACACAATGGGCATGCAACATGCTGTGTGCAGTGCTGAAGGGCCTGTGGAACACTTATGCCTTTGCCTAGTTATAAGACCTGTTTCTTCCCCAAGTTCCACACATAGGGGAGCCAGCATGGTTTTTTCCCACCCATTTGTTAAACTTTTCTCTCTCCAAACCTAGGAGAATCACCAGGTCATGCATAAGTGTTTTACTTCCAGTCCAGTTAGTGTGTCAGCATATGGAGCTTGGTGCAATACAGAGAAGGGAGGGGGAAGCTCTGGGAAAAGGGAGAGAGGTTTAACCTGATAGACAGTTTTAAATCTGCATATGGCAAATTAAATGCAAGTCACTTAGCTTTTGATGATTGAATGTCATTTGCATTGATTCTGGAGGCTGGAATGAGCTCTCCAACACTCAGTCTCTCCTGCTGAGGAAGATGTTTCCAAATGACATAACTTTGCTTATCACATTGGCTGCTGCTGATCCTTCTGCAGGGTATGGATCCCTGCTGGGTCTGTCTGGTCAGTCCTAGGTATGTCTAGCTCTACTCTCACTTCTGTGTTGCTCAGTGTGATTTCTCAACTTGTCGTTTAATGTTCAGGGACCCAAGAATGCCATATGTAATCAATTTTTTTTTTTTTTTGGTCTTTGTTATTAAAGGGATTACAGGAAGTGTCATTTTAGCCCCACCCCTGTAATTATTCTTATAATCAGGTAGTATTAGTGTCAACATTTTTCTCTTATTTTTAAATATTAGACAGAATTCAGGCACCACTATTTGAATAAAATTTCTGATAGGACTATTATAAATTTTCCTCAAGCTAATTACAGAAAAAAAATTTTTTTCAAGATCTATCCTGAAGTTGGAAACCCTAATGGCATAGTTGTTAAGTACTATGTCTGTTAACCACAAGGTTGGCAGTTCAAATCCATCAGGTGCTCTTTGGAAACTCCATGGAGCAGTTCTACTCTGTCCTATAAGTCACTGTGAGTCAGAATCAACTCTTTGGCAATGAATTTGGGTTTTGGTATCCTAACATACAGCACTGTCAATGATAGGATAGTATCTATATGCCTACAAAGGAAGACCAGTTAATATGGTGTTATTCAAATTTAAGCACCAAACCATGAAGGACAAAGATGAAGACAGTGAGGAATTCTACTAACTCCTATAGTCTGAAATTTATCAAACATAAAGATAAGGATGTACTGATAATTACTGTGATTTGAATATGCAAGTTGGAAGCAAAGAAGGATCTGTAGTTGCAAAACTTGACCTTTGTGATAGAAATGATGCTGGGAAATGATAACAGAATTTTTCAAGACCAAGGGCTTCATTGTAAATATTTTCCTTCAGCAACATAAACTATAACGTGGACCTTGACAAATAGAATAAACAGAAATCAAAGAAACTACATCTCTGGGAAAAGACTATGGAAAAACTAATATCATCAGTAAGAAAAAGGCCAAGGTCCAAATATGAAACAGATGGTCAACTGCTCATATACAAGTTCAAGTTGAAGCTGAAGAAAATTATAACAAGTTCCTAACAGCCAAACTGTGATCTTCAGCATATCCTACTTGAATTGAGAGACCATGTCAAGAATAGATCTGATGTACTGAACATAAGTGACTGAAGACCAGATGTGCTATAGTATGGCATCAAAGACATCATACATGAAGAAAGCAAAACTAAACCTGCTGCCATCGAGTGAAGTCTGACTCATAGTGACCCAATAGGAGAGAGTAGAACTGCCCCCACAGTGTTTCCAGGGGGCACCTGGTGGATTTGAATGATTGACCTTTTGATTAGCAGCCACAGCACTTATCGACTACACCATCAGGATGTCTATAAACACAGAAAGAGGTCACTGAAAAGACAGGAAAGAAAGAAAAGACCAAGACAGAAGGCAAAGGAGATTCTGAAAGTTGCTCTTAACTGTAAAGTAACTAAAGCAAATGGAAGAAATGGTGAAATAAAATGGCTTAACATAAGATTTTAAAAAGTGGCTCTAGAAGACAAAGAAAAGTACTACAGTGACATGTGCAAAGACCTGGAGTTACAAAACTGAAAGGGAAGAACACACTCATCATTTCTCAAGCTAAAGGAACTAAAGAAAAAACTCAAGCCTTGAATTGCAATATTGAAATATTCTTGGGAAAAGTATGAAAAGATGCAGGGAGCATCAAAAGAAGATGGAAGGAATACAGAGAGTTACTACACCAAAAATAATTGGTCCACATTCAGCTATTTAGGTAGCATAATAGATCAGAAACTGATGATAGCGAAGGAAGTGTTATAAACTGCAGTGAGGGCACTGATGAAAACAAAGCTCCAGGAACCGAGAGAGTACCAACTGAGATTTATCAGCAAAGGGATGCAGTGCTGCAAGTGCTCACCTGTCTGTGCCATGAAGATCCAAAGACAGACACCTGGCCAACCAACTGGAAGAGATCCATATTTATGCATATTCCAAAGGAGGGTGATTTAACTGAATGCATAAACTATCAAACAATACCATTAATATCTCATGCAAGTAAAATCATGCTGAAGATTATTTGAAAGTTGCTGCGGCAATGTATCAACAGAGAGCTGCCAGAAATTCAAACCAGATTCAGAAGAGGACTCGAAACCAGAGATAACATAGCTGATGCCAGATGGATCCTGGCTGAAGGCAGAGAATGCTAGAAAAGTGTTTACATGCGTTATTTTCTCAGTCTCTATGCCAAGTAAATAACTCAAGAAGCTAGATTACACAAAGAAGAACAGGGGATCAGGATTTGTATTGTGCAGCTGACACAGTCTTGCTTGCTGGAAGTGCAAAAGACTTGAAGCACTTGGTGATGGAAAACAGAAATGCCCCCGACTAAACCAAACTGCAGCATTATGATAAGCAGATAAAAGATTTGTCACAGATTTCATTTTACTTGCACCCACAGTCAACCTTCGTAGAAGCAGCAGTCAAGAAATTAAATGATTATTTCATTCAGCTGCTGTAAAAGATCTCTTTAAAGCATTAAGAAAAATGTTAGCTTGAAGACTAAGATAAGCATGACCTAACCCCTGGTGCTTTTAATCACTTCATATATACGTGAAAGCTATATGATAATAAGGAAGAAAAAAGAAGAATTGATGCCTTTGATTTTAAATATTGACAAAAAATATTATGGACCTCCAAAAGAATGAACAAACTTCTCTTGGAATAAACACAACCAGAATACTCATTAGAAGTAAGAATGGTGAGACTACAGTTCACACATTTTGGACGTGTTATCAACGGGGAACAGCCCTTGGAGAAGGACATTCCGTTTGATGAAGAAGAGGGTCTGCAAAATGAGGAAGGCTGTCGAGAGATGGATTGACGAGAGGCTGCAACAATGGACATAAGCATAACAACGTTCGTGAGGTTGGCCCAGGACCAGGCAGTGTTTCATTCTGTTGTAGAGACGGTATCTATGCATCAGATTTGACTTAAAGTCATATAACAACAACTACAAAAGATACAGGGGCTAGAGTGTTTACTATTTCTAAATTGTCCCAGACCAGTTGCCAAAGACTCTGTGGAGTGCAGGTTTGTCCTGAGTCTGACTCAAAAGACCAAATGCCTCCAGCTATGTGTATCAGCCAGAAAGCTAGGTGATTCCTTACATAAAAATAAACAGATGTGCTGTATGTTAATTTAATCTCAACTAAAATAATTTGAATGGAAGGGTATTTTATGTTGACACACTGCTCTATCTTCTCTATATGGAGCTAAAATACTACCTTTCCAGAACCAGAAGGAATAATTTTCTTACTCCATGAAGGATTAGGAAAAAAAAGCTTTAGGTCCTAGTAGGAACTTTGGTCAATAAAAATCTTAATAGACTCAAAGGGCTTGGGACCCCAAGCCTTGGTAAGTACAGTTCCATGTACCTCTTGATTAATTAATAACTGCATGCCACCACTGCATAATAAATCATGAGGCAGAACTTAACAGATGGTACACTATCAAGTACTCAGAACATGTATTTGAACCATTATGTATATAATTTTTCAATAAATTGGTTGAAAGATAACTTTAGTCTGAGACAAGAAATGGGTGTTCCTTCCTGTAAAGTTAATTGGCTCACATGGGACAGAAGTGATGATTTAGCTATCATTTACATTGAGCAGTAATCAAAGAAGCCAAAAAACTATCTGTCTGTGTCACATTTCTAATAACATGTGAAAGGCAAACTAAAAGATAGTGTCTTACTTTGCAGTTCTTAATTTAGTAGCATGTGCAAAACAATCCCTATTCACAAAAAGGATTCATTCTTGAAAAGGAAACTGTACCTGCAGTAGATTTTAAATTTACAATAGTTATCAATTAAGAGACAAGCTGCAGATATGTAAAATAATACTGGGGAATGAAAAAAGATAAAAGCCTTGAAGATTTATGTTGGAGTAATTGGAAAATTGATATACTTGAAATAAATTCATCTGAATAGTTAAAGAAGGGAGAAAAAAGGCCTTTTTTCCTGTTTTTTCCCCCCTAGGGACAAAAAACAATTTATAACAATATGTAACTTGAATTCTAAAATAATGTATCAATCATTCTTTCTGAATACCAACAAAGTAACATTTTGTCTTTTTAAAGTGGAATAAAAATGATATGACACTGAGAAACCAAGTAAACGAAAACTTTGAAATTTCAATAGGTAATTTTTCTATTTCAAAATTATCTTTATTGGCTTGGCTTATACCTAGTTCCAAGAATTACATATCTCTCACAACTGTAATTATTAGGTATCTTCTATCAATTAGGAAAACTAAGCCTTATAACAAAAATAATACTTCTGAAGACAGGCTGATTATTCCATTATGGTAATAGTAACAGAACAATCTTCCTCTTGTCGGTCAGTTTGTCCTGCTGTGACGGCTTTTGTAGTGTGGTTGGAAATATATGCCACTGGTATTTCAAATACCATCAGGGTCACCCATGAAGGACAGATTTCTTCAGAGCGTCCTGACTAATACAGATTAAGGAGGAGCTGGTCACCCAGTGCTGCTATAACAGAGATGCTACAAGTGGATGGCTTTTATAAAAGATAAATTTTATTTGTCACAATCTAGTAAGCCTAAAGTCCAAATTCAGGGTACCAGCCTCTGGGGAAGGCTTTCTCAGATGGCTCTGGAGGAAGATAGTTATTGTCAATCTTCCCCTGAACTGGAAGCTTCTGAGGCATAGTCATTTCCAAAGGACATGACCAGCTCCCAGCACTGCTTGCTTTCTTGATGGTATGAGGTTGCCAAACCTGCCTGCTAGTTTCTTTTCTTTAAATCTCAAGAGACTGCCTCAAGGCACAAAACAATCTTTCACATTTAGTCCTGCCCAACCAACACAACTGCTGCCAATCCACCTTCATTAATGCCACAGAGACAGGATTTACAACTTGGAGGAACATCACATAATACAAGGAATCATGGCTTAGAAAACTGTGACACAGATTTTTGAGGGAACACAATTCAGTCCATGACAATGTGACCCAAAGTACATTTCACCTAAATTTAGAGACCATTTCAGTAATAGATCTGATGAACATAAATGACTGAACATCAAACAAGCTGTGGGATGACATCAGTGACATCACGTATAAAGAAACGCAGAAATCATTTAAAAGACAAAAAAAGGAGACACCAAAAAGGATGTCAGAAGAGACTCTGAAATTTCTTCTTGAATGCAGAATACCTAAGGCACAGAAGAAATGATGAATACAAGAACTGAATATAAAATTTCAATGGACAGCTCCAGAAAACAAAGTATTATAATAAATATGCAAAAACCTTGAGTTAGAAAACAAAAAGATTAGAATACATGCAGCATTTCTCAAGCTGAAATAGCTGGAAACAAATTCCAGACTGGAGATGTAATACTGAAGGATTATATAGGTAAAATATAAGTGACTCAGGAAGCACCAAAAGGATATGGAGAATACACAAAATCAGCATACTGAAGTGAGGATGAGAAGATTTTGTTTCATGTACTTTGGACATGTTAATCAGGAGGGACCATTCCCTGAAAATGGATTTCATGCTTGGCAAAATAAAGGATCTGCAAAAAATACTAAGACTCTCAATGAAATGAATTGACACCACGGCTGCAACACTGGACTCAAACACAGAAATTGTGAAGACTGCTTAGACAGTACAGAGTTTTGTTCTGTTGTATATAGTGCCATTGTGAGTTAGAACTGATTCAATGGTACAAGCAAAGAGCAGTAATATTTGAAGAACTATATTTGTTTTCTAATACTTAAATTTTCTTTAAAAAAGCCAAAAGAAAGGTTTCAATAAGTCTACAACTTCAGACTTAACATTTACTTGCTGTTATTTTGTTTATATTTAGAAATTTCTAAAAAATAAAGTACCTATTGCATTTTCTGGAAACTCTGGTAGTGTAGTGGTTACGTGCTACAATTGGCAGTTCAAATCTGCCAGGCACTCCTTGGAAACTCTGTGGGACAGTTCCATTCTGTTCTATAGGGTCACTATGAGTCAGAATCAACTAAATGGCAGTGGGGTCTTTTTTTTTTTTTTGGTTTATTCTATTTTCTGATTTTCCATTGATATTAAAGTATCTATGTATCACTTGCAATATTTTTTATTCTTTAAAATAAAAATAATTATCTCTGTACAAGTAAATTATTTTTCATTGAAGTTGAACACATATATGATCTTTTTCTAAAGAGACTCAAAAAATAAATATAGTCTTAAAACTATTATAAAAGTTTTAAAAACATTTGTGCAAAGCATGAGTCATAACGACTTCTGATTCAAGCTCAGTATTTCTTTATCATTGTCACACAAGTTTTGTAAATACTTTATTTGTATATATAACTGAATGAGTATTTGTCAACTTAAGCAGTTAAATTTATATTCATTTAGTCGGATGCTTAATTTACTTCATTAGAGTAGTAAAAAGCATGACAGAGGCAGTAAAGAATAAACAAAAACATTTGGATTAACAAATCTTATCACAAAATCAGAGCCAACATCTTGGTTCAATTTTTTATTAACATATATAACTGTCACATAAACCAATTATATTTACATTTTACTAAAATACAATGTATTGCACTATCACAGAGTTGCTAAACACAGACTAGAAGGTGAAATGCAACTTAATGTCAGCTAAGTGTGTCAAGGGGATTGAAAATAGATCTTGATTTATTTTCTCACGTCTTTTCTTAGTTCATTGGCCTTTCTCTTTTCTCTTGCTGTCCTGATCATCCTTACTTTTTACTCTACAGAAGAGATGTAGCCATTCAACTACATTATGACCCATCTATATACACAAATTAACTGGTTGACTGTTACACAGCTCAGAATTCCCAACCAAAAAAAAAAAAAAAAATCAAATGGTCTCAGCCTTGGTAAGGTTTCCAAAATGTTTGAACTAACTCTGTCACAGGCTTAGAGGCAGAGTTACAGAATTAGGTAAGTTGTTTATACTTATCAGCCATTTTTCTGATCAGTGAAATGGGAATCACAATCATGGTTCATACAGTTTTCTCGAGTATTTAATAATTATACTTGTAAAGAATCTAACACTGTGTTTGGTACAGGGTAACATTAATCAGAGTTGAGAATAGCTAGAATTTAGCTCTCACCTTGGGTGAGGCATCAGGAAAGAGCAATCTCAAGGAAACACCATTATGTTTGATAAAACAAAGGGTAAGAGAACACAAGGAACTACCTCTGTGAGGTAAATAGACACAAGAGTTTCAACAATGACTCAAAATATCAACAATAATGAAGAAGACCCAGGACTAGGCAACTTTTTGTTTTGTTGTATGTAAGGTAGCCATGAGTTGAAGCCAACTAGCCAATTAGCTACTAATAAGAGCAGCACTAGTTAACTATTAATTCCCATTACTATAATCCTTGTGCCTGTCACCATTATTTGCAATGTTCAGTTCTCTGAAATTCATGAATTCACATCCCAACATTATCACTTATTAGTCATATGATATTGGGAGTTACTATTCTATCTAATCTTTGTTATCCATATTTATAGATTGATGTTAATAATATTTTATAGAATAATTTTTATTACTTCTTCCATTAATTTTTTATCTTTCCTGATAGAATAAATTATTTTGCATTTTACACAAAGTACATCACTCCTTTATGCAAAGACTGATACGCCTACACAGTTTGCCAACATTTGCAAGTAGTTTTAATCGCTAATGGTCCTGAATTCAGCAAGGTGGCAGATAAAGAAATTAATAAGAGTACTCATCACTGCTGCTGTTGTTTACTGTCCAATGGATTCTGACTCCTATCAAACCTACAACTTCTATGAACTCTATAATTCCTATCAACTCAGTCTTCATGGGTAGGACACGTGGGCCATAGTTAAGTACTAGGCTGCTAAGGAAAAGATGGGCGATTTGAGCCACCAGTGGATTACAGGGAGAAAGATGTGACAGCCTGCTTCCATGAAGATTATAGTCTTAGAAGTCCTGTGGAGTTCTGCATTCTACTCTGTCATACAAGGCTGCTAGGAGTTGGCATCAAATCAAAGGCAACAAGGTATTTTTTTTTCCCCTCTCTCTCCTTTGTTATTCTTTCTGGGATTCAGGTCTTCCTCCTGTCTCCCAGTGGGAGTGACTGGTAGATTCAAACTGCCAACTTTTCAGTTAAAAATTCAGTTTCAGGGGGTGGAATCAAGATGGTGGATCAAATACATGTCTCCCTAAATCCCTCTGGAAACCAAGGCCTGAACTGATGATTAAACAGAGCCTTTTGGGCACCTAGTGAGCCCTAAGACACAGCCTAGGGCTGTCTATTTGGTCTACATACCACTGAGCACGAAACTTCTCTTTCACCGACCCCCACCCTTGTTGAGTTCCTGCTTTCATGGACTGAAGGTAAATCCCCATTTCAATTTTTTTCCTCTATCTTGGCTGGTGGGAGGGGCTGAGGTGGCTGGCAGCAAGTCTCAGATGCACTACTGATGAGATCAGCAAGTAGAGTCAGCACATTTAGAAAGCTTGGCCTTGGAATCTATGCAGCTTGGCACCTCTGACCTCTCTCTCTTGGAATCTTCGAATCTCCGCTATTGAATAGCCTTTTCTGAGGCAGCCAGGGGAGCTTGTAGAGGACGCCATCTTGATTCACTGGGAGGTGGAGTTTCCTATATAGAGGCCTCAGCTGGACCTAATTCCAAGGCTGGGAGGCAGTGATGGCTCGGTGAGCGCTTTTCCAGCAGTAAAGCAGTCTTTGATACAGAGGTGCTTATTTTGCTAGCTGAGAAAAGGGACTTGTACATTCAAAAGCCTGATTAACTTTGAAGGCTCCCAGATGTGTTTTACTTTTCCACAGAGAAACAACTGCAGTGCCACCGAATCTCTTCTCTTCCAGCCTTTACTGTCTCCCATTATAGAGTCAGCTGATGGCTCCCCAGTGGCTCCATAAGTGGGGCAGTGTCTTAGCCAATCAGGAGGTAGAGCCTGCTACTCCAGAGATTCCACTGAGGCAAGTCACTGGAGTACATACAGGTGCCTGTTGATCAACTTCCTTTTTATACAGATCCCATTAAAATAACAGCAGAGAAACTAAACAACCTCCAGATGCCCAAGAAGCAACAAACTTCAGACAGGAACATTAGGAAGAATTCACCTATGCCTTCAGAAGGCCCACCAAAGACAGATCCAAAGAACTTCCCAAATGAAGAAGCCTTTCTGAAACTATCGGAGGGTGAGTACAAAAGGATTATGTATAGAACACCCCCTAGATGTTATACAAAATGCAGCAGAGTGAATTGAAAAATTTAGCAAGCTGTTTGATCTGATGGAACACTGACACTCTGAAATTCACAGATCAATAACAAAATCAAAGACATAGAAAATTCAGTTCAAAGCCAAGAAAACAGAATTGAACAGATGGAAAACAGACTTTCTAACTTGGAAGACAGAGCTATTGACTCCAACTTCAATGAGGAGAAATCAGAAAAGAGAAACAAGAAAAATGAAGAAGGATTAAGAAGCATGTGGGACTCTATTAAAGAGGAACAATCTATAATTAATTGGAGTTCCTGAACAGGGTGGGACACCTTAGAACACAGAGAGAATGAGCTTCTGACAGCAAACTTCCCAGAAATTATGAAAGAAGAGAATATAGATATCCAAGATGCGTATTGAACACCACTCGATATAGATCCCAAAAGAAAGACTGCAAGACATATTATAATCAAGTTTAACAAAATGAAACACAAGCAGAAACTCTTAAATGAAAAAGACTCAAAGCAAAGCTAACATTCAGAGGGAAATCCTGTAGGCTTTCATCTGATTTCACAGCAGAAACAATGCCACCACGGAGATGACGGGATAACACATTAAAAGCCTTGATGGAGAAGAACTTTCAACCAAGAATTACATATCCTGCCAAACTATCTTTCAAATGTGAAAAGGAGATCAAGACATTCACAGATAAACAGAAACTCAGAGACTTTGTAAAAACCAAACCAAAGCTACAAGAAATACTGAAAGAATCTCTTGGCCTAGAAGAACAAAACCACTAATTTTATACTTTAGGGAGAAATATGAGACACATCATCTAGAGCCAGCCAAGCCAAGTGCTGTCGAGTCAGATCTGACAGAAACCTACCCATTTTGGGAAAACTCCAAACTCAATCAAGCCAAGCCAAGCCAAGCGCCGTCAAGTCAGATCCGATCATATCATGAAAATTATGACATCATCTTATTAAAAAGAGGGATGTGCTACAGTCATTATAGTCCTTCCAGATGGAGAGAAAGTTAATAAGACTAGTAGTAGTTAAAATTGGTTTTAAACATTAACTTTGAAGGGGGATCACTAGGGCAGCTGCAAAGCACAATCAAGATGCGCATATCAAACCAAGAAACTTAATACAGGAGTCACAAGAACCACAAAGCTAACCCTGAAAAAGGTGAAAAGTCATCTCATAAAGAAGAATGTTCCAAAACAGAATAATAAGAACAGAGAAAACATCAACAGAAAAATAAACGTACCACAATGACAGGATTAAACACATACTTATCAATAATTACATTGAATGTGAATAGACTGAACACTCCAGTAAAGAGACAACGAGTGACATCTTAGATCAAGACACGATTGGTCCATATGTTGCTTATAAGAAACTCACCTTAAACTTAAAGATATGAACAAACTGAAAATTAAAGGATGGAGGAACATGTGTCAAGCTAACAATACACAAAGAAGAGCAGGTGTGGCAATACTAATCTCACATAATAGATTTCAACGTGAAGTCCACCATTATAAACAAAGATGGACACTATTTATTGCTGAAAGGTTTGATACACAAGCAGGACTTAACAATATAAAATATTTATGCACCCAATACTAGAGCATCTGAATACATCAAAGAAACACTGACTATGCTCAAAAACGGGATAGATCACTTCACAATAACAGTGGGAGACTTCAACACTCCACTCTTAATATTGGACAGATAGTCTAGAAAAATGCTCAGCAAAGACACAGCAGATCTTATTGCCACAATTAACCAACTAGACCTCATTGACATATACAGAACTTTGTATCCATCAGCAGATAAATAAACCTTCTTCTCCAGTGCACATCTAACATTTTCCAGAATAGACCATGTGTTAGCACATAAAGCAAATCTCAACAAAATCCATACCATTGAATTATTGCAAAGTACCTTCTGAGACCACAAAGCCATTAAAGTCAAAATCAATAACAGAAAAAACATAGATAGAAAGTGGAACTCGTGGAAACTGAACAACATCTTGCCCCAAAAGCCATGGGTTATAGAAGAAATCAAGGATGAAATAAAAAAGGTTATGGATTCCAACGAGAACGAAAACACTTCCTATCAGAACCTATTGGATACAGCCAAAGCAGTGCTCAGAGGTCAGTTTAGCTCCATAAATGCACACATCAGGAAGGAAGAAAGAATCCAACGAAAGACCTAACCCTACAGCTTGAACAAGTAGAGAGAGAGCAACAGAGGAACCCCTCAGACACCAGAAGAAAACAGATCATAAAGATTAGAGCAGAGCAAAACAAATTAGAGAATAGAAGAACAATTGAAAAAATTGAAAATCACCTGATTTTGTCTATTGATACAGAAAAGGCATTTGATTAAGTCCAACACCGCTTTGTGCTCAAAACTCTCAGCAAAATAAGAATAGGAGCAAATTCCTCAATGAAATAAGAGTCATTTATACAAAGCCAACTGCCTACTTCATCCTGAATGGAGAGAGACTAAAACAATTACCACTGAGAACAGGAAGTAGACAAGGATGCCCACTCTCACTTCTCCTATTCAACATGGTATTAGAAGTTCTAGCCAGAGCAATTAGACAAGACCAAGAAATAAAGGACATCTGTGTAGGCAAAGAGAAAGTAAAAATATCCCTATTTGCAGATGATATGATAGTGTATACAGAGAATCCTAAAGAATCTATAAGTAAACTACTCATATTGATAGAAGAGTTCAGCAAAGTGTCAAGATACAAAGTAAATGTAAGTAAATCAGTAGGATTCCCTTATGCCAACAATGAGATTATTAAGGAAGAAATCACCAAATCAATACCATTTACTATAGCCCCCAAGAAGATAATATACGTAGGAATAAAACTAACCAGAGAAATAACAGACCTTTATAAAGAGAAATAAAACACCTTACTACAAGAAACTAAGAGAGATAATATAGAGAAACCCACCCTGCTCATGCATAGATAGATTTAACGTTGTGAAAATGTCTATTTTACCCAAAACAATTTACTTATATAATACAATCCAAATACAAATTCCTGTGACATTTTTTAATGAGATGGAGAAACAAATCATCTACTTTGTTAGGAAAGGGAAGAAGCCCCGGATGAGCAAAACACTTCTGCAGAAGACGAACACACTGGGAGGCCTTTCAGTACCGGACTTTAGAACCTATTACAATGCAACAGTAGTCAAAACAGCCTGGTACTGGTACAAGAAGATACAGATAGATCAATTGAACAGAATTGAGACCCCAGAGATGACACCATTCTCCTATGAACAGTACATATTTGACAAGGGCTCTAAGACATTAAACTGGGGTGAAAGCAACCTCTATAACAAATGGTCCTGGCAAAGTTTGATATCCATCTGCAATAAACTGAAACAAAACCTGTATCTCATACCTTACACAAAAACCAACTCAGACTGGATAAAAGACCTAAACATCAAATCTAAAATGATAAAGCTCATTGAAGAAAAATTAGTATCAACAATGAAGTTTTAATACACAATGTAGATAGACTTCAAAATCTAACAAACAAAGCACAATCAACAAAAGAGAAAATAGATAAATGGGAAATACTAAGAATCAAACACTTTTGCTCATTCAAAGATTTTACCAATAGAATTAAAAGACCACCTACAGAATGGGAAAATATTTGGCAATTATACTTCAGACCGATGCCTAATCTTCATAATCTATAAGGTACTACAAGATATCAATAAGAAAAAGATAAATAATCCAATTAAACGATGGACAAAGGAGATGGACAGGCACTTCTCTAAAGAGGAGATCCAGGCCACGAAAAGAAAACATGTGAACACGCTCACGATCATTAACTATTGAAGAAATTCAAATCAAAACTACAATGAGACACCATATCACCTCTACAAGATTGGTCATGAACCAAAAAATACAAAACAACAAACGCTGAAGAGGCTGTAGAGAAATTGGACCTCTCCTACACTGTTGGTGGGATTGCAAAGTTGTACCCACACTTTGGAAAGCCATCTGGCACTTCCTTAAAAAGATGGAAATAAATATAACATTTGTCCCAGTAATTCCACTGCTCGGAATATGTCCTACAGAATCAAGGCCTTTTGCACCAATTAATACATGCACACGAATGTTTATTGCAGCACAGTCCACAATAGCAAAAAGATAGAACCAACCCAGATGGCCAACAACAGTGGAATGGATGGGTAAACCATGGTATGTATACTCAATGGAACACTATGCAATGATAAAGAACAGTGATGATTTTAGGAAACATAACCTGGTTTCGGCTGGAGAACATCATGTTTTGCGAAAGTAGTCAGCAACAAAAGGACAAATATTGTATGAGACCCCTACAATAAGAACTTAAGAACAGACTCATGCATATAAAATGGATGCAAGGATAGGGAGGGAGGGACAGAGAGGATGAGGTATAGATTAGATAGTTGACAGAAATTTGGTTGGGTGAAATTTGTGACAGCATACATTAGAAAGAAGATCAATATTAACTGGACTTCAACATAAAGTGATTACTCCTCCCATCTTAAAACAGTATTGCGAGGACGGAGTAGCTGTGGCAGGGGGCCAGGGACCATGCCCTCAGGGGAAATTGAGGCCAGTTGGCACAACTAGCATTGTGCTAAGAAAGTCTTCTGCACCCCACGTTGGTGAGTGGCATCTGGGGTCTTAAAAGCTGCCAAGCTGCCAGCTGAGATGCTGAGATTCATCAAATATTCCCAACTCAACAGGAATGGATGATTTCCAGAGACCAAAACGACATGAGGTGAAGAGAACCCAGAAGTCAGAGAGACCCACGTGAGCAAGTGACTACATCGACATGTGACTGGAAGAACCGGATGTTGCCCGGCCACCACCAGTTACAGCCATAATGGGGATCACAAAGTTGAGTCTCACAGGCAACATGAAAATAAAAAGAGGTACACCCTGAGCTGTTCTCTAAAAGACTGCAATTCGTGGTCCAGGGTCCTCAGGATTCCCCTCGGAGCATGGCCCCTGGCCCTGATGCTACCCCTGTCTGTAAATCATAATGGATGTCAACTCTTTGGACAGAAATGGATTGGACTTGGTGACACTGAGCAACCATATCATGTGTGCACTTTACAGTTCTATGCGTCTATAGGATGTCATCCAGCTGACCTCTTCCTGGATGCAGGGGAGAGGGTAGAGAGGAGGTGATAGGAGATTGCTATGAATATATGACATGTATAGAATGGCAAGGAGGAGTATGCTGTCACCGGGCAGGGAGAGCAGTGGGTGTCGCTCATTGGTGGGTATGCAAATCTACATGGGATTGTATATTCTCACTCAATCATAAAATATATATATATATTTAAAAAAATTCAGTTTCAGGAAAAACTTTATCCTTTGCACCACCAAGCTCCTGACAGAGCCTAGTAAAGCAGCCTCTGCTAGGTGAAGGGGAATAGTTGCTCTATTTCAGTTTATGGACAAAACAAAACCAATTCCACTTCTGGGTATGACTCATAGTGACCCATTAGGACAGAGTAGAACCGCTGCATTTCTTACTTTCTTTCCTCCTTCCTTCCTTCTTTTCTTCTCTTTTTCCCTCTCTCTCTCAGTCCCTCTTTCTTCTTTCTTGTGATGGATTTAAATTTAAATTTGCATGCCCACCTATGTGCAGCTCCTACTGCTTTCCTTGCACAGTGACAGCACACTCCTCCTTTCTCTTCTATACAAATCATATCCTCTTAACAATCTCCTGTTACCTCTTCTTCACCCTCTCCATTACCCTCTACAAAGCAGCCAATAGGACGACATCCTATAGATGCTTACAACCAAAGTGCACACACCATATTGTCACTCTGTGTCACCAGTTCCAATCTATTCCTGTCTGAGGAGTTGACCTCAGTAATGATTTACAGACAGGGGCAGCATCAGGTCTAGGGCCCATACTCCCAGGGGAACCCTGAGGCCTTCAAACCATCAACTGTGGTCTTTTAGTGGAGTATTCAGGGTGCACTCCTTTTTATTCTCATGTTGCCTCTGAGACTCAACTTTGTGAGCCCCATCATGGCTGTCACTGGTGGTGGCCAGACACCATTTGGTTCTTCTGGTCACATGCTGATGTAGTCACCCTGTATAGCATTTCTAAGGAGTGTCAGGCAGGTTTGAATTGCAGAACATTTGGGTAGCAGACATAGCATTAAACCACTATGCCATCAGAGTTTCCTGGTTTATGGCAGTACCTTGTTTGTTTAAACTGGAAGGTAACTTTAGAAGGGTTATAAATTAGTTTTCTGTTTTTCAGTCTCTCTTTTTCTTTGTATGAAATCATAACTGTTAACCCTGGCTGAGATTTCCTAAATTCAGTTGCATCGGCATTAAAATTACTATCAATTTTAGCATAGTGATTTCCATCACTCCTGATTTTCTCAGTCCTGAGTCATTTGTACTTCATTGTGTTTTCCTATGTTTTCATTTGAGTAAGAAACTGGGAGAAGCCGTGTTAAGGATTGCTATCCAAATTCCATTTTGAATCAACACATCTGAATTTGTTGTTGCTGTTGTTGGGAATATTCACAGTAACACATCAATTTGACAGTTTCTACAGGTACCCTTTAGTGACACTGATTACATTTGTTGAGTTATGTAATCAATCTCACTTTCTTTTTCAGTTTCCCCTCCCCCATTAAAATAAATTCACTGCAACCAAAAGTTCCTATTTACTCTTTCAAGTTGCTGCTGTCACTTAGATCCTATATAAGAAAAACCACAACCATCAAGTTGATTAGGACTCACAGCGAATCTATAGCGCAGAGTAGAACTCCCCCATAGAGTTTCCAAGGAGCACCTGGCAGATTTAAACTGCCAACCTTCTGGTTAGCATAGGTAGCATTTAACTACTATGTCACCAGGGTTTCCATGTAGATAGCTCTTAAAAGGGCAGAATGCTTAAGGCTGACTTTGTTTCTAAACTATTAGTTCGTTTTAAGAAAACTACAGGAGATTTTTTGTTTGTTTGTTTAAGATTTACAGACTATCTCAGGGCAATAGTTTTAGGGGTCTAACCAATCTTTATGGCTCCAGGCAGCTTGAAATCCATAAGAATTTGAAACTCTGTTCTGCAAACTCCTCCATTTGATCAGGATTCTTGTTTAGAGTATTTGACCAAACTGTTCAGTAACAGCAATGGTCATCATCCAGGTCTTCTGATCTTTTGTAATAGAGGTAATTGTTCATGGAGGCTTTAATAAAATTACTATTTCTTCACTGCTAAGTTTAGATCAATATTAGTGATTATTAGTACTTGAATACTCTACCTAAAGATGATTCTACCAGCATATTTTAAATATATTTGAAATTAAAATGGTTTTGTTTATAAATAGTTTTGTTTACACACAGTTCCCAAAATCTTTGGTAATTTTCTTGTTGTGAAGAAGTACTAGACAGATTAGGTCAGAGGTGCTGAGGAGTGCTAAGTAAGCCTCCTAGGAAGAAGGTATTGTCTCATCTGTACACATGTCACATTCAGCACCATTCTGCCTGGCTACTGCTGAGCTTCCATCTGTCAGATCTCAACAGACAGAACAAAGATGAGAGATTCCAATAATACAACAAACATCCCTTTCCTAACTGGCAAGGGAAATAAAATTAGGAGGAATCACTTTCTTCCTGTTGCGTTATTGATACATTTTCTACCATTTTATATACTGTAAAAGTGCTTTCAAGCACTTTACTGTCAACCCAGTGCCATTGAGTTATTTGTTTAAATAATCTTATTTTTTCTAAACTTCTTCACAAATAAGTAATATACATGTTGAAAATACATGCTATAATTGGTAATCATTCAGCAATGTAAATTTTTTGTGGTCTATGACTCTTAGCTAAAATTCTATTCCATGGTTGACAGAATTATTATTTGGTAGAGATTTGAGGAAATGCATCGTTTGTTTTCTCTATGGCTACAAAAAATAGAAATTTTTAAAAAAATATATGACAAATTTCATGTCTGCATGTATATCACACATGAAAAATAAAGCTGTTCATGAGAAAGTGCTATTAGAAAAAAATCCAGCATAAATATCTGAGAAATTAAGCTCAAAAGACTAGTTTTTGTTTTGACTTCAGGAAGATTAATGATCATATGTCTCAGCCATTCAAATTGTTCACTTTATTTTCTAGTGTTACTTCATCTAAAAGCAGGCCAATAATAGCGTGAAAATCTTCTGCCTTTAATACTTTATTTTTTATAAAACTGACAGCTAAAGTAGCATTGATTTACTTCTATATCTTGGGTGAGTACTCAAAATGTTTATACACTGCATACTTTAAGATTGAGTATACAAGAGATATTTTGACATAAATGGAACTCAAACCATAAAAAAGTTTTACATAGAAAATGAATACATCTTTGCGCTACAGCCCATTGTGTTCTGAAAAGTGACTTGCTCAGACTGCATTACCCCTTTACTTATGAGGCACCAGAAGTACATGTTTTGTTTACTGAGTATGAATAATTTGCTATACATCAGACACTTAGCAATTTAGTAGGGTAGTAAAAACAAAAACAGACTTTTCTTTTCCTCAAAGATTCAAAGTTAAGTGGAAGTTAAAGAAAACAAACACAGTTTTACTGTTTTACTATGAGTTTCCTATAATGGATATGTGAGAAAAACATATTTTGTAACTATGATAACAGTATCAGAGGATAAAAAGAGGTACTGATCTCTGTTTGCAGTTTGCAGTTTGGAATCCAGAGACGGCAATCTTTTATGTGTATTATGAACAACAATTAATATTCAGGAAACATGTGAGAATGAAGTTGAGGCAACATCCTAGCCTTGCAAAAGTCCAGAGATAAATGTTTAACATCGACACTAGATTTAGTGGTTGGTACTAGAGTAAAATATGTGAGTCAAGGAGTGATCAAAACTGAGTTCATGTACCTTAGAAAAGTTTATGGAAGTCCTTATACAAATCTGCTAAAAGCCCAAAACCAAAATCACTGACGTCAAGTCTGTTCCGACTCATAGCGATCCTACAGGAGAAGTTCAAAATTAATCCTACATGTAAATAAGGTACAAAAAGTTTGGTATAAAAAAGTAATATGCATGGTGCAGCAGACTCTGGCTCATATTCATGCCCTTGGGCCAAACTGGAGGTCACCTGTAACTTCATTTACAGTTCTCGTATACAATAATGATTTCTTATGTCAAATTCTCATTTCTCTTTCTGCTGGACAGCTTTTCCTTGCTATAAGAAGGTGCTCAGCATACACAAGCGGTGAGTGAAAGTGCACAAGAAATAACTTATTACAGAAGTAAACCCACAAACAATGAAGGACAGGAATTGGTGAAAGAATATTCCAGATTTATTATTCTTCAGCAGAGTTATTCTGAAGAATGATCTGCAGTCTGTTTGAGAAAGGCTTAAATAGAATAGGAAACCCTGGTAGTATAGTGGTTAAGTGCTACATGTGCTAACCAAAAGGTTGGCAGTTTGAATCTGCCAGGTGCTCCATGGGAATCTGACTAGGCAGTTATACTCTGACACATAGGGTTCCTATGAGTCAGGATCAACTTGACAGCAGTGGCTTTAAAAGCACACCTTATTGGCGTTTCTCCATTCCCTGCCTCATTTCTCCTCTCCCTGTGAGCACTTCCAGGAATAACCTTCCATGTAATCTGCTTTCCCCCAAATCCTTGCTCCTAGTCTATAATTTGGGATTAGTCAAACTAAAGAAGATTTATACTTTAGATAAATCTTTGAAGCAAAAACATACAAGAAGTATTTTAGCATGATAGAAATGAAAATTTCAAAACTTGTTACTGGGCTAATGTAATAATTTTGATGGTTTGAGTAAAGACAGTTGCCATGGGAATGCATAAGCTAGGACAGGTATGAGAAAGATAAAAAGTAAATCCAACAGATGAGTCAGATCCCACTCAATGGCACTTGGCTTTGGCAACAGGGCTTAGTGGTTGAATGTAGCTTTAGAAACTTAATGTATGCAGTAAAATAAGAAAGAAAAGTCAAGGATGATCTCTTAGTTACTGAAGAAGATAAGGTATTTATGGTTTCAGTTTTGAATAGCTGTGTTTGAGTTGGTTACCAGTCTTTTGAGTATGGGAAATAAATTAACATCCTTTTTACTTTGAAAACAAAACAAAACCCAGATACAATTGATTCTCATTATTTTTAGTAGTTGTGCTATATGAAGTTTCAGTGAATACTAAATTACTAAACACTAACCCATTTCTCCTAAAGGAAATAAGTAAGCTTCCAATGAATATCTGATCACATTTTATCAACTAATAAATACATAATCTCCTTTTATGTATGTATTTAAAGACACCTTACTTGATATGTATTTCTTACAAATAATTTTTGGCAGTATATGTTTATATAAAACACTAGCCAGAAAGATTTGACATTTTCTTGCCACTGCAAACATGGCCATAACTTTCTTGGCTTTCAGCTTCACAAAAATGCTGTATACTACCCTTTCTTTGGTGGTGATCAACCATGAATTCATAAATCTTGTTACTTTTTCATCTTTTCCACAGTTTCACTACATACAGAGTAGCCTCATGTACAGATTAGCTATTTTTCTTTTGTCTGGATGTACCCTATTGTTGATTTATTCACACTAAACTCACAGACAAAAGCACTGAAACCCCGAAACACTGAAGGGAACTTACCTAACTCATGGATTGTATCTATAAAGCACATTACAGCCTTTTTGCTTTAGGAACACAGGACAGAACTTCAACTGTACAATTGGAGGCCACTTTAAGGAACAAAATCACTAACAGAAAGCAAAAGACTACAAAAAACATGAGTGGTGCAGTGGTTAATAGACAGGAATGCTAACCAAGAGGTCAACAGTTCTAATCCACCAGCTGCTCCTTGGAAATCTTGCAGGGCAGTTTTACTGTGACCTAGAGGGTCAATATGAGTTGGAAGCTACATAAGAGCAAGGTGTTTGTTTGTTTGTTTGTTTATTTTTTCACATAGACTTGAAAAGCATACTTGTTTACAGTATGACAGCTGAAATAAAAAAACAACACATTGCTTCATTCAACCTCAGTTGGGAACATCCAAGACCTAACTTTTTGCCGTTCTGTGCAGGTCCATGAATGATCACAAAAGCGTCACGAGTACTCTTCATCTATAGTGTGATGATATAAAAGAGAGAGAGATAAAAAGGGAGAGAGAATAAAAAATAAAGACGGATGGAGTAGAAAAAAGCCCAGAGGATCTGAGAGGACATGGAGACTTCAGGACCATAGTATCCAAGACCATTGTTCTCATGTGCCCCAGGACCTTGGGTGAGGATGGAGCTTGAGGAAAGCATGTAAAGCTAGGAACCCTGCAGATTGCTGGTAAGGATGATTTCAGAAGTCACTGTTCTCAAAAGACGTATTGTACATTGCGCTTCTCAAGACTCAATTTGCCAGTCTCTGTGGTCTGTATCTCTTTAGTATCTACTACAACACTAACTCCAGCTCTTTGTGTTCCAGCCAGGGATATTTGCACTTGAATTTCCCACACCTGAAACATTTCCATCTGACACCTCCCCCTCCCCAATCTTCTCTTCTTAGAAATTACAGGTGGTACAAATGGTTAATCTAATCAGCTGCTATCTGAAAGGTTGCAGGTTCAAGTCATTCATTAATCTGTGATATGCAGATAATGGAAACCCTCGTGGTGTAATGGTTAAGTGCTACATCTGCTGACCAAAAGGCTGGCAGCTTGAATTCACCAGGAGCTCCTTGGAAACTCTGTGGGGCAGTTCTACTCTGTCCTATAGCATCAATATGAGTTGTAATCAACTCGATGGCAGTGGGTTTGCTTTTGTTTTATACACACAACACAACCTTGCATGCTGAAAATGAACAGGACTTGAAGTACTTACTTATAGAGATCAAAGACCACAGTTTTTCATATGTATTACACCTCAATATAAAGAAATCAAAAATCTTTAAAACTGGACCAATAAGTAACATCATAATTAACAGAGAAAATGTTGACACTGTCCAGGATTTCATTTTACTTAGATCTACAATCAGTGTCCATGGAAGTAGCAATCAAGAAATCATAGGATGTATTGCATTGGGCAGATTTGTGGCATTAAATCTCTTTAACATGATAAAACTCAAAGATGTTACTTTGAGAAGTAAGGTATACCTGACCCATGCTGAGCATACATGTGGAAGCTAGGGAGGAAATAAAAAATACTAATGAAGACTGAAAAAGCACTGACGCCTTTGAGTTACGATGTTATCCAAGGACACTGAATATACATGGACTGTCAGGAGAACAAACAAGTCTGTCTTGGGAGAAGTACAGCCAGAATGCTCTTAAAGACAATGACAGTGAGACTTCATCTCACATACTTTGGGTGAATTATCAGGATGAACCATCCCTTGAGAAAGACTCACATTTGGTAGTGTACAGGATCAGCGAGATAAAGGAAACTCTCGATGATTTGGCACAGTGTCTGTAGCAATGGGTTCAAACATAACAATGATATAACAATGATTTTCAGGCCTTTCTTTTTCATCTGTCCTAGTCCAAAAGATCACCTGAGACTTGTGAAGCCTGGATGACCATACTGGTATTTGAAACTATAGTAGCATAGCTTCCAGCATCATTAAAAAAAAAAAAAAAAAAAGCCATCCAGTTGATTCCAATTTATAGCGACTCTACTGGAAAATCTGGTAGTGTAGTAGTAAAGTATGATCTTGCTCTGGTTGCATAGTGGTTAAGAACTATGGCTGATAAACAAAAATTCAGCAGTTCAAAACCACCAGGCACTTGTGGGAAACTCCATGGGGCAGTTCTACACTGTTCTATAGGGTTGCTATGAGTCACAAACTACTGGACAGAAGTGGGCTGATTGGTTGGTTGGGTTATAGGACAGAATAGAACTTCCCCACAGAGTTTCTGAGGAGCAGCTGGTATATTCAAACTGCTAGCCTTCTGGTTAGCAGCCTGCAGTCTTAATCACTTCACTACGCACTAGGACAACATCATTAAAAAAAAAAAAATGTTACTGAGTAACTTGCAGCTAATAATGAACCTACAGGATAGAGCAGAATTGTCCCATAGCATTTTCAACGAGTGTCTGGAAGATTTGAGCTGCTGACCTTTTGGTTAACATCCATAGCTCTTAATTACTATGGCACCAGAGCAAGATCATACCAAAAAACCAAAAGATCATAGCAACACTTAATTAAACCATCACAGTATAACAAACTGACAGACAGGTGGTGGTACTTACTCTTAGATTATACATAAAAACATACTTTGAAACAAGACCAATATCTCACACCTTATATAAAATCCAATTCAAACTGGATAAAGGACCTAAATATCAAATCTAAAATTATAAAGCTCACCCCCCAAAAAATAGGATCAATAATGGAAGTTTTAATACACAACGTAGACAGACTTCAAAATCTGACAAAGCATGATCAACAGAAAATAGATTAATGGGAACTACTAAGAATCAAACACTTGATTATCCAAAGACTTTATCAAGAGAATTAAAAGAACACCTACAGAATGGGAAAAAATATTTGGCAACTATATATCAGACCAACATCTGATCTCCGTAATCTCTAAGGTGCTACAAAATGTCAATAAGAGAAGGATAAATAATCCAATTAAGTGATGAGTGAAGGAGATGGACAGACACTTCTTTAAGTAGAATATCCAGGCAGCCAAAAAACACATGCAGAAATAGTCAAGATAATTACCTATTAAAGAAATTCAAATCAAAGCTACAATGAGATATCATCTCATCCCAACAAGGTTGGCCATGATCCAAAAAACACAACCAACAAATACTAGCGAGGCTGTGGAGAAATCTGTAACTCTCCTACACTGTTTGTGGGATTGCAAAATGGTACAAGCTGTTTGGCAAGCAATCTGGTGCTTCCTTAAAAAGATGGAAATAGATACTCCATTTGCTTGGAATATGTCCTACAGAATCAAGAGTATTCACACCAACAGATAGATGCACACAAATGTTTATTGCAGCACAGTTCTCAATAGCAAAAAGTTGGAATCAACCCAGATGCCCAACAACAAATGAATGGATAAATAAACTATGGTATATATACTCAATGGAACACTATGCAATGATGAAGAACAATGATGATTTTATGAAGCATCTCATAACCTGGTTTCAATTAGAAGACATTATGTTGACTGAAAGTAGTCAGAAGCAAAAGGACAAGTATTGTATGAGACCCCTACGACAAGAACTTAAAAAGAGATTTGTGTATAGAAGAGAAGACTCTTTGATGGCTGCTAGGATGGGGAGTGGGGGAGGGAGATGGTGGGTTATAGATCAGATAGTTGATAGAAACTTAGTTGGTTGAAATCAGTGACAGCACACGTTAGAAAGAAGATCAGTTTGACTGGACTTCAACATAACATGAATACTCTTCCAATCTTAACCCAATATTGCAAGGACAGAGTAGCAGGAGCAGGGTTCAGGGACCATGCTCTCGGGAGACATTGAGGCCAACTCGCATAATTAATATATTGCCAAAAGAGTCTTCTGTACCCCATGTTGGTGAGTGGCGTCTGGGGTTTTTAAAGCTAGCAAACTGCGATCTGAGGCACACCAAGTGGTCCCAACACAGCAGAAACAGATGACCACCAAGGACCAAAACAATATGGGGGAAAGAGAACCCAGAAGACAGAGAGACCCACATGAGTGGGTGACTGTATCAACACATGACCAAGGAACCAGATGGTGCTCAGCCACTACTAGTGACAGCTGTGATGGAGCTCACAAAGTTGAGTCTCACTGGCAACAT
Source organism: Heterohyrax brucei (assembly GCA_028571685.1). Lineage (NCBI taxonomy): Eukaryota > Metazoa > Chordata > Mammalia > Hyracoidea > Procaviidae > Heterohyrax > Heterohyrax brucei. The sequence continues at coordinate 93,039,010 of CM053146.1, forward strand.
GAGAATAAAAAGGGGTGCACCCTAAGAACTCCACTAACAGACTGCAGTTGATGGTCCATGGGCCTCGGGGTTCCCCTGGAAGCATGGCCCCTGGTCCTGATGCTGCCCCTGTCCATAAGTCATTACTGAGATCAACTCTTGAGATAGGAATAGATTGGACTTGGTGACACAGAGTGACTACATTGTGTGTGCACTTTATGGTTCTATGCATCTATAGGATGTTGTCCTGCTGGACTCTTGCTGGAGGGATGGGAGGGATGGGAGAGAGGGTGGCGAGTAGTGGACAGGAGATTGTTAGGAAGATATAATATGTGTAGAATGGGTAGGAGGAGTGTGCTGTCACTGGGCAGGGAGAGCAGTAGGAGCTCCACATAGTAGGGCATGCAAATTTACATGGGATTGTACACTTTCACTCAATCGCAATAAATAAAAACATTTGTCAAGTATTAAAGCCTATAATCCCCATGATCAGGAAGGCACCAGACAGAGCATGAGGAGAGCAAGAAAGACAAATACTTTGAGTCCTTTCTTTAACGTAATCTTTTCTTCTCCTTAGACTGTTTTAAAAATATTTTGAGTTATTTCTAGTTCTTGTTCACTAATATACACTTGATTGCCTTCCTGGCATGAAGACTATTGATTTTGATCTCTAGCTCAGTTTCCCTCACTGTTCCAACTGCTGAACATCAGATCAGGCATTGGAATATTACACAGCGCTGTGGCCTCACGCAGAATATGCAAGTTGCCAGAATTAGCTTATAAAAATATAGAACACTCAATTAAATTTGAATTTCAGACAAACTACTTTTATTTTTAGAATAAGTATAGCCCCTATTTCTGATGTATTTACACTAACAGTATTGTCAACAATTGGAAATGAAAAGTTTACTGGGTGTCCCAGTTTGTACGATATCCTTAAAAGATGGCATATAAAGCATGTTATAAAGTAAAATAAGTAATTCTTATAATAAGTAATATTCATTACTGTGGATCCTCATTACTCACAGATTTTATATCTGCTGATTTTCTTGCTTGTTAAAATGTATTTGTAACTTCAAAATCAGTACTTTTGACATTAAAAAAATGCAGTAATAAACATTCAAGTGTGTATTACATGCCAGATATGTACTGTTTTATGTGTATTAATTATTTCTTTTAATAATCAAAACGACCCTCTAGAAAGGTACTATTACTACTGTTGTTTTTGTTGTTAGTTGCCATTGAGTAGGCTCCAACTCCAGTCAACCTTGTGTATGACATAAGCAAATGTTGCTGGTCCTGTACCACCTTCGTGATCATTGGTGGGTTTGAGTCTATTGTTGCAACCACTGTGTCAGTACATCTCACTGTTTTCTATGCCTCCCTCACCTTCTACTGTATCAACCATCATTCTCCAGGGCTCAGCCCCTGCTGCTGATACATCCAAATGCCCCGGCCCGCGGAACAAATCAACGAAGGAACGAGGGAGAGCCTGTGAAAATAAAGCAGGAAAGGCGGAAAAATGGAAGGCAAGACAAGAATCTGATCAAGCCTCAATTTTATTATCAAAATGAGGTATATTTATAGTGGTAGGAATAAAGGGAGGGATCAAGTGACGTAGGGATGGAGTGACATTTGGAGTGAGGTAGTTGTCGGCTGGGGATTGGATATACATGGGACTAAGGCAGTGACATCAGGCAGGAAGTTTTTCGCGCGCGCGGGCCTTTTTCAAACTTGGCGCGCGCGGGCTTTTTCAGCCCTACAAGCTTCCTGTATGTCGGGGCCTGGGGGCTCACCCACGGCTCCCAACATCTCCTCCCTTTTGTTTTAATTAATGGGAGGTGGGCTTTAACTGGGCGAGGGGGTATTGACCAAGGCTCCTCCGTGTAGAACTTATGGCTCTTGGTATCTTTTGAGGAGGAGAGGCAGAGCCGTTTTGATGTTGAAATAGATACCAACCTCTATGCAAGCCAGGTGTGCCCCAGGGAAACGTAGAGGAGTTAGTGTTAACTTTCCCTTGCAATGCTTTGCTTCGCACTCACACCAGTACCCATACCTCTCTTGCCAGATTGGGAAGGAGGTAAGCATGCCTCTACTTTTCATGCTGTCCCCGTGGGGAGGAAGCTAGGGTACCCCATTTCAATGGCATAAGCTTCGTCAACTGCCAGGCGATGGTAGTGAACTTGAATAGGTTTAGCTTGTGCAGCATCTATTTGTTGTTTGATGAGGTTTGTTATTCTTCTGAATGCCCAAGGGCCGAAGGTCAGGAACAGTAATATTCCTAAAATAGGGCCAGCAAAACTGAGAAGTAGATTAGTAAGCCATGAAGTTCCGGTAAAGTTAAAATCAAGCGGTCCTGAGCTGCCTCCCCATTCTCGTTGTCTTTGATTAGATTGCTCTCTGAGGTTAGTTATAGTGTCCTTAATGACCCCTGAATGATCTGTCTTTGTCACATGGTTTAGAGGAACTAAATCTTTCATTTTTATCATAATACTTAGTAAAGGAGAAACTTAAGAGGTCTGAAGAAGGTGTGGACCATTTCCAATTTCCATTACTTGAGGTAACGCAACTCCATTTGGCGCAGAAGTAGGAATCGGTTGTCCTACAATGAGTGCCTTTATTATAGTTGGGGCAAACATAAAACCCTAAGTTGCGCACGTGTTTAGAGGCGTATACCTTTATGGGTGGGATGACATCTTTAAGGCAAAAGGAAAGGTCAGGCCACCAAGTGTTTAAGGGTTTGGTGTCACTAACATTATAGAGTATGGAATTATCATTTAGGTTTATAACAGCCCATTTAAGGCTAAAAGGAGCATGGGGGTTGGTAGGGGCAAATCCTTCATATGTAGGAAAAATGATTAACAAGAAGGTTAAAAAGCTTATCTGTGATGGATTGTTGACTTCCATATCGCAGAGTTTTCTCAGCATTTCACTCCAGCAATGCCGGACACAGGCGGCCTTCACAGCCTACAAAAGAGGAGAAGGCTTCTCAGGGGTATTTTCCCTGGAAATGGGGTTATCATTGATGGGCTTAACAAGACGTTCAGGTAGCCACCGAGGGGCCCCTTCTGCAGTATCATACACACATGCGTGGCCTCTTCCCCAGATAAGAACCGGATCAGGACCGTGCCATTTGTGCGTTATAGGATTTTTCCACATAACCTTGGCATATTGATTTTTAGTCTCTTGATGCCAAAGGCGATCTGCCGCAGATTTTTCATTAAGATCTAATTGTAGGAAATTAAGGATGAACAATGCATGATTTAGGAGGTTACGAGGGGAACCTTTAGTGGAATAAACAGTGTTTGTCTTAAGTTTGGATATGGTATACTTAAGGGTCTGGTGGGCTCGCTCTATTATGACCTGTCCCTGAGGATTATAGGGAATGCCAGTTACATGTTTGATCTGGAATTGACCACAGAAATTTTTAAAGGTTTGTGATGTATATCCTGGTCCATTGTCGGTTTTGATTTGTTGGGGCTTCCCCATGATGGCAATACATTGGAGAACATGTGCTATAACATTTTTAGAGGCCTCACCACTGTGGAGGGTGGCATGGAGGAACCCACTATAGGTATCAATGGTCACATGGGCATATTTGAGGTTACCAAATTCAGGAATATGGGTAACATCCATTTGCCAGATTTCATTGGGGAGCAGGCCCCTTGGGTTAACCCCTAGGTGGGGGAGAGGCAGAAGAGTTACGCATGCGGGACAGTTTTTAACAATTTGTCTCGCCTGTTCTCTGGTAATTTTAAACATAAGGCGGAGTGTACGAGCATTGAGGTGGTGAAGAGCATGAGCCTGTTGGGCTTTGGTAATGGGCTCTAGGGTAGCTGAGAGGACCAAGCGTGTTTGTTTATCTGCAAGGTTGTTGCCTTCGGAGAGGGGTCCTGGAAGGTCAGTATGGGCACGCAAGTGTCCGATAAAAAAGGGGTGTTGTCTTTTTAGGATGAGTGCCTGAAGTTGTTGAAAAAGAAGCACAGCATTAGAAGATGATTTGATGTAAGGAACAGTTTCCAACACTGGGACTGAGAGAGCTATGTAAGCACTGTCGGTGTAAAGATTGAAGGGAACATCATGTAGTATTGTGAAGACCTGTAAGATAGCGAAAAGCTCTACAAGCTGGGCAGACCTGTAAGGAGACTGGACACTGTTTTCCTGTGAGTCTATAACCCACGCGGCAATACCAGAGGAAGATCCATCTGAAAAAACTAGGGAGGCTCCTTTCAAGGGCTGAGTAGATGTTATTTTGGGGAAGATGAAAGGGTGCCTCTGGGCAAACTGGAGGAGTTTGTGTGAAGGATAATGGTTATCTATAGTACCCTGGAATGTGACTAGGGTAATTGCCCAGTCATCATCATTTTGAGAGAGCCAGTCTGTTTGTTCCTTGGTGTAAGGAAGGATAAGCTGATCAGGGTCCCTGCCGAAATGCTGGCGGCTTTTTTCTCGGCCTAGTCTTATAAGTTTGGCCACCAGGGAGGGATAGGTGAGGAGAACTTTAGTCGGGGTGGAGGATAGGTGTATCCACAGGAGAGGGCCATTCTGCCACAAAACCCCCGTGGGTGTATGTAGTGTGGCACAGACAATAAGGGCAAAGGGCTGTTCATAAGTTATGAAGGTAACCTGTAGTTGCTGTATGGCCTCTTCAACAATGCGAAGGGCCCTTTTTGCCTCCAGATTGAGGTAGCGGGGAGAGAGGGGGCTGGCATCTCCATGAAGAGTATCAAACAATGGTTTTAATTCCCCAGTTGTAAGTTTGAGGTATGGTCGGAGCCAATTAATATCTCCCAGGAACTTTTGGAAATCATTAAGTGTGTGTAGATGAGAGGTTTTTAAGTGAAGCTTTTGAGTGGTGATTTGATTATTATTCAATTCGAAACCGAGGTAATAATAAGGGTCAGCAAGTTGTATTTTGTTCGGGGCAATTTGAAGTCCAAGGGAAGTTAGTTGGCAAGTTAGGTCCTGACTGCACCTAAGTACCTCTAAGCTGGAGGCCCCCGCCAGTAAAATATCATCCATGTAATGAATGATATAAATGGAAGACCATCGACGCCTGAGAAGGTCTACAGCCTGAGCAACAAATTTTTGACACAGAGTGGGACTATTGGCCATGCCCTGAGGGAGAACTTTCCACTGATAGCGCTGCATTGGTCCTTTAAAATTAATAACTGGGAGGCTAAACGCAAAGCGTTCTCTATCAAGTGGGTGAAGAGGAATAGTGAAGAAGCAATCTTTGAGATCAATAATGATTTTAAAGTAATTAGCTGGAATGGCGACGGGGGAGGGGAGTCCAGGTTGGAGAGCCCCCATTGTAAACATGGTTTTATTAATTTCTCTGAGGTCCTGAAGGAGTCGCCATGACCCATTTTTCTTTTTTATCACAAATATAGGAGTATTCCAAGGAGAGGTAGTTGGTTCTAAATGTCCAGCAGCCAGCTGTTCCTGCACTAACTCTGTGGCAGCTGCGAGTTTTTGCTCAGTCAAGGGCCATTGATCTACCCACACTGGAGACTCAGATCTCCACTTAATTTTATCAGCGTGGGGTACAGGGAAGTCAATGGCCACTACGAAAAATTTTCGCTTCCCAAGCCTGAACGATTATTTTTAGGCGTTATAAGAAGAGGCTGCTTCATGCCTTGATTATTCTTTCCCAATCCCTGTCCTGGTAGGAAGCCCAGATTAAGCATCTGTTGGGTAACTATTTCATTTGGGCTGCACATGATGACCCCCAGCTGGGATAAGACATCACGACCCCACAGATTAACAGGCAAATCCGGAACTATGTAAGGTTGAACTTGTCCTGAGTTACCCTCAGAGTCCTTCCAAGTAAGAATTTTTGAGCTTTGCTTAGGATTGACAGACCGACCAATGCCTTCAAGATGAGTTATTGAGGTCTCACAGGGCCAGTTGGAAGGCCAATATTTAGCTGAAATTACTGTAGCATCAGCTCCTGTGTCCATTATTCCTTCAAAGGCTTTGCCATCTAACTGGAGAGTAAGTTTTGGTCTATTGGGTGTGACTGGTTGTATCCAATATGCATCTGAGGACCCAAAGGCAACGTCAGGCCGCCGGGGAACTAAATGCCTATGGGGTGTGGGTAATAAAGGGAGCAACAAGATTTGAGCTATTCTTTGACCTGCATGTATGGATACTGGCCCTGAGGGGGCAGAAGCTAAAAGAGATATCTGTCCTGTATAATCATTGTCAATGACTCCTGGGAGGATCTGAAGACCGGCCAGAGAGGAACTGCCACGCCCTATTATCAATCCAAACGTTTCTGGGGGTAATGGTCCTCGGACCTCTGTAGGAATGACCTGAATGCCCTGTTCAGGGGTTAGTATTGCACTGATGGCAGATCGTACGTCCAACCCTGCACTTCCAGGGGTGGCGCGACAGAGGGAGCTGAAACCTGTCTCTGTGTCTGCTTTTGGGGAACAAACCTGACTGCCCCTAGGTTCTGTTCCAAGGGTGTGGCCAGGGGCTGGCCCCGCTGGGAGTTTCCCTGTTTTGGGGGGAGAGGCTGACCATTGATGTCAGTTTTGGAATAACAATCTACAGCCCAATGCTTGCCTCTTTTGCATCGGGGGCACACTGAGGTGGGAGGCTCACGATTTTGTTTTCCCAGGGAACATTCGCGCACAAAATGGCCAGGCTGCTTGCAATTAAAACAAGTTTTTTGTAATGAGCTGGGGTTTAAGCCCTTAAGCGCTGCTCCTATGGCAACGCCGATAGCATGAGAGGCTCCAATACCCGAACAAAGTCGGACGTAATCGGAGAGATCTCCTCTGCGATGAGGTCGTAGGGCTTCTTGGCAAGAGGGGTTAGCATTTTCAAAGGCAAGGTGTTTGATAAAGGCACTGCCAGTCTCACCTTCTCCCACTAGCCTTTCGGCAGCATCGGTTAGTCTGCTGACGAACTCACTATACGGCTCATCGGGTCCCTGGCGGATGTTAGCCAATGAGGTGGTGGCTGCGCCCTTGGGGGGGAGACGTTTCCAGGCTCTAAGGCCGGCGTTTTGTATTTGTGATAATAAACCAGGGGGAAAATTTGCCTGTTTCTCATTGGTGTCATATGGAGCCCGCCCCAAGAGTTTATCTCTCGTCCAGGTGCGGGAGGTCCGGCTTTCTCCGTTACGCTGGGCCATCTCCCGGCACAGTTCAGCAAATTCAGTACGCCAGAGAACAAAGTCTCCCCCTGATAAACAGGCCCGAGCCAAGAAATGCCAATCATTAGGTGTAAGCCATCGGTCACTAAGGCTCTCAAGCAATGCTATACTGTAAGGGGCTGTCGGGCCGTAGCTATTGACAGCCGCTTTTAAGTCTTTAACATGTTTCACATTTAAGCGGCGATATTTCTGGGGGCTAAGGCTGTCAGGTTGGACAGCATCTATATCAGATTCTCAGTTTCTTCCTCTTCTATCTCAGGGTTTTCCTGCTCTTCTTCACTCTCTATTTCAGTCTCTATCTGCCCGTGCTGGCTACGAGTTACCGGAAAGGTGAGGAGAGTCCTAGGACGGCCTGGGGCACCTTTTGACACATTGTTCCCGGATCGAGTTTTAGGATCCTGGGCTAGGCGGAGTGAGTTAAGCTCTTGCTCAAGGGCTTGGAGCTCCTTTTGGAGATCTAACTGTCTGTGTCTGCGAGCTACAAGTTTTTCTAGCGTTGATATATCCTGATCAAGGGAGTTTTCAGTCGATCGGGGAAGACAGCTGGGTTCCAGGCCAAGGGGTGGGGCGGTCAGGTTAGGAAGGCCTGGAGGATGAGGAGGTCTCTGAAAGGCAGGGGCCGTAAAGGTATAGGGGTAGGCATTCTCATGGTAATGAGCAGCATTTTCTTCAAGAGTGGTCTGACCCTCAGGGGACAATGCGTTAGAATCGGGTTTATCAATGAAAGCTCTCAGGGACGGGTGAAGCCCCTCGGGGGGATCAGTATGACTCCCTTGCGGGTGTGTGTGTGTTCCAAAGGCTTGAGATTTTTCTGGAATATCAAGAGAAACTGAGGGGGGACGGGACCGTTCTTTCATAACCTTTTCACCCATCTGGGCTAGATGTTGAACATCAGGAGCATTATGAGAACTCTGGAGGACATCATTTATCAAATTCCAATAAGAAAAACAAGTGACTGGGACCTTCTCGGGTCCGAAAGTTTTATAATAGTAATTCAGACAATCTCCAACCCGTTTCCAGATTTGCAGGCTAATGGTGCCTTCCTGTGAAAACCACGGACAAATGTCTGATAGGAACATAAAAAACTGAGCTAAGTCTTTCTTTTTCGCCTTAATTTTCCGCCTATCCAATGATTTTTCAATGCCGGTAAGAAACAAGTCATGCGAACTTAATTCCTGTTCCATGTCTATATAGAACCACCACTTACCTCTTCAGACCAAACTCGCAGGGCGACTACTCCCGCGGTGATCAGGACAAGTTTGACTCACGGGCAGCTTTTCCCGTGGAAACTTCAGTCGAGCGAGCTCACACCCGGTGCGGTCGCTCAGGACGCCTGGCCAGGACTTCCTTCTCCGTGGTGGGTTTCTTTCAGCAGCTCCGTACCTCGGGCCCCACATTGAGGTGCCAGTTTTGCCCCGGCCCGCGGAACAAATCAACGAAGGAACGAGGGAGAGCCTGTGAAAATAAAGCAGGAAAGGTGGAAAAATGGAAGGCAAGACAAGAATCTGATCAAGCCTCAATTTTATTATCAAAATGAGGTATATTTATAGTGGTAGGAATAAAGGGAGGGATCAAGTGACGTAGGGATGGAGTGACATTTGGAGTGAGGTAGTTGTCGGCTGGGGATTGGATATACATGGGACTAAGGCAGTGACATCAGGCAGGAAGTTTTTCGCGCGCGCGGGCCTTTTGAATTTCGCGGGCGCGGGCTTTTTCAAACTTGGCGCGCGCGGGCTTTTTCAGCCCTACAAGCTTCCTGTATGTCGGGGCCTGGGGGCTCACCCACGGCTCCCGACATCCAAAGTGAGTCAAAGTCTTGGACAATATTCTCTGACACATAGGGTTTTCACTGGCTGACTTTCAGAGGTACATCATCAGACTTTGCTTAGTCTCCCTACTCTGGAATTCCTACTCTTAGTTTCCCTACTCTCGCCAAAACTTGTCCATCCTGGGAGATATTTGAAATATCTTTGGCTTAGCTTCTAGCATCAGAGCAATATGCAAGCCACCACAGTAAGACAAACTGATGGATGGAGGAAATTTCATACAAGAGATAAAGAAATTGAGAATTAGAGAAATTTAGACAGTTTTTCAAGATAATTTGTTGATTCTCCTGAGCTGCTTCAATGAGAGGTATTACTGATCGATTCGTTCATGTACTCAATGAACATTTATTGAGCACATATGGTAAACTAGACACTGTTTTTCATACTGGGAAGTAAAGAGAAACCAAACAGATGTAGTTTCACCTTTGTGTGCTTATAAACTAGTAGGAGGGAGACAGACATAAATCAACGATCACACAAATTTGTTGATGTTGTTTAGTACCATTGTGTCAGTTCTGATACATAGCAACCCTACATACAAGTATTTTTTATTTATAATCTAAGGATAAGTACTACCACCCATATGTCAGTTCGTTGCACTGTGGTGGGTTAATCAAGTCCTCCTGTGATCTTTTGGTTTTTTGGTATGATCTTGCTCTGGCGGCATAGTAGTTAAGAGCTATGGCTGTTAACCAAAAGACTGGCAGTTCAGATCTACCAGGCACCCATTGGAAAGGCCATGGGGAAGTTCTGTGCCATACTGTAGACTCACTATTAGTTGCAATTGACTCAATAGCACTTTTTTCCCTATGACACTGTCCTCGTGGGCAGTGAAATGGTTAAGAGCTATGGTTAAGACTGCAGTCTGCTAGCCAAAAGGCTGGCAGTTTGAATATACTAGCTGCTCCTTAGAAACTCTATGGGGCAGTTCTACTCTGTCCTGTTACCCAACCAACAAACCCACTTGTGTCTAGTAGTTTCTGACTCATAGCAAACCTACAGAACAGAGTAAAACTGCCCCGTAGAGTTTCCCAGAAATTCCTGGGTTAATAATTGATCTTTTGGTTAACAGTTATAGCTCTTAACCACTATCCCACTATGTCACCACAGCAAGATCATATGTAAATTCTATACCACCAAGTTTTCCAATAGGGTCACTATAAACTGGAATCAACTTGATGGCATTTTTTTGTTTGTTTTTTAATGGTGTTGGAAGCTATGCTGCCATTATGTCAAATACCGGAATGGTCATCCATGCCTAACAAGTTTCAGTGGATCTTTAGGCTAAGACAGATGAGGAAGAAACACCTGGCAGTCTACTTTGAAAAATTAGCCAGTGATAACCATATTGGCTACCACTGTCTAATATGCTGGCGGAAGGTAAGCTGTCTGGATTGGAAGGCACTCGAAATACACAGTGACCCCAACATGGGCTACAGCATACCAGTGATCATGAAAATTGAATCAGGATTGTGTAATATTTTTTCCTTTTGTATATGAGGTCAGAATGAATCAGATTCAACTCTATAGAAACTAACAACAGCAGCAAGGAAAGATCAATTGCTAAAAAAGAATACTGTGTTTGGTAGAGGGTCAGGAGGCCCTAGTGCTGCAGTGGTTAAGCACTCAGCACCTAACCAAAAAAGGTCAGTTGTCAACTCACTAGATACTACTTGGGAGAAAGATGTGGCAATTTGCATATATAAAGATGTATAGCCTTGGAAACCCTATGACTCAGTTCTACACTGTCCTATAGGACAACTGAGTTGCATTTAAATCAATGGCAGTGACTTTGTTTTCTGTGCTTATATATATGAGTTGTACTTGACTGAAATTCAGTACTCAAATGTTCTGCCAAGGAAGTGAGATTTTCCTTCCGTATATAAAAAATTCAGGATTCATTTATTGCTAGGAAGGTGGAGAATATATTCTTTGAAATATGCCAAGCCAAATAGATAAAAGCAGCAACACGTGATTGCAGGCTTTGTCTGAAGGTTTTGAGGTAGATTCATGGATAGTTTGCAGGCTGCATAGTGTAGCACAATCAGATTAATGAACCTAAACTGGATTTTAGGTTCATTAGTCTGTGAAACCAGCATAACATATATTAAAGAATGCAGTGGATTATTGCCACTACCTACATTGGTAAATGAGCTATTAAAAAAAATTTACTTTCTTCAGGTGAATGCTTTTGACATTTTTCTCCTCTTATCCTTTTGATAAACCAGTTTGTGTATTTTGAATAACTATTATATAAACCATTTCATGATTCTATGGTGTCCTAACATCTCAGAGTCATAAAAATGGAAGAATTAAGAAACACTTAGAGAATACCACATCATATATTTTCAATTTTCAGACAGAGAAACAGACGTTCAAACAGTGAAATAAAGCTTTAGAGTCCAATAAAACTCCTAAACACACACATTTAAGAAGTGCTAATTCACTGAATTTCCAGAATAAGTTTCCTAGTCCATCTGTCATGGATTAAATTGTATTTGTTCAAACTCTAGTTTCTACACCTGTGAATGCAATCCCATTTGGAAATAGGAGTTTCTCCTTTGTTATACTATTGATATAATACCAGAAAAGGGTGGATCCTAAATAGAATCCATCATGTCTTATAAAGGAGAACGAAGAGGTAGAGGAACACACATAGGTAGAGAAAAACGCCAGTTATGAAGGTGGATAAGAGGGCTGCCAACTAAGTTCACAAAGTCATCCTAGAAAAAGTGCTGTATACCTCATTGCTGAGTATCACTACAATCATCTTTGAAGTACGCTCTTGAGAAGCTATGTACCATTGCCAGTGCTTAGTTAACCCTTCAAGGAAATTTTGGACCTCTTTTTCTAGAATGACATCAGAGCTGTTGTATAATTCCCCTTAATGTATTGAATGTCATCAAACTGCCTTCCTTTCAGTATTTCCTTTATCTTTGGGTAAAGAAAAAAAAGTCACTGGGGGTCAGATCAGGGAAATAGGGAGGATGTTCCAATACAGTTAATTGTTTTCTGGCTAAAAACTCCCTTACAGACAAGCATACAATTAATTACATTTGTGAACTTGCTGCTGGGCCACTGTGGATGAGGGTGGACTGGGGTGGATTAGGTGCCGACATCAGTGCATAACTGCCCAGTGGGAGGATTTTTAAGGTAAGCTCAGTGATATTCAGCAAGGAGGTGTGTAGCACTTAGAACAACAAAGTTTGGGGACTTAATTTTAGGACCTCGTATATCTAAAAATTTAAAAGAAATGGCAAGGATTGTAGGCAGTCTCCAGAAACCGCAAGACAGACCCACAGAAGGAATCCATTCACCTGACACCTTGATTTGACGTTTAGCCCCTAGAACTCTGAGATAATGAATTTCTGTTCTTTGAAGACATCAGCTTTGGTGTTTTTTGTTACAGCAGCACTAGGTAACTAAGATGCTATGTGTCTGGTTCTGTTTCTCAGTCCCTACTTCGAAATAGCTTGAAAATTGGCATTTATTATTTGATTGAAAACATGTTGTCTGGCATATGACTCGTGTTCAAATCTCAACTACCTTTAGCAAATCTAGAGACAGAAACTTTGGCAAGTTACTTCAGTCTTTGGGGGATAGAAAGATTGCTACAGAAATCAAACTTAATAAAGTGCCTTTGAGGTATATTTGAATTGTAAAAGAAAGTGTGAGATAAAGAATGTTAAATACGATTGGGAAACCCTGGTGTCTTAGCGAGTTAAGTGCTACATCTGCTAACAAAAAGGTCAACAGTTCAAATCTGCCAGACTCTCCTTGGAAACTCTATGAGACAGTTCTATTCTGACCTATAGGGTCGCTATTTATCAGATCCGACTCCAAAGCAGTGAGTTTGAGTGCTTTAAGTATGATCGAGGAAGTTAGAGAAAGTTTTATAAGACACAACTGAACAGAAAGCTAAAGGACAGCTTAATGAAAGTATTAGCAAATTATCACTTTTTCCTACAGCTTGAGCAAGGCAAGACTAATTTTCACATTTTTAAATGGTTGGAAAAAGAAAACAAAAAACAAGAGAGGAACATTTTGTGATACATAAAGTTACGATCTTCAAATTTCTGTGTGCATAAAAAAGTTTTATTAGAACAAATTTATATTCATTCACTTACACATTGTCTGCAGCTACTTCTGTGCTACGACAGCAGAAGCTCCATGTCATGAAAAATCTAAAATATTTGCTATGACACACTTTACAGAAAAAGTTTGTTAAACCTTGGCTTAGAGAAATGTTACTCAAAGGGCCAGTCTGCAAGTGCCCAAAATGTGAATTACAGCACTATTTCCTACATAAAAAAGACATGCAATAATAATAATAACGGAGAGTGGGGAGTCAGCTAAACCGAGTGCCTGATGTAGCTGGTTTCCTCTCTGACACAAGCAACTTATTTGATTGTAGTCGACAGCATGAGGCCTCCCTCTCATTCCATTGATGGCATTTGGCTCTGTTACCCATAAAGGCAGACAGACAGAGGGACTGTATATATAACTATATACATTTTAAATGTGACAAACAACTATAATTCTAACATTTACTTTTATGAGTAAATAGTTTCTGACTGTGTATAAATGAAGGAATAAGCTGTGAAATATTAAAAGTTAACATGTGTAAATACTGAAGATTTATGAGAAGACTCAGATAGAGAAAATTTAGCAATATCAAAGGGAGAAGAACAAATTGTCTCAGTGCGATGTCCTACAGCGTGTCAATCAAAGAAAGACTTACTTAGAAAGATAAACTATTTTCAGCATGAGAAAGCAAACAAGCCACCAACTTGAAAACCATCATATAGAATTTTTTATAATTGTCTCAGAGAATTGGTCATTATTAATAGCAGCTTCAGTTTGTGCTAAGATGTGTTTTGAATCATCTTTATGAGATTTGGAAACTCAAGAATTGGCCCAGCTTGAAACATTAGACTCAACATTTAATGTTTTAGCCTCAGAGTTTACAGCAGCACTAATTTTATGGAGTCAATAATTCATTTTTCCTTTGTTAATAAGATCTCTATTATCTTTTTATTTACTCATAGGGGAAGTACATACAGAGCCATATAATACTTCATTTTAACTGACTATATTAGTAAGGACTTTTTGATGAAGTTGAAAAGTAATTTCTTCAAAAATTATCATTGCTATCAGTCAGGTCCTCCTATTCTTAACACCAAAGACAACGAAATTAAATTCTAATGGTATACTTCTTCTGATTTTCAAATATTACTGTTTTTGCAAGATCTTCGCTATTTTTAATAAACCCTCAAATTAAATCATCACAGCAACAACAACAAAAAAAACAGTGACTGCAGAGTTGATTCTGATTCATGGCCACCCACATGTTGCAGGATAAACTGTGCTCCATTGAGTTTACAGTGGTTGGTCTTTCATAAGCAGATCATTAGGCCTTTTTTCCAGGTGCTGGAACCAGACCTTTTGGTTATCAGCAAGCATGGTTGCCTCTTGTACTACCTACCCAAAACCAACAAACTCGTTATCATCAAGTCAGTTCTGACCTACAGCGACCCTACAGGTCAAGGTAAAACTGCTCCATGGTGTTTCCAAGGAATTGCCGGTGGATTCAAATGGCCCATCTTTCGGCTAATAAACACACTTTTAAGCACGATGCCACCAAGGCTCTTTGTACCCTCAGAGACCCCTAAATTATCATTCCTCCCTTCAGATATCTTTAACATTATCCCCAGTGTTATTCTGTCTTTTCTCTTATAGATGGAAAATAATTAACTGAATTCATGGTTTATAATTTGTATGCCTTTTTGGAAGATGACCTATGTTTAGTACAGCCTTAAAAGGAAAACATTATCTGAAATGCAAATGTTTGCAAAAATATTACATACCTTTTTCTTATGTTGTCACATGGTGCTTCATTGGATCTGTGTTAATATTAGTCTTTAAAGAAAACATTTTATTCATCTGTGGTTGTAAGATGTCAGATTACGTAAGACTTGTCAGTAGCAAGAAAAATCTTCTGATGGATAACAAGTGAATGCACTAAATATAGAAGATACATCAAAAATGGTAGGATACTGGTCTTCTATATGGAAGATTGTTGTGGACATAGGTAAATGGGAAAGAGGACAAATTGGTCATCTGGAATGCTATCAGTTTCAGAAGGTGTTTTTATAATATGACACCTCTATGACAGATTTAAAAAAAAATGTTCTTACACTGATTTCTTGCACATATTTTGTGAACAGTATAATTTTTGAAATAGTATGTGTTGAAAGTTGTAACTATTGATCATAAAGCTGAATGACAAAATACAAATACAGATGAGTGCATAATGCACGATTTAATTCACTCAGGGTTCTAGAATAGTAAAAAACTCATCTATCATGAAAAACAAAATGGTTGCCTCTTGGAGTAATTGATTAGGGAGCATTAGGGGACTTACCAAAGTGATAGAAATGTTCTATATGTGTTAATGAGGGTATGGTTAAATGTATACATTTACTAAAACACATCAAAGCATATCTTTAAGGTTCATGCATTTCACTATACATATTTTTATTTTAAGACATAGATCTGTAAATCAATATTGAACTCTAGCTGGAAGGTCTGCTTTTCTTGTAGCGATAAAAGATAGCAACTCTTAACTAATATCTGGGCATTCCAGACATGACCACGTGAATAAAGATACTGAGGAGAATGAGAGACAGGTGCCTTACTGTTGTAAGAGGGAATCTCAGATATCAAAAGAAAAATGGCTACACTGCAGCAGGTGATATTGAATCAGAACTGGAGTAGAAACAATGATACATCATTAACACGAGCAAATCTAATACCCAGCTATTGGTTTCTAAATATCATTCTCAAACAAAGGCACCAGAGCTTTTAGGAGGGCAAAGATTGATTCCAGAACTGGAGAAAGAAGTTTTTGCATTGAGTGTCAAAGAATATCTCAGTGAAAAGGCAGCATTTAAACTCACAGGTTAAAGATGGACAAGAATTAATCATATAAATATACCTTAAAAAAAAAAAGTTCTGAGACCACAAGCAGCGAGTTTCAAAGAGTTTTGTTTCTGTGCAATTTCTCCCTGTATTTGGAGATCTCTGCTTGGGTTCTGGAAACCCTGGTGGCCTAGTGGCTGAGAGCTATGGCTGCTAACCAAAAAGCCAGTGCTTGGAATCTACCAGCTGCTCCTTGGAAATGCTATGGGGTAGTTCTACTCTGTCCTGTAGGATTGCTATGAGTCAGAATCAACTTGAAGGGAATGGGTTCATCTCTGGGACCCAGCTGTATCAAACTAAAGGCACGGAACCAGTTCCTAATCAAGAACAATGTTGGGTGTGAGTTTGAGCCTGGTGTATTGTGAACAAGCCATTTTAATGTGTCTATTTAAAGGAAAGTGTTAGCTGTTTGTATTTTAATGAAATAATAAGTAATATTAATGATAATTATAGGAAGAGCAATTTTTTATTTACAGTACTCACAACAGGCCAAGGATATTTCTTACCACATTTTACTTGTTATTCTCATTTGATTTTCACAAAAATGCCATGAATCATAACCTATTATTATGCCCAATTTATGAATGGAACTTGGGCACAGATAGATTAATTAACCTGTTCACAGACACACAGTGAATGGTGGATCTAGGATTTGAATCCCAGGCATTCTGGTATAGTAGCTCTCTGATTAACAAATTTGTTATACTGCTACTCCACAATGTGAATTTACTTTAGAAGGCTGACTTTGTTGCTGTTGATTTCAAAATTAAAAAAAAAAAAAATTCTGTGATTATTTGTTCTCATTTCCACTGTCACCTAATTGTCCCTCTTGTATTTCTCAATTATGTAGAACCTCAACTAGCACTGGTATAAACCAGCACAGTTGTTCTCATGCCTGTTATCAGCAGGGGGAAAAAAAGGTGAAAACAGTAGCATAGTTTCTGTACCTGTCTCATGACTTTGTGGTACGATGACCATCTAATCATTTTCTTTGAAAACTAATAAGCAAGAAACATCAAAGTATAAACACATTTGGAATACATTTACTTATGAAAATGT
The DNA here is from genome assembly GCA_028571685.1 of Heterohyrax brucei. Classification (NCBI taxonomy): domain Eukaryota; kingdom Metazoa; phylum Chordata; class Mammalia; order Hyracoidea; family Procaviidae; genus Heterohyrax; species Heterohyrax brucei. Next base: position 93,056,023 of record CM053146.1, read on the forward strand.
AATTACTTCCAAGATTTTCTTTCTTACCGTTTTTGGTGATTATAATGATAAAAAACTATATATTTTCTTAATTTTCCTAGCACTGGTGTTGGAAATTGTTTTAAAACAATATGCTCTTAAACATATATCATTATTCAAATATATATATACACATACACACATACATGTTGTACATAGGACTGCTATGGGTTGGAACTGACTCTAAGACACCTAACAATAACACACACACACACACACACACACACACACACACATTTTATATTTCCTTTTAAATGCTTACTGTTTATTAAACTGTTTCTGTTTGAGTAGGATGTTCTTTGGATCTTTCCATAACTGTGATGCTACAGCAACATGTCAATGTTAAACTAATTTTTCAGTCTATTTCCCATATGCAGTTTTTTGAAGGTGGTTAACTGATCACTTCTCAGCTGTAATTTTGAGCTCCAGTGAGCTGTTATGGATGTTCCATTTTAAAACAGAACATATGTGGACGGAACTGCTCCTGTTATGCTTGACTGATGCCCCTGATTGTGTTCTAAATTCAAAACTATGCTTCTAGTTATGAACTAACTTGATTATTTAGACAAAATCAAATCTTCAAGTCCAATCCTATTTTTAATCAAAAAGCAACTAAAAATGCATCTGCTACTATGCAATATAGTTTTCATTTTTTATTTTTTTTCCTGTTTAGAGAGATCACTTATTTAAACTTACACAAAATGTGTGACATAAGTCTAAACTGTATTATACTCAGTTCACATTTAAGTCAGTAAACAATTAAGCTATTCCCATAAGTGTTGACACAGATTGAATAAGCTTGATAATATTTATTAATAGTTTTATTCTAATTACAAGATAACTTAAAAACATTATCCACAGATAGCTTTATCACTCATCCAATTCATATTTTACTTCTAATAAACATAAACATAGAAGCCTCACTATGGAAGAAGCATGAGATTGTGAAAAACAACATAAAATCTGGTTCTCAGGATCTGAGTTCAAATTTTAGCTCAGATTAGGCAGATATATTTGACAATTCTATCGTCAAATAGAATGTATCATTTTTACACTGCTGTTGAAGTGATTAATGCACTGTTGTTAGCAGAAACTAAGCAGCCAGAACTCAATCCCTTGACTTGTACTTAGGCTATGATCTACAGTACTACAGTTGTCCTATATTTTGTGATGTTCCTGTGTGTTATAAATCATCTCTGTGGTTACAGAGGATCAGGACGGTTTGTAACACTCTTGCTTAGGTCATATCACTGATCCAGTGTAAAGGTGGTTTCCCTGGGGTGTGGCCTGCATTACTTTTTATCTTACAATAAATGGAAGAAAAGCAAGCAGAGAGGGAGGAACTCATCCTACCAAGAAAGCCTTCCTGGGAACAGAGCATCCTTTGGGCCCAGGGTCTGTGCTCAGACAAGCTCTTAGTTCAGGGGAAGATTAATGAGAAGGCTGGCAGACAAAGCCTTCCTCAAAATAGACACATCAAAAGTAGAATTCAAGGAGCCAACACCCTAAATTTGGACTTTTATCCTAGGTTACTGTGAGGAAATAAACTCTGTTTGTTAAAACCGTTCCCTTGTGCTCTGTTTATCTTAGTCACCTGCTGCTGCTTCAACAGGGAAATTTTTCTTGGTCAAGTCCAGTAGGCTGAAAGTCCAAATTCAGGGGGTCAGCTTCAAAGGAACGCTTTCTTTGCTGGCTCTGGAGGATGGTCCTTGTTGTCAGTCTTCCCTTAGACTGACAGCTTCTGATTACTGAGACCTGGGTCCTTTCCAAAGGATGCTGTCAGCTCTGAACACTACTTCTTGTGGCAGGAAGTCTCCTGAATCTCTACCTCTCCCTTTCCTTTGTATCCCAAGAAGCTGCCTCCAGCACAATACAATCCCACACATAGAGCCCTGCCCCACCAACAAAACTTCACCCATCCTCCCTCATTAACATCACAGAGGAAGGCTTTACAACATACAGGAACATCACACAATACTGAGAATCACAACCCAGTCAAATGCTATGTACATTTTTGCGGGGATACAATTCAATTCATGACACTGTTACAGCAGCTCAAGATGACTAAAACACTAATCTAGGATACACACTGCCCACTGCCATCAAGTCAATTCTATAGGGTCACCCATAGTGACCCTATAGACAGAGTAGAACTGCCCCATAGAGTTTCCAAGGAGTACCTGGTGGATTTGAACTGCTGACCTTCCGGTTAGTAGCTGTAGCACTTAACCACTATGCCAATCTAGGTTCAAACCAAACCCACTGCCACAAGTTGGGTCTGACTCATAGTGATCCTATAGTACAGAGTAGAACTGCCCCATGGAATTTCCAAGAAGCACCTGACAGATTTGAACCACTGATGTTTTGGTTAGCAGACATAACACTTAGCCTACTACACCACCAGGGTTCCAATCTAGGTTAGGCACGTTAAATTTTTCCTTTTGATGTGTCATATTTTTTTTGTTTGTTTCATACTCTAAAGTTTGATAAAGAAGCTCTCAACACGCTTTTAAAGAAATAAAAAGTAAATAATTACAAAGAAACCAAATTGTTCTTAATTCTCTTCTTTTTCATCATATGAAGGATTAAATCTTTGCTTTGTCATATGATCATTTAAAAAATCAGAGATAGTTTTGGTGTAAAATTTATCTTAACAGACATTTTATTCTGAATTTGGAATTTAACTTTAGGAAAGACAAAGTCAAGAGAAATTTTTATAGGTGGGAAGATATGAACACAGTCACAAGTGTATGAAGGGAAGTTAGAGACAATATTTTTAAAACTCATAAATAAATACCAACTATGTTTCAAAGCAATGTTTTTTAAGTAATGAGCTTTAGGTTAAAATTAAGAATATAAACAAAGCACAGTGAGGCAATGCAGCATTTCAGTGATAAAAAGGTACTTGGGCACCATGAGTTGGAATCAACTTGATAGCAGAGTGTTTGGTTTTGGGGGGTTAGGGACAGCATGGAGCACCTGGTGGATCTGAACCACCAACCTTTTGGTTAACAGATGCAGCACTTAACCCACTACGTCACCAGGGTTTCCATTTTGCTCCAAAGTGAGTAACAAATATAAACAACTCTAGTCCTACCAAAATGTCTCTAAAGTGGCTATTGCAATCCTAAATTGTCCTTGGGTAAGTCATATCACTTAGGAAGACAAATGCAAGAGTGATAATAGAGTGCCAGGAGGTAACAAAAATTCACCGGCAGATGATCGATGAGAATTTGACTGACAATCAGTCACAAGAAAAAGTATCTCCTCTGCAAATCTTTGATCCTCAGTCGTTAGGTCAAACATCTTCTGCCTGCTGACCTGAGAAATCAGTGTCCTTGCAGGCAGAATTTCTGGAGAGAAAATACCTTTAAAGGCCAATCTTGTAGAGATAATCAAGAATAAGGAAAGTGATGATATTGTGGTGATGAATGAGGAAGGCAAAGTTTGTCCTAGGAAAGATACCGATCTAAAGAGAAATTGTACTCTCTAGACTCAGCTAGAAAAATGTATTTTAAGATCTGTATTGGTGTTCTCAAACAGCGCAGTGCAACCACAATGGCAACAACATACATATGCACACATGAAAGACTAAGACAACAGATAATGACCAATTAATGACTTACGAGTTCTTCATCAGAAATAGAGTACGAGTCAGGTCAGATAACAAAAGAGTCCTTGGGTTTTATTTTTAAGAGGGTAAAAGAATATTCGAAGCCTGAGTGAAATATCTGGAGCACAGATTCAGTGTCACCTTTCCTTACTTTAACAGGCCAGTTTGCCTCTAGTAGATACATGTATCTATATAGGCTCAAGGTGAAACACTGCTCTGAGTCAAGGGTCTTTAAGAAGTAATCCTGGTGAAAGCTCCAGGGTTCAGCAACAGAGACCATCAAGAACATATTTTTATTTATATAAAGTAAAAATTTAGCTTGCTAAACCAAGTGAAAAAGCACCTTAGAAGGGATTCAGCTAGGGGAGCTTGAGTTGTCTACTTAAAGTTGTTTAGGTTGAATGATTCTGAGAAGGAATTAAAGAAGTAGAGTCACTTCTGGATTGATTGCCATCAAAAAGTGGAACCAACTGCATAACTGGCTAGTTTAGTAATATTATAGGCTTTTCTGTGCCCTGTGTTTCATTATAACAAATCTTCATAAGGAAACATCATTCTATTTCTCTTTATTCATGAAGTAAATGCATCTAACTTAAATCTACATACTTTTCTATAGATCTCAAAAGTAGTGGCTTAAAATATAAACAAAACTCCATTAAATTGTCATTGTTATTATTATTTAAAGGTTTTATTTGATATGAAAGGTGACACAGCCTTGGGGCAAACAGTATACCCAGCCAATGATGATCAACAACTTGTGAAGTTTTCTTCTTCTTCGAGGCCCTCAAGGAAATAGACTGGCTACCAGAAAGTGCAGCACATTCCATTCACATTTTACTTGAAGCCAAAAAAGTGGTGATAAGATCCATGAGGCAGTAAATAAAGGCCAAAAATATACAGCGGAGGCAACACTTACAGCAGAGTTATTATAAATTATGAGGAAAAGCAAAACGTGTGTGTTGTTTCTGCTAATGTAAATGGGAGTCTCTTGGAAAACAGGGCAATCATACATACCTTTCTGGGACCATGGGATATATATGCCCATGCCCATTTTTTCACCTCTAGAGGTTTATTGACAAGCATTTGAGCAATTTTGTGGCTTCTAGTGTCATGGCAAATATGGTGCAACTGCTTGTTTTTTAAAACAAGAAGTTTGGTCTGTGCCACTTTTGAGTGTTGAGAGCCACTCGTAAGAGGAGTGACTGTGTAAAACTTCTGTCTTCTGTATAGTGAGATAAGTCTTGCCAGTATGTTGCCTATTTCCTTTGTGTTATTGGGAAAGTACAGTGTTTTGGTCAGCTAGTGCTGCTCTAGCAGAAATACCACGAAGTGGATGGCTTTAACAAAGGAAAGTTTATTCTTTCACAGTCTGATAGGCTACAAGTTCAAATTCAGGATGTCTGCTCCAGAGGAAGGCTTTCCCTCTTTGTCAGCTCTGGAGGAAAGTCCTTGTGTTGCATCAGTCTTTGTTCAGGAAGTATCTTGGCATGAGGTTCCCAAATCTCTCTGCCAGGCTGTTCCCTTTATAGCTCAAGAGACTGCCTCAAGGCACAAAACAAATTTATATACTAAATCTTGTTCTATTAGCACAACTGCTGCCCATCCACCTTTATTAACCTCACAGAGGCAGGAATTCCAGCATGGAGAAACATCATGCAATATCAGGAATTATGGGAAAGCCAAATTGTTACCAGTTTTTAGGGAACACATTCAGTCCACTTTGGTCTAAGCCACCTTTGAGGGTTGAGCGTTAGTGACTGTGTAAAACTTTTGTCCTCTGCATAGTGAGATAAGTCTTTCTGGTATGTTGCCTATTTCCTTTGTGTTATTGGGAAAGTACAGTTACCACTATTCAGGAATACTCAAGTAAATGAATTATTTTGGGGATGAAAACTATTTGTCATGTACTTTCTTGGCCATGGGAACAGTATGGCCCATGATGCGCAGAATGGTATGTAATACAAATATGGCCCACTATACGTCAAAATAACAACTATATGCAGCAAATAAAATGTTTATTTGGTTTTTATGTGTATTTTTAAAACACTGAGTGAGATATTATGGCTCAAGTATAACCAAGAAGTATGATGTACCATGGGACTGATATATCTTAGTTGTGTGTTGTGCTTCGTGGAACACTGGACTGCTCTGTCCTGCTTGAAAACCCTGGTTGTATAGTTGTTAAGTGCTATGTCTGCTAACCAGAAAGGTTGACAGTTCGAATCCACCAGAAGCTCCTTGAAAACTCTGTGGAGCTGTTCTACTCTGTCCTGTAGGTTTGCTGTGAGTCAGAATCAATTCAGTGGCATGGGTTTGGTATTTGTTTTTTTCTATGTCATGCTTGTAATTGGCACCCTATTTTTTCAAAATAAAAAACAATTACCAACAGTGAGTTAGCATCCATTCCATTAGTGAAGAAGTATAGCATCACCAAAAACAATAATAAAAAAAATTCACTCATAAAAATGATTGTCACTTAGTGAATTGTATCAACCAAAAAATGTATGTAGCAATGTGTGCCTCTGTGATATTAATGTGGAAAGATGGGCAGCAGTAGTGTTGGTGAGGCACGACTTAATCTATGAGATTTGTATTGTGCCTTGAGGCAATCTATTGGGATATAGTGGAAAGAGAAGCAAGCAGAGAGTTGGGGACCTCGTATCATCAGGAAGGAAGCAGTGCGGGAGTGGAACAGGCAGAGTGAAGGTAGTAACTGCATCTTGAGCATAACCTGCACTGTTTTGTTTCTTAATTCTGTCTCCAAGCATAAATCCACTGTTTCTCTTAATTTTTCTGAGTGTTAAGGACTAATCTATGCTCTCTTTAGGACTGTGGAAAAACAAGTGATAACAGTCTAAAAACCATGTCTCATGCTCAGAAGCTGACATGATGACCAGACTACCTTTGGGCCCAAACTACCAATTAAGATAGCAGCACAACTAGAATGTGACCACTGTGGTCACCCAAAGAAGAATTAACTTTCTGCAAATTCTTAGGATTCATAAAACCTCATTCACTTTGTTTTAGTCACCTAGCACTGCTAAAACAGATACCACAAAGAGATGGCTTTAAAAATACAAATTTTATTCCATCACAGTCCAGTAGCCTACAAGTTCAAATTCATGGCAACAGATCCAGGAGAAGCCTTCTTCTGTCACCTTTGGAGGAAGTTCCTTGTCATCAGTCTTCCCATGGACTGGGAGTTTCTGAAGCATAGGGACCCAAGGTCGTTTCCAAAGGGTGTGCTGTGCTCCTGGCATTGCATTCTTGGTGGTATGAGGTCCCAAATCTCTGCTTGCTTCCCTTTATATCATAAGAGATTGCTTTAAGGTACAATAAAATCTTATATATTGAGTCCTGCCTCACCAGCACAACTGTTGCCCATCCTCATCATTAACATCACTGAGCCAAGATTTACAATATGGAGGAATGTCACACAATACTAGGAATCATGGCCCGGCCAAACTGCCACACACATTTGCAGGGAGACAGAACTTGAAAGAAACCATCCACTCGGTTTCCCTGTGTGCCAGTATAAAATGAAAAAAATCTTCCTCCTCATCTTACCTCTGTCTCAACCATTGACAGGAGGCACGAACTCCGCTTAGGTGTGCAGTAACAGGAGCAGAGCACATCCTTTCAATTTGGGATGGCTGTGCCTCAGGAGCTCGCTGTCCAGGAAAATTGATGACAAGGATCTTTTTCCAGAGCCAACAGCAAAAGACATCCCCAGGAGCTGATGCACTGAATATGGACTTTCAGTTTTACTTTTCTGTGCTAAAATAGATTTCTCTTTGTTAAAGCCATCCACCGTGATGTTTCTGTTATAGCACCACTAGATGACTAAGATAAGGATGTATATAGCTTTTGTGTCACCATGAGTCAGATCCGACTTGACAGCACTTGGCTTGGCAGTACTGAAGAAAATCTACCTGTTAACATAATTCATTCTACCCTTAAAATATATATAATATAGCAACATTTTTATCTTTAACACACGGGATTTGTATTATTGGGATGCTGTAACTTTAAAAGGAAACCCTGGTGGCATAGTAGTTAAATGCTATGTCTGATAACTAATAGGTCGGCAGTTCAAGTAGGCCAAGTGCTCTTTGGAAACTCTGTGGGGCAGTTCTAGTCTACAGGATCACTATGAGTCAGAATCAGCTAGAAGTCAGTGGGTTTGGTTTTTGGTTTTATAACTTTAAAAGCTTACTAAGTACATACAGTATTCATATATTTAAAATATTATTTGAAGTTTGTATATTTAGAGTTTTTTTAAAAAATGTAAAACAGAGAAAATAATCTGGTTAATTAGACCATTACATGATTCCAAGATGGTGCCAATGCTAGTGTTACAGGAAAAAAGTAAAATTACCTACTGCACATGCTGAGCAATAAATTTAGATGTTTAAAAATATGGGCAGATTTTAGAAGTACTTTTACTTCAATATATCAACATTAAAACCTAAATGCATACAAAATTGTGTTTTATATACATCAGTTCCTGTCTAGAGGATACTAAAATTCTACTAGAACCATAAGGTTTCACTTTATTGATCTTTAAATCAATGTCAGCCACATGGATTTAAGTAATTTGTAAATAAAATATGCATAAAGTGCTAAATCTTTGAGTTAAGTTTTAATCTGAAGCCTCTTGAAATGACAAGAATGTATTCTTAAATTTTCTTATTAAAACAAATGCTGATGAATATATTGTTTCAAACCAAAGACAACTGTATCTCACTACTCATTCATAATAAGGATTTTCAAGTTGTTTAGAATTAGCAGTGGATTTTTATTTTCACAATAAGAAATATTTACTAGCAGAAACGTGCTAGCATTGAAATAATTATTTTCTATTATATAAATCCAAACTTGTTTTATGTATTCTATCTATATTAATTATTTTCATTACTTTGTGATGTTAAATATTCTATTAAATATTTGAAAGAGGTAAATATAATAACATATATAATCTCTTCCACATAGGTGATAAAACCACCTCCATAATACAAGGCAATATATGACCACCCAAAATACATGAGGTATTTATTGATTTATTGTTAAAAGAAGAAAATAATACCTACCTTACAGTCTATGGAACAATATGTGCTTAAAAATCACATTATTTGCAGTTACTAGATATATAAAAACTCCTTAGTCTTTGTTGTTTTATCACAGAAAAATAAATACATGCATACACTGAAGTAAACAGATACGTAAACATTTACATGCGTGTATAACTAAAACCAAATCCAATGCTGTTGAGACAATTTCAACTCATAATGACTCTATGGAACACAAGTATGTCTCCCCCATAGAGTTTCTAAGTAGCAGCTGGTATATTCGAACTGCCAATATTCTGGTTAGCAGCTGAGCTCTTAAACACTGTGCTAAAAGGGCTCTACATACATATATGGAGACAAAAATACTTTATGTACTCCAAAGCATAAGAAAGGATTACCTAAAGCATTTGTGATCAAGTAGAAGTCACAGACAATAAAGCCTCAGACATATAAGTAGAAATGCAGATAATACAGAGAAAGCTCACTGGAGGCAGATCTCAGTAAAGGCAACAAGAGTGCAAAAATGAAACAAATACCTTTTATTTGCAATGACAAGGTTCAAAACTAGGCTTAGAATGGTTAACTGCTGTAGTTCTCCTGGATTTTGTCAGGTTCAAAAGATAAGATGGTTTATATCTACATAAAGAAGCATATCTTTACATTAGCACAAAATAAAAGAACCTTTGTGTTGTAAAAATCGACTAGGAAACTATGCTACTCATTCTTGTTAGAAATCTCTTGTGAATACCCAGTTTAGGAAAATCTATTTTTGAAGATGAATAAAATGAAAAAATAAAAGAAAAATTGGGATGAATGTACAATTGGATTTTGTAAATAAGTGAGGAATACACAGCAAAACTTCATTGAGAAGGAAGAAAATTTCACATAAATATAGTATCAATTGTTAGAAAAATTAAGTCATATAAATGTTCTCTAAGCACAAGGAAATCAAATTAGTACTCAATAACAAAATCATTTCCAGAAAAATTTTAAAAATTTGCAAAACAAACAATGTACTTCTAAATAACCCATGGGTCAAAGAATAAATCAAAGGAGAACTAGAAACTATTATATATTGAATGAAAATAAAACTCCAGCATATCAGAATATGTGGGATGCCAGTAAACCCATTATCGTTGAGTTGAGTCTGATTCATAGTAATTCTATAAGATGGAGTAGTAGTATCCCATAAAGTTTCCAGGCAGCAGCTGGTGGGTTAGAAATGCTGACCTATTTAGCCTCTGGGCTCTTAACCACTGTGCCACCAAAGTTCTGAGTTGTCATTAGATAACTTTTAAAATGGAATTAATATCATAGATCAACTATATTAGAAGAGAAGTGAAAATCGACCAATGACAAAATTTTTCACTTTCAGCAACTAGAAAAGAAAGAAAAATAAAATCCTAAGTAAGGAAAACAATAAAGATCAGAGTGGAATTAGTGAAATAGAAAACAAAATGATAAAAAAAATTAACAAAATAAGTTGATTCTTCAGAAGATCAATAAAATTAATAAACTTCTACCTAGAATATTCTGAAATAAAAAAAATCAACTTTCAAGTGAAAGATATTATCACTATAGATTTTACAGATATTTGAGATAATACAGAAATATATTATCAATTTCTTACCAACATATTCAATAAATTAGATTAAATGGACATATTCTTTGAAAGATAGAAACTACCAAGCTCACTCAAGAAGAAATAGATAATAGCTCTATTTAGGAAATTGAATACAACTTTACTGGAAAATTCTGCCAAATTTTAGGTAATAAATGATATCAGCACTAAGAAAAGAAAGGAAAGCCAGCCAAGTGCCATCGAGGTGAAAAAGTAACTAAAATGAGAAAGTCTTCTTCAACTCATTCCATTAGACCAAACATTACCCTGAAAATAAAAATACTTAGAAGAAAAATTAGCTACTGACCAATATCCCTCCTGAAAAAGACACAATAACTCTGAAAAAAATTCCACAAATTAAATCCAACATTACATAAAAATGGAGACCAAATGGAGTTTAACCCAAGAATGCAGGTTTTGTTTAATGTCTGAATGTCAGTTGATCCAGATCTCTCAATCAAAGCAATTTATTAATAAAATAAAAAGGCAAAACCACGTGGTCATCCCAATGGACAAAGAGAAAGGTTATGAAAAACTTCAACACATGATCCTTTATAATACCTCAGCAGAGCATAGAGCCAAGAGTGAAACGGTCAAACACTTCCTGTTATCCTTCTAACAACAGAGACCCGGGACAAATGAACTGATTACATGTGATGTCCTAGGAGATACAGACATCAAAGGGAAGTCTGAGAACTTGGACTGAGCACTAGAGAAGGAAGAGTAGGTCCAGAACTACCCATGACTGGCCAGACCCATTGGGAATCAGCTGTAACAAGAATGGAGAGTGAAGCAGTGGCATTTGGAGAGTATTCTCCTCAGCAGGAGAAAATGAACAGAGAATGAATTAGTACCTTCAGAAATAGTGAAAAGCTACTTTGGATTGTCAAAAGCTAAGTGGTTTGCATTTAACCTCCAACTTTCGTATCTAAGTCTTTACTTTGGGATAAAGCTGTTTTCCTTCTCCCAGGACATCTCCCTCCTTTCTTTGCACTGCACCCAGCTCTGGAGTATAATGCCATTAACTGAGCTGAGAGTACCACTCTTGGGGCCCACCCTGAGCCATGCTTAGGGATTGGGAGAGGGAACAATTTAACAAAGTGTGTGAAGAGAGAAAAAAGCAAGAAAAAATATCTGCAGAGTCTCCTGAGACAAAAATTCAGGTCAGAAACAGTTCCTTCACTTAGATTCAGACATAAGGGGACATGTAATCCTATCAGGGACAGCTATTAGCCACCTGCCTTTCTCCATGCCTACAGCTAGCTACCTGTACCTATGCCAAACACCCCTGCTCATCTAGGAGAATAGAAAAGAACACGTACCAGACACATGATGAATGACAACTTGGAGACCTGGCTTGAATCCACACAGGAAAAGTAAACAGATTCTTGAGCTCCCATGTCTAGTAATACCTCTAACCACTCTGTGACTGGATATTAGAGCTTCAAAGACACCAATAATCAAAACAGGTACACATTACTAGCCTATCTGGACATTCTAAAACAAGAAGCTAGAACACAGTACACATACATGAAATAAACAAATACAAGCACTTACTGATGGCTCAGAGACAACAGTGGACATCAAATCTTTTAAAGAGGAAGACCAGGATGGCTTCAGAAAGCTCCAAAACAGAATCAAGTAATTTTCCAGATGAAGAAAACTTCCTGGAATTATCAGAGGTAGAATATAAAAAATCAATATTTAGAACTCTTCAAGAGATCTGGAAGGAGATGAGAAAAAATGCAGCTCAGAATAATGACAAATTGAGCATGGTTCAAAAAAAGAGACAGAAATCAGAAATTCAGAAAATTAATAATAAAATTACTAGAATTAGACAATTCAACAGAAAGTCAAAGGAGCAGAATTGAGGCAATGGAAGGCAAAACCAGTGGTAAAAGAGCTAAGACATGTGACTCCAACATATTTGAGGAAGAAATAAGGTAAAAGAATTTAAAAAATTCAAGAGACACTAAAAATTATGTGGGACCCTATATAGAGGAGTAATCTATGAGTGAATAGAGCACCAGAATAGGTAGTGATAATAAAATTACAGAAAGAATTGTCAAATATTTGACAGAAAACTTCCTAAATATGAAAAGTAAGAAGATATATATCCAAGACACTCACTGAAATACACACAAGGTAGATACCAAAAGAAAGACACCAAGGCTTTAAAACCAAACTTGTCAAAACTAATGATAAGGATACAATTTTAAAAGTGGCTAAGGATAAATAAAAAATAATCTGCAAAAGAGAGTCAATAAGACCACCCTTGGACTACTCAGCAGAAACCATGCAGGCAAGAAAGCAATGGGACAATATAGAAAAAGCCTTAAAGGAAAATAAGTCAACCAAGAATTATATACCCAACAAAACTGACTCTCAGTTTTGATGGCAAAATTAGAACACATCCAGATAAGGAGAAATTTAGGAAATTTGCGAACACCAAATCAAAATTACAAGAAATACTAAGAGTCCTTTTGTTAGAAAACCAATAATATCGGATGACAACCCAAGACTAGAATGCAGAACAGAGCAAATGGATATCAATCCAAATAGAGAAATCACAAAAATAAATAAAAAACAAACCACTCAAAATAGGGAAACAGAAATGTCATCATATAAACATTATAATAAAAAATGGGGACTTAAAAAATGTAGTCATAAATTATCTACATGGAGAGGAAATCAAGGCAATACAAATAACTTAAAGACGGGTTTAAATTTAGAAAAATTGGAACAATATTAAGGTACTCTCAAAGTACAAAACCAACTACAATCAAAAATAAGAAAACACATAAAGAAAAATGACTCAACACAGAAAATTAAGTGAACAAAGAAATTGTCTACAACCTACAAAAAAGACATCAAAATAACCACATTGAACTCAGGCCTATCAATAATTACACTAAATGTAAATGAATTAAATGCACCAATAAAGAGATGGAAAGTGGCAGATTGTATAAAGCCACAGGATCCATCTATAAGTTGCCTAGAGGATACAGACCTTAGACTTAAAGACATGAACAAACACTCAAAGGATAGATAGAAATATACTACCCAAACAATATTAAAAAAAAAAAAATCAGAAGTGTCCACATTAATTTCTGATAAAACAGACTTTAACATAGATTCTGCCACACTGGATAAGGAAAAACATAACAGAATGATTAAAGGATCAAAAGTCCAGGGGGACATAACCATATTAAATATGTATGCACCCAAAATCATAGCTTGAATATATGTAGAACATACTCTAACTGCAGTGAAAGCTGAAATAGATAGCAACCCAAAAACAGTAGGAAATTTTGAGTGAAGGAGAAAACATTCAGAAAAAAGCTCAATAAAGACACCAAAGATTTAAATGCCATAATCAACCAACCTGACCTCATATAGAGATACAGAACACTTCACCAAAAGCAACCGAAGGTACTTTCTTCTCCAACACAGATAGAACATTCTCCAGAATAGACCACATATTAGGCCACAAAGGAAGACATAGCAAAATTGAAAGCAATGAAAGATTACAAAGCATCTTTTCAGACCTTAAAGGTATACAAGGCCTGCCAATTAAGTTTGTGAACACATCCTAGAAAAAGTCCCACATAATTTGTTACTGAATATCACTATGATCACCTTTAAAGTACTTCTCTTGAGAAGCTATGCACCAACGCCAGTGCCTAACCCACTCTTCAAAGCAGTTTTGGAACTCTTTTTCTGAAATGGCCATCAGAACTGTCATCGTATTATCCTTGATGTCCTGAATGTCATCAAAATGTCTTCCTTTCAATGTTTCCTTTATCTTTGGGTAGAGAAGAAAGTCACTGGGTGACAGATCAGACGAGTAGGGAGGGTGTTCCAGTACAGTTATTTGTTTACTGGCTAATAACTCCCTTACAGACAACTATACAATTAAGTTTGCAAACTTGCCACCGTGCCACCACGTGTAATGGATATTCCAGAAAAAGTTTCAAAATTGCGTTAAAGGGTGGACTACGAGCCGGCATTAGCATATAGCTTCCCAAGGGGAATACTTCAAAAATGACTATAGCGATATTCAGCAGTGAAGTATGCAGCACTTAGAACAATTTAGTTCACAAACTTAATTTTTGGACCTTATAAAAGTAGAAGCCAAGAACAAAAAAGCAAGGAAAAAACAGTAAACATATGGAAAGTGAAAAGCACATTGTTCAAAAACTACTGGTCTATAGAAGAAACCAAGGATAGAATTAAGAAATTCACAAAATCAAATAAAAAAAACACATAAGAACCTTTGGAGCACAGCAAAAATAGTGCTCACAGATCAATTTATTTCAATAAATGCATGCATCTAAAAAGAAGAAAGGGACCAAGTGAAAGCACTAACCCTACATCTTGAACACATAGAAAGAGAGCAGCATAAAGAAAAATGTTCTTTGGTAACAGAAGAAAGCAAATTAAAAACTTAAAGCAGAACCAAAACCACCAGAAAATAGAAAAATGATTGAAAGCATTAACAAGACCAAAAACTGAGTCTATGAAAAGATTGACAAAATCAATAAATCACTGGCCAAACTGGCAAAAGAAAAACAGGAGGGGAAGAAAATAACCTGAATAAAAATTGAAACAGGGAAAATTACAACAGATCCAACAGAAATGTAAAAAATCATAACAGAATACTATGAAAAATTTTACTCTAACAAATTTGAAAACCTAAGGTAAATGTACAAATTTCTTGAAACACACTATTTACCTAAACTAACATAGAGGTGGAAAAATTAGACAGACCTTATCAGAAGAGATTGAAAAAATAATTAAAAATCTTCCCATCCCTGCAAAAGCCCTGGCCTTGACAGCTTCACTAGAGAATTCTACCAAACTTTTAGAGAAGCATTAATACCACTGTTACTAAAGGTATTTTAGAGCATAGGAAAGGACGGCATATCGCCAAATTCAGTCTATGAAGCTAACATAACCTGATAGCAAACCAGTCAAAGAGAGCTTGAAAAAGAAAAATTACAGAGTAGTATCATCACTTAGATGACAAAATCTTCAACATTTAGCCAATGGAATTTAACAACGTATAAAATAAATAAATAATTTGCCAACCAAATGGAATTTTTACTAGGGATACAAGGATAGTTCAATATTAGAAAACAATCAGTGTCAACAACCACATAAATAAAACAAAAACACAAGAACCACTTGATTTTATCAATTGATGAAAAAAGGCATTTGACAAATTCTGATCCGACTCGACGGCACTTGGCTTGGCAACACACATTCATGTTGAAAACTCTCCCCAAAACAGGAATAAAGTGGAAATTCCTCAACAAAATAGAGGGCATTAATATAAATACAATAGCCAACATTATCCTAAATGGAGTCTGAAAGCATTCTCCTTGAGAACAGGAACCAGACAAGGATACCCTTTGTTACCACTTTTACTCAACACTGGGCTGAAGATTCTAGCCAGAACAATCAGACAAGATAAAGAAATACAGCACATCCAAATTGGTAAGGAAGAAATAAAAATACCTCTATTTGCAGATAATACCATCTTATACACAAAAACCCTGAAGAATCAACCAGAAAACTATTGGAACTACTAGAACAGTTCAGCAAAGTAAGATACAAGTAAGCATAAAAAAAAAATCAGTTGTATTTTTTTACATCAACAAAGAGGAAATCATTGAGTGAATAACATTCACAATATCCTCAAGAGGTGGGGCAAAGATGGCAGAGTAGACGGATACTTCCCATTACCCCTGTAACAACAAAAACTCTAAAGAACAAATACATTCAGTACTTATGACATCCTAGCAGCCCTGAACTTCAAAGGGAGACTAGTGAAACTGGACTGAGTAAGGATGAAGGGAGAATAGCACCAGAAGTACATGGGATTCCACAGATCTGACCTGCCAGGAAGCAGTACTGGCCTCCCCACATGGTAAACTCAGTATAGAGGTTGGTAAGCATTTCTCTCAGTGGAGGTGATTGTCTGCAAAGTCTACTCACACCTCGGGAGAGGGACAGTACCAGATAGTCAAAAGCAAAATTGGACGGCACTTGGCTCGGCAACCTCCTGCACACAGATCTGAATCTTTCCTTTCATAGTGATCTATATTCCTTCTAGGGGCACTCTCTCCTGTTCTGTGAATTGCAACCAGTGCTAGAGTCTAATGCCATTAAGTGCATCTGCAGTAGGACTCTTTAAGCCTGCCCTGAACTATTGGATCCCCTGCCCTTCTCTGCACTGTGCCTGGCTCTGGAGCCTGATGCCATTAGTTGAGCCAGCAGCCCACTCTGAACCACTCTCCAAGACTTGGAGCTGGAAGAGTTTAGCAAACTTAGGGAAGGGAGGTATATATATTTAGACAATTCCCGTGTACCATGTTGTCTTCAGGAAGTTCCCAAACCAAAGAATGAAATGTTCCAGAAGAAGACAACTTCTTGGAATTATCAGAAGTATAAAACAAAACATTAATAATTAGAACTCTTCAAGAGAAGAAGAGAGAAGAGGAAGGGGATGATATAACATACAGCTGAGCATAATGACAAATTAAACAAGCTGCAAGAAAGCACCGGCAACAATTAGAAATTCAGGAAATTAACAATAAAATTATAGAATTAGACAACTCAATAGAAAGTCAAAGGAGTAGAATTGAAACAATGGAAGCCCAAATTAGTGCCACAGAAAATAAAGCACATAACATCAATATATTTGAGGAAAAATAAGAGAATTTTTAAAAATCAACAAACACTAAGAATTATGTGAGACTCTATTAAGAGGAATAATTTAGAACTGATTGGAGTATCAGAATGGAGGAGGAGGATAACAGAAAATACAGAGAATTGTGTGATATCACGAAAGATCAGATACCTATGCAAGACACTGATCATACTCCATACAAAGAAGATTTGAAAACAAAGACACTAAGACATATTATAATCAAGCTTACCAAAACTAAAGATAAGGAGACAATTTTAAAAGTGGCAAGGGATAAATGAAAAATATCTACAAAGGAAAATCAGTAAGTATAACTAAGCTTGGACTACTCAGCAGAACTCATGCAAGCAAGAAGGTAATGAGATGACACAAACAAAATCTTGAAGGAAAATAATTGCCAGCCAAGAATTATATATTCAGCAAAAATGTCTCTCAAATACAATGGTAAAATGAGTACATTGCCAGATAACCTGAAATTTGCGGAATTTGCAAAACACAAACAAAAAATATGAAATCTAATAAAGGGAGACCTTTGGTCTCAAAATCAGTTAACATCAGATAACAAAGACCAGAACACGGAACAAAGCAGCAACTGGACATCAATCCAAATAGGGAAATCACAAAAAATAAATCACAGTCAAAACACTGAAAATAGAGAAACAGAGAAGTCAGTACATGAACATTATAATAAAAAAGAGGGACTCAAAAGAAAATATACTTATAGATATTTCATAGAGAGAGGAAATCAGGATGATATAAAACAATTAGAAATTGATTCAAATTTAGAAAAATAGGGGTAAAAATTAAGGTGACTACAAAGGAAATTACCAATCTTATGCATCAAAAAATAAAACAAGAAACACATGAAGTTTCATCAAATACAAAACCACAAATAGTAAAAAGGATAAAACAAAAACATAAAGAGAACAGAAAACTAAATGGAACAGAGGAATTGTCCTCACCACACCAAAAAAAAAGGCATCAAAATGAAACCAGTAAGCTCATACCTATCAATAATCACATAGAATGTAAATGGACTAAATGCACCAATAGAGAGAGTGGCAGATTGGATTAATATATATATATATGACCTCCTGTCATGGATTGAATTGTGTCTTCCAAAAATATGTGTAACCATGTGGCTGGGCCATGATTCCCAGTAGTTTATGATTGCCCTCCATTTTGTGATTTTATTATGCTGTATATTCAAGGATTAGGGTGGGACTGTAAATCCCTTTATAAGATCACCTCCCTGCTCTGCTGTAAAGGGAGTTTCCCTGGAGTGTGGCTTCCAGCACTCATAATCCTGTCATACTACAAGAGATAAAAGGAAAGGGAAGCAAGCAGAGAACTGAGAACCTCACACCATCAAGAAAGTAGCACCGGGAGAAGAACACGTCCTTCAGACCTGATGTCCCTGCACCAAGATGCTCCCTGGACAAAGACTCATCCAATACTAGACTTTTCCTGCAGAGCTGACAAGAGGGAAAGCCTTCCCCTGGAGCAGACATACTGAATTTGGACTTGTAACCTACCAGACCGTGTAAGAATAAGCTTTCCTTTGTTAAAGCCATCCACTTTGTGGTATTTCTGTTAAAGCAGCACTAGCTAACTAAAACACCCATCTATATGCTAACTACAGGAGACACACTTTAGACTCAAAGATACAAACAAACTAAAACTTGAGGGATGGAAAATGTATATATTATGCTAACAATATTTTTCAAAAGAATAAATCAGGAGTGACAATATTAATCTCTAATAAAATAGACTTTCAAGTAAAATCTACCGCATTGGATAAGGAAGGTCATTAGATAATGATTTAAAGACCAACATTCCAGGAGGACATAAACACATTAAATATGTATGCACTCAATAACAAGACTCCAAAATGCATAACACAAACACCAACTGCATTGGAAAGAGAAACAGACAGCTACACAACAAAAGAACACTTCAGCATACCACTTTCAGTAAAAGAACATCTAGGAAAAAAAGTTCAGTAAAGAAACAGAAAATCTAAATGCCACAATCAACCTCAGACATACAGAACACTCCACCCAACAGCCACCAAGTATAGTTTCTTTTCCAGTGCACATGGAACATTCTCCAGAATTGACAACATATTAGGCCACAAAGTAATCCTTAACTAAATTCAAAGCACTGAAACACTCCAAATCATCTTTTCAGACCATAAAGCCAAAATTAGAAATCAGTAACAGGAAAAAGAAGGATAAAAAATCAAACACATGGAAACTGAACAATACATTGCTCAAATATAACTGGGTTATAGACAAAATCAAAGATGAAATAAAGAAATTCATGGAATCAAATGACACTGAAACCACATCCTACCAGAATCTGTGGAACATAGCAAAAGCAGTGCTCAGAGGTCAATTTATCTCAATAAATGCACACATTTAAAAAGAAGGGCCCAAATCAAAGCATTAACTCTCTAACTGGAACAAGTGGAAAGAGAGTAGCAAAAAACAAAGAAACAAACAAACAAAACTCCTTGGGCACCACAAGAAAGCAAATAATAAGAATTAGAACAGAACTAAATGAATTACACAGCAGAAAAATGACTTAAAGAGTTAGACCAAAAAGTGGTATTTTGGAAAGATCAACAAAACTGATAAACCACTGGCCAAACTCAAAAGGAAAACAAGACAGGAAGCAAATAACCCAAATAAGAAATGAGGTAGGTCATATTACAACAGACTTAACTAAAATTAATAGAGTTGTAACAGAATATTATGAGAAATTGTACTCTATTTGAAAATCTAGAGGAAAGAGACAATTTTTTAAAACTACAGTGCATAACAAACCTAACTCAAACAGAAGTAGAACAGGTAAATAAAACTACCCCAAAAGAAGAGATTGAGAAGGTAATCTAAAAACTACCAACTCAGCTGTGTGTTTAAGCTGAATTTCTAGGTAACTTGAAACAGATGCATATGGTTCTTATTTAGCTTTGCTTCAGCTTAAGTGCTACATCTGCTAACCTAAAGATTGGCAGTTCATATCTGCCAGGAACTCTTTGGAAACTCTTTGAGGCAGTTCTGCTCTGACCTCTAGGGTCACTATGAGTCAGACCCAACTCCATGTCAGTTTGGTTACTGCAAGAGGAAACCCTGGTGGCAGAGTGGTCACTATGAGTCCGAATCAACTCATCAGCAGTGGATACGGTTTGGTGTTAGTGAAAGAACTCCATAAGTTGGAACTGACTTGATATAATGGGTTTGGTTTTAAAATTAAGACCTAAATGATGGCCCTAGTAAAGTATTTCTTTGCTCATATGTCTTTGCAAAAGATGCAGAAGTAAAATACAGTAATACATTATTATGATGACTGTGGTTTTCCATTGTGAATCTGGCTATGCACATTAACAATTTCAATCATATTGGAGGGCTGTGCATAGTTTGGGGATGTGGCTAATGTTTAGTAAAATTGACAATATGCCATTTTACCTACTACAAACCAAGGCTGAGAGAAGGTTATGTGGCAGAACCAACAGACATGACAAACTTTTCTTAAATACTGACAGCTGTTAGGTTAGGGAACACAGTGGAAAGGGAAACCAGTAAAGGGTTAATGGGCACATGTCTCGCCATAGAAATAATGTGTTATGATGATTATGACAGTATCAGCTATTATTTACTAAACAACTACATATTTTTAATTTTGTGAATACCAGAAAAATATATATTACCAAGTGTACCAATACTCAAAACAGTCAAGAGATTCTGAGAGTGACATGATAATATCCCTGTTTTGTGACTACAGGAACTGAAGATACCAAGATGATTTGAATTATCTGAGATCTCGCAGTTCGTGAATGGCAGAATTCTGCAGTCTACCTTCTTTTCTGTGCCCCACACTTTCTCTCCAAGTGAAGTTACACACATGAGGGGAAAAAAAAAAAAAAAAACTGCCAACTAAAAACAGTCAAGGCTCTGATACCATCATTAGAGAATTCTACCAAACTTTTAGGAAAGAATTAACACCACTATTACAAAAGGTATTCCAGAGCATAGAGCAAAGCCAAAGCCAAGTGCCACCAGAGCATAGAAGAAGATGGAATACTCCCAAACTCATTTTTGGAAGCCAGCATAACCTTCATAACAAAAACATAACCTTCATAACAAAAACATAATCTTCATAACAAAAGGAAAACTACAGACAAATATCTCTCATGAACTCAGACATGTCTGCCCCCCAAAGTTCTAGCCAGCAGAATTCAAAAATATACCAAAAAATAATTCATGATGACTAAGCAAGATTAATAGCTGGGGTACAAGGATGGTTCAACATTACAAAAACAATCAATGAAGTCAACCACGTAAATAAAGCAAAAGACAAGAAAACACTCAATTTCATCACTTGATTCCAAAAAAGGCATCCGACAAAGTTCAACATACACTCGTGCTAAAAAGTCTTAGCAAAATAAGAATAGAAGGGAAATTCCTCAACACAATAAGGAGCATCTGTGCAAACCCAATAGCCAATATCATCCTAAACAGAGTCTGGAAGCAAGCCCATTGTCACCGTTTTATTCAGCATTGTCTTGGAGGCTCTAGCCAGAGCAATCAGGCACGGTATAGAAATAAAGAGCCACCAAATTGAAAGGAAGAAGCAAAAGTATTTCTATTTGCCAATTATATGACCTGATAGACAGAAAAGCCTAAAGAATCCACAAAAGCCCTACTGGAACTAATAGAAGAGTTCAGCAGAGTACTAGGACATAAAATAAAAAGACATGAGTCAGCTGGATTCCTTTACACTAACAAAGAGACCATCAAAGAGGAAATCACCAAATCAATATGATTTACAATAGCCTGTGTGGTGGTCAGGATTATGTCAACTTGGCTACTCCATATTTGGCTCCTGTATTAAGTGGCAGGGTGGTGTCTGTGGTGGCTTCTCACCCCTCAGCTCTCATCTCTCAACCTTCCACTACTACTGCTGGTCTGCTCACGTAGCAGGAGCTCCTGCTGTCTTCTTACGCCGTCTGGTTCCTGAACTTGAACTAGCAGCTATTGAATTCATCAGTCCTTACAGTCTGCGCTTTAGAGTCCTGCTCCTTGACCTGCCGATCCTGGGTTCGCCAGCCTCTGCCGCTCAGTCTTACCACCAGCTTGGGATCCACCGACCTACACAACCGGTGATCTAGAACTCTGGTCTCTGACCTGCTGACTTTGGGTTCATCAGCTCCCGTGGCCATGTGAGGCTTGTGCCAGGACTTGGGACATTCAGCTTCTGTGATTGCGTGAGCCATTTCCTATATCTCTATCTATCTATATTATAAATCTTTCTTTGTACCTACACGTGTTACTGGTTTTGCTTCCCTAGAAAACCCAGCCTAAAATAATTTGGTACTGACAGTGGTTCTTGAGTTCGGCTAATAGTAACACTGTTGCTAACTCTGCTCCTACTGGTAAACAGTGCCATGCTGAGCTGAGGTGGCCAGTACAGATCCGCAAAATAGCTCAACCAATAGATTAGATATTGGTGAAAGGTGACGCTCAGGGTGAAAACATGTGTGATGACTTTTCGAAAATATGTGTGGATGAGAAGTGTAAGGAATTTAATTGGCTGGTCCTACTTGCATTAGATAAGCTGGTGAAGGAAAGAGATGTGCTCAGAGCTTTGGAATCAAAGCTCTCATGTCATGTAAGGGACCTCAAATCTTCAACTTGTGCTTTCAAAGAAAACCTCATTACCTATAATAGCAGAGCCGATACTGCTGAAAGCCAAACCCAGATGCTTATCATCAGAGTGGCGGAATTACAAAGCCAGCTCAATTGCCAATCTCGGGAACTAGCTGAAATTAAAGTGAGGGCATTCATTGGGAAAAAATAGGACCTAGAAACTTGGAATGGAGACATATGGGTGGATGATATGGAAGCTAGGGACACTGAGCCCCTTACTTCCAGTGAATGGCTCCTGCCAGCTGAACCACACCCATGTGAAGGGATTACTTCATGTTTGTCTGCTAAACCGCCCTGCCCAGTAAAGCCATTATCCCCTCCACTCCAATCTAATGAGATTAGCTGCAGCCCAGCTGCTTCTGAAGAGCCCATTTCTGAGTTATTGCCTGGGGCAAGGCTTTACGAAAACATGCTGAAGTTTCTAAAAACACTTCTGCACTGCTGATTTGGGCTTCTAGACCTGTAACTAGACTTAAGTCCAAGCAAGCCCCAAAAGATGAAGTACAAAGTGTGATCCAGGAGGAGATACGCTGTAGTCCAAAGGAACTACTTGACTTTCCTAATACATACAAACAGAAACCTAGGCAATATGCTTGGTAATGGCCGCTAAGAGTGTGGGATAATGGTGCAAGGAACATAAAGTTGGATCAGTCTGAATTTCTTGACCTGGGTCCACAGACTCTTCATTCAATGTTTCAGCTCGAGAAGTTAGGAGAGGACCTAATAGTTTGTTTGGCTGGATTGCTGAAGCATGGCTGATGCAGTGGCCTACACTAAATCAAGTTGAATTGCCAGACCTGTCTTGGTATACTGTAGAAGAGGGTATCCAAAGGTTTGGGGAAATTGGCATGCTAGAGTGGGTTTATTCGGTTAGACCTTCAAATCCACACATAGAATGTCCAGAGGACACAACTTTTACCACAACTGTGAGAAACAAGTTTGTGAAGGGAGCTTCACGATCTTTGAAGACTGCTGTGATTGCCATTTAATGTAAATCAGATACAACAGGGGAGCTGCCCTAGCTGAATTAAGACACCTAACTACAATGCGGCTGACTGGACCTGGTGGTGGTAAGGGTCAAGTGGCTGCACTCAGTTGACACAGACAAGGTGGGCGTGCTTACAGTAATGGACAGCGGAGGCAAAATAGTAATCATAATAGTCTGACTTGTCTGCACATATGGAACTGGCTACTTAGTCATGGTGTCCCTAGGAGTGAAATAGATAATCAGTCTACTAAATATTTACTTGATCTGTATGAAAGGATGAATTCTAGGTCAGGTGAACAGCAGTCTAACTCAAATAACCAGAAGAGAGCCACGGTCCCTCAGTCAATTCCTAGACTTGAGCTAGTTTAAGGACCCACAACCCCTTGAATGAAGGGGAGGCCAGGTCTCTTTAGGAAGAATTCTGATACCCTGCCAAAAATTTATACTGTTAGTCTTTCTCCTGCCCTTCCCCAAAGGGATATATGGCTTTTTACGAGAGTGACTGTTCACTGGGGAAAAGGAAATAATCAGACTTTTCAGGGACTACTGGATACTGGTTCTAAACTTACACTAATTCCAGGAGACCCAAAACATCCCTGTGGCCCACCAGTCAGAGTGGGGGCATATGGAGGTCAGGCTATTGATAGAGTCTTGGCTCACGTTCGTATCACAGTAGGTCCAGTGTGTCCCCAAGCCCATCCTGTAGTGATTTCCCCAGTTCCAGAATGCATAATTGGAATAGATATACTCAACAGTTGGCAGAACTCCCACATTGGATCCCTGACAAGCGGAGTGAGGGCTATTATGGTGGGAAGAGCCAAATGGAAGCCGCTAGAACTGCCACTGCCTAGGAAAATAGTGAACCAAAAGCAACACTGCATTCCTGGAGGGATTGCTGAAATTACTGCCACCATTAAGGACTTGAAGGATGCAGGGGCAGTGATTCCCACCACAGCCTGCAAGAAGATAAAATACCTAATAATAAATCTAACCAAAGGCATAAATGACCTATACAGAGAAAATTAGAAGACTACTGGAAGAAACCAAAAGAGGCCTACATAAGTGAAAAAACCCACCCTGCTCATGGGTAGGAGAAGTTAACCTCATAAAAATGTCTATCCTACTGTCATGGTTTGAATTGTGTCCCCCCAAAAATGTGTGCAGCCACGTGGCTGGGATATGGTTCCCAGTATCTTGGGACTGTCCTCCATTGTGTGGTTTTGCTAACCTGTATGTTAAAGGATTAGGGTGGGGCTGTGAATTCCTGCTATGGGGGAAGTTCCCCTGGAGTATGGCTTGCCCCACCCTTAATGCTTTTAGCTTGCAAGGAATAAAAGGAAAAAGAACCAAGGACAATTTGAGAACCTCGCTACCATCAAGCAAGCAGCACCGGGAGCA
The DNA here is from genome assembly GCA_028571685.1 of Heterohyrax brucei. NCBI lineage: Eukaryota > Metazoa > Chordata > Mammalia > Hyracoidea > Procaviidae > Heterohyrax > Heterohyrax brucei. The sequence goes on from CM053146.1 coordinate 93,081,153, forward strand.
GAGCGCGTCATTCAGACCAGAGGTTCTTGCGTTAGGACGCTCCCTGGACAATGACTGATGCAATACCAGACTTTCCTCCAGAGCCGACAAGGGGAAAGTCTTTCCCTGGAGCAGACACCCTGAATATGGACTTGCAACTTACCGGACTGCGTAAGAATAAATCTTTCTTTGTTAAAGCCATCCACTCTGTGGTATTTCTGTTAGAGCAGCCCTAGCTGACTAAAACACCTACCCAAAGCAATCTGTAAATACAATGCAATCCCAATACAAAGTCCAATAACTTCTTTTTTAATGAGATGGAAAAATAGATCACAAACTTCATATGTAGAGAAAAGGAGTTACAAATAAGTCAAGAATTACTGAAGAAGAACTACAAAGTTCAAAGCATCACACTACTTGACTTGAGAACCTATTACACAGCCATAATAGTCAAAATAGCTTGGTACTGGTACAAAAATAGATATACATAGACCAGTGGAACAGAACAGAGAATACACGTATAACGTTATCCACCTGTGAGCATCGGGTATTTGACAAAGGCCCAAAGTCTGTAAACTGGGGAAAAGACAGTTTCTTTAACAAATTGTATTGATATAACTGGATATCCATCTGCAAAAAAATGAAAGAAGACCCATGTATCACATCATGAACAAAAAAAAATAACTCAAAATGGATCAAAGACCTAAACATAAAATGTAAAACAATAAAGATCATGGAAGAAAAAATAGAGACAATAGTGGAAGCCCTAACACGTAGCATAAACAGACTACAAAATATTACTAACAAAGCACAAACACAGAAGAAAAAATATGTATCTGGAAATTCCTAAAAATCAAACACTTAACACTCGTCCAAAAGCTTCCTTACCAGAGTAGAAAGGCTACCTACAGACTTGGAAAGAATTTTTGGTTACCTTGAATCCATCTGGTGTCCAATCTTCATAATCTACAAGGTACTGCAAAACAGCAACAACAAAAAAAAAAGAGAGAAATAACCCAATTAAACAATGGGCAAAGGATGTGAACAGGACTTCATTAAAGAAGACATCCAGATGGGTAACAGACACATGAGGAAATGCTCACAATCATTAGCCACTGGAAAATCCAAATCAAAACTATAATAATATACTATCTCCCCCCAACAAGATCAGCACTAATCCAAAAAACACAAAACAAATGTTGTAGAGAATACGGGAAACTAGAAATCTTCTACATTGCTGGTGGGAATGTAAAATGGTACAACCACTTTGAAAATCCATTTGGTGGACTCTTAAAAAGCTAGAAATAGAAATACCATATGCTCCAGTAATCCCACTTCTTAAAACATATCCTGAAGAAAAAAGGGCTGTCACACAAATAGCTACATACACATCAATGTTTATTGCAGCATTGTCCACAATAGCAAGAAAGATGGAATCAGCAGATGAATATGTAAACCAACTGTGGTGTATTCACCCACTATAATACTGTGCAATGATAAAGAACAGAGATAATCTTAGGAAACATTAACATGGAGTCAGCTGGAAGACATTATGCTGAGTGAAATTAGCCAGCTACAAAATGACAAATATTGCATGAGACCACTATTATAAGGACTTTAGAAAAGGTTTAAGGACAGAAGAAAATAATCTTTGATGGTTACAAGGGTTGGGGTAGGGAGATGAGTATTCATAGATTAGATAGCAGATAAGAACTGGATTAGTTGAAGAAGGCAGGTGAGTACAGCTGGACTGTATCAAAGCTAAAAGTTCTCCTAAACACGATCTAACATTTTGAAGGACAGAGTAGCAGGGACAGGGGCCTGGTGACGACGGTTTCAGTGGACATTTAGGCTAACCGGCATATGGAAGATTTTGTATTTTCTTTTTAAGAAAATGTTCTGCATACCACTGTGAGGTGTAGCATCTGAGGTCTTAAAAGCTAGCAAGAAGCCATCTAAGTAGATTAACTGGTCCCAATCCACAGGAGCAGAGACGGTGGAAGACATTAAAGAAGTGAGGAAAATATGAGACAGAAAGTTTCCCATGATGTAATAATACATCAGCAGTAAACCAGGAGAACTCTATGGACATCAGCAATAAACCAGGAGACCTCCATGGTGCCGAGCCACCACCAATGACTGCCCTGATAGGGAACACAACGTAACGTCACTGATGTAGCAGGAGAAAAATGAGTGTTCAGAACCAGTCTACTAGAAGACCACACTCGATGGTCAATCAGACCAGAGGAGCCCCTGAAGATGTGGCCCCCAAGACTGTTTGTTAGCCCAGAGTGTAAAACAGTACTGAAGCCAACTCTTCGAACAAAAATTGGACTTGAGTACAAGACATAGATTGATGTTGATGAACACTGTGCTTCTTGGCCTAAATACGTAAGCAAGGCTCTCTGAGCAGCTTTTGCCCAGAGGTGAGATGAGAGGGCAGAGGGGGACAGAAGGAGGTTGAATGACAACAGGAAGGTACAGGATGGAAAGTAGGACTATTTGGTCACAAGGTGGGCAGAGCAGTTAGAGCTGTAAAGCAGTGTGGGTGTGGGGTTTTATATGGCAAACTGACTTGGATTGTGAACTGTCACTTAAAGCACAATAAAAAATATTTTTTAAAATTACAATTACATTGAATCCAAAATTACATATGAGAAAAGAATAATCTTTTTTTTTTTCTTTTTCCATGAACTAGCTTGGATCACTGACATTTGTATTAAGTTTCCATAGTGTACATAAATAATGTGTTATTTTCTACCCGATTAGAATGTTTAATTATCATACTTAGAAACTAATGTAAGCAGAATGGAAACAGAATGGAACTAATGTAAACAGAATGGAACAACACAAGCAGTCCATGGCTTAAAATTTGTAAGAACAAAGTCAAGACTCAGAAAAATGGTTATATATCCCAAAACTCTATTAAACCATTAGAATAAATTAATTAAAACTTACATAAAAAAACAAAATGGCTCTTACAGTGCCAAGATACATTATTTGTAGTTAAAATAATCTCAAACAAAATGTAGACAGCACAGAATCTTGACCAGCTTAAGAAATCAAAAACTGGAAAACATTAAGTGCACCAAAGCCCAAGACAAATTTTTGTTTGATTTTTCTTGCCTCATAGACTGTTTTGTCAAGGAAGATATTCAAGCATTTTTGGCATGTAAGTTTTTGCTTGAGTCATTCCTGTAAGAGCAAAAGTGAATGCCTCAGCTTCTTTCTCTGGCAACACCTTCGAAATAAGTTCTCTTTGTAATAGGACTGTTGTTGGCTGTGGGGAAAGTCGCAGGGTGATTTATTAAAGACTGTCAAGTCTCTTTTGTTCTCTTATGAGTTCTTTGGCTCTTCTGTTTGAGTTTGAAAGTTTTAATATAATAGACCTCCTAATCTGTGATTTTTGGTATCGGGTTTCTTGAAATAAACTCTACTTCTCATTTCCAGTTGTGTTATTGATCCTTTAAAGGGCATGTCTATATGCCCTCTCTGCTTACTTTCAAAAGCACAGGGCTGTTGCTCCTCCTTTGAAGTCAGACAAACCTTTGTTTAAAGAGGAGTCAACAAGGAACCTCACATTTACTATGTGTGGAATAAAATTGGCTCTGTGTTTATACTGATAACATTTTAAGGCAGAACAATAGTTTATAACCCTTATTTTTGAAAAGTTCTTTTCTGCAACATTCAAACATAGCTTTTTGTTGGCTCTAATACACATAGATAAAGTCCAGTTTTAGCTCTATGTAGCAGCAATATTGAGAGATAAAATTAATAGAACAGTTCCATAAAGGATGAATTTTAAAATGTTAATCAAAGTTTGTTCTTTTTTACTGGCCTTAAATGAAACAAAAGACTCTTCTATTGCTTATAAAAGGAGGCAGAAAGCAAAACAGTTCTGAATACTAAAATCAAAAACCAAACCCATTACTCAGGAGTCTATTCTGAATTATAGTGACTTTAAAGGACTGAGTGGAACTGCCCCACGGGATTTCCAAGGCTGTAATCTTCAAGAAGGCCAACTGTCACATCTGTTTCCCATGGACCAGCTGGTAGGTTTCAACCACAGATTTTTTTTTATAGCAGTCCAATGCTTAACCACTGTGGTACTGGGGAAGAGTCTTAAATCTATTCAAGTGAAAAGATTTATAACAGTTAAAAATGTCAAAAAAAAGGCATCACTAAGTCACTCAGTGACAAGAATAGATGTCTATTCATTAGAAGTATTTTATATTAGATTGTATTTTTTTGGAGGCCAGAGCAGTAAGGTAGGAGGGAAATTAACAAATTTTAGTCAAATTGCAAAACAATGGAAGTGAAGAAAGAGTGGACAAATATTTGTTGTTGTTAGGTGTCATCAAATCAATTTCTATTCATGTTGACCCCATGTGACAGGGAAGAACTGCCCTGTTGCATTTTCTTGGCTGTAATCTTCACTATGGGAGCAGATGGCTAGGTCTTTCTCCCAAGTGGCTGCCAGGTGAGTTCAAATTATTCACCTATTACTTGGCAGCTGAGTAGTTAACCATCGAGCAACCAGGGCTACTGATGGAGAAATATCTAAAAGGTGGTAAAGAAAAAAGAAAGTAGGATTTAGTGAAGTTAAATAAATATTGTACATTAAAAAAAGGAGTTACTTCTCCAACTATGTCATATTCATTAAAATAGTGACATGCCTATGAGTCACAGACATGTAGTCATAACCACCAAGAAATGAAGATACTAAATAGAGATTATCGGGGGTAATGGCAATCAGACAAGAGTAGAGCACATGTTGCTGTTGTTATTAGGTATCGTCAAAGTGGTTCCCATTTACAGCAACTGTACATACAACAGATTCAAGTATCCCTTGGACCTGTGCCATCCTTATAACTCTAGTAAGTTTGAGCCCTGTACGAGCCCTAGTGGCGCAGTGGTTGAGCACTCAGCAGCTAAGCCAAAGATAGACAGTTGGGACCTACCAGCTGCTCCGTGGAAGAAAGATGTGGCAGCTTATTTCTGTAAAAGCTTACAGCCTTGGAAAACCTGTGGAGTAGTTCGACTATATCTTATAGGGTCACTCATAGTCTCACTAAGAGTTGATGGCAATGGGTTTATTTTTGATTATGTTTTGAGCCCATTGCTGCAGCCCTTCTGTCAAAGCGTCAGTTCATCTTGTTGCAGGTCTAGTTCTTTTACACTGGACTTTCACTTTACCAGGCATGACGTCCTTCTCCAGGGACTGGTCCCTCCTGACAACAAATCCAAAGTAAGTGAGACAAAATGTCGCCATCCTTTTTTCTGACGATCATTCTGGATGTATTTCAGGATAGACTGGTTCATTTCTCTGGCAGTCAATTGTATATTCAGCATTGTTCACTAACACTTTAACTCAAATGCGTAGATTTTTCTTCAGTTTTCCCTTTTTATTGTCCAGCTTTCATACGTATATGAAGCAGCTGAAAAGACCATGACTTGGATCAAGCAAACCTTAACTATCAAAGTGATGTCTTTGATTTTTAAGATTTTAAAGAGATCTTTTGCAGCAGATTTACCCAGTGCACAAACAATTCTTCACAGGCTGATTATCCTCCAGTTTAGGCAGGCAGATTGTCTGCATGCAACATGGCCAATGTCCTAATATTTGCTTTATTTCTGGGATTTCTAACATTTGGCATCAGACACTTGGAATATTTTTCAAATTTATTATCCTATCTCATTTATTTACCACATTTGTTTTTTCCTTTTTAAGGAAATTTCACTTAACTCTATTTTCTAAGGAAATCCTGATGATATAGTAGCTAAATGCTATGTCTGCTAACCAAAGGTCAGCAGCTCAAGTCCACCAGACACTCTTTGGAAACTCTATGAAGGAGTTTTACGCTAATCTATAGGGCTGCTATTAGTCAGAATTAACTCGATAGCAGTGGGGTTTGTTTATTTTCTAAAAAAAATTGTATCAAAAAATGTGTTATGGTACGTTTAATTCAAATCACCACTATTTTGTTCTCTGGGTACTGTTTTCCACAGCAATATATTTTTTCTCATCTCTCCTTGAGTATTCTGGGGTTCAGTTCTTCTCTGGCCCATGGAGTTGCCATGAGTCGCATCTGACTCAACGGCACTTGGCTTGGCTGGCTGGCATCTCTCCTAGAAAACTGACTTTGTGTCATCCAAGTTCATGTTTCATTTTCAGGAGCTTTCCTCAGATACATGTTGATCCATGGCTGGAAGTATTACATAGTTGGGCAGAAACTTGGTGCCTGTAGGCAAAGTTTATCAAGTGAAAGTTTCACTTCCACAATCTGGCAGTATCTTCAGGTATTTAATTCAGGCTGGCTATATAAGTCATAAAAAATTTCCTGTTCCCTGCTCAAAGGATATGAGTCTGACCACCAGTGAAGGGGCCTGTGGATTTTGTGAGTCACTGTTTGAGTCCTGGTGGTGTAGTGGTTAAGAGCTTGGCTGATAACCAAAAAGTCAGAAATTCAAATCCACCGGCCACTCCTTAGAAGCCCTATGGGTAATGATACAAGACAAGAGTATGCTTCTTGGCTTAAATAGACACATTAGGCTAACTGGGCAGCTCCTGTCTAGAGACAAGATGACAGGGAGGAGGGGAGGCAGGAGAAGCTGCGTGAATGGACATAGGAAATACAGGGTAGAGAAGAGGAGTATGCTGTCACAGGGTGGGGAGGGCAGCTAGAGTTACATATCAGTGTGAGTGCAAGATTTTTACAACAAATCGACACAGATTGTAAACTTTCATTTAAAGCACAATAAAATGTTTCTGAAAAATAAAGAAAAGAAACCCTGTGGAACAGTTCTACTCTGTTCTATAGGGTCACTGAGTCCAGATCAACTCAACTGCAGTGGGTTTGGGCATTTTGTGTTTTGGTGGAATTTTAACTACTATCTTGTTTTTAGTATTGCATTCCTGCATTAGCTGCCCCTGCTGTGCGGCAGTACACATGCATCTGTCTCAGCCTCTCCAAGGACCAAGCTTTTCAGTTTCTGCTGGTTTGAGAGAGGACCCTGAAGATCTACCAGTTTTCTTAAAAAGAGTTCAGTAAGCCTTTTTGCTTTCAAACTGAAATTTCTCCCAGCTTTAGAGCTACCTGTTACTAAGGCTTGCTTCTGCAATGAAATCATGCTTCCTCTGGGCTGCCCCTGCTACAGCTCAGGTACCCTGTTGCTCAGGTTTGTGAAATCAGTTTCCACTAACCTATGTGCTTTTCCACTTCCAAAATTGTGGTGTAAAGGTCACCCTTTAATTATTATTTTGTGCATGAGGATTTACTCTTTATGTGAATATCTTACTATCATTTAGTACGATTTTAGGAGGAAGTTGGGCAGGTACATGTTTAACTTTCATCTTAAACAGAAAGCCAATCCAATTGTTTTTAAATTGTTTTAAAATCTGATTTATTTTTTTAAAAATAACACTTGTATAAAATAAGTATCTTCATGACGTCAGACTCATTTGTCATGCTAGCTGTTCTTTTTGCCTGTTGAAATATGGTAAGCCAAAATCACCTATTAAAAAATGCTCAATAGTTTCTCAAGTTCCACAGGATAAAAATTAAGCTTTTTAACATAAACCATGTCCCAGGAGTCACCATAGTAAAGTTCAAAAGTTGTGTGTTTGAAGTCAGGCAAATTCAAATTGGAAAAAAAAAAAAAAATGCATTAACAGGATATGGCAGCTCTCTGACATTGAAGGCAACTGCTTCATATCATATCTAATAGCATAGTTTTCCACCTCAACAAAGTAGACTTATTATTAATAAACTTACAACACACTTACAGAACTTAAATGAGGTACCATTTGAATTATAAAATTTCTTACTAAGTGTCAAGTAGGTGCAGAGATTGCCAATAAAAACATGATTTATATACAGGAACTGAATAGACAGCATTTGCTTATAGGGCAGAGAAGAGTTAAATCCTCATTGGCTCCCCATGCCAGTGGGTCATTCTCCACAGCCAGCTCCAGGTGTGAGGCTGCATGCATCTTCTCCAAGTCACGTGAAGTATCCTGTCCCCTCCCCAGTGTGAACAAATGGAGCCACGGGGTTGGCCAGCCCCATGTGATGCACACGCACAATCAGAACAAAGACCTACTCATCTGATCATAGCAGGAAGACATCACCTCACCAAGAGAGGGCCCAGTATAAGTGGTAGTATCTTCTCTAAGTAGATTTTCCAGATCTGAGTTCCTGAGGCAGCACGGGTGTGGGAGAGGGGGTGGTAGAATCCAGCTAGGGCTGCTCTCCAAACAGCATGCATCAAATGCATATTCACTTATATAAATAAAAAATTTAAAGCCACCAAGTTATGAGCATATGGTATAGCCAGTACATCTCACTGTGAGATGTACTTACCAATCAACAAAATTACTTAAAGCCTATTGACTGCAATTCCCTGAATATCTGTCTGCAAGTAGGGTTAATTTTTTTCAGAGCTGGAAACAATTGAAATAACTCGACTAGGAATACTTAATGGAAATTATCAAAGTTTATATTTGATATGTATCCAAGCTGGGTTGAAAGTTGTACTATTAATAATTGATAAAGAATTTGAACACAAAACTTTTAAAATATAAATGTTGTATTCTTTCCAAGACAGCATTTTTCCTTTCATTTATGAGATTCTTTTTAAAAATGCAGAATCATACTTTGTTTCTCTTCGGAAACAATACATGAATATGTATATGCTGTGTAATTTTGTTCTACGTAGTTGAGAGTACATTTGAATTTATATATTCAAATAAACTTTATACACACTGCTACATCACCAAAAGCATGCTGGCCAGAAAATCTTTGTGTAATTATGTATAGAAAAGTATCATTTCTCACATATACCAGTAAGTTTAGACACAGTAGTCATTTACGTAGGGTATGAAAGGCTATTTTTCATTTCCAAATAAGTAAAAATGAGTTAAAAAGAAATAGTTACTATTAGATAGTCAAACTTAGATAAAAAATTTTCATTTTCAAAAATCTCCTTATTTAAGTTTAGTAATAGCATAGTAATTTTAAAGATTATAGCCTAAAAAACCCCACAGGGAAATTCTATTCTATCACACAGGGTCCTTAAAAAAAAAAAAAAAAAAAAAAAAAAAACTGCCATCAATTCTGACTCATAGGAAACCCTGGTAGTATAGTGGTTAAGTGCAATGGCTGCTAACTAAAAGGTAGGCAGTTCAAATCTTCCAGGCACTCCTTGGAAACTCTGTAGGGCAGTTCTACTCTGTCTACAGGGTCACTATGATTTGGAATTGACTGGACAGCAATGTATTACGGGGTCCTTATGAAGTGAAAAGTGACTTAGGAAATCTAACACCAATAGCAATTTTAAAAACATAATGCTATAAATTCCAAAATGGATATTAAAATTGATTAAAACATACAAGAACATTAGTGGGGGGGGAATATGGGAACAAGGTAAAGAAAGATACAGCAATGGTTATTTCTATTATTTCTGAAAATTCCCTGCTCAAATGACTAATTCCCCTAATTCTTTTCATATTTTCTGAAATATTTTCCCTTTTCTTTTATGAGATCCTCTCATTCTACTTAAATACAGATTTTTGATCCAAAGTTGTTTATTAAAAAATATTCTGTGATTCCCTGAGTTCCACAGGATAAAATTTTAGCCATTTAAATTACATAAAATATCCCCTATCATCTTACCTCTACTTAAAACCAAAAGCAAACCGACAAAACTCTTTGCCATTGAGTTCTACAGCATAAAATTTTAGTCATTTAAATTATATAAAATGCCCCATGTCATCTTACCTCTACTTAAAACCAAAAACAAACCAACAAAACTCTTTGCCATTGAGTTGACTGACCTGTAGTGACCCTAGTTGACACAACAGAACTGTCCCCATAGGGTTTCCAAGCAGTGGCTGATGGATTTGAATGGCCAATCTTTTGGTTAACAGTGGTATCACTTACCTTTTTCTATTCTTCACATTGATTTCTAGAGATTTAAATGATATAGCACACACTGACATTTTAATGGCAATGCTTCTATTATAACCTTTTTCTTTTTTTTGAAATGTTTCCTTTCTCTATGTCTTCTAACTCAGCTAAGATAAACTTTAACTCAAAATGTTTTCTTTCCAAAAACCTAGTGCCCTCTGCTCCATTTCCTGAAACATATAATGCTTAATCTCACCCAAAGGCTTTCTGAGGGCCTTCTTGGAAACTCTTTTCTCTCTTGCTCCACTTTCCTCCTCTCTCTTCCTGCTTTATTCAAAATTCTCGTTTCTGCTTAATGAAATGTTCTCAGTAAGATCTCTCGGTCTTCCATAACTGAGGCTCATTACTCTTTTAGGAGTTCTTATGAATTCTTAATATTTCCTTTATAGTACTTATCACATTTTGTGATTTTAGGAGGTTATAACCTACCGCTGTAGAAAACTGTTCATTGAAGAAGTTCATTTAAAGAAAATCCTTTCAGCCAATATTTGTTATACCTTGACCTTTAAATGTCAAACCACCTATATATATTTTTCTTTGTTATCTCTTTTAATGTACGTCTGCTTAACTGACCAAGATTGTTGTAACCACTGGTATCATGTTTGACTGGCAGTAGTGAAATATTCAACTAAAATGCCTGAATGAATAGAATGTGTGATTATCTCATGTTATATTTCTGGAAGTAGAAACCTCAAATTTTATGAAGGGAATTAATAAAATCATCAAAGATTAGGTCTTATACTGTCCTCTTTACTATCCTTGACACATTATTAAATGTGTTGTATCAGAATTCTCATATATGCTAAATAAATGTAGAGTATGCTTATGTACAATTTAAAGTTATAGATATGCTTCACTGTATATCAAGACTATAATGTATTTACTTTGTCTTAATTATAGTTTTTTTTTAATATTGAGATTAAAACCAAATATTTTTAAATTTTAGATAACATAGACAGAAAATGAAGAAGAAAGATGTTTGTTTTTATAACACAGTTAGTGATTGGTCAGACAGTCACATCTAATTTAGGTCTTTTTTTTTTCTTTCAATATTGCTTATGATAAAATAGGCTTGTTTTATATACTTATCCTTGAAGGAAACAGAGCTTTAGATAGAATTACATAGTCACGTTAATGCTGGAATTTTAAAAGTATTTTTAATTGATAGTTTGTCAAAAATAAGCATTTATAATCCAATTTTGCATAGTTAAATGCAGTAAGTAAGCCATCTTACCAAAGGCTTTAATGAAAAAATATGTGAGAAGAGTTTATCTGATAAACTCCTAAGGAAAACTTATTTGGATAAACTTCAGTGGAAGTTGTTATTCCATAGAAATGTTTTTTTCATGTTCATTCAATTCTACAGCAGAAAATACAATTCTTATAGTGCTTAATATATTTTACTAGTATTACTTTACAACATGACCAATGTATTCAATAATGAGATGAAACTCGAATACCTTTTGAAACTTACAACCACTTATACCTCAACTACTGTCACTCTCAGTAATTCTATTTCTGTGGGACCTCCTCATCTATTCTCCACACTTCTCTGATCTGTTTTGTACTCTAGGAGGCTGAGATCTATAGCCTGCATTCCAGGTTCCATTGCCATGGCTTCAAGTAGAGGCTGTATCTTGTACCGCATTATCAGTAGATTAGAAAATGTAAAAGAAAGGTCAGGATAGTCATTCCTGTGATGCCTTCTGTTATGGATTGAATTGTGTGTTCCCCAAAAATGTGTCAACTTGGCTAGTCCATGACTCCTAGTGTCTTGTTATTGTCCACAGTTTTCTCATCTGATGTGATTTTCTTATGTTCTGTAAATCTGAGGTAGGACTTAACCTACAAGGGTAAACTGTGTCTTAAATCAATGTCTTTTGAGAAATAAGTGAGCAGAGAGACAGGAGACCTCATACCGCAAAGAAAGCAGTGCCAGAGGTGACCAAAAGAGAAAACCTTCCCCTGGAGCTAACATCCTGAATTCAAATTTATGACACACTAGACAGAGAAAGAATAAACTTTTGTATATTAAAGCCATCCACTTGTGATATTTCTGTTATAGCAACTGTCATAACACAGGTGCTTAAGGCCAGGAATATTGATGCATGATTCTGGCAGACTCAGCAATGGAGGTGCAGTAGGTGCTGTCATACCAGATTTATTGGTACAGCAGTGGCAGGCAGGTACAGCATTCAGCAGTTTCAGCTGTGTCATGGCACAGTGGACTTATATACAGGCTTAAACAAAGGTGACTGGCAGCCAGATATATGAGCTTCAAGGTTATAAACAAGTTATGTAATTATTGCTGAATCACTCTCAACTGGAAGACCTGTTACTGACTGGAAGGCCTGAATGAGACAACGTTCCATGCTAGCCCCACAGCAACAATAGATAAGCAAGGCATCTTCCCTGTTAAACTCCAGTTCGGCAGTGGTACATTTGTTATTTAAAGCTACAGATTATGTAGGACAACCATAATTCCATGACTATGGTGCTGTTTGTTTAGAGATTTGAGACTACCCAAAGCACACCAATGCTTATTGCAGCACTGTCCACAATAGCAAAAAGACAGAATCAACCTAGGTACCTACCAACAGATGAATGGATAAACAAAGTATAGTATATTCACACAATGGAATACTATGGAATGATAAACAACAACAATGATTTTAGGAAATAGCTGATAACACAGGATCCTCTGGAAGACAATGCTAAGTAAAATTAGTCAGATGCAAAAGGACAGATATTGTTTGAGACCAGTATTACACAGACTTAAAAAGTGTAAACACAAGAGAAAATAATCTTTGATGGTTTCGAGGGTAGGGACAGAGGGAGAGGGAGATTCACAAATTAGACAGTAGATAGCATTTCAGGTAGGTAACAGGAGTGACAGTATGCAGTAGAAGGGAGGTTAGCACAACCAGACTATACCAAAAGCTGAACGGGTTCCTAAATACAGCCCAACATTTTGAAGGACAGAGTAGCAAAGACAGGTGTCTAGGGCCCATGGTTTCAGGGGACGTCTAGGCTCACTGGTATAATTTTTTCTTTTTTTAAAAAAATGTTCTGCATAACACTTTGTAAGAGGCAGCTAAAGACTTAAAAGCTAGCAAGCTATCATCTAAGTAGCACCAATTGATTTCAATCCATCCGGAACAGAGGAGAATCAAGGATATCAAAGACTGAAAACAATATGAACCCAGGAGACAGAAGGGGCCATAGGATCTGGAGACTCTGTCAGAACGAGACCGGAAGAACTAGACACTGTCGAGCCACCACCAATGACTGCCCCGACAGAGAACACAATGTAAAGTTCCTGATGTAGCAAGAGAAAAATGGGTGGGTGGAAGTACAATTCTATTCAAAGATCGGGCTTAGTGATCTGTCAAACTGGAGGGTCCCCTGAGGACATGGCCCCCAGACTCTCTGTTAGTCATGATCTGAATCTAAGTAGCATGGACAACTCTACAAAGATTTGACTAGACTATAAGATGCAGAGTGATACTGGTGAAGAATCTGCTTTTTGGCTTAAATATATACATGAGCTCTTGTCTGCAGGTGAGAAGAGAGGGTAGATGAATACAGGAATTGAAAGGGTGCTGACAGCAAAGCATGAAAATGAGAAGTGTGCTGTTTGCAAGAGGGGTGATATAGTGGGGAAGTAGTTAGAATTGCATAGTGGTGTATGGGAGGGGGTATTATATGCAAATTGACTTGGATTGTAAAAATTCACGTGAAACACAATAAACTATTAAACATATACACACAAAGAGTGCCCAGAGGTATGGCAGAGGAAAGGCCTGGTGATTTACTTCCAAAAGATTAGCCACTGATGATTGTGTGAGGCATATATAATCCTACTCTGACACATGCAAGGTCATCATGAGTCAGAATCTACTCAAGGGCAACTGATTTACTGTGCCTACCTTCGGATCTAGATGTGCCACTTCAGGTCTCGGTGGGATAAAGCCTTCAAGGTATTGCTGTCCCTGTGTGCTTCTATAACTGTGCTCATTTCTTTCTTTTTTTTAAAGCTATTATTTTTCTTAACTTTTTTATTTTTATTAATTACAGTAAAAGAATAAAATTTCTAGCATCTATCAACTATCTCATCTATGATAAACCCTCAGGCCCCCCCAACCGATATAGCCAACATAGTCATTTTCTTCTGTGGATAATTCTCTTGTTAAGTCGTTATAACAGGGGTCTCATACAAAATTTGTCCTTTTGACACAGATTGATTTCACTCAGCATGAGCTCATCCAAATGAGACTATGTTATGAGATGTTTTCTAAAATCGTCATTGTTTTTTCTCATAGTACACTGTTCCATTGAATATATGCACCATAGCTTGCTTATCCATTCATCTGTTGATGAGCATCAGGGTTGATTCCAGCTTTTTGCTGTTGTGGACTGTGCTGCAAAAACATTCGTGTACATGTGTCTGTTCATGTGACAACCTTTGTTTCTGAAGCATAAATTCTCAGCAGTGGAATTACACGATCAAGTGGCATATCTATCTCCAGCTTTTTAAGGACTTTATTTACCTCCAGCTTTTTTGTTGTTGTTGTTGGTCCCTTTTTTTTATTAAAAATTTTTTTTTTTTATTTAACATAACTGAGTAAAAATGTACATTCACATGTAAATTTACATGCCCCCGTATATGCAGCTTCCACTGCTCTCCCTGTCCGGTGACTGCACACTATTCCTCTCTGCTCCATACATGTCTCATCCTCCCAACAGTCTCCTTTCCCCTCCTCTCCGTCCACTCCCCTTCCTCCAGCCAGAGGTCAGCAAGATGATATCCTATAGATGTATAGAACCATAAAGTGCTTCCAACATATGGTTACTCTGCATTGCCAAGTCCATTCCATTACTGTCCAAAGAGTGGACCTTTGTTATAATTTATGGGAATGGGCAGCATCAGGGCCGGGGGCCATGCTCTCAGAGGAACCCCAAAACTGCTGGACCATCAATTGAGGTCTTTTAGTGGAGATCTCATGTTGCACCTCTTTTTATTCTTGTGTTGCCAGTGAGGCTCCTCTCTGTGAGCTCCGTCATGGCTATCACTGGTGGTGGCCAGGCACCATCCAGTTCTTCCGGTCCCAGGTCGATGTAGGCACCCACTCTTGTGGGTCTCTCTTTCTTCTCGGTTGTCTTTACCGCATGCCATTTTGGCCCTCGGTGAGCATCCGTTCCTGCTGAGTTGGGACCATTTTCTGTGTCCTCGGATGGCAGCTTGGCAGCTTTTAAGACCCCAGACGCCACTCACCAATGTGGGGTGCATAGAACTCTCTTAGCAAAACGCTAGTTGTGCCAATTGGCCTGGAATTCGCCTAAGAGCATGGTCCCCCGCCCCCCGCCTCAGCTACTCTATCCTTGCAGTATTGAGTTAAGATGGAAGGAGTACTCAAGTTATGCTGAAGTCCACTTAATGTTGTTCTTGTTCCTAATGTGTGCTGTCACCGCTTTCTCCCAACTAGATTTCTAGTAACTACCTAAACTAAACCCTCCCCCCCTTGCCCTCCCTCCCTTCCTCCCCTCCCTTGCAGCTGTCAAAGAGTCTTTTCTTCTATACACAAGTCTGTTTTGGAGATCTTATCGTAGAGGTCTCATACAGTATTTGTCCTTTTGTCGCTGACTACTCTCACTCAACATAATGTCTTCCAGTTGAAACCAGGTTAGGAGATGTTTCCTGGAATCATCGTTATTCTTTATCATTGCGTAGTGCTCCACTGAGTATATGTACCACAGTTTACCTATCCATTCTTCTATTGTTGGGCATCTAGGTTGATTCCACCTTTTTGCTATTGTGGACTGTGCCGCGATAAACATTCTGGTGCATGTGTCCGTTGGTGTGAAAGACCTTGAATCTGTAGGATATATTCCAAGTAGTGGAATTACTGGGTCAAATGGTATATCAATATCCATTTTTTTAAGGAAGCGGCAGATTGCCTTCCAAAGAGGCTGGACCATTTTGCAACCCCACCAACAGTGTAGGAGGGTTCCACTTTCTCCACAGCCTCTCCAGCATTTGTTGTTTTGTGTTTTCTGGATCATGGCCAATCTTGTTGGGGTGAGATGGTATCTCATTGTTGTCTTGATTTGAATTTCTTTAATAGCTAAAG
Source organism: Heterohyrax brucei (assembly GCA_028571685.1). NCBI lineage: Eukaryota > Metazoa > Chordata > Mammalia > Hyracoidea > Procaviidae > Heterohyrax > Heterohyrax brucei. The sequence continues at coordinate 93,097,231 of CM053146.1, forward strand.
ATCGTGAACATGTCCACATGTGTTTTTTGGCTGCCTGGATCTCCTCTTTAGTGAAGTATCTGTCCATCTCCTTTGCCCATCGCTTAATTGGATGGTTTATCTTCTTCTTATTGATATTTTGTAGTATCTTATAGATTATGGAGATCAGGCGTCGATTACCTCCAGCTTTTTAAAATTTTATTTATCTTTAGATTATTATTTTAAGGATTTTTATCACCCCCAGCTTTTTAAAACTTCATTTACCTTTAAATTATATCATTCTTCCCACAGCCATCACAAGTAACACATCCTTCTTTACATTTTATTATTTTATTTACTAATTATCTCCTATATACTGTACAGTTTACTATTTATTGTGGATAGTCTATACATTGTCTATACATGTGGTGTACAGTCTATATTTTCCTACTGTAAGTGCTACAAGAACAGGGTTTTTTTTGTTTTGTTCAAGAAAGCAACTTTATATCCTCGAACAGGGCCCAGCATATTATAGATATTTAACAATATTTGTTGAATAAATATTTCAGAAGTTGCATTGAGAATTCTACTGTAGTATGCTAAGGACTCATTTCCTCTTATTTCTAAATTGGCAAATGGACTAGCAACTCCTATCCCTGTTTCTTGTTGGACTGTTGAAGCAGATGTTCTCTTGTTACCAAACCAGCATTGTCTATGTTTCAGTCAATAAAAGCAGTTTCAGCAGAACAGGTTAAGTTCACTAAGATTATAAAAGGATCCATTGGAGTTCTGCTTAAAAGGACAATAAGTCTCTGGAGTTCTTATCTGAGACAAATCCATTGTGGACAAATCCCCAGATTGCCCATAATGGTATTTTGGAAAGGAAAAGAGTCTCTTTCTCTTTTAGCAAACTTTATTTAGTCCAAGGATTTCATATTTGAGATTTCACATGTATATTACCATGTTACAGGCCCTGCTTTCCATTACTAACTTTAAAAGTGTAGTAGCCTTTCAAGATCTGATTTCTGCATATTTATCTTTAATCCTTCTATTGTACATCTAATTTACATGATCCAGTGCGGCTCTTGCTCAGACTCGCTCATTTCCTGAAATACATTGTGCTTTTGCTCAGTGACTAAGGGCTTGGCTTCTAAGCCTGCTTGAATCCACCAGTTGCTCCCTGGAAACATTATGGGGCAATTCTACTCTATCCTATAGGGTCACTATAAGTCAGAATCAACTACAGAGCAACAAGTTATGGTTTTTAACAGATTAGTCTTATCAGTGCTTTTTAACAAGCTGTTTCCCAGCTCTTTTTTATTCTGCTCCTGCTTTATTCAATGATATTTCCTTCTAATGAAAACACTTTTAATAAGATCACTCAGTACTCCACGACTGATACTGATTACTTTGTTAGAGGACCTCATGTATACCTAGTATTTTTTTATTGTATTTATTACAGTGTACAATTTTAGGTAGTTTTATCAACACTGGAAAATTGTTAATGGAAAAGTTCTAGTTAAGTAAATCCTGTACAGGATCAAAAACTTAGCAGTAAATAATACAGTAAAAAAACTGACAGACAGAGGTGAGGCCAAGATGGGGAACTAATCATATGTTTCCTCAATTGCCTCTGAGAACTAAGGCCTAGAAAAACAACAGAATAGAGCAGAGTGGACATTCTAGGAGCCTGAAGATCTGGCAGAGGGTTGTAAGATCAGCCTGGGTGGCAGGAAGGAGAAAAACACCTTTGCTGAGGTGAGAGAGCAATGCAAAAGGTCTCACTACTGCTGGTGCCATGGCTGAGAAGATGACAGATGTGGACAGCGTCTTTGTTAACTGGGAGACTGTGACTGTGACTGCTGAGCCTGAGAGCTTGGCAGGGGCTGGCTGCCATGCTCAACTACAGTGCCTAAGCAGACAGTGTACTTTGCAGCACAAAGGCTGTACTTGACACAGTCACATGAAGAGAACCTAGCAGTGGGTGCTGGCTGAGGGTACCAGTGCCCTTTCCCCCTCTCTTCTCTGACCTGTGCCATATTCTGCTGGTACAGCACAGAAGAGGTGGCACAGGTAGGATGCCATCTCAGTCATCTGAGAGGCAGAGGCAGCCACACCTGAGGGCACAGCCAGAGCTGACTGCCATAGCCAGAGCAGTAGCACTTGTCTAAACAGTGCCACTCTCAAAAGAAATGCTGTTTCTAAGACAGTCACACCTAGAGAATGCATCAGTGGCTGGCAGCTGAGTGTCATGGAGCTCATCCCCCTCCTGTCTCTGAGCCATGTCATAGCATTTGCTGATCCAATCTCTGAGAACCTCCACAAGTAGGTCGCCAGCTTTGTAAGTCAAGAGGTGGGGCCTGTCACTCCTGAGAGCCTGGTGGGGACTGGCTGCCACGGGACAGAGTCTCTCTCAGCAGAAAGGTTCTTAAAACAGCTGCTTCTAGAGAATATAGCAGCAGCTGGTGGCCAGAGTGGCAGTACACTTTCATCTTCCCTTCTCTGTGCTATGCCGTCACTCTAGAGAGTCAGCCATACTTGTCAATGACAAAAGGGGGCCTGCAACCCCTGAGGGTCCGGCTGGGGCCAGCCACCAAGCTGAGTAGCACCACTGGGCTGAACAGCCTCTCTCTCACCAGGGAAGTGACACTTAAGACAGTTGTACCCAAAGAACACAGTGGCAGCTTGTGGCCAAGTCTGACAGTACCCTTACTCACTCGCTTCTTAGAGCTACTTCATGGCTCCTGCTAGTGCCACACCAGAGAAGCTGCACAGCTTTCTGATGGTGCAAAGACAACAATCAATTACTAGCCATTAAAACAAGCAGACCACCACGGCTCCAGAAAACTCCCAAAATAATCAGAAATATTGCCAGATGAAGAAGGCTTCCTGAAGTTATCAGACGTAGAGTACAAAACAATTATGTATAGAGCCCTTCTAGATCTTAGACTAGAGATTAAACAAAGTGCAGCAGAACAAAATGAAAAATTGCTAGAACATCAGTGATCTGAAATTCAGCAGATCAATAATCGAGTTACACAGTTACACATTTCAGTGTAAAGTCAAAAGAGCATGATTGATGAAATGGAATGCAAAATTAACAAGATTGAAGATAAAGCAAGTGACACCAGCATTTATGAGGAGAAATCAAGCAAAAGAATCAAGAAAGACAAAGAAGCATTAATAAGTACATGGAACTCTATCAAAAGGAACAATCTATGACTCATTTGAGTTCCAGAACAGGGATGGATAGCAGAAAATCCACCAAGAGTTGCTGACAGAAAACTTCCCTGACATTATGAAGAGAGGATAGTTATTCAAGAGGCTCACTGAACTCCACAAAAGGTAGACCGCAAAAGAAAGACATATTATAATCAAGCTTACCCAGTGCTGTCGTGTTGATTCTGACTCATAGTGACTCTTTAGGTCAGACCTTAACATAACCAAAAATAAGAAGGGGCCCTTAAGGCAGCTAGGCTTAAACAAAAATGAACATACACATGTAAGCCTTGTAGACTCCTCTGATGTTTCAGCACAAGCCATGTTACCAAGAAGGCATTGGGATGATACATCCAAAGCCTTGAAGAAAAAAAGCTTCCACCCAAGAATTATATATCCTGAAAAATTGTCTTTCAAATAAAAGAGTGAAATTAGCACAGTTTCACACAAATAGAAGTTTAGAAACTTAGCAACAATCAAATCAAAGTTACAAGAAATGCTGAAGGAAGCTCTTCAATTAGAAAATCAATAACATCAGATGTATATCCAATAATGCAATGCATGACACAGCATCTAGAGTCCTAATTAGTCAGGAAAGTCACAAAGTTCAATCAAAGTTAAAATATTAAGCCTAGGGAAGCAGAGCTTAACACGCAAACTACGACATTACACTACAAAGAGGGATATATTCTAGCCCTTTCAGATGGAGAGGAAGTTGAGGAGATATAAATAAATTAAAGACTGGTTTAAACCTAGAACATTAGGGGAAAACAAAAGAGTAACCACAAAGCAAACTAGCAGTACTACATATCAAAAGAAGAAACATAATGCAGAAGTCTCAACAGACACAAAACCAACACTGAAAAGGATGAAAAGAAAACGCATGCAGAAAAACAACTCAGAACAGAATACTAAATGGAACAAAGAAAACAACAAAAATACAAAAACTAAGACACCAAAATGGCAACACTAAATATATATGCACTACTAGTGACACTGAATGCAAATGTGTTGAATGTTCCAATAGACAGACAGTAACAGGCTGGACCGAAAAACATGATGTGTCTATATGCTGCTTACAGGAAAAACACCTTAGACTCAAAAATATGAACAAACTGAAAACCAAAAGATGGAAAAATATATACCAAGCTAACAACATGCAAAGAAGAGCAGAAGTGGCAATACTAAACTCAGATAAAATAGATTTTAAGGTAAAATCCACCATCGTGGACAAAGACGATAATTATTTAGTGCTTAAAATTTCACACATAAGGAGGATATAACAATATTAAATATTTATGCACATAATACCAGAGCATATAAATATATCAAAAAAAATGCTGAAAACTTGAAAAATCAGATAGATTACTTCACAATAATAGTAGGAGACTTCAACACTCCACTTTCAGTAATGTACAAATCATCCAGAAAAAAGCTCAGTAAAGACACAGAAGATGTTGTTGCCACAACCAACCAACTGGACCGCATTGACATATACAGAACGTTTTACCAAACAACAGATAAGCACACCTTCTTTTCCAATGCATGTGGAACATTCTCCAGAATAGACCATGTATTTGCCATAAAGCAAGTCTCAACAAAATCCAGACCACTGAATTATTACAAAGCATCTTCTCAGATGATAAAGCCATAAAAGTGGAAATCAACAGCAGAAAAATACATGGGTAGAAACTGAAACTCATGGAAAGTGAACAACTCCTTGCTTAAAAATTCATAGGCTTTAGAAGAAGTCAAGGATACAATAAAGAAATTCATGGAACCAAATGTCAGTGAAAATACTTCCTACCACAACATAAGGGATACAGCAAAAGCAGTGCTCAGAGATCACTTTGCCTGTATAAATGCACACAACCAGAAGGAAGAATGGACCCAAACCAAAGAACTAACCCTACAGCTTGAGTAAATAGAAAGAAAGCAACAGAGGAACCCCTCAGACACCAGAAGAAACGGATAATAAGGATTAGAGCAGAATTAAAAGAACTAGAGAATAGAACAATTGAAAAAATTAACAAAAACAAAAAGCTGGTTTTTTTTGAAAAGATCAACAAAATTGATAAGGCACTGGCTAAACTCACAAAAGAAAATAACTGAGATATGGTTTATTTTAATAACTAAATATGATAAAAATAATTTTATTTTCCTAAGTGTATATACTTAATGTGTCTTACAATTGCTATTAGTGTTACTGCAAACCTAAAGGGAGTTTGTGCCACCTGCAACATACAGCCAGTCTTTGAGATAGAGGTGAGATGAGAAACAAGAGATTCTGTTATATACTAGTATATAAGGAGACAGAGGGGATACATTCCTCCAAAGTCTGTCTCTTCAAAATGAAGACTACCTGGAGATTCTGTAGAAAAATGGGGTAACATTTTATGAGTCCTAGAAATTTGCAGAATGTTAGTTCTGCTTAGGTGGTCACAGGGATCATGTCCCAGATGTGTTGAACTCTTATTTGGTATTTTGGGCCCTAAGGTTGTCTGGCCATCATATAAATTCCCAGCCAAAGGGAATTATCTTTATTTTACAGTTTTTAGATCACTATCACTTGTTTTTCCACAGTACTAAAGAAAGTGTAAGTTAATCCTTAACTTGAGAGAAACTGAGGGAAGCAACAGATTTATGCTTGGGAATAAGTTCTTGGAGACAGAATTAAGAAAAAAAATGGTGCAGGTTACATTCAAAATATAGCCACTTATTTTACTCTGCCTGTTCTGTTACAAAGCCTTGAATGAACAATAAATAAATTGAGTTTATTTCATGTAGGTAATTTTGTCAGACAAAACTGCATGGCTGCACAGTATATTATCCTCAGTTTCTACTAGTCTTTAAAAATAAGATCATTAAAAGTGTAGTTTTGTGTAAAACCATCTGAGTCTATCACTTTTTCCAAGAACTACTCTTAGTCTACTGAATATGTAAAGCATTATCTTTTGAAGCATGTATTTTGCCATCATCTTTGTTCATTTACTCTTTTTCAATTGAAAGTATCTCTCTGTCAGATACCCCTACGCTTTGAAATGATGATGCGCCAATATAGAAGTGTTTAACGATTGATATGGGCTAGTCACTGACCAGCAGAGGTACAACTAATTGGAGCAGACATTGAGCCACTGCATATCAACTGATTATTAGCTCTGGATCTGCGTACAAGCCAAGTATTTCTTTGAAGAAACTATGACTGTGGACTTCATGAAATGTTGCATCTCCTGAGAAATATACTGTATTTAAATTTGTAATTCACTTGAATTTTATTTTCAGTTAGCAGGATACTGGTTAAAAGAAAGGATTTTACCAAGAGAATATAAACTTGCTAATGTTGAATGTTGTTGTTGTTGTTGTCATTAGGTGCTGTCAAGTCAGTTCTGACTCATAGCAACCCTAGACATGACAGAATGAAACACTGCCTGGTCCTGGGCCACACCCACAATCATTTTTATGCTTCAGCCCATAGTTGCAATTTCTGTATCAATCCACCTTGTTGAGGGTCATCTTTTTTGCTGACCCTCCACTGTAACAGACCTGATGTCCTTCTCCAGGGACTGATCCATCCTGACAACATTTCCAAAAAATGTGAGATGCAGTATTGCTAGCTTTGCTTTCAAGTAGAATGCTGGTTATACTTCTTCCAGAACAGATCTCTTGGTTCTTTTGGCAGACCTCAGTATATTCAATATTCCTCTCCAGTATCACGATTCAAAGCATCAGTTCTTCTGTCTTCCTTATTCATTGTCCACCTTTTGTATGCATATCATGTGAAAGAAGGTACCATGGCTTGGATCAGTCTCACCTTAGTCTTCAAGGTGACATCTTCACTTTTCTACAGTTTAAAGAAGTCCTTTGCAGCAGATTTTCTCAATGTAAAGTGTCTTTTAACTTCTTGACTACAGCTTCCATGGGTGTCGATTGTGGAACCAAGCAAAATGAAATCCTTGACCATCTAAATCCTTTCTCCATTCATCATGAGGCTGCTTTCTGGTCCAGTCACCAGGATTTTTGTATTCTTGATGTTAAGGTGCAATCCATACTGAAGGTTGTGGTCTTTGATCTTCACCATTAACTGTTTCAAACCTTCTTGACTTCCCGTTTTGTGTCATTTTCATTATGCAGATTGTTAATGAGTCTTCCTCCAGTCCTGATGCCTCATTCCTCTTCCTATAGACCAGGTTATCAGACTGTTTGCTTACCATACAGATTGAAAACCCTGATGTGCACCTTTCTTGACTTTAAACCGTGTAGTTTCCCCTTGCTTGGTTCACACAACTGCCTGTTGATCCATGTACAGATTCCTCATGAGCACAGTTAAGTGTTCTGGAATTCTCATTCTCCACAATGTTATCCATAATTTGTTATGATACAGTCAAATGCTCTTGCATATTCAATGAAGTATGGGCAAACATTTTTCTAGTATTTCTTCTTTCAGCCAAGATCCATCTGACATCAGCAATGATATCCCTGGTTCCATGTCCTCTTCTGAATCTGATTTGAATTTCTGGAAATTCCCTGTTTGTATACTGTTGCAGTTGCTTTTGAATGATCTTTAGCAAAATTTTACTTGCATGTAATATTAATGATTTTGTTTGATAGCTTCTGTATTTGATTGGATCGCCCTTCTTGGGAATAGACATACATATGGATCTCTTCCACATGGTCAGCAAGGCAGCTGTCCTCCAACTTTCTTAGAATAGACGAGTGAGCACTGGAGTGCTGTATCAATTGTTTGAAAAATCTCAATTGACATTCCATCAATTTCTGAAGCCTTTTATTTTTTGCCAGTGCCTTCAATGTAACTTTACCTCAAAATAAGAAGAAACAGCTGCAAATGTTCATTAATAATTGGAAAATGAAATGTGCAAAGTATTAATCTAGGAAAACTGGCAATTCTCAAAAAAATGAAATGGAATGTCCTAGGCATTAGTAATTTGAAATGCACCAGTATTGGCATTTTGAATCACATGTTCATATGGTCTACTACACCAACAATGAGAACTTGAAGAGAATGGTGTTGTATTCATCATCAAAAAGAACATTCAACATGTGTCCTGAAGTATAATGCTGTCAGTGGTAGGATTCAACGGGAAAATTATTAAACAACTCAGGAAGCATCAAAAGAAGACGGAAGAAATACACAGAGTTATTATACCAGGAAGAATTGGTTGATATTCAACCATTTGAAGAGGTAGCAAATGATCAGGACTGCTGAATTGTTGAGTGGAAAGTGATTTTATTTGTGTTAAGTTCATTAATGATTTTTTTTTCCTGTTTTGATGAATTCTGGTCCTCTAAATGATCTTGTAACTCTAAATAAATCTGATGTGGATGATTTGAATTACAGTTACATCCACCAAATTTAATATTCTATATTTGTGTTAGAAAGCACTTGCTCCCAAAAATAGAATGGCAAATATGAACAATTTATATTTCTGATACAAAATTGTCATTTGGTTTTCAGTGAACAATAGATTTGTACTTACTGCTCACTGTGAAATATCTCCTTATCTAACATTTTTCATATATGACGACAGTAAAAAATCATGTTATCTTCCTACTCAGTGCATTAATGGCATACATTTGGTGGTAATTAGTGCCAAAGTGGGAGGAGAGAGTGACACTGGTTGTGATGGTTAAGATCATGTGTCATTTCGCCAGGCCATGACTCCCAGTGATTTGATACTTGTGTAGTGATGTAATCTGACAGTTATGTAATGATGTAATTTCAGCATTTATGTAATAATATAAATGGTAGTTGTATAATGTTATAGTTAGCTTTCATTTTGTGATCTACTGTGGTTATCCTCCATTTTTGTACTGATTTGCACACAAGAGCTTGTTCTTTAGAATTTAACCAATAAGTGAGGGGTAAGTATATAAGCATCAGGGATACTAGTTAACGTAGATTTGTTTGATTTTGATTTTGAAAATCATGTAAACAGTGTGATAGGAAATAGTGACTTAGAAATACACATATGTACCTATATAAAAGAAATATAAATGTTTATAAATTTATTTTATATAACATGTGTATACAATGCTTATTTATTGTATGTGTTCACAAATGTTTACATTCCAGGGCTTAATATTGCAAAGATATTGTAGTCAAACTAAATTTGTCTTGTAAGCATAAAAGTGTTCTGATTTTCAAAATATTGATTTGTAAGCCAATTGTGTAGTTTAATTACCAGGAGAGATTAGTATGTAGTAAATTCATTTGTAAATATAGTGATTCATAATGAAACCTTGCTTAAAATTTGAGTGCTTATCTTCCATTACTGAGCACAATACTTACATAATAAAATAATTTAGAAGAATTATTTCAAAAAAAAGAAAGAAAAGAAAGAAGAAACCTGTTGCCACTGAGTCAATTTTGAGTCATGGTGACCCCATATGTTACAGAGTGCCAAGCCAAGCGCCGTCGAGTCGGATTATTTTATAAGGTTTCCTTGGCTGTAATTGTATGGAAGCACAACTGACATCTTTCTTCCTTTGTACCTTTGGGTGGGTTTAAACGATCAACCTTTACGCTAGCAGTTGAGCACAATGTGCTTGTGTCACCTAGGGATCTAAAAGAAACACAAAAAAGTCACAAATTGTGTTATTTGAAAGTTAGACACACTTGCATAGGTGCAGGAATAGATGAATTAGAAGCATGTAAAATGGTTGATCTTTCCATAGTGCCCTTCAATGGAAAGGATTTAGCACTTGAGAATGTATTCTGCATCGTTCAAAGGTCAAAGACAAGAAAAAGGAACGATAACATTGTTGAAAAGAGGAAGAATGGTAGAAAATATAGCCTTAAATGCCAAACTTAAAATGCATGTACACATTTCAGCGAACATTCCCACAAGACTGTAAATGTAATCTGTACAAAATTTGTATACTATATCCTTGAAAATATTAATAAAAAGATATATCTGTCCCTTCTAATTTTCAACAACTTGGCATTAAGTATTTATTTCTTAAGAGAAAGTTGTGACCCTGGAAAGAAAATAAGAGCTTCTTTTCCCTTTTGAGTATCAACTGGCTAGCTAGGAGGTGAGATCTGGGACTGTGATTTTGAGTGTAAGCAACAGATTTGAACAAATACCTAATAAGGAAAAGATATGCTGTCTTTGCTACCTGTCCTAAACTCAAAGTTAAATAAAGCTGGATCTTATGGGGAAGTTTCAAGTGATTTCAAATGTAAATAATTTTGTGGGTTTTGTTTATTTTAGAGAAAATGCTAGGCTCCTAACCCATGCAGACTAGGAAGCTGCCCAAGGTGGAAAGGAAATGATAAAAGCATTGTGAAATTCTGAGTGCACAGAGAAAGTATGTTCTATTACCCAAGCAGAGCTCAGGGGTCTGCACAACTCTAAGGTAGGAAAAATAACATTAAGTTTAGAAAGATACATGAAGTTATAGGAAGAATAAAGATTATAATTGAATTGTCTTAGTTTTCTATTGCTACTGTAACAAATTACCATAAACATAAAGTGCATACATTGTTATAGTTCTGTAGGCCAAAAATACAAAATGGGTCTCACAGAGCTATAAAATCATGTTATACACAGGAGTGCATTTCTTTCTAGTGACTCCAGGGAAGAATTTATTTTGTTGACTTTTTCCACAAAATGGTAGACATCAATTGCTTTGCGTGGCTTATGGCCTCTTCCATCAGCAAAGCCAGCAAGGGCAGTAGAGTCTTTCTCACATCACATCACCCTTTCACTCTCTTGTCTCTCTCTTTCATTTTTAAGGCCTCTTATGATTGCTTTGTTTATAACCATGTAAACCAGGATATTCTCATCATGATCCCTAACCTAATCACATCTGAAAATTCTCCTTTGCCATGTAAAGTCATGCATTTAGAGGTATTAAGGATTAAGAAGTGGATATCTTTTTTAAAAAAGCAAAAGCAAACCAACTGACACTGAGTTGATTCCAATTCATAGCCACCATATAGGACACAGTAGAACTGCCTCATAGAGTTTCTAAGGCTGTAAATCTTTCCAGAAGCAGACTGCATTTTTTTTTTTTTTTTTGTTACAGCACAGCTGGTGGATTTGAACTGTCAATCTGTCAGTTAGTAGGCAAGTGCTTAACCCTTGGGCAACCAGGGCTTCTTGGATATCTTTCCAAAAATCAAACCAAACCCATTGTTGTGGAGTCATTTCCTACTCACAGTAACCCTATAGTAGAGTAAAACTGCCCCACAGAGTTTCCAAGGAGCACCTGGTGGATTCAAACTGCCAACCTTTTGATTAGCAGCTGTACCTCTGAACCAGCATGCCACCAGCCTATCATGAACAGAGAAAAAAAAATTAATTATTTTAATATGTGATACTTTATTTCAAAACCACATTATTTTAAAAAAGTAAAAAGTTAGCAACATTTCAAGATTTTTTAAATTTTTTTTTAAAAAAAACATTTCCAAGGCAATTATATTCCTATGCTACAGCAACTATTAAGTAAGCAACAGAAGCCGTTTGCACTACAGGAAATTAAAAGAAAAAATCAAAATAAAAAGATAGTTTCTTGTTAGCAGAATCTCATTAACGAATCTCATGAGAAAAAATGCTGCCCTAGAAAATGATCTGAAATACAAGAAAAGTAAATACATTATAAACATATATGCAAATGTTGATGAAAACACAGTCTGATTACATGTCTAGAATGGTTGAAAATAAATCTAAATGACATAAACTTAAAATATTAAGATAATACATTGTTGGGAAGTAAAAGTAAATTTTGCAAAAAAGTTTATTTGTTGTTTAGAAAGTTCAAAACAAATCAAACTTTAGCTTTAGGTGAGTTAACCTGAATTTTTTTTTTTAAATAATTTTTGGAGTAACCATTGCCAAGCCAAGTGCCATTAAGTTGGATCTGACTCAGATCCTAGGGGCCAGGGTAAAATTACAAAATGTGTAATTTCTAAAGTGGTAGAACAATCTAATGCAAAAAGTGTCAATTTTCTGAACACAGGGAAAACAGAAATCAGTGGGGTACAGAAAGCACAAAATAAGATGTTATAACTAAACCAAACTATGTATCAATAATTATATTAACTAAAGTTACTACACAAAATTTAAAAAATTATCAGATAGCATGAAAAATACAAAATTCCATCTCTGCTGTTTTTAAGGTATATACCTCGAACATAGCAGCAAATAATACGCAAAAATTAAGAAGGCAGACAATATATACTAACAAACACTTAAAAGGATACAAAGGTAGCAATATAAACCACAAAAATAAGAAACTTGAAGATAGAATGCATTACTACAGACAAAGAGGACTCAACGTAGTGATGATATATTCAACTGATTTTGACATTTCCTGGAGGTTCTAGTTAGAGCAATCAGGGAAGAAAAATAAATAAAGGGCATCCAAATTTGTAAGGAAGAAGTAAAAGTATTGCTATTTACATGTATCATGATCTCATACACAGAAAAGTCTCAAGTATTCCCAAAGAAACTATAGGAGCTAATAGAAGAGTTCAGCAAAGCATCAGGATACAAGATAAACATACAAAAATCAGATAGATTCCTCTACACCAATGAGAAGAATATCAAAGAGGAAATCACCAAATCAGTACCATTTACAACAGCTCCCAAGAAGATAAAACACTTAGGAATAAATCTAACTTGAGACATAAAAGATCTATGCAAAGAAATTTAAAAGACCCTACTACAAGAAACCAAAAGAGACCTACAAAGGTGGAGAAACATACTTTGTTCACGGGGGGAAGACTCAACATTGTGAAAATGACTTTTCTACCCAAAGAGATCTATAGAAAAAATGCAATCCCCATCCAAAATGCAAAATCACTTTTTAATGAGATGGAGAAACAAATTATTATCTTTACATGGGAAGGGTAAAATCCTAGGATAAGCAAAGCACTACTGAAGAAGAATGAAGTATGAAACTTCACTCTACCTGACTTTAGAATATATTGCACTGACACTGTAGTCGAAACAGCCTGGTACTGTTACAATAACAGACACATAGAACAATAGAACAGACTTGGGAATCCAGATATAAAATCATAATGGGAATCCAATCATAAAATCATATGGGCAGCTGATATTTGACAAAGGCCCAAAGTCTGTAAATTGTTGAGAAGACTGTCTCTTTAACAAATGATGTTGGCATATTTGCACATCCATTTGCAAAAGAAAAATGAGATAAGATCTGTATCTCACATTGTGCACAAAATCTAATTCAAATTGGATCAAGCAACTAAACATAAAATATAAAATGACAAAGATCATGGAAGGAAAATTAGGGACAAGGTTGGGAGCCCTAACACATGGAATAAACAGAATACAAAAGATCAATAATAATGCACAAAAGCAGAATAGAAAAAAGACAATTCGAAACTCCTAGAAATCAAATACTTATGCTTATCCAAAGATTTTAACAAAAGAGTAAGAAGACAACGTACCCACTGGGAAGAAAAACCAGCTACCACAAATATGACCAGGATTTAATCTCTAAAATCTGCAAAATGCTGCAAAAACTCAACAACGGAGACAAGCAATCCAATTAAGAAATGGGCAAAAGATATGAACAGACACTTCACCAAAGAAGTCAGACAGCTAACAGATATATGAGAACATGCTAATGATCACTAAATCCAAATCAAAACTACAATGAGCTACCATGTTAACCCAACAAGGCTGGCATTAATAAAAAAAAGTACAAAATAATAAATGTTGGAAAGGTTGTAGAGAGACTGGAACACTTCTACATTGCTGCTGGGAATGCAAGATGGTACAATCGCTTCATAAATCAATTTGGTGCTTTCGTAAAAAGCTAAAATCGGAAATACCATAGGATCCAGGAATCCCATGCCCTTGGAATATATTTTAGAGAAATAAGGGCTGCCACACAAATAGGTACCTGTACACCAATATTTGCTGCGTCACTATCCACAATAGCAAAACGTACTCAATCTAGTTGCTCAAACAATAGATGAGTGAGTCAACAAAGTATGGTATATTCACTCAGTGGAACAATATGCAACGGTAAACAACAACTCTGAATTTAGGAAACATCTCACAACATGCAGGAGTCTGGAAGGCATTATGTTTAGTGAAATTAGTCAGTCACAAAAGGACAAATATTGTGTGAGACTATACTGTAAGGACTCAAGAAAAAGGTTTAAACACAAAACGAAACAGTCTTTAATGGTTATGAGGGTGGGGAGAGAGGGTGATATTCATTAATTAGATGGTAGTCAAGAGTTATTTTAGGTAAAGGGAGGGACAGGGAAAGTTAGAGGAGAAGTCAACACAATTGGACTAAGCCCAAAGGTAAGAAGCTTCCTGAACACAACCGAACACTTCAAAGTCAGAGAAGCAGGGGCAGGGGTTTGGGCACCACGTTCAAGGACATCTAGGTCTATCAGCATAACAAAGTTTTTTAAGAATATGTTTGGCATCCCACTCTGATGAGCGGTGTCTGGGATCTTAAAAGCTAGCAAGTAGCCATCTAAGAAGCATCAACTGACCCCAACCGACCTGGAGCAAAAGAGAATAAAGAACATCAAGACATAAGGAAAATAAGAGCCCCAAAGACAGAAAGGGCCACATAATCCAGAGATTACAGCAGCATGAGACTGGAAGAACTACGTGGTGCCCAACTACCACCAATGACTGTCCTTACTGGTAACTCAACAAAGATTCCCCGATGGAGCAGGAAAAATGTGAGGTACAGAATTCAAACTCTAGTAAAAAGACCAGACTTGATGTTCTGGTAGACTGGAAGATCCTTGGAAGACACAGCCCTTTGGCCTTTAGTTAGCCCAGAACTGAAACCACTGTGACAGCCAGCTGCTCACACAAAGAGGGAATTGACAGGAAGACAAAAATGATACTGGTGAAGAATACACTTCCTGGCTTCAGTAGATACAAGAGACTACCTGGACAGCTGTTGTCTGGAGGCAAGATGAGAATGCAGAGGGGCACAGGAGGCGGTAGAATGGACACGGGGAATATAGGCTGGCAAGAAGGAGTGTGCTGTCACAGTATGGAGAGAGCAGCTGGAGTCATATAATAAAGTGTATGCAAGTTTCTGTATGAGAAACTGACTTGAACTATAAACTTTCACTTAAAACACAATTAAGAAAAAACAAAACAAAACTATGCATGTTGCCTGCTATAGTGCTAGAAGTAGAGACCCCTATGCTGAAACTTACTCAGAATCACAGCACCCTGAACAATGGACTCGAGCAAACAATTATGAGGATGCCTTAGGACCAGGCAACATTTTGTTCTGTTGTACACAGCATTGCCATGAGTTGAAGTTGACTGAGGCATCAAACAACGTAGGGAACAGAGGTAGAATTTCTGACCCATTGTTAGTGTTCTACAACTGTGTGTCAACTTGCCATTTTGGTTTAATCTAACTTTCTTTCACTCTGCAATTCTGGTGTTCTGTGTGAACATAATATTTGGAAGTAAGATCTTTTGCCACAGTGAAAGCATCTGTGAATATTGGTGAATGTGTCTCTGTTTACACTCCCAAGGAGAATGTTGGCACAGAAAGCAGGGCTGAAACAAGTAGTCCTCTGAACAAGCTAGGTTGGTGAAAGTTAGTGTGTTAGTTTTGATGACAGTCTCATCATCCCATTTGGGGAGGTGTCTTCTGCTTCAAAGGCCCACTTTAACCAGAATGTGGCTGAAGGTAGGGTTGCCAATCCTGAAGACTGTGACAAGCTATCATGTCTTGATTTCAATACTCCTGCCATTTCTGCTATTTCCCAACTCTGTGTTTTACACGAAAGATCATGAAGATTTATGGTAGGTGCATAGTCTCAAATTTCCCAGGAATCTCATACACTGAAGAAAGATATGAAAATCAGAGGAAGGCATGATATCCTAGATGTGGCCACTAGGACATGAGACTAGGAAATGAGACTCCCTGTCCCAATAACTACATGAAGTACCTACCCTGGAACTTGCTCCCTCTTTGAATGCAGCTCCAGAATCTTTCAGAAAACTTTCTTACACAGTAGTGCTTTCTTCACTTTCTGAAACATGTTCTAAAGGAAAGAGAAGATGTTGGACTATTGAATTCTCACCATTTGGTATGTTTTCTTTCCCCATTTACTCATATTAACCATCTGTCAGTACTTACTGAATGAAGGCACTACATTTCATGCACAGTGACATTTTTCCATATAAATCAGAGGTAAAACATACAAAGGAGAGCTATTTCTTTTTATTATACTGAGACATTCAGTAGTCATCTCTTTATAGCTACCAAAGCCTATGTCAGCATTATTCTTTAATAAACTCTACTTGAAAGAATTCAAGTACTCTAAAATTTCTTATTCATTTGCAAATAGTTAATTAAATGTTCATTTTGCCCGCTTGTAGACAGAATTTGCAAAATTTGCATAGAATAAAAATTAAATCAGAATTGAATGTGTTGATGTTCTCTTACTTATTTTTAACTCTTCAAGGACCATATCAAGTTCTATAAAACTGACTAATAGAAATTCCATTGATGTATATCTATATTCTGAAAGAAGTAAACTCTGCATGTTGAATAGCACTATTATATACTTATTTATTTGCAAATTTAATATACTATGTGAAGAAGAGAAAATCATATTTTAATAATACATATTAAGTGAATTGATAATCTTAAACTGTAAGTAAAAATGTATCCTTAATTGGATTTGACTCGACAGCACTTAGCTTTGGCTTTGGCAATCAGATAAACCTGTGATCAATAAATCCACTACGCCATACAGTACATTTAGATCTCCATTTGTATAAACACTTGCTTGTAATGGGTCTTTTTAAAAATAATTTTAATATTTTATATTTATTTTTGTTTCTGCAACATTTGATTATAAGAAATCTAAGTGGTTTTATTTTTTTTGTTTGTTTTTTATTTCTATTTTTTGCAGTTTACTGAGCCTTCTAAATCTATAAGTCGATATTTTTCAATGTTTGAAAAATTATCAGTCATCATTTCTGCAAATATTTTCTGCCCTATAAAGCTGTCTTCTATAGTTCTGGAAAAATCTAATTTCAAGATTGCTAGATCACTGGCTATTTTCCCAGGGTCACTCAGTGCACTTTTTATATTTCCTAGCCTTTTTCTCCCTCTCTTTCCTTATGTTAGCGTTTCTTCTGTCACTTCCAATTTGCTCCAAAGTCTATCAATTGAATTTTTATTTGTTTTTATAACTTTACTGAGACACATTTTTGTAGTTGTTAGATACCTTCAAGTCAGTTCAAACTCAAAAGCAATGCCACCAACAACAGAATGGAACACTGCTCAGTTTGGGGGCCGTTGTCACAATCATTGCTATGTTTGTGCCCGCTATTGCAGCCACTGGGTCAGCCTAGAGCATTGAGAGTCCTCTTCTGGCTGCAGATGCTCAACATAATGTTTTGGAGAATCACCCACATTGTATATGTCAACATCTGATTTCTTTTTGTTACTAGGTAATATATTTTATTGAGATAGTACAATTTTTTTATTTGTTCATCTGTACATGGAAATTAGGATTACTTCCTATTTGAGAGTATTTCAGGCAAAGCATTTGTGGACATTTGTGTATGAGTCTTATGTGTGCGTATGTTTTCTTTTCTCTTAGGTAAATATCTATGAGTGGAATTCATGGTTAATATGCAGGTATACTTTTTTTCTTTATTAATATTATTGTGATTAAGTGAAAGTGTACAATCCAGTTTAAATTTGCATGCCTGTCTATCTGCAGCTCCTTCTGCTCTCCTTGGCCGGTGACAGCACACTCCTTTCTGTTCTATACGTGTCATATCGTTTTAACAATCTCCTGTCCCAGTTTTGGTTTTTTAAGGTGCTTTTTAAAAAACAGCCAAACTCTTTTCAAAAACAGCAGTACCACTTTACTTCCAGTAATTGGTGCATGAGGGTTCTAACTGTTTCAAAACTTTGCTAACACTTAGAAGGATTAGTCTTTTAATTTTTATAGTACTATTCCTGGTGTTACAGTGGTTAAGAGCTTGACTGCTAATCAGAAGGTCAGCAGTTCAAATCCACCAGCTTCTCCTTGGAAACCCTGTGGGTCAGTTCTACTCTGTCCTATAGGGTTGATATATGCCAGTTGGACTCAGTAACAACAAGCTTGGTTTTATACTTAAATTTCTTTTGTTTTCTTTTTTGTAGTTTCCAGCTCTTTGCTGAGATTTCCATTTTTTCAGCCATTGTGTCAATCTTCTTAAGTATTTGAACATACTTATAGGTGGAACAGTGGTTAAGTGCTATGTCTGCTAACCAAAAGGTGGCAGTTCAAATCCACCAGGCACTCCTTGGAAACTCTATGGGGAAGTTCTACTCTGTTCTACAGGGTCACAATGAGTCAGAATCAACTCAACAGCTCTTAGTTTTAAGTTTAAAATATCTATCTGCTAATTAAAACATGTTCTTTTTATAGCTATTAATTTTTAATATGATTTACATTGTAGATGATAACTTGTGGGAAGCTGGGCCTATCTTCTTGATTTTGTCAGCATTGGATTCTTGGTTAAAGCTGAAACATTTGATTTTTGCCCTTTGTCTTAGGTGGCGTCAGTTATTGGAGCGCCTGGCCTATTGCATGGCCTTTCTGGAATACCACTGAGTGCCTGAATTGCTCACTGAGGCCTCCCCATTCTGAGTTTGTACTCCAGAATCTTCCAGCTCTGCCCAACCTCTACTGTCTCTTTCCAATCCTTAGCTCCAAAGGAACTACCCACTACTTGCCCTCTGGTCCTCCAGGAGTTTTATCCTTTGTACTTTGGACCAACTCTTCACATTTCTGGGGCTTCCTTTCTTCAGAGTTCTTTCTTCTTCAGTATCCTAATGAAACACTTCAACAATCCTGAATTCTAATCTGTGCCTCCTCATCTCAGTGAGTCTGCCAAATTGCTTGAGCTCTACCTCCCTTCATTGCAGTCTGAAAAATTCCCAGGAATGTGTGTGAACATAGAATCATCTACTTTGCCGTTGTCTAATTACTACCTTCTAAAGATGCCTATATATCAAAGCCTAAAAAGAGTTGGCTTAAATATTTTGTCCTGGTTAGACCTGCACCTGCTGAGAGAGCAAGTTCAGTAGCAGTTACTTCATTTTTGCAATAAAAGTCCTTCTGCCACTGTTTTTCACAGAATTCTTCTTCCAAAGTATATATCTATTCTTTTTCTGTAGAAGTCCTATTACATACTTGATAGAATTCATACTCTTTCTTTTATGTCTGTAATACATACACAGGCACACAGTTTTTATGCCTTTATGCTATATTTTGAGTTATTTCATTAAATCTATTTTCAAATCTTTTATTCTGTTTTCTCATATTCTTCTAGACAAGCTTGACAAATATGTTTCTCTTGTTTATTCTTACACTTACTCCGAAGAATTTTTTGAAATGTAGCAAAGACTTCATTTATCTTGTAGGAGATTAAACATTTTTATTAAAAACATTATTTAAATAACTACTTTTCCATTGTCTTATATGTATATGAAATCAGAACAATGAAAAAGGAAGATCAAAGAGAATTGATGCATTTGAATAGTGGTATTAGTGACGAGCAATGACAATATCACAGACTGCCATGTACTCTCTTAGAGAAAGTACAGTGGGCGTACATCTCAGAATTAAGGATACTGAGACTTCCTCTTGCTTACTCTGGACACAGAAACAAAAGACATTTAATAGAAAAGAATGTCGTATTTGGTAAAGCAGAGGGTCAGTGAAAGCAAGGGAAACCATACATCAGATGGACTGATGTGTTGGCTTCAACAACAGACTCAGACATGCCAATGACTGTGAGGAGAAGTCAATGTTTCATCCTATTATACGTAAGAGTGCCTTGACTCACAGCCAACTGTAACTACCAACAGCAAACCTAACTCAAGCAATGAAACTAAACAAATGTGTTGATAAGTTTTACAAAAACACATTGCCTACTTCCTGGCCAGTTTAAATAGGGAAATTTTTATTTACAACATATGATCAACATTAAAAAATAATTTTTTATTGTTTTCATAATAATTTCTTTCCAATGCCTCCCACCCCCCCAAAAAACCTGAAGCCCATTGCTGTTGAGTTGATTTGGACTCACAGCAAGCTTATAGGACAGAGCAGAACTGCCCCATAGTTTCCAAGAGGCTTGGTGGACACCAACTGCTGACCTTTGATTTAGCAGCCATAGCACTTAAAATAGCTCCTAACCACTAGGCTACAGGAATTTCCAATTAGATACCAGCTTTTCAAAAATTTTGTCTCCTTCTTTAATGTTAATTTTCACCTATCTTCTGTTGTAAGAATGTGTACTTGTAGATACATTTTCATTCCTTTTCTAGGTTTTTCTGTCTTTGTTTCTGTTAGTCATCTACAATCACATATTGAATCTAGATGAGTTTAAACACAGTTTAGTTTTTCCGCTTACAAGTGTTGATCTTCTGAAAGAAAAGGCCACTTATCCACTTTGCCTTCATCCATTTACAACTATTTATTAATTGCCTCATCAGGTTCAGGCAGGGCTCCAAAGCAGTTTTGCCTAGTTCAGTCACGGCCAAGGAAGCATCACTGGAACAGATGCTAGGTTTTAAAATTTTGGTGATCTGGAACAATGACTGGAATGGAAAAATTGTGGGTCAAAGCCATAGTTAGAAACTTAATTTCTCTCTCAGAAAATAAGGACAGTATACATATTGCATAGGAATTGAATCTCTTGCCCAAGAGACTTCCACAGAGTCAGAAACAGCAGTGTCTTGCTCAAATATGGCAGCACTCTACTCGAAGACGGTGACCAACCACACCACTTTGTGCATGGCTCACCAAAGCCCTGTCAGTAATTCAGTCCGATACATCAAACTTTTGAAAGGACTTACTATGCCACTTCTGAGTCTCCCATTCCAAGACTTCAACCTGTGCTTTTTCCCATTCCAGTTACGTGGTAAATTGCTAAAATTGTAAGTGATCATATCTGTTCCTGTTTCACTTCATAGGCCATTACTGAGCAAGTTTAAGCCACTCAAAGCAATTTCAGGCCACATGTCTGTCTGCAAGACGGTACTTTTGTTTATTTCTTTTAAAGAGAATTGGAATTTGGCATCTAGAACCATTGGATTCTCAAAATAATATGCTGAATTCAGTTTAAAACGACAGTAAATTATCCATCTACCTCACCTGGTAGAATATTTTAAATTTGAAAAATCAATGGTTTATCAAATTTCTACTTGTTCTTTTAACTCAGCTGTAAACTTTTTAAAAATCTGAAGTAGAACAAATAATGCAAATAAAAACAGGAAATAGGTTTAAAAGTGGTTGTAGGAATATATTCTTTACTCAAGAGAATAAGGAAGTCCATATTAATCTGCAATATTTATATATGTGTTAGTGTAGCATAATACCACTGCCATCGAGCTGGGTCCAACTCGTAGCAATCCTAGAGGTGAGAGTAGAACTGCCCCATAGAATTTCCAAAGCGTGCCCTGCAGATTTGAACTGCTGACCTTTTGGTTAGCAGACATAGCACATAACCCACTACACCACCAGTTTCCTAGTATAGCATAGTATATGTTTAAATATATATACACATACATACATACGCATTTAAATGTATACTGTACTATAGTTTGTATGTACACACACAGATGCACACCAATTAACATGACAAGATTCCAAAGATCAAGTTATTATGTAAAAATTGGCATTATGTGAAAATGGAAAATGATACCATCAGATCATAAAGTAGAAAATGACTACATCATTACATCATCAAAGTATCTGTCAATTTATTGTATTATGGGTACTTGTATGTTACTATGATGCTGGACACTATGCTCTGCAGATACCAGCAGGGTCACCCATGGCAGGCAGGTTTCAGCTAAGCTTCCAGACTAAGGCAGACTAGGAAGAAGGACCTGTCAGTCTACTTCTGGAAGGAACTAGCCAGTGAAAATCTATGAAGAGCAGAAGAAGAAAAAACGGTGAGACCGATTGTCAGCAGGGATCAGTCGTTGGGAAAGGACATCATCTTGGTAAACTAGAAGATCAGCAAAAAGAGAAAGATCCTCAACAAGACTGATCGGCACAGTGCTTGCAATAGTGGGCTTAAACATTAAAAACAGTTGTGGGTGTGACACTGGATAGGGCAGTGTTTCATTCTTTTGTACATAGAGTCACTATGAGTCAGAACTGACTAGACAGCATTTAATGACAACAGCATCAGTACATAACTGCCCAATGACATCATTATGTAACTTTGAATTACATCATTACTTAACTGCCAAATCATGTTAAACAACTACCAGATAACATCACTACATAATTGTCAAATCACTCAGAATAATGACCCAGCCCAGTCGACATATAACATCAATCACCACAGCCACTGTTGTTCTTGCCCTGCACCTTGGAACCTGTTAGTACCAGACATATGTTGCTAATGTGCAAGGTAGTCAGAAGGTAGATTGTTTTACTATTGTAATAAATGCAAAGTGATGGAAAATGAGACAGCTGATATGTGAGGAACAGTTGCACAAAATTCAATTATTTTACATAAAATAAGAAGAAAACTTGATAAATCAAAAATAGTATAATCTGCATTGTGTTTTGCATTAAAAGATCAACTTTTCCAGACTCCCTTTTTCAAACACTCACCATCTGAGTTACAATTCCTGCTTTCAGAACTTAGTAATTTGAATTAGAATATCCCTTCAAAGTTGTAAAGAACACTATTTAATTAGGAGATTGATTGGTTAAAGCATTCAATGGTCATTTAAAGATTATGTTTTCCATTTTTAAAACTGATGTATTGACACAAATGTACATGTAATGATAAAATGTATATACAACTGAAAAGTAACAAATGTATTTTCTTCAAAACCATATATCATCTGTTTATTATAATAAACAAAACATCACAGAGTTGAAATTCTAATCCCCAATCACACTTCCCACCCATCTGTCTTTCCCAGAGGTAATCACTTTACGACTGACACATATCACTGCTATTTTTCATCTGAATTCTATTTCTTTTATTCATGTTTTTAAATATAAATAGTTTTATGGATTTTTCCCTTGACCTCAGTAAATAAAAAAATAACACAAAAAGGAACTAGTTATCAAATACATAACGAGCAGGCTTATTGTCCCTGGGAACTGGAACACCATACATGTGAGCTTTTTAAAGGCAATATTATTATTTTGCATCTATTCCCTAGAATTAAAAAAGTGCTTATTATATAGAAAGTATTATTAAATGTAGACCTGTGACCAAATTAGCACATTAGATAAAAACTTGTTAAGGATTTCTGTGCTATCTGATCCTGTTGCTTCCAGGAGGTTCTGGAGGCCTTATTGTCCGTCTAGATTTATACCTCATGCAGGGTTACTCACTATGCTGTTTTATAAAGCAGATGCTACAGAAAGTTCAAAAGGTCTTTTACCAGAGGAAAATTGAAAGCTAACTTGGTCCCAGTAATGAGATAGTGTACTATGAGAGAGAGATTAAATATTATAAGAAAAGAAGTGAGAAAATCAAGATGCTCAGTACAACAATGTGAAAAAATCTGAGCATCCAGAAATCAGACTGATGAATTTTTTTTAAAAAAGAAGAAGATAACAAGTTGTGCCTGGGCAGAAGGTGATTCAAAACATATATGAAATTATCTTAATTTTTCATTTTAACTATTATAACTTTTCTTTTGGATTTGTCATATATTGAAAGGAAATAAAACTCTCAAGACCCTGAAATATAATACTTATGGAAATTACAGTCCTGCTCTCCAATTATTTCATGTTCTACTCTTGATTTCCCAGACCACCACTTGATAATTAAGAGCATGAGATTTATTTTGACTAGTTACCTTGAAAGGAAAACCTTCCAAGGTAATACAGGAAAAGTTCATGTGTGATTGTTCAGTTCCTTTCTGTTGCTACAAGGAGCGAGCTAAGGAAGCTGTATGCTCCAGTTTTCAAGTAAATGTTAACAGAGATGGGACTGAGGGGAGAAAGAAAGAGGTTAAAGGTGGTGGGCAAATTACGTTGAATAAGTGTAGGATGCTACAGCTGACTATTGTAATTTCTGTCAGTAAGTTATACACCTATAGAAGGTTGAACTGGCAAAAGTTGTTTGATAAATATATTTACAATGATGATAAAAAAAGAATAGAAGCTGAAGTGTTGCTTATATACAACCAAAAAACTGATGGTATTTGATTCCTTGCTTTGGCAGTTTAGGGTAATAGTTTTATCAGACATCCCATTAATTAGCCTAATAAATGTTTAATGCTTCTGTCTTGCTTTCTAGTTTGTTGTATACTTTTCTGAGATCTTAAAGGCTTGAAAGTGGCCATTCCAGGCAAGATATTTGGTCTCTAGTCACTGGGAGCAACAAAAGAAGAAGAGTCAAGAATAGTAGGAGAATATGGAATGTGTGATTAATTGCCTCCTGAACAACTGCTTCCTTTGCAATGAGACCAGAAGAACTGGATCGTGCCTAATTAGTATTACTGAACATTTTGATCAAAGATTCTGTGGAAGAGTCCTGACTGAAAGGGGAAAAGGTGGAACAGAATTTCAAATTCTTACGGACTCCAGAGACACAGAGGCTAGATGAACCCCAGAAATTATTTCTCTGCCAAGCCAAGTGCCGTCGAGTCGGATCCAACTCATGGGTCAGTTCTACCCTGGCCCCTAGGGTCACCATGAGCCATGAGTATTTCTCTGAGAAAATCTTTAAACCTTAAACTAGAAATATCCCATGAAGTCGTCTTAAAACCGAACGATAGTCCAGCTTAACTAGCGAAAATGCCAACCTTGAGCTTTACTCTCTTTTAAGGATTATCTCCATGAGATGGAAGAGACAACAACTCAAAAGATTAGAGAGTAACCCTAAGGGGCAGTGAGTTTATTTTAGTAGAGGAGGAACAATTCAGAAAAGGAGGAGGAGGACAGAGGCACAACTTGAAGACAGTAAGCAGTGTTACTCAATTGTACATGCATAAATTATTGAACGGTGTATGTTTTGCTATGTACATTCCCAACAAGAAAATAATGTAAAAGGGGAGAAAAGAAAAAAAAAATACAGTGTATGTTGCAGGTTAAAAATGAGTAAAAGCATTTGTCAACTAGATTCTTTAAAAAAAAAAAAAAAAACTCATTGTGATTAAGTAAAAGTTTACAATCCACGTCAATTTTCCATATAAAACCCTGAGTACCTACCTCTCTGCAACTCTATCTGCTTTCCTTACCCTGTGACAACACACTGTTCTTTCCACTCTTTCAGTATCCACTCAACCAACACTTGTCCCTTCTTTTCTACCTTCTACAAAGAAACCAGTAATATAGCCTGATATATATCTCAAACTATGAAGTACACACACCACCTGTATTACTCTGTGTCCCATAGTCCAGTCAATTCTTTGAAGTGTTGGCTTCAGTGCTGGTTTCAGCTCTGGGCTAGCAGCAAGTCCAGGGGCCATATTCTCAGGGGATCCTCTAGGTTGTTGGACCATCAATTCTGGTCTTTTAATAAAGATCCTGTTCTGCACACCTCTTTTTCTCATACTACATCAGAGACATTGTCAGATATAGTGCTGGAAAATGAGCCCCCGGGATTGGAAGTCACTCAGAAGACGACTGGGAAAGGGCTATCTCCCCAAAGTAGAGGCAACCTTAATGTTGTGGATGAAGTAAAGTCTTTGGGATTTTCATTTGCTGATGTGGCATGACTCAAAATGAGAAGAAACAGCTGCAAATATCCATTAATAATTGTAACATGGAATGTATGAAGTATGAATCTAGGAAAGTTAGAAATTGTCAAAAATGAAACGGAACACACAAACAACGATGTCATTTCAGCATTTCTGAGCTGATATGGACCAGCATGGGCCATTCTGAATCCAGCAATCATGTGCTCTACTACACTGGAAACAAAAACTAAGAGGAATGGTGTTGCGTGCATCATTAAAAAGAACATTTCAAGATCTGTCCTGAAGTGTAGTACTGTCACTGATAGGATAACATCCATATGCTTAAAAGGAAGACCAGTAATACAACTATTCTTCAAACTTAAACACCAACCACTAAGGCCAAAGATAAAGAGGTTGAAGATTTTTAGTAGCTTCTGCAGTCTGAAATTGATCAAACATGCAGTCAGGATCGGTAGTTGGAAAATACAGCCTTGGTGAGGGAAATAATGCTGGAGATCGTGTGACAGAATTTTTCAAGACCAATAACTTTTTCATCACAAATATATTTTTTTAATCAACACAAATGGTGACTGTACACATGGATCTCACCAGATGGAATACACAGGAACCAAATTGACCACATCTGTGGAAAAAGACAATGGAAAAGCTCCATATCAACAGTCAGAACAAGACCAGGTGTTGACTGTGATACAGATCATCAATTACTCATATGAAAATTCAACTTGAAACTGAAAAAAATGAGAACAAGTCCATAACAGCTAATGTATGACCTTGAGTATATCAGTTCTGAGTTTAAAGACCATCTCAAGAACAGATTTGATGTGTTGACCATTAATGACTGTTTTAGTCAGCTAGGGCTGCTCTAACAGAAATACCACAGAGTGGATGGCTTTAACAAAGGAAGTTTTATTCTTACCCAGTCCGGTAGGTTGCAAGTCCATATGCAGGGTGTCCACTCCAGGGGAAAGCTTTCCTCTTGTTGGCTCTGGAGGAAAGTCCGGTATTGCATCAGTCTTTGTCCAGGGAGCATCTTGGCACAGGAACCTCAGGTCTGAAGGTACGAGGTTCCCAATTCTCAGCTTGTTTCTCTTTCCTTTTATCTCTTGCAGGCTGAAAGGGTTAAGGGTGGGGCAAGCTATACTCCACGGAAACTCCCTTTACCGCAGGGCAGGGAAGTAATCATAAAAAGGAATTTACAGCCCCACCCCAATCCTTTAATATATAGTTTAGGGAAACCACAAAACGGAGAACAGTCACAAGATACTGGGAATCATGTCCCAGCCACATGGCTACACATATTTTTGGGGGGACACAATTCAACCCGTGACAATGACCAAACACCAGAAGAATTGTGGAATGGTATCAAAGATATCATCGATGAAGAGAGCAAGAGGTCATTGAAAGACAGAAAAGAAATCAAAGGCCAAATTGGATGTCAGAAGAAACTCTGAAACTTGCTCTTGAATGTTGAGAAGCTAAAGCAAAAGGAAGGAATGGCAGAGTAAAAGACCTGAACAGAAGATTTCGAAGGAGAGTTAGAGAAGACAAAGTATTGCAATGACATGTGAAAAGAGCTGGGAATGGAAAACCAGAAGGGAAGAACATATTCAGCATTTCTTAAGCTGAAAGAACTGAAGAAAAAATTCAAGCCTTGATTTTCAGTAGTGAAAGATTCTACGGGAAAACTACTCAGTAGCGTCCAAAGAAAATGCAAGGAATGTATAGTCCCTATATCAGAAAAACTGGCTGATGTTCAGCCATTCGAAGAGGTAGTATATGATCAGGTACCAATGGTACTGAAGGAAGCAGTAGAATGATCAGTTGAGATATTTCAACAAACAGATGCAGTGCTACCTAGCCAACTGACTGGAAGAGATCTGTACCTATGCCCATTCCAAAGAAAAGTGATCCAGTTGAATGCAGAAATTACTGAACAAAATTGTACACAAGTAAAATCTTGCTCAAGATCATCTAGAATTGTCTGCATGACAGAGAATTCAAGCTGGATTCAGAAGAGGATGTGGAACCAAGAATACCATTACTGA
Organism: Heterohyrax brucei; assembly: GCA_028571685.1. Taxonomy (NCBI): domain Eukaryota; kingdom Metazoa; phylum Chordata; class Mammalia; order Hyracoidea; family Procaviidae; genus Heterohyrax; species Heterohyrax brucei. The sequence continues at coordinate 93,125,157 of CM053146.1, forward strand.
TGTCAAATGGATCTTGGCTGAAAGCAGAGAATATCAGAAAGATGTTTACCTGTGTTTGACTATGCAAAAACATTCAACTGTATCAATCATAACCAAGTATGGCTAAGATTGCATAAAATGGAAATTCCAGAACATTTATTTGTGCTCTTAAGGAATCTGTATAAGGATCAAGAGTCAGTCTTGTGAGCAGAACAAAGGCACACCACATGGTTTAAAGTCAGGAAAGTTGTGTGTCAAGGTTGTATCTTTTTACCATATCTTTACAATCTGTATGCTGAGCAAATAATATGAGAAGCTGGATTATACAAAGAAGAATGAGGCACCAGGATTGGAGGAAAACTCTTTAACAACCTGTGTTACACAGATGGCATCACCTACTTGCTGGAAACGAAAAAGATTTGAAACACTTACTGAAGAAGATGAAGAACCACAGCCTTCAGTATGGATTGCACCTCAACATCATGTAAACAAAAATCCTGACAACCAGATCAGTAAACAACATCATCATAAATGGAGAAAGGATTGAGGTTGTCAAGAGTTTCATTTTATTTGGGTCCACAATCAATGCCCATAGAAGCAGCAGTCAAGAAATCAAAAGATACATTGCATTGGGAAAATCTCCTATAAAGAGTCTCTTCAAAGCACTGGAAAGTAAAGACATCACCTTGAAGACTAAATTGCACCTGACCCAAACCATGGTATTTTCAGTTGCATCGTATGCATACAAAAGCTGGACAATGAATAAGGAAGACACGAGAATTGACACCTTTGAATTGCGGTGTTGGAGAAGTGTTGAATGTACCATGGACCGCCAAAAGAACAAAAAGATCTGTTCCAGAAGTACAACTGGAGTGCTCCGTGGAAGCAAAGACAGTAAGACTGCATCTCACATACTCTGCACATGTTGTCAGGAGGTATCAGCCCCTGCAGAAGGACACCATGCTTGGTAGAGTGGAGGGTCAGCAAAAAAGAGGAAGACTCTCAAAGAAGTGGATTGTTACAAATTTTTTATGTGTTTTCACTTAATTTGAAGAAATGATTCTGAGTAAAAATTATGTAAATATAGTTCTTGAGTAAGATAAAACATATAGCCTTTGCTGAAGTCAAAGGAACACAAACACTTTTGGAAGAAGAAGAAGAACCAATAAAATGTTGACCAGTAAAGTTTTGCCAAAGAGACTGACATAATACCTGCAGAAACAAACTATAAGAAGTGAAGCAGAATAGGAACTTAAGTTTGTCCATTATAGTTACTGCAAGGAGTAACTGATTGATTACCTTGTAAAGAGTATCGAGTGGAAGCATTCTGCACTAGAAAAAAAAAAGAAAATGAGAGAATGAAAACAGCGAGCAAATAACTTTTCAAGAAAAGTGACTATGGGATACTGTTTACATATAGGCTTATGTGTGTGTGTGAGAGGAAAGATTAAGAGGCATTGTTCACGTCTTTAAGATCACAGACTCTTAAAATATACATACATACATACACATATATACATATGTATATATACACATATATATAGTGCTTTAAGTGAAAGTTTCCAATCCAAGACAGTTTATCATACAAAAACTTGTACACACACTGCTATGTAACTCTAGATTTTCTCCTCACCTTGTGCCAGGACGCTCCTTCTTTCCACCTTGTGTTTCCCATGTTCGTTCAACCAGCTCCTGTTCCCCTCCACCTTCTCGTCTTACCTCTGAGAGGGAGCTGCCCAGTTAGCCTTGTGTATCTGCTTCAGCCAAGAAGAAGAAGCACATTCTTTGTCAGTATCATTTTATGTCTTATAGTCCAGTCCAATCTTTGACTGAAGGGTTGGCTTCAGGAATTTTCTGGGCTAAGAGAAATACCAGAGGCCATGTCTTTCAGGGACCCTATTCTTGGACTATCAAGTCTGGTCTTTTTAAAGGAGCTTCAGTTCTGCACACCCATTTTCCCCTTCCCTTACTTGCTTATTTCTCAGTGGTTAGAGCTCAGGGTGCTAACCAAAAAGTCAGTAGCGCAAGTTTACCAGCTGTTCCTTGGAAACTCTATGGAATAGTCCTACTCTGTCCTATAGTGTCTCTGTGAGTTGGCATAGACCAGGGCTTCTTGAGCAAACTTTTCTTTTGTTTCACTCCATTATATTCAAATATCAACCTGCACAGAGCTTTTCAGTCTTCAGTTATTCATCATATCTGACAGACATGTTTCCCTATCCATAAATTAAGAGTTTGTAGTATATGATCTTTAAGTCCTATCCCAAAACTAATATCTATTCATACTGGCAGCTGACTCATTTGAAAGACTGTAGTAGAGTGCCTCTATTTTCTAAATGTGAAAAAATAGGTATTTAAATCAGAAGCTTTCTCCTCAAGGGAATTTAAAAAGGCATTACTGTTTTCCTTTTCTTTAGCCATTATGAATTAGTCACATATAGTTCATACTGATTATTTTTTGATACTTAATATAACAAAAATACAAATTTAAGGGCTTTTTGGTCAAATAAAATTACTGATAATTCAGTCATGTTACATCAGAGAATAATCAGCAAATTATGCAAGATGAGTTCCTGCAAGGGTGCATTTCCTGCTGAATTAATTCATTTGATCAAGTATCCTAAAGCAATTAAATGGCAATATGTGAAATTAGGAAGTTAGTTGAAATTATGACTGAAAATGCCTCAGAGAAGTTTTCTTTTCATTAAGACAGTATGTCTCATTATACTGGCAAAGGAAAAAAGAGACAGCCTGGAGTCTTCAGTTTGTTCTAAAGACCTATTTGTCACCTACTAGTAGCTTAAGAGACAGGAATGAATACTAAACTGCCAGCCCTTGTCATGAGGTTATTATAGAAATAAATTGGTCATAGTATTTTGTGTTACATGTGGTTATTGTTCACACACACACATGAACATGCATACCTGTTCCTGAATCCCTGTGCCATCTAGTTGATTTTGACTCTTAGCAACACTTTAAATCAGAGGAGAACTACCCCACAAGGCTTCCTAGGCTTTAAATATTTATGGAGCCACTGGTGGGCTTGAACCACTGACCTCTCAATTGACAGCTGAACTTCACCGCTGTGCGACCAGGGCTTCTTGAGCATGTACACACTAATCTGAAATAACATAACTGGAGGTAAAAGGTCAGTGATCATTGGAAAAAAAAAAAGTTGCTATCAAGTTGACTATGACTCATAACAACCTTATAGCTATCCTACAGGACAGAGTATAGCTTCCCCAAAAGGTTTCCATAGGAGCAGCTGTTGAATTTGAACTACTGACTTTATCGTTAACCATTGTAAGAGACAGAGATATGACCATGTCTTCCATATATCCTTTAGCTATCTTTACTATAAGTGAACTTTGTAATAATAAGTAAATCTCTAAATACGGCTGAGTCAAACTTGTGATTTGCCATCATTTAGGTCACTTTACACAAAATCACATTTGTTTACTACGTACTTTAAAAAGAACATTAAAAGTAAGATCTGGAATTGGGTAACTTTTAATAACCTCTAAAATACCTTGTGTCTCAGTTTGAGTTATGTAGAGGAGCAAACCAGTGAAACATATATGTGTAAATATACATAGAGGTTTACTTCAAGGAAAAGGCTCCTGAAATCTTTGGGGCTGACAAGCTCCAAATCCACAGGTCAGGTGGCAGGCTGGAGACCTCTGCTGGCTCACTTGGTCAGGGGGCTGGAAAATGCAAAATCAGGGCCAGTGACAGGCTGAAGACTTTTGACGTCTGAAGGATTATGTCCCAAGAGCTGGAGTCCCAGTAACAAGAAGAATGTAGGGTAGAGACACTGAACTTTTCTGGAGCATCTATTTAATATATGGGTGACAGTCCACACCCCCAAGGAAAAGCCCCTTTCAATCAACTGGCTGATCACACCAGATGACATTGTACAGGTGATTACATTATATTACATTATGGAAAACCAATCAGTCCAATGTATACCAAACCTCTGAGAACCATAACCAAGCCAAGTTGATGCTTAACATTAGCTATGACACCTTACGTCTAAACTAAGTTGCACTGTGAAATTGCCAATATTCAGTCAGTTTTTAAATTTACAAAAATGGTAATTTCATATAGTTTGACCTAATAACAAATGTTTTATAAATTATACTCTAGAAGTTAAAAGGAAATTGGTAGTAAAATTGCAAGATTACCATAAAACAGTCACTACTGAAGGTCAGAGTTACGGTTGCTAACCAAAAGGTCAACAGTTCAAGTCTGACAGGTGCTCCTTGGAAACCCCATGGAGCAGTTCCACTCTGTCCTATAGGGGTGATGTGAATCAGAATTGACTTGACAACAGCGCGTTTGGGTTTTTTTTGCTTCGATGAGTAGAGTCATTCTTACCTTCACTTTAGAAGAGGGTGAAAACATAGTCAACCTTATGTAACTCAAGAGTGGTACAAAAGAGACTCCCGGATTCGGACCCCGTGTGCTTTCAGTTACAATCACCTTGCTACTACCTGCTGCTTGTTATCCAGTCAGATCTTGCAAATGAAAAGCTAAACAAAACAAAATGAAAAACCTTCCTTTTTGAAATACAATATATATGTTTTTAATAAACTCATAGTTATTTTTTAAAAAACTGCAGTTAAAATCATTCACCATTTATTCTTCCTTGCATTTATCCATTTACCTATTTACTTATCTAGTCATTCATTGGATATTCTGTTACCCATAAAAAATATTTATGCAGCATATTTTGATATCATAATTAAACTATCAATATTCTTTCCGTGCTTTCCTTGAGAATCAAAACCATATATGCAATATTACCTTGATAGCTCTAAAAATATTACGGCATTCAAATTGTTTTGTGCATATATATTTTTAACCAAACAAACAAGTTTTTACTGAGTCTGTAATATGTTGCAGACATTTTTCTAGGCACTATGGTTGAAATGGTGAAGAATTACTTACTTTCCCTCATTCTGGTGAGAAGAGAAAAAAACACGTATAAAATAAATGAATAACAAAATATTTTATATCATGGGAAGTGCTTTTTATGTATTAACCATAATAATTGTATATAATAATCTCTATATGTACAAAATAATTTTTTTATTATAGACAGCAGTTTGACCAATGTTTAGGAGACATAAAGAGGCAGAAAGCACAGTGTGTTTTATCCAAAAGTGAGAAAAGTATAGGTTGTCTGCTTCCATAAAGATTCAATCAAAACCCAAACCCATTCTGACTAGTTAGAAACTCATAGCACTTAACCACTACACCGTTGGCGTTTCCGTAAAGACTATAAAGCCTTGGAAACCCTATGGTGTAATTCTACTCCTTGCCATAAAGTTTCTGTGAGTTAGAATTGACTTAATAGAAATAGATTTGGTTTGAAGTTTCTCCGAAGGCCAGAATCTGTTTGGAAGTACTGAAATACTCAGCTAAAATAACACATATAAAAGTTTTATTTGTTTCATATAAAAAGAACCAGGAGTAAGTTGCTGCTTCATTTATTTCGGTGGATCAGGGCTAAGATTCTGAAACTACATTAGTAGAGCTTTTACAAAATCTGTTAGTAGAGGCAAGAAATGGAGAGGGTAGTTGGGATTAGGTGTCATTTTAGATTTACTCCATAAAATAAGATCTTGAAATTTTGCATAAAAGTATTTATTTACAGAAAAATTTAATATAGAAATGGGGACTGAGATAAAGATGAAAGTCAAGCAAAGGTGTAACACCATGTTTAATTCCCAGAGAATAATTTTTTTCCCACTGCCACAAGGAAGCTTTAAATCAGTGGCAAGTTAACACTATATTCTTTGGGGGGCAAGAGTACAGGAATGTTGACACTCTCACAGCCACAGGTCATTGCTTCAAGGCAGATTCCTGAAGAGAATAATTTCTCAAATTATTCGGGAACTCCATGCTGATCTCCGGTAGCCAAGAGGAAGTTCTAGGAAAAAAACAGATGCAGGTACTGACTATTGGACCTGAGAGTATGAAAGGAGCTGTGGATGTGAAAATGATAAGGGGATTCAGTGGGCTACTGGCACTGAAAGCATCTGCTGCAAACCCACTGCCCTCGAGTTGATTCCAACTGAGTGAGTCCGTAGAGTTTCGAAGGAGTGCCTGGTGGACTTGAACTGTGTATCTTTTGATTAGCCGACATGGTTCTTAAACCCATACCACTAGTACTTTCCATCTCTTACAAGTGCCAGGTCAACAAGCCTACATTCTGCCATCCACCCCCACCCAAAACCCTTTGTCGTTGAGTTGATTCTGATTCCTTGTGACTCAGGAGGACAGACTAGAACTTCCCCACAGAGTTTCCAATGAGCTGCTGATGGATTCAAACTGCCAGCCTTTTGGTTAGCATTCCATTTAACCACTGGTGCTACCAGGGCTCCCATTCTGCTACCCAAAGCCAAAGCCAATCCCATAAAGTCATTTACGACTCATAGCTACCCTACAGGCCAGAGTAGAACTGTTCCATACAGTTTCCAAGGACCACCTGCTAAATTTGAACTGCCAATCGTTTGGTTAGCAGACTTGACACTTAACCACTATGCCTCCTCCATTCCACTACAGGAAGACAAAATATGTGTACATTAAAGGTTAGGTAGTAACAAAACCCAAATCAACCCTGTTGTCAGTTGATTCCAGCTCACAGAGACCTTATAAGACAGAGTAGAACTGTCCCATAGGGCTTCCAATGAGCAGTAGAACTACCTCACAGGGTTTCCAAGGAGCAGGTGGATTCAAACTCTGGATTGTTCTGGCAGAAGCTGAGCTTTTAACTACTCCACCACGAGGGCTCCTTAAGTAGCAGTAGAAAGTGACAGTACTAGGGATAGTCTAAGTATTAACATAATTCAGAGTCTAAATATTAATGTGTTATACAAGGTTAACTTTTTTTTTAGAACGACATGAATTTGAACAATTTTTATTGTGTTTATTTATCTATTAGTACCTTCTCAATTTTGTTAACTATATCCACTAGCATGTAGGGAAAATTCAGTATAATGATTCTGAGAAGTGCTCATCTTCCCAGAGCCCTGAGATAAAATTATCTAAGCACAATGGGAAGAATGTTTTATCCCAATGAACAACGAGATCAATGTTTGCACTTAAGAATGTGTTGAGTATTTTTTAATTATGGCTAAATCTTTATTATGTCTTTTATGTTATTTATCATTTAGAGCCTTAAGATATACTTGAGGAAAAAGAAAATACATTTTGAAAAAAAAAAATTCCCCCAAATTACATATTCTGCTTGTTAGTCAACTTAGGCTATAAGAAGGTATACTTAAAAATGAAATACTGGTTTACTACAAATAATTTATTTTCCCAATAAAAAGCTTAAATTTAATGAATTATTTCTTCTAATCTACTTTTAAAGATAATCCTCAAATATATGCCTGTCAAGTGACTAGATCCCACTTAAGAAGAGAAAGTGGTAGTTACGTGTCAGAAATTAGCTACTTTACACTATCAGTTAATTTGTCTCACTATTGACTTTTAAAGCCCTTGAAGAATTTTTAGTGCTCTCTTTTATCTTGTTAATCATGTTCACTTGAGATGAAAGAAATAGTCTAAATAATCTATTCAAGCAGAAAATTGCTGCAGCTATTCTGCGCACTGTGCTGCCATGCAACCCAGTAGACGTTGGCAACCATTTCCTTCCAAAGGAAATGTCTCAGTGGGAAAAACCCTGGTTTTGAGCATTACTGTTTACATCATTGCTTGTTTCCAGAACCTAATAATATCAAATCACAAAATAATTCAATGTGACAATGCCTTTTTTAAAAAAAAAAAAGTAGGGTAGATCTTGTTTTTGCATCATTAGAAAATTAATGCTGATTTTAAACAAAATAAACATCACTTCTTCCAAATTCTCACATAAGGACACTGGTATTCAGTGGATTTTGTGACTTCTTCTCGTTGTTGTTGTTACTCTCATTTCTTTCCAAGAAGTATTAAGGTATTAAGCAACTTAATACACCAGAGCAATATTTAATATGCACCAAAGTAAATTTTACTTAGGAAGTTTCACTGGAGAGTAGGGCTGTTTCCTCTCTTTTCCTACTCACCATTGAATCAACATGATAGTTTCCCTCTAACCTTATATAGATAAATAAACTTTGTCAGTTATTCTTTGACCATTACAATTATTATATTGCCCATGGAACAGAATTATTGCTTAATAATTCTGATATAACTATAGTAATGAACAACATAAAAAATAAATTTAGAAGTATTTTCTAACCACATGCAAAAATGTCATTACATTTCCATGATGTCTGTTCAAGCAATATTACTTATGTAAATGAATTAGCAATATTTCATCTTATTCTGTGACTTGATTGTTGGATACATTCAGAAATTGCAACTAAATGATCAGTGATTCTGCATTCCATTTGAGTTCTGTTTGAAATGATGTGTACTTGAGAATCCTGCTATAACCCACAAAGGCTAGATGCTTTATGTTAGTTACTACAAGCATAATCAAATGTCACTGAGCATTTTTTTTCACTTACCATTTATCATTGAAATAAACATTAAAAATCTGCTTAATTGCACTTTGAAAAACTGTGTTAGAAAATGGAGACATCTAGTGTGTCTCTGAAACATTGCAATAACATTCGCCATAGGGTTGTTTGAGTTCCTACTACTTTGCATACTTTAAATGTACTAGAGCAGATAATCTATACAGCAACTTTTAAGTAGCCACTGGAGTTAGTTTTCCTTTTCAGATGAAGGAACTGAGTTTGTAGAGAGTCAGGTAGGTGGCAAGACTGTGGCTAGAGACCGGACACCTACTCAGGTGCCAGCAATTAAGCCATTTTACATACATGCTATTTCCCAGACACCCCCAAATTTTATGTGCTTAAGAGAGACAAAATTTATTTTAAAAAGCTCAAGTATTCATAATTCCCTTGGATCAAGTGAAGAATACTGAAGGAAACAGGAAATACTGACTAACTGCCTCAGAAACTTTGAAACACTTCATATTTCTCTGACACTTGAGCTCAGCCTTGAGTAGTTAATGGGTGTTGAGGACAGAAAAGGAGTAGTGGTCACTCTAAGCAGGTGTAGATGGGGCATCAGGAATTCTGAATAGTTCACTATAGAAAAAGTAGACAGTGTGACTGGGAACCACGGGAAGAAATAAGACTGTAATGTCCTGGGGAAACTGAAATAATTAGGATCACCGCATTACTTAGCTCATATAAACCTCTAATCAGCTTTCTCCTGAAGGAAACTATTTCTAAAATACGATTGTTACTTGCAAAGCTCCTCTAATCTCTGGAGAATTCTAGAAAAGTTTAGAAATGTTTTATAAATAAATACAAAAACAGATCATTTTCAACTCCATCACTTAAATACTTTACTGAAGATGGGTGGACAGTGAATGTTCTACAAATCGACAAAACTTTGCAAATTTTTAAAGCCTCAAGGACGTAGTGCTAATTTATCTCAAAATCAAAATTATTGGAATATTAAAAATTATGTTTACTCACTTTTTGAATTATATTCTGAATCACCATGAACCAGTTGCCACCGGTTTAATTCAGCATTTGTAAGACACCTGAATGAAGTATCTATTGCCTAACAGTACATTATTACAAGATTACATGGAAACCTTGGTGGCATAGTGGTTAAGAACTAAGGCTGTTAACAAAAAGGCTCGCAGTTCAAATCCAACAGTGGCTCCTAGGAAACTCTATGGGACAATTGTACTCTGCCCTATAGTGTCTCTATGAATTGGAATCTATTCGATGACAATGGGTTTGGTTCTGTAATGTCACTATGAGTCAAAATGGAAACTCTGGTAGCCTATTAGTTAAGCCCTTCTCCAGGGCTGCTAACCAAAAGGCTTGGTAATTCTACTCTGTCTATGGGCTCTCTCTGAGTTGGAATTCACTCAATGCAGTGTTTGTTTGTTTTTTTTTAGTGAGTGAAAATTGACTCAACAGCATTTTTTAAATCATGATTGTCATGGTTTGAATTGTGTCCCCCCAAAAATGTGTGCAGCCATGTGGCTGGGATATGGTTCCCAGTATCTTGGGACTGTCCTCCATTGTGTGGTTTTGCTAACCTGTATGTTAAAGGATTAGGGTGGGGCTGTGAATTCCTGCTATGGAGGAAGTTTCCCTGGAGTATGGCTTGCCCCACCCTTAATGCTTTTAGCTTTCAAGGAATAAAAGGAAAAAGAACCAAGGACAATTTGAGAACCTCGCTACCATCAAGCAAGCAGCACTGGGAGCAGAGCGCGTCCTTCAGACCAGAGGTTCTTGCGTGAGGACGCTCCCAGAAACAAAGACTGATGCAATACCAGACTTTCCTCCAGAGCTGACAAGGGGAAGGTCTTTCCCTGGAGCAGACACCCTGAATGTGGACTTGCAACCTACCGGACTGTGTAAGAATAAATCTTTCTTTGTTAAAGCCATCTACTCTGTGGTATTTCTGTTAGAGCAGCCTAGCCGACTAAAACAATGATAATGATGCCCCAAAACATGCTTACTTTCAAAACATGTAAATCACCTAGATATGTTTCTTTCATTACTCAAAAAGTTTTCCAGAATGAACACAATTGGGTATCATTCTTCAGTAACTAATAATTATTGAAAATTGTGGTTTTCAGATGCCAAGAGTATAACACAAGATAAAATTATAGTGCTAAGATAGGCAACATGGATACTTGAAAAAACATTGCCCCACTATTATTGCTAAGCAAGCATATATCCTGATGTTTTATTCATCGAAAATAGATGTAAATTTACTGAAAAAATATAACATTAACAATCAGTAAGGCCAGTTTCAAGCCACATATACACACATGCATATGGCAACATTCTACTGTATGAGAGTAGGCAGAGTTTCCAGAAGAATTCAGAAACTGATAACAGTAGAACATGCAAAAAAGATAACTAAAAAATTTTATCAAAATTGCAAATCGTACTAAAAAACGAGAAATGAAACCATTAAAAAAAAAGGACATGGAAAGCATGGACTATGGAATAAGTATTCACAGTATACATTTGATGCGAACTTTTATCTGTCACATATATAGAACTCCTACAATTTAATAAAATTTTTAAAAATATTTTATTTATTTATTGTGATTGAGTGAAAGTGTACAATCCAGTTTAAATTTGCACTCCGGCCTAGGTACAGCCCCCACTGTTGTCCTTGACCGGTGACAGTACACTCCTCCTTTCTGTTCGATACATGTCATATCCTCTTAACAATCTTCTGTCCCCTCTTCTCCATGCTCTCCACTCCCCTAAAATAGCATTCCAATTAACATGTGGGCAATATCCTTACAGAAACATTTTATAAAGGAAGAGAAAGTAAATGATGACATACAAGAAATTATCCACATAGTCATGAGAGAAATGCAGATTAATATATCAGTGAGATATCACTACATACCAGCATTATTTAAGATGACCTTGGCTAAGTTTTTGGATTTCCTTTTTGCAACTTCTGTCTTATGGTACCTGGTTTTATGTGTACTAACTTTTGTATTCTTTCATTGGTAAAATCTCTACAATAGGTTTAGACTGGTCGTGTTCTTAGTGAAGACTATTTGGGGCAGGGTATAGACCAAATACTCTCCATTTGGCATGGGCAACAGGTGTTTATTACAGAATAGATAGGCCAGCCAAGTGCCATCAAGTCGGATCTGACTCATGGCAACCCTAGGGACGGAGATAAATAAATAGCACACATGAGTATCAGTCAAGGTTCCTTGAGGCTGGATTCCCATCCTAGTGTGTAACACTACATTGCATCCATGCATTCCCCACTTAATGCAATGGGAAAAGAACACCACAACCCCTCTTTCCCAAGGTTAAAATACTAGCAAGCAGCCACAGCTGTATGTCAACCAGTGTGTAGAGAGAAAAAGTGGGGTTATGAGTAATAAAAAGTAGAAGGTCCCTTACAGGTAATGGACACTACTATTGTCCCTGTTCAGGGTGAGTTTTCATCTCCTAATGAGCTATCCTAGACTTACTGACACTGGAAAACAGCCTTTCCTTCTTTACCCCACTAAAGTAGCTTAAAAGAGTTCTTAGTTTATTTTGAGGGCAATCCTCTCTGCTAGTGCGTCCTACACCACGCTCACAATCATTGTCATGCTTCAGCCTATTGTTGAAGCCACTGTGTCAGTCCATCTTGTTGAGGGTCTTCCTCTTTTTCACTGACACTGTACTTTATCAAGCATGATATTTTTCTCTAGGGACTGATCCCTCCTGTCAACATATTCAAAGTATGTAAAATGTAGTCTTGCCGTCCTTGCTTATAAACACCATTCTAGTTGCTCTTCCAAGACAGATTTGTTCATTTTTTTTGCCAGCCATTGATATATTCAATATTCTTTTCCAACACCACAGTTCATTCCATATTCCAATTATCAATGAATATTTGCAGCTGATTCTTCTCATTTTGACTTGTGCCAAATCAGCAAATGAAGGTACTCGAAGTCTGACTCCACTCATGTCATTAAAATTGACTCCACTCTGAGAAGGCAGCTCTTCTCCAGTCACCTTTGGAGTCTAACCTAAGGAAGTGTTCATCTTCTGAAACTATATCAGATAATGGTCCGCTCACATTCATAAGGTTTTCAGTGGCTAATTGCTTCCAGAAATAGACTGCTGGTCTTTCTTCCTACTCTGTCTTAGTCTGGAAGCTCAGCTGAAACCTGTCCACCATGAGTGACCCTGCTGGCATGTGAATACTGGTGGGATACCTTCCAGTATCGCAGCATCATACAAGCTCCCACAGTGTGACAAACTGACGAACATATGGGGGGAAGAACTTATTAACTGAAATTTGGTCTTCTTTAGTTGCAAAGTATAAACCATCATTATCAAATGTTAATTTACGTGTTTAATCTTTGACATCTGCATATGAGACAAGCATGCCTTTGTGTGTGTCTGTGTGTGAAGGGTCAAATTTGATATTAGTTTAAAAAAACAAAATCCAAACCCACTGCCATTGAGTTGATTCTAGCTCACAGCAACCTGTAAGACAGAGGAGAATTACTTTTCTGCAAATCCTTATTAGAAGGAAACTGCTCCATCTTTTTCCTACTGGAGTAACTGGTGGATTAGAATAGCTGGCCTTCCAGTTAGCAGTTGAGTACTTTAACCCCTGTACCAACACGGGTTGTTGATATTACTTTAGTTACTCTAAAACTGTATTCACTTCTATTTCTATTGAACTAACAGATAAATTGCAGCTGGCAACAGTTATGTTTGAAAGGGATCCAAACATGTAATTTCAGACAGTAGTACTGTATATAGCAAATGATTAAACAACTATACCATGTAACTCATTCAAAAAACTATTGTATGGTGCACATAAAGCAGGGGGAATAGAGAAGGTAATAAATATTTCTGAGTCTTAACTATTTATTGGGTAGCTATTTAATTTGTATAGCATCTCTAAATTAATGAATGTTAATGCCTGTTCAAAGCATTACAAAGATGATAATGAGTGTGCTTCTGCAAAAAATAGATAAACAAAGTCAATTTTTCCTTCATTAAAACTAAAGCTCTTGAAAACCCCACAGGCTTTTTGACAGAAATTGACAAGATAACTGTTTATGAAAAACTAATGAACTGTAACAGAACACAGCAAAGAAGGAAGTTTGGGAACTCACATCAGCTTACTTCAAGATGATAATAAAGCTACACTAATCAAGACAGGGAAGTGTAGTGAAAGGGTAATTAGGCAAATCAATTGAACAGGATGTAGACTCCAGAAAAAGTCCCAGAAATAGTTGGTCAATTGATTTTTTTCTAATTAACAGATCTTATTTTTTAGAACTGATTAAAATGCACAGAAAAATTGAGCAGATAGTACAGAGCTCTGACATCCCCCTCTGCAGCACACAGTTGTTTTATTAGTAGTATTTTGTGATGGTGTAGTACATTTCTTACAATTGTTGACTTGATACATTACTATTAACTAAAGCCTATAATTTACATCACAGGTAAGTCTCTGTTTTGCATAGTTCTATGGGCTTTGACAAAACATAATGTCATACGTCCACCATTGCTGTATCACATAGAATAGTTTCCCTGTCCTAAACCCCGTGGCAACTGCTGACTATTTAACTGGCTTTGTAACTTTGCCTTATCTAGAATATCATATATCAAATCCAAAACTCACTGCTGTTCAGTCGATTCTGACTCACACTGACTCTGTAGACAGAACAGAACCGACTCATAGAATTTCCAAGGAGTGCCCAGTGGATCTGAGTTGCTGGCCTCTGGATGACAGCCACAGCGCTAACTGCTACACCACCAAGGTTTCCAGAATGCCATAGAGTTGCACTCACATAGTGAACAGTCTTTAGAGACTGACTACTCTTCCTTTAGAGTATAGATTTAAGATTGTTCATGTCTTTTTATGTCTCAATAACTTATTTCTTTTTATCACTGAATAATACTCCATTGGGTGACTGCATCAGTTTGCTGATACATTCAGCTGTTGAAGGACATCTTAGCTGATTCACTCTTGGCAGTTTTGAATAAAGCTGGTACAAACATTTTGTACAGATTTATGTTTGGACATAAGTTTTAAACTGAATGGATTAAATACTTAGAAATATGATTATTGGACCATACGTTAAAACTATGTTCAGTTTTGTAAGACACTCCCAACATTTCTTCCAACTGGCTGTACAGCTTTGCATTCCGACCAGCAGTTATTGAGCGTTACTGCTGCTCTACACTCTCACTAGCATTTGGTGTTGTTGGTATTTTGAATTTTGTGTATTCTAATGTATGTGAGGTGGTATCTCATTGCTTAAATTTACAATTTCCTGAACATATGTGGGAAACTTTGGTGATGTAGTGGTTAAGTGCTACATCTGCTAACCAAAAGGCTGGCAGTTCATATCCTCACGGTGCTCCTTAGCAACACTATGGAGCAGTTCTACTCTGCCCATTGGGTCACTATGAGTCAGAATTCACTCAACAGCACTGGGTTAAGGATGTATATGTTCTGCATATTTCATATGCTTATTTGTCATCCTTATATTTCCTCTGGTGAGGGGTCTGTTCACATTTTTTGATCTTCCATCCATTTTGTAACTGGGTTTAGGTTTCTTACTAAGTTATAAGAGTCCTTTACTTGGCTGGCTTGGCTTGTATACTGGGGATATAAGTCATTTGTCAGGTATGTGTTTTGAAAAAGCTATCTCATGGTGTATGTCTTGTTTTCTCATTCTCTTAACTGTGAAGTTTACAACTGACATGTTTTTAACTTTAATAAAGTTCAACCTGAAATATTTTTCCTTCACAAATGATACTTTTGGCTTTGATTAAAAGCTCACGTCCAAACCCTAGGTTATTTAAATATTTTCCTATGCTATCTTCTGGAAGTTTTATAGCTTTGGGTTATATGAAGACTGACAGTTAAGTTCATGAACTCATCCTAGAAAAAAAGTGCACTCTGCTTGGGAAGCTATGCACTGATGCCAGCTCCTAGTCCACCCTTCAAAGCAATTTTGGAACTTTTTCTAGAATGGCCCTCAGAACTGTCGTGGTATTATCCTTGATACCATGAACATCATGCAAATGTAGTCCTTTCAATATTTCCATATCTTCAGGTAAAGAAAAAGTTATTGGGGGCCAAATCATGGGAGTATAGAGGGTGTTCCAATATAGTCATTTGTTTACTGGCTAAAAAACTCTCTCACAGACACCTATACAATTAACTTTGTGAACTTGACACCATGCCACTGTGTGCAATGGCCATTCCAGAAAGAGTTTCAAAACTGCTTTGAAGGGTGGAGTAGGCATTAGCATTGGTGCATAGCTTCCCAAGGGGAGTGCTTTGAAGGCAACTGTAGTGATATTCAGCAATGAGGTATGTAGGACTTAGAACAAGTAATTCTAATTGTCAGACCTCATACACATATGTAGAAGACCTATTTTGAGTTACTAATATTTTTAATAAAATGTGCTAGGTGTGTGTCTAGATTTATGTGATATCCAATTATTCCAGCACCACTAGTTGAAAAGACTGTGCTTTCTTCATTGAAATTGCATGCGCTCCTTTGTCAAATATCAGTTGACTATATTTATGTGATGAATATAAAAATGCCAAGCCAAAGCCAAGTGCAATATAAAAATAGACTTTCATAATATATTATTTAACAAGATAAATGACTTTTTTCTTAATAAGTTATACTGTTCTCCTTGTATTTGATTGGGAGTCTAGTCTATTTCAATAAAATCCCTAAAAGAATTTTTTTTTAAGAACTTGATTGAATAATTTCAGAGTTCAACTGAACAGTAAGGTAAAGAGAAAATATGGTGAAAATGAAGGATGCTGAAAAAACATATTACCAGAATCAGACAATAATTCAACTCTAAAAAATTTAAATCAGAACAAGAACTGATAGAAATATAAGTGAAAATGAAATCAAAGCCTAGAATTATTTTAACATGCTAAGTAAAAATTAAACCTTATGATAAATGAAAAGCAGTGCAAATAGCTTAGAACTTAGATTTTTATTTTTTGTCTTAGAAAACCAAAGAAGAAAAAAAATATAACATTTCTTTGTTCTTGTTATTGTAAAACTATTCCTACTTTGAATAAACTAAAAACTGTAAATTAAACCTTCTTAACTGATATGACTAAGTGGATATTGCTAAATTTCAAAATAATAGTCTGAAGAATATAGTCTGATCATTTCTCTTATGTCAAATGATCATAAACACTGAACTGTGATGTAAAAAATATTTACTGTAGAAATAATTACATTAGCCAATTGTTGGAAACATACTTAATATTTAAATACTGAAATTTCAGTAACTACAGTTCAATAAAAATAGAATATGAGATAATCATTACAAATAATTTTCTCCAAAATATGAGTTATTGTTGCTGTTCTTAGGTATTGTCGAGATAGTTCCCACTTATAGAAACCCTATGCATGACAGAACAAAATACTGACTTGTCCTGTGCCAAGCCCACTGCCATCTCTACGCTTAAGCCCATTGTTGCAGACACTGTGTGTATCCATGTTGTTAAAGGTCTTCCTCTTCTTTGCTGACCATCCGCTTTGCCAAGCATGATACCTTTCTCCAGGAATTGATTCCTCCTGACAACATGTCTGAAGCATGTGAGATGCGGTCTCTCCATTCTTGCTTCCAAGGAACACTCTGGTTGTACTTCTTCTAGGACAGATCTGTTTGTTCTTTTGGCAGTCCATGGTATATTCAATATTCTTTTCCGACACCACAATTTTGAGGCATCATTTCTTCTTCTGTCTTCTTTATTCACTGCCCAGCCTTTGCATGCATATGATGCTATTGAAAATTCTATGGCTTGAGTCAGTTGCACCTTAGTCTTCAAGGTGACTTCTTTATTTTTCAACACTTTAAAGAAGTTTCTTGTAGCAGATTTTCCCACTGCAATGCATCTTTTGATTTCTTGACTCTACTTCCACGGGCATTGATTGTGGAGCCAATTAAAATGAAATCCTGGACAATCTCAATTTGTTCTTCATTTATCATGATGTTGTCCACTCGTCCATGTGTGAGATTTCCGTTTACTTGATGTTGAGGTGTGGCCTATACTGAAGGCTGTGGTCTTTGATCCTCATCAGTGTTTCAAATCCTCTTCACTTTCAGCAATCAAGGTGTGTCATCTGCATAATTCAGGTTGTTAGTCTTCCTCCTATCTTGGTGCCATGTAGTCCAGCTTCTTGGATTGTTAGGTTGGCATTATTAGATTATTAGATTGAAAAGGTATGGTGAAAGGATACAATCCTGACACACATCTTTCCTGACTTTAAACCATGCAGTGTTGCCTTGTTCTGTTCCGTTCTGTTCAAACAACTGCCTCTTGATTTATATATAGATTCCTCATGAGCACAATTAAGTGTTCTGGAATTCCAATTATCTGCAATGTTAATATTAATTTGTTATGATCTACACAAACGCCTTTGCATAATCAATGAAACACAAGTAAACATCCTTCCAGTATTCTCTGCTTTCAGCCAAGATCTACCTGACATCAGCAATGATATCCCTGGTTCCATGTCCTCTTCTGACTCTGGCTTGAATTTCTGGAAGTTTACTATTAGTATACTGTTGCAGTCACTTTTGAATAATCTTTAGCAAAGTTTTACTTGTGTGTGATGTTAATGATATTGTTTGATAATTTCCACGGTTGGTTGGATCACCTTACTTGGGAATAGGCATAAATGTGGATCGTTTTCAGCTGGTTGGAGAAATTGTCTTCCAAATTTCTCAACATAGGTGAGTGAACAATTCCAGCCACATCTGTCTGCTGGGACATGTCAACTGATATTCTATCAATTCCTGGAGTCTTTGTATTCCACTAATGCCTTCAATGCAGCTTAACTACCTCCCTTCAGTGACATAGGTTCCTGATCATATGCTACTTCTTGAAATAGCTGTCTACCAATTCTTTTGGGTGTAATGGCTGTGTATTCCTTCCATCTTCTTTTGATGGAAATATTGGTTATGTCATGGTAAAGTGCTATGGCTGCAAACCAAAGGGTCAACAATGCAAATCTACCAGGCACTCCTTGTAAACTCTATGGGGGAATGCTACTCTGTCCTACAGGTTCACTATGGTTTTGCATCATTTAATATTTTTCCTGTGAAATCCCTCACTATTGCAACTCAAGACTTGAATTTTTTCTTCAATTCTCTCACCTTGAGAAATGTACAGGATGTTTTTCCCTTTTGGCTTACTATCTCTAGCTTTTTGCATATGTCATTATCATACTTTATTTTGTCTTCCTGAGACACCCTTTGAAATATCCTGTTCAGTTTTTTACTTCACCATTTCCTTCTTTTCCTTTAGCTACTTGGCATTAATGGAGAAAGTTTCAGAGTCTCTTCTGACATCCATTTTGGTCTCTTTTTTTTTCCTGTCTTTTTAATAACCTCTGTTTTCTTCATGACAGATGTCTTTCTACAATTTGTCTAGTCTTCAGTTATTGGTGTTCAACACATCAAATCTATTTCTAAGATGGTCTCTAAACTCAGGTGGGATATACTGAAGGTCATACTTTGGCTCTTACAGACTTGTTAAAATTTTCTACAGTAGGTAATACTAATAACTATTAAAAAAGCAATTTACAAAGTAGTGCAAGCAGAATGATACTGTTAAAGTGTGTACATATTTATATGTCTCTCCCTTTTCATATTTATTTATAATATCCTTAGCATTCTATCTCGGTTATCTAGTGCAGCTATAGCAGAAACACCACAAGTAGATGGCTTTCACAAAGAGCTGTTTATTCTCTCACAGTCCAGTAGGCTGCAAATCTGATTCAAGGGGGCCATCTCCAGGGAAGGGCCTTTTCTTTCTCTGTCAGCTCTGCAGGGAAGCCCTTGGGCTACACCCACCTTCTGTTGCTCTAGGAGCATGTCAGAACGGGAACCTCGGGTCCAAAGCACACACTTCGCTCTGGCACTGCTCACTGGTGGCATGAGGCTCCCCTGCCTCTCTAGTACCCCCCAGACATCCCAAAGGAGATTGGCTCAAGACACCGTCCAATCCTCAGACCTAATCAGTACAACCGCCACTAATCCATCTTATTAAATCATGGTGATAGAACTCACAACAGATGGGAAAATCTCATCTAATTTTGATCAATCACACAATACTAGAACCTAGTGCACAGCCAAATTGACCAGGTTTGGGGAAATACACCTCAATCCACCACATCAACATATGCACGTGTGATACAACCCTACCCCTTTTTGGTTTAAAGATAAAGGTACTGCTTAAGCTGTGAGTCTGCACATTATTTAAAGACACTGCATAGTTGAGTATAACAAATGCTTTCAGGAAAGGGACAGTAGAAGAGGACAGAGATTTTGGCCTTGAATTATAACACAATCAACAGATATGATTAAAACTCATTAACAGTAGCCTTAATAAACATAGAGTATTACTAAGCTGCAGAGCACCAGCTATTGTTAAGGCAGGATTTGTCAAAGTCTGGTTAACAGTCTATTTGTTATTTCTAAAGTAAATTTAGATTATGCCCAGGAAGAAAAGGAAGAAAAAGAAAAGGAAACGACTACCTACAAATAATGAATTTAATGAGATTTTCATGAAATGTTTTCACTAATGAGCATGGTTAAAGATAGATACAGTTATACATGTGTGTAGTAGGTCAGAATTAAAAAAAGTTTGCAAAACTAGTTGTTATATACTGACGGATATGATTTAGCATACAGGAATTAAAAGTGTAAGAGTATGAGAAGCAATAGTTACCCTGCAAAATAAGGACTATATGGCACTAAAACTGTTAAAGTTAAGGCTGAGCCACAATCCACACAAAGCACAGCAAAAAGCTACTTTTTCCTGTAATGGCATGTCCATC
Source organism: Heterohyrax brucei (assembly GCA_028571685.1). Lineage (NCBI taxonomy): Eukaryota > Metazoa > Chordata > Mammalia > Hyracoidea > Procaviidae > Heterohyrax > Heterohyrax brucei. The sequence goes on from CM053146.1 coordinate 93,145,516, forward strand.
AAATTTCTGATTTCCTTTAACATACTGTTCCCATGAAACCAAAATTATGGAGAAATGTAGTTCCATACTCACATTTACAATAAAACTGTTTCCATGACCCAGAGGACAAAGGAAGTTTAAATAGTATGGATTATGGTGCCTAATTTTTCAATGACCTCTTCATCTTCGTTGCTACCCATTGGCCTTTTGCCATCAAGCCAATTTCTGATGGACAGCAACTCTATAGGACAGAGAAGAACTGCCCCATGGAGTTTCCAAGGAGTGACTGGTGGACTGAAACTGCCGAACTTTTTATTAGCAGCTATAGCTTTAACCATGGCACCACAAAATTGTGACAGTTATTAACAAATCAGTAAGCACTTATTCCAATTCTCTGACTTCTTCTTTACAGGGTAGAAGACAGCAGCCAGGAATCCAGCTTTCTGCAGGGAGCACACCATGTTTTGCAGACGCGGATGCTCTCACCAGTGATGGGAGCTCTGGACGGGGAAGATAGGAAAACCTATATTCTATGCCTACATCACTAACTATTTGTATAATTTTCTGTCCATCATTTAACCTTTCAGGACCTTAGTTTCCTGCTGAATTGAGGCTACAGCAAATAGTATCCTTTTTGTAGCTTTAAATTAATTTTTTAATTAGTTGCTATGGATGAATTTACTGTTTCTAATCAAAGAGTTTAAGAAATTTGTCTTTTCAAAACACCATGACAACTACTTTTAATAACATAGAAAATGTTCAATTTATGTAGGTTCAGTGTAGATGCAACTTTGTAGCCTTCTATGATAAATCCAGATCTGATACTGCGGTGTTACTAAGGAAATAGAATCACAAAAATAGCTTATCAGATATGATCACACAGTTGTTACTCTCAAAAAAAAAAAACGCGTGTCAGAGTACAATTTCAGTGGCTTTATTACATAAATAGCAATAGGGCATTTAGTCATGTTGTGCCAAAAATAGAACTCTTTTAACTAGAAATAGCTGCATTTATATCTGTGTACACCCACATTGTACATTTTCCATCTATACATTTTGCTGTGTACTGTTGACAACTTAATAAAATTGTTTTTAAAAAGGTTACTTTTGGGTATTATTGGAGAACTAACCAAAATTGGAAACAATGACTTCTAAATTTAAAATAATACCGTGGATATAAACTCAGTGTCTTAGCTACCTAAAGCTGTTGTTCCAGAAATACCTCAAGTGAGTGGCTTTAAAAAACAGAAATATATCTTCTCACAGTTCTCACAAGTCCAAATCAAGGTCTTGGCTCTTCCTTCAATGAATCTGTCTCCTAGTTTCTGGTCACTACCATAAATCCTTAGTGCCCCTTGAGGTCTAGCTTTCCCTGTGTATGTGTCTCTATGTCCCATCTGCTCCTTTTATAACTCAGAAGTGATCAGGGTTAGGACCTACCCTACTCTAACCTGGGTCATATTTACAGGTACAAGGTTTAAGATTTCAGCACATATTTCTGGACTACGCAGTTTAATGCATAACATTCTACACCCCACCCCACCAAAATGCATATCCTTCCCAAATGCAAAACACATTCACCCTATCACTCTCAAAAAGTCAAATATCAGATAGAGACAATCAGAAAAATGATCTCAAAGACAAAGGAGCCTTGAAGAAAAAAATTAATGCAAAAGGTAGGATTGTACATGTATGTGAGTAGACAGTACACAACTTACAGAGACAAATAAAACTGTTCACGACCTAAAACAGAGGTGAACCCACCTATTTACTAGCTGCAGGCCATGAGCAGTTGAGGAAAGAATGGAATAAAAGTAGTGTCAAAATTTCTGAAGAATTTTGTCTAATTTTCCATAAAGCCATAATTAGGAGTTAGGAGTACAGAATCCAGTGACTTATAAGTCTCTGCCCCTAATTTCCAAGTTCAAGGGTTTGGGACTTGTTATTTAATCTCTCTAAGCTTCAGGTTTCTTATTTGTAAAGCGGACAGACAGCATTAGGTACTTATGAGAATTGTAGTGAGGATTCAGTGACATAAAATATGTGAACTGCGTAACAGCAGGCCTCCTGAAGAACCAGCCTCATCCATTTTTATGGAAATTAGACACATTGTTATATTAGTAGAAATGTCTAGCAGTGTAGTCAGTATAGTAATAAGACTGAGCTGTATTTTTCAAACACATTGCTCCGCAGTGCTTTGCTATGCAAGGAGCTTATAAATTCAGCAGTGAGGAGACAGAGTAAATAATATCCCCACGGAGTCAAGTTCACTGCACTGAAGAAGTAAATTTCAGCCCAAACTCAGATAACGTCTCTTACAGTATCTTGAAATGGTGTATGAGTTAAGCGCTCTGACAGAACTGTCCTGATGACTGACACCTAAGTCGTGTTCCGCAACGTGTCTCACTCCATTAGTCCACTGTGGTAATAATGAAAGTGACTTGTCAAATCGTTATGAAAAATAAGAGTAATGGAGAAAACCTGAACATTACATGTAAGAATTTTTAAAGGGCACACAGATGATAATTTAACATCAACACTGATATACGGGAAGCCAAAACAGCTATGATACATTTAGCATGAGACATCAGATGCAGAAATGCTAGATTTAAATACTTTTTTCTAAACAGAAAGAAAGAAAAAAGAAAAGTAATAAACTTCTGAAGAGGGGAAATACAAAGCAAAACTTTTTTTTTTTCAAAAGAGCAAATGACACAAAAAAAGAAAAAGTCAGAGTCTTTCTATGTAGGGGAGATATTCATATGAGCAGAATTATCAACAGTTTTGAAGTTATTTCTAAGTATGTAGAGCAACTAAGGTTTTCAGTTAAATAAATCTCCAAGTAAGCCTTAAGTAAAACAAAAGTATTTCTTGTCACAAATTATACAGACGTGGTTTTTCTCTTAGAATTGTTGTTTCTTATAAGTATTTTCATGTTGCTTCTGAAAAACAGATTTTTAAATATACTTGCTCATTAAGAGAAGTCTCAATAAGCCAGCTCCACCAAATAACAAATACAGAGAGAAAAAATGAAAGACTAAATTGAATTGAATTTAGAATGTATAATGATATGCATATCAAACTTTGGAGATAGTTAACCATATGCCAAAAAATCTGTGGTTTCTTGATATAGTCAATAAAACTACACTCAAATAACGTTATCACATTGAAACGATCATTCAAGCTGTCTTTTCTTTAAATTACTGCATCCCAGTGCTCACCAGGTGCTGACTGATTGCACTCACTACCATCCACATTGCACATTTTATAGTCTTAGTGGGCAGATGACACGACAGTAGCAGACCATGTAATATATACTAATATTTCTCTCCTGGCATTATTACTAGATAGGAGAGTCAGCCAGTTTTGACTTGTTAAAAATGCCAAGAAAAATCCAGATTACCTGCAGGTAAACTTTAGAGACTGTCAATCAAAAGTTTTTCTTTATGGACTGGTTAGTTCAAATTCTCTCTCACAAGCTATTTATGTGGTTTGATAAAAAAGATACTGGGTTAGTCATACATTTAATAGTGTCAAAATAAGACAGATATATGTTTTCCTTTTACATCAGCCAGAATGCTTTGTCATATATCCTCCCCCAACAACTTTCATAGGCTTCACTACTGTGCATGTTCCAGAGAGGTCATGCAAATATTGTCCCTTAAACATTGGGCAGACACTCTGCCACTAGTCAGTCTATTCAGGCACTCGTTGTGTTCACCACAATGAGTCCTAAGACACTTGTTGTCCATTAAATTTCAGGTTATTTAGAAGGCACTGCAGTCTCCACATTGTTTCTTGAGGAGGTACATCTTTTAGACAGCATCAGCAATATGTACCTCACCTGAGTTAAATGGAAGCCATCTACATGCATTGATATTCAGCCTTTAGGGACAGGTGATACAGAAAAGCTTGTCCTAGATGTCAGAATAATTGCCAAGTACCTTTGTAGACTGCTGTCTCAGAATTTGCCAAGAATATCTTGATGCTTAGTTTTCTTTCTTAGCTCTCAATTTTCTTCCTGTGAGTTACTTTCTCCTAGTGCAGTTGACAAACTTTATACCCTCTACCTTTACCTTTCTTCTCATTCTGCCATCAGATATGTTAGCAGATCTAGGCAACATGACCTTCCAATTCACCACATCCAATTTATAAATATCTGCTTTACTTTCACTAGTAATCCTGATACTAACAGTTCCACATACCTTTGCTTATTATCCAGATATACCTTTTCAAATGTGGTTGAATATGTGCATATTTTGTAAGATATGTTGTTGTCAGGTGCCATCAAGTCAGTTCCTACTCAAATTGCCCCTGTGTACAACTACCCATTTCTGCACCATCCTTGACAGTCACTGCTGTTTGAGCCCACTGTTGCAGCCACTGCGTCAATCTGTCTTGTTCAGGGTTTTCTTCTTTTTCATTGACCCTTTACTTTACCAAGCATGATATCCAAACTGTGTGAAACAAAGTCTTGTTATCATCCCTTCCAAGGAACACTCCAACTGTAAATCTTCTTGCACAGATTTGTTTGTTCTTTTGACAATGTGTGGTATAATCTACACTCTCTTCCAATATCACAATTCAAAATCCATCATTTCTTCTTCACTCTTCCTTTTTCCCTGTCCAGCTCTCATACGCATTTGAGATGACTGAAAATTTCGGGGCTCGGGTCACAGGCATCTTAGTCCTCAAAGTGACATCTTTACTATTCAGTACATTAAAGAGGTCATTTGCAGCAGAAGTCATTTTATATTTTGACTGCTGCTTCTTCAGGTGTGGATTGTGGATTGCAGTAAAATGAAATCCTTAACAACTTCAATATTTTTTTCTGTTTATCTTAAATGTTGCTTATTGGTCAAGTTGTGAGAACTCTTCTTTTGTTTATGTGACAGTGTAATACATACCAATAGCCGTAGTCTTTGATCATCACAAGTAAGTGCTTCAAGTCCTCTTCATTTTCTTATTTTCTTATTTTTTTAATTATGATTGGGTGAATATGTACAATCCCATATAAATTTGCATGTCTGCCTAAGTGCAGCTTCCACTGCTCTCCCAGCCCAGTGACAGCACACTCCTTCTCTCTGTCCTATACATATCACAGCCTCTTAACAATCTCTTATCACCTCCTCTTCACCCTCTCCCCCACCTCTAGCAAGAGGTCAGCGGGATGACATCCTAGAGATGCATGAAACCATAAAGTGCACACAAGATACGGTCACTCTGTGTCACCAAGTCCAATCCATTCCTGTCCAAAGAGTTGACCTCCATTATGATTTATGGACAGGAGCAGCATCAGGGTCAGGGGCCATGCTCCCAGGGGAACTCCAAGGCCTCTGGACCATTAATTGTGGTCTCTTTTTTTAGTGGAGATCTCATGGTGTACTCCTTTTTATTCTTCTGTTGCCAGTGAGACTCAGCTTTGTGAGCCCCATCATGGCTATCACCGGTGCTGGCTGGGTACCACCCAGTTCTTCTGGTCACATGTTGATGTAGTCACCCACTCTCGTAGGTCTCTCTCTCTTCTGGGTTGCCTTTCCCACATATCATTTTGGTCCTTGTTGATCATCCATTCCTGCTGAGTTGGGGTATCTTGGATGGCAGCTTGGCAGCTGTTAAGACCCCAGACACCACTCACCAATGTGGGGTGCAGAAGACTCTCTTAGACTCTTCATTTTCAGTAAGCAAGGTTGTGTCATTGGCATATTGCAGGCTGTTAATGAGTCATCCACCAATCTTGATTCTCCATTTTTTCTTTCTTTTTTTAAATATGACTGAGTGAAAATATACATTCCCATATACATGTACATGCCCACCTACATGCAGCTTCCACTGCTCGCCCTGCCCGGTGACAGCACACTATTTCTCTCTGCTTCATACATGTCTTATCCTCCCAGCAGTCTCCTTTCTCCTCCTCTCCACCCACTCTCCTTCCTCCAGCCAGAGGTCAGCAAGATGACATAGATGCATAGAATCATAAAGCTCATCCAATACATGGTCACTCTGCATCACCAAGTCCAATACATTCGTGTCCAAAGAGTGGACCTTCATTATGATTTATGGGCAAGGGCAGCATCAGGGCCAGAGGCCATGCTCCCGGGGGAACCCCAAAGCCACTAGACCATTAGTTGAGGTCTTTTAGTGGAGATCTCAGGGTGCACCCCTTTTTATTTTTGTGTTGTCAGTGAGACTTAACTTTGTGAGCTCTATCGTGGCTACCACTGGTGGTGGCCGGGCACCATCCAGTTCTTCTGGTCCCAAGTCGATGTAGGCATCCACTCATGTGGGTCTATCTTCTGGGTTGTCTTTACTCCATGTCATTTTGGTCCTCAGTGAGCATCCGTTCCTGCTGAGTTGGGACCATTTGCTGTGCCCTCGGATGTCAGCTTGGCAACTTTTAAGACCCCAGATGCTACTCACCAATGTGGGGTGCAGAGAGCCCTCTTAGCAAAACATTAGTTGTGACAACTGGCCTTGATTTCGCCTAAAAGCATGGTCCCCTGCCCCCCGCCCCAATCCTTGCAATACTGGGTTAAGATGGAAGGAGTATTCAAGTTATGCTGAAGTACATGTGGGCATTTGGGGGTGAGCGGATGTTGACTAAGTAGAAGTTGTCTGCTTCACAATCTCACAGGCCATCACTGGCCATCAAGGAAAACAAAGTGGTGGCAGACACCATCTGGCTGGCAATCTAAAAGAAGAATGCTCAAACACAAGCTACTTCCCTGTCCTTCCTTGTCTCCTGCTTAATTCTTGTATCATTGGTTAGAGCCCAATTATGGAGACATTTTTATATTTCTCTTCCTCATTCTACTTAACTACAGTATTTCTCATTAATGAAAATTACACTGCATATCTACTTTTTGTTAACAATTTATTGAGATATAATTAAGGTAAACATAAAATTTATGTATTTGAAATATAAATTTTTACATAAGTAAAAGCCCTATACTCATCAAAATATCACTGCCATGATACCATGAAAACATTATATTGAAAAAACTAGCAACAGGGATGGATAATGCTAGTAGCTTCCTGGATATGGTAACATTCCGTTTCTTCACTTTGGGGCTGGTTACAAAGTTTAGCTTGTGTAATTTCATTTAAGCTATATACTTGGAATTTGTGCATTTTTCATATATTTCAATTACAATAAAAAGACAAACCCCTGATTTATACAAAATCTTCTGATTTTGTATACTTGATTTTTAATATGTAGTTATTCCCTGTACAAAAAAAAAGAGTATACAAATTTATGAGTAAAGATTTCAATCTCACAGGTGTTATAAAAGTCTCACAGTGCTTTATGTTCAACTGATTCAAGGGCTACATTTTGATATAAACATTGATGTGCTGCTGTTAACCAAATTTAATGCTATATGATCATACATAGGAGTACCAAAAGAATTAAAAGATTTTATCCTGCCTTATAATCTGAAGATTTAATGTAACTAAAATTTACACAAAAATTATGCAACTCTTACAGTTTTTTAAAGACATACTAATTAAGTCTCTAAAAAAGAACTAAAATACTTGTTACATTTTTCTTGCAAAATTCCTTATGTCTTGTGAAGAAATGGCTTATGTTCAGCATCCACTGAGTTCATAAACATCCTCTGAATGTTTTCACACTATATAACTCTGTTATGTGAGAAAAGCAGTCCTTTCTCACTCTTAATTGTCTTCTAATGTATGTTTACCATATGGCAAGCTGCTGAGTATAATAAACACCAATGATAATGCTATTCTATTTTATACAAATCTCATAGCAGATAAATGAGTAACAATATTAACCGGTATTTTTTTTTTTCCTATTTTTTAAGTACTGGAAAGTATCTTACTGTCAGTCCGCCAGTGTCAACTACCAGAACACCCCACTGATCAAGTAAGACCAGGTTTGTTGCCGCTGTTGTAAAGGAGACAGTTGCTTTCACAAAATTTGTATATTTTCCTAGAAGAGAAAAACCAATAGCAGTATATCTATAAGATTTTGGAGGGCTGGTGTAAGGTGGACCTTTTATTTAGAGAGAATGTTTGAAGTTAGGTCAAATGTGTGTAATAAGAACCAGGACTGCTGAAGTGAGTTTAGACAAGCCCACTCGAACATTCTGTAGTTTTAACAGAGGGCTAATACTTTAGACCTAGTTAAGCAATCCATCCTTTGATGAGTGGATTTTCATGAAGTTCTTCAAACAAAGTTACTTGACTTCATCATCTTGAGCAAGAACTTCCTGGAAGAGTACAGTAATGTTAACTCACAGTGTTCAGTTGTAGAGGTATGTTAATGAAGACATTAAGTATAATCTTATCCCTAGAAATATGGCATACTTTTTCCTAGAAATGTCAAATATTTATGATCCTGAGAACTGTATAAAATGATAACTTAGTCAAAACTTGGGAAAAAATGAGTAATTTCATAGTAACAAGTGTAAAATTGGTATAGTGGAGGTGTCTGACCTCTTATAACTTTGTGAGGGGAAAAGAGAGTCATTATCAGCACCAGCAACCCAAAGGTGATTCCTGTGAGGCAGAGGTCAGACATCTCTTTCTCTCTTCCTCTCTCCAGCCTTTTTACCAATGCTGACACCAGCTGTCTCTCCCACAGCATTCTCTATACTTCTCTGCTGAGTCTGATAACTTGTTGTAATGGCCACATAGAACTCACAGACAAGATTCATGGGTATGGGGTTTGTTAGGGAACTAACAGGTTGTAAATCAGGATCAGGGTGGCTCCAGTTACAGTTCTTCCATACAGACAGCCTCTTTTCAGTTGTACCCACAGGCAGGCCTCTCTCCGGCCCTCAGCCTCTCAGTCCCTCGGCTCAGCCTCTGTTCTGCTCAGGCAAGCACTATAAAGCACTTTAGCTCCCTTGGTAAGTATCCAGAGGCACCCTACCAGGCCAGTAAGCCTTGGCCTGACGGCACTCAGCTGTCTCACTTCACAGGTCAACAAAGCCATTTCTATGACAAATGGAGACAATCTCCTTGTCATTGATTAAATTGTGTCCCCCCAAAAGTATGTATAAAGATTTGGCTGGGTTGTGGATGCCAGTATTGTGTGATTGCCCTCCATTTTATGATTTTCCTATCCTAGATGATAAAGAGGGTTAGGATAGCACTGTAAATCTCTTCACTGTAGAGGGAGTCTCCCTGGAGGGCGGCTTGCACCACTTTTTATCCTTTTACCTACAAGAAATAAAAGGGAAGCAAGCACAAAGCTGGGAACTTCAGACCACCAGGCAAGCAGCACCAGGAGAAGAGCATGTCCTTCGGACCTGCGGTTCATGTGCCAGGCTGTTCCCTGAACAAAGACTGTTGCAACACAAGGCATTTCCTCCAGAGTAGACAAGGGAGGACGTCTTCCTCTGGAGCAGACATCCTGAATTTGGACTTGTAACCTACTGAACTGTGTGAGAGGAAACTTTTCTCGTTAAGGCCATCCACTTTGGGATTTTTCTGTTGGAGCAGTACCAGATAAATCAAACACCCCTCCCCTCAGAAACTTTCTGCCATAAGGTTCTTACTTTTCTCGCTTTGCAGGTTGGGAGGCCCATCACACCTCTTCCTGCCAATGTTCTGGGTCTGCTGCCTCTGCTGCCGCCATTTTTCTACCACTGCTTCTTGCTGTTAGTGGCTATCTCCAGCTTTATTGCTTTTTCTCTGTTTCCTACATCTGTGGAGGCTTTCAGCACAGAGATCCCATGTGCAAAGGACACATTCAGCTTCTGTCTCTTCTCTGGGGTAGTCAGGTCTCCCCTTTCCACTTCCGGGATGGCTCATTTTAAGCCCAGAGGGATGATGGTACTGATCACTTCCCTCACCAGGGTTTCTTACGCATTATTTACAGGGTCCTCCCCACCTCTCCAAGGGTTCCTTGCATCTTGTTTGGATGATTGGGAAGCTTCCACTCCCCTTGGAGGGCCAAAAGCACTTCATTTGAATAATCTTACCCAGTCATTTGGTGAAGGTTGCTAAAACTGGGGGTGGAAGGTCCTTATTGATTAATTCATTGCTTCACATACCATAAAAACAGTAATAAGTAAATTTAATGGAAAAACACAGAACTGCTATAGTAAGATATTTCTTCTAATGATTTTCATTATTTTCTCATCCCAACATTTCAGAAATTTTGTGGTATTTATTATGGTTTCCATATGTTTCTTTCTTCAGAAGATTATTTCTCAAACTTACTGTTGTCTATATCTTATGGTATCTCATCTCTCATAGAAGAGCATTTTTTTTGTCACACTGATTTGTCCTAAAATTGCAATACATCTTAAAGTGAGAAAATTTTTTTCCTTTATTTTTTTTATTTAATATGATTGAGTGAAAATGTACATTCCCATATAAATTTACATGCCCCCCTATATGCAGCTTCCACTGCTCTCCCTGTCCGGTGACAGCACACTATTCCTCTCTGCTCCATACATGTCTCATCCTCCCAGCAGTCTCCTTTCCCCACCACTGCTAATCAGGTAACACATATGAAAAACTACTTTTAGCATCAGAATCAAAGTCTTATATTTGTTGAACTATTGGCATTTAAATTATTAAATATTCAGTAGTCAATAGCATCAGCAAAATTTGAGATTCAGCACACAATATATTCATGAAGTATAAAATTAAGAAATTATTAAAATAGAGTTTAATTAAAAACATGATTTCTGAATTGTATGTTTGAACTTATTAATGAACTCAGTAAATTTAAGTTTATAAGTTTGCACTGATTCATGAATGGTAGAAGCAAATTACGTTTTTGAAACACTAGTAGACCAATCTTTGCCTTAAATTACATGCTCAAAGAGGTTTTAACATTTAAGAGCTTGTTTTAGACTACTGAAAGCACACACGGTATCCTATTTGTAAGAAATTATTATTTTCTAGATTTCTAAAGGGAAATTATCACTAGGACATTACATTTCCCTAATTAATGTTACTTCAAATGTGCTGAGTTTAAGTATTTTCTTTATTAGTTTACACACTTTGTTTAACCTTGCATTCTAAGAGGAAGATCCTTCCAGCCAAAACACTTAACCGTCTGCATCTGTTCAAGGAGAGACAATGGCTAGCTCAATTACTTTAGCTGTGTGCTCTGCATCATTCTGAAAGTGACTCTCTCTAGCATCAGAATGAAGAAGAAGCTTTCACAAATTAACGAATAATCAGATAATAACTTTCAGGTGCCTAGTAATTTGGTTTTCATACCATGACAACATTATTTCTTACACTCAGAACATTCATACATTTCAAGTCTGAAAATGAGTTTTTATTACCTCTATTTCTGACTCGACGGCACTTGGCTTGGCTTGGCTTATTTTGTGAAAGCATTTTTTCTTGTTTATTAATATGAACAGTTGAGAACTGATAATCATTTATCTACTAAAAATGTATAACCCCAAAGATAAAAAAAAAAAAAAAAAAAAAACCCAAACTCAGTGCCATCAAGTTGATTCTGATTCAGAGTGACTCTATAGAACAGAATTGCCCCTACATTTTCCAGGTAGCACCTGGTGGATTCAAATTGCTGACCTTTTGGTTACCTGCTGTGGCTCTTAACCACTATGCTACCAGGGATTCATTAAAAAAAAAAAAAAAGTATATATAGTACATATTCTTCACATGTCTAGTCATATTTTATCATTCCTCCTTAGTGATTTTTAAATATCTTTATTGTGTATTTATCAAGTAAATAGATATTTAAAATAAAATTTAATAAGAAATTTACAAATATTACATTTAAATAATTTGTGGATCTTCTTTTAAGTCATATAATTCTTTTTAACTGCCTGTATCAAGGTTTCAGTATTAACTTGCGTGAAATCTGTTTTGTTTCTGTTTTCAGATAAAAATTAAAACTGAACAACGAAACTGGTTTCTTTCCAGTTAATTCCAAGTCAGAATAACCCTAGAGAACAGAATAGAACTGAGTCGTTGAGGTTTAAAGGCTGTAAATCTTTATGGAAACAGATTGCCATATCTTTCTTTAGCTAGTGGGGTTAAATCACTGAACTTTTGGTTAACAGCTGAGTGCCAACTACCTTCAAGTAAAGGTTATGGTACATAAATTCAGTATGAGATTTGATGTGTATGATTCTTACTGGTTGGACAAAGAGAATGATACCAGGAATACAGAAATTGGCAGCTATTACCAAAATATGAAGAACTAGTGACAATTGAATTATTGAGGGTCTATCACATCATCTTCTAAAATATTCTCATTGCATCCCATTTATATGCTTTTGTCTGAAACAATGCTAATTATTCCACTGACCATCACAGATGCTTAATTAGATTCTCTACTGACTACAAAGCTAAGTGCAAAGAACCAGTTAATGGAAAAAACTACAGCAACAACTTACTTTTCCAGTATATATTTATTTCATTTCTTTGAACCCAGTTCTGTTTCGTTTTATTACTCTTTGCACACATCACATTTTTCAATTCCCGGATTTGTTTCTTTTCTTCAGAAACTATTTGCATAAAATCTTATTCCAGCTCCTCCAAGAAACTAACACTGAGATGAGATTAAATATGTAAAAGTATGTGGGGAAAAATGCCTATGAGAAAAAGACAAAGTACCGGGAGAGTTATCACTCTGAGATGTATGTCAAACCTACAGTGAAGGAAAGAGAAAATGGAAGGGAATTTGGATGGAAACATCTTAAACTGCTGCAAAGGTCTTTTGAAATTTTGGCAAAGCTCACAGGTAATCTTGGATCCAAAGACACATTCGGAAGAGTTTCAGGTGTCCCTGGAACAGGCTTGTCTTCACTCCTTTGGATCAATTCATACAAAGTCTGGTCTGGACATACATAAAGTAATGGGTTTCAGAGGTGGAACAGTGGAAAACAACATTTGCTGAAGTCAGAGATCTGTGAAGCACATTTTTATAAGCACTATATGCATGCATTCATTTCCTATATAATTTGGGAATCTTTTTTTAATATCAATATATTTTTAGGTGTAGGAATGTAAACTCTTGGTAGAGGCTATTCTCAACGTCAGATTTTTTTTTTTTGACTTTATTGTGATTACAACAAAGGATGATATTCCAAAGACTATTTGTACCCTTATGCCATTTAGTCTACTATTCATGTATTGAGGAGTGAAAGTTATTTCTAAGTCACTATATTAAGTGCTATGGCTGCTAATCAAAGGTGGGCAGTTCGAATCTACTAAGCACTCTTTGGAAACTCTATGGGGCAGTTCTCTGTCCTCTAGGGTCACTATGAGTCTGAATCAACTTGATGGCAGTGAGTTTACATTAAAATTAAGGCATATGACTTATTAGATATTGTTGTAGACCAAGTTTCATAATTAACATTAAAAAAATCTTTTTTCACCCTGAATAAAGTCTTTAAAGATTTTTGTTCTTCCTGGAAATGGGTGGTGTAAGTGGTTTGCACTTGACTACTAACTTAACGATTGGCAGTTCAAACAAATCCATTGATGCCATGAAGGAAGGCCTGGGAATCCATTTCTGCAAGAATTATAACCAAAAAAATCCTATAGAGCAGTTCTACTCTGTAACGCATGGGGTCATCATGAATTGAAATAAGTCCAACAGCAACAGGTTAACCTCTTATCCACAATTGTAAAATATTTTTTTAAAAAAAAGCTCTGGAAAGTGATACTATTTTGGTAACATTAATATACTACCTGCATTAGTTTAATGTGAGCCTATTTATAGTTTTTGTTGATGTTAAATTTACTTGATATTCCTATGTTGAGTTACACAAATATGTTTTTGTTGGCTTTGCAGTTTGTCAGCTTGGTTTGGCTGGCCTATGTTTTCCAGATTTCTCTTCCGAACACATTTCTGCTTAAGGTTAACCACAAGAGACATCTTCTTACCAAAGCTGGTAGGTGGAAATGAAACATTAGTCATTTTGTTTTATGCCCTAGAGGTCAAGGTAGACAATTGTGTAGGACACATGTATCACTACTTATTTGTTTACTTATCTCACTGGCATTTGTCTAGATGCTATGAAACCCACTTTTACTGAACTCTCCTACTTCTTTGACATCTGGTCAAGAGTGTGTTTAGATTCATGGCAATGGACACGACATTCTCCTGTAGGACACCCTCTTCATCAAGTGTGGATACCACGAGATCTGATTTTAGTTCTGTTATGTTCTTGTGAGTTCCACCTTGTACTTACACCCTTGAGTTTGCTCCTGTTTTCACTGTGCTGCATCCACCTTCACCTCCTTGCTATCTGCCTTGCAACTTGACCTCTGAAATAATGTTTATGTCTGTAGCTGGTAATCTCTCTTCATCACTAAATATTGTCATAAAAAACTAAAAATGCCTTTTCAGTCTCTGATCTTTTCACTTTATTCTAAGCTTTGTTAACAAAGCCATTATCAGCAAAGAATAATGTATTAAAAGCTAATGGTTTTGAGCTAGACATGAGGGATCTAGGTATGACAGTGATATGAGCACAGGTTACAGAAATAGCTACATAATCTAAGAATTTATAAAAATATGTAGCTCTTTTAGAACCATTTATATTCTGGAATAGTCTAAGAAAGGCCTTTATATATACTGCCAACATCACTGGATTGAAGGAAGCCATCAAGGGCTGAATGTCCTTCCAGAGAAACAGCAGTATCATCGATAGATTGATAGGTATGAATCCATAAACAAAAAGGAAATAAAGAAAAGTACTATAATTGAGTGAGAGGGTAAATATACAAGAGATGTGAAACACTGAAATCTATTTCTTAGTGATGATTCAGCAACATATTAAAGCATTAGAGTACCATTTAGTCATTTTTAAGTAACAAGCATAAAGCCAAAGAAGAGTTGGTAGTTTTTCCTAAGGAGTGGGGCATTAGTCCAAGAAGGTGGCTGGGAACATTGGCAGTATGTGCCTTCCTTGAATATTGTTAAAAAAAATAAATTATATCAGTTTACTGGCAAGTGGCCCAGGTACAGTGACTACTTTTCTATGCACACTGCACATACTACTGTCACTGTACTTCTTGGGCTATTTCATGGCAGAACTTGTAACATAAATAATATCACCACTCTCCAATTTATACGATTAAAGGAAAACTCCAATACAAGAGCCACATCCACAATGTAATAGTCCAAATTTAATTTATAATGTAAGAATTGTGTAATTTTTGATAATAGATGTGAGGCATCAATTGTCCTGCCAAAATGACCTGCAGCCTAGCTCAGTTCAGCTTCTTTTGGTCATCTGCTTTGAATAGACTGCATGTCTTTTTCACTATCCTGCTTTATTTATTATTTTAGTTCCAGATTTCCTCAGGATAAATATTGAAAAATATAACATATTCATATCCACATAGCTCATTCTTCCACATAACATTGAGTAACATACAGGAAGTAGAAATGAGCATCCAAGAAGTTTGGCTCTAGGCCTGAATTATTTTCATACATGTTACTTTACAATTTTAGTACCAATTAGTAGCTTTTTGTTTTGCATACGCATCATCACTTTGAAGAAGCTTGTAGTAGAAAATTCTGCAAGCCAATCCAAGTCCAGATAATCAGTTTTGAAATTATTGTTTTGGAATTCTCATTTTTCAACAGTGTAACTTCCAAAAATAACTATTTTAGAGCTCCAGTACCCATGTGTTTATGTACATGTGCATATTTTGTGAGCATATATAATTTTCATTCCTTTTTCTAGACATGCAAGCTAAAATATGTCTACTGGTTGTCTCATTTGCAAATTCATTTTATTTTCTGCACTATGAAAATTACAAGTATGTTATTTTATGAGAATAAATTATTGATTAGCAATAATTACTAATATATACATACAGAGCTACAAAAATATACTACTACTTCCAAGAACTAAGTGAGAATTAAGTTATCTGGTTACTATATCACTTAATTTTCCTTGACTGGGAAATTCAGTGCAATTCAGTCCTTCTGGAGTGTTTAATCACTTGGTCACTTGGGGCGGGTAGTGTTTTATGTAGAGTAATCATGTTATACTTTAGAGATTATGTTTAAAGATAGTTTTACTTCTTCGATTAGCAGTTACAATACAAGGTGAGATTTTGACATCTTACAATAAAAATTACTTTTGTTGGTTTTGATTACAATTACTTTTAAGAATATAACCAGGACCTTAGAATATCCTTCATGCTGCAGAATATACACAGTTGGATTGAAAAACATGGACCTGAAATCTAACATGGGGCTTCTAGATTTAGGCAGCTGCTAATTCCAATAATATCTGTCTTCTTTTTAACAGTTAACAAAGTGTTATGTTACAGAAGCACAAAGTACAAAATTCTGTTTACCTTTACTTCATAGTTGACAAAACATTTTACAACTTTGGAAATTCTAATCAAATCAAGGAAAATCTACTTAAACCTTAGAGGGCCTGGTGACTAAACAGAGGAAGGGGGAAATTTAATTTAAAAAATATGTAAAATAAGTAGAATAGAGCAAATATTTAGAAATAGAATTCAAGAACATTTTCCTGAAAATGAGATAAATTATATGTAGGAAAAACAAAAGTTCTACAGGAGAAGATGACACAAATGTAAATGATATCAACAACCAAAAAAATCAGGCTGGCATGGACTTATTTACATCATGGTGGTAGATGCCAGTAATTATCCAATTTTTCATCTCTATCCATATCCAGCCCTTGTGATACAGTGGTTAAGACGTGAAATGCTAACCAAAGAGTTGGTAGTTGAAAACTTCACAGGCAATCCTACTCTGTGCTGCAGTATCACTATGAGTTAAAATCAACTCAATGGCAATGTTTTTTTTTGGGGGGGGTGTTATACTACTTGTAGTTTCTGAAAACAAATCAGAAGAATATATTTCTCCACCACTTGAATATGCGTAGACCACATATCTTGCTTTGGACAAAGGAATATTACTAGTGTGATAGGACCAAATGATTTAAAAGTTTTTGTGTCATAGCACCTACTTGTTTCTTGACTTCTGCCATTGCCATGAAAAGAACATACCTGGGCTACCTGTCTGTTTCCAGTTGAAGAGCAAAGACACGTGGAACAGAGCCATTCCAGTCAGGCGCAAACTAGATAAACTGGTCATAATTGAAGAATGAGGTATGACAATTATTAATACTCATTCAGATCATTAGTACTACCTAGTTGAGCTCAGACCACTGGCAAAGGCAAGAAAACAAAATGACAGTTTAATATTGTATGCCACTGAGATTTTACAGTAATTTTTTTTGTGAAATGAAGTTTTATACATTCAGCAACATTAAATGACCACAGTTACTGGTAAGACACGTAAAAAATTCTCAAGGGAATTAAGAATTTTACAGGGAAGCAAACTGTTTTGTTTAAGGGCAATTACCAACACACTGAACATGCATTAATATAAATAATATTGTTAACATGAACTCTTCTAAGGAAACAACTAGAAGAATATCTCCAAATATTCAAGTGGAACTAGAAACTATAGCAGAAGCAATACCAATGATCATTCAACATATTTAACTAATGATCTTTGATGCTAGGACTAAAATAGGATAACAACAAACAAAACTAAAAATGGAATTCATTTACAATGCACATCAACCACAAAGAAAAAACACCTCTAAAAGAAGGACAAAAATGAGGATAATGTAGAAAAAAATGTTTAATGACTAGCTCATCTGTAATAGTTCTATGTCAAAGACGTTTGTTTCAAATAGTAGAAATCTAAGCTTACAAAAGATTACAAAACTAAACTCTGAGAAATAATATGAGTGACTAACTTACATATTAAACTTCAATTTTTATAACTACAGCAAGGACTGGATAGGTACCATAAACAACAACAAAAAAATTGAATGCCTCACATTATTATTGCTGTTAGGTTGTTAGGTGATCCAACAGAATGCAGAAATTATCTAGCAATATAATTAATATGACAGGTAAGTAAAATTTTACTGAAAATATTTCAAAAACACAGCAGTGAATTGCCAAAAATTCAAGGTAGATACAGAAGAGGACATGAAAGCAAGAATATCATTGCTGCTGTCAGATGGATCTTGGCTGAAGCAAAGAATGCCAGAAAGATGTTTGCCTCTGTTTTCTTGACTATGCTATGCATGGGCATTCAATTGTGTGGATCATAAAAATTGTAGATAATGTTGTGAATTCCAGAAGAACTAATTGTATTCATGAGGAATCTGTATATAAGACCAAGAAGCAATCTTTTGAACAGAACAAGGGGATATTTTGTGGTTAAAAAACAGGAAAGGTGTACATCAAGGTTGTATCATTTTTCCATGCTTGTTCTTTACACTCATCAAATAATCAGAAAGCTGTACTATATGAAGAAGAATACAGCATCAACATTAGAGGAAGACTCATTAACAATCAGCAATATGTAGATGACCCAAACTTGCTTACTGAAAGTGAAGAGGACTTGTAGTATTTTGAAGAAGATCAAAGACTAATTGAAGATCAAAGACTACAATCTTCAGTATGGATGGCGCCTCACTATAAAGTAGATAAAAATCTTCACAACTGGACCAGTAATCAACATCATCATAAACAAAATAGATAGAACTTAAAGCTTTAAAGGATTTCATTGTTCTTGGATCTACAATCAACATCCATGGACACAGAAGTGAAGAAATTGAAAGAGACGTTTCATTGGGCAAATCTCTTTAAAGTATTAAAAGGCAAAAATGTTGCTTTAAGTACTAAAGTGCATCTGTCTCAAGCAAAGGTGTTTTTCCTCTCCCCACATGCATGCAAAAGTTGGACAATGAATAAATAAGATGGAAGAAAATTGATGCCTTTGAATTGTGGTGGCAAAGAATACTGAAGATGCTAGGGACTGCCAAGAAAGAGAGTATGAGTCCATCTCAGAAGTATAATCATAATGCTCCTTGGAAGCAAAGATAGAAAGACTTCACCTTACATGCTTTGGACATGTTATTAGAAGTGGAGATCATGCTCACAAAGTAAAGGGTCAGTGTTAAAGAAGAAGACCCTTAAAAAGATGGATTGACACAGGTGGCTGCCACCATGGGCTCGGGCAAAACAACTGTGAGATGATACAGAAAGAGGATGTGGGGTATGTTCCATTCTGTTGTACATAGAGTTATTATGTGTTTAAACTGAATCAACGGCACCTAACAACAACAGGATTGAAGCCCCATAAACAAAGATTAAAGCAAAACATGCTTTCATTATGTCAGTTGAGTCAGGAAGATAGAGAGGAATTTAACTATACAAAAGGGTAAATCTAACAGACAGAGGACATGTGATCTTTAAGTAGGATGGTTAGTTGCCAAACGAAGAGCCAAATGAAGGTCCTAACGGCATATTCATTTTAATTTAGTTCTAGTATATGGGTAATTTTAGTATGAAAGAGAAACTGTACAATTATTAGAAACCAAACAGAATGTAGCCAATATGGTTAGGGGATTAAACATTAAGACAATAGGCAACAGATAACATAAATCCAGTCTCTGAGCATTAGAACACAAGGGTCAGATGAAAACAATAGAAAAGTTTATTTAGAGTCAAAGAAATATGAAGGAAGACTAAGACTCCTTTTAATTCCATTCCACAACCTAGAATTTGAGCCAAGTATTTGTGGAGCTGTGGTTTTATATAAGGGTTAAATTGCCATCCTTTGCAAGATAAGGTGAGTAGAGAAAAAACAGGCATTTCTGACACTAAAAAAACATGACATCTATATTTTAAAATCAAAAACCTCACTGTTGGAAGCAACTTTGAAGGGCATATTCAATTTCTGCATTATGCAGGACTGCCTCTAAGTTAAAAGAAGGAGAAGATCACTGTGAATTGAACTCCAAAAGGAAGACAAGAAATGACTTTTTGAAAATAATAACCTTTAGCTAAATTACAATAGCTTTAGAGTTATTTTTGTATCTTGCTTTAGTCAAAGAATTTTTATAGTCAATAAATGTAAAAGGCTCAGGTTATCATCTAACATTTTTTACCAGTTGCATTTACTATGCTAAATTCATTGAAAACTATAAATTATAGTATATATTTGTATATGAAAATATAAACACTAATTTCATCAGAAGAAAAACATGTAAATGCATGTGGTGATATTCATATTAAAAAGTCAGAAAAGAGTAAATATTGAATCAAAATAAATGAAGATAAATAAATCAAAAATACAAAAAGGAAAGCCAATTTAATAAATTGGAATTATATATGCCTAGCATAACATTTTTTTCTTAAAGACCTACAAACTAAACAAACTTTGTTGAGACCAATAATAAAAAATCATAAAATAATTATGTGTTAATCAGTCATTAGTCACAAGGCTCAGAAGTTAACAGTGGGTAAATTAAATATTAAATATATATTAAAAAATAATTACAGAGGAAACAAAATTTACTAGAAGTACAAGGAATAAGACTTAATTTTAATGAGATATAAAGAGACTAGATAGCCAGATGAGTCAGATATCCAGTTAGAATTCTGCTATGGTCGATACTGAAAAGAGTAGCTAAGCTTGACCACCTTCACCAACCCAAGATATTGGGCACAGTTACAGAAGCCCTAAAGTTATTGCATTTGCTACCTGGGGAATTCATTTCTCTTCTGTCTCTGATTCTTTGCCTTTCTGATTCTTTTCTTTTTATCATGACTGAGTGAAAATGTACATTCTCATATAAATTTACATGCCCAACTCTATGCAGCTTCCACTGCTCTCCCTGGCCAGTGATAGCACACTATTCTTCTCTGCTCTATACATGTCTCATCCTGCCAGAAGTCTCCCTTCCCCTTCTCTCCACCCACTCCCCATCCTCCAGCCAGATGTCAGCAGGATGATATCCTATAGACGCATAGAACCATAAAGTGCATCCAATATACGGTCACTCTGCATCACCAAGTACAATCCATTCATGTCAGAGGAGTGGACTTTCATTATGATTTATGGGCAAGGGCAGCATCAGGGCCAGGGGCCATGCTCCCAGGGGAACTCCAAAGCTGCTGAACCATCAGTTGTGGTCTTTTAGGGGAGATCTCAGGGTGCACTCCTTTTTATTCTTGTGTTGTCAGTGAGACTCAACTTAATGAGCTCCATCGCGGCTATCACTGGTGGTAGCTGGGCACCATCTGGTTCTTCTGGTCCCAAGTCTATGTAGGCACCCACTCATGTGAGTCTCTATTTTCTGGGTTGTCTTTCCCCCATGTCATTTTGGTCCTTGGTGATCATCCATTCCTGCTGAGTCAGGACGATTTGCTGTGCCCTCAGATGGCAGCTTTTAAGACCCCAGATGCCACTCACCAATGTGGGGTGCAGAGAGCCCTCTTAGCAAAATGCTAGTTGTGCCAATTGGCCTCGATTTCGCCTAAGAGCATGGTCTCTTGCCACCGCCTCCCACCCCAGCTACTCTGTCCTTGCAATATTGGGTTAAGATGGAAGGAGTATTCAAGTTATGCTGATGACAAAGGCCCTAAGACATTGACCTGTGGTAAAAACAGTATCTTCAACAAATGGGGCTGGCAAAATTGGTTATCCATCTGCAGTAGATTGAAACAAGATTCATATCTTACACCTTATACAAAAACCAACTCCAACTGGGTAAAAGACCTAAATATCAAACCTAAAACGATAAAACTCATCCAGGAAAAGGTAGGAACAACAATGGACGTTTTAATACACAACGTAGACAGACTTCAAAATCTGACAAACAACCCACAATCAACATAAGAGAAAACATAAATGGGAACTATTAAGAATCAAATACTTTTGCTTATCTAAAGACTTTATTAATAGAATTAAAAGGCCACCAACAGAATGGGAAAAAATATTTGGCAACTCTGTCAGACCAATGCCTGATCTCCATAATGTATAAGATACTACAAACTATCAATAAGAAGAAGATAAATCATCCAATTAAGCAATGGGCAAAGGACATGGACAGACATTTCACTAAAGAGGAGATCCAGGCAGCCAAAAAACACATGAGGACATGTTTGTGATCTTTAGTTACTAAAGAAATTAAAATCAAGACTATAATGAGATACCATCTTCCCCAACAAGGTTGGCCATGACCCAAATAAACACAAAACAACAAATGCTGGAGAGGCTGTGGAGTAAGTGGAACTTTCCTACACTGTTGGTGGGGTTGCAAAATGGTCCAGCCTCTTTGGAAAGCAATCTCACGCTTTCTTAAAAAATGGATATAGATATACCATTTGATCCAGTAATTCCACTACTTGGAATATATCCTACAGAATCAAGGCCTTTCACACCAACGGACACCAGCACAAGAATGTCTATCGCAGCATGGTCCATGATAGCAAAAAGATGGAATCAACTCAGATGCCCAACAACAGAGGAATGGATAGGTTAACTATTGTATATATACTCAATGGAGCACTATGCAATGATAAAGAATAATGATGATTCCAGGAAACATGTCATAACCTGGTTTCAACTGAAAGACATTATGTTGAATGAAAGTAGTCAGGGACAAAAGGACAAATATTGTATGAGATCCCTATCATGAAATCTCAAAAATAGACTTATGTATAGAAGAAAAGACTCTTTGACTGTTGCAAGGGAGGAGAGGGAAGGTCAGGGGGGAGGGTTTAGATTAGATAGTTGGTAGAAATTTGGTTGGGTGAAATCGGTGATAGCATGCATTAGAAACAAGAACAATATTAAGCGGACTTCAGCATAACCTGAATACTCCTGTCTGATTCTTTATTCAAAATCTAACAGTGTTTTTGATTGAACAAGACACAACTTGGCTGTGATCTCATGGACAGGGTCAAGGTCGACTGAATGAGGAAGTATAAAGTATTTACATTTTCAAGAGTAAATACTGGCTTTGCCAAGCCAAGCCAAGTGCCGTCGAGTCGGATCACTTATACCAAAACTGATCATTTGGGTGAAAGATCTGAAACAAAATAAAATTTAGGTGCTTAGAAGGCAAAATTTGAGATTAGATATCACTTCACCCTTTTGTAGCCCTGTATCATCATATACCAATTTTGTAAAATTTATTTTTTTAAAAAAAACATATGTAGCATTCAAACAAAACATAAAATATGGTTATCCAAAGGAAGCCAAATCAAGGTCTCCTAAGATACTGTATTCAGAATCAAATATTGGATTTTCAAATGAAGTAAAATCTTTTTCTCATTCTATAATGATTTCATCTAGATTATTAGTAAGTTGTAGCCAAAAATAGTCATTTATAGACTGTAAACATATTTTCTATAAAGTAGTGTAAAAAATTAAAAGAAATAAAAAACAATGTGTTTTAAGTATATAAATGTATACTTCATGTTCACATGTTGGAAGAAAATATAGGCAGATTGGTGTTCTAATTTTCCATTTTCTCCCAAGCAGATTTTAGTTGATACTAGTATCTTTCTTCCTCCATTATCCCTCTAGGAATACTCATGAATGTGACTGCGAAGCCACCATTGTTTCATAACACTACCATAAACACATCTGAAGTATGCCAGCATTTCTCTATAAAATTGTCTGTAAACAAGGTTCTTTTTTTTGCCATGAATCAGATCCAACTTGATGGCACTTGGCTTGGCAGCAAATTTTCATAGACTGAACACCTCATGTTAACATAGATAAAATGTAGATAAATGTATAAAAGGGTGGTAGAGTAGTAGACACAAAAATGTAAAATAGTATAAACCACCTTTTTATATATCTTCTGTTAGCTTAGTTTCTTATAATGATATAAGCTGCTTGTGTACTTTACTTTATGGCTAAGCAATGGGAAAACACTAGTTTATGACGGGAAAGTTTAGATTGTCTGAGTTACCATAAGCAGGTGATTGTTCTCTAACTGGAATAAACTATAACAATAAAAGAAAGCTTCTTAAATGAGATGCCACTTAGACAATTTAGTTTGAAACAAATTTGCATGAATTATTAAGAATTAAATGTGAGGTAAATTAGACTGAGTGCTTGATTTATCTCTTCACTTACACATTTGTAGATACTAATGTCTCAGATGCCAGGTCATACACTAGATACAAGAAAACCAATACAGTGAGAAGCAAGGCCAACACGTCAGAGTAGACAGGTGCTTCCTGAATCCCTCTAATAACATAGACCAAAAAGAACAGATGAATCTACTATATATGACATCCTAGGAGCCATGAACATCAAAGCCAGCAGAAAGTTGAGAAACTGGACTGAGCCAGAAGTACATACAATTTGCAAGCCTGACCCAACAGGAAACGGCTGCAGCCAGTGTGGGGACTGGAATGGTGACAGTGGGAGGATATCCTCCTCAGCAAGAAAAACTGACTGTAATATTCACTCACACATCTAGAACCAGTGAAAAACAGCACTAGATCATGAAAAGCTAAGTGTTTGTATGTAATTTACCACCCTTGGAACTAACTCTTTCCTTCCAGATAAATAACCCTCCCTTCCATTCTCTGCACTTCATCCAGTTCTGGAGTCTGGCACCATTAATGAGCTGGAAGTAGGACTCCTTCAGTCTGCTCTGAGCCATTCTTTGAGATTCAGAGGGGGGATAATTTAAAAACTGGGGAGTTGGGGTAAAAATTTGCTGACTCTCCTGAGCCAGAAATTCAAGAAAGAAACAATTCCTTCATCTAGATTCAGGAATAAGAGGACACACCATTCTCACAGACTCTCAGGGATAGCTTGTAGCCACCTGCCTTCTCAGCACCTGCAGCTAGATAGCTATGCCTATAACAATCACACATGCCTATCTAGGACAGTAGGTGAGAGAGTGCACCATACAGTTTATGACTGAGTAGTGGGGTACTTGAGCTGAATCCCCTACAAGAAAGTAAATGGACTACTGGGCTTGCATTTTTAGAAACAGCTCTAACCTCCTGGTGACAGGTCATTAGAGCTTCAAAGGCACTAAAGAACCAAACTAGCACAAATGAAAGTCTATTTGGAATTTCAAAACAAAATAAAACAAGAAGCTAGAACATAGTAGGCAAACACAAAATAAATACAACATTCAATTTTAAGTTACTTAAAGAGGCAGATCATGATGGATTTGGAAAGCCTGAAATAAAGAATCATGTGAAGAGAATCCCTGGAATTATCAGAGATAAGATTAATATTTAGAACTCTTCAAGAGATTATAAAGGGATGAGAAAAAATGCAGCAGAGCATAACGACAAGTCGAACAGCCTTCAAGGAAGAATATACAGGCAAGAATAATAAATTCTGAAAATTAATTATTAATAAAAATAATAACAGAGTTGCAGAATTAGACAGCTCAGTACAAAGTCAAAGGAGCAAAACTGAGGCATCTGCAAGCTGAATTAGCGATAACCAATGATAAAGCATGTGGCACTCAGACATTTGAGGAAAAATGAGACAAAAACTTACAAAAATCAAGAGACACTAATAATTACGTGGGTTCTATCAAGAGAAATAACTTACAAGTGATTGACATGTCATAACAGGGTAGGGGGGATAACAGAAAACAGAGAAAATTGTGGAAGATTTGCAGACAGAAAATTTCCCTGATACGATGAAAGATCAGAAGATACCTATTCAAGACACTCATTAAATTCCACCCAAGGGAAATACCAAAGGAAAGACACAAAGGCAAATTACAATCAACCTTGTCAAAACTAAAGATAAGGAAACACTTTCAATAGTGGCTAGAGATAAACAAAAAATAACCTACAAAGGAAAATCAGTAAGACTAAACTTGGACTACTCAGCAGAAACAATGCAGACAAGAAGGTAATGGGATGACATAAACAAAACCATGAAGGAAAATAATTGCCAGCCAATAACTATATATCCAACAAAACTCTCTCTTAAACATATGGCAAAATTAGGAGATTGCCAAATAAACAGAAATTTAGGGAATTTGCAAAAAGCAAACCAAGAATACAAGAAATACTGAAGAGAGTTCTTTGGTTACAAAATGAATAACATCAGCTAACAAGACTAGAACACAGAACACAGCAACTGAATATCAACATAAATAGGGGAATCATAAAAATAAAGGCAAAACACTGAAAACAGAGAAACAGAGATGACTTTTTGTAAGCACTGTAACAAAAAGGAGGGATTTAAAAGAAAACATAGAAATCTTCCACATGGATAGGAAATCCAGGTAATATGAAGAAATTAAAGACTGGTTTGATTGGGGAGAAAAAAAGAGTTAAATATTAAAGTAGCCACAAAGGAAAATATTAGTACTATGCATCAAAATAAAAAAAGGAAAAATACAAAGTCACAGTAAATAGAAAACCACCAATTTTGAAAAAGATGTAAACAAGACACATAAGAAAAAAGCACAGAAAATTAAATAGAACAAAGAAATTGTCTACAACAGACAAAAAATACATCAAAGTGACAACACTGAACTCATACATACCCATAAACATGCTATATGTAAAATGATTAAATTACCCCAATAAAGAGACAGAGAGTGGCACAATGGATAAAACAAAAGGACAATTAAGTTCATGAATTCATCCTAGAAAAAGTTTTACATACCTTGTTGCTGAATATCACTATGGTCACCTTTAAAGCATGCCCCTTGTGGAATTATGCACTGATGCCAGCACTTAGTCCACCTTTCAAAGCAGTTTGGAACTGTTTTTCAAGAATGGCCATCAAAGCTGTGGGAGCATTACCTTTGATGTCCTGAATGTCATCAAAATGTCATCCTTTCAATATTTTCTTTATTTTGGGGTGAAGGAAAAAGTCATTGGGGGCCACATCAGGTGAGTGGGGAGAGTGTTCCAATACAGTTATTTGTTTACTGGCTAAAATCTCCTGCACAGACAGTGTCATGGGAGCTGGAGCATTGATATGATGCAAGAGTCATGAGTTGCTGGTGAAAAGTTCAATTCGTTTTTATCTAACTTTTTTCATGCAGCCTTTTCAGCACTTTCAAGTAACAAACTCAGTTAACTGTTTTTTGTCCATTTGCTACAAATTCATAATGAACAATCCTTCTAGTATAAAAAAGATCCACAATATCATTTTGACTCTTGATTTGGACTGACAGAAATTTTTGGTCACAGTGAATTGGCTGACTTCCATTGTGCATTTTGATGCTTTGTTTCAGGGTCTTAGAGGTACACCTATGTTTCATCACCAGTGATAAAATGGCCCCAAACGTCATCTTACCTCTCCAAAAGATCTTGGCAAATTTTGACTCTTCTTTGCTTTTGTTCATTGGTGAACTCCTTTGGGACCATTTTGCACACATCTTTCTCATGCCGAGATTTTCAACTAAAATTTTCCTGTTTCTCTATTGATGTTTACTTGGTTTGCTATGCTTCTCACAGTCAGTCAACAATTTTGACACACAATTCAATGAATTTTTGCAATATTTTCATCAGTTTTGCTCATTACTGGCCACCCTGACCTCTCTTCATCAGTGACTTTTTCTCTCCCCTCAGAAAAATATTTCATCCATTTGTATACTGCCATTTTCTTCATGGCATTATACCCATAAACTTGGACTAACATATCTCTGGTTTCACTTCAATTCTTGTCAAGTTTAACAAGAAATTTAATGGTTGTTTGTTGCTCTAATTCAAGCTCTGACAGTCTTTCAACAGCACAAAAAAACACACAAACCACAATAATAAATGCCACTTAGCAAGGCCCTGCTACATGTCAACACAAACATAGTTGTGAGCCACTGATATGACAAAGTTTTGAAACCTTACCAAGTTGTTTTTACAGTGTTACCAATGTAAGCCCATGGTGGCAAGTTTGCAAACTTAATTGGCAGAACTTGTATGCTGCCTACAAGAGATACACCTCAGACTTAAAGAAACAAAACAAAACTCAAAAGAAAGAAAAAAAATATATATATATGTAAAGCTAAAAACATTCAAAAGGCAGCAGGAATAACATTAGCTTTCACTTATGGAAAAGATTTTAAAGTCACTGCTTTGAATAAGGAATGATACTATATAATTACTAAAGAAACAATACCCAAAGAGAATGTAAACATATTAAGTATCTACACACCAAACAAGGCCCCAAAATACATAAAACAAACTCTAATAGCATTGAGAATAGAAATAGACAGTTCCACAATAATAGTAGGAGAGTTTAACAGAGCACTTTCAGTGAAAGATGGAACATCCAGAAAAAATACTCAACTAAGACACAGAAAATCTAAATGCCACAATCAATCAGCTCAATCTCATAGACATATACAGAACATTCCACCCAACAGCAGCCAAGTACATTTTCTTTTCCAGTGCTCATGGAACATTAACTGTAATCAACCACATATTAGGCCACAAGCAATCCTTAACAAAATTCAAAGTACTGTACTATTCGAAAGCATCTTTTCAGACCATAAACTCATAAAAGTGTATAACAGTAACAGAAAAAGGTAAGGAAGAAAATCAAATGTATGGAAACTGAACAACACCATCAAAAATGACTGGGTTATGGAAGATGTCAAGGATGTAATAAAGAAATTCACAGAAACAAATGAGAAAGAAAATACATACTACCAGAAGCTTTGGGACACAGCAAAAGCAGTGCTCAGAGGTCAGCTTACTGCAATAAGTGTACATATCTGAAAAGATGGAAGGGCTTAAATCAAATAATTAAACCTGCAACTAGAACAAGTGGAAAGATAGAAGCAGAAGAACCCCTTAAGCACTAGAAGAAAGTGAAAACTAAAAATTAGAGCATAATTAAATAAACTAGAGAACAGAACAACTAATGAAAGATTTAACAAGACTAAAACCTATTATTTTGAGATCAAAAAAATGGATAAATTACTTACCAAACTGACAAAAGAAAAACAGGAGGGGAAGCAAATAACTTGAATAAGAAATGAAATGGACAATATCACAACAGATCCAACCAAAATTAAAGAATTCTAAGAGAATACAATGAAAAATTGTACTCTAATAAATTTGAAAACTCAGAGAAAATGAACAAATTTCTAGAAACACACTACCTAGCTAAATAAACAGAAACAGAAGTAGAACAAGTAAATAAACCCATTACAAAAGAAGAGATTGAAAAGGTAATTAAAACACTCCCCCATCAACAAAAGCCCTGATCCTGAGGGCTTCTCTAGATATCTCTACCAAACTTTTACAGAACAGTTAATATCACTATTACTGAAAGTATTACAGAGTATAGAAAAAGATGGAATACTCCCAAATTCATTCTATAAAGCAAGCATAACCTTGACACCTAAACCAAGTAAAGACAAAAAAGAAAGAAAAATTACTGACCAATATTTTCCATGAATTTAGATGCAAAAATCCTTAACAATATTCTAGCCAGTAGTATTCAACAACATATTAGAAAAATAAATAAATAAGTATTAATTTACCAAGATTAAGTGGAATTCATACCAGTGATACAGAATTGGTTCAGCATTAGAAAAACAACCAACCAATATAGTCAACCACATAAATAAAAGACAGAAACCACTTGATTTTATCAGTTGATGCAGAAAAGGCATGTGACAAAGACCTATACTCATTCATGTTAAAAACTCTTATCCAACCAGGAATACACAGGAAATTCCTCAATGTAATAAAGGGTATTTATACAAAGACAACAGCCAATAACCAGCATCATCCCAAATGGAGAGTCTGAAAGGAATCTTGAGAACAGGAACCAGATGATTCCCTTTGTTATCACTTTTATTCAACGTTGTGATAAGAGGTTCTAGTCAGAGCAATCAGGCAAGATAAAGAAATAAAAAGCACTCAAAAAAGCAGTAAAAGTATCTCTAATTGCAGATGATACAATCTTATACATAGAAAATATTAAAGAATCCACAAATATACTACTGTTATTAATAGAAGAATTCAGCAAATTGTCAGGATATAAGACAAAAATACATAAATCATTTGGATTACTTTACACCAACAAAGAGAACATCAAAGAGGAAATCACCAAATCAATACCATTTACTATGACTACAAAGAAGATAAAATACTAGGAATAAATGTAACCACAGCTGTAAAAGACCTATACAATGAAAATGACAAGAAATCTCTTGGAGAGGAAGACTCAACATCATGAAAACGTCTATTCTACCCAAAGCAATCTGTATGAACAATGCAATCCCTATACTGCATCCCACTTTGGTGAGTGGTGTCTAGGGTCTTAAAAGCTACCAAGGAGCCATCTAAGGAGCATCAGTTTGTTCCAAACTCACCTGGAGCAAAAGAGAATGAGGGACATCATCATTCCAGCAGCATTTTTTAATGAGATGGGGAGAATAATTCACCAGCTTCACAAGGAAACTGAAGAAGTCCTGTGTAAATAAAGCTTTACTGAAGAACAATAAAGTGAGAGGCCTCACTGTAGTCAAAACAGCCAGGCACTAGTACAAACACAGATACACAGAACAATCAAACTGAATTAAGAATCCATATATAACATCATCCACCTAAGAGCAACTGATATTTGGCAAAGATCCAAAGTCTGTGAATTAGGGTACAGACAGTTTCATTAGCATATGGTGTTGCCATAACTGGATATCCATATGCAAAAACATGAAATAAGACCCATATTTCACACCATGCACAAAAACTAACTCAAAATGGATTAGACACCTAAATATAAAATCTAAAACATACAAGGTCTGACAATTAAGTCTGTGCACTTAATTGTTCTAAGTGCTATATACCTCATTGCTGAATATCACTACAGTTACCTTTGAATTACTCCCCCTGGGAAGCTATGCACCAATGCCAGTGCCTAGCTTACCCTTCAAAGCAATTTTGGAATACTTTCTGGGCATGGTGGGGAGGTGGTAAGTTCATAAACTTAACTATATAGTTGTTAGTGAGGGAGTTTTTAGCCAGCAAACAAATAATGGTATTGGAACACCCTCCCTACTCATCTGATCTGGCCCGCAATGGCTTTTTTTCTCTACCTAAAGATAAAAGAAATATTGAAAGGAAGACATTTTGATGACATTCAGGACATCAAGTGTAATACGACAGCTCTAATGATACTGAAAGCTCTGATGATCGTTCCAGAAAGAGTTACAAAATTGCTTTGAAGTGTGACCTAGGCAGCAGATTCAGTGCATAGCTTCCCAAGGGGGCTACTTCAAAGATGACCATAGTAATATTCAACAATGAGTTATGCAGCACTTTTTCGAGGATGAGTTTGGGGACTTAACTGGCAGTCCTTGTATAGATCACAAAAGAAACAATTAGGAAACTCCAGGAGTTCTAATACACGGCATATAAACAGACTACAAAACATTACTATCAGTGCCAAATCAGAAGAGAAAATAGGTAAATGGGAACTCCTAAAAGTAAAACAACTATACTCATCCACAGTCTTCACCAAAGAGTAAAAGGATAACTCTACAGACTGGGAAAAACTGTTGGCTGTGAAAAATCCAATCAGTATCTAATCTTCACAGCCTATAAGATATTGTAAAACCTCAACAACAAAGAGACAAGTAACTCAGTTGAAAAATAGGCAAAGTATGTGAACAGGCACTTCACCAAAGATATTCTGACAGCTTATAGGTACATGAGAACATGCACACAATCATTAGCCATTAAAGAAGTCCAGATAAAAAATACAATGAGACACCATCTCATCCCAGCAAGGCTGATAATAAACAAAACAAAACAAAATAAAAACAAATAATAAATATGGGAGAGGTTGTGGAGAGACTGGAACATTTCTGTACTGCTGGTGGGAATGTGAAATGGTACAAGCACTCTGGAAATTGATTTGGTAGTTTTTTAAAAAGCTAGAAATAGAAATGTCACATAATCCAGCAATCAAACTTCTTGGAATACATCCTAGCAAAATAAGGGCTGTAAGATGGATAGATGCCTGCATGCCAATGTTTATTGCAGCACTGTCCACAATAGCAAAAAGATGAAATCAAAACAATGGAATACTACACACTGATAAAAAACAATGATTGTGGGAAACATAACAGAGTAATCTGGAAGACATTATGCTGAGTGTAATTAGTTGCAAAAGGACAGATACTGTGTGAAACTACTATTATAAGAACTCAAGGAAAGGTTTAAGCAAAGAATAAAACAGTCTTTGGTGGTTACAAGGGTGAGGAGAGCGGGAAAAAGGGTTTTCGTTAATTAGATAGTAGATAGGAACTGGGTTAGGTGAAGGGAGGGACAGCACACAGAAGATGGGAGGCCAGCAGAATTGGACCATACCAGTAGCTAAAAGGTTTCCAGATACAATCCAACACTTTGAAGGACAGAATATCAAGGACCAGTCTAGGGATCATGGTTTCAGGGGACATTTAGGTCAACTGGTATTAGAAAGTTTTTTTTTTAAGAAAATGTTCTTCATTCCACTTTGGTGAGTGGACTCTGGGGTCGTAAAAGAGGACAAGTAGCCATCTAAAGTAGCATCAGTTGGTCCCAACCCAGCTGGAGCAGAGGAGAATGAAGAACATCAAAGACATATGGAAAATACCATACCAAGAGACAGAAGAGGCCATATGATCCACAGACTACATCAGTATGAGACCAAAAGAAGTAGATGGTACCCAGCCACCATCAGTGACTACCCTGACAGGGAATACAACATAGAGTTCCTGAAGTAGTGGGAGAAAAATTATTGTGCAGAACCAGAACTCTATTAAAAGACCAGACTTGATGGTCCAATAGATTAGAGCGCCCTCTGAAGACATGGACTCCCTGTTAGTCTAGAGCTGAAAATAGTCCCTAAGCTAGTTCTTCAGAGAAAGAGTGGACTAGACTATAAGACATAAAATGATACTGATGAATTGTGTGCTTTTGGCTAAGTACATACATGAAGCTAACTGTCCGCAGGCAACATGAGAGGGTGGAGGAGTACTGGAGTTGGTTGAATGGCCATGGAAAGGAGGAATGTGCTATTACGAGTTGATGAGAACAGCTAGAGTTGCATAGAAACGTATGTGCAGGGTTTTGTACAACTGATCTTGATTGTAAATTTTTACTTAAAGCACAGTAAAGTATTTTTAAAAAAATAAAAAATGCAGTGACTAAATAAACTAAAGAAGAAAACAAACCAATATTGTAAAAACAAAACCTATGTATATTTTTTAATGACATCTTCTGGCTTGATATATATGTATATGTGTATATAAAATTATGTAGAATGTAATGAAAAAGTAGCAAAGCATTTTAAAATGGAAAGAGGATAAGCTGTTTCTTCTTCATTCTATTGTACCTGTCTATTATCTCGGAGAATCTCATATAAAAATTTGATTAGGATTCCAATTAACATGGGATCTACTGTTCAGTGAATTTCCACAATTGCATAGTTGTAGTCATACGTAAAAATAGCTACACATATATACAGAACATCTCTCACAGTGGAGTTTTATCTTAATCATTTTGCTGTGGTCACATGAGCTTTTAGTTGGGCTAATCAATAAAAGTACAAAAACAGAACATAAAACTAAGTTAAAAAAAAATGCTAGTTCTTAGCAAGTCCTTGTTAGCAGCCAGGCTCTGTTAATTTAAATCATTTAATTTAAATTTAAATAATTTAAATCACAAATGTTTTTTAAAACATTTTTAATTTTTTAAATTTACCCTTTAAAGACGAAGATGAAGAAATTGAGGCTTTAGAAAGGATAAGACATTTTTGGCAGATTACCTCTTTAGGAGACAGTGAAATCAGGCTGCTAACAGAGGCACCTGGACTCCAGTGTCTGAAAAACTGATGACAGCATTATGTTTTGTCCTGTAAGGCAAGCAAGGACATAGTTGTAAAAGCTAGGTGTGGTGCTGGGCATCCTTAGTAAACTGAGAAGTTAACATAGTAGGCAAAGAAGTATCTTTAATGCTATTTTCAGATGAACCAGTGCTGTACAACAATTTTCATGGCTCATTCAATAAGACATCCTGGCTGATTTAATTATCTCCTCCTTGATCATTTACATATTCAATCGTGTTTTCACCCAAAGACACTATATTTGATCTTGGAAGAATGAACCATTTTATCAATAGTATGTACCAAAGACCAAAGGTTTAGTTGATCTAGCCAAGCCAAGTGCCGTCGAGTCGGATCTGACTCTAAGAGCAGTGTATTTACTAAGTGTACTGTTTACCAAGCTTGTTTTCAGTTAAATGCATTTCAAAGTAGATCCTTAGATACATATTTCAGTTGTGAGTTATTGAGTCTATCAGAGAAAAACCACAGTATTAAAAGTGTACTATTTTGATTATTATATTTGTATCTGATTTTCATGGGGAAACAGAAGACCATCAGCCTACATTTTATTTAGAGGAATTAGAAATATTAACATATGTAGTTTAATGGATTACTTTTGTGTGGCCTCTAGCCACAGTCTTGTAACTTCCACCCAGGAGACTGGACAGGACTGTGTGATAAGGCAATTGTCTCTCACCAAGAAGACTGGTCAGTTTTGCCTTCAAAGAAAGCCATTTCCAGAGCAGAGGGGAGGATCCTACCACCACCAAGGAAGAACAGCTAAGCACAAAGAGACTTCCTCTGAATCAGGATTGCTGCTCTGAGAAGCCCCTAGAAGCAAAAGACTAAGGGAGAGAAAGAAAGAGAGAGCAAGCTGTTACCCTGAAGATGGGTGCCAGGAGAGGCCTAGCAGAAGAGACACAGTGGCAAGAGATGACAGTGTGATCTTCTGGCCCATGGAAGGAGAAAACTGAGTGCCTTTGGGGAATGGCATGCTTTTGAGAATGGTCTACAAGAGGCTGTTTTCACAGACGAACTGTATCTTGAGTATTCCTGAACCTGAATTGTAATCTGTAACTTCCCTAATAAACCTCATAAATATGAGTAGTCTGAGTTTTGTGTGGCCATTGCAATGAACTGTCTAACCTAGCAGAGTTGTAGAGACTAGTAGAAAAGTGTTGTGTGCAGGATGGTTAGTGTTAGAATTACTAAAGGTAAGAGAGTAATGGGGCATGTCTGGCCTCCACATCATCACCACAGTCAGCCTTGAACTATTGATCTTGGTTTTCCTTCCCCCTTGTGGGGTTAGAGAAGATCAGACACGACCCCCAAACCATTTTTACAATATATAACTATAATGTCCTTTGATGAGAAATACAAAACTGAGTATCGATAGATGAGTATTTCAGTGTCCCTGCTGAAGAGAGAATAGAGATCAGTAATCTTTCTCTGATGAACTGGCATCAATTTTCAATGAAGTACTACACATCTACCAACTTCTGCTCTACTTGATTCTTGATCAGTAATTGAACTGTAAAAACAGAGAGGATGTTTCTGATTAATTTGCCTTAGAATTACACCTTTTGATGTGTATGAACTTTAGAAGCCTTTATAAATAACTGACTAAATGACATCAATATAATTATAAAAACCAAAAACCTCATGTAATCAAGTTAATTTTGACTTATTGCCACCTTAGAGGATAAAGTAGAAATGCCTTATACGGTTTCCAAGGAGTAGTTCATGGATTTGAGCTGCTGACCTTTTGATTAGCCTATATATACATATATATATATGTATACACAAACACACATGTGTGTGTACATATATATTTTTCCATGCATACATAGAGAGGGATAGATGCTGTAGTTTAAATTACATTAGGGTAGTTTTTTAAATAATACATTTGTGTGAATATTATTGATTGAATAACATTCATTTGAATATGAGAATGAACCCTTATCAATAAAATATTTTAATTTTTAATACGACATGTTTAATATGACAAACAAGTAGTTGAAATAATATATACATATTTGTCTTGTTTTATAATTTTGTTGCTAGCAATTATGAATCCTTTTAAAATGTATTCGTTATTTGTTCTTTCTCAAGAACTGTCCATTTATATATTTTGTACATAATTTTATTGGGGTATTTGAAAGGTATTTATTTATCATATCTCAATAGCAACGTCATTTGATGTGACTTTCTTGTATGTTATAAATACTTATCAGAATTTTAGCATTTTAATTTTAATGATATGATGTTTTATCAAGAGAATTTTACTTTAAGTATTTAATTCATCCTTTGATTTGTGATCTTTTTTATGTCTTTAAAAGTAATTTACTATTCTGTAGTTAGTTAAATATTCACTTATATTACCTTCTAATTTCAAATTTTAAAGTTGTTTTATATTAAATATTTAATCTATAGTAATATTTTTAATATATGGCATAATACAGACATTAACATATGAGGTTTCGAACTATTTTGATATCAAAAACCTATTGTCACTGAGTAGATCCAGATTCATAGGATCTTATAGGACAGGATAGAACTACCCTCATAGAGTTTCCAAGAGGTGGCTGGTGAATTCAAACTGCTGAACTTTTGGTTAGCAGCTGTCTTAGTTATCTAGTGATGCTGTAACAAAAGTACCATGAGTGGATAGCTTTAACAAAAAGAACTTTGTTCTATCACAGTCTAGTAGGTTGGAAGTCCAAATTCAGGGTTCTGGCTCCAGGAGAAGGCTTTTTCTCTCTTGTCATCAGTCTTCCCTTGGTCTGGGAGCATCTCAGCACAGAAACCTCAGGTCTGAAAGACATGCTGTGCTCCAGCACTGCTTTCTTGGTGACATGCTGAGGTCCTCATCTCTCTGCTCAGTTTCTTTTCTTTTCTGTCTCTCAAGGGATAAAGGTGGTACAGGTTACATCCTAGGGAAACTCTCTTTATGTTGGATCAAGGATGTGACTTGTTGGAATGCAAGTGTCCAAGGTCAGGAATGCAGGTGTCCAAGGTCAGGAACGCAGGTGTCCAAGGTCAGGAATGCAGGTGTCCAAGATCAGGAATGCAGGCTTGAGGTTTGGGCAGACCCAGTAATGACAGGTACGGCTGGTGCAGTCACGGCAGGTTAGCTGGCACAAAGGTACAGCAAGGAAACTCAGCATCTCAAGCAGCAGAGAGTGGCCAGAGGCAGCAGGCAAGAGACTGTGCCTCATGACACAGTGACACTCTATATCAGTTTCATACAAAGGTGGCTGGCTGCCAGACTCAAATCCTCAAGGGTATAGGCTGGGCATAAACAGAGTAGGTTGTGTTGCTGAATCACTTTTATTCAGAAGGCCTGTACCTGGCCAAAAAGGCCTGAGGAAAGACAACCTTCCATGCTGGTCCCACAGGCTTTATCAAGGATGTCACAGTCCCGCTGTAATCCTCTTTAAAATAAACTAATCTTGCCCATTAACCACAGGCAGAGATTAGGTTTTACAACATATACAAAAATTACAAAATAAAGGGCAACCACACAGTACTAGGAATTATGGTCCAGCCAAAATTCCAATACACATATTTTGGGGAATATAATTCAGTTCTGACAGCAGCCAAGCTCTTAACCACTGTGCCTCTCTCAGAAATATTTCTTCTATTTACTTTCTTCTCTCTAAGCCACTGTCCTTACTTCAGCTCTTCACCGTATCATTTCCTATTGCTGACTACTCTCTTACTACAAATTTGTTTACACATGAGTTTATTTTCCCACTGTAAAGAGGGCTAACTTCTTTAAGAAACATATCAGATCATTTCGTTATTTAGGGGAATACTATAACACCATCATTGGCTCCCTATTGCTTAAAGGATAAATGTCCAAAGTTTAAATCCTTCAACATACCAAAAATAAGTCCCTTATAGTAGGACCACTTGATCACTTCTATGAAATCATGGATTATTGTCATGGTTGATTGTGTCTCCCCAAACATACAGGTAGTAATTTGGCTGGGCTGTGACACCTTTTATTCTGTGATTTTCCTACACTGTAAATTCTGATTTCCGTCTGTGGTTAATAGAGTGGATTATGTTTTCAGGCATTAGGGTGGGACTGCAAAATCTTCCTAAGGTCACCTACCTGCTCCATTGTAAAAAGAGTTTCCCTTGAGTGTGGCTTGCACCACCTTTTATGCTTTCATACTAGAAGAGATAAAAGGAAAGGGAAGCAAGCAGAGAGTGGGAAACTGATACCATCAAGAAAGGAGCACCAGGAGTAGAAAGCACTAAGATGCTCCCTGACCAAAGACTGAGGGAAAACAAGGACTTTCCTCCAGAGATGACAGAGGGAAACCTTTCCCCTGGAGCAGACATCCTGAATTTGTACTGTGGTCTACTGGATTGTGTAAGAATAAACTTTTCTTTGTTAAAGCCATCCACTTTTAAAGTAGCACTAGGTGACTAAAGCAATTATTAGTGTTTTTTGTTTGTTTGTTTGTTTTATTAACACTACATAGCAAGTACGAACTATATAACACCATTTCCAAAATACATGACATCATTTCACTATTTTGACCACGATCTTCCATCTGCTCAAAATATCTGTTTGTAGCTTTCTTCTCCGCTGGTAAAAGGTTAATATCCACCTTTTGTTTAAAACTGTTATTTCTAAATCTCCGAGTAATGCCTATCCCTATTTGAATCAACTAGTATTTTTAGTCCTTCACTTTTCTAAATGATATTAAAAATAATTATAATGGGCAACAGCATAAATGGAGCACACAGGGAGGGTTGTCATTTCCAAAATTAGTTTACTCTTATTTTTCTAATGAAGACTCCTTTTGAAAGTATAATTAAAGGTAATATATCTCTGGGCTGAGAGTGAACAATTTCAATGAATATGGAAACTTCCTCTATAAACTGATTTTATAGATAAAATTGAGTTACTATTAGCTTATATTTAAAATATAACTTTGTCAGAAACAGTTACCGAAATTTGTCACAAAAATGCTATACCTCAGGAACACACTTACAACCTTGTTCCTACACAGTTTCTCTTCATATATTCAAAGGCAGACAGTGTATTTGTGTGCTTATTTTCATTGTAATGTCTTATCTACATGAATAACCTAAAGATACTGCAAAGTCATACACCAAAACTCTGGTAGCATAGTGTTTAAGTGTTACGGCTGCTAGCCAAAAGCTCAGCAGTTCCAGTCTATGAGGTGCTCCTTGGAAATTCTATGGGGCTACTCTACTCTGTCCTGTAGAATCACCATGAGTTGGAATCCACCTGACAGCAAGGTGTATAAACTGTATTCAGTAATCTTAAATTGCCAAACTTCTTTTCTCCTTTGTATTTAACTTCAGTGAATGACAACATCATGTTCCTCCTCAGATATGCAATCTTGAAACTCGGGAATTATTTTTGACCCTTCATTTTTCCCTCTTTCTTACCTCATATTTACTTAATCACCAAAGCTGACATTGTCTCCTACTCAACACCAACAACTCTTTCTCCTTCAAAGTTGTTTATCTAAATCGATTATCAATCTAACCCAGTGCCACCAACTGGATTCTGACTCATAGTGACCTACAGGTCAGAGTAGAGCTGCCCCATAGTTTCCAAGGAGTGTCTGGTGGATTCGAACTGCTGACCTTTGGGTTACCAGGTATAGCACTTAACCACTGTGCCACTAGGGTTACCACTTATCAATCGCCCTGGTGACTATTAGGACCATGTCTTTCCTACCCGAATGTTCCTTGTGCTCAGTACATAACCTATGATGTAGTAGCAGTTAACAAGGGACATTACAGGCAGATTTAGTGTCTTATGCTGGGATCTTTCAATAGCAACACTAGTAAAGCATAAAAATATGAAACAAAAAATCATTAAGTCAACTGTGACTCATAGCCACACTGTAGACAGAGCAGAACTACCCCATAGAGTTTCCAAGGAGCACCTGGCAGATTTGAACTATTAACATTCTGGTTAGCTACTCTAGCACTTAACTACCACACTACCAGGATTTCCACATAAATATAGAGAGAGATTTATATCAAGGACATTGCTCACATGATTGTGGAGGCTAGAATGTCTGGAGTCTGTGGATCAGGATGGAGGCTTCTCCTGATTCACGGAGCTGCAAGGGCTAGGGAATGCAAGATAGACATGTGGGAGAGCAGGGCTCCTGTTGCCAGTTGTGAAGATCAAGGAATCACAAAATCTGCAGATAACCTGATAGCTCAAGTCCCAAGAGCTGGAGATCAGACCAACAGGAGGCAGGTGCAACATCCAGAGCAAGTAAAATGCCAGAACTGCTTGTATACAAATGCAGGCTATGCCTTCAAGGAAATTCCCGTTAAACTGATTGGCTACTCACAGCAGATGCAGTCATGGGAGTGACCACATATAAACCCTGAGAATCACAGCCCATCCAAGCTGACACACAATCCTAACCAGTACATTTAGTAATATGAAAAGTATAACTTCAAAATTGGAATTACTTATGAAAAATAGTTTAGAAAGATGTAAGACCAACATAGATTACGAAAACTCTGAAAATTCTAGAAGGTTATAAAAATAGACCTTATAGTAAGCCATCATGTAAAATTCTCCTTTATGTATTAGATTCAGTGAGGATTTAGAACCATACTCTTCAGCTACTCACCAAGGTTTAATTATTTTACAGTGTCATCAAACGAAATGCTTCCTTTGCTCAATTCTGGGTCAAAATCAGTTTTTGTTTGGTGATGCTTTCATCTCTTATCCAATGTTCTGTTGTTGAAAATATTTACTTTTTCCCATATTTAAAGGAGATGGTATAATAGTGCTATAGCTTATATAACGGATTATTTTATTTATAAAGTATTAATATAGTCTTTTATATAGCTGTTGTTAGAAAAAATACACTTTTAATCTTGATAGCTTTTTAAAACTTCAATCTTTTGTTTTACCTTATTTTATCTCTGCCACTTAGCTATATGCATAGGCCTATCTCAGAAGATATGAAGTTCAAATGATCAGAAAATCATTTTAGAGTGCTATTCAGGGCATTAATGCAAATTGTCCTTTGTTTTCCTCTCTAGTTATTTTATGTTTAAAAATAGGAGACTAGTTAATGGATGAAAATTGTAGCCACTGCACAGTGACCTCTTTCATCTTTTTAATCATTAAGAAATCTCTTTTTGAAATCCATTTCAACCTTTTGATTTACACTTTCTTCTTTGACATACAGACCTACTGTATATAGTTAAATATTTTCTTAACATTTGATTTAAGATTAAGCTTGAGATGTTGTATTTTTATTATAATTATGAGTATATGTCATTTTTGAATCTGTTACAAACAGTTAAGTTACATACAAACTTTTATTTGGAGTCATGTTACAATTTGTATATTCTTTAATAGATTCTTGGCAAGAAATCACAAGCCTGAAAAAAATATATATTAAGCCAAAGTTCAGGGTTTAAGACGAACAGTTTTTCTTTTGTTTGTTCTCCCTGTCCTATTTTGTGATGAAGATATAACCATAAAGAGGCAAGGCTGTCTTGTTAATACAAAAATTCTTAATGGGCTGACCTTTAGCTTGTAGAGGGCTAGAAATGAAATCCAACAGGTTACTTTTAATTAGTTGTCTTTTTTTTTTTTGTAAAGGTCATAATTATGGTAGACATTTTTTGTTCAACAGGGAATTGGGGGAAATTGACAGGAAGCAACGCTGGCAGGCTTTAATGACTTCTTGGGCCTGACTGACAACAAAATACTTCATTGTAAGTAGGTCAAGGTTAGTTTGGCACTCAGTGGTATCCCAAATATATACTACAATCCTAACACATGAATCAGGATGAAATCAGAAAAGCCAAGGAGAAAGTATTAATGTTAGAATTTATTTCTATTTGTTTGCCAAAAATTTATAAAAGTACTAGGAGCATCGCTGTAAACTGAGAAGAAAGCTATTCATAATGTATGCTTTTCTGAGTATACATTTAAACAAATGATTAAATTGGTGAACTCAGATTAATGCACAGATTATTTTGTTATTCAACAGTGGTTGGACTTAAACTGAATTGCTCATTGACTAGATGAAGAGCAGGAAGGAAATAATTAAATATGTCTTTATCTTGGTGTTACTCAAAATTTCCTTTAAATTTATTCTTGTTCAGATTTGTTTTCTTCTACACTTTTTTTTTTATCTAGTAACAGTTAAAGGGGGAAAAAAGAAATAACAAATTA
Organism: Heterohyrax brucei; assembly: GCA_028571685.1. Classification (NCBI taxonomy): domain Eukaryota; kingdom Metazoa; phylum Chordata; class Mammalia; order Hyracoidea; family Procaviidae; genus Heterohyrax; species Heterohyrax brucei. Next base: position 93,187,320 of record CM053146.1, read on the forward strand.
GAAATCTATAAATTTGTAAATAATGTAGTGAAAGTATTATTCATGGTTGGTAAATACAAAGGCAGTATCATACTCCTGTCAACTGAATAACTTACTGCTTGCCTAAACCTGACCTAGGCTCTTTCGTTTTCTGCATAGTTGGAGTTAACATGTTTGGATATGGCCTCACTTTAGTAGCTATCCCTCTATTACTAGGAGTAGTTATATTATAAACACACTTGAATATCAAGAATCAGTCTTCATATGTAACTGCTAATCTGAATCCTTAAATGCTTTACTAGCTGAACTTGATAATCTTTGACAAAATCTTATTTGCATATCTAGTAAATCTAATCTAAACATGCTTCTTATGATTAGTACACAGATCTATTACCCAGAAAGATGCAGTCCATATGAGGCAAATTACTCAGGAAATTTTTCTTCATTCTTAATCCTCCTTCTCCAGCTACTGTTTATAGTGTTATTTTACTCTGCTTCTTATAAAACTTAAACCCACTGCCATTAAGAGGGGGAATAACAAAATGGATTTTTTTTTCCAGTACCTTTTGTAGTGTACTGCAGACTCTTCCATAGTTTCAGAACAAATGGAGAATCTCCCTACCCTCCCTGTCCCCTTTCCCACTAACCAAAAAATCAAACTCAATGCCATTGAGTAAATTCTTACTCTTAGCAAACCTATTAAAAAAACAAAAACAAAAATCTATTTCCATCAAGTAGGTCGTGACTCATAGCAATAATACAGGACATAGTAGAACTGTCCCATAGGGTTCCCAAGGAGTGCCTGGTGTATGCCAATTGTTGACCTTTTGGTTAGCAATCTTAGCACTCAACCACTATGCCACCAGGGTTTCCTATACACAGGAAAGGTATTAATGAAATAAAGGGAGAAGTATTAAACACATATTCTCATAATGGAAACATACCAGATACATGTGGAAGTCAAGAAAAGAAAATGTTTGAGTCAATAAAGTTTTCCTAACTAGATTTAATAAAAATCGCAAACCTCTATATTCAGTGTAGAAATGTCATAGAATAAGCATAGTGAGTTTAGACTGGAAGATTCCTAAAATAAATTTAAGGGAAATTTTTTTCTTTTAGCTTTAAGAATATAGAGATTTGAAGTTTAATAATGATTTTGAATTGTAAAAAGCTGCATGTTTTTGAAAGTGAACAGCAACAGGTATTAATAGCAATGGGTACTTTCAAAAACTTCTCTTCCCACATGCTATTTTTTGTTTTTTATCATCTTATACAGTTCAGTTTATTGAGCAACACTTCTCTAATTGTATAGAATCAGAGTTTCTTCGATTCTGACAGCCCTCATCATGGAAACTTGATGATAACTCTCAAAGTGGACTAGCTTCTGACTTCAAGGAATGCCCTAATTTTAACTTGATGAACTGTCTACATTGTTAGGTAACCAGTTAATGACACAATATGTTGCGTCAGTAATCCAGATTTTCTCTTCCCCAGGGAAATAGATTTTGTCTTTACTGCTACATAGCATTCTACATGCTCAAACTCAGGAAACAAGGATTGATAGCTCTCGTAGGACTGTGAGGAAATCTTTTTAAATGGGTTCTTGATAGTCAGGTGAGCAGAATTTAGTCTTGCCATGCTGTGGGCTGGGAAAATAAATTTAAATAAAGCTGTTTAACGTCTCAGAATTCCATTTTGTTAACTGTAAAAGGGCTACATTGAAGAGTAAGTAAATGAAATAAAGAGCAAAGAAAGTCAACTCCTGTTTTTTTTACTAAATAATATTTCAGATTATACTTTAAATAGAAAACTCTCAATTTTAAAAGCCCCATGAATAACTGATAAACATAATTGGTAAATATTAATATATAAAATATACTATCTTCAACAACTGTTGGGAAGAAGGGCCCACATGCAGTCAAAAATCTCCCTGCAGCAGGAATTGGAACAATAGTATTAGATATCAATTATATATTGAAATATTAGATGAAGGATAGCAAAAAAATACCATAAAGTTTTATATATATATATATATATGTTTTTTCTTTTTTACAAGAATTATCAGTGGTGAAAACCTAAAATGTATACTTTGATGTTGTTGGTGTTGTGTGCCATTAAGGGAATTCTTACTTCTAGTGACTGTGGGGCACAGTAGAGCTGCCCTGTAGGGTTTTGTCTTAGTCACCTGGTACTGCTTTAACAGAAGTATCGCAAGTGGATGGCCTTAACAAAGAAAAACTTTTTATTACACAGTCCAGTAGGCCAAAAGTCTGAAATCAGGTTGTCTGCTGCAGGGGAAGGCCTTTTTCTTTGTTGCCTTTGGAGGAAGGTCCTTGTACTGCATCAGGCTTTCTTTGGTCAGGGAGCATCTTGGTGCAGGAACCTCAGGCCAGAAGGATGAGCTTTACCCTTGGTGTTGCTGTCTTGGTGGTATGAGCTTCCCAACTCTCCATTTGCTTCCCTTTCCTGTTACCTCTTGTGGGGAAAAAGGTGATGAAAGCCACACTCCAGAGACACACCCATAGTCAGGGTGTTACAGTCCCACCTAATCCCCTTTAAAAATAATCCTATTAACCATAGACAAGGATTAGGATTCACAGCACAGGAAAATCACAAAATGAAGGACAATCACACAATACTAGAAATCATGGGCCAGACAAATCATTACACACATTTTTGAGGACACAATTCAATCCACGGAGCAGCAGGTGAATTTGTAATGCAGATTTTTCTGTTAGCATTAAAGCTCTTGACCACTGTGGAACTAGGTACATGTACTACTTATTTAAATAAACCATTATGACACACTTGTCGTTTAGATTTAAGCAATGTTTTGTATGTCATCTAGCCAATAACCTAGCATGTGCTACAATGTTAAACTCTGTATTAGAGTATTATGTTATTCAGTTGAAAAGAATAAGCCCAGGTGTCTATATTCCTTTAGCTTGCAAATCAAATGTATTTCAATTTTGACAAAAATGTGAAGGCTTCTTAGAGGTTCTCCCTTCCAGAAAACATATATTTATCTTTTCCCACTTTGACGAAGTCACTTAAAAGTTTTATTTGTTCTATCATTTCAAGAATTATTAAAGTATTTGGTAAACTAATGACTAAACTTCTTTTATAGAATGCTAACAAATAAGTAAAGTTTTATATAATGTTGAAATTAAATCCCAGATGTTTCCCCAGAAACTTTAATTTTCTCATTTCAATGTTATGCAGACTTATTTTGAGCAATAAATGACAGTAAGGCATGGTTTCTCACATTCAATTCTCAACTGCATCTGAATATAGGATAAATTAACTAAGATGATTACATTTAATAAAATTTTCAGTAAAAACAAATTGGCTTATTAGTTGTTTTTCAGTTGATGGTTTCTGAGAATTACATTACTTCACAGTTTCTTATGGTATCAGAATAAACACAAGTAGAATATAGCAAGAAATAGTTTCTAATTCCTTTCAACTTCTAGGGAAGTTAAAACTCTCTATAGGTATTATATTTGTGTTCATTTTCATTTCAGTTTATATTTTATTTTTATTTCTATATTTATATTGAATTTTGCATTTTATTCACTGAGTCCAATTTTCCTAACCATAGATTTCTGAACTCTATAGTCATTTGTTTTACATATAGTATTGACTGATTTATCTCGTCATTTTCACCTTTGGTTACCACGTCAACTCTTGCCTATGAATCCCTTCTGAAATCTTGTTCTCTTAAAAATGTGGTATAACTTACCTTCAAAATTTCTACAAGTTTACTAATAATATCCATAAATTACACCCTGGCATGTTTTAAAAGGCTTTTTTTCCCCTTAATTCTTGTGTTTTAAGTGAAAGCTCACAATTCAAGTCAGGTTCTTATACAAACAATTACATACACTTTGTTTTGTGACTTGTTGCTCTCCCCACACTGCAAAAGTACACTGATCCCCTCCACCGTGAACTTCCCATGTCCATTCAATCAATTCCTGTCCCCCTCTTTAATTTCTTTTTGCCTCTGAACAGGAGCTGTGCAGTTAGTTTCTTGTACCAACTTAAGCCAAGAAGCACACTCTTCACCACTATCATTTTATGCCTTGTATACCAGTTCAATCTTTGTCTGAGGGGTTGGCTTCTGGAAGGGGTTCCATTCTGGGCTAACGAAGAGTCCAGGGGTCATGCCTTCTGAGGACATTCCAGTGTCAGACCAAGTATCATTTATTTGCTAGAGTTCAAGTTCTATATCCCACATTTCTTCTCCTCCATCAGGGATCCTTAGTTGAGTTCTCTGTAACAACAGTCATTGGTGATAGCCAGGGACTGTCTAGTTCTTCTGGTCTCATGTTGATGTAGTCTCTGGTTTCTGTGGCCTTTAATATGTCTTGAGCTCATATTTTCCTTATGTTTTTGATTTTTTTGCCTCCATATTGTGATGTTTCCTAAATTCATCGTTGTTCTTTATCATTGTGTAATACTTCATTATGTGAATATAAATAACATAGCTACGTGTCACCTTGCCTGACAATTCAGTCCATGAACTTAATTGTTGAGTGCTGCATTGAGTGCCACATACTTCGTTGCTGAATATCACGATGTCACCTTGAAGTATCCCCGTTGGGAAGCTGTGTTCCAATGCCAGCACCTAGTCCTTCAGAGCAGTTTTGGAACTCTTTCTGGAATTGCCATTAGGCATGATGGTACAATGTTAAGTTCATGAACTTAGTTGTATAGTTGTTTGTGAGTTTTTAGCCAGCAAACAAATAACTATATTGAACCCCCCCCCATTCACCTGATATGGCCCCAGTGACTTTTTCTTTACCAGAAGATAAAGAAAATATTGAAAGGAAGACACTTGGATGACATTAAGGGCACCAAGTGTAATACAACGACAGGTCTGATGACCATTCTAGAGAAAGAGTTTCAAAATTGCACTAAAGAGTGGACTAGGCATTAGCATCAATGCATAGCTTTCCAAAGGGAGTATTTGAAGGTGACTGTAGTGATTTTCAGAAACGTAGCCCTTTCCTAGGATGAATTCATGAAATTAACTTGCAGGCTTCCTACATTCATCCATTGATAAGCACCTAGATTGATTCTATCGTTTTGCTATAGTGAGCAACACAGGAATGAACATTAGTATGGAAGTATCTTTTAGAATGGCAGCTCTTATTTCTCTTGAATATATTTCAAGAAATAGGATTCCTAGATCGTATGATATTTCTATTTCTAGTTTTTTAGGGAAACACCAAATTGATTTCCAAAGTGGTCATATTATTTTACGTTTCCACTAGCACTGTATAAGTGTTCCAGTCTCTCCATAGTCTCTCCAACATTTATTATTTTGTGTTTCTTTGTTTAATGCCAACCATGTTGGGGTGAGATGGTATCTCATTGTAGTTTTAATCTGGATTTATCTAATTGCTAATGATAGTGAGCATTTCCTCATGTATTTGTTAGTCCTCTGAATGTCTTCTTTGGTGAAGTGCCTGTTTATATCTTTCTCCCATGTGTCTTTAAATTGTGTTATCTGTCTTTTCATTGTTGAGGTTTTGCAGTATCTTATAGATTTTAGAGATTAGATGTTGGTTGCATTGGTAGTTTGTGTTTCTATTCTTGGTGAAGTCTTTGAATGAGCGTGTTTGATTTTTAGGAGTTCCTAGTTATCATCTCTTTTAGTTAGCAATGTTTTGTATTCTGTTTATACCATTTAGCAGGGCTCCCGGCATTGTCCCTATTTTTTTCTTCCATGATATTTATCACTTTAGATTTTATGTTTTAGTCTTTGGTCCACTTTGCATTAATTTTTGTGCATGGTGTGAGACATAGGTTTTTTTTTTTTTCATCTTTGCAAATGGATATCTAATTATGCCAATACCATTTGTTAAAGATACAGCCTTTCCCCCATATTTACAGACTTGGAGACTTCATCAAATATCAGCTATTTGTAGGTGGATGATTGTATGAGTGGATTCTCAGTTCTGTTCCATTGGTATATGCATCTGTTGTACAAGTACCAGGCTGTTTTGACTACAGTGGTGGTATAATAGATTTTAAAGTCAGGTAGCAGGATCCCACTCGATGGCACTTGTCATGGTTGCATGAGACCTCCCATTTTATTTTTCTTCAGTAATGCTTTCCTTCTCTTAGGCATTATCTCTTTCCATATGACATTAGTAATTTGTTTCTCTGTCTCATTAAAAAAGGCCACTGGAATTTGGATCAGGATTGTATTGTATCTATAAATTACTTTGGGGAGAAAAATCATTTTCTCAAGGTTGGGTCCTTTTATCCATAAACAAAGTAGGTTTCCCCAATTATGTAAGTCTCTTGGTTTCTTACAGTAGTGTCCTGTAGTTTTCTTTGTGATGTTGCTTTATGTCTCTGATTAGGTTTATTCCTAAGTATTTTATCTTCTTGGAGGCTATTATAAATAGTACTGAATCAGTGATTTACTCTCAGATATTCTCTTTGTTGATGAAGGGAAGTCCAGCTGATTTTTGTGTATTTATCTTATCCCCTTATAGTTGACTAAACTGTTCTATTACTTCCAACAGATTGTTTTGTGGATACTTTAGGGTTTTCTGTGTATGACATCATATCATTTGCACAGAGATACTTTTACTTCTTTCTTACCAATTTGGATGCTCTTCATTTCTTTTTCTTGCCTGATAGCTCAGGCTAGAACCTCCAGCACAATGTTAAATGAAAGTGGTGATGAAGAGCATCGTCATGTGTTTCCAGTTATCAAGATGAATACTTTCAGAGTCTCTCCATTTAGGATGCTGGCTCTTATCTTTTTCTAAATGTCCTTTATCATGTTGAGGAATTTCCCAGGTATTACTATTATGTTTATAGGTTTTAGCATAAGTGGGTACTGGAGTTTGTCAAATGCCTTTTCTGCATCAACTGATACAATCAAGTTGTTCTTGTTTATTTTTGTTTTACTTACGTGGTTGACTACATTGATTGTTTTATAATGTTGAACAATCCATTCCTCCTGGTATGAAACTCACTGGTCATGGTGAATTTGTTTTCTGACAGGTTGTTGAATTCTATTAGCAGGATTTTTTTTTTTTTTTTTTTTAGGATTTTTTTATCTAAATTCATGAGAGAGCAGTGTCTATAATTTTCCTTTCATGTTGTGTCTTTACTTGATTTAGTGTCAAGGTTGCACTGGCTTCATAGAATGAGTCTGGGAGTATTCCATCCTTTCCTAGAAATAGTGGTATTAATTCCTCTCTAAAAGTGTGGTAGAATTTTCCAGAGAAGCCATCAGGGCCAGGACTGTCTTTGGTTGGGAGATTTTTCAAATTACCTTTTCAACCTCTTCTTTTGTTATGGGTTGTAGGTTAATGCTTTGATGTGGGCCATTTTTTTTCTTTTTGGATATGTGTATTTTTTTAAATTAATAGACCTCTTAGCAATGACTTTCTTGTGTCTCAGAGGTTCTTGTAGGATGTGCTTTCATATTCATTTGATTGTGTGAATTTCTTTATTCTGTCCTTGATTTCTTCTACAACCAGTAATAACTGAGCAAGGTGCTATTCAGTTGCCATGTGTTTAATGTTCATTCTCTGTATTTTCAATTGTTGGTATCTTTTATGGCTTTTGCATCTGAAAAGATGCTATGCAGTATTTCATTGCCTTGGATTTTGTTAAGTGATGCTTCATGGCCTAACATGTGGTCTATTCTGAAGAACATTTTGTGTGTGTTAGACAGGAAAGTATATTTGGTTACTGTTAGGTAGAGTGTTCTGTATATGTCTATGAGGTCGTGTTGGTTGTGACATTTAGATCTTCTGTGTCTTTACTGAGCTTCTTTCTGTTCTGTCCTTCACCAAAGTAGTGGGTTTAAGTCTCCTAATATTATTGTGGAACTGTTTATTTCTCTTTTCAATGGTGTTAGAGATCATTTTATGATGAAGAAACCCTATCGAGTGTGTAAATATTAGATATGGTTATGTCTTCCTGATATTTTGCCCCTTTAACATTACATAGTGTTCTTTCTTATCCATTGTGATGGACTGTAGTTTAAAATCTATTTTATCTGATATTAATATTGCTACTCCTGCTCGTTTTTGAATGTTGTTTGCTTGATGCAATTTTTCCATCCTCTGAGTTTGAGTCTTTAAGTCTAGGTTGTGTCTCTTGTAGGCAGCATGTACATAGATTCTGTTTTCTAATCTATTCTACTACTCTGTATGTATTGGTGCATTTAATCCATTTAGATTTTCAGTGTAATCATTGATACGTGCGTGTTTAGTGGTCTCGTTTTGAAACCTTTTTATGTGTGTTGTCAATTTCTTTATTTCATGTAATTTTCTGTGCTGAGTCATTTTTATTTCTGTGTTTTCTTTCTGTCTTTTTAATTGTGGATCACTTTGTGTTTGCTCAGATTTCACGGTTTTCTTGTTTTTCATTTTGATGTATAGGATTATTTGTTTCCTTTCTGGTTACCTTATTATTTACCCATACATTTCTAAATTTAGAGTTACTGTTAACTTGTATCATCTTGACTTCCTCTCTATGTGAAAGATTTATGACTACATTTTTAGTCTCTTTTTTGTTATAATGTTATCTTTTATGCAATAACATATCTGTTTCCCTATCTTTAGTGTTTTAGCTTTGATTTATTTTGTAAGATTTTCCTATCTGGTTTCATACTTGCTTTGATATCTGGTTGCTGTGCCTGTTCTATGGCTAGGTTGTGTTTTAGTCAGCTAGTGCTGCTCTAATAGAAATACCACAAAGTAGATGGTTTTCAAAAGAGAAAAGTTCATTCTTACACAGTCCAGTAGGTTACAAGTCCAAATTCAGGATGTCCACTCCAGGGGAAGGCTTTCCTTCTTCATCAGTTCTAGAGGAAACTCTTTGTGTTGTATCAGTCTTTGGTCAGGGAGCACCTTGGCACAGGAATCTCAGGTCTGAAGGATGCTCCTTCTCCCAGTGCTGCTTTCTTGATGGTATGAGGTTTCCAACTCTCTGTTTATTTCCCTTTCTTTTTGTCTCCTGTAGGATAAAAGGTAGTGCAAGCCACATTTCAGTGAAACTCCCTTTACAACAGAGCACAGAGCTGAACTTATGAAGGGGTTTACAATCCTATCCTAATCTTCTAACATACAGTGTAGGAAAATCACAAAATGGAGGGCCATCATAAAATACTGGGAATCATGACCCAGCCAAATGGCTACACATATTTGGGGGGGGGGGATAGAGTTCAATCCATGGCAGGTTGTTATGTGATGTTATTGATTTTCTAACTCCCTTAAGTATTTCTTGTAATTCTGGTTTGTTTTTTGCAAATTCTCTAAACTTCTGTTTATCTGGCAATGTCCTAATTTTGCCGTCATATTTGAGAGACAGTTTGGTAGGTATATAATTCTTGGCTGGCAGTTTTTATTCTTCAAGGCTTTGCATACGTTATTCCATTGTCTTCTTGCCTGCATGGTTTCTGATAAATAGTCTAAGTATAATCTTACTGAGTATCTTTTGTAGATTATTTTTTCTTTATTCCTAGCCACCTTTAAAATCCTCTTCTCATCTTTGGCAAGTCTTGGCAAGTTTGATTATAACATGTCTTGGTGTCTTTCTCTAGGGATGTGCCTTATGTGGAGTTCAATAAGCATCTTCCATTGGCAGCTTCACATCTTTCATGATATCAGGTAAATTTTCTGCCTAGAAATCTCTAACAATTCTTTTTGTATTTTCTGTTGTCTCTCCCTTGCTCTAGCACTCCAATCACTCACAGATCACTCCCTTGCTAAAGTCCCACATAATTCTTACCATGTCTTTTTTAATTCTTTTTTTCTTTTTTATTCTGAGCTTTCTTCACATATGTTGGTGTCAAGGTTTTTACTTTCTTTCACTAATTCTGGTTTCCATTGCCTCAATTCTGCTCATTTGACTTTCAATAGATTTGTCTAAGTCTGTGAGTTTATTATTAATCTTCTGAATTTCTGCATGGTATTTCTTTATGCTTTCTTTCAGTCTGTTGTGTTTTACCTGATCACCTTCTTTGTCTCTTCAGGAGTTCAAAACATTAATCTTTTGTATTCTAACTCTAATAATTCCAGCAAGTTTTCTTCATCTGGAAAATTTTTTGATTCTTTGTTTAGGGAGCTTTCTGAACCCATTGTGATTGGTTTCTTTAAGTAACTTAAAATTATGTATTGTCTCAAGCCATAAGTAAGTTGTTATGTTTATTTATTTTATGTTTGCTTAGTATGTTTTAGGTTATTGTTTTGTTTTGAAATGTCCAGACAGACTGGTTGTGTGTATTAGTTTGGTTATTAATGTCACTGAGGTTCTAACACTCTGTTACCAGATGGTTAGAGATGTTACCGGGTAGGGAAGCCAAGGTATCCACTTACTTTTCTTGTAGTACTTATCTTGGTTACCCAGGTAGTCAGTCACCAATTGTGTAGTGCAGGCTTCCCCTACAATCCTATATGGGCAGTGGTGATTATGTAGGGGCAGCTATCTATCTGGCTGCAAGCACTGAGAAAGACACAGGTCAGATAGCCTTGTCCCCTTAAGCTTGAGTTTAGGCAAAGGAACTGTTTCTCCCCTGTGTTCCTGGCTAATGAAAGCCAACAGATTATTTTACTTGTTTATTTTTTTCCCGTTTGTTTGTTAACTTGTTCCCTCTCCAAGTCTAGCAGAATGTCTTAGGACACTCTTAAAGAGTCTTATTTCTGGCCTCAGTAACTACGTCAGACTCTGTATGCAAGTGTAGTGCAAAGAAGGGAGGAGGAAGCACTGGGAAAGGAGAGAGAAGTTTATCCTGAATGAGAGATTTAGATCCTCTGTGGTATATTAGATGTAGTTTACTTAGCTTTTGACAATTGAATGCCATTTTTCATCATTCTGGAGGAGTAGGCTATCCACCACTTGGTTCCTCTTGCTGAGGAAGATGCTTTCTGAAAGCGACTGCTCTGTTCATCAGGCTCACTGTCACTGATCTGCCTGGAGATGCTGATTCTTGTTAGATCAGGTCTGGCCAGTCTTAGGTATTTCTGGACCTACTTTTGGACCTTCTTCCCTGTTGCTCAGTCTTATTTCTTTACCCTTCCTTTGATGTTCAAGGCTCCTGAACATCACATATAATTGGTTCATTGTTTGGGGGGCTCTTTGTTGTTAGAAGAATCATAGGAAGTATGTGACTATTCCATCATCTTGGCCCCACTCACCTAATTTTAAGTTAGATTCAATAGACACAAGAATACTCTGTCAAATTTCTAAAACAGTTCTTACGTGCATAATCTGAATTTCTATATTTGCTTAATTGAAGACATTCCTTTATACATGTTGTATCACTAGCAAAATTTTAGAGTTTTCTGACATTATTATTTGCATGTGGCCTACAAAGACAGTTTTGATGAAAAATTAAATGCCGTTTTTTAATTTTTCGGTGATCACCAAACATTTGGCCATAATAATGTGTTCACATAGAAACTATGGTTATGAATTTTTATCTTCATAATGATTCTTAAGCTCTCATATTACTATTTTTTATCAAGACAATATGTATACATTCTTGAAGTCTGTGAAATCTTCTGTTCATCTCATATCTCTTCATTTCTTCTTTTCACTTCAGCTATCCTATATTCAAGAGTAAGATTCAGTGTCTCTTATGGCATCCATTTTGGTCTTTTCTTCCTTTTCTCAGTTTTTAACAGTCTGTTTCTTTCTTCATACATGAAGTCTTCAGTGTCATCCCACAATTTTCCTGGTTTACATTCATTAGCATTTAATTATCAGATCAGTTCTTGAGATGATCTCTAGTTTCAGATGGTATATACTTAAGGTTTTATACTTTGGCTCTTATAGATTTGTCATAATTTTCTTCAGTTTAAACTTTAACTTGCATATGACCAGTTGGTTGTCTGTTCCACAGTCAGCCCCTGGCTTTGTTCTCACTAATGGTACTGAAATTTTCCATTTTCTCTTTTTGCAAATGTAGTTTTTTTGATTCCTATGTATGCCATCTGTTTAAGTTGTTGAAAAATGTACTTATAATGAATAACTCATTGGTCTAGCAAAATATAAACATATGATCTATAGTGTCATTTTTTTTTATCACCAGTACCATGTTTTCCGACTATAAATCATTCTTTGTTTCCCAACTTTTGTATTCCATTCACCAGTAATTATCAATACATCCAAATTTGGATTGCAGATGTTGGTACATATCTTCAGTTTCTTAATTTTGGCATTAGTGATTTGCACAAATGTGAATAATAGTCTTATTAACTGATCTTCCTTGACAATGAATGCTACAAGGTTCCTGTTCAGTTTGTTATTCCCAGCATTGTAGACCATATGATTGTTTGATTCAAAAGGGTCTATACCAGTACATTTCAGCTCATTAATATCCAGGTTATCAATCTTTAAGCATTCCATTTTACTTTTGACAGTTTCCAATTTCCTTTGATTCAAACCTTACACGCTTTATGTTTCAATTATTAATGGGTGTTTGCAACTGTATTTTTTTTCTTACTTTGAGTTCTGCCTCATCAGCAAATAAAGGTCTAGAAAGCTTTCCTCCATTGCTGCCCAGTTGTACTGTGAGTGCCTTCCAACCTGTAGGGTTCATCTTCATGCATTCTACTAGACAATATTCTGCTATTACCCACACCTTTTTTTTTTTTCTGATCTATTTTTTCAGAATTAGATTACCAATTCCTTTTTCACAGTCTGTCTCAGTCTGGAAACTCTGCTGAAACTTCTTTACCGTGGATAACCTTGCTGGTATTTGAAATACCAGCAGCATAGATACTCATCTGCAATACACAAGTCACCAGGGTGTTGCAAAGTGATAAACAAGTGGTAGAATGGAATTCTATGATTTATTAATTTTAAGTTCACAAATATTGCTTCTCCTAAATTAAAGAAATAGATCATCAGTTTATCTTCATCTGCTAAATTATTCTACAGTGCTACTAATTTGCTGTGAAGTTATCAGAAGAATGGTTTATTTTAAACTTAATACATTCTTTCATTTTTTTTTGTCAAACAAGTGTAAACATATAATTTATACTTTATGACACTATACTAGTGGATCAGAATACAATATTTTTTTTTTGTCAAAGCTTCTGATTTACAGGCAATCTGTTATTTTTTATTTCATATAAAGCAATAGAAACTTGCCAGTATAAAATATGGTATACAATATTAAGATAAAACGTTGATACTAATATTTCTTGCTTTGCTTCAAATAATAAAATCCACAGCTTTTATATGTGTATATTTCTGTAAGATTCAGACTCAAAACAATTCAAAATATCTGGTTACTATATTATTAATCTGCAAGAGGTATAAAGTTCTCAATGATTAGAAAAGGATAAAAACAATATTAATTTTTAATACTTTGCTTCTTTGGCTTGAATAGTTTGAATATTACTGTCATTTCAGTGTTCACACCTGAAGAGATGGCAGAATAAATTATTAAGTAAAATATAAATATTTAATATTACATTATAATGCACAAATATGTGTAGGACTAGATGGGAATTCGCATCAGATTACATCTCATTTTCATCTAAAATGACCCAGTAGTTATAAGCATGAGTTGGATCCAACTTGACGGCACTTGGCTAGTTATAAGCATATTGTTCAACCAAGAAGATAATAAGGTCAAGGACAAAATTTGCTTTCTAGTTAATGTCCAGTAGTTTTCCTCTTTCTGTTTTTCTGTTTGAGTAAACACAAACACAAGAAAAGACAAACACACACACATACACACAAAAGAAACTACCACAATCCACAGTGAAATCCATATATTACATATTTACATCTATCCCATTGCCTGTCCAGTTTCAGATAAAATTCTATCGAGATGTCAACGATTATACAAGTGTTAGATATCAACACAAATACATCATTTCCCACAGGATAAACTCAAGCACAATTTAAATGTTTTGATGATGAACTCACATTACCAAACCTCCATATTTTAAATTTTCACCCGAATATTTCAATAACAGCCTAATTCAAATATAAGTGTCTTTCACCTATCAAAATTTGTTTCGTAAACTTTAATAAGCTCCCTCTATAAATTATGTTAGATTCTTCCTCAAAGACTTGTAATGGTGGTTCACTGCTTAAAACAGTGTTTCTCCAATCTGGGTGCATTTTAAAATCACCTGAGGAAATTTAAAGTCAAAATTAACTACTGATGGCTGATCTCCATGCAGAAATTTTCATTTATTTGTTCTGAGGTGGAGCCTACATATCAGTGTTTTCTGAAGGCATCTTCATGTGCTTCTATAAGTAGACAAGGTTTAAGAATGACTTGTTTAGTGGTAGAAGGCCAGAATCCTTAGAAATATCATCTTATCTATTAAGGTGTAAAAATATCAACCATATTTACAATTTCATAGCCTATTATGTATTACGTAGGCCCAAACTCTCAGTCACAATAGGCTACTCCTGATCCCTGAGTCCATTAATATGCCTTGGGCTGATTATATTCACTAAATCCTCCACTAAGAACCTAAATTCTCCTAATCTTTAAAGAACTACTTAAAGACATCATCGAGAAATTTTAGTTGCTTATTTTCACATAGTATTTTAGTTGTAAATGTATGTAACAAGAAATGATTAAACCATTTTTCAGTGTACAATTTAGTGACAATTACATTCACTAAGTTTAGCAATGATCACCACTTTTCACTTTCAAATAGTTTTCATAACCCTGAAGTGAAGTGTTACAAAACAAAGATATCGCTTTGAAGACTAATGTGAACCTGACTCAAGACACGGTATTCTCAGTTGCCTCATATACATGTAAAAGCTGGACAAATGGATAAGGATAAGGAAGATGGATAAAGAATCAATGCCTTTGAATTGTGCTGTTGGCAAAGAATATTGAATATACAAATTTTTTGGACTGACAAATGAACATATGAACCAGTCTGTCCGAGTAGAAGTAAAGCCAGAATACTCTATAGAAGCAAGGATGGTAAGACTTCATCACATATACTTTGGATATGTCATCAGGATGAATCAGTCCCTGGAGGACACATGTCATCAGAAGGAATCAGGCCCTGAAGAAGAGCATCATGCTTGGTAAAACAGAGGGTCACAAAAACATAGGAAGACACTCAACAAGACGGAGTCACAAAGTGGCTGCAACAGTGGGCTCAAGCATAGCAATGGTTGTGAGGATGGTACAGAGCCAGGCAACATTTCTTTCTGTTGTATATAGAGTTGCTATGAATCAGAACCGACTTGACCACACCAAACAACAACTACAACACACGGAAACGCAATACACTTTAAACCATAACCTTCCATGTTCTCCTCCTTCCAGTCCATGGCCCCAAATTGTCTGTCAGTTTATCATACTGTGGGGACTTGTGTGTTGCTGTGCTGCTAGAAGCTCTGCCACCAGTGTTCAGATACCAGCAGCATCACCTATGACACAGAGGTTTCAACTGAGCTTCCAGACTAAGACAGACTAGGAAGAAGGACCCAGCAAGCAAAAACCTTATGAATAGCACTGGAACGTTGTTTGATATAACACCAGAAAATGAGTCACCCTAAGTTTGAAAGTACTCAAAAGATGACTTGGAAAGAGCTCCCTTCTCAAATAAGTCAGCCTTAATGACATGGATGGAGTCAAGCTTCCAGGACATTTATTTGTTATGTGGCACAATTCAAAAGGAGAAGAAATAGCACAGCAACAAACATCCATTAATAATTGGAATGTAGAATATATGAAGTACGAATTCAGAAAAATTAGAAATCACTGAAAATGAAATGAAATGCATGAACATCAATAATCTAGACATTTGTGAGCTGAAATGGACTGATACGGGCCAATTTGAATCAGACAATCATATGGCCTACGAAGCCAGGAAAGACAACTTGAAGAGGAATAGTGTTGCAGCCACCATCAATGAGTATTTCAAGATCTATAGTGAAGTACAATGCTGTCAGTGATAGGATAATATCCATACACCTACAAGGAAGGACAGTTAAATACAGCTATTACTCAAATTGACACACCAATCATGAAGATTTTTGTCCTTTTTTTTTTTAATTATGATCAAGTGAAAACATACAATCCAAATCATTTGTAGTGGGTTAAATGCTACCACTGCTAACCACAAGGTCAGCAGTTCAAATCCACCAGGCTCTCCTTGAATACTCTGGGGGTCAGTTCTACCCTGGCCCCTAGGGTCGCCATGAGTCAGATCCGACTCAACGGCACTTGGCTGGCTGGCCCCCATCTACAACTCCACCTGCTCTCTTCACCCTCTGACAGCACAATCCTCCTTTTCACTCTTCTAGTATCCTCTTAAAGAACACCTGTCCCTTCCTCTCTACCCTCATCTCTCCAATTTAGAAAAAAAACCCATAGAAAAGTTTCCTATAAAAGTATGAAACCATAAAATACACACATAACATGTTCACACTGTGCTCCCAAGTCCAACCCATTTTGGTTTGAAGAGTTGACCTCAGTACTGGTTTCAGGTCAACACCAGGAGGAAGTCTAGGGGCTATGTTCCCAGGGGACCCTCTAGGCTGTCGGACCATCAGTTCTGGTCTTTCAGTGGAGTTCTTGAACTGCACATTTCTTTTTCTTGTGCTCTATCAGGGACACTACATTGTGCCTCTCATTATGGCTGCCTTGGGAGTTGGCTGGGCACCATCTCGTTCCTCTGATGTCACATTGATGCAGTTTCCCATTCATATTGGTCCTTCTGTCTCCTGGGCTCATTTTACCTCTTGTCTTAAGTATTCTCAGTAGTCACCTGTTCCAGATGGGTTGGGACCATTTGGTGTTTCTCAGATGACAGCTTCCTAGCTTTTGAGACTCCAGACACTACTAACCAATATGGGGTACAGAACACTCTCTTAGCAAAAGATAAGCCAATTGACCTCAAAGTCCCCTGAAAATATGGTCCCCAGCCCCCTGTCCCTGCTACTTTATCCTTTGAAATGTTGAGTTTAGAAAATCATTCAGTTTATGGTGTAGTCCAGTTATGTTAATCTGCTCTCTCTTGTGTGCTGTCACTCCCTTTACCTAACCAAATTTCTATCAACTATTTGATCTATAAACATCCATCTCCCTTCCTCTCTACATTTGTAGCTATCAAGGTATCTTTTTTTCTGTACATAAGTCCATTTTTAAGTCCTTATAGCAGAGGTCTCATGTAATACTTGTCCTTTTGCAGCTGACTGATTTTACTTAGCATGCCTTCTAGTAGAAACCAGATTATGAGATGCTTCCTAAAATCATTAGTGTTCTTTATCATTGTTCAGTGTTCCATTGTGCATATGTACCATAGTATGTTTATCCATTCATCTGGTGATGAGTATGTTGATTCCACCTTATTTCAATTGTGGACAGTGTGGCACTAAATATATGTGTGAATGTATCAGTTCCTGTGACCACCTTTAGTTCTGTAGGATATATTCCAAGTAGTGGGACTGCTGGATCATATGGTATTTCTATTTCTAGCTTTTTAAGAAAGCACCAGATTGCTTTCCAAAGAGGTTATACCATTTTGCAATCCTACCAGAAGTGCAGGAGAGTTCCAGTTTCTAACAGCCTCTTCAGCATTGGCTGTTTTTGTGGTTTTTGGATTATTGACAACCTCACTGGGGTGAGATGGTATCTCATTGCAGTTTTGATTTGGATTTTTCTAATAGCTAATAGCTAATTGTGAGCATTTTCTCATGTGTTTTTCGGTTGCCTGGATGTCTCCTTTGGTGAAGTATCTGTCCAGCTCCTTTTCCCATCAGTTAATTGGATTATTTACCTTTTTCTTGTTGATATTTTGCAGTACCTTGTAGATTAAGGAGATCAGACTTCAGTCTGATACATGGTTGCTAAATATATTTTCCCATTCTGTAGGTAATCTTTTAACTATTGATAAAGTCTTTACATGAGCATGAGTGCTTGGTTTTTAGTAGTTCCCATTTATCTATTTTCTTTTCTGTTGTTTGTGCATTGTTGGTCAGATTTTGTAGTTTGTCTAAGCCATGTATTAGAACTTCCATTGTTGACTCTATTTTTTTCTTGTACAATCTTTATCATTTTAGTTTGATATTTAGGTCTTTGATCCATTTTTAGTTACTTTTTGTGCAAGATGTGAGATACGGGTCTCATTTCATTTTTATTGTAGATGATTGTCTAATTCTGCCAACACGGTTTGTTAAAGACACTGCTTTTACCCCAGTTTAAAAACTTTGGCTATTTATTGAATATCAAGTGTTCATTAGAGGGATAGTGATATCTCTGGATTCTCTATTCTGTTCCATTGGTCTATATGTCTGCTTTTGTACCACTATTGGGCTGTTTTGACTACTGTGGTAGTGTAGTAGGTTCTAAGGTTTGGTAGTGTTCCTCTTCTTCAGTAGTGCTTTATTTATCTGGAGTTTCTTCCCTTTCCAAAGTTGGTAATTTGTTTCTCTATCTCATTAAAAAATGACCTTGGAATTTGCATTGGGATTCCATTGTATATGGAGATCACTTTGGGTGAAATAAACATTTCCACAATCTTAAGTTTCCTATGCATGAGCAAGGTAGACTTCTCCACTTATGTCTCTTTTTGTTTCTTGTCATAGGGTCTTGTAATTTTCTCTGTATAGGTCTCTTACTTCTCTGGTTAGATTTGTTCCTAGGTATTTTATCTTCTTGAGATCTATAGTAAATGGTGTTGATTTTGTGATTTCCTCTTTGATGATCTCTTTGTTGGTGTAAAGGAATCCTACTGATTTATTTATGTCTATCTTATATCTTGATACCTTGCTGAACTCTTTTATTAGTTCAAGTAGTTTATGTATGGATTCTTTAGGATTCTTTGTGTATATGATCATGTCATCTTCAAATAAAGATAATTTTTCTTTACAGATGTGGATGCCCTTTATTTCTTTGTCTTGTCTGATTGCTCTGGCCAGAACCTCTTAGCACAGTGTTGAAAAGAAGTGGTGACAGTGAGCATCCTTGTCTAGTTCCTGTTCTAAGGAGGAATTCTTTCAGTCTCTCTATTCAGGATGATGTTGAAGGTCAGTTTTACGTATCTGTCCCTTATTACACTGATTAATTTCCTTTCTATTTTGCTAAGAGTTTTTAACATGAATTTGTGTTGGACTTTGTCAAATGCCTTTTCTGCATCAACTGACAAAATTCGGTGATCCTTACTTTTTGTGTTATTTATGTGGTTGACCACATTAATTGTTTTTCTGAACCAGCCCTGCATTCCTGATATATATCTAACTTAATCACGGTGGGTTTTTTCTTTTTTTTCTTTTGATAAGTTGTTGAACTGTATTGGCTAGAATTTTGTTGAATATTTTTGCATATAGGTTCATGAGGGCTGGGCTATTGTTCTGTAATTTTCTTTTGGTGGGAGATTTTTCCCTGGCTTTGGTATTGGGGTTATGCTGGATTCATAAAATGAATTTGGGAACATTCTGTCCTTTTTTGTGTTGTGGAATACATTCAGTAGTATTGGAATTAACTCCTCTCTGAAACCAAAGACTTTTAATAGTTTCAGCAGTCCAAAATTGATCAAACATGTCATCAGGATGCATTGACAATGGCTAGCGATTACAATGCAAAAGTTGGAAACAAAGAAGAAGGATCAATAGTTGAAAAATATAGCCTTGGTGACAGAAATTATGCTAGAGACCCAATAATACAATTTTGCAAAACCAATGACTTTTTCACTACAGATACCTTTCTTCACTAACAGAAATGGCAGCCACACACATGGGCCTCACCAGATGAGATGCAGAGGAATCAAATCAACTACATCTGTAGAAAGAGATGAAAGGTTCGATACTATCAATAAAAACAAAGCCAGGTACTGATTGTGGCACAGGCCACCAACTGCTCAAACACAAGTTCAAATTGAAACTGAAGGAACAATAATGACCAAAGACCAGATAAGTTGTGGAATGACGTCAAAGACACCATCCTCAAAGAAAGCAAGAATTCATTAAAAAGACATGAAAGAAAGAAAAGACCAAATTCAATGTCAGAAAAGACTATGAAATTTGCTCTTGAATATCAGTATCTAAAGTAAAAGGAAGAAATGATGATGTAAAAGAATTGAAGATTTCAAAGGATGGCTCAAGAAGACAAAGTGAAGTAATATAACGACATGTGCAAAGAGCTGAAGACAGAAAAAACAAAAGAACAGAACATGCTCTTCATTTCTCCAGCTAAAGAGCTGAAGAAAATTCGAAGCTTCAAGTTACAATAGTGAGGGATTCAACAGAGAACATATTAACCAATGCAGGAAACATGAAAAGAAAATGGGAAGACTGCATAGAGTTATTCTACCAAAAAGAATTGGCCAGCATTCAACCATTTCAAGAGGTAGCATATGCTCAGGCACTGAGGGTAGTGAAGAAAGAACTCAAAGCTTCATTGCAGATGTTGATGGGAAACAAGGCTCCAGGAACTGATGGAATATCAATTGAGATGTATCAACAAAACGATGCAGCATTGAAAATGGTCACTCACCTATGGCAAGAGATTTGAAGGACAACTACCTGAGCAACTGACTGAAAGAGATCCATGTTTATGCCTATTTCTAAGAAAGATGATCCAACAATGTGCAGAAATTATTGAACAATACCACTAACATCATACACAAGTAAAATTCTGCTAAAGATCATTCAAATGTGTCTGCACCAGCATATTCACAGGGAACTTCCAGAAACTTAAACTGGACTCAGAAGAAGACATGGATGAAATCAAGAGTCTTTGAATTTGTAGATCACTTTGGGTAATACTGACATCTTAGTATTAAGTCTTCAATCCACAAACTGGTTATTTTCCTTAGTGATCTTTTGGGAAGTGAAGGGCAGGAGTGTGAAACTGCTTGTGTCACCATCCACTAGGAAGGCTATTAGCATTCTTTTGTAATTGCTAGTTATTTGTTTTACCTATTTGAGTGTGTCTCTCTTCTAATCCACTGTAAACATAATTTGACTAGTAGCTCGACTTGTTCAATAAAGTTCTCTTTAGTAGTTCACTTTATTTTATGGTACTAATTGGCCTTAGCACAAATCTACTAGTTTTACAGAATCAAATTAAGGCTAGGTTTCCATAATTTCCATTACATGTATTGCTTTGTCACTGTATTCATTATATGAATAATAACTGCACTGCGATTTATCTAATGCTTGATTTACAATGATTCATTTTAATTATTCATTTTTTAAAAAAGTTTAAAATTCTACTACTAACAGAAAAGTTGTCTCTAATTATAAAAATAAACACAATGAGAAGTATTATTCGATTTGATCTGACCTGAAAGCACAGATTTCCTCTTTTTCAGTGGAAATTATCAGGTTTTATAAGATTGTTTTAGATGTACTAACATGGGATTATGAATATTTCTTTAAATTGGAATAAATTTAATAGGGAACTAATTCTTTAATTTAAAAAATGCTATCTAAAATTGTTTGATATACTAAGATGACTAACACATTTCTAAACAGTAACTTAAAGCAATGTTCAGCTGAAGGTTACTCAACCACACACGTGTGTGCACACACACAGTGTACTTCTTTTTAGCATGAAATTAACTCAGATGACTATATTTTGAGTAGCCAAGTTTACACAGAACTAAATACTTCTAAAAGTAAAACCTCAAGACTCTCTTTAGTAGTCCTGGGTTATATACTTCATTATTCACTGGTACGTCTGTGACTCATGCTTCACAAGAGGAAAAAAATAATCTTAAAAGTATAAAGTGTTTCTGATCACCCATAGATTTGGAGGAAATTATTTCCAAGGAAGCCTATCACCTAAAAATGTTGTATAATTACATTTTACAGGGTCTACATGTATAGTGCCTTGGTAGTGCAGTGGCTGAAGTGTTCAGATACTAGCTAAAAGGTCAGCCAGCTGAACCCCTAGTCCTTCCATAGGAGAATGATATGGCAGTCTGCTTCCATAAAGACTACAGCCTTAGCAGATACACTTTGTCCTACAGTCTCTGTGAGTCGGAAGTGACTCAAAGGTAACACGTTTGAGATAACAAGAAGATAGAGTGTGATCCCTTATTTTATCTCCCACCATATTTTTTTTTAATAGTAAGGCAATAAGGAGTTGGACTTTCTCTATGTCTAGCATACCATCTTTTTTTTTTTTTATTTTTTGCTTCCATTATTAGGGCTTCCCTAAGACCATGATATACACTTTGCCTGTGATTCCATAGCCTTGAACATGGAAATGTTCTATGGGCTATCTGAGTAAATATTAACATTAATAGAAGAAAATCGGGTTACAAACATTGTTTAGAATAAAAAATACACTTACAAATTAGATGTAGATGAGAGGGCAGAGCCAAGATGGCAGACTAGACACACATCTCCTTAAGTCCCTCTGAAAAGTAAGGCTTGGATTGATAATTGAACAGAGCATTGTGGACACACAGTGAGCCCTAGGACACAATATAGAGTTGTGAGATTAGATTAGTCATCACTAAACTGGAAACCCTTTCTTGCACTGAGTCCCACTCCTGCTGACTCCCAGCTCAGACAGATTCCAGGTACAGAGCTTTTAATTTTTTTTTCTTTTTTTTTTTGGCTGGTAGGCAAGGGGATGAGCTGGTAGTTACACTGAGCTGCGGTACTAAGGTGAACACCATGTGGCCCAGTGGAGAGACAGTGTGTGGGATAGCTACATTTCAAGAGCCAGCCAGTGGACTGAGGGCACCACAGCCCCTCCCACCTCTCTTTTCTGGGCTCTGCCATAGACTCTGCTGTTTCACGGCAGGAGGAGAAGATTCACCGGGATGCCATCTAGATTAGCCGGACGGTGGAGTCACCCAACTGAAGGCCACAGTAGTGGCTAATTCCTGGGATGGGAGGCGGTACCTGTTTGGGGCGCACTTTTCCCACAGAAAGGCAGCATTTAGTACAGTGTTGCCTTATGGGTAGGCCCTGGCTGAGGAAGACAGCAAGGCCAGCCACTCTCTACTCTGAACAACATCATAGCATCTGGGGTGGCTGAAGAGGTGCTTCCGTTATCAGCTGGAAGGCAGGACCTGCCACATCTCACAGCCTAACTGATTCTGGAAGCTATCAGATAGCTTTTTAAAATAAGATTGCCTGGAGAAATATCTCTTGAGTAGTTCAATGGCATCTTTTCCAGCCTTTAGTGACCCACATCATAGGGCTGGTTGATGGCCCTCCAGTGACTCTGTAAGTAGGGCAGTGTCTTTGCCAGCCAGGAGGCAGAGCCTGCCATCCCAGAGAGTCCACTGGGGCCAGTCACTAGATTACACAGAGATGGCTGGTAACCAACTCCTTGTTCAGAAGTATGCCTCAGCATCTATTGAGGTAACATCTGGGAAGCTAAACATCCTCTAGATGGCCCAAAAGCAACAAGTCATCACTATTTAAAGAAACAGGCCATCAGGTCTTTGAAAAACTCCCAAAATAAAGAATCAAAAAGTTTCTCAGATGAAGAAGACTTTCTGAAACTATCAGATGTTGAGTACAAAACAATTATATATAGAGCCCTCTAAACAAAATGCAGCAGACCAAAATTAAAAATTGTGCAAGCTATTCAAACTGATGGAGCATGATATTCTGAAATCCAGCAGAGCAATAACAAAATTACAGAATTAGACAATTCAATCCAAGCCAAAAGAGCAGAATTGAAGAGATGAAAGTCAGACTTAGTGACTTTGAAGACAGAGCAACTGACAATGCATTTATGAGGAGAAATCAGAGAAAAGAAATAAGAAAAATGAAGAAGCATTAAGAAATATGTGGGACTCTATTAAGGGGAATAACTTATGATTAATTGGAGTTCTTGTACAGGGGGGATGCTGAAAACACAGAGAACATTGTTGTTGAGTTGCTGACAGAAAACTTTCCTGAAATTATGATAGAAGAGAACATAGATATCCAAGACGTGTATTGAACACCACAAAAACTAGCCCAAAAAGACAGACATATTATAATCAAGCTTAATAAAACAAAATGTAAGCGGAAACTCTTAAAGGAAGTGAGACTCAAACTGAAGCTAACATTCAGAGGGAAGCACTGTAGGCTTTTATCTGACTTCTCTGCAAAAGCGATGCTGGCATGGAGGCAGTCGGTTGATAGATTCAAAGCCTTGAAGGAGAACAACTTCCAAACAAGAATTACATATCCTGAAAAACTGCCTTTCAAATATGAAGATGAAATTAAGACATTTTCAGATAAACAGAAGCTTAGAGACTGTACAAACCAAACCAAACCACAACTACAACAAGTACTGAAAGAAGCTCTTTGCTTAGAAAAACAAAATCATTAAGTATATATTTAAGGAAGCAATGAAGGACACAACATCCAGAAGCCTATCCACTTAGGCAAGGCACAAAACTCAATCAATGCTATAGTATTAAAAGGGAATCAGTGATCATATCACAAAATCTATGACACTATCACACTAAACAAAGGGATATACTACAGTAGTTACAGTTCTTTCAGATGGAGAGGAAGATACAAAGATATGCAGAAGTTAAAATTGGATTTAAACTTACAATATTAAGTGAAATCATGGGGGTAGCTGCAAAAGACCAATACTGTAGCACATCAAGACAAGGAACATAATACAGGAGTCTCAACAACCACAAAATCAACACTGAAAAAGAAACATCAATCCATAAAGAATGACCCAGAATACTAAGAATAACAGAGAAAATACCAACACAAAAATAAATACATCAAAATGACAGCACTAAACACACACCTACCAATAATCACACTGACTGTAAATGGACTGAATGGTCCAATAAACAGACAATGAGTGACATCTTGGATAAAAAGACATGATCTGTCTCTGTGTTGCTTACAAGAAACATACCTGAGAACTTAAAGATATAAACAAACTAAAAATTAAAGGATGGTATAATATATACCATGCTAAAAATATACAAAGAAGAGATGGTATGGAAATACTAATCTCAGATAAAATAGAATTTAATATAAAACCTACCATTGTAGACAAAGATGGTCACTATTTGTTGCTGAAAGGATCAATACACAAGCAGAACTTAACAATATTAAATATTTATGCACCCAATACTAGAGCATCGAAATACATGAAACAAACACTACTACACTGAAAAATGAGATAGATCACTCCACAATAATAGTTTGAGACTTCACTTCACTTTCAGTAATAGACAGATTATCTAGGAAAAAACTCAGTAAAGATACAGAAGATCTTATTGCCACAATTAACCAATTAGACCTCATTGACATATATAGAACTTTTTATCCATCAGCAGATAACTACACCTTCTTCTTGAGCGCACATGTAACATTTTCCAGGACAGACCATGTGTTAAGACATAAAGCAAATCTCAACAAAATCCAAACCACTGAATTATTGCAAAGAGTCCTCTCAGGCCATAAAGCCATAAAAGTTGAAATCAATAGTAGAAAACACACAGGTAGAAATTGGAACTTATGGAAACTGAACAACACTTTGCTCAAAAAGCCATGGGTACTAGAAGAAATCAAAGATGAAATAAAGAAATTTATAGATTCAAATGAGAATGAAAACACTTCCTACCAGAACCTATGGGATACAGTCAAAGCAGTGCTCAGAGGTCAAATGCACACATTCAGACTAAAGAAAGGACTGAAACCAGAGAATTAACTCTACAGATTGAACAAGTAGAAACAGAACAACAGAGGAACCACTGGGGCACCAGAAGAAAACAGATAATAACGATTAAAGCAGAACTAAATGAATTAGAGAACAGAAGAACAGTTGAAAAACTTGACAAAACCAAAAGCTGTTTTTCGAAAAGATCAACAATATTGATAAATCACTGGCTAATCTTACAAAAGAAATACAGGAGAGGAAACAAATAACCTGAAAAAGAAATGAAATGGGAGATATCACAACAGACCCAACTGAATTCAAAGTATCATAACAGAATACTGTGAAAGACTATACTCTGACAGATTTGGAAACCTAGAGGAAATTTACAAATTCCTAGATTCATATCACCTACCAAAATTACCACAAGGAGAAGTAGAGCAACCCAATAAACCCATCATAAAGTAAGAGATTGAAAAGTCATCCAAAAAAACTACCAACCAAGAAAAGCCCTAGCCCAGATGGCTTTACTACAGAATGCTGCCAAGCTTTCAGAGAAGAGTTAACTCCAATGCTACTGGATTGTTTCATAGCACAGAAAGGGACGGAATACTCCCAAATTCATTCTATGAAGCCAATATAACACCAATACCAAAGTCAGGGAAAGATCCCACCAAAAAAAAAAAAAAAAAAAAGGAAAATTACAGGCCAATATCACTCATGAACCTAGATGCAAAAATCTTCAACAAAGTCCTTGCCAATAGAACTCAACAACACATAATAATAATAATAATAATAATAATTCACCATGACCAAGTTGGATTCATATCAAGTATGCAAAGCTGGTTCAATATCAGAAAAACAATTGATGTGATAAACCACATAAATAATACAAAAGATAAGAAATACCTGATTTTGTCAGTTGATGCAGAAAAGGCATTTGAAAAAGTCCAACACCGATTCATGCTAGAAACTCTCAACAAAAGAGGAATAGAAGGCAAATTCCTCAACACTATAAGGAGCATCTATGCAAAGCCAAACAGCCTACATTGTCCTGAATAGAGAGAGACTGAAGCAATTCCCTTTGAGAATGGGAACTAGACGAGAATGCCCACTCTCATCACTTCTAATAACAGTGTACTAGAAGTTCTGGCCAGAGCAATCAAACAAGACAAAGAAATAAAAGGCATCCGCATGAGAAAAGAAGAAGTACAAATCTCCCTATTTACAGGTGACATGATTGCATATACAGAGAATCCTAAAGATTCTGTAAGTAAACTGCTGGAAACAATACAGGAGTTTAGCAAAGTATCAGGATATAAGATGAACATAAGTAAATCAGTAGGATTCCTTTATACCAACAAAGAGATCATTAAAGAAAAAAAATCACCAAATCAATGCCATTTACTATAGCCCTTAAGAAGATATAATACCTGGGAATAAATATAACTAGAGAAATGAGACCTAAACAACGAGAACTACAAGACTTTACAGCAAGAAACAGTGAATTACATAAATGGAGAAGCCTACTCTGTTCATGGATAGGAAGACTTAACATTGTGAGAATGTCTATTCTACCTGAAGCAATCTACTTATATAATGCAATCCCAATACAAATTCCAGTGACATTTTTTAATGAAACGGAGAAACAAATCAGTAACTTTGTTTGGAAAAGGAAGAAACCCTGGATATGCAAAGCACTACTGAAGAAGAACACACTAAGAGGCTTCTCACTACCCGACTTTAGAACCTGTTACATGGCCACAGTAGTCAAAACAGCCTGGTACTGGTACAAAAACGGACATATAGATGAAGGGAACAGAATTCATATCTCAGTTGATATATGACAAAGTCCCTAAGATTGTAAACTGGGGTAAAAACAGTTTCCTTAAATGGTGTTGGCAAAACTGGATAACCATCTGCAAAAAATTGAAACAAGACCCATATTTCATAACTTACACTTAAAAATTAACTCAAATTGGATCTAAGACTTAAACATCAAACACAAAATAATAAAGATTATGCAAAAAAATAAAATAAAATAAAAAGGGTCAACAATGGAAGTTTTAATGCACAGCTTAGACAGACTTCAAAATCTGACAAAGCATGATCAACAGAAGAGAAAATAGATAAATGGGAACTACTAAGAATTAAACACTTTTGCTCAACCAAAGACTTTATTAATAGAATTAAAAGAACACCCACAGAATGGGAAAAAATATTTGGCAACTACATGTCAGACCAACATGTGATCTCCATAATCTACAAGGTACTGAAAAATATCAACAAGAAAGAGATAAATAACCCAATTAAGCAATGGGCAAAGGAGATGGACAGACACTTCACTAAAAATGACATCCAGGCAGCCAAACGACATATGAGGAAATGCTCACAATGATTAGCTATTAAGGAAATCCAAATCAAAACTACAATGAGTTACTCTCTCACCCCAACAAGGTTGGCCATGATCAAAAAACCACAAAACAACACATGCTGGAGAGGCTGTGGAAAAACTGGAACTCTTCTGCACTAGTGGTGGGATTGCAAAATGTTACAACTTTTTGGAAAGCAATCTAGCACTTCCTTAAAAACCTGGAAATAGATATACCATTTGATTTAGTAATCACACTGCTTGGAACACATCCTACAAAATCAAGGGCAGTCACATGAACAAACACATGCACACAAATGTTTATTGTGGCACCGTCCACAACAGCTAAAAGATGGAATCAACCAGATGCCCAACAACAGATGAATGGATCAACAAACTATGATACATGTTCTCAATGGCACACTATGCAATGATAAAGAATAATGATGATTTTAGGAAGCAACTCATAACCTGGTCTCAATTGGATGACATTATGCTGGCAGAAGGACAAATACCATTGCTTAATTGGGTTATTTACCTCTTTCTTGTTGATATTTTGCAGTACCTTGTAGATTATGGAGATCACATGTTGGTCTGACATGTAGTAGACATAGTAGACTCCTACTATAAGAACTTAAAAACAGACTCATGTAGAGGAGAAAAGACTCTTTAATGGCTTCAAGGGAGAGGTAGGAGGCGGGGAGCAGGCTGGTCATAGATTGGTGTCATAGATTTAATTGTGTCCCCCCCAAAATGTGGGTAGCCATGTGTCTGGGCCATGATTCCCAATATTTTATTATTGTCCTCCATTTTGTGATTTTCCTATGCTGTATGTTAAAGGATTAGTGTGGGACACTATAAATCCCTTTAAAGGTCACCTCCCTGCTCCACTGTAAAGGGAGTTTCCCTGGAGTACGGCTTGTATCACCCTTAATCCTTTCATCCTACAAGAGATAAAAGGAAGGGGAAGCAATGCAAAGAATTGGGAACCTCATACCACCAAGAGGCAGCACCAAGAATAGAGCATGTACTTTGGACTTGAGGTTCCTGTGCCAAACTGCTCTCACTGGGTTTGGACTCAGCCTACCGGAGTACGATAAATTCTCTTACTGAATGGATTTATAATTCACACGTGGATTTGTGGCCTACTGGACTGTGTCAAAGTCTCTTCATAAAACCATCCACTCATAGTATTTTCTGTTAGAGCAGCCAGTACCAGGTGACTAAAACAATTAGATAGTTGACGGAAATTCTGTTGGGTCAAAGCAGTGACAGTACGCAGTGAAAAGAAGATCAGCTTAACCGGACTTCAACATAAATTGAAAACTCTTCTAATCTTAACCCAATATTGCAAGGATAAAACAGCAGGGATGCGGCCTAGGGACCATGCTCTCAGGAGACATTGAGGCCAATTGGCATAACTAGTCTACTGCTTAGAGTTTTCTGCACCCCATGTTGGTGAGTGGCGTCACGGGTCTTAAAAGCTAGCAAGCTGCCATCTGAGGTACACCAAATGATCCCAACTCAGCTGGAACAGATTATCACCAAGGACAACAAAGGCATGAGGGAAAAAGAGCCCAGAAGACAGAAGGACCCATGTGAATGGGTGGCTGCACGAACATGAGACCAGAAGAACCAGATGATGCCCGGCCACCACTAAAGAAAGCCCTGATGTGGCACACAATGTTGAGTCCCAGTGGCAACATAAGAAAAAGAGGGGTGCAGCTCAAGAACTCTACTGAAAGACCACAACTAATGGTCTGCTGTCCTGGTGGATCCCCTGGGAGCACGGCCACTAGACCTGCTGCTGCCCCTGACCTGAAACACTACTGAGGTCAACTCTTTGGACAGGACCAGACCAGGCTCAGGGACGTAATGTGACCATATGGTGTCTGTACTTTACGTCTCTATGAATCAATAGGATGCTGTCCTATTAACCTCTCACCAGAAAGGAAAGGAGGGGATAGAGAGGAGGGGACGGGAAATTGTTACGAGCATATGACACGTATAGAATAAAAAGGAGCAGTGTGCTGTCACCGGGCAAGGAGAGCAGAAGGAGCTGCAGACAGGCAGGCATACAAATTTAATTTGGATTTTATACTTTCCCTCAATCACAATTTAAAAAAAAAAAAAAAAGCTGTTATAGATGAAAAGTCAGGTTTATGGATTAAATTGTGCCACTCAAAATATATGTTACAATCCTAACCCCTGTGGAAGTGAGTATGACCTTGTTTTGGGAAATGAGGTTTTATTTGCAGAGATTATAAATTAACTAAGTCTTAACAGACTAGAGTAGGTCTTAATGCTAATCTCTTCCCTTAATGTTGATCTATTATAATAATATACATGGCACTTGGCTGGCTGGCTACATAATATAATGTATTATATATTACAAAGAAGGACAGATGAGGAGACATGTTTCCTATGCAAGAAGACATGTGAGTATTAAGAAGTTCAAATTAAGAAATGAAAGCAAATTTTTCATTACTTTTAAATATCAAACCTTGAAACAGTGACTTAAAAATAGTGAATATGACATGTATTTACAGTTCTGTAGAGTCGTGTGTGTGTGTGTGTATGTGAGAAACAGAGAGGGTGAGAGAACTATATGCTTTTTACTCTAATACTGACAGAAACAATGTAAAAGTTTTGGGTTAGTAAATAAATAATAAAATAAATTAAGCATGGCTTACTGTTTTTTTGCATTGCACCCTAAATGGGTTAAACACGCACATCAAAATGGTATTACACATTTATTGTTTGAGAAACACATTCCAATATAACCAGCTGATAAGGCTCCAGAGCTACCTTTTAAAAACTGAAAATGGGCCAAGGAAACTCTTAATTTGAGAGGATTAACTAGATTGGAGGTAAGATTGATTTTTTCCAAAATTAAATATAGAGATTTCACATAAAAAATGCACATATTGTATAGAGTGCTAACCAATGTTTCCATCACACAAAAGCGTCAGCATACAGTGCACAGTAAACCTGCCCTCTCTCATGCTGTGGCCTCGTTTTCAAGTGCATTAACTTCAAACATTGATCCGCAGAGAAGGACATTGCCAGTCTCTCATTTTTGTGGTAGTGAGGAGTGGCAGAGTGGGTACAAAACATACTGTATATTCTATTGTTCAACCAGCTCAGCAAATAACTACATGCGGACTCACTAGGTATAAACTTTCCCCATTTCCCATGAAAATTTTCATGTAAAATATATCAAACTTAGAAATACTTTTCAATAATTTCAGTCTGATATAGTCTTTGATCATCACCTCCTTCATTTAAGTTTGCAACCTACAAAATTAATTAAAATAATTTCCTATTTGACCTTTGACAAATCCTCTCTTTAAATCATACTTTGAGTTACAATTTAAAGGGGTCATTATTACAAGAATTCATTTTAATTAAACATATTTATTAAGACATATTTTGGAGAGTGGTCTTATCTACTTGGTGAAATAATATACACGTGAATTTATCAGAAAGGAAAAAAAACATTGTGTAGCAGTACACTAAAGACATGTTATTGGCAGGTTTTCCTCCACAAGTCATAGGTTTTTATTTACTTACATTGAACCCATGACTACAATCACCCGAAGTGACAGATTTCTATTCTATATTTATTAATTTAGTGACACAGACAACCCAGAGCCAGGTAACAACTGGGAGAGAAGCTTCAAGTTCCTTTAAAAAGTTAAATTATATATTAAAAGCCCATAAGCAAGAGTTATATATATTGCCTCATAAAAATACTAAGCCTTGCCTGGAATACAGTCACATACACTTTAGATAAACTCCTGAAAAAAGTTTATCCAATTTTATATACTACAAAGTAATAAAAGCAGTGACTTAGAAAGAGTAAGAAAATGCTACTAGAGGCATGTCTTTTGAAAGCAGCAAATGTGACACTTGATAGACTGAAAACCAATTTTCATTCTGGCTTCCCCATTGAAAACATGCGAACTGCACGTCTAGAATATTCAGTGCAAAAACTAACCACTGTAAACATGACTATTGCTTAAATAAATATTTTTTGCCTAAGGAATTAGTTACAGTTATATAGAAATTCATTTATATGAAACATTACAGCCAGTAATATTTTTATGCCACAGGAAGGACCAGTCCCAGAAGGATATCCTGCTTAGTAAAGCAGAATGTCAGAGGGAAAGAGGAAGACTAAGACGCACTGACGCAGTGACTGCAGTAATGGACTCAAACACAGCAATAATTCCGAGGACAGTGAAGGACTAGGTAGTATTTTGTTTCTTTGTACACAGGATTGCTGGGACTTGGAACCATCATGCCAGCCAAGCCAAGTGCCGTGACGCCACCTAATAACAACACTTTTGGGGAGTAATCATGCTTTTTTAGTAACAGGCATAGCATCTAGAATTGCAATGTAATCATCTTTTTTTTTTTTAAGTTTCTTCCTTAAGGAGTAAAATAATTTGGTCACTTACTAGTCACACATTTGGGTAAGACCTCTACCCATTGCTGTCCAGTTGATTACTACTGACAGCAACCCGACAGGGCCGAGTACAACTGCCCTGTAACATTTCCAAGGAGCTGCTCATGGATTCAGATTGCTTATCTTTGTAACCATTGCTCTTAACCACTAAGCCATCACAGTTTCCTGCATCTGGGTAGATGGCTTTAATTTACATAGAGCTGCACTGTAGTTTCGAAAAATGTTCAAGGAGATTTTGAAATACAGGGAAAACACATTACTGTGAAACTACTGATTTTTAATATTACCAGCACTAGGTACTCACATGATAAATGCTTTCCTTCCAGGGAAAGTCATGGACCAATAGAATACTAGAAGAGCTGACCCTATGTATCAACATAATGAAAGACATAATTTTTAACTAAGAACAGATCTTTTGCAATATGCAAAAACCATGCCAACTTGATGCTTTTTTCTGACCCCATCTCATCTTATAATCACCATCTCTTTTCCTTATCTCCTTGTTTTTATGACATTTAGAAGGTATTTTATATGACTGGCATGGCTTAGCAAATGTTAATTTCTTTAACCTTCATAGTTCTACAAGGTAGATGGTTTTCTTATCTCCATTTCAAAGATATTGAAATTAAGGCACAGAGAGTAAGGACCAGGAGAAACACCCTGAAGTTAGAAAACGACTGCATCAGAATTTAGACACTAACATTTGCCCCCTGAGGTTTGTATTTCTAATCCAAAAATATACTCACTTTATTCTTAAAATATTTGTAAATAATATTAGACATTTTACAAAAGTTGCCAAGACACCTCCCTCCCTAACTGAATGTTAAAAGAAATTTAAAATCTTGAAAAATAATTTAAATTCCAATGTATAAGTAATATTTCTTTTAATTTCTCTACTATAATCTTAGTTTCACCTTGGAGATTATTAGCAAAACAATTATTTTTCTAAATATTTAAATTTATTTTACTATATTATGCTAGATAATAGAAAAGAATAACATTATTAGATAGTAGTATTATATGGCAATCCAGAAATACCAAAACAGTAGGCTTTCCCTGTAGCTATTTTCAGGTGTCTTTGAAACTTTTTTTGTGGATTTACAGTGGGCCCATGTGAGAGACCAAAACCGCCCCAGAGGACTTTCTTGGCTGCACTAGTTATGGAAGCAGCTCTGCAAGACTTTTTCCTGGAGAACAGCTTGGTGTCTCCAAACTGGGAACTTTTTTGTTTGTGGCTGTGAGCTTAACCACTTGTGCTACCTAGGATCCTTCTTGTTTTCCGTAGAGGTCCTTCATGAACTAGACGCATATTTAAGTGAATGGCGGGGACCGTCAAGACACTTGATTGGTTGTTGAGCTTTGAGTCTCACAGGCCAATCCACTAACATTAATGTTAGTACTTACTAACATTAATGAAATGTGTTCGGAATTTCCATATTTCTGAGACAATTCATGGGTTCACCTACCTCTCTAATGACAGAGTAGACTGGAAATTTCAGTCCATTCTACTCACTTTGACATTAATTGTAACAAGGTAATTATTTAGAAATATTGACTAATTTTTTTTCTCCTCCAGCACTCGGTAGAAATGTCTCATACAGTCGATGATAGCTACTTCACTCTGGCACTGTCCTTTCATAGGACAAGTCAGAAGAAAAAAAAAAATGAAGACATGTCCCCTGGTGGTAGTGTCAAAGGGATTAGGGAGGTGGTTCCAAAACTAAATGCTTCTCTAGATTTTGACTTCAAAACAAAAAATTAAAACTCTTACATATGACTTACACAATCAGACTAGTTCAGTTATCTACAGGGAACAAATATATTTAAACTCTGTTTTCATTTTAGCTTTAATGGCACTGTTCAGGAAACTTTTTTTCAACATTTGATATTTGACAGGACAATTGTTTTTCAATTGTCCATATTAATATATATATGTTTACTATCCATTATCTTTATTTTTCATAATTTCTCTCTGCTTAGATATAAATTGGTTATATATACCTTTTGTTACAGCAATTAACACTAGCTAACTTGCTTAGTGTTTTTTTTTTTTAACTTGCTTAGTGTAAACTACTCCAAAACATTTCTATCAATGAAACAGTACTAAGAATCGCCAACAAAATTAGGATCCAGTAGGACAAATTTTGGTGTGAACAAACTCACATTTTAGAAAAAAAGGTAAAGTTCAAGATGTTATTATATTGATTTAAAGCAGTAAAGAGCAATGCTCACCTTGAAAAGTGGTACTTCATGAAGATGTTGACAAAAAATAATTTTTCTTTTTTAATAATGAAAATAAAAGAAGTAGCATTTATAATAAGATGATTTCTGGTTAAATATAATTGGCATAATTTTCCAAAAACTACTTATTCCAACATTTGATTTTCAGAAACCAGGATAAAAAGAGGACCTGCAGTTTTATTTGGTTAAGGCATTGACATTAGCTTCCTATTGCTGTAAAAAGTTACCACACCCTCAATGACTTAAAGCATTACAACTTGATTCTTTTATAGTTCTGTGAGATCAGACATTCAAAATAACTTTCTTTGGGTTAAAGTCAAGGAGTTCAAGGGCTGCACTTCCACATATTTCAAGGAATAACCTAGCTTCTTGCCTTTCTGTGTTCTAGAGGCCATTTACATCCCTTGGCCCTTGGCCCCATCTTCACATCAGTCCAACCTCTAGCTTCTGTCATCCCATCTCCTACAATCACCTTGGCATTCTTGTCCCGTCTTATAATGGCCCTGTAACTACATTTATAGTCCTCCCAGATAATTCAAGATACTCTTAGTTTAATTACATTTATGAAATCCTTTTTGCTGTGTAAGATAAAAGTCACTGACCCAGGGATTAGGATGTGGATATTTTTGGTGATCATTATTCATTATTCATCCTTTCACAGAAGTGATTTGCAAACAAAATAAAACCTAGCAAATAAAAACATACTACTAACAATAAAAGTTTTAACTTACAAAGTAAATAAAATATAATAGAAGCTTACACCATGAGTCGGATCCGACTTGCCAGCACTTGGCTGGCTGGCTACAGTGTTAGAAATTTTACACTTAGTTGTAGATCTTTTCAATTCCTATACTAGGATATTTCACTGTTCATAAGCACCCTCAAGATCAAAACAGTTGCCCACTTCTGTGTTTTAACATTTTGTGATTACACAATGACAGTATTGTTAGCACCAGAAAGACTGAATGCCTCTGGTTTGGCAGAGTCAGCCAGTTACTTATGAGAAAATAATTTATGGGTAGTCTTAGCTTAATCTGTTTGACAAAAAGATGCTGAAAGACCTCTGGCAAGTCCATTTAGGAAATACACTCTGTGGTTAGAAGTGGAGTTACATGTTGGTTAATCTTGGTCATTGAGTTGTTCGCTGAGATGAAACTATAGAGTTACTATTATATGTAGAGTAGTTAATAGGAGCATGAATATCCGAGACTGAGATCAGAGGAAACTATGATATAGATATGATAAATTTCATGAGTTACATCACTGTCTTAAATTACCTTGTGTGTGTATGTGTTTCTTTGGTTTCCCAACTAGAATATAAGCTTAGTACAGCAAGAATCATGTGCATTCCTCTCTGTTTTATCAGTGTCTGGCTCATACTATGCATTCAATAAGTAATCAATTAATGCTTTCAGTTGATTTGTGTTATATTGGTTAGTTTGTTTTTAATTTCCACAAATATGTTCTTGAGAACATTATACGTGGGTGACTTTAAGCCACCAGGATTGGATTCAACAATTGGCATAGTTGGCAAGATTCTCTAGAATGAACACCGACAACATAGCTAGTAATATGTAACTTACCTTCTTTAGTATAATCACAGTTATATTTGTATGCAATATTGCCTTGAATATCTTTGAGATCTAGCTCTCTACATTTAAAGTCGATATTATGGATGGGAAAACCATTGTGTTTGCATAGCATGGTTTGCCACTTCCTCAATCCTCATCCTATTCATTTTCCCCTTTGATTTTTTTGCAAATGATCCTATAGGTTGAGAATATCTGGCAGTTTGTGTAGATTTCCTTAGTTATTATATATAACTGTTTACTTCCTCTTGTGGGATAGTCTAGCTTCAATTAGAAGGGTCACTTTAAGAATGAGGTGATAACCAGAGTGTGTTGAGTACCAAAAGAAACCTCTGCTAGAGTCTTTTTATCTAAAGCCTTAGTGAAATCCTCAAATACACTATTTTATAGGTATGATATTAAGCAATATACCATATTTTATCTTTTTTCTACTTCTTATTTTGAAATAATTTGAGTCTGATAGAAAACTTCCAAAAATAGCACAATTTACATATTCCTTCACCCACATTCAACAAACTTATAAAAATACTCACACACAGATATACACACATCACATAGACATATGCACACACATATATTTTTTTCTCAGAAATTTGCCCATTATCCCTAAATCAGCATTTGCTAAAATAAAGGATGTTCTTACACAGCCACAGTACTTCAGAACTACAAAACTTGGAAAACTATAATGAAAATAATTGCTATGTATCCTTCTGTCATATTCCCTAAATATTAATATTTTACTACCCCTGGTTTATAATTTATGTATTTATTTTTGTCTGAAACTTTCCAGAGTAGATTTATTTCTGAAAAAAGACATTATGGAGTTGGGTGAAAGAAAGATGGCAGCCACAGCTGGAAGCACAATCTTTAATGTGGTGATAAAATATGAAATAGTTCACTATAGATGATGTGCTAATCAAGGTAAGCACTGTGCCTCTCTTGCTTATTGGATAATCTGCCCTTGCCTTTCCTTCAGCCCTTTTCTCCATACTTTTGAGTAATGGCACCTACTCATTGACCACAGAGTTTAAGATATGGCAGTGCCTCCCAGATTTGTGCTACCTTTGTGGAACTACTATGTTTTCTCTTGTTGATTTCCTAATATTACCCACAGATTTATTAGTAGCCTTCTTATTAAAATTTAT
Organism: Heterohyrax brucei; assembly: GCA_028571685.1. Lineage (NCBI taxonomy): Eukaryota > Metazoa > Chordata > Mammalia > Hyracoidea > Procaviidae > Heterohyrax > Heterohyrax brucei. The sequence goes on from CM053146.1 coordinate 93,224,680, forward strand.
CAACCACTAGAGGTACCACAGAGGCCAAATGGTACAGTGGTTGAGTGCTTGTTGCCAACCAAATGGTCACCAGTTGAAATCCACCAGCAAATGCCTGGAAACCCTATGGGGCAGTTCTACTCTGTCCTATTGGCTTGCTATGAGTCTGAATTGATTTGACAGCTACAGTGTTGCTGTTTTTTTTTTTAAAGTTACCTGCACCTACATATATTAGTAGAGTTCCAGCTTATGCTTCTTGTTCTACTGTACTTATTAACAGTAGAATATAAGGAACTAGGTAATAAGTGATATGCCTATCTTGTAAAAAATCTCATTTGAGGATATCATTGTGACCCTGACATACATCATTATATAAATGTGTTACATTTCATAATATTCAATATTAGATGAATTGAGTTCTTAATACACATATTGTAAACAAAATTTCCATCTAGGAATCATTGTGATATTTACTTCTGAATTCAGTTTTATATTCATGTGTATAAGTAATTTGGCATTTAAGCAGTGAGAGCTTAACTTGCTGTTTATTTCAGATATAACTGTAGACTAGCACATGCTCTATAAATGAATTCATTTACCTCATGAAGTAAATTTGTCATTGAAAGACTGCCTGATAAATAAGAGATTTCTTTAGAAAAATATTTTACAGGCAGAATTTCTAATAGTATTCTGATAATTTTAAAATTTTGTATGTGATTAATCTCTTATGCAAAATGGTCTGAGTATTCCATGACAAGAGTACCTGGTTTTATGATGAGTACTTCTAAGATATTTATTTACACCTTCATAGTTTACAAAAGTAGAATCAATCAATGGAATACTGTTCCTACATCATCAATCCATTTGTGAAGAAATTTTTCCTAGAAATAGCTAATAATATATCCCCTTTATTAGTTCCAGCTGTTAAAAAGAACTAAAAGACTGGTCTCAGTTAATTTTTTTTTACAACAATTTTGTTTCTTTAGGTTGTTTATTACAAATTAGTTCCCTGAAGTTGATCTTAACACATACTGGCAATACATAAACTGCTAATATTTTAAATACAATTATTTTACCAATGAATTTACACATATATGTGGATTTCCTTTTATATTTCATTTGTTCCCTTGAAATAATCAGATAGTTCCACAAAGTTAGTTCTGAGCTTTAAATTAGCCAAGAAAACAAAGAAAAACAGTAAGATATGGATCTTATCATTTTCTAAAAGGAAGTATATGAATGTGGTGAATTTATTTTCTAGTCACTGTATTCTATATTCATTATTTTTAATAAGTCATGAAAAAGAAATAGTATATTGACAAGCTTTTTCATAGTGGAAATTACAAGAATGTTAATTTTTAAAAAATCTTATTTTTTATATATCTACTAACAGAAAAATAGTTTGTTGCCATTTCTGCTTATTCCCATTAGAACACAATAAAAATATGTAAAATATTCCAAATAAGCACTTGTATGATGACTTATCATGGAAACTAGGACTTCAGGAACAAAGATCCTAGAGAGAATAAAAACATATTAAAGCAAACCTAATTTGCCATAGCACTTTTCTTCTTGAGACATTTACTGATTTGTAAGCGGCACTGGACACAGAATTCAAGAAAATAAGCAGAAAGTGGCAGCTGTATCATAGTTCTTAGAAGACAAAAATTCGGATTGCAGTGCCTACAAAGGAAGAAAACTCCTGGTAAACATTTCAAACTTCCAGTTAAAATTCCTTAAAGTGAACCAATAAGTAACATCGTGATAAACACAGAAAAGAATGAAGTTGTAATGGACTTCATTTTATTTGGATTCACAATCAACACTCAAAAGTCAGGATATGAAAGGACATATCACCTTCGGCAGATCTCCTGTAGTTTTACTTTTTAAAACTGTTAAAAAGTAAAGATGCCACCTTAAATATTAAGGTGCACCTGACCCAAGCTATTTTTTTTTTCAAGCATCTAATATGCACGCAAAACTGAACACTGCATGAGGAAAAGTGAAGAAAAATTAATGCTTCTGAATTATGGGGTTGTTGAAGAATAGTGGATACACCTTGGACTGCTATTTGTCTTGAAAGAAGTATAGCCAGAATGTTCCTTATAAGTAAAGATGGCAAGAATTCATCTCATATACAAGTATTTGGGACATGTTATCAGGATGGATCAGTTCCTGGAGAAGGTCACTATTCTTTGTAAACTAGAAAGTCTGTCCAGAAAGTCAGAGTTAATTTTCCCTGGGTGAACCACAGTCAAATGTTTTCAGAAGTCAGCTCTACCAAGATTCCAAAGACCAATCACAATGACGTACCATCTTACCCTGGCATTACTGACACCAAACCGAAACCCAAACCTACTGCCGTCAAGTTGATTTCAACTCACAGCAACCCTGTAGGACAGAGTAGAATGTCTACACAGGGTTTCCAGGGATTGCCTGACAGATTTGTATTGCTCACTTTTTGGTTAACAGACATAGTACTTAACCACTATACCACCACAAATCCGAAAAACAGGAAATAACAAATGTTGTAGAGGCAGGCAAGAGATTGGAACTCTTATGCACTTTTGGTTGAACTGCAAAATGATGTAAATGCTTTGGAAAACAATATGGTGTTTCCTTATAAATTTAGAAATAAAAATACTATATGATTCAGCAATCTCCTATGTATATATATTATAAGACATTTATCAATTAAAATTTTGTTTTTGTTTTCCATTATTTTAACTTTTTCAATAGCACTAGATACATAGGTTCTAGATTTCATAATGACAACTGAACACACAATTAGCTGGTATATCCCTGAAAAGGAAAAAGCGCTAAGGATGGATAATACCTAATCAGGTTTTAATCATACATGTTTTTTGCTGTCCAATCAATTCCAACTTGTAGAGATCCTGTAAGACACAGCAGAACCTCCCACAGATTTTCCTAGGCTATAATCTTGACAGAAACAGATTGCCAGCTCTGTTATTGCTAAGTAGGGCTGACGGGTTTGACTCTCCAACCTGGTTAGCAGTGCAGTTCTTAACCATTGCCTCACCAGGGCGTCTCCCCAAACACACATAAACCATAACGAAACCAGTGGAGTACTAGCTCAAATCAAGCAAAGAGATTCATGAATAGAAAGTTAACAGATAACTGCAAGTACAATGGGATGATATGATAAAAAGTGTAGTCTTAGAGAACTGCCAAGCCAAGAGCCGTCGAGTCAGATCCGACTCATGGCGACCCTAGGGTATACTTTTTGAATAAAATGTTCGTGGATAACTGTATAGCCACTTAAAAAGCGAAACATGGGCCCATAGCTACCATCACATGCTAAAATGAACTGCAATCAGATTGGTGATCTGAATGCAAAAAATAAAACTATACAAATGGGTATTTTTTCTTTTTTAGAAAATAGCAAAAGTGTGTTTCTCTGTATCCCCAAAAGCAATGTGAAAGACAAAAACTGGAAAAAAAAATTAGTTTCATAGGGCCCTGATAGTACAGTAGTTAAGCAGTATCTAAAATATATTCATATTCCTAAAACTTAATCTCTCTTAAACTTCAAGCAAATGAATGACTCATGGATGGTATCAGTTTCAAAGGAGTTTTGTTATAAAGCAGAGAAAAGAAATAGGATAGTCTCTGGTGGGAAAGCATGACTGAAACAAGATTTTTTTTTTTAAACTGAGAAATAAGTTTATTTGTATGCTAACAGGAATGATCTAATAGTAAACACTAAAAAGGAGAATATATTAGTTTTCTATCACTGCAAAAAAATTACCACACAAGTACAGGCTTTAAAACAACGCTAATTTATTATCTTATAGCTCTACACAGACCAGTCTTGGGCATGGCATGACTGGGCTCTCTCTTTAAGATCTCACAAGACTGAAATCAAAGTGTCAGCTAGGGCAAGAGTCTTATCTCATTGATGAGGTTCCTTTTAGTTCAAATGGCAAAATATAGTTCTGGGGGTTGAAATCCTTCTTTCTTTCTGCCTAGCAAACAGAGGATGTTTTTGTATCTCCATTTCGTGCCACGTGGCCTTCTTCACATCCTGGCAGTTCAAGCCTTCAAAGGGTGCAGGAGAATACCATGTTTTGAATCAATTCCTGTCTAAGGGCTTTTTACCTGATTAAGTTTTACCCAACTAATCTCCTTTCAGAAAAAAAAAACAACAACAGCTGATTTGGGAACTTAATGACATCTGTAAAAATCTCTTTGCAACAAGACACCACATAATTAAACCAATACCAAACCCACTGCCTTAATGCCAGTTGCGATTCATATCGGCCCTACAGGACAGAGTAGAACTGCTCCACAGAGTTTCCAAGGAGCACCCGGTGGACTTGAACCACCAACCTTTTGGTTAGCAGCCATAGAACTTAATCACTATGCCACCAGGGTTTCCATTACATAGTTAGTGGAGTGAAATCATCTTATTCAAAGTTCCACCCACACTCAGTGAGTAGGGATACCAAGGAGTACAGATTGTAAGATCTGTTTTAGATTCTGCCTATGACAGCGAGGTGGGGACAGAGAGTGAGAGCGAGAGAGAGAGATTGAGAATTGCTAGAACAATGTTCCAAAGTGGGCAAGAAAGGATAGAAACTAGGGCACACGTAGGGGAATTGCCTTTGAATACTAGCTTGGTTAGTATCAGAATGGAGTCAGGAACACTGATTAAGTGGAGACAGGTGAGTTAAGTGGAAGCCGAATGAAGTCTTACATTGCTTTTCAGTCTGGAATCTTGGGTACTAGACCCAGTTATTTCGCTAATGGAACAAAGGTTAAAATACATATGTATATGTAAACTAGGCACAAATCTGCTATTTTACTCATATTTGCTAATTACTCTATGCAGCTACACCCTTATCTCTGCTCTATGCTCAGCATTCTAACTGCTTTTACCAATTCCATGCACCTGGGCTCCTTGCTCTGCACCTCTAGGTATAGACCTAAGAGGCCTGATTGGAAGCAGAGGTCAAGATGTTCTTTTATTCACTCTCACTCAGTGAGGCCAGAGAATGGTAGTGGTTGCCCCAGTTAAATCAAGCAGTCGTCTCCTAGAGCAGCATTTTCTTGCTCCCTCAGGCCTAGCCATACATGACTGCCCTCAGCCCTATGAGCTTCACTTTTCCTACTTGCACTTTCCAAATGATCCCCTTATTGAACTTTCCTTAATTCCCCCTCCCCCCATTCTGAGTATGCCATCCATTTACTGCAAAAACAAACTGACATAAATTTCTGACCTATAAAAAGTTTTGATTAACTGATCATTTTCTTTCTACTTTTAAACATCAATATTTGTGGTCTTCTGACCACTCTATTTGCAGAATTAGTGGTATGCTGAGGCTGGTATCTTACTTTTCCCTCAGTTTGAGGATATTCAATGCCTATACAGTTGTTTCTGATTAGATTTCATGTCCAAGTTATTCAACACTGTTCAACAGTGGCTTTTCATTTTGTATGTGAATTTACTTCTTTTATAAAATATAATTTTAAGAAACCTAGAAGTGCTAAGAGACATGGGAAACATATACGGATAGAAAAATGCCCATAAGAACATTAAGATCTAGTGCATCAGAAGAGTTAGTAAAAGCTAAGACCCAACCAAATCAATCATTAAGTCAATCAATAGAAAAGAAGGAAGAAAACAACACGTTTTTATTTTCTCCCCAACCCTCTGGTTCTTGTTTGAGAATACTTATTATACTTCGATGCTGTCTAATATCACTGTGGTGAATTTACCACAATTTATTTAAATATTTCTCTCACTTTATATAAAATTTACTTCCACTTTTTGCTAAATAATCAAGTGAACTGTCTTCAGTTTAACTGTGGATATCTAGAGAATGTATAATTTTCATACAAAGTCAGTATAGTGTAAATGACCAATTAATCAGAAAACAGTATTCAAAAATCTATTTAGATATAATGTAGACAAAAAATATGGATTTTCCTAACTTGCTCCCATTTATGTTGTAATTTTTTTAACAAAACAGTGCAATGAGATGATATTCATAAACACCAGAGTTGATAACAAATGCCAGATTAAATCTGATTACAAAATACTGAGAAAACAGGTACATACTTCCAATTTTAATCTCCTAATAAGAATTCCAGGCTTCAAAGTTTGTTCTGGATAAAGAGGTTGGTACACTGGCAGGATAATGTCATTACAGCTATCTTTGCAAACATCCAGTACCCTCTAGTATACATTATCAACAAAACTTACAAATAAAATGAACGACATCACCCTTCTCTTTAATGATTACCATTTCTCCACAGGCTATTTGTTTGTTTTAATATTTCCAAGAGTGTAATCAAGCAACAATTACCTCAGTGAAATTATGAAACCTGCTGATTATAAATAATTCTTAGCTGTGGTGCAAGCCATAGGAGTCTATTTCATGGTACAAAGCTGTAATTTCTATTCATGTCCATGTTCCATTGAAAATGTATATTGATAAAACTATTAGACCTCAAAGTAGTTCTTATTCTAAAACTCTGTCACGGGTTATTGATTAAACTGGCATTTAAACTATCATAGCATATCAGAAATATATGCAAATCCATACATATCCTTGTCAAAGTCAATAAAAATTCAGGTACAGAGAGCCAAAAAAAGGAAAGTGAAATATTAGGTTAGCTGTTTTCAGGAATCATCTGGATTAAACAGAATCCCTGTTATTTCTGACATGAAGCCTGGAAGTCTAATTCTGCATATCAGGACAACCACATCATCATTCAGATGGTACAGTTAGTGCATAATGCATTTATTTTCCAACTTCAAGAATAACCATTGCTCTCAAGCTGACATTGGCTTTCCTATATATCCTAGCACAAAACAATCAAGTATATTCAGGATACACACATTTGTGACCAGAAAAAAAGACACAGTCCAATAAGAAACCTTGCTTTCTTAGTTTACTGGGAGTCAAAGACTGATGTGTTTAAAATCATTATTTTGGAAAACAAAAATCTCAACAGTGTCAGAGCTGTTTACCAGTTAGTATGATTGGCTATTCATACTTTACTGTAACAATTACATTTTGTGGTTTCTACATAGGCTAATATTTCAAAAGCAAATTGCTTGTCAGAGGAAATTAAGCATTCCTAAGAATGCAGATTTATCAACTCAGGGAAATGATTACTTCTTCCTAACACATAAACAGACAAGTATACAACACAGCACCCTCATGTAAGAAAGCAGGCTCTGCTCACTTTTCAGTTTTAGATAAATACCATTAATCTTTTTAAGAAACATGACAGATCAATATTTAAACTATCTTTAGTACCTCCTAGACTACAGATCTAACAGAGAAAATAAGAAAATACTTTGATCATAAAAGCACATCACCTGAATATATTTTCCACCAGGCTCTGCTTCAAGTGCCTCATTTAATCACCACAATCCTGCAGGCTGAAAAATACTGGCCCCATTTTACAGACGTTCAGAGAAGTTACATGACTTGTCCAGTATTACATAGCTTGACCTATGCCTAGCTGTCTATGAAGTCTGTGTTTTGATTCTGGCAATTCTAAGTTCAAATAGTGAGCTTTCATCGTGATTCTTAGTTATTTTCCTCTCAGCACCAGGATTCAGGAAAAAAGAACACTGAATTTTAACAACTGGCAGAATGTGTGTGGAAAACTGAAGTAAACGCCACCCCTTTTCCCCCAAACACACACACACAGACTCACACACACTACTCGAGCTTGTAATCTTCAAACAAGTCAGATAGGAATAATTTGTCTTAGATGATGAACCCAACCTTCTCTCTAATCATGCAATGGCTTCTGGAAAGATCAGGGGAAAGGAATACAAAATTAAATAAATCTCCAGGGTTAGATAAATTACCTTTTTAGGACTTGCTAACAAACACAAAAATATTAGAATCAGAATAATTATATCTCTCCATATAATGAATGGACATTTTCCTTTGTTTTTGCTGTTTATTTTTACTTACAATTCTGATTGAAAGTTGTATCTCACTTTACAATTATTTTAAGGAAAGAACAAATTTATGTCCATCTGAAATATACATTGGGAGCATATGAGTCATGTCCATTTCTATCACAAATGATTAGCGATTTCCACGTTTTTCTATGTTCTCAAAATTCTGCAGAATGGCTTATAAGACGACTGGAGGAAATCTTATTTCCTACTTAGTGAATGAGAAAATGGATCCAAATGAATATTTGGTTAAAAAAAAAAAAAGACAATGACTTCAAGTAGTTAAATCTCAATACTCGGCTTTGATAACATATTTAGCTAGAAACTTGGAAATTAAAATTATTTGCTATAAAAAAAAGTCTCATGAATTGATTCCAAAAAGTTTCACATATAGGGCAAATCAGCCTTAGACCTTTGCTGCTGGTAGACAAAACTGCTTAGACGCCTGTGAATGCCTCAGCATACATCACAACCTTTGCACCTGCCTGGACACAGATCTTCAGATGCACTTCTTGTTTTGAACTGAATTAGCCTTGGAAGTCAAGAGGCAAAAGAATATTTAGTTAGGGGAGTTATTCTTCCTTAGTGTCAGGCAAGATGCCAGTTCAAGAGCAAAAATAGATTATTTTCAAAAAGCTTATTTTTACTTATGTCATTTATCATCTTTCTTTTATATATTTTTAAATAGCTTTCAAAATCTGAACCTACTCTAACAGTAAACGTTAAATGAGTGAATCTTTTTTCTTATCATCTGAAATTATACTTTGACTATTACCATTCTAGAGAACAACAAATTTCTTTTATCTGGAGGAAAGGTCATGTAATCTGCTGTAACACTGTATGCTGCTTTTGACAGACTTTAAATATTTTATAATTTACTTCCTCAAAAATGTACAAAAAGTCATCATTCTTGAGTGCATAGTATGAAGAGAATGAAAACATAGGGAAAAGCTGTGTAATACCATTAATATAAAGCAAATATATTAAAAATAAATATTTGGATAATACACCTCAAAATAATAATAATTGAAGATACAAGCATTATATAATGACATTTTTAATTCCAACAGATATTTAAAATAATCATTAATTGTTGTGTTGTCAGTTGCCATAGTCAGTTCATAGCCATGGTCACCACATGTGTGCACAGTAGAACTGCTCCCTAGAGTTTTCCAAGTTGTGACCTTTTGGAAGCAGATCATCAGTCCTGTCCTCTCAGAAACTTTTACAAATAAAATTTTGTTGACTCAATTCTAACTCACAGAGGATCCTTTGGATGATTTCCAATGATGAACTTTTGACAAATATTTAAGTCCTTAAGAGTTTGCATAAGGAGATATAAAATTTGGAGTGGTATATTACTGCTAATACAGATTGACAGCATGAATTACAAAATAAAACAAACATTTTACCAGTAATTGTGTGCATCAAAAGATTTGATCATATGATTTTCTTTAAATTGCTACCTCTGTGCTTATCAAAGTTTTGTGGAACATCTTATTGCAAATTAAATCACATAGTTCATTTTATGTGGGGCTCACAATCATCACGTGAGGTGTATTTTGTTATTTATATAAATTTACTTATGAAAAGATTTTGAAATTTAATAAATAGTAATACAACACATTTAAAATTTATTAGTGACAATGGACACTTGAAGCAAAACAAGAGACAAGTTTTTGAACCATAAAAACCACTTGCCATCAAGTTCCCTCCTACTTGTGAGCTTATAAAATAAAGCTTAATATTAATCTATACAACTAAACTGCATAACACAATCCAAAATGATACACTACCTATCATAAAAATACTTTAAGGAAAAGGGGGAGAAAGAAACTATCCAGCAATTAAAGATCAATTTTAGATAAATATTCTACAGGTATATAAGAGTTATATACAAAGATGTAGTCTGATGTTGCTCTTATAATGCCAAGTGCCATCGAGTCGGATAGCAAAACCAAATTTAATGTCCACTAATACAGAAATGGTATACAAAATATAACTTCATCACACTATGGAATATTATGCATCCATTAAAATAAATGGAATAGCTTTGTATAAGCTGATGTGAAAGGATCTTTAAGAATTCACGTTAAGTGAAAAGAGTTTGTTGTAGACAGCAATTATGCATTCAGAAAGTGTTTATTGAGTGTTTTAGTCAGCTGGTGCTTAACAAAAGTGCCATGAGTGGATGGTCTTAGCAAAGAAAACTCTATTCTTACACAGTTCAGTAGGCTACAAGTCCACAATCAGGGTGTCCACCCCAGGCGAAGACTTCCCCTATGTTGGCTCTGGAGGGAAGTCCTTGTGTTGCATCAGTCTTTGTTTAGGGAGCATTTTGGTTCAGGAATCTCAGTTCTGAAGGACGCAGGATAAAAGGTGGTGCAAACCACACTCCAGGGAAACTCCCTTTACAATGGAGCAGGAAGGTGACCTTAGGAAGAGGTTTACAATCCAACCCTAATCCTCTTTAACTTCCAGTGTAGGAAAACCACAAATTGCAGGGCAGTCAGACAATACTGGTAATTATAACCCAGCCAAATAAAAAAATTTCTATACATATTTTGGGGGGTGGGACATAATTTGGTCCATCACATTGAGTCAATGCCTTATTCCAGGTGCTATTCTAGACTTTAGTGTTCCACTTAGTTGAAAACAAAAACAAAATTAATGCATGTGTTTTTATTTTGTATGAATGTATGAGTGCTATAAATTGACTGGGAAGATTCTGGAAGGAAATAAGTTATATTTGAGAAGTGGAGAGATTTAGATTGTGATGAAAGACATCAAATAAAACTTTGTACTTATTTTATTTTTTTAGATAGATGTCTTTTTGTAACAGTTGTCTAATTTTTGAGGAACTCATTATAAGTTTTCAGAATAAATAATGAAAATGAGACTTGAATATGATCCTCTGATCGTAAAAATCCATTTCATGGAGTAAATATGTATTATCAAGTGTAACTAAGTTAAGTTTACTGTCTAAAAGACAAATTAGAAGAGATATACAATTTTTGACACAAATTGTTCATGGAAATCTTACATATAGATCAGTTACATTTCCTTCAGGCAGAGTACTGCCGATCCAAGGAGTAGTATTTGAGCACAAGGTCTCAGAATAAAATCATGAAATGGAGCAAAACTAGAGCATTAATAAAATAATTATAACACTTTCCAATTTAAAATTATAAAATTCTCTTATATATATATTTACATATATATATATAAAACTATCAGAAGAAGTATTATGAGGCTTCAAAATGAATTATAATGTGTACACATTGTATGAAAAGTATGTCTACTGACTTTTTTATGTTTTCTAATGTTAGGTAACTTTGAACTATTGTTTTCATAGTCTCCTTGAAATAAGCAAGAACACTTATAGATTATATGGCACAGGATATTTTCAAAAATTTCCATAAAAATAAACATACTGACTTTTAAAAAATTAATTTCCACTTAGAAATCTTTTTCAAATCAACTACTACATTAATAGGAATAATAAGTATTACTGAAGATGATAATATCTGTTATTTTCATAAAATTAATGTCTTATGTACCATATCCTTATAATCTTCATAACATACTTATAAAATTCAGTTTGTATGGGAATCTACTATCTAGTAGAACAAAATAATGATGAGGACAGGGAAATATATATATTCAGTCCTCTCTCTGGCCTTTACCAAAAAAGAAGTCTGTGTTTCATTAGAGAGAGAGAAAATAAAGTGATTTCCAAATGTTTCTCATAAATAGAATAAAGTAATATGAGTTTATTTCAACATTGCACTTTGAGTTCAGGTATTTTGAAAATCTTTTATCAATGTGTCAAAGTGGCAAGACTTTAAGTATGTCTTTCAATCAGGCAGATCTGAAGTAGTAAACATGAATTAAAAATGCAGAATGCTGTATCTCAGTCAAGTTTTAACAGAAAAGAGTCATAAAAACTATAAAAAAAAGTCTCTGGTTTTGGCAATGTCTAATAAGAGAATATTCTTATTCAGCGTATCAGTTTTAAAACTTGACCAGGATGGTAGTGAAGATTTTAAAATTCATCTCTTTTCTGATTATACTTGGCCAGCAGTTTATACCATAGAAAGATATGTCAATATAAGTCTAAATTTAATACCTAACTTAATGACATATTTTGTCACTTCCACTTTGTGTGGAAACCTCATGGAGTAGTGGGTTAAGTGCTATGTCTACTAAACAAAAGGTTGGCAGTTCAAATCTCCCAGGCTATGAGTCAGACCCAACTCAGTGGCAATGGGTTTTGGATTTTTTGGTTTTCAACTTTGTGCAAATATAAAAGACTGTAAATTTAATTAGTGATTCCCTTCATTACTGAACAAAAAAAATGTGTATACACATAAAATTGTTGCAGGCAGGGAGAGGGCAAATTACGTAAGTAAAATGAAAGAGGACATGCAATGTACGGTATCCATTTAGACATTAAGCTAGAAGTATGCTCAGCTATCAGATTTCAAAAGACAACTGTATACAGGTAGGAAATTCAATCAGATATTTACAACTTAATGTGGATAAAATAGGTAGTCAGATTTACAGCAGCAATTACCATGGTACAAATGAGCTCTTTCTTGTAAAAGAATGAGAATAATAGTAATTATAATTGGAATCTTCCTTATTTCCATCTGTAAACTCCAAGGAAACTTGTACTTCACATAAGATCCTTCTAGCATCTGAAACGTAGGCCTCAGCAAATGATCTGGCAATTTACTCTGGAAAAAATTGACCATGGAAATCTTAGGAAAAGCAGTGAATCACTGTCTGATAGAATGCTGAAAGACGAGGTCCTCTGATTGAAAGGGACTCAAAATATTATGGCAGAAAATCTGCCTCCTCAATGTAGAGTCAACCATAACACTGTAAACAGAGAAAAGCTTTGAGGACCTTCATTTGCTGATGTGGCACAAATCCAGATGAAAAGAAACAGTGTCAAACATCCATTAATAATTAGAATGTGGAATGAATCAAGGAAAATTAGCAGTCATTAAAAATGTAATGCATCACTTGACGATTGATATCTTACGTCTCAGCTAGCTGAAATTTACTGGTGCTGACCATTTTGAATCAGACAATCATCTGGTCTACTATGCCAGAAATGCAAAATTGAAGAGTAGGGGTGTCACATTATTAACAAAAAGAGCATTTCAAGATGTATCCTAGAGTACAACAATGTCAGAGCTAGGATAATATCCTTTACACTTAAAAGGAAGACCAGTCAATATCACTGCTATTTAAATTTGTCCACCAATTTCTAATGCCAAAAATGCAGAAACTGAAGATTTGTACCAAACTCTGCAGCCTGAAATTGATCAAATAATGTAATCAGGATGCATTGATAATTATGGGTGACTGAAATGCAAAAGCTAGAGAAAAAAAAAAAAGGCAGTAAGATAATTAGGAAAATATAAAGGAACTTCAGGTAAGGGTGTCCTATCTTTGAACTTGAATAGAACTAGTTGTGTAAATTATGTAGTTTCAATTGTTTTCTTATTTTGAAGTACATTTGATGGCATTACGAAGTACATTTGATGGCATTATGTGTGGAAAAGAACTTACGGTAAATGGCTATCGTAACACCTTCCACATGGAGCCCAAAATAATCAGTTATAGCCCAGCACTTTTTGCCATTGAAAGTCACAGCTTCTCCTCATTCATCCTGGAAGAAATAAGGGCCAACGATTCCACTGGACCAAAATCCACACCAAACAGTAACTTTTGGGGGACGAAGTGGATGTTCTTGAGTCTCCACTGGATTCTCATCACTCCAGATGCAACAGATTTGTTTGTTAATAACCATTCATCCAAAAATGGGCCTTGTCACTGAAGATGACTTTTGAGCCAAAAACAGGGTCAGCTTCCAGTTGCTCCAGAGCCCAGCCATCAAACGTATGGCACAATCTATGGTTGTTGGACTTCAGTTCTTGAGTTAAAATAATTTTGTAATGGTAAAGCTTCAAGTCCAGATGTAAAATCTTCCAAATTGTGGTAAATGAAAGGCCCAATTAGATTGCTCAGTGAGAAATTGATTGGGATGGATTCTTACATACACTCTGATGAATGGTGGGACGTTTTCATTAGAATCTGTGGTTAGTTGATGCACAGGTGTTGTCTGATTGGCAACAGATCCAGTTGTCTCAAACTTTTTAATTAAATGTACAGTTGTTCTCCAAGTGGGGTGATTATATGAATTGTAATCACAGAATGCACGGAATATTTGGCAAAGAGAACACTCAAATTGGTAATGATATTAAAAAAGAAAACCAGCATCACTGAATCAATTCCAACTCACAGCGACCCCATAGGTAAGAGGTGAACAGCCCAGTAGGGTTTCCAAAGAGCCACCTGGAGAATCTGAACTGCTGATCTTTCGGTTGGCAGCCATAATTTCTATGCATTGTGGAATCATGTAACTTTTATGGCTATTCATCAAAGCTAATCAAAAAATGTGATAAATATGGCCACTATAGCTTCACAAGTATCCCACTGTAAGCTGTCAAAAATAGGACACTCCTGTTGGAAGATCCTTTAGCTTTGGTAGTAAAAATGACACTTGGGATCACATGATAAGATTTTGCAAGACCAATGACTTACTTGTTGAAAATATGTCTTTTCAACACCATAAACTGCAATTATGTAAATCTATGTCATCATATGGAATACACAGGAATCAAATCAACTACATCTGTGGAGTAAACAAACTCAATATTATCGGTCAGAGCAAGGCCATGGCCCAATTGTGCAACAGACCATCAATTGAGCATATGCAACTGAAGCAGAAGAAAATTGAATAAGTTCATGAGAGCCAATTTAAGACACTGAATATCTCACCTGAATTTAGAGACTGTCTTAAGAGTGGATTTGATGGATTAAACACTAAAGACCAAAGTCCAGATGAGTTGTGGGATGACATAAAGGCCATTGTATTGGGAGAAAGTTAAATCTAATTAAAAGAAAGGAAAGAAAAAGAAGACCAAAATGAATGTTAGAAGAGACAATGAAAGTTGCTCCTGAACACAAAATAACTAAAACTAACGAAAGTAATGATAAAATGAAAGAGCTGAACTTAAAATAAAGGCAGTCTGGAGAAGGCAAAGTATAATAGAATTATAAAAGCAAGAAAGAAGAGTGCAGTATAGAAGGATACTACAGGAAAAATGGAGCCACAGTAACGTAGCGGTTAAGAGCTCAGCTGCTAATCAAAAAGCTGGCAGTTTGAATCTGCCAGTATCTCCTTGGAAACCCTATGGGGCAGTTCTACTCTGTCCTATAGGGTTCCTATGAATCAGAATTAGTTCAAGGGCAATGAGTATAGGCAATAGATTTAATGACACGATAAAGATCAAAAGAAGATGAAAGGAATACACAGAGTTACTGTAAAAAAATAGAGTTGGTCATCATTCAACCATTTTAGGAGGGAGCATTTGATCTAGAATTTGTGATTTTTAAGGAAAAAGTTCAAGCTAAACCAAAGACACAGGAGAAAATTCCAAAATGTCTACAAGAGCATATTGGCAAGGAACTGCCAGAAATTCAAACAGAATTCCCAAAAGCATGTGGAACAAAGGATATCATTGCTGATGTCAAATAGATTATGGCTCAAAGCGTAGAGTACCAGAAAAGTGTTTACCTGTGTTTCACTGAATACATGAAAGCATTCTACTATGTTCTTAAACAACAAATTACAGGTAACACCGGGAATAATGAAAATTCTAGAACACTTAATTGTGCTCGTGGGGAATCTGTATACTAACAGGCAGTCATTCAAACAGAACAATGGGATATTGCATGGTGTAAAATAAGAAAAGGTGTGTGTTTGGGTTATATATATTTATGATACTTAATCTGTACCCTGAGCAAATAATCCAAAGAGCTTGACTCTACAAAGAAGAATATAGTATCAGGACTTAAGACTCATTAAAGATTTATGATCTGAAAATTTCTCAGCCTTCTTTACTGAAAGTGAAGAGGACTTGAAGTGTTTACTGATGACGAGAGTATGGCCTTCAGTATGGATTGCATTTCAACATAAAGGAGACAAAAATCCTCACAACTGGAACAATAAGCAGCATTATAATAAATGGAGAAAAGACTGAAGTTTTCACGAATTTCATTTTACTTGATCCACAGTCAATGTCTACGGAGGCAGCAATCAAGAAATCAATGTACTGCACTTGGCAAGTCTGCTACAAAAGACCTCTTTAAAGTGTTAAAAACCAAAGATGCTACTTTGAATATTGAAGTTCACTTGACCTAAACTATGGTATTTTCTAGCACCTCATATGCATGCTAAAGCTGGACAATGGATACTGAAGACTGAAGAAGAACTAATGTATTTGAATTATGATGTTCATAAAGAATATTGTATATACCATCGACTGCCAAAGGAGCAAACAAATCTATCTTGGATAAAGTAAAGCCAGAAAGCACCTTGGAAGCAAGGATGACCAGATCTTGTCTCTCATATTTTGTATATGTTATCAGGAAGGACCAATCTGTGGAGAAAGACAACACAGAGGTTCAGCAAAAAAGAGGAGTCTAAAGAAGATGGATAGACATAGTGACTACACCAGTGGGTTCAAGTGTAACAGTTGTGAGGACAGCACAGGAGGAAAAGGCAGAGTTTCTTTTGTTGTGCAACAAGTTGCCTTGAGCCAGAGCCAACTAGACCACCTAAGAACAACAACAAAAGTGATTAGCTTCATATATTTAAACTATCAATATTTTCCTTCCCTGGGTAACAAATTTTAATCCTCAGTTATGTTCAGGTGTCATGTTTGACTAAGACTGAAATTTTAGGGAGTGTCCTGTCAAAGAAAAGCCCAGTGTGTAGTGGTTAAGTGCTACAGCTGCTAACCGAGATGTCAGCAGTTAGAATCCACCAGACACTCATTGGAAACTCTGTGGGGCAGTTCTGCTTTGTCTTGTAGGATCTTATGAATCAGAATTGACTCTACGACAGTGGTTTCAGGGTTTGTATCCTGAATTCATACAAATTAACAGGTACTTTTCAAGCTAAAAGAACTTCCAGAACAAACATCTTAAATTTTAGGCATAAATAAATAAATAGGAAGCATGCAAGTAACAGAATTAAAAGTAAACAGTAAAACTTTGACTTATTGACATCGATTCCTTACCAGAACGTCAGGATGACATGACTGAGGTTACTTTTTAAGAATTTCAGGGAAATTTTTGGAAAGGAATGTGTCTTCCAGAGGTGTCTGGAGAAGCTAAACTGTCAGGAAGCACTAAGGTGTGTGTGACCCAAGCCATCGTGTTTTCAGTCACCTTGTATGCGTGTAAAAGCTGGACAATGATTAAGGAACACTAGAGAAGAATTGATGCCTTTGAATTACAGTGTTGTTGAAGACAGTTAAATGAACATACATGGACTGTGAGAAGAAAGAACAAATCTGTCTTAGAAGAAGCACAGACAGAAGGGTCCTTAGATGTGAGGATGACAAGACTTCATCTCATATATTTTGGAAATATTACTAGGTGGCATAAGTCCCGGGAGTAGGACAGCAAAAAAGAAGATCCGTCAAGATGGATTGGCACAGAGTGTGTAGCAATAGGCTCCAACATAACAAGAATTGTGAGGGTGGACAGGATCAGGCGGTGTTTTGTTTCATTGTACATAGTGTCACTATGAGTCAGAACTGACTTGATGGCACCTAACAACAAATAGCACTTATCTCAGCATGAGGTAATATGATACTAAATTGTAGTGATAACTTTGCAAATGGAGGGGAAGGTTCACATTACAATAAAAGTAACAGCAATAAGTCTTCTTGACATAGATGGGACACTAAGTACATACAACACTTTTGCCTTCTAGATGTGGAATGCATACACACTTATAAATAACAGAAAAGAAACATTGTTAAATATGTACATGATTGATGCTGTTTTCTCAAATTTTTGCATTATGGAGATAATATATTTTAAAGATACATATAAACCTAAGAGTAATTTTTAATTTAATTTAATTTTGCAACTATCTGGGATGAATTTAACTTTGAAAACTTACCAATACAGAAACCTCTTTAACAATCAGTTATTTAGCACTGGAAAGTCTATTCAATTTTTATTTAGATTATATAATAGCATTTTTATGTTTCCACTATTGCTAAGGGGCACCTGATATTTCCCAAAGCCAAAAGTAATTTCACTGACAAAAAAAAACTACAGTCAAATGGTTATTTTCAACCAAGAAATAGACAAAAATGCTATAGATTGAAAAGCAAATATTACAGGAAAAGTAGTAAAATAATACTTAAAGTAGGTTAAGTAACTCATCTAGAATTTTTTATTCATCTCAAATTGCCAGTCATAGATACATCCTCCACTTTCAAATGGTTTGGCTTTAACCAAATTATTAACTTCAACATTTTCCTTCTGTAAAACGAGCATTTCAGTAAGGTTTTGTGACAATTAGATGCCATGTAAGGATATATGTATATATACATAATTTTTTTTTTTTACTCAGAGCCTAATACGTAAAATAGAAAAAAATATTAATAAAATAGTTGCTGATGAGTTGACTCCAACTCATGGTGAACCCACATGTTGCAGATTCGATCTTCTTTCTACAGGGTTTGCACAGGCTGGTTTTTCAGAAGCCGATCATCAGTTCTTTCTTCTGAAGCTTCTCTGGGTGAGCTGGAGCCTCCAACATTTCCATTAGCAGCTGAGCAATGTGAACATTTGCACCACACAGCAAAGTACACCCTCCAGGAAAGGATATTGCTGTTGTAGGTGCTGCTGAGTCAGTTCTGACTCAGGACAAGAAAGAAACACTGCCTGGTCCTGTGCCACCTTCAAAACGATTGTTTTGCTTGAGCCCATTCTTGCAACCTCTGTGTTAGTCCATCTCATTGAGTTCCTTCCTCTTTTTCAATGACCTTTTACTTTACCCAGCATAATGTCCTTTCCTAGGGACTTATTCCTCCTGATAACATATTCAAAGTATGTGAGATACAACATCACCATCCTCACTTCTAAGAGGCATTCTAGTTGTATTTGTTTTGAGACAGATTTATTCATTCTTTTGGCAGTCCATAGTATATACCATATTCTTTGCCACACCACAATTCAAAGGCATCAGTTCTTCCTGGGTCATTCTTATTCACTGGTCAGCTTTTTCATGGCATATGAGGTGACTGAAAACACCATGGCTTGGGTCAGCTTCTCTTTAGTCTGCAAATTGACATCTTGTCTTTTCAACACTTAAAAGATAACTTATACAGCAAATTTGTCCACTACAATGCATTGTCTGATTTTTTTTGACTTCTACTTCCAATAAAGTGTCAATTGAGACATACGCAAAATGAAATCTTTGACAACTTCAATTTTCTCTCAATTTATCATGATGTTGCTTATTTGTCTAGTGGTGAGGATTTTTATTTTCCTTATGTTGAGGTGTAATTCCTACCAAAGGCTGTGGTCTTTGATCTTCCTCAGTAAGTGTTTTAAGTCCTCTTCACTTCTAGCAGTAAGGATGTGTCATCTGTGTATCTCAGGTTGTTAATGAGTCTTCCTGCAATCTTTATGGCCTTTCTTCTTCACATAGTTCAGCTTCAGCTTATCTTCTCAGCCTACAGTGTGAATAAGCATATTGAAGGGCTATAACCCTGATGCACACCCTTCTTAATTTTAAACCAAGGAGTATCCCCTTGTTATGTTTGAAAGAATGCCTCTTGATCTATGTACAGGTTCAGGAGAGGACCTACAGGAGGAATAACTTAGATTTAATATTAACAGGAAAACCCTTAGACGGGGTAATAAAGACATAATTTAAAAAACAAAATGAAAGCACTAGTTGACAGACTTATCACATAACTCTTTAACACAGAAGGATTAAAATAAAACATAAAATAAAAATAATATGGAAGCAAATTTCACAGTCAAAACTTTGGAGAACTGAAGAGTAAACCATCTTTTCAGTAGTTCCACTTAATTCCACACTCCCAACACATTCAGTAGATACAAATAGACTACATTTCAGCCATTTCATGATTAAGTCATTGTTTCAATGTTTTCATGATTATTTTCAAGTTTTAATAAGTCAATTCAGCATTCAGTTTTCATCTGCTGAAGAATCAGTCTCTTCATCACCTATATCCCTAGAATCTAGGTTAACTGCGAGCGTGGTTGACATATTACATAGGGACAGCCAGTATTCGGTGGGATTTCTCCATATTGATTTTGTACCATAATTGGGTAAATCCTCACTGGCCCTCAGTGGTCATCAATCCCTGTGAGGCCTGATATCACTGGTCCAGCTATGATATTTTCTCAATACACCTTTACAACTTGAATACTTCCTTCTAGAAACTTAAATGCACTTTTGGTTCAGCTTTCTTCTCTTAAGCTTTACAAAACTTTTTGAGAATACTAGAAATCTTGGTTGGCCTTCCTATACAACTTGTAGTGTGTGTCTGCTCAGATCCCATGTACTCATATACCCTGGTAGCCATTGCTTCACTGCTGGTTGGATGCCAGGCTGGATGTAGTTTTCTCTATCAAAATCACAGTTTCCAGGCAGGCAGCTACTCAGTGAGCCATCATTTCTCTCTATTGTCCAACTGAGAACATACAAGGCTAAATAACTCATTCAAAATTAGTCTTAATTATTTAGGAGCATACCTGGGACTGGAAAAAAGTGCACTGCTTTATTTCTAATATTCACTTGATGTCTGGTCACTACTAAACTTTCATTTCTGAAGGTAGTAACTATAATCAGATATTCATTGTGTTTAAACTTCACTCTGGTGGAGCAGCAGTTAAGTGCTATGCCTGCTAGCCAAAACATTGGCAATTCAGATTTGCCAGGTGCTCCTTGGAAACTTTATGGGGAAGTTCTACTCTGAGCTATAGGGTCACTATGAGTTGGAATCCACTTGGCGGCAGAGTCTGGTTCTTGAGTTTATTTATTTACAGGAATATTTACATGTAGTTTCGATTGGATTCTGGTCCATTTCAAGAATCTTGGCACTACTTTATGAAGTATTTTCACAAAGTTCCATCAAAGTAAAGAGACACAGTGTTTATTAAAATCCTTCTGGGCTCTTAAGCTTTCTCTATTTTTCCACATCTTTTCCCTAATATGTCTTTTGTAATTGCACTATTTTGAGAAATAACTTAGTTCACTTAGCTTACTGTCATTAAGTTGTTACAACTTTTTCAAGTAAGTGTCCTTCAGCCATAAAACATATACTTGCTAATTTATATCCTTGCCTGAATAACTTCAGTAAATATTTTCTGTTTCTCCTATGTCCTGAAACTACGTAGATAATGACAAGAAGAGAAGAGTAATGTAGTAATTATTGCATTGGCCACTTAAAGTTGATTTATGTCAGGCTCAAGTGAAAAGAGAAGTGCTATATTTTAAGATTAGATGTATATTACATGCAATGGATGTTTTCAATCTAAGAAATTTGATGCGTGCCAGAAAACATTTCTCCTTTGTCTCTGTCTCTTGCACCTTGCTGGAACTTCAGATTATTTTAAGTTGCTTCTAAATCACCCTTGCTGTTTACCAAGGATTTTCATCCCATAGTATGCACAATTTTTCTCTTTCCTATTTTGGCTCATTTGGATTAACTCTGCATGTTTAGATTCTTGTTATGTAAGGTCTGACCAATGAATTAGCAGCATCAGTATTATCCAGAGACATTTTTGAAATGCAGAATCTTAAGCACCACCCAGTTGTTGTTGTTAAGTGCTACTGAGTCAATTCCCACTCATAGTCACCACATGGGATGGGCTAGTCCTTCCTCATACTGTCTTCTTGGCTGGAATCTTGATGGAAGTAGATCTTCTGTTCTTTCTGTCAGAGAACTACTAGGTAGATTTGAACCACCAACATTTTGCTTAGCAGCCAAGTGCTTAACTGTTTTGCTACCAGGTTTCCTTAGTATCATCTTAGAACTACAAAATCAGAAACTCCTATTTTAATAAAATACTCAAGGGATTCCTGTGCCCATAAACACTTGTGAAAAACTGGATTAGATTACAAAAGTAGAATTTATTTAGACAATGATGAATAACTATACCACTAAGGCTTGTGCATGTCGCTAACACCACCTAGGTCAGCATCTGCCATGTCCACTCTCAGGCTGCTTATGTTCAAGCCAGTATTACTGATATTTGCACCAAGAGCACTATACTGTCACTGCTGGAATAACCGTAGTGTCACCTCTTGTCACATCTAAGACACTACTTAAAGTTCATAATGCTGTGTGTTGAGGGAAGCATTCATGGGTTTAGTGGTCCCTAAATTTTTACTACAGTTACCCTACCCGAGAACTGAAAACAATAAATCCAAACGGACAAGTGACAGATACTGTATATTAATTAGAATTATTCCTCCTCTCTGATATTGGCCAGTTCTTTCTAAATCAACTACAGATAATGTCTTTCTTCCAAAATCTCCCTAGTATTAAAGGTGAATTCCTAGTAAATTCATAACCATTTATCCTACTGGTGTGCCCAGTCATACCTGACTCAGAAATTGACATAATATATACTCATTTTAAATATATGATCTTTTGTGAAATAAGAAAAAGAGCCAAACCCACTGCCACTGAGTTGACTCAGACTCATAATGACCCTCTAGGACAGAGGAGAACTACCCCAATAGGGTTTCTGAGGAGCAAATGATGGATTTGACTGCTAAGTTTTGGTTAGTAGCCATAGCTCTTAACCACTGCTACAAATAGGACTTGAGATATCCAGAATTACCAAATTGCCTATTTATTCTCTATCTTTTGTTTTAAGGAGAAAAGTTATTTTAACACATTGATGGAGAATTTTAAATTTTCAGAATGGTAATATAGTTTTCTGTGATTTGGGCAAATAATATATTCTATGAGAAAATACACCTGCTAGTCTTAGAAAGGATATGAAAACCTCTGCTGAAAGTACATCTCAGTGAAAAGTGTAGGAAAAGTTTCTCTGACAGTTTTAAAAATTTATTATTTAATCCAAGTAGAGTATCAAGAGTCTATGAGTAAATTTATGGATGTGCATCTTTGTGTATTAGGATGTAAAGTTCTCTATCCTCCTCCTGCAGAGTCCTCTGTAGATTATTTGGCTCTTGGAAGGGCACTCCCTGCTGCCAGTATCACTTTCCACTTCCTATCCTGCACAGTTCTTCTCACATGCATTAGAATAAGCTCTATAAACAGAAAGAAGTAAAGGTAATCCTGAGAAAATATGGAGATAAGATTTATCTCCTACACTTAGTCTCATATCTGTTTCCTTTTATTTATTTATGCCTTTTCTCCTTGTGCAGTCACTTCAATTAAAAAAAAAAAAGAACTAGGGCTGTATGCAAATCTCAGATTTTGACAACTCAAAACCAAAAAAATAAACTTGTTGCCCTTCAGTCAATTTTGACTCATACTAACCCCATAGGACAGAGAAGAAATGTCCCTCAGGGTTTTCAAGGAGTGGCTGGTGGATTTGAACTGCTGATCTTTGGGATAGCAGGCCGCACACTTAACCACTGCACTGCCAGGGTTCCAAGATTTTGAGACATGTGTATAAACAAACCTTCTATGTGTATTCTATGCCTGTATCAGCATGCTATAGAATTCAAATGCATTCTTTTCCTATGTCCACTTACAGTAAAGGAATAATCTTCAGGTATTAAAACAGTTACACATATTCTACACGTATCATCAAAACTGTGAAAATGATTTCAAGAAATTCAACCTGAATTGTGACTGTTTTGGTAATGGACATGATGTCAGAATATTATAAAGGTTTTTGTTTGGGGGATACCCCAACCCACAGTCATCGTATTTCTCTATTAAGAAATGTTGGCTCCAATGGTTTGCACAGAATGTAGAAAAAGCAGCAAGGAGAACTGGCTTTTGCTTTATAAAGACACAGCAGAGCATTATTTCCACTGTACTGGAAGAATACTTTTAAGAGAGATTTCACTGGGTTGTGAGAAGTAAGCTATATTACCTAAATCCCTACTGAAAAGATGAGGGATAGTGAAACTGGAAGGTTAAACGGCTTGCTCACCATCTCATGCTAAGTTATTGGCAGAGGAAATACAGGAGAATAGCCTCTGGACTTTAAATCTGTTGCTTAGCTACTGATCCACAATAGCTCCCAACTGACTTGAACTACAGAATACCAGAAAATTCGAAGATTCATAAAAGATTATGCCTCTAGTGAAACGAAAAGTGGAAAATTTTATATAGATTGTTCTATGCATAAAGCATTTGATCACTCTTAGAGATTCTTGTTTGAATCTTCATACTAACAAAAATAAATTTCTAGGTGAAATTTGGTTGTAAACATTTATTTGAAGAAACTACCTAATTTTACCTCAAATAATCTCTTTAAAATATATGTAGACGGAGAAAATTCCTTAATCTTCATTTTTACTTTACCTTAATTGTAATAAGGAAACCTATGGTAAATCTAAGGTGATAGGCATTGTTATACACCTTATAATGGATTGAAAATTGTGTTCTTCAAAAATGTATATCAACTTTGCTGGCTCCTGATTCCCAATATTGTATTGTTGTTCACCATTTTGTCATCTTGTGTGATTTTTCTTATGTTGTAACTCTTACCTCTAGGATGTTAATGAGGCAAGATTAGCCAAGCCAGCCAAGTGCCGTTGAGTCGGATCCAACTCATGGCTTACCCTAGGTGCCAGGGTAGAACTGACCCCCGGAGTATTCAAGGAGCGCCTGGTGGATTTGAGAGTTAATACAAAGGAGGCAATCTGCAAGATTAGGATGTGTCTTAAATCAATCTCTTTTGAGACATAAAACAGCAAAGCAAGCAGGGAGACAGCACACCTCATACAACCAAGGAAAAAGAGAAAGACTAGTACATCCTTCAGATCTGGGGTCCGCACATTGAGAAGTTCTAGACTGGGGAAGATTGGTTACAGCAACATTCCCCAGAGGCAGCAGAAAGAGAAAGACTTCCTCCGGGGCTAATGCTCCGAATTCAAACTTCTAGCTTCCCAGACTGTGAGAAAATAGATTTGTCTTTGTTAAAGCTGTTGACCTGTGGTATTTCTGTTACAGCAACACTGAACAACTAAGATACACCCCCACTCTACATAAAGAGAAAGTGAAGCAGAATTAATCACTTTTGGGGATTCAAATAGTAAGTAAATTCTGATTTTAAATATACAACAGATCAGGGAAAATTTAGTTTTAGTTATAACAGTCTGCCAAGAAAAATGTTTTGATTTCAAGTAATCCTGCCTCAGCCAAAAAAAAGACACATACACACAAAAAGATGGATGTAACTTATCCACTAGTATGTATTTTCTTATTTCACTAAACACATTACAAAGAAATAGAACTCTCTGTCTAGTTTGCACTAAATAATAAAAATCGGTGTCTGTGGGAGAGCTATGTCCCTTTTCAAACTACACATTTTGCTTACTTAAGATGCATTCTGACACTCTATGCTGATCCTATGTTCTATTTCTCCGTGTAGGCATGCACAAACCTCTTGGATAGCAGCGTTGATGAAAAGATCCATGCAAACTGTAGACTGTGGGATTGCTCAACTCCAAGGTCTAGTTACATGGGGCCCCAAGGATGGAAGCTTTACCTAAGACCACAGTTCCTTTCTGTCAAACACAGCAGCTAGCAGAACATACAAAATATCACAAAGATGAAACTTCAAAATTTGTTGCTGACACTGAATTGACTACAGTCAGTGCTGAAAAATTATCAGTACTCAAAAGTCCTCTATAGCTTTCAGACTTCAAGTAATCTTTTTATATATATAAACTGAACTTTTATCATGGGCCTAATCTTAATCTATAACACTTCCCAGTCTCCACTCTAACACTACCTCTAGGATTATATAGGTCATAGGTTTACTTCATTTGTAAGTGTTTCTCAGTGTAACATAAGTAACAATATTTGAAGCACTGTTTCTAAAGCATTCTCATCTCAAAAAGACCCTTCAATTCACTCAAACTGTTAATAAATTCTTTGCTCATCTTACAGCAATTTTGGCAAATGTAAGCATTCTATAGTTTTATCCTTCTTTGTTTTGTCAGTTTTCACTAAGTCATCAAAGATTTATCTACATTTCATGAATTTCCTTCCATATATGTATTTCTGCTAATTTATTCCAATGATTTCCAGTGTTACATAACATATTTCTCTATCACGTTTATTGTCCCTGGAGTGAACACTGCCCTGTTAGCATAGCCCACGAGAACCAATAAAGCAAGTAGAAATAAGACTCAAATATTATAGCTATCAATATTCAAAATGATCATAAGCAGAAAACCTCATGTTAAACATCTTGTACTTTGGGGACAAGAGTTTAAGATTAAATGAAATAGTCATTGGTGTCATTTTTGTCAGTTTATGGTTGTATATACCAAACTCACCTCTTTCTCTCTTTTAGTTATGTTAACTGTTCTGGCATAGTAGTTAAGTGCTATCACTGCTAGCCATAAGATAGGGTAGTTTGAATCTACCAGGCACTCCTTTGAAAATCTGTGCGGCAGCTCTGCTCTGTCCTAGAGGGTCACTATGAGTTGGAATCAACTGGATGGCAACAGATTTTGAGTTGTTCAGTAGAAACACGAACGTTGGCAAAATAAATAAATAACTAACAAAAACACATTGCCATCAAGTCACTTCTCACACATAGTGATCCTGTAGGACAGAGTAGAACAACCCCATACGACTTCCAAAGAACGTGTAGTAGGCTCAAACCGTCAACCGTTTTGTTCGCAGTTGAACTAGAGCTGTATCTCAGCTTAGCCGGAGAAATCATTTCATAATAATGAATGCACATATCTCCATTTTTTAAGCAATATAACCTTAATTTTTGAAATTATTTTATTGCGCATTAGGTAGAAGTTTCCAGTTCAATTTGTCATACAAAAATTTACACATATTGCTATGTAACTCTAACTGCTCTCCTCACGCTCTGACAGCACACTCCTCTACCTTTTGTTTCTCAAGCCCTTCAGCCAGCTCCTGTTGTCCTTTGCCTCCTTTCCTAGCCTCCAAACCAGAACTGTCCTGATAGTTTCATGCATCTACTTAAGGCAAGAAGCATGATCTTTGCCAGTATCATTTTGTGTTATATACTTCAGTCCAATCTTTGTCTGAAGAGTTGGCTTCGAGAATGGTTTCACTTTCTGGGCTAACAGGGAGTCCAGGGGTCATGTCTTTCAGGTACCTTCCAGTCTATCAGCTCCTCAAGTCTGGTCTTCTAGTTCTGCACCCCATTTTTCTCGGAGCTCTTTGTTGTATTCCGTGTCAGAGCAGTCGTTGGTGGTGGCTGGACAATGTCTAGTTCTTCTGGTCTCATTCTGATACAGTCTCTGTATTATATGACCCTTTCTATCTGTCGGGCTCATATTTTCCTTATTTTTTGATGTTCTTCATTCTTCTTTACTCTAGGTAGTTTGAGACCATTTGAGGCTTCTTAGATGGCCACTTGCTAGCTTTTAAAATGCCAAAATTCACTCACCAAAGTGAAATGAAGAATATTTTCTTAATTAACTGCACTATGCCAATTGACCTAGAAATCCCCTCAAACCATGGTCCTCAGACCGCTGCCCCTGCTACTCTGCCAATCAAAGGGTTTGGTTACATTTATGAAATGTTAGTTTTAGTTTAGTCCAGTAGTGCTGACTTTTCCAGTGGTGTGTGTTGTCCCTCCCTGCAGCTGAAATAATTCTTCCCTGTCATCTAAATTTCACTGTCATTGAGTCGATTCCAACTTATAGTGACCCTGTAGAACAGAGCAGACTGTTTCATAGAGTTTCCATGAGTTGGAATCGACTTGACACTGTTTTTTTCCTTTTTTTTAACCCTCTAATTTACAAATACCCTTCTCCCTTACCCTCATAACCATCAAACTCTTTTCTTCTATGTTTAAAACTTTGTCTTGAATATTTACAATAGTGTTCTTACACAATATTTGTCCTTTTGCAACTAATTTTATTCAGCATAATGCCTTCCAAATTTTTCCAAATTTCCCACATCCATCATTGTTCTTTGTCACTGCATAGTATTGAATCGTGTGAATATCTCATAGTATTGAATTGTGTGAATATCTCATAGTGTGTCTAACCATTCATCTGTTGATGGGCACCTGGGTTGATTCCACTATCTGCTATTGTGGACAGTGCCGCAGTGAACATTGGTGTGCATGTATCTATTGATGTGGCAGCTGTTATTTCTCCAGAATAAATTCCAAGAAGCAGGGTTGCTGGATCTTACGGTATTTGTATTTCTAGTATTTTAAGAAAGTGCTAAATTGATTTCCAAAGTGGTTGTACCATTTTAGAATTCTACCAGCATTGTGTGTTACAGTCTACTCACATTCTCTCTGAAATGTATTACTGTTTTGTTTTGTTTTGTCATTAATACCAGCCTAATTGGGAGGACATTAGATCTCCTTATGAGCATTTCCTCCGGGATCTGTTAACCCCATTAATGACTTCTTTGGTGAAGTTCCTGTTCAAATATTTTGCCCATTTTTTAACTCGGTTATCTATCTTTTTGTTGTTCAAGTTTTGCAGTATCTCGTAAATATGAGCAATTAGACACTGATTAGATTTTTCCTAGCTAAAAATTTTTTCCCAGGGTGTAGGCTGTCTTTTTACTCTTTCAGTGAAATCTTTGGATGAACATAAGTGTTTGATTTTTAGGAGTTCCCAGTTATTTACCTTCTCTTCTGATGTTTCTATGTTGTTTGCAAGGTTTTGTATTCTGTTCATGCTATATTTTAGTGCTCACAACCTTGTCCCTATATTGTTTTTCCACGATCTTTATCATTTTAGATTTTATATTTAGGTCTTTGATCCATTTTGACTTAGTTTTTGTGCATGATGTGAGACACGGATCTGGTTTCATTTGTTTTATAGATGGATATATAACTATGCCAATACCATTTGTTAGAGAGCTTGTCTTTTCCCCAACTTACAGACTTGGGTCCTTTGTCAAATATCACCTGCTCATAGGTGGATGATTTTATGTATGGATTCCCAATTTTGTTTTATTGGTCCATATTTCTGTTTTTGTACTAGTACCAGGCTATTTTGACTACCATTGCAGTGTAATAGGTTCTCAAGTCAGGTAGTGTGAGGGCTCCCACTGTGTTCTTTCACTCCTTCAATAATGCTTTACTTATCCAGGGTTTCTTTTCTTTCCATATAAAGTTGGTGATTTTTTATTCTCCATCTCATAAAAAAGGTAATTGGAATTTATACTGGGATTGTATTGTATTTATAGATAGCTTTGAGTAGAACAGACGTTTTCACAATGTTGAGTCTTCCTATATGTGAGCAAGGTAGTTTTCTCCACTTACGTAGGTCTTCTTCAGTTTCTTACAGGTTTTTTTCTTTTCTTTCTTTCTTTTTTGTTTTTAGATCTTTTATATCTCTTATTAGATTTATTACTAAGTATTTTATCTTCTTAGGAGCTATTATAAATTATACACATTCAATGATTTCCTCATTGATGTTCTCTTTGTTAGTGTAAAGTAATCCAACTAATTTTTGTATGTTTACCTTATCCTGATGTTTTGCTGAACTCTTATTTGCAGTAGTTTTCTTGCAGATTGTTTGGGGTTTTCTGCACATAAGATCACATCCTTACAAATTTCTAAGTCTTTTATTTATTTTTCTTGCCTGATTTCTGTAGCTAGAACCTCAAACACAATGTTGCATAAAAGTGATGACAAAGGGCATCTTTGTCTGGTTCCTGTTCTCAAGGGGAATGTAATTTCAGATTCCATTTAACTTGATGTTGGCTGTTGGTTTTGTGTAAAACTAAAAAACGAAAAAAACACACCCACTGCCACTGAGTCAATTCTGACTCAAAGCAACCCTATAGACAGAGAACTGCACCATAGAGTTTCCAAGGAGCGCCTGGTGGATTTGAACTGCTGACCTTTTGATTAGTAGCTGTAGCACTTAACCACAATGCCACCAGGGTTTCCACTGGTTTTCTATAAATGCTCCTTATTATATCGAGGTATTTCTACTGTATTCTTATTTTGCTGAATTTTAAACATGAATGTGTGTTGGCCTTTGTCACATGCCTTTTCTGCATTAATGGATAAAATCAAGCAATAGATAAAAATCAATGGACCAGTTAGCAACACTGTCATAAATGGAAAAAGGTTTGAGGTTGTCAAGGATTTCATTTTACTTGGGTCCACAATCAATGCCCGTGAAAGCAGCAGTCAAGAAATCAAAAGACATATTGCACTGGGAAAATCTGCTGCAAAGGATCTCTTTAAAGTATTGCAATGTAAAGATATCATCTTAAAGACTAACATTAACTATACAATTGTCTGAGGGAGTTATTAGCCAGAAAACAAATGACTGTATTGGAACAACCTCCCTACTCACCTGATCTGGCCCCCAATGACTTTTTTCTTTACCCAAAGATAAAGGAAATATTGAAAGGAAGACATTTTGATGACATTCAGGACATCAAGGGTTATACAATGAGAGCTCTGATGGCCATTCCAGAAAGAGTTCCACAACTACTTTGAAGAGTGGACTAGGCACTGGCATCAGTACATAGCTTCACAATGGGAGTACTTTGAAGATGACCATAGTGATATTCAGCAATTAGATGTGAAGCACTTTTTCTGCAATGAGTTCATGAACTTAATTGGCAATCCTTGTACACATGCAAAGGCACTCAGCAATGAATTACAGAGAACTGGCTCAACCTAATTTGGAGGTTAGGACAGGCAATCAGGAAGGGAGGATCACTAGCAGGCTGTAAACTTATGGACAAAAATCTATTTAGGGTCTCTGCAAATAGAAAATGCTTAAGTTCTGTCTTCTAGAGGCCACCTGATTAAGCCAACATGGTCCAAGATAATCTGCCCTTTGACTGTAATCAACTGACTGGAGACTTCAGTCACTTTTGCAAAATCCCAGCATGACAGTTCCCAGTTTAATATTTTATTGAATAGCCTAGCCAAGCTAACACACCAAAAAGCTGTTACAGTAACCAAGTGTTCCCTTGCCAGTTTCAGAATGTTGATACCGGTTCATAAGAATGGTATCAGTCTAAAGTTGCTGTTGTAAGATGTTGTTAAGTTGGTTTCAAGTCAGAGAGACCCTGTGTACCATAAAATGAAACACTGCCTGGTCCTGCACCATCCTCACCATTGTTGTTTTGCTTGAGCCCATTGTTGCAGCCACTGTGTCAATGTATCTCATCAAGATCTTTCCCTTTTCCATGGACCCTCAACTTTATCGAGCATAATACCCTTCTTGATATCATGTCCAAAATATGTAAGATATAGTCTCAGTGTCCTTGCTTCTAAGGAATATTCTGGTTGTATTTTTTTCCAAGACAGATACACTCCTTCTTTTGGCAGACCATGATATATTTGATATTCTTTACAAAACCACAACTGAAAGGTGTTCATTCTTCTTAGGTCTTCCATATTCATTGTCCAGTTTTTACATGTGTGTGATGGCACTGAAAATACCATGGCTTGAGTCAGGCACATCTTAGTCTTCAAAGTGATTTCTTTGCTTTCCAATACTTTAAATAGGTCTTTTGCAGTAGATATGCCCAATTTAATATACCTTTTGATTTCTTGACTGCTGCTTCCATAGGTGCTGATTGTAGGATCAAGTAAAATGAAATTCTTAACAGCATCAGTGTTTTCTCCATTCACCATGATGTTGTTTATTGATCAAGTTGTGAAAATTTTTGTTTTTCTTATGCTGTGATACAATCCATACTGAAAGCTGTGGTCTTCATAAGCAAGTCCACCAAATTCTCTTCACTTTCCCAGTGAAGGTTATGTCATTTGCATAATGACACAGGATCCCTCTATCCCATGTCCAAAGTATGTAAGATGTAGTCTTACCATTCTTGCTTGTTTATTCAGTTGCTTAATAAATACATCTCAAAACTCAGCACCGTCAAGTCTATTCCTACTCACACTGATGCTATGGGACAGAGCAGAACTGCTCCATAGAGGTTCCAGTTGGACTCCAACTGCCAACCTTTTTGTTAGCAGATGTAGCATTTAATTACCAAGCAACTAGGATTTCCTAATAAATGAAAGGACTGTAGAAAAATAATACACATTTTATATACACTAAAATACACAGATATTTAAATAGGCATAGGGTAATTTACATTAAGAAAAATATTCCCACAGGAATATAACAGTTCATGATAGAGAAGTTTGAAAAAAATCCATTTTCCAGAGACAGAAAAATTATGTTTAAGATACAGTCTTACTATTTTCTCTAGTGATACTTTTTTGATTAAAAATTAAAAAAAAAAATTAAAAATGCCATTGAGTCAATTCTGAGTCACAGTGACCCTATAGGTCAGAGTAATACTGCCTCAATGGGTTCCCAAGGAGTGCATGGCAGATTTCAACTGTCTACCTTTTGGTTAGCAGATGTAGCACTTAACTACCACACCACCAGGGTTTCCTTTTTTGACTTAGTGATGGGTTTTTTTTTTTTTTTTTGCCAGATGGCTATCTTTTAATTCCAGTTACCTTGACATGGAATCCCCTTAACAGGAAGTGGTATCAATTGATACCATTGGGTATACCCCAGGATTAAAGACAAGACTGGAGAAAGATGAGATACAAGATAAAACAGAAAATGTGTAGTTGTAATATGACTAGTTCATGTGAAGTTATGGAATTTTATCTGGTAGGAAAAAATGATTAAATTTAATGATGCAGAAAGTTCATTAATGAATCACATCTTTTCTAAATGTTACTATTGAATAATGGCTTGCTTTACAAGATGAAAATATTATTAAAATATTGTATTAAAATAGATAAGCATTAATAATTTCCTTAAAAAATACCTATTATTTAAAACTAGATTTACTTTTATTATTTAAAAGTAGAATATCTTATTAATCCTTCTTTCATTAACATAGTGATTTAATATTAATATGATTCATTTCTCTTATCTTTTATTCTGAGACTAAATTATGGGTCATATCACAAGACTATTTGTATTTACATTTGAAAAATAATAATAGCACTAGAGGTAGCAGATTTAGACTTTTCAAAGTAAATTGCTGTGCAATTTAGCAGACAATGCTATGTTCCAAATGAATATTTTAGTTCTAGATCAAAATAGGATATGTTTAAGAAGCAGAGATCTAGCAACAGCATACTAATCAAATAACCTGGAATTCCATCTATGTAAGTATATCTGCCATTGGCTTTTATCTTTCTGGACCTTAGGTTCACTGACTTGCCAGAAATCATCCACTAGACTTTTCTGTTTTGCATTGGTAATGTTCATCTGTAGTTAGTTTACTATTCTTCTTTTCTTCCTCTACAAATTTATGTTAAAACTTTCCATATCTTAGGGGTAAAGATAAATGTGCTAAAACATGCATGAATACCTGAGATAACTCTTTCTTTCCTGTGTTTATTATTAACAAAGTTTAATTTAAGAATATAATGCAACATATTTGATCTTTTCTCAGTGTAAATGGCTAATAGGCAGCAAATTTGTACTGAAGTAAAAATTTTAGACCCATCAATCATGTACCAATGTTATAAAAAGAAATGAGAGTCATCCAATCCAATCCTAATTGAATATTACTGTGGAGTTAATCTCACTTGTGCTTTGATAATGCTCTTTCCTGTGGTTGAAACTTATTTCTAATTCTTCATTAACCTCTCTGTATTACTCTACTGCACTGGGGAAAATCATGTTATCTAGTGTACGTTATAGAATGGTCTGATACAAATCCATATCTGTCACACTAAGAAATAAATGACACACCAAAGCCACAAGTGATCAATACAATTTCAGAAAGTCTACTCTTTTATAAATATGCTCTCTCTCATAAGAGCAACTCCGTCTTTTTCTCACTCATCTTTATATACTCATTTCATGTATGTCCACATGCTAGCAATCTTACACTAACATATTCTTTATAAAATTTGACTTTATTTTTGACACTATAGTAAACTGAGATCAAATGAGAAAATCATTTTGTGTCTTCTTTTGTGAAAATTAATGCCCTATTTGATAATTATGGAGTATCTCATGTTAATTTTTTCACTCAGGAAATAATAATTGAGATGGAATCAAGATAGTGAGCTAGACACACATCTCCTTAACTCCTAAAACTAAAGCCTGGCTTGATAATTAAACAGAGCTTTCTGGACTCCCACTGAACCCTAGAACATGGCACAGGGCTGTCAGTTTGGACTACATGCAACTGAATGGAAAACATCTTCTCTTTTGCTGATGCCCACCCTCGTTGAATGACTGACTCTTGTGGACTGAAGGTAACTGGCATTTTTAACTTTCTTTTCTTTTTGCTAGATGACACATGGGGAATGGACTTAACTGACAGCAAAGCTCAGCCACACTGCTTATGTGATCAGTGGGTGGAATAGCCACATTTTGAGAGCATGGCTCTGGACTCAGAGCAGCACAGCACCTCCACCCTCTCTTCGCATACCTCGGCCATACATTTGGCTATTTCACAGGGCGCAGGACAGCTTCTTGAGGATGCCATCTTGTTTGACTGAGAGGCAGAGTTACCCAAACAGAGGCCTCTGCAGGGGCTAATTCCCAGGCTGGGAGGCAGTGTCAGCCAGGGGAGCACTTCTCCAGCAGAAGAGCTGTGTTCAGCACAGTGTAGCCTTATAGGTGGGGCTCAGCAGGGGTTGGCAGTAGGGCAATAGCCTATGCGTACTTCGATCTACATCACAGCATCTGGGGATGGCTGTAGAGGTGCCTCCATTGCCAGCTGGAAAGAAGGGCTTGCACACCTAACAGCCTGACTGATTCTGAAAGCCACCACACAGTTTTACCTTTGAAAACAAGACTGCCTAGAGAAATAACTGTGATGCAACCCAACGGCATCTTTTCCAGTCTCTGCTGACCCACATCATAGGGTCGGCTGATGCGCCCTTCCCAGAGTCTATAAATGGGGCCGAGTCTTTGCCAGCCAGGAGGTGGAGCCTGCTGCCCCAGAGATTCCACTGGACCCACTCACTGGAGTACATACAGGTGGCTAGTGATCAACTTCTTTTTCAGATTTGCACCTCAGCTCCTGTTAAGGTAACATAAGGGAAACTAAACAGCTTCTAGATGCCCAGAAAGCAATAAAACCCGGCCAAACATTTAAAGAAAAATACACCCATGTCTCCAGAAAACTCCCAAAAGACACAGCCAAAGAACTTTCCAGATACAGAACACTTTCTGAACTATCAGAGGTTAAGTGCAAAAGAATTCTATATGCAGCCCAGTTAGACATTATACAAAATGCAGCAGAGCAAAATGAAAAATTAATCAAGCTCTTTGAACTGAAGGAATATCCGTATTCTGAAATCTGACAGATCAGTAACAAAACTACGGAATTAGACAATGTAATTCAAAACCAAAAGAAGAATGGAACAACTGTAAACTAGACTTACTAAGCTTGAAGATAGAGCTGCTGAAACCAGCATTTATGAGGAGAAATCAGAGAAAAGAAACAAGAAAAATGAACAAGCATTAAGAAACATGTGGGACTCTATGAACAAGAACAATCTATGATTAATTGTAGCTCCTGAACAGGAAGGGGTGCCTGAAAACAAAGAGTATTGTTGTTGAATTGCTGACAGAAAACTTCCCTGAAATTAGCAGATAAGAGAATAGATATCCAAAATGCATCTCGAACACCACTCAATACAGATCCCAAAAGAAAGATTTCAAGACATACTGTAATCAATTTAACAAAATGAAACATAAGCAGAAACCCTTAAAGACAGTAAGACTCAAAGCAAAGATAACATTTGGAGGGAGACCCTGTAGGCTTTCATCTGACTTCTCAGGAGAAACGATGCTGGCATGGAGGCAATGGGATGACACATTCAAAGCCTTGAAGGATAAGAACTTCCAACCAAGAATTACATATTCTGCAAAACCATCTTTCAAATATGAAAATGAAATTAAGACATTCACAGATAAACAGAAACTCAGAAACTTTGTAAAAACCAAACCAAAGCTACTGAAAGAAGCACTTGGTTTAGAAGAACAAAACTGTTGACTCTATATTTTTAGGAGGCAATACAGGATACACCATTCAGAAACCTACTCAGTTAGGGAAGGCCCAAAACTCAATCAAAGCTATAATATTAAAAGAAGGGATCCACTGATCATATCATGAGAGCTATATCATTCTATTAAAAAGAGGGATTTACCACAGTAGTTATAGTCCTTTCAGAAGGGGAAGAACTTAGTAAAATATGTAGAAGTTAAAATTGGATTTAAACATAGATCATTAAGGTGGATTACAGGGGTAGCTGCAAAGCACAATAAAGATGCAATATATCAAACCAAGAAATGCAACACAGGAGTCTCAGCAAACACAAAACCAACACTGAAAAGGGGAGAAATCAACACATTAAAGAAGAATGTCCCAGAACAGAATACTAAGAGCAACAGAGAAAACATCAACACAAAAATAAACACATCACAATAACAGCACTAAACACATACCTATCAATAATTAAGTTAAATGTACATGGACTGAACACACCAGTAAAGAGACAAAAAGTGACATCTTGGAACCAAAGAAACGACCCATTTATATTTTGTTTACAAGATACTCATCTTAGACTTAAAGATACGAACAAACTGAAAATTAAAGGATGGAAGAATACACACCAGGCTAACAATATACAAAGAAGAGTAGGCGTGACAATACTAATCTCAGATAAAATACATTTTAATTAAAACCCACCACCATAGACAAGGATGGACACTATTTATTGCTGAAAGGTCCAATACACAAGCAGGACTTAACAATATTCAATATCTTTGCACCCAGTACTAAAGCTTGTCAATAGATCAAAGAAACTGACTACATTCAAAAGTGAAGTATATCACTCCACAGTAATAATAATGAGAGGAGACTTCAACACTCCTCTCTCAGTATTGGACAGATTATCTAGAAAAAAACTCAGTAAAGACACAGAAGATCTTATTGCAACAATCAACCAACTTGACCTTATTGACATATACAGGTCTTTTCATCCATCAATGGATAAGTACACCTTCCTCTCCAATGCACATGAAATATTCTCTAGAATAGACCATGTGTTAAGTCATAAAGCAATTCTCTATAAAATACAAACCACTAATTTTCTGCAGTGCATTTTCTTGGACCATAGAGCCATAAAAGTCAAAATCAATAACAGAAAATTCATAAGTAAAAATTCAAACTTATGAAAACTGAACAACACTTAGCTCAAAAAGCCTTGAGTTACAGAAGAAATCAAGGACAAAATAAAGGAGTTTACAGAATCAAAGGTGAATGAAAACATATCCTACCAGACTCTAGCAAAAGTGGTTCTCAGAAGTCAGTTATCTCTATCACTGCATATATACAGAAAGAAGAAAGGGCCCAAATTAAAGAATTAACCTTACAGCTTGAACAAGTAGAAAGAGAGCAACAGAAGAACCTGTCAGGCACCAGATTATAAGGATTAGAGCAGAACTAAATGAATTAGAGAATAGAAAAGCAATCTAAAAAGTTAACAAAATCAAAAGCTGGTTCTTTGAAAACATAAACAAAATTGATAAACCATTGACTAAACTTACCAAAGAAAAACAGCAGAAGATACAAATAACTCGATTAAGAAAGGAGACATTACAACAGACTCAGCTGAAATAAGAAAATATCATAACAGAATACTATGAAACACTTTAACAGCTTTGAAAACCTAGAGGAAATAGACAAATTTCTAGATTCATATCACCCACCAAGATTATCTAAAGGAGAGGTAGATCAACTTAAATGTATCACAAAGGAAGAGATTGAAAAAGTTGTCAAAAATCTGCCAACCAAAAAAGTCCTGGCCCAGATGGCTTCACTGCAGAATTCTACCAAACTTTTGAAGAAGAGTTAACTCTAATACTATTGAGGCTTTCACAGCATACAAACGGATAGAATACTCCTAAATTCATTCTATGAAGCCAGCATAACCCTAATACCAAAGCTAGGGAAAGATCTCACAAAAAAAGAAAATTACAGACCAAGATCATTCATGAACCTAGGTGCTAAAATCTTCAACAAAATTCTAGCCAACAGAATTCAACATCATATAAAAAACATAATTCATCATGATCAAGTTTCACTCCAAGGATGCAAGGCTGGTTGAACATCAGAAAAACAATTAATGTAATCACACATTAATAATACAAAAGATAAGAATCACCTGATTTTGTCAATTGATACAGAAAAGGCATTTGACAAAGTTCAACACCCATTTATGCTAAACACTCGCAGAAAAATAGGAATAGGCAGCAAATTCCTCAATGCAATAAGGGCCATTTGTACAAAGACAACTGCCTATGTCATCCTGAATGTGGAGAGACTGAAATAATTTCCCTTGAGAGCAGGAACTAAACAAAGCTGCCCACTCTCACCACTTCTATTCAACATTGTGCTAGAAGTTCTAGCCAGAACAATTAGACAAGACCAAGAAATAAAGGGCATCTGCATTGGCAAAGAAGAAGTAAAAATCTCCCTATCTGCAGATGATATGATTGTATATGCAGAGAATCCAAAGGAATACATAACTAAACTATTGGAACTAATAGAGGAATTTTGCAAAGTATCAGGATACAAGATAAACATAAGTAAATCAGTAGGATTCCGTTATACCAACAATGAGATTATTAAAAAAGAAATCTCCAAATCAATTCCATTTACTATAGCCCCCAAGAAGATAAAATACCTAGGAATAAATCTAACTAGAGAAATAAGAGATCTTTACAAAGAGAACTACAAGACCTTCCTACAAGAAAATAAGAGAGACTCAAAAAAAATGGAGTAGTCTGCCCTGCTCATGGATAGGAAGACTCAACATTGTGAAAATGTCTCTTTTACCCAAAGCAATCTACTTATATAATGTAATCCAAATACAAATTTCAGAGATCTTTTTTAATGAAGTGGAGAAACAAATCACCAACTATGTTTGGAAAGGGAAGAAACCTTGGATAAGTAGAGAACTACTGAAGAAGAACACACTGGAAGGCGTCTCACTACCTGACTTTAGAACCTATTACACTGCCACAGTTGTCAAAACAGCCTGGTACAGGTACAAAAAGAGACAAATAGACGGATGGAATAGAGTTCAGACTCCAAAGCTGCCACTATCCTCCTATGAGCAGTTGATATTTGACAAAGGCCCTAAGATTGTAAACTGGGGTAAAAGCCGTCTCTTTAACAAGTGGTACTGGCAAAATTGTATATCCATCTGTAAAAAATAAAAGAAGATCCATATCTCACACCTTATACAAAAATGAACTCAAATTGCATAAAAGACCTAAATATTAAATCTAAAACAATAAAGATCATCCAAGAAAAGGCAAGATCAACAATAGTAGTTTTAATACACAACTTAGACTTCAAAATCTGGCAAACAAAGCACGAGCAACAGAACAGAAAGTAGATAAATGGGAACTACTAAGAATCAAACACTTTTGCTCATCTAGAGACTTATCGAAAGAATTAAACGACGACCTTCATAATAGGGAACAAATATTTTGCAACTATATGTCAGCCTGATGTCTGATCTCTATAATCCACAAGGTACAGAAAAATATCAACAAGAAATGGGTAAATAACCCAATTAAGCCCTGGGCAAAGGAGACGGACAGACTCTTCTCTAAAGATGACATACAGGCAGCCAAAAGATATATGAGGAAATGCTCACAATCATTAGCTATTACAGAAATTCAAACCAAAACTATTACTGAGATATCATCTCACCCCTACAAGGTTGGCCATGATCCAAAAAACACAAAACAACAAATACTAGAGAAACTGGAACTTCACTATACTGCTGATGGGATTGAAAAATGAAATCACCTCTTTGGAAAGTGATCTGGAGCTTCCTTAAAGCTGGAAATAGATATACCACTTGATCCAGTAACCCCACTGCTTGGACTATATCCTACAGAATTAAGGACAGTCACACAAACAGATATGTGTACATGAAAGTTTATTGTAGCACTGTCCACAATAGCAAAAAGATGGAATCAACAGATGAATGGATTAAAAACCTATGGTATATATACTCAGTGGAGCACTATGCAATGATAAAGAACAATGGTGACTTTAGGAAGCATCTCATAACCTGGTTTCAATTGGAAGACATTATGTTGTGTGAAATCAGTCAGCAGCACAAGGTCAAATATTGTATGAGATTCCTACTATAAGGATTTAAAAACAGACTCATTTACAGAAGAAAAGACTCCGACAGATGCAAGGGTGGGAGGAACGGAGGGAGATGGTTGGTTATAGATTAGTTGACAGAAATTTGGTTGGGTGAAATCAGTGACAGCACACATTAGAAAGAAGATGAATTTAACTAGACTTGAACATAACCTGAAAATTCTTCCAATCTTAACCCAATACTGCAAAGATAGAGTATCAGAGGGTAGGGGTCCAGGGACCATGCTCTCAGGGACATCGAGGCCAGTTGGCGTAAGTAGCTTATTGTTAAGAGAGTCTTCTGCACATCATATAGGTGAGTGGTGTCTGGGGTCTTAAAAGCTAGCAAGCTGCCATCTGAGGAACCCCAAATAGTCCCAACTCAGCTGGAACTGATGATCGCCAAGGACAACAATGATATGAGGGAAAAAGTGCTTAGAAGACAGAAAGACCCATATGAATGGGTGACTATATCAACATGTGACCAGAAGAACCAGATGGTGCCTGGCCACCACAAATGACAGCCATGATTGGGCTCACAATATGGAGTTCCAGTGGTAACACAAGAAACAAAGGGGTGCACCCTAAGAACTCAACTAAAAGACCACAGTTGATGGTCAAAGGCCTGAGAGTTCCCCTGGAAGCATGGCCCCTAGACCTGATGCTGCCCCGATCATAAGATCATTACAGTGGTCAACCCTTCAGATAGGATTGGAATGGACTCTGGGACAGAGAGTGACCATAACATGTGTACACTTGATGGTTCTATGCCTCTATAGGATGTCGTTCTACTGACCTCTTACTAGAGAGGAGTGGAGAGGGTGACGAGGAGGGGACAGGAGATTGTTTAGAGGATATGACATGTATGGGATGGAAAGGTGGTGTGCTATCACCAGAGAAGGAGAGCAGAGGGAGCTGCAGATAGATGGGCATGCAAATTTAAATTGTATTGTAAACTTTCACTCAATCACAATAAAAAAGAAAAGAAAAGAAAAGAAAAAATAAAGCATTACACCCACAGTCTCTTTACAATAAAATCTTTTGAATAAGATACTTTGCCGTCAATTTACATTGACTATTCACAGGTGCTTCTTGGAATCTTGACAGCAGTTTTTTTTTTTTTTTATTGTTCACTTGCTTGGAAACCCTGGTAGCACAGTGTCTAATTGCTACAACTGCTAACCAAAAGGTTGGCAGTTCAAATCCACCAGGCATTCCTTGGAAACTTTGTGGGGCAATTCTGCTCTGTCCTATAGGGTTGTTATGAGTCAGAATCAACTCGACAGCAGTGGGTTTGTTTTCTAATTCACTTGCTTATTAATCTGTCCATAAATGGCATACTTTTACTCCTTAATTATTTATTAGTTATTATTCATTACAGACAAAAATAAAGGACAGAAACAGAAGAGAGAAGAAAACTGAAAACAATTAGCTTTTGAATACTAAAAGAATAATTAGAATTAAATTACTAACATAAAAATTGGGATTTCCTAAACTAGACCCAATTTAAATGTCCAATAATAGAAAAAGTCTAATATAAAATATTCCATATTGATAGAATACAATACTATATAAAAATAATAATTTTGATCTAAATTTATTGACATAAAAATATTAACAGAATATCATTAAAATGAAAATTTTAAATGTAACTACGTTACTTGATATATGTGTGCTGTGTGCCTCTGGACTTTAAATAGTAATTTTGCTGAGGTGTGTATTGTTATAGATTTGGAGGATACTTTCTCATTCAACTTTTCTGTTTTCTGAATTACTAAATTGCAGTATCAGTTATTAGACTAAAATAGCATACAGATTTAATTTATATAGTTAGTTTTTATAGTGTTTTTTGACATTTAACTTTTTTTCTTTAACAGTTGACTATTCAGTCACAGTTGACGTGACATGTTAGGACAATCTGTAACTGTTTTGCAGATAGCTAAGTTTTTTACCAATAATAATCTTAGTTTCATAATCATATTCATTTCTCTGGATCCAGCAAAGCATGTCCTATTTCACTGCAGTAGGAACAGAGAGACTGAGCAAACTTCAGGCTTGGATGGAGACTCTCAGGGGAGCAAATAGAGCCTAAATACAGCTGTTGGAAGCATAGCCTTGCAGTGAGAACATATTATCCCAAAACCATGTTCTTAAATAATACCTGATATCAGTTCACTTGTATACAACTTTACAGATTAGCAAAAGGAGTAATAAGTGTTAGAGATATATGATACATGTAAAAGAAAGAGGATAATTGCTGGTCTGAAACATTGATATACAGAAATATAATCAAGTTAATTTTGGTCATTTTGCCAGCCAACCTCATAAACAAAATTGGAAAATGAACCAGAATCCACTTTTTTTTGCTTTAATTATTTTTGTTGTGCTTTAGATGAAGGTGTACAGAACAAACCAGTTTCTCATTAAACAGTTAGTACATACATTGTTTTGTGACTCTGGTTAACAACAGGTCAACATTCTCCTCCCTTAACCTTAAATTCCCAATTACCAGCTTTCACGTCCTCTCCTACCTTCTAGTCCTTGCCCCTGGGCTGGTGTGCTCCTCTAGTCTCATTTTGTTTTATGGGCCTCTGGATCTTTCTGACAGGTAAAGTGACTTCATTACAGAGCTGAAAAAGGTATGTGGAGGAGGGCAGGGGGCAGACTCTCAGGGATTCTTCAGTCTCTGTCAGTCCAGTCTTATCTCTTTGAGTTAAAATTTTGTTACTCACTTTTCTCTACCTCTGGGACCCTCTGATGTAATCCCTGTCAAAGTAGGCAGGAGTGGTAGCTGGGCACCACCCAGTTCTACCTGACTCAGACTGGTGGAGGTCACAGTAATTGTGGTCCATTGGTTATTTGGACTAATCTTTTCCCTTGTATCTTTACTTTTCCTTATTCTCCCTTGCTCCCAAAGAGGTGAGATCAGTAGAATGTCCTAGATGGCCTCTTACAGGCTCTTAAGATGCCAGACACTACTCACCAAAGTAGAATACTTTCCTTAATAACTATATTATGCCATTTGAGCTAGATATTCCTCGAGATCATGGGCCTCACAGCCCTCAGCCTCGCAATTAGGTCCTTCAGGGAGTTTGGAAAGGTCTATGGAGCCTCCGTGATGTTGCCATGTAAAGTTGGGCTGGTTTCCCCAAGACACTGTGTACTGTCTTACTTTTCACCAGAGTAACCACTTGTCTATTATCCATAACATTGCTACCCCTCCCTCCCTCAAGATCACTAAAGACTGTTTCTGTGAGTAAATCATTTCATGAGTTTTTATAGTAGTTGTCTTGTACAATGCTAGTCTTTCTGTGATTGACTTATTTCACTCAGCATAATGCCCTCCAATTTCCTCCATGTTACGAGATGCCTCACAGATTCATCATGGCTTTTCATTGTTGTGTATTACTACACTGTGTGTATATACCACAGTTCATTTAGCCATTCGTCTGTCAATAGTCATTTTAGTTGTTTCATCATTTTGGTATTGTAAACCATGCTGCAATGAATCTGGGTCTGTAGATTTCTATTTGTGTGTCGACTCTTATTTCTCCAGGATATATTCTTAGGAGTCGGACTGCTGGATCATGTGCTATTCCTATTTCTAGTTTTCTAAGGAAGTGCCATGCTGTTTTTCAAAATGGTTGTGTCATTTTGCATTCCAACCAGCAATGCATTAGAGTTCCAGTGTGCCCACAGTCTCTTCAGTATTTATTATTTTCTATTTTTTTGATCTGTGTCAGTAATGCTGGGGTGAGATGGTGTGTCACCATAGTTTTGATTCACATTTGTCTAAATGGCTATAGGGTCATTATGAGAAAGCACTGACTCAACAGCAA
Source organism: Heterohyrax brucei (assembly GCA_028571685.1). Classification (NCBI taxonomy): domain Eukaryota; kingdom Metazoa; phylum Chordata; class Mammalia; order Hyracoidea; family Procaviidae; genus Heterohyrax; species Heterohyrax brucei. Next base: position 93,268,695 of record CM053146.1, read on the forward strand.
TGGGTTTGGCTTTAGTTTTAAAGGCTACTGATCTCCAGCATTTCTTTTTGTGTCTGTTGGATACTTGAATGTCATCTTTGGTGAACTCTTTGTACATTGCTTTGCCCACTTTTTATTCAGACTGTTTGTCTTTCGGTTGTGGAAGTGTTGAATTTTCTTGTAGATTTTAGAGATTAGGCTACTGACTGATTTGAAATAGCCAATTTTCTTCCCTAAGCCTGTAAGTTCTCTTTTTAAATATTGGGTAAAGTCTTTTGATGAACTTAAGTATTTATCTTTAGAAGATCGCAGTTATCTAACTTATCTTCTGGAGTTCCTATATTGCTATTTATGCTTTGTATCCTGTTAATGCAATGCTTTAGGGCTTCTGAGAGTTGATCCTATTTTTTTCTATGAACATTATGATTTTTTAATTTTATTTAGGTCTTTGATTCATTTAGAGTTAGTTTTTGTATATGCTGTACAGTGTAGGTCGTTTCACTTTTTTGCAGATGAACATCATGACGGGCATGTTTTGACAGCTTCATTTAGTAAAAAGACTGTCTTTTCTCCACTTGATGGACTTTTGGTCTTGGACAAAGATCAAGTGACCCAAGGTAAATGGATTTATATCTGGTTTCTCAATCCTGTTCCACTGGTCAAGGTATCTATTGTTGTACCAATACCAGGCATTTTTACTTCTTTCATTGTACAGTAGCTTCTGAGTTTAGGTATTGTGAGACACAACCTTTATTTTTCTTCTTCAATAGTACTGTACGTATCTGGGGATTATTCCCTTTCCATATAAAGTTAATAGTAAGTTTTTCCATCTCGTTAAATGTTTCTGGTATTTGGATCAGGATTCTTTTTTTTTGTTAACCACTTTCAGTAGAATTGTCATTTTCACAATGCTGAATTTACTTATCCATGATCATGGAATGTTTTTCCATTTATGTAGATCTCTTTTGGTTTCTTGCTGTAGTGTTTTAGAGTTTTCTTTGTATAGGTATTTTACATCCTGGTAGATTTATTCTTAAGTATCTTTTTTTTAGGGGCTATTATAAATTGTAATGTTTTCCTAATTTCTTTTTCATCATTCTATTTATAGGTGTACAGGAACCTAACTGAGTTTTGTAAGTTTATCTTGTGTCCTGTTAGTCTACTGAATCTTTTTCTTAGTTCCAGTAGTTTCCTCAAGAAGTCTTTTGGTTTTCTACATATAGTATCATATCACTTGCAAATAGGGAGAGTTTAACTTCTTCTTTACCAGTCTGGGTACCCTTTATTTTTCTTGCATTACTACTCTATCTAGGACTTTCAACACAGTGTTCAATAAAAGGGGTGATAATGGGCATCCCTGTCTTATTCCTGTTCTCAAGGGGAATGTTTTCACCTTCTCTCCATGAAGAATGATGTTGGTTGTTGGTTTTGTATAGATACCTTTTATGATGTTGAGAAATTCCTCTTTTTTTTATTTAATATAACTGAGTGAAAATGTACATTCCCGTACTCATGTGGGTCTCTCTGTCTTCTGGGTTGTCTTTACCCCATGTCATTTTGGTCCTTGGTGACCATCCGTTCCTGCTGAGCTGGGACCATTTGCTGTGCCCTCGGATGGCAGCTTGGCAGCTTTTAAGACCCCAGGTGCCACTCACCAATGTGGAGTGCAGAGAGCTCTCTTAGAAAAATGCTAGTTGTGCCAATTGGCCTCGATTTCGCCTAAGAGCATGGTCCCGTGCCCCCGCCCCAGCTATTCTATCCTTGCAATATTGAGTTGAGATGGAAGGACTACTCAAGTTATACTGAAGTCCACTTAATGTTGTTCTTGTTTCTAATGTATGTTGAGAAATTTCTGTTCTATAACTGTTGTATTGAGACTTTTTTAAAAATCAGGAATGGGTTTTGGGCTTTGTGGAATGACTTTTCTACATCATTTGAGATGATCGTGTCATTTTTATTTCTTTCCTTTTATTTATTTGGTGGATTACATTTATTTATTTTCTAGTGTTGAACCATCCTTGCATACCTAGTATCAATCCTACTTGGTCACAGTACATGATTTTTTTGATATAGTGCTGAACTCTATTGATCAAAATTTTGTTGACAGTTTTGTTGAGAATTTTTGCATCTCTATTCATGAGAGACATTGGTCTACAATTTTTTGTTGCTGTTGTTATGTCTTTGCCTGCTTTTGGTATCAGAGTTATGCTGGCTTCATAGAATGAATTTGGAAGTATTCCTTCCTTTTCTGTGTTCTGAAATAATATGAACAGTATTGGTGTTAGTTTTTCTCTACATTTTTGGTAGAATGCTCCAATGAAGCCGTCTGGGCTACAAATTTTTGTTGTTGGGGGGTGGTTTTCTGTTTGTTTAATTACTTTTTCAGTGTCTTGTGGGTCTGTTCTGATTTTGAACATCATTTTGTATTCCATTGGGTAGGTAGTGGTTTCTAGAAATTTGTCCATTTTCTCTAGGTTTTCAAATTTATTGCTGTATCGTATCTCCTAGGACTTTGTTATGATTCTTTTTATCTCAGTAGAGTCTGTTGTAATGTCTTCTGTTTCATTTCTTATTGTGGTTATTTGTGTCCTCTCATGTTTTTTTTTCTTTTGTCAATTTGGCTAGTGTTTTGACCATTTTGTTGATCCCCTCAAAGACCCAATTTTTGGTTTTGTTCATTCTTTGTATTGCGTTTCTATGCTCTATTCCACTTATTTCTGTTTTGATCTTTATTATTTCTTTCGTTTTGTTGGCTTTGAGCTTCTTTTGCTGTTCTATTTCTATTTGTTTGAATTGTGTAGCTAACGTTTTGATCTTATTTCTTTTTCATTGTGCGCATCTGTTGTAATGAATCAACCTCTGAGGACTGCCTTTGCTGTAATTCAAAGGTTTTCATATAATGTAGACTTCTCATTTGATTTTAGGAATTTTTTTTTATTCCATCTTTGATTTCTTCTTCCAAGTAGTTTTCAAGCAGGGTGTTATTCAGCTTCCATGTAACTGTCTTTTTTTTTTTTTCTTTGCTCCTCCTGTTAATTTCTCCTTTGTTCAAGTTGTGGTCAGAGCAGATACTTTGTATTATCTCTGTGTTTTCAATTTGTTGAGGGCTGCTCTGTGGCTTAAGATGTGGTCTATTCCAGAGAACATTCCAGGTGTGTTAGAAAAGAATGTGAACTTTGCAGCTGTTGGGGGAAGTGTTCTATATACATGCTTGTGAGGTCAAGTTGGCTGATTGTGCCCTTTAGCTCTTGTGTGTCTTTGTTGACTTTCTCTCTAGAAGTTCTGTCCTGTACAAAAAAGGGTGTGTTGAGTCTCCTACCATTATTGTGGACTGTCATTTTCTCTTTCCAGTGCTGGTAGAGTTTGTTTTATATATTTTGGAGCCCTGTCATTGGATGCATAGATGTTTTTATGGTTAAATCTTCATGATGGTTCATCTATTTAAGAACATTATCTAGTTCCCTTCATTGTCTTTCATCCTGGATTTTGTTTTAAAGTCTAAGTATCACTCTTTTATTGGCAGTTATTTTCTTGATATCTAATTACCGTCTGATTTTTAATAAATTCACATCCCAGTTGTGTTTACTTTAGACATGGATCTATTTTATCCATTCTGTCACTGTCTCCTTATAAGTGTATTTACATCACGTACATTCAGTGTAATTATCGATAGGCTTGCATGTATTGCCATCATTTTGTAGTGCTTTTCTTTGTGGTACCGGCATTTTCTTTGTTCTTCTTTCTCTCCTGTGCTACATTCTTGTGGTTTGTGGATTTCCTTATTTTTTGTTTGTTTGTTTGTTTTAATATGTGTATCTAGATTTCATTTTTACTGAGAGTTTATTTTTAATTTTTTATGAGTAGGAGTGCTAACTTTGTTTGTGGTTACCTTGAAATTTATCCTTATCTTACTAGACTTGAATCAGTCTACTATTACTTGGTATTGTCTTGCCTTCCACTCCAATAGTAAGTTCTATACATAAACTATTTATTCCTTTTTTAAATTGTTCTAATGTTGTAGTCATTTACAGATCAACCTCTCCAGTTCCCTGTTGCAATTCTTTTGGCTCTGGACAGTCACTGACAGCTCATTTCCTACATTGATATTTGGCTGGTAAAAACCTGTATCCTAGATTCAGACTGTGCTGTAATGTTTCTTTAAAGCATAAAGGACTCCCTTTAATAATTCTTGTAAGTTTGGCTTTGTTTTTTCTTATTCTCTTAATTTTTGTTTTTCTAGAAATGTCCTAATTTCACTATCATATTTGAATGACAGTTTTGCTGAGTGTGGTGGTCAGGATTATGTCAATTTGTCTACTATATATTTGGATGCTGTATTAAGTGGCAGGGCGGGGTTTGTGGTGGCTCCCTGCCCCTCAGCTCTCATCTCGCGACCTTTCACTACAGCTGCTGGTAGCTCACATGGCCAGGAGCTCCTGCTCTGTTCTCCCAGCTTCTCCTTCAGGGACTTGAGCTAGCAGCTGTTGGACTCATCAGTCCTTACAGTCGGCACTTGAGAGTCCTGCTCCCTGACCTGCCGATCCTGGGTTCGCCAGCCCCTGCTACTCCTGCTCCCTGACCTGCTGATCCTGGGTTCGGCCAGCCTGTGTCACTTCGTCTTGCCACCAGCTTGGGGTCCACTGACCTACACAACTGGTGATCTAGAACTCTGGCCTCTGACTTGCTGACTTTGGGTTCCCCAGCTTCTGTGGCCACGTGAGGCTTGTGCCAGAGCTTGGGACATTCAGCTTCTGTGATTACGTGAGCTGTTTCCTATATTTGTATCTATCTATCTATCTACCTACCTATCTATCTATCTAATAAATCTTTCCTTGTACCTACACGTGTTACTGGTTTTGCTTCTCTAGAAAACCCAGCCTAAGACACTGGGTATATTATTCTTGTTGGTAATTTATTTTTCTTTCAGGGTTTTAGATTTCTCTTCCCATTGTTTTCTTGCCTGATTGGTTTCTGTCAAATAATCAGAGCTTAGTCTTATTGTTTCTCTTCTGTGTGTGACTGTTTTTCCAGAGTTGCTTTCAAAATCTTTTCTTTCCCTTTGGTTTTAGTGAGTGTGATTATGATATGCCTTGCTGATTTTCTTTCAGTCTCTATCCTCCTTGTGGCTTGTTGAGCTTCTTGGAAAATCAGCTGTTGATCTTTCACGCTAACAGAGAAGTTTTCTGTCAGTAATTCTTCAGTGATCTTCTGTTCTTTATTTTCTCTCATTCCTCTAGAACTCTGAGTACTTGAAGATTTTTCACTTTTGATTGTATTCCACATGATTGTCAGGGTCTCTTCATTTTCCTTAATTCTTTTTTTCTGAAATTCCTCCAAGTGTTTGTCTTCAGTTCATCCTATCCTGTCATGTATTATTTCAAACTTGCTCCTCAGCCCTTCCATGGCACTGTTTGTTTGTGAATCTTGTTTATTTTTTAGATTTCTAACTGTTATTTTGCATTCGTGTCAGTCATCTTGTGCTGCTATAAAGAAATACCACACTGGATGGCTTTAACAAAGAGAAGTTTATTTCCTCATAGTGCAACAGGCTGCAAGTTTGAATTCAGGGCTTTGGCTCCAAGAGAAGGCTTTCCCTCTCTGTGAGCTCTAGAGGAAGGTTGTTGTGTTGCACCAGTCTTCCTTCGGTCTGGGAGCATCTCACTGGAGGATCCTCAGGTCTAAAAGATACACTCTGCTCCTTGAGCTGATTTCTTCATGGTATGAGGCACTTTACTCTCTGTTTGCTTCCCTTTCCTTTTATCTTTTGTAACACAAAAGGCGGTGCAAGCCACACTCCTAGGAAACTCCCTGTACATTGGATTAAGAAACTGACATTAATAAGGGTGTTACAGGCCCACCTTAATCCTCTTTGATATAATCCAGTCTTGCTCTATTAATCACAGGCACAGATTAGGATTTACACCATATGAAAATCACAAAATGGAGAATAAACATATGATAATGGGAATCATGAACTAGCCAAATTAATACACACATTTTGGGTGGGGATATAATTCAGTCCAGGGCAGTATGATTTCCAGTTGTGAATTTATTTTGGCATTTTGTTCTTGTATTAGTTTTCTGAACTCTCATGAATTTCTCTACCTCTACCATGAATTCATGTATTTTTCCATCATTTTTGTCTGTTTTTGCTTCAATTATTTATTTATTCAGAATATTAGAAATTTAAATCCCTTGTCAAGTAGTTCTAGTGCCTTTTCTTCTGCTGGAACATCATCAGGTATTTTATTTTTCGATGTCTACTGATACCATCCTGTCCTTTTTAAAAATAAATTTTGATATTGTCTAGTGTCTTCAGAACATTCAGTCATTATTTTCTTAATAAACTGATTGTCAATCTATTTATTTTGTCTTGCTTTTTGTTTTATTTGATAATGTCAGAGCAGATAGCCTTTGAGCTCATTGCTAAGTTGTAGTTACAATACTTTCCACCTCCTTGTCCAAAGGGTAGGGCAAGTCACTTAGCTATGGTGCAGCAGAGCAGGTCCAGATGAATGAGATGGGCTGGGATTGGTTGTTTGTGGCATATACTAGGATGGTAGGGCAGCCTAGGAATCAGTACTGGGCAGGTTCCAGTAGGCCATGTCTGTGGTGCACAGATGTGTTATTTCCAGTGCATGGTGCAGGTAGGCAGGCAGGAAGGAGGAGATTTTGATGTGTGGAGGTAAGATGGGTATAGAACAGAGGAGACAGAAAAAAAATAGTGCTATGGGAACTTGCTACTGGAACAGAATGATCAGAAACCAAGAAATGGAGTAAAGGAAAAAAAAGATTTAAAAAATGACTAGATAAAAATTTAGAAAAGAACAGAAAGTCCCCCAGGGATCTGCCTGTGTACCTGCAAAGACTGGGAAAGTATCTCCTAGGCTTAAGAGTATTCTCTGGCTAGAAGTGGTGCAGATGTCACACAGTGTCAAGTATTTAGGAGAAAGGAAAACAGTGCAAGCACAGACAGAGGATAACTGAGAAATGAAGAAAGACAGACAGCAAGTAAGTGAAAAACAAAAAAAAAACAAGAAATGCTCCCAGGGATCCCCAAAACATTGCTACTTAGACTGGAGGAGTGGGTCCTAAAACATTCAGTAAAGCCCAGCTAGAAGGAACTCCCAACCTGTGAACAGAAAAAGAAAACAGACAAAACACAACACATCAAATCAAATCAAAACAAAGAGAAAAAGCAAAAAATGACCCCAGGGATCTCACCAGCATATCATCATGGGTGAGGGGAGCAGTTCCCCTATTGAGCAGTGCTTCACACGTGAATCCAGGCCTTTGAGAGAAAGGAGGAAGAAGTAGTGGGTGGCATGGAAGAAACCAAAAGTAGAAAAAAGCAATACCAGCTACACACAAATGGCACTCAGGGAGCTGACTAGTGTGAGCAGGGTGAATCCAAAGTGCCCAGAGCTAAAAGAGTTGCCTCCTAGCTGAGAGACTACAGCCATTGGGAAGCAGAAGAGGCTGAGTAGCAGAAAAGTATATATACTTTGTTACTGAGGGATCTGGGTCCTGTCAGGAGTTCCCTGAGGCTCCTTTCATGTACTAAGCTCTGTCTGTCAGTCTCCAGTGTGGGTGGGGTTAATCCAAGCAGCATGGACACTGTACTTTACAGACACTCAAGCTACTGTAGTCAGTCAGGAAGCGTCAGACATAGAGCAGTAGGGAGAGGATGGGCTGTGTGAAAGCATGACTTGCTGATTAGCACGAGCTTTGTCTCCTTTGAGATTTCTGTATAGCTGCTTTTCCAACCTTCCTGTCTGCAGAACTCTGACAAAAGTCCAGGATGGTGAATGCTGGCTGGTTTAGCTGATAGAGTGCTTCCATTTGTATCTCTTCTGACTCTGTTCTCTGTCAATTTCTTACTCCATTCAGTAACTGGTTGAGTTCTTTATCTCTTCCTTTGATACTCTGAGATTGACGTTTGTCTCTGTTTCACTCAGTTTTTCACGCCTTTTATTGGAGAGATGGAGTTGTGCTTCTGTGTATGGTACTGCATTGGCCAGAAGGAGATTCCACTTTTTGAAAAATTAAGATTTTAGAGAATGAAACAGATACGCAGCAAGTAAACAAGAGAGAAACTCAGATACAAACTCAAGAAGAATGCTAGAAAAAAATGTTAGAAGATTTACTTCAGAAATAGGGTAAAGTTAAACCCAGGCCAGAAATAACAGTGACAACATGAAGTCCTGAGCTGTTGCTGTTGTTAGGTGTTTTTACGTCAGTTCCAAATCATAGAGACCATACGTACAACAGAACAAAACACTATCTGGTTCTGTGCCATACCCACAATTGTTGCTGAAAGTCCCGAACTAGTGATTGGTAAATTTCTCTTGTATAGCATGATTGGGAATGTAGGCTAGCATAAAAGAATTGCGTAAAGAAAGATAATACTGAAGGTAATTGTTATAATTAACTGAGTGATGATACTGTGAGTGTGAATGAACTCACTTAGAATTGTTATCCTTGTTACATGAATAGACAAGCTATTCTCACCAAAAGAAAAGAATGATAGAGACTATGGACACAGATGCAGAAGAAGGGCTGATCTGGCAGTAGAAACATTTTGTCAGTAAAATAGAAAGTAAATTTGTTAGTTGATAGCAAAGGTTTAGGAGAAAGCATGTTTGATGAGAGGAAACAAAATAACATCACAGACTATGAACATGAAAAGAACAAAAAAAATTACATCTAGACAATAAAATTCACCTTTCATTGCAATATTTTAGGGTAGATGGTATTCTGAATGTTCAGTTGTAATAAAACTGTAAAGAAGATAAAAGAACCCTTTTCTCCTTGGAATTAACCAAAACAAGGTTTAAATCCATGCTCTGCCATTTGCTGTACGTATTTAGCTAAATTACTTAACTCCAGTTTGAACATGGATTAATAGATCAGATTCACTGACTTGAGGGGTATACAATCTCTTACACACATGCAATGTTCACATATAAGTTGAACAAATATTGATTTTTCCTCCCAAAATAATTTTTATTATTAAAACAAAACTTACTGCATTTTTCAATAACTTAACACAACAAAAGTTTATTTTTAATGCAGATCAGTATTTGGAGTAGCAGTATTTGGAGGCATTCACTTGAAGTTAATTGAGTGATGCGAGAGTTCTCTGTTTTGTCAATTTCACCATTTTGGAATTCTTCATATCCAGAGATATTTATGAAAGAAAGGGACTATGCATAATTCAGTGTTCAATCTTAGTTGCCTCAACCTGAAATAACACATTATTCTATTTTACATATTCTCCTTGATGAGAACTTAGTCATATGATCACAATTCATCTTCAAAGAAGTTTGGGAAATGTGATTTTTCCTTGTGACCAGGAAGAAAAAATTATGTGGCAAATGCATTGCATTGTATCTCTACATCTATCAGTTACTCATAATTAGAACTTTTTGTGAAGTCATATGGAAATCCTCGTTTGAGGTAACAGAAACATAGAACTTTGGTAAAGTTTTAATTGCTTTGAGGAAGTTGATTCATAATTTTACAAAAGATGAATTCACTTGTATAGGACAAATAATAAAGTCACTGAAGAATGTGTCCAAATGTTATCCTTGTTTATTTTATATGTAGCAATATATTCACATTTAGACACATTGTACATAGGGAAATTTTAAAGGCTGTCATACATTTATTTTACTGGAGTCTCAATTATTAAAATGATCAGACTGCAAACAGTTTGAAAGCCATTGCCATCAGCCATGGGCTCTGTGTGGTGGAGATGTGACAGGAGAAGTGTGGCCCACCTGGAACACAGATCCCAAGATGTGCTGGAGGCACCTGATTGGCAAGGTGGGGCCTCGACTCTTGTATAATGCTGATTTCATATAATAACCTGGTCTTTGGAAACTATGTTGATGAATAAGGAGTGTGTGCATGTTTCACAAGCTACTTTTCTTATGTGAGGTTGAAAATAAAAACATGTGGGTCTTATGCTATGTAATATGAAGTTTTCAAAACCTATTTTCATTCATATTTATATCCATAAAAGAGGCATGTGTTGTGTTTTACAATTTACCTCATAAATTAAATCAAGCCAAAAATGTTTTAGAGAGAATAAAGCTTAATATACTAAAGTATACCCAAGACACCAGCTATTTACATAAATGATCACACATCAAAGTCTTGAAAGGGCAAATGTTCGAAGAGCTTCAACATGATTCATGAAGGCACTGAGAAACTTATTTGGAATACTTTTGAAAAACAATTAGATTGCTCTTTGAGCATTATAGCATTAATAAAAGCATGTCTTTGATGAATAATTAGTTTAGATGATAGTATTAATTTTAATTAAATAATAGAATGACTCAGTGTATAACCATTAAGAAAACTCAATAGCTATTCTGAAAAATTTCTTGTGACTATCAACTCAACAACAATGAGTTTATTTTTTTAATGTGAGACTCATCAATGGAACTAAATCCTAAATAAAGTTCAATTCAACTAATAGCCTATTTTAATTTAAAATATAGTATTTAAAGTTCCTTTATGATTTAATATATCTACCATGGATTCTGAGATCTATGTTCATATATTATTTTCAGAAACTATTTTAAATATATATTAAAATTAGTTACATATTTTTCATCATAACTTATAGGATGTAGATGAGAAATATACATTATTGTTACCAGTAAGAACAAAACAAGCTCTGGTAACCAAAGTAACAGTGTAACCAAAGTTTTTATTTGGATCATAGAAATTTGGTGATTAACAGATTAAATGAATAAATTTTAATTAAACTATAAATATTACATGTGAAAACTTAAGAGCAAATCTTAATTTTTCACCCAAATCCAAACTAATGTACATACATATAAAAAATAAAAGTAAATGAACTGCCATAAATATTTTGAGAAAAAAAAAGAAATTCTGAACTTTAGTGTCTTAGGCTGGATTTTCTAGAGAAGCAAGACTAGTAAAGTGTATAAATATGGAGAGAAATTTATATCAATGAAATGGCTCACATACTTGTAGAGGCTTGAATGTCATAAGTTAATGGATCAGAACACAATCTTCTCCTGACTCTCATAGCCACAGGGGCTGATGAATGCAAGATCACCATGTCAGAGAGCACAGCTCTTATTCATAGGCAGTGAAGATCAACAGATCCCAAAAATGGAAGCCAAGACTACAGATTAACTACAGATTAGCTGCTAACTTAAGTCCCACAAACTAGAGATCAGACAAAAAGGAGCCAACTGAAGGATCCAGAGTGAATAAAAGCCACGAGCCTTGCCAGAGTGTCCACTTATATTTAACATAGGACACAGGCATGAGGAAACTTCTTTTCAAATGATTGGCTGTTCAGGGTAGATTCCATCATGGATATGATCATGTGATATTAAATCTCATCATGGAAATGATCACTGTATCATATAAATGCTAAGCTACCACATAACTGCAAAACACTGAGAATCTTAACTGAGCCAAATTGTCACATGACATTAACCATCACACTTGATAAACACACAACTCAGATAGTAGATGCAGAATTGTGAATGTCTGAGTAATATTCATCTCATAGGTACTATCTCATAGGTATGTCTGAATTAGGATGGGTTAGATTTAAGTGCAAGAAGTTCATATTATTCCACAAAACACTGAAAAAGGTTTGATGAAATAAAACATAGGAGGGGAAATAGCTAATAAACTGCAAGTTACCAAGCAAGTTCCCAGCACAGGTAACTGGACCTGAGTTCTGGGAAAACCAAAAGGAAAAGAGTTGAAATATTTATACATCAACTTCTGTCACTTACCGGTTGCAGGCTAATCACAGTGGATGCTACTTATCAGTACTTGTTGCCTCGTTTGTTGAGACAAAGTGAGCTCTGGCAACCAAGAGAAAGTCCTCAACAAGGAAATGCAGTTGCTGGCAGCTGGAAGTCATCTCAGTGTCCTAAGAAGAGATAACAGTAAGGAATCGAAATAGGTACTCAAACTTTCCACTCATTTTAATGTTGTTATTTGGGAAACATTTAACACTTTTAAGAAAGATGAAAGATTAGCACAAATCTTACTCATTTACCCTTTCCTCACATTCAACTGTCATTTGTGCTAATCTTATTATGACTGAATTATTGTCTACTTGTGGAAACCTCATGCATTATAGTGTAGAAATGAGCTCCAGAGGGTTTTCTCGGCTGTAATCTTTACAGAGGCATATCACCAAGCCTTTCTGCCATGGCTCTGCTAGTTATGTTTGAATTGCTAACTGTTAAGTTAATAGCCAAGGCAAACTATCTGCATCACCTAGGGACCTTAGATTATTCACAGATAACCTTTTTCAAGCTGATCCTTCTAGGATCTTTGGGAACTAATTTATAAAATTACTAGGGCAGTGTAAAGAAACTTGAGTATTCAAAACAACTTCGAAAAACAAGAATGTATTTCGGGGATTTGAAATCTTATTATATATGGCATTGTTGTAAATAAGCTAAAAAAGTTGAATCTTAAAGAAAAAAATTCAAAATCATTAAAAGTGATGATTAAAATTATGAGATTTGTGAGAGTACCCAAATTAAGGCAGTTGATCACAGTGAAATGGCTGCCCTGGGTTGGGGTTCAGACGCATCCTAGGGTCTCTTATGTCTTTAACAACCACTGACATTTGTACAGACTTGATAAGGAACTGTAACTAAGGAAATGTTTTTCTTTGTGGTTAGGTCCAGGATACAGAAACAGTTTCTGAAGGGAAGGTCTTGACATAAATCTTGCTGAAATTTCCTGAGCAAGCAACTCTTAGGAGACATTTGCTAAAGATACTATCTTAGCCAAGTGTTTTTAGAAAAGAAGGTTCTGTGATTGGTATGGGATCAATCTATCAGTCCTCCCTTTAGTCACAAACTTCTGAAACTAAAGTAACCAACCTAAGAAGCATACTTACACACTTTGCACTAATCTTTTTCAACCTTTCCCACATCCACTTTGAGTTGTCCCACCTCCTTCTTCCATAAATCACTGAATGCTAGAAATTTTGCATTATTAGTTCCTGATTTAAGCACATAAATATGTCTTGTAACCTCATTATCTCAAGTGGCTAGTTTTTACTCTGTGAGATTGGGCATGTCTCAGATTTGAAATGGGGTGAGTCTTCAATACATCTCTTTGCTTTTGCTTTAGCAGAGTATATGTTCTTAGTCTCGGACAGATGGAAAATCTTAAAATATTCTTAAACTCAATTATCTTACTAAAAGGAGAACAATTTTTCAGAGATTTTAAGTTTCTTTTTTCAGCATTTTTATCTTTAAAAGAGATTAATTGATGAATCTTGAAACAGTTATCGGTATTTCATACTTCACAATATGAACCTGTGCTTCCTGTTTTAAGATCAAGTGTAATATGAATAAATAACTGACGTTAGAAGATAGGAAAATCTTGAATAAATAAACAAGTATAAAAACTTACAGCATTTACCTTCATATTAGGGTTGCTTTCTTATATACTACTAATTAAAGGACTTCTCATTAAGTATATATGAAGCAAAGGGAATTACTAAGTACTGATATTAATGTATTCTGTTTTAAAAATATTTTTTCTTAAACATATATTTATCGTTGGTTTTAAAAATCAAAAAGATATTTGTATCGACTTCCACAGTAAAGATAGTAGGTAAACCAGCGAGTAAAGGTATAGTATGTAAATTTATGCAAATATACTAAATATATGAAGAGTATATTATTAACTTCAGGCAAACAAAAGACAAGTAAAAGTTACAATTCTCATTGATTTGGGCATTGGGAATGTACAACCTTCTGATTACATTAACTGAGGACTGGAAGAGATAGCAATTGTGCAGATGTCACTATGAATGTTGCACAGATATGCACAGCTGTCAGCAGCATGTATGCCACTATTCTGCTTAATTTCTATCTTACATGCATGTGACAGATTTACTAATGAGATACTAGTTTGAGACGGACAAGCAATAAAATCTACTCTTGTCATGGAAAACGCAAATAGTTTTCAGAACACCCGAAAGAAGCATATAGGAAATGATTCTACAAGAGACATCTGCCAAAGAAAGGTAAATTTTCCAGATTAGAAAAACAGCAGGTTAATTCTAATACGATTTTATACTAAAGAGGTGGTTGGTATTTGAAAGTTATATTTATGTGGTGGAAATTCACTACACTGTTGGAAATAGATAAAGATAGCCTTGAACATTTATAACACTGCAGAATTTTTTGAGAAACTCTAAAAACTAGTTGTATGGATCATTTCCTCCTTTCCTGATTTTGAGAATATTCAGACAGGTATTTTTGTGGCATGTGCTTTTTTTATTCTCTTCTGCACTGCAGAAAATCAATAAGAGTGAAGCTAATTTTAAGGCTGCAATTCAGAAATTTTACTGATCTTTAGATTTGATATAATCTAGAGAGACTATTTAAATATTATTTTCCATAGTTATCACAAAAGTACATAGTATTGGCATTTTGTTACCAAGGAATACTATTAAATGCCACAATCCAAATACAGCAATGTAATTACAAAACTTTACTGATTTTGTTACAAATTTGCATTAAGTCTAAGTCTTTCACCAAGTTTAACAAAGCTGTGAAAATTTCTATAATTATGTACTATATAGAACTTCTAAAAATACAGCATTTAAAATATAACATTTTCATTCACTCAATAAAACACATACTTCAAATTAGTTTTTCAAAGATACCAGTGGGCTTCCCCTGATAATTCTTGTTATCTTGTCCAGTTTTTATTGTCAAGAGTGTTTCAGGGGGGAGGAGTGAAGATGGTGGACTTAGCACACTTCTCCCTAAATGTCTCTGGAAACCCAAACTTGAGTTGATAATTACACGGAGCCTCCTGGACACCTAGTGATCCCTAGGACATGGATTGGGGCTGTTAATTTGGACTTCATACCAATGAACGGAAGACTTCCTCTCTTTCACCAACCTCTGCTCTGGTTAAATGCTGACTTTCACAGACTGAAGGTAACTCTCCATTTTAACTTTTTTTTTTCTCTGTCTTAGCTGGCGGGCAGAACTGGGACTTGACTAGCAGTTAATCTCAGATACACTGCTAGTGGGATCAGCAGATGAAATCATCATATTTTGAGAGTCTGGCTTGGACTCTGTGCATCTCAGGATCTTTGGCCTCTCCTTCTGCCTCCACCATTGAGTGGCCTATATTGAGGCAGGCAGGCAGCTTGTTCCATTGGGACGCAGAAACACCCATACAGAGGCCCTAGCTGGACCTAGTTTCTAGGCTTTGAGGCAGCACCTTCCTGGAGGAGAGAGCTCTGGAAGAAAAGCAATATTTTACAGTGTCGCCTACAGCTGGGGCCCAGCAGCAGGGGCCAACTGGGCACTAGCCTATCTGTATTTTGGACTAGTTTGTAACATCTGGGGTTGGATATAGAGGTGCTTACTTTGCTAGCTGGGAAGAGGGACTTGTCCACCTGAAAACCAACTGACAGTGGAAATGGTCAGATACCTTTTACCCTTCATTTTAAGACAGCCTTGAGAAACTACTGTGGCCCATCCTCAAAGCATCTCTCACAGGCTCTCTGGCAAAAACCATGGCTTTGGAAGCACCTCCAAAAGAAACAACCAAAGAACTTCCCAGATGAAGAAATCTTTCTGAAACTATTGGAAGGAATACAAAAGGGTTATATATTGAGCCCTCCTACATGTTATACAAAATAGAGCAAAAGGAAAAATTAAGCAAGCTATTCAATATGATGGAACATCAGTACTCCAAAATCCAACAGATCAAGAACAAAACCAAAGAGATAGAAACTTCAATTCAAAGCCAAGAAAACAGAATGAAATAAATGGAAAACAGACTTTCCAGGAAGAGAGAGATACTGACTCCAGCATCTATGAGGAGATATCTGAAAAAAGAAACAAGAAAAATGAAGAAGCATTAAGAAGCATGTGGGACTCTATTAAGAGGAACAATCTATGATTAATTGGAGTTCCTGAACAAGGAGACAAACCTGAGAACACAGATAGTATTCTTGCTAACCTGCTGACAGAAAACTTCCCAGAAATTATGAAAGAAGAGAATATGGGTATCCAAGATGCTTATCGAATGCCACTCAATATAGATCTCAAAAGGAAGACCCCAAGATTATTATTATATTATTACTATAATCAAGCTTAACAAAATGAAACATAAGCAGAAACTCTTAAAGGCAGCAAGAATCAAGGCAAAGCTAACATTCAGAAACAAATCCTGCAGGTTTTCATCAAATTTCTCAGCAGAAATAATGCTGTCACAGAGACAGTGGCATGACACATTCAGAGTTTTGGAGAAAAACTTCCAATCAAGAATTATATATCCTGAAAAAGTATCTTTCAAGTAGGAAAATGAAATTAAGACATTCACAGATAAACAGAAATTCAGAGACTTTGTAAAAACCAAACCAAAGCTACAAGAAATACTGAAAGAATCTCTTGGATTAGAAGAACAAAACCACTAATTTTATATTTTAGAAGCAAATACAGGACACATCACCCAGAAATCTACTCAGTTAGGGAAGGCTCCAAACTCAATCAAAGCTATACTAGAGAAAGAAATGATCCAGTGAATATATCATGAAAACTATGATGTCATCATCTTAAAAAGAGGGATGTACTACAGTCATTATAGTCCTTCTAGCTGGAAAGGAAATTGGTAAGACTGGTAGTAATTAAAATTGGGTTTATATACAGTTTATTAATGGAGATCATAGGGGGAGCCATAAAGCACAATAAAGATGAAACATACTATATCATGAAATGTGATACAGGAGTCTCAACAACCACAAAATCAACCCTGAAAAAGGTGAAAAATCAACTCACAAAGAAGAATGTCCTAGAACAGATTAATAAGAACCACAGAGAAAACATCAACACAAAAAGAAACATATCACAATGACAGCACTAAATACATACCTATCAATAGTTACACTGAATGTGAAGACATCAAGTGACATCTTGGATCAAAAGACATGACCCATCCATATGTTGCCTACAAGAAACTCATCTTAGACTTAAAAATATGAACAAACTGAAAATTAAAGGATGGAAGAATATCAAGCTAACAATGAACAAAGAAGAGCAGGTGTGGCAAATCTAATCAAATAAAATACACTTTAATGTAAAATCCACCATCATGGACATGGATGGACACTATTTATTGGTGAAAGGTTCAACACACAAGCAGAATTTAACAATTTTAAATATTTAGGCACCTAATATTAGAGTATCTAAATACATTGAAGAAACACTGACTACACTCATCACTCCACAATAATAGTGGGACACTTCAACACTCCACTCTCAATGCTGAGCAGATCATCTAGAAAAAAAGTCAAAAAAGACACAGAAAACCTTTTTGCTACAATTAACACACTAGACCTCACTGACATACACAGAACTTTCTATCCATCAGCATACAACTACACCTTCTTCTCCAGTGCACATGGAACATTCTCCAGAATAGATTATGTGTTAGGACATACAGAAATTCTTAACAAAATCTGTACCATTGCATCAATGCAAAGCATCTTCTCAGATGATAAAGCTATGAAAGTCAAAGTCAACAGCAGAAAAAACATAGATAGAAAGGGGAACTCATGGAAACTGAACATCTTGCTCAAAAAGCCATGGGTTGTAGAAGAAATCAAGGATAAAAAAGAAATTTATGGATTCCAATGAGAATGAAAACACTCCTTTCAGAACCTATGGATACAGCTAAAGCAGTGCTCAGAGGCCAGATTATCTCTATGAATGCACACATTCAGAAGGAAGAAAGAAACCAAACCAAAGAACAAACTGTACAGCTTGAACAAGTAGAGAGAGAAAAACAGGAACCTTTCAGGCACCAGCAGAAAACAGAAAATAAGATTAGAGCAGAACTAAATGAATTACAGAATAGAAGGACAATTGAAAAAATTGGTAAGACCAAAAGCTGGTTTCTTGAAAAGGTCAACAAAATTGACAAACCACTGGCTAAACTCACTAAAGAAAAACAGGAAAGGAAACAAATAATGCAAATAAGACATGAGAGGGGAGTTGTCATAACAGATCCAACAGAAATTAAAAATATAATAACAGAATGCTACAAAAGACTGTACTCTAACAAATTTGAAAACCTAGAGAAAATGGCCAAATTCCTAGATTCATACAACTTACCAAAATTGTCACATCTTAGCAAACCCACCACAAAGGAAGAGATTTAAAAAGTTACCCCAAAACTACCAATCAAAAAAATCCCTGGCCCAGATGGCTTCACTGCAGAATCCTACCAAGTTTTTAGAGATTTATCTCCAATACTACTCAGACTATTTCACAGTATAGAAAGGGATGGAATACTCCCAAATTCATTTTATGAAACCAGAACAACCCTGGGACCAAAGCCAGAGACAGACCCAACAGAAAGGAGAACTACAGATGGACATCACTCATGAATCTAGATACAAAAATCTTCAACAAAATTCTTGCTAATAGAATACAACAACATATCCAAAAAATAATCCATCATAAACAATTTGGATTCGTACCAGGAATGCAAGCCTGCTTCAACATCAGAAAAACAATTCATGTGATCAACCACAGGAATAACACAAAAGACAAGAATCACATGATTTGGTCCATTGCTGCAGAAAAAGCAGTTGATCAACGCCAACACCCATTCATGCTAAAAACTCCCAGCAAAGTACAAATAGATGGCAAATTCCTCAGTGCAATAAGGGCCATTTAAACAAAGCCAACTGTCTACATCACCCTGAATGTAGAGAGACTGAAACAATTTCCCTTGACAACAGGAAATAGACAGTGATGCCCACTCTCACTTCTCCTATTCAGTACTGTATTAGAAGTTCTAGCCAGAGAAATTAGACAAGACCCAGAAATAAAAGGCATTTGCATTGGCAAAGAAGTAAAAATCTCCCTATTTGCAGATGATATGATTGTATACACTTAAAATCCTAAACAATCCATAAATACACTACTCAAACTGATAGAAGAGTTCAGCAAAGTCACAGGATACAAGATAAACATAAGCAAATCAGCAGCAATAAGAAAAAGATGAATCATCCAATTAAGCGATGGGCAAAGAAGATGGACAGATACTTCTCTAAATAAGAGATCCAGGCAGCCAAGAAACATACCAGGACATGCTCAGGATCATTAGCTATTAATGAAATTCAAATCAAAACTATGATGCGATACCATCTCACCGCAACAAGATTGGCCATGATTCAAAAAATGCACAACAAATGCTGAAGAGGCTGTGGAGAAATTGGAACTCTCCTACACTTTTGGTGGGATTCCAAAATGGTACAACCTCTTTGAAAGCAATCTGGCACTTCCTTAAGAAACTGGATATAGATATACCATTTGACCCAGTAATTCCACTGCTCAGAATATATCCTACAGAATCAAGGCCGTTCACATGAAAGGGTACACGCACACAAATGTTTATTTAAGCACAGTACACAAGAGCAAAAAGATGGACTCAACCCAGATACGCAACAGAGGAATGGATAAACTATGTTACATATATTCAGTGGAACACTATGCAATTATAAAAACCAATGATGATTTTAGGAAACATAATCTGCTTTCAAGGGGAGGATATTATTGAGTGAAAGTAGTCAGCAACAAAAAGACAATTATTGTATGAGACGCCTACAATAAGAACTTAAAAATAGGCTCATGCATAGGACTCTTTGACAGATGCAAGGTGGGGAGGGAGGGGAAGGGGGGAAAGTTTAGATTAAATAGTTCATAGAAATTTGGTTGGGTGAAATCTGTGATAGCACACATTAGAAAGAAGATCAGTATTAACTGGACTTCAATATAACATGACTTTTCCTCCCATCCTAAGCCAATATCACGAAGACACAGGAGCTGGGGAGGGGGGGCAGGGACCATGCTCTCAGGGGAAATCAAGGCCAATTCATACAACTAGAATTTTGCTAAGAGAACCTTCTGTACCCCACATTGTTGAGTGATGTCTGGGGCCTTAAAAAGCTGCCAAGCTGGGGGGCGGAGTCAAGATGGCGGACTAAGCCCACGTCTCCTTCTATCCCTCTGGAAACCAAGACATAAACTGACAATCAAACGGAGCCTTCTGATCACCTAATCAGCCTCAGGACATGGCACAGAGCTGTTAATTGGGACTTCATAACATTCAGCGAAAAACTTCCTCTCTTTCGCTGACTCCCACTCCTGGCTAGCCCCAGATCTCAGGGACGGAAGGTAAACGCACCAGTTTGACGTTTTTTTTCCTCTGTCTCGGCTGGCGGGCGGAGCCGGGTCTTGCCTGGTGGCTGGACTCAGACGCACTGCTGGGGGGATAGGCAGGCAAAATTCCCATATTCTGAGAGCCAGGCTCGGGACTTTGTTAATCTAGCCATTTTGAGCCTTTCCTTTAGTAGCTGCCTCAGCGGGGTTTGCGCGGAGCTTTGCAGTCAGTATGCAGGACGCCATGTTGGTACCAAGATTTTAGCGGGACCTCGTTCTTAGCCTGGGAGTCAGTGCTTGCAAACAGGACAGAGCTTCTCCGACAGAAAAGTAGTGATTTTGCACAGTGCAGCCTACGTTGGGGGCCCTACAACAGAAGCAGAGGAATCACTACCTCTCGGCACTTTTAGCCCCTCTGCCTGCTGCCGGTGTGTACGATGCCATCTGGATACGGTGGCCGCGGCTGGACCGAATTCATAGCTTGGGAGCCAGAGCCTGCCCACAGGAGAGCGCTTTTCTATCACAAAACCAGTACTCGACGCAGTGTTGGCTAAGGCTAGGCCCTGTCAGCAGAGGCCAACAGGGCAGTAGCATTGCTGTATTCTGAACTAGTTTGTTATCATCTGGGGTTCGATATGGCGGCGCTTACTTTGTCAGATGAGAAGAGGGACCTCTACACCTGAAAACCTAACTGACTTGTGAGCTTTTCAGGTACCTTTTGCTTTACATTTGAAGACAACCTAGAGAAGGCACTTGGCCTTTGCCTTGGCTAGAGAAACATTTGCAATCCATCCTCAGAGTACCTTTTTCAGCCTCTATATACCCACATGGGACCCAAAAAGCAACAGACAATTGTGGCATACAAGCAATCACTCATGGCTTCAGAAGGCTCCCAAACAAAGCAACCAAGGAGTTTTCCAGATGAAGAAACTTTTATGAAAGCATCAGGAAGTGAATACAAATGGATTATATACAGAGCCCTTCTAGACCTTATACAAAATGAAGCAGAACAAAGTGAAAAATTAAACAAGTTGTTCGATCTGATGGAATACCAGTACTCTGAAATCCAGCAGATCAAGAAGAAAATCAAAGACATAGAAACTTCCATGCAAAGCCAAGAAAACAGAATGGAACAAATGGAAAAAAGAATTTCTGATTTGGAAGACAGAGCTACTGATGCCAGCTTCTATGAGCAGAAATCAGAAAAAAGAAACAAGAAAAATGAAGAAACATTAAGAAGCATGTGGGACTCTATTAAGAGGAACAACCTTCGATTCATTGGAATCCCTGAACAGGGTGAGACATCCGAGAACATAGAGAGTATTGTTGCTGAGCTGCTGAAAGAAAACTTCCCAGAAATCATGAAGGAAGAGAATATAGACATCTCAGATGCATATCGTATGCCTCCCAATATAGATCTCAAAAGAAAGACTCCAAGACATATTATAATCAAGCTTAACAAAATGAAACATAAACAGCAACTCTTAAAGGCAGCAAGACTCAAGGCAAAGCTAACATTCAGAGGGAAACCCTGTAGGCTCTCGTCAGATTTCTTAGCAGAAACCATGCTGGCACAGAGACAGTGGCATGACACATTGAAAGTCTTGAAGGAGAAGAACTTCCAACCAAGAATTATATATCCTGCAAAACTGTCTTTCGAATACGAAAATGAAATCAAGACATTCCCAAATAAACAGAAACTCAGAGACTTTGTAAAAACCAAACCCAAACTACAAGAAATACTGAAAGAAGTTCTTGGCTTTGGCTTAGAAGAACAAAAGCACTAAATTTATATTTTAGAGCTACACACTACTCAATATTCTACTCATTTAGGGAAGGCTCCAAAGTAAATCACAGCTTTAATATGGAAAGAAGCAATCCAGTGATCATCATGAAAACTATGGTGTCATCATAATAAAAAGAGGGATGTACTACAGTCGTTATAGTCCTTCCAGATGGAGAAGAAGATGACAAGACTGGTAGTAATTAAAATTGGGTTTATAAATAGTTTATTAAGGGGGTTCATAGGGGCAGCTGTAAGCACAACAAAGATGTATCATACCATTTCAAGAAATCTAACACACAAGACTCAACAACTATAAAACCAGCTCTGAAAAAGGTGAAAAATCAACTCACAAAAAAGAGTGTCCCAGAACAGACTAATAAGAACAACAGAGAAAACATCAACATAAAAATAAACATATCACAATGGCAGCGGTGAACACATACCTATCAATAATTACATTGAATGTGAATGGAATGAATGCTCCAGTAAAGAGACACTGAGTGTCATCTTGGATCAAAAGACACGACCCATCCATATGTTGTCTACAAGAAACTCACTTGAGACCTAAAGACAGGAACAAACTGAAAATTAAAGGATGGAAGAATATATATCAAGCTAACAATGAACAAAGAAGAGCAGGGGTGGCAATCCTAATCTCAGACAAAATCAATTTTAATGTCAAATCCACAACCGTGGACAAAGATGGTCGCTATTTATTGCCGAAAAGTTCAGTACACAAGCAAGACTTAACTATATTAAATATTTATGCACCTAATGCCATAGCACCTAAATATGTAGAAGAAACACTGACTACGCTCAAAAGAGAGTTAAATGACTCCACATTAATAGTGGGAGACTTTAACACTCCACTCTCATTACTAGACAGATCATCTAGAAAAAAGCTCAGTAAAGATACAGAACACCTCACTGACACAATTAACCAACTAAACCTCATTGATATATACAGAACTTTCCACCCATCAGCAGACAACTACACCTTCTTCTCCAGTGCACATGGAACATTCTCCAGAATTGACCATGTGATAGGCTATAATACAATGCTCAACAAAATCCATTCCACTGAATTACTGCAAAGCATCTCCTCAGATCATAAAGCCATAAAAGTTGAAATCAATAGCAGAAAAAACAGAGATAGAAGGTGGTACTCTTGGAAACTGAACAACATCTTGCTCAAAAAAACATGGGTTATAGAGGAAATCAAGGATGAATTAAAGAAATTCATGGATTCCAATGAGAATGAAACACTTCCTACCAGAACCTATGGGATACAGCCAAAGCAGTGCTCAGAGGTCTGTTTATCTCCATAAATGCACACATCTGGAAGGAACTAACTCTACAGCTTGAACAAGTAGAAAGAGAACAACAGAGGAACCCCTCGGGCACCACAAGAAATGAGATCATAAAGATCAGAGCAGAGCTAAATGAATTAGAGAATAGAAAAACAACTGAAAAAATTGAAAAAACCAAAAGCTGGTTATTTGAAAAGATCAACAAAATTGATAAACCACTGACTAAACTTACTAAAGAAAAGCAGGAAAGGAAACAAATAACCCAAAATAGAAATGAGAGGGGAGTTATCACCACAGATGCAACAGAAATCAAAAATATCATAACAGAATACTATGAAAGACTGTACTCTAACAAATTGGAAAACCTAGGGGAAATGGACCAATTCCTTGACTCATACCACCTACCCAAATTATCACAACATGAGGCTAAACAACTTAATAAACCCATCACAAAGGAAGAGATTGAAAAGGTCATCAAAACACTGCCAACCAAAAAAACGTCCGGGCCCAGATGGCTTCACAGCAGAATTCTACCAAGCATTTAGAGAAGAGTTATCCCCAATACTACTGAGACTATTTCACAGTATAGAAAAGGATGGAGTACTCCCAAACTCATTCTATGAAGCCAGCATAACCCTGATACCTAAGCCAGGGAAAGGTCCAACAAAGACAGAGAACTACAGAACGATATCACTAACGAACCTAGATGCAAAAATCTTCAACAAAATTCTTGCCAACAGAATACAACAACATATCAAGAAAATAATCCATCATTACCAAGTGGATTCATACCAGGGATGCAAGGCTGTTTCAACATCAGGAAAACAATTAATGTGATAAACCACATAAATAACACAAAAGACAAGGATCACCTGATTTTGTCCACTGATGCAGAAACGGCATTTGATAAAGTCCAACACCCATTCATGCTAAAAACTCTTAGCAAAATGGGCATAGACGGCAAATTCCTCAACACAATAAGGGCCATTTATACAAAGCCAGTTGCCCACATCATCCTGAATGGAGAGAGACTGAAAGACTTTCCCTTGAGATCAGGAACTAGACAAGCAGGCTCACTCTCACCTCTCCTATTCAACATTGTGCTAGAAGTTCTAGCCAGAGCAATTAGACAAGATGAAGAAATAAAGGGAATCTGCATCAGCAAAGAGGAAGTTAAAATCTCCCTGTTTCCAGATGATATGATTGTATATGCAGAGAACCCCAAGGAATCTATAAGTAAGCTACTCAAACTGATAGAAGAATTCAGCAAAGTCTCAGGATACAAGATAAACGTAAGTAAATCAGTAGGATTCCTTTATACCAACAACGAGACTGTTAAGGAGGAAATTATCAAATCAATACCATTTACAATAGCCCCTAAGGTGATAAAGTACCTAGGAATTAATCTAACCAGAGAAACAACAGACCTTTACAAAGAGAACTACAAGCTCTTACTACAAGAAACTAAGAGAGACTTAGATAAATGGAAAAACCTACCCTGCTCATGGATAGGAAGACTTAACATTATGAAAATGTCTATTTTACCCAAAGCAATTTATTTATATAATGCAATCCCAATACAAGTTCCAGCATCCTTTTTTAATGAGATGGAGAAACAAATCACCAATTTTGTTTGGAAAGGGAAGAAGCCCCGAATAAGTAAGGTACTACTAAAGAAGAAGAACACACTGGGAGTTCTCTCATTACCCGACATTAGAACATACTACACTGCCACAGTGGTCAAAACAGCCTGGTACTGGTACAAGAACAGACAGATCGATCAACTGAACAGAATTGAAACCCCAGAGATGACCCCATCTGCCTATGAACAGCTGACATTCAACAAAGGCCCTAAGACATTAAACTGGGGTAAAAACAGTCTCTTCAACAAATGGTGCTGGCAAAATTGCAATAAACTGAATCAAGATCCATATCTTACACCTTATACAAAAACCAACTCCAACTGGATAAAAGACCTAAATATCAAACCTAAAACGATAAAGCTCATCCAAGAAAAGGTAGGAACAACAATGGAAATTTTAATACACAATGAGGACAGACTCCAAAATCTGTCAAAGAAACCTCAATCAACAGAAGAGAAAGTAGATAAATGGGAACTATTAAGAATCAAACACTTTTGCTCATCCAAAGACTTTAATAATAGAATTAAAAGAACAGCCACAGAGTGGGAAAAAATATTTGGCAACTCTATGTCAGATTGACACCTGATCTCCATAATCTATAAGATACTACAAAATATTAATAAGAAAAAGATAAACCATCCAATTAAGCAATGGGCAAAGGAGATGGACAGATACTTCACTAAAGAGGAGATCCAGGTAGCCAAAAACACATGCGGACATGTTCACGATCTTTAGTTATTAAAGAAATTCAAATCAAGATTACAATGAGATACCATCTCACCCCAAGAAGATTGGCCATGATCCAGAAAACACAAAACAAATGCTGGAGAGGCTGTGGAGAAAGTGGAACCCTCCTACACTGTTGGTGGGGTTGCAAAATGGTCCAGCCTCTTTGGAAGGCAATCTGGCGCTTCCTTAAAAACATGGATATCGATATACTATTTGACCCAGTAATTCCACTACTTGGAATATATCCTACAGAATCAAGGCCTTTCATACCAACGGACACATGCACCAGAATGTTTACCGTAGCACAGTCCACGATAGCAAAAAGATGGAATCATCCCAGATGCCCAACAATAGAAGAATGGATAGGTAAACTATGGTACATATACTCTATGGAGCACTACACAATGATAAAGAAGAACGATGATTCCAGGAAACATCTCCTAACCTGGTTTCAACTGGAAGACATTATGTTGAGTGAAAGTAGTCAGCGAAAAAGGGACAAATACTGTATGAGACCTCTACGATAAGACCTCAAAAACAAACTTGTGTATAGAAGACAAGACTCTTAGACAGCTGCAAGTGAGGGGAGGGAGGGAGGGTGGGGTGAGGGTTTAGTTTAGACAGTTACTAGAAATCTAGTTGGGAGAAAGTGGTGATAGCACACATTAGATACAAGAACAACATTACGTGGACTTCAGCATAACTTGAGTACTCCTTCCATCTTGACTCAATACTGCAAGGATAGAGTAGCTGGGGCAGGGGGTGGGGGACCATGCTCTTAGGCGAATTTCAGGCCAATTGGCACAATTAGCATTTTGCTAAGAGAGGTCTCTGCAACCGACATTGGTGAGTGGCGTCTGGGGTCTTAAAAGCTGCCAAGCTGCCATCTGAGGGCACAGCAAATGGTCCCAACTCAGCAGGAACGGATGCTCACTGAAGACCAAAATGACATGTGGTAAAGACAACCTAGAAGACAGAGAGACCCACAAGAGTGGGTGCCTACATCGACTTGGGACCGGAAGAACTGGATGGTGCCTGGCCACCACCAGTGATAGCCACGATGGAGCTCACAGAGAGGAGTCTCACTGGCAACACAAGAATAAAAAGGGGTGCATCATGAGATCTCCACTAAAAGACCTCAATTGATGGTCCAGTTGTTTGGGGGTTTCTCTGAGAGCATGGCCCCCGGCCCTGATGCTGCCCTTTCCAATAAATTATAACAAAGGTCCACTCTTTGGACAGGAATGGATTGGACTTGGCAATGCAGAGTGACCACATATTGGAAGCACTTTGTGGTTCTAAACATCTACAGGATATCATCTTGCTGACCTCTGGCTGGAGGAAGGGGAGTGGACGGAGAGGAGGGGAAAGGAGGTTGTTGGGAGGATGAGACATGTATGGAGCAGAGAGGAATAGTGTGCAGTCACCGGACAGGGAGAGCAGTGGAAGCTGCATGTAGGTGGGCATGTAAATTTATACGTGAATGTACATTTTCACTCAGTTATGTTAAATAAATAAAAAAAAAAGCTGCCAAGCTGCCATCTGAGGGTACAGCAAATGGTCCCAACTCAGCAGGGATGGATGACCACCAAGGACCAAAACGACATGGGGGAATGAGAACCCAGAAAACAGAGAGACACACATGATTTGGTGACTACACTGACTCCCGCTGACCTTTTACTGGAGGTGGGTAGTGGGTGGAGAGGAGGGGTCAGGAGATTGTTCGGAGGATAAGACATGTACCGAGCAGAGAGGAAAAGTGTGTTGTCACTGGGCAGGGAGAGTATTGTAGCTGCATATATGTGGGCATGCAAATTTATATGAGAATGTACATTTTCACTCAATCATAATAAAAAGAAAAAAAAGAGTGTTTCACACATATAAGATACAGTGACGAGTTTGAACAGTGTTATCTATGGCTGTATATCTAGAAAATCACCTGACAATTAAACCCTCAAATTTAATTCATTATTCTAACTATCTAATTTAACCAGTAACTAGCTGTAAGAAAGAAGCTGTATCTAGCATGGGACAATAGTAATGTACATACTATGCCACTATATGATTTCTGACAAACAATATGGCAGAACTGAACAGACTATTTTGACGATCTTCTGAGAATTTTCTAAACAACAAATGCTTTAATTCTCTGCTCTTTCAAACTTTTAAAGACCAAACTGATAGACATGGATAAATTGCTACATTATTATAAACATGCTAGCTGTTAATCAAAAAAACCAAACCCAGTGCCCCTGAGTTGACTCTGATTCACACGAAACCTGTAAGACATAGCAGAACTGCTCCACAGAGTTTTCAAGGAATGCCTGGCAGATTCAAACTGCTGACCTTTTGGTTAGCAGAGGTAACACTTTACGACTATGCCACCAGGGTTTGCTGGCTGTTAGGTAGGTATAAATCATGTAGACTGGGGATTTAAAAACAATGCCTTATGGATCTTAATTTATTGTCCCTTGAAAAGAAGATGTTTCAGTAAAATTTTTCCTATTACATAGAACCTGGGGGAAAAAAATTTAGGAAACAAATTAATGAGCTGATATATGGTAACAAAGTATATAAAGTCATAAGCTTAAAATGAAAATAAATAAATAAATAACACAGCCATAAAAGCACAAAAGGAAGTACTAAGGGGAATGGAATAGTCCTAAACAAAGTTCCACTTCTGTTGTAATTTTTGTTGGTTCCTTTTCAAATAATGTTGTTCTATATAAGGAGTCCCCGGCTGGTGCACTCAAATTTTCAATTACTAGCTGAAAGACTCAAGCTAACTCAAGCAGAAAGAACTGAAGAAAAAATGCAAGTCTTGTCTTGCAACAGTTAAGGATTCTATATTGAAAATATTAAAAGACTCAGAAAGCTCCAAAAAAGATGGAAAGAATACACAAAGTCATTGTAACAGACAGAAGTGGTCTATGTTCAATTATTTCAAGAGGTAGCATATAATCAGGATCCAATGGTACTGAACGAAGCAGATGAAGCTGCTTTGAAGGTATTGGTGAAAACAAGGCTCCAGCAATTGATGGAATATCAACTGAAATACTTCAACAAACAGATGCAGCACTGGAAGTGCTCACTCATCTATGTGAAGAAATTTGGAGGACAGCTATCTAGCCGAACTGACTAGAAGAGATCCATATTTATGATCATTCCCAAGAAAGGTGATCCAATCAAATGCAGAAATTATCAAACAATATCATTAATATCATACACAAGTAAAATTTTGTTAAAAATCATTCAAAACCAACTGCAACAGTATATTGACAAGAAACAGCCAGAAATTCAAGCCAGATTCAGAAAAGGCATGAAACCAGGGATATCACTGCTGATATCAGATGGATCTTGGCTGAATGCAGAGAATACCAGAAAAATATTTACTTGTGTTTCTTTGACTACACAAAGGCATTTGACAGTGTGGATCATAACAAATTATGGATAATGTTGTGGAAAATGAGAATTCCAGAACACTTAATTGTCCTCTTAAGGAATCTGTATGTGGATCAAGAGGCAGTCATGCATGGTTAAAGTCAGGAAAGGTGTGTGTCAGGGTTGCCAAGAAAACAATCCAACAAGCTGGATTGTACAAAGAAGAACAAGGCATCAGGATTTACAAGTCTTATGAATAACCTGAGTTATACAGATGACATAACCCCACGTGATAGAAGTGAAAAGGATTTGAAACACTTACTTATGAAGATCCAAGACCATAACCTTCAGTATAGATTACACTTCAACATCAAGAAAACAAAAATCCTCACTATTAGACCAGTAAACAACATCTTGATAAATAGAGAAAGGATTGAGATTGTCCAGCATTATATTTTACTTAGCTCCACAATCAACACCCATGGAAGTAGCAGTCCAGAAATCGAAAGATGTATTTCATTGGGAAAATCTGCCACAAAGGATTTATTTAAAGTGTTAAAACATAAAGATGTCACCTTGAAGAATAAGGTGTGCCTGACCCAAGCCATGGCATTTTCAATATCATCATATGCATGCAAAAGATGCACAATGAATGAGGAAGAAAAGAGAATTGGCAGCTTTGAACTGCAGTGCTGGAGAATACTGAATGTACTACGTATTGACAAGAGAAAAGCAGACCTGTCCTGGAAGAAGTACAACCAGAGTGTTCCTTGGAAACAAAGGTGGCAAGACTACACCCCACATATTTTGAACATGTTGTCAAGAGGGATCAGTCCCTGGAGAAGGACATCATGCTTGGTAGACAGAAGAGTCAGTGAAAAAGTAGAAGACCCTCAACAAGATGGTTGACATAGTGGCTACAGCAATAGGCTTAAACATAAAAAACAATAGTGGGCATGGAGTAAGACCAGAGTGCTTTGTTCTGTTGTGCATAGTGTCACTATGAGTTGGAAATGACTTGACAGAACCTAGCAACAACAAGCTAAAGGTAGGCAGTTCAAACCTACCAAGAGGTGCCTTGGAAGACAGGCCTGGCATTCTACTTCCAAAAGGTCAGAGCCTTGATAATCTTGTGGAGTTCTTCTTTGCACATATGGCATCACCAAGAGTCAGAATCAGCCTGAGGGCAACTAATAACAACAGAAAAGGATAATAAATCAGAGTTACATATTCTAAGGTATTTTTTAGTCCAGAGAAAATCATTTCACTGCAAAATAAAACTTTAAGTGGTTTGAAAAATCTTGAACTGAGTATTGCAGTATTTTTCTACAATATTTAAATCAGAAAATTAAAAGATAGAGAGATGTTTTTGGGGACAGGACAAAGATGGTGGACTAGAAACAAATCTCCTCGATTCCTGTGGAGAACTAAGGTCTGGAATGATAACTGAATGGAGCAGCATAGGCATCCTGGGAGCCCACGGATCTGGCATAGGGTTGTCAGATTGGACTAGGTACCAGTAAGGGAGAAACCATCTCTCTCTCAAAGATGATGCAGTGGCACACTGAGTCCTACTTCTGCTGACTCGTCATTTGGAAGGACTGCAGGTATTGATGCCTTCTTTGTTATCTAGGAGGCAGGTACTAGTGATGAACTGGCTAACACACCGAACTGCAGTGCTTAAGTCAATAGCATATACTGCAGCAGAGAGACGGTGCTTGGGAGAGCCAAGCATTGAGAGCTCAGCTGCTGACTGAGGGTACCACCGCCCTCCCACCATTTCTCTTCTGAGCTGTGCCACAGATTCTACTGTTCCATGGCAGGTAGTGTAACTGAGGCAGTACACCATCTTGGTGAGCTGTGAGGTGGAGTCATCCACCAAGAGGACTTAGCTGGGGCTAATTCTTACGCTAAGCAGCAGCCACTGTCTGGAAATTGCTTCTTCAGCAGAAAAGCTATGTTTAGGATGGTGGTACCTAGAGTTACAGGTAGGTCCAGCTGAGGATTGCAGCAAGGCCCTAACCTCTCCCTGCTTTGAACCATGTCATAGCATCTGGGCACAGCCTACAAGGTGCTTTTGTTTTCAGACAGAAGGTGGGGCCTGCCACACCTGAGGGCCAGACTGATTTCAGCAGCTGTTTGATAGCTCCACACTCAGCAGTAAAATACCTTTTTAAAATTAGAACACCTGGAGAATGGACAGCTGAGTGGCCCAGCAGCATCTGTTTCACCCCTCACCAATCCACATCATAGTGGCTGATGGCCTACCAGTGATTCCATAAGTAGGGTGCTGTCTTTGCCAGCTAGTAAGCAGAGCCTGCCAACCCAGTGAATTCACCTATGGCCAGTCACTGCAGTACACAGAGGCAACTGGTGACCAAATGTAGTAAGGCACCTAGAACCACGCCCCACCTCCTGTGGAGGTAACATCAGAGAAACCGAACAACTTCTAGATGGTGCAAAGACAACAATAAATAGCTAACCATTTAAAGAAATAGTCCACTATGGCTCCAGAAAACTCCCAAAATAAAGAATTAAAAAACATCCTAGAAGAAGAACACTTTCTGAAACTATCGGAGGTCAAGTACAAAAGAAATAAGCATATAGTGCTCTTAGAGATTAAACAAAATGTAGCAGAACAAAGTGAAAAATTAACTAAGCTATTTTAACTGACAGAACATCAATGATTTGAAATCAAGCAGATCAATAATAAAATTACAGAATTAGACAATTCAGTCCAAAGCCAAAAGAGCAGAATTGAGGAGATGGAAGACAGAGTTAATGAGCTGGAGGACAGAGAAACTGAAACAGCATTTATGAAGAGAAATCAGAGAAAAGAAATAAGATAGATGAAGAAGCATTAAGAACCAAGTAGGACTCTATTAAGAGAAAGAATCTAGGAATAATAAGAACTCTTGAACAGGTAGAGATAGCTGAAAATACAGAGTACTGTTGTAGAGCTGTTGACAGAAAACTACTCTGAAGTACTCTGAAGTTATGAAAGAAGACAACATAGATATCCAAGATATGCTTATGAAATGCCACATACTAGACCCCAAAAGAAAGACACCAAGACATACCATAATCAAGTTTAATAAAATGAAACACAAACAGAGGATCTAAAAGGCAAAGAAGCTTAAAGTAAAATTAACATACAGAGAGAAGCCCTACAGGCTTTTGTCTGACTTCTTGGTAGAACTATATGGCAAGAAGGCAGTGGGATGTCACATTCAAAGCCTTGAAAGAGAAAAACTTTCAACAAAGAATTGTATATCCTGGAAAATTGTCTCTCAAATTTAAAGTGACATTAAGAGATTTGCAGATAAACAGAAGCTAAGAGACTGTAAAAAGCAAACCAAAACTGTAAGAAACACTGAAAGAGGCTCTTTGTTTAGAAAGACAAAAACATAAAGTGTATACTTAAGGAGGCAATACAGGACACAGCATCCAGAATCCTACTCAATTAGGTAAGTCACAAAGATCAAACAAACATACAATACCAAAAGAAGCAAACCAGTGATCATGACACAAAATCTACACCAGCTCCACATTAAAAAGAGGGACATATTACATGTATAGGTATAACACGTTCAGATAGAGAGGAAATTAAAAAGATATGCAGAAGCTCAATTCTAGTTTAAACTTAGAATAATAAGGTGGACCTTAGGGGTAGCCACAAAGCAAAATAACAGTACAACAGATTAACACAATAAACATAATTTAGGGGTAGGGTCGCCATGAGTCGGATCCAACTTGACGGCACTTGGCTTGGCTCAACAAACACAAAACTAAACTGAAAAAAGCTGAAAAGTCAGCCCATGAAGAAGAATGACCCAGAATAAAATATTAAGAGCAGCAAAGAAAATATCAACAACACAAAAATTAATGCATGAAAATGGCAGCACTGAACACATACCTATCAATAGTTACATTGAATGTAAATAGACTGAATGCTGCAATAGAGACAGAGAGGGACAGCTTGGATCAAAAGACACAATCTGTCTAAATGTTGCATACAACAAACACATCTTAGACTCAAAGATATGAACAAGCTGAAAATCAAAGAATAGAAAAATATATACCAAGCTAACAACATACAAAGAAGAGTAGGTGTGGCAATACTAATCTCAGATAAAATAGATTTTGGTGTCAAATCCACCATCGTGGACAGGGATGGTCACTAATTACTGCTGAAAGTTTAAATACATAAGCAGAAAATAATAATATTAAATATTTATGCAGTCAGTACCATCTAAATACATCAAATACTGACAACACTGATAGAGATAGATCACTCCACAATAATAGTTGGAGACTTCAATGCCCCACTTTCAGTAATAGATCATCCAGAAAAAATCTCAATAAAGACACAGATCTTATTGTCACAATTAACCAACTAGACCTCATTGACATGTACAGAACTTTTTACCCATCATCAGATAAGTACAGCTTCTTCTCCAATGAACATGGAACATTTTCCAGAATAGACCATGTGTTAGGACATAAAGCAAGTTTCAACAAAATCCAAACCACTTAATTATTGCAAAGCATCTTCTCAGACTATAAAGTTATAGAAGTTGAAGTCAATAGCAGAAAAAAATATAGGTAGAAATTTGAAATCATGGAAACTGAACAACACTTTGCTCAAAAATCCATGGGTTATAGAAGAAATCAAGGATGAAATAAAGAAATTTAAGGAAACAAATGAGAATGAAAACACATCCTACCAGAATCTCTGGGATACGGCAAAAGCAGTGCTCAAAGATCAATTTATCTCTATAAATGCACACATCCGGGAGAAAGAAAGGACCCAAACCAAAGAATTAACCCTATGTCCTGAGCAAGCAGAAAGAGAGCAACAAACAATCCCTCGGAAACCAAAAGAAAACAGTTAATAAAGATTAGAGCAGGACTAAATAAAGGCGGAGTCAAGATGGTGGACTACACACATGTCTCCTTAATTCCCTCTGAAGAGTAAGGCCTGGACTGATAATTCAATGGAGTCTTCTGGACACTCAGAGAGCCCTTGGACACAGCACAGGGTTGTTGATTTGGACTATATCCCACTGAACAGGTAACTCTTCTCTTTTGCTGACCCCTGCCTTTGTTGAATGGCCGGCTCTCATAGACTGAAGGTAGCTGGCATTTTTAACTCTTTTTTCTTTGTCTTAGCCAGCATGCTGGACATAGGCTTAACTGGCAACAAAGCTCAGCTGCACTGCTGACATGATAAGTAGGCAGAAGAACCACATTTTGAGAGCCTGGCTCTGGACTCCAACCACCTCAGCCCCTCCACCCTCTCTTCCCAAACCTTGACCATTGATTCAGCTATCTCACAAAGGCCAGGAGAGCTTCTGTGGGACACATCTTGTTTGACTTGGAGGCAGGGTTTCCCAAACAGAGGCCTTCTCAGGGGCTAATTACCAGGCTGGGAGGCAGTGCCAGCCCGGGAGCATCTTCCCTGCAGAAGAGCTGTGTTTGCCACAGTGCAGCCTTACAGGAGGGGCCCAGCAGCGGATAACAGCAGGACAGTAGCCTGTCTGTACTTTGAACTAGATTACAGCATCTGGGGATGGGTATAGAGGTGCCTTCATTGCCAGCCAGAAAGAGGGGCTTGCACATCTGACAGGCTAACTGATTTTGGAAGCCATCAAATAGCTTTTACCTTTCAAAGTAAGAGTACCTAGAGAAATAACTGTGGTGCAGCCTGACAGCATCTCTCCTAGCCTTTACAGACCTACAACATAGGGTCCGCTGACAACCTCCCAGTGACTCCATAAGAAGGGCCGTGTCTTTGCCAACCAGGAGGTGGAGCCTACTACCCCAGAGAGTCCACTGGGCCCACTCACTAGAATACTCAGAGGTGACTGGTGATCACTTTTCTCCTCAGACTGGAACTCAGATCCTGTTAAGGCAATACCAAAGAAACTAAACAACCTCTTGTTGCCCCAAAAGCAACAAACCTTGGTCAGACACTTAAAGAAAAATCCACCCATGGCTCCAGAAAGCTCCCCAAAGAAATAACCAAAGAAATTCACAGATAAAGATGACTTGCTAAAACTATTGAAGGTCGAGCACTAAAGGATTATATAGACAGCCCTCCTAGACACTATGCAAATGCAGCAGACCAAAATGAAACACTAAGCAAGCTGTTCAAACTGATGGAACACCAACATTGTGAAATCTGACAGATCAATAGCAAAATTAAAGAATTAGAAAATTCAGTTTGAAGCCAAGAAAACAGAATTGAACAAATGGAAAACAGACAATGTTACTTGGAAGACAGAGATACCGACACTAGTATTTATGAGGAGAAGTAAGAGAAAAGACACAAGAAAAACAATGAAGTGTTAAGAAACATGTGGGACTCTATCAAGAGGAACAATCTATGATTAACTGGAGTTCCTAAACAGGGAGGGACACTTGAAAATACAGAGAGTGTTGTTGAACTGCTGACAGAAAGCTTCCCTGAAATTATGAAAAAAGAAAATATAGATATCGAAGATACATATCAAATGCTACACAGTGTAGACCCCAAAATAAAGACGCCAGGACATATTATAATCCAGCTTAAATAATGAAACATAAGCAGATACTCTTAAAGACACTGAGACTCAAAGCAAAGCCAACACTCAGAGAAGTCCTGTAGGCTTTTGTCTGACTTCTCAGCAGAAACAATGCTGGCACGGAGACAGTGGGATGGCACATTCAAAGCCTTGAAGGAGAAAAACTTCCAACCAAGAATTATATATCCTGCAAAACTATCTTTCAACTATGTAAATGAAATTAAGACATTTGCAGATAAACAGAAGCTCAGAGACTTTGTAAACTCAGAGACCAAAGCTACAAGAAACACTGGCTTAGAAGAACAAAATCATTACTTTTGTATTTTGGAAGGCAATACAGGACACATCATCAAGAAACCTACTTAGTTAGGAAAGGCACAAAACTCAGTCAAATCTATAATATTAAAAGAAGGGATCCAGTGATCATATCATGAAAACTATGATATCATCATATTAAATGAGGGATATACTACAGTAGCTATAGACCTTCCAGATGGAGAGGAAGTTAAATATGTAGAAGTCAAAAATGGGTTGAAACATAGGTTATTAAGGGGGATGACAGGACGGCTGCAAAGCACAATAAAGATACAACATATCAAATCAAGAAACGTAATGCAGGATTCTCAACAAACACAAAGTGAACACTGAAAAGGGTGAAAAATCAATCCACAAAGAAGAATGTCCCAGAAAAGAATGTTAAGAGTAAGAGAGAGATCATCAACACAAAAATAAATACATTACAATGACAGCACTAAACACATACTTATCAATAATTACATTGAATGTAAATGGACTGAATGCTCCAGTAAAGACAAGTGATATCTTCAATCAAAAGATATGACCCGTCTATATGCTGCTTATAATAAACTCACCTTAGACTTAAACATACGAACGAACTGAAAATTAAAAGATAACAATATGCAAAGAAGGGCAGGTATGGCAATACTAATCTCATATAAAATATATTTTAATGTAAAATCCACCATCATGGACAAGGATGGACACTATTTATTGCTGAAAGGTTCAATGCACAAACAGGACTTAACAATATTAAATATTTAGGCACCCAATACCAGAGCATCTAAATACATCAAACACTGACTACATTCAAAAATGAGAAAGATCACTCCACAATAATAGTGAAGGACTTCAACACTTCACCTCCAGTATTAGACAGATCTTCTCACAAAAAGCTCAGTAAAGACACAGAAGATCTTATTGCCACAATTAATCCACTAGACCTCATTGACATATACAGAACTTTCTACCCACTGGCAGATAACTACACCTTCTTCCCCAGTACACATGGAACATTCTCCAGAATGGACCATGTGTTAGGAAATAAAGAAAGTCTCACCAAAATCCATAACAATGAATAATTGCAAAGCATCTTCTCAGACCATAAAGCCATAAAAGTCAAAATCAATAGCAGAAAAAACACAGCTAGAAATTGGAACTCATGGAAATTGAATAGCATCTTGCTCAAAAAGCCATGAGTTATAGAAACAATCAAGGATGAAATGAGAAATTTATGGATTCAAATGAGAATGAAAACACTTCCTACCACAACCTATAGAATACAGCAAAAGTAGTGCTCAGAGGTCAGTTTATGAATACACACATCCGGAAGGAAGAATGAACCCAAACAAAGAATTAACCCTACAGCTTGAACAAGTAGAAAGAGCAAAAGAGGAACCCCTCAGGCCCCAGAAGAAAACAAAGCATAAAGATTAAAGTAGAATTAAATGAATTAGAGAATAGAGAAACAAAAAAATTGATAAGACTAAAAGCTAGTTTTTCAAAAAGATCAACAATGTTGACAAACCATTGACCAAACTTACTAAAGAAAAATAGAACTAAATGAATTACAGAAGAACAATTGAAAAAAATAACAAAACCAAAAGCTTATTCTTTGAAAAGATAATAAAATTGATGCATTATTGGCTAAACTTACAGAAGAAAAACAAGAGAAGAAACAAATAACCCAAGTAAGAAATGAGATGGGAAATGTCACAATAGATCCAACAGAAATCAAAACTATCATAATAGAATACTAACAGATTTGGAAACCTAGAGGAAATGGCAAATTCCTGCATTCATGTCACCTACCAAAACTATCGTAAGAAGAAAGAGAACAACTTAATAAACCCATCACAAAGGAAGAGATTGAAAAAATAATCAAAAAAACTACTAACCCAAAAGTCCCGGCCTAGATGGCATCACTGGAGAATTCTATCAAACCTTTGGAGAAGAGTTAATTCCAATACTACTGAGGCTATTTCATAGCATAGAAAGAGAGGAATGCTCCCAAATTCATTCTATGATGCCAGCATAACACTGAAATCAAAGCCAGGGAAAGAGCCCACAAAAAAGATTACAGCCCAATATCACTGATGAAGGTAGATGCAAAAATCTTCAACAAAATCCTAACCAACAGAATTCAACAACATATCACAAAAATTATCCATCATGACCAAGTTGGATTCATACCAGGAATGCAAGGTTTGTTCAACATCAGAAAAACAATGAATGTGATCAACCACACAAACAGCTCAAAGGAAAAGAATCACCTGATTTTGTCTATTGACACAGAAAAGACATGAAAGTTCAACACTGCTAAAAACTCTCAGCAAGATAGGAATAAAGGACAAATTCCTCAATTCAATAAGGGGTATTGATGCAAAGCCAATCACCTACATCATCGTGAATGGAGAGAGACTGAATGAACTCTGAGACTAGGAACTAGAGAAGTATTACCACTTTCACCACTTCTATTCAACAGCGTACTAGAGGCTCTAGCCAGAGCAATTAGATAATACAAATAAATAAAGGCATTCACAATAGCAAAGAAGTAAAAATGTCCCTATTTACAGATGATATGATTGTATATAGAGAGAGCCCTAAGGAATCCATAAGTAAACTACTAGCAGTAATAGAGGAGTTCATCAACGTATCAAGATATGAGATAAACATAAGTAAATCAGTAGGATTCCTTTCCAACAGCAAACAGATCATCAAAGAAGAAATCACCAAACCAATATCATTTACTATGGCCCCAAAGAAGATAAAAAACCTAGGAACAAATCTAACTAGATAAATAAGAGATCCATACAAAGAGAACTACAAGACCTTATTGCAAGAAACCAAAAGAGATTTACTTAAACAGAGAAACTTACCCTGCTTGTTTATAGGAAGACTTAACATTGTGAAAATACCTATTTCACCCACAGCAATCTACATATACAATGTAATACGAATACAAATTCCAGTCTCCGTTTTAAATGTGATGTAGAAACCAATCACCAACTGTGTTTGGAAAGGGAAGAAATCCTGGATACGTAAAGCACTACCGAAGAAGAACAATGCAATGGGAGGACTCACACCACCCAACTTTAGAACCTAATACACTGCCACAGTGGTCAAAACAGACTGGTATGGTATAAAAAGAGACATATGCACAATGGAACTGAGTTGAGACCCCAGATGCCACCATCCTCCTATGAGCAGTTGATATTTAACAAAATGTGTTAAATTGTAAACTGAGGTAAAAAACAGTCATTTTAACAATTAGTATTGGCAAAATTGGATACCCATCTGTAAAAAACTGAAAGCCAAGCCAAGTGCCCAAGACCCATATCTCACACCTTACACAAAAACTAACTCAAAATGGATCAAAGCCCTAAATATCAAACATAAAATGCTAAAAAATAGGTCAACAGTGGAAGTTCTAATACATGGCTTAGATAGACTTCAAAATCTGACAAAGCACAATCAACAGAAGAGAAAACAGATAAATGGGAGCTATTAAGATTCAAACACTTTGCTCATCCAAAGACTATCCAAAGAGTTAAAAGACTACCTACAAAATGGGGAAAAAATATTCAGCAACTACTATATTGGTCCAACTACTGATCTCCATAATTTACAAGGTACTGCAAAATATCAACAATAAAAAGGTAAATAACCCAATTAAGTGATGTGTAAAGGAGATGGACAGTCACTACACCAAACAGGACATCTAGGCAGATAAAAGACATATGAGGAAATGCTCACAATCACTAGCTATCATAGAAATCCAAATCAAAACTACAATGCGATACCATCTAACCCCAACAACGTTTGCCGTGATCCAAAAAACACAAAACAACAAATGCTGGAGAGGCTGTGGAGAGATTAAAACTTTCCTGCACTGCTGGAGGGATTGCAAAATGGCATAACATCTTTGGAAAGCAATTTGGTGCTTTCTGAAAAAGTTGGAAATAGATTTACCATTTTTTCCGGTAATCTGACTGACGGGAATTCATCCTACAGAATCAAAGCCTGTCACATGAACAGATACACGTACATGAATGTTTATTGAAGCACAGTCCACAACAGCAAAAATTTGGAATCAATCTAAATGCCCATCAACAGTGAAGGATAAACAAGCTATGGTGCATGTACTCAGTGAAACATTGTGCAGTGATAAAGAACAATGATGACTTTAGGAAGCATCTTATAACCTGGCTTCAACTGGAGGACATTACACTGAGTGAAATCCAGTCAGTGGTAAAAGGACAAATATTGTATGAGACCCTGACTATAAGGACAGACTTATGTATAGAAGAAAAGACTACAAGATTTGGGAGGGAGGAAGACAGTTGGTCATATATTAGACAATTGATAGAAACTTGTTTAGTTGAAAGCAATGATAGCACACAGTAGAAAGTAGATCAACTTAAGTGGACTTCACTACAAACTGAAAACTCTTCTAATCTCAACCCAATATTATAAGGATAGGGTAGCAGAGGTGGGGGTTTGGGGACCACTTTCTTGGGGTACATAGAATTCAATTGGCATAAGTAGCCTATTACTAAGACAGTCTTCTTCACCCCAATTGGTGGGTGGCATCTGGTGTCTTAAAATCTAGCAAGCTTCCATTTAAGGTACACTAAATGGTCCCACTCATTTGGAACAGATGATGACCAAGAATAACAAAAACACTGCAAATAAATAGCTCAGGAAACAGAAGGACCCCTGTGTACGGGAGACTGTATCAACATGCGACCAGAAGAACCAGATGGTGCCTGGCCACCACCAACGATATCCATGATGGGACATACAATGTTGAGTCTCTGTGGCAACATGAGAAGAAGAGGAATGAAGTTCAAGATCTCTGCTAAAAGACCACAGTTGATAGCCTGATGGTCTGGGGGTTATGATGAAAGACGTACACCTTTCCTAACTTTAATCCATGTAGTGTCCCCTTGTTCTGTTCATACGACTGCCTCTTCAGCCACATACAGACTTCTTAAAAGCAGTTAGGTGTTCTGGAATTCCTATTCTCTGCAATGTTAGCCATAATTTAGTATGATCCACACAGTCAAATTTCTTTACATAGTTAATGAAATACAAGTAAACACCTTTCTGATATTTTCTGCTTTCAGCCAAGATCCGTCTGACATCAGCAATGATGTCCTTGGTTCCATGTCCTCTTCTGAATGCATCTTGAATTTCTGACAATTCCTTGTCAATATATTGTTGTAGTTGCTTTGAATGATCTGAATGATCTTGAGCATAATTTCATATCAATGATACTGTTCAGTAAGTTCCACATTCTGTTGGATTATCTTTCTTTGGAATGGGCATAAATATGGATCTCTTCCAGACAGTTGGCCATGTAGCTGTCTTCCAAATTTCTTGCACAGAAGAGTGAGCACTGCTAGCATTGCATCTGCTTGTTGAAATATCTCAATTGATATTCCATCAACTCCTGGAGCCTTGTTTTTTGCCCATGTCTTCAATGCAGCTTCAACTTCTTCATTCAGTACCATTGACTTCTGATCATATGCTACCTCTTAAATGGCTGAATATCAACTAGTTCTTTCTGGTGTAATGACTCTGTATTCCTTCTGTCTTCTTTTGATGCTCCCTGAGTTGTTTAACAGTTTCCCTGTAGAATAATTCAATATTGTAACCTGAGGCTTGAAGTTTTTCTTCAGTTCTTTCAGCTTGAGAAATGCAGAACATGTTCTTCCCTTCTGGTTTTCCATTTCCAGCTTTTCACAAGTGTCATTTTAATACTTTGTCTTGTCGTGCTGCCCTTTGAAACTTTCTGTTCAGTTCTTTTACTTCATCATTCTTTCCTCTTGCTTTAGCTGCTCGACGTTTGAAAGAAGTTTCAGAGTCTCTTCTATCATTGAACTTGGTCTTTTCTTTCTTTCCTGTCTATTCTGGAAGAAGTACAACCAGTGTGTTCCTTGAAAGCAAAGATGGCAAGACTGTGTCTTAAATACTATAGACATATTGTCAGAATGGATCAATCCATGGAGAAAGACATCATGCTTGGTAAAGTGGATGGTCAACAAAAAAGAGGAAAAGCCTCAGTGAAATGGATTAACATAGTGGGTACAATGATGTGCTTAAGCATAAAAATGATTGGAGGCATGGTGCAAGACTGGGCAGTGCATTTCATTCTGTTGTGCATACGGTCACTATATGACAGAATCAACTTGACAGCACCTTACAACAAGTAGATTGATACATATTTGATGATATTTATACAAGTATAGCATTCTATGGGTTCAAATAAGGGCCAGCATACTTAAAGACCTTTGCCTAAGACCAGCCTCCCCTGGTCAGTGTTTGGATGAGTGAAGTTCTCTTTGAAATTTTTATCTTGTATATGAAACTGGAACAGTTTCTTTGGTTAAACAAACATATGATTCAATCAGCCTATCATCAAATTCAACAGGCTGTATCTTTATGGTAGCTTTTCTGTATCCTCATTCATAACTTTTGGAAGTCCTCACTCCAGCTTCCAAGTACTCGTAAGCCAGTTGCCATCAATTCTGACCACCTTGTAAGACTGGGTAAGACTGTACTACTGAGTTTCCAAGAAGCATCTAGTGGATTCAAACTTCCAGCTTTTAATTAGCAGCTGGAGCACTTAACCACTGCACTACAAGAGTCTTCAAGCACTGATAGGACTCATTTGTGTTTCCTAGTTGCAGATGTATCCCGTACAGTTTGCTGAAAGTACCAAATCTGTTACCAAAGGTTGATCTCATGGAGACCCAGGATTTCACAGCTGTGATGCATTGGGAGCAAATAGCTGTAACCTCTGGGTAAGTTTGTCCCACAACAACTTTTTGGTTAGTATTCCAGTGCATTTGGGGCACACAGGGATTCCTTTCCTGAAGTTAGATGATAAGTTTTCTTAATCCAGTTATGTGAAGGCAGAGATAATAGATATGCTTGACAATTTAAGACAAATTTTCTCCATAAAATAGAAATTTTTAGCTAAACACTCTTGGTAACTGTTCACAAAGTAGAATAATACCTCCATATTCTAGGTCTGTTATGTCTGAGGCAGAAAACAATATTTTCACAAGAGAGTCTTTTTTTACCTGAAGTTGATCTGTACTACAAATTTTAGTGAATGGCTCCTCCTGTACATTAATAAGTAACAATTACAATCTGAGGGCACCTTGTTTAAATAATATCGAATTTAACAATCTGGAAAAAAAAATAAAGAATTGAAGGGTAAAGAAGAAGAAGAAGAAGAAGAATTTTTATCTCTAAATAATACTTATTAAAATACTTCCTCTTCTTTTCTCTCCCAGTTATTTTTGCTTCAGGATCTTTTTAAACCAGCATCGCCGTCCCGTATCTTTCCTCTCACACGTTTAGTTCACTATTATTTGTTGCCATAAAATTAGAACCATCCCAAAGGCAAAAATTTCATCTCCTGCCATCATTTTTTCCAATCTATTAAGTCTTGTGAGATCAAGTTAATCAAGGGGAAGTTGGTTTTCAAGAATTACTGGGAGCTATGAGCATTTTAAACTGTTCTACAAAATTGCTTCAGCTAACTTGGGTAATCCGTTTTCTTTACTTTTTTTTTCTGAGTGGGGGTTGTTTTTACACAACTGAAACTTCTAATTCTACCAGGTAAATAGTTACTCTTTAGAGAAAAACTACAGGTTCAGATATTGATATTGATACATAGTTTTACACTATAATGCCCTTATACTTTGAAATTATATATACACATATATACACATACACACATGTATAAACATATGGTGTGTGTGTATACAGAAACCTGGTGGTATAGTGGTTAAGTACTACATCTTCTAACCAGAAGGCTGGCAGTTCAAAACCATC
The DNA here is from genome assembly GCA_028571685.1 of Heterohyrax brucei. Lineage (NCBI taxonomy): Eukaryota > Metazoa > Chordata > Mammalia > Hyracoidea > Procaviidae > Heterohyrax > Heterohyrax brucei. Next base: position 93,312,468 of record CM053146.1, read on the forward strand.
AGGCTCTCCTTGGAAAACCTATGGAGCAGTTCTACTCTGCCTTACAGGGTCACTATGAGTCGAAATAAACTCAACAGCACTGGGTTTTTTGGTTTTATACATACATATATACGTACATATATACATAAGTACATATATATATATCCCTTGGCACTGAGTCAGTTTTAACCCTTAGTGACTCTCCAAGACAGAGTAAAACTGTGCTATAGGATTTCCATGGCTGTAATCTTCATTGAAGCCAATTACCACCTCTTTCTTCTGAGGAGCAGCTGGTGAGTCCCAACCACCAACCTTCTGGTTAGCAGCTAAGTGTCTTAACCATAGCATGACTAGGGCTTCTAAGAAATATATGCATATTTCTAAACCTAAGCAGTTCTACGAGAGCACCAGCAAAGAAAGTGTTTGCAAATGAAACTTTGACCTAAGAAACACTTCTCAGAGTAGACATGATAGTAGAGTATGCATTTGATTTTAGACACTGCTTCTCAAAATAATAAAAAGACTGTAAGAAATTGATATAATTTCCAAAATACTTGAATTTACACATAAGATACTAAATGATGTTATGCCATATTGCCAGTTTGATTCATCACAGTAGTTGTTCTAATTCTCCTTTTAGACTATAAACACAGATTTATGTTCCTAAATTTTGAAAGTGATATAACAATACCAGGATTCATTCAGTCACTGTTTAAATAATGTTTGTGAATCAAGCTAACACACAGACAAACTTGATGCTTAGGTTTAACTTTAAAAAGTTTTAAGAAAGAAAATATTAAAATACATGAAGTTATTAGAAGCAATTTTGAAGGTTAAACATGAAACACACAGTTGAGTGTGTTTAATGAATGATGGGATGATGGCTATGTGCAAGAATAGGGATAACATCAGTCTTCTAAAAGAAACACAAAAGTAGCATTACAGAGAATGAAGAATAAGGTTAAGACATTCCTCCTTTTATGCCTTCATCAATTTTAGCAAGGTAGAAGGCCATTCTACTGAAAGTTAAAAAATGTTAGAGGTTTAGTAATATCTAACCTTGGTGACTTAACCTCGGTGGCACAGTGGTTAAGTGCTACATCTGCTAACCAAATGGTCAGCAGTTCAAACATGCCAGGTACTCTTTAAAAAACCTGTGGGGTAGTTCTACACTGACCTATAGGGTTACTATAAGTTGGAATAGACTCAACTGCAGTGGTTTTCCTTTTGTGTGTGTTTTTTTAATTAATTAAAAAAAATTAACTGATAGATACTGTTTAAAATGTTTTCTGGTGTTCAAACACTTCTTTTCCAAAAATAACTAAAATTTTACCTGGGTATACAGCTAATTTGCCCAACTTTTTATTTTATTTATGTTGTAAATATGTAACATAATGAATATGTTTCATTTTAATATGCATAATGGTAGTAGAGCTTAGTATAATGCATTCTGAGCTAAAAGAAAAAAATTCTGAGTAATAATTGCCTTGTCTCCAAAATTCAGTGGTTAAAGAATAATAAAAAATAAAGCATTTTTCTGCATAAAACATATTATTTTCCTGCCTACTCATTTCATCTAATTGTCATAAAATAATGCAAAATATAGACAACCAAACACCTCAAGGGATTTGTTTCCTTTGTCTGGAAAATTGGGTTCCTGATTTCATAGAACATCACAGTTAATTGGTCTAATGATGTGTTTAGTGCATCTATCTCTTAGTTAAGATGTTGTGTAGTTGCCTGCAGTCTTAAAAGCTTGCAAGTGGCTATCGAAGCCACAAATTTGGTGTCTATGGAGGGAAAAGGAGAGTCAGGAGGAGAAAAAGGATATGGAATGCATGGGTAATTGCTTCCTGTGACCAAATGCCTCTCTTGCTGTGAGACCCAAAGAACTGGGTGCTATCTGGCTACCATTACTGAACATTTGGACTGAAAATTCCACAGAAGAATTCTGATCAAAATGGGAAAAATACAGAAAAAATATCTTATTCTCATGGACTATACACTCTGTGGAGTTATGGACAGTGAATGAACCCCTGAAACTATCATCCAGAGATCATCCTTAAACCTTAAACCAAAGTATTAACTGAAGTCGTCTTAAAATCAAACAACAGTTTTAGATTAATTAGTAAAAAAAATATCTTGAGCATTAGGTTCTGTGTGTGATAAAATTAATAACAACAGCTCAAAAGTTTAGAAAGGAACCTTAGGGGTCAGTGAATTTATATTACTGAGGGAGAAACAACTTAGAAAATAAGGGTGCAAATGTTTGCACAACTTAATGTAATGAACGTCACTAAACTGTACTTGTAAAAACTGTTGAATTTGTTTATCTTTCGCTGTATATATGCTCAGCAATAACGATGAAATAACATTTAGGAAAACAAATATTGAAAACTGATAGGTTTTCAAAAAACTGAAAAATACAAAGTTGTGACAAATGTCATTAGCCTATTTTCTTTAAAATATTTTATTAATGAAACATTGAGGAAATTATAAATTGTCATATTAACTACCAATGATGTCTTCAATTATTTAAAATATTTTTAAAAGATAAAAATTCTAAATAGCAAAGGTTTGCTTTTATTTGCGTACAAATTTAAATGGCTATAAGCAGAAAATATAAGTCATTTAAATTCTATACATTCTTAAAGCTGGGAGCATCTGTCAGCATAATAGATACTTTAACCTCCTACTGGGTAAATCCAGCTAGCAGAGATTTTAAAATTCTCTGAATTTGAGAAGAAGCAATTTTTCATACAAAAGCTGGCACTTGAAGGGGAAAAAAGTTCTTATCCTAATTGGATTGGATTTGGCCAGTGGGATCTTTTCTATTCACCACAATAAATTTAGAAACCTTTGTAAATTTATATCGCTCAGGATTTTCATAGTTATCTGATAAATTTCTTAACTCTGCTCCTGATGCTGAATCTGCTATTTGCTTCTCCAGTAGTTTTTTTGCACTCTTTCCTTGTGAGTTTCTGAAGGATATAAGGAGAGAACTGGGTTTAACAGCTGATTGTCCCCAGTTAATGGCTGACAAATAGATACCCCTTGAAGATGCAATTTGCTTTGCTTCTCTTTTAAGTCCTCCTGCTTATTTAAGGGGTTGTTTTGTCAGCAAATTAGTAATACATGCTCAAGGAGTTTCAAAGAGATTTTCTGCAATATATGCCAGTTGTTTATTCTTGATTTGCATTTTTGTAAACAACTGGAATAATCTGTTGCAAATATTGATTGTGTTTTAGCAATGAGACATATTATCGTAACTGCACCAGTCCAAGGACCTAAACTGACGTTCATTGTCAAGCCTGCAATGAAAATGATGTTATTTGAATATATCCTTAATAGTTATTAACTTCCAGCTAAAAATGCAAACACACATGCAGACATACAATCACACAGAGACATGATAATTTTTATTGGTTTAATTTTCTAATTAAAATAATTAGTGTAGGACCTAGTTGAATGCATTTAATGCTGGTCTTCTGATTGCTTCTGATTACATGTTATTTTTTTATAAGACCTCAAAATAACACAAAAAAGATTATTTAAAATATTCATGCTCTAATAACTACTGTATTTCCACATGATTTTGAATGATTTTTTTTATTTTAGATTGCAAACTAGCATCTAAACTGTGGGGGCGGCAAAAAGACTGTTTATGTCAAAAAGACATTAAGAAAATAGAGAGCTGTGAATGATCCTCCAAAATAGGGACAGGTGAGAAGTAATACTGTGTTAATTCAAAATGTTACTCCATCTTCATAAATCCTCCTGAATTTGTTCACAACCCAGAATTCTACAGAAAGAAGCAGGAGACATTGTTACAGTTCTCCAAATGATTGTTGTTAGGTGCCGTCGAGTCAGTTCCAACTCACAGCAACCCTATGAACAATAGAACAAAACACTGCCTGGTCTTGTGCCATGTCCACAATTGTTTTTATGCTTAAGCCCAATGCTGCAGCTACTGTGCCGATCCATCTCATTGAGGGTCTTCCTCTTTTTTGCTGACCTTCCACTCTACCAAGCATACATCTTTCCCCAGGGACTGATCTTTCCTGACAACATGTCTGAAGTATGTAAGATGCAGTTTTGCCATCTTTGCTTCCAAGGAGCACTCTGATGGTACTGCTTCCAGAACATATCTATAGGTTCTTTTGGTGGTCCATTGTACGTTCAACATTCTTCTCCAACACCACTCAAATGCATCAATTCTTCTTCTGTCTTCTTTGTTCATAGTCCAGCTTTTGCATGCATATGATGTGATCGCAAATGCCACAGCTTGGGTCAGGCATGTTTTACTCTTCAAGGTAACATCCTTACTTTTGAATACTTTGAAGGGGTCCTTTGCAGCAGATTTTCCCAGTGCAATGCATCTTTTGATTTCTTGACTGCTGCTTCCAAAGGCATTGATTGTGGACCCAAGTAAAATGAAATCTTTGACAACCTCCATCCTTTCTCCGTTTATGATAATGTTGCTTACCAGTTCAGTTGAGAGGATTTTTGTTTTCCTGAAGTTGAGGTGCAATCCATACTGAAGGCAGTAGTCCTTGATCTTCTTCATTTTCAGCAAGTAAGGTGGTGTTGTCTGCATAATGCAGGTTGTTAATGAGTCATCTTCACTCTTCTTTGTATAATCCAGCTTCTTGGATTATTTGCTTGGCATACAGATTAAAAAGGTAGGGTGAAAGGATATGACCCTGACGCATGCCTTTCCTGACATTAAGCCATGCAGTGTCACCTTGTTCTGCTCGCATGACTGCCTCTTGATCTATATACAGATTCCTCAAATGATTAGGATGCCAAAAAACTCACTAATAAAAATTGAAGAAGCTGATAGAAAGAGGATATTGGTATGCCATTCTTCACTCATATGGCTGCCTATTTAGGAAGCAGGATTACTACCTAGTCCTGTGTTTCTTTGATGATGAAAAGGATGTTTGGGAGCAATTGGTAAGGTGGACACAAAGAGCTACAGTGGATCTGAGTTGATTCCTAGAGTATGTCTTGGCACGAATATGTGTCCTGGGAACAAAGTAGTTAGTGTAATTGGTAGTCTGGCTTTAGCAACCTTGGTGATATCTTGGATGAATTTATAATTTATTGTTTTCACTGCAACAGTTTTGAAATTAAAATGTGCAAAAACAAATGTGGTAAACTAGTAGAGATCCAAGCAAACTGTTATGTATAGTCCCCCTACTACTATCCCATCCAAAAATTACTGGTGGAAAGACTGCTGCTTCTTGCAAAATGGTGAAGCCCCTTTGGTTACCCTGAAGAGCACATACCCATTCTTTCCTAAAGGACATTAACAGAGAGATGGTAAAATAATTGTATAGTAGATGACACTTATAAACCCACCCCTTTAACAAAGTACCTTTTTCAGACCCCAGCTACAGATGACTTAGGAGAAGAAGAATAAAAGACCAATTCCTACCTCACTACTACCCAACACTAGTACTTGTTCTCAAATCTAGCCTGTGTTTGAGGTAGTAGAAGAGGAAGACAGGGGTGGAAAGAAGACAATTTAGTGTAAATTAAATAGAAAATTAAAGTTTTATATTGAACCAAACTGGACTATGTAAATGCTTTAATGAGAGTAAACCCAAAATCCCAGTATTGCTGAGTTGATTCTGACTTTTAGCGACTCTATAGGATAGAGCAGAACTGCTCCACAGAGTTTCCAAGGAGCACCTGGAGGATTCAAGCAGTCATAGCACTTAACTACTATGTCACCAGGGTTTCCTTAATGACAGTAGCGCTATTAATTTGCCCATAAGATCCCCACAGGATTTGAAATTCAATAGAGCAGAGTTGAATGTAGTATTTAGAAATTATAAACATTTTATCTTGCTTACTCTACTAAGATAAGACCATCTGGTAGTTTTCTTTACTTGCTGTATCAAATAGAATGCTTTTGGCACAAAATAAAAGAATGTTTGGTGTACAGTGGCTTAAATAAGTATGACATTTACTTGTTCTATGTAACAAGAGGAAACCTTGGTGGCTTAGTGATTAAGAGCTACAGCTATTAGCCAAAATGTCAGCATTTCAAATCCCCCAGGCACTCCTTGGAAACTCAATAGAGCAGTTCTACTCAGTCCTATAGAGTCACTATGTGTTAGAATAGACTCAGTAGCAATGGTTTTTTTATGGTTAATGTCCTTGGCTCATTGAAAGATTAAAAGCTCGAGTCTACCCAGCAGCAGTATGAGAAAAAATCCTGGCAATCTACTTTCTCCCAAAATAAGCCATTGAAAGCCCTGTAGAGCACAATTCTATTGACTTATGTAACAAGCAACCTACAGGAAGATAACTGAAAGGTTGGTTCAGAGCTCAGCAATATTATCCAAGGACAGAAGCTTTTCTAGTCTTTGAACTTTACCGTCTACTGTGTGATATCCATAACTTCACTCCAAGTCTTAATATGGCTACCAGAAACAACAAAACAAAAAATTTTCTGTGGAGTTTATTCTGACACATGGCGTGATGGTTAGGATTGTGTGTCATCTTGGCTGGGCCATGATTGTCAGTGTTTATATGTGATGACTTCTGTGTCCGTTGTGAGTACCCAATCACTTCAGAGTTTTCTTGGGGGTTGTGGCCTACATATGTATACAGCACACATTCTGGCTTTTTGATTATTCTCGATCCTGCAGCTGCCTTCTGTTTGCCTGGCCTCTTGGGATTTGATCTATCCCCTGATCTGCAGATCATGGAATTCATTGACCTTTACAGCCTGAAAGTGGGGGCTCTGCTCTCTAACCTGTTGATCTTGGGATCCACAGTCCCTGTGACTACCTGACTGCAGAGATGTTTCTGTGTCGATCCTTGCACTTGGGAAGTTTCAGCCTCTACAATCACATGGGCCATTTCACTAATATAAATCTCTCGCTCGCTCGCTCTCTCTCTGTATTTGTACACTTTACTGGTTTTGCTCTCTAGAGATCCCAGTCTAAGACATTTGGTACTGAGAGTGGTCCTAGGGAACTATTACATCTATGACATTATGCTGATTGGACCTAGTAAAGAAGAAGTGTTAGTGACTCTAGATTTATTAGTAAAACATGTGCACATTAAAGGAGAGGATATTAATCCTACAAAAATTTAGGTACCTTCCACCTCAGTAAAATTTCTAGGAGTCCAGAGGTGTGGAGCATGTTGAGATATTCCTTCTGAAGTGACGGATAAGTTATTGCATCTGGCTGCTAATAGAACTGAAAAGAAGGCACAATGCCTGATGGGCCTCTTTGGATTTTGGAGGCAACATATTACTCACTGGAAACCCTGCTGGTATGGTGGTTAAGTGCTACAGTCGCTAACCAAAAGGTTGGCAGTTCAAAACCAATGGACACTCCTTGGAAACTCTGTGGGGTAGTTCTACTCTGTCCTATATGGTTGCTATGAGTCAGAATCGACTCGATAGCATGTTTTTTGTTTTTGTTTTTGTTTTAATATATTACTCATTTGGGTGTGCTACTCCAGTTATTTATCAAGTGACTCAAAATATTGCTTGTTTTGAGCGAAGTCCAGAATAAGAGAAGGCTCTGTGACAGCTTCAGTCTACTGTGCAAGCTGCTTTGCAACTTGGGACACATGATACAGCTGATCCAATGATGCTTGAAGTGTCAGTGGCAGATAAAAGTGTTATCTGGAGTCTTTGCAGACCCCTATTGGTGAATCACAGAACACATCCTTAGGATTTTGGAGCAAAGTCCAGCTATCTTCTGCAGATAACTACTCTCCTTTTGAGAAATAGCTTTTGCCTTGTTACTGGGCCTTAGCAGAAACTGAACACTTAGCCATGGAACAAGTCCCATGCATCCTGAGCTGCCCATCACAAACTGAGTGTTGTCTGATCCACAGAGTCATAAAGTTGGACATGCACAGCAGTACTCCAACATTAAAAGGAAGTGTTATATATGAGATTGGGTCCAATTAGGATCTGAAGGCACAAGTACATTTCATTAGGAAGTGGCCCAAATGCCCATGGTCTCTCCTCCTGTCACATTACCTTCCATTTCCCAATCTGTACCTATGGCTTCATTAGGGAGTTCTCTTCTGTAGTTAACTAAAGAAGAAAAACTCATGCCTGGTTTATACATGGTTCTTCATGATATGCAGGCATCATTTGAGGGTGGACAGCAGCAACACCACAGCCACTTTCTGGGACCTCTCTGAAGTACAGTGGTGAAAGGAAATTCTCTCAGTGGGAAGAACTTTGAGCAGTGCACCTAGTTGTTCACTTTGTTTGGAAGGAGAATGACCAGATGTGTGACTGTATGCTGATTCATGAGATGAAGCCAATGGTTTGGCTAGATGGTCAAGGACTTGGAAGGAACATGACTGGAGAATTGGAGATAAGGATTTATGGGGAAGAAGAATGCAGAGAGGCCTCTCTGAGCAGGTCAAAGAAGTGAAGATATTTGTGTTTCATGTGAATGCTCACCAAAGGGTGACCTCAGTAAAGGATGAGATTAACAGTCAAGTGGCTAGGATGACACCTTCTATGTAAACATCCTCTTCCCTAACTACTACATCACTGCTCAATGGGCTCATAAACAAAGTAGCTGTGGTGACAGGGACGGAGGTTATGCATGGCCTCAGCAATATGGACTTCCACTCACCAACAATGCTTCTGCCAAAACTATCATCAGGGGACTTACGGAATGCATTATCCACTGTCATGCTATCCCACACAGCATTGCCTCAGAACAAGGGACTCACCTCCAAGCAAACGAAATTAGCGGTGGGCCCATGCTTATGGAATTCACTTGTCTTGCCATGTTCTCCAGCATACTGAAGCAGCTGGCTTGAAAGAACAATGGAATGACCTAAATATACTATTGCAGCACCAGCTCAGGGGCAATATCTCGCAAAGCTGAGAGAGTCCACTCTAGGAGGCTGTATAAGCTCTAAACCAGCATCCAACATATGGTGCTGATTGCCACATAGGCAAGATTCATGGGTCCAGAAATCAAGGGACGGAAATGGGAGTGCCAGTACTTACTGTTACTCCGAGTGATTGACTTGCAAGATTTTTGCTTCCTGTCCCCACAACCATATGCTATGCTGGTGTAGAGGTTTTAGTTCCAAAAAGAGGAATATTCCTACCTGGAAATACATCACTGATTCCATTGAACTGGAAGCTAAAAATGCTACCTGTCCACTTTGGGGTCCTCATGCCTCTGGGTCAACAGGCAAAGGAAAGAGTTACCATGTTGGCTGGTGTGATTAATCCTGACTGCCAAGATGAAATCAGACTGGTAGTATACAATGGAGGTTAAGAAGAATATATCTGGAAAGCAAGAGATCCTACAGGTCATCTCTTAGTACTACCATGCCCTGTGATTAAAGTCAACGGAAAGCAGCCGAGTTCCCACACGACTCGGGGTGCTATCCTATTCATGAATAAAGAGGCATAATAACATCAATTTTTAGTATAAATAAAAAACTGAATACATTGCTGTTGAGCCAGTTCCAACTCATAGCAACCCTACATGAAACAAATTGAGTATAACTCTGCTTAATAATTTATTATATATTATTTTATCTGGACAATTGTTTTAAATGTTGATTGATAATACTTTTCTTCACAATCTTAGTCCTATGTAGTAAACACTACTACTACTCTTCTATTTCACATGGTAGCAACAATATCACTAAGTTACTGACGCTAAAAGTTGAAGCATCGTCACCATCTTTTCCTGTTTTCACCCTTCTGGGAAATCAAATGTTTCTGCCAAATTTATGTAACAACTAGCTTTCTAATTATGTTGGCTTTTTCTGGATCACCTACTATTATTTTGATCTGAGAATTTATGTTCTCTTATCTGAATTACTGCGAATAGCACTTATGGCATCTTTCCACCTTCAACCAGAGATTCTCTATTTTATCAGTCTTTTAATCACAGATTACTTCTATTTTAATTCAAATATAAGCAATTGATTCTTATGCCCAATGCTGTAATGTCTCTTAATTGATTGTGGGTTAAAATCCAAGCTTCTTGCTGTAGTAATCCCTCCATGTGTCCCTGCAATTTTGATTCTTGACTTACTTCATACCATATACAGTCTTGCAAGAACAAACAAGTGTGTCTTTGTTTGTTTTTGCCATTTGCCTATTATTATTTGCTTTGCATGAATCCATTCCACTATTCTCTTCACTCACTCAAATCCTCTGGAAGCTTTGTCTGCAATTTAGATTGGATTAGGTGTCTTATGTCTGATTCCTACAAGTTTCTATAAATATTTCTACCACTACATTCACTGCATTTTATTGTAAATATAAGTGAGCTTATTCTTCACCTGTATAAAGTGAGGGGTCATATAGCCTGCATTCAACAAAGAGTCAAATGGTAAACATTTAATAAATACTGTCCAATTGAACAAAATCCTGGTGACGTAGTGGTTAAGAGCTGCGGCTGCTAACCAAAAGGTCAGCAGTTAGAATCTACCAAATGCTCCTTGTAAACAGTATAGGACAGTTCTGCTATGTTCTTTTGGGTTGCTATGAGTTGGAATTGACTCAGTGGCAACAAGTTTGTTTTGTTTTTTTCTAAATAAATGAAAACATGAGTGATCAAAATTCTGCAGAACTGCCTTTACAATTGCAGTTCATTGTACAATGAAGATAATTTGTTTAGCCAAAATCATCTACAAAGAATAGCTACAGAAATGGTCAAAAATAAATTTTTCATATCTTTTCCTGTTCCTCTCTGTCTTCTGTCTTTGCTGAAGTAAAAAAATAAAGAGAAAAAAAAAGCTCTGTGATATCACCTTAGGCTGGTGATACAAATTGTTTCTTCCCATTCATCATTTTTGAGGTGGCCTTGTCTACATTTGGCCTAGTCTGGCCTGTACATTTTGGAGTGCTCCAGGACTTGCACCCTCCAGTCAATAACAGCCTGTCCAATGTCATTACATCATTGATCCTCCAGTATTTAAATCTTGTCTTGAAGTCAATTTTAAGTCACCAACTTCTGCTTATTTGCTGTCTCCAATTTGATTTCTAATAAACAGTATCAACTTTAAATCATGTAAAAATGTTAGTTCCCGCACTGACCTCAAAAGTTTCCTTTACCCAGCTAACCCCATCTCAGTGAAAAGCACCAACTTCCATTCACTTGAATATGCCAAAAAAAAATCTCATACCAACTCGATGGCACTTGGCTGGCTGGCATCCTTGATTATTCTATTTTCCTCATATCCCACGTTCAATAAATCACTATATCACATCAATTCTACTTTCAAAATGTATTTTTAATCTGTCCACATGCATGTGTTTTTAATCTCAACTGCTATCATTCCAATCCAAAGTCATCTTATCTCTCTTCTGAACTAAAACAACAGCTTATCACTTTTCTTCCAATTTTATTTCTACTGTAAAGCATTCTATATAGATAAGTAGAATGATTCTTTTCTGAAAATATAAACCAAATCACGTTCCTCCTCTGCCTAGAATCTTTTTACTGGCTTCTTAAAGAACAATAAAACATGTCAAATACTTTTATAAGTATTTGACATCTCCTCTGACCTCATCTCCTGACAACTTTGTTGTTGCACACTAAGCATCCTGGCTTTCTTTGGACTCCTCAAACTGATTGTTATTTCCTTCCTCAGGACTTCTATCTGAATTTTCTTTCCAGGTAAAATGTCACCTTTTTAGAGAGGGTTTCCCTGATAACCATGACTTATCTCCCTCCAATCATTTTATATCACACATATTTTTTCCTTTACTGCTTTTATCATTGTTTGGAATTGTCTTTATTTTTAATTATTTTTGCTTATTTCTAACTCTTTCCATTCATATGTAATTTCCCTGCCAATAAGAACACCGTCATGTTCATGACTGAATGACTGGTGTCTAAGAATGCTTTCTCCATGTTGAAGAGGTAACATTTTGTAGTAGAATAATCACTGAAAAATGGAATTATGTATATAAAAATCTTGGCCATTCCCACCTTCTAATATTTAGCAGGAAAGCCTGGTAGCATAGTTGTTAAGATCTATGTCTGCTAATCAAAAGGCTGGCAGTTCAAATCCACAAGGAGCTCCTTGGAAATGCTACAGGGCACTTCTACTCTATCCTACAGGATTAATATTTAGTGTGTGAGTAATGGTTTTTAAAAATTACAGTTTTATCCTTTTTTCTCCAGATCAATTAACATACATGAAAACTGGTAGGAAAATTCTTGCTTATCTGAGATGATTGCTGTGAGAATCTAAGGAAGTATGCATGAAAAACAATCTGTATATATCAAAGTGCTATACAAATGTATGTTTTCTTGCTGTTTTGTCTTCTTGGATGTGTCTTTTGAAGTATAAAAATAAAAGGCATAACTCCACAATTTGTGTAAGAATTCAATATTTTTTAATAAACTGAACTCAGAAGATTGGTCATCCATAATTTTTATGTTCAAAAGCAGTGAAGTAGCAATTGATATATTTTAACACTGTATTTTAACACTATCTGGTTTGTATTAATCAATTTTTCAATAATGAAAAAACTATTTTCTAAAGAAGAACATCATTTAATAAACTTCTAAAAAGCAATGCATTTGAATATTGGCAGCAACCTACACAAGTACACACAGGCATTTACATGATTATTTCACAGACTGAGGGAAAGTGGCAACATATTACAGATCACCGGCCACTGAGGAGAGTGGGAAAATAAAAATAAAGAGATTTTTCAAGCAAAACTAAAATCAATGTGAACACGTGAGTCAACTGACAGAAACTGAATTTTTAGAATGCATCTGTTCCATAAAGTGTGTTACAGTTGTAGATATTTGGCTAACTATGTGTCACACTAACAGAAAAGCTGTAGCCAAATTTGGGGTATAACATTTTAGGTCTACTTACCAAACTTATGGAATATGTGTGTTTCCATTTAATCACTTGCAAACAGAGTGATGATTTCTGAAAAGCACAAAAGGAGGGAGAAGATAGAGATCAACAATTTTTTTTCCAGATCAAAAAAAGATTTACTTTCAACCCATTCATTTTGTCTGGCTGTCAGTGATTTGTAAGTCAATCATTTCAACAGCTACTTACCAACAGCCTTTATATGCTGAAATGTAACAGTGAGTAAAAAAGAAACAGTATCTGTCCTTCCTGATTTTAATCTGTTGGAAAACTAGAGTGAGGTTAAAAAAATGAAACAAATATAATAAATCATAAAAAGATTTATGATAGGAACATTCAAGGTGCCCAAGGGTAATAAGGGTTGGGCCTTTAACTAGGACTTGGTAGGATGGGGGAGTGGATTTACGTAGTCAGAGAAGTCTTCCAAAAAGAAGAAACCTCAAAGCTGAGAACTAAAGAATGAGTCAAGTTAGACAGACGAAGGTGAGAAAAATAAGAATGTGTTCTTATTACAGAACCTACTAGAAGGCAAGAAAGAAGCCCAAACAGTAAAGAGTGAGAGATCAGGCAGTGGAGGTAGGCAGAATGCAGATCCCAGAAGACTTTGAGAGACACATAAAGGCTTTAGTCTTTATCCTAAGACCACAGGTAAAGTAGACACTTTTAAAGTAGATGAATATCAGAACCGGATTTTTGTTTGTGAGACAGAATATCGACAACAGACTGGATAATCAGGTGATGGTTAAGAAACACTGGATCAGCTAAGGTTTATTGTTATTTGTTATTTCATTTGATTTTCAGTAATATTATCAAGGAACAAATGTTACTTGAGCTGGTGTTTAGAAATTGGTGTTGGAGATACTTGAGAAATGAAATAAGTATTCGTGAGTGTGACATTGGGGAATGATTGGATGGACATTAAGGATAAGGAAGAGGTAAAAAAAAAAAAACACAGGTTTCTAAATTGGGTTACTTGGAAATACAGAAAAAAAGCTCAGATTTCAGGGAAAGAGATTATGCTCAGTTTCAAAGGTGGTTTCTAATACATGGTCTTCCCCCCCCCCCCCCGAGAATCCCAAACCATTTGTATTTGGTGGAATACATTTACATAATCTTATTCAATAACTATCTGAATCACTAATGCCAGAACAAAAGGAATGAATGAAATATGAACGTTATTTATCAGAAGCCAACACAGTGCTAGGTTCTAAAATATACTTAAGTTTTCAAAGTAGACAACAACCTATGATGCAATTTATCAATAGATAAAATAACAGCTATCCCTATTAATAATCTGATAAGGGATAAATCAGTATTGATTTGCTGGAAGTATTCCAAGAAACTAAGTCCAGCTTTCAAACAAGTTTATTGTTCTTAAATGTGAGACGGAGAAGGCAGCTTTAAACAGATGTTATAGTGTTAATGAGTTTAGTCAAATAGGAACCAAACCAAGGAGTAAGAAAGCTTCTGCTCTAGTCAAGCTCTATTTTTCATTACAGAAGTAATCTTGGATGAGTCACTTATCCTCTTTGGACTCCTGTTTCTACCTTGTTCTCATAACTTTCACTAAAAAATGTTTACATTATGTCCAACTCAAAGCTATTTTCAAATGTCACCTCTTCAAGGAAACACTATTTAGGCATACAAAAGAAAAAATATAGAGATATGTATAAATATTATTGTTAGCTGATCTCAAGTCAGCTGTGACACATGATGTCTTTATGAATAACCGAATGACACTTTGCCTGGTCCTGTGGAATCTACATGATTGCTGAGATTCATAAAGTTTTCATTGGTTAAATTACAGATGTCAGATAGCCAGACTTTTCTTCCTAGTCTTTTTTTTTTTTTCCTAAAATCTTATCTGAAACCTATCCATCATGGTTGGCCTTACTTGTATTTGAAACTCTGGTGGCATAACTTCCAACATCACAGCAAAGCACAAGCCACCACAGCATGACCAACAGACAGCTGCGAGAGGTGGTACAGGCACACATCATTTAAAAAGCTATTAAAATGTCTACCAGAACCTACTGAAGACACAGAAGGAGGCTGGAGTAACCTAAAAAATCTTAACATTGCCCATCTCAATACCAATTACCAAAGTGACATCTACTCTTCAAATACCTTTCCCCTTTTTATAAAGTATTTCTTAGTTCCTAAAGCCCAAAGTCTACAGTTTGAGACAATTCGCTTTGTAATCTCTTTATCCTATTGTCTGTGAAGCTAGTTTTCCTCTCTTTTACTGTCATTTGTTGTCCTCTCTTCCTTCATAATGTGAATCTGCTGTTGTTGTTAGGTGCTGTCAAGTCCATTCTGACTCATATTGACTCCAGGCACAACAGAATGAAACACTGCCCAGATCCAGCACCATGTCCACAATCGTTTCTATGCTTAAGCCCATGACTGCAGCAACTGCATCAATCCATCTTATTGAAGCTCTTCCTCTTTTTCACTGACCATCAACTCTACCAAGCATGATGTCCTTCTCCAGGGACTGGTCCCTCTTGACAACATGCCCAAAGTATGCGAGACACAGTCTCACCACCTTTTCTTCCAAGGAGCACTCTGGTTGTCCTTCCAGATCAGACCTGTATGTACTTTTGACAGTCCATGGTATAGTCAGCATTCTTCTCCCAAAACCACAATTCAAAGGCATCAATTCTTCTTCTGTCTTCCTTATTCATAGTCAGTATTGTCATGCATGTGATGTGACTGAAAATACCATGGCTTAGGTCAGGCACAGCTTAGTCTTCAATGTGACATCTTTACTTTTCAATATTTTAAAGAGGTCCTTTGCAGCAGATTTTCTTAATGCAGTGTGTCTTTTGATTTCTTGAATGCTGCTTCCATGGGTGTTGATTGTGGAATCAAGTAAAACGAAATTCTTCACAACATGAATCTTTTCTCCATTTATCATGATGTTGCCTACTGGTCTAGTTGGGAGGATTTTTGTTTTCTTGATGCTGAGGTGCAACCCCTACTGAAGGCTGTGGTCTTTGATCTACATCTGAAAGTATTTCAAATCCTCTTCACTTCCAGCAAGCAGGGTGATGTCATCTGCACAATGCAGGTTGTCAATGAGTCTTTCTCCAATCCTGATGTCTTGTTCTTCCTATTGTGCAGCTTCTTGGAGTATCTGTTCAGCATACAGGTTGAAAAGGCAGGGTGAAAGGATTCAACCCTGACACACACTTTCCTGACTTTAAATCACACAGTGTTTCCTTGCTCTGCTTGCATGACTACCTCTTGATCTATATACAGACTCCTCATGAGCACAATTAAGTGTTCATGAATTCCCACTGTTGGCAATGTTATCTATAATTTGTTATAGTCCACACAGTAGAATGACTTTGCACAGTCAATGAAGCACAGGCAAACATCTTTCAGGTATTCCCTGCTTTTGGCTAAGATCCATCTAACATCAGCAATGATATCCCTGGTTCCATGACCCTTCAGAATCTGTTTTGAATTTCTGCAGTTCACTGTCCATATAACATTGTAGTCACTTGAATAATCGTGAGCAAAAATTTACTTGTGTGTGATATCACTGACATTCTCCAGTATCTTCTGTATTCTGTTGGATCACCTTTCTTAGGAATAGGAATAAATATAGATCTCTTCCAGTTGGTTGGCCACGTAGCTGTTCCCCAAATTTCAATGAGTAAGCACCCAGCACTGCATCTACTTTGTTGAAACATCTCATTGATATTCCATCAATTCCTGAAGCCTTGTTTTTTGCCAATGCCTTCAATTTCTTCCTTCAGCATCCTTGGTTCCTGATTTGTATGCTGCCTTTTGAAACGATTGAATGCTGACCAATTCTTTCTAGTATAATGACTCTGTGTATTCTTTCTATCTTCTTTTGATGCTTCCTGAATTGTTTAATACTTTTGTTATAGAATCCTTTACTATTGCAAATTGAGTCTTGGATTTTTTTCTTTGGTTCTTTCAGCTTGAGAAATTCAGAGTGTGCCCTTCCCTTTAGGTTTTCTGTTTCCACCTCTTACACATGTCATTATAATACTTTACTTTGTCTTCTCCAGTTGCCCTTTGAAACCTTCAGTTCTTTTACTGTATTATTTCTTCCTTTTGCTTCAGCTATTCAACATTCAAAAGCAAGTTTCAGAGTCTCTTCTGATATTCAGTTTGGACTTTTCTTTCTTGTCTTAATGATCTCTTGCTTTCCTCATGATGTCTTTGATATCATTCCACAACTTGTCTGCTCTTTTGTCATTAGTGTTCAATGCATCAAATTGGTTCTTGAAATGGTCTGAAAATTCAGGTGGGATAGACTTAAGTTTTCACTTTGGTTCTCATGTACTTGTTCTAATTTTCTTCAGTTTCAATTTGAACATGTATATGAGCAATTGATGATCTGTGCTACAGTCAGCACCTGGTCTTGTTCTGACTGCTGATATTGAGCTTTTCCATTGCCTCTTCCACAGATGTAGTTGGTTTGATACCTGTGTATTCCATCTGGTGAGGTCCATGTGTATAGTCACTATTTATGTTGGTGAAAAAAAGGTATTTGCAATGAAGAAGTCATGGATCTTGCAAAATTCTATCATATGATCTCCAGCATCATTTCCGCCACTAAGGTTTTATTTTTCCAAGTACTGATCCTTCTTTGTTTCTGACTTTTGCACTCCAATTGCTAGCAGTTATCAGTGCATCCTGAATGCATGTTCACTCTATTTGGGGCTGCAGAAGCTGGTAAAAATCTTAAATTTCTTCATTGTTGGCCTTAATGATTGGTATGTGAATTTGAATGACAGTTGTATTAACTGGTCTTCCTTGTAGGTGTACAGATATTATCTTATCACTGACAGCATTGTACTTCAGGACAGATCTTGAGGTGTTCTTTTTGATGATGAATGCAGCACCATTCCCCTGCAAGTTGTCTTTTCTGGCATAGTAGACTATATGATTTTCCAATTCAAAATGGCCAATATTGGTCCATTTTAGCTCAGAAGTCCCTAAGCTACCGATGTTTATGCATTCCATTTCACTTATTATTATTTCCAATTTTCCTAGATTCATACTATGTACTTTCCACATTCTGATTGTTAGTGAATGTTTGTAGCTGTTTCTTCTTATTGTGAGTCATGCCACATCAGCAAACGATGGTTCTGAAGCCTTTACTCCATCCACACGATTAATGTCTACCCTAGTTTGAAGAGGTAACTCTTCCTTAGTTATCTTTTCAGTGCCTTCCAATGTGGGAGGCTCATTTTCCAGCACTATATCTGACAGTGTTCCCCTGCTATTCATAAAGTTTTAACTGACTAATTCTTTTCATAAGTAGATTGCTGGGTCCTTCTTCCTAGTCTGTCTTAGTCTGGAAGCTCAGCTGAAACCTATCAACCATGAGTGACCCTATTGGTACCTGAATACCCATGATATAACTTCTAGCATCACAGCATCACTCAAGCTGCAACAGCAGGACAAACTGACAGACACATGGGGGTGAATCTGTTAGTTTCTTTAATTATTTTTTTAATCTTAATTTCCTTACATGTATACAAAACCCAATAAAGTGTTGACCTAAAAAACTTGAGTTCTTGCAGAAGTTATGACCTATATCTGTACTAGAAGATAGGGTACTGTGAGGTTTGGATGCCAGAAAGGGATAATGACTAGTTGTTGTGGTACACTGGGTTAAACAGAGGCCCCAAAGTTGAATTTCTCTGGTAGCAAAAGCAGAGGTGTAACTAAGGTACTGCAGGTAGGATGAAGGGCCCTGGGAGCCATCTGAGATGAGTGCTAATGAGTAGTTTCTTTTGGTCATTCCAGTTTCTATCCTCAGCCATGAGAGATCATGCATCAATTTAAAACTAATTTCAACAGGCTTATTTTGGGTAGACTGGTCTTTAAGCAAAACTGAACTTTAAGAATTTTCACAAGTGTAACATGTTACACAACTGTATTCTATTTCTTCCAAAGTTAATATTTCACTACTATTGTGCTCATGAGGAATCTGAAATAGTCATTTGGACAGAACCAGGAGCTATTGCAAGGTTTAAAGTCAGGATGGTGTGTATCGGTGCTGTGTCCTTTCACCATACCTGTTCAATCCATAAGCCAAGAAAATAATCAAAGAAGCTGAACTATAAGAAGAAAATGTGGGCATCAAGACGGCTGGAAGACTCATTAATAATCTGCATTAAGAAAAGAACTTAAAACACTTAGTGATGAAGATCAGAGACCATAGCCTTCAGTATGAATTACATTTCAACATAAAGTAAACAAAAATCCTCATAACTGGACCTGTAAGCAATAATAAATGGAGAAAAGGTTGAAATTGTCAACATAATCAACACCCATGAAAACAACAGTCAAGAAATTAAAGGATGCATTGCATTTGGCAAATCTGCTGCAAAAGAACTCTTTAAAGTATTGACAAGCAAAGATGTTACCATAAAGACCAAGGTGTGCCTGACCCAAGGCATGGTATCTTCAACTGCATCATATGCATGAGGAAGCCAAACAATGAGTAAGACAGACTTGAAGAAGAATTGATGCCTTTGAATTTTGAATATTGAAGAAGAATATTGAATACTCATACACCATGAATGGCCAAAAAAATGAACAGATTGGGGAGGAGTCAACATGGCGTTCTAAACACATGTCTCCCTAAATCCCTCTGGAAACCAAGGCCTGAACTGATAATTAAACAGAGACTTCTAGACACCTAGTGAGCCCTAAGACATGGCATAGTTCTGTCTATTTGGTCTACATACCACTAAGCGTGAAATTTCTTTTCTTTTGCTGACCCCCACCTTTGTTGAGTCCCGGCTCTCGCAGACTGAAGGTAAATCACCAATTTAACTTTTTTTTTCTCTCTTTAGCTGGCAGGAGGGGCTGAGGTGACCGGCAGCAAGGCTCAGACACACTGTTGATGAGATCAGCAAGCAGAGTCTCCACATTGTGAGAGCCTGGCCTTCGAATCTGTGCAACTCGGGACCTCTGACCTCTCTCTCTCTCAGAATCTCTGAATCTGCACCATTGTAAAGTCTTTTCAAAGGCAGGTAGGGGAGCTGCTGCGGGATGCCATCTTGATTCACTGGGAGGCAGAATTTCCTATGCAGAGGCCTCATATGGACCTAATTCCTAGGTTGGGAGGCAGTGTCTACCAGGGGAGAATTTTTCTGGCAGTAAAGCAATCTTTGATATAGAGGTGTTTACTTTGCTAGCTGGGAAGAAGGACTTGCACACCTGAAAGCCTAATTTTGGAAGCTGTCAGATACCTTTTACCTTTCAATAGAGAAATAAGTGCGGTGCATTCGGACAACATCTCTTTCATCCTTTACAGGGTCAGCTGATGGCTCCCCAGTGACTCTATAAGTGGGGCTGTATCTTTGCCAATCAGGATACCGAGTCTGCTACCCCACAGATTCCAATGAGCCCAGTCACTGAAGTACATAGAGGTGTCTGCTGATCAATTTCCTTTTCATACTGAGCTTTAGGTCCCATTAAGGTAACCCTGGACAAACAAAACAACTTCCAGATGTACAAAAAGCAACAAACTTTAGACCAGAACATTAGGAAGAATTCACCCACAGCTTCAGAAGGCCCACCAAAGAAAGATCCAAAGAACTTCACAGAAGAAGGCTTTCTGAAACTATCAGAAGGTGAGTACAAAAGCATTATATATAGAGCCCTCATAGACCTTATACAAACTGCAGTAGAGCAAAACAAAAAATTAAGCAAGCATTTTTATCTGAGGGAACACCAGTAATCTGAAATCCAACAGATCAAGAACAAAATCAAAGAGAAAGAGAATTCAGTTCAAAGCCAAGAAAACAGAATGGAACAAATGGAAAATAGGCTTTCTGACTTGGAAGACAGAGCTACTGACTCCAGCATTTAAGAGGACAAATCAGAAAAAAGAAACAAAACAAAAAAAATGAAGAAGCATTAAGAAGTATGTGGGACCCTATTAAGAGGAACAATCTACAATTATTTGGAGTTTCTGAATAGGATGGGACACCTGAGAACACATAGAGTACTGTGGCTAAGCTGCTGATAGAAAACTTCCCAGAAATTATGAAAGAAGAGAATATATATATATATATCCAAGATGCATATCAAATACCACTCAATATAGATTTCAAAAGACTCCAAGAGATATTACAATCAAGCTTAACAAAATGAAATATAAGCAGAAACTCTTAAAAGCAGCAAGACTCAAAGCAAAGCTACCATTTAGAGTGAAATCTTGTAGGCTTTCATCTGATTTCTCAGCAGAAATGACACTGGCACAGACACAATGGGATGAGACATTCAAAACCTTCAAGGAGAAGAACTTACAGCTAAGAATTATATATCCTGCAAAACTACCTTTGAAATATGAAAAGGAAATCAAGACATTTGCAGATAAACAGAAACTCAGAGACTTTCTAAAAACCAAACCAAAGCTACAAGAAATACTGAAAGAAGCTCTTGGCTTAGAAGAACAAAACTAGTAATTTTCTATTTTAGGAGGAAATACAGGACGCATCATCCAGAAACCTATTCAGTTGGGGAAAGCTCCAAACTCACTTGGAGATGTAATATTAAAAGAAGTGATCCAGTGATCAAAGTATGAAAACTATGATGTCATCATATTACAAAAAAAAAGGGATGTACTACAGTCATTATAGTCCTTCCAGATGGAGAGGAAACTGACAAGACACATAGTAATTAAAATTGGGTTTATATACAGTTTATTAAGAGAGATCATAGAGGAAGCTGTAAAGCACAATAAAGGTACAACATGTCAAATCAAGAAATGTAATATAGGAGTCTCAACAACTACAAAACCAACCTTGGAAGAGGTAAAAAAATCAACTCATAAAGAGGAATCTCCCAGAGCAGATTAATAAGGATGGAGAAAACATCAACACAAAAATAAACATATCACAATGACGGCACTAAATACACACCTATCAATAATCACATTAAATGTGAATGGACTGAAAGCTCCAACAGAGACAACGAGTGGCATCTTGGATCAAAAAACACGACCCATACATACGTTGCTTACAAGAAACTCACCTTAGACTTAAAGATATAAACAAACTGAAAATTAAAGGATGGAAGAATATATTTCAAGCTAACAATACACAAAGAAAAGCAAGTGTGTCAATACTAATCTCAGATAAAATAGATTTTAATGTAAAATCCACCATTGTGGCCAAGGATGAACACTATTGCTGAAAGGTTCCATACACAAGCAGGACTTAACAATTTTCAATATTTATGCACCCAATACAAGAGCATCTAAATACATCGAAGAAACACTGACTACAATCAAAAAATGAGATAGATCACTCCACAATAATAGTGGGATACTTCAATACTCCACTTTCAATATTGGACAGATTATCTTGAAAAAAGCTCAGTAAAGACACAGAAGATCTATTGTCACAATTAACCAACTAAACATCATTGACATATACACCCTCTATCCATCAGCAGACAACTACACCTTCCTCTCCAGTGCACATGGAACATTCTCAAGAATAGACCATTTTACTATGTTAGGACATAATGGAAATCTCAACAAAATCCATATCACTGAATTAATACAAAGCATCTTTTCAGACCATAAAACCATTAAAGCAGAAATCAATACCAGAAAAAGCATAGAGAGAAAGTGGAACTCATGGAAACTGAACAACATCTTGCTCAAGAAGCCAAGGGTTATAGAAGAAATCAAGGATGAAATAAAGAAATTTATGGATTCCAATGAGAATGAAAACCCATCTAATGAGAACCAATGGGATACAGCCAAAGAAGTGTTCAGGTGTCAGTTTATCTCTAAAAATGTACACATCTGGAAGTGAGAAAGAAACAAAACCAAAGATCTAATGCTACAACATGAAAAAACAGAGAGAGAGAACAACAGAGGAACCCCTCAGGCACCAGAAGAAAACAGACCTTAAAGATGGCAGCAGAACTAAATGAATTAGAGAATAAGAGAACAATTGAGAAAATTGAAAAGACCAAAAGCTGGTTTTTTGAAAAGATCAACAAAATTGATAATAATTTTGATCAACAAAATTGATCAACAATTGGCTAAACCTACTAAAGAAAAATAGGAAAGGAAATAAATAACCCAAATTAGAAATGAGAGATCCAACAGATACTAAAAATATCATAACAGAATACTACGAAGATTTGTACTCTAACAAATTTGAAAACCTAGAGGAAATGGACAAATTCTTAGATTCTTGTCACATACCAAAATCATGACAAGGTGAAGCAGAACAACTTAATAAACCCATCACGAAGGAAGAGATTGAAAAAGTCATCCAAATAATAGCAATGAGAAAAAAGACCTGGCCCAGATGGCTTCACTGCAGAATTCCACCAATATTTTAGGGAAGAGTTATCTCCAATACTACAGAGAGTATTCCATAGCATAGAAAAGGATGGAATACTCCCAAATTTATTCTATGAAGTCAGCACAACTCTGATACCAAAGCCAGGGAAAGACCCCCAAAAAGGACAACTACAGACCAACCTCACTCATGAATCTAGATGCAAAAACCTTCAACAAAATTCTTGCCAGTAGAATACAACAACATATCAAAATAATAATTCATCACAACCAAGTTGGATTCACACCAAGAATGCAAGCTGGTTCAACATCAGAAAAACCATTAATGTGATCAATCACATAAGTAACACAAAAAACAAGAATTACCTGATTTTGTATATTGACGCAGAAAAGGCATTTGATAAAGTCCAACACCCATTCATGCTGAAAACTCTCAGCAGAATAGGAATAGACGGCAAATTCCTCAGTGCGGCAAAGGTCACTTATACAACGCCAACTGCATACACCATCCTGAATGAAGAGACACTTAAACAATTCCTCTCAAGAACAGGAACTAGACAGCATGCCCACTCTCATCTCTCCTATTCAACACTGTACTAGAAGTTCTAGCCTGAGCAATTAGACAAGACCAAGAAATAAAGGGCATCTGCATGGGCAAAGATGAAGCAAAAATCTCCCTATTTGCAGATGATATGATTGTATACACAGAAAATCCTAAAGAATCCATAAGTAAGCTACTCAAATTGATAGAAGAGTTTAGCAAAATGTCAAGATACAAGATAAACATAAGTAAGTCACTAGGATTCCTTTATACCAACAAAGATATTATTAAAGAAGTAATCACCAAATCATTACCATTTGCTGTGGCCCCCAAGAATATAAAATACATAGGAATACATCTAATCAGAGAAATAACAGACCTTTAGAAAGAGAACTAGAAAATCTTACTCCAAGAAACTAAGAGAGATTTACATAAATGGAGAAATGTACCCTGCTCACGGATAGGAAGACTTAACATTGTGAAAATGTCTATTTTACACAAAGCAATTTACTTATACAATGCAATCCCAACGCAAAGTCCTGTGACATTTTTTAATGAGATGGAGAAACAAATCACCAGTTTTGTTTGGAAAACGAAGAAGCCCCAGATAAGCAAAGCACTACGAAGAAGAACACAGTGGGAGGCCTCTCATTACCTGACTTTAGAACCTACTACACTGCCACAGTTGTCAGAAAAGCCTGGTACTGGTACAAAAAGAGAGAAATAGATCGATGGGACAGAAATGAGACCCCAGAGATGACACCATCTTCCTATGAACAGTTGATATTTGACAAAGGTCCTAAGACATTTAAATGGTGTAAAAACAATCTCTTCAACAAATGGTGTGGCAAAATTCGATATCCATCTGCAATCTGACTCGATGGCACTTGGCTTGGCTGCAATAAATTGAAACAAGACCCATATCTCACACTTTATACAAAACCAACTCAAACTGGATAAAAGACCTAAATATCAAATCTAAAGCTCATTCAAGAAAAATTAGCATCAATAATGGAAGATCTAATACACAAGGTAGGCAGACTTCAAATCTGACAAACAAACCACAATCAACAGAACGGAAAACAGATCAATGGGAACAACTAAGAATCAACCACTTCTACTCATCCAAACACTTTATCAATAGAATTAAAAGACCACCCACAGAATGGGAAACAATACTTGGCAACTATATGTTGTACTGAAGCCTGATCTCCATAATTTATAAGGTACTACAAAATATGAATAAGAAAAAGATAAGTCATCTAATTAAGTGATGGGCAAAGGAGATGGACAGACACTTTTCTCAAGAGGAGATCCAGGCAGCCAAAAAACACATGTGGACATGCTCACAATCACTAGCTATTAAAGGAATTCAAATCAAAACTACAGAGAGATGTCATCTCATCCCAACAAGGTTGGCTATGATCCAAAAAATGCAAAACAACAAATGCTGGAGAGGCTGCAGAGAAATTGAAACTCTCCTACACTGTTAGTGGGATTGCAAAATGGTGCAACCTCTTTGGAAAGCTATCTGGCACTTTCTTAAGAACCTGGAAATAGATATACCGTTTGACTCAGTAATTCTACTGCTTGGAATATACTCTGCAGAATCAAGACCATTCACACCAATTGATACATGCACATGAATGTTTATTGAAGCACAGTCCAGAACAGCAAAAAGATGGAATCAACCCAGATGTGAAACAACAGAGGAATGGAAGGTAAACTATGGTATATATATTCAATGGAACACTATGCAATGATAAAGAACAATGATGATTTTAGGAAGCATCTCATAATCTGGTTTCAACTGGAGGACATTATGTTGAGTGAAATTAATCAGTGGCAAAAGGACAAATATTGTGTGAGACCCCTACAATAAGAACTTAAAAACAGACTCATGCATAGAAGAAAAGACTCTTTGGTGGCTGTAAGGGTGGGGAAGAAGGGAGGGAGAGGGTGAGGTATTGGTTAGATAGTTGATAGAAATTTGGTTGGGTGAAATCTGTGATAGCATACATTATAAAGAAGATCAATTTTAACTGGACTTCAGTATAACAGGATTACTCCTCCTATCTTAACCCAATATTGCAAGGACATAGTAGCTAGGTTGGGAGTCTGGAGACCATCCTCTCAGGGGACATCAAGACCAACTGGCATAACTAGCATTTTGCTAAGAGAGTTTTCTGCCCACCACTCAACCCAAATTGGTGAGCGGAGTCCGGGGTCTTAAAAGCTGACAAGCTGCCATCTGAGGTACACTGCATGGTCCCAACTCAGCAGGAAAAGATGATCTTCAAGGACCAAAATGACACAGGGCAAACAGAACCCAGAAGACAGAGAGACCCAAGTGAATGGGTGACTACACGGACTTGTGACTAGAAGAACGAGATGGTGCCCAGCCACCACCAGTGACAGCCGTGATGGGGCTCACAAAGTTGACTCTCACTGGCAACACAAAAGTTTAAAGGGGTGCAACCCGAGATCTGCACTAAAAGACCACAATTCATGATCCAGAGCCTCAGGGTTCCCCTGAGAGCATGATCCCTGGCAATGATGCTGTCCCTGTCCATAAATCATAACGGAGGTCAATTCTTTGGATGGAAATAGATTGGATTTGGTGACACAGAGCGACCATATCATGTGTTCACTTTATGGTTCTATGCATCTATAGGATGTCATGCGGCTGACCTCTTACTGGATTCAGGGGAGAGGGAAGAGAGGAGGAGATAGGAGATTGTTAGGAGGATATGACATGTACAGAATGGAGAGGAGGAATGTGCTGTCACCGGGCAGGGAAAGCAGTGGGAGCCACTCACCAGTGGGTATGCAAATTTATATGGGATTGCATATTTTCACTCAATCATAATAAAAAAAAAAAAAAGAATGAACAGATCTGTCTTGGAAGAAGTACCACTAGAATGTTCTTGAGAGGCAATAATGGTAAGATTATGTCTTATATATTTTTAACATGTTGTCAGGAACGATCAATTCCTTGAGAAGAGGAAACCCTTGGAGAAACGGCTTCACACAGCGGTTGCAACAATGAGTTCAAGAAAACAGTGATCCTCCCAAGAGTCTCCTTTCCCCTCCTCGCAGAGAGGAACAGTGTGCTGTCACTGGGGAGGGAGAGCAGTGGAAGCTGCACATAGGTGGGCGTGTAAATTTATACAGGACTGTACATTTTCACTCAGTCATAATTAAAAAAAAAAAGAATAACAATGATTTTCGGCATGGTGCAGGACTGGGCAGTCCTGTTTCCGTCTGTGGTACATAAGGTAGCTGTGTCAGAACCAACTCTACTGGCACCTAACAACACTTTGGTATAGGAGGAAACCTATGTGGTATACTGTGTATGTGCTATGGCTGCTAACCAAAAGTTCAGCAGTAGGAATCCACCAGGTGCTTCTTGGAAACTACGGCACAGTTCTACTCTGTCTGATAGTGTAGTCACGAGTTGGAACCAACTTAGTGGCAATGGATTTGGTTTTAGAGTTTTATGCTAAAGAATATATATTTATGGATAGCCTTAGTTGAACTCCATATTCCACCAATCATAGCTGATTTATTTCACAGTTTAGGTTCATTGTGCCAGATTTATTTAAAGATTGTGTCTTGATTTCTTCCAGTTGCTATGATATTCAATGGATATTTTTTACAGCTGCTCCAAATATAAAAGCTGAGAGATATTTCTTTTTATCAGACAGTACAAAATAAAGATGTAAATATATGCTGATATTTGAAATACTAAAAACCTATTGTAAATAAAGATGAACTTCTGTGATGCACGTGCATGTGTGTGAAAGGTAGAGAATGCCTTACTATTTAGTAATTGTTTAAAGCAAGCTGTCATAACAGTAGTTGAAAATACACTAAAAGCTACCTACCAAAATAGAGATGGGTGTAAGTTAAAATTAATAGGCTATACTATCCAACCCATGTTTAACAATAAATAAATAAAAACTAAGTGTGCTTGAATATAATCTTGGAGTACTTCCATGAACAGATCTTAACATATGTTATTTACATTATATGTCATTATAAAACTTATTGGAAGGAAAAAGATCAGTACAATGAAATCTGTCAGGAATTCTAAAATCAGAGATTAACATCAACATGGACACTTTGAGAACACAGAGAAGTTAAACACAAATGCGTATACACTCCTATATAAATATGTTAAATCTCACCATAATATAATAAGTAATTTCCAAAATACGTATATCCACTGAATGCAAGAAAGGAAAATAAAAAAGGTAATGTAGTGGCTGTGGTAAGCCTGCAAAGCTGGGGGTGTGGAATTTCTGGATATCCAACTGCCTCATTGACATATCTTTGTATACAAGCAACAGTTACACAGTACCTGGTATCAGTGCTCTTACTAATAATAAATTGGGATGATTTAAGTTTATATAGCTTTTCTGGGACTACCAGTATAGCAGATGCCATGAGCATCCCTGTTGGTAAAGTAAACAAAGAAACAAACAGAAAATATATGAACAAGCCATGAGTCGGCTCCAACTCGACGACACTTGGCTTGGCTGGCCTTGGAGTTGATTCCAGCTCAAGGAGATCTCGTGTGTGTCACAGCAGAATTGTGTTCTCTAGCTCTCCAGGATTTTCAATTGTTGACTTTTTTGGAAGTAGACAGCCAAGCCTGTCTTATGAGGCATGTGTACTTGAATCTCTGACCTCCTAGTTAGCAGCCTAGGGCTTTAACCATTTGCACCACCCTACATCTTTCTTTTTCATTGACCCACTTAAAGGAGGACTGGCCTGCAAAAACTAGGGGCAAAGAGATTCTCCTTCAGCTTCTTCTTCAAGTGAAAATGTTGCCTGGTGCCTGACCCAAACTCATCTTCTGCAACTAGGGAAAGGAAACCAATCATCAATCATTATATTGGAATTTCAGTTTTGGAGTAGAGTCCTATTTTAACACACAGACACATATATCAACAAAGTGCTGGAATACGATTGTGTCGAATCAGTTTGCTTCATAATTTTATGTTAACTGAAGTTAAAGTGTGAAATTAAATATTTTCTTACAAATGTTCATACATACAGCATGATATGCCCAACTATTAACGGAGTATGTATTACAAACCATGTACAACATACTTTTGGCAGCGTATAGCTAATTTTGTATCTATGTAGCCAAAACACTTAAAAATTAAAGCAAAATACACTTCATTTTTTAAAGCATGTAATGCCAGAAACTACATGCAAAAAATAAAAGCAATATATGAGAGGAGGAATATCTTAAATATATCAGTGTTATCAATATATCATTGACCTTTAACCATGTAACTCAATATTCATCATATGTAATCTTCTATGTTTACAGGGAGCACAAAGATGCTTTATCATCATGTTTTAAAAGAATTAGCACAATTAGGCTCGTTTCCAATATGTACGTATCTTAGAAAGGCAAATTTCTAAATCAAACTGGGAAGATTTATTTATAAACCTCCATGATAAGTGAATTATTTAAAAAACTGAAGAGTTTTCTTTTTTTCCAAAAGGCAAACAGAAATGGTGGAAATAAATTCTAATGTTTTATTAAACAGGTCCTTAAAAACAAAAATTCTAACAACTTATGGACTCAAAACAATAAGTTGAGGGCTCTATGGGAGACTAACTAAATGGAATATAATAATTTTATAAACATTTCATTTTGATTTAATAAAGTATAATTTATAACTGATAAAGTATTCTAAAGTTAATATCACATTTTTCTCCTTTTATCTGCATTTAATTGGCTTTCTCTTAATAGACTGTAAACAAAATCACTTTTGTTTCACAATAGGTGTTTAAAATAAAATATAGGTATTTCTACTGCAAAACCCAAAGCAAAAGCCATCATCATTAATTCATTTCCAACTTACAGCAAACCTACAGGGCAGTGTAGAATTGCCCTACATGATTTCCAAAAAGTGGTTGACTGATTTGAACTGCCAGCCTTTGGGTTAACAGCTGCACCAGTAACTACCACCAGAAGGGCTATGCTTTTTGTTTTTTCAAAAACAATAAATTTCTTGCTGTCTAGTCCATTCCAACAGATAGCAACTCCGCAGGACAGAGTAGAACTGCCCTATAGTGTTTTCAAGGAGCAAGTGGTGAATTCCAATTGCTTACTTTTTGGTTAGCAGCCAAGCTCTTAACCACTGTACCACTAAAGCTTGTTTTTTTTTTTTTTTTTTTTATTGTGATTGATTGAAAGTGTACAATCTAATTTAAATTTGCATGCCCACTTATCGGCAGCTCCTTCTGCTCTCCTTGCCTGGTGATAGCCCATTCCTCCTTTGCATTCTGTACATGTCATACCTTCTTAAGAATCTCCTGTCCCCTCCTCTCACCTTCTCCACTCCCCTCTAGTAAGAGACCAGCATCCTATAGATGCATAGAACCATAAGTGCACACACGATATAAAGCTCCTTTAAAAAAAAACAAAGTGATGATAAATGTGGATTCATATCAAAAATAATAAACACCAATTCACGGTTGAGGTCACTGTTATTTTTAATTGATGTTGGCAGCCTTCTAGTTAGTTCCAACTCATAGTAATCCTAGGTACAATAAAGCAAAATACCACCTGATCCTATGCCATCCTCACAATCATTGCTATATTTCAGCCCATTGTCACAGCCACTGTGTCAATACATCTCATTGAGGGTCTTCTTTTTTGCTGATCCTCTAATTTTATGAAGCCTGATGTCCTTCCCAGGGACTAGTGCCTCCTGAAAATGTGTCTTAAGTACCTGAGATGAAGTCTTGGAATTCTCACCTCAAAGGACTAATCTAGCTGTACTTCGTCCAGGACAGATAAGTTCATTCTTCTGGCAGTCCACAATATTCTCCACCAACACCGTAATTCAAGATCATCAAATCTTCAGTGGTCTTCTTTATTCATTGTCCAGCTTTCCAAGTGTATGAGCCAATTGAAAATATCATACCCAGGGTCAAGCATACCTTGGTTCTCAAAGCAACATTCATACTTCTCAACACTTTAAAGAAGTCTTTTGCAGTAGATTTGCCCAATACAATATGTATGATTTCTTGACTGCTGCTTGCATGGACATTGATTGTGGGTTTAGGTAAAAATGAAGTCCTGGACAATTTCAATCTTTTCTCTATTTATCATGATGAAGCTTATTAGCTCAGTTGTGAAGATTTTTTTTTCTCCTTCATGTTGAGGTGAAATCCATGTTGAATGTTGTAGTTTTTTTTTGTTCATTTTGCTTTTAACTTTGTTTTAGGTGAAAGTTCACAACACAGGTTAATCTTTCACGTAAAAATTTATACACATATTGTTACGTAAAATTAGTTGCAATCTGTATAATGTGACAGCATGCCACCTGTTTTCATTGTGAGTTTCTAATATCCATTCAACCAGTCCCCATCTGCTCCTGTCTTCTCATCTGGTCTCCACACAGGAGCTGTCCGTTTGGTCTCATGTATCTGACTGAACTAAGAAGTACATTCTTCATGAGTGTTATTTTATGCTTTACAGTCCAGTCTAACCTTTATCTGAAGAGTGGGCTTCAGGAGTGGTTTTAGTTCTCGGTTAACAGAGCATCTGAGGACCAAGGCTTCACCCAGTCAGTCAGGCCACCGAGTCTGGTCTTTTTTCACGAATTTAAATTCTGCTCCATACTTTTCTCGCACTCCATCAGGGACTCTCTGCTGTGTTCCCTGTCAGGGCAGTCACTGACAGTAACCAGGCACCACCTAGTTCTCGTCTTGGGCTAACGGAGTCTCCTGTTATGTACTTTCTTTTTCTTGGGCCACTATTTTCCTTGTTGTCTTTAGTGTTCTTCATTCATGTTTGCTCTAAGTGAGTTGGGACCAATTGATACATCTTAGATGGTCACTTGAAAGTTTTTGATCCTAGATACTACCCAAAAGAAGAATGCAGAACATTTTCTTCATAACTTCTGTTGTGCCAGTTGGCCAAGATGTACCCCCAAACCACAGTCTTTGGACCCCGTACCCAGCTACTCTTACACTCAAAGTATTTGGCTGTGTTCAGAAAATGTCTTTGTTTTTGCTTTGACCCAGTTGTGCTAACTTCCCCTGCATTGTATGTCACCCTTCCATTCATCTAAGGTGATTCTTATCTACTACCTGGTTAGTGAACTCCCCTCTCTCTGCTTCCCGACCCTCCTAAACATCAAAGAATGTTTTGTTTTTAAACCCTTTTTTTTGGAGTTATTATAGTGACAGTCTTGCACAGTATTTGTCCTTTTGCAAGTAAATAATTTCACTCAGCATAATGCTCCAGATTCACCCATGTTGTGAAAGTCTTTGATCTTCATCAGCAGGTGCTTCAACTCCTCTTCAATTTCAGTAGGCAAGTTTGTGTCATCTGCATATTGAAGTTTGTTAATGAGTCTGCAACCCTGATGCACACTGTTCTTAAAATAGTCTAGTTTTTGGGATTATTTTCTCAGCACATACAGGTTGAATAAATATAGTGAATAAGTAGGATTTTATGATATTAAACCATATAACATCCTCTTGTTCTGTTTGAGTGACTGTCTCTACATACAGGTTCTTCGGGAGCATAATTAATTGTTATGCAATTTCCATTCTTTGTAACGTTATCTGTAATTTATTATGGTCCACACAGTTAAATGTCTTTTTGTAGTTAATTGAAAATACAGATAAATATCTTTCTAGTATTTTCTTTCAGTCAAGAGCTATCTGACATCAGTAATGATAGCCTTCACTTCATGTCCTTCTTTAAATCCAGCTAGAACTTCTGGAAGTTCCCTGTTGATACACTGCTGCAACCACTTTTGAATGCTCTTCAGAAAAAACATACTTGACAGCAATGTTAATGATATCGTTCAGTAAATTCTGCATTCTGTTGGATCACCTTTCTTTGGAAGCGGCATGAATACAGATCTCCCCCAGTTGTTTGACCAGGAAGCTATCTTCCACATTTATGAACATAGACAATTGAACACCTGCAGCACTGCATCATTGTTGAAACATCTTGATTGGTATTCTGATATTCCATCAATTCCTAGAGCCTTGTTTTCTGCTATTGCCTTCAGTGCAGTTTGGACTTCCCCTGTCAGTGTCACTGGTTCTTGAGCACATGCTTCCTCTTGAATTGGTTGAATGTTGACCAACATTTTTGGAAAAATCAATAGAAACTCACCTTTTCTTTTAAATATTTTATTGTGCTTTAAGTGAAAGTTTACAATCCAAGTTAATTTGTTATACAAAAACTTAACACACACATTGTTTTCTGACCAGGTGCTCACCTCACACTATGACAGCACCCTGTTCCTTTCCACCCTGTGTTTCCTGTGTCCATTCAACTAGCTCCTTTTCTCCTCTGCCTTCTCATCTTGTCTCTAGACAGGAGCTCCCCAGTTAGTCTTATGCATCTATTTAAGCCAAGAAACACACTCTTCACCAGTATCATTTTATGTCTTATAGTCCAGTACAATCTGTTTGAAGAAGTTGGCTTTGGGATTGGTTTTAGTTTAGTTCTGGGCTAACAGAGAGTCTGGGGGCCAGGTCTTCTGGGGATCCTCCAGTCTTTCAGACCATCAGGTATGATATTTTTAATAGTTCAGGTTCTACACACCCATTTTTATCCCTCTACATCAGGGATTCTTTGTTCTGCTCCCTGTTGGCACACTAATTGGTGGTGGCTGGGCACCTTCTGTTTTTTTCTGGTCTCAACTGATGTAGTCTCTCGATTACATATCCCTTTCGGTCTCTTGGGGTCATATTTTCCTTTCCAAAGGATGTCTTTCATTCTCCTCAGTTCCAGGTGGGTTGTGAGCTACTTAGGTGGCTGCTTAGTAGATTTTAAAATCAGAGATGCTACTCACCAAAGTGGAAACCCACCATTCTTAAAACTAAGAACATAATAATCTGCACTTCCTAGAAGGGGTAAACCAGAAATATCCTTTTTGCCACCCAGGAAAGGCAGCAAAAGTTGTCTTACCAATGCATTCAGAAATGGTGAAATTAACTGACACCTGATATTTTTAATGAGATAGCATCCCTACTCAGAGTTGAAGCTAAATTCAGTCTCCTTATCTGATATACTGTTCCCTCAAAATCTCTAACTATGAATTTTGTTTAAAGACAACAGAGATTGGTAAATTTTTCAAGCCTCTGACAGAACAAAATGGTCAGATAAAATAAAACTCTTTCAGGAGGAATGTAATGAAGGACATTGCTTTAGGCTTAAAAGCATTTCTTCAAATACTTTTCCCAGGAAAATGAGAAGTTCATGGGAGAAAATCAGAGGCCAGGCAAGAAAATCAGGCAGTATGAGGAAGAATCTGTAGAAATATTATTATTAATACTGCACTGCAATTATTTTATGTATTATGATTTTAGATGCAGTAAAGAACAGTGAAATTTATATATTTATGAATAGAAGAAGCATGAAATGAATTAATAAGAATTAAGAAGATATAATAATGAACCAAGAATTCTTAAAACTAATTAAATAAGATATCTATGAAAGGAAAACTTAACAATAGGATTAAAATACTGTATTTAATAGCACATTAGACAAAACTAGAACTGAAGGTAATTAAAACCCAAACCAAACTCATTGCTGTCAAGTCAATTCTGACTCAGAGTAATCACAAAGTACAGAGTAGAACTGTCCCATAAAGCTTCCAAGGAAAGCCTGGTGAATTCAAACTGCCAATTTTCTGGTTAGCAGCCATAGCTCTTAACCACTGCCCCACCAGGATTTCCAAAGGTAGATATCAGAAACTTTAATAGAATGCAACACCAATAGACAAAGAGATGGAGTACACAAAAGAGATATAAGAGACGCCGAACACAGAATGAAATATTCTAATCTCTGGCTAATCAAAATTCAAGAAGGAGAAGGAAGAGAAAAACACAATGCTCACTATGAGGTCATGTGTTGGCAGCACACAAGGGCAGAACAAATTGTATTCAAAGACACTATGGACAAAGTAATTACTGTTGTTTAGTATCAAATTTTAGACTATCTTACCTGTTCAAGAAGTAAAAGACAATAGATTTGTTTTTTGTTTTAGGAATAAACACTTTGAAATGCTAGATGAGACAGCACAGTACTTTTAACTTGCTGTGAGTGAATAGTTATAATACTAATACTAATAAAGAAGTCAATGGAATGAAAATCAATGGATTCTAAAGCTACAGGTATCCTTGAATTCTAGAAATATATCGAT
Organism: Heterohyrax brucei; assembly: GCA_028571685.1. NCBI lineage: Eukaryota > Metazoa > Chordata > Mammalia > Hyracoidea > Procaviidae > Heterohyrax > Heterohyrax brucei. Next base: position 93,347,392 of record CM053146.1, read on the forward strand.
ACTAACAACTTTATCATCATTTTGGAAATTTTTTAAGTTGATATAAATTTGCATCCTGAGAATATCTCCCTGGTCCTAAATATTATTATAAAATTCAATCATATAAAATTAACCAATGTATTAATATGTAATTATACCAATACATATGCTGTGGATTTTCTCTCTTTTCCCATATCCTTAAAATTTGAGCTAATAGACAGCATTTTTTATAACATTTCACACATCTATAAAACAGACCATACTAAAAGTTGATTCAACATCCTTCCAGAGTTATTAAGCACAGTTACTTTGTTCCAGTATTGTCACAGTCATCTAGTGATGCTATAACAGAAATACCACATGCATGTGACTTTAACAAACAGAAGTTTATTCTCTCATATTCTAGTAGATTAAAAGTCCAAATGTTGGGAAACAGCTCCAGGGAAAGTCTCTGTTGGCCCTAGGGGAAGGTGCTTATTGTCAACTATCCCTGATCTAGGAACTTTTCAGTGCAGGGACCACAGGACCAAAGTACATGCTCTGATCCTGGTACAAGTTTCTTTACAGCATGCAGTCTCCATATATTTCTGCTCACTGCTGTCTTTCATATCTCAGAAAAGATCAACAACTTAAGACACAACCTGACCTGCAGATTGAGTCCTGTCTCATTAACATGTCACTGTTGTCATTAGGTGCCATTCAGTTGGTTTCCACTTACAGTGAACCTATATGCAACAGAAGGAAGCACTGTTGGAAGACTAAGGTGAGTCTGCACCACCCTCACAATCACTGTTACACTTGAGCCCATTGTTGCAGTCACCGTGTCAGTCTATCTCACTGAGGGTCTTCCCCTTTTTCGCTGAGTCTATACTTAACCAAACATGATGTGTTTCTCCAGACAATGCTTCATCCTAATAACATGCCTGAAATATGTGATATAAAGTCTCTTCATTCTTGCTTCTAAGGAGTATTCAGGTTGGACTTCTTCTAAGAGACATTTGTTCATTCTTTTGAGAGTCTACAGTATAGTCAACATTCTTTACCAACATCACAGTTCAAAGACATCAATTCTTTCATTTTCCTTATTCATTGTCCAGTTTCACACACATAAGAGGTTACTGAAAGCATCACGGGTTGGGTCAGTCTCACCTTAATCTTCAAGGTGACATCTTTAAAAAGATGCCTTTTGTAGGACATCCGCCAAGTGTAATTCATCTTTTGATTTCATGATTGCTGCTTTCATGGGTGTTGACTGTGGATCCAAGTAATATATAACTGCTGTGAATCCCACCTCAGCAATGTCATAGATGCAGGATTTACAAACATGAAAACCACATCAGAAGACAAACTGGCAGACAATCACACAATACTGGAAATGATGACCTAGCAAAGTTAACACACATTGTTGTAGGACACAAGTCAATCTACAACACAGTAATAGGATAAGTAAAGCTTAACAGCAGATCTAGCTACTTTAAGAAATCCTTTCAACAATATTGTCTGTGTTGGAAAGGTAACCAATCTCAAACATATTTTCTGATAGTTTTCTCCAGTATGTGTAGTTATAGAACTTTGTACAATAACTTTCACTCCTTAATTTATGCAGCACTAACAATTTAGGCATGAAGTTAGTACTGAAGGCAGATAAAACTAATGAGCAGGCAAAATTTACACTGGCTGAAGAAACACTAAGCCTCAGTGGACTTTAAAGGAAAGACTGTTAACAGTTAGGTGTTTCTACTGAGTGACTTTGAATACACTCAATTGATCTTTCATTTAGGTCATCTCTGTGTTGGAATATTCCCCAGAATAGGATTATAATTTGTAATGTTGAAAAAGTTTACACAAAATTGTATTTTTACTTTAGTTTCAGGTTTTTTTATTTTTATTTTTTTAATAATACCAACATTTCAGTAGAATTCAATATTTGGTCTAGAAATACAAAACTACAACATAAGAATGCTAGTTTCAAATTGTTTATGCTTATTCGAGGCATATATGAAATTCACTGACAGCATAAATATTTCAGTTAAATCAGATGAAGTATGATGCTTGTTCTGAAATTTGAGGACATTGTATCTCTGGCCCTATAAGCTTTCTAAGGCTGTAATATTTATAGAAGGAGACTACAACATCTTCGTCACACAGAGTGGCTGGTGGGTTTGAAATGCCCACTTTTTGGTTAGTAGGTGAGCACTTAATCACTGTTCTACTAAAGCTCCTATAGGACCTCCTGTGAGGTCATTATGACTCAACAGCACTAAGTTTTTTTTGTTATATCTCTAGCAGTTGCACGTTCCTGATAATTTAAGCAAAGATAACCGGAGTTAATTTTGCAGTTGGTAATGTTTTATTGTATTTTGGCAATATAATAAAAGCAATTTATGCATAAATTTGAGGCAAATATTTAAATAACTGGTAGTTACTAATTGGACATTTTGGGCAACTAGCTAAATAACTGGCTGTGTATAAGGAAAATTACTAATAGAATAGAAATATATTTAAGATTCCTCTTACATGAAAACAGTTTTGCAAAGAATTTATTGTCTAAGGAATGCATATCTAAGATGTGTAGTGGAACAACTCCCCTTACCTAAGTAACAGTATTCTTATACTGGAGTTCTCGTGCAGCTGTGGTTAAGAACTGCAACTGCTAACCAAAAGGCTGACATTTCAGATCCAGAAACAGCTCCTTACAAACCCTATGTAGCAGTTTTACTCCATCCTATACAGCGGCCATGAGTTGGAACTGACTTAACAGCAATGAGATTAACAGGGTTCTTAACAGGATTCCTCGGCAAGCAGATTTCTTGGTGTTATATGGTAAGAATTATAGTATACTACTGATTTCTCAGGAAACCCTGGAGGCATAGTGGTTAAGAGCTATGGCTGCTAACCAAATGGTCAGTGGTTGGCTTCCACTGGGCGTCATTTGGAAACTCCATGGGGCAGGTCTATTCTGTCCTACAGGGTCACAACGAGTTGGAATTTACTTGATGGAAATGGGTTTGCGTTGTTTTTTTTTTTAATTCTTTATTTAATATAACAAGAGTGAAAATGTACATTCCCGTGTAAATTTACATACCCACCTATATGCAGCTTCCACTGCTCTCCCTACCCGGTGACAGCACACTATTCCTCTCTGCTCCATACATGTCTCATTCTCTCAACAGTCTCTTTTTTCCCCTCCTCTCCACCCACTCTCCTTCCTCCAGCCAGAGGTCAGCAGGAAGACATTCTATAGATGTATAGAACCATAACGTGCATCCAATATATGGTCACTGCATCGCCAAGTCCAATCCATTCCTGTCCGAAGCGTGGACCTTCGTTATGATTTATGGTCAAGGGCAACATCAGGGCAAGGGGCCATGCTCCCAGGGGAACCCCGAAACCACTGGACCATCAATTGAGGTCTTTTAGTGGGGATCCCAGGGTGCACCCCTTTTTATTCTTGTGTTGCCAGTGAGACTCGACTTAGTGAGCTCCATCGTGGCTATCACTGGTGGTGGCTGGGCACCATCCAGTTATTCCGGTCCCAAGTCGATGTAGGCACCCGCTGATGTGGGTCTCTTTGTCTTCTGGGTTGTCTTTTCCCCATGTCATTTTGGTCCTCGGTAAGCATCCGTTCCTGCTGAGTTGGGACCATTTGCTGTGCCCTCAGATGTCAGCTTGGCAGCTTTTAAGACCCCAGACGCCACTCACCAATGTGGGGTGCAGAGAGCCTTCTTAGCAAAATGCTAGTTGTGCCAATTGGCCTCGCTTTCGCCTAAGAGCATGGTCTCCCGCCCCCTGCCCCAGCTACTCTGTCCTTGCAATATTGGGTTAAGATGGAAGGAGTACTCATGTTATGTTTAAGTCATGTTATGTTAAGTTTCTAATGTGTACTATTACCGCTTTCACCCAACCAGATACCTAGAACTATCTAATCTAAACCCTCCCCCCACTCCCTTGCAGCTGTCAAAGAGTCTTCTTCTACACACAAGTCTGTTTTTGAGATCTTATCGTAGAGGTCTCATAGAATATTTGTCCTTTTGTCGCTGACTACTTTCACTCAACATAATGTCTTCCAGTTGAAACCAGGTCATGAGATGTTTCCTGAAGTCATCGTTGTTCTTTATCATTGCGTAGTGCTCCATTGAGTATATATACCATAGTTTACCTATCCATTCTTCTGTTGTTGGGCATCTGGATTGATTCCATCTTTTTGTTATCGTGGACTGTGCTGCAATAAACATTCTGGTGCATGTGACCACTGGTGTGAAAGGCCTTGATTCTGTAAGATATATTCCAAGTAGTGGAATTACTGAATCAAATGATATATCAATATCCATTTTTTTAAGCAAGTGCCAGATTGCTTTCCAAAGAGACTGGACCGTTTTGCAACCCCGCCAACAGTGTAGGAGGGTTCCACTTTCTCCACAACCTCTCCAGCATTTGTTGTTTTGTGTTTTTCGGATCATGGCCAATCTTGTTGGGGTGAGATGGTATTTCACTGTCGTCTTGATTTGAATTTCCTTGATAACTAAAGATCACAAACATGTCCGCATGTGTTTTCTGGCTGCCTGGATCTCTTCTTAGTGAAATGTCTGTCCATCTCCTTTGCCCATTGCTTAATTGGATGATTTATCTTCTTGTTGTTGATATTTTGTAGTATCTTATAGATTATGGAAATCAGGTGTCGGTCTCACCATAGAGTTGCCAAATATTTTTCCCATTCTTTAGGTGTTCTTTTAATTCTATTAATAAAGTCTTCAGATAAGCAAAAGTGTTTAATTCTCAATAGATTCCATTTCTCTATTTTCTCTTGTGATGATTGTGGTTTATTTGACAGACTTTGGAGTCTGTCCTCATTGTGTATTAAAACTTCCATTGTTGTTCCTACCTTTTCTTGGATGAGCATTATTGTTTCAGGTTTGATATTTAGGTCTTTTATCCAGTTGGAGTTGGGTTTTGTATGAAGTGTAAGATATGGATCTTGTTTCAGTTTCTTACAGACAGATATCCAATTTTGCCAGCACCATTTGTTGAAGGTACTGTTTTCACCCCAGTTTAATGTCTTAGGGCCTTTGTCGAATATCAACTGTTCATAGGCAGATGGTGTCATCTCTGGGGTCTCAGTTCTGCTCCACCAATCGATCTGTCTGTTCTTATACAAGTACCAGGCTGTTTTGACCACTGTGGCAGTGTAATATGTTCTAAAGTCAGGTAATGAGAGGCCTCCCAGTGTGTTCTCCTTCTTTAGTAGTAACTTGCTTAACTGGGGCTTCTTCCTTTTCCAAACAAAATTGGTGATTTGTTTTTCCATCTCATTAAAAAATGTCACTGGAACTTGTATTGGGATTGCATTATATAAATAGATTGCTTTGGGTAAAATAGACATTTTCACAATGTTAAGTCTTCCTATCCATGAGCAGGGTAGGTTTTTCCATTTATCTAAGTGTCTCTTAGTTTCTTGTAGTAAGGGCTTGTAGTTATTTTTGTAAAGGTCTGTTGTTTCTCTGGTTAGATTAGTTCCTAGGTACCTTATCTTCTTGGGGGCTATCGTAAATGGTATTGATTTGATAATTTCTTCCTTAACTGTCTCGTTGTTGCTATAAAGGAATCCTATTGATTTACTTATGTTTATCTTGTATCCTGAGACTTTGCTGAACTCTTCTATAAGTTTGAGTAGTTTACTTACAGATTCTTTGGGATTCTCTGCATATACAATCATATCGTCTGCAAACAGGGAGATTTTAACTTCCTCTTTGCCAGTGCAGATGCCCTTTATTTCTTGGTCTTGTCTAATTGCTCTGGATAAAACTTCTAGCACAATGTTGAATAGAAGAGGTGAGAGTGGGCATCCTTGTCTAGTTCCTGATCTCAAGGGAAAGTCTTTCAGTCTCTCTCCATTCAGGATGACATGGGCAATTGGCTTTGTATAAACGGCCCTTATTGTGTTGAGGAATTTGCCGTCTATGCCCATTTTGCTAAGAGTTTTTTTTTTATTATTTTTATTTAACATAACTGAGTGAAAATGTACATTCACATGTAAATTTACATGCCCCCCTATATGCAGCTTCCACTGCTCTCCCTGTCCAGTGACCGCACAATATTCCTCTCTGCTCCATACATGTCTCATCCTCCCAACAGCCTCCTTTCCCCTCCTCTCCGTCCACTCCCCTTCCTCCAGCCAGAGGTCAGCAAGATGATATCCTATAGATGTATAGAACCATAAAGTGCTTCCAACATATAGTTACTCTGCATTGCCAAGTCCAATCCATTCCTGTCCAAAGAGTGGACCTTTGTTATAATTTATGGGAATGGGCGGCATCAGGGCCGGGGGCCATGCTCTCAGAGGAACCCCCAAACCGCTGGACCATCAATTGAGGTCTTTTAGTGGAGATCTCATGATGTACCTCTTTTTATTCTTGTGTTGCCAGTGAAGCTCCTCTCTGTGAGCTCCGTCATGGCTATCACTGGTGGTGGCCGGGCACCATCCGGTTCTTCCGATCCCAGGTCGATGTAGGCACCCACTCTTGTGGGTCTCTCTGTCTTCTCGGTTGTCTTTACCGCATGCCATTTTGGCCCTTGGTGAGCATCCGTTCCCGCTGAGTTGGGACCATTTGCTGTGTCCTCGGATGGCAGCTTGGCAGCTTTTAAGACCCCAGACGCCACTCACCAATGTGGGGTGCCGAGAGCTCTCTTCCATTTTGCTAAGAGTTTTTAGCATGAATGGGTGCTGGACTTTATCAAATGCCTTTTCTGCATCTGGGTTTGGGTTTTTTGATTATTGGTTTCTCTGTTGAGTCAACGGCACTTGGCTTGGCTGGCTTAGCAACAATAAAAGGAGTAAGTATAAAAGTAGCAAGACGAACCAAATGGCAGTAAGAATAATAAATATCCTAATAGAAGAACCAATCTATTCAGTTACATATACAAATAGCAAATAATCAGAAAGCTTACATTTATAAAAGTTCACTGTCATTTTATTTTAAAGTGATATCTCTGCTAAAGTGATATTGCTATTAAAATAACTATTCCTTTTAAAATACAAAAGCTGAAGTTCTTATTTAACAAGTGAGGCAAAAAAATAATATTTTCTCATCTGCAAATGTTAAGAGGCTGGATATCATGCTTTTCCTCTTTACAGCTTTCTCTGTAGTCAAGAAATCATATATGAGTTCTGAAAACAAAGTCTATGAACTTATCCTAGAAAAACTGCTACATAGATCATTGCTGAATGTCACAATGGTCACCTTTGAAGTACTCCCCTTGGAAAGCTACGTACCAATGCCAGTAAACCCTTCAAAGCAATTTTGGGACTTCTTCTGGAATAGCCATCAGAGCTATCAATGCATTACCCTTGATGTCCTGAATCTCATCAAAATGTTTTCCTTGCAATAATCAGCTGAGTACAGAGGGTGTTCCCATACTGTTATTTGTTTACTGGCTAAACACTGTCCCACAGACAACTAGACAGTTAAGTTTATGAACTTGTTACCTTGCTACCATGTACAATGGCCATTCCAGAAAGAGTTCCAAAATTGCTCTGAAGTGTGGACTAAGGACTAGCATTGGTGCATAGCTTCCCCAGGGAAGAACTTCAAAAGTGACTGCAGTGATATTCAGCAATGAGCAATGTAGCACTCAGAACAAATAAGTTCATGGACTTATTGTCATGTTTTTTTTTAATCTACTTACATATGGATCTACATTTATATTGTCTTTTAATCTTTCTATTTTTTCTCTTCTATATTAAAGTATATTAACTTTGAGAAAAAACACACAGAATCCAATATAATAAAATCCCTAAGAAAAAAATAAGAATGAAATATGGAAAACAGAAGAGGTAAAATTAAACCCAACTTTATCTGAAATTTAACCAAAAAAAAAAATGTTCTAAACACTCTAATGAAAAGTGGAGATTGCTAACACTAGATAGAAAAGCAAGACCTAAATATATATTGGCCAACAAATAAAAGAAAAAAAAAATAACATGTCTAATCTAACCATAAAAATGATGTGTAGCTACATTATTATCAGAGGAAGAAGACTTCAGGACAAAAATATTTGAAATGTACAAACAGAGATGTTGTACAGTGATAGACAAGTCAATTCATCTAAAATATATAGCAATTGCAAATATATATGGGCTTATTAACAGGGAATCAGATTACAAGAAAGGAAAATCCTTGATTTTTTTCACTCTGAGTTACTGATATGACAACTGCCAAATAAGTTCATGAAATCGTCCTAGGAAAAGTACTTATATACCTCATTGCTGAATATCATCACTATGGTCACCTTTGAAGTATTCCTCATGAGAAGCTATGTACTGATGCCAGCATGCCTAGCCTACCCTTCAGAGCAATTTGGAACTCTTTCTTTGGAATGGCCATCAGAGCTCTCATCATATTACCCTTGACGTCCTGAATGTCACTAAAATGTCTTCCTTTCAATATTTCCTTTATCCTGAGGGAAATAAAAAGGTGTCTGGGGGTCAGATCAGGTGAGTAGGGAGGGTGTTCCAATACAGCTGTTTATTTACTGACTAAAAACTCCCTCACAGATAACAGACAATTACGTTTGTGAAATTGCCACCTTGCCACTGTGTACAATGGTTATTACAGAAAGAGGTCTAAAATTGCTCTGAAGGGTGGATTAGGCACTGGCGTCAGTGCACAGCTTCCTGAGGAAAGTATTTCAAAGGTCACTGTAGTGACACTCAGCAATGAGATATGTAGCATTTAAAACACTTAAGTTCCAGGCCTTGTAGATTAAAAATCAGTAAACTTACAAAGATATAAATAACACTATCAAGCACCTTGTTCTTACTGATGTTTATTGAAGACTTCAACCAGCAAAAGACACATTCTTTTCACAAGTAACAGAATCTTCTCATGAAAGAACAAATACTGAGCCATGAAACAAATAGCAAGAAACTTAGATGAACTGAAACCATATAATGTATGTTCTGATCATAAATAATATAACTAAATGAGAATCCAATAACAAAAGGATTTTTGGAAAACCCACAAGTATTTTTTTTTAAATCAAACAATATAAGTAAACCACGTATCGAAAGAGAAAATTTATATCTTGAAATGAGTGATAAAAAATGCAAATATTTTTAAAATTAAATAAAGCTCATTTGCAGTAACACCCCAAAGCTAAAATAGTTAAGAATAAATATAAAGAAAGATGGGTAAAAACTTTACATTGAAAACTATAAAAAAATTGAGTGGCATTACCAATTCTTGAAATGATGGGTTGATAACAATGGTTTCTTAGTTATCTAGGGAAACCCTAGTGCATAGTGGTTAAGGGCTACGTCTGCTAAGCAAAAGGTCAGCAGTTCAAATCCGCCAGGTGCTCCTTGAAAACTCTATGGCACAGACCTACTCTGATCTCTAGGGTAGCTATGAATTGGACCTGACTAGCGGCAGTGGGTTTGATTTTTTTGGTTTAGTAATCCAGAGCTACTACGACAGAAATATCACAGCTGGATGGTTTTAATACATGGAAATTTATTTTCTCATAGTCTAGGATGCTAGAAGTTAAAATTCAGAGTGCCAGCAACAGTGGAAGCCTTTCTCTTTCTGTTGAGGAAGGCCCTTCTTGCCAGTAAAAAGTCCTTGTCATCAATCTTTCCTGGTCTAGGTATATCATGGATTGAACTGTGTCCCCCCAAAAAATGTGTGCTGCAGCTTGACTAGGTCATGATTCTCAGTATTGTCTGATGTTCCAATATGCTATAAATCCTGTCTCTATGATGTTAATGAGGATAGGTGGATGGCGTTTGTTTTAATGAGGCGGGACTCAATCTACAAGATTGCTTTGTGCATTGAGGCAATCTCTCGGCACATAAAGGAAAGGGAAGTAAGTACAGAGTTGGTGACCTCATCCCAGCAGTGCTGGGAGCAGAGTGTATGCCTGGGAAAGGACACAGGACTCCTGTGCCTCAGAAGCTCCTAGCCCAGGGGAAAATTTGTGACAAGGTCCTTCCTCCAGACCCAGTAAAGAAAGATATCCCCTGGAGCTAATGTTTTGAATTTGGACTTTTAGCCTATTTTTCTGTGAGAAAATAAATATCTCCTTTTTGAAGCTATTCACATGTGGCAGTTCTGGAATACCACCACTAGATGACTAAGACAACGTGCTTCTCAGTGCAGGTCCCTAGGTCTAAAGCACACACTGTGCTCTCAGTTCTACTTTGTTGGTGGTAGGAAGTCTCCCTTTCTGTCTGCTCACTTTTCTCTTTTAAATCATAAATGAGTTTGACTTAAAATACAACTTAATCTTCTAGATGGAGTCCTGCCTCATTAGCATAACTGCCTCCAATCTTGCCTCATTAACTTCATGCAGGATTTACAACACAAAAGGAAATAACATCAGATGACAAAACGGTGAACAGTTCGTGCATCATGGGCATCATGGCCTAGATTTTGTGGGGGACACAATTCAGTCCACAACAAGCTGGTAAGATATTAATTCTTCCAAAACTGAAGTAAGGATTGAAACACAAAACCACCCCAAATCAACAAATATTTGGAAATAGAAATTTGCAAACGATTCTAAAGTGTATGCTGAAATGCTATGTTCTAATGCATTCTTTTCCTGCCCTGCAGAGGTAAGATACGAGAGTTTCTTCATATTTTGTCAAAAAGGACTTCTAGCTTTCAATTAAATTTTAAATGGCAATTAATCACCCTTTGTATTTAGCTGTCATTCTCTAAAGCACTGATTGTCCCAATAGTTATTCAATTTTCTGCTGTTGTTAGGTACCATCCAGTCAGTTTCAACTTATAATGACCCTATGTACAGAAGAATGAAACACTGCCGGGTCCCATGCCTTCCTCACAATCGTTGCTGTTTCAGCACGCTGTTGTAGTCACTGTGTCTATCCATCTCCCCAGGGTCTGCCTCTATTTTACTGACCCTCTACCTTACCAAGTAAGCTATTGTTCTCCAAGGACTAGTCCCTTCTGATAAGATTTTCAGAGTGCATGAGACAAAGTCACACCATCCTCACTTCCAAGAAGCATTCTGGCAGTGCTTCTTCCAAGACAGACTTTCATTCTTTTGACAGTCCATGGTATATTCAATACTGTTCACCAACACCATAATACAATACATCAATATTTCTTCAGTTTTCTGTATTGTCTAGCTTTCACATACTTATGAGGCCTTTGAAAATGCTGTGGCTTAGGTCAGGTGGACCTTAATTCTCAAATTGGCATCTTTTGCTGTTTAACACTTTAAGGAGGTCTTTTGTAGTGAATTTGCCCAATGCAATAATACATCAGTTGATTTCTTGACCTCTGCTTCCATGGGTGTTGATTGTAGGTTGAAGTAAAATGAAATCCTTGACAACTACAATCTTTTCCCTGTTTGTCATGATGCTGATTAATAGTCGATTGTGAAAATTGTTGGTTTTTTTTCATGTTGAGGTATAATGCACACGGTAGGCTGTAGTTCTATCTTTATCAGTAAGCATTTCAAGTCCTCTTCATAAAAAGATTGTGTCATCTGCATATGGGCAGGTTGTTAATATCCTGATGGTCCCTCCAGTCCTGATCCCTTGTTCTTCTTCATATAGTCCAGCTTCTTGGATTGTTTTGTTCAGTATACAGAATGAATAGGTATGGTGAAAGTATATAAACCTGACACATATCTTTTCTGACTTTAAACCACATATTATCCCTTTGTTCTATTAAAATGATTGCCTCTTGGTCTATATACATGTTCTTTAATTTTATAGCCTTAAAAATTATTCTTTTCTTCAAATAACTTTTTCTTCAAACCAGTGCATTCTGGTTTGAAGAAAAAAGCCCATACCTTTTCCCCACCAGTGAAATTCTTAACAGTCAAACCATTAGGACATGTCCCCTGCTCCACTTCTTATAAACAGTGGGCTTCTTCTGGAAGGTATGTTAAATAGCTCTAAAGTCTTATTTAAGAGTCTGCTTCTGTGAACCAATCTTAACCAATATACCACAAATGTTACACGAAAATTTAGATGATTTATACTAGTTGATCTAGAAGAAAATCAAAGCAGGAGTACTTATGCTATCAGATAACCAGACCAAAAACCCACTGCTGTTGGGTGGATTCTGACACATAGCAACCCAATGAGACAGAGTAGAACTGATCCATACAGTTTCTAAGGAGTGCCTGGTAGATTCAGACTCCTGACGTTTTGGTTAGCAGACATGGCACTTAACCACCGCACCAATAGGGTTTTCTATCAGAAAACAAATGTATTTAAAATCACAGCAATTAAGACAGGATGGTATTAATACATATACATACAAATAAACAATGAAACAGAAAATGGAGTGTAGAAGAGATCCATACATTATACATGTTAAGACATTACTACAGTTTACTGGGTGTTTTAGTCAGCTAGTGCTGCTCTAACAGAAATACCACAGAGTGGATGGCTTTAACAAAGGAAGGTTTATTCTCATACAGTCCGGTAGGCTACAAGTCCGAATTTAGGATGCCTGCTCCAGGGGAAAGCTTTCCCCTGAGTCGGCTCTGGAGGAAAGTCCGGTATCGCATCAGTCTTTGTACAGGGAGCATTTTGGCGCAGGAACCTCAGGTCTGAAGGACATGCTTTTCTCACGGTGCAGCTTTCTTGGTGGTGTGAGGTTCCCAAATCTCTTTCTGCTTCTCTTTCCTTTTATCTCTTGCAGGAGGAAAAGATTAAGGCTGTGGCAAGCCAGACTCCAGGGAACTCCTTTTACCAAGGAGCAGGGAGGTGATCTTCTGAAGGGATCTACAGTCCCATCCTAATCCTTTAACATACAACACAGCAAAAATCACAAAGTGGAGGACAGTCATAGAATACAAGGAATCATGGCCCAGCCACACGGCTACATCTATTTTGGGGGTACACAATTTGATCCATGACACTGGGGAAACTAAAGGTCATGTCAATAAATGATATTTTGCCAACTGAATGTCCATAACAACATTAAATTGACACCTGTCTTGTTTCTATGCACATACATACAAACAATGAGATAGACTATAGACTTAAATACGAAACTCTGGTAGTATAGTGATTAAGTGCTATGCTTGCTAAGCAATAGGCTGCAGTTTTAAATCCACCAGGCACCCCTTGGAAACTCTATGGAGTAGTCCTGCTTTGTCCTATAGGATCGCTAAGTCACAATCAACTCCTTGGCAGTGTGTATCAACTTAAATATAACCATTGGCATAAATTGTTTCCCAGTCACTTTTTATGCCTCTGGACCTCACTGGCAAGGTCTTGAGTTCTATTGTATTTAGCATCAAGGAGGACCCGCTTCGAAATGTGTGAAGCTCAGTAAACAGGACTTGAAGTTTCACTGTTGTGCAGGTTAAGTCTTCTGTTAGGTGACGCTTCCTGGACATATTAGTTTTGTAAACTCTTGCCTTGTTTTATTTCTGTGAGGCAAGACTTGCAAGCATAATTAGGGCTTTCCTGTGTGATAATTTGAGAGCCTTGATCGGTTTGTTTTGGAAAAGTTTCTGCAATAAATTTTACCTCTAGTTTCCACTGATGTGGTATCATGTCACAGATTATATTTTTCAAAATTCATACTACCAATTCAAAATTTAAACACTCTCAATTAATAAGCATGCATTTCAATGGTCAAAACACACTATCAAAAGAATTTTGTAACAAAAAATTGATAACAAAAGAGCTAAGTTACAAGGCAATACTTTTTCCAGAATGTTGTTGTTAGTTGCCAATTTCTGAATTATGATAACCCCATGTACAACACAAATAAACACTGTACCATCTTGAGATATCTTTAAGATCATGAGTATGCTCATGCCAATTGTTGCAACCACAAGGAGGCTCATCTTTCAGCATTGTATTTGACACTGTTGTATTGTAATCCCCAGAATATTTATTGGTTAATTTTCACAAGAAATCACCAGACCTTCTTCCTACTCTATCTTAGTCTCAAAGCTCCTCTGAAACCTATCCAACATGGATGGCCCTGCTGGTGTTTAAAATAGCAGTAGCATAGATTCCAACACAATAGAGGCACAGAAGCCATCACAGTATCACAAACTAACAAACTGGTGGTAGATACCATCTGAGAGGACACTTATTAAGAATATATAACTGCTGTTTGTTTATAACAAAAGAATTAACGACCCAATAAATATGTAAACTAAAGACTTGAATGGGTACCACACAAAGTTATTCAAATAAGCCATATCAGATAAAAGCTACTGGACACTGTCATCATCGAAGAATGAACATTAAAAACAATTTGCAATGTTTTCATGTGTAATGTAGTAGCTGCAGAAGTCCTCTCACTTCAGGAGTGATCTTGAGAATCATCATTAGCCCAAGACTGATTCCCATAAGGTAAAAGACAAACACACTTGCAGTTTCTAATCTTTTTCTACCTTTCTGACACAAGCTGTTCTTCCCATAGCACTCCCTACTTCTCTGGTGGGTTCTATAATTTGTTGCAATGGCCACACAGAACACATAGATCCTACTCACAATTATGTGGTTTATTAGGGAAGTTAATAGGATACACTTCAGGATCAGGATCAGTTTGGAAGTAGTAGGATACAGTTCATCAAACAGGATAGCTTCCTACCAGGACAACTCTCAACTTCTTTGCTGTGCCTGTAATTAGGGCCTGCTCTCAGCCTCTGCTGCTGTTTCCTACTCAAACTTGGGCTCACTGTTCATGCCCTGCTCATGACTGGGCTCTGCCACTGGGCCTGCTCACACCTGGGCTCTGCTGCTTTACCCACTCAGGCAAGTGTTACAACTCTTGTTTCTTGAAGGTACCCTGCTCCACTAGCAAGTCTCCTGGTTGCACTCTGTTCTTTCTCCTCGTGAGCTGAGAAGCTCAACACAGCCATCTTGCTCCTTTGTCCCTAGTGCTGCTGCACTGTCTTGTGCTATCTCCTACAGTCTCATCTCCAGTGTTACAGCTCTCTCTCTCCCCTGGGTCTAGGAGGTTCTCAGCACATGGATCCCAAGTCCAAAGGCTATACTTTGCTCCTCATTCTTTTTCTAATGATAGTGAAGTTCTCCCTCAAATTCTGTGGGATTAGCTCTTTTAAGACTAGAAGAAGGGCAGTACTAATCAATCACTTTGGTAGACCACAGCTACCTAGTTTCACTGTAATTGACCAGTTACTGCAGGATCTTATTTGCATGGTAGACTAACCAATCCATTTACAAGATTATAGGCTAGCAAAACATTTTAGCAGAACTACAAACCCAAGGTAAGAAAGGCCTGATATAGAGAAATATATCACACTGCAATATGTTAACCAAAATAGCTAAATTTCAACAGCACAATATCAAGTTTTGACAAAGAGCTACCATTACCCATTGTCTTCGAGTCTACTCTTAGTGATCTGACAGAGTTGAACGACCTCACAGAGTATCCAAGGAGCACCTGGTAGATTTGAATTGCTGACCTTTTAGCAGCTATAGCACTCTGCCACCAGGGTTTCCAGACAAAGAGTGGAAAATCTACAATTTTGTATATTGCTTGAAATATTATTGATTGTTAAATTCATGTTATATTCAAGATGGACTAGCCTTATCTATTTAAGCACATGCTTTCTAATCCAACAATTCAACTATCTATGAATCTGTGGTACACTATTAACATTTAACTACTGCCTCTCTAGGACTGGAAATTCGTGAATTTATAAACCTAATTTGCAGCCTTTGCCTGTATCTTTAATAGTTTCATTATGGCTGATTTCAAGCTACTTCCATCAATGTCCCTGAACACTGTTGGTAAGAGAAGTATAATATCGTTTCTCACAGTATGAGCTGGTTCAACATACCCAAGAAATAGAAACTCTTATATGGAGCACAAGGTAAAATTATTTGACTGTCCATAATAACCCAAAACAGGGCAATAGCAAAATTGATTATTCTTCATAGTTCTGAACTGGTAATAATTCACATGCCTATTAATCATAGAATACACAAATACATTTTGTCCTTCATAAAATGTATTTCTCCACTGATATGAAAAAACTCAACTATTGGCAAACGCAAAAACTTTAATGAACCTAACAGACCTAGCTATGATCAGCAGGATCCAGAGAAAATGAATAATTCCATTTACATAAAATTCTAAATAGGCAAACTTATCTACAGTGATGGAAGTCAAAGGATTGCTTACCACTGTGGTGATATCAACTGGGAAGAAACATAAATGTTCCATGTGTACAAAGGGCATACTGGTTTATACATACATAAACATTTCAATCTATACAGCTAATAGTTATACACTTTGCTATAGGGAGATTATACCTTAAAGAAAAAGATAAGAAAATAATTATCCTTCTTCTCTCCCACACATAACTTATGGGTAATCTTAGCTCTTAGTCCATTCAAATGAAAATTACAAAGAATTCATCAAATTGTATGCACACACACAAAAGCTCAATCTGGCTTTTTTTTTTTTTAATGAATGTGGTTTTATTTAGCTGATGAATTTGTTGAGATTTTAATGATATTTAGTCTGCTCAATAATTAGCATCTTGATATTTATTTAGATCTCTTTAATGTTCTTCAGTAATGTTTATGATTTCTTTCTCTAAACACATCAAAAACTTTTTTTTATTTACTCTTACACAATTTTTCTATTTTTAAGTGTCTTATATTAACTGTATTAATCATTTGTTGGTGTAGGGTGTCATGGATTGAAATGTGTACCTCCAACTATGTAGCAATTTGGCTGGATCATGATTCCTGGTATTGTGATGTTTCTTTATTTTGTAAACTTTCCCTCTATATATAATGTTAATGAGGGACTATGAGCAGCAGCTGTGTTGGTGGGACTAGACTCAGCATGTGGAAGTATATTATGCCTTGGGGCAGCCTCTTTGGATATAAAGGAAAAGGAGCTAAGTGGAGAGCTGGGGACCTCATACCACTAAGAAAGCGGTGCTGGGAGCAGAGCACATCCTTCTGAGAAGGCTGGGTCTCTGCAACTCAGCTTTCAGTCCAGTGGAAGAGTGATGGTAACGACCTTCCTCTAGAGTCAGCGGAGAAAGCCTTCCTCCAGAGCCAACACCTTGAATTTGGACTTTTAGCCTACTAGGCTGCAACAAAATAAGATTTCTCTTTTTGAAGCCATCCACTTGTGGCATTTCTGTTACAGCTACAGTAGATGACTAAGACATATGGACATAACAAGGTTCTTTTCCTCTTGTGTTACTAATTCCTTCTTTATTTAAATCATTTGTCTTATATTTCTAATGTAGACATTCATGTTAGTTGCAGATACTTTTTTCCTCTTTTGTCCCTGTTGTATACCTGTTCAACTTTTCAGAAAAAGAGATCTATGTAAGTTATGTTCCTAATAAAACCCCCCTGCCATCAAGTCAATTCCTATACAGAGCAACCCTATAGGAGAGAGATCTGCCCCACAGTTTTGAAAGAATAGCTGGTGGATTCATACAGCTACCTTTTTGATAAGCAGATGTAGCATTTAGCTATTACACAACCAGGGTTTCCTATTGCTATTGTCAAAAAATAACATGGTGTAGATGAAGATATTTTATCTTTATCTATTCTGGGGATAAGTTTATTCCTGTACCTTCAGAGCTGTAAACAATTAATTCAATAGAAAAGTAAATTTAATCTTGTGAACTATAACACATCAGTTCATCAGTGGACAATGAACAAAGAAGACAGAAGAAGAATTAATGTCTTTGAATTGTGGTATTGGAGAAGAATGTTGAATGTACCATGGACAGTGAGAAGAACAAACAGATGTGTTTTAGAAGAAGTACAACCAGAGTGCTCCTTGGAAGCAGAGATAACAAGACCATCTTCTACCCTGGCCCCTAGGGTCGCCATGAGTCAGATCCGACTCGACGGCACTTGGCCGGCTTGGCTACATACTTTGGACACATTGTCAGGAAGGATTAGTCCCTGGAGAAGGGTCAGCGAAAAAGAGAAAGACCCTCGACAAGATGGATTCACACAGTGGCCGCTACAACGGGCTTAGGCATAAGAACAATTGTAGACATGGTGCAAGACCAGACAGTGTTTCCTTCTGTTGTTCATAGGGTCATATAAATCAGAACCGACTCGATAGCACCTAACAATAGCAACATAACACATCAGATTATTAATGATTTTTCCCCCTGGTTTTATTGTGTGACTTTGGCCAAAAATATATTTTCAGAAATAAATAGGTATTATAATGCTTAGGAGTCACTGAGAAGGATTATACAAGAATATAATATTTAGGGAAGTAAAAAGTTTCATTCAAGTGATTTGCTTTTATTTTTTCAGATAACAACTGAAGTTGATTAGTTCTTTATAACAGAAAACCCGATTACTGGCAGTATAAATTTTAAAGTCATACATTGGCATTAAAATGTGTCATTTAATTGAAGATACAGCAAAACTGTTAATTCTAGCAGGAAAGTAACAGAATTTAAACCAATTCCTCTAGAATTGTGCCTTTTTATAAATATATTTTTAACAATAATGTTTAATTGCTATGGGATCTGCAGTAATGAGAGTCCACAGCAGTTACATAACAATGTAGTTACATAACAATGTAGTTACATAACAAAGTAGTATGTGAGACAATTTATATATAATATATAAACACATATATATTATACATATAAATATATACTATATATACATACATAGTATATATAAGAAAGTACCAGCAATGCATGTACAGAAAGACAACAACAGCTACATAACACTGGGCTTATTAGTATTTTTACCTTGGAAATATTAATATACTGCTCTTTAAACATCGTACTTCTACATTTCAAAATACTTATTTTAGAACTAAATAAATTTAATTGAATTAATTTCTAAAGATAGCATATATCACTCTATTTTAGTCTTTTCATTCCTATATTCTATATAAATTATTGTCATAAAATATTAAGAAAAGGAAAAAGGAAGGCACATATCCAACCTTTTTGTACTTGTCTATTTTTTCTTTCTTTTCTGGTAAGTAACATTATATGGTAACAAATATGTAGTATTACTCTCATTCCTTCAAGTTCTAAGGTTATTTTAAGCTTTAGTAGTTCCCTATTTGTAGAATTTAAAGTGGGAAAACAAAGATTGGCTTTATTAATAATGACTGAATAAACAAAATAATTTAAATGCAGTAATGAGTACGACCATTTCAGAAACAATAATGTAAAGCATGTAGAAAAGTTTAATAAATAAACAAACTCACTTAAAATAACACATAAGCTCCCGTGTTTTAGCATCTATAGTATAAAATAAAGGATCATGAATCAAATAATGTTAAGAGTAGTACAAAGGGATTTATTTTGTCAATCACAAGTATAAAACTATCAGGGATGAAAACGTCAGTACGTAAACTCTGTAAATTGATTACTCCAGTGCTGTCAGCAGTATCTGAATTGAAACAGGAAGTTCACTCTGGGTTGCTAGGACTGTGATTTAACTGGTACAAGAGACTACCATCTTCTCTTTGTAAGGAAATTGTATCCGATCTCTGCTTTTCACATGCATCAAATCCTTTAGTTGCCGATCTTTTTTAGCCACCATGGAGTCAGTTCCCACTCATAGTGACCATATGCACAACAGAAGGAAATAATGCCAGGTACTTTGCCATTCTCACAATTGTTGTGATGCTGCAGGCCACTGTTGCGGCCACTGTGTCAATTCATCTCATTAAGGACCTTTCTCTTTTTCACTGATCCTCTACTTTAACAAACATGATGTTCTCCAAAGCCTGATCTCTCCTGACAACATGTCCAAAGTACATGAGATATTTGTAGTCTTGACATCTTTGCTTCTAAAAGCAATCTGGTTGTTCTTCTATGACAGATTTGTTTATTCTTTTAGCAGTCTGTTATATTCAATATTCTTTGTCAGTACCACAAATCAAAGGCCTCAGATCTTCTTTGGTTCTCCTTGTTCCTTGTCCTGCTTTTGTATGCATACGAGACAGCCGAAAACACCGTGGTTTGGGTCAGTCTCCAAGCCAACATCTTTGCTTATCAACACTTTAAAGAGATCTTTTGCAGCAGATTAGTCTAAGTGTAATGGGTCTTATGATTTCTTCTGATTCTATGAATGTTGCTTGTGGTTCCAGGTAAAATGAATCCCTGACACCTTCAATCTTTTCCCTGTTTATGCTGCCTATTGGTCCAGTTATGAAGATTTTTGTTTTGTTGAGGTGCTTCCACACTGAAGGCTGTGGTCAGTCTTTGGTCTTCATCAGTAAGTACTTCAAGTTCTTTTCACTTTCAGCAAGCAAGCTTCTGTGATCAACATAACACAGGTTGTTAATGAGTTTTCCTCCTATCTTGATGTCCTGTTCTTCTTCATATAGTCCAGCTTCTTGGATTATTTGTTCAGCACATAGACTGAACAAGTATGGTGAAAGGATACAACCCTGACATACACTTTTGCCAATTTTAAACACTGCAGTATCACCTTGTTCTGTAGGAACAGCTGGTGCTTAATTTATGTACAGGTTCTTCATGAGCAGAATTAAGTCTTCCAGGATTTCCATTCTTTGCAAGGGTTTCTGTACATCTGGTTTTTATAGACAGCTATCATAAATACTGGCCTTCTTAAACACAGCTTGCCTGGCACCAAACTAGTCCATTTCTCTTCACTTTGCTGGAATATTAATTCTTATGCTTATCCTATAAGAAGAGACTGGAAGCAAGGGAAGGGTGCCCCATCAGAACGTATATCCTCTTACTGCATGCCTCTACCACACTTCCCTATAGGATACTGTGAAAACTGGGAACTTCTGCCTTCTCATGGCAGCCACTGGCTTTCAAGTTTACCAAATAAAGATGATTTGAAAATGTTCTTAGTTCTTAATGCAGCACTGCAGAAGTCATCACCCTTCCTTGTATGACAAGGGTGACAAAGTATCAATGCTTAGACTCTCTGCTTTGTGGTTAATATCCATCTATTTCACATAAAAACTATCATTTATGTTTCACATTCTAGGTACCTGCCCTGAACAATTCATCATACTTTATTAAAACAGTCAAAAGTGAAAATGAATTAAAATATTACCACTTTTTTTTTTTTATCAGAGACAGGCTTAATATTTTTTCTCCTTCTAAACTTCGTCTCTCGTATCTTGGATGACTCCTTCATAACAGTAGGAAAAATAATTTGAAATAAGATAAATTCTCTCCAGACACCATTTATTTTGTCTACACAGATGTCAAGAACTGTTTTGCTTTATTTTAGTTTTTCTTTCTCTACTGAATTTGTGAATTGACATTGTATAGATAAAATTGCAGTTACCACAAGTGTGAGGTATGTGGTAAATCTCTGTAACAGACGGTAAATATAATCAAAAAGAACCCAAGAGTTTTAAATTATTTCAAAAAAGTTTCCTATATTCATTACTCCTTTTTTCCAGAAAATATGCAGATATAAGCACTTCTGTTTTTCAGACAGCTAAGTCTTATAGTTTCATTCTGGTATAACAACAGCAACACACTATTCCAATATTTTCAAGAATTATCATTTATCAAGAATGAAAAGATTACAGAAAAATATAGAAATCTAGAGGTAGGATATCTACTTAGAGATGTACTATAATGTATAAAACCTATAAAATAAAACTTTTTATGTGGTATGCTACTGTAATCTATCCAGCTTTTTAACAGTTGACATGGTTTTCAGGTAGATTGCTAATGGTGAAGAATCTGTGGGTCCATATTAATTAGTCAGACTCATATCGTTTATAACTGCTTGAGGTGTGCATTATCTCTATGCCTTCCCAGGGCCTATTACTGCCTTAAAGGTTTAAGTCTGTATGAGGCAGCCAAGAGTGTGGCAGAGACAGCAGGGGCCCACTCTGAAGCTGCGGAGTCCATCTGTCATTGTAAGAATTTTAGCATTTACTTTAAAATCAAATTTTCATTACAAAACGTAATTTCTCCAATCATGTTATTTATTTTTACTCTGTGGCTATTTATGGGAACAATTCATCATGACTAGCCCCGTATTAGTTTTTATCTGAAGATGTGTGTATGTGTTAAATCCGTGGGTACATTGAAATTTATATTCTTCAAGAAAATTGGGAAACATGAGGTTTTATGGGCTTAAGTGAAGATGTAATTGTCACGTTCTGAATAATATTAATAATGCAGTTCTCCTAAGATTTAAACTAGTAATTTTTAATGTTCAGAGAGACTACCTGTTATGGATTTTACAACACCTAAAATCATCATTAGTAATAATAGTATCATTTATACTAAGACGACAGGCATTAGTAATTTTCAAAATATTAGAAAATAAAACACAGCTAACACTACCTATGAATGCATATGTATGTGTGCCTGTTTGCTATTGTTTAATTTATGAACAACTTGCACTTGTTATGTAAATTTGTCCTCACTTTGAAATGACTGAACCAACCCCTACTTTCAACAAATTTGAATCACAGTCACCTTAACTTGCTGCTTATGCAATTTTAAAGCCTTGAATAAGTTTTGAGACTTTTCTTGTACTGAATTAAGATGAAATAAGAATCATACATAGCTACTCTGACTTACCTACAAATTCTTAAATACAGACTCAGGAATGAATCTCATTCATAACTCAGGGAGTGCCTGTATATGCATATGTAAATACATGCCTATGTATATATAACACACACTTACACTGTATATACATAAATATATGTGTATATATATGTGTGTAGTGTATGAGAAGCAGCAGTCAAGAAATCAAATGATGTACTACATTGGGCAAATCTACTACAAGAGATCTTTTAAAAGTGCTAAAAAGCAATACTTGAGGACTGAGGTGCACCTGACCCACCTAAGCCATGATATTTTCCATTATCTTATTTGCGTACAAAAGCTGGACAATGAATAAGGAAGATCAAAGAAGAATTGAGGCATTTGAATTATGGTGTGATGTAGAATAATGAATGTACCATGAACTGTCAGAATACTGAATACATCTGTTTGGAAGAAGTACAGCCAGAATTATCCTTAGTAGTAAGCATGGTGAGACTTCTTCTCATGTATTTTAGACAATTTATCAGGAGGGACTAGCTCCTGGAGGAGGACATCAGGCTTGGTAAATTAGAGGGTCAGTGAGAAAGAGGAGGAGCTTCAGTGAGATGGATTTACACAGTGACTACAACAATAGATTCAAATCAAGCATGATAAGAGGATAGGGCTAGACCCAGCAGTAGTTTTTTTTCGGTTTTCTGTTTTTTTTTTTTGGTTTTTTTTTTTTTTCTGTGTGTAGAGTCACTGTGAGTTTGAATTGACTCTACAGCACCTGACAACAACAATAATTACACACACACACACACACAAGTAGGAAACCCTGATCATTTAGTGGTTAAGAACTACAACTGTTAACCAAAATGTCAGCAGTTCAAAGCCATTAGGCACTCCTTGGAAACCTTATGGGGCAGTTCTGCTCAGTCCTTTAGGGTTACTATGAGTTACAATTAACTTGACAGCAACAAGTTTGGGTTTTTTAAATACGTATGCATGTGTATGTGTATGAACATAACCTAAAATCATTAAAAAGACAAGAAAAAAGAGAAAATGAATGTCAGAAGGGACTTACATTTGTTCTTGAACAACGATTATCTAGAGCAAAAGGAACAAATGTGGTGAAGGGGTGAACAGAAGATTTCGAAGGATGGTTCGAGAAGACAAAGTATAAAGTGTTATAATGAAATGTGCAAAGACTTGGAGTTTGAAAATCAAAAAGACTATACTCAGTATATCGCAAGCTAAAAGAACTGAAGAAAAATTCAAGCCTTGAGTTACAATACTGAAGAATGCTTTGGCGGAAAATATTGAAAAGCACAGGAAGCATCAAAAGAAGATGGAAATAATACAGTCATTGTACCAAAAAGAATTGGTGACTTTGAATCATTTCAGGTAGTATAAGACCAAGAACCACCAGTATTGAATAAGTCCAAGCTGCGCTAAACATACTGGTAAGAAACCAGGCTCCAGAATCCTCACAACACCAGTTGAAATGTCTCAACAAATGGTTGCAGCACTGGAGGTGTTCACCCATCTATGTCAAAAAATTTGGAAGACAGCTGTCATGGATTGAATTTTGTCCCCCCAAAAATACATGTAGCCATGTGGCTGGACCATGATTACCAGTATCTTGTGACTGTCCTCCATTTTGTGGTTTTCCTATGCTGTATGTTAAAGGATTAGGGTGGGACTGTAAACCCCTTTATAAGATCACCTCCCTGCTATACTGTAAAAGGAGTTTCCCTGGAGTATGGCTTGCCCCACCCTTAATCCTTTCATCCTGCAAGAGATACCAGGAAAAAGAAGCAGGCAGAGAATTGGGAACGTCGTACCATCAAGAAAGTAGCACTGGAAGAGGAGCACGTCCTTCAGACCTGAGGGTCCTGTGCCAAGATGCTCCCTGGACAGAGACTGATGCAGTACTGGACTTTCGTCCTGAGCCAGCAAGGGGTAAAACTTTCCTCTGGAATGGACATCCTGAATTTGCACTTGTAGCCTACCGGACTGTGTAAGAAGAAACCTTCCTTTGTTAAAGCCACCCACTCTGTGGCATTTCTGCTAGAGCAGCCCTAGCTGACTAAAACAACAGTATTCTGATTAACCAACTAGAAGAGATCCATATTTGTGCTCATTACAAAATAGTAGATACAAAAACAAACTAAAAAAGAACCCACAGAAATTATCAAAGAACGTCATTAATATCACACACAAACAAAATTTTGCTGAAGATAATGCAAAAGTGATTGCAGCAGTATTTCATCAGATTCAAAAGAGGATGTGGAACAAAGGTTAACCTTGCTGATGTCAGATTTATTTTCTGAAAGCTGAGAATACCAGAAATATGTTTACATGTTATATTAACTATGCAACGGCATTCAACTGTGTGGCTTGCTTTGAAAAATTATGGACAAACGTTGTGAAGAAGGAGAATTACAAAACACTTAATTGTGCTCATGAGGAACACATATATAGAACAAGAGGAAGTCCTTTGAATATAACAAAGAGA
The DNA here is from genome assembly GCA_028571685.1 of Heterohyrax brucei. Lineage (NCBI taxonomy): Eukaryota > Metazoa > Chordata > Mammalia > Hyracoidea > Procaviidae > Heterohyrax > Heterohyrax brucei. Next base: position 93,372,371 of record CM053146.1, read on the forward strand.
TATTACATGGTTTAAAGTCAGAAAAGTTGTGTGTCAGGGTTGTATCCTTTCACTGTATGTATTCAATCTGTAGGCTGAGCAAAGAATCTGAGAAATCGGACATTATGAAGAATGGGGCATCAGGGTTAGAGGAAGATTCATTTCAATAACCCGTGTAATGCATATGACACAACCTTGCTTGTTGGAAATGAAGAAGAAGAAGCACTTACAGATGACAATCAAAGACTACAGGCTTCATTATGGATCACCTCAAGATACAGAAAAAAAGAATCCTCACAACCAGGCCATTAGGCAACACTGAGGTTAATGGAGAAAATATTGAAGTCATCAGAAATTTTACTTCAGTCTACAATCAAAGCCTGTGGAAGTAGTGCTCAAGAAACAGACCACATACTGCACTAGGCAAAAGAGCTGCACGGGAATTCTTTAAAGCATTAAAAAATAAGGATATTGCTTTGAGGAGTAACATGCACCTGCCTGAAGCCATGGCACGTCCAGTGTTCACATACACATGCCAAAGCAGGACAATGAATAAAGAAAACCTGAGAACAATTGAAATCTTTGGATTATGGCGTGGGCAAAAAAACATCCAATGTACCAATAACTGCCAGACAAGAGAACAAAGTCTTCAAAAAAGTGCAACCAGAAGCTCCTTAGAAGCAAGGATGGTGAAACTTTGGCTCATGTACTTTGGACATGTTATCAGAAGGGACAAGTCCCTGGAGAAGGACATCAGGCTTGGCAAAGTAGAGAGCGAAAAAGAGATGCTCCTCAGTGAGGTGGCTGACATAGTGGCTGCAACAATGGGCTGAAGCATAACGATGGTGAGGATGATGCACAGCTGGGCAGCACTTTCTTCTGCTGTACACAGGAGCTATGCGTTAGAACCAGTGTGACACATACACATACACACACATCCAAAGATAGATAAAAATACATATTTATCTATCTATATGCACCTAATTCTAATTTATTGATACCCTTTCGGTTTCAAAGGCCCTTTCAGCGTTATGCATAAAGAGAATGACCGTATCAGGTGACAAAATGGAGGGAAGCCACATCATTACATAACTGTCAGATTACATTATTAAATAACTACCAGATTACATCATGGTATTACTGCTAACCCTCTGGGAATCATAGCCCAACAATCTGACACATAACCTTAGCCTACACAGCAGGGTTAGTCTTCCATCATGTCATTAACATGGATAACATGGATAGCATACGAAAATAGCATACTATTGTCATAAATGTGAAATGTCAGATAATAAAACAGTTGATAAGTGAGGAGTAGATGTACACATAAACAGACAAGTAGGTAGATAATAAGTAGATTATATATATACATATATATATACACATATACACACACATTGACAATGAGGTTATATCCCTCTAAGTATGTATGTATGTATTCCTAGATATATGGTGTTCTGAATTGAATTGTGTGCACCCCAAAATGTGTAGAAATTTAGCAAGGCCATGATTCCTGGTATTGTGTGATGTTCCTCCATGCTGTAAACCCAGTCTCTATAATGCTAATGAGGGAGGATGAGAAGCAGTTGTGTGGGTGGGGCAGAAGTTAACATGTAAGATTGTATTATGTCTCGAGGCAATCTCTGGAGATATAAAGACATATAAAGGAGAAAAGCTAGCAGAGAGATTTGGGGACCTCATACCATCAAGACAGAAATTGATTGCATCCTTTGGACAGGACCTGGAGTCACTGCACCTGAGAAGCTTCCAGTCCAGAGGAATACCAATGACAAGGATCTTCCTCCAGAGTGAAGATAGATAGCCTTTCCCTGGAGATGATGCCCTGAATTTTGACCTGTAGCCTACTAGACTGTGACAGAATAAAATTTCTCTTTTTAAAGCCATCCATTTGTGGCATCTCTATTAGAGCAGCAGTAGAAGACTAATCCTCACTTATCTGTCACTCTGTCATACTGTGGCAGCTTATATGTTGCTGTGATGCTGGAAGCTATGCTACTGGTATTTAAATACAAGCAGGGTCACCCATGATGGACAGGTTTCAGCTGAGCTTCCAGACTAAGATAGACTAGGACTAAGAACCTGGTAGCCTACTTCTGAAAAGAATTAGCCAATGAAAACCTACGAATAGTAGCAGAACCCTGTCAGATAAATAGCACAGGAAAATGAGCCCTCCTTGAGTTTTGGAAGATACTCAAGAGACAACAGGAAGAACTGCTTCCTCAAGACAGAGTTGACCTTAATGACATGGATGGAGTAAAGCCTTTAGGACCTTCATCTGCTGATATAGCACAACTCAAAATGAGAAGCAGCAGCTGAAAACATCCATTAATAATTGGAACATGGAATCTATAAAGTATGAAGCTAGGAAAGTTGGAAATAGTCAAAACTGAAATGGAATGCATAAACATAGATATCCTAGGCATTAGTGGGCTGAAATGGACCGATATTGGACACTCTGAATCAGGCAATCATAGGGCATACTATGCCAAGAATGAAAACTTGAAGAGGAATGGTATTGTATTCGTTGTCAAAAAGAACATATCAAGATCTGTCCTAAAGTATAATGCTTGCAGTACTAGGATAATATCCATATGTCTACAAGAAGGCCAGTAACTATGACTATTATTCAAATTCATGCACCAACCACTAAGACCAAAGAAGAGTAAACTGAAGATTTTTACCACATTCTGTAGTCCAGAATTGATCAAACATGCAATCAGGATGCATTGATAATTACTGGTGACTGGACTGCAAAAGTTGTAAACAAAGAATAAGGATCAGTAGCTGGAAAAAGTGGCCTCAGTGATAGAAATGATGCAGGAGATTGCATGAAAGACTTTTGCAAGACCAATGATGTCTTCATTACAAATACCTTTTCTCACCAATACAAATGGAAACTATATACACAGAGCTCACCAGATGGAAGACACAGGAATCAAGATGACTATATCTATAGAAAAAAAAAGGAAAAACTCACTATTAGCAGTCAAAACAAGATCAGGTGCTGACTGTGGCACAGGCTATCAGCTGCTCATATATGAGTTCAAACTGAAACTGAATAAAATTAGAACAAGCCCAGGAGAGCCAAAGTACAACCTTGAGTATATCCCACCTGAGTTTAGAGATACTCTCAAGAACAGATTTGATGTGTTAAACACTAATAACTGAACTGTGGAATGGCATCAAAGACATCATCCATGAAGACAGCAAGAGCTCATTAATAGAGACAAGAAAGAAAGAAAAGACCTAGTTGGATGTCAGAAGAGACTCTGAAAAGTGCTCTTGAACATAAAGCAAAAGGAAGGAATGAGGAAGTAAAGAACTGACCAGAAGATTTCAAAAGGTAGCTCGAGAAGACAAAATATTATAATGACATTTGCAAAGAGCTGGAAATATAAATCTGAAAGGGAAGAACATGCTATAAATTTCTCAGAAAGAACTGGAGAAAAATTCAGGCTTCACATTGCAATACTGAAGCATTCTACAGAGAAAATATCAAACAACTCAGGAAACATCAAAAGAAGAAGGAAAGAATAAACAGAGTCTAGAAAGAAATGGTCGATGTTCAACAATTTCAACAGGTAGCATATGATCAGGAACCAACGGTACTGAAGAAAGAATTTAAAGGTGCATTGAAGGCACTGGCAAAAAACAAGTCTCCAGGAATTGATGGAATATCAATTGAGATACTTCAACAAATAGATGCAGCACTGAAAGTGCTCATTTGTCTATGCTAAAAACTTTGGAGGACAGATACCTGGCCAACTGACTGGAAGAGATCTATATTTATGTCCATTCCCATAAAAGGTGATCCAACCAAATGAATAATAACATATGTTAGTAAAATTTTGTCAAAGATCATTCAAAAGCAACTGCAACAGCATATTGACAGGGAACTGCCAGAAATTCAAGCTGGATTCAGAAGAGGACATGGAACCAGGAATATCACTGCTGTTGTCAGATGGATTCTAGCTGAAAGCAGAGAGTACCAGAATGATGTTTACCTGTGTATCCTTGACTATGCAAAGGCATTTAACTGTGTAGATCATAAAAAATTATGAGCATCGTTGTGGAAAACGGGAATTCTAGAACACTTAATTGTGCTCCTGAACAATCTGTATATGGATCAAAACGCAGTCATGGGAACAGAACAAGGGAATACTGCATGGTTTTAAAGTTAGGAAAGGTACGTGTCAGGGTTGTATCCTTTCACCATACCTTTTCAAAATGTATGCAGAGCAAATAATCTGAGAAGGCAAGCTATATGAAGATGAATGAGGCATCAGGATTGGAGGAAGATTCATCAACAACCTGTTTTATGCAAATGACTCAACCCTGCTTGCTGAAAGTGAAGAGGATTTGAAACACTCACTGATGAAGATCAAAGATCACAGCTTCAGTATGGAACACGCAAGAAAACAAAAGTCCTCTCAACTGGACCAGTAAAAAAAAAAATCTTGATAAATGGAGAAAGGATTGAGGTTGTTAAGGACTTCCCTTTACTTGGCTCCACAGTCAATACTCATGGAAGCAGCAGTCAAAAAATTAAAAATTAAATTGCACTGGAAAAATCTCCTGCAAAAGACCTCTTTAAAATGTTAAAAAGTAAAGATGTCACCTTGAAGATTAAGGTTTGCATGATCCATGCCATGGTATTTTGAATCGTGACATTATGCATGAAAGAGCTGGACAATGAATAAGGAAGACAGAAGAATTGATGCCTCTGAATTGTGGTGTTGGAGAATAACGAATGCACCAAGAACTGCCTAAAGAACAAACAGATTTGTTATGGAAGAAGTACAACCAGAATGCTTGCTGGCAGCAAAGGTAGTGAGACTTCATCTTACATATTTCAGACATGTTGTCAGGAGGGATCAATCCCTGGCGAAGGACATCATGCTTGCTGGAGTGGAGGGTCAGTGAAAAAGAGGAAGACATTCAACGAGATGGATTGACATAGTGGCTGCAAAAATGGGCTTAAGCATAAAAACGATTGTGGGTGTGGCACAAGCCTGGACAGTGTTTCATTCTGTTGTGTATAGGGTTGCTGTGAGTTGGAGCTGACTTGACAGCACCTAACAACAACAAAAGGTGGCTAACACACATGGGTATTTATAGATGCATAAATTCTGATATACATGCATATTTCTATAATTATTTGCTTAAGGCCTACTAGGTGTCAAGTATTTTGGTCTTAGCTATATGGATTACTTTAAGCTGATGTGTTTTCCTCTTCCACTCATTCAGTACATTTAACTCATTCTAAAAATAAGATAATACAGTACTCAAAATGCAGTTGTTACATGAGTGAAAGGACAAAGCAGCTTTTGGAGTTATGTATTCAATCAATGGCTGTCAGTTCAAGACTTTTTTTTTTTTTAGAGCTTTTCCCATTCTATTGCTCAACAATATATTATTTCTACTAAGAATAGCATGAAAAGTGATGCAGTCGGTTGATGGACTGTTCACTTGGACAGGGAAATAGTTTGTGAAGAGAAAATTAACACTGACTTTATCAAAGAAAAACAGTCTTTTGAAAATCAGGCAGCTCCCATAAACAGCTGAGAAGATACTCGGTGCTTTTCAAGTCATCAAATACTTTCAGTATATTTCTACAACAGTAAGGTAATTAAAATGCCAACTACCACTCTCACTAAGCATTTATGTGAATTTCAAAAGAGAAATACGGCATATCGTATTTGGTCTGTTGTTCTTATGTACTCTTAGTCAAGCAAGAATGAATTAGCCCCTTTAGAACTGCATCTATACCCCAGGGAGTAACTTAGATCTTTTTCCTTGACACCTGCTAGAGAAGTGCTCAACATCTACATGGTGTTATGGTGCACCATCAAACGGTGACTATATGCTCTATTTTATCAAAGTATAGGCAAAGTTAGAATGTCACAACTACAAAGGACTGCTTTTTTTTTTTTTCCTATATGATGAAATTAAAATAAACTGTAAGACTTATCTAAACTTACTCATCTACTCGTCAACATATCTGCCGTTATGCAATCCGGTGCTCCTTCTACTTTGACACTGGATGCATACTGGGTATTAGTGCACATAAATCTGCCCTAGACATATATGTTTTCAATTATTTTTTAATGGGAGTGTGATAGCAAAAAGTAAAATTCACAAATATGCACTTCAATAGTCTGAAAATAGATTATATCAAATAGCACTCTTGTTATTGCACAAAATACTAATAGTAGTACTAAATTATTGTCGTTCAGTACTGTTGAGTCACTTCCAATTCACACCAACCCTAGACACAGCAAAACAAAACACTGCCTAATCCTGTGCTGCGTTCACAACTGTTGTTATACTTGAACCCACTGTTGCAGCCATTGTGTCAAACCATTTCCTAGAGGGTCTTCTTCTTTTCCACTGACCCTCTACTTTCCCAAGAACGATGTCCTTCTCCAGGAATGTATTCCTCCTGACGACATGTCCTAAGTACATGAGATGAAGTCTCTCCACACTTGTCTCTAAGGAGCTTTCTCGTTGCGTTTCTTCAAAGACAAATTCACTTGTTTTGTTTTGGCAGCTCATGGTATATTCAGTATCATTCTCCAGTACCACAATTCAAAGGTGATAATTCTTCTGTCTTCCTTAATCATTGCCCAGATTTTGCATCCATAGGATGAGAAGGAAAATACCATGGCTTGGGTCAGATATTCCTTAGTCTTAAAAGTGAGATCTTTGCTTTTCAACACTTTAAATATATCTTTTGCAGAAGACTTGCCCGGTGAAATGCTTCTTTTGATTTCTCAACTGCTGCTTCCACTAGCATTGATTATGGATTCAAGTGAAATGAAATCCTTGACATCTTTCTTTTCTCCAATTATCATGGTGTTTCTTATTGGTCCAGTTGTGAAGGCATTTGTTTTCCTTATGTTAAGGTATAATCCACACTGAAGGCTATTGTTTTAAATCTTCACTCAACTCTTCTTCACTTCAACTCCTCTTCACTTTCAGCAAGGTAATGTCATTTGCATAACACAGGTTGTTAATGAGTCTTCCTGTAAACCTGACATCCCTGTTCTTCATATATGAAGAATGTCCAGTTTCTCAGACTATTCATTGTACAGATCTATCCATACAGTCCAATGCCTTTTGCATAGTCAATAAAACACAGGTAAAAATCCTTCTTGTATTTTCCACTTTCATCCAGAATTCATCTGACACCAAAATGTTTAATAATGTATGGCTTATTAAAACACGCTCAGGTAAAATGCTAATGCACTTAATTTTTGCCTAAAATATTTTCCTTTATAAAAAGTATTATATCTTAAAAAGAACTTTATGGGACAATTATTTTCATTGTTCTGCTACCTTTTAGAAAATTAGTGACTTCTAAGAAGCTTAAGATCACTTTTGGTAATTATTAAAATTTGTTTAATTACATGAAAAGCAGTATTCCTCAAAAAAGTAATATTTATATTTATACTAGCTTTAATTTAGAGTAGACTAAATAACATACAATGTACCTGGAGGATGTTGGTTGTACTACTTCAGACGTGACTCCCTTGATATACTGATTTTAATAACTTCGTTTCATATATAGTGTCTCCTATTTCCTTGCCATAATCTATTAAGTAATTAAGCTGAGCCTTACTTATGCCCATATTTATACGGTAAATTTTGCATAATGTTGAAGTGAAATAACTCACTTAAGAATATGTTCGTTTCTAGAAACTGTTTTTAACTAGCTATGGTGCTCTTGGCTGGCACCCCTGATGATTTTACTAACAGCAAAGAAAATGCTGGTGTTCTGGAGCCATCCTACTCATGTGCTACACTTGGAAAATACGGCACTTTGCGCTAATTGGATACTTGATACATTATATACATAAAATGGTACCTGTTGATGCCCAGAATAGAACTGTGGCATTTTGCAAGTGTAAAAATGCTTCCGGAGTGGAGTTTGACCTCCTCTAACTTCATAAAGAGCAAGGAGTATGGAGATCAACAGAAAAGAAGTGACTGCTGTGAAGCAGGAGTCAGACGTGCCTCGTGCCTCCACCACCTTTACAAGTTCTGACACCAACCATCCTTCACACAGCATTCTGCACCTTTCTGCTGGGTTGCATAATTCATTGCAATGCCCCACAGAACCCACAAACAGTACTCACGGTTATTGTTTATTAAGAAAGTAACAGGTTACACCTGAGGTTGAGGAACACTCAGGATATAGTTCTTCTATCAGGACAACCTTTTCCTAGTCCTGCTTGAAGGATGACTCCTGCCTAGCCCTGGGCCTCTTCCCTGCTCAGGCAAGTATTACAAACCTCTGTTAGTTTTACCAATAAGGATATCACAGTACATCATTCACCAGTAAGCTTTGGCCTAAAGTTTCTCAGCTTTCTCATTCCATGGGTCAGGATGCCCACTGCACTATCTCCTGCTAGTCTCTGCTGCCTATTTCTGTCACTGGTCTCTCCTACTTTTTCTTGTAGCCTTTAGTGTAAGAGTTTTCCTTCTTTATCTCCTGCTTATAGGAATTGCTCAGAGCGGGGACCGCAAGTCCAAAGGACTTGTCCTCTGCTCCTGGTTGTTCTTCTTTGGTTGTGGTGAGACCCTCTGTCCTGCCTCTCAATGACTAATTTCAAGACCAGAAGGATGACAAAACTGTTCCACCCCTTTGATGGGCTACAGTTAACTTATCACATAGTCTCACACAATCACTTGGATGAGAGTTACAACACTGTGGCTAGAAAAGCCAAACAAAAGTGATCCACCGTATTGCAGTTAGTGAAAGATACAATTTTAATACAGTATTTTCTTTATTTAAAGTAAAATCTTAGTAGTTAACTAAACTTTGAGACTTTACTACAATATACAATACAATTTAACCCTAGTTTTACATTTCTACCCAGCATCAATTTAAAGACCTCTTGGTATTAGGAATTTACAGTCTCTAGAAGAGGCAGATTTTGGCTTGCTGTTCTTAATTTGGAGTCCTGGTGCACAGTGGTTAGGTGCTTGCCAGAACCAGCTCAACAGCAACGATGTTGCTTTGGTTTTTGGTGGTTGTTAATTTGAGATTATTATTTACTTACTTTTTTTTTTTCAGTTTGGATTCTCCTTTTTCAAGAGTACTTTCAACTGTACTATTTTCTGTTCAATCTTAGCAAAAAAAGAAAAAGATCATAACAAGAATCTGACCTCATAAATTTCATAATAGTAGGTATTTTTAACCACTTGAGACTCGTTAACTGATATCCTTTTCCATCTAAGGGCTCTTTGTCTTTGAACTTTCTTGTAGTTTCATCTCTCTTGAGGTCCCTAGAAGGCTTTAAACCAGGATATGAAGCTAATCTCAACTAAAATCCCACGATTTCATGTAGAAATATCCAGCCAAGCAGTGAAGTATTGAGGTAGAAAGAAACAATCTGGAGCTAACTCTTAGATAATCTTATTTATTTTGACCCTGGGAAGCAAGTAAGTTTCTTTCTTTTTCTTTCTGTCTTTTTGTTTTCCAGTTAAAGATACATTTTTGCTATGAACTAAAGATGAAAAATGTTAAAGTTACCACTTACATTAAAAAGTTTACGACTTTTCCCAACTCTAGTTGTTTGTCATTCATCAAAGAGTATTTTATTTAAAGACAGGTACCTAGTAAAGCATGATATTTTTGTCTGTGTGTGTGATAGTGTCCCTAATACACAAAATACTACAACTGTCACAGATCTTAGAAAGTGAATGAAGTTTAAATAAGAGAACAGGTGAAACAAGAAAAGATACCTAGCAGCAGAGATGTTCAGAAAAATGAGCATACAATAAGAATGAAATATTTTATGAGATTACTCCTAAATGAATGGTAGATGGCCAGTGTTTGCCTCACTGATGTTAATGTGCAAATTTACCGGGTCTGTGTTACTGTAGAAATGCATAACATATACATTAGCGGTAAATATGTAGATAAATGTATATAGGATGGTCAAAAGTAAAAACTCACTGAAGGATTTTTGATGTGTTTTTAATTATTCCACTATTATTTATTTTAAAATAGAGTCTATTCATGGTACAGTCTTGTTTACATTAATTAGACCCATATTGTGAAATAAAAATAATATATCTATAATGTAATTACATGTATGGACATGTGTGATCCATTCACTGTAATATAGAGAAAACTAAAATAAGAGTAATTTAAAATAAAATAATGGTATGTTACAAGATATAAATATGTAGTCAGATACTTGTATTCTATCAAAAAAATCACAGTAAACATGGTAATTACAGCTGCATATGTACACATGTACATTATATTGTAATTCAGTTCCCATAAGCAAAGTTTCTAATGAAAAATTTTTATGATAACCTCCCAAAATAAAGTACTATTTTTTAAATGTCAATTTCATTACTTGAAATTTTAGTTACTATTAAAATATTTCAAAAATAATTTGTGTGAATTTTTAAAATGAAGTTTGGTTTTAGACTCTGGCCACTATTACCAGGTATTTCACCTGTAAGACTGCCCAGAAAACATTTAAAAGCCTTATTGGACATGCAGGTCTAATCAACATTTTTGAAACTAACTCCCAGTGGTTCAGTGGTTATGGGCTACAGCTGCTAACTGAAAGGTCAGCAATTTGAATCCACCAGCTACTCCTTGGAAATCCTCTGGGAGCAGTTCCACTGTGTCCTACAGGGCCACTGTGAGGCTGAATCCACTTGATGGCAATGGTGTTTATGGTCTCCTGTAGTTCTTGAATATTTGGCATGTTTGTCTCTTGCAATAATACTCTTAGTCCTCATAGTGACAAAAAGAAGAAAGGGAGGGAGGGAGAGAGGCAGGGAAGGAGGGTAGGAGGGAGGAAGCTAAAAGAAAAGAAAAGAAAAGAACCACTAGAATACCTACCGGAAGAGGTGTTTGTCAGCTATGGCCTGCTGAGCCAAATCCAGCCCCAAACCTGTTTTAAATGGCTTGTGCACTAAGAATGTTTTTTGTATTTGCAAAGAAGAAGGCAAGTTAGAAGACAGGAGAAGATAAAGACAAAAAAGAAGATGAAGAAAGCAAAGAAGAGACAGAGATACTTACTATCAGACTCTTTACAGAAAATATTTGTCAGCATCTGTACTTGAATATAAATAGGACCTGTCTTGTTCACCACTATATCAGCAAATTACATAAGAGAAACACAACAAATACTTGTGTAAAGCAAAAAAGGGAGAAATTGTGATTAGAGCCATAAAACTATAAAATATTTACATTAAAAGGAAAATAGAGATCATATCAGATGTCAGTGAGAATCACAATGAATTCATCAAAACAACTCAGGTACAAGTAATTCTGAATTTTGAATATTTTTTTGTGTGTGTCAATATATGCATATGTTTGTGTGTGTATGTGAGACAGAGTGAGCTAATAACACTTTATATGCTACTATGAGTCGGATCCGACTCAACGGCACTCGGCTATACAAAATCATGTTTCAGTTATCGAGGAGACCTGCTGGTACAGTGGTGAGGAGCTACAGCTGCTAACTCAAATGGTTAGCAGTTCAAATCCATCAGTCACTCCTTTGAAACCCTATGGGGCAGTTCTTCTCTGTCCTACAGGGTCACTATGAGTCACAATCAACCTGATGGCAACAGGTGTGGTTTGGGGTTGGCTATAACAGAAATACCATAAGTGGATAGCTTTAACAAACAGATTTATTTTCTCACAATCTAGAAAACTAGAAGTCCAAATTCAAGGTGCCTGCTCCAGGGGAATGCTTTTTCTCTCAGCCACCTCTTGGGGAAGATCCTTGTTATCAACCTTCCTCCGGTCTAGGAATTTCTCAGCACAGTGTTCAGGGGATGCACTAGCTCCCTGCTCTTCTTTCTTGGTGGTAGGAGGTCCTCAATCTCTCTGTTGGCTCCTCCTTTCTACAGCTCAAAAGAGATTGACTCAAAATACAACCTAATATTGTAGACTGAGTTGAGTCCTGCCTCATTTACACAACTGTCTCTAATCCTGTTTCATTAACATAGAGGTAGGATTTACAACACATAGGAAAATAACATCAGTTGACAAAATGGTAGACAGTCACATAAACTGGGAATCACGGCCTAGCAAAGTTGACACACATTTTTGGGAGACACAACTCAATTCATAACATCATGTGTCTTTTTTCTTGCTCTTAATATCTTTTATTAAATGTTTTCCTATTTCATCAGTTTTATAAACATTACTTAAATGTCTACTTCTACCGAATACCCTGAGTTGACTGTATCTTATTTTGTTCTCCTATTATATTTTTTCCCTCTAAAAATAAGATTATAATTATCTTTGTACTTGAAACTGCCAAATTTCCGTTTACTAAGAATAGATGTCTAATAGGTTTACTGTAGGTTCAAAGGGTAGAACAGTTTCAGTTTTCTCACTACATTATGTGAAATTGCTTTCACTGTATATCACTTTCACTTACATTATAACTAGCAGTACATAGATGCCCCTATATTTAAAACTACTTCATTCTCATTATTAAATCAAATAAATTAATGTGACTTTTAGACATGACACTGCTCAGAGTAAGACATTCATAAATTTACCAATTTTATTACAGTGCAAATGGATTATGTCTTGTCCATAAACATAAGTTAAAAACTTCCAAGGTCTTTGGGTTGTAAGATTTCATGATTTGTTGCATTTTGTTTTATCTGCTTTTATCTGTAACATTATATATCTTAAAAATAATCTATTATTATTTTAATATTCTAAGAGTCAGATTGACCAGAGGGCCATGGGTGTGCTTATTTGTCCAGATAGTAGTTTCTCTATTATTATAGTTACTTCACCATCTCAATCAAAAATTACTTTATCTTTTATGCTAAAATTTCTGCTCAGGCTTTTATTTAGACTTTAACTTAATATTACCATCTTTACTAGAACTTCCTTTCAAAACAATCATGCAATAAGCAGGGGATGTGTATATTTGGGGGCTTTAGAAGCTTTTATGCAGCAAGGCTCAATGCTGAGATGATACAAATAAATGTATTTTTGGAATACATTGACTAGACTCAGAATATGATTCTACTAAGAAATAGTAGAATTAGGAAAAGGTATTCTATAAAATAATATCTGGACATAAATAATGAAACTGATGGTATTGAGTATTATGAAATAAAAAATCCTATAGAAGGCATCATTGCCAGCCAAATGTTTATTAACGAATGTTATCCTTGTGAAGCTTTGTAAGAATTACATTATGTCGACTAATATGTGATTATAGCTAGTACAGTATTGTTCACAAAATTACATGCAAACATTACATATTTCACAGATTCATTTTAATAGTTACAATATCACATCTAAAGAATGTTGATGTTAGAATAAAATATTTAGGGGTAGAAATCTTCATAAATCTGTGATTGCTATTCCAATAGATTATAGTAATGCTAGAAATACAGAGTGACACACAGTGAAGTTTGTTCAGCTTCTACACATTTTTCTACCCGCTGTAATTACCAGTTGATGGATTTTATCATATCTTACATGTTAGTGAAGCTTTTAGTTACACAGAAACTGAACAAAAGATGCCATTACTTCTAATTGCTTTAGCACCCAGATCAAACAGATAAATTTCCCAGATGAAGTATTATATTCTGTAATTATTATGCTCCCTCTTTACTATCTGTTATTACATATATAATTGGATATTTAAGATTGAAAGTTTTAATTTCATTTTGCGTATTGAAGTTGATGATGTAATACTTTGAGATGCTATTTAAATAAAACTCACACGGACAAATGGCAATGGATTCACATGAAATATTCTTATTGACTGTATCATAGCTAAAATACTGACTTTTACTTAACTTACTATGTTATTTTATATTGGAATTTTTCACCTACCAGATGTGCATTATTTGGTTCCTTGGTTTATAGGTACAGAGTCATGGTTGCATGAGACATCCCAGTAATGTGTTTAGTGCTTCTTTTATACCTCCCAGTTCATTGCTTTTGCCTGGGATCTAAAAAGTTTGTAAGCTAACATTCAAGAAATGACAGTTGGTCTTTACCTGCCTGGAGCACAAGAAGAAAGAGAGTATGAACTAGCGTGCCTCCATGAAAAAAAAAAAAAATCCTTCATACATGATGAACTCAGAAAACTACAATTTCTGAATATTTTGATCAGAGATTCCACAGAAGAATATTGATCTAAAGAGTAAAATGCAGAACAGAATTTCAAATCCTTGTGGAATCCAGGCTTTCTGGAGTCATGGAGGTTGAACAAATGCCTAAAATTATTGCTCAAAATAATCTTTAAACTTGAAGTGAAATATATTTCTTTAAGTCTCTTTCAAATCAAACAGTAACTTAGCTTAACATGTGAACAATGTCTGCCTTTAGCATTGTGCTCTTTTAACACCTATCTGTGTGTGACCAAAGTGACAACAGCAATTCAAAAGATTAGGTAGGAACCTTAAGAGGCAGTGAGTTCATGTTAATGGAGAGGAAGATCTCAGAAAATGAGGGTGAGAATATTTGCACAACTTGAAGAACGTAATCAGTGTCACTGAATTGCACATGTGGAAATGGTGAAATTGGTGCAAGTTTGCTGTATATATGCTCAACAACAACAAAAATAAGGTAATTATAAATAAATACTCGAAAATATGCTGGAAGCTCTGAGGATCAAAGGTGCACTGGCTACACCTGTGAGCAGGTGTGCATGGCTGGCTGCCAAAGAGAAATTATGTCTGTGCATCTGTCTTAGATTGCGCATCTGTCTGCCATTTGATTAAGACAAATATTTTTAAAATGGAAACTTCAACTATAACTTACTGTTTTGATTCTACTGTGCTCCATCATGATCATCTGCATGCTTTCCATCTCATAATAATAATTTTGTATGGTGACTGACTACCTGGACACCTGGTAAGAACCCTCACAAAAAAACCAAACAGAATCCTGGGTTCACATGGTAGTAACAGCGATAACTACCAGGTGACAGGACATTAGAGCTTCAGAGATACCAATAACCAAACTACGACACATGGCCAACCTATTTGAATATTTTAAAACAACACAAAACAGGAAGCTGTAATATAGTAGGCAAACATAAAATAAATAAATACAACAACTTACTGATGGCTAGGAGACAACAGTCAATACACAGACCACAATGGCTTCACAAATCTGCCAGAACAAAGAACTAGGAAGTTTTCCAGATGAAGAGAACTTCCTGAAATTATAGGAGGTGGAATACAAAAGATTAGTATTTAGAATTCTTCAAGATATCAGGAAGGAGTTAAGGCAAATACAGCAGCACATAATGAAAAATTGAACAGGCTGCAAGAAAGGATACAGAGACAGAAAGTAGAAATTAAGCAGATTAATAATAAAATTACAGAATTAGACAACTCAATGGAAAGTCAAAGGAGCAGAACTGAAGCAATGAAAGGGAGAATTAGTGAGACTAAATATAAAGCACATTACATCAGCAACCATATTTGAGGAAAAATCAGATAAAATCATTTTAAAAAACTAAGAAACACTAAGAATTATGTGGGGCTGTATCAAAAGCAATAATCTACAAGTAACTGGGCTACCAGAACAGGGGAGACAGTAGAAAATACAGAAAATTGTCCAATATTTTTGGATAGGAAATTTCAGTGAAATCATGAAATATGAGAAGATATCTATCCAAGAAACTTATCAAACTCCACATGAGATAAATGTCAAAAGAAAGACAAGGCATATTATAATTAAACTGGGCAAAACTAAGGACAAGGATACAATTTTAAAAGTAGATAGAAATAAACAAAATACAATCTACAAAAGAGAGTCAATAAGTCTCAGTCAGACTACATAGAGAAAATCACACAGGCAAGAACGCAATGGGATGATGTACTAGATCTGACAATTAAGTCTGTAGAACAATTACTGTTCTAAGTGTTTCATACTTCACTGCTCAGTATCACTATGGTCACCTTCAAAGTATTCTTCAGAAGCTATACACCGATGCCAGTGCCTAGGCCACGCTTCAAAGAAATTTTGGAATTCTCTCTGGAATGGCCATTGCATACAATGGGAAGGTGGCAAGATTATGTATTTAATTGTATAGTTGTCTGTAAGGAAGTTTTTAGTCAGTAAACAAATAATTCTGTTGGAACACCCACATTACTCACCTTATCTGGCCCTGAATGACTTTTTTCTTTACCCCTAAATAAAGGAAATATTGAAAGGAGGCCATTTAGATAATATTCAGGACATCAAGGGTAATACAGTGATGGTCATTCTAGTAAAAAAGTTCCAAAATTGCTTGAAGGGTGGACTAGGTGCTGGCATTGGTGCATAGCTTCTCAAAAGGACTACTTTGAAGGTGACCATAGCGATACGCAGCAATGAGGTGTGTAGTACTTTTTCTAGGATGTTTGCAAACTTAATTTGCAGTCCTTGTATACAACACCTTGAGGAAAATAATTACCAGCCGGGAGTTATATTTCCAGCAAAACTGTCTCTCAAATATGCTGACAAAACTAGGACATTTCCAGCTAAACAGAAATTTAAGGAATTTTCAAAAAACAAAATTACAGGAAATACTAAAGGAAGTCCTTTGGTTAGAAAACCAATGACATCAAATAACAACCTAAGAGTAGAACACAGAACAGAACAACCAGATAGTAACCAAGATAGAGAAAGCACAAACATAAATCAAAGTCAAAACATTGAAAATAGGGAAACAAAGTGTTATTACACAAAAAATTACAACATTAAATCAAAAGGAATTTTTAAAAAAGTAGTCACAGATCTTTCATACAGAGAAGTCAAGACAATACAATCAAATTTAAAAATCATTTAAATGAAGAAATTAGGGTAAATGTTGAGGTAACCACAAAAGTAACAATGCTATACAGAAAAAAAAAAAAGGCAAGAAGTCTCAGCAAATACAATACCAACAGCAATGAAAAACATTGAAACACCTCAACACAGACAATTAAATGGAACAAAGGAACCATATACAATGTACAAAAAGGGGAGTCAAAATGTTAGCACTAAATTCATACCTATAAAAAATTACACTAAATGTAAATGGATTAAATCCACAAATAGAAAGTGACAGAATGGGCAAAAAACATGATCCATCAATATGCTGTCCACTAGAGACACACCTTAGACTTAAAGACAGAGACCAAATAAAATTCAAAGGATGGGAAAAAAAAGAAATATATTCAGCACACAACATTCAACAAAAAAGAGCAGAAATGGCAATATTAATTTCTGATTAAATAGACTCCAAAGCAAAATCTTCCACACTGGATAAGGAAGGACACTATATAATGATTAAAAGGTCAGTATTCCAGGAGACCATAGCCATATTAAATATTTACACACTCCATGATAGGGCTACAAAATATGTAAAACAAACTAACTTCACTGAAAAGAGAAATAGACAGATCCTCAATAAGAGTAGGAGACTTCAACACACCACTTTCGGTGAAAAACAGAACATCCATAAAAAAGCTAAGTAAAGACAAGGAAGATCTTAATGCCATAATCAACCAACTTGACTTCATAGACATATACAGAACATTCCACCCAACAGCAACCAATTATACAGTCTTTTCCAACACACATGAAACATTCTTCAGAACAGATCACATATTAGGCCATAGAGTAAGCTTTAACAAAATTTAAAACATCAAAATATTTCAAAGCATCTTTTCAGACCATAAAGCCATAAAAGTAGAGATAAATAATAGAAACAGCAAGGAAAAAAAAATCAAACACATGGAATCTGAACACTGAGCTCAAAAACTATTGGGTTATAGAGGAAATCAAGAATGGAATAAAGAAACTCACAATCAAATGATAATGAAAACACATCTTACCAGAACCTTTGAAACACAGCAAAAGCAATACTCAGAAGTCAATTTATCTCAATAAATGCACACATCCTAAAACAACAGAGTCCAAATCAAAGCATTGATCCCCAAACAAGAACAAGAACAAAGAGAGCAGCACCAGATTAAAGAACATAATAAAAATTTGAGAAGAACTAAATGAATCAGAGAGCAGAAAAATGATTGAAAGTGTCAACTAAACCAAAAGTTGACTCCTTGAAAAGATCAACAAAATCAATAATCCATTGTCCAAACTGACAAAGAAAAATAAGTGATGCAGCAAATAATCCAAAAAAGAGATAGGAGACATCACAGACTAAACTGAAATTTAAAAAGTCACCACAAAATACTATGAAAAACTGTACTCTAGCAATTTAGAAAACATAAAGGAAATAGAAAAACTTCCAGAAACATAGCACCTACCTAAACAACTAGGCAAAAGAAGAGATTGAAAAGGTAATTTTAAAATTTCCAACAAAAAATTGCTGGCTCTGAAGACTTCACTGGAAAATTCCACAAAACTTTCAGTGAAAAGTGACCAACACCATTATCAAAGGGTATTTCAGAGCATAGGAAAGGATGGAATATTGCCAGACTCATTCTATGATGCCAGTATAATGCTGATGTCAAAACCAGGTAAAAAGTACAAAAATCCGACAATTACAGATCAATATCTCTCATGAACTCACATGAAAAATACGTAACAAGATTCTAACCAGTAGAATTCAACAACATATCAAAAAAATAATTCATTGTGACTAAGGGGGATTCACATCAGGTATGAAGGGATAGTTCAACTTTAGAAAAACAATCAGTGTCATCAACCACATAAATTAAAGACAAGAACTACTTGATTTTACCAACTGATTCAGAAAAGGCATTTGACAAATTTCAATACCCATTCATGTTAAAAACTCTCAGCAAAACAGGACTAGAAGGGAAAATCCTCAGTGAAATAAATGGCATTTATTCAAAGCTAACAGTGAGCATAATCCTAAATGGAGCCTGAAAGCATTCCCCTTGAGAATGGGAGCCAAACAAGTATAACCTTTGTCAATCCTTTTATTCAACATTGTGCTTGAGCTTCTAGCCAAAGTAATCAGGCAAGAAAAAGAAATAAAGAACATCAAAATTGGTAAGGAAAAAGTAAAACTATCTCTATTTGCAGCTTTTATAATCTTACACCAAGAAAACCCTAAAGAATCCACAAGAGAACTACTAGAACTTAGGGAAAATTTCAGCAAAGCATCAGGATAGAAGATACACATATACAAATCAGTTCAATTCTGTTTAACAAAGAAAAAGAACCTCAAGAGGAAATCACTGAACTAATATCATTTAAAATAGCCTCCAAGAAGTTAAAATACTTAAGGAACAAATGCAACCAGAGATATAAAAGACTTATGCAAAGAAAATTACAAGACACTACTGTAAGAAACCAAACGACACCTATGTAAGTGATGTCTTAAGTCACCCATTGCTGTTATAAAAGAAATACCACAACTGGACAGCTTCACAAGGAAAAAATTATTTTCTCATAGAAAAGTAAGTCAAATATCCAGATTCAGGACATCAGCTCCAGGGGAAGGCATTCTCTGTTGTCTCTGGAGAAAAGTCTTTGTCATCAATTTTCCCATGGACAGGGACTTTCAGAGACAAAGGGACCACAGGTCCAAAGAAATCACTCTGCCCTTGATACTGTTTCTTCCCTGATGGTATGAGGTCTCTGACTCTCTGCTTGTTTCCCTTCCTTTATATACCAAAAGATTGCTTCAAGGCACAATATATTCTTTGAGACTGAGTCTTGCTTCAGTAACACACCCACCACCCATCCACCCTCATCACATCATAGAGGCAGGATTTATAACATGTAGGAATGTCACACAATACCAGGAATCATGACCTAGACAAACTGCTACACATATTTTTTAGGGGATATAACTCAATACTTGACAATTGGAGAAAGCTACCTTACTCTTGGATAGGAAGACTCAACCTTATGAAAATATCTCTTCTATCCAAAGAGAAATATAGATATGATGAAATACTGATAAAAATTCCAAAGGCATCTTTTAATGAGCTGGAGAAAACAATCATCAACTTCAGAAACTATTACACTGTTATGGTAGTCAAAACACCCTGGTACTGGTACAAAAATAGACGGGTAGACAAATGGAACAGAACTTAGAATCCGCACATAAAATCATCCACCTATGAACTACTGACAGTTAACAAAGGTGAAAAATGTATAAACTAGGGAAAACAGCCTTTTTAACAAATAGTGATGGAGTAATTGGGTATCCATGTGCAAAAAAAAAATAAAATCTATGTATCACACAATGCATAAAAACTAACTCAAAATGTATCCAAGACCTAAATCTAAAACCTAAAATAATAAAGAACATGGAAGAAAAAAAATAGAGGCAACACTAAGGAGTTACAATACATGGCATAAACAGACTATAAAACATGTCTAACAATGCACAAACATCAGAAGTGAAAATAGATAACTGAAAACTCCTCAAAACAAAACACTTAGGCTCATTCAAAGACATTGTCAGAAGAATGAAAACACAAGCTACAGACCAGGAAAAAAAAATGGATACAACAAATCCTATCAGCATCTAATCCCACCATTTACAAGATACTACAAAACTTTAACAACAAAAAAGACAAATAACCTAATTAAAAAATAGGCAAAGAAGACGAACAAGTATTTCACCAAAGAAGACATTCAGGCAGCTTTCAGATACAAGAAGAAATACTCACAATCATTAATCATTAGAGAAATCCAAACTAAAGTATAATGAAATACCATTTCACCTCAGCAAGGCTGCCATTAATCCAAAAAAACATAAAATAATAAATGTTGGAGAGGCTGTGGAGAAATGGTAACACTTATACACTGCTAATGGAAACATCAAATGGTACCACCACTTTGAAAATTGGTTAGATACTTTCTTAAAAAGCTAGAAATAGAAATACTATATGATCCAGCAGTCTCCCCCCTTGGAACATATCCTAGAGATGGAATCAACCCAGGTGCCCATCAGTAGATGCATGGATAAACAGACTACAGTCCATTCACATAATGGAATGCTATGACAGTGGGAAACATCTTGCAACTTGGAGGAATCTGGATGTCATTGTGCTGAGTGAAGTCAGATGCAAAAGGACAACTATTGAGAGACCACTATTATAGGGGCTCAGGAAAGCGTTAACACAGAAGAAAGTCTTTGACAGTTACAAGGATAAGGAGGGAAGGAAAGTGGCAATCGTTGGTTAGCTTGTAGATAAGAATTAAGGTAGGTGAAGGAGGGACAATGCACAGTAGAGAAGAAGTTAGTACAATTGTACTAAACCAACAACTAAGAAGTGTTGTTCATATAACTGAACACTTTGAAGGGCAGAGTATTAGGGGCAGGAGCCTGGGGAACATGGTTTCAGGGCACAGCTAGATCAACTGGCATAACAAACTGTTTAAAGGAAATGTTCTACATTCCATTTTGGTGAGCAGCAAAAGCTAGGAAACAGCCATCTAAGAAGCATCAATTGGCCCTAATCCATCCGAAGTAGAGAAGAATAAAGGACCTCAATGACATGAGGAAAATATGAACTCAACAGACAGAAAGGGCCACATAATGCAGCACTACATCAGCATGAATCTAGAAGAACCAAGCAGTGCCCAGATACCATCAGTGGCTACCCTGACAGAGAATACAATAAACAGTGCCTGAGTAAGCATGAGAAAAATGGGGTTCAGAACTTGAACCCTATTAAAAATACTGGACTTGATGGTCCAATAGACTGAAGGCTTACTGGAAGACATGGCCCCCAGACTCTCCACTAGCTTAGAACTGAAACCATTTCTGATGCCAACTCCTCAGAAAAAATTGGACTGGACTATACGACATCAAATGATATTTGAGAAGAGTGTGCTTCGTCGCTTAAGTATAAACATGAGGCTAATTGGCATCTCCTGTCCAGAGGCAGATGAGAGCAGAGGGGGAGTAAAGCTAGTTGAATGGACAGGGAAAATACAGGAAGAGAAGGAGAAGCATGCTGTCACAGGGTGGGGAAAGTAGCTAGAGTTACATAGCAAAGTAGGAGAAGTTTTTGTATGACAAATTAACTTGGATTGTAAATTTTCATTTAAAGCACAATAAAATAGTTTTTTTGAAAAGGTCTAATCTAGCAAATACTGTATTGATATCAATTACTGAAATGGCTGATCATTCATGGTGTTTCCAGTTGCATCACTAAAATTGGTGTCAACCAATACAGTAACCTACAATATCACCCCTCCCCCACCCTCTACCCCATTAATCTCCTTCTGCATCAGACAATATAGAATCTTTAGTAATATTTTTTGGGCTAATGTTACTCATAAATTATAATTTTCATATATCACACCTTCCTTTAATTACCACTTCATTCTCAAAATAATTGATATAAGTTCACAAATACTAATTACCACAATATTGTAGCTAAAACACCAGAAAATTTGACAAAATCAGCAACTATAACAACACTAGGAGCCATGAAAACAACAGCACATGCTTGTAATGCATGTAGGCAAAATCATACAATACACACTGCCATTGTAAAGGTAAATAATGATAGACAGCTCTGATTGTCATTATTAGAATGTTCAAAAATTGAATTAGCATAGAGTTTTAGCCTTGTAGGTACATTCATACATGACAGCTGAGCTTGTGAAAAATGTTTTTCTGTTACAAATAACTACAAAAATATTTCCATAAGTAGTCATTTTGATGTCACCTTCTTTGGCAGTGTCACCCAGTACAGATCCCCTGCATCCCCTTAAAGACAGAACAAGTTGCTGCATCTAGGCAGAATATATTGCAATCACCAGTTGTTTGAGGCAAAGCTTCGAAAATTCTTGTTCTTTCAAAATATGTTTATAAACCATTCTTCATTTTTACTTTCTTGTGAAGGTTGCAATCAAATTCCATTATTAAAAGATGATGCTACTATGAGTTACTTCCCCACAAAATTAAATTGAGTCCTTCACTGTGGTTAACTGCCTTGACATGCATTTTCATGAATTCTAAATCATGAAGTCTGAAAGACAAGCTTTTTTAAAATTTTAATATCAAATACCACTTAATATAATCCAAATTTAAGTATAACTTCATGAAAAATAAGTTATCTCATGTTATTTGTTTTCACTGTTATCAAACATTTTAACAATATTAACATTAATGTTGCTAACAATATTATTATTAAGAAGAACTGTGGAATGCCATCAAAGACATTATCCATGAAGAAAGCAAGAGATCATTAAAAAGCCAGAAAAGAAAGTAAAGACCAAATTGGATGTCAGAAGAGTCTATGAAACTTGCCCTTGAACATCAGTATCTAAAGAAAATGGAAGAAATGATGAAGCAAAGGAAGTGAACATTTCAAAGGGTGGCTCCAGAGGACAAAGTAAAGTATTCTAATGACATATGCAAAGAGCTGGAGATAGAAAACCAAAAGGGAAGAACATACTGTGCATTTCTCTAGCTGAAAGAACTAGAGAAAAAATTCAAGTCTTGAGTTGCAATAGTGAAAGATTCTACAGGGAAAATATTAAATGATGCACAGAGCATCAAAAGAATACAGAAAGAATGCAAAGAGTCATTATACCAGAAAGAATTTGCCAATATTCAACCGTTTCAAGATCAGGAACCAACAGTATTAAAGGAAGAAGTTGAAGCTGCATTGAAGGCATTGGCAAAAAACAAGTCTCCAGGAATTGATGGAGTACTAGTTGAGATGTTTCAACAAACAGATGCAGCACTGGAAGTGCTCACTCATCTATGCCAAGAGATTTGGAAGACAGCTACGTGGCAAACTGACTGGACATGTTGTTAGGAGGGATCAGTCCCAGAGAAGAACACCACGCTTGGGAATGCCTCTGAGGGTCAGTAAAAAGGAAGAAGCTCCTCAAGCAGATGGATTCACACAGTGGCTACAATAATGGGCTTAAGCATAAAAACTATTGTGGGCATAGCTCAGGACCAAGCAGTGTTTTGTTCTGTTGCTCACTGGGTCACTATGAGTCAGAACCAATTGGATGGCACCCAACAACAACAACAACAACAGGAATTCAGAAACTGATTGGTCACCTCCTTAGAAAACTAGAAACAAAAATATCATATGATCCAGCAATCCCACTTCTTGATATCCCAGAGAAAACACTGGCCACCACTGAAACAGATACATAAATGCCAATGTTCATTGCAGCTTTCTCCACAATAGCAAATAATTGGAAGCAATCTAGATGCCAATCAACAGACGAATGGTTACACAAACTGGTACATTCATACAATGGAACACTGTGCAATGCTAAGAAACAACAATGGCCTAGAGAAATACCTGTTAACGTGGGACCATCTAGAGGAAATTACGCTGAG
Organism: Heterohyrax brucei; assembly: GCA_028571685.1. Lineage (NCBI taxonomy): Eukaryota > Metazoa > Chordata > Mammalia > Hyracoidea > Procaviidae > Heterohyrax > Heterohyrax brucei. The sequence continues at coordinate 93,396,640 of CM053146.1, forward strand.
CAAAATTAGCCAGACACAAAAGGACAAATTTTGTATGAGACCATTATTATAAGAACTTAAGCTGTCTGGCAACAAATCATTTAAGCACAGAAGAAATCAATATTTCACGGTTACAAGCATGGAGAGGGTGGGAAGGAAAGGGATTTTTCTCACAAATTAAATAGTGGTTAGGATTCTGGTTGAGGGTAGGATGTGACAGCACGTACTAGAAGTGCAGTGTTCACAACCACTCAACTTCAAAAACAAACTGTTCTCTTAATGTGGACCACCTCTTTGGAAGGACAGAGAAACAGAGTCTGGGACTGAAAGACCACGCTGGCAGGGGATACTTAGATTTACTGGCATTCTCAAGTTCTTTCTCTCTCCCTCTCTTAAAATAATGCTCTGCATACCCCCTGGGTGAGTGGCATCTGAGGTCTTAAAAGCTAGCAAGCTGCCATCTAAATAACACCAAATAGTCCCAATACACCTGGACCAGAAGTAAATGATGGACATCGACGACAGGAGGAAAATACGACCCCACCAGATTGAAAGGGCCATTTCAGCTAGAGTCACTTCAGCACAGGACCAGAAGATCTAGGTGGTGCCCAGCCACCACCAATGACAGCCCAGATGGGGTGCACGGAACAGAGCTCCAGACATAGCCAGAAGGAGCAGAGGGCAGAGTTAGAACTCTACCAAAAGACCATACTTGATGGTCCTTCTGAATGGAGGCCTTCCTGGTAGCATGGCCCCAGGACTCCCTAAACTCAAACTACATCCAGCACTGGGGCCAACTCCCCAGGCAAAAACCAAACTGGACTATACAAAGCGGAGTGAAGCTGGTGAAGAGCAAACCTTTAAACATGTACACTGGGTTGTCTGAGAAGCTCTTCCCAGGAGCCGAGATGATTGAGTGAAGGGGCCCAGACCTCAGTGAAAAGATCATGGGCAATTCCGGACAAAAGGGGAAGCATGTTGCCATGGGGGTCTGGAGGGGTGGGAGGGCAGCTAGAATAGAACTGCAGGGAAAGTCTGGGTGTTCTATAGCAAAATGATGTAGATTGTAAAATTGTTCTTAAATCACAATAAAATATATTTTTTAAAAAAGAAAATTCTCTGATATAACAAAATTATACAGATTTGTCTTTACAATTGAGTTTGGTCATATTTTAATGAAAAGTGGGAATAAAAATACTATTTTAACCAAACAAAATAGTTTAAAATACATTTTAAATACTTGTATGGCTAAAAATGTAATCAATATTATATTTCATGCGTTTTTATACTTAAATGTATATTCAAGTAAAGGAAATAGAGTGGCTTAGTATGGCCAACATAATTTATATCATTTCATTTGTTTTCTGGGTTCTCTTCTGAATACAGCCTGGCCAATTAGTTAGCATCCTATATGACATTGTACTGAGTGAAATCTAATTTCTAAGGAATATTGCTAGAAACCATAAACCTAAACTTCCAAACCTCCAAGATTCAGTGTCATGGTTTCAAGGGACATTCTAGTTGATTGGCCTAATTTGTGTTTAGTGCTTCTGTTTTATATACTAGTTTATTGTGTAGTACTGAGGGTCTCAAAAGGTTGCAAATAGCCATCAGATTTATGATAATTTGTCTCTATATACCGGGGGATGTAGAAAATACAGACTCAGGGATACAAGGAGGAAATAGAATAAGTAGCTAATTTCCTTCGTATGTAACTGCCTCCTTTTTGGTAAGACCAGAAATATTCTGTAGAAGAATCCTGATCAAAAAGGGAAATGCAAAACAAAATTTCAAATTTTCATGGAATTCAGACTTTCTGGAACCATGAAGGCTAGAAGAACCTCAAAAACTGTAGACTAGAGATAATTTAAATCTAAACCAAAAACATTCCCTGAAGTCTTCTTAAGACCAAACAATAGCTTAGCTTATCTACAAAAGAATGCCTGCCTTGAATATTAGGCTCTTTTAAGAACTATCTATATGAGATCAAATTGATGACAATAACAACTTGAAAGATTAGATAGGAAACTTGGGAGGCAGTGAATTAATGTTAAAGGAGGAGGAACAATTTGGAAAGGGAGGATGAGAATGGTTATACAACTCAAAGAATAAATAAATGCCATTGACTCATACAGGTACGAATGTTTGAATTGTTATTCATTCTGCTGTGTATGTTCTCAACAACTAAAATAAATTATTAAAAGTAAAAAATTAATCTTTTTTAAAAAAGGCATTCAAAAGTGCTGTGCTGTCTAGTCTCTAGAAAATAAGTAGTGGGAAGCAGGGTGGTAGGAAGGTAAAGAAATAAAACTTATTTTTACTTGTCTGCTTACATTTTAGATGTACATATTGTATTAATTTAATTTTTGCATTTACTTTTATTTATTTTCAAATATCATTCATATACTTTTTTTCTCCTCTGTGTAGAACAGGGTCATTCTACCATCTTGCAGGTAACCAACAGAGAAAGTCTCATTGTTTTTCTTCTTTTATATGCCAAAATTATGACTTGAGATCACAAGAATTTAATTATTGAAGGATTTTACTTAAATATTGTTATCAAATAATTGTTTACATTTCTTATGTGTAGCAAGATTATAGTTTTGTGAATAAGGATCAGAAATCAGCAATGTGTTTTGGATGTATACTTGAAGTCTAAATTATCATTAGAAGGAGAGCTTTTATTTAAATTTGAATTGAAGAAAATACAACAATTATAAAGATCTAAAATAATAGTCTTGTAATATTTCCAGTAAAAGAGGGATGAAATGGAATGAATAAACAGTGACGGGAATTGGATACCTGACTGTGGTAAATGTCTTACAAACTTATCATGAATAAAATTATGAAAATGAGAATTACATCATGCATGCATATATATAGGAGGTCTGACAATTACACTTGTGAACTCATCCTAGAAAAAGTGCTACACACATCATTACTGAATATCACTATGGTCATCTTTGAAGTATGACCCTTGGGAAGCTATGTATTGATGTCAGCACCTAGTCCTCCCTTCAAAGCAATTTTGGAACTCTTTTTCTAGAATGGCCATCAGAGCTGCCATTGTATTACTCTTGATGTCCTGAATGTCATCAAAGTGTCTTCCTTTCAATATTTTCTTTAACTTCAGGTAAATAAAAAGTCACTGGGGGGCCAGATCTGCTGAGGAGGAAGTGTATTCCAATACAGTTATTTGTTTAATGGCCAAAAACTTCCTCACAGTGTAGTGTGAACTGGTGCATTGTCATGATGCAAGAGCCATGAGTTGCTGGTGAAAATTCACATCATTTACATCTAACTTTTTCACATAACCCTTTCAGCACATCCAAATAGTAAACTCGGTAAACTGTCCAGTTGGTACAAGGTCATAAGGAACAATCCCACTGATACCAGGAATGGCAGGAATGTTGGAGCTTGAATTAGAGCAACAAACATGAATTTTTTTGATAAACTTGGCAAGAGTGGAAGCAAAATCAGGGCCATGTTAATACAAGTTTATGGGAATAATGCCATGAAGAAAACGGCAGTGTACAAATGGATTAAATGTTTTCTGAGGGTAGAGAAAATATCCAAAAAAAAAAAAAAAAAAGCAACCAAAAAAAAGTTAGCAACATCGTCTTGATGCTTTATTTGGACTGATGAAGTTTTTAGGTCATGGAGAATTGGCTGACTTTCATTGTGCCCTTTGTTTCAGGGTCACATTACTACACCTATTTTCCATCAACAGTGATAACACATCTCAAAACATTGTCTTCCTTCTCCAAAAGCCCTTGGCAAACTTCAACACTCCTTTGCTTTTCTTCATTGGTGAGCTCCTTTGGGACCATTTTCGCACATACCTTTAGCATGCCAAGATTTTCAGTTAAAATTCTCCTGTTTCTTATTGACGTTCACTTGGTTGCTATGCTTCTCACAGTCAGCCAACGATTCTGATGCACAACTCTGCGTTCTACTCTTTATTGGCTGCCCTGACCTCACTTCTTTAGTGACACTTTCTCTAGCCTCAAAAAAATGTTTAACCCATTTGTACACTGCCAGTTTCTTCACGGCATTATTCCCATAAACTTCTACTAACATGTCCCCAATTTCACTCCCCATCTTGCCAAGTTTATGAAGAAATTTCATGTTTGTTGCTCTAATTCAAGCTCCAACATTCCTGCCATGGCACAGAAAAACACATAGCAATAATAATGATCTCCACTCAGCAAGACATCACCACACATCTACACAAGCACAGCTATGATCCATTGATATTTGAAGGTCATGAAACCTTACTGAGTTGTTTGTACAGTGCTGTCAGCGTAAGTACACAGTGGCAAGTTTTCAAACTTAATTGTCAGGCTCCATATATACGTGTATATATATATATATATTTATATACATATATACACATGCATACACACACACATATATGTATTTTGCAGTGGTACAACTCCCAAAACTAGCACATAATTTTCTCATAGGATTACTGATAATATAGTCATTACATGAGCATTTTTCCTGAAAAATTCACAGGAAAAACTGCATAGGATAATTATTGTTGAAGAAATTAGAATCCCTCATGAAAAATGTCATGAGACAAAAATAATGGTTTTTAGGTGTTATTTAATATTTTTAAAATAATACATTGCTAGCTAAAATAGATATACCACATACAAAAAATTAATAGTAAAGTGTTATACTAATGCAAGTCTGATAGTAACATGACATAAAAATATTTAAATTTATTATTATAAACCCATTGCTGTTGACTTGATTTTGACTCATCAACCATATAGCACAGAGTAGAACTGTTCTGTGGGGTTTCCAAGGAGTGGATGATGGATTTGAACTGCAGATATTTTGATAAGCAGCCCATCTCTTAGCCACTATAACACCAGGGCCCCTATATATGCTTAAATATATTTAAATGTACATGTAATTAAAGATATTTTGTTATTTTTATTCTCTTCAGCATCATTGTGAAAATGAATTATTCCTACGCATTTATCTTAATTTAAAATTAACTTATAAATGAATCATAAATAGAATCATGGATGAGGAGAGCCAGCTGCTTTTGTCTTATAAGTCTCCCAAAGGAAATGGTTTGGTACTTGCCTGACCTGCAGAGCAATTGTTTGCAAACACTGGAAATACTGAAATCACTAAATGACATGATTTTATGGTTAGTAACTGAAATGAATACTTAAATGAGGAAGCTACATTATTTAAGTGATAAAAGAATTCATTTGACAGCCATTTGACTTTAAAAGAGCATTATTTTAAGAAGCATATCATTCATTTAATAGCTGGCAATCATGCCTAATTAAAGGTAAGGCTCTACCATGGAAACCTGCAATTTTTAAAAAATAACAGAGGGCCTATAAAATAGACCAATATTATTGAACATGCCTGCAAAACAAATAAGTTAAACAAATCCTTGAGTGTTTCTAACGGAAATTTGAAAACAATAAAAACGATATGAGAAATCACCTTCACCTTATTCTCACCTGACCCAAATACAAACCAGCTAAAAGGCCTGATCATGTCCTACCATGGTTTCCCCAGGGCAAACAGCTCCTTTCTTCTTCTTCCTGCCCACCTTAATTAATAAACCAGACAACATCCACCCACTAAAGACATACTGTAAATGATTTAAGACTCTGACAGTGTAATTTCACAGCATTTTCAGTTCACAAAAAAATGTTTTCATAATGTTTAAACCTGAAAGAGCCAGATTTAAAAAGGTACCCTGTCGCTCTTTATGTTGAAAGTATCCATGTTGAGTGAAGGATAAAAACAAGTTGAGTACCTTTACAACATTATATTTATCACTGATCAAGAGATACTGGGATTCATTAAGATAATAATATAATTCTTAATAGAATTATTTAAAGCCTGCTTCCTTCACAACATGAATTTTTATCTACATGTTGAAGAAAATAGAAAAAGTACTTTCAAATAGAAGATGATTACTGTGAGCCAGGGAGAAATATCTGAACATCTCACATACTTTCATATCTCTATGCTTCTGTGTATGATACTACCTGTACTGGGTTTAATTTTCTTTTTAGTTACTTGGGGAAAAAAAAAAGTTTCCATTCCTTAAGGGCCATCTTCTATGTTTAATGAAATAATACTGTAGCTTGTTAGCAATCAAGCTTCTCCCTGCATATCTTTAAACATTGTCATTTAGACAGATGTAAGCCTATTAACTTGGGGGAGTGATCACAGAGAATCCAAGCTTAAATTCAAAAAGGCAGTTTTAGCATAAGCAATAAATTGGAAGAGAAATTGGTGAGATCATGATTTACTTTCCCAAAGGAAATACTTAATCTAAAATGGAAGATTAAGTTAAAAGAAGGCAACAGCATGAGGTACTAGTGCGAATGTCACGTCATATTCATTCATCATCATGCATAGGAGGGTGAGCCAGCTCCACGGAGTTTCTACAAACCTAGGAAATGCATAAGAGAGCCTATACCTACAACCAGGAAACATACTTAATGAAAGAGAATAAAAGAGCAGAAGACTTTTTCCAGTTCAAACAATTGGGCATGTTAGCAGATGCAACACAGACACATGAGAATATGAGTATCTCAGTAGATACATTTTAGGGATGGAATGGTTACCACAGATTATATAGTGTACACCTCATTAGACATCATGCAATGAATACCAGGTGCCATGCTTTCTTACTCAACATGTTCCTTCCATCCGTGCCTGGATATTAAGTAAATATTTCCAAAGTACAAGCCTAGAAAATTAGATGGCAATAACCCAAATTAATGCAAAAAGTACTAAAGGAACTGAGTTTATGCTAAAATCACTAAGATTCAGATATCTACTACAGGAGATTGGTGCTTAGGAAAGGACTTAATATAGTTATTAAAAATATCTTTTCATTTGCATAATGTACATCATACTTCAGGGCACGTCAGAATGAAGCCATTCCTTCTCCTCTTCCCAAATTAATTGCTCCTTCTGTTTTACTGGAACACTTTGTTCACAAATATCTCAGCACTCAACAAAGAGCTCCATATCATAAATTATGTATATATTGATCATTTCATTATAATGGCAAACTTTCAAGTATACAAAAAAATGTCTTTTCACATATGAATCCTTCCATTCCTAGAATAAGTTTCAACATCTAACAAATGCACTCTAAATGTATATTTAATTGGATTTAAACTAAGAGAACTGAATTGGAGTTACTGGAGAGAGGTTCTAAACTGAGTGGTAAACATACTTGTGGAGATAAACTGTTGAGACTAAGTTATACAGTAAAAAGAAGGACAATATATAAAACACCAGTTGGAAATGGAAGTTATTACAATGGAGATAATGAAACCAAGAAAAGGGTATTAGACTATAAATAAGAATAAATTACTTTCTGTATCTGTTTGTGCAAACAATGTCTCTGTGAACATGAACAAATGAAAAATGTTTCACTCTTTGAAATGATAATACTATTTGTTCTGCAAAAATGATAGAGCTCTTAATGTAAAATTTAATATGAGCAAAAAGTATTTCTTGTAACATTAAGAGCATTTCTAATATGAAGTGCTGTTGATGTTGTATTTGAAAATACTAAGTTAGCTATACGTCATAGTGTTCTAGGTGAAGATGCTGAGTGAAAAACAAAATTTTTGCCCTCCTACCTTTCTTATTAAGTAATACACAAGTTTAAGAATTCTTGCCAGTTTTTGAGAAGACACAGACAAAAGAAAAAATCACGACTTTGGAGGCCAAGATGATGGACTAGACACACGTCTTCTCAATTTCCTCTGAGAATTAAGGTCTGGATTAATAGCTGAACAGAGCACTCTGGACACTCAAGAAGCCCTAGGATACGGCATAGGGTTGTCAAATTGGACTATGCACAACTAAATGGGGAAACTACCTCCCACTGATGAGGCAGTGCATGCTGAGCCCGGTTCATGCTGACTTGCCGCTTAGGGTGGATGACAAGTACTAAAGCTTTATTTTTTTGTTATCTGGGGGGTGGGGAATGGGCATGAGCTGGCAAATACAATGAACAGCAGAGTATGTAGTGCAGCAGAGAGACAGTACATGGGATAACCATATTTTTAGAGCGCAGCTCCTGACTGAGGGCACCACTGATGTTCCACCCTCCCTTTTCTGAGCTCCACCATAGATTCTGCTGCTTCATGGCAGGAAGGGCAGTTTGGCGGGGATGCCATTTTGGTCAGCTGGGAGGCAGAGTTACCCAACTGGAGGCATCAGCAGGGGTTAATTCTAAAGCTGAGAAGAAGTATCAGTCTGGAAAACACTTTTTGAGCAGAAAGGCTCTTTAGGACAGTGTTGCCTTATGGGAGTAGCCTGGCTGTGGATGGCAGGAAGGCCGTAACCCCTCCATAGCTGAACTATGTCATACCATCTGGGGATGGCCAAAGAGGTGCTTCCATTGGCAGCCAGAAGGGGCCTGGCACATCTGACAGCCTGACCAATTTGGACTATTGTCAGTGAGCTCCCAGCTTCTTAAAATGAGACTGCCTGGAAAAATAACTGCTGAGCAGCCCAGCAGCGTCTCTTCCAGCCTTTACTGATCTACATCATAGGGTCGGTTGATGACCCCCCAGTGAATTCATAAGTAGGGAACTATCTTTGCCAGCCAGAAGGCAGAGCGTGACACCCCAGGGAGTCCACCAGGGCCAGTCACTGGAGTATACAGAGATGGCTGGTGACCAACTGCATTCTCAGAACTACACCTCAGCTCCTGTTGAGGTAATATCAGACAAACTAAACAGGCTCTAGAAAGCCTGAAGGCAACAAACTGTTTCTAACCATTTAAAGAAACAGTCTAAAATGGCTCCAGAAAACTCCCAAAATAAAGAACCAAAAAAACTTCCCAGATGAAGAAGCCTTTCTAAAGCTGTCTGAGGTCTAGTACAAAAGAATTATATAGAGAACCCTCATAGACATTAAACAAAATGCAGCAGAGTAAAATGAAAAATTAAGAAATCCATTTGAAGTGATCTGAAATCCAGTAGATCAATAACAATATTACACAACTAGACAATTCAATCCAAAGCCAAAAGAACAGAATTGAGGAGATGAAACTCAGACTTAGCAATGCTGAGGATAAAGCAACTGACACCAGAGAAAAGAAATAAGATAAATGAAGATGCATTAAGAAACCTATAGGAGTCTATTAAGAGGCATAATCTGCAATTAAGTGGAGTTCCTAAACAGGGAGGGATAGCCAAAAACACGGAGCATATTGTTGTTGAGTTGCTGACAGAACTTCCCTAAAATTATGAAAGAACAGAGCATAAATGTCCAAGATGTGTTTCAAATGCCACAAAAACCAGACCACAAAAGAAAGACACCAAGACATATTATAATCAAGCTTAACAAAATGAAACATTAACAGAAGCCCTTAAAGACAGTGAGGCTCAAAGCAAGCTAACATTCAGAGAGAAGCCCTGTAGACTTTCATCTGACTTCTTAGCAGAAACGATGTTCCCAAGGAGGCAGTGAGATGACATATTCAAAGCCTTGAAGGAGAAAAACTTCCAACCAAGAATTATGTATCCCGAAAAACTGTCTCTTGACTATGTAGATGAAATTAAGACATTTGCAGATAAACAGAAGCTTAGAGATGCTTCAGAAAAAAAAAAAAAAAACCAAAACTACAAGAAATACTGAAACAAGCTCTTTGGTTAGAAAAACAAAACCATTAAGTGTATACTTAAGAAGACAATTCAGTACACAGCAGCCAGAATCCTACTCAGTTAGGGAAGCCACAAAACTGAATCAAAGCTACAATAATAAAAGAATGGAACCAGGGTTCATATCACAAGATATGTAAAACACTACTGAAGAAGATGAACATAGTGGGAGGTCTCACACTTCCTGACCTTAGAACCTATTACACTGCCACAGTAGTGAAAACTACCTGGTACTGGTACAAAAAGAGACATGTACACCAATAGAACAGAGACTGCAGAGCTGCCACCCTCCTTTTATAAACAATTGATATTTGACAAAGGCCCTAAGATTGTAGACTGGAGTAAAAACAGTCTCTTCAAAAAAATAGTGTTGGCAAAATCAGATATTCATCTGCAAAAAAAAATGACAATGAGAACCATACCTTATACCTTACACAAAAATTAAATCAAATTGGATCAAAGACCTAAATATCAAACCTAAAATGATAAAGATCATGCAAGAAAAATAGGATCAACAATGGAAGCTTTAATACACAGCTTAGACAGACTTCAAAATCTGACAAAGCATGATCAACAGAAGATAAAATAGATAAATGGGAACTATAAAGAATCAAACGCTTTTAGTCATCTGAAGACTTTATCAAAAGAGTTAAAAGACTACCTACAGAATGAGAAAAAAATATTTGGCAATTACATGTAGGACCAACATCTGATCTCCATAATTTACAAGGTTCTATAAAATATCAACAAGAAAAAGGTAAATAACCCAATTAAGGGTTGGGTAAAGGAGATGGATGGGTACTTTACCAAAAATGACATTTAGGCAACCAAAAGACACATGATGAAATGCTCATGATCACTAGCTATTAGACAAATCCAAATCAAAACTTTTCACCACAACAAGGTTGGCTATGATCCAAAAAACACAAAACAATAAATGCTGGAGAGGCTGCAGAGAGATTAGAACTCCCCTATACTTTACAAACAAAGCTGGTGATTTCTTTCTTCATCTCATTAAAAAATGTCACTGGAATTTCTATCGGGATTGCATTGTACATGTAGATTGCTTTGGGTAAAACAGACATTTTCACAATGTTAAGTTTTCCTATCTATGAGCAGGGCAGGTTTCTCCATTTATGTAAGTCTCTTTTGGTTTCTTGTAGTAAGGTATTGTAGGTCTCTCTGTATAGGTCTCTTATTTCTCTAGTTATATTTATTCCTAGGTATTTTATCTTCTATAGTAAATGGTACTGTTTGGTGATGTCTTCTTTGATGATCTCTTTGTTGGTATAAAGGAATCCTAGTGATTCACTTATGTTTATCTTATATCCTGATACTTTGCTGAACTCTTCTATTAGTTCCAGTATTTTACTTATGGATTCTTTAGGATTCTCTGCATACATCATCATATCATCTGCAAATAGCAAGATTTTACTTCTTCTTTGCCAATGCTTCTTTGCTCATCTCATTGCTGTGGCTAGAACTTCTAGTACAACGTTGAATAGAAGTGGTGAGAATGGGTGTCTTTGTCCAGTCTATGTTCTCAAGGGGAATTCTTTCAGTCTCTATCCTTTCAGGGTTCTGTAGGTGACAGGCTTTGAATAGATGCCCCTTTTTGCATTGAGGAATTTCCCCACTACTCCAATTTTGCTGAGAGTTTTTAGCAGGAATGGATATTGGACTTTGTCAAATGCCTTTTCTGCATCAATTGACAAAATCAGGTGATTCTTATCTTTTGTTCTATTTATGTGGTTGATTGCATTAATTGTTTTTGCAATGTTGAACCAGTCTTGCATCCCTGGTATGAATCCAACTTGGTCATGATTTTTTCGATATATTGTTGAATTCTGTCGGCTAGAATTCTGTTGAAGATTTTGCATATAGATTCATGAGTGATATTGGTCTGTAATTTTTTTTTTTTTTTTTGTGGCATGTTTCCCTGGCTTTGGTATCAGGATTATACTGGCTTCATGGAATGAATTTGGGAGTATTCTATCCCTTTCTATGTGAAATATTTTCAGCAGTACTGGAGTTAACTCTTCTCTAAAAGTTTGGTGGAATTCTCCATTGAGACCACTTGGGCCAGAATGTTTTTTGATTGGTATATTTTTGATGACTTCTTCAATCTCTTCCTTTGTGATGGGCTCATTAAGTTGTCCTACTTCTCATTGTGATAATTTTGGTAGATGATAGGAATCTAGGCATTTGTCCATTTCCTCTAGGTTTTCAAATCTCACAGAGTAGAGTCTTTCATAGTATTCTGTTATGATACTTTTGATTTCAGTTGGGTCTGTTATGACATCTCCCAATCTCATTTCTTATTTGGGTTATTTATTTCCTCTCCTGTTTTACTTTTGTAAGTTCAGTCAATTGTTTATTAATTTTATTGATCTTTTCAAAGAACCAGCTTTTGGTTTTGTTAATTTTTTCAACTGTTCTTTTATTCTCTAATTCATGTCTTTCTGCTCTAATCTTTATTATCTGTTTTCTTCTGGTGGCTGAGGTATTCCTTTGATGATCTCTTTCTACTTGTTCAAGCTAACAGGTTAATTATTTGGTTTGGATCTTTTCTGTCCTCCAGATGTGTGCATTTATAGAGAGAAACTGAGCTCTAAGTACTGCTTTTGCTGTATACCATAGGTTCTGGTACGATGTGTTTTCATTCTAATTTGGTTCCACAAATTTCATTATCTGGTCCTTGATTTCTTCTATAACCCATGAATTTTTGAGCAAGATGTTGTTCAGTTTCCATGGATTCAAATTAACTACTCATGTTTTCTCTGCTATTGATTTTAACTTTCATGACTTTATGGTCAGAGAAGCTGCTTTGCAGTAATTCAATAGTTTGGATTTGTTGAGACTTGCTTTATGTCTTAACACATGATCTATTCTGTAGAATGTCCTGTATGCATTAGAGAAGAAGGCCTACTTATCTGTTGATGGAGAAAAGTTCTATATCTGTTGAGGAGGTCTAGTTGGTTAATTGTCACAGTAAGATCTTCTCTGTCTTCACTGAACTTTTGTCTGGATGATTTGTCCATTACTGAAAGTGAAGGGTTGAAGTTTCCAACTATTCTTGTGGAATGATCAATTTCATTTTTCAATGTTGGCAGGGTTTGTTCTATGTATTTAAGCTCTGGTGGTATTTGATGCATAAAGATTTACTATTGTTATGTTCTGATTATGTATTGAACCATTCAGCAATAAATAGTGACCATCCTTGTCCATGACGGTGGATTTCACATTATAATCTACTTTATATAAGATTAGTATTGCCACTCCTGCTCTTCGTATGTTGTTGGCTTGGTATATGTTTTCCCATCCTTTTATTTTCAGTTTATTCATATCTTTCAGTCCAAGGTGTGTTTCTTATAAGCAGTATATAGATGGATCATGTATGTTTCTTATAAGCAATATATAGATGGATTATGTCTTTTGATCCAGGATGTCACTGACTGTCTCTTTATTTGAAAATTTGAAATACACTTCCTTAAGATTGTTTTATATTTTGCAAAATTTAACAATTACCAAAGAAGTAGGCAATAACCTAATTTCTGTATGAAGTTACTAGAAAACACCTTATGAACTTGATTGATGATATATTTTGAAATGTATTCTCCATCAAAAGAGTATGAATACACAAGCACTGAATAAAAGATAAAAACATTTTGAATGTACTGAGTGAAATCAATCATATGAAATACTGCAGGGCTACTGGCACCAGAATGAATACGTACAGAACTCACTGAGGTTGTCACAGGCTTCTATTACTTTATAATAATAAGGGTGATGATAAACAGAGTAGGTGTTTATCAAAAGGCAGGTTCTCCCAAAACACTCCCATTCAAGGTATTATTTTTTTTCAGTCACTCCCATATGTGCCCTCATCTCCCATGGGTAAGAGAAAATAGTGACTTGATCCTGCATCTTACATAAATATGCCAGAGAGGTGTACACAGTGGACCACATAGAAGCAAGAAGGGGTCTAAAAGGAGGGTGCCTTTGGGTAGGCAAAAATAGGATGGCCATCCAGTGACCAAGAGGGTTCCTTTGTTCACGTGCAAACAGTATGCCATTCTGTAACCAAACTGTGGGACATTTCTCTCCTCTAGCTATAACATCAATTTTGCATAATTAACTAGTTATAGGTAGTTACTGAGACAGAGAAAGTTACTGTGAGTTCAGAACAGGGGTAAAAGAGCACAACTCTGACAAGGAGTAATAAGTGGAAAAGAGAGTAAGACCCAATTCCCAGTCTCCTTATGAGAGGATGGTCTCAGTCCAAGTCCTCAGCTTTGGGTCCCGGATGGGAATCACAAAATCAGGCTATCCTCAAGCACTAAACGTGATGAAATTTCTAAAAATCTCCTGTTTTGTTCCTATTAATCTACTTCAATGGCACTAATTTCTCTACTATGATTTACCATTGTGTACTGACTTAAAAGTGATTCACATTAATCACTATTAAAGTGATGTACGCACTTTCAATGAACACCATGTATGTTAAAACTCTTTTACAGGAGAAATTGTTTCTTACTTTCTGTTAGAAAAAGGGAGAACCCTAGTGTGATCCCAGATTTTAGACTTAAGCAAATGAAAGAATGGTTCAGCCATTAACCAACATAGTACAACAGCAAGAAAAGCAGGGCTTTTTCAGGGTGGAGACCAGAAGCTGTTTTCATTGTGATTACCAAAACAAGTGGAAAATAAGATACTGAACAGGCAGTTAGCTGGATTTTGAAAGAGAAATACAACCTGGAAACATAGTTTTCAGTGTTACCATCTTATGAAAAGTCTTTTAAAGTTATGGGGGGAAAAAATCTCTAAAGGAGTATTTTTAGAGAGGAAAAAGGAAAAGAAGAGATTGAGGCCTGCAAGGTCCAGGAAATCAGGAGAAACTAACAAAGGGAGTTGAGGAAGGAAAGGTTTTATGGTATTAGGAAATGGGAGTATGAAGTTTTGGAAACCAAGTGAAGTAAGTGCTTAAAAGATGAAAATTGATTTACTGTGGTAAATGCTGATTATGATTTAAATAAAATAAAACCTGTCAGTTGAGCATAAGATTTAGCAAAAATAAAATTACTGGTGACTTTGGAAACTGCTGATGATGATTTAAATACAATGAAATTTGTCAGTTGAGCATTAGATTTAGCAAAAGTAAAATTATCTGTGACTTTGGAGCAGTGAAAGCAAAAACCAAAAGTTCTGATTGAGTTTTAGGAAAAATGGAATGAGAGTAATTGGAGATGACCTAAACATTTTTTCAAGAACTTTAGCTGTAAATGGAATGATATAACTGGGGCTACCAACAAAGGGTGAACTGAGCCTGAGGAAAGACTAGTATATTTATATACACTCAGTGTATATAAAGTATTGTAAAGTACTGCAAATTTTACAAAAAGAAGTATACTGTTTTAGTAAGCAATTAAATGTTCAACACATGCATTTTTTCTAGTCTAATATCAATTTTTCCTAGTTAGTTCTGATAGCAAAGTCATAGAATAAAATTAGAAATATTTCATAATGACAACAGTAAGATAATGCTGGTACTGCTTATATTTAATGAGTGAACAAATAGAAATTAGAAACACAGCATATGTCTAATTAGTCACGGAAAAACTACCAATCTCAACAACAGGATTTCTGTCTTCTAATGAAAAGTAATTTGTTATATAAAATAATCACTACTTTTAATATACTCCTTGCTGCAGAACGGACTTGATGATACTGGGTTTAGTTTTGGTTTTTAGCCAAATATGCTTTTTTAAAAAAGAACTCATTAAAAACAAACAAAAAACTTAGTATATGAACAAAAATATGTCAATGAAGTCTATAATATGCACATAAACAGTCATGTAGTCTATACCATTTCACACATAACAACAAATCATTTCTAAATCATCTTCCTATAAATGTATAAAAACTACACATATTCTTTTTTCATACCAAATATTTTTTTCTTCAAGGAATAGCCATAAAATTGGTGAGGTGTCCATCATGCTTTAATCACAAAAATCACAACACTAGATACGGGAAAGCTGTATCTGTACTCAGTAAAATGGTGGTATCTATAATATCTTTTCTCTCCCAATTCTGCTTGCCATTTGCTGTCAACCTGCCTCTGATTCTTTAAGCTGCCAAAACACTACATTAAATAAACTCAATGGGTTATTCTTTCAAAAATAATTTTAAACCAAAAAGTAAGCAGAAAAACATGTACTTACACAATAACTTTGAAACTCAAGCAAAAGAAGTGCAAAAGCTTTACTGAAGTCCTCAAAGAACATTTATGAATGCTACTTATAGACCTGTAACACGTTGTCTGGCTCCCTCTTAGTACAGTGAGTAGGAGTAAAAGATTAAGTAGCTGTAACTGACTCTGTGTTGTGCTAATCTACAAAAATATTAACAGAAAAAAACAGAAAATGGACCAGATATTTTGATTTTAGAATTATAGTTCTAAATGTGGCTTGAGTTTACAATGAATTTCTGTGATAATTTATTTGTTGGTGATACAGGGAATTGAAAATAATACCTATGATCAATCTTTTTAAATTCTGTGTTCTAGTCTTTCCAAATTAATGACACCATGATTAAGTTACTTAGGTCCAAAAAATCTAGAAATCATTCTTGATTTATCTCACTGACAATTTCTTTGGCAAACATATCATCTCTCATCTGTTTATGGGGGCTGTAGGGGAAATCTCTTGATTAGAATCCTTGCTTCCATTCTCAATGACGAGAATCTATTTTCTGTACATCAACCAAAATAATATCTTAAAAATATAAATCATTTTCTTTATTTATAGTATACCGATGTGCATACTATAGCCTATAGGACCCTACATCATCTGTCTTTGCCTGGTTCTCCTTCCATATCTCTAATAGTTTATCCAATTGCTTGCTGTGTTCCAATCACACTGGCCTTTATTTCTTTTAATATTTTTTACTATACTTTAAAAAGAAAGAAAGTGATGGAAGGAGGGAGGAAGGAAGAGAGGAAAGAAGGAAAGGCCAGTATGATTAGAACATAACAAGCACATAACACATAATAAGCAGTGATGAAGGTTTACAGAACTAGTTTCTCATTAAAAGTACTCATATTGTTCTAATAATATTCGTTGACAACTCCACAATTGGTCAACATTGTCTCTTCTGAAACTTGGGTTCTCTATTACCGTATTTCCTGTCCGCTCCTGACTTCTAGTCTTTGCACCTAGGCTAGCATGCCCTTTTAGTCTTGTTTTGCTTTACAGACCTGCCCAACTTCTGGCTAAAGAATGAACCTTGGGAGTAACTTCATTACTGAGCCAAGAGAGTGTCTAGGAGCCATATTCTCAGGGTTTCTCCAGTCTCTCTCAGACAGCAAGTTTGGTCTTTCTTTCTGGCTTGGAATTTTGCTCTACATTTTTCTGCAGCTCTGTGTACGACCTCTGTTGTTATTCCTGTCAAAGCAGTCCATTGTAGCAGACGGCCACCGTCAACTTGTACTGGATTCAATCTGGTGAAAGCCTTTTTGGATATGGTCCATTGGTCATCTGGACTAATCTTTTCCTCATTTCTTTAGTTTTCCTCCTTCTTCCTTGCTTCCAGTGACATATCTTAGATGAATGATAACAGAGTTTTAAGGTCCCAGATGCAACTCAGCAAAGTAAAACGTATTATGTTTTCTTTGTAAAATATACTATGTCAACAGAGGTAAGGTTCCCTGAGACCATGGCTCCCAAGCCCTGGTTTGATCCCTTAGACAGCTTGGATGTGTCTAAGGAACTTTCATGATCTAGCCTCCTACAAGTTGCGCTGGCTTCCCCAGTACTGCATACTCTCTTACTTACCAACAAAGATGCCCTTTAACTGTTGTCTGTTTAGTCTTTTCCGATACCCACCTCTCCCCTCCCTTCTAAACAAAGATATATATATTTTTTAATGTGTACATATTTTCATTACTTTTTTACAGCAGTGGTTTCACATATTTGTCCTTTTGTGAGTGGCTTGTTTCACTCAGCATAATGCCCTCCAGATTCACCCATGTTATGAGATGCTACACAGATTCATCATTATTTTTTACTGTTGCAAAATATTCCATTATGTGATGTACCACAGTTTGTTTATCCATTCACCTGTTAATGGACATCTATATGGTTATCAACTTTTTGCTATTATGAACAATGCTGCAATGATCTCACAGTGACTCTTATTCCTCTAGGATATAGTCCTATGATTGCTGTATCACATGGTATTTCTATTTCCAGCTTTCTAAGGAAGCACTGTGATATGTTCCAAAATGGTTGTATCATTTTGCATTCCTGCCAGCAGTGCATAGCAGTTCCAATCTCCTTACAGCCTCTCCAACATTTGTTATTTCCTGTTTTGGTGATTTGTGCCAGTAATGTCAGGGTAAAACAGCAGATAATTGCAGTTTTGATCTGCATTTCTCTAGTGACTAGTGACCTAGAGCATTTCCTCATGTGTCTGTTGCCTGCTTAAATGTCTTCTTTGGTGAAGCATCTGTTCATTTCCTTTGCCCATTTTTCAACTGGATTGGGTGACTGTTTTTGTAGAGGTGTTGAATTTTCTCATAGATTTCAAAGATTAGGCCTTTGATTTACAATAGGCAGTTTTTTTCCAGGCTATAGATTCTCTTTTTACCCTTTTGATGAAGTCTTTTGATAAGCACAAATATTTAATTTTTAGAAGATCCCAATTATATTATTTAGCTTATCTTATGGAGTTTGTGTGTAGTTGGTTATGGTTCATATCCTGTTAAAGCTGTGTATTAGGATTCTAGCACTGATATCAGTGTAATTATTTGTAGGTGTAAGTTTATTGCTGTCATTTTTGGAGCTTACTCTTTTTCACTGTCCCTCTGGATTTACAAAACATGATATCTTTCCCTAGGGACTAATCTCTCCTGAAAACATGTCAAAAGTACATGAGACATAGTCTCATCATCCTAACTTCTAAGGCTCATTCTTGTGGTACTTCCAAAACAGATCTATTCCTTTTTTTTTTTTTTGCCCTGGCAGTTCGTGGTAAATTCAGTATTATTTGCCAATACCACAATTCAAAGGAATCAATTCTTCTTTTGAAAATGTATAAGGTCTTTAATCAAAGACCTAATTTTAATTTTCATCTCCATCATTTATGTACTATATAACCTTGGTGATAAAAACAATTCCAGAGATAAAATTATAGAATTTTGCAAGATCCATGACTTGTTCATTGCAAATATATTTTTCAGTAATATAAATGGTGACTAAATACATGGACCTTGCCAGATGGAATCAAAACCTATAAAGCCAAAATCAAAACCTACATCTACGGAAAGAGATGATGGAAAAGCTCAATATCATCAGTCAGAGCAAGATCAAAAAATAAGTCCACGAGAGCCTGAGTATGAACCTCAGTATATCTCACTTGAATTTAGAGACCGCCTCAGGAGGACATTTCATGTACTGAACACTAATGACTCAAGACGAGGTGAGTGGTGGAAGGACATCATACATGAAGAAAGCAAAAAGTCACTAAAACAATCAAGAAAGACCAATGTGAATGTCAAAGGAGAACCTGAAACTTGCTAAAACAAAAGGAATAAATGATGAAATAAGAGACATGAACAGAAGATTACAAAAGGCAGTTAGCTCTAGAAGACAAGTGAAGTATTATAACGACATGTACAAAGACCTGTAGATAGAAAACCAAAAGAGAGGAACACTGCATTTTTCAAGCTGACAGAACTGAAGTTAAAAAAACAAATCAAGGCTTGAGTTGTAATACTGAAGGATTCTATGAGAAGAATATTGAGCAACACTGAACCAAAAAGCTAAACCCACTGTTGCTGATAATTAAACAACACAGGAAGCATCAAAAGAAGATGGAAAGGATACACAGTCAAAGCACCTAAAAGAATTATCCAATGTTCAAACAGTTCAGGAGTAAGCATATGATTGGGAACCAATGGTACTGAAGGAAAAGGTCCAAGCTGCACTGAAAATATTGGTTGGTGGAAAACAAGGCTCTAGGAATTAACGGGATACCAATTGGCATGTTTCAACAAACAAATTCAGTGCTGAACATGCTCATTTGTCTATGCTAAAACAGTTACCTGGCCAACTGACTACAAGATACCCGTATTAATAATGCCTGTTTCTCATAAATGTGATGCAACCAAGTATGGAGATTACTGAAAAATACCATTAAAAACACAAGTAAAATTTTGTGACCTATCACCGAAACTGTGTTGCAGCATCTCATAGACAGGAAACTCCCAGAAACTCAAACCAGATTCAGAAGAGGACATGCAACCAGGGATACCACTGCTGATGTCGAATGGATCCTAGCTGAAAGCAGAGAATAAGAGGAAGATGCTTACTTGTGTTTTATTGACTACGCTAAGGCATTCAACTGTGTGAATCACAGCACGTTATGAATAACATTGTGGTGAATGGGAATTCCAGAACAATTGTACTCATGAGGAATCTGTACATGGATCAACTGGCAGTTATTTGAACACAATACTGGGATGCTGCTGGTTTAAGAAAAAACAGGAGTATGTCAGAGTTGTATCTTTCACCATGTTTATTTAATCTGTATGCCAAGTAAATAATCCCAGGAGCTGGACTATATGAAAAAGAAGATGGCATCAAGATTAGAAGAAGACTTGTTAATAACCTGCAACACGCAGGTGTCACAACTTTGATTCCCGAAATGAAGCTCTTACTGAAGAAGATCAAAGGCCACAGCCTTCAGTACGGATTACACCTCAACATAAAGAAAACCAAAATCCTCACAGCTGGACCAACAAGCAACATCATGATAAACAGAGAAAAGATCAAAGTTGTCAAGTATTTCACTTTACTTGGATCTACAAACAAGGGAAGCAGCAGTTAAGAAATCAAGAGATTTCATTGCTTTGTACATATCTGCTGCAAAGACCTCTTTAAAGTGTCAAAAAGCCAAGACATCACCTCGAAGAACTAAGGTGCACCTCACTCAAGTCATGGTGTTTTCATGTGCATGTGAAAGCTGGACATTGAATAAGGAAGACTGAAGAAGAATTGAAACCTTTGAATTGTGATGTTGTCAAAAGATATTGAATACACCACAGACTGCCAAAAGAACAAACAAATGGTCTTGGAAGAAGAACAATCAGAATGCTTCTTAGAATCAAGATAGGAAGACTTTGTCTCACATAATTTGATTATGTCATCTGAATGGATCAATCCCTGGAGAAGGACGTCATGCTTGGTAGAGTTTCAGTGAAGATGAAGACCCTCAGTGATAGGATTGACACAGTGGCTGCAACAATGAGCTCCAGCATAATAACAATTGTGAAGACGTGCAGGACAGGGCACTGGCTAGTTCCCTTGTACACAGTGATGTTATAAGTCAGAAATGACTCAACAGCACCTAACAGCAATGGCAACATGGGTAAAGTATATAACACTGCTAGACCTTTTCTATTGTGTGTGTGTGTCTTCCTATAAATGTTCCTTAATGACTGAAATAAAAAAATCTTATTTATATGCATACGGGCACTTTGATCATAATAAATGTTAACTTATACTCTCCTTTTCTGTGCAAGTATTTAAAAACTAACTTCTTGAAGCATCTATATCTACGATCTTATACAACAAAAATTATTAGGTAGAAAGTACATGAAGAAACAATAAATATATACTTAACTGGATTGAAGACCTAAGATATAAAAGAATTCAAATGTTTTGTCTAAAAATGTTACTGAACCATTGTGTACATGTATTGATTTTATAGTACAAATAGGCTCAATTTGGAAACCTTAAAAGTACTCCAATTGCTTGTATTTTTCTACACAGAAGTCATAAAAGCCATTTGTTAATAAACAAGTACTTACAGGGCACAAACAATTTAATGTACGGTATGTTTCATCATTATCTAAATGTAGATCAAACAGCTTGATAATTTCCTTTCAAACATTCTCAGTGTTTCTGACGAGAACTATATCACAATAATTCTGGTCTTTTAAATTACATAAGGAAATCTGTTCTTGTAACAACAGACTTTGAATATTCTTTCTCAAAGAGCATATCTTTTGTCCTCAGTTTTGAACAATTAACATCATTAGAGGATAGAGAATTAATAGCTCTCATTAAAAACATCTGGAATATTTCTGTGCCACCATAACTGCTGCCAACTTACTCTACCCAAGTGGAAATCAGGGTTATATCCTATATTCTTTCTTTAAAATTGTCTTCATCAAGGTTATGACTACACAAATAGAAACTACTATCACCAGTGAAGATTCCAATTCAGCTGCCTTCAGGAATAATACAGAAAACTAGATTATTAATTTATTTAAATGGATGATAAACTGCCTTGACATAATATCGATTAGTATAGGCAGACCACTACCACTTTTACCTTCCATAGTTAAAATGAGAAAATGCTATTTCTTAGAGTCGCTGTGAGTTGGAATCAGAATTGACTCGAGGGCACTAGGTTGGGTTTTTTGTTTGTTTTTTTTTAATCACTGTCATTATTCTTAAGGATATTAAGAGACAAACTATCTTTTAAGGTGACTGGTTTTTCAGCAACTGTACATTTGATACAGAAATATTTAGCCTCAGAATGATAAATTTAAATCCAGAAACATACAGTATTAATACAATTCAGCAAGAAAAAAGAGGTAAGACTTAATTCACAATGTGTTTAAATTGTCCAATTAAAAAAAGTATATGAAAAGATATTTAAACAAATTTTTAATTCAATAGCAAATGATTTGTTAAGTTTATTTTCTATTCTGCCTTGATTATAAACGTGCAAAAAATATGATACAGCTGGAAAAAATGTATTTGATGTATTTCAATAGCATATGAGTCATAGCATATGAGGTATAGTTCTGCCAATGTGAACATTATAAAACTAATATATAGTAGGGTCTTTCTTACTGAGCAGCAGGTTATATGTCTGGTATTTCATTATATATATTAATTCATTGTCAAAATAAGCATAAGAAAAATTATGCATGAAAATATTGCATACATAGTCATTTGGCAAATCAAAAATCATTGAACAATACCAAGCTTTGAGTATAAAACTACAGTATAAATAAATAAATAAAACAACTGTAGCATAAAAGCTAAACCCTGGTGGCACAGTAGGTTAAGTACTATGTCTGCTACCCAAAAGAACTGTCAAGCGCTCCTTGAAAACTCTAGGGGGCAGTTCTACTCTGACTTCTAGGGCCGCTAAGAGTTGGATCCAACTTGACAGCAGTGGGTTTGGTTTTTGGTTTATCGTGAAAATTATTATGTCTGAGAGACAGCTAACTATAAATACATGGCAGAACTAGTTTTCTGGATACACAGTGTGGGAAATTTTGCTCTGAGTCCACAAACATCCTCTTTGACAGGATTGGGGATAGCTATGAGATATTGATGCTTATGAAAACTCTCAATATGCTGAGTTTTATAAGTACCCAGAAGTCTGGCTACTTTTTAAAACTCACCAAAAATCTTAGGTCTGCAAAAATTTCTTAGAAAACTAATGTCTTAAATATTAACTTTATTATTAGATTGCTGGTGATTGCTGTTTCCCTTCAGGCTAGGAACCTCTGAGAACAACCTTTCCAATGATTTCACTTCTTTTTCTGAACTCAGGAAATGCAGACATATATAAAGTACAAGAAACTATCAAATTGTAAAAAATTAACAAGTTTTATGAAATGTTAAATAATTGCAACAGAAGATCAAGGGGTACACCTACTGTTCATTTAATTACATTTCTTTTAAATCCCCATTTCTAAGGTGTGGTAAAAACTAACCATCCAATGCCTTTTTTTTTTTTTTCCTATTTCCAGTATCTTCAGAGTCTATGGGTATTTTGTATTATAGCATACTTATTTGCTACTTTAGCTGAGGAAAAATACTTAATTTATATTAATATTTTGCTTAAATTTAGAATTCACCTGCATATGTTAAACTGAGTTTATTAAGTTTGTAAACAGCAGTTCTGATTGAGTGTGATAGGGATACCAATTTGGAGAGCGAGCAATGTGTACATTGAGTTGTCCTTGCAAAATCAGCCTTCCAGTTTGCTCTGAGTTAGCAAACATTCTGCACTGTATGCAGTCCAAAATAGCTTGAATAAGCAGGGTGGAAAATATAGAAGCAGAACAGAGGTCAAAACTTTCAGGCCTGTTTCACACAGATAACATGATAATGAAAGCTGAAGACTAAAAACATGTTCGCTAATTAACTTTAAACACATATTTTGGCATAACTGCATTCAGTATGGTTTTTCTATTCACATATGTTTGTTTTATTCTTTCTAAATTTAAAAATAATCCCCTTGGTAAGTAATTTGAGAAACAGCTGAAGGAATTCTATCACTGTAAGGTAATGGAAATATATTATCTCAAGTTGTCTTTACTTCATTAAAAGGTGTTTCTAAAATCTATCTAAAATGAAATAACATTAAAAGTTAAGCAGCCTCATGATTGTATTTAGCTTCTTCATAGGAATAAAATGAGCATAATAGTTAAAAATAAATCTTTGGGTTGTTTCCACCTTTCGGCTACTGTGAACAGTGCTGAAATGAACACTGGCATCTATGAGTATCTGTTTTAGTCTCTACTTTGGTGTCTTTGGGGTATATCCCTAGGAATGCAACTGTTAGGTTACTTGGCAGTGTGATCACTAGGTACTTTGGAGTTGGTTCTGACTCATACTGACCCTATATACAACAGAACCCAACACTGCCCGGTCCTGTGCCCTTCTGACATTGCTATGCCTGAGGCCATTGTTCCACTTACTGTGTTAGTCCTAGTGTTCAGGGTCTACTCTTTTTCACTGACCCTCTGCTTTATAAGCAGGGACTCTTCCCTCCTAATAATACGTCCACAGTACGAGACGAATTCTCACCATCCGTGCTTCTAATAGAAATCTTGGCTGCACAGCTGTTAAGAGCTACAGCTGCTCACCAAAAGGTCAGCAGTTTGAACCCACCAGACATTTCCTGGAAAGTCAATGGGGCAGTTCTACCCTGCCCTACAGGGTTGCTTTGAGTGAAAATCAATTCAGTGGCAATAGGCTTGATTTTTGGGGGGAGTCAAAGGGGGTTGCTTCTAATGAGCATTCTAGATGAACTTCTGCCAAGACAGAGCTGTTCCTTGTTTTGAAAGTTCATGGTGTACTCAGTATTCTTTGCCAATACCTTAATTCAAAGGCATCAATTCTTCATCAGTCTTCCTTATTCATTGTCCACCCTTCACGTGCATTCCAGGTGACTGAAAACACCATGGCTTGGGTCAGGTGCACATTAGTCTTTAAAGTGACTTCATTTTTTAACACTTTAAGAGGTCTTTTGCTGCAGATTTTCCCGAAGCAATGATTCTTTTGGTTTCCTGACTGCTACTTTCATGGGCATTAATTGTGGACACAAGTAAAATGAAATTCTTGACAGCATCAATCTTTTCTCCATTTATCATGATGTTGCTCGTTGGTCTAGTGGTGAGGATTTCTGTCTTCTTTATGATGAGGTGTAATACGTTCTAGGCTGTGTCTTTGATTGTCATCAGTAAGTGCTTCAGGTCTTCTCTTTCAGCCAGCAAGGTAATTTTTGAGGAACCACGAAATAGTTTACCACAATGGCTATATCATTTTGCATTTCCACCAGCAATAAATAAATGTTCCAATATCCTCACATCCTCACCAACATTTGTTACTTTTCAGTGTGTGTGTGTTTTTCATAGCCACTCTATTCTGTTTGATACCACTGACTCAATTCTCACTTATACTGACCCTTTAGGACAGAGTTGGATCTGACTCGAAGGCACTTGGCTTGGCTGGCTTAGGACAGAGTAGAACTGTCCCATAGGTTTCAAGGAGCAGCTGGTAAGTTGGAATGGCTGACATTGTTGTTAGTTAGCAGAACTCTTAACCACTGTTAAACCAGGGTTCTAATCTAGCGGAGATAAAACTGTCTTGTTGTGGTTTTGATTTAAGTTTCTCTGATAGCAAATTGCTCTGTGCATCCTTTCATGAGTTTGGTGGACATTTGAGTGTCCTTTTCGGTGAAATGTTTGTTCAAGTCCTTTGCCCATCTTATGATTGGGTTATTTGTCTATATGTTGCTATCAAAGTTTCATATAATTCTTATTTCACCATTAGATTCTTTTCAGACATATGGTTTCCAAAGATATTCTCCCAGTAGGTAGTCAGTATTTTCACTTCTTTTGTGAGGTCTTTTGCTGAAATTTTTTTTTTTTTTTAATTTTATGAGGTTCTGTTCACTTATTATGCCTTTTGACTTAATGTTCCATGAGCAATAACTCTGCCCCCACCATCTCCCTCTTTCCCATGGTAAACACTAACAATCTTTGGTGTTCATATATTTGCCTGTTCTTTTCTTTTTATACAAGTAAAGTTATATATGTTATTTTATGATTAATTTATTTCACTGAGTATAATGTCTTCAAGCTCCATTCATATTGTAGCATGTATAAAGACCTTCATTTCTCTTACAGGCTGAATAGTATTCTATTGCATGTATGGATCACA
The DNA here is from genome assembly GCA_028571685.1 of Heterohyrax brucei. Classification (NCBI taxonomy): domain Eukaryota; kingdom Metazoa; phylum Chordata; class Mammalia; order Hyracoidea; family Procaviidae; genus Heterohyrax; species Heterohyrax brucei. The sequence continues at coordinate 93,422,837 of CM053146.1, forward strand.
TTTCATTTATCCAACATTTAAGTTGTTTCAATCTTTTGGCTATGGTGACCAGTACCTCAATGAAGATTTGTATGCAAGCTTTAAATACCGAGTTATCTAACACAACAAAAGCATAAACAGTAATTAAAAAAAAAAAAAAAAAAAACTAAAATCAAACTTGTTATGATCAAGTTAAATCGGACTCATGTATGTTCCCATTTCCTGGACAGATAGTTTTCATACATGAAGTTAGAAAAGAGAGAGAGATTGATGAAACTATACTTGCTTTCTGTCTCCTGCCTAGCTAGACAATATTTTTGCTGTGGTTATTATTTTCATGACACATCTTGGTTATCTCCATTCTTTTATTTCCAACTGTTCTTAATCCTTATATTTAATGTGCCTCTTTTTTAAGTAGTTTGTGAATTTTGTTTTCCTAAATTTAACCTGATAATCATAGATTTTCATTGTAATATTTAGTAACACTACTATAGCACGTTGTAATATTTTATATTTATTTGGTAGTATTTAGGCTTGGCTTTAATATAAATAAATTATATAATTTGAGAGATAGCTACAATCTTATTACTTGTTTTCTACTTTTGCTTTGTTAATGCATACATTTGTATTTTCATTTCTTCTGTATTAACATTTCAAAACAAGCATAAGTAAAAGTAAGCATGTCCCCAAGCCAAAGATTCCCCAAACCAAAACAAAACCCACTGTTATCAAATCAGTTCTGATCCCTGTCAAAGAAAGTAATTTGGGTGTTTGCAACTCTTGATCTAGCTCTGTTTCTTAAGTTTAGTATGCCCAGAAGTAAAACCTGAGACAAAGGTTTGAATTCACCTAGATAAGATGATGATCCAAGAAAACATTAGTAGGACCCTGCCATTGCAACACTAGCAAGGGCAATTACATGCAGCACAATTTTGCCAAAATTTGACAACTCCTGCTAGCCTCTGACTTGCTTGCTTATTGATGGATTTATGTCAGATAATAATCCATTTTGCACAGTTTGGAGAAAGTTTCTTGTTACACCAACTTACAAAATTCTCAGAATTTTCACAGATTGGGTTAGGCATTAAATTTCAAATGGATTTATAAACTGATCCCTGTTTATTTCAGCTTCTGAGTCAAGCCAAACAAAATGTGTAAAATGTAAAACCATATGTAATACCACAGAGACAATTCAGTTTGCTAGTATATTATGTTGCCAAAGCCAAGTATGTTAGGGAATCAGTTATTAATTTCAATAACCAAGAGGCAATTAATATATTAAATGAATAATGTATTACCTCCTCAGAAGAAGAATCTCAAGAGATGTTAAGAATGATAGTGACCCATATCATTATCTAAACTGTGAAATTATAAAGGAAGAGAAACTAGACAGGACTACAGTTCTGACAATTAAGTCCGTGAACTAATTGTTCTAAGTGCTACACACCTCATTGTTGACTATCACTATTGTTACCTTTGAAGTGCTCCCCTTGGGGAACTAAGCACTGACATCAGTGCCTAGTTCACTCTTCTAAGCAATTTTGAGACTTTTTCTGGAATGGCCATTACACATGGAAGCAAGGTTGCTAGTACACGAACTTAATTGTGTAGTTGTCTGTGAAGCAGTTTTTTGCCAGTGAACAAATAACTATACTGGAACACCCTCTCTACTCACCTGATTTGGCCCTCAATGACTTTTTTCTTTATCAGAAGATAAATGAAATATTGAAAGGAAGACATTTTGATGACATCAAGGGTACTAAGATTACAGCACTGATGGTCATTCCAGAAAAAGTTCCAAAACTGCTTTGAAGGGGAGACTGGGTGCTGCACAGCTGCATAGCTTCCCAGAGGGTGTACTTCAAAGCTGACTGTAGTGGTATTCACCAGTGATGTATGTAACACATTTTCTAGTATGAGTTCTTGAACTTAACTGGCTATCCTCAAATAATGGGATACCAGTCCTCCTTGGCCCACGACAATTCTGTGTCAGGCTCAGCTAAGGCAATCAAAAGAATCACACTGTTTAATCTTCACTAGTCTATTGCTAACCTTCAGTAACTTACATTTAACACACACTGGCCAGACAAGACCATTAAAAACAAAATCAATACACTTGCCTTGACAATTTTGTTAATCAGAACAGTGATTTTTTTTTTTTTTTTTAGTTGCCCTCCTAGATCGCTGTATTGCAGTTTAGGAGCACCTGAGCAATCCTTAAAGCTGTTATTTATTATGGCCAGTTAAACCCAGGTAAAGAGAAGTTAGCATAACAGTGAAAAGGGAAAAGGCAATCCTAAAAAGCTTTACATATCACACCTAAGCCACTTCACCCAAATCACTGAAAAAAAAGGTCTTGGGGCAAGAGGTAGGGGAAGTAGAATACTGGTCTTCAAGTCACTGTTTTTTAGGTTTAAACTTTAACTTAGATGCAAATCCAGCTCCCTATATTTTTTTATTGTTGTTCCAAATCATGATTCTTGTAATTAGATTTTAATTACTACAGGTTAGAGTTGATTAAATAAATATGTTGTCTGATTTTAAGAGGTAGGAGACAGCCACAGTAAATCCCACCACCAAATACTGATAATGCTTTAATCAGTAGAATATCCATTCATTCTCTCTTCTTTAAACTCATTTTTCAAATACCATCTAAGGAGCTCTCCTTGCTTGAGTCAATATTGATTTCTCTCAACTTTTTATTTCTCTCCTGAATTCACTCTTTCATTTTTATGTCCTGAATCTTTTTCACATAGTAAACTTTGAGCTCAAAAACTGGGTGAGCACAGCTACCTGAGTATTGTCATGGCAAGGTTAATTAATGTGCCCCCCAAATGAGGCACTTTCTTTCTGGCCCCAAGTGACCACATCTATCACTGTTAGTGTTATAGAACTAAATTATGTTTCTCTTTTCAATGACTATAAAGTCCGTCTAAGGCTGCCTGTTTTCATAGCATTCCAACCACTTCAAAAGAGTATCACTCATTTATGGATGGAGAAATTTGGGGGCAGCAACTTTCTCAAGATGTAACTTTCTTCAAGATGTCACCGTGAAGACTAATGTGCACTTGACTCAAGCCGTAGTGTTTTTATTCACATCTTACACATGCAAAAGGGGATGACGAATAAGGAGGATGAAAGAATTGACATATTTGAATTGAGGTGTAGGAGAAGAATATTGAACATACCATAGACCATTAAAAAAGAAGGAACAAATCTGTCTTGGAAGAAGTATAACTAGAATGCTCCTTAGATGTTGGGATAGCCAGACTAGTCTCAAATAGTTCAGACATGAAGGGATCAGTTTCTGCATAAGGATGCCATGCTTCAGTAAAGAAGAGGGTCAGGGAACAAGATGAAGACTTTCAACAAGATGGATTGACACAGTGACTGCAACAAGGGGCTCAAACACAACTACTGTGAGGCTGGCTCAGATTAGGCAGTGTTTTACTCTGTTGTGCATATAGTCACTATGAGTTGGAAATGACTTGATGGCATTTAACAACAAAAACAATTTTCTCAATATATATCTGTTACAGCCCTTCTTTAACTGAGTGCAATAGACTAGCTGTCACAATCTCCAGAAGCATCTGCTCCATGCCTAGGTCTACCAAGCTGTTCCTGCTATTTCTCTATAGTACATCCAAGTTCTTTTAAAAATAGCCTTAGGATTCAATAGTTACCTGATTTTGGTCTCCCCCTATAGAATTTTCTGTAGCCAACTGCCTTAATTATGTTAATTTCAGAGTGAACGGAATATCTCTTCAGGTAGCACAAAAACACACAAAATCCTTCCAAACCAAAACCAGTTACCATCAGTTTGAGTCCAACTCATGAAGACTCCATGTGTGTCAGAGGAGAAGTGCATTCCATAGAGTTCTCAGTGGCTGATTTTTCACAAGGAGATCACCAGGCCTTTCTTCTGACGTACTTCTGGCTGTACTGAACCTTCTAAACTTATGGTTGGCAGACAAATTTCTTAACCATTTGTTTCACCCAGAGAATGTTAAGCCCTTCCAATAACAGGAAAAAAAACAGCTTCACAGCATTTTCTCCCCTTCTTTTGCAAGTCTCTTTCTGAGAAATGTTGCTAGCAAACTGACAAAGAGTAGAATTTTAGACTATTGACTTAATCCACAAGACTGAGTTATTGAATCAGATTCACCAACATCAAGTGTTACTAAATAGTATGTGGATATAAGCAACCAAAATGCTTAAATAAAGCAAAGAGAAGTCTGGTATATCCAAAAATATTCTTCAGGTTCATTTCATGCCAGACATACTCCTCCACTGCAGGAAAGATAGGTCTCTAAATGAGATTTGAACAATCTCTCATTTCATAGTTTTAGAAATTAAATTATGAAATGAGTTCATTTTTTCTTCAAAGACCTTTTAGCCCTGCTATTCTACGTGAACCATGACATATAGATCCCGAACTCTCTTAGACAACCCTTGGCCAAGCACCCAGTTAATGGCACTTAAGAGATAAAAAATCTCTTCCCTTTATCAAGTATCCCTATACCACTCCTCATTTATCTATAGTAGGTCATTATGCAAAATGGAGGATGACTACATCAGATCACAAAAATGTAAGATTACTAGATCACTACACAAAGATGAAATCATGCCATCACCTTACTGTCAAACCACTAAATAGCTTGGCCCAAACAAGTTGACATAAAATTGTAACCATCACAGCCAGTGTTACTTTTTCTCATACCTCAGCATTTGTTTCTGCTAGACAAACACTGTTAATCTGCAAAATAGCTGGACAGTAGTAATAATCCAAAATGTTGGATAATGAGATAGTCAATAAGTAAAGAATGCATGTAGTCTATTTACCTAGGCCACCTGTCTTCATTTCTTTCCCAGGAAATTTCTCCCAGACAGTAAACGGACCTCAGACCACCTCATACAGCTGCTTATGTTTCCATCTGACTTATATATCCTATCATTCCACTTAATCATCTCCCTCCAGTCTAAGTCTGCTTTCTACAAATTCCACTGGTAACATCTGTCCTCAATTTCTCCACCCCCCACACCACCTATCAGAACCTCCATATAGTTTTTTTCTTGGATAACATGCCTTAGCCAATGATTTGTGTATCCAGAAAATGATCTTATTCACAGTACCGGTATGAGCTAACACAAAAGAACAGATTGCCAAGTCAAACTTGCACAAATCAGAGATCCTACTTAATATCAAGAGCTCACAATAATTTTAAAGACAGAAAGAATCAAGCAGCACGGGAAAAGAAAAGGTCTAGAACATTACACATGATCCCCCACAACTTGGTTTCCTGCATTGAACCCATGAATGCTTTCTAAGCCTTGATCAAATGATGAGGTCTCTAATGAGGTTCATAAATTATTATATCAGAGATTAGGTAGTAATAATGGTATGAAAGATCCCCATATCATGACTCAGACATACATAGCCTAGATGAGATTCTACTGAAAGGCATATTTTGTAGTCCATGAATTGTAGGCTTGTTTTCTCTAAGAAAACCTAAACTAGGAGTAGTCTTTCAATAGCATTTCTTAGAAAAGGATATTTCTCCTAGTAAACACCATTAGTCTATTTTTCTTGTCATGAAGCCCCAAAATTATGACACTTGACCAAAGTAAAATGCCTGATACAGGCTTCAGTTTCATACTCTAATATCTACTTCTTTGATCAGTCTGCTAATCCTTTATACATATCCAGCGTTATCACTGAGGAAATATTTTCTTCTAGCCAACTGATATAAGCCACTCCTGAGAATCTATATTTTAAAAGAAGGCTATGTGACCAAACTATGAAATACTGCAGTCACCAAGCAGTGACTAATCTACAAAGTGCCTGTTATCAAGCAGTAACTAATCAATAAAGCACAAATACCACCAGTAGTAGTAACTAACTAGTCAACAAAATCTCTTTGAACCACTCATGTAAACCCATATATGCTGTGTTCACCAATGATTGCGAAGATCCTACTTCAAATGTCCCACCTTTGACAATGATGTATCAATGAATAACCAATCAGAATTTTTCTTTGCTTACTTCAGGTAGCATAAAAGCATACAAAATCCTTCCAAACCAAAATCAAACCAAACAAAACCAAAACTAAACCAACCCAAATGAAACCAAAACTTTACAGACTCCAGGTTTGTGACTCAACAGATTTTGCCTGTCTCTTGCGCCCATTGCATGCTAGCAGATCCCTCATCTGAATGACTGTCTTTTCCCTGGTTTAATAAAAATCTGTTAAGTTTCAGTTTGGGGTCTTTTCCCTTTAGCACAGTCTGGAGTTCAAGTTGTCAAGCTATGAAGAAAACTTGATCCAGTCTTTAAAAGATATCTGCCATCTTTATTTCCTCTGGGAATTAGTAGCTTATTTATAAAATAGGAATTAAATTCATTTTGAATTGCAATTTATTGTGAACAGATGTGACCAAATCTTAGATGCCTTTTAATATCTCCCATTGCTGCCTCACAAACTACGAATAAAAGATAAATGCTGTCAAAGCTTCCTTGTGAAATGTAAGTTATTGTTAATCACGTAACTGTCACTTTCCTATTAATATTAAAATACATAATTTGTTTTTTAGTTTTAATGAACTTTTATGTATTTAACCTTTATAGTAGTTTTATAACCTTTATAATAGTTTTATAGGATATATAAGTCAGATGTATATATAATATATATACATATTTGCAATGTATATATATAAAACAACCATTATATATATATGTAGCAAACCCATTACTGTTGAGTAACTTCAGACTCCAGTGACCCTATAAGACAGAATAGAACTGCCTGCATGGTTTCCAGTGCTGTAACTTTACACAGGAAGACTGCCACATCTTTCTCCCATGAAACAGCTACTAATTTCAAATCACCAACTTTTCAGATACAGCCCAGTATTTTAACTACTGTGCCATCTATATAGTTTAGGAAAATAGTATCAGGAATATTAAAAAACAAGTACAAATCAACAAGCTAGGGGGCATCTCAAATTTTTAACATGTCTAATTTAAAGCTGAAAGGATGCTGCTTTATTGCACAGATATGAATAACCTGGAAAGAATGAGACTGATACAAACTTTGATATCATTACCCCTTGAATGTAGACATTTGAAAAAGAAGGATTTCTCTTTTTGACAAGAGAAATACCTCTTGAAATCAAATCCACATTTTTTAAATTTTCCCAAATCCAAAAGGCTCATACTAATAATAAAAAACTACTTCAAAAGGAGTGTTTAGTTTATTCAATCAAGGAGTCCACGAGTTGTGAAAATGGATAACACATGGGGTTTCTAACTTAAAGATCTGAGATATTAATCCACCCAGAGGTACCTATTAAAGGCTTGATGATCTACTTCTGAAAAATCAGTCATTGAAAACCTTACATAGTAGTTATATTCTGAAAAATACTGGGTCTCTGTGAAATGGAATTTGACTTGACAACAACTTACATCTAGTCTAGTCAAAGGATTTTCAGCCTCTAAAAATGGCTCTCACTTTTTTTCTAAAAAAAAAATAATAATAATATTTTATTGTGTTTTCAGTGAAGGGTCTCTATGGTTGCTATGAGTTGGACCAGACTTGACTCCAGTGGGTTCAGTTTTTTTGGTTTTCTAGATTTCCAATCAACAATTTCTACACATACTACTCAGTGACACTGATTATATTCTTCACAGTTTGTGAAAAGTCTCCTTATTTGCAATCTGGTTGTTCTGTTTGGTTTTCAAATTTTAGTGTTGCTAAAACTTAACTTCTCAGGCCCAATTATCATACATTCTGATTTAATAGAACTGGAATTAAAACCGACCAAACCCACTGCTATCAATCAATTCCAACTCATAACGACCCACAGACTTTCCAAGGAGCAGTTGGTGGATTCAGCCTCTGACCTTTGATTAGGAGTCATAGCACTGCACCACGATGCCACCAGGGTTTCCAGAACTGGGACAGAGATAAAAATACATAGGTAGCAGAACACATCAATTTGATGGAGAGTCTACTATTTTAGAAACAGCCAATAACAAAAAGAATGCTGTCATTTTTAATTTATTTAGAATATTTTTTGTTAAAAATATTTATCAGATCAACAAACACCATGAAGCATCAGTATTTCAAATGTATCACTGTGGCTTTCAATCTAGCTGCTCACAGAAGACACTGATTTTCTTAGACGAAATTCCATAAGCTTTTTTACAAGAAGAAAGAATATGGTTAGAAATGGATCATGTTAGAAATATTCATGAAGAAGCCTGTTAATTATTTAAGCTATATCTTTCTTTAAATCGGGTAGCCTACTTTGTAGGTAGTAAACTGAATGAAGTTTGTATTCAAGAATATATTAGTTCCTCTCCGCAAAAAGTAGAGAAATTTGTAAATTACAAAGATAGAGGTAAAACAACACTGTGACTATCAACTGAATTACCTTAGGATCATATCTTCCATGAATTTTTTGCAAGGAAATAGTTTGATTCTTAATTAGGATCGGACAATTACTGACATTAAGAGATTACAACAGTTTTGTGGGATGCTAATGTAGTAATGGAAGCTTGGGTAGCGTACTGGTTAAGAACGATGGCTTCCACTCTAAAGACTGGCAGTCTGAATCCACCAGGTGCTCTTCAGAAACTCTCTGGGTCAGTTCTGCCCCGTCCTATAGGGTTGCTGTCAGTGAAATCAATTCAGTGGCAATGGGTTTGTTTGTTTGGTTTTGTTTTTTGAATAGTAGCAATAATGTTTAAGATGCTGCAGTTTTTTTTCAGAGTTGTTTTACTGTTAGTCACATTTTTATAGATGATGTAAGCTTAGTTTATTAATGTTGGCATTAACTGAAATATGGAGACTATTATATATCTTTTTGTCTAGAGTAAGCTCTTGATTAGGGATTAATGTTTAATTTTGTAATACACATATACACGGTGATTCTGGTGAGAAAAAAAACTGGCTGCTTCTATATATGTATCATATATGTTATATACATCTTAACATTCTGATTAACTACCTAAGCTAGGGAGTAAGTCAGTATTTCTCTTTACCATGTATTTTGAATAAAACATGTACATATTTGCTGATTACATATTTGCAATGGCTTTCTATCATCTGTGCTCTACACTTGCTAAAAATGTTAAACCCAAAGGGGAACAAATGACAATAATCATTAACATGAAGTAACAATAAAGGATCTAAATTTGCAAGATCAGAATTTTCCTGTAGTTCATGATTAATGAAGGCAAATCCAGACTGAGAGCTGATTATGTGTTTCATTTTATGTGATGCCTATGGGGCTACAGTTTAAGAGAAACAGTATTGGAATCTCTCAAATCACAGTACAAGCTCAATTTGTTTTCCCGTTTGCATTGATTTTTGGATAATACTTAGCAAACTGAATCAGCAGTAATAACTCTTGCACTACAGTGTATTTTAAACAACCTGAATGTATTTATTTCCCAGTACCTAAATTTACCATTGTTTCATATAGTAACACTACATCACTTTGAATCTTAGAGTAGCTAATACTCTTGAGAACAAATAAAAATGTATCACTATGCAATTCCTGAGCCTTTTTTACAATCTCTAATTTCTATTGAATATTTACTCTAATGTCATTATGAAAGTAATCATAAGATTTGTCTCACACAAATGCTTCAGGATTTCCTTCCTTATGATTCTGTCTTCTCAACTGCTTACTTATCAGTTTATTCCTCAAAAGAAATAATACTGGCAACATAATTTACATATGAGGGGAAGGAAATGATGAATATGATAATATACATATTGTTAAAATATTAAAAACTAGTAAATTTGGATGAGAGACTTACAGTCATTTCTTACAGCATTCTTTATATTCTTTTTAGTGTTATCTCAAGATACAAAGATAAAAGAACAAAAAGACAGTCTAGAAGTTGAGCATTTCAAGCAATTAAAATCAATAAAAGATCACTGGACTTGATATAGATCAAGAATTGTGAAATAAGGCATTGAACATGTTGATCACTTTGACTCTGAAGACACGAAAAATTATGAAATATACATAATAGGGATAAAGACAGAAAGCCAGGTTGAATATTCAAATAAATATTGGAATGTGAGGAAGAACAGATAAAATAAAATTAATGGAAGAGATTGTCACACTGCAAAAAAAAATGCGAAACTGTAATTTGAGTCACAAAATATAATATTTTCCATTCTACCCAAATGAGAATCAATTTTCAACTAATGTAAGAAATAAAGCATTAAGTGAGATAGTTAGATTTGTATTGGAAAATTTTTAGCTTATCCCTGAGAAGTATCTAGCTGTGTTTTATGGTTCAAAACAGGGTCATCAAATCAATTCAGTGGGTAGCAAGAAGCATGTATTTAGAATAATAAACTGTAACTGACAATCTTAAGATTTATGCTTTTTTTTTTGCTATATTAGTGTTTATACTGGTACTGATACATAAAATGTATTTCCTATTGTGAGCTGAGGTTTAAAAACAAAATTTGAAAAATCAACTGCCCCAGTAAAGCTTTATATTTTTCCAGTAGATTCCAGGGAAACAGTTTAAGGGAGATAGGCATCATTTGGAAGAATGGATTAGTGAAAAAGAAGAATGTAAATGATAGTTCAAGGGATCTATTTCTATTTCTAAGTGTATTGGCAAAAAAAAGACACGAGCAAATTAACATTATTAAGGTTCTATATAAAGTTTTCTTCTAAAGATGATTTAATACTAGTTTATATGAATTATGCTGGAATGTGACATCCTCTTATGCAGATATAGGCACTAGTTTTGTCAGAGTACTGAAAACACTTAGAGGTCAGCTTTGGAGGTAGGTACTATCAGAGTATTTCCAAGTTGTTCAACTTTGTGTATGTGACAGACTCTGTCAGTCACAAGTGTATATTTATTACACAATTCTATTCCTCGAGTTTTGTGTTTCTGTGCTGTTGTAACTGTCCCATTGGCTAAGGAGGATGCTTAATGTAAAGATACAAAGGGACCACTTAAGGATTTGAATGCCCTTGTAGTTACTTCATGTAAAAATTGCTGAGAATCATTAGGGATACTCAAATTATACTCATAAACTCCCAAAATTTGAAAAATTTTGGTAATTTGTGCTTTTAGTTGGAGTCATTAATAGGATATATTTCTGTTGTGAAAAACTGAATGTATATGAAACTGCAGAGGAGAAGATGAAAATTACAATTAAGTGATATTCTGGTGGCTAGAGGTTTTGTTTTGGTAATCCTGAAAGAGTTCAGGCAAGTATTTTGTTATTGTCCTGCCAGTGATATCAAAGAATTCTTTAGAAATTTTGAACCAACTTGTTACATGATCCTATATAAATTTAACATTATTTATAATTATAATTCATTCAAATGCTCTTATATTTTAAGGGAAATTTAATAAACATCACAAAACACTCAGTTGAAATACATAACATATTCTAAACCAGGATCCATACTAAAAAATACTTCAAGAATGCTGATAATTTTGAAGTCTTTGATATTTTACACTTTTCCAAAATGGAGCAGAGGAAAATTTATTTTGTGAACAACTTAGACTGTTACTGAACTTTATATACATGAAATGATATGTGCTATTTTCTGCTCATACATTTCATTTATCAATAGTCATCATCTGTGATATTCATCATATTTGTTTCATGTAGCACTGATTTTTCAATTTATACATCATATTCCATTGTTTGAATATTCTAAAAAATATTCAGCTTCAACTCACAGCAACCTTTTAGGACAGAGTAGAACTGCCCCACAGGGTTTCTGAAGGGCAGCTGATGAATTTGAACTGCTTATCTTTTGTTAGCAGCTGAGCTCTTAACTACTGTGACACCAGGATATGGTGGACAGCAGCTAGTCATAATATACTATTTTTTTAATATCTTGTGTTGGTCTTACACCATTTAAGATTTTTGCACATTGGAAATGACTACACAGTAATGGGTTTGACTTTTTTGGTTTAGTCATGACAGATATTAGACTGTGCCATGGGTTGAACTGTTTCTCCCCCAAAACATCTGTCAGTTTGGCTAGTCCATTATTTCCAGAATAGTGTGGTTGTCCACCATTTTGTCACCTAATGTGATTTTCCTATTTCTGTGATGTTGGTGGAGTAGCAGTAAAGTGCTACAGCTGCTAATCAAATGGTTGACAGTTCAAATCCACTAGGTTCTCCTTGGAAAACAAATGGGGCAGTTCTACTATGTTCTATAGGGTCAATATGAGTTAGAATTGACTCAATGGCTGGGTTTCCTTTTTTGTTTTCAGATGTTCTTAAGGTAGATTAGCTATGATACATTAATGGTGCAAGACCAAGCTACAAGATTAGGTTGTGTCTTAAACAAATCTCATATGAGATATAAAAGAGAGAACGGAGCAGAAGGACAGAGACCATATACTATTAAGAGTTGTGAAAAGAGAAGAGTGCATCCTACAGACCCATGTTTCTTGCCCTGAGAAGCTTTTAGTCCAAGGAAAGATTGATGACAAGGATCTTCCTCTAGGCGCAACAAAGAGAGAAATTCCTCCTGAGGACCTGACCCCTGCTTTTGGACTTTTAGCCTACTAGACTGTGAGAAAAGAAACTTGAATTTGCAGAAGCCATCTACTTGTAGTACATTTGCTATAACAGCACCAGATAACTAAGAAAGACTGTACCTTTCCTTTCGTGTATAGTCCATGCTAGTTTGAGTTTGGAGACATGTCAGTCTCCCAAAATGAATTTGAGATGTATCCTCCCATACTCTATTCTCAATAATAAACTTTAAAAAAAAAGTGAGTATTTGTAAGATTGATAGTATTTTTTTTATATTTTTATTTATTTTCTTATTTAATGTGACTGAGTGAAAATGTACATTCCCATATAAATTTACACAGTATTTTTTTTAATTAAATATTTGTAAGAATAGACCACTGTAGTCATCTAGGTCTAAAGTTTTATTTTTAATTGCTATTTATCTTCTTCACTGTTATATAGCTATTAAACTTTTCGAAGGGTCCTTATTTTAGTTTGTTGAGTTGTATTTTTCAAGAAATACATAAACTTTATCTACGTTGTAACTTTTTGATGCAGAAGTTGCTATGATCACCCACAGAATCAGAATCAGACGTAGCCCCACTCAAGATCTAACTCAAATCAGACGTAGCCCCACTCAAGATCTAGCTCAAATACTAAACTGAACATATACACCAAGACGTTACAGAAAGGTTTATTTTTACTTCATAATTGAGTTCTGGTGGCTTAGTATTAGAATTTGCTGCTAATTGAAGATCTGCTGTTCAAATCTACCAGCCCTCCTTGGAAACCCTATGGGGCAGTTTCTGAACAATTAATCTTTAAATGAAAACTAATTTTAAAATCTGTAGAACAAGTTAAAAGAAATATACCTAAAACAAAGCATTGGCATGCACTGACAAGAAAATTGAAATTCAGAAAAAGAAGTCTACAGAATTCTCTGTTAACCTAGAAAGGCAAGATTATGAAGGACAGATAGCTCTTATTCTCTGGTGAAATTCAAGGGGATAAGATTGATCTTTCCCTATTGACTAAGGTAAAGCTTTAGGTCGCATTTTTAACTCATGTTTTGAACAAGGTCAGAAGGATAACAATTTGATATGCCTCATGTGGCAGTACTAAAAATAGTAAACCTTAGATTGTTGTACCATTTATGTTCTGTTCAATGAATAATTTAAATATGTCTGGATCTCTGGGGTATTAAAAGGTACTTAAATGACAATTTCAACATTTTTTCTAAATTTTTATTCTTGTCATGTAACAATTTTGTATCTTGGTTTAATTTTGTAACTTTTTCCCAGTGGATTTGATCTAAAGTGTCCTTCATTAACGTTCCTTAGGAAATCTCTAATCATAGTAGCCAATGAAGTATACAAGTTGTTTACATTTAATCTTGTTGTTTGAAGAAGAGAGTTTATGATTTTTAGATAATTTATATAGTATTTTAATGTTGAAGAGTGTAAATCTTTGGATCAATCAGTGTCCTAGAACCCAAACCAGAAATACCAATTTGGACAAATAATCTAATATCACAAAGCCTGAGTTTTCTTATCAGGATAGAGGTAATGATAACAACAAAAATTAGATTGTAGGCCACTGTATGAATTGAACAAAAGCACTCACACAATGCATTTGGCATTTTACCAGACACTCAATTGCTAGTCAGTAATCATAAACTATCTCTATTTGACTGTAAGTTAAAGAAATCTTGTGACTCAGCCATCTTATAACCCTATTAACTAAAATATTTTGTAACTGTGGATATATAATAAATACTTTGAGAATAAATTACACATTAAATTTATATTAAAAAGACATTTCAGATGCTGATGTGAATGATGGCTTCAAGTTTTTTTACTAATCACCAGGGTTCTCAAAACACTTCTTACTGAGACTTGTAAAACCTTTGAATCCAGTAATACAAAATTACTGCATAAAAATACATATTTTAAACCTCTTGTTGTATGCCATCAAATTGATTGTGACTCATTGTGACCCCATGTGAGTGGAACTGTCCCAAAAGTTTTCTCGAGTCTCATCTTTATAGGAACAGATCACTAGGACTTTGTCCCTCAGTCACTAAGTGAGTTCAACCTATCAAACATTTGGTTAGCAGTGGAGTGCTGAACTGTTGCATACCAGAGCTCATGGCATCCCTTAAAATTAGGAGAAGCTGTGTGAAGGATACAATAGAACTTTGTATTTGTTTTGCAAGTTTTCAAATTCTGAAATTATTACAAAAAAAAGAAGTGCAAATTTTTTGATCAAAATATAAAACTCAGGAATAAATCTAACCAGAAAATAACAGCCCTTTACAAAGAGAACTACAAGTCCTTACTACGAAAAACTAAGAGACTTACATAAATGGAGAAACCTACCCTGCTCATGGATAGGAAGACTTAACATTGTGAAAAATTTCTATTTTGCCCAAAGCAATCTGCTTATATAATGCAATCCCAATACAAATTCCAATGAAATGGAGAAACAAATTACCAATTCTGTTTGGAAAGGGAAGAAGCCCTGGATAAGTAAAGCACTACTGAAGAAGAAGAACACACTGGGAGGCCTCTCACTACCCAACTTTAGAAACTATTACACTGTCACAGTAGTCAAACAGCCTGGTACTGGTACAAAAAGAGACAGATAGATCAATGGAACAGAATCAAGACCCCAAAGATGACACCATCTTCCTATGAACAGTTGATATTCGACAAAGGCCCTAAGACATTAAACTGGGAAAAAAACAATCTCTTCAACAAATTCAAAATTGGATAGCCATCTGCAATAAAGTGAAACAAGACCAATATCTTACACCTTATAGAAAAACCAACTCAAACTGGATGCCAGCCAAGCCAAGTGCCATCGAGTCGGATCTGACTCATGGAAGACCCAAATATCAAATCTAAAACTATAACACTCATCCAAGAAAAAGTAGGAACAACAATGGAAGTTTTAATACACGATGTAGACAAACTTCAAAATCTATCAAGCAAACCACAGACAACAGAAGAGAAAATAGATAAATGGAAACTATTAAGAATCAAACACTTTTGCTCATTCAAAGACTTTATTAATAGAATTAAAAGGCCACCTACAGAATGGGAAAAAATATTTGCCAACTATATGTCAGACTGATGCCTGATCTTCATAATCTAGAAGGTACTAAAAAAATGTTAATAATAAAAAGATAAATCATCCAATTATGCATTGGACAAAGGAGATAGACAGACACTTCTCTCAGGAGGAGATCCAGGCAACCAAAAAAACACATGCGGACATGCTCACGATCATTAGCTATTAAAGAAATTCAAATCAAAACTACAATGAGATACCATCTCAACCCAACAAAGTTGCTATGATCCAAAAAATGCAGAATAACAAATGTCAGAGAGGCTGTGGAACTCTCCTACACTGTTGGTGGGACTGTAAAATGGTGCAACCTCTTTGGAAAGCAGTCTGGCGCTTCCTTAACAAGCTGGCAATAGATATACTATTTGACCTAGTAATTCCACTGCTCAGAATATAGCCTACAGAATTAAGGCCATTCACAGCAACTGACATTTGCACATAAATGTTTATCACAGCACAGTCCACAAAAGCAAAAAGATGGATTCAACCCAGATGGCCAACAACAGAGGAACGGATAGGTAAACTATAGCATGTATACTCAATGGAACACTATGCAATGATAAAGAACAATGACTGCAGGAAACATCGCATAACCTGGTTTCAACTGGAGGACGTTATGTTGAGTGAAAGTATTCAGCAACAAATGGACAAATATTGTATGAGACCCCTACAATAAGAACTTAAAAACAGACTCATGCATAGAAGAAAAGATTCTTTGAGAGCTGCAAGGGTGGAGAAAGAAGGAGGACAAGGTGGGTAGGGTTTAGATTAGATAGCTGATAGAAATTTGGTTGGGTGAATTCTGGAACACCACATATTAGAAAGAAGATCAATATTAACTGGATTCAACATAACATGATTACTCCCCAATCTTAATCCAATATTACAAGGACAGAGTAGCTGGGGCAGGGGGCTGGAGACCATGCTTTCCAGGGAAACTGTGGCCAACTGACATAACTAGCATTTTGCTAAGGCAGTCTTCTGCACCCCACATTGGTGAGTGGTGTCCGGAGTCTTCAAAGCTGCCAAGCTGCCATCTGAGGGTACAGCAAATGATCCCAACTTAGCAAGAACAGATGATCACCAAGGACCAAAATGACATGGGGGAAAGAGAACCCAGAAGACAGACAGACCCATGTGAGTGGTTGACTACATTGACTTGTGACCAGAAGAACTGGATGGTGCCTGGCTACCACCAGTGGTAGCTGTGATGGAGCTCTCAAAGTTGAGTCTTGCTGGCAACACAAAAATAAAAAGGAGTGTACCCTGAGATCTCCACTAAGACCACAATTGATCATCCACAGGCCTCGGAGTTCCCCCGGAAGCATGGCCCCTGGCCCTGATGCTGCCCCTGTCCATAAATCATAATGTAGTCCAACTCTCGAACAGGAATTGATTGGACTTGGCAACACAGAGTAACCATATCATGTGTGCACTGTATGGTTCTACACATCTATAGTATGTCATCTGGCTGACCTCTTACTGGAGGAAGTGGCATGGGTGGAGAGGAGGGGACAGGAGTCTGTAGAGAAGATAAGACATGTATGGTGCAGAGAGGAAGAATGTGCTGTCACCGGGCACTGAGAGCAGTGGGAGCTGCATATAGGTGGTCATGTAAATTTATATGGGAATGTACATTTTCATTCGATCATAATAAAAATAAATAGAATAAAGCTCCAAGCATACAAATTTATGAAGGACTTGACATCCCATAGGGAAGTTCCACTGCTCTCAAGTTTACAACCACTGCAGATGAAAAGGGGTAACTGTTACGACTCAAATTAGTTATTTCATAATAATTCTATTCTGACAGTGATCCTAAAAAACACTGAATCTCTCTTTTCTTCCAAAGATTTCTCTGGCAGCATTTTATCTAGATACTTTGATTAGTTGTGACTTTTTGCTAGACAAACACATCTTTGTCAGTGGTTAGCTAGTGGTAAAATGTACATAAAAGTTCTCACTGCAGAAATTTATTGTCAATTAATGAACCAGCCAAAGTCCAATCAATCTGACTGATGTTCATTTTCAAATAGTAGTCAGGATAGTTCATCAAAGTCATTGAAGTAGTAGCATATATGGTTCAGGCCATCCAGAAACTTAGCTTATCTGATTGTAAATCACAACAAATCAATATATTCTTTCTTACACTGTATATACTCTCTACATGTTTCTTATTGTATTACAAAAGGATAGAATAATCTATCAGAAAGCAGAATGACATCAAATTTGCATTAGTAATATATCACATCGACACTATGGGAGTAGTATCCTGAGTTATAACTTTTACTGTATCTTAGACTTGTTAATTCTCGTATGCATTTGTAGGTTGATAGCTACAGATTTTAAGTGAAAGCTAATTTTTATTAAGAACCAAGTTTGTGCACTCTCAAGAGATTGCAAGCACAATCGAAAGGATTGCGATTTTTGAATGTTATATATAGATTTAATGCTTCCAATATAGTAAATTTAAAATATTGGATACTCTTAAAATGTTGGGTAATACTGAGGCTTGAAAAATTTTCAGGAAGTCAGGAAAAATAGCTGTCTGATGTAATGCATATCATATATATTTAATTTCCATTAATGTTTAAATTCTTTTGTCCCACAATGTCACTAAATACAAAACATAACATGTATTCATGATATGAATCCTGGTGCCAACCTGTAGACTCTGTCAACTAAAAGAAAAAAATTAAATAAGGAATGCATTGCATCTTATAATAGCTTACACATGTCTCTTGCAATGCAATCTTAGCTATTTGGCTCATAACATCCTATTCTGGCTATTAAGCTCCCTTGTTCCCATAATCCTGTTTGAAATCTACTGTTTTGCCTTTTTGTAATGAATTTTGAAGAACAAATATTAGTAATTATATAATAAACTCTATCTATTCTATATAAATGGATTTCCTCAATACAATGAAATGTTATTAAGGTAATACTAAAGGCTAGTATTAACTCTGCATTTGAAGAGGTCTTTAGAATATATTTCCTTAAACTGAGAAGTATTTTTCCCTGTATAGTGTTCCTCCTTATCTATTGTGGTGGATTTTACTCAAAGTCTATTTTGTCAGAAATTAATATTGCTACTCCTGCTTTTTGGGGACTGTGGTTTGCTTAATACATATTTTTCTCATCCTTTGAGTTTTCGTCTTTAAGTCTAAGATGTTTCTCTTGTAGGCAGCATGTAAATAGATTGTGGGATTTTTTTAAATCCAATCTGCCACTCTATTACTTTCAGCATAATCATTGATAGGTAGAGTCTATTGGTGTTGTTGACACGTTTCTCACTTAATTTTCTGTGCTGAGTTGTTTTTCTTTGTGTATTTTGACTTCATCTTTTCACTGTCATTAGTTTTGTGTTTGCAGCATCTTTATGTTTGTCTTTTCTTTATTTTGATGTGTAAGGTTGCTATTTTCCTTTGCAGTTACCTTAGTATTTACCCCTAGTTTTGTAACTTTAAAGCAGTCTTTTATTTCTTTATATCACTTTGACTTCTCCATATCAAAGATCTATGACTACATTTTTTATTCTCTCATTTTTGTTATAATGTTGTCATCTTTTACATAATGACACCTCATTAAAATAACATGTATTTTTCTTGGCTTAAATACCATAAATAATATTTTAAGTTCAATATTACCTAGAAACAATTAAGTATGTATATATTTATAACTGTAAGATTTACTAGTTTTATATTATTCTTAAAATAAATGTTTAATTTTCAGATAATTGTAGATTCACATGCAGTTATAAGAATCTATACACAACAGTTACCAGTAAGCTGTAACCAGTTTCTCCAATGGTAACATTTTGCATTACTATAATATTATAACCAGAACATTGACATTGATACATTCCCAATACAAAACACTTCCTTCACCACAAAATGCCCTCAGCTGGCCTTTTATAGCCAAATACTTGTACCCCACCTGCAACCTTCATCATAGATCTCTCTACACCACCAATTTGTTTTCATTTCTCTAATTTTGCTATTTCAGAATGTTATACAAATGATTTTTCAAAGAGTAAGATTAGTTCATTTTAATGAAGTTCACCTTTTTTTTTTTAATGCACTATTCTTTGGTAAAAAAAAAAAAAAGCCAAGTGCTATTGAGTTGGATCCAACTCATGGTGACCCTAGATCCTGAAGATGTCCCCTCATTTTTTTTCTTAAGTTTTGTAGTTTTATATTGTAAATTTAAGTCTATAATCCATTATTAAGTTTTTGTACTAATTAACTTCTAGTAGTACACCTACATAAACCCCATGAGCCAAGTGCCGTTGAGTCGGATCAAACCCCCATGAGAGTGAAAATATTTTACATGTGTAATTTTTACATACTTTTAAATGGACATAAAGATTATCGAACTGTAAAATTTGAAGATGTTTCTTCATAAAATTTATCGTTAAATGCATTCAGTGTGTATTGCACTTTAAAATATTTGTCTTGCAATCTGTTTTTGTAAAGTCCCCAGAGATAATTAGTGGATACTTGTGAGACACTCTTGGATCATGCTCATCTATTTGCATACACAGTCTATATTGGATAAATTTTAACACAAAATATGTTCTATAACACGGATTTATTATTGTGCAACTAGTAGCTGTCCCAAAGAAAAGAAATACTGAGAATAAAAGAAATCTTCTTGAAATGTTAATTAAATATCTGTGATGAATGAAATGCTGACTTTAAGTTTTTGCTCAGACATATCCAAAGAGCTACAAAGAGCAACATTCCCGACTTTACAACTTAAAAAAAACAGTGAGTTCATGGAATTTTTTGCATGTGATAGAATGGTTGGGATGGTTAGGAAAGCAGCAAGTGAAAAGCACTTTACCACTAAAGAATACATTCTGAGTTAAGTACTACATCAGGGAGGGCAGGAACACAGAAAATTAATGAATTAATAAATTATGTGTTCATACGTTACCAAGGGAAAATTGTGAAATAGTAAAGACTGTATTAATAAATCACTGACTCCCGACTCGACGGCACTTGGCATTAATTAAAAGAAAATAAACCTATAAATCTAATGTAAAAGTACAGGCAACTAATCTTCTAGGATACATCTATACTGAAAGAAAATTTTTATATTCATTGATCAGCCACTCATATTTTTATTTATATCATTGGGTTTTAGTAGGCCAGCCCCCATTTTAAATTACATATTCTGTTCATTTATCCTTAAAAAGCAAAAGTAAAGTCTATTTTTGTTTATGGTGTCAGACTATTTTCATTACTAGGATGGAAATAGGGATTACTTTGAAGAAAGGAGATTTATTCTACATACACACAAGATAGCTTCCAAGGTTAAAATGAATAATTTTGTCTTTAGTCCTAGTTTCAATAATTTATAAAATGACATGGAAGTCTTCCAAAACATATCCTCCTTTGTCACCTGTTATTGTTGGGTTGTGGATATCAGAGGGTTTTTATTCTTTTCTACAGTTATGAAAACAGATATTAACTATCTTAGTTTGGAACTTAAACATGTACTAAAATGATAAGAAATGACAGATGTGCCTAACATTAACTTCAATATTTCCTATCCAATTAAAGCACACATTGTATTATGACTTTTATAAAGGGATCTAATCATTGTAGACACAGAGAACACAAAATTCAAGATGAAAATATTTAGTATATTAACCTACTCTTTTGCCACTTCTATTTCTCTGAAATAAAACACACACAGAGATACACTAAATAAATAACTGTTTTGTAGTAAAAGAGATACTATAAAGTTTAAACTTGTAAAATACAAACAGGTCAAAATACAAGACAAAGCCAGCAAACAGAAGTTTTATGTGTCTCTCCTCAGTTTCAGCAGTTTTCCTCCACATTAGAGATGATCACTATACTAATTTAGGCTGCAAGCACATTCTCACACAGAAACAAATGAACAAACACGCACATACATCTGGGGTGAGCAAGAGAAAGGGAGACACGAGGAAAACACAGTCCTCAGTTTCATTTGCCTCCAGTCATAAAATTGGTATTTGAGAAGCTGAGTGAATCCTAAATAAAATAAAACAAAGAAATCTATGAAAAAAATATTATAATGAAACTTGGAAAATGTAAGACAAGGAAAAACCATGAAAGCAGCCAGAGAAAATTTACACTTTATATAAAAGGGAAAAAAAATATTTAAATAACAGTAACCAATGAAGAGGTCAGAAAAAAGTGGCACAACAGTTATTAAAGTGCTGAAAGAAAGGGACTGTTAACCGCAAATTCTACACTCAGTGAAGATAATCTTCAGAAAGTCATGGAAATCATGACATTGCCAGATGAATAAAAACTAAGAGAATGTGTTACCAGCATACCTAATCTAAAAGAATGGCTAACCAAAGTCCTCTAAAGACAAAGGAAGTTACAAAAGGAGGAAGAAAGAACATAATAAGCAAAATTAAGGAGAAATACAAAAGGTTTTCCTTTTATTCTTTGGTTCTCTGAATTACAGCAAATGCTTCACTAAAATATTATAACACTAGTATAGTTATAAATGCACATAGAAGAAATATTTAAGACAATTATAAATAGCATGGTAAAGAAACATAAACTGAGATACGGTTTCTAGTCTTCCCTCAAATTAGTAAAATAATGACAACAGTTGAATGGAGTAAGTTACACATATAAAATGTAATACCTAGAGCAATCACCAGAGATGGCTTTAAAAAACAATCTGGATAAGTTAAACTGAATATTTTTAAAGCTTAAGTAGCTACAGGAAAGCAAGAAAAAGAAGTTAGAGAAACAAATAAAAACTACAATAGAAATTAAAAAGGGGGACTGAGTCAAGATGGCAGACTAAGCCCTCCTCTCCTTATATCCCTCTGGAAATCAAGACCTGAATTGACAATCAAACAGAGCCTTCTGATCACCTAATCAGCCTCAGGACACGGCACAGAGCTGTTAATTGGGACTTCAAACCACTCAGAGAAAAACCTCCTCTCTTCCGCTGACTCCCGCCCCTGGCTAGCCCCGGCTCTCACAGACGCAAGGTAAACGCAACAGTTTGACTTTTTTTTTCCTCGGTCTCGGCTGGCGGGCGGAGCTGGGTCCTGCCTGGCGGCTGGACTCAGACGCGCTGCTGGGGGGATAGGACGGCGAAATTCCCATATTCTGAGAGCCAGGCTCGGGACTCTGTTAATCTAGCCACTTTGAGCCTTTCGTTTTGTAGCTGCCTTAGCGGGGTTTGTGTGGAGCTTCACGGTCAGTGTGCTGGACGCCATGTTGGTACAAAGGTTTTAGCGGTACCTCGTTCTTACCCTGGGAGCCAGCGCCTGCAAACGGGACAGCGCTTCTCCGACAGAAAAGTAGTGATGTTGCACAGTGCTGCCTACGTTGGGGGCCCTGCAACAGAAGCACAGGAATCACTACCTCTCGGCACCTTTAGCCCCTCTGTCTGCTGCCTGTGTGGAGGACGCCATCTTGGATATGGTGGCAACAGCTGGACCTAATTCTTAGCTTGGGAGCCAGAGCCTGCCCACAGGAGAGCACTTTTCTATCATAAAAGCAGTACTCGATGCAGTGTTGGCTAAGGCTAGGCCCTGTCGGCAGAGGCCAACAGGGCAGTAGCATTGCTGTATTCTGAACTAGTTTGTTATCATCTGGGGTTCGATATAGCGGCACTTACTTTGTCAGATGAGAAGAGGGACCTCTATAACTGAAAACCTAACTGACTTGTGAACTGGTCAGATACCTTTTGCTTTACATTTGAAGACAGCCTAGAGAAATATTTGCAATCCATCCTCACAGTACCTCTTCCAGCCTCTATATACTCACATGGGACCCCAAAAGCAACAGACAATTGTGGCATACAAGCAATCACTCATGGCTTCAGAAGGCTCCCAAACAAAGCAACCAAGGAGTTTTCCAGATGAAGAAACTTTTATGAAAGCATCAGGAAGTGAATACAAATTGATTATATACAGAGCCCTTCTAGACCTTATACAAAATGAAGCAGAACAAAATGAAAAATTAAGCAAGTTGTTCGATCTGATGGAACACCAGTACTCTGAAATCCAACAGATGACGAAGAAAATCAAAGACATAGAAACTTCCATGCAAAGCCAAGAAAACAGAATGGAACAAATGGAAAAAAGAATTTCTGATTTGGAAGACAGAGCTACTGATGCCAGCATTTATGAGCAGAAATCAGAAAAAAGAAACAAGAAAAATGAAGAAACATTAAGAAGCATGTGGGACTCTATTAAGAGGAACAACCTTCGATTAATTGGAGTCCCTGAACAGGGTGAGACATCTGAGAACACAGAGAGTATTGTTGCTGAGCTGCTGAAAGAAAACTTCCCAGAAATCATGAAGGAAGAGAATATAGACATCTCAGATGCATATCGTATGCCACCCAATATTGATCTCAAAAGAAAGACTCCAAGACATATTATAATCAAGCTTAACAAAATGAAACATAAGCAGCAACTCTTAAAGGCAGCAAGACTCAAGGCAAAGCTAACATTCAGAGGGAAACCCTGTAGGCTCTCGTCACATTTCTCAGCAGAAACCATGCTGGCACGGAGACAGTGGCATGACACATTGAAAGTCTTGAAGGAGAAGAACTTCCAACCAAGAATTATATATCCTGCAAAACTATCTTTCACATACGAAAATGAAATTAAGACATTCTCAGATAAACAGAAACTCAGAGACTTTGTGAAAACCAAACCCAAACTACAAGAAATACTGAAATAAATTCTTGGCTTTGGCTTAGAAGAACGAAACCACTAACTTTATATTTTAGAACGACACACTACTCAATACTCTATTCATTTAGGGAAGGCTCCAAAGCAAATCACAGCTTTGATTTGGCAAGAAGCAATCCAGTGATCATCATGCAAACTATGGTGTCATCATAATAAAAAGAGGGATGTACTACAGTCGTTATAGTCCTTCCAGGTGGAGAGGAAGATGACAAGACTGGTAGCAATTAAAATGGGGTTTCTAAATAGTTTATTAAGGGGGTTCATAGGGGCAGCTATAAAGCACAACAAACATGTATCATACCGTTTCAAGAAATCTAAAACACGAGTCTCAACAAATATAAAACCAGCTCTGAAAAAGGTGAAAAATCAACTCACAAAAAAGAGTGTCCCAGAACAGACTAATAAGAATAACAGAGAAAACATCAACATAAAAATAAACATATTACAATGGCAGCAGTGAACACATACCTATCAATAATTACATTGAATGTGAATGGACTGAATGCTCCAGTAAAAAGACACTGAGTGTCATCTTGGATCAAAAGACACGACCCATCCATATGTTGTCTATAAGAAACTCACTTGAGACCTAAAGACAGGAACAAACTGAAAATTAAAGGATGGAAGAATACATATCAAGCTAACAATGAACGAAGAAGAGCAGGGGTGGCAATTCTAATCTCAGACAAAATCAATTTTAATGTCAAATCCACCATCATGGACAAACATGGACATTATTTATTGCTAAAAGGTTCAGTACACAAGCAAGACTTAACTATATTAAATATTTATGCAACTAATGTCAGAGCACCTAAATATGTCAAAGAAACACTGACTACACTCAAAACAGAGTTACATGACTCCACAATAATAGTGGGAGACTTTAATACTCCACTCTCATTACTAGACAGATCATCTAGAAAAAAGCTCAGTAAAGATACAGAAGACCTCATTGACACAATCAACCAACTAAACCTCATTGATATATACAGAACTTTCCACCCATCAGCAGACAACTACGCCGTCTTCTCCAGTGCACATGGAACATTCTCCAGAATTGACCACGTGATAGGCCATAATACAATGCTCAACAAAATCCATACCATTGAATTACTGCAAAGCATCTTCTCAGATCATAAAGCCATCAAAGTTGAAATCGATAGCAGAAAAAACATAGATAGAAAGTGGAACTCTTGGAAACTCAACAACATCTTGCTCAAAAAAACATGGGTTATAGAGGAAATCAAGGATGAATTAAAGAAATTCATGGATTCCAATGAGAACCAAAACACTTCCTACGAGAACCTATGGGATACAGCCAAAGCAGTGCTCAGAAGTCTGTTTATCTCCATAAATGCACACATCTGGAAGGAAGAAAGAAACCAAATCAAGGAACTAACTTTACAGCTTGAACAAGTAGAAAGAGAACAACAGAGGAACCCCTCGGGCACCAGAAGAAATGAGATCATAAAGATTAGAGCAGAGCTAAATGAATTAGAGAATAGAAAAACAAATGAAAAAATGGAAAAGGCCAAAAGCTGGTTTTTTGAAAAGATCAACAAAATTGATAAACCACTGGCTAAACTTACTAAAGAAAAGCAGGAAACAAATAACCCAAATTAGAAATGAGAGGGGAGTTATCACCACAGACGCAACAGAAATCAAAAATATCATAACAGAATACTATGAAAGACTGTACTCTAACAAACTTGAAAACCTAGGGGAAATGGACCAATTCCTTGACTCATACCACCTACACAAATTATCACAACGTGAAGCAGAAGAACTTAATAAACCCATCACAAAGGAAGAGATTGAAAAGGTCATCAAAACACTGCCAACCAAAAAAAGTCCGGGCCCAAATGGCTTCATGGCAGAATTCTACCAAGCATTTAGAGAAGAGTTATCCCCAATACTACTGAGACTATTTCACAGTATAGAAAGGGATGGAGTACTCCCAAACTCTTTCTATGAAGCCAACATAACCCTGATACCTACACCAGGGAAAGATCCAACAAAGATAGAGAACTACAAACCGATATCACTCATGAATCTAGATGCAAAAATCTTGAACAAAATTCTTGCCAATAGAATACAACAACATATCAAGAAAATAATCCATCATGACCAAGTGGGATTCATACCAGGGATGCAAGGCTGATTCAACATCAGAAAAACAGTTAATGTGATTAACCACATAAATAACACAAAAGACAAGGATCACCTGATTCTGTCCATTGATGCCGAAAAGGCATTTGATAAAGTCCAACACCCATTCATGCTAAAAACTCTTAGCAAAATGGGCATAGACGGCAAATTCCTCAACACAGTAAGGGCCATTTATACAAAGCCAATTGCCCACATCATCCTGAATGAAGAGAGACTGAAAGACTTTCCGTTGAGATCAGGAACTAGACAAGGATGCCCACTGTCACCTCTCCTATTCAACATTGTGCTAGAAGTTCTAGCCAGAGCAATTAGACAAGACGAAGAAATAAAGGGCATCTGTATCGGCAACAAGGAAGTTAAAATCTCCCTGTTCACAGATGATATGATTGTATATGCAGAGAACCCCAAGGAATCTATAAGTAAGCTACTCAAACTGATAGAAGAGTTCAGCAAAATCTCAGGATACAAGATAAACATAAGTAAACCAGTAGGATTCCTTTATACCAACAACGAGACTGTTAAGGAGGAAATTATTAAATCAATACCATTTATGATAGCCCCTAAGAAGGTAAAGTACCTAGGAATTAATCTAACCAGAGAAACAACAGACCTTTACAAAGAGAACTACAAGCCCTTACTACAAGAAACTAAGAGAGACTTAGATAAATGGAAAAACCTACTCTGCTCATGGACAGGAAGACTTAACATTGTGAAAATGTCTATTTTACACAAAGCAATTTATTTATATAATGCAATCCCAATACAAGTTCCAGCATCATTTTTTAATGAGATGGAGAAACAAATCACCAATTTTGTTTGGAAAGGGAAGAAGCCCTGGATAAGTAAGGTACTACCAAAGAAGAAGAACACACTGGTAGGCCTCTCATTACCCGACCTTAGAACATACTACACTGCCACAGTGATCAAAACAGCCTGGTACTGGTACAAGAACAGACAGATCGATCAATGGAACAGAATTGAGACCCCAGAGATGACTCCATCTGCCTATGAACAGTTGATATTCGACAAAGGCCCTAAGACATTAAACTGGGGTAAAAACAGTCTCTTCAACAAATGGTGCTGGCAAAATTGGTTATCCATTTATCTGCAATAAACTGAATCAAGATCCATATCCTATACCTTCTACAAAAACCATCTCCAACTGGATAAAAGACCTAAATATCAAACCTAAAACGATAAAGCTCATCCAAGAAAAGGTAGGAACAAAAATGGAAGTTTTAATACACAATGAGGACAGACTCCAAAATCTGTCAAAGAAACCTCAATCAACAGAAGAGAAAATAGATAAATGGGAACTATTAAGAATCAAACACTTTTGCTCATCCGAAGACTTTATTAATAGAATTAAAAGAACACCCACAGAATGGGAAAAAATATTTGGCAACTCTATGTCAGATCGACGCCTGATCTCCGTAATCTATAAGATACTACAAAATATCAATAAGAAGAAGATAAACCATCCAATTAAGCGATGGGCAAAGTAGATGGACAAACACTTCACTAAAGAGGAGATCCAGGCAGCCAAAAAACACATGCGGATATGTTCACGATCTTTAGTTATTAAAGAAATTCAAATCAAGACAACAATGAGATACCATCTCACCCCAACAAGATTGGCCATGATCCAGAAAACACAAAACAGCAAATGCTGGAGAGGCTGTGGAGAAAGTGGAACCCTCCTACACTGTTGGTGGGGTTGCAAAAATGGTCCAGCCTCTTTGGAAGGCAATCTGGCACTTCCTTAAAAAAATGGATATCGATATACCATTTGACCCAGTAATTCCACTACTTGGAATATATCCTACAGAATCAAGGCCTTTCACACCAACGGACACATGCACCAGAATGTTTATCGCAGCACAGTCCACGATACCAAAAAGATGGAATCAACCCAGATGCCCAACAATAGAAGAATGGATAGGTAAACTATGGTACATATACTCAATGGAGCACTACGCAATGATAAAGAATAGTGATGATTCCAAGAAACATCTCCTAACCTGGTTTCAACTGGAAGACATTATGTTGAGTGAAAGTAGTCAGCGACAAAAGGACAAATATTGTATGAGACCTCTACGATAAGATCTCAAAAACAGACTTGTGTATAGAAGAAAAGACTCTTTGACAGCTGCAAGGGAGGGGAGGGATAGGGGGTTGGGGGGGAGGGTTTAGTTTAGATAGTTACTAGAAATCTAGTTGGGAGAAAGCGGTGATAGCACACATTAGAAACAAGAACAACATTAAGTGTACTTCAGCATAACTTGAATACTCCTTCCATCTTAACTCAATACTGCAAGTATAGAGTAGCTGGGCCGGGGGGCGGCGGACCATGCTGTTAGGTGAATTCCACGCCAATTGGTACAATTAGCATTTTGCTAAGAGAGCTCTCTGCACCCCACATTGGTGAGTGGTGTCTGGTGTCTTAAAAGTTGTCAAGCTGCCATCCGAGGACACAGAAAATGGTCCCAACTCAGCAGGAATGGATGCTCACCGAGGACCAAAATGACATGCAGTAAAGACAACCGAGAAGACAGAGAGACCCACAAGAGTGGGTGCCTACATCGACTTGGGACCAGAAGAACCAGACGGTGCCCAGCCACCACCAGCTATAGCTACGATGGAGCTCACAGAGAGGAGTCTCACTGGCAACACAAGACTAAAAAGAGGTGCATCATGAGATCTCCACTAAAAGACCTCAGTTGGTGGTCCAGCGGTTTTGGAGTTCCTCTGAGAGCATGGCCCCCTGCCCTGATGCTGCCCTTTCCCATAAATTATAACAAAGGTCCACTCTTTGGTCAGGAATGGATTGGACTTGGCAATGTAGAGTAACCATATATTGGAAGCACTTTATGGTTCTATACATCTATAGGATATCATCTTGCTGACGTCTGCCTGGCAAAGGGGAGTGGATGGAGAGGAGGGGAAAGGAGGCTGTTGGGAGGGTGAGACATGTATGCAGCAGAGAGAAATAGTGTGCAGTCACTGGACAGGGAGAGCAGTGGAAGCTGCATATAGGTCCGCATGTAAATTTATATGTGAATGTACATTTTCACTCAGTTATATTAAATAAAAATAAAAATTTAAAAAAAAAGAAATTAAAAAAATGTTTGGCTGAAGTCTTAATAGATTAAAAATTATATGAATTGTAATGGTTTAAATACACAATTAAAATACAGAGATTGGTAGAACAGAATTTTTTAAAATGACCAAACTATATGTTGTCTATGAGAAATTCTTTTTAACTATGAAATAAGCATGCTGAAAATAAAAGAATGGACAAAATTTTATTATGTTAATATCAATCTAAGAAAAATATGAGTGGTTATGTAGATATAAGATAAATTTCAGAGAAGGATAAGCTACCATACACAGATAAAAAAGAAAATACTCTTTGCCATCAAGTTCATTCCAACTCATAGCGACCCTATAGGGTATCTAATGAGGGATCTAATTATTGTAGACATAGGTAGAACCTCCCCATAGAGTTTCCAAGGAGTGGCTGTAGGATTCTTACTGCCAGCCTTTTGGTAGCAGCCAGAGTTCTTAACCACTGTACCACCATGGCAGCAGACACAGAGAAGGATAATATGTAATGATAAAACAGCCAATCCATCAAGAGTACTTAAACTCTTATATGTATATCAACCAAATAACTGAGCTGTAAAATACATTAACAAAATCTGACAAGCAGAGGAAGAACAGACAAATCCTTAATTATACCTGGAAACTTCAATAGTAGTCTCTAAACAATTGATAAAACAATGAAACAGATAATCAATAAAGATATAGAAGTAGTCAATGACACAACCAGCAGATCTAATCAATATTTATAGAAAAGTCCATCCAACAGCAGAATATATATCATTTTCAAATGTCCACAGAATATATATCTAGATATCCTAAGCCATTAAACAACTTCTAGAATAAAGTCAACTTGATTATAGTGCCTTTTCATTTTTATATATATGCCCACCTCTTTTGTTTTTCATATTCTCTGGAAGAGTTTTTATAGGGTGGAATTCATTCTTCCTTGAAAGTTTAGTAAAAATTAACCACTAGCCCTACTTGGGTCTGAATATTGTATGTGTGTGGGTGGGTGGGTGTGGGTGCATGAGTATGGC
This sequence comes from Heterohyrax brucei, assembly GCA_028571685.1. Lineage (NCBI taxonomy): Eukaryota > Metazoa > Chordata > Mammalia > Hyracoidea > Procaviidae > Heterohyrax > Heterohyrax brucei. Next base: position 93,453,510 of record CM053146.1, read on the forward strand.
AGTTATTTATTAATTTATTTATATTCTATCAGGTGACAAGTGGGGCAGTGGTTAATATTACTTGGCCGCTAACTGTAAGATTAGCAGTTTAAGCACATCAGCGGCTCTGTAAGAGAAAGATGTGGAAGGAAGATGTAGCAGTTTGCCTCTATAAAGATTTGCAGCCTTGGCATCAGTTCTACTCTGTCTATGGGGTCTCTGTAAGTTAGAATAGACTTCACAGCAGTGGGCTGGCTTTTTTGACTTATTCTATTTAATATTAATAGCAACATTCATGTTTCCTATTATTGCTTGCATCATTTTCATAAAGTATATATTTAAAGCATTTTACAACTTTATACAAATTACCACAACCATCAAAGTTTTTATAGTATTCAATTCTTATTACTTTAATGTCTAGAATCAAGAACAGTTCTTTCCAATGGAAGTACAATTACAATGTGAATCCCAAATCTAAGCTACAAGTGTAATTCAAGTTTCTCTAGTAGCTGCAATAAAAATTGCAGAAGTACAAGTAAAATTAATTTTAATTCCACATTTTATTTATCCAGTATATCCAAGATATAATTATTTCAACAGGGAACATCCTATCTGTAACTAAGCCTAGCCACATTTCAAGTACTCAGTAGCCACCTGTGGTTAATAGCTACTGTACTGGACAGCAGAGCTCCAGAACATGTGTACTGAGAATCTCTCTTCCTTCTTCTATAGAGCCAAGCATCTGGTCAATTGCTAACAATTCCATTATAATTGAAAAACAAACTGTGATATGCATTGATTAGGTTTGCTGTTCAAGTTCCTAAAATCTATTATATAATTACTGATTTATTTTTCTTCCATCAAGATGTTTTTCCTAATCAACTGGAAGAATCAAGATGTCATTTTATGAAAAGGGAAAATCAGCCACAAAATGTGATTTTTGAAGATGTTCTTCTGTAATGTTATGCTTGAAAGAACATTTCAAGATCTTTCCTGAAGTACAACTCTGTCAGTTATATGATAATACCCATACAACTACAAGAAAGACCAGTTAATATGATAATTATTCAAAATTACACATCACCCACTAAAGCCAAAGGTGAAGAACCTAAAATCTTTAGTGGCTTATGCAGCCTGAAATTGATGAAACATTCAGTGAGGATACATTGATAATTACTGGTGATTGGAATGCAAAAGCTGAAAACGAAGAAGGATCAGTAGTTAGAAAATACGGACTTGGAGAAAGAAACTGCTGTACACTTGGACTTCACCAGATAGAATACAGAGAAATCTATATCTGTAGAAAGAGAGGATAGAACAGCTCAATGTCAACAGTCAGACCAAGACTAGGTACTGACTGTGGCCCAGATCATCATTTATTCATACGCAAGTTCAAGTTAAAACTGAAGAAAACTCAAAAAATTCCATGAGACCCAAAGTACAATCTTGAGCATACCCAATCTGAGTTTAGAGACCATCTCAAGAATAGATTTGATGTGCTGAATACAAATGACTGAAGATAAAATGAATTATGGAATGATGTGAAGGACATCACAAACAAGAGAGCAAAAGGTCATTAAAAACAAAGAAAAGAAAAAACTGGAGATCAGAAGAGACTCTGAGTCTGCTGTTGAATGTCAAGCAGCTAAAGCCAGCCAAAAAGCCAAGTGCCGTTGAGTCGGATCCGACTCAAAGGAAAGAATTTTAACAAAGTAAAAGAAAGGAACAAAAGCTTTCAAACAGCTATTTGAGAAGACAAAATAATGACACGTGTAAAGAGCTGGAATCAGAAAGCCAAAAAGGACGAACATGCTCAGTATTTCTCAGGGTGAAAGAACCAGAAAAATAATTGAAGATTCCAGTTGCAATGGTGAAGGATTCTGAAGGAAAAATGTTAAATCACACAGCAAACATTAAAAGAAGAGGAATAGAGTCATTATACCAAAAAGAGGTGGTCAAAACTCAACATTTCAAGAGATAGCATATGATCAGGAACCACGGTACTGAAAGAAGAAGTCCCAGTTGCTCTGAAGGCACTGTTGAAAAACAAGGATCCAGGAGCTGACAGAGTATCATCTGAGATGCTTCAACAAGTGGATGTAGCACTGGAAACCCTCACTCACTGATGCCAAGAAATTCCAAAGACAGATGTCTGGCCAACTGACTGGAACAGATCCATATTTATGCCTCCTCTAAAGGGAGGTGATCCAACTCAATGTAGAAAACATCAAACAATATCATTAACATCACATGTTTACGCATATGCAATGAGTATGAATAGCATGTTAAATTAGCATATGCAAACCTCCGCCCCCTTTAAATACCCTAAACTCAAATTATATGAGTATATTTTTTTATCTTGTCAACTCCCAAAAGCAAGATTACACTTATACCAAGAAAGAGTATTGATGCTACAAGGAAGGGTAAGGCTACTTAGCTATCACACTAAGCAGTTTCTACATAATCACATGCTACTTTAATAAGTTTATCTCTTAAGAGACATGTTCCTATATTTTAAAATAACTCACATTACAAAACAAAAAAATAGTGTTAATGTAGCTTAAACATAAAGCAAGGCACTGAAAATGCCTAGATGAGCCCCCCAAGCTCCATAAACACATGAAGGCTTGGGCCTAACCTTTTTGTTATTAGTAAACTTACACATGCAAGGATTCGCATCCCAGTGAAAATGCCTTTATGATTTTAAACTTGATCAGAAGGAGCAGGCATCAGGTACACATATGTAGCTCACGATGCCTTGCACAGCCACACCCTCACAGGATACAGCAGTAATAAAAACGTAGCAATTAACGAAAGGTAGACTAAGTTATACTGTACTAAGCTTGGCCAATTTTGTGCCAGCCACCGCGGTCATCCGAGTAACCTAAGTTAATAAAACCAGCGTAAAGCATGTTTAGAAGGTAAAATCTAAAATAAAGCCTGATTTAACTCAAGCCATAAAAAGCCAATGATTACAATAAGATAAACAACGGAAATACTTTTACTATATCTGAATACCTGATAGCTAAGGCACAAACTGGGATTAGATACCCCACTATGTTTAGCCCTAAACCTCAGCACCTACAAACAAATCTGTTTGCCAGAGGAATACCAGCAAAAGCTAAAAACTCAAAGGACTTGGAGGTGCTTTATACCCACCTACAGGAGTCTGCCCTAGAATCGATAAACCCTGATATACCTCACCGCCATTTGCCAATCCAGTCTATATACCTCCATCTTCAGTAAACTCTTAAAAGGAAACAAAGGAAGCCCAAAGATACCCATGAAAAAGTTAGGTCAAGGTGTAGCCAATAAGGTGGATGTAGACGGGCTACATTCGCTATACAACGGTGATAGGAATGTTATTATGAAACAAATAATCGAAGAATGATTTAGTAGTAAATTAAAAATAGAGAGCTTAACTAAACCAGGCCATGAAACACTCACACACCGCCCGTCACCCTCCTCAAGTACTTCCACTTAAAACAATACATAAAAACATATAAGATACCAGAGGAGACAAGTCGTAACAAGACAAGCATACTGAAACTGCTTGGAAAACTCACAGTGCAGCTTAACATAAAGCACTTGGCCTACAACCAGAAGATTTCAATTTCATTGACCACTTTGAACTAAAACTAGACCACCCACCTAACAAATTAAACTACCCTTAACACCAAATAAAACATTCAATAAACAGTAAAATTATAGCAGATAGAAAATTTACTCAGCGCTATAGAGATAGTACCCTAAGGGAAGGATGAAAGATAATTTAGTAGTACAAAACAGCAAAGAGTAACCTCTATACTTTTAGCATAATGAACTAACTAGAATAAACCCGAGAAATAGAACTGTAGCCAGAAACTCCAAAACCAGACAAGCTACCTATGAGCAGTTGTCAGAACCAATCCTTCTATGTAGCAAAATAGTGGGTAGAATTGCAGGTAGAGGAGAAAAGTCAGTGGAGCCTGGTGATGGCTGGTTGTCCAGAAGAGAATTTAAGTTTGACCTAAAACTTACCAAACAAAGACACAATTCCTCTGTAAGTTTCAGATGTATTCAAAAGAGGTACAGCTCTTTCAGTACAGGATCAAAACTTTTTTAGAGTAAAATTGACTACAATCCTAGTTGGCCTAGAAGCAGCCATCAATTAAGAAAGCATTAAAGCTCAAAACAAACTTATAAAAAAGATGCCAAAAATAGTACTCAACTTCTAAATTAAATACTGGACTAATCTATTCATATATAGAAGAGACAATGTTAACATAAGTAACAAGAATTTTTCCTCCCTGCATAAAATTAAAATATCAGAAAGGATACCCACTGATAGTGAACACACAATAAATCTATATTACCAAATAATATTTATTTAACTAATTGTTAACCCAACACAGGCATGCTCCTCAAGGGAAAGATTAAAAGAAGTAAAAAGAACTCAGCAAACACAGACCCTGCCTGTTCACCGAAAACATCGCCTTAAGCATAACACACACCTGAAGATCATTCAAAAGAAACGGAACTCCAGAAATTCTGGCAGGATTCAGAGGAGGACATGAAGCCAGGGATATCACTGTCAGTGTCTGATGAATCTTGACTAAAAGCAGAGGATACCAGAAAGATGTATACCTGCATGGTATTAACTATACCAAGGCATTCATAACAAATTTTGGATAACATTGTGAACAACAAGAATTCCAGAACATGTAATTGTGCTCATGAGGAAACTGTATATAGAACGAGAAGCAGTTGTTCAAGCAGAACATGGGGATATTGCATGGTTTAAAGTCAGGAAAGACGTCCATCAGGGTTGCATCCTTTTACCATTCTTACTCAGTCTTTATGCTGAGCAAATAATGTGAGCAAATGGACAATATGAAGAAGAACAGGGGATCAGGATTGGAGGAAGATTCATTAACAACCTGCAATATACAGAGGACACAGTCTTGATTGCTGAAACTGAAGTACTTAACTGATGAAGGTCAAAGACCACAGCCTTAATTGGGGATTAGAATTCAACAGGATAATAAAAATTCTCACAACTAGATCCATAAACAAACATTATGATAAACTGAGAAGATGAAGGTTTTCAAGGACTTCATTTTACTTGGATCCACAGTCAGCACTCATGGAACAGCAGTCAAGGGATCAAAAGACACATTGCATTGGGCAAATCCGCTGCAAAAGACCCTCTTTAAAGGGCTGAAAAGCGAAGATGTCACTTTGAAGACTACAGTATTCATGACCTAAGCCGTGGTGTTTTCAATTGCAATGTTTGTAAGCAAAAGTTCTGCAATGAATAAAGAAGACAGAACTGGCATCTTTAAATTGTGGTATTGGTGAAGAATATTGAATATACCATGGACTGGCAAAAGAATGGAAACCCTGGTGGTGTAGTGAGTTAAGTGCTATGTCTGCTAAAAAAAAGGTCGGCGGTTCAAATATACCAGGTGCTCTTTCGAAACTCTTATCAAGCAGTTCTGCTCTGACATCTAGGGTGGGTCATGGTGAGTCAGACCCCACTGGATGGCAGTTTTTTTTTTGGCAGAAGAATGAATAAATCTGTTTTGGAAGACGTATAACCAGTATGCACCTTAGAAGAAAGGATGGCAAGACTATGTCTCAACTACTTTGGACAGGTTGTCTGGAGAGAACAGTCTCTGGAGAAGGGCATTATACTTGGTAAACTAGCGGGTCAGCAGAAATGAGGAACACTCTCGAGGTGGTGGATTGACACAATGGCTGAAACAAGCAGTTTAAGTATAACAATGAGTGTGGGCATGGGTCAGCACCAGGCAGTGTTTGTAGGGTCAGTATGAGTTGGAACCAACATAACAGCACCTAACAACAACATTATGCTTGAAATGATTTACAAATCGTTCATAAGGAGATTAGGTCATTGGATATAGGAGCCCGCTGTCCAGGAATAAGGTTGTGGCTAAAGATATATCAGCTATGTAAGGATCATACTTTTTTTCATACTTTAATTCACATGATGTAAATAACTTTTTTTCTTGTTTTAGCTTTACTTCAGTTCAAATTGTAGAGAATAATAAACACACTTAAGTTATTATTACTATTATTATTATTTTGTTCAGAAAAAGAAAAAGCTTTGGCTTTATTGAAAATAAAATCACAAATAATTCTTACTTGAAAGATATATGGATTTTTATTGCTGTTGTTTGTTTTCATTTTGTTTTATTGTAGTCTATTAAAGAGCACTGGTAGCACAGTGCTTAAGAGGCCAACCTGCTGATTGAGACGTCAGTAGTTCAAATAAACCAGTTAGCTGTTCCTTGGAAACCCTATGGAGAAGTTCTCCTCTAACTGTAGGTTCGTTAAGAGTCAGAATCGACTCAGTGGCAAAGGTTTTCTTTTTCTCCCTTGTTTATAGAAGAGAACTTCACTTGACAAAATCAAACAAATGGTGTACTCTTTCAAGAAGGAAATAGACAAAATATTACCATGCTAATAAACAACTTCAAAGCATTATGAAAAAAAATTAAAGTTTTTAAAGGAGTATAGGTTCTTAAAATTATTTTAAAGGTGCCTGACCCCTTAAATTTATTAGAAGATGTCTCATTTTCTTAAACTTTAATTTAAAAGTTATTTATTTTCTACATGTTTAACAATGGTTGCAATCTGATGATTGCATGTTGCTTGAGGCACAATTTAAGTTATAAAAATCTCGACATGTCAGACATGTAGTATTATAACCTGTAACAAAACAGTCTTGTACAATGATACTCATTTCACCAAAGTTCAGCCAGGTTTCTTCATACTTAAAAATGTCTTCAGTGTTGCTCTTACGTTGTCTATTCTCAGGAAAAGAAATATTTGCGCCTCCAATAACATGTTACAACATGAGTGGTTTTCTTTGAAATAAAAATTTGTTTTTTCCTACTGCTCTGAAGAATGGCATTATTGACTAGTAATTATATAAACCACTAAACTGGAAAATATGGAAATAGACTTCTTTTCACAGGAGAATTTAAGTAATCTTAAAGAAATCCCAAGTGTAGGCACTGGTTCAAAACAATTTTACAAAATCAAGACTGCTTTTAGACATTAATGTCAATGCCAGATGAAACTGTTTGTAAAACACTATTTTCTCATCAATGTATCCATTACACAAATATTCTGTATGCTTCACTATATGCCCAACACTTCACTAGGCACTTGTCATACAAAGTTAAATAAGTCATACTTCTTAAACAGCATACAAAAAAATCACAGAAGGAAATCTGGTTTAGACTATCACACATATAGTTTATTGTAGACAGCTCTCAGAAGGAAGATCCATGAAGCCATAAGTAATGCAGATTTAGGTAGAGGAGGAATTATGTATTAATGCAGAGGTACACCAGAGGCCTCGTTTACCACCAGGGACTCTAAAGTAGGAATGACTCTTTGGAGACATTATAAGTCAGGGTCAAAACTATACCTTTATGGCCCTGCATGAAATAGTTCTTAAAAGCAGGCTAGCACAAGGGAGGAGGCATGACTTTAGGTGAGGAGACATCATTGGCAGAGGCTGTTCCCAGACAAAGGCAAAGCTGACAGTGACAGACAACCCTACCATCTCTGCAGCTGAGGAACTGTGTGTGTTAGCACTGAAGTAGGATACCTAATCCTCCAGAGCGGCGACTGATACTCACCATCCCTATCCTCCACTGTTGTCTCAGCCATCTAGTATCACTCTAACAAAAATACCACAAGTGCATAGCTTTAACAAAGTAAGGTTTTATTCTGTCACACTCCAGTAGGCTACATGTCCAACCTCACAGCATCAGCTCCAAGGAAAGCTTTCTCAATTGTCTCTGGGGAAAGGCTCTTGTCATCATCAATCTTCCCCTGGACTGGGAGGTTCTGAGGCACAGGGACTCCCGGTCCTTTTCAAATGACACACTCTGCTCCTGGCAATACTTCTTGGTGATTTGAGTTCCCCAGCTCTCTGCTTGCTTTCCTTCCATTTGTATCCCAAGAGATTTCCTCTAGGCACAAAACAATCTTAAAGATTAAATCCTCCTTCACTAACACAACCACTGCCTATCATCTTTCTTCATTAACATCACAGAGGCAAGATTTATAACATATAGGAACATCACGTATGCCAGGAATCATAACTTAGACAAATTACTACACACATTCCTTAGGGGACATAATTCAATTCATGACAACCATTTTATATTCCTCTATCATTGGTGGGATACACAGATCTTTGCCTTAAAAGGTGTTTGAGTCCTTGGTCATAATGCTCTTCTCAGGCGTTATGATCAGTGTACTTGTCCACTTACCATCGTAATTGGTCAGGGGACTAAAAGACGAGTCACAGTGAATAGTCTCGTCACCAATCATAACCTTCTCTTCCTCAGTTATATAACAGAGGCTCTATTTGCAGCTTTCAGTATGGATTGCACCTCAACATCAAGAAAACAAAAATCTTTGCAACTGGACAGTAAGCAACATCATGATAAATGGAGAAAGGACTGAGGTTGTCAAGGATTTCATTTTACTTAGCTCCACAATCAATGCCCATGGGAGCAGCAGTCATGAAATCAAAAGACAGACTGCATTGGGAAAATATGCTGCAAAGTACCTCTTTAAAGTATTGTAAAGATGTCACCTTGAAGACTAAGGTGTACCTGACCCAAGTCATGCTATTTTCAGTCACATCATTTGCATGTGAAAGCTAGACAAAGAGTAATAAAGATAGAAGAATTGATGCCTTTGAATGGTGCACTGGAGAAGAATATTAAATGTACAATGTACTGCCAAAAAAAAAAAAAATCTGTTCTGCAAGAAGTACAACCTAGTGCTCCTTGGGAGCAGAGATGGTGAGATTGCATCTTACATACTTTGGACACGTTGTTAGGAAGGATCAGTCCCTGAAGAAGGACATCATGCTTGGTAGAGTGGAGGGTCAGCAAAAAAAAGGAAGACCCTCAATGAGATGGACTGGCACAGTGGCTGCAACAATGAGCATAAACACAAAAACAATTGTAGATACAGTACAAGACAGTGTTTTGTTTTGTTGTGCATAGGGTTGCTGTGAGTCAGAATGGCCCATAACAGCAACAAGAGGGAACGTGGTTAAGCACAGCCACTTCTTCCTGCATGCCATGGTTCTAGAGCCTCTGAATTAAACCAATTGGGAAGATAGGACTAGATGTTGATGTCAAGTGAATACTGAATCCCAGAGTGCAGAATCTACCCTTTTAGGGCATTTTCCCCTAATTTACACCTCATTTCTATCTGCAATTGGCATCTTATTGCTTAATATTATTATAAGGTCTTAGGTGGTGCATTATATAATGATATCATCGTTCAGAGCTCTAAAGTCAGTTTCAACTCACAGTGACCCTATGTACAACAGGACAAAACACTGCATAGTCCTGCTCCTTCCTCACAGTCATTGCTATGTTTGAACCATTTTTGCAACCACTATGTCAGTCTGTGTCTTTGAAGGTCTCCCTCTTTTTCATTGACCCTATATTTTATTAGTCATGATATCCTTCTCCAGGACCAGTCACTCCTGATAACATATCCAAGGACTATGAGACAAAGTCTCACCATTCTTTTTTTTTCTTTTTTTTTATTATGATTGAGTGAAAATGTACATTCCTGTATAAATTTGCATGCCTACCTATATGCAGCTCCCACTCTTCCCCCTGCACGGTGACAGAATACTCTTCATCTCTGCTCTACACATGTATTACGCTCACAACAGTCTCCTATCCCCTCCTCTCCACCCACTGCCCCACCTCCATCAAGAGGTCAGCAGTATGACATCCTATGGATGCATAGAACCACAAAGTGTACCATCCTTTCTTTTAAGGAACATTCTGACTACTTTTGTCCAAGACAGATTTGTTTGTTCTTCTGGTCTGTTAGTATCAAGTCAATTACAACTCATCACGACTTTACAGGACAGAGCAGAACTGGCCCATGGAGTTTCCAAAGAGTTCCTGAAGAATTCCAACTGCCAAACTTTTGGATTGCAGTCCTAGCACTTAACCACTATGCCACCAGTTTCCATTCTTCTGGTAGTCTGTGGTACATTCAATATTCCTCCCCAGCACTACAGTTCAGAGTAGTCACTTCTTTCTCAGTTTTCCTTATTCACTGTAAAGCTTTCACACGCATCTGAGGCAACTGAAAATACCATGGCTTGAGTCAGGCACACTTTAGTCCTTAAAGTGACATCTTTGCTTTTAAACACTTTTAAGAGATATCTTACAGCAGATTTGTCTGATGGAATGCATCATCTGATTTCTTGACTGCTGCTTCCATGGGTGTTGACTGCGGATCCAAGCAAAATAAATCCTTGACTACTTCAAACTTTTCTTCATTTATCATGATGCTGCTTATTGGGTCAGTTGTGAGGATTTTTGTCTTTATGTCGGATCCGACTCGACGGCACTTGGCTTGGCGTTTGAGATCTAATCTGTATTGAAGATGTGGCCTTTTATCTTCATCAATAATGCTTCAACTTCTTTTCCCTTTCAGCAAGCAGGCTTGTGTCATCTGTATATTTCAGGTTGTAATATGTCTTCCTCCAATCCTGATCCCACTTTCTTCATATAGTCCAGCTTCTCAGAGAATGTGCTCAATATACAGATTGAATAAGCATGATGAAAGAGCGTAACTCTAAAGCATACCTTTCCTGACTTTAACCTATGCTATATCCCCTTGTTCTTGATCCATGTAGTTTCCTCATGATACAACTAAGTGTTCTGAAATTCCTATTCTTCCAACTATCATCCATAATTTATGATCCACACAGAGTAATGCCTTTGCATAGTCAATAAAACATAGGTAAACCTCTTTATGTTATTCTCTGCTTTTAACCAAGACATATCTGACATCTGTAAGAATAGCAGTTCCAAGGCCATGTGTTCACTACTGCACCATCCTATGATATTATGTAGGATTCTGTATGGGTGGATTAAACACTCAGTAAGCTGCTCAGTGATGATGATGATGACTTAGGCTGTAGATGTGAAAGATAAACCTGGACCCAAAGTAAGTGTCACTTCTAGTTAAGAAAGAGTCCTTGTTCTTTACAGAGAGTATGTTGTTCCAACAATTAAATTGCCACTGTATGTTTCTTTGCTCCCTGAAAGTGCAATGTCCTAGTGGCTAGGTGATTAAGTTCTAGGCTGCTAACCAAAAAGCTGGCAGTTAAATCTACCAGTTACTCTTTGGAAACCCTACAAGGGCAGTTCTACCCCGGCCTGTAGGGTCTTTGGTAGTCAGTATTCACTGAAATGGTGTTGGTCTCTTCTCCTAAGAGGTAGGATAACATGTGGCAGTGGTCATAATCATATCAGTCTTTGTAAACTGTTGCTTTACACTGCTGGGTCCAGGCATAGTCTGCACACTTGCCACTGTGGCTACTATGTTCATACATCTGCAGTCTAAGCAATAAAGTTGCCAAAGCCAGCCGTTCATTAATACTAACCATTCAGAACATCTATGTGTCTAAGTGCCTCTTTCAGGGAAGATGCTCTCTGGTAAGAAATAAATAACAAAAAATATCTTCACATACCGGGTCACTCTAACAAACCTATTGTCCTTCCGCAGACCACCTTGTCTCCAGTCTTCCAGTCTTTCTCCTTTCAGGTTCCTGATTAACTGTGTCATTTGTTACTGTCCACTTATTCTTATTTTGTAACACTTCTCTTTCCGCAGGAGGATCAAAGGATTTGTTTCTTGAGTAGGATCTTCCTTCACTGACACATTTTAGGGCCACCCTGTGGGAGGGCTGTAGCTCAGCAGCTGTTCATATTTAGCCTGAATCTGCTTGTAATGAACTGATTAATCCACGAACTTAACCAGGTGGCTTTTCCTCTTCTCCAGTTCATTATAATAGAACTTGCAAGTTCAGGAAGAGACACATTTTAAGTGGTGATGACACAGGGTGGGATAACTTGCTCCTGTAGTTTACTTGTGCCCTCTGACACGGTTTATTACTGATTTTGGATGTAACATTTCCAAACATTGATGGATTTTTTGTTGTCCCACTCCCCCAGTCATGATGAATGTACTAGGTTTCTAGTTTTTTTGCATTAGGCTTATAGGGCTGCAGTAACAAAGTGTTACAAACTGAATAACAGCAGAAATTTATTCCCCTCACAATTTTGAATGTACGAGTTCAAAATCAAGATATGTAGGCCGTGTTCACTCCAAAGGCTCTAGAGAAAAATCCTCCCTTGCCTCTTTTGGTTACTAACATTCTTGGCATTTCTTGGCTTGTAGATAACATCACTTCAGTTTTTGCCTTTGTCTTCCCAATGCCCTCATGCCTGTGTGTTTGTGTTTCTGTATTCAACTTTCTCTCTTCTTATGATGACATCAAGGAACCCCGACATACAGTGGTTAAGCACTCAGCTACTAACCCAAAGGCCAGCCAAGTGCCGTCGAGTCGGATCACCCATCCGTCTGAAGGAGAAAGACGTGATAGTCTGATTCCTTAAAGACTATAGCTTTCAAAACCCTATAAGGCAGTTCTATGCTTTCCCACTCTTTCACTAGGAGTTAAAATGATTCATTGGCACTGGACTTTGGTTTTATAAGGACACCAGTCATGTTAAATTTAAGGATCACTTTAACCTAAATATGACCTCATCTTAACTTTATTACATCTGCAAAAACTTATTTCCCAGTAGGTCACATTCACAGGTTCTGGATTTGGGGGAAGGCATTATTTAAGACAGCATACTGTTCCTATGTGGTCATTCAATTTTATTTGTCACAGTGGGTCTGTATTCTCTGCTGTAGGTAGCATGACTCTGTACAAGAAATTCAGTGAACTACATTGTGATTCTCCTTTTGGGACTTGCCATGATTTTCATACTGGATAATCTCTCATAATGATACCTCTGATGGCGATGACCGAACATAATAAATACAACTAATGTCACTGTGTTGTGTATGTAAAGAATGTTGAGCTGGCAAATATTTTCTTACATATATATTTACCACAATTTAGAAAAAATAAGCTGAGAATTTTTTTTTCAATTTTTCAAAATTATTTGAATATCCATTTTGAGAAGCATCCTTTTCTATTAATTTTTTAGTTTTTTAATATTCTGGGTGAGAGTCATTGTCTTTAAAATACAATTCATTAATTTCACTGTAGCCCCTTTTATTTTTTACTTATTTTTAGAATTACTACTTACTATTTCTAATGTCTATCCCAAATCATAAGGCTATATTCTTTTTCCTAAAAACTTCACTTTTGTTTCATATTTGAAGTAATTTTATAACATTTCACTGTCTTTTGTCTTCCATTGCTTCTGTTAAAAAAGTAACATTCTATCCGTTATATAGCTCTGGCTAGCCCTATTAGTTGGAATTAACTCAACACTGACTGGGTGTTTTTTTTAGTCTGATTTTCAGTAACAAATACTATAATATTCTTAGTATAGCTCTTGTATTTATTCCATCTGGGAATTATCAGGGATTGTAGAACCTTTGAACTGGATGGATTATAACTTTTCTCAGCTTGGGAGTAATTTCAGTCTTACTCTCCTCAAATATTATCTCTTGTAAACCACAGATGCTCGAGAATATTTTGCGCCTCTTTCCACTTTCACTTGGCTTTGGCTTGGCTTGGCTCCACTTTCTTCTCAGGAGGAGAATTGCTTCACCTGCCTTAGATGAAACAGAACCTCAAATATTCTTTGCATTTAAAAACACCTGTATTGTTCAAAGACTGTGTTTTGATTTTTTTTAAAAAATAACTATTCTTCCTTCTGAACATTTTGTTAAAATAATCCATCATAGGTACTCTCACACCATTAACATATTGGTGGATTGAGTTCATAGCTATTGTGAAGCCACTGAACATTTTTAGCCATAGGATGATAGTTTAAAAATTGCATTTTGAAATGAATAATTTGTAATATTGAGGAAGAAACTAAAGTGTGACATCAATGAAATTAAGACAAACACTCACAATATTTGCCCACTAGAAGGTAAAGGATGATACAAACCCCTACCACTGAGTTGATTCCGACTCACAGCCACCGTATAAGACACAGTAAAACTGCCCCATGGAGTTTGTGAGCAATAGCAGCTGGTGGATTCAAACTGCTGACCTTTCAGTTAGCAGCTGAGCTCTTCACCACTGCACCTCAAAGGATGATAGTTAACTAAATTTTAGGAGAAAGCAAGAAAGGATCAGACAGGGAAAAAATCATGAACTTAAATATTGATCCAAACTCAGTATCTTATTCTTTCTGATGAAGATATAGTCTCTTTATTCCATACCAAAATTGAAATTTGTCTAGAATAAATTTTTAAACTCAAAATTAGACTGAGTAAAATTATAATGATATGAATGGAGAGTAGATGATTATTCTTACAAACATTAAGTATTCTTTTCAGCAGCATAGACATACTGACATGCAGTGTGTCTGTATTCTAGTCTTCCGCATTTAAACAATATTACTAGGATAAGAATATTATATACAGCCCTTTATTGTAATAACAGAACAGTGCCACAACTTGTTTGGTATTTCTATCAAAACACTACAAAGCATCATAGTAAATAAATAAATGCATTCCCCAGACACTAAAGACTAACATGAGACAGGAAAAGCTGTTTTCACTATACATGACAGACCATAGCAGGGTTCTTTACGAGAGAGGTTAGAACCATATTTCAGTGGAAGCAATGAACTCTAATAGGATTTCCATTTTACACATGAATGCATAATATGTGATAATCTCAAATCTGTCCTACAGCTGGATTTCAGGATTAGAATGAGTGACAGGAACACAGCAAATTGTGTTCCTATAGAGTAAGGAAAATCCTATTAACCTTTAATGACCTATTTTTCTTGGGCTTTTACATGGAAACTTGGACATAATCTACTGCTTATGTTGTTTGACGGGTTAAACTCACAGTATACAAAGATGCAGATGTCTTATTAATAATATGCACTTGAGAAAGTATGGCCAAGAGTAAGTATGCCAGAGTAAATATATAGTAGTTACTTCTGAAATGGCACAGGGAAATTAATTTATGCAGAACACAATTGTCTTAGATGCCATTATAATGCATAGCAGTGTACTTCTACAAGTTAAATTTCACCGCCATGGTACCTCCTGTATTACTCAATACGGCCTCAGATCATCTATTCGCACAGTTGTCTTATTACAGCAACATCCAAGCCTTTGGTGACTGACTAATGGACTCTGTTACTAGTTTAATTTTTCTCTGGCCATATACAGACTCATCTCGCTGTAAAGAAAAGGGTGACTGCCACAGCTGGCAACTCTCTTGGTTCATACTTGACTCAGGACACTGCCTCACAGATTTACCATTTTGCTCTTTTTCCTAAGACTTAAACAATTCTTTTGTGAGTCTTTTGTTATATACAATAAGGACATAAATGTTTCTTCTGTGAATTTTAAAATAGCTAGTCTTAGAAATCTTTCTTCTCTTGATTATTTATCTCCACAAAAATCACATTATAATTAAAAATAATAGTCATTATGGTTTGGTCACTGTGCTCGATGTCCATATAAAACACGGCTCATACGTTTAAAAATATACATACCTTGACAGTGAAAGCAGACTGTAAGCCTACTTAGAACTTAAGTATTAAATAACTACCAAAACAGTAGAACAAGCAGTAAGGCTGCAATGTTTCAAGTAAGAAAAATATTTAATTGAGTAAAGTGACCAGGATGAGCTTTGGAGAAGTGACAGAATTTGAACTACATCAAGAAGAGCAGATCTGTCTTTATGTGAGAATGACGGTAGACACTGGTTAATTTGGGCTTTACAGGTTGAGCTTCAGATACTTCCATATTTAAGTAATTAAATTCCTTAGGTAACTGATAGTTAGGCTGGATCTTTGGGATTCAGTATTATTAGAGGGTTGCTAGTAGAAAAGGGGAGGAAAAGGAGTGCTTGGGAATAAGTGTAGAAAAAACTAGTCTTTGGTAAGACCTCTTAAAGGAACATGGGGAAGAAACTTATCAGTAAAAGAAAACTATGAATCGGAGAGAGAATGAGCAAACATAGAGCCTAAAGTGTCATGACATACAAGCAGTTCAATGTAGATTGCATCATTAAATGCTGAAGCAAAGTCAAATAACATGCAAGATGACTTTGACAATTAGGAGAGTAATTGTGATTTATGAAAGAGTGTCATCACAGAGCCAGGAATTAAGTGGTGAAGGGTGATAACAGAATAACTAGGAGATCCTGGCAGCATAGTGGTTAGGAGCTATGGCTACTAATCAAACAGTGAGCAGTTCAAATCCACCAGGTGTTCCTTGGAAACTCTATGGGGCATTTCTACTCAGTCCTATAGGATTGCTCTGAGTCAGAAGTGACTCAAGAGCAATAGGTTTGTCTTTGTTTACACATGGCCAACTATGGTTTACCTTGCTTGACACTGTCCAAGTATCATACCTTCTGGCATTTAACAATGGTGGTGATTCTTGAAACCAATTGAAATCCAAAACTCTACACAAAATCGATTCTCTTGAAATTTAATAATAATTAACAATTATTGTACATTTTGTCCAAGCACCACTCTAAGAACTCTACACGTATATTAACTCACATAATCTTCCAAACAACATTCTCTGGAAATCACCATTTTCAGATAAGTAAACTGAGGTACTGGTTAATTATTTTCAGAAGTAGACAGTGGGTCCTTCTTCCTTCTTTAAAGTGTTGAAAAGTAAAGATGTCACCTTGAAGACTAAGTGGTGCCGAAAACTAAGCCATGGTGTTTTCAGTTAAATCATACGCATGCAAAAGCTGGACAATGAATAAGGAAGACAGAAGAACTGATGGCTTTAAATTGTGGTCACAGAGAAGAATATTGAATGTACCATGGTCTGACAAAAGAATAAATAAATTTGTTATGGAAGAAGTACAACCACACTGTTCCTTGTAATGATGGGAGAGACTACATCTTACATACTTTGGACATGTTCTCAGGAGGGATTAATCCCTGGAGAAGGACATCATGTTTAGCAAAGTGAGGGTCAGTGAAAAAGACAAGACAAATGAATACAGTGGCTGCAACAATGATTGTGAACATGGCACAGGACAGGGCAGTGTTTTGTTCTGCTGTGCATAGGGTCGATTGAGTTGGAACTAATATGATGTCATCTAACAACAAACTGAGGAACAGACACATTAGGTAGCTGGTAGAGTAGTAGACAGCTACTAAGGAGAAGAGCCAGGATTCAAAACCAACCATCTGACTGTCAAAACAGTAATCTTACTCACTACACTTTTGGTTTTGTTGCCTGTTTCTTTTTCCTGATGTTATTGCTGTTTTTGTTTCAAACAGACTGATGTGATTCTATAACAGAAAGTGATATTCATAAATCAGCTTACTCTAGCTTTTGCTCTTTTTCCAGAAATTTTCTTCCCTTCTTAATAATATTACCCCTCTTGTGATACATTATTTCATTTTTTTCATGTAATTTAAAGCTGTCTTTTAAAATTTTCTTACTAGTATGTAAGCTTCCTAAGGGCTTATTTTATCCCACAAGTCCAGCTAATCTAGTATTGATTTGGTCAAAATTAATGGATCCATTCACTCACTTTTTCAGTGAACAAATAGTTAATTGCATATTACTCTGTGATAGCTGTTAAGTATATATAATATATATTAAGTAAACAGAATGCATATGTGTATGCATCAATGGCTTATAACACACTTATTTAATTTACAGTCATTATTCTTATATATCTGTAAGACCTAATTTGATAGTGGTCATTTACACAGTTAACCAGCACATTTGGGAACAAAAAGTATAGTCCAGGTCTTTTGTTTGTTTGTGTATGTTTTTGTATTTCTTTTCTCTCTCTCTCTCTCTCTTTTTTATTTATTTTTTTGTTTGTTTTTTGTTTTTTGCTTATTTGGAGCTGAGAACGAAAGGGCTAATATAATGCGGTAATTCTGGGAGAAGAAAGGTGTTCAAATATTCTATTGTAACTTCCTAAACACTAACTAACCCTCAAGCCACATTTCTTTCTTTTATGAGTGAGATTAAACCTCCATTATATTATTAAAATTATCTTTGCATAATTGGAAGTCTAAATCACATATGGAAGTATAAAATTGCGTTCAAAATTGCCAATTTGTCATTGTCATAACTTGGTATTAAGAGCACATGAAGACCATTTAATCGAATACAGCTGATCTTGCTTATGAAACATTATTCTAGTAAGAATCTATCATATCTCACATTGGAACAGCTGGCAGGCTACATGGCATTTATTAAATTTGGCTTTTTCTAATACAAGACATGCCAGAGCTTCAACTTAATGAGCATTGATGGCTGATGCCAATCATTTGTTCCCTGACAGCCCAGATATACATATTTATTTGAATGATACAGGGCTACATATCATTCAAAATAAAACAAGCAACGTCATTGGAGTCAAAACTGAATCCAATTTCAAAATTCAAATAATTGTACGTACATTCTGATTTGTAGGAAAAAAAGAAGTATATAGTTACTTATAACTTTTTTGCTTATACAACCTCATTCCATATATATAATGGAAAACAATAAGATAAGAAAATATAACCAAATATGGATAGAGAAAGCCCCTATACAATTATAAACTGTGGAAGTCTAGCCCCACAGTTGCTTTCTAGCGAAAAGCAACAAGGCACAGAATAACCATTCATTCCATCCATGCTTTTCACCTCTATCCCCAAATGTAGGCACCTACATCAGAAAGAATCCATGGTGTCACAGTGCCCTAAGAACTCAGGCTTTCAACCATAAGGTCAGCAGTTTTAGCTTCCTGTCTGCTCCTTGGGAAACCTATGGGGCATTTCTACTCTGTTGCTATCCATCAGAATCAACTCAACAGCAATAGATTTGATCTGGTCTGACATTAGAAAATCATTTCCTTTGCTCTGACTATCCCACAAATCTTTAATGTCTCAATAATTTCCTATCTTTTGAGTACCCTTGGAATAGTCTTTTTTGTATGAACTATTATGTCTCCTCATTTATTTAGAATATTTTCTCTACAGCCTTTCCTTCATTGAGGGAACACAGATTATTCTTCTTGAGACCAATTCTGTTAAAACTCCAGAGAGGAAAGATTGTGTGTTTTCTTACACATCTTTTAACTGTAGAAGAAAAGGGCAGGGCTGATTTGAGAACTCTTAGTATCCAAGGCATTATTCCTTTTGGAGGGTCCACTTACTTTATATAAAAAACAGTGCTTCATCCAAATGCAACATTCAATATAGTACCTTCTGCAAATTTAAACACAAAGATTTTGCTTAAGAAATTACTTACTATGATTTATTCACTCACTTTAAGAGTACCTTGGACTTCTTCTGGGCAATTATCTGGTATGTATAACAACTTTTACAAATGAGTAAAATCTAATTTTCAGACTTCTTTTTCAAATACATCATCTAACTACTCAGCTGTTGCATTCTGCTGTGGTTCTTAGAATCCCCCCTGCATGGACAGTTTAGGAGTTAGCCAATAAATCAAAGGGATTATGCTGGAGATTTTGTGACTCACTTTTCTAAGTTGTTATTACTTTGTGACCCAAACTATTACACTGAATTCTTTATCCCAGAAATCCAGAGTCCAATCTTTAGACTGTTCTCACACAACTTTGGACTATAAAAAATACCCTCAGAGAACAAAGCAAGAGAATATGATTTCCCCTCATATGCTTCCTTTTTCACAAGTATTCTAATCACTAAATTCTGCCTAAATTGATTCCTTTTCAATACCATTAAACAGCATTTTTTAAAACAACATATCTGTTCAGAGTTTTTAATTGTTTCAGAAGGACAGTTGGTACCATGTAAACTGTGGTTCTATATAAACTTGTTTTTCATTATGACAAAACAAGACATATTTGGATGTCTGTGTGTTTTCTATTTCAAGAACTCTACATATATGATACTTTCAAGATTCACTCTACATTTCACACTGTATATAAACCCCTCAGTAACCACTTTACAGCAGTCCATACATGAGTAGTGCAAACAGTTACATGCTTTACCACCATTCAAACTACTGGTAGTTCAAACCCATCCAGAGGTGCCTCAAAAGACAGGCCTGGTGAACTGTTTCTGAAATGTCACAGCCTTGGAAACCCTACGGCACAGTTCCATTCCACACACACCATAAGTCAACATCTATTCCACTGAAACTAAGAAAAACAGCCACTTCTCTACAGATAGCTTTGAATAGTCTCATTTTACTTGCGTTCTGTCATGCATTGCTACTGCCATCATAGAACCTCCCACACCATATTGCTTTTCTTTCACAGGTCTAATTACTTCATTTGAGAGAACATGTATTATTTATTAATCTTTGTGCCATCAACAACTCACTCAGTTCCCAGTGTATATCTTTCGCCCCTGGAACTGTTGATGCTTAACCACTGCAACAGCAGGGCCCATTTCTAAGCTAATAGTATACAGCACTATTGACTGAAGAGATGCTAACACAAGACACAAGACTCTTAGGTCAAAGACAAAGGACTTCACCACTCTTAGCACAGCAAATAGCACTAGCACCAGTATTTTTGCAACAGTTCCCTCCCCTTCTTCCCCTAGTTCCATACAGGAATATGGACTGTGACTGTGGTGTTTTCAGTGAGTTTCTGTTATATCTGATAAACACTGAATATGTGAAATACATAGGAAAACTCAGCCTAAATAACATATAAAACCTCTAAACAATAAAGGAATTCATCTGCCCTGAAAATCTCAGAATTTCTGAGGTCAAGAATACTCAAAGAACGAGAAGTTAGATATAGTACTGCAATGAGAGATTTAACTCAGTCTCTAAGTAGTGAAACATTGTTTCCCATTACTCCTTTCTTCACATTCTAAAGGAAGAAAGTTCAGTAACCAGATGTTTTTAACCCAGATCAGTTGCTTGGAAAAATTTTTCTGTAAACAACAATTTAGAAATGTTTCAGGCATTTGGGGTTATACAATGTCAAATGCAACTACTCAACTCTGCCATCATAGCAGAAAAGCAATGATAGTTTATAGATCAATGATGGCAGTTGTATCCCAATAAAACTTTATTTACAGGGTGGAGTCAAGCTGGCAGACTAAACACACATCTCCCTGAATCCCTCTGGAAACCAAGAACTGAAATGATAATTAAACAGAGCCTTCTAGTAAGCCCTGGGATGCACCATAGGGCTGTTAATTTGGACTTCATACCACTGAATGCAAAACCTCCTGTCTTTCACTGACTGCAGTGAGAGCACAGGCTTGCACGGACTGAAGGTAACTTACCATTTTGATTTTTTTTTCCTCTATCTTGGTTGGCAGACAGAGCTGGGACTTGACTAGCCGCTGATCTCACTCGCACTGCTGGTGGAACTGGCAAGAGTAATTGCCATGTCTGAGAGTCTGTCTTTGGATTGTATACATCTCGGCTCCCCTGGCCTATCTTTTTGTCCCTGCCATGTAGTAGCGTTACAGATGAGCTTCTGAGGGACGCCATCTTGATCCACTGGGGAATGGAGAAACCCAGGCAGGGGCCCCAGCCCGACTTGGTTCCTAGGTTGGGAGGTGGTGCCTGCCAGGGAAGAATGCTTTTCCAGCAGGGAGGCGGTGTTTTGCAGTGTTGCCTGGGGCCGGGGCCCAGCTGTGGAAGCTGTAGACTCTGGGCATTTCAGCACTCTCGGACTCTCTTTCTGCCGGGAGCCTGGTCCCAGCCAGCTGGCGAGCTTGTGCGTGATGCCCTCTTGTTTTGCTAGGAGGCAGATTCATCCATATGGAAGCCTCAGCTGGACCTAATTCCTGGGCTATAAGGCAGTGCCTACTTAGAAGAGACCACGTTTCCAGTAGAAAAGCAGAATTATACACAGTATTGCCTACAGCTGGGGCCGAACAGCAGAGGCCGGTAGGCCGGTAACCTTTCTGTGTTTTGAGCTAGTTTATAACATCTGGGGTTCAATACAGAAGTGCTTACTTTGCCTGATGGGAAGAGGAATGTATACACCTGACTGACTTTAGAAGTTGTCAAATACTTTTTACTACTCATTTTAACACAGCCTAGAGAAATAACTGTAGTCCATCTTCACAGCGTCTCTCCCAGCCTATAGTGAACCACATGAAGCCCCAAAAGCAACAAATGTTGGAGAAGACGGTAACCTGGACATTACCCATGGCATCAGAAGGTCCCCAAAACAAACCACCTCAGAACTTCCCAGACAAAGAAGCTTTTCTGAAACAATCAGAAGGTGAATACGAAAGGATTATATAGAGAGCCATCCTAGACCTTACACAAAATGCAGCAGAGCAAAACGAAAAATTAACGAAGCTGTTCGATCTGATGGAACATCAGTGCTCAGTAATCCAACAGATCAAGAACAAAATCAAAGACATAGAAACTTCAATTCAAAGCCAAGAAAACAGAATGGAACAAATGGAAAAGAGAATTTCTGATTTCAAAGACAAAGCTACTGACATCAGCATCTGTGAAGAGAAATCAGATAAAAGAATCAAGAAAAATGAAGAAGCATTAAGAAGCATGTGGGACTCTATTATGAAGAACAAGCTATGATTAATTGGAGTTCCTGAACAGGGCAAGACACCTGAGAACACAGAGTATTGTTGCTGAGCTGCTGAAAGAAATCTTCCCAGAAATTATGAAAGAGAATATAGACATCCAAGATACATATTGAACACCACTGAATATAGATCTCAATAGAAAGACTCCAAGACATTTTCTAATCCAGCTTAAGAAAATGAAACATAAGCAGAAACTCTTAAAGGCAGCAAGACTCAAAGCAAAGCTGACATTCAGAGGGAAACCTTGTAGGCTTTCATTGGATTTCTCAGCAGAAATGATGATGGCATGGAGACAGTGGCATGATATATTCAAAGCCTTGATGGAGAAGAGCTTCCACCTAAGAATTATATATCCTGCAAAACTATCTCTCAAATAGGAAAATGAAATTAAGGCACTCTCAGATAAACAGAAATTCAGAGACTTTGTAAAAACCAAACCAAAGCTACAAGAAATACTGAAACAATCTCTTGGCTTGGAAGAACAAAACCACTAACTTCATATTTTAGAAGGACACATTATCCAGAATCCTACTTAGTTAGGGAAAGCTCCAAACACAATCAAATTTATAATAGTGAAAGAAACGATCTAGTGATCATATCATATAAACTATGATATCATCATGTTAAAAAGAGAGATGTAATACAGTCATTATATTCCTCCCAGATGGAGAGGAAGTTGACAAGTCTTGTAGCAATCAAAATTCGGGTTATATATATTTTATTAAGCGGGATCACAGGGACAGCCATAAAGCACAGTAAAAAAGCAACACACTGTATCAAGAAATGTAGTACAGCAGTCTCAAAAATCACAAAACCAACCCTGAAAATAGTAAAAAGTCAACTCACAGAGATGAAAGTCGTAGAACAGATTAATAAGAACAACAGAGAAAATATAAACACAAAAATAAACATACCGCAATGGCCACACTGAACACATACCTATCAATAAATACATTGAATGCAAATGGACTGAATGCTCCAGTAAAGAGGCATCAAGTGACATCTTGGATCAAAAGACATGACCCGTCTATTTGCCGCCTACAAGAAACTCACCTTAGACCTAAAGATATGAAGAAACTGAAAATCAAAGGATGGAAGAATATATATCAAGCTACCAATAAACAAAGAAGAGCAGCTGTGGCAATTCTAATCTCAGATAAAGTCGATTTTAATGTAAAATCCACCATGGTGGACAAGGACAAGGATGGACACTATTTATTGATGAAAGGTTCAGTCAAGAAGCAGGACTTAACAATATTAAATATTTATGCACCTAATATTAGAGCACCTAAATACATCAAAGAAACACTGACTACATTAAAAAAGAAGATAGATCACTACACAATAATAGTAGGAGACTTCAACACTCCACTCTCAATACTGGACAAATTGCCTAGATAAAAGCTCAATAAAAACACAGAAGACTGTATTGCCACAATTAATCAACTAGACCTCATCAACATATACAGAACTTTGTATCCATCAGTGCAAAACTACACCTTCTTTAGTGTACATGGAATATTCTTCAGAAGAGACCATGTGTTAGGAAACAAGGCAATTCTCAACAAAATCCATACCATTCAATTAATTCAAAGTACCTTCTCAGATCATAAAGCCATAAAAGCTGAAAACCATAGCAGAGAAAACATAGAAAGTGGAACTCATGGAAACTGAACAACACCTTGCTCAAAAAAAACCATGGGTTATAGAAGAAATCAAGGATGAAATAAAGAAATTCATGGAATCCAATGAGAACGAAAACACTTCCTACCCGAAACCACTCCCATCAGTCATGAATCTAGATGCAAAAATCTTCAAAAAAAAAAATCTCCCATCAGTCATGAATCTAGATGCAAAAATCTTCAACAAAATTCTTGCCAATAGACTACAACAACATATCAAAAAAATAGCCCGTCATGACCAAGTTGGATTCATACCAGGTATGCAAGGCTGGTTCAACATCAGAAAAACAGTTAATATGATCAACCACATAAATATCACAAAACACAGAAATCACCTGATCTTGTCTATTGATGCAGAGAAGGCATTTGATAAAGTCCACCACCCATTCATGCTAAAAACACTTAGCAAAATAGCCATAGACGGAAAATTCCTCAGTGTAATAAGGGCCATTTATACAAAGCCAACTACCTACATCATCCTCAAGGGATGATGTAGAGAGAACAACAGAGGAAACAGTTTCCCTTGAGAACAGGAAGTAGACAAGGATGCCCACTCTCACCTCTCTTATTCAACATTATACTAGAAGTCCTAACCAGAGCAATTAGACAAGACCAAGGAATAAAGGGCATCTGCATTGGCAAAGAAGAACTAAAAATCTCCCTATTTGCAGATGATACGATTGTATACACAGAGAATCCCAAAGAATACATAAGGAAACTACTCAAACTGATAGAACAGTTCAGCAAAGTCTCAGGATACACGATAAACATGAGGAAATCAGTAGGAGTCCTTTATACCAACAACAACATTACCAAGAAAGAAAGCACCAAGTCAATACAATTTACTATAGCCCCTAAAAAGATAAAGTACCTAGTAATAAATTTAACCAGAGAAATTACAGACCTATACAAAGACAACTGCAAACCCTTACTACAAGAAACCAAGAGAGACTTACATAAATGGAGAAACCTACCCTGCTCATGAATAGGAAGATTTAACACTGTAAAAATGTCCATTTTACCCAAAGCAATCTACTTATATAATGCAGTCCCAATACAAGTTCCAGTGACATTTTTTAATGAGATGGAGAAAGAAATCACCAACTTTGTCTGGAAAGGGAAGAAGCCTTGAATATGTTAAGCATTACCAAAGAAGAAGAACACACTGGGAGGCCTCTCATTACCTGACCTTAGAACCTATTACACTGCCACAGTAGTCAAAACAGCCTGGTACTGGTACAAAAACAGACAGATAGATGAGTGGAACCAAATGGAGACCCCAGAAATGACATCATCTGCCTATGAACAGTTGATACTAAACAAAGGCCCTAAGACACTAAAGTGGGGTAAAAACAATCTCTTCAACAAATGGTGCTGGCAAAATTGGATGTCCATCTGCATTAAATTAAAACAAGACCCATATCTTACACCATATACAAAAACCAACTCAAACTAGATAAAAGACCTAAATATCAAATCTAAAACGATAAAGCTTATCCAAGAGAAAGTAGGAACAACAATGGAAGGTTTAATACACAATGCAGACAGACTTAAAAATCTGTCAAACAAACCACAGTCATTAGAAGAGAAAATAGATAAATGGAAACTACTAAGAATCAATCACTTTTGCTTATCCAAAGTCTTTACTAATAGAATTAAAAGGCCACCTACACAATGGGAAAAATTTGGCAACTCTATGTCAGACCGACGCCTGATCTCCACAATCTATAAGGTACTACAAAATATCAATAAGAAAAAGATAAATCATCCAATTAAGCAATGGGCAATAGAGATGGACAGACATGTCTCTAAAGAGGAGATCCAAGCAGCCAAAAAAACACGTGCGGACATGCTCACAATCATTAGCTCTTAAAGAAATTCAAAACAAAACTACAATGAGCTACCGTCTCACCCCAACAAGGTTGGCCATGATCCAAAAAACACAAAACAACAAATGCTGGCAAGGTTGCAGGGAGATTGGAACTCTCTTACACTGTTGGCGGGACTGCAAAATTGTGCAACCTCATTGGAAAGCAATCTGGTGCTCCCTTAAAAAAGTGGATATAGATATACCATTTGACCCAGTAATTTCAATACTTGGAATATATCCTATAGAATCAAGGCCATTCACACCAACAGATACATGCGCATGAACGTTCATCACAGCACAGTCCACAATAGCAAAAAGATGGAATCAACCCAGATGCCCAACAACAGAGAAATAGATAGGTAAACTATGGTAAATATACTCAGTGGAACACTATGCAATGATAAAGAACAACGATGATTTTAGGAAACATCTCTTAACCTGGTTTCAACTGGAGGACATTATGCTGACTGAAAGTAGTGGCAAAAGGACAAACATTGTATGAGACCCCTATGATAAGAACTTAAAAACAGACTCAGGCATAGAAGACTCTTTGATGGCTGCAAGGGTAGGGAGGGAGGGAAGAGGAGGGAGGAGGGCTTAGATTACATAGTTAATAGAAATATGGGTGGGTGAAATCAATGACAGCACACACTAGAAAGATCAATAATAACTGAAC
Organism: Heterohyrax brucei; assembly: GCA_028571685.1. Classification (NCBI taxonomy): domain Eukaryota; kingdom Metazoa; phylum Chordata; class Mammalia; order Hyracoidea; family Procaviidae; genus Heterohyrax; species Heterohyrax brucei. The sequence goes on from CM053146.1 coordinate 93,480,288, forward strand.
TTCAACACAATTTGAGTACTCCTCCCATCTTAACCCAATATTGCAAGCTCAGAGTAGCTAGGGCAGGGGGCCAGGGACCATGCTCTCAGGCAAAATCGAGGCCACCTGGCACAGCTAGCATTTTGCTAAGGAGGATTCTCTGTACCCCTCATCAGTGAGTGGCGTCTGAGGTCTTAAAAGCTGTCAAGCTGCCATCTGAGAGTACAGCAAATGGTCCCAACTGAACAGGAACAGATGATCACCGAGGACCAGAATGACATCAGGAAAAGCAAACCCAGAAGACAGAGAGACCCATGTGAGTGGGTCTCTACATCGACTTGTGACCAGAAGAACCAGACGGTGCCTGGCCACCACCAGTGATAGCCATAATGGAGCTCACAAAGTCGAGTCTCACTGGCAACAAGTGAATAAATAGGTGTGCACCCTGAAATCTCCAGTAAAAGACTACAATTGATGGTCTGGGGGCTTTGGGGTTCCCCTGGGAGGATGGCCCCTGGCCCTGATGCTGCCCCTGTCCATAAATCATAGTGAAGGTCAACTTTTTGGTCAGCAATGGATTGGACTTGGTGACACAGAGTGACCGTACCTTGTGGGAATTTTATGGCTCTATGCATCTATACGATGTCATCCTGCTGACCTTTTGCTGGAGGAAGGGGAGTGGGTGGAGAGGAGGGGATATGAGGCTGTTGGGAGGATGGGACATATATTGAGCAGAGAAGAGGGGTGTGCTGTCACCAGGCAGGGACAGCAGTGGGAGTTGCATACAGGTTAGCATGTGAATTTATATGGTAATGTACATTTTCATTCAATCATTAAAAAAAAAAAACAAAACTTTATTTACAAAAATATACGGGTAGCCAGATCTAGACTGTGGGCTATAATGCATTGACTCCTGCCTTAGGCAAAAAGTTTGAGAGGTATCATCAAACTGATTTGAGTGACCTGCCCTTTGAAACTAAGCCGTTAAGTGATGCCACTGTGGCCTACAGGAAAGAAAACTTCATTAGAGCATTCAGGGACCCCATCACTTAAAGCCAGTTCCACCAGCAGTTTATGAGAAAGGAAAGTTTATTAATCCACTATTCCCATGCATGGAACTTGAAGTTTTTGACGGCCTTTATTTATACAGGAAAAAAAGAGAAATATTAACTTCAATAAAAGATAAGGCACAGGTTTAAAAAAAATTTTTTTTGACTTCAAGGAAAGAGATGTTTTAACAACAGGAAGGTAATATGAAATAAATGAATTCCCTTGACATTTGAAAGAAGATATTGCAACAGCAACAAATTAAAAAAATAAAAGAGACCCATAAAAATGAATTAGAAATAGAAGGAACATTCAGCTACTTCCAATTGTTTAATTTAATAAAAGTCAATAAAAATCTAGAATATATATATATATATTTATTTTAGAGTATTCAAAAAAAACAAGAGACAGACCTTGCCCACAGAAAGAAAATAGAGAAAATGGAGTTATGCAAAATTTCAAATAGATAATATGTACAAACAAATCTGTCACAGTTAAAGAAATTACATAACCATGTTGAAAGTTCCCAATATCTAACATGTTAAATGAAAGAAAAAAGGATTTTCATCCTGAAACTCTATTACTGATCAAATTATCAATCAAATGTGAGCATACAACAAAAAACCCTAAGATTCAGAAATTTATCACTCATATAACTTCGACTTGCAAATTACCTAAAAATAACTATCAAAACAAAGACAAAGAAACCAATGAGGAGCCCTGGTGACTCAAAGGTTGACAGTTCAAGCCCATCTGGCAGTTCTGCAGGAGACAGACCCAGTGACACACTGCTATAAAAACCACAGCCTAGAAAACCCTAGAAAGCTGTTCTACTCCACCAGATGGAGTCAGAATGAGTTGGAATAACCTCTATAGTACCAAACAACACAGCAAAACTAGTGAGAGGAGACAAAGGTCTCAACTCAAGAGACATGGCGTCTAGTCCCAGATTAAAAGCAGAGAAGAAGAGAAGTAAACTTAGAAAGCAATTATCGCAAGTTAGAGAAGAATTAAGGACCATTATCTTTAGGGATTATTGTGATTTAATAGCATACTAGAAGTTATTTGGACCTTGAAATCTGTATAACACAGTAAAAGCAATTGATGGTGTCAGGAAAGGAAAATTATTTTTAAGTTTTACTCGGTTTATCTTTTTGGAACTATTATTCATCCACAGAAACTTAAATTCTATTAAAAAAATATAAGCTCATTGCCATCGAGTTGATTCCAACTCATAACACTATCGGACAGAGTAGAAATGCCATCTAGGGTTTTCAAGGAGTGGCTAGTGAATTTGAACTGCTGATGTTTTAGTTAGCAGTGAAACTCATAACCACTGCAACATCAAGACCCCAATTAAATGCTGTATTTACAAATTCAATGTAAGACAATTTACTTAGTAGTTGTTAGGTACCATCAACTCGGTTCTGACTCATAGCAACCTTACGCACAACAAAATGAAACACTGCCCAATCTCTTGCCATGGCCACAATCATTTTAATGCTTAAGTCCATCATTGCACCAACTCTGTCAGTCCATCTTGTTCAGGGTCTTCCTCTTTTTTGCTGATCCTCCACTCCATCACGCATGATGTCCTTCTCCAGGAATTGATCCCTCCTGACAACTTGTTCAAAGTATGTAAGATGCAGCCTTACTATCTTTCCTTCCAAGGAGTATACTGGTTGTGCTTCTTTCAGAAAAAATTCATTTTTTCTTTTAGAAATCTATAGTATATTTAATATTCTTTTCCAACACCACAGTTCAAACACATTGATTTTTCTTCTGTCTTCCTTATTCATTGTCCAGCTTTTGCATGTGTATGATACAGTTGAAAATACCATGGCTTGGGTAAGGTGCACCTTAATCTTCAAGGTGATATCTTTGCTTTTAAATACTTTAAAGAGGTCCTTTGTAGCAGGTTTTCTGAACACAATGTGTCTTTTGACTTCTTGATTGCTGCTTCCATGGGCATTGATTGTGGACTCAAAGAAAATGAAATCCTTCACAACCTCAATCCTTTCTCCATTTATCATGATGTTGTTGATGAGTCCTCTTGTGAGGATTTTTGTTTTCTTGATGTTCAGGTGAAATTCATACTTAAGGCCACAGTCTTTGAAATTTACTTGATAGCAATCATATAAAAATTGGTTATTGGTTTTAAATGTTTACTATTGGCATATATTCACTTTATGAGAGATTTAACATAATACAAAGGAAGGAATACACAGAGTAACTATACCAAAATGAACTGGCTGATATTCAAACATTTCAAGAGGTAGTATATGATCAGAAACCAATGGCACTGAAAGAATAAGTGTAAGCTACTCTAAAATCTTTAGAGAAAAACAGGACATCAGGAATTGATGCAATACAAATTGAGATGTTTCAATAAACAGATACAGCTGTAAAAGTCTTCATTTGTCTATGGCAAAAAAAAAAAAATTGGAAGACAGCTACCTGGCCAACCCATGGGAAGAGATCTATATTCATACCTAGTCCCAAGAAAAGTGCACCAACCGACTGTGAAAATGAGCAATATCATTAATACTACAATTAAGTAAAATTTTGCTGAAGATCATTGAAAAGAAGCTGCAGTAGTTTATCTACAGGGAACTGCCAGAAGTTCAACCCCAATTCAAAGACGATGTGGAGCAACACTGCTGATGTCAGATGCATCCTGGCTGAAAAGCAGAGAATACAAAAAGATATTTACCTGTGTTTTACTGACTATGCAAAGACTTTCAACTGTGTGGATCATAACAGATTATGGGTAGCCCTGCAAAGAATGGGAATTTCAGAACACTTAATTGTGTTTATGAGGACCCTGTGCATAGATCAAGAGACAGTCACTGAAACAGAACAACTGGATATTGAATGGATTAAAGTCAGGAATGGTATGTGTCAGGATTGTGTACTATTATCATACCTATTTAATCTGTATGCAGAGCAAATAATCCAAGAAACTGGACTATATGTAGAAGAATGGGGCATCAGGATTGGAGGAAGACATGTTAACAACTTGAGTTATGCATGTAAGATAACCTTCCTCATTGAAAATGAAGAACACTTCAAACACTAATGAAGATCAAAGACTAGTAGAAAACAAGAACCTTCACAAGTAGACAGAAAGCAACACCTTCACAAGTGGAGAAAAGATTGATGTTGCCAAGGATCTCACTATACTTGGATCCACAATCAATTCCTATGAAAGCAGCAGTTAAGAAATCAAGAGACTCATTGCAATGGACAAAAGACCTCTTAAAAGTGTGAAAAGATCATAATGTCATTTGAAAGACTAAGGTGCACCTGAAGCTTGCTAGTGTGTTTTCAATCACCTCATGTACATGTAACAACTGGATGACGAAGACCGAAGAAGAATTAACACTTTTGAATTGTGGTGTTGGCAATGAATATTCAATATACCATGGACTGCCAAAAGAGCAAACCAATCTGTCTTAGAAATGGTACAACCAGAATGTCCCATAGAAGTAAGGATGGTGAGACTACACCTCATATAGTTTGGACATGTTATCAGGAGGGATCAGTCCCTAGAGAAGGACATGTTTGGTAAAGTAGAGGGTCAGAGAAAAAAAGGAAGATACTCTACAAGATGATGCCACAGCGAGCTCCAGCGTGAAATAATTTTAAGGATAGTAAAGGACTGAGGAATGTTTTGTTCTGCTGTACATAGGGTCACCATGAATTGGAAGTGATTCAGTGACACCTAACAACAGCAATTACAATACAAAGTTGATATTAAGATGGCCTTATTCTATTTTACTTTAGAATAAGGAAAAAAGTGGACATTTAATGACAAATTTACAATATAACTACTGTTTGTGTTACATATATTTGCTAGAGAGTCTTTGACAGATTAAAATATTTTCTCTGGCACATACTACTATGTGAGCAAATACTGCCTGCACTCATAAATCAAAGACATCACAGTCTGCATATTTCCATCTAAAGAAAACAAAGTCTTTTTAAGACTTTCAGCAATATACTAGAAGTTAAAGTGACTGTAAATCTCTTTAAATATTTTATACTTCTATTAGTAATACATGACTTTTTAATTTAAGACAAGCATATATCTATATTCAAAACATAAACCACTGCCATCAAGTCCTTTCCAACTCAGTGACCCTATAGGAAAGAGCAGAATTGCTCCACACAGCTTCCAAGGAGAGCCCAGTGAATTTGAACTGCTTGTCTTTTGGTAAGCAGATATAGAACTTAATCACCACAACACCCAGGTTTCCATTCAAAATATAGGCTATTGTAATTCCTTAGTATATTTTCATATCACTACTTAGTTTTGATATACTTTACCTATATTCCAATAATTCATTTGTCATTAACAGGCAAGTAATTCCAGCAGTGGTTTTTTCTCGGCATTTCTTCATCCAAGACTGGCAGAAACAGTGAACATATTTTTTCATTAGCTTACAGCACAAATGGTTGACAGTTTGGGGATCTTTATAGCACTTCTTGGTAAATTCAATTATTTGATCTTGTTGACAGAAGAACGGTTGTTATACTAGTGTGCTGACAAACTGACAAACTCTGTTTCTGCTCTTACAACTTTTTAATCACCATCATAGTTAAAATTCATCTGGAAAGTCTCAACTATGTACCAGAGGAAGGCATTCCATTCATTAATGTTAACTGAGAAATCACTATGATGATTTGAACAAACACCGGAAGTCATGGTGCTGCTGATGGTAATTTAAGGTTTCACACAGGTTCACGATCTTTAGTTATTAAAGAAATTCAAATCAAGATGACAATGAGATACCATCTCACCCCAACAAGATTGGCCATGATCCAGAAAACACAAAACAACAAATATTGGAGAGGCTGTGGAGAAAGTGGAACCCTCCTACACTGTTGGTAGGGTAGCAAAATGGTCCAGCCTCTTTGGAAAGCAATCTGGAGCTTCCTTAAAAAAATGGATATCAATATACCATTTGACCCAGTAATTCCACTACTTGGAATATATCCTACAGAATCAAGGCCTTTCACACCAACGGACACATGCACCAGAATGTTTATCGCAGCACAGTCCACGATAGCAAAAAGATGGAATCAACCCAGATGCCCAACAACAGAAGAATGGATAGGTAAACTATGGTACATATACTCAATGGAGCACTACGCAATGATAAAGAATAACGATGATTCCAGGAAACATCTCCTAACCTGGTTTCAACTAGAAGACATGTTGAGTGAAAGTAGTCAGTGACAAAGGGACAAATATTGTATGAGACCTCTACAATAAGATCCAAAAACAGACTTGTGTATAGAAGAAAAGACTCTTTGACAGCTGCAAGGGAGGGGAGGAAGGAAGGATGAGGCGGGAAGGGTTTAGTTTAGATAGTTGTTAGAAATCTGGTTGGGAGAAAGCGGTGATAGCACACATTAGAAACAAGAACAACATTAAGTGGGCTTCAGCATAACTTGAGTACTCCTTCCATGTTTACCCAATATTGCAAGGATAGAGTAGCTGGGGCATGGGATAGGGGATCATGCTCTTAGGTGAAATCAAGGTCAATTGGCACAACTAGCATTTTGCTAAGAGAGCTCTCTGCACCCCACATTGGTGAGAGGTGTCTGGGGTCTTAAAAGCGGCAAAGCTGCCATCCGAGGACACAGCAAATGGTCCCAACTCAGCAGGAACGGATGCCCACCGAGGACCAAAATGGCATGCGGTAAAGACAACCTAGAAGACAAAGAGACCCACAAGAGTGGATGCCTACATCGACTTGGGACCGGAAGAACCGGATGGTGCCCGGCCACTACCAGTGATAGCCACGATGGAGCTCACAGAGAGGAGTCTCACTGGCAACACAAGAATAAAAAGGGGTGCATCCTGAGATCTCCACTAAAAGACATCAATTGATGGTCCAGTGGTTTCGGGGTTCCCCTGAGAGCATGGCCCCCGGCCCTGATGCTGCCCTTACCCATAAATTGTAATGAAGGTCCACTCTTTGGACAGGAATGGATTGGACTTGGCAATGTAGAATGACCATATATTGGATGCACTTTATGTTTCTATACATCTATAGGATATCATCCTGCTGACCTCTGGCTGGAAGAAGGAGAGTGGGTGGAGAGAAGGGGAAAGGAGACTGTTGGGAGGATGAGACATGTATGGAGCAGAGAGGAATAGTGTGCTGTCACGGGACAGGGAGAGCAGTGGAAGCTGCATATAGATGGGCATGTAAATTTATACGGGCATGTACATTTTCACGCAGCCATGTTAAATAAAAAATAAAAAATTAAAAAATTAAAAAAAAAAGGTTTCACACAGATTAAGAAAAATCCACGTCATTTTTCTTTTTATGCAATATGTGTGGGTCAAAAAGTATTTGGTTATTTGTTAAAGTATTTCTCGGTCTATGATTTTTCTATTTATTTAATTGTATTCTATTGTAGCACACTAAATACACTTTTATAACAATTTCATATTTAAACATTCAAATAATGATATGTATTTTTAAAAATTTCCAGGTAAAAATGTTAGGTTACCAGGAATGAAAATTGAATTAGCTTAATGGTGTTTGTTTAGGTCCACCAATTCTATCCATACAGATAAACATAAGGAGGTATTGAGGTTTCAACATACAAAACTAAGAAGGTCAACATATGAGTTTTTTAGTGATCATTGCATAATATTGCCAATCTTCATAAAATTAGTCCTCAGTAATTTTATTGTGATTTGGAAAGAAAATAATGATATTAATTTATTCTGTGAGAAGACTTCAAGAGAAATTTTTGACCCAGATTAATTAACACTGATTTTGATTTTGAATTTAGGTTTATGTATCATATTCTACTATCCCCTTTTCACATGAAATTTAAAACAATAACACACAGCAACCCACTTGCTCAAAAAGGAAAAAAAGAAAAAGTCATGTAGGATAGAAAAACAGTCTCCTATTTATTTAACTGAAGACATACTTCAAAATGTTTAAACAATTAACTTTATTAAATTTATAATATTAGATTTTCTTTCATACATTATTTTACATCCAAAACCAAATTTCACTCAAACTGTTACACTATAGCGAAAAAAAAAAAGTTACTGTAGTCATTTTTATCTCTGTTATGGATTGAATTGTGTCCTTAAAAAATATGTGTTAGAAATTCTAAACCCTATACTTGTAGACATATTCCACTGGAGAATAGAATTTTCTTAGTTAATGTTAATGAGATCATTTCAGTGCAAAATACGTTCTAAGCCAATTACTCTTGTGTTATGAAAACAGCAAGTAAGATACAGAAGTAAGGAAGCACAGTTAAGGAAAGATAGATGCCACATCACCTTAAGATCACTAACGAATTGAGGAATAGGCACTAAAGACAGAAAAGGACCTTCCTCCAGAGTAAACAGACAGAAAAAGCCTTACCTTAAAAGCTGGTGCCCTGAATTTGAACTGCTAGGCTCCTAAGCTACGAGAAAATAAATTCCTGTTCATTAAGGGCACCCATTTGTGGTCGTTATGTTACAATAGGACTAAGAAAATAACACCGTTTCGACTTTAAGTTCTTCAACTGAAGCTGGCATGAACAATACTTTAAAATAGAGATGGAAGGGTAAAGGAGACAAATGTGCCAGTAGAAGAAGCAGAGGTATATCAAACACAGAATTAGATTTCTCCATGAAACAGAAAAACTAGGAATCTGGATAGGAATTTTCCCAGGATCCATCCATTTTCCAAAGGTACATAGGTTCTTTTTAAATTTCTATGTTGTCATTCTAGTTACATAATTTGTCTTCCTTTTCAGAGCTACTTTTGTTTCTCATATGTGATATACAGATGATACAACCTTATTGCTCAAAGTATAGAGGACTTGAAGCACTTACTCATGGAGATCAAAGAGTACAGTCTTCAGAATGGATTACACCACCAAATAAAGAAAATAAAAATCTTAAAACCAAACCAATAGGCAACATCATGATAAATAGAGAATATGTACTGAAGTTGTCAAGGATCTCATTTTACTGGGATCAACAACCAATGTCAATGGAAACATCAAACAAGAAATTAAATGGGGGCCAAGACAGCGGACTAGAAACAAGTTTCCTCAAGACCCTCTGAGAACTAAGCCCTGGACTGATAACTGAATGGAGCACTTTGGATACCCAGGGAGCCCAATGATATGGCATATGGTTGTCAGATTGGACTATGCATCACTAAATGGGAAACTATCTCTCTCTAACATGAGGCAGCACATCCTGCTGACTCATCACTTGGGCAGACTGCAGGTACTGACACCTTTTTTGTTATCCAGGAGAAGGGGGATGGGCATGAGCCTGCAAATATGCTGAACTGCAGTGCTAAAGTAAACAGCACATAGCGCACCAAAGAGACAGTACATGGGATAGTCATATTTTGAAAGCCCAACTTCTGAGTAAGGCACCACTGCCCCCTACATTCTCTTTTCTGAGCTGCACCATAAATTGTGCAGTTTCACAGCAGGAAGTGCAGCTCAACTGGGATGCCACTCAGTTGGCTTGAAGGTGGAGTTACCTAACCAGGGGACTCAGCAGGGGCTAATTTCCAAGCTGAGAATCAGTGGCAGTCAGAAAGTGCTTTTCCACAGAAAGGCCACGTTTAGGACAATGTTACCATTAAGAGTGGGGCCTGGCTGAAGATGGCAGCAAGGCCATAAACCCTCCCTACTTTGAACTACATCATAGCATCTGGGGATGGCTGAAGAGGTGCCTCCATTGTCAGCCAGAAGGCAGGGTGTGGCCTGCCACACCTGATGGCCTGACTGATTTTGGTGGCTGTCAGACAGCTTCTAGCCTTTTATTTATTTATTTTTTTTAAAAAAGACTGCCTGGAGAAATAGCTGAACAGCCTGGCAGCCTTTTCTGACCCAAATCAAAGGGTCAGCTGACAGCCTCCCTGTGACTGCAAAAGTAGGGCACTGTCTTTGCCAGCCAGGAGGCAGAGCCTACCACCCTAGAGAGTCCACTAGGGGCAGTCACTAGAGTAAACCAAGGTAGCTGCTGACTAACTCCCATCTCAGAACTATGCCTCAGCATCTGTTGAGGTAACACCAGAGATATGAAAGAGCCTTTAGAAGGTAACAAATCATTGCTAACTATTTAAAGAAATAGTACACCATGGCTCCAGGAAACTTCCAAAATAAAGAAAAACAAACTTCCCGGATGAAGAAGACTTTCTGAAACTATTGAAAGTCAAGTACAAAAGAATTATAGAGAAAGCCCTCCTAGAGATCAAACAAAATGCAACAGAGCAAAATGAAAATTCAAGCAAGCTATTTAAACTGATAGAATATCAATGATTCTAAATGCAGCGAATCAATAGTAAAATTAAATAATTAAACAGCTCAATCCAAAGCCAAAAGAGCAGAATTGAGGAGACGGAAGTCAGATTTAGTGACCCTGAGAACAGAACAACAGCCAGCAGCACTGATAGGTAGAAATCAGAGAAAAGAAAAAGAAAAATGAAGAAGCATTAAGAAACGTGTGGGACTGTATTAACAGAAATGATCTATGATTAACTGGAGTTCCTGAACAGGGAGAGATAGCTGAAAACACAGAAAATATTGTTGTTGAGTTGCCGACAGAAAACTTCCCTGAAACTATGAAAGATTTCAAGACATGTATCAAATACCACACAATTTAGACCTCAAAAGAAAGACACTAAGATATATTATTATCAAGCTTAACGAAATGAAACATAAGCAGAAACTCTTAAAGGCAGTGAGACTCAAAGCAAAGTTCACATTCAAAGGGAAGCCTTGTAGGCATTTGTATGACTTCTTGGCAGAAATGATGTTGGCAAGGAGGCAGTGGGATGACACATTCAAAGCCCTGAAGAAGAAAAACTCCCAACCAAGAATTATATATCCTGCAAAATTGTCTCTCAAATATAAAGATGAAATTAAGGCACTTGCAGATAAACAGAAGGTTAGAGACTTTGTAAAAACCAAACCAAAACTGCAAGAAATACTGAAAGTAGCTCTTTGCTTAGAAAACAAAATCATCAAGTGTATATTTAAGGAGGCAATGCAGGACACAGCATCCAGAAACATACTCAGGGAAGTCACAAAACTCAATCAAAACTGTCAGAGATCAGAGATATGTCTAACGAACAGGGTGGAGGAGAGGCAGCACCGAGGTCATTTAGAAAAGACAGACATGAAACAGTTACGGGATCAGGGACTCACAGCGATCACCAGCCAAGAGCCCAGAGCACAGTTTTATTAGAGTATTTATACCCTTTTGGTAACCAGGGTACAAGGAAGTACAACACACAGTAACTAAGGATTAGCTCACAGTTTCGATCATACAATGTATCACATGCTCAAGACAATGGCCTGGAGACATTCCCAGACCGTTGCTAGGTTTCAGTACACAAATGTCATAGAAGGTTACACAGAGTTGAAGTAATGGTTCAGCATTCAAGATGGCTTCACTTATGTCAAGAGTGATTTCCTTCACAAAACTACAATATTAAAAGAAGGGAACCAGTGATCATATCACAAAAACTATGACACCATCACAATAAAAAGAGGGATATACTACAGTAGTTACAGTCCTTTCAGATGGAGAGGAGGTTAAAAAGATATGGAGAAGTTAAAATTGGGTTTAAACATAGAATATTAAAGGTAATCATAGGGGTAGTCACAAAGCACAATAGCAATGCAACATATCAAAAAAGAAACATAACCCATGAGTCTCAACAAACACAAAACCAACACTGAAAAAGATGAAAATTCAACCCATAAGAACGACCAAGATTAAAAGCAGCATAGAAAACACTAACACAAAAATAAATATATCAAAATGACAGCACTAAACTCATACCTTTCAATAATTACACTGAATGTAAACATGTAAAATGTACACTGAATGCTCCAACAGAGAGACAAGTGACATCCTGGATCAAAGGACACAACCCATCTAAATGTTGCTTACAAGAAACAAGCATCAGACTCAAAGACATGAACAAACTGAAAACTAAAGGATGGAATAGTATATACCAAGCTACCAGTACACAAAGAAAGGCAGACGTGGCAATACTAATCTCAGATAAAATATGTTTTAATGTAAAATCCACCATCATGGACAAGGATGGTCACTATTTATTGCTGAAACGTTCTATACACAAGCAGGACTTAACAATATTGAATACTTATTCACCCAATACCAGAGCACCTAAATACATCAAACAAACACTGACTACTTTGAAAAATAAGATACATCGCTCCACAGTAATTGTGGGAGATTTCAACACTCCACTTTTAGTAATGGACAGATCATCTAGAAAAAAAGCTCAATAAAGACACAGAAGATCTTACAGCAACAATTAACCAACTAGACTTCATCAACATATACAGAGCTTCCATGTAATGTTTATGATAAGTTTTTCCATCTCTCTAAAGAAGGTTATCAGTATTTGGATTGGAATTGCATTGTATTTTTAGATTCCTTTGGGTAGAATTACCGTTTCACACTTGGTTTGGCAGTATGTTTTTCCATTTATGTACATCCCTTACAGTTTCCTGCAATACGTTTTGTAGTTTTCTTTGTACAGATCTTTTACTTTCCTGGTTAGATTTATTCCCAAAGATTCCTTTGGGATCTTTGTTCACTGATGTGGCATGACTCAGAATGAGAATAAACAGCTGCAGACATCCATTAATAATAGGGACATGGAAGTACGAACTAGGAAAGTTGGGAATTGTCAGAAATGAAATGATACACATAAACATTGACATCCTAGGCATTTATGTACTGAAATAGACTGGTTTGGGCCATGTTGAATCCAACAATCATACAAGTTTACTATGCTGGGAAAAAAACTTGAAGAAGTATAGTGTTGCATCATCATCAAAAAGAAAATTTCAAGATATATCCTGAAGTACAATGCTGTCAGTGATAGGATAATATCCACACACCTACAAGGAAGGCCAGTCAATATCATTATTATTCAAATTTATGCATGAACCACTAAGGCCAAAGATGAAGAGACTGAAGATTTTTACCAGCTTCTGCAATCTGAAATTGATTGAACATGCAATCAGGACACATTGACAATTGTGGGTGACTGAAATGCAAAAGTTGGAAACAAAGGAGGATCGGTAGTTGGAAAATACAGCCTTGGTGAGAGAAATAATGCTGGACATCGTATGATAGAATTTTGTAAGTCTAATGACTTCATTGCAAACACCTTTTTTAACCAACACAAACAACGACTGTACACACGGACCTCACTAGATGGAATACACAGGAACAAATCAACTACGTCTGTGGAAAAAGATGATTGAAAGCTCCATATCAGCAGTCAGAATACGACAAGGTACCGACTGTGGCACAGATCATCAACTGCTCACATGTAATTTCAAATTGAAACTAAATAAAATTAGAACAAGTCCCCGAGAGCCAAAGTATGACCTTGAGTATATCCTTCCTGAGTTTAAAGACTATCTGAAGAACAGATTTGATGTGTTGATAATTAATGATCAAAGACCGGACAAATTGTGAAATGACATCAAAGACATCATTCAAGCAGACAGTAAGAGGTCATTAAAAGGACAGGAAAGAAAAAAAAGACAAAATTGGATGTCAGAAGAGACTCTGAAACTTGCTCTCAAATGTCATGCAGCTAAAGAAAAAGGAAGCAGAGGCAAAATAAAAGATCTAAACAGAAGATATCAAGGAGCAGCTCGAGAAGACAAAAGAAAATATTATGATGACATGTGCAAAGAGCTGGAAACAGAAAACCAGAAGGGAAGAACACATTCTGCATTTCTCAAGCTGAAAGAACTGAAGAAAAAATTCATGCTTTGAGTTGCAGTAGTGAAGGATTCTACAAAGAAACTAGTAAATGACTCAGGGAGCATCAAAAGACAGTGGGAGGACTACACAGAGTCATTATACCAGCCATTTGAAGAGGTAAAAATAAAATAAAATCAGTGCACTGGGAAAATCTGCTACATAGGATGTCTTTAAAGTATTGAAAAGTAAAGGTGTCACCTTGAAGGCTAAAGTGCACCTGACCCAAGCCATGGTATTCTCAATCGCATTGTATGTATGTGAAAGCTGGTCTATGAATAAGGAAGACAAAAGAAGAATTGATGTCTTTGAATTCTGGTGCTGGAGAAAAATACTGAATGTACCACAGACTGCCAAAAGAACAAACAAACAGATCTGTTCTGGAAGAAGTACAACCAGAGTACTCTCTAGGAGCAAAGACAACAAGACTGCATTTCATGTACTTTGGACACATTGTCAGGAGGGATCCTGAAAGTAGACATACGCTTGGTAGGATGGAAGGTCAGCAAAACAGAGGAAGACCCTCAACAAGATAGATGAACTTGATGATAGTAGGTTTGGTTTGTTATTTTGGTGTACTTCCCAGAAAGAAGAAACAGGAATCAAAATGACTGCATCTGTGAAAAGAGACAATGGAGAGTCTCAGTATCTTCAGTCAGAATAAGGCCAATAAGTAATTGTGGAACAGACTATCAATTGCGCATATGTAAGTAAGTTCAAGGTGAAGACCCAGAAAATGAAAACAAGTACATGAGAGCCATAGTAAAATCTTGAGTATATGCTACCTGAATCTTAGGAACAGATTTAACACAATGAACACTAATGACCAAAGATCACAGGAGCCGTGAGAAGATATCAAGAATACATGTGAAGACAGCAAAAAGGTCATTAAAAAGATCAAAAAGAAAGAAAAGACCAAGACAAATGTCAGAAGAGACTGTGAAACTCACTCTTGAGCATAGAGTAGATAAGAGATTTGGAAGAAATGATGAAGAGCTGAACAGAAGACCTCAAAGGGTGGTCTCAGAAGGCAAGGTAAAGCATTATAATGCATTTCTCTGCTCACAATTATCTTTACCGGGTAATTTCTTCAGCCATCTTCTGCTCTTGCTATTTATGTTCCAACTCTTATATTTTATATATCTTCTTTCAGGAAGCAGCTCTGGTGGCACAGTGGTTAAGAACTTGGCTACTAACCAAAACATCAGCAGTCTGAATCCACCAGCCACTCCTCGGAAATCCTATGAAGTAGTTCTACCGCTTTACGGGTCACCACCAGCAGGAATCAACTCAAGGAAAAAGAATAGGAAAAAATAGCTTCTCAAAGGAATATTTCCTCTCAATAATTATTCCCTAGATTCTGGGAATACAAACTTATTCCTTTATACTCTTCAGGAGAAGCTACAGAGCACTATAGTTTTATACTATTTATGTATTAATTAACCTTCAGTAAAATGTAAATATGTATTATCTCGGACCCATGTATCTCGTGTGTCTGCCAGCATCTGATAAAATACAGTAGGTAAAGTTGTTAGAAGGGTAAAATTTCAGATCCTCTACAGTTCATGTATACTATAGCTGTAAAGAATATTCTAAACTGTATTTTGAACCATAAATAATCTAGCAAAATAACAAAACAGGAAGTTATAGCTAATAGAAATAAAGCAGACAAGTAGGAATATAAAAGAAATATTCAGTGGACCCAAAAGGATGCAGGAAAGAAAGGAGAACAGCTCATGGTGACAAAATGAAAGCAAATAGGTAGATGATAGTCTTACATCAAAACATATCAATAATTGCATTAAATAAAAAATAGGCTATGTACTTCAATTAAAAAGACAGAGATTGTCAAATTGCATAAAACAGCAAGTTCCAACAATATGCTAACTAAAATAATCACACTGTTAGTAAAAAGACAAACTTACGTTAAAGATAAAAAGATGTCTTGGACTGGCAAAACAAAGTGTCACAAATAGTACCCCTTATAAAAACAGATTTGGTTTTTGTCTCAAAGCTCTGTAATCTAAAAGCCAAATTCAAAGGCCAAATTCAGTAGCTCTCTCTGAAGACTCCAGAGGAAGAGTTTGTCTTTCCAAGCCTCTGGTAGGCCCAGGTGTGTCTTGGCTTGCAGCTGCATCTGACTCTATCCCTGCCTCCGTCTTTGCATGGCACTCAGTGTGTTTCTCTTTTTCTTCTCTTTTATGAAAGCATCAGTCATGTCGGTCATATGATCTTTCCATCTCCAGTATGACTTCATATTTAATGTAACTAAAAACACTGTCAGCATTTTCAAATAAGGTTACATTCACCAGAAGCAAAAGGTTAGGACTTCATTGTATCTTTTGGGGTTACAAAATTCAATCCATGAGAGAAAGCAAGGTATTATCATGATAGCACAAATTAATTTGGATATTTATTTTCTGTCTTCCACATCCACTAAGTTATATGATTATTTATATCACTACAATCTCCTGAGTATTTATTTTATTCTATGGGTTATAGTCCAAAATTATCACTATTTTATTGTAAAAAAATGTACCAAATTTGTCCACAGGGACAATGATGTCTATATACTTTTGAAATGCCTCCATCATAATTCTGATATCCTGGTTTTAAGAAGGTAAGAGTTGCATTACCACGGACTGCCAAAAAACAAACAGACATGTTCTAGAAGTACAATCAGAGTGCTCCTTGGAAACAAAAATGGCAAGACTGTGTCTTACATACTTTGGACATGTTGTCAGGAGGAATCAGTCCCTGGAGAAGGACACCATGCATGGCAGAGTGGAGGGTCAGTGAAAAAGAGGAAGACCCTTGAAGAGATGGTTAGAAACAGTGGTGCAACAATGGGCTAGAAGCATAAAAATGACTGTGGACGTGGAACAAGACCAGGCAGTGTTTCGTTCTGTTGCGCATAGGGTCGCTATGAGTTGGAACTGCCTCGATGGCACGTAAAAAATGTAACAACAACAAGAGTTACATTAGCTAAAGCCGTTTGTAAAGAAAATATCTGAGGTTTCAAAGAGAAAAAATATGGCCTTAATATTTAAAATAAAGTTTTCTGTAACAGTTTTTACAAAATTTATAAAACAGTTGCCTCTTGTAGAAATAGCTCTTCTTTGTTACAAACTGATGTCTTTCTCATCTACTTTATGTGACAGCCTTTGTGCAGTTACCTTTCTAATCCTCAGACACAATGAACTCTAAATAACAGAGACTGAGTATAAAATTGATTTTTAAATTCGTAAGAATAAATGTATCAATAGCAAACAAATGCTAAAATTTATAAGTTTTTTCACAGATTTTCTAGATCCTCATTGAAACTGAACATTCGCAGTTTGTTCCAAGATTATCTCATTTCTTTTCTCATATAATGCTTGTGTCTGAGTGAGTTTCTCCAAAATTGCTTATGCACAATTTGGGGTCTTTTAGTTTTTATTAAAGAAGCTTAATGAACTGCAATAAGATCCCTGATTGAAGATCTCTTTTTTCCTTCTTTTATTAAAAGTAAAAGGCTGCCAAGTGTCTGGGTGAGAACTATGGGATTCTATATCCAACAGAAAATATACTTTATGATCAAAAAAAGAAAGATTCTTTTGATAAATTTCATGCTTCAGGCAAATTGCAAAAGCATTTATTATAGCCACAGTGCCTTTTAATTTCTTAACTCCCACACATTAATCTTAATAGCTTCTTTGTTGACTAGTTTTAGCCACTTCTCTGAAAAGGAAATGGGTTTAATTTCTACATTGTGAACTTAGCAAAAAATGTATTTGAACATGTCATGTAGTATTCAAAACTTTCTAGTTAATAAAATATTAATGTGTTTAAATATTTGAATACTTCTAATACTTTAAATGTCATGTCTTCCTGTTTCCTATATTGGCAAGAGAACTTCATGTACAAAACTTTATGAATACAAAAAGGAAATGTTCAGATAACATGATTAATTCTGAAAAATATCTTCTGTGCTTAGCCATTGTTAATGCTAACAGAATTTTATCTCTCCTAAATATAAATATAAAGCTGTTGGCTATTTAAGCAGGGCAAATATCAGTTTTCAAATTCCAGTAAAAATCAAAACAAGGAAGCTTTGTGATCAAGACCTTTTGTGAAGTACATGATGTAGACAGGGCAATGTCAAAACGGCATTTCACATGGTAATCATACAAAAAACATTGTTTTATAGGGTTCTTATTCCAATCAAATAAATATACTTTAAGTTTCCTTTTTATACAATTCTTTTGATAAAATGGTCCATTCAATGTCATGCTTATAGCTTATAGTGTACTTCTATGGAACATTGGTTTTCCATAATGTTTTTGTATTCAAATGTGCTGAACATGGACAAAGTAGCAATTGCGAGTCTGTCATTACAGATTAAATCGAACTTTGGAAAATTCTGATGTCAATTTCATTAACTTGTGACTTTAAAACTTAGCTGTTGTCAAAAACTGCATGTGTTGATGTGAGAATAATAATGTTTTATTTATTTCAAATAAATAAATATTTTTGATTTCCGTTTAATGCAGTTGTGAAAACAAGTCATAATTCACTACCCCCTCAAAATACTACAAACACTACAAAATCAAAATGCATTAAAATTAGAAACATTAATTCGATGTTACAAGGATACAGCCCTGTATTTGTTATCTGTTGCTGCATAGCCCATTAGTCCTAAGGTTAACAGCTTAAAACAACATGCACGTTATTATTACACAGTCAGCCATTAGGAATCCAGGCACAGCTTTGGAATCTCTCACAAAACGCAAGGTGTCTGCAAGGGCCAAGTTGATATCAGATTCAAATGGTGCAAGAACTGCTTTCAAGTTCATTAATAGTAGTTGCCAGAATTCCTTTTCTCAGAGGCAACTGAACTATAACCTCAGTTTTAGATGAGCTATTGTGTGGAGGACCTGTTTCCTTGTCACATTTTGATGTCGTTAGGTACTGCCAAATCAGTTCCTACTCATAGTCACTATGAACAACAGAATGAAACACTGCCTGGTCCAGGTCATCCGCACAATCACTATCACACCTGAGTCCCTTGTTATGGCCACTGTGGAGAGTTTTCCTCTTTTATCCTGACATGTACTTTACCAAGTATGACGGTCTCTCCTGATAACACATCCCAAATAGGTGAGATGAAGTCTTCTATCCTCATTTCTAAGGCTGTACTTGTAAGACAGATTTGTTTGTTCTTTTGGCAGTCCACAGTATATTCAATACTCTTTGTCATCACCACCATTCAAAGGTGACAATTCTTCTTCTGTCTTCCTTATTCATCTTCCAGCTTTCACATGTATATGAGGTGAATGAAAACATCATGTCTTGAGGCAAGGCACATGAGTCTTCAAGGTGGTGTCTTTGCTTTTTAAAACTTTAAAGAGGTCTTTTGCAGCAGATTTGTCCAGTGCAATGAGTCTTTTGATTACTTGATTGATGTTTCCACGGGTGATGATTGTGGATACAAATAAAATGAAATCACTGACAACTTCATTTTTTTCCTCCATTTAACATGATGTTGCTTATTGGTCTACTTCTCAGGATTTTTGTTTTCTTTATGTCGAGGCATAATCCATACTGAAGGTTTAGTCTTTAATCTTCATCAGTAAATCCTTTCAAGTCCTCTTCACTTCAGCAAAGTTATGTCATCTGAATATCTCAGGTAGTTAGTGAGTCTTCCTCCAAACCTAATGTCACATTCTTCTTCACATAGTCTAAGTGTTCAGATTATTTACTCAACGTACATATTAAACAAGTTTCATGGAAGGACACAACCCTGATGCACAACATCTCCGACTTTAACTCATGCAGCATCCCCTTATTCTGTTCAAATGACTGCTTCTTGATCTATGTACATGTTTCTTATGAGCACAATTGAGGTTTCTGAAATTTCCATTCTTCAAAGTGTTAGCCATAACTTGTTTTGATCCACACAGTCTAATGCATTCATATAGTCAATAAAACACAAGTAAACTTCTTTCTGGTATTCTCAGCTTTCAGACAGGATGCACTGAACATCAGCAATGATATCCCTGGTTCCATGCCCTCTTCTGAATCTAGCTTGAATTTCTGGCAGTTATCTGTTGATACACTGCTACAGCTCCTTCTGAATGATTTTCAGTCAAATTTGACTTGTGTATGATACGAATGATAAAGAATGAATGACTTCCACGTTTGGTTGGGTCTGCTTTCTTCAGACTTGGCATAAACATGGATCTCTTGCAATCACTTGGCCAGGTAGCTGTCTTCCACATTTCATGGTACAGACAAGTGAGCACTGCCAGTATTGCAGCCATTTGTTAAAACATGTCAGTCAGTATTTTGTCAATTCCTGGAGCTCTGTTTTTCCCCAATGCCTTCAGTGTAGCTTGAAACTCTTTCTTCAGTACCACGAGTTTCTGACCACATGCTACCTTCTGAAATGGTCAAACATGGATCAATTCTTTTTATTATACTAGCTGTACATTCCCTCTACCTTCTTTGTGATGTTTCCTGTGTGACTTAATACTTTGCCCATAGAATCCTTCAATATCACAACTAGAGGCTGAAATTTTCTTCAGGTCTTTCAGCTTCAGAAACACTGAGTGTGTTCTTACCTTTTGGTTGTCTACTTCCAGGTCTTTGCACATCATTATAACACTTTGTTTCTTGAGCTCCCCTTCAAAATCATTTACTTTGCTCTTTTACATCATTTCTTCCTTTTGCATTAGTTACTCAATGTTCAAGTTTCAGAGTTCCTTCTGATAGTCATTTTTGTCCTTTCTTCCTTTCCTGTCTTTTTAATGACGTCTTGCTTTCTTTGTGTCTGAAGTCCTTGACATCATTACATAGTTTCCCTGGCTTTCGGTCATTACTGTCTAGTATGTCAAGTGTATTCTTGAGACGATCTTTAAATTCAGGTGGGACATACTCAAGGTCATACTTTGGCTCTCGTAGGCTTGTTCTAATTTTCTTCAGTTTCAACTTGTGCTTACATATCAGCAATTTATGATCTGCTCCATGGTTGTCCTGTGGCCCTGTTTAAACTGATGACACAGAGCTTTTCTATTTTCTCTTCCACAGATGCAGTTGATTGGATTCTTGTGTATTCCATCTGGTGAGGTGCACTTGCATAGTTGTTGTTTATGTTTGTGAAAAAAGCATATTTGCAAAATATGCACATTTGCAAAAGCATATTGGCAGAATTCCACCGTGCATTGTTTCTATCACCAACGCCATGTGTTGCAAATACGAATTTGTATTTCTTTCCAACTTTCAAGTTTTAATCACAAATAATTGTCAATACATTCTGATTGCAGGATTGATCAATTTCAGACCACAGAAGATGGTAAATATCTTCATTCTTTTTCATCTTTTGCTTTAGTGATTAGTGCACAAATTTGAATGGTCTATTAACTAGTCTTCCTTGTAGGTATATGGATATTATTGTATTACTGACAGCACTGCACTTCAGCAGAGATCTTGCAATGTCGTTTTTGATGACTAATGACATGCTGCTCCTCTTCAAGTTGTCATTCACTATACAGCAGGCCATATGATTGTCTAATTCAAAATGGCAAATACCAGTCCATTTCAGCTCACTAATATCTAGGATATCCACGTTTATACATCCCATTTCATTTTTTGACAATTTCCAATTTTCCTAGATTTATACTTTGTACATTTCACATTTTGATTATTAATAGATTTTTTTGCAGCTGTTTCTTCTCATACTGAGTTATACCACATCAGCAAATGAAAGTCCTGAAAACTCGCCTACATCCATGCCACTAAGTTCAACCCTACAGCTCTTCCCCAGTCGTCTTTTGAGTGGCTTCCAACTTGAAGTGC
The DNA here is from genome assembly GCA_028571685.1 of Heterohyrax brucei. Lineage (NCBI taxonomy): Eukaryota > Metazoa > Chordata > Mammalia > Hyracoidea > Procaviidae > Heterohyrax > Heterohyrax brucei. The sequence continues at coordinate 93,501,967 of CM053146.1, forward strand.
TCACTTTCTGGCACTACATCAGACAATGTTTTACTGCTACTCATAATGTTATCACTGGCTAATTCTTTTCATAAGAGGACCTCAGCTTCCTCCTTCCTAGTCTGTTTTAGTTTGGAAGCTCACCTGAAACCTCTCCACTACGGGTGACTCTGCTGGTGTCCGAATACTGGTGGGATAGCTTCTGGCACCAGAGCAACATGCAAGCTCCCAAATTAGCACAAACTGACAGACACATGGGGGTTGCCACATAGGCCTTTCTATAAAATATTTCACAGCATCATAGCTGACTTCATCAGAGTGGTCAAGTAAGAAGAAATGAGATTGATAGCAAATGTGTCAGTGCAGCACATAATTTATTCTGAACTTGTTTATGTGAAAACTGGGTCAAAATTTTATTAGTTGACACTAAGACAAAGAATAAGGAAATAATTCCGGAAGTTGCAATATAATTCTGCATCTTATTCTGGATTCCTGGTGGTATAGTGGTTAATTGCTCAGCTGCTAACCAAAAGGTCAGCAGGTTTAACCCATTAGTCCCTCCTTGGCAAGCCAATGGGGCAGTTCTACTCTATCTTATAGGGCCGCTATGAGCTGGAGTTGACTCAACAGCAACAGACTTGTTTTTCATTTCATGTCTAATGATTCATGAGAAAAGAAGTCTAATTAATTGTTTAAAAAGTATACTTATCAAATACAAAATGTTTTGTGTTTTCTAAGAATTGTCCTGTAAATTTTATTTATAAAATAACTGTGAGTAATATTCAATGCAAAACAAAATGTAATATTCCTTTCAACAGAACAAATTTTCATATTCAAATTAAAGGACTGTTAACAATTTTTTGTCTTGTTTGAGCTTTTACTAAACATTTAATACCTTAGACTTCTTAACATCATGTACCTAGAGAAGAAAGCTGAACTTTACATTTAGAGGTTATCATTGGGTTCTAATTTTGCAAGTACTGTGATCAAAGGAAGGAGTCCTGGTGGTGCAATGGTTAAGGTGCTCAGCTGCCAACTGAAAGTTCAGCAATTAGAACCCAGCAGCCATTCTCCTGTGGAAAGATGTTCGAGTTTTCTTCTGCAAATATTACAGCCTTTGAAACCCTATGGAGCAATTCTACAGTAAGAATTGATTTGGTACTGTGACTGATATTTTGGTTTTATGATCAAAGGTAGGTACAGAGAGGAATTAACTTTTGTATTTAGCAAATCATTTTATCTATGTTCATACGTCAAGACACAGGTAGTCATATTTCAATAACTTATAGATGTACAGGGGTAAAGTGAACCCCAAGGAATCCCAAAGTAGACAAATCAATCTATATACTGCAGGAAAAGACTCTGAGTACAGTTTCTGGCTAAAGGGCTCAGACTTCCCGGGCTAGCCACATTCTTTTAGATATTTGTGTTGGTAGCCTACATGACTCGGTTTAGAAGCATTTTTATCAAAAGCCTTAGACTAAGGAGTTTCTCTGATACATCTGCTAGACTCTTCTTATTGGGAGAGAAGGAACAGGAGAGGGATCTTAAAGATATTTTTCTCCACTCTTATTCATTATTTTTTTTAAATTAGTCCTTTCTTCTCATTCTTCCCTTTATCCCCCAAGCCCACAAGGCTGCAAGGAACTACGTGTTTGGGACTCCCTCAGCAGTGAGATGGGTACCATGCTTATATCTACATTGATCCACATGGCCCAGGCCTACAGTCTTTCCCAGAGGAAAATGAAACAGAAGAATGGCACCTTCCCCAGGTTTCTCTTGCTTTTACTATCACAGTAAGTGGTTAAACGCTTCACTGTTACTTTCATTTGGACGTGATGTCTGTATCAGCTGTTCTAAAACCATGCAGCGTAACTCAGCCCCCTGATGTTTAATTTCATTTTCTTCTCAGGAATAGGGTCCCCAGATAGCAAAAAATGTCTGCATTTTGCTGTCAACCTAAGATCAGCAGTTTAAACCTATCCAGCTATGTTGTACAGGACCTGGTGATCTGCATCACAGCCAGGAAAAGACTATGGTTCTAGCTTATCACACTTGGAGTGATCATGAGTCAGAATCAATTCCATGACAACTAGCAACAACACATAACTCTTTATTTAAAATTTTTATGATTACCAAATTATTTTTAAAAGCAGATGCACCATTTTACACTCTCAACAGCAATGTACGACAGTTCTAACTTCTATCTTCTTCACACTTGTTACTCTCTGTTATTTGATTATAGCCACACTAGTGGTTGTGAAGTTGTATCTTCTTGTGGTTTTCATCTGCATTTTCCTAATGACCAGTGTTTCTTTAGAGACATGTTTCCCTTTCGTATTTTTATTTTTCATATATCTAGCATTTTTTTGCCATTTTGTTGTGTTTTTTCTTTTTTTTTGGTGGAATAGTTATTAATCATATATACAAGGAATGCCAATTAAGTTTGCAAACTCATCCTAGAAAAAGTGCTACATATTTCATTGTTGAATATCACTACGGTCACCTTCAAAATACTCCCTTGGGAATCTATCTATCAAGGGCACTGCCTAGACTATCCTTCAAAGTAATTAAGTAACTCTTTCTGGAATGGTCTTCAGAGAGGTCGATGTATTAACCTTGATGTCCTGAAGGTCATCAAAATGTCTTCCTTTTATTTCCTTTTTCCTCAGGTAAAGAAGAAAGTCACTGGTGGCCAAATCAGGTGAGTAGGGAGTGCGTGCCAATACAGTTATTTGTTTACTGGCTAAAAGCTCCCTCACAGAGAACTATACAATTAAGTTCAGGAACTTGCCCCCTGCCATCATGCACAATGGCCATTCCAGAAAGAGTTGCAAAATTGCTTTTAAGAGCAGACTGGGCACTGGCGTCAGTGCATGGCTTCCCAAGGGGGCTACTTCCAAGGTGACTGTAGTGATATTCTGCAGGGAGCTATGTAGCACTTAGAATCACTGAATTTGTGGACTAACTTTTTGGACCTCATATGAATTATAGATATTTTATTGCATTCTGTGGCTTCTCTTCTACCTTTCTTACTGGGTATTCTTTGAAGTATAAAAGTTTACAACTTTGATAAGGTCTGATTCATCTTTTTTTTTCCCTTTATACACTTGTACTTTTGATACCTTATCTAAGAAAATATTGTCTAACTTAAGAAAAGGTTTACTCCGATGACTTCTTCTAAGAGTTTTATAGTTTTATCCCACACATTTAAGTCTGTAATTCATTTTGACTGTCTTTTCATGTATTGTAAAGTAGGGGTCCATCCTTACTTTTACCATGTGGAAATAGAGTCACTGAATTGGAACCCATTTGATGGCAGCAGGTTTAGTTTTGTCTTGGTTTAGACAGTAGATCTAGCAAAATTTGTTAGAAAAAAGTATTCTCTACTGTTTTGAAATTATTTTGCAAAAATAAATTCAGCATAAATGTGTATTTTTCCCTAGCCTCTCAGTTTGACTTGAGTCAGCTTTACTTTGAGGAGGTAGCTCTTCCCCGGTCATCTTTTGGACGCTTTTCAACGGGGGGGGGGGGGGGGGGTTGTTTTCCAGCACTAGATCTGACAGTTCACGCTTCTATTCATATGGTATTCATTTGCTTATCCTTTTCAGAAGTAGACTTCAGAGTCCTTCTTACTAGCCTGTCTTAGTCTAGAAGCCCAGCTGAAACTTGTGTCCTATGGGTGACCCTGATGGTATCTGAATACCGGTGGCATAGCTTCCAGAATCACAGCATCATGCAAGCCCCCCACAGTACGACAAGCCAAAGGACAAGTGGGGACTTTGTAATTTTAATACCACACACAATTTAATTAATGTTAACATCATACACAATCAAAATTTTGTTAAAGATCAATCAAAAGATACTGCAACAGTACACTGACAAGGAACTGCCAGAAATTCAAGCTGGATTCAGAAAAGGACATGGAACCAGGGATGTCATTGCTGATTTCAGATAGATCTTGGCTGAAAGCAGAGAATACCAAAAAGATACTTACTCATGTTCCACTGACTATGCAAAAGCATGTAGCTGTGTGGATCATAACAGATTATGGGTAATACTGCAAACAATAGGAATTCCAGAAAGCTTAATTGTGCTCAGAAATCCTGGTGGTATAGTGGTTAAGTGCTATGTCTGCTAACAAAAAGGCTGGCAGTCTGAATCTCCCAGGTGATCCTTTGAACCTCTATGGATCAGTTCTACTTTGTTTCATAGTGTTGCTATGAGTCAGTATCATCTCAACAGCACTGGGCTTGGCTTTTGTTAACCGTACTAATGAGGAATCTGTACATGGACTGAGAGGCAGCAATGCGAACAGAACAAGGGGTCACTGCATTGTTTAAAATCAGGAATGATGTGCATCAGGGTTGTATCCTTTCACCATACCTTTTCAAGTTGTGCACTGAGCAAAAATATCAGAGAAGTCAGACTGTAGGAAGAAGAATTAGGCATCAGGATTGGAGGAAGACTCATTAACAACCTGAGTTATGCAGATGACACAACACTGCTTGCTGTAAACAAAGAGGATTTGAAACAATGATGAAGACAGGAGACAACAGACTTCAGTATGAATACACATCAACATCAAGAAAACAAAAATCCTCACAACTGGACCAGTAAGCAATATTTTGATAAATGGAGAAAGGATTGAAGTTCTCAAGGATTTCATTTCACCTAGCTCCACAATCAACACCCATGAAAGTAGAAAAGTAAAGATATCACCTTGAAGACTAAGGTGCATCTGACCTAAGCCATGGTATTTTCAGTTGCATTATATGCTTATGAAAGCTGTACAATGAATAAAGAAGACAGTAGAATTGATGCCTTTGAATTGAGGTATTGGAGAAGAATGTTGAATGTACCACAGACCGCCAAAAGAACAAATAGATCTGTTCCGGAAGAAGTACAGCCAGCATGCTGCTTGGAAGTAAAGATGGTGAGTCTGCATCTTACATACTTTGGATATGTTGTCAAAAGGGATCAGTACTAGGAGACAGACATCATGCTTGGAAGAGTAGAAGGTCAGTGAAAAAGAGGAAGACTCTCAACAAGATGGATTGACATAGTGGCTACAACAACACACTTAGCATAAAAACAATTGTGTGCATTGTGCAAGACTGGGGAGTGTTTCATTCTGTTGTACATAGGATCACAATGAGTTGGAATGGACTCTAGGGTGCTGAACAACAACAAAAACTATTGAATTTGAATTCAATAGTCTATACATCCATCCTTATGCTAATACTTCATTATATTGACTGTTGCAGCTTTGTAATAAATTTTAAAAAGTGTTCTCCAACATTTCTATTCTGAGTCCACCTGTATTTCCACATAGATTTTCAAATTATCTCATCAATTTTTCGAAGAAAAAAATATCAGGAATTTTGATACAGGTTGTGTTGAACCTACAGATCAATTAAGGGAGATTAAGCTCTCTACAATATTAAGTATTTTGATCTATGAACATGGAATATCTTTTTACTTATTTAGACCTTTTAAAATTTATTTCAGTGATGTTTGTAGTTAGCAGTTTTTTACTTTTTTATCATTTTTACGTATTTAATTAATTTTTTGTGCTATTATCTGGGGGTCAGTACTACCCTGGCCCCTAGGGTCACTATGAGTTGGATCCGACTCGACAGCACTTGGCTGGCATAAGTAGAACTGTTTCTTGATTTCATCTTCAGGTTATTCTTCATTAGTTAACTGAACTATGATTGAATGTACAACATCAATTAACTTATGAGTTCTAAAATCTTTTGAGAATTCCTTAGAAGTTTTATATATAAGATTGTGCTATCCATGAACAGTGACAGTTTCATTCTTCCTTTCCATCCTGGATGCCTTTTATTTCTTTTTCTTTCCTAATCACTCAGATAATAATTTCCAGTATGATGTTAAATAAAAGTGAGCAGAGAATATGTTTTTTTTTTCCAGATATTAGAGGAAAAGTATTCTTGTACTATTACATATGATGGTAGCTATAGGTTTACTTAGACGTTCTTTTTCAGGTTCAAGAAGTTTTCATACTTTGTTGAATGCTTTTATAACAAAAGGTCTTTGAATTCTGTCAAGTGCTTTTTCTGCATCTACTGAGATGATGGTAGGGTTTTGTCTTTTTTTTCTGTTAATGTGGTATGACGTTTCCTCACTTTGTAAACTTTGTCTCTATGATGTTAATGAGGAAGGATCATTGGCAGTTGTGTTGGTGGGGAAAGACACAGTGTGTAAGATTTTTTTGTTCCTTAAGGCAGTCTATTGAGATGTAAAGGAAAGAAGCTAGCAGGGAGACTTGGGGACATCATATCACCAAAAACCTGTGCTGAAAGCTGAGTGAGTCCTTTAGAAAAGACAGGGATCCCAGAGTCTCAGATGCTTCCAGTCCAAGGCAACACTGAGGACAAGAACCTTCCTCCAGATCCTGCAGATAAAGCCTTTCCCTGGAGCTGACACTCTGAACTGGGACTTTCAGTCTGCTGGACTATAACAAATATATATATATATATATATATATATATATATATATATATCTTTTTCAAAGCCATCAGTACTAGCTAAGACATCCTTATTTCCATTCTTGATATTAGTCATTTGAATTATTTCCATTTTTAAATAGTTGAGCTAATGTTTGTAAAATTTACTCAGTTTTCAAAGAAAAACTTCTACTTACATTGATTTCCTAATTATTTTTCTATTTGATTTATTTCTGAACTTTTTAATATATTCTTATTTCCACTTGCTTTATATTGAGTTTACTCTTCTTCTTCCAGTTGGATGTTTAAGATGTTAATTTCAGATCTTTCTCCTTTTCTTAGCATCTATGTTTAAAATAATAAATTTCCCTCTAAGGTGTATTCAAACAGTTTTGACATTTTGTGTTTTTATTTTCATTCATCTCAAAGAATTTCTAATTTTCATTGACTTTTTTCATTTACCCATTGATTATTTAGAACTACCTTGTTTAATTTCCACATACATGTATATTTCCCTCTATTACTGATGTCTAACTTAATTCTTTTGTGCTCACAGAGCACATATAGAATGATTTAAATCCCTTAATTTGTTGAGGCTTATTTTATATCCTAGAAAATGATCTATACTAGCACATATCCCACATACACTTGGAAAGAATTTCTACCTGTTATTTGGGGGTGGAATTTTTGTTTAGATATCTACTAGGCCTAGTTCATTTATAGTATATACAGCCTTCTACTTTTTAGTCAAGTGGCCTGTTGTCATATGCATCCTTTTTTACTTAAAGTTTTAATTTGCCTGTTTATAGGTGCTGAATTGTGTATTTCTTCCTTCAATTTTTGCTTCATCTATTTTGGGACTCCATTGATAGCAGCATGCAAGTGTTTAACTGTCATGTATTGCCAGTGGATTGACCCTTTCAGTATTATAAAATGTTCCTCTTTATGTCTGGTAATTTTATTTTTGTTTTGAAGTCTATTTGTCTGATACTGGTGTATGAGCTTTTTTATGGTTACCATTTGCATCATGTATCTTGCTCCATTCTTTCACACTGAATCTACATTGTACCTCCTGTAGAGGTCCACATGGGTGGACCTTGTTTTATTATTCAGCCTGACAATCTCCACCTTTTGATTGAATTGCTTAATAATTCACATTTAATAGTATTATTGATATGGTTGGAATTACATCTGCTGTGTTTATTTTCTATATTCCATGCCTTTTAATTCTTCTGTTCCTCACTCATGCCCTTATTTTGTGATAAGGAATTATTTTCTAGTATAACACTTTCATTATTTTTCAGAAATTTTTAAAGTTATTTTCTTAGTGGTAGCTCTAGGGCTTGCATCATATATCACACATCAGAATTTACTTTGTTCTTGTACTCACAATATCTGTGATGTATAGATACTTTATCATTACACAGTTCTATTTCATTTCTCCTTTTTTGGGAAATATAATACATATTGTACAATTTAGTGCATCTATATATGTTACAAACCCAACAACACATTGTTATAACTGCTATTTATTACACCTGTATGTCCTTTAAATAAGAAAAAGTAGAATATAAATACATATTTTTTAATTTGTTATATTGATCTTGTATTAGTATTTCTGGTTCTTCAGTTCTTTCTGCCATTTGAACTACTGTCTGCTTTTATTTCCTTACTCCAAAAAGGCTCTGTTCTTGCTCAATTCCATTTATTTTACACTGCTGTGCATTATTAGCTCAATAGCATGGTTATATACAAATTGTTTATGCAATTGCTTTTAAAACCAGTTGAGACATGAAAGGGGAAGAAATATGCAATTATAACATTTTTTTAAATTACATTTACTGCAACTTTGTGTGTGTGTGTGTGAATTACCTTCAGATGTCCATTGCTTTCAGCCTAAAATTGTTCCCTTAGCCTTTTTTGTCAGGTATGTGTGGAATACACTAGCATTCTCTTAGTTTATGATTTTGTGAGTGTTTACCAAAATTTGAATATGTTAACCTACTGTCTAGAGCCCTCTATTGTTTCTGATAAGTCAGCTATTAATATTAGCAGAATTTCTGATGTTATGGGTTGAATTATGTCCCCACCAAAATGTATGTATCAATTTGGTTAGGCCATGATTGCCATGATTGTATGATTGCCCGCTGTGTGATGATTTTCCTGTGTGTTGTCAGCTCTATCACCATGACTGAATAAGACAGATTAGTGGAGGTAATACTGATGAGATCTACAAGAGTGGACAGTGTCTTAAGCCAATCCCTTATGAGATACAAAACAGAAAGGTAAGCAGAGAGATGCTGGAACCTCACATCATCAAGTAGGCAGTGCTGGGAGCAAAACATACCCTTTAGCCCTGATGTTTCTGTGCTGAGACGCTACCTGAGGGAAGACTAATGCATCACAAGGAACTTTCTTCAGAGCTGACAGAGACAGAAAGCCTTTCTCTGGAGCCGAAACCCTGAATTTGGACATGTAGTCTCCCAAAATGCGAAGAAATCAATTCCTCTTTATTAAAGCCATCTACTTGTGGAATTTCTGTTAAAGCAGCACTAGATGACTAAGACGGTGTGTAAGTGACAACCTGTTTTTCTTCTCCTGCTTCCAAGGTTTTCCCTTTCTCCTTGAACATGTTGACTATTTCTTGGCACGGATCTCATTTTGTTTATAGTACCTGGAGTTTATTGAGCTTCTTGGATAGGAAGATGTTTTTCATCAACCTTGGTGAACGTTTGGCCATTACATCATTTTTTTTTCTTTTCCTTTATTTCTCATCTCCTGGTGTTCCCATGAAATGTGTGTAGTTGACGTAATAGTATCCTCTGTTTCTCTAAGGTTCTGTTCAATTTTTCCATTCATCTTTCTCTCTGCTCTTTAGATTGTATTATAACAACTTATAAGTTGATTCTTTCACAAACTGTAACTTTTGTTGGGACTTTTTTTTTTACTTTGCTCAGTGGTTTTCAACTTCAGAACTTTTATTTAGATCTTTAAAAAATATTTTCTCTTTATTGATATTTTCCATTTGATGAGATACTGTGTCATACCTCCCATTAATTCTTTAACCATGAATTCTTCTAGTTCTTTGAACATGTAGATTTGGAAGAGCTGCTTTGAAGTCACAGTCAAACATCTGGTGCTCTCAGAAGATGGATTAAACGGCATCCCCCAAAAAGCTTGTGTAGCAATTTGGCTGGGCCATGATTTGCCATATATTGTGTGGCTGCCCTCCATTTTGTGATTTTCTTATGCTGTAAATCTTAAATTTCTGCCTGTGGTTAATAGACTAGATTATGTTAAAGAGGATTAGCGTGAGACTGTAAAACCCTTTCTAAGGTCACCTCCCAAATCCAATGTAAAGAGAGTTGGCTTGCACCACCTTTTATCCTTTTATCCTGTAAGAGATAACAGGAAAGGGAATCAAGCAGAGTGATGGGAACCTCATATCATCAAGAAAGCAGCACCAGAAATGGAGCACGTCCTTCAAACCTGACGTTCCTGTGCCAAGATGCTCCTTGACCAAAGACAGATGCAACTCAAGGACCTACCCTCAGAGCCAACAAAGAGGGAAAGACTTCCCCTGGCATGGACACCTTGAATTTGGACATATGGCCTACTGGACTGTGTAAGTATAAACTTTTCTTTGTTAAGAGCTTCCACATGCCATATTTCTCTCAGAGTAGCACCAGATGACTAAAACATTTGTATTATCTACTTTTTCTACCCCTATAATTGGCCCATGTTTTCTTGCTCCTTGGCATGTTTAGTATTTTTCCTTTTAAAAAAACTTTCAGATAACATATTGTTAACTCTAAATATTGATCATCTTCCCCTTATGAAAATGATTACTGGTGTTGTTCTTGTTGTTGCTGTGCTTTAATATCTTTGCTGAATTACTTCAGTGAAACCAATTTCTCCATTCTGTTTATACCTCTTTGCAGTTTATTTTCAATATAGCACACTCAATTCAGTGTACTTTTCCTAAATACAAACAAAACTTGTTGCTAGATTAGTTCATTTCTTTGCTTAAATTCCTTCAATGTCTTCCTTATTTCATCAGAACAAAATCTCGATTCCTTTTTTTATTTTCCTTTTTTTAATAATATTGGGTTTTTTGTGAAAGTTTACAAAGCAAATTAGGTTCCCTTTTCTACCCTGGCCCCTAGGGTCGCCATGAGTTGGATCCGACTCAACGGCAATTGGCTTGGCTTGGCTTTGACAATTTCTACACAGATTGTTCAGTGACATTTGATTTTGGAAACATGTCAGCATTCTCTCTGTGTTCCGGTTGTCCTGTTCCTAGCACTTTAGCTTCACTGTTCCTTTACCTTGTTATCTTTGCTTTAGGGTAACTCTTGATCTTTTAGTCTCATATAGGTGCTTTTGTAATGTATAACTGTACTTAGGGGTAATATCCTTTGTTTTGTGTATCAATCTGTAACTTCAGGGGATAGATTTGGTTCAAGGTTTAAAGAGCATCTCACAGCATAGTCTCAAGTAATCCTCTAGACTCAATTGGTCCAGACTAATAGTTGTATCTTAGAGGGCTGCTGGCAAGCATTTAAGACCACAGCCACTACTCGTCTTACTAGAATGCTAAACAAAAACTATGAAAATTTTATTATGCCAGCTGACTGAGTTTTCCCATAATTTTAAGATCCTAAGCCTTCAAACCCAGAAGATCAATCTCTTAAGGTATTTGGTGGTGTCTCAGAAGTGTATATAACTGTGCCTTCTATGAATACATATGTATGTAAACACATATTTGTATATACACATACTAACAGATACTTCCATCAGTGGACACATATGTATTAACCTGTACTTCACCATATACATATACATACACACACATACTTATACCTACACATGTGACCATGCACTCACTTTGGGGATATGGTGGGTGCTATCGCCAAATTGTTTGTGTCATATTCTTTAACAGAGACATCCTTTTCTTCTGTGTACTTCTTAATGGTACCATTTACTATGATCAAGCTGTGGTCAGTACACACAAATTTGGTGTTACTTTTCCCATCATCAAAAATAAGATGTATCTCTGCATGAGACCAGAAGAACTAGATGACACCTGGCCACCACCAATGGCTATCTTGTCAGGAAACATAACATAAAGTCCCTGATGTAGTGGGCACAAAATGAGTGTGCAGAAGTAGAACTCTATTAAGACCACATGTGATGACCTGTGAGACTGGAGGGTCCCTGTTAGCCCAGAGCTGAAACCAGTAGTGAAGACAACTCTTCAGACAAAGATTGGACCAGATTATAAGACACAGAGTGGTACAGAGTATGATTCTTGATTTAGAGATATGCATGAGGCTGTCTGGGCAGCTCTTGTCCGGAGGTGAGATGAGACAGTTGAGGGTGACAGGAGTTGGTCAAATGGATGTGGGAAGTACAGTGTGGATGGGAGGATTCTGCTGTCACTGGGGTAGGGGGATAGCAGTTAGAGTTGCATAGTGGTGTCGGGGGGGACTTTATATGGCAGATTGATTTAGATTGTAAAGTTCCACTTTAAGAACAATTATTTTCTTTAAAAAAAAAGAACATGTATCTATATTCTAGACAGTGATTGTTCCTCCTGATCCCCAGCTCATCCCTGAAAACTACCGATGAACATTAGTCTCTCTTTATAAACATACATGTGTGTGCTTGTATTCTTATAAAACTGAGATCATACAATATTTCTCCTATGACATTGTCTTTTCTAACTCAACATTATGTTCTCCAGACCCTTTCATGGTTATTAATGTGTTTCACAAGGAGATCATTGTTTTTTATTGTTTTGTAGTATTCCACTGTAGGTATGTACCACATTTTGCTTATCCATTCATTCACTGAAGGGCACACAAATCATTTCCAATATTTTGGTACTGTGAAAAATAATGTAATGAACATAGATTTGGAAAGTCTCTAAATTATTAACATAATTTAGCACTGGGCTACTTTCTTGATCTCATATTCCCATCTCTCTCACTGAGTCACTGTTTTCCTGCCACACTGGCTTTTTTATTCTATGCAAAACCATGGTAGTACAGTGGTTAAGTGCTATGGCTGCTAATCAGAGGGTTAACAATTCAAATCTGCCAAGTGCTCCTTAGAAGTACCATGGAGCAGTTCTACCCTGTCTACAGGGTTACTATGAGTTGCAATCAACTCATTTGCAATGGGTTTGGTTGGTTTTGGTTTTAAATAGCCAAAATGGATTTTCACCTCAGGTCCTTAGCACTGACAATTCCATATTTCCAGAATTCATTCCTCCAGTGAATGCTTGGTTCACCACTCTACACTTCACTAAACTGTCTTAGTGGAGACATCCTCTGAAACACTATATAACATAGTAAATTCCATTCCAGTTGAACCTTCACTGGCTTAGTTTTCCCTTTCCAACCTTCATTAACACCCGAAACTTTATGTACTTATTTGGATTCTATGTTTCCCTGCATTAGAATACAGGGTCCATGAATGCAGATGCATGCTATATTGTTTTATACATAATTATACTTTCTATATCTAGAAGTGAGTGATACATAGAGGTGTTTTAGAAATATTTGTTGAATAAATAAATTGTACCAAAATATTTAAAGATATAAGTTACCAATGCTCAAGATACCTTCTTATACTGGTAATGGAATAAAAGCAGGCTTTTCAAAAATAATTTTTTTATGTTTGTAAATATATCAAAATGGAATAATGTACATCATCCTTTTTATAATACTTATCTCTGGTTTTGAAAAGTATGGGTATATCTGTTTATTATTTTTTATTCTAAAAAGTATGTCATTTTTATAGTGTATAAACACTATTAATGTGATAAAAATATAACTGATGACTGTCTAGTATTTTATGCACATGATCACTTGATTTTTGTTAACAGAGCCTATTACTTATATAAAAATGATTAACATTAGTCTTGTGTCAAAAAACTTTACAATTATTTTCAAATCCTTGATAGCTTCTTTGCATTTTTATAATCAACACTGAAAAGCAGAGATAAAATGAGTCTTCACAGATAATAAGATTTCCTTTTTTCACTCTTTTTCACATTTATATGTATATACATATATAACAAGGAAATAATAATTGATAATAACATGTGTACTTTAGTAGAAAAACACTGCCATGGATATTTCCCGAATTGGGAGTGATTTTATCATTTACATAATCTAAAAACCTTTAGCTAAAATTTCAAATTAGTCATTTATATCATATCTTGGGAGGTCTCCAAAACAAAAATATACCATTACTATAAATGAATAAGTATATGAATCAGATGAATTAAATATTTTATATCCCACCAAAAATTTATTCAAAGAAAATCATGCACTAAACATACTCTCTTGCTAGTAAGAATCACTCCTTGACATTGTTAAGTAAAGTTATATACTAAACAGAAATGAAAAAAAAAATTAAATAATATCACAGCCGTTGAGTCGGGTCCGACTCATAGCAACTCTAGAGGTCAGAGTAGAACTGACCCATAGAGTTTCCAAGGAGTGCCTGGCAGATTTGAACTGCAACTTTTGGGCTAGCAGATGTAGCAGTTAACCCACTATGCCAGCAGGGATTCAAACCATAAATATAGATAAAAACTAAATATGAATGACATGCTATACAGGTTGCCAGCTTATACTGCCATTGTGGCAAGTGAGACTGTCCTTCACCATGAAATCACTCCCAAGCTTTAAATGTTTTACTGGCTCTAGCAGTACTGATTTATCTAAAACTGGATAGTTTTTACATTTAAATTCATGCCACTAATTTGGGTCACTATTTTTTTGTGATGTGATAGCCTACTATTAAAGCAAAAGTTTACAAAAACACAACTTCAAGTGCTGTCTGATTACTGAAGACTCCACTATCTACAAGGTCACAGTCTAGTGGAAATAAATGTAATTACGCAGATGTATAATATGATAATTTCACTTTTGGTCAAAAAGGACAAATGCAGAACAGCTGGATTTTCTGTTTAAAATTCCCACCAGTCAATTATAATACAATGATCTGAAAACATACCGCAAGGCAGTCAGGCAGAATTCCTCAGCACTGAGGAATAACATGCAGAATTTTATTAATACAATCACCCCCTAAAGTAAATCCCTGTATGGTATTTACAATGTCCTGTTATATAATAAAACGGCTTTTTATTGTTTTAATAAAATTATCTTGATTCTGTATTATTGACTGATACGGCATGGCATTATATTCTTACCTCACTGTCTATCCTTACTTAGTGGCAACTTTCTCTGCAGAGAATAGCCAAGTCTTCAGTGAAATTTTTTCTGGCCACACAGCAGAGTTTTGTTTTTTTTTTTCTCTCTTCCAAATGAGTACTGACCATCAGTTCTTGGTATTGTTACGCTCTTAAAAATTCATTGTGTTAGTAGATCAAGTTCTTCTGTTTGTAAAATGTCTACCTCCATGAAGCAAAAAATTATGGAAGTGCATTTTATAGTCATAAGGAGGAAGATTTCAAAGCATTCAAAATGGAAAATACATAGATTCATTTCATAAAATGCTCACATCATGCTATAGATGCTCATCAAATTACATGCCTAAGAATGTAAATCTAAAGTAAAGTATGCTGAATTCTTTGGAAACTAATTAACACTCAAGAAAAGGCATCCAGTGATGTGTATCAAAACAAAACCTAAGAAAGTTAGATACTGATTCTACCACTAGACATTTAAGTTCAATATAAGAAAACATGTGTATCTTGAGATGACCACTGTTAAGAAAGGAATATTGTTCAACATTTCTCTTATAAGATCATTCAAATGTAACTTTCAACACTTCAGTAGCACAGGTACAAAAAAAATAACGTAGAAATGTTTGAACTGCTGTATGTTCTGCTAATATATATTACCAACAACAGCAGAAGTAATTTTTAGAAAAGTACTGTTCCTCCCAGGCCCTGCTCTGAACACCTAAAAAAATTCTGGATGTAAACAACAAACAAACCTATGAAAAAGTGAACAGAAGGAAGTCAGCCTAGGGCCCTCTGGACTTGATGAATGACACACTGGGGAGTTCCTGAACTCCCTTACTGCCACCTGTGTGTCCTGATCAGTGTTATTACTAAAGACTTACGTCTGGAGCCATCAAAACACCAGGAAAAGGGTATATGACTAAAAGCAGAAAAAGTTTTTTGCCATATCTGCCCTAATTCAGCCTAACCTCAACAGGAAATTCATACCTTCCTCCCACAAAGAGTCGAATTTCACTGATTTCAAAGCCATTGGAACAGATGAGCTCAAAAAGGTCACAGGACACAGATAAACACATGAAAAATCAACTACATTTCTATACATTAAAATTGAATATGCTAAAATATGTCAGAGAATGGATATCACACCAAAGAAGTTTAAACAATTGTATGTAAACTTAACAAAATATGTAAAGAATATGTGGGCTATAAATTATAAAACGTTGAAAGAAATGAAAGAAGACCCTCATCAATGGAAAGCCATACAATATGCATTGACTGAAAGACTCAACACAATAAAGATGTCAATTCTCTTTCAAACTGCTCTGTAAGTTTGAGGAAACTCTTAAGAAAAGTCCCAGCACTTTTTTATTTATTTTGTAGACATAGATATTCTAAAATTTATATGGAAAGCAAAAGAACTAGAATATCTAAAATGATCTTTAGTGGAGAAATAAAGTGAGAGCATTCACTCTGCCCAACACTACTGTCTACTACATAGCTACAGTAATCAAGACAATGTGGCATTAGAGGGGGTAAAGGCATAAACCTGTTTTTGTTTTGTTTGTTTGTTTGAAGTTAATGAAACAGAATCAAGAACTCAGAAAGAGCCCCAGACAAAAACGTTCACCTGATTGCTCACAAATTGCAGAAGCAATGCCATAAGTAAGGTTTCCCCTTCCAACAAAAATTCTGTAAGAACTGGCCATCCATTAGAAAAAAAAAAATGGTACCTTGCCCTAAACATCACATCTTATAAAAAAAAAATCAGCTCAAATAGATCATGAGCCCAAATTTAAAACTATAAAACCTTTAGAAAACAGCATAGGAGAAAAAAATTGGATCTAGTAATAAGCAAAGTATTTTTAGACTTAACACAAAAACACAAATGAAAAATTAAATCTCATCAAAATGTAAGACTTTTGCTGTACTAAAAATCTTGCTTAAGCACATGTTTTTTCAAACCTATGGACTGGGAAAAAATATTTGCAAACCACAGGTCTACAAAAGACTAATATCTAGACTATATAAAGAACTCTTAAAACTCAAAAATTAAAAAATAAATAAATAAAAAAACTTGTGCCACAAACATAAAGAGAGATTTCGCTGAAGAGGATATACCCATTACCCCTTGTTTCTGTTGAATCAGTTGTGACTTACGGTGACCCCGTTTGCAAAAATATTTTATCATGTTTTCAGTGAAACATTATATAGCAAATTAGGTTCCATTTAATATTTTTCATACAACTTGTTCCATGACATTGCCTACATTTTTTACAGATGTCAACATGTTCATTATTTAAATCCCTTTTGTTCTGTTTCCAGTAATATAGTTTCCCTGACCCTCCTTAGCTTCTAATATTTGTTTATTGACTGGTCCAATACAGTAGATTAATTTAAGGAAGCACAGTACTCTTAGGTCAGATTGTTTCTTTTACAAACCACTATTTTGATGAAAAGTGATCCTAGCAGTGGCTTCAGTTCCAACTACAAACAGTATGTTAGGTCAGTAGTCTTAGTGTTTCCTCTAGGCTCTTGGTCCTGTAAGTCAGACTGGTCTTTTTTCAGAGATTTGAATTTTGTTCTACATTTTTCTCTCATTCTATCTGAGACCATCTATTGTGTCCCTGGTCATAATGGTCAATAGTGGTAGCTGGGTGGCCATAGAGTTTTCTTTACTGTAATCTTTACAAAAGCAAATCATCAGGCCTTTTTTCCATGACACTATAGGTAATATTGAAAAAAAGGTTTCTTTATATGTGTGAATTACCATTTCATTGTCATTTATTCCTAGAAAATAGGGTTTAACCTATTCTTACATGTCCTTAAAAATAAATATTTTATAACTGAATGTAAGTCTTCACTTCCTATAAAGATATATGATATTTGTAATAAAATATTTCTGAAATAGTCTAACTTATTATTTGGATGGTTCTGATAATACTGGTTTTATTTCAGGTAACAATGTCAACTTTATTTTGGCTTTCACAATTGGTAGACACAGACTCTAAAATCATAAGTATTTTTTTCTAAATTAATTGCCACTGAATACTGTGGCTTTCAATAACATAACGAAATAAGAGAAACTTGATATTATAGATGGATTGTACTAAATAACAGTACCAATTGCTTAAAAGCTTTTGCTGAAACTTATTTTATGAAGAATGCTATATATAATTAAATTCTACAGTAAAAGGAAAAAGCCTTTTGAAATACTTTTATTAGAGTGATAACTATACATTTTCAAATGGCATACAGTATCAAGCTTTGTAATAACATTTCTATTTTTTAAAGCACTGTCAAATTATAGTTAATGACCGATTTTGAATCCCTCAAATTATAGAGTGAATGATGTGAGTTAATGTGTTCCATTACCTTTTTAACATTTCTTTAATAGTTTTTCTAAGTTTTTTTTAAAAGAGAGAATATATTTCAAACACATCAAAAGTTATACTAAACTTTTCCAGATATAGAGAATATTTTTTGTTTTTTCTATGGTTTTTCTTTTACAGTAGACTTGAAAACATAGATAAAACAGTAAGTATAAATATTTCAGGATTTAATTCAGGCAGATAAAGTTTATGTTTAAGGAAAAATATCACATTTTGGAACATAAGATTAATTTATGAAGGACAGTAATGTTGGCTGGAAATTGATATTCTCCTCTCAATTACCCACTCATTAGGATTATCTTAAAAAAAATTAAACTCTCTGCTTTTGAGTCAAATCTCACTCATAGCGAAAAGCGGATAGTCACTGTTCTCATAGTGATTCTTATTTCACACGTGTAGGTCTTTCTATGTTTTCCCGTCATAGCTTCTGCCTTAGTTACCTAGCACTGCTATAACAATACCACAAATAATTATCTCAAAGGACGGAATTTTTTTTAATATAGAAGGCTAGGAACACAGATTAGAGAGTGAGCTCTAGGGGAAATATGGGACGTCTCTATCAGTACAGTTAAGAGCATTCTTTGGCATTCCTTGGTTTGTAGACTCTTCTTCATATGGTCTCTTCCCTCTTTGTGTGTCTATTTCTCTGTTTTCCCTTTTCATAAGACACTACGATGGCACTTGGCTTGCCTTGGCAATCAAAAGAGAGTAGGTTTAAGACCCACCCTGCTATAGTACAACCTCACTAACATAAGAAAAATCTCCCCCTCCCCAGAGTCATATTCATAAGTACCAAAACCAAAAGAACCAAACCTATTACCATTAAGTGAATTCCAGCTGACAATGACCCTACAGGACAGAGTAAAACTGCCCCACAGAGTTCCCAAGAAGTACCTGGTGGATTCAAATTGCCAATCATTTATTTGATAAGCAACTACAGCGCTTAAACATCACATTGCCAGGGTCTTCTTCACAGGTATAGGGGTTAGGGTTTCAACATATCCTTTCTAGGGAAATAATTAAATGCACAACACTCCACCTTTCGTCTTTCCACAGGTGCTGTCATTCTCATGTACAAAATACATTCCTGCTATCCCAACATTCCCAAAAGTTTTAACTCATTGCAGCATCTACTTTAATTACAAAATCTCCTCTTTTGAATCATTTAAATTAGATGCATGTTTGTATATGTTCGATCCTGTATAAAAATTATCTTCTATGTGTAGACATATATATGAAGCCTAGAATACAAATTATCTGTTTCTAAAATACAAGGTCTGATAATTACGTTTATGAACTCATCCTAGAAAAAAGCACTACATACCTCATTGCTGACTATTACTATAGTCGCCTTTGAAGTACTCCCTTTAGGAAGCTATGTACTGAAGCCGTGTCTAGGTCATTCTTTAAAGCCATTTTGGAACTCTTTTTCTGAAATGGTCATCAGAGATGTTGCCCTGATGTTCTGAATGTCATCAAAATGTCCTCCTTTCAATATTCCCTTTATCTTCAGGTAAAGAAAAAAGTCATTGGGGGTCAGATGAGGTAGTGGGGAGTGAGTTTCAACACAGTTATTTGTTTACCGGCTAAAAACTCCCTCACAGACAGTGCCATGAGAGCTGGGTCACTGTTATGATGCAAGACACATGAGTTGTTGGTGAGAAGTTCAGGTCATTTCCATCTAAATCTTTCACCCAGCCCTTTCAGCACCTCCCAACAGTAAAGTTGGTTAACTGTTTGTCAAGCTGATACAAATTCATACTGAACAATCCCTTTGATATCAAAAAAGGTTGGCAACATCACTTGACACTTGATTTGAACTGACAAAATTTTTTTGGTCATGGAGAGTTGTCTGACTTTTGTTGTGTAGTTTGACACTTTGTTACAAGGCCATATTGCTATATCCACGTTTCTTCACCAATGGTAACATGGCCCAAAACATTGTCTTGCCTCTCCAAAAGATCTTGGCAAACTTCAACTCTCCTCTGCTTTTTTCCATTGGTGAGCTCCTTTGGGACCATTTTTGCACACACCTTCCTTGTGCCAACATTTTCAGTTAAGATTTTCCTGTTTCTCTATTGATGTTTGATTGGTCTGCTATATACTTCTCACAGTCACCTGACAATCCGGGCACACAATTCAATGAAAGTTTGCAATGTTTTCATCAGTTCTGCTCATTACTGGCCACCCTGACACTTCTGTATCATTGACTTTTTCTTTCCTCTCTCCCAGAAAAAAATGTTTAATCCAATTGTATACTACCGTTTTCTTCAGGGCATTCTCTCCATAATCTTGGACCAACGTATCCCTGATTTCACTTCCACTCTTGCCAAGTTTAATAAGAAATTTAATGTTTGTTGGTTGCTCTAATTCAAGCTATGACATTCTCACAACAGCACACCAAAAAAAAAAATGCAACAACACCATTCAGCAAGACGTCACCACACATTGACACAAACACAGCTGTGAGACATTGATATAGCAAGGTTATGAAACCTTATCAAGTCATTTGTACAGTGCTGCCAATGTAAGTGCATAGTGTCAAATTTGCAAACTTAATTGTCAGACCTCATATAATAGTGACACAGGCATAACATAGACATTCCCATTCCAAAGAGGAAAAATTGACAGAAAGAAAATGTCATGGGTACGAAACAAATCTAAAATCCAGAAGGACAAATTTCATTAGCTCTCAAGGTTTTAAAATAATTCTATGCTCTGGGGCCCTCTGGACATCAGCATCACCATCTGGAATTGGGGTGGGGTCCCACAGTCCTGTGTTGTGGCTCCACTTTCCAGGACCACTAGGATAATGACCCTGTCCCCTCAATTTTAGGTGACCCCACTTTTCTAGTCTACGAAAGCAATGACCCACTCATTAATCCTGGGCAGCTCATTCTCTTGGGACAGCAGAAAGGCAGCACTGTTCTTCCAGGCCAACAGAATGGCAGCCCTACCCCTTGGAACCAAAATGGCCATACTACTTTTTGAAATAGAGCCTCATTGTTGAAATCATAGAAATGGTGTCTCTTCCCTTCATGTTCCTTCCAACAGTTCTGCCAGTCTCTGAACTGTTACTAGGATTGTTATTTTCTTTCCTTAGACAACAGATGTTTACAGCCAAGCAGCAATACTGGCCTATTTTCTGTCTGTGACACTACAAGAATTGGACACGCCAAGTTGTCCTTTATTTTGTCCATCCCTTTCAGTCTAAACTGGCTAGACATGTACTGAGATAGATTATAGAATAATCTATTAGCAGTACCTTGTAGATTATGGGGATTAGTCGCCAATCAGATTCACAGTTGCCAGTTTTTTGGTTTTCTTTTTGTCCCAGACTGTAGGTAGTCTTTTTATTCTTTTGGTGAAATCTTGGATGAGCACAGAAGTTTGATTTTTAGGAGTTTCCAGTTATTTATTTTCTCATCTGCTGTTTGTGCACTGTTACTAATATTAGGCTGTTTAGGCCACATATTATGGCTTCCAGTGTTGTCTCTATTTTTTCTTCCACGATCTTTATTGTTTTAAATTTTATATTAGGTCTCTGATCCATTTTTAGTTGGTGGAAAATGGATCTCTTGGATGGCAGTTAAAAGGGCCTTAATATTATCCTGCCACAAATGCCTGGAAATCTTTGGTTAAATCTAACAAATATGTTTTAAAATCAAAGCTGATCTTCCATTAATGAAAAGGAAATTTCTGGGTTAGAAAAACAAAGTGGAAACTGAAACTTAGTGAGAAAAGAAGATTAGCTGATGTTGTTCCTGTCACAGATTACAGAGAGTAAGAATGACTTATAGCCACATAGACTAAGGGCATTAGACCCTGTGACCATATAAGATGAAGAGTTAATAAACATCTGGAATTCTGAAATAAGGGTGGACAAAGAGCAATCTGAGACTATGACAAACTATTGCATATTTAAATGGGCACTTGCTGAAAACAAACAACAAGCAAAAAATAAGTTTCTCAGAGAATTTGAAAACCTTGATAAGATTTTAGTTCAGATTTGGCCCATTCTTGCTTTGGATACACTTAAGCCATGAAATTAACATAAAAATGTATTAGTGGGCTTTGAATTCCTAAGATATTTGATGAAACTGAACCAACTTCAGGTTTTTCTCACATAAAACCACACTAAAGACTTCATAGGCAAAAATTACAAACATGAAAAAGAAGAAGAATATATAAGAGAAACAAGCAAAAGCATAATTTACTACCAATTATTATTATTGTTATAATTAAAGTCATTAAGTAATCTCCTAAGGACAATAAATGAATGGTTTTAACTGAAGACACATAAAATAAATACTTGTAATAAAAACAGGAACGACATCTATGAAAATGTAGAAAAATTATCAATAAGAAAATTTAAGCAATTTAAATAAAAAGGCAGAAATTAATGCGCAAAAGATGTAAAAGAATTTGAAGATATATTACACTAGTTTTGAGACTGAAACTGAAAGCTACAGAGATATCAAAGACACATTGAGAGACAGTGACTAAAATTAAAAAAAAAAAAAATCCAATAGGATTTCCATAAAGAAAACATAATGAAGGGTACACAAAATATTCTAAAAAAATGGCAAAGAATTAACCAGAAATGAATGGAATAACATATTTTCAATGTAAAAAAGCACACAGGTTTCAAATAGGATTAATAAACAAAAACTTACAGTTGAAGACATCTTTATGAACACTAAAAAGGAAAAGATCTTTAAAAAAAAGTTAGCAAAGGATAAAATGTACATTTGCAACAAACTTCCTGAGCAACAAAAAGTGAATTGTTGTGGACTGAACTGTGTCCCTACCAAAAAATTATGTTGAATTCCTAACCCCTGTACATGTGAATGTGATCCTGTTGAGAAATCAGGAGTTTTCTTTTATGTTAATGAGGCCATACTGGAGTTGCTAATAAAACAGGAAAGCAGACAAGGAGACACAAAGGGGAAGATGCTATATGACGATGCCTTTACAAGCTCAGGGGCATCAAGAAACACCTGGGATTGACAGAAACTGAGAGATAAAGGAGGGTCTTCTCCTCTACAAGACACATCATAGCTGTGTCAACACCGTGAATTCAGACTCCTAGCTCCAAAACTGATTTTATCAGTTGTTGCAGAAAAGGCATTTGACAAAGTCCAGGACTTACACATGTTAAAAACTCATGAAAGAATAGGAATAGAAGGGAAATTCCTCAATGTATAAAGGGGCATCTAAGCAAAGACAACAGCCAGCATCATCCTAAATGGAGAGAGACTGAAAGTATTTCCCTTGAGAACAGGAAAGAGACAAGAATTATACGCAAAGACAACAGCCAGCATCATCCTAAATGGAGAGAGACTGAAAGTATTTCCCTTGAGAACAGGAAAGAGACAAGAATTATCATTGTCACCACTTTCATTCAACATGGTACTGGAGGTTCTTGCCAGGGCAATCAGGTAACATAAAGAAATAAAGAAAATCCCTGTAAGTAAGGAAGAAGTAAAAGTATTTCTGTTTGCAGATGATATGATCTCATACACAGAAAACTCTACAGAATCCACAAAAAAACTGCTCGAACTAATAGTTCAGCCAAGTATCAAGATATAAGATAAACATAAATAAATCAGTTGGAGTCCTTTATACTAACAAAGAGACCGTCAAAGAAGAAATCATCAAATCAATACCATTTACAATAGCTCCCAAGAAGACAAAACACTGAGGAATACATGTAACTAGAGATATAAAAAACCTATACAAAGAAAATTTACAGGACTTTACTGCAAGAAACTAAAAGATAATAGTGTAAGTGGGGAAACCTACCTTGCTCATGGATAGGGAGATACAACATTGTGAAAATATTCTACTTAAAGTGGTCTACACATAGAAAGTACTCATGATATAAATTCCAATGGCATTTTTTAATGAGATGGAAAAACAAATCACTAATTTCATGTGGAAAGGGAATAAGCCCTAAATAAACAGAAGGCAAAAAACAAAATGAGAGGTCTCACATTACCTGACTTTAGAACCTATTACACTGCCACAGCAGGCAAAATAGCCTTACACTGGTACAAAAAAAAAAAAACACATGGACCAATGGAACAGAACAGAGAATCCAAAGATAACAACATCCACCTATGTGCATCTGATACATGACAAAGGCCCAAAGTCCATGAACTGGAGCTAAAACAATCTCTTCAACAAATGGTGCTGACAGAACTGGATATCCATCTGCAAAAAAAAAATTAAACAAGACCCATACCTCACACCAAGCACAAAAACAACTCAAAATGGATCAAAGACCTAAATATAAAATCTAAAACAATAAAGATCATGGAAGAAAAAATAGAGACAACACTGGAAGCCCTAATATATGGCATAAACAGCCTAGTATTAGTAACAGTGCACAAACAGCAGACGAGAAAATAAATAACTGGAAACTCCTAAAAGTCAAACTTCTATGCTCATGCAAGATTTCACCAAAAGAACAAAAAGACTACCTACAGTCTGGGACAAAAAAAAAAAAAGACTGGCAACCGTGAATCTCATTGGTGACTAATCCCCATAATCTACAAGGTACTGCAAAATCTCAACAAGAAAAAGATAAATAACCAAATTAAAAAAAAATGGGGAAAGTATATATGCAGGCACTTCACCAAAGAAGACATCCTGATAGCTAACAGATACATGAGGAAATGCTCACGATCATTAACCATCAGAGAAATGCAAATCAAAATTACAATGAGATACCATCTCACCCCAACAAGGCTGGCATTGATCCAAAAGACATAAAACAATAAGTAATGAAGAGGTTGCAGGGAGACTGAAACTCTTCTACACTGCTGGTGGGAATGGAAGATGTTACAACTACTTTGGAAATCATTTTGGTACTTTCTTAAAAAGCTAAAAATAGAAATACCACAGGATCCAGCAATCCTACAGTTTGGAATACACCTTAAAGAAATAAGGTCTGTCTCATGAAGAGATACATGCAAAATAATGTTTACAGCAGCTCTGTTCACAGCAGCAAAATGATGGAATCAACTTAGGTGCCCAACAGATGAAGGGATAAACAAACTATGCTACATTCACATAATGGAGTACTATGCAACGATAAAGAACAACGATGATCTTGAGAAACATCTGATAGCATGGAGCCATCTCAAAGACATTATGCTGAGTGAAATTAGTCACAAAAGAACAAATATTGTATAAGACCACTATTATAAGGAGTCAAGAAAATGTTTACGCACGGAAGAAAATAACCTTTGATGATTACAAGGCAGGGGAGAGAGGGGGAGGAGTATTCATAGATTAGATACTAAACAGGATTCAGATTAAGTGAAGGAAGTGATAACACATAGTAAAAGGGAAATTAACACTTCTGGACTACACAAAAAGTGAAGAGGTTTCCTAAACACAACCCAACATTTCAAAAATCAGAGTAGGGACAGGGATCTGAGGACTATGGTTTCAAAGGACATCTGGGTCAATTGGCTTAATATTTAAGAAAATGTTCTGCACCGCACGTTACTGAGAGGCATCTGGGGACTTCTGAGCTAGCAAGCTGCCACCTATGGAGCATCAACTTGTCCCAGACCACTTAGAACTGAGGAGAGTGAAGGGTATTAAAGACATGAGGAAAATATGAGCCCAGGAGACAGAAGTGGCCGTATGAGTGGAAGACTGCATCAGCATGGGAGTGGAAGACTGCATCAGCATGGGACTGGAAGTAGTAGACGGTGTTCAGCCACTACCAGCGACTGACCTGACAGGGAACCTAACATAGAGTCCCTTACATAATGGGAGAAAAATGAAGGTACAGATCTAGGGTTCTATTAAGACCAGACTTGGTCCAGCATCCTGGAGGGCCCTCTGAGGACACGGTCCCTAGACTTGCTGCCAGCCCAGAGTAGAAACAAGTACTGAAGACAACTCTCCAGACAAAGACTGGACCTGACTATAAGATGTAGAGTGATGCTGGTGAAGTGTGTGCTTCTTGTCTTAAATATACACAGGAGGCTGTGTGGGGACGTGCATGCTTGGAAAGAATGTAAAATCCTGCTTACCCTAAACGTGTCTGTGTTTAGATAGTGACTTGTCTTGAGAATGGCAAAAGCACTTGAGACAAGTTCTGTCTCAGTGTACTGGAAAACCAGTATATGCTGAAAACAGCATTCACTGAGACTAGTTCAAGGACTTTCCCTTCCCCCCTCCCTGGGAATGCCTCTTCTTCTTTTGAAATATGGAACACTGAAAAGATGCCTTTTCTCATTTTCCCAGCAGAAAACTTGTTTCCTTTGCTCAATAAAAGCTGGTGGGTTAAACAAACTGGTGTCAGTCTCTACTTGCAGGAGACTGTTGCTTTTCTGCCCTCAGCAAACTAAAAGTTTGTTGTCAGTGTGATTTCTCAACCTTGGCCTCTCACACATATCACACCTGTAAGTGGTGTCCCATTTCACACCAGTCCATGGTGTACCGTTTCATACCAGTAAGTGGTGTCCTGTCTCACACCTGTAAGTTGTATGCCATTTCAGACCTGTAAGTGGTGTCCCATCTTAATCACACCAGAGGCTGGTGTCCCATGTGAATCACGCCAACAAGGCTGTTGGAGCAGCTCCTCTCTAGAGAAGAGATGGAAGGGTGGGAGGAAGGGATAGCAGTTGGTTGAATGAGTTAGGGAAGTACAGAGTGGAAAGGAGGAGTATTTTGTCATAGGGTGGGAAGATCTGCTAGAAGTGCACAGAGGTGTGTGTGCACAGGTTTATGTGGCATATTGATTTGGATTATAAGTTTTGGATCTAAAACATAAGAAAATGTTTTTTTTTTTTTTTCAAAGAAAAGAAAAACAGAAAGGAAAAAAAGTTCCTGTTTGTAAAAGCCAGTCACGTGTTATTTTTCTTACAGCAGCAGCAGGAAACTAAAATACCAACTGATATTTTTAAAATGCTGAGGAAAGAAGTAGGGCAAACACAAAGACATTTTCAACTAAAATGTCTATCACTGACAATTTTCCAATGAAACATATTTGAATATGTTCTTAAAGAAGCAGTAAATTGGGAAAATGGGTAGATGGAAGTGAAGGATGTATACAAGAGAAAATTGGTGACTAAAGAACTTTTTAAAGAATGAAATGTGTAAAACAATAAATAATTAGTAAAGATGGATATAGGAATAGAAAGCAAAATGAGAACAAACCAAAAAAAAAAAAAAAAAAGAACCCACTGCCACCAAGTCAGGTCCGACTCACATTGACCCTAGAGATAAGGGTAGAACTGCCCCATAGAGTTTCCAAGGAGCATCTGGTGGGTTTGAACTGTCAACCTTTTGGTTAGCAGACATAGCACTTAACCCACTATGCCACCAAGGTTTCCACAATGAGAATACTGAGCAGCAAACCCACAAGAAATGTAAGAGGGTCATCACTGCTTTAAAGTTTGGGCTTTGTTGGACAGGAAGGGATGTCTCTTGATTACCTTTAGAATTTTAAAGTTAAATATGCATAAGAAATTTTTAATATCAAGCACTAAAAGAATAAAAACCCACTGCCTTGTAGTTGATTCCAACTCATACCGCTTCTATAGGATAGACTAGAACTGATCCTTAGGTTTTTTTTTTACAAGGCTATAATCTTTACAGAAGTAGACTGTCACATACTTCTCTTTCAGATCACTGATGGCTTTCATCTGTCAACACTTTACTTAGCAGCTCAGTGCTTCACCACTACAGGGATAGTTTTTAAAAGATCAAAAACAAAAATTTATAACTTTGAGTCATACAGAGGAAAACACTTATCAACAGACAACTAAAAATGAGAAATACAGAGGTAAAAAGCATTATGTACAAGGTCTGACAATTAAGTTTGTAAAATCATCCTGGAAAATTTGCTGCATGTCTCATTGCTGAATATCACTGCAGTCAGATTCAAAGTGCTCCTCTTGGGAAGCTGTGCAGTGACACCAGTACCTCAGCCACCCTTCAAAGCAATTTTGGAATTCTTTTTCTAGAATGGACATCAGAGGTGTTGTCATACTACCCATGGTATCCCGAATGCTATCAAAATGTCCTCCTTTCAATTATTTTCTTTATCTTCTGGTAAAGATAAAACTCACGGGTGGCCAAATCAGGTGAGTAGGGAGGGTATTCCAATACAGCTATTGGTTTACTGGCTAAAACTCCCTCACAGACAACTATACAATTAAGTGTGTATACTTGCCACCATGACACCATGCACAGCAGCCAGTCCAGAAAGGGTTCCAAAATTGCTTTGAAGGGTGGACTAGATGCTGACATCAGTGCACAACTTCCCAAG
This sequence comes from Heterohyrax brucei, assembly GCA_028571685.1. Classification (NCBI taxonomy): domain Eukaryota; kingdom Metazoa; phylum Chordata; class Mammalia; order Hyracoidea; family Procaviidae; genus Heterohyrax; species Heterohyrax brucei. The sequence goes on from CM053146.1 coordinate 93,530,329, forward strand.
GGGAGTACTTTGAAGGTGACTGTAGTGATATTTACCAGTGAGGCATGTAGCACTTAAAACAATGAAGTTCACAGACTTACTTATCTGACCTGATATATATATTTTCCTCAAATTACCTAAAGAAAAGTTGATTAGATTAGCAAAACAGACAAACAAAACCTCACAACCAAAACCCTCATTAAAACTATTGACAAGGGAAAAAAAAAGACAAATAGAGGTGGTTTACTGTAAAGGAAAAGTATTTTAATTAGAAATAATTGTCCAGAAAAATGATTTCTATTAGTGTAATTTTCCTGATTCACAAATCTCTCAACTTCCTCCTAGTTTAGCAGACTTTACGAGAATAACCTATGCACATACTTGCTTTTTGTACACTTATTTTCCTCACAAAGATACGTGCTTACATAGTTTTAGTAACAGTTATTACGATCCAAGTTTTAGAGAATCTCTTTAGAGATAGCCAAGCAACAGAACTGTGCAGTCCAAACATGCTATATTTGTTGAACTAATAAACGAGAGTGGCAGAAAGAAATGTTCCTCAACTCATTCCACCAGAAACTTAGAATCTAGAACAGAGGATACAGAAAAAGCAGTTAATTTAACCTACTGTAAAAAGTATATTAATATTTGTACTCATTGTAGTCCTTAAAGAAACTCTAACAAACTATTTCTTGAACATAAATAGAAAAGAGAGATGTATTAGTGTAAGATGAGTGTGGAGAAGTAGATGAAAAAGGACATGCTCAGGATATGCTACAAGCTTATTCTTAATTCTACAGAGGATGGAAAACAGACAAACTGCGTTAATCAAGAAATAGAAAGATTAAATTTGTTTCTTAGAAAGACTTCTGTAATGATACTGGTGATCGCCAAAGTGAAGTGTATTGGTGTGTTAACAATATTTATCATAGAGGGAAATAATTTTTTTCTATATATTCATATATATTTGTTTCATTGTACTTATATGCCATAGAATATTATAGTAAAATACGTATTTAATTTACAAAAATACAAGTATAAATATAAGGGGGCTCACTATATGTTTACCAATCTTGGGGCTGTATACCATCAAGTCAATTCCAATTCATAGCAATGTTACATGACAGAGTACAACTGCCCATCAGGTTTCCTAGGCTGTAATCTTGTCAGGATCAAGTTGTTATGTCTTTTCTCCTGTGAAGTGGCAGCTAGGTTCAGATTGTCCCAACTCCCTTTCAAGTAGCAACTGAGTCTCTTAACTACTGTATTAGAAGAAGAATTGAGAAATCCAAAGGAAAAATAGAAGACAGTTAAGGGGGCACAGTAAAAATATGCATAAGATGAACTAAGAAAACCCAAGCTAAGGAAGAGGCCTCCAATTCAATGACAGGTTATTCTGTGAGGCCTTGGATACCAATCTACGCTATAGATGGCCCCAGTTAAAATATAACTCATTATACTGGGCATCATGTTTTAGCACTTCTGCACTCATGGATTAAGTAATGTCACAGCTCTCCAGGATTGAAGTTATTTAGATAACGCATCTTTCTCACCCAAACTGGCAGTCTGTCAGCACACATACAGCCACTTCTGTGGATGTTTTCCTGTGTCCCAAAAGCCAGAAAAAAACTGTTCAGGTCCTTTTTTCCTAATCTGTCAATTTCATCACCACAAAACTGCAGACAGCAAGCAGGACCAAGTCCTCTCTGGCAAAATTATCTGAAGCTTTCTGGAAATTCCTAGGTTTTGGCCAGGGAAGAATGAAGATGGAGCTAGCTGAGAAGTGTGGTTAGAGAAGCAATTATCAACCTGCAGTGACTTAAAAAAAAAAAAAAATCAGAGTCCTTAAGTACAGAGCTTTAAAATGTCTGATCAAGTTGCACTGCAATTTCAACCTTAGAAAAATCTGTGACATACATGATCTGTTACATATGTATCACTGTAGCAATCATAGGAAGATAATGATTAACTTTTTAGCTTTTCCATAAAATCTACCAAGAAATGAAAACACTCACTCTAATTTGATATGTGATGATAGTATTGAATGAACAGTCCAATAACCCAATGAAAACAGTGTCCATCACAAATTTCTCCATCGCTGGAATATACAATTTGTCACAGGTATTTCAGTAGGTCATGAGGTCCACAATGCATTCAATACAAACTGATATTTCTCAACTGTGCTTTTAGAGCAGTAGCTTTTTGATGATGTCAAAATAATTTGGACTTTTAACCATAAGGTCAAAGTAATCAAGAAGTGATTTTTTCCAAGCTGTGGACAGTTCACTGGCATTTGTACATTTTAAAAAAGAACTCATGTTGCAAATACATTTTGCATGAAATAATAACAAAAAGTCAATGTGAAATTAGAAGTGTAGGTTTACATAGCTGCAGTAATCTTAAGGTTTTGAGAAAATCGCTTCCAAAGAACATCAGTCTACTACATATTTTCAAAATGCCCAATTCTGTATTAACAGACTTAGACAACTTTATTACTACATTCTTAAATACATACATATGTATATATATATGCATATATACATATATACCATTGCTGCTGTTGGCTGCTACTGAGGTCATTCAGACTCACAGAGACCCATGTGTGCAAAGCACTGCCTCTTAGGGTGTTCCAGCCTACAAGCAAAGCCAATACCCAGAACTATCTTCCCAGGCACTTCTTGGTGAATTTGAGCTGCCAACTTTCACTTAGTGGTCAGGTGCTTAACAGTCTGCACACCCACTCCTGTATACATACACATACACACACACACATATACTTACACTTGTATAAGCATGTACATATGCATATGCATATGCAAGCAGACAGCCACAGCTTTCTCCCATGAAGCAGCTGGTGCATTCAAGCTGCTTAAGTTTTGGTAAACAGCTAAGCACTTAACCACTGTACCACGAGGGTTTCTTATACACACACACACACACACACACACACACACAAGTGAAATGAGCATATTTATAAATTACATTTTCAAAAAATCATTTTTCCCAGTGTTTCTTCTATCCTGGGAAAGGAATAACACTAAGGGAACTTTCAGAAAACACAATAGACTACAGTTCCCAATCTCTTTTGTAATTTATACAGAATCAACAGTATAAGAGTTAGGATTAGTAGGAAGCCATCCATTGATTTAGTAAATATTTACTGAATGATATTGTGTGACTAGTTTGGTCCCTGATGCTAAAGAACAATAGTAAATAGAGCTCTGCTCTCATTTGTTTATGGTGAACTATAAACAAATTGATGGTAAATAAACTGATTTCAAACAGCAAAATGCTAAAGGTTTAATTTATAGTTAATATGAATCAAATTATGATTAGCAATTTGATACTATAGGAACTTTTACATATATGCAATAATGATACGAAGTATTATTCCATTTTTACAGATGAAGAGCTCATGGTACCAATAGATTAAATATTATGAAGCTAGTAAGTGCTTCAGTCAGGTTTAAAACCTACTCTACGTTTCTCCAAAGCCTAGGTCTCTCTCTTCTGTGTTCCTCATGCATTTACTCTCCAAAATTAGTGTTTTTAAAAGAAAGTTTAGTTATCAGTTAGACAAGGCAGCCACTTCTGCAGCTGCTGTCAGAGCAAGGACTCTGAAAAATGGCCTGTAAAAAAAAAGAAAAAAAAAAACTGGTTAGCATTTTCTAGCAGCAACGGGGAATACACAGACAAGATATTTTGCTAAAAACTTCCCCAAACTGCAAAGTAAAACATGTTTTTCTATTGGATCTTTTGTAGTGGTTAAGTGCTGTGGCTGCTAACCAAAAAGTCAGCAGTTCAAATCTGTCACATACTTTTTGGAAAGTCTGTGGGCAGTTCTACTCTTCTCTAGGGTCACTAAGAGTTGGAATTGACCTGACAGCAGTGGGTTTGCTTTTTTTTGTTTGTTTTTTTAACCACAAAAGGTAGCGCATGTCTGGATACCAGAATACCAGAAAGCAAATAGATTGATTATAAAAACCAAAATAATTGTACACTCTACTCACCTATCAGTAGAGAAGTCACGCAGGTGGATTTCTATGACCAAACTTCAATACGTCCTACATTGACAGTTTAATCACTCACGCCAGTGAATAATCCTGGTAAAACTAAAATTAACCTATCCCAGCCCAAAAATGCAAGTGATCTTGGATTGTCTACTTTACAGAATATTAGTAGCTGTTTGGCTCTGTTTTACACATTATATAATATGGGAAAAGTCTAATCATTTTTCCTTTTCTTAATTAAATCTCTACGGGGATCAAAGACTACATAAATGATAAAAGCAATGCTAACAGATAATATAACTTCCTGTGGTTTTGGTGGTAGATGAGCAGTGATGACTGAAATAGAATTATGATCTTGCTTTCATTGCAAGGGACTTGCAATGTAATAATAAATCATGTTGAAGAACTTGTAGTCAACTGATGATATATAAAGATAAGCAAATTCAGGAATTCGACATTATAACCAGTTTCACCAATGAGTAATCAAACTGATATAAACAGATAGATTTAAAAACACCTAAACTCTCAATGAGATGGACTGACACAATGGACTCAAACATACCAATCATGAAGATGGAATTGGACTGAGTAATGTTTTATTCTATTGTATAAAAGCTGTTATGAGCATGAGTCAGCTCGGTGGCAGTTCACAACAAAATCTTGACTGCATACAGCATCACTTTCTTCACGCTGCATTTTAAAGAAAGCTGTCAAGGAAAACACTATTAAAAATAAAATCTGTTAACCAACACGGTATAAAATGCCAGCCAAGTGCCGTCGAGTCGGATAGGGTCGCCACGAAGGTATAAAATGGAAAAGAAAAATACATGACAATTAAGTTTATGAACTCATCCTAGAAAATTTCTACATACCTTATTGCTAAGTATCACTAAAGTCACCTTCAAATTACTCCCCTTGGGAAGCTATATACCAAAGCCAGCAACTAGTCCACCCTTCCAAGCAATTTTGGAACTCTTTTTCTGGAATGGCCATCAAAGCTGTTGTCCTATTACCCTTGATGTCCTGAATGTCATCATATGCCTTCCTGTCACTGGGGGGGCAGATCAGGTGAATGGCGAGGGTGCGCCAGTACAGTTATTTGTTTACTGGCTGAAAACTCCCTCACAGACAACTAGATGATTAAATTCATGAACTTGCCGCCTTGCCACTATACAAAATGGCCATTCCAGAAAGAGTTCCACAATTGTTTTATAGGGTGAACTAGGTGCTGATGTCAGTGCATAGCTTCCCAAGGGGAAGACTTTGAAGGTGACTATACGGCACTTGGCTTTTGGCATAGTGAAATTCAGCAATGAAGTATGTAGCACTTATGTTTGTGGACTTAATTGTCAGACCTTGTATATTGTGGGTTTCACCTCACCCACACTTCATCACATTTTTAAATTTTTTTAACAGGCTTGACTCCAAGCTGACATATAGAACGACTAGATCTTGTGGAAACTGAAGACAATGTACACTTAAGAAAAACTTCATTTTGATTAGGTTTTCTTTTCTTTTTTGTGTGTGCCAGAAACTGTACTTTTCCATACAGATTTACTTGATTTGTCTAGTTCTAGGAATAAGTATTGTGTATCTACAAAAAATAAACAGGAGGGAAAGCAATGCTGTATTTTCACATACTTGTTAATTGTAGACTTTAACTGTGTAACAAGACCTTTCAAATCTCAGGTAAACCCACCCACTGCTCTGGCCCAAATTGGGTCCGACTCACAGCAACGCTAGAGGTCAGAGTAGAACTGCCCACAGAGTTTCCAAGCAGCGCCTGGCGGATTTGAACTGCTGATCTTACGGTGAGCAGAGGTAGCACCTAACCCACTACACTACCAGGGTTTCCAAATCTCAAATAGAGTGAAACAAAACATGGACGCTGAATAACAAATTAATTTGCCTAGGCTAGTAATTTGAATTAGTCTTCTGCTTGTTTTTCATCGATGTTATCTTCTATCATGCAAATCAGGCGTGCATACAAACACAATTAGACATCACAGCTATCACCCTATCAATACAGTTGGCTCACCATATCCCCAAACTTGGCATACACAGATATAAGCAACTGTGGATGTGAAATACTCGAGGGGAAGAAAAGGTTGCAAACCGCAAAACTTCTATTTGCCATTTGCCTAGCACTAGCTGACTCCAATAAAATGAAGTGACATGTAGGTATACCCTCCTTTAGTCTCCCACCATTTCACAGATTCTCAGTCTTTCTAGAACTCGTTTTATAAGCATTGTTTGCCTCAAGTCTTGTCGTTATTCCCTGAACAATACATTATACAAACCACTTACATAGTATTTACATTGTATTATGTGCCATAAGTAATCCAGGGATGGATTAAATTATACGAGAGGACCTGTGAAGGTTATATGCAAATTTGTCACTTTATACAACAGACTTGAGCATTCCAGGATTCTGATAGCCATGATGATCTGGGAATGATTCTCCCTAGAATACCAGGGGACAACTAACAGAAAATGGGCTTTAAAAAATTAACTACAGATTTATTTTTCTTCTCATTATCAGCAACAATCAAAAACAGTAGTTTAGGCAAATTCTAGACTTCTTTTCACAATCTCTTGCAAGGAAACACAAAGTAAATGTTTTGAGAAAAAACTGTTTTCTGTTTTATTTTTCCTCATGAATAGTTGATGTCATGAAGTCCTACGGGAGAGGCGCCCTACATGCATTCACCTAGAATCCAAAATTCCCACATAGCTGAGTCTAGTGAGCATAATGAATCTTTTCCCACTTGCGCATGTTAATGGCTTTACGCTCTCAACAACAAAACTTGAGTTCCTGAAACAAAAATAAAATTTGTTTGCCGTTCTTCAGCAATACTCTTTTCAGTCATAAAGGAAAATTACTACATCATGATACAACTGGCTCCAGGCAGAATTGGAAAGTAAGCGACATTTCTCTGTAAGTGTTATGATACTGTTCTACTTCTGGAAAAACATTCCAGGCATAAAACTTACGTTAGCTGAACATTAACTCATTTTGCATATGTTAAATAATTTAATTCTCCCAGGGACTCCATGTTGACATGTTAAAATCGTTTATATGCTGTGCTGACCTTGCTTAAGTCAGGAAAAACATTCTTAAGGCATAAAAGATGGTTGTATTGAAGGCAGAATCACTACTACCTTGAAATTTTTAATTAAAAAAAACATGAGAAATTTCAGATAATATAAATTAGCTTTTGAATGTTGGCATAAAACAACCAAACAATTTTTAACTCATTATTACTGAGAATGTTCAATGAGACAAAAAAAAAGATTTTATGCTTTCAAATATTTTATCACTGTCCTGTTTTCTATTAAATCTATGAAAGATCACTTTCTAAAAGACAAAAATCAACCTTGCAAATACAGGAATTACATGATTTGATCAAAGTCACATTATTAGCCATAATGTTAACAGATGCCATTTGAATACATCTCATGATAACAAAATAGTTTCCACACAATAGCTGCAGCACAAGACATGTACACTATTTGCTTATTAAAATATATATATATGTGTCTTTTTTTGTATAACATTGGAAGTTGAATACCTTCAAAGTCATCTTGGCATCCATAGGTTTAGAGAATTTTGCTGTTAAGCAAACAAAGACTAACAGTAAGTGTACTGCCAAAAAGTGTTCCCACACACAAAGGATAAGCCTGCCTGGGATATTATGTGATTCTCCCATTTTCTGGTGCTATTGAAGAGAACTTGAAGAATCTTATTTTAAGTGTTTGCAGAGTTTTGGATTTCTGCCATGTCATTATTCCTCAAAGCATAAGGTTACATATACTGTCACTACTTAAAACAATATTTCAAAAGTTTCAAAACCAGTACAAATTATGTTTGATTATTGCTTGAAATTATATTGAGTAGGAATAAAGGCACCATACAAACTTTTTTTGGGGGGGTTGTAACTGTCCCTTGACAATCTTTATATTTCTTTTCACTGCCTTATAAAAGAAGCAGTAAGTTATTTAGGACTAGTGAATAAAGAGAATCATCACTTACCACACCAACCTCTAAATATGTAGTCTTATATTTCAAGGCCATAGGTATTATATTTCACTGATATGATTTCTCTAGTCTATGAGGCCACCAGTGAAAAACCCATCTAGAATGTAGTCCTGAAGCCTGGACCTGGTGTAGTCCAGAGTGCAGTACAAAGAAAAACTAACTTGCAAGGAGACCACTTGACTGGTGCTTCTTAGTTATTCAACTTTCCTTCCTTCCAACAATTCTTTACCTCTTTTTTGTTTGTTTTCTTACTTTTCTTTGTATTTCTTGAGTAATAAGAAAATGCTACTTATAATTTGTTTTTATTTATGAATATCTTATTTTGAAGAAATATGATTTGAAAAATTTCAAGTTCCAATGCACACATTTTTATTAGCTATACCTTAAAACAAAAAAATAATTCTTTGATACATTTAAGTAGAATTACTCACTTGTAGAGTTGTGTGTCTGCTAAGAAAACCCTATTTTTATAAATTTCTGTATTTACCATTTCATTGTGTATTAATCCTGTCTAAATTGTTTCAATTCTAGTGTTTGTTAAATCATGTTAGAAAAACATTTTTATAAAGCCTTGGTAAGTTCTAATGTAAAGAAAAAAATATTTATTTAATTATGTATTCAAGAAATCTTTGTTAAGCATATACTATGAAACAAGAACTGTTCTATTCACGAGATTTGATGGTGGGGGGAGAAATGACAGTACCAGCTGTCTTGGCACTTATATTCCATTAGGAGAAGAAAATAAGAAATTAATAAATAAATTTTGAATGCACTATCAGGCTGTAATAAGTGCTATGTTGAAAAATAAGCAGGGGAAAGGCATAGAGAGTTAAGTGGACAGTGAGGGACAGGAAAATATTGTAGCTAGAGTAGTTAGAGAAAGCTCCTTTAATTTGAAGATGATGAACACAGATGGGAGAAAAGCATTCAAGAGAGAAAGAACAAAAAGCATGAGAATATCTTTTGGCTAATCAACGAATGCTAGAGCAGAGTGAACAATGAAAAGCATAATGAGTGCTGAAGTGGGAAAAGGAGCTCAAGTTAGAGTCCTTAGCTTGAATTATACTGATCTCAAGGTATTGTAATCATGCCAAAAAGGTGAGTAGATGTTAGCAAGGTCATGGAACTTACTGAATGTATGACAGAGGGCTCCTGTAGCAGGCCTGAAATAATGAGCATTCCACAGAAAGAGTAAGGCATGGTTGTTTGTCACTACTTCTTTTTGGATTTCAGGCTTCAATATGAAAATATAATGTTGTAAATCATAAATGGACAAGCTTTGATTATATACAAACATAATACACGAAAGCACTGCTATCAAAAATCCTTTTGCTATCAGAGAAATAGGAATAAAAATCTACAAAATTCAGAAAGAAAAGGCTAATCCATAACACGCCTGTAAAAGAAAAAGTTATTGATAAGAAATTGGGTTAGAGTATCTCCATTTCTTTCCAGTCACAACAATGATGTATAAGCCATTGTACAAATGATCACACGATCACACATGGAATCTAGGCTACATACCAAAAAAACAAACAAACAAACAAATAAACCTCATTGCTGTCAAGTCAATGCTGAGTCATAACTACCCTATAGGACAGAGTAGAACTTCTCCACAGGGTTTCCAAGTAGCGGCTAAAGGATTCACACTGCTGACACTTTGTTAGCTGCAGAGTTCCTAGCCATTGCACCACCAAGTCTCCCAGGCTACAGAAAGAATGAAACAAACAATAAGAAGACAGCTAGGTAGAGACAGAAGTTTGATGAGATAAAAGGATTCAATTACAAGGTTTATTAACTTATCTAAAGTTTAGTGCATAGCCACGTTAATGAAAGTGGAATGAAATACTATGAAGGTATAGTCTACAGTAAGTTTGGTTAATATTGTTAGGTGCTGTTGGGTCAGTTGCCACTCATAGCAACCATAGGTACCACGGAATGAAACACTGCCTGGCCCTACACCATGCTCACAGGGATTGCTATGCTTGACACCATTGTTGTAGTCATCGTGTCAATCTATCTCACTGAAGGTCTTCCTCTTTTCTACTGATCTTCTACTTTATCAAGCATGATGTCCTTCTCCAAGGACCAAGCCCCTCGATAACATGCCCAAGGTGTTTAAGACACAGTCTTGCAATCCTTGCTTTTCAGGAGCATTCTGGCTGTACATCTTCCGAGACAGACTTGTTCATTTTTTGGCCAGTCCATATTTTTCACCAATACCACAATTCAAAGATGTTGATTCTTCTTAGATCTTCCTTATTCATTGTTGCATTCATTTCACATTCATACGATGCAACTGAAAATACCAAGGCTTGGGTCAGGTGCATGTTAGTTTTCAAGGTGACATCTTTGCTTTGTAACACTTTAAAGAGGTATGGTAGCCAATTTGCCCACTGTAATAAGTCTTTTGATTTCTTGACTGCTGCTTCTGTGGGGACTGATTGTGGATACAAGTGAAATGAATTCCTTCACATCATCAATCTTTTCTCCACTTACCATAATATTGCTTGTTTGTCCAGTTATGAGGATTTTTTTCATTATACTGAGGTTGTAGCCTTTGATCTTTATCATTAAGTACTTAAAATCTTCTTTACTTTCAGCAAGAATGGTTCTGTCATCTATATAATGAAGGTTTTTTTAATCAGTCATCCACCTATCCTTATGCTCTTGATGTCCCATTCTTCTTCATATAGTCCAACTTCTCCAATTATTTCTCTCATGATCACACATGCAATCTAGAATAGACTGAATAGGTATGGTAAAATGATACAATCCTGACCTACATCTTTCCTGACTTTAAATCACTCAGTATTCCCTTGCTCTGTCTCAATATCTTCGTTTTGATCTATGTAAAGTTTCATCATGAGCACAATTAAGTGCTACGAAATTCCCATCCTTTGCAATGTTATCTATAATTTGTTATGATCTGCACAGCTGAATGTCTTTCCATAGTCAACAAAATACAGACAAACATCCTTCTGTTATTCTCTGCTTCTGACATGAGCAATAATATCCATGGTTCCAGGCCCTCTTCTGAATCTGGCATGAATTTCTGGCAGTTCTCTATCAGTACACTGCTACAGGCACTTTTGAATGATCTTCAGCAAAATTTTTGTATGCATGTGATAATGACATTGTTTGATAATTCCATATTTAGCTGGATCACTCTTCTTGGAAATATCCATAAATGTGAATCTCTTCTGGTCAGTTGGTCTGGTAGCTGTCTTCCAAATTTCTTGGCATACCTGAGTGAGTACTTCCACCTCTCTGTCTGTTTACTGAAACATCTCAAGGACTCAAAAGATGAACACAGACTAGGAAGAAGGACCAAGCAGTCTATTCTGAACAGAATTAACCAGTGAAAACCTTATGAATAGCAGCAGAACACTGCTTAATATAGTGCCAGCAGATGAGCCCCTCAGGTTGGAATGCTCTCAAAAGGTGACTGAGGAAGAACTTCCTCCTTAAAGCAGAGTTGACCTTAATGACATGGATAAAGTCCAGTTTGGGGGACCTTCATTTCCAGATGTGGCTCAAATCAAAAAGAGAAGAAACAGCATAAACGTCCATTTATAATCGGAACATGGAATGCCTGAAGTATGAATGTAGCAAAATTGGAAATTGTCAAAAATGAAGTGAAATACTTAAACTTCAGTGTCTCAGGGTTCAGTGAGTTTAATGGACTGGTATAGACTATTTGTAATTGGACAATAATATGGTCTACTATGCTGTAAATGGCAACTGTAAATGGCGTTTCATTCATTAACAGAAGGAACATTTCAAGACCTATCCTGAAGTACAACACTGCTGATGGTAGCATAATATCTATATGTCTATGAGGAAGACCAATTAATTTGACTATTATTCAAATTTATACATCAATCACTAAGGCAAAAGATGAAGAAACTGAAGATTTTTACCAATTTCTAGTGTCTGAATTTGATCAAACATGAAATCGGGATGCATCAATAATTACTCACACTTTTAATGTAAAAGTTAAAAATAAAGAAGGAGTAGTATTTGGAAAATATGGCCTTAGGGACAGAAACCAGGCCAGAGATCTCATGACAGAATTTTGCAAGGCCGAAGACTTCTTGATTGCAAATACATTTTTCACCAAGATAAACAGAGACTTTATATGTGGGCTTCAACAAAAGAAATACATAGGAATCACGTGACTACATCTGTGGAAACAGACAAAGGAAAGGCTCGATATCATCCGTCAGAACAAGGCCAAAGGCTGACTGCAGAGCAGACCATCAATTATTAACATGCAGGTTCAAACTGAAACTGATGAAAATTAGAACAAGTCCACAGGAGCCAAAGTACGACCTTGAGTATATCCCGCCTGAGTTTAGAGACCACCTTATGAATAATTGGGACACACTGAATACTAATGATGGAAGACCAGATGACCTGTGGAATGACATCAAGGACATCTATACATGAAAAAGCAAGAGGTCATCAAGAAGAAAGAAAAGACTAAAATGAATGTCAGAAGAGACTCTGAAATTTCAATGTCAAGCAACTAAAACAAAAAGAAGAATTGGTGAAGTAAAAGAATTAAATAGAACATTTCAAAGGGTAGCTTGAGAAGACAAAGTGAAGTATAATGACATATACAAAGAGCTGGAAATAGAAAGCCAAAAGGAAAGAAGAGAAAGTCTGAAGAAGTGTTGCTAAACTGCTAAATGGATAATTTACAAGAATATTACAGTTTTCTCTTGAAGGCGTTGTTTGGACTACAGAGAAAAGTTATCAGCTTTATTCCAAAGCTTATTTATTCATGGATGAAAAATTCTGTAGGGAGAGTAGGAAGCAAGCAGGCAATGTCAACAAAACACAACAAAAAAGAAGATGGAACCAAATATGAACACAATGAAGAGTATTGTTTATATAAGACAGAAAGATTAATACTTTGAAAGCCATGGCAGGAAACAAGAGTGCAAATGCTAATTCTATAGCATAGGGATTGCAGCAAATAGGGTCAGTGAACAACATCCACGTGAGAGCAGTTCTAAAAAAGTACTTACAGCGCAATGGGTTTCTCTTTATATGTGGTTTTTCTGGACCTGAATTTATAATTTTGCAAAGAAGGTTTGCTAAACTATAATTTTATAAACACTTTGCAAAGTGGTTAGTAACGATAATGATGAACATAATCGTGGGTATAACCACTTCTAAATTTTTGAACAAATGTACGCAGAACCCAGGGAGTGTCAGAGGTCAGATGTGACTTCTGAGTGTTCCAACCACAATCTATCAACATCCAGTTGATTCTGACTTAACAGGAACCCTATGTGTTACAGAGTAGTAAACTACACTATAGTTTCCTGGGGTGAAATTTTTACAGAGGTAGTTTTCCAGGACTTTCTTCTGTGAACTGGCTGGATGGGTTCAAACAGCCAAGGTTTAAGTTAGTAGCCAATCACAAAGTACAATCCTGGTGAGAAATTTTTTGAAGACCATGGAAGTGGATAAAATTGTTGTATGAGGTGGCAAAGGATCACTTTGTCCTAAATAGATAATTTTTCCAGATGTTTGCAGGATCAAATATACTAGTTGCAAGGAAATTCACTGTCTAGAGAATTAATCACTTTAATCTTCAGTTGGTGATAAACAGTATAAAGTGTCACTCTGCTGCCCTAGTACTGCATTTTTGGTCATATTTATATAGTTGTTTTGGGACTTTCACTATTAGCATGGTCCCCAAATGAGATAAGGTCATTAGCAAATGTGTTGTAGTGTATCATGTACTGATCACTAAGCATGAACTATGAATTCATTCACAAATGGTAACATTATTAGCATACTGGAAGAAGAAATCTACCCAAAGTAAGAGAAAAATCTTGTTCCAGGGCTTAAAAAAATAAAGTGCTGACTTCATTAACAAAATAAATCCACTGAGTTAAAAAAATTAAACAAGTATTTTGTCAAATTAATAAAGAGATTCAAAATACTAGCTTTATATTATCACTCCACTAACTTACAAATTACTAAATAAAAGCAATGTTAAATAAAACCAAATTTTAGAAACTCAGTATCAGTATCCAATAATTTTGTTCTAATATTAATGTCTGAAGTATAAAGTATATTTTCCCTTTGCTTATACAAGTTTTACTATATCATATAGAATTTATAGATCAGTTGACCTATTTGTAAAATAAACATATGCACATATAATAGCACATATAAGGTCTTAGAATTTTTTCTCTGCATGTCTATGAATTTTTCATATCTGTAGTTTCAGTTCCTACCTATTGATAAACCAACAAATTATAATGAAAATTGTAACTTATTTCTGTGAAATATAATAGAACTCACATTTTCACTGGCTACAGCATGATACCATTTCTAAGGCACATTCAATAACACTAAATTTGACCATATTTTTATAAAAATAAGATGGAACTAACTTAATATTTTTTTATTTGAAACCCATATAGTCACTACTCAAAGAATGGAAAACTGGTTCATTATCACTAGGAAAATGGCTTCTATAATCAGAATATTAAATCAGCATGTATTATATATTTATGATACAGTCTGATAGAACAATTGATTCATATATCGTGAAAACCCCAAAAAAACACGCCATCTAGTCAGAAAGTAGGATGTAAGTAGATTAGGAAAAAAGTCAACATTTATTATTATACATTCTAATTGCTCTATTTTTATTTTTCAGTTACAACAATGGTATTTGACTTCTGGAGGGATGACAATTGGTATGAATTCAATGTATTGTCTAAACAGTCACAAATAAAATTTAACTTTCTCCAATACATTGTTGATACTTTTGCTATAAAAGATCAAGATGAAATTCCCTGAAGGGATTTTTAACTCCCATATTAGGATGTGCAAAAGTTTTTTTTTTTCACAAGAGGCAATGCAGTGATGGCATTTTGATTATGACAGGTATTACAAAGACAAAAGAGGGACTAAATTAATCTATTGGTACCTTCATTATTATTTACCTATTGCAGTATTTGAAATGCCTATAGTGTGGATACAGCCAGAGTACATATTCACTGCAAACATCTGTATAGCTTATTATTTATTGTACATATCTTCCTAAAATTTACTTGGTCCTTGCTAGTTTGACTGAACTTCCTAACTGGTATTAATAAAACTGTAAAGTGTCCATATTTAAATTTTGGACTCAACAATTTGTGAATCAACATAAATTTATTCGTAAACCTGTTTGGTGTTTAATCAAAGAATTCCTTGTGATTGGGTGCAAATCCAGAAAGAACAATCATTTGGCTTTTACATTTCTCTTAAATTTTATATTAAAAAACTTGACATTCTCAAAAAAAGGTTTTGAATATGAATTCATAGTGAATTTTTCATCTTTCATCAACAATACCTATAATATAGTAGTGCTACAGATTTTCAAGAATTACAGTCAACCTATTACAGTTCTCGAGAGGGTTATGAGTATACTAATCACCTTGGAAATAAAATTTCAGCATTCCTTAGCTAAAAGAAACAATCTGAGACTAAGCTCTAAAACAAGATTCTGATCCTGTCACCTCAGCTGCTACTGTCACTCTTTTTCTGGTTTGTGCGGGAGGAACATCAATCTTGCTATCACAAACAAGACAAACGGGGGTGGAGGATGGGAGGGAGGGTTAGACTAAATATACAATCAATGATTCAGTTTAAATATTTTTTTTATTCTCTCAACCCTCCAGGAGTCAAATGTCATTGTAACTGGTAAAATATAAATAGAACTATTGGAATCTATAATAATAAATGTTGAGTTTTTTCCTATTATGTCCTACTTTCCAACTAGATGGCAGTGGGTTTTCCTGGGTTTTCAAGATATACTGATATCTGGATATAAATCAAGTACTGATTTTTTTTTTTTATTCTCCAAAATCTGTAATACAAAATATTTGACTTCTGAAAGAGTTATTCTAGCAATAGGTATGGTACTAGTCGTAATATTTATATTCAATTAACACAGAACTAATGAATTCAATTAATACACAACAAAATCTCCATATTTAAACTACTTTCTGGTATGATAGTATACTTGTTATTACAGGCAAAATAATAATTCACCCAGTGTGGTTCAAATATTTCCAAAGGACCATCTAGATAACATTTGTCTCCCTACCGCTTGCAATTTCCAGTGAAGATCTCAAATGTATTGACAATTTCCATAGACAAAGGCAATCAAGAAATATGTATATTATCAAACAAAGTTGGATAAATTAACAGGAAAATAGTCAACCACGGAACTGTAGGATGTCTCTGTAAAAAGGAATTGAGATGATCTTATAGAATGTGACCTGTGCTGGGTAATTCTAAGGAGAGACTTAGGAAGCAGAGGTCTGCCCGGAATGATGTCCTATTAGGAATATGGCAGTTTGATGACTGCACATCTTAATAATTTTTGTCTTGGAGTTAAAAGGAATTGAGCAAGAACAGAATTAGCACTGATTAAGAAATACAGTCTCTTTTGTTCCTAATTTTCATAAATATAGCTGGGCTAGTGGAATACAATGAAATACTGATACCAGAACTGATTCTAAGGCTATATTTATCATCTCCCTCCTTCATCATCTATTCTAGATCCTCTTATCTATGCCATCAAATCATTCAATCTGGTTTGCTTGCCAAATGAGGTGACTTAGAGCATTACCACTAATGGTCTCTTTAAGCTTATAGGCCTGCAGATAATACACTTGCTCATTTATCATTATGCTGCATATGGGAAATCCAAGAGACATAGCAGTGACTCCCCTTTGTTTAAGGCATAATTCTCTTTGCCATTATTTTATAGCAGCATACTCAACTCCTTATGGTGATAGAGGTCACTTACACCTGCCACTTACCGCTTTGTCTACTTGTCCACTAGCATGACTAACTCAGTGTACCAAGGTAGTACCTTTAACTTTAAATTCAGTGGAATCTTCAATTTTTCTCAGGAGAATTATTCTCCCCTTAATAACCTCTAATCAACATACTGTAAAAACTGCAGGAAACACAAGCTTGAATTCTGCACACTAGTGACTAGGAGTGACCTAATAATTACCAGATCTATGTATTCTAACTAAAGGGCGCTAGGGACACTATATTTAACAATTCTAGGTTTAATATGTATATCATATCCTGGAAGATGGCACCCAGCTGAACTGGAACTTTAGCCAAGGCTTTATTTACTATTATACTATTGGGTTAGCAGCATCCCCAGATGCTATATATGGAGCAGACAATTAATCTTTCAGTTGTGAGCCTACTGTAACACCACCCTTGCCATGGCATCATACATGTCACTGAAGGTTCAGCAGACAATCCAGAAATCTTTAGACAGTGGTGTTGGTAAAGGCACTTCAGACAGGAAATACAATACTTGTGGCTGGAAGAGATGTCAGCTGAAGTAAGGGCAAATTGTTGCCTGCTCCAAGGTGGAAGGAGAGAAAATATAATCACTCTGTTGCCAAATAGGTAACTACTTCACAGAGGAAAAAAAGAGAAAAAGAAAAAATCTGCCATCAAGTTGACTGTAACTCACACATTTCAACTCATAGCAATCCTATAGACAGAGAGGAACTGCCCTACACAGTTTCCAAGGAACACCTGGTAGATTCTGTCAACCTTTTGGTAAGCAGCTGAATCACTTAAGGACTATGGCCCTAGGATTTCTGGAAGCTCACAGATACATAAAAAGTCCTCAAAGGACAGAATTACTGGACTCACACTCCGGGGACCATGGTCTCAGGGAACTTCTAATTCAATTGGCATACCAAACCAATAAACCAAACCCACTGCCATCAAGTTGATGCCAGCTCATAGTGACCTTATAGGAAAGGTAGAACTACCCCATGCAGTTTCCAAGGAGTGCCTGATGAAGATTTCTGTAAAATGAAAGAGTCCTTACATATGTGTACTTTCTGCAAGAGGCTGTCTCTGTTAGACATGCCAACTTTTGGGTTTGTAAGACAGAACTTAATCATTGTACTACCAAGGCTCCTTGCTGGTCAATATAGCTATTAACTCACTTTACTTGGTTGATACAGTGTCTGATTAAAGACATGTAAGCTAGTATTTTAAATCAAACATGGGCAATTTGATAGAGTTGAGTTAAAAGCCGTTCAATAGTAACACCGTGTCTATAGCTCCATTTGGGATACAATAAAAAAGCCAAGTGCCATCAAGTCGGAGAGCTGAATAGTGGCAGTGATACTCAATTTACAGAAAAACTTGCTGGACCCGTGGTCCAGAGTATCTGGGTATTTGTGAACTTTGAGGAATGGCTACCAGAACCTCACAGTAGACCTCAACTGTTAGGAAAGCTTCTTAATTGAAGAAAGAGAATAAATAACCCACTACTAGAATAATTTACTCAAAAAAACAAAAAATCATTTATGCTATGATTAAAGGATCAAGAAATCTCAACTGCCCCCACCGTGGTTTCACCACTATCTTAAATATGATCAGGAAGTTGTTGATACAAAAATTTGTCTTTAGAAGCAAAACTGCCAGATTCACATGCACAAAAACGTGTAACCCAAAATTTACCTCGTAACACTCATGACCACTAGTGTCTAGAACATTTCTGCATAACAGCCAAACACCTTTGTCATCACGTTTACCAAAAAAGAAAAGAAAAATACAGAATCCTCTGAAATTTTACTTAGCAAATCTTACATCTGATTGGAACAACTTAAATCATTCCCCAAATCTCAGTTTTCCAGTCCAGCAGTGTAGGGAAGCATATCAGAAACACTGTAATGAAGAATGCTCTCTTCATTAATACCATCAGAGCTATCACTAGGGAATGATAAAGATGCATAGAACAGAAAGCAATTCAAACTGGACTTCTACTCTAATACATTATTACCACTTGATCAACAAGACAAAACTGATAGAGCAAAATATTATTTTTTAAGTCTGACTGATGGATATATAATGTTTTAAATGTTTAAATGTTATTTTCTGTTCATTTAATAAAAAATTAATAAAGTATTTTATTAAAAATCAAATATATAAAAAAAATGACATTTTGATGAAGAAAGCACCACTTACATTTCCATTTACTCATGGAAATATAAGTAACAATAGAAAGGTAGATAAGTAAGTAGATAATAGGGGGACAGACTAGCCAACATCCAGAAAAATAAATAAAACATAAATGTTGAATGATGTTACGGAAGGCATATATATAAAATGAATTATATTTAATTAATTCAAATTTAAGATAACTGAGACAGACCTGAAAGAAAAACAAACTAATTGGTGAAGCTTTCATAATAACTTATTTATGAAAGGTAGTTCCTTAAAAATCCTCTAGTGTCACTTTTCTATTTGGGATATAATTAGCTTTCAGACTTTAAGCCTCTTTTTATTTACAGTTTTTCATTTTAGAAAGTAGAAGTGGTTTGTCTGTACTATAAATTAAGTAAATAGCTCATTTAAATATTTCTCACCCTATACTACACCTCATTTATGCTAATGGCATGTTTATGTAGTCAAGTTTTATAACATTTGCATTCTCTTCTGTAACTATAGTTCTCAAATATATTTAGTTAAAATCCACAAGTTAGTGTAGTTCACTAACATTATTACACGGGAGCCTTGGTAGCGCAGTGGTTAAGTGATAGACTGCTAACGGTGGCAGTTTGAATCCACCAGCTGCCCCTGAAAACCCTAAGTGACACTTCTCCTTTGTCTTATACCATCATTATGAATTGGAATTGACGTGACCACAATAGGTTAGCATAACATTTACCAAGTGTCTTATTCTCTTAGTTTTTATGTCTAAACGTTTCTAATTTGGATAGATTTCTTAATCCAGCACTTTTTTCAAGAAGGAATCACACAAACTACCTTATTTCTGGCATATTTATAAATGGTTACTATCCATTAATCAAGAACAATACTATGACTGAATATAGTTACACTGGTTCACGTTTCTTTGTCTCAATTCGTAGGTGGTAGCTCTCTTCTAGCATTAAATGAGATCATAGACATATGAAGACACCTTACAACACCAAAAACTTCCCTCATTAAGTACACAGTCATGATTGAAGAATAACTTAACACCAAAGATGTATGTCAGTTACGGCTGTACTATACCAATTTTTTTTGGAACGTGTTCTCTTTTGGCTTGAGAATAATTTATTCACTGATTTCATGGAAATTCTGTTCTATTACACCTTTAAATATTCTTCTCTTGATTCATTTCTTGGGCTTTCTCCTCTGGAGATACTAATGATCTTGCAAATGGGTAACACATGGTCTGGCAATAAAGTCCACGAACTTAATTGTCCTAAGTGCTACATACCTCATTGCTTAACACCACTACAGTCACTGTCATGGACTGAACTGTGTCCCCCCAAAAATATGTGTAGTCATGTGTCTGGGCCATGATTCCCACTATTTTATGACTGTCCTCCATTTTGTGATTTTCCTACACTGTATGTTAAAGGATTAGGGTGGGAGTATAAATCCCTCCAAAGGATCACCACTCTGCTCCACTACAGAGGGAGTTTCCCTGGAGTATGGTTTGCACCATCCTTTATCCCTTAATCTTACAAGAGATAAAAGGAAAGAGAAGCGAGCAGAGAACTGGGAAATTCACACCATCAAGAAAGCAGTACTGGGAGACAAGCGTGTCTTTCAGACCTGAATTCCTGTGCCAAAATGCTCCCTGGACAAAGACAGATGCAATACCATACTTTCTTCCAGAGCCCACAAGGGGGAAAGCCTTCCCCTGGAGCAGACATCCTGAATTTGTACTTGTAGCCTACTGGATGTGTTAAGAGTAAATTTTCCTTTGTTAAAGCCATCTACTCTGTGATATTTCTGTTAGAGTAGCACTAGCTGACTAAAACAGTCGCCTTCAAAATACACCCCTTGAGAAGCTATGCACCAACACCAGTGCCTAGTCTACCCTTCAGAGCAATTTTGGAAATCTTTCAGGAATGGCCATTGTGCATGGCAGAAAGGTGGCAAGTTTGCAAACTTAATTGTGTAGCTGTCTGTGAGGAAGTGTTTAGCCCATAGACAAATAACTATATTGGAACAATCTTCCTACTAATCTGACCTGTCCCCCAATGACCTTTTTCTTTACCTGAAGATAAATGAAATATTGAAAGAAAGACATTTTAATGACATTCAGGACAACAAGAGTAATGTGACAACAGCTCTGATGGTCATTCTAGAAAAAGAGTTCCAAAATTGCTTTGAAGGGTAGATTAGGTGCTGGCTTCAATGCATAGCTTTCCAAGGGCAGTACTTCAAAGGCAACCGTAGAGACAGTTAGCAGTAGCACTTTTTCTAGGATGAGTTCACTAACTTATTTGTCAAGCCTCATATACTAAGACTCCTATTCTCTACTACAATTATTTTAATGACATCTCTTTCTATTCACTGTATCTGATGCCTGCATGGCATCAAAACAATTATCTGCAGTAATCATTATTTTCCACATTTAAATTCTTTAATGATACTGGTTTTCTGATTTGTTTGATTGCACTTAATTTGTTACTTATCTCTATAATATGATCTTTTATAATATTCTTTTATCATTTGCCTCTGATTTTCTTGTATTTAATTCATACTCAATTCAAATTTTCCACAGCAAAGTAACAACAGAGTGAGTCATGGGAAATTTTCCACTATTTCTCTAAGATATATTTTCTCCAACATAGAAAAAAATCGAGCAAAGTTCCACCTTTCTAAATCTGTAATGCTACAGGAAAATGGATGAAAGAGTTTTTTGGATACACACTGACCTTTCTGATGAGATAATAATAGCTCAAGGTCTCTATGATGACTTAACAGATCTATCTGAATAAACGGTAATCTACATACTTGACAAGATTCTCAGTCAATGCTACTAGACTTTAAGTACACTAGAAGTAGCAAATACGTTCCAATAAAATAAAAAGATTCTAAGTAAAACAATTCAAAATGTATTTAAAGGACACGTAGTTTATTCCACTTTATTCAGCAACAGCTTTCAATTATTTTGCATTTGAAGCTGAAGTAAGATTTCATGGAGTGTCTTCTACTTATATATAGGCAGGAAATATTTTTCTTCTGTATAAACACTTTAAACAGAAATTATTCCAAAACACCTGCATTATATTACAACTGATGACCCACATAGTTGAGTCAATGTCATATGTAAAAACAGATTGCAGTTTCTAGGAATTTAGTATTAAAATAAAATAAACTTCTTAATCAAAAGTAGACTATTTATTGTTATTTCTATAGAGTGACCAGTCCACATTTGTCTATCAGTGGAGGCCTGCCTGTTTCTGTGATGCTGGAAGCTATGGTACTGGTATTCAGGTACCAGCAGGGTCACCCATAGTAGACAGTTTTCAGCTGAGCTTCCAGACTAAGACAGACTAGGAAGAAGGACCTGGCAGTCTACTTCTGGAAAGAATTAGCCAGGGAAAACCTTACGAATAGCAGCATAACACTGTCAGATATAGTGCCACAAAATGATCCCCCACTCCTGGTTGGAAGGCACTCCAAATACAACTAGGGAAGAGGAGCCTCTTCTAAGTGAAGCCCATGTTAATGATGTGGATGGAGTAAAGCCTTCAGGATCTTTATTTGTTGATGTGGCATGACTCAAAACAAGAAGAAACAGTTGCAAACATCCATTAATAATTGGAACATGCAATGTATGAAGTATGAATCTACAAAAATTGTAAATCATCAAAAATGAAATGGAACACATAACAATTGATATCCTAGGCATTAGTGAGTGAAAATAGACAGGTTTTGGCCATTTTGAATCCAACAGTCATGGTATGTTAGGCTGGAAATGAAAACTTGAAGAGGAACAGTGTTGCAATCATTGTAAAAAAAGAACATTTCAAGGTCTGTCCAGAAGTACAATGCTGTCAGTGATAGTATAATATCCACATGCCTACAAGGAAGAGTAGTTAATATGACTATTATTCAAATTTATGCACCAATCACTAAGGCCAAAGATGAAGAGGTTGAAGATTTTTACCAGCATCTGCAGTCGGAAATTGATTGAACATGTAATCATGACACATTTACAATTACAGGTGACTGTAAAGCAAAAGTTGGAAACAAGGAAGAAGAATCAGTAGTTGGAAAATACAGCACTGGTGATAGAAATAATGCTGGAGACCACATGATAGAATTTTGGAAGACTAACAACTTCATCATAAACACTACTTTTAACCAGCACAAATGGCGACTATAAACGTGGACCTCCCCAGATGGAATACACAGGAAACAAATCAACTACATCTGTGGAAAAAGATGATGGAAAAGCTCCATATCAGCAGTCAGAACAAGACCAAGGGCTGATTGTGGGTGCAGATCATCAACTGCTCAATTTCAAATTCAAATTGAAACTGAAGAAAATTAGAACAAGTCCACAAGAGCCAAAGTATGACCCTGAGTATCTCCCTCCTGAGTTTAAAGACCATCCCAAGAAAAGATTTGATGTGTTGACCACTGATGACCAAAAACCAGATGAATTGTAGAAGGACGTCAAAGACATTATCCACAAAGATATCAAGAGTTCATTAAAAAGAAAGGAAAGAAAGAAAAGACCAAATTGCATGTCAGAAGAGACTTTGAAACTTGCTCTTGAACACCGAGCAGCTAAATCAAAAGGAAAGAACTGTGAAAAGACCTCAACAGATGTCAAAGGGCAGCTTGAAAAGACAATATAAAGTACTATAATGACATGTGCAAAGAGCTCGAAATGGAAAATCAGAGGGAAGAACATGTTCTGCATTTCTCAAGCTAAAGAACTGAAGAAAAATTCACACCTCAAGTTTCAATAGCAAAGGATTGTAAGGGGAAAGTACTAAATGACACAGACAGCATCAAAAGAAGATGGAAGGAATACACAGAGTCAATATACCATAAAAAACTGGTTGATGTTCAATCATTTGAAGAGGTAGAACACTGGGAACCAATGGTACTAAAGGAAGAAGTCAAAGCTGCACTGAAGGCATTGGCAAAAAACAGGGCTTCAGGAAATGATGGAATATCAATTCAGATATTTCAACAAACAGATGTAGTGGTGGAAGTGCTCACTCATCTATGCCATGAAATCTGAAGGACAGCTACCTGATAGCTGACTGGAAGAGATTCATATTCATGGTCATTACAAAGAGAGGTGATCCAACCAATTGAGGAAATTACTGAACAATATCATTAATATCACATGCAAGTAAAATTTTGCTCAAGATCATTCCAAAGTGACTGCAACAGTACATTGACAAGGAACTGCCAGAAATTCAAGCTGGATTCAGAAGAGGACATGGAACCAGGGATATCACTGCTGATGTCAGATGGATCTTGACTGAAAGCAGAGAATACCAGAAAGATGTTTACCTGTGTTTCACGGGTTATGCAAAGGCATTCAGCTGTGTGGATCATAACAAATTATAGATAATGTTCTAGAGAATGGGAATTCCAGAACACTTAATTGTGCTCATGAGGAATTTCTAAACGGATCAAGAGGCAGTTGTGTGAATAGAACAAAGGGACACTGCATGATTTAAAAGCAGGGAAGGTGTATGTCAGGGTTGTATCTTTTCACCATACCTTTTCATTTTGCATGCTGAGCAAATAATCCAAGAAGCTGGATTATCTGAAGACAAACAAGGCATCAGGATGACTCATTAACAGCCTGTGTTACAGAGACAACAGCACTTTATTTGCTGAAAGTGAAAAAGATTTGAAACACTTAATGATAAAAATAAAGGGCCACAGCCTTCAGTATAGATTGCATCTCCAAATCAAGAAAACAAAAATTCTCAGAACCAGACGAGTAAACAACATCATCATAAAGGCAGAAAGCATCGACATTGTCAAGGATATCATTTGACATGGGTCCACAATCAACGCCCATGGAAGCAGCAGTCAAGAAATCAAAAGACATATTGCATTGGGACAACCGGCTGTAAAGCACCTCTTTAAAGTACTAAAAAGTAAAGATGTCACCTTAAAGACTAAAGTTAGCCTGACAGAAGCCATGGTATTCTCAATTGCATCATATGTATACAAAAGCTGGACAAGGAACAAAGAAGACAGAAGAATTGATGCCTTTGAATTATGGTATTGGAGAAGAATGTTGAATGTACCATGGTCCACCAAAAGAACAAACAGATCTGTTCTCCAAGAAGTACAACCAGAGCACTCCTTGGAAGCAAAGATGGCAAGATTGCATCTTACGTATTTTGGACATGTTTTCAGGAAAGATCAGTCCCTAGAGAAGGACTGGTATCATGATAAAAAGAAAAGATTGAAGCTGTCAAGGACTTCATTTTACTTGGACCCACAATCAACACCCGGGGAAGCACACCAGAAATCAAAAGATGTATTGCATAAGACAAATCTGCTGCAACAGACCGCTTTCAAGTATTGCAAAGCAAAGATGCCACATTGAGTACTAAACTGTGTTTGACTTAAGCCATGCCTCATATATGTGTGAAAGCTGGACAATGAATAAGGAAACCAGAAAAGAACTGGCTCTTTTAAGAAGTAGTGTCACCAAAGAACAATGAATATGTATACTTCAGACTGCCAAAAGAGAAACAAATCTATCTCGGCAGAAGTACAGCTTGAATGTTCCCTAGAAGTGAGGCTGATGAGGCTTCATTTCACACACTTTGGCCATGTTAACAGGCAGGACCAGTCCCTGGAGAGGAACATGATGCTTGGTCAAGTGGAGTGTCATCGATAAAGAAGAGGACCCTCCATAAGATGGACTGACATGGTCTCTGTAACAGTGATGTCAAGCGTAACCAGTATTACAAGGATAGTGTAGGACCAGGTAGTATTTCGTTCTCTGTACACAGGCTGGCTATAAGTCACAACTGATTCAAGTCAACGAACAATACAGACACTCTCTGTTCCTCATTGAATTTACCTTCTAATGCAGAAGTACTGGAATTGTTTGAAATCCATATTGAAGGCTACACATTCACTCTTTTAACTCATTTGTATTAGGGAGAAAATAAATACTGAAAATTGAATTATCTTAGGGTACATAAATTTATTTATCTTCTGAAAGGAATTAGCATTTTGATCATAAATGCTTAGAGCACATCTGGCATACCGAATAAGTAAAATGATAAGTCATTAAGCAAACAGCAAAGGAACACAATGGAGCATGTGCCCATGCGTCGATATGAGGACTGCATCCTTGGAAATGCTGAGGCATGTTTCTCCTGCTGCTTTAATTTGTCTATACATGATTTGTTAAGCAAACAAAAGACTATGATAAGCTTACTTGTCCAAATGTGCCAAGGTAGCAATCAGGCACTCTACCCATTATTTCTAGCCTGCCACTCCTGTGAGAATTGCAGACACAGAAATGCTGGCTGCTGCATGAAGGTAACTATTGAATAGAAACCAGAAAGAATTCCAAGCTACAAAAAATGTTAACTGCAGATGCTGTGCTGGAAGAACACACAGAAATAAGAAAAACAAAAACAAAACAAAAGAGGCACAAATATTAATAGAATGCAAATTGAAATACACTGTCTTAGAAATTTAAACACATTAAAGGTGACTAATGCAAACATTCTGTGAATTATGTGATAACAATACTGATGCAGAAACCCTTAAAATTGTCACCTATAAGGGAAAATGAAAGGCAGACAGTAAGTTTAAGGCAGGGCTGAAATCAAAACTGAGCCCTTCTAATTCCTAGTTTCATCTTTCCACTGACACATGCTGCCCATCTCCCATCACCAAAACATGTTCTCTGTATCACCAATAACACTCAGATTAGTATCAGGTATGCTATTCAACATGCTATTTATTTTCAAATATTACTGTGTAATAAATTCAAATTATTGCACAATTTTTCAATAACATGAAATAACGTGCAACACTCGCTATATTTTCTCATCTTATTAATAGTTCTACAATTTAAAGTCTTTTAAGTAACAATTTATATTATTTTTCCTCTACGGCAACATTCCTTCTATAATTTAACACTTTTGTTGTTTTGTTATTATTTCCTTAAGTGAAGTTAATACACTGTACTGTTCTTTTACAGACTACTAAATGACATTTTTTTAACGTCTCATTATCACTTTGCTTTACCACTATGTTTTGAAATCTGTGGTACAGTTTTTAACACTAATCTTTTTCTTTCTACTGTTGAATTTCTTCAACTATCTATTAACTCTTGGTTAGTATTTTATATTTATGAATGAAGGACTGTACTGATTAGTATTGGTATTGACATTTTGGTTTTTTTTCAGAGGTGGAAGTCAACCTAAGTCAACCACTTAATTTTCTTCTCGTTAGGTGAGAAGCAAACCACGCTCTGCAAAGAGTTTGCTGTTCCTCATGACAGATCATCTTTCACATGTGTCTGCAGGTAGGAAAATACGACCGTCAAAAATCACTAATTATTTGGATGTTGTTCTGAGGTTAGCATACTTAATACTTATTTAAAAAATTGAGAATCACTGAATTTATTTCTCTTTTTTGTCTAATGTAGGAATTCAGTCACCTTAACCTTCTCTCTACTTTCCAGTTGCCACACAGGGACCTTTGTTGGAATGGTTATTTAGAAGGCACTTCTTGAGCCCTGGTGGCACGGTGGTGAACAGCTCAGCTACTAACCAAAAGGTCACCACTTTGGAATCCACCAGCTTCTCCTTGGAAACCATATGGGACAGTTGTACCTAGTCCTACAAATTCACTATGAATTTGTGCCTGAATCTACTCAGTGGCGAGTTTGGTGGGTTTTTTTTGTTTGTTTGTGTATTTTCTTGGGGTTTAGTTAAGGTCAAATGTTATTACCAGCTACTCCTTGGACACAGAAAGTATAAATTTTCAAAAACAGTTCTTTAATTATTGCGACTTATTTTCCAACAGCTCATCACGGTATACCGTTTCCCTACTGTAGCCTCTTCTATGCAAAGTTAGTTACAAATTCTTATATTCAGGTGTCTTAATCAATAAATCATCTGTTTTCTTTCATCTAGAAACTTGTCAAATTTTCTCTTTTGCTGAAACACTATTTTCTTATTTCAATGTGAGTTTATTCTCTTGTTATTAATATTTTATGTATCAATCCATTTCAAATGGTTTTGTGAAGTGTAAATTTACATGTATTTGTTTCTCTTTTTGATTATTCATTTTATCCATATGTATTTTTTGATTTATACAAATTTCCACAATTTTCTTATTTACAATTTCTAGTTTTGTTACTATCAGGAAATTTTTACCCTCCCAAGACCACACAGTATTTTATTATTTTTACTTATTTCAAGATTTTGGTTAGTTTTGTCCCTTTCTTTCTGGCAAGGAGAGATACAATGGGTAAAAGAAATAAATAATAATTAGGGATAGATTAACACATGATCTATCTGGTTCCACTTGTAGTAAAAACCAGAGTGGAGTTCTGCAGGGCATTATCTATGTAAAGGATAAGATCAAGATGACGTGGCCTTGGGTTTTAAGTAGACTATACTATATGGAGGCCCTGGTAAAGCAGTAGTTAAGTGCCTGGTTGCTAATAAAACCAACAATCACTCCTTGGAAACCATATGGGGCAATTCTGCTCTGTCCTAGCCACACAGGAGAAAAGACCTAGTAATCTACTCACAGAGATTACACCCTAGGATACACTACAGAACATTTCTACTCATAAAGAAAAATTTATAAAGACAACAAATAAAACAACATGAAAACACATCAGAAGTAAGTTCAAAGTGACGTTGGTATATGTAATTTAGTGAAAATTACTTATGAAAAATAAACAATGCTTGGAATAGAAAAACTGATTATGACTGCTTGCAATTCTTAAATCTTTCTTAAATAGACCCCCTCATCACTATAGGTCAGAATCACCTCAACTGCACACAACATTCTGTAATGAGAACACAGTTTAAGCACTTACAGAACATCTCAGCTTTATTGTTTTTGCAACTGGGAATGTTATAATCAGCACAGACAAACTAAATATTCATAGATTCCTGCTCTGTCTTTGGGCACTGTTTCCTGGAAAGACATTTCAGAGCTAGGAAACAATGGTACTTATTGCTTG
The DNA here is from genome assembly GCA_028571685.1 of Heterohyrax brucei. Taxonomy (NCBI): domain Eukaryota; kingdom Metazoa; phylum Chordata; class Mammalia; order Hyracoidea; family Procaviidae; genus Heterohyrax; species Heterohyrax brucei. Next base: position 93,559,394 of record CM053146.1, read on the forward strand.
GCTTCATTTATGAGTTGGCCTGTGGATATTAGCATATTTTGTATCGTGCTGAATTGTTTGACCTTCCTAGTCCTGTTTTTTTTTTTTTGCCAAACTAGATTAAACAATTCCAAAAGCAGAATCAATATACTGAACGTAAAGAATTTTTACCATACATCTTGATTCTGGAATTTTTGATTCTGCTTACATTGAAAACATGATGAATATTCCGTTGTTGAATATAGTTGTGACTTTTTTCAATATTTTATTGGGCTTTAAGCAAAAGTTTACTAATGCAAGTCAATTTATCATATAAAAACTTGCACACACACTGCTGTGATAGTACACTGCTTCATTCCACCCTGTATTTCCAGTGTCCCTTCAACTAGTTCCTGTCTTTCTCTTCCCTCTCATCTTGCTTCTGGACAGGAGCTGTCAAGTTAGCCTCAAGTACATACTTAAACCAAGAAGCACACTCTCCATTGGTACCATTTAGTTTTATAGCCCAGTTCAATCTTTGTTTTTAAGAGTTGGCCTTGGGAATGGTTTCATCTCTAGGCTAACAGAGAACCTGCTAGCCATGTCTTCCAGGGACACTCCAGAATGCTGGACCATCAAGTCTCGTCTTAAGAGTTCTGGTTCATTATACCCGTTTTTCTCCCTCTTGGCCAGGAACTCCATGTATTCCCTATCAGGAAAGCCACTGGTGGTGGCCAGACACCATCTAGTTCTTCTGATGGGATGCTGATATAGTTTCTGTATTACATGACCCTTTCTGCCTCTTTAGATCAGATTTTTCTTCTGTCTTCAGTATCTTTCATTCTCCTCTGCTCCAGGTAGGTTGGGACCAATACACGCTACTTAGCTGGCTGCTTATTACCATTTAAGATCCCAGACTCCACTGACCAAAGTGAGAAGCAGAACACTTTCTTCAAAACAAACAAAACAAACAAACAAAAAACCTCGGGAGGATGAGACATGTATGGAGCAGAGAGGAATTGTGTGCTGTCACCGGGCAGGGAGAGCAGTGGAAGCTGCATATAGGTGACCATGTAAATTTATACGGGAATGTACATTTTCACTCAGTCATAATAAAAAATAATAATAATCATTACAAAAAAACCTTCTTAAGACAATTGGTGTAGACGTCCCCTGAAACCACAGTAACCAGACCTCTGACCCTGCTTCTCTGACCTTCTTCTCTATCCTTTGAAGTGCTGGGTTATATTTAGGAAACCTCACAGCTTTTGGTTTAGTCCAGCTGTGCTGACCTCCCTTCCACTGTGTGTTGTCCTTCCCTTCACCTAACCCAATGTCCATCTACCTTCTAATCAATGAATAGCCATCTCTCTCCCTCCCTACCCTTGTAACCATCAAATACAGTTCTCTTCTATGTTTAAACATTTCCTTCAGTTTTTTAATAGTGGTCTCATACAATATTTGTCCTTTTGCAACTGACTAATTTTACTCAGTATAGGATTTTCCAGATTACTCCATGTTATGAGATGACTGTCAAGATCATCAGTGTTCTTTATCACTGCATAGGATTTCATTGTGTGAATATATCATAGTTTGTTTATCCATTCATCTGTTGATGGGCACCTAGATTGATTCCATCTTTTTTACTATTATGGACAATGCTGCAATTAACATTCGTGTGACAGCCCTTACTTATCTAGGATATATTCCTAGATCCAATGCTGGATCCTATGGTATTTCCACTTCTAGGTTTTTAAGAAAGTACCAAATTGATTTCTAAATTAGTTGTATCATTTTACATTCTCATCAAGAGTGTAGCAGTGTCCCAGTCTCTCTACAACCTCTACAACATTTATTGCCTTGTGTTTTTTGGATTAATGTCAGTCTTGTTGGTGTGAGATGTTATCTCATAATAGCACACATCTGGATTTCTCTAATGACTAATGACTATGAGCATTTCCTTGTGTACACATTAGCTGCCTGGAAGTCTTCTTTGGTGAAGTGACTATTCATACATGTTGCCCATTTTTTAATCGGGTTATTTGTCTTTCTGTTGATGGGATTTTGCAGTCTTTCATATAGAATCAAGATTAGATGCTGACCAGATTAGTCATAGCCAGTTTTTTTTTCCTAGTCTGTAGGTTGTCTTTTTACCCTTTTGGTGAAGTCTTTAGATGAGCATATAAATGTTTGACTTTTAAGAGTTATATAGTAAGCAATGTCTTATAATCTGTTTATCGTGGCTCCCAACATTGTTCTTATTTTTTATTCCATGATATTTATTATTTTAGATTTTGTATTTAGGTCTTTGATCCATTTTGAGTTAACTTTTGTGCATGGTGTGAGATATGGGTCTTGTTTCGCTTGGCTTCTTTTTTTTTTTTTTGCAGATGAATATCCAGTTATGCCAACACCTTTTGATAAAGAGATTGTCTTTTTCCCCATTTAATGGACTTTGGACATTTGTCAAATATCAGCTTCTCATAGGTGGACAATTTTGTGTCTGGATTCTCACTTCTGTTCCATTGGTCCACATACCTGTTTTTGTATCAGGACCATGCTGTTTTGACTACTGTAGCAGTGTAATAGGTTCTCAAAACAGGTAGTGTGAGTGCTCTCACTTTGTTCTTCAGTAATGCTTTACTTATCCAGGGCTTCTCCCCTTTTTATATACAGCTTGTGATTTGCTTCTCCATCTCATTAAAAAAATGGCATTGGAATTTGCATTAGATTTAATTGTATCTACAGATCACTCTGTGTAGAACAGGCATTTTCATGATGTTGAGTGTTCCTGTTCATGAGTAAGGTAGGTCTTTCCACTTACGTACATAGGTCTCTTTTGGTCTCTTGCAGCACTACCTTGTAAATTTCCTTGCATGGCTCCTTTATGTCTCTGGTTAAATTTATTCCAAAGTACTTTATCTTCTTGGGGGCTACTGTAAATGATATTGATTCAACGATTTTCTCTTTGATGTTAGCTTTGTTGGTGTAAAAGAATTCAATTGATTTTTGTACATTTAGCTTAGATGCTATGCTGAACTGTTCTATTAGTTCCAGTAGTTTATTTGTGGATGCTTTAGAGTTTTCTTTGTGAAAGAATATATTATCTGCAAATAGAGATACGTTTACTTTTTCCTTACGAATCTGGATGTTCTTGCCTGACTGCTTGGGCTAGATGTTCCAGCACACCGTTGAATAAAAGTGGTGACAAAGTGCATCCTTTTCTGGTTCCCATTCTCAAAGGAACTGCTTTTAGACTCTTTTCTTTTAGGACGATGTTGGTTTTTGGCTTTGTATAAATGCCCTTTATTATACTGAGGAATTCCCTTTCTATTCCTATATTGCAGAGAATTTTTAGCATGAACAGTGTTGGACTTTGTCAAATGCGTTTTCTGACACCAACTGATAAAATCAAGTGGTTCTTGTCTTTTTTTACATGGTTGATTACACTGATTGTTTTTCTTACATGGAACCATCCCTGCATCCCTGCATCCCTGGTTTGAATTCCACTTAGCCATGGTGAATTATTTTATGGATACATTGTTGAATTCTATTGTCAAGAAATTTGTTGAGGATTTTTGCAACTAAGTTTATGAGAAATACTGATCTATCATATTTCATTTTTTTTAAAGATATCTTCACCTAGTTTGAGTATCAGGGTTATGATGGCCTCACAGAATGAATTTGGCAGTATTCCTTCCTTCTCTATGCTCTGAAATACTGTTACTAATAATGAAGTTTAGCTGTTCTTAAAAGATTGGTAGACTTCTCCAATGAAGCCAGACAAAGGCTTCTTTTTGTTGGAAGTTGTTATGGAGTGAATGTGTTCCCTAAAATATCTGTAACAAATTGGTTGTGCCATAATTCCCGGTATTGTGTGATATTCCCACATGTTGGAATTCCTGCTCTATGATGAGAGTGGCTGAACAGCAGTTGTATTAGTAGAGCCAGATTCAATGTGTAAGCTTGTTTTGTGCCTTGAGGCAGTCTCTTGAGATGAAGGGAAAAATCTGGCAGACAGAATGGGAAACCTCACACCATCATGAAGGAAGCACTGGAAGAAGAGAGCATCCTTCAAACCCATGGTTCACTGGTCAGGCTGCTCCCTTGGGCAAAGACTGATGTATAACATAAGGATTTTCCTCCAGAGCTGACAAGGAGGAACATTTCCCCCTGGAACGGACATCCTGAATTCGGAATTGTAGCCTACTGGACTGTGTAAGGATAAACTTTACTTTGTTAAAGTCACCCACTTTGTGGTATTTCTGTTAGAGCAGCACTAGCTGACGAAAACAGAAGTTCTTAAATATCCTTTTCAATTGCTTCTTTTGTGATGGGTTTATTTAGTTGTTGTACGTCTGGTTGTAGTAGTTTAGGCAGGCAGTCTGTTTCTAGAAAACTTATCCACTACCTTCACATTTTCAAATTTGTTAGTGCCCAATTTTTCATAATATTCTGTTATAATTTTTCAAAATTTTGGTTGGGTCTGTTGTGATATTACCCATCTCATTTCTTATTCAGGTCTTCATCTCCTGCTTTGTCAGTTTGGCCAGTGACTTATTAATTTTGTTGATCTTTTTGAAGAACCAAGTTTTTGTCTTATTAACTCTTTGAATAATTTTTCTATTCTCTAATTCATTTAGTTCTGCTCTTTTATTATTTGCTTTCTTCTGGTGGCTGGGGACTTATTTTGTTGTTCTCTTTCTACTTTTTCAAGCTTCAGTTTTAATGCTTTGATTTGGACCCCTTCATCCTATTGGATGGGTGTATTTATTGAGATTAAATGACCTCTGAGAACTGCTTTTGCTGTATCTCAAAAATACTGGTAGTATATGTTTTCATTCTCATTTGAATCTATGATTATCTTTATTCTATCCTAGATTTCTTTAAGAACTCAGTAGTTTTTGAGCAAGATGTTGTTCAGGTCCCATGCATTTACTCTTTTTTTCTTCCTTTTTCTATTATTGATTTCAACTTTATAGCTTTATAATCTGGACAGATGCTTTATAAGGCTTCAATGCACTGAATTTTGTTAAGACTTTTTATTCATTTATTACAGTAAGTGAATAAAATTTTTAACATCTGTCAACTATGTCATCTATGATTAACCCTCACCCCCCTACCCTTGAAGCCAACAAAGTTATTCTCTTCTGCAGATAATTCCATTCTTTAAGCCCTTATAACAGGGGTCTGGAATTATATTTCTATGGAGTACTGAACATCTGCAGAGCCCTAGGACCTGGCATATTTGACTAGGCACCAGTAAGGGACTAATCCTCCCCTCTCAAAGACAAGCCAGCAGCCGTCTGACCTCTACTTCTGCTGTTTCACCATATCAGTGAACTGAAACATCTGTGAACAGCTGGTAGTATATTTTCATTATCAGCTGGAAGGACTTTTTTCAGCAGCACTTTAGACAGCTAGTTCAAGACTGCTCCATTTTTCAGCACCTGGGACAGTTCTCCGCATAGAAGTGACATTTACTTTTAACACTGAGAGGCCTGTGTATTTGTCTTGAGATCTGTCTGTTGAGAGGCCTAGCAGCTTTTGCCCCAACCCTTCTCTGACCCACACTGTAAGGTCAGCTGACAGCTCCCAGTATGTCCATAAGTCTTTGCCACCTAGTAGGCAGAAACTGTCACCCCAGAGAGTCTACCTGGAGCAAATCACTAGAGTGTATACAGACTGCTGATGACCTACTCCTCTATTAGAACTACACTTCAGCTCCTGCTGAGGTAACACCACAGAAATCAGTGTCTAGATGGCACACAGACAGCAGGCCATAGTTGATCCTTTAAAGAAGCAGTCCACCATGTTTCCAGAAAACTACCAAAATAAAGATTCAAAACATTTCCTAGATGAAGACTTTCTTTATGTCTCAACATGTGGTCTATTCTGGCAATTGTTCCAAGTGCATTAGAAAAGAAAGTATACTTGACTGCTGTTGAATAGAATGTTCTGTATATATCTGTGTGGTCAAGCTGGCTGACTGTGGCATTTAGATCTTCGATGTCTTTTTTAAGCTGTTTTCCACATGTTTTCTCCTTAACTGAAAGTGGTGTTTGAAGTCTCCTGGTATTACTGTGGAGCTGTCTATTTCTTTTTTCAGTGTAGTTAGAATTTGTCTTATGTACTCTGGAGTCCTGCCATTGGGTGTGTAAGTTCCTTTTTTATTGTGATTGAACAAAGGTGTACAATCTAAGTTATATTTGCATGCCTACCTATCTGCAGCTTCTTCTGTTCTCCTTGCCCTTCCCTACTCCATTATTAGAGCTATGCCATAGCTTTTGCTTATGTGATATCAGAAAAGCCAAACAGCTTCCTGGTGGAGCTAAGACAACAATCAATACCTAATCATTTAAAGAAGGAGACCACCATGGCTCTGGAAAACTCCCAAAATAACAAATCAAAAAACTTTCCAGATGACGAAGCCTTCCTGAAATTATTGGTGGTAGAACACAAAAGAATTATAGACAGACTTTCTAGACCTTAGCATGGAGATTAAACAAAGTGCAGCAAAACAAAATGAAAAATTAAATGAGCTATATAAACTGCTAGAACATCAACAATCTGAAATACAGCAGATCAATAATAAAACTACAGAGTTAGACAACTCAGTGGAAAGCCAGAAGAGCAGGATTGAGGAAATGGAATGAACAATTAGTGAGACTGAAGGAACAGCAACTAACACCAGCATTGATGAAATGAAATCAATAAAAGAATCAAGAAAAATGAAGAATCATTAAGAAGTATGTGGGACTCTATAAAGAGAAGCAATTTACATGTAATTGGAGCTCCAGGACAGGGAAAGATAACAGAAAATACAGAGAGAACTGTTGAAGAGATGCTGACACAGAACTTCCCTGACATCATGAAAGAAGAAAAGAGAGCTATTCAAGATGCTCATCAAACTCCACAAAAGGCAGACTCCAAAGGAAAGACACCAAGACATATCATAATCAAGCTGAATAAAATGAAACATAAGGAGAGGCACTTAAAGCTAGCAATGCTTAAATTGAAACTAATGTACAGATGGAAGTCTTGAAGAACGTCTTCTGACTGATTTCACTCAAAACCACATTGGTGGCAATGGGATGACACATACAAAGCCTTGAAGGAAAAAAATAAACTTCCAACCAGAATTATACATCCCACAAAATTTCTTTCAAATATGATGGTGAAATTAATAAATTCTCAGATGAACAGAAGCTTAGAGACTGCAAAAAACAAAACAAAAACAAAATTACAAAAAATACTCAAAGAAGCTCTTCATTTACAAAATCAATAACACCAGATGTATACTCAAGGGTATAATGCAGGACACAGTATCCAGAATTCTGCTCAGTTAGGGAAGCTACAAAGCTCAATCAAAGCTAAAATATAAAAATTGGGGAAACAGCTTAACGTGTAAACTATGACAGCATTACATCATAAAAAGGAACATATGACAATATTTATAGCCCTTTCACATGGAGACAGAATTCATGAGATATAAAGAAGTTAAAGACTGGTTTAAACCTAGAACAATAGAAGGAACAAAGGGTTGCCACAAAACAAACAGTATTAAGTATCAAAACAAGAAACACAATACACAAGTCTAAACAGATACTGAACCAACACTGAAAAGGATCAAAAGTAAACCCATACAGAGAAATGACCCAGAACAGAATATACAGTGGAACAAAGAAAATATTAACAACACAGAAATAAAGGCACGAAAAGGTCAATGCTAAATACATATCTATCAATAATTACATTGAATGTAAATGAACTGAAGGCTCCAATAAAGAGGTAAAGTAACAGACTGGATCAAAAAACATGATTCATCTATACGCTGCTTATAAAAAACACACCTTAGATTCAAAGATATGAACAACTGAAAATCAAAGGATGTAAAAATACATACCAAGCTAACAACATGCAAAGAAGACCAGTAGAGGCAATATTAATCTCAGATAAAATAGATTTTAGAGTAAAACCCAACATTGTGGATACAGATGATCGCTACTTTTTGCTTAAAGGTTCAATACATAAGGGGGATATAACAATACTGAATATTTAGGCACCCAATATCAGAGCATCTAAACACATTGAATAAATGCTGGCAGCACTGAAAAATGAGATAGATAACTTCACAATAATAGTAGGAGCTTCAACAGTCCATTTTCAGCAAAGGACAGATCATCCAGAAAAAACTCAAAATGATACAGAAGATCTTATGGAAACAATCAACCAACTCAGCTTCACATATATATATATATATATATATATACACAGAACTTTTTGCTGAACAGACAAGTACACCCTCTTTTTCAATGCACATGGCACATTCTCCAGAAAAGACCACATATTAGGCCATACAGCAAGTGTCCAAATCCAAACCACTGAATTATTGCAAAGCATGGTCTCATACCATAAAGACATAAAAGTTGAAATCAATAGCAGAAAACACATGGGTAGAAATTCAAACTCATGGGAACTGGACAATACCATGCTCATAAATTCATGGGTTACAGAAGATATCAAGGGTCAATAAAGAACCTAGGGATAAAGCAAAAGTAGTGCTCAGAGGTCAATTTATCTCTATAAAGGGACATATCTGTAAGGAAGAAGGGGCCCAAACCAAAGAATTAATCCTACAACTTGAACAAATAGAAAGAGAACAAAAGAACCCCTCAGACACCGGAAGAAAACAGATAATCCGGATTAGAGAAGAACTAAATGAATTAGAGAACAGAAAAACAATTTGCATAGGACTGACCATTTCCTTTGTGGTTACCTTAATATCTACCCCTATGTTTTCTTAACTTAAACTAGTCTTTAATTTCTTCAGGAAATCCTGGTATGTGACTGTTAAACGCTAAGGCTGCTAAAATGTTGGCAGTTCAAATCTGCCAGGTATTCCTTGGAAACTCTGTGGGGCAGTTCAACTCAGTCTTAGAGGGTCACTATGTGTCAGAATCAACTCAATAGCAGAGGATGTTTTTGTTTGTTTTGTTTTAATTTCTTTATATTGCCTTGACATCCTCTCCATATGAAATTTCTATCTACATTTTCAAGTCCATCTTTTTTGTTGTAATATTCACATTGACATCTCCATTACCTTTATCAGTGTTTTGCCTTTATTTTTGCTCTGTTCTATGTTTTACTCTTGGGTTATTATCAGATATCGCTGATTTTTTTTGAACCAAAAGACTCCCTTTAATATTTCTTTTAATTGAGTCGGATCCGACACGACAGCACTTGGCTTATGCAAATTCTAGGAAACCCTGGTGTCACAGTGGTTAAGCGCTAATGCTGCTAACCAAACGGTCACTAGTTCAAATTTGCCAGGTGCTCCTTGGAAACTCTATGGAACAGTTGTATTCTGTCCTATAGGTCAGCATTGACTAGATGGCACTGAGTTTGGTTTTATTTTTTTGGTTATTCAGTCAAGCCAAGTGCTGTCGATTCAGATCCAACTCTAAATTCTATTTATCTAAAAATGTCCTAATTTTCCCTTCATATTTGAGAGGAAATTTTGCTGGATATATAATTCTTGGCTGGCAATTATGTCCCTTTAAAGTATTGTATATGTCATACCATTATCTTCTTGCCTGCATGGTTTCTGCTGAGTAGTCCAAGCTTAATCTTAATAACTCTCCTTTGTAGACTATTTTTTGTTTATCCCTACCCAATTTTCAAACTGTCTCATCTTTAGTTTTGGCAAGTTTGATTATAATGTCTTGGTGTGCTTCTTTTGGGATCTACCTTGTGTAGATTTCAATGAAGATCTCACATAAATATCTTCTCATCTTTCAAATCCACCAGGTGCTCCTTCAATACTCTGGGGGTCAGTTCTACCCTAGCCCCCAGGGTCACCATGAGTTGGATCTGACTCGACGGTACTTGGCTTTTGGCATCTTTCATTATATCAGGGAAGTTTTCTGTCAACACATCTTGCATAATTTTTCTTTATTTTCTGTCGTATCACCTCTTCTTGTACTTAAATCATTTGTAGGTAATTCCTCTTGATAGAGTTCCATGCAATTCCTAGTGTTTCTTGATTTTTTAATGCTTTTTCTGATTTTTCTTCAAGTATGTTGGTGCCAGTCTCACTAATTCAGTTTCCATTGTCTCAGTTCTCCACCTTTGACTTTCTAATGAATTATCTCATTCTGTAATTTTATTATTAATTTTATGAATTTCTACTTCCTGTCACTGTGTGCCTTCTTCGAGCTTGTTCAATTTTTCATTATGTTCTGCGGCATTTAGTATCATCCTCTTCCTGATCTCTTGAGTAGTTCTAAACATTAATCTTTTGTAGTCTACCTCCAATAATTTCAGGAAGTTTTCATCATCTGAAAAATTTCCTGACTGTTTTGGGGGCTTTCTGAAGCCATTTCTGTCCATCTATTTCAGTGATTTGATGTTGAGTGTTGTCTCTGAAGCATCAGTAAGTTGTTGTGTTTATTTATTATATGTTTGCCTATGTCTTCTAGCTTATCATTTTACTGTGTTTTGAAATGTCCAAATAGACTGTGTGAGGTAGTTTTGCTATTGGTAACTTTGAAGCTCTAATGTCCTGTCACCAGGTGGTTAGAACTGTTACTAGATACTGGAGCCCAAGAGTCCATTTACTTTTCTTATATAGATTCAGCTCAGCTATCCAGATACTTAGTCATCAAGTGTGTGGTACAGGCTCTCCCATACTGTCATAGATGACAGGGGTGATTTCTGAAGGCACAGGTACCTGGCTGTAGGCACTGACAAAGGCAGGGGTAACAGCTGTCCCTAAGTATCTGTGAAGACAGTGTGCTTCCTTATGTCTAAATCTAGGTGAAAGAATAGTTTCTGTCCTGAATTTCCAGCTCAGAGAAGTAGATTTTTTTTTCTCTCCCCTCTCCCAGTTTGTTAAATTATTGCCTCTCCAAGTTTTGCAGAATGGCTCAGAGCAGGCTTAAGGAGTCCTACTTCCAGATCAGTTAATAGTGTCAGACTCCAGAGCCAGGTGTAGGGGTAGGAGTAAGCCACTTTGATGTTGACCATCTAGCGCTGTTTTTTACTGGCTCTGGAGATACAAGTGAATTCTCTGGTCAGTTTACCCTGGTCAGGAGGAAGCCCCCCAACCACCACTGCTCTGCTCACAATGTTGTCCATAGCTGATTCCTGATGGGTTACACCTGTGTAGTCCTAGGTACTTATGGACCTACTCTCCCTTTGCTGTTGCTCAGTTTGATTTCTTCACTTTCCCTTTTTTTGTTCAAGGCTCCTAGGATGACATATTTAATCAATTCCTTTGTTCTTTTGAATCTTTGTTGTTAGAAGGATCACAGGAAGCATCTGACTACTCTGACATCTTGGCTCCACCTCCTTTTTTTTCTTTGATCAGTACTGTGAAACTTATTTTTTCCCCTCATATAAATCCATTTTAACAAGTAAAATTTTAAAGGCTTGATTTACGTGTGACACATAAAAATTGCATGCAGTTGCAATTAGTTTTTTTACCCTAGTTATTTTTTATAAGTAATTTTTCACTAAATTATATATTCAAGCCTTATACATGACCTTGGAAACCACGGTGGCATAGTGGTTAAGTGTTACATCTGCTGACCAAAGCGTCAGCAGTTCAAATCCACCAAACAGTCCTTAGAAACTCTATGCGGTATTTCTACTCTTACCTATAGGATCACTCTGAGTCAGAATTTGCTTGACTGCAGTGAGTTTGTTTGTTTGTTTGTTTTTTTAATATGACTACACTTAATATCACATTCAATTGTTTTTTGTCATTCTTTGTCTCTATAGGTTTTACTTATGAACCATGTTTCATTTATGCAAAATATAGATCATCTTTTAAACCTTACTAAATTTTTAAAAATATTCCTTCTATTATTTAAGCCCATTTGAATTTAAATTCAGCTAATCAGCAATATTAAGAACAAAATTAAATCTATTGGTTAATCTCACAAAAAAATCTCTAACTGCTCCCTGGAATTTGATGACACATTCTGAAAAGCTCATTGCTAATGAATGACAGTAAAATGCCTTACATTACTCTTGTTCTTTATCACAAGTCTTTTACTTTTACTTGTCATTTACAACACACAATTACACAGATATTTTGATCTTCATTTTCTCTTATCAAAATATATTACCATTCATATATTCATTCAATCTCCCTTTTCTCATCAACTCCATATATATACACACACACACACACACACACACATATAAACCAAACCCACTACTTTTGCATCAATTCTGACTCATTTTGACTCTGTAGGACAGAGTAGACTGCTCCATAGTTTTCAAGGAGCACCGAAAAGATTTGAACTGCCAATTATTTGGTTAGCAGATGTTGCACTTAACCACTATACCACAAGGGTTTCCTAAGATACGCGCAATCCAAAATGTTCTTCCTTGTAGTTAACATTCATGATCCTACCCACCTGTTAACCAGTTGCACAAGGAAGAAAATGGAAATTATTTGACTCTTTTCTTCTTACTCTGAGCATCTAACTAATCAGTAAGTCTTCAGTTTTATTCAAATACCCTCATCCTCTACTTTGCTATTGTTCAATGTCATGTCACCTTCTTTTCCTGTTTTTCAAGTCTCTGAGAGTTTTCTTATACCATTTCTCCTTAGTTAACTTTACACACTGAAGCCATGGATTTTTTTCTTTCTAAAGCAATGGATTGCTTTAACACATGACTGAACTATATTAACCATGAATGAAACCATTTTCCTAAGTAAATAGCAACAGAGACTTAATCATTAATGTGTGTTAAACCATGTTTGAATTTTTACTTTTGCTGTAGTTGTTCTCTCTGTTTCCTTCACAGTTGTAATTTATAGATACAGATACATGTTTTCTAGCAATTATTTTAATTAAAGTTGAGAAATCTTGTGCAACAGAATATATGAAATGTGATCATGCATACATTTACTAAATGTACTTCAAAATTGCCAAATAGAATTCATTTAAATATTTAAAAATAGGTGAATATTTATTTTTAATACATCATAATAAATTAAAATTGTTATTAAAATTTCTGTCTGTTTCAGAATCAGCTCCATGGTGATATTACATTCAGTAATAATTTAGACATTAAGAGAAATACGAAACATTTTCTGGAGAATAATACATTATAACTTTGCTTTCAATGTATAATGAGATACCATTCTAGAAGCTGAACTTTGAAGAATGATAAGTGAGCAGATAAAACTAAAGTATTAATTATGCTTATCCATCCAGCTTCAATGAATTATTGGCTGGGAATCTTTGGGTTCTGTTGGCTACTTTTACTTAAATTTTTAAGAATAAAAAAATGACCTAATGTAGCCCTCTTGTTGCTAATGATGAATTGTACTAATTATCAATTATGTCTTTGTTAATTTTTCCAGTTATAATATTGCAAATTAACATTGCAGCTCTCACTTTTATAGTATTTTATGGTATTCTCGTAAAACTATTATTCTTAAAATATTTTAATAAAGTAAACTGGAATATTGATTTTTAAAATACTGTTTGTTGTTGCTGTTGTTATTGCTGCAGAGTAGATTTGTTCCTAGGGTTCACAGGCCATGATCCTTCAGAAGCAGACAGCTATGCATCTCTTAAGAGGTACTTTTTGGTAGATTTGAACTGCTAACACTTTATCTCGTAGAAGGATGCTTTACTCTTTGCAACACTCAAGGGATCCATAACAACTATTTGTTCTTGTTGTTGTTAGGTGTTATTCAGTCACTTTCAGTTCATAACAACTGTACAGGATACAGTAGGATTGCCCCATAGGTTTTGCAAGGACTTACTGGTAGGTTTGAACTGCCAGTGTTTTTGTTAGTAGTCATAGTTCTTAATCACTGTGCAATCCAATGAGAGGTACTTTATTTAAATGGATGCTTATTCTTTTTTTAAAAAAAAGCAAGAACATTTTCATGGTGATTATGTGACTTTAGCAAATTGTATTTATTTTAAAATGAAATCTTAAGTCAATGCCACTTTCAGTTTAAGTAGAACATATTCAAATTCATATGCTCAGAGTATGTAGGAAATTATTAAGAAATTCACATTGGATTCAGAAGAGGACATGGAACTAGGAATATCATTGCTGATGTCAGCTGGATCCTGGCTGAAAGCAGAGAGTGCTAGAAAGATATTTACCTGTGTCTTATTGATTTCACAAAGGCATTTGACTGCTGGAACTTAACAAATCATCGACAACACTGAAAAGAATGGCAATTCCAGAATACTTAACTGTGCTCATGAGGTACCTGTACATAGAACAAGAGTCACCCATTCGAACAGAACAAGGGGATACTGTGTGGTTTAAAGTCACGAAAGATGTGCATCAGGGTTGTATTCTTTCACCATACCTATTCAATCTGTACACTCAGTAAATAATCCAGGAAGCTACATTATATGAAGAAGAATGTGGCATCAGTATTGGAGAAAGAATCATCAACAACCTAAGTTATGTATGTAACACAAGCTTGCTTGCTGACCGTGAAAAGGACTTGAAGTACTTGATAATGAAGATCAAAGATTACACAACAACATACAGAAAACAACCTCACAAATGGAGGGAGGAGGAACATCACTGATAAGTGGAAAAAAGACTGATGTTGCCAAAGATTTCACTTTAAATGAATGTACAATCATTAGCCATGGAAGCAGCAGTCAAGAAACCAAAAGATGTATTTGCCTGGGCAAATCTGCTGCAAAAGACCTCTTTAAAATGTTGAAAAGCAAAGATGTCATCTTGAAGACTAAGATGTGCCTGACCTAAAGCATAGTATTTTCAGTTGCCTCATAAGCATACAAAAGCTAGACAATGAATAAGGAAGACTAAAGAACTGGTGTCTTTGAATCATGGTGTTAGGAGTGTGGCCCCTGGCCCTGATACTGCCCTTGTCCATAAATCATAACGAAGGTCCACTCTTAGGACACAAATGGATTGGACTTGGCGATGCAGAGTGACCATATATTGGATGCACTTTATGGTTCTAGGCATCTATAGGCTATCATCCTGCTGACCTCTGGCTGGAGGAAGGAGAGTGGGTGGAGAGGAGGGGAAAGGAGACTGAAATGAAACATCAAAAAAGACTGGAAAAACAGAGCTCTGATACATTGTGATCACAGACAGGTAAAGAAGAACTGAAATATGCTAGAGTGCTGTTTAGAATGTTACTCAAACAAAAGAGTATAATCCAATGATCCTTTATCTACAACTTGGATGATTTTTTTTTTTTACATAGACAATATAAAAAGAAAAAAAAGATCTAGTGAGTGGGTGTTATGAATAAAACAGAAAATGATACTGATCGCTCAGACTTCCAATTTTCCACTCATGTCCCTCAACTGGGCAGTATTCATTTGAATTGAATACAGTTTAACATATAGGAAGGTTCCTTTCACCTATATGATACGACGTAGAAATATTTTTTATTCAAAATTTTGTTAATATTTGTTTGACTTAAATACTTATATATACATACATTACATATGCACATAATATATTTATGTAGATATGAATAGTTTCCAACCAATATTTAACCTAGAGATATTCTTTCTATATTAGCTTAAACACCTGACAAATTACAATTCTGTATTCAATATCAGCATTTCCTCCTCATAAACTTTAACTATAACCTAGTTAGCATTCCACCTTAATTGCTACACATTTATTCATCTACCACTATGTTGTTTGTTCTGCTTTTCAGGCAATTATTTAGGCTCCACACTGCAATTATTACTATGTATTTCTGGAAAGAAACTTTAAAACCTTTTAGCTTTACATCTTTTCAGAATGATTATGTCAGTCCCAGCTTGTTTATTTCAGTCTACTTCAAATAATTCTATATAATCTACTCAGTTGTTTTTATAACAATTTTTCTACCAAAAGGGCAGTCTGTGAATACCTCCATTATACCTTTTCAATTAATTATTATTATTGAAATATAATATTGTATAAGATTTTCTGATGAAGTTATTAATGTCAAGGATGATGAATTATCAGATTAAATTATCAAACTTGGACAATACAGATTTACGAAGGTTAAGGGAAAGTAATTGTAATGAACTTTTATTTTTTATTTCTAAGACAAAATCCCCTTTAGGAAAAGAAGAAAAAGTAATTGTGGGAGTGTCAAACTATCAAATATTAATAAAAAGAGACATTATAAAGAAAGAATTAGTCCACCTTAACATCTCCTCCTATCAAAGAATACATATCAAAGACTTGAAGCACAAACAGTTGAATTAATATTCAAGCCTTCAACAAATTAAGGAAGTGAATATTATTAAGTGGAAATTAAAGATTACTAGAGTTAGGAAAACATATAGCTAGATGGAGTCCATAAAAGACAGCATTAACTGAACACAACGTTTCCAAAAGAGTAACTTAAAATTGGCCTGTTTTTCCCACCTATGATGATTAATTCTTATTTTTTAGGCTCAGAGACTAACTGAACTTAGTAACACACGCAAAGACTAGAAATCCCAAAGATTTTTTTTTTTTCCAATTTGCCCTAAGGAGCTAGTAAAACCCAACCATTTGAATTTTTTCCTCATAGTTACAAATGCCTAGGATTGCTACCTACTTATGTCTGACTAGTAAATGAAACAAAATATTTAGGATTTCCGTCCTTTGTTACAGTATTAACCCTAGCTAATTTCTGAACCCCAAAAATACACTGAAAAATGATAAAGATCTTGACTGTATAGTGATTGTTGTACAGCTAAGGTATGGAGTTGCAAAGAAACAGAAAGAAAGTCAAGTCTGACTAACTTAGACAAGAAATAACACATAGAGAACATCTGAGACTTCTCAGAGAATATATAAGAATGTTTGATATTCAAATTGAGGAAATGGGACAAGAGCCAAAACATACCAAAGCTAGAAGAGGAAATGCAGTATCAAGATACAGATGCAGCTGGATTAAAATACTGCTGCCAATGGAATGAAGGGAAACAGGCTACTGGTTGGTCACAGATAGGGCTCAGACTCCTCCTTCATAGTTTGTCATATGTTCTGACTACCATATCTTGCTTGCACTTTTCTGAAACATCCAGTGATGAAATCCAACAATCTATCAGTCCTTCCTTGTCCTCTATTTGCTTAACAACACTCACTACCCTTAGCCTTGACTACACTAGTAGTAAGCCCTTTAGTGTCCTGGCTTCCAGGTCATGGCACAAGATTAGTCATACTTCTTCCATCTCTACTGACTTCTGTTTCCTTTTGTCTCCTCGTACATGCATTCTCTCATTTTCTATTCTCAGTTGATTCTCTCTCTGCTACTTTCTTCATACACTCTCTGATTTTTCTCTCTCATGTCTCCACATTATTTTCTCTTTTGTCAGTATCTGTTCCTGCAATTCTGAAACTTTAACATCATGTGGACAATTACGCCATGTACTAGAAGTTCAATTTGTGACAGTCTTTGTATCAGAGACCCAGTTTCATCACCTTGAAAGAGAATGGCTATAGTACCTATTTTCTAGGACTTTTGGACACCCTGGTGGTATACTCATTAAGTTCTATGGCTGCTGACCAAAAGGTTGGCAGTTTGAGTCCACCAGCCACTCCTTAGAAACTCTATGGGGCAATTCTACTCTGTTCCACAGAGTCGCTATGAGTCAGAATCGACTCAGTGGCGTGGGTGTGGGTGTGCTCTAGGATTTTTGCAAGGACTAAATGAGCTCCTGCATGCAACTTAATTACAACAGTTTGAAGTAAAATCAGACACATATATAATTCGTTTTTGAAGGATGAGTTGATAGAGCTAGCAGAAAGGAAGGAGATGAAGGTCTAGTACAGAGGCAACTTGTTTAAATTAGGTAATACATTCCCCAGAGTTTACTATGTTTTGTAGAGCTGGCAGGAGACTCTGGTTGCATAGTGGGTATGACTTATGTCTGCTTACCAAAAGATCAGCTGTTCAAATCCATCAGGCACTATTTGGAAACTCCATGAGGCAGTTCTACTCTGTCCTATAGACTCGCTATGAGTTGGAATCAACTTGACAGCAATGGGTTTTTTTGGTTTTTTTTTTTTTGGTATGGTGAAGAATTAGAGGTGGACAAAGAAATTGGTAAGACTTTTGAAGGCAGAAATGAAGCATTGTGACCATTAATCACATTTCAGTTCTTGGCAGTCAGACATAATGAAAGACAGACAGAAGTGCCTGGAGAGTCACAGCTAGTCCTCACTCTCCTCCTTTAATAGTCTATCAGACTGATGGTCTTACAGATTAATAATGACTTTAGGGCTATTACAGGATATGGACCTGGAGAGGTCACCAGTAGTAGAAATGCAATAGCTTTCTTTAGACCTCTCTAAGTGCTCCCTTCACGGTTTCACTTCAGTAGTTAGACATGCTTGACTCTGAGATGACCCTTTGTTGCTGTTCATATGCTCCACTGAGTTGGTTCTGACTCACAGTGACCCTAAACACAGCAGAAGGAAACACTGCCTCGTCCTGGAAGTTTGCTATGTTTGAACTCATTGTTGCAGCCACTGTGTCAACCCGTCTCATTGAGGTTATTCCTCTTTTTCACACGTAATGCCCTTCTCCAGAACCTGGTCCCTCCTGCTAACACGTCCAAAGTACATAAGATTTAAGTTTTGCCATCCTTGATTCTAGGGAGCATTTTGGTTGTACTTCTTTCCAGACAAACTTGTATATTCTTCGGCAGTCTACAGAAAATTCAATACTCTTCCAAACACTGTAATTTAGAGGCATCAATTCTTCTTCAGTCCTTCCTTATTCATTGTCCAACTTTCCACGGATATAAGGCAACTAAAATTACTGTGGATTGGGTCAGGTGCACCTTTCTTCTCAAACTAACATCTTTATTTTTAACACTTCAAAGAAATCTTTTGTTACCGATTTGCCCAACACAATACATTACCTGATTTCTGGCTGGTCTGATTTGTGGGTCCAATTAAAATGAAATCCTTGACAACTTCAATTATTTTCTCTATTTATCGTGATGTTGCTTCTTGGTCCAGCTGTGAAAATTCTTATATCTTTTGATTTGAGGTGTAATCCATACTGAAGATTGTAGACTTTCGTCTCTAGTAAGCGCTTTCAAGTCCTCTTTCAGCAAGCAAGGCATGTCATCTGCATATCACAGGTTATTAACGAATTTTTCTCCCATCTCAAAGCCATGTTCTTTTCCATATAGTTTAGCTTCTCAAATTATTTATTTGCCCAGCATACAGATTGGATTAATATGGTGAAATGATATAATCTGGGTACACATCTTTCCAGATTTTAAATCATGTAGTATCTGCTTGTTCTGTTCCAACTATAGCCTCTTGGTCTCTGTACAGAGTCCAAATGAGCACAATTAAGTGTTTGGGAATTTTCTTTGCAATTGTATCTATAATTTGTTGTGATCCACACAGAGATGACTGTACAAGCATCGAACTGTCCACTAACCCAAGTGCTTCAAGAGACCTAGTGACACCTTCTCTGACTTTCATGGTTTCATTTCCTTAGTTCTTCCTAAAATGTGTTAAAGACTAATAGTCAACTTAAAAATACCTTATCCTCTAATATTTATAATAGCATTCTTTCCCCCTCAAATTCCAGTGCAGTATAAAACACCATGTACAGAAAGAGGCCCTGGTATTCCAGCCGTCACAGCTGAAATCCTTCACACATCTATGAAGCTATCCTAGATTATCTATCCCCAAACTAAAAGAACCACCCAGGAAAAGCAGACTCATTACTGCTGTAAAGAACTAAGATCTGAAGCAGCCATATTCCAATAAAGGCAGATAGATAGACAGATAGACAGGATGTAAAACACATGTATTAGCTTTGGAACTATAGACAGATAGATAAAATGGAAAACGCATGTATTACTGACTATGTAGTAGTAGTAAGAATTGAAAATATAGCAAGGAAAATGTTAGCAAAGACTGGAAAAACTGCAAATAAACATAATGAAGGCTGATGTATAGTCAGGGTCACCCTAATGAATCCTGATGACCATGCCAATTGTGTAAATCATCCAGTGAGACTAAGATAATCCACTTCCAATGTCAAATTTTCTGGAGTACAATAAATTTTACTCCATATGCCAACGGCAACCTGTGGAAATCTCAGCTCCCTTCCCTGCCCAGTCCAGACCTCAGCTTCTCAAACAGACATTCCTTCTGACTCTAGCCACCTGGAGCTACATCAGTGGATAGCAGCTGCAGGCTCAGAAATCACTGTGACTCCCTCCACTTCAGACCCAAACCAAATCCACTGGCCCCAAATTTGGGGTTTTCTTCTCCTCTCTTCAGGATGCTAGCTAGAAGCTCAGAAACCCACTTCAGACCAGCAAGACCCCACTATTCCTTTGGGTTCCATAATTTACAAGAATGACTTTCAGAGCTTGTGGAAAACACCACCTGTGATAAAAGATTTAATATAACCCAAAGAATACAAATTAAGAGAAACACAAAGCAAGGTCTGGGAGAGGTCCCAACGTGAAGTTTCTAGGTCCCAAGGGAATATGCTGCTCCCTGAGAGCAAACATCACATCCACTTTTACAAACCAGAAAGCTCCATCTGGGCCTCAGGGCTTCCGTTAGAATCACCACATGATAAACTGCACCATGAGCCTTAGTCAGCACTGGGTTTGAGGTAGTCCCTCTTGGTCTGGTCAGTCCTCATCCATTCAGTAGCCTCAGTTAAGAACTCAGAACAAAAATCTAATGGTTTTCTGCCACTCATAGCTGGAAATATAGTGAGAAAATTGTAAGAAAACATGGAAAATATATAACAAATGCTATGTAATAATGGTGCAGTGGTTAAGCACTTGGCTGCTAACCAAAAAGCTGACAGTTTGAATCTACCAGTCACTCCATGGGAGAAGGATATGCCAGTCTGCTTTCATAAAGATTATAGCTTTGGAAATTCAATAGCACAGTGCCCTATAGGATTATTATGAGTCAGAATTTACTCAATAACAATGGATAGGATGTAGTAATAATTGGCAAAACTTATACCTGTGCAAACTTTGGAAAACAATATATAAATGTGTGTGTGTGTTATTAGGTGCCACTGAATCAGTTTTGACTCATAGTAACCCCGTGTACAACAGAACAAAACACTGCTTGATCCTGTGTTGTTCTCATAATTATTGTGCCCACTTGAGCCCACTGTTACACCCACTATGTAAATCCGTATCGTTGAAGGTCTTCCTCTTTTTCATTGGCCTCTACTTTACCAGGTACGATATCCTTCCCCAGGGACTGATTTCTCCTGACGATAAGTCCAAAGCATGTGAAAATTAGTCTTGCCATCCTTGCCACTAAGGAACATTCTGGTTGTTCTTCTTCTAAGACATTTGTGTTCATTCTTTTGGCAGTCCATGGTATATACAAAATTCTCCACCAACACCCTAATTTAAAGGCATCAATTCTTATTTACCTAATAATGCTTCTGTGACACAAACAACTGTTTGGGTTTAAAGAATAGACATTTATTTTCTGTTTGGAGCCTAGAAGTCCAAATCAGAGTTTCAGCCTTGTCAAATCTTTCTGTTAGCCTCTTTCCTAGTTTCTGGTGTTGGCCAGTGATCCTTGGTTTTCCTTTTCTTGGAAACGATACTCATACATCCTCTGTTTTCTCCTGCATATGTGACTCTGTGTCTCTTCTGGTCTTTTTATAACTTAGAAAGGATTAGGTCTAGTATTTACCCTACATTCAATGATCTCAACTGATTAATTTGTTACATCAGATTGCATTAAGCAGGGCAATTACATTATATGACATTGTTGTATTGTTGTTAGGTGCTGTCGAGGCAGCTCTGATTTACAGTGACCTGATTCACAACAAAACGAAACACTGCCCAGTCCCGTGTCATTCCCACAACTGTTTCGGGGCTTACGCTCATTGCCGTAGCCACTGTGTTAATCCGTCTTGTTGAGGGTCTTTCTCCTTTTTGCTGACCCTCCACTCTACCAAGCATGATGTCCTTCTCCAGGGACTGATCCCTCCTGACAACACGTCCAAAGTATGTGAGATGCAGTCTCAGTATCTTTGCTTCTGAGGAGTTGTTGTACTTCTTCCAAAACAAATCTGTTTGTTCTTTTGGCAGTGCATGGTGCATTCAATACTATTCACCAACACCACAATTCAAAGGCATCAATTCTTCTCCTGTCTGCCTTATTCATTGTTCAATGCATATGATGCCATTGAGAATACCATGGCTTGGGTCAGGCACACCTTAGCCTTCAAGGTAATGTTTTTACTTTTCAACACTTTAAAGAGGTCCTTTGCAGCAGATTTTCCCAGTGCAATGAGCCTTTTGATTTCTTGACTGCTGCTTCCACTGGTGTTGATTGTGCACCAACAAAAATGAAATCTCTGGCAACCTCAATCCTTTCTCCATTTATCATGTTACCTATTGATCCAGTTGTGAGGATTTTTGTTTTCTTGATGTTAAGGTACAATCCATACTGAAGGCTATGGTCTTTGATCTTTATCAGCAAGTGTTTCACATTCTCTTCACTTTCAGCAAGCAGGATTATATCATCTGCATAATGCAGGCTGTTAGTCTTCCTCCGATCCTGATGCCACATTCTTTTTCATATAGTCCAGTTTCTCAGATTATTTGCTCAGCATGCAGTCTGAAAAGGTATGGTGAAAGGATACAACCCTGACACACACCACTCCTGACTTGAAACCATGCAATGTCCCCTTGTTCTCTTTGTAAGGTTTTGTCTTGATCCATGTATAGATTCCTCATGCACAAAATTGTTTTAGAAGTTCCATTATCCACAATGTTATTCATAATTTGTTATGCTCCACACAGTCAAATGCCTTTGCACAGTCAATGAAACACAGGTAAACATCTTTCTGGTATTCCCTGCTTTCAGCCAAGATCCATCAGCAATAATATCCTTGGTTCCATGTCCTCTTCTGAATTCAGCTTGAATTTCTGGCAGTCACCTGTCAATATACTATTGCAGTCACTTTGGAATGATCTTGAGCAAAATTTTACTTTTATGTGATATTAATGATATTGTTTACTATACCTTACCTTACAGAGTATCTACATGACAGTGCAGAAGATAATCTGTTCCACCCATGGCCAATTGATTTAATCACATAACTGCTCCATGACAGTGGTTATACTAGTATTCATCTAAATAACTGGGTGTAGCTATTCTAGACGGTCCAGCAATAGATTAGCCAGTACAGATTAAAAGAACCATCCAGGTAACCCAGATAATTATTAGAAGTAATAAATCATTGTTCAAAACCACTACATTCTGTGAACAGTTCGTAAGGTAACAAAAACAAAAAAAAAAAAAACCAGTTTTTGAAAAGACCCCAAAATTCACTAAAACCTCAGGTTCACATGCCTCTAACATCTCTAAGAATGCAACATATGCTTTACACAGAAATATCCTAGGCTGCCTGCTTCTCTCTTCTGCCTTTTCAACTGCTTTCCTTATAAATCAAGTTTGGAGCTCATCTATTTGATGTGATTTATTTTGTTGTGGTGGTTGTTGCTGTTGTTATTTGGAGGGGAAGAATGTTGGCAGGAGTTTTCCTAGGGGTTTTCTAGGAATTCATTTGCCTTTCTGGCTTAACTATTCCCCCTAGAAACCAGAGTGGTCATTGATCCACTCTGTTATCTTCCCCAGCAACCATTACCTATAACTTCGTTATTTTAAAGTAGGTGAAATGAGTAAGAACCTAAATTTTCTTATGTTGCCTCTTAAATGTCTCTCAGATCCATTCTTCCTTCTTATCCGTATCTCTATCAACACTGTCTCTACTTCAGAACTAACAGTTCCTTCTGTACACGACACATGCATCTTAGCCTGGGTTCTCTAGAGAATCAAAACCAGGGAAATAGATATATATGAAATTTTTCCAGTATAGTAGTGAAAAGATGTGGCTGCTAACCAAAAAGCTGGCAGTTCAAATCTACCAGGCACTCCTTGTTTTTATAACCTTTTTTTAACTCCTTTTTTTACTTATATTACTTATATAGAGAGAGAAACAGAGATTTATGTCAATTAAATGTCTTATGCAGTTCTAGAGTTTGACAGATCCTAAGTTCATGGCTCAGGCATTAGGCTTCTCTTGATTCATGTAGCTGCAGGGGCTGAAGAACTCAAGATCCAAAGGTCAGATGGAAAGCTGTTGACATAAGTCCCAAGCATTAGAGCTCAGGTGCTTATGAGTCAAATACAGGGTTTAGAGCAAAGCAACAGCCAGTGAGCTTATCAGAAACTCCATGTATACTGGATGCAGGTAACACCTCCAAGGAAACTCCCTGTCAAGTGACTGGCTACTCATAGCAGATTTCATCATGGAAGTCACTATACCATTTTCTGACTTCCCAATTATATCATAATTGCCAAACTACTAAGAATTATGGTCCAGCCAAACTGACAACAATCTTAATGATCACAGCATGCCATGAAGTCTCCCAGACTTCATGTGTTAGTTTTCTAAAGCCTGCTAACATCTTGATTTATGTGCACTCAGCAAGACTTATTTTGGACTTCTCACTTTCAGCATTACTGGGTAATAAATTTGTGGTGTTTTGTTACAGAGCAACACGAAACTAATATAGGGACCAAATCACAGATGCTGTTACATGCTTTGTGTGAAGAATTCCTGAGCACAATTTTAGGTTTAAAATAGGGAAGAGGGATGGTCAGTTTGCCATCAAAGATCAGTTCAATAGCAAACTAAAAGACGGATTATTGGGGTAAGTGGTGGCTGGGAAACGTTATATAAGGTTGTGACAATGTTACAAAGAAGAAATGATGGGTGTCTTAACTGGGAGAATGGTGTAGAGTTGGACAGAAGGGGATAGATTAATTTCATTACGAACTGGGGATAAACTGAATGAAAGGATGAGGAGAAAAAGATGTACCCAGAAGTACTACCCAGTTTCTGGCTTGGATAGTTCATGGTATTGTCACTGAGATGGGAAATGCAGGAAAAAGAATGTGGCCTTTGTTTTCCCCTATTTCAGTGAAAGGATGTGTGTGTTGAGATTTAAGTACATTAAATTTGAAATGACTGTGCGGCATCCATGTGGAAAACTACCCATGGACTATATACCTAGGATTAAAAAAAGAACCAAACTCACTGTTGTCAAGTTGATTCCAACTCACGGCAACCCTACTGGATACAACAGAACTGCTCTATGGAGTTTCTAAGGAGCACCTCGCAGCTCTGAATTGCCGACCTTTCCAGTCAGCAGATGTAGCACTTAACCCCTTTGCTGTCTGAGTTCTGGTGGCACAATTGTTAAGTAGTCAGCTGCTAACTAACTGAAAGGTTGTGGCTGGAACACACCAGCCACTGTAAGGGAGAAAAGACCTGGTGATCTGTTCCCATAAAGATTTCAATCTAGAAAACTCTGTGGAGCAGTTTTGCTCTGTCCTATAGGGTCATGTAAGTTGCAATGGACTCCATGGTACACAACAACAATCCCTGGAGAAGGACATCATGCTTAGTAAAATAGATAGCCCAAGCCAAGCCAAGTGCCGTTGAGTCGGATTAGGTAACCAATCCAAAAAAGAAAAGATGCTGGGTGAGATGGACTGATACAGTGGCTCCAACAATGGGCTCACACATAGCAACAACTGTAGCATAGCAAAGGAATGGGGAAGGTTAGCTTCTGTTATACACATAGACTCACTGTGAGGTGCCATCTTGAAGGCAGGAGCCTAACCACCACAACAAAGCATACGCGTGGTATTAGAATAAACACACCAGATATTAGTGTATTGGCTAAGAACAAAGGCTCTGGAACCACCACTTAATAGTGATTATCATTCTTTCTTAATCTTTGAAAATGGGAAATTATAGACAAGGATGTCATAAAGATTAACTGAGGCAGGTGTTAAACACAGTAGATAGTAGATATTATTACTAAATGGTCTAGAAATAGCAGAGAAAAGCAGTGGGGCAAGGAATCCATGAGACTAAGTGCAAACTACAGACAAGTCAGTTTCTCTTCAAAGTGCTCCATCTAATTAACTTCCGGAAGGTAAAGGCTGAGTTTTATTCATGGCTGTATCTCCAAGTGTCTAGCACAATGACTAGTCTAGAGGAGACAGAATCTTGACCAAAGTTGAAGAGAAAGGGTGAAACAGGAGAAAGAAGGGGAGGCAGAGATGAGGAAGTAGCAGGAAAGAGAAAAGTGAACAAGAAAGGAAAGACTACAAGAAGTAGGGCAAGAACAAGGCAATGAGCTTCTAAGTAGTCAATTTATGTTTGGGGAATGGTTTGACAAGCCACTATGGGAAGCCTGGGAGGGAGGTGGGTGCAGTGTCCACAACAGGAAAAAAGGTAGATAGAAAGCCAGACCTCTGGCCCTAGAATGGTCAACACAACCACTTACAGATGCTTGTTGAACAGAACTGTATTTCCTCAGGGCCCAGAGGCGTTAGGCTGTTACCCAACAAAGCTTTATACATTTTGGTTTAAATGAGGGGTGACGGTTTCAGACAGAAATGAAGTTTGGACTGCAGCTGCCTCGGACCGGGCCTCTAGGACAAACTTCCCAAACTAAGAGGAACTTAAGGTCTACAGTCGGCGGTAGGAGGGGAACGTGGGCGACTTCCCTTTCTTGGGCTCTCACCATTCTGAATCTGGAACGTGTGAGAAGGTGGGGCTTCGAAGACTCCGTTACTGGTCATTCCCAGTCCTGACAGGACTGAGGACTGGGACCGGGTGCGAGGGAAGGAGAGAGGAGTAGGTGGCAGGAGGTCAAGGGGAGCCGGCCGGCCATGGAGCTGTACCTCAGCGCCTGCTCCAAGGCTGCGGAAGCCATTGCCACCAAGATGGCCTCCAGCAGCGCGGTTTCGGACAGCCAGCAGTGCGGAGACGTGAGTGGCCACCCGCGGGGTCTCGTCGTCCTCCTCAGGGCCACAGGGCCCGGTCTGCGAGGAGGCGGCGGGGGGACCGCCTCAGAGAGGGGAGAGGCTCTTAACCATCTCGGCTCCAGCGGCCTCGTGCGTCGCCACCTGGGGCTCGGGCGGGGCGGCAGCAACTGCCTCTGTCCGGTGCTGAGGAGAGAGGATGGTGACTCCGGAAGCCAGAGGCCGGAAGCCAGAGGCCTTCCGGGGGCCCGAGGGGCACACTCCTTCAGCCTTGAGTGCCTGAGGTGTTTGCTTGCAAGTATGGGCCCGTTGAAGGGGCAGTAGATGGGCTTTCACTAAAGAAGTAATTCATCACATAACCGAAAAGAGAAAAACTCTCCAATTGTATCTGACAGGGCACACACAGAACCCACTTTCCGAGTCTCGGAGCGGCTCAACTGCTGGATCTGCCTCTTGGGGCCAAGCTACCCGTCATCCCAGGAAGCAACACTGTATTCTACACTACGAATCTGAGTGAAAAGGTAACAATTTTTCAGCGGTTTGCACTGATTTTCATCGCTTATTTCTAATTGTGGTTAAATTCAAAAGCTACGTCAGGAAAAGTCCATTGATGGAATTTGCATTTAATGTTTACAGGAAAAGAAAGACTTAAGCTCCCACTTAACCTATTGTTTAGGGTATTATACAGTTCCATCTAGTGTGATGTGGGCAGAATTATGGTTCAGAAAGATAGATTTTTTGTCAGGTTTTTTTTTTAATTTATAATTTAAGGAAATTATTTTAAGGTTTCTTTAGAATAAAAGTTTATTATACCCACTTAGTGAACTTTTACTTAAGACCGCGTTTGATTTTCACTCAGTTATGTTAAATAAAAATAAAAAAAAAAAGACCACGTTTGATTGAAAGATGACAAGTTGTCATTGGTGGTTGGCATTTAATTACTTTATGATTTCAACCAATAATAACTCTCATTAGAAAACATGACATTTCTTACATAGTTTTTTTTTTCTTAAAGAAGTTAAAATGAGTTAATTTCTTTAGTTTCTTAACCTCACGTTCTACCATTTCGAGGAAGCCTCCAGAATTTATTCCAGCCTCCTCATCCACTCTTTTCTGCAATGCAGAGCCTCAGCTTTTTGCACTGGGGTCTTTTATAACTAACTGTGTATACTGTATTCATTCTCCTGTGTCTTCGTCTGCTGTCTGCCGAAACCTGGCATACCGGTTCTTCATCTTTCCAATTTATAAATTTTAACTGCTATTCAAGATCCCTTCTGAACTATCACAGACCTTGCCATTGATTAAATTCTGTCTCCCAAAAAATGTGTGTAGCAATTTGTCTAGGCCTTGATTCCTGGTATTGTGTGATATACCTATATGCTATAAATCCTGCCTGTATGATGTTAATGAGAGAAGATGGGCAGTGGTTGTGTTCGTGTGGCAAGACTCAGCCAGTAAGATTGTATTGTGCCTTGCAGTAGTCTTATAAGATCTAAAGAAAAGAGCAGTAAGCAGAGAGTTGAGGACCTCACACTATTGAAAAGAAGTGCTGAGAACAAAGTGTGTTTTGAAAGGACTCAGGGTCCCTTTGTCTCAGAAGTTTCCAGTCCAGGGGAAAATTGATGGCTAGGTTCTTCCTCCAGAAATGACAGAAAAAGCCTTTGGACCTGATGCCCTGAATTTAGACTTTTAGCTTGCTTTTCTGTGTAAAAATAAATTTTTTTTTTGTAAAGCCATCCACTTAGATTACTGTTAAGGCAGAACTAGATGACTAAGACAGACTCCAATTAATTTATCTTTTCTTAGAATTCCCGTTGCCCTGAGTTTGTAAGATCTCATTCAACATTTAATGATACTTGAATTGTACTTCCCTCAAGTCCTTTGATGATTTTAGTCTTCATCTGTATACCTAGCCTTTGGCTAAGTAGTCAATACTGAAGACAGTTTAGTACATTTACCACTAACATGGCAGTTAAAGTGCTAGGCTGCCAATCCCAAAAGTTGGAGATTCAAGCACACTGACTACTCTACAGGAAAAAAATGTGACAGTCTGCTTCCATAAAGATTACAGCCTTGGAAACCTTATGGATATTTCTACTCAGTTCTGTAGTCTAAATCAACTAGCCAGGAATGGGTTTGGTTTTGGGGAAGGTTAATTGGTTGCTTTGATCACTATCAAACAAAAGAGTTCTACAAGAAAGAATTCTGAGTGACCCCATTACCATTCCACTGTCTATGATGTCATTAAAAATAAGTAGACAGTGTCTACTTGGTATTTAATACCTGGCTAATAAACATGTTTTCTTAAAACAAGTTTTATGTTGCTTACATAATATAATATCTTTTTGAAAACCTGTCAATTTTATTGTATTAGAATAGAGCAAATTAACTTTCCTAAATTAGCTTTCCTAAAACATGTTTGAATGATACCCTGTAAGTATTGATATCATTCTTCTTTCTTGTGTAAACTTGGTCCTATACTTCTCTCCTCCTCAAATATATTCTGTTTGCTCTAATCCCATTTTCTTTTCTCTGTCAAACATTAGTTTGTTTATGGACTACCATTTTCCAATATTCTCTGTACCCTTCATTACCTTAATTCTGTGCTAACAAACATAGTCATTTAAGTATAATAAGCAACGATTTTAGTTCCCCGAGGACTGACTTTATGGGATCCTTCTTTCTCTTTCAGGGTTATTTTGATGAAGTGATATTTTATATCTGCTTTTTAGCCAAGCCAGCCAAGCGCCGTCCAGTTGGATCGCTCCTTGAATACTCTAGAGGACAGTTCTACTCTGTCCTCTAGGGTCACCATGAATCTACTTTTTCAGGGTTTTTTTTTTTTGTTTGTTTTTCTTTTTCTTTTTTTAAATGGAAACCAATTATTTTAATTGACAACAGAAGGGCTACACTGGCTGTGGGGGAATTTTTAAAAGATACTGGCAGGTGAATAGTCCAGGTTAGAGCTTGAGAAACATTTGTCTGTCATACTATAAAGTCAACATCTAAAATAAGTTGATGGAGGAGTGGGCCAAGAAGGCAGACAACACACACATCTTCTCAATTCACTCTGAGAACTGAGGCCTGGAATAATAAATGAATAGAGCAGCATGGACATCTTGGGAGCCCTAGGATCTGGCATATAGTTGTCAGATTTGAGACACCAGTAATGGAATAAACTACCTCTCTCAAAGATGAGCCAGTGGTCATTGAGTCTTGTAGCTGCTGGCTCACCATTTCAGAGGATTACAGGTACTGACACCTTCTTTGTTATCTGAGAGGCAGGCACTCAGCATAAGCTGGCAAATACACCAAACTGCAGTGTATAAGTAAACAGCATGTAGTGAAGTAGAGAGATTGTGTGTGGGACAGTGATGTATTGAGAGTCCAGCAGCTGACTGAGGACACCACTGCCCCTCCACCCTCTCTTTCTTGCACTGCACCATAGCTTCTGCTGTTTCATGGCGGGAAGGGCAGCTCGACCAGGACACCAGCTTGGTTTGCTGGAAGGCGGAGTCAGCCAGCCAGGAGCCTTTGCTGTGGCTGATTCTCAAGTGGAGCAGCAACCACTGTGTAGCAAGTGCCTCTACAGCAGAAAAGCTACATTTGAGAGTATTGGTGTCTAGATTTATGGGTGGGGCCTGGCTGAGGATGACAGGAAGTCCCTAACCTGTCCCTACTTTGAACCATGTCATAGCATCTGGGGACAGCTTATGAGGAACTTTTGTTGTCAGCTGGAGGCGAGGCCTGCCACACCTGAGGTACTGATGGTTTTCTGCAGCTGTTTGACAGCTTCCCCACTTAGCAGTAAGCCAAAGCCAAGCGCCATCAAGTGGGATCCAACTCATGGCGACCCTAGAGGCCAGGGTAGAGCTGACCCCCAGAGTATTCAAGGAGCGCCTGGTGGATTTGAACTGCTGACCTTATGGAGAACTGACTGCTGAGAGGCCTGTGGGTATCTCCTCCACCCTTCACTGATCCAGATCAGAGCATTAGCATATGGCCCCCCAGGGCACCATCTTTCCCAGCCAGGAAACAGAGCCTGCTACCCCAGAGTGTCCACCTGAGGCCAGTCACTAGAGTACACAGAGGAAGCTGGTGACCATCTCCCCTCTTAGAACCATGTCTCAGCTCCTCCTGTTGAGGTAACACCAGAGAAGTTGAACAGCTTCTAGATGGCACACAGATAACAGTCAGTTGCTAACCACTTAAAGAAGCATTCCACTGTGGCTCCAGAAAACTCTGAAAATAAAGAATTAAAAAAATTCCCAAATGAAGCCTTTCTGAAACTGCTAGAGGTTGAGCACAAAAGAATTATATAGAAAGCCTTCCTAAAGTTTAAACAAAATGCAGCAGAACAAGATGAAAAATTAAGTAAGCTATTTGAACTGATGGAACATCAATGATCTGAAAACCAACAGATCAATAACAAAATTACAGAAGTAGACAATGCAATCTAAAGCCAAAAGATCAGAATTGAGGAGACAGAAGTCACATTCAGTGACCTTGAGGATAGGATAACTGACACCGGCATTTATGAGGAGAAATCAGAGAAAAGAAATAAAATGAAGAAACATTAAGAAACATATGGGACTCTATTAAAAGGAATGATCTACAAATAATCGGAGTTCCTAAATAGGGAGGGATAGATGAAAATACAGAGAGCATTGTTGTAGAGTTGCTGACCAAAAACTTCCCTGAAATTAGGAAAGAAGAGAACATAGTTCCAAGATGCATATCAAACATCACAGAAACTAAACGCCAAAAGAAAGGCACCAAAGCATATTGTAATCAAACTTAATAAAATGAAACAAACAGAGGCTCTTAAAGGCAGCAAGGCTCAAAGCTAAGCTAACATTCAGAGGAAAACCTTGTAGGCTTTTGTTTCACATCTCAGCAGAAACAATGTTAGCAAGAAAGCAGTGGGGTGACATAGTCAAAGCCATGAAGGAGAAAAACTTCCAACTAAGAATTATATGTCTTGCAAAATTGGCTTTCAAATATGACAGTATAATTAAGACAGTCACAAACAAATAGAAGCTTAGAGACTGTGTAAAAACCAAACCCAAACTACAAGGAATACTATAAGAAGCTCTTTGCTTAGAAAAACAAAAACATTAAGTATATACTTAAGGAGGACACAGCATCTAGAACCCTACTCACTTAGGGAAGTCAAAAAGCTCAATCAAAACTATAATATTAAGAGAACTGGTGGTCATAACACGAAAAATAAGACATCATCACTAAAAAGAGGGATATATTACAGTAGGTATAAGCCTTTCAGATGGAGAGGAAATTAAAAAGATATGCAGAAGTTCAAGTCTGGTTAAAACTTAGAATAGTAAGGAGGATCTTAGGGATGGCCACAAAGCAAAATAGCAATGTGACATACAAAACAGGAAGCATAATACAGGAGTCTCAACAAACACAAAACCAACCATGAAAAAGATGAAAAGTCAATGCATAAAGAATGATGACCCAGAACAGATTAAGAAAAACATAGAAAACATCAACAATACAAAAATAAAGGCATCAAAATGACAGCACTAAATACATACCTATCAATAATTACACTCAATGTAAATGGACTGAATACTCCAAGCAAATGATATCATGAATCAAAAGGCATGGGCCATCTATATGTTGCTTACAACAAGCACACCTAAGACTCAACGATATGAACAAATTGAAAATAAAAGGATGAAAGAAGTATACCAACTCAATAACATACAGAGAAGAGTAGGATTGGCAATACTAATCTCAGATAAAAAAGACTTTAATGTAAGATCCACCATCGTGGAAATAGGTGTTCACTACTTATTGCTGAAAGATTCAGTACATAAGCAGGACATAATATGCACACAATACCAGAGCATCTAAATACATCAAACAAACACTGACTACAGTGAAAAGTGAGAGATCACTCCATAATAATAGTTGGAGACTTCAGCATTCCAATTTCAGTAATAGACAAGTCATCTGGAAAAAAGCTCAGTAAAGATGCAGAGGATCTTAATGTGATAATTAACCAAGCAGACCTTATCCACATGTGCAGAACTTTTCACCCATCAACAGACATGTACACATTTTTCTCCAACACATGTGGAACATTTTCCAGAATAGAGCATGTGTTAAGACATAAAGCAAGACTCAACAAAATCCAAACCGTTAAATTATTACAAGGCATCTTTTTGGACCATAAAGCCATAGAGAGGAAATCAATAGCAGAAAAAGAAAATTAGTAGAAATTCAAAGTCATGGAAACTGAACAACATCTTGCTCGAAAATCCATAGGTTATAGAAGAAATCAAGAATGAAATAAATTTATGGACTCAAATGAGAATAAAATAAGTTGACATCTAAAAGTCAACATCTAAAAGGCAGTCTATTCATGATTGTTGCTCGTTTCTCATCCAGGAAGGATAAGGATTTTCTGTCTGAATTAAGACGTTGCCCTATGGGACACCTTTCTACCTTCTCTGGAGAACACTGATAATCAGGGAAACCAGCTTCCTGATTTAGACACCTTAGGAGGTGTCAGGGGTTGAATTTCGTCCCTACAAAATGTATATCAACTGGAGTAGGCAGTTGTTTGGCAGTTACGTAACAATATACTCATCCCTCCATTTTGTGATCCTATGTAATTATGTGTTGTAAATGCTAGCCTCTCTGTGTTGACAAGACAGGATTAGGTTGTATTAATGAAGATTAGGTTAATGAGGCATAATTAATGCAGGATGCTACAACCTCATTCAGGTCACAGCCTTGATCTAATGTAAGGGAAGTTTCTTTGGAATGTGGCCTGCTCCACCTTTTATCTTATACGAAATAGAGAGAGAAGGGGGCAGAGACAAAGCAGCATCAGAAGCACCTAGAAAAAACAGCAGACAGATGGAGGAAAACTTCCTCTGGAGCTGATGCCCTGAATTTGAACTTCTAGCCTCCTGTACTGTGAGAGAATAAATTCTGTTTGTTAAAGACGTCCACTTGTGATATCTCTCTTATAATAGCACAAATAACAAAGATAGGAGGTATCAGCATCTGCTTTTAAAAAGGAGGTCAAAAACTTGCCAGCAAAAGTTGCAAAACATTTAAACAGAAAAGGAAAGTTAGCATCCTGTCTTCCTTCTCCTTTCAGTTCCTCTGACACATACAAAAGCATTTTTCTATTTACCTTGTCAGAAAAAACAACCCATTGCTCCTGAGTTGATTCTGAGTTGTAGTATCCCTACAGGACAGAACAGAACTGCCCCAAAGGGTGTCCAAGGAGTGGCTAGTGAATTCAAACTACTGACATTTTGGTTAGCAGCCAAGCTCTTAACCACTACGTCCAACATTTCTGTTCAGGAATTGGACTGAAACTGTGGCTATAGTCAGGCTGAACACAGCAGTCACAAAATGCTATCTGCAGGCAGGTCTAGTTGGGATCACATGGTTATGTGATAGCTATAGTAAATTTAGTAGTATGCCTGTGACCATGGCAGGTGCTCTCTGGTTTGCCACACTCCCACCTGTTCGTGCAGTGTATGATCCAGTTCCTGCTATCACATTACTTTGGATTTAAACTTATCTTTTTTCTGGCCAAGCAAACTTAAAAGAAAATAAAAAGAAAGAATATAAAGCAACACTAGTTATAAGTAAAAGAAAGGATATAAAGCAACAAGTTCCACATCTACTCCTTTCCCCCGCTTTTTCCTTTTCACAGGCCCTCCCATAACCCATTACCATCATTATGCTATTGAAAAATGGGCTAGGAACATATTTCACAAAAATTCACTTTGGTAAATTTTAATTGACAAATGAGATTAAATAACTGATTTATTTTTGTAAAGTAAATATGGAGATGTAACTGCTGGCTGATTTTCTTTTCCTCATGTTATATGTAGACAGTTATTGCATAAGGTTGTGTTTGATGGTTACACTTATTGAGAAACTTCTGTACCTGCAAGTATTTTTTATAATGTGTTCTTCAGTATGTTGAACTGTATAATATAAACTTTCAGTGTTTTACTTAGCATAGTACTCATAGGTTGTTGGGTTGCTAAGACTTCAAGATACCCAAAGTAGCTCTTTAATCCACAATCTTTAATATTTCAATTTTATTTCTGCAATTTCTTGGCAAAGTCGTTTCCATGAATCACGGTATGAGATTTCCTTTTATGTTTCTGCAATTTCAGATGATTGCTATAAATAAAATAATCATAATTAATATTATCCTTTTATTCTTTGATGCAGTGCCCTGAACTAGGAGAGGGGAGATGAAACAAAGAATCCTAGCATTGATTTTATGCTTTAAATTATATCCTATTGCCTTCCTTTTTCCTTTTGCTTTTCTTCTCTGACTCCTAGCCAGGGAATGATGGGGATCAGCTGAGGATCTAATTGAGTGATGATTGTTCTTCAGAATAGGGGAAGAGAGGAATAGAAAGACAGTTAAATTTGCCCAACCAGTATCTTTGTATTGTTAATTTTTCCTCACTTCAAACTCTTCTTGCATGTTTCATTTTCAGTGATCAGTAATAAGTTGATGTTTAAAAGTCAACATTCATTAATTATGCACTAGTGATTTTTTTCCTTTATATGTGTTTCTGCAGCTTTTTCGACCTTCTTATGATTTTAATCTGACTGATCCTTACTGTCGACTTTTGGAAAACCAGTATAAAAGTCTCCATGATCCACATTT
The DNA here is from genome assembly GCA_028571685.1 of Heterohyrax brucei. Classification (NCBI taxonomy): domain Eukaryota; kingdom Metazoa; phylum Chordata; class Mammalia; order Hyracoidea; family Procaviidae; genus Heterohyrax; species Heterohyrax brucei. Next base: position 93,594,882 of record CM053146.1, read on the forward strand.
AAAAGCATACTATAAACGTAAAGATATGCTGAGAAAATTAAAGAAAGGTGGCTACATCACCAGCAACAATAAAGTGGGTTTAAGATTACTTCTTGTTAATCAATGAAAACCTTCAGGACTTAGTATAAGTTTGATTGTGTACCTCAGCAGAGGGACTGTGTCGCCTTTTAGTTGGTAGTGAGAGTATACTTAAATGGCAATTCCATAACATATTCAGTATCTGGGTCAAGGAAATTAGGCAACTTTTATTGCTAAGTGAAACTACTTCATCTTTTTTCTTTGATACTATCAAAAGATGATTACCAAATGGTTTGAGTAATTAAAGATAACGTAAATAATTTTCCCAGCTGTATCATGGTCCTCTTGCTGTGTCTCAGGTGTACACTCATCAAGATTATGTCCCCTACACTTTTTAAAAACTTGAGACAAAATGGAAATCTAGCAAAATATTCAGAATGATAGAAGACATTATTATTGTTGTTAAACACAATTATTACATTGGTATTTTATTTCGATACCTAATTTTTCATACTAAATTACTTATTATGATGCAAGCCCCTATTAAGAAAGGACTAATATTAGGATAGAAATTTCCTGACGATTGGCAACTATAGAGTGATACTGCTTGAAAGACTGTTCACAAAATGTTTTATTACTTTTGATACCAAGTATATTATTGAAATATGTGTTCTTCTGATTTTTTCTCTGAAAAGAAATTTCTATGATTGTCAAATATTTGTACTCATATTTTGATGGTGGTTGTTTTTGTTTTAGATTGTATGTTCCTTGAGGGAATGGAATAAGTACAGACAATATCTTACCAGTTTAAAATTAGATTTTGAAAGAAACTATGCAAGAGAACAAGTAAGTTAAATATTTAAATTTGTTTTCTTTAAATAGGGTTTAGAAGAAAGGTTTGTATGTAGAACATTTTCGTATAATACTGTGGTCTATAATTATTTAGATAACCAATAAGATTTTCAAATGAAAATTCAGAGCAAGAATAAACAGTATTTAGAGGTTAACATATTAGGCCAAGAATCGAAAGGGGACTGAGACACCTACTAATGTGTCATTGGTAACTGACATAATTCAGTATTTAAATTGCTTCTCAGATACATTCTGACTCTATCTGAGCTGGAACCAATAGAAAGAGTCTACTATGACAGCAAAATTTTAAGCTGGAACCCAAAAAAGCTGGAGTATAGAGAAAACTGTGTCCTACACGTGTCTCTGATAACATTCACACACATGCACCTGTATGCATTCAGTTAGAAAAAGTTGATCTTAAAGGTGAAGTGGAGTAATTAAGTATAGAATGATAGTGTCTTCTTTTTGATTTGTGAATTACAGTATGTGTTGTATGTGTAAATTCATGTTTCAGTGTCAAGAGAGTTGGATAAAAATGAGAAAGGTATACATATCTCTGTATGCATCAATGTATTTTCTCAGGTCAGAAGTATTGGGTAAAAGTTAGAATACTTCTGTATACTGTTAAATATTTTAGACTTTCCATTTTCTGTACCTAGAGAGTTTTCTATTTATCTCACATTTCACTTTCTTGCAGAATGGGTAGAAGGAGAGAATGAAATAGTTAAATTTGCATTTTCAGAGACAGAAATGTTTCTTTGGGTTCAGTTATCCAAAATGGATTAAAAATAGTCTTAAGAGCAGATAAGTGGAACTGTTTATAAAGTACATGAATTTTACTGAACTCTAATTATAATAATAAGGTGTATAAAAGCTTTATTTCTGGGAAATGAAAAAAAATACATAAAAGTTATTCACACACATACAGATATATTTATGTATATGTGTACATTTTTTTTTTAGAAAATTCTTGCAAAAAGAATAAACAAACTGCAGGAAGACAACCACATCCCTGAAGGTTTTGATGTTGCACAGTTCCAAAACTGGTTGTTACAGGAAAGGACCCGAACTATTAAGGATCAAGACTGGTTAATAAGGCACAGGTAAGATTGAAGTTATATTTAATGTACACATTGTGGACCAAATAACTTGGAAAGATACTGAAAAGAACTGAAGGCAAAATTTTTAAAAAATACTAGAAACTTTATGATTCCCTTATATCCCTATATCCCTCAATGTGGAGAGGACGAAAGGGAAATGAATATGTATAGGAATCAGAACTTTGGAGCCGAATCCAAAAAATGCAGTTTCTATCAGTGCTCTCAGGGTTGTTGGGAGCTCAAGAGCTAAGTATAATTGAAGGAAAAATCAGATCCTTTTTTTTTTTTTCACTGTAGGAGAATGATGTCTTTATCACATGCCTTAAACAAAATAACAGGTTTTTTTGGATACATATTTCAAACCAAAATCTGTTGCTGTTGAGTCAGTTCAAACTCACCCTACAGGGCAGAGCAGAACTCTCTAGTAGAATTTCTAGTGAGTGCCTGGTGGATTTGAACTGCCCATTTTTTAGTTAGCAGCTGTAGTACTTAACCACTATGTCACCCAGTTTTCTGGATTCGTGTTTTAGGTCTGACAATATTTATTAAGTCTGAGGAGGTTAGTGTAAGGTATCTGGTGTGACTTTATCTAATGCCGGTATTCGAGGTATGTCAATTAAGTTCACAAACTCTTCCTAGAAAAAGTGCTACATACCTCATTGCTGGATATCACTATGGTCACCTTCAAAGTATTTCCCTTTGGTTGCTATGCACTGACACCAGTGGCTAGTCCACTCTTCAAAGCAATTTTGGAACTCTTTTTCTGAAGTGGTCATAAGAACTGTTGTCATGTTACCCTCAGTGTTCAGAATGTTATCAAAATGTCTTCTTTTCAATATTCACTTTATCTACAGGTAAAGAAAAAAGTCATTGGGGCCAGATCAGGTGACTAGGGAGGGTGTTCCAATACAGTTGTTTGTTTATTGACTAAAAACTCCCTCACAAACAACTATACAGTTAAGTTTGTGAACTTGCCATCTTGCGACTGCACACAACAGCCATTCCAGAAAGAGTTCCAAAACTGCTTTGAAGAGTGGACTAGATGCTGACTTTCGTATATAGATTCCCAGTGGGAGCACTTTGAAGGTGACCTTAATGATATTCAGCAATGAAGTATATAGCACTTAGAATAATTAAGTTCATGGACTTAATTGTCAGGCCTTGTATACTGTTTTGTCTCCAAAAGACTGAGCTCATTCTGCTGTTGCACAGCACATTCAAACATTACCGTTCTGTCTGTGGCCAAGCCCATTCCTTAGAGAGTAAAGGAATGAGTTATAGTACTTTCTTCTCCCTCTTCATCAGGAGAGAGTGATGGGTGGTGAATGATAAGGCTGCTCTATTACATTTTATCTCTTAGTGTCATTTTATGTTAATACTGTAATACCTATTTACCTACTAGAGATTCAGGCTATAGATGGGAGATCTGATCAAGGACTTGTTAGGGAAACACAGTATCCAGTATTAGGAAATTTACTTTCACTGTTTTTTTTTCCGGATTTGAAATCATCACTTCAGTCGATACAAGCTTTCTTTGCAAACTCATATTCCTAAACCTACTGAGTTATGGATATTTACTGTGTAAAATGTTTTTAATCAGTCAGTTTCATATTTTACCATTGCCTTGGATGTAATAACAGATACTTAAATAACAGATGAGGGAGCTATGAGTTGAACTGACTCAACAGTAGTTTTAATTTTTCTTTTTAAAATAGCGGAAACATCTGTCTAATGAGGAAAACATAGGGAGTTGGTGAGTCAGTCTGGCTTAAAGATCCATGGACAGGACTGATTTTAAAAAACAGTGAAATTCCTGTAGCTCAAGAAATAAAAAGCAAGCAAGAAGGTCTTTTAGGAATATCAAAGAGTTGATGCCAATGCCATAAACTGGGAACACACCCAATTGCTTTCACTAATATTTGCACTTTCACTTAGATACCTGGATATGATAAGTAAGGAATTAGGAGTACTGGAGCGTACTGCAGAAGAACAGCGCCAGATCCAGAGGGCTAAAGAAGAAAGGCAACAGCAGGAACATGCAAGAAGAAAACTTACTCTTCGTAGAAAAATCGAAGAGGTCAGAGTTAACATTTAAAACATTGGGAGAAAAAATGTTCTATTTGTTCTTCCCCTCATGCCTCTTGAAGTCATTTCAGCTCTAAGGAATCTACCCTCATTAATCTTTTATCCCAGTTATATAGAAGTTGTTATATAAAATAACTGGGTTAGTACTTCAGCCAGTGTATCCAAGCCAGTTTCTGCCCTTGAAAGTTTTAAAATTTAGCATTAGTAAATGTGTATGTGCATGTGTCTGTGTGTGTGTGTGTTTGTGTGTGTGTGTGTGTGTGTGTGTGTGTGTGTGTGTGTGTGTGTGTGTGTGTGTGTGTGTGTGTGTGTGTGTGTGTGTGTGTGTGTGTGTGTGTGTGTGTGTCGGAATTCGGTAAGAAAAACTCATTCTAAACACAAGTTTAACTTTCATTATGCTTGAACTGATTTTTGTTAGGCCTTTGACTTATTCTCATTTGTTTGTTGCTGGTGGACAAACTACAAAATAATATTATGAAAGAGAACCCACACTGAGTACAGCAATACTGTGCTTTCTAGGAATGGAAGGAAAAAGAGATGTTACTTCTGATGAAGATTGGAGAAGATGTTAAAAGAGAAGCTAGAATTGAGGAAGAAAGGCATAAAAACAGAGAAGAGAGTCACAGAAAGGTAGAGTGAGCCTTGACCTCTAACTTGTTTGAGAAGCTTTTGCTATATTTGATCTTGCAAAGTACCCATTGTAAGATGTCTGTGGACCAGTTACCTGAAATGCTATACATTCTCTAAATATTAAAGTTATGAACATGCTATTTGAACTATCAAATATAAAGTACAGCCCTATGTGATACTACTTTTGACTTTTAGCTTCATACTCTAAACAGTACTTGTAATTCCTATAGGAAAAATAATTGATTAATGACCTCTGGCTGGAGGAAGGAGAGTGGGTGGAGAGGAGGGGAAAAAAGACTGTTGGGAGGATGAGACATGTATGGAGCAGAGAGGAATAATGTGCTGTCACCGGGCAGGGAGAGCAGTGGAAGCTGCATATAGGCGGGCATGTAAATTTTACATGGGGATGTACATTTTAACTCAGTCATAATTAAAAAAAAAAAAGGTTTTCTTAAAGCAGAAATTCTTCATGAAAGTTCTTAGTCTTACTCCATCAGTTAACATACTCAATATTTTAACTCAACTCTTTAAAATATTAAATAATGTACAGATATGTGTCACTTAATGTCCATGGTATCACCTGTGAAATAGAGATTTATGTAATTTGGATGTTGTACTTATACATATATATATACACACACACATACACACACACACACAATAGAGAAGTTTTCAGGATGGTTAACGACAGGTAGGGAACCCTGTGCCCAGGGACTGTGTGAAAACTGACTCCCCTGCTGCTGGGCCTGTGTAGTCACTGCCTGGCCCCCACCACGGTGGACACCTAGTGCACCCCTTATTTCCTTCGTCCTTGCCTGCCTTCCCTGCTCCCTAAATGGGCTGCCCCTCCTGCCCTATTTCTGTTATCTTTCCTACCACGAAGTGGCTAGGAACATTCAGTGGCCACTACAGCAAGAGATGAGATCTGGGCCTACGCGTGACGCCCATGGTGTAGTACCTGAGTGGGGCAGCAGCCTTGTGGGACATCCTCCTCTTTGGTGCCAGAGGCATCAGCATGATACCTGCCTGAGGCTAGTGCAGTAGGACAGGCAGTCTCAGTTGGGAGCCAGAACCCCAGGCCAGGGCACAGGTGTGATTCAGGTATTTAGGGGGCGACAGGATCTACAGTATTAACAAAGTAAGTCCACTGTATCCTACTCCCATGATCAGGATTTCTGAACTCTGTTACAACTCTATGGAACCAAGGGTATATGCTGCTGGCTGTTGCTCCAACAAATGCTATACTGTGAATATCTGTACAGTATTTTATGATTTAGAATGTAAACTAATATAAAGAAAAAGAGAAGTCATCTGTAAGCCAACTACCACCACCCTATTCTTTTTGGTGTGCACTTATGTGTACACACACACACACACACACACACACACACGCACCCCTGCATAATGTTTCTATGACTCTTCTCCTAAATATATATGTAAATGATATTATGAGTTGTAATCTGTTTCTTAAAGTCTGTTTTTTCTTTGGACAAAATACATCAACAACTTTTTGTGTCAATAAAAACTGATCTAAAATAAAAAGTCATAACTTTAGGTAGTTCCTCATTAAGAAACCTATCTAAGATTTATGTAATCAGATTTATATTAACATACCACTATTTAACAAGTTTTTAAAAATACTGGAAATTAAAGTATGGTTGATTATCTTTTGTTTACATCTGTTACTGTGTCTGTTAGTATTGTCAGGGACCCCCTGCTTATGTAGTAGGTAGAGTGCTTATTCCAAATAATTATTATTTTCTGGTATTCAGATATTCACCTCTTTTTCAGTGGGCGTCTTCTCCATGCCTATTTTTGCAAACACTGCTCCTCGGTGGTTTTGAAGATATCTTTGCTTTCCAGGGGCTACAGTATGCACCAGGCTCCTCTTACTTTTTGCCTGATGCCAGTTACTTTTCAAGGAGTGCTGCTCAATTTCAGTGGAAACTAGGGCAGTGGTCCCAAGTGTGCTACTAGGAGTGCCCATTAGACATGGGCACTGATTGTAGGCAGAGTAATACCACATACTGCTTAAGCCATGTTAATGGCCAAACCATTTGAGTCATTAATGTTTCCAATTAACTTTCCTTTTTAAACCTTGTTTTAATGTGAGAGGCTTTCCATCCATTTTGTGTTTCTAAATCATTTTATATCTTTTCCTTTAAGCTTTGGCATAGTATATGTTTTTCATTCCAAATTATGTGCTTATAGTTATCAAAATCTTAGATTTTAATCACATATCCGGTATCATATTATTCATGATACTGATCTGTCATTCTATTACAAACTTTGATTGCACTGACTAGAACTTCCTGTGTAATGTTGAATGGAAGCCCCAAGAACATACGTTCTTGTCTTACTATTGATTTCAAAGGGAAAGCATTTAGTCTATCACAATAGAGTATAATGTTATCTGTAGGTTTTTCGTAGATGCTGTTTGTCACGCTGAGGAATTCTTTCCTAAGCCTAGTGTTTGAAAGATTTTTACCAGGAATAGATGCTGGATACTGTCATGTGTTTTTCTGTGGTTGTATTGAATTGATATATAAATACATGTGTATATATATACACACATATTATAAAAACCCATTGCCTTTGAATCTATTTCATCTCATTGTGATCTGATGTATTTAAGGTTTATTGTTATGTTAAATAGCACCAATTGGTTTTTGAATGTTAAATGAATGTTGAATGTGTGGATGGATTCATTTGATCAGACTGTATTAAGCTTTCATTTACTGTTGAATTCAGTTTGTTAAAATTTTGTTTAGCATTATACTCTTACACTCATGAGAGATTTTGGTGTATGGTTTCCTGTTTGTAATTTTTTGTCTGATTTTGTTAGCAGGATAATATTGACTTCATAAAATAAGTTTGAAAGAGTTTTCAGGAAGAGTTCTTTAGAATTGGTATTATTTCTTTTCTACGTGCTACAGAACTCATCAGTGAAGCTACTTAGGCCTCTAGTTTTTCCTGTAGTGAAGACTTTTAGCCACAGATTCAAATTACTTTATGGTTATAGATCTATTCCAAACATATATTTATTTTTAAAAGACTTTGTTAGTTTGGCTTGGCTTGGCTTGTTAGTTTGTGTATTTATTTTTTCCATTTCATATAAATGGTAGAATGTATTGACATAAAGGTGATAAAATATTTCTTTATTGTCCTTGAATATCTGTCAACTGTAAAGCTGTCATATCTCTTAGTATTGTCACTGATATTTTGTGCCTTTTTTTTCCCCGTTCATTTTGGCTGGTGCTTTTTTCTTTCCTTTTGCATGCGTTTTTATAAACTTTCTCAAGCTTTCAGCTTTTAGTGTTACTAATTTTCTCTGTTGTTTTTTTTTTGTTTTCCATTTCATTGATTTCTGTTGTGATCTTTATTATGCTGTTGTTCTTAACTTTCTTCCTCAGCAATGTGTTTTTGTTTTTTTTTTTTACAGTGACTTAAGATTTTCTCCGTATAACCAGTCTTAAGCAGTTTGATTATTTTCCTTGGTGTATTTATGTTTCTTGTGCTTGGGATTTTGGAGATTCCTAGACCTATGGATTTATAGTTTTCATCAAATTTGGAACATGTTCTAGTCATCATTAACAAGTATTTATTTTGTACCTTCTCTGATTCAAAGACTGTAAATACAGATAGCTGAGGCTTCAAGAAATTGTCTCACATTTCACTGATTTTCTTTTCATTTTTATTCTTCAGTGTTTTCCCTTGGATGGTTTCTCTTGTGGAATTCACATTGATTTATCTTTTCTACAAGTAATGCACTTTGTCTTAGTCATATGGTACTGATGTAATAGAAATACCATGAATGAATAGTTTTAAAAAAGAGAGATTTCATTTGTCACAGTCCAGTGAGCTAAAAGGCCAAATTCAGGGTGTGCACTCTAGCAGAAGGCTTTCCCTGCTGACTCTGGAAGAAGGTCCTTGTTACCAGTCTTTACCTGGACTGGAAGTTTCTGAGGCTTAGGGACTCCAGCCCTTTCCAAAGGACACACTCAGGTCCCAGCACAGCTTTTTAGTGGGATGAGGTCCGTTAATCTCTCTGCTAGTTTGTTTCCTTTGTATCTTGAGGGACTGCTTCAAGGCACAAAATAAACTTACACATTTAGTCCTGCCCCACCAACACAACTGTCACCCATCCACCGTTATTAACATCACAAAGACAGGATTTATAACATGGAGAGAGATCATACAATACCAGGAATCATGGCCTAACCACCACACACATTTCTGGGGGAACACAATTCAATCCATGACAACTTTTATTTCAGTCTTTTTTTATGTATTCTGTGTCTCTACTTTATAAACATATGCAAATACAGGTATGTGTTTAATGCTAGCATTTGTGTAATTTCTAGGTCAGTTTTGGTTGATCCTTTTTTATAGTTTGTACTTTCTTCTGTATGTTGCTGCTATTCTTTGACAGGATGCTAGACTATAAATTTTTCTTTATGAATACTGAATGTTTTAATAATCTTACAGATACTCTGTAGTTATTTTTTTTTCCTTGGATATAGTTGAGCTCTTAGAAAGGGTTAAATCATTATCGATCTTGCTTTGTAATATTTTTTAAGGATTTTTTTAGAGCCATGTTTAATCTGGAAGTAAATGTTCTGTACTGTTGAGACAAGATCCATTTTGGTGTTTACCCAGTGTATAGCTTATGAAATTCTTCCACTGTCTCTGGTGACAACTGCATGATTTCTAGCCCCATGTAGATTACAAGCTTTCTTCCCTTTAATCCTTTAGGATGGTTCTTGGATATTTTCCTACTAATATTCTGATCTATACTCTGCTGGATACTCGATGTACTTCTCTGAAGATCTCTGAGTTTTTTTCTTGCAATTCTGTCCTTCATTGTACATTCAGAGATTTACAAAGGGAATTCGCATTTCATGAAATTTATGTTTTACCTATGGTAGACTTGGTTGACTTTTGGATAATTCACTCATGAATCCTCCAATAAAAGACAGTTAAGAATTTTCCTAGACTCACTAAAATAGCTGTGGACTGAGAGACATTATCTGATCTGCAACTGAACTGATTTCCTGAAGGTGTGTAGTGAGATAAATTACATCTAAATGTCAGACACAGTTTTCTTGTGTTTGGCCACAAACAGAAATTTACTGCTTACTACTCCCACCTCCAGATACGTGCTCAGTGTTCGTGTACATCTCAAGACAGGAATAAACTTACAATGCACTGTCATTGCCAATATACTGTCCCATTATCAATGTTTTGTATTTCTAAATGGATAGTTGGTATTAACCAAATTATTTTCTGTAATATTTTAGAAACAAGCCTTTCTAGAGAAAAAGATGGCTTATCATTTACAGAAACTGCAAGAGATTAGTGATAGAAGAGAAAAGATGGAAAAAAATACGTTTGAAAACAGAGGACAAGATGGACCACTTAGTGAATGTAAGAACATTGAAAGATAATGTAGCTAAGTAGAAAACACTTTTCCTGCATTTAAGTGCTAGTGAATTTTGTAAAACTCCTCTGTGTACATAATACTTGGTACCTGCTTTTATACAGCATTGTTAAGGGTATTTCTCCGTTATAGTTCAAGTGGAATGCTAGACATATGTGTAAATATAGCAACCTAAAGCAATCTTATTAACTGACACAGTAGATAAACTCGACTGTATTGCAGTTCTAACCAAATTCCCTCCACTTAGAACTGTGTCTAAGATAATTGTTATTATATACTAACATGGTGTTCTGTGGTTTTGATCAGTAAGACTAATGAGAACTGGAAAACAGGAATGAGAAGAAAGAAGGGAGGAGGTAGAGAAAAGAAAAAGAAGGGAAAAAGGAAAAAAAAAGAAATGACAAATGTTTAAAGGATCGAACATAGACTTTGCTATGCCCAAATTCTATCACTTCTGTTTTTACGTAGAACATTATAAAACCCTAGTGGAATTTCCACTCCCTGATATTAATGAAGTTTTCATGGCTAGAATGTTTGAACTATCTGTGACTCTGTAGTATCAGGAAAGAACACGCTCATCTTCTGTGGAACTGCCGTCATAATAGTGTGTTTCTCCCAGGTATCCCATCAGTCCTGTTTCTAGGCCAGGGCCTCTCTTGTTCATGCCAATGGATTTCTAACCAGTGTCCTTTGGTCATTATTTCTACACACTTCGATTACACTGTGTGCATTGCTGCCTAATTACACTTAAAACTTTGTTCCTGTGGTTTCTTCTGCTGCCCAACAAGTTTAAAAATTCCCTTTACACGTGAATTGAAGTTCAGACTACTTCCAACCTAGAATTTTAACTTTATGCCGCAACATATCCCTCAAGAAGATAGTTATTGTCTCAAGTTGATGTGCACAGGCTCTGGAGCCAAAGTGCTGTAGTTCAAGTCCTGCTTTACCATTTGTTAACCACTTGAACTTAGGAAATTTCTTATCTTCTGTGAACCAGCTTTATATCTGAAAACAAAGAAAATACTCCTAACATCTATAAAGATCCCAACAGTGTGTAGCCTATAGTAAGCACTCAAGTTATTTTATTGTCCTGACCACTTAGGCTATTGGTCATTCCTAGAACAAAGTTTACCTTTACCACTTCTGCACCTCTCTTTATGCCATTTTCTTAGCCTGGGATAACCTGCTCCCCACTCCATCTTATCGAATCCTCTGGTTCTTTAGGTCTCATCTCACATGACATTCCATAAAGCTTTTGCTTTCTGTTTTTTGATAACCCTAATTAGAAGACCTTTGTCCTTTGAACCCGTATAGGACTTTGTCCCATTCTTAGTACGCTTACTGCATACTTTTCTATGTCTTAATTTCTCATATTATAAACTTTCACTTTTATGTTTGATAGAGCAGGTAGGACAATGTGTATGTTGACACATGTTTACCATAGGCATTAATTTAGTCTCTTAATTTCATTGATGGCAATCACACAGAAACAGCATGCCTCAAATAAAACATCACTTGAGCAATTGTAGGGTCACTGTGAGTTGAAATTGGCTCTACAGCAGTGGGTTTTGGAGTTTAGCAATTACATCTATGTTGATCCATCTTTTTAGTGTTAACTTTCACGTCTAGTAGGAAAAAATCTTCAAGCACACATTTTAAACATTTGCTACCTCAAATAAATGAATCTGATTTCTATTATTAAGGTGAGAAAGAGCAAGAGATGTATTTGACAGATTAAATGGTATTATACCACTATAGTAAGGTTGTCACCTTTCACAAGTTAGATTCCAAAGGGGACAGGGGAGGAGGGAATATTAGGTGAATCAGCTGGAGAATCAGTGGGGAGATAGATCACTCTCATAGTCTACATCTGTAATGAACACTCACTGTGCACACATGCATTGAGTATCTTTTACCCACATTTGCCACAGAAGTGACAGTGACATCTATGACAAAAGATATGTATATGGTTGTTTATTCTCAGCCGGGTACATCTACGAATTATCATAGTCACTGTGTGTTGGTGGACCCAATCACTAGGATGGTATGTGTCCCTACAGAGAAGAACTGTATGTTCCATTTGTATGGAACATAGCTTTTCTCTTCAGTTGGAAGAAAATGCTATCCCTCCAAGTATGACTTTTAACTTAAGGGAACAGTATTTCAAGAGTACTTTTTCTTCCTCCCACTTCATATCTCTCCGTGCTCTCAATCCTCTTGACAGCCTCACATACAGACAAGCCTATGGCTCACCTGCTCTTAGGCGTGCAAGAATGTAGTATATCATGAGTAATTCTGGCATCACAATTATTAAAAATAAATGTTCTATTATATTTCTTTAAGCTGGTCCAAAGAGAAAGAAGATTTATGATGAAGGAAAATCAGTTCATCCTACGTATAAAGGAGTAAATGGTAATTGAATATTATGATAAGAAATACTAAATAGTAATTTGGGGAAAGAATGATTTTGGTGATGACATCTTTTGCTTCCAATGCAGATGAATCCTCTCTGCTGCTATCCAATGACTGGTTTACAGGGAGGCTTACCAACAGTGATAAAGCGACCACCATTGCTTTCTGAATCAAGTTCCTAGTTACTGTAAATTAACTATCTAAAAATAGAACAGTATGAGCCTCCCCTTATTATTAAATTTCCAGAGAAAATTAAAGTAGGAAAGTTAAATTGTGCTTATCAATTAATATCTAAAGAAAATTAAGTTCAGAATCCCATATTCGCCAGTTATATAATTTGCTTAGTTTCAGTTAAACTTGTACCTAATGAAAGACAAGGTTACCTTAGCCCCGGTTGCCATATACCTTAGAACCACTGAGATTGAGTTGATTCAAGGCTCAGCCTCATGCATCTTATTTTTAAAGTCCAAAGAGATTTTAGAGTACCCCAAGAAATTGTTCTCCAAACATGCCTGTGACAACAGCAGCCCCACATCTACTCCACCTAGACAGTAAAACTGAACCCTCAGTCAGTAAAGCAGTTATCCCAAGCAACGTGATTTTCTAAGCAATCTAGCATTTGATGCAACCCAGACTTATGTAACTGTTGTCACAGATTCTCAGTGATATATGAGAAAATAATGATAGGTGTAGATCTTGTTTTCACACTCACCAAACTGTGCATCTGTCTGTGACAACTGTCCAGAGATTTGACCTGCAAGTGTAATTAAACACAGTTGAGATCCCATTAAAAGATTAATTCACATCCCATTAAAAAATCAATTCTGAAAAAATGTTGATCTATATCTATGGGGGATCTGTCCTTAACTAGCTTTCTCTCTCAGAGAGTTGTATTTGAATCACTGTGTTTTATTGAGAATTTTGGAAATGTGTAGTGGTGACATCACAAGTTACCACCTTATGAAAAGTGCTTGTTTTCCATTTACTATAATCAAATCTTCTCAGTTTTCATCTTTGAGACTTGTGTGTAAAATTCTGTACAGCGTTACAGCCTCTAAACTCTTATGCCTTGTGTAACTGACAACTCTCCAAGTAAGAGTTCAGAGCCCTGAATTCCCCACAGCCCTGCTTCTGATGTACTATTTCACAATTACTTTTTTTAAAATTTTGGTTCCAGTTACCCTTGTCTAACACATATAGAATTCATTTTTAATTACTGTTACTTTATCTGTTTGTATAGATGTTTAGTTGTTTGTCCTAGTATTACACTGGATGTAGTTAACTTTTCACATTCCATGTGAATCAGTCTTTTACCTTTTTAAGTGGAATGTAGAAAGCTTACTACTGTATAGGGTTCCTTGCCTTTTTCTTAATGTTACAGGTGTTTTGTGTGTTCTATCTTTATGCATTGAACATCTAGTCGGACAATATAATCAATTTTGCTTTGATTCATCAAACTTTAAAAAAAAAGTCAATAAGGGAACAATAGTTTATTATACTTACCCCAATAAAGTTGGTAAACATTTAGGGATTTCTCTTTCATTTACTTTTAGGATATCCAGCAAATAATGGTTACCAGTCTCGAAATAGTTCAATGAATGTCACCAAAAAATCATCAATTTCAATTGTTTCTCAGCCAAATGTACAGGATAACAGTGGAGAAAAGGTACCAAATAATATTTCAAACTTTTGGATAATGATTATTAATTCATCTGGTTACCTTTTATTTATATAATCTGTCTCCTTCTCTAGCATGGTACTAATCGGTTGAAGGTATTGGAGTCTGTACATGAGACCCAATCCCATCCTAATGTCTTGTACAATTTAGCAGAAACTAATTCAAATAAACATTTAGTATTTGTACTGTCAGTGATACATTTACTATTGTCTAGGCCCTGTACTGACCCAGATATGAGGAAATTGAGTCGCATAAGATACAAATATAAGACAGTCTTTCTCATTGATGACTCATTGTCTAGTGGACAGACAGACACAGACAAATATTATTGCAATAAAACGGAAGGCTAGAATGATAAATTTTATTGTTTTTTTCTAAGTAATATCCTCAGTAATAGGTACTGAACTGGATTAGATGGAATTTATCTGAAGCAAATTGGATGACTAAGCTTCGTAGAACTGAACAGTGAGTGGGTTGCCATTCATTTAAATAAAATATGAAATACAGGAAGCAAATTTTTACAATGGTATATACTGAGTTTAGTTTTAAGTTAGTTAAGTTTGAAATGTCTGTGGAAGTCCTCTAGTAGTTTGTTGATAATATGTGCTGTCCTGGAGACAATTTTATGAGACAGTTTGGGGACAGAGGAGGGAAAAAAAAATGATCTGTTCATCTTTTTCAGAATGTAATTACTAATGTATATTTTTCTCTTGGATGGTATACAATATAGAATCGTGAAGTAATGACTAAACAACCAAGTACTTTTGAGAATCAAGGTAAGAAAATGAAAAATATTTGTAACTGTTCTGTCATTTTTTTAAGTAAATAATTATATTCCTGTCTATATATTTTCAAATTATGTGTTTTATTTCATTATGGGATTGTGGCTATTTTGAAAAGAAAAGGATGGTATGAAAACTATTATAATTAGCCCTTGTTTTTGAGTGGTTGCTGAATGGTTATGCTTTTTGGAATTGCAGTGTATGGAGAAGTTAATGCTTCTGCTGTGGGTGTTGCCCATGACAGGCAGGGCAAGTTTCTGACTCTGACATGCTGTGGTTCAGAGAACTCTCCTAGGAAGGTCCCCATAACCCACTACCATATTTTCCCCTATGTATAGTGTTTCCTATCCCCCCTGGAATGGACTAGATGTTACCTAAGTTCTTTCATTCCTTGCTAGTTTCCTGCATGACCCCAAAAATATTGCCTTGTGTATCCCATCTGAGTAGCTAATAACCACCTCAAGTTGAATACATGCAAAACAAAATATATCATCTTTCTGTACCTCTTGTTTTCTTTCAGGCACAAAACCTGACCTACCTTTGACTCTTTATCTTTCTTGTATTTTGCATCTAAAATTTGCTCCTTTCTGTCTGATCTAGCTCCTTGTTTTCTCATTTTCCTGTCTTCTGCATTCCCACTGCTCCTGCACTTGTTTCCTCAGTCCCTGACAACTGCAGTAAGCTTCCTCCAGTCTCTTAGTTTTCCTTTTCAAAAGACTGCTATGAAAGCAGTCTTTTCAAAATAAAGCTTAGGATATACTCTGTTCAGGTCATCAGTGGTTTCCCATTGACTACTGAATGAAATGTAAACAGCTAATTCTGGCAGTGAGCTATGGTGAGTAGCAGAAAATTAAGCTGGTATAATAAATGAAATTAGGATCAGAGGTTAAAAAATTCAGATTTTCCACTGAAGGCAATGGTAAACCACTAGAAATTTGTGGGCAGTGAGCATCAGGAACGGTCATTTGATTCTTGGAGATACTGCTTTAAGTCAAATAAGTACCTGATTGTGGTAAGTTTGGTCTGTGACAGCTGAACAGACAGAACTTTGGAACAACTCTGTGATAGAAATTCATCCTTGTTATAGCTATCTTATTTTCTCATATTTAAGGTTATCTCTTCTTTTTTAGGAGCTATAAACATCTCAACTCAAGCTTCAGCTGTTTTGGCTCAAACTTCACCCACAAAAAATACTTCCAAACTTTTCCAGTCTTTTGTGGGTCATCCAAAAGAAGAAATGCATGCTATTTCTTTTACCTCAGATGCAGGCAAAATGAATCAGGTACAATCTTATGATTATCATTGGTATAAAACAGATTCATTGAGGGAACATACACAAAAGCAAGTTCTCTGAAATTAATAGTAATGCAGTAAAATTCTAATAGCCCTTGGGTACACTGCAGAATGTAACCTGCAACATACAAGGACTGCCAGTTAAGTCTGCGACCTCATCCTAGGAAAAGTGCTACATACCTCATTGCTGAATATCACTACAGTCACCTTCGAAGAACTCCCCTGGGGAAGCTATGCACCAACACCAGCACCTAGTCCACCCCTCAAAGCAGTTTTGAAACTCTTTTTCTGCAGTGGCCATCAGAGCCGCCATCATATTACCCTTGATATTCTCAATGTCACCAAAATGTCTTCCTTTCAATTTTTCCTTTATCTCTGGGTAAAGAAAAAATTCATTGGAGGCCAGATCAGGTGAGTAGGGAAGGTGTTGCAATACAGTTATTTGTTTACTGGTTAAAAACTCCCTTACAGACAACTATACAGTTAAGTTCATGAACTTGCCACCATGTCTAATGGCCATTCCAGAAAGAGTTCCAAAGTTGATTCAAAGGGTGTACTAGGCACTGGCATCAGGGCATAGCTTCCCAAAGGGAGTAACTCAAAAGTGAGCGTAACGATATTCAGCAATAAGGTATGTAACACTTAAACCAGTTAATTCATGGACTTAATTCTTAGACATCATAGCCTGCAAACTTCTGAGGAAGCTTCAGATTGAGTTGCGGTGAATCATTTTTCTCCTAGCGCAGGTAGATTGTTCCAAGACAGCCACTCTCTCCACATTCCCTTTTGGCCTGTGATTGTGATCTCTTGTTGGAAAATTACCAGCAGAGATTCAGAGTGTAGCCTCTGGACATAACATGTATTTTTGGGTTTCTAGCTTACTGTTACAAAATAAAATCTCCATCCTTGGTGCCATTAGCATAGTGTTAAATGGCTTATCGATGATAAGAAGTTAATGTGGTTTAAAAAAGATAGTTCAATAAATTTGTAATTTGCTAAATTCTTCCCAACAAAATGCTCTTGGTTAGAGTGGCAAGTAACATAATTTTCCATGTCCTCTAATATGTAATAATTGACAGACTGAATTATATATAACTACTAAAATACAGAATATTTCCCACAGTATGCTTCTTTGTAGTGTAGTTTCGTTACCTATAAACATTTGACAGATCTGTCCTGGGTGAAGGCACTCTGCTTCTGTGTCACAGACTGCATTTAGTATGCTGAGTCTGAAAAGGAAACCTCTTAACAGCTTTGACAATTTGAAGTCCTTAATATTGCCAAACAGATATGAAAAGCTATGTCCTTGACTAAAAAGCCTTTGATATTTAAAAAAAAAAGCCTAATTTTATTATTAAATTAATTTAGGTAATGTATGTATTACTAACTTTTTTATCCATGCTACTAACATAAGTACCACAAATGGTCACAAGTATCTATGTTATTTTAAGAAATATCACAAGCATTTTTATTATAATCAATATTCTCTTTGCCAACGTGTTGTTTTAAAACCACTATCAGAAACTGTACCTCTTCTTGCCTATGCCCAGCCTGGGGAAAAGAAATGGTGTCTATTCTATTGTATTTATCTCTCTGTGTAGTTGCTTGACTAAGTCCAGAGATCCACATCCCCAAGTATGCGGAGATTTGTTCTCTGCTTTCTAGCTCTCCATAAACTTGTCTCACATTGTTAGCATTATTTAAAAATAATAATAATAATAATTTTTTCATCCCGTTAAGTTGCCTAATTTCTGTGCTAATCAGCACATTTCACAGATAGCTAATTTTAGGATACCAGTAAGTAATTTTTTTTGCAAAAAGAGTTAACCTAGCAGCCTTGAAACTACTGTCTTTAGAAAGACTTGCTTACCAAGTTGGTCTGTGAACAGTTCTCTTCACAGATCCAAAACTTGCCTTGACAAGAATGGTTTACTGTGCCTACATTGTGTATACAATACGATTTATGCTAAACTCCTGCTTTCCTTTTGGGAGTCTGGATTTTTGGTTGAGCAGAGGATGCCAGTGGACTAGCCTGCAATGAGAATCTTGAGTATCAAGGAGCTGTACACACGTTACTGCATTTCTTACTTCTGGAAGAAAGAATACTTTTGAATATGTACTCTCACAGGAGATACAGAGCATAAGGAAATCTCTGCATGAATTTCTCCAGACTCAGCTTGTATCTTTTTCCCTTGCTGAACTTGTCATGTGTCCTTTTGCTATTATAAATCTTAGATGTAAGTACAACTGTATGCTGAGTCACAAATCACCAGATGATCTAGTGGACCCCAGTGTGACCAGGAACTTTTGATTTCTACAAATAATATGTGCAATATAACCAAAAACATGAAGATTTTTATAAATTGTCAATTAAGAGAAGCTCTTAAAGTCTCCCGTTAAATTTCTGTATCTAAATATAAAATAAGAGCTGATATTCAGGTTCTAAAAAGAAATCTTTTGAGAATCTGTTTTTGTTGTTGCGGATGGTATAGGAGACAGATGTTTATCCAAGTGAAAGATCAATCAAGAAATCATGTGGCTTCTGTGAGTCAGGTAAGCACTGAAACATTTATTAAGTCATGCAAGCTACTAATTCATAATTCCTGCTAACATTTATTGAGTTCTTGCTTCATGCCAGATATGGTGCTAAGTATTAACCATACAAAAAAGAAAAACCATGGTTTCTACTCAAGGCAGTTATATTCTAGTAAGGAAATAGTTATGACATAACCATAACCTAGAATGATGATAGGAGGACTTGAGTGGTACACACGGTTAATGTGCCTATCTACTGACCAAAAGGTTGGTGATTCACGTCCACCCCTAGGTACCACAGAAGAAAGACCTAGCGTCTATTTGCCAACAAATCAGCCATTGAAAGTCCTGTGGGCATAAATGCTACTCTGACATACATGAGGTCATTACAAGGCAGAATCAACTCGACAGTGAATGATTTATGGACAGTATTATAACTGAAATACAAGAAAGTATGTGTGTATGAAAGTCAGAGGAAGTATGGTGACAACAGTGCCTGGGTCTGCCTAGGGTTTTCAGGGAAGCATTTATGGACAAGACCACACTTCAGTGGAGACATGAGGATGAGAAGAAATTTTCTATTTTAATTTTGTGAAGGAAATCGGGACATGATATTAAGTATTCCCATCCATACAACACTATATGACTTTCCATTGTTTGAACTTGCCTTGAATATAGTTTCATTGCATGTGTACTTGACATGAATAGATGTGATACATAATTTGTTCCATGATTTTCTTGTTTATTACAAAATAACACCAATTTTCCCATCATTATAAATAAAGTATTTCTCACATTCATGAATAAGTTCCAAATACCAGAAAAATACTGTAATCTTTTTTATGTTGAACTGTGTGAGATTTAGGTTTTTACTAATATTTCTTGGTTCTTTATACACAGTTACATAAGAAATTTTTTGTAAGTTTTTATAATATTTGCATTCATTTTAGTATCTTATCTCATTGCAGTTACTAGAGTTTCCAATATGAAGTGACCATAGTGTAAGCAATATTAAATTCTTGGTTTTAGTTTATATGGTTTTGATGTTTTGCCATTTAGGGTGATATTTGCTGAGTTTTGTTTGGTTTTGGCAAACATAACAAAACAAAAATCTAGTGCTGTTGAAGTTGTCACTAACTCATAGCAACCCTACAGAACAGAGTAATACTGCATTGTAGCGTTTCCAAGGGCAGCCTGGTAGATTTAAACTGCTGATCTTTTGGTAAGTAGCTGTAGCTCTTAACTCCTATGTGGTCAGCATTTCCTTGGTAAATATACTATCTTTAAATGGTGTCTTTTTCTATTTTACTTGACGTTTTAATCAGGAATGACTTCACAGTTTTTTATATCACTGGTTGATACAATTATATGACTTTTTTTATCCTTTAACATGTAAGAATTTTTTGATAGATTCCATTGCATTATATATCTTCTCATTCCAGAAATAAATCCTGATTGGATGTAGTGTATTTTTTTTTATTATTGAAGTAAAACATACAATCAGTTAAGTTCACTAAACATAAGTATACAGTTCAATGAATTGTCACAAAGCAAAACACCCATATAATCACCACATAGGTCAAGAAATAGAGCTTGTGATTTCTCAGAACTCCTCATGACACCCACACCGATCAACATTTTTCACTTCTCCCCAAATCCTATCATTATCTTGATATATGATGTGCTAGCTTACTGTGTATATTCATTTGTGTATTTTTGTGTAGTCTGTTACTCTCTTTTTTATTAAAGTTGTGAAATACCACCGTTTATAAAAGTATTTTTAATAAATATTAATATCAAGCAGAGCAAGTCTTTCTACTTTTCAACAGTGTCTTGGCTGTTCCTGGCACTTTGTGTTTTCACATAAGTTTGGGGAAAATTTTTGTGAATTCCACAAAAAAATCTTACTTTTTTTTTTGTTGTTGTTGGAATTGTCTTTACTCATGAGAGCAGTGTCATAAGAATTGACACCTTTGAAGTATTCTCTTTAAATCCAAGGACATAATATTTAGATTTTCTTTAGTTTCTCACAGTAGTGCTTATACTGTTCTGTGTTTTATATTTTCATGAGGTGTGTTTTTTTCAGAATTTTATTTTTAATGCTGTTTTAAAAGATTTTAAAAACTTTATCTTTACTATTGCTATAATGAAAATAGAAACCTTAGTGTCATAGTGGTTAAGTGCTGTGGCTGCTAACCAAAAGGTAAGCAGTTCAAATCCACCATGTGCTCCTTGGAAACTCTGTCAGGCAGTTCTGCTTTGTCCTATAGGGTCTGTGACTTGCAGCAATGGGTTTGGTTTTGGTATAATGAAATACAACTAATTTTTCTGTATTGACTAACAAGTTGCTAAACTCAATTGTTATTCCTAGTGAATAATCTGCAGATTATTTCAGATTTTCGATGTATGTAATAATGTAATCTGTGAATATCATCTTTATTCTTTTCCACCTCCTATACCTTCATTTCTTAGACTGGCTAGTTTCCTCAGTGAACACAGCACCCTTTTCTGTTTTCTGATCTCAGAGAGAAAACTTTCAAGTTTACAATTAAGAGCAATGTCTTTTGAAAATTTTTTTAATCTTTTTTTCCGATACCTTATTAATGTGCTAACAATTGATTATGAATAATATATTGAGATGATTGTCTTGAATTAGTAACAGTCTAAGAGTTTTCATCATGAAGGGTATTTTATTTTGTAAAATCATGGTTTGCATCTATTGAGATGATTGATTTTCCTCATTTATTCTGTTAATGAATTATGACTGAAAATAATGATCATTTTGATCTTTTTTTTCCTATATAGGTCGATTCATTATGCTGTTATTTTCTTTCACATTTTTACATCTACGGTCATGACAGTGTGTATAATTTTCAGTTTTTCTCTTTTTTGGGACACCAAGCTTGAACTGTCCTCATATGTGTTCCACACTTAAGAGTTTGGAGAGTGTTGGAAATGTGTGTGTGTGTGTGTGTGTGTGTGTGTGTAGATATTATAAAATTTACTGATATTCTGAGCTAGGAGTCTTCTTTGTTAGGTGGCATTTAGTTGCAATTTAAAATTTTAAAATATTAATAGAATCATTCAGTTGTTAGTTTTGGTAAGTAATGTCTCTCTAGGAATTGGACAGTTTTGTCTTAAGATTTTAAATATATTGTCATAAATTATTCATAATGTATTCTATTTTATATATTAGTATTGTAAATTTTAATTAGAATTAAATAATGCATAAAATAAGCAAATCATAGTGTTCAGCCCAGTAAATTATTACAAAGTGAACGAATCTATATAACTGCCAATGTGTTTAAGAAATAAAAAATAACCTACATTGTAAAAGCCCCGTGTTTCCTCCTCCAAATGTAGTCACCTTCCCTTTTTCTCATTCTTTGTTTCTAACACTCTCAATTAATTATAAGAAGCTAATTGCCTAATTAATACTAATTAATTTAGTATAGCATTTTTTTAATTTTGTATAACTAGAATCAAGAGTATGTATTCTATTTATAGCTTCTTACTGTGCATGAATTTTGTATTATTTCCAAATTGGGGCTACTATGAATAATTCTTTGTGAACTTTCCAGTACATTTGTATGTGTGTACGTACACACACACATGCAATTGTATACATATTATGTATATAAGTATATGTATGTACAGTTGAGTGTGTATATGTGTATATGTATATTATATGAGAGTGTGTGTGTATCTCTAGGGTCCCTATGAGTTGGCATCAACTCAACAGCACTGAGTTTTGATTTTATATATATATACCTTACGTATCTGTCAGTTTGTCATAGTGTAGGGCCCCTAGACCTGCAACTCTTCATGACCAGAAACCAGTAATGAGGTCAACTCTTCAGACAAGAATGGTCTGTACTCAGGGACACAGTGTCACCATATGGTGTGTGTACTTTATGTTTTGATGTATTTATAGGAGGCAGTTCCACTGGTCTCTTTCTAGATGGGAGAGAAGAGGGTGGAGAAGTGGGGACAGATGCTTACTGAGGGGACACTAGAAGTATGGAATAGAAAGGAGGAGTGTGCTGTCCCTGGGTGGAGAGAACAGAAGAAACTGCAGATAAGTAGCCATGCAAAATTGATTTGGATTGTATACTTTCACTTAATCACAATGACAAAAAAATAAAAAAGATTTTAAAGGACAGTTTCAGAAGACAAAATAAAGTAGTACAATGGCATGTGCAAAGAGCTGGAGATTGAAGACCAGAAGGGAAGAACACACTGTGTGTTTCTCAAGCTGAAAGAACTGAAGAAAATTTTCAAGCCTCAAGTTGCAATACTGAAGAATTTTACAGGGAAAATGGTAAATGATTCAGGAAGGATCAAAACAAGATGGAAGGAATACACAGAGTTATTATATGAAAAAACATGGCTGGCATTCGACTATTTCAAGAGACACATATGATCAGGAGCTGATGATAATGAAGAAACTGCAGATGCATTGAAGGCATTGGAGAGAAACAGTGCTCCAGGAATTGATGGAGTATCATCTGAGGTGTTTTGACAGACACATACAATACTGCCAGTGCTCACTCTTTTATGCCAAGAAATTCAGAAGACAGTTATCCAGACAACCAACTGGAAGACATCCGTATTGTTGCCTATCCCAAGAAAGATGATTGAACCAAACAGTATCATTAATATTACACACAAGTATAAAATTTGCTAAACATCATTCCAAAGCAGCTGCAGTAGTATTTTGAGAGACAACTGCCAGAAATTCAAGCCAGATATCTAGAACCAGGTGAATCATTGCTGATGTCTGATGGATTTGGCCTGGAAGCAGAGAATACCAGAAACATATTTACTTGCATTTCATTGACTGTGCAAAGGCATTTGACTATATGGATAATAACAAATTATGGATAACATTGTGGAGAATGGGAATTCCATAACACTTGTGCTCCTGAGAATCCACACATGGATTAAGAGGCAGTCTCTTGAGCTAAACCAGGAGAAACTACATGTTTTAATTTCAGGAAAGGTGTATGTCAGGGTTGTATCCTTCCACACTATCTATAAGCCATAAATTACTCCAAGAAACTGGACTGTATGAAGAAGAATGGGACTTCAGAGTCAGAGGAAGACTCATTAACATCCTGCATTAGACAGAGAACAGCCTTGCTTGCTGTAATTGAGAGGGCTTGTAACATTGATGAAGATCAAAGATTGTAGCCTTCAGTGTGGATTACACCTCAACATGCAGAAAACAAAAGTCTGCACACCTGGACAAACAAACAACACCATGATAAATGGAGAAAAAAATTATATTGTCAAGGGTTTCATTTTATTTAGATTCACAATCAACTCCTATGGAAGCAGCAGTCAAGAGATGAAAAAGATGCATTGCATTGGGCAAAACTGCTGCAAAAGACTTGTTTCAAGTGTTGAAAAGCGAAGGTGTCATCTTGAGGACTAAAGTGTGCCTGACCCAAGCCATGGTATTTCTGTTTGCATCCTGTGTGTGCAAAAGCTGTACAGTTAATAAGAAAGACAGAAGAAGAAACGACCCCCTTGAAATTGTGATCCTGGAGAAGAATTTTGAGTATGCTGTGGACTGGCAAATGTACGGACATATTTGTCTTGGAAGAAGTGCAACTGGAGTGCTCCTTATAAGCAAGGATGATAAGACTACATCTTAAATATTTCGGGTATGTTGTCAGAAGGGATCAATCCCTGGGGAAGGACAGCTTTCTTGGTAAATCAAAAGGTCAGAGAAAGAGAGGAACAGCCTCAACAAGATAGACTGACACAGTGGTTGCAACAGTGGGCTCAGGCACAGTGATTGTGGGCAAGGCAGCATTTTGTTTTATTGTACACAAGGTCGCTATGAGTCAGAAGCAACTCAGCAGCACCCAGCAGCAACAACACACACAGAGACGCACACACAGACACACACAGACACACACAGACACACACACACACACACGAGATCTGACAAGTCCATGAACTTAATTGTTGTAAGTGCTAGTTACCTCACTGCTGAATATCACAAGTCACCTTTGAAGTACCCCCCTTGGGAAGCTATGCAGTGACACCTAGTCCACCCTTCAAAGCAACTTGGGAACTCTTTCTGTAGTGGCCATTGTGCACACTGACAACGTAGCACATTTGCAAACTTAATTGAATAGTTGTCTGTGAGGGAGTTTTTACGTAGTAAACAAATAACTGTACTGGAACACCCTCCCACTCACCTGATCTGGCCCCCAATAACTTTCTTTACCAGAAGAAAATATTGAAAGAAAGACATTTTGATAGTATTCAGGACGTCAAGGGTAGTTGGACAACAGCTCTCATGGCCATTCCAGAAGGAGTTCCAAAACTGCTTTGAAGGGTGGACTAGGCACTACTCTGGCACCAGTGCATAGCTTCCCAAGGGGAGTACTTTGAAGGTGACCATAGTGATATTCAGCAATGAGGTATGTAGCACTTTTCCTAGAATGAGTTCATGAACTTAATTAGCAGTCGTCGTGTGTGTGTATGTGTATGTGTGTATAAAACTAGTGGGTCATTGCACATATATGTGTATGTTTAGTATTTTATTATGGCAATTATATATGTAACAAATTATTTGATATTTTGGCAATCTTCACTTGTACAGTTTAGTGACATGTTTATCATGTTATTCAAGCATTACCCTTATCAATCTCCAAGTTATACTACTCATTTTAACCAATGCAGGGTCCGTTAAATGTTAAGTGCTCCTTTTTCCCTCCCTCCCTGCTGTTCCTGGTAACCACTTAAAAACCTTGTTCTCTACTCAGCTGTCTGTTCTAGATATTTCATGTAAGTGAAATCATCTCTCTGGAAGCTTCCTGTTCATGAGTGGGAAACCCTAGTGGCATAGCAGTTAAGTACTACATCAGCTAACCAAAAGGTTGGTTCAGTCCATCAGTTCAAATCCATCAGGAATTCCTTGAAAGTTCTATGAAGCAGTTCTACTCTACCTTAAGGTCGCTATGAGTCAGAATCAACTCAATGACAGTGGATTTAGTTTGGTTTTTTTTCTTTCCATGAGTATGGAAATTGTGTCTATTTAGATCTTTTTTCATTCCCTTAATCAAGGATTTGTAGTGTCATTAATTCTGAAGAAAATTCTCAGCCATTATTATTTCAAATAATCTTTTCTCTTTATCTGTTGTTCTCTTTCTGATATTCCCATCAAACATATGTTGGACTTTTGTAATTGTCCCACCCAAAACAAAACAACAACGAAAATACCCATGCCATCTAGTCATTTGTGATTCATAGCAACCCTGCAGGACAGAGAAGAACTGCCCTGAAAGGTTACTGAGGAGCAGTTGGTGGATTTGAAACACCTTTTAGTTAGCAACCAAATGCTTAACCACACACCACTGAGGCCCCATATGTCTCACAGTTCTTGTATACATTGTTCTGTTTTTGTTTATTTTTGTTTATCTTTGCTTTTCAGTTTCTGTAATTTCTGGTGACATATTTTCGAGCTTACTATTTCTTTCCTCAATTGCATCCAGTCCTGTGATGAGCCATTCAAAAGCATTCTTTGTTTCTTTTACAAAGTTTTTTTTATTTCTAGCATTTCAGTTCCTTCTTAGAATTTCAGTCTGTCTACTTCATTACCGATGTGTTCTTGCATATTCTCCTCTTTTGCTGTTAGAGGCCTTATCAAATCAATCATGATTATTTTGTTTTCTTAGTCTGATAACTCCACTACCACTGTCATATTTGAATCTGTTCTAATGCTTGCCCTATCTTGTTGGTTTTTGTTTTGCTTTAATTTTGCATTTAATATGACTTACAGTTTAAGTCTAAATGTGATGTTCTAAGTGAAAGGAGGTTAATAGGCCTTTAATGTGAGATTGTACATATATCTGAATAGAGTTAGCTTGTGTGATTGTTTACTGTATGTAAGTTTCAGAGGCTAAAATGTCTTTTTGTAGCTTTGCATTTGTTTCTCTGTTGTCTTTGGTAGTGAGCCTGTGTTTACTGTCAGCTGTCCTCTCCGCTTAAGTGACACAGTAAAGTTAGAAGAGCCTGGAGTTGATTATTTCCCTTCCCCCTTGTAGGCTGAGCTGTGGTAAAACCCAGGTTGCTTGGACTCTGGTGAAATAACTTCCCTTCAGTGCACACCTTTGTAAAGGAGCCCAGAATTACCAGGACATATCCCAAATGGGTTCTTTAACCCTCTCCCTGCTTAGCTCCTTTTAAGGGATTCTTTTAATCCTTTACACAGAATTCTGGGCAGAAGTTTTTAGTTTGTTTAATCCACAGTACAGCTGGAATCCAAAGAAGAAATTTTTTTTTTTATTCTGTTTGTTTTTTGTTTGGTTTTTAAATAGTATTGTATTCACACGTTGTCAGGTCTGTGTACTCTTTAATTGCAGCTACCTCCTCTCCAAAAGTGACATAAAAACATGCCTACAAACACAAGAAGATTACAGAAGACTTAGTAAGACATTTTATACTCTACAGTGGTACTTACTGGGTACTCATTTATTATGAGAAACAGAAGTTACCAGTTAAACTTGACTTTGAAGTAGCTTTATTTATTAATACTAATTTATGTGATCAGAGAGCTCTATTTTCTAAGTCTTTCATCCATTCATATATTTCCATAACTGACACCAAGTAAACCCTGGTGGCATAGTGTTTAAGTGCTATGGCTAATGACCAAGAGTGAGGCAGTTTGAATGCACCAGACACTCCTTGGAAGCTCTGTGGGACAGTTCTGTCTGTCCTGCCGAGTTGTATGAGTTGGAACTGACTGGATGGCAAGTAGTTTGTTTTTTGTTTGTTTATTTGTCTATAGAGAAGTGCTTTATAATGACTTCTTGTATTATTCTTAGGAGCCCTGGTGGTATATAGTTTAAGTTTTAGGCTACTCAACCAAAAGGCCGGCATTTCAGATCCACCAGTCACTCCTTAAAAACCTTGCTGGACAGTTTTAATCTGTTCTGTAGGGTTTCTGTGAGCTGGAACAGACTGGCAACAATTTGTTTGGGGGGCATATATCACTCTTATCCAGAGTGTCAACTAAAGTCTAATTATGGAATATTGTTAGATTACATGCAAAACAAGTTGAGCAGTATTTGAATGGGGAAATTTTAATGGCATACAGATCAGTAGCTAAATATTGAGACAACACATGAATTAAATACTATGTTCAACAAATAAATGTTATTGAGTACTTACTATGTTTTAATTGCTGAGAGTATACTTGTGAATTTATATTCTTGTCAAGAGAAAGCATGATCACAAACAATAATGAATTTTATAATGCAAGCATATATAGGGTACTTTGGGAGCAGTCGGGAGGAATATTTATTTACTTTTAAAACATTAAAATAATTCCTTAAGTAAGGTTTCAAGAAAGTCTTCTGAGAGGAATTAATACAGGCTAAATAAGGTCTAAAAGACAAGGATGAAGCTAAAGAGGATACACAGTGCTTCAGACAATGGCCCGTAGGCATGAAAAACATGACATACTTAGAAAATTTGCTGCTACTCAGTGTCTTTGTACCATACATAGCATGCAGATGGAAGACTAGTCAAGGCTGACACTGGAGACGTAGACATGGATGTTAAATCTTAAGGTATGTTTTATGCCTTGTTTAAAGAAACTGGAATTCATTGTGTCAATTATGTGGAATCCCTGACAGTTTTCAATAGGACAATGATAACAGAAAATAAAGATCAATTAAGAGATGTTAATTACCATTTTAAAAAGAGTAGAATGCAAACTAATTATTATTTTCTTTTCTGGCAAATAGGACCTCAGGTACACACTACAGCCCAGGGTGATTTTCCTTCTCATATTCCTTCTAATATGTAAGTATATAAGAAAATGAATGTGTAGTTGTAAATTATATTTGAATGAATACACAGTTCACTCCTGTATTCTTAGTTCTACCTGGATTTTAGCAAATTTTCAGCACTAAATTTAAGTGTAAAGTAGGCAATATTAGTCATGTTTATCTTAGACTGAGTTCTCTAGAGAAGCAAAACCAGTGGAGCAGAGAGAGAGTGAGAGAGAAATTTATACCAAAGATATAACCCCTGTAGTTGTGGAGACTGGAAATTCCTGAGTCTGTAAGTCAGCCTGGAGGCTTCTCCTAACTCACATATACACAGAGGCTGGTGAGTGCAAGACTGGCAGGTCAGACAGCAGGTGTCTTGCTCACAGTCTTCAGAGGCTAATGAATCCTAAAATGGGCGGGTAAACTGCTTGCTCAAGTCCCAAGAACCAAAGGTTAGATGAACAGGAGCCAGCTGCAAGATCCAGAGTGAATAGAAGTCCTTGAGCCTTCCCTAGATTGTTTACATGCTATACTCTAAGGAAACTCTTTTCCAATTGATTAGGTGCTCACAGCAGGTCTCATCATGAAAGTAATCACATTATATCAGATCTCATCATAAAAGAGATTGCTAACATTACACGGCTGTGAAACTAAATCATAACCATCAGATATCACTGAGAAGCGTGGCCCAGAAACGTTGCCACACAACTTTAGTAACCACAGAGTTCTTCTACATCCTTCTCCCTATGTGATGTTCTACTCCCCTTTTATTCTGGGTTTTAATTCTACTTGGAAGTATAACTCCACCGTAATCTGCCCTCCTGAGATTGCATCCAAGTATCTGGACCTATCCCTGTGCCTTTCTCCTCTTTGAAACATTTACCATTCCGTATTTGAGGTCATTGGCTTTCTAAGGATGGCTTTGCTGGCAAGGATGTTGAAGTAGTTTGCTGTACAGTATTACTGACTTAACCTCTTATTACCTTCCTAAGTGGTATTTGCAGTGCAATACAAAATCGTCACTAATGAAGAAAATATACAGGCTTTTGAATAACATATTTTAGAAGACCTGGGATGTTTTATTCTTCAAACCTTGGTGACTGCATGTTCTATTGGTATGTCTGTTTTTGCTGACTGTGAGAGGAGAAAAAGAGACTTAGTTTAGATCCAATTTATTATCTTCCAAAAACAAAAAACCAGAGAGGTTTGGAATAAAACTTCAAGTTGCTATGAAAATGGTTGCATTGTGTAATGGCAAATGATGTTCACCTATTCAGACTGAGCTCCCTGGAGAGGGATCTTAACTTTAGGAAGTTAGTTTGTCTAGTTTCCTGAGAATTCATAGAATATATGCTATCAAAATACGTGCAGAAGGAAGGAAACTGACTAGTCCACTTGAAAGCAATTGGAAATGATGAAAAGTGATGATTATAAAATGCACATTTTATTTGTTGAAAATATAAATGCCTTCCTCTTTATAACAAAGATTAGAGGAGATTCATAAAGTACTAATTCTTACCTCTGAGTGTTCCCCCACCAGAGACTACAGAATTGGAGTCACTTGAATCTTTTTATAGGAAATATTTTGAATACTCTTTCATTAAATATCATAGCTCACTCTCTGCAAGACCTGAACCCTTCTTCATAACTCCTCCCTGCAGATAGCATACTTCTAGTAGCACCTTGCCAAACTCCAGGTCAGAACATAAGCAAAACACAGGTAACAGTACTTTTTTGGTCTGACTCATGTCTTCACACCAATGTCATATTCATCTTATTCTGATTTAATGCTCTGTTTTCTTAAGACTGTACCATGGAAACACCACATCTGTTCCACAATCTGCCTCCTCTCCCTTCATTGTCATCTCTTAGTTCTCTGTTGTTTTTCTTTTGTTGGTTTGTTTTTTTCTGCTTATACCAAAGATGTATCAGTAAATTAAATAAAATAGAGATGAAAGTTCAGGATCAAGTAAATAATAAAATATATATATATATATATGACAGCAGTGGGGATGAATGAGTTCCAGTAATTAAATACTGCATTTAGATAATGAGTAAGTTTTTATGATTGGAATGTGAGACGTAAGTTGTAACAGTAAAAAAGGCAGCAAATCTGCTACCTTGAAGAATGTAGTTGAAAAGTTCTAATTTATTTACTGGGATACAGGAGGAAGTAGCATACATGATAAATACCTCTCATAACAGTATAGGTCACAAATTGAACTCAAGAAACTAGAAGCCAGTCCTGGAAGTCTGTTAGTGAGTAGTGGCCCACACAAAGTCTTCATTTTGGCATTAGAGCTAAATATGTACAGATCCAAAACATTTTAATTGAAAATTTATTAATCAGACAGACTTGCATTTGGGGTGTTCAGGGAACTTTCAGACAGATTAAATAATAATATTTCTGAGAATGTGCTTTTTGAAGTTTTCCAACCCTGTTTTGCCCCTTTTGATGACTTCCAGACTGGTGGTTTTCTCTGTGATTGCTCTATGTTGGTGAAAGGAGATTGGAGTGGGGCAAGTTAAAACATTGCAAAGCTCAGTGTTCTTACCAAGATTCCACCATTTTCTAAATTAAACACTCTGAATTTATACAAGTCTTTGGTTAATTTTCATATTTCTGGAAGAAAAAAATTTATTTTGATGAGTTTTGCCAGTTTATTCATTGCATTTATACAGCACTGAATTTTCAGAGTTCCTTACTTCTTCCACCATTTTAGTTGATGCCATTATTTATCTGATTATTGCAACAGATTTAGTTAGACTTTCTCATTTATATGGCTCAGTCCACTTTTGTTTGCCCTTTCTTTTTTACCTAAGTTCATGTCTTTGGGCAGACAGCCTGTTGAGGACAGGTGTCAGTGAATATACAGAACTTACTAAGTTTCATTTTATACCTATGGTGCAAGTTAGAGAGAATAGAAGAATGAATCCGGGAGAGTTAAACTGAAGATTATCTAGAGTAAAGAGACTTGAAACCAGATCCTGGAAAAATAAATGAGGTCAAAGGATAAAGAACATATCATTAATAGTAATTCTCATGTTCTAGGTTTCATATTTCATAAAAGCTACTGGACTAAGGAAGAACTATTGCTGTGTCACCCAGTTTCTGAGCTGAGACCAATGAGATTTCATTTTTCTGCCAAAAAAGTGAAAATCTAACTCTCAGATTGTCTCTTAAAACAAAATTCTAAACTTTGAGGGAAAAAAGTAAATTTGCCAAGACAAGTTATACACTCAGAAAAAATGAAAAAGGAATACTATTTCTTTTCCTTTTGGAGAGTCAGATAAATACAAAGGGTCCACATTTGCAAAAATATATGAAAATAATTCAGAACTGCCATCCTAGGCCTTGTTTTATTAACTATTTTTATACACTGTCACTTTCATGATTGAATTGTTTTATTTGTTCCAACTCAGAAGGCTGTATTTCTTTTTATTTTGCTTGGTTTATGACGATGCCAAGCCACGTCCGATCACGTCAAATCCTTTATGATGATAAATGATCCTAATTAGAACACACAATAGAATACCATCATATACAGAAAAGAGCAACATCTACACTGGTATTGAACAATGGTATCAAATGGCTAGAAACCAATTATTTTAGCCCACAGGTATATTCAGTAATCAGCCACATATTCCTGTCTTCCTGTAAGATGGGGCTGAGGGGGTGGTAGGACTAGGAGATTTAAAAGGCTAAGTAAACGGTTGTTAGAAAACGTGGGGCAGACGTCTTGCTACAACAAGAAACTAGCCCACCCCCTCCTTATCTCTTCATGTCTTTCTCAAGAGAACCACAAAGCAGACGTGGCTCAGGTAGGTTAGAAGGCCTGATACAGTGTTTATGTAACAGCAATTATTGTACCCCTCGGAGTCATAAAGCATCTTTCTATCTATAGAGGCCTTTATCTAAAGAGAAAGTAAAATAGGGTAGTTAGACAAAACTCAGGTTTATTATTTCTTTTGAATTTCTGGAGAAAAACTACCGAGCAGTAAAAGGAGAAACTGATTCAGTAATTAGAACTTTCAGGAAAAGTTATGTAAATCCTTGACCCTAAGTAATAACTAAAATGATG
Source organism: Heterohyrax brucei (assembly GCA_028571685.1). Taxonomy (NCBI): domain Eukaryota; kingdom Metazoa; phylum Chordata; class Mammalia; order Hyracoidea; family Procaviidae; genus Heterohyrax; species Heterohyrax brucei. Next base: position 93,627,583 of record CM053146.1, read on the forward strand.
CACCTTTCTTAACTTTACAGACAACAGAACCTCCTACCAAGCTGCTTGCACAGAAAAGTATGTATCATAAAATAGCCACTGATAAAGTGACATGTTAATGATAGTTTTCTAATGTATCATAATAGAAAAAAAGTCTGTGATCAGTTAATGATTAATCATCAATAGACACTAAGCCATTCTCCTTCTGTACACTTTTGTCTTGTTTTCCTTCACTGTTAGTTGATTGTTGGTTTTGCAGAGTTCAAAGTTGTTATCAGAAGATAATGCTGGTCCTTCAGGAGGAGTCTGTGGGCATAGAACTAGGGGAGAGGGGTAACTAAAGCACCTGTCCATCATGGGAGCAGTACATCACACACCACAACTCCATGCAATCGTGGGAAGCCATTAAGTGGCATGCCTTTGCGGAACTGGCTGGTGAAGTCAGCTGGAGGTGAGCCAGGATACCTGAGTCTTGCCACTAGCAGTTTTCTTAGGAAAGGACCTGATCACCTAAGAAGGTCATATAAGAGGGAACTGATCACCTACAAGGTGAGACTTAGAACAGACAAATAAGAAGATACATAAAATAAGACGATATGTTGTATAAGCCTAGCACTAGACCTAGATCTAATCAGAAATGAGAAAAGAATTGAGGGGAGCAGGACATACATACTCAGTCTTTTGCACAGATGACTGCTCAATTCATGGAACATGTGGCAAATACAAGGGCTTTGATTCAAGACGACAGCTCTCAGTTTAATATCAGAAAGGAAATCAATTGAAAAATAAGATTTTATTTGCCATATTACACTATGTTAAAAAAGAAAAAAAACTTCAGGAATGGCCCTGTTTCATAAATGGAGGTTGGCAAATCTTTCTCACATAGCCTAAGAGTAGTAAGTTTAAGTCTGTTGCTTGTTATCTTTGGTAATAAGAAAAATAATACATATTGGATATCTTTCTTTATATGTTCTGGAATGAGTTTAGAACAATTTCCTTCTGAGTTAAAATTTATGTTTTCTTAGAAATGTCTGATTTATGATATGTTTACTCCTATGTAACATAAGCATTTATAACATAACCTGTCATTCATAAATATGTTTTTCAAACCAATAGCCATTGTCTGTACAATACATAAAAAAAAATTATTGGAAGATTTGGGAATTAAAGAAAGAAAAATCATCATTTTATACTCTCACATACTCTCAAATGAGTCAAGAGATAGTATGCTCCATACAGGAGGGTGTTAGCTTTTCTTAAACCTGAACAATTTCAGCTTAACTTAGCCAGTATCTTGGGTTGCTGACACCCTACTACAGGAATCCTGTTGTTAAGTCTGATGGCTGCATACCAGCTTCCTAGGCTTCACTGCCACTTACTTAGTGTTTACAGCCTGTATGTCTTAAGGACTGTAATTTAAAAACAGGTTTCTATTTTATTAGAGACGAGAATTTTTGCAAACCGAAAATATATTTGTGATACATAAATAGGGGAGTATAGAATTCTGAAGATAAGACTCTTTTAATCTGTGACAGCTACATTGACGACTAAGGAAACTTGGTCCCTTGGGTTTACTCCTGACTCAAACTGAGGAATACTCTGACTTCTCTACACTTCTAGGTCCCAGTTGTAATGATTCTTTCTCTTCATAATCTGTCCTCAGCCTTCCTAAAACAGTTTGTGCTAATAACCTTTTGTTGGATACAAAACCATTCAATCCCCATAAAGCATTAGCCTTTATTGTTGCTTAATAATTAGCAGCAAACATTTCCATATGTACAGACCACAGACTCACATCTACAGCAGGCAGTGGAGTGCAGGGATGGTTTATTTTCTACCTGCTCAGCCCAGCTAGACAAATATTTTTGAAAGCAATCTCATATTTGTCTGTGACAAACAGTTTATTAGAAATAATCTGACATAGCTTTAAAAAAAATTGTTGGGTCATAAACACCACATTTCTTCTTTCAAAGCACATAGTTAATATTAGCTTTGACAGAAGTTAGGCGACTTTTTTATCTTTATTTTATTCCATGTTATCTTCATCAATAAATGCTTAAAAAAAAAGAATTACTGCAGAGAACATTTTGCACTACAGTATAGAATAAAGAAATGTAATATTAACCTGAAATTTTAAAGGTATTATTTTCTATGTTTTCTTTAAAAACCGTAATGATATTGCAACTATGTGTTCTTTGATATGAAGAATTAACTGTTAACTTCTATCCAAGAATAGATTGCTACATGACTTTCCCTTATCCCCACTTGCCTTCTTTTCAGGTAACTTCTGAGGAACTGAACAGTATAATTCAGAATATAATGACCTGGGTTGTGGCTACAGTGACTAGTATATTATATCCAGCCATCACAAAGTATGAGGACAGATTGCGGAATTACACATACCCAGTGTCTGATGACTCTGTCCTCTCTTCCGATAGTTCAAGTTTCTGTAGCACTTGTAGTGAAGAGTTTGCATATGGAAGCTACACGTCTGCAACTACTAAAACATTTCAGACAGAACCTTATACATGGACAACTGATATGTCAGTAAGGCAACCAGGTATACCTTTCAACCATCCTCCTGCTCATATGGAAAGAACACTTATTGAAGAAACATATCACAAGAAAAGACAAAACATGATGTCTGGACTTAAACTCAGTAAACCCCAAGTGACATATGGAAACCATAAGCTCAGAAGTTGTAAATCTGATAGTCACCTTTTGGCATCGTCTGAAACAAGCACAAAAATATCTAAGGATGCTACCACTGAAACAGATAGCTTAGAAAGGCCACAATTTTCTGATCAAAAATTAAAAGCCATAAATGAGATGAAGAAGTTAAAGAAGGTGTTGGTTAATTTTAAATGCCACTTAAAAGGGGAAACGGAATTGGTTTTAGAAAACATTCTTCAAGAAATTATGTCAGACTTAACCAATGCCATTCCCTCTCTTTCTTCTGTTACTGCTGAAGTTTTTGTAGACCAGCATGAAGCTGATAAAAGTGATGTGCTGAATAGCAGTAATATCAGCTCAGTAGCTGCTGATATTGTGGAAAACATGCTTGAGAAGCTACAGTCTACAGTTGAGCAAAAATGTGTTGAGGTGATTTCACAAGAAGACTTGTCAGTCCATGTTAAACCAGACAGAGCAGCCGGTGGGAAATATTTTACTTCATCAAGTGAAAAACCTTCAGCAGCTCCAAAGCCTGATACTTTGGAACCCATGTGTGATGTTGCAGAGGATATGGTACATGCCATTTTAGAAAAGCTGATGACTCTTGCATCTTGTAAGCAAAATGAACTTCATATTAAAGATGCCACTAAACATTGTCATCAGCAACATGAAACAGATCCAACATACATGTTTCTTCAAAGAGCTGATGAAAACAAATCTAGTAGTGAGCTGGAGAATACCAATTTAATTATCAAAGAAGAAATACAAAATTTAGTGTCAACTATTTTTTCCCAGTCCTCTTTGGTTGGTTATATAGAGGAAGCAATTAGCACTATACTCGGTTATGTACAAACTGAGCTTAATAGTGAGAGACTTTTTGCATCTGAAGAAACAGTGATACTTCTTCAGCTACTCGATGATATCTTCACTCAGCTCCGCCAGAAGTCACTAAAAGCAGGTGTTCAGAAAAATAAATGCTGCAGGACATGGAATCCTTCTGCCGCAGAAGAAAAGAGCAGACCCACTGGCACTAGACTGTCTGATGGTCGTAGACCTGGAAGACCATTTTCACCTATTAATGTCCCTGGCATGGTCCTTTATTCTGAAGATGATAATGAAGAAATAGACAAAATTGTGAAAAATGTGCTTGACTCATCTTTCAAAGATGAAAAACCAAAGTTTCAAGGACATATTCTTGATCATTCATTTACAAAGGGAAGCAATAGTTTTGAACACAAAACAAATACCAGACAACCCACAAAGCCTGTTTCTCAATGCAAAGTTGCATTTCATGATTGGGAATTAAAGACTAATCTACCATCTTTTAATAATGAAGATCTTTTAAAACGTAAAGCCTGTTTGAGTAAAGACATTTTGATTTTCAGACAGGATCAAAAGTGTCAAATACAAAAGGCTTCAGAAGACATAGTGAAAAGTGTATTAACAGAAATGCTCAAGGACATATCTTCTTTTCCTCTTGTCCACTTAGACGGTGAAAATGGCAAAGAAACTTCAGTTCTGTCTTCAGGAAAACCACAAGGACTGTCGTATCAAGAATGGATGGGCCAGATGTTTTCTGTTTCAGAAATTAGTACAGTGGCTCAGGATATAACAGATGGTGTGTTAAATATACTCCATAAGGCTTCAAACTACATTACCGACACCACCAATGATTCCCTTTCATCATCAGTTCATCAAACTTCTCTAGACAGTTCTGACCCTCCCCACATGGCCAAAAAAGCACGAAATGGAAATTCACTTAAATTATGGTTTGACAGTGAAAACAAAATGAAATACTTACCTTCACTCAGCACAGATCCTTCAAAGCCTTCTTGGTTAGAATCTGAAAAAAGGGACCTTGAATCTGTAGATGACGTTAATGATGAAATTATTAATGCAGTTTTTAAAAAATTAAAGTTACTTGTTTGTCCAAAATTGCAAATGGGCTTCAAAACTCCACTTACCAAGCAATCTTCATTACGATCTCAACTCAGTGCTTATACAACTAAAATCGTAAACATTGTTTTGCATGCTATACAAAATGAACTAGAACCCACTGAGAAAAACAAAAATCTTAGGGAGATAAACTCTACCAAAACGTCTGGAGGTAAAGGATCAGTTGGTGACACTGATAAGAAATTAGACTCCCTTGTCACAGATCTCAATGATGACATTATGGGAAGTCCCTTAATAGCTTTTATTTGCAATATCCTATCAAATCAAAATGCAGATCAAACCAGTGCTCCACTCCCTGCAGATAAACAAAGTCCTGAAACCCCATGTAAATCTGAGAACATCTATAAAAAGACTTTGCCAAATAAGCAAGATGAAAAATCTATTTTCTCTCATCTTCCCAGTGTGCATGAGGCAGTTCCCCCTAAAATTTGCGAGTGTTTAGGTACTCCATGCATTTTCCATAGCATCTTTAGTGGAAAGGAACTCAAAGAAAAAGCCAGACTGGAAGTGGTAGATAGCATCGGGGAAATCCTATATGAAATGTTATGCAAGCTCCTAGGAATCTATGGTCGCACTGATCTAGCATGTAATAAGCAAAACAGAGAGAAGACTAAAGAGACTCCACAAACAGCCACTGATTTGAAGTCTAATATTCGATTCATTTCCAAGACAATTTTGGAATATATTGTTGCAAAATTGTGTAGTATTGACACAGGTAATGGTTTTGTAAGTTCTGGATTTCAAGCTGTCTCAGATTATCTTGATATTGACAGCCTATCATTTACTTCAATTATTGAGGAAATGGCCAAATGCACTGACATAATCTCCAGCTTGGTGTCCAGGATGATTCCGAGAGGTAATAAAGAGCTACATAATAACAGGGCAAAAACTACTGCTTCTGTAGCTCCCAAAACAAAGATCGTAAGGGAAATGCATCCAAAGAAACTGAAAGCTGTGGCTTCAGATATTCTTAGTATGGTTTTTGACAAATTAGAAGGATTTGCCAATGGAAATTTGGAAACTCTAGGAAGCACTAACGATGGAAACAAGCCAAGCAGTAAAATGGACTGGAACTGTGAGACTCCCAGTGTTTCCACAGACATACATGAAGAGCTGCTACAGTCTGCTTTATACCTGCATTCAAAGAAGTTATCGAACGCCCTTTTGAAGGCTATTCAAAATGAATTAAATGTGAACCCCTCAGACTTGAGGTCAAGTGTAAAAAGTCCACCACTTGAGAGACAAATTATAACAGATGTGGTAAATTTAATTTTAGATGCCGCATCCTCAGATGTTCTTAATGAAACAGAATCTGAAGAAAGAGACACAGAAAGTTACCGATACAGGCCTACCTACGGAAATTTTCTTCCTGGAGGTGCTGAATCAGATTCATCTCTGGAAGATGCTACACATACAGAGAAAAAATCTGTTGGAGCAGGAGCACCACTGGTGGAAGAAATTAAACCAGATTCTCTTACACAACGCGTTCTGGAAAAAACCTTAAACAAAATTGAAGTGGAACTCAGGGAACCACAGACATCTCCAATCATGCCCATTATAAAAAATATGCTGAATGAAATTTTTCAAAATGCTTTAGTCAATCAATTAAATCTGTTTCCTTTCACCTGCTCTCATTTAAGTAGCCTTCTGCATAGTGTTGATGAACCAGTTGCTCAAACTTCAGGTCAGTTGAGTCATTTAATATCTGAAACAGATGTAACTGTTGTTGCTGATGATTTTGTCAGAACTGTATTTCATAAGCTTCACTCCGCTGCCATGTCAGAGAAAACTGCAGGTAAAAGTAAGCATAAGCATATTACCTTTTCACCAAACATTTATTTCCATGAACATACAAACCAAGGAACATCCTCTGTTACTGTGCTGGACAGAAATCCACATACTCTTCACCCTGGGTTCAGTGTTGATAAACAGACCAGAGAAAATATGATTGAAGATACTGTACAGACAGTGTTAACAAATTTAGAAACTTTTGCTACTTCCAAAGTGAAATCTCTTTTTTGTCCCCAAGTCAGTTTTACAGCTCCAGTGACTTTACCCATTCAGCAAGATAAGAGTGCATTAGACAAAGTGTTACCAACCGAGGATTCATGTTCTAATGATAAGTTTTTCTCTTCCTCCATGGATCATATGAAGCCAGTAAAAAACAACCCCATTTGTCAACTGTCTTTGTCTAAATTAAATATTTATGCAAAAGAAGTAGCTAGAAAAATTTTACAGGGAATCAAACATGAGTTAGATAAAGAAATGGAAAGTCCTTTCTTTACTCGTAACATTGTAGTTTCTGAAAGGATTGCATGCCAAGTTGTTAACACAATGTTAGATATTATGTCTTCTAAAGGCAAGTGTGAAAAAATCAATTCTAACAAAGAGATCAATTCAGATCAGCAAGAAAGTGTTATCGAAAAACTCTTCAGTAAGACTGAATATCAAAAAGTACTTCAATTCCAAATACAGGATACGGTAGAAAGTGTCCTGTCTGACATTTATGAAAAAACACTGGAGCAAAATAACCTCTTACTTGCCACATCTACTTTGAGTTGTAATATAGATGGTAAATATTCAGAATCAAATTCTGAAATGTTCATTGACAGCACAAATACAGTTAATCCAATACTTTCAGTTCTTAAATCAGATGTTCTTATGTTAGCTAATGATGTAGTGGATATTGTCCTTCGTAATCTCTATTCAGCTGTTATGCTTAGTATGAATGGAAAGAATTCTATTGCTGCAAGACTGCCTGTGACCCTTTGTGATGATGTGCTTCCAAAAGCAGAGTGTCAACAGCCAGCTCTTATGGACTCTAAAACTGAAAGTAAGACAGAAAGTTTTCCATTTTCAGGAAATCTGAAATCACTTTATGCTGCTGATAATCAGGTAACTGTAGTAGAGAAGGAAGATAGCAAGAAACTTGTTCCTGATCCATGTGAGGAAAGTGCTAACTTCATTACTCAAACTATATTCAATAGGTTAGAATCTTTTGCCACCGAGAGAATAGATTCATTAATAACTCTTGCTTTTCAAACTAAAGAAAAGTTTTTTGTTAGCCCAGAATTAGAAACCTGTAAACAACATGACAGAGTCTTTTATGTATCAAGCCAGGTAGAATCAGATGTGAATGTCCTGAAAATACCAACTGAACCCATTTTTCACCCAGAGGTCACAGATTCCACTTTGGCCAGTTACAGAGAAAAACACAGACCCAAAATTCATGTATCACAAGCTAGTCTTAAGGAATATGCTGATGTCATTGCCAGTACCATTTTGAAGCTTATTAAAAATGACTTAGATTTAGAAATCCAAAAGATGTGCCCATATTCAAACAATATTTTATTACAAGAAAACATTATTGTGAGTGAAATTGTCAACAATATCTTGAAGATTTTATATGATAAAAGATCTGCAAAGGAAATTAGTATTTACTCAAAACAGAAGACTAACTTGTTTCCGCAACTATCTGTATCAAATGAAATCTTGTTGGAACAAAAAAAGGTGGAAAATAACACCAAACTATCTCGTTCTTCAAATTATCCATTAGAAAATAATCAAATAACATCAGAAATGGAAGACCAGAGAACGGTTTTGGAAGAAATATTTATGCAACATGAAGAACCTATAAGACAGAAAGAAAAAACTGCATTAATCAGTGCTGTAGAAGACATTTTAAATAAGTTGTGTCAAAGAGTAATGGAAGTCATAGGCCATTTGTCTCCACTTAATGAACCTCCCAAATCTGTATCTAATTCTAAAATTAAAACATCTGAGGTAACGGAGAATTACCCGTCTCAGTCACATATTAACAGTGTAGCAGCTGACCTAGTTGCAGATGTGTTGGAGAAAATGTACTCTGTAATTGTGAAATGCTTGTATGAATATAATAAGATGGGAGAAGTAGAAGAATCTGAAAGCAGTGATCTGAAAGCATTGCCAGTGAAACCAGGCTTCCGGCAAACTAAACAAGCAGGAAAAGGAAGTGATCCCCCTAGATGTGTTATACCACAGGTTTATCCCTGTACAAGCAGTCAAAATATCTCTTTCATGGAAAACACACTTTTGCAATATTCTCCACTACAAGCAGGGAAAGATTTAGTCCAAATCGTTCTCAGTAAGATTAGAAATTTTGTCTCACTGCGTTTAGAAGATAACTCATTCCCTGAAGACACACAAGCTCAAAGATTACACGGTTCCAAATTCAGTCCAAAGGGTAGCCCTAAGCCAGAGGTTAAAACAAGCTTAAAGTCAAAGTCAAAAAGTACCTTTTTACCTAAATTTAGAACTAAGCCACACCTGGGACCTAGTGGGGCTAAGGCCAAGAACAAGACAAAGTTATGTCCTGGAGAGAAGACTCCAAGGTACAGCAGGTCCAAGACAACCATTGGGCTGTCAAACATCCTATCAACAGGAGATACCAAAAAAATACTGGAAACAAAATTACCCACTTCAGAACTAAAAATATATTCCAAGGATATAGTAAGTAGTATCTTAGAAATTATTATGAAAGAACTTGAAAATGTGAAGGAAAACCAAGCAGTAGTAAATACAAAAGCCTTGCCATCTGATCAAGTTCTAGCAGCACACGAAATAGTTCATGCAGTTTTACAAGGATTATATGCTACAAAAAGCCACAATTTGACTCATCTGGATGATGTGAAACTTTCTTATGGGGATACAGGTGCAAAGTCCCTTTCGAAACCACAGCCATGTTTTTTCTTAGAGAATGTTTCTTCACAGCTGGAACAAATTTTTCCTAAAAAAGGGATACTTAAAAAAATGTTTGATAAATGGCAAACAGAATCTGATGACACAGATAATGAAAAATGTAAGCTATTGATGATAGCCGAGACTGTTTTAACTGAACTTTCAATAAAAGCAAAAGAACTGGAATATTCTGTGTCACTTTTAAATATGTCACCTCTTGAAGCTTATGAGAGCAGGTTCTGTCATCGTTCTAAAAGAAGTGCTACTGGAGCTGAGGATCCCAAAGCACAGATTAATATGTTTGGAAAGGAAATCGTTGAAATGCTGTTTGAAAAATTACAGGTGTGTTTCTTGACCCAGATGTCCACCCCAGATACTAATGAAACTCCAGCAAGCAGGAAAGAACACATCAGTGCTAAGACTAAACACAGTTCTTCAACAAGACCCATCTTTAGCAATGTAACAAGCTATAACACCAGGTTGAAAGACCAAATTTCTTTGGATCCTAGCAGTAGAATCGTTCGAGAGATTGTTGAAAGAGTTTTGAACATGTTAGAGTCATTTGTGGACTTGCAATTTAAATGTATCTCTAAATATGAATTTTCTGAACTAGTGAAAATGCCTAAGGAAAGCTTTTATCCTCTCCAACAGAGACTAGTAAGCAAAAAGATGTTGCCCAAATTACAGCCCCTGAAAAACTTTTCTGACGACACCGAGTCAAGTACTGTTATTTCAAAGGAAAACACAGAGGATATCTTTCTACAGATTCATTCATTCTATTCAGAACTACTTACATATGCTGCTAATGCTGTCAGTGAGATGCTTGGTATAATTAAGAACAAGCTAGATGAAGAAATAAGCCAAGTGGAACCAAATTCAGTTAGTTTATCAAAAGAGAACATTGTAGCAAGTGAAATCATTGGCACAATGATAGACCAGTGCACTCATTTCAGGAAGTCTTTGATCGAAAGCCTTCCAAAGGAAAGTTCATTCCAAAGAGTTGAAAAGGCCTACATTGTTAACCCGGTTGAATTATCAAATAATACAAAAATGCCTACATCGAAGCTAAGGGAAACTAGTTTTGGAAATAACCTTCCACAAACGAGCGTACCTGGCTTGATGGAAAGGACTCATTCAGAAACCACATTACTGTGCTCTGGATACACAGTACAAAGCCAAAACTCCAGGAAACCTAACTATGGCCATTCTTCTCAAGCCATAACAGGAAGTAACTTCCTCCCTGAAAGCAGTATGTTGCAGAAACTGTGTAAGAAAGCAAATGCATCTACAGAAACAGCGTTAAAGCAAGCCATGGCTTTCATAGAAACAGGAAAAGGTGAACATCCAAGAGAGTCTCAGTATGAAACCTTACAACCAGTTGTTGAACCAGCTCAAATTCAGACCACTGTTTCTCCACTCAAAATATGTTTAGCTGCAGAAAACATTGTCAGTACTGTTCTGTCAAGCTATGGCTTTCCAAGTCAGACACAAACTAATGGAAGCATGGAAACAATGAAACCCTTTTTTGTATCACAACAAAGCCCTTTGTCTGTAATGTCTGAGGAGGAAAAAAATGAGGCAAAAAATTTGCTTAGAATGTGGGATAATAGAATCAGCTGTACAATGGAAGAACAATGCAAAAACCCTGAAGTCAATGGAGATTTTTCTTCATTGCCAAGATGGACAAAAGGAACCCAAGACATAAATAAAACAGAGGCTCTAGAAGAAGTTGAAGTCATTACTTTTGCTGATCATGAACTTGGTCCCAATGAAATTGATTTGGTAGCAAGACATGTCACCAGGTCTGTGGTCACACACTTCAAGAACTTTGAAATTAGAGGTAAGCAAGAGGTAGCCTACTTAAAAAAAAAAAAAAAAAAAAAAAAAGGCATAATTTAGGAAAAACAGTCAAAAAACAGTCAAAGATGAAGAGATTTACCTCCTGTCCAAGAAGCTATATTCAGTTTTTCCCAAGATATGCATGAAAGTGGAGTGACTAGTTAGTTGTTTTATAATCTATCAGGATGGTTAAAAAATTGAACAGAAAGTTAAATATTTACATGGTTTGCCCTAGAAAGGGTGTTGCTCATTTTTTTTATCTGCAGGTGAGAGACAATGGATTTGGTCAGGCATGGGGTATGAGTTTCAAAGAGCTGTTTTTTTTTTTTCTTTCTGATGAAAGACTGCTTTATATGTCTGTATAGTTAATTAATTGCAAGTTAGTAATTCAGCTTCTTTTCAAGGTGGGAAACTGAACTCTTTGCCCCTAATGTTCACCCTGAATAAGGACAATGGTATTAAAAATCTTATATTGTTTATATTCCATTTTTTAGATTTAGTTCTTGCAGGCATAATACTGTAAGTCTATCCCTACAAGCATACTATTTGCACTAGCTTTCTAGGAAAGGTTATTTTTTATATATCAAGTTGAACTATATATAATATTTATGTTAAAAATTAATGAAAAGTCATAAAACTTAATAATACTACAGCCAAGCCAAGTGCCATCGAGTCAGATCCGACTCATGTAGTAGCCCTAAACTAGATCAGTAGTTGTATTAATCAATAATTAGTTGCATCATTACAAGTCCAGATACACCTCTTGCCTATCTTTTAACTAGAAGAAGATATACTACCAGTCCTACCACCTACACAAAAAGATTACTTCCTGTTCTTAGAACTGGTATTCTCTTAATGTGGACATTTGTGCCTCTGCAATTATAAACTTATAAACAGAATCCTTCCAGCCATAGCTAAATTGATCTTAGAATAGTAATAATGAAAAACAAAACAAAAGTGGTCCATTTATCCACCCCATTGGTAATTGACTTCTGTTATCAAATCTACTCTCTCTTCTCAGAAATTTCCAAAACTTTTAACTACCTTCACTCTTCTTCTTCCACGTGGAGTACGCTTTCTGTTGTCCCTTCATCTGTACATGGCAGATACTATCTAGCCTTCAAAGCCTAGCTTAACGTTGTTCTCCTTAAAATCTTGCCTAATCACATCCTAGCAAGAACTGGTATCTCCCTAAAAGGGTAAAAAAAAAAATATTTTACTAAAATAATGTATTAATAATAAACCAGTCACCTAAATTTTCATAACATTTAAAGAAAAATCATTACTTAAAATGTAAGAAAACACTTAAGTCCAAATGTAATTCTTTTGACTAGTTTCTGAACTACTTTTTCAGTCGGTGTTTAGATTACACCAAGGCAGGTCGCTTCTCCAAGAGCCAATATCCTTATCTGAAAAGTGAAGAACTTGCAGATTTTCAGTGCTATACTAAATGTACCAATAGAGATAAAGATGGAAAGGAAGGGAAAGGGAAAGGAAATTAGGTATATATTAAATCCACTATTCTGGATTCTGAATAGAATAAAAATGAAGGTCTGGTTTTTCTCCTCCATAGTATGATTTTTGGGGGGATTATGAAATAGATAAAACAGTGTTTAAAGCAGTCGAAACATTATCTGACTGGCAGCCATAATATGGGATTATGTTCTGAGGAAATTCTGAGAAGAAAAAGCGTGTGCTGCTCTAGCTGCAACTCCCCAGAAACTAGCCATCCCAAGCACACACATGACTGATAAATACTCAGTTGAACCAAAGAACAGAGGACCTGTGCCTAGCAGGCTGGCCCTCCATTTTCCTGACAAGTTGTAATCCGGCTGTTAAAGTATGACAGCCAGTGCAGTCTATCCTTAATCTTTCTGGAGTTGCCGTACTTTCAGTTAAATTTATACTACAGCATAAGGGACTCTCTTACCTCTTACAGATAATACATTGTACAACATTGTAATATTTTGACAAAAGACATTTTTGTTGAAGCAGTTATATAAAGCCTGTACAAAACCCTGAAGATGTGCTCAGATATAACATCAAACCTAGAAAACATTTGTCCACCTGGGGGTGTTTGGTCCTTAGACTGTAACCATCTGTGAAGTCAGACAACAGTACTTAGAGATTTAAGGTCTTGAGAACTATTTTTCTCAGTTTCCAGGCTAAAATAAAGATTTCACAAAGTGGGAAATAAATATTTGAAGGAAACCTAATTCATATCTTGCCTAGGTTTTGCTTTTTCTTCAGTGAGATGCTCCCAAGGTAAAATTCTTATGCAAATAGGTAACAATGTAGTAACTTTTTCATAATGATTGCTAAAAATACTGATGTTTTCTTTTTTAAGTTTCCAGTGAAGAGAAGCTGTCTATTGTTTCTACATTGTCAAGAAAAAAATATGAATCAAACCAGCCTCTAAAAAGCACACACAGTGATTCTTCACTTAATCTATTTTGTGAGCATCTCACTGAGTTGGTCATGTACCATTTAATTTCAAGGATTTGTGATGGCAGTAAAGAGAATGGAGAAGAAGTGGAAGCACTTGAACACCAAGATACAGCACTTAACAAAATTATTTCAATTCATTCCCAAGTGTTTCAGAGCAGGTCAATATCTATTGGAGAACTTGCTTCAAGTATTTCTGAAATCATTATTAGAATCCTTTCTAATAGTAATGTTATTAAAGCTGATACTGTGCAGCAGATGACTTCTGTAAATACGAAATACATTTACTGCCCAGGGGTAGCTGCTGCTGACTTTGATGATCTCTTTCAGGACCTTTTAGTAGGAGTGATTCATATACTATCTAAAAACATAGGAATAAATCATCATTTTAAAAGCAATGGAAGAAACAAATCAGATTCTACAATTAGAACTCATAGAGTGCCCATTTGCTGCAAAACTAATGCCATGGAAGGACAGATTGATCCCAGAGATTCAGAATCATCTATTTGTCAAAGTGATCAACTCATTCAGAAAAATAAACTAAATCATCTGGCATGTAAGTTAGGTAGTCTGGTTGATAGCTTAAAAACTCAAGAATCTAAAGAAGTAGTCAACAAGGTTTTTAATATTGTTTTGGATGTATTTTTGCCAGATGAATGTCCGGATGTGTCCATGGATTCTAGTAAAACGAAAAGAACATTTTTCCCATTTTCAAATAATCAAGAAGGTAATAACATAGGGCTTTCACCAAAATCAGTTTTTCTTCTTAATGTAGTATGTGAGAAACTTGTTAGAATACTTTTGGAAAAATGTACAAACACTGGCTCCTGTGGTAATAACAACCCTCCTTCAGATGAAATATCAGAAGAAAATCAATTTTTAAAAATACTTCAAAGTATAGAAAATCAAGAAGTTGATTACTGCAAAGATGCAGTGGGCTGTCAGCCTCTTCAAGATTACACATCAGACTTTTTAGAACATCTGGCAAAAGAAGATCAAGACTTGCTATCATCAGACTCTATGCTTAACATGATCTCCCACAGCTTGGTTAAATCCTTGATGGAAAAACTGTCTCACAGTATGCAATATACCTCTGAAAGTTTGCCATCTGATAACAAAGATTTGATGTATAGAACAAAAGAAATACATTCTAGTTTCACAAAAGTCAAAAGACCAGAATTAGATCAAGATCAAGACTCTCTAGGATTTATGAACCATGACAGTAATCCTTTGAGAAGACCCCAGAATAATCCCAGTATAGTTAGACCCAAAATACAAAAACCATTTGGGAAACAAATTTCAAGAAAGTCTTCTATGTCACCTTTTAAAAGACAGGGAACAAAGGAAATCAATACAACAGCTGTCAATAACATGTTACATCCAGGAGGCATGAATACGGGTGTATATTCAGCCACATTTTTAGAAAATATAATTTCAGAACTATTTTTTAATCTCTCTATCTCATTGTGGGGCAAAGATGAAAATATCACTGAGGCCTGGCTCAATGAGATGAACACATTATTTATCAACTCTGTAGTGAATGAGTTTAACAATGCACACGTCACTGTTGTACGAAATGCTGAAGAAACACTGTGTTTTCCACCAGTTCACAAACAAACTGTTAGTCAGATTGTTGACTCAGTTTATAATGATGTTTTACAGCACTATAAAGTGAAAGTGACCTGTGGTAATAATACAGCACATGACAATACCACAATAGCAGAACAAATAACTAATGGCATACTGTTAGAGACTTTAGACTACCAACTCCCATCTTACTTCCAGGGGAAGCTCATACCTAGCTCATATTACCCTCTTGAAGCTGAAATTATACTGCAGAAACTTCAGAGTAACCTGAGAAAATTTACTTCTCAGCCCAGATTTTCAACAGGCTATAGCACTATGTTACCATGCTCATTTTTAGAAGACGTTATCAGAAGACTTTTATCTCAGCTGATTCCTCCACCCAGTGAGTCTTCCTCTTTGGGAAAGAAATACTTAATGAGTTCAGATTTTGATGAGATGTCCACCTGTATAGTAAATAAGGTTGTGTCTGCCATCTCAAAACATAAAATTTGCTTTACTATATATGATAATGAACATCTATATACAGGGAAAAACCTCCAAAAGATGGTGGATTCTGTTTATAGAAATATTTTGCAGATGTCTGACTCTCTTACTTCAATACAGAAAAGTATAGTAAGCCAGAGCCCACTTGTAGCTGACCGAATAGCCAGCTGTATTATCCAAGAGATTATTGAAAATCATCTTCAACCCTTTTTGTGTGGAGAGACTTTACCTCGGCCTAAGACTCCATTGGATGAAATATCTGAAATGGTTAAACACATTCTCAGTGATGTCACAGAGTCGCACAGATCTCAAAAGCCTTCACCCTTAAGTTTTAACCTTGATACGTTTGTAGGGGAAATTGTTGCCAGACTTTTAGTTAAGATTTTCATTCCAAAGTCTAATACTGAAGTTGACCTGGAAAAAATGACACAAAAAATAGTAAACTCAGTAAATAACCATTTTGACAAAGCAAAAATTTACACTTTACATGATGACAAAGAGCAATCTTACCCTTTGGGAGATACAGATGTAGTGGATAAACTTGTAACCTCAGTTTATAGAAATGTTTTAAAACAGCATGGGCTAGATTTTGAGGTTGATGAAGAATCTAAGGGCAATGATTTTTTTGTGGAAAATGTTACCACTTTAATTGTAGCAGCTATTTTGGATTACTTGCTTCATCCATTGTTTTCTGGAGATTTGTCAGATTCTTCCCATTCTACTTCAGTGGCTGAGAATATTGTTCATGACCTCCTTAGTAGCATCATTAAATCTACCAAGCCAAGCCAGAGTTTATCTCCATATAACACCTTGCTCCCATATACATTTTTAGAGGATATGATCAGAGTACTGTTGTCTAGAATCTTTCCTTCCACATCTAGCATGGTTCTGAATGGAGAAACCTCCCAAAATAAATCAAGAGTGAATTTCAATGAAATTGCTTCAAAGCTAATCAGTGACATTAGGATGAAAATTTCCCAACACGAAATTCGATTTTCAAAAGATGAGGAAGAAGCCAAGTCTGTTTATTCAGAGGATGATGTTCAATATCTTGTTGACTCAGTGTTCAGAAATATTTTGCAAAACTCTGGGTCTCAAGAATCAATTGAGGAAGATATCACAGACAGTAATGATGTCCTTATTGATAGAATAGCAGGTTTTATCATTAAAAATATCTGTGAAAAACATCTTCAGCCATTCGTGGATGGGAAATCATTAACATCTTCATCATGTACACATTTTGATGATGAGAGAAGGCAGTTGTTGTATACCAGTGTTTATTCCTCAAGCTTTTTGGAAGATGTGGTCTCAGGGGTCTTAAGCAAAATATTCCACAGGTTGTTAGGAATTGTGCCAACAAAATCAGTAAGCGACTCAGAAGATGAACTGTTAGAAATAGCTGAAAAACTAATACCTTTGATAATAGAGGAATTCTCAAAAACTGAAGTCAGCATTCTAGAAAATGCTGAGAAACAGTTGGGTTTGCCTCCAGTAGACAGCGATATAGTCATAAAAATTATTGACATAATATACAGCAGATTTTTGCAAGAATATGTAATGGAAGTAATTCCCAGTAAAGATTTTCTGAATGACACAGAGACACTAGCTGCAAGGATAACTGAAATAATCCTTTCTGAAATTTTTGATTTCCAAATTCACCCAGAGTTCATAGCAAAACTGCCTATTAAACCACATTCCAAACTCAGTGCTGATGTTCTGTTCAAGAGAGTTCGATGTGGTATAAGCAAATCAGGACTCAAAAGACAGGCTCCAACAACATACACTACGATGTTATCACATACTCATTTGGAAAAAATAGTCACTCAGCTTATATCTCAGATGAATCCGTTGGCCTCTAGCGTAGAAAACCAAGATACTGCTGAATCTGATGTAAGTAATACGGTCATGAAATTGATTCATGAAATTATGTCAATAATTTCAAAACATGCAATATGTATTACTAGACATGGGAGTGAAAAACAAAGTATGATTTCTGAAAAAGATATTCAGTCTATACTTGATTCCATTTATGCTGATCTTTCATATTCACATCTATACCAGTCTCTTAGAACAGATAAAAAAGGCATAAGTAACATACCTGTTTCAAAAATAGCAAGTGTTATAATAAAAGAAATCTTTAATCATCATCTTCAGTCGTTTTTATCTGGAGACAAAACTCTCCTTTCACCTTCAGTTGATCAAACTTACAATCAGAAAGCAATAAATTCTAAACAAAGAGAATTGTCTTTCATTGTAAACTCAACTGCCTTTCTGGAGGATGTAATTTCTGAGCTTTTATGTAAAATCCTGTATACATTCTCACGTGATGTCTTTGCTACTGAAAATCCAAGTGAAACAGAAGCTGAAATCATCGACATTGTTACAACATTAGCAAAATCAATTGTTCTGGAGTTCACCACATCAGAAATTTTACTTGTGGATAATGTTGATGAAAATCTGTGTTTTTCAGAAGAGTATAAAGAAATGGTTCAAAATACAGCCAGCCTAGCTTATGAAAAAATACTAGGTGAATATAAATCTCTGAGTCAAGTATATAGGGCAGTACAAAGTGATACTATGTGTTTTGGAAGGAAAATATATCATTTGCTGTTGGAAGAAATTTATGATTATCAGGTACAGTCATTAGTTTCAGGAGAATCAATTCATGCTTCCTATTCTTTGCCACAAGCGGGTAATATCATCAGAAAAGTGCTGAGTACCATCATCATGGAAAACTGTACTTTGCCATCATATATTACTGTGTTGCCACGTTCCCTTTTAGAAGATATGATTTACAAGCTTCTAACACATATATTCCCACTAACCAATCCTAAACACAAACATGAAGAGGTTCCATCAGATTATGAATTTTTAGACACAGCTTCCAAGTTGACTGATGACATTATAACAGAAATTACTGAACATGAGGTAAGGTTTGACACATCAAAGGAGAATATAGAAAGTATGCAATTAGAAACCATTGAGAATTTGGTTGATTCCATATGTAACAATATTTTGAAAAAATCTGAATTCCAAGCTGAAGTACAGAAAGGTGCACACAAAAAAGGAACCTCATTTCTTAATAAAATAGCTGGCTTTATTATGAAGGAAATCATGAATCATCATCTGCAGCCATTTTTACATAGTGAAGAAGCGCCTTCCAGTGACTTATCTGATTATGACCGTGTTTCTGTACTCCCAACACCTTGTAAAGAAAAAACACAACCTTCCCTATATTCAGCAACATTTTTGGAAGATGTAATTGTTGACCTTGTACGCAAATTTTATTCTCTTCCAAGTGTGACAGAAGATTCTGAGAAACGAGAAATGCCAAAACCAGACATTGTAAGCTTGGCTATAGAATTTGCCAACTCATTAATAAGGGAATTTAGGAAAAGTGAAATTAAAGTTCTACCAAATGCTGAAGAAATATTTTGTTTTCCACCAATTGATAAAGAGACAGTTGATAAAATATCCAATTTTGTGTATGATCAATTCATAGTAAAATGTGGGTCTGATGATACTTGTAAAAATGATAAGAATAACATTTTTATAGAAATGATTTCTTCTTTAGCCCAGAAGGCAATCTCTGCTTTCAAGATTCAGCCACTTTTTTCAGGAGACTGGTCTTCTACCTTTTTTTCATTTCTAAATCCAGAGAACATCACCCAGAGGGTTCAACATCTACCACAAGAAACCTCTACACAGATAAAGAGATACTTAAAAGGAAAACAACATACTTTACCAGAAGAGTCACATAAACATACTTCTCTAACCTCTGGCCAGAAAAATAATTTGGACACTTTGGAAACAGATAGAGATAGAATGAGCAGAAAGGAAAGTTTCAACAAAGAGACGAAATCAATGAAAAAAGTTGGCACTTATGATCCATTAGTTACCTTTATAACTGGAATTAGGAGAAGTGGCATCATTAGCCAGGCATCGGCCTCAGGTATGGCAAAGAAAAAGAAAAAGAGTGAAGATAAAATGGAAACTGCAGTTCAAAAATGTAACAAAAATGTGTCAAGTACCAGTGTGAAAAGTAAGGGTTCCCAGGAGCCAGATTGGAGTGTAGTACCTAAAAATAATGAAATCAAGAGGAAAAGCATAACATATCCAAAAGATGAGGAAGAGCAAAGTGTTGAGGTACAGACACTTTTTTCAGTAGTTACTGAAGTTACAAAATGTGAGAAGAGAGTACCAAAATCAGATTTTGAAATACATAATGAAAAGAAAGACAAGAGAGAAAGTTTGTTAGAAAATGATGATGATACTTTTGAAGTGTCTTCTATGTCCAACATGAGAAATGAAGGGATCACATCAGAAAAGCTTTTGAAAACCGATATGCAAAAGCCAAGCAATGATGGGACAAGAGGGTCTTCAACTCAAACAGTTACAGATGAGGAACAGTACTTGGATCACAACAGTGTTCAAAATGTCATTGAAAATATTTATGATGATGTTTTAGAAATATTTTCTCAAGAACCAGCAGATGATTCAAAACTCCAAAGTCTCCCACGTGATAAAACATTGCATGTAATTCAAGAGGATTCTCTTCAGTTTGTTTCAACAAAAGGTTTATGCCCCTCAGTTAGCAAAAATGGCCCCACCAAAGAGAAAGAACAGGAGGAGAATGAGATCAAACTGGAACCTGGTAATCCAGACAGTTCTCAATACTCAACAGAAAACAAGCTTGGAATTTTTCCTGCTAATTTTTTAGAAGATATTGTCACAGAAATTATTAAAAAATTGATCTTTTCTTCACCACCAGAAACGCAAACATCTGATAGTTGTCACGTTGTAACTGATGATGAAAATAAGGCTGAACTCTACAACACAGCCATGAAACTGATTGACTCACTGTTAAAGGAATTTTCAGAGGCTCACATTGAAGTATTTAGGCCAGGTAAGGGAAATCAGTCTTTCCCACAGGCTGGTAAAATCTCATCAGCTCCAAATGTGCCTCCCAGGCAAAAAGAACCAACTTCAGATGAAGCATCATCAAGCATCGGGATGACAACCGTAGACAAAATGGCACCTGGGCATAAAATGACTGACATATCCTCTTCAAATAAAGTACCCTTTCTAGATAAAATGCCAGCATTTGATAAAACATTGGTCAATAAAATTGTTCACTCTTCCTTATGCAGTATTTTGAAGGAATATGGATCTCAAGACTCAGTTTGTAAGAACATAAACACTGACAGAGAAAATTTAGCAAGAAGACTAACTAGTGCAGTGATAAATGAAATTTTTCAACATCAGCTTAACTTGATATTTGGTGATGAAGTTCCAGCTTCAGCATGTTTACCTCTGCAATCTAAGGATGTTATTGAAAAGATCCAAAGAGTGGCCTGTACAGCCAGCAAAGAATGTCAGACGTCATCACCGTATACCATAATGTTGCCTCACAAATTTTTGGAAAATGTGATTTCTTCTCTTTTGTGTAAAGTTTTCGTTACAACATCCAACACCAATTCAGAAACATCTAAGGACAGTTTTTTCACAGATTGGGATTTTCATCAAATGAAATTAGTTAATACAGTTATATCACAGATCTCCAAAGATGAAGATATGGTTATACAGTATGTAGAATCCTTACATCCTAATGATGATGAAATTACTCAGTCAGTGGTTCAGTCTATTTATAATAATCTCTTGCCACAGTTTGGATCTCAAGAGATTATACGAGATTGTGTAGCCAGTGGATGCAGAATCCTTTCAGAAGCCATAGTTGACTTAGTGGTACGAGAAGTGGCTGGCAATCAGTTACAGAACTATTTTTCTGGAGAGCTAACTCCCCATCAATGTGCCCAAGTTGACAGCATTGTTGAAAATATCCTTAAGGAGGTCATCCAAACTACTAGTGTTCCCCAGCATCAACAGTCTCAGGTTCATAAACTGTCTTACAACATAGTAGAAGAAATTGCTGTAAAGTTTTTATCAAAGCTTTTATCTGTATTTCTGAAAGTAAACAAGGGAAGAACCAAATCTTGGGAAACCGAAATGCAAAAAATTACCTCAAAAATCTTAAATTCAGTGCAAGGTTTTATCTCTAAAAGTCAGATTAAACTTGTACCTCCAGCCAAGGAATCACCCACTGTGCCTTTAGTTGATAATACAACTATTGAAAATGTAGTTAATTCTGTTTATACCAGTGTTTTAAAGCACTCTGGATCACATACTTCTATATTTAAAGATTTACTGGGTAACAGTAATGTCCTCTCTGATATAATAGGTTTTTTAATGGTGAAGGAAATTTCTAATTCACAATTTCAGCCTCAGGTAGAGAAAGAAGTATCAAATTCAGAATTAGCTCTGGAAGCTGTTGAAATTATGGAAAAAGTGATTAACATTATTGATGAATTGAAGTCCCAGGAAAAATTTTCATCCAGAAAGGACTTTGTGTTAGAAGCAACATTTTTGGAGGAAACATTGGCCTTGTTGTTGGCTAAAATGGTAAGGTTGCCAATTGCCTCAATAAAAAAGAAAAACAACTTACCAAAGCCTGAGTTTGCTGAAATTGCATCCCAGCTGACAAAATCTGTAACAGCTGAAATTTCTAAGAGTAACATTAATCTTGTAGCTGCTGATCCTAAAGAACACTTCCTAAATCCCGAAAGCGTAGAGATGGTTTCTCAAGTAGTTAATTCTGTTTATAGTGATGTGCTACAACAATGTGGAACTCATGAAGACCTTTATTCTGATATAAAAGGTACAAACAGTGTCTTCCCCAGGAAGGTGGCTAGTTTAATTATTAATAGCATTTCAGATATTTCATTAAATAAAATTAGCTCAAAGCATCTGAATGATGGTCTGTTGGGAGAGTTGGACACTGATCGAATTGTTCAAAAGGCACAAGAATATGCTGTTAAAATTACTCCAGACTTGGAAGAAGAGTCAGATCATGGTTCACTTGAGGAAGAACTTCCAGTTAAAATAGTTCCACACATTCGGAATAGACCAATCAGTATAGATCCAACCGTTATTTCAGAACACTTAGCAGTCATTTCTATAAAAACTCAACCTCTTGAGAAACTTAAGATGGAATGTTTAAGACAAACTGGGCAGACTATAACAGAACTGAGGAAAGCTTCAATAAGTGGGAAAAGTTACACCACACAGGACGAGTCTGATGGAGAAAGAAGAAAGAAAGAAAGACGTACCTCACTGAATAAGATGGGACGACTAGACGTAAAGCCCTTTGAGGTAAGTGCAAAAGGCAACGGTATAAAAAGAAACAACAGTGAAAAATGGTTGTTCTTCTGTGATACCCTTTCTCAAATAGGTCTATTGATTTTTTTTTTTTTTTTTTGACCCAGCCCAGTAGGAGAATTGCGTGTGCTCGTTTATTCTAGCACAATCTTACAATTTACTGGGCTTGTCATATCAGCTTTGTGGTACAATCTTAAGGTATAGGGTTAATTTCCCTAAGCCAATCAGGTTGACTGACATTTTTTGACAAAAGAGACTATAAGGTGCATACCCTTAACAATAAAAATGAGACTGTAATCCTTGTCTAAAGATTCAGTAGAAGCATCTTGTAGTTTCTGCAATTCTTAATTACAGCTATCAAACATGTTTCAAAATGTTTGATAGCTATCAAACATGTTGTAACATGAAGATGTTCAAGTTCCACAGTAGTTTTAATTTCTGAAATTTATAATTCTACAGTACTAACTTCTGAAATTTCACAGCATACATCAACTGTCATTAGACTGCAAACATTTAGATTACGTGCTTTTAATTGTTTCACTTTCATTATATTAACCACTCCATAGCCATCAAGTCAATTCTAACTCATTGTGACCCCATGTGTATCAGAGTAGACCTATGCTCAAAGACAAACAGTAATGAATGCCAAACCCATATGGAATGATTTTGTATTTTCTAAGCCACTGTTTCCCTTTACAAGAACAGATAATCAGCATCCATTGTGTTTTCATTCTTTAAAGATGTTCTGCCTACAATTTGTTTTCCTCTGAGGATATTCTTTTAAGACACTATTATCTGAAAAGGTGACTTGCAGTGGTACAGAGGGCTATTGAGATCAAGATTACTAACTGACATTAATTTAGAGTTCCTGTGACATCATCAAATGCTGCAGACAAGGGGAAGTTCTATCATTTAATTATTGTATTTGCCTTGATTTCTCTTTAACACTGAAAAATGGAAAGTGGTATTTAATGAAGTAACAAGAAATGAAAACTTATGTTTTGAAGCTTCTTTGAAAAAATATATTTCAAGAATCAAGAGTAGAGGAACAGAGAGTGAAGAATCAAAGGCCTTCATAAATTTGGCTATTATTAATCATTTTTAAAAATCAGGCTTAGGCAACACCTTGCCTTTTTTCTTGAAAATATCTGCATTGGAACTGCTTTATGATTCCCTACCTAAGATATTAGAGGAATGTGTTAATCATGTCTATTTATGTAATAAAACTTTTAAGGTAAATGACAAAAACTAATCAAATTATTTTGCAACAAAAAACAAAATTTAAGTAGAAGAAAGTACCTATGTTAAACCAACCTCTATTTTGGGGAGTGGGTAACTTGTAACAAGTATGACTTCTGAATAAAAGAAGTTAATAGAAACTAACAAGTATTTCTGATAGTTCCAATTTATTTATTTTAAAATAAATATATTGCTAACATACAACTAAAGGGCACTTGAAGATAATCGTACTAAATCAAAACTGGAAATAACATAAAAACAACTATAGAAACTCAATAAAAATGACTGAGGCATCCGTTTTTAATATATATTGTATCTTTAACTTCCAGGCTGTTGGCAGAAATTCATTTCAGAATATAATAAAACCTGATCTTACCAGGGTGGAGCTTTTAAAAGATGTTAAGAGCAAACAAGATCTTCTCATTCGGTTAATAGCTCATGATATTGATGAAGGATATTCAGAAACTAATGTACACCATGGACTAACTTCAGATGAAGAGGAAGTTGTTTTAACTGAGGTTACTGTACCAGGAGGATTCTTAGGGGAAACATCTGAAGGTAAAGTAAAAGAAGCCGTGAAGTCAGCAGAAAGCAAAGTTGCTTCTCCCAACCCAACGATAAGCACCAGCAGCCTGAGAAAACTTTTGTCTCTAAGTAAGTGTTGTCAGCCCACATCGAGTGCAAATATCAAAACTATTGAAGCCACCACTTCAAGTCAGATAACAGAATCTAAGGATGAACAAATTAAAAGAGTTGTTGCCACGCTTAACATGGCCAGCACCTCAACAGCTTGGACTAAAACAGGTTCTGTGTTTTTGGAGAAAAAATCACAGCATATGGTAAGTGAGAAATGTGACTATCAATTACAGGACATTGATGGACAGGGTAGAGAACCTCACAAATCCTGGCCACAAATGTACCTTGACGAGGAAGCAAAGTGTGCTAAAATGGATCCAGGTTGTCTCTTGATAAACTTAGTGAAATGACAATATAAAAGAAATAATTAACAGAGAAAGTCATGAGACTCCAGTACCTTGGCTAGTTAACTATCTAGTGATTAATTTATGTGGAGAAGCCCCATGCCTATAGGACAGTGCCAAAAAGTGGCCTGAGATAGTTTTCAGATTTCTGACTTTGAATCCTGTCTCTGTCACCTAATAGCCATGAAATTTGGGCAAGTTACACAGTCAACTTTTTCTTAGAAGTTACAGTGAAACCTACAAGAGCCAGGACTTGCTAGGACTGTCCTGCCCTTCTCCTGGGTGTTACAAGTTTTCTGCCTTTCATTGGGTGTTTTCTTTTTTTAATCATTCCCTGTTAAGAATCCTACCTCATAAACACCCAGTGAGTATTCCACCTCTAACTGGTTTCCACCTTACACAGGTTTTGGCTTTTATAGGTTTTTCTATATTTAGCGAACTTACTCAAGCTTAAGAAGTTCCTGAAAATATTTTAAATATCACTCCTGCAATCCTCCATACGTTCTCATGAGGGTACAGATCTTGCCCTGGATCTGTATCCTTCAAATGGTAGTCTGGATCTCAGTAACTCTTTGGGTTGGTCCTGTCCAGAAATCTGTGGCATTACATGTTTCTGGAGAATATACATAAAATTTAAGATTTCCTAATAAGACAGTTTTCTTGATTAGCTATTTGAAGTGATATCTATTGTTGTTAGATGCCGTCGAGTCAGTTCCAACTTATAGCAAGCATTTGCACAACAGAATGAAAACACTGCCTGGTCCTGTGCCATGCCCACAGTCATTTTTATGCTTAAGCTCTTGGTTGCAGCCACTGTGTCAGTCCATCTCATCGACAGTCATCCTCTTTTGCTAACCCTCCACTCTGCTAAGCGTGATGTCCTTCTCCAATGACTGGTCTCTGCTGACAACATGTCCAAAGTATGTAAGACACTGTCTTACCATCATTGCTTCCAGGAAGCACTCTGGTTGTACTTCTTCCAAAATGAATCTATTTGTTCTTTTGGTAGTCCATGGTACATACCATATTTGTCTCCAACACCACAATTCAAAGGCATCAATTCTTGTTCTGTCTTCCATGTTCATTGTCCAGCTTTTGCATGCACATAATGCAACTGAAAATACCATAGCTTGGGTCAGGTGCACCTTAGTCTTCATGACGACATCTTTTCAATACTTTAAAGAGGTTCTTTGCAGCAGATTTCACAAAGCCATCTGTCTTTTGATTTCTGGACTGCTGCTTCCATGGGCATTGATTTTGGAACCAAGCAAGATGAAATCCTTAGTGATACCCTGGTTGGCACAAAAGCTGAGGTGAAACAGAGAAAAGAGAAAGAGAAAATTTTGATCACTTCAGCTGTCTTAGCTGCTGTAACAGACATGCCACAATTAATGATTTCAACAGACAGAAATTGATTTTATCACACTTCCAGAGAGTAGGAGTCAGAATTTGGAGTAGGAGCTGTAGGGGAAGGCCTTCTCTCTGTGTTGGCTCCAGGGAAGGTTCTTGTGTCTTTGACCGTCTGCTCCTGGGCAGTGTCTGTGTGACTGGTGTCTCTCTTCTCATCTCTGCTTCTCTCACTTGCTTGTTTAACCTTTTTTTATATCCCAAAAGATATTGACTCAAGATATACCCTCATCATACCTCACTGACATAATAAACGTAACCCAGTCCTCACTGACATAAGCCTATTAACATAGCAAACAAAACCAATTCACAAAGGGGATTAATAACCACAGGCAGAGATTTGGATTTACAACACATACTTCAGGGGGACACAATTCAATGCATAACAACAACTTTATAGGTTGTCTTAAGACGTGTTTTGATCTACCTGTGGGTAAGTCTTGTGTGATTTTATAACCAAATATAACCTAAACAAAGCTTGTGCAGCATGGTCAGAAATGCTGAGTTTATAGACAGCTAAAGAAATGTTAGACTGTAACACTGGTAAACATCAAAATAGATTTTATGAACAATAATCCTAATAGTAGTAGCCTCTTTTTTTATGCCAATAACTGGCATTACAGTAAAGTTATTCAAATTTTTTGATTTAGTAAAAATTGATAATTATAAAAATATTTGCAAAGAACAGAAATAGAATACTGGAGTCTTCAAACACTGTACTAACTTTATGTTCAAATCTGTTCAAAACCCAGGATAGTTTAAATCATCTTCACTGAGCCATTTCCAAATTATATCTGGAGGGACATTTTAATTGAAATGATGGGCCTCATCCATCTTTTGCATCATTGTAAAACTTTGCCTCTCTAGAGTAAGGATGGTAGTAGAGAATAGGCCAGTAAGGTGAGACTGTATATAGCAAACTCTACTTTGCATAATGTTTGGTTTATATTTTTCCAGAAAGAAGAACAGAGTCTTGCTAATGAACCAGCACATCACTTTTTACATAGAATTATGAGTACATCTTCATACAACCAAGAAGACTTGATTTCATCTGCCGGGTACATTAAATTAAAGCAATACCAAAAATAGAAACCTGAAAGCACAGTTTGTGGGGGACATTGGCTTTCTGGGAGTGTATGAGTTGTGCAGATGGTTAAGTGCTTGACTACTAACTGAAAGCTTGGCTCTTTGCACCAACCCATCACAAAGCACCTCAGAAGAAAGACCTGGTGACCTTCTTTCAAGAGCTCACAGCCTTAAAACACTGTGGAGAGCCTAGTTATACGGTGCAACTCATGGGAGCCTCTTGAGCCAGTCAACTCAGTAGCAACTGATTTAATCTTTGTGGGTTTGTCTTTTGTTTTTTGTTTTTTGGTAAAAGTGTGAGTATTCAGCCCCACACTTTCCCTCAGTCCCTGCTCATTCCTCCTTTGACTTCTCACTCTAGTCCCTTCCTAAGCTTCTCCTTCCTACGTACTCCCCTATTTCTAGTTGCTTACCTCTACGTCCTTGTTTTAAGACCTGCTTTCCAATATAGTGATATCATGAATCAAGTATTTGCTAATTTGTTCAGGATATTTTAATCTGGGAGTCATTCACTGGGTTGACAATAGTTTTTATGCCATTAACTTAAAGGAATCCTGCTTATCACTCTTAGGTAGCTAAATCTTCCAATGGGTATCACTGCCTATAAGAAGAACCAAAAGACAAAAGGAGGGAAGTATAAATTAGAGCCTTCAGAGATGAATTCTAAAAAGTAATGGAACTTCTTCTGGGCACTAAGGATGGAGAGGATTCAAATTTGAAGGAGGCAATCCAAGTTGGGATAACTGTAGGAGAAAAATCTGGACTTTGTGCAGGGGCAGATTAACCAATGAGCAAGGTCAGCACAGGCTTACAGTAAGCAAGGTTATCCATGGGCTTACTTGTCTTTCCTCACTAATCTGTAGTACATAGTGCACAGTTTCACATGAGCTTCATTGCATCACACAAGTAAGCCCAGGAATACCTTGCTTAGTAGGTGACCCATCCTTGACTGTGTCATTTGTAGGGGACAGAGAGGAACAAAGTGAGCTATAGACTTGAAGTCTCACTAATAGCTAACACTTCTCTAAATTGTTAAGAAAATTAAGAAGCTGAAAGATAGTATTTTCTATCACAGGAGAAGCACTGGACATAAGAAGATCAATTTGGTTGCATCTATTTTTCTACTCAGTGCTGTGGATTTGTTTCTTTTTGAATTTATGCCAAGTGGGATATGTATTCCTGGTCCACCACTGCCTCTTTTCCTTGGCTTGATAGCTAGTTCAGCATTCACAATTTAGTAATGCAGGTCCCTCTCTATCATTGAAGAAGAGAAAGGGTACAAATCATAGCAAATAAAAGTCAATTTAGCAATCATTTTTATTTCATTTGGAAACTCAGAGATAAACTATTCCACATTTACTTCTGTATGAAAATAGCTGACAGATTATTCTCTTGCTTGACCAGAACTTCTTTCATTTATTTAAATGCATGGAAAATAAAATATTCTTTTTCTTTCATTTTTAGTGAAACTGCGGATTGTACCACAGATCCAAGAACTAACATGTTAGAAGGTTGGATTGACTTCTTTTTCTTAATTTAAATTAGAATATTCAAAAAGAAACTTTTTTACCTCTATGATGAATTTTTTAGATGTTAAACTCAAAGGTAACACTGTTTTACACCATCTCCAGTAGTGTGTCTACTTTTGGAAAAGGATCCAGTGATAGATAACATCAGTCGGTTGTTAAAATGAGCTAACTAGTTTGCTTTTAAGATACTGCTATTAAGATACCATTATTGATTTTAGTATACAATATGTAGTATGGTGTAAACTTATAATTACCATGTTGCTATGGAAAATATTTACAAAATGAATGTATTACAGTGATATTTTATATATATATAGTTTATGTATTTATGTCGATTTAGTTCTACTAAAATGACATGGTTTTAAAGCTAAATTTTTATTTGCTTACTTTAAAATCTACCTAGGGCAGACCTCACTTTCTCTTTTATTGCTATTAGTACTGACTCATTTTGAAATATGTGAGCACTTTTTAGTTTTTTATTGATAGCTCAGAGGCTCAACATGATTCCAGCAGTGACTCCACACACAAGAAGTAGAGTGTTGTGTTGACTCTGAAGATGACCTTGAACCTCAAACCACAGGATTACCATTTGCTCTTTTCAGACACGCAGCCCTCTCAGTGGTTACACAAGATGCTTACTCAATTTATGAATGGAAATTATTTTCATTGAAAGATAAATAAACAAAAAAAGTATATATGCTAGCACTGATAACACTAACATCAGAAAGATGTTATAACCAGAAATAATTACTGGATTGATTTTTGCATTACAGAATCGCAGGCTGTTAGAGCAAGAGAGAAACCATTTAGTGCTCATTAAAAGATACTCATTGCTGTTAAGTCAATTCCAACCCATAATGACCCTACAGGACAGAGTAGAACTACCCTAAAGAGTTTCTGAGGAGCACCTAGTGGACTCAAACTGTTGACCTTTTGGTTAGCAGCCATAATCTTCCTAATAATATTATAGATAAAGAAACTGAAGCACACGGTGAGAAATTGACATGTCCAAGGTCACTCTGAATCCCCATACTGTTTCCCAATCCTGCTAACTCTAAATTCAGTGTTGTATATGTATGTGTCTGTTTCCCAAATTACAGTGACCATTCTTAGTTCCTATATCCTTCAATAATACTGGACCTGTAAAATTCAATCATTTGTCAATTCATTCAAAATTTACTGAGAGTCTGCTTTGTACCTGATACTGTTCTAAGATACCAGCTTTAAATAAGACTAGGAAAGTCCTTGCCCTCATGGAATTTATATTGTAACTCAGGATGGGAATTCTTAAGAACAAGAACATAAGCAAGATAATTTCATGGATTCATAAGTGCATTGCATCCCACCAAAGATAGTAAATAGTCTCATTTCCATTCCACACATGAGGAAACCAAGATTCAGAGGAGTTAGGTTTAATTTTCCATTGTTCACATGGCCTTGAGTAGAGAAACTAAGACTCACGTGTAGGTTTTATGATGTGTTAGCAGGTTTGTTGTCTCTCTAGCAGTCTTTGTGAAACTTCTCTCGTAGTATCATTTATATCTCCTTGGGCTGAATTTCGTTAACTGGCATAGTCAGGCAACATTTAGCTCTGTGATAGTTCTACCACATTCCTTCAGGCTTATTGTTCAAACCTATTCTGATTCTTACCAGAAGTAACCCTGTCAAAAGACCAGCACCTTCCTCTCTGACAATCCTTAAGCTTGGAAACCTTTTTCATTCGTTTTTTTTTTTTTTTAAAGTAATTAGCTATCTACAATCCATGTCACAGCTGTAGAGAGAATATCTATAGTGTAAATATCATCTATAGTGTAACACCTCTTAGGTAACAGACAGGTTCGTAACTATTGAGTGATTTATACATATATATGTAGTTTTTTTTCTCCTACATTACATTTCGTCTTTCATAGTTCTGAGTGAAGAGTTAAGATATGCCCCAGCATTTTAGGGATCTAACCTCTTTTAGCCTTGTTCTTATTATCTATATGAGGTCTGACAATTAAGTTCATGAATTAGCCACTGTGTGCTTATGTTGGCAGGACTGTACAAACAATTCAGTAAGATTTCATAACCTTGGTATATCAGTGTCTCACAGCTGTGTTCATGTTGACGTGTGACAGTCTTTCTGAGTGGTATTCATTATTGCTGTTGCATGTTTTTGTGTGCTGTCTTGACAGTGTTGGAACTTGAATTAGAGCAATGAACATACATTAAGTTTCTTGCTAAACTTCGTAAGAGTGGGAGCAAAATGAGGGCCATGTTAGTCCAAATTTATGGGAATAATGCCATGAAGAAAATGGCAGTGTACAAATGGATTAAACGTTTTTCTGAGAGGAGAGACAGCATCACTGATAAGGAGAAGTCAGGGCAGCCAGTAACAAGCAGAACTGATGAAGACATTGCAAAACTTCATCAAATTTTGCATCAAAATTGTCAGCTGACTGTGAAAAACATAGTAGACCAAGTAAACATTGGTACAGAAACAGGAAATTCTTAACTGAAAATCTTAGCTTGAGAAAAGTGTGCACAAAAATAATCCCAAAGAAGCTCACCAATGAACAAAAGCAAAGGAGAGTCGAAGTTTGGCAAGACCTTTTGGAGAGGCAAGACGATGTTGTGGGTTATTACTGGTCGTGAAACATGGGTGTAGCAATACAATCCTGAAACAAAACATTAAAGTGCACAGT
Source organism: Heterohyrax brucei (assembly GCA_028571685.1). Taxonomy (NCBI): domain Eukaryota; kingdom Metazoa; phylum Chordata; class Mammalia; order Hyracoidea; family Procaviidae; genus Heterohyrax; species Heterohyrax brucei. Next base: position 93,659,404 of record CM053146.1, read on the forward strand.
GGAAGTCAGTCAATTCTCTGTGACCAAAAAAGTGCCATCAGTCCAAATCCAGACTCAAAATGATGTTGCTAACCTTTTTTGGTATCAGAGAGATTATTCATTATGAATGTGCACCAACTGGGCAGTTAACCAAGTTTACTATTTGTAAGTGCTGCAAAGGCTGAGTGAAAGAGTTAGACAAAAACAACCTGAGCTTTTTGCCAACAACTGATGGCTCTCACATCACAACAATGCACAAGCTCACGTGGCACTGTCCGTGAGGGAGTTTTTAGACAGTAAACAAACAACTGTACTGGAACAACCTCCCTGCTCACCTGATCTGGCCTCCAATGACTTTTTTCTTTACCTCAGGATAAAGGAAGTGTTGAAAGGAAGACATTTTGATGACATTCAGGACATCAAGTGTAATATAATGACAGATCTGATGGCCATTCCAGAAAAAGAGTTCCAAAATTGATTTGAATGGTGGACTAGGCACTGGTGTTAGTATATAGCTTCCCAAGGGGGTTACTTCAAAGGTGACTGTAGTGATATTGAGCAATGAGGTGTGTAGCACTTATTTAGCAAAACCAATTGTCAAAACTTGTACACTGGAAAAAATACATCTCCTTCTATTTGCCTAAATCCTATGATTCATTGACAAAAAAAAAAAAAAAAGATAAGATTTGTGATGATATTATGCATGCCTCAGAAAAAAGATTATTTTTCAATGTTTTGTTTTGCCCACAGAAGGTGGTCAGGAACCAATGCAAGACAAGGCAAACAGTGTTGAGGTAAATATCTTTAAATAGCATCTAACTGGGATATAGTAGGCCCCTAAGTGGTGCAAGCAGTTTTTGATTGGCCACTAATCTAAAGGTTGGCACTTTGAACCTATCTGTTTGGTCCATGGGAGAAAAGCCTGGGGGTCTGCATGTAAAGATTATAGCCAAGAAATATTTACCAGTTCTATGCTATACACATGTGGTCACCTAGAGTCTAATTGACATAACACCAGAGAGTATTAATTGGGTGCTAAGTAGTAATGAGTTGTAGTTGATGATGGCCCAGGGTCAAACCAGGGACTTTGTGCTATGATTTGAAAGCCATCAGGAAATAATGCCCTGTTCACAACTCCCTTATACCCAGATCTCTCCCTCTGGCTAAAGTCTATCCCTGGTAGCTGAAAATTCTTTAATCAAAACTCTCACCTTTGATTAAACGCACAGAATAAGCCCCTATCTCTTCTGACCACCTAAGTGAAGTTCGATTTATTAGCTCTCTTGTGTCAGCCTGTTGAGAGAAACCTAAAGGAAATGAATCACTTGTCATTGCCCAGTTTGGGTGGACCCCAGTGGGAATCTAGTGGGGAAGGAGGGGAGGTAACAGATGCCTCAGGGATGAGGGGACTTAAAGGGAATGTGTGTTGGTTCCACTTGATCCTCTTTGTTCCTGAGGTCTGCTTTTTTAAAGGCAATCTTCCAATCTTCCTCTTCCCTAAATGTTAGGATGTTTCAATTGAGAATGCAAGCTACAGATCCTCTTCTCTACCTTTTATTTTAATTTCCTTTTTGGTTCAGTTTAATCTTGCAAGCAAGTGCACTCAATATACACACAATCTATCAATTTTATCCAGTCACTTCTTAGTATCAAAATGTAGAAAATTATTAGAACCAGCTCTGAAAATCCTGTAACTCATACTGAAGATAGCTTTTGCCAGAACTTCCAAAGATAGTGTGTTAATTTTCTCCTTAACTTAATCATTATTTATGAATATAGATATCTAGATGACAACCTCAGCCTTTACTTAGAGGCTCAAACTTTTCAAATAATATGACAGTAAAGAGGTTGTGCTGAATATCTAGACAAGGGACTTTTGACAGGCCATTCTGCCAGTGCAAATTCCTGTCTAAACTGGACCTTTTTGCTTCATTTTCCTTTCCTTCATGTCCTGCTTTTTCTGTGGTAAAAACTATAGTTAAGGCTGTTGTCCGGTCTCCTTTTGGCTAAGTAGAGTAAGTACACACCAGTCTCTCTCTCACTGATTACAACTGAAAACTCTGGACAACTACTGAAGATTCTGAAAAATAAATAATGGCAGAAGACTGGGAGAGAAATAAAATCTAGAAAAACCAATACTACTATGAGTTTTTGAGCATTGTTTCTTCCCATGTCTCTTGACATAGACATAAAACCAAAAAACCTGTTGCTGTTGAGTCAACTCATAGCAACCCTCTAGGACAGAGTATAACCGCCCCATAGAGTTTCCAAGGGACACCTGGTGGATTTGTACCACTGACCTTCTGGTTAGCAGTCATAGCACCTAACCACTACACCACCGGAGTTTCTGGCTCAGACACAGGGCAGTTCAAATGCTGCAATAACAAACCTAGAGGGAAAGGATAGAATAAGCGGCAACAGAAATCATGGCTTTCTGTCAGAATCAAGACTTCTGTTCTTGTGGGACTGAGACTGGGAAGAGGGTAGTGGGGTGAGGTGGGCAGGAGCGCAGGCAGGAATCACCACTTGTTCCCTCAGTGCTTCCTGCACCCAATCTCTTGTCCTTGTTTCAAGTCAAGTTCCAGTTGTAAAGCTGCATGTAGTGGTAGCACTGGCTTCTTAAGACACGTAATACTAATCAGAGGAGTTTGGAAAAGGGTCTGTGTTAGCCTGAGAAGCAGGAAATGAAGGAAACTCTGGGTTTTGTTTTGTTTTGTTTTTGTTTTTCTATCTCTGCTTTCTCTTAACACTTTACTCCGGAGGAAAAAGCAGTCATGGGAAGTGCAAGACAGCATGCAATAGCACAAGGTGACAAAAACCCTAACAATCTAACCATAGAACCAGAAAAGGGAGATGTTAAGAGACTGAGAGGGACCACAGAGAGGAAGAGGGATCTTGAGGAAGACATTTTCTAAATTTGTTTATAAGATAACCCTGACCTGTGCATGCATGGAACTGACATAAAGTTACACAGATAAAAAGGCTTTCAGAACTGTGAACTGTGATGTTCATAGTGGTACCAACACTGAAAAAACTTTGGAAACTAAACTTACAGTGGAACTACAGTCTATAGAAGGCAAGTAAGTAGAACGAACCTAAGTGAGGTGATTACCTGCTTAAAAAGTATCCACCTTCTACAGAGGATTTTAGCAGGAATGTGATTCTCATAGCTTAGTCAAAATGTCCAAGACAAAAATAATGTATTACTCAACATAAAATTTTCAAGGGGAAGCAAAAGAAACTCCTAGGTAACCAGTATTTTGGAATTTTCAGACAAAAGTTTTAAAGCATCTGTTATAACAGTGTCCCGTTAAGTAAGGACACTCTTGAAACTAAAAGGACAATAGAAGTTCTTAGCAGAACTTAAGCACATCCAGTCTTCTTAGACAACCTGGTGCCATCTGTTCCCTGTTGATTCTTTAGATCAAGGAGTGTCAACTCTGGATGTACATAGACTCATGTGGGCATTGTTAAAAATTTACAATACCTAGACATCCTCAAGGATTTCAATTCACTTGATATGGGACTCAGGGATTCATACTTAAAAAAAATAATAAAAGTCTGTAGATAATTCTGTGGTACAGCCAAAGTTGAGAACCAGTGTTTTAGATTTTCTCTTACCCACTGTATTCTTGATGTATCCTGTTTTTCAATATAATAAGCTACCTTGTGTCCTCTTAACAGAACTAAGCAAAGACTCTTATGATAATATGCTCTGTCTTTACATAATCTGTGTACAGCAGCACAGCTATCATGTGTCACATAGATTTAGGCCTTCATTAATTTCTTCACTTCATCTTCTAACTGCCAGCACCATAGAGTAACTACACTGAAGTCCAGCTACTTGCCCCAGGCTATTTTATGCCTGTCTGGGACAGTCAATTTTTCAGCATTTTAAGGGCTGACACAGGTCTAGAGAGTAAAAATAATAGCAGAGCTCTTATCCTTGTCCTAACAGCTTGATGTAGCCATTTTACAGTTCCAGACTCCACAGTTCCTAAGATTCCCATAAAAGGAAGTTGAAGTGATGAAGTGAACATACCTTTTGTTTGTTTTTCTTCATCATTATCCTTGAAAAAGATCTGTAACTTATTCTAGTTCAGCACAAGGAAGGAGCAGACAGATAAAGTCCGGAATTATTTGTGACTTAAGATACCTGAGATTTTTAAATCATCCTTTGGTGGTACCACAGCTCACACTCATGACAAGAGCCAATAATAAGCATCATAACTGGCAAAATTTATGAGCCTAAGTCTCAGAAAAAATTCTCCAAGACTACGGAAGACATGTTATTACAATGAATGGCACAGTGGATATGAAGCATCTCTTGGGAGGTTTCTAGATATGCCTAATGTTTACTGTCTACCAAAGACTAAATTAGTGTTTCACTTTGTCTTCGCAGTTTTTCACTATCTATGAAGGATACCACAGAGTTACTCAGAGTGAATGTCCCTCAAAAGAAGCAATTTCAGGTATAAAAAATGTTGTCATTTTAAGAACTGATATTAAATTTTCCATTACATAATTTAAATTTAAAATTTGGACCTTACCCTCTTGCAAAGAATGATACCCCCTTGCAGTATCCATACCTATTGTCAATATATTACATACCTCTTGCTTATGTTATGCACTGTGTATACGTATTTGAGTGTATGAACTATAGGCAAATGGAATGAGATTAAGCTTTGAAGTCAGGTAGAGCTGACTTCAAAAATAATTATACACTTACTTTTGTATAGTTACTAACTTAGTCAACTGGTGCTGTTGTACCAGAATTAGCACAAGAGGATGGCTTTACAAAAAAGAAGTTTATGTTCTCACAATCCAGTAGGCTACAAGCCTGGCTTCAGAGTGCCAGAACTGGGGAATATTTTCTCTCTGTGTTAGCTCTGGTAAAAGGTTCTTGTGCTGCATCAGTCTTCCTTTGGTCAGTGCAGGAGCCTCAAGGCCAAAGGACACACTCTGCTCCTATCACTGGTTTCTTGGTAGTATAAGGTTCCACACTCTGTGCTTGCTGCATTCTCCTTTTATCTCTTGTAGGATAAAAAAGGTAGTGAAAATCACACCCCAAAGAAACTCGCTTTACATAGGGTCAGGGAGTGACCTTAATAGGAGTATTAGAGTCCCACCATAATCCTCCTTGCCATAAACCAGTCTTTCCCAGTTAACCACCAGCAGACACTGGGATTTATAACATAGAAAAATTGTTAAATGGAGAACAAGCACACAATAGTGGGAATCATGTCCAAGCCAAATTACCATACACATTTTGGGGGGAGGACACACTTCAATTCATGACAAATAGCAATTTGTAGTTTATTGTGCAGTTCTTTTACTTGAACCTCATCACAAAGCATTAACAGAGAAAGGAACTAACATTAGGTACCACCTTATGGATCAGGAGTTCTGCTAAGTGCTTTTCTCAGTCAACCCTATGAAAAAGAACTATCCTTATTTTCTTAAGGCCGAAAGTGAGAGTTATTAAGGAGGGAGATGAGACTAGTTTATCCTAAGTCACCCCACAGCTGGTAAGCTTTAGAACTGGGCTTCTAACAGATCTACCTGACTTCAAAGCCTAATCTCATTCCATTTGTCTATAGTTCATACACTCAAATACATGTATACAGTATGCAGTATAAGCAACAGGTATGTACCATAAACAACAGTAGTATGTTGAGCAGGGGGGTGTGGCTTACCAAGGAGTTTATTACTGCTCAACTCCAGTACTTGCTATGCTGGACTGTTGCCAGGGCTTCCAATTTTTCAAGAGAAGATAGAGATAGAATTTCTTACAACTTAAAAATCATATTACAAAATCATGTAAACCTTGTCAATCTGATTTTTAAATCACTTTAAAAAGTCCTGAGTTTTACATGTTATCAAGTAATTCAGTTTTTGGGAAAACCTTAGTGGCCAAATTTGTATCCTACACACACACTATTCTCTTTATGCATATTTTAAAGTCCCATTTTACAGAAGGAAAAAAAGAGGTAAACAGTCTTCTTGAGGTTACATAGTTAACGAATAAAAGAGCCTGGGCGCAAATTTAGGTCTTCTGACTTTCACCCTATATTCTTCCTTCCCTCCATACATACAGTTGTCTCATTTATTTGCTATTCCATCCAAGAATGAGGCATATGTTGAGTGGTGCCCAAGCATAACTTGTAGTTTTGCTTTAGCAAGATTAACTGGAAACCACAAAGGTTCACATTCCTCTCTGGGGATGAGCTTTATGTGTGTTATTAATTTAAGATATCAGCCACTTAGCAATCTGGAGCAATATACAAGAATCTAATACTGATAGCACATTTGGAACAGAATTCTCAAGTGTCTATCCAGGGACCACTTGTATCAGAATCACCCAGAATACTTGTTAGCAATACAGATTTATTGTTAACAGATTTGTGGACCCTCTAGAGACTGGCCCACTTAGTATCTTTGGGTAACAGTGTCACCGGGGAACTAAGAGGAGTTCATGCTGCATGCTGCAAATAGCCAATCTTTAAAACAGGGGTAAGGTGAGAATCAAGACATTTATTGCAAGGAGACAGAGGGGATACGTTCCTCCAAAATCTGCCTCCCCAAAATGGAGACTAACTGGAGTTTTTATAGAGAAGAGGATTGAGGTTTTATGAGTCCTATGAATTTATAGAATGTTAATCTTCTCTGTTGTTGTTGCTAGGTGCTATCAAGTCAGTTCTGACTCATAACGACCCTATGCACAACAAATCAAAACACTGCCCGGTCTTCTACCATGCCCACAATCATTTTTATGCCTAAGCCCATGGCTGCAACCACTATGTCAATCCATCTCATCAAGGATATTCCTCCTTTTTGCTGACTTCCACTCTACCAACATGTCCAAAATATATGACACAGTCTCACCATCTGTGCTTCCAGGGCGCACTCTGGTTGTACTTCTTCCAGAACAGATCTGTTGGTTCTTTTGGCAACCCATAGTACACTCAGCATTCTTCTCCAGCACAACAATTCAAAGGCATCAATTCTTGTTCCATCTTTATTCATTGTCCAGCTTTCACATGCGTATAACGCAATTGAAGATACCATGGCTTCGGTCAGGAGCACCTTAGTCTTCAAAGTGACATCTTTGCTTTTCAGTATTTTAAAGAGGTGTCCTACAGATTTTCCCAGTGTAGTGCATCTTTTGATTTCTTGACTGCTGCTTCCATGGACATTGTGGAACCAAGTAAAATGAAATCCTTGACAATCACAATCCTTTCTCCATTTGTCATGGTCTTGCTTACCCATCCAGTTGTGAGGATTTTCGTGTTTTTGATGTTGAGGCACAATCCATTCTGAAGACTGTAGTCTTTGATCTTCATCACTAAGTGTCTCAGTCACCAGGTACTGCTCTAACAGAAAATACCACTAGTGGAAGGTTTCATGAGGAGAAGCTTTTATTGTCACAGTCTGGTAAGCCACAAATCCATTCATAAGTTACAAGTCCATTCAGAATAACAAATCATCACAGTCCAGTAGCTGAGTCCACATCCAGTGAGAGCATCTCGGCACAGGAACCTCGGGTCCAAAGGACATGCTCTGCTCTTGGTGCTTCTCTCTCGGTGGTTTGAGGTTCCCAACTTTCTCAGCTGACTTCTCTCCCTTGTATTTCACAAGCTTGCGTCTCGCCTCACTAGCACAACTGCAAACCATTCTCCATCATCGATATCACAGAGGCGGGATTCAACAGGATTCAACACATGGGAGGAAGGACACCATATTAGAACTCCTAACCAAGTCAAGTCAACACATAGATTTTTGAGGGGACACAATTCAATCCATGAAACTAAGTGTTTCAAATACTTTTTTACTTCCAGCAATCAAGGTTGTATCATCTGCATAACACAGGTTGTTAACAAATCTTCCTCCAATCCTGATGCATCCTTCTTCTTCATATAGTCCAGCTTCACTGATTATTTGCTTGGCAAGCAGATTGAAAAGACATGGGGAAAGTACACAACCCTGATGCACACCTTTCCTGACTTTAAATCATGCAGTGCCTCGTCATTCTATTCTCAGTGACTGCCTCTTGATACATGTACAGATTTCTTAAGAATACAATTAAGTGTCCTGGAATTCCTATTCTTTGCAATATTAGCCATAATTTGTTATGATTCACACAGTTGAATACCTTTGCATAGTTAATGAAACACAGGAAAACATCTTTCTGGTATTCTCTGCTTTCAGCCAAGAGCTGTCTGACATCAGTAATAGTATCCCTGGTTCCACATCCTCTTCTGAATCCAGCTAGAATTTCTGGAAGCTCCCTGTCGATATATTGCTACAGTCTTCATTAGGTGGTCACAGTGGTTGTGTCTTAGAAGTGTTGAAATCTTAATTGGTGTTTGGGGCTCAGACTTGGTCTGGCTATCACATAATCTCCCCGCAGATTCCTAATCTCCCCGCAGATTCCTTTGTTTTTCTTTTAGGTTCTTTAAACTTTTATCCCTTGTTTTTCCACAGTGGAGAGCACAGTTTTGTCCTTAACCTTGAGAGAAACTAAGGGAAACAATGGACTTATGCTTGGAGACAGAGTAAGGGGAAAAAAAAAGATGCAGTTTCTGCTCAAGATGCAGCCCCTTATTTTACTTTGCCTGTTCCAGTAGTGTCCAGAAATCTATATATTTTTAATAAGACCCCCATATTTCAAGAGCACAGCTTACTATCGCTCCTCTAATGAGAACTTCAGAGTGTGGTCTTTTATCCGTTAACTCAGCCCTGTTACCAAAATATTTTTCTTGTTTTAGAGTTTATGTCTGTCACCTAATGCAATTTTGTCTTTCTTGTTACAAAATTTTGGCTTGGCTTTTTTACTTCATAGGTCTTCCTTGTTAGGTTCTTCTTATTTAAAAGTAACAGTCTTTTAAAAATGTAAACAAAGTTGTGGTTTTTTTAATTATGGTTAAATTTGCTGTCTGTTAACTTTAAGGAGCCCTAGTAGCATGCTGGTTAAGCACCCAGGTGCTAATCAAAAGAACAGCAATTTGAACCTACCAGTTATTTCATTGGAGAAAGATTTGGCAATCTGCTTTTGCAAAGATCAAACAAACCTAACAAACCCACTGCCATTGAGTCAATTCCAACTCATAGCTACTCTACAGATCGGAATAGAACTGCCCCACAGAGTTTCCAAGAAGCACCTGGCAGATTTGAACTGTCAACCTTGTGGTTAGCAGATACAGCACTTAACCACTATGCCACTAGGGTTTCCTTTTAAAGATTACAGCCTTAGAAACCCTAAGGGGAAGGTTTATGCTGTCCTATAAGGTCATTATGAGTTGAAATTGATTCAGTAGCAATGGAATGCATTATCTTAGCTTTAACTAGACAAGATTATCTTAGTAAGGAAAATAAGCCTAGGTAACTGCAAAAGATACTGTCATGTACTGGAATTCAGAAAATAGGAGTTTTTTACTTCATGTTTTATGTGGCTTGGCATTTTATGTTGTATGTTTTCATGTTTATTACATCCTATCAGGACACATCTGGAAGGCACATAAATACTCATGTATGTCTTGCAGTAATCTCTAAAAGTCCTGTGCACTGAATGAATGGTATAAAAAATAAATCCAAGTGCAGCTTCTTTTATTAGTTCATATTAAATAAAATCACTGAGGGTCAGTCAACCAAAAAGTTGGTCCAAGTAGGTGAGAGGTGATAACATTTTGAATGCATTTCTGCTTTCACCTGAGCCTTCTGAAATAGACACCTTCACTCCTTGGAGTTGAAAATCACCTTTACGTGTGACTTCAGCTCCCTGTCATTTTCCAGTGTTATCTGCTGGGAAGGAGAAGCAGGTTCTGCACACCTGACTAGAGAAGCACTGGGGCACAGTAAGCATGACAATGCCGTGAGGAGAGTCAGAGAGCCTGGTCCGTAAGCCCCAGCCTGGCCACTGTCTACTCATGTGAACTTAGGGAGAACATTGGACCTCACCAGGCTTCAGGGTCCTAAAGCATTCTTCTTGTTTTCTCCCCATGAGTGCTTGAAGAATCAAATTAAAAGAATCTTTGTGGATGAACACATTCTTTTATAAATGTCAATTTCTAAATCTTAAACCATTAATGCTGTAGGATGGCTACCACAATTAAAATGTCTAATAGATGTTTTTTCTATAATCCTTTCTTGTTTTGTTCACAGAAATTCCCAAGTCTACTGTTTCCAAACAAGGGTCTAAAATGCTGGCAAAGGTATCTTCAGCTCTGTCAAAAGTGTTTTCCCGATCTAACACTGGTGTCTCCAAGTCTTCCCCACCACCTCACCAGAAGGAGCACTAAAGCTACTATACGTGGTATAAGTAGCATGTCTGCCTTACAAAATAAAATGTTTTTTAAAACGAAACATGTTGTCCTGTGAGATTATCCTTGTAGTAATGAAATAAGAGCTAAAGAATATAAGAGGTACAGGGGTAAGAGTTTGATAAATGATTTTGATAAGCATTTTGGTATGAAAAGGGACCAAGCACCAATATTATTTATGGGGGTTAGAAACTGAAAGTGAACCAATAAATCAGAGGATCCTCAAATATCCACCAGAAAATAAGGTTGGAATTGAAATAAACAAATTTTTGAGGATGGTCTGAACAAAATGACAAGTGGATTATTTTTGTCCCTCAGTAGAAACATGTCTTAAATGTTAAAGAGTATGATTGACAAAAATAGAGCTAAATTCTAAAATAGCTATGAAACTGACTGATCCACATTTAAAAGTAAATTCAGAGGCTCAAATAAAAGTATTTATGCCAAACAAAGGGAATAGATATTTACCACTTGAAGCTAAAGTATCATCAGTTCTTAAAATATATTCTGGGCAAAAAGTGAATAAAGCGCTATTATGGTAGTTAATAGCTGTGGATAAAACACATATCTGCACAAATGATCCCTTTTCAGAGAGTTCACCTCTGGACCACATACCCTCAATCAGTAAATTATTGATTGTAAAATTGTTAAATCATTTATATAATTTTTTTTCCACAAATATAAACCTAAGACTTTTTTTTAACAGTATAAAAAGTAGTCTGGAAAAATTTAGCAAGATGGCTGTCTGCTGTTAGGTGTCATCACGTCAGTTCTGACTCATAGCAACCCTCTGCACAACAGATCAAACCACTGGCAAGCCTTGTGCCACGTCCACAATCGTTTTTATGCTTAAGCCCGTTGCCACAGCCGCTGTGTCAGTCCATCTCATCAAGGGTCTTCCTCTTTTTTGCCAACCCCCCAACTCTACCAAGCAAGATGTCCTTCTCCAAGGACTGATCCCCCCGACAACATGTCCAGAGTATGTAAGACACAGTCTCACCATCTTTGCTGCCAAGGAGCACTCTGTTTGTACTTCTTCCAGAACAGATCAGTTGGTTCCATTAACATCAATTCCCCTGTTTTCCTTGTCACTGTCCAGCTTTCACATGCATATGATGTGACTGAAAATACCATGGCTTGAGTCAGGCGCACCTTAGTCTTTACTTTTTGAAACTTTGAAGAGGTCCTTTGCAGCAGATTTTCCCGGTGCAATACGTCTTTTGATTTCTTGACAGGTGCTTCCATGGGCAATGATTGTGGAAACAAGCAAAATGAAATCCTTGACAACCTCAATTACCATTTATCATGATGTTGCTTGCTGCTATAGTTGTAAGGATTTTTGTTTAATATTGAGGTGCAATCCATACTGAAGGCTGTAGTCTTGGATCTTCATCGGTAAGCATTTCAAATCATCTTGCCTTCTCACTAGTAAGGTGGTATCACAGGTCACTAGTAAGACTTCCTCCAGTTTTGATGCCTCATTCTTCTTCATATAATCCAGCTTGTCAGATTATTTGCTAAGCATACATATTGATAAAGTATGATGAAAGGATACAACATGGATGCTAACTAGCTCAGTAATGAATTTTTCAGCAGTCTTTATACTTGCTATTTTACAATATAGTTCCAACTCCATCATACTTGCCTTGGCAATATAAAGTCCAAAAGGTAGAAAGGTAGTTTGGACAGGCGGCAAAGAATGTCAAACATCATTGCCATGTACTCCAGTACTTACTCATTATTTTTTTAGGTAATGTGATATCTTCTCTTTAATCTGAAGTTTTCTTGACAATAGCTAGGGATAGTGTAGAAACATAAAGAAATTTTGTTTTACAGAACTAGCTTTTCTTCAGTTAGGTTAATGCAATTATGACAGAGAGCTCCAAAAATGAAGATATGATTGTATAATAAGCAGAATCTCTACACACCAATGATGTGAAATTATCCAATTAGTGGATCAGTCATTTTAAAAAATACAGAAATTGTATAACCTGTGGTTGCAGTACCTTTTTGGAAGTCATAGTTGAGAAACAGCTGACAGACCAATCCAGAATTTTTTTTTTTTTTTGGAACACTGACTCCACATCAGTGTGCAGAAGTTACCAGTGTTGTTGGAAATGTAATTAAAAGTATTACCTAAATCAGTGAAGTTCCCTAGTCTTAGATATTACATGCTAATAAACTGCCTTTTCACATAGCAGACAGTTATACTGTAAAGATTTCTAGCAAAGCTTTTGTCTGTGTTTTCTCAACTAGGTAAACAAATAAGCAAATCTTGAGCAGCTGGAATGCACCCTGTATTTAGAGATTTAGTAAGTATTTAGAGATTTAACATGTAACAGCTACATACTCTATGACATAAGACATCTTAATGATGATGAAAATTTCCAATTTTCTCCATTCTGGAGGAAGAAACTAAGTTTAGGATTAGTTCTCAGTGCTCTCAGAAGTAAGAAAAATGTAGTTGAATTATTGATTTACTTTAAGTCCCAAGAAGCGCCTTCATCCAGAACAGATTCTGTGTTACATGTCGTGTGTTACAAGAAATATTGACCTTGTTTATGGCTAAACTAAGGCAAAGATTCTAAAAACTTATGGAAGACTGAACTTAAAAAAAAAAAAAAAAAATTGCCTGTTACCTGACAAAAATCTGTGGCAACTGAAATCTCTAGAAGTCACATTAGTCTTCTGACTATTGGTATTGAAGAATATTATTTAAACTGATAAAGCATTGAAAGGGTTTCTCAGGCTGTTGATATTTATACTAGTGTACTGAAACAAGGATTGTCAGATGTTTTATCTAAGAGCCAAATACTAAATGTTTTAAGCTTTGAGACATATTTTCTCTGTGCAAATTTAATTTCATACAATTTTCACATTTCACAAATATTCTTTTAGTTTTTTTCCAATTAGTTATCTAAAAATGTAAAATTTATTAATCTGTGGGCTGGGCAAAAACAGACAGTGCAGGCCAGATTTGGTCCCTGAATTATAGTTTGCTGACGCCTGTGCTATGGCCATCAGGAACACTCAAATAATTGGATATTAAATTATCTCTACAAAATAATGACTTTTAATAGTGAAGTTTCAGATTCTCTATCATTTTAAAAAGTAGTTCATAAGATCCAGTTTGAGCTTTTAGTAACGTAGTTATTTAATAAATGGTCAGGAAAGAGCATGATCGTGCTGCTAAAGTGTATGCCAAGCTAGGAATTTTTTTTAAAAAAAGGAAAGTTAGAATAAGATTAACTCATGGTACATTTCTAGTTTTATATGATTTCTTACTTTGGAAACAAATAACCAAAATGGATAGAGACTTTACTTCAGAGTATTTGGTAGTCATTTCCATAAAAATTAACCTCCTTTGGAAACTGAAATTAAAACGTTTAACAAAAACTGAATGTAGTATAGCAGAGTTGAGAAGAGCATGTATAAGGGGAAGGAAGTAGTAGGCATACCCACATTAGGGTCCTAAACACTGATAATCTGTAGTGCCCTTTTCTTCTTGCATATTTGAACATTTGTGAGCTATATATACATGTATGTGTGTCTGTGTGTGTGTTAGCTGTCTATGATGCAAGTTCTTTTTAAATGCCACAGTAATATTAGTGTAATAGTAATATGAAAGTGGTATATCTCATTTAGTGGTATGGAATGAATTGCATTATAAAATTCTTAGTTCAGGGCACTAAGGTTTTTACGATATACCACATTTTCTACCAAAAGAATATGCTACATATTCTACAACAGCAAAGAAAAAGAGTCAATGAACTTAGTCATTTCAGCAATCGGTGTAAAATTCTGTTGACCTCTCACAACGAAAAATTGACTTTTGCCATGGCTCATATTTCATGTTTGAGTTTGTTTCATAATACATGGTATACTTATAAATGATCAAATGAAAACATGTCATAAAAGAAAATAACATTGATCGAAAACAACTACTACAACAAATTACTAAATTTTGTTTTTAGATACATCTTTCGTCTTTCTTCTCCATAAAAGCATTACATTCTGTTCTTTGTTCTTACAAATTCTTCAGTAATTACATCACAGGTGAGCTGTTAAATATCTACTTGCAAACATAGTAAGGATAATTCAGTCTTTCTTGAATCATATGCTGAGGGTTTTGGGATCTTTTTAGGGACAAAAATGAGCATTTTGTTGTGCAGTTTGTGATCATTAAAACTAGGGAATGTGCATAAAGCAATTACAACATTGAGAAATACAGAATGTATTTCATCATCTATTATGGAATCATAGATGCTTATATGAGTGAAATTTGTATTTTCTGAGTCTAAATTTAGTTCTCATGTAAGAATAAAATAGTTGAACTTCTTTATAAGGGTCTATTTTTAAGTTTGGCCTAGTTTCTTGGATGACTTCACACGTTCTTCATCAAAATATATACACATTGTTTAAGAAGGATAATCTATTTGAAAGGATTTCATACGTGTTTGCCCTTTTTTCAATGCAAGATTCAGGTGTGTCAATGAGGGTGTATGTGTGTTTGCGTGAAATTGTTGTCTGACACACAATGATACTTCTGAAACCCTTCCATCATTTTTTTCTTTCTAATGCCTCTGTGAAGGTGTACTACTTGAAAAATCAGTATTTGACAGTATTTCATGCATGTCAAAGGTTTCAAAACCTTTCTTTAAATTATGTAAATAATGACTGGTATAGATCTTCAAAAACCAAAACCCAACTCACTGCCATCAAGTCGATTCTGATTCATAGCGACCCGATAGAACAGAGTAGAACTGCCCATAGAGTTTCCAAGGAGTGCCTGGTAGATTTGACTAGCTGACCTTTTGGTTAGCAGATGTAACAACCACTACACCACCAGGGTTTCCATAGATCTACATATAGTTTCAAATTTCAGAAAGCATGACTCATATGCTGCAATATATTATTCCACATAACCATTTTGTTGGTGATGTTTTCAGCTTCTCTTTTAGTATCTCTTTTTTTGTGTATGGTCTCCAGCAATATTTTCTATGTTATCTAGAATCTGAGTGTACAGTATCAGGATTGTACCTATGCACTTCCCAATGTGCATCGGAAAGACTTTAATACTCAGCCATTGCCTATATACATTTTAAGAGCTAGCCACTGTTGAGTACAGGTGGCAAAAAATATGTAACTGAACACTAAAAAAAAAAAACTGTTTTTAAACAGTCTACTGTACTATGTTCTACCAGATTAAATGAATGTGTAGCACATGATGAAAAGAAGCCATTGGTTTTGCAAAATCTGATCATGCAATCTCTGGTATCATTTCTATCACCAAGACCATATTTTCCAACTATCAGTCCTTCTTTGTTTACAACTTTTGCATTCCAATCACCAGTAATTATCAATGCATCCTGATTGCATGTCTGACCAATTTGGGACTGCAGAAGCTGGTAAACATCTTCCATTTCTTTATCTTTGGCATTAATAGTTGATGCATAAATTTGAGTAATAGTCATATTAACTTGCCTTCATTGTAGATGTATGGATATTTTCCTATGACTGACAGCATTGTACTTCAGGACGAGTCTTAAAGTGTTCTTTCTGATGATGAATGTATCTAGACCTCACCAGATGGAATACACAGGAATCACATCAACTATATCTGTGGAGGAAATGATGGAAAAGCTCAATATCATCAGTCAAAACAAAACCAGGTGCTGACTGTGGAACAGAACATCAATTGCTCATATGTCAGTTCAAATTGAAACTGAAAAAGATAAGAGCAAGTCTGTGTGAACCAAAATATGACCTTGAGTATATCCCACCTGAATTTAAAGACCACTGTAAGGACAGATTTGCTGTCGTGAACACTAAGACCAAAGACTAGATGAATTGTGGAATGACATAAAAGTTATCATCCATGAAGAAAACAAGAGGTCTTTGAAAAGACAGGAAAGGAAAAAAAAAAAACATCAAATTGGATGTCAGAAGAGACTCTGAAACTCGCTTTTGACAGTCAGCTAAAGCAAAAGGAAGGAATGACAAAGTAGAAAGACAGAACATTTCAAAGGGAAGCTCGAGAAGACAAAATATTATAATGACATGTACAAAAATCTGGAAATAGAAAAACTAAAAGGAAGAACACCTTCTGCATTTGTCAAGTTGAAAAAACTGAAGAAAAGTTCAAGCCTCGAGTTGTAACAGTGAAGGATTCTGCAGAGAAAATACTAAACAACTCAAGAAGCATCAATAGAAGATGGAAGGAATACACAGGATCACTGTATCAGAAAGAACTGGTTGATGTTCAACCATCTGAAGGGTTAGCATACGACCAGGAACTGATGGCACTGAAGGAAGAAGGTGAAGCTTCTTTGAAGGCAGTGGTGAAAAACAAGGCTCCAGGAATTAATGAAAATATCAACCGAAATGTTTGAACAAATGGATACAGCATTGAAAGTGTTCACTCGTCTATGCCAACAAATTTAAACAACAGCTACCTGGCAAATCAGCTGGAAGAGATCTATGTTTTCTTCTTATTCCCAAGAAAGGTGATCCAACTAAATGTGGAAATTATTGAACAATATCATTAATATCATGTGCAAGTAAAATTTTGCTCAAGATCATTCAAAAGCAACTGTAAGAGTATATTGACAGGAAACTGCCATAAATTCAAGCCATATTCAGAAGAGGATGTGGAACCAGGGATATCATTGCTGATGTAAGGTTGAAAGCAGGGAATATCAGAAGCGTGTTTACCAGTGTTTCATTGACTACGCAAAGGCATTCAGCTGTGTGGATCAGAACAGATTACGGAGAACATTGCAGTAAATGGAATTCCAGAACACTTAATTGTGCTCATGAGGAATCTGTATATGGATCAAGAGGCAGTCGTGTGAACAGAACCAGAAAACAATGCATGGCTTAAAGTCAAGAAGGATGTGTGCCAGAGTTGTATCCTCTCACTATTATTTTCAATTTGCATATTGAACAAGTAATCCAAGACGATGAACTATAAAAATAAGAACAAGGTATCGGGATTGCAGGAAGACTCACTAACAACTTGTGTTATGCAGATGGTAGAATGCTGCTTGCAGAAAGTGAAGAGGATTTAAAACACAGACTGATGAAGATCCAAGACCACAGCCTTCAGCATGGATTGCACCTCAACATCAAGACAACAAAAATTCTCACAAGTGGACCAATAGCAACATCATGGTAAATGGAGAAAAGATTGAGGTTGTCAAGGACTTCATTTTACATGGCTCCACAATCAACACCCATGGAAGCAGCAGTCAGGAAATCAAAAGATGCATTGCTTTAAGGAAAATCTACTGCCAGAGACTTTAAAGTATTGCAAAGTAAAGATGTCACCTTAAAGACTCAGGTGTAGGGGGCGAAGTCAAGATGGTAGACTAAGCACACGTCTCCTTATATCCCTCTGGAAACCAAGACCTGAATTGACAATCAAACAGAGCCTTCTGATCACCCAATGAGCCTCAGGACACGTGACAGAGCTGTTAATTGGGACTTCATACCACTCAGCGAAAAACCTCCTCTCTTTCGCTGTCTCCCGCTCCTGGCTAGCCCCGGCTCTCACGGGCAGAAGGTAAATGCACCAGTTTGACATTTTTTTTCCTCTGTCTCGGCTGGAGGGCGGAGCTGGGTCTTGCCTGGCGGCTGGACTCAGAGGCGCTGCTGGGGGGATAGGCAGGCAAAATTCCCATATTCTAAGAGCCAGGCTCAGGACTCTATAATCTAGCCATCTTGAGCCTTTCGTTTTGTAGCTGCCTCAGCAGGGTTTGTGCAGAGCTTCGCAGTCAGTGTGTGGGATGCCATGTTGGTACCGAGATTTTAGCGAGACCTCATTCTTAGCCTGGGAGCCAGTGCCTGCAAACGAGATAGCGCTTCTCCGACAGAAAAGTAGTGATTTTTCAGAGTGCTGCCTACATTGGGGGCCCCACAACAGGAGCAGAGGAATCACTACCTCTCGGTACCTTTGGCCCCCCTGTCTGCTGCCTGTGTGGAGGACGCCATCTTGGATACAGTGGCCACAGCTGGACCTAATTCTTAGCTTGGGAGCCAGAGCCTGCCCACAAGAGAGCGCTTTTCTATCACAGAACCAGTACTCGACGCAGTGTTGGCTAAGGCTAGGCCCTGTCAGCAGAGACCAATAGGGCACTAGCACTGCTGTATTCTGAACTAGTTTGTTATTATCTGGGGTTGGATATAGTGGCGTTTACTTTGTCAGATGAGAAGAGGGACCTCTACACCTGAAAACCTAACTGACTTGTGAACTGCTCAGACACCTTTCGCTTTACATTTGAAGACAGCCTAGAGAAACATTGGCAATCCATCCTCACAGTACCTCTTCCAGCCTCTATATAATCAATGGGACCCAAAAAGCAACAGGCAATTGTGGCATACAAGCAATCCCTCATGGCTTCAGAAGGCTCCCAAACAAAGCAACCAACGAGTTTTCCAGGTGAAGAAACTTTTATGAAAGCATCAGGACGTGAATACAAATTGATTATATGCAGAGACCTTCTAGACCTTATACAAAATGCAGCAGAACAAGATAAAAAATTAAGCAAGTTGTTCGATCTGATGGAACACCAGTACTCTGAAATCCAGCAGATCAAGAAGAAAATCAAAGACATAGAAACTTCCGTGCAAAGCCAAGACAACAGAATAGAACAAATGGAAAAAAGAATTTCTGACTTGGAAGACAGAGCTACTGATGCCAGTGTATATGAGCAGAAATCAGAAAAAAGAAACAAGAAAAATGAAGAAACATTAAGAAGCATGTGGGACTCTATTAAGAGGAACAACCTTCGATTCATTGGAGTCCCTGAACACGGTGAGACATCTGAGTACACAGGGAGTATTGTTGCTGAGCTGCTGAAAGAAAACTTCCCAGAAATCATGAAGGAAGAGAATATAGACATCTCAGATGCATATCGTATGTATAGATCTCAAAAGAAAGACTCCAAGACATAATCAAGCTTAACAAAATGAAACATAAGCAGCAGCTCTTAAAGGCAGCAAGACTCAAGGCGAAGCTAACATTCAGAGGGAAACCCTGTAGGCTCTCGTCAGATTTCTCAGCAGAAACCATGCTGGCACAGGGACAGTGGCACGACACATTCAAAGTCTTGAAGGAGAAGAACTTCCAACCAAGAATTATATATCCTGCAAAACTATCTTTCAAATACAAAAATGAAATTAAGACATTCCCAGATAAACAGAAACTCAGAGACTTTGTAAAAACCAAACCCAAACTACAAGAAATACTGAAAGAAGTTCTTGGCTTTGGCTTAGAAGAACAAAACCACTAACTTTATATTTTAGAACGACATACTACTCAATACTCATTTAGGGAAGGCTCCAAAGTAAATCACAGCTTTGATATGGAAAGAAGCAATCCAGTGATCATCATGAAAACTATGGTGTCATCATAATAAAAAGAGGGATGTACTACAGTCATTATACTCCTTACAGATGGAGAGGAAGATGACAAGACTGGTAGTAATTAAAATTGGGTTTATAAATAGTTTATTAAGGGGGTTTATAGGGGAAGCTGTAAAGCACAACAAAGATATATCATACCATTTCAAGAAATCTAACACACGAGTCTCAACAACTATAAAACCAGCTCTGAAAAAGGTGAAAAATCAACTCACAAAAAAGAGTGTCCCAGAACAGACTAATAAGAACAACAGAGAAAACATCTACATAAAAATAAACATATCACAATGGCAGCAGTGAACATATACCTATCAATAATTACATTGAATGTGAATGGACTGAGTGCTCCAGTAAAGAGACACCGAGTGTCATCTTGGATCAAAAGACATGACCCATCCATATGTGGTCTACAAGAAACTCACTTGAGACCTAAAGACAGGAACAAACTGAAAATTAAAGGATGGAAGAATATATATCAAGCTAACAATGAACAAAGAAGAGCAGGGGTGGCAATTCTAATCTCAGACAAAATCAATTTTAATGTCAAATCCACCATCGTGGACAAAGATGGACACTATTTATTGCTGAAAGGTTCAGTACACAAGCAAGACTTAACTATATTAAATATTTATGCACCTAATGTCAGAGCACCTAAATATGTTGAAGAAACACTGATTATGCTCAAAAGACAGTTAGATGACTCCACAGTAATAGTGGGAGACTTTAACACTCCAGTCTCATTACTAGACAGATCATCTAGAAAAAAGCTCAGTAAAGATACAGAAGACCTCATTGACACAATTAACCAACTAAACCTCATTGATATATACAGAACTTTCCACCCATCAGCAATTACACCTTCTTCTCCAGTGCACATGGAACATTCTCCAGAATTGACCATGTGGTAAGCCATAATGCAGTGCTCAACAAAATCCATACCATTGAATTACTGCAAAGCATCTTCTCGGATCATAAAGCCATCAAAGTTGAAATCAATAGCAGAAAAAACAGAGATAGAAAGTGGAACTCTTGGAAATTGAACAACATCTTGCTCAAAAAATCGGGTTATAGAGGAAATCAAGGATGAATTAAAGAAACTCATGGATTCCAATGAGAATGAAATCACTTCCTATCAGAACCTATGGGATACAGCCAAAGCAGTGCTCAGAGGTCTGTTTATCTCCATAAATGCACACATCTGGAAGGAAGAAACCGAATCAAGGAACTAACTCTACAGCTTGAACAAGGAGAAAGAGAACAACAGAGGAACCCCTCGGGCACCGGAAGAAATGAGATCGTAAAGATAAGAGCAGAGCTAAATGAATTAGAGAATAGAAAAACAATTGAAAAAATTGAAAAAACCAAAAGCTGGTTTTTTGAAAAGATCAACAAGATTGATAAACCACTGGCTAAACTTACTAAAGAAAAGCAGGAAAGGAAACAAATAACCCAAATTAGAAATGAGAGGGGAGTTATCACCACAGATGCAGCAGAAATCAAAAATATCATAACAGAATACTATGAAAGACTGTACTCTAACAAATTTGAAAACTTAGGGGAAATGGACCAATTCCTTGACTCATACCACCTACCCAAATTATCACAACGTGAAGCAGAACAACTTAATAAACCCATCACAAAGGAAGAGATTGAAAAGTTTATCAAAACACTGCCAACCAAAAAAAGTCCGGGCCCAGATGGCTTCACAGCAGAATTCTACCAAGCATTTAGAGAAGAGTGATCCCCAATACTACTGAGACTATTTCACAGTATAGAAAGCGATGGAGTACTCCCAAACTCATTCTGTGAAGCCAGCATAACCCTGATACCTAAGCCAGGGAAAGATCCAACAAATACAGAGAACTACAGACCGATATCACTCATGAACCTAGATGCAAAAATCTTCAACAAAATTCTTTCCAATAGAATACAACAACATATCAAGAAAATAATCCATCATGATCAAGTGGGATTCATACCAGGGAAGCAAGGCTGGTTCAACATCAGAAAAACAATTAATGTGATTAACCACATAAATAACACAAAAGACAAGGATCACCTGATTCTGTCCATTGATGCCGAAAAGGCATTTGATAAAGTCCAACACCCATTCATGCTAAAAACTCTTAGCAAAATGGGCATAGACGGCAAATTCCTCAACACAATAAGGGCCATTTATACAAAGCCAATTGCCCACATCATCCTGAATGGAGAGAGACTGAAAGACTTTCCCTTGAGATCAGGAACTAGACAAGGATGCCCACTGTCACCTCTCCTATTCAACACTGTGCTAGAAGTTCTAGCCAGAGCAATTAGACAAGACCAAGAAATAAAGAGCATCTGCATTGGCAAAGAGGAAGTTAAAATCTCCTCGTTCGCAGATGATATGATTGTATATGCAGAGAACCCCAAGGAATCTATAAGTAAGCTATTCAAACTTATAGAAGAGTTCAGCAAAGTCTCAGGATACAAGATAAACATAAGTAAATCAGTAGGATTCCTTTATACCAACAACGACACTGTTAAGGAGGAAATTATTAAATCAATACCATTTATGATAGCCCCTAAGAAGATAAAGTACCTAGGAATTAATGTAACCAGAGAAACAACAGACCTTTACAAAGAGAGCTACAAGCCCTTACTACACGAAACTAAGAGAGAATTAGATAAAAGGAAAAACCTACCCTGCTCATGGATAGGAAGACTTAACATTGTGAAAATGTCTATTTTACCCAAAGCAATTTATTTATATAATGCAAGCCCAATACAAGTTCCAGCATCATTTTTTAATGAGATGGAGAAACAAATCACCAATTTTGTTTGGAAAGGGAAGAAGCCCCAGATAAGTAAGGTTCTACTAAAGAAGAAGAACACGCTGGGAGGCCTCTCATTACCCGACCTTAGAACATACTACACTGCCACAGTGGTCAAAACAGCCTGGTACTGGTACAAGAACAGATAGATTTATCAATGGGACAGAATTGAGACCCCAGGGATGACACTATCTGCCTGTGAACAGTTGATATTCAACAAAGGCCCTAAGATATTAAACTGGGTTAAAAACAGTCTCTTCAACAAATGGTGCTGGCAAAATTGGTAATCCATCTGCAGTAAACTGAATCAAGATCCATATCTTACACCTTATACAAAAACCAACTCCAACTGGATAAAAGACCTAAATATCAAACCTAAAATGATAAAGCTCATCCAAGAAAAGGTAGGAACAACAATGGAAGTTTTAATACACCATGAGGACAGACTCCAAAATCTGTCAAAGAAATCTCAATCAACAGAAGAGATGGTAGATAAATGGGAACTATTAAGAATCAAACACTTTTGCTCATCCAAAGACTTTATTAATAGAATTAAAAGGACACCCACAGAATGGGAAAAAAATATTTGGCAACTCTATGTCAGACCGACACCTGATCTCCATAATCTATAAGGTACTACAAAATATCAATAAGAAGAAGATAAACCATCCAATTAAGTGATGGGCAAAGGAGATGGACAGACACTTCACTAAAGAGGAGATCCAGACAGCCAAAAAAGACATGCGGGCATGTTCACGATCTTTAGTTATTAAAGAAATTCAAATCAAGACAACAATGAGATACCATCTCACCCCAACAGGATTGGCCATGATCCAGAAAACACAAAACAACAAATTCTGGAGAGGCTGTGGAGAAAGTGGAACCTTCCTACACTGTTGGTGAGGTTGCAAAATGGTCCAGCCTCTTTGGAAGGCAATCTGCCGCTTCCTTAAAAAAGTGGAATCGATATACCATTTAACCCAGTAATTCCACTACTTGGAATATATCCTACAGAATCAAGGCCTTTCACACCAACGGACACATGCACCAGAATGTTTATCACAGCACAGTCCATGATAGCAAAAAGATGGAATCAACCCAGATGCCCAACAATAGAAGAATGGATAGGTAAACTATGGTACATATACTCAATGGAGCACTACGCAATGATAAAGAATAGCGATGATTCCAGGTAACATCTCCTAACCTGGTTTCAACTGGAAGACATTATGTTGAGTGAAAGTAGTCAGCGACAAAAGGACAAATACTGTATGAAACTTCGATGATAAGATCTCAAAAACAGACTTGTATATAGAAGAAAAGACTCTTTGACAGCTGCAAAGGAGCGGAGGGAGGGAGGGTGAGGTGGGGAGGGTTTAATTTAGATAGTTCCTAGAAATCTAGTTGGGAGAAAGCGGTGATAGCACACATTAGAAACAAGAACAACATTAAGTGGACTTCAGCATAACTTGAGTACTCCTTCCATCTTAACTCAATACTGCAAGGATAGAGTAGCTTGGGCAGGGGGTGGGGGACCATGCTGTTAGGGAAATTCCAGGCCAATTGGCACAACTAGCGTTTTGCTAAGAGAACTCTCTGCACCCCACATTGGTGAGTGGCGTCTGGGGTCTTAAATGCTGCCAAGCTGCCATGCGAGGACACAGCAAATGGTCCCAACTCAGCAGGAACAGATGCTCACCGAGGACCAAAATGACATATGGTAAAGACAACCGAGAAGACAGAGAAACCCACAAGAGTGGGTGCCTACATCAACTTGGGACTGGAAGAACCGGATGGTGCCCGGCCACCACCAGTGATAGCCACGATGGAGCTCACACAGAGGAGTCTCACTGGCAACACAAGAATAAAAAGAGTTGCATCATGAGATCTCCACTAAAAGACCTCAATTGATAGTCCAGCAGTTTTGGCGTTCCTCTAAGAGCATGGATCCCAGCCCTGATGCTGCCCTTTCCCATAAATTATAACAAGGGTCCACTCTTTGGACAGGAATGGATTGGACTTGGCAATGCAGAGTGGCCATATATTGGAAGCACTTTATGGTTCTCTACATCTATAGAATATCATCTTGCTGACCTCTGGCTGGAGGAAGGGGAGTGGATGGAGAGGAGGGGAAAGGAGGCTGTTGGGAGGATGAGACATGTATGGAGCAGAGAAGAATAGTGTGCAGTCACCGGACAGGGAGAGCAGTGGAAGCTGCTTATAGGTGGGCATGTAAATTTATATGTGAATGTACATTTTCACTCTGTTATGTTAAATAAAAATAAAAATAAAGATAAAAATAAAACAAAGACTCAGGTGTACCTGACCCATGCCGTGGTATTTTCATTCTTATCGTATGCAAGTGAAAGCTTGACCATGAATAAGGAAGATAGAGAAAAATTTATTTACTCCTTTGAATTGTGGTGTTGGAGAAGAATACTGAACGTACTATGGACTGTCAAAAGAACAAACAGATCTGTTCTGGAAGAGGTACAGCCAGAGTGCTCCATGGAAACAAAGATGCTAGACTACATCTTATACACTTTGGACTTATTGGCACAAGAAATCAGTCCCTGGAGAAGGACATTATGCTAGATGAAGTAGAGAGTCAGCAAAAGTGAAGACTTCCCAAGGAGACAGATTGACACAATGGCTGCAACAAAGGGCTTATGTTATAAAAATGACCATAGGCATGGCACAAGACAGGGCATTGTTTCATTCTGTTGTTTATAGGGTCTCTATGAGTCTGAACCAACTCAACGGCACCTAACAACATCTTTGTTTCTTTTTTCTTCTTTTTTGTAGCACATGTTATAAAAATAGCATATTCAATACATTCTAAAATTTTCTGTTGCCAGCTTTTCTAACATCCTTGTCATAGGACTGGCCTCTGCACTTAGAAAATTCAGTTTTGCAGACAACACGTAGTGAAGTACTTCTATAATTTCCTCACTGGTATGATTTTTTTATGCTAGTAAATGTGATAAATTGTTTAACAGGTTTTCCATCTTACATAAAAGCAATACTTAGTTTCCAGGAGTGGAAACTACCAACTAGAATATTGAGCTATATTTATTTTACTAAAAAGAATTGATCAAATTGTCTCATTTTATTAAGTTTGTTCATTCTTCACATGCTGTTTTACACGTATACTTGAGTTTGTCTTTTTCTCTGTTACCGTATTTTGAGATGCAGCCTGTTATATGTGGAAGAAACTAAGTAATAAGTTCAAGTAAACCAAAATAACTTCCATTTCATGGGGAAGCAAGCACTTCATTTCTTCATTTCCAATCTATATTCAGTGATTGTTACGACAGCATTAACACATTGCACCAGTACCAGGTTGTTTTGACTACTGTGGCAGTATAGTTCCAAAGTCAGGCAGTTGGAAGCATCCCACTTTGTTCTTCTTCAGGAATTGTTCATCCAAGGCTTCTTGCAATTCCACAAGAATTGGAAGTTAGTAAGTTGTTTCTCCACCTCATTAAAAAGTGCCATTGGAATTTGCTTTGCGGTTGCATTGTATCTATAGATTGCTTAGGGCAGAATAGACGTGTTCACAATGCTGAGTCTTCTTATCAATGAGCAAGGTAGGTTTCTCCACTTGTGTAGATCTCTTTTAGGTTCTTGCAGCAGTGTCCTGTAATTTTCTTGATATAGGTATTTTATATATCCAGTTAGATTTATTTCTAAGTATCTTATCTTCATGGTGGATTTTTGTGAATAGTTTTGATTCTAAAATTTTCTGTTTCATGTTCTCTTTGTTGCTGTAAAGGAATCCAACTAATTTTTGTATGTCTATCTTGTATCGTGATCCTTTGCTGAACTGTTCTACTAGTTCCAGTAGTTTCTTTATAGATTCTTTAGGATTTTCTGTGTATAACATCATATCATCTGCAAACACTGATACTTTTACTTCTTTCTTATAAATTGAGTTGTCATTTATTTCTTTATCTTGTCTGATTGCTCAGGCTAGACCCTCCAGTACAATGTTGAATAAAAGTAGTGATAAAGGCCATCCTTGTCTGGTTCCCGTCTGGTTCCCATTCTCAACGAGAATGTTTTTTGACTCTGCATTTCAGATGATATTGAATGTAGCTTTGTATAAATGCCCTTTATTATGCTGCTGAATTTCCCTTCTATTCCTGTTTTGCTGAGAGTTTTTAACAGGAATAGCTGTTGAGCTTTGTCAAATGCCTTTTCTACATTAATTGATGAAATCAAATGTTTCTCGTCTTTTATTTATTTGGTTGATTACACTTCTAATGTTGAATCATCCCTAGTATGAATCCTACTTGATCATGCTGATTTTTTTTATTTTTTAATATGTTGGCCATTTTATTGGCTAGAATCTTGTTAAGGATTTTTGCATCTAAGTTCATGAGAGATATTGGTCTGTAATTTTCCTTTGGGGGGCTGTCTTTACCTAGTTTTGTTATCAGGGTTATGCTGGCTTCATAAAGTGAATTTGGCTTATTCTGTCTTTTTCTGGTAAATACCTTTACTAAGAGAAGTGCTAACTCTTCTCTAAAAGTTTGGCATAATTCTCCAGGGAGGTCATCAGGACCAAGGCTCTTTGTGGAAGATTTTAATTACCTTTTCATTATCTTTCTTTGTTACAAGTTTATTTGTTGGTTTTACTTCTGTTTGTGTTAGTTTAGGTAGCTAGTGCTTCTAGACATTTGTTCATTTCCTCTAGGTTTTCAAATTTGCTAAGGTACAATTTGTCATAGTATTCTGTTTATTCTGTTATGATTGTGTTAATTTCATTTGGGTCTATACTCATATCGCCCATCTCACTTCTTGTTCAGTTTGTATGCTTCCTTTCCTGTTTTTTTTCTTTTGTCAGTTTGGCCAAAGGTCTATCAGTTTTCTTGATCTTTCCAAAAAAAAAAAAAAACAAACAACAACTTTTTGTTTTGTAAACTATCATTTATCTATGCCCTAATTCATTTAGTTCTGCTCTAGTTTTTATTATTTACTTTCTCTTCTGGTACTCAAGGGCTCCTTTTGTTGCTCTCATTCTACTTGCTTACGTTAAAGGATTAACAGTTTGGTTTGGGCACTTTCTTCATTTTGGATGTAAGCATTTATTGAAATAAATTGACCACTGAGCACTGCTTTTACTGTGCCCCAAAATTTCTGGTACAATGTGTTTTTTAATTTTACTTTGTGGATTTCTTTATTTCACCATTGATTTCATCTATGACCCAGTAGTTTTTGAACAAGATGTTCAGTTTCCATGTGTTTGATTTTTTTTTTTTTTTTCCTGCTACTGATTTCTACTTTTGTGGCTTTATGATCTGAGAAGATGCATTGTAATGTTTTGTTTTGTTTTACGGCTATGCTTTGTGGCCTAACATGTGGTATATTCTGAAGAATGTTCCATGTGCATTGGAAAAAGAAAATATACTTGGCTGCTATTGGGAGGGGTGTCCTATATATGTCAATGTGGTTGCTTGATTGTGACATTTAGATCTCCTGTGTCTTTACTGAGCATTTTTCTGGATGTTCTATTCTTAAAGTGTTGTGTTACAGTCTCCTAGTATTATTGTGGAGCTATTTCTGTTTTCAGTGCAGTTAGAGTTCGGTTTACATATTTTGGAGCTCTATCATTGGATGCGTAAACATTTAATGTAGTTATGTCCTCCTGGAGCACTGAGCCTTTAGTCATTATGTAGTGTCCTTCCTTATGCAATGTGGTAGATTTTACCTTAAAGTTTATTTGATCAGAAATTAATATTGCCACTCCTGCTATATTTTGAATGTTGCTTGCGTGACATATTTTTTCCATCCTTTGAGTTTTAGTCTGTTCATGTCTTGAAGTCTAAGATGTGTGTCCTTCAGGCAGGCAAAAAAACAGATGGATCTCAGACTGATGTCTGATCTCCATAGTCTGCAAGGTACTACAAAATGTCAACAAGAAAAGGATAAATAACCCAATTAAGCATGAGGCAAAGGAGATTGACAGATACCTGTCTAAAAAGGATATCCAGGCAGCCAAAAGACACATGTGGAAATGTTCATGATCATTAGCTATTAAAGAAATCCAAATCCAAATGATGATAAGATAACATCTCACCACAACAAGGTTGGCCATGATCCAAGAAATACAAAACAGCAAATACTGGAGAGGCTGTAGAGAAATTAGAACTCTCTTGTGCTGCTGGTAGAATTACAAAATGGTATAGTCTCTTCAGAAAGCAGTCTCACACTCCCTTAAAAAGCTGCAAATAGATAGACCATTTGAGCCAGTAATCTCACTGCTTGGAATATATCCTACAGAAGCAAGGGCAGTCACATGAACAGAGACATGCACACAAATGTTTATTGCAGCACAGTCCACAATCACAAAAAGCTGGAATCAACCCAGTCACCCAACAACAGATGAATGTATAAACAAACTATGGTATATATACTCAGTGTAACATCACGCAATGATAAAGAACAATGATGATTTTAGAAAGCATCTCAAAACCTAGTTTCAATTGGAAGACATTATTTTGAGTGAAACCAGTCAGTGGCTCAAGGACAAATATTGTATGAGACCCCTACTATAAGGACTTTAAAACAGACTCATGTACAGAAGAAAAGACTATTTGATGGCTGCAAAGGAGGGGAAGGAAGAAGGGAGAGGGTTGGTTATAGTTTAGATAGCCAGAAGAAATTTGGCTGGGTGAAATCAGTGACAGCACATGTTAGAAAGAAGATCAATATAGCTGGACTTCAACATAACCTGAAAATTCTTCCAATCTTAACCCAATATTGCAAGGATAGAGTAGCAGGGGCGGGAGTCTGGAGATCATCTTCTCAGGGTACATCCTGGCCAACTGGCATAACTAGACTATTTCTAAGAGAGTCTTCCACACTCCATATTGGTGAGTGGCATCTAGGTTCTTAAAAGCTAGCAAGCTGCCGACTGAGGTACACCACACGGTCCTAACTCAGCTGGAACAGGTGACAACCAAGGACCACAACGACTTGAGGGAAAAAGATCCCAGACAGAAAGACACACGTGAATGAGTAACTGTATCAATGTGTGACAAGACGAACCAGATGGTGCCCGGCCACCTCTAATGACAGCTGTGATGGGACTCACAGAGTTGAGTCTCAGTGGCAACATGAGAAAAAAAAAAGGTACACCTTGAGAACTCCACTAAAAGACCATAATGGATGGTCTGAAGGCCTGAGGGTTCTCCTGGGAGCATAGGCCCTAGAGTTGATGCTGCCCCTGATCATAAATCATTACTGAGGTCAACTGTTTGGACAGGAATGGATTGGACTCAGGGACACAGAGTGATCGTATTGTGTGTGCACTTTATGGTTCTATGCATATATAGGATGTCCTACTGACCTCTTACTAGAGAGGAGTGGAGAGGGTAGAGAAGAAGGGACAAGAGATTAAGAGGTTATGATAGCTATATATAGAACAGAAAGGAGGAGTGTGCTGTCACCAGGCAAGGAGACAAAGGGAGCTGCAGATAGGCAGGCATTTAAATTTAAACTGAATTGTACACTTTCACTCAATTACCAAACAAACAAACAAACAAACAAGTGGGTCTTTTTTTTTTTTTAATCTAATCTGCCACTCCTCATCTCTTTATTGGTGCACTTAATCCACTGGCATTCAGTGTGATTATTGATAGGTATTAGTTTAGTGCTGTCACTAGGATGCTTTTTTGTTCACTGTACACAATTTCTTAGGTCCACCTAATTTTCTATGCTAAGCCATTTCCCTTTTTGTTTTTTTGTTCTTGCTGGTTTAGTATTTGCTGAGACTTCACATTTTTCTTGTTTTTTTATTTTGATGCATTGACTTGCTAATTTACTTTGTGGTTACCTTAATATTTTCCCTGTTTTTCTAAATTTATTCCAGTCTTTGATTCCTTTTTATTACTTTGACTTCCTCTCCATCTGAACAACTTTTTTGACAACATTTTTAAGTCCCCTTTCTGCTAAAATGTTTACATAATAATATGTCTGTTTCCATAGTTTTAGTGCCTTGTCTTTGATTTCTTTTTGTGATTTCCCTATTTGGGTTGGTATCTATTTGCTGTGTTTTGCAGTCTAGTCTTGGGTTGTTACCTGCTGTTATTGATGTTCTAACCAAAGGACTCCCTTTATTATTCTTGTAACTTTGGTGTGGCTTTTGCAAATTCTAGAAATGTTTATCTTGAAATATCCTGATTTCTCTATCATATTTGAAAGACAGTTTTGCTGGATATATAATTCTTGGCTGGCAATTATTTTCCTTCAAGACTTTGTATATATCAACCAATTGCCTTCTTTCTTGTAGGGTTTCTGCTTAATAGTCCAAGTTTAGTCTTATTGACTCTCCTTTGTAGATTATTTTTTGTTTATCCCCAGCCAGTTTCAAAAATTTCTCCTTATCTTTAGTTTTGACAAGTATGATTACAATATACCTTGTGTCCGTCTGGAGTCTCAAAAGCTAGCAAGCCTCCATGACAATAGCATGAATTATTCCCAAGTTACCTGTAGCAGAGGAGAAGGAAATACATCAAAGACATAAGGCAAATATGAGCCCAAGAGATGTAAAGAGCCACGTAATCCAGAGGCCACATGCGACTAGAAGGACTAGATGGTGCCTGGCTGTCACCAATAACTCCCCTTACAAGGAATACAATTTTGAGTATGTGATATAGCAAGAGAAAACAAGACGTGCAGAACTTAAACTCTATTAAAAAGACTGGACTTCATGGTCTGACAGACTGTAGGGCAACTCTTCAGACAAGGATTAGAATGGATTATTTAAGACATAAGATGATGCTGGTGAATAGTGTGCTTCTTTGCTTAAGTAGATACATGAGGCTAACTGTGAAGCTCCTGTCCAGAGATGACATGAGAGGGCTGAGAGGGTGAGGAGCAGGTTGAACGGACAGCAAATACAAAGCAGAAAGGAAGAGTTTCTTTTCCACGGCTGGGAGAACAACTAGAGTTACATAGCAATGTGTATTCCAGTTTTTGTATGATGAATTGGATTGCAAATTTTCATTTAAATCACAATAAAATTTAACATACATAACATGTATATATGCTTTGGTGTCTTTCTTTTGAGATCTATCTTGTTCAATGAGTATATGGGACAGATATCATCTCATCTTTCATAATTTCAGGGAAATTTTTTGTCAACAAATCTTTGACAATTCTCTCTATATTTTCTGTTATCCATTCCCTCTTTGGGTACTCCAGTCATTCATAGATTATTCCTTGTGATAGGTTCCCACAGAATTCTTAATGTTTCTTGAGTTTTTTTAAATTCTCTTATCTGATTTATCCTCACATATGTTAATGCCGTATGTTCTGTCTTCAGTCTCACTAATTCAGCTTTTCATTGCCTCAATTCTGCTCTTTTGATTTTCCATTGAGTTCACTAATTCTCTGTAATTTAATTACTACTCTTCTGGCTTCTTGTTTTCTATTTCTGCATATGTCTGGTAGCTTGTTCAATTTGCCTTTATACTGTGCTACATTTTTGTCTCATCTCTGCCGTAATCCCTTCAAGAGCTCTAAATATTAAATTTTTGTATTCTACCTCCAATAATTCAAGGACATTCTCTTCATCTGAAACTTTCTTGATTCTTTGTTTTGGGAGCTTTCTGAAGCCATTGTGGTCTGCCTTTTCGGGTGATTTGTGATTTGATACTGACTGTTGACTCCAAGCCATCAGTAAGCTACTGAATTTATTTATTTTGTTCTTCATTGCTATGTTCTAGCTTCTTGTTTTGTTTTGAAATGTTCACATAGACTGATAGTGTATGCTAGTTTGCTTATTGGTGCCGTTGAAGCTCTAAAATCCTGTTACCAGGTGGTTACAGCTGTTACTAGACACACAATCCCAGAAGCCAGTTTAGTTTTCTTGTATGGATTCAGCTCAGGTGTCTAGATAGTCAGTCACCAAATATATGGTGCGAGCTTTCCCTCACTGTCAAAGATAGGCAGGGAGATCACTATAGGTACAGATATCCAGCTGCACATGCTGAGAGAGACAGGGGCCTGGCTGCTGTTCCTGAGTGTCTATGATGATAGTGTGTTTGCTTATGTTGGTTCTAGGAGATGGAAACATTTCTGCCTTGCATTTTCAGCTTAGAGGAGTTGGCAGATCTTTTCCAGGCCCTCCCCTCTCCCCAGTTTGTTAGGTTATTCCATCTTCGAGTCTAGGAGAATGGCTCAGGCTCTGGGACCAGGCACAGTGCAGAGAAGGGAAGAGAGAGTGCTGGGAGAAAGGAGGGAGGTTTATACCAATGAAAAGATTTAGATCTTCACATAGTACGTAGATGCAAGCCACTTAGCTTTGATGATCCAGTGCCAATTGTCACATGTTCTGGAGGCACAAGTGTACTCTCTGCTGCTGGATCTCTCCCACTGAGGAACACCCCTTCCAAATGCTACTGCTCCATTCACCATGCTGGCTGTAGGCAATTCTTGGTAGGTCAGATCTGACCACACCTACATACTTCTGGACCTACTTTCCCTCCCTCATTACTTAGTCTGATTTCTCAACTTTTCCTCTGATGTTCAGAGCTCCTAGCTTGTCATATATAGTTGATACATTTGGTCTTTTGGTTCTTTGCTGTTAGAGGGACCACAGGAATCATGTGACTATTCTGTCATTTTGGTCCCATAATCCAGAAATTTGTGACAGGAATTTTCAAATGGTCTTCTGGAATTCTGACAGTCACTCAGCTCTCTTTCAATTCTGCAATTTATATCATTCAAAGAAAAATTATTCTACAAGGTAGGATCTGTATTTCTGTTATTTATAAAGTCTGAAGATGTGAGACTATCAGATTCTGAAATAGTTTCACTGGCTGCACCATTATTATATTTTTTTAACTGCAGCAAAAATTGGATGCAGAATTTGAAACAAATTCTGTTATATTCATTTTTCTTTTAGTAATTTTAGTACTAGTGGTACTAGTACAATGATTTTCACCCATAGTCTCAGATGTTCAAGGAAAGAAGTCTCTTCCGATTCATTTTGTTTTAAAAAGGAAGCTAATTTTGGAGGGGTTTTTTTTGTTTGTTAAGGGATTCACAGTTGTCTTTTTATCCTCTGCAAGCTTTCATTTTTGCAATCTAAAATATCATTTCATTTTACCTAGGTATAAAAGTATGTAATTTTTTAAATTTGATTCTATCATAGCAAATAAGTTTGAAAACTTGATGAATTCATAAAGTAAGTAAAATTTACAAAGTGCAATTTGCACTTGATTTGAACACTAACGTAACATTTATATTTCCAGATTAGTTAAAAAAAATTATCTGAACATTTGATTTTGTTCTTCAGGTCTGAGACAGTCAAAAGAAATAGTGCTTACAGCCAAGCCAAGTACCAAGCGCCGTTGAATCAGATCCAACAAGGCAGTCAAAAAATTATCTTCATTTCGTGTACAGTATTTGTTGGCAGGCCTTTGGTAGATCTCCAAGAGTGTTTATTGTCTTGAAATAATACTTTAAAATCTGTATTTTCACTTTCCATGCATTGCTACTGTGTCTTTACACTTCCTTTGATTACTGGTGACAATGATGTGAGAGTAATTACAAAGAAAAACATGATGCAAAGATATGTTCAATATGCTGAATACATGTTTTTGTTCACTTTGTGCAAGACTACATCATGAGTCACATGTAGTGCTGCTGGTGTATTCTTATATAGTTGACATGAGAGAAATAGGTCCAAAATGAAAAGGAAGGTATTATTTTGTCATAACCGAAATTTATAAAATGGTATCAATTTCATCTAGTACCCTATCAGTTCCCTGCCTCTGTAATACCTACACTTCTTTGTGTCCTGCTTACTTGGTTCTGTGCTGTGAACAACTTTTGTCTTGGTTTTGTTGACGCCTAAGCATCTACTTACCTTGCTTATTGGGTTATCTATTCTTGGGCACATCTGCTGCAAACAAAATAAAAAATACATTTCATTGAGTTAGTCTGGATAGCTGGATGTAATGCCCTTATACATAAATTCAAAAGGCAGTGATGAACAGAAATGAGTGAGCAATTAGAGATTCCCTTTTTCAAACTGGGTTCTGAGAATGTAGCTACAGTAAAGTAGAGTGGCTAAAATTGTATTTATTTGGCTATTTGGAAAACCTAGTTGTATAGTGGTTAAGAATTATAGCTGCTAATCAAAAGGTCAACAGTTCAAGTCCAGCAGGAGCTCTCTGGAAACCCTATGGGGCAGTACTACTCTGTCCTACAGGGTTGCTGTGAGTTGTAACTGACTTGGCAGCAGTAAGTTTTTATTACTATTACTATTTAGCTATTAGAGGCCAAAAAAAAAAAAAAAACAAGTTATTTCTTACAATTCCTCCAATTCTTAATTATTCATATCTGTTTTAGTCACTTAGTATTGTTCTAACAAGAAATACCATGAGTGGAAGGTTTCATGAAGAGAAATTTTATTTATTGTCACCATCCGGTAAGTCACAAATCCACTCATGAGTTACAAGTCCACTGAACAGGAGAAATCATTACAGTCCTGTAGCCTGCCTCCAAATTCAATGAGAGCATTTTGGCACAGGAACCTCAGGTACAAACAACATGCTCTGCTCTTTGTGCTGCTTTCATAGTGGTGTGAGATTCCCAACTTTGCTCATTTCTCTCCTTTACGTCCCGCAAGCTGGTAGCGTGATTTTGGCCTCACCAACACAACTGCTGCCGGATCTCCCTCATCACAGAGGTAGCAATCACAGCATATGGGAAGAATCACGCTATATTCAACTCACAGCTGAGTCAAATCAATACAGATTTTTTGGAGGAGGACAATGCAATCATGAAAATATCCAATATCATGGCACTGTAGCAGCACAAAGTAGCTAGCAAATACAATATCAGATAAATAAAACTTAACTATAGTTTTAAATTCTTAAACTAAGCATTGCACTGTAGTAATGTGTTTGTTTAACATCAGTTAAACTGTAAATGCTGGATTGCCATCTTCTTATTTTAGTTCCATTATATCAACCACTTTCAGTTCCCCTATATTTTTATATCCTCACTATGTACCTAATTTCTTTCCTCTTTTACCTGACCCTAAAACAAGCTATCTTAATGGTGTTAACTTTATGAGTTATTTTCAGTGAACTCAGCAGGTCTTTGCTTTGAACAACTTTTGGAAAGCTTAGATTTAATGACCAAATACAATGTATACTTTTCCTGCTGCACCATGGTCAGAAATGCTAGCACATTAAAAACATTTTATCACATCGTTTTTTCTTCATTATGTTAAACTGCACTTTGTTTGATACATGACTTACATTTCTTCCAAAAGAAAAGAAGCCTATTACTAAACCAACACATTAATACACAGAATTATGAGTTCACTCTCATATCTGGGAGGATCTAATTTTATCTCTGTTTATATTCCATTAAAGCAATACAAAAATATTATTCTGATAAGTGAGTTATGCTAATGGTGAAACAAGATGCTTGATAAAACTTGGACGATGACATTGCTCCCTTCCCTGGATCCGTATTGTAGTCATTTCCTAGCCCTGCCCTCCCTACCTGCCCCTATTCCTGTTCACCTCATTTCAACTTCTGTTCCTTGTGCCTGCTTTATAACATATCAATGTCTTATATCATATTTCTGCCAGTGTATTAGATTTCCTATCTGAGTGACAGATACTAGGTCAACAACAGTACCTGCACTTTTTTTTTCCATTTTCTTTTTCTGTTTTTTAGTATCCAGCTTAATAAATCTAAGTGTCCTTAGACAGGCAGGTACAGCTTTGTTCTTGTTATTTGATGCCCTTGAGATGATTCTGACTCATTGTGACCCTTATGTGCAGAGTAGAAAGGCACCATAGGAAGCAGATCACCAGGCCTGTCTTCTGAGGTACCTTCTGTGTGAATTTGAAATCATCAATGTTTTGGCTAGCAGTCAAGCATTTAATGCTTAATTTTTTGTACCATCCATATTTCATGCACAGTTTACAATTTGATATGTTCATTTGTAGATATAGTATTTTGAGTTACAATTAAAAGCATTCATATTTACTTGTATTATTTCTTCAATGCTTAGTTCATTTAATATTTTTGGAAAATTTACCACAGTTAACAAATTTGATTCTGTCCAACAGTCCCATAGGGTAATATTAAAATATTTAAAGAAAAAGACTAATTTTTTTTTCTCCTGAATGCCTAACTGTTGTCTGAATAAGTTTGCAAAGGTTAAGGGTAGAGCCTCTAGCAATGGTTGTGTTTCAGTCATCTAGTGTTGCTATTACAAAGATATCACAAACAGGTGGATTTAAAAGAGAAATTTTATTCTGTCACAGTCTGGTAGGCTAAGAGTCCAAATTCAGGCATCAGCTCATGGGAAGGCTTTTTCTTTTAGCTCTGGAGAAAGGTCTTCATCATCAATCCTCTCTTGGACTGAGAGTTTCTGAGGCCCAGGGATGCCAGGTTCTTTCCAAAGGATGCACTCAACTCCCAACACTACTTCTTGGTGGTATGTAGTCCCCAAATCTCTGCTTGCTTCCTTCTCGTTTATTTCCCAAAAGATTGCCTGAAGGCAGAATACAATCTTATACCATTGAGTTCTGTTCCATCAGCAAACTGATATCCATCCTCCCTTATTAACGTCACAAAGGCAGCATTTACAACATGGAGGAATATCACACAATAGCAGGAATCATGCCCCAGAAAAAACTGCTACACATATTTTTGGAGGAAATGCAATTCAGTCTACAACAGTGAGTAATTTAATGAATTCTCTTCCCCAAGAATAAATCTAAAACTGAAAACTGGACAAAATTATCAAAATCAACCATATCAAGGATCTGGAGATAGATCAAGACTACACAATTTAAGAATGAATTATACATGGCAATCTGCTGAAATTTCAGATAAGAACTCATTAAAAATCCATCACCATCAAGTAGATTCTTACTCACAGCAACCCTATAGACAGAGTAGTCTTAGCTTGTGTTAGATTGCTCCTTCCTTTCCCTTTCCTCTCCCATAGTCTTAGGTAGCAAGTACTGTTTTTCCCAGTAGAAATTTACAAACAGGAAGAACAAGGAAAAAAAAATTCAGTGACATAGAAACTGAATAATACCTGTTAACAAACACCAGGTAGTAGAAGAAATCAAAGACAAAACAAAACATTCCTAGAATCAAATGAGAATGAAATCACATCATAGAAAAACCTGTGGACACAGCAAAAGTAGTCCTTAGAGGACAATTCATAGCAAGAGATTCACACATCAAAAGAGAAGAAAAGGACAAAACCAAAACAGTAGCTACACAAAATGAACAAAGAGAAAGAGAATAGCAAAAGAAGCCCTCTGTCACTATAAGAAAGGACATGATAAAGATCAGAGTAAAAATAAATAAAATATAAAATACAGAAACAACAAAACCAAAGGTTGATTCTTTGAAAGGATCAACAAAATCGACAATCCATTGGAAAAACTGACAAAGAACTCATATAACCCCAATAAGAAGTGACATGAGGGACATTTGACTAAACTCAACTAAAAAAAAAGCATTGTAACAGAGTACTATGAAACACTATACTCAAACAAATTTAAAAATTCAGAGGAGATGGATAATTTTCAAGAAATACATTGCCTACCCAAACTAACAGAAAATAATACTACAAATTTCCATAGAATCATAACAAGAGAAGAGATTGAAGAAGTAATTTAAAATAAACAAGCAAATAAACAAAAACCTCTCCAAAAAACAACAACAAAAAAGCCCTGGCCAAGATGGCTTCACTGGAAAGTTCTACAAAACATTCAGAGAAGAACTTACACCAGGATTACCCAAACTATTTCAGAACACAGAAAAGGAAGCAGTATTTCCGAATTCACTTCACGAAGCCAGAGTCCAACATCCACACCTGATTAAAATGTTCAATAAAATAGGTATAAAAAGAGAAATCTTTCAACATAATAAACAGCATTATACAAAACCAACAGTCAACATCATTCTTAATGGAGAGAGACTGAAAACACTTCCCTTGAGAATAGGATAAAGACAAGGATGCCCTTTATCATCTCTCACATTTAACACTCTGCTGGAAGTCTTAGCTAGTGTAATAAGGAAAGAAAAAGAAATAAAGGGCATTCAGATTTGTAAGTGTGGTGGTCAGGATTATGTCAACTTGGCTACTACATATTTGGCTGCTGTATTAAGTGGCAGGGCAGGGTTTGTGGGGGCTCCCTGCCCCTCGGCTCTCATCTCGCGACTTTTTACGACGGCTGCTGGTCGCTCACATGGCCAGGAGCTCCTGCTCTCTTTTTCCAGTGTCTGGTTCCGGAACTGGAACTAGCAGCTGTTGGATTCATCAGTCCTTACAGTTGGCACTTGAGAGTCCTGCTCCCTGACCTGCCGATCCTGGGTTCGCCAGCCTCTGCCACTCCTGCTCCCTGACCTGCTGATCCTGGTTTTGCCAGCCTCTGGTGCTCTGTCTCGCCACCAGCTTGGGATCCACTGACCTACACAACCGGTGATCTAGAACTCTGGTCTCTGCCATGCTGACTTTGGGTTCCTCAGCTTCCATGGCCACCTGAGGCTTGTGCCAGAGCTTGGGACATTCAGCTTCTGTGATTACGTGAGCTGTTTCCTATATCTGTATCTATCTATCTATCTATGTATTATAAATCTTTACTTGTACCTACACATGTTACTGCTTTTGCTTCCCTAGAAAACCCAGCCTAAGACAGTAAGGAAGAAGTAAAACTGTCCCTATTTGTAGATGATATGATACTGTATGTAGAAAACACAAGACTTCTTGAGAAATTACTGGAACTAGTAGATTCAGCAGATTAGCAGGATCCAAGATAAACACACAAAAAGAGAACAATGAAAAGGAAATTAGAAAAACATACCATTTATGATAGTCCCTAATAAATAAATAAATAAATACAAATAAAAGTAACTAGGGATATAAAAGACCTTCAAAGTAAACTACCAACAGTACTACAAGAAACCAAAATAGATCTACACAAATAGAAAAACATACCATGATCATGGATAGGTAGACTCAGCATTGTGAAAATGACAATTCTAATCAAAGCAATACACAAATACAATACAATCTTAACCCAAACGCCAACATTATTCTTTAAAAAGATGGAGAAACTTATCACTAAGTTTATGTGGAAAAGGAAGCGGCCCTGGATAAGTAACACACTATTGAAAAAGAAAAAGGTAGGTGTCTTATACCTACCTCAAAACCTACCATACAGCCACAGTAGTCAAAATACAGTGGTACTGCTACAACGACTGACCTCTAGACCAGAACTGAGAATCTAGATGTAAATTCAACCAACCACCAATCATCACCTGGTCTTTTACAACGACCCAAAGTCCATCAAATGGGGAAGATAATTCTTTTTAACAAATGGTACTGGCAAAATAGATTTTCTGTCTTCAAATAAATAAATCTGCACCCCATATTGATGAGTGGCGTCTGGGGTCTTAGAAGCTGCCAAGCTGCCATCTGAGGGCATAGCAAATGGTCCTAACTCAGCAGGAATGGATGCTCACCAAGGACCAAATGACATGGGGTAAAGACAACCCAGAAAATAGAGAGAACCACATGAGTGGGTTCCTACATAGGCTTGGGACTGGAAGAACTGTATGGTGCCCAGCCACCATCAGTGATAGCTGTGATGGAGCTCACTAAGTTGTGCCTCACTGGCAACACAAGAATAAAAAGGGGTGCACCCTGAGATCTCCACTAAATGACCACAACTGATGGTCCAATGGCTTAAGGGTTCTCCTGGAAGCATGTCCCCTGTCCCTGATGCTGCCCTTGCCCATAAATCATAACGAAGGTCCACTCTTCAGTCATGAATGGATTGGACTTGGCAATGCAGAGTGACCATATACTGGATGCACTTTATGGTTCTATGCATCTATAGGATATCATCCTGCTGACCTCTGGCTGGATAAGGGCAGTGGGTGAAGCAGAGGGGAAAGGAGACTGCTGGGAGGATGAGACATGTATGGAGCAGAGAGGAAGAGTGTGCTGTCACTGGGCAGGGAGAGCAGTAGAAGCTGCATATAGGTGGACATGTAAATTTGTATGGGAATGTACATTTTCACTCAGTCATAATAAAAATAAATAAATAGATTAAATAGCAGAATGGGACTCGTACCTCCTACCATACACAAAAACTAATGCAAAATGGATCAAAGACCTAAATATAAAACCAAAAAGTATCAAGATCAAAGAAGAAAAATATGATCAGTGCTAGAGACCCCAATACACAGCATTAATACAAATCATAACCAACAACTTACAAACACCAGAACATGATCTAGGTAACTGGGATCTTCTAAAAACTAAGCACTGATACTCACTACATGACTTCACTAAAAGAGCAAAAAGGGAACCACAGGCTAGGAGGGAGTGGGACTGGCTGTGACCAATCTGGCAAAGGTCTAATCTCTGAAACCTATGGATGTGTCTAGGCAGCTTCAAATCACCAACCTTTCAGTTAATAACCAAATGCTTAAGCATTTACACAGAGAGACTTTGAAATCTGATAACTGTTACGCATTTAAAGTTATCCTATAATTTTTTTTTTTAATTTATATGACTGGGATTGAAAAAAAAACTGTAATGGCACATACAGAAAAATTGTCTATACAGTGTGTCAAAAATACAGTCAAAACTGGAATTTTTTTTACAAAGACATTTATAAATACTTGTTATACTACTTGATGTTGGAAACTAGGACAAACGTTGATCATTGAACTGAAAATAAAATCTAAAAACATAAATTTTCTGGAAGAAAATACAAGAAATTCTTTGTCAATCTAAAGAAAGATTTCTCAGAAGTAGGCAACTGTTGTAACAAACACTTCACAAAAAAAAGACCCAGATGGTCAATAAGTACATAAATGCTCAGCAAACAAATGGATTAAAACTTACAGCATTCCTATGCATTATTAGACTACTTAACAATAATGACAACAACAAAAAGCTATGACAAATACATGCAGAACTATAGACAGATCTTAAAATTATCTTCCTGTGTAAAGCAAAACTGGACAGACGCTCATGGGGATTTTTGTTGGCATGATAGAAATATTTTTTATCTTGACTGTAGTTATGATTCCATAGCTCCTCAAAACCTTGATGGCACAGTGGTTAGGAGTTTCACTGCCAACAAAGAAGTCAGCAGTTGATATCCAGCTGCTGCTCCTTGGAAACCTTATGGGGGCAGTGCTACTGTCTCCTACAGAGTTGCTATGAGTTGTAAGTGACTCCAGGTCAAAAGGTCTGGTTTAGACATTTCGTGATTCAATACTCAGACCTCATATACTTTTGTATACTAAATAAATTCAGTTTACTTTACATATATTATACCTCAAAAGCACCACTCATCTATCAGTTTCTCATACTGTGGTGGACTGCATATTGTTGTAATGGCCTAGGCTATAAACCAAAAAATCAACACCCATTGCTGTTAACTCAATTCTGCCTCATAGTGATCCTATTGAAAAAACAACCAGGGTCACCTGTGGTAGACAAATTTCAGCAGAGCTTCCAGACTAACACAGACTAGGGAGAAGGATCTGGTATTTACTTCATTTTAAAAAAAAGTCCACTGAAAGCATTATGAGTAGTTGAAGAACGTTGTTTGATACACTTGCCAGAAGATGAACCCTTCATTTTAGAAGAGATTCACTATATCAACTGGGGAAGAGCTGCCACCTCAAAGTGGAGTTGGGTGGGTGACATGTGGAGTAAAGCTTTTAGGATCTTCACTTACTGATGTGACATGACACAAGGAGAAAAAAACAGGTACAAAAACACATTAATTATCAAAACATGGAATAAATATATGAAATATGAATCTAAGAAAATTGAAAGTTGTCAAAAATGAAGTGGATCACAAAAAGATCCAGGTCTTAGGTGTTAGTTAGCTGAAATTAACTGATACTGGCCATTTTAAAATAGGGCAATCATGTGAACTACTATGCTGGGAACAAATGGAAAGGAAATGGTAAAATGAGCATTTCAAAATCTATGTTGAAGTTCAATGCTATCATTAATATAATAATATTCATATACCTACAAAACAGACCTGTTAATATAGTTGTTATTTGAATCTACTCACTAAACACTAATTCCAAAGATGAAGCAGTTGAAAACTTCTATCATCTTCTGCAGTCTGACATTGAAGAAACTGATCAAGATGCATAGAAAATTACTGGTAACTGGAATATGAAAGTTGGAAACAAACAAGAAAGATCTGTAATTGGAAAATTTGGCCTTCATGATAGAAATGATTTCAGAGATCCCTTAATAGAATTTTTCAAGATCAGTGAAATATTCATTGCAAATATCTCTTTTCAGCAACATAAATGTTGACTATATACGTGGACCTTGCCAGAATTAGTACTCAAGGATTAAATCAACTACAGTCTGTAGAAAAAGACAATGAGGAAGCTCAGTGCTAACAACCAAGACAAGATCAGGGGCCAATGGCAGAAAAGACCACCAAACACTCAATGAAAGTTCAAGGTGCGGCTAAAGAAATTCAAACAAGTCCACAAGAGCCAAAGTCAGATGTTGAGTATATCTAATCTAACAACTAGATTTCATGAATTGAACACTAACGATTGAGTTATGAGATGACAACGAGGATACCAAACACCAAGAAAATACAGGGTCATTAAAAAGATAAGAAAGAAAAGACCAAATTGAGCACTGAGCAATTGCTTTTGATACAGGGAGTTAACCATTTTAGGAGGTAGCAGGTGCTAAATAACCAATGGAACCAAAAGAAAAACTCCAAGCTACTCTGAAGGCATTGGCCAAAAAACCAACCTCCAGGAATTGACAGAATACTCAAGTATGCCAATAAATTTGGAAGACAGCTTCCTGGCCAACCTACTGAAGAGATCCGTAGTAATACTATTCCGAAGAAAGTGATTAAATTAAATGCAGAAATTATGAAACCATATTGTAATACTACACATAACTAAAACGTTGCTGAAGAAAATTCAAAACTGGTTGCAGGAAACTGCCAGCATGACAATTATTTCTCTTTTACTGCTTTCAAGATTCTCTCTTCATTCTTCTTTTCTGAGAGTTTGATTACAGTGTATCTTAATAAGGATCTCTTTGTGTTTATCTCACTTAAGGTTTGTCGAGCTTCTTGGATGAATATACACACATCTTTCATCAAATCTGGTATGTTTTCAGCCATTATTTATAAATATTGTGTCATAGACTTTGTCACTTTTATTTCTTTTTTTATTATTTTCTACTCAGTCTTGATAATTTCTGTTGTCCTATCTCCAAATTCAAGGAGACCTGCCAGCACACTGGTTAAGCGCTTAGCTACAAATTAAAAGGTTGGCAGTTTGAAACCAGCAGCCACTTCATGACAGAAAGATAAAGCAGTCTGCTTCCTTTAAGATTTACAGTCTTGGAAAATCTATGGAGCAGTTCTACTCTGTCCTATAGAGTCACTACAAATCAGAATTGACTTGGTGGCAACAGGTTTTTGGTGTTTTCAAGTTCACTGATTTTTCATCTGCCAGCTTGAGACTTCCATT
The DNA here is from genome assembly GCA_028571685.1 of Heterohyrax brucei. Taxonomy (NCBI): domain Eukaryota; kingdom Metazoa; phylum Chordata; class Mammalia; order Hyracoidea; family Procaviidae; genus Heterohyrax; species Heterohyrax brucei. The sequence continues at coordinate 93,703,499 of CM053146.1, forward strand.
GAACTCCTCAGTGAATTTTTCATTTAAGTTATTGTAGTTTTTGTTCATTATATCTCTTTGCTTCCTTTTTGAAAAATTTTATCTTTCTTAATATTCTCAATTTGTTCCTCCATTGTTTACTATCACTTTTTTCTCCATGTTTTTCTTTAGTTGTTTGAGAAAACTGAATAATGTTATTTAATAAGTCCCTTTACCAGGATTCCATAGCATAGTTTCTCTAACTGTATTTTGCTGTTTTAAATAAACTATTCTTTACTTGTTTTGTGTAAATCCTGTAATTTTTGCTGAAACTAAGAATTAACTTTTACTACTGTGGTTACTCTAGAAGTCAGATTCTTTTCTTTCACCTTTGTTTTACTTTTCACCTGTCTTTTACCTTTGTTTAGTGACTTCCTTTTACTCTTTTTGCAAAGACTGCGTAACTGGATATGCTTGCAGCAAAGCCACTGTTTCTTAGTTTGTGTTCAGCTAGTGTTATGCTAGAGACTTTCTTGAATGCTCTTCTAAACCTCCAATCTGTTGTGTTCTACAGCTGTTCAACACTTAGGCAGGATTCACTGAGGCTAGGGATCAATCAGAGGTGAAAGCATAGGGTCTTCTCAGATAATTGGTATGTATATGTCTTGTCTTTGGCATGAACAATGCATTCTCAGTTCTCCCCTATGCGCTGTCTTGTTTTGTTTTTGGTGAAACCATACACAACAAAACATACACCCACCGAACAATTTTTATAGCACAGTTAATTGAGATTGATTACATATATCAAATTGTTGGCACCAATCTCCTTATCTCTGCCCCTTAAAGTTCTTGCATGTGTTTCAGAGTTATTGTTGTGTATTTAATCTCATATAGATGTTTTACTAAAAGAGTGCAGTATCCAAGACAAAATTTTTTATAAAATGATTTAAATTGTTGTTTAGTTTAAAGATGATTTCATGGGACAAATTCTGCCTGTGGCTGACAAGTTGTTTCCAGACCACCAGTGTGGAAATTCCCCTACACTGTGTTTGTGAATCCCTAAATCTCCAAAAAAGACTCTTTCTCTCATCTCTCCTTACTGCATTTAGGGACCTGTCATATGTCTTAATGGCACTCTTTCCGCTCCAAACATCCACAGGTGGTTCTCAAAGCTTTGATTGTCCTCAGTTCCTCAGTCCTGAATGAGCTTTGAGACAAGACAAAGGGAATGAATGCCTTGCTTCAGTCCTTCAGAGAGCCCTCAGACAGGTTACAGCAGTCATAGACAACGACTTGGGAACACAGCATGATCTGCTGCTTCTGGAGCCTGGTCTAATTACTGGTTATATGTTGTCTTTTTCTAGATTCACATTCGTTTCATTGATTTAACCCTTTGATTGATTTCCAGAGTTCTGAGACTGTTGCTTTTGTAAGTTTGTGCTTTTTTGTTTTTGGTGTGGCCTCTAAGGTCGCCATGAGTCAGATCCAACTCGGTGGCACTGGGTTTGGGTGCTTCTTGGGAGACAGAAGTACACAGCGCAGTACACTGCCACTGTTTTCTTCATTCTTTGCCCGATACTCTTTTATTTGATGCAAGACATCGTGAGTTTTATGGTCATTGCTGGATTGGGTTGTATTTCATTAAATAGTGTTGGACCCTGTTTTCACACAAACCTAAGTTAATTGGAATCAGTTATCTCCATCTTATGTTTGCTTTTAAACTTTGTGAGGGATTTCTAGAGTAGCCTTTAGTGTAGGGAAAATACAGCCCTGTGTTGAAGCAGTAACTTTTTAAGAATTCTATACAGCATTTTCTGTATTATAAATCTAGCTGCACATGTGAAACTAACTATTGTTTGTCTGTGAAATCTGGGAATTGCTGGTGTACTGTTTTCAGTGTTTTTTTCCCCTGGTATTAGTTCCCTTTCATGCATGTACAAAAGAGTACTCAGCTGTAGAGTCAAGGGGACCTCTGTGCATTATCTTCAGGCACTCTGGTGTAGTCTCCTCCCACACCCTCAAAGTTTCTCTCTTCCCCAAACTATGTAGATTGGCATTTCTCTGCTGTCTGGTACTCTTCCTGTCAAAACTGTAATCTCTGTCTCTCCAACTGAGTGATATATCAGGCTTTGTTTGGGGTCTCCTTGCAGCACAGCCAGGAAACTACAGGTAGCAATTTGCAGCAATTCCAGGACTCACCTCATTTGTTTCCCTTTTCTCAAACATTACAGACTTCCATTGCATTTTGTTCAGTTTCTGAAAAAGTGTGGCTTTATCGGTTTTGTCTCCTTTTTTGTTTTTTGTTGTGTTTAAGGAGGGAAAATAAATGCAGTTCATTGCTTCACCATGAATGGAAGTGGAAGTTACTACATTACTTCTTCTTTTTAAAAAAAATATTTATTTGTTTGTTTGTTTGTTTGTTTATTTATTTGTTGACAAGCCAGTAGGGATTTGCACTTGGAACACTTCTGCCATGTTGTAGGCAGTTGGCTGGTATAGTAAAATGTTTTTAATATTATAGTTTTCCAGTCCAGCTATTGTCAAGAGAAACCCAGCACCAGTGCAGCGGAGTCAGTTCTGACTCATAGCAACCCTATTGACAGAGTACAACTGCCCTACATAGTTTTCAAGGAGCAACTGGAAGATTTGAACTGCTGAATTTTGGTTAGCAGCTGTAGCACTTAACCACTATGCCACCAGAATTAAGAGAGTATTATAAATTTCCTCTGACTTTGAGCCTACCACATTTAAATGTACCTGAACTCAGAAAACAACAAAGTGGATATGTCCAAACAAAAAGAAACAGAACAAAGATGCATGAGTGTTTTTTTTTAAATTGACTTGACAAATATGATAGAGGTAAGTTATATTTTGATGCTTTAAACAAGTTCATTTCATCAGGATCAATTATAGTTTGTTTTCAAGTTTTGCATTACTAAATATGTGCCAGTATGTGATACAATTAAATTTATTTACACAAATTTTACATTTGATTGGTCTTTGGTACGTGAGTACACAAAAGATTTAAAAATTCACATACATTAACATTCTTTAAAAGTTTGAAATGTGGCTATTTCCCACATGTTAAAGCATGAAACCAAAGTTTCAATATAATACTACAATACAATTAGAAAAATTAATCATTGTCAATACATTTTAATATAAATTAAATGATCATTTTCTGAAAATCATGAATGCCTAACTTGCTGAGAGCTGATTTTAAAGCGGAGTATTCTATTCTGTTACGTATTTCCTTTACGATTTATCTTTGATTGTAATATAAGAAAAAGAAAGCAGCTGCATTCTCCAGCTGTGACAAAGTGTTTCAATAAATGAGGCAAGCAACATCAGTAATAAAGCAATTTACTCCTTTACAAAAGTTACTATCTCTATTTAAAATCAAAGCTGTAACTAGTGATAGAGCCTAGCAGCTGGTATGGCTAAAGTGAATGCTCATTGAGAAATTAGGTTGCCACTATATCAGCTATATTATAGAGACAGTGGTATACTAAAATGCCTAGGGGAATCATTTAAGAATTTTGCTGTTGAATTCACCAGCAAGAAACTCATTCCCACTTAGGCTGCTGATACCAGCTTAGTGACAAAATGTCTATTTCTAGTACCACAAAGCAATTAACTTCCCATTGCAGGTAAACATTCTAGTGTTCTTTAATAGTAAGTAGGAAGAAACATAGTGAATACATAAGGTTGATACAAGCAAATAAAAATGCTATTATATCATCTATTCACAGACCTGGACATATGTCTTGAAGCTTGGCTGCTAACCTAAGTGTCAGCAGTTCAAATCCACCACCTGCTCCATGGAAACCTTATAGGCCAGCTCCGTTCTGTCCTATAAGGTCGCTATGAGTCAGAATTGACTCTGTAGCAATTTTTTAAAATATCAAAGGACTAATATTGAGTTACTATTTCACTGCAATATTAATATCACTGTACAATATTTGTTATATGTTAATATTTACCTACTGACATAGTTAATAGCCATATAAGATACATATGAGAGGAGATATTACCCCATTTGAGAGTTGGCCACTCATTTTACAAGGGTAAATAATAGTCAATGCCATATAACTAATAAATTCCAACCTTTGTGTTTGCTTGACCAGGGAAAGAGGAAAGTTTCACATAAAAAAAATGTCATTTTCGTTACCTTAATTTTCTAGTGCTTAAAAGTAAAGATGTCACTGTAAGGACTAAAGTGTGCCTGATCCAGATCATGGTATTTTCCCAGTCTCTTCATATGCATGCAAAAGCGGGCCAATGGACAGGGAATACTGAAGAGGAACTGATGCCTTTCAATTACAGTGTTGGCAAAGAATAATGAATATACCATGGACTACCAGAAAAATGAACAAATCTGTCTTGGAAGAAGTACAGCCAGAATATTCTTCAGAAGTGAGGATAGCAAGACTTTATCTGACATACTTGGGACATGTTATCAGGAGGGATCAGTCAATGGAGAAACATATCATGTTTGATAAAGTGCAAGGTCAACAAAAAAAGGAAGACCTTCAACTACCACATGAGTACATACATACACCTTTGCTGGGATTACTCTTTCAGGTAATGTTCATCCCCCCTACCCCCAACAAACACTTACAAAAGTATTTAAGTATTAAGTATTTAAATGAAGAGAGGCAGTTTTATGTTTGTTTTGTTTTTATGGCCACATTTTTGACCTGTTGAAATACAAAATTTCTTTGTAAATTATTTTGCTGTGTGAGCCAGATCTGCTCTGGAAAAAGAACTGGGACTAGGTAAAAGGAGGGGTGGAGTTTGATAAGAAGGAGCACTCTCTTACTAATGGGAGTGGAACTTATCTCATATTCATAATTTTTTTCCCTCCTTAAAAGACGTTCTTGCTGAATAAAGACTAAGTTAATTTCCAACCCAAAGTCGTGTTTCTGTGATGGCAGAGCACCAGCATTGGCACTTTACTGGTGCTGACTATGACTGCATAGCCAAGCCAGCCAAGTGCCGTCAAATAAAGCTTTATTAATCAGGGTGTGCTTTGCTTGAGGCTTTTAATCTTTAAATTTGTGAGTCTTAAGTGTCAGAAAACATTATTCCTATAATCCAGTAATTCATTCAGCTAGCTTTGTACTAGTCTGAATGAGAAATGGCAAATACTACCCAGACCTAATGAAATTGAAATAGCTAAATAAAAATTACAGTGAATACATCTCATACTTAAGATGCAGGTTTAAATGAGCGCATGCTATAAAATGTAGGCTTCTCCATAATTTCATATAAAGGTGAAAAACACTTGTAAATATTTCCTTTACTAGAAAAATAATACGTTAGTGTTCAGTGATAATAATGAAATAATAACTGTGACAACATTTGTTAAGGATTTGTGACGCTTTTAAGTTGCACTTGGCTGGCTGGCTTGAGTTATGCTGTTGGTGAAGAATATTGAACATACTATGGACTGCCAGAAGAAAGAGCAAATCTGTCTTGCAAGAAGTACAGCCAGAATGCTCCTAAGAAGGACTACATCTCACATACTTTGAACCTGTCCTTAGAGAATGACACCATGCTCAGTAAAGTGGAGGGCCAGGAAAAAGAGGAAGACCCTCAACCAGACTGACTGATACAGAGGCTGTAACAGTGCGCTCAAGTCTAGCAACAAATGTTAGGATAGTGCAGAACTGAGCAGTGTTTCACTCTGTTGTACACAGGCTGGCTATGAGTCATAACGGACTCAATGGCACCTAGCAACAACAATTCATATTTGAAAAATGAGTTAATGATAAAAAAGAAAAAAATTTAGTTTTAAAAAATTACGATGGAGAATTAATGGAGGATGGAGGTGATTGCAAAGAGATTTCTAACGAACCCATGGCTTCTCATCAATATTGCCACCTGTATCTTATTATCAAATAGTCTGAAATGGATTTCTGTCCCTAAAAATGAATTGTTATGTATCTTATATGTGGAGACATTCTGCATCCTGAGTGTGCTGACATTTTTGTCAATTTGTTTGAAGTGCTAAATGCAGAACAGATATACACTGATCAGAAATTTCATATCCCCCAAAGTGAACAGAAGCACAAAGTAGAGGATTTTTCCATGTTTGCCAAATGGCACAGTAAATGGTTATAATAATAAACCAATAGGTAACTTAATGGCTGATTTTTTGTTGTCCATAACCCATAAAATGGCTAGTAAGGTCAAAACTACTTTCTTAATCTTAATACAACATTTGCCTTTATTCTCACTCTTTTATGAGCATTCTAAACTGCTTGATGTGTTGTGTCACAGCAGATTGAATGAAATATCCTTTATTTAACCAGACATTCAAGAAATTTCTAGAACATGAAACAATTCTTGATATCATTTTGTTTCAGATAATATAGACATTTTCATAAAATATTTTTATTTTATGCAGTCTGAATGCACTGCTCTAAAGTTGATTCGAACTCATAATGACCATAAAAGACAGATTAGAACTGCTCCACAGAGTTTCCGAGGAGCACCTGGTGGATTTGAACTGCCAGCCTTTTGGTTAGTGACTATATTAACTACTATGCCACCAGGGTTTTATATATTGTTTTAAATAAATAAGTAGATTCTAAAAAATTCTCACGTTAATTTCTAATCAATTTCTATCAATAGTAAATATTGATAGAACATACCCATGTCAAGGTCCTCAATAATGCTTAAAAGTTGAAAAAATTTTGAGAACTGCTGTCCTAAATTAAGATTACAGTATTTTATACCAGGTACGAAAATAATCTATCTTTTTGCTTTTTTTTAAATCAAGGCAAAGTTACACTTGTACTATTTAGCTTTCTACCCCCTTTGATATCCTAATAAAAACCCTTAAGATAAGTATTCTCCCAGTGAATATTTTTCAAATATTGATAAATCATGTTATGATTAAGTAAATAAAAAACTTACATTATGGCATAAGAAGTTTGTTATCTAACCTCATAGTAGATCATTATAGATGAAGAACTTTTCATAATCATGATAATTAATTAATTATGCCACTGGTAAATGCCTATAAAATGTCTTTTAAGAGTATCCTATTTTGAAGTAGAAAAATGTGACCAACTTTCTGGCAATAGTCAAAATGGAATGCCTTCAATAACAATTTCCTTGGTTGCTCTGAAAAACAGCACAATAAAAATATTCTTAAATGTATTTATCTAATTCATATCATATGCACGGAGTCATGACTGAAATATTAAACAATTAGGAGAGATATTTTAATTGAGATGTTACAGTTCTTCCTTCCTTTTAAATAATTCTTGAAACCTTATTCCACAACTGCATAGACAGGAATACAAGATAAGTTAATATAACTGAAAAAATGCAAATAATGCACATTTGTCATAGATTGAATTATGTTCCCCAAAAAATGTGTGTAGCAATTTGGTTGGGCCATTATTCCCAATACTGTGTAATTGCCCTTCATTATATGATTTTCTTATACTATAAATACTAATCTCTGCCTGTTGTTAACAGATTGGATTCTGTTAATGAGGATTAGGGTGAGACTGTAACACCCTTCCTAAGGTCACCTCCCTTCTCCAATATAAAGGGAGCTTCTCTGGAGTGTTACTTGTACTACCTTTCATCCCATAAGAGGTGAAAGGGAAACAAGCAGAGTTGGGGAACCCATACCATCAAGAAAGCGGCACTGTGAGCAGAGCTTGTCCTTCAGACCTGAAGTTCCTACACTGAGATACTCTCAGAACATAAAAAAAACTGGTGGAACACAAGGCTGCAAAAGAGAGAGTACATTTCCCTGAAGCCAGCATCCTGAACTCAGATTTCTAGACTACTGAACTATGTGAGAATAAATGTTTCTTTGTTAAAGTCATCCACTTGTGTTTCTGTTAGAGCAGTGCCCGAAGACTAAAACAGGATCTGGAACCATGAGAGTGAGGTATTGCCTAACAGATACTTAAAATACAAAAGCAATTTTAAAACTGTGAATGGATAGAAGTCTCAGAAGGACCTGAGGAGAACTGTTAATGCCAGAGAAGGCACAGATGGTGAGAAGCAGTAGTGTTTAGGCAGCAGCAGAATCAGAAGCCGACCCATGCACAAGACAGCTGAATGCCTGTGTGCGGGAGGTTTCCTGGCAGAGTGGGATACCTCTGGGTGCTTAAATTAGTGAAGCTACAGAGCTGAGAAGACTTGGCCCAGTAGGGCAGATGTGGGCATAAAGCCCAGGCCATGAGACCACAGGAAGCAGAAGCTGAAGGGACCGGGAGCACAAGAAGCTGAGCTGCCCCAGTCTCAAAAGGTATGGCCATGACTTCAGGGATTTCTAAGCGTGGACCCATGGCCTCTGTTGTTCTAGGGGTAGAACTGCCACATAGTTGGCTTAGAAAATGTTGCACTTAAAGCCATGGGAGTAGAGTTACCGTCCCACTGGGCCTGAAAGACACAGCTATAACACCGGGCAGAGGGGCTTCCATTCAGAATCTGGAGTGTGTGGCTAATATCTAGAGTCTGGAGGGTGGGGCCGTTTAGAAAATGGCTCAGAGAATGGAAGATTATTTTCAGTCTTGAGGACTAAGGTAATTGTATTCTGTGTACTTGCTAGTTGCCTGTTTTATCTTCTTTCTCTGCAATTTCTCCCACTGTTAATGGAAATACATAGCTTGTGCCTGCTTGCTCTGCCGTTTCAGTTTGGAAGCAGACAACATATTCTTGATTTCACAGATGTAGAATTTTTGTACTTTGAACTTGGAGTTTATTTAAGACATTTCCTGTAATACAATAGGGTGAATATATCTTGCATGTTGCAAAGATGTGACTTGGGGGGAGCCAAAGGGTGGGGTATCATAGATTGAACTGTGTTCCCCTAAAAATTTGTAGCCATTTGGCTGGGCCATGATTCCTAGTCTTGTGTGATTGCCCTCCATTGTATGATTTTCCTATGCTGTAAATTCTAATCTCTGCCTATAGTTAACAGATTACATTGTGTTAATGAGGATTAAGATGGGACTGTAACACCCTTCCTAAGGTCACTTCTCTGCTCCATTGGAAATGGAATTTCCCTGGCATGTGGCTTGCACTACCTTTTACACTTTCATCCTACAAGAAGTAAAAGGTAAGGGAATTGAACAGAGTATTGGGGACCTCATACCATCAAGAAAACAGCAGCAAGAGCAGAGAATGTCCTCTGGACCCGATGTTCCTGTGCTGAGATCCTCTGAGACCAAAGAAAGACTGATATAACACAAGGACTATCCATTATAGTCTTTTCTTTCTTTCCTGTGTTTTAACGACTTTTTGCTTTATTCACACATGATGTCCTTGATATCTTCCCACAGCTCATTTGGACTTCAGTTACTAGTACTCAGTGTGTCAAATCTATTCTTGAGATGGTTTCCATATTCAGGTAGGATATATTCAAGACCATATTTTGGCTCTCATACACTTGCTTTAATTTTCTTCAGTTTCGGCTTGAACTTATATGTGATCTGTGCCACAGTAAGCCCCTGGACTTGTTTTCAGTGATGATATTAAGCTGTTCCATGGTTTCTTTCCACAGATGTAATCATTTTGACTCCTGTGTTTCCCATCCACTGAGATATATATGTACAGTCACCTTTTATATTGCTGAAAAATGATATTGCAGTGAAGAAGTAATTTGTCTTACAAAATTCTATCATATGTTCTCCAGCACCATTTCTCTCACCAAGGCCATATTTTCCTACTACCAGTCTTTCAGTTTCCAATTTTTGCATTTCAATCAATCACTAGTAATTATCAATGCATCCTGATTATATGTTTGATCAATTTTATACTGCAGGAGTTGGTAAAGCTCTTCAGTTTCCTCATCTTTGACACTAGTAATTGGAACATAAATTTGAATAGCAGTGGTATTAACTAGTCTTCCTTGAGGTGTATGGATATTATTCTATCATTGACAGTGTTGTTCTTTTTGATGATGAACTTGACTCCATTTCTCTTCAGTTTGACATTCCCAACATAGTACCCCATATGATAATTTGATTCAAAATGGCCAATACCAGGCCGTTTTAGATCACCTACTTTATTTTTGATGACTTCCAATTTTCCTGGATTCAAATTTAGTACATTCCAGGTTCTGATTATTAACGGATGTTTGCACTGTTTCTTCTGACTTTGAGTTGTGTCACATCAGCAAATGGAGATTTTGAAAGTTTGACTCCATCCAGGTCATTAAGATTATCTCTTCTTTCAGGAGGCAGCTTCTGTGAATAACAGCAATAGTAATGATACGCACAAATTATAGTAAAATTATAAATATCCAAATAAGACATAGTTTATGTTTAATTTATGTAATGTTTCTTCATAAGTAGTGTAGTAGAATAAGGTTTTTTTGTGGCTTAACTATCCTACATATAGTCTGATCATTTTTGACTGTACTTAAACTATCAAAAGTGTATACTCATGAGTAAAATATATAAACATGTGAAAGCTTAATTTTTTTAATTATAATATTAGACATACATAATCTAAAAGCAAATATCAATGTATTATATTAGAGAAAGAATATCAGAGGATAGCTAGAAAACATCTCAGAATTTTATGATCAAACTTTATGTTAGTTTATGAATAAAATTCAATATATACATACTTTCCCTGGAAACTAGAGTTTATATGTGAACTATAAATTAACATGTCATGGATATGTGAACTAGAAAGAACAAGTCATGTATGATTAGAATAAAAATGACATTGTAAAGTAGAGGCAGTCAGGAAACATGAAATTAAGTTCCTTAAGTATGAGTGTACTGTAAAATATAGAGGAGGAAAAATTAAACCCTAGGAATCCCCAGAGGGCAGTGAATGCATTGCAAATCATTAATAAGCCATAACACAGTATGAGCAGGTTAGAGATATTAATGGCAAATTATATATAAGTGCATATACATTCACCACAGTTTTTCCAGAAGCAAACCTGAAGATATATGTTACAAAAGGTATATTTTCGAAGTATTGGTAAAATTAATGAGTGGAAAATATACAAAATTTGGGCTGTCTCTCAGCCAGGGTAAAAAGAACTGTTAATTATTTTGCTTCCTTTATTTACAAGAATGAAGACTATCAAAACCTCAGAGAAGAGAAAGTAATTTTTTGGCTTTAAATGCTAAAAGACATTTCCAGCAGCCTGGTTGTTTGATATGATGATTAATAGCATAGTCTCTAAAATCAGACTACCCAAGGACAAATCCTAAATCTGCCATTTATAAGCTGGCAGTTTCCATCTATAACATGAATTCTTGTCATGATTATATATCATACATACAAAACACATACATAATGCCTTAGACATAGGTTAATTTCCATAAGTGTTTGCAATAAATATATCATTCATATGAGAAATATGTCCTGAATGCCTAATACTTTCTAGTTGCTATTTTAAGCACTGGGATAGAGGAGAAAACCCGGTCTTGTAGAGACTGTATTCTGGAGCAAAACAAATGCTGTAAAAAAATTAAGCTAAGGCTAGAGAGTGACAGTGCAGAGAGGAATGGTCCATATAGAGTAGTCCAAGGGGACTTCTTCAATAAAGTAAACTTTGAACAAAGCCCTGATGGAATTGAGGGAACAAATCACGTGGATACCTCAGTGAAGAGCATACCTTAGAGAAGAAACTTTATAAATTATTAAGTACACTTCAATGTTTCCTTAATATGTTCAGAGAACAGCAGAGAGAGTCTGATTGAGTGGATAAACAAGGAGATAACTGATAAGATGTGACTTTTACGGGTAGCAGGGACAAAATTAGACCTTGTGAGTCATAGTGAGAACTTAGGGATTTACTCAGAGTGAGAATGGGAACCGTTCGGTGCTTTGAGCAAAGGAAGGATTTGATCTTATTTGCAAAGGATTATTTTGACTGCTGTTTGGAGTATGGGTATAGGAGGATAGAGACAGAATAAATACTGTTATCTGTATGTCTATCTCTGTACTCTATCTTGAGAATATTATATATATATGTATGTGTTATATGGATAGAAGAAGCAAGATCATTATATTTATCGATCTGGGATGACATAATGAGGACTCCTGGAGAAAAATTTTATGACAAAAGTAAATGGATGTTCTTCTCATATTTGTTTTTTGTGTTACAAAGATTTAGTAAAAAGGTCAGTAAAGTAAAATTAAATGAAGACAAAGTTAAGGAAACAAGTATGCCTGAGTCTGAATCTTCACTGTGACCTTGAGAAAATTATTCAACCTCTCTGTGAGTCAGTTTCTTCATATTATTATTGGAAGAAAAAAGAGGAAAGAAAGGAGAAGTGATTTATTGGTCAAACATCAGTACAGCCTGAAAAGAAGATTTTAAATTCTAACTTTAAATGTAAACTTTAACAAGTAGAATTTTGTCTGTGCTGACTTTAAAATTCTGAGCCCTAAAAGATCTAGTAATATGATTTGTTCCACATCACATAGATGATAGCTTTTTAATCTTCTATGGAAGTCATATTGGGGCAAAGACATCTTGTCAAGGAAAGACATAAATCACAAAATAGGGCACTTTGATCTACTGATCATCCTTAAACAGAAACTAGAAATTATCCACATTTAAATCCAGTTGAAGTTCAGGATAAAGCTGTTTATTCTCTCTCCATTTAATTCAGCATGAGATATCATAAATATGCTATTTCTGTTCTTGCCTGAAGGATGGAGGCTTTATGTTGTAGTTAATGAGCCAACTATAAACAGAAAGTTAATTTGGAAAGAACTCATTGATATTTGGGAAAATCATAGAAGCATGAGCTTGTTGATGTAATTAATTCAGTGTATAGAAAAAACTTTGAGCTGCTTGTAGCACAGAGAACCTGGCCCAAAGAGAATGAGGCCCACATGCACAAATACATCTTATTTACCCTCTCACTCTTTTACTTATGTTTTTATGCTGTTTGAAAGTATAAGTAGCTTATTTTATGAGAGAATGACTTTTTTTCCGTATAAAGGAGTAAAGGTTAGAGACACTATGAATGCAAAGAAATATGAAGATTTTAACTCTAGACGTATTTTTCCCTAAATAATAACTTCATTAACAAGTTGAAACCCTGATAGCTATGGCTGCTAACAGAAAGGTCAGCAACTCACAACCACCAGGTGCTCCTTGGAAACCCTACAGAGCAGTTTTGCTCTGTCCTGTAAGGTTGCTATGAGTCAAAATCAACTCTGCAGAAGTGTTTTGCTTTTAGTAAGTCAAATTTAGATTCACTAGTGAGGATTTGGAAACCCTGGTCACATAGTGGTTAAGTGTTGCATCTTCTAACGAAAAAGTCTGCAGTTCAGATTCACCAGGCATTCCTTGGAAACTCTGTGAAGAATTATACTCTGTCCTATAGGGTCACTATGAGTTAGAATCAACTTGACAGCCATGAGTTTGCTGGGGTTTTTTTTTTTTTTTTTTTTTTTGGTTTTAGTGATGATTTTGTTTATACTATGAAGGTATGTAAGGGAATATTTTATGCAAAAGGATTATTGCAAGGAGAAAAAGGCCAAGCTTCTCAAAAACTTATGTAAAAGGATTTTTTCTTTAATAGGGAGAAAGAAGTACACAAGATGGAGAAAAGTGGATCATAGAGGGAGTATTTCAAAAAAGAGCTAACCAGCACAAATAACTTTTAATAAGGACTTAGGTCATTTTAAAATGTGGCCCCCAGTATTTTTTGGTATTCGGTCTATAAAGATGTGAACTCTACATACCCTGTCCCTGAATTTGGGCTTTGCAAATATTTGAACAATAGTTGATGTAGAAGTGATGCTCCACTACCTTTTAGGTCTGGGCCTTGAGAAACTGGCAACTTTGACTTCCTGTCTATTGCAGCTCTCAGTTTTGGTACCCAGCTTTAAGAACTCCCACACCATCACAAGAAAAATGCCCTCGTGTGTAAGAACCAACAAACAGCACAAAATTGGCAGCCTTGTGGGTGAATTATCTTGGATATAGCTCTTCTCTGCTCAGATGACCTATTTCAGTTAAAGATGAGTATCTTCATCAAGTCCTATCCACCCTGCAGGTTCATGAACAAAGTAGCTGGTTTTTGATGTCTTAAACCCACTAAGTTTTTAAGTGATTCGTACAAGAGACAACCCAAACAAGAACAATACACTAGACCTAGAAAAGGGAAGAAGATAGTGAGAAAAACTAGAGAAACTATTTTTTAAGGCAAACATAAAGAACATTAAAGTGAGTAATCAAATATATTTTTTTACTTGAAGAACAGTAAACTTCAGTTATTATAGATTCCTCAAGGAAAATAATCTTAATTTTTATAATTTAGAAAATAGTTTACTAAAAGGTAATGTCATTTCCAGATGTCTAGTTTTATGTTTTTAATCATATTTGTTTCTCTCCAAAATCCTAAAGGAGTTAGCTGACGTTAATTTTTAGGTCTAAGATAAGGAATTTCCTCACTTACATGTTGAACTCTTACAGCCTCCTTATATGTTATGGATTAAATTGTGTTACCCAAAAATGTGGCAGTAAGGCATAATTAGAGACAGATTGATGAGGCAAGACTCAATCTTCAAGATTAGGTTGTATTTTGTATGAATCTCTTCAGGGATATAACAGAAAGAAACAAGCAAAGAGGCAAGGGAATTTCATACCACCAACAAAGCGGTGCCAGGAGCAGAGCACATCCTTTGGACCTGGGGTTCCTGGGCTGAGAAGCACCCAGACCAGAGGAAGATTGGTGACAAGGACATTCCTCTAGAGTGAACAGAGAGAGAAGTCTTCCCCTAGAGCTAGCACTGTGATTTCAGACTTCTAGCCTTCTAGACTGTAAGAAAATAAACAGCTATTTGTTAAAGCCATCTTTTTGTATCTGTTAAAGCAGCCCAAGGTAACCAAAGCAGAATTTGGTACCAGAAGAGCTGAGTGCTGGTCTAACAAATATGTAAAATGTAGAAGTAGTTTTGAAACTAAATGGATAGAGAGTCTGAAAGAGTTTTAAAGCACGTAGTGGTAAAAGCCTAGATTATCTTGAAGAGATTATTGGTAGAATTATAGACATCACGATGATTCTGGTGAAGACACAGAAGGAAATGAGGAAATCTGTTATACAGGAGACGGGGGAAAAAAAAGCAGCAGAGAAATGGAGTCAAACTATGGAGCAAGAACACTGAATGCCTTTCTTCAAGAGGCTTCCTGCCTCTTGAAGTGGGGTGCCTCCAGGCACTTAACAGTCAGGCCAAATAGCATTGGAATACTTGTCCCAGGAGGACCGACACAGGTATTGAGACCCCAAGGGCCAAAAGGCCAGGGAACCAGGAACTGAAGCTGAAGAGACAAAGAAGGGCAGTAGAGCTGTTTCAGTCTCAAAGGACAGGTCCAAGACCTCTGGGGTCTCAAAGGGTGGAGCTGGCACTCAGGCCCAGGGCCAAGGGTATCACCATACAGAATCTAAAGTGTGGCCATTACCTAGAGGTTGAAAAGCAGGGCCATTGTATAAATTATCTCAAAGAACAGAGAACAATTTTAAAGCCTTGACTGTAATGTGTTCTACTAACTTGTGTGGTGACTGTCATCCTTTCTTTCCCTCCAAATTTCCCATTTGTAATGGAAATGTCTGGCTTTGCCTGTCTCATCATTGTCTTTGGAAGTGGATAACTTGTATTCTAGATTTCACTAGTAAAGAGGAATTTTTGAATTTTGAATTTACAATTGATTTAAGATGTTTGCTATTCAATGACTGGATGAATGTGTTTTACATGTTGCAAGGACATGAATTGGGGCAGGGGGGCTAAGAATGGAAATCCTGGTGGTGTGGTGATGGTGAAGTACTATGTCTGCTAACCAAAATGTCGGCAGTTCAAATCCTCCAGATGCTCCATGGAAACTCTAGGGGACAGTTCTACTCTAACTTGTAGGGTTGCTATGAGTCGGAATAGACTCAACAGCAGTGGGTGGGTTTGAGTGCAAAATATTATGGATTACATTGTGTGCCACCAAACTGTGTCAGCTTGGCTAGGCCGTGGTTCCCAGTATTGTGTCATTAATTGTCCACCATTTTGTCACCTGATGTGATTTTCCTGTTTGTTGTAAATCTTGACTCTACAAAGTGTTTTTGAGGCAGAATTAGGGTCAGTTATATTAGTGAGGCTAGACTCAGTCTACAAGATTAGGTTGTGTCTTGTGTCAATCTCTTTTAAAGTATAGAAGAGAGGAGCAAGCAAATAGAAAGAACCTCATACAACTAAGAAAGCAGTACCAAAAATAGAGCTCTGAGAAGCTCCGAGATAAGGAGAAAATTGATGATGAAGACCTTTCTCCAGAGCCAGCACAGAGCCAATACCCTGAATTCAAACTTCTAGCCTATTATACTCTGAGAAAATAAACTCCTATTTGCTAGATCCCTTTACTTAGGGTGTTTCTGTTACAGCAGCACTACTTAACTAATACACTGTATTTGATGACTTCTCTTTTATTTTAGCTCACTAAACTAGAGTTCAATTTCTCTATGTTGTATCTTTGTTTATATTTTTGAACAGTCCTTCAGGATTGTCAATGTAATACTTTGTAATTTGGAAAGAACAAGTTAATCTAATTTGAACTCCTTAGGGTACATTATTTTGGAGATAAGACACTTAGTCACCATGTAATATACATTATGTTATTTTTCATAAAATATATAAATTTCAGTATGTTCCTGAATAGAGTATGTGCTAGAGAACCAACTCTAGACAAATTGTTGAATTAAACAAAATTATACTCATTGTTCCTCCAATCCTCTTTCTGAAGGTTGAAGATAGAGCCATAATCACTAAATGGGTTTCACTGGAGATCCTGACAAGAGCAATTTCCTGTACATTGTGGAGACAAAATTCTTATGTGGATTGCAAAGAACACTAGAGGCAAGATATATGGTTTATATAAAGATCCGCACTTCAAAAATCACAGATACACTCAAACTGACTTACATAAATATAACTAGAATACACTTATAAATTACTCGCAGACTACTGAAATGATTTAAGTTCTAAAATAACCTTCCCATACTAATATATTCAGAGGCTTTCAGTACATATGTAATAAAATAAATAATATGAAAATACTTTTAACAATTAAATTGTTCCTTCTAATGTGGCAGTATAAAAAAACTCTTATAAGAATGTCAACTCTCTAGCATATCTGTTTCTTTTTCTAAATATACATTATTTCAGGTAAGGATTTGCTTCATTTCATTTAAGAATCAAAATAATGAAGAACATTCCTGATAGCGAATGTCATTAAGAATAGAGCATTTTTTATTATCATGCTTCCTTAGATGTCATGTCACCCATTTCAGTCATTTTAATGATTATTTAGGTTTTGCCTCTTTTAATCTGGCTGTCTTAGTTATCTAGTGTTACTACAACATAAATGCTACATGTAGATGACTCTCAGAAATTTATTCTCTCATGGCCTAGGAGGCTGTGTTTCTGAATTCAGGGAATGAGCTCCAGGGAAATTCCTCTCTGTGTTGTGTCTAGGGGAAGGTCTTATCATAGATCTTCCCCTGGTCTAGAAGCTTCTCAGCACAGGAACCCTATGCCCAAAGGACATGCTTCACCTGTAGTTCTTCTTCTCTGGTAGTTATGAAGTCCCTCTCCACTCATCTCACTTCCCTCTTTTATATCTGAAAAGAAACTGACTGGAGACACAATCTAATTTTGTAGATTGTTCCCTGCCTAATTAATAGCTTAGAGGTTAGGATTCACAACACCTGGGAAAACTACATCCAATTACAAAATGGAAGGCAATCACCCAATATAGGAATGTATGCTCTAAACAAGTTGACACACATTTTGGGGGGACACAATTCAATACACAGCACTGATTATCAGAGTTTATAAAGAACTTTTGAACAGACAAACTTATTACTGAGTTATGGACTTGGAAACAACTAGCTGAGAATGGCCGCTGTGAAACAGCACTTGAGTTGCATATACTCAGCAGTAACGGAATTTGCAAAATGTAGCAGAAGACCTAGCTCATTCTGTTAAAAAGATTAGGTTTTAAAATAGATTGTTGTTGTGTAACAAATAGCTAGTCCACTTCTCAAAACAGGAACCGTGGTGGCACAGTGGGTTAAGTGCTACGGCTGCTAGATAGCATGTCAGCAGTTCCAGTCCACCAAGTGCCCCTTGGAAATTCTGTGGGGCAGTTCTGCTCTATCTGTAGGGTCATTATCAGTCGGAATTGACTTGACAGCAGTAGGTTTGGTTTGTTTGGGGGTTCTCAAAATAAAAGCCTCCTGCGAGTTACCTTCTGAATAAAACTGTTTTTGAGATTTTTCAGTATATTTATGTGTGTGTGTGCATACATATATAGGAAAGTATGTTTACAATATTTATGTACATATATAGGTGTGAATATATATAACTTTAATGATTTAAAATGTATATACATATACTTGAAAAATTAAAGATACAGTATACTAAAATATACTTGAATATGTTAACATTAAAATTTGTTATAATTCACTAATGAGTTTATAATTTGTTTCCAGTGTGAATTTATAGCTAGACCAACTATGGTCTGAACATAGTTTATGTTTGCAACATAAATATACATGTATTTATGTATTTATATATAAATGTTTATGCTTATATATTTTTGCATTATATATTTATATAAATATTTCTATATATTTATATTTTTTGCATAATAGAATAATAAATTCTACCCATTACATCTGGACTTCTACATCCTTCAAAACAGCTTTAAGATCCCTAATTGCATCCTGTATTAGTTTCATAAAGTATCTTTGTTTTATAGATTTATTGCTGTTACTTCAGAATGACATGAGGACACAGAGATATCATTCATTTTACAAGCATATTTTTCTTTCCATTATGTTTTATGGTTGTGCAGGAAATTGTAGTTCTGTATTTTATATTATATTTGACTATGAGGTACTACATTAATTTCGTTGAAAATTAAAACTAAAAAATACTTGTGATAGTCCATCACAAAGAGACTTCCTTATTTCAACATTTATGGTAGAGCGGAGGCGCTCCTTGGAAGCTCTATGGGGCAGCTCTACCCTGACCCACAGGGTTGCTGTGAGTCAGACATGTCTCAATGGCAGTGAGTTTTGAGTGACTGGAGATGTCAGAGAAGGCTTTATTGCTTGGCAACAGACAGAGAGGTCAGCAGAGAACTTCTAGCTCCGAGTACAGATAGAGAGCACTGCTTCACCTACCTTAATGCCCTATCTGGGGCAACATGGTGTCTAGGACTGAGAGAAGCTAGAGTATAAGGGCATGATCGTTTTGGCCCAACAAGGTGTCACAATGCAAACATATAAAAATGGGAGCCAGTGTGTATGAAAAGGGGTAGTTATACCTATTTGTAGTAAGGATCTGCTAAATTCAAATGTGAAAGTTACATTGAGGTCATTTCATATCCATAAAAGTTTCACACTTTCACCTTTAAGATATGCAGTATATATTTTGTATTGCATCATGCCAAGAACTACAGGAATAAGCTTAGAAGTGAATCCTTCCCCATTTGAGCTAGGAAATGACTAAAGTCCCAGCTGATATCTTCACTGCAGCCTTGTAAGAGACAAGAAGAAATAACAAAGCTGCTCCTGGCTTTCTGATCCACAAAACCAGAAAGATAATAAAATGATTGCTATGTTCAGTCACTAAGTTTTAGAGTAATTTGTCAAGCAGAAATGGATAACTAATACATATTTTGGTATCTGACATTGGAGATTTCCATAACAAAGACCTAAAATGTGAGAATGGCTTTGAAATAAAGCAGTGGTCCTAGAGTAAAATGTTAGTGAAAATTTAAAAGGTCTAATGTGTATTTTTCCTAAAATTGGGAGCTTTCTGTTAGCTGTGGGTAAGCATTAGCAGGAAAATGAAGAAAAGTTATTCAAAAACTAGAATAAAGAATACCTTGTCATTTAGTGGCAGAAATTTGAGAAACTCTAACTTGAAATTTTATATAAAGTAGAAATTATGTCTTAGAAACTGTGTGGTCTACCCTAAGACACATCTTAAAGTTTTGAAGGCTTCTCTATACTTCCAACAGTGAAATGGGAGGAAAGAGATAAATTGAAAGACTCTTAAACAAAAAGAGCTGTGATTTGATTATTTTAAAAATGATCAGCCTCTCCAGACAGCAAATGATGTTAATGTTTAGATATGGCCCTGAGCAAAGATCAAATTTAAGACACATAGTCAAAGATGGAACTGGTCAAAGCCAAGAAAGCATGGTACAAAGATGAATGAGAAGGTGTGACCCACACATCCTCTTAAACAAAACAACTTTTGAGACACTTCAGGACATTGTCCTTTGGTCATCTCAGGAGGAGCCCAAGGTAGAAAAGAGCTTACCTTACAAACACTTGTGGGTATAGCTCTTGTTTAATGGAATGATCCACAAGAAGACTCACAAGACACCCACAAAGTTCTTTAAAGAATTATATACTTGTAAACATCAGCAATGTGGTCTGAGGGGACAAAACCAAAAAACTCTACTGCCATCAAGTCTATGCTGACCCACAGGAGCCCTATAGGATACAGTAGATCTGCCCCATAGCGTTTTCAAGGAGAACCTGGTGGATTTGAACTGCCAACCTTTTGGTTAGTAGACATAGCACCTAACCACTACACCAACCAGAGTTTCCCTGAGGAACAGACATTGACAAATGAGGATTTTGTTGGTGTTAGGTGTCACTGAGTTGGTTCCAACTCGTAGCAACCTCACGAACAACACAACAAAACACTGCCGGTCTTGCGCCGTGTCCACAATAGTTTTTATGCTCAAGCCCATTATGGTAGCCACTATGTCAATTCATCTTGTCGAGGGTCTTCCTCTTTTGAGATGACCCTCCACTCTACCAAGGATGATGTCCTCCAGGGACTGATCCTTCCTGACAACATGTCCAGAGTATTGAGGGCTTTGGACCCCTAAGAATTCCATTTATAAGAGAGTGATGAAAAAACTACTCAGCTACAAACAAGTGCTACCTTTCAGCAAAAAGAGAAAAAATTACTCAGAAGATGGAACCAAGAACCCAGAGATTAGAGGTGAGAGTTTCAGAGGATTATTATCAGTCCTAGAGACATAATCAAGAACTTCCATCATTTGGATAGATTTAGAACCCCAGTGGATGAGTCAGTATTCTGTGCCTTTAACATTGTCTCTTTAAACAGATAGGTCAACAGCAGTTATGTCTTTCTCATGACTCTCTGTTGGTTATGATGATAAGCTTAACTTATCACTTTAGTTCCCTACTTCTAGATACACTTCGGAAACACATGTAAAGGGACTTTTTCTACACATGAACCTCATTG
Organism: Heterohyrax brucei; assembly: GCA_028571685.1. Classification (NCBI taxonomy): domain Eukaryota; kingdom Metazoa; phylum Chordata; class Mammalia; order Hyracoidea; family Procaviidae; genus Heterohyrax; species Heterohyrax brucei. The sequence continues at coordinate 93,724,757 of CM053146.1, forward strand.
AGATGATGAGATTCTGAACTTTGAGTTGATAGAGTAGTGAGAAGAGACTTTTTGATATCTTGAGCATTTTGTATGTGGGAGAGACATGAATCACTGGGAGCAAAGAATATTCTCTGGTGGGGCCTGCAAAATGTTCTTCCATATTCCCTGCCCCTGGTTTCATGCCCTTGCATAATATACTAACCTTGTTTAGGGGATGAAATTATTAACCGACTTCTAATATCTAGAATAAGAAATGAAGAAAAGTCCTTCTGAGATTATGTTATACAAAGGCTGTGGCTTCCTCCTTGGTACTTGCTTACCCTGGTGGAAGCCAACTGCCAGGGTTTAAAGTATTGCTTTGTAGAAAGATCCATGGACTAAGACTGCAATTAGATCTTCTGAAGCCTTCAACAGCCGTGTGAGTAAATTAGAATTTAGTAGATTAGTAATTGTTGAATTAGAAGCTAATTCACACCCAATTGAGCATTAAGATGACTACAGCACCAACTGACCTTTTAATTGTAGTTTTGTGAAGGACCCTAAGGTAGAAAACTTAGCTAAGCTGCTTCAGAATCCTGACCCACAGAAACTGTGAGATGGTGAATTTTGTGTTTTCAGATACTAAGTCCTGGAGTAATTTGCTTAACAGTAATAGATAATAATTACAAAGATATTAATGTGGCATATTAAGTTTGTAAGTGCATATGAGACGAAACTAGTGAATGGTAGACATGATAATGAAAAACTTAATATTTTTGAAAGTTCTTTTAAAATAAAAAGGTATATATGTAAGACAATCATTACATTCGATATAATTGCAGCCAAAATTGTAGTTAGATTACCTTTTTGTTATGTCAATTTTATTGATGTATAATTTACAGATAGTAAAACTCATCAACTGAAAATTTTAATTTGATGAGATTTATATAAATGCATGTCATCTGGGCTGCCTTGAGTTGAAACTGACTTGATGCCAGTGGGTGTGCTTTGTTTCCGGTATAGTCATATAACTACCACCACATTCAAGAGAACATTTTCACCAATTCAAAAAATGCACTCCTAACCTTTATAGTCAATAGCCTAACCCCACACTTGAAACCCTAGCAATCACTGATCACTCCATCATTATAGATTTGCATTTTATGGAACTTTGTATTACTGGAATCATAAACAGTAACATGTCATCTTTGGTGTCTGGTTTCTTTCACTTAGCATAATAATATTGAGATTCACCAATGTTCTTGCACATCAAAAAACAAAACCAAAATCATTACTGTGGAGTCAATTCAAACTCATAACCACCTTATGGAACAGCGTAGAACTGTCCCATAGGGTTGCTAAGACTGTAAATCTTTATAGAATCAGACAGTCACATCTTTATCCCATGGAAAAGCTGGTGGGTTCCAATCACTGACCTCTTGGTTAGTAGACAAGGACTTAACCATTTCACTACCAGGGCTCCTGCTCCTGCATATAGTAGTCATTTATTCCTTTTTTTATTAGTGAGTACCATGTTTTTACACAAATAATGGGCTTTCTATGCTTGTTGACAACTATGCATCCCCTCCATGACATATTTCATAAGCAATACTAAGCCATTATTTTTTTTAACATGTTGCTGTAAAAAATTAGCATAGCGTACTTACAAAAAAAACTCGGGCAGTGAGGGAGAGCACAGTTGACAAATAAATGTAGAGGGCACCTACTGAATTTCTAGGTTGCAAGATAAGTATGTTTTCATAAGAAACTGTCTGTTTTCCAAAGTGCAGATTTGGCATTACTACTAAGAGTATAATGAGAGTTTCAATTATTTCACAGGCTCACCTATGATTGGTACGGTCTGTCTTTTTAAATTTTATCAGTCTAAAATGTATGTAGTGTTGTCTCACTATGGATCATTTCTCTAACGATGTTGGACATTTTTTTCAAGCATTCATTTGTCATTCATGTATCTCGTTTGGTAAAGTATGTGTTCTAATCTTTTTCTAACTTTCTATTAGATTATGTCCCTGTTACTATTGACTTGTACAAGACATTTACGTTACTATTTCTGAATCTTTTATAAATATGTTTCTTAAAATACTTTCTTCATTCTCTGGATTGCTTTCTTTATTTTCTTATTGTGTCTACTGAAGAGCAGCAGAATATTAGTTTTGACAAAGACCACTGTATCACTTTTTTGTAACAGAATTTATGAGTTTTGCATCCAATCTAAGAAATCTTTTCTTACTCCAAGGTCACAAAATGTTCTTTTAATTTTCTTCCTGAAGCTTTATAGTTTTAGTTCCTACTTTTAGGTTAATGATCATTTTCAAGTATTATGTTTAGATTAATTTAGTTTAGAAGTTGGAATTTTTTCCCACAGATATCTAAGTTTCCCATCACTATTTTTTTAAAAATATGTATCATTTTCCCACTAAAATTCTTTAGCACTTTTGTCAAAGCTCAGTTGACCATTTACCAACCAGTTGTAGCCTGTCATCATGCTGTTGCCACTAAGTGAACAAGCACAGGTTTATTTCTGAACGCTCTATTTGTGCCACTGATCTACATGTCAATACTTACTATTGTAAGCCTAGAAGTCAGTCACTATCAATTTCTTGTTTTAATTCTTCTTTTTTTGAAGTTGTTTTAGGTTTTCTAAGTCCATCTCATTTTAACATTGGCTTGTCAGTGTCTAAGAAAAATTTCCCCTGAGGTTTTGATTGGAATCTAGTATTTGCTAAATATTAGTTTATACAGGAAAACAACAGATTTCAAAATTCTAGGAAAAGATAAATTATTAATCAGATAGTAATAGGGAGAAACATGTTGACCAATTGGTTTTAGTCAGTTAATAGTTTTCTTCATTAAAATACATAAATCCAGCAATTACTATTCTTAAATATAATTCATACAATATTGTCAAACTCCCTTTTTGTCTCATTTCATATTATTAAAATATCTTCCTCACTAGATTATAGGTGAAAATTAAAATGGTGTACTAGTGTGCACCATTCCTAATGTTCTTAATATGTATTAACATGACATCAACACATTTTACTTATGTATTATGTTGTTATTATAAACACAATTAACACTCGTTTTCTCTTCACATGCACCACTTAATGAGTTCGAAGTTTTAATTCTCAAGAGAGAGCAATATGTAGTTCTGCAAGTCTAAAAGCAAAGTTTCATCTCACTGTCACTGTTTGTCTTAAACAGTTTATAACAGACTCAAGAGTTCATATAATTCTTATAAGCATATTTGAACTTTGTTTCTCAGAAATACACATCAAAAACTTTGAATAAGTGGTTTCTTAGGATCAAGTAAACACAGACATTTATAAACTGTCACAATTTACCTGTCATCTATCATCATCCACATTTATGAGTACAAAGCCATAATTTAGAGACATCACTGTATACTTTCCTCTTTGTTATCTAGAGTGACAATAGAAAATCACATACAACAGAGCCTTGGAGAAATCTGTTGAAGTTTTCTGACTTTCCAGGGACAGGAGCTCTGAAATATCTCAGGCCTGCACCCTTAGCACTGAGAGAGGTGAAAAGAATGGAGTGGGGTTCCCAGGGAACTGACTACAGTGATCATGTACAATTGTGGTTATCTCTGTCTTTCTTAGTAATCAGTCTAGGCTAGACACTTGGCTAACCACCTGTCACAGTTACTGTGCCCCTAATGGCCCAACTATCTGAGACTCAAACTGTTTCCCACCACATCTAAAGCTACAGACCTATATCATCCTCATGTCTTAGCTAGACCATTGCAGTAGATTTCTTACTGGTTTCTGCTGACATTCCTACTGTCTATTCTCCACTCACAAACCAGAATGAACTTTAAAAATTATTTTTCGTATCACCTCAGCCAGAATTCTCACAATGACCTGCCTGACCTTCCATGAGCTATCCGCTGCTACTTCTCCGCCACAGCTCCTCCTACTCATGGCACTCTCCTTACAGTGAACTCCCAGGTGGTTCTGTAACATTCAAACTGCTCCTACCTTGGAACTTTGAAGAGAATTAGCATTATTAAAATATTAAATCTTCAAATAACACATCCTAATGCATGTGATAATTTATTTAAAGCTTCTTTTGTGATTCTCAGTAATTTCCCTGTTTCTTTCAAGACAGTATTAGAGGTACTGAAATGAGCCAACATAATTCTACAGTCTGACATTTTTCTACCTAGTTCTCTAAACTAAATGCCCAGGCTCTGCGGGCAAATTATATGTATCTGTACCACTACCACCACACACACACACACACACACACACACACACACACACACTGATCATTTAACCAGCAGGTACACTATCATCTAAAGATTGCCAAGTTTCCATTTCTTAATGGAAGGATGTTTCACCCAGAGCACCTGACAACAACACTTCTGCAAAGAACTTAATGCTTTAGAGCCTGTCGATATAGCACACTACTCCAAAGTATCAGATTAAGAATTAGAATACCTTTGAATGCAAATGATACCAATACTGCCAGCCAGCCAAGTGCCGTGGAGTCGCATCCAACTCATGGTGAATTCTGAAAGAAGAAAATCTAATACCCCATTTAATGGCCTCAATTAATGGAGAATTCTGAAAGGGCATCTAAATTCAGGCTCATCCTTTTATTTGCATTTATTTATTGATTTTGACCTGTTGGCTTGGCTCTGCTTCGTTCCTGAAGGGCTTCTTTCGTGAGTTCTGCAGCTAGGTTTATTCCAGTCAAAAAGATTAAGTGGCCACCGTAGGACCCAGCACTACACCCTCATGAGTTAGCAGCCCCCACAGACACCAAAAGTTTTCTTTAACTTTTTTTTGTCTTGAGTTAAATTATGTGCTCCGCTAAAAACAAGTGTTGAAGTTCTCACCCTCCATTACAATGAATGTGGTAGTAATCAGAATATGTAACTAGTTAAGCTTATCTGAAGTCACGTCAGCGTATGACCGACACTTTTATAAGACGTAGGGAAGACAACCATGTGAAGATGGAGGTGGAGACTGGAGTTACACTGTACAAGCCAAAGACCATGTGGGCCTAGGAGATGTTTGAATAGACACGTAAGGATCTTTCTTTTAGAGCCCTCAGAGAGAGCATGACTCTGCCAAAAGGATACAGACTTCAAACCTCCAGGACTATGAAAGCATACATTTCTGCTATTATAAGTCACACAGCTAGTAGAACTTTGTTACAGGAGCTCAGAAGACCAGTACACCTAGTTTCCTAAAATCATCATTATAGAATGTATTGCTGGCACTGTTTGGATTATATTCCCATCTGTTTGACAAGCAAAGAGAAACCATAACTGGCCTGATGTGAGTGGATGGTTTCATAAACTTTATTGTCACAGTCTGATAAGCCACAGATCTGTTTACAAGTTATAAGTCCACTCATAAGAGAAATTATCATAGTCCAGTAGGTTGAGTTCAAATTCAAGAACATCTCAGGACAGGAATGTCAGGTCCAAAGGATGTGCTCTGCTCTCAGTGCTGCCTTCTTGGTAATATGAGGCACCCAATTCTCTGCTTGCTTCCCATTCCTTTTATCTCTTGTAAAATGAAAGGATTAAGGTTGGGGCAAGACATACTCCAGGGAAACTCCCTTTACAGTGGAGCAGGGAGGTGATCTTATAAAGGGATTTACAGTTCCACTCTAATTCTTCAAAATACAGTGTAAGAAAATCACAAAATATTGGGAATCATGGCCCAGCCACATGGCTACATACATTTTTGGAGGGACACAACTCATTCTATGACAGTTCCCCTAAAACCCGAAGGCCTGAACTCTTGGAGTTCCGCATCAGAGTGACTCAGGGTATGAAAAAGGGTAATCCCCCAAAGCAAGAGATGATGCACAATACAGGTAGATATGTGGCTAGGAAGAGGATCATTTTCTGATGTTCTGGCTGCCACGCAGCATGTCCACACTACAGGAATAAGATGTGGAAGTTAGAAGAACTTGTTGCTGTGCAAATTTAGTAGCTTTGCTTACAATAGGAGCTTTGGTCCTTAAAAAATGCAAACCTTTTGTAAGTGAAATTAGCAAGAAGCCCAGTATTGAAATTTTGTGCTCTAACAGATAATAAACTGATCTTGAAACCATAGGAATGAACACAATTTTGGACAGGAATATCGAACAAATGAAGTACCCAAATCAGTAAGCCAGCCAAGCCACAGTCGGTAAGAATATAATAAAAATATCATCACAAATAGATCTGAAAATGGTGGAATGCTTAATAAATTATTTTGGGAAATTGCTTTTACTTTACGAAAACAAAACAGGATTTTGTAGCTGTTGAGAATTGACTTGTGTCCCCCCAAAATATGTGCTGCAATTCCTCACCTCTATGCTTGTGGTGGAAATGCTGGTGGGGCAGTGGTTAAGAGCTACGGCTGCTAACCAAAAGGCTGGCAGCTGGAATCTACCAGGTACTATTTGGAAACCTTATGGGACCGTTCTACTCTGTCCTATATATAAAGTCACTATGAGAACTAACTGACTTGAAGACAACAGGCTTTTTTGTTGTTGTTTTGGTATACTTTTGATTATAATCCCATCTGGGATTGTCTTTGTTATGTTAATAACGCAGGATTAGTGTAGGTTGTGCCTGCAGTCAATCTCTTTTAAAATACAAAAGAAATTAAAGGAGCAAACAAGAGAAGTTGAAGGTTGCCCAGATATAGCAACCCAGGAGAGACAAGGAGACCTCCTCCAGATCAAACAGAGCAAAGCCGTTTTTCTACAGCCAGTGCCCTGAATTTGGAAATTTAGCTTCCTAAACTGCGAGAAAATAAATTTCTGTTTGCTAAAACCACTTGTTTGTGGTATTTCTGATACAGCAGCACAGATAGCTAAGACAATTTCTAATTCATATCATACGTAAAAATCAGCCCCAAGTAAGTTCAATGCTCAGACATAACAAGTGAAAATGAGAAGTCTAAGAAGATAAAGTTTAAAAATATAATAAAGAGAAGGGGGTCTTTGTATTCCTGAAGTGAGAAAAGCTCAACAACACAGCCTCTATGATAAAATTTTGATTAATTTAGCTATAAAATATAATGACACATGCATATTAACTTAACTAATACAACTTCTATTTGAATAATGTCTATACCTAAGATAAATTTTCAAAAAATTAATAAGCAATTAATAAGTTAAAGCCTTAGAAAGTACTAGTTTTGAGAAAACAAAAATATAAATAAGACAATAACTCCTGTTTTCAAGAAGTTGACATGTTCAAAAACTATAATTCCAAATAAAATTTAATAGTTTTTTATTTGCTTTTTAAGAATTCAAATTACTGATCAGTTTTATTTTCATTTTATATGTTTTAAAACACAATTTCCTTTATATCTATAATATTCTTGTCTTGGAGAAAGCAATATGAAAGTTTTGTTCAAGACTTTGTGAGAGTTTTTATTTATGATACTACCAGTGAATCATACTAATTAATATATTCACAAATTTGCTTTAAAATACTCTTCCATTTCCCTCCTAAATAAGAACACTAAGTGTTTACAATTGGTTTTTGGCCAATAAACCTGTAAGTGTTACTGGATAAAACTTCTCCCAAAAGCCAGTCTCTGAGACAGGTATTTTGGGTGAATGATCAAAAGAGTTTATTAACCGTGTCTTGCCAACAAGAACGTGAGAGACATATACATTTGAATCTCCAGGGGCATCCAAGTTGGTCTGGCCAAACCCAGGGTGTATATCGGGAAAAAGGGCACACATGCACAGAGATCCTGCACACACAGAGGTCTTGGGAGAACACCGGGGCAGCTGAGAGGGGCATTATATCCCAAGAGTAGGTTGGTGTAATCTGTGTATCAGGGGTCAGGATCTGGACAGTCCAGGCCATCTCCTGGAAAAGCAGCACCTCCGTGTCTTCAATGTCTCTCTATTCCTTTGACAACCTAAAGAAGTTGTAAAAACCTACAAAGACTATTATCTCAGTGGTTCCTGTCAGTTAATGAGTGACCTCCTTAGACCACTAAGGTGAGGTGAGGAATATCGGAAATCTTTAAGACAGGATAAAACACAAGCAAAAAGATTTAATCCTACCTATTTTAACTTTCCCTTTTAAAATAGGGCTGTCTAAAATTTCTCCCCCATTTCATAAGTTTTAAATACTTTTATTAAAAGTTTGTAAGTTCTCTCCTCCCCGTGATTATATTATGCAAATCTCTGCTTAAGCCATGTACCATATGGGAAAATTCATTTAATAAGTTCTAAAAGGCTGTACTCCTCTCTTTAATTAGGACTTTAACACCAACAAATTAAATCACATTAACCACTGCATTCTGAGTTAGCCACTAAATTATTCACTGCAATGCTCAGGTTTAATTAAACATTTTATAATCTCTTTAACCTAGCAAAGATGTTCACCCTTTTTCCTCGCTGAGTTATAAAAGGAGAATGATAAATAATCAATAAATTAGATTTAGCTTGATAATTTTTATTTCTAGAAAAATTACGTGTTCTTTAATATGCATTTTAGCTTACATGGAAATAACCTAAAAGTGATATTAAGATATAACCAGATAATATTTTGATTATATTGTATTGTGTCTTAAATTCTGTGTTATATTCAAATAAGAGTCAGTAGTGTGTGTTTAAACCCACTGCCACTGAGTTGATTCCAACTCATTAGCAACCCTATAAGGCAGAGCAGAACTGCTCCATAGAGTTTCCAACGAGCATCTGGCTGATTTGAACTGCTGACCTTTTGGTTAACAGCCAGAGCACTTATCCACGATGCCATCAGGGTTTAGTGAACAAAATTTGGCCCCCCCCAAAAAAATCAAATATAATAAATGTTCAGTAAATAGTGGCTCATTTTCTCTTTTCTGAAGACCAAATTACATTTGCAATCTATCCTAAGTCTTCTAACTGTGCTGTTTACCATTAGCTTCCCCAGCATAGTGTCAGCTGCTTATTCCTTCAGACTACTTTCAAATGATTTTCATCAATTCCTACTGCCTCTAGAAAAAAATATCTGAATTCATTGTCTTCCCAAATGTCTTTTGTAATCTTAACAAAATCATTTTTCAACTACATTCTACACTAAAAGAAAATTTGCATTTCAAGTTTTAGAGTATACTTATTGCTTTAGAACCCACATGTAATTCATTCACACTAATTTGAGCACACTTTCTCATCTAATATTTATCACCTGACATTCCTTGTCATTGCTGTTATGTTGTTTGGTGTTGTCGAGTCAGTTCTGACTTACAGTGACCCTGTGCACAACAGAATGACACACTGCCTGCTCCTGCACCATGCCCACAGTCATCTTCCTACTTAAGCCCGTCATTGCAGCCGCAGGGTCAGTCCATCTTCTTTAGAACCTTCCTCTTTCTAACTGACCGTCTGTGTCACCTAGCTTGACGTTCTACTCCGGGGACTGATCCCCCCGACCACATGCCCGAAGTATATAAAACACAGTCTCATCATTCCTGATTCTAAGGAGCACTCTGGTTGTACGTCTTCCAGAACACATCTGTTTGTTCTTTCCGCAGTCCGTGGTATATTCACTATTCTTCTCCAATACCACAATCCAAAGGCATCAACTCTTCTTTTATCTTCCTTATTCATTGTCCAGCTGTCACAAACATATGATGTGACTGAAAATACCACAGCTTGGGTCAGGTCACCTTAGTCTTCAAGGTGATGTTTCTACTTTTCAACACTTTAAAGAGGTCTTTGGCAGATTTTCCCAATGCAATGCATGTTTCGATTTCTGTACTGCTGCTTCCATTCAGTTCTTTTACTTCATCATGTTTTGCTTTAGCTACTCAATGTTTAAGAATAAATTGACATTTCCTGGTCTTTCTAATTAACAGAGTCTGTATATCTTTCACGTCCTGTAACTGACTCCATATGCTAGATTACTAAAACTGCTAAAACATCTACTTGCTCCAAGCATCCACATTTTGCAAATGAAATACCCATGTAACATGCTTTTTGTACTATTTTGTGTACTTTATCAAATTTTTATTTAATATTTTTATATTTATTTGCTTTATTATAATTCTCAAGTGCATGCCTTACAGCAAAAGATAATTAGTCCCTTCAGTACAGAGACAATATATGAAATATGAAGAAAATGTTTTTCCTTTTTTCAAGTGCTTGCAGAATTCCAAATAAACAACAGATGACCACTCAAATTACTGTCTCTACTATCTTCCTCAATAGGCTTCCAGTATACTACACACACACATGCACGCACATGCATATGCATACACACACATACACACACACGCACACACACAGTTGATTCTCATTATTCCATATTCCTTATTTGCTAAAAATATTTATGGTTCTTTTCAAGCCATTCCCAGCTGTGGTTAAACAAGAATGGTTTGATATTTCTTAATTTAGTGTTGGAGGGGACTTTATACAACCACATTTACAGAGACAGACATACTGATTGGTCACACCAATTTTAGAAAAGTGCTTCCCTGTAATATATTTAAATTTCCTTCTTTCACTCATACCCCAGCTATTTTTAACTACTTTCCCACCTAGAGGTGGAGGGTGTTGAGGTGGAAGCAATGCCTTGTGGAATGTAGTTGTTGCTGTTGTTGGTGTTAGGTGCTGTTGAGTCAATTCCAACTCACACAACCTACGTGCAGCAGGACAAAACACTGCCCAGTCTTGTACCATCCTCACAAACATTGCTATGCTTCAGCCCAGTGTTGCAGCCCGCATATCAGTCCATCTTGCTGAGGGGCCTCACTTTTTTTCACTGACCTTCTACTTTACCAAGCACGATGTCCTTCTGATAACGTGTCCAAAATATGTGAGACATAGTCTTGCCCATCCCTGGGGATTGAGATTATGATAAAGTCTTGCCACCTGAAGAGTAGGTCTTTGTTATGAAAATACATACTTTGAGCATATTTCTCAATAGTTAACATTCCCCTGTTTCTCCCAGAACTTGCGGAGATTTTCCTTTCTTTATTCACTATGAAAACCTAGTGGAGTCACTAAAGGTAAAACTTGCTAAAGTGTAGATTCTCCACATCGACTGTGGCCTCCGAGGAGCTCCCCATTCACCTAGTCTACACTTAGCCTCCACCAAGTCATAAAAATTACCACTAAAGAATTCCTACCAGTTAAGGCTCTAGCAGCTTCTGCTCCAGGTAATCAGATCTCACTGTATATCACAGGTTGTGTTTGTCTCTTCAGATTTTGGGGTGGCAGTTTGCCCTGAGACCTCAGTTCTTTGATGGACCTTAGAAAAGTCATTGGTTTTCAATCTATTCAGTTTTGTTGTTGTTGCTGTGAGGCTAGGCATGATAACTTTAAAACTTTTAATGTTCAAACCCAAACTAGAAGTCCTTATGCATTTATTTACATATTTCTTATTTCTGTATTTTTCCTTTGAAAAAATTATGAGTTCTACCAGGAGAAGGATTATAATGCCTTCACCATTGTACACCTAGTACCTGGCACAGTTTCTGGCTTATGGTATCTACTCAATGTTTTTTGAATTAGTGAAAATTTAACATTGCATTTAAGAGGAGTATTTCATAATCAGAGTGTATGTTCCTTTGGTAATTAGAGATTTGTGAGGGGAAAATAAAAACTTTGGTCATTTGGTTGAAATCAAATTTTTTATCATAAAAATTCTAATTTCTTCCAGGAAAGATAAATTTTCCAATAAATGCTGCCACAATTATGTCTCCTTTTATATGTGTTTATAATACATAATCTTATAGCTACCTATTATGAGATAAAAGCTAAAATTTTTAGCAAAAAAAGACATTGTCTTGCAAAAGTATCTAAAATTAAACTCAATAATATCAAAAAAGTTAAACAACTAAATTGCCTATCTTATTCTTCAAAATGCAAATTAAGCAACCATTATAAAAATAAACACTTCATGTTTCTTGCTATTTTCTCTCATAGGACCTTAAATAAAATATTTGCAAAATACTCATATTTAATACAACCAAATCTTTTGCTGCCATGTTGATTTGGAACTTCTCCCATGTCGATTTGGAACTGCTCAATAGGATTTCCAAGGAGTGGCTGGTGGATTTGAACTGCCAATGTTTGGGTTAGTAGCCAAGCATAACTAATGTACAGAGTGCCGGAATCAACTCAAACATAAGATGTGTGTTATGGTTAATATAGAGTATTTCAAAGTGAACCAGAAAGATAAATTTGGCATTCTTCCATTTGAATCAACTTATTTTTTTATCTTTTCTTTTCTTTTCTAGAAAAAAACCACCAGTGCCCGGAAAAAATTTAAAAATATGAGATCCACAATTAAGTCCTCAAATTAATTGTTCAAACTGCTACATACTTATGCTTACTATCATGATGATCACCTTCCAAGTCTTCCCCTTAGGAAGCTATGCACTGACATCAGCACCCGGTTCACCTGTCAAAGCAATTTTGGTACTCTCTGGAGTTGCCATTGTGCATGGTGGCAAGTGGCAGTTTCGTGAACTTAATTGTATAGTTGTCTGTGAGAGAGTTTTTAGCTGGCAAACAAACGACTGTATTGGAACATCTTCATACTCACCTGATCTGTCTCTCAATGACTTTTTTCTTTACCTGAAAATAAAGGAAACATTGAAAGAAAGACATCTTGATGACATTCAGGACCTCAAGGGTAATACAATGACAGCTCCACGGGCCATTAGAGAAAAAGAGTTCCAAAATTGCTCTGAAGGGTGGACTAGGCACTGGCAACAGTGCACAGCTTCCTGTGGTGAGTACCCGAAGGTGACCATAGAGATATTCAGCAGTGAGGTGTGCAGCACTTTTCCTAGGGTGGGTTTGCAAACTTTATTATCTATCCTCATGTGTATAATTGTGCCTCATGGAACTGTTATACATTTTAAGACATGCGAAACTTATGTAGTAGAGTTTAACAGCCTACAATCCTAATTGTTCAGCTGGTATTCACTTCAGTGCATGGCTTTACACAAAATGTCTAACACAGGCCAATTTTTCTGAGTAAATTGAAGTAATATTCTGCCTATCATTGGTGCCATATAATAAGCACTATAGTTCTTCATTTTGCTTTAAGTTTAAAAAAATAAAATCCGTTAGAAAACTTTAATTGTATGTTTTTTCTTGACACAAATACAAAAGAAAATAAAGCACCATAAAACTTCAAATAATCAATCATGTATAAACAAAACCCTTTTATACCAAACTTAACATAAATATGCTCTTTAATCATTTTGAAAGCATAAGGCTGTGGTATTTAATAGTAGACATCCCCAAGAAAATATGAAACCACTGAAAATTCTTTCTTATTGAGATGCAAGTAAATATGCTACAGAGGAGTCAATAGTGGGTATTATGAAGATTACTGAATATAATTATCAGTCATATGGCTGAATCCATTACAGGTACCATTCTTTCTAGAAACAGTTCTCAAGGTAAGGTCTCACAATAGCAGTATCGGTATTACCTAAGAAATGCAAATTTTCTGGCCTCCTCAAAATCTAGGGAATCAGAACTTCTGATGGGTGTTTTAAGAAGCCCTCTCCAGGAAACCCTGGTAACGTATTGGTTAAATACTATGGCCACTAACCAAAAGGATAGCAGTTCAACTCCGCTATGGGCTCCTTGGAAACCCTATGGGACAGTTCTACTCTGTCCTGTAGGGTTACTTGAATTGGGATGGACTCCATGGCAGTGAGCTGGTTTGTTTTGTCAGTCCAGAAGTCTATGAAAAATATTAGTTTGAGAACCAATACTCAAGACTTGAATTTGCCCTACTAGCTGATTTATCTCACCTAAAAGAATGAGAAACTTCCACCTCCGAAGCTAGCAGTGGCGAACTTTTCATGCTTTGAATCACCCCTCCTTCTTCTGTCTCTTCTATCTCTGACAACAGTCAGGAATAGTTTTCCACTTTTGAGCTCTCATGTGATTGTATTGGGCTCAGCCAGATAGTACACACACTTCAACATCTGTAACCTTAATCACATCTACAAAGTCTCTTTTTCCATATAAAATAGAATATTCACTGATTGCAGGGACTGGAACATTAACATCTTTTGGGAGGGGGTGTTACACTGCGTAACATAGTTCTGAACCCTATATTAAAGAAAGAGAAAGCCAGTTTTCCCTAGACAGCTTGAAAGACATTAGCTCCATAAAGTCAGTTTTAAGTAAGATCAAAGTTTCAAATTATGGTGGTAAGGAGGATAGGTTCTTATGGAATCTATGCAAATAATTATACTGTTGTGAAAGTAAGAATACTGAAACATTTCATAATTCTGAAAGATTCAATGAGGAAACTAAGCTAAAATTTGTCATTAATTTCTCCTTATGAAAGCATTGTCTATAAAATTGTAATGAGTTATAGATAGTTTAGGAGAATAGAAAAAGAGATTCCTTATGGCACTTAGCTTGGCTAAGTATATTTTAAAAATAAAGTATTAAAGTATCAACAACATTCTAAATAAATGTCACAATCGTCCCTCATTAGTTCATTCATCGTTATGTAATTCTTTTTGGTTTGACCCTCAATTAGCAATCTCATGAGTCCATCTGCTTCTGGACTGTAGTTCTGAAATTCTGACTCAGTCCACCAGTATGATCTCAAAGTTGTTTAAGCAATTTCATTAATAGCTGGTATCCAAACATACCTGGCAGGATCCCTTTTCCACACTTTCTGAAACAGTCGTTTGTTGGAGAGAAGTACCATGGTCTATAGCTGACTGCAAGTGCTTTCAGAAATTTATTAGAGTAAAACAAAGCATTATATGTAGATAGCAAATGACTTTAAATGGCTGTGGTTAACATCACAGCTTTCAAAAGTGAAAGATCGATGAGAATTCGTATCAAGAATAATGCAACTGACAAAAATTTGGTTGTTTCTGTAACATGCAAAGCAAGAAAATGAAGCCAATCTAAAAACATTTTAGATAAAATATCTAGGAATATGTTTTAGTTATCTAGTCCTACTGCAATACATGTACCACAGGGAGTGGCTTTTAAGAACAGAAATTTATTTCCACACAACTCTGGAGGCTAAAAGTCCAAATCAAGGTCTCAGCTATGGTAATTCATTCTCCATGCCTCTATCCCAGCTTCTGGTGCTGTTGGTAATACGTGGTGTTTCTTTGTTTGTAGAGAATCATCACACACCATTTGTGCATCTGCATTTCTGGATCTAATCTGCTATTTTTATAGGAAAAATTAGATTTAGAACTCACTATAAGAGCTCCAACTGCTAACCTAAAGATTGGAAGTTTGAATCTACCAGGTGTTCCTTAGAAGCTCTGTGGGGCAGTTCTACTCTGTCCCATAAGGCTGCAATGCATCCAAATCCACTTGATTACAAGGGTTTTTTTCTTTTTTTTCCACTTAACGTATGATCTAATTAACATAACAAAGAAAACCCTGTATCCAAACAGGACTGTATCCACAGGTATTAAAAAAAAAAAAAAAAGCCGTTGCCAAAAAGTCGATTCTGACTCATAGGCATCCTAGAGACAGAGGAGAACTGCTCTAAAGAGTTCCCAAGGAGCACCAGGCTGCAGCACTTCACCACTACACCACCAGGAATTCTATCCACAGGTATAGGGGTTAGGATTTCAAAACATTTTTCTCCAGGAGTGGGGCATACAATTTAACCCATATCTGAACAAAATGATAGATACTACTTACTTTGCACTTGAGGACTTTTTCACTCTGCGAACTAGCAACTTGATGATTTTGCGTATATTAGGAAAGTTTCTTATAGCTGCTTTAAAATGATTTTATATTCAAACAAATGTATACACATAATATATTTTAACATTTTATATATTTCTACATCTTACAAAACAAAATATTTTAAATATTATGCTCTGTAATTTTTTTAATGGTATTTTACATAACAATCCCTGAAGTGCATCCTCGGTTTGTGAGAGCACATATCACAATAATTTGTGGTTTCATGTCTGTCAGAGCAGACCTTGCAATCCTTCTTCATCCGTTTTAGAACAACATGCGGCTTTCCACTTAGTCAGGTTTCATTGATACTTGAGATGGATGCTTGATCACGAGCCCAACAGTAGTCTCTGAACTGCTCAGCAGAGTTTTTATATAGTGCAAATGAGTAAGTGGTGTTTCCTTTCTTTTTTTTTTTTTCTGTAGTTTATAAAGCATATACGAATTAATCAAACAAATTTCCAGGCACCCCCAAAATAGTTTACACAACCATTTTAAAGATTTTTGCAGAAAACACTATGTTGAGGCATTATTGATCTGCTCGATCAACGCCACCCATATATTTTATGTAATTTATTATAATATTAGGTTTCTTGACGTTGACTTCCATACCACCTCGTAAAATCCTTTTCACTGTAGTCATTCATGCATTATCGCAAGTCGTCAAACAAGTGACGGTCCTTTTATCTTTCCACGCTAGAAGTAGAATGTTACCTTTTCAATAAGCTACTGTGGATTTTTTTTTTCCACTTGGTAATAATTCCTTTCTATTTGTTAAGACCATCCCAGTTAAATGGCACTTCAGTCTGCCTAATTCTTGAGCTAATACTTAACCTGTATAATATGGCACCAGGAATTTTGTCTAGCAACATTTTATAAAGGTGTATCGGAATTCTCGTGGAAACTGGAAGATCAGATCTCACCAATTGCTCTGTTGTGAGAGCTCCATAATAGGGTAGAATACCACAGATATAGCCAGTATTCGAATCAGCTATTGCATAAATTCTAATACCCCATTTGGTTGGTTCCTTTGGATTATATGTAATGAATAAAATTCGACCTTTGAATTTGATAGTGGACTCATCCACACATACACATTCTACCAGTATAAAGTAATCCACAAATTTAGAATTAATGTAATCCAGAAAGCAACTGACTAGTTGCAAACGTGTTCTCAGGTTTGTATTTTCTGTTGAAATTGTTTTCAAGAAACAATTTCATCCAGAAAATCTGACTGAATCTGTTTCTCATAAATGTTTCTGAATAAACAGGAATGTAACTGACATTATTGATCGACCAATAGTCTCGTAAATTTGCCAACTGCATGGTCTCTATGTTTACTATTACTGCAATAAATACCCAGAATTCTCCAACGGTCACATTACGCCAATTTCGCCATATCAAATTTGACGATACGGTCCTCTCTTTCAACTTTTTTTTTTAATCATGATTTGTTTCAGATACTATTTCATCTATGAATCTATCAGAAAAAAAAAACAGCTTTAAAAAATCCACTGATTCTTTTATATTTGGAGCTGTTCTCAGTCCTGTGGGAATTTTCAGCTGGATACAAACTGTGCGCTTCTCTGGATTCTCTGCACACTATCCATTTCGAACGTTCAGCATCTTCCGCCCTCTGATTTCATTGCTGTCTTCTCCTCTGCTTTCCTTCGCTTTATTGACCAATGCTTTGTGTAGAGGCAATTTTGTCGTTCAACAACGAAAAATCAAGCTTCACTTGAACTGATTTATTTGATGGCTATCCATATTTATAGGGTTCAAAAACTTTGAAAGTAATATTCCTATTGCTATGACTGTCAAGTTCAGACTAATGCTAAAGACGCAATCGGACCCGCATTCTTAGCTCCTGGAGGCTCAGCGTAATCAAAGTTAAGACAGTGGTTGCTGCTCGGTCGCTGAGACGTGCCTCTCGAGTTACCGCTTGAAATGCCGTGGCGCCTGACAGGCGCCTCTGGTGCGCAAAGAGTTATATACCAATAACTGATCACAATAGATGAACATGATCACTACAGACGAAAATACTTTCAGATATAGCACATAATTTACAATTCTGAGATATAATAGTCAATGAATATACCAACTGTATAATTAAAATATGCCAAGAATACATCAAGAATATCAGTTACTGGGATTTAATAAGTCTGCAGTAGGTCTTAAACATCTGTGTATTGATAAAACTTGATAGATAAGCAACGTAAATTTCCAAATATGAATCACTGGCCTGGAAGATTCTGGATTCAGTTTAAAGAAACATATTAGCAAGTAAGTTAACCTTTTAAAAATAGTGAAATTATGACTAATAATTCTATACTATTGTCTAATATCAAAACACTGGTGATGTAATGGTTAAGTGCTATCGCTGCTAACCAAAAGGCTGGCAGTTCTCATCTGCTAGGTGCACCTTGGAAACTTGATGGGACTGTTCTACTCTGTCTTGTAGGTTGGCTATGAGTTGGGGCCAACACAGCAGCAGTGGGTTTGGTTTTTTGGTTCATTGTCTGATACTAGGCATGCAGCACAAGAGACTGATTAGTAGAATCCTGACATGTTAGTGAAGACATTAACAAATTTCTGTGAACTTCCCATACAATTTTTGACATGTTAATATTAATAACAGTTTACTCTCACCAATTTAATGTTACAGATGATAAATACCTTTTCTGATTTGCCATTTCTTCCCATGCAACTTATTAACAGTAACATATCAAATAAATCTAATTATTTCTTCCACCTCTATATTTATAAAGTGGAAGAAAAAAATATGTGATTACCTGAAAGCCCTCTGAGATTCCTCAAAGTTATTTTTTGGCACAAAAAAAAATCCTGAAACTTTTTATTATTTTACACTTCAGATTTGATTTTAGAAAGACAAAAATATAATGTTAGGAGATTTGAAAATTTAAGATGGAAATTAGATTATGGTTTCTTGAGAAATAATACTTTTATTATTTCAACACATTTCAAAGTGAAAATAAAACATCTAAAAACATAAACACAGATGGTAACATGGTTTTAAAGAACTTTAATTCTTTTCTAAGTGAGATCCTTTGTTTTCTTCAATAATAAAGAACATAATAAAGTGAACATAAACCACAGAAAGTTATCCTAGTAAAAGACTTAATCTTTGCTAAATAGACAAATTACACTGAAAAAGAATAATCCTTTATACGGTAGGCAAAAGCAGTGAAGAGTAAACCAAGGAAACAAACCTATAAAAATCGAGCTAATAGCTAAGATTTTAACACATTTCATAGTTTTCCAAATTTAGGTATTACAAACTAAGACAATCAAAATTCTTCTCCCATGTATTTTTCCCTCATTATGATCTTTCATATTCTAGAAGAAACTGTTGCTTTACTTAAGGAGCAGTCTCAGGGGTTTAAAGAAATCACAACTAATTTTATAACATTATTAAGATGTTATTAACATGCAATGCATTCATCACTGCTAACTTCAAATGAATCAATAAGTAAAGATTTTTACGTTTTCTGAGTTTCAATTTCTAATATGGTACACCTGTCAGTGGAAACTGTGATGGCATAGTGGTTAAGCGCTTTGACTGCTAACCAGAAGGCCAGCAGTTCAAATACACCAAGTGCTCCTTGAAAACTCTATGGGGCAGTTCTACCCTGTCTTACGGGTTGCTGTGAGTCAGAAATGACGTAACGGCATCAGGTATACATCAGTAATTAAAACCTACAAAGAAAGCTCTTCAGAGTCCTCAATAAGTCTGAAGAGTACAAAGAGATCTGGAAGTCAAAAACACCATTCCTTTAGGACAAAACCATTCGAAAGTACTGTGGGCAACATGGCCATGGTTAGGACCAACATTATGACTTGGGTGCAGAGCTTGTGAGCCTGAGAAAGAATGTAAACAGCCAAACAAGGCTGTAATGCATGATGGCAGACCCCCCAAAACGGTGGGTCTGGCTCTCTGAATCTGACCCTTGTACCCCACCCAGGCCTATGTGTTTTCTTCCTTGAGAGGAAAGGTAACATAAAGAAGCGAACTTTGTTGTGCTGTATAGATAAGTAGGCACAAGTTTGCTTTGTGAGATACTTCCTAGGCCCCATTCAAACCAAAACTTGGCTACTGCGTGTACGCATGCTCTGTTCACTAAATAAAAATGAGCTGCACAAAGCCAGCCCAGAGCTGGAACATCAGAGCTGCCACTCTCCTCCTCCCACCTGTGTCTCAGTGTGGCATTCTTCATCAGTGCCAATCACCTGCAGGCAATACAGACCTGCAGACACAACAAACACACAGTTGTATTTTCTGAAATTGTTGCTCCTGAGTATAGTCAGATGAGGATGTATAATGAGGAATATCATGCTGATGTTAGATGGCTCTTGAGTGAAAGCAGAGAATACTAGGAAGATATTTACCTATGTTTTATTGACTATGCAAAGGCATTCAGCTGTGTGGATCATAAGAAATTATGGACAACACTGTGAAGAATGCAATTTCCAGAACACTTCATTGTGAGATGAGATTTTTCAAACAAAACAATACTATACAGTTTAAAATCAGAAAAGCTATGTGTCACAGATATATCCTTTCACCAAAGTCATTCAGTCTGAGAAGCTGAACTATAGGATGAAGAATGTGTCATCAGGATTGGAGTAAAAATCACTGACAACCTTTGTTACGTAGATGACTCATAGATATCTGCAAATTTTAATAAGGAACACATGTAGATCAAGTCAATCCCAAAGTTAATCTAATAATCATTTCATTTTTATTTTAAATTAAGATGATGTATTAGCTCATATGGAAACCCTGATGGCAGGGTGGTTAAGAGTTATAGCTGCTAAGCAAAAAAGACAATAGTGTGAATCCACTAGCCACTCCTTGGACAGCATATATGGCAGTTCTACTCTGTCCTGTAAGGTCACCAAGAATCATGATTAACTATATGGTAATGAGTTTGGTTTGGTTTGATTTTATTAGTTTAAATATTTACATATCATATATTCCTGGTAGCATGATTTAGTGGTCCCTAGTGTGAAATGGGATAGACAAGATATTGAATTTATTTTCCTCCAAGAATTAACCTAAGATCCACAAGTCTGATTCCCAGACTCCAGGAGTATGTGGTCACAGTAGTGGACTATGATGAAGTAGGCTTCAAAAATCAAGAGAAATTTTTTCATAGTAAAAGAAGTTAAAAAAACAAACAAAAAAAACTTGCTCCCAGACTTTTTGTTTTGCAAATCCTCTGTAAGTCAATATATGGGAGATACGTTATATTTCTTTTTCAATGGAATTAGAAAAATAGAAAGCAAATATTTAGCATGTTACAACTTAAAAACTAGTTACTTTGTTTCTATACTAGAGAAACACGCTCTTATACTAGCCTAAAAACTGAGGGGAAAAAATTATCCTAAACTTGATGAGGGAAAAGAAACTGGAATGACAAAAAATGAGCTTAATGACACTACAATTTTAACACTTTAAAAGAAATGGCTTTTCATGAAAGTATTAAATGTTTTTTAAAAAATAAACAAAGAAAGAAAATGGAATGTAATGCTGAAATAATAGCCAACACTAAGAGTAAATGGAGCATTTATCAGATTTTATGGACAGCTGTTTACTGTCTGACATTTAAAATATCAGGTTTCAAATTTCTGTGCAAAGTGCAGGGAGACTATGTAGCAAAAAGAGAGTTTATATTGTTTGGATTGAAGCATTTGTGTGGCTTTATAGTTATCTGACGGCACCACAGCAATCAATAGACTGCTTAGGCCACTTTGTGAAGATAATTCACTATAGAGGAGCAATCACTTCCTCTCCTTCATCTTTTACTTGTATTTTCAGTGAGGCTTTCCCCGAATACAAGTGTAAAGCTGCAGCACACATCTATCACCTCCAGCACTCCTTCATTAGTTTTCTTCATAAGATTTATGAGAATCAAAACTGTTTACAGTACACCTACACAGCTAACTCTCTATATATTAGATTTCTGCATCTTTACCAGCATGATTATACTTTTGAAAGAAACTCTTGTCTAGGAAGAGAAACATTATAAACAACTTTATTATTCACTTTGGGAACTTCCTGAAAGATCTACTTACTAGACATCAGACTAGCTGGCTTTTTAATAGATGTCAAATGATTATTTATTCTCCAAGAACTTTCTAAACCCTTCTACTCCTTACTACCAGTCCTAAACTGTTTTATCAATCCTAATTGTACTACAGTATTGAAAATCTCACAAGTACCATAACTTGGCCTTTCTACTCTGAGATATCATTATGACCCTGTTAAGGGAATGTTCTTCCCTTTTATGGGTTGTCTTATCATTTTTGTCCTGTTAACAAATTATTTTGCTGATGTTTGCAGAAAACCAGTATTTGACACTTGTCACTATTAATATGTAATTTATTTATAGCCTATCTCCCAAGGGGGGAAAAAAGAGAGAGACAGAAGAGAAATTAAGACCAAAATTTCTAAAGAGCAACTTGGCAAATTAGCATTTCAGCTAAGAATGAAAGATATCTGGGAATACAGAGTGAGGTAAGAAGAAATAAGACCATAAACTTAAGGAAGAAATCATATTAGATGCTTAAAGTTTATTTTTAATATTGATCAGAAATGTATTTTAGATTACTGCCTGTGCCTTCTGACGTGTCTTCATTATAAAAATAATTATTTAAAAAAACCTTAAAAGCGTGAATCACTTTTTGTCCACACGTAAGTAAATAAGGAAACAAATTAGAACTATAAATTTGAATACCATCTATACTTGAGCCATAAGGAAAAAGAAAGACAATAGCCAGGAAATAAATTATTTGGAGGAAGAAAAAAAGATGTGAGAGTCATTCAGGTGAAAAAGACTCAAAAACTGCCTTCTTTCTTAAATTAGTCTGCAATATTATATCCCAAATACTTCCTATGTGTTGCCCTATTTTAGATGGTTTATGAGTGGGGTGAAAAAGGAGGACACATATATTCGAAGCCTTTACGTGGTTAAAGATCCAAAAATGTTGAAGAAGGATTAGGAACAATATAAAATTGACTTATGACACTTTGTTCTGGCCCTAGCTCCCTAATGGATGTGAAGCTCCTGGTAATGCTGTCTAAGCATAATATTGCCCAACTAGACTTGAGAAGACAATCAATAATTACTGGCATTGGCTCTTTAATAAATTATGGTTTCCAACATAGATGGAAGGTGAGAACTGGGGGAAATACAGGAATTTATTATTTTCATTTAAGGGAATACTAAACTCAGTATCAGGCAGGCTGCAAGAAATATAGTCCCTGGGTATTCTGTTAGCCATTACTGCTTCCTGCTACCTAGTGTATCCAAAAGGCACTAACCCTCGTGAATATTTACTGAGTATATACTAGATTGAAAATAAAATGGGAGGAGGTAGGGCTAACATGTCAGAATAGCGAGAGCCATCCTTCAATCTCTCTAACAACAAAGACCCAGAAAAACAACTTACAGTTTAAATAGAACAGCCTAGATGCCCTGAACACCAGAGGGAAAGCTAGGAGCTGATCAACAGAGAGATGAGAGTGGGTGCGGGGTTGCCCAGACAAGACAGGACGGGCCACCAGAAATTCACACTCCAAAGGAGGTCCCTCTGCACCAGTGCCATGAACATAGCCATGTTTGGACAGCCTATTTTCCAGTGGAAAAGCCAAGCTTTGGACACACACGCCTAGACAATTGCGGCATTCTTCCATGTGAATGCCAAACAATAAGTTATTGTGGATGTGTATGGATCAAAACTCTTCCTTTGGGGCACAAACTCTTTTCCTCTCTCCAGAGCTTGCCTCTTTCTTTTCTGTGTTGTACCAGGTGCCTGATTCTGATGTGGTGCTGAAGGAACAGAGGAACAGTGGAATAAAAGGGAAGAGAAAAAATGAACTCTGCCACTGCCACTGAGCAGGAAATTCAGGGCAGAAACAGACCACTTCCTTAGGCTCAGGTCTGCTGGTCACTTACATTTCTCAACACAGGATCCTTTCATTTCTTAGCATGTGGGTGCTGGAATGCCTCCTTTCACAGCATGCACAGCCATGGCCTGAGCCCGCACTAATCAACCTTTCCCCACAGACACTGGAAACCTAGGGGCCAATGGATTGGGCACCTGGGCTGAATGCACACAAGAAAAGTCAACTGATGCTGAGGCCCCCATGCCTAACAGCTCTAACCATCTGGTTACAGAGTTTCTGGATTTCCACTGCTCCAATAAACAGAAGAACTGACTTGATTACTCCAGACACTTAAAAACTAACAGTTTTGAACACCATAACTGAAATTAAATAAAACAATATTTCTGATGGCTGAGGAGCAACAATCTATTTCAAATCATTTAAAGAAGCAGATCACCATGGCTTCAGAAAACTTCCAACACAAAGAATCAAAAAATTTTCCAGACAAAGAAGACTTCTGGCAATTTTCAGAAATAGATTTAAAAAAGAGTAATTTTCAGAGCTCTAAGAAACATCAGGAGCAAAATTAGACAAACTGTGACAGAGTGTACTGAATAATTAAACAGGCTGCAAGAAATACTTGAACAGTGATCTGACATTCACCAGATTAACAATAAAATTACAGAATCAGACAACTCAATAAAAAGTGAAAGAGTAGAACTGAGCTGATAGAATGCAGAATTAGTGAAACTGAATATAAAATATAAAATAACTGATGCCAACATATTTGAGAACAAAAAATCAGATAAAAGATTTTTAAAAAGTGAAGAATTACTAAGAGTTATGTGGGACCCTACCAAAAGTAATAATTTATGACTGATTGGAATCTGAGACAGGGATCCCAACCCAATGCTGCTGAATAGATTTGGACTTATAGTGACTCTATAGGGAGTTTCCCAGGAGCTCTCTGTGGATTTGAACTGCCAGCCTTTTGGTTAGCCGCCATACCACTTAACCACTAAGCAACCAGGATGGATAACAGAAAACAGAGAGAATTGTTGAAGATATCTTTACAGAGGATTTCCTTGATATCATAAAGATGAGAAGATAGCTATCCAAGATGCCCATCAAACTCCACACAAGGTAGATTGCAAAAGAAAAACACCAAGACATATTATCATCAAACTTAACAAAACTAAAGAGATACTTTTAAAGGAAACAAGATTTAAAAAATAATGTACAAAGGAGAGTCATTTATCATGAGTGACAACTGATTGCTCAGCTGAAACAATGTTGGCAGGAAGGTAACAGGATGGCATATACAAATCCTTGAAGGAAAAGAAAAACAACAGCCAACCAAGAATTATATATGCTGCAAAACTGTCTCACAAATGCAATAATGAAATTAGAACATTCTCAGTTAAACAGAAGTTGATATTTTGAAAAAAATTATAAGAAACAGTGAACGAATTTCTTCAATTAGAAAATCAATGACATCAGATGTATACTTAAGGAAACAAGGCAGGACAGAGCATACAGACAACAACATGAATAGAGAATCCACAAAAATAAATCAAACCTAAAATACTAAAAATAGGGAAACAGAGATCTCAGTATGTAATGATGACAACATTATGCCATATGAGGAACAAATTAATATATTCATAGACCTGTCAGATGGAGAGGAAGTTAAGGTGATACAAAGAAATTAAAAACTGGTTTAAACTTAGAACATTAGTGATAAATATAAAGGTACTCACAAAGAAAATTACAAGACCTACACACCGAAACAAGAAACAAAACCATTAAGTCTCAGCAGATGTAAAATCAACAGTGAAAAGAAAACACATAAAGAAAAATGGCACAGCACAGAAAATAAAATGGGACAAAGAATCTGTCAACAACTTGCCAAAAAAAGCATCCAAATAACAGCACTAAATTCATACATATCAATCATTACATTGAATTTGTACATTACATATCAATAAAGATACAATGAGTAGCAGAATGGATAAAAGAACATGATCCATTTATATGCTGCTCACAAGAGACATACCTTAAAGATACAAACAAACTGAAACTTAAAGAATGGAAAAACATATACCAAACTAACAGCACTGTAAAAAGAGTAGGAGTGGCATATTAGTTTCAGATAAAATAGACTTAAAAGTAAACTCCACCACAGTGGACAAAGGGTCAACATATCAGGAGGACATAAGCATATTAAATATTTACCCATCTAGTGGCATAGCTTGTAAATATTTAAAAAGAATACTAACATCACTGAAAAGTAAGATAGACAGCTTCACAATAATTGTAGGAAACGTCAACACACTACTTTTGGTGAGGGACAGAACATCCAGCAAGAAGATCAATAAAGACATGAGAAATCTGAATTCCACAATCAACCAACTTAATCTCATATACATATACAAAACACTCCACCCCACAACTGACAAATATACCTCTTTTCCAGTGCACATAGAACATTTTCCAGAATAGGTCACATATTAGGCCATAAAGCAAGTCTTAACAAAATCCAAAGCACTGAAATATTGCAAAGCATCTTCTCAGCCCATAAAGTCACAGATGTCAGAATCAATAGCAGAAAAGCAAGGGTAAAAAATATCAAACACATGGAAGCTGAACAACACCTTGTTTAAAAACTGCTGGGTTACAGAAGAAATCAAAGGTGGAATAAAGAAGTTCATAGACTCGGATGAAAATGAAAACACATTCTACAAAAACCTATGGGATATACAGCAAAAGCAGTGCTTAGATGTCAATTTACCTCAATAAATACACATTAAAAAAGAAGAAAGGTACTGAATCAATGAATTAACCATACAATTAGATTGGTTATAAAGGGAGCAACAAAACTCTCAATCATCAAAAGAAAACAGATAACAAAAAGTTAAGCAGAACTAAATGAATTAGAGATTGTAAGAACAACTGAAAGAGTTAACAGGACCAAAAGCAGACATTTTGAAAAGATGGAAAAAATCAACAAGACACTGGTCAAATTGGCAAAAGAAAAAAATAAGAGAAATCAAATAACATGAATAAAAAATAAGATGGGTGATATCACAATGGGCCCAACTGAAATAATAATAAAAAAAGTTATAACACATTACTATGAAAACTTGAACTGTAACAAATTTTAAAAACCTAGAGGAAATGGACAAATTTTTAGAAACACTCTACCTTCCAAAACTAACACAATCAGAAGTATAAAATAAGTTAATGAACCCATCACAAAAGAAGAGATTGAAAAGGTAATTCATAAACTGACAACCTAAAAAACTGGTGGCCCATACGGCTTCACCAGAGAATTCTACCGAACTCTTAGAGAATAGTTAACACTGCTATTGCTAAAGGTATTTCACATCATAGAAAAGGAGGGATTACTCACGAATTCATTCTCTAACGCTAACATAACCCTGATACAAAAATGATGGTCCAGTGGCTTCGGGGTTCTCCTGGGAACATGGCCTCTGGCCCTGATGCTGCCCTTGTCCATAAATCATAATGAAGGTCCACTCTTTGGACACGAATGGATTGGACTTGGTGATGCAGAGTGACCATATATTGGATGCACTTATGGTTCTATGCATCTATAGGATATCATCCTACTGACCTCTGGCTGGAATAAGGGGAGTGGGTAGAGAGGAGGGGAAAGGAAACCATTGGGAAGATGAGACATGCATGGAGCAAAGAGGAATAATGTGATGTTACCGGACAGGAAGAGCAGTGGAAGCTGCATATAGGTGGGCATGTAAATTTATATGGGAATGTACATTTTCACTCAGTCATAAAAAAAAAAAAAAATGAAGACAGCCCAGAAAGTAAAATTACAGACCAATATCTCTTATAAACCTAAATGTAAAAATCCTCAACAAAATTGTCACCAATAGAATTCAACAACATATCAAAAAATAACTCACCATAACCAAGTAGGATTCATACCAGGGATTGTAAAACATTAGAAAAACAATTAATGTAATCAACCGCATAAATACAACAAAACACAAGAACCACTAAATTTTACTAATTGATATAGAAAACCATTTAACAAAGTCCCACACCCGTTCATGCGAAAAACACTTAAAAAATAAGAATAAAAGGGAAATTCCTCAACATAATAGGGGCATCCATGCAATGGCAACAGCCAACATCGCCCTAAATGGAGAGAGACTGAAAGCATTTCCTTTGAAACAAGGAACCAGACAAGGACAACATTGTCACCACTCTTACTGAACATTGTGCTAGGGTTTCTAGCCAGGGCAATCAGACAAGATAAAGAAAATAAAGAGTATCCACACTGGTAAGGAAGAAGTAAAACAACTCTATTTGCAATGATACAATCTTGTATACAGAAAACACTAAAGAATCCCCTGCCTCCCCCCAAAATTACTGGAACTAATGACATATTTTAGCAAAGTATGAGAATATCGGATCCGACTTGACAGCACTTGACTTGGCTTTCAGAATATAAGACAAACATAAATACATCAGTTTGGAGTCCTTTACACTAACACTAACAAAGAGGTCATCAAAGAGGAAATCACCAAACCAGTACATTCACAGTTGCTCCCAAGAAGATAAAATACTTCCAAATAAATCTAACAAGAAATGTAAATGCTCTATGCAAAGAAAATGAAAATACGCTATTGCAGGAAACCAAAAGAGACCTACAGACGCAGAGAAACGTACCTTGCTCATGGATAGGAACACTCAACATTGTGAAAATGGCTATTTTTCCCAAAGGGATCTACAGGCACAATGCAATCCCAATACAAATTCCAATGCCATTTTTTAATGAGATAGAGAAAAAAAAAATCACCCTACTTCATATTGAAACAGAAAAAGTCCCAATAAGTAAAGCATTACTGAAGAGCAAAGGCGAAGGCCTCACACTACCTGACTTTAGAAACTATTACACTGCCAGTGAAAACAGCCTAGTACTATTACAGAAACAAATACATAGATCAATAGAACAGAATAGAAAATCTAAATTTAACTCCATCCAACTACACCCAGCTGATATTTGAAAAAGGCCTAAAGTCCATGGAATGGGGAAAAAACAGTATCTTCAACAAATGGTGTTGGCTTAACTGGATATCCATCTGCAAAAAAAAAAAAAATGAAATAAGACCCATATCTCACACCATGCACAAAAACTAAAATGAATCAAAAACCTAAATATAAAATCTAAAACTATAAAGTTCAGCAAAGGGAAGACATTGAGAGCTCTAATAGAAGGAAGAAAGACTATAAAATATTACAAACAGTGTAAAAACACCAGAAGAGAAAATAAATTGGAGCTTCTAAAAATCAAACACGCTAATCCAAAGACCTCACCAAAAGAATAAAAGGACTACCCACAGAGTAGGGAAAAAAATGTTGGCAACCAAGACTCTGTTTGGTGGCTAATCTCCATAATCTACAAGGTACTTCAAAACATCAACAAGAAAAAGACAACAACCTAATTTAAAAAGTGGGCAAAGGATATGAACAGGCACTTCACCAAAAACGACATCCATGTAGTTAACAGATACATGATGAAACGCTCACTATTATTAGCCATTAGAGAAATCCAAATCAAAACTACAATGAGATACCATCTCACCCCGACGAGGCTGACATTATTCCAAAAAACACAAAATAGCAAATGTTGGAGAGGTTGGTAGAGTGACTGGAACTCTTTTACACTGCTGATGGAAAGATTAAATGGTACAACCACTTTGGAAATCAATTTGGACGTGTTTTGAAAAGCTAGAAATAGAAATAGTATATGATCCAGCAGTCCCATGTATTCCATCCCTATCTCCTAGAAAAATAAGGGCTGTTACAGTGACAGATACATGCACATCAATGTTTATTGCAACACTGTCCACAATAGCAAAAATTTGAAATCAATCTAGGTGCCCATCAACAGATAAATAGTAATCTATGGTATATTCATACAGGGGATTCTATGCAATGATAAAGAACAACAGTGATCTTGGGAAACATTTGCTAACATGGAGTCATCTGGAAGACTTTATGCTGAGGGAAATGAGTCAGTTGCAAAAGTACAAACACTGCATGAGACCACTATTATGAAGTCTCAAGTAAAGGGCTAAGCCCAAAACAAAAATCTTTGATGGTTACCAGGAAAGGGAGGGAGGAAGACAAATATTCATAGATTAGGTAGATGATAGGAACTAGTTTAAGTGAGAGAACTGGCAGCACACCATAGAAGGGGGATCCATTCTGCTGTACTATACCATGAACTAAGAGGTTTCCTAAACACAACACAACATTTTGAAGGTCACAATAGCAGAAGTAGAACTGTGTGGACCATGCTTTTGTGTGAATTCTAGGTCAATTGACATAACTAAGTTCTTTTTTAAGAAAATAGTCTGCATGCCACTTTGGTGAGTGGATTCTAAGGTCTTAAAAACTAGTAAGCTGCCATCTAAGGAGCATCAGGTCCACCTCAGCTGGAGCAGAGGAGAATATGGGACATCAAAGACAGAGAAAATTATGAGTGCAAGAGACAGAAGGGACCATATATTTCAGAGACAAAATCAACATGAGACCAGAAGACCTAGACAGTGCCCAGCCACCACCAATGACTGCCTTGACAGGAAACACACTGCAGACTCCCTGATGTAGAAGTAGAAAACTGGGCATGAAGATTTAGAATTGTACTAAAAAAGCACCTTGATAGTCTGACATCCTGAAGGGTCCCCTGAGAACATGGCCCCTAGACTTGCTGGTAGCTCAGAGCAGAAACAAGTACCAAACACAGTTCTTTGAACAAAAATTGGACTGAACTATAAGACACGAGGGTGTCAGAGCAACTCCACTATAGAAATGAGATGGAAGGTTGGAGAGGAGGGGACAGGTGTTGGATCTATGAATAGTGGAAGTACAGGGTGGAAAGGCGTGTGCTGCCACAGAGTTGGGCAAGCAGCTGGAGTTGCATTAGATGTATATGTACAAGGTTTTATATGGCTACTTTACTTGGATTTTAAACTTTCACTTAATCACAATAAAATGTTAATAAATAAAAATAAAATGAACTGAAATTGCTGGAACATCATACAATAGGGGTAGAAAAGAGAGCTATGTGTAGAGTGGGAGCTTGAAGTTAGAAAAATGGCATTTTTAGGAACATAATAAATGAAAACTCAGCACTCTCAGGAAACAATGGTGGGCTCCTGGAAAGCTACTAAAGTAACATTAAAAATTCTTGGGTTTTATGATAAAAAAAAAAAAAAGGTAGAGTTATAGTTATCATACTTGACTGGGTGTAAAGCAGAAAATTTAAAAGACATTTGAGTCATTTTACAATCATTTCTGAAGGATTTAAACATGTAAAGTAGAAAACTAATCATAATTTTAGAATTTGTCAGGTAAGTCCTTTATTTTACATGCTGTTCATTTCAATCAATGAAATTGAATTTTGATTATTAGTTATCTAACTAGGAACATTTTTTTTTATTTAACATAACTGAGTGAAAATGTTCATTCACGTATAAATTTACATGCCCACCTATATGCAGCTTCCACTGCTCTCCCTGTCCGGTGACTGCACACTATTCCTCTCTGCTCCATACATGTCTCATCCTCCCAACAGCCTCCTTTCCCCTCCTCTCTGTCCACTCCCCTTCCTCCAGCCAGAGGTCAGCAAGATGATATCCTATAGATGTATAGAACCATAAAGAGCTTCCAATATATGGTCACTCTGCTTTGCCAAGTCCAATCCATTCCTGTCCAAAGAGTGGACCTTTGTTATAATTTATGGGAAAGGGAAGCATCAGGGCTGGGGGCCATGCTCTCAGAGGAACCCCAAAACCGCTGGACCGTCAATTGAGGTCTTTTAGTGGAGATCTCATGATGCACCTCTTTTTATTCTTGTGTTGCCAGTGAGACTCCTCTCTGTGAGCTCCATTGTGGCTATCACTGGTGGTGGCCGGGCACCATCCAGTTCTTCCGGTCCCAAGTCGATGTAGGCACCCACTCTTGTGGGTCTCTCTGTCTTCTCAGTTGTCTTTACTGCGTGTCATTTTCGTCCTCGGTGAGCATCCGTTCCTGCTGAGGACACAGCAAATGCTGTGTCCTCGGATGGCAGCTTGGCAGCTTTTAAGACCCCAGACGCTACTCACCAATGTGGGGTGCAGAGAGCTCTCTTAGCAAAACGCTAGTTGTGCCAAATGGCCTGGAATTCGCCTAAGAGCATGGTCCCCCGCCCCCCCGCCCCAGCTACTCTATCCTTGCAGTATTGAGTTAAGATGGAAGGAGTACTCAAGTTATGCTGAAGTCCACTTAATGTTGTTCTTGTTTCTAATGTGTGCTATCACTGCTTTCTCCCAACTAGACTTCTAGTAACTATCTAAATTTAACCCTCCCTCCCTCCCCTCCCTTGCAGCTGTCAAAGAGTCTTTTCTTCTATACACAACTCTGTTTTTGAGATCTTATCGTAGAGGTCTCATACAGTATTTGTCCCTTTGTCACTGACTACTTTCACTCAACATAATGTCTTCCTAACTAGGAACATTTTTAACCATCTGCTAGCCAATGTGATAGGTGAAAATAACGGTGATCAAAATAGATATCTCTCCTGTCTTGTGACCTATGTAGTTTGGTATTATGAGAAAGAAATAATGACAGAGTATACATGTCGGATCTCAAAAACCAGAATCAAAACCATTGGCACTGGGCTAATTCTGACTCATAGTGACCCTATAGGACATAGCAGAACTGCCCATAGGGTTTCCAAGGTTGTAATCTTTATGGGAGTAGACTGCTACAGCTTTCTTCAGTGGAGCAGCTGGTGAGTTCAAACTGCTGACCCCTTTTTGATTAGCAGCCTAGTATTTTAACCACAGCACCACTAAGGCTCCTTAGATCTCATAGTACTTAAAATTAGGCAGGTGACACTTCATGATTAAATGCTAATTGTTGATGAAGAGCAAAAGAAATTCTCAGCAGGAGTCTCAGTCTTTTAAGACAGCGTCACAGACAGAAGAAACTTATTAGAATGGAAAAGCACTACTGGCTAGAACAGTAAAGCAAGCAAACAGAAGGAAAACTGCACAAAGAAAAGCAGCATGTCATTTCTTCTTACTTTACAAAATATTTAAGTAGCCATCTAGCTATTTTTTGTTAGCTTCACAATTTTTTTCTTATTTTTTTATATTTAATATATAAAGAAAACTGACAAAGGTAATTGAAGTGCTCAAAGTCAGTTAAAACTAAATAGTTTATGATTTCTTGTCCAATACTTTTCTATTGCCTCGCTGCATAAGCTGCTGCTCAGTTACGTTTTCCAGAAGCAAATAGTTACAATAGAGGCTATGCCAGATTTTGTGTCACAATAATTGAATCTAGCAAAAGAAATATCAGATCACAATCTTAACAACTGAATTATTCACATTTGAAATAGTAGTTTTTACTTTTTCAAAATCCATTGCAAAGTAATACAGAGAAATGCTTTATGGCTTTTTTCTAAAATGTTTCCAAAATATATTATAATTGTATTTATTTGATTGAGATATTTGATATTAATAAGCATAAAAATGTCTTCAGCATGCTCTTATTAAATGACTTTTCTGTATATTTCCCTATTAACCCTTGCCATTGAGGCAATTCTGACTCACAGAGACCCTATAGGACAGAGGAGAACTGACCCATATTGTTTCCAATGAGTACCTGGTGGATTTGAACTGCCAACAATTTAGTTAGCAGCTGAGCTCTTTAACCACTGCACAACCAGGCCTTCTCTCCCTATTAAATACTTATTCACTAGCCAAGCCAAGTACTGTTGAGTCGGATCTGACTCATGGCGACCCTATTCACTAGGATAATTCAAAAAAGAATATATTTAAAAACCAGAAATGATACAAATTACAGAATATAGAAAGCTACTAAAACTTTATTATATATACTGTATTGTTTATTTTATCAACACCTAGATGTAAAATTATAGACATAACATACAGACCTAATAAAAAATAAATGTATAAACATGAAATAATAGGTCTCATAAAGCCTATTACTATGCACTGAATTAACTCATATTTCTTTTGTTTAAAAGAATACTTCTTAACATAACTATTTACAATCAGTGCTTAAGAGTAAGAAAAGTTCACTCTGTCCTCCTACCAAAAACTGTATTGTGTTCATATCAATAGCCTGGGAGCATATTACAAAAAAACAAAAAGAAGACATCACAAAATCTTTGGTAGTAAATTTGGCTTTATGACCTTAATAGCTGTAATTTTTTGATACTAAGTTAGTAAACATTCCGAATGTACAAAAGAAGAAAACAGCAGAAATATAATAGAATTGTTGAGACACACTGACATTCTATATTAAAAAAAATTATATAAAAGATACTGCTATTAAGTGTCTTCAAGCCAATTTCAATTAATAGGGACATCACAGAACTGCCCTATAAACTGTTTTAGGCTGTAATTCTTATGTGGATCTCTGGTGGTACAGTGGTTAAATGTACCAGTCGTCCCTTAGTCAGTCCTATAGGGTTGCTATGAGTTGGAATCAACTGAACAGCAACAGTTTGGGTTTGGCAACATTGATCTTTAAGGAAGTAAATCACCAGGTCTTTCTCACATGGAGCCTCTGGGTGGGCTCAAATTGTCAACCTTTCACTTAGCAGCCAAGCACTTAAGCACTGAGCCACCAGGACTCCTTATATAAAACACGTAAGTATACAGTTAATATACAAAAGAAGAACTAGTTGCTGATTTCTGTCCATTTCTATTCTCAAGCTAATGCAATGATTAACTGAAGCATTAAGTTTTTTTATGATTAAGTGAAAATATACAGCCTACATCAATGTTGCATACCTGCCTCTCTACAACTCTATCTTCTCTCTCCCCACCCTGTGACAGCACACTCCTCCTTTTCACTCTTTACTGCTAGTATCCACCCAATGAAAACTTGTCCCTCCTCTTCTATCCTCTCCTCTCCTCTCTAGAAAGAAACCAGTAGGACAGCCTTCTATGTATGTATAAAACCATGAAGTACACACACCACACATTCTCTCTGTTTTTCCAAGTCCAGTCCATTCTTAGTCTGAAGTGTTGACCTCAGTATTGGTTCAGGTCTATGGGCTATGTTCCCAGGGGACCCTACACATTGTTGAACTATCATTTCTGGTCTTTTAGTAGAGTTCTTGTGCACACCTCTTTTACTCTTTTACATCAAGGACTCTACACTGTGCTCCCTATCAAGGCTGTCTTTGGTGGTGGCCATGCACCATCTGATTCTTCTGGTCTCATGCTGATGTAGTCTCCCAATCATATGGGTCCTTCTGTCTCCTGGGCTCATTTTCCTCATGTCTTTGATGTTCTTGCTTGTCATCTATTCAACGTAGATTGAGAGAGACTGATGTTCCTCGGATGGCAATTTGCTGACTTTTAAAACCCAGATGGCACTCACAAGTATGGGGTGCAGAAGACTCTCTAGGCAAAAGGCTAGTTATGCCAATTGACTCTGATGTCTCCTGAAAACATGGTCCCTAGACCCCTGTTCCTGCTATTCTATCCTTTGAAATGTTGGGTTGAATTTAGAAAACCCTTTAGTCTACGGTATAGACCATTTATGCTGACCCACCTTCTACTGAGTCATGTCCTAGTCTTTACCCAACCAAATTCCTGTCAGTTACCTAATCTATGACCAGTCCTTTCCCTCTCTCCCCATCCTTGGAACAGTCAAAGTGTCTTTTCTTCTATGTGTTAAGCCCTTTCATAAGTCTTTATGATAGTGGTCTCATACAATGCTTGTCCTTTTGCATTGACTGATTTCACTCAGCATAATGTCTTCTAGCTGAAACGAGGTTATGAAATGCTGAAGCATTAATTACCTTTTAATGCTATATATTTATAATGTAATTTAGAGTTAATATTTTATAACTTTTATAGAGTACCTTTTGAAAATCATATCAAAAGCCACATTTGTAGATACGCCTTTACAGTTCTATTTTATTGATGCAGAAATGAAGGTGGTTAAGTGATTTTCCTAAGGTCACTCAACTAGTAAGTTAGAAAGTCTAGATCCAACTATGTCTTCTGAATTCAAAAGCTGTGCACTTTCTATTACTGAATACTCTACCCTGAAATAGGAGTCTTGGTGGCACAGTGGTTATTTTGGATTTTGGCTGCTAACAAAAAGGTGGTTAGCAGCCAGATTCACCAGCTGCTCCTTGGAAACCCCATGAGGCAGGGTCAGATTACTTAGTGCGCTCACTTGCAAGGCACACTAGCTCATCAACCATTAACTGTAAGAATAAAGAAGACCTCTTTGCACAGTGGTTAAAAGCTCAGCTGCTAACCAAACTGTTGGGAGTTGAAATCTACCAGCTGCACCTTAAAACCTTATGGGATATTTGTATACTGTCCTATATGGTGACTATGCGGTGGAAATGACTCAACTACAACTTCTCTGTTTTAAAGGAGGATAAATGACAAAGAAGTCAAATAACCCCTGAATTAGCTACTTTTTCTTCCTTGCTATGGAAAATAGCTTGAGTATATTTCAAAACTGAGACTTTCAGGCTTGTTCCAGATATCAAGCACAATACTTAATGTGGAAATTATCTCTTAACTACAAAATTTTGCTTCATCTCAGTTAGAATTCATCCTGATGAGAAGGAGAAGCACTTTTTCTTGTTGTTAAAATTCTATTTTCTGAGACAAGAAAAAAAACTCAAAGAGAAACATCCCCCTAGAATAAACTCCAGACTACATACCGTAAGCTACAGTGTACTTTAGATGCCCGGCAATGTCCTCTTAGTCCCATTCATTTTCACAAAGGTTGTCTTCTCACATTATGGCTTGTATTATTTTACCACAAATAACGTCCCGCTTGTAGTAGAATAATTTTTCTGTCATATGTCCCAAACCCCTAGACTGTTCTTGAAAATAGTTACTTCCTTACCAAGGGCTAAGAAAGTTCCTAGAGGACCTTAAACTGTTTTCAGCTGAAACAGATCAAATATAAGCCCGTTACCAAGACCAAACCCAAACCCATTATGATTGAGTTGCTTCTGACTCATAGCTACCCTAGAGTACAGAGTAGAACTGCCCCATAGAATTTCTAAGGACTGTCTGCTGGATTTGAACTGCCAATCTTTTGTTAGCAGATGCGGCAATTAACAACTATGTCACCAGGGTTTCCAAGCCAGTACCCTCAAATGTTCCCTTATACTCATACACTAAACCATGAGTTTCCAGCATCCAGATCAATTTAACATTCTAAATGTAATATATCCTCCCTTCCTCAAGTATCTGCAGGGTTTTTATGTCTCAGAGAATTCTGGATATTAATTTAGAAGAAGTTTAGACAGCAATAGGGATAAATTGGAGTAACTTCTTTTGAGTCATTGCTTGACAGCTACCACACTTATAAGGAAAGTATTTCTAAGTTTAAACATGCATTTATCTTTACAGTGAAAAACCCAGAAGAAACTTTGAGATCCTTCAGAGTGTACATTGTAGAGATACTGGCATCATGTTAGCGATGTCCTTTTTTTTTCTGATTTATTAATTCAATATTTTATTGAGTATGCACAGTATACTACATAAGATGTTGAGATACAATGCAGAGTAAAATAAGACATGGCTAACATATTCATGAATTTTAGAGTATAGGGTGATTGATATAAATTTGACCAATTATAATAAATAAATAAATATGGTAATTGCCATACAAGAATGATGTCACAAGAGATTAGAGTGTGAATCCGGAGAACTTCCAGAAGAAGGTTACTCAAAGATGTAATATTGAGTTGAGTTTTGAAGATGAGTAGAACAGTGAAATAATTTAGGCAGAGAAAGTAGTGTGAGGAAAGGCCACACAGCAAAGAAAGCATGACACATTCAAGAAAATGGAATGGCATAGACAGGGAGAATATGATAGATGAGTGGCATGATATACGCATGAGTGGCATAGAGAGGGAGAATATGATGGACGTTGGGATCAAATGTTGACAGTAATTCTCAGTTCAGTTTGTCTCCATTGTACTATATAAACTTTATGGCTTCTGTTGTTACTGTTGCTGGCATTTTATTGTTTCTGTCATCCTGATCCTTTTAGTCTTTTCTTATTTTCATGATCTTCTCTTATTTTTCACAAAATTCATTATCAGAAAATAAATTAATGTATTAGTCTCTCTGGGACTGTACCAAAAATTTTTTTAAAAAGCCAAGTGCCGTCGAGTCGGATCTGACATCTTTTCATATACTTAATTGATAAAAACCAAACACACTGCCAGAGTCAACTCTGACTCATGGCAACTCTATATTTAATTGATAAACCCTACAATTTTGTATCAGACAGTTTAACTTTTAACTAGCATGATTAGGTTATCAAAATTATTTTTCAAAAATCATATGATTCTGACAATGTGGCACGATCTTTTTTGTTAAAAACTATTTTGAAACCAAACCATGGGAGAGTATAAGTGCTGGATAGGTAAGTGTGTTTACAGTTCTCATGCAGAGTGTAGAATTGTATAAGTTGCCATGGCCCTAAATCATCCAAACAACAAAATTAACAACTTCAGGGAAACTCCCTTTATAGTGGAGCAGGGAGGTGACCTTAGGAAGGGATTTACAATCCCACGCTCATCTTCTCTAACATAACCCATTCTGTTAACCACAGGCAGAGAGTAGGATTTACAGCATATGAAAATCATCAAATGGAGGGCAATCACAGAATACAGGGAATCCTGATCAACCCATGACAATATGAACATTTTGGATGCCAAAGAATTTTCAATCACCTCATATGCATGCAAAAGCTAAACAGAGAATAAAAGGAAGACCAAAGAAGAATTGATGCCTTTGAACTACAGTGTTGGTGAAGAATATTAAATATATCACGGACTACCAGAAGAACAAACAAGCCTATCTTGAAAGAACGGCCAGAATGCTCCTTAGAAGCAAGGATGGGTAGACTTGGAAATATTATCAAGGGAGACTAGTTCCTGAAGAAGGCCATCATGTTTGAGAAATCAGAGTCAGAAAAAAAAAAAACAAAAAAAAAAACAGAGAAAGAGAAGGACCTTCAGTGCAATAGACTGACACAGGGGCTGCATACATATCTACAATTGTCAGGGTGACACAGGACCAAGAAGGGTTTTGTTCTGTTGTACACAGGGTAGCTATGAGTGAGAACTAACTCAACAGCACCTAACAACAACAAGAATTATACTGTTAAACAAACTCTGGTGGTATAGTGGTTAAGTGCTACATCTGTTAATCGAAAGATCAACAACCCACCAGGTACTCCTTGGAAGCTACATGACAGTTCCACTCTGCATCGTTATGAGTCAGAATCAACTTAACAGCAAAAGGTTTTTAATGGAATGCATTTATGCTATGGTCCACAAATAGCACTAGTAAGTATACACCTGAGAGAAATGAATACACAGGCTCACAAAAAGAATTGTAAAATATATTCATAGAAACTAGAAACAACACAAAATCCCATTAACAGGAGAATGAATATAACAATTTTGATACATTCATACATTTTAATACACTCAGCTGTGAGATTCTAAATCTACCAATTGGTGCAACCATATGAATGAATCCATAAAACGTTACTGTGGATGATTAAAACAAACAAACAACAACAACAAAAAAATCATTGAATGATAGAAGCCAGAAAATTATCCAGTGAAATAAGCCAAACTTTGTTAACTCAATTGATTTGCGATTTCATATGTATGCAGCCACTGTGTCAGTCTATTGCACTGAAGGTCCTTCTCTTTCTCTGTTTTTTTTTTTTTTTTCTGACTCTGATTTCTCAAACATGATGGCCTTCTTCAGGGACTAGTCTCTCTTGATAATATTTCACAAATCAATTGGAAAATCTAAGCTATGGTAGTTAATTCAAACAGAACAAAGTGATGCTACATGGTTTAAAATCAAGCAAGGTATATGTCAGCATTGTGTACCTTCAACATACTTAGTCGATCTATATACTGAGCAAATAATCTGAGGAGCTAGACTATGTCAAAGAAGAACAAGGCATCAGGATTGGGAGAGGACTCATTAACAACCTGCAATACGCAGACGACGCAAAATGCATGATGAAAATGTACTTACTGATGAAAATCAAAACCGGCAAACTTCAGTATGGGTTACACCTTATTAGAGGGAAAACAAAAATCCTAGCTACTGGAACAATAAACGTCATAATAAATGGAGGAAATAGTAAAACTGTCGAGGATTTCATTCTACTTTGATGAACAATCAGTGCCCTTGAAAGCAGCAATCAGGATATCAAATGATGTATTGCTTTGGGCAAATTTCCTCCAAAAGACCTCTTTAAAGAGCTGAAAAGCAAGGATGTCAGTATGAGGACTAAGGTATGCCTGACACAAGTCCTGATGTTTTCAGTAGCCTCGTATGCATGCAAAAGCTGGACAATGAATAAAAAAGATTAAAGAAAAAAATGATGACTTTAAATTATAGTGTTGGCAAAGAATATTGAGTGTACAATGGACTGCCAGAGAAATGAACAGCTCTGTCTTGGAAGATACACGGCTAGAATGCTTCTTAGAAGGGAAGATGGCTAGACTTCTTATGTAATTTGGACACGTTATCAGTAGGGACCGGTCCCAGTAAGACGACACCATTCTTGGTGAAGTAGAGAGTCAGCAAAAAAGAAGTACCTCAGTGAGATGAATTGACACAGTGGCTGTAACCACAGCCTCAAAATTAGCAACCACAGCCAGGATAGATTAGAACCAGGCAGTGTTTTGGGGTCACCTTGAGTTGAAACTGATTCAAGGGCACCTAACAGGTGACAGTGATAAAAATGAAGTAAGTGGTTGTGCTGGATCCAGAGCACTGAAGACGAGGTATTACGAGAAGCTTTCTGTGCTTTCAGGGGTTATTTTTATCTCGACTGAGATTGCTGATTCTACGAACATGTAAAGTTGTCAAAACTCATCCAACTACGGTCTTAGAATTTGCTCATTTTAATTTATATCAACTGGCTGTTGATATAACTCAGAAAAACTATGTTTATATATAAAACCGAGTGCTGTCAAGTCTATTCTGACTCATAGAGACATTATAGGACAAAGTAAAAGTGGCCCACAGAGTTTCCAAGGAGCGCATAGCAGATTTGAACTGCTAAACTTTTGGTTAG
This sequence comes from Heterohyrax brucei, assembly GCA_028571685.1. Lineage (NCBI taxonomy): Eukaryota > Metazoa > Chordata > Mammalia > Hyracoidea > Procaviidae > Heterohyrax > Heterohyrax brucei. The sequence goes on from CM053146.1 coordinate 93,765,513, forward strand.
CAGACTAGCACTTGACCACTACACCACCAGGTTTTCCAAATACACACGCGAGTGCGCACGCAAATGCAAGTGTGTGACAGCAACCTATGCACACACACACACAACCACTGCGATCAAGTCAATTTTAACTTATAGCGACTTTATAGGATGGAGTAGAACTGCTCCACAGAATTTCCAAGGAAAGCCTGGTGGATTCAAACTACTGACCTTTTGGTTAGCAGTCTAGCACTTAACCACAGGCCACCAGGGTTTCCTTCATGTACGTCTGTGTGTATGTGTGTGTGTATATGTATATATGTGTGTGTATATATATGTATATGTGTGTGTGTATATATACCTCAGTAAAATGAATTTTTTGAAGTATTCCTCAAATAGTAAACAGTTTACATGTCACCAACAGATGAACGAACAAAACATTTGAAGTACACTTATACGATGGAAGGAGTCCCTAATGGTCTAAAATTTAAGCCTTGGACTACTTGCCACTCAGAAGCTGACAGTTTTTACCCAGCCAGAAGCATCTCAGAAGAAAAGCCTAGTGATTTGCTTTAAATGTTCCCACCCTTGAAAAGCCTGTGGCACACCGTTCTCTCTGAAACACGGGGGGTCACTCTGAGTTGAAACTCACTCAACAACAATTGGGTTTTATAAAACAGAAATATTCCTCAAATAGTGAAAAGGAATGAACTATTCACACAGCACCAGTAAATCTGAAAAGCACTGTGTTAAGTGTAAGAAGCTAAATAAATATATACTTTATGACTGAATTTATATGGATTTCTAAAATTTGCAAAACTAAGCTACAGTGCAAGGGTCAGAACAGTGACAGCATTCGGATGGCACAAGGGGAATGGGAAGAGGAACAACATAAATTTTGGGATGATGGGAATATTCTGTGTCTTGGTTACACACACAAAAAAAATCCGCATCGAGTCCATTCCAACTTATAGCAATTCTGTAGGACAGAGTCGAACTGCCCCATTGGGGTTGCAAGCAGCAGTTAGCAGATTCAAACTGCTAACCTTTTGGCTAACAGCCAAGTCTTAACCACTACACCATCAGAGTTTGTGATTTGACAAAGCTCAGGTGCCCTGGTGGTGCAGAGGTTAAGCACTCAGCTGCTAATCAGAAGGTCAACAGGTCAAATCCACCAGCCACTCCTCGGAAACACTATAGGAGTAGTTCTAGATTGTCATATAGAGTAGCTATGAGTTGGAATCCTCTCAATGTCAGCAGGTTTTATTTCTTTATTGATTCATCAAATACACTGATAAAATTTGTATATGGCTCAGGTGTTAATTATATTTCAATAATTACATCAGGATATACAAATCCATAGGCCTATATCTTTTAAAAAATAAACACTTTTGGCCGTTTTTTCACTTCTTTTTCTTTATTTTTATTTTTATTTTTTATTATGAGTGGGTGAAAACATACATTCTCCACCTATATGCAGCTTCCACTGCTCTCCCTGCCCGGTGACAGCACACTATTCTTCTCTGCTCCATATATATCTCATCCTCCCAACAGTCTTCTTTCTCCACCCACTCTCCTTCCTCCAGCCAGAGGTCAGCAGGATGATATCCTACAGATTCATAGAACCATAAAGTGCATCCAATATATGATCACTCTGCATCACCAAGTTCAATCCATTCGTGTCCGAAGAGTGCACCTTGGTTATGATTTATGGGTAAGGGCAGCATCAGGGCCAGTGGCCATGCTCCCAGGGGAACCCCAAAGCCACTGAACCATCAATTGTGGTCTTTTAGTGGAGATCTCAGGGTGCACCCCTTTTTATTCTTGTGTTGCGAGTGAGACTCAACTTAGTGAGCTCCATCACTGCTATCACTGGTGGTGGCTGGGCACCATCCAGTTCTTCCAGTCCCAAGTCTATTCGCTGTGATACTTTATACAGTATTAAATACCTATATGCAGGAAGAAATAAATAAAATGCAAAGAGGAAGTGTTCAAACTGTGTTTCAGTTCATTCTAAACTAGTGTATAAACTGATCTTTCAACATGAAATTCCAGTTCTCTACCTGGGAATAAATTCAAAATTGGAAAAGGCAGAGAAAAAAAAAAACCATTGAGTCAAAAAAAAAAGCATGATTCTAATTTTTAGACAATATTATAAAAAGATACAGATGCTCTTTCTTCTCTGATATCGGAATATACTATTTTTTATAAAAGGAAACAAAATATCAATGAACAGTATTTGCTTGATTTTCTCAGAGTTAGCTTCAAAACACAACCTATTGTCATCTATCCCAAGATCTAATCACCCAGCTCACTGCCCTGAGTCTACACCTTCATTGACTGAGAGTGAATTTTGCTGTAAGTATCACTACAGGATAAATTGGAGCTCAGTTCAGCCCATAATCTGTTTAAATTGTTTCACTTGTGATGACATAAAAATTGCTAGGCAGATAACACCTAACTTCTGTAAGACTCTTGCAGTGCTCTTCCATTTTATTTAGTAGTTTTAAAAACATGCTTATGCACCAATGATTCCCTTCATACTAATGAAACATTTTTTCTATTCTCTCTAAATTTCATATTATGTTCACATTTTAGGGAGAACTGCACAAATCAATGCAAATATAAGTTGGGGTTTGTCTCCCCAAGGACTGTGCACCAGGCCATATTTCTATGGATTATGTCTCTCTTTCCAGTTCCATGCCGTGCTATTCCATAAATCCTACTGACTGAGCCCCTCTTAGTACTGTTACCCAGACTCCTTTCAGTAGTCTAATGTGTTGCTACCACCATATTGCTAACAATTCCAGGAACCCTCGGTGGATCCTGGGTCTTGTAGTTTTTCTAGACAAGAGACTGAGAAAACTGTCGGTAAACAGAACTCTGAATGTGGTTTTCTCTGCTCAGATTCCAAAATCTCCGTGCAACATTATCTGAAGTAGACTTTTACCTAAGTGTTATAAATTTATAACTGACAGAATTTCTTGTGACTATCAAAATTTAAGGATAAATAACCAGATTGAGAAATTATATCAATTAGGATTCTGATGTCAGTTTCTAAAATCTTAATAATAAAAAAGTTATCATATAAAAGCTGATAATAAACAAAGGAAAATTTCTATAATATTTAAACCAAGGCAACAGGAATCTTTTCCTCTCCTGGTTCACTAAATTTAATAAAATACTTTTTTTAACTCAATTTGAAGAAACTTCCAGCTGCTTCTTCAAAACAAACAAACAAAACCAGAACCATTTCCATCAAGTCAATTATGACTTATAGTGACACTTGAGGACAGAACAGAAATGCTCCACAGAGTTTCCATGAAGCGCCTGGTAGAGGCAAACTGCCAACTTTTTGGTTAGCAACAGTAGCTCTTAACCACTATGCTACCAGTATTTCTTATCCTTTTCCATTTAAGCAAAAAAGAAAAGATCATTTTGGAACAGATCACTGTTATTTACAGACTTTTAGTAGTTCTTCTCATTATACATGAATCTTAAAAAGATAAAGACTTTCTGGAAAAAAGTATGTAACATGAATGTCAGCCTGCTTACTATTAATATTCGGGAGTCTGGAGAGGATACTAAAAACCAAAAACAACAAACTTGTTGCTACCAAGTCAATTTCAACTCAGAAGGACCATATAGGATGGAGCAGAGCTGCCTCATGTGCTTTCCAAGGAGAAGCTAGTGTATCTGAACCACTGACTTTCTGATCCAATTTTTTGGTTTGCAGCTTGCTTCTTAACCACTGCACCACCAGGTCTCTCTGACAACAACAGACTTATTATATAAGTAAATTAGAGGTCTTCCAGTGGCTGGGGAGTAAGCAAGAAGCAGATCAAAGTCAACCTTCTTCTCACCTAGGCTGAAAGTTCTGGAACCCTGTCAGACGAATCTGATCAAAGGGAACTATCAGATAATGATATTAATTGTTCTACATTGAATCTAAAATGACAAAACAGAGTCAGAATTGATTATTTAATCCTGACAAAAACACATAAATTTCTTCACACAATGTGATTTGGGAAAGATGAAGTATGAACCTTGACAGCTGGGGCTGGTGAATTACAGTGGTCTAAGGAGATACCTCTGTTGCCTCTTATTGGTTCCCGTTCTCTGACTGAACACTGACTGATAAAGAATTTAGGATTAAGAGTGGTTCTAGAGGAACAGATTCTTAAGGGAAAGTTATTTGACTAGGTTCTGGGCTCTCTGGAACAGATTCTCTGATCAGATTAGATTGAAGGGCTTGAATGACTCAGTTTCCAATAGTAAGAGACTCAGTGATGCCCTGGCAAGGAAACCAGAACCAAACTCACGGCCACCAACTCCATTCCAACTCGTGGTGAGCCCACAACACAGAACAGGACTGTCCGCATAGAGTTTTCAAGAAGCACCTGGTGGACTCAAACTGTTGATCTTTTGGTTAGCAGGTGCAGAAGTTAACTACTACCCCACCAAGGTTTCTGATGCTATAGCATGCAAAGACAAAACAATTACTCAGATTATGCTAAGGTACTTGTAATTGAGTGTCCACAAAAGACAAGACTCTGGATGACCATGTATGGACTCCCACAGAAGATATTAGTGAAAATAAAGACTAATGGCTAACTGGTGGCTTGCTTCTAACCACAATGGAAAGAAATGATGAATTTGGGCCTTTAAACTCCCACCTCAAGGCTCACAGAAAGGATATGAAAGTTTCTTTGACATCCTAAAGAAAGCTTTTTTCCTTTAGCCACAGAGCCAAGGTTTCTGAAAAGCAAACCCAAAGTCTTCAGTCCTTTGTGTGACTGAATTACAAGCATATAGAACTCCTAAACTTGTGGGATCTCTTCTGTTAAACATTGGACTTTGGGAAGGAATGAGGTCCTAACAGCTGGCATGGATGCAGATTCTCATGTATACTGGGAACTTGAAACAGGTTGGAAGAACTGTTCATCTGCAAACATGGCCTTCAATTTATGAACAAAGAAAGATGTCTTGAAAGAATTTTCCTGGCTAGGTTTCAGAAATTCTGTGGACAGGGATTCCTTTAAGCCTGGAAATTCCCACATTATTAACAGGAATATCTATAACAGTTATGCTGTTATAGATCACTGTATATTACGTGTAAAAAAAAAAGACTTGTTTCTTTAGTTTCACATACCAAGAGAAACTATAGTTAAGGTACTGTAAATGAAGAGCTTCATCCATGCTTAGACCTAATTGAAAAGCCAAAACCAAACTCACCACCATCAGATCCATCCCAGTTCGTAATGACCCTGCAGACAGAGTAGAACTGCCCCATAGAAGGAGCACCTGGCGGTTTTGAACTGCTGACCTTTTGGTTAGTAGCCATAGCACACAATAATCACTCAATATAGATGAGTATTAAATGGGCTACGACAAAAGTGCTCAGTATCCACTGGTTATGTGTGACTAAAGGAAGAGAACACATACTTCAGCTTTTCTACCTTGGTGATGTAGTGGTTAAGTACTATAGCTGCTAACCAAAAGTTTGGCAGTTTGAATCTATCTGGCATTCCTTGGAAATGCTATGGAACAGTTCTACTGTATCTTATACAGTCACTATGAATTAGAATCATTTAAACAGCACTGGGTTTTTTGTTTCTACCTGTAGCTTTCTTTAAAAAAAAAGAATTTGAAATTGATCCTGCGTTAAGTCAGTCTACAAAACAGCCTATCAGAAATGTGGTTTCATTAATTTATGATGATTATTACCTAAAGAAGTGATCACTTAGGGCTTGAGTTTGAGTTTTTAGACTTTCAGTAGTTATTATGGCAATAATGATGATGATTAATAATTATGAAAATGAAAACAACTGTTCAGTCATCGCTTAGCTAAAGTAATACAAAGCTACTAAGATTTGAATTAATCTGTGAAGTAGAGAATATTGAAAAAGTCAAAGAAAAATGAAATTATTATAATAAAATGCAAATTATGAAAAATAAAATAATAATGAAGCACAATTTAACCTATCAAAATAGCAAAGTTTTTTTTTCCTCTTAAATGACAACACCCAATTTTGACTAGTGTTCTGGGAAATGAATATTTTCTTAGGATTAAAAAAAAAATGTGATAACCTCAGAACTAACTTTATGTTTTAGTCAGTTTTCTAGAAAAATAATCAGAATGGTGTTACTTGTGTACGACAGTTTGTTAATGACCCTCTCTCCAATTCTGATGCCGCATTCTTTAGATAGTTTAGCTTCATAAATTAACCCATCTGTCATTTTTTCAAACACCGTGGCTTGTGTGTGTGATGTTTGTTGTTGTACTCATCACTCATTACCACAATATTGATTTGGACTCATAGGGACCTTACAGGACAGAGTACGACTTCGTCACAGGCTTTCCAAGGCTACAATCTTTATGGCATCTGACTGTCATATCTCTCTTCCGTGGAGGTGCTGGTGTCTTCCAAGTCTGACTTTTTGGTTAACAGCTGAGGGCTTAACCACTGTGCCACCAGGGCTTCTAGCCATATTCATTGCCTCCCTGTAATATGACCAGTTTTGTGTTGACTTGATAAATTCAGGTGGTTATGACTGAAAGAAATATTAAAACTTAGGTAATTAATAGCAAATTATAATCTCACTGTTTGTGAACTGAAACTCATTTAAAACAGGCATGTAGAACATTCCTCTGTGTATGTGCATCTGTTTCATTATTCTTCAGCTGCTATGTGCTTTGAAAATCTATTTTTATAAATATCAAGAAATTAAAATTTTAACTACAGATTTCTTTCTTTCTGAATTCAGAAGAAATTGTCAGTACTTTAAGAACTGTAGAATATCATTTGTTAGATGTTCAAAACTAGCTGAAAGTCCAGATGTTTTAAAAAAATAACACTCATGAAGAACGTTCACAATGAACGTTATCTTTAAAAAACAATTCAGCCTGTTATTAGTATATAAGAAAAAAATGAATTTTTAGTTTCAGAAATTAGTCTATGGTTAAACTTTTTGAATAAATGCTTCTGTACACTGTAAATTTCATTTAACTTGTTTGTGTTCCACCACTGTCCTTGAGGAGACAGCTACAGAGACATGCATATAAACAAATATACACATGCACGGATACAGAGATATAAGAAAATACATCATTAGAAATTTTAAGCATGCTGTTACCTATGTTTCCTTTGGACATCAAAAGCATTAATATTTCTGTACATTTATACAACTGAAAAAATTCTACTGGTTCCAAGCTAACCCGAATTATAATTTCATAAGTAGAAAATATATTTTTTCCTCCTCCTCTTAATTCCCATTTCTTACTTTTCTCACTTTTCTTACAGCATTTATTCTTCCTTTACAGTGCCCAAGACGATCTTCATCATATTACTTTTTCTTCAATGACTTTTTGTAAAAGTGTACCTGACAGTGCCTCATACTTCTTTCCTGTGTGTAATGGATCAGCTTGAATTGGCCTGGGGTTATTGCATAATGATCTTTAAGTTACTTTTTAATACTCATCAGCCATTATGACTCCACACTGCCAAGAATCCTTAAAAGTGTCTTTATCATCTCACTTGATTTTCTGGTTCCATTCTCTCATATTCCATACCTATCTATCTATCTGTCTATCTATCTGTCTTTCTGTCTGTCTATCTATCTATCTATCTATCTATCCATCCATCTATCTATCTATCAATCTCTATCCCATTGAGAAAAATTTAGATCTCCCACAATACTCCTAAACATTTTCCTTAATGGGTTTCTTGAATCTGGTTGCTATTCACTTTTTATTTTCTTTCCTTAATGTTACAGTGTTTTATTCTTCAGTTGACTTTCTCAGCATTCCTGAATGGTTGCTTATAGATCATGCCTTTGTGTAATTAGCCTTTCCTTTGAACATATTTTTTTCAATTGATATGAAGTTTTAGTTATTAAAATGTGTTGCATTTCTTTGACTCCTACCATCCTTCTCTCTGGCTCACAATTAAGGGAAGAGACATAGTTTTAGCTTTTTTTCACCAGTTGCAAAGCAGTGTTTGATAGCAAGTCCCATAGCCAGTGTTAAAAGACTTTTTCATTTCATGTGATAGGTAGATAGGCAGACAGACAGACAGAGGGATAGGTAGTAACTACAGATAGATAGCTTTGCTTCTCAAGAAATCTTACAATGTTTTTCAACTGGACCATAAGAAAGATTTTGCAATTGTTTTCTTGTCAGTATATTATTAAGTCCTTGGCTGGAGAGAATGTAGGTGTTTTACAGGGATGTGAGTTATGTGTAGGTGAGGCAGAGAGGAAGAGATTCTTCCTGTAAGCCTCTGTGTTTTTGTGTTTGTTTTATTGTCTTCTAGCTTTATTCTGTTGCAATCAGAGAGTAATGGCTGGCTTATTTATGACTTATTAGAATTTCAGAGGTTGACTATGTAAAGTCATTGTTTAAGCGATATTTTTACGTAAGTTCAAAGAAGTCAAGAAAACTGATACAAGTAGAGCAACTCTAAGGAAATTATCATATTTAAATATTTACATTTCTAAAAATGAAAAAAATCCTAAATTAATTGAACACCCAATTCAGGTTATTCAAAAAAGAAGAATAGAATGAACTAAATAAAATGTGATAGAAGGAATTAGTAAAGATAGGTGTAAACATTAATAAATTATAAAACAGAAGAAAAGGATGGAGATAATACACAAAACCAAGAGTTAGTGGTTTAGGGAAAAAAATGATGAAATACATAAATCGTTAGTTTACCTAATCAAAAGAAAAGGAGCCCTCATGGCATGAAGTTTACACACTCAGCTGCTAACTGAAAGGTCAGAAGCTAGAACTCATCAGCCTTTCCGTGGAAGAAAGATGTGGCCGTCTATTTCCTCAAAGATTTATATTCTTAGAAACCCCATGGGGTAGTTCAACTCCGCCCTGTACAACTGCTGAGTCACAATCCACTCCACAGCAATTGGTTTAAATCAAGAGAAAAAGGGAAAAAGACAAAGATAAAAAGGAGTATGTTTTTTAAGTTATTTGGGGGAAAATCCTAAATTTATAGATTCTTGTTTAACTATACATAAAGATGAGACGGCCATCAACTGAAAAGAATCTAATCAGATTTCATAGCTCTCCAGAATTGAAAATGCTCACAAAAAGTGACTCCAAAAACTCAGTGAGGTTCTATGCCTCACATTTTCTATATTACTTATTTGTATTCAGGAGTCCAGACAAAATATAAAATTTAGGTGACAGTGTTGGGATGAATAATAAAGTACGGATCGCAGCATGCTGAAGTGAAATGTATTGATTTTCCAGAAACGTGAAAAGAGGGTAAGAGCCATGGGAACTAACCACGTGATACCACGGAAACAACGAAATCTAACCGTGGGTGGCATCAACCGGCTCACACGGGGGGTCACTACAGCCGGAAAGCTTAGTCACGGAACTCTCTAATGTTCTGAACTTTCTATTTCCTTGAATAAAAAGAAGAATATCTTAGCTCCACAAGAAGACAGAATGGTTAAGAAAAGGGTCAGACTGACCTTATATCCTCCACCATCCTTCTAGTTTCAGTAATGAACAAGGTGTTATCTTGTAAATATTGTGACATGAAGTATTCCAGAACTGATTACTCAAGCCATCTAGAAAGTCCATATAGTTTCTAAAGAGGTCATTACTAAACTGCCCATCTCTTTTCATCCTCTGCCAATGGAGAGACCTAAAATTCAGTTTTGTTGAGCTTCTCCCATAAGCTAAGCCAGTCAAGTGCTGTCGAGTCTTGAAACTATGTCTACAAACATCTGTATCTGATGATAATTACAACAGACAGGGCAGCTTTGAGAAACATCTGGTAAGCATATACAGGAGATTCTACAGCAGCGGAACACCGAGGGCACAGCGACGAAGGAACCCGACCCTCAGGCCTAGGCCCTTCTTATCTGTGTATAGCAGTACCATGGGGGTGGCTAGGCTGCTGACATAGACACAGAATAGAGAGCCGTTTCAGACCTGGACCTCTAACCATCACAACACTGCTACCCTAAAACTTGGATCTATACTGCCTGCTGGAAAGCCAATACTGAGACAAGTGAGGTGATTGATCGAGAGGTTTATTGTACATTGATATTATAAAAGACAGAGGAATCAAGTCCCCCAAAGCCTGTCTGACTTCTTCATTCAGACTGCGGGTTTTTGATTGAGTAGTTAAGTGTGGACAAAGTGGACATTTAGGTACAGGGGTCTGGATCGAGGGTCTGTGACGGGTGCTGCTGCCTGTTCAGTGATCCAGAGAGAACCTGAAACAAATCAGCCGCAAAGATTTATCACAGTTGTGGGCCTGGTGCATCACCTTTCCTTCTCATAGGTTAGGTGAGTTTTGAGTTAGTGTGCAGTCTCCCTGTGGGTAGGTAGTGCAAGGAAGCTAAGGCTTCAAAAAATAACATATACACGAAGAAAATGGAGTAAGTCTTGTTAAGTTTTTACACCACCTACTTCAACACTGCTTTCTAGAGACACTCACACACATACAGATGCCCAAGGGTAAGAGCTCTTAGAATACTTTGGCTATGCCTCTATCACGTAGGGACTGCAGGAAGACATGGGTGCAGAGTGCTTCTTAACTGCTTTGATAGAGTGTGAACCTAGACGAAACATCTGTTGCATAAAAAGTGTTTTCACGTCAAACCAAAAGCCAAGTGCTGTTGAAGCAGAGGTAAATATTAAAATAATAACAATAATTTACGAGTGACATGACCTGGATAACTTCAAGGAACAGAGTCATAATTTTTTTAAAAAAGACAAAACATTACATAATCTAAAATCCGGAAAAGTGTTGCAGAGGAAGCCAGGTGCTCTTAGTGACTTTTATCCAGTCCAGATGCTAATTTATCTATACATGTTGACTCTTTTCAATAAGCAGCACCTCTCATGGCCTGGAAACCCTGGTGGTAGAGTGGTTAAGTGCTGTAACTGCTAATCAAAGGTCATCAGTTCAACCCCACCCACCAGGATTTCCTTGGAACTCTATGGGGCAGTTCTACCCTGTCCTCTGGAGTCACTATGAGTTGAAATCAACTTAAGTGCAGTGTATTTGTTTTTTGTTTTTGCGAGGAGTGGCCCGAGCATTCTGTTCTTACAAGAATTTCTAATTCTAATGTGCTGCATTTCTAATGCGCAGCATTCACGCCATTCCCCTGAAGCATGCCACTTCTCAAGTGTTACCATAACTAACCAAGTAACGTGATGATAAAAAATGGGATTCGTTTGTTTTGATTTGTACTCTGTGGCAGAAGCTGGCAAATTGTGTCTTACTGCCTACTTTGTAATTTCAAATTTTTATTGGAAAACAGCTATACGCTTTCATTTATTTATTGTCTATGGCTGGTTTTGTGCTCCAATAGCAGAGCTGAAAAGCTACAACAGTGACCTGACATCTAGCAAAGAAGACTAGCCCTTTACAGAAAACATTTCTAACCCCTAAATGAGAAACTGGCTGGGCAGAGAGTGATCTCAAGAAATACCTACACAAACTGTATTAAGAGCTATTTCTACTTTCACTGATAATCTGCAGCTTAAATGAGGTTAACGACTAAGTTGATCCTAACAGAGGTGTAAAACCTGGGGTGGGGTGAAGAAAACCAAGGTGGCCAATGAGAGAAAAATTCATGAATGTGTTAAGGGAAATGCAATTGATTGTCCCAGAGAGGTAATCTGATAACCTGTGAATGGATGCAACAAAAAGGAGAGAACTCAGCTTTGGTCATTCATCTTTATGACAGCAAGTGAGCCCTAGACATCTGCCATCAACTGGAAAACCCAGAGTGGTAACCCAATTCCTGCCCCTTGCCTCTCCTTTACCCATTCCCCTTCTGCAATGGTCTAAGTTCAGATACAGTTGCCATAGAGCTAGAAAAGAGTCCAGGGAAACAGCGCAGGCAGAAAGAAAATATCCTCTCATTTTGAAGCAAGTTCATGATTTTGAATTTTAAACTGGCATGGGACATAAACATGGCTGGGCTAAGATTGTTTGAGATTAAGGTGAAAATAAAACTTTCCATTGTTACCTAAAAATAAAGATATGAACTACAGATCTGCTAAGCTTTCATCCAAAGAGAAAGAAAAGAATTGCCTCAATACAGGAGTTTGAAAGGTCAGTTGTAAGGAAGAATAAAATGATCTAATAAATGATTTTCTAGTTGGATCTCACCTTTGCACATTTCTGAAATGGATTCTCAGTGCAGATAAAACAAAGTTTTTAAGTAATTTTGGATACAAGATAGATAATTCATTGACAATGACTTGGTTTTGTTTAATGTTCACTCTGTCTCTCTTTTGCTTTAGTTTTTGACATTATTTTATTATAGTTTGTTTTCATATATTAGGGTCCCTTAATTTACTTCTACATATAAATTCGTGACACATACAAAAATATGTTTTAAAAATTACCCCTGTTTTGCTCAATGAGGTAATAAAATCTCCCCCATTTCCAAGCTCAATTGTGGTATAAAACAACTCATATTGGACACAAGGTAATGTGGACACAAGGTAACTGGACACAAGCCATGAGAGCAGCTTTCCTTTTATTACTGGAATCTTCAGAAGTAGTGTAATCAGCATTTCAGGATATATGAAATCATTATGTATGTGTATGTTTTTATTTTTAAAAGAATTTATTAAAGGACTTAATTTTTCCAAAAATTAATTTTTGTTCAAAGTTATATATATTTCCCCTTAATATGATATAGCTCTTACTTGGAAAAATACACTGTTTTTCTTTGTCTTCTTTTTTTTTCCCCAATAAAAAGTGCTTGCTTGTGGGAGATGGTTTTTTTAAGCCTTATTATTTTCTTTCTTTTATTTTTTATTATAATTGAATGAAAATGTACATTTCCACATAAGTTTGCATCCCATCTATACGCAGCTTCCACTGCTCTCCCTGCCTGTGACAGCACACTCTTCCTCTCTGCTCCATACATGTCCCATCCTCTCAACAGTCTCTTTTCTCCTCCTCTCTACTTAATTAAAAAAAAGTTGAAGGCTAGCACTTAGAAGAGTCTGACTACCTAGGATATGAAGATTCTTTGGATTGACTTATAAATAACTTTTGTCACCTTGCACTTTTTAAAAATCAGGGATGTTACATATATTTTAAGTTTACCACAGAAATATTTCGAGCAATTTGGAACTGAACTGTCATATAGAGGTCAAAACAAACAAGTCTATATAAGTCCTTCTTTCAAAAGCACTACTACCACATTTTCCACAAGCACAATTTCTTTATCTTTACACACAGACTGTATGAGAAATTGTAGTGTCAACTTCATTACTCCCTCAGGAACAAAAGGTAGACTTGTTTACTGTCAGGTTCCCTGAGCTCAGAGTTCTTACCCATAATACATCCACTGTTTGTGCAGGCTTCGCCTGGCCGTCTTACTGTCTCGCTCTCTCCCTGTGGAATTAGAACTCAGAGAATCAGTGTAAGAAAATGCTGACACTCTGGCTACTCCCATTTCTGTTAGAGAAAGAGAAAAAAAATCCTTTCTCTCTGACTCACAAGTCGCGTATCTGCTGGTAGCGTCCATGAAACTGTGACAAGTTTGCTTTTAGTTTGCAAGTAAATTTAGAATAAAATCTCAGGCCCTTCATATTTCTTGACAACTTTCTTCCTCCAGTAAAGTAGGCTGACTATGATTGACAGAATGTTAATGTGGCCCCGTGGTCCCTACCTCCTGCTGTTTACACCCTTGAGAGATCCCCTCCTCTCGGGTGTGAACTGAACCTATAACTTTCATCTAACCAGTAGAATACAGCAAAAGTAATAAGATGTACGTGACTACATGCATATGACCATGTAATTACACTGCACAAGATTCCAGCACTTGTCTTTTGGGATCTCCTTCTCCCTGGATAACTTTAAGGAAGCACATGACAATGTTAGGGAGCCCCACATGACAAAAAATGGCAGGCTGTGTTTAGATATAAATAACTGAATTCTGCAATAACAACTTAAGGGAACCGAGAAGCAGATCTTTTCCATTTGAGCCTCAGACATCTGAGACTGCAGTTCCAGCCAGCGCTTTAATTGCGTCTTGTGAGACCCTAAGTAGAGGACTGAGCTAAGCTATGCCTGGACTCCTGACCCACATGAACTGTGATATAATATATGAAAGTCTTTTTAAGCCACTAAGCTGGTGATGATATGGTTATGCAGCAAAAGATAACTAGCCAAGCCAAGATAACTAATACATTGTTTTTATTTTTATTTTTCAATGGAGTAGACTTATGTCAACTTTTCAAGAGAGCCACAGTAGAAGTAAGACAATCTCTAATGGCCCTGGCCTCAGCAGTCAAATACCATCACTTGAATCATGTTCTGCTTGTCAACCAAAAAACCAACCCATTGCTAGTGAGTTGATTCTGACTCATAGCTACCTCATAAAGCAGAGTAGAATGTGCCCCGGTAGAGTTTCCAAGGACGAGCTGGTGGATTCAAACTGTGGACCTTCTGGCCAGCAGCTATAGCTCTTGACCACTGTACCACAAGTAAAAATACTAGCTTGAAATTCAAGGGCAAGGAAACAAGCTTCAGGTCTGATGAAGGAAACTGAAGAGTCACAGTGCAGAGGACAAGGAGGGGAATTGTAAACATCGTTAGAAACAGTCCACCAGTGCTGGGTCCATAGGTTCAGTCAATGAGATGCAGATCGGGCTCCTTGAGAGTAGTACTCAGATGTCGCTTCTTGGGTGCTCTCTCCTTCACATGCAACATACACAGTGCTAACATAGGGTTAAAATAACTACAATAGACACTCTCATTAAGAAAAAAAAAAACAAATAGTAGGGGTACGTCAATTACTGCTGAATGTTTTTATTAGCAGTTCTGAAATCTAGCTAGGTATAGATCTCCAATTTCTGTTAATATGGAACCAAGGAATGTTAGAGATATAAAAATAGGTTGTTTTGCCAGCATCAGTCATTAGTACACAATGTAACTTCTGAAAATTAAACTGTATTAAAAAATATTGTATTAGTTTCCTAAAGCTGCTGTAAGAAGTATCACCTGTGAAAAGTAGAACAAAAGGAATTTATTCTCTCACAGTTCTGTTGCTAGAAGGTTAAAATCAAGGTATGAGCAGAGTTTGTTCCTTCTGAAGGCTGTGAGCGAGAAACAATTTCACTTCTCTCTCCCAGCTTCTGGTGCCTGCTGGTAACCCTTGCCATTCCTTGGAAAGTAGATATGTCACGCCAGTGTCCGCTTCTGTCATCACACGGCACTCTTCCTGTGTGTACCCATGTCCAAATTTACCTTTTCTTATAAGGACACTGGTCACTGGATTTACGGCCTATCCTTATTTAAGGCCTATGATCTCATTTTAACACGATCACACCTACAAAGTCCCTGTTTCCAAATGAGGTCATATTTACAGGTACAAAAGGTTAGGGCTTTAACATATGTTTTAGGACGGCACAATTCAACCTATGAAGATTACTTATGGTTCCAAATAAATATCACAGCTGAAACTACCAAACCTAGAGATCATTTTCATAGAAACAAGTAAGCTTTGACACCTTCACAAGAATTTCATTTTTAAAGCCATATGTGCAACCATTTTAGCATAAATTATTATAGGGGCAGAGCAAGATGGCAAAGTGAAAGGTGTTCCCCTTTATTTTTGCAAAAACCTACCAAACAATGAATTAAAATAAGCATAGACAAATCTCAGAACTCTGTACAGAAGCTGAGGTGTTGGAGATTCTGGGTAAGTCAGAAGCTGCGGAGAGGGGATGCTGGGGATGGCACTAAGGTTGGCAGGACCTACCTGCTGACATCTGGAGCACTCGCTCATCACAGCCACAGTGGGACAGGACTGGGCAACACCCCAAACAGAGAACACAGAAGGAGGACTGTAACCTGCTTATTCAAGGCAGCACAGATTGACTGCGGGAGTGCACAGCCTACACATTTGGAAGGGGTAAAAGGAGATCACGGCTCTGCGAACTAGTGCTAACTGTTGAAGCACACCAAAGCCCAAAACAGAGGGGCACTAGGACCAGGAGGACTGCAAGGGCAGCAGGGAGAGGAGACTGCTTCCAACAGGTGGTGGACACAGAGAAAAGAAACGGGTGGCTCCTGCCCACAAAGGGGCCGCCATGGCCAAGTGTGTGTAGGCACGCCGATGATGGAAAAGACATAGAAAGCCCCCACCTTCACCAGAAAGAACTGAGCCCCACTGCTTATGTCAGAGTATGCAACCATTCAGATGGAGAAAAGAAAAGTCTTACCACAAGACAAAGCTAATGCAAACAAAAGCAGAAAAATCAGAATTAAAAGAAAAAAATATGAAGCACTCAAAAAACAAATAGCAAAGTGAGGTAGATGCTTTGTTTTCAACAATACTCTTAAATGTAAATGTAAATAGCCTCAATGCGCCATGCAGAGTGCATGAAAAATATGATCCATGCATTTGCTATCTACAAGAAACACATCTTAGACATAAGGACATGGACAGTCTGAAAATAAAAGGATGGAGAAAAATATTCCACGCAACAAACAAAATTTTAAAAAAGAGCAGGACTGGTCATACAGATATCACATAAAATCGAGTTTAGGTCAAAATTTATTACAAGAAATAAAGAAGGTAATTACATAATAATAAAGGTGTTAGTCCAGCCAGAAGGCATAACAATTATAAACAAATGCACCTAATGGCAATATTACCAAATTTTTGAAACAAATAGTGACAAATATGAAAGGAAACCACTACTTGTCTATCACTTTGCTATAGTGTGGGAATTTGTATATTACTGTGAGGTTGGAGGCTAAGCCACCAGTGTTTCAAATACCTGCACCGCAACCAATGGTGAACAGGTTTCAACTGGGTTCGAGAGTAAGACATAACAGGAAGAAAAAACTGTCTATATACGTCCAGAAAGGAAACTGGCCAATGGAAAACCCTATAAATAGCAGCAAAACACTCTCTGACACAGTACCAGAAGACAAGCCCTTGGGTTAGAAGGCATTCAAAATATAATTGGGGAAGAGCTAGCTCCCCCAATAGAGTTGACTTAATCATGTAGACAAAAGTTTTCAGAGCTTTTGTTTGCTGATGTGGCATGACTCAAAATTACAACAAATGGCTGCAAACGTCTATTAATAATTAGAACATGGATGTACAAAGTATAGATCTAGGAAAACTGGAAGTTATCAAAAATAAAATGGAACATGTAGAGATCAGTATCCCAGTGAGCTGAAATGGACATATATTGGCCATTTTGAATCAATCATGTGATCTACTATGCCAGCAATGACAAACTGAAGAGCCATAGTGTCACATTAATTGTCAAAATGTTTCAAGATCTATCCCAAAATACAGCACTGTCAATTACAAGATAATATCCATACACCTACAAGGAAAACTGGTTAATATAACTATATTCAACTTTACACACCAACCACCAAGGCCAACAAGACAATGAAGATTTTTACCAACTTCTGAAGTCTAAAATTGATTAAACAAGCAATCAGAATGCATTGATAATTACCAGTGATTGGAACGTGGAATTTGGAAACAAAGAAGGATCTTAGTTGAAACACACAACCTTCATGATAGAAACGGTATTGAAGCTTGCATAATGCTCATTCAGAGGTAGAAAAATTAAACAGATTCATTACAAAAGAAGGGATAGGATATGTCATCAAAAATCTTCCAATAAAAAAAAAGCCCAGAACCAAATGCCTACACTGAAGGATTCTAACAGACCTTCAGAGACAAGCTGATAGCAATCCAGCGCAATGTTTTTAAAAACATAGAAGAGAAAGGAACACTACTCAGTTCTTATTATGGAACCAGAATAACCCTGATACCTAAACCAAGCAAAGACATCAGAAAACAAAAAGAAAGAAAATTTCAGACCAATATTTATTATGAACATAAATCCAAAATTTTTCAACAAAAATCTACCCAGTGGACTTCAGCAGCATAGCACAAGGAATAAAAAAATTATAAAACCACAATCAAGTGGAATTCATACCAGGTTTACAAGGGTGGTTCAACATTAGAAAATCAATCAATGTAACCCATCAAACAAATAAAGCAAATGAAAAGAACCATGTGATTCAATCTATTAGTTCAGAAAAGGCATTCAGATACCATCACTCTAATCACGTTTTATTGATGAACCAAAAAGCCAAACCCATTGCCATAGAACAGAATAGAATGACCCCATTTGATTTCCAAGGAGTGGCTGTTGGATCGAAACTGCCAACCTTTTAATGAGCAACCATAGCTCTTAACCACTGTGCCACAAGTAAAAATGCCAGCTTGAAACTCAAGACAAGGGTGATCAGTATCATCAACACTGTTATTTAACATTGTACTGGAAGTCCTAACTGGAACCATAAAACAAGACAAGGAAATAAAAGGTATCCAAACTGGAAAGGAAGGCGTAAAACTGTCTCTACTTGCAGATAATGAAGTCCTATATATAAAAATCCTAAGATTCCACTAGAAAACTGTTGGAACTAATAAAAGAGTTTAACAGTCTTGTGGTATAAAAGATCAACACAGAAAGCCAGGTGGGTTTCTCTACTCTGACAAAGAATACTCCAAAAAGAAAACCAAGAAAGCATTACCACTTGTAATACCTTCCAAATTGATCAAATAACTAAGAATTAACATAATCAGGACATAAAAGACATACTATGAAAATTATAAAACACTGCTACAAGAGTCTAAAAGAGACCAACATAAAAATGGAAATACTCATATATGCTGTGATCATGGACTGAAAGACTCAATATAGCAAAAATACCAATTCTATCTAAGGCGATTTATAGATAAAATGCAATCTTGATACAAATCCCAACAAAGGTCTTTACTGAAATGGAAAAACTAATGACTAATTTCATGTGATAAAGAAAGAAACTTCAAATAGCAAAAGTAATTTTCAAGAAAAAGAACCAATAGCAAAACATACTATACAGTCACTATAATCAAAACTGCCTGGTATTGGTTAAGTGATGGACACATAGATCAGTGGAACAGAATTCAGAACTCAGAATTAAACCCAGCCTTCTAGGAGCCCTGGTGGCAGTGTTAAAATGATTGTTAACTGAAAGTTTAGCAGTTCGAAGCCACAAGCTGCTCTCGGGGAAAAAGATGTGGCAGATTTATACCCTTAGAAACCCTGTGGTGTCACTATAAGTTGGAGCTGACTTGATGGCAGTGGATTTGGGTGTTTGGACCTATAAATAACTGATTTTTGTTACGGGGTCCAAGTCCACTCAGTGGTGCTGAAACAGCCTCTTTAATGACTGGTACTGGCAAAACTGGATAACCACCTGCTGAAGACTAACGTGAAATAAATCCGCCCAATGAATCCGTAACTTCCATAGCAGGGTTGGCAAACTTCTTCTGTAAAAACCAAATAGTATTTTAGTCTTTTCAAGCCTTATGTTCTCCATTGCAACAATTCAGTTGTGCCTGGATAGCATGCAAGCAGCCGTTAGTCAGTATGTGACAAGTGGGTGAGAATGTTGTGTGAAAACTATTAGCGAGGCAGGATTTGGCTCACAGTTCATGCTGACTGCTACCTTAGAGCAGCACTCTGCCATAGAAATGTAATGCCAGCATGTCGCTGCCTAACTGTCCGCTGGCGGAAAGAAGACAGGACACACGGATTCGAGCCGCCTTGCCGGTTGCTTACTTTATTCTTATTCCTCGTTCGTCCTCGTCCGTCCGTCCGTTCGTCCTCTCGTTCATACGTCCGGGTCCCGGTCTCTCGTTACCTGGTGCTTGCTCAATTTATCCTAGATTCCTCCAATCCTCATGTGCCACACTCTCCCAAGAAGGAGGCCCACAATAGGCTAGCGCGAAGCCACTGCCCACAGGCACGCGCCATGAAAGCCCTAGGTCTGGTAAACAAGGGTGTGGTTGGGAAATGACAGCTGTTCTGAATCCTGATGCATGGTTGCAATCAGGAAAAGGAAGGTGTGTTGTTCTGGCGCTGGGCGCCAGCATGTCCCGCTTACCATACCAGCACATAACTAATTTTACGTGTTCTAGTAGCTTTATTTTAAAAAATTAAAGCCACAGGTAGCTAGTGTTACTAATATACTTTATTTAACTTAATATACACAAAATGTTATCATTTCAACATATAATCAATATACAAACTTGTTAATACATTCTTTTTGTAATATCTAAATATATCTATTAGAAACATCCTCTGCTATTTCACATTATTTTTTTTCCTTAGGCTAATTCCAAAATTTAGTCTATATTTTACATTTAGAGTACCTCTCGATTCAGACTAGCTACATGTGCCTCACCAAAAATAAACCCAATTCCATTACTGTAGAGCCAGTTCTGACTCATAGTGACCCTGCCAGACAGAGTAGAACTACCCCCAGCACCTGGTGGATTCAAACTGCCATCCTTTTTGCTAGCAGCATTAGCTCCTAACCACTGTGTAACCACAGTTTCCAAAGCCAAACCTTTTGCCACGGAGTCAATTCCAAAGCATGTCAATGCTACAGGACAGAGTAGAACTGCCCCATAAGGTTTCCAAAGAGCGGCTGGTGGATTCCAACTGCTAACCTTTTGGTTCAGAGCCAAATGCTTAACCACTACACTACCAGGACTCTTGGTGGCTACTTCATTGACAGCATAGCCCTAAAAAATAAAAAAAGGAGAAACAAGATGAAACATCACTCAAAGTAAGTACAGTCTTCCTTTTGCAATTTCAGTTATACCTATTTCATGCCTGAATTATAAGATTTAAGTATATACTTTAATATTCAACAACAAAATTTATGCAGTGTTTTTCAAAGGTATCATCACCTACAAGGAGCATACTTAGAGAAAGTTGATGTATCAGTTATATAGTTGTTCTAATAAGGTAAGTACTTTTTTAATATGGTATATGATTGTGCATAAATAGTTTCAGCTGCACCTCTCAAGGCACTCTCTATACTTCTCTTCTGGGTTCAAACTCGTGGACCATACTTACAGGTAAGTGATTTATTCAAGGTATATGATTATGCATGAATAATTTGTCTCTTGTTAAACATATAGATTACTCCTAGAGTTTCTAATTCAATTGCACTTGGCTTTGGCCTACAAATTGTATTCAATAAATATATCATGTATTTTAGAATCCAGTTACCTCGTGAAGATAAAAATATCATGGTGAAATGGGTTCCTTTATGTGCTTTTTGCTTTGATTCTTTGGAAAACTGAGCGTTTTTTTCCCTTAACCCTGAGGAGTTACCATCACCCTAGTTTTCTACCAAGAGGTTTTGTTACTTTAGTAACAAACTGCTTTTTCCAGGGTAAGTTGTAAACCACTTGTTGCATGATGCATTTTGTTCAGTGGACAGCCTACCCTGTAATTGGTGCCTACTTCACAGGGAATTGGTCAATAGACTATGCAAATGACGTGTCTATGCCTTCCTGAGATAGATATTTAGTCCATGGTCCTAGTGGGAGGACAATGCCTTGAAATCAACAAGTAGTTTGTCTGTATGAGCAGCCATTCCTACAGAGGTTTTTTTTCAGACAAAAAAAAAAAGCAGGAAGAAAAGCAGCATAAAGGAGCAGAAGAAAGACAATCAGAAAAACAGAAGACAAGGAACCCCCTAAAAAAAGTAACATGGGTTGAGGGCTACAACACTGAAGCTGGCAAGCGGTTCAGAAAGGGCCTAGCCGAAGAGTCAGTGACGGCAAATGCAAAAGCCAAGAGGAGCCTGTCCTGCAAGGGCCAGGAGCAGACCTCCACGACTGAGAGAAGCTGAGACTGCTGTCCTGCACTGAAGACAGGAGACCTCCTGCACGCTTTCTATCACTGATCTTTAGCTGTAGCGGCTGATCCTGATCCAAAATTATGCCCCGTTATTTCCTTAATAAATCACTTACCTGTAAGTATGGTCCATGCGTTTGAACTCAGAAGAGAAGTACAGAGACTGCCTTGCGAGGTGCAGCTGGTGCCAGAACTAGTAAAAAGGCTGGAAAGTGGAGGTATGTCTGTCCTCTTCCTTATGGGAATCAGTTTTGTGCTGATAGTGATTCCCATTATCTCCTTTTAAGTTAGGTTCTTATATTACTAATTCATCATTTTACAAATATGCTTATACATTGATTCATGTAATGACCTGGAAACTACAAGTCAATTTATTCTTTAAATCATTGCATAAACAAAAAGGAAAAAGAAAAAGCAGTCCCTGAATATAGAAGTCAATTTTGGCGACTTCATCATTCATTCACTCAAAAAATAATTCTTATCCATTCTCCATTTTATGTGCTTTATTTTCTGATTTGCCCTTACCCAAATTTGTGTTTTTTTCCTTTGTATTCCCATTATCCCTTAAAACTGAAGTCTTTCTTTGTATGATTTTCTCATCTCTACCCTCAGCAATTTACTTTCAATTTTTACTTCCGTCATATCTTGTTAATGAAATCACTCTTTTTCCTTTCTTCTTATTCTTATTTTCACACTTCATTCTCTTGGTGCCACTACATTCATTATAACATTCCTCCATTTATCTCTGAGTGTGTCCACAACTTAAATCATCACTTCAATAACTAGCTTTCAGTTTAGCCATTTGACAATTCCTCTCCAATACACTGACGGAAATAGAGCATGTGATTTCATCAATTTGCCAGAGACTGTTAAAAATGAAACAGACCTTAAAATAGATGCTATCCTTAGAGATCCCTGCTTGAACGCAGAGAATTTTCCACTTCTGTGATATATTCCAAGATGCTTCCAGAGGATGGGTGGCTTGTTGTTTTATACAACAGAGTTCGACAGTTACAGCAATTTGATGCGATATAAAGCCAAGTGATAGATATGAAACACTGTGGGAATTTTAACTGAAGAACTGTGAAGGACTTAGACAAATAAAGAGACAAAGACAGGTAACGAGAGAGATGAGTCAGAGAGAGGCAAAGATAGACAAAGATATGAGCAAATACAGAGACATACAAAGAAATGAAAAAGAGAGAAACAGAAAGACACCTAGCAATTGACAGTCTGACAAAAATAAACAAAATCAAAATAATCTGACTATCTTTGAATGACGTTAATATGGAATGTTTTCCTTTTCTACCCTATTGTATTTTTCATGTTTTCTACAGATAAGCATCCATACTTCTATAATTCACCTTAAAAGAGAATATTCTGTATCAGAATCAGAAAAATAGTAGTTTTTAATAGAATCTAATGGTGGCATAGTGGTTAAGGGCTACAGCTGCTAACCAAAACTCTGGCAGTGTGAATCCACTGGGTGCTCCTCGGAAACTCTACGGGGCAGTTCTACTCTGTCATAAACAGTTGCTGTGAGTCCAAACTGACTCAGCAGCAACGGGTTTGTTTTTTTGGTTTTAACATAAAGAACGAATAATATTACCCATCCTCATGTAAAAGTATAGGATTATTTACATCTTGCTCTGAAAAATATGTGTTGATATCATTGGTGAAAGTATTTTAATATAAATATGAATTTTAATCTCAGAGCTGTTTTGACAAAACAATAACTAGGTTTTCACAACTAAATCCTGGGCTCTCAAATTCTCTCAAAGTGTTAGTTTTTCTTTCTCGTCACTTTTATGATAAGGGACGTTATAAGAGCTTCTAATATCTTGCCAGTGAAGATCAAAATAAAACTTTAAATCTATCTTCAGGAAAATCTATCATAGTCTAATAAAATGCCAATAATCTTAGAAACCCCTTTGGAGATAAATTAACATTAGCAGAATTTTAATACTGAATTGTGTGAGAAATAAATGAGTTTTCGATGTTATATTCCAATCATATTTTCTTTCAATATTTCCCTATGTGGTACTGAGTTCCTGGATCCAAAGGTACACTTTATTTAGGGTTTACCCTCTTCTAAACTAGTAAGTTGCCTGAATTCACTGTTGATTCATTCAATAATTTTTTGTAGCTTCTGCTGTATGTCCAGAATTATCCTAAGTATATACTATAAAAAAGTAACTAAAAAGGACCATGCCTTTAAAACCTTATTGTGTTATAGGGGACAGACATCTAAAATAATGTTACCATTTTAGAGGGATATCTAAAATGATGTCTACAACTTAGTGCAATCTTTTGGTTAGCAGCTACAGCAATCAACCACCATGACACCCGGGTTTCCTAGTGTGATAAAGATCCTGGTAAAGATAGGCACAAAAGACTCTGTCTCACATCACCATGGAGACATATGAAAAATAATAAATAGTAGGTATTCAAAAATATATAATGATATTTGTTAAATTTGCAGATTGAGGAATATCTGAAATTTACATACAATTGATTTGCCCTGATTTTCATCAATAGAAAGCAATGTTGGCATGGCATAACTCCCTTGTATATAAACTGGGCCAGCCAAGTGCCACTGAGCCAGATCCATAAACTGGGGGGATCAGTTAAAATGAGGGGGCTGGATAGCATTTGGGGTAAATAATTTACCTAGAAGCTATCTATAGAATTAATATAAGATTACTGAATCCTTGGAGGGTTTTAAGTTCTTTCTTTTAGAATTTTATTTATTCCATACCTTACCTTTTTAGAAATAAGTCCATTTAAGGCTTCTCAAACTGTTACACTTTTCAGCATTTGCCTTTAACTTCCTCGTTTTTGATGATACTGTAACTTGAAATATAAGATTAAAAAGAACTAGTAAAAAAGTGATAGGTTTTGAGGCATATTAATCTCAAGGTCTGCAACAATTCATAGTAACTTAAGTAAAAAGTGAGAGGATTTCAGACAGTAGTTTCCAGGATGAGTGCTTTAGTAAGGGGCCACAGTTCTCTTCCTCTTTACAGTGCTTTTTAAGCCAGATAGTTGTGTTAGCGTAACTATAACCTAAATTTTGAGGTTCAAGATGCAAAGATGGGTGGCTTTTATCTTTTGTTTATATAATCTATGCCGAATAGTTCTAACCACTAAATAACAAGAAGAATAATTTATAAAATATTAATACCATATAAAAAATAAGTAATGAAATAAATGCACAATTAGTTTGTTACAAGTTGCCTTGTGTCTTAGTCATCTGGTGCTGCTCTAATAGAAAGACTACAAGTGGATGGATTTAAAACAGAAATTTTATCTGTCACAGTTCCATAGGCTACAAATCCAAATTCAGGGCATCAGCTTCAGGGGAAGACTTTCCCTGCTGGCTCTGCAGGAAGGTCCTTGACATCAATCTTCCTCTGGACCGTGGCTCCAACAGACTGACTCTCCTCCTGGCAGTGCTTCCTTTCTGGTGACAGGAGATCTTCAAATCTGTCTGGTAGCCTTCCTTATCTTTATATTCCAAGAGATTGCTTCAAGGCACAATAAAATCTTACACATTGAGCCCTGCCCCAACAACACAACTGCCATGACTCCTCCCTCATTAACTTCACAGAGGGAAGGTTTACAGTATACAGAAACATCATACAGTACAAGAAATCATGGCCTAAACAAATTGCTGCACACATTTTGGGCACGCTCAATTCAGTCCGTGACATCTTGGAAGAAAGTCTAGATGATTTTGTCTTCAGAGCTAAAATTATTTTCTTAGTGCAACAGTGGAAGAATTAGATTATACAGTCAACTCTCCCTACCACCCTGCAAAAGAAATAATAAATAGAAATCCTCTGCATTTGAGTTTACTTGTTTAATGCAACCACAAATCTCAGACATTAAGAAAAATTATCAGTTCTCCCTAGCAAAGACATGTAATCTAATGTTGCTATTGTACAGTGTTACTTCTGTGTTTCATTACAAAACAATTGTCTAGTTGTTAAGTCATGAGTAATATAGCTTGGGTTTGAATCACAGCATTGCTATTTACAGCTGGGTTTTCATGTATATGTCTTTTTAAATCACTTTGTTTTAATTTTCTCATCTGCAAAACTTAAAAATAAAAAAGGGCTTGTGTTTTTCTTATAGTCTACATAACACACCCTCAACAAACGTTAATCATCATTGGTAACAGGCTTACCAGTCACACTGGGAAACACAATCCTGTAAAGTACCTGTTGTTATTTTCCAACTTTCAGTAAGAAAATGAGACATTTAAGAAACAGATCACTACATAGTTACATTCTGTACATGCAGGGTTCTTGCTCTGGATTTCTGACTGCACAGGTACCGTGGAATGGTCCTCCCGGCCAGCAGATCCCTCTACCCTGCGCTCGCCTTCCCTTCACGCCGCCGCAGCCGTCTTCAGTTCGGTCCCCATTGGGCTCGTCCCCGTTGTTGCCGTCACCACCACCATCACAGTCACAAATTATTGACTTCTAATAATAGGCCAGCCACAATGTTTGCTTTTCTATAATCATTAATCAATTATTTTCCACAATAACTCTGGAAATTTGGTGTAATTTTAATCCTGTTTTACAGAGGAAAACACTGAGACATTAAAGTGATTCATTTTACAGACTCTCTGAGCTACAGAATGCTAACTTTTTCAATGCCAAAATCCAGGCCCTTAATTACTACCTAGACTATTAACTCTATTTTTCAATAAGGAAGTAAACTGTAGGAATAACACATCTGCCATATCTGGCCACAAAATGAGGTAGCAGTACAAATGAGGAGTATAAAGTTTCTTGAACCACATTCTTTTCATTGACTCAGTTTATGCTTAAGTATTTGAAACCTATGAAAAATTATCCATATTATAAAATTGAGGGAACTAAGGATTATAGAGGAAATATGTCATAATTTCCTAAACAAATTTTGCCCTTGCTGTAAGATTGTTTTGGTCACTTCCACTAAAAATGCCCTGAATCAAAAATGCATATTGTAAACACTTAATTAATTTCATTTCTTTTGTGTCTACTCTTCCATGAAGCAAAAGACATGACTATAGAGACAAAAAAGAAAATATCTGTATTAGGACCAAATGAATAGGAAAAAATAAATTAAGCCCTTGGCCTCTGGGGCATTTAAAGAAAATTGTTTTGAAGCACAAATATTTAAAAAAAAAAGAAAATCAAAACTCAAAGTGAATTTAAACAATGTCTTCTTCATGGTGAAAAATTAACACAGCTAAAATAATGGTTACAATGAAAAGCAATTTTCAAGTAAATAGAAATATAGTCACAGATTTACTAAAAAATTGGATGATAACCATTATTCTGATTTTATTTTCAAAGATAAGTGAATGTTTGCATGCAAAAAATGAAGCTAGGCCCTTACTTAATACCATACAACAAAAAGTACCTCAAAATGGATTAGAGAGTAAAATGTAAGTGCTGAAACTATAAAACTCTTAAAAGAAACCACAAAGAAAATCTTCATGACCTTGGACTCAGCAATAGCTTCTTAGATATAAAACCAAAAAAGACAAACAATAGAAGAAAAAAAAACAGATAAATTGAACTTCATCCAAATTAAATTTTTTGTGCTTCAAAGGATGCCATCAAGAAAGTGAAACAACCCATTGAATGAGAGAAAATATTTGAAGTCACATGTCCAATAAAGATCGTGTCTTTAAACCTTGTATTATTGAATTGTACAAATTATTTGTACAATTCAGTAATAAAAATAATTTTAAAAAAATAAATAAAAGCTCCAAAAATGAAAAAAGGACTTGAGTAGAGATATCTCCAAAGAAGATTCACAACCGGGCAATATCCCTGACTTCATTAGCTATCCAAGAAACCACAGCGAGGTACTACTTTACACCCACTAAGATGGCTACAATAAAAAAGGTAATGTGTTGTATAGGATGTCAACAAATTGGAACCATCACATACTGTCGGTGGGACTGCAAAATGATACAGTCACTTTGCAAAATAATTTGGTAGCTCATGAAATGGTTAAGCATACAGTTATTATTATAACAAAACCTGTTGCTGTCCAGTCAATTCCAGCTCATAATAACCCTGTAGGACAGAGAAGAACTAACCTGTACAGGTTCCATAGAGCAGCTATTGGATTCAAATTGCCAACCTTTTGGTTAGCAGCACCCCAGGGCTCCAGAGTTACCATATAACTCATCATTTTCACTCCCAGATACATTTTTTTTTTTTTTTTTTTAAATTCTGTTGCCCTTGAGTTGATTTCACTTCACAGGGACTGTATAAGACTGCCCTACAGACTTTCTGAGGCTATATTATTTATCGAAGCACACTGCCACATCTTTTTCCAGAGGAGTAGCTGGTTTCTTCAGAGTAACAATCGTTTAGGCTGGTGTATCTTTGGACTAGATATATTCCTAAAATAAACGAACACATATTTCCAAACAAAGTTTGTCCTGCACACACATATAAATTTTGTTCACAATAGCACTAGTCATGATAACAAAACACTAGAAATAACCAAATGTCCATTAACTGACTAATGGATAAATAAAATGTGCAACCTTCATGCAACAGAATATTATCTGGCAATAGAAAGAAATGAAATACTGATAAATGCTTTGATGTGATTTAGATTTATCTATTTACTGATGAGGTTGAGCATCTCTTCATACATTTACTGGCCATATGTTTTCCCTTTTCTGTGAAATTCCTGTTGGTGCTTTTGCTTATATTTGTATTGGATTGTTGGCATTTCCTTCTTGAGATATGTAGGACTCTAAAAATCTTGATTTCAATCTTTGTTGGTTTCAAGTGCTACAATTTTCCTACAGTCCTAAATGTCAAAAACACATTGCAAAACTCTTCAAAAAAATGTAGTGTAGCATCTTACGACCTTGGGATAAGATAAGTTTTTACAAACAAAACTTTAAAATAAATTTTTAAAAAGACTATTAAATGCAACTATATTTAACTGGGGGATTCTTGTGCCTCAAAAGACACCTTAAAGAAGATGAAAATAAAAACTTTGTTCAGAGCAAAGATAACCCACCCAGTGTTTCCATAATGCAAAATAATTGACATGACAGAATTTTCTACCTATGCCGTAAGAAAATTCTGTATGACTTACTGTTTCTTTTTAGGCTATACAAGGTTGACTCAAACTATTATTTGATTTGTAATTTTAATATTACATGTCATAGATTTTCCTAAGCAGTTTTTACTAAGAGTTTCATACTCCACTCAAAAGCTTCAGAGACCCTATCTCCAAATGTCTTAGCATAAATTATTTAGACATCCTCAGAATATAATATGCTAGTTTCCCCCATTTTTAAGTATAACCGTCATTAATGTCCTTGTTTATTTTATGCTCTAAGAACAACCAAATTGAATCTTGGCCATTTTCAGTAAACAGTCTATGTTTATTTATCTCTTTGTCTCTATACTTTTTATCTTACTATGAGCTCTGCTTTGAATGCTCTCTCTGTCTACTTACAGAATCAACTTATTAACAGAACTCTGAAAATACAGTTAATATTCATATATAATACCTACATAATAAAAAATATCTTTTAGGAGAAAACAATTTGCAAATTTTTATAGTTACTTGTATATCTCAGATCTTAGAGAAGGAAACACAAATAGTAACGCAGAGCCTGCACTTTTACCAGTTGGTCTGAACTCAAACTAGTTTAAACACAGGTAGGCACATTACTGAAAGATCTAACAGCAGCCCACTTGGTCTTAGAAAATTTTACCATGATATAGCCCTCAAGCTGGGGTAGAGGGAACTAGGTCTATGTAAAAATGAACAGCTATTGAATTGGCTCACTACAAAAGTTAAGAGTATTTACAAATAGCACAGGTGTATATTTTCTGGGTAAGCTGTATCTTGAGCAACTTCAATTTATTTACTCAAGAATATATTCAACAAATGTATATTCTCTACTACATGCTAGCTAGAAACCATGGTGGTGTAGTGGTTAAAAGCTACAGCTGCCAACCAAAAGGTTGACAACTTGAATATACTAAACATTCCTTAGAAACTCCATGGGCAGTTCTACTCTGTCCTACAGGGTTACTGTCACTTGGAGTCAACTGGACAGCAGCAGGTTTAGCTTTTGGTTTATATACTACCTGGAATCCTGGTGGCACAATAACTAAGATTTCAGCTAGAATTTCGAATCCACCATCTTCTTGGATATGCTACGTGGCAGTTCTACTGTATCCTACAGGGTCACTGTAGGTTGGAATCAACTTGACAGCAATGATTTGGGGATTTTTATATAGAAACAAATTATCTATGTGCTAAGGATAGAGTGATTTTTTTTTAAAAAAAGAGACTTACTTATTCCTACTCTCATGGACATAAAGGGGAAAACTAAACAAATGTTTACACATGAAATAAAAAAGCTCTGAGTTTTGACCTTGGAGTAGTAACTGGTTGCTTCCTCAAATTCAGATCATACTCAAAGCATTTCTTAACAAGTTCTAACTCTTCTATAGCTAGTCACTGGGAACCTGGTTTAAAAAGATTACATTTACTTTACAAGAGAATATTCTAAGATTTGAAAAGACTGTTAAAAGAAGTTTTCCTTTATGCAGAAAAACTGCTCATGTGAAATAAGATATTTAGATTTAAGAGCAGACATTTACGGTTCAAGAAAAGGCACTTCATAAAATAAATTAAGAAAATAAGAAGTGCAAAATGCTCTGAAAGGTAATAATTATTTTTACATAAAAACAATGTAGGATAATTTAAAATAAGCACATATGAAGTAGCAGTGCTGACATTAGATTTCAATAGACAAATTTAAAAAAGTGAAATATAAATAAAAAATAAGAAGTTGCATAACGCTTATATGAAAATGAGTCACTTTAAAATAAAAACCCTGTAATTTTAACCAGTCTCATTGTGACATTTTGATTTCAAGAGAAATTAGATTATTTTGTGTCACAGGACCCCAAATACGAATCAGAGTGATTTAAAAAAAGTAAGTTTAGCATTTGCAGCATGCAAAGAAAATAGGAAACACGTCAAAGTTAAAGCCACTAAGTAAAGAGTATTCAGCGAACGGGAAAAGGCAAACTTTTCACTGATCCTTTACAAACTAAGGACTTTGTATCTTTGCAATAAGAACTATCCTATTTGTACATAATTTCTTTTTTCACTATGCTTTAGATGAAGGCTTACATCTAGATTTGCATTTAGATTCTCGTTAAACACTTAGCATAAACATAATTTTATGACATTAGTTAACGTCAACCCCAGAACAGGTCAACACTATTGCTTTGGAAACCACATTCCCTACCAGATATCTTGTCCCTTCCTGCCTACTAGAACTTACGTCTGGCCTGGCATGCCCCATTAGTCTCCTTCTGTTTTATGGGTCCAATCTTAGACTGAAAGACGAACCTTAGAAGTGACTTAATTACTGAGCCAACTGAGTATCCAGGGGGCGTACTCTCTAGGTTTTCAACATGTCTGTCAAGCCAGCAAGTTTGAGCCTCCTGGTGCGAGTTAGAATTTTGTTCTATATTTTTCTCTGGCTCTATCAAGTTCATCTGCTATGATCCCTGTCAAAGGAGTCAGTGTCTGCAGTTGGGCACCAGTTAGTTGCACTGGGTTCAGTCTGCTAAAGTCCATTGTAGATGTGGTCCAGTAGTCTTTGGACTAATATTTCCCTTGTTTCTTTAGTTTTCTTCATTCTTCATTGTTCCTGAAAGGGTGAGATCAGCAGAATATCCTAGATAGCTCCTCACAGGCTTTTAAGAAATGAGATGTGACTCATCAAAGTAGAAAATAGAACACTTTCTTTATAAATCATGTTATGCCAATTGAGCCAGATGGTCTCTGAGGCCATGGTCCCCAAACTTTAAGTCCAGCAACTCCTCAGTGAGTCTGGATGCATCTATGGAGCTTCTGCGACCTTACCTTATGCAAGCTGTGCTGACTTTCCCAGTATGGTGTGCTATTGTAACCTTCACTAAAGTTACTACTTATTTATTGTCCACCCCTCCCCTCCCTGGAAACCATCAAAGATTGTTTCTATTTATGTGTAAATCTTTTCATGAATTTTTACTGTAGTTGTCTGATACAATATTTGCTCTATTGTGATTGACTTATCTCAGCATAATGCCCTCCAGTTTCCTCCCTGTTATAAGATGCTGCACAGATTTTTCCCTGTTCTTCACTGTTATGTAATACTCCACTGTGTGTACATACCACAGTGTTTATCCATTGTTTATCCATTCATCTATTGATGGGTTCCAAGGTTGTTTCCAATGTTTTGCCAATGCTGATAATGCTGCAGTGAAATAGGGATGCATATGTGTATTTGTGTGACAATTTACTTCCCTAGAATATATTCCTAGAAGTGGTATCACTAGATCTTAACGTATTTCTATTATTA
This sequence comes from Heterohyrax brucei, assembly GCA_028571685.1. NCBI lineage: Eukaryota > Metazoa > Chordata > Mammalia > Hyracoidea > Procaviidae > Heterohyrax > Heterohyrax brucei. Next base: position 93,797,648 of record CM053146.1, read on the forward strand.
ACTTTCTAAGCAAGTACCATACTGTTTGCCAAAATGCTTGCATCACTTTGCATTCTCACCAGAATTGCATCAGAGTTCTGATCTCCTTGCAGCATCTCCGACATCTGGTATTTCCTCTTTTCACATGCCAGTAGTGTCTGGTGAGAAGGGATCTTATTGTGCTTCTGATTTGCATTTCCCTAAGGCGAGTGATCTTGAGCATTTCCTCATGTGTCTGTTGGCTACTAGAATGGCTTCTTTGGTGAAGTGTCTTTTCATTTCCTTTGCCCATTTTTTAAATTGGATTGAGTCTTTCTTGTAGAAATGTTGGATTTTCTTATAAATTTTAGAGATTATGCCTCTATCTTTTTTACAATAGCCAATTTTTTATTTTTTTAATATGTATATACTCTTCTGTTCTAGCATTTTGAAGAGTAAGTGTTTAATTTTTAGAAGATCTCAATTACCTAGCTTATCTTCCGGCGTTTCTGTGTTGTTGATGTTAGTATCAGAGTATCAGTGCTTCTAGCATTGATTCTACTTTTTCTCTTCTGTAAACGTTATAGTTTTAAGCTTTATTTAAGCTGACATGGGTACAAAATTCCATGAATCAATCAAACTCAAAGTTATGCTCTGTGAAAATGCTCTAAAATGGTTATTTGGGTATTAATATGTTTTATGTGGAGATACTGCTTAACTGCACATATTATATATAGATACCTTTATGACTAATAGGCCAAGGAGAAAATGACAGAAAGAGACATGTTCTTATACCTTGCTCCTAATCCTGCCATTGAAACCTAAGACTAATTTTGTTATAACTAATAAGTCATTTTACCTGTACCTAACATGTGTATTGCTGGATTTTCTCAGGTTTTATAAGAAGTAGCCACAGAATCAGTTCAATTTCTTACCTGCAATGTATCTACTTTTTTTACTTTTTATTGATCACTATTTTTTTATTCGTAACTACAAACCAATAAAAATATCAGTGTAGCTTTGTAGTACATTCCAAAATTACATAAATGCATAGAACATCCTATTGTCTCCTAGAAATTTCAATTTCAAAAGGAAGATCAAAATGCCTAATTTATACACAATGGAATTAGTATAAAATGTGATTTCTTTATCTTTGTTGGGGTCCAATTGAAAAATGAATATTCATGTTCCATGACATTTCCCTAATAGTCTACAATTAACAATTATCATTATAGTTATTAAAGTCTACTATATGTTTTTGTGAATCTCAAATCGTTTTCTGCATGCATAGTTCCATTGCAACAAGTCAATTCTGACTCATAGCAACCCTAGTTCAGTTGTCCATTTACCAAAGTCAACTCAGTGGAAAGGTCATTCTATCATATACTTTGATGAGTAATTTCATTTTACTCAGTATTTTAGGATTGATTTATTCACTGATCCAAATTAACAGTAACTTAAGTGATTCCTAGAATACATATATGGAGGAAAATGGACCTAATACACTTACATTCACAATATTTTATTTTATCCCTACATCTTAAAAATATTGTGATCACTTCTGCCTAAAATCCCATTAACAGATGTACCATGTTATCCCTGCATAGCAAAAATCCAAAAAAACTAAGGAAAATGAGACAAACATCAGTCCTGGGATGTGAAGTGCCAATGAAGGGATAAAGATCTTAGCCAAAAACAGAACAGGATAAGGAATGGACATAAAGCAGAGCATAAGAAAAGATATAAGAAAAAGTTCCCTATCAGCTAGCCCAGCAAGGATTTACAATATTGTGACATCTGTGACAGATCAGCAGATAGGGAACACAGGAGGGCAGACCCATAGAAATCTCAGCAGAAGACAAAGTACCTTGTAATAAGCAAGACACCCTTTCATATCCTGCATTTTCTTCCCCTTTGCTCTGCCTTTGATGCCTCCTGGCTAACTGTGGTGGTTCAGCTGACTGGGAAATGCAATGTCTGTGCCATGTGGATTCACCACACCTGCATAGGAGATCAACAGACAGGGAGCACCCAAAAGCTCCTTCAGAAGCCCCGAGCAGGACACAGATCACCTGCTGAACCATACTTGAGTGACTGGCCTCACCCACTGGACAAGGAAGTGAGAATTTTGTGACCACAGATGAGTGCACAACAAAGAATTCACAACCTGCCTACTCTGACGTGACCAAATAAAACCAAAAAGCAAGACAAAACAAACAGATCAACTATTAATCAAGAAAGAAAATAACTACTAAATGTTCTGAAGATAACAGAGAATATTAAAACAGTTAAAAATAAACAAATAAAAAGGTAAAAAACAGAATGAGAAAGCTCCTATAGGTTTCCAAAATAAAAATACTAGGTGACTTTCCAGTAGCAGAAAAGTCACTAGAATTACCTGACAGGGAATTCAAATCTCTGATATTCAGAGTTGAAGCAAAAAAGAGACAAAGATGAGGAAAAAATATAAATATTCACGGAAAACATAAATTCATGGGAGAATCCACGAAAATAATACAGGAATAAAATGCCAAAATAAAGTTACAAATAGAAATCATACAAAAGCAATAGAAATCCAAAAGACAAATAACACAATTTCAGGAATGGACAGTGTCATGGAAGGGCTGAGGAGCAAGTTTGAAATGATGGAACACGGGATCATGTAACTGAAAATAAATACTTAGATACATCTCTGTTTGAGGAAAAATCATAAAAAGGAATGAATAAATACTGAGAATTATGTGACATACAATCAGAAACAAAAATGTTTAAGTGATTGGAGTCCCAGAACATAATGAAGAAATGAACAGCACAGGAAGAATCATAGAATTGATAACAGAAAATTTCCTTAATATCATGAAAGATAAAAAGTTGACCAACCAAGATGCTCAACAAATCCCATTTACAATACACCCTAAAAGAAAATTACCAAAGCATATCATAATCACACTTACTAAGACCAAAGACAAAGAAAAAATTCCGAGAGCAGCGCAAGACAAACAAAAAGTCACATACAGAGAAGAAACAGTAAGACTAAGCTCTGATTACACAGCAGAAATCATGCAGGCAAGAAGGCAGTGAGATTTCATATATAAATACCCACACATATATATATAAAACCTTGAAAGAAGAAAACTGCCAGCCAAGGATACTACAAAAAATAAAAACCCCAATCCGTTGGTGTCAAGTTGATTCTGACTCATTGCAACCCTATAGGACAGAGTAGAACTGCTCCATAGAGTTTCCAAGGAGCACCTGGTGGATTCAAGCTGCCAACCTTCTGCTTAACAAATGTAGCACTTAACCACTCTCTGCTAGGGTTATACATCCTGCAAAAGGGTCATTCAAACATGATGATGAAGTCAGGACACTTCCAGGTGAACATAAATTAAAGGAATATATGAAAAACAAACCAAACTTACAAGACTTATTAAAGAAAATTTGGTCTGAGAACAAATAGTATCAGACTACAGCCTGAATTTAGGATACAAGATTGAACCAGTCAGATACCACCCTAGGAAATGAACTCTCATGTACTACTGAAACCAAGAATTACAGCAGCAAAAGAGAGTGGTTAATCTGTGAAGCACAACAAGATCAGAACAACAAAAGAGGGAATAAATGGTGTAGACACAGAGCTTTCAAATGGAGTATAAGGCAAGGCAGTATCGAGTAATAATAGACTGGGTCAAACCTAGGAAAATATGGGTGAATTTGAAGGTAACCCCAAAGTTAATGAACCTACTCATAAAGTTTAAAGCATAAAGTTTCAGTGAAAAACAAACAAAATTCACACATCAAAAGAATTCTACACAGGAGAGTAAGAGGAACAAAGAAAATGTCAGCACCTCAAAAAAAGGCACTTTTGACCAGCAATAAACTCACTCATATCAATAATTACACTGACAGTAAATGACCTAAATGTAGCCATGAAGAGACAGAGAGTGACAGAATAGAGTTTTTTAAAAAAGAAAGAAACAGGATTCATCAATATATAGTTTACAAAAGACATATCTTAGAAACAAAGTGGACTGGTACCAGTACAAAACCAGATACATAAACCAATAGAACAAAACTGAGAAAGCAGATGTAAAGCAGTCCACCTAAGGTCATCCGACCTTTGATGAAGCCCCAATTCCATCAAATGGGAAGAGACAGTCTTTTTAGCAGGTAGTGATGTCGTCTTATAACATGGAACACAGTGGTGGGCGCTATGTCCAGTAAAATGAGACAATCACCAAGGTACAAATGTTATGTGAGACCATCACTATGAAAACTCATAAAAAGTTTTCCACATAGAGAGAAATAACTTTGATGGTTACCAGGGAAAGAAACGATCTGGGCAGGTGAGGGAGGGAGGGGTGGTGGTGGTTGAAGAACAAAGGCAAACCATAAAAAATAAAGCAAAAAAAAAAAAAAAAAAAAACCCAACATTCTGTGATCATAAAGTATGATTACAACTGTCTAATGCTTAATAAAAACTTTTAAACCTTAACTACTACTATGTGCACATTAGCTTATCATACTGCTGTGGCTTACATGTTGCTGTGATTCCACCAGAATTTCAAATATCAGCAGGATCACCTCTCATGAACAGCTTTCAGTGGAATTTACAGACCAAGACAGACTAGGAAGGAGTTAGTGGTCTACTTCTGAAAAAACTGGCCAGTGAAAAACTTACAAAACTAGTAAGAAGGAGTTAGTGGTTGTCATCGATTGAATTGTGTCCCCCAAAAAATATGTGTAGCCATGTGGCTGGGCCATGAATCCTAGTATTTTGTGACTGTCCTCCACTTTGTGGTTTTCCTATGCTGTATGTTAAAGGACTAGGGTGGGGCTGTAAATCCCTTTGTAAAGTCACCTCCCATCGTTAATCCTTTCATCCTGCAAGAGATAAAAGGGAAAGGAAGCTGGCAGAGAACTGGGAACTTCACACCATCAAGAAAGCAGCACCACAAAAAGAGCACGTCCTTCAGACCTGAGATTTCTGTGCCAAGATGCTCCCTGAAGAAAGACTGATACAATACTGGACTTTCCTCCAGAGCCAAGGGGGAGAACCTTACCCTGGAGTGCACATCCTGAATTTGGACTTGTAGCCTACCAAACTGTGTAAGAATAAACCTTCCTTTATTAAAGCCATCCACTCTGTGGTATTTCTGTTAGAGCAGCACTAGCTGACTAAAACAGTGGTCTACTTCTGAAAAAATTGGCCAGTGAAAAACTTCTGAATGTTAGTGGAAAATTGTGTGGTATTGTGTCATAAAATGAACCTCTCAGGTTGGAAAGCACTAAATACATGACTGAGGCAGAGCTGCCTCCTCGAAGTGAGGTGACCTTGCTTATGTAGATGGAATAAAGGCTTTGAGACCTTTATTTACTGATGAGGCACTACTCAAAATGAGAAGAAATAGCTGCAAACATCCATTAATAGTCAGAATATGGAATATACGAAGTATGAACTTAGGAAAATTGAAAATTGTCAAAAATGAAATGAAACACATAAACATTGATATCCTAGGTACTAGTGAGCTGAAATGGACTGCTTTTGGCTCCTCTGAATCAGACAATCATGTAGTAGACTATGCCAGGAATGGTAAAATAAAAAGAAATGACTGTACATTCATTGACAAAAAGAGCACTTCAAAATCTATCCTGAAGGAACATGTGATCAATGATAGAATAATATCTATACATCTGCAAGGAAGACCAGTTATCATTATTCAAATTTATGCACCAACTATCATTAGAAGTGATGAAGAAATTCAATGTTTTTATCAAGCTCTGCAGTTTGAAACTGATCAAAGTATACAATCAAAATGCATTGATAAATACTGCTGATTGGAATGCAAACACTGGAAACAGAGAAGAAGGATGCATACTTGGAAAATATGGCCTTACGGATAGAAATAATCCTGGAGATTGGATGATAGAATTTTGCCAGACCAATGAGTTCTTCATTGCAAATACCTTTTTCTAACAACTTAGCCAGCAGATATATACGCGGAACTCACTAGATAAAAACAAAGAAAACAATAGGAATCAAATTGACAATGTGTGGTAAGACACTATGGAGAAACTCAATATCATCAGTCAGAATAATGCCTGGTGCCAACTGCTGAGCAGACCACCCATTGTTCACATGTAAGTTCAAGTTGAACCTGAAGAAAATTAAAAACAAGTGTATGGGAAAGAAACCACTACACTGAATAGACGCCACCTGAATTTGGAGACCATCTCAAACATAGATTTGGTGCACTGAACACTAATGACCAAAGAACAGACAAGTTGTGGGCTGACATCAAGGACATCACATATGAAGAAAGTGAAAGATCATTGAAAAGACAGGAAAGAAGAAAAAGATCAAAATGGATGTCAGAAAAGACTCTGAAAGTTTCACTTGAATGTAGAATAGCTAAAGTGAGTGGAAGAAATGAAATAAAATAGCTGAACAGAGTTTTCAAAGGGCAGTTCAAGAAGACAAAGTATTATAAATAAAATGTGCAAACACTTGGAGTTAGAAAACCAAAAAGGAAGAAAAAACTCAGCATTTCTCAAGCAGAAAAAACTGCGGAAAAGAATCAAGCCTAGAGTAGTAATTTTGAAGGTTCCTAACGGCAAAGAAGCACCAACAGAAGATGGAAGTAACATACAGAGTAATTATACCAAAAATAATTGGTTGACATTTCAAGAGGCAGTATATGATTAGGAACCAGTGTACGGAAGGAAGCAGTCCAAGGTGCATTGAAGACATTGGCAAAAAACATCTCCATAGGAATAGCAGTTGTGATGTTTCAACAAATGAATGCAGCCCTGGAAGTGATCACTTGTTTATGTCAATAAATTTGGGAGACAGCTACCTGGCCATCTGGAAGAGATCCATATTTACGCCTATCCCCAAGAAAGGTGATCCAACCAAATTATGGAAATTATGGAACAATATCACATGCAAGTAAAATTTTACTGAAGATCATTCAAAAGTGACTATAGCAGTATATTGATAGAGAGTGGCCAGAAATTCAGGCCAGATTTGAAGAGGATGTGGAACTAGTGATATCATTTTAATGACCATGCAGAGGTAATTATGACTAACATTGTGGAGAGTGAGAATTCCAGAACACTTCGATGTGCTCATGAAGAGTCTGTAAATGGATCAAAAGACAGTCACTGAAACAAAACAAGGGAACACTGCTTGGTTTAAATCAGGAAAGGTGTTTGTCAGGACTGTGTCTTTTTACCATACATATTCAGTCTGTATGCTGAGCAAATAACCCACAAAGCTGAACAATATGAAGAAGAACTGAGTATTAGGATTGGAAGAAGCCTCATTAGCAACCTGCATTGTGCAAATGACACAATCTTGCTTTCTGAAAGTGGACTTGAAACACTGATGGAGATCAAAGACCATAATCTTCATTATGTATTACACCTCAACATCAAGAAAATAAAAATCCTCACAACCGGAACAATAAGTATTGTGATAAATGGAGAACAGATTGAAGTTGTCAAGGATTTCACTCTACTTGGATCCACAATGAATGTCCATGGAAGCAGCAGTTATGAAATCAAAAGACACATTGCATTGGGCAAATCTGCTGCAAAAGACTTCTTTAAAGTGTTGAAAAGCAAAGTTATAACCTTAAAGACTAAGGTGAGACTGACTCAACTTGTGGTATTTTCAATCACATCATTTCCATGTGAACACTAGACAATGAATAAAGAAAACAAAAGAATAATCGATGCCTTTGAATTGTGGTGTTGGAGAAAACATTGAATATACCATGGACTGTCTAAAGAACAAACAGATTTGTCCTGGAAGAAGTATAACCAGTTTCTTAGAAGCAAGGATGGACATGTATCTGGAGGGATCAGTCCCTGGAGAAGGACATCATGCTTGCTAAAGCACAGAGTCAGCAAAAAATATGAAGATGTTCAATTAGATGGATTGACACAATGGCTGCAACAATGGGTACAAACATAACAATGGCTGCGGGCCTAATGCAGGACCAGGCAGTGTTTCATTTTATTGTAGATAGGATTGCTATGAATGAGAACTTACTCAATAGCACCTAACAACAAAAACTGCAATCACAAAATATAGGATAACAACACAACAATGAGAATCATGGTCCAGCCAAATGGCTACACACATTTTTTGGGTGGACATAACTCAATCTATGACACATGGTATTAATCATAACAAATTACGGATTGTATTGCAAAAAATGTGAATTCTAGAACATTTAGTTTTGCTCATGCAGAATCTATACATAGACCAAGAGGCAGTAGTTTGAACAAAACAAGGGAATACTGCATGGTTTAAAATTGGAAAGGACATACATCAAAGTTGCATTCTTTGCATACTCATTTAATCTATAGGCTAAGTGAGTAACCGGAGAAGCGGGACTATATCAAGAAGAATACAACGTTAGAATTAGATGAAGACTTATTAACAACCTGTGATATGCAGATGACACAACTTTACTAGTAGAAAGTAAAAGAGGACTTGAAACACCTATTGAAGAAGAGCAAAGATTATAGCCTTTAGTATGGCTTGCCCTTCGACATGAAGAAAACAAAAGTCGTCACACATGGACCAATAAGCAATATTATGATACATGGAGAAATATCAGAGTTGTCAAGGATTCATTTTAGTTGGATCCAAAATCAATGCCAAGATAAGCTGCAGTTAAGAAATCAAAATACATGTTGCATTCGGCAAATCTGCTCCAGAAGACTTCTTCAAAGTATTGAAAAGCAAGTGTCATTTTAGAACTAAGTTGTGTCTGATTTAAGTCCTGAAATTTTCTATCACTTTATACATGTGGGAAAGCTGGACATGGAATAAGAAGGACTTTGAAAGAATTGATACCTCTAAATCACTGTGTTGGTGAAGAATATTGAATAAATCATGGACTGCCAGAAGAATGAACAAATATGTTGGAAGAAAGAAGTACAGCCAGACTGTACAGCCAGCTCTTGCTTTCAAGAGCAAGGATGGAGAGACTGTATTAGGTACTTTAGACATGTTATGAGGAGAAATTAGTCCCAGGAGAAATCTACCATGCTTAATAAGGTAGAGTGTCAATGAAATAGATAAAAACCTTTAATAGATGTATTGACACAGTGCCTACAACAACGGGTTCAAGTACAGCAGTGATTATCAGACTAGCCCAGGACCAAGCAGTGTTTCATTCTGTTGTACATAAGGTTGCTGTAAGTTGGAAATGACTCACTAGCACCTAGTGACAGCAACAACACCTTAACTATAGCCATCTATGCTCTAGATTTATTACTTGTTTTGATAATTATTTTAGACATGCGAAGTACTACCTACTAAGTTAACTAGTATAATATTTATAAGCACATAACTCAAGTGTTTCTTTTTTTGTACTCACAATCCAATTGCTCTCACATTTTATTTCCATAACTTTGTTAACTCTTGAATATATGTTTCCTATTAGTTGAATTTATATTTGCTTGGTTTTAATATGTTGTGTTCCACATACAAACTATTCCATAAACTGAATTGGGAAAACATGCTCACATACCATGTTTTGATAACATCAAAATGGATTCTGTGTTGCCCCACACAAACTGACCCTCATGACCAAGGCACACTTAGCTGCTTGTCATTTGGTTGACTATAAACTATTAATAACAATGCTGTGAAGGTTGAAGTGAAGGAATGTTGCAGAGATTTGACAGGAGCACCCAGAGTATGGGGCTAATTGTGCCAACTGAGGTGTAGAATCCTGCAGGAATAGGGTAGAAGACCCATGGGCCCTCTTTTGGCATCTGCAAGTGATGGCATGCAGAAGGTAGATATTCCTTCAACTTTAACACCTCTTAATTAAATTTTATAATCAATCTTACAACATACAGTTGTGTTTTTCTTTGTGTTTCATAATAAACTTATTTTTCTTTCAGAATTATTTAGCCAATTTCCTTTTATAGTTAAATATGTATACACATACATACATATTTCAGTTCTGTCATTACATTTTATGTTACACTTCTGTTTTTATTATTTTTTAAAACCTTACATTAAATTTTTACATAGTCTGTGCCTTGTTTTGTGTTTCTGGTGATAATTTGACAGTTCAGCTTTTCTAATGGCTACATTTAAATATAACTTTTTATAATATACTTGCCTGGTTATTTCTTTCAGTAACTTATACTAACTTCCTAGAAGCTAAAGTCATGTACTATATCTTCATTTCCTCATGTTTTTCATCTTCAACTTTACCATCAGCTGCTCTGTAGGAGAAAGAGGTCGTCTGGTTCCACAGGTTATACCCCTCGATGGAAAGGGACAGGAGCGGTTGAATGGACATGGGAAATACAGGTTAGAGAGTCAGAGACTGTTGTCATATTCTTGTACATTTTTGTACAGGAGACTGACTTGAATTGTACACTTTCACTTGGAACACAATACAAAAAAAGAAAGAAAATGCAGGTCTACTAATTTCTACAGGGTCATTATGAGTCAGCAATGATTGAACAGCAGTGTGTCTTTTGGTTCTGTGTTTATTGTCTTAGTCATCTGGTACTGCTCTAACAGAAACACCAAAAGTGGAAAACTTTTAAAAAGTAGTTTTGTACTGCCACAGTCCAGTAGGCTACAAGTCCAAAGTCTGGGATTCAGCTCCAGGGGATTCTCTGTTGACTCTGGAGGAAGGTCTTTGTCACCAATCCTCTCCTGGACAGGGAGATTTTGAGGTACAGGGACCTGACACTGCTTTCTTGGTGGTATGAGGTCTCCAACTCTCTGCTTGCTTCCCTTTCCTTTATATCCCAAGAGATTGCCTCAAGGCATGATACAATCTTACACATTGAGTCCTCTCCTCTCAATACAACTGCCAAACATCCTGCCTGATAAATACCATAGAGGCAGGGTTTATGGCACATACCAAAAAAAAAAAAAAAAAAACTCCTACTGACGTTGAGTTGATTCTGATTAATAGTGACCCTACAGGTCAGAGTAGAACTGCCCTGTAGAGTTTCCAAGGATGCCTGGCGGATTTGAACTGCCAATCATTTGGTTAGCAGACACTGTACTTAAACCACTATACCACCAGGGTTTCCTTACAGCACATAGAACCATCAAACGATACCAGCAATCATGGCCCAACCAAATCAACACACACATTTTGGGGGGGACAGAATTCCATCCATGACATTTATGTATATCAGCACTACAGAATTAAGCAAGAAATAGATAAGACATGCTATGAAATTTATACTTTAATTTTTAGTCATATAATGACATCAAGTATAAATATTATACCACCCCCAGGTATCATGAAAAAAAAAACAAAAAGTGAAGACAGAAGATTACTTTAGACATTTTGGCATTATTCAAGCAAGAAATTAAAAGGACCTCAAATAAGACAGCAACAGGGACAATACTGAAAAGGAGACAGGAAAAAAAATAAAACAGTTCCTGGATTTGGTCTTTTCCTGGATATTGGAATGGGAAGGAGGACAGAGTAATACAAAAGCAAAAGGAGGATTTTATTGATAGACTGGCTGACTAAATAATGGAATGCATTAAAGAAATATATTTGATTGCACATGAAAGTATTTTGTCTTATTGTAAAACACATGGTAAGAGTAAATATGTCTGTTGTTGGGAGTATTAAACTAGGAGCAGTCTACATAAAAGTAATTTTATAATTTCTGTTTTGAAGGTTATGATTATTTAAAGTACCTCACTTTGTTCTGAGGTGTGGGATACTATTCATTTAATAATGTCTTTGTGAGTTCTCTGAATATTATGGGCCTGTGTAATTTCATATTCTAATACTTCTAAGACAGCTGCTAATTGCTTTAGATTTAATAAGAACAAGGTGAATGCACTCCTTGAACCATTTACTGTGATAGAACTCTAGATATTTCTATCAAGTAAATAGTAGAAAGTAAAATATAATCATAAGTTAAAATCTATTTTTTACAACTATTTCAATATGAGTACCATATTAAGTTATGTTAACTTTAATGGTAGGAACAACCCAAATACAGGGAAAGCAGGTCATTTCCATATCTATCAGATAGAGAATTACATAGACTTGTTATGAAAGAGTTTCATAATACTCATCCATCCATAAGACAATATCAAAATATCCATTACCATAGAGTCAGGTCTGACTCATAGTGATCCTGTAGGTCAGCGTAGAACTGTCCCATAGAGTTTTCAAGGAGTGCCTGGTGGATTTGAACTGTTGACTATAACCAAAATAGACAATACTTATCCATCCTAACTAACATGATGTCATCTAAGAGATGTTGAAATGGATCTTACAGGCCTATAGGCACTTGCTCATGTGCGTGCATGCAGGCACACACACACACACACATTCAAATGCAACCACGTTCACACATACATACTACTTTTAAGTTAAAATTTTATGTTTTAGGCTGTTAAAGAGAGCTCAGGAAGGATTTTCTAGAGAAACAAAACCAGTGGTGCTTGTGCGTGTGTGTGTGTGTGTGTGTGAAGTGTGTGTGTGGGTGGGTGGGTGGGTGAGTGTGGAGTGTGTGTGTGTGTGTGTGTGTGTGTGTGTGTGTGTGTGTGTGTGTAGAGAGAGAGAGACAGGTTTCTTTCAAAGGAATAGCTCACGCAGTTGCAGAGGCTGGCAGGTCCTAAGTCTATGAGTCAGGTGTCAGGCTGGAGGCTTTTCCTAACTCAGAAGTCGTAGGGGCTGATGAACCCAAGATGGGAATGTCAGACAGTAGGCCACAGGCTCATAGGCTGTGGAGGTGGACAAATCCAAAGACAGATAGCTAAGCTGCTATCTCAAGCCCCAAGAACCGTGTGTCAGATGATAACAAGCCAGATTCAGGATCCAGAGATAAGAGCCTTGCTGAAACATCCATGTATGTATCCAAAGCAGAACATACCCCCAAGGAAACTCATTCTCAACTGATTAACTGTTCACAACACTTCTTACCATGCAGCTGATTACATCATAACTGCCAGATCATTGAGAATCAGGGCCCAGCCAAATTGACACACAACCTTAACCAATCAGAAAAATCCTAGACAGATGTCATATTTTCAAACTAATAAGTAATAATTGGCTCAAATCCAGTAAAATCACATATAACATTCGAGTCTCAGGAGCAAGAATATACTGTAAGTTAGTTTGGAATACACCAAAAGTAGAATTTTCTGAGATAGAAATGTTGTTTTACCCTAATTCATCAGGCATTGCACATTGTATTCCTCACCTCTGTACCTAGGAAAACCTTTGTCCCACTGTTGAGAATTTAATGTGGAAGTTATTACTCTATATGAGTTTAATTGATGTGTTTAACTCTTTTAAATGTCACCTACAATGATAAAAGTGGTGCATCTTAGATTACACAGTACTGACAATAGGAAATCGGTGTGTGTACTCAGCACAATCTGGCACAGATGATGACAGTGTGAAACTAATAATTTATGTCCCCAGGCATCAGTCCCCAGAGTTACTGACAAAGGCCTTTGTCAATAGGGATCCTAGGACCTTAAGACCCCATGTACCACCTAAGGAAAGGAAATGAACAAGCAAAAGGAAAATAAATAAATAAATAAAAGAGCTCTGCATTAACATAAGAACAAATAGAATAAGAAGATACTATGAATGCTGAAGAACTTGGCAAAGCACATAAAACTTCATTCTTTCTTCTTTCACACTTTCCTTTTTTCTTTCCCTCCTCCCTATCATTATTATGTTCTCTCCCTGCCTTTTCCTGCTGGGTTTCTCTTTCTCTTCACTTCTCTACATTTTCTTCTATCCACTGCCTTTCTTTTTTCCTCGTCCGTCTTAGTCTCTTTCCCCATCTATCCTGTCCTTTCCACTTTCCCTCCCCTCCATTTTTCTTCTCCTTACTTCTTCCCGCTTTTCTTCACTTTAATTCCCTCTCTTCTGAGCTCTTGTTCTCTCTCTCCTTCCCTCTTACACAAACATAGGCACAATTAACATCACCATCTACTTTTCACTGTCAGTGAAATAAAATAGAATCAGAATACTTGATTCTTACTAAGAAAATCTAGCTTTCAAAACCTCCCTTCTCAACATCTGGTTTCACTAGTTTATCAGTCATTCAATCTACAGCTTAAGATGATTTTCTGATATGTCATCAAGAACCATAAAGACAGATGGGGCAGAAAGTCCATTCACACCTCCAAAAGCTAAGTAAAATGTGTCTGTACTATGAGAGGATCACAAATACCCCTTGAGGAAAAGACTGTTGTCTTGAGTGGGGAAAATGAGGCTCCAAGGACAAGGTGTGCTTTTGTTTTAGACAAGCAAGGACAACCTTCATTGTAATTGTAATTTGGTCTGAGCAGACACACAGGCCTTGGCTCACTGGTAGCACAGGTGTTACAAGCTTTCAGCAGGTTATAGAATACAATCACATATAACACATACTGCAAGAAGCTTTCAGCAGTTTATAGAATACGATCACATATAACACATACTGCAAGAAGATATATGTAATCAGGTAACACTCAAGGGCCCATTGAATTAACATACATGAATCCTGAGAACTCAGTGGGAACTAAGAACTGCTCCATATGAGCTCTGTCTCCAGAGATTCTGGAGTAGTTGGCCTAGTGGGCTAGATGAGGATAATTCCTGGCTGGTGAGGGTGGACTGGAGTCTCAGGTCATGGAGGAGGATGACTGAAGGTTGAGGAGGTCACTATCCTTACACAACTCACTATGCAACTGAGGCAAAGACTGACAGTTGCACAACATAGTCTACGGCAGTGATTTATCCACCAGTAATGGGATCTGAACTAACAGGCTTAGACAATTCCCCAGACACATGAGGTGCGAAAGTGACTACCTCACAATGACACCTGTCGATCCCAGTAAGCAATTGCTCCTGTTGGACTCCAGTATGTGCAACAGCTGACTGAAACAGAAGTTCACTGACCACTCAAGGTTTCCCCAGACTGCTTAGCAATATCTGAACTCCTGGGTGCTTTTTCTTCTTCTTCTTCTTCTTCTTCTTCTTCTTCTTCTCTCTCTCTCTCTCTCTCTCTTTTTTAGATTGTCATAAAGTGAAAGTACAAAATCTGAATCAATTTTACATGCCCACCTATCTGCACCACCTTCTGCTCTTTGCCCAGTGACAGCACATACCTTTCATTCTGTAATTCTAGTATCCTCTTAACAAGCCCCTGTTTCCTCCTCTACACCCTCTTCTCTCCCATCCAGAAAGAGACCAGTAGAACAGTATCCTATAAATGCATAGAACCATAAAGTACACACACCATATGGTCACATTTTGTCCCTGAGTCCAATCCATTTTTTGTCCTAAGAGTTGACCTCAGTAGAGTTTTCTGGTCAGATGCAGCAGCAGGTCTAAGGCCCATGCCCCCAGGGGATCCTCCAGGTGGCTGGATCATCAGCTGTGGCCATTTAGTAGAGTTCTTCAGCTGCACCCCTCTTTTTCTCATGTTGCCACAGGGACTCAACCTTGTGCATCCCATCACAGCTGTCTTTGGTGGTGGCCAGGCACCATCTGGTTTTTATGGTCACATGTTGGTACAGTCTCCCATTCACATGGGTCCTTCTGTTGATTTGTTTCTTGAGACACCTGAATTATGTGTCTTGTGTTGATATGTTGCATTGTTATGTTGTTTTGTAACTACCCGTATCATCCTCCTTATTATTCTAAGTGTAAATCAGATTTTAACTTTCCAATGTCTTTTTAATTTCCTCTCCATCCAAAAAATATCTACAACATATCCCTCTCTTTAGTGTGATGATGTTATAGTTTTGGTATTATGATCACTGGTCCCTTCTTTTAATATTGTGGCTTTGATTGAGCTTTATGACTTCCCTAACTGAGTAGGATTCTGGATGTTGTGTCCTGCATTGCCTACTTAAGTATACAGCTGATGTTTTT
This sequence comes from Heterohyrax brucei, assembly GCA_028571685.1. Lineage (NCBI taxonomy): Eukaryota > Metazoa > Chordata > Mammalia > Hyracoidea > Procaviidae > Heterohyrax > Heterohyrax brucei. The sequence continues at coordinate 93,813,511 of CM053146.1, forward strand.
ACTTTTCTAAACAGAAATTCTTCCAGTGTTTTTTCTAGTTTTGGTTTGCTTTTTATAAAATCTCTAAGTTTATCTGACTTGACAGCATTTGGCTGGCAAGCTTATGTTTATCTGTGAATATCTTAATCTCACCTTCATATTTCAGAGACCATTTTTCAGGATGTATAAGTTTGGTTGGAAGTTTTTCTGCTTCAAGGCTTTGTATGTGTCATCCCTCTGCCTTCTTGTCAACATCATCTCTGCCAAGAAGTCAGATGAAAGCCTACAAGGCTTCCCTTTATACTTTAGCTTTGCTTTAAGACTCACTGCCTTTAAGAGCCTTTCTTTATGATTCATTTTATTAAACTTGATTACAATATGTCTTGGTGTCTTTCTTTTTAGGTCCACTTTTTGTGGCATTTGATAAGCATCTTGTATATCTATGTTCTCTTCTTTCATAAATTCAGGGAAGTTTTCTATCAGCAACTCTACAACAATATTCTCTGTATTTTCAGCTATCCCTCCCTGTTCAGGTGCTCCAGTTATTCATGGGTTATTCCTCTTAATAGAGTGACACATGCTTCTTAATGCTTCTTCATTTTTCTTATTTCTTTTCTTTGATTTATCTTCATAAATGATGGTATCAGCTGCTCTGTCCTCAAGGTCACTAACTCTGGTTTCTATCTCCTCAATTCTGCTCGTTTGGTTTGGATTGAATTGTCTAATTTTATTAATGATCTGCTGGATTTCAGATCATTGTTTTTCCATCAGTTCAAATAGCTTAACTAATTTTTCATTTTGTTCTGCTGCATTTTGTTTAATGTCTAGGAGGGCTCTATACATAATTCTTTTGTACTCAACCTCTGATAATTTCAGAAAGGCTTCTTCATCCAGGCCCTTGGTAGACTGTTTTTTTTTTAATGGTAAGCCATTGATTGTTGTCTTTGCACCATCTAGAAGCTGTTTGGTTTTTCTGGTGTTACCTCAACAGGAGCTGAGGCATTGTTCTAAGGGAGTGGTAAGAACACTACTAGATTTGGTCACCAGTTGTATCCATGTACTGTAATGCCTGGCCCCAGGCGGACTCTCTGGGATGGCAGGCTCTGCTTCCTGGCTGGCAAAGCCAGCACAGTACTTATGACGTCACCAGGGGCTGCTAGCCAATGCTATGACGTGGATTAGTGAAGGGTGGTGAGGTACTGCCACCCTGTTCAGCAGCCAGTCCTCCAGGTGGTCTTATTTTAAAAAGGTGCTTTCCTGCTAAGTGAGGAACTGTCCAACAGCTGCCAGTATCAGTCAGACCCTTAGGTGTATCAGGCCTTGCCTTCCAGTTGACAACAAAAGCACCTAATAGGCCATCCCAAGACACTTGATGTGGTTCAAAGAAGTGAGGGGTTAGGGCCTATTGCCATCCTATCCCAGGCCATAGCCATAATTCTATTTACCCTAGTCCCAAACACAGCCTTTCTGATAGAGAAGCACTTCCTAGGCAGGGACTGTTACTCAGCATGAGAATTAGCCCCAGCTGAGACCTCCAGGTGGATGACTCCACCTCTCAGGTGACCAAGATGACTTCCTGCCCATGGTGCCTTTCCTGCCATAAAACAGCAGAATCAATGGCATAGCTCAGAAAAGATATGGTGCAGAGACAGTGGTACTTTCACTTGACAGCCGGGCTTTCAATATGTGGCTGTCCTAAGCATAGTCTCTCTGCTGTACTATACATTGTTTACTTAAGCACTGCAGTTCAGTGTATTAGCCAGCTCATACCCAGTCCCCACCTCCTGGATAATAAAGAAAGTGTCAGTACCTACAGTCCTCCTAAATGATGAGTCAACAGAAGCAGGACTCAGCATCCCACTACCTTGTCTTTGAGAGAGGTGGTTCCCCCTTACTGGAGCCTATTCCAATCTGACAACTCTATGCTAGATCCTAGGACTCCCAGGATGTCCACATTGCTCTGTTCAATTATCATTCCAAGACTTAGTTCTCAGAGGGAATTGAGAAGATTGGTGACTAGTCCATCATTTTGTCCACCCACCCCTCTCCCTATCTGTCTCCCCACCAGGCTTTCCTTATTTTCCATGTAAGTGCTGATTTTCAGCTGGTCTTTATGTAGTCCTTCAATTGGTTTTATCATCAGTGTCATCTGTTGACAATCCTTTCTAGTTTATTGCCTTCAGTCAATCGGTTGTTTACTTGCTGTCAGGCTGAACCATCTGCTCTTATCACCCCAAATCCGTATGTTGTTTACAAGCTGGTGTGCTGGGGCAAGTCTTCTGGTCTTATTGCTCCAAATCCATATCTTGTTTTCAAGTTGGCAAGCCTTTCAATTATGTTGCCTGATGTAACAATATGGCTGTAAAATCCACCATAATAAAGGACACTATATAGTGATTAAAGAGTTAATATACCAGGAGGACATACTCATATTAAATATCTATGCACCCAACAGTGGAGCTTCTAAATATATAAAACATACTTTAAGAGCATTGAAAAGAGAAATAGACAGCTATACAATAATAGTAGGAGACCTCCATATACCGCTTTCAGTGAAGGATAGAACATCCAGAAAGAAGCTCATTAAAGACAAGGATGATCTAGATGCCACCATCAGCCAAATGGACCTCACAAATAGATACATAACACTCCACCCAAAAGCAGTCAAGTGTGCTTTATTTTCCAGTGCACATGGAACATTCTTCAGAATAGATCACATATTAGGCTAGAAAGCAAGACTTAACAGAGTCCAAAGCATCAACATATTACAAAGCATCTTTTTGGACTATAAGCCTACTGTCTTAGGCTGGGTTTTCTAGGGAAGCAAAACCAGCAACACGTGTAGGTACAAGGAAAGATTTATAATAGATAGATAGATACAGATATAGGAAACAGCTCACATAATCACAGAAGATGAATGTCCCAAACTCTGGCACAAGCCTCACGTGGCCACGGAAGCTGAGGAACCCAAAGTCAGCAAGTCAGAGACCAGAGTTCTAGATCACCGGTTGTGTAGGTCAGTGGATCCCAAGCTGGTGGTGAGACGAGGTGACAGAGGCTGGCAAAACCAGGATCGGCAGGTCAGGGAGCAGGAGCAGCAGAGGCTAGTGAACCCAGGATCGGCAGGTCAGGGAGCAGGACTCTCAAGTGCCACCTGTAAGGACTGAGGAGTCCAATAGCTGCTAGTTCAAGTCCCAGAACCAGATGCTGGAAAAAGAGAGCAGGAGCTCCTGGCCATGTGAACGACCAGTTGTCGTAGTAAAAGTCGCAAGATGAGAGCCAAGGGGCAAGGAGCCACCACAAACCCCACCCTGCCACTTAATACACCAGCCAAATATTTAGTAGCCAAGTTGACATAATCCTGACCACCACACCTACAAAGGTAGAAATCAATAACACAAAAATAAGGAAAAAAAAATCAAATACATGGAGTACAGCAAAGTCTCAGGATACAAGATAAACATAAGTAAATCAGTAAGATTCCTTTATACCAACAACGAGACTGTTAAGGAAGAAATTATCAAATCAATACCATTTATGATATAGCCCCTAAGAAGATAAAGTACCTAGGAATTAATCTAACCAGAGACAACAGACCTTTACAAAGAGAACTACAAGCCCGTACTACAAGAAACTAAGAGAGACTTAGATAAATGGAAAAACCTACCCTGCTCATGGATAGGAAGACTTAACATTGTGAAAATGTCTATTTTACCCAAAACAATCTATTTATATAATGCAATCCCAATACAAGGTCCAGCGTCATTTTTTAATGAGATGGAGAAACAAATCGCCAATTTTGTTTGGAAAGGGAAGAAGCCCCGGATAAGTAAGGTACTACTAAAGAAGAAGATCACACTGGGAGGCCTCTCATTACCCGACCTTAGAACATACTACACTGCCACAGTGGTCAAAACAGCCTGGTGCTGGTATAAGAACAGACAGACTGATCAATGGAACAGAATTGAGACCCCAGAGATGACACCATCTGCTTATGAACAGTTGATATTCGACAAAGGCCTTAAGACATTAAACTGGGGTAAGTACAGTATCTTCAACAAATGGTGTTGACAAAATTGGTTATCCATCTGCAATAAACTGAATCAAAAATAAAATACATGAAAACTGACCAACACCTTGCTCAAAAACTGCTGGGTTATAGATGAAATTAAGTATGGAACATAGAAGTTCACATAATGAAATAAGGATGAAGACACATTCTACTGGAACCTTTGGAACATAGCAAAAGTAGTGCTTAGAAATCAATTTATTTCAATAAATGTTCACTTTCAAAATAGAAGAAAGGGTCTAAATTAAATCACTCACTCTAAAACTTGAAGAAGTAGGAAGAGAGTAGCAAAAAGAAGTCCTTTGGCACTAGAAGAAAGCAAATAGTAAGAATTAGAGCAGAATTAAGAGAAATATAGAACCGAAAAACAACTGAAAGAGTCAACAAGACCAAAAGCTGGTTCTTTGAAAAGAGCAACAAAGTGGTAAACCATTAGCCAAAGTGACAAAAGAAAAACAAGAGAGGAAGCAAATAACCTGAATAAGAAACGAGACAGGTGATATCACACAGATCCAACTAAAATTTTTTAAAATCGTAACAGATTACTATGGAAAACTGTACTCTAACAAATTTCAAAACCTAGAGGAAATAAGCAAATTTCTAGAAGCAGACTATCTACCTAAACTAACACAAACAGAAGTCAAATAACTAAAAACCTATAACAAAAGAAGAAATTGAAAATGTAATATGAAAATTCCCAACCAAAACTCCTGGCCCTGATAGTTTCACTGGAGATTTCTTCCAGACTTTTAGAGAAGAGTTAACACCACTACACTAATGGTAGTTCAGAGCACAGAAAAAGATAGACTACTCCCAAACTCATTCTATGAAGCCAGCATAACCCTGATACAAAAAACAGAAAACAACACCAAAAAAAATTGCAAATCAATATCTATCCTGAACATAGATGCAAAAATCCTCACCATAATTCACCATGACCAAGTGAGATTCTTATTAGACATGCAGAGATGGTTCAACATTAGAAAATCAACATAAGCAACATAAATAAAACAAGAAAAAAACCACTTAATATCATCAACTGATGCAGAAAAGGCATTTGAAAAAGTTCAACATTCACTCATGATAAAAACTCTCAGAAAAATAAGAATACTAGAGAAATCACTAGAATACTAGAAATTACTCACAATAATAAATGCCATTTATTCAAAAAGCCAATAGTGAAGATCATCCTAAATGGAGACAGTCTGAAAGCATTCCCCCTGAGAAAAGGAACCAGACAAGGATGCTCTTTGTCAACACTTTTATTTGACATTGTGCTGGAAGTTCTAGCCAGAGCAATCAGGCTAGAAAAAGAAATAAAAGCATCCAAACTGGTAAGGAAGAAATGAAAGTACCTCTGTTTGCAGATGATATGATCTCATACAAATAAAACCCTAATGAATCCCCCCCCCAAAAAATCCTACTGGCAGTAACAGAAGAGTTTGGCAAAGTATCAGGTTACAGAGTAAACCCACTAAATAAGCTGGATTACTCTACATCATCAGAGAGACTACTGATGAAGAAATCACCAAATCAATGCCATTTACAATAGCTCCCAAGAAGATAATATACTTAAGGATAAACCTAACGAGAGATGTAAAAAAAAACTTATACAAAAAACTATAGGACACTGCTGCAATAAACCAAAAGAGACCTATGTAAGCAGATAAACATAAATTACTGATGGATAGGAAGACTAAGCATTATAAAAACATCTATTCTACTGAAAGTAACCTACAGATACTATGCAACTCTGATCCAAATTCCAACGATATTTTTTAATGCAAATGAGAAATAAATCACCAACTTCATACGGAGAGTATAAGCACTACTGAAGAAGAACAAATGGGAGCATTCACACTACTTAACTTTAGAACTTGTCATACAGTCACAGTGGTCAAAACAGCCTGTTAATGGTACAACAATAGATCCATAGACCAATGGAACAGAATTGAGAGTCTAGACATAAAATCATTCACCTGTGAGCAGCTGATATTTGACAAAGCCCAAGTGTCCATTAATTAGGGTAAAAGACAGTCTCTTCAATAAGTGATGTTGGCATAACTGGATATCCATCTATCCCCCCACAAAAAAGGAAGAAAGAAACAACACTCATATCTCATACCATGCACAAAATGGATCAATAGCCTAAATATAAGATTTAAAATGATAAAGATCATGGAAGAAAAAATAGTGACAATGCTGGGAGCCCTAATACACTGCATAAACAGAATAGAAAATATTAGTAACAATGCACAAATACCAGAAAAGAAAGTAGACAACTGGGAACTCCTAAAAATCAAATACTTATACTCATCCAAAGACTTCACAAAAAAAAAAAGAGAGAGAGAGAGAGAAAGAGAGAGATAGACAAGCTAAAGACTGGAAAGAAATTTTGGTATGACAAATTCAATCAGTACCTAATCTCTAAAATTATAAGATACTGTAAAATCTTAACAACAAAAATACAAATAACCCTATTTGAAAATGGGCAAAGGATATAAATAGCTACTTCATCAAAGAAGATATACAGGCAGCTAGAAGATACATGAGGAAACAGTCATGATCATTAGCCATTAAAGAAATGCAAGTCCAAAATTGCAGTGAAATACCATCTCATCCCAAAAAGACTAGCATTAATGAATGAAAACAAAATAATAAATGTTGGAGAGGTGCCGGCCACCACCATAGCCGTGATGGAGCTCACAAAGTTGAGTCTCACTGACAACACAAGAATAAAAAGGGGTGCACCCTGAGATCTCCACTAAAAGATCACAGTTGATGGTCTAGCAGCTTTGGGGTTCCCCTGGGAGTATGGCCCCTGGCCCTGATGCTGCCCTTGCCCATAAATGGTAATGAAAGTCCACTCTTTGGACAAGAATGGACTGGACTTGGCAATGCAGAGTGACCATATCTTGGGTGCACTTTATGGTTCTATGCATCTATAGGATATCATCCTGCTGACCTCTTACTGGTGGAAGGGGAGTGAATGGAGAGGAGGGGAAAGGAGACTGTTGGGAGGATAGGACGTGTATGGAGCAGTGAGTAAGAGGGTGCTGTCACTGGGCAGGGAGAGCAGTGGAAGCTGCATATAGGCAGGCATGCGAATTTATATGGGAATGTACATTTTTATTCAATCATAATAATAAATAAATAAATGTTGGGGAGGTTGTGGAGAGAGTGGAAAACTTACACATTCATGATGGAATGTAAAATGGTACAACCACTCTGGAAATCAACTTGACATTGGGTGCTTTCTTTAAAAGATAGAAATATCATATGATACAGCAATCCCACTCTTTGGAATATATCCTAGGGAAATAAGAGCTGTCATATGAATAGACATGTGCAAACCCATGTTTATTGAAGCGTCGTTCATACCAGCGAAATGATGGGAATAGCCCAGGTGACCAGCAATGGATGAATGGATAACTAAACTGTGGTATATTCACCCAATGGAGTGGTACGCAATGACAAAGAACAGTGATGAATCTGTGAAACATTTCATAACGTGGAGGAATCTGGAAGGCATTATAGAGTGAAACTGCTCAGCTGCAAAAGGACAAATATTGTATAAGGTGACTTTTATTCGAACTCAAGGAAAGGTTTAAACACAGAAGAAAATTCTTTGATAGTTATTGACGTAGGGAGGGAGGGAGAAGAATATTCACTAACTAAATAGTAGACAAGTATTATCTTAAATGAAGAGAAAGATAGCATAATACACAAGACACCACAACTGGAGTAAACGTTAAGTCATTTCCTGAATACAATCAAACACTTTGAAGGAAAAAGTATTAAGGGTGGGGGTCCAGGGACCAGAGTTTTAGTGGCCACCTACATCAGCTGGCATAACAAAGTTTGTTAAGAAAATGCTTTGCATCCCACTTGGATGAATGGCATCTGAGGTCTTAAAAGCTAGCAAGTAGACATCTAAGAAACGTTAATTGGTCCCAACTCACCTGGAGCAAAGGAGAATGAAGAACACCAAAGATACAAGGAATATATGAGCCCCAAAGATAGAAGGGGCCACATAAACCAGAGACTATATCAGCATTAGACTGGAAGAACTAGATGGGGCCTGACTGCCACCAATGTCCATGCTGACAGGGATCACAGCAGTATCCCCTGATGTCATAGGAGAAAAATGGGGTACAGAACTTCAACTCTAGTATAAAAGACCTGGCAGTCTGACAGACTAGAGGTTCCCTGAAACATATGCCTCCCCCGACGAGATTCTCTGTTAGCCCAGAACTAAAAACTCTCCCCAAACCAACTGTTCAGACAAAGATTAGACTGGATTATAAAACACAATATGATATTGGTGAAGACTGTGCTTCTTGGTTCAAGAAGATACGTGAGGCTATATGGCAGCTCCTATCCAGAGGTGAGATGAGAAGGCAGAAGGAGACAGCTGGTGTGTTGAATGGACACAAGAAATATAAATTGGAGGGGAGGAGTGTGCTGTCGCATTGTAGGGAAGAGCAACTAGGGTCACGTAACAATGTAAGTGTAAGGTTATGTATGACAAGCTGAATTGAGTTGTAAACTTTCATTTAAATCACATTTTTTAAGTTAAAAAAAGAATAATTAAGAACGCTTTAAGCGTCTTATAAGAAAGAACTATGTCTACACTGTCTAATTTTGTGGGCAGCCAATTACACTGTCAGACACCTTTTACGAGTTCAGTAAATGTTTGTTGGTTTATTATCCCTTTATTCTGAACCCTGGCCTAAAATTTACAATCTGACTCAAACTCAGCAAATAAACTCTTCTTCTGAGTAACCTGGAATTAGAACTGAGAGATTTAAGAATCAGTATGGCTGCTTTTTGAAAAGAGAAAATGTAAACTAAGACACTGGGAAACTGGAAGCTTGCCAGATAAAGGAATTTGGAGATGACCTGCAGAGACAAAAGAAAGAAAAGAAAGGACCCCTGGAGAGAAGGGCACTGGTGAGGTGCCCTTGTATGCTCCAGGGCTCTGGCTCCAGTCTATTTCTGAGGTACAACAGCATCCGTACTCTATTTTTTGAGAGAACTTTGTATCCTTAAAACAAGTTCTTCTACAAGCTAGCTGAAATGAAGCTTTTATTACTATTTACAATCTAAAGAGTTTTAATTACTTCAACACACTATCATCATGAAAATTTTTCAAAACAAAAATAACATATCCTACCTCAGGATATTCAAACTCAGCTTGAAACTCAGTAAGAATAAATAGGGGTGCTGGCGCCTCTCACTGTAATTTTTAAAGCTTCACGTATCACTCTGATGCTCAGCTGGGGCTAAAAACCACTGAAGTATCTAGTATGCATTGCAGGAAAACAGAAAAGGAGAACAGCAAGTGGTACTCCGGGGATTTGCAGTTCTAATTGTATCAAATGTGCATGTGTAAATAAACATACTTTCAAAGGAACATATCACATGCTTACATTACATTTAGAGGAATTTAATGAATATTGGACAAAACAGGGAATTAGAGCAACACTGTGTAATGTCTCTTGGAAAAGTGCCTTCATCTCAATCTCAAACGTTATCTTTCAGCACTGTACACTGGAGGACTTTCGCCACTTAATCATACAAAAATAATCATCATTTAAGTAAAGATGACATAATTTGAGGTTTACATGAAATGTTTGAAGTGTTCAAATAATGCAAATAAATTAAAATTAGTTTTTGAATGTTAAAATTATAAAATTAAAGATGTCATTTAATTTATTGCTAGATGAATCCATCCTACATAGATGCTGGATATCTGCTCTGGGTCATTCTTCTCTGAGTTATATGCTATTTATCATTCTGACATTATTAAAATAACTTACATTTCTATTGATAAAGATAATGCATTTTAAATGTCATTGTAGATACTCTATGTTTCCACGTATATCTGAAGAAGATGATGAAAATTAGGATATGTAAATACCATTGGCCAATAAACAGTTTCATCTAATGGAAAAAGGCAAGACCGTGTAACAACTTTTTCCATTAAAGTAACCTATTTTTTGCATCCTAATAATTCTGTTTATAGATATGTGAAGAACTACATATGTCAAGATCCTTGACATGCTGTGAAACATACAGGACTCTCAATTCCTAAGATGCCCATTTCTACAGATGCCTCTATGGAAGTTTTCATCTTCATTTTTTATAGTATAAAAACCCACATTTTCCTCTAAAACTTCCCAAACCCACTGCCATCAAGTTGATTCCAGCTTCCAGGGACCCTCTAGGGCAGAGCAGAAGAGTCTCATAGAGTTTCAAAGGTGATAAATGTTTACAGAAGCAGTCCGCTACATCTTTCTCCCATGTAACTGCCACCTTTCTCCCACAAAATGGCTGGTGGGTTTCAACTGCTGACCCTTTGATTAGCAGCCAATCCCTGTAACCGCTGAGTCACTGGGGCTCTTTGTACTTTCTTCCAGTTAGTAAGAAAAAGAAGAATTCTTGTGTTCCCTTATTTATACTTCAAAGAATTCAATTCCAGTAGCATTTATCATGCTTTTGAAGTAAGTTATAGTAAAAGTTAGACTAATTTTTCCCCTTGCGAAAGAAATTTGTACTCTTAGTGAATCTCAGTTAATCTGCGAAAGCATAAAGCACAGTTATTAACTAGCACTGGTTCAGAAGCCAGAAGGCAGAGGTATGCCTCGTCAGAGAAGAAGAATCACCACCTTCCAGAGTCTACTCATCAATCTTACGGACACAAAATTTTTCACTTTTGCTAGCCATTTGCATTGTTCTTTTCTGAACTGTTACTCAATTTTTCTGTGTCCTCTTTCTATTACAGTGCTCAGTATTTCCTTACTGATTTGTAATATTTGTATCACAAATTTCCTAATTCTTTATCATATATATCACCAGTGTGTTTAACTGTTACAGATGTTACATTTTTTTGTATCTCTAGGCTAGATTACTCCTCTGAGCCACAAAGCCACATGAAGTCTGACAATTAAGTTCACGAATTGCCCACCATGGGTTTATGTTGGGAGCACTGTACAAACTGCTTAGTAGGGTTTCATAACCTTCACAGCTGTGTTCACACCATGTGGTGGTGTCTTGCTAGTGGCATGCAATTTTGTTGTGTGTTTTTGTGTGCTGTCGCAAGAATGTTGGAGCTTGAATTAGCGCAATGGACAAACATTACATTTCTTGTTAAACTTTGCAAAAGTGGAAGTGAAATCATGGACTTATTAGTCCAAGTTTATGGGGATAATGCCGTGAAGAAAACAGCAGTGTACAAATGGAGTAAATGTTTTTATGATGGGACAGAAAGCATCACTGATTAAGAGGTCAGGGCAGCCAGTAATGAGCAGAACCGATGAAAACATTGCAAAAATTCATCAGCTGACTGTGAGAAGCACAGCAGACCAAGTAAACGTCAGTAGAGAAACAGTTAGGAAAATCTTAACTGAAAATCTTGGCATGAGAAAGGTGTGTGTAAAAACGGTCCTGAAGGAGTTCACCCACAAACAAAGCAAAGGAGAGCTGAAGTTTGCCCAAGGCTTTTAGGAGAGGCAAGTCGATGTTCTGGGCCACAGTATCACTGGTGATGTAACACGAGTGTACCAACATGACTCTGGAACAAAGCATCAAAGTGCACAATGGAAGGCAGCAAATTCTCCGCGACCAAAATAGTTGCATCCATCCAAACCAAGAGTCACAGTGATGTTGCTAACATGTTTTGATGTCAGAAGGATTCTTAATTATGAATCTGTACTAACTGGACAAACAGTTAACCAGGTTTAATATTTGGTAGCACTTAAAAGGCTGCCTGAAAAAGTTAAATGCAAACAACCTGAACTTTTCACCAGCAACTTAGGACTCTTGCATCAGAACAATGCACCAGCTCACACAGCATTGTCTGTGAGGGAGTTTTTAGCCAGTATACAAATAACTGTCTTGGAGCACCCTCCCTAATCACCTGATCTGGCCCCCAGTGACTTTTTTCTTTACCTGGAGATAAAAGAAATATTGAAAGGAATACATTATGATAACATTCAGGACACCAAGGGTAGTATGATGACAACTCTGATGGCCATTCCAGAGAAAGAGTTCCAAAATTGCTTTGAAGGGTGAATTAGGTGCTGGCAACAGTGGATAGCTTCCCAGGGGGAATACTTCAAAGGTAACCATAGGAATATTCAACAATGATGGTATGTGGCACTTTTTATAGGATGAGTTCACAAACTTGTCAGATCTCGTATATTCAATTGCCCAGTTAACACATCTATGCGTAAACTTCAAAGGTCCTTGAGTTCCTTCTCCATTGCGCTATCTTCTCCTCAACTTGACCCTCTTCTAATATTAGCTAAGACAGTGAATGTTTTCAACATGCACATGCAATTTGGAAATGTAAGAGCCAGCCTTGTCATCACACTTCATGTTATTATCCAGTGCATTATGGAACACAGCTACACTTACACCATTAAATTTGTCTATTTCTCTTTATCTGTAACTTAAGTACTAACAGCTCTTGCCTCAGAACTGAACAAGTTGAAGTCAGGAGTCAGCAAATTTTTTCTCTAAAGGACTAGATAACTATTTTAGGCTTTTGGACTATATGACCTCCTTTTGCAATTAATCAGTGGCTGAGGGGAGTGGGAAATGGGAGTTATTGCTTCATGAATATGGAGCTTCTGTTTAGAGTAATGAAAAATTTGAAGAATAGATAATGGTAATGGTTGTGCAGCACATAATTAATACCACTGAATCACGCACTTAAAAATGCTTACAGTGCAAACTTTTATGTTCTTTGTATTTTAAACCAGTTGCTGTTGAGTCAGTTACGACTCGTGGTGGCTCAATGTGTGTCAGAGTAGAACTGTGCTCCATCGGGTTTTCAGTGGCTGACACTTTGAGAGTAGAGTGCCAGTGCTTTCTTCTGAGGCACTTTTGAGTGGACTCAAACTGCTAACCATTCAGTTAACAACCAAGTCTGTTAACTGCACCACTCAGGAACCCCAATATGTATTTTTTACCACAATAAAATTAAAAGGAAAAAAAAGGACAGATATTAAGGCTGAGCACAACAACAAAAGAAAAAATAACATTTCGGGAACTTAACATACTCATCCTCTAGAAATTAATTCAGGTTTCAAAACAAGCAAAAAAAAACTTTATCTCAAATTTTGAGAGAATATTAAGACAATCACTTGTTAGAACATTAATATACCAACTAAAGCTAAAATATAATTTAGATTACCTTAGCTTGTATCTTTGCTAGATAGATTTTCCTGTTTTTATACTTTTTTAATATAGTTTATAGACACAGACAATAATTTCAAATCTTAAAGTGGAAGTGCTATTACCTAATATTTGGCTAAAATAAGCCTAATCCATCAACGAAAAATGAGTACAGAAAGACTAAATACAAAGTGCTGAGTTTTAAAAAAAATTCTTTCCCCTGATTAACTTATCAGTAGATGTGTTCTGCTTTTCAAAATTTATAGGCATCTAAAGTTCACCTATCTTTGTTCAACAGATACATTCATTGTTTTCTTCTTATTCCTAAGGGAAGTGAGGTCTTCATATATGCTATTTGTGCAAAAATTGGAAAGCTAATTCCTTTTTTACTGACTTTTAGTAAACTTGTTGTTGAAACCTGTGCAGATACTAATGACAGTGTGCTCTTTTCCTTGCAACAATGCATAACATTAATTATTTAATCATCATATTTCTTTCATAACATAGAGACAATTTCATGAACTATGATACAGGATTGTATCAAATAATGCAAGATTAAAAAATTACATAAGAAAAATGAACAAGAACATAATTCCAGGAAGCTAAATACAAGTGATAAATTCAGTTCTCAAAGCATTTATCTGACACATTAGAAGCAGAGTTCTGTACCAAATAACTCTGGATGAAAAAATGCAGAGGGGCATAAGGAGTATGAAGGCTGAAAGATGCAATATTTAGAAAAAAATTATTAACATAATTGTACCTGTTCTTTGGTTACTAAGAGCTTAACAAACAGTCAAGTGGGTGAGGGTTTTGCATTCTGAATCTCCCTTTTTGATCATTAATATCACGACAACAGGAGCCCTGATGGCACCCTGGTTAAATTCTCAGCTGCTAACTAAAAGAGGGGGGCTCAGACCCACCCAACAGCTCCTTAGGAGAAAGAACTAGTGATCGGTTTCCGTAAAAATTACAGCCACACAAACCCCATGGGGCAGTCCTGTTCTGTTACACAAGGCCTCCATGAGTTGGAACCAACTTTGTGGCACTCAACACCATCATGAAAACCAAAACTGATTTTGTCTGCATGTGTGTAATGAAAGAAATCAAAAAGGGAAACGGAACAGTGTCAAAAGGGAGATACAAGGACAGAATGTAATTATTTTTATGCAACTTTTTTACATATAGCCATATATGTTTAGATTACTGTTGTAACTTCATGGTTAAAGCTCTTTGGATGTAAATACAGACATCAAGCTAGACATTAAATTCACAGCAAATATTTGGTGAAACCTTTTTTATTTTTTATTACCTGGAGCTAGAGTAAACAGGTAGAGTATATTCGTAACTAATGTTTAGGTCTGATTTTCAATTTCTGTGATCCTGGATAGTAAATATTTTGTTGCCATACCTCTAAACCATAAATTGACTTTTGACTAAAATGGAGACTTAATAAATCTACTGTTCTTTATAGGAACTATATTTTTGTGTGATTTTTCAGTGAAAAATTTTTATTACTTTCTATTTCATCACATCTATTCAAATCATTTTGCTTGTAATTCCCCCCCTGACTGGCATTTTCTTTTCCATCATTCTTGCTTACTGAATTTGTTTCTCCTCAAGAGTGTAACAGAAATAAGTTTTATTTCTGTTTTTATTCTGGTGTATCAAATTGTATCTTAAATGTTTATAGTGATGATTCTGCACTTCATTCTCAAGGAAAGGATTTTTTTTTAATATTTAAACATGTATTTAATTTATATAACATTTAACTCTGATGTTCAATTAAAATCATCCATGGACTCTTTAAACAAATGTAATGCTTCTACAAAAATAGAAATATTAAATGAGTTTGTAAACACTGAATTAAATTCATATGTAGTATTATTTCTATTAAACAATAATATAAATCTATCTTCATAAAGGTGATTGATTCTAAGGAAATAGACTTTTTGCTACAATATACAATACAGCTATAATTGAATGTAAAATATATTGCCCATATCCAATACATAAAAATGTACAATTACTTCACAATGAATGATTTGTAGGTAAAACACTGAAAAGTAGTATATCTGTGGCAATTTGCTTTTAATTATTATATTTATTACTCTATATCCATGGTTTTATATTGATATAACCAGGATTATTTATGCTAATCAATCACAACCATGAGTATGAACACAATTTTAATATTATTTATTTATGTTGCTTTAAAGACATATACAAGGAAACAGAAAACAATAGACTATAAATCTTAAAAAGGAAGAATATATACCACTATTAGGTGAGTTAAATGTCTTTCTAACTTTCATATACTTTTCTCACAGCTCTTAAATTTTTCACCTATAATCGCATCTTCAACTAATATTGTGGTATTTCTGCTTGTCATTTTCTATCGTACACAAATTATTCTTGTCAGTGAATATCTTATACATGAGACATTTAACTCAGCTCTTCTGTCTCTGAATGAGGAAAAGGATAAAACTCCATTTGGATAATAAGTAAAGACGAATTAAGTTAAACAATGTAACATTCTAACCGGATGATGCACAAATACCACTGTATAGATAACAAAACCCTCCTATGGATTATCACAGAAATCCTAGTTGCACAGTGGATACGAGCTCTCGCTGCTAACCAAAAGGTCAGCAGACTGATCCCACCAGATGTGCTTGGAAAACCCTATCAGGCGGTTCTACTCTGTTCCATAGGGTTGCTGAGTCGAAATCAATTTGTTTGCTTTTTTATGGACTAATGAATTTTATGGACTGAATGAAGTTCATGGACTAATGAATTTTATGGACTAAAGAATTTCTAATTCTTACATTTATTGAAATCAATTATCCAGGCAGCTAGGTCAAATGGTTTATCTAAGTCCTTCTATGTCTATGAATCTATTCTTTAACACATTTGTATTTACCATTACATCTTTTTCATTTCCATGAGATTAAAGTTGGTATACGTCACATACATGTTACATATGTGTAAACATGATCTCCTTTTCCCTTTGCTCAAGCAAATGTGACTACAAAACATCTACTGTTGCTTCAGGCTACAGCCGATTAGTACCACCTAGGCAAAAACCAACCAGCCAGTTACTGTCAAGTCAGTTCCAACTCATAGTGACTGTCATGGATTGAATTGTGTCCCCCCCAAAGTATGGGTAGTAGTTTGCCTGGGCCAGGATTCTCTGTATTCTATGATCGTCCTCCATTTTGTGATTTTCCTATGCTGTGTGTTAAAGGATTAGGGTCGGGCTGTAAATCCCCTCGTAGGATCAACTCCCTGCTCCACTGTAAAGGGAGTTTCCCTGGAGTATGGGTTGTACCACCCTTCATCCTTTCATCCTACAAGAGATAAAAGGAAAGAGAAGCAGGCTGAGAATTGGGAACCTCATACCATCAAGAAAGCAGCACCAGGAGAAGAGCGTGTCCTTCAGACCTGAGGTTCCCGCGTCAAGATGCTCCCTGGAGAAAGACTGATGCAGTGCCAAACTTGCCTCCAGAGCCGATAAGGGGAGAAACTTCCCCTGGAGCAGACATCCTGAATTTGGACTCGTAGCCTACCAGACCGTGTAAGTAATAAACCTTCCTTTGTTAAAGCCATCCACTCTGTGGTATTTCTGTCAGAGCAGCACTAGCTGACTAAAGACCCCACAGGACAGAGTAGAACTGCTCCACAAGGTTTTCAAGGAGTGGCTAGTGAACTCAAACTACAGCCTTTTTGGTTTACAGCTGAGCACTCAGCCACTGCACCACCAGGGCTCCAAGGTAACCCTAATCCCCTCACACACTAAATAACTGGAAAACAAAAGAAATTATAAAGCAACTCTTTTCAGGCAGTGGAACTGAGGCGTCTCAGATGTGATCCCTGAGACAAGGAAACCAGTCAGGTGAACCAACCAACATCTCTGTTTAAGATCCTTCCCGTCACTCTTGGGAATAGAGAGGCCTCCGTCGAGACAAGCCTAATTTTGATTTGGACATGCTATTTGGAATTAGGTTCACCTGGGTTCAAACTCAAGTTAAGCTACTTATTTACTCATGATCTTGGGAAAGTTGCTTAACTCTTTTGAGTCTCAGCTCCTTATCACAAGAAAAATGGAAATTCTATTACTCGTCTCATAGGGTTTTTTTTTTTTTTTTGAGGCTTAATTAAGAGAATGCACCTAAGTTACTTAGTACATACGAAGTGTCAGTAAATATTGCTAATTATTTATCCTAACATAAAAACCATGCCCCACCCAAAAAATTTACCCCAATGATTTTTCATCTCCAAAACTGTTTCACATATGTCCAGGTGCAATACTTTGTTGCTGTTTTATCCAAATTCCACACAGTGTCTAATTCTGAGCAAATTAAACCTCAGCTAGCACAGAAGAGAATACTTAATTTTCTTAAAAGCCAATCACTCAGTGGTGGTATGTTATTTCTAGCCCCATTTAAGAAGAAAGACCCAGCAATTGAGCATAATATTATAGGTATACTTTTGTGGCTTCCAGCAAGGTCTCAAAGTTGTCAATCAGGGTCTAGTACATCAGCAAGGCGACTCTCCAGAGACATTACACAAGGTAAATCTTTTAATACTTTATCAGCTGCTGTTGATAGGAGGCACTTCAGCTTAGCGAGTCTTTTATTGCTTCCTTTCATTTATTCTTGAGATGCCTTTACATTTATCGATTGCTATCTTTTAAATTTTTATTTAACACCACCAAGCAGAGATATGATTAATAAATTTGATTAAATTTTTCAGTAGAAAATTACCTTAAACATGATTGTACTAATCCAGTGCCGTGATCTTCTCATAGCTCTTTTTCTTTTTTGTATGTGTTTATCTCTCCTTTGTTATGTTAGTTCTCTGAAGCTTGACACAAAAGTGAGGAAGACGGTAATATTATAACTAAAGAGAAGCTCCACATAACACTCGGAACATTCTTTTTAGGCTGTTTTCAGCAGAGAAATACACAAGGGCCCACACGCCAAGAATCAATCATAATCCTCAAAAAGAAAAATAAAACAGCTACAAGTATATATACAGAGAATATTTAGTCTCAAAAATGAGTGAACTTTGCTGTGCTTCTTTCCCCTAGAAAGAAAGGAGCCCCAAATAACATCCAATTGTCACAAGAGAAAGTAGGCGGAAAAATTATTCAAAAGCTGCTTTCGCCTTCTCACAGGCAGAAACTTGCTGATTTCAATCTTTCCTATTTTAGCATTCCAAAAGGAGTAAAGTGAGACAGATAGCAAAGCTAACAAAAGTTCATTAGAATTAATATACACCCTCATGAAACTTACTATGAAGATATTATTGCTGGGGATATTAAGGTGTATTTCCAAAGACTGCCTAACAGGCTGAATGCCAGTGCTCTCCGAGGTCTCATTCATCTTCTGCTGACCAGTGGGGTTTCTCAGACCCGGTGGGGTGAACCTGAAGGACTTCATTTGTGTGTTGCTATTTGGCTTGGCATTACTGCCTTGTCTGCTTTGGTGTGCACTCCAGGTAATTCTTCCAAGTTTATAAAATTGAGAAACTTTGGACTGATCCTGAATACGAAGATAGCTGCTTACAGGACACAAGAAACAGGAAGAGAAAATGTGATTGACCTCAGCTCTGCTCCAGTCCTTCGGTGGGGGCGGTTCGTGGTGGAGGCGCAGCCTGGCAGTGGGTGTGGGGGCAGAAGCATGCTCGCAGTTGTTTTTCCACACCTCCTCTCCCTGCGAGGGTGGTAATGTCCACAGTGACAAAGTGGAGCTGCGAGGCCAAGGGAAAAGAATGCAGAGAGGTCAACTGACTTGCTTCCAGATGCGACCTTAAGCTAATGAGACAAAAAGAGACCAAAACCCGATACATTTTCTCATCCAACTAGTGTGAAATTACTCATTTTCTAGAAACAGCTAATGTAATTAAACTGTTTGAAAACTATCTGTGTCTGAAGCTACCTAGTTGAGCCAAAGATTAAGGACCCAAGTTAATTCTCGCTTATATCAGAAAACTAAATTAATATACACGAAGTGGTAGTTGTGTGACTAGAGATGTATATAGAAAAAAGATTATCTTGGTCTAAAGCAGTGGCTCTCAACCTTGACTGATTAAAGTCACCTGCGGGGGGGATTTCAAAACAACAGTATGCCCACACCATACCCCAAACCAGTTAAATCAGAATCTGTGAGGGGTAGACTCAGGCATCATTTTTGTTTTAAAGCTTCCAGATAAATAAAATGTGAAGCCAATATATGATAAGGACTGCTCTAATATACATTCTTTCTTTCAGCAAACAGTCATCTATTTTTCATCCTTGAAAGTTTACAAATACATGTACACAGATTTGCAAAAATTCCTTTGAGTTGTCACCTATTTCTACTGTGAGGTTAAATATAGTATTGGTTTACACACAATACATACATGTACATGTTCATGTTAGCCATTATTCCTTATCCAATTGTTAAATTTGGGTAGAGTTAGAACTATTAAATTTCCCAAACAAATATAACTCACTTTCTTCCAATTACATATTTTTACCAGTCAAGTCAGTCTCTAAAAGTGGTCTTTCAACACTTACCTGATCAGCACTCCCATGTGTCAACATATCTAGGAAGATGTCTTGTAATTAGTTACGTGGAAACTAAAAACAAAATTTGGAAACTCAGAACAGTATGCAGGCTCTTATGTCACTCCTGAAGAATATGGCTGAAGCCTAGTCTCACAGGACAAAAGTTTTAAAAAAACAAGCAGTAACCTAAATCTTAGAGATAATAATTAGCGCATTATTCTAAATTTATATATCATAACGCATTTCCAATGCCTCCACATTCCAGACAGGCTTCTAGCCTTCTGGAAACTTTTACAGGCAGACAGAGACCTACCAGAGACCTGAGTCATTTGTCTTTTTAGCAAAACACACTTGTGAGGAAGAAAGGACTTCAAGAGACGTTTTTGATGAATATCCAAAAGGCTGATCAAAACTTCCTGGACTTCCTTTGTTCCTTGGACTATAAAAACCCAGGTACAATCCATTGCTTTGAAACACTCAGTTCTACACTGTATGTCACCCAGTTTGAGACTTCTATGATTGATTAATACACCTCAAAGGTCATTTTAACTCTGTTTCAACTTTTGGAAATTATTCAACAGTTGCTTTTAAATCAACTCCAACTCATGATGACCTCCTGTATAACAGAACAAAACACTGCCAGGAGTGCACTGCATTTCTGATTGTTGGTTATGTTTGACTCCATTCTTTTGGCAATTGTGTCAACCCGTTAACCGAGGATTTCCCTCACCGATCTACTTTACCAACTCTGGTGTCTTTTTCTAGTGACTGGCCTCTCTCGATGTCGTGTCCAAAGTAAGTACGCCATAGTCTCATCTTTCACACTACTAAAGAGCATTCTTGTTCTGTTTCTTGTAAGTGTGATTGTTCACTCTTTTGGCAATCCAAGGTATATTCAATATTCTTCCCAATACCTCAGTTCCAGGTAGGTAGAGAGAAGTTTTCAGGTCTTCCTAGCTACTGAGAAAGAACCTCACATTTGCTTTCCTCTTGTACACTTTAGAAGTTTCTAAGGTGGTGTTCTGGTTAGGTCTAGCACTTGGTTGATTGGTCTAGAGTTTGGTGCCTGTTAAGTTGTAGCAGGTTTTATCTCATTTTACCGAGAAATTATGACCATTACTGAAGTCCCAGATCTAAGCCATAAGCTCCAGACCATGTTGTTGGTGCCATTAGGTCAGTTCCAACTCATGCTGATTCTCTGTATGGCAGAACAAAACCCTGTCTGCTCCTGCCCCATCCTTACAATTGTCACTAGCTTGAGCCCATTGATGCAGCCACTGTGTCCCTCCACCTCTCTGAAAGTTTTACTCTTTTTAGCTGACCTTCTATTTTACAAAAACTGATACCCTTCTTGGAGGATTACTTCCTGCTAATAACATGTCCAAAATAAGTGAGAAGTATTGCCATCCTTGCCTCTAAAGAATATTCTGGCTATACTTCTTCCAAATCAGACTTGTTCATTCTTCTTGGAGTTCATGGTATATTGAAGATTCTTTACCAACACAACAACTCAAAGGCATCAATTCTTCTTTGCCAAGCCAGCCAAGTGCCGTCGAGTTGGATCCGACTCATGGCGACCCTAGGGGCCAGGGTAGAACTGACCCTCAGAGTATTCAAGGAGCGCCTGGTGGATTTGAACTGCTGATCTTGTGGTTAGCAGTAGTGGGACTTAACCCACTATACCACCAGGGTTTCCCAGTTCTTTAGTCGTCTTTATTCTTTGTCCAGCTGTCACATGGTTTCATGATTGAATTGTGTACACCCAAAAATGAGTGTATTAATTTGGCTGGACTGCAATTCTCTGTGTTGGATGATTATCCCCCATTTTGTCACTTAATGGGACTTTCCTGTGTGTTTTAATCCTATCACTATGATTTTGTTTTTTAAGGCCAATAATTTTTTTGGTTTCTTTGGTACTTTAGATGAAGATTTACAGACCAGACCAGTTGTTATGGAATAGTTAGTACACGTCTTGTTTTATGACGGTGGTCAGTGACCCTGCAGCACGTCACTACTCTCCCATCTCAACCTCGGGTGCCTCATTAACAGCTTTCTTGTCTCCCTCCTGCCATCTAGTCCTTGCCGCTAGATGGCATGCCCCTTTGTGTTCGTTTTGTTTTATGGGCCTGTCCAGTCTTGAGCTGAAGCTTGAGCTTCCGGAGTGACTTCCATACTGAGTTGAAAGACTATCCAAGGTCATACTCTCAGAGTTTTTCCAGTCTCTGTCAGGCCATCAAGTCTGGTCTTTCCCTTTGCATTAGAATTTTGCTCTACATTTTTCTCCCTCTCTGTCTAGGACCCTCTGATGTGATCCCTGTCAGAGCAGTCAGTGGTGGCAGCCAGGCAACATCTAGTTGCACTGGGTGCATTCTGGTAGGAGCTGCTGTAGATGTGGTACATTAGGCCTTTGGACTAATCTTCCCCTGTGACTTTAGTTTTCTTCTTTTTTCCTTGCTCTTAAAGGGCTGAGGCCAGTGGAGTGTCCTAGATGACTGCTCATAGGATTTTAAGACCTCAGATACTACTCACCAAAGTGGAATGTAGAACATTTGCTTTACAAAGTACATTAGGCCAGTTGAGCTAGGTGTTCCTCAAGGCCATGGTCCCCACAGCCCTCAGCCTAGCAATTTGGCCCCTCAGAGAGTATGGATGTGTCTATGGAGCTTCCATAACCTTGCCTTGCACAAACTGTGCTGACTCCCCCAGAAGTGTGTATCGTCTCACCCTTCACCGAAGTTACCATTTATGTGTGGTCTATCTAGTGTTTTTCCATTCCCAACCACCTTCCCTTGTAATCATCTGTTTTAGTTACCTGGTATTGCTCTAACAGAAAATACCACGAGTGGAAGGCTTCATGAAGAGACACTTTGTCAGTCTGGTAAGCCACAAATCCATTTATGAATTATAAGTCCATTCAGCATGAGAATTTGTCACAGTCCAGTGGGCTGAGTCCAAATCTGTTGAGAGCATCTCAGCACAGGAACTTCAGGCCCTGGGATGTGCTTTGCTCTCAGTCTTGGTGGTGTGAGGTTCCCAATTCTCTGCTTGCTTCCCTTTCCTTTTATCTCTTGTAGGATGAAAGGATAAAGTGTGGTGCAAGCCATACTCCAGGGAAACCCACTTTACAGTGGAACACAGAGTTGATCCTATGAAGGGATTTACAGTCTCACTCTAATCCTTTAACATACATCATAGGAAAATCACAAAATGGAGAACAATCAAAAAATATTGGGAATCATGGCCCAGGCACATGGCTACACATATTTTTGAGAGGACAAAATTCAATCCATGACACCATCAATGACTGTTTCTTCTTTATGATATCACTGTGATTTAATAAGATGGATATCAGTAGTTATATTGAATAGATCTACAAGACTGGTGGTGTGTTAAGCCTGTTTCTTTTGAGATGTAAAAGAAGTTAGCAGAGAGACATGGGCCTCATACCTCCAAGAAAGCAATGCCAGTAGCATAGCACATCCTTTGGACCTGAGATTCCTGGACTAAGATGCTCCCAGGCCAAAGGAACACTGATGCAACACGAGGACCTTCCTCCAGAACCAGAGGAGAAAAATTGCATTCCCCTGGAACCAGCACCCTGAATTTGGACTTCTAGCTTGCCAAAGACTGAACTTTTCTTTGTTAAAGCCGTCCACTTGTAGTATTTCTGTTGTAGTAGCCACTAGATGACTAAGATATATACATGCGTGTGAGGTGACTGAAAACATGTCTCAGGTCAGGTGCACTCAGTCTTTAAAGTGATATCTTTGTTTTCAACACTTTAAAAAGGTTTTTTGCAGATTTGCCCAATGAAATGCAATGGTTGATTTTTTGGCTGCTGCTTCTGTGGACATTGATTGTGGATCAAGGTAAAATGAAATCCTTGACAACTTCTCTCATTTCTCCATTTATCATAATGTTGCTTAATGATCCAGCTGGGGGGATTTTTGTTTTCTTCATGTTGAGGTGTAATCCATACTGAAGCCTACAATCTTTGATCTTCATCAGTAAGTGCTTCAAGTTTACTTTCAGCAAGAAATGTTGCATCATCTACGTAATGCACTCATTAATGAGTCTTCCTTAATACTGATGCATTCTTCTTCATATTGTACAAATTATTGGGTTATTCTCTCAGCATAAAGTTTGAATAAGTATGGTGAAGGAATACAATGCTGATTACACACTTTTGCAGATTTTAAACCACATAATATCTTCTTAGTCCATTTCAACAACCTCTTGATCTATGTACGGGTTCCACATGAGTACAACTATGTGCTGGAATTCTCATTCTTCCCAATAGTATCTATATTTTGTTACCATAAACACAGTCAAATTCCTTTGCATAGTCAATAAGACATAGTTAAACCTTTTTCTGGTACTCTCTGCTTTCAGCCAATATTCATCTGACACCAGTAATGCTGTCCTTCCTCCTGTGTCCTCTTCTAAATCCATCCTAAATCTCTTGCAGTTCCCTATCAATGTGCTGCTGCAACTATTTTTTAGTTATCTTCAGTAGATTTTTTTCTTGTGTGTGATATTAATGACAAATTGTTTGGTAGTATCCACATTCTGTTGCATCACATTTCTTTGGAATGGGCACAGAAAGCACTGTTTTCCAGTAAGTTGGCCAGGCAGTTGTCTTCCAAATTTCTTGGCAGATGAGTGAGCACTTCCAGAGCCGCATTCATTTGTTGAAGCATCTCAGTTGCTATTCTGTCAATTCCTAAAGCGTTGTTTCTTGCCAGTGCCTTCAGTGCAGCTTGGACTTATTCCCCCAACACCACTGGTTCCTAATCATATGCTACCTCCTGAACAGGTTGAACATTCACCAACTATTTTTGGTACAGTGAGTCTGTATTCTTTCTATCTTCTTTTGATGTTTCCTGTATAGTTTAATATTGTCCATGTAGAATGCTTCAATATTGCAATTCAAGATTTGAAATTTCCCTTCAGTTATTTTAGCTTGAGAAATTCTAAGTATGTTCTTCCCTTTTAGTTTCCTGTCTCCAGACATTTGTACATTTCATGATAATACTTTACTTTGTCTTCTCAAGCCACCCTTTGCAATATTCTGTTCATCTCTTTATCGTTTCTTTCACTTTAGCTGCTCTATGTTCCAAAGCAATTTTCAGAGTCCCTTGTAACACTTATTTTGGTCTTTTCTTTCTTTCCTGTCTTTTTTATGACCTCATGCTTTCTTCATGTCTGATATCCTTGATGTTATTCCAGTTCATCTGGTCTTTGGTCATACATTGGTGTTTAATGAATCAATTCTATTCTTGAGATGGTTTCTAAATACAAGCGGAGTATACTCAAGGTCAGACTTTGGCTCTTGTGGACTTGTTCTATTTTCTCCAGCTTCAACTTGAACTTGCATAGGAACAATTGATGGTCTATTCTGCACTTGTACCTTAGGCTTGTTCTGACTCGTGATGTTGAATTTCTTCATCATCTCTTTCCAGAGATGTAATCAATTTGATCTGTGTGTATTCTATTTGGTGAGGTCTACATATAGTCTTCATTTACACTGGTGAAAGAAAAAAAAGATATTTCCAATACAGAAATTGTTAGTCTTGCATAAATCCTGGGTCTTTTCCATAATAACCCAGGGTACATTTTCCAACCATCAATCCTTCTTTGTTTCCAGATTTCTCATTCTATTCATCAGCAGTTATCAATGCATCCTAATAACATGTTTGATTAATTTCAGACTGCAGAGGTCAGTAAAAGTCTTCAGTTTCTTCATCTTTGGCCTCAGTAGTCGGTGCATAAATTTGAATAATAGTCATTATTAACCAGTCTTCCTTGTAGGCATGTTAATAGTACCTTCATACTCCAGGAGAGATCTTTAAATATTCTTTTTTGACAATGAATATGATGCCATTCCTCTTCAATTTATCATTTCCAGCATAGTAACCCATATGATTTTCTAATTCATAATGGCTAATACCAGTCCATTTCAGAATATTAATGCCTAGAATATGTATAGCTTTGTGTTCCATTTCCTTTCCAATGAATTCTAGTTTTCCTAGATTCATAATTCATACCTTCCATGTTGGCGTGGCTTGGCATGTTCTGATTATTAATGGTTGTTTGTAGCTGTGTCTTATCATTTTGAGTTGTTCCTGAGAGCTTGCCTCCACCCGCATCATTAAGATCAACTCCACTTTGATGAATCATCTTTTCCCCAGTTATATTTTGAGTGCCTTCCAATCAAGAGGCACTATATCAGAAAATGTTCTGCTGCTATTCTTAAGTTTTTCACTGGCTAACTTTTTAGAAATCGACTTCCCATTCTTTCTTCCTCATCTGTCTTAGTCTGGAAGCTCAGCTGTAACCTGTCTGCCATGGGTGACCCTGTTGGTATTTGAAATACTAATGCCATAGCTTTTAACATTGCAGCAATAATCAAGTTGTCACAGTACCACAAACTAACAGATGTGTGGTGAGACCCTATGTAGCCAACTATAAATTTTCTATCTTCTAGTACAGGCCCTCCCTTACTCTCTTCCACAACTTCTCTCAACACTTTTTGTTGGCCCATGAATTCTTAGCTATATTCTATGAGCCATGGGCATGCCAATGTCTCCATGAAGTTGACTCCAAACCACCTTCCCAGTCACTTATAAACTATTACTCAAGTGACACTGTGCCTTGCTGAACTCAGAGCTTCTCTGACAGACTTGACAAGTTTTCTCAGCGAATAACCTCTCTCTGAGAAGGGAAGATCTGAATAATAAGGGATCAGCTCAGTGAGGTTTGGAGAAAGTGTATTCCGAAGAACAAATCCAAATGCTTTGGAGTTAGCGTTATAGATTAAATAGTCTCTATATAAAAGGATATTTTGAAGCTCTAGTACTTGTACCCTTGAAAGTGACTCTAATAATTTTATTGTGTTATGTTCATGGAGCCATATCAGAGTAGCAGGGACCCTAAATCTGATTCTTACTAAATGATGTCTTATCACAAGGCAAAACAGACACAAGGAGAAACACAGAAACAGGAGAAAGGCAGATGCCATGTCACAATTAAAAAAAAAAAATGCTCTGCCATCAAGTTGATTCCAACTCATGGTGACCCTATGACAGAGCAGAACTGCCCCATAGAGTTTCCAAGGTGCACTCGGCAGACTCAAACTGCCAACCTTTTGATTAGCAGAAACAGCACTTAACCACTGTGCTGTCGGAATTTACATGTCACAAAGCAGGCAGATAAATCCAGATCCAGGAATTTCTACCACTGCTGACAGGTACTAGAAGCTGAAAGAGACAGACATCCCTTCTTCTAGAGCTATCACCCCAAATTTTAAATTCAGGCCTCCTGAGCAGCAAGAAAATAGATTTCTGTTCTGTCAAGCTATTTTGTGGTATTCTATATAGCAACCCTGGGAAACTGAGACATTTAGGAGCAAACTTAACATGTTGAAGGCAGAGAATGAACGAGATAGATGTTAATGAACCAGAGGGTGAGAGTGTTGGGGGAAAAAATGCCATCACAAAGATAAGCTGGAGTCATATCACAGAGGGAAGATTACAGGGTAAGTCAAGAAATTTGAGAGAGAAAAGAGAGGTACAAGTCTATGTGGGTCTATATAAATTGACATAGATGTAAATATTTATGTGGAAACCCTGACGGTGTAGAGGTTAAGCGCTGTCTGCTAACCAAAAGGCCAGCAGTTCAAATCAGCCAGGTGCTCCTTGGAAGCTGTATGGAGCAGTTCTCCTCTGACCTACAGGGCCGCTGTGAGTGGGAATTGACTCGTTAGCAGTGACTTTGAAGTATATATGTACACTCAAACATTCCTTAGCTCTGTTTACTGAAAAAGCCTGAGCGGTGACACCCTAACAGAAATAAACATACCTAGATATACTTTGGTTTATAAATATCATTCTTAAGTTCAAGTAACCAGGGTTTTTAGAAAAACAGCTGATTCACCAATTAGGACAACAAAAGTACCGGACTAAACCTAGAAAATCTTATTGTGTCTAAGCATAAGAAAGTGCTAAAAGAATGATGGGGACCAGCAGAAGGGTACAAAAGCCAGCTTCAAGAGTCGTCATTTGGCCAAATGTAGGATGATATGGGCATCAAAATAATATTTTTAATCTAAATATATAACTTAATAAATGAAATGTTTAATAAGGGACAGGAATTTTAGTCTCCAAATACCACCTCATGCAATTCTTATTAATTACAAAAACAAAATGAGTAATTACAGCAGAGACGCTTTGCAGACATGATCTTAAATGCAATCAAAGTTCAGCCATTCATAATGAGACAAAGGAGGTCTGACAAGTCTGTTGTAAGTGCTACGTACCTCGTTGCTGAAAATCACTACACTCACCTTCCAAGCACTGCCCTTGGGAAGCTATGCACCGACCCCAGCGCCTAATACACCTTTGAAAGCAATTTTGGAACTCTTTTTGGAATGGCCATTATGCACGGTGACACGGTAGCAAGTTGGAGAACTTAATTGAATAGCTGTCTGTGAGGGAGTCGCTACTCATCTGATTTGGCCCCCAAGGAATTTTTCTTTACTAGAAGATAAAGGAAATGTTGAAAGGAAGACATTTTGGTGACATTCAGGACATCAAGGATAATACAGCACCGTCTCTGATGGCCACTCCAGAAAAAGAGTTCCAAAATTACTCTGAAGGGTGGACTAGGCGCTAGCTTCATTGTGTAGCTCCCCGAGGGGAATACTTAGAAGATGACTGTAGTGATAGTCAGCAATGAGGTTAAGTAGTACTTTTTCCAGGATGAGTTTGCAAACGTAATTGGCAGTCCTCATATGTCTCGTGATTTTTCTTCTAACTGTAAATAACCAGAATCTAATCAACAGGGAACATTAAATAAACCTAAATTTAGGGATAGTGTACAAAATATTATTTTTAAAAGTGTCAAATTCATGAAAGGCAAGGAAAGTGACACTATTTGGAACTTTCCAGACTACTAAGGTAATATGAGATAATTTCATACTCTATGCAAAATGTTATCGAGTAGAAAGTGATTCCTAAATCAAAGCATTTTGACAAATACTATTTTAAAATTATTTTTAATATGTTTATCTTTTCACATTTGTGTATTAGAAATTTTAGTTGATCACACTAAGTACTTTTTACTATCAATAAATTATACAGCCATAATATGTCAATAATCAAAGATAAAGTAAAAATTTCTTTGGGAAATACCAACAATGTTTATTTTTATTTTGTTATATCAAATGCATACTAGAAGATGGGATATTATAGCTATCTTTACCAATAAAAATAATTCAGATTTACTGACATATAGCTAAAATAATCCCTTTAAAAACAATAAAATGTTTCATTTCACTAATATCTAAACCACAGTTATATAACTACCTCTGAATCTTTGTTTAACACTAACATAAGTTTTTAAAGAATATTTCCATCAAAATTAATTTTTCATTCACTTATAGTTAGCAACTTGAACTTCAGTTAACTGAAAAGAAAAACAGTAACTGCTGATAGCAGTGCCTTGAATTTGTCCTTTGTCAGTCATTCGAATTATTTCCCTAAGTTTCGGTAACATTTTAAACCAAAGTAGGATTTGTAGCTGTCATCAGTTCTGTTATGCTTTTCTTTCATGACGCAGTTAAAAAGTAAGAACTCTTCAAAATGCTAAATTATGTGAGAGCATGAGCAATTACTTGTCGTCAGCTAAGATAAGCTGCTAGCACTCAGTGTCTTCACTCGGGCTTTACTGGACCGTAGACAACCTCTCTGGGTTGTCTCATAGAGCACCTAAAAGCATTTTCGCCCAGTGGTTCAGGCAACCTATATGTCAGACAGAAAAAATAAAACCCCTGTTCTCAGGTTTGTGTTTCCCTGGAGGAAGAAAACAGTTTGATGCAATTTGTCAAAAGCTGGAGTGGTACTTTAATGGACAATTTACTTTAACTGGCTGCAGTTATTGCAGAACTAAGGCCCAGAGCCCAAGATAAAAAATCCTTTTCAATTGGTTTTACTGAAGCAGATTTAATTCCCTAAGATTAACTAAGGGTATCTAACCTTTCATACTCCCCATTTATCTAAAAGCAATAAAAATAATACTAAAGCCTTTTCAGAGTCTGAGATTTCTTCATCTTTAATATGTGAAATATAATCAATTCCTTAAAACTGACAGTCTGATCAGATACCTGAGATAAACAGTGAATCAACAAAATAGCAAAAAAGTTGAAATAAAATATAACTTTTCCAAGTGCAAGAGTTTTCACTTCTTGAGAAGCTTCAAATAACCTCAAAACTTTATGAATAATAAACAGGTAGATGTATGCATATGTATATACATACACATAAACTTTTGTGTCATGGTGAAATTATCAAATAAAAAAATAAAAATTGAAAACACATTTTGACGTAAAAATTCAGGAATGTTTTTATTTTACATTAAATGGTAATGCAAATTACTGTAATATATGAGAAAGTTAACATAACCTAGTGCCTCCAAGGATAGGTTCTATAGTTTGCAAGTCAAAATCAAGTAGATGGCAACTAAAAACACCAGTTTTTCCATCACTATTAATTTTACATTACTATTTGCAAGATTTCAGGTTTTACTGAAAGCAATACCATTGTTTCTCTCTGCTTCAAAACCAAAACGAAGCTCATATTGACCTTATAGGCTAGAGCAGAATTGCCCAATAGTTTCCAAAGAGTGGCTGATATTTGAGCTACTGACTTTTTCGTTGGCTTTTAACCACTGCACCCCCAGAGCTCTCTCTGCTCCAGACTCCTTGATTAAAAGACTAACTCCAAGTGGCAGCAGATAAGAAGTGCTGAGTGTGGAGTACGCCTGCCTGAAGCTGATCATTCATTGCTGCAGCATGGACTAAGCTGGAAAAGTGGCCAGATACCCCCAGAGATGGTAAGGATGAAAAAAACTGCAGTGGTACAACACAAGAATCTGATACTTTGCTATCTTCCTGTGCAAATCTCTATATGCATAATACATAAAGTAACCTTTTCCAAAGGACTGTACAAGAGAAATGTGGCCACAGAAAATTTCAGGAGACACAAATCAACATTAACTATCCCAGTCTCCATCAATGCACTATTGCCTGTGACAATCTGCTAAGACGAGAGTTAGAGTCAACAGATAAACGTTAGCTTACATAAATATTGTATAGATTATTTTTCAGTAAAATGAATGTATATTTTGACAGCTATATATAAATAATATTTTCAAGTTAGCGCATGAACGTATTCAGAAAGCAAAAATCCCATACTTACAGCAACTTCTACACACCCTACAAAACAATTCTTCGGAATTTATGCTTTATAATTTTATTTTTGTGTGTGTATTGCAAAGAAGTGAATGCCCAGATAGTCTCAGCCTCCAAATGTAATCATTCTGTTATTGTGGAATTCTACTCATCAGTTAAAAAAATGAACTGGCATACAAAACAACATGGATGAACCTCAAAATAATTATGCTCGGTGAAAGACACCAGAGGAAAAGAGTAAACATCGACTGGTTCTATTTACATAAAATTCCAGAAACTACAAATTAGTCTATTACAAAAAAACAGATCAATGCTTACAAAGACAGAGCCATGGAAAGGGAAGGCAAGTGGAAAGGCTCAGGAAATTTGGGGCAGGAGTGATAATTCATTATCTGAATCACAGCTATGCTTTCACAGGTGTATACTTAAGTCAAAGATCAATTTCACATTAAAAATATAGGTAATGTATTGTACAGGAATTATCTCTCAACAAACCTGTTAAATAAAATGAAGCAAAGTTTCCTAAAAATAAAAAAATTGAGTAATTTATACTACTTAACGTAAAGCAACTGCTGCATTTTTTAACCACTATTACAATTATGAAATAAAACATATTCTTCTAGCACTAAGTAGTAGTAGTAGTCTTATGAAAAAAAAATTCCTGTTTTTACTTTACATTTTAAAATCAGATAAGATTCAGAGAATTCACCTTTTTAAAATCTCTATATACAAGATATTAAAGTTGTAAAAAATTTTAAATTACAAAGTGCAAACTTTAAAAATATAAGTGTATAATTGTAAAACTGTCTTTAGAGCATCATGACAGTTATTTACAGCTGGCTGAATTTTAAATTCTACCTTCTTAAAGACTGCAGTTGTACGAGTTTTCCTTTGCCTGCCATCACTACAAGCATAACAGAGGATCACGCAAACACCTTCAAACTTTCGCCCAGAAAGCTATCTAAATTGCTACTGAAACATTTCCTTTTCCTCTCCTACAGAAACAGGTAAACCAGTTACCAAATTATGCTATGAACTGATTTATAATTTTTAAAAGTCTAGAACATAAACTTATTTTTGAAATGTATGCACAGTACAACCACAAAACAACTTGCTTAGTATTTTTTCTCTCAAATTCCTCTTTACCTTATTAAGAGTATTCTTTGAGGTACAAAGCTTATTTTTCCCTACAGAAATTGGTGGCCACTGCAGTGACAATTTCTCAGACAGAGACATTTCCCCAAGCCCTGTAACATTCTATATTAGAAGTTTTATGTTATGGAAATAATCAGCACTTCTTTCTTTTTTTTAAACTGTGATTAAGTGAAAGTTTACAATCCAAATTAATTTTGCATGCCCATCTATCTGCAGCTCCTTCTGCTCTCCTTGCCCAGTGACAACACACGCCTCCTTTTCATTCTATGCTTGTCTATCCTCTTAACAATCTCCTGTCTCCTCCTCTCCACCCTCTTCCTCTCCACCCTCTTCCCTCCCATCTAGAAAGAGACCGGTAGGACAGGATCCTATAAATGCATAGAACCATAAAGTACACACACAATATGGTCACAGTATGTCCCTGAGTCCAGGCCATTTTTTTCTGAAGAGTTGACCTCAGTAGTATTTTCTAGACAGGGTCAGCAACGCATCTAAGGGTTGTGCTCCCAGGGGATCCCCCAGATCATCAGATCAACCGTTGTGGTCTTTTAGTAGAGTTCTTGAAACGCACCGTTCTTCTTCTCATGTTGCCACAGGGACTCAACATCATGTGCCCCAGAGCTGTCTTTGGCAATGGCTGGACACCATCTGGTTCTTCTGGTCACATGTTGACACAGTCTCTCACTCACGTGGGTCCTTCTGGTTTCTGCCCTCTTTTTTTGTCTTGTTTTTGTTGTTCTCAGTGATCACATGTTCCGGCTGAGCTGGACCATTTGGTGTACCTCAGATGGCAGCTTGCTAGCTTTTAAGACCCCTCATACCACTCACCAATATGGGATGCAGAAGACTCTCCTAACAATAGGCTAGTTATGCCAATTGGCCTTGATGTCCCCCAACAGTATGGTCCTCAGATCCCGCCCCTGCTACTCTGTCCTTGCAATATTGGGTTGAGATTAGAAGAGTTTTAAGTTTATTAATCAGCACTTCTGATACAACATTTTTGTGGTGTCATTTCCCATTGTATCTCAATGATAAATTGCTCAAAATTGTGTATCACTGAAAGTATTTTCCTGTGGTTTCTTTAGACCAGTTCTAGTTCCCTATTCTTTGTAAGAATTTTATTAATCTTAACTCCTTTATTAAATAGATGATTATTTTTTATCTTTGTTGGCTTTTATTTTTTAAAATAGAGCTTTTCCAGAGATTCCAAAATTCATGATTTAATACAGTTGAGGCAAATCATTTAGCAGGTAGCCTTTTACACAAATTAACTAACAAGTATTTCTTCTATGTTATATCTTGAGGTGATTAAGCATGCAAATTCTAGAATGATATTGTCTGAGATATGTTATCTCAATCCAAGTAGGTTAGAATGTCTTCCTGTTTGGGGTTCTGAAAATCTTCT
This sequence comes from Heterohyrax brucei, assembly GCA_028571685.1. Taxonomy (NCBI): domain Eukaryota; kingdom Metazoa; phylum Chordata; class Mammalia; order Hyracoidea; family Procaviidae; genus Heterohyrax; species Heterohyrax brucei. Next base: position 93,847,103 of record CM053146.1, read on the forward strand.
CTATGAAGTCTATAGTCCCCAGCAGCAAATCTGTGTCCCTTCTTTGTTTTTAGTTTTGCCTTTTTTTTTCTTTGTTAATAAAAGCAATGTTGATCATTGTATAAAATATGGAAAAAGCAAAAATGAAAGTTATTGACAATCCAAGCCATTATTGATATTATATATTTATGTTTCTCTATATATATTTATGCATATGCTGTTGTTGTTGTTGCATGTCCCCAAGTCAATTCCAAATCATAGCAACCCTATGTGGCTAAGTAGAACTGCCCCATAGGGTTCTAAGACTGTAATCTTTATGGGAACAAAATATATACTATTACTTAAAAAAAGAAGATATTTATTCTGCTGATGCTTCATATTTACCTTTTTTACTGAGTGGTATATCATGAACAATTTAGCACCCACAAAATATTATTTTGTAATGTAAGTTTGATTCCTGTGTAGCATTCCATTCCACAATAGTTTGGAAATATGTAACCTATTTAGCCGATTTCCTTTTCAAGTCTTTCACATATATAGTTATATTTTAGCACATCTGTGACCTTTTGTTTTTGGGGTTTTTTTTGTTTGTTTACTTTTTTTGGAGACTTTGTGGCACAGTGATTCAGCACTATGTCCACTAGCCAAGAGGTCACCATTTCAAAACCACCATCCCACCAGCTGCTCATTGGAAACCCTGTAGGGCGACTGTGAGTCAGAATTGACTCAATGGCAATGAGTTTGCATTTTGTTTCATGATTATTTTGTTAAATACTTGCAAGTTGAACAACTAGGTCAAAAGGTGACTGTATTCCTAAGGCTTTTACATCACATTGACAAAACGATCTGCAAAAGATTAGACCAAATGTCTCATTCAGCAGCAGATTCATTACCTCAGAAATGGATATGCCAAATACATAATATCTTTCAGGCTCTTCAATACTCTGCAGGCAAACATACGTACTTGGCAGAAAATTAGAACTTAGAGCCAATTGCAAACAAAGCACCAGATCATTACTTAAAAACAATAGTGAATTTAATTATGTTTCATATTATTTTCCATTTTTACCTTTGAACACCACCTCTCATCTGTCAGTTTGTTTTACTGTGGTAGCTTAGGTGTTGCTGTGTAAAGCTATGCCACTGGTATTTCAAATACCAGCAGGATCACCTATGGTGTTCAGTTTTCTGTGGAACTTCCAGACTAAGAGAAAAAAAAATAATAATAACCTTACCAGTAAGAAACGTATGACTAGCAGTGGAACATATTCTGTTATACTACTGGAAGAAAAGCCCCTCAGGTTGGAAGCACTGCAAATATGACCCAGTGAAGAGCTGCTTCCTTTAAGCAGGGTCAAACTTCATGTGGTACAGCTTTGGAGACCTTCACTTACCGATGTAGCAGGACTCAAAAGGAGATGCACTGAAGGCATTGATGAAAATAAAGCCTCTAAAGCTGACAGAACACCAGTTGAGATATGTCAACAAACAGATGCAATGCTGGAAGGTGTTTATACATCCATGACAAGAAATTCGGAAGAGAGTCACCTGACCAACTGACTGGAAGACATCCATGTAAGTGCCCATTCCAAAGAGAAGTGAGCCAGTAGAATGTGGAAATTATCAAAGACTATGGTCGCCATGAGTCGGATCTGACTCGACGGCACTTGGCTTGGCATTGTTAATGTCACACACAAATAAAATTCTAGTGACAGGGAACTGCAGAAATTCAAACTGGTTTCAGAAAACGACATAGAAAAAAGATGGATCTTGGATACAAGGAAATACTAGAAAGATGTTTGCTTTTGTTTTATTGACTATGCAAAGGCTTTCAGTTGTATGTACCAAGACAAGTTATGGATAACATTATGAAGAATGAGAATTCCAGAACATTTAATTGTGTACATTGTAACCTGTACATAGACTAAGATAAAGCTGCTCAAACAGAGCAAGAGGATATACCATGGTTTGAAATAGGAAAAGATGTATGTCAAGGTTGTACCCCTTAACCATACATATTCACTTTGTATGATGAATGAATAACATGAGAATCTGGACTGTATGAAGAACAACAAGGCATCAGTTTTGAAGGACAAATCATTAACAAAGTGTTATATGCGGATATTACAAAGATAATTTCTGCAAGTTAAGAGGTCTTGAAGGAGTTTCTGGTAATTATACCTCAACATAACAAAAACAGAAATACTCACAACTGGACCAAAAAGCAACATCATGATAAACATACTGAAGTTGAGAAGGGTTTTGTTTTACTTGGATCCACAATCAATGCTACTGGAAGCAGCATTCGGTTTACAAAGAATATTGAATATACCATGGGTGTCAGAACAGACAAATCTGTCTTGGAAGAGGTACAGCCAGAATGCTCCTTAGTAGAAAGAATAGCCATTCTAGATTTTGTCTCATACTTTGGTCATGTTATCAGGAAGTAGCAGCCCCTGGAGTAGGATATCTGTTTACCAGAGACGCAATGAAAAATAGGAAGACCCTCAAGGAGAAGCACTGATATAGCAGCTACAACAATGGGTTCCAACAAAGCAACGATTTTGAGGATGGCAGAAGATCAAGCCATGTTTCCTTTTGTTGCACACAGGATCACTATGAGTATGAACCTACTCAACAGTACCTAAGAACAACAAAAACAAAGCTAAGCAATATCTAAATAAGAGAATAACAGAGAATTCATGATCATTCTGTGTTTGGGGAAAGAAAATCATTTTTAAAGTGTTACATAAACCAAAACCAAACTCCTTGCTATGGAGCCATGTCTGAATCACAACGACCATAAAGCACAAAGGAGAACTGCCCCATAGGGTTTCCAGCACTGGGATCTTTATGGTAGCAGACAGATGCATCTTTTTCCCACAAAGTGGCTACTAGGTTCAACTGCTAACCTCTCAGTTAACAGCCATGCACTTTAACCACTGAGCATCTAGGACATCTGTAAGTTTTACATAGATAGATAGACCATGGATAAATATTAAAATCATACTTTACACAGAAGTCTTAATGTGTTTCAAGAAAAGAACAGTAAGAGACTCATAATGATTTATATATCAAATATTTTTGGTATAAAAAATGTAAGGAAAACTATTTCCAGTTTTTTGTTTTTGTTTTTCCCTTTGTTTTCAGCTTGAATATATCACAACTGGAATGCCAGTAAAATAAAGCAACATATCTAACTGTACAATGACTGTAAAATCTCAAAATCTTGTTGATAGTTCATAATCTTAAGATGAAATTTGAAAATAGAAAACCTTTTTAGCTCTTTAAGGATCCTTTCTTCTGTTTAAAAAGTTCATGTTTATTCTTGTTTTGGAAATATGTCTAGAGCCTTTACAACCTTAATAAGAAAGTCAAGCAATTGTAATCAGTGGAAAACTATAATATTTGTTCTTTTTGTCAAGAAATATCAAAAAGTTAAGTTTCAGACAATTATTTACTATTTTTCTTTTTGGAAAAATAGACATTAATATTGTAAGCCACATATTAAGGTATATTTTCTAATGTCAGCCTTCCTACCACACTCCCCTTAGTATCCTAACTCTACCAAAATAAGTATAACAATAAAGTGCTTTGGAAAGATTTTGTTAACCAAGTGAGTATATTTATTTTTCCAGATATGATCTTTTCTTACACATATAGAAATTTTTTAACAACTTCATAATTCATACAAGTCAATAAGCAAAAATTCATATCAAGTAATGTGAATAATCAGAGGTATATGAATTACAGACTTTTATAGGAGGAAAGTGAAAAATTAGAGATTAATTTGAACACAGTGCTAATGCTGAGCAAGCATAAAAGATATCCTAAATTAAATTCTAAGGTGTTAAGGTTTTATCTGTAAGGAACAGAGAGCAACTGAAGTTTTTAAAGAATTATTTGTTAACATTTTTGTGTAAAAATGTATAGCGTGAATTAGAATGGTGAGGCAACAGAGTAGTGAGACCAACCTGAAGGCTACTAAACTCATCCAAAAGTGAGATGATAATATACTGAAATAGATTAGAGGTGGTGGTAGTAATAAAGAGATATGTAGATAAATTTTAGAAGGACTTAAAATTAGAACTCTCTCACTAAATATTCATTCATTTAAATCATTAACTTTACGTTCTATGCTTTATAGTGGTTAAACTTTAAAATATGTATTATCTTAGATTTTTCTGAGCCTAAAGTAATACATTTTGTTTTCAATATGTTAGAGAATAGGCTAATTGTTTCAAAGCAATTTTTTTAAAGTGAAAAAAAGTCAGTAAATTATCTTGCAAATTCAGCTGTATATTGTCTTTCTTGGGATAATGCTGATCTTATGCTATATAGGCATATTAAAGTCACATGTAACAGAATCAAAGATGAGAGAAAAGCATTGTTTCTTTTTACTGATGGATTTCTAAAAATCACCTAACACTTCTCAGTTTAATTTACGGTCTCCAGTGTAACAACTCATTTTCCAAATAAAGTCTTGGTAAATCATTTTTATTGACACTGATGAAATCAAGAATGGCAGTCATAACATCTCAGCAGAGTTTCTGGGACAGTATTTTTGTCCTACTTTCCAGTCAAATAAATTACAAAGTGGGATTCCTCGTCAGAAGCACCACAGTATTGTAAGAAACAAAATTGCTCTTAAAACCAAAGTGAAAGGCCTTTAACAGAAAAATTGGGATCAGGCCCTTTTTCATGTACCAGACAAATCCAGAATCAGTTTAACACATTCTGTGATCTGTGAGTAAAAAATAATTGATATTTGATCAATGATGGTGTTGAGAGCATAAAGGTTTTCAGGCATTCATGGCAGTAAATTGACACATAATAAAGTTTTTAACTTACTGAACATAACAAATGTCTACAAACATAATGAAAACTATATGGTAATGGCTATAGAGGTTGATCAAAACGTGAAATGTATAATAAAGGAATCAAATAGCACATTTAATATCAGTGCTAACTCTATTTCTCCACAGATAATGGCTATAAATCAGGGCAGCACAGCTGAGTGACTCCTCACATCCCATGAAGTGATTTTCTACACAATAACGTGGAGTTTTTCTTTAAAATTTAATTTTTGGAATCTCATGTGATCAGTGCTGCATAGGATTTAAGTCAGTACTCAAAAGATAGGAAAATCTCATCAAAAGTTGCCCTGCAGCTCACTCATCTTAACCTCGAAACCAAACCTTGTTGTCATGGAGTTTCAGTCCAACTCATAGCAATCCAAGAGGACAGAGTAGAACTGCCCCGTGGAGTTTCTATGGAGCAGCTGATGGACTTGAACTGCTAACCTTCTGGTTAGCACCTGAGCTTTTAACCCACTCTTTTACCAGGATTCCGTCTTATCTTATAAACAAACCAAACCCATTGCCATCGAGTCAAATTGAACTTACAGTGACCCTATGAGACAGAGTAGAACCACTCTGCAGCATTTCCAGGGAGTGCTTGTATCAAACTGCTAACCTTCTGTTTAGCACATATAGCACGTAACCAGAAGGCAACCAATGATTCCTCTTCATCTTAGGTACCCTTAATATTCATATGCAATTTGGCCTTGTAAGAGTATATCCAACTGGCATGTCTATTTGAAATAGATTGTATCTCACCAGAACATATGTGAAATTTATTTGGCATACTTTTAGATGGTAAAAGTAACTTACCTAGGGTATTTGGAGAAAATAATACCTAAGAGAAAAAAAGAGATGTGAACAGTTCTATCTGACATGCTTACCTGGAGACAGCCGCTGTTAGTATTTTGATATTTCTCACCTTTTTTAATGTATCACTCTTTTTCTAAAGGAAGATCTTCACTTAGAGAAAAATCAAACTATGCAAAAATGCCGAAAGCAAGTAGACATAATTATTTTGCAATTTCTCTTTCCATTTCCTCTGCTATACTACTGTTTTAATTGTCATCAAATTGATTCCAGCTCTACTCTACTTTCTCCACTACAAGGAGAGTATCAGCTTCCTGATAAGGCTTCCCTTTCTTCTTGCCCCAGCTTAAGATGTGTGTTAGTTACAACTTATTCTCACCGTGGCTGTATTCAGAACACTAAGTATCATATTTACATCTGTCTCTTGCTTCATCAACCTATCTATTGGCTCTACATATTTGAATAAGTAAACTAGAGCAAAGTTTATTTCTCTTCCTCTTTCATCATTCAAATTTCTGTCAGCTATACTATCAGTTTTGATTCTGAAACTGTAAACTTTCTGTATATTATCAGTGGAGATATTCCATAATTTTAAAGCTGATTAAGTAGTCACTATAATAGTGTCCACTATTGGAGCAAATAGTGTTATTGGCCTCACAGAAAGGGAAATTTACTTCTATTTCACTAAATCCTAAACTTTTTCTGCTCACAGACAAATACTTCAAAGAGTTAAGGTTCAGTAGAGTCACTGAATGATTTTTGACTCTGTTTCTTTCAGATTATACTCAGCTGCTCCTCGTTGTTGTATCTTATGCCTTGCTATTTGGGGCTGTGGAAAGAATTACAGATGCATAATCAATTTCCCTCAGAACTTTCCTTTGCCATCCTAGTAAGTAATCTACTATCATTTGTTTATAAAATCTTCTACTTGTTTATGCTTAAAAACTTCAGTCCTAGGTTGGGGCCAAGATGGTGGACTAGACACATATCTCCTCAATTCCTTCTGAGAACTAAGGCCTGGAGCGATTATTGAATGGAGCATTCAGGACATCCAGGGAGCCACAGGATACAGCATGGGGCTGTCAGGTTGGACTACACACCACTAAACAGGAAACTACCTCTCTCTAACACAAGGCAGCACACCCTGAGCCCTGATCCTGCTGACTCACCACTTGGGCAGACTACAGGTACTGACACTGTCTTTGTTATCTGGGAGGTGGGGGATGGGCATAAGCCAGCAAATACGCTGAACTTCAGGGCTAAAGTAAACAGTGTATAGTGCAGCAGAGAGACAGTGTGTGGGACAGCCACATTTTGAGAGCCCAGCTGCTGACTGAAGGCATCACTGACCCTCCACCCTCTCTTTTCTGAACTATGCCATAGATTCTGCTGTTTCATGGCAAGAACGGCAGCTTGGCCAGGACACCATCTTGGTAGGCTGGCAGGCAGCATCACACAATTGGAGGTCTCAGCAGGAGCTAATTCCCCAGCTGATAAGCAGTGTCAGTCTGGAAAGCACTTTTCCAGCAGAAAGGCTGTGTTTAGGAGAGTGTTACCCTATGAGTAGAGCCCCCTGAGGGTGACAGCAAGGCCATAACCCCTTCCTACTTTAAATTACATCATAGCATCTGGGGATGGCTGAAGAGATGCTTTCATTGTCAGTCAGAAGACAGGACCTGCCACACCTGATGGCTTGACTGATTTGGGCAGCTGTCAGACAGCTCCTAGCATTTTCAAAATAAGACTGCCTGGAGAAATAACTGCTGAGCAGCATGGTGGCATCTCCACCAGTATTCACTGACCCACATCATAGAACCACCTACAGCCCCCAGTGACTCCATAATTAGAGAAATTGTCTTTGCCAGCCAGGAGGCAGAAACTGCCACCCTAGAGAGTCCACTGAGGCCAGTCACTAGACAGAGGTAGCTGGTGACCAACTCCCTTCTCAGAACCACACCTCAGCTCCTGTTGAGGTAACACTAGAGAAACAAAACAGCCTCTAGATGACACAAAGGCAAAAAATGATTGCTACCCATTTAAAGAAACAATTCACTATTGATCTGGAAAACTCCGAAAATATAAAACCAAAAAACTGCACAGAAGAAGAAGGCTTTCTGAAACTATTGGAGGTGAAGTACAAAAGAAATATGCATACAACCCTTCTAGAGGTTAAACAGAATACAGCAGAACAAAAGGAAAAATTAAGTGAACTATTTGAACTGATAGAGCATCAACAATCTAAAATCCAGCAGATCAGTAACAAAATTACAGAATTAGACAATTCAATCCAAAGACGACAGAGCAGAATTGAGGAGATGAAAGTCAGACTTAGTGACCTCGAGGACAGAGCAATTGACACTAGCATTTATGAGGAGAAAGCATAGAAAAGAAATAAGAAATATGAAGAAGCATTAAGAAACATGTGGGACTCTAGTAAGAGGAATAATCTACAGATAGGAGTTCCTGAACAGGGAGAGATAGCTGAAAACACAGAAAGTATTGTCGTAGAGTTGCTGACAGAAAACTTCCTTGAAATTATGAAAGAAGAGAACAAAGATATCCAAGATGCTTGTCAAACACCATGAAAAGTAGATCCCAAAAGAAAGACACCAAGACATATTATAATCAAATTTAATAAAATGAAACATAAACAGATTTTCTTAAAGTCAGCAAGGCTCGAAGCAAAGCTAACATTCAGAGGGAAGTCCTGTAAGCTTTCACCTGAGATCGCAGCAGAAATGATGTTGGCAAGAAGGCAGTGGTATGATGCGTTCAAAACCCTCAAGGAGAAGGAGAAAAAATTCAAACCAAGACTTATACATCCCTCAAAACTGCCTCTCAAATATGAAGATGAAATTAAGAAATTTGCAGAAAAACAGAAGCTTAGTGATTTGGAAAAGCCAAACCAAAACTACAAGAAATGCTGAAAGAAACTCTTCGCTTAGGAAAAAAAAAAAAAAAATCATTAAGTTTCTGTTTAAGAAGGCAATTCAGGACACAGCATCCAGAATTCTGCTCTGTTAGGGAAGTCACAAAACTCAATCAAAGCTACAATATTAAAACAATAGAACCAGTGATCATATCATGAAAATTATGACACCACCACATTAAAAAGAGGGGTATACTACAGTAGTTGTAGCCCTTTCAGATAGAGAGGAAATTAAAAAGATATGACATTAAAATTCAGTTTAAACTTAGAATCTTAAGGGGGAATCATAGGGCAAGCCCCAAAGCACAATAACAATGTAACATATCAAAACAAGAAATGTAAGACAGGAGTCTCAACAAACACAAAACCAACACTGAAAAATATGAAAAGCCAACTCATAAAGAAGAATGACCCAGAACAGAATATTAAGAGCAAAAGAGAAAACGTCAACACAAAAATAAATCTATCAAAATGAGAGCACTAAAGACATACCTATCAATAATTGCACTGAATGTAAACAAACTGAATGCTCCAATAAAGAGGCAACAAGGGACATCCTGGATCAAAAGACAGGACCTGTCTATATGTTGATTACAAGAAACACACTTTAGACTCAAGGACATAAACAAACTGAAAATTAAAGGATGGAATAGTATACAACAAGCTACAAACATAGAAAGAAAAGCAGGTGTGGCAATACTAATGTCAGATAACATAGATTTTAATGTAAAATCCACCATCGTGGACAAAGATGGACACTATTTATTGCTGAAATGTTCAATACACAAGCAGGACTTAACAATATTGAATATTTATGCACTCAAAAGCAGAGCATCTAAATACATTGAACAAAGACTGACTACCTTGAAAAATGAGATACATCGCTCCACAGTAACAGTTGGAAACTTCAACGTTCCACTTTCAGTAAAGTACAGATCATCCAGAAAAAAGCTCAGTGAAGACACAGAAGATCTTATTGCAACAATTAACCAGTTAGACCTCATTAACATTTATACAACTTCTTATCCATTAACAGATAAGTATACCTTCTTCTCCAATGCACATGGAACATTTTCCAGAATAGCCCATGTGCTAGGACATAAAGCAAGTCTCAACAAAATCCAAACCATTGAATGATTGCAAAGCATCTCCTCAGACCACAAAGCCATAAAAGTCAAAAGCAAAAGCAGAAAAAACATAGGTAGTAATTTGAACTCATGGAAACTGAACAAAACCTTGCTCAAAAATCCATGGCTTATAGTACAAATCAAGGATGAAATCAAGAAATTTATGGAATCAAATGAGAATGGAAAGACATCCCTACCAGAACCTACGGGATACAGGAAAAGCAGTCCTCAGAGGTCAATTTATCTCTTGGAAATAGCAGTCAAGAAATCAAAAGGCACATTGCACTGGGAAAATCTGCTGAAAAGGACCTTCAGAGTATTCAAAAGTAAGGATGTCACCTTGAACACTAAATTGCACCTGCCCTAAAGCATGATATTTTTAGTCACATCATATGCATGTGAAAGCTGGACCATGAACAAAGAAGACAGATGAAGAATTGATGCCTTTGAACTGTGGTATTGGAGAAGAATGTTGAATGTACCGTGGACCTCCAAAAGAACAAACAAATCTGTTCTGGAAGAATTACAACCATAGTGCTCCTTGGAAGCAGAGATGGCAAGACTATGTCTTACATACTTTGGACATGTTGTCAGGAAAGACCACTCCCTGGAGAAGGACATCAAGCTTGGTAGAGTGGAGGGTCAGTGAAAAAGAGGAAGACCCTCAATGAAACTGATTGACACAGTGGCCTCAACAAAGGGCTCAAGCATAAAAACACTATCGACATACGGCAAGACCAGGCAGTGTTTCATTCTGTTGTTCATAGGGTCACTATGAGTTGGAACCAACTTGACAGTACCTAACAACAACATAAACAAAGGAAGAAACTGAAAAATTAATCAAAAAACTACCAGCAAAAAAAAGTCCTGGACCACATGGCTTCACTGCAGAAATCTACCAAACCTTTAGAGAAGAGTTAACTCCAATACTCATAAGACTATTTCACAGCATAGAAAGAGATGGAATACTCCCAAATTCACTCTTTGAAGCCAGCATAACCCTGGTACCAAAGCCAGGGAAAAGTCCCACAAAAAAAAGAAAATTACAGACCTATATCACTCAATAAACTAGATGCAAAAATTTTCAACAAAATCCTTGCCAATAGAACTCAACAACATATCAAAAAAATAATTCATCATAACTGAGTTCAATTCATACCAGGGATGCAAGGCTGGTTCAACATCAGAAAAACAATTAATGTGATCAACCACATAAATAATACAAAAGAGAAGACTCACCTGATTTTGACAATTGATGCATAAAAGGCATTCAAAAAAGTCCAACACTATTCATGCTAAAAACTCTCAGCAAAATAGGAATAGAGATGAAATTCCTCAATTTCCTATGCAAAGCCAACTGCCTACATCATCCTGACTGGAGAGAGACTGAAAGAATTCCCCTTGAGAATGGGAACTAGACAAGGATACCCACTCTCACCACTTCTATTCAACATTGTACTAGAAGTTCTAGCAAGAGCAATTAGATGAGACAAAAAAAGGGCTTCCACATCAGCAAACAAGTAAAAATCTCCTTATCTGCAGATGATATCATTCTATATGCAGAGAATACTAAAGAATCCATAAGTAAATTACTTGAACTAGTAGAAGAGTTCAGCAAATTATCAGGATATATGATAAATGTAAGTAAATCTGTAGGATTCCTTTATACCAACAAAGAGATCATCAAAGAAGAAATCATCAAATCAATACTATTTACTATAACCCCCAAGAAAATAAAATATTTATGAATAAATCTAACTCCAGAAATAAGAGAACTATACATGGAGAGCTCAAGATCTTACTGCAAGAAAGCGAGAGTTACATAAGCGGAGAAACCTACCTTGCTCGTGGATAGGAAGACTTAACACTGTGCAAATGTCTATTTTATCTGAAACAACCTACATATACAGTGTAGTCCCAATAGAAATTCCAGTGACATTTTTTAATGAGATGGAAAAACAAATCACCAACTTTGTTCGGAAAGGGAAAAAACACAGGAGGAGTAAAGCACTACTGAAGAAGAGGAACACACTGTGAGGCTTCACACTGACTAAGCTTGGAGCCTATTACACTGCCACAGTAATCAAAACAGCCTGGTACTGGTACAAAAACAGATAGGTCAGTGAAGCAGAATCAAGACCCCAGAGATGACATCATCTTCCTATGAACAACTGATATTTGACAAAGACATTAAACTGGGGTAAAAACAATCTCTTCAACAAACAGTGCTGGCTATATTGGATATCCATGTGCAAAAATTTGAAACAAGACAGATATCTCACACTTCACACAAAAACTAACTCAAATTGGATAAAGACTAAAATATTAAACCTAAAATGATAAAGATCACACAAGAAAAAATAGGGTCAACAATAGAAGTTTTAATACACAGCTTAGCCAAGTTCGAAATCTGACAAAGCATGATCAACAGAAGAGAAAATAGATAGATAGGAACTACTAAGAATCAAACACTTTTGCTCATCCAAAGACTTTATCTAAAGAATTAAAAGACCATCTACAGAATGGGAAAAAACACTTGGCAACTACACATCAGACTAATGTCTGATCTCCATAATCTACAAGGTACTGCAAAATATCAACAAGAACAAGGTAAATAACTCAACTGAGTGATGGGCAAAGGAGATGGACAAATACTTCACCAAAGAGGACAACATCCAGGCAGGCAAAAGACAGATGAGGAAATGCTCATGATTATTAGCTATTAGAGCAATCCAAATCAAAACTACAATGAGATACCATCTCACCCCATGAGCTAAAAAATGCAAAACACTAAATGCTGGAGAGGCTGTGGAGACAGTGGAGCTCTCCTACATGACTGGTGGGATTGAAAAATGGTACAATTTCTTTGGAAAGCAATTTGGCACTTCCCTAAAATCTAGAAATAGATATACCATTTGATCGAGTAACCCCACTGCTTGGAATATATCCTACAGAATCAAAGGCAGTCACATGAACAGATACATGCACAATGAATGTTTATTGCAGCACCATACAAAATAGCAAAATGTGGAATCAACCCAGATGCCCAACAACAGATGAAAGGATAAACAAATTATGGTATATACACTCAATGGAACACTATCCACTGATAAAGAACAGTGATGATTTTAAGAAGCAACTCATAACCTGGTTTCAATAGGAAGACATTATGCTGACTGAAATTAGTCAGTGGCAAAAGGACAAATATTGCATGAGACTCCAGTTTAAGGACTCAAAAATAAACTTAGTAAGAAGAAAAGACTTATTTAATGGTTACACAGGTGGGGAGGGAAGAAGAGGGCTAGTCATAGATTAGATAGTTGATAGAAATTTGGTTGGGTGAAAGCCGTGACAGCACACAGTAGAAAGATCAGCTTAATTGGACTTCAACATAATTGAAAACTCTTCTAATTTTAACCCAATATTGTAAGGATTCAGTGGCAGGGGTGGAGGTCAGGTGATCACACTCTCAGGGGACTTTAAGGCCAACTGGCATAAATCGCCTATTGCTAACAGAGTCTTCTGCACCCTGTGCTGGTGAGTGACATATGGGCTCTCAAAACTAGCAAGCTGCCACCTGAGGTACATACACCAAATGGTCCCAACTCATCTAGAACAGATGATCACCAAGAACAACAAAGACACAAGGGAAAAAGACCCCAAGAGACAGAGGACTCATGTGAATGGGTGATTGTATCAACATGTGGCCAGAAGAATCAGTCGGTGCGTGGCCATCACCATAGTAAGCCGCGATGGAACACACAATGTTGAGTCCCAGTGGCAACACCAGAAAAAAAGGGGGGAACCTCAAGAACTTCACTAAAAGACTACAACTGATGGTCAAGTGATCTGGAGGTTCCCCTGGGAGTGTTGCCCCTGGACCTGCTGCTTCCCCTGACCAGAAAATATTACCGAGGTCAGCTATTCAGACAGGAATGAACTATACTCAAGTACACAGTGTGACCATATGGTGTGTGTAGTTTATGACTGTATGCATCTAGAAGATGCTGTCCCACTGGCCTCTTGCTAGAAGGGAGAGGAGAGGGGAGAGAAGAGGGGATAGGAGATTATCAAGAGGATAAGATATGTATAAGACAAAAAGGGGGAGGGTGCTATCCCCAGGCAAGAGAGCAGAAGAAGCTACAGATAGGTGGGCATGCAAATTTAATTTGGGTTGTATACTTTCACTTAATCATCATAATAAAAAAAAATCCTAAAACATTTCAAGACACACTGTAACATCTTTAACATAATAATACTATGATGAAAACAATGTTTTAACACACACACACTGAAAACAAAAAACTTAGATCCTTTAATTTTTAACCTCAAGCTCTGAAATCTCACAGGGATATGTCTTTCCCATGCCAATTTCCACCAATAATTTATGAAGTCTTTTTTTATGCTCATCTTTTGACAATTAATGGGCCTTTTCAACCCAAAGAATTTGAATTTTTATTCATATCTTTTCCTAATTTATTTTTTCTTCACTTTTAAACTCCAAAGTGTTTATTTAAAGAAAAAGTATTCGTTGTTGGTATATTTGTCTTCTTAGCAATATGAGTGTAACATCCTGAGCATACCTTTATTTGCTGAATTTGTCACATCAAATCACAACTATCCTTTTTTGGTCTACCCAACTTGACAGTGAACTCTGTTGGAGAAAGGACTGTCATTCTTTTCTGTGTTCCCATACAGCCTGAAAAACAGCAGGTAATCAACAACCATTTGTTGAACTAAACTGAATTTAATATATGGTATGAAAATTATCTTTACCTTTTAAATTTGAAATGAAGGAAACTGAATTATCATCTAAAGATGATGAGCAATATTTATATTAAGAGGATTTTTTTCCTTACAAATACAGTAAACAATCTGTTAACTGACTGCTACAAACTTGCTGCATTCCAAAGTATCAGCCGAGAACCTGTACACACTTGATTGGTAGGACTGTTCTCTAGGACAGCAACTGAGATCTACTTTCACAAAATTGTTAACATAGGTATGAGGCTATCCCTTGACAAGACCTGCTGTCTTGTCTGGACATTATTCAGGTTGGTAAAGGCCACCAATTGAGAGTTTTTTTGATTATCTAGGTTATACTGAGGAGTCCCTGTATGATGCAACATTTGACACACTGCACTACAAACCAAAAAGTGGCATTTAGATTCCAGACAGAGGACCCTCTGCAAAAAGGTCTGACGATTTATTTCCAAAAAATCCATCATTGTAAGCTCTATGGAGCACAGTTACACTCTTCCACTTGAGGTCACCATGAGTAGGATCAATTTAGCAACCAAAAACCAAACCCATTGCTATGGAGTCAATTCCAACTCCTAGTGACCCCAGAGGAAAGAGTAGAACTGCCCCATAGAGTTTCCAAGGAGCACCTTGTGGATTTGAACTGTCAGCCTATTGGTTAGGAGCCACAGCATTTAACCGCTACACCACCAGGGTCTCCACCTCAGCAACAACCAAGAGTAACAACAAGCTTTATTGAATAATTGGCTAGTGAAGTATTGAAGGTATCTGAATTTCAGTTCCACTTAGTGTTAGAAAGTGAAGTTGGAAAGATAGACAGAAATATTCACATAGCACGCAGCCAGAAGATGAAAAGAAACTACTGGAGGATTTTCAACTGAAGAGTAAAATGGCTTTATGGGTATGTGTGTGTGTGCATGCACGCGTGCTTGTGTGTGTCTGCAAATCTATTTGCACAGTTTTTTTCTTAGAAGTATTTTTCAATAGTACGTGCATGATGAGTGGAAGATAATGAAGCTGGGGGCTGGGGGCTAGGAGACAGAAGATTATTTTAAAAGGCCCATCAAAAGATTATAGGACACATCAGAGGTTAAGGAAGGATGATGGAATGTCAGAGGTTCAGGAAAGTGAAGAGATTATGACATCTCCTAGGTTTCTAATAGTCTACTTTCAATCAAATTACTGTTGGTTCAAGTCTCCAGTAGTGGTGTTATTCAGAGAAAAGATATATCCTTTCAGTTTGCAGTGGAGAGTGCACTGTTAACAACTTAGAGAGAACAAGTTCATAATATTTGTGACACATATCACTGTATTATGTGCTACTTTCAAGCTCGTATCAAAAGAGATGTTTTCCTCAGAAGTATAAAAATATCCCATCTTTGGGAAATGCATGACATGGTCATTTTATTCTTAACTTGCTTTCTGGAAAAAATAATAATCTCTTGAAAGACTGAGAAAACCACAAAGGCAACTGATTCTCTCCATTTAATTTTGACTGAAAAGGAAGAAATGATTGATGAAGTAGAAATGATGGGAGGCTGAATTTGGAAAGATGATCAGCAATCTAAGAGCATTCATAACACTCAAGAAAGAGAAGGCTGATCAGAGCAAAACATCAAAAATAAGCAAATAAAAATAAACAAGGCAGATTTTTTAAAGTAGTAAGCTTCTTATTTCACTGTTATCCCCATGCCAACTCCTACGTGATTTAGAACTCCAGAGTTAAGTTTGATGCCCCTGCCAAATGTTGTCACAATACCATGCTTGTAGTACTTTTCAACTCAATTTATCTTCACAGATACATCTTCTTTACAACTGTGTAACTACCATATACACCAGGCACATAGTAGATGTTCAATAAATACTTGTTTTATGAACTTGATTTGCCAAGATTATTCAGAGCAATAGAAAATAGCTCTTATGTTAGGTGAAAGAACAAAAATAAAGTACAAGAAACAGCCACTGAGCATCTGCTAAGTGCCAAGTACAGCGGTAGGTGCTATCAGATGTCAAGATGTGTGCTGTATACCTTCTAATCTAAAGGAGATTCTAGTTAAACTAAGGTGATGCTCCTTTGGGTAGAGGGAGATGTAATGCAAGAAATTATACACATTTTACTCACTTACCAATATGGTCAGTTTCCAAAGAATAGATTGTTATGCAAAACTGCCGTTACGAGACAAAGGAGGATGACCACACCAGATCACAAAAAGTAAGATGACTACATCATTGCATAACTGCCAAGCCACTAAGAATCATGGCCTAGCCAAGTGGACACATAACCTTAGCCATCAAAGCCAGCATTACTCTCACTTTGAATCTTGGCATTTGTTACTGCCAGATACATCATTAACATGCAAAATAGAATATTATATTTTTTACTGTTGTAGTAAATATCAAACGTTAGATAATAAGATAGTAAGTAAGAAGATGGTGTATTTGTGAATTTTTTCTTTAGACACTATGTACTACAGCAATACAAAGAAATACTACTTTCAGCTGGAAGAACTGAGATGTCTGAGAGGTGATTTAACAAATATTTTTCTCAAAATGGAACAAAAGGAGACAATTCTGTCTACCACCAAATCATTGAAATTGAAGGAAAATGCATTACAATGTATTATTCTCAGTTATATGGGTTTTTTGTTTGTTTGTTTTTTTTGTTTTTTAACTTGGCAGGAAGGAGAAACTTAGAGGGGACTGAACATAAATGAACTGACTAAAGACACAACTATTTCTCCTTTCAAGCCTTAGTGTCCAAACATAGCTCAATAAAACAAATCCCCACAGGGAACACTGCTGTATAGCTCCAATTGAAAGGTGACAAACTTAACAACTTAAAATTAATAAGAGCATCCACAGCCCTCAAGTGTTATGTGAAGGAGGTGGACCGAGAACAAGTGATGGAGTACAGCCGTGTCAGCGCGCTAGTGAAGCCCTCCCTGCAGCTCTCGGTCTCCCTGTGAAACCTCTGGCAGTTTTGCTCTTGGCTGTATGGATGTATTTTACTCAGAAGACAGAGCCCCTGACCTTGTCTCAGGTTGGTCAAGGCTTTTATTTTCCTTCAGTTTCAGGCAAGAAGTGCATTCTGTGGAGTGAATGCCTCTATTTTCATTTCCTTTCAAAGGCCAGTGCAAAGCCAAGATAGAGAAAGTCAGTGGTTTCATAAATTGAACCTTATCTTTCGTAAAAGAAACAGAATGAATAAAAAATAGCATTCATCATTTTTAGGATGATATATAATGATCTTTCCACATAATCCCTGAGGAGGTTAGAAAACAAAACTGTGCACCTTCTGTATTTTTAGATATTTTCATGTGAATAGTAATAATGAAATTAAACAGTCCTTAAGTAAAATAGTAATAATGAAATTGAACAGTCCTTAAGTAAAATTAAAAAAAAAAAAAATTCTTGCATTAGCTGAAAATATGTCAGTTAAATTATCTATGTATGCTTTTCATCTTTTGGAAAAATCAGTTAAGTTAAAAACAGAAAGGAACTACGTCTTTCATCTCAAAGGCACAAATTTAAACAAAGACTAATGTTTTAAAATGGTGAAAAAATATTATAAATATATATTACTTAACTCTGAGTTATAATCGACAACAGTAATGGGTTTGCTTTTCTGACATATTAATGGAGGTCATACAGCTATTTCTTAATTTTATTGTGGTTTCTGCAAAGAACACTGTGGCAATATGAATGAATTACAGAACACACACCAATAGCAAAAATAGATGGAAATGTCTCTATCCTCACCCAGCATCTCTGCACCTGCAGTGTTCTTCCCTGGAAATGTTTTCTCTCTTTCCCTCTTTTTCCTTGAGACCTCTGCTGAGCAAGCTTCTCTTCATGCTTCATCTTTAGTGTCCCTTTTAAGAGAAACTTCTGTTTTGACCCCAACTCCTACCCTCTGTTATTTCTTACTTCAAGGTCCACAGCAAACATTGCCGTCTTCGAGTATTTTCCTGGCGTTTGCTCTGTGTCTATTGCTCTGTGCCACCTTGTCTCCTGTTTGCCACTGTGACTTCAGTTAGGCACATCATGAATTTGCAGTTATTTATTGAATGTAATATTTAGCAAAGGAACTGTTCTAATACTAAAATACCAAGAAAAGTACTTCCAAATAAAAGTTAATTTGGAACAAGCTAGTGCTAAAGTGGAAATCCTGGTGGTGCAGTGGGTGAAGTGCTACATCGGCTAACCAAAAACTTGGCAGTTCAAATGTTCCAGGCGATCCTTGGAAACTCTATGAGTCAGTTCTACTCTGACCTCAGGGGTCACTGTGAGTTGTATCTGACTCGATAGCAGTGGGTTTGGGTTTTTCTGGTAACATCAAAGTTAAGTGTGAAATTTTCATGTGTAAATGGCATATTAGTTTTTTTTTTTTTCATTTCATTTACTCTTCACTGAATTGCAATATATTTATTTTTATGCCTTAGACTTAAAATTTAGCTAGAAGTCCCTGGGTGGTGCAAACAGTTAGCGGTTGAAAAGCAGGAGGTTTGAGTCCACCCAGAAGCACTTGGAAGAAAGGACTGGCAACAAACTTCTGAGAACTTGGCCACCGGCGGCCTTGCGTAGCACAGTTCTGCTTCTGACATTCATGCAGTCACCACAGTCTGACATCTACTTGATGGCAACTGTCTTTTGTTTGTTTATATTTAGCTTACCAGACTTCAAGGTTTCCTCACATACAGGATGACTTTTTACAGTTCCCTCAAAAGTTATATTTGAATGTATCTAAAAAATCATGTTTTCAGGTAAAGAAAAACATACAAGAATAATAAGTTTGTAAAATAAATTAAACTTATCAAACATTACTTGTTTTCTGAAAGTCTCACAACTAAAACATACATACAAACAATGTAAATGAGTTCCTAATTTGGTGACTTCAGGGCAGTTACATTCGACAGTCTTCTCCGTGATTCCTGGTACTCAACATACACGGCAACTTTCACGTACCGTATTGAGTACCTATACCAATGATGTTCTATTTCCACAGTACCACTTTATAGTCGGTCAAAAATAGGAAGTATACCAAAGAACCATTACATCATACCAAAATGATTACTTTTAATACTTAAAACAGTAATTCTACCAGTTAAGCTGTGATGAGTCATAGCTAATACGGTGAAGACCTAGGCATAAACAAAGGAACACAACAGTCAGTAGTGATATTTTTTTCATCAAGTCCTGTTCCCACTCCCAACCAACTTCTGCCAGGCAGTAGTGGTTCTGTCCCTGCACTTGGAGACAACGCAGAGCAACATTCGAGTGTAAGGACCAGGGACACAGACTTTCTGAGTATGAAAACAACTTCTTTCATAGAAATAACTCCTTGTAGATCCTTATAGCACTTATCTATTCTTCGATGTCTATTTCCTACTGCTATATTTTGATAAGTGAGCAACTTTCTTATTCCTCTCAGTGTATAGTAACAGAAGGGACACAAATCTTGCTTTGGCCTCACTACCTGTTTGCTATCACTCCATTTTCTTCCCCTTTATTAAATGAAAAAAAAATTCAAGTGAAAAATTAACATTCTAGTTGATAGTTTAGCAAATATTTTTTGACCACTGATTTTTTTAAATCTCACCAGTGATCCCTTAGCTATGAAATGCAATGCCCTTTTCTCAGTTCTCATTCTCCCTGTCCCTCTGTTACTGTTGTTTGTATTTTTTTAATTTTCCCTGCATCTTTCTCTTGTTTCTCTTACTTTGAGAAGCTTCATGTTGCTCTTCTGTTTACTTCACTGATCACTCCTCTCGCTGAATACTTTTCCTCATCTCAAAAAAGTTATTCATTTGACTGTGTGGATCATACTAACTTATGGCTAACATTGTGGAGAATGGGAATTCCAGAACACCTAATTGTACTCTTAAGGAATCTGTAAATGGATCAAGAGGAAGTCTTGTGGACAGAACAAGGGGGCACTGCATGCTTTAAAGTCAGGGAAGGAATATGTCAGGATTGTATCCTTTCACCATATGCCGAGCAAATAATCTGAGAAGATGGATTATACAAAGAAGAAAGAAGCATCAGGACTGGAGAACGACTCATTAACAACCTGCTTTATGGAGACAACACCACTTTACTTGCTGGAAATGAAGAAGATTAGAGACACTTAGTGATGAAGATCAAGGACCACAGCTTTCAGTATGGATTGCACCTCAACATCAGGAAAACAAAAATTCTGACAACTGGACCACTAAGCAACATTGTCGTAAATGAAGAAAAGATTGAGGCTGCTAAGGATTTCATTTTCCTTGGTTCCACAACCAACACCCACAGAAGCAGCAGTCAAGAAATCAAAACACACATTGCATTGGGAAAATCTGCTGCTGAGGACCTCTTTCAAAAGTAAAGATGTCACCTTGAAGACTAAAATGCACCTGACACAAGCCATGGTATTTTCAGTCTTACCATATGCATGTGAAAGCTGGACCATGAACAAAGAAGACAGAAGAAAAATTGATGCCTTTGAACTGTGTTGGAGAAGAGTGTTGAATGTACCATGGACTGCCCAAATAACCAACAGATCTATTCTAGAAGAAGCACAACCAGAGCTCCTTTGAAGCAGAGATAGCAAGGCTGAGTCTTACATACTTCGACATGTTGTCAGGAAGGATCAGTCCCTGGTGAAGGACATCATATTTGGTAGGGAGGAGGGTCAGTGAAAAAAAGGAAGAACCTTGACGAGATGGATTGACACAGTGGCCACAACAATGGTTTAAGCATAAAAGCGATTGTCAGACATCACGCAAGACCAAGCAGCATTCCATTCTGCAGTTCATAAGGTCTGTATGAGTCGGAATGGACTTGAGGGCACCTAGCTTCAACAACAATCTCTTAACACAAAGCATTTAATTCATGACTCTGATTTCAACTATCTCCTTTTCAAAATGAATAAACAGAGCTAAGATTTGGAAACTATCTTGAGATTAAAGATAGACATACGTGTTTCAATTTTCCTTCCATCTTTAAGTATATTAGTGACATATTTGAATAACAACATTCTTTCAAATACAGCATGTCACAAAAATATATACATAACAATCACCAGTTTTCCACAGTCAAACTCCTGTTCTAATCACCCAACATCCGCTTTGTATTTCTGAACTACTGCTGTTAATTCAGACTCCACTCGTCTCTAACGATTACCTTTCTCTAACGTCACAGAACCAGCAATTTTTGCTTTTCAATAACTCTTACAATTTTTCATTTCTTTCCATTGCTGATCAACCTCTTATCACTTCTCCCCTGGATTAATTCAATGGACTAATAATGGGTCTCCAGATCTCAGACACTTCTCTCTTCCTTCTCCATCTTGGTTATTATTGATAGACGAATCTTCTTTAAAGAGCCGGGAATACACTTTCCATCATGTTATTTTACTGTTCAAAAATCTTCAATGGCACAGAACACAGAAAACTAAAACTCAAGTTACACAGGAAGGGAAATGTGGGGGCAGGTTATTTTTTTTCTTTTGATTTTCTTCCTAAAACCTATATTAATTTTACAATGTTGTTTTGTGTGATAGTTGTGTTGTTGTTATTTGCCATTGAGTTGATTCTGACTCAATACTACGGTAAAGTAAAAGTTAAAATTCAAATGACCTTTACATATGCCCCAACATTCTTTTTTAACTTCTTATTCCACTGTCCCATTATATAAAATGCTGCTCTCTCTACGCTTCTACTTTCAAACTATGAAAATAATATCCTTAAATAATTTTAAACTAAAATTTTGTTTCTGTATAAGTTTCCTAATTATACTAAGTGGAAATACTCCTTTTTATATACCGAACAAAACAACCATTGGACTCGAATCATTTAAGCTTTTCATTGATCATAATGTTTGCATTTTTATTTTTCTTTTCTCCTCAAATAGAAAGACATTTCCTTACAAGTGAGGCTTCTTGCTCTTCTTTGAAGTAGAGGTCACAGTAGCTTGAAAACACACGGTAGACATTTAATGAATATTTTTTTTCTTCATTCAATAAATGATCAAACATTTCAAAGGCAACAAGATATCTTCTCATGAAGTAACCTTTAATTTTTGTTTTCAAATCAAAAGCAGAATCAGAGAGATCACTTGCCTCTGGAAACTCTTTGAAGAGAGCCAGCACTGTCGAATGGCTCCATCTAGTAATACTAAGGGACTGAGTACAAATGGGGCTTTACCACTACGGCAGCCATTCGTTAAGTGCAAAAGAGATACTCTCCTTTCATCCAACCAGATCTTAAGGCGCTACTTGGCACTCAGCTCTTTCACTTGATCTTAAAGTGCAGGGCTATGAGCAGCACCCTAACTAGTCCTTCGTTGGACTTTATTTTCATGTGTATCACTCAGGGATCAACACTTGTCTGAATTGATATCACTGCAGAGCCTGGATGTGAGAAATTTACCGGAGTCATCATTAATGCTTTTTTATGAAATATTAAATCCCTGTGGCTGAGAGTATGTTGAGGGAGTCAGTCTAACAGCAATCTAAGATTAAAAAAAAAAAAGACAACTTGTAAACTTATAAATAATTAGGCCCTCATTTTCCTTTTTCCTGTTTTTTTCCAATGAGACAACTAAGCTGTATCAAAGAAAGCAAATGAATGCATCCAGTTTCTTGGACAGATTAACTGATATTTTTACTACACATTTAATCCATGTTTCACTGCAGTCAGCAATTCAGGCAAAGATCTGATTACTCTATTTATCATTTGATACTCTTTACAAAAGCTGAAAATTATACTCATTCTAAATCTTCTGTTAGCTGGCAGTAAACATAGCTCAGAGCTGGCCAGGAGGCTGCCTCTAAGATGCTGTCTGGTAAATTGCCAGAGGATGCAGAACAGCTCTTTTGGCCTCTGTCTTCCACTTCAGCTGACAGCAGAAGAGAGAAGAGACAATACAGTCACTACCTCAGCCACTGGTTGGAACTAGGCTACTGTTTCTGTCAGTTTCCACTCTACAAGAATCAGAACTGGAACAACGTTTTAACAGACTTCCTATATGCAAGTCACATAGTTCCTCTTGTTGTTGTACTATTTGTTGCTGCTGTTGTTCAGTGCTGTGGAGTCAATTTCTGCTCACAGCAACCCTATGTGACAGAGAAGAATTGCCTCACAGGGTGTTTTAGTCCATAATCTTTACAAGAGCAGATTGCCAGGTCTTTTCTCCTGCAAAATTGCTGGGTGCATTTGAATTGCCAGGCTTTCAGTTAACAACAGAGCACTTAACAATTGTGACACTAGGACTTCTGAAAGCATGTTTTAAACTTGGGGAAGTAGAAGTCTCAGCCTTGCTGCGGTAATGCCATCGGTAATTGCAATGACTATTGAATTATATTAAAAGAAGGGCTATATCTCTCTTTTATGTAGGGAAACATTTACTTTATTATTAATATTTTTGAAGCACAATGAACTAACAATAAATATGTAAAATACAGAAAATTCCTACTTAATTCTGTCAATTGGTTCTGACCTTGAAGTAGATTACAAAATATGAAGTGAAAGATTTTTATTTTAATACTGTATTTTCTACCTTTTTAGTACCTGCAAGGAACTCAATATCCTTTAATGTTACCATTATCTTTTGATTCCGAACACAATGCTAAGGTCACTCATAGCTGTCTATGAAGTCATATGTTGGCTGAACAAACGACATCTGTGTCTCAGAGCAATTATGTTTAAAAAAAATGCATTTGAGTGGATTCTGACTCAAAATGACTCTACAGGACAGAGAAGAACTGTCCCATTGGGTTTCTAAGGTGTGGCTGGTGGATCTGGGCTGCAGACCATTTCGTTAGTAGCCTGAGCTCTAAACTACTCTGCCACAAGGGGTCCAATCATGTCACTTTATGTTGTTAATCTTCATTCGCTACCTTCATACAAATTTGTTTTGAAACAGGATTTTTTCTTTCCATGCTCCATGAAAACAGGCATCTTGGTTTGTGACATCAATTGGTATCTGCAGGATTTGATGATGTGGCTTGTTTCCCCATAGTCCTGTTTGCTTCACTTGAAACTCTCACTCAAGATGTCCTTCAGTGAAGTCATCTGTCATCCCTCTCATGGTTTTTCCCATTGTCTCCTTTCTTGATTCACAGAATTTTTCTCTAAACAGATTTTATTCAGTGATAAGGACACAGAGGGCTGTTTAATAGCAGGGAAATCTGCAACATAACAGTAGGATCTATTAACCACACAGAAGGTTACCAACGCTTTATAACGCTTCAGCTGGATTTACAGTGGAAAGCATGATTGCGACTACTGTTTATTTTTATCTGTTTAATGTTCTATTTCTTTCTGAAGAAGATTGTGAAAGGTAGCTATCCCTGAAAAATAGCAATAAGATATGCCTATTTCTCTCTTAGATTGTGTGAGGTTGACCTCAAATTTGTTACTGAGATTCTTAGCAGCCATTTCAAAAAGGGAAATGCAATTTATAGTTTTTCATAAGTGAAAGAAATTATTTTCCTAGGAGAAGCAAAGATATTGTTGTCAGTTTCCTCAAAGTACTTCTTGCATGGATTCTTACAAATGAATTACTGTGTGATGTATCAAATGGTCATTGGACCCTACAAATAAAAATTATGTATTCACATGCCTTCAAAGGTCACAGAATCTCAAAGCATATCCAGTTTCATAATTCATGTTGACATTTTTGGCATTTGACATTTTGGCATTTTCACTCCTCCCTTACTTCTGACACTGTTAGCAAGATGTCATTCATTCACAATCTCACCAAATCTGTTTATTTGAAAGTACAGCCTCTGTCTATTATTTTACTACAGTATTCCCAGCACCTAACCACTATCTGGTAGACAGTAAGCTCATTAACATGTTTTGAGTGAACAAATAAAACCTGTGTCCCGGAGCAAAAATGCTGTCGCTCTCCTCTTGCAACCTTTATCCAAATGTATCTAAACCCAGGATTACTTTTCCCCAGAAGATTTTGAATCTTTCCAATTTCACATAAACAGAAATGACAGTAATTTCTAAATTTCTGTTACTCATAATAAGGAAGTCATTTTCATTATTTTGTTTTATTTTACCTTTGATTTCAATATTCTACAAAATGGCAAGCCCTTGTGTTGTCATACCTCATAGCTCAAGGTGCCGGTGACTAAAGAAAACATGTGCAGATAAACCAAACAAATTCGAACCTATATCATCAGAAACAAATGTAAATTCTATGCTATATTTATGACAATTTATTAGAAATACATTTAAGCAATTCTAAACTAATAACTACAATATAGTTTCTAAGCCAGTAGACAAAATTTATTATGATGGCTTCAAGTCTGAGTATTTCAGGAGGAGTTCTGTAATCTAAAAGTTGCTCTTCATTTGTAGCTTCTAAAAATTAAAGATCACAAATTTCCAGATGCTAGGATTGTGTTGAGCTTTAACCCTTAAAACAGTTGATTAAAAGTTGTAATAACCTATTTTGTCTTCTCTCCCATTACAAAAGCTATAAGATTTCTTCTATTTATCTCTATGCATGTAGAATTTTCCCACCAAAATTTAAGAGGAAAAAAATCTTTAAATTCCAAAGGTAAATTTAGAAATAGGGGCTATTATTAACATTTATGCTATATATTCACCTATAATGTTTCTCAATTCCATTTCAAACCCTAATTATTTTAGATCCACACTGCTCTGGGAAAGACATCAAAACTGGATGTGTATCCTTGCTCTCCTCCAGCTCCAACTGATCAATGTCAGTTCTATCCAGCCGAAAAATAACCAACTATTAAGAGCTGATGGGTCGCGAGTTTACCAGAGTGAATCTCGTTGGGCACAGCATTGCTTCAGCACTGACCCTGCCTAAATATTCTTCAGCGTGCCCATCTCAAAAGACCTCATTTCTAATGATGGCTGAAAAGAAACGATTCTCATATGCCACCTCCAAATTTCATATCTGTATGGCTTTATTGAACTTATTTAATTTATCTGAAAAAAAAGACCTCTGGTTGCCATCTGGCAGCCATAAATTTCAAACAGCAACTTGAATGACTACAATATAATCTATTTTATGATTCATCATTCAACTGTCCTTACTCATCATACTGTCTTTTATAAAATGCTGCCTATGCTTCCTAGATGTGTATTAGCATGATTATAAATGAATTAAACATTATTAATCCAAGACTGTAACAGGCAACTCTCTGATGCTGCTTAGTGACTTAACTATGTTAGACAGACTAAATTGTTTCAAATGAACCTTCACAAAGGTCCTTAATAAAATAAAACAGTGATTTTATTTTGTCTTATCTACTTTCTGCCAGAAGGTTCTCTAGGGGCCTCTGCAGTTTTCTTTTCTTTCCTATTAGCTAGAAAGCACAATCTAGTAAGCCTGTGAGCCTTGCAGGAGCTTACACTGAAAATATTTCTCTCTCTTTGACAAGCGCTAAGGTAAGATTTGGAGCTACTGTGTAAGCAGTAAGGTTTAGTGGTTTTCTCCTAGGGGAGCTGGTTACAGAAGTGACTTAGAATGCCTTAGGAAAGAAAAAGAGGAAGAATTTTCATATTGCTAGTAAGTGGAGGGGGATAACTTTATATAAATTTTTGAGTAGAGATGATATTTGAAACAGGAAGTTTCCAAAGTAGAATTTTAAATGTCAGCAGATTCATAGAGGAACTTTTACAGCAGGCTGTAAAAGACATTAAATTTTAAAATAAGAGGTTACATTGTTTCCCCAGCTTGCTCTGTGCCCTATCAGAAGTTCAGGAATGAGGGGAGAACATTCTTCTATTATTTCTGAGACAGGGTATGTTAGCTGTGGCTGTGCTCAGAAGGAGGCTCCTTGCCCAGGAGAGGTGCGATGAGAGGTTGAACGTGCACAAAGTATTTCTCATTTCCACAGCAGTTTTGACAGGCAGGTCAAACATGTGAAAAAGGATAATGGGATAATAAAGTTACTACACTTCTGAGCAAAATGTGCAGTATAGCAGCCAAAGTGAAGATCTTTGTGGGAAAGTAGCAAACAAAAGTGATTCTCTGTGGGACAGAGCTGCTTGGGACAGTGGGAGCTTTCTAGAGGAGTTGTTGCTATTCTTGGTCTTCTCTCAGTATGAAACCTGTGCATGACAGAGCCTGTCTATTGTATAGAATTACTAATTTCTCCTTCCTGTGCTCATTCTCCACAAGAAAACACCACCCACACACCAACAATAGAGCTTTCTCTTCACAAATATTTCAAATTCCAACACATCTCTTACTTATCAAGGGCCAAATCATACTGGAGTTTTCTCAATATTTTATTTCTTTGGTTTCTGATTATAATGCCCCTTGTGTAGAACATGGAAACCTGGTTGCACGGTGGTTAATCATCCAGCTGATAACCAGTAGGTCATAGTTCAAAATCGTCAGCTAATACCAGGAAACCTGATGGTGCATTTCTACTCTGTCCCACAAGTTTACTATGAGTCAGAATGAACACTAAGGCAATGGGTTGGTTTTTGGCTTTGGTGTATAGAACATAATAAGGCTGACCACAAAAATGGAATAAGAAGAATAACTCCATGTATTGTCATTGAAATTTTCCTTAATACTAATGCGTAGCTGAGCATCTAGTATGTACCTATAAATGATACACGAGTTCCGACAATTCTGTGAACTTAATTGTTCAACCATTGCTGAATGTTACTACAGTCACCTTCCGAGTACTCCCCTTGGGAAGCTATGCACCCACGTCAGTGCCAAGTTCACCCTTCAAAGCAGTTTTCGAACTTTTTCTATAATGGACATTGTGCACAGTGGCAAGTTCACAAACTTAATTGTGTAGTTGGCTGTGACACACATTGAGTCCTGCCCCACCAACGCAACTGCCATCCATCCTTGCTCAATAACATCATAGGGGCAGGGTTTACAACTTAAAGGAAGGTCACACAATACCAGGAATCATGGTCCAGCCAAATGATACACATTCTGTGGGAGGACACAGTTCAGTCCATGAACATCTTCCTGGGTTATACGAAAAGCAGTGCACATCAAGATGTGCACCTGCTCTTTTTCTGTCACAAATTGGATTGAATCTTTCCTTGAGTAAACTGTAACCGAGATGAAAGAACACACTTCTGGCACACTTTGGACCTAAAGATCTCTTTCATCCATTACTAATAAAAAACAAAACAACAATAAAACTCTCCTGAAAAAAAAGTTGCAAGATAAGTATACGGGAGTTCTTTCCAAACTCTGGTTGTGGTTATCATAATTTGTGTATTTGTGAAGAAGAAATAATGCATGTATCAAATCAAAGCAACATAAAATCAAAGTAAAGCCTAAAACTTATTTTTACCACAGTATCACTTCAGATTCTAGATTAAAAGAAAAGAGAGAATCTGTTTACTTGTTTGATTGTTGGTAAGCCAATTTAGATCATTTTAAATTTGCATATGTGCATTACATATGTTAGTATTTTAGAAGATAATTGATTATGGGCTCATAGAAATTTGCATCCTTTACTGCTTTGTTATGCTAGTTGCTAATATTAAACATAAACGCGAAAGTGAATTTTGTTGTCAGGTGTCATCACATTGGCTCCGACTCATAGCGACCCCATGAACAACAAAATGAAACACTGCCCAGTCTTGTGCCGTGTCCACAATTGTTTTTATGCTTAAGCCCATTTGTTGCAGCCACTGTGTCAATCCATCTCATTGAAAGTCTTCCTTTTTTTCACTGACCCTATACTCTACCAAACATGATGTCCTTCTTCCGGGACAGATCCTTCCTGATAACGTGTCCAAAGTATGTAAGACACAGTCTTGCCATCTTTGCTTCCAAGGAACACTTTAGTTGTACTTCTTCTGTTTGTTCTTTGGGCAGTCCATGGTACATTCAAAATTCTTCTTCAACACGATTCAAAGGCATCAGTTTTTCTTCTGTCTTCTTTGTTTATGGTCCAGCTTTCACATGCATATGGTAAGACTGAAAATACCACAGCTTGAGTCAGGTGCATTTTAGTCTTCAAGGTGACATCTTTACTTTTGAAAGAGGTCCTCAGCAGCAGACTTTCCCAGTGCAATGTGTCTTTTGATTTCTTCACTGCTGCTTCCATGGGTGTTGATTGTGGGCCCAAGAAAAGTGAAATCATTGACAGTCTCAAGCTTTTCTCTTTTCTCCACCTATGACAATGTTCCTTAGGGGTCCAGTTGTGAGGATTTTTGTTTTCCTGATGTTGAGGTGCAATCCATACTGAAGGCTGTGGTCCCTGATCTTCATCAGTGTCTCAAATCTTCATTTCCAGCAAGTGAAGTGGTATCGGCTGTGTAATGCAGGTTGTTAATGAGTCATTGTCCAATCCTGATGCCTTGTTCTTCTTTGTATAATCCAGCTTCTCAGATTGTTTGTTTGGCATACAGATAGAAGAGGTATGGTGAAGGATAGAATCCTGATGCACACCTTTCCTGACTTTAAAACTTGCAGTTTCCCCTTATTCTGTCCACATGACTGCCTCTTAATCCATATACAAATTTCTTTTCTTTCTTTTTTTTTTTAAACAAGTAAGAGGTTTATTGGCCCCAAGCAACAAGATATCTGCGGGGAAGCGGCCAGGGCCAGTGCAGTGAATCGCCCTTGTCTTCTGTGGATCTCGTCTTCATAGTCGAAAGCTAGCTTCCCTTCAGGCATCCTGCTAGCATTCCCAGTGGGAAGAAGGAGGAAAGAGGAAGGCAGAGTCATATACAAATTTCTTAAGAGCACAATTAAGTGTTCTGGAATTCCCATCCTCCCAAATGTTAGCCATAATTTAATATGATCCAAACAGTCAATTGCTTTTGCATAGTCAATGAAACACAGATAAGTATCTTCCTGATATTCTTTGCTTTCAGCCAAGATCTCTCTAACATCAGTGATGACATCCCTGGTTCTATGTCCTCTTCTGAATCCAGCTTGAATTTCTGGCAGTTCCTCGTCAGTATACTGTTGCAGTGACTTTTCAAAGATCTTGAGCAAAATTTTACTTGTGTGTGATATCAGTGATACTATTCAGTAATTTCTACATTCGCTTGGATCACCTGTCTTAGGAATGGGCATAAATATGGATCTCTTCCAGTCAGTTGGCCAGGTAGCTGTCCTCCAATTTTTGGTACAGATGAGTGAGTACTTCCAGCACCATGTCTGTTTGTTGAAATATCTAAATTGATATTTCATAAATTCCTGGAGCCTTGTTTTTTGTCAATGTCTTCAATGCAGCAAAATTGAATAAATTTGATTAATTTTTTAATTTTCCCATGCATTATTTTTTTACTTACGTAAAGTTTAATACTAGCCTAACCATTACAAATTCCAATAGCACCAAAATAATCAACCAGAACTTTCAGCAGTTTCGAAATCCTCATGCTTTTGCAGAAATAGCTAAGCTACTCACTAAATACCAAGATAGCCGCATATTTTCATCTGCAATCTGGATTGATGCTCTATTTTATTTTTTTATTATGTAATGTGTAAGATTATCATGGATTGAATTATCAGTTTGGATGCCATAATTCCCAGTATTGTGTGGTTGTCTTCCGTTTTGTAATTGCAATTTTATGTTAAAGGGGATTAGTGTGGGACTGTAACATCCTTACTAAGGTCACATCCCTAATCCAAGAAAGAAAGTTTCTCTGAAGTGTGTCCTGAACCACTTTTTATCTCATAAGAGATAAAAGGGAAGAGAATAAAGCAGAGAGGTGGGACCTCATACCCAGAAAGCAGTACCAGGAGCACAGCATGTCCTTCGAACCAGTATTCCTGCATGGAGAGGCTCCTAGTCCAGGGAAGATTGATGACAAGGATCTTCCTCCAGAGCCAACAGAGAAAGCCGTCTCCAGGAACAGAAACCCTGAATGTAGGCCTGTAGCCTACTAGACTGAGAGAAAATAAGTTTATCTTTGTTATAGCCATCTACTTTGGTATTTTGTTACAGCAGCAGAATATGACTAAGAAAGAGATATTAAGTATTAAAAATCTTACATTGAAAAATTTGCTTTATTTGATCATATGCTTGTAAGTTAAGCATGTTTCTTAGGCTGAGTTCTCTAGGGAAACAAAATCAGTAGAGTGTATAAATATACAGGGAGAGAAATCTGTATCAAGGAAACAGCTCATACAGTTATAGAGGCTGGAATGTCCCAAGTCACTGGGTTAGAATGGAGGCTTTTCCTAATGCATATAGCCACAGGAGTTGACACAAGATTGGCAGGTTAGGCAGCAGGACTCTTCCTCACAGTTTGTGAAGATCTACAGATCCCAAGATCATCAGGCAGAAAGGCAAATAAGTTGTTAGTTCAAGTCCCAAGAACCAGAGGTCAAGAACTGGCTTCAGGATTCAGAGTAAGCAAGAGCTCACAAGCTTTGCCAGAAACTCTACTTATATTGGATACAGGCCTCACCCTGAAGAAAACTCCCTTTCAATTGACTGGCTATTCACAGCAAATCCTATCATGGTGGTTATCATATTATATCAGATTTCATCATAGAGGTGATTGCAGTATTATATGACTGTAAAAGCATATTATGACTGCAAAAACCACTGAGAGTTATGTTCCAACCAAGCTTACACAGAACCATAATGATAATAGCATGTCATAGATTTTTTTTGCTGGAAATTATCCTAATACTTTTAACTGTTGGTCATGATTTTAGATAACTATCTAACAACTAGCTTTTGAGCATCATGTATTAAATAACTGGAGATTTGACAGTTATATAAAGACTTTAAAGAATAATATCATTTGTTACTATGGAATCTCATCTTTGAAGACTGAACTGGCTTCTATAATCTAAACTTGTATTATCTGTATTGTGAGTGTGCCCATAATTTTATTTAGTAAATGCTATTTTGGTAACAGACCTCAAAACATGGTTTATTAGTCCTCTAAAATCAATATCCACATGCAGGTATAGCAGAAGAATTTTTTTTTTTAACTTTTAAAAGGTTTTATATATACATATATGCTCTTAACTAGTCAGCATTGAATTTGATGACTTATGTACAACTTGCTGTTTCACCTGAAACACAAAAGTCAAAATGCTAAAATCAGCCTGCTTAGGACTTTGAAGTAACACACGCAATCTATTTCTTTCCAGATAAAAAGGACTCTTGCCACAACAGGCTGACATTGCACACTGCCTGCTGATCTACAAGTTAGCCATCTGTGAGAAAGCAATTGACCAAGCGAAGCCAAAAACACATACTGACCCATATGTTATACATCACATATCCTGAGAGATTTGTTGCCAGTTATATTACATCTTTTAAAACTTGTGATGCAGGGTGAATGCTATTATTTCCTCTACAATTTGGACACTTAAAAATGACAATTTATGTGTTAAAAAAGTTAACTATATAGTTGATCTGATTTACATGATCCAGTAGAGATTTTAAAATGCATTCTCTAGAAGAACATTTAATCATGAATTATATTTGTCTTTAAGTTCATGAAAGATATCTTTGCATCAAGTGTTCTGTGCATTAAACATATTGTCATATCAAGTGTGAAGACTAGTACGTGAATGATCTTCTATCCTCAAAACTGTTGTCAACCAACAGGGGGATTATGGTCCAAATATTATCTATTCAATGGCAGGAGGGTGGCAACATGTATTTAAAATTTGTCACAGAAGAGAGGCAGGGCTAAGACGGCAGAATAGCCCCAGCTTATTTTCTGATCCCGCCACCAACAAAGAAGTGGAAAACAACTAAATGGATTATGCAGGAAATTTTAGGAGCTCTAAATACCAAGTGAAAAGCTGGGAGATCAGACGGGGTAATAGCAAGGAGACAGCGCATCCTTGTGCAAAGATTTCTGGCCAGATTTAAATCCTGACCCCACAGAGGGGCTAGTGTCAGCTAGCCAAATGGAGCCATGGCAGGGCAGCAGGTGGCCAAACAGAGCAACCATCAGTGGAGTATATCTTTCACAGCTGGGAAGCTGAGCTTTGGATGGCTGTACCTATAGAACTGCAGAGCACTTCACCTGAGCTTGACAAGCCAAGAGCTTGCAAACTCTTGAGGATTCAAAATCTTTCTTACTCACTGATTTTTCCTCTTTTTCCCAGCACTTCCTCCTCCTTTCTCTGCTCTGAAATGGTAGCTAGGCTCTGCTACTCTACCTGGGCCAGAAGTAAGACATCTTAGGCACAAGCCTTGAGCTATTCTCCAGATTTGGAGAGGGAAACAAAGGGAAGGGAAGAAAAAATTCCTTCTAACTTTCTCAGCACATTCATAACTCTAATCATCCAGGGACAGTACATTAGAATTTTTAAGGCTGTAATAATCTATCTAGCTCAAATTACTGGAATATTTGAATATATATATTTTTATTCAAACATATTGTATTAGAATTACCTATCCTGCAAAATTGTCTCTCAAATATGATGGCAAAATTAGGACATTCTCAGATAAACAAAAGATTAGAGAATTTGTAAAAAACCAAGCCAAAATTATGGGAAACATTGAAGGAAGTTCCACAACTAGAAAATCAATTAATATCAAAAATATACTCAAGGATACAATGCAAGACAGAGCATCCAGATAGCAACATGGATAGGGAATCCACAAAAGTTAGTCAAAGCTAAAACACTAAAAATAGGGAAATAGAGATGTCAGTATATAAATGGTGATAACACTATACCAACAGATGAACAAATTAATATATTCATAGATCTTTCAGATGGAGAGGAAGTCGTGGAGATGCAAAGGAGTTAAAGACTGGTTTAAGCTTAGAACATTAAGTGTAACCATCAAAGTAACTATAAAGGAAATTAACAATCCTACACATCAAAACAAGAAACAAAATCAAGAAGTTACAGAAGATTTAAACCAACAATAATGAAAAGTATTAAAAGAAACCTCATAAAGAAAAATGACTGAGCACAGAAAATTAAGTGAAACAAAGAAACTGTCAAACACACACCAAAAAAAAGTACCAAAATGGCAGGATTAAATTCATACCTATCAATAATTACCTTGAATGTGAACAGATTAAATGGACCAATAAAGAGACAAAGAGTAGCAGAATGGATGAAAAAGCACAATCCTTCTGTATGCTGCTTATAAGAGACATACCTTAGGCTTAAAGACACAAACAAATTGAAACTCAAAGGATAGAAGAATATATACCAAGCTAACAGCATTCAAAAAAAGAACACAGGTGGCAATGTAAATTACAGACAAAATACAATTTAAAGTAAAATCCACCACAGTGAGGGGCAGAGTCAAGATGGTAGACTAAACACACATCTCCCTAAATCACTCTAGAAACCAAGACCTAATTGATAACTAAACGGAGGTTTCTGGACACTTAGTGAGCCCTAGGATACAGCATAGGGCTGTTAATTTGAACTTCATACCACTGAATGAAAAACTTACATTCTTTTGCTGAACCCCGTTCTCGGTGAGTGCTGACTTTCATGGATCGAGGGTAACTCTCCATTTTAACTTTTTTTCTCTGCCTTGGCCAGCGGCAGAGCTCAGACCTGATTGGCAGCTGGTCTCAGGCACATTGCTGGTGGGATCGGCAGGCAAAACTGCCACACTTGGAGAGCCCAGCTTTGAACTCTGTGCATCTTGGCACTTTTGATCTCTCTTTCTACCTCCACTATTGAGTAGCCTGTGCCGTGGCAGGCATGGAGTTTATGCGGGACACCATCTTCTTCCACTGGGAGGTGGAGATACCTTTTTGAAGGCCTCAGATGGACCTAATTCCTAGGCTGAGAGGCAGCACCTACCTGGAGAAGAGTGCTTTTCTGGCAGAAAAGTTGTACTTTACACAGTGTCACCTATGGCTGGGGCCCGGCAGCAGAAGCCAGCAGGGCATTAGCCTTTCTGTATTTTGAACTAGGTTATAACATCTGGGGTTGGATATAGAGGTGCTTACTTTGCGAGCTGGGAAGAGGGACCAGTACACCTGAAAACCTGATTGATTTTGGAAGTTCTCAGATACCTTTTACCTTTCATTTTAACACAGCCTAGAGAAACAACTGTAGTCCATCCTCACAGCATCTCTCCCAGCCTTCATTGACTCACATGATGCCAAAAAAGCAAAAAAAAACTCTCAATAAAAGCATAACAAAGAAATCACTCATGGATTCAGAAGGCCCCGAAAAGAAAGAACCAAAGAACTTCCCAGATGTAGAAACCTTTCTGAAACTATCAGAAGGTTAATACAAAAGGATTATGTAGAGACCCCTCCTAGAACTTATACAAAATGCAGCAGAGCAAAATGAAAAATTAAGCAAGCTGTTCCATCTGATGGAACACCAGTACTCTGAAATCCAACAGATCAAGAACAAAATCAAAGAGATAGAAATTTCAACTCAAAGCCAAGAAAACAGAATGGAACAAATGGAAAGTAGACTTTCTGACTTGGAAGACAGAGCTACTGACTCCAGCATCTATGAGGAGAAATCAGAAAAAAGAAACAAGAAAAATAAAGAAGCATTAAGAAGCACATGGGACTCTATTAAGAAGAACAAACTATGATTAATTGGAGTTCCTGAACAGGGCAAGATACCTGATAACACAGAGTATTGTTGCTGAGCTGCAGATGGAAAACTTCCTAGAAATTATCAAGGAAGAGAATATAGATATCCAGCATGCATGTAAAACACCACTCAATGTAGATCTCAGAAAGAAAGACTCCAAGACATATTCTAATCAAGTTTAACACAAAATGAAACGTAAAAAGAAACTCAAAAGCCAGTAAGGCTCAAAACAAAGCCAACATTCAGAGTGAAACTCTGTAGGCTTTTGTCGGATTTCTCTGCAGAAACAATGCTAGCACAGAGACAGTAGCATGATACATTAAAAGCCTTGAAGAAGAAGAACTTCCAACCAAGAATTACATTTCCTTCAAAACTATTTTTCAAATGTGAAAATGAAGTTAAGACAGTCACAGATAAACAGAAACTCAGAGACTTTGTAAAAACAAAACCAAAGCTACAAGAAATATTGAAAGAATCTCTTGGCTTAGAAGGACAAAACCACTAACTTTATATTTTAGAAGTAAATACAGGACACATTCCCCAGAAACCTACTCAGTTAGGGAAGGCTCCAAACTCAATCAAAGCTATAATAGTGAAAGAAATGATCCAGTGAGCAAATCATGAAAACTATGATGTCATCATATTAAAAAGAGGGATGTACTATAGTCACTATAGTCCTTGCAGATGGAGAGGAGGTTAATAAGACTGGTGGTAATTAAAATTGGGTTTATACATAGTTTATTAAGAGGAATCATAAGGGCAGACATAAAGCACAATAAAGACGCAACGTATCAAATCAAGAAACATAATATAAGAGTCTCAACAACCACAAAACCAACTCTGAAAAAGGTGAAAAATCAACTCATGAAGAAGAATGTCCCAGAACAGATTAATAAGAACAACAGGGAAAAAATCAACACAAAAATAAACACATCACAATGACAGCACTTAACACATACCTATCAATAATTACATTGACTGTGAATGGACTGAATGCCCCAGTAAAGAGATGTTGAGTGACATCCTGGATCAAAAGATGCGACCCATCCATATGTTGCCTACAAGAAATTCACTTCAAACTTAAAGATGTGAACAAACTGAAAATTAGAGGATGGAAGAATATATATCAAGCTAACAATGAACAAAGAAGAGCAAGTGTGGTAATTCTAATCTCTGATGAAATAGATTTTAGTGTAAAATCTACAATAGTGGACAAGGATGGACACTATTGCTGAAAGGTTCAATATACAAGCAGGACTTAACAATGTTAAATATTTATGCACCTAATATTAGAGCACTTAAATACATCGAAGAAACACTTATTACACTTAAAAATGAGATAGATCATTCTACAGTTATAGTGAAAGGCTTTAACATTCCACTTTCAGTACTGGACAGATCATCTAGAAAAAAGATCAGTAAAGACACAGAAGACCTTATTGCCACAATTAACCAACTAGACCTCGTTGACATATACAGAATTTTCTATGCATCAGCAGACAACAACACCTTCTTCTCCAATGATAAAGAACAGTGACGATTTTAGGAAACATCTCATAAACTGGTTTCAGTTGGAGAACACTATGCTGAGTGAAAGTAGTCAGTGACAAAAGGACAAATACTGTATGAGACCCCTATGATAAGAAATTAAAAACAGACTCGTGCATAGAAGAAAAAACTCTTTGATGCCTGCAAGGGTGGGGAGGGCGGGAGGGTAAGGAGGAGAGGGTTTAGATTAGATAGTTTATAGAAATTTGCTTGGGTGAAATCTGTGACAACACACATTAGAAAAAAAGATCAATATTAACTGGACTTCAGCATAACGTGATTACTCCACACATTTTAACCCAATATTGCACGGACAGAGTAGCTGGGGCGGGGGCCAGAGACCACGCTCTCAGGGGAAATCGAGGCCAACTGGCATAACTAGCATTTTGCTAAGAGAGCCTTCTGCACCGCACATAGGTGAGTGGCAGCTTCCACGCTGCCATCTGAGGGTTCAGCAACTGGTCCCAACTCAACAGGAACAGATGGTCACCAAGGACCAAAACGACATGGGGGAAAGAGAACCCAGAAGACAGAGAGACTCACGTCAGTGGGTGAGTACACCGACTTGTGGCCAGAAGAACTGGATGGCACCTGGCCACCACCAGTAATAGCAGTAATAGAGTTCACAAAGTTGAGCAACACAAGAATAAAAAAGGGTACACCCTGAGATCTCCACTCCAAGGGCCTTGGGTTTCCCCTGGGAGCATATTACCAAAAACCAGATGCATAGACCAATGGAACAGAATTGAGAATCAAGATACAACACCATCCACCTATGGGCAGCTGATATTTGACAAAGGCCCTGAGTCCATGAACTAGGGAAAAAACAGTCTCTTCAACAAATGGTGTTGTCATAACTGAATAACCATCTGCAGAAAAAAGAAAAAAGATCTGCATCTCACACCACACACAAAAATGAACCCTAAATGGATCAGTGACCTAAATATTTTACCTTAGACCTAGGAGTCTACATGCATGGAAAAGGGGAAAGTGAGGAAGAGGGAGGCTCCCCTTGATGTAGTCTGGGCTCAGGGCACATGGTAGTCTTGCGGTCAGCCTAGGTGGTATCAAGGGAAGAACATTGCTCCCATTCTAGGATCTAAGGTTAGATCCTGCTATTTGGCACTTACATAGGTAATCATATACCTCACCACCAAGGCACTAGGGATCCTTACTACTAAGGTGCTAAGGTAGAGTCTACTTCTAGGGTGCATTTACTCCTAGAATACAACATCAACATAAAGGCCATACAGATAGTATGGGGTGAAATTGTTTTTACTGCCTCACAACTTGCAATTCCACATTCTTTGTATTATCATTGCTACCATTGCTCCAAATTCTAGATACATTTCATGTGTATAGACATATTCCTTTCCACATGTCTCCCAATCGTTTCACATAAATGAGAATCTTAGTGACTCTTACATAAAGTTAGATCCTTCCTATACTTAGGACTAGCTACATTCCATGTGGATTGACTTCTAAATAATGTTTGTTGTTAAATTTATATAACATAAAACAAAACAGTCCTCCTTTTTTAGATACATAAAACATCTTAGAAAGTACCTTTGAATTCTGTTGCTTAAACTTTTACACAGTGCAACAATATTGTCCGCAAACAATCCTTTAATCTTTTTGGACACTTGGTGACAGGAGATTGCCTGCCACGTAAGCAACTTCCTTTTTTATTGAGTAAATCATGACTTCCAACCTACTTCTTTCCAACTTCTACCTGTTGTTTCAAGTTTTATTTTCTGAAGACACTTGTTTTCCGTTATCTCTAGTTGTCAATTAAAATGTTACTGTGCTTATCCACCATTATCTAGATCACTCGTCTCTGCTTGCACTTTGTTTCATCTTGTATCACTCAAAATACTACCTTCCATCATATATGGTCTGATCAGAGCATAGAACAGTAGCAATGTTATTTTTCCCTTGCATGGATACGATGCTGATATATTTTAGTTATGTTACCATTTAGCATAGATTGTCTTCTCGATACCTAGACTTGGAATAATAGATTTACGTGCTTAGAGCAAACTTTCAATTACCTCTGTGACAATTAAAAAAAAAAAAACATATACTTAAGCCAAGAAGCACATACTTTGCCAGTGCCACTGTGTCTTTTAGTCCAGCCCAACTTTCCTTTGAAGAATTGGCTTCAGTACTGGTTTTGGCTCTGGGCTGGCAGTGAGTTCACAGGCCATGTTTTCAGAGGATCTTCCAGGATGTTGGACCATCAAGTCTGTTCCTTAGTGGAGTTCTAGATCTGCACACCCGTTTTTCTCCTGCTACATCAGGGACTCTACATTGTATTCCCTGTCCACACAGTCACTGGTAGCGGCCTGGCACTGCCTAGGCCTCTGCTCTCGTGTTGATATAGTCTTCTGATCATTTGGCCCCTTCTATCTCCTGGGTTTGTATTCTCCTCGTGTTTCTGATGTCCTTTGTTCTCTCTTGTAGGTGGATTGGAACCAGTCTGATGCTTCTTAAATGGCAGTTGCCGGATTTTAAGACCCCAGATTTCATTCACCAAAATGTGATACAGAATATTTTCTTAAAAATGAAACAAAACCTTAACTATGCCAATTGACTTACATGTACCCTAAAACTATTGTCGCCAGGCCTTTACCCTGCTACTCTGACCTTTAAAATGTTGGATAGTATCTCGGAAACCTCTTAGCTTTTAATGTAGTCCAGCAGTGTTATTCTCCCTGCTTTTGCATACTGTCACTTCCTTCACTTAATCCAATTCTTATCTACTATTTATTCTATGAATAGCCCTCTCCCTCCCACCACTCCCTTGTAACCGTCAGAGAAGATTTTCTCCTGTGCTTAAACTTTTTCTTGAGTCCTTATAATACAGGTCTCATACAATATTTGTCCTTTTGCAATTGATTAATTTCATTCAGGGTAATGTCTTCCAGAGGACTCCATGTTATCAGATGTTTTCCAAAATCACCATTGTTCTTTATTAATGCATAGCATTCCATTGAGTAAGTATACCATAGTTTGGTTATCTCTTCATCTGTTGATGGGTTTCTAGGTTGATTCCACTTTTTGCCATTGTGGACATGCTGCAATAAACATTGGTATGCATGTCTCTATTCATGTGACAGCCCTTATTTCTTTAGGATATATTCTAAGAGGTGAGATTGCTGGATTATATGGTATTTCTATTCCTAGCTTTTTAAGAAAGTACCAGACCCACTAAAAAAGTAGTTATACCATTTTATGCTCCCAAAAGCATTGTAGAAGAGATCCAGTCTCTCTACAACTTCTCTAACAATTATTGGTTTATGTTTTTTGGATTAATGCCAGCCTTCTTGAAGTGGGATAGTATCACATTGTAGTTTTTATTGGGATTTTTCTAATGGCTAACAACCGTGAACATTTCTTCGCATACCTTTTAACTCTCTGAATGTCTTCTTTAGTAACATGCCTGTGCACTTCCTTTGCCTGTTTTGAGTTATTTGTCTTTTCCATGTTGAGGTTTTGCAGTATTTTGTAAATTATGGACATTAGGTGCCAATCAGATTTGTGGTTGCCAAAAGTTTTCCCCAGTTTGTAGGTAGTGTTTTTAATCTTTTGCTGAAGTCTTCAGATGAGCATAAGTGCTTGATTTTTAGTAGTTCCCATTCATCTATTTTCTTTTCCAGTGCTTATGCAGTTTGTAGTCTGTTTATGCCATATATTTGGGCTCCCAGTGTTGTCACTATTTTTAATACCAAGATCTTTATCATTTTCAGTTTTATAAAGAGTCTTCCAATAAGGGAGTCTTATATTTGAACTTTAATAAAACAAGTTATGTAAAGGATACAGTTTTAACTGTTTTCTTATTTTGAAGTACATTTGATGGCATTATGTGTGGAAAAGTGACCAGTAAAGGGTTGCTCTGGCACTTTCCAAATGGGGCCAAAAATAATCAGTTGTCATAGCCCTGTATCTTTTGCCATTGACAGTCACAACCTCTCCTTGTTCCTCTTGGAGAAAATAAGGGCCAACGATTCCACTGGACCAAAATCTACACCAAATGGTAACTTTTTAGCGGGAAGAACAGGGGATAGAGTGCACATTCCTGAATCTCCATTGGATTCTCATTGCTCCAAACATGACAGTTTTGCTTGTTAACAAAATCATTCATCCAAAAATGAGCCTGAACACAATTTTTCAGCCCAAAGCATGGTCTGCTTCCAGATGCTCCAGAGCCCAGTCAGCAAATGTATGTCACAATCTGTGGTCATTGGACTTCAGTTTGTTAGGGTCCGGATTTCAAGACGCGACACAGTTTCTCTTTAAAAGTTAAATTTTATGAAAAATGTACCCAATAGGGAAAAAAGAGGCTGGTGCACCAGGGATGCACTCCAAACTACGCAGAGCAGGAGGTGACCCCAGGCTTCCTTAGTGAGCAGTATTTAAGTCGTAAAACTACAGAGTAGGGAGAGGGAGCTGGTTTTTGCATTGATTGATTGAGGCCATATGGAATTTCTGTAAGTTACAAAATGTAGCTGTTGATGAATGTGTCAGCTACATTGGCGAATGTTTCAACCACATGGAATTTCCGTAAGTTTTAAAAATGGATGTTTCAATACCTTGTGGTTAGGGTTGGATCCAGGAGTTATTTGTAAGGCTGTCTCTAAGCTTTGTCTTTTGCAAGAT
Organism: Heterohyrax brucei; assembly: GCA_028571685.1. Classification (NCBI taxonomy): domain Eukaryota; kingdom Metazoa; phylum Chordata; class Mammalia; order Hyracoidea; family Procaviidae; genus Heterohyrax; species Heterohyrax brucei. Next base: position 93,889,252 of record CM053146.1, read on the forward strand.
AAAGGTAAAACTACTCTAGGGTATTTTCTGCTATTTTCTACTAAGTTATTTCCTGGAGACTTCTACTCTGAATTTTCACTGCCCTTTTCCCAAGATGGAATCTGAGGTTCAAAATGGAGTTACTTATGTTTCATTTCAACAAGATCTTGAGTTAAAACAGTTTTGCAAGGGTAAAACTTCAAGTCCAGATGCAAAATCTGCCAAATTGTGGTTGACAAAAGGCCCAATTCTTGTCCTCAGCAAGAAATTGATTGGGATGGATTGTCGTGTACACTCTGATGAACAGTGGTGATGTTTTCATTGACTGTGTAGTTCACTGATACGCAGGCTTTGTGTGATTGTCAACATACCCTGTTGTCTCAATATTTTTGATTTAACATCAGATTGCTCTCTTGGTGGGATGATTACGCACATTGTAACTTTCATGTAACCCATGGAATGTTTGGTGAAGGGAACACCCATTCTGATAATAAACTCAAATCATTTCTATGCTTCGAAAAACTGTGTAACTTTTCATGGCTATTTGTCAAGACTAATCAAAAAAAAGTGATAAACATGGTTGCTATAGCTTCACAAATACCTCTGTTGTGAGCTGTTAAAAGTAGTGTATACTTATAGGAAGACCCTTATGTCACCCCTAGGAATGCCTGTGTCTATTAGGCATGATCAAAGAGAAACATGAATCAGAGCTCAGTAATTATTATTCTGGATTTGCTTGTCATTGTGGTAGTTGTGTCCATCTCGCCTCTGATGCTTGTTTATATTAGGTTGATCTTACAACTTTTTCTTCTTTTTTTTTCAAATATTTTTTTCTCTCAAAGCAAGGGTAGAAAACTGAAAAACTAACCCCATTGCTGTCTAATCAATTCTCACTGCAAATCACATTATGTCAAGAGAAGTGAAGGCAAATCTTGAAAGAAAATATATTTCTATGAAATAATTGCCTCCAAAAGAAACCTTCTGTGACATGTCCAGGGAAAGTGAGGCTGTTATTGCTAGTACGGTAGAGTTGGGCATTTCTGTAGGCCTAAAAGATTCAGAGCAATCAAGTCATTTAAGGTTCTCAATTGCATACAGCTGTATTTCCTCATCTTAGAAATTAGACTTTCTTATCAGTAATTGAACTTCAGCACAAGTGAGGGAACACTGTCCCTGGATTTCAGAGAGATTTAGAATCAGCCATCTTCTCCTACCATTACCCAAAAACAGCCCACAGGAATTTGACCACAAACAAAACTTCATTCCAACATTCCTAATCAAAGCTTTTCCCCTAACAAACCTTGACTGTAAACAAATCTTACCTTATCCCCCTTCTGATCAACATTTCTTTCTTATCAGACCATAAATCCCCTTATTGGAATTTCTTGCCACCCCCTCTTCTATTTTAATTAAACATTCTTTCCTTATCAAGCCATAAATCTCCTCACCCCACACTACCTCATCTGAACTTTAAAACTATTAAAAAAACTTACCCTACTGGCCAAGATTGGGGTGAGCCAGCCCTTGGCTCAGACCCCATTCTCCTTCTCTTTGAATAAACTTCACCAGATCCTTGGACTGGTACATCTCTGCCCCTGTTTTGTGCCATTCTCTCTCTATCAATAAGAGAGTACTTAGAGCTATTAATTAAAGTTTTCCTGCATTCCTGCTACTGTCGCAATCAAATCCTGGATCTGCTTTTCGGATGATCTATCCTCTGGCTATAGAAGATGCAGGTTTTTTAGATACTGTCATAGAAAGCTTTGGCTTCTACAGTAAGCTGAGAATGAAAAGTGAAAATAAGGTCCTTCAGGGTTGTAGCTCTCAGCAAAGAATTGACATTCACCCAGGGGTATTTTCTCAAGCTTTATTACTTACACTGTAATTAGGATAAACAGGAACAGGTAGAATTCCATCTTGATTTGGTTCTCTCCTGAAAGATCTTCATTCTTGAGTGAGTTATCTAAGAAACTTCTTCAGGGCCTTCATAGCTCTTCAATGCATTGCAGTTGGAGGTAGCAAAGGATGAAAAGCCCCAGGGGTTCTAAATAAAGGGTCTTCCAATAAGGATGTCCTATTTTTGGCAGCTCACAGCAACAATACTTGTGAAGTTATAGCAACGATATTCATCACATTTTTTTATTAGTCTTGACAAATTGCCATGAAGAGTTACACTATTCCACAATACACAGAAATTATTAAAGTTTATTATCAAAATAAGTGTTCCCTTCATCAGACATTCTATGGGTTACGTGAAATTTACAGTGCACATAATCCCCCCACCAAGAGAACAATTAGGTGTTTAATCAAAAATTTGGGACAACCAGGTCTGTTGCCAATCAGACAATGTCTGTGTGTCAATGAAGTACATGTTCCAATGAAAATATCACCATTGTCCCAATCAATTTCTCACTGAGCACAAGAACAGGGACTTTTATCGAACACACTGCAAATGTAACATCTAGACTTGATGCTTTACCTTTGCAAAACTGTTTTAACTCAAGAACTGAAGTCCAACAACCATAGATTATGTCATACATTCGCTGACTGGGCTCTGGCACAGTTGGAAGTTGATCCTGCTTTGGGCTGAAAAATCACGTTCAGTGACGAGGCCGATTTTTGGATGAATGATTTTTGTTAACAAACAAAATTGTCACATTTGGAGATATGAGAATCTAATGGAGAGTCAAGAACGTTCACTTCAACCACCCAAAGCTACTGTTTAGCGTGGATTTTGCTATGTAAAACAGTACAACACTTTGGAAATCGATTTGGCACTTTCTCAAAAAGCTAGAAGTAGATAAACCATATGATCTAGCAATCCCGATGTTCATCATAGCACTGTTCCCAATAGCAAAAAGATGAAATCAACCTAGGTGCCTGTCATAGATTGAATTGTGTCCCCCCTAAAAATGTGTGTAGCCATGTGCCTGGGCCATGATTCCCAGTATCTTGTGACTGTCCTCCATTTTGTGGTTTTCCTACACTGTATGTTAAAGGATTAGGGTGGGACTATAAATCCCTTTATAAGATCACCTACCTGCTCCACTGTAAAGAGTTTCCCTGGAGTGTGGCTTGCCCCACCCTTAATCCTTTCAGCCTGCAAGAGATAAAAGGAAAGGGAGACACTGGCTGAGAATTGGGAACCTCACACCATTAAGCAAGTAGCACTGGGAGAAGAGCACATCCTTCAGACCTGAGGTTCCTGTGCCAAGACACTCCCCGGACAAAGACAGTTATAATATTGGACTTTCCACCAGAGCTGACTAGAGGGAAAGCCTTCTCCTGGAGCAGACATCCTGAATTTGGACTTGCAGCCTACCAGACTATGTAAGAATAACCCTTCCTTTATTAAAGCCATCCACTCTGTGGTATTTCTGTTAGAGCAGCCCCAGCTGACTAAAACAGTACATTTCAGACGGGATCATAAAAAGACACGGTTGTTAAAATGACCAGGTCTGAGAAAAAAAGAGGCACTCCAATCATTCAGGAAATTGCAAAAGGTTACCTTCCCTCTCCCCCCACCCAGGAATCGGGGATGAAGGCCAGCCAAACTCTATTACTCACACTGTTATTTTTTTTAGTGATTGGCTGTATTTAGAGAAATCTGTCTCCTCTGCCCCACAGTGTAAAGCATCTGATACTACTGCCAGGTAACACACCTTGAAATGAAAATGGTGTGGGTGGGGTTCTCATTTGACTGTTGGTCACTGACCACACCCAGCTATTAAACTTCGCTAATTGCTGGCTGATCGCTTTTTTTGTTCTTAACAATGAAGTGGGGATATAGATTTCTTCACTAATTGTTGCCATGTTTAGGTGCAGACATGTCAGTTCCTACTCAAAGCCATCCTCTGTACCAAAGAACAAAACACTGCCCAGTCCCATGGCATCCTCATAGTCATTGTTGTGCTTTAGTCCAATGTCTCAGTCACTGTGTCAGTCTGTCTTTGAGGATCTTCCTTTTTTGTGCTAACCCTCTACCATCGTCTCTGTCCTGATAACACATCCAAAGTATGTGAGATATAATCACACCATCCTTTCTTCTAAGGAGCATTCTAATCGTACTTCTTCCGAGACAGATTTGTTTGTTCTTCTGGCAGTCCATGGTACATTCAATAGTCTTCTTCAACACCGCAATTCAAAGACACCATTTCTTCTGTCTTTCTTGTCTGGTGTCTAGCTTTCCCATGTTTATGAGACAAGTGAAAGCATCATGAATTGGGTCAGGCACATTTTAGTCTCCAATGTGACATCTTTGCTTTTCAGCACTTTAAAGGTCTTTTGTAACAGATTTGCCGAGGTCGTTGTGTCTTTGAGTTCTTGACTGCTGCTCTCATGCATGTTAATTGTGGATCCAAGTAAAATAAAATCTTTGACAACTTCAATCTTTTCTGCATTTATCATGATGCTATTTATCGGTCCACTTTCTTTCTGTCAGAAAATACTCCATTCTTAAAGCTCTGTTCTTCAATCTTCATCAGTAAGTTTTTCAATCCCTCCTTACTTTCAGCATAATGTAATTTATTAACAAGTCTTCCTCCACTCTTAGTGCCCTGTTCTTCACATAGTCCAGCTCTCAAATTATTTGCTAAGCATACACGTTCAATACCCAAAAACCAAAACCCACTACCATTAAGTGATTCAGACTCATAGACCCTATAGAACAGTGTAGAACTTCTCTATAGAATTTCAAAGGAGCACCTGGTGGATTTGAACTGCCAAGTTTTTGGTTAGTAGCTGCAGCACTTAATCACTATGCCACCAAGTTTCCCACAGACTCAGTAGGTATGGTAAAAGGATATAACCCTGACACACACCTTTTCAGGCTTTAAACCACATGGTATACCCTGATTCTATTTGAATGACTGTTTCTCGATCTATGTACAATTAAGTGCTTGGGAATTCCCATTCACTGCAGTGTGAGCCATAATTTGTTATGATTCATCCAGCTGAATGCTTTTGCATAGTCAATAAAACACAGGTAAAAGTCTTTCATGCTGGTTCTACATCCTCTTCTGAATCCACCTGTCAGTTCCCTGTTGATATACTGCTGTAGCCACTTTTTGAAAGATCTTCAGCAAAATTTTGCTTGTGTATTAAATTAATGATATTGTTCGATAATTTCCACACTCAGTTGGATCAACCTTCTTGCTTCACAGATTAAACCAGTCAGATTCAGCTCCCTTGAAAGGACAGTGTTTGAGATTTGGTCTCACCCTAAATGAACTTGTGTAAACTGTCTCTTTCTTAAGTTCCCTAGCCAGCTTATCCATTGCTGTCAAGTCAGTTCTGACTCGGAATGATCCTATCCATAGGACAGAGTGAAACTGTACCATACCTTTTCCAAGGAATGCCTAGTAGGTTTGAATTGCCAGCCTTTGGTTAGCAGCCTTAGCACTTCATCACTACACCTCCATGGACTCCAGCCAGCCTATAGTTTAGCCTACATACGTACCCAGTGAATTTACCAACCTCCTCCCAATTGCCTTTCACCACAGCCTACCCTGTTCTTGAGACTCTCACTATTCATGAACTTCTCCGTACTAGGTTTCACATAAGTTAGTTCTTTTAGGAAGAAATCAGTAGTTGTCTGTTTTATAACCTGCTTTTCCCTCCAAGCAAAGTCTCTGAGCCACTTGTCTGAACCTGGATTGGAATAGCGGTGTATTTCTCCATCAGTGTCACCCTTGATTTAAGAACCAATTGCTTAGTGTAGGAAGAAGTATCAATAGCCTCAGGTTTTTCCAGCTTACCCCTCCTAGCATGAAACCCTGATAAACTGGGACAAAAAGCATCAGGGCCCCATTATTCTTAGTAGTTCTGTACCAAATGTAGAGCCTCTGTCCCAGACGTGGGGGTAAGGAAGAGAAGGAATTCTCCATATTTCAACTGTTTTACCTTGGAACTTAACTTCAACAATAGGTAGCTTAGGACAGGATGAAAAATGCTCATATCCTCCTCTTCTGGAAGATACCCTCCTAAGAGCTGCAGGGAGACAGAGCTCTGTGTCTGCAGAAGTTTGGAACAGTTTCCAACTCACTAAATTGGGCAGAGGGAGCAAGGGGTCAGATTCTTGTTCAGATTCTATAGACCTGCTGTTTTCACTAAAGCAGAGTTGATTTTCTTGAGTAAACATTTCTTTATTTGCTATATGTCCTTGGAACCATTTCCAGAGACATTAAACAATTAGGTTTCTATTTTTATACCATTTTCATGAGTTTTACTGGGGAACCAGTCACAAAACTCCCCACATTGTCATGCCAAAAGTCCTTCCTCTGAATGGGATGATTCTTTTTCTTTCTTTTTTTTTTTAATGATTGAGTGAAAATGTACTTTTCCATGTAGAGTTGCATGCTCACCAATGTGCAGTTCCCACTGCTGTCCCTGCCCGGTGACAGCACATTCTTCCTCTCCACTCCATACATGTCTTATCCTCCCAGCCATCTCCTATCCCACCTCTCCACCCTCTCCTGCACCTCCAGTAAGAGGTCAGCAGGACAACACCTATAGATGAATAGTGTACACACAGTATGGTCACTCTGGGTCGCCAAGTCCAATCCATCCCTGTCTGAAGAGTTGACCTCTATTATGATTTATGGACAGGGGCAGCATCAGGGTCAAGGGGCATGCTCCCAGGGGAACCCTGAGGCCCCTGGACCATCAGCTGTGGTCTTTCAGTGGCGATCTCAGGGTGTATTACTTTTTTAACTTGTGTTGTCAGTGTGACTCAACTTTGTGAGCCCCATCACAGCTATCGCTGGTGGTGGCCGGGCACCATCTGGTTCTTCTGGTTACAGATCGATGTAGTCACCCACTCACATGGGTCTCTCTGTCTTATGGGTTCTCTTTCACCCATGTCTTTTTGGCCCTTGGTGATCATCCATTCCTGTTGCTTTGGGAGCATTTGGTGTACCTCAGATGGCAACTTGGTAGCTTTCAAGACCCCAGACTAGCAAAATGCTAGTTGTGCCAATTGGCCTCAATTTCCCCTGAGAGTGTGGTCCCTGGCCCCCTGCTCCAACTACTCTGTCCTTGCAGTATTGGGTTAAATTGAAGTCCAGTTAAAATTGATCTTCTTTCTAATGTGTGCTGTCACAGATTTCACACAACCGAATTTCTATCAACCATCTAATGTATACCCCAGCCTCTGCCTCCCCTTGGAGCCTTCCAAGAGTCTTTTCTTCTATGCATGAGTCTGTTTTTAAGATCTTATTGTAGGGGTCTCCTACAATATTTGTCTTTTTACTGCTAACTACTTTCACTCAACATAATGTCCTCTAATTGAAATCAGGTTATAAGGTGTTTCCTGACATCATCATTGTTCTTTATCACTGCATAGTGTTCCATTGTGTTTATATACCATAGTTTACCTATCCATTCCTCTGTTGTTGGGCATCTGGATTGATTCCATATTTTTGCTGTTGTGGTGTGTGCTGCAATAAACCTTCATGTGCATGTATCAGTTGATGTGAATGGCCTTGATTCTGACAAGTGGAATTACTGTGTGAAATGGTATATCTAGATCCAGCTTTTTAAGGAGGAATCAGATTGCTTTCCAAAGAGGTTGCACCATTTTGCAATCTCACCAACAGTGTAGGAGAGTTCCAATTTCTCTGCAGCCTTTCCAGCATTTGTTGTTTTGTGTTTGGTGGATCATGGCCAACCTTGTTGGGGTGAGATGTTATCTCACTGTAGTTTTGATTTGAATGTCTTTAATAGCTAAAGATCATGAGCACATCTGCATATGTTTTTTGGCTGCCTGGATCTCCTCCTTAGAGAAGTGTCTGTTGGTCTCCTTTGCCCATTGCTTAATTGGGTTATTTATCTCTTTCTTATTGATATTCTGTAGTACCTAATGGATTATGGAGATCAAACATTGGTCTGACATATAGTTGCCAAATATTTTTTCCCATTCTGTAGGTGGTCTTTAAATTCTTCTGATAAAGTCTTTGGATTGCCAAAAGTGTTTGATTCTTAGTAGTTCCTATTTACCTATTTTCTCTTCTGTTGACTGTGCTTTGTTTGTCAGATTTTGAAGTTTGTCTATGCTGTGTATTAAAATTTCCATTGTTGATCCTATTTTTTCTTCAAAGAGCTTTATCATTTTAGATTTGATATTTAGATCTTTTATACAGTTTGAGTTGGGTTTTGTGTAAGGTGTGGCATATGGATGTTGTTTCAATTTTTGCAGATGGATATCCAATTTTGCCAGTACCATTTGTTGAGGAGATTGCTTTTACCCCTGGTTAATGTCTTACGACATTTGTCAAATATCATCTGTTCACCGGAAGATGGTGTTGTCTCTGGGGTCTCTACTCTGTTCCATTGATCTATCTGTCTCTTTCTGTACCAGCACCAGGCTGTTTTGACTACTGTGGCAGTGTAATAGGTTCTAAAGTCAGATAGTGAGAAGCCTCCCAGTGTGTTTTCTTCTTCAGTAGTGCTTTACTTATCCGGAGTTTCTTCCCTTTCCAAACAGAGTTGGTAATTTGTTTCTCCATCTCATTAAAAAATATCACTGGAATTTGTATTGGGATTGCATTATACAAATAGATTGCTTTGGGTGAAATAGACATTTTCACAATGTTAAGTCTTCCTATCCACGAGCAGGGTAAGTTTCTCCATTTATGTAAGTCTCTCTGTTTCTTGTAGTGAGATTTTGTAGTTCTCTTTGTAAAAGTCTGTTATTTCTCTGGTTAGATTTATTCCTAGGTATTTTATCTTCTTGGGGGCTATAGAAAATGATATTGATTTGATGATTTCTTCTTTGATAATGTCGTTGTTGGTATAAAGGAATCCTACTGATTTACTTATGTTTATCTTGTATCCTCAGGCCTTGCTGAACTCTTCCATCAGTTTGAGTAGTCTACTTATGGATTCTTTAGGATTCTCTGCGTATACAATCATATCATCTGCCAATAGGGAGAGTTTTACTTCTCTGTCAGTGCCCTTTATTTCTTGGTCTTGTCTAATTGCTCTGGCTAGAATTTCCAGTACAATGTTGAATAGGAGAGGTGAGAGTGGGCATCCTTGTCTAGTTCCCATCCTCAAGAGGAATTGTTTCAGTCTGTCTCCATTCAGGATGATGTAGGCAGTTGGCTTTGTATAAATGGCCCTTAGCACAGTGACGAATTTGCTGTCTATTCCTTTTTTGCTGAGAGTTTTTAGCACAAATTGGTGTTGGACTTTATCAAATGCCTTCTCTACACTGATAGACAAAATCAGGTGATTCTTGTCCTTTGTGTTATTTATGTGGTTGACCACATTAATTGTTTTTCTGATGTTGAACCAGCCTCGCATCCCTGGTATGTCTCCAGCTTGGTCGTGACTAATTATTTTTTTGATATGTTCTTGTAGTGTATTGGCAAGAGTTTTGTTGAAGATTTTTGCTTCTAGATTCATGAGTGATATTGGTCTGTAATTCTCCTTTTTTGTTGGGTCTTTCCCTAGCTTTGGTATTAGGGTTATGCTGGCTTCATAGAATCATTGGGAGTATTCCATCTTTCTATGCTGTGAAATACTCTCAGTAGTATTGGAAATAACCCTTCTCTAAAAGCTTGGTAGAAATCTGCAGTGAAGCCATCTGGGCCAGAACTTTTTTCAGTTGGTAGCTTTTCTTATAATTTTTTCAATCTCTTTGTTTGTGACGGGTTTATTAAGTTGTTCTGCTTCACCTTGTGATAATTTTGGTGGGTGATATGAATCAAGGAATTTGTCCATTTCCTAGGTTTTCAAATTTATTAGACTACAATCTTCCGTGGTATTCTATTGCAACATTTTTTTATTTCTGTTGGATCTGTTGTGACAACTCCCCTGATTTCTTATTTGGGTTATTTGTTTCCTTTCCTATTTTTTTTAGTAAGTTTAGCCAATGGTTTGTCAATTTTGTTGAACTTTTCAGAAAACCAGCTTTTGGTCTTTTCAATTTTTTCAATTGTTCTTCTATTCTCTAATTCTTTTAGTTCTGCTCTAATCTTTATCATCTATTTTCTTCTGGTGCCTGTGGAGTTTCTTTGTTGCTCTTTCTCTACTTTTTAAGCTGTAGGGTTAATTCTTTGGTTTGAGTTCTTTCTTCCTTCCAGATGTGTGCATTTACAGAGATAAAATGACCTCTGAGCACTGCTTTGACTGTATCCCATAGGTTCTGGTAGGATGTGTTTTCATTTTCATTGGAATCCATACGTTTCTTCATTTCATCCTTGATTTCTTCTATGACCCATGACTTTTTGAGCAAGATGTTCAGTTTCCATGAGTTCTAACTTCTATCCAAGGTTTTTCTGCTATTGATTTTGACTTTTATGGCTTTATGGTCTGAGAAGATGCTTTGCAATAATTCAGTGTTATGGGTTTTGTTGAGATGTATTCTATGTCCCAACGCATGGTCTATTCTCGAAAATGTTCCATGTGCACTGGAGAAGAAAGTGTAGTTGTCTGCTGATGGATGAAAAGTTCCATGTATGTAGATGAGGTCTAGTTGGTTAATTGTGGCAATAAGATCTTTTATGTCTTTATTAAGCTTTTTTCTAGTACATCTGTCCAATATTGAGAGTGGAGTTTTGAAGTTTCCCACTGTTATTGTGGAGTGATCTTTCTTATTTTTGAATGTGGTCAGTGTTTTTTTTTTTTTTTTTTTTATGTATTTAGATGCTCTAGTATTGGTTGCATTAATATTTAATGTTGTTAAGTGTTGCTTGTGTATTGAAACTTTCAGCAATAAATAGTGTTCCTTTTTGTCCACAGTGGTGGATTCTACATTAACACCTATTTTATCTGGGATTAGAATTGCCACACTTGCTCTTCTTTATGTATTGTTAGCTTGATATACATTCTTCCATCCTTTAATTTTCAGTTTGCTCATGTTTTTAAGTCTCAGGTGAGTTTCTTCTAAGCAACATATAGACAGGTCTTGTCTTTTGATCCAAGACATCACTTGTTGTCTGTTTACTGGAGCATTCAGTCCATTCACTTTCAATGTAATTATTGATAGGTATGCATTTAGTGCTGTCATTGTGATGTGTTTATTTTTGTGTTGATATTTTCTCTGTTGTTGTTGCTATTCTGTTCTATGACATTCTTCTTTATGAGCTGATTTTTCACCTTTTTCAGGGTTGATTTTGTGGTTGTAAAGACTCCTGTATTACATTTCTTGATTTGTTATGTTGCATCTTTATTGTGGTTTGTGGATACTCCTGTGGTCCCCTTTAATAATCTATGTGTAAACCACATTTTAACTACTACAGGTCTTACTAACTTCATCTTCATCTGGAAGGATTAACCGTAGTACATCCCTCTTTTTAATATGATGACATCACAGTTTTCATGATATGATCACTGGATCACTTCTTTCAACATTCTACTTTTGATTGAGTTTGGTAGGTTTGAGATTTTAGATTGAGTAGGTTTCTGGATGATGTGTCCTGTATTGCCTCTTAAAATATAGAGTTAATGGTTTTGTGCTTCTAAACCAAGTGCTTCTTTCAGTATTTCTTGTAGCTTTGATTTCGTTTTTACAAAGTCTCTGAGTTTCTGTTTATCTGTGAATGTCTTAACTTCATTTTCATATTTGAAAGATAGTTTTGCAAGATATATAATTCTTGGTTGGAAGTTTTTCTCCTTCAAGGCCTTGAATGTGTCGTCCCATTGTCTCTGTGCCAGCATCATTTCTGCTGAGAAGTCAGATGAAAGCCTACAGGGTTTCACTCTGAATGTTAGCTTTGCTTTGAGTCTTGCTGCCTTTAGGAGTTTTTGCTTACATTTCATTTTGTTAAGCTTGATTAGACTATGTCTTGGAGTCTTTCTTTTGGGATCTATATTGAATGGCATTCGATACACATCTTCAATATGTATATTATCTTCCTTCATGGCTTCTGGGAAGTTTTCTGTCAGCAGCTCAGCAACAATACTCTGTGTTCTTGGGTGTCCTACCCTGTCCAGGAACTCCAATTAATCGTAGCTTGTTCCTCTTGATATACTCCCACATGTTTCTTAATGGTTCTTCATTTTTCTTGTTTCTTTTTTCTGATTTCTCCTCCTAGGTGCTGGAGTCAGCAGCTCTGTCTTCCAAGTCTGAAAGTCTATTTTCCACTTGTTCTATTTTGTTTTCTTGGCTTTGAATTGAAGTTTCTATCTCTTTAATTTTGTTCTTGATCTGTTGGATTTCAGAGTACTGGTATTCCATCAGATCAAACAGGTGTTCCATCAGATCAAACAGCTTGCTTAATTTTTCATTTCACTCTGCTGCATTTTGTACGAGGTCTAGGAAGTCTCTCTATATAATCGTTTTGTACTCACCCTCCAATAGTTTCAGAAAGGCTTCTTTGTCTGCAAAGTTCTTTGATTTTTTCTTTGGGGGACCTCCTGAAGCCATAGGTGAGATCTTCTTTATGTCTTTATCCTAAGTTTTTTGCTTTGGGGGCATCTGGAGGTTGTTTTGTTTCTCTGGTGTTAACTTCACAGGATCTAAAGCTCAGTCTGAAAAGCAAGGTGATCACCAGACACCTCTATGCACTCCAGTGACTGGGCTCAGTGGACTCTCTGGGGCAGCTGGCTCCACCTCCTAATTGTCAAAGACACGGTCCTACCTATACAGTCACTGGGGAGCCCTCAGCTGACCTTATAATGTGAGTCAATCAAGGCTGAAAGAGATGCTGTCAGCATGCACCACAGTTATTTCTCTAGACAGTCTTGTAATGAAAGGTAAAAGGTATCTGACAGCTTCCAAAGTCAGTCAAGTTTCAGGTGTACAAGTTCCTTTTCCCAGTTGGCAAAGTAAGCACTTCTATACCCAACTCCACATGCTTTAAACTAGTTCAAAATACGGGAAAGTTACTGCCCTGTTGTCATCTGCTGCCAGACCTCCTATAGGCCACACTGTGCAAAATACTGCTTTTCTGCTGGAAAAATGCTCTCCTGTGGTCAGGCACTGTCTCTCAGTCTGGGAATGAGGTCCAGCTGAGGCATCTGTATGGGTATCTCTGCCTCCCAGCCAAAAAAGATGGCGTCCCGCGCAAGCTCCCCCTTCTGCATCAGAACAGGCTACTCAGTGGTGGAGGTTCGGAAAGAGAGGCCACAGGTGTTGAGGTGCACAGAGTCCAAAGCCAAGTTCACAAAATGTGGCCATTCTGCACACCGCTCCCATCAGCAGTGTATCTGAGCTTAGGTGCTAGTCAAGCCTCCACCCCACCCACCAGCTAAGACAAAGGAAATAAAAGTTAAAATGGTGAGTTACCTTTGGTCTGTGAGAGCCATCACTCATCAAGGGTGGGGGTCAGCAAAAGAGTAGAAGTTTGCTGTTCAGCGGTATATATTCCAAGTTGACAGCCCTATGCCATGTCCAAGGGCTCACTAAGTGTCCAGAAGCCTCCATTTAATTATCAATTCAGGTCTTGGTTTCCAGAGGGATTTAGGGCAACATATGTTTAGTCTGCCATCTTGGATGGGATAATTCTAATGCATGAGTTTTGAACCATTTCTGTTACTGGACAAAACTCCAGGTTTCTGTTAGTTGCCTCAAAAAGCCAATTTCTAAGACAGATATTTGGATGAATGATCAAAACAAAAGTTTATTACTGTGCACTAGCACACACAGGGAACAGGGAGGAATCTCTCTATCAAACACCTGTTCAAAAATCTTTGAGAGACGTTGGCATATATAAGAAACTAGGGAAACAATGTGATTGATTGGAGTGAAAAGGGGTATCCGTTTGGGGGCCTCAGAAGTCCTTTGAAGATATGCATCCAGATTGCTTTTGATTGTCATCTGAAGCGGGGGGTAGGGGTGGTATCCACTAGCACCTGGTATCTCCCATTTCTTCCTTATCTGTTTTGGTATTTCTAAAGAAGTTGTGAAGACTGCAAAGGCATTATTTCAGTGGCCCCTGTCAGTTAATGTATGACTTTCTAGCAGGGTCTATTCCTGTCAGGAATTTTTAAGACAGGAGAAAAGACAAGTCAATTTTACAAGAAGAATTAATTTCTGGCTGTCGATTTTAACTTCCCTTTTTAAAATCAAGTGTCTAACATTTTTCTCCTGTTTCATTTCCTTACCAAGATCTAACAACACCCAAGTGTAGCAGATATAACTGTTTCTCTACCCTACATTGTTTCTTCACACCCTTGCTGTTATTCCTTGAAACACCAAAATAGACACCTTATTCCTGAATCTACCTCTGAATGGTGTTGAACAGAAATCTCAAAGATGATGTTTATTTTTATGACTTCTGCAATTAAGCACTTAGAGCTATAAGGAATGAAGAAGTAATGAACAGGATAAAATGCATGAAAATTCATGATGGACACAAGAATCAGGTGCAGAGATTGGATTTAGATAACAAAAGGGATATTGCTCCTATAAAGGGGGATGACAGGAAGAAAAATTTTGACAAAATGGGTGCAAATTTAGGTACATGTGTACGTTTATTAGTAAGAATCTCATTCACTATTAAGGTTATCTTATAAGAGGGTCTTAATACTACTTAAAGTACTTTAGCTTCACAGAATCCTTAAGATATTCTGAAGGTACCCTTGTGTGCTCAAATATGCAAATACTGAGCCTCGGGCTTCCTATTCTTTAGACTTCCTTTGGATACTACTGTCAAAGTTTATCTGAGACTTCTTCACTATTGTATACAAGTCTAATTTACTGTAATTGGTTAATTCTCTGCATTGATACATTCAATCAGATTACAGTCAAATCATTTAGACCAAGGAATCATTTGTTCTCCTTTGGGGGCCCTTGCTAGCTCTGCACTAATTCCTTAGGCACTGATTTTAAAACTTTAATAGGACTAAATTACTTACAATTCTTGTGTTGTTTCTCACTGTGCTTACTAAAGACATGATGAATAAGACACTGAGTTCTAAAAAGGCTTAGAAAAGGAAGAACATATTTAGTTAGAGGTAGGTCAAGACTCTACAGTCTAGAGATTTGGATTTTGAAATGAATCTCAAGTGACAAGCAAATAAGGGGAGTGGATGGAGAGGAGGGGAAAGGAGACTGTTGGGAGGATGAGACATGTATGGAGCAGAGAAGTATAGTGTGCTGTCATTGGGCAGGGAGAACAATGGAAGCTGCATATAGGTGGGCACGTAAATTTATATGGGAATGTACATTTTCACTCAGTCATAATAAAAAAAAGAATTGAAAAGCTAAAAGGAGTGTTTTAGGTAGAAAGATACAAGGACAGCATGAAGTATAAAACATGTTAAAGGAATAAGAGGCTGTTTAGCAAAATAGATGTCACAAAGTTGAAACACAAAAATTCAGAGGGGTTGGTTTGTACCACATTATGGAAGCCCTCTAAAGAAGATATACTTAATTTGGTAGACAACAAAGGATTATGAAAAGTTAATAAACTAGAAATTAGTCTGATTTGAATTCTGCTTTAGCAAATACTATCCAAGATATGTGGTTCTATCTCCATTATTTTTTTAACATTTTTTATTGTGATTAGGAGAAAGTTTACAATCCAAGACAATTTGCCATGTAAAATCCCGAGCACCAGCCTCTCTGCAACTCTATCTTCTCTTCTCACCCTGTCACAGCACACTCTTCTTTTCCACTCTTTACTTTCAGTATCCACTCAACCAACACTTGTCCCTTTGTCTCTACCCTTTCTTCTGTAAAAAGAAAGCAGTAAGATAGCCTCATATACGTCCATAAAGTACACACATCATACGAATCTTTCTGTGTCCCCAAATCCTTTCCATTCTTTCTCTGAAGTGCTGGCTTCAGTACTACTTTCAGCTCTGGGCTAGCAGCAAGTCTAGGGGCCATGTTCTCAAGGGACTCTCCAGGTTGTCAGATCATTAAATCTGGTCTTTTAACACAGTTCTAGATCTTCATAGCCCTTTCTCTCATGCTATGTCAGAGACTCTACATTGTATTCTCTGTCAGGACTGTCTGGTGGTGGCTGGATACCACCTAGTTCTTCTGTTCTCCTACTGATGTAGTCTCCCAATCACATGGGTCCTTCTGTCTCCTGGGCTGATTTTTCCTCATGTATTTGATGTTCTTGGTTTTCGTCTGTTCCAGGTGGAGTAGGATCAAATGATGCTCCTCAGATGTCCCCCCTGTGCCATTCATCAATATGAGATGTAGAACACTCTCTTAGAAAAAGACTAGCTATGCTTATTGACTTCAGAGTCACCTGAAGATGTGGTCCCCAGACAGCTGTCCCTGCTATTCTGTCCTTTGAATTGCTGGGTTGAATTTAGAAAACCTTTACGCTTATGATATAGTTCAGTTATGCTAACTTGCCTTCTACTGTGTGCCATCACTCCCTTCACCTAACCAAATTTCCCTCCCTCCTCACGTTTGTAGCCACCAAAGAGTGTTTTCTTCTGTGTGTTAAGTTTTAAGTCCTTTTAACAGTGGTCTCATATAATATTTGTCCTTTTGCAGCTGACTGATTTCACTCACCCTAAGGTCTTCCAGTTGATTTCAGGTTGTGAGATGTTTCATAAAATCACCATTGTTCTTTATCTTTGCATAGTGTTCCCCTGTGTATGTATACCATAGTTTGTTTATCTATTCATCTGTTGATGGACACCTAGGTTAATTCCATCTTTTGCTATCACGGACAGTGCTGCAATAAACATTCGTGTGCATGTATCTGTTCATGTAACAACCCTTATATCTTTAGGATGTATTCCAAGCAGTGGAGTTGCTGGATCATTTAGTATTTCTATTTCTACCTTTTTAAGAAAACGTCAAATCACATTCCAAAGAGGTTGTAACATTTTGCATTCCCATCAGCAGTACACAAGGGTTCCCCATCTCTCCACAGCCTCTCCAACATCTGTTGTTTTGTGTTTTGGGATTAGTACAACCTTGTTGGAGTGAGATGAATGGCATCTCATTGTAATTTGGATTTGGATTTCTCTAAGGGCTAATGATCTTGAGCATATCCTCATCTGTCTTTTGGACTCCTGGAGTTCTACTTTGGAGAAGTATCTGTCTATACGTATCCTTTTCCCACTGTTTAATTGGGTTATTTGTCTTTTTCTTGTTGATATTTTGCAGCAGATTATGGGAATTAGATGTTCATCACATACTTAGTTGCCACATATTTTTTCCCAGTTTGCAGGCAGTCTTTTCATCCTCTCAGTAGTCTTTGGATGTGCTTAAGTGTTTAATATTTAGTAGTTCCCTTTTATCTATTTTCTCTTCTATTTTTATTTTTTTCTTCTATTTCTATTTTTCTTCTGCCATCTGTGCATCATTAGTAATATTTTGTAGACTTTTTAAGCCATATATTATAGCACCTAGTCTTATCCCTACTTTTTTCTTCCATTAATATTTATTGTTGTATTAATATATACTGTTGTTGATATTTAGTTCTTTGATCTATCTATCATCATTCTTTGCAATGCTTACTGTATAACTGTGGCTACTACAATTAAGTTTTTATTACAGTCACCTTAAAATCTGTGTATCCTTTTTTACCTCTTAATAGCCAAAAGCTAGCCTTGATGCTGCACAGTGCATTTCTAGACACTATCATTATCATTCCTGCTTTGTTTCCTCATATTGCCTATTCAGTCCTGAAGAGCCTGCCTGCCTTATGTGAAGTGTTTTTCTTCTTTTTGTTTTCCAACTTTCAGTTTGAGACTCTGGCACTATGTTTCTGCTTGGATGAGTATCTCTATGCAGCTATTTTAAAAACCGTGTTGATATCTGGAGCGAGTATATTCTCAAGCTTAATTACCACAGATATTACTACCAAATTTGACTTGAAATATGGAACACAGGTGTCCACCACTATAACTTTTCCAAATATAATCACAATTTTGCACTTAAATTGCTTCTGCATCTCTATAAAGTATTAATTTATGCAGGTCTTTTTGTATAACTCACCCTTGCAATCATTTAGTAAAACAGGCAGAACAATGTGTTCACTAAGGAATAAATTGGAACTTTAGACATAAAGTTCCTCTTTATTTTATATGTCATGAATTGATTTGTATCCCCCAAAAAATGTGTGCAGCAATTTCTCTGGGCTATGATTCCCACTTTTGTGTGATGGTCCTCCATTCTGTGACTTTCCGATGTTATAAATCCGAGTCTCTGCCTCTCGTTGATAAGATTGGAATGTGTTAAAGAGGACTGGGGTGAGACCATACCACCTTTACCAAGGTCACCTCCATAATGTAATGTAAAAGAGTTTCCCTGGAGTGTGACTTCTGCAACCTTTTATCCTACAATAGATAAAAGGAAATGTAAGCAAGCAGAGAGCTGAAGACCTCATACCATTGAGAAAAACAGCATCAGGAGAAGAGCTCGTCCTTTGGACCTGAGGTAGCTGTGTTGAGATGCTCCCAGGCTAAAAGAAGAGTGATGTAACACAAGGAACTTCCTCTCTAGAAACAACAGAAAGAGAAAGCCTCCCCCTGAAACCAGCACCCTGAATTTGGACTTGTAGTCTACTGGACTGCGACAGAATAAATTTCTCTTTGGTAAAGCTATCCACTTATATTGTTTGCTGTTATAGCAGTACTAGATAACTAGGGCAGAAACGTGTGTATGTGTGTGTATAATTGATATACACTAGACTTCAGTGGCAGAGGCAACCAAGAAACAAGGAGTTGTTGTAGTCTGATGTATGGAATTGGTAACTACTGGCCTCCAAATGGAAACCCTGATGTTGTAGTGGTTAAGTGCCATGGCTGCTAACTAAAAAGTAAGCAGTTCAAATCCACCAGGTACTCCTTGGAAACTCTATGGAGTGGTTCTACTCTGTCCTTTTTGGTTGTTATGAGTCAAAATCAACTTGATGGCAGTGGGTTTGGTTTATTTGGTTTAGCCCCAAAATTGTGCGAGTCAATCTCTTGAAGTAAATCTCTCCCTTAGGTAAATACGAAGCCTCCATGACCCCGTGTTAAGCATTTAACTGTGTCTTAGTAATCCACTACAGCTCTAAAGGAAATATAAGTGGATGGTTTCAACAAAGCAAAGTTTATTGTCTCACAGTCTATAGGCTAGAAGTCTGAATTCAATGTGCCAGCTCTAAGTTAATGCACTTTTTTCCTCTGGAGGAATGTCCTTTTGTTGCATCAGACTTTCTTTGGTCTGGAAACATCTTGCTGCAGGAACCTCAGATGCGAAAGACATATTATGCTTCTGGGGCTGCTTTTTTGATGGTATGAGGTTCACAACTCTGCTTTCCTTTTCATCTATCTCTTATAGCATAGAAGGTAGTGTAAGCCACACTCCAAGAAAACTTCCTTAGAAAGGGTTTACAGTCCCAACCTAATCCTCTTTAACATAATCCAGTCTGTTAACCACAGATAGAGATTAGGATTTACAACATAGAAAATCACAAAGTGGAGGGCAATCAAACAGTCATGGTCCAGTCAAATTACTACACAAATTTCTAGGTGGACACAACTCAGTCCATGACATTCTATCATTTGCTGCCCCTGAGTCACATTACTGTAACATGAAAAACATACTAATCCTGTCATATCACAGCAGAAGTCTTGAGTCAACTCCAAGTTCACATACAAAAATTCCATTGTATGTGTGAAATTGAGAATACAAGTTGTCTGTTTCTAAACTGCAATGGCAAGATCGCCAAGTGCCGTCGAGTCGGATACACAGGCACAAACTAGACATTTCCATTACAAATGGTAGAAATTGCAGGAAAAGAAGGGATAACAGGCCTCAGGCAAATCAGCAGAACATATTCCCTTAGCCTTCAAACTTTGAAAATAGTCCTCTGTTCTCTCAGACATTTTACACAATGTCCCTGCCCTACAGACTGTAGGTATTGGTCATACTCTAAATTCTGATTGAAGGTCTCTTGGCCCTAGGCTACACCTCTGCCTTCCAGGCCTACTGGGAAAGCAATTCTGCTCCCTCAGTTTTAAGCAAACAATTTTCCTAGCTCAATTGAGAGACATGGCCCTCCATTTTATAATTTTTCTATGTTGCAAATCCTAATTTCTATCTGTGGTTAATAGACTGGATTATGTTAAAGAGGATTAGGTTGGGACTGTAATACCCTGTCTAAGAGAGTTTTCTTGGAGTGTGTCTTCCACTATCTTTTTATCCTAGAAACACAAGCGACCATGGCTCTACTTTTTGAAACTCCTGAGGCTGTGGCCTAATTATTTGAGACAGAGGCAGCTCAGCTTTCTCTGTTCTTCATCTTGTCAGCTTCTGCTTCCTGTGCCCTCTCAGCCTGGGCCTCATGCCTGCATCTGCCCTTCTGGTACAAGTGTTTCAAAGCTCTGTAGCTTCACGGATAAGAGCCTGGAGGCACCCCACTCTGCCAAGAAGCCACTTTCACATAGGCACTCAGTTCTCTCATCTCATAGGTTGTCTCTAGCACTGTCTTGCAGTAGTCTCCTGGTTCTGCTGGTGATGATCCATAGTTGCTTCTATCATCGACATATTTTCCAGTGTTAACAGTTCTCCACAGTTCCTTCTGAGGCCTCTGTCCACTTACAATTTTAAAACTGCTTCGACATTTTAGATTTCTGCTAGAGCAGCACCTCATTCTCTTGGTGTCAAGTTCTGTCTTAGTTATCTGATACTTCTGCAACAGAAATAACACAAGTAGATGGCTTTAGCAAAGAAAAGTTTATTCTTTTGCAGTCTAGGGAGGCTAGAAGTCCACTTTCAGGGTGCCAGCTCCAGGGGAAGGTTTTCTCTCTCTGTTGGCTCTGGAGGGAGACCTTTGTCATCAGTCTTCTCTTGATCTGGTAGCTTCTCTACACAGCTGGCACTATACTCCTGACACTTGTTTCTGGGTAACAGAAAGTTCTCTTGTCTTTTTGCTCATTTCTTTGTTTTGTATCTCAAAAGAGATTGGCTTAAAACACAGCTTAATCTTTAGATTGAGTCTTACCCCATTAACATCATAGAGACAGGACTTAGAATGCATAGGAAACCACATCAGATGACAAAATAGTAGACAAACAATACTGGGAATCATGGCCTACACAAATTGATACATACATTTTTGGAGGACACAATTCAATTCATTCTGGAATTCATCAAAAGTTATAGCCTGTGTGCAGGAGCCTGGCTCTCCAACCTGCCAATTTTGAGTTTAACAGCTTCCATGGTTCGTAAACTGGGAGAGGCCTCACTGCTGAGCTAGAATTTGACATGTTTTAGTCTCTAGAATTGTGTGAGCTATTTCTTTTTAAATTCTGTCAATATATATTTACACACCTTACTGGTTTTTTTCTCTAAAGAACCCAAACTAAGACAGCCACCCTATAAGATAGAATAGAACTGATATATAGGGTTTGTGAGGAATGGCTAGTGGGATCAAACAATTTTTTGGTTAAGTAACCAAGCTGTTAACCACTTAACCACTGTACCACCAAGACTCCCATATGTCTCACTGTACATATTTCTCTATACACAGATACACGTGACTCACTATGTATGTGTTATGGTTTGAATTATGTCACCACAAAATATGTGTTGTAAATCCTAACCTCTATGCCAGTGGTAAAAATCCTATTTGGGAATGGGTTGTCTTTGTTACATTGACATGACAAGATCTATGTAGGGTATATATTGAGTCAGTGTGTTTTAAGAATAAAGAAATCAAATTTATATGGGAATGTACATTTTCACTCAGTCATGTTAAATAAAACAGGAAAAAAAGAATAAAGAAATCAAAGGCAGGCTAGCAAGAAGAAATGGAGTAAAGATTGAGGTCAAGCCACATGATCATCTCTAGAGAACAAGGAAAAAGAAGCACAAGTGACAAGAAACACTCCCAAGAACAAAGAAAGAGAAAATCTTTCCTTAGTGTCAGTGCCCTTAGTTTGGATTTCTAGCCTCCTAAACTGAGAAAATAAATTTCTATTTATTAAAGCCATCCACTTGTGGTTATTTCTACTATGCCAAAGCCAAGTGCTGTCAAATATTTCTACTATAGCAGCACTAGATGACTAAGGCAGAATTTGGTACTGAGCACCGAGTGCTTGTCATGGATTGATTTATGTCTCCCCCCCCCATATATGTAGCCATGTGGCTGGGCCATGATTCCCTGTATTCTGGGATTGCCCTCCATTTTGTGATTTTCCTTTGTTGTATGTTAAAAGATTAGGGTGGGACTGTAAATCCACTCCTAGGATCACCTCCCTGCTCCACTGTAAAGGCAGTTTCCCTGAAGTATGGCTTGCACCACCCTTAATCCTTTCATCCTGCAAGAGATCAAAAGAAAGGGAAGCAAGCAGACTGTTGGGAACCTCACACCATCAAGAAAGCAGCACTGGGAGAAGAGCACATCCTTCAGACCTGAGGTTCCTGCCCCAGGGTGCTCCCTGTACAAAGACTGATGCAATATCGAATTTTCCTCCAGAGCCAACAACTGAGAAAGCCTTCCCCTAGAGCAGACATCCTGAATGTTGACTTGTAGCCTACCAGACTATGTAAGGATAAACTTTTCTTTGTTAAAACCATCCACTCTGTGGTATTTATGTTAGAGCAGCATTAGCTGACTAAAACAGTGCTGCTCTAACAGATATCAAAAAGATAGAAATTATTTGGAATTTGATAATGGGTAAGTAGTGTTAGAGTTTTAAGGTGCCTAATAGTAAAAACCTGGATTGCCTTGGAGATACTGTTGGTAGAATTGTGGACATCAAATGCAATTCTAGTGAGGGTTCCAAAAGAGGTGAGGAGAGACTTAGAAAAAGTCTGTATTATTTTAAAGCACATATTGTTGCTAGAAATGTAAATATTAAATGTGTTTCTTGTAAGACTTTCAAAGGAAGTGATGAACGTGTGGTTGGACAATGGAAGAAGTGTGAAGCTTTTTATGCAGTGGCAAAGAGCTTGGCTGAATTATGTTCAAATGTTTGATGAAAGATAGAACTTGTAAGTGATGAACTTAGATATCTGGCTGAGGGGATTTCTAACCAAAATCTTAAAGGAGCCATGTGCTTTCTCCTTGCCACTTACAGTAAAACATGAGATGAAAGAGATGAGGTTAAAGGATGTCAAATAGGGCTGCCATGCTGAAGGAGATGAAGAATAAGGTCTATCAGGACTGAGGGCGTGAGGCTGCCCCATAAATGGACTAAGATATTGTGTAAGATGTGAAAAATTCTGTTATACAAACTAAGGACATGCATTCTAGAATTTTAACTAAAGACATGGCTACATGATCTTTTGTGAAAGACATTAAGCGTTTGATTGTTGGATCTAACCACAAGCTACAGCATAAACCCATCAGCTTAGGCTGAAAGGGACAAAGAATTCAAGGATAGAATGCTGTCTGCCTCTTGGAATTCTACAGGCAAGAAATAGGCCATAAGCATTACGTCTATCATCCCCTAAAATTTAAGGAAAAAAAAAATCCCCGGAACAGCTTGGAGATAACCAAACTGTTGGCAAAAGCACAGGAAAAAGCTGCCTTGAATGGTGGAGCTATAGACTTTCAAGTCTCAAAAGCCAAGATCACAGCCTCTGGAGTGTCAAAGGGTACAGCCCTGACTCCTACGTTTCAAAGACTTTACCAACTGGTTTGAGAGTGTGGGGTTGCAATTTGGTTTGACCACGAGGATGATGTCACAGCCCAAGCTGAGGAGGCTGGGCTGCAATGCTGAAAGGGCTAAAGAATGAGGTCTATCTGGACTGAGGAGGTGAGGTGGCACCTTAGACAGACTAGGAGAATGGGGACACTCAAAGCCAAGGGAGTAGAGTTCCCAGTGGACCTGAAAGGTGAAGCTGAAACCCAAGGCTGAAAAACCTCCACACGGAATCTGGAAAGCATGGCCAACATTCAGAATCTGGAGGGCAGGGCCATTGTCTAGATGGTCCTAGAGAACAGAAGATTATTTTCAAGATTTGAGAGCTAATATAAATTGTTCTGCTGGGTTTTGGACTTGCTAGGTGCCTGTTATCCCTTCTGATTTAAAAGTTTTGGGATGATATGATGTGGTATATGTGTTTGCATGTGGCAATGATATGAATTTGAGGGCCAAAGGGTGAAATTGTGTCTCCCCAAAAAACAAATGTTATAAATCCTAACCTTACACCTGTGGTTATAATTCCATTTGGGTGTAGGTTGTCTTTGCTATATTAATGAGACAGAATTGGTGTAGAGTGTATCTTGAGTCAGTCTCTTATGACCTAACTATAAAAGGGATCAAATGCAAGCAGAGATGGGGAAACACTGGTGCCAAGCCGCTTGAAGCTCTCCAACAAACAAGGAAAGAAAAGCAAGAGACAAGAGCCTTCCCTCAGAGCTGACAGAGCCAGAAAGTCTTCCCCTATGGCCAAGACTCTGAGATCTTCTCATCTCTTAACCTGTGAGAAAATAAATTTCTGTTTGTTAAAGCTATCCACCTGTGCTATTTCTGTTATAGCAACCACAGATAATTCTAAGTGTGTCTGTGTGTCCGTGTGTGTATGTATGTGACTGATTTTGCTCCTCTAGAGAACTCAAACTAAGTCAGTCATAGATCCAGAGCAAATGGTAGCATAAGCAGCTCCACATCTCTGTTCTCTCTGTAACAAACCAGAAGAAAAATAAGACAGGCAGAAATGAGTGAAATCACTTGTCTCAAAGCTCCGGAAACCAACCAAAGTGTTGCAGCAGCTAACGGAACATGGAATCAAGAAAAAGGCAACATATAAACTGGAGGATAGCACTAGTTCTCTACAACGAAATGAGCAGTTTCCTTGATATAAATATCTGTATATTAATATGCTTTGTTGGTTTTGATTCTCCAGAGAACCTAGCCTAAGACAAGTACTTACTGATGAAGATAAAAGACTGCAGCATTCAGTACAGATTATACCTTTACAAAAAGAAAAAGCAGAAGTCCTAAAAACTGGACCAATAAGCAACATCATGATAAAAGAAGAAAATACTGACGTTGTCAAGAATCTCCTTTACTTGGAGCCATAATCAATCCTATGGAAGCAGCAGTCAAAAAATTAAACAACTTATTGCAATGAAAAATCTGCTGTGAAAGACCTCTTTGAATTATTAGAAAGCAAAGATGTCACCTTGAAGATTGAGGTGCACACCTGCTTCAAGACATGATACTTTCAACTGACTCATGTGTATGCAAAAACTGGAAAATGGATAATGAAGACCAAAGAAGAACTGGTGCCTTTGGATTGTAGTATTGACAAAGAATACTGAATATACCAAGGGGCTACCAGAAGAATGAACAAATATGTCTTGGAAGTACAGCCAGAATGCCCATTAGAGGTGAGGATAGTTAAGACTGTTTCATGTGCTTTGGACATGTCCTCAGGAAAGATTAGTCCCTGGAGAAAGACACCATGCTTGGTAAAGTAGAGGGTCAGTGAAAGAGAGGAAAACCCCGGGTTAGATGAATTGATACAGTAGCTGCAAGGATGGGCTCAAGCATAGTAATGATCGGGAGGGTGGCACAGCATAGGCAGCAAGGTTGCTATCAGTCAGAGCCAACGCAACAGCACCCCAACAACAATGCATTCCTACTGGGAAATTTTTTTCACATGATACTTTGTCTCCTAGACTTACATTTGCTCTGCACTTACTCCTCATGTCTCCTGCCTTTTCCATAATGTAAACACTGTTCTGACTAAAGGCATCAGTGTTCTTTTCTGCCTACCCTCAACTCAGCCATTGGATAAATTGTGCTCTTCAGCCTTTAGAAGGTCTCAGATTTCATTCCTTTAGTTATATCTTCTATAACATTGTTTAAACGATGCCTTCACAACACTGTGCACTTAGTTTTTTTGGCATGTATCAGTTCATACATCAGTACTTGTTTTTGTTGTTGTTCCAAAGGATGTTACTCTATTGTGATTTAACTAAATCAAAACTCTAACCTAGAAGCATTGAATATTGAGAATTACCTACAGATACACATTGAAACTTGCCAAAATAAATGTGTTGTTAGAACTACCCCTGTCCCATGATACCCAACCATGCAATGGTTTCAATCTCTTTTCTTAGCCAAAAATGTCCAATTTTTACCTTCTGCTAATCTTATATCCTCCTCATTTCTCAGTCATTTATGGTGCCACACCTCTTTATTATATGCACAACTCTGTTTCCTAGCAGCACAAATAAAAATTTTCTAAGAGAAGAGACTAAGTAAAAGATAGAGGTTACAAACTCTTCAATCAATTTTGGTTTACAAGCTTTCCTGTTTACCCGGTCCCCATTCTTCTTGGAAGATCTTTTATGTATAAGTGAGTGAATGGAATGAGTGAAACCTTTTGATCTTTCAATTGTCTGGGTCCCATTTGAGGTACAATACCCCATTCTCTTCTAAGTTGTGGAAATGCAATTTAAGTGATGTTTGACAGAGAGAACTGTCCATGAATTCTTGATTCACTGAGAATGTGTAAAGAAATAAGAATGAGAATGGTAAGAATAAAACCCACTTTTTACTGTTCTATGGCTTACAGTTTTGAAAGTCTGTCTTTTTTAGAGTTCTAAGAAATTAAAATTCCATCATTTTCATTATTTTGCTCTGGTAGAGAACTAGGAAGAGCATGACTGTGACATGCAACTTAATTACTTTGATTTGATGAGCTACTTTAATTAATTTGGGATTAAGTTCCCTTACTATAAAGCAAAATGGTAGGGCTCATATTATCCCTGTAGTTTTCCTATTACTTTGGGGAGGAACAGGCAGAATACTTATATTTTTAATACCAAAGTTTACAAGTTGATGAAAATTTAAGTTCAGCCCAGATGTTACACTATTCTGGTAAGACACATACTATATGGGGAATATTTAAACACCAAATATATAGAGAGACTGCCTCATTCTTTCTTCTTTTGACAAAATAATAGTTTCTTAAGAAGCCATTGAAGTATTGTTATTTTTAATAAGGCATACTTACCCCTTACTGAAATATCTCTCTATTTAAAATAAGTAGACGCTCTCTGAATCAGTATTAAAGTCAACATTATTTATATTCAAGATTGTGAAGTGGCTAAACCTTTCTACTTGTTCACTGCTACTTGTCAACATCTTCTCACTTAGCCAAGTGCCCAGTGGCTTTTTTCCACATCGCTTGACATACCAGGCTTTAAAATTCAGGCGTATAGACAGAATGTCTGGAATCCTACCTGGTTTCAGTATTCTGAGTAATTCTAGAATGCCTCACCTGTTGCCCTATTCTTTAGTGTTTGAACACTCTGCTGCATAAATCTCCTTAATTTTTCACTCTAAAATAACTTCTTGTGAATTTCATGCTACAAGAAATAATGAATTTTTTTTCACATGCATCCTTATATTGTGTCAAACATTTTCTTTGTTGTAGATGTATGGGCTTAGGGATCAGCAGGGATCAGCAATCTTTGCCTATGAAGCAGTAAATAGTAAATACAAGTATTTTCAGCATTGCAAGCCATATGGTCAGTCTACTGTATGCTACAGTTACTCACCTCTGCCATGGTAGCACTTAAAAAGCCTTGGACAAGAAATACGTAAAGGAGTGAGTGGCTGTATAACAACAGAATTTTATCTATAAATACTGGTGGTGCACTGGTTTACTGACTATAAACTATTAAGATACAAGAAGGCAGACTGGCATATGGGAAAATGCATGGTTAAGGGAGTCAAACCAATACATGTTTAAATTCTGGCTCTGGATATTTATACAATTAATTTAGGGTAAGTCATACAACCTCCTTGGGTCTGTTTCATCATCTGTGTAAAAGGGAATGCATCTCCCATGTGGAGAACATTCTGTGAATGTTAAAAGCTTCAGTTATCTAGCTACAGAACCCAATTACAAATCCACAGAATAAAGTGTTATTTGATTTCATGTTCTCAGTAAACATGACAAATTTAGCTATAGAGGCTTTTACAATGATGAGAATAAATATGATGAAATTGCCAATGCTGTTTGTGTGAATAATAACCTTTATTATTTCTGCTTCTAAGAAACTTACTTTAAACTCAGTTTCAGTTTGACCTAGGATGGCTTGTACAAAAACTAGATACTTTTTAAGCAATACTAGTAGATGAAATATCATAATCATGAGACATTAATTAAATATTTGAGAACCGTCAATCAATAACTTGAGTACAACAAAGAAAGTTTTATTATAAAATCTATCATAGCTGTTGCTCTGCAAACTGAGACTTATGGGTTATTATAACTCCTCAAGTCTTACCATGCTAACATTCCCAAATTTCACCAGAACAATAATAGGAAGTATTGCTAATATAATCCATTTATCCTGCATGTTATAACCTATACCAAATAGGGACACTAATAAAAGTTACTTAGGTTATCTTTTGTGTAAACATGTAATTACATCATATTCACTGAATCTTTTCCCAGTTAAAGTATACCAGTTCCATACTAAAGAATGTTACACATATGTAGAAGACATGTACAGGAACACAGGGAAATCTAAGAATTAGAGTTACATAAGTCAAATATTTTTTACATCATTTGTGTGCTAAATGTTTAGAGACTATTCGTCACAGCATTTCTGCATGTCTCATATCAGTCTTTGTTCTAGATTTTTCTTTCCAAGGGTATGTGTTTCACAAAAAGCCTTGAAGGATAGACATGATGTTTTCCTCCAGATCTGTTTCCTCATCAACATAATAAAGCTAATGCCTCCCTCTAAGACAAATATTGGACAGGTTTGCTGGCAGTGTCTTATAAGACTGGAGTTTGGTTTCCTCAGCTGTGATACAAATCCACTACGTGTGCAGCAGCTACGTGAGCTTGCTTCTGGATCATCTCTGTGGATTTGGGAGTAGAGAGCAAGAGGATTAATGTGGTTCTTCAAACTTATGCTGTCTGCTGTGTTGTGAATAATAGACTTTTGTCTCTGAACCAGGAATATCATGTCTTTTACCAGCATCTATGAAACTAGAGCAGGCTAGCTTGCTACTTTGAAAGTGGAGTTTGACATGATCTCCATTACTGTCCTTGACTTTAAGCTCATTACAGTCTTTCTTTGCTTCATAATTACTTTTTATTGAATACTAAATATTGTGTGTCAGATTTGACTAGATGGTACTTCGCTGGCTAAATATTGTGTGTACTACATTTGTAGATGCTAGATTTTTAAATTCGTTTAACACATTACATTTGTCCTGTTGTTTAGTTATTTCAATTTGTTAGACTTGGCCAACTCATGAGAATTTTTAGGTTGGTTCTAACGCAACTTTTAGCCTAGTGCAAACCTAGCCCCAACCAAAGTGATAACTTAAAGAAAATTTAAAAAAAAAAAAAAAGGTTACTGTCAACTTAATTCCAACTCACGGCAACATCATGTGTCAGGGTAGAACTGTGCTCTGCATAGTTTTCAGTGGCAATTTTTTTTGTATCTCTATTGTCATACCTTTCTTCTGAGGCACTTCTGGTTGAATTCAAACACCTGCCTTACAGCAAAGCAGTGCTGTAAGTCGGAGTAGAATTGCCTCAAAACGTTTTGAAGGAGCACCTGTCAGATTTGAACAACTGACCTTTTTAGGTTAACAGATGTAGCACTTAACCACCATGTCAACAGGGTTTACTAGTGGCTAACATACTGAAGAGATCTAGACAATTAGTAATCAATTCAATTGTCACTGAAGATTCTGAGAAATAAGCAAAGAAGACAAAGGGAAAATATGGAAAGTTGGTAGAAGTTAATCACTAAGTATTCTTAAAACTTTGAAAAATGTCCTTTATTCTCTTAGATATTCTGAGATTAAACTGACCTCATGACCATATACCAAATAATGTATTGATTAATCTCACCAAAGTCAAAACTGTATCTGCAAAACATTTAAACTGAAAGTCTTTTCTTCCGTCCTATCCTTTGTAAAATTTAAAAAGTTAGAAACTAGTCTCAGTAATATAAAGAACCCAATGAAGACACATAAAACCATGTGTTTTACGGTGATAATTCTGACATGCTACAGTGAAAGGGCAATGACTCAGAAAACCAAGTCCTTTAATGTAATACGGACTTGCACTTAGAGGAGGGCTCTGCAGGCCAGGATTAAAATTTATGTGGAATGAAAACTCACATGCCAGCTTCTCTCATTTCCATTACATACTATTCTCCTTATTTCTAAAACCTATTCTCTACAATTTTTTTTTTCCTCCTGGAAATAATTTAATTGTTGAAACCTAATTTCTAATTTCTCTATGTGACATAAAAACAGCATGGAGACAGCCTCTGACCTCCTGTCTCTTCACAAAAGGAAAAAAAGTCAGTATTAGCAGTCCAAGGCTGATTCCTATGAGGCAGAGGTCAGACATGCATATTCTCTCTGTCATGTTTACCAATTCTGACACCAATTATCCCTTCCACAGCATTCTCTACTCTTCTCCTGAGTTCAGTAATTCATTGCAAGTCACACAGAACAGCACTCCTAGGGATTCAATTTACTAGGGAAGTAATAGCTAGAATTCAGGTTCAGAAACTCTCAAGATACAGTTCTTCCATGCAGATAACCTCTTCCCAGGTGTGCTTCAAGGTATACCTCTCTCTGGCCTTCGGCCTTGACCAAAAGGCACTTTTTCTTTCTGTAGACCACGAACCCAATTATGTGGTCTCCTGTCTGCAGCTCCTGCCACTGCTTCTCACCAGCAAGGTTCTAGTTCACACTTGTTCTCCTGGTTCCAGGAGCTTGTCAGTGCAGAGATCCCAAGGACAAAGGCTATGCTCCCTGCCCCTGGCAGTTCTTTCTTGATGGCAATGGAATCCTCTCTTTCCTGCCTCTGTCATGGCTCATTCCAAGCCTGGTGAAATGACAAAACTGACAGATCTAGTTGGTAGGCTTCAATTGCCCTATCTCATAGGCTTGCTCAATCACTTGCATGAGAATTACAAGACCACGACTTGAAAGGCTACACAAAAGCGATCCATCATACTACTCATGGTTAATAGCATGTTATCCTGTTTCAAAGTACCTTGAGGAAATGAGAATTTAAAGGTTAGAAACTGACAGTAAAGTAGAAAATTCAAATTAAACAATCTGTTTATGGTCAGCAGGCTCATACAGCTTTCTTTCTAAACTTTGTGAACTGCTTGCCTTGAATAAAAACACTAAATCTTACCAGATCTAATCCTGCCATATTCTACAGTATCTGAGTAGAAATAACTCTTGTAACACATTTTTATTCAGTTACTGTGATAAGCAGATAAAATAATGGTTTACTGTGTTATGTTTATAGATCAATTTTAATTGCCTCTTGAATTACACAAAATTTAAGGTTAGCAGGAAAATGTTTTCACATTGGTATATGAAATTTGGAAGAAAAAAAACTCTGGTATTTATTTATTTGGTTTAATAAATAGGCACACCTGAATACTGCCTGATAGTATCAGAGGTCATGAGAAAATAAAATCAATCAGAAGCAAAATAAATAAATAAACAAACACTTAGTAATTTTTACATTGGGTTTAGTTTCAACCCAAATGTTTGCCACTTTAATTCAGCTTGTGCTCTCAGTTCTTTTATGCAAATGCTTTTCATTTGAGTCCGGAGGCAAATCCAGAATTTGAAAATAATCAGATAAAACACTGTGCAATTTAAGGTCCCAACAGCAAGTATAGAAATGTTGTTTTATGCTTGAGGGAACTGTGCATAGACCATCTGCTGCCTTGGTGATTCCCATGATGCCTGTCAAAGCATGCGTGCACACAGAAGCAGAGAATGAAGAAAGAGATATTCTTACAGCCACTGGAATAGAAACTTGGGAAACCATAGCATTCACTTTGGACATTATTCATATTAAATTTAGGCACATATGGTACATTTTAGTTCCACCTACCAAATTCAAACCCCCAAAGAATACCACTGAGAATTTTTATAATTTTAATGTCATGCAGATTTAATCTCATGCCGATTGAGTCAAGAAGATAAATTGAGTAGAACCTCATGCTATATTTGCACTGCGTTGTGGGACACAATGAAAATAACTTGGGAATACTATGAGAAAAATTACTTATCCTAATTCACCAAAATAATCTAGAGTGTGATAGGTTCATGTTGTCTATAAACATATTCTCACATACTTAGCAGCGCAACATTCCTCTTTGCCTATTTATTCATGGAAGGATAACAATACATCTACAGTAAGCAAAAATTGATATTTAAGTAAAAGAAAAAAGAATGAGTAGGACAGAATCACATGAGATATATATAGATATATATATAATTTGAAAGACCCTAAACTCCACACCAAAATTAGTAAAATATCTGAATTCCCAATGTCATTTTAAGTTGACTAAGAGATTTTAGACATGTACTAACTCCGCAGCCTTGCAGAGAGTTATTTCTTAGAGGAAATATAGAATTAAGAAAAACTTTTTAAGGAAATAAATAATTCACAAGTTATCAAAATGGCTTTCCAGTGAAATTTAAACTTTTATTCTGGAGAACAGTCATCATATTTTTTGAGCCGGTTATATTTCTCATATCCAGAAACTATGCACTTGGAGGACACACATGAGAATCTATAACTGGAGATGATTTTCATGTCAAAAATGGAGCCCTATTCATGACAGAGTAGGGTGACCACTGATGGGGAGCAGGTTATAGTTATCATGAATATGCCATTCTCATTAGCTGCATACTTAATGCATAATAGATACTAATTTTTCTTTGAATAATAACCCAAGATATTAATTCTTATGGCATTCTTCTTTGAGTTCAGCTATGATTTGAATGCAACTCAGTGTTTGCAACAACCTATTGGAGGATCTGGCATTTAAGAGAAATAGTCTGGTTTAATAAACAGTTTGGCCATAAACAAAACAAAACAAAAAAACAGTGCTAGCAAGTCAATTTCGACTCATAGCAACCCTACAGGGCAGAGTAGAACTGCTCCATAGAGTCCCAAGGAGCGCCTGGTGGAGTCTAACTGCCATACTTACACAAATGTCTCTAATTTTTAATTTATACTGATTATCCAACACAATTTGGGTGGTAATGTTAGAGAAGACTATGACTATAAGATATCAAGGCTGATTTGACTACAGGAGTACATCACATTGTTACCCCTTGTTGACATACAAAAGGACCATATTTCCCAACTTCCCTTTGAGGGTCTTGGAGCCATGGACAGGGTTTTGGCCAACAGGATGCAGTAGAAGTTACTTCTTTACCTGACAATTAAAACATCCTATACAACTCTTCAACTTCCTCATATCCTACTGTGGTGATTTTGCAGTCTGTGTGTTCCAGATGATCTGGCTCAAAAATATAGAAGGACCAGTCAACTTTCATTAAACTTCAGAAGAATATGAGATAACCTCTGTTCACTAAGCCATTAGGGTTTGGGCTTCATTTCTACTACAGGCAAAAGTATTCTAAATAATTCAAAGACTTTCTCAGAATGGTTCTAACACTCTCTCAGACTTCTACTGCTATAGTGATACTGTGGTGTCAGCTTTGAGCAATTTATGAATTTCTAGATTTGTTAATGAATAATGGCTATGAATGTATCACCTCGCAAACAAGACGCTTGTGCAGAGGAGCTTGTTTTAGCCTTTGTAGCTTACTTACCTCTTTCAGTGAATGACCATGCTGAAGAAGCTTGTTGCTAGTTGACCACAAATCCCTTAAGATGAAATTTTGGAGAGAAACGGACAAGAAAATTTTCCAGTTGCTCCAACTGCCCCTCTATAGAAAAACAGCTGAACGTTGATTTTGAGTGGATTTACACCTCAATTTCTGCCTAAACTGTATTTCTACTTTACTGAGGACATAGGGGTCAAAGATGAACATTTTTTTATGTTGTTTACAAATATTTGTTCATTTTTATCACAAGGCTTGTCCTATCCAGGAGCAATGGAATTACTTCAAAATAGTTGTTTTTTAATATTTCTACCATAATTGAGTCATCAGAGCTTGGACATAAAAAATTCATAGCACATAGGACATGTGAATCATTTGCAAATTCATTTATGAAAGTCTAATTTTAAGAAGCATGATTCCTAGAAACAAGTCCTTAAGAACCATCTAATTACACATTATTTTTTCTGCTACAACCAAACACTAACAAGTAGCCACCTGATATTTAAATACCCATTAGAACAATCTAGGGTCAAACAAGCTTCTTTGTTGATTAAAGGACTATGTTTGCTAAGGAAAGAGGCATGTTTTGTATGCTACTTAGGTATATTTTACATAATTATGTTGTTTTTGTTTTTAATTCCTATAGTTGACTATCAAAAATCTCTAAGATAGGATAAACTTGGAATTGTTATCTGTTCATCTTCTTTTTCCCTTGTCAGCTTAGCATTATCTAACTCAACTTATTTAAACGAAAGACTCAGAAGGGGTAGAAGATTACGCCAATAGACTAGCATACTAACATTCAGTTCAGTCTCAGTTGGTAACTGGCTGTACAAATTCAGAAAAGTCTGTTTTTCTGTGACCTCTGATAAAATGGTTTATTTCAAATATAAAATTTTCTAATTATAGGTCATTGAGTAATTACTTTGTATTTATGTTATGGGTAAAAATCAAAGAGTTTTAATCTTCAGAATGAAATGGTTGATGGACCTTTATCTTGCAACTAGACCATGGAATACACGGACTCCAAAGTCATCAAAGCAGGATAAGACTAAATCGAAGCCTTATGCAGGAGGTTTTGCTGTCGTTACTGTTAGGAGCCGTCGAGTCAGTTCCAACATAAAACAGAATGAAACCCTGTCCAGTTCAGCACCGACCTCACAATCATTACTTTGGCTGAGCCCACTGTGGTAGCCACTGCATCAGTCCGTCTCACTGAGCATCTTCTTCTTTTCTGCTGACTGTCTGTGAAACACAGGAAAAGGCTTCTCTTTTAAAAAAGGAAAAAATAAAATAGATAGCCAGGATTTAATTCTTTTTGTAATATTGACTTTTTCCTTTTTTCCAGTCTTCTACTTCCTTCACCTAGGCTCTGACAGGAAATCACGAGTTCACTGACAGGAACCACGGAGATCGTAATCTCTGCAGCTTTTACAGCTTTTTTAGTTATACAAAACCAAGTGGAGATGCCGAAGGAAGGTGCCAACCAGCTAGAGACAGCAGAGGGCTCTGGATCCCAGCTTTTGATATGCATATTCCGCCAGCTCACTCTGGGACAGAGGTCCCTCCCAAATGTCCCCATTGTTGTCCGGAGACTCCTGTGCTGTCACTTGACATGTACTTTCCTAATATAACCCTTGGTTCACTTGACCAAATGGGACAGGCTGAGAGAATGAACAAGTTGTCCCTGTGTTTCATTGGCCAGCGAACACAGTTAATGTTAATAATAATAAAGCCTTTGAGCAATGACCCTAGTACCTGTCTCAGAGACTGGCTTTTGGGGGCAGGTATGAGAATCTGGAATTTTGTCCAGTCATATCTGCTTTACTATGCATAAAGCATGATGTCTGTCTTCAGTGATCAGTATCATGTCCAGAGTACATGTGACAACATTTTGCCATTCTTGCTTCTAAGTATTCTGGCTGTACTTCTTCTGAGACAGATGTGTTTGTTCTTCTGGCAGTCTATGAATACTCAGTATTCTTCACCAACACTGTAATCCAAAGGCATCAGCTGTTCTTCAGTCTTCTTTATTCCTTGTCCAACTTCGGCATGCGTGTGATGCAGCTGGAAAAACCATAACTTGGGTCATGTGCGCTGTATTGACATCCTGGATTTTTAATGCTTTAAAACAGGAGTTTTATTTGCAGCAAATTTGTTCAGTGCAATACATAGTTTGATTTCTCAACTGCTGCTCCCACGGGGCTTGATTGTGGATCCAAATAAAACAAAATCATTGACAACTTTAATATTTTCTCCATTTATCACAATGCTGCTTAACTGCCTAGCATGTTTTCTTTTCAATCACCAGGTACAGAAGTATCTTACTTCCTTCTCCGAGCATCCTATTTGCCAAAATCCAATGCCTAGCTTAACCTTCCTAGAAGGAAAGTTCAGAAATGTAGTCTTTTTGCACACCAACATAAGGTTAAATTTATTAAAAGATAGTGTTTGGAAATTCAGAAGTAAATGGTAAAAGAAAATTTGGAATCTCGCTGCTTGGATTGTTTCTAAAGGCACAGAAACTTTGTTGTCTAGAATTGTTTGAGTGTAATACTGGTAGAGTTAAAAGTACATAGAAGGTACACTTTCCATTCTAATTTCACACATCTAGCAAGCAGTTTATTTTTATCCTTTTGGTCACCTCTGCAGTATTGCATTTTAAAATTAACTGAGTCTCTGCTAGAACTAAAGTAGAAGTTTTGGTTTTAGCCTCAGGCTTTGTCACTAATTGGGATGTAAAGTGAACAGAACAACCCTCTTACCTCTTTGTTCTTATTATCTTTCTTTACCTTTAAAGTTAAGGAAGTGGACTAGGTAGTCTCTAAGGGTCTTCCAATTTTGAAGTTTTATATTTCTGCAGAAAGGATCTTCTAGTTTGAATTTAAATCCAAGAAAGTGGTAGCCATTTTACAGACTATAAAAAGAGATGTGAAGAAGTTTCAAATGCAGCAAACACTAGCTGGTAAGACAATATCTCCATTGATCCAACTTCTTCTAAATCCGGTTCAAACAATGTATAGTACTTCACCTTTCTTCAAGATGAAAAGCAAAGTTGTGCTGTTATCCTTACTGGCATCTCTTCAGTTTTGGTTTTTTCTTTCTTCTTTTCTATTGTCTACGGCAAAGGGTATTATTTGTCTATTTCATAATCATCAGTAGATGTTGAATTCTCAGGTCTAAGCGATTTAAGTTTATATAAAACAATAACTAACATCTTAAGATTGTAGTTAGGCAATCAACCACATATTCCTCCTTTATTCCTGGAAGAACAATCTTTCTTTTGTTGAGAAGAAATATAATCAGCTACAATATGCTTTACTGAATGTCTTTTGTTGGAAATTCACTGTTTTGACCTCACTAATGCTTCACTTCAATTTTTAATAGTACCACAAGTACAATTCATAAATATCAACTGATTTACTATATATGTACATGAATGAGTAAGATATCTTGTGCTCATTTTTCTCAAGATGTATCATTCTCTTGGGATATTTGCCAATGTAACATCTAATATACTGTGTAAGTATGTGTCTTGTATTTTTTTAGAGGTAAAAGTTCATTTTTAAAATGCTGTTGTCTAAGCTTTTGATGCTATACTTTTTAAAGTATTAACGGTGTCATGTTAATACCTTTTACATTTAAATGAAAATACTCAGATCTAGAACAGAAGTAGGAAATCTATAAGCCTTACAAATAAACAGAAAATAAGAAATCTCATATGAAAACACTAAATAATCCTTCCCCATTATTACCCATTGCATGATTTCAGTATTATTTAACAACACGTCTTATCTCATAAACAGTATTACCCTGGGCAAGAAATCACTTTTGTGATTCATAACAAGGAACCCTGCAGGTTCCTTCAATGATTATTCAGAGATTTGAAACTATACTACATAACTTTGTGACAGTGTGATTTATGATTCACAACGGGGGACACACTACAGGAAGATTTCAGGACACTTATGTGACAATGACTGCAGGTGACTTACCATGGTAGTTTATTACCCTCCCCTAAAAGGCACAGCTTCAGCTGTCTGAATATTCACAATGTAGTAATATAACTGCTGTAAGGTGTGTGTTGGATGCCAAGTGGTCTGAAGCACTGCTTGAGCTTGTTTTGTTTCCTGTGTGGCAACAGTTACCAAAGCTCCTGGGGCAAAGACCATATGAGGAAAACTGCCACCAGGAGCAGAAGGCACTCTTTGTGTTCTGATAGTATATTCCTCTGCTCTCTCCCACAGTGGCAATAAGGAATGGGTTTTCAACTGACTTGGGAAGCAAGGGGAGTTAAGTGTTTTAAAAGATCTGCAAAACATTTTATCAAAAAATTTCAAATATTCAAATTGCAACAAGGAAGCGACTGCTTTTTTACTTTAAAAAAAAAAATGAAGCCACAATCTGAAAGCAAAACATGGAGAAGAGACATAATCCATATCACAAACAAAAATGTGAATTGAAGAAAAGAAACAAATGAGGTAAAGAGTCAGTAAGTTATAGCTTTTCCTGCCTTTATCTGCAGGCTCTTGCTACTTGGTTATTTCTGTGCTTAATTGATAAGTGTTTTAAAGGTTGTAAAACAAAAGCTTTTAAACTCTGTGGCTTCACATTCTGAGGTACTCTAGTACTAGTATGAAATTACCAGAATGAAAATTTTTCCCCAGTCATTAGGAATTCTAAAGAGACTTCCAGTTTACCTGGCACTGTAAGGCATGTACCAAGTTTTTTGGTGAGATTGTGAATAACTCCATAAACTTCACTGCATGCGTGACCATATCTTTTTTATTTTGTCAGATTTAATTTAAAACAGCTTCATTCCTAATCAGGCCCCCAAACCAAACCCATTGCTGTCGAGTCAATTCCGACTCCTAGTGACCTGCAGGACAGAGGAGATCTGCCTCATAGAGTTTCCAAGGAGAGCCTAGCAGATTCAAACTGCCAACCTCTTGGTTAGCAGATGTAGCTCTTAAACACTGCACCGCAAGGGTTTTCCCTAATATGGCAAAAGAACAGAAATTTGAATTTAAGCATTAAATATCTTAGTATCTAGAATAGCTCACTGTATCCCAAACTAGGCAGCAGAAGTGAGGGGTTCGAGCTCAATTTCAATACATTTGTCTGCTTCCCTCACCACCGTTGCTGCTTCTTGCTGCTCCTAACTAGGCCTGCGGTCCTCCACAGTGACGCACCATCACCCTTGTCGTTGCTGGTTGTCACTGAGCCAGGTCTGACTCATCATTACCCTCCCCCCCCCAAGAGTCCTCCCTCAGTATCCATGGGGAATTAGTTCCAGGATCCCCAAGGATGCTAAAAATCCAAGGACACTCAAGTATCTTACGTAAAATGACATAGCATTTGCATATAACCTACACATAACCTCCCATGTACTTTAAGTCATCTCTGGGTCACTTATAATGCCTAATACTGTGTGAGTGTTGTAAAATAGCTGTTTGATCACAATTGAAGATTTGCGTTTGAAGATAGCTTTTCTCTTCCATGAGTTTCTTGAGCTCTTCCAGGATGCTGATTCTGATGCTGACTGGGTGTCAGCCAATGCCCATTCTCCAGTATCTTGAAGTTGCACTTCACATTGCAACCAACCATCCCTTTCCAGGTTCAAACTCCTTCCTTTGGCTCTCCTCAACCCCCTCACACTTACCCTTTAGGGATTGCTTTGTCTACTTCATTGCTCTTTAGGAAACATTTTTTCCAGAAAAAAAAGAAAAAGAAAAAGAAATGATGCACACAGCATAAGTAGCAAATGAATAAGATACAAGGTTAACAATGCCAAAACATGTTTGGTTAACATCTCTCCAGTGTTCTGGAGAGAGACTGACGATCTGTGAGATGGCAGAGTGTGCCTGCAAGGCACTTCACTTGCATGGATTCAGCTACTGCTTGGCACACAACAAATTCAAATGTTGCTTTTGGGAACTATGTAATGTCCACTTTTCACTTCTCTTTTCTGTTCTGTTACAAGCTATACAAGCAGCACTTTTTCCTCTGACTCTTAACTACTCAGAGTTGGGTCACAGCTCTCAAGTTAATAGGACAAATTTCTCCAGACTCTTAAATTGGCCCACGACCTCAGACACCAGCTAGAGGCTCAGAGGTCCACACAGTGGGCTTACTGCTGACCTTCTACCTAGAGATTTAAGGGATCCCTTTACCCCCTCAGGACATTAGCCATAAGCTCAAGGTGTCAAGGCCTCTCCCTTCTGAGCTGCTGGCTCCCACTACTACTTCAGTGTCAATAATTCACTAGAACAACATGCAGACTTCAAAGCAAAAAAAAAAAATTATACAAATTAAAAGACATATAGGAGAGGCCTTGGAGGGTTATCATGTGAACTTTCCATGTCCCTGAAATGGTGTGTTATCCCACACGCGTCGAAGTCTTTCACCAACAGGAAGTCCACGAAGGCTCTGCATCTGGAACCTTTAGTAGATAGCCATGACTGACTGAATCCACCACCTCCCCGGGGTCAGGTAGTTTCACAAGGTGGTCGTCCTCGGCTGGCCAGCCTCCGTCTGAGTCGTCTCATTAGCAGAAGCTGTCGGGTATGATCTGGAGGTCTACATATAGCAAAAGTCAAACAAAACCCCAACCTGCTGTCATCAAGTTGATTCCAACTCTAGCAAAGACACCTCAATTATTCTGGAAAATCCAAAGATTTATAGTTACCTCTCAGGAGCCAGTGACAAGCAGTTTCAATTCCTGGTCACTCTCTGTGTGTCAGAGTACGTCTGTGCTCTATAGCATTCTCAGTCTTTGATTTTTCGGTAGATTCCTAGACCTCACTTCTGAAATACACCTCTGAGTAGACACAAACCTCTGAACTTTTCACCACCCTGGTGCTCCAAAGACCAAACTACCTCAGGTAAAGTTAATGTAAAGCACACACAGTGAAAAAAATGCTAAATGAATTATATTGATGCCAGGCTTGTTGACAATTTTACTATAAATTGCATTTTCATTATCTAAATGTCATTACAGTATTTACCTCATTGCTCTTCTGACTTGCCATTTGTTCTAGCAAAATTAAATAAAAGATCCCATATTAACAAAAATAATTCCATAATTACAAGATGTAATGTGCATTTACACTGTTTTTCAGCTAAGCCTGGAATAAAATGGGGACATGCTGCTGCAATTTTTAAAAATTAAGTATTAAATTAAATCTGACTAGTCAATAATGTAAGTGGAAGAATGCTGGTTGGCACATTATTGATGAAATACATCTCTTCGAATAAAAAACAATGATATAGTAAACCAAATAACAGTTAAACTTTTTGAAGGCTCAAGTATTCAGAGAACTATTTCATTAAGAATTGTCAGAGTCATCATGTCTGTGCTGTAGATAAGAACAGGTGGCAATAATCAGATTTTCCATCTGCAGATTGTAAAATCATCTACAGGTTGGCTTTTACTAGTATTATAACCAACACGTGGAATTCCATCCATTTGCAAATTACGCCAGATGGACCCTGACCAAATTCAGAGAGCCGTGTAGGACCAATATTCTTTCTGACGTTTTGAAAATCTGTGGCAGATGACCATGCCAATTCCACAGCAAAAGAGAAACTAAGAACAGTATGTGAGCAGAATTTGTTTAGTGAGTTGAGCTCAGTTAATGACTTCAAAGTTCCTTTAAGCCTCAGATTCTATGAATAAAAATATTATGCAGATGTGAATGGTAACTCTAGTAGCACGGTGGTTAAGTGCTATGTCTGCTAACCAAAAGGTGTGCAATTTGAATCCACCATGTGCTCCTGGAAACTCTGTAAAGTGGTTCTGCTATGTGCTACAGGGTCCCTATGAGTTAGAATCAACTTGACAACGCTGGGTTTGGTTTTAAGTTTGGCTATGATACAAATGTATCATATGAGATAGGACACAACTTACAGAATTAGTTTGCATCTTGAATCCAGCCTCCTGGACTTTAAGGCAATAAATTTCTATTTGTTAAAGCCGTCCATATGTGATGTTTCTGTTATAGCAATGCTAGATACAAGGACTTACAGTTAAGTTCACAAACTTATCATAGAAAAAGTGCTATGTACATCACTGCTGAATATCACTATGGTCACCTTCCAAGTACTCCCCCTTGGGAAGCTATGCACTGACCCCAGCACCTAGTCTACCCTTTGAAACAATCTTGGAACTTTTTCTGAAATGACCATAAGAGAGCTCTTGAGGCATTAATTACCCTTGGGGTCCTGAACAGAATCAAAATGTCTTCCTTGCAATATTTCCTTTATCTATCAGTAAAGAAAAAAGCCACTGGGAGCAGATCAGGTGAATAGTGATGGTGTTGCAATATGGTTATTACTGGCTGTCATGGGTTGA
Source organism: Heterohyrax brucei (assembly GCA_028571685.1). Lineage (NCBI taxonomy): Eukaryota > Metazoa > Chordata > Mammalia > Hyracoidea > Procaviidae > Heterohyrax > Heterohyrax brucei. Next base: position 93,931,058 of record CM053146.1, read on the forward strand.
ATTGTGTCCCCCCAAAAACATGTGCAGCCATGTGGCTGGGACATGATTCCCAGTATCTTGGGACTGTCCTCCATTGTGTGGTTTCGCTAAACTCTATGTTAAAGTGGCTGTAAATTCCTGCCTAGTATTACTTCCTTACTCTGCAGTAGGGGGAGTTTCCCTGGAGTGTGGCTTGCCCCATCCTTAATGCTTTCAGCTTGCAAAAGATAAAAGAAAAGGGAAACAGAGAATGAGGAGCCTCGCACCATCAAGAAATGTGCACCAGGAGAACAGCGTGTCCTTGAGACCTGAGGTTCCTGCACCAAGATGCTCCCTGGACAAAGACTGATGCAATACTGGACTCTCCTCCAGAGCCGACAAGGGGAAAGCCTTCCCCTGGAGCAGACACCCTGAATATGGACTTGCAACCTACCGGACTGTGTAAGAATAAACCTTCCTTTGTTGAAGCCATCCACTCTGTGGTATTTCTGTTAGAGCGGCACTAGCTGACTAAAACAGTGGCTAAAAACTCCCTTACAGACAACTATTCAATTAAGTTTCCAAACTTGCCACTGTGCCACCACGTACAATGGCCATTCCAGAAAGAGTACCAAAATTGCTTTAAGGGTAGGCTAGGCACTGGCATCAGTGCATAGCTTCCCAATGAGGTACGTAGCACTTAAAACAATTAAGCGCAAGACTTAATTGTCAAACCTTGTAACTGAGACAATGTCGCTCTAAATTTATTGAAGGTATTCCAATGCTTCTGTCATATGACAGTACAGATATAATCATTAAATGTTACATGTAGTTTATTTATGGATAAAGAGATAAAGCAATAAATAATGAATAAATACAATGTGAGTTTTGTGAATTCTTCATACCATTTAATTGATTAGAATTCAAGTTAATGTTTCAGAGTACTACTATCAAATGTAGAAAATAAAATATGAAAAAATGTATAATAATAAATTCCTCACAAGGACAGAAATTGGACATTTTTACAGCTTTATTAAAATATCATAGAATTATAATAAACTCAATACATTTAAGATATAAGATTTGATAAGTTTTGTCATATTAATATACCTATGAAACCATCACCCCAAATCAAGATAATGACTATGTCAATCAGCCTAAGTGTTTTCTTCTTCTCCGCTCCCTTCCCCAGGCAACCACTAGTCTATTTTATGTCATTATGTCATTATAGATTATAGATTGCTTTGTATTTTCCATAACAGAAAATACATACTGTATACTCTTTTATTTTCTGGCTTATTTCCAATTTAAAAAGGTATTAATTGCCTATTACTCCATTTAATCCCTCTTTCAAGAGCTCAAGATTGTAGAATTCATGAAGTAAAATGTATGCCTAATTACTATCAATAATTTTTGGAACTTTAAAGGAACAAACAGTGTCTTAGTGAGACCCTGTATCATTGCTTCAGATATGCAGAGATATGTGTAGTGCTGATTTATGTTTTGAGTTTTTCTGGGGCAAGAAATTCACAGGGGAGGAGGGTTGGTTATGTGGATATGGGAAAAACAGGGTGGAAGGGAGAAGTAAGCTGCCAGAGTGAGCAGAGCAGCTAGAGTCATATGTCATGGTGTGTATAAGGTTTTGTATGAGAAACTGACTCAAATTATAAACTTAGACCTAAAAGGAAGAAGGAAGGAAGACTTTAGCACCTCAATGTTAAAATAGACATCCAGGATTTAGTTTTTTTTGTGATATGTTTATTTTTATGTTGATATTTTCACTGTTGTTCTTATTAATCTGTTCTAGGAGATTCTTTTTTATGAGTTAATTTTTCCCCTTTATCAGAGTTGGTTTTGTGGTTGTTGAGACTCCTGCAGTACATTTCTTGATTTGATATGTTGGATCTTTATTGTGCTTTACACCTGCCCCTATGATCCCTCTTAGTAAACTATGTATAAACCTAATTTTAATTAACCCCATTCTTATCAACTTCCTCTCCATCTGGAAGGGCTATAACAACTTTAGCACATACCTCTTTTCAATATGAGGACATCATAATTCTTACGATATGATCACTGGATTTTTTCTTTCACTGTTATAGCTTTGATTGAGGTTGGGGCCTTCCCTAACTGAGTAGGATTCTGGGTAATATGTCCTGCATTTTCTTCTAAAATATAAAGTTAGTGGTTTTGTTCTTCTGAGCCAAGAGATTCTTTCAGTATTTCCTGTAGCTTTGGTTTGGTTTTTACAAAGTTGTCAGAGTTTCTGTTTACCTGCGAATGTCTTCATTTCATTTTCATATTTGAAAGATAGTTTTGTTGGATATATAATACTTGGTTGGAAGTTCTTCTCCTTCAAGGCTTTGAATGTGTCATGCTGCTGTCTCTGTGCCAGTGTTGTTTCTGCTGAGTAATCCAACGAAAGCCTACAGGATTTCCCTATGAATGCTAGCTTTGGTTCAAGTCTTGTTGCCTTTAAGAGTTTCTACTTATGGTTCATTTTGTTAAACTTGATTAGAATATGTCTTGGAGTCTTTCTTTTGAGATCTATATTGAGTGGCATTCACTATGCATCTTGGATATCTATATTCTCTTCCTTCATAATTTCTGGCAAGTTTTCTGTCAGCAGCTCAGCCCCAATATTCTCTGTGTTCTCAGGTGTCTCACCCTATTTGAGAACTCCAATTAATCATAGATTGTTCCATGAGTCCCACATGCTTCTTAATTCTTCTTCATTTTTCTTGTTTCTTTTTTCTGATTTCTCCTGATAGATGCTGAAGACAGTAGCTCTGTCTTCCAAGTCAGAAAGCGTGTTTTCCATTTGTTCCATTCTATTTTCTTGGCTTTGAATTGAAGTGTCTGTCTCTTTGATTTTGTTCCTGATCTGTTGGATTTCAGATTACTGGTGTTCCATCAGATTGAACAGCTTGCTTAATTTTTCATTTTGCTCTGCTGCATTTTGTATAAGGTCTAGGAGGGCTCTATACATAACCCTTTTGTATTCACCTTTCAACAGTTTCTTTGTCTGGGAAGTTTTTTGGTGCTTTCTTTTGGGGGCTTTCTGAAGCCATGGGTGATTTCTTGGTTACGCTTTTCTCCAGAGTTTGTTGCTTTGGGGGCATCATGTGAGTCAATAGAGTCTGGGAGAGATGCTATGAGGATAGACCACAGTTATTTCTCAAGGTCATCTTAAAATGAAAGGTAAAAGGTATCTGACAACTTCCAAGGTCAGTCAGGTTTTCAGGTATATAGGTCTGTCTTCCCAGCTGAGAAAGTAAGCACCTCTGTATTGAACCCAAGATGTTATAAACTAGCTCAAAATACAGAAAATCTACTGCCCTGCAGGCCTCTGCTGTTGGGCCCCAGCTGTAGGTGACACTATGTGGAGTCCTGCTGGAAAAGCACTCCGTTCCAGTCAGGTGCTGCCTCCCTACCCAGGAATTAGGTCCAGCTGAGGCCTCTGTATGGGTATATCTGCCTCCTGGTGGGACAAGATGGTGTCCTGCAGAAGCTCACCACCTGGCTGGGTCCAGGCTACTCTATGTTGGAGGCAAAAAGAGAGGCCAAAGGTACCGAGATGCACAAAATCCAAAGGCTTTGTTGCCAGGCCCCAGCCATAGGCAACACTATTTAAAATACTGCTTTTCTGCCAGAAAAGCACTCTTTTCCAGGCAGGCGCTGCCTCCCAGCCTAGGAACTAGGTCCAACTGAGGCCTCCCTGTGCATGTATCTGCCTCCTGATGGAACAAGATGGCCTCCCATGCAAGCTCAGTGCCCACCTCCACACAAGCTACACAGAAAGAGAGGCCAAAGGTGCTAAGATTCAGAATCCAAAGCCGTACTCTCACAATATGACAATTTCGCCTGCCAATCCCACTAGCAGTGCTTCAGAGGTTAGCTGTTAGTCAAGTCCCAGCTCTACCTGCCAGCTAAGACAGAAAAAAGAAAAGAAGTTAAAATGATGAGTTACCTTCAGTCTGTGAAAGCCAGCTCTCACAAAGAGCAGGGCCAGAGAAAGAGAGGAGGTTTTCCTTTCAGTGGTATGAAGTCCAAATTAACAGCCCTATGTTGTGTCCTAGGGCTAACTAAGTGTCCAGAAGGCTCCATTTAATTATCAGTTCAGATCTTGGTTTTACAGAGGGATTTAGGGAGATGTGTGTTTAGTCCACCATCTTGACTCCACTCGGATTTTTTTTTTTTTGGTAAAATCAACTTTTTTCTTACCTTTTCGCCTGTTTTAAAAATTCCTGACTGGACCAGGAAGTCACATATTAACTAACAGGAGCCACTGAGATAATAATCTTTGCAGCTTTTACAGATTCTCTAGGTATATCAAACATGTGAAGAAATACAGGCACTGTTTTTTTAGATTTCCCCAGAAGACATCCAGAACATCTGGACCCCAGCTTGTGATGTGTATATGTGACCCCTGAGGCCCCTCCCAAATGCTCCCACTGTTCTCCAGACCTTGCCCCCATGTGCTAGGGCCACACATAGCTTCTCCTATAAAATTCCCCATTTCTGCCTAACCAATTCGATCAGGTTGAGAGAACGAACATGTCGTCTGTCTCTGGTGTTTATTTGCCAGCAAACATGGTTAATGATAATAATAATAATAAAATTTGTGATCACTCACCCACATACCTATCTGAGAGAGATGTTTTGGGACACATAATGAAAATCCAGAGGCCTTGTCTGGTAACAAAAACACAATGAAAAAAAATTTAAAGAATTTCACAGAGTTCTTTACCCCAAAATGGACAATCTTGGATAAGAAATTGTTGCTTATTCAAGCAAGTAGAAGACCAGATGGTCACATCAGTGACAATGGTCCAAAATTCTATAAAAATTTGCTGATTGTAGGCCGAAGCATCCAGTCTAAAGTTCAGCCAATTTTGCAGACCTTTGAGACTTATTTTCTGGGATGTCCTGGATGATGAATGAAAAGCAGCAGCTTTTCAATAAGCTTCACTACATGGTGGTGTTGCTACTATCAATAAAGTACGCAAACTCCCTGTCTTAGGTCGGATTCTCCAGAGAAACAAAATCAGTGAAGCATATATTTAGATATATAGAAGGAGATTTATTTCATGGAAATAGTTCATGTAATTGTGGAGGCTGGCAAGTTGCAAATCTGTGGGTTAGGGAGCAGACTGGAGATTTCTGGTTTATGTGGTTGCAGGGCTAACAAACCAAAAACCTGCAACTACTGGGCCCCATCCTAGGAACCAGAGATCAGAGAATGATGAGGCAAAAGCAGGATCAAGAGAGACTGCAAGCTTTGCCATAACATCTATATACATTAGATGCAAGCTGTACTCCCAAGGAAAATCGCCTTCCCAACTGATAGGCTACTCATACCAGATCACAAAATGGAGACAAAATACATAATATCAGCCACACCACTAGCAATCATGGCCTAACTAAGCTGACATATAACATTAACCATCCTACTCCCTTTTACATATATGTATCCCAAGGGGCTCCCTAGATAGTCAGAGGGCCTGGGAGAGGGGTGACCTCCTTCATCACAGTGGTGTCTGATAAGGGTCTGGGAACTGGAGACACTATCCACTCTTGGGCCCACATTTGTATCTATCCTGAGTATAACATTTTGGTTTAGCAAGACAGCCTCTACAGCCATGCTGAGTTTCTAAGTTGCTGCTTCCATAACCAACAGCATAATGGGTAGCCCCAGGCCCTGTAAGAATGTTTATTTCCAGAAGGGCACAGATTTAACCAGAAATGTTTACTCTAATGATGTGTAATGTGGTATCAAGGAGGACAGATTTCTTTACACTAAAAGCCCTTGGGAAACTTTTGGTCGGTAAGAGCCACCCGGAGATTCTAGGAGGCATGAGAGGAAGTTGCTAAAGCCTTCAAGGTAAGGGAGTTTGCAGGGAAGAGACAAACAGTCAAGCTTGTTTTGTTTGCAATACGAACAAATTGGGTTAAGTGCTATGTCTGCCAATCAAAAGGTCGGCATTTCAAGTCTGCCAGGCACTCCTTGGAAACTCTATGGACCAGTTCTACTCTGACCTATAGGGTGGCTGTAAGTCAGGGCCAGCTTGACAACAGTGGGTCTTATTTATTTATTGGTAGGGGGGAGCAGGTTTTACCAAGAAAAAGAAGAAACAAAACCTACTAGTGTCATAGTGACCCTATAGGAGAGAGTAGAACTGCCCTTGTAGAGTTTCCAAGGAGGACCTGGTAGATTCAAACTGTTGGCATCTTGGTTAGCAGCTGTAGCACTTAACCACTTCACCACAAGGGTTTCCATACTCATACTAAGGGTGGAGTTTAAAGTCCCCTGGAACCCCTCGTGGCATAGTAGCTAAACGCTACCTACGCTAATCCAAAATTCAGCAGATTAGATCCTCCAGGTGCTCCTTGGAAACTCTATGGAACAGCTCTACTCTGCTTCATAGGATCACGATAAGTTGCAATTGACTCGACAGCACTGGGTTTGGTTTGGGGGTTTTTGGTAAGTATCTCTGGTGGCACTGTGGTTAAAGCAATTGACTGCTAATTGAAAGGTCATTGGTTGAAACTACCAGCTGTTCTACAAGAGAAAGATGTGGCAACAGTCTGCTTTTGCAGAGATTTACAGCCTTAGAAGACTTACGAGGTTTTTATGGATTATAATTGACTTGATAGCACTGGAGATTATTAATAGATTTCTGTTTCCTTAAGAATCTCTGATATTTTCTGCTTCCATTTTTAAGGGGCAAACCAAGTGCTGTTGAAATGGACAGGTATTTATAACTACTACATCTTCATTTTGATTTGGGGTTTTTAGCAATACAAAGTACCATGCTTTGGTACATTAGTATTTTTCCTTACATTCTGCTAATATCAAAATTGCAAATCTGAATTCTTGTTTCAATTCACCAAGTATCAGTATGTACATTCCTTTTTTCAGAATCTTTCTGAATAATTTTATTTTAGATATGTCTCCTATGTACAACATAGGGTTGGATGATACTTTGTGAACCAAATTCTAAAACTTTATTCTAGTAATTATTAAGCCTATTGTCGTGTATTGATATGAGTGATACACTTAAACAACTCTTTCATATTATATTTTATAATTACTGTGTGTATAGCTTCATTTAGAAAAGAATATTGGGATCGTTATTCTATGTCTTTGAGGATAGAAAATGTGACCCACCTAGGCCCACAAGGACTCACAAGGACACATCGTCTGGACCCTGAGGTATAAAGACAATACACAGGATTATCCTAGAAAATATCACTTAGGGACTCTTTCACAAAAGCCAGTCACACAGAACACAAAAGACTTTCCACTCTTATCTGTTTCTATTAACATTTAATGAACAGAAAATTCATTGGACCAATGAATATTATCCTGACTCTACCCTTACCAATGATTGCTAAGAAAATGATTCCAAAAGATCACAGTTTTTAGCTTATCTGTGAAAAAGGTGAAGCTTTCAGTGGTTTTGCCCAGTTGTAATGCTAATATATATTGATGGTTCTATAACATTCTTGGGACTCCTGGCAGGTATGGCTATGGCAGCTTGTTTGTCTATTTTCCTATTCTTGCCCATTCCGTGATTTCACTGGACTTGGGCGGACGTGACTGTGGCAGCATGCTTGTCTATTTTCCCACTCTTCTTTATTCTGTAATCCGTGCACTCGGGCAGGTGTGGTCTGGGCAGTGTGCTTGTCTGTTTTTCCATTCTTGCTTATTGTTTAATATTCTTTAGACTCTGGCAGGCGTGGCTGTGGCAGCATGCTTGTTCAGTTTCCCGCTTCTGCCTATCCTGTAATTTCCTCAGATTTGGTCAGATGCGACTCTAGCAGCACGCTTGTCTGCTTCCTACTTTTGTCCTTTGAACATAAATAAAACCGGCTTTTTGCTTTACTAAACTTTGTGATGTTTTCCCCTTACCATAAGCCTTGTATTTGTCACAGCTATTTCTCTGTATAATACATGATTGCCTTCGTTATCTAGTGATGCTGTTACAGAAATACCCCAAGTGAGTGGCTTTATCAAATTCATTTTCTCACAGGAAGCTAGTAGTTCAAATAAGAGTGCTGGCTCCAGACGAAGGTATTCTCTCTATGTCACCTCCACAGGAAGGACCTTGTCTCTTTCCAGCTTCTTCCTTAAGCAAACACGCATTTTCCTCCATCTCCTTTTCTTGCTGCTTGTTTAATCAGCTCTTTTGCGTCTCAAAAGAGATTGACTTAAAACACTCTCTACACTAATAGTGCCTGTTTAACATAACAAAGAAAACTCTATTCCCAAATAATATTATAACTAAAAGTGTAATTATTTACAACACATATTTTGGAGAACACAATTCACTACACAACAACGATGTCCTTGCAGTAGCCTTACTTTTTTGTTTCATTTTCCTGTTGTAGGAAAAGAAGTCACGAAGCTTAGTAAAGCAAAGCCAAGCCAGCCAAGTCAGCAAATCCTCAAAAGGGTAAAAGTGGGAAGAAGAGAAACATGTTACTAAATCTAAACTCTGCCCAATTCCAAGGCAAGTGTTACAGAATCATCAGTATATATTACCACAGAGTGGGTAGAATCATTGAAAGCATCACCTTTTCACTGATAGGATAGAAATTATGATCTTTCATTTCAAATCATCTTAACCATCATTGGTACAGGTTTCACAGTAATAAGAGAGTCTTCTTTGATCCAACAAATTTCTGTTCCCATGATGCTAACAGGTTAGCAGTACAAATCCACCAGGTGCTCCCTGGCAACTCTATGGGGCAGTTCTACTTTGTCCTACAAGGACACTATGAGTTGCAGTCAGCTCTATGGCAGTGGGTTAGATGCTAATAGAAAAAGACAAAAATGGAAAGTCTGTTGTGTTCTGTTTGATTGACTTTATGTGAAAGGTTCCCTAAAAGATATTTTTCTTCCCTAAAACATAATTTCCAAGATTGTTCCATCTGTTGTCTTTATCTCATAGCCCAGTTCATGTGTCCTTGTGAGTCCTGTGGGCCCACCTTCAGCTGGGTCACATTCACTATGGTCAAGGAGAGGGAATAATGAGTCCAGCATTATTTTCTAGATCAGTCTTCAGGAAGTTTCCTCTTTTTGTTCTATCTTCTGCAAGCCTAAGCAGAGTTTGTACCACCTGCTGCAAAGAGCCAGTCTTGGAGACAGGGGTGAAATGAGAAGCAAGACATAAAAATCAATATTCTGGGCATTAGTGAGCTGAAATGGACTGTTAATGGTCATTTTGAGTCAGACAATCATATGATCTACTATGCCAGGAATGAAAACTTGAAGAGGAACAGTGTTACATCCATCATCAGAAAGAACTTTCAAGATCTTTCCTGAAGTACAGTGCTGTCAGTGATAGGGTAATATCCATATGTCTACAAGGAAGGCCAGTTAATATGACTACTGTTCACATTTACACACTAACCACTAAGGCCGAAGATGAAAACGCTGAAAATTTCAGTTTCTGCAGTCTGAAACTGATGGAACATGAACTCAAGATGCACTAGTGATTACTTGTGATTGGAATGAAACAGTTGGAAACAAAAAAGAAGGATCAATAGTTAGAAAATAAGGCTTTGGTGAAAGAAATTATGTCAGAGATTAAACAATAGAATTTTGCAAGACCTACGACTTCTTTACTGCAAATACTGTTTTTTACCAACACAAACAGCTGCTGTACACATGGACCTCATCAGACAGAATAGACAGGAATAAAAACAACTACATTTGTGGAAAGGGATGATGGAAAATCTTCATATCAGCGGTCAGAACAAGACCAGGTGCTAACTTCAGCATATATCGTCAATAGATGATATACAAGTTCAAATTGAAACTGACAAAAATTAGAGTAAGTCCACAAGAGCCAAAGCACAACCGTAAATAGAACTCACCTGAATTCAGAGACCATCTCAAGAACAGATTTAATGCATTGTACAGTAACGACCAGAAGAGTTGTGGAATGACATTAGAGGCATGATCCACGAAGAAAGCAAGAGGTCCTCGAAAGAAAAGATCAAATTGAATGTCAGAAGAGACTCTGAAACTTGCTCTTGAACACTGATAAGCAAAAGCAAACAGAATGGTTAAGCAAAAGAACTGAATAGAAAGTATCAAAGGAGAAAAAGTAAGATTTCAAAGAAGACAAAGTATTATAATGCCAAGCTCAAAGAGATGGAAATAGAAAACCGCAAGAACACACTCTGCATTTCTCAAGCTGAAAGGAATTGAAGAAAAAATTTAGGCCTCAAATTACAATAGTGAAGGTTTCTACATGGAAAATATTAAATGACACAGGAAACATCAAAAGGAGATGGAGGAATACACAGAGTCATCATACCAGAAAGAACTTGTTGATGTTCAACCATATCAAGAGGTAGCCTATGGTCAGAAACCAGTGGTGCTGAAGGAAAAAGTCAAAGTGTCATTGAAGCCATTGGTGAAAAACAAGGCTCCAGGAACTGATGGAGTACCATTTGAGATGTTTCATCAGATGGACACAGCACTGGAAGTGCTCAGTCGTCTATGCCAAGCAATTTGGAAGAGAGCTACCTGGCCAACTGACTGGAAGAGGTCCAGATGTATGCCTATTCCCCAGAAAGATGATCGAATACAATGTGGAAAATATCAAACAATATCATTAATATCACCTGCAAGTAAAATTTTGTTAAAGATCGTTCGAAAGCGACTGCAACAGTATTTTGACAGGAAACTTCTAGAAATACAATCTGGGTTCACAGTGATATCACTGCTGATGTCAGGTGGATCTTGGCTGAAAGCAGAGAACGCCACAAAAATGGTTCAAATCTCTCAGGTGCTCCATGGAAACCCCGTATGAAGTTAAACTCTGTCATATATGGTCACTGTCAGAATCAACTTGAAGGCAGTGGAGTTTTGAGTCTTTTATTAAACTTCTCTACAAAAAGCGTTATCTTTCAAAAACTGCCTGTTCAAGTCTCACATTCATTTTTAGGTCCTCTTCCTACAAGTTACCACTGATTACCTTAGGCTGGTGGTACAGTGGTTAAGTGCTATGGCTGTTAAACAAAATGTTGGCAGTTCGAAGTTCCATGGGACAGTTCTACACTGTCCTATAGGGTTGCTATGAGTCAGAATAGACTCAATGGCAGTGGGTTTGGGTTTTTTTGCTTCTGGAGGTTCTTTAGAGAAGCAAACCCACTTGTATGGGAGTGCGTGCATATATGTATGTGTATACATACGTGTGTCTGTGTGTGTGTGTGTGTGTGTGTGGAGAGAGATGTTTATTTCAGGGAAACAGCTCACATGACTGTGGAGGTGGGTAAGGCCCAAGTTCACAGGATAGGCACAGGACTTACATAGCTGCAGGGGCTGATGAATCAAAAATTTTCAGGTCAGATGTCAATCTGCTGGCTCAGATACGAAGAACTGGAGGTTAGATGACGACAAGCTGAATGCAAGATCCAGAGTGCAGCAAGGCCAGCAAGTTTTCCCAGAAAGCGATACATGTTGAAAGTAGGTCACACCCCCAGTAAATGCCCTTTCAACTAATTCAGTGCTCCCATTGTTGTTAGGCGTTGTTCGCCATCCTCACAATTGTTGTTACGCATCACCTCATTGTTGCAGCTACTGTGGCAAGCTATCTTGTCAAGGGTCTTCTTTTTTGCTGACCCTCCTACTAAGCATGATGTCATTCTCCAGGGACTGGTCCTTCCTGATAACATGTCCCAAGTATGTGAGAAGAAATCTTGTCATCCTCACTTCTAAGTAACCATTCTGACTGTACTTCTTCCAACATACATTTATTCATTCTCTTGGCAGTTTGTGTCATATTTAATATTCTTTACCAACCTCATAATTTAAATGTATCAATTCTTTGATCTTCCATACTCATTGTCCAGGTTTCATATGCATACAATGCAATTGAAAATATGGCTTGGGTCAGGCACAACTTAGTCTTCAAAGCGACATCTTTGTTTATCATCAATTTAAAGAGGTCATTTTGCAGCAGATTTGCCCAGTATGCAATACATAATTTAATTTCTTGACTGCTGCTTCCATGGGCATTGATCGTGGATTAAAATAAACTGCAGTCCTTAACAACTTCAAAGTTTTCTCCATTTATCACGATGTTGCTTATTGGCCCATTTTGAGGATTTTTGTTTTCTTTATGTTGAGATGTAATCCATACTGAAGGCTATGGTCTATGATCTTCAACAAGCGCTTCATGTCCTCTTGACTTTCCATAAGCAAAGTTGTGTCATCTGCATGCCACAGATTGTTAATGAGTCTTCCTCCAGTCAGGATGTCCTTTCTTCTTCTTATCGTCTGAGACTATCTGCTCAGCATACAGATTGAATAAGTGTGATGAAAAGATACAACCATGACACACAGCTTTCCTGACTTTATACCATGCAATATCCTCTTGTTCTGTTCAAGAAGCTGCCTCTTGCATCTATGTAAAGTTTCCTTAAGAGCAAAACTAAGTGTTTCATAATTCTTGTTCTTCACAATTTATCCATAACTTGGTATGACTCATACAGTTGAATGTCTGCCTCTTGCATCTATGTAAAAGTTCCTTAAGAGCAAAATTAAGTGTTTCATAATTCTTGTTCTTCACAATTTATCCATAACTTGGTATGACTCCTACAGTTGAATGTCTGTACAGTCAACAAAATGCAGGTATTCTCTGCTTTCAGCTAGTCATCAGCAATTATATCCTTTGTTCTACACCCTCTTCTGAAGTCACATAACTTTGTGGCAGTTCCCTGCCAATGTACTATAGCAACCATATTTGACTTCTCAGCAAATTTTACTTGTGTGTAATATTATTGATATTGTTTGATAATTTTTGCATTCTGTTGGATTATCTTTCCTTAGAATAGGAAAAATATAGATTTCTTCTAATCAGTTGGCCAAGTATCTGTCTTTCAAATTTCTTGCCATAGACAAGTGAGCATTTCCAATGCTGCAGCCATTTGTTGAAACATCTCAATTGGTATTTTTCTCCAATACTTGCTCATAGTAGGTCTCATTATTGAAGTGATTAGTATGTCAAATCTCATCTTTGGGATGATCAGTCATTACATACCTGCCAAACTACAGAGAATTATGGCCTAGCCAAGTTGACACACAACTTTAACTATCGCACTTATTTTCTGAACTTTTCCAGTATTCTGGTCTTCGAGTTGACTTTATCATTGACGATTTAAACCTCAGCTGCCTACTTTCTCTTCCACACAGGTTTTCTGTAACCCCTAGTTCTCTGCAATGCCTTGCAGTTTGAACTTAAGAGACTGCAATTTAATTAGAGTCTGTAATTCCTTTTTTCAACTGCAGGTGATTTGAAGCCTGTAAAAAAAAAAGGAAAAAAGTGTGGTTTTTATTTTTTCTTCCTGTTGTACTTGATAGTATTTTTTAAAAGACTTTTGAAGCGATTTAGTTAATCATCTTTATTTACTTCAGATACTTTCTATTCTTCAGAAATAATTCCTGAAAAGAAAATTTTATGTAGGAAACTGATTTTGATTTTTTTGAAAAATAAGATGTTCTTATTTTCTAAGTTTCAGAAAGAAAAAAGTGACTAATATTTGATCATAAGCTCATGTTGACCCAGAATCAAGTTTAGACTGTTCTTTGACTGTTTCATGTTATTAGTCTCACACATGCAAAAAGAAACCAATCAGTGATAGACTTGCTACAATGACTGCATTTCTAAAATCAGTGAGTCAACAATACCTTCAGTTAAAGAAACTAAAATTTCAAAACAGAAAATCAGCCAATCCATAAACACTCCCACTTTTCAAATGCTGCCAAACTGAAATTCATGCTTTCCTAAATTCCATGAAACAGCAGTTTTTGCTTTGTTTGGGGAAAGCAAACCTTTCACAGTTTGCTTTCCCTTGCTAATTGGGCAATGAATCCTGATTCTTTGTTTGCAGCATAGAGCAACTGGCTTTTCCCTCAACCCACGATATCTGGCAAAAAGCGGTTTCATTAGCATGCAGAAGCCTCTTTACATATATTTATGTATATATACACATATACATATGTATGTATATATACTTGTTTGTGTGCATGTATATATATGTGTATATACATATACATATATATACTGACCTCAAATTTGTGTTAGTCACATAGACAAATAGGTATTCTAAACTCATTTGCTTGGCTGTTAATCAAAGAGCTGAGGGTTCAAGTCTACCAGCAGCACCTCAGAGAGAAGTGACTGGACTAGGAAGAAGTAAATAAGTATATATACATATATATATATATTTAAAAAAATAACCTACCATGAAGTTGACTCACTCATGGTGACCCCACATGTGTCAGAGTAGATCTGTACTCTGTGGAGTTTTCAATAGGCATCTTTGGGAAGTAGATCACTTCCCAAGTAGATCACTTCTCACCTTTCTTCAGTGGTTACTAACATTTGAGAAAAGTGGGAAATGGAGTTATTGCTTAACAGGCACCGAGTTTCTGTCTAAAATAAGGAAAAATAATTGGAAATGGTGACGGCTACACAACATGGTGAATATACATAATGTCACTGAGTTGTACACTTCAAAATGGTTAAAATAATCTTCAAACCTTAAATCAAAAATATTCCCCAAAGTCTTCTTTAGGCCAAACAGTAGTTCAGCTAACCTAGTAAATAATGTCACCCTTGAACAACGTGCTCTTTTAAGAACTGTCTATACGGAATAGAATTGACAACAGCAACTCCGAAGATTAGACAGGAAAATCGGGAGAAATGGGTTTAAGTTAACGAGGAAGAAAAAAAGTCAGAGACAGAGGGTGAGAACTTGTACAAATTGAAGAATGTAATCAACATCATTCGCTTGCATATGTAGAAGTTGTTACATTGGTGTATGTTCTCCTGTGCAGACTGTCAACAGCCTTGAAAAATAAAACAAATTATAAAAAGATGGTTCAAATGGCAAATGTTTTGTTTTATATATATATATATATGTATTTCACCACAATAAAATTTTAAGAAAAACAAACTACAAAATGGCTTTCTGGAAAGCATTATTAATGTCTATGGGGGCTCACTAAAAAAAGTCAAATTCCAGCCTCTTCTCATCTAACTCAATCAGAATATTCATTTTACCAAGATCTTAGGTAGTTTGTACATTAAGAAGAGCACATCAAGTTCTCCTTAGCAGAGGTGATGGTTTGTAAATGACTTGGTTTCTGAAAACAGAACATTGGAGTAATCTGATATGTTTTCACACTGACGCTGTCATGATTATGAATCAAATTTATAATTCAGAGTGAATACAGTTAAATACTAACTTCTAAAGGCATAAATAATTAGGGAAAGAAGTCCATCATTTTATAAGTCTAAAGTGGTCTTCAGTTCTGTATCTTGCTTCAGGTTCTAAGTTTTGTATTCTAAAGGGGAGGAGACTGTGCCCTATTTGTATTTTATTCTTCCACTAAGTTGGTGCTCAGCAAATATTTATTAACCACCTGTCAGAAGGGAAGATTTGTCTGAAAAGGATGTTGGACTTGCAGTTTTCTAATAAAAACCCATTGCCAGTGGGTTGTTTCCAACTCACAGCCATCCTGTAGGACAGAGTAGAACTGCCCCTTGGAGTTCCCAAGGAGTGTGTGGTACATTCAAGCTGCCAACCTCGTGATTGGTAGCAGTAGCTCTTAACCACTATACCACCAGGATTTCCAATAGTCTTTCTAAATCTAAGACTTCATGCTTCAATTAATAATATTTATAACTATACTTTATGTACACATAGGCAAAGTACAAATACATTTGCCGTTTTAAAGTACAAATTTATATTTGTAC
Organism: Heterohyrax brucei; assembly: GCA_028571685.1. Taxonomy (NCBI): domain Eukaryota; kingdom Metazoa; phylum Chordata; class Mammalia; order Hyracoidea; family Procaviidae; genus Heterohyrax; species Heterohyrax brucei. Next base: position 93,946,798 of record CM053146.1, read on the forward strand.
TATGAAAATAAATAGAAAAATGTAAACTTCTACCTATAACTTGGCATCACCATTTTCATTGATGGTAGTTAAGTGAATTGCTGAAGATTTGATTAAATATAAATACCAAAACCAAACCAAAGCCACCGCCGTCGAGTTGGATCTGACTCATAGTAACCCTAGAGGTCAGAGCGGCACTGACCCTTAGAGTTTCCAAGGACTGGCAGATTTGAATGGTCAACGTTTCGGTGAGCAGACATAGCACTTAACCCACTGCGCCACCAGGGTTCCAGACATAAATAACTGCCTCTTAAAGTGCACATCTTGGCAGTTAAATGCCCAGTCTGTGACAACAGCCCCAGAAGTCTCTGATTCACCTTTCCTCCTGATGCTTTGAGTTCACAAGTTGGGAGGAGATGTTAATATACTTCCTCATAGACGCTTCTTCCCTTTCTACTCCGTGGATAATGAATTGGTCATTTTTCCATAAGTGATATGACAGGAAACAAATAGTTTACTAGCATTTAGGCTTGTCATAATCATTTATTATTGTAAGGAATTTTTACATTTTGTCAGTTGAGATATACAGGAACGCGAATCATTCCATGAGTTCAACTTTCTCAAACTAAGACCTCGAAAGCAAATATTTACAGGAAGGTATCTAGTTACGTAGCCACAATCCCATCAGGTTTTTGTTTTCCTATGATTTTGGATGGACTGCTATGTTTTTGGTGTTCTATGATGACTTCTCCATGGGATGGCATGAGAAAAGTAAATATGCTGTTATAGAAGAAAAGAAAAACAAACAAACAAAAACCGACTACACTCTTGAATACTCTTGTGCTGAAACTAACAAGTCAGCAATTTTTTTCCTGCCATCAGAGGGTAATAGATTTCATGGCTAGGTAGAAAAGGTAACCTTCAGTGTTAGTAGAGCAGAAAAGAATGTGAAAGTAAAGTGGTTGGGCTATAAAATAGTCTGGGTCAGCAAGTAGAAGTCTCTTTTATGACCCATAAAAATGTTTTGGTCTAACTTATTTAGTGCATGGAATATTTCTTCAAAAATGCTTCTATATTACAATGATAAGACATTTATTACTCTCAATTATCCTTTTGCTAGAAATCAATGAGCTGATTATAAAATAAAAAATTGACAGCAAGGATAAATTTGGATCCTTTTAATTTCAATAAGTAAGCAGAAAAATAATTTTGCTTGTGTATAAATACATCATGGTCTTTAATCTCTCAATTACATGAACTATTTTCATAATAGAAAATGTTGAGTTTGGCAACTAAATATCTTTTCTGAGACTTGGCTTTTATTAAAACAATATTTGGGTGTTTTTATTTGGAAAAACATACTGCAAAATAAATCAGGAGACAGAAACAAATCTACAGAAGAGAGGGGGAGAAAAACCCACACAAGGAAGATTTTACTTTATCTCTTGAATTCTATATAAGTCTCAGGAATTCAAGCATAAGGACATGGATGGATTACAGAGAAATAGAATCCACATCACAATATCGCCGAGGGAATTGGGGTGGAGGAAAACTGTTCTTTGCAAGCACTTTGCAATTTGTTAGTTCCTTTGAGATGTATAGGTTTTTCTGTCAGACTTCTATGAGATTTTCCTTGTGCATAAAAATTTAGCAAAAAGTTCTACTGTGTAAGTGAGTCAATGTGTATATAAGTTTCAAAAGTATCAGAAGAAAAAAAAATCCTACCAATAAGAGAATACCAAATCCTTATATGTATGAATCATCATAAGGTAAAGAATCAACTCATCTAATGAATTTATGAGCTTTAGTTGCTTATAGAAGAACTGAGACTCAAATAATGACAAGCCCATTGCACCTGAGTTCAGAGGTAAGCTGGCTACTAAGAAAATAGGTGTCTGTCAAGATCCTAAAAGCAGTTGATGGTGGGCAGACTGAACAAACAAGTGAAATCATTCACTACTTAGTGTAAGAGCAACAACAGGGTGACTTTGCTTTAAGCTGTTCAGTGACTAAAATCAGGGCCTTAACAGTCCTCTTGGCCACAAGCAGAATTAGTCTACTAAACCAAAACTACAGTTAAAGTCCTCAGGTGGAAATTAGAATGTTAAGGGAAGCAAGGAGAAATTATGCTTAGCAGAATGATATAAACTGATAGAAAAAGCAAAGGATAACGTTTAGACTCATCACTTTACAATGGGAAGGAATCACACATCAGATGATAGCAGGATCATGGTTAGGTTCTCCAGAGCAGGTGCTCAGATGGAGTTTGCAGTCATTTTTAGTTGCCATCGAGTGAATTCCAACTCATGGTGAGCATGTATAAGCCAAGTAGAACTGCTCTAGACAGTTTTCAAAGCTTTGACCTTTCAGAAGTATATCACTAGGCTTGTTTTCTGGGGCTATCAGGGTGGATTCAGACTGCCAGCCTTTCAGCTAGTTGTTGAGCATTTAATCATTTGCAACACCAAGACTCCTTGAAGAGAAAGATGGTTTATTATGAGTCAACATGGGTGTAAGGAAGGAGAAGAAAGCAGCACTGGGCTGAGGAATAAGCTGAGCTACAATACAGTGTTACAAAGCTTCAGCCAAACCAGGAGCTTTCTGAAATGGGTACTGCCTGTCTAAGTGTTCCATGACAGGATGAAATAGCTGAGATAGTATACCCTGGCATACTTGATAATGGATAGGGACTGCCCAGAAGTATGTGACATCCTGAGGAGCAAGCCAGTCTGCTCCCTGTAGCTGAGGCAGACCCTCAAGGAAGTGACAGATGGAGGCCACCTCCTGATGACAGTTACCTTGGAAGTCCTATTCTGAAGAGGGACCTGATCAATCCATCCCTGTATCTACCATAGCCAAACTAGAAGTCAGCATCCCACGGAAATCTTTTTTGAGGAAACAAATTTAACTTTAGCCAAAGAATTGATCTTTATTCTTCATTCATATCTTATAACCTCTAAAAACTTAGAATTTCTAGAGTGATTGACATATCTTTGATGATGTGTTTAGATCACACCTGAAGGTATACACTCATGAGATGATTGCTGTAGCAGCTGGCCAGGCCAAAAAGCTCACCAGGTGATATCCATTGACCTCAGGAAGAGGGACACAATTCAATCAATCATGTCTATGTAATGAGGCTTCAAAGCTTCCTAGGCCTCCTGGTCAGGGAAAGGCAGATGCATATGGCAGGTTAGAGCCTCTCTTTTTGGGACATGGAAGGTCTGTGTTGTGAACACTTCCAGACCTCACCCTGTGTATCTCTTTATTTGTATCCTTTTTATTAACATAAAACTGTAATATCCAGTATAGGTTTTCTATGAATTTGGCTAGTCATTCTAGCAAATTACTGAATCTGAGACAGAAGTGGAAGTTACTAGGTCAGAAGCATGGGTGCCATAGGGACACCAGGTTTGAGGCTGGCTATAAAGTTTTGGGCAGACTTGCCAGTCTAGAGAATTGTGTTCTTTTAATGTGTGAGACCAGATTCAGGATCAGAGAAGACATATTGATTTACTCAGTGGGTGTCAAAATTGAGTGGAAGCAATAGATTTGTTTGACATTTGATGCACCTTGCATTCTGATTTCTAGGTCTTTATATTATAAAGGTAATTCATATTGATTTCTTTCATGAAACAAATACATTTCAGGGGAATTAGTGAAAGAAAGTAGGGTAAACAGACCTTTACAAGTGATCACCCCTCCCCCACAATCATAACAAGGAAACAGTGCTCGGCTTTGAGAAACTCAGAATTAGGGAGCTGAGGAGAGCACCAGGGAACTGGTGCAGACTAGCAAGAGTCAACAAGTCAAAAGTAAGTCATGTATCATAGAAATATCATTTCTATCACTGTCCCCGCTTCTCTCCTTAGACACGCAGGACACCAGCTACTGTGAATTGGGGAACTAGTACAAGAAAAAGAACATGCTTCCCTAATCACCACAACCCCTGACTGTACAAAGAAATAGGACCCTAAGCTTCTGCTCAAAAATCTACAAGACCACCCTCTCCAGTGGTCTGTTTGGAGTGTGCCAGCATCTCCCCAATCCAGACACTGTCAGCTGCAAGCCCTCTGAGAATTGCTACAGAAAGTCCGTGTGGTGGATTCTGCTCTCACAGTCAACACCCTCTTTGCTTTCTTGTGTACCCCGTAGCTCAAGCCTCAGAAACTCCCAGGAAAGTCCTTCTCGGGAGTCTGTTCAGTTCTATTTGTTCACCTTCCAATTTGTCCTAAGGACTGCTGATTAAGGCTGCTGTGTATGCTAAGAATCAGGCATCTTTAGTGGAGGACACATCCACAATCAGAAGGATGTTTACCTGCATCTTGTTGACTCTGCTAAGGTATCCAACTGTGTGGATCATAACAAATTGTGAAGAATGGGAATTTCATAATATGTAATTGTGGTCATAAGACACCTGTACAAAGATCAAGAGGCAGTCATTCAAACAGAACAAGGGGCTGCTGTGTGGTTTAGAATCAGGAAAGCAGTGTGTCTTGATTGTATCCTTTTACTATACTCATTCTGTACATATGCTAAGCAAATTATCTGAGAAATGGACTATATGAAGAAGAATGTGGTATCAGGATTGGGGGAAGACCTGTGATATGCAGGTAGGACAAAGTTCCTTGCTGAGAGTAAACAAAACTTGAAGCACTTTTGAGAAAGATCAAAGACCACAGCCTTCACTATGGATTACATGTCAGTGTAAAGAAAACAAAAACTCTCACACCTGGACAAACAAGCAGCATCAGATAAATGGGGAAGATATTGAAGTTGTCAAGGATTTCGTTTTACTTGGATCCATGATCAATGACCATGCAAACAGCAGTCAAGAAATCAAATGACATTACATTGAACAATTCTGCTGCAAAAGATCGCTTTCAAGTGTTAAAAAGCTGAGATGTCACTTTGAAGAGTAAAATGTACCTGATATAAGTTATAATTTTTTAATCACCTCACACATATGCAAGAGTCGGACACTGAATAAACAAGACTGAAGAAGAAGGGATACAATTGAATTACGGTGTTACTGAAGAACATCGAATATACCATGAACTTCCAGGAGAACAAACACGTCTGTCTTCAAAGAAGCAGAAGCAAAATGTTCCTTAGAACACAGAATTGTGAGACTTTATCTCGCATTCCTTAGCCATATTATGAGGAGGAATTAGTCCTGTCATGGATTGAATTGAATCCCCCCAAAATGTCTGTAGCATCTTTTTAACTGTGTGTAGACTAAGATAAGTCTCTGGAGAAAACATTATGATTGGTCAGGTAGAGGGTCAGTGAAGAAGGAGAAGATCCTCAACGGGACGGACTGACACAGTGGCTGCTACAATGGGTTCAAACATAGTGAGGATTATAAAGACAGCATAGAACCAGGCAGTGTTTCATGCTGTTGTACCTAGGATTGGTATGAGTTGGAACCAACTTGACAGCACTTAACAACAGCAATGCCCACAGAAACCATGCTACATGGGGATTCTGACAGCAAAAAGACAGACCTTCCTGGTGGTCCATTTAGAGTGTGCCAGTACCTCCCCCACCTGGACACTGTTGGCTGCAAGCCTACAGTGAACTGCTACATAAGGTTCTTGCAATGGAATCTGCTTCCATAGGCAGTATTCTGCCTGCCTCCCCACACATCCTACAGCACTGATTGCTGACACCAATAGGACAAACCTTTTTGGGAGTCAATTAGGGTTAGTTTTTCCCCACTTTCAGTTGACTTTAAGGACTGCTGTCTGAGGCAGCTATGTGTGAAGAAGCAGGAATCCTGAGTGAACACTGGACTCACAGCTACCAATCTACTGTGGGTGGGGGGACTCCAATAGCAATGAGGCAGACCTTTATGGGGATCTGACTAGAGTGTGACACTCCTTCCCTGATCTGGTACTTGTTAGCCAGGTTGTTGAAAACTGCTACAGAAGGCTCCTACAAATGAAGACTGCTCTCACAGTCGTTATTCCACCTACCTCCCTGTGTATCCCACAGCTCTAACCTCTGAAACCAATAGGACAAACCTTCTTGGGGATCAGTTTGGGTCTGTCTGTTCCCTCTTCTCATCAGCCCTGTTGACTTCTGACTGGAAATGCTGTGAGCCAGTTAGCAGGTATCTTGACTGGAGGCTACACCCACAATCACTGTACCATGGGTACAGGATCAGATAGCAACAGGAAGACCTCCCTGAGTGTCTGGCTGGAGTTGGACAACTCTCGCCCCCACCAAACTGGTAACTGCGAGCTACTGGACTGATACAAGCTCCTACAAATGGTTCCCTAGAGTGAAGTTAGGAAGTTGGCCACCTAAGTGAAGACTTCTTCCTCAACCACCAGAGGGCCACTGGAGCTCTGAAACTAACAAGACAGAACTCTCAGAAATTCTTCCAGGGTATTTCAGCGCAGCTCCTCTTCAAATAGAGGAAAACTGCCTGTGCTCTCCCTGAGTGCCAATTCAGGATAAACAGCACCCACAGAGCAGGGAAGGAAACCTTGGACAAAACTAAAAGGCAACACCCAGCCCAGAATGGTACTCACCAGGTGTGGGCTTTCTGAGTAAAACTATGGTTGCATAAACAGACAAGAGACAGACAAACAACCAGAGAAAGAGGACTACGTCTCCTGGTAGATAAATCAATTAGTACATAATTACCTCTTCTGAGCGGCAGTGACCAGTGTGGGGACAGACAGACCACAGCATGTCCTCTCATGTGTTTGTCAGAGACTGAAGGTTGAAAACCAACATCTGGTACTTTAGAATCCTAATTAAACCAAGGAAGGAGAAGGAGCTATCACTGAAAAGGAGAGGAAATGGCAAGCAAAGGCCCAAGGCTCTGCCTGTCTAATAGATTTTTGCAGAAAGTAGTATAGGCAAAACACCAAATACTGGGGAAAACTGAGAAAGTTAGTATACTCAAAGATTCCAGTGTATCAACAAAAAACCACAAGAAATGCACAGAACAGGGGAAAAGTGGTCCATACAAATTAATATGACAAAAGGAGTGACAGAACATCTACGGAGGATCAGATAATGAAAATACATATATAATACAACAACACTAAATATGATTAAACAAGTAAGGGGAAACAGAGCTAAAACAAATAAGGAAAACAATGTCAGAACAAAATAAAGATCTAAAAAAAGACGTATTTCAAATTAGAAGGACAATAACTGAAATGAGAAACACAATAAAAGGATTTAGCAACAGATACAATAAGGCAAAAAGAATAACGAAGATAGTTAAAATTACAGAGGTTGGACAGCAATGAGAAGGCAGCAACAAGAAGGCAAACAGAACTGAATGGAATTACAGGACAATGACAAGAGACCTATATACACATCATGGGAATTTCAGAAGGAGATGAGAGACAGAAAGAATACTTGAAGAAATAATGACACAAAATGTCTCCAAACTAGTAAAGGACAAGAAACTACAAATCTGAGAATCTCCAAGAACTCAAGCAGGATAATCTCAGAGAGCTACACCAAGAGACATCATAGGTAGGCTCTCAAAATGTAATGACAGAGAATCCTGAAAGCAGTGAAAGAAAAGCAGTCACATACAAAGGATCACCTATTAAGTGCCAATTTCAGAAACATGAAGGCCAGAAGACAATGGAATTATTTTTAAAGAGATGAAAGGACAAAGAAGAAACAAGTTATCAAAGAAGACAACTACACCCAATAAAACTGTCCTTCAAGAATGAGGCTGAAATTAAAATATCCTAAGACAAACAAAAGATGAGAGAGTTCATATCCACGAGTTAGCCCTACAAAAAATACTAATGGGGGTTCTGTAAATGCAAGGAAGAAGATACTAGAAAGTAATTCAAAGTTGTACAGAAAAAGAATGATCCCTAATAAAAGGAAATGCATGGAAAGTATAAGAGCTAGTAATAAGACAATCATGCTTGATAATTCTAAATGTTTCATTCTTCATGCTTTTTAATAATAAGGTTTTTTTTTAGGCAAGGATAAAAGTATGCTACATGGCATGTAAACTTATTAAGATATAATTAGTGATGATGATAACAACAACAAAAGAGGAGTGGTATAGATGCAGAGTTTTTTTCATACTTTACTGAGGTTAAATTGCCACCAGCTTACCCTAGAATGTTATAAGTAAAAGCTGTTAAATGTAATATTTCTGGTAACCAGCAAGTCAGCACAACTTGGCCAAGGCAGTCACAGACACTTCACGGACACATCCAAACTTCCTGAGGGACTGAGTTAGTAGACTGCAGCCTGCAGATTATGGTCTCAGGGAACATCTACCATAATTGGAATAACATAATATATTAGACAATATTAGCATCTGGGTCTTCATAGCTGTGAGGGACCATTTAAGATACATCTCCTTCTCCCATCCCATCTGGAACAAGGCAGAATGAAGAAAAAAAAAGATAAAAAGATTAGTCCAAAGAACTAATGAACAACAACTACCGCAGCCCACCAATACAACTCCAGCTACCACCAACAGCTGCTACGACAGGGGTCAAAACTGACGGTGCCAAACAGAGCTGAAGAAAAATGTATGACTAACTTCAGACTCACCAAAAAGGATCACACTTACTAGTGTGACCCAGAGTGGGGAAACCCTGAGAGCATGGTCTCCTGAAGACCCTTTCAACTCAACACTGAAATCACTCCTGAAGTTCATCTTTCAGCCAAAGATTCCATAGGCCTATTAAACAAACAATACATACTCTTAGTTCAGCCAACGGGCACGTCAGCCCAACAGCAAAGACAAGAAGGCAGGAAGAGACAGGAAAGACCCAGGAACAGAAATGGGGCAAGTGAGGTCAAGAAGCACAGAGTGTTGACACATCAAGGAGTTGGCAAACAATGTTACAAAGCAGTAAGTATATAAATTGTTTAATGAGAAACTAATTTGTTATGTAAGCTTTCACTAAGCACAATCAAAGAAAAACAGATAAGGCTGAGAGTGGCAGAATGAATTGAAAAACATGGTCTAAAATAAACAAATAACAAAGGATTATTGCCAAGCATTGAAAAACTGATAACAGGCACAAGCCTTCATACTAAAATGGAGTTCCAAAAAAAAAAAAAAAAACTTGATATGTCATCATGTTTCAGATAATACTGAGAATAAAGAGAAAATATTGTAAATCCTACAAAATAATAGGAATCAGACTGACATCCAATGAATTGTCAAAATACTGTGAGTTAAGAAAACAACAGACATCAACTTCAAAATAGTGACAGAGGTTAAAATTCAATATTTAATCTATCTATCATCCTGATTGCATAGTGGTTAAATGCTACAGCTGCTAACCAAAAAGTCCAAAAAAAACCCAAACTCATTGTCAAGATGCATACAACTCACAGTAACCCTATAGAACAGAGTACAACTACTCCATAGAGTTTCCAAGGAGTTTCTGATGGATTTGAATGGCTGGCTTTGGGGTTAGCTGCCATAGCACTTAACCACTATGTGACCAGAGTTTCCAACCAAAAGGTTGGCAGTCCAAATCCACCAGGCATGAAACAGGTGGGAGCCTTCAGGCCCCCAATTTCAAATGAGAAATTAAAATAGACAAGAATAATTTTTTGCCTGTTTATAGAAATTTTACTTGCTTTTCTTAAAATTCCTGACTTCCTAACACTGCCTGGCCTAGGAAATCACACATTAAATTGACAGAAACCACTGAGGTCCTATCTTTGTAGCTTCTGCAGTTTCTCTAGAAACATCAAAGGAGTCGGGAGGCAAGTAGAGTCCCCGAGTGGAAGTGCCAGGCACCAGTTTGAGAGCACCTCAAGTGACAGCCCAGAGCTTCCAGATCCCAGCTTTTGATGTGTATAGACAATCAGTAACACCTGCCCTGATTCCCTGAGGCCTGCTCAGGATGGATAATCCTCCCAAATCTTTCTCATTGTTTTCCTGAGCCCAGCCCCCTTGTGCTGGTGCAAATGTAGCTTCTCCACTTTGCTTGATGGTTTTGGACAGGGTCTGAGGACCAGAATTCCCCTGTCCCTTACATGCTGGCATGTAATAAACCTCTCGATGCCTGCTTGACCCCTTTCTCTGTACCGGTTTTGCAGCAGGTGGCCTAAACCTGTGGTTTATGGTGACAGGCTCTCCTTGGAAACTATGGGACAGTTTAGGGGTGCTGTGGATCGAAATAGACTCAATGGCAGTGGATTTTGTTTTCTGGTTTATCAATCAAGGGAAAATCAATGTGGCATAGTGTTAACTGTGCTAACCAAAAGGTGGGCAGTTGGAATGCACAAAGCATTCGTTGGAAACGTTGTGGAGCAGTTCTACTCTGTCCTATAGAGTCACTATGAGTCAGAATTGACTGGACAACAATGACTTTGCTTGTTTGTTTCAGTTTATCAGTTAAGAGAGAGGACAGATTAAAGCATAGAGAAACCGGTGAGAGATGGAACTCAACAGAGCTCCCCTGTTTTACTGGGTATCGAAAAATTTCCACCTTTGATGGGCCACAGCTTTTTCTATCGCTCTCTATTAAACCAAACCCTTTTCTGCTGAGTATGTTCCAATTCACAGTGATCCTTTAGAACTGCCCCATAGGGTTTCTAAGGCTATACATCTGCGGAAGTAGGCTACCACATCCTTATAATGAAGAACAACTGGTGGATTTGAACTCCTCTCACTCTGCATTTATGGAAAAATACTTGAGTTTCCTTCTCTGACAGGTTTCCACCTTACACATACTGAATTGTGACCCCCAGAAAGTGTGCAGCAATCTGATTCCCAGCACTGTGTAATTTTTCCTATGTGCTCTGTGTGGATCCTGCCTTCACGATGTTAACAAGGGAGGATGGGTGGTGGCTCTGTTAGCGAGCCCGGACTCAAGTGCCTTGGAGCAACCTCTGGGGCTGTAGAGGAAAGAGAAGCAAGCAAAGCGCTGGGGGATCTCATACCATCAAAGGAAGCAATGCAAAGGAGCAGGGCACTCCTTTGGACATAGGGTCCCTGGGCCTCAGAAGCTCCCAGTCCAGGGGAAGACTGATGACAGGGACCTGCCTCCAAACCCAACAGCAAAAGACTTCCTCTGGAGCTGATACTCTGAATTTGGACTTTCAGCCTACTGTTGTGTGAGAAAATGAATTTTTCTTTGTTAAAGCCACCCACTTGTAGTTTTTCAGCCACAGCAGCACTAGGTAACTAAGACACATGAGTTCTGGCTTTCACAGGTTTTACCATATAAGCCATTTTCAGATGTGCAAGTATTCAAAAGTTAATTATTTCACACAGCGGTTTTTAGAAGGTCCTTAGAAAGTGTAGACATTATCATGACATTGAACGTTAGGTAAAGGATCGACAGGAACAGACAGACCTGTTGTAAGTTTCTCATTTGTGGGGCCTTGACAACACACAAAACATAAGCATTTTTGTTACCCTGAACTGTTTATAAGATACTAGCTGCTGGTGAAACTTCAAAAGTCCTGCTAAGCCGTTGTTCTTTTATGCTTTGACTTGTTCTCCATTCCCAAAGATTTTAACCTAACCACCTACATACTTCTATTCAGGAAAAGAAGTATTTAGAAAAACTAACTTCCCTAGATTTTTGAACCAAACTTACATTAGGAAGACACTTTTTCTCAAAGGTAGGCAGAAGCAGCACCCAAGTGTCCCTGAAAAATATTACAGCCTACAACTTTCCAGAGTTTCAGAAAATTTGTCTCCCCACAGTGTCCCAGACAACCAAAGCAAAACAAAAACAGTAAAAGAACAAAGACATAAAATATGGAAAACAAAGTATCCAATCAAGAAAAGCAGTGAAGAGGAAGTCTTGAACTAATATCTTTGCAGGAGACAAGAAGGAAAATGAGTCCAGTTCGAAGAAGAAGGTAGCGCTCTGAGGTGGAAATATGTAGGAAAAGACAAATTCTGTGTACATTCATTAAGTCCCTGAGTGGTATACAAATATTTAACACTCTTGGTTGCTCAGCAAAAGGCTGAAGGATGGAGTTGAACCAGCTGAACCTCAAAAGAAAGATCTGGCAACTTACTTCTAAGAAAATCAGCCACTGAAAACTCTACGAAGCAGTTCCACTCTGACATGCATGGCAGCCCCGTGAGCTGGAATCAATACCACAGCGACTGGTGATGGTGGTGATGTGCATTTATAGTTTTGATTTGTTTTGCCATGCATTTCAGACAGCTGTCTTACAGAGTGCAGCTCTAGACAAAAATAGAGGAGATTTTAAGATCATTGGATTAAGAGAACAAGAGTTTGGACTTGGTCCTGTCCTTATTGTTATTTGTTTTGCTTTGTTTCTCAGAATTAGGCATTTTTACCATTTTTGATGTATCCGTCTACTATAAAAATATAGCACACTAAAAATAGGATAACTCAAGTGCAGTTCAGTGAAAGAGTACAAAAAGAGACTATAAAACTCGTGAAGGGAGAACCACGTGGCTAATGGGAACCTGGGGCTAGCAGCAGCAGAGCTGAACCTCAGGAGGTGCCAAAGCCGCTGTTGGTAGGTCAGTCTTGACTCCTCATTTCCCCATCTGGGTCACAATAAAACGTGCTTCACAGGAGTTTCAGTGGCTGATCTGTCAGCAGTTTGTCTGAGGAGACTTGAACCACTCAGCTTTTGGTTAGCGGCTGAAGACGTTAAACCAGTTGCACCATCCAGGGACTCCTGTGGGGAATGCAGGTTACCAAAACCAGGAAGGAGAAAGACTTGTAGAACAGGCCACCTGGAAAGGAGCAGTGATCTTCAGTTAGGGAACATGTCTGACCCAGGGATGAAGCTGGGGGGATAAACAATCTGACCTCACACTTCATTCTCCCCCGCCTTCTGTGGGAAACCACCACAGCCAAACACAACTGCAAATCAGTGCTGGGAGCCTCGTGGTATAGTCAGCCTCTCTGGTAGAGAGCAGCACGGAAGGCGCATCTGGGGGGAAATGAAGGTATTCAGCCCAAGTGTCTTCCTGTGCTTTTTAGCTTTTGAACAGAAGCAATGATCTGTATTTGCACTGTCTGGAAAAGTTTCGTCCTTTCATAATCTATATGCAGGGTTTCAGTAGTTATATTTTACTGTAAACCCTGATTCTGGACATGAAATAAGCCTACCGTGTGATATGTTTGGTGCCAAGTAAGCAGCAGACATTGAAATCTACACTATTGATGGTAGCTCTAAGTCAAAAGATGCCCAAAAGTTCAGAAGAGACTAAGTAGTGACCTTTGCATGCAAACATTTTTGAATTTGAAGTGCACGACTTCGAAGTAAGTTGACTCTCCCTTGGGAATCCTCTCAGATGGTAATGGAAGGGTAATAAAACTGGGAAAAAGTTATGAAATGTTCCAATTAGTGACAGGGTGTGAATTTGTACTGCAAGGATTCCTGGTTATTATCTCTCTCCTTTTGTTCATATGCCTTGCTCAAAATGAGCTAGATGAGATGCATATGTAACTAAAATCCTTCAGTTCTTCAAGCATAATCATATCGTTACTGTCTAGAAAGTTTATGAGAACTCTCCTAGGCTCTGCATTATGTATGTTTCCGTAGGAACACAGGACTCACTGGAAAGGAATCCAGGTGCTAGTAACAAGTTCATTCTAAAATTGTCTGAAAATACTGACGGTTGTATTTGCTATGGATTGTCTTAGTTGCTTTAAACATGTGATTTCCTTACCTGATCAGGTAAAAGAATGCAAACCTAATCATCTGTGACTTTCTAAAATTTCAAAACTAAGGAAGATTATAAGCGATCTGACAACTTCATATTTCACAAAGAAACCTGAAGGTTGTTAGGGAAGTAGCTTTATGCCCAGGGATTCTTGTTTTTGTTCTGCCTGTTACTCTGACTATTCTCTACCTGCTCCCTGCAATGGAATAAACTGCTGATTAATTTTGTGTGTTTGATCTGTGACATTTTTCATTCTCAAAATCCTTGTGATGAATAACATGACGGCCTTTAAACAACTATAGCCAAGTGCCATCAAGTCGGACCCAGAAACAACTATAGAACAAAAACAAAAACACAGCACATGTGGTCCGCCAACCAGGCTCCTGTCAAGCAAAACTGGATGCTATGTTCCCCTGGTTTCTTTTCAGTAGTGAAAGAGAAGATGCATTCTTAAAGGCACCATTTCTATAAATTGCTGAAAAGTCTTCTTATTAGTGTAGCCTAGAAAATATTTCAGCAGCAAAAAAGCTGCAAAGAAACCAAGTTATACATTTTTGTTTTGTTGTTTGCACAAAGGAAATAATGTCTTTTACAAGAATATGGTACAGAAATAATAACAGGTCCATTTTTCTCATCTGGTAAAAAATCTCATACAGAGAGGAAGTATTTCAACAAGTAAAGGCTTTATCCTACCTTACTAAAAAAAAAAGTTCTGTTTTTCTAATGTCACATACAGTGAATACAGAAAAAGATACAGCACACAACAAAGAAAATAGAGAGTCTTAGCCTTTTTTGAGTTAAACTTCTGAAGTCAGCCCATAATGGAGAAGATTTACCATCTTCAGGAGCCACCTAACAAACAGAAAGAACAAAGCCTAGAAATCTAACCATGTCAAACAAGATTTCAAAGTCAATAGAGGAAGATACTTCAGTCAACAGAAGGAAGATGCTTAGAAAACAAAAAGAAAAGTCATTAGTTTTTAGGATCATTCTGCCTAAGGCTTTCATCAGGGAATCTACATATTTAGTAGGATTTATCCAGGATTCTCCCAGATGGGAATCAAAATCAATTCTATTTCTGTTGGGTGGGTTCTAACTCATAGTGACGCTATAGCCAAGTGCCGTCTATGCTATGGTGTAAAACTGCCTCATGGGGCTTCCAAGGAGTGGCTGGTGGATCTGAACTGCTGACCTTTTGTAATTGAACTCTTAACACCTTTTCTCTCAAGCCGAGAGAACCTATCTCGGTGACTAAGAGTCAGTTTGGAAGTGTCTTAAGCATTAGACTTTGCCACAGCCTGCAGAATATATTGGAAACCGTGATGGTGTAGTGGTTAAGTGCTACATCGGCTAACCAAAAGGTCAGCGGTTCCCATCTGCCAGGTACTCCTTCAAAACTGTTTGGGGCAGTTCTGCTCCGACCTGTAGTGTAGCTAGCCATGAGTCAGCATCAGGGAGATAGCTGGCTTAGTTGTAGAGACTGCAACATCCCAAGGCTCTGGGTCAGACTGCAGGAAGCCACAGGGCTGGCAAATCCAACATTGCCAAGTTGAAGAGCAAGGTCCTTGTTTACAGGCTGCAAAGATGGATGAATCCCAAGATTAGCGGGCAACGCAGTAGTGGTTTCACAGAACATATTCCACATTTATTTCCTGATTATCAGTTCAGCCACCTATGTTCCCAAAGACATGAAAGGGAATGTTCTGAACCAAAAAAAAACTGCTATAGAACACAGTAAAACTATGCCATAGCATTTCCAAGGAGGGCCTGGCAGATTCAAACTGCCTACCTGTTAGTTAGCAGGCATAACATATAACCACTACACCACCTGGGTTTCCAGGGGTGATCTGACAAGTGGCAAAACCAAAAAAAATAAGTTTACTGCCATAGAGTTGATTTTGACTCATAGTGACCTCATATGTAACCGAGCTGCATCACAGGGCTTTCTTCACTGTATGTAATCTCCATGACTTCAGATCACCAGTCCTTTCTTCTGCATTACTGCTGGGTAAGTTTAAACAAATTGGAACTTAAAGATTCGTGCCAGGTGTTCAATTGTCCCCACCAGTTAGAGCAACTTTGGAAGAACTCACAAAATTTTATTTTTCTGGGTCCGACCCTGACGCACTGATCCCTCAGCTAGGCGCGAAGGACATCAAGCTTGATTCTGTCTCTGAAACTGTGTCAGTTTTCTTTGACTTTCACACAACATTTACTTCACACTTTGTGTTTCTTTAAAAAGAAAAATGATTAAACATTTTTATTGTTCTTTTTATTATAAAAATGATATAATTAATTGATAAAAAAGTTTAAAGCACAAAGGAAGTTTTTTAAATGACCCAATATCCTCATGAGTAACATTATGTTATCATCTATCCAACCTTTGTTATTTCATTTAATTTTTTCTTTAAATTGTTTCTTAGGCTGGATTCTCTAGCGATGCAAAACATAAATACATAAAGAGAATTATGTCAAGGAAATTGCTTACTCAGTTGTAGAGACTATAACACCCCAAGTCTGTGGGTCAGGCTGGTGACTTCTCCTGATTTTCACAGCCATGGGGGCTGGCAAACCCAACATCACCTAGTAAGAGAGCAAGATACTTGCTTCCAGGTGACAAAGATGGACAAATCCCAAGATTATCAGGCAAGACTACTGCAAGCTGCTAGCTCAACTCCAAAGAACCAGAAGTCAGATGAGCAGGTGCCAGCTGCAAGATCCAGGACAAGCAAAAGCTGCAAACCTTACCAGGATGTCCACTTACACTGATGCAGGTCACGTGCCCAAGGAAACTCCCTTTCAACTCATTGGCTAATCAGAGAAAATCAGGAAGTGTTCACAACATCACAAGATTGCCAAACTCCTGAGAGTCACGACCCAGCCAAGATGAGACACAAACTTCACCATCCCGAGTTATGATATAAAATATACTTAATGTGCACAAAATATATCCTGAACATACCGTTTCCTTATTTAGTCTTCTTCTTCTATAGCTGTCGGTCATAATCCTTACTTTATCATCTTCACTAAATTTCAGTTTGTTTCCTAAATTAGCAACAATTTAGAGCAAAAGTTGGTATTGTCATACATGTAAATTTTTCACTGGTTAAGTGGACATGTGATAAACAGCTATTTTAGTTTTACACTTTAGTTCCCTGATTACTGCTAAAGTTGTATATCTTTTAAAATGCTTATTTACTTCTTAAGTTTTCTTTTCTGTATAGTGTCTGTCAAGTATTTTATGTATTTTTCTATTACTTAATCTGCCTTTTTATCTTGTTAATATTTTGGATTTCTTTACATATAGTGGATGCTTCTCTATTAAATACACATGGCAAAGAAACCTTGCTACATGACTTTTCATTCTCTTCCTGATACATTTTTAAGAACAGAAGTTCTGAATATTAATGTAACACAATTTATTATGTTTTCCTGTAAGTTCCTATTCTGTATCTCAATGAAATATTTTCCTACCCCACAGTCATCACGATATTCCTTTTGCTAATTTCTAAACTTTTATAGACTTGATTTTCACATTTAGGTTGTTAAGACTGCAGCAAATTATTTGTTGTGTGTTCCTGTAAGATGTGGATCTAAATCCTTTCCTATATAGATAAACTATTGCCTCAGAATCTACCTATATAAATGTGTGTATGTGTGTAGTTCTGAGACAATAGGTCATCTGAGACTAGATATAGGTATAGATATAGACAGACATAGACATAGACATAAATATAGATATAGATATGGTTCCCTCTATCTGTAACAGACCAGAGTATATATATATATATATATATATATGTGTGTGTGTATACATATATATACATATAGGGCATATATGAGACTATATAGGGCATATATGAGACTATATAGGGCATATATGTATATGAAATCCACTTCCATAGAGTCAATTCGGACTCATAACGACTCTATATGACGCCACAGAACTGCCCCATACAGTCTCCAAGGAGCGCCTGGTGGATTTGAAGTGCCAACATTTTGGTTAACAGCTGTAGCTCTTCACCACTACACCACAATATAGAGCATATATATATGCATATATATATGCATATATATATATATATAGTCCTATATATCCCTACATGTATATGTATCTGTATATTTATGTGTGTACAAACCTATTGTAGCTACAACTACTATGCCACCAGGGTTTCCTAGAAAATATTTACTCATTCTAAAGTGCTCCACACCTGTGCACATGCCATTTCTTGCTTAGAAACTGATCGTGCCTTTATACCTGTCTCAACAAGCTGTCTGCAGTGGAAACTTGAATGGCACACAGCCCCATCTGTCTCCTTGTTTGGCCAAAAAAAAGTCTTTCATTCGTTTCAACTCAGTCTCTGCCTTTTTGGCCCTGGACATAGTTGCACCCAGCAGAACCTAGATTTTAATTAAAAATTTTAATTAAAAATGTAGCTTTATAACAAATCTTGATATCTGGTAGGGCAATTTCTATCACATAATCAGTTCTTATTAAAGAGTTCCCTTTTGTATTTTTGTTTAAACTTTAGTTTCCCAATGTCCCCTTTAAAAAAAAAAAGAAAGAGAGATTTGGGTTGAGATTGTAATGATTCTACAGCTGAAGTGAAATAAAATTGATCTCCCTACACTACTACGTCTCTCTATCCATGGATGATATTTCATGAGACCATTTATAACATTATTTGCATTTTTTGTAGATATCTTTAGTCAGCTAATGCTGCTCTGACAGAAATACTGCAAAGTGGGTGGCTTTAAAAAGAGAAGTATTTATTCTTACGTAGTCCAGTAGGCTACAAGTGCAAATTCAGGATGTCCACCCCAGAGAAAGGCTTTCCCACCTGTCAGATCTGGAGGAAAATCCTTGTGTTCCACCAGTCTTTGTTCAGGAAGCTTCTTGGCACAGGAACCTCAGGTCTAAAGAATTCACTCTTCTCCCAGTGCTGCTTTCTTGATGGTGTGAGGTGCCCCAACTCTCTGCTTGCTTCCCTTTCCTTTCATCTCCTGTAGGCTGAAAGAATAAAGGATGGTTCAAGCCGTGCTCCAGGGAAACTCCCTTTACAGTGGAGCAGAGAGGTGATCTTCTGAAGGGATTTACAGTCCCATCCCAATCCTCTAACGTACAGCACAGGAAAATCACAAAATGGGAGACAATCATAAAATATTGGGAATTCTGGCACAGCCACATGACTACACACATTTTTGGGAGGACACAGTTCAATCTGTAACAATCTGGTTTTAGATTTTTTTAAATTTCTTTCTAGTCATAGTTTCCTTCCTTTTAACCTCACAGATACACTGCTTCATAGAGTTAATGTTCGTTTAGACTTGCCACATATTTACCGTTTTGTTTGCTGTTCATTCTTTCTGGAATCTCTGGATTTCTAATTCTATTGGGGATTATTTAACTCCTTCCAGATATTAAACTTTTAGATTTTTTTTTGTGTGTGTATGGGAAATCTACTGATAAAAAGTTTGTGTTTTATGTTTACATTTATGAAAATTTATTTTTCTCTCATTCTTGAAAGATGATTTTACTGGTATGTAATTCTAAATTGGCAAATATTTTCACTAAGCACACAAAAGATAAGTAAAATGAATGTTCTTTGTGAAAAATTTAAAAAATAAAGATGAAATTTTAAAAATTACTCCAAATCAGACTTTCCAGAAATTGTTACATTTCCAGAAATTGTAACATTTTTCTTGTATATATCTATTCAGTCTTTTGGGGCATGTACACAGAATTCATTTACAAAAGATAAACTTCACTTTTGAAACCTAATTTTTTTTCTAATTTTTTTAATTGTGATTAAGTGAAAGTTTACAATTCAAGTCAATTTTCCATGTAAAATCTTAAGTACCTATTTCTCTGACACTCTATCTGTTCGCCTAACCCTGTGACAGCACACTCTCCGTTTTTCACTCTTCTAGTGTCCACTCAGCCGTCACCAACACCTCTTCCCTCCTATCCACACCCTTCTTTCCCAACTAAAAGGAAATCAGTAGGAAAGCCTCATATATACATCAACCCGTAAAGTACACACAGCACAAGTATCATTACTCTGTGTCCCCAAGTCTAGTTCATTCTTTGTCTGAAGTGTTGGCTTCAGTACTGAAAACCTGATTTTTTTTTTACAATACATTGTTGATATTCTTTATACAGTATAATTTTTTTCTAGCATTTTCTTTTGCGTCTTTCCTAGTTTCAGTCTTTCTGCTGACCATAGCCATATGTTCTGCACACTAATCACTTTTTCCATTAGAATCTTTAGTGTATTTATTTATAATTATTTTAATTTCTGACTTTGCTAATTCCAAAATTTCTGTCATATCTGAATTAGGTTCTGGTGCTCTTTTGTCTTTTCAGATGATGTATTTTGCCTTTTAGCATGTGCAGTAATTTTTTCTTGAAAGCCAGAAATAACATATTGACTGAAAGGAACTGAGGTAGCTAATCCTTCAGTCTGAGGTTTTATGTTTAATCTGGCTAGGAATTAGCCTATATTCACTGTTGGCTGTAGCTGAGATATCAGAGGCTAAAATTTCCTCTAACGTCCTTGTTTTTGTCTTCCTTGATGTCTTTGGGTTTCCCTAGAGATTCCTAAATAGAGTTGGAGGTTTGCGGTTCTTTGATCTGCAATTCCCTGTTATTACACAGGGGCTGTATTGATGTGGTGGTAAGGTTGCAGAGAGGGCCAGCATTCCATATCACTACTCTGTGTCCTTGAGCTGTGACCTTCACAGCAGTCTCTCAACAACTCTCTATTCCTTTTAGATGAGTCAGAAAGGCTAAAGGGGGTAGAGTTAGGTATCTCCTTTCTTCCTTTTGGAAGACTTCAAATACCAAAACAAATCCACAGCTATTAAGTCAATTCCACTTCACAGAGACTCTACAGAACACTGCAAAATACCCTCAACGGGTTTCAAAAGCTGTAATCTTTTTTCCAGAGTGGCTGGCAGCTTTGAGCTGCTGGTCTTACAGCTAGCAGCAGACCACTTAACCCACTGCACCATCAAGGCTCCTTTGGAGGATGAGTGGTAGCTAAAATTGGGTGTTGGAATTATGGTGTTGGAGAATGTTGAATATGCCATAGACTGTCAAAAGAACAAACAGATCTGCCTTGGAAGAAGTATAACCAGAGTGCTACATAGAAGCAAGGATGGCGAGACTAACATACTTTGGGCATGTTGTAAGGAGGGAGTAGTCCCTGGATAAGTACATCAAAACAACCCCAAACCAAACCCATTGCCATTGTGTCAATTCTGACTCATAGTGACTCTATAGGACCAAGTAGAACTGCCCCATAGAGTTTCCAAGGAGAACTTGGTGGATCTGAACTGCTGGCCATCACATTTAACTACTGCACCACCAGGGACTCTGAGATGGACATCATGTTTGGCAAAGTAGAGGATCAGTGAAAAACAGAAAGACCAGTAGTGAGATGAGATGACACGGTAGCTGCAACCACGGGCGTAAGCAAACCAGTGTTTCCTTATGTCGTGCATAGGGTTGCTAAGAGTTGGAACTAACTCAGTGCCACCTAACAAGAACACACAGTCTATTGCTTTAGCATAGTCAGTAAAACACAGGTAGACATCTTGCTGGAGTTCTCTGCTTTCAGCCAGGATTCATCAGACACGAGCAATGGATATTCCTCATTCCACATCCTCTTCTGAATCTGGCTTGAATTCTGGCAGTTCTCCGCCACTGTGCTACTACAGCTCCTTTTCAGTGATCTTCAGTAAAATTTTATTGGTGTGTAATATTAATGACACTGTTCGACAATTTTTGAATTCGGAAGTATGACCTTTCTTGGGAATAGATCTAAGTATGGATCTCTTCCAGTTGTTTGGCCAGGTAGCTATCTTCCAAATTTCATGGATGAATGAGCACTTCCAGTGCTGCATCTGTTTGATGAGACATCTCCACTGATACTGCATCAATTCCTGCACCTTGTTTTTCACCAATGCCTTCAGTGCAGCTTAAACTTCCTCCTTCAGTGCTACCAGTTCTGGATTATAAGCAATCTTCTGAAATGGTTGAAAGTCAACAGATTTTTTGGTATTTGAAAAAAAAAAAAGAAAAGAAGGCCAGTCTCACAGAGTTGATTCCAACTCATAGCAATCCTAGAAGATCGAGTAGAACTGCCCCGTAGAGTTTCCAAGGAGGGCCTGGTGGATTTGAACTGCCAACCTTTTGGTTAGCAACTATAGCACTTACCCACTGCACCACCAAAGTTTCCTTTTTTGATATAATGATTCTGTACTTCTTACACCTCATTTTGATGGTTTCTGTATCATTTAATATTTGTCCTATAGAATTATTTCACTACCTACAACTCAAGGCTTATTTTTTTCAGTTCTTTCCACTTGAGAAATGCTCAGCATGTTCTTGACTTTTAGTTTTCTATCTCCAGTTCTTTCTATGTGGCGTTATAATCCTTTACTTTGTCTTCTTGAGCTGCCCTTGGAAATCTTCTGTTCAATTTTTTTACTTCAGTGTTTTCTCTTTTGCTTAATCTAGTCAGTGTTCAAGAGTATGTTTCAGAGTCTCTCTTGATATCCATTAGCATCTTTCCTGTCCTTTTAATGGTCTGTTATTTTCTGTATAGATGATGTCCTTGATGTATATTTTCTGTATAGATGATGTCCTCAACTTGTCTGGTCTTCAAATATTTTAGTGTTGCTTGTCAAATCTGTTATTGATATGGTCTCTGAATTCAGGTGGGATATACTCAAGGCTATACTTTGGCTCTTGTGAACTTGCTCTAATTTTCTTCAGTTTCAATTTGAACTTGCATAAGAATGATTGATGGTCTGCTCCACCATTGGCCCCTGGTCTTGTTCTGACAGATGATACTGAATTTTTCCATCATGTCTTTACACAGATGTAATTGATTTGATTCCTGTGTATTCCATCTGGCAAGGTCTATATGTATAGTAGCCATTCATGTTGGTGAATGGATACTTCTCATCATTTTTTCAGTTACCTTTCTGATAGCCAATAAAATTTTTCTTTCACCATTACCTACCACAAAATTATTATTTCAGGCAACATTCACATAGTATTGATGTGGAAATCCAAACCTCAGTCCATGAAAGGAATCTTCAACTCTTTCTAGTTCATCTGTTTGTTTTACATTTGCTGAGCACTTCTATTACCGAGATGTACTGCACTAGGCATTTTGAAAACAATGATTGAAGCACAATCCTAGCCTTGGAATAAGGAGACATTTAAACAGAAAAATTATTAAGCAATGTGGTACGTACATTGTTAGAGTTATGGTAAAAATAGAAGAAATCACTGAGAGATTAGGTTAAATTAAATTTGGATTACCTATTGAAGTCAAAGCAGAGCTGACCTAGCAGGAAAGAAGAGATAAACCTTCCAGCAGACGCTGAACAAAGAGTAATGAAATGGAAATAGTGCAACTGAATTAGAGGGTGACTTGCTGGAGCCCTGGTGGTGTAGTGGTTAAGCTTTTGACAGTCTGAGACTATCGGCCACTCCTTGGGAACCCAATGGGAGAGTTCTACTCTGTCTTAAAGGATTGCTGTGTGTGAGACTCAACTCAACAGCAAAGGGTTTAGGGCTGGAGCTTAATCATAATCACACCTTTATGACTTAAAAACAATACAGCTTTGGTGAGAAAATTTATGGTAGAGAGTTAACATGGATTTTATTTAGTTCACCAGTTACTATGTACTTGATGACTGGAACTTGAAACAACAACCAATTTAAAAATAGGAAAATAGTTCACAATAAAGCTTTTCTGTACTGGTATTCTCACAGTTATCAACTAAAAATTGCAAGTATCGCATTAAAGATGAAAAAAAACTGAGACACAGTGTTACTAATGAGTGATAGCAAAAATCACTAAGTTGGCCATTGTCTTAGTTATCCACTATAACAGAAGTGCCATGACTGGATGGCTTTAACAAACAGAAATTTATTCACTCACAGTTGAGAAGTCTGAGTTCATGGCACTACCTCCAGTGCAAAGTTCTTTGATTTGTTGGTGTTAATGAAAAGTCCTTGTCATCAACCTTCTCATAGTGTAAGAGCTTCCCAGTGCAGGGACCCAGTGACTTCAGAGATTATTCCTTGGTGATATGAGATTCTTCTCTCTCCTTTTATTCTTTCTTTTGTAACTTAGATTTTTTTCCTTTATATCTCAAAAAAGACTGGCTCAAGATACAGCCTGATCCCATAGTTTAATTCCTGCTTCATTAGCGTAACTGCCTCTAATCTTGCCTTATTAACATCAAAGGATAGGATTTATGACACTTAAGAAAATCACAGAAGAGTGCAAAAGGGTGGACAATTGCACAATACTAAGAATCATGGCCTAGGCAAGTTGACACACATTTTAGAGTGATGCAATTCAATCCATAACAGGTACAAAATCACCAGACCCAAATCCTGGTCCTTGGGCAAAAAACTATCAAACAGAAATTCTTACCACCAGACTACGGTTAAATCTTCCTTATACCAACTAAGGAGTATATTTAAAATCTGCTGTCCTTGAGTTGATTCCAACTCATAGCGATCCTATAGGACAGAGTATACCTTCCCCATAGTGTTTCCAAGTCTGCAATCTTTACAGAAGCCGTTTGCCATATCTTTCTCCTGATGAGTGGCCGGTGGGTGAAACTGGCAATCTTTTGGACAGCAGCCAAGGGCTTAACTAAGGCTGCAGCAGAGAGCTAATAGTTAAATCAACTCCTAACATCTAATCCAAAGGCTTGTAAGGACCACTTAGGTCATATAAATTCCAGTAAAAGAATGGATATACCATAATGGACAGTGATTAGATCTGTGACTAGACTGGAGTTTCTACATATGCACAGTTAGAACGACTCCAACACGGATTTGGTTTAAAATATTGTGTCTGTGAAGAAATTGACCTGAGGGTGAATGTAGTTCTCAGAATGATGATTTGTGCATACTTCAACAGGCTAATAAGAAAGATCATGTTCTTTCATCTTCCATTTCATAATGATAAATTTAAACTTTTATGAATTTATTCCACTCTGCGTAATGGGCAAGTGGAACATCCATTTAATTTGTTTGTTTTTTGTACTTTTATGTATCATCATGTTCAATATACTCTGCACTTCCATACTTGTGAGAAATTCCAAGTTTTTAGGTCGCATAGTAGGTTAAGTGCTATGTCTACTAACCACAAGGTCAGCAGTTCAAATCCATCAGGCATACCTTGGAAACTCCATGGGGCTGTTCTACCCTGACCTCTAGGGTTGTTATGAGTCAGATCTCACTCAATGGCAGTGTTTTGTTTTGTTTTGTTTTGTTTTGTTTTGTTTGGGAAGGGGGGTTAATCTATTATCTGGAACGAAACCTAAGTTTATTGTCTTTCACTTTGATCTTCTGTAATAAAAGATTATTTTCCCCCTAAAAACACCAATGCATGTATTTTTGAGAAGTTCAACAAAGATTTAAATTCTGTAAGCTTTCTTATGTGATATTATTTTCTGTTCACTGACCTTGACCGATTTTCATTTTCCCTCAGTTTACTAGACTCCATCAATGCTTTCAGCATCATTTTATATTTGCACTTATATTTACCTCTGCTTAATGAGACAGATTGTTAAAAGTAAAACCAAGAAGCAAAGCAGAAGAATGCACTTACTGACAATTTAGAGGATCTTTCACTATAAATCTAATTTAATTCTTTAAAATAGAGCACAAAATTTGACCAAATAAGTGGGGATGAACTAAACTAGAGAAATTCTGAAAGACCCTCAGTCACTCATTACAAAAATATTTCAGAGCTCTCTGGTCACCATGATCCAGCTGCAGTTCCACAGCCATCAACAGGATCTCGGGATAAGTGCGTAATAAACTTGATTTCTGCTTTAAATATCTCATCTGTCAACTATATCAGAAACCAAAAAATCCAAACATCTTGTGGCAAAATTAGACTAGTTTAGGGCAAGCTTCAATACCCTGACTCAGATCACAGCCCTGATTCTATGTAAAAGCAGTTTCCCTGAGCCCTAGCCTGCTTCATTTTCTTTCTTTTAAGAGATAAAAGGAAAAGAAAGCATAAAGAGAGGGACCTCCTACCACCAAGAAAGCAGAGTCAGATACAAGGAAAACCTTTTGAATTCCAGACCACCATGCTGATAAACTCCCAGAGCCAGGGAGGATTGATGACGAAGACCTGGCCACAGAATCTACAGTGCACGAAAGCCTTCCACTGGAGATAGGGTCCTAGAATTTGGACTTGCAGTCTCCTAAATGGTGGGAGGATGTATTTCTACTTGTTAAAACCATAAACTGGTAGTATTTATGTTAGAAGAGCACTAGATAACAGAGACAGAAAGAAAAGAACACAATGGATGTAGGAAAAAACTCTGAAACTTGTTCTTGAACACAGAGTATCTAAAGCGAATGTAAGAAACGGTGAAGCAAAAACAGCTAAAGAAAAGATTTTGAATGCCTGCATCAAAAGACAAAATAAAGTATTATAATGAAATGTGCAAAGCCCTAGAGGCAGAAAACCAAAAAGGGATTTTTTTCATTTCTTTCAGCTTGAAAAATGCCAAGTCTGTTTTTCCCTTTTGGGAATATATTGAAGAAATTTTACAGGAAAAATAGTGAATGATGTAAGGAGCCTCAAAAGAAGATGGAAAGAATGCACAGAGTCACTGTACCATAAAGAATTGGTCAACG
The DNA here is from genome assembly GCA_028571685.1 of Heterohyrax brucei. NCBI lineage: Eukaryota > Metazoa > Chordata > Mammalia > Hyracoidea > Procaviidae > Heterohyrax > Heterohyrax brucei. The sequence goes on from CM053146.1 coordinate 93,973,110, forward strand.
TTCAACCATCTCAAGAGGTAGCATATGACCAAGAATCAAAGTTATTGAAGGAAGACATCCAAGATTCACTGAAAGTATTGACAAAAAATTAGATTTCAGGAGTTGATGGAATACAGACTGAGATTTTTCAGCAAAAGGCTGCAGCATTGGAAGTGTCAGTAAATTTGCAAGATAGTGCCTAGCCACCTAACTGAAGAGATCCATATTCATGCTCATTTCAAAGGAAATTGATTCAACAGAATTCAGACATTATACACATAGAACAGCAACATAAATATTATTCAGAAGTGAAATTGTATTGAAGATAATTAAAAATTGCTTGCAGTAGCATGTCAACAAAAATCTGCCAGATATTCAAGCCAGATTCAGAAGGTTTAGAATAAGAATATCATTGTTAATGTCAGATGAATCTTAGCTGAAAGTGGAATTTCAGAAACATGTTTGCTTATGTTTTAGTGACTATTCAAAGACATTTGTCTGTGTGGATTATATCAATTTGTGGATAACATTGCAGAGAATTGGGATTCCAGAACACTTACTTTTGCTCATGAGTACATGTGTATAGACCAAGAAGCAATTGTTCAAAGAAAACAAAGAGATTTTACATGATTTGAAACCAGGAAAGGTATGTATTAGGGTTGTATCCTTTCCCCATGTTTATTCAATATTTGCACTAAGCAAATGATCCAAGAACCTGGACTATAGGTAGCACAAAGCATCAGGATTGGAAGAAGGATCATTAACAACCTGTATTATTCAGATGACACAGCCTTGCTTGCAAAGATGAAGAGGATTCACAACACTTACTGACGAAAATCAAAGACTGAAGCCTTCCATACGGATTGCATTTAAACGCCAAGAAAACAAAAATCCTCACAACTTGACCGACAGACATTATGATAAACATACAAAAGACTGAACTTCTCAAGGATTTCATTGTACTTAGATTCACAATTAATATCTACTCAAGAAAATTAAAGGACATTTTGCACTGAGCAAGTCTGTTGCACAAGACCTCTTTAAAGTGTTGAAAAACAAAGATATCAGTTTGAAGATTAACGGGTGCCTGATTCAAGCCATAGTGTTTCAATTTCTTTCTATGCAAATGAAATCTGAATAACGGATAAAGAAAACCAAAGAAGAATTGATGCATTTGAATTACGGAGTTGGTGAAGAAAATTGAATACACCATGGACTCTCATAAGAATGAACAATTCTGTCTTGGAAGAAGAACATCCAAAATGCTCTTTGAATGCCAGGATGGTGAGGTCTTGTCTCATGTACCATGGACATGTCATAAGAAGTGACCAGTCCATTGGGAATGACATTATACTTGGTAAAATAGAGAGCTATCAAAATGAAGAAGGCATTCAGTAAGACAAATTGGCACAGTGGCTGCAGCAATGGGTTCAGACATAGTAACAATCTTGAGGACAGTACAGGACTGGAGAGTTTTTCACTCTGTTGTACACAGTGTCTGTAAGTCAGACCTCATTTGACAGCATCTAGCAACAGGGACAACAAATTAGTTTTAATCTAGAGGTAGCTTATAAATCTAGACTACTGATAAGGACAACCATTTAAATGCATTAATTTGTCTCTGCATGAAAAATCACTTTAGAACAGCTCCACATTTTAAGACCTCAATCTGTGAAGAACTGTGGGAAATTGACCACTGATGGTTTCTTTTGTGGTACTGGAATATCTCCCCACTCTGTCACCAAGGGAACACACATAGATTGATTTCTACTATCCTACTAGTTAGCTCATTCAGAAAGGATACTTAGAAAATAAGATTAAAATTTAAACTGCATTTTTTCATGTTTTCTAAACCAAACTCACTTGTGTATTAGATCCCATTTCATCTCACCTAGTAAAAGAATTCACTCTACAACCTCCTTCCTCTTTTTTTCTGGAAGCATTGGATTCTCCATCTCTGCTACATCACTTTTAAAAAATTAATTGATTTAAGTCTACTTTCTGTGTTAGTTATTTTTTTATACTTCTAGAGTCTCTCTTTTCCGTTTGAAAAAATGCATTTTCCTATATTTGCCATCTTCAGTTTCCTTCCTCCCCTTCACAGTTGAGAACATCCCAATTACATTTTCATGACACTTTCTTCACCAAACCAATTATCTCCAATAATGTTCCGTTTCCATTTGAATTTGCACATGAACAATTAATAGTCTGTGTCATAGTCAACATCTGGCCTTGTTCTGACTGATGATATTCAGTTTTTCTAATGTTTCCTTCTACAGATACAGTCAATTTGTAGTATTCCTGTGTATTCCATCTGGGAAGGTCTGTGTATATAGTCATCATTTGTATCAGGAAAAAGAGGTATTTACAGTGAAGAAGTTGTTGGTCTTGCAAAATTCTGTCATGTGATCTCCAGCATATTTTCTATCACTGAGGCCAGATTTTTCAACTACTGATCCTTCTTCTTTGTTTCCAACGTTGGAATCCAATCTCCAGTAATTATCAATGCATCTTGCATATTTGATCAATTTCAAACCACAGAAGCTGGTAAACATCTTAAATTTCTTATCTTTTATCTTAGTGGTTGGTGTATAAATTTCGAATAATAGTTGCATTAACTGGTCTTCCTTGTAGGTGTATGGATATTTTCCTATCACTGACAGCATTGTACTTCAACATAGATCTTGAAATGTTCTTTTTATTGAAGAACGTAATGCCATCCCTCTTCAAGATGTCTTTCCTGGCATAGAAGACAGTATGATTATCCAATTCAGTGGATAGGTACACTCATAGATAGGTCAACTCAACATTATGAAAGTGGCAATTATACCAAAAGCAATCTACAAATACAGTGCACATCCTCATGCAAATACAGTAGTATTCTTTAAGAAGAAGAAAAAACTAATTAGTATGGCAAAGAAAGGAAAGAGACCAAAGTAGGAGGCTTCCCAGTACCTATCATCAGAATCTATTCTACAGCTACAGTAGTCAAACAGCCTGATACTTGCATGATGACAGAAACACTGGCCAGTGGAACACTATTAAGAATCCACAAGTAAATCCATCCACCTGTGGTCACCTGATCTTTGACAAAGGCCCAAAATTCACTAAGTGGGGAAAAGACAGTCTTAAATGATACTGGCAAACTGCATGCATCTGTAGGGGTAAAAAAAAAATAGGACATACTTCACAGCATACACAAAAACTAATTGAAAATGAATCAAAGACTTAAATATAAAACTAAAAACTATAAAAATAATGGAATGAAAAACAAAGTCAACAGCAGAGTTCCTAATACATGGCATAAACAAGCCTGTTTTATAAACAAACCATAACTAAAAATACACAAACTCCAGAAGATAAGCTGGATAACTGGGATATTCCAAAAATTAAACATATAGCTATTCATCAAAAGAGTTTGCCAAAGAGTAACAATAAAACTTACAGACTAAGAAAATTTTTTATCTATGGACAAATCCAACAAATCTAAACTCCCTAAGGGACCAAGTTGTTGGACTGAGGGCTAGGAACCATGGTCTTGGAATCTAGCTCATTTGGTGTAACATAATTTATAAAGAAAATGTTCAATATGCTATTTTAGTGAGTGGGGTCAAGGATTCAAATCCACCTGGTACTCCTTGGAAACTCTCTGGGGAAGTTCTACTCTGTTCTGCAGAGTCGCTCTGAGTCAGAATCAACTTGATGACAATTGGGTTTGTTTCGGATAATGCCATCAGCAGCATCCATGGGAGTACAGACACTTCAAAAATGTGTTTAAATGAAAAGATACGCATTATCTGAGGATGAAAATATAGTACAAAGAGAATCACAGACAGATTCTTTGAACTAACAACATATTCAGAAAGGCTTCCAAATACAAGAATCAACCTATGAAATCAAGATATCTTTCTACATCAAAAATAATCCAACCAGATGATAGAGAAGAAACAAATAATATGATACTTACAATAGTAACAAAATTCACAATGAATCCAGGAAATAATCAACAACGTACAATACCATCATAGTTTCTATTTAAAAAGTCTATTAAAGGTATAAAATAACATTATTTAGCCAAAAGGATATACACAATATTGATGTCAATTTTTCCCACACTAATCTATAAATTCAATGTAATTCCAGTAAATCTCTTAGAAGGACCAGGAGAGAGAAATTGAAAAAGTGACTCTACATTTTATTTAGAAGAAAAATGCTTCGCTAAATCACATTTTGAAAAAGAATAATGAAAAGTGGAAACTTCACATGTCAGTTTTTAAATATATCATAAAACCATGGTGAATTCAGGTTAAACTGGTGCAAGAAATAAAAAGAAAAGAAACCAAATAGATAAACCCAAATAGCCCTATGTGTAAATGGGAATTTAGTTTACAGAATATGTGAATATACTCTCTTAGTAGGAAATTAATAGAATCTATACTGAATAATTCTGGGAAATTTTCTTTAACTTATGGAAAAAAATAAAGGTGGATTATTTTCTCTCATCATAATCTAAAGTAGATTCCAGATGAATGAAAGAACAAAATGTAAACATAAGAAGTTAACAGAAGATAATTGTAGCTTATTTTGTGATTAAAGATGGAGAAAAACATTTTAAATAATAGTCAAAAAGAACAACTCCACAAAGTGAAACATTTTACCCTTTTGAAATAAACTACTTCTGTTAAGCACAGAAAAATAAGCCTTCATTTCTGAAGCATGGTCTGTGTAACCTGCGGGTACCCAAAACCTTCTCATAAAGTCTGTGAGGCATAAGCTGTTTTAATAATACTAAGATGTTATTTCTCATTTCCTTGTGTTGACATTTAAAGTAGGGATGCAAAAGCAATGGTTATTCCATTGCCGCCCATTTGATTTCAGCCCATAGTGGCCCTATATGACAGGGTGGAACTGCCCCCCCCCCCCCGTAGAGTTTCCATGGAGTGCCTGGCAGATTTGAACTGCTGACCTTTCGGTTAACAGACTAGTGCTTGACCTCTGCGCCACAAGAGTGACTGAGTACACACTTTTTAATATTCTGTAACTAATTGGTATGTAGAAAAGCACTTGCATGAATGAGTTGTGAGCTAAACTATTGCTTTTCTCACAGAGCAAATAATAACTATGTTTACTATTTGGAAAACATTCTTTTGAAACTGAACCACATAAATCTTCATTTCAAGAAAACAGCAGTGGTTTGTTGTCATTGATTGTCTTAGTTATCTAGTGCTGCTATAAAAGAAAAAACGTTAGAGGATGGCTTTAACAAAGAAAAATTTATTCTTTTACAGTTTAGGAGACTAGAAGTCTGAATTCAGGGTGCCAGCTCCAGGGGAAGGCTTTTTCTCTCTTGGCTATAGGGAACAGTCTCATCATCAATCTTCCTTGGTCCAGGAGCTTCTCAGAATAGAAAACCCAGATCCAAAGGACACATTCCTCTCCTGATGCTGCTGTCTTGGTAGCATGACATTCCCCTCTTTTCTCTGCTTCCTTCTCTCTTTTTCTATCTAGAAATAAATTGACTCAGGACAACCTAAGCTGGTACACTGAGTCCTGCCTCATTAGCTGAACTGCTTTTAATTCTGTCTCGTTAACATCATAGAGGTACAAATTGCAACATCTAGGAAAATTCCATCAGATGACAAAATGATGGACAATTACACAATACTGAGAATCATGGCCTAGTCAACACATGTTTAGGGGGGACACAATTCAATCCATAATACCAATGCAATTCAAAATTTCAAGTAAAAAATAGATTTCCAATTCTCTGATGTAATCAGCAGTAATATTAACGACAGTGATTTGGGGATATTTTCTAAATAAATGGGGTAACATTCATTATAAAAATTCACATAATAATACAAGGGTCTTCACAATTCAGTGCACTAATATTTTTCAAGTGATCAATAAGTTATTACTGCATGATCATGCATGAATAGAACATTGAATCAAAGTGCAAGATAAACTGAAGGGTTTTAATGAAATGGAGTACAAAATATTCATTAGCATAGTTTCAGAGTCCACAATGCAACTGATCTGTAAGAAATTATACTTGTAGAGTGTTGGTGCAGTATCAAAAACAGTTTTGGTAATTACTTTAAAAAACTATTTAAATTCTTCACCTTTCTGTAAATGCATTATGTGTGAAGCCAGATTTTCTTCTTATAATTCAACCTAATCAACATATTACAACAGACTGGATGCAGAATGAGATTGTCATGGATAGAATTGTGTTCCCCAAAAACCATGCATAGCAATTTGACTGGGCCATGGTTTCCAGTATTGTGTGACTTCCCTCCATTTTGTGATTTTCAGATGCTGTAAATCCTCATCTCTGCCTGTTAGTTAAAAGCGGATTATGCTAGACAGGATTGGGTTTAGACTGTAAAATCCTTCCTAAGACACTTCCTTGCTGCAATGTAAAGAGAGTTTACTTGGAGTGTGGCTTATACCACCTTTTATCCTTTCATCATACAAGAAATAAAAGGAAAGAAAACAAACCAGAGAGTGGGGAAACTCATACCATCAAGAAAGCAGCACCAAGAATAGAGCACACCCCTCAGACTTGAGGTTCCTGTACCAAGATGCTCCCTAACCAAAGACTGATACAACACAAGAGCTTTTCTTTAGAACAGACAAAGGAAAAGTTTTCCCCTGGAGCAGACACCCTGAATCCAGAACTGTAGCCCACTGCACTGTAAGAATAAACCTTTGTTTGTTAATGCCATTCACTTCCAGCATTTTTGTTAGAGCAGCACTAGCTGTATAAAACAATCCAGCTGTCTTTATTAAGCTGTAAACTAAAGAATTTAAAATACATACAAATTTAAATTTATGAAATACATAAAAGTTAAAAATATATAAAACAATGCCACTCGTCTAATGAATTTTGAAGTTTTTTAATAAAAAATGTTAGTACATTAGTATTTAATGTGTCTTTAAATTAATTAAAAATATTTTTTAAATTTTCTAAGTTCATATGTATAACATAGCACATATTAATAAATAACCCACATGAAAACTTATTGGAGTCCTGAGTAACCTTTAATAATGTTAAGAAATTGTAAGATCAAAAGATTTAAGAGCTATCACTGTAAATAAATTTAAAGCTAGGTTACAATTTAAAAAAAGGATTCTGTTACATCTAACAGTGACAGGAATTTACTGTTTAGGATATAGAAAGAATGGCTGCAAGTTTCCATTAAAAAAAATCAACTTAAAAAAACAATAAGCCAAATACACAAATTGGAAATTCATAGACAGAAAATTTCAAAGTGTTAATCAGAACATGAAAAGATGCTCATTAGGTGTCTAAAAATATAAATTAAAATGAAGAAACATGATATGCACATCAAATGTGCAAATATTTGCAGGATCATAGGTTGTATAAACCTCTTTTAGAGATACATGGCAGAATGTATTGAAATTAAGCATTTTCACTCACTACAATTTCCAGATGTGTGAGAAAATGTCACAAAGATTCATTAAAGTTATCAGCAGAACAGTAACTCCCACTTTTATCCTTTTCTACAAGTGTGTGATTAGAATACCACCTTTTCTTACTAATAAAACACTTCCTGTTTTTTAGTTTTCTAATTTATAAAACAGAAATAATCATGGTCTTTACCTCAGATGTGTGTGTGGAGATTAAGCAAAGTAAATTTTGGTGACTTGATGACAACTGGTGGTGTTTTGTTTGTTCATTTTTTAACTGCACACAGACATGTCACACAAAATTTACCAATAAGAAATCCCAGTCAGTATCTTAACTTCAGAAAAATAATCAGAATGCCAATATTGAAAAATAAGGAACAAGATGGTCATTATTTGTATTTCCAATATTGATTTAAAGCTACTGGAATGAGTAAGAGAACTAAGTAAAATTCCTGGACATATAGTCCAGACTGTTTGTTGTGTATTCCGCCAATTACTCAATTAGAAAGAATCATGGAAAAATAGACCATGCTTAAAGTCAATCAAAATTTAAAAATACCAAAGAGATGGGACCAAGATGGTAGACCAGTCATGCATCTCTTCTGGTCCCTGTAACAACTAAGACCATGCAAAACAACTGAATGAAGCAAAAATGGCATTCTGAGAGGCCCAGGACCAAGTGGAAACATGTGAGATCAGACTGAGCAACAGAAACTGGAGCCAATACCTTTGTCAGAAGTGAATCAGCAGTGCAAGGGATCTCTCTTCTGTCAGTGCAGTGGTGGAGTGGTGACTCAGGAGTAAAGGCCATTTTTGTCAGCTGGGTGGCTAAGACTGGAGCTGCTGCCACTGGGAACATAACTGGGGCTGGTTGCTGCACTGAGCAGAAGTGCCTAACTGGAGAGCATCTTTTTCAACTGATGGACTGAGCTTGGAACAGCTATGCCTGGGTACTGCGGTGGTGGCTGGCAGCCGAATGTAATGGCGCACTTCCCCTCTCCCTTCTCTGAGCTACACTGGAGGAGAAATACTGGTACACACCAGGACCAGAAATGGGATTGTACATGAGTGCCCTGAGCTTTTCTTCCAGTCACGGAGAGGGAAACAAAGGGAAATGCGTAAGCAAACCTCCACAAAATTACTGAAACCATTGTACAGTGCCAAAGGCTAATCCTAAAGATCATCTCAAAATAAGTCCTTGTGATTTCTCAGAGCTCAATTCTTTCACATGTGCTGATTTCCCTCCCTATCCTCAACCTTTTCTACGTACTTTCTCCTCTTTGCACCCAAGACTGAATTCTGGTGCACTATCTGGAAGGAAATGGGTCATTTTACTTGTATGCCCTGGGCTTTTCTTCCAGTCCTGGAAAGGGAAACAAAAGGATGGACGAAGGACAAGGTCCACTGGCTCCTCTGAGATATGGGTTGCTACACCTACAGATTCACAGAAAAAGTACAACTTTTGTGACTCAACTTTTCCTACACATTGACTGCACTCCCTATATCCAGCCTTTTTCTTCTCCATTATCCACTCTACAGCTGACTCTCAATTCTAGTGCTCTACCTGGGCCAGTAGTGGGATATTTTATGGGTATGACCAGATATTTTCTCCCAGACCTGGGGAAGGAAACAAAGGAGGGGTCAGAAGAAGAATTCTACTGGCTCCCCTGAGCCAGCAATTCTCAGAGTACTCATCACTCCAACCACTGAGTGGCAGGATATCAGAATTATTAAGGCTCCAACAACCACTCTAGCTTAAGGACTAGACTATTTGGACAGTCAAGCTGCAATTAAACTACACATACATACATGTATACATATATATGCAAGTTAGACTAAAATAACCTAGTAGTTAAGTCACAACAGCTTTCTGATGACTCAGAAACAACAACCAATCTCTAAGCATTTAAAGAAGCAGGCCATCATGGCTCCAGAAAACTCCCCAAATAAAGAAAAAAGTATTCCCTGATGAAAAAACTTTCTTGAAACTATCAGAAGTAAAATATAAAAGAATTATGTGTAGAGCTCTTCTAGATCTTAGGATGGAAGTTAGACAAAATTCAGCAGAACAAAATGAAATATTAAATGAGCTGCATGAATTGCTAGAACAACAGTAATCTGAAATTTAGGAGATTAATAATAAAATCTCAGACAATTCAACTGAAAGCCAAAGGAGCAAGATGAAGGAAATGGAATGCTGAGTTAGTAAGATTGAAAACAATTGACAACCACATTTATGAGGAACAGTCAGACAAAATAAGCAAGAAAAATGAAAAATCGTTAATAGTTATGTGGGACTCTATCAAGAGGGATAATTTATGAATGATTGGAGTACCAGAATAGGGAGAAGAGAAAATACAGACAGAATTGTTGAAGAGTTGCTGACAGAAAACTTCCCTGATATCATAAAAGATGAGAAGATATCAACCCAAGATGCACATTGAACTCCACAAAAGGTAGATCCCAAAGGAAAGACACCAAGGCATATTACAGTCAAGCTCACCAAAATGAAACATAAAGAGATGCTCCTAAAGGTAGCTAGGCTTAAACTAAAACTAACTTACAAAGGCCAGTCTTTTACTGACCTCCAGTTACTCAGCTGAAACCATGTTGGCAAGAATGCAATGGGATGACACATACAAAGACTTGAAGGAAAAAAAAAAACCAACCAAGTATTATATATCCTGCAAAATTGTCTCTCAAATATGATGATTAAATTCAGGCATTTTCAGGTAAACAAAATGTTAGATACTTGACACAAAGTAAACCAAAATTACAAGAAATACTGAAGGAAGTCCTTCAATTAGAAAATCAGTAACATCAGACATATAATGTATACTTAAGGATGCAGCACAGGACACAGCATTTAGAGTCCTACTTGGTTAGGGAAGTAACATAGCTCAATCAAAGCTAAAATAGTAAAATTAGGGAAACAGAGATATCAGTATGCAAATTATGACATTACACTATAAAGAGGGACATATTAATGTCCTCACAGACCTTTCAGATAGAGAGGAAATCAAGGAGATACAAAGGGGGTAAAGACTGTTGCAACTTAGAACATTAGAGGAGAATAGCGAGGTAGTTGCAAAGCAAACTATCAATACTACACATCTAAACAAGAAACACAATCTAGAAGTCTAAACAGATACAAAACCAACATGGAAAAAGATGAAAAGAAAATCCATTAGGAAAAATAACTCAGATTAGAATATTAAGTGGAACAAAGAAATTGGCAACAACATACAAACAAAGGCACCAAAATGATGGCACTAAATTCATACGTATCAATAGTTACATTGAATGTAAATAGATTAAATGTACCAATAAAGAGACAGAAAGTGACAGTTTGGATCAAAAAACATGATTCCTCTGTATATTGCTAGCAAGAAATACACCTCAGACTGAAAGACAAGAACAAAGGATGGAAAAACATATACTAAGCCAACAATATGTAAATAAAAGCAGGAATGGCAATACTAATCTCAGATAAAGTAGACTTCAAAGTAAAGTCCTCCATCCTAGACAAGGGTTGTCACTATTTATTGCTTAAAGGCTAAACACATGAGGAGGATATCATGATATAGAATACTTACACACCCAATATCAGAGTTTATAAATACATTGAACAAACAGTGACAACACTGAGAAATGAGATAAATAGTTCCACAATACCAGTAGGAGACTTCAACATTCCACTTTCAGTAACGGACAGATCATCCAAAAAAAAGCTCAGTAAAGACATGGAAGATCTCATTGTGACAATCAACGAACTCAAACTCACATGCATACATGGACAAGTATAATGGACAAGTATATCTTCTTTTCCAATGCACGTGGAACATTCTCCAGAATAGACTACATATTAGGTCATAAAGTAAGAAAAAAATAGGGACAATACTGGAAGTTCTAATATGTAGCTCAAACAGACTACAAAATTTTACTATGCACAAACAGCAGAAGAGAAAATAGATAAATGGGAACTACTAAAAATTAAAAATTCATGTTCATCCAAAGACTTTAACAAGAAAGTAAAAAGATTTCCTACACACTGCTGTGCTTAGTAACTGGTATCTCACTCATGGTCCAAGATGTATGCTCAAGTTCCAGAAAGCACATAAACATTTTTTCACAACAGAAAGGACAGATGAAGAAGGAACACTCCTAACTTTATGTAAATGTTTAAGAAGCTAAATAGAAGTTTGCTGCCTGTATTTTCCACAATTTTAGTCAAAATATTGGGAAATGTAGTCTTATTTCAGACAACTATGTGTTCAACTGAAAGTGGAGCTTCTACCACTTCTACAACTGAAGAGACAATGAAAAAGCTTGATATCATTAGTCAGAGTGAGGCTGGGGCTGACTGTGGGGCACACAAGCAATTGCTCATATGCAAGTTTAAACTGAAGTTGAAGAAAATCAGACCAAGTTCACAAAAGCCAAACTGTAGTTTGAATATATCCTGCACACGTTTAGAGACCATCTGAAGAACAGATTTGACATGTTGAACACTAATGACTGAAAGCCAAGTGAGTTGTGGAATGAAATCAAAGACATCATACGTGAAAAAAGCAAGAGGTCAGGAAAAAGATGAAAAGAGCAAAATGCGTGTTAGAAGAGATTTGAAACTTACTCTTGAATGTCATGTAGCCAAAATAAATGAAAGAAATGAAGTAAAAGAGCTAAACAGAAAATTTCAAAGGGCGGCTCCAAAAGACAAAGTATTATAATGACACGTACAAAGACCTGAAGTAAGAAATCCAAAAGAAAAGAACACATTCAGTATTTCTCAAGTCAAAAGAACTGAAGAAAAAATTCAAGCCTCAAGCCACAACAGTGACAGGATCTGTGGGGAAAATATTAAATGACAAAAGAAGCATCAAAACAAATGAAAGGAATATACAGAATGATGACACCAAAAAGAACTGATCAATATTCTTCCATTACAGGAGGTAGCATACGATGAAGAACTGATACTACGGAAGGAAGACATCCAAGCTGCACTAAAGGCATTGACAAAAACAAATTTTCAGGAATTGATGGAAAATCAAGTGAGACGTTTCACAAATAGTTACAGTGCTGGAAGTGCTCGCCTGCCTATGCCAAGAAATTTGGAAGACAGCTACCTGACCAACCAACAGGAAGAAATCCCTAGTTATGACTATTTCAATGAAAGATTTATTACTATTATTAGGTGCCATCAAGTCAGTTATGACTCACAGTGACCCTATGAACAACAGAACAAAATACTGCACGATCTCGTGCCATGTCCATAATTGTTTTTATGCTTAAGTCCATTGTTGCAGCCATTGTGTCAGCCCATCTCATTGCTGGTCCTCCTCTTTTTTGTTGACCCTCCACTCTACCAAGTGTGATGTCCTTCTCCAGGGACTGATCCTTCCTGACAACATGTCTGAAGTATGTAAGACTGAGTCTTGCCATCTTTGCCTTCAAGGAGTACTTTGGCTGTACTTCTTCCAAAATAGATCTGTTTGTTCTTTTGGTGGTCTATGGTACATTCAACATTCTTCTCCAATACTACAACTCAAAGGCATCAATTCTTTTTCTGTCTTTGTTGTTCATTGTCCAGCTGTCGCATGTATATGATGTAACTGAAAATACCATGAGTTAGGCCAGGTGCATTTTACTCTTCAAGGTAACATCCTTATTTTTGAATATTTTAAAGAGGTCTTTTGCAGCAGATTTTCCCAGTGCAATGTGTCTTTTGATTTCTTGATTGCTACTTCCATGGGCATTGATTGTGGACCCAATTAAAATGAAATCCTTGACAACCTCAATTTGTTCTCCAATTATGACAATGTTGCTTGCTGGTCCAGCTGTGAGGACTTTTGTTTTCCTGATGTTGAGAAACAATCCATACTTAAGGCTGTGGTCCTTGATCTTCATCAGTAAGTGTGTCTCAAATCTATTTCATTTCCAGCAAGTAAAGTGGTATTGCCTGCAAAAGGCAGGTTGTTAATGAGTTGTCCTCCAATTCTGGTGCCTCTTTCTTTTCCATATAATCCAGCTTCTCAGATTATTTGCTCAGCATATAGATTAAAAAGGTAAGGTGAAAGGACACAATGCTGACGCACACCTTTCCTGACTAAACCATGCAGTGTTCCCTTGTTCTGTTCACCTGACTTCCTCTTGATCCAAATACAGGTTCCTTAACAGTACAATTAGGTGTTCTGGAATTCCCATTGTCCACAATGTTAGCCATAGTTTAATATGATCCAAACAGTCGAATGCTTTTGCATAGTCAGTAAAGCATAAGTAAACGTCTTGCTGGTGTTCTTTACTTTCAGCCAAGATCCATCTGACATCAACAGTGATATCCCTAGTTCCACATTCTCTTCTGAATCCAGCTTCAATTTCTGGCAGTTCCTTGTCAATATACTGTTGTAGTCACTTTTGAATGATCTTGAGCAAAATTTTACTTGTATGTAATATCAGCAATGTTGTTCAGTAACTCCCAAATGTGGTTGGACCACTTTTCTTTGGAAAGGGCATAAGTGTGGATCTCTTCCAGTCAGTTGGCCAGGTAGCTGTTCTCCAAATTTCTTGTCATAGACGAGTGAGCACTTCCAGCGCTGCATCTGTTTGCTGAAATACCTCCATTGATACTCCATCAGTTCCTGGAGCCTTGTTTACTGCCAGTACCCTCAATGCAGCTTCAGTTTCTTCCTTCAGTACCGTTGGTTTCTGATCATATGCTGCCTTTTCAAATGGCTGAACACTGACTAGTTCTTTCTGGTATAAGGACTCTGCATGCTCCTTCCATCTTCTTTTGATGCTCCCTGAGTTGCTTAATAGTTTCCCTGAAAAATCGTTCACTATTCCAACTCGAGCCTTGAATTTTTTCTTCAGTTCTTTCAGCTTGAGAAATGCAGAAAATGTTCATCCCTTCTGGTTTTACGTTTCCAGCTCTTTGCACACATCACTATAACACTTTTATTTTGTTTTCTCGAGCTGCTCTTTGAAATCGACTATTCAGCTCTTTTATTTCACCCTTTGTTCCTCTTTATTTAGCTTCTTGACGTTCGAGAGCAAGTTTCAGAGTCTCTTCTGGCATCCAATTTGTTTTTTTCTTTCTTTCCTGTCTTTTTAATGACCTTTTGCTCTCTTCACGGATGATGTCTTTGATGTCATTCCACAATTTGTCTGGTCTTTGATCATTAGTGATCAGTGCATCAAATCTGGTCTTGGGATGGTCTTTAAACTCAAGAGAGAAATACCCAAGGTCATATTTTGGCTCTTGTGGACTTGTTCTAATTTTTTTCAGTTTCAGCTTGAATTTGCATATGAGCAGATGATGGTCTGTGCCACATTCACCACCTGGTTTGTTCCAACAGCTGATATGGAGATTTTCCATCATCTTTTTCCACAGATATAGTCAATTTGGTTCTTGTGTATTCCATCTGGTGAGGTACATGTGTAGAGTCACCATTGTGTTGGTTGAAAAAGTATTTGCAATGAAAAAGTCGTTAGTCTTGCAAAATTCTATCATGTGATCTCCGGCATTATTTCCATCACCAAGGTCATGTTTTCCAACTACCGATCCTTCTTCTTTGTTTCTAACTTTTGCGTTCCTGTCCCAGGTAATTATCAATGCATTCTGATTGCATGTTTGATCAATTTCAGACCACAGAAGCTAGTAAAAATCTTCAGCCTCTTCATCTTTTGCCTTAGTGGTTGATGTGTAAATTGGAATAATAGTCTAATTAACTAGCCTTCCTTGTAGGTGTGTGGATATTACCCTGTCACTGACAGCATTGTACTTCAGGACAGATTTTGAAACTTTCTTTTTGATGATGAACGAGACACCGTTCCTCTTCAAGTTTTCATTCCCAGCATAGCAGACTATATGATTGTTGAATTCAAAGCGCCCAAAACTGGTCCATTTCAGTTCACCAACACCTAGAATGTCAATGCTTTTGTGTTCCACATCATTTTCTACAATTTCCAACTTTTCTGGATTCATACTTCATACATTCCCTGCCCTGATTATTAATGGATGTTTGGAGCTGTTTCTTCTTACTTCGAGTCATTCTACATCAGCGAACAAAGATCCCAGAGGCCTTACTCCACCCGTGTCATTAAGATCAACTCTACTTGGAGGAGGCAGCTCTTCCCCAGTCCTCTTCCAAGTACCTTCCAGCCGGAGGGGGTTCGCTTTCTGGCACCATATCTCACAATGCTCGGCTGCTATTCGTAAGGTTTTCCCTGGCTAACTCCTGTCAGAAGTAGACTGCCAGATTCTTCTTCCTAGTCTGTCTTCGCTTGAAAGCTCACCTGAAATTTGTCCACCATGATTGACCCTGCTGGTACCTAAATACCAGTGGCATAGCTTCCCTCATCAGAGCAGCAAGCACGCCTCCACTGACAGACAAGTGGAGGCTGCTCACTGTATCTTTACCGACCTTACCTGATGTTGTTACTCTGCTTACCTGATGCTGCTGACATCCCTACATGATGCTGTTGCCCTCCCTACCTGATGGTACTAATCTCCTTACCTGATGCTATGACTCCCCCTACCCAATGCTGCTGAAAGATGATCCAGTTGAATTCAGAAATTACCAAACAGTATCATTAATATCTCATACAAGTAAAGATTTGCCAATTTTTAGTCAGAAAAAACGCAGTTGTAAGTAAATATCAATGGAGAACTTCCATAAATTTATGCCAGATTCAGAAGAGGACATACTGCAAGGGGTATCTTTTCTGATATCAGATGGATCTTGACTAAAAGTAGAAAATTCCAGAAAGATGTTTACCTGTATTTTATTGATTATGTAAACACATTTGGCTGTGTGGATCATAACAAATTATTGGTAACATTGAGATGAAGAGAAATTCCAGAATGCTTAATGTGCTCCTGAGAAACCTGTACATAAATCAAGAGGCAGTTGATCAAACAGAACAAGAGGGATATTGCACGGTTTTAAGTCAGGCAAAGTGTACGTCAGTGTTGTGTTTTTGTCCGTATTTATTCTATCTGTACGCTGAGCAAATAGTCCAAGAAACTGGACTATGTGAAGAAGAATGTGGCATCAGGATTGGAGGAAAAGTTATTGATAACCCACATTAGATGACACAACCTTGTTTGGTGCAACAAAAGAAGATCTGAAGCACTAGCCAATGAAGATTAGGGTAAGAACCTTCAGTATGGATTGTATCTTAACATAAAGAAAACAAAAATCCTCACAACTAGATCAATAAATATCATGATAAATAGAGAAAAGACTGAAGTTGTCAAGGATCTAATTTACTTGGATCAACAACACACACCATGGAAACAGCAATTTAGAAATCAAACAATACTTTGCGTTAGATAAATATCCTGCAAAAGACCTATTTAAGAGTGTTGAAAAGCAAATACATAACCTTGAAGATTAAAGTGCGCCTGACACAAGCCATGGTATTTACAATCACCTCATGTGCATGTGAAAGCTAAACAGTGAGTAAAGACTGAACAACTGACACCTTATCTTGCAGTGCTGAAGTAGAATATTGAATATACCATGGACTGCCAAACGAATAAACAAGTCAGTTTTGGAAGACACACAACCAGAATGCTCCTTAGAATCAAAGATAGAGTACATCTCACATACTTAAGATATATTATGAGGTGAAATCTGTCCCAGGAGAAGGACATCATGCTTGGTAAAGCAAGTCAGCAAAAAAGAAGAAGATCCTCGACAAGATGGACTGACATAGTGACTACAAGGACAGGTTCAAGCATAGCGATTGTGAGGATGGCACAAGACAGGGCAGTGTTTTGTTCCATTGAACATAGGATGGTTATAAGTCAGAACAAACCCGATTTTACCCAACAATTATATAACTATTAAAGAAAATATGAGAGCCACTATTGGAGAACAATTTGAAGTTTCTGTCATGGATGGATCTTCATTATAAGTTGTTGAGTCATTTGGCTCTCTACAGAAAAAAAATAAGGTAAAATTCCAACACTATTTTTAGACTTGCAGAGCTAAGTAAAGCAGAATCTTAAAAGTGGTCATTGTCTTCCATTTGTGGAAAGGTGAGCTTGTTGTTTTTAGGTGCCCGCCGAGTCAGATTTTTGACGCACAGTGACAATATGTGACAGAGTAGACTCCACCATAGAATTTTCTAGGTTGTAACCTTACAGGAGTAGATTGGCAGGTGTTCCTCTTGATAAGTAGCTAGGTGAGCTTGAGTGTCGTAGTCAGCAGCCAAGCTTTTCACTATTGCACCACCAGGGCTCCATGAAAGATGGAGAAGACATGATTTTTTTCTACTCTCCCCACTAGGCACAGATTAAAAACCCTGTACAGTGTATATAAAACAAACTTAAGATTCTGAAAGCTGGTGAGAAGGTAAATCGGTGAACAATGCAGTGATAAGTTTCCTAGGTTTCCTTTTGCCTCCTGTATCCCACACTGGGTCCTGGAGTAGCCAGGAACTCAAAAATATCAATGACTGCAGTCTTAGTTATCCAGAGCTGCTGTAACAGAAACACCACCAGTGTGTAGCTTTAACAAACAAATTTATTCTCTTACAGTCTAGGAGTTTAGAAGTCTCAAGGGGAAGTCTTTCTCTATTGGTTTGGTGGAAGTTGCTTGTCATCAATGTTCCCCCTTGGTCTAGAAGCTTCTCAGCAAGGGACCCAAGGTCCAAATGACCTCTCTGTACCCAGCTTTCTTTTTGATGGCATTAAGTCCCATTCCTCTCTGTTTTTCTCTTTTGCATCTCGAAAGATATTGACTCAAGAGACAGCCTAGTCCTGCAGATTGAGTTCTACATCACTAACAAAAGTGTCTTTAATTTTGTCTCATTAACATCATAGAGGTTAAACAACCACACAATATTGGGAATCATGACCTAGTCAAGTTGATGCACAGTTTGGGGAGACACAATTCAATCTATAATGGCTGCAGACCAAAAAAGCCCAAGAAAAGACTGATGTTTTTGAGCTTCTCCATAATCGTTTTCCATAGTCTATTTAATTCCTACTCTTTCCATTAACTCAGTGGCAACAGGTTTGGTTTGGCTTAGGTCTAGTTGTAGGGAGGATTGTGACAGTACATTTCACGTGCTCTAAAATTTTAGAAAGATTTTCTAGAGCTTTTCCGAAACAGTTGCTTGAAGTCAACCACATTTGCAAAAATAAAATCAGAACTGCAATTTGTGCCAAACATCTGTTGTGTAACAGAATGCTAAAAAAGATGATCAAAATCGCTTTAAAAAGTGATGATTTGAAATTTGAACTGTTGGTGATAAATGTCTTTGTTTAACTAATAAATTACAAATAAATTAGCATCTTTGAGCTGTATATGTCTTAGGACATCATGGCCAAGTAATCTGAAACTAGATCAACTTAAGTATACTTTTAAAAGGCGTTGAGGAAGTTGGGACAGTTAGCTACTGAGGAGTCAGGGAAGAAATGACAACACTTGAAATTAGAGTTTTTTGTTTTTGTTTTTAACTTCACTATCTCTCTTGGTATGGTAAAAAGTACTCTGGCAAGCAATTTGCAAAGCCCAAGAAACTACAAGAAGCAGGGTGATAACCATCATGACTTGGTGGACAACAAATCACAGCAATCCAATCAAACTCTCTTTTATTCAGTGATAGCCTTATAAATGTAGAAGGACAAACAAAGTCCCTTACATCTTGGCTTGATAAGGCTTTTGATGGTGTTCTTCATAATAAACACATAAGTAAGATATTAAAATATGTTTTAGATTATAATCTCGGAAGAGTGGTTAGTGATTGTTTATTGTTCAGCAGTTACCCTGTGAGACAGTGTAAGCAATGCATAGGGATTTCCCTAAGAAATACTATTAATGACTCAAATATTAAAATAGGTGGCATTTTCATTAAATTTACACCAAGAAGTACATTTAAATAAAAATTTAAATTATCATATTTGGAATAGTAGGAATTCAGTTCCTTCTGGTGGCTTGTGAAGCCTGTTTTTGAATCATCCATACACAGTGTAATGATATTCATAGACTGTGCAGGTTTTCCTTTTTTCCATTCCATCTCTGTTGGAATTATACTACCTAACAAAATTCAAGATAAGGACATTGCTCTTGGATCAGTGGGAAGCTGTGGAATTGCTTGCCAGGAGAGACCATTTTCCTTTTTCAGTTTTATATCCCTTTTTCAGCTATATATTCAAGTGCTGTGCTTTTATTAATAATTGATTGACCTACCATATCAGGAGTCACCACTCCAAATTAAAGTTGATTACACTTCAGAAATGGAAGGAGATGACTTAAAACTCGGTATCTGTTTTAATAATAAACTAAGAAGAAAATAAAACAAGACATTGGCATAACCTAGGTAGAGGGTAAAATGTTTACCACTTGATACTGGCAACTAATTCATTTAAATGTGAAGTTGAATATAATGTGAAAAGATTTTATTGAGGATACTTCTGCCTATATTCACAAAATAGTTTATCATTCTTGGACCAATTCAGCTTTTGGCAACAGGGTTGTAACATTATAACATAAATTGAACTGCTTTTATAAATGGATTATCTGTTTCTTAAAATAACTCACTGGTGAAATCATCTAATCCCATAGTCATTTTTGGAAGTAATACTTTAGTAATTTCAAATTTCTTTCACAATCATTAACATGTTCAAGCTTCTCCTTCCTACTGAGTCAGTTTTGACAATATAAATAATCCAAGAACACTTCTCCATTCATCATGAATTTCAAATATGTTTCCATTTAATTACATGTAACAAAATACAGACTCTATGGTCTTCACCACTAAGATTACTGAGCTTCTTTTTGCCTTATAATCCTCTTTAAAATAAACATTAGAAATAGTATTTACCTTAATAATATTTTTTTTAAATTTTAAAAGGTAATACTGGTGGTCCTCTTAGCATGATAAGCACTCAGTTAGTCTTTATTATTATTAACATCATTATCTTCTCCTAAGATATACATGACTCTGTATTTGTTACTTTATCACCTTTCTTATTCTTTTTCTCTAATTTTTGCTGACTTGATTTAAATTCCCAAAGGCTTATTTCTTTTTGCTCTTGAAAAAATTCCTTCTTAGTCCATTCAGATATTTCACAATTTGGGAGCTTTTATTGTAACTGTGTCTACCAGCTATAAGGAAACTCTGGTGACCCGGCAGTTAAGTGCCACAGCTGCTACCACAAGACTGGCAATTCAAATCCACCAGACACTCCTTGGAAACTCTATGGGGCAATTCTACTCTGCTCTTTAGGGTCTCAACGAGTCAGAATTGACTGTTTGTTTTGTTTTTTAGTTTTTGGTTTATCAGTTAAAAAAGCCCTGGTGAGAGCGGTTAAAAACTAACCAAAAATCCCCCAGGCACTCCTTGGAAACCCTGAGGGGCAGTTCTACTCTATTCTTTTGCGTTATTACAAATCAGACTCCACAGCAACAGGTTTGGTTTGATCAGTTAGAATGCCTTCTGTTGGAAGTATCGGAAAATCTAACTCAGATGAAGTGCACTTACTGGCTAAGTGTCTCTCGCACTTTGAAGTAGTGGAGACTCAGGTATTACTGACCAGGGCTCCAGCTCTACTTTTCTGTATTTCCCTCTGCTCTGCTCTTGCCTCTCTTTAGGCACTGTCATTAGCTTCCTCACAACTGTGAGATGCTTATTATCAGCAAAAAAGTCTTATTCAGGGAAAGGTAGAGAAAGCTATGTCCTACAACCATCACATGAAAGTACTCAATGTCACTTTTATTAGATCATCCCTCACCTAATTACCATGACCAAGAGGGCAACCATACATTGACTGTTTTAGGCCTACACCACCTATGGAGCCGGGAGCAGGCTCAAGTCACCAAAACTTTAGAGATAGTACAAAATAAAGAAGTTAGCATCCTTTGTCAGTCATGTGAGTAAGCCATCTGAGATATCTCAGTCTTGTTAAGCCCTGGATAGTCCAGGCCCAGTCTACACACATGGAGCTAAGTTTAGTCAGCTGTTTGATCCTGCTGTATTGTTGGGTACCACCAAGTTTGTTCTAACTCACAGTGACCTGATGCACAATAGAACAAAATACTGTCCAGTCCAACACCATCCTCACAAATGCTGTTGTTTCACATGGCTGTATCACCATGGCAGTTCATCCCAATGAGTTCTTCCTCTTTTTCACCGATCCTCTACCTTACCAAGCATGATATCCTGATGCCTTCTGACAGCAGGTCCAAAGTGTATGAGATGAAGTCCAGCCGTCCTTGCTTCCAAGAATCACTCTACCAAGACAGATTTCTTCATTCCTCTGCCAGTATATAGCATATACAATAGTTTCCATGAACACCATAATGCGAAGATTATGGTTATTTAAAATCACTAAATTGTGAAGTGGTTTCTAATACAAGAGTGTATAACCAAAGAAGTTGGCAGGCCATGTGTATATTTTCAATGGTTTGTTTATGTTTCTGTTTATGTGCCATTGAATGAGATTTTTATTTAAATTCAGTGAGAATGTGTGTTGTGGTTGGCCCCAGTCAGTGGCCGTTTAAAGTCTGGTTCAGTCATACTGCACAGTCTACAGCAGGTTGGCTAGTTGATACGCCCAGCTTACAACACAAATCCCACTATCTTTTGGAGAATTCCCTAAAAGTGTTGATGTAGCTCTAAGTTGGGATCATCTCCTTTACCCATCTGTTGTAGGTTGTCTAACATTTAGGATAAATGGAATACATGAAAAGATACCATTCTAACCTCGGCTCCTTATTTTGGGCAGCCTCGCTTCCAATAAATCTATAAATCATTGCCATTCTCACACATTGTTATTTCCTGTAATGTCTTTTTTACCATAAAACTCTTGTGTCTCTGGCAAGATATAGAAGAGAAAAATATAAATGGCAGAGAAGACACACAAATTTTATTTCTCTATGACAAGATAAATTAACATTCATGCAGAGGAAAGAAGTTTTTATTTGCTACAAACTTTAGATTTTCGTACCTGTGAGTAAAGAAAATAGCATGTTTCCACTTTCTTTTGAACTGGTATAGCTATTCTGACTTGTCAGCAAAACATGCATACCATGAACAAGTTCCACTACTCATGCTATTGGCAAAATGGTACCCTTAAATCATGTCACAGGTATTATATATATATATATATATATATATGTATATTTAACTTTGTTTAATGACTAATATTATCCATTGCTTCTTAAGTTCTTCCAGTGGAGATGGGAATAGTTATTAGACAATTAACTAAATGACATATAATCACACTCTTTATGGGTACACAGTATTTTAAAATTTCTAGTTATGTCTATTCCTTTTTGTATACGATATGAATACATTTTTTAAATGTATACATTTATAAGGAAGAAAGGAAGGGGAAGAGAAGAACTGAGGATAGGAAGGGAAGGAAAGAGTAGTCAGAACAGATAACAGAGAAGAAGGGAAGGGGACTTGGTGTCACAGCGGCTAAGCACTCAGTTGTCAAACAAAAGGTGTTCTACAGTCTGAATCCACCAATTGCTCTCTGGAGGAAAAGGCCTGGAGATCTGCTCCTGTAAAAATTACAGCAGGTTGAATCTATCAAGTGCTTCTCGGAAACCTCGTGGGGCAGTTCTGCTCTGCCCTACCGGGTCACTATGACTTGAAACTGACTTAATGGAAACGGGTTTGGTTCTTGATAGTAAAAACCAGACTGACTTGAAGAGATTGTTAGTAGAATTATGGAAGTCAAAGACAATTCTGATGGGGACTCAGAGGAAGAGAGGCAAGCTGTTACCTTGTAGACAGCACAGCTGATGAGAAGCAGCAGCAGTGAAACTTCAGCAGCAGAACCCAGAGACCAGTGAGGGACGGCTCTGGAGCTGATGCACGGTGTGCGGGGGCTGAGTGCCTTTGGGTCTGAACATAGTGGGTCACACTGGGAGAGCTAGGTTTGCCTACCTAAGGGACAAGAGAGTTAAGTACCTTCTAGGCAGAGTTTAGTGTGGAGTTGGGTGCCTCCAGGTGCTTATCAGTAGAGCTAAGCAGCTGTGAAACACTTCCCCTAGCGAGGCATACGCAGGCGCGGAGGCCAGAGTGGATGAGAAGAAGCAGAGGCTGAAGAGACAAGAAACACAGGGAGCCCTTTGCCTCAGTCACAACGGGTAGGACCAAGGCCTCTGGAGCTTCAAAGTGTGGAGCCAGGGCTTGTTTCA
Organism: Heterohyrax brucei; assembly: GCA_028571685.1. Taxonomy (NCBI): domain Eukaryota; kingdom Metazoa; phylum Chordata; class Mammalia; order Hyracoidea; family Procaviidae; genus Heterohyrax; species Heterohyrax brucei. The sequence continues at coordinate 93,996,689 of CM053146.1, forward strand.
AAAGGTAGAACAACAGACTCATGGCTTCCGGTCAGATCTTCACCGACTCCACACTGGAGTGTGGGGCTGATTTTCAGGAGTGCCAGAAGGATGAGGCCAGATCTACCACCCAAAGCTGTGGGGTGGGTCTGTCATGCCCCAGGGGCAGAGGAATGGGGCCTGTGGGAACGAAAGGCATAGAGCTCCATTCAGATGGACTAGGAGAATGGGCTGCCCGAAACTGAGGGAACAGATGGCCTTTCCAGTGAGCCTGGAAAGTAGAGCTGAAGCCAGGAGCTGAGAGGCTTCCACTCAGAATCCATCCGTGGGGACAACACCCACAGTCTGGAAGGCAGGGCCATTGCCTAAATGATCTCAGAGGATAAAGAATTATTTTCAAGCCTTGAGGGCTAGTACATTGTGTCCTGCTGGGGTGTTACCCTTATTTCTCTCCAGTTTTTCTCATTTGTCATTGAAATGCTTACTTGGTGCCTGATCCACCATTGTACTTCGAAAGCAGATAATTTGTATTCTGGATTTCACAGATGAAGGGAAATTTTTGGATTTGGGACTTGGAGTTGATTCCAGACTTTGGGGATGATATGATGAGGTGAATGTTTTATATGTGGCAAGGACACGAATCTCTGGAGGCCAAAGGGTAGAATGTTGCAGAGTGAATCATGTCTTTTTGAATAAGTTCTAAATTAAAGATAACTACAAAGCTGAGATTTTTATACAATTTGAAAGGATTGTGGAAGAAATTATTTAAGGCTAAAATATCCATTTTACTATTCTTCCAGTAACTGGATACTCTATTTTTCTTGGTGTCCATTCTAACCGAAGGCATCCAATGTCAGAAAACTGACACTGACACTGTGATCCTCCTCAGATTTCCTTTCTCTTTTCTATATTGTCACTCCTATTTCATGTGAGTGTATACGTGTGTACAGTCTTTGTATATATTGATGTATATATGGGTCCATGCATAAAATTTCAAAAAGATATAAAGGCAACGCACTTCACCATTTCCTTTTCATTGAAAACAAAAGATGTCCATGTGTTACCATTAATGAGTCAAATATGGCAAAACAAAGCAAATAATAAGGATAAAATAGTTGGTGTCTACTCTGGCTGGAGGAAGGGGAGTAGGTGGAGAGGAGCGGAAAGGAGGCTGTTGGGAGGATGAGACATGGATGGAGCAGAGAGGAATAGTGTGCTGTCACCGGGCAGGGAGAGCAGTGGAAGCCGCATATAGGTGGACATGTAAATTTATACAGGAATGTGCATTTTCACTCATTCATGTTAAATAAAAAAGAAAATTAAAAAAAAAGAGTTGGTATCTTCCTTATCCAGTGTTGCTATAATAGAAATACCACAAGTAAATGAGTTTAACAAACGGAAATTTATTCTATCATAGTTTATGAAGCTAGAAGTCCGAATTCAGGGTCCCAGCTCCAGGAGAAGACTTGGTCTCTGTTAGTGTTAGGGGAAGGTCCTTGTCATCCCTCTCCCCTGTCTGGGGGCTTCTCCGTGCAGTGACTTGAAGTCCGAAGGCTGTGTTCGCCTCCTGGTTCTTCAGTCTTGGTGTCACGAGGTCTCCCTGTTTCTCTGCTCACATCTCTCTTTTATATGTAAAAAGAAATTGACTCAAGACATAGACTAATCTTGTAGTTTGAGTCACGCCTCATTAACATAACCGCCTCTAACCTTGCATCATTAACATCATAGAAGCAGGATTTACAACACACAGCAAAATCACATCAGATGACAAAATAGTAGACAATCACACAACACTGAGACTCATGGCTTAGCCAAGTTAACACACATTTTGGGAGGACACAATTCAATCCATAATAGTTGGTGTCAAAGAGAGTGTACTATTAGAACAAAATCTATAAAGGGGAATAGTAAGCAGAGTCTAGAAAAATAAATCCACATACAATACATGATCTTTTAAATTAACAATGTCAGCTTTATTGCTTCAGAAATCATAGCTATTGTGTCTTCACAAGAAAACACTGAGTGATGCTTTATCATGAGTGACTATTAGCCCTTCAGGGGCAGACAATTTTCAGTTCGCCCAAGGCAGGAAAAAGCCTTGAGTCAGATAAATATTTTTTTTTGTTTGTTTTCAAAGACTACCAGCAAAATTTCTTATTTCTGCATTGCCCAGTACAAAATAGTCAATACAAGAAACACCTGAAAGTAGAACACTTCTGTACTTTGTACCTTGTTTAAATGGTATGTTTGTTTGGGTTCCCCAAAGTAGACCCTAAAACAGAATTTAGTTGCAGGTGGTCTCTTCCGGAAAAGATCCCAGTGATCAAGGTATACGCACTACCATAGAGTTGACACTGACTCATAGTGACCCTATAGCACAGAGTAGAGCTGCCCCATATAGTTTTCGAGGAGCACCTGGAGGATTTGAACTACCTGTCTTTTGGTTAGCTTTAGAACTTATGCCTCCAGGGTTTCTGATCAAGGTGTAGGAATGGGCAAATGAGAATGAGAACAGACAAAAGTCAATAAAGGTTGCTAGAGTGGGCAAATAGGGCTCAGTTCCACTGGGGACCTCTCTGAAACCACGTAGATTGCATCTCAGAATTTATTCACTTAATCTACTTAATCAACAGAGAAATACAGTAAGCATCAGTATTTAGCACATAAACTTTCAGGGCAAGGGTCCTAGGGGCTAGGGTCTATGAACAGGGCTCTGGCAGTTTCTCCCAGAAATGTTCTAATTTACTATCAACTACAACAGACCTCATCCAGAGATATGTATTCTTTATATACAGTGGAGTTTTTCAATTTTGAGTATAAATGCATGTTTTTGCTGCTAATGTTTCATACAGTATTTGATATATAGTAATATTTTTGCTAGTTCATGAATGAATAATGCATCTTCTTGAGGAAAGCAGGATGTGAATGAAGAATGCTAAAGAAAGAAAAAAATTAATTGGAAAGTTGAAAATAGGAGACAAAGGATATACATCTACAGTGTTTGTTGAAGTGGAAAACGTTATAATCTTTTCAAGAGTTTCTTAGAAAGGGCAGAGTCGAGATGGCAGACTAAACACACAGCTCCCCAAATCCCTCTGGAAACCAAGACCTGAACTGATAAATTAAACGGAGCCTTCTGGACACCTATGAGCCCTGGGATGTTGTAGGCCTGTTAATCTTTTCTTCATTTATCATGATATTGTTTTTCAGTCCAGTTGTGAGAATTTTTGTTTTCTTGCTATTGAGGCTGTGGTCTTTGATCTTCATCTGCAAGTGTTACAAGTCCTCTTCACTTCCTGCTAGCCCGGTTGTGTCCGTCATCTGCATAATGCACGGTGTTAAAGAGTCTTCCTCCAGTCCTGAAGCCTCATTCTTCATATAGTCCAGCTTCTTAGATTATTCAGCATACAGATTGAAAAGGTAGAGTGAAAGGATATAATGCTGATGCACATCTTTCCTAAAACTTCAAACCATGCAGCATCCTTTTGTTCTGTTTGCACAACTGCCTATCGATCTGTGTACCAGTTCCTCACAAGCACAAGTAAGTGTTCTGGAATTCCCATTCTCTGAATGTTATCCATAATTTGTTATAAACCACGTAGTCAAATACATGTCTATAGTTGATAAAACACAAGTAAACATTCCTGTAGACCACATTATTTTAGTAGATGATTTAATGAGTTAAACTGTGTTTTCTCAAAGAAATGTTGAAGTCCTCAACCCTGGTATTTGTGAATGGGACCTTGTTGGAACTAGGGTCTTTGCAGATGTAATAAAGATGAAGTCATAATGAATTAGGAAAACAAAACAAAACCTGTTTCAATCAAGTCAATTCCCATTCACAGACAGCTACCCTATAAGACAGAGGAGAACTGCTACGCAGACTTTCCAAGGATTCTGTGAATTCAAACTGCTGACCTTTTGGTTGGCAGCCATAGCACTTAATCACTATGCTATCAAGACTAAATCCAGTGATTACTGTCTTTATAAGGAGGTGGAGACATGACAATACAAAGACACACACAGAAAGAGAGAGAAAAATGTCATTTGAAGATGAAGGCATCTATTGGAACGATTTGGAGCTACAAGCCAAGAATGCCATGGATTACCAGCAACTACTACAGGCTAGGAAAAGGCAAGGAAGAGTTCTTCTCTAGAGCCTTCAGAGGGAGTATGACCACGCTGACACCTTGATTTTGGACATCTAGCCTCTAAAACTGAGGGCAAACAAATTTCAGTTGTTTTAAGTAACCTACTTTTGAGAATTTGTAGTGGCAACTCTAGGAAAACAATACCATGTATATAACATACGACAAACTAAATTCTCATTTAAACTGCTAAAATCATGAACAGTACAAGAAATAAACAGAGTAGTTTGCTAACCCTGTATGTATTATGAAATCACCAAATTGCAACAAGAACCTTCCCTTGAAAAAGTCAATTTCCCACAATTCTTTCCCATCACAATTTATGAAAGAACAGATTACAGCCAAATTGTTATTTTCTGTCATGACCTATGAAAATTAAGGGAAAAAATACTTTTGATGAAGACCATATTTTCTTTGTATCAAACCTTCATCATCAGAGAATGTTAAATAAAAGAAAGGTTTTAGAAATGACAATCTTACTTGCATTTTCCATCTTTTGTTTTAACTCTCAGAGTAATTTTCTCACTCCTTTGCATAATCTATAAATGTTTCCTCTCTCTCTGCTCAGCCTAAAAATACTTTATCAAATGGAACCATCTTCATCCAAAAGAGTTAATTATTCTTCAATTGTAAAACACTTTCTTTAAATTAATTGGAGCTTACTCATTTTCCAGTTGTGTATTAAAAAATATAAGAAGGCTTACCCTGCTTAAAAAATTGGTTATCCTTGAAAATTGGTAAAATAGAAAAAAACATATGCCCCAGATTATTGTTTTGCATTGCTTCACAATGTAAAAAAATTGAAAACAATCTGTATGCTCGTACAAAGGAGAGTGAATAAGCATTTATCTTTAAAAGCTTAAATAAATCCTCTATTGACTTGACTTTGCTTTTCATTCCAGCTTCCCTCTTCATTTATTTTTTCCTTCTCTAAAAGGAAAACTCCTTGAAATATTTGTCTGTATTTACTGTGTCAAATTCTTATCCTGTCATCCTCTTTTACAAGTATTCAGATCAAACTTTTACAGGCAGCTGGCTTTAGAAATTGTCCTCATCAAAGTCACCAATGACCACCATGTTGCTAATTCAATTATTAGTTCTCAGTTCTCTTCTTACTTGATCTGTAACAACATCTAACAGAGTTACAATCACTTCCTTCTTCCACAAGTATTTTTTTTTTTATTTGGATTCCAGATCATCACATTCCCCACTGTTTATCTCACCTCACTGGATTCTCCTTCTTGTTATCTTTTGGTCCTTTGCCCTCTTCTCTTCCAACTCTTAAAAGTTGAAATTCCTCGTGGCTCAGTCCTTGAAACTCTTTCCTATTTATATTCATTCCCTGTGTAATCTTATCCAGTCTTATTGCTTCAAATTCTGTTTGCTCTACTCTGACAACTCCAGTACTGGAAATCATCAGTCTGCCTCTTCAGATTCACTCTTAACTCCTTTTCCCAATTCTGTGCACTAGAAGGTTGACATTTCCCTCTGACCCCCATCAGGCAAACTGCTGGATGCTTAGGTGTGCTATAATCTCTCTGTCTCTATAGCTGCTAAAGGACATAATAGTTACTAATAATGAAGAACATGTCTTAGAAACACACAATTTCCCGCTGAAGAAACCAAGAACTCTGGTAAGCCATTTTGGTGTGGTAACCAGAGGAAAGAATGTTCTTGATGTCAGTAACTCTAGAATAGCCAACAGGAGATAGTCACACATCCTGGGCATGACACAGTGAGGGACATTCACGGTTCACAGGAGGCCTTCCCTTTCTCCTGTTATAATCCTCTTCTCTTTCTTTATGATCAAACTATTCAGCACGTAGACATTGCAGCTTGCTAGATAGCATCTCTGAGAAAGATGGGCTTTAGAATTCATCTCCCGTATTGTGAAGTGGAGCATGAATGGCTGCAACGTAGCATCACACCCTGCTATGGGAGTCTAGCATCGAGGAAGCAACGCAGCTGATGCAGGTGTTTGCTGTTCTACTCATCCCTGTCTCGTTGATTCTGTGAGTAATAAATGCCTATTGACCTCACTGTTGGAACAGAGTCTAGTTTGTGCCCTACTCCAAATGCTCTTCACTAAGAACTTGTAAACAGGTTACATTACACAACCTTCCTCACTGCGTTTATGTGCCTCTCACTGGCTTTCTAGAGAATCCGATATTTATCCTTCCCAAACGTCATTAATTTGAGGAGCACTTATTTAATTTGAGGATTGGAAACCCTGATGGCACAGGGGTTAAGCCCTACATCTGCTAAACATGAGGCTGGCTGTTCAGTCCACCAGGTACCCCTTGGAAACTCTGTGGAGCAGTTCTACTCTGTCCTATAGGGTCGCCATGAGTTGGAATCAACTCGACAGTAGTGAGTTTAGGGCTTTTTTTTGGTTTATCATAGAATTCCACACTCAAGCTGCAACTAATTGGAAAAACTGTAGAGAAACAGTATCTAACCTTTTGCCCTCATTCAGCCAACAACAAACTTGCTACTCAATCCCCCATAAGAAGACACATATTTTAATAGGAAAATATGTCATCCATTATAAATGAACAATTTAATGTGCTAGAACTAAGTTCTCAGAACTTAGTATGTTGTGACAAAAGTCAAGTTAAGCTGGTTTAAATAAAAGGACCAAATTAATTCATGTAAATTGTACTCCGGCGGCCAGTAAGACACGGTCCAGCAGCTCAAACAACGACACTGAAAAGCCAATTTCTCTGTACTTCACCCTCAGTGGCATCCTTAACCTTCAAGCTACACATTGTCACTTGTCCTCCACCAAAACAAGCTTCAAATTATTCCCTTCTGATTGATAATGGCTGCCATAGTTTCAGCCCTCGCACATTAATGCCTCAACTTTTTGCGAAACAGTGTCTCTTTTCCTTTCACTACTAAGCTCTGAAATTCACTGTCTGTAAATGCCATATCTGTAAATGCAACATACTGCTCCCTAATCTACTCGCTGTGCTACGTGAAAAGGAATTTAACGACAAACTAAAGCCAACAGACACCCACCCTTAAGCCCAAGTAAATAGAAATACAAGTAGTGTGAACATTTCAAACTAAAATTAGGCCACTACTGACTGGTGAGAAAGAAACCAGTGTGCTCTGGGAAAGAACAAATGCATGTCTCCTACAAACACAAAAGATGAGAATTTGGAAAGATTTCTAGTAGAAGAATTGCAGCTTCTTGTAGCTAGAGGAAGCCTTTGTAGTGTGGTGGTTAAACATTATGGCTGCCAACCAAAAAGTCAGCAGTTCAGTTCCACCAGGTGCCTTTTGGAAACTCTATGGGGCAGCTCCACCCTGTCATGTAGGAGCTCTATAATTCAGAACCAACTCAACAGCAATGTGTTTTTTTAAACAACCATACAGTTTATTGTTCAAACTAAGATATTTTTGAGGGAGAAAGTAGATGCTGTTACTAGACTAGCATGAGGAGTTGTAAATTAGGATTGTTCCAGACAAACTGAGAAGCATGGTTCCTTCAGAGTTCTAGACTCTTGTCCCCAACTGCCATCCCTTTTGGATGTTTCAAATTCAGCTAGAATTAAACATGATCAGAGCATATTCTCCCCTAAACTCAGTCCTCTTTCAGTGTTTCATTATCCGTGAGTGACACCACCATCCATCCAGAAGAATTATCCTTGATACCATCCTCTTCCTTATTTTTCAATTATTCACCAAGTCTGTTGAATTTATTTTGTAAAATGTTTTAAATTATCCATAACCTCCAGGTACACCGCAACCTCCCTAATTTATTTTGTCATTACTTCTTAGTAAGACTAACATAGTAAACTTCTAAATGGTTTGTTAACATTTATTTTTGCCTCTACTCCAATCAAGACTAGTACTTTCAAAACACAAATTTAATCAACTACTAGCTTAAAATCATTCAATCGAGTTTTATTGATCTTAGAGATTGTCTTAGTCATCTAGCACTGCTGTAAACAGAAATAACACCCCGTGGATAGCTTTAACAAAGAGAAACGTATTCTCTCACAGTCTAGGAAGCTGGAAGTTGGAATTTAGGGTACCAGCTCCAGAGGAAGGCTTTTTGTCTCTCTGTTGGCTCTGGAAGAAGGTCTTTGTCATTGGTCTTCCCCCGGTCTATGAGTTTCTCAGGTGTAGGAACCCGGAGTCCAAAGGACAAGCTCTGCTACCTGTGCTGCTCAGTGATGTGGTAACATCCACTCATCTCTCTGCTTGCTTCTTCTTTCATATTTCAAGAGACTGACTTAAGACACAACCTAAATTTGTAAATTGAGTCCTGTCTCATTAACCTAACTGTCTCTAATGCTGCCTCATTAACACCTTAGAGGCAGGATTTACAACAAATAGGAAAATTGCATCAGAAGACAAAATAGAGGACAATTACACAGTACTGAGAATAATGGCCTAATCAAGTTAACACATATTTTTTAAGAACACAATTCAGTCTGTAACAGAGATCAAAATCCCTAACAATGTTCATGTGAATGCATGATCTCATCTATGCCTGCCTTCATGACCTTATCTACTGTACCACCACCCATTTCCCTTAATATCTCTTTCTAATCACATTGGTTTTCATTCCCGCATTTCCTTTAGCCATAAACCATTTATACATGCTGTTTCCTCTGCAGTAGACACTCTTCCTGCCCTTATTTGCTTAGTTGATTCCTGTTTATCCTTTAATATCAACTCAAATGTTATGTCCTCAGGGAAGAATTCCCTGGTAAAGTCCGTAAGTCAACGTCCCACTGTCTATATTAGCGATCTTTTCTTCGCAACAATTATCACATTTATACTTGTACTTCTACATGTGAGATAGTTTATACAATAATCACTTCTTGATTACCAAACTGAAAGCTTTGTGAAGTAGGTCTTAGGCATCATTTCCAGTTTTGTGCCTCATTTATCCAGTACCTAACAGAGTCCCTGGCACCCTGTAGGTACTCAATGCATATCTACTGATTTAATAAGATAATGAAATGAGGATGTATGTTTTCTCTGAGAGTATAAATGAGCCTCCTAGAAAAAATGTACATTTGAAGTGTTCTAGCTTGCGACTTCTCAACAGAGAGAGATTTTAGTTCCAAACTTTCATTACATTTCAGAGCTTTTGTTCTGCCCTTAATTCATTTTTTAGCACCATTAGTGTCTAGAGCATCTGGAGTCTAGACACTATAGTGTCTCTTTTCTAGTGTGATTTTTTTTTGTCTGATTTAAATTCTCTAAGATAGAAAATGAAAAAAGAAAGATAACGAGTAGTTGTAACTCTGTTGCAAAATGTACGGTATACCCACAAGATGTCAAAATCAACTAAGAAAATCTAATAGTGCACAGAGGTGCCAAAGCAATTCATTTTCATCCTATTCTTTGTGTTTAGAACATCATGGCTTTTCCTACATGTTCTGAGGCTTCTTTTGTCAAGACTCAGTGTTGACAGAGTTGAGTGATGCAAAGCACTTCAGATCTGCTACTGAAGCGCGCAGTATTTTTATCTTCACAGTCTTGCATTACCTCAGCATGTAACAGGGCAATTCCATTTAAGCTAGAAGACACGGGTGACTCCCAGCTTCAGATTGTCTTATGTATCATTCAAATATTTGATCTGGTGCTTCACTTCTAAAAAGTATGAACTGAAATGTGGCTTTTTTTCCCTGTACTAGTGTTGATTGACATGAACAATCCTGCTTACTGTAGCAAAACAGTTAACACAGGGGAGAAGGAGATTGGAAAGGGCAAGCTGAATGTGTCCAGCAATACATCCCTAGAACCTAATGCAGAGTAAAGCTTTGAGACTTCCAATATTGAAGATTCTATTTCCTAATTTGTCTTTTGTATGTTTTTATTCCCTTCATTTAAGGTGCTTCCTGATTGAACATGCTGCTTTGAATAAAACACACTGCTTACATTCAACTACTCTCTTACTATGAGACAAATAATAATAACTTGGCATTATCACTTACTTTGCGAAGGAGATGCAAACACGCATACATGCATACATGTAATGGTTAGTTTCATGTGTCAACCTGGCTATAGTATGTTGTTTTTCTGTGCCATTGAGTCAATTCCAACTCACAGTGACCCTGTAAGATAGAGTAGAACTGCCCCATAGGGTGTCCAAGGCTGTAATCTTTATAGGAAGAGATTCCCAGGTCTGTCATGCCTCAAAACTGCTAGTGAGTTCCAATGACCGACCTTCTAGTCAATAGCCAACTGTTTTCAACATGGTACCACCAGGGCTCCTGGTTAGGTTATGGTACCAGTTATTAAATCAAACATAATTCTAGATGTTGCTTTGAAAGCATATTGTAGACGTGGTTAGCAGCCACTTTCAACTGACTAAAGGAAAGGATCACCAAAACCCAAAACAAACTTGTTATCGTGGGGTCAATTCCAACCCATACCGATCCTAGAGACACAACAGAACTATCCCATGGGATTTCCAAGGAGCAGCTCGTGGATCCAAACTGCCACCCTTTTGGTTGGTGGCCGAGTATCTTGATAACATGAGTGGGCCTAGTTCATTCAGCTGAAAAACTTTAATAGGAAAACTGAGGTTTCCCTAGGGAAAAAGAAGTCCTCCCTCAAGACTGCCACTGAGAGTCACCTGCTGGCCTACCCTGCTGAGTTAATATTTGCAAGCCCCTGCACTTGTGTGGATTAACTTCTTGAAATCTCTCTCTCTTCATCTATCTCTATAGTCTTCTATGTAAAAGGAAAAATTCATTCCCTTTTTCTGTACATTTTTATTGAAACCACCTTATATATCAAAGAAAACATGCTATTTCTTTCAAGGTTCTGGTTCAGCTCCACACTGAATGATAAAGAATATTCCAGATATGTCAGGTATCACAAGTGTATAAATCTGCTGATGTTGTCACCAACTTTCAGTATATCTGAAGCTTCTTCATAGTGTCAGTTTTAGCATTCTAAAGAGATGCCAGATCTACCAGTATTACGTCTATAGCATACTTTAGTATTTTATTCTGAAAGTTGAACACATCGACACATATCTGTCTTCTTTTTTTTTCCTGTCACTCTGAAAGTTAAATGTTCACAAGTCACTATTATGTTTGCTTCTTTCTTCACATTATAGAATTCATCTTAACTTTGTAATACGGTGTCTTTAGTTTTTAATACTTACCTAATTAAACCTACTTTTTCACTCTTAATGAATTACTCATCTGGAGGCACTGACCCCAAGTTTAAACATGTAAAATGAGACAAAGAAAATGGCTCATGGCAAATGAGGCCGTGTGCCCCTGGTTGTCTTTCAAAGCCCTGGATGTACCATGGATTACTCCAGAGAGAGGTGAGAGACAGACAAACAAGAAATTAAAACATGCTGAGTATCTGTGAGCCCGGAGTCAAGACACTGCATTCCTTGCCTATTCCACTACATTTTTAAAACTGAGACAGGTAGACTTAATCATTTTCTATGAAAACAGAGATGAGGAAATTAAGGCTCAGAGAAGTTGAATAACTTTGTCAAAGCATCCAAGAGAATGTTGTCTGTAGATGACATCATTTCCTTCAGGTGTGCTGCTTCCTGTTTCGAAACGTATCCCTCCAGTTACCGTCTCGTCAGTAGATGTTCCAACTGCTCCCTCTGACGGAAACGGTCTTTGAGATACTTATCAAGTCCCTCTTGATCGAATATCTCTCTCTTTTTCACTCTTACGACCCTTCGTTACATGTTTTTCAAATACTACCTTGTGTTAGTATCGTTTTGTTTGTCCTTTAATCTCTTTCCTCTCTTAGCAACTATTCTAAATGCTTGAAGAACCAGAATCAGGTATATCCCTTAAAAAGCTTGCATAGCAGCTGGAATATAGTTGACAGTTCATGGGAACTTGTGCTAAATAAATACCTTTTGCAACTGTAAGCTAGAGGGTTATCAGAAAATAACAGTAGACAAATGACAAAGAGAATAATGAAATTGCAGCAGTAGTTGGCAACTGTAATGTTTCTTCCCTCTAGCAATCACTTCTCAGTGCCCTGTTTTCGGTACAGATGGCAAAGCATTACTTCCAGACCAGAGGATTGCTGGGTAAGGGTGGGAAGAGAACTGTCAGCACGTGGCGCAGCTGTTGTACCAGGCAGCTGACCGTTGGGTATGGCATATTCATGGAGTCCCAGAGCCTTGCTTCGAGCTCTTTGTTCACCATGTAGATGTTACTTTCTGATGATACAATCCAGAGTTTATTTTTTTCCAATCTTATATGTCCAGACTAAAATAAAAAACCCATTTCAAGTGATGGTTCAGGCTACAGAAAATAGAATGAGTGATGAGATTCTACACAGTGTTTTGCAAAACGTATTAGTAGAACATCTGTTTGGACCCTTTAGTAGAAGAGAGAGCCATTGTTCATGATTTTCTACAAGTCTCTCCTTGTTATGTAGAGTAAAAGTTTAACAATTTAAATGAATATTAAATTCCATCAACTGAAGAGCATATTTACTTTATAAGCACCTGGAAAAGGTTTTTTTTTTTTTTTAAGCCACCTCAGGAATCCACAAAGTCCTTGATAAATTAAGTTGTAGATACTGTAGATACTTCAATGCAGAAACTAAAATAATAGTAAACTTAAGGACCTAGATAGAGACGGCAGGCTACTTAGAGAAGATGGCAAAGGCAGGGGTTTTAGGGGAGGGAAACTGTGGTCTACACACTGAATAGGCCACTTATATATACTAAAGAACCCCTGGTAGGGAGCCTTGATGTAGTAGTCTCACAGTTCTTATATAACCTATACAACTGACGGGAGTTTAAGTTCCTTGATTAAAGGGACTAGTTCAGTTTTGTTCACTATTGCATCCCCAGCACTAGCACATAGCATGGCACATAGTAGGTGCTCCACAAATGTGTGAATGAATCAGTGGATGCCAGGGCTTTGCCTTACATGTCTGACTCATATCGTCTCACCAGCGGAGTTTTGCAGTACATCTGTCTTCCTTCCTTCCTTCCTTTGCACCTCTAGAGAAACTCCAATCAAACAACACTGAGGTATCAGCTCACACCTGCTGAAATGACACTGATCACAAAATCAACAAATGCTGACGAAGTTGTGGAGGGACTGGAACACTTAGCCACAGCTAGTGGAACTGTAAAATGGTACAATAGTACGAAAAATGCTATATTGCTTCCTCAAAAACTAGAAATAGAGATACCTTATGATACAAAAGTCTCACTGCTAGGAAGCTAATAGAAATGACACAAAGAGACATGCACAGTTATGTTCACTGCAGCACGATTCGCAATAGCAAAAAGATAGAAATAGTCAAAGTCAAAGTACCCATCAAAAGATAAATGGATAAGCAAAATGTGTCACACACACATATGTATACGTATACGTATATGTATATGTATACATACACACACACATATACATATGCATACATATATATATATGTACACACACACAATGGAATATAACCATAAAGAATAGTGAAGATTTCTCAAAACATATTGTCACTCGGATGAATCTGGAGGACATTATACTCAGTGAAATATCTTACTTTGTGAAAATATTACACACCTTCTACATTTACTTGCCAACTTCTCCCTCCTCCCATTAAATATTTTCATAAGTGTTGCTGTATCGTTGTTTCACATGTTGCTACAAAAAATTATCATAACACACTTATGAAAATAACTTGCAAAAGAGTGGTTGCCAAGCAAACATAGAAGGTGCTTATTATTTACATAAAAATAGGGTATGCCAATTGCAAAAGGACTAATACTGCATGAATCCACTTTTATAAAAAGACAGAAATACAGATACATGCAGAAATCAATGTTTGTTGCTGGTTACTATGGAGGGATGGGTAGGGAAAGGATGCAGTCATTCTTAAATAGTAGAGATTTGCTATCCTTGGAGATGGAAAAGGTAACGCTGAACATGGGTAAGGTTCACACAACTTGACCAAAATAAATGATGCTGTGAAAAAGTACCACACACACACATACGCAAAATATGTGTTTGGTAAATGCTAGAAAATATGCAATTTTTCAACAACCACCACCACTGAAAAATATACATGTGGCTACATATGTGTGTGTGTGTGTACATGTGAATATGTGTACACATATACATGTAACAATGTGTGTGTGTGCATGCATGTATGTTCTAATATATAGTAAAGCACATGGCGACACATGCAAATACTCCTTAGATATAAGCAGACACCTTGCAGGATTGGTTTACTGGGACAACATTACCAACTGACACAAGTTTATGTTCTGTATCCTAGCTTGGTGGGCACTGCCTGAGGATCCTACAAGCTGGCAAGTGTCCTTCTGTGATACAACTGTCAGCCTCATCTCCTTCAGAGCAGAACAGAAGCAAGAAAATCACAGACGCAGAGAGGAAGCTAGTCTACAGGCCTAACAGCCAGCATAACCCGTGGCCCCATCTACAAGGACTGCCAATTGAGTTCAAGAACTCTTCTTAGAAAAAGTGGACATCTCTGGAACGATCATCAGAGCTGTCATCATATTGCCCTTGATGTCCTAAATGTCTTCCTTTCAATATTTTCTTTATCTTTAGGTGAAGAAAAAAGTCATTGGGAGCCATATCAGGTAGGGTGTTTCGATACAGTTATTTGTTTACTGGCTAAAAATTCCCTCACAGACAACTGTACAATTAAGTTCACGAACTTTTCCCTCTGCCACCATGCGCAATGGTCACTCCAGAAAGAGTTTCAATATTGCTTTGAAGGGCAGACTAGGTACCGGCATCGATGCATGGCTTCCCAAAGGGAATACTTCAAAGGCGACTGTAGTGATATTCACCAATGAGGTATGTAGCTCTTAAAAAGATTAAGTTTGAGGACTTAAGTGTGAGACCTCCTATCCATAGACCAGAAGAAGTAAATGGTGTCCACCTACTATTAATAAACCATTCTGATCATGGTGACAATAGATGGATCCTAATAAAACGAGAAAGTCATGTGGGACAGAACTCAAACTCCTAAAAAGTCCCTCTTTTCTGGATTGGTTGAAACTAATGGACTCCCTGAGGTGATTGCCTTGAGATACTCCGCTAGCCTTGAAGTACCGTAAGGGTACATTTACAGCGGAAAACTGTTACCAGTGAGTATTGCATACTGTCAAAAATCATCTACATGAGATCAAGTGCTCAATAACTACCCTAAAGCAAAGATGAAGGAGTAAGGGACAGGCAAACCAGATTGCTATACATGAAATATCCAGAATGAAATTAACGATAATGTTAAAACATTGTGAAAAAAATGCAGTTGAGGTCTCTGAACAATGTATGTAGTAATCGTTAAATGAGAACCTAACCTGCTGTGCGTGCTTTCCCCGAAACCACAAAAAAATGTTATTTAAAAAAAGAGCCAGAGAAGACAGCACCCCTAAGGTGTTCCTCATGCACACTGCTCATGGCAAAAGGGAAATTTTTATTCATCTTACTTAAGTCAGCAACTTGCTCTTGAAAATTAGGACAAAAGTAGTAAGAATTGAGATCATGGTTGTGCCCTAGGTAGTAATCAAACCCCCGAATGAATAATATTTAGAAGGAAATACATAGATCTTTAAAAAAAAAAAAAAAAAAAGAAACTGTTTTTATGATAAATGTCATAACCAAATAAAATTGCCTTCTTCCTGTCAGTAATGGCCCTTGCATCCCTGATGTGTAACTTACATTTAACTGGCAACATTCTGGGCTAGTCATATTAACTGCAACAGTCTGAACAGCTTGAACTTCAATAAAATGTGCATTAAGTGACTGAGTTAATTTAACCTCATTAATCCTCAACCTAACAGAACCATCTGATTCCTTCCAAGCAGCCTCTGCCTCTTCCACAACATAAACCTGCCCCTGTAGGAAATCAACACCCAGAACTCGCTGAAGCTCCAGCTCCCAGCTAGTCACAGAGGGCTAAACGGCTGCCTAATCGCCAGGATCAGGATCCGGTTGCATCATATGAGTCATTCATTTTATTAGTCTTGTTAACAGTGAGATGAGCTCTCTAAAAAGAAATTTCTTGCTGAACTTTCTCTTGAAACTGCTTCTACCCTTATCAAACAGGCCCTAATTCATCTAAAGTCAGATCCTTATGTAAGATATACCTTTAACCCAAAACTTATTAATGGCAAATTTCGTGTTCAATTAAGAGAAAATTTTAACCCGTATGTTTCCTAGATCCTCCTTCATTTAGAATTAATTAAAACCATAAAAACTGGTTGCTGGGGAGTCAACTCTCACTCAGAACTGTACTGCGTGGAGTTTCCAATGGCTGATTTTTTTTTCAGAAGTAGATTGCTAGACTTTTCTTCCAACATACCTCTGGAAGGATTTCCAGTCTTTCAGTTAGCAGTCTAGTATGTTATTTGTTTGCACCACACAGGGACTTCTCAATATGAATTACATTATTGATTAGTAATTAATTATATTCCTGATAAGTAATAGTAGTTACTTAAGATTACTCATAAAAAGCTGAGGTTCCAAAGTACTAAAAGTTATCGACACAAATTCAGTAGTTAGTCAAATGTTTGCTGCTGTGCATGAGACACTTTAATTTTATGTAGTGGTGTGAGGTTTTATGAATCTTGATCTCAATCAATTTAAGAATAAGTCTAAATAAAGATACATTTTGTATAATGCAAGTATATCTGCTGGCACAGTAGTTAAGTGCCGAGCTACTAACCTAAAGTTTGATGTTTTGAACCCATCAGGAAGCTCTTTGGGAAAAAGACCCGCAGATTTGCTTCTGTAAACATTACAGCCGAGAAAACCATCAATCTACCAAAAACTACTCAATCGCATGGGGCTCTGTAAGTCCATAGCCCCCAACACGACAATGTTTGCTGCATTGCTCTTTCCTGTAACCCGAAAATCAAACTTACCATCACTGAGTAGATTCAGACTATAGAGACCCTATAGGAGGGAGTAGAACTGCCCCATAGAGTTTCCAAGGAATGCCTGTTGAATCTGAACTGCTGACCTTTGGTTAGCATCTGTAGCACTTAATCACTATGCCACCAGGGTTTCCCCTTTTCCGATAGTTAATGATATTGATACCACCTTTCATTTCAGGGAGGCCTTGGTTCCTTTTCTGTTCACATTACTCTTAAGCCAAGAAAATAAATAGAATGATACGGGAACTTGTCTTTATTCCTTGTCAAGAAACAGCATCCTATAGAATAACAGCAATGGATCTGAAGCCAAGAAACCTGAGATTGGTCTGTTTTTGTGAGGCTCACTCATACTTGTCTGTAAGTTGGATAATCGCTCATCTTTTGGCTAATGAAATACACTACCCACTAATTCCGTATAGGTTTTTGCAATGTTGAACTCAGATAATTTATTCAAAACAATGTAATGTACTATAATGTCTATACAAGTACACTTATTCTGGTCTTTTTGTAATCACAAGTTGGTGGTAACAAGTTCTTCATCAAAAAGTAAGCAAAGGGGATTTCAAAATAGATTCTATTCATCACCAGTGCTTTACAATACTTCTAAAGAGCTCTTGAGTTGCATAAACAACTTTGTAAGTTTATAGGCAAGAAGCATCATAAAATGTAACAGAAAATATATTTGCACAAGACATTCACATGTTGTAAAGGATGTAGTCTTCTATAGCCACTCAACTGATTAAAAATAGCGTAAGCAAAACATCCATGTTATTTTAAAAATATACACTTAAGCAAATTATAATCTATATCCTTAAACAAACATGTGGTCAAGTATCTCTCAAACTCAAATCACAAATCTTTCAATATGGCAAACATGTTTTCCTTAGTCAAGTAACTTGATTAATTTTAAACATTACATTAGTGATAGAAGTAGTATAGCTCTTTATTTTCTGACTCTATTCATTGTGCTCTGGCAACATGAAAAGCAAAAACACTACATTGTTATTCTACCATCTTTGTTAAAGGAGCATTTGCTAGAATATTAAATTTGCCAGAGAATTAATACACGAGTTCAACAGGTTGGGATATTTGTCCTCAGTTTTCTTGAGTTAAAAGGAATTAATGCACCAAAACTTCTGTAGGATTATGGCTCCCTAAAGTAAGCAAGTGGCTCCAACTTTGCAGAAGGCAACACAGAAAACAAAATACTCCTAAGAAGGCAAAATACATTTTTGTAGCCACAGTGAAATATAAATTAAAATATCTTCTTGCTTGACTAGTTCCTATATATATTTTTCCAACCAGGTAAACCATCTACTGGCAGCAATTTAAACAGTTATTTCATTTTGAACTGCCAGTCCCAGAAATGTGATAGTCTGCAAGAAAAACACACTTTTAAAAAATATGTTATGCCAGCACAGTTCTGTTATATTCTTAGAAGACAGATTTTAAATTACTATCTAACTGAGTACAATTTTGCCCCAGAAACAGTTTATGAAAATAACATAAATCAGGTGTGATAAAATCAGTCATAAATATTGTGAATGAAGGATTTTAGAAAAGACAAGCTATCTTTAAAGAAGACAGAACAATTTACATTACCAAACTACAGTGCACAGCATCTTTTAAATCATGTCCAAGATGGTAAAAAGTATAAATATATGCACGTCCCCGTTACAGCAGCCAGAATATACCTTTTGATTATGGTTTTCTTTTACATATATATGTACATCCCTGTACAGAAGCCTATTTTCCTTTTCTAAAAAATCTTTTGGAAATATATTTGTAAATTAAAGGAAAATTGCAGCATATTCTTAAAACTATTCTATTTTCAATTTCTGACCTTTACTTTTTGAAGAAAATTACTCTTTCAGAAAAACAATTAAAAAGGAAATACAGTATTAAGCTGTAGTAATTCCCTGACGAAACAGAAGAGAGCAAATGGCCAGCCTACAGCGTTCAAGGTATCCCATCAGCACCTTTAATATAATCTTACTCACATCTGCTGTATTGCTTTTAATGTCCTTTCATCCAGGCTTAGCGCCACTCTTAAACGAATATAGATTACATAACATCTTGTGGCATTCTTAACATCTGCGCCTCGGTTCAGTTCAAAAATTCTTGCCTAGTATTTCTAAGATCTGCTATTGAAAAACTGTTTCTCTAGAGTTCATTTATAACGAAATAAAAATAATCATTCTACTCTCTCAGGCGTGATTGCCATTATAAATTTATCAAACACTGATGTAGTAATGAAGCATTAGAAGTCATAGATCCTAGTTAAATTATATTTCATGGTCATATCATTTTATGATTTCTACCAAGGAAGTATTCAAAATAAGCATTAGAAGAAATTATAATTGCAAGGCAAAATTCATTGGTTCACTGAAGGGTGTTTGATATAATGATACAGGAAATGTCTTAAATCAGCCCTAGGGGCTGGCTTCTCATCCTCCCCAGCCCCTCCCAGCACCACCACCCCCGTCTTCAGGAATTCTGTTCACAAATCATCAGCAAATATTTGGAGGGGTGAAGTAGGACCTATGCAGTTGATCAGGGTACCATTATGAAGAGCGTTATTAAAACTAACATGAGAACCAAATCTTGGCATCAACTTGCTAGCCACTATTGCTAGTACGGAACACTGCCGTAAAAGCCTGTGCATCAATTTTACTAAATACTGTTTAAACTCCATGACAGTATCTCTATCTCTTGCACTGAGTGGAGGAGCCCCAGATGGAGAAGTAGGAGAAAATGGCAGCTCTGAATTAGTTTTCAGATGTTTCTGAGAAGTTAAGATTTCCATATTCAGTTTTGTATCTCCTCAGACATATTCCGTTAACTCATCAAAGGAAGTATCCCTAGAGAAGCAAAGGCAGAAGACATATGACCTTACCAGTGTATTGGATCTCCTGGGTAGTTTCTGTTTTCTGTGTGGATTCCTGAGATTTCCAGCCAATGGAATGACGTACAGATGGCTGAATCAATTATCTCTCAACTCTCAATTTTTCATCCCTGTCTTGAATGCAACTCTTCAGTACAATAAAAAATTCTACAGGCAGTCTGTAGGATTCTATCTTTGTAACCCAATAATGCTTTAGCAAGGATCCCTGGTGGTGCAATGGTTAAGCTCAGCAGTGGTTAAGCTCAGCAGTTCAAGTCCACCAGCTGCTCAGTGGGAGAAAGATCTCGCAGTCTGCTTCCATAAATATTACAGCCTGGGAAACTCTGTAAGGCAGCTCTAGCCTTTCCCATAGCGTCACTCTAGAGACAGAATTGACTTGACAGAACACAGCAACTGCTGTAACAAGAGACAGCACAACTAGATGGATTTAGAGAACATAAATTTATCTTCTCACAGGGTTAGAGGAAAACTTGTATTTCCAAACACGGTCATGTTTATAAGCACAAACCCAAACCAAACTGTCTTCCATTGAGTGGACTCATAAATACCCTATAGGACAGAGGAGAACTGCCTCTGTTTCTAGAGAGCAGCTGGTAGATTCCAGTTGCCAATTTGTTGGTTAGCAGCTGTAGCTCCTTAACTACTGTACCACCATGGCTCCATTTGTAAGTACAAGGTTAGGATTTCAACAATTATTTTGAGGGAACACAATACAATCCATAGAAGATTCTTTCAGTAGTCACATATCTATTTATTTTTTTATCAGTCCAAATGTATGATCATTTCACCAAAAGCTTCTTCCCATATTTCATCCAAAAGAAGCACAATTATAGATTAGGTCATAGTATTAAAGCACTAACTTTTGAGAAACATTATTTACATTTACTGGTTTACTATTAAACAGATTCATAAATGATTAAAATTAAAATATGCTTGTCAAAATAAGAGATAAATTGGAAGTTTGGTGATAAATTTTATTAAGCGTTCCTTTTACTTACTGGGGGTAATGTTTCTATTGCTAACAAGGGTTTAATGGAAATGGTTATGAAAACATACTCTGTAATGTAAAATATTTTATTGCTTTCCATAGAATTCTTTTATGATCTACAATTCAGGTAAGTACGAGATCAAATTGCAAATCACTATGTATTATAGTATCATTTAAAATTAAATAAATTTAGGTATAGATATTCATATATGCATAAAACTTCTAGAGAATATGTTCCACACTTCTAATAATCATCCATACTCTTTGAATTTTTATAGGAATCCATTAATTTTATTATCAAAAGAAATAATAAAAATATCTCAGGAAATAAAAAGAAATTTTGATTACCTCTACACTTTGAAAGATTTTTACAAATAATCTCATTTCTCTGTAGCTTTATTCCATGAAAATAAAATACTTTTAACTAGTTATAACTTCTTATGAAGTTTCTCCAGTAAAGCTTAATTTTTAAGATATTTTCTGATTTAGCATAGAAAATAGTCTATACACTTTAGGATAAGTTGACATATTATTGCAACTTGGTTTTTATTCTTTCACGTGAAAAGACTGGACATACACTACTTTTTAATTTTACCAAATAATAAATATGATTTTCAGAAGCATGTAATGTTTGAACAACATATACTTCTCAGAATGAATCTAACCTAACCAACTATTGCAGAGAAGTTTGGTAACACCAAGCATGTTACCATTTTGGTAACCTTAAGACTTCCAGTCCAATAATCTTTTAGACAGAATAAGCATCTTATTATAATTCAAGGCATGTAGGGAAGAATTCTGAATCAGCAGAATAACAGCACACCTACTTTGAGAAGCAGTTCTGACTCATAGCAACTCGGTAGGATAGAATTGAATGCCCCAGAGGATTTCCAAGAAGTGACTAGTGAATTTGAATTGTCAACTTTTTTGTTAGCAGCCTGAGCTTTTAACCACTGTGCCACTAGAGCTCTCAAATATCATGTAGAAATTTTACTTCCCATTAACTTAGCACAGTATCCATAGCTTGTTGAACTGGTAACAAAGGATTCAGGGTATACTACTTTTGAACAAAAACACCAAAAAAAAAAAAAAAAAATGATAGAGAGGAGAGACCCAGAGCATGGAGCAATATTTTCTAAGGGAGAACAGAAACTCAGCCTCCAGAGGACAGCCAAGGTTCCCAACTTCAGGGATAAGGCAAGACACCATTGTCTGAATTCACTATAATAAACAAATTTTACCTACTTCACAACTTTGCCTCAGGCTGGCCATAAGCAGGTCCATAACAGAATATTCTTTTTATTTCTCTAATCGATTTTATTAGTGATAAAAAATATATCAAGAAATCAATTTAGATATTTAAAATTAGAGGAATTAAGCATTCTTTAAGAATCCTTTCAATCGCAAAAATCCAAAGTCCAGTCATTATTGCCCATGATCAAGTCTTTCTCAGCAAACCTTTTCAAGTATGATTCCGGAGGTAATAAGATTAGCACCAACAGCCCAAGGCCAATTGCTATGAAGCAGAGGTGAAACATACCTCCACCTTTCAATCTTTATACCAGCTTCTACACCAGCCGTCCCGCTCACAGAATTCTCTAGCCCTCTGCTCTGTTCACTAATTCATTACAGTGGCTGCACAGAACTCACAGACCATACTCACAGTTACGAGATTTATTAGGAAAGTAAACATTTACAATCCAGGATTTAGGATACAGTTTTTTCATCAAGACAGCCTCTTCTCAGACTTGCCCACAGACAGTCCTCTTTCTAGCCCTCAGCCCTTGGACCAGCCTCTGCACTGCTAGAGGAAGTGTTACAAAACTCTTTAGCTCCACCAATAAATGCCCATGGACACCCCACTCCACCAGTAAGCATCAGGCTTGCTAAGAAGAGGGTCAGCAGTGAAGATGAAGGCCCTCCATGGATTGACACAGGGGCTGCAACAATCGGCTCGAGCACAACAACGTCTGCGACAGTGGGGCAGGACCAGGCAGTGTTTGTTTCATTCTGTTGTGCTTATAGGTTGCTATGAATCGGGAGCAACTTGACGGTCATTAAAAACAACAACAGCAATTATTGTTACTTACACATGTACTTTTATATTCCTTTAATATCTGAAATTGGAATATAATATAAAAACAATTTGTTGTTTTGCTAATTACTGCAATCTAATTGGAGAAAATATTTTCTGATGGCTCACTTCCTGATTCAGTACTAATTCCAAGTGTATACTGCCTACTCATACTCTCAAAAAAAAAAAAAATGCTCCCAATGCACTTGAAGCATCACAGATACACAGTCTATCTTCACTGAAACCAAGAACATCATCCCGAACACAAAAACAAATTTAAGAAATGGACATGATTTACAAGAGGAATTCCAACTCTAACTGCCTGCAGAGGAAGATGCTGGAAAAAAAAAAGCCAGTTAATTCATCTACAGAAGACGAAAAGATTGAGAGATCTAAGCTATGGAAGGCAGGGTTAGACTTGAGGTGAAAAACATTGAGATTATTTAAGAGTTTCTACAGAGAAAAATAGGCTTTATGTTCTTTCTTCTATCAACTGAAGAGGGGATGTTTATTCCCTTGTATTTAGGGAGCAGAGTGAGTGTTTAGAACCATCAATGTCACCATTACTGGCAACATGTAGAAATGCAGAAGCTCAGGCCCAACTTCACACCTAATGAACCTGAATCTGCGTATCAGCAAGATTCCCAAGTATTTCACATGCACATGAAAGTTTGAGAAAGAGTTCTATAAAGAAAGTGAACCAGAGGAGCATAGGATTTAAGGATATCAAGCAGGAACAAGGTAAAGATGAGTTTATTATTGGATGCCATTTAGTTGTTTTCAACACATACCAATCCCACGTGACAGACTAGAACTGCCCTATGGGGTTTTCTTGGATGTAATCTTTACGGAAGAGATTATTGCCACATGTTACTCCCATGGAGTCTCTAGGTGGATTTGAACAGCTGACCTTTGGGCCAGCAGCTGGGCACCTAATGGCTGCACCCCCAAACCAACATCCAATCAGGATGGCTTACACAGATAAGGTCCCAGACTGAAAACAGCATTAAGTGAGCATCTACACAGGAAACAATACAGCCGCATACCGAGCTATAGAACGCCAGCCAACTTATTTCTTACCCTCCTTCTACCCAACATAAAAATGGGAAGAAGAATAACAATAATAATTTCTAGAGAAATAAAACCCTCAAAGTAAAAATCTACTATGGATACGAAAACTATACCCTCAGGCCAAATTCATCTCACCACCTGTTTTTGTATAAAGCTTTTTTTGATCCAGCCACATCCATTCCTTTGCTTACTGACTATGGCTGCTTTTGTACCACAAAGGCAGAGTCTTTGATTTGTGATAGTGACTATATGCTCCCCTACCCTGCAAAGCCTAAAATATTTGTTATCTGACCCTTTACTAAAGCAACAAAAAAAATAGCTTACCACACCTTAACAAAAAAAAAGAAAGAAACCAAACCCACTGCCATCGAGTCACTTCTGACTCATAGAGATCCTATAGGCAGAGGAAAACTGTCCGATAGAGTTTCCAAGGAGTGCCTGATATATTTGAACTGCCAACCTTTTGGTTAGCAGACATAGCACCTAAGCACTCTGCAACCAGGGTTTCCAACTGAGAATTCTTAGATAATGATATTTGAGGGTCCAGAGTTTAGAAAAGGAAAAATGATGAACCCTTAACAACTCCAAAGAAACATCCACCATTCAATAATGCCAACCAATGCACATAACTACTAGCGGTGTTATAGTGTCTCACTCTCAGTAGGAACGGAAACACAAGAAATACCAAATATACACATGAAATCTCCCCATGAAAAGATAAACCAAAACACACAAGACAAAAACAAAGGGACTCAGCAGACACAGAGACAATGAAGCGAATAAAAGAAAGCTTACAATAATCAACTAAGAACATTCTTTGTGAAATAACGCATCTTTTAAAGAAAAGAAAAATAGGAGGTTCAAAATAACTAATCAGGGAGCAAGAAAGGTTTCTCAGCAATTAAAGGATAACAAAGTTTTGTGATTTTGTTTTATTACTTCTGGTTTTTAATCAGTAAAGAACGACTAGGTGATTGAGTCAAAAAACTCTTCCTGATAGTAGCGAAAGAGGGGAAGTTATAGTCCAGAAAGTGGAAAGCAAACAGGAACACACTAGCTAGGATGTAATACAAGAAAGCCTAAAATGTAAATTAAAGAATTTCCAGGGACGGGAGGGCGGTCGGTGAAAGAGAAGGGAGATTATTTTGAACAAAAACCACAAGAAGATTTTCTAGCACAAGAAGAACATGTGTCTCCTTTAAACAGTGCCCAGCAAAATGGATATAAGAAGATCTACACCAAGGCACATTCTTAGATAATTTTCGACAATCAGAGGAAAGAAAAAAAAAAAAAAAGAGGATGATCCTAAAAGGAACGTTGTTCATTGTTGCCCTGTCAGTTCTGACTCAGGTATGTTGGGATAGAACTGTGTTCCTCCACAGGTTTTTAAGACGGTGACCTTTCAGAAGCAGATTGTCAGGCTGATCTTCCCAGAACATCCAACTTTTGGGTTAGTAGTTGAGCAATGAACCATATGCACCACTCAGAGACCTTTCTGAAAGGATTAGTATTGTCATCATATAAAAATAACAAAGAAATAACAATGGCATTGGTCTTCCTAAAAGCAGAGATTTTTCATATGTCAAGCGAAATCATTTCTTACCTAAGTTTCTAAATCACTCCAAATTAGTCGTAAAAAGATAGGGTAGAAATGAAATTTCTTGACATCAAAGATGTCAAATGTTACCTGTCATGTAGTCAAGACCACAAGAGAAACACTATGATAGAAAAAGATATAGAATTTTAAAATGAAGGATCTGAAGAGAAAGGCAAAGGGAATTCCCAAAACAGTCTTTTGTGTTGATACTGGCAAGCAACAGTGCTGACCAGAGCAGAATCATGTTAGGTTTTAGGATCAGTGCCTCAAGGAAAAACAAAATTAGAGCTGATACATTGATAAAGAAGGTTGACTCTGCAGAACTGTAAAGCAAAGAACATTTTACTGAGTTCTTGGAGAGGATGACAGGGCTGAGGCAGATGTTCAAGAAAACTAACTTCTAAAAAAGAAAAAGATTATCCATAGCCAAAAAAGTAAATGTTGTGCAAGAACAAAAATGTAATTATAGTATGATACTTGGCTTGCCAGATAATCATTTTTTGCATAGTTATATAAGTCAAAGGAATAACTATAAGGTTACCAATATTAATAATAATAATATAGTATACACAGATAAGGAAACTCTGGTGGTGTAGTAGTTAAGTGTTACACATGCTAACCAAAAGGTCAGCAGTTCAAATCCACCTGAGCTTCTTGGAAACTCCATTCTACTCTGTCCTATAGGGTCACTATGAGATAGAATCAACTTGATGGCAGTGAGTTTTTGGTTATACACAGTGGAAGCAAGAGCTAGAGGTATAATAGAAGTAAAATTTATAATTACCAAAATAAGGAATCAGTTACAATGTCCACAAATGGCAGAACAAAACATTTCATTATGCAACTATTAGTTAGATGTACGGAGGTAAATGCCAGAATCAAAACAACTGAAAGAGTCTGTAACGAATGTCTGTAGAGAGTTGGAAGATAGTTTGGGGAAAATGGAATCAGTGACTATTTTTAATAACCTTTGTAAATCAGTTGATATATTAAATTTTGGTCTTTAACTTAAAATATTTTTGAAAAATTATAAAAGTAAATAAAATATCCCTACTTCCTGCATGAACATGATAATCTTATAACATTTGAACAATTCTCCACAATTTATGTGTAAATACAGAAAGGCTGTTTAGTATCTCTTGAGAACTATGATGACAGATATGCCCCTGAAGGTCTATGAGAATTTATGAAAATATAGACTAAAATAAAATTTAGACAACTCACGTTCTCTTTAAATGAGCTCTTGTACTATAACAAACTGTATGTTATCTGAGATTCCCAGATTGTCTTGATGCTGATATTAGTAATTTTTCGTATTGCAAAAAAGTAGCTTCGTATGCTTAGACATTACTAAGTCCCAGGTGTGTTGAAACCCAGAGCTCCATTTTACATTGCTTCTTGGCCTCTTTAATTTAATTCTATGATTCAGAATGCCTCCAGATTTGATCTATGTGTTGTCCAAACGCTGCCGGTAGCCTAGTGTAAGATTTAATATTGTTTATTGCCAAATATGTCTCCAAAAGTTTTAATCCCCTTATCTCTCCATTACTTGTTTGTAAAGCAGGCTAATGCAATATTGGAGTCAGAGCTGAGTCAATGCAGAAGCAGTTCTAAATAAGAGGAAGGAAACTTGTCAGCTGTTAGAGTTTCAGCAGAACATCTTAAACTACTTCTCTAAACTTTTAAACATAGCAAGGCTTGAGGCTTTTTTATTTTTACTTTTTTTTTTTTTATCTGAGTAACACTTGTAAACCAGGTTCTTGTAAAGGATTTTATTTACTGTGTCTAATTTGATGGAGATTGTTTTCTTTTTAAGATAATTAGAATAGAGAGCTAGTAACTAAGGGAATCAAGATCCTAGTTCCATTTCTATCATTTATTCAATGTATTTCACAAATACTTAATGAACACCTCAAAGCCCTGTCCCAAGATACCAGATTTGTTGGCCAGACAGGATAGAAGAAGACCCACTTCCTAGAAAAATTATTAACCCTTTGCTTTTATGAGTTTTCTACAAAATTTGAAGTCCTTGATTAAAAGACAATGTCAGGCCTTAGAATGTTCTCTTTCTGAAAAATAACTAACACTTAAAACCCAGACCCAGTGCTGTTGAGTCGATTCCACTCACAGAGACCCTATAGGATGAAGCAGAACTGCTCCACAGTCTCCAAAGGTCACCCGGTGGATTCGAACTTTCAGCCTTCTGGTTAGCAAACATAGCACTTAACCACTACACCACCAGGGTTCGAGGCTAACACTTAGAGGAGGACTATTCCAAAGCATAGATTTGGCTTCATATCAAGCCTTGATTTTAACTATGACACATAATTATAACAACCCTGAAAAAGGCAGAAGAAAACAATCAGAGTTCTGTCTCTCCTTAGCCACCTTTACCTTGTTTTTAAAAATATTTGGAATATTAACTTTCCTTTTGTTATTGTCCAAGGTGGATGTGTTCATAAGTCAACAATACCCAATTTGAATCATTTTAACGTTATAAGGGACTTTTCCGGTATCTCAGTGTCTACCCTGGATGGGCCTCCACTTAAACACTAATTCCCCGACTAGTCCTTTCTTTCCTGATCGCTGTACCAATTCACAGCTCTTAAGGCACTTCTCTAAATCTTTTATATGGTAGTGAGTACTAAGACAGTAGAAGTAATAAATATGTTAAGAAAGTAAGACTTGAAGTTCTTTAAAGAAAATAACCTAAAATAATTTTGTGCCCCTTTAAATCTGTTAATAAACACAGAGAAAGGAAGCACTGAAAAAAGCCTGTTGCTTTCAAGTCAGTTGTGACTGATAACAACCCTCCAGGACACATTCGAACAGCCCCACAGAGTTTCCAAGTAGAGCCCGCTGGATTCAAACTGCCGACCTTTTGGTTAGCAGCCTTAGCATTTAACCACTACACCACCAGAGTTTCAAGGAAACATTAGTTCTTGGATATCCATGGGGTATTTTTATTCTGTTCTGTTCAATTTTGCTGAGTTAAGAAAGACGGTAAAAGCCATTAAGGCTTTAAAAACACTGACACTCACAATAAGTAGGAATGGGTGGACTGAATTGCTTACTCACAGACGTTTGAGTTAGTGAAACGATAACATCACTTTATTTAAACAAAAATTAAACTCCACAAAAATTCAGTTCAATTCTTCTGGTGTAATCTCTTCCCTCCCTATCTAAAATAATTACTGTGCTTTGCATCCATTAGGGCTACTTTTGAGTCTTTAAAAATCTCTTGCTGTCTAGTCAATTCTGATTCCTCATGACGCTACAGGACACAGTAGGACTGGTGGATTCAAACTGCTGACCATTTGGTTACCAGTCAAGCTCTTAGCCACTGTACCACCAAGTTCCCACATTAAGTTTCAAATATCCTGTTTATGTGAATATAATGTGCTTTTCTCTCAAACATAAATAACTCGGTATTTCTGCCGCGTCTCGTGTGTGTGTTGTGTGCCGTGGCATTAATTCCAACTCATAGCAAACTTTTATACCAGAGTAGAACCGACTCATAGTTTCTGAGGCTTTAATCTTTACAGGACAAAGTCATCAAGTCTTTTCTTCTTCAGGGACACTGAGTAGGTTCAAACTGCCTACTTTTCTGTTAGCAGCTGACCACTTAACCATGTCCCACCATGGCTCCTTATGTCTCTTGTACTGAAATTGAATCCATAAGAATAATCATTTGTTTGATCCTACCAGCATTTTCTCACCAACAGTCATTCTTTTTGTATCTGCTACCTCTTCTTACAACTAGTTTTATACTTAATGCACACACCACATTTCCTTCAGTTCACTATTCCAGTGATCAATGTGACAGCCATTAAAAGCTAAAGGTAACTATTTTTATTTGAAGCATTTGAAGACCAGATTATCACAACTTGCAAGTTTGTCCTTTGTCATTCCTCCTGATGACATCAATTGAGATTCAACACCTTCTCAATCACAATTCCAGCAAGATTTTATACAAAAATGGGTAGGCTGATTCCGACATTCATTGGAAATGGAAAGACCTAGAATAGCCAAAACAGCTTTGAAAAAGGAGAACAAAGCTGGAGAAATGATGGTACCTGATTTCAAATTTTATTTTAAAGCTACAGGAGTCAGAGAGGGTGGAATTGAGGAAAAGATCGACAAATAGATCAACAAAACAAAATAGAAAGTCCGGAAATAAACCCATAAATACATAAACAACTGATTTTTTACAAAGGTGCAAAGGCATTAATGGAAAAATGGCAGTCATTTCAACCAATGGCACTGGAAAAGTTGGACATCTATGAGCAAAAAAAGGTGGGGAATGGGGATCTCAATCTGTACCCCATATCATACATAAAAATTAACTGGAAATGGGTCTTCTTAGTCGTCTAGTGCTGTTACAACAGAAAATCAGAAGTGGATGGCTTTAATAAAGGAAAATTTAATTTTTTTACAGAAAAGTTAAGATTAAGTCCAAATCCAGAGCATCACCTCCTGGAGAAATGGTTCTCTTTGGCTCTGCAGGAGGATCCTTACAGTCAATCATCCCCTGAACTGGGAGTTTCTGAGGCATAGGGACCCCAGGTCCAAAGAATGTACTCTGCTCCCAGCACTACTTTCTTGGTGGTATGAAGTTCCCTCACTGTCTGCTTGCTTCCCTTTCCTTTATATTCCAAGAGACCGCCTCAAGGCACAATACAATCTTACAGATTAAGTCCTGACTCACTAACACAACTACTAGCCACCCTGCTTTATTATTATCATAGAGGCAGGATTCACAACATATAGGAATATCATGCAATGCCAGGAATCATAGTCTAGTCAGATCATTACACATAATTTTGGGGTGACATAATTCAATCCATGACATGAATCGTAAGCACAATTTTAAACCACAACACTACAAAACTAATAGAAAAAAATATGGGATAAAATGTTTTGTGACCTTACATTAGACAAATTGTTCTGAGATGCAATATAAAAAGTCTGGTACATATAAGAAAATGATAAATTTCATATTCTCAAAATAAAAAATGTCTGCTCTTGGACAAGCACTGTGAGGAGAATGAAAACAGACACTTCAATGTTTCAGAAAATATTTAGAAATCATTTATCTGATAAATTAAATAAACAAGCAATTAAAAATTGGGCAAAAGTTTTGAACATACAAGTCACAGAAAGGTATGTGGATGGCAATTTATCACATGGAAAGATGTTCAACATCATTGGTCATTAAATCAAAGCAAATCCACTGCCATCAAACCAAATGCTGACCCTACTCATAAGGACAGACTAGAACTGCCCATAGGATTTTCAAGGCTGTGAATCTTTATGGAAGTACACTGTCCGCATCCTTCTCCCACAGACCAGCTAGAAACTCCATAGGGTTTCCAAGAAGCACCTGGTGGATTTGCATTGCTGACATTTGGTTAGCAACTGAACTCTTAAGCACTGCACCACCAAAGCTCCTTAGTCATTAAAACAAAGAAAAGCACTGCTGTGGAGTCGATTTCATCTTATAGTGACCCTATAAATCACAGTAGAACTGCCCCACAGAGTAGCCAAGGAGCGCCTGGCAGATTTGAACTGGCTACCTTTTGGTTAGTAGACATAGCACATAACCACTACACCATCAGTTTCCTCTTAGACATTAGGGCTAAACAAATTAAAACCACAATAGAATACCACTACACAGCTACAGGAATGACAATCAGAATATATGATTGGCAGCGAGAAAATCAAGTGCTGTTAAAGAGTTAACTTTCCATTTCATCCAACATCTGACAAATCTACTGTTGACAATTGTGAGAACATGTTTGCCACGCGCAGGTGGTAGAAGAGAATGAAATTACACATGAAAATGTGCTTCAGCTGTGCCACAGTGCTACCATGCTGGCCGAGAAAGAAGGGGCTTGAATTTCATGGGATTTTATATTTTAATTAAAAAAATTCGAATTAGAGACAAGATTTCCAAAACCCAAAATATATATATGTGTGTATAGCACTTTTTCTTTTGTTTCTCTGCTATTTCATTTCTAGATTGAGGAACAAAAGTTAAACTCACTGAAGTGTAATGCAGGCTAACTCTGCTAAGCTTAACTACTGAGCATTAGTATGTTTTCATCTTTCATTATCTGACTTTTTATTACAGTTGAATAACTGTTTTTTAAGTTCCCTTCAGAATTATGATCAAAGCTTTTGCAAGAATTTTGTAAACAAAAAATGCTGAAATAATATGTTCTCTTATTTGTCTGTAAGGAAAACCTAAGGTTCCTATCTCGTTGTGAGGTGTCTTCAAATTAGTTCCAACTCATTGAGATCCTACACACAACAGAGCAAAACACTGGGCCATCCTCACAGTTATTTGAGCCCATTGTTGCAGCCAGTGTGCCAATACAACACATGCAATGTCTTCCTCGTTTTCTCTGACCATCTACTCTACCAAGTATGATGGCCTTCTCCGTGGACCGATGTCTCCTAGTAACAGGTCTAAAGTGTATGAGATGAAGCCTCTCTGTCTTTGCTTGTGAGGAGCTTTCTGGCTGCACTTTATTTGTCATCTGGAGTCCATGGTGTGTTCAGTGTTCTTTACCAACGCTGTAATTCAAAGGTGTCAATTCTTCTTCTGTCTTCCTTATTCATGGTCCAGCTTTCACATACATGTGAGCTGATTGAAGACACCATGGCTCGGGTCAGACTCACCTTAACCTTAAGGTGAGATTTTTGCTTTTTAATACCTTAAAAGACAACTTTTGTAGCCAATCTACCCAGTTTAATGTGTTGTTTTAATTTCTTTATTACTTCTTCCATAGGTATTGATTGTGGATCCAAGTAAAATGAGATCCTTGACAGTTTCAGTGTTTTCCTCATATATTTGACATGGCTTTTTGGTCCAACTGTAAAGATTTTTGTTCTGTGTATGTTAAGGCACAATATACACAGAAGGCTGTAGTCCTTGAGTTCCATCGTTAAGTACTTCAAGTCATCTATACTTTCAGCAACTAGATTGTTTTATTGCTTGTTTGTTTTATTTTTTTCCTTCTATCAATTACCGGATAAAGAAACAGAATGGGAAGACTCCTTTAATCCCTTCCTCTTACTCCTCAGTTCTTCCCTAGGAAGAGATTATCATCACTAGTGTACTGTAGATGAAAGCTTACAGAATGAACCAACTTCTTATTAAAGAGTTAGTACACATGTTTTGTGACACTGGTTGCCAACCCCACGTGTCAACACTCTCCTTTTCTAACTTAGTTGCGCAGTCACCAGTGTTCCTGTGCCCTCCTACCTTCTAGTCTTTATATCTGGGCTGCTGTGCCCCTTTAGTCTCATTTTGTTTCATGGGCCTGTTTAATCCTTGGATGAAGGCTGACCTTTAGGAGCAACTTCATTACTGAGCTAAAAGGGCGTGAAGGGGCCATACTTGGGATTTCTCCAGTTTCTGTAAGGTCGGTAAGTCTTACCTTTTTCGTAAGTTAGAATTTTGTTCTACGTTTTTCTCCAGCTTTGTCTAGGATCCTCCATTGTGATCCCTGTCAAAGCAGTCAGTGGTGGTAGCCAAGCACCACCTAACTGTGCGGGACTCAGTCTGGTAGAGGTTGTGGTGGTTCTGGTCCATTAGTCCCTTGAACTAATCTTTTTCCTTATCTCTTTGGTTTGTTCATTCTCCTTTGCTCCGGATGGGGTGAACCAGCAGAATATCCTAGAGGGCTTCTGATGAGCTTTTAAAACTTTAGATATTACTCACCAAAGTAGAATGTAGAACATTTGCTTTATAAATTATTTTTGCTTATAGCAGATTGTTAATGATCCCTTATACAGTCTTTATGCTGGGTTATTCAACAGATAGCCCAGTTTCTATGGTTATTTGTTCAGCACACAGACTGAATGACAAATGTGAAAGGATACAATCCTGATGCACACTTTTCCTGATTTTAAACCATGTAGTATTTCCTTGTTCTGGTCAAACAGCTGCCCTTTGGTCTAAGTACAGATTGTTCACAAGCACAGTTAAGTATTCTGGAATTCCCATTCTTACAATGTTATCTGTAATTTGTTGTCATCCACACACTCAAATGCTTTTGCACAGTCAATGCAACACAGTAAACAGCTTTCTAGTATTCTCTGTTTTCAGCCAAGATCCACTTAACACCAGCCATGATATCTATTGTTCCACATGCTCTTCTGACTCCAGTTTGAATTGCTTGCAGTTCCTCGTCAATGTATAGCTGCAACTGTTTTTGAATTAGCTTTAGCAAAACCTCACTTGCATGTAATATTAATGATATTTCTGCAGTTAGTTGGATCATCTTTCTTTGGATAGGCATAAATATGGATCTCTTCCAGTCAGCTGACTAGGTAGTCATCTTCCATATTTCTTGGCACAGACAAACGAGCACTTCCAGTACTACATCTGTTTGTTGAAACATCTCAACTGGTATTCTGCCAGTTCCTGAAGCCTTGCCTTTTGCCAATGCCTTCAGTGAAGTGTGGACCTCTTCCCTCAGTACCCTCAGTTCTTGATCATGTTCTGCCTTCTGAAAAGGCTGAATGTCAATCAACTCTTTTCATTATAATGACTCTGTGTTCCCTCTTCTTTTGATGTTGCTGTGGCTCATTCAACATATTCTTCAGAGGATACTTCACTATTGCAATCAAGGCTTGAATTTTTCTTCAGTTCTGTCAGCTTGAGCAATGCCAAGTTTGTTCTTCATTCTTGGTTCGTAACTCTAGGCCTTTGCACATTTAACTATAATATTTTACTTGTCTTCTTGAATGACCCTTTGAGATCTTCTGTGCAATATCAAGTTTCAAAATCTCATCTGACATCCCTTTTGATCTTTTCTTTCTTTTCTGCTTTTTTAATGACTTCTCGCTTTCTTCGTATATGATGCCCTTGACATCATTCAACAATTCGTCTGGTCTTCAGTCATTAGTGTTCAATATGTCAATATGTCCTTGAGATGGCCTCTATATTCAGATGGAATATATTCAAGGTCCCACTTTGGTTCCATAGACTTGTTCTAATTCTCTTCAGCTTCAACTTGCGTAAGAGGAATTGATCGTCACTTCTGCAGCTTGCCCCTGGCCTTGTTCCAACTGATGATATTGAGCTTTTTTACTGTTTCTTTCCACAGATATAGTTGAGTTGATTCCTGAGCATTCCATCTGGTGAGGTCCACATGTATAGTCACTGTTTATGTTGTTGAAAATGGTATTTGCAATGAACTTGTGGTCTTGTAAAATTCTATCATGCAATCTCTGGCATTGTTTCTATGACCAAGGCCATATTTTCTAACTAACAATCCTCTTTGTTTATACCTTTTGCATTTTAATCATCAGGAATTATCAATGCATCTTTTTTGCATGTTTGATCAACTTCAGACAGCAGAGGTTGGTAAAAATCTTACATTTCTTTACCTTTGTCTCAATGGCTGATGCGTGAATTTAAATAATAGTGGTATTGCCCTCTCCTCTTTGTAAGTGTATGAATATTATCCTATCACTGACAGCATTTCTGCTTCAGGATAGATCTTGAAATGTTCTTTTTGATGATGGATGTGATGCCATTCTTTTTCAATTTGTCATTCCCAGCATTGTCAATTTCATGATTGTCAGAATTCAAAATGGCCCATACTAGTCTATTTCAGCTCACTAATGCCTAGGACATTGATGTTCATGCATTTCATTTCAGTTTTGATGACTTCCAATTTTCATAGATTCATTCTTTGTACATTACATGTTCCAATTATTAATAGATATTTGAAGCTGTTTCTGCTCCTTTTGAGTTATGCTGCAGCAGCAAACAAAGCACCTGAAATCTTGACCCCATACATTCCAATAAAGTCAACTCTACTGGAAGGGAGCTCTTCTCCAGTTGTATTTTGAGAGGCCCATTTGACAGTGTACCTCTGCTATTCTTAGATTTTCATTGGTTAAATTTTCCAGAAGTAGACTGCCAGGTCTTTTGTCCTACCCTTCCTAGTCTGTCATAGTCTCGAAGCTCAGCTGAAACATGTCTACCATGGGTGACCCTGCTAGTATTTATAATACTAGTAGTATAGCTTCTAGCATCATAGCAACACACAAGCAGCCACAGTACAGCAAACTGACAGACATGAGGAAAAGATTTCTATAAATACACAAAATTATTATGTCTGTATTATGGATTCAATTTTTTCCCCTCAAAACTTTCATCCAGCTGCCTAGGCCAAGATTACCAGTGTTGTGTGATTGTTCACCAAGTTTGTTATCTGATGTAATTTTTCTATGTGTTGGAAATTGTACCTCTATGATGTCAATGAGACAGGATTAGGGGAAGTTATGCTGAGGCTGGACTCAATCTTCAAAACTGGGTTGTCTCTTAAGTCAGTCTCTTTTGAGATATAAAACAGAGAAGTGAGCAGAGAAACAGAGGGACTTCCTATCACCAAGAATGAAGGAACACTTCCTTTGAACATGGAGACCCTGTGCTGAGAAGCTTCTAGAATGGAGGAGATTGATGATGAAGACCTTTCTCCAGAACCAACAGAGATGAAGCTCTTCCCTGGAGCTGGCACCCTGAATTTAGGTTTTTAGCCTCTTAGACTGTGAGAGAATAAATTTTTCTTTATTAAAGCCACCTGCTTTTGGTAATTATGTTACAGTAGCACTAAATTAAGATTGTCTGTAGATACAGAAAAGTTAATGTTTCGTATAGGGCACTGTACTTCAATGTTGGACTGTTCCTTTCATCTTCTATTACTTTTTTATTTCTATACTTATATTAATAGAATTTGCTTAGTAACTTTTGTTAAAGCATGTTGTGCCATTCTTGTTTTCTCCAACTCTGTGCTGCTGGAAAAAGAAAATCTGTTAAAAATCAGAATCGGACAAGAAGACACAATATAAATCTAATTCCAAAGTAACATGTCTAAATTAACACACGTTATAAGAAGACCCAAATCCCATGTTTGGGAGAGGGGAAACCAATACTTGGAGAAGGACATCATGCTTGGTAAAATCGAGGGTCAGTGAGAAAGAGGAATACCCTCCTCAAGACGGATTGATATAGTGGCTAGAATACAGGGCTCGAACACAGCAGTGGTTTGGAGGATGACGCAGGGATAGACATTGGTCCTATGTTGTTGTACAGAGTCAATATTACTTACTCAGTGGCACCTAACAACAAAAATCTAATCTAAGCTAACATAACATAA
Source organism: Heterohyrax brucei (assembly GCA_028571685.1). Taxonomy (NCBI): domain Eukaryota; kingdom Metazoa; phylum Chordata; class Mammalia; order Hyracoidea; family Procaviidae; genus Heterohyrax; species Heterohyrax brucei. Next base: position 94,033,514 of record CM053146.1, read on the forward strand.
TAAAAACGAAGAATGAAAGACAAGAAGGGGTCAACTTCTCTAGATAGCATGTGTTTATGGACAGTCGCTTAACTGGAAGAATTAAGACAAAGTAGAAACATCTCATCAAAATCTTTCCCAATCAAGCCACATAGACTGAATGAAATAGTCACTTAAAACAGTACTTTAAAGAGCAGCATGAACTTTTCATTTCTCCCAGATCTCCCAAGTCTCATCTAAGGCAAGATATTCTCGTGGGGAATTTTCTTCCTTAAAATGAATGCTGCGTTCAAACGACGTGACAATTGTATTTCCTCTCAGGTTACGGCTGTTTGTCCTGGACTCTGGTTTCTCTTGCTTATTAGGAGGTAGAAATTAAAAACAGTTGGATCAGTCGTAAACCTGGTCACCAAAAAACATGTACTGACTGTTACTGAGACACATTTTGGCCTGGTCCTGTCCCTTACCTATCATCATAAGTGGGGTCTCATTCTCTCAGCCACCCAAGAATATTACATCAGATGGGATTTTTCTCCTCTTCAGTAGCCTTGAACATTTTTTTCCCTTAACGTCATCTCTACTATGTTACCTGCCACTCCTTTGCCCTTCCCTTCTCATAAATTTCATCCACTAGTAAATATTTACAAAGTCCTAAACTCAGAGCCAGACAGGTCTTTGACAGTGAACAGACCCTGCTTCTCCCTGCAGAGACAACTAACATGAATATAAACAAAAGACAACCACAAATTTGACCTTGTGATCTCTCACTTATCATTGTAACTTGCATTGTAACTTCTTCACCCAGCATATGCCTTCTCAAAACAGTATTTCAATAACTAAATTTTTAAAGTTTTTTTCAAAAGGAGCAGTAGCTTTTGGAGATACTTGTTGCTAATATTTTTACACCACTTTCAGAGTGCCACAAAGTGAAGAAAAGAGGCAATTATCCTGTAGTTATAAGAATGATACTGAGAACTTTCCACAAAGTTTTACTCTTCTGGCTTAAAACTAACAAAACTTGGGAAAGGGTGATGCACTCAGCCCCTAATAAAAAGATTGGCAGATAGGATCTTAGACATCTGCTTCCCAAAAACCATCATTGAGAACTCTAGAGAACACAGTCCTACCCCAATACACATGGAATAACTATGAGGTGGAATCAGCTCAACTAATTTGTTGGATTTTTTGTTTCTTCTGTTTTATTTGTTCTTAGAAGGGATGAAATGTCATCCCTAAATTTTAGCATTTTTTTTTTTTGTTGGTTTCACAGTTAACTCCTATAGATTTGTAATAGATGATGTAAAGGTGTTAGCTGACTAGTTTCTGCCTCCAGTAAAAGGTGTTAGAGCAGAGTTTTGTGGCCTAGGCATTTAATGCTGCAGTTAAGAACAAGACCATTAGAATCACTTGGGAATTCAAGAAAACAAGACAAAACAAAACTTGTCCCAATTAAAAACTGATTTTTTTCAAAGCCCTTTGGTTACTGCTAATGCAGCCAGAACTGAGTTATAAACCACTAGCCCCTCATAGTATTCACTTATGAATCTGTGCACTTCCTCTGCCGGAGTCAGCTAGCTTCTTAGCTTTTTATTTACTCCTCCCATTTCCGTATTCTCACGCTGGTTTCTTTTTTAATTGATAGAGTACATATCTTTTTATCATTTCAATTTATCCTTGTGCAAAATGCTTATGGAGACACTTCATGTTTTGCTGACTGCCGACAACAGAGTTTTTAGTTGGTCTCTTTCTTGTGTCAAACTCCTTGAATAGTCCCACCTAGATCATTTCTGACTTTTGCCACAAAGCGTTTCATTGCTACCTTAACTTCTGAAATGTCATCCCGGAGCCCAACTGACAAGCATTACAGAGATAACCTTGATGACTGTAGCAATCAGAAGGATATTTTCACTGATTCAACACCATCGTTGGCAGATTTTCCACAGTTCATAACAAATGACAGTGCATTTTCTGTCAAGCAAAAAACAACCAGCGATTCTAGCAGTACCAGTACATATCAATGAGGAAGGTATTTTCCTTTGGAAAAAATCAGTCTAAGAAAAAATTATTCCAGGGACATGTACAAAAGTAGAATTACTTATGCCTTTTTATGTGTGGATTAAAAGCAAGGAACTATCATTTATTTTTAGTAAGTGTATATAACTCTACAAATGTCTACTTAAATTCTATATTATGATCAGTAGAGTAGTGGTAAATGTAAGTAGAAAAGAGGGAAGAAACGAGAGAGGGAAGAAAAAAGAGAAAAATAAAAGGAGAAAAAGGAGACGCAGTATTTCAAAAGACTGAAAGAAGACACTAGCATCAAGATGGAAAAGCTGGAGTCAATTCAGTTTACTTGGGGTACAGAGTCTCTTGTTAAGTGTCATCTTAAGCATCCTCTCCTTCAGGAAACTACTTACAGATCCCCCAAGAGAACTGGTCCCTCCTAAATACACACACACACACAATTACACTATTATACTACTCTGTCACTATATAAATGTCTGCTTTCCCAGTAGACTAAAAACTTAAATGGAATTTTGTTTAAGAAACTTGCTCACACAGAAGAGCTATCTAATGAGTATTGTCCCTGTTGTCAGTAGAAGAATGTTGTAATTTAATGACAATTAAATTTACGAATGGTAACATTATATCAATTTCCCAAGTTCCTAAAATCAAGGCTTCATAATTTTAACAAGTATAATGCTGGTAAGAAATAAGGGTTAACGGAAGGCATATTCCAGCTTCACTGAGCAAAACTGGTTACCTAGAGGTTTTTCTTTACATTGCTTCAATAATTTTTCCTGGTACCATAGAGTTTTGCCTTCATTAAATTGTAAAGATCAAATTGACACTTTCAATAATAGTTCAACTTAAATTTAAGGCAAGTCGTGGAAGGTTCTGAAAACACAAACCATCAAGAACCACAACATTTATACTCAACATGTTCAAAAGTCACTTTCATCTAGCCCATTCCCACAGTTTTCCACCAAAATCTAATAATCTTCTCTTTCAATTTCTCTGAATATTAGTGTACAACCCCCATACACATGAGTGTGTGAACTACCTACACCCTATCTCCTTCAGTTTTCACATCCAGTTAATGAGTGTATATTATTAATTATGCTACTTAAATGGATAAAATATTGAAGTAGCCAAGGAGTTTATTTTAACTGGATCCACAATCAATGCCCACGGAATCAGCAGTCCAGAAATCAAATAATGCATCTTATTAGGCAAATCTGCTACAAACGATCTCTTTAAGTGTTAAAAAGCAAAGACGTCACTCACAAGACTAAAGTACACCTGATCCAAGCCATGGTGTTTTCCAGAGCCTTATATACATGCAAAATCTGGACAATGAATAAGGAAGACCAAAGAAAAATGGATGACTCTTAATTATAGGGTGGGTGGAAAATACTGAATAGACCACAGAAAAATGAACAAATCTGTCTGGGAAGACCTATAGCTAGAATGTTCATTACATTCAAGGATAGTGAGATTTTCTCTCACATGTTTTGGACATGTTATCAGCAGGGACCAGTCCCTGGAGGAGGATACCATACTTGATAGAGTAGAGAGCAAACAGACACAGTGGCTGCAACAATGAGCTCAAGTACAATTGTGTACCGCCTGGTGTTTCCTTCTGTTGTACCTAGGATTGTGTGAAGTGGAACCAACACAACAGCACCTAAAAACAACAACATTTTTGCATGCATCTCTCCTTCTCCATCTACAAAGACACTTTCTGGATTCAGATCATATCACTTTCGTAAGGATAAATAAGATCATCTCCAACTGGTACCTATCTATCTCTCCACATTTTCTCCATTAGTCATCTTCAACCTGGTTTTACTCTGGGAAATACAGTAGATAACATCCAAGGGTACACAACCAAGTTTTAATGAAACTGCAAAAAAAAAAAAGAAGAAGAAGAAGAAAATGAGTAAATAAAGCATTAAAATAATTTATTCATGACTACAATTATTAGTGGTATCTCAGTAGCAGTCACTTTCAAAGGGTCAAGGAGAGAAAAGATAGGCAGTGGGTTTCATGTACCTCCAGGCCCTGGGAGTAGCTTGTTCTTCCCCAGTGAATCAAATCAGAAAATAAATACATAGCATTACTAACAAAGAATACCTCCTGTCTTAGTCATCTGGTACTGCTCTAACAGAAACACCATGAGTGAAAGAAAAGTTTATTCTCACACAGAATGGCTAGAAGTCCAAATTTTGGGTGCTGGCTCCACAGGAACGCACTCTCTCTCTGCTGGCTCTGGAGGAAGGACCTCAGGCTGCATCCGTCTTTCTTTGGTCTGAGAGCATCTTGGCACAGGAAATGCAAATCCAAGGCACATGCTCTGCTCTCAGTGCGGCTTTCCTCTAGGATGAAGGTGGTGCAAGCCACACTCTAGGGAAACTCCTTAGTGAGGAGGGTGTTATGATCCCAACCTAATTCTCTTTAATATCATGTCTCTTAACCATAGGCAGAGATCAGGGTTTACAGGATAGGAAAAGGACAAAGTGGAGGACAGTCACACAACACTAGAAGGAAATCATGGCTCACTCAAATTAATACACGCACTTTTGTTGTTGCTGGGGCACAATCTGTGACACCTCCCAACACCGTGTTTGACAAGTACAGCACTGTAATACCACCAGCATAGGATACAACTCAAAACTTTCAAGTTTGGTGTTGTTTGTTGGTTGTTTTTTTTTAACTTTTGTTCATAAAAATCTTGACAAGAAATACCAAGTGTTCGCCAAATTTCCTCTGTATTGTAAGACTTTGAGTAATTATTTTGCCTCCTTTTTCCCCTTTCATATTTAATTATTTTGAAATGCTTTTATTTTCTATTAAGAAACATTATGATTTCTCATGAACAGATCTTAATTACCTAGATATATTTAGAGATCAAATTCATACCTAAAATGGTTGCAGGGTTATTCAGTTAGTAAGGCTATGCTACTGAGGGCTTTTCCCTAGAAGGATCTTCTGTATATTATTCCTTTTGCTGGTTTTATATTTGCTTACAACTAGAAAAAAAGATGAAGAGATACTGGAAAGATAATCTGCTGACAATACAGTTTAGGTCTTTCCCAGGGTAAAGCTACTTTAGTCTCCCAGTGAAAACGTTATTGCTCATTAATTGAATCAATTGAAATTGGATATCTTTTACCTCAGGTGATTCACCGTTTTAGATGGTTAAGCCCGCCAGCCTGCTGCCATAGATCTCCTCAAATCAGTGTCAGCAGCAGCCCAGGCAGTCACTGTTTATTTGTAATTATGTTGTTAAGGATGGAAATGAGTGAAAACGGTAGAAAACTACAGTAGCTGTGCTGAACGGATTCTGGACTCTAAATCTTTGGGGCTGTCCTATAAAGACCAAATTATATCACTGAGTAGAAGCAGGAGGAAAAAATAGTGTCAAGCTGTCAACACAGGAAAAAATAGAGGTATCACTTGTCAATAATTTAAGAGACTGAAATACAACCTTTCTTAAGCAATTTGTGTGTGTGTGTGTGTGTGTCTATTCGACAGAGCTGTCAAAACTACAGGACTTTTTTTTCTTCAAAAGCCACTCTGCTTGAAAATTTTAATATCTGTTACTTTTCTTTCTTAGATACACAATGCTCTCATAAGCCCTTACAGTTTTACCCACTGTTGCACTGTATCTTCAACCTGAACATCAAGCTCTGCATTAACAACTGAAAAATCCTTACTCATTCTAGAAGGTTCGGCTCATAGTCTACCTTCTCTGTGAAATTTTCCCAGATTGCTTTAGGCGGACTTGTATTCTCACACTTCTATTTTCCCAGTGTGCCCCTTTATAATAATTACTTTCTGTTGAAATAAGTTGAATATTTCTTGAGGATGGAGACAATATAGTTGGATCTTTGTTTTCTGAAAGCCAAGTACATTTTCAAGCACAGATTTTGGAAACTGTGGGTGTCTACAGAAACAGAACCAGAACCAGTGAGGGGTGTGTGTGTCTGTGTGTGTGTGTGTGTGTGTGTGTGTGTGTGTACACATATACAGAGAGAGAAAAAAATTTGTTGTAAGAAATTTGCTCATGATATTGTGGAGGCTGGCAAGTCCAAAATCTGTGGGTCAGGCAACAGACTGGAAACTCTTGCAGACTTGGGTCCCAAAATCCACAGGTCAAGTATGACAGGAGGAACAGAGAGTAAGAGTGTTCTGCCAAAATTTCTTTGTATAGTCTGGAGGGAAAACATAGCCTACAGAAATTCCTTTTTTGGCTTGTGAATCAACTGACGGAGACACACCCACAACATGAAAGGTAATCTGGTTTAGCTGAGGCTATTTTAGTCATGTGAAACTACTTTATAACAGCAACTAGACAAATGTTTTCCCAAACAACTGGGCACCATAGCCCTGCCAAATAGACACCTAAAATTAACCATTGTAGTAGGTGTCTAGGTTCTAATACTTCCATACTTACTTGTTTTGTGAATATTCGCAAATGAATGTATCTTTCTAAGCCTCTATTTCTTTAATCCAAAAATTGAAATGATGATAAATCCTGTCTCATAAGGATGATGTAAGAATTAACTCAGATAATATTTATGTAACACCTGAGTCAGTGTATTACAAATAATAAACACTCTGTAAATATTAGTTCTTGTTTTAATAACCATTGATAGCTTTTCTTTTGTCTGTTTCATAAGGTAAATTTTGTCTGTACCAGATAAACAGATAAGTAGACTATAAACAGAGAAAACAAAAATAAGCTCATTTAGTTAAAAATAAAAAGGACAATTTGATATGTATTTGTATTAATGCTGTATTTTGTCATACTTATTCCATCTTATCTGGAGTAAAATGGAAAACTGTTTTCATCAAACAAATTTATTTCCTTAGTTTTTGTCATTTCATTATAAAAAATGTTTTTAGCTGGCTGAAACATAAAATTATGTCTCTTACCAGATGTCTGATGAAGAAACATAGATGGCATTTTTCTTCATTATCCGTTTTCCTGTAAAATTTCCATTTACTGTAGGAAGGTTCTTGTTCCAAGTAGAAAAGTTTAGATTCCTAGTAAATTCCTCTAAGAGTTGATTAAAGTCATTGTCTCGGATGACTGAGTTTGTAGGTCTTCAATTTGACTTTTAAGTTACCAGCGGATCATTAAACACCCATTCTTTTAAATGTAGTCAATTTGGCTGAAATCGAAGTCATTGAAAAGTAAGCCCAACTGGAACAAACATAAGCTATGTTTGCACCGAGAAAATTGTTTCCAAAGATTCTGATAAGCTTATTTCTTAAAGCTTAAAAAAAAGTGTTAGGGTATTACAGGTAATTTATGACCACAAACAGGATGTAATTCAGGTAGGAACTTTGCAAGTAGACTGAAAGAACAGTTGCCCTCCAGTCTGTTCTGACTCCTGGAGACCCAGGCATGTGGAACTGTGTTCCAGAGGGACGGTAACAGCTGATTGTGTTAGCAGCACATTGTGCAATCTTTCTCCCCAGGCACCTCTGAGTGAACTAATAAGTCTCCAATATTTCAGCTGGCAGCTGAGCTGTTTGTGTCACCCACAGACTCCAGGAATGGATCAAAGATTAATAATCATTGACATTTTGAAGGAAACCCTGGTGTTATAGTGGGTTAAGTGCTACATCTGCTAACCAAAAGATCAGCAGTTCAAATCTGCCAGGCACTTTTTGGAACTTCTATGGGGACAGTTCTACTCTGACCTCCAGGGTCGCTATGAGTTGGAATCAGCTTGACAGCAATGGGTTTAAAGTTTTGAAAACTAAATCCTTTGAAGACAGTGCATCACTCACATATTTATTTTTCCTGAATTCTATAGATGCTCAAAATTCAGTTGAGTGGTTTTGAGAAAATTCTTCAGTTATGCCACTTATTTTTTCCCATATTTCTAAACTATTATTAAGTTAAAGGAGTAAGTGTAATAATTGTTTTTACCTATTATTCTCTCCTTAGGACATATACTCACACAGGGGGACTGTATTTCAATCAAGTGTTTTAGGAATTTGGGGAAAAATAGAGACAAATGGGGGCAGAATAAAAGAAGTGCTGATCAGATAGGCAAGAAAGGGAACTGCTGGAAAATAATGAGTGGATTTCTCCAACAGAACACCTAAGTCAGGAAAACAGTGGTTTGGAACAAGAGTATACAACTGAGCACTTAATTTGAGTGCAAATTAACAAACAAATTATTTAGAATCTCTCCAGTGGCAGTTCAAATCCACCAGGTGCTCCTTGAATACTCTGGGGGTCAGTTCTACCCTGGCCCCTAGGGTCGCCATGAGTCGGATCCGACTCGACGGCACTTGGCTGGCCAGTGTATTGGAGATGAAGCAACTTGGATTTACATTTAATCCCAGGTCCTGGGTTAAGTAAGCAACCGTAGGTCACACAGGCAACAAATGGGTTGGACCTAGGGCCCAAGAGCAGAAACTCCAGTGGCTCTCAGTGGCTCTCAACCACTGTTGTAAACTGATGTGAATGCAAAAATTTTAGAAATTAATGACAACCTAGCTACACTTACATTAAGGACACTTGCACCAAAAATTCCATGGAAATGCAGAAGAAATATTAAAAATAAAAATATATAAATAAAATTATAGCATCACTAGAAGGCAGGAGAGTACTGCCAGCAGAGCAGAACAGTGGAGTACTGGAAAACTATAGTGCAGACAGATGAAGATCAATAGACCTTAGTGGTATACTGCATCACAGAGACAAAACAAAAGGCCTCCAATTCAGATTTTGCATGGAAGAACCCAAGAAGTTCAAGAATGATATCACTTATTCAGTGAGAGAGGTTAGGGTGATCAGCTAGGTAATGAATCAAAAAGTTTTAAAAATCAGCCATGCAATTGCTTGGCTTAAGAGCAATTAACTTGAGTATTAACTAACCTTAAGACCAAATTCACTAAGAGTAGTTAACTTGAACACTAAACTCGAGCCCAAATCGACTAGCACATCTATCTCATACCAACTTTGACACAAAATCTGTATGTTGTAGCCAAAGAAACAGGAACACTGTAAGTGAGTTAAAGGCAACACAAGAGCTGTGGAAAGTCAGAACACACGGGCTGCAGGCTTTGGTCAGCTGTACTGCCTGTGGTAAGAGATTTGAAAGGTACATCTTCATGGCCACTGCAGTCCATTCCTTGCATCGCAGGGATCTACATCTTTACCAAAGTTAGGGGAGCAGCTCCTGCGTGGTTCCTGTGGGTCTTTTCTCCTGAGTGGTAACTCAGAAGAGTAAGTTTAGCCTCCAGTTCCTACAGTTGAACCCAGGGCCAGCACCAGTCCTCATCACCTTCCTCCTCTACTGTACATTTTAATTCCCCTCGTCACAACTACCAGCATTGCTCCACATGCCTATGTACATTTACAGTAGAGCAAAGGGGTGACAGAGGGCCTAAATGGATCACATGAAGTACCTAAATTCTCACACAAAAATTGAAAAATTAAGCGGCCAAAGTCATATAGATAAATCTCTACTAGAAAAAGATACTTCATTTGCTATTTCCTATAATTTTTTTTTTATTTAATTTTAACTCTAAGCTTATAACCTACCAAGCTGGCGGGTAATTGAAACGTCAGCTGTTCTTGGGATTTCCCCTTAAGACTGAACTAACTTCTTGTGATCCTATTCAACCGTAGGAAATCATAGAATAAAATAGGGGTTATTTAGTCATCAAATGCTAATATTGATTATTACTTTGCCCTCTATTGTTCCAACTAACATGAAACTCTGATCTATCCTGCATTCTGTCACTCTTTAGTTTACACTGGGTACCACGTCTTACCAGGAGGTTAAGATTTCCTGGACTAAAATCCAGTTTCCCTGGAGTAACTTGTGGTCCTTCACTCTGAGAACAAACTCATCTGAATTTCACTTACAGGTCACAGGGCATGAATCTCTGTGGTACATGACACCCACAAGTCATTCTCTTCTATTCTGAGCAAAACAAACAAAAAAGGAATTCTTTGTGGTCTATGAAAAATCCTGCTCTTAATCCTTTAGAGACTCTTTCTCTTTATTTGGTCCCTGTTGTCTTTAGCAGGTATAAGATACTGGAAGAAAAAGCCAGGAAACAAAAGAAATATCTTGTAGACAACTATTTTTGTCCTGTCATAAACTTCCCAAGGCAGAAAAATCACAGAATTGATTACCTTCTTGCACTGGTATAAAGAAAATGGGGAAATACCAAAAGATAATGTGTACTAATGTGTCAAAACTTTTCTTGCTACCATGATATATTGCTGTCTTTATAGAACCTGTGTATCACACAATCTCATTTCATAAAAATACCTAGGCCCCACAATTAGGATAAGACATGACATGTTTAAAAGAAATCATTCTAAATTTTTAGTAAGAACACCTAGGTTTATCTATTAAGAGACGAGAATTGATGGTCTGACATTTCAGAAGCTGCACTGAGAGCATGGCCCCTGGATTCACTGCTAACCCTCGGCTAAAATCAGTACTGAAGTCAGCTCTCCAGACACAAACTGAACTGGACTATAAGACATAGAGTGACACTAGTGAATTGTGTGCTTCTTGGCTTAAATAAGTACATGATGCTGTCAGAGCAGCTCCTCTCTAGAGGAGAGATGCAGAGGTGTAGAGGACAGGACTTGGCTGAATGAATACTGGACGTGTAGTGTAGAAGAGAGGAATACGCTGTCACCAGGTGAGCAGAGCAGTTAGAGTTGCAGTGAGGTGTGTGTGCAGGAGTGTTGTATCGCAAGGTGATTTGGACTATCAACTTTCACTTAAACCACAAGAAAATATTCAAGAGAGAGAGAGAGAAGATCTAGTTTAAAAGCTTTATTTTTTTCATGGGTCTAAAAAGCTATTTAATCATTCTGAGGCCCAGTTTTCTCATGAGTGAAATAAATCTCCCTGAAAGAATTGTTGAGGAATCAGATAGGTGCAAATGTAATGCACAATATTTTTATGATTTACTATTTCTTCTGCACTGTCTGGCCTATGAACAGATCAAATATTGATTTATCTCCAACAGAACAAGGCTATAACCAGATGCTTTTGCTCTTTAATGGTATTCCATTTTTTCATCTTGCCATGGTTAAGAGAAAGAATTAGTGTTAGCGTGAACCCTGAGTGTCTTACTCAATGTAGAATATATCATATTCATACTGAGTTATCCCACTTGCAAGGTTCAGGACTCCTCAAGACTACCTTCAGCTCTGATATCAACTGCAAAGTTCAAGGGTCCTCAATACCACCCTCCTTCCTGACACTCTTTGTAAGTTGAAGAGTTCCCAAGACAACTGTCAGGTTCTGTGATTTGCTATAAGGTTCACAAAACTCACTGACGGCTGTTATATTTGTAATTATGATTTATTACAGCAAAAGGATATAGATTGAAAACAGCCAAGAGAAGAGATCCATTCACCTGACTCTAGGAGAGTTACACAGGCAGAACTGCCCGTTGTCCTCTCCCGGTGGAGTTGGGGACAGCAATGACGTGAGACAATATACATAGAGTATTGCCAGCCAGGGAAGCTCACATAATCCTTGGCTTTTAGATATTTGGGGAGGAATAAATCATGTAGACATGGTTAACAACCTATATGGCTGACCTTTAGTTTTCAACCCTCTGGAGGTGGAGGTAAGACCATGTGGTCCAACACCCTCAGCATAGGCATATTGTTAGACTATCTAGTGTAACCCAAAGCTCCTATGTAAACACAGATACTCACTCATCAGGCAGGATATTCTCAGGCTTAGATACTGAAGGTAAAAGATCAGATCTCTCTTTGATTCAAGTTTTCTTTTTTTTTTTTTGGCCACGCATCACTTTTCAAAGATGGAGTACAAAACTTACAATTAGTAATGATCTTGACTGACAACTCCTCAAAAGGCCATCAGAAAACCTATTAATCAAACAAAATTAAATTTATCACCATTATAACAGAAAATACTTATTTTTCATTAGGTAAGGAAGAGAAAAGGGAAGGACATTATTTACGGAGTTTTGGGATCCAATATCAAGTGAATTAAGACTGATATTTCAAGTGAAAAAACTGATCTGCATTAGGCAAAATTCATAACTAGTAGTTTAACATTTGTCTTGAAGCACATTTTCATATGTTAACTGTTCTTTGGTGAGTAGTTTGTCCAAGTGAACAATGTGTTGTCTGACACGGGAACTGTTTGCCCAAAAAGCAAACCATTTGCCCAGATATATAGGTTTTATGGAATTATGTAAAGCAAACAAAAAATTTACTAATCCATAGCCTAATGTCCGTGGACAAGAATATCATGGAACAAGTAATTTAGTCACATCGACACAGGTGATGTCAGTTCTTACCTCCAATTGTTAAGCTATGTGTATACAATTGGTCTTGATTCTCAACTGTAAGAAAACAGTTCCAAATAGACTCATTTGGAAATCTTACAAGAAAAGGAAACTAGTATTTAAAGAGTCCATGTTAGGCTGTAAGTTTCTACAAAGTATGTAAGATCTCAGAGCTGGTTGATGTGTACTTAAATAATTTAGCTGATCTATTAAAGAATGACCAATTGAGATTCCAATCTTCCTGAGACTTTGGTTGCCTTTTTTTTAACATGGAAGTAATAATAACCGCCCTTGAGCTGTTGACCAAGATCAACTACTGAATGACAAAGAAAGCTGAGATACAAAACCAAATTGTTAGACTCCCAAACCTTCTACCACATTATTTTGTATTACATGTTCTCACTATTTGTGCTGAAATAACTGAAATATTAAGTAAAATAATATGCGAGGAAGTACCTTCTAAAATACGACAAAGGCATCAGTATTGATTTCATTTTTTAATTTATGAAGATTATTATTATGAAGATTAAGTTCATTGGCAAGAAAAGGAATGCAGTAGAAGAAACTTGCATCTTGTACTTCCCAAACTGTAAGACTTTGTGCAACAAAATCTCTCCCTATTTTTCCCTTGAATATGAAATAATATGCATCTGTTTGGACTGACGGAAGGAATGTAGAAAGCTACAAGTGGCAAGTTAGGCGTAGGAATACAAAACAGTGTTCAGAATTTGGGGCTGGAAAGTAAAAAATTGTAGAACATCTGTGTTAAAACACTTTCATAAACTCTGAATTTTTTTTTTTTTATGTTTGCTACAGTTGACTCATTCCTTTACTACTTGTGGTCTCAAAGGGATTCTCTGTTGCTGGCAAATGAGTCAAGCATTGTTCAATTAATTTGCAAGTCACACTCAGGCTGCACTTTAAAAAAACAGTGAGATCATTTGTCCTTGGACCTTTCATAGCGGGTGACGACAAGAAAGCACAGATGCAGGATACAAAGTGAAACAGACGACAAGCAGGACTGCTGATACCGACTGGATAGATACTGGCATTTTCATTTATTGCAGTAGCGACGAACCAATGTCTTTCCAATTTCACGTCTTGAATAGAAAAAGCCTGCAAAAGTTGTTGTAAATAGGGTTAGTCAGATTGTCCATTAAACATGCCTCTCTGTATACAAACTTTTCTAAGCCCAGCTACTAAGCTCAGATCATTTTGCAGCAATGCCTCACTGTTTCACCAGTTCATTGCCAGGCTGGGGAAGTTGGGTTTTTTCCAGCTGGAGAATATTAAAAGTGTCATACTGATTACTCTTTTAAAATAGCAATCATATATAAGGAAATGACAAGTTCATGCTGATGTCTCATTTGGAGAATATCCCCCAAAACAGACTAAAATCAGTGAAGATTGTAGTTATTTGTATTCAGAAGAAAACTTCCTACAGTGACTTAACCAAATAGGAATTTTATTTTTCATATATAAGAAAAGCTCCAGAGCAAGGAGGTTTGCGAAGGGTTATCCAGCACCCACTTTCCTTCCAATTTATGGATATGCCATCATAGGAGCTAGCTTTCACTTTCACGATTGTAAGATAGATACTGCATTTTATGACACTGTATCTACAGTCCAAATAGGAAGACAGCAAATGATGGAGGGAATAAAGGAAAAGGACTGTGCCAGTTGAATTTGTCCCATTTCCAAATGTTCCCTGAAGTGTCATCTAGAATTTTTTGTTTATACTAACAGTTCCCAAATTTTATGTCTAGGTACTCCACGGCACTCTAGCAAATTTACCAGGGCACGGTAGAATGTTTGAAGAAAACACAACAATCCTTAACATCTCTCAGACACTGAGTGAACCACAAAACACGTTCTACTTCACAGTTTCAATATCCCATTTTGCTATATAAACTGATGTATCTTTGAAAAGCTGTGTTTTGGCCGATGCTGTGGTAAAAAGCAACCATCACATAAAAATTAATCTAGGACAGGAAGTGAAGGTGGCGGTGCCTAACCTAACACCAAGATTTGAAAAGTGGTCCAGTGTTCAAAGATAAAAATTTCCCAATACTAAGTAATTTTGATTGGTCAAGAATGAAATGAAATAATTTTTCTTTCATTTTATACACACTATTTTTGACGGCTATTAACTTTATAGGATAGAAATACTTATTGTGACTTAACCATGTAACAATAGTGTTAAGTATTCCGTTTTGCCCGGGGCACTATGGAGAAAGCACTGAGACACAAAGAATACCGAGATAAGGGTAGTTGAGCCACCTCTAGCGGTAAGAGAGTCTAGGAGGATTAGACCTCGTGTTAAACACAAAGCCAGGTTTCTGTTAATAAGGAAAAAGAAGAGAATGGACAATGAGCAAGCAGTAAGCAGCATCTTCCACACAGACAGAACAAGAATTTTAATACCACTGATATTTCTCTTCCTTTTTCGTAGCATCTTCAAGTCCAAGAAAAGGACAGTTTAATAGTCAGAAAAAATATGATAAATTATCAGTCAATGCTTATGCTTACTATTCACGTGTTTGGATATCATTTTGTTGGTTTTAAAAAAATGCATACATAATTTCATCAGCTCAGATTCATGTATATTGTAAATATTTTACAAATTTTGAACTATGTTCTGTGTGCAAACTGTCACTGACACTTAAAAAGTATCTGCTAAACTTGGGTTAACCTAATCATTTTATGGAGTTTCACTAATGTTTACCAAAAGTGTATCCCAATAATTAGGAGAATTGCTTCAGCTTTCCAAACGCAACTGATTGAATAATTTAGAAATTAGAAATTTAAGATTCAATATATAGTCATAAAAAAACTTGAAGTGTTTACTTAAAGAGCTTAAAATTGGCATTCTTATTTGTTAAACCCATTCTAAGTCAATAACCTGAGGCTACATTGAATTAAGAGAGGCAATAATTATCAAATAATAGAGTTCCTAAAGTCTATATTGTACCATACCATATATATTGTATGATGGTAATTGTAACTGAAGCACATAAAAGATATATATAACCAAATAGTACTTAAGAAACTAAAATACCCATCTTAAATTTCATTCCAGTAAGTTGATAGTTATTTAGATTATAGAAATTGGTATAATGTGCTTCCTTGTAATCATTCCCAGAATCACTTACACTATAAAATGCAAGCACAGTGACTACATAAGCCTGAAAATTGCAAATACAAAATATAAACAGTAAATGACATAGTAAAAATGTGTACACACACACACACACACACACTCTGGATGAATTTGACCAAAAACCTACTTTACGTCAAAACTATCACCTGAGTCAATAGAAGGTGATAGACGCGCAGTCATACATTGCTTAATATCCACAAAAAACCCACTGTTACTGAGCCAATGCTGACTCATAGCAACTCTATAGGTGAGACTAGAACTGCCCCATAGAGTCCAAGGAGTGTCTGGAGGATTTGAACTGCCATCTGACTAGTTAGCAGACATAGCACTTAACCACTTACACCAGCAGGGTTTCCAATATCCACAAAACATTCTGCGAGATAGGACCATATGTGATGTGGACATTGTGTAAACACTGCATTATATACTTAGCAGAGCTATATGGGATGAGGTGCCTGTTGCTGTTGAGTCTACTTCTAGTCATAGTGATCCTATAGAACACAGTATAACTTCCCCACAGAGTTTCCAAG
The DNA here is from genome assembly GCA_028571685.1 of Heterohyrax brucei. Taxonomy (NCBI): domain Eukaryota; kingdom Metazoa; phylum Chordata; class Mammalia; order Hyracoidea; family Procaviidae; genus Heterohyrax; species Heterohyrax brucei. The sequence goes on from CM053146.1 coordinate 94,049,510, forward strand.
GAGCACCTGTGGGATTTGAATTGTCACCCTTTTCAATAGCAACAGTAGCACTTACCCACCATGCTACCAGGGATGGTGTTCTATACCTATATTGACTAAATGACCAGGCATCTTAGTCTAGGTTCTCTAGAGAAGCAAAACATACATACGTATCGAGAGAGATTCACATTAAGGAAATAGCTTGTACAGCTTTTGGAGGCAGTAGTATTCTGGGTCCTCAGGGCAAGAAGAAGGATTCTCCTGATTCATGCAGCTGCAGGTGCTGGTGAAGACTGATGAATCCCAAAATCAACAGGCAAGCTGCTAGTTCAAGTGCCAGGAACCAGAGATTGGGTGAACAGGGGCTAGCTGGAGGGTTCAGAACTACCAAAAGCCCTGGCAAGACCAGCAGGACAGAGAGAGGCAATAAGGGCAGGGTGATGAAGCTTAAGGGGTCTTGCCCTTGTTGGTACCACTCACAGAAGCTCCCATTGTATGAGTGATCATGTATCATATCTCAACATGAAAGCGAACACAATATTATATGACTGCCAATCATGACTGAGAATCATGGCCTAACCAAGCTGACAAGCAACTTAACCATCACACCAAGATATGCGCACATAGAGTATCGTGCATCTCCTTTTCTTCTTGCGGCTGCTATCATTAGTACCGGTTTAGCTGTATTTTTGGAGCCATGATGCACTTTATAGTAATATTTTTGAAAGAAAATTAAATAGACAGATAATGCTACAAAACTCAAGAGACATGTGATACCCAAGATTGGATGCTGCTGCCTGTGAGTTGAAGCACGCAATTATACAGCAAACTTTTTACTTGTAAGGAGAGAAAATTTACATTAAAATGACAATAGAAAGTACAGTATAGTAAACACAAAAGCCAGTAACACAGGCACTTATTGTGATCATCAACACACATGCATTACAGCTTATATGAGTGCTGTACCATTATACGCCTGGCAGCACAAGCATTTTATACACAAGAGACATACCGTGCATATGCTGCATGCAGGAAGCTATCCCATTCATTACTTCAGATTACATTAGCTACATCTCAACCTCTAATAGAAACTTCTGATCTCTATTATAACCTTACGGGGCTGCAGATACATACGCAGTTAGACATTGCTTGAATGAATACTATGAGATGCATGATGTAAAATGCATTTTTAAACATGAATTGAAGCAAAAAAAAAAATTAAGGTGCCAAAATGTATGAACTCAGACTGGAAGACCTACATCTGGAAGTCTCCTGCTGTCTATGTTCTTCAGTGTTTGCTATAATATGAACTTACTGATGCTAATAATCTAAATATTTTTAATATCCAGTTTTGATATTAAACCAACATCTTAAAAATATAGAACTGAGAAATATATCAGAACTCAAAGAATATTATACTAAATTTGAAATTATTATTACTCACAAAACAGTAATGAGAATTGGTACCACTTACACAGCTCTTTTCTGTATGTTAGGTAATATGTTAAGGGTTGTGCATACGTTACCATTCATTCTTTTGGGCAGAACCTATCAGATACTCAGATTTTGTGGATAAAGAAAATGGTGCTTACAGAGATTAAGTAATTTAGTCAAAGTTACACAACTAGTTGTGCAATGAACTGAGATTTAAACTTAAGCTATCTAATTCCCTTCCTGGCAAAATCTTTTAATTCATAGAACCCTAGTCCGTACATTTCACTCCTGTTACGAGGCTGCCTCATGTCTTTACGTCTTTCAGGCCACGGTTTATCAAACATCCGTAGTATACTGATCTCTTTTAAAAGATAATAACATTCACTGAGTCCTGTTATTGACTAATAATTTCACGACCATGAGACGTAAGTATATCCAAGTAGAACAGAGAAACCAAGTAAAACCAGGATATCGTTACTGATGGCAGATGGATCTTGGCTGAAAGCAGGAAATACCAGAAAGATGTTTATCTGAGTTTCATTGACTGTGCAAAGTTATTATTTAACTGTGTAGATGATAACAAATTATGGATAACACTGCATAGAATGGGAATTCCAGAACACGTAATTGTGCTCATAAGGAATCCGTGCAGATCAAGAGGCAGTTGTGCCAACAGAACAAGGCAACTTCACGGTTTAAAGTCAGGAAAGCTGTGTGTCAGGGCTGTATCCTTTCACCATACCTTTTTATTCAGTATGCTGAGCAAATAATCTGAGAAGCTGGACGAAGAAGACTCATTAACAACCCACCTTATGCAGATGACTCAACCTTGTTTGCTGAAAGTCAAGAGGATTTGAAACACGGATGAAAATCAAAGACCACAGCCTTCAGTGTGGACTGCATCTTAATATCAAGAAAACAAAAATCCTTAAAACTCTATCAGTAAGCAACACGATGATAAGTACAGAAAGGACTGAGATTGTCAGGGATTTCGTTTTACTTCTTTCTGTAATCAATGCCCATGGAAGTACCAAGCAAGGAATCAGAAGACTCACTGCATTGTGAAAATCTGCTACAGAGGACCTCTTTAAAGTATTGAAAAGTAAAGGTGTCATCTTAAAGACTAAAGTAACCCTGATCCAAGCCACTGGTATTTTCAGTTGCATCATTTGCATCCAAAAGATGGACAGTGAATAAGGAAGACAAAAGAAGAACTGATGTCTTTGAATTGTGGTGTTGGAAAAGACTATTGATTGCCAAAAAAACAAATAGATCTATCCTGGAAGAAGTATAACCAGAGTGTTCCTTGGAAGCAAGGATGGCAAGACTGTGTCTTACATGCTTTGGACACGTTGTCAGGAGGAATCAGTCGGTGGAGAAGGACATCATGCTTGGTAGAGGATCAGCACAAAAGAGAAAAACCCCCAACAAGAGGGATTGACCCGGTGGCTGCAACAGTAGGCTTAAGTGGAAAAATGATTGTGGGCATGGCACAGGGCAAGACAATATTCTGTTTTAGTGTGCACAGGGTCTCTATGAGTTGGAACTAATCTGACAGCACCTAACAACAACAAGTAAAATGAAATATAAACTGTTAATAAAGAACAAATTTAACATTAATATTTAAACTAAATTAAAAACATTATACATTGAACTTTCTCCAAAGCTGAATTGTCTTCACTGAGTTTAGCAATAGAAAAATGCTGTTACACAGAATATGAACTAGATAAACGAGACATCCTAAAAATTAAACACTCATGCTCAACCAAAGATTTCTCCAAGATGTGAAAACCTAATAGATGGGGAAAAATTGGTGCTATGATATATCAGACAAGGGTCTAACTGCTAAAATATTCGCCCAGAAAAACCCAGTGCCATCAAGTCGATGTCAGCTCACAGTGACCCTGTAGATCAGAGTAGAACTGCTCCATAGAATTTCCAAGGAGTGCCTAGTGGATTAGAACTGCCAACCTTTGGGTTAGCAGACATAGCACTTAGCCACTAAACCACCAGGGTTTCCAAAATGTTTACAGAAATCTTTAATACCTCACCAAGAAAAAGATAAAAAAATCCAATTAAAAAATGGGTGAAGGCTAAGCACATACACTTCAACAAAGATATTCAGGCTGCTAACAAGCATATGAAGAAATGCTCGAGATCATTAGCAATTAGAGAGGAGCAAATCAAAACCACAGTGAGATAACACCTCACCCAACACAACTGGCACTAATTTAAAAAATATATAGAAAATAACAAATGTTGGCAAGCTTGTAGGGAGATTGAACCTCTTATACACTGTTGTTAGAAAACTGCAGTTACACACTATGGGAAACTTCATGACACTGTCTTGAAACAGCAAGAACAGAAATATCACACAATCTAGCAATACCACTCCCAGGTATATACCCTAAATAAGAGTTGTAACACGAATAAACATATGTACACCCATATTCATAGTAGCATTATTCACAATAGCAAAAAGATGGAAGTGGCCAAAGAGCCCATCAACAGATGAATGGATTAAGAGACTGTGGCACATACACAGTGGGATACTATGCAATGATAAAAAATAATGATGAATTCAAGGAACATCTCACAGCATGAATGAATTTGGAGGACATTATGATGAATGAAATAAGTCAGTCGCAAAAGGACAAATATTTTCTGAAACTGCTATTATAAGTAACAACAAAAAGGTTCACACAAAGGAAAAAAATCCTTTTTGATGGTTACTAGGGACGAGACGGGGAGAGAAGCAGAATCACTAAAGGGATTGTAGACACGTGTTACTGTTGGTGAAGAGAAAGGCAGTACATAATACAGAAGAAGTTGGTAAAACATGACCAAGGCGAGACATGTCAGCAAGAGGAATGCAGGACTAAAAGATAGCTATGAAAGCCCTGGCAACATAGTGATTAAGAAATGTGGCTGCTAATCAAAATGTTCAAACTCACCAGGCAGTCTTTGGAAACACTATGGGGCAGTTCAACTCTATCCTATAGGGTGGTTATCAATCAGAATCAACTCAGTGACAACAGGGTTACGGTAACTGTGATACCAGCATAGACAATTCTGCAAAAATAGTATTAAAAAATAGTAATCTAAAAATGGTTACATAGACAGATATACATGCCAAGAGCTGAAGGAGGTAAGGGAGCACACCTACTGGTAGATACAGGTTTGGCAGTAGAAATTTCAAAATACATGACTACAGCTGCTTCTCATATATTAATATAGACAATAGAGCACCCAAGTGGCAGTCAGGGAAACCTCTTAGACATAAGTGAACACCTTTTGGGGTGAAGTTCTCAGGCTCAAAGTCAAAAGATCATAGACTCGGAGGACATCTATGTCAGTTGGTGTAACATAGTTCTTAAAGACAATGTTGTATACCCTACTTTGTTAAGTAGTATCTGAGATCTCAAAAGCTTACAAGCTGTCTGTCATCTAAGATACAACTATCAGTCTCTTACAGTTCAGAGCAAAGGAGATTCAAGGGAGCAATCTGACCAAAGGACTCATGGACCAAATGAACCCCAGTCTCCACCACCCAAAGGCAGAAGAACTAAATGGTACCCAGCTGCCACTGCCTGCCATTCTGACTATGATTAATACAGAGGGTCCCAGACAGAGTGGTAGAAAAATGTAGAACAAAAGACAGTAGCTGGAGGAACCTCCAAGATTATGGCCCCAGACACACTTCTAACTCACAACTGAAGCCACTCCCTAAATTCACCTTTCAATCAAAGATTAAGCTGGCCTATGAAACCAACAAGACCCTAGGAACTGACAGAATACCAAATAAGATGTTTCAACAAATGGATGCATTGCTGGAGATGTTCACTTGTTTTATGTCCAAAATCTTGGAAGTCAGCTACCTGGCTAACTGGAAAAGACCCCTATTTGTGTCCATTCTGAAGAAAGGTGATACAGAAGAATACAGAAATTATTAAACACTGTCATTCCTATGGAAATCCTTGTGGTGTAGTGGTTAAGAGCTACAGCTGCTAAACAAAAGGTCAGCAGTTCAAATCCAACAGGAGCTCCTTGGAAACTATGGCACAGTTCTACTCTGTTCTACAGCATCACTATGAGTCAGAATCAACTTGACAGCAATTGATTTGGTTGGGTCTGATTTATCATTAATATGGTACACAAGTAAAAGTCTGCTGAACATATTTCAAAAACGGTTGTAAGAGTACATTAACCAAGAATTGCCAGAAGTTCAAACTGGGTTCAAAAGAGGATGTGGAATGACAAATGTCACTGCTGATGTCAAATGGATCTTGGATGAAAGCAAAGAATTCCAGAAAGACATTTACTTCTGTTTTACTGATAACCCAAAGGCGTTGAACTATGTGGATCACAATAGACTAAAAGATTATGACTAACATCGTGAAGAATAGAAATTCCTGAACACTTAACTGTGCTCACGTGGAACCTGTGCATAGACAGAGATGCAGTCATGGAACAAAACAAGGGAATACTGAATGGTTCAAAGTCAGGAAAGGTGCATGTCAGTGTCGTATCATTCCACCATGCTTATTCAGTTGGTATGCTGAGCAAATAGTCCGAAATGCTTGACTATGCAAAGAAAAACATGAAATGAGGATTGGAGGAAGGCTCCATAACAACCTGAGATGACACAATCTCGCTTGCTGAAAGTGAAGAAGACTTGAAGCATTTACTGATGAAGATCAAAATTTTCAGTACTGGATTACACCTGAACATACAGAAAGCAAAAAATCCTCACAATGGAACCAATTAGGTAACATGGAGATAAACTGAGAAAAGACTGAATTTGTCAAGGATTTCATTTTACTTGGGTCCATAATCAACGCCCATGGAAGCAACAGTCAAAAAATCAAATGATGTATAACGTTGAGCAAATCTGTTGTAAAAGACCTCTTTAAAAGCGTGGAAAAGCAAAGATGTCACTTTGAGGACCAAGGTGCACCTGACCTAAACCATGATGTTTTCAGTCACCTCTTATGCATGTGAAAGCTAGGTTATCAATAAGGAAGACCAAAGAAAAATTGATTCCTTTCAATTACAGGTTTGGCAAAGACTACAGAATATACCATACACTACCAAAAGAGTGAAGAAAACTGCCATTGAAGCAATACAGCCAGAGTGCTCATTGGAAGCGAGGGTGACAAAACTTTACCTCACGTACATTGGACACGCTACCATTGGGGACCAGTCCTTGGAGAAAGACATTATGCTTGGTAAGGCAGAGAGTCAGTGAGAAAGAGGAAGAGCTTTGACAAAATCTGTTGACAAAGTGGCTACAGCAGTGAGCTCCAACACAGCAACGATTCTGAGGATGGAGCAAGACCGGGCAATTTTTTACTCTATGGTATATAGGATCACTGTCAGCCAGAACCTTAACAGCATCACCTAACAACAACAACACAAAATAAGTGATAATACACATGAGTAATGCCAGTCTTAGGTCAATCGAGTAAAGGAGACCAAATGGGCAACACCTGTCAGAAAACAAAGATGAGAAGGCTGGAAGCCAACAGGAAAACTGGAGGAATGGAACCAGGAAAATGGGGTGGAAAGAGGAAAAGAAAGACTGTTGACATGATGTGGAGATTTAAAGTAATGCCATGAAAAAAATTGTATATAAATTTTTGAATGAGTACCTAATTTGCTCTGTACACTTTCCACTGACAGAATAACAGCAGGACTGACAATTAAGTTTGGGAACTCATCCTAGAAAAAGTGCTACATACCTCGTTGCTGAATATCACTACAGTCACCTTTGAAGTACTCCCCTTGGGAAGCTACACACCAATGCCAGCACCTCGTTCAACCTTCAAAGCAATTTTGGAACTCTATTTTTGGAATGGCCACCAGAGCTGTTGTCCTGTTACCCTTGATGTCCTGAATGTCATCAAAATGTCTTCCTTTCAATATTTTATTTATCTTTGGGTGAAGAAAAAAGTCATTGGGAGCCATATCAGGTGAGTAGTTAGGGTGTTACAATATAGTTATTTGTTTACTAGCTAAAAATTCCCTCACAGGCAATTATGCAATTAAGTTCACCAACTTGGCGCTGTGCCACCATGTGCAATGCTCATTCCAGAAAGAGTTTTAAAATTGCTTTGAAGGGAGTGCTATCAAGTCCTCCTCCAAGGACTGATCCCTCCTGATAGCACTGGCATCAGTGCATAGCTTCGCACAGGGAGTACTTTAAAGGTGACCATAGGGATGTTCAGTGATGAGGTATGTAGCACTTAGAATAGTTAAGTTACCGGACTTAATTGTAGTACCTCGTGTCCTCATGTGTGTGTATACACACACATACACACATGCAAAGAAAGATGTTAAACTAACTTCTTTGACTTTATGTGTCTTGAGACTACACTTGAGTAAACACTATTATCATCATGTGTTTTTTTTTTTTAACAGCAAACTTCTTTTATATGGCTAAAACGTTTTGATGAACTACTCTACCTCTGTAGATATCAAACACTTGAAATAACTATTTTAAAAGCCCTTATCATGTATTTATGTAAGCATTTCTAATAATGAATTGACCCAAGTTGTTATATACAGAGAATCTTTATGTTACCTTTACTTGTAATGTCAATGTGATACAAAACACTACACTTTGGGTTCCTTAAGCTTAAAGATGATGAACTGAATGTCCTGAATGTGATCAAATGATGATGAACTGACTCCCCAAAAGCTGTTCTCTATTTAAACTACGGTGAAGCTTTTATACAGGAGACTTGGACCAAATTTAACCTTCTTTAAAAAAAAAAATTATTTCTATATTAATTTCAGCCACTCTGCTTTTACAACAATATACACTGAAATAGTATTCTCCAGTACTTTGTGTCATTTGTGTCATTTAAAATCACAGTTTATTTTTAAAAGCAGTCTTTGTGTATTAAAATGTCTTTTGACTTGAATAGTTTCTGTAAAAATATTATTTTAATTGCAAAATAAATTCAGCAAGAGTACAAGTACAGAACTAGAAAAACTTTTGTGATTTTGATAGTAAAACATGCTATGTTAATAACAGCAAGGCTGCTTTACCAACACTCTGAAAATGCTGTGGATTTAGGTGCCACTTAGTATGAGTGCAATGCTGAACACAAATAAAAGTCCGGTGCTAAAAATGCAAGGCAGGGCTCACTTACTGGTAAGGTCCAGACTATGCAAACTCTGCACAAAATTTTTCCTCATCATAAACAATTTAATAAGTGTGCTAGAGGAAACACACACACCTGCAGATATGTCCGTGTAATTCAACTTGAGAAACAGTATTTTAGAAGATAAAGAATAATATAATGAGACAATTTCTTAAGGTGAGAACAATACTTTTAAAACAAAATAATGAAAATAACTAATATTTACTAAGTAATCACTGTGTGTCGATCATTATAAGATTTTACCTGGGTTAACACTCCCTAAAAACCTCAGGCAGCAAGTACTATCATTATCTCCACATAAACAGGTGTTAATAAAATAAAGTACAAATACCTAACCAAATTAAAACTAAGCTGAAAAACAACTAATTTAATTTAATGGAACTTTTTCTGAAACTAAATTGCCATTGATGTCACGGATTGAACTGTGTCCCTCCAGAAAACATGTATAGCAATTGGGCCAGGCCTTGATTCCTGGTATTGTATGGTGTTTCTGTGTGCTGTAAACCCTGCCTCTATGATGTTAATGAGGAAGGATGGACAGCAGTTGTGTAGGTCAGGTAGGACTCCAAGTTCGTGACTGTATTGTGCCTTGAGGCAATCTCTAAGAATACAAAGGGCAACAGAGCAGAGGATCTCCCGCCACCACTAAGCGGTGTTGGAGCAGAACGTGTCCTTTGGAGAGAACCAAGGATCTCTGTACCTCAGAACTTTCCAGTCCAGGAGAAGACTGATGACAAGGACCTTTTCTCTAGAGGCAACAGAGAAAGACCTTTCCCTGGAGCTGATGCCCTGAATTTGGACTGTTAGTCTGCTTTTCCACGAGAAAGTAATTCCTCTTTGTTAAAGCCAACCACTGGTGGTATTTCTACTAGAGCAATACCAGGTGACTGTGACAGCTGATGAAACAAATTTCCTGATCCTATTGGAGAGAATAGCAAAAATGACTTAGTCTCTTCCTCCAGGAAATATCTGCTCCAGAAAGAGAAAATTGTATACTGCCTAGGACAGTTTGCTTATCAACACTAGCTTACAGAGACTGTTCTGATAAACAGATTACTCATTAAGACCGGCTTCAAGACCCTCGATCCAGCAGTCAAGAAATCGAAAGATACATTGCATTGGGAAAATCTCCCTCAAAGGACCTGTTAAAGAGTTAAAAATAAAGGCATCACCTTGAAGACTAAGGTGGGCCTGACCCAACCTATGATATTTTCAGTTGCATCATATGCATGTGAAAGCTGGACAATGAATAAGGAAGACAGAAGAAAAATTGAGCCCCTTGAATTACAGTGTTGGAGAATACTGAACATATATATCATGGACTGTCAAAAGAACAACCGGATCTGTTCTGGCACAAGTACAACCAGAGTGCTCCTTGGAAGTAAAGACGACGAGACTGTGACTTACATACTTTGGACATGTTGTCAGGAGAGCTGTTCCTGGAGAAAGACATCAGGATTGGTAGAGTGGAGGGTCACAGAAGAAGAGGAAGGCCCTGAACTGGATGAGTTGTCACAGTGGCTGCAACAATGGGCTTAAGCATAGAAACAATTGTGATCATGGCACAAGACGGGGCAGTTTTTTGTTCTGTTGCACATACGGTCACTGTGAGTTGCTATGAACAGACTCAACAGCACCTAACACCAATAATAACAACAAGAAGACCCTCACCTCCCTGTGCCTACCAATCCAAATCTATTATGTAATAAACTTAATTCACTCAGTTAGTTCCTCACTTTACAGGTCCCACCTTAAAATCATTCATGCCAAGCCCTGAAATCCTATAAATTTCCTTTCCTAATTTTTCCTTTTTTATGTGCTTCTAAGGCTCTATCAAACTGGTATTCTGCGGTGCTGCAATGAGTTTAATAAACCCAGTTTTGTTCTATCAACTTTTTTGTTTGGTTGTAGTTTTTTCTTTTTGCTAAAGACCTTTATAGGGCTTTTAGCATAATTATACCAGAAGAGAAGCCGAGGCTCAAAACGCTACATATAACAAATAGTAAAGTAACAAAAACATCTATGACACTGGAATCCAGGGACACACTCTTAAATAATCCTTTGCTATCTCTTTTAAATTCATAAGAATTAGGTTAATGTGCGTAAGAGCATGATGACATCCACAAATAACAATGTGCTTTTTCTTTGTGTGGTCACATAATTTATCACCCAAACTTTTAGGAGACATTTTAAAAGTGGCTGTAAAAATAAACCCTTTGCCACTGGGTCCATTCTAACTCACAGTGATCCTATAGGGCACAGTCAAACTGCCCCATAGAGCTTCCAAGAAACACCTAGTAGATTCAAACTGATGACTTTTTGGCTGGCTGCTATAGCACCCAACCTTCATTCCACCAGAGTTTCCTTTTAAGAGTGAAACAAAAACCAAACTAAACCCAGTGCCATCGACTCGATTCTGATTCATAGCCACCCTACAGGACAGAGTAGGGTGCCCCATACCTTTTCCAAGGAGCACCTGGTAGATTTGAACTGCAGACTTTCTGGTTAGCAGCTATGGCACTCACCCACTATGCCACCAGGCAGGCAGGCAGTTATTAACACGCTGAGGCAACAAGCATATTTTAGGACTGCATCTGGCAAACTGTATTTCTGTCTCACATTAGAAACAAAGTTAGAAGAGCACAGAGAATATTCTAATACATCACAAAATAGTCACTTTTCAGCTTGTCCCAGGACCAAAATCTTTTTGAAAAGTGCATACACAATCTCTGCTATAATTTGTGAATTGAAATAGTAAAATATAAAATATTAATAACATTCTAAAATATTTAAATTGTTTTTAAAGAGCCATTCTTTGTTCTGCTGGTAATGAACAAACTTAAAATGTGATTATTTGGAATTGCTTCATTTTCCTAGGCAGAATACTTGAGTTTTCAAATAGTACTTTATTTTTACTATGTAAAATTTATCATGGAGAAACAGGGGAAAGTGCTGAGGGAACAAAATATTTCCTCCTGAGAGTTGAAAATGTAAGAGCACAAGTGGTTATTGTGTGAAATAAAGCACAATAAAAAGCACATGTACGATCATTGGAGACTTAAGAAAGCAAATAAATAATACTTCTGTCCCTTCTAGGTTTGGCAGTAATTGAGAGATAGATACAAATATCACACAAAATATCACTTTCAATTTCTAATGAAACAAATTGGATGGGATTAGGCTGTAGTTCTAGCACACACCTTAATGCTTTGCCCTGAATTAAACAAACTTACATCGTCAGGCAAACACAGTACTAGATGTACGCAGGCTCACCCTCAAAGACAAACACAAAGAAGACCTGAGTCCAAGCCACTGGCGGTAATCTAGCTGAAGAACACTAGAGATCTCAGAGACAAAAAGAGAATAAATCTGCTCGGTTCCTCTTCTCAAACATACCAGATAACCCCCTGCTCTTTGAAGGAACTAATGAAGTGTGGAGCAAGAAGGAAAACATTTTGTCCATGATCCCTTTTTTTATAAAAAGACAACGATAGGTATACATACAGAAATTGGCATTATTTGGATGCTATCAGGATAGGAGGGAGAGGAAGGGAAAATCGCTTTCTAGATAACTGACACTAGTTTTGGTGATGGAAAAAGTAATATAGAATGTCGATGAAGTGAGCACAATTTAAGCAAATTAAATGATGGATCTAAGGAATACACACCAATTAGGGAGTTTTTGGTAAATACTGTACCACATACAATTTGGCAACAATAAGAGTAACAGCCAAAAAAAATTGAGTGGTTACATACATGGGCATAGAAAGGTATATGTGTATATATATGTGATCATGTATGGATTTATCTGTAAGTATGTCTATATACATGCCTGTGTGTGCTGCACACATATTCATATATGGTAAAGAACAAAGGAGGAACAGTTACAGTTACCTCCTATGTATAACCAAACATCTTACATGATTAACCTACTGGGTTTGCAGTCTTAGGAATGCAATCTTGTGGGATATCTCAGTCAGCTGGCACAACATAGGCTTTAAGGTTTATGTTCTGTGTCTTAGTTCAGTAAGTAATATCTGAGGTCTTAAAAGCTTGCAGGTGGTCATCTGAGATACAACTATTAGTCTCTGCTCATCTGCAGCAGTAGAGAAAAAAATGAAAGCAAAGACTCAGTCTTTAGACCAGTTGTCTAAAGGACCAATTATCTGCTCAAAAACACAACCTGACCTATCCAGAAACCAGAAGAGTTAGACTCTATCCGGCTACAACTACCAACCATTCCAACTGGGGCCACGGTAGATTATCCCAAATAGAATACCAAAAAATGGTAGAACAAAACTCCAGTTCTCAAAAGAAAGCCAGACTTAGTGGACTGACAAAGATTAGAAGAACCCCTGAGACTATGGCCCTGAGATATCCTTTAAAGATTGATCTGAAGTTCCTCCTAGACGTCACCTTTCAGCTAAATAACAGATTGTCTCATAAAATAAATATCACCTATGAGTATGGTGTACTTTTTAATTAAGAAAAAAAAATCATCTATATCAAACCAATGGTCTACATTTATCCTAAAGCAAAAAATGAGATGATCAGGAAGGTAGGGATAGCAGGGCAGCAAGAGTAATCAAAACAGATCAACCAGAGTGGAAATAATGAGAATGTTGACCTAATATGGAAAATGTAATCAATGTCACTGAACAATATGTATAGAAGTTGCTAGATGAGAATCTAATTTTGTGTGTCATCTTTTACTAGAAACTCAATAAAATATTTTTTACAATGGGAAAAATAGCCATGTCACTAAGGAAAACAATTCTATGTGAGAACAGATAAAACCAGAGGTTATACATTCAAATATATTTGAATGTGATGGAGGAGAAAGTTAGTAGGGTCAGATAACAATTTGAGAGAATGGAAAATATTTAGCCAGGCCTAAAAATTTTAGAGATTTTTACTAAAAGGTAGACTAAGCTGTCCTGGAAAGGAAGGGCTACCATGCTAAACTAAAGACGAGCTCAAGCCTATGATGCTACCACAGTGAATCTAATTCTTAACAACTCTTTTCATGCTTTTCCAGCATAGTACAATCAAAGGGTAGGCTAATTTCCATTTCTGTTAGACACACACGAAATCTGTTCACGGGACTGTTGAACATCAAATAATTGTAATTGTCCCTGTAACAAGGCCTGTTTTCTATGTCAGGGCTTCTAATGCATGATGGCCATCAGAAGTCCCGTAATTTGACAGAATTGGTTCTGTGAATTACCACCACAACTGCTTAAAGTGACACATGATTTTAAGAATAGCTTTCTGACTAAATATTGATAAATTTGTATACTTAAATGTTATCAATGTTTAGCTAAGAAAAATATACTTAAAATCACGCTAGCTTTTACTCATACTTAAATTGGGATAAATGAGCCAATTTTCTCATAATGTAGTAGTTTGTACAATTTCATCCCAGTTCTCATGTAAGCATCTAGATAACTGAATTTCTTTTAGTTCCATTTGAAAGAAACATTTTGTTAAAGTCTGCTTTTGAGATGCAGGTGAAATCTTCATATTTCACTGAAAAAAGATCACTTATGATTTCTCACATCTTTTGGACAAAACCTTTTATTTTATTATAATCAGACATTTCAAAACCATTTGATTGTATCAGCTCTTCTCAAAAGATGCCTTTAAATATATACAATTAAATTGCAATAAGCATCATGTTTTCATTTATCAATATTACTTCTGCCATATATATTTATAGTTTTTAGCTATGAAATAAAGTTGAAAATACTTCCTAATACAGAAAGTAACATAAATATCAGATTTCATGTTAGATTTCTATTTCTTAGTTTAATTTCATTTTTATGTTAGGGCTGCTTCCTTGTTCAAAGTATGACATTGTTTTGTCATTACAATATTTAAGAGAGCCTGTTAGATTAACAGAAGTCTATTTTTCAGAAAAATTGAATAAATTTCTTCATACTTTGGACTCTAGTATCTCCTCAAGTTCCAGAACAGCACTATTCAACCAGTTGTTGATACGGATGAGACTTACTAAGTCCTAAATCATTATGGTTCCAGATAATTCTATTTTAGAGCAAATTTTATCAAAACTGAATCTCAAACATCTTGGAGCTATGTGCTATTGGACACAAATATAAATTTCATTACCAATGTTACTAGAAGTATATATTTTCCTATGGGAAAATGAGTCAAAATTGATTCAATGGCAATGGATCTTTACAGGAAAATAAAATGGGGTTGTTTACCTTTCAGTGGTATCTAGTTGTAATTAATATGAAATTCTTCAACCCAGGGCAATCCTATATCTTGATTACTTGTGGTATGCACTCTCAGGGAATTCTGAATTGGTAAACATTGGCTTGTATGAGTCATCTAAAAGTTATCTCCCAGAAACTTTCGACCTACCCAGCCTCAGCTGATATCTTCCTGTCTCAGCTCTCTGCATACGTTTGCTTGTCTTTTAGGCACATTGGGCTGTTTCTGCTCCTTAGTCCTTACCCGTTTTTCAAGGTCCAGTTCAAAGCCCCCTATCATTCACAAGCTTTTCCCTAATCTTGCTAGTTCGCAGCAAGCTTTCCTACCCTTTTGAACATGTATGAACCTGATTGTCTTCATAATTCATCCTATCACAGCTTTATCATATTTCCCCTTGGATTAGTAGTTACACTGACATATATAAACAGCCAAGTGCCGTCGAGTCGGATGTGACTTATTTCCCTAGCTAGACCAAATGCTCCAGAACAAAAGCCAAGATATGTAGCCAAGATTGTTTATGCTTAGGACAGAAGGAAGCAATGAAAGCAATTATATACTCTGTAAACTTTCAAGATAGAAATAAAACAAATACAACCCCTCCTCACTTTCCAGGTTTATGAAACCAGGACACTTCTCATCAGATACCTCACATTTGGCTTTTTAACCTGATAGGACGGTGACCAACAAATATTTGCCAATTGATCTGTTTATTCAAAGTGGTATTAATCTTTCAGTTTATAAATCTCATAAGAACTAGAGCCTTCTGACTCGGGATCTTCCTGGCACATTCTAAAGCATGATACCTGACCAAGGTAGGTAACTCCAGCTGACCACCTAATGGCCTTATCACCTGGAAAACTCTACGTTATTTGTCAGAACAAAATCTGCTTCATCCTTTTCACCTTAGAATAATAAATAATTCATCATTTCTAGTCTTAATTAAGAATCTCAAAAGGTTCTCAAATTGTTGCTGTAGTCAATAAGCCATAAAAATTATTACTGCACTATTTATTTTAAGATGTTTCTCTGCTACTTTACAATAAAAGTTCTTTGTAGAAATACATGAGTATGATGCTAGAGTGCCTTGCTTTGCTCAGAGTTTTGCTTTAAACTGATACTGTATCTACTTGCAATAATAGGTGCCAGGCCATACTCTCCAAGCTTACGTGGACCAACAAATTTTGCAATTCTCTGGCATTATATTATTCTCAGTCTTTCCAATGGTCACTATGGATCATAAATCTAAAAAAGAAAAGAGCTCAAACTCTTTTCAACTTGTGAGATCACAATTCAAAAACCTTCAGGTTCTAATGATACTTCACTAACAATTACTATGTTTTTTTAAGAAATGAAAAATCAAGTAATAAAGCAAGCTAAAATGTTCCCTAGCTCTTTCAAAAATTCAAGCAATATTAAGACCAATAGAAACAAAACCAGAACTAAGATCTTAATAGATGAATTTATTCAGTCTATTTTGGTAAGTTAGAGCCAAGCCAAGGTAGGTTAGAGAGGATAGTGAAAAATCTTTCCACTTGCTGTTAACTCTCAGCAGAAAATTGCAACAACAAATTTCTGAATAGAGAGGTAACTACAGTTAAATGGAGTATTTCATACATTTCAGAGAAGCAATATAGAACAGTGTGGTTAAAATTGGTCTCTAAGGCCAGACTATCTGTATTTGAATCCTAGCTGTGTCTCTCTAGCTGAGTAATGTTGAACAATTTACTAACTCTGAGTTTCAATTTTCTCACACATAAAATAGGAATAACGACAGAAGCTGGAGTTGTAAAAAAGAGTTGTTGGGAGATTAGGAACACTGCCTAATATATAGTAAATCAGTGCTAAATGTTGCTGTTAGGTGCCATCAGATTGGTTCTGACTCCTGGCGACCCTAATAGGTCAGAGTAAAACTGCCCCGTAGAGTTTCCAAGGAGTGCCTGGTGGATTTGAACTGCCTCTTGGTTGCAGCCGCAGCACTTCACAACTACGCCACCAGGGTTTCCGTGATAAGCGTTAGCTACTGTAATCACTTGTTCATTAAAGTTTTTATATCATTATTTAAAAAAATGATTTTATGAATGCTTTCGCTAACTCAGGAAACCCTGATGGCGTAGTGTGTTAAGTACTACGTCTGTTAACCAAACAGCGGGCAGTTCAAATCCGCCAGGCACTTCTTGGAAACTCCATGGGACAGTTCTACTCCGAGGTCTGGGGTGTCTATGAGTCGGACCCAACTCCACAGCAGTGGGTTTGTTTTTTTGGTTTCCACTAAGTCATCAAAGAGTTACTTTTTATATTTCGCGATGCACAACTGTATTTACTAAATGCGGACTACAGTGTCGAACTAGGGTAAAGTAACAGAACATTTTATGAACTCAATCAATAACTCAGTAGGAAACATTCCTGATGCTTGCCTAATTGCATTGCCCTTGATATTCTGCCTGTCAGACAAGTCAGTGACCTGAATTAAGTCCAGCCCTTCAGGGCACATCACCTGCTAACTCTACCAGCTGCCCTCGCTGTTTGTTCCTTGAGTAAATATATCCAGGAAGAGGTCCTCACCCACAGTCAAGTTCACCCGCCAATCACGGTGCCTTGCCTACACAGGGAAATAACTTTGCAAAGACTGAAATTTCCCTTGTAACTTCTCTCCTAACACCCAATACAGAGATGCCTACTTCAGTTTCCTAAAAAGAACTCCTTTAATATTCTAAAGCTTGGTTTCGGAAATACCCTATTAGTGACATCCACTAACATTAAATTAAAATGTATATTTTGGCAGCTTATATTTCTCTACTTTAAATAAACGATTACTTTAATCACAGCCATTTGCAAAACAGTTTGATTTTTTTAATTAGTATCTGCTCAATTGATTTATGATAGACACACTTTTGCTAGAACTAAAACAAATCTACTGTGTAGTTATTAGTTCCCAGTTTGCACCATACAAAATTATTAATTGAGGTGGAATTTTTCTGCCAACGTACTTGTTTTTGTCTTATTTTCTTCAGTTGAAAAGATGTAGGCGTGTGACTGGCATGCCCATCCAATCGGTGTAGTAATTTTTCAGTGTCTGTCAGCTCGAAGACAATGTTACACTCCGGTGTTTTCTTTCATGGAGCTCCAGAGGAAAGTTAGCAAGATTAGGACAGACACACTGTAACTACGCAAAAGTTATTGGCTGTTTTTTCCTTCTTTTACACATTCTGTACACAATACTGACATCTTCTGGTGGGCTGGAATATCAATGTTGGGATGTTTGAAACCACATCCAGCTTTTTCTCCAGTCATCAGAATGTTCTCTATTTGCAAAAACACTCTAATACAGTATTTCTCAATCAGTAACATGTTATCTTTGAATCTAAGTAGTCAAAATCCCAATTTCAGTTTTTTTGGAACAAAGCGTAATACAGCAGATACTTTTTATAAATTTAAGACTCAAGCTAAATGATCAACACAAATTAACAGACTTCAAATATTAACAAAGAATCTGCTATGATATTTTAATTGTATAGAAAACTGAAGAAAATAATAATAAACAGAAAAGCTCAACAACATGTAATATTTTAGCTTTACTTTCAGTAGGAGATAAGAGAGACTTGGATTGTCTAGAAGGATTAAGAGTCTAACGCTGACACACTTTCTCTCCACTCATTTTTTATAAGAGCAGAGGACCCTGATCCCTGAGGATACCCCAGACTGTAACCCTAAGGGTGCTATTCTTTGTGTTTAACTCTCATTTTGTCCTAATGCAGGCAGTCAAGCCAGAGAAGTGTTGGGTCAGAACCAGTTTCAGTGATTGCAAACACCTAGGCCAGAATCCCAATCCTTTCCATGAAACTGAGTCAGAAATTGGGCCGCTAATTCTCTCTCAAGATATACAAGTTTATATTATGATCCTGTTCCTCAGATAACATGGGAAAGAGTGACTCCAACACGATTTCCTTGTGCTCCTCATTGCTGTTACATGATTTCACTGCTCTATGTGAGCACAAGTTGCAGTCAGCTTACCATCTTGTTGCAAGTTTTCTCCTGGCTTCCAATACACCCTGGATGTATTTCTTCTAAGACCAATTCATTCCTTCCTGTAACGATCCATGGTATATTCATTATTCTTTGCCAATACCATAATTTAAAGGCATCAATTCTTCTTCAGTCTTTCTATTCATTTTCCAAGTTTCAAATGCATAGAAGGCAATTGAAAATATTTTGAGTGGGGTCAAGTACACCTTAGTCTTCAAGGTGACATCTTTGCTTTTCAGCACTTTAAAGAGAATCTTTCTATGGGAAAGATGAAAGGTAAGTACACTCATCATACATCAAATTATCAGCCCCAGAAAATTCTAACCAAATACTAAAGCAAACACCAATTTTGTATTAGCAACCCTACTTCAAGGTAGAAGAATATAAAGTTATGAGAAATTGAGTAAAAATTGTTCCATCAGTCATGACTGTAATACAACAATGAGCATTATAAGTCTCTATCATATATTTTTTAATTTAATCTTACAAAAAATGATTTTAAGTAGTTTAAATAACAATAAACCAAAGAAGCATAGTACCAGAATCATGTCAAATTGATTTATTCTGTCATCTGGATGAGTCAGCATCTCTCTTGGTAATGATAGTTCTTCATAATCTCGTTACTGTAAACCTAAATTTATATTGATAAAGAGCAGACCATGAAAATTTTTAATGCTAGAAAGTATATTAGACAATATAGGTCATCTTCCTCTTTGCAGTTAGACATTAAGGCATCGATATTATCTAAAATTGTAAATCAAATTTTATCAAAGAATTAACTACAAATAATAAACATTTATGCATATATTTTAAACAATACATAAACTATGGTGAGTAGCAGGAACTCACTATTATAATCATTGTTATATGCTAAAATAAATTTCTGAATTAGGAAAAAAAATTACTCAAAAGTGACAGAGATAAGCAATTGATTCATTTCTTAATGAAAGCCACACTAACTGTTTCTGGTTTTGTTATTACTACACAACTCAGCTTTCTAATTCCGTTTTCAAAAATATCCTCTGAGTAAAAAATAAATAAGTTTCATAGAATATATATGTGCACGCACATTTTCTCAAACAGAAAATTAAAAATGTCCTTGAAGTATATAGTATTAAAATAGTCAAACTCTAAAGTATGGGCCATTATCTGGAAGACAATAAAACTGCAATATGTTCCATGTAAAAAATGCATAAGATATACAATATGCCTTGCCTTTAAATATAGTTTACAGTCCATCGGGAATTTTACTTGAATATATTAGGTATAAATAAAAATTCCAATCTTAACTTGCTAATCTTAATTTCTAAGTGTGGGACAAGATTAAGAAAAGCTGTAACATTGAATTCTCCTGTACTCTGATCTGTTTAAACAATTGCACTTACCAAAAGAATCTCTCAAGTTCTAATTCCAAGAAAACTAAAAATAATTGAGTTGCATGATTACCAAGAACGCCATTCTAAGATAGTTTTAGAATAACTGTTTCTGCCAAATGGACCATGAACAAAGAAGACAGAAAAAGAATAGATGCCTTCAAATTGTGATGTTAGAGAAGAATTTTGAATGCACCATGGACCGCCGAAAGAACAAACGGATCTGTTTGGAAGAAGTACAACCAGAGAGCTCCTTGGAAACAAATAGGGCGAGACAATATCTTACATAATTTGGACATAGTGTCAGGAAGGATCAGTCCCTAGAGAAGGACATCGTGCTTGGTGGAGTAGAGGATCAGCGAAAAAGAGCAAGACCCTCAACAAGACGGATTGACACCGTAGCCGCCACAATGGGCTTAAGCACAAAAACGACGTGGATTTGGCTCTAGATCCCGAAGTGTCTAATTCTATTATTCGCAGGCTCGCTAGGAGTCGGAACGGACTCCACGGCACCTCACAACACAACATTTCTGCCAAAAGATTATGATCCTTTTTTTCAAAATAAAATTAATGCTAATTTTTAAAGATGTTCATCTTTAATATAAATTTAATGTTAAGTCAAACTAAAATTGTAACGGAAATTTTTTGTAATTTCATTGACGTGGGTGTTTCTACTTCTTAAACGTGTTTGCTATAGCACATATACAGAGAGAATACACAGATCTTAAGAATACAGCTGATATAACTACTCTTTGAGATTCTAAGAATTTCATGACTCTCCTCAGCTCCTTTTTAAAGCAAGAATTATTTAGTAATTGGCCTTGTCGAAACAGAGAGTGGGGGAGACATTTATTCATTTGTGGCCTAGTCCATTGTAAATATCTTCTGTAAATATCTCATTTTACTTGAAAAGAATATTTCTCTCCTTCCTTGCTGGATATGATGTCATTTACATAAAAGTAAAAACATACAGTAGTATAGTGAAACCCTTGAGCACCAGAACTTGATGGGATTGCTTTGTTCCCTGGGACCCCAAAATTTTCTGCTTTTGATGGATTGAAGTCTTACCACTTTTCTATCAGTCATTTTAGTGGAAAATATTTGATTTTTCTTTCTGTAAGAGGTTTCTGCCTTACACAGTTTCCAGCTTGCGTAGCCTTTACTGTACAAGCTTACTAATTGCATAATTCAAATTTATTGTTTACTTTTTCTCTTAGTCATCTAATGCTGCTACAACAGAAATACCAACAGTAGTTGGCCTTAACAAGGAGAAATGTCTTCTGTCACAGTGCAGTAAGCTACAGGAACAAATTCGGGACCCCATCTCCAGGTGTTGGCTCTGAAGAAGGTCCTTGTCATCAATCTTCCCCTGGACTAGCAGCTTCTGAGATGCAGGGACTCCGGGTCTAAGGGATACACTCTGCTCCCTATACTGCTTCTTTCCTGGTGGTATGAGGACCCCAACTTTCTGCTTGCTTCCTTTTCCTTTATATTCCAAGAGATTGCCTTAAGGCACAACACACTTACAGGTGGAGTCCTGACTCACTAACACAACCACTGCCATCCTTCCCCATCAGCATCATACAGGGAGGATTTACACCATATGGGAACATCATTCAATACCAGGAATAACTACCTAGCCAAACTGCTGCACACATGTTTTTTTAAGGGGACACAATTCAGTCCATGACACATTTTTTTCTCTGTATGTTTAAAAGGCATATTTATGTGAAACACTTCAACTGTATTTGTTGGTTTCATTATTTACTTTTCTAGTCCTAGCAGTTTTTGCTTTGTGTATATAAAGGCTGCATTATTAATAACTCTACTACTAAGTGTGGTGACTAAGGTGCACTGGACTCAAGCCATGGTCTTTTAAATTCCCTTATATTCAGGCAAAAGTTGGATGAGGAAAACGGAAGACAGCAGAAAATGTGATGTATTTGAACTGCAGTATGAGCAAAGAATACTGAATATACTACGTATTGCCAAAAGAACAAACAAATCCAGGTTAAATGGAAAAACAACCAGTGTGTTCCTCAGAAGTGAGGATGATGAGACTTCAACTCATTGACTTTTGTCATGTCGTCAGAAAAGATTAACCACTAGAAAAGACATGTTTGGCAAAGCATCAGCAAAAATGAGGGACACCTCAGTAAAACAGATTTGACACAATAGACACAAGAATGAGCTTAAACATATCAACGATCATGAAGAAGGCCCTGGACTGGGCCTCCTTTTGTTATGTTACACACGAGGTCACCATAGTCAGAGGCAACTCAACGGAATCTAAAAACAATATGGAGTTTTACTTTTTGGGTGCTTTCCGATGTATTAGTCATGTTTAGTATGCAAATTTATTTTTTCTTGTCTTACACTGTAATTTCCTTCAATCACTTGAGCCATTCTGGCCTACCGTTGAGAACAAAGTATTAGCACAACAAAGGGATATTACAAGACAATTCTGACAACATAAAAATTCAATTTAAACAGTTTATTTGGTTTCAGAAAGATTCATGAGTCATACAAGTTCCCAGGGAAACAAGGCAGTGCTCGCCTCCAACAAAGGTAAGTTGAGAAGTTACATAGAAAAAGTTACAGAGAAAAAAAGCCAAACAATTCATTTTTCATATATTTTGACCATACTATCAGCTCAAGCAGAGAGCAAGACATACAGGATGCATAAAAATCTAAACTTGGCTAAAATGTCTAAGCAAGTAAGGCAGATCAAAGTGTGTGCGTGCAACAAAAATATATGTGCATGTCAGTGAAATTAAAGGAATTAGGAACTTCAAACAATGGCCTTGGAGGTAAAATCTTCCAGGCTTTTCAGTTCTAGTAAGTCTAAAGGCTCAAGTCCAGATTTCACAAAAATATAGAGTAGCACACTGCTTGGGTATCTATGTTTGTGAATTTTACACAGCGGCCAGCTTCAAGGGTCAGGCGGTTCCATGACGGAGATGGTGACTGCAGAGAGAGCACGTTACTATGACAACTGAAAAGTAAACAAATAGAGCGTACCAACTAAAACTCACACACAACCCTCAGTAATCTGGTAGGTACCAGTAGGACAGGAATCTTAAGAAACTGACCTTTCGTTTGTATTTAGAAACCCACATCAGCCTATATTCTCCAACTACCCATAAGATATATAATGAAGTTTTGCAGTGCTTTTATCACCTCATCCCACTTATTTTCTTCTCTTGACTGAACCTGGTAATATAAATTCACAATGTTTTTATTTCACTATTACCTAAAAAAATACAATTTTCTTTTTTGACCAAGAATTTTAGAATTTGCATTTAATTCTATGCCAATATGTCAATTTCAACATTTCAGTCATCACAATCATTTCATATCGTAACTTTCAACTCTTAAATTTTCGTTCTTGATCCTCTACCTGTTACATGGGATCTTTATCTATCCCTCAGCTAAATCCACAGGATGGTCAGAGAAATCTCTTGACTATTTTCCAATAAATATCTCTGCTTTGATTCAGAGGATGGAGCTTTTTAGACCACTTAACATGCTTCTAAAGTCACCTCATCAGTTTTAAAGAACATGAGGTCATCCCCTTTTTCATTCTTGCTGTAAAATTTTGCCCCCGTTTTTCTAGTGCTCTGTAGGTTTTATTTTATTTTTGTTTATATTTGTATTCTAATCAATGGCTAAGGGACAGCAGATTGGCTTTTTATTATGTCACCATACTAACCTGAAAGTTTAATATTTTCATTTATTAGTATCAGATCAGAGCCCAACTCCTAATTCTTAATTTCTAGACTTCCATCTTAATGACCAGCTCTAACTCTTTAATATGAAGAAATTCATCTCTTCCATTGCTTAACGACATAAACATAACAGAATTATACAATTGTAAAGAAAGAAACTTTTTTT
This sequence comes from Heterohyrax brucei, assembly GCA_028571685.1. Classification (NCBI taxonomy): domain Eukaryota; kingdom Metazoa; phylum Chordata; class Mammalia; order Hyracoidea; family Procaviidae; genus Heterohyrax; species Heterohyrax brucei. Next base: position 94,073,619 of record CM053146.1, read on the forward strand.
TTAATTCAGGCACTTCCTATAACCAGTCAATTAACTTTCTTTTTCTTTACTGAACCTGAAAGAAATAAAAAGAATCATAAATATTGCTTATGTGGAAAAGACAACACATGACTCCTCTAAGATATGACAGAATTATGAGCTACCAGTGAACAGCCTAGGTCTTAACCACCACCCCACCAGTGCCCACCAGTGTTTCCTGCTTATTATAAGGATCAAGAAAAAAGTTAAGAGCATTGAAGTAACACATTTGTTTGCATTTCCACATAATTTAAGGAACATCTTATATTTTGAAAGCATTTTGTCCTCTTGTTCAGTGCTCTTCTTAGCCCCATCTCCATTCCTCACTCTCTTAATTACTTGTTATATTCTAATTTTTACACTATCTTTTAAGTATGATCCTCAATCTTATGAGTTTCTTGGAAGCAAAAATGGTCCAAAACATGTTTTTATTATATGTTATATTGTTTATATGATGTTTTATAGTGTCTATATATGTTTTATTGTATGTTATGCATACATTATCTGGTTAAATGTTTGTTAAAGAAACGACCTGAGAAATACAGTAATTCATTGTAAAAACACAGGTAGGTGTCTTCATTCAATAATGCTGTTAGGTGCCATATCACATTGGCTCCAATTCCTAGGGACCTTGTGTACAAAAGAATGAAACACTGCCAACCCTCCACCATCCTCACAATCATTGCTATGTTTGAGCTCACCATTATGGACACCATGTCAGTCCATCTCATTGAGGATCTTCTCATTTTTCATTGACTCTCTACTAAGAATGATGCCTTTGTCCAGAGACAGGTCACTGCTGATAGTATGTCCAAAGTACATGAGACAAAGTCTCTCGCCATCCCATGTTCCAAGTAGCAGTCTGGATGTACTTCTTTCAAGACAGATTTTTTTCATTCTTTTGTCAGTCCATGTAATATACAGCATGCTTCTCCAACACCACACTTAAAAAGGCATCAGTTCGTCTTTGGTCTTCGTTATTCATTCACCCACTTTCACATGCATCAAAGATGGTTAAAAGCATCATGAGTTGAGTCAGGCACACTTCACTCTTCAAGGTGGCGTCTTTGCTTTTCAACATTTAAAGAGTACTTTTGCGGCAAATTTGTCCATTGCCAATAGGAAAACATTTACTGTTGGCCCTCTGAGGCTAGCCTGGAAATGGAGATATGGGGATAAACAAAACACTGTCTTAGTAGACGGCAACTGGAAATTAAAGACACAAAAATGTAAAAACTACATGATAAGTTCTGTGAGCAAAGTGCCATCAAGTCAGAGTTCTGTAAGGAGTGCCATATTTTTCCTTTTATAATGACCGAGTGAAAATGTACATTCCCATGTAAATTTACATGCCCACCTATGTGCATCTTCCACTGCTCTCCCTGCCTGGTGACAACACACTATTCCTCTCTGCTCCATACATATCTCATCCTCCCAACAGTCTCCTTTCCCCTCCTCTCCACCCGCTCCCCTTACTCTAGCCAGAAGCCAGCAGGATGACATCCAATAAATGCATAGAACCACAAAGTGCATCCAATATATGGTCACCCTATGGGGCCAAGTCCAATCCATTCCTGTCCGAAGACTGGACCTTCATTATGATTTATGGGCAAGGACAGCATCAGGGCCGGGGCCATGCTCCCAGGGGAACCCCGAAGCTGCTGGACCATCAGTTCAGGTCTTTTAGTGGAGATCTCAGAGTGCAACCCCTTTGTGTTGTCAGTGAGACTCAACTTTTTGAGCTCCATCACACCTATCACTGGTGGTGGCTAGGCACTATCCAGTTCTTCTGGTCCCAAGTCGATGTAGGCACCCACTGATGTGGGTCTCTCTATCTTCTCGGTTGTCTTTCCCCCATGTCATTCTGATCCTCGGTGAGCATCCATTCCTGCTAAGTTGGGACAATTTGCTGTGCCCTCAGATGGCAATTTGGCAGCTTTTAAGACCCCAGACGCCACTCACCAATGTAGGGTGCAGAGAGCCCTCTTAGCAAAACACTAGTTGTGCCAATTGGCCTCAATTTCACCTAAGAGCATGGTCCCCTGCCCCCCTGCCCCAGCTACTCTGTCCTTGCAATATTAGGTTAAGATGGAAGGACTATTCAAGTATCATGTTGAAGTCCACTTAATATTGTTCTTGTTTCTAATGTGTGCTGTCATGAATTTCTCCCAACCAAATTTCTACAAACTATCTAATCTAAGCCCTCCCCCCTACCCTCCCTCCCTCCCCACCCTTGCAGCCATCAAAGAGTCTTTTCTTCTATACACTAAGTCTGCTTTTGAGATCTTATTGTAGGGATCTTGTACAATATTTGTCCTTTTGTTGCTGACTACTTTCACTCAACATAATGTCTTCCAGTTGAAACCAGGTTATGAGATGTTTCCTGGAATCATCATTATTCTTTATCATTGCATAGTGCTCCGTTGAGTATATATACCATAGTTTACCTATCCATTCCCCTGTTGGCAGTCTGGGTTGATTCCATCTTTTTGCTACTGTGGACTGTTCTGCAATAAACATTCTTGTGCATGTGTCCATTGGTGTGAAAGGCCTTGATTCTGTAGGATATATTCCAAGTAGCAGAATTACTGGGTCAAATGGTATATCTACATCCATATTTTTTAAGGAAGCACCAGATTGCTTTCCAAAGAGGCTGGACCATTTTGCAGCCCCACCAACAGTGTTGGAGGGTTCCACTTTCTCCACGCCTCTCCAGCATTTGTTGTTTTGTGTTTTTTGGATCATAGCCAACCTTGTTTGGGTGAGATGGTATCTCATTGTAGTTTGATTTGAATTTCTTTAATAACTAAAGATCATGAACATGTCTGCATGTGTTTTTTGGCTGCCTGGATATCCTCTTTAGAGAAATGTCTGTCCATCTCCTTTGTCCATTGCTTAATTGGATGATTTATCTTCTTCTTATTGATATTTCGTAGTACCTTATAGATTGTGGAGATCAGGCATCGGTCTAACGTAGAGTTGTCAAATAGTTTTTCCCATTCTCTAGGTGGCCTTTTAATTCTATTAATAAAGTCTTTGGATGAGCAGAAGTGTTTGATCCTTAATAGTTCCCATTTATCTATTTTATCTTCTGTTGATTGTGATTTGTTTGACAGATTTTGAAGTCTATCTACATTGTATATTAAAACTTCCATTGTTGTTTCTACCTTTTCTTGGATGAGCTCTATCATTTTAGATTTGAGATTTAGGTCTTTTATCCAGTTTGAGTTGGTTTTTGTATAACGTGTAAGATATGAATCTTGTTTCAATTTATTGCAGATGGATACCCAATTTTGCCAGCACCATTTCTTGAAGATACTGTTTTTCTGCAGTTTAATGTCTTAGGGCGTTTGTCGAATATTCACCGTTCATAGGCAGACGGTGTCATTTCTGGGGTCTCAGTTCTGTTCCATTGATCGATCTGTCTGTTCTTGTACCAGTACCAGCTGTTTTGACCACTGTGGCAGTGTATTATGTTCTAAGGTCGGGTAACCAGAGGCCTTACAGTGTGTTAGACAAGGATGCCCACTCTCACCTCTCCTATTCAACATTGTACTAGAAGTTCTAGCCAGAGCAATTAGACAAGACCAACAAATAAAGGGGGTCTGCATTGGCAAAGAAGAAGTCAAAATCTTCCTGTTTGCTGATGATATGATTATATATGCAGAGATTCCAAAAAAAATCTATAAGTAAACTAGTCAAACTGATAGAAGAGTTCAGCAAAGTCTCAGAATACAAGACAAACATTAAGTAAATCAGTAGGATTTCTTTATACTAACGAGACTGTTAATGAAGAAATCATCAAATAAATACCATTTACGATAGCCTCTAAGACAATAAAGTACCTAGGAATTAATTTAAATCGAGAAATAACAGACCTTTACAAAGAGAACTACAAGCCCTTACTACAAGAAACTAAGAGAGACTTAGATAAATGGAAAAACCTACCATGCTCATGGATAGGAAGACTTAACATTGTGAAAATGTCTATTTTACCCAAAACAATCTACTTATATAATGCAATCCCAATAAACGTTCCAGTGCCATTTTTTTAATGAGACAGAGAAACAAATCACCAATTTTGTTTGGAAAAGGAAGAAGCCCCGGATAAGTGAGGTACTACTAAAGAAGAAGAACACACTAGGAGTGCCATATTTAAAAAGAAATAGTAAATGGTGCTTCTGAGAGAAAGACAGGAAGACAGTCTGCACACAGCCTTGAGCTGCTATTGTGGGGAATGGCACACTAGGGGTTGAGAAATAAGTGAGCTGAGTAGAAGAGATGGGAGATGAAGAATGAAGTAGACATGAAGATTAGTCAGAAGGGTGAAAAAGGACATAAAACTGTAAGTTTGAGAACCCAGTGGGAATATTCAGAAGGACCCAGTGGGAATTCCCAAAACTCTCTAAAAATTGCTGAGGATTCATTATGAATTACTGAAACCTTTAAAAATAACTAAAATTAGTAAGTTTTAGGTAAACTGGTAAACATAAAAAACATGAATTGGTATTTCAACAACAAAGCTTTCAGCAAATTGAACTAGAGCCAATTTAGTCATGGGATGGAAGCCTCACGAAAAACATGGCCCCTAGACTCTCTAGTCCCAAACGTCATCAATGCCAGGACCAGCTTACCAGACAGTGACAGAACTGGGCTGTATGAAACACAGAGTGCAACTGTCAATGAACAAACTTTGTCTTAAATATGTGTGCAGGGATATTCTAGACCTCATGTGGGAGTTGACATGATAACGTGATGGGGGCCAGAGCTTGGTCAAAGGGCAATGGGAGGTTCCAGATGCAAGGGGGCCGTGTGCTGTCATGGGGTGGGAGGAGTAGCTAGAACAGAGTAGTGGTAAAATTTTCATGTATTATACGGTAAATTGATATAGGTTGTTATATTGTTCTTACCTTATAATAAAAAAAATCAGTCATGGGATGGGACAGCAAACTCAGTGAAAAGATTTTTAAGTCATACATTCTCTAAAGTCAGCTGAAAAATATTCCAATCCCACAGGTTCTTCAATGTGACCTTGCCGCCAAAGACGTATAGCTTGTGTTTTTCTCTTTTACTCTCTTGTGAATATTTTGACCAGTAGAATACAGTAGAAATGCTGTTTTAATTCCAAGAATTGCATTTACAACTGCCTAGCAACTTTCGCTTCCTGCCTCTTGCAATATCTGTTTTCACGCAGCTCCACCTGAGAACTCAGCTGCCACACTGTGAGAAGCCCGTTATCCAGAGAAGTCTTAAGTAGGTACTCAGACCAACAGCTCTAGCTAAGCTCTATGACGGTAGTCAGCATCAGATGTCAGCCATGCCACTGAGTCATTTTGGATACAGGCCTAGACAATCACTGAGATAACTACATTTCCATCCAAAATCTGGCTGAAATTATATGAGAGACCGTGAATGAGAACTTCACAGCTGAGTCCAACAACCCAGAAGAACCAGAGGAATAATAATATACCATTGCATTAAGCCATTAAGTTGCCAATCAGCTTGTTACAAATCAAATTTAACCAAAACACAAAGATTTGGAAGGATGATAACTAGGCTGGTCACCAAGGAAATTTAAAGTACGATATAATTAACTAAATCACAGCATAGTTAGGTTAGTAAGTACTGCAAATAGGGAGAATGGATGCTCTTCTCAAAGTTCACATACGGCCTAGGTGTTCACTGCTGAGTCATTGACATTTCTTATTTAAGGGACAAAGTAAGTAAATGATGTCATTATCAAAGAGAATTAAATGAGGAAAATGTGTTTGGTGAATAAATATTAAAAAAAGATGTTAATGTGTTGAATTGCATTGTTTGTGATATATTCATATGGAGATGATCACTGTCTCTGTTGCCAGGTGCCATCAAGTCACTTCCAACTCATAGCTACCCTACGTATAAGAGAACAAAACACCACCCAGTCTTGCACCATCTTCAGTTATTGTTACGTGTGAGCCCGTTGTTTCAGGCACTATCTCCTCAAGAGTCTTCCACTTTTTTGCTGATCCTCTACTTTCCCAAGCAGGGTGCCTTCTCCAGGGACTGATCCTTCCTGATTAACATGTCCAAAGTAATTATCACTAAGATTATCATTAAAACCGGTAAATAGAGATTTTGAACTTGAGAAAGAGAGCTGAGCTATATGAACTAGAGTCATCAGCATATGGGTGTTTATTGAAACTGTGGCAGGTGGTATTATACAGAGAGACCCAAAAAGATGTTCAAAAGGAACGCTATGAGGTACATCAACTAAAAGATAAGCAGAGAGCAAAGGTATTTTTTGACAGGATTCTGTTAAACTCTCTGACTTGACATGTCCAAAAAAGTAGTTAGTTTATCTCAGCAACAGAAATGGAGAAGAGAAAGAGAAGCTGTTTTTTTATACATTAAGATTGTGTAAATTTTATGATTTGGACAGAAAGACAACAGGTAACACTGTCACAGATGACTGAATTCAAGCTAAAATTGCAAGATAATGAAATTTTTTGTGAGCAGTAGGTAGGACTTGCATTGAATAAGTAATGTATACGTGAGTCAGTCTATAATTTTCCCAGCAAAACAGACCAAAATAGAAGGTACATGACCTATAAAGTATTATAAAATGAATGCCTTTCACATAGTGTTTACAAAGCATTGACAGGAGTTTCATCTTATTCTCATGACAACTTTAATCTCTGCACAAAGCTCACAGATCAATTTGAGAATTCAGACTGTTTGAGGTTAAAAGCACGTAGTACACATTTTAGTGAGAAAATCCTGGCAAACTATTTTTCATAAAAAGTAAAACATTTGTTCATGTCTTCACTCAAAGAAATGTTTATCAAAGTATTCTTTGTGATTATATAAATGGATTTTTCTCTGAATTTAAACTTTCATTTGGTCACAGAGCAGAGTAAGTATGTTATTCTAAGCAATATATGTGAATAAACAGTAAAAGGGTAGCATGGTATTTTAGATGGTGTTCAGCAAATATTTCTTCATTACCTTAAACCTTCAGGGTAGGTGTGTATTTTCCCATCACGCTGACACTGGGCTTGGTCACGTGACTTGCTTCGGCTAACAGTGCACGGGCAGAAGTGTCAGTCTGAAGCCCAGGGTGTAAGAGATTTCCACCCATTGGGGAGATTTTAAGAGCAAAGCAACCTTACCCCAGGTAGCCGCTCCCTCCAGCCAGGGTCCAGAATGAGACATTTGGAACAAAGCTTTTCCAGCTGACTTGCACACCTGCAGCAGGAAGCACAGCCACTAGGAAGCTGTGTAATGTGAAAATAAAGAACTGTTGTTTGAAGCTGGTGGGGATAGGTATTGAAAAATTACCTTACTGAAACGTGCAGCTTACAAAAAATTGATAACATTAATTTATATACAAAATATTTCTTAGATTGCAATATTTTACAAACATGATTTGCAAGAAGTAGTAAAACAAAAGTATGTCATATTTTTAGCATAGTTAGACCTTTTCTGTGATAACAATGGAAGAATATTATTTATTAGATGTGGTATTTAATTAAGGTAAAGTTTAAAAGAACCAGTTTCTGAATGATTTATGTCTACATTTATAAGCAAAGTAAAATCAGGAAAATTTAATAATTTCTAATCAATTATATAGATTCATGGATTATAAATTTTTATATTAATCAATGAGTAGATTAATATCCACTCTTCTGAATGGAAAAACAGAAGTGAAAAAGTGAATGGTAAGTATATACCAAAGTAGTTCTCCCAACAGAAATAATGTATTGATTTGAACACTCTAAAATTAGATGATGTCCTGTTGTGAACATAAAAGCATTTAACTTGACCTGAACTTTTCGCTTCTTCATTTAATTGGTTATTATCTGACCAGAAGAGTAATTCAAGTCTTTCATGAATGAGAAATTGAAAAATTTCACCAAAGACAAATTAAATGTCTCACATGAATAAATAACTCATATTTTTCTAAATCTCACAACTCACCTTTTGACATATTCCGTGAAAAAGCAAACACGGTATCTTTTGAAATAAAATCTACATTTATCTCTAAACACAAAATATAAGTAGAGTTTCTTAAATCCTTTTTTATGAAGAAAACTTAATTAACATCTGACTATTTCAATGCCTCGATACAGAAAATAATTCAGAGACCTTGCCACAATTAATAATTTCTAATGTTTATATACATGAAAATCCATTTGGAGGAATAAGGATAACAAAAAACAAATCAAATTCATTCTCATGATACTTTGGGAACATTTAAAGTAATACAATTGGGTGCTTTTCATTTTTAAGATCTATAAAAATTATATTAGCTTGAATGAAAGCAAAGTTAGAATAGAGTTTGTCAGATGATCATAAGCAAAGCAATATCCGAATACTCAAATCAGATTGAAAGAAGCCCAAAAAGGCAATGATAGCTATAAAGCGGTGAAATACAAGCAGAAATGCTAGAGAAGGGAGAAATCCTGGTTTGTAACGGGAAACATAAATGAAAACAAAACACTGAAATCAGCTCTTAGTCGTTGTAAATCTAGGTATAAAAGGCAAAGCAATAAAGCTTCTACAAGAGTATGAGGAGAATAATTTCAAGATTTGGGGTAGATAAAATCTCCAACAAAACACTAAAATCATCAATCATAAAACTTTGTTCATACACTCCATTAAAATTAAGAATTTATTTTCACTGGAAAACATCACAGACGGAATTAAAAGTCACAGCACAAGAAATATTTGCAACAAATACGATTTTAGAAGACCTTTCTTTAAAAGTTTTCACATATACTTTTACAAATTAATAAGGAAAAAGCCTAAAGGTAATAGCCAAGCAAAAAAAAGCATAAAAATGTGATTGACCTCATTGATATTTAGAGAAATTTATTATAAACCATAAAGATATAGTATATTGCCACATTCTAAGAACTTACTGCCATCAAGTTGACCCTATAGAACAGAGTAAGACCATCCCAGTGTTCTAAGGAACAGCTGATGGGTTCAAATTGTCAACCTTTTAGTTAACAGTGGAACCACCAGGATTCTATTTTGGATTGTTAAAAAAGAAAGAGGATTGGACAATATCGAGTGTTGGAGAGGATGTGGAAAACTTACGGGAGGGGAAATACGCTTCTGCATTATTTGGCAATGTAGACAATATTCTGTTTCTTAAATGATACACTTTTTTTGTATAATGCTGTATTTCACAATTAAAAAAAACCTATATTAAACTGTTAGTGGTTTCCTTTCTTTTTGCCTAAGAATAAAAGTCAGACTCCAAGCCACAATGTCCAAAAGCCAACAAGATCAGTCCTTGCCTACCTCTTCACATTTTGCTCTCATCCCAGTCTTCTGAGTTCATTGTATCATGTTCATTACGCTTCTCTCTGTTCGTTTAACATTCCCAAGCTCATTCTCAATTTCCCTCTCTTTATTTCCTCCTGATCTTCATAGAGCTGCCTTCTGTTCACCATTCAGATCTCAATTCAAATGTTATCTCATCAGGGAGGTCTATTCTGAATACCTTATAGCAGGTAAGTGGCAGAATCAGGAATACATCGACTGCTTTCTTATAAAAAACAGCAAATGGACTGCACCCACTTTGTCAATAGATGCCACACTGTAATACATCATTAAAGACAAGAAAACTGGAGAGTTAATTGCTTTGTGAATTAAGTAATGTGAAATATAACTAGTCAGGCTAGCAATGAGATGGAGAAGAAAGGTGCTTTAAGTCACATTGCTATTTTGAAAGCCGAGTAAAAAACTGAGAGTGCAGTGGATTCTATATATCTTAATGGTATAAATACTTTATTGGAGTTCATATGTTTCTGGACAATTATTGCACTGATATATAAAGCCAAAACCAAACCTACCGCCATCAAGTTGATTCTGACGCACAGCGACCCTGTAAACATATCCTATTTATAGTGCTTGATTCAAGACTTATCATTCTTTTTGTGAACTCTTGCAGCAAAGTCAACTGCACTATCATTAATATTCATCCACTGTCCCCATTTTAATTCCTAGAATTTTAAAAATTAACTCGTCACTTATGCTTAAGTGAATATGCTAAGAAAGAAAAAAAACTTGATTCACTTTGAGTTCAAATTAATTCATCAGACATAAATAACATGCATATTTCACTTTGTAAACGAAAAAGATGAAAAAGAAATACCACTCACTGCATCAAAGGCAGACAAGCAATTACCTACATTTCTATATTCTATCTTTACACTACTTATTAGCTCATTTGTTACTTAGACCAATTAGTTTTGGTTACTGAAAATATTATTCAATATGTAGGAAAGAAATTGCTTTCTTGGTTAACCTTATCACTTCTAATATTTTCTAATTTTTATTGAAACTCAGCTTTCTATATTTTGATTGTTCATTTTATTTAAATGATAATTTTCTGCATCTTTGTTAGCATGGTACCTCTCAAAAGAATTTAGCTTCATTTAAGATATTATTTCTAATTTATGGGAGCACGTGACACACTCATCTAATGTCATTGTTGCAAAAAATAAACCTGTTTACTTATAATTGACTGAACACTATAAATAATACCAATATTACTTGAAAATAGCTTAAATGGAGCAGAGAGGAATAGTGTGCTGTCACCGGGCAGGGAGAGCAGTGGAAGCTGCATATAGGTGGGCATGTAAATTTATACGGGAATGTACATTTTCACTCAGTCATAATTAAATAAATAAATAAATAAATAAAAGAGGGGGGAGAAAATGACATGCTTTTTCTTGTATTCTTTCCCTCATCTTTATTTTCAACAAGATGATTTTAAATTTACTTATTGTTGTTTCCGACTCGAAGGCACTTGGCTTTTGACATTGTTGTTTCTGTATTATTTATTAGCTAAAATACTTAGGACAATAAGGAGTTGTAGTGATGTAACAAAGTAAAGCTGTAACTCATGTTCTACACAGTGAAGAGTGTAACCACACATGGCCATCTTAATAATGCAATGCCCAAACCTCCGTGAAAGAAATGTGGATGGCAGTCTAATCATGTAACATACACCATAAAACGTGTTAAAAGTAAGTATCCTAATGTTTCCGTTCTCATTAGACTTTAAGCATTTCTCAAATTCTCAAGAATTCATTTAGAAATAACTTACAGTTAGAACCAACTATTATTCCTTCAAGTGCTATGGCTTTGTCATTTTGTGTCACCATTGAGAAAGGATCCTTTTCCTATTGTTTAATAAAAATTAAATATAAAATGTTAAAGTTAGGTAAGCTTGCCTTTCTAATCCTTTGTAAGTTTAAATAAGCATAAATACAAATGTTAGTTAAAAATGAGAAATATTCAGACTGAAGTGATAACCTCCATTGCAACAGAGGACACTACAGTGCAGCAGAATCTTTATTATGGACTTAATGATAAACATAATTGATCAAAGTGACTCAACTTGTGAGAGCCAGCATCATTTCCATGAGTCTAATTTGCTCAGATAGAAATATGATTTGGAAAATTCCAGAAACCCAATTCTTCAAATAATAAATTTATTTATGTTACTTTTAAAAGCACTTGAGAGGTTTTTTTTCATTGATCTCATGTTTCAAAAAACTTGCCAAAACTAACCACAAAGTCTATCAGTTAAAGCAGACATTAAAAGACAATACAACCACAACCATGTTTTCTTGTCTCAACTCCTCTTTTAAGCCCTTCTGGGGATGAGAGAAGGAAAACACAGAGGTTAGAGGTGAGAAGACTTCATACTCCTTGCATTTTACAGGCCCAATAATGTGATGTAAGTTAATACTCTCTACCCAGACTGACATAAATCAGCACCTGGGTTTTCTGGCTCTTGAACATAAGACTGAACTTATATAGGTCTTTTCCCCCCTTCTCTTTTTTCTTTAATACATTTCTTTTGACAGTAGATCTATCCTATTACAGGATGATGTCTGAAGGAGTGACATAGGCTTCATATAGACTTGAAATTTTTTATTGCTTCTTCTTTGTAGTCTGTCCACTGTTGATTTGCAGGCCCTGAAACTGGGTAACAAAACAAAATACAAGATTTGGGTTTGCTCATTTATTTTTATTGTCTTAACCAATTTTACCTTTGGTCAAAATACTAGTTTAAGAATAGAGAACTGAAATGAAACTTTCTATTCTCTGTTCTTAAAAAAAAGAGAGCAACATAAAAAGACCAGGTATTATCTTTGCTAGTCAACCTCACCATCATTATGTTCTAAAACCAAAGGCTTTAAAACAGAACTCATACATAACACCATACATAAAAACTAAATCAAAACGGATCAAAGACCTAAATGTTAAAGCTGAAACTATAAAGTTCCTAAAAGATAATACAGGAACAAAACTATGGGACCTAATTTTTTTCAGATATAGATTACCAAACACAACTATTAATGCATGAGCAACAGAAGACAAACTAGATAAACAGGACTCCTAAAAATTAAATATTTATGTTCATCAAAAAACTTTGTCAAAAGAATGAAAAGAGAACCTACGAATGAGGAAAAAATTTTAGTATTGATATATCTGATAAGTGTCTGATCACAGCATAGTCTATAAAGTTTATGTTCCACATGCTAGTTCAGCAAGCAGTGTCTGGTGTCTTAAAAAAAAACTTGTGAGTGACCATCTAAGACACAGTTGTTGGTCTCTACTAATCTGGAGCAAAACAGAGAAGGAAACCAAAGACTTAGAGAAAAAGGTAGTCTAGAGGATCACATGCCTATGCAAACTGCAGCCTCATGTATCTGGTGACCAGAAGAATTAGATGGAAACCCTGATGGTGTAGTGGCTAAGTGCTATGGCTGCTAACTAAACACACCAGACACTCCTTAAAAACTCTAGGGAGCTGTTCTATTCTGCCCTACAGGGTTGCCATGAGTCAAAATCAACTCAAAGGCGCTAGGTTTTGATCAGCTACCACTATTAACCATTCTGACTGGGGCTACAATGGATGTGTCTAGATAGGATGGGGAGAATTGTAGAGCACAACTCAGAACTGTAGACCACAACTCAAGATAGAAAGAAAGAAAAAGACAAATGGAGAGAGAAGGGAAAGAAAGAAAGGAAGGAGGGAAGGAAAGAGAGAGGGAGGGAGGGAGAAACAGAGAAAGAGATAGAGAGAAACCAGACTTTTTGCAACAGCAGAGAGCTGGGGAGCTGCCAAGACTACATCCCTGAAATATCCTTTCAACTCTGAGGTCACCTTTCAACTAAAAACAAATTAACCCATAAAGATGGAATAAAAATATCAACCATGAGTACTTTGCACCTTTTATACATCTATAGAATAGAAAAGTAATCATCTATTTGAGACTAAACCCTGAAGCAAAGCTAAGGTCAAGGGGACAGGGAAACAATAATGGAAATGAACAACCAGTACAGAAATAATGAAAATGCTGGCACAAGGTAGGAAATGTAACCAATATCACTGGACAATATGTATAATAATTGTTAAGTAAAAATCTAATGTCCTGTGTCAACTTTCACCAAAAACATAATAAAATACACACACACGCACACACACACAAGGTCTGATCATTAAGTTCGTGAACTCATCCTAGAAGAAGTGTTTCATACTTCATAGCTGAATATCACTATGCCACTTTCCAAATACTTCCCTTGGGAAATTATGCACCAACACCAGCACCTAGTCCACCCTTCAAATCAATTTTGGTACTCTTTGGTCATCAGAGCTGTTGTCATATTACCGTTGATGATTAAAATGTCTTCCTTTCAATATTTCCTTGATCTTTGGGCAAAGAATAAAAGTCATTGGAGGCCAGATCAGGTGAGTAGGGAGGGTGTTTCAATACAGTTATTTGCGTATTGGCTAAAAACTCCCTCACACACAGTGACATGTGAGCTGATGAACTTTTGTAATTCAAGAGCATGAGTTGTTGATGAAAAGTTCAGGTCATTTTCATCTAACTTTTTCATGTAGCCTCTTCAGCATTTCCAAATAGTAAACTCGGTTAGCTGTTGTCTGCTGGTACAAATTCATAACGAACAATTGTTCTGATATCAAAGTTTAGCAACATCATTGTGACTCTTGATTTGGACTAACAAAACCTTTTTGGTCATGGAGAATTGGTTGGCTTCCATTCTGTACTTTAACTCTTTGTTTCAGGGTCATATTGGTACACCCATGTTTCATCACCAGTGACAACACCACCTCCCCCAAACATCACCTTGTCTCTCCAAAAGATCTTGGAAAACTTTGACTCTCCTCTGCTTTTGTTCATTGGTGTACTCCTTTGGGACCATTTTTGCACACACCTTTCTCATGCCAGGATTTTCAGCTAGTATTTGCCTGTTCCTCTGTCAATGTTTACTTGCTCTGCTATGCTCTCATAGTCATCTGATGATTCTGACACACAATTTGATGAAGTTTTGCAGTGTTTTCATCAGTTCTGCTTGTTACTGGCCACCTTGATCTCTCATCATCAGTAATGCTTACTCTCCCTTCAGAAAAACATTTAATCCATTTACACACTACTGTTTTCTTCACAGCATTATCCCCATAAACTTTGACCAACATGTCTCTGATTTCACTTCCACTCTTGCCAAGTTTAACCAGAAATTTAATGTTTGTTCACTGCTCTAATTCAATCTCCGACATTCTCATGATGGCACACAGAAACATGCAACAACAATAATGAAAGCCACTCAGCAAGACATGGTCACATCAACAGGAACACAGCTGTGAGCTACTGATATACCAAGTTTATGAAATCTCACCGAATTATTTGTACATTGTTGCTAACATAAGCACATGTTGACAAGTTCACAAACATAATTCTCAGACTTGTATTTTCTCCTGGAGTACTGAACCTTTAATCATTTTATAATGTACTGTCTTATCCAATGTTGTAGATTTTACTTTATGATCTATTTTGTCAGAGATTAGTATTGCTACCTCTGCTCTTTTTGAAAGTTGTTAGATTGATTTTTTTCCTGTCCTTCGAGTTTCAGTTTGTGTCTTTGAGTCTAAGATGTGTCTCCTGTAGGCAGCATATAGATAGGTAAGTATTTTGTTTTTTGTTTTTTTAATCCAGTCTGCCAATCTCTGTCTCTTTATTGGTGAATTTTGTCCATTTACGTTCAGAGTGATTACTGATGATATGTGCTCAGTGCTGTCATTTTGATATAGTTTTTTGTGTGTATTATAGATAATTCCTTTGTCCCCTTTAATTTTCTGTGCTGAGCCTTTTTTCTTTGTATTTTCTTTTCATCTTTTTTCAATGTTGGTTGTTTTATATTTGGTGAAAGTTCATGTTTTTCCTATTTTTCATTTGTATGCATGGGATTGATAGTTTCTTTTGTGGTTACCTTTATATTTACCCCTATTTTTTAAAATTTAAACCAGTCTTTAATTTCTTTAAATCACCTAGACTTCTTCATGTGAAAGATCTAGGGCTACATCTTATTTCATGTCCCTCTAGCTCCCTGTTTTCAGTGTTTTGCCTGTGATTTATTTTTATGATTCTCCTATATGCATTGATATCCATTGTGCTGTTCTGTGTTCTTGTGTTGGGTTCTTGTCTGGTGTTATTGGTTTTCTAACCAAAGGACTCCCTTTAGTATTTCTTGTAATTTTTGTTGGGTTTTTGCAAATTCCTTATATTTCTGTTTATCTGGAAATGTCCTAATTTTATCACCACATTTGAGAAACAATTTTTCTGGATATATAATTTTTGGCTGACAACTATTTTCATTCAAGGTTTTGTATATGTCATTCCACTGCCTGCTTGCTTGAATGGCTTCTGCTGAGTAGTCAGAGCTTAGTCTTTAGACTTTCCTTTGTAGGCTATTTTTTGTTTATCCCTAGCCTCTTTCAAAAATGTTTCCTTATCTTTACCTTTGGCAAGTTTGATTATGGTATACCTTGGTATCTTTCTGTTGGGATCTACATTGTGAGGAGTTCAATGAGCATCTTGGATAGGTATTTTCTCACCTTTTATGACATCAGGGAAGTCTTCTGTCAACAAGTCTTTAAAAATTCTCTCCGTATTTTCTTCTATCCCCTTCTGTTCTAGTACTCCAGTCACTCTTAGATTATTCGTCTTCATAGAGTCTCACATAATTCTTGGTGTTTCTTGATTTTTTTTAATTATTTTATCTGATTTTTCCTCAGATATGTTGATATCACATGCTTTAATCTTCAATCTGACTAATTCAGCACTTCCATTGCCTCATTTCTTCTCCTTTGACTTTTTATGGAGTTTTCTAATTCTGTAATTTTATTATTAATTTTCCAAATATATGTGTTGCCATTAAGTGCTTTCTTACATCTTGTTCAACTTCTTGTTATGCTCTGCTGCATTTTTCCTCATCTCCTTCTTCATCTCTTGAAGAATTCCAAATACAAATATTTTGTACTCTACTTCTGATAATTTCAAGAATTTCTTTTCCTCTGGAAAATTTAATTCTTCATTTTGAGACCTTCCTGAAGAGCTCACAGTAGATCCATTTAAGTGCTTTGATATGGACCACTGTTTCTGAGCCATCAGTAAATTGTAGGTATTTACATTTGCCTACTGTGTTCTAGCTTCTTGTCTACTTTTCTTACATGGATTCAGCTCAGGTTTTCAGATAGTCAGTCACCAAGAGAGTGCTGCAGGCTCTCAACTACTGTCCCAGATGTGCAGATATGATTGGTATAGGCATAGATGTCTGGCTGCAGCTGCCGAGAAAGGCAAGAGGCTAATAGCTATCCTTAAGTGTCGGTGACATTGGCATATCCCTTTGTGTCTGAATCTAGGTGAAAGAATAATTTCTGCCCTGATTTTCCGGCTTAGCAGAATTGGCAAAAGTGTTTTTTGTTTTGCCCCTCTTCTCCAAGTTTCCTAATCTCTTCCCCCTCTGAGTCTCACAGAGTGGCCCAGGGCAGCCTTAAGGAGTTAATGGTGTCAGATTCCAGAGTCAGGTGGAGTGCAGAGAAGAGAGGGATAGAATGGCTTAGGGCAGGCTTGAAGAGTCCTACTACTGGCTCAGTTAATGGCATCACACTCTAGCCTTGGATGCAGTTCAAAGAAGGGAGGAGGAGCACTGGGAGAAGGAAGATAGCCCTATGTCAAAGAACATACCCAGATCCATGCATGGTAGGTTACATACAAACACTTACCTTTCAGTGATCCAGTCCTGTCCCTCATCATCTCCAGAGTCAAGAGTGAATTTTCCTCGCAATCACCTCTACTGAGGGGAATGCCCACCAACCTCCATGCTGGGCCCACCACACAGCCACAGTTCCTTCTCAGCAGGTCAGGAATTTGGAACACTGTTTCCTTCTTGTGCTATGCTCCCTTCCCCTTTGCTAAATCCAATCTCTCAACTTTCCGTTTGATGTTCCTGGCTCCTAAGATGTCATGCAAGATCCATTTGTTCTTTTGAGTCTTTGTTGTTAGAGGGGTCATGGGAGGCATCCATGTACCCTACCATCTTAGCCCCATCTAATAAGTATTCTTTTTGAGACTATCTTTATAATTTTTGAAGTAATAACATAAACATAGGTAAAACATAATCTAAATCATTTGCAAATTTTGTTAATTCAAAGCCATGTTATAACAAATAAGAACAGATTGAGACTAAGTAGAGTGATAAGAATTTTGCGCATGTATATATATATATTTGTAGTTAAAACTGCTCAAGGATCTACACATTATTTTATGAATTAACTTAATATTTTTAAGGCCTTGTATCTTGTTTGAATTATTTTCATCTCTAATAATATCAGTCATATATCAGATATAATACATACAAAATCTTTTCAAGTTTCTGATAATGGGGAAATTTGTATTCCAAGAGTTTATCTTATCTTTTAACCCAACTAGAAATATCAGAATAAAGCCTCAAATAACTTTTTACTTCATAACTTTTACTACATTGCAGTTCAGGAAAAAGAAACTAACGCGTTTAAAACAAAGAATATTATAAGAAATGGTTTATGTAAGATGCTAGGTGAAATCTGTGATTCAAATACATTAAACCACTGCTAATGAGTTGAATCCAACTCACTAAGACCCTACAGGAGAAAGCAGAATGGCTTCAGAATCTTTACAAAAGCAAACTGTCACATCTTTCTCCCTTGAGTCAGTTGATGGATTCAAACTGTTGACCTTTGGGTTAGCACTCAAACACCACTAGGGCTCCTTAACTGACAATTATTACCAAACCCACTGTCATCAATTTGGGTCCAACTCATAGTGATCCTGGAGGTCAGAATAGAACTGCCCTGTAGAGTTTCCAAGAAGCGTCTGCCGTATTTGAACTGCTAACCTTCTGGTTAGCAGATGCAGCACTTAAACCATTACATCGTCAGTACCATACAATTTCAAAATAAAAACAAATAGCTGAAAATTATTTTTATAATAAAAATATTTTTTCACAAGAAGCCAAATGAGTTCTTAGTTACTGTTTCCTCCTATGTACACCTCAGTCCTAGATAGTAGAAGAAATCCATAGCTAAAAGAATTCATCAAATAGATTAATTTAATTAATTAATGAAATACAGAGCAGAGGAGCATGGGGCATCTGGAACATAATTTCACATGTTATACATATCAAGAACACATACTAAGAATCATGGAGTGCAGATGAGCAGCAAGGAAGCTGTCAAGGCCAGTCAAAATTGTGGGATCCTTCAGTTTGTCTCCAGGGCCTATAGATTCCTCGCACACCAGCGCTTTCCATTCTTGGCTATTTCTTTCCTAAGGTAGCCAGTATCTTCAAGGTCTGTGCTCCCATCCTTGCCAAATAATAATAACAGTGATGATGCTTATCATTATAATGATAACTGACCATATGCTCAGCATTAATCTAAACAAGCTCCTACATTAACTCATTTAGTCCTCACAACTGCCCATAAGGTGTTATTATTTTCTGTAGTTTAGAAAGGATGATGACACAAAGGCACAACTGGAGTAAATAATTTGCCAAGGCCATACAGCTAGTCAGTGGGAGAATCAGTATTCACATCCCAGATTATCTAACACTAAATTCCATGTCTTAGTTACTAATCAAGTCAAGATTTTTTTCCCCACTAGAAGGAATTTTAGGATTTCTTGGTTAAATCCCAAACTTACAATATTTAAGTGTAAGACTTTAAAAGTCCCTTAACTTTTTATTTAAAGAGTTAGGATTGGCAACCTATTTACATATCAATATATAGATGACAGATAACAAAGCACTTTTCCTGATTTACTTGCAGTTTAAGAAGAATCATCTTAAAGCTGTTGTGTTCCACCAAAATAGGATGGAATTCTAGAGCAAGACTTCTATATATCAGACTAGATGTGGGTAACTTTTTTTCCTCTCATTGGAGACTACCAGAAAATCAGTGTTTAACAGACAATGATCTACCCTTGACACTTACCAATTCCAATAAGTTCTTCCTACAGCATATGAGATACAGGCCAAAGTAAAATTAACATATCATAACAAATCTTTGCAGTATCACTTAAGGCCCTAAACATTACTGTAAGGAAATGCCTAAGAGCCAATGGTTTGTCTAGATTCATATGACCTTTATTATAAATTTTTAAAATTAAGTAAAAGTAATACTATTAAATGTATCATTAGCTTTGATGGAGAACAAAGACCTAAAGAATTTGTTTAAAGTCTTTTTGAAAAACTATTTTGGTCCTATAATTCCTCTCTGAACTCCAGGGTTAGGAAAACAGTACACTCTCTAGGCATCTATTGAAACAGAATTCATTTCTGATAGAATTCGAGAAACATATATCTGTTTGAAATCAGGTGGGTCAACAATATGACATGAATCCTGACTGAAGGCAATGAACAAAAGTCAACTCATTTTTTTTTTAAAGAAAGTGCTTAATGGAGTGTGATACCCTGACCTAAAAACAAAATGTATCCACCTCTGCAATCTTATCTGAAATACTCTTCTAAACCCTTAATGTTTTGTCTGTGTGCCATATTGTACCATTTCCTGAAGAAGAATAACAAATATAGTAACAAATCATTACAGAATAATGAGATATATTTAATTTCTTTGAAGGAGTTTTTAATATGTTCTGGAGATTCCAACTGAAGCCCTCATTATCTCTCTTTAGGACAGTGCATTGACATAAAAGAACTGCTATAAAAGAAATAGTAGATATAAGCAGGGTTCAAAGAAACACAAAAGTATACATTGCTGAAATCGTTTTTGTTATGTAATCTCAAAAACTTGTCTAGTCTACCATTATGTTACAGATTTAATAGTGTCCCTCAAAAAGATATGTTGAAAATAAAGATTATGCAACAAAAAATAATCAACAAAGAAAGTTTTAATACACAACATAGACTTCAAAATCTGACAAACAAAGCACAAGCAACAGAAGAGAAAATACATAAATGGGAACTACTAAGAATCAAACACTTTCGTTCACCCAAAAACTTTGTCAAAAGAATTAAAAGTTCACCTACTGAACAGGAAAAAATATTTGGCAACTATATGTCCGACCAACGTCTGATCTCCATAATCTACGAGGTAGTGCAAAATATCGACAAGAAAAGGATAAATAACACAATTAAGCACTGGGCAAAGAGGACATCGAAGCAGCCAAAAGACACATGCAGAAATGCTTGCGATCATTAGCTATTAAAGAAATCCATATCAAAATGATGATGAGATACCATCTCATGCCAGCAAAGTTGGCCGTGATCCAAAAAACACAAAACAACAAACGCTGGAGAGGCTGTGGAGAAAATAGAATTCTCCTACACTGCTGGTGGGATTGCAAAATGGTACAACTTCTTTGGAAAGCATTCTGGCGCTTCCTTAAAAAGCTGGAGCTAGATACGCCATTTGACCTAGTAATTCCACTGCTTGGAATGTATCCTACAGAAGCAAGGACAGTCACACGAACAGAGACATGCACACGTATGTTCATTGCAGCACAGTCCACAATAGCAAAAAGATGAAATCAACCCAGATGCCCAACAACAGAAGAATGGATAGGTAAACTATGGTATATATACTCAAGGGAACACTATGCAATGATAAAGAACAACGATGATAGCAGGAAACTTCTCTCAACCTGGTTTCAACTAGAGGACATTATGTTGAGTGATAGTAGTCAGTGACAGAAAGACAAATGTTGTACGAGACCCCTACGATAAGAACTTAAAAGCAGACTCATTCATAACAGCTGCAAGGGTGGGGAGGGCGGGAGGGCAAGGGGTGAGTGTTTAGATTAGAGAGTTGTTAGAAATTTGGTTGGGTGAAATTGGTGACAGCACACATTAGTAGGAAGATCAATATTAATGGGACTTCAACACAACTTGTGTACTCCTCCCATCTTAAACCAATATTGCAAGGACAGAGTAGCTGGGGCAGGTAGCTGGGCACCATACTGTCATTGGAAATTGAGACCACTTGGCACAACTAGCATTTTGCTAACGAGGACTCTCCACACCCACATTGGTGAGTGGTGTCTGGGATCTTTAAAGCTGTCAAGCTGTCAAGCTCCATCTGAGGGTGCAGAAAATTGTCCCAACTTAGCAGGAACGGATGATTACCAATGTCCACAATGACATGGGGGAAAGAGAATCCAGAAGACAGAGAGACCCACATGAGTGGATGTCTACCTCGACTCGTGACCAGAAAAACTAGACGGTGCCTGGCCACCACCAGTGATAGCCACAATGGAGCTCACAAAGTTGAGTCTCACTGGCAACAGAAGTATAAATAAAGAGTGCACCCTGAGATCTCCACTGAGAGACCACAATCAATGGTCCAGGGACTTGGGGTTCCCCTGGGAGTGTGGCCCCTGGCCCTGATGCTGCCCCTGTCCAAAAATCCTTATGAAGGTCAACCTTTCAGAGAGCAATGGATTGAACTTAGTGAACTTAGAGGGACCATATTGTGTGGGCACTTTATGGTTCTAGGCATCTATAGGAGGTCATCCTGTTGACCTCATACTGAAGGAAATGGAATGGGGGGAGAGGAGAAGATACGAGACTCTTGGGAAGATGAGACATGTATGGAGCAGAAAGGAAGAGTGTGCTGTCAGCGTACAGGCAGAGCAGTGGAAGCTGCATATGGGTCAGCACGCAAATGTATATGGAAATGTACATTTTCATTCAATCATAAAAACAAAAAAGTTCATTGCAGTACAGTCCACGATAGCAAAAAGATGGAATCAACCCAAATGTCCACCAACAGATGAATGGATAAACAAACTCTGGTATATACACTCAATGAAACATTACAAATTGATAAAGAACAACAAGGATGATTTTAGGAAGCATCTCATAACTTGTTTTCAATTGAAAGACATTATGTTCAGTGAAAGTAGTCAGTGCCACAAGGACAAATATCATATGAGACCCCTACTATAAAGACTTAAAAATAGGCTCATGTACAGAAGAAAAAACTTGAGGGGAGGGAGGGAGGCTAGGAAGGAGAGGGTTGATTATAGATTAGATAATAGAAATTTTGTTGGGTGAAATCACTGATAGCACACATTAGAAAGACAATCAATTTAACTGGATTTCAACATAACTTGAAAACTTTTTCAGTCTTAATCCAATATTGCTAGGACAGAATAACAGGGGCAGGGGCCTGGGACCATGCTCTCAGGGGACATCTAGGCCAACTGACATAACTAGGCTATTGTTAAGAGGGTCCTCTGCACCCCATATTGGTGAGTGGTGTCTGGGTTCTTAAAAGCCAGCATCAAGCAATCATCTGAGGTCCACCAAATGGTCCTAACTCAGCTGGAACAGATGATCACCAAGGACAAAAACGACATGAGGGAAAAAGAGCCCAGAAAACAGAAAGACCCACATGAATTGGTGACTATATTAACATGTGACTAGAAGAACCAGATGGTGCCCAACCACCACCAGTGATAGCCATGATGGGGCTCACAATGTTGAGTCCCACTGGCAACATGGGAAAAAAAGGGGTGCACCCTAAGAACTCCAGTAAAAGGCCGTGACTGATGGTCAAAGGCCTAGGAGTTCCCCTGGGTGCATGGCTCTTAGACCTGATGTTTCCCCTGATCATAAATCACTACTGAGGTCAAGTCTTTGGACATGAATAGATTGAACTTGGCGACAGAGAGTGACCATATCATGTGTACCCTTGATGGTTCTATGCATCTATGGGATGTCATCCTACTGGCCTCTTCCTAGAGGGGAGTGGAGAATATGGAGAGGAGAGGACAGGAGATTGTTAAGAGGATATGACATGTGCAGAATAGAAAGGAGTGTGCTGTCACTAGGCAAGGAGAGCAGATGGAGCTGCAGATAGGCGGGCATGCAAATTTTAATTGTAAACTTTCACACAATCACAATAAAAATAAAAAAGATATGTTGAACTCCTAACTGACACTCCTTTGGAAATCAGATTTTTCTTTAACAAGGTCATATTGGAGTATAGTGAGTCCTAATCCTAATCGCTCCTAAATGATGTCTTAAAAAGAAGGATAAACTCAGAGACAGACTCAATTGCACAAAGAGAAGATGACTTGTGAAGAAACATTCACATGCCAGAGCACAGCAAAAAATATGTAGAGCTACCAGAAGCTGAGAAAGAAAACAAGGAAAAGTGTTCCCCTACAACCAATTGAGACAGACAGGATAGCCCTGCCAATGCCCAGAATTAGGATTTCTAACCTCCATAGTTTATTATGAACAATAAATTTGTGTTTTGGGAGAAGGAGTCAAGATGGTGGACTAAGCACACGTCTCCTTATATCTCTCTGGAAACCAAGACCTGAATTGATAATCAAACAGAGCCTTCTGGTCACCTAATCAGCCTCAGGACATGGCACAGGGCTGTTACTTTGGACTTCACACCACTGAGCGAAAAACCTCCTCTCTTTAACTGACTCCCGCTCCTGGCTAGCCCTGGCTCTCAGGGACTGAAGGTAAATGCACTATTTTGACTTCTTTTTCCGCTGTCTTGGCCAGCAGGCAGAGCTGGGTCTTGCCTAGTGGCTAGACTCAGACACGCTGCTGGGGGAACAGGCAGGCGAAATTCCCGTATTTCAAGAGCCAGGCTTGGGACTCTGTTAATCTAGCCACTTTGAGCCTGTCGTTTTATATCTGCCTCAGCGGCATTTGTACGGAGTTTCACAGCCAGTGTGCGGGACGCCATGAGATTCTAGCAGGACCCCATTCTTAGCCTGGGAGCCAGCGCCTGCAAACAGGACAGTGCTTCTCTGACAGAAAAGCAGTAATTTACCTAGTGCCACCTGCTTTGGGGGTCCAGCAACAGAAGCAGAGGAATCACTACCTCTCAGACCCTTTAGCCCTTCTATCTGCTGCCTGAGTGGAGGGCGCTATCTTGGATACAGTGGCCACAGCTGGACCTCATTCTTAGCTTGGGAGCCAGAGCCTGCCCACAGGAGAGCACTTTGCTATCACAAAAGCAGTATTCTACGCAGTGTTCTCTAAGGCTAGGCCCTGTCAGCAGAGGCCAACAGGGCAGTAGCATTGCCGTATTCTGAACTAGTTTGTATCATCTGGGGTTGGATATAGGGGTGCTTACTTTGCCAGTTGAGAAGAGGGACCTCTACACCTGAAAACCTAACAGACTTGTGAAGTGGTCACATAGCTTTTGCTTTACATTTTAAGACAGCCTAGAGAACCATCTGCAGTCCATCCTCACAGTACCTCTTCCAGCCTCTACATACTCACATGGGTCCCCAAAGGCAACAGACATTTGTGGCATACAAGAAATCAGCCATGGCTTCAGAAGGCTCCCAAACAAAACAACCAAAGAGTTTTCCAGATGAAGAAAGTATCAGAAAGTGAATACAAAGTGATTATATACAGAGCCCTTCTAGACCTTATACAAAATGCAGCAGAACAAAGTGAAAAATTAAATAAGATGTTCGATCTGATGGAACACCAGTACTCTGAAATCCAACAGATCAAGAACAAAATCAAAGACATAGAAACTTCCATGCAAAGCCAAGAAAACAGAATGGAACAAATGGAAAAAAGAATTTCTGACTTGGAAGACAGAGCAACCAAGGCCAGCATCTATGAGCAGAAATCAGAAAAAAGAAACAAGAAAATGGAAGAAACATTAAGAAGCATGTGGGACTCTACTAAGAGGAACAAACTTCGATTAATTGGAGTCTCTGAACAGGGTGAGACATCTGAGAACACAGAGAGTATCGTTGCTGAGCTGCTGACAGAAAACTTCCCAGAAACCATGAAGGAAGAGAAAATAGACATCTCAGATGCATATCGTACACCACCCAATATAGATCTCAAAAGAAAGACTACAAGACATGTTACAATCAAGCTCAACAAAATGAAACATAAGCAGCAACTCTTAAAGGCAGCAAGACTCAAAGCAAAGCTAACATTCAGAGGGAAACCCTGTAGGCTTTTATCAGATTTCTCAGCAGAAATGATGCTGGCACGGAGACAGTAGCATGACATATTCAAAGCCTTGAAGGAGAACTTCCACCCAAGAATTACATATCCTGCAAAACTCTCTTTCAAATATGAAAATTTAATTAAGACATTCCCAGATAAAAAGAAACTCAGAGACTTTGTAAAAACCAAACCAAAACTACAAGAGATATTGACAGAAGTTCTTGGCTGTGACTTAGAAGAACAAAACCACTAACTTTATATTTTAGAATGACTTTACTACTCAAAATTCTACTCAGTTAGGAAAGGCTCCAAAGCCAATCACAGCTTTGATAAGGAAAGAAGCAATCCAGTGATCATCATGAAAACTATGGTGTCATCATATTAACAAGAGGGATGTACTGCAGTCGTTATAGCCCTTCCAGATGGAGAGGAAGATGACAAGATGAGTAGTAATTAAAATTGAGTTTATATATAGTTTATTAAAGGGGATCATAGGGACAGCTGTAAAGCACAACAAAGATGTATCGTATCATTTCAAGAAATGTAACACAGGAGTCTCAACAACCACAAAACCAGCTCTGAAAAAGGTGAAAAATCAACTCACAAAAAAGAACGTCCCAGAACAGACTAATAAGAACAATAGAGAAAACATCACCATAAAAATAAATACATCACAATGGCAGCACTGAACACATACCTATCAATAATCATATTGAATGTGAACGGACTGAATGCTCCACTAAAGAGATATCGAGTGACATCTTGGACCAAAAGACATGAGCCATCCATATGTTGTCTACAAGAAACTCACTTGAGACCTAAAGATAGGAACAAACTGAAAATTAAAGGTTGGAAGAATATATATCAAGCTAACAATGAACATAGAAGAGCAGGGGTGGCAATTCTAATCTCACATAAAATCAATTTTAATGTCAAATCCACCATCATGGACAAAGATGGACACTATTGCTGAAAGATTCAGTACACAAGCAAGACTTAACTATATTAAATATTTATGCACCTAATACCAGAGCACCTAAATACGTCAAAGAAACACTGACTACACTCAAAAGAGAGTTAGATGACTCCACCATAATAGTGGGAGACTTCAACACTCCACTCTCAATACTAGACAGATCATCTAGAAAAAAACTCAGTAAAGATACAGAAGACCTCATTGCCACAATTAACCAACTAAACTTCATTGATATATACAGAACTTTCCATCCATCAGTATACAGCTACACCTTCTTCTCCAGTGCACATGGAACATTCTCCAGAATTGACCACATGATAGGCCATAATGCAGTGCTCAACAAAATCCATACCATTGAATTACTGCAAAGCATCTTCTCAGATCATAAAGCCATCAAAGTTGAAATCAATAGCAGAAAAAACATAGATAGAAAGTGGAACTCTTGGAAACTGAACAACATCTTGCTCAAAAAAAATTAGGTTATAGAGGAAATCAAGGATGAATTAAAGAAATTCATGGATTCCAATGAGAACGAAAACACTTCCTACCAGAACCTATGGGATACAGCCAAAGCAGTGCTCAGAGGTGTTTATCTCCATAAATGCACACATCTGGAAGGAAGAAAGAAACCAAATGAAGGAACTAACTCTACAGCTTGAACAAGCAGCAAGAGAACAACAGAGGAACCCCTCAGGCACCAGAAGAAACGAGATCATAAAGACTAGAGCAGAGTTAAATTAATTAGAGAATAGAAAAACAATTGAAAAAATTGAAAAGACCAAAAGCTGGTTTTTCAAGAAGATCAACAAAATTGACAAACCACTGGCTAAACTTACTAAAGAAAAGCAGGAAAGGAAACAAATAACCCAAATTAGAAATGAGAGGGGGGTTGTCACCACAGATGCAACAGAAATAAAAAATATCATAACAGAATACTATGAAAGACTGTACACTAACAAATTTTAAAACCTAGGGAAAAAGGACCAATTCCTTGACTCATACCACCTACCCAAATTATCACAACATGAAGCAGAACAACTTAATAAATCCGTAACAAAGAAAAAGATTGAAAAGGTCATCAAAACACTGCCAACCAAAAAAAAAGTCTGGATCCAGATGGCTTCACTGCAGAATTCTACCAAGCATTTAGAAAAGAGTTATCCCCAATACTACTGAGACTATTTCACAATATAGAAAGGGATGGAGTACTCCCAAACTCATTTTATGAAGCCAGCATAACCCTGATACCCAAGCCACGGAAAGACCCAACAAAGAAAGAGAACTACAGACCGATACCACCCATGAATCTAGATGCAAAAATCTCCAACAAAATTCTTGCCAATAGAATACAACAACATATCAAGAAAATAATCCATCATGACCAAGTGGGATTCATACCAGGGATGCAAGGCTGGTTCAACATCAGAAAAACAATTAATGTGATTAACCACATAAATAACACAAAAGACAAGGATCACCTGATTTTGTCCATTGATGCCGAAAAGGCATTTGATAAAGTCCAACACCCATTCATGCTAAAAACTCTTAGCAAAATGGGCATAGACGGCAAATTCCTCAACACAATAAGGGCCATTTATACAAAGCCAATTGCCCACATCATCCTGAATGGAGAGAGACTGAAAGACTTTCCCTTGAAATCAGGAACTAGACAAGGATGCCCACTCTCACCTCTTCTATTCAACATTGTGCTAGAAGTTTTAGCCAGAGCAATTAGACAAGACCAAGAAACAAAGAGCATCTGCACTGGCAAAGAGGAAGTTAAAATCTCCCTGTTTGCAGATGATATGATTGTATATGCAGAGAATCCCAAGGAATCTATGCATAAACTACTCAAACTGATAGAAGAGTTCAGCAAAGTCTCAGGATACAAGATAAACATAAGTAAATCAGTAGGATTCCTTTATATCAACAACAAGACAGTTAAGGAAGAAATTATCAAATCAATACCATTTACGATAGACCCTAAGAAGATAAAGTACCTAGGAATTAATCTAACCAGAGAAATAACAGACCTTTACAAAGAGAACTACAAGCCCTTACTACAAGAAACTAAGAGAGACTTAGATAAATGGAAAAACCTACCCTGCTCATGGATAGGAAGACTTCACATTGTGAAAATGTCTATTTTACCCAAAGCAATCTATTTATATAATGCAATCCCAATACAAGTTCCTGTGACATTTTTTAATGAGATGGAAAAACAAATCACCAGTTTGTTTGGAAAGGGAAGAAGCCTCGGTTAAGCAAGTTACCACTAAAGAAGAAGAACACACTGAGAGGCCTCTCATTACCTGACTTTAGAACATATTACACTGCCACAGTGGTCAAAACAGATTGGTACTGGTATAAGCACAGACAGATCCATCAGTGGAACAGAACTGAGACCCCAGAGATGACGCCATCTACCTGTGAACAGTTGATATTCGACAAAGGGCCTAAGACATTAAACTGGGGTAAAAACAGTATCTTCAACAAATGGTGCTGGCAAAATTGGATATCCATCTGCAAGAAACTGAAATAAGATCCATATCTTACACCTGATACAAAAACCACCTCCAACTGGATTAAAGACCTAAATATCAAACCTAAAACGATAAAGCTCATCCAAGAAAAGGTAGGAACAACAAAGGAAGTTTTAATACACAATGTGGACAGACTCCAAAATCTGTTAAACAAACCACAATCATCAGAAGAGAAAATAGATAAATGAGATCTATTAAGAATTAAACACTTTTGCTCATCTGAAGACTTTATTAATAGAATTAAAAGAACACCCACAGAATGGGAAAAAATATTTGTAAACTCTATGTCAGACTGACGCATGATTCCCATAATCTATAAGATACTACAAAATATCAACAAGAAGAACATAAACCATCCAATTAAGTGATGTGCAAAGGAGATGGACAGACATTTCACTAAAGAGGAGATCCAGGCAGCCAAAAAACACAGGCGGACATGTTCACGATCTTTAGTTATTAAAGAAATTCAAATCGAGACGACAATGAAATACCATCTCACCCCAATAAGGTTGGCCATGATCCAAAATCACAAAACAACAAATGCTGGAGAGGCTGTGGAGAAAGTGGAACCCTCCTACACTGTTTGTGGGGTTGCAAGATGGTCCAGCCTCTTTGCAAAGCAATCTGGCGCTTCCTAAAAAAAAATGGATACAGATATACCATTTGACCCAGTAATTCCACTACTTGGAATATATCCTACAGAATCAAGGCCTTTCACACCAACGGACACATGCACAAGAATGTTTATCGCAGCACAATCCACGATAGCAAAAAGATGGAATCAACCCAGATGCCCAACAACAGAAGAATGGATAGGTAAACTATGATATATATACTCAATGGAGCACTGCGCAATGATGAAGAACAACGATGACTTCAGGAAACATCTCATGACGTGGTTTCAACTGGAAGACATTATGTTGAGTGAAAGTAGTCAGCGACAAAAGGACAAATATTGTATGAGACCTCTATGATAAGATCTCAAAAACAGACTTGTGTATAGAAGAAAAGACTCTTTGACAGCTGCAAGGGAGGGGAGGGAGGGATTGGGGAGGGTTCAGATTAGATAGTTGCTAGGTATCTGTTTGGGTGAAATCAGTGATAGCACACATTAGAAACAAGAACAATATTAAGTGGACTTAAACATAACATGAGTACTTTTTCCATCTTAACCCAATATTGCAAGGATAGAGTAGCTGGGGCAGGGGGCAGGGGACCGTGAACTTAGGCGAAAGCGAGGCCAATTGGCACAACTAGCATTTTGCTAAGAGGGCTCTCTGCACCCCACATTGGTGAGTGGCGTCTGGGGTCCTAAAAGCTGCCAAGCTACCATCCGAGGGCACAGCAAATGATCCCAACTCAGCAGGAACGGATGCTCACCGAGGACCAAGATGACATGGGGGAAAGACAACCCAGAAGACAAAGAGACCCACATCAGTGGGTGCCTACATCGACTTGGGACCAGAAGAACTGGATGGTGGCTGGCCACCACCAGGGATAGCCACAATGGAGCTCACTAGGTTGAGTCTCACTGGCAACACAAGAATAAAAAGGGGTGCACCCTGAGATCCCCACTAAAAGACCTCAAATGATGGTTCAGTGGTTTCAGGGTTCCCCTGGGAGCATTGCCCCTCGCCCTGATGCTGCCCTTCACCATAAATCATAACGAAGGCCCACACTTCAGACAGGAATGGATTGGACTTGGCGATGCAGTGACCATATATTGGATGCACTTTATGGTTCTATACATCTATAGGATATCATCCTGCTGACCTCTGGCTGGAGGAAGGAGAGTGGGTGGAGAAGAGGGAAAAAAGAGACTGTTGGGAGAATGAGACACGTATGGAGCAGGGAGGAATACTGTGCTGTCACCGGGCAGGGAGAGCAGTGGAAGCTGCATATAGGTGGGTATGTAAATTTATACAGGAATGTACATTTTCACTCAGTTATATTAAATAAAAAATTTTTTTAAAAAAAATGTGTTTTATAAAGTCACCCACTTTGTAGCATTGGCTAAAGCCAAAGAAAATCCATTGCCATCAAGTCAATTCCAAGTCATAGCAACTCTGTTAAACAGACTAGAGTTGACCCACATGGTTTCCAAGGCTATAATAGTATCTAAGCAAACTGCCACATCTTTCTCCCACGGAGTGGCTGATTGGTTTGAACAGCTGACCTTTCCATTAGCAGCCCAGCACTTAACCACTGCCCCACCAGAGGTCTATATAGATAAGAAAGGAGCTTATTAATTCGTTTAACAAATACCACATACACACTTATTAAGGTGGCAAGGATCCAAAAATCAAACTACTGAAAATTAATTACTGAATAATCTCAGTCTGTGAAACTGATTCATGTTTCCCACACAGTTTAATGGTCTATATCTCTTTCTGAGTGAGAAAACCACTTGTATAACTTTTAGGTCAAACCAATCCTTACTCTCACACAAGCGAATTGGCACATCACTGAACTTAGGCTTCTTTGTAGAATCCCAGGAATCCTAAAGCAGATTAGAAAAAGAGGTGAGCCGTAGATGATAGAGTCAAAGTTGATATAAGAGACAATCTCTAGGGGAGAGAAGTAAATCAAAGTAAAAGAGTCCAATAAAAAAAATATACACATATCACCAAAACAGAAGAACAAAGCAGAACAAGAAAATCTAAATACAAGGCTCCAGGATTGAAATTTAGAAGCAGACAAAACTAAGCATTCAAAATTGAAAAACAAATTATTCTGATCCAAAGTATGTACCTTTTAGGCACCTCATACCAAGAGTCTGTGATTTTTGAGCAAGAGTAATTCTCTCAAACAATTATAGAGATTAAGACTGAAAATATCCATTACATTTGGCACTTATAAGTGGAAATTTTAGGAGCATCCATTACAATTGAGTGGTGAAAATGATGTCAAAGAATAAAACAGAGATAAGTAAGCTTAGAACAAATTTAGTCTAGAAAGAGTAGAGATAGTACAAACAGAGAGGTATCTTTAGATTGAAATAACATATATATGAACATGTTTAGGTAAAGAAACTGAAGATACAGGAAAGGAAAAGAGAAAAAGAGAGAAAAGTTGTGGGGGTGGGGGAAAAGAGAGAATTTAATGTTGCAAGATCCTGATAAAGAATAGCCACAAATCAGAACGCCATCAAAAACACAAGCTGAGGAATATATCTTAAACATGCAGATAAACATGTCTTTCCATAAGACAAGAGAAAAGGAGGAGGTGTGGCCAAGATGACAGACTAGTCATACATTTCTTTGAATCCCTTTTAGAGCTAAGGCCTAGAAAAACAATTGAACAGAGCAGACTGGATATTCTGGGAGCTTCAAGATCAGGTGTAAGGTTGTGAGATCAGACTGTCTTACCCCCTTTGCTGGGGGCAAGACAGCAGCAAAGTGAGTCCTGCTTCTGTTGGTGCAGCAGATGAGAGGCTTACAAGTACAGACTCTGTCTTTGTCTGGGAGACTAGGCTGGGACTGCCAAGCCTGAGAGCCTGGCCAGGGCCAGTTGCTGTGGTGAGCTGCAGTGTCTAAGTAAATGGCATTTTTTGCAGCAGAGAGGCTGTGCTTGGGACAGTCACATCTAGAGAACTTGACAACTGTGGGTGCCAGTGCTCCTGTCTTCTCTGAGCTGGGCCACAAATATTGCTGGCTCAGAGCAGAAGAAGTGGCTTAGGCAGGATGCCATCTTGATCAGCTGAGAGGTGGAGTAAGCCTGAAGGCCTTGCTGGGGCTACCTGCCATGCTGAGCAGTAGTGCAAGTCTGGACAGTGTCTCTCTCAGCAGAAAAGCTGTTCTTAAGACAATCATACCTAGAGAACATAGCAGCACCTAGCAGCCAAGTATGGTAGAGCTTTTACCCCTCCTTTCTTTGAACCACATCATAGTATCTGCTGACAGGCCCCCATGAGACTCCATAAGTAAGGTGTCATTTTGTCAGGCAGAAGGTGGGGCCTGCCACCACTCCAGGTCCAGCTGCTATTGGCTGCTGCTGGACAATGCCTCTCTCAGCAGAAAAGCAGTTTTTAACATAAGCATATCTAGAAAATGCAGCAGTAGCTGGCAGCCGAGTGTGGCAGTACCATTTCCACCTCCCTTCACTGAACCATATCACAGAGTCTTCTGATGGGCCTCTGAGAGACTCCATAAACAGGGTGCCATCTTTCACAGCCAGGAGGCAAGACCTGCCATACCTGAAGGTCTGGCTGCCATCAGTTGCAGTACCTCTCTCAGGAGAAAAGCAGTTTTTAAGATAAGTGCATCTATAAAAGAAGCATTGCCTGGGGACTGAGTGTGATGACATCCCTTCTCTGAGCTACCATAGTGTCGACTGGAGTGACTCTGGAGAGTTGACACAAGTAGGTCACCATCTTTATCAGCCAGAAGGCAGGGCCTTCCACCCCTGAGGGGCCAGCTGGGAACAGCTGCCAAAACTGAGCAGCATTGCAGGGCTAAACAGCATCAGTCTCACCAGAGAAGCTATACATAAGTCAGCTGTACCTAGAGAACACAGCAGTGGCTGGTGGCCAAGCCTACCAATGCCCTTACTTGCTTCTGAGAGAAGCTGAACAGCTTTTTGATGTCACAAAGACAACAATCAATATCTAACCATTTAAAGAAGCAGACCACATGGCTTCAGAGAACTCCCAAAGAAACAAAAAGCTTCCCAGATGAAGAAGTGTTTCTGAAATTATTACTGGTAGAATACAAAAGAATCATGAATAAAGCCCTTCTAGGGATTAAACAAAGTACAGCAGAACAAAATGAATAATTAAGGAAGCTATATGAACTTCTAGAATATCAACAATCTGAAATTCAGCAGATCAATAATAAAATTATAGAGTTAGACAATTCACTGCAAAGCCAAAATATCAGGATTGAGGAAATGGAATGCAGAACTAGTGAGGTTGAAGATAAAGCAACTGGCACCAGCATTTATGAGGAGAAATCAGATAAAAGAATCAAGAAAAATAAAGAAGCATTAAGAAGTCTGTGGTAGTCTATCAAATGGAATAATCTACGAATAATTCAAATTTCTGAATCGGGAGGGATAGCAGAAAATACAGAGAGAACTGTTGAAGAACTGCTGACAGAAAACTTCTCTGACATCGTGAAAGAAGAGAACATAGATATTCAAGATGCTTATCAAGCTCCACAAAAGTTACACACCAAAAGAAAGACACTAAGACATATTATAAACAAACTGAATAAAATGAAACATAAAGAGCGGCACTTAAAGGCCACTAAGCTTAAATCAAAACTAACATACAAGGGGAAGCCTTATGGACTGTTCTCTGACTTCTTAGCAGAAACCAGTGTTGACAAGAAGGCAGCAGGATGACATACACAAAGCCTTGAAGGAGAAACAGTTCCAACTAAGAATTATCTATCCTGAAAAATTGTCACTGAATTAAGACATTCTCAGATAAACGGAAGCATAGAGAATTTGCAAAAACCAAACCAAAATTACAAGAAATATTGAAAGAAGCTCTTCAATCAGAAAATCAATAACATCAGATGTATACTCAAGGATACGAGGCAGGACACAGCATCCAGAGTCCTATTCAGTTAGGGATATCACAAAGTTCAATAAAAACTAAAATATTAA
The DNA here is from genome assembly GCA_028571685.1 of Heterohyrax brucei. Classification (NCBI taxonomy): domain Eukaryota; kingdom Metazoa; phylum Chordata; class Mammalia; order Hyracoidea; family Procaviidae; genus Heterohyrax; species Heterohyrax brucei. The sequence continues at coordinate 94,108,083 of CM053146.1, forward strand.
AATTAGGGAAATTGAGATGTTAACATGTAAACTATGACATCATCACATTATAAAGAGAGATATATTACAGTAATTATAGCCCTTTCAGACAGAAAGGAAGTTAAGGACGTACACAGAAGTCAGAGATTGGTTTAAACTTAGAACATTAAGGAAGAACAAAAGCATAGCTGCAAAGCAAACTATGTGATGTGTCAAAATGAGAAACATGATACAGAAGTCTCAACAGACAGAAAACCAATACTGCAAAGAATGAAAAGAAAACTCGTAAAGACAAATGAACCAGAACAGAATATTAAGTCAGACAAAGAAAACGTCAACAGGACAAAAATAAAGGCACCAAAATGACAGTACTAAATACATATCTATCAGTATTCATGCTAAATGGAAATGGATTAAGTGTTCCAATAAAGAGACAGAGTAACAGGCTGGATCACAAAACACAATCCATCTATATGTTGCTTATAAGAACACAACTTAGACCCAAAGATGTGAACAAACTGAAAATCAAAGGATAGAAAGATGTACAACAAGCTAACAACATGCAAAGAAGAGCAGGAGTGGCAATACTAATCTCTGATAAAACAGATGTTAAAGTAAAATCTACCATCATAGACAAAGATGGTTACTATTTACTACTTAAAGGTTCACTACATAAGGAGGATATAACAATATTAAATATTTGTGCACTCAATACCAGTGCATCTAAATGCATTGAATACTGACAATATTGAAAAATGAGATATCAAGTCCATTCACACCAACTGCTACATGCACACAAATGTTCATTGCAGCACAGTCCACGATAGCAAAAAGTTGGAATCAATCCAGATGCCCATCAACAGAAGAATGGATGGGTAAACTTTGTTATATACACTTCATGGAGTACTATACATTGATAAAGAACAATGATGATAGCAGGAAACATCTCTCAATTTGGTCTCAACTGGAGGACATTATGTTGAGTGAAACTAGTCAGTGACAGAAGGGTAATTATTATATGAGACCCCTACGATAAAAACTTAAAAGCATACTCATACATAATAGAAAAGATTCTTTGACAACTACAAGGGTGGGGAAGGTGGGAGGGTGGAAAGGCAAGGGGCAAGGGTTTAGATTAGATAGTTGTTAGAAATTTGGTTGGGTGAAATTGGTGACAATACACATTAGTAAGAAGATCAATATTAATGGGACTTCGACACAACTTGTGTACTCCTCCTCTCTTAACCCAGTATTGTAAGCACAGAGTATGTACACTTTCATTTAACAAAGGAAAAAAAAAGAAAAATGAGATAGATCACTCCTATAATAGTAAGAGATTTCAACACTCCTACTACAGATCATCCAGAAAAAAGCCCAATAAAGATACAGAAGATCTTACTGCAACCATCAACCAGCTAAACCTCATCAACATCTACAGAACTTTTTACCCAACAACAGAATAAATACACCTTTTCTTTTGTACACAGAACATTCTCCAGAATAGATCACGTATTAAGTCATAAAGCAATTTTCAACAAAATCCAAACTATTGAATTATTGCAAAGCATCTTCTCAGATCATAAAGCCATACAAGTTGAAATCAATAGCAGATAAAACACAGACAGAAATTCAAATTCGTGGAAACTGAAACAGCATCTTCCACAAAAATTCATGGGTTATAGAAGAATTCAAAGACGCAACAAAGAAATTCAGGGAATCAAACGAGAATGAAAACACATCAGACGAGAACCCGTGGGACACAACAAAAGCAGTGCTCAGAGGTCAGTTCATCTCTATAAATGCACACACCCAGAATGAAGAAAGGGCCCAAACCAAGGAATTAATCCTACAACTTGAACAAGTCAAAAGAAAACAACAAAAGAATCCATCAGGCACCAGAAGAAGACAGATAATAAAAATCAGAGCAGAACTAAACAAATTAGAGAGTAGGAAAAAAAAAAAAAGAAAAAAAAGAATTAACAAAACCAAAAGCTGTTTTTTGAGAAGTTCAACAAAATTGATAAACCACTGGCTAAACTTACAAAAGAAAAATGGGAGAGGAAATACATAACCTAAACCAGAAATGAGACAGACGTCACAACAGACCCAACTGAATTAAAAGTGTCATTAACAGACTACTACAAAAAATTGTGCTCCAACGGATTTGAAATGGACAAATTTCTAGATTCACATCACCTACAAAAATTATCACAAGGAAAAGTAGAACAACTTAATAAACCTATCACAAAACAAGAGACTGGAAAAGTAATCTAAAAGCTACCAACCAAAAAAGTCCTGGCCCAGATGGTTTCACCATAGAATTCTACCAAATTTTTAGAGAGGAGTTAATTCCAATACTACTGAACTATTTCACAACATAGAAAAGGATGGAGTACTCCCAAATTTATTACATTAAGCCAGCATAACCCTGATACCAAAGCCAGGGAAAGATTCCCACCAAAAAAGAAAATTGTGCACCAAAATCATTCATGAACCTAGGTACAAAATTTTTCAACAAGGGTGAGGAGGGAGGGAGAGGGATGTTCAGAGACTAGATAGTCCATAGGAATTTGCTTAGGTGAAAGGAGTGACAGTATGCAATAGAGGGAAGATCAATATAACTGGACTACATCATAAACTGAAAGGTTTTCTAAACTCAACCTACCATTCCAAAGGATAGAGTAGTGTGGACAGGAGTCTGGGAGTCATGCTTTTAGGGGGCATTGAGGTCAATTGGCATTGCCAGTCTTTTGCTAAGAGATTTCCTGTATCCTACATTGGTGAGGGGCATCTGGGGTCTCGAAAGCTGACAAGTTGCAATCTGACGAACACCAGTTGATCCCAATCCATCTGGAATGGATGATAACTGAGAACTTCAAAGACATGAAGAAAAATAAGCCTAGCAGACAGAAGTACCCATATAAAGGGGAGACTGAATCAGCATGAGACCAGAAGAACCAGAGGGTACCCAATTACCACCAAAGGAAGATGTGATGGAGGACACAATGTTGAGTCCCTGATGTAGCACAAGAAAAGGTGTGCAGTTCAAGAATTCTACTAAAAGACCAGAACTGATGGTCTAACAGCCTCAAGGGTCCTCTGGGAGCTTGGCCCCTAGACTTCCTGCTGGCCCTGACTTGAAACCAGTGTTGAGGTCAACTCTTCAGACAAGAATAAGCTGGAATTGGAGACACAGTGCAAACATGTGGTGTATGTACTTTACGACTGTAGACGTTCATAGGCGGCTGTCCTACTGGTTTCTTTCCAGATGGGAGAGGAGAGGGTGGAGAGGAGGTGACAGACATTCATTAAGAGGATACTAGAAGAGCGAAAAAGAGGAGTGTGCTGTCACGGGATGAGGTGAGCAGATAGAGTTGCAAGACAGGCGGGCATGCAAAATTGATTCAGATTGTATATTTCACTTGATCATAATAAAAAGAAATAAATAAAAGAGAAGAGGGTAAAATTCCTCAAATATAGTCATGTCAGCCAATAGTAGTCACAGATTTCAGGAGATTTTCACATTTTCTGTAGAAACCCAGGCAATACGAGTACCAGGTCGAAAGCTTGAGAAGGACAGTTTTGAAATAACAACCAATTAGAAACCAGTAGGAATTAAACAATGACAAGTAACAAGATATATAAGATATACTGGGAGCTCAAATGGGATAAAAACTGAATTTATGGGGTAACAATCCATCAAACTGTAATTTTCTTACTGACTCAGCACTTAGGCACAGGCATAAAGAAAGCCAGTTAAAGGGAAATATGAAATTATATATGAGGTAGATAAGGGAATTGTCTCGGTCATCTAGTGCTGTTGTAACAGAAATACCACAAGTGGATGGCTTTAACAAAGAGAAGTTGATTCTACACAGTCCGGTTGGCTGGAAGTCTAAATTCAGGGTACCTGCTCCAGGAAAAGACTGTCCCTCCACTTGGCTGTGCATAGACCTCCCCGTGATCTGGGAGCACCCCACACAGGAGCCTCACTTTCGAATGTTGCACTCTGCTCCCACCACTGCTTTCTTGGTATAGAAGGCCTTCATGTCTGTCTACTCCTTATTTCTCTCTTTCATATCTCAAAAAGATTGGCTTAAGGTGCTATCTAATCTCCTATTTCCAGATTAACATAACTCCCACTAATCCATCTCACTTCATTATAATAATAGGATTTCAACACACAGGGAAATCACGTAAAATGGTAGGCAATCACTCAGTACTGGAACTCAAGGGCCAGCTAGGCTAACAGATATTTTGGAGGGGACACAGTTCAATCCTGACAGTGATGAAGGAGTCAGCAACTCAGAGAAAGGAGTAACAAAGAAATCTGAGAGGTCCAGAATCTGAAGTTGAAAGTACAGGGAAAATGGAGAAGGGAATGAACATCTGTACAGTCTACAAAGAGCTGGCTGCACTACCAGGCATTCTGCCTGTATGATCCCATTCAGTTGTCACAATAATCCTATGAAATTGTGTTTGCTTTAATGATAGATAAATGAGGTTCAGATTTTAAAGTAAGCTTGACTATATTACTAACCTGAAAGGCTACATTGTGATGAAAGAATGAAAATTTCAGGTTTAAGATTTTAGCCACAGAATCAAAGAACATGAGCATATTAGAACATAATTTAGCACTGAAATCAAATAAGGCCTGTAATAATAATTTGACAGATATTGATATTCATCATAGGTCTTACATATAGGGTAATCATCCATAGATGATGAGCAGTTTCATTATTTTCATTGATGACTGTCATTAGTAATAGTTTTATACACCAAAGTCAATGTTTTTTTCCTCCTCTTATTAGTTCTCTGATAACTATGAAAACCTTATATCCTTGATATAAGAAGAGAGAAATCATTATCACATCATATTGAAAAATTGCTTCCGGGATAATCTGCTTACTTTACAGAACATCTCTTTCATTTCCTCCCAGTCAACTCAATAACACCAGGCGCTATAAAGGAGAAAAGACTTACTGTGTGCTGCTGCTGTTGTTGCTAGGTGCCCTTAAGTTGGTTCCAACTCACAGTGACCCCATGTTCAAGAGAACCAAACATTTCCCGGTCATGCCTAATCCCCATGGTCATTGCCATGCTGGAGCTCACTGTTGGAGCCACTGTTTAATCTATCTCATTGAGGGTCTTTCTCTTTTTTGCTGACTTTCTTCTTTACCAAGCATGATGTGCTTCTTCAGCGACCAGTCCCCCAATTTCAGGGCCAAAATACTGAGATGAAGTCTTACCATCCTCATTTTTAAGGCGCTTTCATTATGGCTGTAGTTGTAATTACACATAGCAAATAAAAGAGAGAGAGAGAGAGAGAGAGAGAGCAAAGATGAATTGCTCTTCTCCACATCACTTACTGCTGTTTTAGGGTAGAAAATTCCTCCATGAGACATATGAGCAAAGGATTGATGTAATCACTCTTCAACCAAGAGGACGAATCCCCCAAAATGATACCACTTTCAATTGTTTTGTTGCCTTTCCTGGAAAAGGAAAAACACTAACACTCTAAGAAGATAAGAACTGAAATTAAACATCCTAAAATTTAATCTCAGCCTTCGTACTTGTAGTTGTGCTACTAGGATACAACAGAAAACGGAGCAGAGAGAGGTAACTCTCTAAAATAAGTGTGGTAGCTGCTGCATTAACTAGTTTTAGTACTTAAGCAATTTCTGAGCCAACAGATTGACACCCCACAGCAGAACAACCTCTTAGGGAAGCTCTGCCTCTCCTGCCAACAGAAAAACCTGATTCTTAACAGGTTCCTCTCCGTATGAGAAGCTAAGGACTCTTTCACAGTTTAAGCTCTTTATGTAGTGTACTGATCAGCTCAAATTTAATGCTTGTAAATTTTACATTGTAAGCTAATGCACTCTTATTATCCGAATAGTTAATGCTAATATAGGATGTGTTTCTATATTTCAAGAATAGGAAAATACATCTTGCAAAAGGAAATTCCCAAAATGTAGGCTGACACTTGCTGTCTTCTGTCTCTAGCGGGAATTTTTGAACCAATCCTTTACATTAATACACACATACATGGAAAAGCACATGGCTGGGATCTAGAGTAACAGCCAAGAGGTACTGAGGGTCTCCCATATGAGTTGCTTATCTCAGAGCTCTGCTGTCGTATCTGAGAGGTGATGAGTGGCACATGTAGGAAGTCCTTGCTGTCCAAACTTTATTTTCCAGAATATATTCTTTTGTGACCTCATGCGATCTTCAGATCTCTCTGAGAATGATTTTCAAAGTTGGTTTTCCTGTTTATTTCTACCCCTTGGATTATTATTGTTTTTCTGATATAGTTATATATACTAAATCTTGTGGGTTAGGTTTTTCCCGGTATCTACAAATTCTTGTTTGAATGTTCATAATTAAGAATTAAGCCCTAAGCCACAAATACCAACACTTCTATCGGACTGAATTCAGCACAACTAGATAATGCCCAGCTACTACCACCAAATGCACTGACAGGGATCATAATACAGGGTCCTTGAGAGAGCTAATAAATTATGTAGAGCAAAATTCTAACTCACACACACATATAAAAAAAGAGCAAAATTACTGGTCTGTTAGTCTGGAGAAACCCTAAGGGTACATCCCCCAGACATGATACCCTTTCAGCTGTATAATGAAGTCAATCCTGAGGCTCAACCTTCAGCCAAAGTTTAGACAGGCCCATAATACAAAACAAGACTGAAAAGACACACCAGCCCAGGAACAAGGACAGGAAAGCAGGAGGGAAAAGGAAAGTTGGTAACGGGGAGCCTAAGGTTGAGGAGAGTGTTGACATGTTGTGGGGTTAGCAACCAATATCACAAAACAATATGTGTATTAATTGCTTATAGAGAAACTACTTTGCTCTGTATGCTTCATATAATATACAACTAAAAAAATTTTTTAAACACTGACCATGGACTTTGATGTAAATTATAATTTTTCTTAGGTAAAAGAATCCTTGTGTCCACACCAGAAAAGCACAATCCATAAGAGGAAGAAATGATAAATTGCATTTCATTAGAATGAAGAGATTTTGCTCTGTAAAAACCTATTTGAAGATGACTAAAAAAGAGGCTACATAAAAACAAAAACAAGAAATAAGTGCTGAGAATTAATCCCACTTCCCCAAAAAAGATATACAAATGGCCAAAAAGTACATGAAAAGATACTCAACATCATTAGTCATGAAAACAAAATCTGTTGTTGTCAAGTCAATTCCAACTCTCAAAGACCCTATGGGATAGAGTGGAACTTCCCACGGTGTTTTCAAGGCTGCAAATCTTTATGGAAGCACACTGCCACATCTTCCATCCACAGAGTGGCTGCTAGGTTCAAACCACTGACCTTTCAGAAGTAGATCAGTAAGCCTGTCCTTGAATGTGCCTCTAGGTTGATTCAGCGGCCAACATTTCAGTAAGCAACTCAGTATTTAATTCTTTGCACTGCCCAGGAACACCTTGTAAGACAACAGATCATGCCTTAAAAAAAAAAAAACAAAACAAAACAAAGACAAAAAAAAAAAATCAAGTAGTGGTAATAAAAAAAACAAAAAACCTGTTGCTGTTGAGTCAATTCTGACTCATAGTGACCCTACAGGACATAGTAAAATTGTCCCATTGGGTTTCCAAGGAGCATCTGGTAGATTCAAATTGCTGACCTTACGGTTAGCACCCCAATGTTTAATCACTATACCACTAGGCTATGTAGAGACAAGAAAACATATTAGCTAAAAGAAGTGCAAGTAGTTGTCTCTGGGGAGCGGGGGAAGAATTGAGCAGAGATCTTCTGGTTTTCATATCAAAACTTGTAAAAATTATGCATCACAACTATGTGTATATACAATTTTGGTAAAAATTAAACAAGCAGTGGTTGTTGAGGCAGTGACAGTAGTGGCTTCCTCATCCCCAAGCTGTATTTTGTCTTCATTTTTCCAACTTTCCTGCTCCTAGGGGAGGTATGAAGAGTCATCCTTTGAAGTCCACCCTGGGAAGAGCTGGCTTCTCCTATCCGTCCATTAATTTGGTAAACACTAATTCCATCTAAGAAAATTCTTTCTGCATCAAATGGTTTATTTTACGATGAGAAAACAGAGATAAGAGAAATGTCAATGCCTTAGTCAAGATCACATAGGTATTTACTGATAGAAACAATAAAATTTACCTTTCCGTTCAGACTAGCTTAGTGTTGTTGTTGGTAGGTGCCACTGAGTTGGTTACAACTCATAGTGACCCTATAACAACAGAATGAAGCACTGTCTCGTCTTGTACCATGTCCACAGTTGTTTTTATGCTTAAGTCCATTGGTGCAGCCACTGTGTCAATCCATCTCATCGAGGGTCTTCCTCTTTTTGACCAACCGTCCACTACACCAAACATGATGTCCTTCTCCAGGGACTGATCTTTCCTGACAACGTGCCCAAAGTACTTAAGACACAGTCTTGCCATCTTTATTTCCAAGGAGCACTCAGGTTGTACTTCTTCCAGAACAGATCTGTTGGTTCTTTTGGCAGTCCATGGTACATTCAACATTATTCTCCAACATCACAATTCAAAGGCATCAGTTCTTCTTCTTTCTTCTTTGTTCATAGTCCAGTTTTTGCATGCAGATGATGCAACTGAAAATACCATGGCTTGGGTCAGGTGTGTTTTAGTCTTCAAGGTGACACCGTTACTTTTGAATACTTTGAAGAGGTCCTTTGTAGCAGATTTTCCCAGTGCAATGCGCCTTTTGATTTCTTGACTGTTGCTTCCATGGGTGTTGATTGTGAACCCAAGTAAAATGAAATCTCTGACAACCTCAATCCTTTCTCCATTTATGACAATGTTGCTTACTGGTCCAGTTGTGAGGATTTTTGTTTTCCTGATGTTGAGGTGCAATCCATACTGAAGGCTGTGGTACTTGATCTTCATCAGTAAATGCTTCAGATCTTCATTTCCAGCAAGTAAGGTGGTGTTGTCTGCATAACACGGGTTGTTAATGAGTGTCTCCTTTCACATGTACCAAATAGTATTGCACATCTCTTATGTTTTAGTCATTAAGAAATGGTGCTAAAGCACCAAAGGACCCCTGAGGATACCTTCCCTCATAGAGAACATAGCTTAACAGGAAGGCAGACATTGAATAAGCAAAAACATCATAACAATCAAAGCACAGTTATATAAAGAACAAAGAAGAAAACACAGATACATTATTAAAACATATAACCAAAGAATGCGATGTTAGACTAGGAATTCAGGAAAATTTCCATAAAACAGTGATGCTTAAATAAAACCTAATGTTATAATACACATTGGTCACTCAGAAAAACTAGAACAACACATAGAAAAATTGCTAATTGTTTAAAGTAAAGGGCAGTTTCACAAGAATGTAGGAAAGGAGAAGTGATATCAGATAAGGCACTGCAGATCACAGAAAAGGCTGTAAACTTTATAGCAAGGAATTAGAAGACATTGAAGGGTTTTGACAGTGATTCCTAACATCACCAGACTTTTTTTGTTTTTAATATTACTCTTTGTAGAGCACAGAATAGAGCAGTACATGGGGAGATGTAGGGAGTTTAGGAGGATATCACAGCAGTCTGAAAAAGATTTTTGAATGAGGACTGTAACAATGGCAGATGAGGGAAGTAGATGGTGCTAAGATACTGTTGGTAGTGGAAACTTGATTGATAGGGTATGAGAAGTAAGAGAAAGGAGCACAGGATGAGTCACAGATTTTCTGGCATGAACAAATGGGTGATGTTTCCATGTAAAGACAGAAAAAAACTGGAGAAGAAATGAAGATTGTTGTAGTGGATACCTTAACCACCTAAGAGCAAAAGTATACACAAGTAAACACATGAACAGTAAACACATAAACGGTTAATGCTTGGCTACTAACCAAAAGGTTGGCAATTTACAGTTACCCAGAAGTTCCTCAGAAGAAAAGCCTGGAGATTTATTCTGAAAGGTCACAGCCATTAAGAACCCCGTGGAGATGCAAGCCTAAGGTGGTGGAGTAGCCAGATACTTCCTGTGATCCTTCTAACAACAAAGATCCAGAAAAACAACTGAACAGATTATATATGACATTCTAGGAGCTATAAACATCAAAGGGAAAGCTGAGAAATCACACTGTACAAAAGAAAAGGGAGATGAGGTCCAGAAGTACCCAGACTGGCCAGACCTGACCCAGTAGGAATCCACACCCTACAGGAGGACCTGCTACTGCCAGCATGCTGAACAAAGCACAGCATTCGGAGAGCATCTTCCTCAGCAGAGAAGCTGAGCTTTGGACACTCATGCCACCAAAATTACAGAAGAGTATCAAGTTTTATGCCAGCAAATCTATAACAATACTCTCTGTATTTTCTGTTATCTCTTCCTGCTCTGGTACTCCAATCAGCATTAAATTATTCGTCTTGATACAGTCACATATAACTCTTAACATTTCTTCATTTTTTTTAATTCTTTTATCTGATTTTTCCTCGAATATACTGGTCAATTGCTTTGTCTTCAATCTTACTAACTCTGCATTCCATTATCTCAATTCTGCTCCTTTGCTTTTTCAATTCACTTGTCTAATTCTGTAATTTTATTGTTAATCAGCTGAATTTCATATCATTTATGCTGAAGCATATTCAATTTTTCATTATCTTACTCCGCATTTTGCCTAATATCCTTCCTGACCTCTTGAAGAGCTTTAAATGCTAATCTTTTGTGTTCCAATCTGATAATTCCAGGAAATTCTCTTCACCTAGAAAATTTTTTATGTGTTTGCTTTGAGAGCGTTCTAAAGTCACCATGGTATGCTTTTGTAAGTGATTTGATATTGATTGCTGTCTTCAAGCCATCAGAAAGTTGTTGTAATTTATTTATATTTACTTATTCTATTCTGACTTTTTGTTTTGTTTTGAAATTCCCAAATAGGTTGGTTGTGTAGGCTAATTTGCTTTTGGGTGCCTTAGAAGTTCTAATGTCCTGTCACCATGTAGTTAGAGCTGTTTCTAGCAACAAGAGCCCAGATTGTCATTCACTTTTCTTGTATGTATTTAGCTTAGGAGCCCAGGTAGTTGGTCACCAAGTGTGTGACTCTTCCCTATAGGTCTAGCTGGGCAAGGATGATTGGTATAGGAACTGGTTACTGGTTGCATACACTGAGAAAGGTGGGGGGTGACAGACATCTGAACCTAGACAAACGACCTGTTTCTGCTCTGAGTTCCTGGCTTAGGGGAGCTGGTAGATTTTCTTTTCTTGTTGGTTAAATAGTTCCCTCCCAGAGTCCTCAGGACACACTGTGTCTTACGTTCAGCACCCACAGAATATTAGAATTTGGCATCTGACATAGTGCAGAGGGGGAAGCACTGTAGAAAGGGACACACCCCAATGGAAAGATTTAGATTCTCATTCAGATGTTTAGTCTTTAATGATCAAATGGCATTGTTTTGTAATTCTGGTGATATAGGTGTCCAAGGTTAAGCTTATCTGGTGAGGAAGGCGATACAATCATATACACAGAAAACTCTAGTAAAGAATCCACAAAAAGAAAATACTGGAAATAATAGAGTTCAGTAAAATATCAGGATACAAGACAAGCATGCAAAAATGAGTTGGATTCCTCTATACCAACAAAGAGAATGGTGAAGAGGAAATCATTGAGTCAGTACCATTTACAATAGCTCACAAGAAGACAAAATACTCAGGAATAAAACTAACCACAGATGTAAAAGATCTATTCAAAGAAAATCACAAGATTCTGTTAAAAGAAACCAAAAAAAGCTCTATATAACTGGAGAAAGCCACCTCTCTCATGGATAGGATAACTTAACATTATGAAATGTCAATTCTACCCAAAGCAGTCTACAGATACAGCATCCACAATACAAATTCCAATGTCATATTTTAATGAGATGGGGAAACAAATCACCAGCTTCATTTGGAAAAAGGAGAAGCCCCAGATAAGTAAAACATTACTGAAGAAGAAGAACAAAGTGGAAGGCCTCACACTACCTGACTTTAGAACGCATTACACTGCCACAGTAGTCAAAACAACCTGGTATGGGTACAAAAATAAATACATAGACAAATGGAACAGACTTGAGAATCCAGGTATAATATCACCCACTTACAAACAGCTGATATTTAGCAAAGCTTCAAAGTCCATAAACTGGAGAAAAGATAGTCTCTTTAACAAATGATGTTAGCATAACTAGATACTCACCTTCAAAAAAATGAAACATGTACAAAAACCAACTCAAAATGGATCAAAGACCTAAATAGCAAATCTAAAACAATAAAGATTATGAAAGAAAAAGTAGGGGCAATGCTGGGAGCTCTAATACAAGGATTAAGCAGGTTATAAAACATTAACAGCAGTGCACAAACACCAAAAAATAAAAAATAACATATCTGGGAACTTGTAAAAATCAAACAATTATATTTATCTAAAGACTTCACCAAAAGAGTAAAAATACTACCCACAGACTCAGAAAAACTTTTTCGATATGATTAATCTAATCATTGTCTAATCTCTATAATCTACAAAACACTGCAAAACCTCAACAACAAGAAGACAAAGAAACCAATTTAAAAATGGGCAAAGGATATGAACAGACACCTCACCACAGAAGACATTCAGACAGCTAACAGACACATGAGAAAATACTCTACATCACTAGCCATCAGAGAAATGCAAATTAAAACTACAATAAGATACTACTTCACCCCAACAAGGCTGGCATTGAGCCATAAAACACAAAATAATAAATGTTGGAGAGGTTGTGGAGAGACTGGAATGCTTCTATACTGCTAATAGGAACGTAAGATGGTACAACCACTTTGGAAATTAGTTTGGTCCTTTCTTAAAAATCTTGTAATAGAAATACCATACATCCAGCAATCTCACTTATTGGAATTTATCCTAGAGAAATGAAAGCTTTCACACAAATAGATGCAGGCCCATCAGTGTTTATCATAACTCTGTTTACAACAGCAAAAGATGGAATCAGCCTAGGTGCCCATTGATGGAGGAATAGATAAATAACTATGGTATAGTCACACAATGGAATATTGCACAGTGATAAAGTACAGCAATAAATTTGGGAAACAGAAGAATCTAGAAGGCATTATGCTGAGCAAAGTTAGTAAATTGCAAAGAGGAAAAATACTGCATGAGACCAGTATTATAAGGACTCAAGAATTGATTGAAACACAGAAGGAAACTGTCTGTGATGGAGTCAGTGGAAGACAGAGTGGTATTAACTAGATAATCGCCAAGAACTAATTTAGGTGAGAGGAGAGACAATACACAGAGAAGTTAGCACAAATGGACTAAACCCAAAGCTTGGAAGTATTCTAAATGCAACAAAACACTTCCAGGGACAGAGTACCAGGGTCAGGGGTCTGGGAGCTATGGCTTCAGGGAACATCTAGGTTAATCGGCAGCAAAGTTTTTTAAGGAAATATTCTGCATTCTGCTTTGATGAGTAGTGTCTGGATTCTTATAAACTAGCAAGCAGCCATCTGAAAAGCATTTATTGGTCTCAATTGACCTGGACAAAGTAGAAAATATATCATCAACAAGAGCAAAGCGCAAGCCCAAGAAACAGAAAGGGCCACATATACCATACTCTACATCAGTATGAGGCCAAAAGAACTAGATGATGGCTGGCTACCACCAAAGACTACCCTTTGATAGGAAACTCCAACAAAGTCCCTGGCAGAGTGAAAGAAATGTGGGGTGTAGAACCTCTACTCTGGTAAGAAGACCAGACTTGATGGTCTGACATACTGGAGGTTCCCCAGAAGATATGGTCCTCAAACTCTTTGTTAACTCAGAACTGAAACCATTCTGGAAGCCAGCTCTTCAGACAAAGACTTAACTGGTACTAAGACAAAATGAGCAGTGAAGATTGTGCTTCTTGGTTTAGGTGTGTACGGGAGACTAAAGGGCAGCACCTGTTTGGAGGCAAGAGGGAGCTGTGGAGAGCTACAGGAGCTGGTTAAATGGGCATGAGAAACATGCTTTGAAGGGGAAGAGGGTGCTGTCACTACATGGGGAGAGTAGCTAGGGTAGTATGACAAAGCGTGCTTAAGTTTTGTATGAGAAACTAATTGTAAAACTTCTGCTTAAACACAAAAAAAAGAAAGAAAAAAACCTGTGGAGCACAGTTGCAGTCTGAAACACATGGAGTTACTATGAGTCAGAACTGACTTATTAACAGCTGGTCTTACATAGCATCATCGCTCAGTTAGCTAACATTTTTTACTAACAAACATTATGTGGTGAAGGGAGTATTTCTTCTCTATTTTCTAATCTCAAAATTTATTATATAAACTCTATATAAAATGTTTTATATTTAATCAACAGAATTAGAATACATTTTGTATATAACATTACACTGAGTAGATAAATATTAAATTTTAAAACTGCATTTTCTTCAAATAGCAACATAAAAATAAGTTGTATATAATTGTCCATGGAAAGAGAAAATGGATAAAAGTGAAGCTTAACTGGTTTCTGTCTTTTTTTTTTTTTTTCAATCAAATAACTGAGATTCAATTGTATAGTTGCAGGATAAAACTGAAATTACATAGCCATTCAATTACTGTGAAAAAATGAAATCTTTATAAGTTTCCTGTCTAGGACTTTTCTTCTTTACAGGTACAGAATTGAAATTCCCTTTACATTGATCTAGATTTAAGTGTCGTCTCTCTTCCAATCATAGAAGTATAGGTAATAAGAGTTCTTCTCAATTCTTTTTTACATCACGTTTCACTTTTGGTAATTGCAATAAAAATATTCCACTTCATGATTTTATATCATATAAACAAAAAACTTTTTCAAAACTGATTATTGCACATCTCATGATTGTATTTTATTTCCTATTGAATTTCACAACAGCATGAAAGTATATTCAGAATTCTCCCTTTTAACTTTTTAAACAGTTGTCATTATTGCAATATGTTCATAAACTGTTTCAAATCATTTGTGTCGATAGTAAATTAAGTAAAAATACGAAACTAGAAGTTACGTGTGATTCTTGATGAATGCTGGAGGATCGTAGCTTCTATCCGTGCTCTGTCAAAAAATTAAGAGCTGTGCTTTATATAACACGTCTTCACTTCTTACCCTCTGCTAGGAACTGTCACACGTGTTATCTGAATGCCCTAAGTAAAGCAGATGAGGAAGGTGAAGCATAGAGACGGTAACCTAGCATAAGTCATCCAGGCAGTAGACTGCAGCAGTCAGACTCACACTCAGTGCAAAGTGGAGGGGGGGGGGTTCCTTACAGAAGAAAATGCAGTTAACTATTTTTAATATCTGGATAAAGTATCAAGGAAAATTATAACATAACTCCTAAAAGTACTTTGTTAAAACCTTATAAAACAAGGAAAACAATGATGGGTTAATACGAAAACCAACTTCATGCTCTTCGTGGCTGTTTTTCCTCTCAGTTGAACGCAATGTCTGAAACCGAGACTCACAACGCCAAATGACGTGAGCACTAGGTAGTTATTTTTCCATAGACTGTTCAAAGGCATTACGGAAAAAAAAGAAAAGAAAAACACTGAATTAATAGCACAGGAAACTAAAGTAAAAAAGTAAAAAGAGTCAGAAATCCATCTCACACCTAAACATAAAATTCTTTGCAGATCAATACTCGGAAAAATTGTAACTCATATTATTAAATGTAAATTGTTGTTTTAAAAAATCCAACTAAATGACGATAAGTGAAATTGCATCACGACAAAGAATATTTCTCATTAAAAGAAAATGCTGAGAGTTGGATCATAGTTAGGCTGGGAAAACAGCAACTGTTACCAGGGAGGCAAATTGGAAGAGATAGAAAAGACTACAGTGTATCAGATTGAACACTTCGCTTACCTCTCCATTAAGCCTGTTGCTTTAAATGTGTGCTGTGCTGTTTAAGAGCATGCTGTCATATCATTAGACATCAGGGTTTCACAACTCTTCTTAAAGCTTTTCAGTATGCTTCTTCGTGTTAATCTTCCTTATGGTTTTGCATTGAGTTTGACAACCATAGCTATAGACTGCCGGATTTTTTTTAATACAGCATTTCTGACATTTTCGTCCAAAATATTACAGCCTCTAACTCAATGTGTTGATAAGGAAAAGAAAAATATACTGGGTCCAAAATTAAACATGATCACTTTTAGGGGACGAATAATATTTACTGTTTTAGTTTCACAATACATTAAAAGACTTATTAAACTGGATACGCAATGAGTTAAAAAAAATTTGCTCTGATTCTTCATTGGTTGGTTTCTGATCACCAGTAACTTCTGTATGTGTGTTTCAGACAAGATCACAAATTGTAGAACTGATCTGCAGGCCTAATATGCTAGAGTACATACTGGAGCCACAGTATGTCTGTAAACATTTACATGTTTTCCTTGTAGCTTTTTTTGTTAGTTAAATATCCAAATATTACAGCAAAGATAAGATTTATTCATGTTCCCACCCCAAAGCAGTCACTATCAGAGGCCAAAAGACATCCAATATGGTAAAGGTTCTAAAATATTGAAATGGCTATAAAAACCTATTACCTTCAAGTCAATTCCAACTCATAGCAAACCAACAGGACAGAGCAGAACTGCTCCATCAAGCTTCCAAAGAGCACCTGGTAGATTTGAACTACGGATCTTTTGGTTAGCAGCTGTAGTACTTAACAACAGCACTGCCAGGATTTCTGAATACATAAAAAATACAAAATTACAAATACAAATAATTTTATTTTATCCAATTTCATTATGTTAATGGAAACCTACACATTCTGCAATGTCAGTTTATTTGAACATCTATTCTTCACGTAACTAGACTGACCTAATTCACTGGGCACCTTGTTACCACATTATATCACTTCTTTTTATTTGTTCATTCTCAATGGCAGAAATTGTAAGTGATAAAAATGAAATAATAAGCAAAAGTAATAGCTTTGTTACTGTAGCTGTGTACATACTTTTTCTCAAATATTCAGTTCTCATTAAAAATGCAAAATTAATTTTCTCATCTCACTGTGTCAGTCATGAGACATCAATAATTAATTCCTCATGAGACTGCATACAGACAATTTGTTATAGAAGTGTCAGTATCAACAGCAATCAATATAGTGCAGCGTAGCCTGCTCAACCTTCTCTACTTACTGTTTGGATGAGAAGCACTATCATGCATTCAATAGATTAGGCAAGCAAAAACAATCTAGACTGTCCCTTCTCTCTAATTTTCATCCAGCAACATTTCCCAGACTCCCCTTCCAGTTCTCCATCAGTCCCTACTTTGATATCCATACTACTGTCATTTTAATTTAGATTTATAATACTTTTCACTTAGATTATTATAAATCTGTTACCTTGTCTCCCTCTGTGCTTCCTCTGACAGCCACCTTTCCTCTATTCTCCACTCAGTTACCTGAGTAAACTTTCTAAAACTCAAAATTTTTCAAGTTCCTTCCCTTGTAAAATCTACCAATGTCTCCCAATTGCTTTCAGAATAAAACCAAAATTCTTTAGAAACTCTTCATGGCTTTCGAGTTGTGGTCCTTGCTTGTTTGTCCAGTTTTATCCTCCTTCACCTCATAGGACTTAATAACACCATTTGAAATTCCACAGGAATAATGTTCTCAAATGCCCTCAGGTTCCTGTAAGACTCAATTCTGACCCACTCTCCCTTCCAGTTTCTGTTTTCCTTCTTTCTGAAGCCTAGTTAGGTGTTAAGTCCTTTAATGCTGTGCCCTACAATATTTGTCCAAAACAATGTGATTATGTGCTTCTTCTTCTCCTCCCTTACCTATCCAGGCTCTGCTTCTTGACTGTAATCCCTTAAAGACTGAAATGGTTTTTAATTTCTAGATAATACGTTCAACATATAATTGCATGAGTATTATTTCTATACCACCTGGATTCTTAAAAATAGTCCTTATTTTATGACATAGTATATTTCACTGTTGAGTACTTCATAATATTTTAGGCACGCCACCACTCTAATTTGGTACAGAAAATATTACCAATGTAAACATGGATTCAGCTGGCTATGATTTAACCTGGATATTAGTCTGAAAAAGAAAATAAAATCACATGCTATGATACCTCATACTTTTTGGCTAGAAAAATACAACTCTTTGTTAAGCTAACATTGCGATTAAAAATTGTATGTCCAAGCCTCAACAAGAAGTAGAAATTTAGCTGTTTCTTACTATGAGAAAACTTCTGGCAAGAGGCCAAAACTTGAACAGCATTTGCTTGCAACTTATACTAAAAGTATTTAATTTCCTCTTCACTATAATTGCCAATTAAGATTATCCGACAAAGAAGACATTAACTTGCTTCTTTTGCACTCTCAGTTAGCTTGAAGGAACTCAATTCTCAGTTGCACAGTTTCCTACCCCTTCTTTTCAGTGGTGACAGACAAACAACAGACCATATCAGTGATGACACAGCCCTCCATCAGAATTACTACCATTTCTCTAATTTCATGGGCAGTAATTTTGTATGTGTCTCATTCTCAATTCTACTTCCTCCTACTAAGTTACATCATCATTTAATGTCTTATTTAACTAAGCTTTGTGCTTCAATATTTTATAACATACCTTATATATATAGCTGGACCTAGTGGCTCCTTGGGAACTCCATAGGGAGGGTGTACTCCACCCTACATGGTTGCTATGAGTCAGAATCAACTTATTGGCAATGGGTTTCGTTTTAGTTTTTCATACACAGTGGCACAGTGGTTAAGAGCTATGTCTGCTAACCAAAAAGTTAGCAGATTGCATCTCCCAGCTGCTTCTTGTACAGAGTTATTATAGGGTCACTATGAACCCCAGCTGACTTAACAGCAACAGGTTTGATTTAGTTTTTGTTTGTTTGCTTACTTACTTGCTTGTTTGTTTAGTATACACACACAGTAGAGCCTTGATGGTATAGTGGTTAAGTATTCAGTTGCTAACTAAACTGTTGGCGGTTCAGATCTACCAGCTGTTCCTTGGAAATTCTATGGGGCAGTTCTACTCTGCCCTGTAGAATCTTTATGAGTCAGAATGACTCAGTGCAAGAGTTTGGGTTTTGATTTTATGCATACATGTATGAAGTGCTGGTAAGGCAGTAGTTGAGCACCAGGCTACTAACTAAAAGTTTAGCAATTCAAAAGCTCCCCACCCCAACACACGCAGAGAGATGTGGCTAAGAAGGTGAAGCAGTCAGATGCTTCCTGTGCTCCCTCTATTAACAAAGACCCAAGAAAACAAATGAATTGATTATATATGACAGTTTAGGAACCTTAAACATCCACATGGATTGAATTGTGTCCCAAAAAAACATGTATAGAAATTTGGGTGGGACATGAGTCCCATGACTTTGTGAATGTCCTCCATTTTGCCATTTTTGTATGCATAAGACCTGATTTCTGCCTGTAGCTAATAGGATTGTGTTAAAAGAGGATGACAGTGGGGCTGCAACACCCTTACTAAGTAGTTTCCCCGGAGTGTGGCTTGCATTATCTTTTATCCTTTTATCTTACAAGAAATAAAAGGAAAGAGAGGCACACAGAGAATTGGGAACCTCATACCATCAAGAAAGTAGCACCAGGAGTAGATGTGTCCTTCAGATTTGAGGTTCCTGTGCCAAGATTCTGCCTGACCAAAGACTGATGCAACACAAGAGCCAACAGAGAAGGAAAACCTTCCCCTGGAATGGACTCCTTAAATTTAGACTTACAGCCTGCTAGACTGCATAAGAATAAACTTTCTTTTGCTAAAGCCATCCATTCAAGGTATTTTTGTTAGAGCAGTACCAAGTGACTAAGATAACATCAAAAGGAAATTTGAGAAATCAGACTCAGCAACAGGGAAGGGAGAATAGGTTCAGAAGTACCTAGGACTGGCCAGACCTGACCTGAAAAGAATGAGCATCCCACAGGCAGATAGGCTACAGCAAGTATCATGAACAGAACAGTGGCTTTCAGAAAGCGTCTTCATCAGCAAGAAAAACTGAGGGGCAGACAGCCCATTCATGCCTCCATAATCCATGAAAAGAACCATTCTATTGTCAAAAGTTAAGTGGTTTGCATCTAAACTGCTGTGTACAGATCTAAAACTTCCCTTCAGAATAAACCTCTTTCCCTTTTACCTGTGCTATCCCCTCCCTTCTCTACACTGCATCTAGCTATGGAATCTGACACATTACCTGAGCCAGAAGTATTATTACCTAGGCACACCCTGAGCCATTCACCTAGACTTGGAGAGGGAACAACTTAACAAATGATGGGGCAAGGAATAATCTGTAGGCTCCCTTAAGCTGACAACCTAGGGCAGAAATAGTTCCTTGACTTAGACTCAGGCATAAGGTGATACGCCTCAGCTATTAGCCCCCTGCCTTCCTCAGCACATGTAGCCAGATACCTATACCAATTATCCCTCCCATCTAGGACTGTAGGGGAGAGCATGAACCACACACTTGGTGACCAACTGTCTAGGCACCTGGGCTTAATACTGTAAGGAAACTAAGCAAAAGTCTGAAACACATGCCTAGTAACTGTTCTAACCATTTGGTGACAGGATGTTAGAATCTCAAAAGTGCCAATAATCAATTACACTAGCTCAAATGACCAGCCTATTTTAGTATTTCAAAACAAAACAAAACAAGAAGCTAGAATACAGGAAACAAACATAAAATAGATAAATACAATAATTATTGATGCCTCAGAGACAACAGTCAATATTAAATCACTTAAAGAGATAGACTATAACAGCTTCAGAAAACTCCCAAAACAAAGGATCAAAGGGCAAATATTGTATGAGACCTCTACTATAAAGACTTAAAAATGGACATACTTACAGAAGATAAGACTATTTGATAGCTACAAGGATATAGAGGGAGGGAGAGAGCTGTTCATAAATTAGTCAATAGTAATTAGTTTAGGTAAAGGGGTGATAGCACACAGCAGAGGGCAGATCAGTATA
The DNA here is from genome assembly GCA_028571685.1 of Heterohyrax brucei. Classification (NCBI taxonomy): domain Eukaryota; kingdom Metazoa; phylum Chordata; class Mammalia; order Hyracoidea; family Procaviidae; genus Heterohyrax; species Heterohyrax brucei. Next base: position 94,129,024 of record CM053146.1, read on the forward strand.
ACTGGACTACACCATAGATGGAAATGTTTTCTAAACTCAACCCAACATTTCAAAGGATAGAGTAGCGGGGACAGAGTTCTGGGGACTATGTTTCCAGGAGATTCTGATGTCAATTGGCATAACTAGTCTTTTGCCAAGAGTCTTCTACACCACATATTGGGGAGTGGCACTGGGTTCTTAAAAGCTGGCAAACTGCCATCTGAGGAACACCAATTGGTCCCAACCCACATGGAACAGATGACAACCGAGAACATCAAAGACATGAAGAAAAATAAGCCCAGGAGACAGAAGGACCCATTTGAATGGAAGACTGCATCAGCATGAGATTAGAAGAATCAGATGGCACCCAGCTGCCATCAAAGGCAGCTGTGATGGGGGACACAATGTAGAGTAGCTGATGTCGTCTGAGAAAAAGAGGTATACAGTTCAAGAACTCTACTAAAAGACCAAAACTGATGGTCGAACAGCCTGCAGGGTCCCCTGGGAACATGGACCCAGACTTGCTGCAGTCCCAGGCCTGAAATTGGTACTGAGGCCAACTCTTCAGACACGAATGGACTGGACTCACAGACAGAGTATGAGCATATGATGTGTGTACTTTATGGTTTTACACATTTAGAGGAGGCTGTCCTACTGGTTTCTTCATAGATGGGAGATGAGAGGGTAGAGAAAAGGGGACAGGTGCTCATTAAGAGAATACTAGAAGAGTGAAAAGAAGGAGTGTGCTGTCACAGAGTGAGGACAGCAGATGGAGTTTCAGATAGGTGGGCATGCAAAATTGACTTGGATTGTATATTTTCACTTAATCATAATAAAAAAATAATTAAAAAAAAATTTTCCAGATGAACAGAACTCCTGGAATCATCAGAGGTAGAGTATTAAAGATTAAAATTTAGAACTATTCAAGAGATCATGAGAAGATCAGACAGAAAGCAGAAAAGCATAATGACAAATTGAACAGGCTGCAAGAATGCATAGAGAGAAGGCAAGCAGAAATTCAGAAGATCAGTAATAAAATTACAGAGACAACTCAGCAAGACAGTCAAAGGAGCAGATCTGAGGTGATGTAAGGCAAAGGCAGTGAAATGAAAGATAAAGCAGTTGACATCAACACATTTGAGAAAAAATCAGATAAAATAATTTAAATTAATGAAGAAACACTAAGAATTATATAGGACTATATAAAAAGTAATAATCTATGAATGACTGGAGTAGCAGAATGGGGGGAGCAGTGGCACAATGGACCATACAGAGAATTACTGAAGATTTGTTGACAGGAAACTTCCTTGATATCATGAAAGATGAGAAGTTATCTATCGAACATGCTCATCGACCTCCATACACAGTAGATCTGAAAAGAAAGCCACCAAGACGTATTATAGTTAAACTTGCCAAAACTAAAGATACCAAGCCAACTAAAGATAAGGAAATAATTTTAAAAGTGGCTAAGGGTAAACAATAAATAATCTTCAAATACTAAACTACTATATATCCATCAAAACTGTCTCTCACATAGGATAGTGAAATTAGGACACTACCAAATAAACAAAAATTAAGAAATTTGGAAAACATCAAACCACAACTTTAAGAAATGCTAAAAGGAAGTCTTTGGTTAGAAAAATAATAATATCAGATAACTACTCAAGACTAGAAGGCAGGACAGAACAAACAACTATCAACCTAGAAGAGAAAATTACAAAACTAACTGAAGCTAAAACATCAAAACAGGGACAGAGGTGTCAATATGTAGAAGATGACAACACTATAACAAAAAAAAGGACTAAAAAAATTATACTTTTAGATCTTTCATATGGAGAGCAAATCAAGGCAATACAAAGAAATAAAAGACTGCCTTAAATTTAGAAAAATAGGTGTAAATATTAAGGTAACCAGAAAGAAAGTTAACAATCTTACTCATGAAAATTAAAAAAACGAAAAACATGAAGTCTCAGCAAATACAAAACCAACAATGAAAAAAATCTGAAAAAACACAAAACCCACCCCACTGTTCTGTGGAAGAAAGATGGAGCCTCTGGTCCATAAAGATTATAATTTTTGAATTCCTATAGGACGGCTCTACTCTGTCTAATAAGGTCACTATGACTTGGAGTCCACTCAAAGACACCAGAAATACATATACATACGAGGTCCAACAATTATGTCTGCAAACTTAATTGTTCTAAGTGCTGCATACCCCATTTCTGAATGTCAGGGTGGTCACCTTTGAAACACTCCCCTTAGCAAGCTATGCACTGATGCCAGAGCCTAGCCAGCCCTTCAAAGCAATTTTGGAATCTTTCTGGAATGGCCATTGCACCATTAGCCTGAGTAGGTGATATATTATTGAACATGATGATTTACAAAAGCAATAATTCCTGCTCCTTGTATTAGATCTTTCCCATTGGATTCCTTCACTCCAATTGGAATCATTAATACACTCCTGGTGCCCTTCCTCTGACTCATCAACCACCTCAAAAAAAATCAATATATATTTTTTGAGTGGATGAAAAGATGAATTTAAGATCTCTAACCATGATTCAGTACCTCAGCAGTGCATATAGTTAATTGCTCAATTACAGCCAAGAAGTTGGCAGTTCAAACTACCCAAAAGCGCCTGGTAAGATAGGTCTGGCAATCTGCTTCTGAAAGGTTACAGCCTGAAACTTTCCATGAAGTAAATCTATTTGACACATATTGAGTCTCATGATAATAATTAATTCCTTTATGTGGCTTCTTGCTTTGGTTCTTTGGAAGAAGAACTTGAGAGATTTTTTTCCCCTAAGCCTTGAGGAGTTTCCTTTGGCCTAGTTTTCTACCTGAGAGGGTTTATTACTTTCATCTATGCTGACTCACATTTTTGGGAAAAGGTGTAAACAATCTGCCATTTTATCTGTCCTTGGGCTTCAGACAACCATGTAATTGATATGCACCTTGTAGGGACTGATCAATATACCAAAGCAAATGAAGTGACTGTGGACTATGCTTATGACATGGTGATATCATACTATGCAAATAACCTGTCTGTAGGGTACCGGTAGGGAATTGGTCAGTTTGTGGCCTTCACTGCACAAGGAGTTGTGTGTCTATAGATGCAATGAGCCCCACTGAGGTTTTTTTAGAGACAGAAAGAAGTGCAAAAAAGAAGGATGAGAGATGACAGCAGAAACAAAGAGCAAGGAATTTCCTCAAAGAACTGGAACAGAGGTCAAGGGCTTCAATACTGAAGACACAGACTCTTCTGAAGGGGCCGGGTGACAGAGCCAGTGATGACAGATGGTACAGCCAAGAGGAACCTGTCCTGGTGTGAGTGAGAGAAGATCTACCGAGATAGCAAGAGAAGGCCAGGGGACTGAGAGGATGCTTGCAGTGCCGAGAGGACTTGAGAGAGCTATCCTGCACCAGAAAAAGGGAGACTGCCTACAGGCTTCCTGATCCTGATCTCTAATTATACCCTGTTTTAACCTTAATAAACCACTAAACTGTAAGTACAGTTCATGAGTTCTGTGAGCTATTGAAAGGAAATAGCAAAACTAGTAGATTAAAGAGTCCCATGTGAGGGATGACTGGTGTCAGAACTGGTAAAAAGGCCAGAGCATGGAGTCTTTGTCCATCTTAGTCATCTGGTACTGCTCTAAAAGAAACACCACAAGTGAACAGTTTTAACAAAGAAAAGATTATTCTTACATAGTCCAATAGACTAGAAGTCTGAATTCAGGGCACTAGTTTCAGAGAATGTACTTTCTCTGTCAGCTTGGGAGGAAGGTCTTTGTGTTGCATCAGTCTTTCTTTCTGACAGCATCTTGGGGCAGGAACTTCAGTTCTGAAGGATGCACTTTGCTCTTGGTTCTGCTTTCTTGATGGTATAAAGTTTCCAAATCTCTGCTTGCTTGCCTTTCTTTTTATCTCTTGTAAGATAAAAGGATAAAAGGTGGTACAAGCCATATTCCACAGAAACTCCCTTTACATTACAGCAGGGAGGTAACATTAGGAAGGGTGGCATAGTCCCACACTAATCCTCTATAATATAATTCAATCTATTAACCATAGGCAGAGTTTAGGATTTACAGCATAAGAAAATCACAAAATGGAAGACAATCACAAAATACTGAGAAGCATACACCAGACAAACTGTTACACACATTTTGGGGGGGGGTGTGGATGAGGAAAACACTTCAATCCATGACAGTGTCTAACCCCCCTCATAGGAATCAGCTTTGAGCTGATCCTGGTCATTATCCTCTCTGAAGCTGAATAGGTTTTGATACTACAACTACTTCTACCATTTCACAAGCAATAGTAAAGCATAATTTTGTTTGGAACAGATATTACTACTAGTACCAGTCCATTTCATAAATAAATTTAAAGAACCAGCTCTGTAATTTGAGTGTAGATAAAATGAAGAATCCTATGGAGAATAAGAGTTTTGAAAATTAGTTACTTACTAAATTACATTCATTATAGTTACAGCATTCCAGGTTTATATTTAATTTCTATTATGATGTTTTAAAGAAACAAGTTTTGTAAAGTTTTAAAAAGGATTTCTGATAAAATTTGAAGATATTTTCATTAATTCATAGAGGATATCTTAGTAAATGGAGCAATAATTTAGGAGTTTTATCTGCTGCACCTGTTAAAGTATGATTAAATAAATCACCTTTAGTTCTATTAAAATAGTTTAAAAGAATGTTGTGCAAGCTGTAAGAGTAAACATAGATCTTTAAAAATTTTACATTTTTTGACTTTCTAGCCAACATGGTACCATAGACAGAAGCACCATGCCATCCCTTCACAGCAAAGACCCAAAAACTAAGTAAAAAAAGAGACAAGTGTCAACTGTGGAATGCATAGTGTCAAATGAAGAAATTAAAATCCCAGCCCGAAACCAAATGAAATAAGAACTGACAGAACTCAGAGTGAAATGAGATACAATAAAAAGTTCTCTATCAGTGAACCTGGTATAAATTCACTATCTTGAACGCTTGTCAGAGATCAGCAGATCGGGAGCACGGAGAACAGATTCGAGGAAATCTCAGCAGTAGATGAAGTGCCTGGTAACAAGCAAGACACATTTTCCCATCTCTCATCTTTCCCCCACTACTCTACCTCCAAGACTTCCTTGCTAGCTGCCGTGGCACCTAGTTGGAAAGTGCAGCTTCTATGCTGCTTGGGTTCACCACACTCACATTAGAGACTGGCAAATGGAAAGTACATGAAAGTACCTTTGGGAGCCCCCAGCAAGACAGAGATCAGCTTCTGTACTCATCCTGATGGACAATACTTGAGCAACTAGCCCTGCCATTAGACAAGGACAGTGAAAAATGGCATGACCACAGACAAGCAAACAACAAAGAACACACAGTTTTCCAGCTCTGACATAATCAAATTAAACAAAAATCAAGACAAAACAAACAGAGCTTCAGTCCATAAACAAAGAAAATAACTACTGAATGGCCCAAAGACAACAGACAATATCAAAACATATGATAAAAACAGGACAGGAATATTCCAATAGGTGCCTTAAAAAAAAAATGCCAGATGAAAAGACACTAGAATTATCTGACAGGGAATACAAATATCTAATATTCAGAGCTGTCCAAGGTTAAAGCAAAGAGCAGATAGCAATGAGGGAAAAAATGATTTATAAAAAAGACAGACAAAATCAAAGAAAAATTCATGAAGATAACTTAGAAACAACCACCAAAATAAATTCACAACTAGAAATCATGCAAAAACAATACTTAGAAATCCAAAAGATAAGCAACAAGATTTTAGAAGTGGAGAGCATCATAGAAGGGCTAAGGAACAAGTTTGAAATAATGTAACACAGGATCAACAACATTTAAGATGAACACTAGAATACATCTTTGTTTAAGGAAAAATCAGAAAAAAAGAACAAAGAAAAAATGAAAACTCAAGAATTATATAAGATGCAATCAAAAGCAAAAATTTGCAAGTGATCAGAATTCCAAAACACAGGGAGAAAATAGAAAACACAGAGAGGATCACTGAAGAATTACTGACAAAATAACTTCCCCAACAAAATAAAAGACGAAAAGTTGATTATCCAAAAAGTTTAACAAACCACATACAGGATAGTCTCTAAAAGAAAAATCACATAGGCATATCATAATCACATTGACTAAAACCAAAGACAAACTTCTGAGAGCAGCTGAAGAAAAATAGTCACATACAGAAGAGAACCAATAAGACTAAGCTCTGATAATTCAACAGAAACCACGCCAACAAGAAGTCAATGGGATGATACGTTCAAAATGTTAAAAGAAAAAACTGCAAACCAAGAATAATATAGCCTACACAATGGAATGCCATGCAATGATAAAGAACAATTATGATTTCATGAAATATAACCTGGAATCAACTGGAAGATATTATGCTTACTGAAATCAGCTGCAAAAGTACAAATATTATGAGACTACTATGACAGATCTGACTTGACGGCACTTGGCTTCGCATATAAGCACTTAAGAAAAGGCTTACAAACAGAAGAAAATACTCTTTCACAGCTACAAATGTGGACAGAGAGAAAGAGAGCTGTTCATAGATTAGTTGATAAGCATTCAGTTAGGTAAAGAGAGTGATAGCATGCTGTACGAGGCAGGTCAGCACAATTGGACTACACCATAAGCTACAAGTTTTTCTAAAGTACAACCCAACATTCTAAAGGACAGAGTAGCAGGAACAGGGGCTTGGGGACCATAGTTTCAGGAGACATTGAGGTCAGATGGCATAACTAATCTATTTCTAAGAAATTGTTCTGCATCCCATGTTGGTGAGTGGCACCTGGGATCTTAAAAGCCAGCAAGCTGCCACCTAAGGAACATCAGTTGGTCGTAACCCACTTGGAGCAGATGAAAACCAAGAACAAATACATGATGAAAATATGAGCCCAAGAGATACGTGTCGACATGATTGGGAGACTACAGCAACATGAGACCAGAAGAACTAGATGGTGTCCGGCCACCATCAAAGACTGCCCTGTCAGGGAACACAACGTAGAGTCCCTGACATATCACAAGCAAAATAGGTGTACATATCTAAAACTCTGTTAAAAGATCATAATGGTTCAACAACCTGGAGGGTCCCCTGAGAACACGGCCCCTAGACTTGCTGCTAGCATGAAGCTAAAACCATAACTGAAGCCAACACTTCAAAGATTGGACTGGACTAAGGGACACAGAGTGATGCAGGTGATGTGTGTACTTTATGGTTTAACATAAATATAAGACTGTCCAACTGATTTCCTTTCAGACGGGAGAGGACAGAGTGGAGAGGAGGGGACAAATGTTGGTTGAGTGCATAATGGAAGTAAAGAGTGGAAAGGAAGAGTGTGCTGTCACAGGGTGAGGAGATCAGACAGAGTTGCACAGAGGCAGGGGCTTGGGGTTTTATAAAATTGACTTGGATTGTAAGCTTTCACTTCATCACAATAAAAAAATTTTTTAAAGATAATATACCCTGCAAAACTCTTGCTCAAATATGATGAAATTAGGATGTGTGCAGATAAACAGAAATTAAAGGAATATGTAAAAACAAAACAAAACTCAAAAGAATTATGGAAGGGAGTCCGTCAGTCTGAGAACAAACAGCCTAAATCTAGGACACATAATTTTACCAGCCAGATTCCAGCCTAGGAAATAAACTCTCAAGGATTCTACAAAACCAAAAGATTTACAATGAAGAACCAGAGAGCTAATCTGTAAATGGCAACAACCTCAGAACAATATAAGAGGGAATAACTGGTGTAGGTAAAGAACTTTCTGAGAGAGTGAAAGGCAAGGTGCAACCAACTAATATTAGACTGGTTCAAACCTAGGAGGACAAAGATAAATTTCAAGGTAACTGAAAAAAAAAGATAATAAAGCTACTCTTCAAAACAAAGAAGGAAAACAAAGTCTTAATAAAAACAAAAGAAATGAAAAAGAAATCCACAAACCAAAAGAATTCAGCACAGGAAAGTAAGAGACGAAGACAGTACCAGCACCACATAAAAAACACTACAAAATGAGGGCAATAAATTCACATCTGTCAACAATTACACTGAACATAAATGATCTAAATGCACCTAAAGATCTAAAGAGACAGAGAGTAACATATTTGCCTTAAAAAAAAAGGTTCACGAATATGTTGTTTACAAGAGACACACCTTAGAAATAAAGACATCTGGTACTAACTTGAGAACACAAAGATGTAAACCCATCCACCTATGGTCAGCTGTGGATCAGTGCCCAAAGTTCATTGAATGGGAAAAGGACACTGTTTTTAGCAGATGGTGCTGGCAAAGCTGCGTGTCATCTAGTAACACGGAGCAAATTGGAGGATAATATGCTAAGTGAAATGATTCAATCACACAGTGACAGGTGTTGTGTGAGACCATTACCATGAAAAATCGTAAAAAGGTTTACACATATGGAGAAACAATCTTTAGTGGTTACCAGGAAAAGGAAGGATGGGAAAAATTTTCCTTTTTCTCTTTAACATTTCTTTTAGAAGATTTGAAATTGTAGCTGGTATCTCTGTCTCTTTAAGATGTACATAAATCTTTTAAAAGACAAAAAGAGCCTCTTGTCAGTTTCACATCCTAAGGTCTGTCTTAGGTGACTTGAAGCCATTTCTGTGAAAAGCAGAACATCAAGCGAGTTAGTTTTCTGTCTCTGTGTCTGCAGGAGTTTAATTTAGGAACTTAGTCCCAAACTGTAATGTCATGATTGCTGAAAAGATAAAAAAAGTTTTACTTTTTCTTTGGATAAAAATATTTAGCATGTATGCAATGGCTCATCTGCCTGGCTACATAAAATGGTAAGACATTTTTATGTCTTTGTGATCTCTTTAGCCATACCCTGTGATGTGCACTGCAGTGTGGGTTAATGCTTGTGCAGTAATAACATTATTTTTATTCTCTTCTATATTTTGTGGAGCAGAATCATTCGGTTGACAAAAGATGTTATTTTAATTATTTTCCCTCAGTAAGTTCAGATACACTAATTTTTTTCGTAATTATTTTATTATAGGCTTAGAAATGAGAATTAAAAAAGTGATAAGTTAAAACAAGACAATCAAATTAAGACATTAGAAATGTTTCTTATCTTTTGCTCCATGAAACAAAATGAAACTAGGTGGATACACCAACTCCAGGGCAACGACTAGAAGGCAGGAAAGAACAGGTAGGTAAGCTGGTCATGGGGAAATGAGGGTCCAGAAGGGAAGAATGTTGTCACGTTGTGGTGTTGTGAACTAATGCCCCAAAGCATGTACTCACTGTCTGGTAATAAACTAACTCATTTTGTAAGTCTTCAACTAAAGCACAATAAAATAAAATAATAAAGTGTGAAAAGAAACGTTTCCTGCCTTTTAAAAATGGAGGACACACTGTGCCCTTGTCCTGGTAGAGCTAATGTTTTATGGTCTGGATCTTGGGAAGCAGAGGTTGAAAATCTCAGAAAGTGCAGGGCGTTTTTTTTGTTGTTGTTATTTGTCTTAGCTACTAGTAAAAGGAAGTTCAATGGTTCGCACATCAAAAGCATCTGATTTATTGCAATGACAACTACAAAGGAATCAGACTACTTACTGATGAAAATATTTAACTGATGAGAAGTGAGGAAAATTTTTCACACACACACAAAAACTAGTAAGGCAAAGGAAATACCCTCTTATGTATTAATATGTCAAAACCTCACTGTACAGGTGGTGCAAGGAAATTTCACTACCACAAAAACTCAGATGAGAGGGTCCTCTGCTCTCTGTAATATTACTAATTAGCACTCAATTATGTTTCAGTCATCCAGTGAAGTACAAAAAGAAATCATGCTGCAGATCAAAATGGCATCCATAACCTTCTTCAATTTCAAAGAATTGTGTCTCTAGTTAGGAACTTCACGCTTATAAACAAAAAGCTTTACTAATCTGTTCAAACAAAACTTATCTTCAGGAGTCCTAAAATCTGGACTGAAGTGGTGGTCATTTATTGCAAAAACACATTTTTAAGAAAATTAGTCAAAGTTTTAAAAAGCTGGAAGGGGTTGAGAACTATTTATTCACTTATATTTTAGAAAGATTTTTTTTACTGTAGATAGATAGCATAAATACACAGCATAGTATGTATATATATTATACATACATAACTGCATATGTATGTTTGCATGTGTATCTATATATACATACATGTAAATACACATATACCTACACACACACACATGTAACATAACCAAAACTATCACTGAAACATTTTTCACCATTCTTTAATTGGAACTTTCAAAGAAAATTGCCATGAACAACATTAAATAGGCTAAAATAGCCTTTATAAAACACTATCGCAGTAGAATGAGACTAGAATTAAGTTTAAACTCAACTCCTCTGAAGCAGAGGTCAGGATGTTTTTAAATGACTGTAGTGAGTTACTGTAAAAGTACCGAAGATCATTAGGGAGAAGCAACGGAATGTGTCAATCACATGGCATTATCTACTGAATTCCTTGTAAAACCAGGAGGAAAGTGTTCCATCTGGATTCAATAAAGATCAGGGAGAGAGAAAGATCAGTGACCAAGTATCAGGAAGAGGTCTGTCTGAAGATTAGTCAGTCTGAGGAGAAATATTAAGATTGTCTACATCACAACACACAAACGAAATGCCTACCTTTTTTGCCGTCTCTAGATAATGAACTTTCCTGGTTGTTTCTATCTAAATGCCTTATGTTATTAGCATGTATTTTAATTCCTTTGAAGTTGTCATTGGAATAAAAAGTTTGCTTTTAATGTAAGAATCACTGAATTTCATTTTATTACAATGAATACTTAAAAAAAAAATCTCCTGGATAAAAGACCTAAATATCAAACCTAAAATGATAAAGCTCATGCAAGAAAAGGTAGGAACAACAATGGAAGTTTTAATACACAATGAGGACAGACTCCAAAATGTGTCAAAGAAACCACAATCAACAGAAGAGAAAATAGATGAATGGGAACTATTAAGAATCAAACACTTTTGCTCATCCAAAGACTTCATTAATAGAATTAAAAGAACACCCACAGAATGGGAAAAAATATTTGGCAACTCTATGTCAGACCGATGCCTGATCTCCATAATCTATAAGATACTACAAAATATCAATAAGAAGAAGATAAACCATCCAATTAAGCGATGGGCAAAGGAGATGGACAGACATTTCACTAAAGAGGAGATTCAGGCAGCCAAAAAACACATGCAGACATGTTCACAATCTTTAGTTATTAAAGAAATTCAAATCAAGATGACAATGAGGTACCATCTCACCCCAACAAGATTGGTCATGATCTAGAAAACACAAAACAACAAATGCTGGAGAGGCTGTGGAGAAAGTGGAACCCTCCTACACTGTTGGTGGGGTTGCAAAATTGTCCAGCCTCTTTGGAAAGCAATCTGGTGCTTCCTTAAAAAAATGGATATTGATATACCATTTGACCCAGTAATTCCACTACTTGGAATATATCCTACAGAATCAAGGCCTTTCATACCAACAGACACATGCACGAGAATGTTTATCGCAGCACAGTCCATGATAGCAAAAAGATGGAATCAACCCAGATGCCCAACAACAGAAGAATGGATAGGTAAACTATGGTATATATACTCAATGGAGCACTATGCAATGATAAAGAATAATGATGATTCCAGGAAACATCTCCTAACCTGGTTTCAACTGGAAGACATTATGTTGAGTGAAAGTTGTCAGCGACAAAGGGACAAATACTGTATGAGACCTCTACAATAAGATCTCAAAAACAGACTTGTGTGTAGAAGAAAACTCTTTGACAGCTGCAAGGGAGGGGAAAGAGGGAGGGTGGGGGGAGAGGGTTTAGTTTAGATAGTTGCTAGCAATCTGGTTGGGAGAAAGCGGTGATAACACACATTAGAAACAAGAGCAACATTAAGTGGACTTCAGCATAACTTGAGTACTCTTTCCATCTTAACCCAATATTGCAAGGATAGAGTAGCTGGGGCAGGGGCCAGGGGACCATGCTCTTAGGCGAAATCGAGGCCAATTGGCACAACTAGCGTTTTGCTAAGAGAGCTCTCTGCACCCCACATTGGTGAGTGGTATCTGGGGTCTCACCGAGGACCAAAATGACATGCGGTGGAGACAACCTAGAAGACAGAGAGACTCACAAGAGTGGGTGCCTTCATCGACTTGGGACCGGAAGAACCGGAAGTGCCCGGCCTCCACCAGTGATAGCCACAATGGAGCTCACTAGATTGAATCTCAGTGGCAACACAAGAATAAAAAGAGGTGCATCATGAGATCTCCACTAAAAGACCTCAGTTGATGGTCCAGCGGTTTCGGGGTTCTGCTGAGAGCATGGCCCCCGGCCGTGTTGCTGCCCTTACCCATAAACTGTAACAAAGGTCCACTCTTTGGACAGGAGTAGATTGAACTTGGCAATGCAGAGTTGGTTGCACTCTATGGTTCTATACATCTATAGGATATCATCCACCTCTGGCTGGAGGAAGGGGAGTGGATGGAGAGGAGGGGAACGGAGGTTGTTGGGAGGATGAGACATGTATGGAGCAGAAAGGAATAGTGTGCTGTCACTGGACAGGGAGAGTAGTGGAAGCTGCATATAGGTGAGCATGTAAATTTATACGGGAATGTACATTTTCACTCAGTCATGTTAAATAAAAAAGAGGAAAAAAAAGAAAAAGAAAAAAGAAAAAAAAAATCTCACTATTATTATTGGCTACCTCGACTGACCTCATGTATGCAGAGTAGAACTGTTCCATAGGGTTTTCAAGGATGTATGATGTTTCAGAAGCAGATCACCAGGTTTCCAAGACACCTCTGGGTGGGTTTGAACCATTAACTTTCCAGCTAGTAGAAATGCATTTAATGACACTGGACTGTCTCAAAAAATTTCACTGCACTCCTACTGTTTTTTCTACTTCTCTATGTCCCATAGTTCCTGTTTTAAAGGCAAATTTTTTAATACTGGATTTTTAAAAATGTTGAGTTTGGGACTGTATCATGGATTGAACAGTGTCCCCTCAAAAATGTGCATAGCCATGCAGCTGGGCCATGTTTCCAAATATTTTATGGTTGTCCTACATTCTGTGATTTTCCTATGCTGAGTGTTAGAAGAATAGTGTGGGATTGTAAACCCCTTCATTAGATTACCTCCCTGTAAAGGGAGTTTCCCTGGAGGATGGCTTGCACCATGCTTTATCTTATCATCCTACAAGAAATAAAAGGAAGGGAAGCAAGCAGATAATTGGGAACCTCACACCATTAAGGAAGCAGCACTGGGAGAAGAGGGCATCCTTCAAACCTGAGATTGCCAAGCCAAGATGTCCCCCAGCCAAGGACTACACAACATAAGGACTTCCCTTTCAGCTGACAAAGGGAAAGCTCTTCCCCTAGAGTGGACACCCTGAATTCACACATGTTACCTATTGGACTCTGTAAGAATAAACTTTTCTTTACTAAAGCCATCCACTTGGTGGTATTTCTATTAGTGCAGCACTTGCTGACTAAAACAGATTGAATTTTTGATTATACCTTCTACACTTCTGAATGATTTTCTTTAAACACACTATATCCTTAAGACTTTGTATAACCAAGATTTTCTTAATATCTCAGAAGCCAAACTTCAGATAAAGTTTAGACTGGACAATAAAGCATAAAATAATACTCATGAAGAGTGTGCTTCTTAGTTCGAGCAGATACAAAAGACCAAATGAGTGGCTCTTTATCTGGAAGAAGGATGAGAAGGCAGGAAGGCAAAGAAACAGATTGGATGGACACAAACAACCAGGGTGGAAAGGGAGATTGTGCTGTCATGTTATAGGAATTACAACTAGTGTCACATAACAAGATGTGTATAAATTTTTGAATGGGAAATTAACTTGACCTGTAAACCTTTAACCAAAGCACACATACACATGCACACACACACACACACACACACACACACACACACGAAGCCAAGAAAGAGAGAAAAGTCCAAAATGGGTGTCAGAAGAGATTTTTTTTGAAATTAGCTGTTGAACGTAAAATAAAGAGAAAGGAAGAAATGATGAAGTAAAAGAGCTGAACAGAAGATTTCAATGGGCAGCTTGTGAAGACAAGGTACTCTAAGGAAACAAGCAAAGATGTTAGAAAACCAAAAGGGGAAAACAAACCCAGTGTTTCTCAAGTGGAAAGAACTGAAGGAAAAATTCAAGTTGCAATACTGATGGGTTCTATGCTGAAAATATTGACTGACCCAGGAAGTATCAAAAAAGGTGGAAGGAATACACAGAGTCACTGCACCAAAAAGAGCTGGTGGACATTCAACCATTTTAAGGGGCACCCTATGGTAACAAACTGATAGTACTGAAGGAAAAAAGTTGAAGCTGCACTGAAGGGAACAGAACAAAACAAGGCCTCAGAAATTGATGGAATACCAATTAAGAAGTTCAACAAACAAATGCAGCACTGAAGGCACTCAGTCTTCTTTGTGAAGAAATTTAGAAGACAGCTTCCTGGCCAACTGACAAGAAGAGATCCATATTTGTAGCTGTCTCAAAGAAAGGTGACCCAACAAAAGTCAGAAGTTATTAAAAAATATCATTAATATCACTCACAAGTAAAATTTTGCTGAAGATCACTCAAAAGCAGTTACAACAGTACATTAACAAAGAACTACCAGAAATGCAAGGTGGATTCAGAAGAGGACATGGAACCAGGGATGTCACTGCTGATGTCAGCTGGATCTTGGCTGAAAGTAAACAGTATTAGGAAGTTATACTGATGTCCTCTGTTGACTCAGCAGCACAGAAAAAGAACAAAACACAGTTACTGCAAGTGTTTCTGCCACTGTTTCTTGCCTAACTTTAAAGACAAATTAAAGAGGACGTTAGGACCCCTGGAGAAGGAACTACTCAGTGCCTACTCCAAACCTCCCTGAAAGAGATACAGAAAATTTAATTTAAAAGATCTAAAGCCAGTACTGTGAAGGCACACAAATGAAAAGTGACAAAGAAGACAGTGGTATAGCAAGCAGGTAAGTAGAGAAAGATTCTTTATTCTTAGTACTACAAGAAAAGGGGGTGATTTGTGCTAAATGAGACATATGACAAAGTAACAGAGAACAAGACAACTCTCACTGTCTTTTCCTGAAACCAATAAATTCTACCAGTGAACTAAAAATTATTAGTTCCCAATATTTAACATATTATAAACTTTATAGTCTTGAGTTAAAACATGTGAAGTTAGGCTGTGTTTTTCCAGCCAGTAAATAGATTGTAGATGCAATTAAAGTTTTCTAACATTTTAGTACTTAGGAATTATTAAGAATAAAAATATTTGTGCATTATTTCCCAAAATTAAATCATTACAAAGTCTATGTCCTAGAATCTATTCTATGCCTGCAAAAGATAGATTAAAGATGATTAATGGCTCCCTTAGCTGAGTATTATCATTTATTGTAATTGACTTACTTTGAGAATTTGGCCTAGTAATATACTGTTATTAAATATATACAGAATAAGTAAAATGTGCCAAAGAAACAATGCCTTTGACCTTCAAAAACTCAGTTTAATTACTTAGCAAATCCAATTTATGATCAACAATACAGAACAGCTTTCCACTGTAAATTCCAAATACAGGCCATATGTGCTGTATTTGGAACACTTTCAACCATCTTTAGGACAGCACTTGGTTTGGCTTGGCTACTAAACATATTTGAATTTTGCATGCTGGTGGTTTAGTGGTTAAGTGCAATGGCTATTAACCAAAGAGTCAGCAGTTCGAATCCACCTGCCACTCCTTGAAAACTATAAAGTGTGGTTCTACTCTGTCCTACAGGGTCACAGAGTCAGAATTAACTTCATAGCAACAAGCTGTTTTTTATCTTTTGTTTTAACTGCTTATACCTAAGTAGAATAGTCTTTTCTCAAAATGACCTACTTTCAAGATTAGAAGATTACTGTATCTTTACCATTGTTTATTTGGGGGTGGTAAGGGAAGTTTACACTTTATGTAAATTCTATCTTAAATTTTTTTGCAATTAACTAAAGAAAATAATTCATACTACAAAATTAGAGTATATAATAATTGGACTAAATTGATCTAATATTGACAAAACTTAATATTGTTTGTAACTTACAAAGTTAATATATTGAATTACACTAATGACTTGGCCTTCAAATTGTTTTCATTTTTGTTTTTCTTTTCTAAATATGCAAGATTTTTATCTATTTATCTTTGTAACAAGAATCTTATTTTCTGCATTCATTTTGCAACAATTTCATTGAGGCATATTTTGCATATGATAAAATCCATTCACTTCAAGTGTACAACTCAATGATTTTTAGTAACTTTATGAAGTGGAGCAAACATCATTATAAATCAGTTTTACAATATTCTCAGGGCCCTAGTAAAACACCTCACGTCATTTTATAGCTAATTCTGCTCCTACCTCTGCATCCAGGAAAGTACATTTAAGACACATTATGAATTAGATTTTAGGTAGCAGACTTAACTTACAGAAGACAAAGGAGTTAAAACAACCAGACTGTAATTATTTTTCCTCCCGAATTTGGTGGAGGAAACAACAGCAACAAAAACCAAACTTACTGCCATTGAGTCAGTTCCAGATTCCAACTTGGAGTGACCCCGTAAGGCAGAGTAGAATTGCCCCACAGAGTTTCCCAGAAGCACATGGTGGATTCAAACTGCTGACCTTTTGGTTAGCAGACCAGGGCTTTAGGGAAAGGATGACTTTTCCAGAACCAAAAGGAGGGGTATGTGTAACCTGGGCTAATCTCCTTACATAATAACTGAAGCCAGGGTGGGTTACCCATCTGTAGATCATTTATAGTGAAGAATTTCAGCTGAGTTTCATCAAATTGATGATATCATAAATTAGTAAATAGGCATAAGTAAGCCTGTGCTTACCTTGCTTGCTGGGTCATCCACCCCTATCAGGAACTGTAAATTTGAAAAGAGGTTTGATTCTGCAGGAAGGTGCAGTAGATTTAGCGGAGAGGCTGATACCAGCCGAACCTAAAAGCAGAATCTCTGGCGTGGTGAAAAAAGGTGAAATTATTCCCTACAAATGATATGGGAAGCAAGGTAAGCACCATGCCTACCTTGAGTATTGGATAATCTGCCCCTGAACCTATTAAATAGAATAATCAATGATAACTGATACAAGGAGAGTCCTTATTTGTGGAATGCTCTTAGCAGCATGTGCTTGATGTAGGATTATTTCTAGTAACCAAGGTGTCCCTGGGTGGTACAAAACACTAATGCACTTGACTGCTATCTGAACTTCAAATCCACCCAGAGGCACTTCAGTGGAAAAGCCTGGAGATCTACTTCCATTAAAGAGAAAAACAATCCAGGCATACTGAGGCTGTCTATGCAATCAGGGGCTGGGATGCTCAAAAGCAAAAGTCTATTTTAAGACTATGTACGTTCACCCACCAGAATGGCTAAAGCTGAAAAAACTGACAACACAAAATTCTTACAGGAATGTAGAGCATTGCTGATAGGTAGTGTAAAGCAGCACAACCTCTTTCAAAAAAGGTCAGAGGGATTCTAGTAGAACTAAACAGGCGCCTACCCTGCAACCCAGCAGTGGGGCCCATTGATATTTACTCAAGAGAAGTAAAAAAGATGTACCCTCACAAAGCCTTACACAATAATGTTCATAATAGATTCATCAATAGTAGCTGAAGACTAGAAACAGCCTGTGTCTATAGAAAGGAGAATGGATAAGCAAACTGTGGTGTATTCATACAACAGAAAGTACTCAGAAATAAAAGGAACAAGTAAATTGTTAATACCTGTGGCAGCATAGATGGATTTCAAAATCATTATGCTAAATGAAAGAAGCTTTGCTCAAAATAGTATGCAGTATATTATGTCATTTATGTGGAGTTTTGGAAAAGGCAAAATAAATCCACAATGAATAATCATAATAGTGATAATCTTTGGAGGGCTGGGGTCCGGGATTGACTGGGAATACACCTGCTGTGGTCAGCTGGTGCTGCTCTAACACAGTTACCACAAAGTAGAGGGCTTTAACAAAAGCACATTTGCTCTTACATAGTCCAGTAGGCTGCAAGTCCAAATTCAGGATGTCCACTCCAGTGGAAGGCTTTCCCTCTGTTGGCTCTGGAGGAAAGTGCTTGTGTTTCATCCTTCATTGTTCAGGGAGCATCTTGGTTCAGGAACCTCGGATCTGAAGGACGCACTCCTCTCCCAGAGTTGCTTTCTTGAAGGCATGAGGTTCCAGATTCTCTGCTTACTTCCCTTTCCTTTTATCTCTTGTAGGATGAAAGGGTCAAAGTGGTACAAGCCATACTTCAAGGAAACTCCCTTTACAGGGGAGCAGGGAGGTGATCCTATGAAGGAATTTACAGTCCCACCCTAATCCTTTGACAAACAACATAGGAAAATCACAAAATGAAGAACAATCATAAAATATTGGGAATCATGGCCCAGCCACATGGCCACATGTATTTTTGAGGGGACACAATTCAATCCATGACAACACCCAAGGAAACTTTCTGGAGTAATGCTAATAACAGTCAATATCTTGATAGAGATTTGGTTTACACTGGAGTCCACTCTTGTCAAGACTTAGAAAATATAACCTAAGTTTTGTGCATTTGATTAAGTACAAAAACACCATAAAAATATTGAACTCTAGCTAATGATATTTACACTGAAATGTTTAGGAAAAAATCAACTGATGTTGGCAGTATGCTTTAAACCATATCAAAAAAGATGGATTAATAATAAACAGAGGGATCAGTGTAATGAATTGTAAGTGGTAAGGCAGTGCAGTTAGAGGGTCATGGTAGAATCTAGATGTTATAATAGTGTTTAGTATAATAGGGTTTACTCTAAAATTTTATCAGCATTGCTGTATGTTTGAAATTCTTGTATGAAGATAGTGTATGTATGCGCACCAGTGCAAATACTATGCTATTTTTCAAACATAATATTGACATCTAATTTAAACACACTATTATATCGTAACTTTATATCTAGTGACTTTCTCCTCAACATAACCAAAATTAGTAGTTGATCAATTAAGTGTCAGTTAAAAGGGGAAAATACAAGTACTGATGCAAGCATATCTTAAACATTTTAACTTTAAACATATAAAATATTTTCAATGTTTTTGTGTAAGGTACATTTTTGTTTTAGACTTTTAATTAACAAAATTCTGTGTACTTTTTCTTGCATTAGCCACACCTATCATGCATCATATATTTTCTTGTATGATTTTTTTAAACTAGAAAAAAAAACTTAATCTTGCAAACAACTGGATGCAAAATAATTATACATTTGTATCACTCATTGCTATTGCAGCCATATAATTCAAGTTCTTCCATAATACATAAAAACTGAATTTGATTTTAGTGTCTTTAAAACTTTAACTAAAAAGAAAAAATCAAACAATTATGCTCTCTTGTATGAGTATGTGTGAAAGACTATGGTTTGTCTATATCAAAGCTCTAAATTCCCTTCATCACAGTTCCACTCGATTTCTAGTGAGCCTTCTCTCTTGATGAGTTCTTCAAAATGCATACTGCCTGTTTCACTTATTACTATCACCACCTCTATCTCAGCCGCAGTGCACATCTTTGTCTGATTATTAGAGCCTGAATTTCTCTTTCTTGCTCACTCTCTCTCCTTAGTCACCCATACCTTCACCCTGCATATTTCTCAGCCATTATCAGTATGATAAATACTGCTGGGTTGATACACCTAACACCTGTCCACCTGGTACTGGGAATAACCACATGACATAACTCTGGCCTCTGAAATAAAAGCAGAAGTTCTTAGAAGTGCTTACCTTCTTGAATTAGATCAAACAAGGATGTTAAGGAATGTCCAGTTTTCAGTCAACCAAAAAACATTCAATATTTTATGCATCCACTATTATCTAAGTCAAGAAAATATTGCAAAGATATTGTTAACAAGACTTAAAGTAAAATAGGCCTTTTCTGTTTAACAAATGACTAATACACTTTGTATTATCTAAATGTCCTGTTCTTAAGTAGACTGAATTATTCATATATAAAGAATACACAATGAACAAATGGGAAAAAATGGCCATACACTTTGGGTAGATACAGTAAGATATTGCTTCTTAAACTAGAATAATACATTTAGCACTGTGCCAAGGAGTAAATGAAATAACAGAACAATCCTGCCACATCTTAGTGAAGTATTTGTCTTTGTTGACAGTAAGTCACTTTAAGCATTTCATTCATTGTAAAACAACATGGGTTGTTGGAATAGAAAAAAAAATCTTGCATGAATGTATATTTTAAAAGAGAATTACGTTTTGAATGATGTTTAAAAGCTAGCAAACTGCCATCTGAGGTACACCAAATGATCCCAAATCAGCTGGAACAGATGATCACCAAGGACAACAAAGACATGAGGGAAAAAGAGCCCAGAAGACAGAAGGACCCATGTGAATAGGTGACTATACCAGCATGTGACCAGAAGGATCAGATGGTGCCCTGCCACCACCAAAGACAGCCGTGATGGCGCACACAGTGTTGAGTCCCTGTGGCAACACAAGGGTTGTACCTCCAGAACTCCACTAAAAGAGGCCTGGGAGTTCCCCAGGGAGCGTGGCCCTTAGACCTGCTGCTGCCCCTGACCAGAAAACATTACTGAGTTCAACTCTTCAGACAGGAATGGATTGGACTCGGGGACACAATGTGACCATATGGTGTGTGTACTTTATAGTTCTGCAGAAATCTGACTAGAAGGGAGAGGAGAGGGTGGAGAGAAGGGGACCGAAGATTGGTAAAAGGATATGACATGCATAGAATGGAAAGGAGAAGTGTACTGTCACCAGGCAAGGACAGCAGAAGGAGTTGCTCTGGATGACTGCAACCTCCAGCATTTTGGTTAGCAACCTATCACATTAACCACCTGCACCGTTCAGGGAGGGAGAGAGATCCTAGAAGCAGATTGCTTAGACTGTTTGAATCTCTGGGGTTTTATTTCATACAGTGATGCTGAAGAGAAAGCATGGGCATCAAATTTATGATTTATCATACACAGACTTGAACAGAGTAGTGAAAAAAGCAAAAATAACGTCTGTATTCAGAAGCTCAACTTATTTATTTTTTAATTGTGATTGAGTGAAAGTATACGCTCCAAATTAAATTTGCATGCCTGCCTATCTGCAACTGATATTATTTGATGGCAATCATTTATTTTGTCAAGAGTAGTTGTTCTGTTTTTCAGACATTCCAAAGTTATGGTGGAACTCCAGAGAAACGTGCCACCCTAAATAGCTTTCATTACCTCACCAGCCAATCACAGCTGAAATACAGAGGATGCTGGTTTAAAAGGCAGCTTCCAGAGCCCTTCCAGGACATGAATTCAAACCTTAAGATGAAGCCAAAGAACCTGAATTTTGAACAGGGAGCACGAACTCACAGGCAAACTAAGACTTGACTCCAACTGGCCTAAGTGAAATTTTTAAAAGAAGTGCTAAAACAAATATTACACATGTTTTATTAACAGCTGTTTTAAAATTTTGTTCTCAATCCTTATTTAAAACAACATCCTTAATACAGTCATGCTGCTATAAAATTAATGCCTAAATGTCCTGTTCCAGCTCTATAAATAGCAATTCGTTGTCCTCTAGAATTAATAAAGTGTAAAGCTTTCTCTCATCGATCTCACTTCTCTATTTCCTCCTTTTTATTTTTCTGCCCTCATAAAACATTTAAAATAAATCATCAGTATACACCTGCTTCTCACCTGTTGTAGCACACAGTTTTGAGGTGATGAATAGTATGTACATGTTAGTGACTCAACAACTTAGCTAGCTTAGAGCTTACACTCAGCCTTCTTCATTTATCAGCAGTGGGAAATAACAACACATTCCAAGATCACAGAGACATCACTGTATGTATCTTAAAATGGAACATAAATTATATTCTAGAATCTAGGACACAAGAGCAACCACTCTATACTAACATTAACATATTTACAACAGCATTTTATAATATCAAGAATGAAGAGAATAAGGGGGGCGGGGGCAGGATGGATGAATAAGCAACTACTCTAGATCATTTTTTTCTGTGGAAATGCTTTATCTTTAATCAAGCGATCTAAAAGCCCCACTTTTATGCTTCAGAATGTTAAACATGTCAAAAGATTTTTAAAAGAATATTTCAATGGGAAAAAAATTCTTACTGAGATGGATTTATAGTACTATAAAACAAAAGGAGTACATGAAAGGATGCCAGGAGCTTACTGACCTCAGAGAAGATCTGAAGACCCTGCCTTTGCTGACTCCCTTCCCTAGTCCCCTCTCCAGGATGGGTCGGAGCAAAGGGCAAGCATCTTTTGATGGGTCTGGTTGCGATGCATTCATGCATGGGGAAGTTAAAGGTCTGAGCCAACTCTATTCTCTTCCCAGCAACTTCTTAGAACCTCAGAATCTGTTCCCATGAGGCCACCCAGAAGAACCAACTGCCTGTTGAGAGCAGAGCCCCCTGTAAAAGGTCTCTAATGAAGCACCTGAGCCAACTGCACTCAGAAGGGTTGCCTCCTCTGCTGGTCGTCAGGCTCCTGCCGGCTGGGCATCTTTCTGGGTGAAGGGCTAAGCCAGAGAGACCTGCAGTTACTTGGGTTTTGTTACCAACGGGACATCTGTAGCAACTACAACTGGCAGGGCTCCTTAAACAGAACACAGAAGATCCTCTCGATTCTAGGCTTAGCTCTGTCTCCATTAAGTTTGAAGAATCCTCTCCATGATATTGCCTGGCTAACTGACTCAATCAAGATTTGGTGGAGAGGATATTCTATAATAATGAATCACAGCTCATGATAAAGTACCCTTGTGCCTTTGCTTGTCTCCTAAAGACTCCACCCTTTGACTGAAGTGGCTACTAGGGGGATTTTCACCAAGTTTGAGTTCCATTGCTTTTATATAAAAATTGATGATGGTGTGGGTGGGTGGGTGTGGGTGGGTGTATACTCAGATCAAGAAATGTGATTTTTTGCAGGAAATGCAGGGTGGAGAGGAAGATTGAGCCATCACATTTTAGGGAGAATGACTAGAGACACATACCAGTGTGTATATGTTTTTGTATCAGAAACTGACTTGAACCATAAACTTTTGCTTAAAGCACAATTTTTTGAACAGTGATTGTGTGTATCCTTAGTCCCGCAGTAACTGAGAATACTATCTCTTTTACAGTATGTTGTAACAACAGAATATATAATGTGCTGTGATTAATAGTGATAACTTACAAAATGAATAACGATATTTTTTAAAACACAAAATCCTTTCTGTTATGGAACATGTTGCATATCCACACACTTACACACTCCAAAATTTAATCATCTTTTCTTACCAGAAAGTTATTTAAATTACAGTGTTAATATGACCATAAAAGGAATTGTTGCAGCAAATATTTCTTCCAGAGTCCATCACATATATTTTCCTTAAGAAGTAATTTACCAGTATATGAAACATATAAGCAAAATAGTGTGCTGTTTATCTATATTACTAATTATCCACTGCAGAGTATATTTCATGGAGAAAAGAGTCTTATTTTAAATAACTGTGAAATTATCATTAGTTCATGAAAAGCTTTCCCTTATCCAGCATTCATTTTCTAGAACAACCAATGAAATGCTCTATGTAAGAGATTACAGCTCTCCTCAGATCTATAGCAAACATGAAGGCAATATCATATATTCCCTATGATTAGAAAATTTGGTTAAAAATTTGTTTAATTTCTCAGACATAGAAGTTGAAGATCATGCTTCATCAGAATAAAGACAAATTAAGTATCGCTTGGTTAAGAAATACTGACACTAGCCAGAAGCCTGTGTGCCATTGGAAATAAAAAGAACAATTCAATTTGAGAAAAATTATGCAGAATCCAATGAAGTGGGAAAGTGGAACAGACCAAACATGAGTCACCCTCACTACAACAGAAGGCATGAAGAGACGGCCCATCAGCAACAGCTTCTCAAAACGTGCGGGATAATAGGTACACAGAGAAAAGAGACTACTGTCTTAAGAGTACACCGACTGCATCTCCCACATACTCAGTAATAACAGTTGGAGTGCTTTTGACACGGCTCAGCACTATATTTTTTAAGAGTTAATAATAACATCCGGTAATTAGTAAATGTGTGTCTGTGCCAGGCACTGTGTCAAATACTTTGCATAGAACAGTACTATACTCAGAGGAAGCACACATTTTTACTTATCAAATAACAGTCTTAGATAAAGCAAATTAAGCAAGATCACGTACCTCTTAAATGTTGGAGCCAAAATTCAAACGAAGCCCACCAAATCTAACAGTCCCCTTTCATAAATACTATATGACCTTTCAACAATGTTTTAGAAATTTACAAAGGGGGCAAATGAGTTTCACTGTTTCTAAATAATTTTCCAAAGAACTAAAAGGAAGTCAAAAGTAGACCTTTATACTGGGCTCCAAGTGCTTTTGAGTAAGCTATATACCACTGCTTTTGAAGAAGCAAGTGGAATTAGGAAAAAAAATTAAGCTTCGGGAACAAAAACTGGAGTTGAAAAGATAATCTCTTCAATGAGATGCAGATGTCACCGTTTTCATTAATCCTTGCTTTATTTACAATTACAATGTTCTTTGGAAGCAATGCAAACAGCAGGAAGCAGCATGCCGATTGCATCACTCTCCAGGCAGGGAAGAACAACAGTTTCCAGATTAAATATTGTTTGGAAACCATTGTATACTAAGATTGCCAGAAGAAGCTGTTACAGCTTTGCAGTAAAGAAGCAAACACGTGACTCCTGTTGTGCATAATTCTCAGTCCCGTGATAAGCAATGAATTAAAGGATTCAGATTGCAAACTGATATTCAAGTCACAATCACTGGCTGCAAAATTCAGGTAATAAATGGAACTTTTTAAGTTTTCTTTTAATGACTTTGCATATAATTTTCATTTATGTGGCTTATACTGAATGGTTTATATCAATCTACTAATATCTCTAAAGCAATCCTAAAGTGGTTGCTAGCACAAAGCATGCAGACCCAGTAGTTTGGATAAGCTCAGAATGAGTGGCACTATCACTAAATGAGAAATACAGACAGCTCAATTACTCTGAATAAGGGTTAAAGAAGTACAGAAGTTTGGAGTGAGAAAGGCCTTGCAGATTATCTAGTCTGGTGTTTTCTACCTAGTAGGAGAAATTAAGATTCACAGATTCAACTTTTTGGGTAAAATGGCATATAACTAGAAAACTCTAACATAATCTTCACCATAAAAGCATCCAGTTTCAACAGCTTAACAGAACTTTCTCATTCAGCACCACAGAAACTTATTCATACTTTCAGCCTGTTGATTTCAGCCTACTCAAACATTCTCCAGCAATTTGCAACTATTGTGCCAATCCGTGTCGCTAAGGGTCTCTCTTTCCCTCACTGACCCTTTACTTCCCCAAAGAGGATGTCCTCCTCTAATGATTACCCCGTCTTGGAAACATGTCCAAAGCAATCAAGTCAGACAGTGTTCTGTTGTGATGTGTAACATTTTTGTTGGCAAGTTTTCAGAATTAGATAGCCAAGCCTTTCTTCCTAGTCTCTCTGGGTCTGGAAACTCTGCTGAAACCTGTTCATCATAGGTGACCCTGTGGATATTTGAAGCACCAGTGGTATGGCTTCTGCGTCATTTGCAACACACAAGCCACTGCAATACAACGCAATGGCAGACAGATGATGGCAAATAGAACGCGCTCACAGTCAAAGGTAAGTCACACTCATTCTGCTGGCAAATAGTGACTCTACAGCCTCTAATAACTCAACAAGTATCTGCTCTTATTCCTGAATGAAGTAAATAAAAAATAATGTTAACAAAAAGACTGCATGAGGTCAATAAAAATATAGCAAACTGATGGAAATAAAACATCATGTGAAGACCAAGAAGATGAGCATATTGATGTTTAGCGATCTGTCATTCTCGTAAGTTTTTTTACAATTGTTTAGTATCTTTTGTATACCATGAGTCAGCATGAAGATAAAGAATGAGGAGCAAAGATTTCTAGTTAACATGAAGTGAAGCATTTCCATTCACTTCTGAAATATCACTTAAATGTAGTAAAGAAATTTTAAAGTATAAACTTCTATAAGGTAAGGTCAATCCCCATTATTCACGAATTCTGTATTCTTGGATGGTGTGAACTGTTTGTGCTGACTGCTAACCCGCAGGCTGAGAGTTCAAATTCATCCAGTGACACTGCAGAAGAAAAGCTTGCAATCTGCTTCCATAAAGACTTTTTTAAAAAACTATTTCCGTCAAGGTGATTGTGATTCATAGTGACACTATAGGGCAAAGTAGAACAGCCTCATTGTTTCCAAGAAGCACCTGATGAGTTCAAACTGCCAACTTGTTGGTCAGCAGCCACAGTAGTTAACTATTGTGCCACAGTCAGGAAAAAACCCACAGAGCAGTTCTACTCTGTAATATGTTGAATCTCCATGGAGCAGAACTGACTTGATGGCAACAAAGTTTTGGGCTGGTGGGCTGGTGGGCTGGTGGGCTGGTGGGTGGGTGGGTGGGCAGGCAGGCTGGCAGGCTGGCTTGGCAGAGTGTGAACGTGCTTTTAAGAAACAAACGAAAAAAACACTGTTGCTGTCAAATTGATTCCAACTCATGGTGACCCTATAGGACAGAATAGAACTGCCCTATAGGATTCCCAAGTAACAGCTGGTGGATTTGAACTACCAACCTTTCGATTAACAGTCATAGCACTTAACCACTACACCACAAGGATTTCACTAAGATTTATTTGTAACCACAAAATCAACACTTGGTATGTGTTTGTAGTCATTTGCAGAGAGACATAAAGCAGCAAAAAATTTGAGTCACCTCACACATAGTTCCCAGGTGAGGTTATAAAGGAGGCAACACACTGCCTTCTCTCATACAACTTGCAGTTTGTTTAGTGCCATATCTTTCACATTTTTCTGCTTTTGTTGGTGATTGCATTATTTGAAACAACCACCAAGTGTAGTGCTCAAGTGTTATCTGGCGTCCTTGAGGGCTGTGATGTGATTTTCAGGGAAGTTTTGTGTGTTAGACAAATTTGACTCAGGCATGCGTTACACTTCTACTCAATATCAAAGAGTCAGCAATATATATTAAATAAGGTATTTCTAAACAAAAACACATAAAACAAGGTTGTCAATTAAATGTTTGATTAAAATGTTCTGATTAGAGGCTTACAGGAGCTTAAGCCTGTAGTTTTCCCTCGGAACTAATTCAGTGTTCACAGAAACTATATAAAACATGACTACCAAGAATACTGAGAATCAGCCATGTAAATGTAAAAGAAAATTAAATGAAATATAGAGACTGTAATAGAAAATGAAGTATATCAATAAAACTAGGGGAAATGAAAAATTGTGAATGAATAATAATTCAATTATCATACTACAGAAATCTAAATGTCTACAGAACTAATAGACAATCATAAATCAGGACAAAATATTGAGAATCAAAATGGTATCAGAGTCTTAAAAACAAAGTTGGAAGCTAGAAAATAATGAAGAAAAACTATTAAAATTGTGGTAGAAAAAAAGCGATTTTTTCAAAACTTTAGTTCTTTCTATATCTAGCCAAAATATTGATCAAGGGTGGAATAAATGCGCTAGTAAAACAAAGATTATTTGTGGACATGCAATGTCTCAAAAAATTTCTTCTCATCCACACTTTCTGTGCAGTCTCCTACAGGATATAGCATCACTGTATCACAGGATGAAGTTAGAAAAAGAAATCAAGGAAATTAGTAAAAAGGTTAGAGAAGTCCCCAGAGTAAATTAAATTCCCAGGGTAACACACTGCAACAAACCTAGAGAGTAACACGTTTACCCTGAATAAGGGAAGAATACAGGACAGATCTCTCAAGACAGATAAACCTAGACTGGTACACTACCCAGAAGAGTGTCTAATCTGCAGAAGGTTTGGAAAAAAGACTTTTGATATATAGACAAATGTTTAATAAACAAAAAATCAATTATTAAATTCACAAATAACAAAATTCGCAATAGAAAGGAAGTGTAATCATGGTATTTATGTGACTCAGTTATGGAAAACATTTAAATAGACCAAAGTGAGCATGAAAAATAGGTTTGACGAAACAAAAAGGTGCTGTAACTCTGTTGACATAGTAGGACAAGGGGAATAGTCTAACATGACAGCAGTGATGGTAAGCAAAGCTTAATTTTTGTCTTCCATGGTACGAAGCCAAGATAATACCAACTTTAAAGTCAAGAAATTTTAGTATAAACTTTATTTGTAGAAATGTGGAAGCAGTAATTGAAGAGTTACACAGCTAGAAAACTTGATACTGGTTACCTGAAGTGAAAAGAACTGGGTGAGTTAAAGAAGATTCTAAGAATAGAGTAGTGGATGAATAGACTTAAAAATGGAATGTTTAATATAAAGTTGAGATCAAAAGAAATAAATCAATGGCATTGAGAAGAAATTTCAAAAGTCCTTCCAAAAATACAAAGAAGTGAAATTGATAATTTTGATTTTTAAAAAAAACAATTAATAAAGATGCCAAAATTTTGGGTTGTGTAACTGATGTTTCAGAAGTCGAGAACAGCTGAGTACAACGATGAAAACCACATTAAAATAAAAGTTTCTTTAGCTAAAGAAATGTCTAAAACTTTAAAAACAGGAGAAAAAAATGAACGAAAACAGAATATCTTAATGATACTTGGCCAAAAAAGATAAAATAATTTATTTTTAATGCATATAAAAATATTTGTGTAGGCTCACCAATGACCATTTTCTAACAACACTCAATACCAGAAGACAATGGAGTAATCTATAGCATGTACTTCAGGAAAAAATTCTGCAAGAAATTATATATACGCATGTATATAACTTAAAAACTATATGTACTATAAAAATATATATAGCAAAAAGTATATTTATGTATATTATGAAAAATTATGTATGTATACAAAAAGTTGTGTGTGTACATGTGATAGAGAGAGATGAAGATAGGACACTGCAACCTTCAGTATGGTTTATGTCTGAACATAAAGAAAATGATAATACCACAGTAGCAACTGAAGAGTTACACAGCTGGAATACTTTGCAGTGGTTGCCTGAAATGATAAGAGCTAGGTGAGTTAAAGAAGATTATAAGAATAGAGAAATGGAGTGGCAAGACTTAAAAAGCAGAATGTTGAATATAAAATTGAGATCAAAAGAAGAAAATCAACAGCATTGAGAAGAAATTTCAAAAGTCCTTCCAAAAATACAGACAAAAAAGTAAAACTGACAATAGTGAAGAAAAAGCAATTAATTAAGATGTCAAAATTTGGACAATAAGCAACATCATGATAAATGGAGAAAATATTGAAGTTTTCAAGGATTTCACTTTACCTGGATTCACAATCAGCACCCATGGAACAGCAATTAAAAAGTCAAATGAGGTGTTGCACTGAGCAAATCTGCTGCAAAAGACCTTTTCAAAGTGCTGAAAAGCAAAGATGTCACTTTGAAACTAAGGTGCTCCTGGCCCAAGTCATGATATTTTCAATTGCCTCAGCTGTATGAGAAAAGTGGACAATGAATAAGGAAGACCGAAGAAGAATTGACGCCTTTCAATTATGGTGTTGGTAAAGAACACTGAATATACCATAGACACCAAAAGAGCAAACAAACAAGTCCATCTTGGAAGATGTAAAGTCAAAGTGCTCCTTGGCAGAGAGGGTGGTGAGACTTCAGCTCATGTAATTTGGACATGTTATTAGGAGCAAAGAAGAAGGGCATTATGTTTGGTACAAGGAAGACCCTTGGCAAGAATGACGCAGTGGCTGCAACGATGGGCACAAACACGGCAAGGGTGTTAGAACAGCACATGAGCGGATAATGTTTTGTGGTATATAGGATAACTATGAGTCAGAACCCACTATATGGCAATACGACTATATATATGTGTGTATATACATTATTTATATATACACACACACACATATCTTCATAATGCATGTGTGATTGTTGTATATATTTTCCATTGAACACTTTCAAGATAACTCAGCAAATAAATAAACTAAAATTTGTCTTGGGATTATGGGTAAGAACTTGGTAATACATATCAAAAAGTTCTAAAGTGATTAAATGGGGGGTTATTTGTACGATGATTGTATAAAGCCACTGATGAAATAAACAGAAACAGATGTGACTAAAGATTCACATACAAAATCTTTACTGTGACAGAATCCCTGGGTGGTGCAAAAGGCTGCTCGGCAAAGGTTGGAAGTTCAAGTCAACCCAGCGACGTCTCAGAAGAAGCACTTGGCTATCAGCCACTGAAAATCAGCCATTGAAAAGCCTGCGAAGCACAGCTGTACTCTGACACACATGGCATCACCACGAGTCAGAACTGACTCGGTGACAACCAGCATTATTATGGAAGTATTTATAATTATTAAAATTGTTAAAATATCTGGGTAGCCAAAACAAAGCAATATCATGCAACCATTAAAGAGATATTCTCCATAATTATGTAAGATAAAAGTGGAATGACACAGGACCTAAAACTGTATATATAATGTAATCTCAAAGTTGCTTAAAATGAACATAATGTTATGGGCGTATATAGAAAACCATGGAGGAGACTAAAATGCATCATTATGAGAATCACACCTAATCTCTAAATGCTAACACTGTGAATAATTTGTCTTTTTTTAATTCCCTATAAATGCTGAAATTTCTATGATTGATACAAATTATTTAAAATCTAAGTAAAATAGTTTAGAGTCCCCAGCTTATATCTCAGCTTTGAAATCTTTTAACTTAAATATTTTTATTCACTTTTTTATGATTATCCCAAAGAAAATAGTTATTACTATCTGTAAATTGTTCTTTGATTTTAAAAAAAAAAGAATTTTTTTTTTAAATTAAACCTTTTCTTAATATTTTAATCTTGGGTAAACGTTACATAGTGCTGATAATCACTCTATCAGAAACTTTAGCTCCTAGAACCTGAAGGAGTGTTGGCACAAGTCAAATGGTCTACATCACCAGCAGCACTATCTTTCCTGCTCCATCACTTCTGCTGAGTCCTCTGAACATCTCTCATCTGTTCCTAAACCTGCTGTGTCTGTGGGACCCCTCAAGAAGTGCTACAGGGCTTCAGCAACAGAATGGAATGCATACAGGTCACTGGAACACCGTTAACGACAAACTTCTGTGTTGAGATTGGACACTCAATTATAGTTGTTTTATTTCACAAAACCACTTGAAGCTTGAGTTAAAAGCTGGCAAATAGGTTTAGTTTCAAGGATTTTTGAAATTTTTGCAATGAAAATTAGCACAGAGGTCTGGCAATTAAGTCCAAGAACTTAGTTGTTCCAAGCGCTACATACCTCATTGCTGAATATCACTACAGTCACCTTCAAAGTACTGCATTTGGGAAGCTATGAATTGACACCAATGCCTTGTCTATGCTTCAAAACAATTTTGGAACTCTTTCTGGAATGGCCATGGCACACAGCAGCAAGGTGGCAAGTTTGTGGACTTAATTGTATGGTTGTCTATGAGGGATTGTTTAGCCAGCAAACAAATAACTGTATTGGAATACCCACTCTACCTATCCAATCTGGTCCCCAGTGACTTTTTTCTTCACCAGAGGATAAGGGAAATGTTGAAAGGAAGACATTTGGATGACATTCAGGACATCAAGGGTGATACAATGACAGCTCTAGTGGCCATTCCAGAAAAAGAGTTCCAAAATTGCTTTGAAGGGTGGCTAGGCACTGGCATCAGTGCATAGATTCCCAAGGAGAGGACTTCGAAGGTGACTGTAGTGATATTCAGCATGAGGTATTTAACATTCTTCCTAGAATGAGTTCACAAACTTAATTGCAGTCTTCATAAGGAGCTCTAAAGTGGGCACTCATATTTTCAACATACCTCGGTTAGGAATAAAAAATATTTTATAGTTGGTGTTGTCTGGAACTGCCTGAGTTACTAAATAACATTCCTTGGATATTGGATTTCACATTGCAAAGTCAGTTTATGGTAGCCTATTTTGCATGTTTGTTTTCAAAGGTATTGCTCCTGTATTGAAAGAGACAGCTAAAATCCACCCAGCAATAAACTTACAGGACACTTAACAGGAATTGATGTTGTTACGTGCTTTGGAAATGACTTTGGCCTCATAGCAATCCCATGTGATGGGGTAGAATTGTCCCATACAGTTTCCTAGGCTATAGTCTTGGCCCACCATATCACCACGCCTTTTTACCCTTGGAGCCAACGGCAAGTCTGAACCACCAACCTCTGGATTAGCACTGAGTGCTCAACTAGTGTGCCTGTACTTTAGGAATTATAAACTTTTCCTATTGACACAAAATTTTCAAAAAAAAGTCTGGTTAAAGCATCTCTTAGATTACTTAGTGATGGAGTTCCCCTCAAATTGAACTTTGGTTTACAAAGTTTTATTTGGAAAATGTCACAGCATCTAAGTTTTTCCAGTAGTGATGCTGATGCTAAGAACGTTGATACATTTCATGAGCTAATACTCAGTACTGTGCTGTCCAGTAATCATTAGCTACATACTATTTAAATTTAACCCCCACCTATCTGTCAGTTTGTGTGGGGGCTTGCATGTTTCTATGCTGCCAGAAGCTGTACCACTGGTATTCAGATACCAGAGGGGCCACCCATGGCAAACAAGTTTCCACTGAGCTGCCAGATTAAAACAGACTAGGAGAAAAGATCAGACAGTCTACTTCCAGAAAGAATTAGCCAGCAAAAACCATATGAATAGCAGTGAAATGTTGTCTGATACAGGAATGGAAGATGAGCCCCTTAGGTTGGAAGGCACTCAAAAGACAACTGGGGAAGAGCAGCCTCTTCAAAGTAGAGTCAGCTTTAATGACATGAATGGAGTAGAGCTTCCAGGACATTCATCTGCTAATGTGGCATGACTCAAAATGAGAAGAAATAGCTGTAAAGAGTCATTAATAATCAGAATTTGGTATGCATGAAGTATGAAACTAAGAAAATTGGACATTGTCAGGAATTAAACAGATCATATAAACATTGATATCCTGGGCATTACTGAGCTGAAATGGGCTGGCACTGGCCATTCTGAGTCAGCCAATAACATATGTACTGTGCCAGCAAGAGGAACGGTGCTGCATTCATCGTCCAAAAGAACACTTAAGATCTGTTCAGCAGTATGATATTTTCAGTCGGGAAAATATCCAGATGCCTACAAGGAAGACCAGTTAATATGACTATTGTTCAAATTTTTGCATCAATCACTAAAGCTAAAGATGAAGAAATTGAAAATTTTTGCCAGCTTATGCTGTCTAAAATTGATTGATCATGCAATCAGGATGTACTGATAATTATGGTGACTGGAAAGCAAAAGTTGGAAACAAGAGGGATAGGTATTGGAAAATATGTCTTTAGTGATAGAAACAATGCAGGAGATTGCATGATAGAATTTTGCAAGATCAATGACTTCTTCAACACAAATACCTTTTTTCATCAACATAAACAGCAACTATATACACTTGGACCTTGCCAGGTGGAATACTCAGGAATCAAATTGACTACATCTATGGAAAAAGACAATGGAAAAGCTCCATATCAGCAATCAGAGCAAGCACCCTGTGGTAATTGTGGCACAGACCACCAAGCTTATATACAAGTTCAAATTGAAATGGAAGAAACCTAGAAAAAGCCCACGAAAGCCAAAGAATGACATTGAGTATATCCCACCCAAGTTTAGAGTCCATCTCAAGAACAGATTTGATTCATTGAACACTAGTGCCTGAAGACTACACAAGTTGTGGAATGCCATCAAAGACGTCGTACATGAAGAAAACAAGAGGTCATTAAAAAGACAAAAAAAGAAAGGACCAAATTGGGTGTCAGAAGAGACTGAACTTTCTCTTGAATGTCAAGTAGCTAAAGCAAAAGGAAGAAACAATGAAATAAAAGAACTGAAGACCTCAAAGTACAGCTCATGCAGACAAAGCTATAATGCCCATTATAATGACATGTGCAAAGAGCTGGAAATAGAAAACCAGAAGGGAAGAACTCACTTGGCGCTTCTCCAGCTGAAAGAACTAAAGAAAAAATTCAAGCACTGATTTGCAATAGTGAAGGATTCCACAGAAACCTAAAACCAAACCTACTGCCACTGAGTCAATTCCAACTCATAGTGACCCTATAGGACAGAGTAGTACTGCCCCATACAGTTTCCAAGGAGTGTCTGGCAGATTTGAAGGAAAATATTAAACAACTCGGGAAGTTAACAAGAGAAGATGCAAGTAGTACACAGAGTCGTTATACCAAAATGAATTGGCCAGCATTCAACCATTTCAAAAGGCAGCATATGATCCATAGCTAATGATACTTCAGGAAGAAGTCAAGGCTGTACGGAATGCATTGGTGAAAAACAACGCTCCAGGAACTGATGGAATATCAACTGGGATGTTTTAACAAACAGTTACAGCACTGGAAGTGCTCACTCATCTATGCCAAGAAATTTGGAGGGCAGTTACCTGGCCACTTGATTGGAAGAGAGCCATGTTTACACCTATTCTCAAAAAGGGTGATCCAACTGACTGTGGAAATTATTGAACAATATCATTAACATTGCATGCGAGTAACAATTTCCCTGAAGATCATTCAAAAGTGGCTGCAGCAGCATATTGACAGGGAACCATCAGAAATTCAGGCCAGACTGAGAAGAGGGTGTGGGACCAGGGATGTTACTACTGACATCAGAGGGATCTTGGCTGAAAGTAGACAATACCAGAAAAATGTTAACTTGTGGTTTTTTTGACTATGCAAAGGCATCCAGTGGTATGGACCATAACAAATTATGGATAACACTGTGGAGAATAAGAATTCCAGGGCACCTAATTGTGCTCTTGAGGAATCTGTATATGGCTCAAGAAACAGTTGTTTGGAAAAAACAATGGAACACTGTACGGTTTAAAGTCAGGAAAAGCGTGTGTCAGGGTTATATCATCATACCGTAACTATTCAATCCATGGAAAGCCTGGTGGCAAAGTAGTTAAAGTACTACAGCTGCTAACCAGGAGGTTGGCAGTTCAAATCCACCAGGTACTCCTTGGAAACTCCTGCCTATAGGGTCGCTATGAGTTGGAATAGACTCGATGACAGTAGAGCGGATGATTCAACTTCTATGTGGAGCAAATAATCTGAGAAGATAGACTATACAAAGAAAAATGGGACATCAAGATTGGAGGAAGACTCATTAACAGTCCACTTTGCAAGATGACACAATTTGCTTCCTGAAAGCAAAGAGGACAGGAGACACTTACAAAGATCAAAGATCACAAGACTTCAGTGTGTACACATCAACATCAAGAAAATAAAAATCCTTACAAATGAACCAGCAAGCAACATTATGATAAAAGGAGAAAAGATTGAGGTTGTCAAGGATTTCATTTTACGTGGATCCACAATCAACAGCCACGGAAGCTACAGCCCAGAAATCAAAAATTGCATTGCACTGGGAAAATTGGCTGCAAAAAAAGACCTCTTGTTCAAAAGCAAATATGTCACCTTGAAGACTAGGTGAACCTGATCTAAGCTTTGGTGTTTTCAATTATATAATATGCATGCAAAAGCTGGACAACAAATATGGAAGACAAAAGAATTGATGCCTTTGAATATTGAATTTACCACAGACTGCCAAAAGAACATACAGAATCTGTCCTGGGAGAACTGCAACCAGAGTGCTCCTTAGAAGCAAAAATGATGAGACTACACCTTATGCACTTTCGACATGTTGTCAGGAAGGATCAGTCTCTGCAGAAGAACATCATACTCAGCAAAGCAGAGGGCTGGCGAAAAGCAGGAAAACCCTCAGTGAGAAGGACTGATACCGTGGCTGCAACAACCAGCCCAAGCATCGAAGATTATGGGCGTGGCCCATGATTGGACGCTGTTTCCTTCTGTTTTGGGTAGCATTACTGTGAGTTAGAAATGACTCGACGGCACCTGACAACATTTGAATTCTAAATAATTAAAAATAAAAAAAAATAAAATAATTCAGTTCCTTTATTTAACTAGACACATTTCAAGTGCTCAAAAACCATTTATGGTTAGTAGTTTTTTGTTTTTAATAGTAGCCTTTTTTTTAGGAGCAGACAGTATTTCCTTCTGTTGTACATAGAGTTGGAGCTGACTCAATGGAACCTAACAACAACAACAAAAATTATTAGTATTTTTCTGTGCTTAAAACAGCTTAAAATAGTTTCTCATCCAAAAACACACACATAAATTGTTTTGTGACATCAGTTGCAGTCCCTGCTATGTGTCAGCATACTCCCCCTTACCTTTTCGACCCCAGGTTCTTTGTGTCCATTTATCCAATTTTCCTGTAACTTCCTGCCTTTTCATGACTACTTTTTAGCAGGTATGGTAGATTTGGCCTCCTAAACTTGACTGAACTAAGAGACAGGCTTCTTACAGATGTTATTGTCTGTTTTATAGGTGTGCCTAGTCTTTGGGACAGATCATCAATTGTTCATATGGAAATTCAAATTGAAACTGAAGAAAATTAGAACAGGCTGACAAGAGCCACAATGTGACTTGAGTATATCCCTCCTGAGTTTAAAGACCATGTGGAAAACAGATATGATGTGTTGATCACTAATGACCAAAGATCAGACCAATTGTGGAATACATCAAAGACACCATCCATGAAGAAAGCAAGAGGTCATTAAAAAGACGAGAAAGAAAAGACCAAATTGGATGTCAGAAGACACTCTGAAACTTGCTTTCAAACACTGGGCAGCTAAAGCAAAAGGAAGGAATGGTGAAATAAAAGACCCAAACAGAAGATTTCAAAAGACAGCTTGAGAAGACAAAATATGTAATGACATGTGCAAAGAGCTGGAAACAGAAAGCCAGAAGGGAAGAACATGTTCTGCGTTTCTCAAGCTGAAAGAACCGAAGAAAAAGCGAAGCCTAGAGTTACAAAAGTGAAGGATTCCACAACAAAACTATTAAATGACTCAGAGAACATCAAAAGAATATGGACGGCACATACAGAGTCATTATACCAGAAAGAACCAGTCAATGTTCAGCCATTTGAGGAGGTAGTGTATCATCGGGAACCAACAGTACTGAAGGAAGAAGTTGAAGTTACATTGAAGGCATTATCAAAAACCAAGGATCTAGGAATTGATAGAATATCATTCGAGATATTTCAACAAACAGATGCAGTGCTGGAAGTGCTCACTGTCTAGGCCAAGAAATTTAGAGAACAGCTACCTGGCCAACTAATTGGAAGAGATCCATATTTATTCCTATTCCAAAGCATGGTGATCCAACCAAATGCGGAAATTACCAAACAATATCGTCAATAGCACACGCAAGTAAAATTTTGCTCAAGATCATTCAAAAGTGACTGCAACAGTATACTTACAAAGAGCTGCCAGACAGTCAAGCTGGATTTAGAACAAAACATGAAGTTAGTGATATCATTGGTGATGTCAGATGGATCTTGGCTGAAAGTGGAGAATACCAGAAAGATGTTTACCTGTATTTCAATGACTGCGTAAAAGCATTCAGCTGTGTGGATCATAGCGCATTATGGCTAACATTGCATAAAATGGGAATTTTGGAACACTTAATTGTGCTGTTAAGGAATCTGTATATAGATCAAAAGGGGCAGTCATGCAAACAGAAAAAGGGACACTGCATGGTTTCAAGTCAGGAAAGGTATTTGTCAGGGTTCTAATCTTTCACCATACCTTTTCAATCTGTATGCCTAGCAAATAATCTAAGAATGCGGATTATATGAAGAACGAGGCATCAGGATTGGAGGACAACTCTTTAACAACCTGCATTCTGCAGAATACACCACCTTACTTGCTGGAAATGAAGATTTGAAACACTTACTAATGAAGATTAAGGGCCACAGCTTTCAGTATGGATTGCACATTAACATCAAGAAAACAAAAATCCTCACAACTGGACCAGTAAGCAACATTGTCATAAATGGAGAAAGAATTGTGGTTGTCAAGGATTTCATTTTACTTGAGTCCACAATCAACACCCATGGAAGCATAGTCAAGAAATCAAAAGACACATTACACTGGAAACGTGCTGCAAAGGATCTCCTTCAAGTATTGGAAAGTAAAAATCTCACCTTGAAGATGAAAGTGTGTCTGAACTAAGCCATTGTATTTTCATTTGCATCATACACGTGCAAAAGCTGGACAATGAACTAAGAAGACAGAAGAAGAAGTGATGCATTTGAGTTGTGGTGTTGGAGAAGAATGTTGAATGTACCACAGACTGCCAAAACAACAAATAGATCTGTTCTGGAAGAAGTACAACCAGAGTGCTCCTTGGATTCCAAGCTGGCAAGACTGTGTCTTACATACTTTGGACATGTTTCAGGAAGGATCCATCCCTGGAGAAGGACATTATGCTTAGCAGAGTGGAGGGTCAGTGAAAAAGAGGAAGACTCGCGACAAGATGGACTGACACAGTGGCCACAACGATGGGCTTAAGCATAAAAATGATGTGGACATGGCACAAAACCGGGCAGTGTTTCACTCTGTTGTGCACAGGGTCACTATGAGTCAAAACCACCTAACAACACAACAACAACAATCTTTGGCTAAAAGGTGGCCTTTGAGAGTATCTTTAATTCTGAGTTAGGGAGGTGTCCAGGGATCATACTCTCAGGATTACCTGGTGTCTGTCAGATGAGCAAGTCCGGTATCTTTGTACGTGTGTGTGTGAATTTGAATTTTGTTTTGTTTCTCCTATGCTCTGTGCAGGGCTTGCTATTGTGATTCCTGCCAGAGTGGTCAATGGTAGTAGCTGGGCACCATCTACTTCTTCCATGTTGATGCTGATGGAAGCTGTGGTACTTGAAATCCTTTAGTCTTCAGGACTAATATTTTCCTTGTGTATTTGGTTTTCTTCACTTTCCTTTCCTCCAGGTGGGATGGAACCAATAGATGTGTCTTAGATGGCCGCTCACAAGATTTTAAGACCTTAGATGTTACTCAACAAAGTATAATGTGGATCATTTTCTTTTGAACTATGTTACACCAATTGAGCTAGATGTCCTCCTAGATGATGGTCTCCAGCTTTGGGCCCCAGCAACTTGATTCCTCAAGATTTTTAGATGTATCTAGGAAGATTCTGACTTTGCCTTGGCAAGCTGTGCTGACTTCATGTACGTTGTGTGTTCTGTTTCCCTTAATCAAAGTTAAAACTTCTCTATTGTTTAGTTAGTGATTTCCCCTCCCTACCCTTTGTAACCGTCAAAGATTTTGTGTGTGTGTTAAAGTCATTTCTTGGGTTTTGGTAATTGGGTTCTCATCCAATATTTGTCCTTTAGGACTGACTTATTTCACTCAGAATAATGCCCTCCACGGACACGCACACTGTAAGATGTTTCACAGGTCCATTATTGTTCTTTATTGTTGCATAGTCTTTCACTGTGTGTATATATCATAATTTGCTTATGCCACTCATCAGTTACTGGACACTTACTTTTTTTCCATCTTTTTGCTCTTGTGAACAATGATACAATGAACGTGGGTGTGCAAATGTCCATTTGTGTGACGGATCTTATTTCTCTAGGATATGTTCCTTGTACTGGGACCACTAGCTCATAAGATACTTCTATTTCCAGCTTTTCGAGGGGAAGCTATATTGTTTTCCATAGTGTTGTATCATTTTACATTCCTACCAGCGGTGCATAAAGTTTCAGGCCCCACACAACCTCTCTAACATTGGTAAGTTTCTTTTTTTTTTGTTACTTCAAGTAATGTCAGGGTGAGATGGTGTCTCATTGTAGTTTTGATTTGCATTTCTTTAGTAGCTAATGATCATGAACACTTCCTTCCCTGTCCGTTAGCTACCTGAATATCTTCTTTGGT
This sequence comes from Heterohyrax brucei, assembly GCA_028571685.1. Lineage (NCBI taxonomy): Eukaryota > Metazoa > Chordata > Mammalia > Hyracoidea > Procaviidae > Heterohyrax > Heterohyrax brucei. The sequence continues at coordinate 94,168,972 of CM053146.1, forward strand.
GAAATGTCTGTTTGCATTTTTTTTTTTTTTTTTGCAGTTTTTAAACTGGATTATTTGTGCTTTTGCTATTGAGATGTTGAAGTATTTTATGTATTTTAGAGAAAAGATCCTTGTCAGATATCTCATAGCCAAAAAAAATGTTCCCAGTCTGTTCATTCTCTTTTTACGCTTTTGGTGAAGCCTTTTGATGAACTTAAGTGTCTAAAATTCAGAAGCTCCGAATTATCTAGTTTATCTTCAGGTGTTTACGTGTTGAAGACAGTTACAGTTTGTACATTCTATTTATGCCACATATGAGGACACTTAATGTTGTTCCTACTTCTTTTTCCACTAGAATTCTTGTTTTTAGGGTTTATCCCTGGGGGTACAGTGGTTGAGTGCTGCAGCTACTAACCGAAAAGGCACTCCACAGAGGCTTGGGCAGTTATAATGTGTCATGTAGAGTTGTTAAGAGTCAGAATCAACTCAACAACAGTTTTTTTTCAGGTCTTTGATCCATTTTAAGTTAGCTTTCTCTCTGATATGAGGTATACGTCCTGTCAACTTTTAAAGAAGGACATCTAGTTTGGCCAGTTTTTAGGAATTTCCTTAACTTCTGTTGCTCCTGAAATGTACTGATTTTGCCATCTTGTTTGAAAGAAAGTTTTGCAAGATATACTATTCTTGCTTCGCAGAGTTTTTTTTGTTTTTTTTTTCTTTCAAGATTTTTCTGTACGTCATTTTGCAAGATAGTTTTGCACAATATATTATTTGAAAGACAGTTTTGCAGGATACTTTATTCTTGGTAGGCATTCTTCTTTTCTTTAAAAGTTTCGTATATACCATTCCATTGCCTGCTTGCCTGCATAGTTTCTGTCTACTATTGAGCCTAGTCTTACTGCTTTCACTTTGTGTGTGATTTTTTGTTTTTCTCAAGCTGCCATCAGAATTTTTTCCTTGTCTTTGGCTTCAGCAATTGTGACTTTCTTTGGTGATTTATCTTCTATGGGGCTCACTGAGCTTCTTCAATGGTCCACTTTACATTTTTCATAATATTAGAGAATTTTTCTGTCAGTAAATCTTCAACAATCTTCTCTGTTTCCCATCCTCCTCTCCCCTCCCCCATACTGGAACTCCAATCAAGTACAGTTGTTGTTTTTTTTCTTTAATTGCGTCTCAAATTTTTCCTCAAAAGAAGTACTGTCCATAGATTTGTCTTCGTTCTCACTATTCTGTTTTTCATTGTTTCAAATTTGCTACTAAAATCCTCTACTGAGCTGTTCATTTCTTTTGGATTTCTGTTTGCTGTTTTTGTATGATTTCTAATGATATAGTCCACATTTTGTTCTTGTATTAGTTTCCTGAATTCCTTTACTGCTTTTCTGTGTCTACCTTGATTTTGGCTATGTTTCATTGATTTCATTTGTGTTTCCTTGGTTTTGTCTGTGTTTTCTTTGATCTCTTTCCTAATCTCTTGGAGAACTCTAAATATTAGTCTTTTGAATTCCACATCAAGTAATTCTACTGATTTTTCTTCTACGGGAAGCTTATCTGACTTTTAACGTTAGTCACTTACTGGATCCCTCTTGTCCTATTTTTTTATATGCTCTGATGTCTCTGACATGGTAAGGTATTATCTTCTTTTGTTATTGATAGTATGTTCATTTGTTTTATCCCACTTTTTTGTTATGTTTTAGGATATCAGGGCAGGGGGGCCAAGCATGCTTTGCTGCTTACTCGTCTGTCAGCGTGACTGCTCTCCCACCTTGTCCAGGTAGGCAGGGCAGCAGCAGGCAGGGGGAGTCCACGTCACCATATACTAGTTGATGAGATAGTTTAGAGCTGAGTGAACAGGTGCTGTCTGCATCCTGTGTTGGTCCAGCAAGGTAGGAATGTTCACAGTCCCTCGCCAAACGGGAAAGGGTAGCAGATAGGAGTCGTATAGACTCCCTTCCCACCATTCAGCAGCTGGTTGAGTGGTTGGAGAGGAAAGACATAGGCTTGATGCATTGGTGGGCAGGGAAGGTGGTATGTGGGTCTAGGTAAAGGAGAAAGAAAAGAAAGAAAAAGAAAAAAGAGAACTAGATGAAAGAGGGCAAAGAACAAAAGGGTGGGGATTTCAAATAATTGGAGTGGAGGGGAGGCTTAGATGGGGCTCATACTGCACAGCCCAGCAGTGGAGGCTGTCATAATGGAAGGATTCTTACTGCAACTCACCAGAAGGGTGAGGAGTGTGAAAACATGTTTCTCTCGTTAGCTAGTGCTCTGTCTCCTGTTGGGAGCTCCTTTCCTTCCTGTACTCCTTGTCCAGGATCACTGCCAGCTATGTTCCAACATTGTAAAATTGTGCTGTGTTCAGTGCAGGGGACACTCACTCACTATCTCTCCTTGTTCTCTTATTTTCTATTGGTTTCTTTTGTTCGGTGTTTGATCTACTTCTTTATCCCTTCATTTAATGCTTAGTTCCAGGGTTGAAATCTGTATCTGTTTTACTTAGTTTTTCAAGTCTTTGCGGTATAATGTGCCTGTCTAGAGCATTATATTGTCCAGGAATAAAAATTTTGCCAATAGAAGACACTTAGAGATCTATTTTTTCAACCGCATCATTTTTCAGATCAAATTGATATACTTAGGGCTAAGAAATTTGTCCAATTTGAAGTCTAATTATAACAGAGCCATTATATCTATTCTACTATTGTTTTAATACACAGTTCTGCTCAACTACATGAGATCAGAGGTGGTTAAGTTTATGATTTATGCCACTTGAAGAAAGGTCACACACAAAAAAATTAAACAGCTTCAGGAGAATTTCACACCAGATAATTATCTCTATCTTGACCAAAAAAAAAAAAAGTTTTTCTTTTTTCCCAATAGCAAAATGATTGTATGATATGAGGCTTGGTTACATTCATCATTAACTTTTCTACAAATATTCTGTGAATGATTATGGCCAAGTGCCATCGAGTCGGATCCAACATAGTGAGCCAGTTTTTCTTCTGTTAATGAGCTGATGTGTATATATTATCTCTAGTTGATTAATCTTAACAAGCAAGCCAGTGGTTCAACTTGGATTTTGACATGTGAAAATTAACTCACTTTTCAGAACTGATCCTGGCAATCTTACTTAATAACCTATAATTTAAAAAATAGAAAACCAAGAATCCTTCACCTTCTGGCCTCACTGTGTCAGCAAACAGAATTCTAATACCAAAGGAAAGCAAAAGAAATTATTTTTTACTGCTTATCAATGGTAAACAGAAGATATCACAATTTATGAAGAGATTCACTAGTAAACAGGTAAGTACTGATTTTAAAAGGGAGACTTCTGTATTGCTTTAAATTGTACCTGCAATAATTAATGTATAATTTAGCAAAATCTTTACATAGACTATTACACACAGAAAAATTACTGGTAAATCATGAGTTGAGATTACCAACATTTTAAATAACAATAACTTCTGATGTTTTATTTTTCTCTGTGAATTACTTATATTCTGCCTTGTTCCTTGGCCTTGTTCCTATTGAGATCTAAAACAACCTTGCACAGATATTTTTAAAAATAGCAAGATAACAGTAATCAACAATGTTTAAGAAAAATGAGGCAAATAAAATCAGCTGAGGAAACTATGGAGGTACAGAGGTGGCAATGGGGAAGAAAGGAACAGTTTAAATATGCTAATGTCCTCATTCTTAGCTGCAAATCCATGACTAACTGCTCTCTAAAACTGATTTAAAAACAATGTAGTTTAAACAATGAAGTCACTCCAACCTCTTAAATTTTTTAGACTTCCTTTTCTAGGCATACTACAGACTATTGCTTTGTGAATGGAAAGCATGTAAATCTTTACTCTGAAATCAAGATGCTGCTTCAGCTTCAGTTTATTAAATCTGTGTTAAATGCTATATTTTTAATCAAAAATATTATTCCCATCTGCTCCAAGATTATTTTTCTCCAGCTACCTTTCTGTTTGTATATGCACACAGAAATCTTGAATGCTGTTCAGCAAATGTTCACAATGATTACTTCTGTCATGTAAGTTTGGCTGATTTTCTATCTTCTCCTTTATAATTTTATGTGTTTAGTTTTTTTTATGCATACATAATGAAACTGCCATTTTGATGAAAACATAAAAACTACTCTTTTTTGAAAGCTAAGTTTTGTGTATATATTTGTCATGACTCATCAAACTGTAAACTTAAAATGTATATATTTTATTGAGTTAAAATTATACCTCTCTAAAAACCTTGAAGAGTGCTAGTGGCACAGTGGTTAAAAGCTGCAGCTGCTATCCAAAAAGTCAGCAGCTTGAATCTACCAGCTACTCCCTGAACGTCTTATGGGCCAGTTTTGTTTTGTTTTGTTTTTTTCTGTCCTATGAGTCACTATGAGTCAGAATCAACTCAGTGGCAATGGATTTAAAGAATTTTTTAAAAAATCTTTTTTAAAAAATTTGCTAAGACAGAATTTGGTACCAGGGAGTGGGAATGCTTCCATAACAGATACCTAAAAGGTAGAGGCAGTTTTGAAATTGTTAATGGATAGAAGGTCCAGGAGAAACTGAAGGAAACTACTAACACCAGAGAAGGCGCAGATGGAAAGAAGCATCAACAAGCCAGTTAAGCAGAACCAGGATCCAACTTATGGAGCAAGAAAGTTGAGTGTCTGTGTGTAGGTGGCTTGCTGGTTGAGTACCAGGCACTTATTGGTGTGAAGCTACAAGAGCTTTGGAACACTTACCCCAGCAGGGCAGATGAAGGTGGAAGGCCCAGACCAAGAAGCCACAGGAAGCAGAAGCTAAAGAGACCATAAGCACAAGAAGCCGAGCTGCCTCAGTCTCAGAAGGCATGCTCATGACCTCAGGAGTTTTAAAGAGTGGAATCATGGCCTCTGGTATTTCCAAGGATGGAATTGCCACTCGGTTCAACTTATAAAACAGTGCAACTAAAGCTGAAGGAACAGACTTGTCCTAGTGGGCCTGGAAGCTAGAACTGAAGCCCAGGGCTGAAGAGCTGTCATTCAGAGTCTAAAGAGTGTGGCCAATACCTACAGTCTAGAGGGCAAAACTAGTGTTTAAATCGTCTCAAAGTACAGACTATTATTTTTAAAGCCTTGAGGGCTAATGTAAAGTGTTATGCTAACTTATTTGGTTTCCCTGGAGTTGGCTAGCATCACCTTTTGTCCTACAAGAGATTAGAGGAAAGGAAAGCAAGCAGAGAGTTGGGAACATCATACCACTGAAAAAGCAGCACCAAGAGAGGAGCACATCCTTCAGAACTGAGGTTCCTTCACCAGGATGCTTCCTGGCCAAAGAAAGACTGATGCAACACAAGGATTTTCCTCCAGAGGCAATAAAGAGGGAAAACCTTTCCCTGGAGCAGACACCGTGAATTTAGACTTACAGCCTACTGGCCTGTGCAAGAATAGACTTTTCTTTGTTGAAGCCATCCACTCATGATATTTTTGTTAGTGCAGTACCAGATGACTAAAGTACCCATCATTCTTGTTTGTTGAAAGAGAGAGAGGGAGAGACATTTGTGTGTTAAAACATATACAGATGAAATAATGTTAAAATACACTGCAAAAAAATGGTCAATATTTTAAAAAATTGGAAAATGTTGACAAGTCTCAAAGCTCCATAATGAGTATATAAAGATTCATTATACTATTCTTTCTACTTTTATGTATATATGAAATTTTCCATAATTAAACACTTGATAAAACAAAAACTCTGGGGGAAAAAACATAGTGATTTTTAAAAGGTTTTAATGCAGATATGGGTATTTGAATAACTTTAAATACATACAATGCTATTTAATAGGGTAGTAACCTTACTCTCAAATTTCATCACATTTTAAGACAGTCAAGAGCTAAAGTGTAAATTACAATGATTGTAGGGCTCCAAATCTCAGTCCAGTTTTGTGGATGTCACCATTACTATACACACATATACAGACACACACATCCCTTACCATCTGGGGAACGATTTCAACTTCCTTAACCCTGGTGACAGAGTGGGTAAGTGCTACATCTGCTAATAAAAAGGTCAGCAGTTCGAATCTGCCAGGCACTCCTTGAAAACTCTGTGTAGCAGTTCTACCCTCTTCTATCCGGTCACTGTAAGTCAGAATTGACTCAACAGCAGTGGGTGGAATGTGAGTTAATTTTGCATCCCCAGAAGAAAAGCCAATCATTCCCTCCTTTTTAATGGGTCCTACATTATTTTCATTTCTACTGTTTCTGTTTGTCAGGGATTGAATTGTATCCCCCTCAAGACAATGTGTCAATTTGGTTAAGCCATGAATACCAGTAACATGTGGTTATTCTCCATTTTGTGACTGATGTAATTTCCCTCTATGTTATAAATTCTAATTTCTGCTTGTAGTTAATGAGACAAGATTATATTATTTTAAGAGAATGTAACATCATTGCTCAGGTCACATCCCTGATCCCATATAAAGGGAGTTTCCCTGGTATATTTGCTAAACTGCCTTTTATCTAACGAGAGATAAAAGGAAAGGGAAGCAAGCAGGGGGCTGGATCTCCTACCACCAAGAAAGCAGCACTGGGAGCACAGCGCACCTTTAGAACCTGAGGCCCCTGCACCTGAGAGGCTCCTTGACCAGGGGTAGATTGATGATAAGGGCCTTCCTCCACAGCCAACAGAAAGAAAAAGCCTTCCCTTGAAGCTGATGCCTTGAATTTGGACTCATAGCCTACTAGACTGTAAGAGAATAAACATCTCTTTGTTAAAACCATCCACTTGTATTTCTGTTACAGCAGCACTCAGTGACTAAGACACTATTAATTCCAAAGAAAGATTTCTCTCTCTTCTTGCAGACCATCTTCAGCAATCAGACCACTAAGAACTCGTAGTTGGACTTATTGTTTCAGAGCAACCCACTAAAGTTCCCCAAGATAGACCTTACAAGGCAATTTGAATCCATTGAAGGACAATTAAAGGATTCAATTTTCAAAGCAATTCTTACCAGTTACAAAACTAATATTCTGAGAAAGGGTATATTTAATGTGCCTTTTCTCCTGCCCCAGCAGATATCAGATCTGAGTTTGAGTCTGTAAAAATGATGCAGGGGAGGTATCTAACCTATTCCAACCCCACAAGTAATGAAGAGTATCAACAGCCCAAGGCAGAACTCAATGATCATATTCACAATTATGGGGTTTATTATAAAGGAACCAACAGTTACAAACTTCAGGCTCAAGAACACTCAGGATACAGTTCTTTCATCAGGAAAGGCTCTTCCCAATCACTCACCAGCACAATGCTTCCTGGCCCTAAGCTTCTCCCCAAAGACACTCACCTTTCTTGTTCCATGGGTCAAGAGGCCCCCTGTGCGGTCTCCTGATGCTGGGTCTCTGATGCTGGGTCCCTCTTCCATTACTTCTCTCCATCTTCAGCATTATAACTTGTTCTCTCTCTTTCTCTCTGTGTGTGTGTGTGTGTGTGTGTGTGTGTGTCTCCAGCTTCAAAGAGCTTCTCAGTGTAGGAACCCTGGATCCAAAGGACACACTCTGCCCTCCTGGCTGTTCTTCCTTGGTGAGGGTCGGTAGGAGGTAGGAGCCTCCTCTGTGCTCTGGAATTGGCTCTCATTAAAGCAAAACTGACCAATTCCCTTGGTAGGCTACAATTACCTTTCCATATGGTCCTACCTTATCACCTGGGTAGGAGTCACAAGACTGTGACAGAAAACTGACATAAAAGTAGTCAATCACGCTGTAAAATCTTCATCCTAAACACTAAGTACGAGACTTGAGTGTACAACTTACTTAAGAGCATCTCATTCCCTCATTTATAAAATGAGAATAACTTCCAAAGTTGTGTGGATTAAATGAGATAACTTATAATGTATAGGACAATATCTAACAGGCAGGAACTAAATAAACATTTCCAGGTCAGACTTTCCTGTCTTGCATCATGATTCTTTATTTCTTCCCTTTAAAATTGTCCTCATCCTTCTGTTTCTTCTCCTATTCTTTTCCTTTTTCTCTTTTACTCCACCCTCCTCTCCCCCAACTCCAAGAATTTCAGGCAACCTTCACATTGTTTCCTGGAAATTTCTGATCCAGAGCTACTAAGGACCTGACTATCTGATACAAACTCCTTCCAACAACTTCCCCGTGATATACAGGGAATTCAACGAAAATAGTGTAACTTGACTTTCATTAGGTCCTAAGATTAGTAACTACACAACAAACCCATTGTCGTTGAGTTGACTTCAACTCACAGTTATCCTATAGGACAAAGTAGAACTGCCCTGTAGAATTTCCAAGGAACACCTGGTAGATTTGAACTGCCAATTTTTGGGTTAGGAGCCATAGTGCTTAACCACTATACCACCAAGGTTTCCAGTAACTATATAAACAAAACCTGTTGCCACTGAATCAATTCCAACTCATAGTGACCCTATAGGACAGAGTAGAACTACCCCACATAGTTTCCCAGGAGGACTGGCAAGTTCAAGTTACCAACCTGTTGGCTAGCAGCCATAGCACTTAATCACTAAGCCACCACATCTTCTAGTAACTAGATAGGTCACTGTAAATCACAGTTATGTGTGTGAAGTTAAAGGTAAAGTTGCCATTACTACAGAGCTGCACTGATGAGGATACCCAGACTCCTAGACCATGCCCAGTCCACCCCTTCAGCCCTGCCCCACTGAGTGCCCTGCCCTTGACTGACACTGGCATAGATCCCCTGACTCCTGGACCCTGCCCTACGGCACAACCCAGTCCAAAGCCATCAAGTGCCATGCCCTCAAGTGGTACTGGTACACAGCTCTAGACCCCAGACCCAACATCTCTTATGACTATACATGCAAAAACAAATCTCAAGAAAATTCTTACCAATAGGTTTCAGAAGAATAAAAATTAAAAAATTAAATGTAAGAAAAAATATGTACTATAAAGAAATTGGATACACACCAGGTACACAAAATTCTAATTCATAATACACACAAAAAAAGTCTAAACTCTCTGATCTGACAGAGACTAGAGAAACTCCATGAGTATAACCCCTGTATGCCCTTATAATTCAGTACAGAAGTTACTTCTGAGGTTTACTCATCGGCTAAAGATTAAACAGGCCTATGAAACAAACAAGACAGCTAGTTCAACCAGGTATATGAGACTAAATGGACATACCAGCCGAGGGAAAGGACGAGAAGGCAGAAGGGGACAGGAAAGTAAGACGAATAGAGAGGGAGACCTCAAGCTCGAGAAGGAGAGATCTGACATGTCACTTGGTTGACAGTCAGTGTGGCAAAATAATATGTGTGTTAGCTGTTTAAGGAGAAACTAATGTGCTCAGTAAACATCTTAAGCATAATAATAATAAATATTAGACAGGTCTATAAAACAAGCAGTAATATTCCTGAGGAACACACTTCGAGTCCAACCATGTATATGCAGTCAAAAGGGCAATACCCACCCAAGCGCAATCATGAGAGGAAGGAAAGGACAGGAGTAGTGAGAGGATGGAAACTGGGCATTGGAAACGGAGGGTAGAGCATTGGCATATCACAGCAATTGCAATGAATGCCATAAAACAATTTGTATGCAAATTTTTAAGTGAGAAACTACTTTGCTCTGCACATGCCTGACACTGTCAAGTTGATTCTGACTCATGACTATCCCATGTGTTACCATGTAGAATTGTTCTACAGGGTTTTCTTGGCTATTATCTTTACTGAAGCAGGTTTTGAGGCCTTCACCCAAAGCACAACATAAGTAAATAAAATCTGTGAAATCATGGCTTACGATATAAAAGTAATATCAAATGTGAGCTACTGCACACGTGATTATAAATCAAGGAATCAATAAATACCTGCAGATAATTAATCTACTAAAAATGTGCATCACACTTTTCCCTGTGTGTTTCACAGAGTTTAATCTTCTGCCAGGACTTAAAACATCGGGAGGGAATTTTAGTCAGGAATGTCTGACCTCTATTCCAGTCTAACATTAGAGCTGGGTCACCTGGGGTTAGTACTTTAAGGTCTTTGACCCTCAATTCCATCATCTCTAAAAAGAAGTGCTTGATTTATACAATCCAAACAGCACCTTCTTGCCCAATAATTCACTGGAATAGTTATTTCCTGCTTCTGATTTGTACAAATAAGGTAACTACAGTGTGTGCTACTGGCATTTCATTAGAGAATAATTGATCCATGTGGCCCTTGCTTGTAACTATTGGGCATGTAATGATAGTTGAGTGCCTCTTCTTTTTTGTGTAGTGTCTACATGATAGCACAAAACCTCAACATCAATTACTCCGTGGAAACATTGCCTGCCTTCTTAGTGCTCATTATCCATACCTAAATGAAAGGCAATGTTATCAGTGAGTAAACATCTCTTTGGTTTATTGGTAATTTCAATCAAAATATACATGATATATATAAAGGTAAATTAGATAGCTAGTTGATATTCAAATTTCTGTCAGAAATTATTCATACCAATTAGCTAGACGGCAAAGGTGTTCCATTTATTTTAAAATACTCATTTTCTAGTCCAGTAGGTTTAAAATTTCAAGACACAGTGTCTGTGTTCTACTAAGCTCAAGGAAAATTAGGCTTTTTCAAATCTCCCTAAGACCTTTTCTTAACATTTTGCTTAGAGGAGCCATTCATTCTTTTTTTTTTTTTTTGCCATTCATTCATTTGTTCAACGTTTAATAATTATCTATGACTGTGTTAGCTACTAACGACATTAAGATGAATAAGATAAATTCTCTGCTCTCTGGAAACACATGGTTCAGTAAAAGAGGCAGATAAATACCCAAATCTTGACAATTCAATTGGATAATAGACATGTGCATAGGGCAAAATGGGAAGTGCCTGCGATTCAAGAAATTAGTCACGAATATTGACTAGCACAACGCCCGGCACATACCTGGTACTGTCGGGTTGGTACTGACTCATGACTACCCCCTGTGTTACCACATAGAATTGCTCTACAGGGTTTTCTTGGCTATTATCTTCACCAAAGGAGATTTTGAGGCCTTCCTTTTTCAAAATAATGCTTTACTATATTTTAGATGAAATTTACACAGCAAATATGTTCCCATTTGACAATTTCTACACAGATTGTTGGGTGACATAACCTACATTTTTTACAATATGTCAACATTCACTCTGTGCTCTGGTTGTTCTGTCTCAAGTATTCTAGCTTACCTGCCCCTCCTTAGTTTCTTATCTTTGTTCTACAGTAAGTGTTGATCTTGTGGTCTAACATAATTGGTTTTTTAATGGAGCACCATGCTCATGGGTGATATCCTTTATTTTCTTTGCCAACCTGTTATTTCATTAATAGGTTACCTCAGGGGATAGTGTTGGTTAAAGGTTTAAAGAGTATTTCAGGATGTTAGTCTCAGGAAGTCCTCTAGTCTCAACTGTTCCGTTAACTCTGGACTTTTTTTAAGAATTTGAGTTTTGTTCCACAATTTTTTAGTATTCTCTCAGGGTCCATAGATTGTGGCCTTGATCACAATGGGTGGTATTGGTAGCTGGGCACCATATAATTCTTGTGGTCTCAGGAAAGGTAAAGCACTAACTTGTTTAGGCTATTAGCCCTGTAGATTGACTTCTTTTCTGAGTCTTTGTTATTCTCTTTTGCTCCTATGAGTAGAGACAAATAGTTGTGTCTTAGATGGCTGCTCACAAGTTTTTAAAATCTTAGACACTACTCAACTTCACTAGGATACAGAACATGAACTTTGTGCACTACATTATGAGGTCTGACAACTAAGTCCATAAACTTAATTGTTTTAAAGTGCTGTATAACTCACTGCTGCATATCACTACATTCACCTACAAAATGCACCCCCTGGGATGCTATGCACCAATGTCAGGGCCTAGTTCACCCTTCAAAGCAATTTTGGAACTCTTTCTGGAATGGCCATTTACATACAATGGCATGGTGGCAAGTTTGTGAACTTAATTGTATGGTTGTCCACGAGGGAGTTGCAGCCAGTGAACAAGTAACTGTATTGGAAGACCCTCCCTACTCTCCTGATCTGGCCCCCAATGACTTTTTCTTTACCCAAACATAAAGGAAATATTGAAAGGAAGACATGTTGAGGACATTCAGGACTTCAAGGGTAATATGACAGCTCTGATGGCGATTCCAGAAAAAGAATTACAAAATTGCTTTGAAGGGTGGACTAGGCACTGGCATTACTGCATAGCTTTCCAAGGGGAGTACTTCGAAGGTGACAGTAGTGATATTCAGCAATAAGGCATATAGCACTTTTTCTAGAATGAGTTCACAAAGTTAACTGGCAGTCTTCATAGGTCATTGACAGAGTTGCTCCATGAAAATAAGGTTCTAAGGCCAGATTTTTCTTTCATGTTACAATGAATGGGTTCAAACCACCTATCTTTAGGTTAGCAGTCAAGAACAAACCATTTGTTTCACCCAGGGATCATAGTTAAGGGTAGTAAGAGTCTGCCTAATGCTAAGCAAGTTCATTTGGGGGCTGAGAGTTAAAGTACATGTAGAAATTTTCCAGGCAGATGAGGTAAGGAAGGACATGCTAAATAGAGAAAACAATTTCTGCAAAAAAAAAAGATTATACTGTTGTACTCTGAGGTCTACAATAGTTCAGTGAGCTGGATGAGGCCTAAGAAATAGGGAAGGCCTGATCACTCATGGCCTTGTGTGTCAGTCTAAGAAGTCTAAATTTTACCCTCATGAAAAAAAAGTCAGTTAACATAAGAAGGAAGGACAACATTGTTTATTGATTACCCAAACAATCAAGCCAACAAGCTAGATTCTTTACACAATTTATCTCACTGAATTTTCCCCAAATGTATTATTTTTTCTGCCTTACAACCAAGAAGTAGAGGCACAGAAAAGACACATCTTTCTTAAAAAGAGTGAAAAATAGAAATTAAACACAATTCTGATTAATTTTAAAGTCCATGCTCTTACCAGAAAAAACAAGATTTCTCAAAAACTAAAATTGTTTTTGAGTTCAGAATCAACTCAATAGCAATGAGTTTTTCTGGTTTTTTGTTTTTTTTTTTTTAATTTAAATTAGGGAAATATGAGGATGGTGAACTGCCTGGCTTCGTTAGTTAAAGGCTAGGAAATAATGAAGGCTGTGTTGGTTTGCAATGAACTAGAAGTTAAATAAGTACAAGGAGCAACACTTAGGCTCTGAAGACTTTTAGGGCTCATACAGAAATAAGCAGCTCAGTTCTGGGCAAAGTACAGCCATTTCCAACATGCAGAATGCACTAGTGCCGTGCTACCCTCTCCACACACAATCTACTGCTCCAAGGAAACCATTGCCCACCTCGTCCTCTCCAGACATCGATGCACACTGCACACCACTGTCTGATTATATTTTCTAAAACTTGGGTCCCTTCATTTTATTGCCCAACTCAAAAGACTTATATGGTTGTTCACTGTCTCTGGAAGTCCAAATATCAGAGCCAGGTATTCAAGTCTATTCACAATATTTTCCCAAATTTATCTTTATCACACCTACAGATAACTCAGTCAAACTGAATTCATATCAGTTCCAGACAGACACCTGAGATTTCCTCAATACTGATTCTGTTTCCTCCATCTGGTCTTTTCTTTCCTCCACCTTCTTTTATGAACTTCTACTTATAATACAAGGTACTTCATTGTCACTGTTTTCTTAAACCTATGCCCAATTTGTCATTTCTCTGTCAGCTTTCCTTATTTCTAACCACAGTTTTTGAACTCCCTAGTTTAAAAATCACTAGTTTTGAGCTCTCAGGTTGTGTTGTAATTATCTCTGTACTGCATGCAGAAAAAGAAAAAACTCTCCTTAGTCCTGAACCCAATAGACTCACATAATACAAAAGTTCGATGGATTTTCCTTTGTAAGAAAAATAACATTTCTGGCACTGAAATAAATTCATCCTAGGCATTTTTTTCCACTACATGACTCATGTTCAATTTAATATTATAAATGAAGATAAAACATTGATTTTATAACCCATAGACTTCTCTTGCACTCCAATGCCTTTGAATCGTTGTGAACCAGCTGTCTTTTCTTCTATTGATTCAGAACTTCTACCTATGCAGTAAACTTCTACCTGGCCAACTGACTGGAAGAGATCCATATTTATATCTATTGCCAAGAAAGATACTCCAGCCTAAAGTCATTAATATCACTCGCAAGTAAAATTTTGCTAAAGATCGTTCAAAAGTGACCACAACAATATATTGACAGGGAACTGCCAGAAATTCAAGCTGGTTTCAGAAGAGGGTGTGGAACCAAAGATACCATTGCTGATGTCAGAAGGATCTTGGCTGAAAGCACAGAATACCAGAAAGATGTTCCTTTGTTTCATGACTATGCAAAAACATTTGAGTGTATTGATCATAACAAACTGTGGATAACATTGCTGAGAATGGGAATTCCAGAATACTTAATTGTGCTTGTGAGAAATCTGTATATGGATCAAGAGACAGTGATGTGAACAGAACAAGGGGACACTGCATGGTTTAAAGTCAGGAAAGGTATATGTCAGAGTTGTACCCTTTTACCATATCTTTTCAATCTGTATGCCGAGCAAACAATCCCAGACACTGGACTATATGAAGAAGAATGAGGCATCAGGATTGGAGGAAGACTCATTGACAACCTGCATTATGCAGATGACACAACCCTGCTTGCTGGAAGTGAAGAAAATTTGAAACACAGAGATCAAAGACCACAGCCTTCAGTATAGATTGCACCTCAACACCAAGAAAATAAAAGTCCTCTCAACAGGACCAACAAGCAACAAACACCATAACAAATGAAGAAAGGACTGAAGTTCTCATTTTACTTGGTTCCACAATCAACACCCAACGAAGCAGCAGTCAAGAAATCAAGAGACACATTGCATTGGGAAAATCTGCTGCAAAGGACCACTTGACTGTGTTGGAAAGTAAAGACATCACCTCAAAGACTAAGGTGCACATGACCTAAGCCATGGCATTCTCATTTACATCACATGCATGCAAAAGCTGGATGACAAATAAGGAAGACAGAAGAAGTGATGCCTTTGAACTGTGGTGTTGGGGAAGAATATTGAATGTCCCATTGTTTTAGCCATCTGTTACTGCTCTAGCAAAAATACCATGAATGGAAGACTTCGACAAATAAAAGTTTATTCTTACACAGTAAGGTATGTTGCACGTCAAAATTCAAGGTGTTCACTCCAGTGAAAGGCTTTCACTCTTTGTTGAGTCTGGAAGAGGTCTTCTTGTTGCAATAGTCTTTGGTCAGAGAGCATCTTGGTGCAGAAACCTCAAGTTTGAAGGATGCGCTGTACTCTGGGTGCTGCTTTCTTGAAGGTTTGAGGTTCCTAACTCTCTGCTTGTTTCCTTGTTTTTTATTTATTGTAGGATACAGAGGTGGAGCAAGCCACACTCCAGGAAATCTCCCTTTACAATGGAGCAAGGACATGACCTTAGGAAGAGATTTACAGTCCCATCCTAATCCTCTTTAACACACAGCACAGGAAAATCACAAAATGGAAGGCTATCACACAATACTGGTAATCACAATCCAGCCAAATGTCTATAGGTGTTTTGGGGGGACATAGTTCAATCCATGACACCCATCACTGCCAAAAGAATAAACTGATCTGTTCCGGAAGAAGTACAAGCAGAATTGCTCCTTGGAAGCAAAGATGACGAGATCATATCTTACATACTTTGGATATGTTATTGGAAGGGGTTAATCCCTGGAGAAAGGCATCATGCTTGGTAGGGTAGAGGGTCAGTGAAAAATGCTTTATGTAAATATAATTAATTCATTAAAATCATAATCATTGCCTTGGTGGCTATATGACTATGCATACTGAATAGTGTCCTCAGAAACACACAGTGAAGATGTTGTGTACCGAATGCCCAGTGTTCAGTAGGTAAATCAAACATGCTAGTCTGTGTTTCCACTCATGTCTGAAGTATTGCATCACTAATTAAAATTCATACAGATAACCTTTCCCTAGACTCTTAATATCTTATTAGACTTCATTGCTTTTGCTTAATTACTCAATAAAAACATGTTCTCTACATAGATCTCAGCAATTGGCAGGAGTAAAATATTTCCAGTAATAGCTATTTTACATTTAAATAATCTGGAATAGATAAATTTCCAAAGGGATTTGCACCCTTTAAAATGTACTTGGACCCTGGAATAGTTTTCAACTGTAGGCAAAATACTGTCCTTGTGACACTTATAATAGTCAACTTTATGGAACTCTAGAAGAGGAATGGGTTTACATCTACTTAAATGAAGATGATGACAAGAGATGTACACTTGGAGCCTGAAGTTGAAAGGGGATAAAGATTTAAACACATGTATAACTCACATAAAAGATATAGTTGAAGTTAGTGAAGCTACAAGACAGTAGAACAGTTCATATTTAAAAACAAGGCAAAAAAAAAGAAAAAATCTCTAGCAAATACATTTTGAGTAAAGTCATAAGAGACACAACCTATAAAAGAGTGTGTTAGAAGAGAAGCAATGTATTACAGTATCATCAATGGTAAGAGAGGAGAAAGTTTTAAGGCACTGTGACAATTCCAAATGCTTCATATTAGTCTGGGAGAACACAATCTAATTAGACAGTCATTTGGAGCCCTGGCAGTCAGTGGTTAAGAGGTCAGGCTTCTATCCAATAACCTCAGCAATAAGAATCCACCAGCTGTTCCTCGGAAACCCTAAGGTTTCACTTGTACTCTGTCAAATAGGGTCCTTATGATTTGGGATTAAACTCAAATGCAGTGGATATGGTATGGTGTCCATCACCAGTCATTAGTGACCATTTGGAGAGCAGTTTACTAGAATGGTAGAGATGGTTCTAAGATGGCATAGGGATAAAGCTGGGTGGTTGGAATATAGTTTACTGTTTGGAGAAGATTAATTGTAGAAGAAAAATTAGAAAGACTGTAGAGCAAAACGATGTTTGAGTTGAAGAAAGGTTTTGTTATCATTGCTTCAATTTTTTTTTTCTTCCTTTGGTATCTTTTTGTATTGTTGATGTTGTTATTGGACTTTTGTAGATTCCACTTTTATCTTGTTTGATTCTATATGTATCTTTAAGTTACTCTTATTCTCTCTTTGACTCACACCAATCCCCATCAATTCTATCCCACATCACCTCTGAGACTCTTGTTAAGGTCACTATATTCTCTATGCTATCAAATGTCAGAGATTATTTCATTGCCCATGCTTTAAAATTTAAGCTGCTGCATTTAAAATAATTGATCATTCTTTTCTCCTATTCTTTTCTCTTTAAAATGTCTTTTTACGCTCTGTCACCCAACTTTCTCCTGCTTCCTTTCTACCTCATTCATCAGATTCCTTTGCTCTCTCCTCTGCTTCCGCTTAACTTCTAAATGTTAAGATACTGGCTATGGGCTTTTGTCTTATCTCTGAATACTCCTCAACTCTAAGAAATCCCATGGCTTTCAGTACTATCTTTCAGTCTAAGCCAAGTGTTGTCGAGTCGGATCTGACTCATGGCGACCCTAGGGGCCAGGGTAGAACTGACCCCCAGAGGATTCAAGGAGCTCCTGGTGGATTTATGCTCTGGACAGTGCTCATAAATGCCAGAATCATACACCCAACTGTCTACTTGAAATTTCCACTGGCTATCTAATAGCCATCTCAAACATATGCTCAAAAGAAAATCCTCAACTTCCTATCTCAACACTTTTTAACTTTTCCTATCTCATCCTCATATCTCCTTAACTCAGTAAAACGCACAATTAGCCATTCAGTTACTCAAACCAAAAACCTAGGGTCATTTTTTATTTCTTACCTTCACTCCATTATCAAATGGTAAAGCATTATCAAATGCTTTACCAAACATTCTCTAATTGATCCATGTTGCTCCATCTACACTACTACTACCCAGGCTAACACCATTTTTCACTTGGACTACAAGTAACTTCCTAATTGCTTCCTGCCTGACATTCTTATCCCACTTTAAGCCACTCTCAACATGACAGCTAAAGAAATCTTTTAAACATAAATCAGATCATAACACTGCCTTGTTCATTGAACTTAAAATAAAATCTAAACTGTTGTACTTAAATTCTGCCCTAAAATTCTCTATACCGTCAAGCCCTAGCCTACTTTTTAACCTCTTCCCACACCACTCGTCATATGTTCCAGCTTCAGCTTCAGTTTATAGTCTCAGCAGCACATATCCTCTCCACCTATAGTACACGTCCCTGTGAAATTTGACTTGTGGACTCTTTCTGGTATCTAGTTATCTTTATGAAGAGGTATAAAGAAAAATAAAAGCTTTGGCTGATCAGTAGCTCAGTACCAGGCCTCAGTTTATTAAGAAGAAAAAAGAAGTTTATTAAGAGGAAAAAATAAGTTACATTCAAATTAGATTTCCATCTGATTAAGTTTATCGTATTCCTCTGTTCTTCTCCAAAGCCTACTGTCTTTTACACTAGACAATAGACAATCTGAATAAGGATGCCGTCCCTCTTTCTTTCAAGTGTTTTATGATGCCGTTCATGTCTGAAATCCCTCCAGACAAGAAATACTGCTTTTTCTTGACTATTATGAGATGGAGAAGCAGTTCCAAGACCTTCCGTTTGACCTTACCACTCAGTAGGCCAAGCAAACAATATTAGGATTCTGCTAATTGCTAAGTATATTCATTCTAGTATTGCTGTGGTCTGTTTGAGTCCAGCAGCTACAGTTGCCAGTCTAACTAGTCACTTGGTTAGTAACCCCTATTCATCAGCTATAAAAACAGAAAAAAACTTACTTGGACGTGGCTGGTCCTGAACCATTCTGCTGCATCCCATTCCATCAGCTTTTGAACTTGATATTCCTTCATATTTCTACAAACACTGTGATTCACACAACTTTGTTTTGATCTGACTGAGACAAACTAATATACTTTCACAGACACCAGAACCTAGGTTCTGCTATATATGTTGATTAAGGGTGTAAGTAACTCATGACACTGCCTATAGGCTTTAGCCAAGCCAATGGTCATCTAAATCAAGTTTACCACAAATCCCAAATGGGAGTTACCAACGCTCATCAAGCTTTATGTTTGTGGGGGAAACTGGACCAAAAGTATCTCTCCACTGAGGATAGAAATTGTTTTTTAGTTATCTGTTGTCATTATAATTATTAACAATGAAACCATAGATAAGTAGTTTGGCCTAAAGTCTTTTGCACAGGCCATAATGGATAATAGACTGGCATTGGATTGGATCCTGCCTGGTTGAAATGAGACCTGATCCTAGCAACACCTACTCACAGTTAACTAAATTCAGGAATTTTGGATGTATAGCTGAGGTCAGTACTGCAGGCTGACCTCATCCTGCTGCATGGAGTCTTATTAACAGTACCCTTAATATTAAACAATGTATGAAACAATTTAAATGCATTTAGTTTCAGCCTCTGTCCATCAGACTAATTAGAGTTCAGAGTGACTAACAAAGTGACATACTAATGTGAAAATTTAAGTTTGGTCCAGAAGTAGATTTTTTGGATCTGCAATCCACCATGGGCTCTGGGCACAGCTGCATACTTTTGCTAATTATTACACAAAAGTCAGGCCCTGACTGTTATCTGCCTGAACCGTTTATCAAGAGTATGCTTACAGTGAGCAACCTTGAAATACAAGATAACAGCTTTGCTACAGAATGGGTGGATTCCTCAAGCTCATCATTCTTCAGCTACAGTATAAATCCACTGTATGCCCACCATCCACCTGAGTCTCTCTGCATTGACCTTTGGACGAGGTGATGAGACGAAGTGATACAAATATGACGCTCAGGCTTTCTGCTATGCTATGAGTAATAAAGTCCTTTATTAACTCAAGAATCTCATGTAATCCATGA
Organism: Heterohyrax brucei; assembly: GCA_028571685.1. Lineage (NCBI taxonomy): Eukaryota > Metazoa > Chordata > Mammalia > Hyracoidea > Procaviidae > Heterohyrax > Heterohyrax brucei. Next base: position 94,188,824 of record CM053146.1, read on the forward strand.
CACTGTAATAGGTTAAGTTACTGGCTTGTAAGGAGGGTAAAACTCAAAGTCTAGGCCCTGACAGTAGCGCTGTTGAGTCTGGGTTTGGGTCAACCAAGTCAGCAAACTCTTGCAGCTGCTCAGTCAAGAAAACATGAAATCCAGAGTCTCGCTTCATGTGTGTGTAGATATAGCTAATAGAGAGCACTATAACTTCGCTTACTTATTCACATCCTACTAAGCAGCATGAATGTAAACACAGCAACACAGAGGCTTATGACCTTCTCTAACTTTACAAGAGGGAAGTAGAATCAAGATCAAATCCCATGATTGCATTCCTCTGAGGTGGAATTTGGACATCCCTCTTTCCTCTGCCACCTTTGCCAATTCTGATATCAACCGTCCCTCCCATGGCACTCTCTACTTCTCTGCTGGGTTTCATAATTCAGTACAATGGCCACACAGAACTCACAGACCCTATTAACAGGTATGGGATTTGTTGGTGGAGTAACAGGTTACAACTCAAGTTCAGGAGCACTCAGGATACAGCTCTTTCATCATGACAGCCTCTTCTCAGTTGTACCCACAAGTACAAGTCTCTCTGGCCCCTCAGCCACTGCCCTGCTCAGGCAAGTATTACAAAGCTCATTCAGCTCTGCTGTGAATTCCCAAAGGTGTCCACCTCCACCAGGAGGTCTCAGCCCAAAAGCGCTCGGCTCTACTGTGGGCCTGGAAGCCTAGCTCCACCAAGTATCCCAAAGCACCCCACTCTGCTAGCAAGCCTCCTACCTGAAGGCACTCGCATTTCTTGCTCCTTGGTCCAGGAAGCCCATAGTACTGTCTCCTGCTGACTTCCTTCCTGTGCTGCCACTGCTTCTCTGCTGTCACTTCTACCATCTTGCCATTTGTGATGTTACAGCTCCCTCTGTGTCTCCTGGGTCTAACAGGCCCTCAGTCCAGGGATCCCAGATCCCAAGAATTCTCCACTCCTGATTCTTTGTCCTTGGTGGTGGTGGTAGTGAGATGTTCTTCACCTGTCTCCAGGATGGCTCCTTTTAAGCCTGGGAGAATGACAAATGAACAGTCTCCTTGTGGGGCCGTAATTACCTTATTTGCATAGCACTACACAATCACTTGGGTGGGAGATACAAGACCGTAGTAAGAAACACTAATGAACATCGTGCTTGTATCATTTCCTTTTCATATATGTATGTGGAAACCCTGATGGTATAGTGGTTAAGTGCTACTGCTGCCAACCAAAGGTCAGCAGTTCAAATCCACAAGACACTCCTTTGAAACTCCATAGAGCAGTTCTACTCTGCCCTATAGGGTCACTACAAGTTGGAACTGACTCGACAGCAGTGAGGAGAGAGAGAACAAGACATTCAGCTCAATCCAATATTACAGTCTTTCTACCTGGATTCTCCAGAATCCATTCCTATATTTTCTTCAGATTTCTACCAACATAAGTTTGCAAAATCTTATAATTTTTGACATGTTTGGTATCCCTCCCTGATCACACTTTGTAGCCATCTTCCTGAGGCCTATTTGGGCTTTATGTGAAGTTACAGATCTAGAATAAACGAGACAGAGTTGGGTAGTTTTGAAAAGAATCATCATTATCCTGAAAGGCAATTCCTTGAAAAAAGCTAATTGCAGGTAGTTTCCCTCCCCGCCCCACTCCTCCAATAAGTGAAAGAATGACAGAAAGATTTTATTTATTTGTTTAAAGTAACCAGTGCTATTGACGGAAAAAAAAATCCCAACTCCCTCAATACTACTTCAAAACAAATACATTACACTTGGTTATCATTAGGATAAAATTAGTCCTCACGTTAATAAATCAAAAAACCAAGACCCTGATTTTTCTTCTATCTATATGTATAAGCATGTATTCAGAGTCCCGGTGGAGCAGGGTTTGAGTTACAGCTGCTAACAGAAGGGTTGGCACTTCAAATCTACCAGCCACTCCTTGAAAACCCTGTGTGGCAATTCTACTCTGTCTTATAAGTTCGTTATGAGTCAGGATTGACTTAATGGCAGCAAGTTATACAGAAAGACAGACAGACAGATAGAAATTCAATATATTACTATGTCTATCTTTATTCTTGAATATATATATAGCAACATAAACAATCATTGAGGTTCATCTTCTGAATAAGAATGCCAAGTTACTCTCTCTTCATAAAATACAGTTACAATTTGAGGACATTTCATGGTTGCCTCTTTTGCCGGCACCAAGACGGCCTCATTTTCATCTTTCCATTTCGTGAGAAGAATTGATTCTCCACTGCTGTCCGTGATACCAATTATTTCTTCAGGACCATGGCCTCTGGCAAAGGTTTTCAGTTTGTCTGCAGCATATCTTCTGTTCTTTGATTTCCTGTCATCAGATTCACTATCAGATGAAGGATTTTTTTTACATCATCTTTTTGAGAATTAAGGAATGACTCAATTAATTTTGGACAACCTCAGTTTTCCTCATGCTCCCAAACATTGTCCACCTTTCTGAATCCCTCCTACTTTGGGAAATTATCTTTCTACTCACTGCACTTTGGTCCAGTACTTCCTGTATAGTAAATATCAGGTAGAAATTTGCCTCTTTGGTGTTTTTAGTCTTTTCTTTCTGGTTCTTTCCCATTTCTTACAAGGTTGTGCTATTGGAGACCATTTTTTATTGCAGACTTGAAGAGCCATTATTCAATTCCTCCAAGCTGCTCAGGGTCCTAGGTCTGTAACTTCTCTAATTATAGGTTCTTCATGCAACAGGGAGCTAATCTTCTTAGCTAGGAGAGGAATAATTGCTTCTATCGGCAAGAGAGGCTCAGTGGAACTTGGAAAACTTTAACCAGAACTATTCAAGGTAGAGCATTTTTGAAAATAAAGTTCCTAGTCTTGACAGAGAGTGGTGATGGTCCTGAGTTGACACCAGGCAATCCAGCATGCACTGTGATAAGCAGTCATTTACTGCCAGATTTTCAAGTACAATGGTAAACTTAAATTTCTCCCCACTACCATGCACTGCTAATTTGAATTTTAATTATGGGTGTAAGCAAAATTAGGACTTTGTTCTGTGTTAAAATTCAAATTTATAAAGTACAATACAATGTCTATGTAAATTTCAGTGAACCAGTAAGAGATTTTTTTGAGCTTGACTTTTAAAGGAGAGAAAGGAACAAAGAACACCCAGGAGTTTGGAGCTACTGAAAAAGGTCAACACCATTAGGTTAAAAAAAAAACACTGCCACAAAGTTGAGTCTGGTTCCCAGAGACCTTGTAAGACAAAGTAGAAACTGCCCCACAGACCTTCCAGGGAGCACCTGGTAGATTCAAACTGTCAACCGTTTGGTTAGCAGCTGTAGCACTTAACCAGCAGGGTTTCCAAGGAAAAACAAGAGAAGGAAAAAGTAAAGCACAGTACTAGAGCAGACAGTAGTTACAATTTTGTCCAGCGGTAGCCTAAACAAAGTGAAGAAAAAATTGTGTGTGATTCCAAGACAAAATGAACACAATAACATAAACTGTCCTTCTTAAACTGTCATAACGAAATTGTTGGTTTTAAAAATAGATCATTTTACAAGTAATTGACTTTCCATTTTATTCTATAATTAAACATTTTAATCATTGGAACACAAACAAATTTACCATGAAACATGTTATAAAAGACAACTGTATCTGTATTAGACAAACTTGAATTCTACTGTGCTCCTTTTAATTGTTCATGAGTATTGTTTTTATGGCTCTCTCCTACCAAAAGAAAACAAATATTTTTTTTTCCTTGGGTAAAATCATTTTCCAGCTGATCTGTAGAAGTCAATAATCTAAGCGCGACCATGCAACTGGGCAAGCTGAATCTCTTGATGTGTTTATTAGCAATATGAAAGAACTGCTGCAAGGCTGAAGTAGCACGCACATAAATCAACAAAGCTGGAATCCCTAATTCCTTTCACTTGCTATTAGAAGGCACTCCAGGGGATATAAAAGAAAGTGCAGTCTCCAAAGAAATGCCTGGGCAGAACTGCCTGGATGATATGAAGAAGATAGGTTGGTAAGGGAAAAAAGAGAGGATTAAGATAAATACCCAAGTTTTCAGAACAAATCAGGAGAGCTGAGACCAGTAATACCTTGTTGACACACGATAGGAAGCAGTGATGCAAAGTGCCTTTCAAGATACTGACATTATGAACTGCATTTCTTGAAGAACACTATTTACCTATGCTTCATCTGTGAGTGTACTCTGTAGAAAATAATGAAGGAGATGAAAATTTTCAATCTCGCTGACAGTACCTAGGGATGATGCATTAAGACCATGCTGGCAACTTCATCCTGAAGTTCTCCTTTCAATTGTTATAAATTTTCTCCAAACATAAAACTTCAGTGCTGATATTTTTTAGCTCATCTCTTGGTGGCTGTTGTAAGAAAGACTGAGCAAAAATCTATTCAGCCTGCTTTGCGTATTTCATCTAGTAAATATTCATTATTTCCTGATATTAATCCATAAACCTGTCATCACATGATTCCCACTACTGATCAAAATACTTTCCCTAGGGCCTGGGATTAGGTATAATCTCTAAGGCACAGTAAATAGTAATTTAAGGTTTTAACAAAACAAAAAAATGAAAAATAGAGGAGCAGGCAAGAAATGTACAAAATAAATAAATGTGACAAAATGTTCTGGTCAAGATCAAAAGTAACCAAACCCACTTAGGTAAAAATAATAATAATAACTACTGCCATTGAGTAGATTCTGATTCATAGTGACCCAATAAGACAGAGTAGAAACTATCTCATAGACCTGTAGGTAACAGTTATTACCAGAAGACTATTAAGCACATTTAAGAACTGAGTTTACTTGGATAATTTCAAATATTTACCACTGTCTTCTCTTTCATCTTACCTAACACCTAAAATTTTATAACTGAAGATTTCTCTTTGTGTTAAAACAAGTTGTCATTCTATATTCTTTTCTAGTGTCTGAAATATTTCACAAAATACTAAGAAAAATCAAACAACCTGACAGGCAGTTGAAGTATATTTGTGATTATTTTTAAAATTACATTTTAATCTTGAGTCTTTCAATTATCCTGAACAGTTCATTTTAAAAAAAAAAACTTCGCTGTCAGTGTCAAGACTTCTTAAGTTTTGCCTAGCTCTTTCTACAATAACTGAAATTACTATCCTGCTTTTTAATAAATATTCTTATTGTACTCTGTGAAGGATTTTAATTTCTTAATACTAAAAAATTCTAAACACCAGGAATAAGAAAACATAATCCAAAGACTTCCGTGATTATCAAGCACAGAAAGGTACAATCAAAATTCCTATCATTGTTTTCAGGAAATTAAAGCCCATCTCTAAGCACTAGGTAATGAAAGGGAATTATTATAAGTACCAGGATGTAATTGTGTAAACTACTAGATGTTTTTAATTATGCTGATGATTTAGTAGTACTGCATATTAGTCCACTCGTCTTTAGAAAAAAGGAGACTAAAACTTGATGACAATATGAAAAAATGTTTTGGTCACAAAACAAAGATATATGTTTAAATATCTTATGTCTGCTTAGCATGCATTAATATAACATTTATGAACATTTTACAGAGGCAGTATTCAAAATACTTAAGAAAACAGTGTGTCATGAGCATCGATCAGAAATTTGAACTGACCAATCAGAAGTTAACCATGAACAAAGGACAAACCAGATCCTACTCTTAGGAAACTAATGAAAGGTGAAAATAATTATTACTTCCTTACTGTATATGCGCCTGTGTTGTCCTTCAATAGCAATGCTTCTGAAACTTGAATGTACATGTGAATCAAGTGGGTACATTGATAAAATACAGATTCCGATTCACTAAGTCTAGAGTGGATTATAGTCTTGTTGTTAGGTGTCCTCCGGTCAGTTCTGACTCGTAGAAATGCGATGTACAACAGAACAAAATACTACTTGGTCTTGAACCATTCTCGCAATTGTAGCTATGTGTGAGCCCTTTGTTGCAGCCACTGTGTCAATGCATCTTGTTGAAGGTCTTCCTCTTTTTCTCTGACCGTCTACTTTGCCAAGCATGATGTCCTTCTTCAGGGACTGGTTCCTCTTGATAACATGTCCAAGGTAAAGTAGACAAAGTCTTGCATCTTCTTTTCAAGGAGCATTCTGGCTCTACTTCTCTCAAGACAGATTTGTTCATTCATGTAGAAGTTGGTGATATATTCCACATCTTAATGAAAAAGTATCAATTCTTCTTCAGTAGTCCTTAGTGATTATCCAGCTCTCACATACATATGAAGCAATTGAAAATGCCATGACTTGGGTCCAGGTGTGCCTTAGTCCTCAAGGTAATATCTTTGCTTTTTAATTCCTTGATGATTCTTTTGCAGCATGTTTGCCCTATGCAATATGCCATTTGATTTCTTGACTTCTAATTTACATAGGCATTGATTGTAGGTCCAAGTGAAATGAACTCTGACAATTTCAATCTCTTCTCTATTTATCATGATGTTGCTTATTGGTTCAGTTTTGCGGATTTTTTTTATGTTGGGAAACCCTGGGGCATAGTGGGTTAAGTGCTATATCTGCTAACCAAAAGTTCATCAGTTCAAATCCACCAGACACTCCTAGGAAACTGTATGGGGCAATTCTAATCTAACCTCTAGGGTTGCTGTGAGTCAAACCCAACTTGACGGCAGTGGGTTTGGGCTGAGGTATAATCCTCTGCAGGCTTTGGTCTTCATCAGTAAGTGCTTCAAGACCTCTGAGCTTTCAACAAGCAAGGTTGTATCATCTACATACCACATATCTTTAATAACTCTTCCTCAAATTCTGATGCAGTGTTCTTCATATAGTTCAACTTCTTGGTTTATTTGCATACAGATTGAGTAAATATGGTGAAAAAATACAACCCTGATACATACCTTTCTTGATTTTAAACCACTCAGAATTCTCTTGTTGTTTTCAAACAACTGCCACTTGGTCTGTGCATTGGTTCCTAGGCACAAGTTAAGTGTTCTGAAATCCTGTTCTTCACAATTTCATCCACAATTTGCTATAATCCACATAGCTGAATGCCTTTGCGTAGCCAATAGAAACCAGACAAACATCTTTCTGGTAGTCTTTATTGTCAGCTAAGATCCACCTGATATCAGACATGAGTGGGCTATAGAAATTTGCTATTCGAAGTGTGATCTTCAGAACACCAAAATAGATACCATCTGTAGCTGTCACAAATTGAATTGAGGCCCTGTAAAATACATACGGTAATTTGGCTGGGTCAGGTTTCCCTGTATTCTGATTGCCCTCCATTTTATGATTTTCTTATGCTGTAAATCTGAATCTCTGCCTGTAGTTAACAGAGTGGATTTATGTTAGAGAGGACTGGTGTGGGACTGTAAATGTCTTCCTAAGGTCACCTCCCTGCTCCACTGTAAAGGGGGTTTCCCTGCAGTGTGGCTTGCACTACCTTTTATCCTTTTCTTTTACAAGAGATAAAAGGAAAGAGAAGCAAGCAGAGAGTCAGGAACCTCACACCATCAAGAAAGCAGCACGAGCAGTGGAGACTGTCCTTCAGACATGAGGTTCCTGCACCAAGATGCTCCATGACCAAATACTGGTACAATACAAGGGCGTTCCTCCAAAACTGACAGGGGAGAAGCCTTTCTCCTGGAGCAGACATCCTGAATTTTGACTTGTGACATACTGGACTGTGTAAGAATAAACTTTTCCTTGTTAAAGCCATCCGCTCTGTGGTATTTCTGTTAGAGCAGCACTAGATGACTAAAACAGTAGCTTGTTAGAAATACAGACTCATAGCTAACCCTTCCTATGCCTACAAAAGAAGAATCTGCATTTTTACAAGATCACTGAAAAATTCATGTCTCATTCTAAGGTTTGAAAATTACTGTTGCACATGACGTGATCTGTTACAGAGACAAATACGTGGGGAAAGTGTTATTACAGATAAAAAACAAACCAGAGACTTTAACAACTAAATGCAAAAGGAGGACCTTGCCTAGATCTTAACTCAAAAATAACAACTACAAAAAGATATTTTTGAGACTATCAGGGAAATTTGGAGGTAGCTTAGATATTGGTTTACGGGTTGGGCATTAAACAATTACTTTTAGTTTCATTAGATATGTTAATGGAATTTCATTATGTAAAAATGAGTCGGGAACCTCACACCATCTAGAAATAAATGTTGACAATTATTGAAATTAAATATTGGCATGAGGAGTTTCATACACTAATGTCTCTACTTTGTCTATGTTTAAAGTTTTTCATAGCAAAATATAGTGATTCTCAAGGTAATCAATTGATTAATTCAAAAATAAATAAATATTGTGCTGAATTTCTTTTCATGCCATACAGAACATTTAAGATATTCCCATTATGAAACATCTTCCCAAGTGACAAGTTCAAAATGCTATTTATTTATTCAAATTTCAATTTTTGCAAAATATGTGTATTTGTAGTGTCCTGAGTAAATAGCCATCATAATGTACATGAATTTTAAAACAAATTGTGAACATTTTACACATTAGATTCTCATTATTTACTGAATTCATGAACATCAAAACATTGCTCTAAGGGAAATACAGGTTAGTTTCTTGCAAGCCTCTGATTACAGCATTTTCAACCAACAATGTGTAACCTTATTTAACATCTGTTTCTGTTTAAAGAACCTTACTTAATACAGTTGATTCATTAACATTGATATCACAGCCAACTGCAGTGTAACTTGTGCTGAGCAAAGTGTAATTATATAGTACAGGTATTTTTCCCAACCATCACCACCTTCTTCTGCTTAGAAGGATTGGACAGAACTTCAGTACTATGCCTGGGGGACCATTTTAAATGGAGAATTCACCAAGAAAAAGCACAAAATGCAAAAATTAATGCACTAAGTAGACAATGAAAGGAACACCTGTTTAAAGTATGAGAACTCAAACAAGAAGACAGAGAGTATTACTGCTAGGAACTTGCATATTGAGAAACATACATTTTTCTCCATTCTTCGCATTGTTAGGAAAGTGTGATGAGAAACAAACTGTTCTGCCAATTGAGACAAACTCTCCACAGAAAAAGAAAGAAAAAACTTTCATTACTTAACAAGCATTAAATTAAACGTGATGTGTATCACAAGCAATCTACTAGAAACTGCAAAGACAGAAAGGAATTTTATCCTACATAGCAAAGCAGATGCAAACCACTGCATACAATTTCTCAAGGCTAATGATAACTAGTGCCCTAGTGAAAACCTGGTGATATAGCACTTAAGAGCTACAGTTGCTGAGGGCAGGGCCAAGACAGCAGACTAGATACATGCCTCCTCAATTCCTTCTGAAAACTAAGGCCTGTAATGATTGCTAAACAGAGCAGAGTGGACATCTGGGGAGCCCTAGAATCTGGCATGGTGTTGACGCTTCAGACTATGTGCCACTAACAGGAGAACTATCTCTCTCTAACACAAGGCAGACACATGCTGAGTCCTGTTTCTGCTGATTCAGTGTTTGGGATCACAGTAGATACTGACACATTCTTTGTTTTCTGGGAGTCAAGGACTCGGCATGAGTCAGCAAATACACCATACTGCTTAAGTAAACAGTGTATAGCACAACAGAAAGACTGTACTTGAGACAGCCATGTTTTGAGAGCACAGCTGCTGACTGAGGGCACCACTGCCCCTCCCACCTCTTGTTTCTGAGCTGTACCATACATTCTGCTGTTTCACTATGGGAAGGATAGCTTGAGTAGGACGCCATTTTGGTCAGCAGGGAGGCAGTCACCCACCCAGAGGTCTCAGCCAGGGCTAAGAAGGAGGGCCTGTCTAGAATGTACTTCTCCAGCAGAAAAGCTATGTTTAGGACAATGGTGCCTAGAGTTATGGGTGGGGCCTTTCAGAGATGGCAGCAAGGCTATAACAGCTCCCTACTTTGAATCACACGTTAGCATCTGGGGACAGCCTATGAGATGCTTCCATTGTCAGCAAGAAGGCCACACTTGAGAGCCTGACTAATACAAGCAGCTGTTAGATAGCTGCTCCCTTAGCAGTAAGGTACCCATTTAATAGAAGATCACCTGGAGAACTGACTGCTGAGCAGCCTGCCAGCATCTCCTCCACCCTTCAGTGATCCACATTATAGCACCAGCTAGCAGCCTTCCAGTGACTCCATCAGTAAGGTGCCATCTTTGCAAGCCAGGAGGCAGAGACTATCACCCTAGAGAGTTCACCTGGGACCAGTCACTAGAGAACACAGAGGCTGCTGGTGACCAACTCCCCTCTTAGAACTATACCTCAGCTCTTGCTGAGGTAACACCAGATAAACCTGAAAGCTTCTTGATGGTGCAAAGGCAACAATCAATAGCTAACCATTTAAAAAAGCAGTCCACCATGGCTCTAGAAACTTCCAAAATAAAGAATCAAAGAACTTCCCAGATGAAAAAGCCTTTATGAAACTATTGGAAGTCAAGTACAAAAGAATTACGTATTATGCCCTCCTAGAGATTAAACAAAATGCACTCGAACAAAATGAAAAATGCAGTAAGCTATTTGAACTGCTGGAACATCAACAATCTGCAATCCAGCAGATCAACAATAAAATTACAGAATTAGATAATTCAATCCAAAGCCAAAAGAGCAGAACTGAGGAGATGGAAGCCAGAGTTAGTGTGCTTGAGGATAGAACTACTGACATGAGCATTTATGAGGAGAAATCACAGAAAAGAAGTAAGAAAAATAATCATTAAAAAACATGTGAGACTCTATTAAGCAGAATAATCTACAAGTAACTGGAGTTCCTGAACAGTGAGACATAGCTGAAAATACAGAGTATCATTGTAGAGTTGCTGACAGAAAACTTCCTGAGATTATGAAAGAAGGGAACATAGATATTCAAGACGCTTATCAAATGTTACAAAAACTAGACTTCAAAAGGAAGACACCAAGACATATTGTAATCAAGCTTAATATAATGAAATGTAAACAGAGACTCTCAAAGACAGCAAGGCTTAAAGAAAAGCTAACACACAGAGGCAAACCCTGTAGGCTTTCATCTGACTTCTCTACAGAAACGATGTTGGCAAGAAGGCAGCAGGGTGACACATTCAAAGCTTTGAAGGAAAAGAACTTCCAACCAAAAACTATATACCCTACAAAACTGTCTCTCAGATATGATGTTGAAATTAAGACATTCACAGATAAACAGAAGCTTAGAGACTTTGTAAAAACCAAACCAAAACTACAAGAAATACTAAAAGAAGCTCTTTGCTTAGAAAAGCAAAGACATCAAATGTATTCTTAAGGGGGCATTGCAGGACATAGCATCCAGAATCCTACTCAGTTTGGGAAGTCACAAAACTCAACCAAAGCTACTGTGTTAAAAGAAGGGGACCAGAGATCAGAACATAAAATATGTGAAATCATCACACCAAAAAGAGGGATATATTACAGTATAATTATAGTTTTAACACTTTCAGATGGAGACAAATTTAAAAAGATATGCAGAAGTTAAAGTCTGGTTTACACTTAGAATAATAAGGGGGATGTCAGGGGTAGCCGCAAAACAAAATAACTATGTGACATATCAGAAAAAGAAACATAACACAAGAGTCTCAGCAAAAACAAAATCAACAATATGAAAAGTCAACCCATAAAGAAGAATGATCCACAACAGAACATTAAAAGCAACATAGAAAACATCAACAATACAAAAATAAATACATCAAAATAGCAGCAGTAAACACATAATTATCAATAATTACACTAAATGTAAACAGACTAAATGCTCCAATAACAAGACAGTGAGTGACATCCTGGATTAAAAGACATGATATATTTATATGCTGCTTACAAGAAATGTGCCTTAGACTCAAAGATATGAACAAACTGACAATCAAAAGATGGAAAAATGCATACCAACATACAAAAAAGAACAGGAGTGGTAATATCAACTTCAAATAAAATAGAATTTAATGTAAAATCCATCATTGTGGACAAGGATGGTCACTATTTATTGGTGAAAGGATCAATATATAAGGAGGACGTAACAATATGGAACGTTTATGGATTCAATACCAGAGCATCAAAATACATCAAGTAATGACTATATTGAAAACTGAGATAGATCATTCCACAATGATAGCTGGAGACCTCAAAACTCCACTTTCAGTAATGGATAGATCCTACAGAAAAAAGCTCAGTAAATATACAGAAGATCTTACTGCAGCAATTAACCAATTAGACCTCATAGACATATACAGAACATGCCCATGAACAGATAAGTACACCTTCTCCAAACCACATTGAACATTTTCCAGAATAGACCATGTGTTAGGACATAAACTGAGTCTTGATGAAATCCAAACAATTGAATTATTGCAAAGCATCTTCTTGGGCCATAAAGCTGTAAAATTTGAAATCAATAGCAGAAAAAAAATAGGTAGAAATTTGAACTCATAGAAACTAAATAACACCTTGCTCAAATATCCATGAATTATACTAGAAATCAAGGGCAAAATAAAGAAATTTATGGAATCAAATGAGAATGAAAACATGTACAGAACCAATGGAATACAGTCAAAGCAGTGCTCAGAGGTCAACTGATTTCTATAAATGCACACATCTGGAAGGAAGAAAGGGCCCAAACCAAAGGTTAACCCTACAGCTTGAACAAGCAGAAACAGAGCAACAGAGGAACTCCTCAGGCTACAAGAAGAAAAAAGATAATAAAGGTTAGAGCAGAACTAAATGAATTAGAGAATAGAAAGACAATTGAAAAATTAACAAAACTAAAAGCTGGTTCTTTAAATAGATCAACAAAATTGTTAAACGATTCGCTAAACCTATAAAAGAAAACCAGGAGAGGAAACAAATAACCCCAATAAAAAACTAGATGAAAGATAGCACAACAGACCCAACTAAAATCAAAAGTATCATAACAGAATACTGCAAAACGCTGTGCTCTAACAGATTCGAAAACCTAGAGGAAACGGACTAGAGATTCATATCACCTACCAAAATTACCACAAGAAGAAGAACAACTTAAACCCATCACAAAGGAAGAGATTGAAAAGAAATATTTAAAAAACCATCAACCAAAAAAAAGTTATGGCCCAGATGGCTTCACTGACGAGTTAATTCTGATACTACTGAGGCTATTTAACAGCATAGAAAGGGGTGGAATACTCCCAAATTCACTCTGTGAAGCCAGCATAACCTTGATACCAAAGCCAGGGAAAGATCCCATGAAAAAAGAAAATTACAGACCAATATCACTCATGAACCTAGAAGCAAAGATCTTCAGCAAAATCCTAGCCAATAGAATTCAACAACATAAAAAAAAAAAAAAAAAAAACATCATGACCAGGTTGGATTCATACCAGGGATGCAGGGCTGGTTCAACATCAGAAAAACCATTAATGTGATCAACCACTTAAATAACACAAAGGATGAGAATCATCTGATTTTGTCAATTGTTGCAGAAAAGGCACTTGACAAAGTCCAACACCCATTCATGCTCAAAAAAAACTCTCAGCAAAACAGGAACAGAAGGAAAATTTCTCAGTGCTATAAGGGGTATCAGTGCAAAACTAACTGCCTACATCATGCTGAATGGAGAGAGACTGAAAGCATCCCCATTGTAAATGGGAACTAGACAAGGATTCAGCATTGGACTAGAGGTTCTAGCCAGAGCAATGAGACAAGACAAAGAAAGGGCATCTGCATAGCCAAAGAAGACATAAAAATCTCCCTATTTGCAGACGATATGATTGTATATACAGAGAATCCTAAAAAATCCATCAGTAAACTACTGGAACTAACAGAAGAGTTTAGTAAAGTATCAGAATATAAGATAAACATAAGTAAATCAGAAGGATTCCTTTATACCAACAAAGAGGTGATCAAAGAAGAAATCACCAAATCAATACCATTTACTATAGACCCCAAGAAGATAAAATACCTAGGATAAATCCAACTAGAGAAATAAGAAACCTATGCAGAGAGAACTACAAGACCTTACTGCAAGAAACCAAAAGAGACTCAAGTAAATGGAGAAACCTACCCTGCTCATGGATAGGAAGATTTAACATAGTGAAAATGTCTATTTTGCCCAAAGCAACCTTCGTATACAATGCAATCCCAATACAAATTCGAGTGTCATTTTTTAATGAGATGGAGAAATAAATCACCAACTGTGTTTAGAAAGAGATGAAAACTTGGATAAGTGAAGCTCCACTGAAGAAGAGGAACACAGTGGCAGGCCTCACACTACCTGAACTTAGAACCTATTACACTGCCACAGCAGTCAAAACAGCCTGGTAGTGGTACAAAAAGAGACATGTAGATCAATGGAATAGAGTTGAGTCCCCAGAGATGCCACCATCCTCTTACAAACCGTTGATATTCAATAAAGGCCCTAAGATTGTAAACTGGGTAAAAACAGTCTCTTTAACAAATAGTATTGGCAAAATTGGATGTCCCTCTGCAAAAAAAAAAAAAAAAAAAAAACCTGAAAGAAGACCCATATCTCACACCATACACAAAAACTAACTCAAAATGGATCAACGACCTAAATATCAAACCATAAACAATAAAGATCATGCAACAAAAATAGAGTCAACAGTGGAAGTTCCAATACACAGCTTAGACTTCAAAATCTGACAAAGCACAATCAACAGAAGAGAAAACAGATAAACGGGAACTACTAAGAAGCAAACACTTGCTCATCCAAAGATTTTATCAAAAGAGTTAAAAAACCACCTACAGAAAGGGAAAAAATATTTGGCAACTACATGTTGGGCTTATATCTGATCTCCATAATCTACAAGGTACTGCAAAATATCAACAAGGAAAAGGTAAATGACCCAATTAGGAGACAGGCAAAGAAGATGGACAGACACTTCACCAAAGAGAACATCCAGATAGCTAGAAGACACATGAGGAAATGCTCATGATCATTAGCTGTCAGAGAAATCCAAATCAAGACTACAATGATATACTACATCAGCCCCAACAAGGTTGAACACGATTTAGAAAATGCAAAACAACAAATGTGGGAGAGGCTGTGGAGAGATCAGAACTCTCCTACACTGCCAGTGGGACTTCAAAATGGTACAACCTCTCTGGAAAGCAATTTGACACTCCCTTAAAAATTGGAAATAGATACACCATTTGATTTAGTAATCCCACTTCTCAAAATATATCCTACAGAAACAAAGGCTATAACATGAACAGATACATGCACACAAATGTTTATTGCAGCACCAGTCCACAATAGCAAAAAGATGGCATCAACCCAGATGCCCAAGAACAGATGAATGGATAAACAAACTATGGTACATGTACTCAGTGGAACACTATAAAATGATAAAGAACAATGATGATTTTAGGAAACATCTCATAAACTGATTTCAATTGGAATACATTATGTTGAGTGAAATCGGTCAGTGGCACATGGACAAATATTGTATGAGACCCCTGCTATAAGGACTTAAAAATAGGCTTATGTACAAAAGACAAGACTTTGATGTCTACAAGAGTGTGGAGGGAGGGAGAGGGTTGGTCACAGATTAAACATTTGATAGAAATTTGGATGGGTGAAAGCAGTGACAGCACACAGTAGAAAGTAGGTGAATTTAACTGGACTTCAACATAAACTTAAAGTTCTTCTAATCTCAAAGCAATATTGCAAGGATAGAGTAGCAGGGGCAGGGTCTGGGGACCATGCTTTTGGGAGACATTGAGGCCAGTAGACATAACTAGCCTATTGCTAAGACCATCTTCTGCACCCCATATTGGTAAGTAGCATCTAGGGTCTTAAAAGCTAGCAAGCTGCCATCTGAGGTATACCAAATTATCCCAACTCATTCGCAACAAATGATTACCAAGAACGAGACACAAGACAGAAAGAGCGCAGGGGACAGAGTGACCCATGTGAATGGGTGATGGTATCAACATGTGGCCAGAAGAACCAGATGGTACCCAACCACCACCAAAGACAACTGTGATGGGCACACAAAGTTGAGTCCCTGTAGCAACACAAGAAAAAGGGATATACCTGAAGACCTCTAATAAAAGACCACAGTTGATGATCCGATGACCTGGGGGATCCCCTGGGAGCATGGCTTCCAGACCTGCTGCTGCCCCTCACCAGAAAACACCACTGAGGTCAACTCGTCAGACAACAATGGACGGGACTCAGGGAGATGATGTGACCGTATGGTGTGAGCTTTATCGCTCTATACATTTATAGGATGCTTTCCTACTGGTCTCTTTCTATATAGGAGAGAAGAGGTGGGAGAGGAGTGAAAAGGAGCTTATTAAGAGGATACAAGT
This sequence comes from Heterohyrax brucei, assembly GCA_028571685.1. NCBI lineage: Eukaryota > Metazoa > Chordata > Mammalia > Hyracoidea > Procaviidae > Heterohyrax > Heterohyrax brucei. Next base: position 94,205,134 of record CM053146.1, read on the forward strand.
ATAGAGTGAAAGTAGGAGCATACCGTCACAGGGCAAGGACAGCAGAAGGAGCTGCAGACAGGTGGGCATGCAAAATTAATTGGATTCTATACTTTCACTTAATCACAATAATAATAAAAAAAAAAAAAAAAAAAAAAGAGCTACAGTTGCTAACCAAAAGGCCAGCAGTTCATCTATCATTCACTCCTTGGAAACTCTATGGAGTAGTTTTATTCTGTTCTAGAGGGTCACTTTGAGTCAGAATCAACTCAATGGCAACAGTGCTTAGATCCCTTGTAAGAGGCTTTAACATCACTATTTGTCATACACAGTTCATCCTAAAGCCACTGAGTAACTATTTACTGCTTTTATCCAAAGAAGGAAATTAATTTACTGTAACGTATTACGAGAGGTAGGTTCACAATTTTGAGCCAAGCATCCAGTGAAGTCAGTCTCCTATCTTCCCAAAAAAACTGACAGATGGGATGTTGTCTTCCTTTGTTGATTATATTTCAAAGAGAAGACTTCCAAGTCCTTGAGCAACCATTTCTGGTTCACAAAATTGGCAAGAGATTTGTCTAACCCTTCAAGAGATTTATATACATTTCAAAGAGACAGAGAGAATTTCAATTAAAACTTTCCTAAATTAAATGCTGTAAGAAATGAGAGGGAAGGAAAGCTCTTTGCATTTAGTTGCAATGTATATTGCAAACTCTAGAATAACCACCATAATAAATACATAAACAAAAACTTTAAAAGAAGTAGAAGTAATGTGCTAAGAGAGGAAATAAAATGGAAGTAAACAGAATGCTCATGTAAAACCATAAAAAGTATGAAAGGAAACAAAGAATAAATGCAATAGAAAGCAAACGCATGGTAGCTATTGACCCCATTTAAACATGAATGGTGTAAATATACCCATTAAAAGACAGAGATCATCACAATAGATTTTTAAAAAACAGGATCCAGATATATACTGCCTATAAGAAACTTACTTTAAATAAAAACTCAGATTAAAAGTAAGGAAATAACCTAAGAAGCTCTGAAAATGAGTGGAATCTGTACAACTAAAGGCAACAGAAATAACACTATATTCTAGTTGACAAAGTTATTTCCCATAGGAATATGGTTAATAATTATGATATCCCCATACCTGTATACTAGAATTGAACAATTCAATAGAAGGTTACAGATAAGTAAGGGAAACAAACCCACTGCCTTTGAGTCAATTCTGACTCATTGTGACCCTACAGAATGGAATAGAACTGCTCCGTAGAGCTTTGGAGGAGCTCAAGGCACATTGCAACTGCTGACCTTTTGGTCAGTAGGTGTAGCACTTAACCACTATGCTGCCAGGGGAAGGAAGCTAAAAAGAAATCATGTAGTAATAGATTATAGTTGGATGCATCAATACAAACTATGATTTTCTTAATATAGGAGCTCTGGTTGAGCAGTGGTTAAGTACTCAGCTACTAACAGAAAGACTGAGGGTTCAAACCCATTAGCACTCCACAGGTGAAAGATGTAATGGTTTCCTTCCATAAAGATTACAGCCTTGGAAGCCCTGTGAGACAGTTCTACTCTGTCCTACATACAGTATCACTATGAGTTAGAATCAACTCAACTTCAATGGGTTCTGTGACTATAAGTACAAATGATTACATGCAAAATATTTGTGGGTTTGTATATATATACAGCTAGTACATACAAATATGTTTGATTGATGTATCAGTTGAGAAAGACTGGAAGCAATGACTCCCCAGCAGCAAACAAAACTAGTGCCTAGATCTTGGCTTCCGATACTGCTCTTTAATTAAAAGGAACCAGGAACCCGTGGAGAAATGTCTGAATCTAGCGCTGGGGCAGGAAATACCGCTGGTGAGTCTGGAGTATCCTGTGGTGCCGAAAGTAAATAAACGCTAAAAGAAAAATCCAAAATGACAGTGGTATGTCAGAGGACTAAAGGAGTCAAGTGAAAGAGGTCCAAATGGCAAATCTGAACAATTCGAGCAACGAAATAATGTTTTAATTTAGACAGAAGGACGTTAGGGCCTGGGGAGATAAAGATCTCCAGATACAAGACAGCCTGCGTGACTTCCATTTCAGTGCGCTTGTGTGTCTATCAGAACAATTTGATCCCCACTCCTGCACTGTTTTCTCCACCGCTTATTTGCCCTTTAAGCTGAGTTAGTTTCAAATTCAAATACTAACGTGGATCCAAACATGAAGTGATAGAAGCTAAGCTGCTAATACATTATGCAACAAAAAATTACTCCATAGCCAAGTTTATGAGAGGCTCCAATGAATGTTACGTATAAATGCGTAAACATAAAATGTCTCCAATTTTCCTCCTTAAGTAAGAAATGATAGATGAATTGTAACTATCTGTGCAAAGATCACTCAGTGGTGAAAGACTTAGCTGTTGGTGTTGATTCTTGTATGCCACACACACTTTCTGGTTTCCTAACGAACACTGACTTCTCTTAATTAAACAAATATATCATCTATACCTTGCAATTACAACTCAACAATTAAAATTTTGTAATTAGAAGAAGCATCATTTATTTTTGAGTGTGTAGAGTTGTTCATCATTCCCAATAACTAGAGAATGCGGGTGCCCCATAGTTCATAGGCTGTGCATGGAGGTAGTACTATATAATTCATCACCAGATACTACATGACAGGCAGGTTCAAAGTAAGCTGTGGCATTTTGACTTCTAAGCTTGATGAAGCATGTCTGAGTAAAACACTGTCTGTTACTATTTCATTATATTGGAACATGCACCTTCTCTTATGTAGACCTCAGTTAATGTTACTATTTATAACCTTGATGTTATCTTTGAACTAAATTTTATCTTCCCAGATCACCTACATAAATAAATCGATTTCACATTTTCTTTTGCTAGCTTTGATTAGTTATGTAGTTTGCCAGGATTTTCCATCAACCCTCTCTTGTAAAGTTCTGTTCTCATTCTTAGATCTAAAATATTTGACAGATAATAATCCATGCCTTCCTGCCATACCTGAAAATTTTCCTTGTCTTCATGAAGTAAACAGATTTCTACCTCAAAGGAAGGCAAATGTTCATGGCTCAGAGGTAAATTATCTACTGAACTCCAAATCGACTATATACAAAAAAATGTGCCTCTTAGCAATTCAGGTTACCCAGAAATACCACTAAAGATGAAGCAAACCCAACCTCGAGAAGTTCCAGTTTGGTAAGAAATCTCACCCTAAACTGACCCTCTGAAGAACCTGGTAAGAATTTTAAAGTCTAGCAAAATCTAACATTTCTCTTTATTTCTTATGACTGGGAGCCAGTATGATTACCTGAGTTTACTTTACCATTTTTACATATCAAAAAAGGCACAAAAAGTGAAATGACCTTGAACTTCAGAAAACTCCAGGAACATAAATTATAATGCAAAAATTATTTAGACAGCTTAGAAAGTAATCAACAAGCAAGAAAATTCAGTACATAGCTTATACCCAACGCCGTGGAGTGAATTCTTACCCATAGCAACCATATGGGACAGAGTAGAACTGTCTCAGGACTTCCAAGGCTGTAAATCTTTACAAAGGCAGACCACCACATCTCTCTCCTTTGAAGCTGCTGATGGGTTCAAACTGCTGAGCTTTTTGGTTAGCAGTGGAGTGCTCTAACCACAACACCACCAGAGGTCCTATGTAATGTATTTAAAAAAACAAAAAAAAAATTGCCATTCAGTCGATTCCAACCCATAGCAACCCAATAGGACAGAGGAGAACTGTCCCATAGGGATATACTATACAGATATGTTCAAATTCCAGTAATATTTTAGAAATAAGTAGCTTTAATCATCTGAGGAAAAAAGGCTTTTATCAAAAACAGAATTGAAAGAACAAGGACATTAGAATAGAATCTAAAGATTCCTAGACTTGGAAACAAAGGGATAAGTCCTTGAGGAGTACTTGGGAGCTTTATATCAACCCTAGTAGGCCACTAATTACTTTCACATTCTTTGAAACTGCCCAGGAAAGGTGAAATTGCCCAGATTAAGAGAAAAACAAGGTGGTAGAAAATAAAATGTGTAAAGATAGGGCAGAGAAGTTACAATGGTATTGGATGCTAGCTAGGAACCAGAATGATACTGGAGGAAATAATAGTTACAGAAACTTCATCAAGGAAGCTATAAATTACATAAACCATAAATTAGTTTGTCTCGAATATTAGGCATGTGTCTTACACTTATTACTTAAAAATCCCAAACCCACTGCTGCTAAGACAATTCCAGCTCACATTAACCCTACAGTACAGTGTAGCCTGTTCTATAGGGTTTCCAAGGCTGTAATCTTTGTGGAAGGCAACTGCCACATCTTCGTCTCATGGAGCACTGATGAATTTGAACCGTCAATCTTTTGGTTAGCAGTCGAGACCTTATCCACTGCTCCAGTAGGACTCCTTAATTATAGTCAGGTTGGAAGAAATTCCAGCTTTCAGTATCTGAATTACTGGTATTTGATTCTACATCTTCATCAACTGTACTGTATTGCTAAGTAGATTTTTGACATCTTATGATGAGAATGGTAAGTTTTAAATTTATGGCACTAGATATAACATACAAATATATGTACATAGCATGGATAGATGTGCTTGTAAAGATTACATCATGCAAAGTTATAGGTACAGAAACAGCAAGAGATGACACAGACACAGAGAGATACTGATCTCCATTTAAAATTTAAAATTTTATAGCATAAATCAAATTCAATTAAAGTGGTGAGAAATTACTTATAAGACATTTCCAAGATTTGTTATTCTTCATAATTATATCATTGGTTAAATTATGTCCCACAGAAATACATGCCAACTTGGCCAGGCTATGATTCCCAGTGTTAGGTGATTACTCGCCATTTTGTCATCTGATAATGATTTTCCTATATGTTGTAAGTTCTACTTCTATGATGTTAAGGAAGCAGGGTTACAGGTAGTTATGTTAATGAAGCAAAACTCAGTCTACAAGATTAGGTTGCATCTTAAGCAAATCTCTTTTGAGATATAAAAGAGAGAAATGAGCAGAGAGATAGGACCCTCCTGCCACAAGAAATGAGTGCCAGGAGCACATGTCCTTTGGACCAAGGCCCCCCGCATGGAGAAGCTTCCAAAGCTGATGACAAGCACTTTCTCCTAGAGCTGACAAGGACAGAAAGGCTTCTCCTGGAGCAGGCACTCTAAATTCTGACATCTAGCCTGCTGGGTTGTGAGAAAATAGATTTCTCTTTGTTAAAGCTATCCACTTGTGTTATTTCTCTTATACCAGTGATAGATAATGAAGACAATGTCATACTAAGACAGAGCTCTAGGAAGCCAGTTTGTATCAGAAAAGTAATAGTACAAGTGAATTTTAGAGTGTTGCGAATAGAGAAATCACACACACTGAGAGTCCAATGATGTGATTTTTAACCAAAGATTTGTCGCTAGCTAGCTAAGCTTTCTTGAGAAGATGAGTCCCCCCAGCTTGGAAGACACTTCATAGATGACTGGGGTAGAGAGCCCTCCTCAAAGTAGAGTTGACCTTAATGATGTGGAAGGAGTCAAGTTTTGAGGATCTTCATTTGCTGATGTGACATGACTCAAAATGAGGACAAACAGCTGAAAACAACCATTAATAACTGGAATGTGAAATGTATGAAATATGAATCTAAGAAAACTGGAAATTCTCAAGGTGAAATCGAATACATAAGCATCAATATTCTAGGCATTAGTAAGCAGAAATGGACTGTTACTGGTCTTTTTGAATCAGATAGTCACATGATCTACTGTGTCAGGAAAAACAACTTGAAGAAGAATGAAGTTGCATTCATCATCAAAAAGAACATTTCAAGATCTAGCCTGAAGTACAATGTTGTTGAGCCAAAAAGCGTTGTTAGTGATGGGATAATATCCATACTTCTACAAGGAAGACCAAGTGATACAACTATTATTCGAATTTGAATACCAAACACTAAGGCTACAGATGAAGAAATTGAAGAATTTTTGCCAGCTTCTGCAGTCTGAAAATGATTGACCACATAATCAGGATGCATTAATAATTACTGTTAATTGGAATGTGAAAGTTGAAAACAAAGAAGGATTGGTAGGCAGAAAATACATTGTTGGTGATAGAAATGATGCCACAGATCACATGATAGAATTTCGCAAGACCAATTACTTCTTCAGTGAGAATACCTTTTTTCAATGACATAAAAAGCAACTAAACACACAGACCTCACTAGATGGAATACACAGGAATCAAATTGACTACATCTGCAGAAAGAGATGATGGAAAAGTTCAATATCATCAGTCAGAAAAGACCAGGTACAAACTTGCTCCTGTGCAAGTTTAATCTGAAACTAAAGAAAATTAGAAGAAGTCCACAAGAACTGCACTACAACCTTAAGTATATTCCACCTGAACTTATACATCATCTCAAGAACAGATTTGCTGCACTGAACACTAATGACTTAAGATGAGTTGTGGGATGGTATCAGGACATCATACATGAAGAAAGTAAGAGGTTATCAAAAAGGCAGGAAAGAAAGAAAAAAACAAATTGGATGTTGGAAAGGACTCTGAAACTTGCTCTGGAAGGCTGAGTAGCTAAAGTAAAGGAAGAAATATTGAAATAAAAGAACTGAACAGAAGATTTCTAAAGGCAGCTCAAGAAGACAAAGTCAAGTATTACAATGACATGTGCAAAGAGGTGGAGACGGAAAACCAAAAGGAAAGAACACTGAAGAACACTCAAACTGAAAGAACTAAAGAAAAACTCAAATCTTTGTATGTAATGTTAAGGGATTCTACAGAGAAAATATTAAATGACACAGAAAGTGTAAAAAACAATGGAAAGAATATATAAAGTCATTATACCAAAAAGAATTGGCCAATGTTTAACTATTCCAAGAGGTAGCAAATGATCAGAAGCCAGTGGTACTGAAAGAATATGAAGCTTCACTGAAGACATTGGCAAAAAACAAGGCTCCACGAATTTAAGGAATATCAATCAGGATGTTTCAGTAAAGGGATGAAACACTAGAAGCACTCATTTGTCTATGCCGAGAAATTAGCAAGACAGCGAAATGGTCAACCAACTGGAAAAAAAGCAACATTTGTGCCTATTCCCAAGAAAGATGATCCAACTGAATGCAGAAATTAATATCACACACAAATAAAATTTCTCTAAAGATCATTCAAAATCAGCTTCAGTTTATGGACAGGGAACAGTTTATGGACAGGAAACTGCCAGAAGCTCAGGATGAATTCAGAAAAGGATGTGGAACCAGGGATACCATCGCTGATGTCAGGTGGATCTTAGCTGAGAGCAGAGAATACCAGAAAGATGTTTACTTGTGTTTTATTGACTATGCAAATGCGTTCAATTATGTGGATCATAACACATTATGGATAGCACTGTGAAGAATAGGAATTTCAAAACAATTATGCTCATGAAGAATCTGCACATGGATCAAGAGAATACTGCTTGGTTTACAGTCAGGAAACTTGTGTGTCAAGGTTGTACCCTTTTGCCATATCTATACAATCTGTATGCTGAGCAAAAAATCTGAGAAGCTGAGCTATATGAAGAGCAGGGCATCATGATTAGAGGAAGATTCATAAACCATCTGTGTTATACAGATGACACAACCTTGCTTGGTGAAAGTGAAGAAGACTTTAAACACTTACTGATGAAGCTAAAAGACCACAGCCTTCAGCACAGATTACACATCTTCACAACTGGACCAATAAGCAGCAACATGACAAACAGAGAAAAAATTGATGTTATCAAGGATCTCATTTTACTTGGCTACACAATCAACAACCATAGAAGCGGCAGTCAAGAAATCAAAAGACAGAGTGCATTAGGCAAATTTGCTAACAAAACATGCATATATATATCTCTCTCTCTTTAAAGTGTTGAAAAACAAAGATGTCACTTGAAAACTAAAGGTGTGCCTGACCCAAGCCATGATATTTTCAATTGCATTATATCCATGTGAATGCTGGACAACAAATATCAGAAGACAGAAGAATTGATGCCTTTGAACTGTGGGGTTGAAGAAGAATATTGATTATACCATAGACTGCCAAAAGAATGAACAGATTTGTCTTGGAAGAAGTACAACCAGAGTGCTCCTTCAAAGCAAGGATGGCAAGACTGCTTCTTGTGCACTTTGGGCATGTTGACAGGAGGGATCAATCCCTGGAGAATGACAGCTCCTTGGTAAAGCAGAGGGTCAGTGAAAAGCAGGAAGATTCTCAGAGAGATGGACTGACACAGTGGCTGCAAAAATGAGCTCAAGCATAACAATGATTTGAGCATGGCACAGGACCGGGCAGTGTTGCAGTCTATTGTCGCTATAAGCCGCTATAAGTCAGACCCAACTTGATGGCACCTAACGACAACATATCTCAATTCCCCCTTGAAAATTGCCCTTTTCTTTTAGATTTTCTTCTCTAGCATGAAACTTTCTGTAACTAGACCAAGATCATCTATATCAAACTTCAAAAATAAGAGAAATTCAGAGTTAAATTCTAAGTGCCCTGAAACCTTTGCCCTTGACTTTAGCTATGACATCAGGCACTCTAACATCAGAGACCTCTACAACATTATATGCTGCTTCCCCATCCCACCCCACCCCTACCCCCGGTCTTTCCTTCCCACTTTTCATCTTTCTGATTGTTTTCTTACCGAGATGTCCAGCATCATATATTGATCAACATCTGGGGGCTACTGACTTACTGGTCAGCATAAAGTAGCCTGTGAATCTTTTCTGAACTGGTCTGGATTCCAGATTTTTGGAAATGACAAAGGCCCACAGGTCTAATATAGTAAAAGTTATAGAACACAGGAAAAGTAATCTTTTCTCAAAGATTAAAAGAAGAAAACCAATATATCTCAGACAGTAATTTCAGGATGTTGTGAACATTCCTATACAAAATACCTTTTTAAATCTTTCCCTTGTTCTCTCTCTCTCTCTCTCTCTCTCTCTCTCTCACACACACACACACACACACACACACACACAAACTCACATTCACCTATGTAAATATTGTGTATAATCAATATTCTCTAGCTTCTCTAAGTGCAACCTTCTCCTCAGAATCTTTTCCATCTGAGAAAGATAAAAATATCACCTTGGAACAAAAGCCTGGAAAAGCAGTTAACACAAAGTGATTTGCAGTCTCTACACAACTTCTTGTAGGTTCCTTAGAAATCAATCCATATGAATAAGTTCAGTATTTCTAGAAAACAACATCAGTTCTTACCTCTGCATTTTCCTGAAAAGAATACTAAAGATGAGGGAAAATTTTAACTCTTGCTTTAAAATAAGACAGACAATGAAATAGTGAAATCTAGTAAACCACCTTTCTATCCACTGCTGTCACCCACAAAACTCCATGCAGGGAGCATTTCTGTTACAAAAAAATAAAATAAAATACCGTAATAAAAATAAACGGTGATTTCAGCTAGAAGTTACTGAAAAGAATGTGCTCAATAGACCCATTGCTGTTGATTCCAGATCATCGATGCCCTTTATGACAAATAGAACTGCCCCATAAATTTCCAAGGAGTGGCTGATGGATGTGAACTGATGACCTTTTGGTTAGCAGCCACAGCTCTTAACCACTATACCACCAAGGTTTGACCATGTATTTTATTAGAATCATGCAGAGCTGCTCAGAGCAGCTTTATAATCTGCACGAATTATTAACTCTCAAAACATCTTGATTAGAGAATAAATAGATAATAGTCAAACAAGAACAAGTCACATTACTTTATTACCTGGACCAACTCTTACAGAAAATTTTAAGGAATCAGGTATGACATGTGACTGATTGCTTGCTAGAGTCACAAAGGACTATGTTTTTGTTTCTTTTTCTTCAACAAAGCAATTTTTCCTTTGCTCCAACTCTGATCCTATTCCTACCTTCAATGATCCTTAAATACAAAGAATCAGAACAGATATTCACCAAAGTGTATGCCTTTAGTCATTTTATACTTATGCATTAAATGAGTGAAGTGGTACATCAACACAGAACTGTCAAAAATTCAATCACAATTCAGAAGAGAACATGGAAATAGGGATACCACTGCTGATGTCAGATGGATCTTGGAAGAAGGCAGAGAATACCAGAAAGATATTTTCCCATCTTTTATTGCAAAGGCAATCAACTGTGTGGAACATAACAAATTATGGATAATACTGTGAAGAATAAGAATTTTAGAACATTTAATTGTTCTCACGCAGAACTTGTACATAGTAAATGAGGCAGTAACTCAAACAGCACAATGGGATAGTGTGTGGTTTAAAATCAGAAAAGATATGCATCATGGATGCATATTTCACCATTTTTACACAATCTGTATGTCAAAGAAATATTTCAAGAAATTGGATGACATGAAGAAGAATTTGACATCAAGATTGGAGGAAGAATCATTAACAACCTGCCGTATGCAGATAATACAAACTTGCTTGCTGAAAGTGAAGAGAACTTGAAGCACTTACTAATAAAGATCAAAGACCACAGCCTTCATTATGGATTACACCTTAACGTAACACAAAATCCTCATAACTGGACCAATAAGCAACATCGTGACAAACAGAGACTATACTGAAGCTGTCAAGAATTTCATTCTACTTGTATTCAGAATTGGAAACAAAGGAATTAAAACAATGGGCTAATCTGCTGCTAGAGACCTCTTTAAAGAGTAAAAAAGCAAAAATGTCGCTTTGAGGAATAATGTGCATCTGATCCGGTGTCTTCAGTCACCTCATATGCATACAGGAGATGGACAATAGAGTAAAGATCATCAAAGAAAAACTGATACCTTTGAATTATAGTGCTGGCAAAGAATGCTGAACACACCATGGACTTTCAGAATAATGCACAAGTCTGTTTTGGAAGAAACACAGCCATAACGCTCCTTAGAAGGAAAGATGGCAAGGTTTCATCTCACCTACTCTGGGCATATTATTAGAAGAGACCGGTTCCTGGAGATGGACATTGTGCTCGCTAAAGTAGAGGCCAGGCAAAAAACAAAAATACTCTGAGTGAGATGGATTGACACAGTGGTTAGAACAATGGGCTCAAACATAGCAATGATTGTGAGGATGGCACAAGTTGAGGCAGTGTTTCATTCTGTTGTAAACAGGGACACAATAATTTGGAACTCACTCAATGTCTCCTAACAGCAACAACTTAGTGAACCTCAGTACATCACCAGAATCTGTAGCCCCAGGATGCTAAGGAGCTGTGACAAGGAGGGAAAATTTACAAAGTTTATTATATCATTCTTTGCTCCCAAAAATATATAAAAGCTACCAGATAATCAATTTTAGCATCTCAGGAGAAGCCTTGGTCGTTTAATGGCTAAGTGCTCAGTTGCTAACTGAAAGGTCTGTGGTTTGAACCTTTCCGAGTCTCTGCAAGAGAAACTTGTGGCAATCTGCTTCTATAAATAGTACAGCCTTAGCAAGAGGCTAACTGAAAAGCTCCTGCTCCTGGAGATGAGATGGGAAGGCAGAGGAGGGAAAGGAGCTGGTTGAATGGACTCAGGAAGTACACGGTGTGAGGAGGACTGTGCTGCCACACTATAGAGAAAGCAACTAGGGTTACATAACAATGGGTGTGCGTGATTTTGAATGAGCAACTGACTTGAATTGTAAACTTTCAGTTACAGCAAAAGAGAAAAAAGGAGAGAGGGAGAGGAGGGAGGAAGGAAGGAAGGAGAAAGAAGATAGAAAGAAAAGAGTGAGAAAGAAGAACAAAAGACAGGAAGGAAGGAAGGAAGAAGGGAGGGAGAAGAAAGAAAGAGAGAGAGAGAGAGAAAGAAAGATTACAGCCTTGAAAAACCCCATGGGGCAGTTCTGCTTTGTCCGGTAGGGTCACTATAAGTCAGAATCACCTTGATGACAATAGGTTTTTGGTTTGGTTAGCATCTCAGGAAAATTAGGGGAACATTAGAAGTTTACTTTAAAAAAAAAGTACTGATACATTCTACACATAGATAAAAACACAACAGAAAGTGAAAGAAAGAAGCCCTAGTAATCAACTGTTAATTAGAAGGTTGGTGGTTTGAAACCACTAGTGGATTCACAAGAGAAGAATGTGGCAGTCTATTTTTGTAGAGATTTACAGCTTCAGAATCACTCAGAGTTTACCAGGAATCATAACTGACTTGATGGCAGTGGGTTCAGGTTTTCTTTATTTTTATTATTTTCCTTGTTTGTTTCTGGTTTAAGTGAAAGATCTGTATACAAATCTCTGTACAATCTCCTTGCATTTGTATAACAAAGAAAAGAAATAAAGAACATATATTTACTTGGGTTTGCATGTGTATTGAAATTATCTGGAAGAATAAACCAGAAAGTCAGTGTTAACCTGTTGCAAGGATGAGAACTGAACCATGGAGGACAGAGATAAAGAGGACAGGTATTCACTAAATTTTTTTTCTTCAATATTTTTGAAGTTTGACTACATAGCCTACTTTTTTAATGTTTTAATAGTAATTTGCCATGATACTTCCATATCACTATATCTTATTTTTCTGTTCCCTCTGTAGCTTATTCTAAGCATATTTTTTCATTTCCAAAATTTCTAGATTTATTTTTCCATAGCCGCTCTTCTTTGTTTCCCAACTTATTTTTTTCAAGGAAGATTTTCTTTCATTTATACTGTAGCGATCCTCAATGTATAAAATTACAATGAAATTTTTTTTTAATTAAGTTTATCTAATAGATTTTATGTTTTCATTTTTATTTATATTGGCTCTCTTAGACTGTATTCTTGTTTTCTAGGATTTGTGTCTATGGACTCTTTTGGATGAAAAGATGCTTGCTTCTCCTTTTGTTATTTCCCTTTTCTGTCTTTTATCTCTCTGCTCATTTTCCAAAGTTCAGTATTTTCAGTTGCCTCATCTTAACTGTGAGCTGTACAGAAGCAAATCATATGAAACCTGGGGAATTTCTGTTCCTCAGTGACATAGAAGCTATGGTAGATGAGCCAAAAAAAAAAAACACTCACTGCCATCGAGTGGATTCCAATTCATAGCAACCCTATAGAACAGAGCAGAACTGCCCCACAGAGTTTCCAAGGAGTACCTGGCAGATTCAAACTGCTGACCTCTTGATTAGCAGTCATCGCACTTAAGTACTATGCTACCAGAGTTTCCATGACAGATGAAGACAGAAAAAAAAGTAATTTGATGCAATTCTGTATCCGACACTAAGTCTCTCCTAAATCCAGCATGTTATATAAACCTTACCTACAACTTTTAAACCACATTTCTTAAGCCTCTGAACTCCAGTCCCAAGTACTGACTCTTGCTCTGGTCCCTTTTAAACCCCTAAACCAGTTTTAGATCCTGGTTTTGTGCCTTATTAAGAAATTCTGGTGGCATAGAGGTTAAGAGCTACAGCTGCTAACCAAAAAGATCAGGAGTTCAAATCCACCAGAAGCTCCTTGGAAACTCTATGGGGACTTTCTGTTCTGTCCAAAAGGGTTTCAGTGAGTCATAATCAATGGAGGTTTATTAGGGTTTGGTTTATTATTATTATTATCATCATCATTATTTGCCTCAGGAGTCACTGAGTGGCACAAGTGATTAAGCACTGGACTACTCAGTGAAATGCCAGCCATTCGAATTTACCCAGAGCCCCGCAGAGGAAAGTCCTGGCAATCTATTTCTAAAATGTCACAGTCATCGAAAATTCTATACTCGGCTCTACTCTGAAACACATGAGGTCATCATAAGTTGGAGTCAACTAAATAGCAATTCATTTGAGTTTTTGGTATGTTTATTTTGGTTGGCTGGTTGGTTGGTTATTTTCTTTAGAGCCTTGAATATATAGCCCTCTGCATTAGACCTACTCTTGGTTCTTAAAAAACAAACCATGCCTTTCTAGTTTTGTCTCTTAATATTTTATCCACAATTGCTTAAATTGATTTAAATAAAACTAAGGCATGAAACCAAACTTGTTAAATAATCTTCACTAAAACTCCAGTGAAAACACTATGAATTTTTTTATATATAAAATACATTGAATAAAAAATAAAGATAAATTTAAGATCTAGGGAAAATATGGATATAATAGAAAGATAAGAGCAGAAGGGAAATAATACCAGCTGGACATAAAATAAAACTCTCATAGTTACCGATTGAGGCTGCAATTTGTTAACTCATTTTCTTCCTGTCAAAATAAGAAGAGAAATAAAATCTGTTTCTAAATTTGAGCCACAAAGGGAAAAAGAGTGTATCTCATTCTTGAATAGAAAGAGCTTTTCTTGATTCTTAAATTCAGATAAATGTTGGCATTTGTCTTCATATAGAAGTTACTGAATATGGAAAACGTCAATTTCCTCAGCAACATTTCACAGGAAATGCAGTGTAGGTGTTTAAGAAAGGGTTTCATTGCATTTTTCAATGTGACCTGAGATCATGACACCAAAGTACAACTTAGTGAAGGCAATTCTATTGGTGACAAGACCAGCCTAGTCAAATATATATCTTCCTGATTGTCTTGTTTTATAGGTGACAAAAATCTAAAACATCTGCCATAGTGTTTGTAAGTCAGGAGTTTAAGATCATCTTCATCTTTTGTATTTCTTTTATTAATGCTTTTTGAAAAAGATGAAAAGCAAAAAGTTTGCTTTTTTTAACTGATTAGGGAGAATACTGATAATCTCTAATGAATATACTACAAAATTAACGCTAGAACATAATGAGACTGACATCCTTTTGTAAAAGAAAGCAAACAGATGCTCAGGGTCTTTATGCTCTTAAAAGAGAAAATTCCAAACAGCTTATGTCATTTATTTCCTTAAATATTTAACATGTTAGACATGAAAATGGAGAAATTTTTAAAATATGTGCTCAATTTAAAACAACAATAAATAATAAATAAACCCATTACGTTTTGATGTAAATAGTATATTTTCAAGAAAAAATAATTAATCTTTCCAACAAAAGATTTAATGATCACAGTGGCACTGTTTTATATTTTTACAAAACTCTAATGTTTGGCTTAGTAGAAAACAACTACATTCTCACATCTGCTTAAATATTCAATCTTTCAAAATATGTTACTTTAATTAAAGCATACTATTAAAAAATCTAAGCTCACATAAATGTAATCGAAAAATAGCAAGTATTTTAACAGCATTTGGAGATATTTGGAGCCATTTTCTTTGATACTGGTAACCCTGGTGGTGTAGTGGTTAAGAGTCACAGCTGCTAACCAAAAGATCAGCAGTTTGAATCCATCATGTACTCCCTGGAAACTCAATGATGTAGTTATATTCTGTCCTGCAGGGGTATGAGTCAGAATCCACTCAATGGTAACAGGTTTGGTTTGAGTTTTCTTTGATACTACAACAAAGCTTGACAAGTACACATTTTATTAAAGTTTAATTGCAGAGTGGAATTTGAAACTCCAGTGCTTAACTTTCATTTTGAATGGATTTTTTTCCTATGCATGATTTTGTAACATCATGTATTAGTCATTTGGAAAACAGTTAATTGAGTTATGCAAAGCTTCTAACTGTTGACACATTTCACTTTATGATGTCAAGAATCACAGTCTTTTAATATTACCACCCATCTCATTAATAAGACTTCTAATTTTTTGTAAGCCGTCAAACTCAGAGTGACAGTTATAAGCTTTCCAAAATTCTAGATTCCACCTGAGAGCTCAAATTTTATTATAGGCAAAAGTACTGTTAACTGTGAAATGACAGGCTCACCTTAATGATTCTTGAGAAAATAATATCTAAATCTGAATAACCCTACTTTATCTATCAGTCCTTCTTTCAAATAAATATGCTCTGCCAAGAAAACTGGACATAAGTTTTTCCTCAAGACAATCATCGTAGTTCATTATGCAGCAGTATATTTCCTATTTTATTATACAGAGCACTAAAATGAAGGTACTCATGAGTCAGGTTTTAATAATTTTTGCTGTTTCCTCAAAGACATTCTTAAGTAGAACTGGTGGGTTTTTTTTTTCCTAATGTGACTACATGGCAGTGAAAATACAGTAACTACTTCTATAGTTCGGTGCTATTGTTCCGGTTTTCAATAAGGTAACAGCAATTTTACCCACCACTGTTTCTGCAATGCCAGAGCAAATATCAACACAGTGAAAAAGGCAAATAACATCTTAGCATTCCTATGACAACAGTTTTGACATCTTGGACCCCATGGGATATATAAGAGTACATAGACCATGACTGGAATGCCTCACTCTAAAATTTTTTTCTTTATTTCACATTGCTAAAGAGGACAAAGTATAGCTGTTGGTTTTTGTCTGTGCAAGTTTAAGACATGATCCTGGATCATGAGTCAAAATTGTGAGTCAAAATTGACTCCATGGCAACAGGTTTTATTTTTTGGCTTGGTAGAACAAGTTTCATACTGCTTTGACAATACATATATCAAAATTGGAACAATACAGAGAAGATTAGCATGGCTCTTGTGCAAATTTGTGTAACATTCCATATTTTTTTGTTTTTTGTTTTTGGAGCTCTAGCCTGCAGTGGTTAAAGTGCTCAGCTGCTAATAGGAAAGGTCTGCCGTTGGAAATCACCAGATACTTTGAAGAAGAAAGATAAGGCACTGTTTCCATACAGATTACAACCTTGAAAACCCCATAGGGAAGTTCTACTCCATCTCACAGGGTCACTGTGAGTCATAATGGACTCTACAGCAATGATCTCCAGTAGCACAATCATTAAAGCACTCAACTGCTAATGGAAAGGTTGGTGGTTAGAAACCACCAGCAGCTCTGTGGGAGAAACAGATGTCAGTCTGCTTCCATAGAAATTTACAGACTTGGAAACTCTATGGGGTCTCCATGAGTCAGAATCTACTTGATAGCAATCTGTTTTGTTTGTTTGTTTTGAGGAACAATTCTACTGAATTATTGTATTAAAAATATTAATAGTTTTGCTTAATAGCAAAAATGAATATCAATAGGAAAGAAACAACTGATCAAAACAATTGAAAGTATTGTAACAAAGACTTAAATAAAAAAGTTCCCATTGGAATGGTTTCTAAATGTGTTTATTTAAAACCTTCTTTCAGTGCTAGGTTTTAACTTGGCATTTGAGTTTTTTAATACTACAAATGTGTTATTTGTGTCAACTACTAACCATTTAAACAATGAAGACATTTTATCATTTGGGAAGGCCAGGGTCGCCATGAGTCAGATTTGGGAAGAGAGTTGACATTTAGTTGAAAACCACATTTTTCACAGATCACTTGCTGGACCTGCCCTGCTGCACCATTGCTGAGCAACTGGCCCTGCCTTTTGGGCAAGGAGGTGAAAAATATCATGACCACAGAGGAGTAAACAACAAAAAGCATATGCTCAGCAGTTTTGGGGTTCCTCTGACAGCATGGCCCCTGCCCTGATGCTGCCCTTTCCCATAAATTATAACAAAGGTCCACTCTTTGGACAGGAATGGATTGGACTTGGCAAGGCAGAGTGACCATATATTGGAAGCACTTTATGGTTCTATACATCTATAGGATATCATCTTGCTGACCTCTGGCTGGAGGAAGGGGAGTGGGTGGACAGCAGGGGAAAGGAGACTGTTGGGAGGATGAGACATGTATGGAGCAGAGAGGAATAGTGTGCTGTCACCAAACAGGAGAGCAGTGGAAGCTGCATATAGGGGGGCATGTAAATTTATATGTGAATGTACATTTTCACTCAGTTATGTTAAATAAAAATTAAAAAAAAAAAAGCATATGCTCAGCTTGCTCCAGCATAACCAAACAAAACAAAAGACAGCATGAAACAAACAGATCTACAATCAATAAACAAAGAAAATAACTGCTATATGGCCCCCAAACAGAAGGCAATATCAACACATATAAAAAGGACAGGAAGGTTCCCATATATGTCCAAGGTGAAATACCGAATGTCTTTCCAGTGAAGGAAATGGCACTAGAACTATCTGATAGGGAAATCAATTCTCTAATATTTAGAACTATCCAAGAGTTGAAACAAAAGTAGACAAAAATGAGAAAAAAATAAACAAATTAATGGAAAAGACAGAGAAATTCATGGAAAAATTCTTGAAAACGATGTTAAAATCCTAAAATAATTTCACAACTAGAAATCATGCAAGAACAAAAATTGGAAATCCAAATGACAAACAGTAAGATTTCAGAAATGGACAGCATCCTTAAAGTGCTTAGGAACAGGTTTACAGGATCAGTGAAATTAAAGATAACCACTAGGATACATCTCTGTTTGAGGAGAAAACAGAAAAAGAATGAAGAAACTCTGAGCATTATGTGAGAGAGGATATAATCAAAAGCAAAAATGTGAAAGTTATTGGAGTTCCAGATGAGGCTCAAAAAACTCAGAGAAGATTACTGAAAAATGCTGACAAAAATTGCCCTAAGACCATAAAAGATGAAAAGCTGACCATTCAAGAAGTTCAAGGAACCCCATATAGGATGGACCCTAAAAGAAAATCACCAACTCATATCATAATCACACTCAATAAGATTCAAAACCAGACAAAAATTCTCAGAGCATCTCAAGAAAAGCAAATAGTCACATTTGGGGGAAACAATAAAAGTAAGCTCAGCAGAAACTATGCAAACAAGAAAGCAATGAGAAGATACATATAAAACCTTGAAAAAAAATTGCCAGCCAAGAGTAACACAGCCTATGAAAGCTGTAAAGTGAATAAGGAAGACAGAAGAATTGACACCTTTGAATTGTGGTGTTGGAGAAGAATATTGAATACACCATGGATTCCCAAAAGAACAAATAAATCTGTCGTGGAAGAAGTACAACCAGTGTGCTCCTGGAAAACAAGGATGGTAAGACTGCATCTTACATACTTGGGAAACATTTTTAGGAGGGATCCATCTATGGAGGAGGACATCATGCTTGGTAAAGTAGAGGGTGAGCAATAAAAGAGGAAGACAAGATGGATTGACATGGTGGCTGTAACAATGAGCTTAAGCAAAAACAACCGTGGGCATGGCACAGGAATGGGCAGTGTTTTGTTCTGTTATGTACACAATGGCTATGAGTTGGAACCAACACAGCGGCACCTAAAAACAAAAAGAATAATATAGCCTACAAAACTCTCATTCAAATATGATGATGAGATTAGAACATTTCCAGATAAACACAGATTAAGGAATATGTAATAACAAAACTAAATTTACAAGAATTATTAAAGAGACTCCTTCACTGTGAGAACAAACAATATCAGACCACAGCCTAAATCTAGGAAGAAAGACTGTACCAGACAGATACCAACCCAGGAAGTGAACACTCAAAGGCTATCCAAAACCAAAAAAATTACAAGGAAACAGAGAAGTTAATCTGTCAATGACAATAATGTGAGAACAATACAACAGGGAATAAATGGTGTCGATGCAGAATTTTCTAGTGGAGTTGAAGGCAAGGTACAATAAAGCAACAATAAACTGATCAAACCAAGGAAGAGAAGGGTAAATTTCAGAATAACCACAAAGAAAGTTGATAAAGGGGGCAGAGTCAAGATGGCAGACTAAGCACACATCTTCTTACATCCCTCTGGAAACCAAAATCAGAATTGATAATCAAATGGAGTCTTCTGATCACCTAATCAGCCTCAGGACACGGCACAGGGCTGTTAATTGGGACTTTATACCACTGAGCGAAAACCCTCCTCTCTTTTACTGACTCCAGCTCCTGGCTAGCCCTGGCTCTCACAAACAGAAGGCAAATGCACCATTTTGACTTTTTTTTTCTGTCTTGGCTGGCAGGTGGAGCTGGGTCTTGCCTAGCGGCTAGACTCAGATGCACTGCTGGCGGGATAGGCAGGCGAAATTCCCATATTCTGAGAGCCAGGCTTAAGACTCTGTTAATCTAGCCACTTTGAGCCTTTCGTTTTATATCTGCATCAGCGGGGTTTGAAAGCAATTCCGCAGTCAGTGTGCGGGCCGCCATGTTGGGTATCGAGATTTTAGCGGGACATAATTCTTAGCCTGGGAGCCATCGCCTGCAAACAGCACAGCGCTTCTCCAACAGAAAAGCAGTAATTTTTCCAGTGCCACCTATGTTGCAGGCCCTCCAACAGAAGCAGAGGAATCGCTACCTCTGGGCACCTTTAGCCCCTCTGTCTGCTGCCTGCGTGGAGGACGCCATCTTGGATACAGTGGCCGCAGCTGAACCTAATTCTTAGCTTGGGAGCCAGAGCCTGCCCACAGGACAGCGCTTTTCTATCACAAAAGCAGTACTCGACGCAGTGTCAGCTAAGGCTAGACCCTGTCACCAGAGGCCAACAGGGCAGTAGCATTGCTGCATTATGAACTAGTTTGTTATCATCTGGGGTTGGATAGGGTGGTGCTTACGTTGTCAGTTGAGAAGAGGGACCTCTATACCTGAAAACCTAACTGACTTGTGAAGTGGTCAGATACCTTTTGCTTTACATTTTAAGACAGCCTAGAGAAACATTTGCAATCCATCCTCACAGTACCTCTTCCAGCCTCTACTTACTCACAAGGGATCCAAAAAGCAACGGACACTTGTGGCATACAAGAAATCACCCATGGCTTCAGAAGGCTCCCAAACAAAACAACCAAGGAGTTTTCCAGATGAAGAAGCCTTTATGAAAGTATCAGAAAGTGAATACAAAATGACTATATACAGAGCCCTTCTAGATCTTATACAAAATGTAGCAGAACAAAATGAAAAATTAAGCAAGCTGTTCGATGTGATGGAACACCAGTACTCTGAAATTCAACAGATCAAGAAGAAAATCAAAGACATAGAAACTTCCATGCAAAGCCAAGAAAACAGAATGGAACAAACAGAGAAAAGAATTTCAGACTTGGAAGACAGAGCTACTGATGCCAGCATCTATGAACAGAAATCAGAAAAAAGAAACAAGAAAAATGAAGAAATGTTAAGAAGCACGTGGGACTCTATTAAGAGGAACAATCTTCAATTAATTGGAGTCCCTGAACAGGGTGAGACATCTGAGAACACAGAGAGTATTGTTGCTGAGCTGCTGAAAGACAACTTCCCAGAAATCATGAAGGAAGAGAATATAGACATCTCAGATGCTTATCGTATGTCGCCCAATATAGATCTCAAAAGAAAGACTCCAAGATATATTACAATCAAGCTTAACAAAATGAAACATAAGCAGCAACTCTTAAAGGTAGCAAGACTCAAGGCAAAGCTAACATTCAGAGGGAAACCCTGTAGGCTCTCATTAGATTTCTCAGCAGAAACCATGCTGGCACAGAGACAGTGGCACGACACAGTCAAAGTCTTGAAGGAGAAGAACTTCCAACTAAGAATTATATATCCTGCAAAACTATCTTTCAAATATGAAAATGAAATTAAGACATTCCCAGATAAACAGAAACTCAGAGACTTTGTAAAAACCAAACCCAAACTACAAGAAATACTGAAAGAAGTTCTTGGTTTTGGCTTAGAAGAACGAAAAAACTAACTTTATATTTCAGAACGACACACTACTCAATACTCTACTCACTTAGTGAAGGCTCCAAAGTAAATCACAGCTTTGATTTGGAAAGAAGCAATCCAGTGATCATCATGAAAACTATGGTGTCATCATAATAAAAAGAGGGATATACTACAGTTGTTACAGTCCTTCCAGATGGAGAGGAAGATGATAAGACTGGTAGTAATTAAAATTGGGTTTATATATAGTTTATTAAGGGGGATCATAGGGGCAGTTGTAAAGCACAACAAAGACATATCATACCATTTCAAGAAATGTAACACAGGAATCTCGACAACCACAAAACCAGCTCTGAAAAAGGTGAAAAATCAACTCAGAAAAAAGAATGTCCCAGAGCACACTAATAAGAACAACAGAGAAAACATCAACATAAAAATAAACATATCACAATGGCAGCAGTGAACACACACCTATCAATAATTACATTGAATGTGAATGGACTAAATGCTCCAGTAAAGAGATACCGAGTGTCATCTTGGATCAAAAGACATGACCCATCCATATGTTGTCTACAAGAAACTCACTTGAGACCTAAAGATAGGAACAAACTGAAAATTAAAGGATGGAAGAATATATATCAAGCTAACAATGAACAAAGAAGAGCAAGGGTGGCAATTCTAATCTCAGACAAAATCAATTTTAATTTCAAATCCACCATTGTGGACAAAGATGGACACTATTTATTGCTGAAAGGTTCAGTACACAAGTAAGACTTAACTGTATTAAATATTTATGCACCTAATATCAGAGCACCTAAATATGTCGAAGAAACACTGACTATGCTCAAAAGAGTGTTAGATGACTCCACAATAATACTGGGAGACTTTAACACTCCACTCTCATTACTAGACAGATCATCTAGAAAAAAGCTCAGTAAAGATACAGGCGACCTCACTGACACAATTAACCAACTAAACCTCATTGATATATACAGAACTTTCCACCCATCAGCAGACAACTACACCTTCTTCTCCAGTGCACATGGAAAATTCTCCAGAATTGACCATGTGATAGGCCATAACGCAATGCTCAACAAAATCCATACCACTGAATTACTGCAAAGCATCATCTCAGATCATAAAGCCATCAAAGTTGAAATCAATAGCAGAAAAAACATAGATAGAAAGTGGAACACTTGGAAACTGAACAACATCTTGCTCAAAAAAACATGGGTTATAGAGGAAATCAAGGATGAAATAAAGAAATTCATGGCTTCCAATGAGAACGAAAACACTTCCTACCAGAATCTACGGGATACAGCCAAAGCAGTGCTCAGAGGTCTGTTTATCTCCATAAATGCACAGATCAGGAAGGAAGAAAGAAACCAAATCAAGGAACTAACCCTACAGCTTGAACAAGTAGAAAGAGAACAACAGAGGAACCCCTTAGGTACCAGAAGAAAGGAGATCATAAAGATAAGAGCAGAGCTAAATGAATTAGAGAATAGAAAAACAATTGAAAAGACCAAAAGCTAGTTTTTTGAAAGATCAAGAAAATTGACAAACCACTGGCTAAACTTACTAAAGAAAAGCAGAAAGGGAAATAAATAACCCAAATTAGAAATGAGAGGGAAGTTGTCACCACAGATCCAACAGAAATCAAAAATATCATAACAGAACACTATGAAAAACTGTACTGTAACAAATTTGAAAACCTAGGGAAAATAGACAAATTCCTTGACTCATACCACCTACCCAAATTTTCGCAACGTGAAGCAGAACTACTTAATAAACCCATCACAAAGGAAGAGATTGAAAAGATCATCAAAACACTGCCAACCAAAACAAGTCCGGGTCCAGATGGCTTCACTGCAGAATTCTACCAGGCATTTAGAGAACAGTTATCTCCAATACTGCTGAGACTATTTCACGGTATAGAAAGGGATGGAGTACTCCCAAATTCATTCTATGAAGGCAGCATAACCCTGATACCTAAGCTGGGGAAAGACCCAATAAAGAAAGAGAACTACAGACCGACATCACTCATGAATCTAGATCCAAATATCTTCAACAAAATTCTTGCCAATAGAATACAACAACATATCTAGAAAATAATCCATCATGACCAAGTGGGATTCATACCAGGGATGCAAGGCTGGTTTAACATCAGAAAAACAATCAATGTGATTAACCACATAAATAACACAACAGACAAGGATCACCTGATTTTGTCCATTGATGCAGAAAAGGCATTTGATAAAGTCCAACAGCCATTCATGCTAAAAACTCTTAGCAAAATGGCCATAGACGGCAAATTCCTCAACACAATAAGGGCCATTTATACAAAACCAATTGCCCACATCATCCTGAATGGAGAGAGACTGAAAGATTTTCCCTTGAGATCAGGAACTAGACTACAAGGATGCCACTCTCACCTCTCCTATTCAACATTGTGCTAGAAGTTCTAGCCAGAGCAATTAGACAAGACCAAGAAATAAAGGGCATCTGCCTCAGCAAAGAGGAAGTTAAAATCTCCCTGTTTGCAGATGATATGATTGTATACGCAGAGAATCCCAAGAAATCTGTAAGTAAGCTACTCAAACTGATAGAAGAGTTCAGCAAAGTCTCAGGATACAAGATAAACATAAGTAAATCAGTAGGATACCTTTATACCAACAACAAGACTGTTAAGGAAGAAATTATCAAATCAATACAGTTTATGACAGCCCCTACGAAGATAAGGTACCTAGGAATTAATCTAACCAGAGAAACAACAGACCTTTACAAAGAGAACTACAAGCCCTTACTACAAGAAACTAAGAGAGACTTAGATAAATGGAAAAACATACCCTGCATCATGGACAGGAAGACTTAACATTGTGAAAATGTCTATTTTACCCAAAGCAATTTATTTATATAATGCAATCCCAATACAAGTTCCAGCATCATTTTTTAATGAGATGGAGAAACAAATCACCAATTTTGTTTGGAAAGGGAAGAAGCCCCAGATAAGTAAGGTACTACGAAAGAAGAGGAACACACTGGGAGGCCTCTCATTACCCGACCTTAGAACATACTACACTGCCACAGTGGTCAAAACAGCCTGGTACTGGTATAAGAACAGACAGATGATCAATGGAACAGAATTGAGACCCCAGAGATGACACCATCTGCCTATGAACAGTTGATATTTGACAAAGGCCCTAAGACATTTAACTGGGATAAAAACAGTATCTTCAACAATTGGTGCTGGCAAAATTGGTTATCCATCTGCAATACACTGAATCAAGATCCATATCTTACACCTTACACAAAAACCAACTCCAACTGGATAAAAGACCTAAATATAAAACCTAAAATGATAAAGGTCATACAAGAAAAGGTAGGAATAATAATGGAAGTTTTAATACACAATGTGGACAGACTCCAAAATCTGTCAAAGAAACCACAATCAACAGAAGAGAAAAGACATAAATGGGAACTATTCAGAATCAAACACTTTTGCTCATCCAAAGACTTTATTAATAGAATTAAAAGAACACCCACAGAATGGGAAAAAATATTTGGCAACTCTATGTCAGACTGACGCCTAATTTCCATAATCTATAAGATACTACAAAATATCAATAAGAAGAAGATAAACCATACAATTACGCGATGGGCAAAGGAGATGGACAGACATTTCACTAAAGAGGAGATTCAGGCAGCCAAAAAACACATGAGGACATGTTCACGATCTTTAGTTATTAAAGAAATTCAAATCAAGACGACAAAGAGATACCATCTCACCCCAAAAAGATTGGTCATGATCCAGAAAACACAAAACAACAAATGCTGGTGAGGCTGTGGAGAAAGTGGAACCCTCCTACACTGTTGGTGGGGTTGCAGAATGGTCCAGCCTCTTTGGAAAGCAATCTGGTGCTTCCTTAAAAAAATGGATATCAATATGCCATTTGACCTAGTAATTCCACTACTTGGAATATATCCTACAGAATCAAGGCCTTTCACACCAACGGACACATGCACAAGAATGTTTATCACAGCACAATCCACGATAGCAAAAAGATAGAATCAACCCAGATGCCCAACAACAGAAGAATGGATAGGTAAACTATGGTACATATACTCAATGGAGCACTACGCAATGGTAAAGTATAACAATGATTCCAGGAAACAGCTCCTAACCTGGTTTCAACTGGAAGACGTCGTGTTGAGTGGAAGTAGTCAGCGACAAAGGGACAAATACTGTATGAGACCTCTACGATAAGATCTCAAAAACAGACTTGTGTATAGAAGAAAAGACTCTTTGACAGCTACAAGGGAGGGGAGGGAAGGAGGGCAGGGGGGAGAGCTTAGTTTAGATAGTTGCTAGAAATCTGGTTGGGAGAAAGCGGTGATAGCACACATTAGAAACAAGAATAACATTAAGTGGACTTCAGCATAACTTGAGTACTCCTTCTATCTTAGCCCAATATTGCAAGGATAGAGTAGCTGGGGCAGGGGGCAGGGGACCATGCTCTTAGGCAGAATCGAGGCCAATTGGCACAACTAGCGTTTTGCTAAGAGGACTCTCTGCACCCCATATTGGTGAGTGGCGTCTGGGGTCTTGAAAGCTGCCAAGCTGCCATCCGAAGGCACAGCAAATGGTCCCAACTCAGCAGGAATGGATGCTCACCGAGGACCAGAATGACATGTGGTAAAGACAACCTAGAAGACAGAGAGACCTGCAAGAGTGGGTGCCTTCATCGACTTGGGACTGGAAGAACCGGATGGTGCCCGGCCACCACCAGTGATAGCCACGATGGAGCTCACAGAGAGGAGTCTCACTGGCAACACAAGAATAAAAAGGGGTGCACCCTGAGATCTCCACTGAAAGACCTCAATTGATGGTCCAGTGGTTTCGGGGTTCCCCTGAGAGCATGGCCCCTGGCCCTGATGCTGCTCTTACCCATGAATTATAACAAAGGTCCACTCTTTGGACAAGAATGGATTGGACTTGGCAATGCAGAGTGACCGTATATTGGTTGCACTTTATGATTCTATACATCTATGGGATATCATCCTGCTGACCTCTGGCTGGAGGAAGGAGAGTGGGTGGAGAGGAGCGGAAAACAGGCTGTTGGGAGGATGAGACATGTATGGAGCAGAGAGGAATGGTGTCCTGTGAGCAGACAGGGAGAACAGTGGAAGCTGCATATAGGTGGGCATGTAAATTTATACAGGAATGTACATTTTCACTCAGTCATGTTAAATAAAAAAGAAAAAAAAAAGTTGATAAACCTGTTCATCAAAATAGAGAAGGAAAACATGAAAACCAAATCTACAAAAAAACAAAAGAAATTCACAAGCTAAAGGAATTCAGTATAGGAGAGTTAAAAGGAACAAAGAAAGAGTCAGCACCACAAACAAAAGCACTAAAAAATGACAGCAGTAAACTCACACCTATTAATAACTATACTGAATATAAATTATGTAAATACATCCAGAAAGAAATAGAGAATGACAGGGAAAAAATAGATTTATCAAAATGTTGTTTGCAAGAGACCCATCTTAGAAACAAAGATACCTGCTACTAGTACAGGCAGCATAGTGGTTAAGTGCTACAGCTGCTAACCAAAGGTTGGCACTTCAAATTCACCAGGAGCTCCTTGGAAGCACTACGGGGCAGTTCTACTCCATTCTGTAGTGTCATTATGAGTCATCATCAACTCAATGGCAATGGGTTTGGTTTGGTCTGGTTTGGGTACTAACATAACAACAGATACATTGAACAGTGGAACAGAATTGAGAACTCAGGTGTAAATCCATTCATCCATGGTTGTGGCACTCCTTGGAAACTCTAGGGAGTAGTTCTACTTTATCGTATAGGATCACTATGAGACAAAATCAACTCGACAGCACTGAGGTTTTTTTTCTTTTTTGTATGATCACCTGATCTATGATGAGTGCCCAAAGTCCATCAAATGGGAAAAGAACACTCTTTTTAGCAGATGGTGCTAGCAATATGGATGTCATCTCATAATATTGGGCAAGCCATAGGTCACAATGCTGAGTGAAATGAGTCAATCACAGAGGGATAGATGTTGTGTGAGATCACTGCTATAAAAACTGTCACACAGAAACCCAAACCCAACCAAACTCAGTGCCATCGAGTCAATTCCAACTCATGGTGACCCTATATTTAACACATAGAGAGAAACAATTTTTGATGGTTAGCAGGGAGGGGAAGGGGACTAGAAAATATAGAAAGAAAAGAAAATCATATTTTTGCAATAACCACCTAACAAATTTAATTTATTTAAATCCAAATGCTTAGTTTTAAGAGTTTATACTAATTTTATTAACCAAGTTTTTATTCTTTTTTTCATTTTTTTATTATTCTATTTTTTTTATTTAATATGACCGAGTGAAAATGTACATTCCCGTATAAATTTACATGCCCACCTATACACAGCTCAAAGAATGCATTATAAAAGTATTATTTTGTGGTAAAGTTTACTTAAGACAGCAAGTAGCTGTTCTCTGTTACCAATTATACATTTCTTTCTTTTGTAATAAAGTTTGAATTTTAACTGGATTCCAAAACACCCACAAAAAAGAGTACTGTCCTCAACTCCCTAACAGTTACCTATATTATGTGAACAAGAAGTAATTAATAGACCATAAGAAGATTTGCATGGCATTTTCCAATAATGTTTCTTACTGTAAAGTTGCACGTGTTCTTTATCTTCCTCCTCCTCCTTCTCCATCTTGTTGTCTACAAAGCAGATACGATACCTAAAACTGGAGTGTTGTTTTGTTGGAGTGTGCTCCAGTTCACAGGGATTCCATGCATAACAGACTGAAACGCTACCAGGTCCTGCAAGATCCTGACAATCGTTGCTGTTTGAGCCCGTTGTGCAGCCACTGTGTCAATTCACCTTACAGAAGGTTTTTCACTTTTTACTTTACCAAGCATGATGTTCTTCTCCAGAGACTGGTCTCTCTTGGTAGGTAAGTAATAGGGTTAAACTTTCCCTCGACTCCAATCCCATGCCAGTCTATGTGAGTTCCTGATAAAACATCCTGTGTAACAGCACAAGATAACCTCACTGCTTATTTCCCTACTGAAGCCCGCTTCAACGACTGCCCTGCCGGCATTCTAACACGAGCAATAAGCAGCAAAGCTATCCTTAGATAAACTTTGTATGTCATAACCCCCACAAAACACATGCTCTCCCAGCTGCCACATTACACCTCCATCCATTGCATTCCCCATAGATGTTAATTAGTTCCTGAAATTGCCTTCCTATTCCCAGAAACTTCATGAATTGTGCATTAATTCCCTATCCTGAACCCTGTAACTGCCTTAGAAACTCCAATCTCTGAGAATTTTGAGACTTAGTCTCTGAAATCCTTGTTGATCAGCTTGCAATAAAGTCTACTTTCTCTTTCTCAGAGACTTGATGTTTCTCAATTAACGTGTCACATCAGGTAGGACACTCCCTTATCGAGTCACAATAATGTATCCAAAGTATGTGAGGTGAAGTCTTGCTATCCTCACTTCTAAGGAGTATCCTAGCTGTACTTCCAAGACAGATTTGCTGCTCCTTCTGGCAGTCCATGGTACACAAGTCTGCCAGCTAGGTTAACGAACTCATCCTAGAAAAAGTACTACATACCCCATTGCTGAATATCACAACAGTCATCTTCAATGAATTCCCCTTGAGAAGTTATACACCGACGCCAATGACTAGTCCACCTGTTAAAGAAATTTTGGAACTCTTTTTCTGGAATGGCCATCAGAGCTGTTGTCATATTACCCTTGATGTGCTGAATGTCATCAAAATGTCTTCCTTCCAATATTTCCTTTATCTGCATGTAAAGAAAAAGTCATTGGGAAGATGTTCCAATACAGTTAATTTACTAGCTAAAAACTCCCTCACAGATGGTGTCGTGTGAGCTGGTACATTGTTGTGATGCAAGAGCCACGCACGAATTGTCGGTGAAAATTTCAGGTCATTTTCATATAACTCTTTCATGCAGTCTTTTCAGCACTTTCAAATAGTAAACTTGGTTAAATGTTTGTCCAGTTGGGTAAGAATTCATAGTGAACAATCCCTCTGGTATCAAAAAAGATTAGCAACATCTTTTGTATCTTGATTTGTACTAATAGAAACAATTTTTGTTGTGGAGAATTGGCTGACTTCCATTGTACACTTTGACCCTTTGTATCAGGGTCATGTTGGTACACCCATGTTTAATCACCAGTGATAATATGGCCCAGAACATCAATTTGCCTCTCCAAAAGTTCTTGGCAAACTTCTACTCTCCTTTGCTTTTGTTTATCGGTAAACTCCTTTGAGACTATTTTTGCACACAACTTTCTCGTGCCGAAATTTCCAGTTAAGGGCTTCCTGTTTATCTATTGATGTTTATTTGGTCTACTATGCCTCTCACAGTCAGCGAACAACTTTGACCCACAGTTCAAGGAAATTTTGCCTTTTTTTTGTCAGTTCTGTTGTCTGTTGCTACCAGCCCGGACCTCTCTTCATTAGTCACACTTTCCCTCCCCTCAGAAAAACATTTAATCCATTTGTACACTGCCATTTTCCTCATGGAATTATTCCCATTAACTTGGACTAACATGTCCATGATTTCATTGCCACTCTTGTCAAGTTTAACAAAAAATTTAATGTTTGTTCATTGCTCTAATTCAATCTCCGACATTCTCTTGAAGGCACATAAAAACAACAACAATAATGAATGCCACACAGCAAAACATGGCCACACGCAACACAAACACAGCTGTGGAACACTGATATACCAAGGTTATAAACCCTTACCAAGTTGTTTGCACAGTGCTGCCAATGTAAGCAAATGATGGGAAGTTCACAAACTTAATTGTTGGATCTCGTATTCGATGTTCTTAGCTAATGCCATAGCTTATAACGCATAAATTCTTCAGTCTTCCTTGTTCACTGTATTTAATGGTGAAATAATATTGGTAATGGAAGAAAAACACAAGAAAGAGAAAAGAGAAGTAACCTGCCTGTTCTATATTTACAACAGACAGAAATACATTGTTGTCATACTTAAGCCTCAGAAATTTTGGATTTTTCTGTTCATTTCAAATAACAAAATACATTGCCCTTTCCTGGTGCCCTTGCCCTCACTCTACCACTAGTAATATTTGACTAATAAGGTCCTAAGCCAGTATAAATTTAGAATCTGAAAGAATTGCCCTTGGAAGTACCTTTCCAGAGGTACTTGTATTCTTGACTTCAGTATTTTTTCCTGAACACTGACTGCTAAGAGTTACAAGAACTTTTTAAAAAGTGATAAATTTTACTTATTTAGCACAAGTAAAGAACCCTGGCAGAGCAGTAGTTAAAGAGACTGACAGCTAACTGAAAGGTTGGTGTTTAGAAATCATCAGCGGCTCCGCTGAAGAACGGTATGGCAGTCTGCTTCTGTGAAAGTTTATAGCTTTGGAAATCCCGTGAGGTTGGTATGAGCTGGAATCTACTTGACGGCAGTGGGTTTGGTTCATGTTTAGCATAAGTAAACAACATGCTGACATTAAAATTTTTTACATTATTTAGGTTTAATTTTAGGAGTCGCTAGGTGGTGCAGATGGTAAGTGCTCAACTACTAGCCAAAAGATTGGCAGCTCAAACTCAACCAGAGGCTCCCCAAAAAACAGTCCTGGCAATCTGCTTCTGAAAGGTCACAGACTTGAAAACTTTATGGAACAGTTCTACTCTCCTCATGTGGCATTATCATGACTCAAAATCAATTCACTGGCAAATAAGAATAACAAAAAGTTTAATTTTAATCTTCCCAAGGCTACAATACTCGTAATAATGAGAATATGACTCTAAGAATTTGAATAGAATAACATTCTCTCATAACGCTGGCATGCAATCTTGTCTGATTCACTTCAGCAAATGTAACCTATTGCTGTGACCTCTTGTCTATGGAGAAATGCTCTCAGTAGAAGATTTTTGAGAAATTAAATACAATCTGTATGGTGTATGTTTTATAGAAACAGAATTTTTCTCACAAATTTTGTCCTGAAGATAAATTTTGAAGTCATAGATCACAGACAAAGTTCTAATATACAGTACATAAGTATATTCATCACTCCCATAAATAATATTTTATAATGTAGTCTGTTTTTATAATTATTTACCAAAAGTATCAAAAGTCAGTTGTATTCCTAGGGAAAATTTAAGAAACATTCCTTTGAAATGAAGAGTTTTTAATATTAAAGTTACTACGTAAAAAAGCAGAATAAAAGTTAATCAGGAAATTCACAATAAATTTTTCATTCTTTTTATTTATATATAAGGATATTCTATACTTTTCCATCTTTGGCTGTATTATTACTACTGCTAAAAGTCTTACACATGGATTTTTGAAAACAACAACTCCTCTTCTCATGCTTCTAGTATTTAGCATAGATTAAATGTTTTAGAAAAGAACCATATATGTTTGTTCTAGAAGCAGTACTGCATAAGAGTTACTAATGCAAGCTTGTGAAAAGATTTTACTTAGAAATGCCATTGTTAGAGATTTCAGTGTTTAGATTTCCCCAGATTCTATCTATGCTTCAATAGTGCTGTAGTAACAGAGCAGAATATCTGCCTTAATAGAGAAAGCTTTTTAAAGGTAATAACATTTCCAAGCACCAAGTTGTTGCTAAATTTTATTTACTACCAAATTTGAATGGCAGAATCTGGTTGATAACCAAAGGTGGGCAGTTCTAATCTACCGGCTGCTCCTTAGAAATTCTGTGAGGTAGTTGTAGTCTGTCTACTCATAAGATCACTATCAATCAGAATCGACTCAACAGCAACAGGTTGGACTGGATTTAGTGGGATATAGTAGATGTGTTCAGGAGATGTAGTTTCTAGCTGTAAACTTCTGTTAATGACGTGATTTAGACAAACCATTTTGCTTTGCTGAACTTTAGATTTTATTGACAGACAGAATAAATTATTTTAAAAGTTAAAATTTTTCACAACGTTAAAGTTAGAAAGAACCTTAGGAACTAGCTACAAAAAAAACTCTCGTTGTCTTCTCCCACAGCCCTTACATTAGCCATGGAAGTGTGAAGACCAAGGAGACAGAGCTGCTCAGTGATCAGCTTGCCCCATCCCGAACCAAGTCAGCACAATTTTCATATTTTTTAAACTTTTATAGTTTATGTTTTGTATTTTCTGTATTTTATTTTTTATATTTATATATTATATTTTATTTTTTTATATTTTATATTTTATTACATGACACATAACAGCTTGCCGACCAAAGCTAATTTCCTTCATTCCTTTTCAAGTTCATACAGTCTTGCTGTGTACTCTGCCATAATTTCACTCATTCACTTATTCACTCACTCATGTTTTAAGACAGTTCCAAATCCTAAAAAGGCTAGCTATAGATCTGGTATAAATACCCAATCACAGATGAGGAGACTGAGTCATAGAAGATAAAGTACATTAACTCCAGTAAAAGCATCAATGTTCAGAAAAACCAGGATGGGAACTAACGACTCATCATGCCCACCCTCATGCACTCCCCACTCCACACCAAGGATTCTCCCCAGAGAGCCATTCATTCACAGCATAATGCTTAAATGATAAGATTTATGCTGCCTTTCCAAAAGATCAAATTTGATAATTCTAACATGTTCCAATTTTTTTTAATTTCAAATTGAATGTTGTTCTTTTAGATTGCTAAAAATAACTACATTGAGCTGAATTTATTATTATTATTATTATGACTGAGTGAAAATGTACGTTCCTGTATAAAGTTGCATACCCACCTCTATACAGCTTCCACTGCTCTCTCTGCCCGGTGACAGTACACTATTCCTCTCTGCTCCATACATGTCTCATCCTCCCAACATTCTCCTTTCCACTACTCTCCACCCACTCTCCTTCCTCCAGTCAGAGATCAGCAGGACGATATCCTATAGATGCATAGAACCATAAAGTGCATCCAATATATGGTCACTCTGCATCACCAAGTCCAATCCATTCGTGTCCGAAGAGTGAACCTTCGTTATGATTTATGGGCAAGAGCAGCATCAGGGCCAGGGCCATGCTCCCAGGGGAACCCCGAAACTTCTGGACCATCTCTTGAGGTCTTTCAGTGGAGATCTCAGGGTGCACCCCTTTTTATTCTTGCATTGCCAGTGAGAATCAACTTAGTGAGCTCCATCGCGGCCATCACTGGTGGTGGCCGGGCACCATCCGGTTCTTCCAGTCCCAAGTCGATGTAGGTATCCACTCATGTGGGTCTCTCTATCTTCTGGGTTGTCTTTACCCCGTGTCATTTTGGTCCTCGGTGAGCATCCATTCCTGCTGAGTTGGGACCATTTGCTGTGTCCTCGGATCGCAGCTTGGCAGCTTTTAAGACCCCAGATGCCACTCACCAATGTGGGGTGCAGAGAGTCCTCTTAGCAAAACACTAGTTGTGCCAATTGGCCTCGATTTCGCCTAAGTTCATGGTCCCCTGCCCCCTGCCCCAGCTACTCTATCCTTGCAATATTGGGTTAATATGGAAGGAGTATTCAAGTTATGCTGAAGTCCACCTAATATTGAATTTTTTTATAATTTTTACAAGAATAGTATTCTATGTTCACATTGCTAGAACAGTACCAAAGACTTGATTACCACTTGTTTTTTTAAAATATTTCCTTTAAAAGATTATATCATATACAATTTCTGCACGCTATTTCTCAGTTTCTCTTCATACATCTGTGAACAGTGCACTTAGTATACAGCTAAGAAAGTTGACCTGGTTTGTGATTATAACGAAAGAAAAAGAAAACGTATGACCTATGTGCATTCTACTAATGGAATGCATGTGTTTCTCTGCCAGGTTTAGATTAACCACTGACTTGATGCACCATCTGTCCCATTTCTTGTAAACAGGTTTTTTTCTATTCAGTGTTTAGTAAGCCCCTTGTGAATGAGGGAACTTCACCGAGTGAATAAAAGCCCCCTTAGACCCTAACAGCCTTGGAGGATTATCTGATCGCCAGTGATGCAGAGAGCCCTCTGACAACTCAGTTTTGATGTGTTTGCCAAGAAAGTAATTACTAAAGACCCCAAGAACTTAAGATTTGCACTATTAAAGTCTCAGTGCTCAGAGAAAAATGGGAATCATACTAGGAGTTTTTATGACAATGCAGTCAACGGGATACCTAATCTAACTCTTCACTTGTTGCAGATGGTAAATTCAAGGCAGTAGTAATCTGTTTGATCAAAAGAACTTTTCAGCCTGAAGGGGCTGTTTGTGGTTTCCATGACTTGTCCTGTAAAAATAAACAACAGATTGAGGGCAAAGATGTCCCAGCATAAACTCCACATATCATCTACATTTCCAAGATTTTGTTTGTTGGAAGCTGAATGTTGAAAACTAAGAAAATAAAAATAAATTAGACAATGAACACAGCTCACAAGTATAGTCCGTAAAACATTGACAACAATTCAGATATATACTAGGTAATTAATTACAACACATACCCTTCATTGCTTCCCTATTTTAGATAGCCAATAATCCTGGTATATCTAACCTTATTTGATATATAAATTAAGTATACTCAGACTTTGAAATCTATATTTATTACTAATTAGCAATACGATTTTGATCTTGAGCACAGTACATGACACATAATAGCTTGCTGATGAAAGTTAATTTCCTTCCTTCCTTTTCAAGTTTGTACAACCTTGCTACATACTCTGCCACAATTTCATTCATTCAATTATTCAATAAAGACTTATTGAGAGCAAATTCAAGACACTGAGGGCACAGGGCTATATACAAACCCGACAAATCCCCTGTCCTCATAGCATTTACACTCTAATGGGAGACTGAGGGGGAGTCATGTTTTACCTTAAGTAATGAGTAAGAAGATGTTTCTAAAGAGGTGAAGCCAAAGTCACCAGTGCAAATCTGGAACTGCACTTTCCAAATACAGTGATAGGTCTGAAGGGCATGCGGGAATATAAGGACCTAACCCTAACTGAGGTATTACAGCTAAAATCCTTGATGGGAGGCACCAAAATTTCCCCACTTCCAGAATCAGATGGTTCTCACAGATACCTGGCACTGGTTGAATTACAAATGTTTCAACTTATGATAAAGAACCTTCAATTGCCAAGGCAAATGAGCTTGACCTTCAGCCTCTGGGGTGATCAGCCTTATGGCCCATTTCCAGCTTCACTTGATATCACCTACGTTCCTTCTGTCCTTTGTTCCAAGTAAGCATATCCAGGCCTAGGCCAAACTCATCACGACCAAAATATGTACAGAACCGTAGTCACCGCTGTACCATGATTGATGAAGCCATCTTTAGAAAAACAACCATCCACTCAGACACCAGGCATTTCTCCATTTTTTCCCCCTAACTGTGCCTTAGGTTATAGTTTACAGAGTAAATTAGTTTCTCATTAAACAATTAATGAAGTGTTCTGTAACACTGATTGCCAACCTTGCAATGTGTCAGCATTAACCCTTCTCCAGCCTAGGCTGTTTGTTTCCATTTGTCCAGTTTTCCTGTCCTTTCTTGCCTTGTTGTCTTTGCTTTGGGGCTGGTGTGCCCATTTAACCTCATATATGTGGTGGAGCCACAAAACGCATTCTCTCGTATGTGTTATTGTTTGCCTTATACACCTGTCTAATCTTTAGCTAAAGGATGAACCTGGGAGTGACATCAATGTTGAGTTAAAAGGATGTCCAGGGGGCATACTCTCGGAGTTTCTCCAGTTTCCATCAGACTAGCAAGTCTGGTTTTTGTTTGTTTTTTTGTTTTTTTGTTATTTGTTTGTTCTTGTTCTGTTTTTTCATGAATTTGAATTTTGTTCTACATTCTGGTAGAGGTTGCGGTAGCAGTGGTCAATTAGTCCTTTGGACTAAACTTACCCTACTGTCTTTTTTTTTTTTTAATTCCCCTTTGTTCCAGCTGGTATAAGACTAGTAGACGTGCCTTAGATGTCCACCTGAAGGTTTTTAAGACCCCAGATGGTAGTCATCACTGTCAGATGTAGAACATTTTCTTCATACACTCTGTTGTGACAACAGAGCTAGCTGTCCCCAGAGACAGCAGTCCCCAGCCCTCAGCTGGATAATTCAGTCCCTCAGGGAGTTTGAATGTGTCTATGGAGCTTCTATGACCTTGTCTTGATCAAGTTGTGCTGGCTTCCCCAGTTTTGTGTATTGGCTCACCTTTTGTCAAAGTCACCACTTACCTATTGTCTACTTAGTGTTTTTCCTCCCCAGCCCTCCCCCTCCTAGTAACCATCAAAGGTTATTTCTGTGTGTAAACATACTCAGGAATTTTTATAATAGCAGTCTCACGCAGCATTTGTTCTCTTGTGATTGACTTA
This sequence comes from Heterohyrax brucei, assembly GCA_028571685.1. Taxonomy (NCBI): domain Eukaryota; kingdom Metazoa; phylum Chordata; class Mammalia; order Hyracoidea; family Procaviidae; genus Heterohyrax; species Heterohyrax brucei. The sequence continues at coordinate 94,241,959 of CM053146.1, forward strand.
TTTCGTTCTGTGCAATGCCCTCCAAACGCATCTGTGCTGTGAGGTGTTTCACAGATTCATCATTATTGTTCATTGTTGCATGGTGTTCCATTATGTACACGTACCATAGTTTGTTTATCCATTCATCTGCTAGTGGTCACTTAGGTTGGTTCCATGCCTTGGCTATTGTGAGTAATGCTGTCATGGACACAGATGTGCGCACGTCTATTTGTGTGGAAGCTCTTATTTCTCTAGGATATATTCGTACCATACAACACTCTCATCATGATGACTTTCTGAAGTTGCCATGTTGTTCCCATTTTAAAGATGCTGAAGCTATGCCTCATTCAGAGAGGTTAAGTAACTAACCCCAGATCATATAGTTGCTAAATAATAGAAGTGGTATTTGAATCGACAACTATCTGTTTGCAAGCTTATAAGACGAGGCTTTTTCCCATAAGCTGCATAGCCCAGATGTTTCTAGCCATGACTTCAGCCCCCCACCTGCTCTTCACTCATGCTTCCAAACACAGAGCAAACCCTAGAGCACAAACAATCTTTAATACAACAAACTTAAATTTACGGTGTGAAACGGTTTGTGATAATGACTATTGCCAGACTCTGTGGTGAACACTTTGCTAACTTTATGGTATTCCATAAAAGTAAAAACAAGCAGAGAGAAACAGAGGCAGAACTCTGTTTCAGGAAACTAGATTTGTTTTGACAGGACCTGAAGTTGAGTATGGGTACATGGAAGAAGCATCTGCAAATGCATGTCGTTCTGAGAGCAAAGTGTTTGCGTGCTACCTGACTTTATACCAGGTAGGAGACGAGGTGATGGAGGTCTTTAAAGATACGTGAAGTAACATAAGGTCTTTTCAAATACTACTCTTGAAACTACAATAACAGAGTTTTATAAAAAGCAAAAGGACTTTCTGGTAAATATGTTAAATGTCAACTGTCTTGAGCTCTGACATTTAACAAGGAATGACTTGGAGTTAGAGGAAAGAGAGTTTAACTCTACCTAGTAAATTTGCTATGAGAATGAAATGATTTGCATATAAAACTTTTAGCATAATGCAGTAAAAAAAAAAAAGCTCTATAAAATGTTAAAAAAGTAGCAGTGTCACTTCAAGGACTGACGTGTGCCTAATCCAAGTCATGGTATTTTCAGTCATCTCATATGCATGGGAAACCTGGACAATAAATAAGGAAGACTAAAGAAGAACTGATGTCTTTGAATCATGGTGTTGGTGAGGAATATTGAATATATCATGGACTTCCAGAAAAACAAACAAATCTATCTTGAAAGAGCTATCATCAGAATGCTCCTTAGAAGCAAGGATAGGGACACTTTTCACACGCTTTGAACATGTTATTAGGATGGACCAGTCGCTGAGGGAGGACATCATGCTTGGTAAAATAGAAGGTAAGTAAACAAGAGAAAAACTATCAATGAGATGGACTGACAATAACAGGATCAAACATAACAATTCCAAAGACAGCACAGGACTGGGCAGTGTTTCATTCTGCAGTACTGCAACGGCACCATATCCGACTCGACGGCACTTGGCTGGCAAAGACAAATTTAGCTCCTGCCTTTCTTTTCTGAATAATAAAATAATTAGAAAGCATTTATCTCAGAACAAGGGAAAAAAATGAATGAGTTGAAGCTCTGACTTTTAAACACAGTCGATGTTGTTAATATCCTTTGTGAATAGTTGTGACTTTAAAAGTAACAGCACATAGCAAACAAATTCAACCTCTAAATGAGTCGTTCTAGCCCAAGCGCTTGCCAGTATAAATTAATTGAGCTGGAGGAATGCAAGACAGAATATTTAAAGAAGATAATAATATTGAGCCCCAATGTTAATACTGAAAGACAGTGATAATTAGTAGCAATTGATAGAAAAAATTAATGAGCCAGAAAATACTTTTGTATTGAAATTAGATTCTTTACATTAACCAACTAAGTATATTTCTTACAGCCCACTCACTTTTTAATGTAGCATTTGTCTCTTAATGAAAAGTTTGTGTTTTGCAATTAGATATATAGCATTCAAGCTTTGTGAGTCTCCACAAGAGAATTTAGTATGTATGCCTAGCTTTAAAAAAAAAAATCAATATATTTAAGAAAATTAATTTAAGGTGTAACAGGATGAAAGCATGACTAGAAATTCCATACAGTGAAAATATAAAGGAAAAGACAATTTTCCCTTCATAATTTAAGACCTAGATGCATAAGAACTGCTGGTTTTTCTTTTTTTAAAAAAAAAAAAAAAAAAAGCTTAAATCAATGTTTTTATTTTTGTGTGTGTGTGATTAAGTGAAAATTTACAGTCCTACACTATCTTCCACACAAAACCCCAAGCACCTGCCTCTCTGCAACTCTATCCATTCTGCTCACTGTTATGACACAATCTTTTTTCCACTCTTTACTTCCAGTGTCCACTCAACCAACGCTTGTCCCCTCCTCTCAACCTTCTCCTCTCCCCTCTAACAACAAACCAGTAGCAGACTCATATGACTACTAAACCAGAGAACACACACACACCGCCTGCATTGCTCTGTGCCCCCAAGCCCAGTCCATTCTTTGTCTGAAGTGTTGGCTTTGCTACTGTTTTCAGCTCAGGGCCAGCAGCAAGCCTAGGGCCCATGTCCTCAGGGGACCCTCAAGGGAGTCAGACCATCAGTTCTGCTCTTTTAATATAAGAGCTCTAGACCTGCAAAGCCCTTTCATGCTACATCAGGGACTCTACATGGTGTTCCCTGTCAGAGCTGTCTTTGGTGGTGGCCAAGCACCATCTAGTTCTTACAGTTTTTATATTTTTTATTGTGCTTGAGGTGAAAGTTTACAGCTCAAATTAATTTTCATGCAAAATTTTATGCACATGCTGATTTGTGACATTGGTTGCAATCCCCACAATGTGATAACACACTTCCCCTTTTCACCCTAAGTTTCCTGAGTCCGTTCAACCAGTTCCTTCCCTTTCCTGTCTTCTCATCCTGCTTTTGGACAGGAGCTGCCCAGTTGGTCTCATAGGTCAGATACAACTGAGAAGCAAGTATTATTTTTGGTTTTAGAGTCCTATCTAATCTCTGAAGAGTGAGCTTCTGGGTTAACCGAGTCACAGGGCCTTAGTTTTGGGAGTGCCTCCAGTGCTACATTAGCTTGTGGATTTTAGAGATTACACCTTCACTGGATGTGTCATAGCCGACATTTTTTTTTCCAGTCTATAGCTTCTCTTTTTACATTTTTGGTGAAGTCTTTGGATGAACATATTTGATTTTTTTAGAGCTCCTGGTTATCTAGTTTCTCCTCTAGTGTTTGTGCATTGTCAGTTATGATTTGTATATTGTTTACTCCATGTATTGAGGCTTCCAGCATTGTCCCTATTTTTTCTTCAATGATCTTTATCCTTCTAGATTTTGTATTTCTTTGATCCATTTTGAGTTAGTTTTTGTACATGGTGTGAGATACGGGTCCTGTTTCATTTTTTTCTTACAGATGGACATCCAGTTGTGTCAGTGTCATTTGTTAAAAAGTCTGTTTTCCCCCATCTAATGGACATAGGACTTTTGTCAAAGATCAGGTGACACAGGTGGGTGGATTCACACCTGGGTTCTCAACTCTGTTCCATTGGTCTATCTGTCTGTTGTACCAGTACCAGGCTGTTCTGACTACCAAAGTGGTATAATAGGTTGTGGGGTACCTCCCACTACCTCTTCTTCTGTAGTGCTTTACTTATCCAGGGCCTCTTTCCTTTCCATATAAACTTGGTGATTTCTCTATCTCATTTAAAAAAAAAAAAATGCCACTGGAATTGGGATTCGGATTGCATTGTCTAAATTAAAGTTTTTAAAATAGTGTCATTTTCACATAGTTAGTCTAATTCATTTTATGTTGCTGTCATCTCACACCTTAATTCACTTTTACTCAACCTTACAAATAAGATCTCTATAAGTCAGACCTGACTTGGTGGCGGTGGGTTTGCCTTTTTTTGTGTTTTTAGAGATATTAGATATTAAGCCTGTTTACAAGCTTCCATTCCCTAGAGTAGTGGTTCTCAAATGTGGCTACACACTTAGAGTCATCAGGAAGTCTTCTTAAACAATACTTCCACTTCACCTCAGATCCACTGTGGAACAAAATGTTTGAGAATGAAGCCCAGGCATAACAATAATTTTAAAAATCTGCCCACATTGTGGAGAAACTTTAAATTCTCATCATTCTCTTTTCACGTGGCAACCACACTGTTTAGACCTTCAGTGTCACCTGCACTCTTGCAGCACCCATGCAAAGTGACTCCTCACCATCCTACTCACCATTGCCAGATTCAACATCCTAAAATTATACATATCAAATTCCATGTATATACTAATTACTTGAGGGCCTTGTTAAAGTGAAGTTTCTTAACTCAACAGCTCTTAGGTAGAGCCTCCATTGTGCATTTCTTTCAGGTCCCCAAGTAGTGTGCGTGCTACTGTTCCACAAATTGCACTTTGGGGATTACATTCTAATTCTTACTGAGTTAACAAATAAATTTATTAATCATTAAGATAAGATTAGCTTTTTATTATTTACCACACCTTATGTGAACATAATAACATTTAAAAACAAATAAAGTAGGGAGTAAAAACTACTTTCTTACAAGTAAAGAAACTTGTGGATGCATGTATAGCTGTACATGAATATCATACATATATAGGTATGTGTTCATGTGTATATACACATACGTCTGCAGCAGTGGGTTTATTCAACGTACCAGAATAGAGGTCCCTAAATAGTCTTTTTTCTCAGGCTTTATCCAAAACTGTAGTTCCTTCTTTATTTTGCTTCAACTTAAGCTGTAAAATTATCTTCAATGAGTTAACAAATGTGTATTAGTTGACATTCACATGCTAAGTCTCTAAAGTTTTGAAGAATACTACTGGTTACCAGCCACCATGAAGCCTACTTCAATTCATGGGGGAATCCTTTGTGTGTCAAAGTAAAACTTTGCTCTGAAGGGTTTTCAGTGGTTGCTCTTTCAGAAGTAGATCCCCAAGCCTTTCTTCCAAGGGGCCTCTGGGTGATTCAGATCCCCTACCTTTTGATTAGCAGCAAGAACACTAAAGCATCCAGGGATTCTGTACTCCTAGTAGCAGTTTCTAACTCTTCTTTTTTTTATTTTTTTAATTTCCTTTGACATTTAGATATAAAAATTAGAATTCTTCTGCTCCTTAGTGAATACCATGCAGGTTAATATGTTCAAGCAAGGACACAGTTTCCTTAAGGTCTTGAAGCTTACCAGAGAAGCATGATGTACAATGGAGCGCTCCATCCATTCTATGAACCAGAACTGTAAGACTCAAAATTTCTTTCCTGAGAAAGTGCAGTTATATAAATACACCAAGAGTTGACAAGTGTCATTAAAATATTTATTAAAAACTATGGCTTTTAGTGGGCAAGGGAAGAAAGGAAATATTGCAGTGATAAAACTGAAAGATTAGAGAGACATTCTGACTTATACATGATTCCGTTATCTTTCTAACCATCTATTATTTGGATTTTTTAAAAACTTTTTATTATGATAGTCTAGTCATTAAACATGCTGTCTAGAAATTAATACATAACTTGGAAGCAGCAGTCAAGAAATACATTCTTGGAAGCAGCAGCCAAGAAATCAAAAGACACATTGCATTGGAAAAATCTGCTGCAAAGGACATCTTTAAATTGTTCAAAAGTAAGGCTATCACTTTGAAGACTAAAATGTGCCTGATCCAAGCAACAGCATTTTCAGTCACTTCACACACATGTAACAGCTGGACAACAAGCAAAGAAGACAGAAGAAGAATTGATTCCTCTGAATTGTGGTGCTGGAGAAGAATGTTGAATGTACCCTGGACTGCCAAAAGAACAAACAGATCTGTTCCAGAAGAAGTACAACCTGGAGTGCTCCTTGGAAGCAAAGATGGCAAGACTGTGTCTTACGTACTTTGGGTATGTCAGGAAAGATCAGTCCCTGGATAAGGACATCATGCTTGGTAGAGTAGAGGGTCAGCAAAAAAGAGGAAGATGCTACACGAGATGGACTGACACAGTGGCAACAACAGTGGACTTAAAGCATAAAAACTATTGTATACATGTCCCAAGACTGGGCAGTGTTTCATTCTGTTGTTCATAGGATCACTATGAGTTGGAACCAACTCAAGGGCACCTCACAACAACAACACTATTATGCACTCAACTGAAATATCAATAACTGGGAACACATAGGAATCATTTACAAATATTATTTAATCTTAGTGTAATCAGATACGTACTGGCTTTATGTTTCCCTGAAACTCTTAATTAGAAAATAATATTTTGGGGGGTCGCAGTCAAGATGGCAGACTAAACGCACATCTCCCTAAATACCTCTGGAAACAAAGACCTGAAATGATAATTAAACATAGCCTTCTGGACATCTAGTAAGCCCTAGGATGCAGCATAGGGTTGTTAATTTGGACTTCATACCACTTAAGGCAAAACCTCCTCTCTTTCACTGATCCCACTCTCTGCGAGCAGAGGCTTGAACAGACCAAAGGTAACTCACCATTTTGATTTTTTTTTCTCTTTCTTGACTGGCAGGCAGAGCTGGGACTTGATTAGCTGCAGTCTCAGATGCACTGCTGGTAGGACCAGCAAGCATAATTACCAGGTTCTGAGAGCCCGGCTTTGGACTCTATACAGCTAGGTTTCCCTGGCCTATCCTTCTGCCTCCACCGTGTGGTAGCTGTACAGACACACTTGTACAGGCCACCTACTTGATCCACTGGGAAACAGAGAAACCCAGGCAGAGGACCTGGCCAGACTTGGTTCCTAGGCCTAGAGGTGGCACCTGCTAGGGGCAGAATGCTTTTTCAGCAGGGAGGAGGTGTTTTGCACAGTGTCACCAGGGGCTGGGGTCCAGCGGCAGAGGCTGTGCAATCTGGACATTTGGGCACTCTTGGCCTCTCTTTCTTCCAGGAGCCTGGTTCCAGCCAGCTGGCTAGCTTGTGAAGGATACCATCTTGTTTTGCTGGGAGACGGAGTCATCCATACAGAAGCCTCAGCTAGACCTAATTCCTGGGCTAGGATGTAGTGCCTACCTAGAAGGGACTGCTTTTCCAGCAAAAAAGCAGAATTCTACACAGTATCACCTACAGCTAGGGCGTGACAGCAGAAGCCAGCAGGCCAGTAGCCTTTCTGTATTTTGAACTAGTTTATAACACCTGGGATTTGATATAGAGGTGCTTACTTTGCCAGCTGGGAAGAGGAATGTATACACTTGAAAACATGACTGACTATGGAAGTTGTCAAATACTTTTTAATTCTCATTTTACGATGGCCCAGTAAAACAACTGTGGTCCATCTTAACAGTATCTCTCTCAGCATCTATTGACCCACATGAAGCCCAGAAAGCAACAAACTTTGGAGAAGATGGTAACCCAGAAACCACCCATGGCATCAAAAGACCCCCAAAAGAAACCAACTCAGAACCTCCCAGACAAAGAAGCTTTTCTGAAACTATCAGAAGGGTTATACAAAAGGATTATATAGAGAGCCCTCCTGGACCTTATACAAAATGCAGCAGAGCAAAAAGAAAAATTAAGTAAGCTGATCGATCTGATGGGACACCAGTACTCTGAAATCCAACAGATCAAGAACAAAATCAAAGACATAGAAACTTCCATGCAAGGCCAAGAAAACAGAATGGAACAAATGGAAAAGAAAATTTCTGATTTGGAAGACAGAGCTACTGACTCAAACATCTATGGGGAGAAATCAGAAAAAAGAAACAAGAAAAATGAAGACACATTAAGAAGCATATGGGGCTCTATTAAGAAGAATAATTAATGATTAATTGGAGTTCCTGAACAGGGTGAGACACGTCATAACACAGAGAGTATTGTTGCTGAGCTGCTGACAGAAAACTTCCCAGAAATAATGAAAGAAGAGTATATAGATATTCAAGATACATATTGAACACCACTCAATGTAGATCTCAAAAGAGACTTCAAGACATAATCAAACTCAACAAAATGAAACATAAGCAGAAACTCTTACAGGCAGCAAGACTCAAAGCAAAGCTAACATTCAGAGGGAAACCCTGTAGCCTTTTGTCAGATTTCTCAGCAGAAATGATGCTGGCATGGAGACAGTGGCATGACGTATTCAAAGCCTTGAAGGAGAACTTCCAACCAAGAATTACATATCCTGCAAAACTATCTTTCAAATATGAAAAGACAATCCTTACATTCACAGATAAACAGAAACTCAGAGACTTTGTAAAAACCAGACCTAAGGTACAAGAAATACTGAAAGAATCTCTTGGCTTGAAGGACAAAACCACTAACTTTATATTTTAGAAGGAAAATTATCCAGAATCCTACTTAGTTAAGGAAGGCTCCAAACACAATCAAAGCTATAATAGTGAAAGAAACAATCTTGTCATCATATCATGTAAACTATGATATCATAATATTAAAAAGAGGGATGTACTACAGCCATTATAGTCTTTCCAGATGGAGAGGAAGTTGACAAGACTGGTAGCAATCAAAATTGGATTTACATATAGTTTAGTAAGTGGGATCATAGGAACAGCCATAAAGCATAATAAAAAAGCAACATACTATATCAAGAAATGTAATACAGGAGTCTCAACAAGCACACAACCCTGAAAAAAGTGAAAAATCAACTCACAAAGAAGGTCCTCGCAGAACAGATTAATAAGAACAACAGAGAAAACATCAACACACACACAAAAAAACATATCACAATGGCAGCACTGAACACATACCTATCAATAATTGCACTGAATGTGAATGGACCGAATGCTCCAGTAAGAGACATCTTGTGACATCTTGGATCAAAAGATATGACCCATCTATACGTTGCTTACAAGAAACTCACCTTAGACTTAAATATAGAAACAAACTGAAAATTAAAGGATGGAAGAATATATATCAAGCTAACAATGAACAAAGAAGAGCTGGTGTGGCAATTTTAATCTCAAATAAAATCAATTTTAATGTAAAATCCACCATGTTGGACAAGGATGGTCACTATTTATTGCTGAAAGGTTTAATACACAAGCAGAACTTAACAATATTAAATCTCTATGCACCTAATATTTGAGCACCTAAATACATAAAAGAAACACTGACTACACTCAAAAAGGAGATAGATCGCTCCGCAATAATAGTAGGAGACTTCAACACTCCACTGACCTAGAAGTTTGGAGCTAAAAGGTTCATTGTATATCCATCAGGAAACTCAGACAAAACCAGACTATTTTCTCCATACAATAAACTAATGAAATGAAATCTTAATAAATGAATTGCAACATTTCGGAACTGTTATTTGGGGAATAAAAGGAAGCATGCATTCTAAAATAGATTGATAACAGGATATCTGCCCCCACAGACACAAAAGTGAATGAAATGTCATTTACTGTATTTAATTATCAAATTGTTCTAGCTTACAAATACATTAAACACTTTAAGATTTTAAAAAAATATTCCTAAACTCAAATCCACTAACATCACTAAAATATCCATTAAAAATAATTTGAAGCCAACTGTCCCAGTTCAGAAGATAAACAGTGATTTTAAAGCAGTGAAGCTGTGGCTTTATTTTAACAATATGAATGATGACTTACATTCTTATATGAAATTTTGGAACTCATATATTAGAATTACTTACAGGCCCACTTCATTAATCTTGTAAGAAATACTTTCATTCTTTATGATCAAAATGTACAATAATATCCAGTCAATTTGAATTTTACTGTTTTTAACTAAATCTGGATATATTCCACGAAGAGGGAGAATCACTACTTTTGAAACTGTGCCCAAGAAATCTTAAAGGACTCCCGGTGATGAGGACCAACATAATTTGAGCAAGGATAGAGACATTGAAATAAGGATGCAAACTCCTAAGGCAATGCCCTGGAAAAGATAGTACTTCTTAAATATAGAAGTTCTGATCTTTCTAAGTTATTTCATTTCATTGTTGCTGTTTAAACTAAGTTATATTATACTACTTGTGGGTTTTATCACTAGAAAATAACAAGCTTTGCATATGCATTAAGATGTGTTAACACCGTATTTTTTAAATGAATATCAACTACTATATTATAGGAAGTATTTTTGTTTAAACTGTCAGTTACCATTCCCTGTTCAGTTATCAACACCAGGTCCAATGTAAATATCATGAAAGTGGAAGTTTTAATATTTAGAGTCCTCATTAAAATCACAAACACAGCCAAGCTATTACACCTGGGATCTCTTGAAAGTGGAACCTGAGAGTCTTTCCAATTTGAAATAAATTAAAAGAAATAAAGTAAATTGCAAATATGTCCCCAGTCTAGAGTTAGAAAACTCACAAATTACTATACAAAAAAAGCCCCAAGCTCTAGCTATTTCTGTAAACATTGTCTACTTTGTTGTTATGCATAGAACTATTTATAATATCAAAATAATATGATATTTGGGATTTTTTTCTGTAATTCCAGTGTTTGTAATGGTTATAATTTGCTTCTCAAACTACCCTCGAGAAAAAAACACACATTAAAACTATCATAATGAAGTCACTGAAGGACTACCGTTGCCTAGGAACATCAAAGAATTTTAGCTTGGATTGAGGATTTATTATCCCATGAGCCTTTCAGATCAGCAATTGAGTTTTTCCTTTGATTAGATGCTATATATCAATCTGGCATCTCTAATACTTCCTACTTAAGCTGATAAATGAATTCAATTTTAAACTGTATCATTCAATGTCTGCTATTTAATTTGGAAATATAATTGTATCCTTATAAATCTGAAAATACAATCTATAGAAATGTAAATACAATGTAACAGGTCTTTGGTTTTCTGTCATAAATCTTTTTATTACATTCAAAATTTTGCTCATTTTCATCCTTCTGGCTGTCCTTGTCACCTTTCTTCTTTATCAGAGAAAACGCAGAACTGATGCATTTCTCAAAGGCTACTGATGCAAGCACTTCCTCAAAGAGCTGTTTGTGATCACTAACAGATTAGTCTCCATGGCGATTTATGTTTACAGTTGTAGAAATAAATGGTTCAGGTTTCAGCTTATCATGCAAAAAGATAAGTCCGCAAACTCGGAATTTTATCATGCATAGCATTAGTTTTAAAGCTGACATCTTAATGTGAAAAATAAAAACATTTCAAGCATTTGTTTTGTTAGCTAGCCTTTATAGTTATGTACCAAATCATTTTTCTCAGATTTGCTTAACATATGAGTCAGTTTTGGAGAAATATGGCTCACATTGTGTTCTATTTGCAACCTATTCTTTGATGTAGAACCTGGAATGTGTCACCAGAGTCTAGTTGTTCCTGCCCCCTCCTTTGTATTTTATGTATCAGTCTTACGATGACTGAGTGGTAAGGAAAGGATGGGGGAGAACAACAAATTATTATTATAACATGAAACACTGGAAAAGGAAAGAAGAATTAATATTTCCTATTTTATTTCAAATACCAGGTTAATTACTAGAATCATATTTAACAATTTGCCTCATCAAATGACTCTCATATCATAGAGAAAACATTTTCTAATAATCACGAAACTATCAGATCATTCTGATGCAAGTTTACTTTTATCTAAAGAATATCTAATTGCACAGCTGAGTCATTTGATCAGTCAGTCCACAGATATTTTTTGAGCTTCTTACTATGTTGATAACAGAACTGAGATCTGTATAGACAAAAAGCCCTGCCCTTTTAGATCTTGCTTTCTAGTAGAGAAGATTAGCAAAAAAATAAGACAAATAACACAATGTTAAGTAACAATGACTTCTGCAACGAAAAATAAAACCAAAAATTGAATAGAGACTTATTTGGGAGAGGTTTTACTTTTAGGAAGAACAAGAAACAGTCTTCTGAAAAGATGACATTTGAGCAGATGCAGTGATGAAGCAGGGAAACAGGCCGTGTGGACATTCAGGGCGCAGGAGCACCAAGCGGCGGAAGCAGGCCCCGCATGGTCACAAACAGTAAGGAAGTCGGATGGCTGGCACAGCAAGGGAAGGGGGAGAATCACATAAAACACAGGGCCGAGAGCTAATCCGGAGCAGAATTATACAAGTCCTATCAATCTGAAAGAGTTGTGATTCAATTATTGAGGTAAAGGAATACAGGGAAAGAAATAGGTTTGTGTGAAGATATTCTGTTGGAGTTGTGAGGTATGTTTAAACTCGAAGTGAAGGTGTTGAAAAGGCCTTTACATAAAGGAGACTTGTAACTCATAGAACAGGCAAGCGATATAAGGATAAATCAACATAGGGATAGAAACACAAGTCACAAAACTGAAGGAAATTATCTAGAGAGTGATCGTAGCTAGAGCAGGAATGAAGGACAAGAAAGAAGCTGGAAAGAAGAGGGGCAGCAGGCAAAAATGAAAAGACATGACCAGTGAAGTGTAAGTAAAACTAGAAACGAATAGTGTCTGGTGATGCTAATAACTTAGGTAAAACGAGAAAGGAGAATTAGCCATTGATTTTAGCAACTTGAATGCCATTGATGATCTTAACAAGAGTGACTTCAGGGGAACAGAGAATATAGAGGTTCTGGTGGGGTATGTTCAAGAGACAGCTGGGTTAAGGAAGTTAAAAGAGCGAATAGAAACAACTCTTCTTAGAAGTATAAACAAACCCACTGCTATCAAGTCAATTTTGACTCATAGCAGTCCTATAGGACAGAGTAGAACTGCCCCATAGGGGTTTCCCAAGGGGCAGCTAGTGGATTCAAACTACCAGTTCTTTGATCAGCAGCTGAACTCTTAACCACTGGCCTGAAGGGAGATGTGAGTGAGGTAACAGAGAGTTATTTTAAAGATGGAAGATACGTTTGTATGTTGGTGGCAATCTTCCAGTAGGGGAAAAAAAAAGCATTGACTAAGAAGAGATAATGGTAGAACTCAAATCTTTGAATACGGTGTGATCCAGTATACAGGTGGAAGTAATGGTCCTAATAAGAGCAGAGATAATGAGTCTATTGTTACAAGTGGTAGGGCAGTACCTATAGTTACAGATATAGGAAAATTGTAGTTTTGTTAATACCATCATAAAATGAAATACTTATTTTTTGATTGCTGGAATATATATCAATATTTGTCGTTAGCTAATCAGGAGTCAGTTTAGTCCCATACAAATCAATTTGAGAGTGGAACTTCAATTCTATATAGCTAGTTGGTTGCTTGTTCCATGGCTGCAAACCATATCCTACAAAAGACATACATCCTTCTACAAACACAAACCAGTGGTCTCATTACAGAATCCTATAAGAGAAGTAAATCAGTTAGTGAGAATTTATCACTGACAATCTCCATCTGCCTCCATGTTTCTCAATTTGGGTAATGACAGCTCATTCCTACACACTCAGCTACATTGAATTCCTAAAACAGACAAAATCTTCTTTAATAATAATAGTAGTTGGTTCCCCCAATGAGGAAGAGTTCACAAATAGGTAAATAGCCCCTCCCTATACTCTAACTTACGGGTAGGAAATGGGAAAGGAAGGATAGGGTAAGTGGAAAGGTATTAAAAAGGGGTAATTTTGATCCCTGGATATTAAACGTTAAGTAGTGATCTCCATCCAGGTGTCTGATTCCCCATGCTTAAGGGACTGGGCCCTCCCTGATCCTTCCAGTCTGTAAATAAAGAATACTGACTCTTACCTAGTTCTTTCAGACCTCTTTCCAGGCACTATTCTGTGCCCCCTGTATCTTTCACGCCACTACTGAGTCCCCCTGATCCACTCCTGACTTGCTCACAAGAAGTAACAATTACTAAGACACACTTATTCTAAGTCTAACCCTGGTTTCAACTCTGAATATCAAACCTCACCTAAATCAATCAAAGGTTTGTCTTCCAAACCAGAGACACAAGGAAAGATTAGTGAAAAGGACTGATGGACCTCAAATAGCACAACTTCCGATTGACTGAGTTCAGCCCAAATACATAGCATCCAGCTACCACTGACTGCTCTGACAGCAATCATAAATACAGGGTCCTCATACAGCTGGAGAAAAACACGGGACAAAGTTCTAACACACACACAAAAGACCAGAATTACTAGCCTGACAGAGACTAGAGAAATCCCAAGAGTGTGACTTCCAGACACACTTTTAACTGAGTACTGAAGTCACTCCTGAGGTTCAGCTTTCTGCCAAAGACTAGACAGGCCCATAAAACAGACAGTAATCTGCGTAGCTCGGCTATGTGTGTGAGACTGACTTGGCACACCAGCACAGGGACAAGCACAAGAACACAGGAGGGGACAAGAAAGCTGGAGTAATGGAAATGAAAAACCCATGTTCAAGAAGGGGAGAGCATGGACCTGCAGTGGGATTGGCCACGAGCCTCGCCAAACAATGTTAATTGTTGAATGAGGCACTACTTTGCTTTGTAAACCTTCCTCTAAAGTGTAATTACACATGTGTGTTTATACATATATGCACACACAATTTAAAGTCTGTCTTCCCTCCTACTCCAAACTGCCCCTCTGTCTCAGATCACTTAAGCTATGGCCTCCTCCCCAGAGGGTGCTAGCCTGTCCATCCTGGTTTATTTCTCTCTTCCTCACAACCGTTTGCTGTTAATCTCTATTTTTCTACTCCGTTCTAAACCTATTCCCTCTTTCCTATTGATAGCTTCCCACTAATTATGACAATCATTTCTACTAGAAACAGGTAGGGCAAGGTCCTTTACAATGATTATTTATTTACCACCCTCAACCTTTATAACATTCTATTCACTATCTTCTCTTCTGCTACAATGAATAAATTGTGAGTTGTCTAAATCCAACATGTTGTCTCATCAGTCCTTGCCTCTTCAAAAGTTACACATCCATCCTATTAATGATATTTCTCACTTTTTCATTCTTCTAAATAAAACTTAAGTCTCAATTTCTCTGGGAATACTTCTCTGAATATCCAGACTAAAGTTTCTCAAACTTGGCTTCACATTGGAATCATTTGGAAAGATCTATAAATAGTAATGAGCACACTAATTGGTCTCTACTCACCTGGAACAACAAGAGGAAGAAGCATAAGGCCTAGGAGGAAGATGAGAAATGCGTGGCTAATTGACTCCAAAAACAACTCTCCTTTGCCATGAGACTAGAAGTATTGGATGGTGCCCAGTTACCATTACTGAACACTTTGATCAAAATTCCGTAGAAGAATCCTGATCAAGAGGAAGAAAATGTAGAACAGAATTTCAAGTTCTCATGAAGTCCAGGCTTTCTGGGCCGTGAAGGTTAGATAAATCCCTGAAACTGTTGCCCTGAGATAATTTTTAAACCTTAAAGTAAAACCATCCACCTAAGTCTCCCTAAAACCAATCAACAGTTTAGCATTGCCTTGAGCATTGTACTCTTTTAAGAATTATCTATATGGGGTCAAAATGACAACAGTGATTTGAAAAATCAGACTGTATCCTTGCTGTTCTTGTTTTTAGATGCCATCGAGTTAGTTCCAACTCATAAAGACCCCATGCACAACAGAAACAAACACTGCCTGGTCCTTTGCTATGCCCACAGTTGCTTGTATGCTTAATTCTATTGTTGCAGCTCCTGTGTCAGTCTATCTTGCTGAGGATCTTCCTCTTTGTCTCTGACCCTTTGCTCTATCAATCATGATGTCTTTAGGGGGTAGTGAATTTATGTTAACGAGAAAGAAAACAACTCAGAAAAGAAAGGTAAGAATGGTATGTAACTCAAAGAATGTCACAAATGTCACTAAGTGGTACATGTAGACACGGTTGAGTTGTTATATTTTACCATGTATCCCTCTCATGATCTGTAGGACACACAGTTGCCCACCAGTGTTTTCTGCCTCTCTTGTTTCTTAGGAAGCTACAGTTTGAGTGTGTTATGCCACAAGGTGAGGTCCTATTTAAATGCATGAAACTGAAGAAACAGGAGTTGGTACCTCATTACTGTGTTGATGGGGTATTGTAGTAAGTATTTCATCTGGGAGGTGTGATTTCACAAAACTTTTATTTTGCATTTTTTTACTAGGAGATAAGCCTTATAAGTATGTACCCTGGTTCCTGTCTGCTGTAAAGAATGTACTTCTCACGGGAACAAGCTCTGTTTAGGTGCTATTCTTTCTTAGTCACTTTTCATTCCCCATACTGTTCACTTCATTCAAGTGTTATGGCATCTCTGGTCACCTGTGAGTTGCCATCCTGCCATCTTCCAAGGACAGTCTTCATCTTTCTGAGCTGTAAACATTATCTTTGCAATAAGGGAGGATGCATTGCAGTGGTAGCATTCAATATACACAAATTCTTACATGTTATTCTTAAGCTCCATTAATTCTTTTTAAAAAATGTATTCAGGTTGATTTTGACTCACAGCAACCCTACAGGACAGAGTCACACTGCCCCATCAAGTTTCCAAGGAGCATCTGGTAGATTTGAACTACACACCTTTTAGCTAGCAGTCATAGCACTTAACCACTACACCACCAGGGCTTCCGTTCATTTTTAGGTATCATTCGTTATTTACACAAGCAGCAACTTCCTTGTTCAGCTATGAGTTGTTATCCTGTAATCCCCCAGGACTGCTCTTCTTGTTTCTGCACTGTAAGCACTACTTGTGTAATAAGGAAGGATGCACTGCACTGGTAATTTTTCTAAGATACAAATTCCTTTGGTTTTCATTATTTAGGCAGGAGGCTTGGGTGAGGCAAATTACTCTCTTTGTGTATTCTCATGCTCGTTGGAGGTATCCTACATGCTGTTGAAGAATCTACATTTGCAAAATCTCCTTTTTTTTTTTAGGAATTTTCTGTTTTAGAAATGACAAAGTACTTTAGAAACCCCCCAGGATAGTCTAGATTATTTATTTTCCCTACCCAACAATGAGAAAGACTTGGACAAGACGGGTGATGAGGATGCCTTGGAAGAACCTACCAATCCTGGGGAATCAGCAGCACTTGCTGAAGACAGGAATGACAGTGATGTGGTAGCAGAGGAGGAGGAAGCAACGGATGGTGCAAGGATGTTTCCTACTTTGTAAACCTAACTGCCTTGTTTCATCAACGTTCCTGAATTTAGTTTGACTTGACCCATACGGGGAAACAGATTTTATTTTATTTTTTCTTTGGTCTGTATTTGGGAAATTATAAAGGATCAAATGAATCTTTATTCTATCTAGAAATGCCCTACAAGATCTAGGGAAGGATTTTAGAAGGGTGTCTGAAAACTGGCAGCTTATAACCACAGAGAACATAAAGTCACGCCTTGCTATGCACCTAGTGATGGGTATACTTGCCTTGCTGGAGTTCAGGCATTTATTGGTCCCATGACTTCAACCTGTGTATTGCTTCAATTCCAGACTTTATGACTAAAACTACACTCAAGAAACTGACCCAAAACATATACTGCAATGATAATTAACAAGCCATGCCCTAAGGAGAACATGGCTGTGACCAACTTCACAGCTTGTACCCAAGCATCAGTGGTCTGACAGCTGCCCAAAGAGGGGATGTGTGTCATCCAGTGCCATGAAAGTGCAGTGCCGTTCAAAAGCTGTTCATCAACAAAACCATACTTGTTCACAAAGCCCATCAAGAGCAGGTATGAAGTTTGGTGCTTGGCTAACTCAGAAAGTAACTTTGTGCATCAGTTTGGTATCCAGTGTGGGAAAAAAGGGCATAGGCAATACTTCATCTCTCGCCCTGAGTGAAAGCATGCTTGGACTATGTCATTCACCCCGGTATCATTTTCAGGGGCTTGTTTTCTTCTATAATTATTTTACATCTTATCATTTGATGAAAAGCAGGAAGTCAAGGGGACAGTGTGCTATTTTCACAGTGCAGGCAACTAAAATACACTCCCAGACTGACGAGGGGATAAGGTAATTTGCAGCATGAAGAATTCAGGTTTTACACTAAAGGACAGCAGCAAGGGGCAGGATAATAAATCTGTGACACTTCTATCGATGCTCAACAATTCAAAGGATATCACTGTAGTCAACAGAAAGAACAAAGATGGTCCCCCCTCACAAATCCTTTGCATGTGAAAGCTGGGGACTACGATCTCAGGGGACACCTAGCTCAGTTGGTATAACATAGTTCATAAAGAAAATGTCCTACATCCAACTGTGCTGAGCAGTGTCTGGGGTCTTAAAAGCTTGTGAGTGGCCACTAGGATACTTCACTGAACCCACCCAAAGATACAACGGAAAGATTAGTCCAAAAACTAATGTACTGCCACTAATGAATCCCAACTACCAACGCCAGAGTGAATCTAGCGCAGCCAGGTGGTGTCGGACTACAACTACTGACTGCTGTGACAGGGTTCACAATAGAAGGTCCTGGACAGAGTCAGAGAAAAACGCAGAACAAAATTCTGAGTCACACACAGTTCAGTACTGTAGTCACTCCTGAGACTCACCCTTCAACCAAAGATTACACAGGCCCATCAACACAACTAGGCTAAAGGGGACATGAGTTCAGGGGCAAGAACAAGAAGGCAGGAGGAGACAGGGAGCCATAGGGGATCCCAATGTCAAGAAAGGGAGAATGTTAACATGCCATGGGGTTGGGAATTGACAACCAGTGTCACAAAATAATATGTGTATTACTTGTTTGATGAGAAACTAATTTGTTCTGTACACTTTCATCTAATGCACAATTAAAAATTTTTTTTTCTGCCACAATAAAAAGTTGGGGGGTAGTGGGAAGAAGAAGAAATCTCTTGCCCAAGAGCAGTTGCTGCATACAGTGCCAAAATGGGAGCACTGGACTTCTTTAGCAAAGCCTGGTGGAGTAACAGTGAGGTGCTATACCTGCTAACCAAAAGGTCAGCAATTCAGATCCACCAGGCACTCCTTGGAAACTCTACAGAGCAGTTCTATTCTGTTTTATAGGGTCACCATGAGTCAGAATCTACTCATTGACAGTGGTTTGGACTTCTTTGACACAGTGGTATAAAACATATACAATCAAAAGTGCGCTCTCAAATGTTGCCATTGATTGCTGTATTTTCTCATTGACCTAGCCATTGTAAACAGTTTTATAATGTGGAACTGTAACCACAGGGTCCAACTCTCCCTCAGGCTCTCTGTTCTCGGCAGCTCTCTCAGTTGTCAGAAAAGGAATTGAAGTTGAACACTCTCATTTCAGACAATGTTCGAGATCCGGAAGGATGGAAAACATTTTCCTGTCAATGGATCTAGAAGGCGATACACAGATGCAGCATTAAGTGTAGCCTAACCTACAGATGCCAGTGCATTTCTGTTAGTCCTTAAACTAGCCCGAGCCAGGTTTGGGCAGCTCTGCAGACACACAACGGCCAGTTGTGACCACTGAGTGACCTCAGCACAGGATGCAGCAACAGAAGGAAGGAAACAGAAGGAAAATCACCACCTAGACCCTATACTGAAGCAAGAGGTCTGACAAGAATCGCGTCACCTCCTGTTTCCCGGCCACCTTCTAGAATTTTTGGTCTTCCCTATGCCTGTGCAGCTGCTGTCTCGCTGCCCAGATCACACTAAGTCCTGCTTCCCCATGCCTCAGGGAGCCAAATCTGTGGAACCTCCTCCTGGCTCTTTGCTCTGTGTGTTACAAATAAAGTTACTTTCTTTTTGTCAAAGACAGGTGTTCTGAAAATTGTCAAGTCTGAGCACACCAGATAAGGACCCACTTTCTAAGGTTCAGTAACATAAGAAGACTAGAACAAAATTTATAAGCAGTCGTTGCCAAATGTCTTTGTGTATCACACCAAGTTTTTAAAAGTTGCAAGGAATAAAATAAAAAGCTAAGGTATAATTATTTTATTTTTGCCTCATACCGAAAAAGAAAAGAAAAAACCAAACTCATTGCCACTGAGCTCATTCCAAGACATAGCAACCTATAGTGCCAATATTTCCTACCTCCAGTGTCTGCTGAGACACTTGTACCTCACATAATATGTATCAAAATTCATATCTCATAATAAAAAATCAGGAAGGGTCCATGAATAAGCATGCATACATAAGTGAAAACACATAGTATCAACAAAAAAATTAAAAAGATAATTCATTCTTGAAAAGTGTATGTTCTCAACATCAACAAAAATAAAACTATATTTTAAAAAAATAATAATATTGAGGACTGGGCCCCATCACCAGAGATTCTGATTTAATTGATCTGGCCAGCAGCCTGGGCATGTGGACTTTTAGCAGCTCCCAGTTGTTTCTAATGTCCAGGCAAGGGAGAGAACTGCCACACTTGATGATACGAATGACTCATATCACTCCATTATTATTAGTACTTTTCACTTTATACATTTAGTTGCCTGTGAACCAAATTTTATTAGACTTATGTCCCTAGTGTCTGCTTTAGAAAAGAGAAGTATTTAGTACACAAGTTTTGAGTGAATGAAGGAATAAAATTATTTCATGTTTATATATGAATGTTTTTCCTGCTTAGCGAATAAGAAAACCTGAAGTATCTTGGAAAACTATCACATAAAGGGAGGATAAAGGAAATAAAGTCTGGTGGTGTAATGGTTACGAGCTATGGCTAACCATGGCGGTTTGAATCTACCAGGAGCAACTTGAAAACTTTATGGGACAGTTCTACTCTGACCTATAGAGTAACTATGAGTCAGACTCAATTCTATGGCAGTGGGTTCAGCTTTTCTTTTGGTTTAAGGGAAATAACATAGTTGACGATGATTGCATGATGGCAAGGTGATGATATAATTTTGAGGGCAAGAAAAAGCTTGGGATAATTCCTGAGCTGAGCAAAGATAATCAGCAGATCTTTTTTTAAAAAAGTAACAAAATGAGATAAGTGACAGTCATCCCTACCCCCCAGACTTTCACTCAGTATACTGAAAGTGTCAACATAAATGAATCTCTAGAATCGCTTGGGTATTTGCTATTTCATATCTATGTTGGTTGGATGATATTTCAGTATTTTAAAATTTTGTCCTCCTTATTTGAGTCCACATCATGAAGTTTTTTTGTTTGCTTTGTTTTTGTAAGCTAGTGGAATCTAATGCCCTTTATCTTAATAAGGTCATCATCTTGTTAGCCGGGCTCCCCCTTCTTACTCATTTGGAGAAAACGTAAAATAAAAAATGCAAGTACATGAAAATAAGTCCCATTTAGCACTAGCAGGGAGACTGGTTATGAAGTCTAACATTTTTTTATAGAAACATCCTCCAATTATGGTATGTTTAACCTTGGGCAAACATTGCTGTAAACTCAGTGATTAGCTTATTAGGTATTATAAATCAATTTTGCAGAATAAATAAAATCTGACTTCTAGGTTCATGTTTAAGCATATACTGTAATAACATTTAGTGCTTTTTAAATATATAACAGCAATTGAAAAATGAAACCAAAGCATTTAGAGTACATATTATTTTCAAATTGGAGAGAAAAATTCTAAGCAAGACTAGGCCTGCCATTGAAGACATAATCTCCAAACTGATGGTAAGAGTTCAACAGAATTCTATGAGTTTTCGGAGAAGGACCTGAAACTAAAACTGTGGAGCCATGACCTGATTTCTAAGAAAATTGGCCAAGTTCAAAATAATATTATTTGTGGAAGAGCTTTATGAAGCATGCTATCATTTTGAAGATAAAACAAAGAGCTGATTATTTGTACCTGTTTAGGCTGGCAGTTCAAATCTGCCAGGCACCCCTTGGAAACTCCCTGGGGCAGTTCTACTCTGAATTCTAGGGTCACTATGAGTCGGACTCGACTTGATGGCAGTGTGTGTGTGTTTAGGCCAAAGTTGACTTGTTTTGCTCTTTTTGAAATGATCTGATAGTGTATTTCTTGATGTTGCTGTTTCTTTGGGGTTTTGTCTGTTTGGTTTGTAATGTGGATGAATACAAGTACCTGAATTTGTGCTTTACTTTAAATTCAACATTTTATATAATGGTTTTCTCTAAAACAAAGAATGCTTATGACAAAAAAATTCACCTGACTCTCTAGCAGGCAACCTCCACATTCCCCTTATAACTTAGGCAAGGGAAATCAGTCTTGCCTAACAAGAAATCCATAAGATGAAGGCTTATTTCAGTGCTTGAAATCAGAAACAAAAACTCCAATATTTACAGGGGCCATTCAGATGACATAAAGGAGTGAAGACAGCCCGTGGTGAAACAGGCAATGCTGGGTGTTAAACAGGACTGCAAATCTCACGTCCCAGATAAAGGAATTCAGATTTTTTTTTCTAATTATCATGCTATCCGATATTTGTCCTTTACTTTAAATTCAACATTTTATATAATGGTTTTCTCTAAAACAAAGAATGATTAGGACAAAAAAAAAAATCACAAACCACATTGGAAAGCTGTATACATTGTATCCTGCTCTACATTTCTCCGAGAGGTATGTAATGCTATTGTTTTACTTGGCAATTTTTCTACGGACACAGTGAAATGTGTGTGATTATTTCTAGAATATACCAGTAGAGCCCATTTTTTGACTTCACTGACATAAAGCAAACCATTTTTTGTAAAATAATGTCACTGAAGAGAATATAATTATGCTCTCCTGTGGAAAATAACCAAAAGCAACATTTGGCATCACAGAATAGTCTGTCATTAGAAATTTGCATTAGACTGTTATTCTAGACAAGAGGTATTTGTCAGTTTCAGCCCAATACCAAAAATAGGAATAATACTCAAATCAATTAAATTCTACTCTTAAAAATAATGGCAATAAATTGCCAATTCAGAATGATACTCAAACGTCATTACAATTATGTCTGAAATTATCTGGCAAACACACATTTGAACCCAGCTAAAAGTTGATTCATACTTTTATTGCAGGCTGGCTTGGCCTCTATCATACACATACGTTCGAGTATAACTATGGAACAATGACTCTAGAATGTAGATTCTATTCTACTCATGAAAATTAATGTTTCTTAAATCTGTTTCATCTTTTCTCTTAGAGTGATTCAGTCCCCAAGAAGCATTTCCAACACTCGTGGTGCAGTGTTCATTAAAGCATTTGTCTGCTAACCAAATGTTGGCAGTATGCACCTACCAGCCACTCTGTGGGAGAAATACGTGGCAGTCTGTTTCCATGAAGATTACAGCCTTAGAAACTCAACAGGGCATTTCTGCTCCGTCCTGTAGGGTCACGGCAAATTGGAATCAACTCAGTGACAATGGACTTGACAAAGCAAAGCTGGTAAGGGGGAACCCAAGGTCAAGAAAGGGACAATGTTGACAAGTCATGGGGTTTGCAACCAATGTCACAAAGTGTTGTGTATTAATTGTTTAATGAAAAACTAATATGCTCTGCAGCCTTTCATCTAAAGTGCAGAAACCTAAAAATATTCATGATTTAAAGGAAGTCAAAATGCCAACACTTACAGGAGTTGAAAAATTTGATTCAAATTCTCACAGATGACTTTGAAAGGTTCAAGACTTCATGGAGGAAATAATGGCAGACGTGGGGGTGATAGCAAGATAGTTAAAATTAGAAATGGAACCGAAGATGAATTGTTGTGATCTCATGATAAAATTTTAATGCATGAGGAGTTGGCTTCTTATCAGTGAGCAAAGAAAGTGGTTTCCTGAGATGGAATGTATTCTTGGTGAAGATCCTGTGAGCACTGTTGGAATGACAACAAAAGATTCAGAATATTTCATAAACTTAGTTGATAAAACAGTGGCGGGGTTTGAGAAGACTCACTCCAATTTTGAAAGAAGTTCTACTGTGAGTAAAATGGTATCGACGTCTACAGAGAACTCTTTTGTGAAAGCAAGAGTCACTCTACTCTATGTGACAAAATTCATAATTCTCTTGTTTTAAGAAACGGCCACAGCCATCCCAAACTTCAGCAACCACTTCTGTGATCAGTAAGCAGCCATCAACATCGAGGCAAAAAGATTCCAACTCACTGAAGGTCCAGACAATGGTTAGCATTTTTTAGCAATAACGTATTTTTTTAAATTAAGGAACACACATTTTTTAGACCTAACATGATTGCACACTTAAGATTCTACAGTATAGTGTAAAAGTAACTTTTACATTGTGACATTTGCTTTATTACAGTGGCCTGGAATCTGCAATATTTCTGAGGCATGCCCGTGTGCAACTGTTAAATGCAGAAATGGAAAATGATCTCCAACAACCTTAAATGACTTATGCATTGTAAAAAGGCCCAAAGGCCTAGAATGACACCTTCACCCTGTCATTTGCATAAGACTTTTGTACCAATCCAGATTCTTAACCTAAAAAGATAGTTTAGCACAAGATAAGAGAGCAATATGTATTCCACCACCATCATCACCCCTGAAAAAATTCCTATATTTAAGTGAGACTTACCATTAACCTTTCTCTCCTACTTCTTTTTTTTTTTCTCTTGGGTTATCAGTCTTTGCTGCAATGATTACAGTCAATTATTTTCCCTCCTACCTGCAGTCTGTTTAGACAACAGCTGACTTCACTGAACATTTCTCATTTGCTACAAGTTACAAAAACATTTATCGTGCATGCTTAAATAGTCCAACAAAATGAACATGAGTTACCACCGGGGGCAGCAATCCTGCATAAAACTGACTTATACAAAGATACAGGTTGCCATCTCTATGACAGAGATGTGTAATCATTAGGTCATGTTGGAAATAAGAGAATGTGACTTCTGAGTGGAATCCACAAAAATCTTGCTGTCTCCTGATTACTTTCTCTAAGGAAAGCAGGCCTCTAAGTGCTGAAGAAACTCAAATAGCCCTACAAAGTGGTTTTGGGAGCAAAACAATTGTACTCTGCTGTTAACTTCCAGCACTAATTTGTCTGCCTTGTGTGTGAATCATCTTGGAAGAGGATCCTCCAGCCACAATCAAGCCTTCAGATGATTGCAGCCCTCTTTGATATGAAACTGCAGTCTCATGAAAAGACGTTATCTAAGCTACCCAGCTAAACTACTACCAAATTCCTGACCCATAGGAATTGTATGATATAATATTTTTTTGTTGTTGTTGTTTTAAGCTACTAAATGCAGGGGCAATTGCCTGGGAAGCAATAGAGAACTAATACAAAGTACTCTAGATTCTTAGGTTACAGGCTCACCAGTAGAAACACAGCCTCCAGTTTCACTTTACTGACTGTACTATGAGGCTGAACCATTATATTCGGCAATGAGCAAACAAAACAGCAGTGTGTTTATGCTATCTGTTCATATAATCTCTATTATATACAGTGTTGCTATTGTACTAATTGTTTTGTTTTGTTTTTTAAGTAATAAATTCCTTATTGCTTAGAGATAAGTGGCTTCAGTTGTTATTTTGATTTTGTGAAAACCTGTAACATAAATCCTTGCTACGCAATTGGGAGTGTGGAAGTGTACTAGAAGAGAGAAAAACAGTTCATAGGTTTTAGAAATATTACTTATTAAATATTTTCCACTTAATAAATAATATTTCATTTCATTCCCCTGTTGATAAACATTATATACGTGGAGCTGAAATTTCAGCTTTAAAAACCTTGACATTTTAGTTGCCAAGTTTATCTTAGATAAATACATCATCTCAGACAGCCCTGATATGTTGAAAAACAGCTTGAATATGTTCACATCTACTTTTTTAAACTTTGAGAGCCCCCCACAAAACCCCACTGCCGTCAAGTTGATTCTACTTCCTAGTGACCCTATAGGACAGAGTAGAACTGCTCTATACCGTTTCCAAGGAGTGCCGGGCAGATTCAAACTGCTGACCTTTTGATTAGTAGATGTAACACTTAGCCACTACACCACGAGGATTTCCTTTGAGAGCCAGAGCTCTACTTTTATAAATCTCTGTGGTAACCCTAGTGGCATAGTGGCACTGCCTCAATCGCAATGGACTTTGGTTTAGTGTAGACCCTTGTTTCTTTAATTTTGTTTTTAAGTAAAGTAATTAAGAAAAAAATTATGTCATCAGGTCCCACTTATTTTCAAATGTCTTTTAAATCTATCCTGCCCCCTACAATTTTTCCACCATCTCTTGCTCCACCTCCAGAGTTACATAATAAAAATGTGAACATGTTCCTATTGCTCTCTTTTTGAAAAATTCTAATAACTTCCAATAGCCTGGAAGATAAAATGGAAACATCTTTACATGCAAAACTCATTCCATACTAGTCACAAAATAGCTTTTTAGACCCACATCCTACCACTCTTCAATACGCCTTTAAAAAATCACTCATACCAAAAACCAACAATTTCCTCTTTTCCAACCATGCCTTGCATTCCATTTCTTTTTAACCTTTACTCACTCTATTCTTCTGCCTGTACCATTTCTGCTGCCTATCCCTCCCTGAAAGGATTATCTTTTAATATGAATTATAAATGTTACTCTCCAGAGACTTCACAGATGCTTCCCCCAGAATATTTGTAGTTCATTCATCTTTATTCCGTATTTCACATGAAAAATAGTAGTATGAAGGTATTAAAGCATAAGGTATTAACTTGTATTAGTAAAAAACAAAACTACTGCTGTCAAGTCAATTCCAACTCATAGTGATGCTATAGGACGTAGTAGAACTGGCCCATAGGGTTTTCAAGGAGTACTTGGTGAACTTAAACTGCTGACTTTTTGGGCAGCAGCCACAGCTCTTCACAACTATGACATGAGGGTTTCCACGTTGTGTTCTATAGTTCATGAAATGCACTCTAGTCTCATCTACCATAGTATAAACTTCCTAGAGAAAGCTATCTTGTGTTACCCACTCTCATATTCCTAGAATTTAAGCATACTAAATGACATAATCAACTGGCCATGAGGTCTTGTTTACTTTAATTTCAAATTGTCTCTTAAATCCATTCTTCTTTCTCTCTTACATTTTCAGTCACTTTCTGGAATCCTTGCATAGGTACACTGAATCACAAAATTTTATCTGTAAGCTAGACTTAAAATTTTTTTTAAGTCTTTCAATATTTTCAATACTAGGGGGAGGAGTCAAGATAGTAGACTAGACATATGTCACCTTAATCCCCTCTGAAAACTAAGGCCTGGGTTGATGATTTAGCAGAGCCTTCTGGACACCCAGTGACCCCTCGGACATGGCATAGGGCTATCAACTTGGACTACATGCCACTGAGTGGAAAACTTCATCTCTTTCACTGACCCCCATCCTTGCTGAATGGCCAGCTCTCATGGACTGAAGGTAATTAGTGTTTTTAACTTCTTTTTCTTTGTCTTAGCCAGCAGGTAAGGCTTGGGCTTAACTGGCAGCAAAGCTCAGGTGTACTGCTGTTGTGATGAGCAGGCTAAATAGCCACATTTTGAGAGCCTGGCTCTGGACTCTTGGCCTCTCAGGCCCTCCACCTTCTCTATTTCCAAACCTCCCTCACTGATCTGCCTATTTCACAGTGGGGGGGAGGTCTTGTACAGGATGCCATCTTGTTCAGCTGGGAGGTGGAGTTAGTCAAATGGAGGCCTCCAGCCAAGACAGCCAAGTGCCGTCAAGTCAGATCCGACTCATGGAGACCCTAGACAGTGGCTAATTCCCAGGCTGGGAGGTGGTGCCAGTCCAGGGAGTGCTTTGCCACAAGAAAAGCTGTGTTCTGCACAGCACAGCTTTACAGGTGGAGCCCAGCAGCAGATGGCAGCAGGGTAGTAGCCTGTCTGTACTTTGAACTAGATTACAGCATCTAGGATCAGATATAGAGGTGCCTACATTGACAGCTGGAAAGTGGAGCTTATATACCTGACAGTCTGATTTTTGGAAGCCATCAGATAGCTTTCACTGTTCAAAATAAGACTATCTAGAGAAGTAACTGCTGTGCAGCCTGATGGCATCTCATTCAGCCTTTACTGACCCACATGACAGGGTCAGCTGACAGCTCCCTAGTGACTCCATAAATAGGGCCATGTCTCTGCCAACCAGGAGGTGGAGTCTTCTACCGCAGAGATTCCACTGGACCCAGTCACTGGAGTACACAGAGGTGAATGGTAATCACCTTTCTTCTCAGACTGTGCTTCAGATCCTGTTAAGATAACACCAGAGAAACCAAACAATCTCTTGACACCCCCAAAACACCAAATCGTAACCAGACACTTAAAGAAAAATCCACCCATGGCTCCAGAAAGCTCCCAAAAGAAAGAACCAAAGAACTGCCCACAGGAAGAAGTCTTTTTGAAACTATCAGAGGTCGAGTACAAAAGGATTATACACAGAGCCCTCCTGACATTATACCAAATGCAGCACAGCAAAATGAAAAATTAAGCAAGCTGTTCGTGCTGATGGAACACCAGTATTCTGAAACCCAACATATCAATAACAAAATCAAAGACATAGAAAATTCAATTCAAAGCCAAGAAAATAGAATTGAACAACTTTAAAATAGACTTTCTGACTTTGAAGAAAGAGCTACTGCCTTCAGCATCTATGAGGAGAAATCAAAGAAAAGAAACAAGAAAAATTAAAAAATATTAAGGAACAGTGGGACTCTATCAAGAGTAGCAATCTGCAATTAACTGGAGTTCCTCAGCAGGGAGGGACACCTGAAAACACAAAGTATTGTTGTCGAGCTGCTGAAAGAAAACTTAACTGAAATTATGAAAGAAGAGAATATATATGTCCAAGATGTGTATCAAATGCCTCACAATTTAGACCCCAAAAAACAGGCACCAAGAAATAACCAAACTTAACAAAATGAAACAGAAGACAGAGTCTCTTAAAGGCAGACAGACTCAAAGCAAAGCTAACATTCCAAGGGAAACGCTGTAGGCTTTTATCTGACTTCTCGGCAGAAACAATGTTGGCACAGAGACAGTGGGATGACACATTCAAAGCCTTGAAGGAGAAAATCTTCCAATCTAGAATTATATATCCTGCAAAACTGTCTTTCAAATATGAAAATGAAATTAAGACATTCACAAATAAACAGAAACTCAGAGGCTGTAAAAACCAAATCAAAGCTACAAGAAATACTGAAAGAAGTTCTTCACTTAGAAGAACAAAATCATTAACTCTATATTTTAGGAGGCAATACAATTATGGAAGACACAAAACTACATAGTTAGGGAAGGCACAAAACTCAGTCAAAGCCATAATATTAAAAAAAAAGTGATTGAGTGATCATACCATGAAAACTATGATGCCAGCCAAGTGCCATCGAGTCGGATCCGACTCATGGCGACCCTAGGGGCCAGGGTAGAACTGACCCCCAGAGTATTCAAGGAGCGCCTGGTGGATTTGAACTGCCGACCTTGTGGTTAGCAGTAGTGGGACTTATCCCACTACACCACCAGGGTTTCCTGAAAACTATGATGCCATCACATTAAAAAGAGGGATGTACTACAGTAGTTATACTCATTCCAGATGGAGAGGAAGTTAAAAAGTTATGTAGAAGGTTACATTGGGTTTAAACGTAGATTATTAAAGGGGATCATAGAGGTAGCTGCAAAGCACAACAAAGATGCAACATATCAAATCAAGAAACGTAATACAGAAGTTTCAACAAACACAAAATCAACACTGAAAGGGGTGAAAAATCAACCCATAAAGAAGAATGACCAAGAACAAAATATGAAGAGCACCAGAGAAAACATCAACACAAAAATAAACACATCACAATGACAGCACTAAACACATACCTATCAATAACTATGTTGAGCATAAATGGAATGAATGCTCCCTCAAAGATACAACGAGTGATGTCTTGGATCAAAAGACACGATCCGTCTATATGTTGCTTACAAGAAACTGAACTTACACTTAAAGACATGAACAAACTGCAAGTTAATGGATGGAATAATATAAACCAAGCTAACAATATACAAAGAAGAGCAGGTTTGGCAATACTAATCTCAGATAAAATAGATTTTAATGTAAAGTCTACCATTGCAGACAAGAATGGACACTATTATTGCTGAAATGTTCAATACACAGGCAGGAATTAACAATATTAAATATTAATGCACCCAATACTAGAGCATCAAAATACATCGAAGAAACACTGACTACTCAAAAAGGAGATAGATCACTCCACAATAATAGTGGGAGTCTTCAACACTCCACTTTCAGTATTGGACAGATCTTCTAGAAAAAAAGCTCTATAAAGACACAGAAGATTTTACTGCCCAATTAACCAACTAGACCTCATCGACATATACAGAACTTTCTATCTATCAAGAGATAACTATACCTTCTTCTCCACTGCACATGAAACATTTTCCAGAATAGACCATGTGTTAGGACATAAAGCACATCTGAACAAAATCTATACCACTGAATTATTGCAAAACATCTTCTCAGACAATAAAGCCATAAAAGTCAAAATCAATAGCTGAAAAACCACAGATAGAAATTGGAACTCATGGGAATTGAACATCTTGCTCAAAAAGCCATGGGTTATGGGAGAAATCAAGGATGAAATAAAGAAATTTATGGATTCGAATGAGAAATGAAAACTTTTTCTATCAGAACCTATGTGATACAGCCAAAGCAATACTCAGGAGTCAGTTTATTTCTACAAATGCACACACTGGGAAGGAAGAAAGAGCCCAAACCAAAGAACTAACCCTACAGCTTGAACAAGAAGTGAAAGAACAACAGAGGAAAGCCTCAGGCACCAGAAGAAAACAGATCATAAAGATTAGAGCAGAACTAAATGAATTAGAGAACAGAAGAATAATTGAAAAAATTGAAAAAACAAAAGCTAGTTTTTTGAAAAGATCAACAAAATTGACAAACCATTGGTTAAACTTACTAAAAAAAAAAAAAAAAAAACAGTAATGGAAACAAATAACCCAAATAAGAAATGAAATGAGACATGTCGCAACAGATCCAACAGAAATCAAAAATATCACAACAGAATACTATGAAAGACTGTACTCTAACACATTTGAAAACCTACAGGAAATGGACAAATTCCTAGATTCATATCACCTACCAAAATTATCATAAGGTGAAGCAGAACAACTTAATAAATCCATCACAAAGGAAGAGATTGAAAAAATCATCCAAAAACTGCCAACCAAAAAAAAGCCCTGGCCCAGATAGCTTTACCACAGAATTCTACCAAGCTTTTAGAGAAGAGTTATCTTCAGTACTACTAAGGCTAGAAAGAGACGGAATACTCCCATATTTCTATGAAGCCAGCATAACCCTGTTACCAAAGCCAGGGAAAGATCCACCCAAAAATGAGAACTACAGACCAATATAACTCATGAATCCAGGTGCAAAAATCTTCAACCAAATCCTTGCCAATAGAATTCAACAATGTATCAAAAAAATAATTCATTATAACCAAGTTGGATTCGTACCAGGGATGCAAGTCTGGCTCAACATCAGAAATATAATTAATGTGATCAACCACATAAATAACACAAAAGACAAGAATTACCTGATTTTGTCAATTGGTACAGAACAGGCATTTGATAAAGTCCAACACCTATTCATGCAAAAAACTCTTGGCAAAATAGGAATAGATGGCAAATTCCTCAATGCAATAAGAGCCATTTATACAAAGCCAATAGCCTACATCATCCTGAATGGAAAGAGACAGACAATTCCCCTTAAGAATGGGAACTAGAAAAAGATGCCCACTCTCACCTCTCCAATTCAGCATTGTACTAGAAGTTCTAGCCAGAGCAATTAGACAAGACAAAAAAATAAAGAGCAATTGCATCAGCAAAGAAGAAGCAAAAATCTCCAATTTGTAGATGATATGATAGTATATGTAGAGAATCCATAAGTAAACTAGTCAAACTGATAGAAGAGTTCAGCTAAGTATCAGAACACAAGATAAACATAAGTAAATCAGTAGGATTCCTTTACACCAATGAAGAGATTATTAAAGAAGAAATCACCAAGTCAGTACCATTTACTACAGCCTGCAAGAAGATAAAATAACTAGGAATAAATCTAACTAGAGAAATAACAGACCTTCACAAAGAGAACTACAAGACCTTACTATAAGAAACTAAGAGAGATTTACATAAATGGAGAAACCTACCCTACTCACGGGTAGGAATATTTAACATTGTGAATATTCCTCTTTTACTCAAAGCAATCTACTTGTAGAATGTAATCCCAAAACAAATTCCAGTGACATTTTCTAATGAGATGGAGAGACAAATCACCACCTTTGTTTGGAAAGCGAAGAAACCTTGGGTAAGTAAAACACTACTAAAGAAGAAGAACACACTGGGAGGCCTCTCACTATCCAACTTTAGAATGTATTACACTGCCACAGTTGTCAACACAGCCTGGTACTAGTACAAAAAGAGAGATATAGAGCAATGGAACACACTTGAAACCCCAGACACACCACCATCCTCTTATGAACAGTTGATATTCTACAAAGGTCCTAAAATTTTAAACTGGGTAAAATCAGTGTCTTTAAAAAATGATGCTGGCAAAATTGGATATCCATCTGCAAAAACTGAAGCAAGAGCCATATCTCACACCTTATACAAAAGTCAACTCAAACTGGATAAAAGACCTAAATATCAAACCTAAAACAATAAAGATCATCCAAGATAAAAATAGGATCAACAATGAAAGTTTTCATACACAACGCAGACAGACTTCAAAATCTGACCAACAAAGGACAATCAACAGAACGGAAAATAGATAAACGGGAACTACTAAGAATCAAACACTTTTGCTTATCCAAAAACTTTATAAAAAGAATTAAAAGATCACCTACAGAACGGGAAAAAATATTTGACAACCATATCTCAGACCAACGTCTGCTCTCCATAATCTATAAGGTACTACAAAATATCAACAAGAAAAGGATAAATGATCCAATGAAGGGATGGGTGAAGGAGATGGACAGGCATTTCTCTAAAGAGGAGATCCAGGCAGCCAAAAGACACATGTGGAATTGCACATGATCATTAGCTATTAAAAAAATTCAAATCAAAACTATGATGAGATGGCATCTCACCCCAACAACGTTGGCCATGATCTGAAAAACATAAACAACAAATGCTGGAGAGGTTGTGGAGAAAGCGGAACTCTCCTACACTGCTGGTGGGATTGCAAAATAGTACAGCCTCCTTGGAAAGCAATCTGATGCTTCCTTAAAAAGCTGGAAGTAGATATATCATTTGACCCACTAATTCCACTGCTTGGAATATATTCTACAGAATCAAGGGCATTCGCACAAACAGATACATGCACACGAATGTTTATTGCAGCACAGTCCACAATAGCAAAAAGATGGAATCAACCCAGATGCCCAACAACAGATTAATGGATAAATAAACTGTGGTATATATACTCAATGGAACACTGTGCAATGATAATTTTAGGAAGCATCTCATAACTTGGTTTCAACTGGAAGACATTATGTTGAATGAAATTAGTCAGCAGCACGGACAAATATTGTATGAGACCCCTACTCTAAGGACTTAAAAACAGACACAAGCAAAAAAAAAAACAGAGTCAACTACAGAAGAAAAGACTCTTTGACGGCTGCAAGAGAGGGGAGAGATAGAGGAAGGGAGGGAGGGAGAGGGTTAGTTACTGATAGAAATTTGGTTGGGTGAAACCACTGACAGCACACATTAGAAACAAGATCTGTTTAACTGGACTTCAACATAGCCTGAAAACTCTTCCAATCTTAACCCAATATTGCAAGGACAGAGTAGCATGGGTGGGGGTTGGAGGGCCATGCTCTCAGGGGACATTGAGGCCAACTGGCATAACTAGCATATTGTTAAGAGAGTCTCCTGCACACCATACTGGTGAGTGGTGTCTGGGGTCTTAAAAGCTAGCAAGCTGCTGTCTGAGGTACACCAGATGGTCTCAACTCAGCAGGAAGAGATGATCACTAACGACAAAAACAACACGGAGGAAAGAGAACCCAAAAGACAGAAAGATCCACGTGTACGGGTGACTACATAATACGTGACCAGAAGAATCGGATGGTGCCCAATCCCACCCGTGACAGCATATTGGAGCTCACAGAGTTGAGTCTCAGTGGCAACATGAGAATAAAAAGGGGAGCACCCTGAGAACTCCACTAAAAGACCACAGTTGATGGTCTGAAGGCTTTGGAGCTCCCCTGGGAGTTTGGCCCCTAGTTTTGATGCTGCCCCTGTCCATAAATCATTAATGAGATCAACTCCTCAGACAGGAATAGGCTGGACTTGGTGACATACAGTAACCATATCAAGTGTACACTTTATGGTTCTGTGCATCTATAGGATGTCATCCCATCTATAGGATGGCCTCTTACTACAGGGGAGTGGAGAGGGTGGACAACAGGGGACAGGAGATTAAGAGGATATGACATATGCCAATTTAAACTGGATTGTACACTTTCACTCATCACAATAAGTAAATAAAATAAAATAAAAAGTATTTTCAACACCACATCGTCATCAGAGTAAGGAGGGAAGACGTTAATGTTTTAAACTGACACTTCACTGGCTTAGTCTGTTAACATCTCCATAAATGTCTGTCAGATCTACAAGAACAATAAAATGATATATAGAATTTCAAGAGAACATGTTTGTGACCTATTGAAAATTCTGGATTATCTGGTAACTGGATAAGCAATTGTTATTTATGCTTAGTTATTTTAATATCCTCGAGTTTTATCATTTTCCCATGTAAGTTAACTAATACACATGTTGAGACCTAACATCTCTTTGAAAAATATCAAATGACATTGTTTTGATCTCACTTCAGAGCAATCAACTTTGTCATTAACCAATTTCTTAATTTTTGGAAGTTCACCATAGCTTCCTGTTTGTGTTTGTAAACTTATACACATTGATAAAAATGAGGCAATAAAACTTAAGTAGGGGGAAATCTCAGCATTCTCTATATTCTTCTTTTTAAAATTATAAAATTTTAAATGATTTATTTTTGAAAATGTCCAGTTTCATGACTACAAATGACAGAACCAGGCCTCTGTTCTACCTAGGAGATTTCTACTCCGTGTTTTCACAAGCATCAGTTGTAATTCAGCTCTCCAGTCAAACTCCAGATTCATGAATCTGGAGTCATTTTGAAATCCAGAGTGAAACACACACACAAAAAAATAAATCCAAACTTGAAGTGTGGCCAAAGAGCCACACTCACTTACAAAGTTTAGCAAAAGAAGAAATTGTCTACATTTACTTAATTAAGGAACAAATAGACTAAAGATAAATGATTGAATAGACTAATCTATTCAGTGGCAAAGCAAACGAATTTTAAAAACTCTATTCATGCAAAACAATATTAGTTCATTCAATCTAAACATTTGTTTCATTTTTTAAAACTGTACTTGCTTGCGTAGCATCATATCTTTATAGTGCTAGCCTACATCTCTGTATTGTCATAAGGAAGATCACATTTCTCACACAACGTTCCCTTACACTTTTATATAAAATTCTGGGTTAAAATCCTATATAAGATCTCTACTTCCAGCCATGACTGATTAACTGGTAATGGGTTAACCATCTCCCTAATTACAATTTGTAATAACAATTAACAAAACTGAATAAAACATATGAAACATATGATGACAGTTAGCAAAGAACTACAGTCTGTGAGAGGAGTGAAAGTCAAGTTAGTCCCACAGTCACCACGGCTTTAGTCTGGAAGAGCTTTCCCAACTACTGCTTAAAGATATGGAACCCAAACAAAGCACATCACTGTTCTTACAGAAACTGACAAAGTTGTTTGTGAAATTTGTGGACATTCAAAGGATCCAAAGTGCAAAAATAATCTTGAAAAATAAGAACAAACTTGGAATATTTGTGTTACTTGATTTTGAAACATACTATAAAGTTATAATAATCAAGACACTGCAGTGCATGCTTAAGGATAGACAATCACTGGACTACAATAGAGAGTCCAAAAGTAAGTATACACACTGATTTTTATGAAGGCATAGAAAGAGGTGAAGAAACGTAATTTCACCAAAGGTGTTGGAATAACTGGATATTTGTATGGAAGAAAAAAATTTCAACTCTCTGTCACAATACTTACTAATTGGAAAAGAATAATGAAGCTACAAAAAAGCACTATATTGAGTTTTAAGAAATTCTTTATAGTCTGATAACAAAAATTCCTTTGTCAGATGGTATGTATTGCATGTATTTTCTCCAGTCTATAATACACCTATTCAATTTCTTAGCAATTTCTTTTTGATAAGCAGAAGTTTTCACTTTTTGTGAAGTCTGATTTATCACCTCTGTTGTATCACCTGCATAATGCATGTTGTTAATGAGTCTTCCTCCAATCCTGATGCCCCATTCTACTTCGTATAGTCCAGCTTCTCAGGTTACTTGCTCAGCATACAGATTGCATAAACCAAAAAAAAAAACCAAACCTGCTGCGGATGAGTCTATTCCAATTCATGGCAGCCCTCTAGGACAGCACAGAACTGTCCCATAGAGTTTCCCGGGAGTTATTGTTAAATTCAAACTGCTGACGTTCTGGTTAGCAGATGTCTTAGTCATCTAGTGCTGCTATAACATAAATAACACAAGTGGATGGCTTAAATAAAGAGAAATTTTATTCTGTTGTGGTCCAGCAGTCCCAATTCTGGGCATCAGCTGCAGGCGAAGTCTTTCTCTGGTCCAAAGGATGCACTCTACTCCTGGCACTGCTTCTTTCCTGATGGTATGAAGTCCCCAACTCTCTGCCTGCTTCCCTTTCTTTTGTATCACAAGAGATTCTCTCAAGGCACGCTATAATCTTACAGATTGAGTCTGCTGCCCATTTTCTCTCATTACATAATAGAGACAGCATTTACAGCATACAGGAACTGGACACAGAACCTGGAATCATGGTCTATCCAAACTGCTACAAACATTTTGGGAAGGACACAACTCAATCCATGAAAGCACCCATAGCACTAAACCGCTACATCACAAGGGTTTCTACAGATTGAATAGGTGTGGTCAAAGAATACAATCCTGATGCACACCTTTCCTAACTTTAAACCATACAGTATGCCTTTTTCCTGCTCAAAACAACAGCCTCTTGATCTATGTATAGATTCCTCAGTAAGCACAACTAAGTATTCTGGAATTTCCATTCTTCAAAGTTATCCAGAATTTATGATGATCCACACAGTCAGATGCCTTTGCACAGCCAATAAAACAGAGGTAAAGAAGTTTCTGGTATTCGCTGCTTTCAGCTAAGATCCATCTGACATCAGCAAGGATATCCCTGGTTCTACATCCTCTTCTGAATCTGGCTTGAATTTCTGGCAAGTCTCTGTTGATAAACTGCTCCAGTTGCTTTGAATAATCTACTTTTTTTTTTTTTACTTGTGCATGATATTGGTGATATTGTTCAACAATGTCTGTATTCAGTTGGATCACCTTTCTTGGGAATAGGCATACATATGGACCTTTTCCAGTTGGTTGACCAGGTACCTGTTTTCCAAATTTCTTGGCATAGGCTAGTGAGGGCTTCCAGTATTGCATCCATTTGTTGAGACCTTCGTATGGATTACAACTGAAGATGAAGAAAATAAAATCCTCACAACTAGACCAATAAGTAACATCATGATAAACACTGAAGGTGCCAAGGACTTCATTTTGCTTGGATCCACATTCAACACCCATGAAAACAACAGTCAAGAAATAAAAAAAAAAAAAGGCATCGCATTGAGCAAATCTGCTGCAAAAGACTCCTTTAAAGTGTTGAAAAGTGAAGACATCACCTTCAAGACTGAAGTGCACCTGACCAAAGCCATTGTGTTTTCAGTTACCTAGTATTCATCTGAAAGTTTGACAATGAATAGCGAAGACAGAAGAAGAATCAACAACTTTGAATTGTGGTGTTGGAGAAGAGTGCTGAATACACTGTGAACTGCCAAAACAAACAAAAAAAATCTTTCTTGGGAGAAGCACACCGAGAACACTTCATAGAAGCAAAGATAGTGAGGCTAAGTCTCATGTACCTTGGATATGTTATCAAGAGGGAGCAGTCTCTCCCTCCTGATGTGCTATGGATCAGTACCCACTCCATAGCATCTATAGCAGCAATTTATCATCTTGTCATTTTATAATTTGTGCTTTCTGTAGCCTGTCAAAGAAGTCTTTTATTCTAGATTTACAAAGAAACTCTCCTGTGTTTTCTTCTATTGAATACAGGCCCAAATACAAAAGCCTGTGTACAATGATTACTCAGCTATCTTCTGCAATGCATACTGAAACAAATAAAGAATTTATCAAAGACTGCTGAGAACACTGGCTTCCACTTCTAGACCAGATCAGCTATGAGGGGCACAAAACAAAATTTACAAATGTTAATTTTCTTATTTTATATCCCATGTACCAAAGTTTTATATTAAGAGAAAAAAATAAGTCACATGATCTTTCGCTCAGTATTTTTGTAAACCATGAGAACAGTCAGAATAGAATATTGAAAATAAATCAAAAATACATTGATCCACACAACATTCTTTCAGCAAAGGAAAAATCTGTTAAGGCTCATTAGAATTTTCCCACCAATATAGTATTTTCAATCTAGCATTTAATGGCAGTCATTTTAAATGTACAACTTTCCCCAAATTTAAGTGATATTAAATTTAAAAAATTGAGCTCACTTAAGCACTCTAATCATTTAGCTTCCATGCTCCGTGTTGAAAGTGATAAAACTTTTAACA
The DNA here is from genome assembly GCA_028571685.1 of Heterohyrax brucei. Lineage (NCBI taxonomy): Eukaryota > Metazoa > Chordata > Mammalia > Hyracoidea > Procaviidae > Heterohyrax > Heterohyrax brucei. The sequence continues at coordinate 94,280,496 of CM053146.1, forward strand.
CACTAGGGCTGCCTACTAGAAGCTCAGAAATGCTCGTGTTAATTGAGAATTTGTCAGTATGTTGCCCTCGGATGCACATGAATAAATCACATTGGTATTAGTAGAATTACAAAAATGCAATGCCATAAAGCTTTAAATCCCTTTATTTTATTCATGACTTTTAGCACACACTTCTTAAAATGTGAACTTGTAAAATCCTATGCTGATCACAGTGGAATTTAGAATTTACAGCTGCAGAACTATCTGAAAAAAATTCTGTAGGCTTATATTTAACCACAGTGCAAGGTCCATGGATACTAACTAGCAGAGACTCACAGGTAAGAGAATCATGCCTTGAAGAAGCATTTTTCAAATCACAGCTGAGAACAATTAGGGGTTTGTTAAGTCAATATGGTAGGTTACACCAACATTTCTAATGCAATAGAATTACAAAAAGAATCAGAGTCATTGTCCTTTCAAAAACCAAACCAAACCCACTGCCATCAAATCTGGGCTGACTCACAGCAACCCACAGATTTGAACTGCCAACAGTTTGGTTAGCGATGTAGCCCTTAACCCACTATGCCACCAGGGTTTCCTTAGTAAATATGAATACTGTCTCATAAAATTTAATTTTAGTTTTATGCATAGTACACATAAAATAATGCAGTATGCATTTCTTACTATGACTCATGGCAACGAGTTTGAAAGTTACTGCTCTAGGATATCCCAGAGAATGGGAGTGGTTTGATGGCAGACAGGAAAAGAGAACATTTAAATAGAAGTGCTCTCACACTAGAAGGGAAATTAACACAAACCAACCTCGCAGGGGACAGAGAACCAGGGGCAGGGGTCTGGGGATCGTGATTTCAGAGGACATCTAGGTCAATTGATATCTAGGTCATAACTTTTGTTTGTTTCTTTTAAGAAATGCTCTGCATCCCACGTTGGTGAGTGGCATCCGGCGTCTTCGAAGCTAGCAAGATACCATCTAAGCAGCATGGATTGGTCCCAAGCTGCTTGGAGCAGCGGAGGAAAGACATCAAGGACACGAGGAAAGCACAAGCCCAGGACACCGAAAGGTCCATTTGATTCAAAGACTACAACAGCATGAAATCAGAAGAACTAGATGGTAACCAGCTACTTACCACCAAGGACTGCCCTGACAGGGACCACAACGCAGTCCTGACACAGTGAGAGAAAAATGGGGGTGAAAAAGAGAACTCCGTTAAAAGAGCGAACTTGATGGTTCAGCAGACTGGAGGATCCCCTGAGGACATGCCCCCAGACTCTCATTTAGCCCAGAACTAAAACCAGTACCCAACACAACTCTTAATGCAAAGATGGACTGCACTATGAGATGCAGGGAGACACTGCAAAGAGTGTGCTTCTTGGCTTAAATATATCCGTGAGGCTGTTGGAGCACCTTCCATCCAGAGACTAGATGAGAGGGTGGAGAGGTGAGAGAGGCATTAACTGAGCAAATAGAGGACCACAGGGTGGGAGGGAAGAGTGCTGTCATGGTGTGGGGAGAGCAGCTAGAACTGCACAGAGGTGAGTGTGCAGGGTTTTGTATACCAAATTGACTTGACCTGTAAACTTTCGCTTAAAACACAATGAAATATTTAAATAAATAAATATAAGCACTCTGATAAAATATTATTCTACATTGTACAAAAGCTAGAGAAAAGACATTTAACCCACCATGTAGGGACAAAGGACGATTTGAGAGGGAAATAAATATAAGTACCTCACAGTTATACTAACACACATGAGATTATTTAATAGAAGTCTAAACGTATTGTGCAGAAATATTTTAAAGTAGTACTCTTGGAAATGCTTTTTATAAAATCCTGCGCAATCTCACTTAGATATTAGGACTTCACAAGCTACAATGACTTGCCCTTTAATCTCATTAATAAAAAAAAAGGAATCATATGACTACTTCCCTCCTCAAATTTCGTTTTACAGTTCTCCTTTCAATTTATAGTTGATAAAATCTATGTCAACAAGAAAGATATATCATTTGCATTTGGATATTCAAATTGACTTTTTTAGTACTCAAAAGGTAGCACCATAGTAAAGAAGAGATAGGGATCCAAAAATTAAATAGAACTCCAAACATTTACATTAGGCTTTAGAATATTAGCACTAACCAAATGAACACACCCACTTTGAGCCTGACTTTGACTTTTATACCATTCCAGAAAGATCCCAGGGAGTAAATGTTTCAGGTTTCAGTAACCATGCTGGTAATTTCCAAGTCTGTATTTCATTCCAGGTATGTGTTTTCTATTATTGAATAGTTCTTTCTGGAGTTCCCACAGGTACCTCAAATTCAACATTTTCAAAATAAATTTATTATTTTCTTCCAAAAATAGAATTCTCTTTATATATGCTCTATCTGGTTAGTGGTACCACCATGTAACTCACCCAAGCTAGAAGCTCTCTTATATTCCATCCTTTCCATTGTACATCGTTTTCAGTTAGGTAATAAGGCAGGTAGATCTTACAAAGTGAGTTTACTCCTCCCTCTTCTTTATTCACTTGCCACTACTTTGGTTCATGTTCATCTCTTATAAATGTTTAATATATTTCCTATCTCCTGTCTTATTCTCCTCAAATCCAACCTTTCTTCCACAATCGGTATTAGTATTAAAGAAATAAAATAAGAAATTAAATGGTATCTCTCTTGGATTTAAAAATCTTTAATAGTTCCTTATTTACCTATATAATAAAATTTTTAGTAGATAAAACTCTTCTAGTATCTGACCCTCAAGGATATTTAGTCTATCTTACCATCATTATTTTTCCAGCCTAACACCAATTCAACATGATTAATAATGTTCATTTGCCCAGTAGTTAGTTACCTTCTAGGAGTTTGGGGATGGAGCAAATGGTTAAGCACCCAACTACTAGCTGAAAGGTTGACAGTTCAAACTCTCCCAGAATCACTACAGAAGACAAGCCTGGCAATCTGCTTCTGAAAACCCTAAGAAACAGTTCTTCTTTGTACATACAGAAATTACCATGAATTGGAACTGACTCCACAGGAATTGTCTAGCCACAATTTCCATTATATTTTCCCCTCCCACACATGTCATTTTCTAGCAATACTAAATCATTTGTGGATACCTGAAGACATAATTCTCTCTCAAGTTGCGACTTTCTACAAGCTGGTTTTTCCCCCGCAGTTACACTTCTAACAGTTATGCTTCAAGCCTCGTATAAATGTTCCCACAAACTACTTACAAGGTAGAGTTAACCATTGCCTCTTCTGTATTTCTGTTGCCCTTGTAGACTTATAAGAGTTTTTACAACGTTGCTATAGTTGTTGATGACTTATTTTATCACTACCAGTAGATACCAAACCCTTCGACATTTGGAGATCTACTCATCTTTGTATCCTGAGCATCCAGCTTGGCACCTTACTTAAAAACTAAACCCAAAGCTGTCCAGCCAATTTCAACTCATGGCTGCCCCATGTGTTAAGAGTAGAAGTGAGTTCCACAGGAGTTCCTTGGCTGTAATCTTTAGGAAACCAGATTGCCGGGCCTTTATTCCACAGAGCCGCTGATTGAGGTTGAACCGCCAGCCCTTAGGTTGGCAGGTGATTGAAAAGTCTCTTGTGCCACCCAGAGGTGTTTGGGATCTAGATAGTTGTTAATGAAACTGTTGAATAACATAGAAATGTTAAATGATCATTATTTTAAACAGTAATTCTCCTCTGAAAATATTCGACCACACGAGTGTGTGATCATTAGGCTACATCCATATCAAACTGGAAGACGCTGATTGCCGTCACGTGTTCATATACATCCAAAACTGTGCCGTTACTTTGTTAATTCTGTGGTTTCCATATTGCAGAGCTCACTTTCATCTCTGCCAAGATTTTTTCAGACACGGTGCACTTAAGGAAGCGTGAAGTATTATGCCAAATTCTCTACATATCGAGTATCATTTTCAACGTAGAAAACCAAGGGCCAGAAGACGGGAGAAAGAAACAGGGCTAAGTTGGCATGAATTGATCTTGACAGTGCTGTGCTTTCTTCTTGAGACTGATGTCACCGCTACTTCCTTCAGCATTTTGCTCTGAGTCCATTAACCGAGCCATGATGTCTAGTATTCATTTTTTCCCTTCTTTAAACCAAAATTGCTTATGTCTAGTTGTTTGCCTTAAAAATCAAAATTGCTTATTTATTTGGATGCTTTTATTACTTCTCATGTTTTTCAGAATTCCTCAAAGTTTGACAGCTTTTTCATCAAGTATTTGCTGTTCTAATAACGTATATATTTTTAAATCTAATTCTACAAGCCTAGAAAATGAACTCACTGAAGTGACTATTCTTTTAATTTTTTCTTGCCCATGTTCAGCTTCAATTTTCTCTTAAATATGTTTGCTTTCTAATTTGAAAATCACTTTTCTTTAACAGGCAAAATAGAAGCACAGTACATGCTCGGTGTTTGGGCTTTTTTAACATATTAACACTATTTCACCATTTCTGGGAGCAAACCTGTTCCATATTGCACTCTTCTCCTCCACATCCTTCTTCAGCTTGCCTCAAAATAACTTTAATACTATTTTTTAACCGTTTACAATGTATTTCAAGAAGTAAAGTCATCATTAACTTTAATCGGCTAGACTACTACTTTGATAGGCTCACGCCAGTCTTTGTATTTATCTTCTCTTCATCTTCTGTATGTAACCTTTAAAGTCTCCCTTCAGCATTTTATTCACCTTGGCTTTTTCAAATTGCAGGTTTCTATTCATTATCAGTAGGGCACATTGTACATTCTGCATTTAATTTCAAGCTTCCAATTGCTCTTGAGCCAATTTTCAGTAAAGTTTCCAACCATGGCTTCAAACTTACATTTTTTTCTGAACTTTTTGAATTTTTCTTTTGTAAAATACAACCTATATACTTGACTATACCCAGAAATGCATAGACCTTTCTCTCTAGCTTCACATAAGTTTCACATCATCAATCAATTCCCTCTTTCTTATTTAAAATTAACTACACAATAGCAGTTCTCCTTATTCTTTACTTGACCTTCTAAGAGACAAGATTGTGGGCAAAATATGGCAAGAATGTATCAGAAAATCTACTCCTACAGAATTCAATTTCTTATAAATGCTGAGATGGCTATGATAAAAAGTGGTGTGTTCAAAATAACTTTGAAATTAAATTCCAGGAGCTTTAAACAATGGCCCTGTTACTTGTATGACTGTAAGGAAGTTACTTAACACCGCTCAACCTGATCCTCATCTGTCATATAGGCTGACAATACTCCTAAAATTCTTATGAGGATCAAACGAAATGACTATATAAATGTAATTTATGTAATAATTTCATTTAACTTATTTATCATAGATGACATATAGCTTGTATATATTATAAAAACATTTTTTAACTAGATTGTTATTAAGATTATCCTTCTAACAAGATTGATGAGCATGATATATTATTTAAGCTATAAAATAACTAAAAAGCCAAAATAATAATAACAGTTTAACAACCACTAGAAAACAGCAAGGGAAACCCTGGTGGCATAGTGGGTTAATAGCTAAGTCTGTTAACCAAAAGGTCAGCAGTTGAAGTCTGCCAGGTGCTCCTTAGAAACTCTATGGGCAGTTCTACTCTGACTTCCAGGGTCGCTGTAAGTCAGACCCAACTCCACAGCCATGGGTTTTGGAAAACAGCAGGAACATAGAGGGAAAGTATCATCAGCAAAATACTCATTCATCATAGCAAAAGGTTCATGAGTAAGATCTAAAATGTGTGAATTAAGAAATCACAAAATAAGCATACTGTTTAAAGACACAAGAAAATTATCAGAGAAAAAAGAAAAATCAATTGGTAGGCAAGACTGTGGGAGATGGTGAGGCAAAATACTTATTTTTTTGTTACAAATCTGATTTGCTTTTCTTTAATGTGTACATGTATCATGTTAAGTTTTAAAAAGTACATTTCAATTTTTTAAATTCTGCAATACTATAATCAACATTGCTGATGTTTCTCAAAAGTAATAGTTTCAAAAAAATTGAACTGGGTTTCCAGATAGCTGAATCCTAACAGTGTGAAAAGATACCTGAATGTGTAGACATGTTGCTAAAGTCAGTCTTCAAGGAATACAAGGGGGAAAAAAACAGTTAATATAGGCTGTAACATATATGGTAAATTAATTGCAAAAAAAAAAAGACCCCAATTATTCACTCCTCCCTGTATCCACATTCTTTGCAACATAACTTTACAGCAACTCTTTAATTCAGCATCTGAAACTATGGATCTTTATTAGCTACGAGATTAAAAGCAAGAAAATAACCAAAAGCACAGAGAAATAGTTTATGAACAATTCAGCCACTGAACAATTTGTATAGAAATTGGCAAGTGGGAACCTAACTTCCTGTATAAACTCTCACCAAAGAATGTAATAAAGTATTATTTTAAAATTGAAAAAGTGTCTATTTCCCACTCTTTGAAGTTTTGGCCAATTAACATGTATAGAAGCCTAGGCTCCAGATGCCACTCTCTCTTGGAACCCTGCTCTCACCCTGAGAACAAACCTGGAACAGACTGCTGTCAGACACACCTGAGTCGTCCCAGTGAAGGTCATGCTAGGCTAGCCAGCTCCCAGCTGACCCACGGACTGACCATAGACCCATAAGTGAGCCCAACTGATAGCTGTAGAGCCTAACCCAGATGAGTAGACCAGGTTGGCCAACCAATAGAATCATGAGCAATTTATAAGTGGCTTTGGGCTGACACTGAAGCTTTGTGGTTGCTTATTACACAGGATAATTACAGCAATAGATAGCTGATACAGAATTTTAGTTCAGAAAATTTCCAGTCAAAAAAGGCCAAGTGACAAGTAGTTGTGACAGTTTGCCAGTCTTTCCGTATCTATCTATAGCAACGTCAGGAATGTTTAAGGTTGCCATTTCCCCCTACCTTTCCCTCTGATAGAAAACCAGATATGGAAGACAAAGGGAAGGGAATTTAATATGAGCATCAGGAGAGCAAAGTTTTAGCTGTAGCTGTGCCACTAAGTAACGGGGGGCCAGGCCTTAGTCAAGGGAAAAATTCCTCTAAGTCAGTTGGTCCCAAATCAGAATTTATTGCAAAGAGTTTCTTTTTTAATACAGATTCTTGGTAGGCAGAGGTGATATTAGAAAATAGCTTTGGTAAAAAGCGGTTATCTAGAAGAGTTGGGAATCTCAAAGCTACCATTTTCCTATTTACAAGTATTTCAATGTGTCTTTCCAGATAACTTTCTTTGTAATAAGTCTTTCCTTTGATGAGTTCTTTTATTCACATGTAGGAGATAAATGTTACTTTGGCACCTAAAATAAGTAATTAAAAGACCATCTCTAGCTGCAAAACTTCTATGTGTTTTCTACATAAAATGATGTTTGCAAGTACAACACATACTATCTGGAAAGCAGAATTCTAAGATTTTCCCCATGGGAGACTGTATCAGTGTGAGACCAGAAGAACCAGATGGTGCTCAGCCACCACCAAAGACAGCCATGACAGGGGAGGCTATGCAGAGTCCCTGAGGCAACACGAGAAAAAGAGGTGTGCAGCCCAAGAACTCTACTAGAACACCTGAATCAATGGTCTGACAGCCTGGAGGATACCCTGGGAGCATGGTCCCTAGTCCTGCTGCTGTCCCTGACCGGAAAGCAGTAATGAAACAACTCTTCAGACAAGAATGGACTGGACTCAGGGACAGTGTGATCATACAATGTGCGTACTTTATGGTTCTATGCATTTACAGGAGGCTATCCTACCGGTCTGTTTCTAGATGGGACAGAAGAGGGTGGAGCGCAGGGACATACTCTTGCTAAGAGGATACTAGATATATAGAGTGAAAAGGAAGAGTGTGCTGTCAGCATGTGGGGAGAGCAGAAAGAGCTGCAGATAGGTGGGCATGCAAAACCGATTTGGATTGTATACCTTCACTCAATCACTATATATATGTGTGTATATATATATATATTGTTTTTCCTCCATGATTTCTAGGCCCTGGTATATCCACACATACCTTCTCTTAATTATTCAAACACTAATCTAGTTGCTGTAGATAAGGGATTTTGCAGATGTGGTAATTAAGGTCCCAAATCATTTGATCTTGTTCTTATTGTCAGGTGCCATAAACTCAGTGCTGACTCATAGCAACCCTATGCACAACAGAAACACTGTACCATCCTGCACCATACTCAGATTTGTTTGCATGCTAAACTCCTCATTGCGGTCACTGAATTAGCCCACCTCCTTGAAGGTCTTCATCTTTTACACTGACACTTCATTCTATCAAACATGATGTCCTTCTAGAGGGATTGATTATTCTTCACAACATGTCCAAATTATGTATGATGCCTTCTCGCTATATTTGCTTCCGAGGAGCACTCTGGTTGTACTTCTCCAGAACATATCTGTTCATTCTTTCAGCAGTCCATGGGGCATTCAATATTCTTCTGCAACATCACAAGTCAAAATAATCGATTCTTCTGTCTTCCTTGTTCATTGTCCAGCTTTTGCATGTACATGATGCGATTGAAAATATCATGGCTTGGGTCAGGTGCACCTTAGTCTTCAAGGCGACGTCTTTACTTTTTAACACTTTAAAGAGGTCCTCCATAGCAAATTTTCCTAATGCAATGCATGTTTTGATTTCTTGACTGCCGCTTCCAAGGGTGTTGATGGTACAACCAAGTAAAATTAAATCCTTGGCAACCTCAATCCTTTCTCCATTTATCATGATGCTGCTTTAGCTGTGAGGAATTTTGTTTTCTTGATGTTGAGGGGCAATCCATATGGAAAGCTGTGGTCTTTGATCTTCATTAGTTAGTGTTTCAAATTCTCTTCACTTCCACTTCCACTAGGCAGGGTTGTGGTATCTGCATAACACAAGTTGTTACTGAGTCTTCCTCCAGTCCAACGTCTTGTTCTTCACTATATAGTCCAGCTTCTCAGATTCTTTGCTAGGCACAAAGATTGAAAAGCTGTGATGAATGGCTACAACCCTGACGCACACCTTTGATGACTTCAAACCACGCAGTGTCCTCTTGTTCTGTTCATATGACTGCCTCTTGATCCATGTACAGATTCCTCGTCAGCACAATTAAGTGCTCTGAAATTCCCATTCTCTGCAATATTATGCATAATTTGTTGTGATCCACACAATGGAATGTCTTTTCATAGTCAATGAAACACAGATAAACATGTTTCTGGTATTCTCCACTTTCAGCCAAGATCCATCTGACATCAACAATGATATCCCTGGTTCCATGTCCTCTTCTGAATCTAGATTGAGTTTCTCACAGTTCCTTGTCAATATACTGTTGCAGTCACTTTGGAATGATCTTGAGCATAATTTTATTTGCATGTGATATTAATGATATTGTTCAATAATTTCCACATTTGGTCAGATCAACTTTCACAAGAATAGGCATAAAAATGGAGCTCTTCCAGTTGATTGGCCAAATAGCTGTCCTCCAAATTTCTTAGTATAGACAAATGAGCACTTACAGTGCTGCAACTGTTTGTTGAAACATCTCAGTTGATATTCGATCAATTCTTGGAGCCTTCTTTTTCACCAACATCTTCAATGTAGCTTCAACTTCTTCCTTTAGTACCATCAGATCATATACTTCCTCTTGAAGTAGTTGAATGTTGACGAATTCTTTCTAGTATAATGACTCTGTGTATTCCTTTCATCTTCTTTTGATGCTTCCTGAGTAGTTTCATATTTTCCCTATAGAATCCTTCACTATTGCAACTCAAGGCTTGAATTTTCTCTTCAGTTTTTTTCAGCCTGAGAAATGCAGTATACTTCCCTTTTGGTTTTCTATCTCCAGCTGCATGTGTCATTATAATACTTTGCCTTCTTGAGCCACCCTTTGAAATTTTCTGTTCAATTCTTTTACTTCAACACTTCTTCCTTTTGCTTTAGCTACTCAGCATTGAAGAGCAAGTTTCAGAGTCTTTTCTGACATCCAGTTTGGTCTTTTCTTTCCTGCCTGTCTTTTTAAAGACCTCTTGCTTTCTTCATGGATAATGCCTTTCATGTCATTCCACACCTCATCAGGTCTTCAGTTGCTGTTCAACACCCCAAAACTGTTCTTGAAATGGTCTCTAAACTCAGGTGGGATATACTCAAGGTAGTACTTTGGCTCTCGTGGACTTGTTCTAATTTTCTTCGGTCTCAATTTGACCTTGCATATAAGCAGCTGAGAGTCTGTGTCACAGTCAGCACCTAGTCGTGTTCTGACTGCTGATATGGAGCTTTTCCGTCATCTCTTTCCACTGATACAGTCCATTTGATTCCTGTGTATTCCATCTGGTGAGGTCCACCACCACTGTTTCTGTTGGTGAAAAAAGATATTTGCGATGAAAAAGTCATTAGTGTTGCAAAATTCTATCATGCAGCCTCTGGCATCATTTCTGTCAACAAGGCCATGTTTTCCTACAACTGATCCTTCTTCTTTGTCTCCAGCTTTTGTATTCCATTCACCAGTAATTATCAGTGCATCCTGAATTCATGCTTTATCAATTTCAGAAGCTTGTAAAAATTTTTTTAAATTTATTTATTTAGTTAGTATGACTGAGTGAAAATGTACATTCCCGTATAAATTTACATGCCCACCTACATGCAGCTTCAACTGCTCTCACTGTCCAGTGACAGCACACTATTCCTCTCTGTTCCATATATGTCTCATTCACCCAACAGTCTCTTTTCCCCTCCTCTCCAGCCACTCTCCTTCCTCCAGCTAGAGGTCAGCAGGATGACATCATATAGATGCACAGAACCATAAAGTGCATCCAATATATGGTCACTCTGCATTGCCAAGTCCAATCCATTCCTGTCTGAAGAGTGGACCTTCGTTATGATTTATGGGCAAGGGCAGCATCACGGCCAGGGGCCATGCTCCCAAGGGAACCCCGAAACCACTGGACTATCAATAGAGATCTTTTAGTGGGGATATCAGGGTACACCCCTTTTTATTCTTGTGCTGCCAGTGAGACTCAACTTTTAGAACGCCATCACGCCTATCACTGCTCGTGGCCGGGCACCATCCGGTTCTTCTGGTCCCAAGTCGATGTAGGCACCCACTGATGTGGGTCTCTCTATCTTCTGGGTTGTCTTTACTCCATGTCATTTTGGTCCTCAGTGAGCATCCATTCCTGCTGAGTTGGGACCATTTGCTGTGTCCTCGGATGGCAGCTTGGCAGCTTTTAAGACCCCAGACACCACTGACCAATGTGGGGTGCAAAGAGCCCTCTTAGCAAAACGCTACTTGTGCCAATTGGCCACAATTTCGCCTAAGAGCACAGACCCCTGCCCCCTGCCCCAGCTACTCTATCCTTGCAATTTTGGGTTAAGATGGAAGGAGTACTCAAGTTATACTGAAGTCCACTTAATATTGTTCTTGTTTCTCATGTGTGCTATCACCAATTTCACCCAACCAGATTTCTAGCAATTATCTAATCTAAACTCTCCTCCCTCTCCCTCCCTCCCTCCCCTCCTTGCAGCTGTCAAAGAGTCTTTTCTTCTACACACAAGTCTGTTTTTGAGATCTTATCGTAGAGGTCTCATACAATATTTGTCTTTTTGCTGCTGACTACTTTCACTCAACATAATGTCTTCTAGGTCATGAGATGTTTCCTGGAGTCATCGTTATTCTTTATCACTGCATAGTGCTCCATTGAGTATATGTACCATAGTTTACCTATCCATTCTTCTGTTGTTGGGCATCTGGGTTGATTCCCTCTTTTTGCTATCGTGAACTGTGCTGTGACATTCTTGTGCATGTGTCCGTTGGTGTGAAAGGCCTTGATTCTGTAGGATATATTCCAAGTAGTGGAATTACTGGGTCAAATGGTATATCAATATCCATTTTTTTTTATTTTTTATTTTTATTTAACATAACTGAGTGAAAGTGTACATTCACATGTAAATTTACATGCCCCCTATATGCAGCTTCCACTGCTCTCCCTGTCCGGTGACTACACACTATTCCTCTCTGCTCCATACATGTCTCATCCTCCCAACAGTCTCCTTTCCGCTCCTCTCCGTCCACTCCCCTTCCTCCAGCCAGAGGTAAGCAAGATGATATCCTATAGATGTATAGAACCATAAAGTGCTTCCAATATATGGTTACTCTGCATTGCCAAGTCCAATCTATTCCTGTCCAAAGAGTGGACCTTTGTTATAATTTATGGGAACGGGCAGCATCAGGGCCGGGGGCCATGCTCTCAGAGGAACCCCAAAACCGCTGGACCATCAACTGAGGTCTTTTAGTGGAGATCTTCATGATGTACCTCTTTTTATTCTTGTGTTGCCAGTGAGGCTCCTCTCTGTGAGCTCCGTCATGGCTATCACTGGTGGTGGACGGGCACCATCTGGTTCTTTCGGTCCCAGGTCAATGTAGGCACCCACTCTTGTGGGTCTCTCTGTCTTCTCGGTTGTCTTTACCACATGCCATTTTGGCCCTCGGTGAGCATCCGTTCCTGCTGAGTTGGGACCATTTGCTGTGTCCTCGGATGGCAGCTTGGCAGCTTTTAAGACCCCAGACGCCACTCACCAATGTGGGGTGCAGAGAGCTCTCTTAGCAAAATGCTAGTTGTGCCAATTGGCCTGGAATTTGCCTAAGAACATGGTCCCCCGCCCCCCACCCCAGCTACTCTATCCTTGCAGTATTGAGTTAAGATGGAAGGAGTACTCAAGTTATGCTGAAGTCCACTTAATGTTGTTCTTGTTCCTAATGTGTGCTGCCACCGCTTTCTCCCAACTAAATTTCTAGTAACTACCTAAACTAAACCCTCCCCCCTCGCCCTCCCTCCCTCCCTCCCCTCCCTTGCAGCTATCCAAAGTCTTTTCTTCTATACATAAGTCTGTTTTTGAGATCTTATCGTAGAGGTCTCATACAGTATTTGTCCTTTTGTTGCTGACTATTCTCACTCAACATAATGTCTTCCAGTTGAAACCAGGTTAGGAGATGTTTCCTGGAATCATCGTTATTCTTTATCATTGCATAGTGCTCCATTGAGTATATGTACCACAGTTTACCTATCCATTCTCCTATTGTTGGGCATCTGGGTTGATTCCATCTTTCTGCTATTGTGGACTGTGCCGCGATAAACATTCTGGTGCATGTGTCCATTGGTGTGAAAGGCCTTGAATCTGTAGGATATATTCCAAGTAGTGGAATTAGTGAGTCAAATGTTATATCAATATCCATTTTTTTAAGGAAGCGCCAGATTGCTTTCCAAAGAGGCTGGACAATTTTGCAACCCCATCAACAGTGTAGGAGGGTTCCACTTTCTCCATAGTCTCTCCAGCATTTGTTGTTTTGTGTTTTCTGGATCATGGCCAATCTTGTTGGGGTGAGATGGTATCTCATTGTCATCTTGATTTGAATTTCTTTAATAACTAAAGATCATGAACATGTCCGCATGTGTTTTTTGGCTGCCTGGATCTCCTCTTTAGTGAAATGTCTGTCCATCTCCTTTGCCCATAGCGTAATTGGATGGTTTATCTTCTTCTTATTGATATTTTGTAGTATCTTATAGATTATGGAGATCAGACATCGGTCTGACATAGAGTTGCCAAATATTTTTTCCCATTCTGTGGGTGTTCTTTTAATTCTATTAATAAAGTCTTTAGATGAGCAAAAGTGTTTGATTCTTAATAGTTCCTATTTATCTACTTTCTCTTCTGTTGATTGAGGTCTCTTTGACAGATTTTGGAGTCTGTCTTCATTGTGTATTAAAACTTCCATTGTTGTTCCTACCTTTTCTTGGATGAGCTTTACCATTTTAAATTTGATATTTAGCTCTTTTATGCAGTTCAAGTTGGTTTTTGTATCAGGTGTAAGATATGGATCTTGTTTCAGTTTCTTGCAGATGGATATCCAATTTTGGCAGCACCATTTGTTGAAGATACTGTTTTTACCCCAGTTTAATGTCTTAGGGCCTTTGTCGAATATCAAGTATTCATAGGCAGTTGGTGTCATCTCTGGGGTCTCAATTCTGTTCCACTGATCGATCTGTCTGTTCTTATACCAGTACCAGGCTGTTTTGACCACTGTGGCAGTGTAATAGGCTCTAAGGTCGGGTAATGAGAGGCCTCCCAGTGTGTTCTTTTTCTTTAGTAGTACCTTATTTATCCGGGGCTTTTTCTCTTTCCAAACAAAATTGGTGGTTTGTTCTCCATCTCAAAAAAAAAAACATTGGAGCCTGTATTGTGATTGCATTATATAAATAAATTGCTTTGGGTAAAATAGACATTTTCACAATGTTAAGTCTTCCTATCCATGAGCAGCGTAGGTTTTTCCATTTATTTAAGTCTCTCTTAGTTTCTTGGAGTAAGGGCTTGTAGTTCTCTTTGTAAAGGTCTGTTATTTCTCTGGTTAGATTAATTCCTAGGTACTGTATCTTCTTAGGGGCTGTGGTATTGATTTGATCATTTCTTCATTGACAGTTTCATTGTTGGTATAAAGGAATCCTACTGATTTGCTTATATTTATCTTGTATTCTGAGACTTTGCCAAACTCTTCTATCAGTTTGAGCAGTTTACTTACAGATTCTTTGGGATTCTCTGCATATACAATTATATCATCTGCAAACAGGGAGATTTTGACTTCTTCTTTGCCAATGCAGATGCCCTTTATTTCTTGGTCTTGTCTAATTGCTCTGGCTAGAACTTCTAGTACAATGTTGAATAGGAGAGGTGAGAGTGGGCATCCTTCTCTAGTTCCTGTTCTCAGGGGAAAGTCTTTCAGTCTCTCTCCATTCAGTATGACTTGGGCAATTGGCTTTATATAAATGGCCCTTATTATGTTGAGGAATTTGCCATCTATGCCTATTTTACTAAGAGTTTTTAGCAAGAATGGGTGATGGACTTCAACAAATGCCTTTTCTGCATCAATCAGGTGATCCTTGTCTTTTGTGTTATTTATATGGTTAATCACATTGATTGTTTTTCTGATGTTGAACCAGCCTTGCATCCCTGGTATGAATCCCACTTGGTCATGATGGATTATTTTCTTGATGTGTTGTTGTATTCTATTGGCAAGAATTTTGTTGAAGATTTTTGCAGCTAGATTCATGAGTGATATCAGCCTGTAGTTCTCCTTCTTTGTTGGGTCTTTCCCTGGCTTTGGTATCAGGGTTATGCTGGCTTCATAGAATAAGTTTGGGAGTACTGCATCCCTTTCTATACTGTGAAATAGTCTCAGTAGTATTGGCGATAACGCTTCTCTAAATGCTTGGTAGAATTCTGCAGTGAAGCTATCTGGGCCTGGGCTTTTTTTGGTTGGCAGTGTTTTGATAACCTGTTCAATATCTTCCTTTGTGATGGGTCTATTAAGTTGTTCTGCTTCACATTGTAATAGTTTGGTTAGGTGGAATGAGTCAAGGAATTTGTCCATTTCCTCTAGGTTTTCAAATTTGTTAGAGTACAGTCTTTCATGGTATTCTGTTATGATATTTTTGATTTCTGTTGGATCTGTGGTGACAACTCCCCTCTCGTTTCTAATTTGGGTTATTTGTTTCCTTTCCTGCTTTTCTTTAGTAAGTTTAGCCAGTGGTTTGTCAATTTTGTTGATCTTTTCAAAGAACCAGTATTTGGTCTTTTCAATTTTTTCAATTGTTTTTCTATTCTCTAATTCATTTAGCTCTGCTCTAATCTTCATGATTTCATTTCTTCCAGTACCTAAGGGGTTCCTCTGTTGTTCTCTCTCAACTTGTTCAAGCTGTAGGGTTAGTTCCTTGATTTGGTTTCTTTCTTCCTTCCACATAAGTGCATTTATGGAGATAAACAGACCTCTGAGCACTGCTTTGGCTGTATCCCATAGATTCTGGTAGGAAGTGTTTTCATTCTCATTGGAATCCATGAATTTCTTTATTTCATCCTTGATTTCTTCTAGGACCCACGTTTTTTTGAGCAAGATGTTATTCAGTTTCCAGAGTTGCACTTTCTATCTACGTTTTCTCTGCTATTGATTTCAACTTTGATGGCTTTATGATCTGAGAAGATGCTTTGCAGTAATTCAATGGTATGGATTTTGTTGAGAATTGCATTATGTCCAAAACGTGGTCAATTCTGGAGAATGTTCCATGTGCACTGGAGAAGAAGGTGTAGTTGTCTGCTGATGGGTAGAAAGTTCTGTATGTATCAATGAGGCTTAGTTGGTTAATTGTGTCAATGAGGTCTTCTGTATCTTTACTGAGCTTTTTTCTAGATGATCTGTCCAGTATTGAGATTGGAGTGTCGAAGTCTCCCACCATTATTGTGGAGTCATCTAACTCTTTTTTGAGTATAGTCTGTGTTTCTTTGATGTACTTAGGTGCTTTGATATTAGGTTAAGTCTTGCTTGTGTACTGAACCTTTCAGTAATAGTGTCCATCTTTGTCCACGATGGTGGTTTTTACATTAAAATTGATTTTGTCTGAGATTAGAATTGCCACACCTGCTCTTCTCTGTTCATTGTTAGCTTGATATATATTCTTCCATCCTTTAATTTTCAGTTTGTTCCTATCTTTAGGTCTCAAGTGAGTTTCTTGCAGATAGCATATGGATAGGTCATGTCTTTTGATCCAAGATGTCACTCGATGTCTCTTTACTGGAGCATTCAGTCCATTCACATTCAATGTAATTATTGACAGGTATGTGTTCATGGCTGCTATTGTGATGTGTTTATTTTTGTGTTGATGTTTTCTCTGTTGTTCTTATTAGTCTGCTCTGGGACATTCTTTTTTGTGAGTTGAGTTTTCACCTTTTTCAGAGCTGGTTTTGTAGTTGTTGAGACTTGTGTGTTACATTTCTTGAAATGGTATGATACATCTTTGTTGTGCTTTACAGCTGCCCCTATGATCCCCCTTAATAAACTATATATAAACCCAATTTTAGCTCCTACCAGTCTTGTCATCTTCCTCTCCATCTGGAAGGACTATAACGACTGTAGTACATCTCTCTTTTTAATATGATAGCACCGTAGTTTTCATTATGATCACTGGATTGCTTCTTTCCATATTAAAGCTGTGATTGACTTTGGAGCCTTCCCTAACTGAGTAAAGTTTTGAGTAGTGTGTCGTTCTAAAATATAAAGTTAGTGGTTTCATTCTTCTAAGCCAGAGCCAAGAACTTCTTTCAGTATTTCTTGTTGTTTTGGTTTGGCTTTTACATTACAAAGTCTCTGAGTTTCTGTTTATCTGGAAATGTCTTAATTTCATTTTGGTATTTGAAAGATAGTTTTGCAGGATATATAATTCTTGGTTGAAAGTTCTTCTCCTTCAAGGCTTTGACTGTGTCATGCCACTGTCTCTGTGCCAGCATGGTTTCTGCTGAGAAATCTAATGAGAGCCTCTAGGGTTTCCCTCTGAATGTTAGCTTTGCTTTGAGTCTTGCTGCCTTTAGGAGTTGCTGCTTATGTTTCAGTTTGTTAAGCTTGATTATGATATGTCTTGGAATCTTTCTTTTGAGATCTGTATTGGGTGGCATATGATATGCATCTGAGATGTCTACATTCTCTTCCTTCATGATTTCTGGGAAGTTTTCCATCAGCATCTCAGCAACGATACTCTCTGTTTTCTCAGATGTCTCACCCTGTTCAGGGACTCCAATTAATCGAAGTTTGTTCCTCTTAATAGAGTCCCACGTGCTTCTTAATGCTTCTTCATTTTTCTTGTTTCTTCTTCCTGATTCTGCTCATAGACGCTGGCGTCAGTAGCTCTATCTTCCAATTCAGAAATTCTTTTTTCCATTTGTTCCATTCTGTTTTCTTGGCTTTGCATGGAAGTTTCTATGTCTTTGAATTTCTTCTTCATCTGTTGGATTTCAGAGTACTGGTGTTCCAGCAGATCAAACAGCTTGTTTAATGTCTCCTTTTGTTCTGCAGCATTTTGTATAAGGTGTAGAAGCACTTTGTATATAATCATTTTGTATTCACTTACTGATGCTTTCATAAAAGTTTCTTCATCTGGAAAACTCCTTGGTTGCTTTGTTTGGGAGCCTTCTGAAGCCATGGCTGATTTCTTGTATGCCACAAGTGTCTGTTGCTTTCTGGGTCCCATGTGAGTAAGTAGAGGCTGGAAGAGATACCATGAAGATGGACTGCAGATGTTTCTCTAGGCTGTCTTAAAATGTAAAGCAAAAGATATCTGACCACCTCCCAAGTCAGTCAGGTTTTCAGGTGTAGAGGTCCCTCTTCCCATCTGGCAAAGCAAGCACTTCTATATCCAATCCCAAATGGTACAAACTAGTTCAGAATACAGCAATGCTACTGCCCTATTGGCTTTTGCTGACAGGGCCCAGCCTTAGGCGACACTGTGTAGAGTTCTGCTTTTCTGGTAAAAAAGCACTCTCTTGTGGGCAGGCTCTGGCTCCCAAGCTAAGAATTAGGTCCAGCTGTGGCCACTGTATCCAAGATTTCACCCTCCACACAGGCTGCTGATAGAGGGGCTAAAGGTGCCGAGAGGTAGTGATTCCTCTGCTTCTGTTGCAGAGCTGCCAACGTAGGTGGCACTGTGTAAATTACTGCTTTTCTGTTGGAGAAGCGCTGTCTTGTTTGCAGGTGCTGGCTCCCAGACTAAGAATTAGGTCCCGCTAAAATCTCCACACCCAACATGGCATCCCACACACTGGCAGTGGAAATCCGTACAGACCCCACTGTGGCAGAGATAAAAAGACTGGCCCCAAGTGGCTAGATTAAGAAAGTCCTCTGCCTGGCTCTCAAAATATGGGAATTTCGCCTGCCTATCCCACCAGCAGCGCATCTGAGTCTAGAACCAGCTCTACCCGGCAGCCAAGACAGAGAAAAAAAAATCAAAATGGTGCGTTCACCTTCAGTCCATGAGAGCCAGGGCTAGCCAGGAGCAGGAGTCAGCGAAGGAGAGGAGATTTTTCACTCAGTGGTATGAAGTCAAAATTAAAAGCCTTGTGCCATGTCCTGGGGCTGATTAGGTGATCAGAAGGCTCCGTTTGATTGTTGATTCAGGTCTTGGTTTCCAGAGGGATATAGGGAGATGTGCTTAGTCTGCCATCTTGACTCCACCTCCCTTGTAAAAATCTTTAATGTCTTCATGTTTGGTCTTAGTGGTTGGTGCATAAATTTGAATAACAGTTGTATTGACTGACCTGTCTTATACGCATATGGATATTATCCTATTACTGACTGCATTGTACTCCAGGACAGATCTTGAAATGTTCTTTTTGATGATGAATGCAACACTATTTCTCTGAAATTTTTCATTCCTGACATAGTAGACCATATAATCATCTGAGTCAAAATGGTCAACATCAGTCCATTTCAGCTCACCAACACCTAGGATATTTATGTTTATGCATTCCATTTTATTTTTGATGATTTCTAATTTTCCTACATTCATAATTCATATATGCCACATTCTGATTATTAATGGATGTTTGCAGCCATTGCTTTTCATTTTCAGTCTTGCCACATCAGAAAATGAAGATCACGAAGGCTTTACTCCACCTGGGTCTTGAAAGTCTCTCCTTTGAGGAGGCAGCTCTTTTCATCTTTTGAGTGACTTCCAACTTGCGGAAATCATTTTCAAGCACTATATCTGACAATTTTTTGCTTCCATTCATAAGATTTTCACTGTCTAATTCTTTTCAGAAGTTGACACCAGGTCCTTCTTCCTGTCTGTCTTATTCTGGAAGCTCAGATGAAACCTGTCTCCCACAGGTGAACCTGTTGGTATCTGAAGACCGGTGGCATAGCTTCCAGCATGACAGCAACATGCAAGCCTCCACAGTATGACGTGCAGAAGCAGTTGATCTTAAGATTGGAAAATTCTCTTCACTGGGTCAGATCTAGTTAGATAAACCCTTAAAAGAGACTAGGCTCTTCCCAGCAATTTAGGATTCTGGAGAATCCAAGCATGAGAGGGACTTAAGGAATATTCCCACTACTATCTTTGCATGTGGAGGGAATCACATGGTGAAGAATGTGGGAAGGCTCTCAAAATGCAGAAAGAAGTCCCTTGATGATAGCTAGGAAGGAAGGAAATCGGGCCCCCAGTCCTATAACCGCAAAGAACTGGATCCGGCACAACCACATGAGCTTAGACAAGGTCCCAAGCTTCTGATGAGAATATACCCAGCTGACATCTTGATTTTTATCTTTGTCATGACTGTCCTTCTGACCTACAGAAATGTGAGCTAAAAGAAAAGGTGGGTGTTTTTATAAGTCACAGTGGGTTAAGTTTATTTTGGCATAGTTGTTAAGTGCTATAGCTGTTAACCAAAAGGTCAGAAGTTCCAATCCACCATGTGCTTCTTGGAAATTCTATAGGGTAGTTCTACTCTGTCTTATAGAGTTGCTATGAGTGGTAATCAACTTGATGGCAGTGGGCTTGATTTGATTTTAAGTTTATGTTAATATTGCACAACATTAGAAGATTAATACACTGACTGGAGTATTTTAGTGTTTAAATTTTGGAATTCAGAGAAGCTATTTCCTAGATCTATCCTGTAATAGATTACATGATTTAAAACAAAGTGTTAAATAGCACCTCCAAAAGATACACTGAATTCCTAATTCCTACATTAATCCTACCTCGTTAACATAACCAAGACAACCCATTTCCAAATGCAAATGTAACTGCAGGCACAGAAGTTAGGATTTAAAACACATATTTTTGTGTTTAATTCACTCCATAACAATCCACCCTTTAACTCTCCCCCCAAAATCACATCCCTTGTTACATGCAAAGCACATTCACCCCATCACATCATCCTAATGGTCTTAAATCAACTCCAAGTTCAAAATCTCATCTTCTGAATCATCTAAATCAAATCTGGGTGAAACCTCTACAATATTCCATCCTGGAGCAAGATTCCTCTTAATCTGTGAACCTGTGAAAACTAGAATGCAAGTTACCTGTTTCCAAAGAATAACAGTATAACAGGCACATGGTAGATATTTCCACTACAAATGAAGGAAACCAGAGGGAAAGAGGATAACAGGCACCAAGTCTAAGTTCAAAACCCAGCAGAGCAAATTACATTACATCTAAAGTTTTAAAAATAATTTTCTGTTCTGTGGGGCCATCTGGACAACATCCTTGCCCTCCAGTTTCTGGGCATTGTACACAGTCTTTGGATTCTGAGTGGAGACCCCTCAGTCCTAGCCTTCCATGCCTATTGGGATAACCCTGCTGATTGGGTTTGGGCCACCCCAGTCTACCTATCCAGCTCAGTATCGACCCCACTTATTCAGCCCCAGCAGGCCCACTGCTTCTGCATCTTGGACACAGCAGTTCCACTGCCTCAGCTTTCGGGGTGGCCCCATATCCCTGACACTTGAGAACAGCAGCCTTCACTCCAGGACTGAGACAGTGAAGATCTGGCTCTTTTGAACTTAGGAGACAGTGCCTCCACCCTTTCAAACTGATGTAGCCCTTCTTCCTTCCTATACTCCTAATAGTTCTATTGATTTGAGCTGTTCCAGGGATGATCCTTTCCCTTTCTTGGAGGACAGGTGTTGTTCATTTGACCATTTCCTATCTATAGAATTTCAAAAAGCAGACAGCATTCTCTCTTTTGATTCTTTCTCCATCCCCTTCAGTGTAAGCTGATGGGTTTTCTACTGTGGTATTTGGTTAGATCCATCAGTCACAGGCTTAATTTCTTTAACAAAAGATTGTACAGCCCATCCTTGATGGCAATTCTAGAGTATGTGTTCTTAATCTATACAATAGAATTTTCTAAATATTTTAAGTTTTGTTTTAATTTTGCACAGTTCACTTTTAAGTCCATTTCTTTCCTCTCAAATTTTACTATGCACAACAAAGAGACAACCACACAGTCCCTTTAAAATCTTGCTTAGAAATCTCCTCAGCCAGATATCTAAGTTCATCACTTGTAGGACTTGCCTTCCAAGAAACACTTGAACATAATCAGACAAGTTCTTTGCCACTGCATGAAAAAGCATCATCCTTCCTCCATTGTCCAATCACAAGTTCATCTTTGTTTTTTTAAATGTCACCAGAAGCACATTTAACATGCACGTTTATAGCAAGATTGTGTTGCTGGTGCCACACGTATTGTCTAAGGCGATGTATGTTATAGCTCTTCTCACTTCCCTTCTGAACTCTCACCAGAATTGCTTTTGATATCTATGATTCTACCAATAACTTCTTCAAGGCAACCTAGATTTTCACTACTAGACACCTTAAAACTCAGAGACCTCATGGCACAGTGGTTAAGATCTCAGCACTAATCAGTAGTTCAGCAGTTTGAATCCACCAGCTGCTCTCTGCAAAGGCAAGGGGCAGGTGGTACTCTGTCCTATAGTGTCACTATAAGGTGAAATGACTTGATGGTGACAGGGTTACCTTAAAACTCTTCCAGCCTTTACACATTACTCAATTCCAAACCACTCCCACATTACAGGTACTTGTTAGAGCAGTACCCCACTTCTGAGAACCAAATTCTTAGATTTCTAGGGCTACCATGGCTCAAACACCAAAGTAGATGGCATTAACAATTTTTTTTTCTGTTCAAGAAGCCAGAAGTCCAAATTCAGAGTACTGACTCAAAAAAAAATTCTTTCTCACTCTATAGACTTGGGGGTAGGGGTGCTCCTTGTGTCTTCTGAGATTCTGCTGCTGGGCAGTCTTCATGTATTATAGCATGACTCTTCCCCATCTCTGCTAGTTCACGTGCCTGTTTAATCTCTTTTATACCTAAAAAGAGATTGACTTAAGACACACTACCTATAGGGTCCCTACAAGTCAGAATGGACTAGACGGCACTATATTATACCCTATACTAATGTTGCCTTGCTAACATAGCAGAGCCAAATGGGATTATAACCACAGGCAGAGAGATGAAGATATACAACAAATATTTTGAGGAGACACAATTTAACTCCTAATAGACCTATGGCTTCCATAACTGTGGCACAAAAAATTTCTGTTCTTACAGTCACCCGATGTGTAGTATTTTGTTATAGTAGTCCTAGGAAACAAAGACACAAGGCAATGTCTTTCCTTAATGAGTTTTCTTAACCTGCATAATTCTATTTTTTTTAATGCTTAGTATTACACTAATACGTCCTCAAACAAAATTTTCCTTTCAAACAAATGCTTAAGAAAAACCTTCACTGTATTTGGCCCTATTTTCTTGCATTGTAAAGAATTCCTTTTAACTAGCATAAAAACTATTCAGTTTTCATTGTGGCTTTAACAGAAAACATATACCATATTAAAAAACAAACTTGTATTATATTCTGAAATGTTTTCCAAATGACATTATTAGTATTTTATGTATGTTTTATTTTTAACACTTCTAAAATATTGATTAATATTATGCTAATCTTTACTCCTACTGCCCTACAGGTAACTCTAGACTAATATTCTGGCAGAAACCACTACTCTGAAGGCAGAGTAAAACAGAGTGTGAGAGAAATCCATTCCATTTGCCTTATAAAATACTTTGAAGAATTGATTTACAACACACCTACACAACAGGCTATCCACATTCAGAATTCGAGCAGTTTTCATTCTTTTAATGATTGGTTCAGAGCTGATGTTATTAAAATAAAGAGACCACATTAGAATAACCATGATAAAGTATCAACATAAGTCATCAGTTTTATAAAAGGTATTGGCTGCCACCTCTTGGACTATCTGAGCATTGTGCTTTCAAAAAGAAACAAATCAGGCTATCAATGATTACTTTGCTAAATTTTTAAGAAATAAGGAATGGTGTACATAACTGAACAACAAAGAAACATCTGCTTTAATTTGATTATTTCAGCAGAAAGTTGGGTTATAACACATTTATGTATGTGGTGGTTTGCCTGGGTATGTTAAAAATAAAGTTTTGTAAGAAGCCTTGTCTAAATTACAGGTCAAAAAAATGAATAATAAAGTACACATTGTCCTAATTTTAAATTTTATATTTTTATGTAAAATATTATTTGACCTTTTCCACTTAGTGATTTTTCCATGTGTTTGTATAGTTACAGGTACAACACTGGTAACTTCTCTCCTTCTTAGCTAATAAGATGCCACAGCTGATTCAGGTCTCCTGAAACTAGTTAACAGTGCAAATCCTTGAAACATAAATAATTATGGTGAGAAATAGTTGAGAATACTTGGTCTGCAAATATACATACCTATGAATGTGTGATTTTTTTTTTTTGTGTGTGTGTGTGTGTGTGTGTAAATATAAATATATGTTTAGTTTTACCTAAGAATGTTTCAGGTAACATTCTATAAAAATCAAAGCCATAGAATTTTAAAATGAAGGCAGTTTCTCTCTCATGTAAAAAAGTAACTCTATAATAATCTGAAAATAACTGATTGAAAAGTCTTAAGTGATTCTTCAAAGTAATGTCTGATCATGGTTTATATATATAATTTTATTTTGTTGTTGAGAATATACATAGCAAAACATACACCAACTAAACAGTTTCTACATGTACTGTTCAGGGACATTCATTACATTCTTTGAGTTGTAAAACCATTCTTACCCTTCTTTGATGACTTGTTCCTGCCCATTAATACAAGATGCCTTATCTAATTTTTTGAGTTGCTGTTGTTTGATCCTATAAAGACAGTACTTAAAAGGACATGATGCTCAAACCATTTTTTACTATTTAATCTAAACTCTTGGTCTTAAGAAGACTTCTGGGGATATTTTTAGTTTAAGGTTTGAAGATTATCTCAAGGTATTCATTTCAGGTTTATCTAACCTTCATGAATTCAGAAAGTCTGGAGGCCATGAGAATTTAAAATTCTGTTCTGCATTTCCCCTCTTTTGATCAGGATGCCTCTATGGAATCTTTGATCAGTGATGGTAGTTGGGCATCATCCATTTCTTCTGGTCTCATGGCAAGGGGAGAGTTAGCTGTTCATGGAGGCAATTAGCCATATATTCCATAGTCTCCTTCTATTCCTGATTCTCTTTTTATTCTGTTGTTCCAGGAGAACAGAGACCAGTTTTTGTGACTTAGAAGCTTAGCAAGCTTTTTAAGATTCTTGGCACTACACATCAAAGTAGGAGGTAGGACAGAAGCACTAAACGTTCTGTGAGGCCAGTTAATTGGGATGTTTCATGAAATCATGATGTTAAACCTCCAAACCAAGAAACTAAATTCCATTAGGTTTTGATATATATGATCAGCCTCAGCAACTACTCTATATTTTGTTTTTGGTCACCATTCCAAATGTATCTATCACACAACTTTTTACAGGTGTTCAACTTACTGACAGCAATTACTAGAATCTGTGTAGTCCTACCCTTAATTGTTACAGTAGTTCCTTCACCATTAACCCCTCCTTTTCTCCTCTCCACCTTTGGTAACCACCAATAAACTTCGTTCTCTTTACAATTACCTTTTCTTGACCATTTTATGTAAGTCAAGGAAATACTTATCCTCTTATAATTGGCTTATTTCACTCAGCATAATGTCTTCCAGCTCCATCCGTAATGCAGCATGTATGAAGACTGCACTTCTTCTACTGGCTGAATAGCATTCCACTGTATGTATGTATCACATTTTGTCTATTTATTTATCTATCTGTGGGAATTTAGGTTTTTCCCACTGAAGATTGCTGCAAGGTATACCAATGTACAGGTCTCTGAGCCTCTGCTTTCAAGTCTTTTGGGTATATACCTAGGAGTGGAATTGCTGGGTCATGTGGTAGTTCTACTTATAGTTGTTTGAGGAACATATACCCAAAAAGAATCTAATAGCCAATATATATATATAAAACTTCAACAAATTAACAAAAGAAGACAAAGAACCCAGTCATAAGATGGGCAAAGGATTTGAATAGATATTTCACCAAAGACGACATTCAAATAGCCACCAAACACATGAAAAGATGCTCAGCATCATTAGTCTGCAGAGAAATGTGTATCAAAGCCACATTGTGATACCATTTTACTCCTGCCAGAATGGCTAGAAAAAAGAAAACAACAAATATTAGTAAGCATATGGGGAAATGGGAACCCTTACCGTCAGCTGGTAGGAATGCAAAATGGAGCAGCCATTGTGGAAAACAGGGTCCATGGGGTCTTTAATGACAGTTGGAAAGTTCTGACCTAACAATCCTACTTAAGGATCTCTGTGTGTACAAGAATTAGAAAACTTTATTGGCAATCAGAATTTGTTAACAGTATCAAAAATAAGAATATTTCATCACTTTTAAAAGCTGTTTCTCTTTTTAACATGCTCAGTTAACCAATTTGAAAAAGCAAAAACACCATTTAATTTCTTTCAAGACTGTGAAAATTAACCCAGTATTTGAAATACTTTAACTTTAAATCATTATATTAACATATTTAGTGTGCATGTAATTCATGATTATTTGCTTTCACCACGTAGATCATCTAAGGATGAAATTACAGGAAAAGCAAGAAATAGTGGGTCTGATGTACAAATCATTTTGAAATCCAATTCCTTGGTTTAAGTAATAAAATCCATATTCCTTAACTTCAGAAGGATGCAGACAAAAACTCCACGGGAACTTCCAAAGGCTTGTAAATCCAAAGTACATGAATGTAAATAGGACCCCTTACAGTATATTGACCCCAAGAAACAAGAAACTTGTTGGTTCTACTACCTTGGAGCTGCAAACTTATTCTGACACCTAGTGGATGTTATTGAAAAAGGCAGTGTGATGTCTAATTGGGCAGCCACTAACCACAAGTGACTTTAGAGCACTTGAAACATGCCTATTCCAAGTTAACATGCAGTGTACAAAATGCTAATATGGAAACAATATAAATATCTCATTAATAATGCTGTATACTTTTCACATGATGAAATGATATTTTAGAAATACTGATCACACAAAATAATGTTATTAAAATATTGATTATACAAAATATATTTTTAAAATTAATTTTGCTTGTTTCTGTTTATTCTTACACGGCTATTAAAAATTTTAGTTTCATATGTGGCTCACATTTGTGGCCTGCATTATTTTCCTATTGGATAGTGCTGTAATATTATCTCAGCCTTACTTATTATAAAATGATTACAAAACTTCTCAGCTTATTCATGAAAATGGAAAATTGTATACAATTTAAAACCAGTGCTTCCAAGGTAAATACTAAGATGACTGTCAATGATCCAAACCCTTCTATAATCCCCTCTCCTCCTCTGGAGTAGGGGCAGGGCCTGTGAAAACAGAGGAATATCATTCCCTTCAAGAACCAAAACACAAACAAGCCCTCTGCCATCAAGTCAATTCCAACTCATAGCAACCCTATAGGACAAAATACAACTAGCCCTAGAGTTCCCAATGAGTGCCTGGTGGATTTGAACTGTTGACATTTTGGTTGGCTGCTGTAGCACCTAACCACAGCCACCAGGGTTTCCTTCCCTTCACTAGCATGTACCTTTTATGACGAAAGTAAACGGATTTTTTGGATGTAATTAAGGTACATAATCTAATCTACAGGAAAATTATGCTAGGTGGGCCTGACTC
Organism: Heterohyrax brucei; assembly: GCA_028571685.1. Lineage (NCBI taxonomy): Eukaryota > Metazoa > Chordata > Mammalia > Hyracoidea > Procaviidae > Heterohyrax > Heterohyrax brucei. The sequence continues at coordinate 94,307,954 of CM053146.1, forward strand.
AGTCAGATGAATTTTTAAAAAGCTGTTCAAAGTAGCAGCAGATACTCTTCTTTTGACCTAGACAGAACAAACTGCCATTCTATGGAGTCATGTGGCAGGAAATGATAGTGTCTACAATGAGAATCTGAGTCCTTCATGTATAACAAACTAAATGCTGCCAGCAACCAGTGATTGTAGGTCTACCTGACAGCTCTCTTGCTGCCTTAAGACATTAAGCAGTGTCTTGCCAATCCAGGTGCGTAGTGGTTAAGTGCTACATCAGCTAACTAAAAGGTAGGCAGTTCAACTCCACCAGGCACTCCTTGGAAACTCTATGGAGCAGTTCTACCCTGCTAGAGTCGCTGAGAGTTGGAATAGATTTGACAGTGGTGGGTTTGGTTTTAGTCAGTGCCTAGACTCCTGACTCACTGACATTGCGAGATAATAAATGTGTTGTTTTAAGTTGCTAGATTTGTGATAATTTATTGTGAAACAATAGAAAACTAACACACTATGCCTTTTTGAACAGTTTAGGTTTCTTTACTTTCTATTTGTTATAATGTTACTAATAGTTCATGTTTCTTTGTTCATTAATCTATCCATTGTAAGTCATAATCAGCAGTGAATACCTATCACTTTATTATAGCATATATTCTCCAATAATTTTAGTATATAGCATATACTTTATTATAACATTTGTGAAACAGAAATATAAAATACATTATATATATAATATATATAAAATACATTATAAAATTCTCTATAGACTTGAATTACTATGTAAAACATGGTAATCCAAGCCTTAAAACTCTTTTCAATTTAAAGCATTCAATAAATTTTTCTTTCTCCTTCATCATCTAGTGCTACGTTTTGGCACTTAAGGTCAACAGACATCTAATGGTAAAGAGACAAAAGCTAGTGAAATGAAATTCAGGGTATGTGGCTTGTTGAAAACAATACCACACGCTCACATCCACCTTCTAAACAGAAGCTTCTAAGTTCATTTAGTGTCAGGGATCTTTCACTCTGCTCTCTTGAATTCCCAAAATTCATACCATAGTCTTAACTCACAATTCTTCAAGTTGAAGATATGTTCAGAAAATTTTGTCACATGGAGACCAGTATGCTGCAGCTTTGCTAATGATTCTGAAGGTAGTTGCTGCCACTCTAGCTCCTCCAGTAAACTTACTATTCATTTAACTTTCCATACTACAGTTAGCTTTCCCTGGAATAAATTTTCTTATATCTCCATGCCTGGAAAAGGTCACATCTCTTACAGCACTCCCATTTTCTTCCAACGACTCTCTTTAAATCTTTTACTGTTCCCAGTTAAAGGTTTCTTCTATTCAGTAATGCCAAGTAGGTGAACAAGTGAGCTGTTGACAGGACTTTACAATACTGTGAGAACTGATAGGTGTCTAGTGCCCCAAAACATCACACAGGTTTATGTTTTAGTCTGTGGGTGTCTTGGGGTGTCTTCCTTATCTAGTGATGCTCTAACAGAAATACCGCAAGTAGATGGCTTTAGCAAAGAGTTTATTCTCTAACAGTCCAGTAGGCTACATGTCCGAATTCAGGGTGCCAACTCCAGGAGAAGGCTTTCTGTTTCTGTCAGCTCTGGAGAAAAGTCTTTGTCATCAGCCTCCCCTTGATTTAGGTGTACATCACTGAAGGAACCTGAAGTCCCAAAGATGCATTCTAACCCTAGCACGCCTTTCTTGAAGATGTGATGTCCCCATGTTTCTCTGCTCACTTCTCTTTTTTATCTCAAGAGATTGGCTTAAGACACTTTCTAATCTTGTAGATCTCATCAATGTAACTGCCACTAAGCCATCTCATTACATCATACTATTAGGATTTACAAGATACAGGGAAATCACATCAGATGACAAAATAGTAATCAATCATACTATACTGGGAATCATGACCTAGCCAAGTTGACAGATGGGGGAGGGGCACAATTAACTTCCTGACAAAAATAAAACCAGTGAATCCTATGTATAGGGATGTACAGACAGATTTACTTCAAAACAGTTCATGCAACCATGGAGGCTGTGGAGTCCCAAGTCTCCAAGTCAGGTGGTAAACTAAAGACTTCTGCTAGCTCGCACGGTTGCAGAAGATGAAAAACTCAGAATGCCAGGTCAGAAAGCAAGCTGAAGACCTCCACAGACAGACTTGAAGAATTGCAGGGACTCACAAATATAAAATATTCAAGTCAGGCAGCAGGTTGATGACTCCTGTGGACTTACATCCCAAAAGCCAGAGATTATGGTGATGACAAGAGTACAGGGTCAAGAGAGAGAGTAAACTTTCCCAGAATATCCATTTACTTACAGGAGGCAGACCACGCCCTAAGGAAATTCACCTTCAACTGATTGGCTACTCACATCAGATGACAAACTGGAAGGTGATCACATGTTGTTGATGTTGTTAGGTGCCATCTAGTCGGGGAAGACTCACAGCAACCCTGTGAACAACAAAACAAAACACTGCCTGGTCTTGTACCATGTCCACAATCGTTTTTATGCTTAAGTCCATTGTTGCGGCCACTGTGTCAATCCATCTCGTCGAAGGTCTTCCTCTTTTTCACTGACCCTCCACTCTACCAAGCATGATGTTCTTCTTCAGGGGCTGATCCTTCCTGATAATATGCCCAAAGTATGTAAGACACAGTCTTGCCATCTCTGCTTCCAAGGAGCACTATGGTTGTACTTCTTCTAGAACAGATCTCTTTGTTCTTTTGGCGGTCCAGGGTACATTCAACATTCTTCTCCAACACCACATTTCAAAGACATCAATTCTTCTTCTGTCTTCTTTGTTCATTGCCCAGCTTTCACATGCATACAATATAACTGAAAATACCACGGCTTGAGTCAGGGACTCTTTAGTCTTCAAGGTGACATCTTTACTTTTCAATACTTCAGAGATTCTTTGCAACAGACTTTCCCAATCCAAAGCATCATTTAATTTCTTGACTGCTGCTTCCATGGGCATTGATTGTGGACCCAAGTAAAATGAAATCCTTCACAATCTCAATCCTTTCTCCCTTTATGATGATGTTGCTTACTGGTCCAGTTGTGGGAATTTTTGTTTCCTTGATGTTGAGGTATAATCCATAATGAAGGCTGTGGTCCTTGATCTTCATCAGTGTTTCAAATTTTCTTCATTTCTATAAAGTAAGGTGGTGTCATCTGCATAATGTAGATTTTTAATGAGTCGTCTTCCAATCCAGATGCCTTGTCCTTCTTCACAGAATGCAGCTTCTTGGATTATTTGCTCGACATACAGAATGTAAAAGTATGGTAAAAGGATACATCTGATGCACACCTTTCCTGATGTTAAACCATGCAGGTTCTTTTGTTCTGTTTGCACGACTGCCTCTTGATCTACACACAAATTCCTTAAGAGCACAATTAAGTGTTTCAGAATTCCCATTCTCCACAATGTTAGCCATAATTTATTACAACCCACACAGTTGAATGCCTTTGCATAATCAATGAAACATAAGTAAACATCTTTCTGGTATTCTCTGCTTTCAGCCAAGATGTATCTGATATTAGCAATGATATTCCTGATTCCACTTTCTCTTCTGAATCCTGCTTGAATTTCTGGCAGTTCCTTGTCAATAAAGCATTGCAGTCGCTTTTGAATGATCTTGAGCAAAGTTTTACTTGCATGTGATATTGATGATACTGCTCAGTAATTTTTGCATTCAGCTGGATTACCATGTTTTCAAGTAAGCATGAGTATTGATCTCTTCCAGTCATTTGGCCAAGTAGCAGTCCTCAAAATTTCTCAGCATAGACGAGTGAAAACTTCCAACGCGACATCTGTTTGTTGAAATATCTCGATTGATATTTCATCACTTCCTGCAGCCTTGTTTTTTGTCCATGCTTTCAATGCAGCTTTGACTTCTTCCTTCAGTACCATTGGTTCCAGATCATATGCTACTTCTCCAAAAGGCTGAACATCGAACGGTTCTCTCTGGTACAATTACTCTGTGTATTGCTTCCATCTTCTTTAGATACTCCCTGAGTCATTTAATATTTTCCCTATAGAATCCTTCACTATCCAACTCAAGGCTTGAGTTTGTTCTTCAGGTCTTTCAGCTTGAGAAATGCAGAACGTGCTCTTCCCTTCTGGTTTTCCATTTCCAGCTCTTTGTACATGCCATTATATACTTTATTTTGTCTTCTCAAGCTGCTCTTTGAAACCTTCTGTTTATGTCTTTTATTTCACCATTTCTTCCTTTTGCTTTAGCTGCCTGACATTCGAGAGTAAGTTTCAGAGTCTCATCTGACATCCAATTTTGCCTTTTCTTTTTTTTTCTGTCTTTTTAATGACCTCTTGCTCTTCTCATGGATGATAGCTTCGATGTCACTCCACAATTCATCTGGTCTTAGGTCATCAGTGTTCAATGCATCAACTCTGATTCTTGAGATGGTCTTTAAACTCAGCAGGGATATACTCAAGGTCATTCTTTGGCTCTCATGGACTTGTTCTAATTTTCTTCAGTTTTAATTTGAATTTGCGTATGAGCAATTGATGATCTGTGCCACAATCTGAACTTAGTCTTGTTCTGACTGCTGATATGGAGCTTTTCTATCACCTTTTTCTACAGATATAGTTGATTTGGTTCCTGTGTATTCCATCTGATGAAGTCCATGTGTACAGTTGCTGTTTGTGTTGGTTAAAAAATCTATTTGCAATGAAAAAGTCATTAGTCTTGCAAAATTCTATAATGCGATCTCTGGCATTATTTCTATCATCAAAGTCATATTTTCCAACTACCAAACTTTTTTCTTTGCTTCCAAGTTTTGCATTACAGTCACCAGTAATTATCAATGCATTCTGACTGCATGTTCTGTCAATTTCAGACTACAGAAGCTAGTAAAACTTTTCAGTCTCTTCATCTTTGGCCTCAGTGGTTGGTGCATAAATTTGAATAACAGTCATATTATGTGGCCTTCCTTGTAGGTATATGGATATTATCCTATCACTAGAAGTGCTGCACTTTGAGACAGACCCTGAAATGTTCTTTTTGATGATGAACACAACACTGTTCCTCTTCAAGTTTTTGTTCCCAGCATAGTAGACCATATGACTGTCAGATGCAAAATGGCCCAAACCAGTCCATCTCAGCTCACTGAAGCCTAGCATATCAATGTTTATGTGTTCCATTTCATTTTTTGACAATTTCCAGTTTTCCTAAATTTATACTGTATACATTCCATGTACCAATCATTAATGGATGTTTGCAGCTGTTTCTTCTCATTTTGAGCCATGCCACATCATCGAACCAAGATCCCGAAGGCTTTACTTCATCCACATCATTAAGGTCCACCCTACCTTGAGGAGGCAGTCTTCTCCAGTCATCTTACGAGTGCCTTCCAGCGTGGGGGGCTCAATTTCCGGCACCGCATCTCACAATGTTCCACTGCTATTCATAAGGTTTTCTCTAGCTAATTCTTTTCAGAAGTAGACTATTGAGTCCTTCTTCCTAGTCTGTCTGAGTCCAGAAGCTCAGCTGAAACCTGTCTACCATTGGTGATCCTGCTGTTACCTAAATACCAGTGGCATATCTTCCAGCATCACAGCAACAAGCAAGTCTAGGAATTGCAGCCTGTACAAGTCAACACACAGCATTAACATCATAGCTTGGATATACATATTCATACAAATTAAAACCCCTTCCTCCCTTCATTTCCTCTCGTGACCATCTCCCCTAGGATTGTACTCCTTGGTTATTCCCACTTCTATGTTGTTACAGTATGGGAGCTACCTTTCTTATCTTCTTATATCTCCCTCAAGTCTGCTGTTGTTAGGCCAATGGTTCTGTTTTCTCACAGTTTTCCTTCTGATTTTTGACAGAAATCTGTTTTCTTACTCTTTTTTGTTTGTTTAACTAAATGTATTTCCAGAATACAATATGATCTACTTTTATATTTAAAAAAACCAACTTTTTATATTACATTTTGTTTATTATCAAGAAGGTGGACTTAGTTGTTCTTAGCACTATAGTTTCAAAATACTTTGAAGACTTCTGCTACAGAATTTGCTATCTTGTATATTAACTGCCTTCATGTCTATATTTTCCACAAAACAATGATTCAACCTAGTATCCTCAATCTTTAGAAGGAAATAAAACTATGTATAATATATTAACTTAGCTTCATTATAATCTCATTGACCTTAATTGAAACATTTAGGACAAACTGAATTGCCAGCAGTAGTCAACTTCTTTCTTTCCAAGTAATCTGATGTTTTGGTTGCCTAAACGTATCCACAAAGAGTATGTATGTAAGGGACTAGAGAAGGACAGGGAAGAATGGGCAGGAGGTTCCAAATGTTTTGGCCCCACTACTCAGGACATAACTGTTGTCTTTCTCTGAGATTTCAGAGCCTGTACACATTTAACAAATAATTAGTAAGTTGATAAAACTATTACCACTTTTTCCTGCAGGTGAATTTGCTGTTATAGATTATAGAACAAAAAAAAGTTTAAGAGAAAAATAAAGGATACAATTCTTAAAGGAGCTGGGGGAAAAGAGATCAAAACAACACTTGTGCTTTTCACACTAACAGTCATGGATGTCCTTGATGTATTTTGGTTAGCTTCCCTTCTCATTACTGGTGATATTTATTTTGATAATTATAGAGTAGAAAGGGTTTTTTTAAGTGAACACTTGTGACTCCCATATTTATCTGAGTTATTATCTTTGTATGAGCTTAACTATTCTTAGAGCATGTCTCAGCCAAGTTTATTGGCAATCCCAATCTATTTGCCAACAACTTAAGAAATCACTCTTTTCAAGCTACAATACACCCCAATCTTGAGATTCAATCCTGCCTCAGGTTCATAAAGTCAAATCAATAGGATCATTCAAATCCAAGGTTAACTCTTATGTTAGAACCAAGTTCACTGCTATTGATTAAACTTTTATTTTTACTTTATTATAAAGAACAAAAAGACCTTAAAGTGCCTTAGGGAGAAAGGCAGTATAAACAGCCTAGGCCCTTCAGAGCAGCAATTAACTCATACAATTTTTACTCCCAGTTTCATTTGAAATATAAAAGTATGCCTTATTTTAGACGAGAAGCCCTGGCAGCACAGTGGTTAAAGCCCTTGTCTGCTGATCCAAAGGTTGGCAGTTCAAACTCACTAGCTGCTCTGAGGGAGAAAGGTGCCAACAGTCTGCTTCCAAAAAATTACAGCCTTGAAAACCCCCAAGGAGCAGTTCTCCTCTGTCCTATATAGTCACTATGAGTGAGAACTCACTATTTAGCAGTCGGTTTGATTTTAGGTATAAAAAGTCATTTTTCCTCATTGATGGTAAGCTTTTCAAATTCCAAGTACTAGAGCATTTTCTACAAATATTGGGAGGACAGTAGGATTGTGAATTAATCAGATATAATTGTACATCAAAAAGTTACAGATTTCTGTAAAATCAGAGTGAAATAAAATCTGTTTCAAGTGCTTATTTCTAAGATTAATCTGTTTTAAAGGAATTTTGATTTGTAATAATTCACACTAGAAAAACCTTTAGTATTTGTATTCCCTGTATTTTTTTCCCTGAGGACACTGTGATATTCCTTTTGTCTATGATGACAAAAGCAAACACATAAGTAATTGTAAAGATAAAAATTTTATAGTGTAGGCCTGGGACATCCTTTCAACTCAGTTATTAAGTCTAATTTAGCCAAAGATTGGACAGGCCCATAAAACAAAACAAAACTAAAAGGAAACACCAAACTGGGGGAAAGAAGTTGAAGGTAGCAGGGGACAGGAAGGCTGATAATAAGGAACCCAAGGTCAAGAATGCAGAGTTTTGACATACTGTGGGGCTGTTACAGTGTCATAAAACAATGTGTGCACTAACGGTTTAATGAGAAGCTAGACTGTTCTGTAAACCTTCATCTGAAGTACAACAAAAAATTTTAATGTTTATACTATAAACTGATGCTATTTTGATAATAGTTTATTTTTTAAACTTTTCATATAACAAACCCATACATGTTTCAAAATACTCCATTGCCTACAACTTGTTGCAATTTTATAACACTTCCTCGCAACTGGGGTTATAAACTGATTACATCCCACAGATAAAGTAACTCCAGTCACAAAAAAAAGCCCACAAAACTGGCATGCACAGAGAGCTAACAACCTTAATCAATTACAATCATAATTATCAAACTGAAATAAGAAATGATGAAGTTGTAACTGGTGTTGAATTTTATCATGTAATACTTTGAAACCTTTAACAATCACATTTTCCCCTCATATTTGATTATGGGTCACATCCGACAGATTGCAGCACAATTGCCAAAAACCACAATCACAATGACAGAGAGCTATGTGCTCTCCATCCAGAATTTCTCCTTCTTCCACATCTTTTGTTTTTCTCATGTCTCTAGTTCTTATTTTCCTCTGTAAAACCATGCTCCTATTGCTCGTTATCAACTCTTCTGCTTTCTAGTTATGCCCGGATGTTAGTAATTAAAAACAACTATAACCACAGTTATACAGTGTATTTGCAACTACAAATAAAGATGTGCAAGAAATGTTAGGTTCCTTTATTTCTCTTCAATTAAATTAATTCCAAGTTCAAGCTCCTGTCCCAGGAGTTGGCAGAAATTCAGCCAAGGGCATTAACTTTCACACTCCTTTCATCTTTATCATGCTTCCCATTGATAACCTGTCCTCTAAGACTACTTGGTTCCCGGAGGGAGACAGCTCTGCTTCTTCCACTGGATTCTTTGTCAAAGCTGGGAGTCTCATTATCTTGGGCCCAGTCTCTCTGCAAACACCACACAGAAAATACACTCTGATGTCTTGCCAGTTTGAGTAGTGCATTGGTTAAGAGCTAAGGCTACTAACCAAAAAGTCAGCAGTTTGAATTCACAAGCCACTTCTCTATCCCTGAATACTGTTTAGAAATTCCAGTTTCTCCAGAAAACAAAATCCAAGACAACAAAGTATCTAGCTACTCTTCAAATGGTTAAACATACAGTTATCATAAGATTCAACAATTCCACTACTAGGTATATAACCAAGAGAAATGAAAAACTTGTCAAGGCAAATTCTTGTACACAAATGTTTATAGCAGTATTATTCACAATAGCCAAGAAGTGGAAACAACCCAAATGTCTATCAACTGATGAATAAACAAAAAATCTTTATGATATCCATACAATGGAATATTGTTTAGCCATAAAAAAGAGCAAAGTATTGATACTTGCTATGACATGGATGAACCTTGCAGACATTATGTTAAATGAAAGAAGCTAATCACAAAAGATCACATATAAGATTCCATTCATACGAAATGTCCATAATAGGAAACAGATAGAGGCATAAAGTAGACTAAAGGTTGATCAGGACCTGGGGGAGGGGCAATGGGGACTGTCTTATCTAGTGCTGCTATAAGAGAAATACCACAAGTGGGTGGCTTTAAAAAGAGACTTTTTTTGGTCTCAGTCCAGCAGGCTACAAATCTAAATTCAGTGTGTCAGTTCCAGCGGAAGGCTTTCTCTGCTGGCTCTGGAGGAGGTCCTTGTTGCCAATATTCCCCTAGACTGGAAGCATCTGAGACACAGAAACCTGGGTCCTTTCCAAAGGAAGTGTTCAGCTCCTGGCACTGCTTTCTTTGTTGAAGGTATGAGGTCCCCAAATCTCTGTTTGCTTCTTTCCTTTATATCTCAAGGAACTGCCTCCAAGTGCAACACAATCTTAGACCCAGAGTCCTGCTGCACCAACACTGTTACAACCCATCCACCCTCATTAACATCACAGAGGCAGAATTTGCAATACAGAGGAACATCACAAAGTAACACCAGGAATCACAGGTTAGCCATAACCTACACACATTTTTTGCAGAACACAATTCAATCCACAACAAGGGACACTGTAATAGCTAAAAGGAATGGAGTTTCTTGCTGATGTAATGAAAATGTTTCAAAATTGACTGTGATGGTGACTGCATATATCTGAATATTCTAAAAAGCATTGAACTGTATACTTTAAATGAGTAAATTATGGAATATGAATTTTATCCTATCTCAATACATATTTTAGAAACAACTAATTTAGCTCATAACTCATACTGCTGCACAAATGCTTTTACTTGAGACAATCATTTTATTTGAGCATGTGGAAAATTTTTGTACACTTTTAATTTTTCCATATGAGAGATATATTCAAACATGGAATTTAATGTAACAATTCTACTGTTTTATCAAGGACACTTGTGTCTTTCTTTCTCTTCTTTCCCACCCCCAACAGGGCGCAGCGGTGAAAAATACAATGACTACTACTCCTATTAAGTGCCTCTGTCATGATTTATGCTAAGGTGCCAGCAGTTTCACCCGTCAATGCTTTTGCACTATATCAGTATAAATGTTAACATGCATAAAAGATAAATGAGGTCTCAGTTTTATTACAAAAACAATTTTCCCCTCATTGATCCCATAAAAAGATCATAGGGATGCTCCAAGATCTGTATATCTCACCTTGAGAACTTCCTATCTACAACACTGGGGTACTAGGAACCAAGAAGACGGGGTAGTTTTCCCCCTTATACCCTGGCAAAAACAGAGCAACACAGTAGCGAATAGCTGCAACTTTATGTATTAGTGTCACCTTAACAATAGGCCTGTTCCCTAAACAGGGTGCAAAGATTAAGTTTGGATACAGTAGATTAGAGTGGAAAACTAGATGGAGGGCATGTGCAATCATTCAAAAATTACACAGTAAGCACTTGAATCAGGGTGGTAAAGATCACAATAGGACAAAGGAAAAGTACCCTCCTAGTCACCTAGTGCTGCTGTAACAGAAATACAGTAAGTAGATAACTTTACCAAAGAGAAATTTATTTCTTCACAGTACTGTAAGCTAAAGAGTCCAAATTCAGATCAGTGTTCACCCAGACTAGGAGTTTTTCCACACAGGGACCCTGGCTCCAAAGGATATGCTCTACTCCTGGCACTACTTTCTCAGTAGTACGAGGTCCCCAGCTGTATCTGCTCGCTTCTTTTTCTTGTATCCCAAGAGACTGCCTCAAGACACAATCCAAGCTTGTAACCTGAGTTCTGCTTCACCACAACTGCTACCCCCTGTCCCTGATTAACATCATGGAGGCAGGATTTACAACACATACCAGAAATCACAGCCCAATCAAATTGATACACATTTTTGGAGGGAAACAATTCCATCCACAACAGGTACTAATCACTTTTTCACCATTAGAAAAGTCACTCTGTCAATAATTTATTAGCTTTGGAGAAGTATATTTGAGGTAGAGGAAAAACTGACTTACCAAGTCTAGGACCAGGGTTACTTATAGGAGAAAGGCAGAATCAGAAGAAGTCACTGCATGTAAAACGGATTTAGACTGTATAATTTCACTTAATCATAATAAGACACTAGTTTTAATAAAAGAAAAAGTAGTCACTGTTTGTAAAAGACAATGATGATAATTAACATCTAATAAATTTTTACTGTGTCACTAGATAATACTCAACTATGGTTTTAGACATTAAAAATTCCATCAGCAAGAATCTGGAAATGGATAGTGGTGATGAGTGTCCATCATGACAATCATAATTAACATCACTGTAGGGTCGCCATGAGTCGGATCCAACTCGATGGCACTTGGCTGGCTGGCTGAACTGTACATGGAAAACTGTTGAAGTTGCAAATGTTTCATTTTCATACATATTAGAAAAATATTGAGGCACTTGAGCTAGCTTGGAAATGGCTCCTCCCCTATTTAAACCTTTAGATGAGACCTGGTCCTAGCCAACTCCTTGATTTCAGCCTCTGAGACCCAGAGGACACAAATAAACCAATTCCAGGTTTCTGTGAAACAGAAGATGTGAAATGAGGACTGTTCATTGTTTTAAGTCACTATATGAGGGGTAATTTGTTACATTGCCATTGAAAACTAATACAGATGGGAACAACTGCTCAACATTTTTCTTTGCCAGTTACTATATCAAGGAGAGGAGAAGCAGACGTACTACAACATGAGCTCTATCCACAAGGAAATTAGGCTGTTGAGGGAGATGAATACATAAACAGATAGTAAACATTACCTAAAAGGGAGAGTAAGAAAAATTGTGTAGGACTATAGAAAAGTGTTCCATCTCTTGGTGTTATGAGGTCCCCTACTGTATTTGCTGGCTTCTTTTTCTTATATTCCAAGAGACCGCCTTGAGACATAGTCCAAGCTTATAGACTAAGTCCTGCCTCACCATCACTTGAGCTAGATGAAAAGATGGAGCACAGGGCATTTTCAGGGCAGTGAAATTATTCAGCATGATGTTGGAATGATGCACACATACCACTATGTATTAGTCAAAACTCATAGAACTATACAACACAAAGAGTGAACCCTAATATAAACTATGCACTTTAATTAATAATAATCTATTGATATTGCTTTATGAGTTGTAACAAACATACCACAGGAAGACAAGATGTTAATAACAGGATAAATAATACTAACCCCTAAGGTTACTTTGTAGACAAATGGCAGATTGACTCACAAAATAATATATATCACCCATAAGTACTGTGCTTCTTAAAAAATCACCTACATGAGACCAAATGGCCAACAATTACTTTAAAACAAAGATGAGAAGGTAGGAGCACAGGGAACTAGAGTAATGGAAACAGAATAACCAAAATGGAAATAAGAATGTTCACTCATTGCGAAGAACGTACGTAACCAATATCACCAAAAACTTTGTGTACAAATTGTTGAATGCTAAACTGCTATATAAACCCTCACCAAAAAATAATATACTAGTTTTTAAAAAACAGTAACAACTATAGGATAAACAGTGGGAGGAAATGAGCCAAGGAAGTAGACATCAACTCTCTATACTTTCTGTACATTTATATAAACCTAAAACTGCTTGGGATGATTCACGTAGTGTATCATCTTGGCTAGGCTATAACTCTCAGTGACTGGCAGACACTATGTAATCATCTTCCATTTTTTGATCTGATGTAAGCAGCCAATCAGTTAAAAAGGGAGTTTCTTTGGGGATGTGGCCTTCCTCCAGTATAAAAATGAATGCTCTATCTCTCTCCCTCCTTCCCTCTTTCCATCCTTCTTGTTTCCCTCCCTGCCCCCCATTCTTCATTGCTTGACTTCCAGTTCTGGGACATAAGCTTACAGAAGTCTTCAGCCTGCTCTTTGACCCACAGACTTGGGATGTGCCAGCTCCTATAATTGTGTGAGCCATTTTTTTAAGTAAATCTCAATGTATATTTATATATACTTTTGCCATTTTTTTCTTTAGAGAACTCAGATTAACACATTATTCAAAAAAAACTATGTTTGAGAAGACTTCAGCAAGTAACTGCCATTTCAGGTAGATCATTTGAGCAAGCTCATAGAGTTTGAGCACATTAATCTGTATGTAGAACTGATTCAGTTACAGCTGTTTCTTCCAAAGTCAAACCAAAGGGTCTGCAGGCAATCATTAGCAGTCACCAGATAAAGTAATGAAAGAGGATCACATATCTCAGTAAAATAACATATAAAGAAAAGCAAAGAATCAAGAGTCCAGTAAGTAAAATAAGAAAATGAATTATTTGTTCCAATTACGATCAGGAGTAAACATACAGTTATAAAGTGTCAGAGATGACGTTGTAAAAAAATAGGAAAAAGCTCGCTGAAGGTGGTGACAATTTTAGGAATTCTTTAAATCATGTAATGAAGATGCTTGACCACACAAATAAAAAGAGAAAAAAATACTCTCCGGTCCTTTGTGTAAGTAGTAAATTACAGTTCTCGTACACTAACAGTAATCTTTTTTTGATACTGAAGATTTTAATATCTCAAATCGTAAAAAATTCAATACCAAGTTAATCCAACATACTAAAAATTGGCTTTTTTAAAAATAAACTTTATGAACAAAGAGATATATAATTCCTTAAGTTAATTTAAAACTACAAAAAGAAAGTCTGACCAATTATAATTTAATCATAGCCAATTTTACTAAGGTAAATTAAAGCACAGTACCAAGAAAAAAACTCAATAAATATTGGTTGAACTGAAAACTAAACACCAATAAAATCTGTGCTACATAGTGACTTTAAAGCCTGTGCTTTGAAGTAAGAAGATTTTAATCTTAGCTCTTCTACTTAATAAGTAACTCTAGACAAATAACATACTTTCTCAGAGCCTCAGTTTTCTGGTGTGAAAAATATAAATCAGCTTAACGGCACCTTCAAAACCAATTTTTTTTGAGAGCTCAAATTAGATAATATAAGTGAAAGTGCTCTGTGTAAGTGTTTAAACCACTCTACATGTCTTGTAGCTATTTAAGTAAGGCTATCAGACCACAGTCACTAAAAACTATTTTTCAACCTTCTGCATTTTAAAAGCCAATTTTCTATTTACTTGACAAACAAAAGCATTTTTATTTTTAGACTTGACATATGGCAGTAAAGCATAAATTATACTCTAGATTCACACATAAATGTCAGCAAAACTCCACTGATGTCTCCTTGTCCAAAATTTAATCCATTTGGAGAATCTGTTGCATTGACATAGGAAATCAGTAACTTGATCAAAGCCTTGTAATAAGATGTACTTTGGGTCCTTTAACAATTTTGGGCACAAGTCTGTATGCTGCGTTTCCCTCACTATATGAAAAGGGAACTATTTATTGAAGGATACCATTTATTCTGTGAATTTTGTGTCCTGCTTGAGATTGACATTTGAATTAATACATTCGAATCCTTCCTCTAATTTATTTGTAGTTAGTTAAAAACAAGCATGCAAACAAACAAAAGCCATGCAAGTAAGTCAGAAAATTATCTGTGATTTATTAGGCCATTAGTCTTTTGAAATAAGTAGAAATCAGAAAGCCACAAAGGCAACTGGACTATGGCAGTCGATAAGGCTTTGTTGTTGTTAGCTTCCCTTAAGTTGACTCAGATTTGGGATGACCATATGTACAAAGAATGAACACTGCCTGGTTCTACACCATGATGACAATCTTTCATAAGTTTGAGCCTTTTGTTGAAGCCATTGTGTCAAGCCATCTCACTGAGGTTTCTTTCATTCTTTTGGCCCTGTACTTTACCAAACATCCTTTTCTAGAGATTTGTGTTTTCTGATGACAAGTGCAAAGTAAGGAAGAGAAAGTCTTACCCTCCTCACAGCTGAGAAGCATTCTGATTGTGTTTCCTCTAAGACTGATTTGTTTATTCAATAAAACTACTGATAATCAATCAAAATTTCTCTTTCTCCACTCTATTTTGTAGGCCTCATGAAGCAAATGAGCTTTTCTTCCTTTAATAAGTTAGGTAGCATATTTCTTTTAAAAATAAGTCTTCTCTCAAAAGAACACATAGAAGATATATTTTAACTATGTTAAAAAGCATTAGTTACACCAGAAAAAAAGGAAATAATAAAAATCAGAGCAGAAATAAAATAAAAGCAATAGAAAGAATAAGACTAAGATGGTTCTTCGAAAGGATCAATAAAATTGGCAAACCATTGGCCAAAAGAACAAAGCAAAAAAGCAGATGCAAATAACCAAAGTAAGAAATGAGATGGGTATTGTTATAACACAACTAACACAAAAATGAGTCTAACAAAATATTATGAAAAGTTATACTTAAACAAATTTGAAAACCAGGGATTGAAATTCAGAAATGAACAAATTTCTAGAAACATGTTGCCTACCTAAACTAGAACAAATAAAGGTAGGATAAGAAGAAACTGAGCACGACATTAAAGAGATTCCTAACCAAAAAACATATACATAGAAATTCTTACACATACATAGGTGTATCTGTAGGCATATGTACATACATATTTGTGTGTGTTGCAATTATATCTACATATACAACAAATCACATGGGGGCACAGATAGAGAGGCTTCCTAGACTTACACAAAAAAACCCATACAACTGACTTACTGGGTTAAAGGGCTTGGCATCAAAGTCTTGGGGGACAACCTAATCAATTGGCATTAACGAGTTCATAAAAGTTATGTTCTACTAGTTTGGTAACTAGTTGAGGGTCCTAAAAGCTCATAAGTGGCTATCTAAGATACAACTATTGTTCTCTACCTATACATAGCAGAAAAGAATGAAGAAAATCAAAGGCTCAAAGAGGAAACTAGTCCATAGGACTAACAGCCCAGAAAAATCATAGACTCTTGTGAGAAAAGAAGAACTAGATGGTGCCCAGTTACTACTACTGACCATTCTCTAAAACTTAATGGCTTGAAACAATAATTACCTCAACAAGACACCTCAGTTCCTCACTACATAAATGTCTCCACAAGTTGCTCGTGTGTCTCACAACACAGCAACTAGCTTCACCCACAGCAAGGAGAAAGCTGCAGTACTCCTGATGTCCCAGTCTCTAAAGTTGTACACTGTCACTTCTGCTTTAATTGTATTTGTTGCAAACAAGCCACTAAATTCAGTTCACACTCCAGAAGAATCATGTACCACCTCTCAAAAAGTATCAATGAATTTGTGATAACTGTCATAGGCATCTTCATTCTATATTTTGAATGTTACTCCTGTTTAGCAGTCTTCACTTTCCATGAGTGATCTCAACTACTCCCAAGGATCAATTCCCCACCCTCCCCCAGGACACACTGTATGTGAATGCGAATTATTATGTGTAGCCCTGACCTCTCTTCCAAATCCTGTATTTGCATTCTAACTGCCTGCCATACATGTTCCAGGAAGCCATGGTGGTGCAGCAGTTAAGTGCTATAGCTGCTAACCAAAAAGTCAGCAGTTCATATCTACTAGGTGCTCCCTGAAAACTCTACGGGAAGTTCTACTCTGTCCTATAGAGTCACTATGAGTCACAATCAACTCGACAACAATGTGTTTGGTTATTTTTATCAGACTTATTCAGGATCTCTGGTGGTACAGAGCTGCTAAGCATTTGGCTGCTAATCAAAAGACCAGAGGTTCAAACTCACCAGCTCCTCTGTAGGAGAAAGATGTGGCAGTCTGCTTCTGTAAAGATTACAGCCTAGGGAACCCTATGAGACAGTTCTGCTCTGTCTTGTATGTTGCTATGAATCAGAATCAGCTAATGGCAAGGGTTTATCATATTTACCTAGAATGTTATAAACACTTTGAACTTAGTCTATTGAAAATTAAATTCCTATTTTCCTCTTCCTTCACCCCATTTTGACTCTTGTGCATCTTCAACCAAATACCAAAGATGAGAACATGAAATCATCCTCAATTCCTACCTCTTCTTCTCATCTGTTGTGTCCTTTCAATCCCTGTACTTTGTTTATTCCTCCTAAATGCTTCTTTATTTCTTTCCTTCTGTCCATTATCACTATCTTTCTGAAGGCTGTCACCATTCCCAAGACTACTGCAGTAATCTAATAACTGATTTCCCATGTCTAGTCTCTCCTCATTCTAATATACCTTTTGTCAGATTTATCTTGGCTAAAATATAGATCTGGGATCATACATCTTTTTAAAGACCTTGTATGACTTACTAATAACATCATTTTAAAACCCAGCCTCTTTAAAGTGATGCATCAAGCCCTTCAAAATGTGATCCAAATGTTTTTAGCTTTCTCACATCACTTTTCCAACACACCTTTACCAAATCATTGTCATTCCCCAAAATGTAATGTATGTTCACACATTAGTATATTTGCACATAGTATTTTTTGTGTTGAGAATCACTACACTCAGTTCTCCTTGGCAAACTCCTATTTTCAAGAGCTTTCCTATTTTCAAATTGTACCTTGTCTGAGAAACCCTCCCTGACTTCCCTAGGTGAGAAATCACTTTGTGTAAACTGATGCTATATCTTTGTCACCTATACATTATGGAATGTTTATACAACTGTCTCAACTTTAAATATTCTCTCCTTAGATCCTCATGAGAACATAAATATATGTCAGACTGTGTTTCTTTCATTTTAATTCAGGAAAACATGATTACTAATGTCAGCACTGGGTCTCTAAAGGAATTCCAAAATAATCTATTACAAGAAAAGACTTATCTATGTTGTATAATTTTTTGAATCTTCACCCAGTCTATGTTGCCTACCTATACCTTTGAAGAAGGTAAAATGCCGTTTCAAGTAAGTTTCACTGAGGGGTATTCCTTCCTCCACATTACTCAATCCCTACTCATCACAAACCCTAATGCACTGTTTATTGGTTATGGTGTTTGCCCTTGAGCTGATTCTGACTCATAATAACCCAGTGTGTTTCAGAGTAGAGTTGCTCTGTAGGATTTTCTTGCTGCAACCGTGGTGGAAGTAGATCACCAGGCCTTTTCTCACACAATACCAGTGGGTGGGTTCAAATTGCCACCTTTAGGTTAGCAGTTGACTGTAAACCATTTGCACCACCTGGGGCCCTTAAAATACACCATTACAAACTTACATTCCTTAATAAGTAGCTGCAGTATCATCAGCAGAACTAAAGGAAGCCTACAAATGTGTGTATACATGTAATTACAGATGTTTATCCCCAGAAGTATCAGCTATTAATTTTGTCTACTTCTTGTGGATTCTTGACATTTAGTGACATATAACACATCCCCCCTTTTACCAGAAGATTCTCCAGACGGACCTGGATGTTCATAGTACCTTAGCATAAAGTCTTTTATTAAATTCATCTTCAATAGATAAGATGAAAGTCATAATATACTCCTGTATAGCAAATGGAGTAAAAATACTCATCATTCCTCCTAGTTCTCAGCTATAATTAACACATTTATTGAGTTTCTTCTAGGCGACAAGGGTTTTAAACGTGAGTGATGCAGTAGTAAATATTACAGCCTAGTTCCCTGTTCCAATGAAGCACATATTCTGGGACAGGATATACATAATTAAAAAATACAGAAACAAAAATATGACGTAGTTACAGATTGTGATACGTATTGTGAAAGAAATGAAGAGGGTGGTCAGAGACAAATTAACAGGGGGTAGGGAGTGGTGAGTTTTTTGGATGTAGTGGTCAGAGACAGCCACTTGGAGGACTTGGCAGTTGAGTTTAGTCCGTTAGGATGAAAATAAGCCCAGCATGAGGAGATCTGGGGGAAGAATATACCTAAAAGAGGTCAACCATATCCTAAATACAGTACCAAACCCAAATTCATTGCCATCAAATAGATCTTGACTCATAGAGACTCTATAGGGCAGAGAGCTCCCTAATAAATTACCAAGGCTGTAAATATTTACAGAACCAGACTAGTACATTTTTTCTCCTACAAATACATACAGTGCATGCATCTCACCCTGAGAGAGAAATGGCCTCAGAAGTGCAGGTTACCAGCAGGTGGCAGTATCAACACACACAGGAAAAGGCAAGGGAGAGAAACACAGCCAAAATGGTTTGAAATACCATACATTTCAGACCTCAGTGTCTTCAACTGGATGCTCTTAAGTTGGATTAATGCTAACTCTGAATAAAAAGTAGAACTGACCCCCTAGGGTCGCCATGAGTCGGATCCGACTTTACGGCACTTGGCTTGGCTGGAAAGAGAAGTCACATTCTTTAAGTCAATTCCAGAGTCAGAATTACCCAATTCTGTGAACACGCTCCTCCCCAGAAAGCTCCTTTTCCTAAGCTTCCCAGCAGCAGTTGCCTCTTCCCACTTTCTGAGCTGATTTTTCTATCTTTTAAATGTTGTTCTCCACATTCCTACACTTTTTTCTAAATAATTCCTCTTAAGATGGTAATTCTGATTGACATTCATATCTTCTAAACTCCCTCCTGAGTTTCCAATCCAAATACCCATACACCAGTCTTGAATTTCTTTGACGTTTTAGTAGTACCCCAAATTCAACAGTGTCTAAACTGAATACATTACTCCCTACCCTAGCCACGCACACGTTACCAGTGTTAACTTACCCAACACCATCTTCATTTTGCCCATGCCAGACACCTGGATGGCTCCTCCCACTTTCTGACTCCTCCTCCCTCACCTCTCACATCTAGTACCCCAATCTCTTGATCTGATATCCTTGTTAGATGATGCAAATAGTTAAGCACTCCACTACTAGCCAAAAGATTGGTGGTCCAAACGTACACACAGGCACCCAAAAGACAGGTATGGAGATCCACTTCCAGAATGTCACCTCCTTAAAACCTCTATCCAACAGGTCTACTCTGCATAATGAGGGTCACTGTTAAGAACTGAGTCAATAGCACCTAACATTATCAATATTTCTTGGAGTTAACTTGGTTAAGTTAGTGAGTCAAACTGAATTATTTACGTTCTTACACAATTACCTGTACCATATAGTAACAACAACTAATTATATACTTACCATTTGTCAGGCACTCTGAGTGATTCACATCCATTTTATCACTTATTCTTGCAATAACCCCGTGTGCTAGGAAGAGTATAATTATTCCTCTTTTATATATAAATACATAGATACTTAGAAGTATGTAGCAATTGCCTAAAGACACCTACATGTGTAAAGAAGCTGAAATTTAACCCACATACTTCCAAAAGCGAATTTTTAAACACTATATCAGAGTGACACAGTGGTTAAGAACTACAACTAACAACCAAAGGTCAGCAGCAGTTCAAATCTACCAGGTGCTCCCTGAAACCTTATGGGCCACTTCTACTTTGTCCTACAGGGTCCCTATCAGTCAGAATCAACTACAGGACAATGGGTTTGGTTTGCTTTTATATCAGAGTAGGAAGAAGTTAAAAAAAAGCTTTCAGTAACAGAAAAATTAAACATTTAACTTGATAGCATCTCTAGGAACAATCTGCCACTTCAAAACTTTTAAGATTCTAAGGACAACAGTGTAACTAGGATATGGTAGGCATGGCAGGTATTGCACTGGCTCTGAGTGTGTGCCATCCCTGAACAGTTTCCATGAACCCAGTAGGGCCAGCAGTTTATCTATGGAAAATGGTGCCTGTGGCAAGAACTGAAATTGTACCCTTGTCCAAACACCTGACATTCCTCTTTTAGATAACTTTATGGTAGTGTCAGCTCAAAAATACAAGTCAAGCTTTAGGCAACAGCTACATATTTCTAAGTATCTACATATTTATATATAAAAGAGAAATAATTATACTGTTCCTAACATATGGGGTTATTGCAAGGATTAAGTGATAAAATGGACGTGAATCACCCAAGTCAAGCTCAGTAATCTTTCAACTGTATTACGTGCTTGAGTAAGGAATTTGGGCCATACTAGGAATAGAGAAACCACTCAGTGGTGCCACACGCCCAGGGCCAATTCAATATCCTAAACAGCCCACTGCAACCAGCCCTAAATCCAGCTGGATAGGTTATATGATTGTGGATCATTAAATCAATGGTTTTCAAATGTGCTCAAGCACAGACAACTAGTCCTTTCCACTGAGGCCTTTTGCCCTCCGGCAAACTAGCAAGCTGACAGGGTCTTGCATATATTATGCAAGTTTCTTACAGCTACTTTAAAATGATTTTATACTCAAACAAATGTAGACAAATATTTTAACATTTTATATATTTCTACATCTTACAAAACAAAATCTTTGAAATATTACACTGTGATTGCTTTTTGAACGGCATCTTACAAAACAATCTCCAGAGTACATCCTTGGTTTATCAGGGCACATATCACAATAAAAAACACATGACATTAGCCCTCAAAGCTTTCAAAATACTCTTACATTTTCGGAGACATTCTACATAATGGTCCTGCCCTCCAGATTCTAGGTATTGACTATACTCTCTGGATTCTGAGCCCAGAGCCCTGGCCCTGTGCTACAACTCTGCCTAGAAAGGCTCACTTGGACAACAACTCCGCGCCCTCAGCTTTAAGTGCACACTAAGCCCAACTGAGTGGCAATTCCATCCTTACAAACACAGAAAGCCCTGGCTCTACCTTTTCAAATGCCTAAAGTCATGGCCACATCCTTTGCAACCAAGGCAACTCAGCTTCTCAGGCTCTTCATCTCTTCAGCTTCTGCTTCCTGGGGCAGTATGGCCTGGGACCTCACACCTGGGCTGCCAGGGCAAGGGTTCCAAAGCTCTGAAACAACAACCCATAAAGAAGAATGCCCCAGAACAGAACATTAAGAGCAATATAGAACACATCAACACAAAAGTAATTACATCAAAATGATGGCACTAAGCACATACCTACCAATAATTACACTGAATGTAAATGGATTGAATGCTCCAGTAAAGAGACAGCGAGTGACATCCTGGACCAAAAGACATGACCTGTCTATATGCTGCTTACAAGAAACACACCTTAGAATTAAAGATATGAACAAGTTGAGAATTAAAGGTTAAAATAATATTATCAAGCTAACAGTACACAAAGAAGAGCAGGTGTGGCAATACTAATCTCAGGTAAAATAGATTTTAATGTAAAATCCACTATTGTGGACACTATTTACTGCTGAAAAGTTCCATACTCAAGCAGGACTTAACCGTATTAAATATTTATGGACCCAATACCAGAGCACCTAAATACATTAAACAAATACTGACAACAGTGAAAAATGAGATAGATCATTCCACAATAATAGTTGAAGACTTCAACACTCCCCTTTCAGTTATGAGTAGATCATCCAGATAAAAAGCTCAGCAAAGACACAGAAGATCACATTGCAACAATCAACCAACTTGACCTTATTGACATATACAGATCTTTTTACCCATCAGCAGATAAGTAACATCTTCTTCCCCAATGCACATGGAATATTCTCAAGAATAGACCATGTGTTAGGTCACAAAGCAATGCTCTATAAAATCCAAACCACTGATTTACTGCAAAGTATCTTCTCAGACCATAGAACTATAAAAGATGAAATCAATAACAGAAAATTTGTAAGTAGAAATTCAAACCTGTGGAAACTGAACTACACTTTGCTCATAAAGCCTTGGGTTACAGAAGAAATTAAAGACAAAATAAAGGAATTTATGGATTCAAATAAGAATGAAAACACATCCTACCAGAATTTATGGGATACAGCAAAAGCAGTGCTCAGAGGTCAGTTTATCTCTATAACTGCACATCTGGAAAAACGAAAGTGCCCAAATTAAAGAATTAAACTTACAGCTAAACAAGTAGAAAGAGAGCAACAGAGGAACCCCTCAGGCACCAGAAGAAAACGGATTATAAGGATTAGAGCAGAACTAAATGAATTAGATAACAGAAAAACAATTGAAAAAATTTAAAAAACCAAAAGCTGGTTCTTTGAAAAGATCAACAGAATTGATAAACCATTGGCTAAACTTACAAAAGAAAAAAAGCAGAAGATACAAATAAGTCAATCAAGAAATGAGATGGGAGTTGTTACAACAGACCCAGCTGAAATAAAAAATATCAACAGAATACTATGAAACGCTGTACTCTAACAGGTTTGAAAACCTAGGGGAAATGGACAAATTTCTAGATTCATATAACTCACCGAGATTCTCACAAGGAGAAGTAAATCAACTTCATAAATCTGTGACGAAGGAAGAGATTGAAAAAGTCATCAAAAATCTACCAACCAAAAAACGTCCTGGCCCAGATGGCTTCACTGGAGAATTCTACCAAACTTTTAGAGAAGAGTTAACTCCAATACTATTGAGGCTGTTTCACACCACAGAAAGAGATGGAATACTCCCAAATTCATTCTACAAAGCCAGCATAACCTTGATACAAAAACCAGGGAAAGATCCCACAAAAAAAAAAATTACAGACCAATATCACTCATGAACCTAGATGCAAAAATCTTCAACAAAATTCTAGCCAATAGAATTCAACAGCATATAAAAAAGATCATTCTTCATGATCAAGTTGGTTTCATTCCAGGGATACAAGGCTGGTTCAACATCAGAAAAACAATTAACGTAACCAACCACATTAACAACACAAAAGATAAGAATCACCTGATTTTGTCAACCAATGCAGAAAAGGCATTTGACAAAGTTCAACACCCATTCATGCTTACAACTCTGAGAAAAATAGGAATAGAGGGGAAATTCCTCAATGTAATCAGTAACATCTATGCAAAGCCAACTGCCTTCAACATCCTGAATGGTGAAAGACTGAAAGAATTCCCTTTGAGAATGGGAACTAGACAAGGACGCCCACTCTTACCACTTCAACATTGTGCTAGAAATTCTAGTCAGAGCAATTAGACAAGACAAAGAAATAAAGGGCATCCATATTGGTAGTGAAGAAGTAAACATCTCCCTCTTTGCAGATGATTTGATTGTTTATACAGAGAATCCGGAGGAATCCATAAGTAAGCTATTGGAACTAATAGAGGAGTTCAACAAAGTATCAGGATACAAGATAAACATAAGTAAATCAGTAGGATTCCTTTATACCAACAGTGAGATTATTAAAGAAGAAATCACCAAATCAATTCCATTTACTATAGCCCCCAAGAAGAGAAAATACCTAGGAATAAATCTAACTAGAGAAATAAGAGATCTTTACAAAGAGAACTACCAGACCTTACTACAAGAAACTGGGATAGACTTACATAAATGGAGTAGTCTGTCCTGCTCATGGATAGAAAGACTCAACATTGTGAAAATGTCTACTTTGCCCAAAGCAATCTACTTATATAATGCAATCCCAATACAAATTCCAGCAACACTTTTTAATGAGATGGAGAAACAAATCTTTAACTTTGTTCAGAAATGGAAGAAGCCCCAGATAAGTAAAGCACTACTGAAGAACAACAACACACAGGGAGGCCTCTCAGTACCTGACTTGAGAACCTACTACACTGCCACAGATGTCAAAACAGCCTGGTACTGGTACAAAAAGAGAAATATAGACCAATGGAACAGAGTAGAGACCCCAGAGATGACACCATCCTCCTATGAACAGCTGATTCTTGACAAAGGCCCTAAGATTTTAAACTGGAGTAAGAACAGTCTCTTTAACAAATAGTGCTGGCAAAATTGGATATCCATCTGCAAAAAATTGAAACAAGACCCATGTCTCACACCTTAAACAAAAACTAACTCAAACTGACTAAAAGACCTAAATATAAAATCTAAAACAGTAAAGCTCATCCAAGATAAAATAGGGTCAACAATGGAAGTTTTAATACACAATACAGACAGACTTCAAAACCTGTCAAACAAAGCACATTTGTCAGAAGAGAAAATAGATAAGTGGGAATTCCCAAGAATCAAACACTTCTGCTCATCCAAAGACTTCATCAAAAGAATTAGAAGACTAACTACAGAATGGGAAAAAATATTTGGCAACTGTATGTCAGACCGACATCTGATCTCCATAATCTATAAGGTATTACAAAATATCAACAAGAAAAGGATAAATAATCCAATTAAGCGATGGGCAAAGAAGATGGACAGACATTTCTCTAAAGAAGATATCCTGGCAGCTGAACGACACATGTAGAATTGCTCACTATCATTAGCTATTAAAGAAATTCAAATCAAAACTACAAGGAGATACCATCTCACCCCAACAAGGTTGTCCGTGATCCAAAAATCACAAAACAACAAATGCTGGAGAGGCTGTGGAGAAATTGGAATGCTCCTACACTGCTGGTGGAATTGCAAAATAGTACAACCTCTTTGGAAAACAGTCTGGTGCTTCCTTAAAAAGCTGGAGATAGATATACCATTTGATCCCGTAATTCCACTGCTCAGAATTTATCTTTCAGAAACAAAGGTTGTCACACACAGACACATGTACACGAATGTTTGTTGCAGCACAGTCCACAACAGCAAACAATTGGACTAAACCCTGATATCCATCAATAGATGGATGGATGAGCAAACTATGGTGCATATACTCAATGGAACACTATGCTATGATAAAAAACAATTTTAGAAAACATCTCACAACACAGTCTCATTTGGAAGAGATCATGCTGAGAGAAATCAATCCATGTCAAAAGGACAAATTTTGTATGAGACCCCTGTTATAAAGACTTAACAAAAGAAATATCCATAGGAAAAGATGACTTTGTTGGCTACATGGGTGGGTGGGGGCTGAGAGTTTATCATAGATGAATTGATTGATAGATGTTAGAAATTTTATTCTTTTATTGTAATTAATTTTAAAAAAAAGTGCTGTAACTCCATTCTTGCTAGAAAGTCTCCTGCACAAAGGCACTTGAAGATTTTCACAGAAAACAGTATGTTGAGGCATATTAATTTGCTTGATCAATGCCACCCATATATTTTATGTAAGTTATTATAATATTAGGTTTCTCAATGTTGACTTCCACACCACCTTATATAGTAGTCATTACTGTGTTATCCCAAGTGGTCAAACAACTGATGGTCCTTTTACCTTTCCACACTAGAAGTCAAGTATTACCTTTTTGATATGCTACCATGGATTTTTTTTTAGGAATTTTGTTTTTTTTATTTGGCTTGCTACTTCCTTTCTATTTGTTAAGATCATCCCTGTTGCTCGCTGCCACTCAGTCACCTGAGATGCACCTCTCGAGTTATCGCATTAAACACCGTGGTGCCTGAGAGCCATCTTTTCAGTTATCGCATGAAACACTGGGGTGTCTGAGAGGCACCTCTTGAGTGCAAAGGGCTAGAAATTGTGTTCTTTGGGTAATAAAACATTGATATCTTTAATTCCAACAAAAAATTAGTGTTACGAATTGAATTACATCCCCTAAAAATACATTTTATAAATCCTAATCTCTATGCCTTTGGTTATAACCCCATTTGAGAATGAGTTGTCCTTGTTATTACAAGTGTAGGGTGTATCTTGAGGCAATCTCTTTCGAGACATAAACGAGATTAAACAATTGATTACAGATAGGAAAGGAACAGCCTAGCCACATGAAGATTGCCTAGGAGCAAAAATCCAGAAGAGATGAGGACTTTCCTCCAGAGCCAACAGAGAAAGCCTTTCCATAGAGCTGGCACCCTAAAATCATATTTTTAGCCTCCTAAACTGTGAAAAAAAATAATTACTATTCATTAAAGTCACCTGTTCGCAGTATTTCTGTTATAGCATCAGTAGATGACTGAGTAGGCACATGTCGAATAGAAAGTAAGACTGTATCTTATACCACATATTTGGATTGTATATAGAAGATTTTTTTATCACAAGAAATATTTTATTCATAAATCCTTGTTTTTTCTTAGTTCATTTGTTTGGTGATCTTTTAGCTAGAAATGCTAACAATCTACTAATTTTTAAAATAAACTTGTGAGGGAAAAATTTGTAATTGAGAAAACTGTTTTTCTGTGAATTAGAAAAATTTCATCACTTAATTTTAGTAGCATATTATTTTTGCCCAACTTGTTAACCTTTCCAATATGAGTACAATTTGAGAACTACTGCAATATGTTTATTAAGCATCTATTTAAGAAAATATGCAAGGTGTTATGGGAAAATAAAGAAAAATATATAACTACTACTCTCAGTTTATACTCTATCAGAGTAAGAAAAAAAATTCCTTATAAGATTTGTATTTTGTTCCCTAAGAAAGTATTTTTTAAATGCTTATGCTTGCTACATGAAAAAACTAGACTACTGTAACTACAGTGTAATTATCAACATAAAATAAAAACCTGCACATGGTTTAGATTTCATTACAAACCATGGGAAGCTTTTGAAGAATTTTAAGAAACAGTGACATAATGAAATGCATACATTACAGAACTTATTTTGGTGTTATACAGTGTGAAGGAATTGCAGCCAAAAAAAACTTAAGAGCCTATTGCAATAGTTCAGGTAGGTTATGTGGTCCTAAAGTAAGGTAGTGGCATTGTCAGGGGATAATTTGAAAGATACTTACGACACAGGATCATTAAGACTCGCCTGAATTTAGTGTTTGAAGAAGGAGAAAGAATCAACAATAACTTAGCAAAATCTCCAGTTTTGTTACCTACATGAAAGGTCAACAGCAGTTTTCGCTTTGGGTTACATACATAAAACTATTTATAAAAAGTTCTAAAGCAGGAGAGAATATTTGGTGGGTATGGTGGTGAGGAATAGGGAAAGCTGACCTAAAATGGGGACTATAAACTGAAAGAAGACAAACATAAAGAGCAGGCATTGTTGAACTGAGGAAAGCATGAAATCCCTTGCACTGAATTCCAATAGCCATGGGAAACCATCATAAAGCTACTACTAGTGCAAAAACATGATTGATGGGAATCTGAAGAAATGGTTATAGCTTCAGTGAAGCAAAAATATTTGGAAACTGCACATTTCAGTTTCTTGACAAATGCCATAATAACTATTAGCATCATGAAACCAAGAAATATTCCAAATGAGAAAAGATAAGTCATCCGCTTAAATCATCCACTTAAGAATATTTTGTCAGAGCAGGCCGAAGTGAAGGTCTACAGAATTCAAACTCAAACTGACACATTAAGAAATTTTACATGCTCTACTTGGCACTTGGCTTGGCTACTGACAAATCTTTTTAATAGTTTATTATTTTGGAGAAGAAATATCTTAAAGCAGATTGGCTAAATGTCAGAAGCATTTTAAAACATCTAACATTTAGATCAAAATACTTCCTAATATACACCACTGAAAACTGTACAAATGGGTCAAAAATGTATATGGCAAAACTAGTCTTGCCTTTATGACAAGAATTATAGATGTGTATATATATATATAAACACACACACATTTGTGCTCATAATAGCAATACAGCATTAGTTGTTTGCAACTAAGAATCAGAACTCTTAGTTGTAAACAACGAAAACCAACTCTAGTTTAAGAAAAAACGAATTTATTGGAAAGATTGCTCACAGAATCTGCAGAATACTGGAAAATAAACCTTAGAAAACGGAAGAAACCAAAGGTAATAGGTCACAGAGTGTAACTAAGGTCTACTGTGGATCCTGTTACTGGCAGGCCACCACCATACTTTTGGATATATGTAAACTGCTATTGCCATGACTGGAAACTCTGGTGGCACTGTGGTTAAGCGTTACGACCGCTAACTTGAAGATTAGGAGTTTAAATCCACCAGGCTCTACGCGACAGTTCTACTCTGTCTATAGGGTTGCTACCAGTCAGAATCAATTCAACAGCGCTGGGGTTTTACTGCCCTGATTAGGACTTCATTATTTTGAAGGTCTATGAAGGAATTAATATAGGAGGGGAGATGGCTAACAGAGCAGGTACAACCTTTAGAAATGTAAATTTTCTCCTTGAGGCAAGGACTACTCTCTTTTCTCTACAAGGATTACAACTCCAGGGCAGAAGCAAATGTCAAAAGCATGAGATAGTTAAAACCAAAAAAATACCAAACCAACTGCCAATTCTGACTCATAGCAATCTTATAGGACAGAGTAGAAATGCCCCACAGGGTTTCTCAGGAGCACCTAGTGGATTCAAACCGCCAGCCTTATAGCTAGCAGCCACTTAACCACTGTACCATCACGGCTCCAAAGGGAGCTAAGAACTATGATATGGTCACTAATAAAACTTTATGACTCTGCAGTCTTTGTATCTATTAGGTTGAAACCCAAGCCCCTTCCCTACCATTCCCGGAGTGACACGGCCTGAGTCAAAACGTTTTATCTGCCAGCTATTCCTGAAATTCCATTCAAATGAGGGGAGCTGCCCGGGGCCCTAATAGCTATCACTCCTTTCCCATAGGCTCGACTCCACTGAAATGAGACCCCCTTATGTTAATTAAGTAACTTTAATTGTCCATGACCCCATAGGCTACTTGCCACGGATACCATTTTCATCGTCACGGGCACTGTTTTCAGCACTGTCCTCACTAAGGTCCACCAGTCCCCTTTATAAACCCCCAACCCCCTAGCCAGCACGCAGTTTTGCAGGGTCCCTCCTGGGAGCTCTGTAAAGCCACCCAGGACGCAAATAAACTTTTCCTTTTCTTTCTCCTCCTGTCTCTGGTTTTTCCTCTGCATACTTTCGATTAAGCGAAACTCACTGCACCAGAAAAATCTCTAACAGTATCTTCCTGATAGGATTATGAATAAAATTCTTCAAAAAAACAAACAGCCCAAAGTACATCATTGAGACCACTAAAAAGAAGTTAAGGTGATTAAATTCCACTCCTATTGAAGATGTAAAGAGAACAGCCCCCAAAGAATCAACCAGAATACTGAGGAAAGAGGGATGAAGGGTGGGTCCTTTGGTTCCCCAAAAAACAATAAGAAGTACTGAAGTGAGTAATAAAGAGTGAGTAGTCCGTGAACCTAAGAGCCTGTCTGAAGAAAACAGATTATTTATATGCTTTATTTAACACATGATTTGCAAATATATGATTGCAAAATTAACATTTTGATTAAGGACTCAAAAACGTACCAAAGATAAAAGAACTTCCAAAGATTCTTACACCCCATGGTATGGACACCGCCATGGGAATCAGGCCTGAAGAGTAGTATTTCAGGGGAACCCTGGTTGCACAGTGATTAAGAGTTCACCTGCTAACCAAAAAGAATCTACCAGCTGCTCTTCAGAAATCCTATGGGCCAGTTCTACTCTATCCTATAAGGTCATTATGAGTCAGAGTCGACTTGATTGCAACGGATGTGTTTTTTATTTATTTTAGTCTGGCCTTGGAGTTTCTGCTTCTCTAAACTGCACATAGTTTCTCCAAAGAGCCCAATGCCTAAGGCAAAATGGTCTTACTAAGCTACTTACTAAGCCACTGTTTGACTTAAGGTGACTTCAGGAAACCAGTTTCCTCAGGCTCAAGGTCAAAAGATCATTCCCAAGCAATGCGTTAGGTGGGACACTCCAGCTCCATGGACTCAAAAAGTCTGGATTCCAGGAGACTTAAAACTGTTTCATAGATACGTCATACATAAAGACAGTGTTTATTAAAAAGACAGGAATGATCTCTGAAGAGACTCTGAAACTTGCACTTGAGCAATGAGCAGCTAAAGCAAATGGAATGACCCCATTAAGCAGCTGAAGAGATTTCTAATGGCAGCTCAAGAAGACGAAGTCAAGTTTTACACTGAAATGTACAAAGACCTGAAGTTAAAAAACTGATAGGGACAAAAAAACACACCTGGCCTTTCTCAAGATTAAAGAACTGAAGGTTTCTTTAGAGAAAATACTCAACGATGCAGGAAGCATCAAAAGAAGACAAAGGGGGAACAGACAGAATCGCCACACCAAAAGAATTGGTTGATGTTCAGTCACTTTAGGTGCTGGGTCTGGATTCCCTATATTCTGTGACTGCCCTCCATTTTGTGGTTTTCTGATACTGTAAATCCTAATCTCTGCTCTGGCTAATGATTACGTTAAAAGAGGATTGGGTTGGACTGTAACACCTTAATAAGAGAGTTTCCCTGGAGTATGGCTTGCACCACCCTTTATCCTTTCATCCTACTAGAGATAAAAGGAAAGAGAAGCAGAGTTGGGACCCTCACACCATCAAGAAGGCAGCACCAGGAGAAGAGCACGTCCTTCAGACCTGAGGTTCCTGTGCCAAGATGCTCCCTAACAAAGGCTGATACAACACAAGGACATTCCTTGAGAGCTGACAAGGGGGAAAGCCTTCCCCTGGAGCGGACATCCTGAATTCGGACTTGTAGCCTACCGGACTGTGTAAGAATAAACTTTCCTTTGTTAAAGCCATCCACCCTGTGGTATTTCTGTTAGAGCAGTACCAGCTGACTAAAATAGACGTTTACTTGCATTTTAATTGACTATACAAAGGCATTTGACTGTGCGGATCACAACAAATAATGGATAACACTGTGAAGAATGGGAATTCCAGAACACCTAATTGTGCCCATGTGGAACCTGTACATAGACCAAGAAGCAGTAGTTCAAACAGAACAAGGGAAAACTGAGTGGCTTAAAATCAGAAAAGGTATGAATCAAGATTGCATCCTTTCACCTTACTTAATCTGTATGCTGAACAAACAATCCAAGAAGTTGGCTATATGCAGTAGAAAACAGCATCAGGACTGAAGGAAGATTCATTAACAACAACCAGTGGTATGCATACGATACAACCTCACTTCCAGAAAATGAAGAAAATGTGAAGCACTGATGATGATCAAAGACTACAGCCTTCAGTACGGATTTAAACTTGAACATAAAAGAAAAAAATTCACACCAAATAGACCAATAAGTGACATTATAATAAACAGAGAAAAAAAAAGTTACTGAACAGTCAAGTTTAATCAAGAGGGGTTGGCAGTTTTCTCCTTACATGTGCAGAAAAAGATTAAAAATTCTCATCTAGGAAAAGTAAGTCACTGAAAAAGGATATAAACAGTCTAAAAATCATGGAAGATTTGAATGAAAGTAATTTTCCAATTCTAAAAATACACATACTTCAAAACAGTCTTAGATAAAACATGTCTGTTTTCAGAATAGGAGGTAAATACATGGTGGCTGCTATGTCCTGCTAGCCCCAGAGCAGTGATTCAAGTGCTCTGCAGCCACCCTCCCAATCATAAAGATGCAACAGTCTGCTTCCACAAAAGTTTACAGCCTTAGCAACCCTATGGAACATTTCTACTCTGTCCTATAGTGTCACCGTGTGTCAGAATCAACTTCACAGCAGTTGTTGCTGCTGTTGTCAGATGCTGTCAAGTCCTTTCCAACTCATAGCGACCCTGCAAACAACAGAATGAAACACTGCTCGGTCTTGCATCATGTCCACAAACATTTTTACGCTTAAGCCCATTGTTGCGGCTGCTATGTCACTCCATCTTATCGAGGGCATTCCTTTTTTTCGCTGACCATCCACTCTACCAAGCATGATGTCCTTCTCCAGGGACTGATCCCTCCTGACAACACGTCCAAAGTATGTTAGATGCAGTCTTGCCATCTCTGCTTCCACTCTGGTTGTACTTCTTCCAAAACAGATCTGTTTGTCCCTTTCACAGTCCATGGTACATTCAACATTCTTCTCCAACACCACAATTCCAAGTCATCAATTGTCCTTCTTTCTTCACAGCAGAGGTTTGTTGTTTCAGCATCTATTCTTAAGAACAGGCTGTCTTGCCTTTTGAGAAAACCCCTGTGGTGCAGCGGTTAAATGCTACGGCTTGGGACAAGTACATGCTCAAGAAAGGTTTGGTTTATTTCAGCTTATAAGGAACATTTTAGGGATCACCTAGGCAACTTCCTAAGGTCCGGAGGTAATTCAATAAATAAAACACCTGAAGTGTGCTCTTCTCTGGAATGCCATTCCTGGCACTCCTTAAGTCAATTACGACTTAAAATGACCCGATAGACAGAATAGACCCTAGGGTTTCCAAGGCTATAAATCGTTACAGAAGCTGAATGCCACATCTTTCTCCCCAGAAGCGGCTGGTAGGTTCCAATCGCTGCCCTTGCGGTTAGATGCCAAGCAAATTTAACCACTGGGCCACTACGGAGGCTCCTGACATTCTTGGAATCCTGTTGACATTTTTAGGAATCCTTCAAATGAAAGCCAAGCCAAACCAAGTGCAAAGGAGACCTGTATTGGTTTTTAAATTCTCTTGACAGGACTCTGGGGCAAGCAGTTATAACAAGCCGCTGGCTCTGTCCTACTAAATGAAGGGAAGTCGTTAACTGGGTACCCTAACTCTCGAAGCCTGGATACGCTGCAGCTGCTCGCGATCACGCAAAACTGTCATGTTACAGAAAACCATTAATCCCGCCAGCAGACCTAAGTTTCGCCCGGAGCGAAGAGAGATTCAGTGTTCCACCTTTAGTCAAAGAGAATGCGGTAGGACCACCCAAGTGCAACGGGTCCCAACCCACCAGCCTCAGTTTAACCGCAGGACTCCCGCGGCCTATCAAGTGACATATGCTTGCGCATCATCACGCGTGACACTCAGCCATTTTCCCACCACGTCCAATTCTCGCCCACTCCGAGCCGACCGCGACCGATGCGCACGCGCAGCTCCGCTTCCGGGCAACGCTCCTAACTACCCACAATGCCCCGCAGCATTGACCTGTCGCAAAGGCCGTGTTTTGGCGGCGAGTGAGCGACTCGTCTTCTGCGCGGTGCGGCGGCGACGGAGGCCCTGGTCTTCCCCTCCTTCTGCCGCGGGGCCGGAGCCCCTGACGGTGTCCAGCTGTACTTAAGTCTGGCCGGTGTCACCTGCCTCCGCAATGCCCCCCAAGAAACAGGCTCAGGCCGGGGGCAGCAAAAAGGCGGAGCAGAAAAAGAAGGAGAAGATCATCGAAGTGAGTACCCACCCCACCCCACCCCCGTTCACGTCTCGAGTCCTCAGGGAAGCAGCTTTCCACTCCCCCCCCCGTTTCCATGTCTGTCGGGTCCACGTGTCCCACCCTTCAGTTTCTTGTGGTCCATTGCCTCTTCAGCACCTGATGACGCTCGCTGCCTCTTATCGCTGAAGTGACGTTGCTTCTACTCTTGCACCCAGCCTCTGCTTCGCCCACATCTCCGTCTTCAGGGAACCTGGTGCAAAGGGACCCCATGGGCCCATCAGAGTGCTTTGTCCTTTGTTAGTGCTTTCAAACTTGAGGACATGTCTAGGGTTGTGTTTAAAGTAATTTGTTGAATGGGTTCTGCCCAGAGTTTCCTTTGAAGGCGGACTCATGTCGGGCCTTTGTTGTGTTTTCCTGTGCCAGTCATTCCAGAAGTACGACTGTTCATTCTTTCGAGCCAACAGATTAAACTGCTTAGTGACTTTTTTGTCCACTACTAAACTGTTAAAAGTTCCACACAGAGTAAAGGTTTCTTCCAGGTCGCAGCCTAGCGTCGTCTGTATAGCGTTTGATGGATAATGTTAGATTAAATAGAAAAATCTTTTTAAGAAGATTAGGTTTTAACGTTCACTAGCTGGATTAAGTGCCATAACTAAACTTCTTTTTTGTATGTGTTAGTGTAGTTCATGGAGCCTGTAGCCCTTTAATAGACGAAGGATGCTATTTAAATTCTGCGAACTTGGTAAATAAACTGCTTCTTCTAGGTAACGTTGGCCAAGTGTTGCACTTTAAGGCATAGCATCTGTTTTTGTTGTGATTTTGTTTTGTTTACTACTGTGTAGCCAAAAACTGAGAAACAAAATGATTATCATCTTCACACCTGTGTCACCTATCACACTTTTAACCAATCTGGAATCGTTGATTTTAGGTTGATCTCTGGGAGTGGTTGATATGGTGGTATTTAGTGTTGTGTAAGACAAGGGAATTTTAGGGATGTCAGTTTTCTTAACTGGAATTGTACTAACATACTAGGCCATGATACCAAGTAATATTATATAGGTATGACATTAAATTTTGTGACAGTATAGCACTTTAACTACATACACTTATTTGTGTTCTGTTTTAATTGGTTAAGGCTAACGTTTTAAGAAACAGTACCTGAAAGTTTCTTACCAGCTCTGAAAAATGATACACATAAAAATGTTATGATTCCTTCCGGCTTATACAAGATTGTTTTCAAGGAAAAGAGAAAACATTTTTAACGTCATTAATAAGGACATTTGTAAAGCAAAAGAAAAATAAGATAGTTGCATTCTTTAACTCACAAAAAATATTCTGATGGCTTGGAATGTATATCATGAGTTTTTATGGTCAACTACTAAAAGAATTAAGATCAGTGATGACTCAAGAATAATACCAAACTTGTGCGGGCAGTGCTGTTAGTATTATAGTTAAGACTTTGATGACAGGGATGGTTGTTTTTTAATTTTATGCATTTTTCAGTTCCCAACCAGATGACATGAATGTCATGTTTTGTTAAAGAAAATATTAGTAAGGCTTTGCAGACTCTTAAGTGTACTGCATGGACGTTGAGTATGTTTATTTCCACAAGAGATCGAGTATTGTTACATCATTTGTTGTGAAAATAGATTTATAGAGAATATCTCATTATCTAGCCTGGCTAGGGAAGAATATATTCTGTTTAATTAAATGTTGTAAATGATAATGGTTGTACTTCTCAACTTCCATAAAACCCAGTGGCTTTAGACCCAGCAGTCTGAATGGCTGTTGCAAGTTGTTTAAGAGAGGCAGAATAAACTAAACTCCCAACATTCCACTCAAGTTTCCTCGCAACTGCACTTAATTTTTTGTTTTTTTAATGTATTGGTAAGACATCAGTTGCTTTAGAGGGTTTTCATTACTGAATAAAACATTTCAAAGATAGAGTACAATGTATTTTACAACAGTGCCATAATAAAAATAATTGAGAGATGATTTCAATGGAGTATTGATCTCTATGAGCGTGACTGTCACAGCTTTTGTGGAAAATAAATTTTCACACTATTTGGACATATAAAAGAGCAGTGTTTATTTTAGCATTTCGTGTAGGAAGGTTTTATCAGAATTTGGCATGAAATTTTATATTGATCAAAATGAAGAAGTGAATAAAACAGCACTTCTGAATGGATTTTAAAATGGATTAGTGTTCTACTTCTCCCCTCCACTCGATCTCTGTTGTTTCCACTTCCATTGCCACTGATACTTATTGTTAGAAAACAGCATGGAAATTTTGACATCTCCAAGCAAAGGAAGTAAAAGTAGTCAAGAGAGACATTATAGTTGAATGAAAGGAATACCAGCATTGTCAGCTAGACCTGAGTTTGATTCCCATATTTTGTCTTCCTGTGTCTGCAGCTTTGGGCAAGTAAATATGAATGATACTTTTTTATGTGCAAAATGGGGCTAATTCTTTGTCATTGCAGAGATGTGAGTTAAATACAAACACTAGTGGCATAGTGATTAAGAACTATGGCTATTAACCAAAGGTTGGCAGTTTGAATTTTCAGGCACTGCTTGGAAACTGTATAGAGAAGTTCTACTCTGCCCTGTATAGTTGCTGCAGGTTGGCATTAACTTGACAGCAGTGGTTTGGTTTGGTCTTTTGGCAGATTAAATTCAGTGACATATGTAATGTACCTAACGTAAGTAGGTAGTTTTGTTATTTATTACAAATAGTTATCGTATGCCTTCGAAGTGATTCCAACTCATAGTAACCACAACATAGAACTGCCTTCTTGGGTTTCCTAGGCTATAGTGTTTACTGGAGCACAACTCCAGGCCTTTTCTTTACAGTCACTGGGTGAGTTTGAGTGGTTAGCAGTTAAGCTTACTGATTACACCACCAGGGCTCCTACAAACTAGCTAGAGGAATTAATCACATGCTAACCTGTATTCTACATAGTGATTAATTCTTGCTAAACTGAAAATAATTTCTTTATATAGCTTAGATTTGTTTCTTTCCTTCCTAAGTTCCCCAAAATTTCACAAATTTGTTTGCACCCTCTTATTTTTTTCAGAAGTGAATATAGTCAGCCCTGTATATCCATGGATTCTGCATTTGCAGGTTCAACCAACTGCGAGTAGAAAATATTTTTTAAGTTCCAAAAAGCAGAATTGGAGTTTGTCATGCAGCAAGCAGTGCATGTAATCCACACAGATGAAATGTGTAGGCCTACCCTGCTGTAGCCTCCTGCCGTCTTGCAGATCTTTGATCTCTGTCCACGCTCATTGAGCATTGTTCACTTCGTGCCTTGTTCCTTGTGCTTGTGTTGCATACATTCTTTGTTTCTGTGAAAAAAGTTTCAGAAAAAGTAGTGAAATGGTTATAGCAATCCCTCAAATGCTAAGACAGAGGATGAAGTGCTATCTCTGAAAGAGAAAATAAAAACCTTTGATCTGTTGAAAAGTGGCATGTTACTCACCAAGGTGGGATGTAAAGTCACTGAGAAGCAATTGAGCGTTCACGCGATAAAGCAGGAAGAAGCTGAAATTTGTGGGAGTACTGGATCGCCGTGAGTCGGATCCGACTCAACGGCACTTGGCTTTGACTGGTGCAGCCCCTACAACTGCAGAAATGGCCACTAGTTTCTAAGTATAAGCATTAAGAACTATTTACATAGTATTTACATTGTACTAGGTATTATAAGTAATCTTTTTATGGGGTGCTGTGGAGTCCATATCAACTCATAGTGACCCATGTATAATATAACAAAATACTGCCCACTTCCATACCATCCTCACAACGGTTGTTTGAGCCTGTTATTGCAGCCACTGTGTCAGTGCGTCTCATTTAGGGTCTTCCTCTTTTTTGATGACCCTCCAAGTATGATGTCTTCCATGGACTGAGCCTTTCTGGTAACATATTCAAAGTATATGAGACAAAGTCTTGCCATCCTTGCTTGCTTGGCT
Organism: Heterohyrax brucei; assembly: GCA_028571685.1. Classification (NCBI taxonomy): domain Eukaryota; kingdom Metazoa; phylum Chordata; class Mammalia; order Hyracoidea; family Procaviidae; genus Heterohyrax; species Heterohyrax brucei. The sequence goes on from CM053146.1 coordinate 94,345,982, forward strand.
GTGCTGCTGCCAAGACAGATTTGTTTGTTCTTCTGGCAGTCCATGGTGTACTTAACAGTCTTTCCCGTACCACAGTTCAGAGGCATCTTTGGTCTTCATTATTCATTGTCCAGTTTTGACATACAAAAGAGGCTGTTGAAAACACCATGGCTTGCGTTAGGCGAACCTTAGTCCTCAAGATTACACTTTGCTTTTCAGTACTTTAAAGAGGTCTTTTGCAGCTTATTCGCCCAATGCAATGCATCTACCTGCTCTTTCCATGCACGTTGATGTGGATTTAAGTAAAGTGAAAGCCTTGACAGTTTCAGTCTTTTCTGTGTTTTATCATAATACTGCTTGTTGGTCCAGTTGTAAGTATCTTTGTTTTATGTTGAGATGTAATCCATTTTGGAGGCTGTAGTCTTGGATCTTCATCAGTAAATGCTTTAAGTCGTCCTAACTTGCAGCAAGCAAGGTTGTGTCATCTGCATCATGCAGGTTGTCAGTGAGTCTTGGCTCCAGTCCTCGTGCCCTGTTCTTCTTCATATACTCCAGATAAGTAAACTAGACATGATTTAAAGTATACAGGAGGATGTGCATAGGTTATATGCAACTACTGCACTATTTTATATAATGGACATCAGCATTTGGGGGTTGGGTGTGCATCCTGGAACCAATTCCCCGCAGATAGGAAGTTATGACTGTGTATCTGAGAGGGTTATGGTTCTGTTACACATTCACATTTAATTTCCACATGTTGTGTTCTGTTTACTCTTTCTTATACCTGGAGTTAATGACAAACAAGTCAGCTCTAAGTAATGAGTTTGATTTTGAAAAGGAGGAAATGATCTTTGGCTGAAAACAAGCAAGTGAAGGATCTCAAGCCAAGGACTTGAAATGGCTAGAAAGTAATGATAAGGAACTCTGGAGATGAGAACCAGATGTGTAAGGATGGAGAGCAAAGAAATTATCAGTTATCAGCAAAAAGCTTCATCTGTGGTCAATTGATTATTTGAAGCTGGCTTAGCCAGTTTATAGAATATGTGTTTAATGAATGGACAGTAGAAATACTTTGGGTTTGGTTTTGGGTTTGGGTACATTGTTGCGAGGGCAGGGGGATTAATTAGATACAGTGCCAGCTAGCCTCTGCTGAACTCCAGTGTCCAAGAGGTAAACCGCAGTTAACTTGGAGCTCTGTTTAATGCTGACTTGCCCTCCACATCCATTCTGTTTCTTAAACATCTTACTCAAAGAGGGAGGAAACCCTGATTGTGGAGTGGTTAAGTGCTTCAGCTGCTAATCAAAAGGTCAACAGTGCAAATCCACCAGGCAGGCACTTCTTGGAAACCATGGGGTAGTGCTGCTGTGTATCAGAATTGACTTGTGTTGAGGGTTGGTTTTTTTAATAAAGAATAGAGGCTGACCTGTAAAAGAAGTGGGATTACTTGAGGAAGGAGGAGTCAGTTTTATGTGAAGCCTGAAAATCAGACTAGTAGGTCTCTTCGAGCCACAGGGGATCATCCTTTTCTTAAAACTACATCCTGCTTTTTTAAACTCCTTTGGATTCTGTTTCCCATAGTTCCCTAGTTTTTATTTTAATCATGATTTGGTAACTTTCTATCTCCCCACCCTCTCTTCTTTCCCTCTCCAAACCCAAGTTAAAGTGAAAATCTGTCATAAACTCAGGAGAAAAGGGAGGAAGCTGTTTGAAAGTATTCAGTATTGCAAACCATCCTGTTTTCAGGAGGTATTGTTAGTATCCTGGTTTCACAGTGTTGTGTTCAGAAAGCTTTTTGTGTACCAGTTAATCACTTTTCATGGTGAAGAACCAAGACTTCACTTGGATTCAGATGTACCAAGGTTCATGTATCATCTTTGTCAGTTGATAGTTAACAGTTAGTGGGCCAGACAATATTCTCGGTCTGTGTATGGTGGGAAAGGAAAGAATGTAGACAGACTGGTCATGTACACGTTATAAATTTATGTAGCTTCTTTATTTCTTATAACTCTTAGTACTTAAATAAGTATTAAATAAGTACTTAAATAAGTGTTATTACCTTTTTTTCAGTTGAGGAAGCAGCCTCAGAGGCCTGAATAACTTGCCCAAGGTTGCAAACCTGGCGTGTGGCAGACTGAGTATTCACACCTAAAAAGTCTGGCTCCAGAGTCCTTCACTGTCAAGCACTGTCCTTTACTACCTGTCTGTAAGAAACCCTGCTGGCGTAATGTATGCTAACTAAAAGGTCAGCAGTTCAAATCCACCAGGTGTTCCTTGGAAACTCTTGGGCAGTTCTACTCTGACCGCTAGAGTCACTATGAGTGGGACCCAACTCGACCACAGTGGGTTTGGTTGATTCTTGGTAGTAATTCCTTTTTAACTTTTACACCTCTAATTGGAGTTAGAGCCTCTTTATAAATAAGAACACTGGGACAAAGAGTAATTTACCCGGCCCTGTAGAGCAAGAGCCCTGATCACACACTGGTTAAGATCTTGGCTGCAGGCCCAAAGATTGGCAGTTTGAACCTTCCAGCCACTCTGTGGAAACGCTATGGAGCAGTTATACTCTGTCCTGTAAGGTTGCCTTGGGTCAGAATTGACTCAAGGCAACAGGTTTTTGTCATTACTGTTACTTGTTTATAGAGCTGGAATTAGAACTTCAGCAGTCTGACTCCAGAGTTTATGCTGTTAATCTCTATACAGACTGCCCCTTTATTAGGAATGTAACTTCAAAGGGATTGTTGGACATTTCTGAGTTTTAGTATCCACATTTATACAATGAAATAATAGTATAGAATTGTTTTGAGGATTAAATAAAATATATTTAGGAGTTTATGTACAGTGAATGCTAGATGACTGTCTACATTTTCTATGAAAAAAATAATTTCTGAGCTCTAACGTAATTACAACATTTTGAAAATAGGAATCATGCATTATATTTCAAGCTGGTTAATTATATGCTACAACAGTATAATTAAACCTGAAAAACTCTTTCTTCTGGGATCTGGAGCTTGCATACCAGAAGTTGTCACTTTTTGAGTATTTCTGATTTATAGTTACCTGCTTCTGTACAGGTACGTACAGTGCACAGGTTGAACCCCAGTTGTATTCTTTTTACTGTTAACTGGCAAGGCATCTGTAGATACTGTTCTGCTTGGATCCTAATACTGTGTTTACATAGAGGCTCCCCCTACACAACATCTATTAGCACCTACTTGTTGCCTGGATATGATCATCTCTGTCCACGTATAACATTACCCTTGACCATCTTTTCTGTTTGGATTGAGTGTTAAACTTCGTTCTCTGTAAAAATCTGGGAAGCTATCCATTTATGCAGAGATAATTTAACTTTTTTGTACCTGCTACTCCTTTTTTTCATATCTGTTGTTGTTAGATGCTGTTAAGTCAGTTCTGACCCATGACGACTGTGCAACAGAATAAAATGCTGCCTGGGTTCTGCAGCATCCTCACAGTCCCCGCTGTGTTTGAGCCACAGCTTTGAACCTTTTTGTTCTTTTTCAAACCTGTTATGAGACTTTCCACCCCGGATATACAAAATGAAAATCTAAATTTTAACAAGATTCCCAGGTAATTCTTACATGTAATGAATTGTAAGTACTATTGCTCATCTAGTGGTTGTCAGAATTGAGTTAGGGAACCAGCATCTTTAGCATCCCCTAGGGACTTGTTAAAATTGCTAATTCTCAGCAGGCTTTCTAACTGGAACAAATGAGTTCAGAGCCCTAGTTTGAGTCCAGTGTTGCATCCACTGTGTCAGTCTGAGTCTTCCTTCTTTTTGCTGGCTCACTACTTTATGAAGCTTAATGTCCTTATCCAGGGATAGTCTCTCCTTACTATATGCCAGCAGTATGTGAGATGAAGTCTTGCCATCCTGGCTTCTAACGAGCATTCTGGTTATACTTCTTCCAAGATACACTTGTTCATTTTTGCATCTAAAAACAAAACAAACAAACAAAAAAGCACATTTCTCTTGAGTTGATTCCAACTCATAGTGACCCTATAGAACAGAGTAGAACTGCCACATAGGGTTTTCAAGGAACAGCTGGTGAATCTGGACTGCTGACCTTTTGGTTAGCAGACCACCAGGGTGGTCCATGGTATATTCAGTATTCTTTATCAATACCATAATCCAAAGGCATCAACTCTTTGGTCTTCCTTATTCATTGTCCAGCTTTCCATGCATATGAGGTGATTGAAAATACCATGACTTGGGTCAGGTGCTCCTTAGTCCTCAAAGTGATGTCTTGCACAAGAGGTCTTTTGTAGCAGATTTGCGCAACGCAGCATGTCTTTGATTTCTTGACTGCTGCTTCCTTGGACATTGATTGTGGATCCAAGTAAAATGGAATCCTTGACAACCTCAGTATTTTCTCTGTTTATCACGATATTGCTTATTGGACCAGTCGAGACTATTTTTGTTTTCTTCGTGTTGAAGTATAATCCGTATTGAAGGCTGTATGTAGTCTTTGGTTTTCATCAGTCAGTGCTTCAAGTCCTCACTTTTCAGCAAGCAGTGTTGTGTCATCTGTATATCACAGGTTGTGGTGAGTTGTTGTCAGTGAGTCATCTTCCGGTATTCATGCCTGTTCTGCAAATAGTCCAGCTTCTTGGATTATTTGCAGTTACAGTAGAAGGATACAACGCTGACACACAGCTTTTTTAATTTCAAACCATACAATATTCCTTTGTGCAAATGGCTGCCTCTTTCTGTACAGATTCTACACGAACATAAATAACTGTTCTGGAATTTTTGGTTTTCTCAGTGCTATCCATAATTTATTATGATCCACACAGTTCAGTGCCTTTGTGTATTCAATAAAATACAGGTGAACCTTTTTCTGGTATTCTCTGCTTTCAACAAAGATCCATCCATCTGACATCAGCAGTAATAGCCTTCACTCCATTTTGTCTTCTGACTCCAGCTTGAATTGCTCACATTTCACTGTCGATGTATATTTATAGACTATAGAAAATTCTTGTAGAATCTGTAATATGTAGTTGACATGAATGACATTTAAGTGAGGGAAAATAAACTTTTGGTATATGTATGGAGGTGTCATAGATAAAAGAATACTCCCCAATGAGAAATTTTTTTACAACTAGACCATCGTGAACAATGCGTGCTGTTGCTGCTGGGTGCTGTCAAGTTGGTTCTGATTCATAGCTACCCTATGAACAACAGAACAAAGCACTGTCCCGTCTTGCACCGTGTCCACAGTCGTTTTTATGGTTAAGCTCATTGTAGCAGCCACTGTGTCAGTCCATCTTGTCAAGAGTCTTCCTCTTTTCACTGACACTCCATTCTGCCGAGCATGATGTCCTTCTGTAGGGAATGATCCTCCCTGACAACACTTGAAGTGTGTAAGATGCAGTCTAGCCATCTTTGCCTCCAAGGAACACTCTGATTATGCTTTCACTGGAACAGATCTGTTTGTTCCTTTGACAGTCCATGGTGCATTCAGCTTTCTTCTCCAACACCACAATTCAGAGATATCAGTTCTTTTGTCTTCTTGTTCATTGTCCAGACTTTCACATGCATATGATGTGACTGAAAATACCATGGCTTGAGTCAGTCGCACTTGTCGTCAAGGTGACATCTTTACTTTTCAGAGCATTGCATAAGAACACTGAAAAGCATGTACTGTTTGGGGAATGCTGTAAAGATTATCTCCTGTTGGATGTTTTCAAGTAGTAATTACCTCAGTACTATTTTCCATTTCCTACTTCTTCACCTAATGGTAATTTCTATGTGTAAAACATTGTGCCCATTGCCCGTTTCCTACCCTTATGAATAATACCAAAATATAAAGGCTTTAAAATAGCAATTTAAAGAATTTATTACGGAAGGTCTCAGGTTACATTTAAAAACAAAGGCCTTTCAAGCAGTCATCTAAGATACAACTGTAGGTCTCTTTCCCTATGGAGCAAAGGAAAGTAAGGAAAATCAAAGACTCAAGGAAACTATTAGTGCAGAGGGCTAATGGATTACAGGAACCAAGAACTTAACTAGCCTGAGACCAGAAGAACTAGATGTTACCCAGCTACTGCTACCAACCACTCTGACCAGGGCCACAGCAGAAGGTCCTGGTTAGAGTGGAGGAAAAAATGTAAAATGAAATTGAAATTCATAAAAAAAAGACCAAGTTTACTGCTCTGAGAGACAGAGACCGTAAAAACCCCAAAAACTGACACTTAATCACTCTTCTAACATTGAAGTGAGACCATTCTGGAGATGACCTTTTGGCTGTGTTATAAACGGGTCTATAAAATACCCAGTAAGACCCATGAGAAAAGCACTTCATAGAACAGTCATCTGTATGAGACCAAAAGCACAATGTCTACCCCAAAAGATGAGAAAGCAGGAAAGGGCAAGAAAACTAGATAAACTGAAATGGGAAACTCTGGAGAGTAACTTGGGAGAATAATGTGAAAATTGTAGACACATTACAGGGACTGCAGCCAGTGTCACAGAACAATTCGTGTACAAACTGTTAAATGGGAAAGTAATTTGCTGTGTAAACTGTCATGGATTGAATTGTATCCCCCAAAAATGTGAGTAGAAATTTGTTGGGGTGATTCTCCGGTACTGAGTGAAGTTTCCAGATGCTGTAAACCGTGCCTTTATAATGTTAATGAGGGAAGATGGGCCACGGTTGTGTTGGTGGGGCAGGACTTTTTTTTTTTAATTATGATTGAATGAAAATGTATATTCTCATATAAATTTGCTTGCTCACCTGTATTCAGCTCCCACTGCTCTCCCTGCCCAGTGACAGCACGCTCTTCCTCTCTGCTCCATACATGTCCTATCCTCCCAACAGTCTCCTATCCCCACCTCTCCACCAACTCCCCTTCCTCTGCAATTGATGGTCAGGGGCTTTGGGGTTCCCCTGGGAGCATGGCCCCTGACCCTGATGCTACCCCATCAGTAAATCATAATGAAGGTCGACTCTGAAGGTCAGCTCTTCGGACAGCAATGGATTGGACTTGGCGATACAGAGTGACCATATCTTGTGGGCAGCTTATGGTTCTGTGCATCTGTAGGATATCATCCTACTGACCTCTTAGTGGCACAGGACTTAATGTGTAATATTGCACTGTGCCTTGAGGCAGTCTTTTGGAATATAAAGGAAAGGGAAGGAAGCAGAGAGTTGAGGACGTCATACTACCAAGAAAGTGCTAGGAGCAGAGCTCGCCCTTTTGAAAGGACCAGGGGTCCCTGAGACTCACATGCTCCCAAGCCAGAAAATCATTGACAACAGAGCCAACAGAGAAAGACTTTTGGAGCTGATGCCCTGAATTTGGAGTTGTAGCTACTGAACTGTGACAGAATAAAATTTCTCTTTTTAAAACCACTCGTTTGTGGTATCTCTGTTATGAAAGCACTAGATGACTAAGACCTAAATCTTCACCGAAAGCACGATAAATAAAAAAGATCTTTGGGACTCTTCTTCCTCTCTGAAACCACCCATAAACAAGAGAATGAGAAAGAAAAGCAAATTCCATCCTGAAGTTAACTATGCTGTTCATGTAGAGTCTTTTCTAACACCTGGGAATCCTTGGTGTGTCAGAGGTGAGCTGGACTCCTAGCGTTTCAGTGGCTGATGTTTCGTCCATGATACCTGTGAGTAAACTCCGATCTCCGGCTTTTTCGTTAGCCGCCAAATGAGTTAACTGTGTGTATCACCTGAGGACTGTCCTTGAAATTCGGAGGCATCAGTAATCTCTGTAATCTTGAACCTCAATATGTAAAGATTGGAAGTGGTTGGATTAGTTAATAACTGGCTTAGTAGAGTAGAACAGTCAGACCTGAGTGCCTGCCAAGGAATGTGTCATTGAGAAGCAAGTTGATCTGCTCTGCAGAATTCTGGAAAAACTCAAAAATGTGAGGTGCTAAACAATGCAGAAGATGAGGGACTGAAAACTGGGGAACTGGTTAAAAGTGTTAGAAGTAGCTGAAAGTTTTGACTGCTCAACCAGGTCAGCACTTCTGCAGGAGACAAAAGGTACATTCTCTGAGGTAAAATATGAATCCAGAGCCCCCAACTTGTGGAATGATGGGAGGAGTGGTTCAAATGTGGACCTGAAAATGGTTATTAAGGGGTCTGTGCAGTAAACTAGAGAATGGAGGAAAGACTCCTAAAACACACCATGCCAGGACAGGGCAATGGGACATGCAAGAAAATGTCATAGACAGGTATTTTGAGCTCTTTTAGGTAGACTGGCAGCTAGCCTGGTTCATTTTGACAGTCATCTGTCCCTATGCATCAGTATTTCTGTAACATTTTATTGAATTTTGTCTTTTTCAATAAGACTGAAATGGAACATGAAAATAATGACAGCATGGGTCTTAAGCTTAAAATTCTGTGAGTATAAAACCGTAGAAAACATTGATGTTTGGATCTAGAAGTTACTGTGAGTTTAGAGGTTATGCATACACACACACACAGTATGGACACAGACACTTGTGTTTATAACTTTTAAGTTCTCTGACACATTCAGGTTTCCTATGTTTTATTAAGAGTATGTTACAATTAAAAGTAAGAAACTAGATGAATAGAATCATCTATTAGTTGGACATATGCTAAATTATTTCTTTGCATATCAAGCCTTTCTGTATTCCGTCTTCACTGGTAAGACAGTCTTTCTCTCTGTGGTAAATGAGGATACACAGTATGCTAAGTATGTTCAGATAGCTTTGTACGTTGGATCAGAGCCCAGACTTTGGAGGTAGGCTGAACTGGTTTCAAGTGTTAGTTTCACATATACTCTGTATATGGACTTGGGAAAAGTATTTAAGCTCTTCTAGGGTCGGATCTGACTCGACGGCACTTGGCTGGCTGGCTGTGATGATTGGGAAAATACATACAAAAGCATTAATGTTGGTGCGTAATGAACATTTTTTAAGGGATGGCCACTGTTAAACAATAGTATTCCCAAAGTATTTCATTAATATCCCAAATTTAAATACTTTTTAGTTAAGTATACTTCAGTTTTAATATCTGCTTTATGACAGCTAATAATCATAAATTTAAGTAGTGTAATTTTTTTATTAAGTTGTTTTTGAAAAGATAACATTATTACTGTTGTGCACTGAATTGTGTTCCCCCAAAAATCTTTGTAACAACTTAGCTAGGCCATGATTCCTGGTATTGTATGATGTCCTTCGTGTTGTAAAGCCTGCCTTCATGATGTTAATGGGGGAGGATGGGCCGCAGTTGGGTTGGTGGGCAGGATTCAGTGTATAAGATTGTTTCATGCATTGAGGCAGTCTCGTGAGATAGAAAGGAAAGAAGCTAGCAGAGAGATTGGGGGACCTCATACCACCAAGAAGCTGTGCCGAGAGCTGAGCACATCCTTTGGAAAGGACTGGGGTCTTTGCGCCTCAGAAGCTTCCAGTCAGGGGGAAGACTGACCACACGTACCTTTCTTCAGAGCCAGCAGAGAAAGCCTTCCACTGGAGCTGACACCCAGAATAATTCCAGATCTTAGTGTATTGTCTTCCTGTTACACAGTTTCCCAAACTATGTTCAGTAGTACAAAGTTCCTCGGGATATTCCTTAAAAAATATATTGTGAGGTAAAATAAGGTGATTTGGAAGTGCTGCATCCTATATCCCCCTCTAGAAAAAGCTCTAAGTTTCTTTTTGCTTAAGAAATCTGTTCAAATATTTTCCTAAATTTACATGACTCATTAGGATTTCTTATCACAGTGTGACCAGTCTGGATATCCTGAAGAACTCATGTTCCAAAACACGCCCTGGAAAGGCATTATAGAATAATAAGCTTAATGGTGATTATTATATATACTGAATTATAAAGAATCTAGGGTGATGTTTTGAGATCATATACCCTGGCATTGCCTTAATGTTTTAGAGTTTTGCACATCTGTCTCTATAGCATAAGGAAGAAAAATTTTTGTATCAGTCCATAAAGGTGTCACTTTAGATGTCACTAGGAAGAAATAATAGTAATTGTTAAAGATATGGTTTTTCTCATGTAGGACAAAACTTTTGGTCTAAAGAATAAGAAAGGAGCAAAGCAGCAGAAGTTCATCAAGGCTGTGACTCATCAAGTTAAATTTGGTCAACAAAATCCACGTCAGGTAAGTAATTTAAATTGGATCTTTACATATTTTCCTCATATGGATACAGTACTATAAGATGTCTGTCCCAAATGGAAACCCTGGTGGCATAGTGGTTACGTGCTGCAACTGCTAACCAAAAGATCTGCAATTCAGATCCACCAGGTGCTCCTTGGAGACTGTGGGGCAGTTCTACTCTGTCTCATTGGGTAGCCGTGAGTCAGAATTGACTTGATAGCATTGGAGTTATTGTTGTTTTTGTTTGTTTGTTTTTCTGTTACACGTAAGAATATTTGATACTGTAAATAGTATGCTAAAATGGAATCCTACCCTAAAAACTTGCTGCATCTTGCCTTAGTCCTCTAAGCTGTTTGGTGGTACAGCTGTAATTTATTCTGATGGCTGCATGTTCTACAATATGGTTGTGTTGTATCTGTGCATTTCACTATTCATAAGTTCTTTCTTTGTTGTCAGATACATGACGCTGAAAGCAGTTCTGTAAGAAGTATCCTATGTATGTGTTCTTATGTGTGTTTAATGTGGCATAAATTCTCAAGTAATGAAATTTCTAAGTCAAGTAAAAAGTGGATTTCCAATTTTAATAAATACTGCCTGATCACTTTCTGTGGAGGCTATAATGCTTCACATTTTTGTTTGTAGGGCATGAGTAATAAGTATTAAAGTTTCTTTTAATGTTTTCTAATCTGAGAAGTATAAAGGGATATCTCATTGTTTCCCTCACTGTTAGTAAGTTTGAGTATCTTTTCACATGCTCTGCTATCTATTTGCCTTCCTTCTTTGACTTGCCTGTTTGTATCCTTTTTTCTTTTGTTTGTCACCTTCTCAATTTATGAGAATTACCAAAGTGGAAGTCTTTGGAGCATGTGCATTCAAAATTTGAACCTATACTTTCAGGTCATTATTAAGGCATATTTGTAAAGTAGGACCATAGACCATATTTTATTTAACATTTATTAGTTTGATCCCTAACTTTTTAATGTTTAGATAAATGGTACTTAGGCCTCTGCTTTACTCTGGGCACCACAGGTGTTGGAAATGAGTGAGGAGCAAAGGATATGTTTTCATTAAAAAATATAGTAACTTAAGTTTTTCCTTTTTAAAATTTTTCCCCATTTTTGCTATTTAAGCTTCCGTTATATAGTCAAAGTCAGAATTTGGGATGTATTTGAACTAACTATGGCATTTGACCATTCCCTTACCAAAAATTTTGTCTTCTGTGGATACTTTTTTGTCCTACTTTTCTATTTCTCTGATGTTTCTTGGTGTCTTTATCTCTATCTAGAGTCTTCTCTCTGGAATAAGATCCACATCCATCTGCCTTTTAAACATCCCACTCAGATACTCTGCAAGCATCTCATACTCAATATGTGCAAAACTGAGATCATCTCTGAAACCCTGAAACCTCTTCCTCCTGTATTCTCTAGTGGTTAAGTGCTATGACTGCTAACCAGAGGATGGCAGTTCAAATCCAGCAGGCGCTCCTTGGAAACTATGGGGCACGTCTACTCTGGCCTACAGGGTTGCTATGAGTCAAAATCCACTTGACAATAATGGGTTTGGGTTTTTTTTGTAACCATCTGCATGGTAATCGAGGCGCTCCTTCTCCCTTACTCTTCGTGTTCATTCAGTCACTTTGTCTTACTGGTTCTGTCGCCTAAGGAACTCCTCCGTTCCTTTTTCTCGTTGTAGCTCAGTACCAATAGCTATTTTGAGCCCTTGTATTGTCTTACTTATAGCCGTTGCAGTAACCTCCTTACTTTTTTCCTTTCATTCGTCTACAAAGCTGCCATCTGATCTTTATAGAAATACAGCCTTGATCAAGTGAGCAGCTTACTTGAAGCCCTTCAGTCATACCTGTCAGCTATATATACAGTCCATACTTCATTGATGTTGCTCAGACACTTTGTTCCATCTGATTCCTGTACCTTTTGGCATTGTCTTCCTTTCATGTACTCTGCATTCCTTTTCTTGCCCATCATAACATGTTTGTCAGATAGCGGCTGAATCTAATTTTGTTAGGCACATAGACATTCTTTGTTCACAGAGTACCATGTGTGCCAGTAATACCATTGGAACTATGTCACGTCTCATGTTTTTTGCTTTTCTTTTTGACCTAGCCTAACATTTTTCCACAGGGGCACTATTGATATTTTGGGTGATACAATTCTTTATGCTGTGGGATTGCATATTTTAGGATGTTTGCGTCTCTGCTCTTCAAAATGTAGCCACCCATTTTGGGGAAGTGGATGGTTTGCACAGGGAGGACATCCCAGTTGAGACCCACTCATCCAGTAGGACAGAGTAGAACTGCTTTGTAGAGTTTCCAAGGCTGGTGAGTTCAGACTGCCAACCTTTTGGTTAACAGCCCAGCTCTTAACCACTGTTCCACCAAGGCTCCATTAGTAAATGATTAATAAATGCTTATAACTAGGCATGGTGTTATTTATATACCACAACAGAAAAGTCATACAAGTTGAGTAATTTTGTTAGTGTAACCACAACATTTTAATATGTAATGGAAGAACATTATAACATTGACTTAAGAGTTAAGGACTATACAACAAGGACTGCCAGTTAAGTTTGCAAACTCATTCTAGAAAAAGTGCTGCATACCTCATTGCTGGATATCACGGTAGACACCTTCGAAGGTGGTGTCTCCCGCCTGGGAAGCTATGCACTAATGCCTAGTCCACCCTTCAAAGCGGTTTTTGAACTCTTTCTGGAATGACCGTCAGAGCTGTCGTGTTACTCTCAATGTCCTGAATGTTATCAAAATGTCTTTCTTTCAATACTTCTTTTATCTTCACATAAAGACAAGAGTCATTGGGGACCATATCAGGTGAGTAGGCAAGGTGACCCAATACAGTTATTTGTTTAATGGCTAGAAACTTCCTCACCGACAACTCTATAGTTAAGTTCACAAACTTGCCATTATGTGCAGTGGCCATTCCAGAAAAAGTACTTTAAGGGGACCATAATGATAGTCAGAAATGAGATATGTAGCAGTTAGAACAATTTAAGGTTGTGGATTTAATTGTCAGACCTCATATGTATAATTATGCTGAAGTCTTTGTTATATTAGTGGTACTGTATACATAGGACTATATAGGGATGACAGTTTTATTATATGAAATCAAATTTATGTTTTCAACCTGGGAATATTACAGGTAGCACAAAGTGAAGCTGAAAAGAAATTGAAGAAAGATGACAAGAAGAAGGAATTGCAGGAGCTAAATGAACTGTTCAAACCTGTAGTTGCTGCTCAAAAAATAAGTAAAGGTAAACTTTAAACTTCAGAGGTATCTACTAATTTTATCAGATGTAATTTATGTCAAAAACTCATAGTTTGTTTTGATAAAAATTTCATGAGATTGTAAGCCAATTACTTGTGTCTGGTGCATATATATACACAGCTATTTTCTTATACAAACATAACTCCAGTCATTTGCCCCTCACATTTAAAGCAGAGTTGAAGATTTAGACATTCTACTAGTTTTGTATTTGGTGGTAGGCAAGGCAAAGCTCTAATTGTGTTAGCTATAAGCCCCAAACTTTTGGCAGTATGCTTTCATTTATGTGTATTTCTTCCTGTCTCCAACCTCACAGGGGCTGTAGTATAATGTAATTGTTTGGTGTTCCACTGGTTGCCCCCTTTTGTACTCTGAAAAAGCCAAAATAGATGCAAAATCCTACAGAAAGAACTTTAAAAGAAATGCCCTACTAGTCACGTTTAAGTGTTACTTTGCCTTTCACATCAGTAAGTAGAAAATAGCAAGTTAACCAAAAGTAATTATACCCTGGATACAAGCTATACATGTATAACTTCGCAGATTTCAATACCAAATACCATATGTCGTTTGGCGTAGGTGCAGATCCCAAGTCCGTGGTATGTGCCTTTTTTAAGCAAGGACAGTGTACTAAAGGAGATAAGTGTAAGTTCTCTCATGACTTGACTCTGGAGAGAAAATGTGAGAAGCGAAGTGTTTACATTGATGCAAGAGATGAAGAACTTGAAAAAGGTATTTTTTTTCCTTTTTTTAGATTTTCTGTGAAATAAGTGGTCGTTAACTTTTAGATTGTTATCATAAGGATATTTAATAGCTTGGACAATGTTTTTATTTTATTAGGAGGGTGATTGTAAGAATAATTAATTGGGTTGTTTTTCATAAAATCTTGGTCTGCCATCTTAAACTGTTATGTAAATAAATATGCTTAAAAGTCACTTATTTCGTTTTGATTTGTCTGTCACCCTTTCCTCCAGTATTACATCTTAAGCTGCCTAAACTACTTGGGAAGCTTATGTGAATAAGCTCTAAACACTGTTTAACTCTGCCTTAGGTGTTCTAGGAGCTCTGGTGTCACAGTGGTTAGGAGCATGACTGCTGACTGGAAGGTCCGAGAGGTCTGTAAGGTCAGCAGTTTGAATCCACCAGCCAGTGTTTGGAAACCCTAAGAGACTATTCTGACCTATAGAGTTGATGTGGGTCAGAACTGACTCGACAGTAACAGGGTTGGTTGTAGTTTTAGTATTTTAAAGGAAGTTAATGGAACAGTGGTTACAGCCCTCAGCTATGTACTGAATGAAAGGTCAGCAGTTCAAACCCACCAGTTGCTGCGTGGATAAAAGATGTGCAGTTAGCATCGTAAAGACATGCAGCGTTAGAAATCCTTTGAAGCAGTTGTCTTTTGTCCAGTAGGGTCACCATGTATCAGAATTGACTCAATGGCAGTAGGGTTTAGTGTTTTAAAGATAAGCATGTTAGGTCATGAGTCTTCTGTGATTCCTGCCTGTTGAAGGAGATGTACAATGGGTGTTCGGAACCTCAGATAAAATTGTAGTGTTTTATGTTTGTATCTCTTTATTTAGATACCATGGATAATTGGGATGAAAAAAAACTGGAAGAAGTAGTGAACAAGAAGCATGGTGAGGCGGAAAAGAAAAAACCAAAAACTCAAATAGTATGTCCTTTTCTTGAATTGAGTTGCTGTGCTATTATTAGAGAGAATTATGTAGCAAGGTATTTGCTGCTATTTTCTACTGGATTATCTTTTAAATCACTGGAAATACTGTGATAAAATGCACTGAGTTTTATTTTTTTAGATGTACAAGTGTAAGTTGTAGTGAAATTAGCTTCTTAATAGTCTTGTAAACCATGTGACTGGAGATATTTAAATGCTGTTTTCTTGAGTGATCTGACTTTTTCAGATACAGATGAACAAAGTCACATACTCAGATTAAGAATTCTTAATTTTTGTGCAAAATGGATTCATAGAGGAAGATCTATGAAAGTAAATCAGTACTTTGTTTTAGTGATAGGGAAGTTGTTTTGTTTTTTTTTTAATATGACTGAGAGAAGATGTACATTCCCGTAGAAATTTACGTGCCCACCTATATGCAGCTTCCACTGCTCTCCCTGTCCGGTGACTGCACACTATTCCTCTCTGTTCCATACATGTCTCATCCTCCCAGCAGTCTCCTTTCCCCTTCTCTCCACCCACTCTCCTTCCTCCAGCCAGAGGTCAGCAGGATGATATCCTATAGATGCATAGAACCATAAAGTTCATCCAATATATGGTCACTCTGCATCGCCAAGTCCAATCCATTCATGCCCGAAGAGTGGACCTTCATTTTGATTTATGGGCAAGGGCAGCATCAGGGCCAGCGGCCGTGCCCACAGGGGAACCCTGAAACCACTGGACCAACAATTGAGGTCTTTTAGTGGAGATCTCAGGATGCACCCCTTTTTATTCGTGTGTTGCCAGTGAGACTGAACTTAGTGAGCTCCATCGCAGCTATCACTGGTGGTGGCCGGGCACCATCCGGGTCTTCTGGTCCCAAGTCGATGTAGGCCAAGCTGCCATCCAAGGGCACAGCAAATGGTCCCAACTCAGCAGGAACAGATGTGACATGGGGAAGGTTTTTTTAAATCACCAGGGTATAAATGTTACAGTTGAATTTTAAAATAAATTTTTTGTACACAGTGGCTCTGATATTACAGAAAATGTACTTTTAAAATTGGTGCTTTATTTCTGAGGACCTTGTGTTCATGTTCATGTATTTATCTGTAGCAGTTACAGTGAAATATTTGTGTTGTAATTTTTCCTTATTTACAAAGCTTATACCAGAAATATTCATACAGTAGATTCTGGCATTCATTTATGTTTTGAAAGGTTAATGCCTTTGTGTTCCTCTTATACCTTGTTCCCTTGAAACTTAGTTGTAAAAACCATCTGTAATGTCAGAAAATTAGGGTAGTGGTGGTATAGTGGTTAAGTGCTCTGACCACTAACCAAAGGTCAGCAGTTCAAATCTACCAGGCACTCCACAGGAACTCATGGAGCAGTTCTGCTGTGTCCTATAGGGTCTCTGTGAGTCAGAATGTACCTGACAGCAATGTGTTTGGATGCTTTATTTTTGTTTGTTTGTTTGTTTGTTTTTGGTAAATGTATTACTACTGTGTGTGAATAGTTTTGGGGAAAAATCGGCCAAAACAAATCATTTTTTTTACTTTCTGTTATTTAAAAATCAGATCAGACTTTGGGATTACATTTACTTAGGCTAAACTGAGACAAGTCATTTTTGTATACTTCAAAATTTAAAATGGAGAAAACATGTATTCTCTCTAAATGGAATTTGACAGTAGATACTTTAAGATTAATTTTATGTACATTTCTGCACATAAGGGTACTCCCTGTGTACATGGTTGGACGTAGGAGTATGAGTAAGAATGTGTTGTTCCATAATCTTAAACATTTGCCCTGAAAATAGCCTACACTGAGCCACTGCTTGTGAATGATACTCTCTCTGTAGGTATGCAAGCATTTCCTTGAAGCTATTGAAAACAACAAGTATGGCTGGTTTTGGGTATGCCCTGGAGGGGGTGACATGTGCATGTATCGTCATGCGCTTCCTCCGGGCTTTGTGTTGAAAAAAGATAAAAAGAAAGAAGAGAAAGAAGATGAAATTTCATTAGAAGACCTCATTGAAAGAGAGGTAATGAGTACTTTTTCCCTACCATGAAAAACTGAAAGCAATGTATTTTTTGTGAAATTTTAATAATTACCACTTGAGGGCAATACTGTGGTGTTATGGAAGGGGAAAAAAAGACTGACTGTTTCTCCGAGAAGCCTTGTTTTTTTCTTTAGTTATTCACTTAGAGCCAGTACATAAACTCAGCATGACATTGGCCAATTGTGGCATTAATTTTAGGCTTATGAAACAGGTTTTGAAATACTAGCTAATGGCTTACCAAATTTTTTCTTTACAATTTATGTACCAGTGAATCATTAAAAATGCTTATTCATTTACCAGTTTGAACTTGTAGATTTAGATATTTTGTCTAAAGCCTGTTTTGTTTGTTTCACCATTTTACTAAGCACTGACATTTATTTATGGAAGGAGACCACCCTATATGTTTTTTATAATCCCAGGACTCATTTTTCCTGATACAGAGGAACAAGTCTGATCAAAGAGGATCTTTATTTATTCATGTCTTATGCAGCACAAAAGTGTTTTATCTATGAGTTAGCAGATACAAGACTATTTGGAAATACTAGATTTAGGGTTGTGTTTTTAGTTATCTGTTTTGTTGTTGAGAATACACACAGCAAAAACATGCACCAGTTCAAGTTTCTGCATGTACGTTTCTCTGGCATTGAGTACATTCCTTCAGTTGTGCAATCATTCTTACCCTCCTTTTCTGATTGGTTCCTCCCGCATTGACGTGAACTCACTGTTCCCTTGGGTTCCCATATTATGCATTTATTCTTAAATTGCCTTTGTTTGGTACCCCATGAAGGTGACAGCATAATAGGAAATGTAGACTAGATTGAGTCAGGTGGGTAAAGGATTGTTTGTATCCTACTTCTGCCACTTACTAGCTCTTAAATGTTGATTGACTTCTAAAGTTTTTCTCTACTGCTTGTGAGAAAGCAGTGTAGTGGTATGAACATGTAAAGCACAAAACACTCGGCCGATGCTCAGCGAGTATTTCTGTATATTTATTACCTGGTTGTTGATCTTGAGTATCAGGTGGTGGTTTTTACTGAGTTTTGTTTCTCAGGTCCCGAGGAACACAGATGATACTGTTGTGGTGTTTTTTTCTATTCATTGTTCTCAGCAGTTAGCTCAGTTTCAAATAATTTTTGAAGGCCAGTTTTAACTGAATTTTGACTTTGTAAAGAATTCTACCTGAAAATAGTATATTTTATTGTACTTAGAAATGTTTGCATCTCTACTCATTTTGTTCATTGCCGTCTAAACTCAAAATAAATCACTTAAATGTCTTTAGAATAGTCACATTCAAGGACTTGGGTCATTATGAGAAAACTGTTATTAAATGCTGTTATAGGTGACTTTTGGGGGAAAAAACTAACACTTTATCTTTGCAGCGTTCTGCTCTAGGTCCAAATGTTACCAAAATCACTCTAGAATCTTTTCTTGCATGGAAAAAAAGGAAAAGACAAGAAAAGATTGATAAACTTGAGCAAGATATGGAAAGGAGGAGAGCAGACTTCAAAGCAGGGAAAGCATTAGTGGTATGTCCCATACTCACCTGAAGGAATTCTTTCATTTTATAGTTTTTATGTTATTCAGAATTCTGTTCTTCATTTTAATTATGTATATGTTTAAAAATCAGTGACCGAGAAAAGTTTGACTTTTGTACTGAGTTGATACGTTTCTGGGCTTTAATAGATCAGTGGTCGTGAGGTATTTGAATTTCGTCCTGAACTGGTTGATGATGATGATGAGGAAGCAGATGATACGCGTTACACTCAGGGAACAGGTGGTGATGAGGTAAGAAGAAACTTTGACACTTAATTTCCTCAGGATAATTAAGAGACAATAGAGTGACATGGTTAAGAGTTCAGACTGCTTCAGTTTAAGCCCTGACTCCCAACGTAGTAAATTAGGTATGTTCCAGGCCTCCACTCTTGCCTATAAAATGGACATAACGATAGTTAAACTGCATCATAGGGTGCTTGTGAGAATTGAGTGAGTTAATAAATATAAAGAGCTTAAGTGCTACATGTGTTAGCTTTAAAAAGTATTGTTTTTAGCTAAGAAGTTTCCTAAATATAACCAAACACTTCAAGGGACAGAGTAGCAGGGGCAAGGGTCAGGGGACCATGGTTTCAGGGGACGTCTAGGTCAGTTCACATAGCAAAGTATATTAAGAAAATGTTCTGCATCCTACTTTGGTGAGTGGTTTCCAGATCTTAGAAGCTAGCAAGTGGCCATCTGAGAAACATCAGTTGGTCTCAACCCACCTGGAAGAAAAGAGAATGAAGAGCATCAAAGACATAAGGGAAATATGAGCCCAAGAGACAGAAAGGGCCACCACATAAACCAGAGACTACATCAGCACGAGACCAGAAGAACTAAATAATGCAAGCTACCGTCAATGATGGTAAAAGGAATTCAGCAAAGAGTCTCTGATGAAATGGCAAACTGTGGGGTGCAGATCTCAGACTTGAGTAAAGAGACCAAACTTCATGGTCTGATAGACTAGAGGGTCCCCAGAAAACATGGTTGCAGCACTGTTTCAAGAAAGTGAGTTTTGGGAACTGAAACCATTTCTAAAGTCAGTTCCTCAGACAAAGATTGAATTGGTCTGTCAGACATAAAATTACACTAGTGAAGAGTGTGCTTCTTGGCTTAAGTAGCTACAGGAGATAACTGGGCAGCTTCTGTCCAGGAGCGAGTAAAGAGGGCAGAGGGGGACAAGGGTTGGTTGAATGAACATGGGAAGTACAGGGTAGAGATGAGGCGGAGTGTGCTGTCACAGTGGGAGGAGTGGGTAGGGTAAGTAACAAAGTACGTGTACGTTTTTGTGTGAGAAACTGACTAATTGTAAATGTTACTTAAAACAATGAAAAAATAAAAAATAACATATTAGTGATCTAGAAAAAGTAAAGGTGTTGGTTTTGTACTACCTTTAGAGGAGATTAGTTGAATATACTAGAAAACCAGTCATGAGGCAGAAGCCCTAGCTGAAAAGTCCAGGGTAGGAAGCCTGGGACAACATCAGAATCATTTGTCCTTGTCAAACAGTAATAGTTAATAGTTTCCCATAAGTTTTTCATGTGGTTTTCATAAAATTGCTGTCTGTGAGTTGAAAGAGAAGAGTATCATACATATTCTGTAAAAATGTGCTGTCAAAAAAAGATACTTGAAATAGAATGTTGCTATTCTTTTTCAAGTAGTTTAGAAAAAGAAACGTTTTGTCTGTTAAAAAAGAACCTGTTGCTGTTGAGTGGATTCTAACTCATTGTACCCTTATGGGACCCGGCAGAACTGCCCCTGTAGGGTTTCCAAGGAGTGGCTGGTGGATTCAAACAGGCAGCCTTTTGGTTAAGCAGCTGTAGTGTAACGACTGTGTGACCAGGGCTCCAAAAGAAGTGCACCAGTTGCCCAAAAGGTGGACTGAGACCGTTCTGTCTCTAGACAGCTTCAGATTTGAAGCTTATACCCCAGACCACTGCAGATCATCCAAGTCCAAGAAGGTTAGAAAAAAAAATCAATTGTCACTAGTGGATTGTTTTTTTCACTTGTAATTAGTAACACCATTGTTTCATCGAGATAAATATCAAGGATGAAAGACAACTTGTTGATGAAAATTATTCCTGTTTATAACAACTTTCTTTTTGTATGTTGAAGGTTGATGATTCCGTGAAAGTGAATGACATAGATTTAAGCCTGTACATTCCAAGAGATGTAGATGAAACAGGTATTACTGTAGCCAGTCTTGAAAGATTCAGCACATATACTTCAGAAAAAGATGGTAAGTACGCCAAATTTTGCCTAATTGTAAGAATTGGGAAGCTGTTTAAAGGGAGGCTAAACCAAAAAAAAAAAAAAAAACTTAACTGTATCAAGGCAGTTCTGACTCATAGTAACCCTATAGGACAGAGTAGAACTGCTTCATAGAGTGCTAACATAAATATATAGCTTAGGTGTAAATAAGAGTAATAGTGAATATTGGAGGGTGTAGAAGTTGGTGACTGAGTGGTTTGAAGTCTTTTAACTAAAACTAGGAAACAAAATTGAGTTTGGAGATTACCTGAGTTCAGCTTGCAGCCTCATGAGCTTGAGATTCTTGGGACATCAAAAATGGTATTGCCTAGGATGCTGTATTGCCATTCTAAGGTGAAAAGTGTTGAAAAATCAAGTAGGGTATAAAATACAAATAGATCCTTAGTTGTAATTAGGTGAGGAGCTTTAAGAACATGCTGCCAGTTGTCATGAGGACTGCAGTGATGTGAGGAATGGGGAGAAAAGGGAGTACAGGGCCATTCCCGAGAATTTTGTTTGAGAGGGAGACATGGTTGTAGGAAAGTCCTTATATATATCTGTAAGCCAGAAAAAGGATCTGATAGAGGAGGAGATATTAAAGTGAGGGGAGATTGATTGTTGAAACAAGATACAGAAATATAAATGATTTCAGTTAAGTGTGAAAGTGGAAGGAAAGATGACTAGATAAGGATAGTTTATGTAATTTATGTCCAGCTTTGCCTTGAGTGAGACATCTGAAGAGAAGAGTTTGGCACTATTGCTGAAGAAGCATAGTTAGACTACAAATCAAGGCAATATCTGAGAGAAAAAAAACTAAACCTTATTTTTACAATAAAAGTTCTAACATGAGAAACTAACCAGCCATACAACCGTACTTAGGTGTGAGAATACTTTCAGACTTCTGTCTTAATGCCATTCTGCAGAATGCTATTGCTCGTTTTAAAAGTAGGGCGTAGGTATTTGAAATAACTAAAATCTGAATTACACTATTAAAAATTTTCTTGGTGTAAACATTGATGTCCTTGACTAAGAAAAGTGTTGTTTCTCAGTCACTTATGTCCTGTGAGGAAAAGTAACTAACATAGCCTTATGTTCTTTTTTTCACAATTAGATGACACAGTGAAATGCTTCTGGATTTACAGTCATTTACAGTATTGTCACTAACATGACTTAATTACTGTTTGTAAAAACAAAAGCTGAGTTGCTGCTGGTATACTTTGTTGTTCTTTGTTGTCATTTGTTCAAACAATAATGTGGAAGTTGACATGACTAGGTTATGTAGGAAACAACATTGGATAAGGTAGAAAGGCGTAAGCCATTAAGTAATCAAATGGCTGTAATATAGTATTTTATAGTAGGTATAAGTAATTGATATAAACAAGCTTAGGAAAAGGTTCTTAGTGGCGTGATCCCAGGGAAATCTTTGACTGCTGGAAAAGGCAAAAATGGAGTTGTAGTATCAGTCTTTCAGTTGACTAGTGGAGTAGTGTTTCTGTTTCTAGGCCTTAGTAATTTCTGTTTTTGTTTTTAGAAAACAAATTGAGTGAAGCTTCCGGAGGTAGAGCTGAAAATGGGGAAAGAAGTGATTTGGAGGAAAATGAAGGGGAGGAACAGGAAAATGGGGCCATCGATGCTGTTCCTGTTGATGAAAATCTTTTCACTGGGGAAGATTTGGACGAACTAGAAGAAGAATTAAACACACTTGATCTAGAAGAATGACACCAAACAAGTTAATGAAAAATTTTAAGTCAGCTCAGCATGAGTTGAAATTGACTACGTGAATTTCTTTTCCACCTAGAATTCTTCCACAGGATATGTTTATTTACCATGCTAATTCTGGAGGGCTTACCCTCTCCAAAAAAGGAATGTTCTCCTTACGTCTTTTCTTCTGACTTTGACTCCATCTCATAGTAAGTTCAGAGTAGTTCATGATCAATTGAAATATAATGGTCATTTCCAAAAATGGTTGATTGTTGTAATTGTCCACTCAAGTAGGAAGTGTAACTGCCTATCCAGCTTTTGATTTTCATCGGGCATGTGTTATTACCAGGAACAACATAAATTAAAACGTAAAATATCCTTCATTTACTGCAGTTTCAATGCGTGATTTTATTTCCTTTGTATTTATATATTGAAAAGACTGCCTAAAATATGAACACTGTATTTCGTAAGGAAATTGCGTATGCAGATTCAGTGTCGTATATCTTTGGACAATTAGATGGACATTTGAAATGGAACTTCTTTGATCTGACAGGATCAGCTGTGATACTCTGTTATAAACTGTTTTCAACTTGTCCCTCTTCCTATTTGCCAATAAAGTTGTAAATAAAACCATCATACATTAAAATCCAAACATGGGCACCTTTTTATCTTTTTATTAATTTTTTCTATGTTAACATTTTTAGCTTTGCGATTTTAACTAAACATTTGTTAGTCACCTGTCATGAAAGGCACAGACATTTAAAGGGTTCTCTTAATCCACCTTCCAGAGCATATAGAGTACTAACAGTAGCACTGTGAATTTAACAGCACTAATACATAACTTCCAAAAGCACTCTAGGTAATGTTATACAAAAGGGTAATTCCTGAATTGATAAGTCATATACCTAATTAAGTATTATATATAGTTTAATCAGATACTTCTTAACAGTCCTTGAGATCATGACATTGTAATAGTTCATACTGAAGTTTGACTGTTGTGCTTAAAAGACTAAACAAATTCATAAATTTGTCTGAAGATCTTTGGAATTGAGATCCCCTGAAAAATTATGGCAATGAGTGTAAAATAGATGTGATTTGCTGTTGTGCTCTCTGCCCCCCAAAAACAAAAATCTGAACCTGTTGCTGTTAATTTCCAACTCATTATGACCCTATAGGACAGAGTAGAACTATCTCATAATGTTTCCAAAAGAGCAGCTGGTGGATTTGTACTGCTGACCTTTTGTTTAGCAAACAAGCACATAACCACTGTGCCCCAGAGATGAGTGGTTTTTAAATCTCTGATTCGTTGTTTCTCTGGTATATACAAAGGTTAGACTCAATCTTTAAAGTACTTCCAAGTTATAAAACTGAAGACATGATTACAAATCATGTCAAATAATAATATCGGAGTTCATGAAGACTTGATTTATTGCTGTTCAATACTAGTGTTAGACTTTACTTCTGAGTTTTAAAGTTTACATCCATGAAAGATTTGTCCTTTTGTGTGGAAAAGTTTCAAATGTTACTTACTGCATTGTTAAATAATGAAACCTTTTTAAAATGAAGAGCTTAATTACACCTTTTTAAAAGCTGCAACCCACACAGTCTCTTCCCCCCCTCCTTGTTTGAAATCATCTAACAGTTTTCCTGAGAATTATACATAAAGTTGCCAAAGCCAAGTGCCGTTGTTAGATTTCACTTATTTGGGACCACATGTGGGTTTTTTTCCTCCTGTTTGTAAGGCTAGTATACTTATGTATGTTTAAGACTTCTAGTTTAATTTAAATTAGAAGAATTACTACTTAGGAAACATGATTTTCAAAAGCAAATAAAACAGGGAAAGTCTTTCAGTTTGGAGGTAATTTTTGATAGCTACAAATTTTATCTAGGATAGACATCATGCATCTTGCCTTTAGGTTTTTTCTAGCATAAACCCAAACCAACCCTGTTGCGGTTGAGTCATTTCTCATTCATAGCAGCCGTGTAGTACAGTGAAGAACTGCCACAGCTGTCACTGCACTGTCACGCTGTCTCCCACAGAGTGGCTACTGGATTCAAACCACTAATCTGGCAGCAGCAGCCAGGCACTGGAACCACTGTATGCTGCCAGTGCTCCTCTGCAGTATCAAGAGAGTGTTTGGTCAAAGAGTGCAGAAGCCTTTCAGTGTGAGAAAATAAAAAATTTAAGTCTGCACCTAAAACAACATGTAGTATATTTTAGAGACAAATAGAAACAATTTTTTTATTGTTCATAGTGTAGTTATCCTGTATTAGTATAATTAATCTGAAATCGGCTCTGCTTTTTCAGACTTGTTTTCCCTTAATACTAATTTTAAATCATTTTTTTCCTACAAGTTGTTTTTATATAATTCTCATTGTTAACAACAGTTTTAAATCTAGTTCCAGTTTTGTGTCTTGGTTTGATTTTAAAGGTTTATGGATTAGAAATTATTTTTTTTGTAGTGTAAGAAGGGAAACTAGGGCTTTCTGGTATTTCTTTATATTCTGTAAAATAAGATCATCTTCTGAAACTTAAGAACTTTTTCTCCTCAAGATCTAGACCATTATATCACTTTACCTCCTCTGTGGCCTGTATTCAATAACTGTTATGTTGTTGGATGCTGTAGAGTCCATTTTTGACTCATAGTGACCCAGTGTGACAGTAGAACTGCCCATAGGGTTTTCTAGACTAATCTTGAAGGGAGCAGATGGCCAGTTCTGCTTTTCCACTCTGGTGAGTTTGTACCGTCAACCTTTTGGTTAACCACCAAGCACTTAACCATTGTGCCACCAGGGCTCCTTGTTTGCCAGAGATAAAGTAAATTCCAGTAGTTCTTTTGTGAATTTTACTTTATCTTTGCATAGGTAAGTGGCTTATCTGATGCAGTAAGGCTACCATACGTAGACCAAACCAACCCACTGCATCGGGTTGATTCCAACTCATAGCAACTCTATAGGACAGAGCAGAATTGACCATAGAGTTTCTAAGGAACGCCTGGTGGAGATGAACTGCTGACATTTTGGTTAACAGACGTAGCACTTAACCAGTATGCCACCAGGGTTTCTATATGTAGACTGAGACAACATTGTGTAATTGTACCACATATTTTTAGTATTGAGTTAGTCAACTCTGACCAGTAATTGATTTAGAACATGATAGTAAGGAAATTAATAGGATCACACAGGTCTGACAGACCTTTTAAAAAGCATTGCATCCATACTCTAGAATTAACACACAAAATGGGCAAAGGGATTTTCATAAACAAGTAACTTCCACAATCACATGCTATTGACAAAATATATGTATATACATATATATATGTATATATGTATCTGTCATTCCATATGTAGTAAAACCTGTGACAGCTGGAGCCTGTGTAAGCTGAAAACTGTCAAAGAAGAAAAACAGCTATTTTCCTCTAATAGAGATCAAAAAGAAAGAGGTAAGATTACACCTTGTCGAAGGCGGAAAACTTCAGAGATCTAGAAAAACAAAGCTGTCCTGCTGTGTTCCACCTCTTGCATGTTTAACTACATTAAGTTCAGGACTGATTCTTGTATTTATATCAAAAAAATATGTATGTGGACACTTGGGAGTTTAATACTTCCAGGTACTCAGCATACTGTGTTAATATATGAAGTCAAGTGCATGTTGCAATGAATGCGTCTCAGGAAATGCCAGATGAGAGGGTGAATGACCAAAATCTTGTGTTTGGAATTTTTTTTTAGTTTGAAGAGCATATTCTGTGAGTAATAGCAGTCTTTCTGAATAAAAAGATAACACCTTGTTTCTCAGTAAAAATCAGACATGGAAATTACTAGAAGCCCCCAACATTTAACTAGAATTTGGTAGCATCAGCAAATTTTATACTATCCTCAGAAAAGAAAACAGATCCAAATGTTAATACAAAATTCATTTTCATATATCCAACCGCCTGTGATAATACGTTTTCCTTTTTACTGTTAATTCTTAATGTGGAAAAAAATGACTAGTTTTCATTCATTGATACCCTTGTGCCTTTTCACGTATAAAGGCATTTGTGTTGGGCACTGTAGGTGACATGAGCTGTATAAGACGTGGTTTACGTGGTTTAAGAGAGCACCGTGCCATGTATGTGTGTTTTGGAAGAGGCAGATCACAGCCATGGAAGGTCAAAGAAACGAGTGCCCAAGTGCTAATAGGAACACTGGTGCAGTCAGGCTGTTGGCAACGTGTTCTGCTTTCAAATTTCATTGTGTATTTAGGTTTTTTTAATAAAGTGTTTTTTGTTTTTTTTTTAAAAAATACTGCAGAGTTTTTCAGACTTAGATGATGATTGTATTACACTTGGTTTCCAGAGGGATGTATTTCTGTGACAGCTAATCCAGTTTTCAAGCAAATAGATATAAAACTAACTGGTTTTTACCCGTTAGGCCTTAATCAGCCCAGTTTACTTAATTCTGTAATTCAAAACACAAGGAATACTTACAACTTTTTTTACCAGTTGTTTTCTAGGCCATACCAGTGTTTTCAAAGAACCATGTATCCCATTCTAAATGCCCAGCTGTGTTTGTTCTACTTTATGTGAATCCTCTAAACTGTATTTTCTGTAAGTCCTACCTAGGAAACGATGTGTTTTAGTGACAAAAGTCACGAGTACTGCTTTTACTACTGTAGCTATTTTAAGAATTTTTCAATGTTGCCATAATTCATTGGTAATTATGTACTTTGAGTAATCTTGCTGATAATTTGATGGCATGTACAGAAATGAAATACCAGAATGTAAAGTTACAAGTATTTGAATAACAAACCTCTCAACTCAGAAGCAGTGTTATCAGTAATTGTGTGAACACCGTCTCGTGATTGTGCATTTCCGTATGTGTTTCACTTAGAAAAGTTTGCTGTGGAAGAAGTCAAATGTACAGCATGCTAGAAATCATCCTTGAATTTTTATTCAGTGCTGAGTAGATACTGAGGGGAAAATCTTTAAAAACTAAATGTATCTTGATAGTTTTGTAAACTATGATTGAAAAGTTGTTTATGGAAGTAAGCGCAACTAAACCAACAGCTGTTGCCTATTAAGTTGTATACAAGCTAATTAACCTTATTGGGTGGTTCACTCCGTGACCACTTTCTTCTAATATATTGAGAAGTGCTTAGTATTCCTATACGTCCTGTATTGATTAGCCAGCATAGAAGGAAAGGTAACATTTTAATTCTTTTACACTCCAGACCTACCTTCCACTTTCATAGGGGGTAAATTAATCAACTGATAGCTTCAGTCTGCTTACTTTAAAGGAAAATGTAGGAAATGTGTAAGACTGAAAAGAAGTACATACTCTAGTTTGCTACTCATAGCCATTTTTAATTACTTGATTGATTTTATTTTTCACCCTAGAGCAGTATTCTAATTATGGGAGAGCAAAGCATCAGCTATCTAATATGCAGGCTTCCAGAGCCATTACATGTATGGAATGGCTTGTATGAAGAAGACCCCACCCACCCCTCTTCTCTCCTAGGAATGTTTTCAGGGACATAGAATTCTTTTCATTATTGGGGACTTAACATTAGGGATAACAACAAAGATTAATCAGCAGATTACTGCACAGAAGGTTTCTGATGATACCTGTAAAAGGCAAAACTGTGAAGGGTTCAAATTGATACTCTTTTAAAAAAAACAGCAGTTACAAGTGACCTGTTAAACCCATTGCCATCAAGTTGATTCTGACTCATAGCAACCCTATGGGAGAATAGATCTGCCCCTCAGGGTTGTTAAGGAGCAGCTAGTAGATTTAAACTGTTGATCTTTTGATTAGGAGCCAGACACTTAGGCACTGTACCACCAGGGCCCACTTGGAAGTATCAAAAGTAGGTTGTCTGCAAGAAGGTGGAAAAAGTGAGCCTAGAGATAAATAGATAACTCCTGCTGCCCTGGGCTGATAGACTGCATACATATCGCTACTGTAGGCATTAAAGACATTAATGTGGCCCACTTTGTGTAGACCAAAAAAAAACCCAAATCCATCATCGCTGTCAAGTCTGTTCTGTATGTACCACCTCAGAGATCTTTTTGATGGTTGGCAGGCATCCACCGGGACAGTAATAGTCCTATAACATGATAATCATACCTCTGTGTTCCATAGCATATGCAGCATGCTACTGTGAAGAACAGTACTATCTAAACATTAAGATAGCACTGTCTAAATTTATAAAAACGCAGTGAGATGGATTGGCATAGTGACTGGAACAGGGTTCAAGTGTAGTGAGGATTGTGAGGAGGATGCAGGACCAGGTAAAGTTGTGTGTTGTAGGGTCACTATGAATCAGAGTCAACTCATTGGCACTTAAAATAGGAATGCAAGGACAAGTGCAAACTTTTTAGGCACACTTCTCTTTCTGGCGCTTCTCTTGTCCACCTTTACATGCAAATGGCATACACTTTATATAAAAGGAAGAACTCTTGCAAAGAATTCTAAAGCTGGATACGACAAAATCTTACTGGATGTATATGAACTAGCAGGTTGAAATCCATCTAGTAAACTCTAAGTATGTTAAAGCAAAACAACATTTCAAAAATAAAACAAAGTTCCTAACTGTAAAGGAATTAGCTGCCCTCTGTATATCACCTTTGGGAAATTGTCACTCACCAGAGTCATTTGGCATTTGATGCCAAAGCTCAGCTGAGGAGGGGATTAATCACCTTTCTCTATTGATGTATAAATCGAAAACCAAACCCACTGTATGGAACTGTTTTCAACTCATGGCAACCCTATATGACAGAGTAGAACTGCACCACAGAGTTTCAAAGGAGTGCCTGGTGTATTCAAACTCAAACACTATGCCACAGGGTTTCCACTGATGTATATAATATGTTAAGATTCTCAGAACTAGAGAAACCAAGTTGTGCCTTGTTCAGATGTCTTTCCTTCCCTGTCTTCCTCTCACAAGTTTATTGTGTAAGGACAATTATTCAAACCAATACAAGATAAAGGTGAATTTATGTTGAAGAGAAAATACTGGATACTGCACTATTATTGCTGATTTGTGGAAATACTGAGCTTGGAATTTCAAAGGAATTTTAGGATAGTAAGATAGCCACACCAAAATGCGTTGTAGTTTTAACAATCACCCTGAATTTTTTTTAATGGAAAACTAGAAGTACTATGAACATACAGCATGGAATTTTTGTTGTTATGTTCAGAAAAGCATACCTACCTTTTAATTTCAAATCATTTTCAGTGTGTTCACTGAATTTAAATTTTCAAAAGAGATGATTTCACAAGCATTTCTGGAAATTGTATTAGTGTGAGAAGGGGACAGAGACAGGGGTAAATTCTTACCACCACCAAAACAAAGCCAAACTGGAATTGATGGGTTTATTATTATTTATCTTACCGTGTTTTAAGTGAAAGTGTATAATTCAGTCAATTTCTCATACAAATACATACACTTTGCTGTGTGACCCTGGCTGCTCTTGCCACACTGGGACAGCACACTTCTCATTTCCACCTTGTTCCCATGTCCATTTAACCAGCCTCTCTTCCCCTCTGTCTTCCCATCTTGCCTCTGGACAGGAACTGCTCAGTTAGTCTCCCTGTATCTACTTAAGCCAAGAAGCACACTTCACCAGTTTCATTTTATGTCTTACATGCCAGTTTAATCTTTGCCTGAGGAGTTGGTTTCCAAAGTGATTTCAGTCTGGGCCAGCAGAGACCAAGAGCCCTGTATTCCAGGGACTCTTCAGTCCATCAGACCATCGAGTCTGGTCTTTACTAGAGTTTGAGTTCTGCACCCCACATTTCTCCCACCCCATCAGGGACTCTTTGTTGAGTTCTATGTTTTTAATAGATTTAACAAGTTACCTTTTCAAAGTTAATAGTACTTTGTAGTCACTCATCTTAAACGTCATTAAATATTTTATCTGCCGTTACTTTCTTAGAAATAGCAACTAGTCAAGTGAAGGTAAGTACAGATTTTCTTAGGTTTCTGTAAGATTCTTAAGTGGTTCTCTGAGGTATCATTGAATAGAATTGTATAGTGCTGACAGTTTTCAAAAGCTTGTCTATCTTTTTCATCTTTCCTTTGATAGTTGAGGATCACAAAACTAAATGCAGAATTGTCAGAACTTGCCCAGAGACAAACAATAAAATCATAGCAGTAAAGTAAGCCAATAGGATTTCAGACACTGACAACAAACTTAGGCTGCTAGCATGTTTATTCTTGTATTTATGTTTTTATATCTGGTTTAATCATGTACATAAATACTTAGAAATAAAAATGAGCTCTTATGAGAAATAATATTTTGGAATTGCCTATGTAGTGGCTTTTAAATGCAGTTGTTGTTTTTCCAAAATATGGCCTTATATAAGTGAGTCATGGATGTTTAGGAGTATAAAATAAGCCAAGTGTTAGAGGTAGATTGATAAAACTGATTAAATTCCTCTTAGATTAGTTGTTAACTATGAAACTTCCAGTTTTATTGTAGTTATTACGCAAAATAAAGTGCATGTAATTAAAGTGTACTGTTTAGGAGTATATCACTGTAAAATCATAATCACAAGACTTAATGTACATTTTCACCCCTGAAAGATTACTCATGGCATTCGTCCCCCAGGCAAGCACAGATCACTATAAAAGAGTTTACATCTTTTATAATTCTGTATGAAAGAATCATGTTTTTCTCCTTCACTTCCACTTGGCATAATTATTTGCAGATTTATCAATGTGGTTGGAAACCCTGGTGGCATAGTTGTTAAGAGCTACAGGTGCTATCCAAGAAGTGTGGCAGTTCAAACCCACCACGCCTTCCTTGGAAACTGTCTGACAATTCTACCCAGTCCTACACGATGGGTACAGTTCAGAGTGACTGGACTAGACAGTTTGGTTTACCCATGTTGTTGCAGGTATCAGCAGTGTATTCCTTTTATCGCTAACTAGTATTTCTCTGTATAATTTGTTTATCCATCTACCTGTTGATGGACTTTGGAATTGTTTCCACTTTTGAGCTATTACAAATAAAGTTACTATTAAGAGTTGTGTAGAAGTCTTTGTATGCACAGATGGTTTCCTTTGGGGGGGATAAATACCTAAGAGTGGAACGTGTGTTTTGTATGTTTAACTTTTTGAGGAATTTACAGAATATTTTCCAAAGTGGTTGTGCCACTTTATATTCCCACCAGTAGTTTGAGAGTCCCAGAATGTTTTACATCTTCACACACTTGACGTGATCAGTGAAATTTTAAATATTCCTGTAGGAGTCAGTGTCAACTCGATGGTAACATTAGTAAGTATGTACAGGTACTGCATTTTAATTTGTATTTCCCCCATAAATAATTATGTTGAGCATCTTTTTAATGTGCTTTTTTGCCACCGTGTGTCTTTGATCAAGTGTTCAAAATGTTTATTACTTTTATTTATTTTTTTTTAATTAAGGTTTGAGAGTTTTTCATATGTTCTGGAAACCCTGGTGGCATAGTGGTTTAAGTGCTACAGCTGCTAACCAAAAGGTCAGCAGTTCAAATCCACCAGGCACTCTGTAGAGCAGTTTTACTCTGCCCTATGAGGTCACTATGAGTCAGAATCGACTCAACAGCAGTGGGCGGGTTTCATATGCTCTGGATACAAGTTCTTTATCACATATGTAGTTTGCAAATATTTTCTCCCCATTCTTGGTTTGTGGTGTTGTTCAAAGGCTAGAAATTACTTAATTTTTGTGAAGTCCAGTTTATCCTTTTTTTCCTTTATGCTTTTGATCTTATATGTGTTTGCCTAACCCAAGGGCATAAAGATATCATTCTACATTCTAAGTTTCTAATTTAGGTCTGTAATCCATTTGGGGTTAATTTTATGTGTACTCCACGGCGTGGACCAACGTTCATTTCTTCACACATGGTTGTCTAAATGTTCCAGCAGTCTTGGTTGAAAAGACTATCCTTCACTGAATTGCCTTTGCACTGTTTAACAGTTCAACTTTTTTGAATTGTATTCTCACTCATTTATCCATTTGTCTCCATTTAGACTACTATACTGTCTCGATGAATGTCACTTTATAGTATTTCTAAATGAAGTAAGGTAAGACTTCCTGCTTAAATCTTTTTCCAGTTTATCTTGGCTGTCATATATCTTTTGATTTCTTTGTGCATTTTAGAATCAGCTTGTTGATTCATTACAAAACAGTCTGCTGGAATTTTGATTGGTTTTGCGTTAAAACTGTTGATCAATTTGCAGAGAACTTAATCTTGAGTCATCTGATCCATAAAGACATTATATCTATTTTTTTAGGTCTTTTAAGTATTTCATATTTTTTGATGCTATCGTAAATAGTATTTTTTATTTCAATTTACTTGTTTATAGCTATATATACAAATACTGTTGATTTTTCCACTTTAATTGTATCCTGCAACCTTCTAAACTCACATATTGTAGTAGCTCTTTTACAGTTTCATAGCCTTTTCTCCATGGGTCATCATATTATTTGCAAATAAAGACAGTTATAATTACTGTCCAATCTAGATAATTTTTTTTTTATTTTCTTCAAGGCCTTATTGTATGAGTCAGTAAATAAACTACTTCAACCCTGGGACAAATTGTTGTAAACAATGTAATTCAAAACATTTCCAAACAACATTTATGTAATGTTTATGTCTGTTTTCATGCTGTAGCTGGAGAGTTGAGTAGTTGTCCAGGACCTAATAACCTACAAAACAAATGACTGTAGAACAGATTGAACTGCCCATAGGGTTTCCAAGGCTGTGATCTTTACAGAAACAGACTGTCATATTTTGTTTTCTCCTGCTGAGTGGCTGATGGATTCAAACCACCATCCTTTTGGGTAGCAGCCCAGTACTTGACCACTGCACCACCAGGGGTCTTTGAATGACCTACAAATCCTAACTAAATAAGGTGTTACCTCTTGCTTTAAAGAATAAGTTAGATGACAACTCCATATTGCACTGGTTAGGAGCTTTAATAAGATACCAAAGTGGTAAGAGAACATTCTTGCCTTATTCATAATCTGAAGTGGAAAGCATTCGATCTTTCATTATCAAGTATAATGTTAGCAGTAGTTTTTGTGTGTGTGTGTGTTTCGACCAGTGGGTTATTCAGAAATGTGTTATTTATTTTGCAAATACTTAGTAATTTTTTCAGAAATTCTCCTGCTACTGATTTCTAACTTCATTGTGGTCGGAGAAGATAACTTCATATGATTCGAATCCTTTTAAAATTATTGAGGCTTGTTTTATGGCTTTAAAAATTTTTGGAATTGCCATCAAGTCAATTCCAGCGCACTCCAACCCTACAGAGTGGAGGAGAATTGCCCCACTGAGCCAATTCTGATTTACAGTGACCCTAATAGGACAGAGAACTGCCCCAAAGAGTTTCCAAGAAGCAGCTGGAGAATTGGCATTGCCAAGCTTTTGGTTAGCAGCCATAGCTCTAAACCACTGCACCGCCAGGGTGCCTTTTATTGCTTAGGGTATAAATTATCTTGGTAAATGTCCCAGCTGTATATCTGCTGTTCTTCACTGGTAAATTCTGTTAAGTGTCACCAAGTTATAACTGCTCAATAGTGTTTTTCAGTCCTTTCTCATTTTTTCTGCGTGGTCTATAAATTATTGAGAGGAGGGTCTTAGCCTTAGGCAGTAACTGGATCTGTCCTTTTCTTGTTGCAGTTATAACAGCTTTTGTTTTCATGTATTCTGAAGCTCTGTTACCTCGTGGGGCCGGTTAGTTAATAGGACATAATAGTCCTAAATATTTACATACCTGGTCATTAAGAAATGACCATCTTTATCTCCGGTAATGTTCTTTACTCAGACATCTACTTCAACTAACAGTAACAGAGCCCCTCCAGGTTTATTTTGATAAAAATGTATCTTTTAAGTGTGTAAGTGTATATAAACATTGTATCTTTTTTAACCTGTTTGTGTCTTTATATTTTAAATGTATTTTTTGTAGATGGCATATATTTTCATCTTTTGTTATATCCATTCTGACAATCCCTGCCTTTAATTGGGCTGCTTAGATCATTTGGAATCCCTAGTGGCAGTGCTACAGCTGCTAATCAAAAGGTCAGCAGTTCAAACCCACCAAATGCTTCTTGGAAACTGTGCAGCAGTTCTACTTTGTAGGGTCACTATGAGTTGGAATCGACTTGACAGCAATGGGTTCTTGTGTTTTGTTTGTTTTTGGTTTTATACCATTTAATGTGATTATTGATGTAAATAGGCATGAATCTGTCATTTGGCTATTTGTTTTTTATTTGTCATACTGTTGTTTCCTTTTTTCTTAGATTGTGTGTTTGTATGACTCCATTTTATTTCCTTTATTGTATTAGTTGTAGATCTTCTATGATTTTAATGGTAGCTTTATGGTTTATGGAGACCCTGGTGGCATAAGTGGTTAAGTGTTAGGGCTGCTAGCCAGGTCAGGCAGTTCAAACCTACCAGACGCTCAGTGGAAATTCTAAGGGGCACTTCTACTCTGTCTCTAGGGTCACTGTGAGTCAGAATCGACTCAACAGCAGTGGGTTTGGGTTTGGAATTTTATAATTTATAGTACATGTCTTTGACATCACAGCCTGTCCTTCTTCAAATGATAGTGTTATCACCCCCTTTGATAATATAAGAATCAGACAATAGTATACTTCTGTTTCCTCCTTCCTGGATTTGTGCTTTAGTTGTGTATGTTACTTTTACATATGTTATAAACTCCATAATACATTGTTACTGTATTTGCTTTAAGTAGTCAGCCATAGTTTAAGGACATTTAAATATTAATTGCTATGTACCCTATAGTTGCCATTTCAGTATTCTTCATTTCCCAGTGTAGATCTAGATTTCCATCCAGTCTCACTTCCCTTCCACTGGAAAAGCTGCCTTTAACATTGTCCTGCAAGTCTGCAGGTGATGCATTTATTGCAGTTTTTGTATGTCTGCAAAACTTTTAATTCGTATTCACTTTAAAGAATATTTTCCCTAATCTAGAATTCTAAGTTGACAGGTTAGTTTCTTTTTGTTTTGATTCATTTTGTTTTCTTACAGTGTCTTAAAAATGTTCTGCTGTCTTGGGACTTACATTGTTTCTGATTAGAAGTCTTCTGTTACCTTGGTTGCTAAATATGTAATATGATTTTTTGTATGGCTGCTTTTGGAATTATTGTTTGTCACTGATTTAAAGCAATTTGATTGTGATGTAGCTTAGTGTAGTGTTCTCCATGTTTCCTGTGCCTTGAATGCCCAGTGCTTCTTGGATCTATGAGTTTCTAGCTTTTATCTTATTTGGAAAATATTCAGCCATTATTTTTGCAAATATAATTTTTGTCCCCACCACCCTGAGATTCTCAAGATATGTGTACAATAGGCCACGTCCTATTGTTCCATGGCACACTGATGATCATTTTAGAGGGTGCGGGTGTCTTCATTTTTTCTTTCATTGTAGTATTTTTAGAGTTTCTATTGCAGTATTTTTGTTTACTCTGCTTCTGTAGTGTCTAATCTTCTGTTAATCCCAGTCACTATAATTTTTTATCTGAGACATTGTACTTTTTACTGCTAGAAGTCAGATTTGGTTCCTTTTTTATATCTTCCACATCTTAACTTGTTCAGTCTTCTTTATAGCACTCGAACATATGGGATACAGTTATAACTGTTGTACTATTCTTGTCCACTAACTCTGTGAGGGAACCCTGGTGGTGTAGTGGTTAAGTGCTATGTTTGCTAACCAAAAGGTTGGCATTTCAAATCCACAGGTGCTTCTTGGAGGCTCTAAGGGGCAGCTGTACTGTGCCCTGTAGAGTCACTATGAGTCAAAATCGACTCGATGGCACTGGGTTTTAATTTTGTGATCTGTGGCAGTTTTGATTGATTGCACTGTCTTTTCATTATGGATTGATTGTATCTTCCTACATCTTTTGTCTGATATTTTTTGATGAATGCTATTGTGAATTTTCTCTTGTTAATTGCTGGATATTTTTGTGTATCTATAATATCCTTAAATATTGTTCTGTATATAGTTAAATTACTTGGAAATAAATTGATCTTTTCAAGACTTGCTTTTAATTGGTTAAGTCGAATCAGAGCAGTGTTTAGTGGAGATCTAATTATTTCCTCACTGCTGAGACAAAACCTTTCTGACTAACAGATGCCCTATGAATCATGAAATCTTCCTCTCAAGTTGATGAAAACAGGAACTCTTCTTGCTTGTTCAAGCTTCAGGTATTGTTTTCTCTGAACATTTCAAGTGTTGTGTTTTGTTTTGTTTTCTCTAGCCTTGTGTGATTTCCCAACATGCACACACTGATCAGTAGTACCAAACTGAGGACAGGGACAGCACTGTGCGTGTCTCCAGGGCTTTTACTCTGTGTAGCTTTCTCCGCCCTGGCCACACTCTGCCTCAGCACCTCCAGGTTTCGTGGCTTCTCCAGATTCCGTCTCCTTTTGGATTTCCCCTTCCTGCCCTGTGGTATTGAAACTTTGTCCAGGAAATAAGCTGTGTTCAGTCACAGGATTCACTTTGTATCCTATCTCTAAGGGATCACTATTTATTGCCTGATATTCAGCATCTTAAAAAACATTTTTGTTTTCCCACATATCACATGATTTCTTTTAAAAATGTATTTCAAATGAGAAGTAAATCCAATCCATGACACCATCTTGGTTGTAAGTGAAAGTAAAGTTCTCAATTTAAAAATGAACTAATTTGAAACAGGAAATATCTGAAAGAGCCCTGCTGGTTAATTTTCTCTGCAAAACCTGGTATACATACAGGGTTTCACAAAGTAGCAGACCCTCAGTGAATTCCTCACCACACATCCCAGTGTTTGTCTAGGAAACTTAAGATTTTTAGTTAGTATCACTCTACTTTTATAAAAAAGGTGTACTTAATTTACGCGATTTAACATAAATGGTTCTATTAATACTGAAAATATATTCAGAATTAGTGGTTTCGGAAAGTCAAAAAAAAAACTGATTTTCCTTACTAAGACTGTGTTAGTAATTAACACTAATTGATCTTTAAGCATTTCAATAGAAATCATTCTTTCTATGAAATGGTAATCTTATAGGAGCCACTCAGATATAAATGTCAAGGACTTCAGGGGAAGTTAATAAAAAGGTCTACTGAGTTCCTGAAAACATGACCATATCCTAATACCTATTTCCTTTGCTATCACTGTTAAAAAGATGTGTCTGTATGTAAAGTGATTCCATGAAACACGAAATAGTCCTGTAGATAAATTGCTGCTCTCTCTTTCCCGAGGCTTCTTCAAATGTAAAAACTACAATAGCTAATAAATTATTTAAAGCTATAAAACTTTATTGAAGTTAATTGTTCTTTGAATGACCTTCTCAGACAAGATACAAATACAGCTTTAGGCTTTATTATTATTATTATTATTTCCATGTGTTTAGCTTAAAAGCCATTGCTTTAGATTGGATCTAATAGCTTAGAAAGTGTTTGAACATGTTTGAGCCCATGTACTTTCTTGGTTCATTTACTCACATAGTGAGGAACACTAAAGTTAACACCCCTCGAAAAGTGGGGAAGCATGTTGAAGAGATTAAAAACCTGTCCAAAATCTGAATTTACATTCAACAATAGGATCTAGAAATTCAAGGTACTTACAAGATTACTTTGCTTCAATCTCTGAATACATGATTAGTATAATTGTTTAGATGTATAATCATCCTAGTAAAGACGAAACTAATCAGTTTGCATAGACTGTTCTTTAATAAACCTATTGCCCATGGGGTTTATAGAATTTTTTTTTTAATGCCGTGAATATTGCACTCTATGAGGGGTGGGGTGGGGGGAAGTGTAATGTCAGCATAATCTTAGCTGGAGTAATTTGTGGATGCTCTCCAAGTTATTACTGTATGTTCTCTACCCTCAAAGAACAAGCTTCCCATGGTGACCACATTAAGAAGTTAATGTTCTACATTCAAAAGCCTCAGTGCTAACCTGTAGAAAGTGGTTATATTGATGAGTAATAAGTATGTATATTGGAGATTCTTATAACTGCGTGAATTTATTTCAAAATATTGGCAACAAATCTACGTTTTTAGCTGGGTACACATATATGTCTCTCCCAATCAGGTATTAAAAACACAGTGTGTACTTTTCAGAGTTGTAGTTGAGCTGCTGCACTATGTCTCTTTGACACAATTTAAATTTTGGTATGTGTTGAAGTTGTTTGAAAAGACACATTATCCTGCTCTACCTGAACCATCTGTTTTCAGATACATGGAGAAATGTGTGATCTATTTTAAAACTGTTTTCCCTCCAAAATGTGAATTTTATTTAGTGAGGAAAAGGATAGTGAAATAAATAGTTGTGAAGTCATTGTTTCCAGTTGGACTTAGAGTAAATTATACTTACTGATGAAGCATCTAAGTTTTGGTCTTAAAAAAGAGAGTGAGAAAGACAAGCTTAAAAACAATTCTTGGCACTTTGCTGTTTAATTGAAAATTTATGGGCAGTTAAATGATGTTTTGCATTTGAAGTGCTTCCAGGTGACATTAAGGGCAAAAGAATTCCAAATTTGTTACAAAATGTAAAATTAATTTTTTTCTCATTCACCAAGGCAGCCTTAAATTCAAAATGCCTTTGTATATACGTTTATCAATTCCATGATAATGAAGAAGACATGAATAGCCTGTAATATGTGGATGACACAGTCTTGCTTGGTGAAAGTGAAGACGACTTGAAACACTTCCTGATGAAGATCAGAGACCACAGGCCTCAGTACGGATTATACTCCAAAATAAAGAAAACAAAAATCTTCGCAACTAGACCCATAAGCAACATCATGACAAATCGAGAAAACACGAAAGTTGCCAAGGATTTCATTTTACTTGAATTCACAGTCAACATCCATGGAAGCAGCAGTAAAAAAATCAAAAGATGTGTTACACTGGGCAGATCTTCCGCAAAAGACCTCTTTAACGTGTCCAAAAGCAGAGAGGTCCCTTTTAAGGACTAAGATGCGCCTGACCCAAGCCATGGTGTTTTCAGTCTCTTCAGTGTGCATGCAAAAAAACCTGTACAATGAAAAAGGAAGACAAAAGAAGAGATGAAGCCTTTGAATGATCATCTTGATGAAGAATATTGAATATACCATAGACTGCCATAAGAATGAACAGATCTGTTTTGAAGTAAGTTCAGCCAGAATGCTCCTTAGAAATAAGGATGATGAGACTTTGTCTCAGATACTTGAGACCTGTCATCAGGAGAGACGAATCCCTGGAGAAGAATATCATGCTTAGTAGAGGGTCTGCAGAAAAGAAGACCCTCCACATGAATTGACACAGTGGCTGCAACAGTGGGTTCAACCATGGCAGTGATTGTAAGGATGGCACAGGAGTGGGCAATGTCTCGTTCTATTACTCATAGGGTCACTATGAGCTGGATCAAACACCAACAAGAACAACAACCAAGTCCATAGAGTAATTTTATGGTGAACCCAGCCTTTTCTGAGCAACTTTGACATCTGTATGTAAACGAAACTGTAAGTCATGGACTTTCCCATGACCCTAAGAGATCTGTTAATATGCTATGTGGTTTGTGAATACAGAGGGAAAAAAAAAAAACACTTCCCTCTGTCAAGTTGATTATGACTCATAGTGACCCTATAGGACAGAATAGAGCTGCCCCATGTAGTTTCCAAGGCTATAAATCTTTATGGAAGCAGACTGCCACATCCTGTGGAGAGGCTGCTACATTTGAACTGCTGACCTTTTGGTTAGCAGCCAAGAGCTTAAAACACTTCATCACCAGAGAACATAAAGCTAAATTATGTTCTTTGATCTTCATGTCATCACTGAGTAATTGTGGAAGAATCCTCAGCTTGACACTCCATGGCAAGTTATATAGCAAGCAGTAACATCATTTTGGACATAGTTACGAGAAAGTGAGTGACAGAAAATGTAGACAGTTGAGTGATCCACATCTTGTTGCTGTGTTCACCCTTTTGTATCAATCACTGTAGTTCAGGGCTAAGAATTTGTTTATAATACTCAGGCCTTTGTGTTCCCAAGACGAAAGAAAAAGAATGAAAATGTCATGAAATGATAACAAGCAGGAAATAATTGATGAAGTTGTCCTTTGGTCTACTGGCCAAACTCAGCGTTCTCTGTGGGCAGTCGGTAATTTCAAGTGGGTTCAAAATGATTAAGTAATTATAAAACTATGTATTGACCTCATTTGGTATTTATAATTTGAGGATTTTCCTAAATCGGTCTTTCTGAGATCCTTCAGGCCTCTTTGCTATCTATGATTATTCTGTATCCCCTGGCAATCTCATTCACTTTCATAATTTAATCACTTCCATGTGGATAGCTGTAATCTCCAGCTTCACATTCCCAATAAGCTACTGCACATCTCAACATGAATATTCTGCCAGTGTGTCATTCCAAACTGAAGTCATCATTTCCTTGCCAAGTATTTTCTTCCCTTGATAATGCAATTTTATTATCATGTGAATGGGACTGATGCACTAGAGTTCCACAAGATTTGGAAAACATAGAAGAAAATAAAAAGCACACAAGTCCCCACAATTAATAAGTATCCAATTAATATATTTTCTCCGTTATGATTATTGGATTCTTTTTTTACTCAACATTAATTAAAAATTGTGTTTACATCGTTTCAATGAGCTGAGTAGCAGAAACACTTTTCATGAAGCTATGCCTAAATTTCTAAAACATTTATATACCTTAGCCAGCCTTGTACATACATATATATTTAAATTTATATTTTAAATATGGCAATGGAAGATACTAAAATTAATTTTTGGACACTTAAGTACTTTGAAAGAATTTTGGAAACTATTTGGGTTTTATTGATGATTCAATTTATATTTTATTTTCTTTTTTGTAGAGTTGAAACTCTTAAAGTTGAGGAGAAATACCAGTCACACGTAGAAGCAGCTGTAGTAATGACGGTGATGGTGATGAAAATAATAGCACTTTGTTGGTTGCGTACTGTGTCCCAGGCATGTCACTAAATTTCTTATATGCTAATTTCATTTAGTTCTTACAACAATGCTGTGAGCTGGATCTTATTATTATCTTTATTTTACATAAGTAAATGAGACCCAAAGAAATTAATAAAATTTCTCAAGATCACATAGTGTGCAGAAGCAGAATTCAAATCTCATTTGGCCTTAAAGAGTTCTACTGTTAGCATTATGTTATGAATAGTTCTTTATTCCTAATGTTAGCTAGCATACTGTGGGGCTATTGTAATTACTAATATAAAAATCAATATTTCTATGATTTAATTAGAAGAATATCTGAGTCTGTTCAGCTACTCACTTCTGGGTAATGAATCTGCAAGATAAGTTAATTGGACCAAGACACAGCAGATCTATTCAGAATGAATACCGGGCCGTAGAACCAAAATGCTTGTGAAATGATACCAGTGAATTCATAAAGCAAGCTGATTTGTCATTTCATGAATTCATTTGTTAAGCATCTGGATCCATTCACCCTTCTCAGTTTGACATTATCCTCACATCAGCCCTCATAATTAGAACTTTCTAGTTAGAGTGGCCAAACTCTTTTACCAATAACATGCTGTTATTTTGTTACATGTAGTATTCACTGTAAAGTAGAACTTGTTGCTACAGAAGAACAGAGATCACTACAGAAACTGACTGTATCTACTGAGGAACTACTCTAGTTCATTCAGTCAAACATGAGGAAAAAATTAGTCAAACACCAAGAAATGTTCCTTTGTTAATCATTTCAATGTACGTATTTTATGTATTTAACACTCACGCAGCAGCTACATGCCACCCCTGCACTGGGTACTGGCAGAACTGATTTGAAGGCAATGGGTTGGGAGATAACAGAGACTAAATTAAAAAAAAAAAAAAAGTGTCCTCAGGAGGCCACAGTCTGGCAGGAAAGACAGAAGAGACAGTTTTAATACAGTGTAAGTATGCTCTGAAAGGAGCACCTTACCCAAACAGGGAAGATCAAGAAGGTGCCCAGAAGTAATACTACTGCAACTAACACTTAAGATACAAGGTAAAATTGGCCAAACGAATAAATAAGGTTGGTGTTTCAGCAGCCTTCCTGAGTACAGAAGTGTGAGCCAGCATGGATCATTAGATGGATCTGAGACATGAATACAGGAGGACTAGTTCTGACTTAATGATTGAAGATGCTCAACACAGAAGGAAACTATAATTAAAATTTGGAAACTTAGAAGCCCCAAAGCAAGGTTTTGCTGTCAAATAACTTTATTAAAAGTAAATGCTTTTAGCATTCTTTCCAAATGATCAAATTCTTGATTCTTACAAAGACCTTTTAATAATTAATGATGTAAGTAAATCTAGTACCAGCCTTCAGATGAGGCGAGAAAGTGAGCCTCGAGCTTACGGGGTCCTGAGGTGGCTTGTGCAGAGAAATGAAGACTGAGTGGGTACTCAGTCCTTAGATGCTTGAGAAAGAGCCCACAGAGCAGAGTTAGGAAGCTCTTGTTTCTCAAAATGCTCCAAGGACTGAAATGCCCGCACTGCCCACTTAGTCCTCAGTGTTCTAGAAAAGGTAATCTTCCTTAGTAGCCCATTTCATCAAACCCAGGTTAATTCTATTGACTATACTATGCCATCAAAAAGGACCAGATTTTAATTCCAAAAGGTCAATTTTATCCCTTATAGTTCATATATCCTACCTCATAGCCCAGTTTACTCTAATTCTTAATAATTACTTACTCGAATTCTTGATCAATTACTCAGTAAACGGTTAATGGACTAGACTATGGTGCCCAGTTGTTGGGTTAGTCTACGTGTTGCTGTGAAGGTATTTAGACATGATTAACATTTATAATCAGTTGACTTTAAGCAAAGCGGATTAATTTCCATAACATGGATGTATCTCATCCAGTCAGTTGAAGGTCTTAAGAGCAAAATCTGAGGTGCCCCCAAAGAAGAAAGATTGTTGCTCAAGATTGTAACATAGCTACCCAGCTGGAATTTCCAGCCTGCTCAGCCTGCAGGTTGCAAACCCAAGGCTTCAGGAATTTCCAGTCTGCAACCTGACCTACAAATTTTGAACTTTGGGCCTTACTAATATCTCTGTCTCTTTCTGTCTCTGTTTTGCTCTCTCTTTCTCTCCTGTTGGTACTGTTTCTCTGGGGGAACCCTAACGAGTAAATTCAGCCATGACTTTCAAACATAATTTTTATTAATAAACTCTCTAATATCCTTATAAATTGCTAAGACATTAAGTAGTTCCTAGAGCATAAATTAGATTTATTTTAACTACTTTAGCCAAACTGTCTTACATTTACTGATTTAGGCTAGAACAAAAAGCATACAACACTATTTTCTAATCAAAATTGATGAAAGAAAATATTTGAAATAATGTAGTTATGTAAAAAAAAAGCCACTGCCATCCAGTCGATTCCAACTCATATCAACCCTATAGGTCAGAGAAGAACAGCCCCACAGAGTTTCCAAGGAGTGCCTGGCACATGTGAACTGCCAACATTTTGGTTAGGAGGCATAGCACTTAACCACCATAACATTAGGGTTTCCATTGTAATAATACCCATCTAAT
Source organism: Heterohyrax brucei (assembly GCA_028571685.1). Lineage (NCBI taxonomy): Eukaryota > Metazoa > Chordata > Mammalia > Hyracoidea > Procaviidae > Heterohyrax > Heterohyrax brucei. Next base: position 94,390,123 of record CM053146.1, read on the forward strand.
ATTAATATACAAAATTTAATCTTGAGTTATTTCATATCTACAACATAAAAATGGAAAACAATCATATTTTACAGAGTTGACTCAATTCCAGATTAAATTTTATCAACTGTCTAAGTCTTCTAATGCTTACCTTAGATTGCCTTTCTGAAAATAACAAAACAACATATTGGAACTTAATATTTCCCATCAAGTTGGAAGGTGTTACTATAAAGATGTTTTGGAGTCTTTTGTTTGCTCATTGGAAGAAGAAATATCTTCTCTCCCCTTTTATTCTTCCATTCATGTCTCCAAACTTACACACAGGTCATGAACTAGCAAAGGCTGTGTACCACATAACTGGGTAAAGAAAAAAGAATAAACCCACTCAGTTGGCCTGGTTCCTTGCTTCTTAGGATAGTTGGAAATTGCCTTATGTCTGTGCACATTCAGCACAAACATAGAAACCCCACCCAATCTCCTTTAGAAACCATACAAGCAGGGCATGGCTGCCAGCACTAATAAGGATTTCTCATATCTGTACCTTTAGAAGCTCAAAGTGGATTACAGAGTACAAAAGTGCAAGCATAAGGGCAGTCTTGGCCTCAGAAACAAAAATTCATAGCCTGTGTGTCATCCCTCCTTCTTGTCCAGCTGTATGGTAGTCTTGTTTTCCAAATGTTTTTCCCATCCATGTACAGACACTGTTGTATATGTGTACTGGAAGGTGTGGCTGATTTGGACTTGAATAAACTTTTTCTTGGAATCTTCTGACTGTATGATACAATACCATGAACAACTTTCCTGTTTTATGAAAGGAAAGTATGACAACACACTGGTGGCCCCAACTGGAAGTTTTCTGATACTGCATATTCTTGGGTGAGTAAAAAAATGGGGGAGCATTTTATATAGATGAAAATATATTCTTGCTATAGCACAAAATGAGTAGAGTTGAGACATTTTTAGTAACAAACATTGAATGTAAAAGGAAAAAGTGGATATCCAACTACAATCCCTAGAATATCAGCAGTAAGCCTTGGTGGTAGGCTGTCCCAACAAAAACAGAATTTTGGCTTTTTAAATATACTTGTATTCAGAAGAAATATCAGGAAAATTCTGTTCCATTTGTAAGTATCTCTGTATGGGAACATATAAAGCATTTTGGCCTGGATTCAAAGACCAGAAACAAAAATAATACACATAAAAGATTATTAATTTAGAAGATATATAAAGGATTAAACATAGGTTGGTTACACAAGCAGGAAAGAATACTCTGCTTTTCTTTCAGTTCTCTTTGCTCTGTGAAGGTGATGTGCTGGCCAACTTAATGTCTCCTTTGTGCCTGGGCTATAGTTCATCCCAAATAGCTTTTGCACTGCCTGGGAACTCAGAAAAGAAGTCAGGCCCTAGAGGGGTCCCAGTACACTATATTCTCTTTGTACTTACTCTCCAGGAGAGTTTAAAGCACAAATAGTCACTTAATAAATAATGTTGATTCAGATGAATTAACTGGATTTTTTCTTCTGCAGCTAGAACTTATTCTTGGGAAAACAAGATGATGAATAATCATACTTTCAAAGACATACTCTTTCCAAATTCTTTGTTCATTGACAATCAACTTCAGGCAGCAGCTTCCAAATAACCCTTACCCTAGATATATTAAATGTCATTGTATCTGGTAAGAACAGATGAGGTCATGAATTTATGGTTCATTAATATTACCTCCCCTTCCATAAAATGGGTTCCAGGAAAGACTTGGGATATTGTCACTGTGTGTAGCAACAGTTTCTTATTCTTTAATTCTTCAGAAGTGCTGATGACAATTTTTTTCTTTGTTATATTTTTGCAAAAGCCTAGACTATAAAAATTTAAATCAATGGTAAGAATACAGCCTATATATTATCACCCTTGACATTTGCAGGCTAAAAAAGAAGTCTTTTTTTCACTTGGTTTCTGGCTTCCCTTATGGACTCTAGACAGGATTTATTTCTTGTAGCAAAAAAATGAGAAAGACCAAAGCCAGCATGGTGTAAATGCAAGAGAATAAGTTTCGGAGCAACACAGCCCTAGTCACTAATCCTGATACCCTTAATAGTTGCATGACCTTATCCATCTGACGTTCCTCATCCATATAATGTGGGGATTTTGATTTGCCCTAGGAGTGTTGTGTTTTAAAGAAGAAAATACATACAAGGCACTAAGCATAAGCCTCCCTTTCCTCTCTATTTCCTTTTCCTTTGTCTTCTTTCTTCATGTTCACAAAGTAACAATGTTCCATGGTAAAATATTAAGCCATATACTTTTTTGCTAAAAATAGTCATATAATTCTATAACATTGAAAATATCAATAGCAAATTATTATTAAAAAATACTACTAATAATATCTTTCATACACATCACCCTAGAAGTTACATAGAGAACTTACCAGATAGTGTAATAAACTCTAAAGGGCATTGTATAACCAAAAACAAAGCAGGGCTATCATTAGGCAAGACTGGATCTAGTGACCCAAAGGATATCATCAAAAAGCTGGGTTTGTGGTTGGCCTTCATCCACAGGTTAGGCCCTCCCCTAGTGGCCCATAGATGCAGGAGAGAGAGGAAAATTCTTTGAGAGAAATGCTAGAAGAGGCAAGAGAAGAAGAGCAGAGACATTTGAACAGATCATCAGGGGAAGAACAATCCAGGCAGAGGGGAATTAAAGGCTAAATTTGGAGGAAGGAGTAGACTGAGTACATTTGAGAAATTGCAAGGAGCCTGGTGTGGATGAAGCAGAGTCACCACAGAGGATTTTAAACAAAGCAGTGAGATGATCTGCCTTGCATGTTTATAGCGTCACTCTGGCTGCTGTGTTAACTAGGCCAGAAAAGACTAAATAGAAAGCAGAGAGATTAGTTAGAAGCTTGCAGTAGCATAGAGGAACATAACTGTAACATATTTTGAAGGTAGATAAATCAAGATTTGTTTAAAATGTGGTAGGGAATGTGATACAAAGCAAGAAGTTAGGAGGAATTTTAAGAAAATTTGCAGTAGAGAAAGCTTAAAGAAGAAAAACAGGAAGCGTGCTTTTGTATGTGTCAAGCATGAGATGCCTATTAGACAGTTAAATGGAGAGATCACATTTATAGCTGATCGTATAGGATACTTATCAGGCACAGTTTTAAATTCATTCACATAATGAATTTAAATGTTACTACAACCTCATAAATTAGGTAAAAGTTCTGACAATTGCATTTGTGAACTCATCCTAGAAAAAGTGCCACACATCTCAATGCTGAATATCACTAAAGGCACTTTGAAGCACTCCCTTTGAGAAGCTATGCACCAATACTAGTGCTTAGTCTACCCCTCAAAGCAATAGGGGAACTCTTTTGGAACATCGTATTACCCTTGGTGTCCTGAATGCCATCAAAATGTCTTCTTTTCAATATGACCTTTATCTCCCAGTAGAGAAAAATGTCACCAGGGGCCAAATCAGGTGAGCAGGGAGGGTGTTCCAATACAGTTATTTGTTGACTGGCTAAAAACTCCCTAACAGACAGTTTGGTGGGAGCAGGTGCATTGTTGTGATGCGAGAGCCATGAGTTGTTTGGGAAAATTTCAGGTCGTTTTCATCTAACTTTTCACTGGGCCTTTTCAGCACTTTCAGATAGTAAACTTGGTTAACTGTTTGTCTAGTTAGTATAAGTTGATAATGAACAATCCCTCTGATATCAAAAGTGGTCAGCAACATTGTTGTGACTCTTGATTTGGACTGACAGAACTTTTTTGATCGTGGAGAATTGGCTGATCTCCGCTGTGCACTTTGACGCTTCGTTTCAGAGTCCTATCGGTACATGCATGTTTTGTCACCAGTGATAACACAGCCCAAAACATCATCTAGCCTCTCCAAAAGGTCCTGGCAAACTTTCACTCCCTTTTGCTTTTGTTCATCAGTGAACTCCTTTCGAACCATTTTTGCACACATCTTTCTTATGCCAGGATTTTCAATTCAGATTTTTCTAACTCTTTCTTTATCAATGTTTACTTGGTCTTCTGTGCTTCCTGCAGTCAGCCAATAATTTTCACATACCATTCAATGAACTGTAACAATGTTTTCATCAGTTCTGCTGGTTACTAGCTACCCTGACCTCTCTTCATCAGTGATTAAAAATGTTTAATGCGTTTGTACCCTCACATTTTCTTCATGGCATTATCCCCATAAACTTGGACTAACATGTCCCTAGTTTCACTCTCACTCTTGCCCAATTTAACAACAAATTTTAGTGTTTGTTCCTTGCTCTAGTTCAAGCTCCAACATTCTCATGATGGCACACAAAAACATACAATAACGAATGCCAGCCAGCAAGACACTGCCACACATCAACATGAACACAACTGTGAGACACTGATATATCAAGGTGATGAAACCCTACTGAGTTGTTTGCAGGGTGCTGCCAGTGTTAGTACACAGTAGCAAGTTTGCGAACTTAATTGTCGTACTTCATATTCTCAATTGACACATTCTCAGTTATTGGTGTTTAAAACCATGAGACTGGATGAGATCATCAAGGAAGTGAGTGTAGGTGGAGAAAAAGAAAACTGGAAACTGAACTCAGAACACTCTAATGCACATTTTTAGGGAGATAAGGAGAGAGCTGCAAAGGAAATTGAGAAAGAGAGGCCTTCAGGAGTAGAAAAACATTAGAAACTGGTGTCCTAGAAGCGAAATGCCAAAAAAGATGAAGTGACCACCGTCTCAAAAGCTGTTGTTACTTTAAGCCCCAGAGTGGCACAAACCATTGGTCACTCAACTACTAGGCAACAGGTTGACAGTTCGAACCCACCCAGAGGTGCCTTGGAAGACAGGTCTAGTGATTTGCTTCCAAAATGTCACAGCCATGAAAATTCTATGGGGCAATTCTTCTCTGTGTACATGTGGTCACATGAATCAAAGCAATTCAACAGCAACTAACAATAGCAACGGTTTCAGTAAGACAAAGACTGAGAGTATATAAAACCTCAGTCACATCTTGAAGGTAAAAGCCTGGTGAGAGGGGTTCAAGACAAAATAGAAAAAGAGGAGGTAGAAAGAGCCAGTGAGCAGAGGAAACTTTAGAATTTTTTCCTAAGAGGGAGCAGGGAAATTAGGTGACTAACTGGAAGGGAATGTGGGGTCCTCAGATGCTTTTTATTTTGCTTTCTGTTTAAGACAGAGGACATTACAGCATATCGACATGCGGATGGGAATGCTTTATTTACTAGGGGTGGAAACACTGACAATATAAGAGAGAAGATACTTCTGAGTGAAAGATCCTGGAAAAGGTGAGAGGGAATAGGATCCAGAGCACAATGAGAGCCTATTGAATTTAGACAGGAGCCTTGACATTCAGCCCTGGTAAAATGACAGAGTACACATCCGATGCCTGCTGTGGGTAAGTCAGCAGATGCAGTAAGAAGGAGCCACGTGGTAGTTCTCTGATTGTTTCCCTGAAATGGGAAACAAAGCATCAGCACAGCAGGATGGGAGAGAGAGAGATGGTAGCAAAGATTTAAGGAAATAGAAAGTGTCAAATAATTTGCAAATAAATTGACTTGGAAAGTAGAGTAATTTCAGTGCATGCTTTTGAAGTGGGAACAATCAGCGTGTTGTTCTTCAGCTTTATTGAGCGCTCAAGTGCAGGTGAGAGTCAAATTTAGCTAGGGAAGAGTTAGCCAGCTCAGGGACATTAAGGGCACAAGCTCTAGAGTCAGACTAAACAACAAAAAACCAAACCTGCTGCCGTGGAGTTGAGTCTGAGTCCTGGTGACCCTACTGGACGGAGTAAAACTGCCCTATTGAGTTTTCAAAGAGTGCCTGGTGGATTGAAATTGCTGACCTTTTGGTTAGCAGCAGTAGCACTTAACCACTATGAGGCAGATGCGACTCAACAGCAACTGGTTTTCTTTTTGTTTTTGTTTGCTGTTGTTGTTTTGTTTTTAACTACCTGGAGATGCACCCCCATGCCTGCAAGTTTCCCCGAACACACTGTGCTCCCTGCTGCTACAGGACCTTTGCCAGTGCTTTTCATTCTGCCTCAGAGGCTCTTACCTCACCCAGCTCACACCTTTCCTTTCCCTTTTTAACCTTTACTCTTCCTTCAGATCTCTACTTAACTTTTGGCCCTTCCCAGGAGAGGCCTTTTTTGACCTCTCAGTCAGGTCTTCAGTCCTGTATTACATGCTCTCAGGCAAACTTCATAGCAGTTAACTTTACCTGTCTTCAGCTGTGTGATTATTTCATTAGTCTAGCTATACATGGTTTGTCTGGCACGTGGTAGGAAATCTGTAAATACTAAATGATGAATGAACACTACTCCAAGTTTCACACTTTGAAAGTTTTCTCCTTCCTCCCTAACTCCTTCACTGTCAACCGTTGAACAGTGATTTAAAGAAGTAGCCAAAAGATGAAAAGTATGGGGAGGGTATGACACCTAATGGCTACTTAAATGGAGCAAAAGCAAAAAAAGGAAACGAAGGAAAAAAGAGAAAAAGGCTTACCACTCATAAAGAACAGAATGTGGGAGTCGGAAAGATTCTTCAAGATTATCCAGTCCAACATCTTCAGTATCAACAACACAGGAAAAGTCACCACTTTACAAGTTCTAGTTGAGAAAACTTAGGGAGTCAGCCACCTTTGAGACAATAGCTCCACATACAAACAAAAGAGTTTCAAGCTATAAGAGCCGAAATGTGACTCATCAACATCTGCTGTCTTTAACTATCTTTCAGAGACTAAAACCACTGACAAGAACAGAAGAAAATTCTTACGTGTTAACACGTAGGAAAGAAGACTTTTGGGCCCTTTTGTTGTTATGAAGTCCCTCATTTTGACTGTCACGTGACTTTACCTCAGGGCTTTTTTTATTAGGAATATTTGAAGGGATCTACTGAATCTTAGTTTTAGTATTGCTTACTTAGAGTTGCTTTATCCATACTGGTTGAGTCAACTCTGACTCATTGCCACCCCGTAGGACAGAGTAAAGCTGCCCCATAGTTTCCAAGGAGCATTGGGTGGATTCAACTTGCTCACCCATCAGCTAGCAGCCATAGCACTTAACCAGTACACCACCAGAATTGCTTTCATAATGGAATAACCAAAGTACTATCTAATTTAAGTGGAAAATTCCCACATTTTAATATTGATCTAGCAGGTAATCCAAACATTAAAGGATCAAAAGAACTGTCAGCAGGGGAGGAGGAAAATCAAAGATTGTTTTGAAAGTATTCTTTTTTACTCTTTCTCCTTTCTTCCTGACAAAGAGAACATTTGCACTAAAGCAGGTTCCTCCTTACCCAGAGCTGCCTGTGCTTCCGGTGTTCTTTACCAGTCTGTACATCTCACTCTCTCCATACCATAGCGGTTAAGGACTATGGCTGCTAACCAAAAGATTGGCACTTCAAACGGCCAGGCAATCCTTGGAAACCCTATGGGGCAGGTCTACTCTGTTCTATAGGGTCATTATAAGGTCGCTATGAGTCGGCATCGACTCGACGGTACTGGGCTTGGTTTTTTGGGGTTTTTTTGCTATGTCTCATTCCCTGTAGGTTCTTCACCTACTCAGTAAAAAGGGATGGCAAAAAACATTAATCAAAATGCATGATCACTATTAATAAGTTAGTAGGCTAATATTTTGTCTTGACAAGATAATGACACCCTTTCTCCAATTAAAATCCATGTTCTCAGAAAGTCCCCCAGGAGTGAGTAATGTGGGGAAATTTTGATCATGGCATCAGACTCATGAGTGTAAATGTATCTGAGCAGCTGAGTAGCTGTTCTCCCCTTCTGCTGTGAGGAGCATTTCCTGTAACTGACTTGAGGCAGGGCTGACCTCGGAACTCAAACAACCAATTACTGCCAGTAAAACAGCCAAAGAACCAAGGGTGCAGAAAAGCTCCACGTGCATAAAAAGACATTTCCTACAATAGACACTTCCCAAACAAACTGAAAGAACTGACGTAAGTAGCAATCAAAGGATTAGTGTCCAGACTATATTTAGAATTTCTACAAATGAACAAAATGTAATCAACTTAATAGAGAAGCAAGCAGAAGTTGTGAAAAGAAAACTCATGAAAAACGAAATGTAGTGATCCAAAAAGATGCTCAGCCTCATTTGTAATGAGGAAAATGCAAATTGAAAGAGCAATGAGGTACGGTTTTTTCACCAACCAGATTGACAAGTATTTCAAAGTTTGATTTTATCAAGATTTTAGATAGGAAGTAAAAGAATCTTTGTCTTTTAAACACTGTTACTGTGACTGTAATGTGGTAATGCCATTTTAAAATATCTTACAAACTTTAAAACTTCATTTTCTGGAAGCAGCTTATGTCTCACTACAGGAAACCTTAAACCCTGGAGGCGTAGTGGTTAAGTACTATGTCTGTGAACCGTTAGGCCCACAGTTCAAATCCGCCCAGTGCTCCTTAGGAACTCTGTGGAGCAGTTCTACTCTGTCCTATAGGGTCTCCAGGAGTCGGAATTGACTCAACAGCAGCGGTGTTTTTGCCGGGGGGTATAGGAAACCCTGGTGGCATAGTGGTTAAGTGCTACAGCTGCTGGCAGTTAAAATCTACCAGGTGTTCCTTGGAAACTATAGGGCAGTTTTACTCTGTCCTACAGGTGACTGTGAGTCAGCATTGACTCAATGACACTATGTTTCTTTTTATAGGAAGTTCTGGTTGCATAGTGGTTAGGTCCTACTGCTACTAACAAAAAGTCCAGTTAGAATCTACCAGGCATTCCTGGGAAACTATATGGGGCAGTTCTACTCTGTTCTATAGGGTATCTATGAATCAGAATTGGCTCTATGGGCAGTGGGTTCGGATTTTTGATTCTATAAGATAGCTATGAGTTGGAATCCTTTACAACAATGGGTTTGGTTTAGTTACTTGCCCTAGAAAATACATCACGTGCACCACGAAGTATCTACAAGGGAACCCCTTGCAGCATCATTTGTATATCAAAATATTTAATGTTGCTGCTCTGCTCTCTTACTCCTCAAACTGGAAACAAAGGATGCTAGCTAGCCATCACATTATAGAGATCCACTAATGATCTTCGAAATTCATTCCCTAAAGACACCTGAAACTAGAGCCATAATATTGTGATCATGGTGGAAAATAGCCTATGCAGATAAGCCAACAAACAGAAAAGAACAGACTGGACTTGCAGACACAGTGTGACCATATGGTGTGTGCACTTTATGGTTCTATACAGTTATAGGAGGCTGTCCTACTGGTTTCTTTCTAGACCGGAAAGAAGAGAGTAGAGAGGAGGCGACAGGTGCTCATTTAGAGGATGCTAGAAACATGGAGTGAAAAGGAGGAATGTAGTGTCACTGGATGAGGAGAGCAGATGGAGCTGCAGATAGGGAGGCATGCAAAATTGGTTTGGATTGTATACTTTCTCTTAATCACAATAAAAATAGACAGATGGGGCAGCTCTACTTTGTCTACAGGGTCACTATGTGTCAGAATCAATTTGATAGCAGTGGGTTTTTTTTTTTGCTTTTTGTTTGAGCCTTTATTAGGTAGAGAATGCAAGATGCTTTACATATATTATCTCATTTAATCTTCATAACAATTCTAAAAGGTGAGGATTAACATGGCCTTCATTTCACAAACAAGAAAACAGATTTGGTAAAGGCTTACTAACTGGACAGTGGTAGAGCAGGTACCTGGAGCTAGACTCCACTGATTGCAAAGGTGGTGTTTATTTGTCTCCCAGGCAAGTCATGTCAACAACAGACTATTAACCATTGCAGGAATCTCTTCCCCATTTTATCTTCCCTCATTCTTGTCTCAGCTTTTGCTGCTCTTATTCCCAGTATGGGTAACATTGCTGGGGAAAGTCAACAGATTGGGTCTACAGCAATTTAATGTGTCTAATTTTAGTTAGACTGTCCTTAGTTTCCCAGCAATTATCACATTTGGCTATGCTAACTCTCTGGAGCAACTCTTCAGTGTGGCTCCTATTTTCCTGCAGCTTTCACCACCCCAATCCACTCAGCAATTGCTCAGAATGTACTAGTAATTTTTTCTTTTACCACTAAGACTTGAGATATCTAATGTAGTCCTAAGACCTGCAATTGCTCTTGGTCTATTACTATCTTTTGCTAATTTTAAGCAACCTGCTTCTTCCTTTTCTTTTTACCTCCAAGAAAGATGAGTCCTGCCCTTACAAGGGTACCCCTCAACCTGGTTCCTATTCTCATTCTTCTCTGCTTCCTGTCAGAGTTCATGTCGTCAAGGGTTCTCACAATGTTTTCCTTTTTTCTCCCTGTTTAGCACCTATACATATTCTTCCCCCTCATAAATATCTTGCCCTTGACCTTCCTCCCTCTCAGTTACTACCCTGTTCTCCCTTCCCCTCTTTAGAAAACGTCTATAAAAAGCAGGCTACGTCATAGCTTTCATTTTTCCTGCCACCCACTCACCCTTCAATTCCTTATAATCTAGATTTTATTCTTGGCTGTCCTTCTAAAACTGCTCTCTCAAAGGTCACCAATTACCCTGTCACTGGCAAAACCTACAAATTTTCTCAGGTCTTTATGTAACAACCTTTCCTTCTTGTAATTCTCTCCTTCCTTAGGATTGTGACTAGCATCATTCAGTGTCTACTTCTGAATGCACTAATTTCTTCTTATGCATCTTTTGCTAGCTTCTCTTCTTCCTGTGAGTAAGCACCTAGTAAGTTTCATCAGTCTTTTTCTCTATATAGTCCTCCAGTGTTCCCAATTATTATCTCTATGTATTTATTCTAAAATCCATACCTTAAGCCCAAATGTCCTACTGTCTTGATACTCATAGCAAACTTCCCTCTGGATATTTTCAATTAGGTTAAAAGTATATCTCTATTTGTCCATCTTTTCTAAATGAGATAGGTACTTTAGAAGATCTTTAAAGAATCCATAATGAACGGAGAGGAGACAGTTACAAACTCACCTGATGCAACTGTAGTGGTAATAGTACTAATAGCAATTATAATAATGATAAACTAAACCAAAACCCTGTACACACACACACACATATCCGTAGAACCCATTGAAATTGAGTCAGTTACAACTCACAGTGACCCTATATGAAAGAATAGAAGGACACCCATAGGGTGTCCTTCCAAGGAGCACCTGGTGAACTCAGACTGCCAACAGTTTGGCTGGCAGCTGAACTCTTAACCACTACAACATATATAGTGTTCTTAGGTGCTGCTGAGTCACTTTTGTCTCAGTATCACTCCCATGTGACAGATTTGAACTCTGCCATAGGATTTTCTGGGTTGGAATTACCACAGGAGCTGATCAACAAGGTTTTCTCCCACTAAGCCTCTGAGTAAGTTTAAATCACCAATCTTTAGTTAGCATGCAAGCACTTAATCATTGTCCCATCAGGGTGTCTTAATATAATATTAATAAATATTAATTAAGAATATATATTAATACATACTAACTATAAATATATTAATATATGTATAATATTTATACAATATAATGATATAAATAACATAATATAAATAAATATATAAAATATAATACAAAAATAAAAATACATAATATAAATAATAAAATGTTATCTAATAATATAAATATATATATGTTATTTATAATATATTAGTACTTAATATAATTATGTATGTATAATACACAACATATTATGTATATAATGTAATAATGACAACTAACATTATCGATCCATGACTAAGACGACTACCGACTAAGTTCACGAGCTCATCCTAGACAAAATGATACATATCTCATTGCTTAAAATCACTATGGTAACTTTTGAAGTACTTCCCTTGGCAAGCTGTGCACCGATGTCAGGACCTAGTTCACCCTCAAAATAATTTTGGAACTCTTTTTCTGGAATGGCCATCAGAGCTGTTGTCATATTACCCTTGACGTCCTGAATGCCATCAAAATGTCTTCCTTTCAATATTCTTTTTATCTTTGGTAAAGAAAAAAGTCATTGGGGGCCAGATCAGGTGAGTTGGGAGGGTGTTCCAGTACAGTTATTTGTTTACTGACTAAAAACTTCCTCACATACAACTATACAATTAAGCTCGTGAACTTGCCACTCTACCACTATGTGCAATGGCCATTCCAAAAAGCATTCCAAAATTGCTTTGAAGGGTGGACCAGGCACAAGAGTTTGTGCAAAGCTTCCCAAAGAGAGTACTTCGAAGGCGACTGTAGTGCTATTCAACAGTGAGGTATGTAGCTCTCAGAACAATTAAGTTTACAGACTTAATTTTCTGACTAGTGCAAGCTAACATACTGAGTGCTTTCTATTTAAGAATGTATTCAATCTTTATAGCAACTCTTTGTGGGAGCTACTAGCGTTGTCCTATGAAGGTGTTCTATACATAAATCTTATTATAAATCTTGATAACAACCATAAGGGGTAGTTATTTTTATTTCACCTTCATTTTAAGTTTGACCAAACTGAGGTTTAGACAGGTTAAGTAGACACACAGTAAATCACAGAGCTAGTGTTTGAAGCTGATTCTGTAAGGGTGATGGTGATTGTTATCATTTCTTTGCATGTCACATGTGAAGATTCATGCAAGGTACACACAAAGGTTATCTAATTTTTGGAAGCCTATGAAATTTTCCTTTTGACATATTAGAAAACTAAGGCTTAGACAGATGAAGTCGAAAGCTCCGAGCCACAGAGCTAATCAGCTGCAGAACTGGTGTAATACATTAAAAGTGGTAATAAATTCTTTGTAGTTACTGTCATAAAGAGGTAGAACCTACATTCCCACCACTTAAAGGATTGAGTGGAGCCAGAAGCGAATAAAATCACTCACTTTAATGTCCACTAGGATCTCAAACTCCATATCCAAGCCCGAGTTACTTGTCTTATCCCTCTAAAACAATCCTTTTTAATATGCTTTATTTTGATAAGCCAAGGCTTTAGAATCAAACAGAAAGGGATATAAACCTTGGTTCCACTTCTAATCATAGCCATCCCCCTAGTCTCTGAACTGAATCCACCTTATAGTGTCAACTCTGGTGCCCTATTTGTTACGTGCTACCGCTGCTAACCAAAAAAATTGGCAGTTCGAATCCACCAAGTGCTCTTTGGAAACTCTATGGAGCAATTCTTTTCTGCCCTATAAGGTCATTATGACTTGGAATCAACTTGCAATAATAAATTTATGTATAGTATTGCCTCATTAGTCTTCCCTAAATACAATTCTGAAGTTATTTCCCTGTTCAAAAGTTTTCAGTGGGTTTCCACCGTGGGCTCAAGCATGTACAGCGTCTTCTACTATTTCTTTAGTTATGCTCTAAATTTTAGCCACAGTGACTTCCTTGTTGTTTCTCCACAGCTGCCCTCCAACTACATCCTCATGCTTTTCTGAGCCTGGCTTTGCTCTTCACTTAAAATGCTCCTCCCACCTCAGTTCAATATGTCAAAGTAATAACCATATAATAATATATCAAAACTGAATACCGTCTGTCACAGATTGAATTGTGTTCCCTAAAAAATCAGTAGAAATTTGGATGGGCCATAATTCCTGGTATTGTGTGATGTTGCTCCATGGTGGATTCCTGCCTCAATGATGTTAATAAGGGTGGATGGGTGGCAGTCATTGGTGGAGAAAGATTCAATGTGTAAGATGGCTTTGTGCCTTAAGGTGGTCTCTTGAGACATAAAAAAGAGAAGTTAGCAGAGACATTTAGGGACCTCATACCATCAGAAAGAAAGCAGTGGCAGGAGCTGAGCATGTCTTTTGGAAAGGACTGGGGTCCCTGTGCCTCAGGAGCCTCCAGTCCAGGGGAAGACTGATGACAAGGACCTTCCTCCAGTCCCAGTAGAGAAAGCCTTTCCCTGGAGCTCACACCCTGAGTTTAGACTTTGAACTTACCGGACTGTGACAAATAAAATTCTTTTTAAAGCCATCCACTTGTGGCATTTCTATCAAAGCAGCACCAGATAACCAAAACACCATCTCTTCCATGCAGTTTTTCTCGGTGCCTTCATTCAGATGGAAATGATTTTTCCCTCCTTTGAATTTTCCATGACACTTTTTTGTTTATTTTTCTTATGATTTATTCATAGTATGTTACAGCTATTCATAAGAAATTGTCATTCTTTTTATTAATGAAGCTTACTAAAAATGTGTCTAAAAATGAGCCGTCCCAGCAATAAGGTACCGGATATTACGGGCTCCTTGCTGTCTTGCATGCCATTACCTGTCTTCAGGGCGATAAGGATTGGTGCACGACGTCATTCAGCCATCTGGAAGGAAATGCTTCAAACTAATCTTTCACTATGTCCTCCCTAGTTTCTTGCCTAAGTCATCAATCATCAAGACAGGAGGTGTTAGCTCATAGCCAGTTTTGAGGTTACTAAATTTATGCTGGTCTTTCTCAAGGCTGAGTCCCCCTCTTAGCATCACCATATGGGACTCTTGGGATGTGAATGTTATGTTTCTCATTGGTTTTGCGGGGATGGCTCTGACACAAAGCCTCTCAGTCCTGCAGCCCCAGTTTCCCTCTGTTGTTGGAAAAACTGTACTTTTCAAGGCTCCAATTTCAAAATCATTGTATAGAAAAACAGACTAAAGCACTGATTAGTCAAAAAATTCTCCAAGTTCCCACAGCTAGTGAATGGTAGAGCTGGTGCTCAAACACAGGCAGTCTTTCTCCCAAACCAACTACTGTATTTACAAGTTAAAATACATAAAGGACCCTTTTTATATTGCTGTGCCATCTAAACTTCTTCTACTCAGTTTACATTTCCACTGTAACAATGTCAATAATCCAAGGGTTTATTTATTTATATATTTTTAAGTTAAAACAGGATATCATTGATTTGGTCACTTGCAAACAAAGAATATCTGTTAGGGTTGGTCAAACCCATTAGTAGACACTTTCATCACAAAGGAAACTAAACTGGGGTCTGGAATCTAGATCACCTTCTGAATAGCAAATGGCATTCTTCAGTTCTGCTTTCATTGATTAGTTGTTCCACTGTAAAGTGTACATTTATTTTATGTAATAATCATAAGGTCTCTCGTCTTCAGATGGTCTCACTTCTCTGACTCCCATTCCACAACTATGCATGTGTTGCTTTTTTTCTTTGAAAAATGCAGTTTACTACTGAGACACTTTCTGTTTAACTAAGAACATATGATAGAGTTAGTATAGCATAAAGATATTAGCATGGGGATGAAAAATTCCTCTCTGATTAAATGCAGGCCTGGCAGACTGAATCACTTGTCTCTTGGGACATGCTGAATTAGCGCTAATCAAGATGAACGTGTTGTCAGAAGTAGGTATACGCAGCACTCATTTATTGAGGCCACTTGCCTCCAGTGATGCTACCATTACAAAACTCGAGAAGGTCATGCTGTTTTAGACACCCACGCACAGCCTAGCACCAGATAACAAAGTCTTTCCGGCATTATTTCAAGCAGAGGAGACATGATGGCACCCACTAGAGAAGGCTCAGAATCCCCGAAAAGGGAGGGACAGGGATGCAGAATACGACAGGAGCAATGCATAGACTGGTTTTTATGGTGCCACAGCCATTCAGTTGTCTTTTGCGAACCCCCAAACCAAACCCAGTGCTGTCTGACTCACAGTGACCCTACAGGACAGAGTACAACTGTGACGAGAAGCAAGGCTGAAATTAATCTTTGCAAAATGAGCAAAATCTGGGCAGAGTCTGATTAACACTGTTAAAAACAGCTCCTGTACAACCTTGGACATCCTGAATAAAGAGCTGGCAATTTCACTTAGCTGCCCAGGGAACCTTTCTGTGTCTACCCCAATCCTCCGTGTCTTATCCCACATGCTTCGTTTTGACAAATCCAGTGTCATTACTATTCAACAATATTTATTGAGCAAGAGCCCTGAATAAAATAAACACAGTCCCTGCCCTCATTAAACCTGTAACCTAGACTACAGAAGACTTCTCCACTCTTCCTGTGTAAAGTACTTAGATAATGCCAGGCACATAGAGTGCTGCTGTTAGGCACTGTCAAGTCAATTCCAACTCACAGGGACCCAATGTGACAGGGTGCAACTGCCCCATAGAATTTCCCAAACTGTAATCTTTATGGAAGCAGATAGCCCTCAGTCTTTCTCCTTGTGGAGCCCCTGGGTAGTTTCAAATCATTGACAGTTTGGTTAATAGCTAAGCACTTAACCACTTTATTACCAGAGCTCCTGGAATATATATACCCAGCCACTGCTGTCGAGTCGGGTCCAATTCATAGCAACCCTAGAGGTCAGAGAAGGATGCCCTATAAAGTTTCCAAAGAGCAGCTAGTGGATTTGAACTGCTAACCTTTCAGTTAGCAGACGTAGCACTCAACCCACTACACCACCAGGGTTTCTGGCACATACATAGAAAGTGTTACATAGACATTCATCTTATTACAGTACTTATTTTTCTTCTCATTGCCTCTGGCCTGGATTTGTCATTGCTGCTCAGATTTAGATCTTGATTGGACTCTGATTTTGCTACTTGGCACTTTCTTATATCACCATGAACTCCATGTTCTTTGACCAACGGTCACTTTGTCTTTCTCTCTCCCTCACACGCATGCATATTGTACCCTGCCCCCAGAAACAGGGTGGTTTAGTGGGTAAGTGCTATGGCTGGTAACCAAAAAGATCAGCAATTCAAATCCGCCAGGCGCTTCTTGGAAACTCTATGAGGGCAGTTCTACTGTGTTCTATAGGGTTCTAAACGGCAGTGGACTTGTGCTCTGCGCCCAGTTTTAGAGCTTAGTTTCAGCACCTCAGATTTAAATGGATGCTTCGCAACCTTAAGATAATGAATTTATACCTTAGCTGCAACTGAAAGGGGGAAAAATCACTATCTGCTCAAAAAATTAAAAATGTGTTTGAAAGAATAATAGTACGGGTTTATCTGCTGAAAACAGACCATTAAATAACCAAAATTAATTACTTGAAATTTTGTTTCCATTTAAAGCTAAGTGTTGAATGAGCACTTGCCCTACTGAGGGATTATATACGTTTTTCCAGTCAGCAGGATGTTGCTCAAAAAGTGTTTCCAAGGAACATGAGTTACTATGATTTTACACTTGCCAAAAAAGAACTACAATTCCTGTTTTGCTGCCAGCAGAGGCTCAAATGCTTCTGACTGTGTCAGATCTGACTGGAAACAGAACCACTGAGTGAATGAATCACTGAACAAAATTATTTTTTAATAACGGTGTTATGTAGGGCACAGAGCTAGGCCCCTGGCTTCCAGCAGCTTGCAGCGTGACAGGGAAGGCAGGACACAGACGCTCATACACAAATATGCACATATACAGATGTGCATTAAAAGACAGCCTACACCGTGTGCGAAACGAGTAGCAGAGCCTAGTACTGCTCAGACTACCTAAATTGGAACCCCCAAACGGAGTATGGACCAATTGCTAATACCGTTCTGCCCTGAAGGGAATTTTAGAGCTAACATCAAAGCAGGGGTGATTTTCTCAGGATTTTTACACTAGAGTCATGGTGTCACAGTGGTTAAGCACTCAACTGCTAACCAAAAAGTTAGTAGTTCAAACCCATCAGCCTCTTTATGGGAGAAAACACACAGTCTGTTTCACTAAAGCTTATACAGCCTTGGAGACTCTGGGGGCAGTTTTACTCTGTCCTACAGGGTCCTTATGAGTCATAAACAAGCTGTATGGCAATGAATTTGAGTCTTTTTTTTTTAATGGTACAGTAGCATTTCAACAGTGCCTACAACATATGACAATATAAAATAAGAGGTGTAGTAGACAATTTTTTTCCTAACTGCTCAACATCTGTTTACCTTACTTTCAATAACAGTCCCCAGTGTGTGTTTAAGGATTAATCTTCTCTTGCTCTACATGGTTTCTGTTCAGTAAATTCCACTTCCAGACCTGGTCAAACACGGCATCATTTCATTCCCAGTCCACAAGCAGGTCAATGATGCCAACAAGACTCACAGATTTTCGCTGGAGTGGCACGAGTGGCAGACTCCTTTCCTTTGGACTGGAACCAGAAAGGATGGGAAGGTGGGGCCACTGGAGCTCGCTTGTCACCACAAGGAGTGTGAGAATGAAGCCTGAAAATGTCACACATGGATCCTAATAAGGAGATTCGAATCATGTAAGAGGTAGACAGAGGCCAAGAACCTCTTACTCCTGTTTGTTTGTTTGTTTGTTTGTTTGTTTTTTCTGAATCAATCAATTCCTTTCCTAAGCTAGATTGTGTCTGATGGTTTTTTGGTTGTGTGTGTGTCAGTATGTGTCTGTGTCTATGTGGTTTTTTTGCCTACCACAGCTGGCAGAGGTGGTAGGTTTTATCTCAGGCAAACAGCGGTTAATGCAGGAGCTAGACCTTAAGGGAAACTCCCTTTCGAAGCCACCGAGTCAGCTTCATTCTTTCACTAGAATCTCTACAACTCCGATGACTGCAGCCAGGGTTATTGCTCCCTCTGCCAGGAAACTCGAGTCACATTTCCTCTACCACCCACTTGGCCCTGGAATTGCCCAGGCGCCTGTACGACTGGCTGGGACTGTGTCACCCTTTCCCACACTCCCACCTCATGGTACTACCACGGGCGGCGTGACCTGGGGAAGCCATCCTCTCCTCTGACTGCCAGCACTGCTGCAGTCATTTTTCTCAGCAGTTTTCCACGGAAGGCTCTTGCCTGCCCGTGGAAAATGTGGGCATCATCTCCTGGTGTTAATGGTCTGTGGGCAGTTAATAATTGTTAACAGTTGTTGAGTGCATGTTAGGAGGCAGTCACTGCTAGAGCTTATGTAGATTACTTCATATAATCCTCTCAACAACTCTGACATGTAAGTTTAATGTACCTACTTTATGGATGATGATACATTTCTAATGTACATAACCAACAGGTGACAGTATCGTGAGGTTGGAAAGAATATTATCTCCTCCTTTGAGTTTTGACCATGCTTTTTCAGTCTTTAGCAACTGATACTGATAAATCTGCACATCATAGGGTTGGGGAAAGGAGAAAGGGAGCCCAAGGTCAGGAAGAGACCAAATAATTCAATTAAGCAGAGATGAAGTAAAAGAAAATATATATTATCTAGTGCAGAAAACAGCAGAACTATAATGTGTAGTTACAAGAAAACTGACATTTTCCTGAAGTCACTCATAGCAAAGACTAATTCTAGAAAGACGTAATGCCCCACAAATGTATGTCTCTTTTTTCTTTTTCAGGTCTATCACTACAGAAACATCACCTTGTTATGTGTTCTGCCCGCATGGCTTTCTGATCCGTGTGTCCATTACATATTTATTTCATTAACTCACTTATTTAGCAAATATTGATTGCATATTTACTGCCTATCAGTGTTGTGGATTAAACTGTGTTCCCTCAAATACAGAGTAGTGTTCTAACCCCTCTATCTGTAGATATGATCTGCTTGGAAGGAGGGTTTCTTAGTATGTTAATTAACTCATACGGAGTAGAGCATGTTCTAAATCTGAACATTCTGACCTTAAAAAGAGCAGATTAGACACAGACACAGGGAGAAGACAGATACTTTCTGACAAAGGAGTAAATCCACAAATCCAGAAACTCCAAGGATTGCCGGTTACCCGAAGAGCCCTAGCGGTATCATACTGAAGCACTCAGCTTGACCAGAAAGTCTGCTGTTCAAACCCACCAGTGGCTCTCTGGGAGAAAAGACCTGGCAATCAGCTCCTGGAAAGTTTACAGCCCAGGAAACTCTATAGGCAATTCTATTCTGTCATATAGTGTTACACTGAGTCAAAATAGATTCCACAGCACATAATGATAATAACCCATTGCCGTTGAGTTGATTCTGACTCATAAAGACCCTAGGACAGAGTAGAACTGCTCCATAACGTTTCACAGGAATGGTTGATGGATTTGAACTGCCAGCGTTTTGGTTAGCAGACAAGCTCTTAACCACCTCCCTACTAGGGCTGCACGATAAAAGCAGAGGCTGATTTAAGGAGCGCTGGTCAAGTGATGGTTAAGAGCTTGGATGCAAACTAAACGGTCGGTGGTGCAAACGCATTCAGTGGCTCCACAAGAGAAAGACCTGGTGATCTGCTTCCAGAAAGAATGCATACAGCCTTGAACACCCAGTGAGGTCCGTGGGATTGCTATGAGTAAGAATCGACTGAAGGCACTTGACAATCAAGTCTGAAACAGACACAGGAACACTTCCTCCTACAGTCACACCCCAAAGTGGGACTTCCAGTTTCCCGAACTGTGAAAAACTAAATTTCTATTTTTTTAAGCCACCTATTGGTAGTATTTCTGTTATGACAGCTCAAAGTAACTAAGGCAACCAGGCACTATATCTGACACAGGTATGTAGTGGTAGGGGAGAAAGGTTGGTACGCTTGCCTTAGTGAAACTTGCAGTATCTATCTATTTATCAAACAAATAGAAGTCAACTTACAATTGAAGTAAATGTTTTAAAAGAAAGGTCTGGTGTGCTACCCGTGAGAGCCTACAATGGGTGAAGTGAAGGAGGCTCGGGCAGCCTACGTAAGGAAGTGACAGGTAAGGGGTACTACCTGTGAGCGCCTATGATATTGGCTAGGCATCTGGCAGCCTTTGCCACGTCTTTACCGTATAATCAGGTATAATGAGGTGAAGGGAGACAAAGATGCGGGATGGTTAAGGATCTGGAAAAAATGTAGCATTGCTGTAACCCAAAGATGCCAGATGTAGGGCCAGACCATGTAGGGCCTTGAAGACTGTGAAGGATTTCAGTTATATTTAAGAAGGAGATTTAGATTATTCAACGTGTATTTTATAGAGATATGTCTCATTTAAATCACTGTTTCTGATCTTATTGTGAGAGGCTCTGAGACAAGGAACAGGTTTATTTCAACTAAGATTATTCAAGACTTTATTCTCAATTCTAGGAAAAAAATAATAAGACCGGCATCCTAGGCAAATGAAAATATGACATATATTTGGAGGACATTCATTTAAGTTCTCAGTGCTCACATTGTCCTAGACACTCCCCTTCATTATTTTCATTCCAAATTTCTCAACCCTTTTATGTCCTCTACCTTGAATCTCTGTGCTCCCCACAACCCACCCAGACCTACTGTCTAAGCCTGCCCTTCCTCACTCTTTCCCCAACTCAGCATCATTCTCCAACCCTAGCTCCCAATCAAAATGTACATCTCTAGTCTCACTCCCCAGGCTTTCTGCTATTTTATGGTTGTGATTATACGGTAAAGATGTGGCAAAGGCTGCCAGATGCCTAGCCAACATCCACTTGTCCCTTTTCCTTCAGTATTAGAATCCTGATTGTACTGATCTAGAATGCTACAGTTTTCAGCCTTCCTTGAAGGTAGATGTGGTCATGTGACTACATTTCAGAAAACAGACATTAGCGTTCAGTGTTAAATGGCAGCTTCAAGAAGCCTCCCTGGAAAGGTAGTTAATGTGCACCCTCTGCCTCTTTTTCTTCTCTGTCTCCTTCAGATTTCTATTGGTTAAACTATAGACATGGTGGTCGCAGACACAGGAGTCATTTTGATTCATAAGGTGATCTTAGGATGGAAGCCACTAAGACACACCAACAAGAAAGAAGGAGCCTCCATCATGGATGGTATTGTGAAGCAGAGATGCCTTACGGACAATACACTGCGTCCCTCTGCAGAGGAACAAACTTTGATTTTATTTAAGCCACTGTTGTTTGGAATGCATGTTATCTTCTGCTCAACTTAACTCTAACTTGAACAGTGGGCTTCACGGAAAGTTCCTACAAAAAAGAACAGACCGTTCGTATGCACCCTTTTGGCTCTTCTCTTTCTCCTTGTATCGGCAGCTATCTTAGCCAGTGAGGTAATCTTGAAGATAATAGCTAGAAAGATGCCTGACAATGTGGAACTGCCATGCCAGCAGTTGGTAAGAGAGAGATAAACTTCTCTCTTATTGAAGCTGGTGTTATTTTCTTTGCTACTAGCAGCTGAAGGAAACCCTGATAATGACGTGATTAAGTGCTACAGCTGCTAACCAAAAAGTCAGCAGTTTGAATCCACCAGGTGGTCCTTGGAAACTCTGTGGGACAATTCTACTCTGTCCTATAGAGTCACTTTGATTCAGAATTGACACAATAGAAGTGGGTTTGTTTTTTTGTTGGTGTTATCTAGCAGCTGAAGAAAATTTATAATTGCAAAATCTATCCACTTAACCCAGCAAAAGAAATTTTAAGTTGCTGAAAACTTTTTGTGATTATCACTGTTAATGCTAGCATCATATTTTATTGGGCAGGTATACCATGATTTAACCATCTAGGGCTCAACTATGAGATGTTTATGTTTTCTTTCCATTTTATTGTCATCCTAATACAGACTTAGAAAACTATTCCATGTTAAAGTGTGATTATGTTGGTGAACATGAATCTACTAAAGGCCACTTATGTTATTAAACTACATTCTATCCCCTGCCCCAATTATAGCCCCAAACCAAATTAACAGACCTGCATTCTTCTCCCTGTCTCTGGGAGAGAAAGCCAATTATTTCAAGGACCTCAAAGAAATAATGATATTTTGGGAAGTTTACACTGTTCGGTAAGATGTAATGGAATCTTGTGACTCCCTGTTATTGTTCTGTGACAATCTTTAGATGCCAATCCCTTTGAAATCTGGCTATAAAAACCACTGAAAATGTAACCCAAGTGACAGTTTTTTGGAGAAACTATTCTCACTGCTCCACCAGGTTTGCTGGCTTATCTGTTAATAAAGCATTACTTGCACCCTTCGCTGTCTCTGAAGTTTTTGGCTACAGTGACAGGCAGAATGAACTTGCTTTGGTTCAGCAACAATTATGACAGATGTCATTTCCTACCTAAAGTCACAT
The DNA here is from genome assembly GCA_028571685.1 of Heterohyrax brucei. Classification (NCBI taxonomy): domain Eukaryota; kingdom Metazoa; phylum Chordata; class Mammalia; order Hyracoidea; family Procaviidae; genus Heterohyrax; species Heterohyrax brucei. Next base: position 94,412,950 of record CM053146.1, read on the forward strand.
TTTTCATTTTCTTCTTTCCATCATTGTGAAGAAAGTTAGATTGAGTCTGAATCCATGCAATGCCCTTAGAGTCACCCTTTTGATGGCCAAAAAAAAGAGAATATAGGTAACCTATCGACGGCACTTGGCTGGCATACAAAGAATTAACCTCATTCTATTCCAGCAGTAGTTTATGGTAACTTCCCATGATTCTCCTCCTACAGATTTGAAATCCTAGTCTCCAGCATTTCTCATTCCAATTTTTTGCTTGATGTCTAAATTTTATTCAGTTGCCCTGACTACCAAGATTTTTATTTTCCCTTAGACACTAGATCTCTGGCTTTTGCATTTCTTATACCTGGAGGCTGGTTTTACCTAGTCCTGTGTCTGTTGTAGCCAATTCCTCGAACAATAACCCATAAACATTTCCCATGAAAACTCCTGTGGTATGTTCAAGTTGCCTAGGTGAGTTTTGTTTCAGTGTGAGATACACGAAATTTCTGAGTTCCTGGGCCTCTTACTGCAGGCATGATCTTTTCCGGGGGAGCTTTCACTTCCCCCAGCTTTGGTCCTACTGGCTGTAGATCCACATTCCATCTGTTCTGAGTGATCGGAGCCAGAGACTGGCCTCTATTCACATGTTACTTTGCCTTGTTTTCAGATGAGATTCCTAGGATATTTGAGCGATTTGTCCTGCTTGACCATCATTTACACTCTGCACTTCAAAAGCCTCTCCCACTCTCATCCCATGTCTGTAACAGTCCCTATGATCCAGCTTTGCCTTTGGACTTCGGATAATTGCCTTCCACTAGACTGAATGTTCACTATCCAAAATTGGCTTCTACTTTTTAGTCCTTTATTCTGGACTGGAAATTTCTGCCTTAGTTAACCACCAATCTTGTTAGGTTTTTTTGTTTGTTTGTTTGTTTGTTTTACTGATGCCTGTTGTTTTACTGATGCCTCTTTATCTTAGAATTAACTTTCCTTACTCTAAATTTGCTACATTTAAGGTACTTTGGTGGAGCTCAACCCACAGGTCTTTTCAGGTTTCTAGGGGCCAATCATGCAACCAAAGCTGCTATTTCTTTTATAGAGAGATAATCACAAAAAAATTTGATGGGTTGCTGTAGATCCACCCAATTGCTCATTTGAAAAATCAAACTGGCAAAAGTTGTCAAGGTAGACATACTTATGGCAATGAACAACAACAACAAAAAAAACAGTAGCTGCTGAGTCGCGTTATGTAAAAAACACCTCATGGCATTTGATTCTTCGATTATGGAGATAAGGGTCATAGTTTCACGTGACAAGCCCTGTTAATCAGCCTAACAATGTATTCAGTGCTTCTGTTCTACATCCTAGTTTGTTGCATACTGTCTGGGGTCCTAAAAGCTTGCAAGTGACCGTGGGAGGCACAACAATTAGTCTCTGTTTACATAGAGGGACAGAGAAAGGAGAGTCAGGAATAGGAGTAGGAAATGGAAAGTGTGCCCATAAAAAAACGGCTTCATTTTCCCGGACACCAGAAGAACTGGATGGTGCCTGGCTAACATTGCTGAACATTTTGATCAAAGACTCTATACAAGATCAGAAGGAAGAAAATGCAGAACAGAATTTCAAGTTCTTAAAGACTGTGGACTTTCTGGAGCTGTGGAAGCTGGATGAAGCCTAAAATTATTGCCCTAAAATAATCTTTAAATCTTAAACCAAAAATACACCGTAAGTTGTCTTAAAACCTACAACAACAAAACCAACCCACTGGTATCAAGTTGATTCCCATTCATAGCAACCCCACAGGGTTTCCAAGGATGTAAATCTTTACAGAAGCAGATAGTCATATCTTTCTCCTGCAGAGTGGCTAGTAGGAACTTGCCAGCCTTTTGGTTAACCGTCAAGCACTTCAACCACTGTACCACCAGAAGTTCTCTTAAAACCAAGCAATAGTTCAGCTTAACTAATAAAAAAATATCTGCCTTGCCCATTAAGCTGTTTTAGGTACTATCTACATGGGATGAAAAACCCCTCGGTAACGCAGTGGTTAAGAGCTAGGCTGCTGTAAAAACAGCAGGCAGACAGTGGCTGACCTCTAACTTCACAAGGGATAAAGAAAATTAAATCAAAGCCCAAGGCTGATTCCCATGAAGCTGAGGTCAGACATGCCACCTCTCTCTGCCCTCTTTACCAATTCTGACATCAACCATTGCTTCCACTGCACACTGCACTTTCTGTGCTGGGTTCGATAATTCATAGCAACGGTCACACAGAATTCACAGACAGTACTCAAGATCGTGGGGCTTATTAGTGAGATAACAGTTACAATTAAGGTTCAGGGATGCTCAGGATACAGCTCTTCCATCAGGACAGCCTATTCCCAACTGTACTTGCAAGCACATTTCACCCTGCCCAAAGGTACTCAGCTTTCTCTCTCCATGGGCCAGAAAGCCTACCGTATCATCCCCTGCTGCCCAATCTCTGCTGCTAGGTCTTTCCTGCTACACCTTGCTGCCTTCAGTGTTAGAGCTTTCTGTCTTGGTCTCCAGGTTCCAAAAGCATCTCACTCAGCACAGGGATCCCAAATCTAAATGATGTGCTGGCTCCTGACTGTTCTTTTTCTTGGTAGTGGTGGGATCCTCTTGATTTTCTGCCTCAGGGGTGGCTCATTTCCAGCCTAGTGGGATGGAAAAATTGACCAGTCTTTTTTTGTGGGCCACAATTACTCTTCATACAGTTCCACTTAATCACCTAGGTAAAAATTACAAGACCAGAGAAAGAAAGACCACTCAAAGTGATCCATCATACCGCAGCTGGAATTCAAAAGACTAGCAGTTCCAATTCAACCGCCACTATGTGCAAACCCTATGAGGGAGTCCTACTCTGTCTTATAGGGTCCCTGTGAACTGAAATCTACTATATGACAACAGATTTTTTGTTTTTTAATGGGATCAAATTTAAAAAGGGCAACTTGAAAGATTAGACAAGAACTTCAGGGGGTGCAGTGAATTTACATTAATGGGGAAGGAACAACTCAGAAAAGGAGCGTGAGAGAGGTTGCACAAATCGAGGAATATAATGTCCCTGAACTAAAGAATATAGAAACTGTTGAAATTGCTGTTATGTTTTGCTGTGAATATTTTCAACAATAACTATATCAATATTTTTTAATATTGATCTGACAAAACTTGAACAGCCATGAGATCAATCCCAGAAACATTCTAAGAATATTAGTGGCAACATTCAGACAACACAAAGGCTTATATTAATGATGAAGTTAATTATGTACCTGGATCATCTCTAAGCATTCAAATCCTTATTAATCATTATGCTAATCATATGAGCTATATGCTACTATAGCCCTATTTCATATATCTAGATAACCTGGCTTAGAGACTTAAGTAAACTCTTCCAGTGACATGGCAGGGTAAAGTAATAGAGAAGTCTTTCTGCTACCAATCCTTAAAACTGTGAGATAAAATAAAACCAAAAAATATGTCAGCTTGTAAGAAAGAAATGGAAATCTCTAGGTGCCCACCAGTAAAGAAGAACTGAATCTTGGTGTGATGAAGTGAGCTCGAAATAGACCTTAAAGTCTAGGGATTTAAATTTCAACACTCAACCTAAAAAAATAAATGATGTGCAGATTTGGAAATGAGTTCTCTCTATAAAATAGAACTCACAGAAGTCTCCACCCTCAGTGAAAAGAGAGCTAGAAGAAGTTTGCCCATAAGCTCTGGCAGAGAGCAAGGAAATATCTCTGCCTCACACTGTTATTTTCTTTTTTTCCCCCTTACAAAACTGAAGCCTTGAATCTGCAGATGTCGAATATGAATTTACACGACTAGCATTAAAGGAATTCCAAGGTAAGACAATTTACGCATTATTTTGGTTCTAGATCAATGATATTCTGGGATACAAGAGAAAAACCACTCTGAATAGCATATAAATAAGGCCACAGGATGTTCCCACAGCAAAAGCAATCTCTGAGGAATTACACGACACATGAGGAAATAATCTGTCACAAGTGAGAGTTACCAGATTGTTTAAATGGGAAGATTAGCACCTTTAAGAACTTGAGAAAATAAAATAAATGAAATAGGCATTTTGAAAATAAGTGAGCACATAAAGAAGAGAAACATAAGGAAAAAACAAACTACAAAGAAAAAGAAACAGGGACATTTGCAAGGAACCAGATAGAACATCCAGAAAAACAAAAATATAATCACTGAGAGGTTATGTAACTTGCTCAAGTTCCCTCAGCTAGAAAGTGACAGACTGGAGCTTAAAATTCATCTTTATTTGCCCAGAGTATACGTTCTGCATATGAGGCCACACTACCTTAGTGATTACACCACCCACAGACAAAAGGTGAAGCTAAGGAACTCCACAGGAGAGTTTACTCTGTTGACTTGGTAAAATCTCTCTAGACTAAGGATATCACTAAAAATCGCATGCAACAGCTTAAGAGAAAACACGGAACCTTTGCTTTTTGATAGGTAATTAACGGGTTACAAAAAAAAAAATTCTGAGATCAATACCTTGAAAAGAAAGATTTTTATAAACCACAAAGTGAGTAGACTCAAGAATGACTACAGCAATGAGTGACAGAAGTCATCTACTTTTCCTTTAAACTTCTAAATTGTTTGCTGCTTGGTGTGTATGGTTATTTGAAGGAGTGGACTAGAAGTCTAAGTAACGTTACTGGGTGGAGCTGGATCACAGAGCTGGGAGGTGACATTAGAAAAGAGAGCTGAAGGTATTTACTATAAAAGTCAGCTTCTGCTCCAGTTAGCTCTCTTCTCCTCCCTAACTGTTGTACCAGTCCTCATAGACTGAGAGAGTATTTCTTCTGGTATATTGCTCCAGACTCAGCTAAACCCAACCCACTGCCTGCTGTCCAGTCAGTTCTGACTCATAGTGACCCCATAAGGTTTCCAAAGCTATAAATCTCTACAAAAGCTGACTGCCACACCTTTCTCCTGAGCAGCCGTTAGTGGTTCCTAACTGCCAACCTTTCAGGTAGCAGTTACTTTAATTCCCGTACCACGCAGCAGGACTAGCAATAATCAGATCCTGGAAGCACATCCACATCCAGGTCGAGCAGCTAGATTTTTATATCACAATTTTGCTATGAGTTTGCTGTATCGGACGTTGTCTCAGTCATCCAGTGCTGCTGTAACAAAAATATATATAACAAGTGGATGGCTTTGACAAAGAGAAATTTATTCTCTCACAGTCTAGTAGGCTAGACACCAAATTCAGGGTGCCAGCTCCAAGAGGACGACTTTCTCTCTACTGGCCCTGGAGAAAGGTCTTTGGGAACATCTTAGCAAAGGAACCTCAGTTCCCGATGGTGTGCTCTGCTCTGCTTTCTCCATGATATGAAACTCTCTACTTACTTCCCTTTCCCTTTATCTGTTATAAAATAATAGGTGGTAGAGGCCACATCCTAGGAAAACTCCCTTGAATCCAGGATGTGGCCTTACTCAGGGTGTTATAGGTCCACCCTAATCCTCTTTACCATAATTCCATCTTGCCCCATTAACCACAAGCAGAGATTAGGATTTACAACATGAATGAAAATTACAATTACAAAACAGAGAACAACCACATAAGACTGGGAGTCATGGGCCAGCCAAATGGAATGAACACTTTTGGGGGACACAATCCAATTCATGACAGATGCTTAACAAATAAATCATTGTACTGAAGTAATGTATTCTCCAGTGAAAGACCTGCAAAGATTTGTTATTGTGACCTTTTCAGAGAGTAGCATTATCCAACGGGTATTTATTTCCATAGTCTCAGGATTTCAATGGAGTTAAAAATCTCATACTTTTTTTTAACCGTATCTCATGCAAGTCATCTTATGCACAAAGAGTTCAAAAGGTTAAAGAATGCACAGAAGAACAAAACATGAGAATTAGGTGGTTGATGCCAGGTGGTAAACAGTGATCAAATGAACATGATAAACCTCTCCTTCTCGGTCATTCCTGACTACGGGGCAGATTGCATGTTTGCACCTCCAAATATGCTAGAACTTTTAAAGTGCTTGTTAAAGCTGAACTATACTGTGGGCTGGTTCCTGGTGGGTACCCTAACATGGCTTTGCTGTGCTTGAGATGAATGGAGGAATCTGATGCACCGGCTGCACCCTTTCTTCTCCAATCCTGAGCCAAGTAAGCTGAGCAGAGGGTATACACTTGGCCAGGAACCCTATCATACTGTCCCCTCATACCTTTCAGAGGATGTGCTTTGTCCTCATATCACGACTGCTTGAGATAAAGAGGTTAAATAGGCAGAGGCTAAAGGGCTTCCAGCCTCACTTGGGATTGGATTTAGATTAAAAATGTGATCACCCACTCCACAAATGCCACTGGCAGCACTATGGGTAGAGAAAAACAAGCCCTGGTAGTACAGCAGTTAAAGCTCTCAATTGCTAATCAGAAGGCAGTTTGCTTCCATAAAGATCAAACCTTGGAACCCCTATGTCTTATGGAGACAGAATCGACTCACAGGCAATACATTCATAGGTAGAGAAAAGAGGTCTTTTTCCTAAAAGAACTCATTAATTTAAGAGAAGAAGGGAGATATGCAAAAGTGAAGAGGATAATTAGAACCAGAAGGGTTTAGGGAGGGACTGTAATTTCAGACTTGTGTTTCAAATAAGCACCCTGAAATGAAGGGAAAAAAGAGTTTAAGTGCTCTTATATGACTAATAAGAATTGCTCTTGGCTTTTTTCTTTCTGTATCTGCACTATAACTTGATTTTAGTTTTTGTCAGGTAACCAGAAGCTGAAAAGTTAAGGGCATTGACTAAAATGAGTTTGTCTCTTTTTGAGTCCAGCATGTCCTCAGCAACAGAACCTAGCTGATCATTCAGAGAGCAGCTCTGGAAGAGTGTGCCTGGGCTGCTAAAGTCCCTCCACAAGAGAAGGCAGCCTGACCATCCTTTCAGGCCGTAATCACACTCTATTCCAGTGGTCAGCCACAATTAACTGTACATTGTGCTCCGGTGTAAAAACAAACACGGGGAAAGTGCAGTATCTGGTGTATGCCACAGGCATTCTTTGCATTTTAGATACTTTTTTTGAATGGTATCAAGGAAGAGAAAGCCTTGCGCTCACCCAAAACAATACGAGGCTGTAACAGGCAGCCAACCTGTAATAATACTCCTATCTAGGCTTCAACTTAACTAAGTTTGATAACTTTTGGTATCAAAAACAGAAGCTGTACAAAATAAAGCATTAAACCGACTGCCATCAAGACAATTCCAACTCATAGCAAACCTATAGGGCAGAGTAGAACTGCCTCATAGAGTTTCCAAGGAGCGTAAGGTGGATTTAAACTGCCAATCTTATGGTTAGTAGATGTAGCTAGCACTTAGCTACTATGCCACCAGGGTTTCCTTAGTATTGCTTATATTTTCTCTAAAAAACATAAGCAACTTGTATAGAAACTCAAAGCTCCATCTAGATGAGAACCTCGAGAGAAAGGAAAATGATAAGATACATAACTTGTTTCTTGTTTAAATTTCAAAGGGAGAAGACTATTAGAAGGAGACTCTACACACACGTTTACTTACTGTCACACACATTTACCAATGTGATCTGGGGGAAAATATCCATTATATTGAAGATACATTGAATGTAGAATCATAGATAGAAAGTCTAGAAGAAACTATTTAACTTGGTGCCTTTATTTCTTAATTAACAATAACCAAAGTCAGTGCCATCAAGTCAATTCTGACTCATAGTGACACTATAGGACAGAACAGAACTGTCCCTATTGGGTTTCCAGGGCTGTAAACTTTATGGTAGCAGATTGCCTCACTTCTTTTTTGTGGAGTGTCTGGTAGGTTGAAACTACCAACCTTTCGGTTAGCAGCTGAGTTCTTAAGCACTGTGCCACCAGGCCTCCTATTTCTTGATGGAAAGACTGTACTCAAGAAAGCTGTTAAGGTCCCCAGCTGGTGCAAATGGTCTGCACTTGACTGCTAACCTAAAGGCTGGCTGAAACCTAACTAGCGGTCCCAGGGAAGAAAGTCATGATGAGCAGCAGTTCTGTCAAGGTTACAGCAAAAAAAAAAAAAACCCTATGAAGAGTTCCACTCTGTGCCACATGGGGTCGCCATGAGTCAGAATTGACTCTACACACACTGAAACCTAACCAGTGGTACCATGGAAGAAATCATGATGAGTAGCTTCTGTCAAGATTACAGCAAAAAAACTCATGAAGAATTCCACTCTGTAGCACATGGGGTCGCCATGAGTCAGAACCAACTCCACCAAGGAATGAAGGATAATTCATTTTCTCATACGCTACACTCCACAGAAACGCTGGTGGCATAGTGGATAAGTCCTACATCTGCTAACTAAAAGTTGGACAGTTCAAATTGTCAGGAGCTCCTTGGAAACTCTATGGAGCAATTTTACTCTGTCCTATAGGGTTACTATGACTCATAATTAACTCAACAGCAGTGGGTTTGGTTTGGTTTCGGTTTTACATTCTAAAGGCCCTAAAATCCAAGGTCTAAAAAAAATAAAAGAATGAAAAATCTAAAGTCTAGAGACTAAGCTCAAAAGTAGTAACCTGCTCTGCTTAGGGTTAATTTGACTTTTCATTTCTTCCTTTACACAAATATTTCATGTGGCTAATGGAAATAGGACTCACAGTGTGTTTTTTGGTTTTGTTCTTATTCTCTTTAAAGTATTCTGGACTTCAGCCATTGTCATACTACTGGCATGATTTATTACACATCTGCATTCAACTCTGCTGTTGTTAGGTGCCATCAAGTTGGTCCCAACTCACTCTAACCTAGGTCCAACAGAACAAAACACTGCCCAATCCTGTACCATCCTCACAATCATTGCTATTTTTGAGACCATCATTCCAACCACTGTGTCAACTCTTTCATTGAGGGTTTTCCTCTTTTTCACTGACCAGCTACTTTACCAACCATGATATACTTCTCCAGGAACTGATCTCTCCTGACAACATGCAAAGTACCTGAGACAAAATGTCTCCATCCTCTCTTCTAAGGAGTATCCTGGCTGTACTTTTTCCAAGACAGGTTTATTTATTCTACTGGTTGTCTGTCAGGTATTAAATATTCTTCAACAGCAAAGTAATTTATAGGTGACAGTTTTTCTTCAGTTTTCTTTGTTTATCGTCCATACATATGGAAACCAAAACCCACTGCTGTCTAGTCAATTCTGACTCACAGTGACCCTATAGACAGAGTAGAACTGCTTACATAGTTTCCAAGGAGCACCTAGTACATTGGAACTGCCAACCTTCTGGTTAGCAGCCATAGCACTTAACCACCATGTCATCATGCATATAAGGCAATTGAGAATATCCTGGCTTAGGTCACGTGCACTTTAGTCCTCAAAGTGGTGTCTTTGCTTAACACTTGAAAGACTTCTTTTGAGCCTATTTGCCCAGTGCATTGCATCCTTTGAATTCATTTTTTCTTTTAGAGGAAAAATAAAGTTGTATTCTGCATATATTCAAAAGGCAAAAGTAGGAAGCAGACAAGCAAGCTGCTAGATCCATGTCTTCCCAGATCCAAGGAAATAGCTACAGAATAGGCAAGAGCAGGAAAGCTATGCAAGCATGCCTCGTTGTCATAGAACCATGAGTAGTTATTAACATAACAGTACGAGCAAAACCAATGAAAGCTTGAGCTTTTCACAGATCGGCTAGAAACTGCACTCCAAAATTTTGAATCATCTTTTTAACAGTTATTGGTACAAGTTTCAGTAACAACTGTCAGGAGGGTCTCATTGGTACAAGAAATTTTCTTCTCACTATAAATGCTGAAAGAAAAAGATAAGAGTGGAAAGTCTTCTGTGTTCTGGCTTATGTGAAAGTTTCCCTAAGAGATATTGTCCAAAATTATTCCGTCTATTGTCTTTCTACTTCAGGGGCCCAGTTGATATGTCTTATGAGTCCTTGTGAGTCCTGTTTCAGCTGGGTCACATCCTCTATGCTCAAGGACAGGGAATAGTGACTCCAACATTATTTTCTAAATCATTTCCTCCTTTTGATCAGAGATTGGAGATAAAAGTGTTGATAATCAATACCTGGACTAAATCAAGTTCTTAGATGGCAACCATGACAGGTTCTTTAAATTCATGTTGCTGGTTTCCCACCAGATACCATCTGGTTCTTTATCAGGACCTTACGTAAGATTGATATTCTTATCAGTCTCATTGCTGGAGTGAGCAGCCTCAATATACATCAACGTTTTAGCTTAAGGCATTCTTTGCCTTTTAAAGCAAACTTAACTTAGAAGACAAGTTTTCCTGTCTCTAATACTACCAGGACGTAGACCAAAAAAGTGAACTATCCCTTGCAGTAGTGATCTACTCTGTGTACTTATTCCTGATAGTAACCAACCAAAGAAATCTGGTGCTTGCGAGGGTGCTGGTGTACAACCAAGTAGCTTCCTGTTTAATTCTGTCTCTTGGATTGGTAGCTTCAGAAATCCTTGATGACGTCATCATTAATTGTTGTAGGGGGACAAAAATTCACATAGTAAAGCAAAAAGAAAGTTTTATATGGCATATACTCAAAAAGGCAAAAGTGAGAAGCAGACAAGCATGCTGTCATAGCTATACATAGAAAATATTGTGTATAGAGAATACTGTGTAATAGGTAAAAGTGGTAAAATGGACAAGCATGCTGCCACAGCCATGTCTGCTTGAATTCCTATTTGAATTCTGGACTATTGCTTTCCGTGGGCATTGATTTCGGATCCAAGTAAAATGAAATCCTTGACAACTTCAATTTTTCTCCATTTATCTTGCTGTTGCTTATTGGTCTAGTGGTAAGGATTTTTTAAAAAACAAAATCTCCAATTTTTTTTTAATTAATTTACCTCTAAGAAAGGTGTCTCAGTCATTTAGCGCTGCTATAACAGAAAGAGCACAAGTGGATGGCTTCAAAAAGGAGATATTTATTCCCTCACAGTCCACTAGGCTAGAAATCTGAATTCAGGATGCAAGCTCCAGTTGAAATCTTTCTCTATTGGCTCTGGAGGAAGACTCTTGTGATGTATCAGTTTTCTCTTGATCTGGGAGCATCTCAGTACACGAACCTCAGGTTGAAAGGATACATTCTGCTGCTGGCACTGCTTTCTTGGTGGTATAAGGTCCCTGATCTCTGCTTGGTTCTCTGTATCTCTTGTAGGATAGAAGGTGGCTCAAATCATATCCCAGGGAAATGCCTTTTACACTGGATCAGGGAGGTGACTTTATTAAGAGTGTTACAGCACCACCCTAATCCTCTCAGCCTAATCCAATCTTGTGCTACTAACTCGAGGCAGAGAATAAGGTTTAAAACCTAGGAAAATCACAAAATGGAGGACATCAACACAATACTGGGAATCATGGCCCAGCCAAATTGCTACATACATTTTTGGGGCTACATAGTTCAATCATAACACTCTACCTTTTGGCTCCCCCCAAAATCACATCCTTGAAACATGCAAACCATATTCACCCCATCATAACAAAAGTTTTAACTCCAAGTCCAAAATCCAAAAATCCCTCTACATCTGTGAAATCTAGAACACAAGTTGTCTGCTTCCAAAGGTACAACGGCAGGACAAGTACAAGCTAGATATTTCCATTATAAACAGGAGAAACCTGAGACTCAGGCAGTCTGGTTTCTTGCATTCCTTGTTTCCTGGTTTCTTGGCCTCTTAGCTCCTCGAGTCTCATGTCTGCATTTGTCCTGTTGGGGTCGCCAAGCCAAGTGCCGTCGAGTCAGATCTGACTCATGGCGACCTGTTGGGGTAAGTGTTCCAAAACTCTGTTGTTCCACCAATAAGTGCCTGGAAGAACCCCACTCTGCTGGTAAACTTCTGCCAGAAGCACTCAACTCTTTTGTTCATGATTGGACAATCCCTATTATATTGATAACCACCCAGAGGCACCCTACTCCACTGGGGAGGATCTTGCACACAGGCACTCCACTATCTTGTTCCATAGGTCAGCTCTAGTGCCATGTCACACTGGTCTTCCGATTCTGTTGGTGCTTGTTCTCTGTCTCCACCACTTATCTGCTGCTGCTGTTTCTCCGCTACTGCCCGTCTTCTTCTGCTGCTGCTGCCAGTCTTCCGCTGCTGCTCCTCGACCTCTGCACCTTCTCCTCGACATCTGCACCTTCTCAGTGTTAACAGTTCTCCACACTTCCTTCAGAGTTTTTGATCTGTTCAGTTTCAAAACCACTTCTATACTGTAAGTATCTGTGAGAGCAGCAATCTACCCTTGTCACCAAATTCTGTCTTAGCATGGGCTCTCTAGAGAGGAAAACCAATAAAGCATATAAACACACATAGAGAGAGACTTATAATAAAGAAATAGCTCACATAATTGTAGATGCTGGAGCATCCCAAGTCCATGGATCAGAATGGAGGCTTCTCTTGATTCACTTAGCTTCATGGCTGGCAAACCCAAAATTGTCAGATTGGAAAGCAGGGCTCCTATTGTCAGGCTGTGAAGATTGAAGGATTCCAAGATCTGCAGATGGACCCATAGCTCGAGTCTCAAGACTGAGAAGTCAGTTGAATAGGAGACAGCCACAGGATCCAGAGCAAGCAAAAAATTTGGAATGTCTCCTTATATATGGGTATAGACCATACCTCCAAGGAAAGTCCCTTTAGACTGATTGGCTACTCACAGCAGATGCAAACATGCAAGTGATCACATACAAACTCTGAGAATCATGGCCCAGCCAAGTTGATACTCAATCCTAATCATCACAAAAGCTATTACATTTTATTTTACAAAAGAATGTATATATATACCTGCCATAAACAGAAAGAAAGCAGAATCATTTGCCATAAACAGAAGATAACTTCCCCTTTTTCCCTTGACTCAGAAATAGACAATAACCCTGGAAAATGATTATGAAATAACATTACTAAGTTTTGGTAGCTACTATTCCCTACTACAAGTCCTGCCTGAGTGTAAGGCCTGCCCTCTCTTTGTTAAAAAGCAAGGTTAGCTAATGTTGCATTGGGGATGTTGATACAAACCTGCACGAACTTGAGGCTTGCTTTTTGCTCTACTCAGAAAGACTCAAGGAAAATTGAAAAGGAAATAAAATTTTCACTGTTCTTCAATATCAAGCTCACGTACCACATCAAATCACCTTTTTAACCACTGGCTCAGTTTGGAGCAAACTGCTATAATTAATGCATCTACTATCACTAATAGTTAAAATTTGGGTTCCTTAACATCCTGCTGTGTCTTATAAGAATTACAAAGAGGTAGTACAGCCTAGAGGAGATCTTTAATATATTAAAACATATAGTAATGAAGTTATACTCCAAGGTTTGGCTTTAACTTGATTTGTTTGAACTCATACTCTGTCTTACTTCCCAATTACCAGTTTGTGGACAAGTTACTTATTTTCTAAGCCTTAATTTCTTCATCTTTAAAATGGTGACAATGATAGTACTTTTTGTGGTTATTACAAAGATTTACATGTATAATGCATGTAAAAACAAAGTGATGCTTAATAAATATTAGCTTAGTTATTGTTTTGTTATCATATTCTACATGGCACCGCTCTACTGTGGACTGTTTTGAGAAAACACACATAAGCTCATGGCAGGAAGAATATACTCCCATCATTTGTTAAAAAAAAGAAAACATCTTGGATGACTGACTTTTTATTGAAGAACAGATAAGGTTAACTTGTTCTTTGTTACAGGAGATTTCTGTTGTGTAGGAACTATTTTCCACATTGTGAAAAGATCACTGAAAGCACACAAGAGGGAAAACCCGCAGTTAAATACTTGCATAACAATTGCATCCCACCTCCTAATGCTCTTGTACCTCTTCTGAGCAACACCTTTCCCTATTGGCGGTCTTCCAACCTACTGATGAGGCCACACAGAGACAGAGGCATGTCTGGGCTTCTCAAGGTTGTTTCCTAGGGAATGCTAAGTGGTGCTGGAGTTGGCTAGAAAGGCAGGTTAAGGAACCAGCCTGATCACAGATTCTAGAATGTTTGTGCACAGGCCTAGAAAATTGAGCACAGAACAGATGGAGGGTGTAGGCTAAGTGTGAACAAGAGAAGACAGTGAATGTTGAATTAAGTTGGCAAAAAAAAAAAAAACTGAGATAAGTAAAGAACAATTTTTCTTTTAATTCCATAAATAGAACTCCCATGTAAAGTACAAGAAATCCAAGAAGTCTTCCTCAAGCTAAATAAGACTACAGAAAAGATTGTGGTTTTAGAAAGATGACATAAAATGTTGTTTTTCAGTTTCATTGAGTCATTTCTGACTCGGTGATCCTGGGTACAACAGAATGAAACTCTGCCCAGTCTTGTGCCATCCTCACAATAATTATGACTGGGCTCACTGTTGCAGCCTTTGTGCCTGTCCATCTCATGGCGGGTCTTCTTCTTTCTTACTGGCCTTTGACTTTACCGAGTGTCTTCGTCATCCAGTACAGTTATAACAGAAATACCAGAAATAGACAGTTTTAACAAGCCAAGCCAAGTGCTGTCGAGTCGGAGTTTTAACAAAGAGAAGCTTATTCTCTCACATTTCGGGAGGCTACAAGTCCAAATCCAGGGCATCAGCTCCAGGTGAAGGCCTTTTCTGTCTCTGTCAGCTCTCGAGGGAAGTCCTCATTATCAGTCTTGTCTTGGTCTAACAGCAAGTCAGCACAGGAACCTCAGGTCCGGAAGATGTACTCTGCTCCCAGCACCGCTCTCTTGGTGGTGTGAAGTAACTAGCTCTCTGCTTACTGCCTTTTCCTTTTATCATTTGTAGGATAAAAGGATAAAAATTAGTTCATGCCATGCTCCAGGAAAATTCCCTTCACGTTGCATCAGGGAGGTTACCTTATTAAGGGTGTTATAGTCCCACCCTAAACCTCTTTCACATAATTCGGTCTTGCCCTATTAACCACAGGCAGAGATAAGAATTTTCAACATACGAGACTCACAAATGGAGGACAACCACACAACAGTGGGAATCATGGCCCAACCAAATTGCTATACACATTTCTGTGGGGACACAATTCAAGCCATGACACCACGCATGATGTCTTTCTCCAGGGACTAATCTCTCCTGATCACATGTCCAAAGTGAACCTTTCTTCTAAGGAGCATTCAGACTGTACTTCTTCCAAGACAGATTTGTTTTTTGGCAGTTCATAGGAAATTCAATATTCTTTCTCAACACCACAATTCAAAGGCATCAACTGGTCCTCAGTTTTCGGTATTCATTGTCTAGCTTTCACATGCATATAAAACAGCTGAAAACACCACGGCTTGGATCAGGTACACCTTAGTCTTCAAAGTGACATCTTCACTTTTCAACACTTTAAAGAGGTCTTTTGCAACATATTTTCCCAGTGCAATGCATCTTTTGATTTCTTGATTGCTGCTTCCACGGTTGCTGATTATGAATCCAAGTAAAGTGAAATTCTTAACAACTTCAATCTTTTCTCTGTTTATCATGATGTTGTTCATTTGCCCAGTTGTGAGGATTTTTGTTTTCTTTGTGTTGACGTGTAGTACATATTGAAGGCTGTGGTCTTTGATCTTCATCAGTAAGTGCTTCAAGTTCTTCTCACTTCCAGTTACCAAGGTTGTATCATCTGAATATTGCAGGTTATTATTGTCTTCCTCCAATTTTGATCCCCCATTCTTTTTCATACAATCCAGTTTCTCAGATTATTTGTTCCAGCATATAGACTGAATAAGTATGGTAAAGGATACAACTCTGATGCACACTTCTCCTTGCTTTAGACCCTGAAGTATTCACTTATTCTGTTCAAATGACTGTGTCTTAATCTATGTAAGTGTTTCTCATGAGCACGATTAAGTATTCTGGAATATCCATTCTTCAAAATGTTATCTACAATTTTCTATGATCCACACCATTGAATGCCTTTGCAAACTCAATAAAAAACAGTAAATGTTTTTCTGGTATGTTCTGCTTGCAGCCAGGATCCATCTGATATCAGCAATGATAACCTTGTTACCATGTTGTTCTTCTGAATCTGGCTTGAACTTTTGGTGATTTTATGTTGATATACTGCTACAACTTCTGTTGAATGATCTTCAGCAAAATTTTACTTGCCTATGATATTAATAATATTATTTGACAATTTCTGCATTCAGTTGAATCACCTTTCTTGAAAATAGGCATAAATGCATATCTCTTTCAGTTGGTTAGCCAGGTAACTATTTTCCAAATTTCTCAGCATAGATGAGTGAGAGCTTCTGGGATTGTATCCGTCTCAACTGATCTTCCACTAACTTCAGGAGCCTTGTTTTACGCCAAAGCCTTTAGTACAGCCCAGATTTTCTCTTTCAGTACCATTGGTTTCTGATTATATGCTACTTCTTCAAGTGGCGGAACATCACACAGTTCTTTTTGGTATAATGACTGCATATTACTTCCACCTTCTTTTAGTGCTTCTTGTGTCATTTGATATTTGCCCCACAGAATCCATAAGTACTGCATTTCCAGGATTAAATTTTTCCTTCAGTTCTTTCAGCTCAAGAAACGCCACGTGTGTCCTTCCCTTTTGGTTTTCTACCTCCAGGTCTCCACTCAGGCCATGCTATTTTGCTTTGTCTTCTCAAGCCACCCTTCAAATTCTTCTATTCAGTTCTTTCACTTCTTCATTTCTTCCTTTTGCTTTAGCCACTCTGCATTCAAAAGCAAGTTTCAGAGTCTCTTCTGACATCGATTTTGGGCTTTTATTTCTTGCCTTTTTAAAGACCTCTTGCTTTCTTCACATACAAAGTCCTTGATATCATGCCACAAGTCATCTGGTCCTCAGTCTCAGTGTTCAGTTTGACAACTCTATTCTTGAGATCATCTCTAAACTCAGGTGGGGTATGCTCAGTGTTGTACTTTGGCTCTCATGTGCTTGTCCTAATTTGCTTCAGCTTCAGCTTGCATGTGAGCAATAGCCTGTTCCACAGTCAGCCCTTGACCTGGTTATGACTGATGATAGTGAGCCTTTCCATCGTCTCTTTCTACAGATGTAGTCAATTTGATTCCGGTGTATTCCTTTTGGTGAGGTCCATGTATATAGCAGCCTTTATGTTGATGAAAAAAGTATTTGCAGTAAAGAAGTCATTATCTTGCAAAATTCTACCATGTAATCTCCCTCATTGTTTCTATCACCAAGGCTGTATTTTCCTACTTAATCCTTCTTTGTTTCCAGCTTTTGCATTCTAATCTCTAGCAATTATCAACGCATCCTGATTTCATGTTTAATCAATTTCAGACTTCAGAAGTTGATAACCATTTTCAATTTCTTTGTCTTTGGCCTTAGTGATGGACGTGTAAATTTGAATGATAGCTGTACTAACCCATCTTCTTTGTAGGCATATGAATATTATCCTACCACTGGCAACATTGTACTTCAGCACCTTAGTGCTCTTTTTAACAATGAGTGCAACATCATTCTTCTGCAAGTTGTCATTCCCAGCACAGTAGACTATATAATTGATTGCCAAGCCAAGCCAAGTGCCGTGATTATCCAATTCAAAATGGGCAACAGTGAAGGAGAAGCCAGACTGAATACCATCCCCACTCCATTCGCCCCCCGCCTCATTCTGGGAAATTAGCCCCTTGCTGCCCCAGCACTAAATATACACTGTCCCTTGTTACACTCGCAACCAAGCTACTTCCCCTTGCTGCACTCAGCCCCTTGCTTCCCCCAGCACCAAATATACCTTGCCCCTTGCTACACACCAAACTACTTCCCTTTGCTGCACTCAGCACCAAGTATACCCTGTTGCACCGGACCCAGAAGACCCCAACCCATAAAAGCCTGTTTATCTTCCCCTTCGGGGCCAGTTGTTGGAGGTCTGTGAGCCCCCGCTGGCCCGCTGGCATTACTATAATAAACGGCTGCTTCTTCTCTCCTTGAGTGTCGGTTGATTTCCTATAACAATAGCAGTCCACCTCAGCTCACTGATACGTAGGATATCAATATTTATGTGTTCTGTTTCATTTTTTACAATTTCCAGTCTTCCCAAAGTCACACTTCTCTATTCAATGTTCTGATTATTAGCAGCAGTTTACAGCTGTTTCTTCTCCTTTAGAGTCGTGCTATGTCAGCAAATGAAGGTCCTGAAAGTGTGACTCCATCGACGTCATTAAATCTGACTCTATTTTGAGGAAACAGCTCTTCCCTAGTCATCTTTTGAGCGCCTTCCAACCTAAGGAGCTCATCTGCCAGCACTATATTAGACAATGTTTCACCGCTACTCACCAGATGTTTCTCTCGTTCATTCTTTTCAGAACTGGGCCCTTCTTCTGAGTCTGTGTAAGTCTGGCAGCTCACGGGACACCTGTCCGCTGGTATTTGAATACTGGTGGCATAGCTTCCAGCATCACAGCAACATGTAAACACCCACAGCACAACAAACTGACAAGACCTGTGGGTGATGACATAAAATAGATGACATTACAGTGAAAACTTGATCTGAAAAGAAAAGAAGAAGGTATTTGGTTAAGAATCAAGGTTTTTAGAGAAGGTTGCCTTTGTATAACTTTATGCCAGCAGTAGTCTGTTTTGTGCAAGTATGTGTTATGTAACTGCTATATTCTTAAAAGTGGTTTTGAAGCATAATTTGAGTTTTGTTATGTTTTCATGGGAGAAAAAATGAGAACTTAAAGATTTGTTTATTCCTCCTTAAGTCACATTCCTTGACTCTAGCCAAGCCTCATAAAGATTAACAGATTATAAATTCCAGTCTTTTCCAAGCTAGGCTGACTCTAAGGTGATGACTGTTTGGTTCCCATCAGAAACAGTAAGAGAAATAAATTATTTTAGACTCACAGAAAAAAATCTTTTCCAATTATCATGATGACAGAGATACAGAATTTTCCAAATGTGGAAAATATTTAGTGATCTAGCAGTTAAACTAATAAATATCTATTACTTTTCTCAATTGCTTAGAAAGCATAACTGATCCTTCAAATTTAAACCTCGTTAAGAACACAGCCAGTATAATAACTACTGTTAAGAGTTGCATTTTGCCCTGAAGAAGAGATTTTGAAGGCTCACCCAACTCCCACTGCGAATGTGACCTTATTGGGAAATAGTGTCTTTGCAGATGTAACTAATATAAGTTTACACTGGAGGTGAGTGGGTACTCTCCAATACAACAAGTGTTCTTAGAAGAAGAGATGGATGCCGGAGGGACACAGCTATGTGAAGACTGAGACAGAGATTGAAACGATGCAACTGCAAGCCAAGCAACGCTGAGAAAACCATCAGAGGAGACAAGCAAGGATTCGTCACATAGAGCCTTCATGCACAGCTCTGCCATCACTCTGATTTCAGATTTCTAATGCCAGGAACTCTGAGTGAATAAATTTCTGTCATTTTAAGCTACCCAGTTTGTGGTATTATGTTGCAGCAGTCCCAGGAAACCAATACAAATGCCACTGCAGTTTGTTTTTAACAGGCTTGACCTCCCTGTCAGATAATAACAGTAAACATTAACTCGTATACGGGAGACTCATTCAAAACCATTATTTCTCAACATTGGCTGTACCCTGGAAGCAAGATGGGAGCTTTAAAAAAGACTGATGTCTGACTCCCAGCCCTAGAGATTTTTATTTTATTTTTTAAAAAATTATTGTTTGCATGAAATTCAAATTTAACTGGGTAGTCTAGTGTTTCATTTGGTAAATCTGGCAATCCTACACATATTCCCAGAAGCCTCTCTTTCTTCTCTAGGTTTTCCAAGTAAAGAAAGGAAAAAAGCAACCATAAATGGCCAACTGGCTGCCTGTGAGCTGTCTAGACTGATTGACTATAATATTGTTTCATATCCAGCCCAGACAGCCATGACTCTGTGTTACTTCCCTACACTGGGTTGATGACTCATTTAGCTGAGAGAGTGGTGGGAAATTTACTTGCTGACTCAGGAATACACAAATCTTGGCAAATTTTTCCTTCATTTTAAACCCAAAGTAAAAAGTTTCCAAAATGAATGTAAAATACAATAAAATATATTCAAACCTTGTAACTTGCAACAGATAAATTAAAGAGCTTGTAAATTCATGCTTTCTTTTTGTTGATTAAGAGACATTTTCATGGTTTATTCGGCTATTACACTCTGAGATTAGTATTTTTCTTATAAATTACTGTTATTTAATCCCCCTCAGAGGCCACTTGCCAAGAATACATTTTAAACCATTTTCTGGATACTGCACGTAGTTTGCAACTACAGTGGCAAATTCTTGGAGCAAAGACATGGGTGTGGGTTGGACAGCCTTCCTGCCTGTGTCACTGACTCACAACAAGCTTTGCAACCCTGGGTAAGTCTGGTGTCTCAGATCTTACTTCTGAAACAAGTGTTTAATTCTATATTCCAAAGCTAACTTCTTAGATTGACATCAATTCTTCTTTGTTGTCCTTTTTGACATTTAAAATTAGACCTCTGCTATTAATCAAAACCACTAGAGGACAAGCTCTGGGAAAAGAGGAAACTCAATTTACATTAACTAATTCTGACTTTTATTTTTTTTTTTTTTTGCATTTAGGAAACTTTCCATGGGGAAAATCTAAGATACCTGAGAAAAATATGCAATTCCATTATATTAATGATTTTTTTTCTTAAATAATTCCATAGTGGCTTTTGAGGAGATGTAAAACAGGAATTTAGTTACCAATTCTTGTTTTTGAACTTCTGACTGTTTTCTGTTGGGGTCAGACTCTTAAGTTTAATGAGACTGCTGGTGTTGTTAGGTGACATCAAGTCTGTTTGGACCCTTAGGGACCCTATTCGATAGAGTAGAACTGCCCCAGAAGGATTCCAAGGATAAGCTTGTAGATATAACCTGCCATCCTTTTGGTTAGCAGCTGAGCTTTTAACCACTATGTTACCAAGGCCCCTTCAATGAGACTATTGGAAACCTTGATGGCATAGTGGTTAAGTGCTACAACTGCTAGCCAGAAGGTCTGCAGTTTGAATCCACTAGGTGCTCCTTGAAAACTCTATGGGCAGTTCTACTTTGGCCTATGTGGTCACTATGAGTTGGAATGACTCAATGGCATTGTGTTATTAGCAATGATATTGACATCCCAGTTTCAGGACCTGAAAGCAAACCAAACTGTCACTCTAATAAAAATAGGCAGAAACTTCCAATTGAAAGCAAAGTCCCCAAATACTATTTTCTAAAAGTTTCATAATCATTTCAATCCTTGCAAACATGAAGGTGAACACTAAATTTATTAAGTGCATGACATACACTTAGTAATGTATTATGGTATAAGGGGTTAAATAAACACAACCAGAAAGTTTTTGCAGCTGCCTCTATCAAGAGATGAAGTCTATTTTCCCATTCTTTGAATCTGATCTAGCCTTGTAACTTACATTGAACAATAAAATATGGTGAAAGTAATGTTATACAAACAAGCCTGAGCTTCAGGACAGCTTGCAGCTTCTACCTTTCTCTTGACACACTGCCCAAGAATGCCATGTGCATCCCCCCAAAAGGTAGACTGAAATCCTAACCCATGGAACTTGTAAATGTTATGTTGTTTAAAGAAAGGGTCTTTAAAGACACTATGAGTTACCACAAGGTTGTACAAGAGTAAGTGGTTGTTGTTTGCAGGTGTTGCTGAGTTGGTTCCGACACAGTGACCCTCGGCACAACAGAACAACACACTGCCTGGCCTTGTACCATGTCCACGATTGTTTTCATGCTTAAGCCCATTGTTGCAGCCACTGTGTCAATCCATCAAGTCGAGAGTCTTCCTCTTTTTCACTGACCCTCCACTCTACCAAGCCTGAGGTGCTTCTCCAGTGACTGATTCTTCCTGACAACGTGTCCAAAGTATGTAAGATACAACGTTGCCATCTTTGCTTCCAAGGAGCACTCTGGTTGTACTTCTTCTAGGACACATGTGTTTGTTCTTTTGGCAGCCTATGGTACAATCAGGATTCTTCTCCAATGCCACAATTCAAAGGCATCAATTCTTCTCTCTTCCTTGTTCATTGTCCAGCTTTCACATGCACATGATATGTTGAAAATGCCATGGCTTGGGTCAGGTTCACTTTAGCCTTCAACATGACATTTTACTTTTCAGTACTTCAAAGAGATCCTTTGTAGCAGATTTTCCCAATGCAATGCATCTTTTGATTTTTTGATTGCTGGTTCCATGGGCACTGGTTGTGGACCCAAGTAAAATGAAATCCTTGACAACCTCAATCCTTTCTCCATTTATGATGATGTTGCTTACTGGTCCAGTTGTGAGGATTTTTGTTTTCTTGATGTTAAGCTACAAGCCTTATTCAAGGCTGTGGTCCTTGATCTTCATCAGTGTTTCAAATCTTCTCCACTTCCACCAAGTAAGGTGGTGTCATTTGCATAATACAGGTTATTAATGAGTCATCCTTCAACCCTGCTTCCTCATTCTTCTTTGTATAATCCAGCTTCTTGGATTATCTGCTTGGCATACAGACTGAAAAGGTATGGTGAAAGGACACAACCCCGACACACACCTTTCCTGACTTTCAACCACACACTGTCCCTTTTTCTGTTCACATAACTACCTTTTGATCCATATACAGATTCCTTAAGAGTAAAATTAGGTGTTCTGGAATTGCCATTCCCTGTAATGTTAACCGTAATTTATTATGATCCACATAGTCAAATGCTGTTGCATAGTCAATGAAACATAAGTAAATATCTTTCTGGTATCCTCTGCTTTCAGCCAAGATCCATCTGACATCAGCAATTATATCCCTGGTTCCACATCCTCTTCTGAATCTAGCTAGAATGTCTGTCAGTTCTTTGTCTAAATATTGTTGCAGCTGCTTTTGAATGAGCTTGAGCAAAATTTTACTTGCATGTGATATTAACATATTGTTCAGTAATTTCCACATTCAGCTAGATCCACTTTCTTTGGAATGGGCATAAACACACATTTTTTCCAGTCAGTTGGCCAGCTAGCTGTCCTCCAGATTTCTTGGCAACAACAGTAGAGTGGGCTGTAATCCAATAAGACTGGTTTCCTTATAAAAAAGAGAAGACACAGAGAGACCTATAGAAGACAGCCATGTAAAGACAGAGGCAAAAATTGAAATGATGCAGCAACAAGTGAAGGAATGCACGAGACCACCAGAAGCTAGGAGAAGCAAGGAAGGATTCCTCTCCCAGAGCCTTCACAAAGAGTACAGCTCTGCTGACACTTTGGACTTCTGGCCTCCAGAACAATGAAAGAGTACATTTCTGTGGTGTTAAGCCACCTAGTTTGTGCTATTTTTTAAGGCTAGGTTCTCCAGAGAAGTAAAAGCAGTAAAATATATACGTATATACAGAGAAAGATGTGTATCAAGGAAATGGCTCCTGTGGTTGTCCCAAGTCCATGGATAGGGATAAAGGATTCTCTTGATTTGCATAGCCACATAAGCTATCGAACCCAAGATTGGCACGTCAGAGAACAGAGATCTTGTTCACAGTCTGTGAAGATCAAGGAATCTCAAGATTGGTAGTTAAGAAAACAAGTAAATTGCTAGCTGAAGTCCTAAGAATTGGAGCCCACGGCAGCATCCAGGGTAGGCAAAAGCCATAACATCTGATTATATTTGGATGCAGGCCACATGCCCAAAGAAACTCACTTTCAGCTGATTGGCTACTCTCAGCATATCTTATCATGGGGTTGAGCACATATCAGTCTCAACAGGGAAGTGATCACATCACTATACAATTGCCCAAACACTGAGAATCATGTCCCAGCCAAACTGATATACAATTTTAACCATCACAGATATTTGTTGCAGCAGCCCTAGGAGATCAGTATTACAAAAACCACTTCAGACAGCCAAAGGATGAGAAGCCATAGAAAAACTGGAGAACTGTGTGGACAGCCAGCATCAGCTACCAGACACATGACTGAGGCCATTTGGTACCTCCAGTCTAGCTCGCCTCCTCCTGAACGATGGTGCCTGAGTTAGCCCAGGAGGGAGCAGAGGAAAAAGTACCCAGTCAACCCACAAAGAACCACATGAAATATAATACATCATTGTTATAAACAACTATGTTGGTGGTGGTGGCAGTGTTAGTGGTCTCATGTAGTCTTTTAGTTATCCAGTACTGCTACAACAGAAATACCATAAATGGATGGCTTTAGCACAAAGAAATTTATTTTCTTGCAGTTTAGGAGGCTAGAAGCCTGAATTCAGGGTACTAGCTCTAGAAGTTTTTCTCTGTCCTGTCTGGAGAGAGATCTTTGTCTCTTTGAGTTTCAGCTCCTGGGCAGTCTTCACATAGCTTGGCATCTCTTTTCTTCTTTTTCTTCTCCTTCAGGTACTTGTATAATTTCCTTTAAATCTCAAAAGAGATCGATTTAAGACATACCCCATGCTAATCCTGTCCATTAACATAACAAAGACAACATATTCCCAAATGGAATTATAACTGCAGGCATAACCCAAACGAAACCTGTTGCCATTGAGTTGATTCTGATTCACAGAGTAGAAGTGCCCCATAGAGTTTCCCAAGAGTGCCTTGTGGATTTGAGCTGTCTACCGACATTTCAGTTAGCAGCCATAGCTCTTAATCAGTATACCACCAGGGTTTCTAACCACAAGCACAGAGGTTAGGATATGCAATGCATATTTTATGACAACACAAATTGATCCATAGCATGCAGCAATAGGTAACTAAAAATGGGGTACACTCAAATGTCAGTGTGTATAGCAATCATCAAAGGAAATTATTAAAAGGAAAGATTCCTGGTCCCCCATCTCAGAGATTCTGGTTTAGTGCTGAGATTGCCTTCAGCACTGAGTAGGCATGAGACATGAGCCATCTAACTGTGTACTGCCCCACTTGCACATAACCCCTGCTAATAGTGGCCCTGGGGTTGTGCAGTGCATGTTCATGTCATCATACACAGTATCCCATGTACAGAGAGAAGGATTTTTTTTAATGTTGGTATGAAAAGATAGAGAGAGAAAAACCATTTTTTCTAAGTTTAAAAAGGTTATTTCTATTCTTTTCCACCTAAAAACCAAACAAACCCATTGCCATGGAGTCGATTCCAACTAATAGCAACACTATAGGACAGAGAAGAACTTGTCTTACTGGGTTTCCATGGTTGAAAGTTTTACAGAATAGGAGTCCTGGTGGTATGTACACTGGTTAAAATGCTTGGCTTTAACCATGTGAGAAAGATAGGGCAGCCTTCTTTGGTAGAGATTACAGCCTTGGTCATAGATGTTTCTTAGACACATCCAAACACCTTGAGTGATTGAGTCGCTGGAACTGATGCCTGGGGACCTTGATCTCTGAAGACATCTAGCTCAATTGGCACAGAAAAGTTCATGAAGAAAACCTTCTACATCCTGTTTTGGTGAGTAGTATCTGAGTTCTTAAAAGCTTATGAACAGGCACCTAAAATACATTTATTGGTCTCATCCCATCTGGAACAAAGGAGAGTGACAGAAAACCAAAGACACAAGGAAAATGTTAGTCCAAAGGACTAAAAGACTACATGAACTACAGCCTCCACCAGCCTTAGTTCACAACTAGATGGTACCTGGCTACCAGTACTGACTAACAAAGATCACAGTAAAGTGTCCCAGAGAGACTGGGAAAAAAAGGTAGAATGAAATTCAAATTCACAGAAGATGAGATTTACTGATCTCAAACAGAGACTGGAGGAGCCCCCCAAGATTGTGGTTCCCTGACACCCTGCTAACTCAAAACTGAGGCTACTCCCAAAGTCCATCTTTCAGCCAAACCTTAGAGAGGCCTATAAAACAAAGCACACATAGGATCATGTGTCCCAGTTCAATCAAGTGTACAAGACCAAAGGGGCAACTCCTTCCCAGAGGCAAGACTGCAAGGCAGAGAAAGACAGGAAAACTGGACAAACGACAAAGAGAATCCAAGATAGAAAGGGAAAGTGGGAAAGTACTGACACAATGCAGGGATTGCAACCAATGTCACAAAATAATTTAAGTATTAATTTTTGAATGAGAAACGGTTTTGTGCTGTGAACTTACACGTAAAGCACAATAAAATTTTAAAAATATATAAGGTTCAGCCTTGGAAACCCGATGGGGCAGTACTGCTCTGTCCTATAGGGTTGCTATGGGTTGGAATTGACTCAACTGCAACAAGTGTAGTTTGGTTCTGAAATCTTTATAGAAGCAGACTGTCCCATCCTGGTTGTGTGGAGCTGTGGGTGATTTGCACTCCTGGCCTTTCTGTTAGCAGCCTAGTGCTTACCCTGTGCGTTAGCAAGGTTTGTTTCCACTTACCTATTGGGTTAGGTAAAAAAAAAAAAAAAAAAAAGGGACAGTCTGCTTCCATTAAAATTTCAAAAAACCAAACCACGGGTTAGTAACCCCTTGTGGCGTAGTGGTTAAATGCTCTGGCTGCTAATCAGAAGGTCAGCAGTTTAAATCCACCAGGTGCTCCTGGAAAACTCTATGGGGCAGTTCTACTCTTGTCTATAGGGTCGCTATGAGTTCAGAATCGACTTAACGGCAGTGAGTTTGGTTTGGGTTTTAATATAGGTTTACTAGGGAAGGGTTAGAATGCATGACAAAGACAGCATGAGACTCCTGGAGAAACAAAGATTTGGGGGAAGATTTTGAAAGAATTCTTTGTGGGCTAAAGTCCTAAAGTGGGAGGTTAAGTGTAAAAAATGCAGCAGAGTTAAGGCAAAAATGGAAGGGAAGTGTGCACATTTTCTTGAACACTCAAGTGAGGAGGCAGTGGGACAGGGCAGCACGTATTCAGGGCATTTTATTTTAATGGAGAATCATGTAGTCTGTAGCTGACCATTCTGAACACACCATAGAAAGACGAAGGTATGTCTGCTTGAGAGATTTTCTACCTCTTTGTACACCCTCATTGTATCTGTACATAATAGGTAGGTTATGAAACTAAGCTGCTTTGAAGTTTTTAAAGCCCTGATTTTCGGTTATGTTTGATGTTGGTACTTTGGGAGAAGCTGGGTCCTGCTTTTGCCTGTCTTGCATATGTGAAATTTACTAGCATGTCATCTAGAAGTATTTGAAGACCTGTACATTAAAATATGAAGAAAATGCTATTCAGTCGAAGAGAAGTTTTAATTATTGGATGGGTGATACGCTAATTTCACAGATGGCTATTTTTCAGTGGTAGATGAAAAATTCAAGCTTATTTTTCCTGAGGTTTTCTTTTGCTCTCAGAAAACCCTCAACAGCTGCCATGGCCTCATGTGATAGCGAATGGAACTCTGAAGGCCTTTGGTAAGGTTTACCTACATTATCTTTGTGACAGTGAAAGGCAAATAACCATAGTGAAAAAAAAATTTTTTTGGTATAATAGCATAATTTCTACTCAACAATCTCCCTTGCCAAAATGAAGACTAATTGAGAATCAGGTATGTGCTTATAGTTGGCAAGGAAGAGCCTTCCTAGAAAATCCTTCTCTCAAGGGCTTGAAGACTCTCTGATACTCACCAAATAAGAAATGATTTTTTCCCCTTTCTCTTGGGACAAAAAAATGTAACCGACAAAGTGTCACTCTCAGGGAGTTACATGATATTTATGGTTTTGTCCAGAAGGTAAATTACACATATTGTAATAGATGAAAACTCGGTACAATGTTCAAATAATTACAAATTTAAAGTATCTGTATTAGGATTCTATTACATATTATATCTGTATTAGGATTATATTACATATTATATTGTAGAATATATTATAGCATGAATTTAACTCACAAATCTCAGTGGCTTATCACAAAAAAGCTTGCATTTTACTCTATTACACAGACATATTTAGCATAAATATGTGATGCAAACATCAGCTGTTTTATATATATGTATATGTATATATAGCATAAGTAGAAAATAACATCAGTAGAAAGTTGTTCTCTAGAGAATAAAACTTCTACAAAAATAATGATATATTATGCTGTCAAGGTCAAAATAAACAGCTCTAAATATAGTATCAACCAGAGTGTAGTCAGAGAATAAAATTTTTCTAAAAACAATGATAAGATACGCTGCCAAAGCTAAAACAAACGTCTCTATACACAGTGTCAACCAAAATGTGGTGAACTTGTGAAACAAAGTTCAAGCTATCACAACCACAGAACTAGTGTTAAATGAGGAAACAGCCTGTTAGCTTCGCAGAGCTCCCCAAAATACTTAAAGATACATTGTTACTCTATATCAAAACCAAATCATAGCAATCTTACTGGACAGAGTGGAATGGCCCCATAGGGTTTCCAAGGCTGTCATCCTTATAGAGGAGTCATGGTCACAGACTCCTGGTCACAGTCTCTTCTCACATCAGTATCTTAGCAATTCAGGCAACGATTTTCAGGGGCCTTGTTTGTAAGCGAAACCTTCTGGCATAGCAGTTAAGCCTTATGGCTGCTAACCAAAAGGTTGGCAGCTCAAATCCACCAGGCACTCGTTGGTAACTATAAGGGACAGTTTTACTCTGTCCTCTAGGGTGGCTCTGAGTCACAGTTGACACAACAGCAGTGGGTTTGGTGTTTGTTTAAAATAACTGCTCATTTCGGGACCACTGATCGTGTTCAGGAGAGTGAGGTACTATGGTCGGCCAGGCCAACATCAGGTGATCACTCCAGTGGCCAGGGTATCACCGGGCACTGTGGCCGGCAGATACTTATAACATTAGGGAGGCTGTGAAGGGGTTCCACGAATGAAAAGATGCAGCCAGGCCTTGATAAGTAGCACGTCTGCTACAGATTGATAAGTAACACAGTTTGTCCTCAAGAAGTTTCCGCAACACACATTTTAGAGCTGTTTAGGGGAAAAGTAAACCCACATGTGTCTGAAAATTATAATGTTCACATTCAACCGTTATCTTCATTATGAAGCTTTTTGGAAAATCCCTATCCCTCACCCTTCCTGTTATTTAAATCTATTTTTATTAATTTCAAACAAAGTGGGAAAGTTATATGCTCAGTGGATAATATTCTCTGTGATGAAATGCAATATCGGCACAAAACATTTTTCCTACGTCAATAAAGTGGAAATGGAACCCCGGTGGCACAGTGGTTGAGCGCTCGGCTGCTGACTGAAAGGCTGGCGGTTCAAATCTTCCAGGTGTTCAGCAGGAGAAAGACAAAGCAGTCTGCTTCTGTAAGGATTAAAAAAGCAAAAACAAAAACAAAAACTCATTGCCCCATGAAGTACATTCTGTCCACCTCAGAGTGCCCCCATAGGTAAATGCAGGTCCACCTTACCACGACCCCTTAAGGAAGCCGACTGCCGCATCTTTTCCCCACGGAACATGGTGGGTAGGAATGTCACATCTTCCAATGAGCAGCCCATGGGTGAAACACCAAAAACACCTTATAGTTACCAAGGAGTGCCTGGTGGATTTGAGCTCCAACCGTTTGGTTAGCAGCCCTAGTGCTTCACCACTACGTCAGCAGGGTTTCTCTTACAAATGAGGCCCATGAAATTTTTTTCAGCTAGGATAAGATTGCTAAACTAAGGCAAGTTACCTGAGATTGAAGGAACCATCTCCCCTGCTCAACTGGTGATCCTGAAACAGTAGGGGAAGCACCAACAGAAAGGAGGAGGCAGAGCTGGGAAAGGAAGTGGTGAAAAAGAGGCGAAGAGAGCAGGCTGCGTTTCCTTGGAATCATTCAATATTTGAAGCCAGTATCTACCCAAGGCCTCCTGGTTGTGTGAATCAATTCTTTCTCTTTTTGATTCAGGTAATGCCGATTGGTAACCATCATTTGTAATGGACAGAATTGTGACAAACACTTCCTTCTTGACAGCCCTGGAGAATCTGCCGCAATGCCACGGTACCAGGCATGTAGTACTGAGTCATCAATGCTTTTAACTCAGTGAAAACATAGATGAATCTATCTGGCATCACTGAGAGGTTTGGGTGTGACAGCCAGCCATCACGTAAATTTGTTAATCATCATCTACTTGTTTCCCTGACACAACTCCAAGGAAACAATTACATCATTTTTTCCTTCAAGTTCCATTTCCTGTATTTCATATTTGATCCTCACAGCATTGGCTGAATTCTTCATTAATGTAGCCATGTGAAATGTCACAAGACCCAGAGCAAACTAAACCCATTGCCATCAAGTTGATTCCAACTTATAGTGACCCTATAGGACAGAGTAGAACTGCCCCATAGAGCTTCCAAGGAGTACCTGGCAGATTTGAACTGCCAAACTTTTGGTTAGCATCTGTAGCACTTAACCACTAGACCACCAGAGTTCATCACAAGACAGACTGCATATATTCTAATAACAAAGTTATTTTCACTCACCTTTTTTTCATTGTCACATTTTTCATTTTTATATGACATTTTCCAAATGTTTGTTAAGTCATTGTTATGAAAATTATGAAATACCCCTCACTGGAAACTTTTGTACAAATGGCAGTTTTGAGATTCTCAGACAAGTATACAGAATCTTTTTTTTTTTTTTTTTAAATTCCTACTAGTTACGGCTGTAATATAATTTCAGGAGGCCTAACTTATAGTCTGAGTAATACCTTTTATTAGTTTTTGTGACAGCAGCCAAGCCCTCTCTGATATGCATTATTCTTATAGTTGTGTAGTTAGACAGAGGCTCCCAGGCTGTGGAAAATTCCACTGCCTCAAGCAGCTTGCTCTACCTGCCTTGCAACTTTGCACTGGAATCCTAGTGTGGTAAAAATCTTGCTAATGGATGAAGTTATGTGGAAACCCCACTGCACTTGCATAGTATGGTTAAGAATGTTCCTGATGTTGCTTGTGTAAACTCCCTACTTGTCAATGCCATAAAAGTAACCCTTCCCCTAGGGCAGTCTTGGCAGTAGCTACTCCAGCTGACTTCTTTCTTGAACAACAAAATAAAGGCACCTTTCTGTTCTTGCATCTTGGTCTCACACTTTTTGGACAACACAAGCCACACCAAGCAGAACCTAGCATTTCCAGCCAGTAACATAGTTATAATCATATAGTGTATGTAGTTATATAATAAAGGGAAATTTTATTTCAAAGTCAGAGTCCTTTTGGGGGTAAAAATCTTTTTTACTTCACTTTTTATTCAAAATTTGAATTTGGAAATCTAAGTCCCAGGCACAGTCTGAAGAAAATAAGGCAGACAAAGTGAGGTCTGAATTGCCCAACTTGAAAAGTGAAAGGGATTTAGACATGATCTTTGTCCAGATGGATGAAATGGAGGCCTGGGACTGAGGAGAAAAGGAAGAATCTGGTAGAGGTGGATGCAGACACCATGAGGGGAAGTCAAAAGTCTAAGAAGACACAGATAGTGGAACATTCCCCCTGCAGGAATGCCAAGGGCTTTTACAAAGGAGGATGTCTAATATTCAGCTTTCAGTGGTCAGCTGGTGTGGGCTGCAATATAACCCCTATATCACTACCCTTGAACTTTCTGTAGAATTCTGTTACCTGTAACTACTTGGTATTAGTGACTATTTTGTGGAATCAAAGTAAAAGGAACTATGTTTCATATTTGGGAAAATGCAAGATTGAGTGAACAGCCAAGATGCAGAAAGTGTGACGCAAAGGATATTTTAAACTCAGTATAGGCTTAAGCCCCTTTGAGAATCTTCAGAAATATCTGGAAGGATGCTGAGAATAAAAAAAAACAAAAACCCAGTGCCGTCGAGTCGTACCTGATTCCTGGCGACCCTAGAGGCCAGAGTAGAACTGCCCTCTACAGTATTCAAGGAGCATCTGGCAGATTTGAACTGCCAATGTTTTGCTTAGCAGTGGCAGCACTTAAACCCACAATACCACCAGGGTTTCCTAGGAATAATGGAAATTATTTACAGTGTACAATCTCAGGTGGGCAAGTAATACATTACTATTTTAAAAACAACTTGAATCTAACTCAGAACTCTTATTTCTCAAGCACAACGCCATCAGTTTCAGTTCCTAGCAGAGAACAATCCCTGGTGACTCTGGGAGCTCCTGCATTTAAGGTGCAGTCTTGACAGACTGCTACCCAGCCATCACCTTTAAAGATGAGAGAGGTGTCCCAGAGGGTAAGGGCTGCCGAAGACAGTAAAAGGTACCAGTGTGAAAGTCACACAGGTTAATGCCAGAGCAACTTCTGTTCTTTCCATTGCTTTTTGCACATTGTAAGTCTGTGATGATTGAATTAATGAAAGAAAAAGCAAAGACATCACTTTGATTACTAAAATGTGGCTGACCCAAGCCATGGTCTTTTCATTCACCTCATATGCATGTGGAAACCCTGGTGGTGTAGCAGTTAAGTGCTACAGCTGCTAACCATAAGGTCAGCAATTCAAACCTACCAGGCACTCCTTGGAAACTCTATGGGGGCTGTTCTACTCTGTCTTGTAGGGTCACTATGAGTTGGAATCAACTTGACAGACGTGGATTTTATTTTGTTTGTTTGTTTGTTTTTTGGTTCACATGCATGTGTAAGCTGGACAATGAAAAAAGGAAGGCAGAAGAATTGATGCATTCAAATTGTGGTGTTGGTGAAGAATACAGAATATACCATGGACTGCCAAAAGAACAAACAAATCAGTTTTAGAAGAAACACAACCAGAATGCTCCTTAGAAACAAGTATGGCAAGACTTTAGCTCACTTAGTGTTGGATAAACCATCAGGGAAGACCAATTGCTAGAAGTAGACACCATATATGGTAGAGGGTCAGCAAAAATGAAAGGAACCCTCCATGAGACAGACTGACACAATGGCTGCAACAATGGGCTCGAATACACCAAAGACGGCAAGGATGCTGTATGACAAGGCAATGTTTCATTCTGTTAGACATAAGAGTGCCATGAGTTAAAGCCAACTCTATGGCAACTGTTACACATCGAACTCTTTCTCCCCAGCATGTGTGACAGCTTGGCTAGGTCATGATTCCCAGTATTGTATGGTTGCCTGCTGTGTTGTGATGTGATGTGGTAATCCTATGTGTTGTAAATCGTAACTTCTGTGAGGCACGATTAGAGGCAGTTACTGTGAATGAGGACTCAATGTACAGGATTACATTGAGTCAATCTCTTTTGAAATATAAAAAGCAGAGAGGAAGGAGACCTCGCAGCACCAAGAAAGAGGTGCCTAAGTGGAGTGCATCCTTTGGACCTAGGTCCTTGTGTTGAGAACGTCCTAGGCCAGGGAAAGACTGATGGCAAGGACCTTCCTGCAGAATTGACAGAGGGAGAAAGCCTTCCCCTGTAGCTGGTACCCTGAATTCGGACTTGTAGCTTCCTGGACCGAGCAAGAGTAAATTTCTATTTGTTAAAGCCATCCACTTGCAGTATTTCTGTTACAGTAGCACTAGCTAAGACAGCACTAATAACAGCAGATCAGAAAGATAAAAAATCTGGTGCAGAATGGAAAAGAACTGAAGACATAAAGTTTAGCCATTCAATTTTACTGCTGTGCAAATTTAAAATTAGAAGAGAATTTAGAATCTGTCCATTTTCAGTCTAACTCAACCTCTCTCTGAGTATCACCTGTATCTACAGTGTCCAATTTGGGAGCCACCAGCCACATATGGCTGTGAAAATTAAACAACATGGAAATTTATTTTATCATTTTATACTCCCTACATTTCAAGTGCTCAATAGCTGCATGTGGCTGATGCAAGTATTTACACTGTATAAAAACTGAAAAGCAAACCCACTACTGCCAAGTCAATTCCAACTCACAGTCATTCTATAGACCAGAGCAGAACTGCCCCACTGAGTTTCCAAGGAGTGCCTGGTAATTCAAACTGCCAACGTTTAGGTTACAGCCATAGCACTAACCACTTGTCCCCAGGGTTTCCATTTACACAATACAGATACAGAATATTCCCCTACTTGAGAAAGTTCTATTAGGTAGCACTCACCTATTACATCCTTATCAAGCGGTCATTCATCTTTAGCTTAAATTCTTCTTAACAAATGTCATGAAGTAAATTACTGCATTTGGGGCCAATTGTAGTTGTCAGGAACCCTGGTAGCATAGTAGTTAAGAGCTATGGATGCTAACCAAAAGGTCAGCAGTTTGAATCCACCAAGCGTCCCTTGGAAAAACTCTAGGGGGCAGTTCTACTCTGTCCTGTAGGGTCACTATGAGTTGGAATCGACTCGATGGCAGTGGGTTGGTAATTGTTAGGCTACACATTGAAGTTCTCTTCTTATTTACTTCCATACATTTGCCCTAGATATTTTTTCACACATATTAAAAGATTTATTTTTAAAAAGGAATATTTCGTTACAGTAAATGTTTTAAGAAACATGGTAAAGATATTCTAAACAGAAGTACTTAGACTAGATAAACTTACATAGAATTAAAGTTAACTTAGCTTCCTAAAGAGCCTCATTCATGCCTAAAGAATGGTATTAATTAATGTAACCATCTATATAGTCATTATTTTTCAAAACTCAAAAAAGAAAAATCTAACTGCAGAAATAAATATCTTTGTGCTTCATAAAAATGCTAAAGATGCAGCACTTTTCATTCTTTGAGTTTTTATGTGCTAAACATCACCTAATTATGTAATTAAGGGCTCTATATACAATCACTGTGGGTCTGCTATGAGTAGGAACAATTCAACAGCAATGGGTTTGGTTTGGTTTTACCTAACTCCCAAGTGAGCATAATCATTTCTATTAAATCCGTATACTTAAAATTTTGTGAAAATCCCCTGGCATGTTACCATAATGACTGCAGGTGGAAATCTTTCATTTATCTTTAAGTTTCTAGAGGAAGTAAGAGTGGAGATTTTCAAAAACCCCCCCAAATAGATCATTTAAAAGGAACAAACTTGATGAATGTGCCAGCCCATCTAAAAATCAGAGTTTTACAAGAACTTAATATATACTTGTTTTATTAGTAAGAAAAAATGGTTGAACTTCACTGGGAACATAAAACAGTCCTGGGCATCACTTTCTGCAGATAAACGATCTGTATTGTTAGAACTGTCAAATAATATTTGTTTCGTCTGTTTAAGAAAGTACAGAGAATGATCAATTCTATCAAAATAGAATGAGAATAAAAAATAGTGTTTGCTACTCAAAAAAAAATTAAAGACTTGTTTGAAGAATTAAGGTGGGGTATCAGTTAAGGTTAGTTTAGTCCAGAGGTAACTGAAAACCCATGTCACAGGGGGTTAAAGGGATATTTTTTTCTCTCACAAAATACTGTCTACAAAAATGTAGAACAAAATTATTACTCAAAAGGACAGACCAGACTGGCTGGCCTCGCAAAAACTGGAGAAACCCTGAGAGTATGGTACCCAGACACTCTTTCGGCTCAGTAATAAAGTCATTCTGGAAGTTTACCCTTTAGCCAGACATTAGACAGGCCCATTGTTTTAGTCACCTGGTATTGCTCTAGCAGAAAACACCATGAAGGGAAGGCTTTATGAAGAAAAAGTTTATTGTCACTATCCAGTAAACCACAAATCCATTCATGAGTTACAAGCCCATTCAATAGGAGAAATTATCCCAGTCTGGCAGGCTGAGTCCAAATCCAATGAGAGCATCCCGGGTCAGGAACCTCAGGTCCAAATGGCATCTTCTGCTCTTGGTGCTGCTTTCTTGGTGGTATGTGGTTCCCAACTTGCTCTGCACCCTTATATGCCACAGGCTGGTAGCTTGAGTCCTGCCTGATCAACACAACTGCTACCCATTAGCCCTCACTACAGAAGCAGGATTCACAACACTTGGGAAGAACTGCATGGTACTGGGACTCATAGCCAAGTCGAATCAATGCATATATTTTTGGGGGACACAATACAGTCCATGACACCCATAACACAAAATGAGACTAAAGGGGCACACCAGCCCAGGTGCAGGGGCTAGAAGGCAGGAGGGGACAGGAAAGCTGGTAATGAGGAACTCAAAGATGAGAAGAGAGAGCATTGACTTCCTGTGGGTTTGTTAACCAATGTCACAAAACAGTGTATGTACTATTTAACAAGAAACTAGGTAAAGTACAATAGAAAGAAAAAGCACAATGAAAAGAAAAAAACTACAGTATGCAGGTAGGTAGACAAGGAGCAGGAACCAGATTTTCTGCTCTTCAATTCTTAGATCACGACCTCTACCATCAAGTATGCCTTGTGTTTGCAATGTGGCTATTGTGGCCCCAATCATCTATGTCCCAGTCAACAGCCATAAAAGAATTGCAAAGAAAAGAGGGCTGCTGATAGGAGCTCTGGAGGCACAGTAGTTAATAGCTCATGTTGCTAATCAAAAGTCAGCTGTTTGAATATGCCAACCTCTCCCTGGAAACCCTATGGGGCAATTCTACTCTATCCTGTAGGGTCACTGTGAGTCACAATTGACACAACAGCAATGAGTTTGGGTTTTTTGGGTTTTGACAGTAAAGACAGAATTCTTCCACGAGCTTTCCTGGAAGCTTTGTATGGTGTCTGTGTGTACATTCTCCAAAATCAACTCTAAATACTCTCTCTGAAACCAACTGCAAATTCAGTTCTTCTTCTGACGTGAACCACCAGCACCTAGATCAACTGTCAAATCTGCCCAAGAATTCAGACACTAGCCACAGGCTTGAAGATCTTTAGGACCTCCTTACATCTGACCCGGTGGCTACAAATTCAGAGGTTTCTAGTATCCCCTTGGGTGAAGTAATTCTCTAGAACAATTCAGAGAAAGAACTCAGGAAAGTGCTAATCTTATCTTGACAGTTTTAAAATAGCAAAACACATAGAAACTACAAGCCCCATAAAGAGGCGAGAAAGAGGGCAAGATCTGGAGAGTCCCCAAAGTGGAGTATCAGTGTTCCACAGAATATATCACTCTGTGTATTGATGTCTTTCACCAACCAGGGAGCTCACCAGCAGCTTCAGTGTCCAGAGTTTTTATTGGGTTTTCATTGGAAAACCTTGGTAGCATAGTGTTTAAGAGCTACAATTGCTAACCAAAAGTTGGCAGTTGGAATTCACCAGGTGCTCCTTAGAAACCTTGTGGTGCAGTTCTGCTTTGTCCTACGAGGTTGCTACGAGGCAGAATGGACTTAACGGCAATGGGTGGTATGATGGTAGGCATACTTGAGTGGACCATCAGCCGTGTGGTCAAACTCAAAGTCCTCACCTAATTGATGTCTCCATAGGTGTTGTGTTTTCACAACATATCAGTTGGCTTCCAATGTAAGACAGAGAGAAAGAAGGAAGCCAAGTTGTCTTTTGTGAACTGGTCAACAAAGCCACACTGTCACTTTTGCTTTATTCTGTTCATCAAAATAAATTCACTAAGTCCAGGCCACATTCAACAGGTGGAGGATTAAGCCCCATCTCTTGAAGGCAGTGTATTTTAAAATCACATTTATTTTTCTTATCTGTTAAATGATGTAAAATTACTCATGTATAACTGCATTATTAAAAGGTATAATCCATATCCAAGCATTTAAATAGAGCACTTAGCACATAAACTCACTGCCATCAAGTTGATCCCTACTCATAGTGACCCTACAGGACAGAGCAGGAGTGCTCCATAAAGTTTCCAAGGAGCACGTGGTGGATTTGAACTGCCAACCTTTTGGTTAGCAGTCATTGCACTTAACCACTAAGGGTTTCTACCTGACAATGTAAGCCCTTACTAAATGTTAGCTAATGTTATTTAAAGGTCCCTAGGTGATAGAAATGGAAACCCTGGTGGCACAGTGGGTTAAGTGCTACGTCTGCTAACAAAAGCTTAGCAGTTCAAATCCACCAGGTGCTCCTTGGAAACCATAGGGCAGTTCTACTCTGACCTCTCGGGTCACTATGAGTTGAAAATGACTTGACTGCAGTGTTTTCTTTCTTAGGTGGTACAAATGGTTCTCTCTCAAATAGTAACCTAAATATTGGTGGTTCTAATCCAACCAGAGATGCCATAGAAGAAATTCCTGTTGATCTGCTTTTGTTAACATTATAGCCAAGAAAATACTATGGAATAGTTCTACTCTGTAACACATCAGGTCACTATGTATTGGAATTGGCTTAACAACAACGGGTTTTGTGTTTGAGATTAGTGTTATTTTTTCAAAATTAATGGCATGGACAATTCATCAGCAAGTTCTTCGTGAATTTTTAAAAATATAAATTTAGCACTGTATTCAGTGTAATGGGAAAACATATAAATTACCAAACCATAGTTCGCATTTTTAAGGAACTGATAGTTTTACTAGAGAAAAAAAGCATCAAGAGTTAATATAGAATGAATGTATTACAGTGTTGTCAAAACCACCAAAAATAAATACAAGAAACTAATTAAATTAAATGCAAGTTGTAATTTGGTTAAACTTAGAAAAAAAGGTAGAAAACTAAACCGTTCAAAGCTTTTTGGAAATGAGTCTTCAGCTGAATGCTGCACACTTGCTGGAACTGGGATAAGGGAGTGAGAAAAAGAATG
This sequence comes from Heterohyrax brucei, assembly GCA_028571685.1. Taxonomy (NCBI): domain Eukaryota; kingdom Metazoa; phylum Chordata; class Mammalia; order Hyracoidea; family Procaviidae; genus Heterohyrax; species Heterohyrax brucei. The sequence goes on from CM053146.1 coordinate 94,451,290, forward strand.
GTACTCTAGGATGAAGAGAAAAGAACCTCCAAAACAGAGGCACAGTACACTTAATTGTGCACAACACAGAGCCTGTATGTAGACCAAGAAGCACTTCTTTGAACAGAACAGGGATACTGTGTGTACTTAAAATTTGGAAAGGTGTACGTTAGGTCTGTATCCTTTCACTACACTTATTCAATCTATATGCTGATCAAATAATTCAAGAATCTGGACTTTAGGAAGAAGAATGGCTCATCAGGATTGGAGGAAGTCTCATTAACAACCTGCATTATGAGGATGACACAACTTTGCTTGCTAAAAGTGAGGAAGACTTGAAGCACTTACTGATAAAGATCGAAGATTACAGACTTCAATATGGATCACATCTCAACATAAAAAAAAAAACAAAATCCTCACAACTAGACTAATGAATTACATCATGCATGATAAATGGAGACAATATTGAAGTTCTAAAGGATTTCATGTTACTTGGGTCTACATTCAATGCCTGTGAAGCAGCAGTCAAGAAATCAAACAAAACATTGCACTGGGCAAATATGCTGTAAAAGACTTCTTCAAAGCATTAAAAAGCAAAGACACCACTTTGAGGACTAAAGTGCACATGACCTAAACCATAGTATTTTCAGTCATTTTATATGCATACATAAGCTGGACAACAAAAAAAGAAGACTGAAGAAGAATTGATACCTTTAAATTATGGTATTGACAAAGAATACTGACAACACCATGGACTGTCAGAAGCATGAACAAATCTGCCTTGGAAGAAATACTGTTGGAATGTTCCTTAAAAGTAAGGTTGGTGAGACCTCATCTCACAAACTCTGGACATGTCATCAGGAGAGGCCAGTCCCTGAAGAAGGACATCATGCCTGGTGAAACACAGGGTCAGCAGAAAAGAAGACTCTCAATGAAATGGATTGACACAGTGGCTGCAACAATAACATCAAATACAGCAATGATTCAGAGGATGGTGCAGGACCAGGCAGTGTTTGGTTCCAGTGTCCCAGTGGCACCTAACAACAATATCTATAAATTAGAAGAAAGGGCTGGCAATTTACTTCTGAAAAATGAGCCACTGAAAACTCCACAGAGCACAGTTGTGCTCTGACGCATATAAGGTCACCATGAGTCAGGAAAGACTCAACAACAACAATTTTGGAGTGGGGAGGTACTTATAGGCTAGAGTATGAGTCAGAATCAACTCAACTGCAATGATTTTACACAGGTTATAGATTAAAATGAAAAATACTTTTCCATCTCTTTCCCAATATCCAAGCTTGTGAACCAGTTTAACCTCAGTGAACATCCTTATTATTCTGCCCATTGTGGAAGAAAGACATTTAATAGGGGTCCAGATGATTCTCCACTTCATGGAAGTTGTCAGCAACCTCCTACCCCCACTTATGCTTGGGAGTTCACTGATATCTCAGGCTCTAGGGGGCTCTATGAGACCTTGTAGTCATTACCAGTTTCCTTTACCATCTACAACAATATGGAGTTAGGAAGAAATTTAGCAGAGAGAATGTGCACGTACAATTGTCCCTTTTCTTTCGTATCACTTTGACAAAATATTCACTTAAGCTTTTCTTCATAGTAAAACTTCAGTAGATTAAGACTACATTTTTAGTCTCTCATAAGATCATTGCTCAGTTAGACTGTCATAATTTTTTCTTTAACAAATCTTGCCAAGTTAGTGGGAATCCACGGTGGGACAGTAGCTAAAGTGCTATGGCTGCTAACTCATAGGCTGGTAGTCTGAATCCACAAGGCACTTTTTGGAAACTCTGTGAAGCAATTCTATTCTATTCTGCAGGGTTATCATGAGTCAGAATTGACTCAACAGCAGTAGGTTTGGTTTGCGGGTTGCCAAGTTAGTGGAATTTATTTGATGAACACAACTGTCTTCGTTATCTGGTGCTGTTATACAGAAATACGATATATTGGTGGCTTTGAAGAACAATAATTTATTTCCTCACAGTCAAATTCAGGGTGCTAGCTCTAAGGTAAAGTGGTTGTCTCTGGTTTCTGTTCCTTGATGTGACATCTGTCTTCCACCATCTCTGCTTGCTGATTTGCTTAATCTGCTTTTGTATATCTCAAACATGATTGGCTCAAGGCACACCCTACACTTATATGGTATCTTAATATAACAAGGAAAACTCATTGCCAAATGGAATTGTAACCATAATTATAGAGGTTAGGATTTGCAATACATATTTTTCGGAGCCCAAAATTTAAACAATAAAAGCCAACAGTAAAAATCTGATGAAAACATCTTACAGACAGACTTTATGCTATGGAAAGTTCAGATAGACTGAGGATAAAGATAATTTGTTAAGTAAATTGTTGAATCACTTTCTTTATTCTTACATTATTCTATTATGCAGTTTTATGTTATAAAAGGCAACCTCGTAGTAAAGAGTATCCTTACAATCAGGCCACCCTGTGTTAAAAATCTAATTTTGTCATACTAGCTCTATGACCCTGGAAAAACTATTCAATTTCATGTTGTTATTAGCTGCCATAGAGTGAGCCCCCACCCCACCCTACCCAGAAGAACAAAAGTTGTGCATGAGGTACATTGGCTGCGAATCAAACCCAGGTCTTCCACATGGAGGACAAAATTGTATTGAGCCATGACTGCCCCAGATTCAATCTCAGAAAGAATGAGTTTCTTCATCTTTAAACTGGGAATATATATAGAACTTATCTGATAGATATCTGTGACTGACAAGTGACTTAATAGATAGACAGAATGCATAGCACAGAACATAATAAGTAAAAGATATTAGTTATAGTTAAGTCTTTGAACAACGGAATTAATTTCTAAGACCTTGTGTTGAACTTAAAGGACACAAAGAGTAGGCATGGTTTCTCAAAGGAGGATTTGTAGAAGAGATGACGCTGCTGCATTAATATAAGACTTAGAAGAAGAAGGGGAATTAATTAATCAGGTAGAGGGCATTGTGTAAGCCTGTGTGTGACAGAAAGATTAAAGTTCTAGGAAGTGGTTAAAGAGGAAGGCTAATGTTTTCTAGGAAGATGGGCCCTTATGAATGTTACTGCATAAAGGTCACCTAGATTGCTGAACTGGATCAGCAGACTTGCATTCCTTTCCCTGTCTTCCAAGTAATGAATTGGTTTTTTCAAAACATCAGGGAGGTAATGATTTTGGATAATTTATATTCTTTGGCAAGATGTAATAAAATCTTGTGACTCCTTGTTCTTTCTCACGCAAGCCTCTTTTGTAATCTGGCTATAAAAGCCACTGGAATTGTAACCCAAATGGGATAGTCTCAGAGAAGCTACTTTCACTGTTCCCAAAGCTTGCATGCTTGTCTGTTAATAAACCTTATTTTGAACCTTTTCCCACATCTCTGAATTTGGTTGCGGGACAAACTTGCTTCTGTTTCAGCAACATTTCTGGAGACCGTGAAGGGACCTTGGGGACCTCTCTGCTAAGTTTTTGCCCAGGGTAGAGATGAGTTTTCTCTCCCACACTTCTAAAAAATCCCCAGTGAACAGGCAAATGACTGACAGAGAAATTAAGGAACTCTGACCAGAGCCACTTTCGGGTGAGATCTGAAGGTCTGACTACTAATGATGTCCCAGTAACTCTGGCCCAGATGGGTATCTACCTGTTCCATTCAAAGGACAAGGATAACATCCATAAAAATATTTGCAAGCATGGGTCAGGCAATTAAGAACCAGTAGGGAGCCTGCCACCAGAAAACTCCTGTGACAGGATAAGAGGGTACACAGAATGGAAGAGGAAAGTATCTGCCCTCTTCAAACCAAATTCCATGCAATGTGAGGAACATAGTGGTCCAAGCAAAATACCCCATCCCTACCCCTTTGGACCTCTGCTTCCCTGATAGAAGGCAGATTCCTTGGCCTCTTCTCCCTTCCTCCTTTGTTCTTTGGTTTGGTCCAGGTTGGAGGGAACTTGCTTGGAGAAGTCCCCATTGTCCACCTGGACAGACAAGACAAGTGAACACACTAAGTGGTGTTGCCAAGAACCTTTTCACTGGGAACCTTAGAAGGTTGCTCATCCACACCCGCCATTGTACCACAAATCTAAAAAGGTTCCAGTGCTTTATTCTGGTTGCACACAGAGAACTCAGGTTCTCATCAGGGTTCTCATCAGGGTTCTAACTTCTGTCTTGGTTCTGTCTGGTAAAAAAGGAGCTTCTGTCCAAACTAAGAAAGCTTTCTCTGTATCTGTATATTCTGTAACATGGGAAAATAAGGCCTTTGTTCCTAAGCAAAGCCCATGAGGTGGATTCTATTTGTCTGGATTCAGTATGTGTATCCCCCTGTGACTAAAGAACAAATGAAGTTTTACTGTAATATGGCCTGGACAATGTACCAGCTAGATTCTGGAGAAAGTTAGCAGCTGAATGGATCCATAAAATCGTTTTACCATCCTACATTTACAGCTGTTTTGTCACAAATCAGGAAAGCGCTCTCTAAGCAAACTTTAATTAAGATGTGCCTGGTAATGTGATGTCACTTGGCTTGGCTGGTAATGTGAAGCTGTGTGTACACAGAAGTGAAGCCTCCTGTGTGTTTGATAAGATAAATGCATTTATAGTATGCTTCTGTATTTGCCTTTGTGAGGTTTTGGAAACATCTTTTTCATTGTAGTTACACAAGCTGTTTGTGGCGATCCCAAATTTGTAATTTTCTGTAGAAAGTGTCTCATCCCTGTAGACTGAGTGTTTAATGTCTGTACGAAACTTGACAAGTTTGGCTTCGGGCCATACATTTTGGCTAAATCAACCTCAGGATTGTTTTTTCCCCAGTGTTGTATTATCCAATGTCTCTGTTTTCATAAAACAGTATTTGTCTTAAGCGTTTTATGTCTTGTCATTACCTATGTATCTAACTTTAAGAAATGTCTTGTTTTAATTCTTTGAGACAGACTTGGTTGGTAGGTCAGAAAAGGTCTGTGCTCAGATCCTCCTTATCAGGAGTAGGGGAGAGTCTTGCTTGAGCTAAGACAGATAAGAGTTGAATTCCAAGTAGATCCAGACATACTATCACTAGGCTGAAAAAACTAACTTTACAGCTCTCAGTTAAAGGCCCCTTGGTTAAGGAGATAGTTTTGTCTTAAAGAGAAAGTAACAATTCCACAAGAATAAAAGAAAAATTAGTGATCTTTTGCCCTCCAGGAAGAAGTATACAGCAGGGCAGGATAAACCTCCAGTCATAGCTCCAGGAAGGCTTTCGGAAAAAAACAATTTGGATGGAGACCTTTTTAAGACAGAAAGCAGGTAAGAATTGCTACTTTAATTATTGGAAATTGGGTGGATCCAAGAATGCAAACAAGTTCTCTCTACTGCAGGGCAATTCTGAGACATCTGAAATAGCCTGAAGAGGTGTTTTAATCCCCACAAGATGTAATGTTCTATGTATATTAGTAATTGGTTAGTTAAACAGAGACTTTGTGATTTCTAAAAGCCAGCTGATGAAGCTTTATTTCAGTCCTGGATTGTAGGGTAATTGAGTTAATAGATACCTGCCAAGCCAGCCAAGTGCTGTCGAGTCGGATCTGACTCATGGCGACCCTAGTAAAACATAAATTTATATACTGTTTGCTTTCCAAGCAACAAGAATAGATATTATATAAGCCTAATGAGAGTTTTTTTGTTTGTTTGTTTTTTGGATTTTTTTCCCGTTTAAGGAATGAGCTTTCAAAGTTTTTTTAAAAATGTTTATCTGGTCTGGTTAAAAGTTTTTGTCTAATATTTTAATGATTTGATTCATGAGATTTCTAAGAACACTAACTTTAAACAAATTGGTCTTTTTGCTGCTAAATAACAACATTTTCTGACTTCTGAGTGAAATGGTTAATTTATCCCTTGAAGGCAAAGATTTGATCTCTCATTAGAATGAAATTCCAGAGTCAAAATTAAGCCATAATGTGTGGAAGAAGGTTTGGGCACAGATTAGAATCTAAAGGTGCCTGGTTTTTATTGGTTCTTATTAAAATATACATGCTTTTTTCCTTCTTAATATTATCTATCAAATGCATAATACTAATTCATGATTTTATTATAGCCATCTGGAGAAAACCCTGTTGCATGGTGACGAGTACTGTGTTTTACTGATAAGAAAGTCTGCAATACAAATCCACCAGCCACTAGGTTGGGAAGTTCTGCCCTATAAGGCCTCTGTGAAGTAAAATCAGTTCCGTAACAGTGGGTTTGATGTAGCTTTAAATTGCTAATTTGACCCAAGCTTGGAAGCCGAAACACCTCAGCTTCCAAAGTGTACCTGAAGGTTTGAAAAATGGAGCCAAACCCCCTGATGTTTCCAACTGTGGAGTTGCCACTCCTTTGGGCTTGAAAAATTGTGTGCCTGTAGCCCAGGGAAGAGGAGGTGCACAGGGTCGTTGTGTAAAATGTGATGTGTTCTGTAAAACTGGTTGGTGCCCTGTGAAGCACCTCTTTTCTTCCTATAGCTTCTCCCATTTGTAATGGAAATTTTTATTTTTATTTTTTAAACTGGAGATGTTAGGTAATCAGATCATTACAAATACTATTAAAATTTCAACACTAACTGCACTCACCTCTCCAGAAGAATGCCTACACCTTATCCTGCTAAAGGAGCTTAGGTGTAGTCTCGCCAACACACACCCAGCAGGGAACTCAATGCAGCCGGGGGATCTGGAACAATAAGGCAAGACAATACCCTTTTCAGGAACTCCCAATTGGAATAAATCAACAAGAGGAACCAGCTAGATATTACTGGGCACACACACCATTTACCACCTCCGATTTATTAAATCGGAAGAATTCAAATCCCTCATTCAGAGTGGACCCTAACAAGGTAACAGAATTAATAGCCACCATCTTTGCCGCAGTTGGGCTGATATCCAGGCTTTCTTAAATGTACTTCTCACTAGTGATAAAAAGGTATCTGGTCCTGGGTAAAGCAAAGGAAGGAGCTGAGAGACTTCCCTCTGAAAGCCCAAGAGACACTTCCAACAAAGCAATGGCCATCCCCACAGCCGAGCCTAACTGAGACACCAACAATAAGAGCTTGCCTCTCCTTAATCACTACAGAAGGTGTATTTTAACAGGTCTTCAAAACAGGGTCAGATCCAACTTGATGGCACTTGGCTTGGCAAGCAGAGAAGTTTGAACATGGTGCAAGAAGTATGGCAAAAGACCACCAAGGATCCATCCAATTTCCTGGAAAGAAGCTACAGCGCCTACCAGAATTCAGGATGACCCAAGTTGCCATTGTGATCTTGGAGACAAGGTATGGTAAAAGACACAAAGCCACTCAACAGGGATCTTGGGGACAAGGAGCCGATTAGGAAGACTGAAGAGGCCTGAGGCTACAGCCAGAATTAACTACCGGAATTGTAATTGTCCCCTGACCCCAGGATCCTCTGTTAGAATTATGAGTGTGGAGGTTGGGAGGGAGGCAAATGGTGGATTTCCGAGTGGACTCTGGGACCACATATTTAGTCCTCAACAACTCCTAGTGACAGGAATAATGGGGCACTGAGAACAAGTTTTTCCTACACCTTCTTCACTGTCAGACTGGAGAAAAGCAGATGACTCACCAGCTTCCGTACATGCCAGACTGTCCCATCCTGCTGTTAGGAAGAGACTTATTTCTAAGCTTAATGCCCAGATCACCTTCTCCCCTGAGGAGAAGAGCCTCCAAATAGGAGTACCTCATGAAAATGCCTGGCAGCTCCTGATTCAGTATCTAGAGGTAGAGCCTGACAGGCCAAGAGAAGTCAACAATCAGAAAATGAGCAAATTCTTAGACATCAGATGGAGACTACACACAGCTTGGAAACCACAGTCATCAGCAAAGGTTGAGAAGATGAACCTTACTTTAAAGAGACAGATCTCTGAGCTATGTCAAGAGATTCATTTATGTTGGGATCAGATCCTGCCATTGCTTTGTTTAGAATCCAGGTATCCCCTAGAAATGGGCTCAAATTAAGCCCCTATAAAATTGTGTATAAGAGAGCCTTGCAGACTGCCTCAGTATAGCTTTCCACTGGTACAAAATTACCTTAAAGTTCAGAATTCATCAGTTTTCTCTCTCCAGGTCTTCACGCTTCCCTCAGATAAAAAATTAAAGAGAGGAGCCTGAAGAACAGCTGGAAGAGGAGTGGACTGGTCTGTGGAAAATCCTCCTGACCACCCCTACTGCCATGGAATTGGCCAGACTAAAAGCCTGGACATATCATACCTGGATGAAACCGTGCCCCTCAGCAGACACCAGATACAACAGATCCCAAACACCAGGGGTGGACTGCTAATCCTAGAAATCAGGCCAGAATCCTCTCTCTCTCTTCCTTAGACTCATCTTAATTCTAGGACTTTCACAAAATGTATATTTCTGATTTCTGTCCAGCGGGAGGTAGTTAAACAAATTTTCATTGGTGTATGCACCCCTCTGGAGTTGATTAGAAATTTTACCTTGTTCAGACATGTTGAAAAGAACATCATTTGTGGTGATATCTATAATTGAGGACAAGCTAAGAAAAAGGACAGAGAGATATTCTCCAACCAGCTTGTTACCCCTCCCGAAAACTGTGTCGAGTTTCCAGGGTGCCCTTCCTTCTGTTACAATCTTAATAACCCCATCTTCAAATGTAACAGAAGTATAATGGTGTCCTATGCTAAGAGACACATTGACTTACCTAAAGGACAGTTTCTGCTGTGTGGAAATTGTGCCTTTTCATATGTTCCCCTCAATGCTGCGATGGGACCTTACTCCTTGGGAAGGTTTATTGAGGTCCTGCCCCAGATTAAAGACATCAGACCTAACTGTGCCTGAACTATGAGAGATGAACCTTCCCAGAGATTGCTGCAGTGATGTACACCTGTTCAGTCCAACTGAATACATATCCCTGTCCCTTTTTGTCATGCCTGCCTTGGCAATAGGTTTAATAGGCTAACTTGTGCCACAGTTAAGGTCTAAATGCTACATCACATGCCACAGGTGCTTTAGGTGCTGAATTGGGACAAGTCTGAGGGGCAGTTCTGGAAAACCAGGGAACTATAGACTACTTATTTCTCAGATATAATCACGGATGTAAAGATCTTAAGAGGTTGTGTTGCTTTAATTTGTCTGACAGTTCCCAGTGGAGGGAGAACAAATTAAAAACGATACAGGATATTGCATAAAGCATCAAACAGTGGGAAGTCTTCTTTGAGTCAGAGCTTGAGAAATCATTCTTATGGCTCCCTCCTAGGTTGACTGTACCTACCAACAATGGTAATTGAAATCACTATTATTTGTTGCTGCATACAATGTGCACCCTGCCTCCCAACTAACCGTACCACATACTGTAGAGAGCTAGCCCACAATCTGAGATTTGACCCTAGAGTTAATGAAAATAGCTATTTTCAATTAAAACCTATTTCATAGACATGAAATTGGTGATTAAAAGTGAGGAATGTTAGTACATAAAGGTCACCTAGCTTGCTAAACCAAATCGGCAGACTTGTATTCCTTTCCCTGTCTCCAGGGTAAGGAATTGGTTATTTTGAAACTTTAGGGACATAATGATTTGGGGTAATTCCTTCGCTAGGATGTCACAGAATCTTGTGATTCCCTCTTCTTTCTCACGTGAATTCCTCTTGTAATCTGGCTATAAAAACAGCTGGAATTGTAAACCAAATGGGATACTCTTGGAGAAGCTATTCTTACTGTTCCCCAGGCTTGCATGCTTGTCTCTGAATTTGGCTGCAGTGACAGGTGGAACAAACTTGCTTTTAGTTCAGCAAGATGAACAAAGGCAGCATGACATTCTGGTGAAACTGCATTTACTTTAGTATGGCTAAAGTGGCATTCTGAGGATGGTGTTTCAGTCATCTGATACTGCTCTAACAGAAATACCACAAGTGGATGGCTTTAAAAAGAGAAAAGTTTATTCTTACATAATCCAATACGCTACAAGTCCAGACTCAGAGTGTCGGCTCCAGGGGAAGGCTTTCCCTCTTTGTCAACTCTGGAGGAAGATCCTTGTGTCACATCAGTCTTTGGTCAGGGAGCATCTTGGTGCAGAAACCTCAGGTCTGAAGGACGAGCTCCACTCCTGGTGCTGCTTTCCTGATGGTGTGAGGTTCCTACTCTCTGCTTACTTCTCTTTTCTTTTATCTCTTGTAAGACGAGAGGATAAAAGCTGATGCTAGCCGTATTCCAGGGAAACTCCCTTAACAAGGTGTTGCAGTCCCACCCTAATTCTCTTGTAATATAATCAACCTATGTATTAGCCACAGAAAGAGACTACGGTTTATAGCATAGGAAAATCACAAGATATTGGGAATGCTGGCTCAGCCAAATTTTAGGGGGACCACTGTTCAATTCATGACAGATGGGAATGGTAAGAGGTGATACTTAAGAACATGACGATGAAAAAGGTCATCCTGGGGATGAGTTGAATGAAAAATAATCAGTGAATCAAAGACAGAAACCTGGAGAACCCTGACATTCCAGGGGTTGACTGGGAAATAAGGCCTAGTGAGGGGACAAATTTTAAGGCTTCCTTCTCTTATCTTCCACCCACCAGGGGACTACCAGTGCTAGCTGTGATTTTTTTCTTTATAGATAAGATGGAAAAAGGAAAAGGGAGGATAAAGGCAGGTGAGAGGCCAAATCCATTTTCCTAAAAAGAGCTAAGAGGGAAAGTTAGGAAAGAGGCAAACAACAGCAGCAAAACTTGTTGGCTAAGTCTGGTGGATTAAAGCCTCTGGAGACCTGAAGAGTGGAAGAAGGAGATTTCAGAGAGTTTGTTCGGGTTATTAGTTACCTGTCCTTGATGTTCTTTGAGAAGTAAAAATTTGAAATTCCTCTTAAATTATTTCAGGGTAATAGGCTGAGCTCCTTTGTGTGGAGAGACAATGACAAGTGAAGCTCTGGCTTGATTACGACCACTGAAGGAATAGTTGAAAAGCAGCAGGGAAACTAAGACAGCATACTAATACTAACAAATGGTTACTGTTACTAATAATGCTACACTAAACTGCTTTGTACTAAAATTATTAACAGCAACAAGGAATATTCCATTCTATGAGGGAGGGACTACTGGTTATTCGCACTTTATAGATGGGAAAACAGAGGTACAGAATGGTTAAAATGATTTGCCCAGAAGTCCAGAACTAGTATTTTGTGGAGCCAGGAATCTGATGATCAGGAACTGGAAAAGCCAGACGATCTGTTTTCAGAGGCTAAAATTACAGAAACCAATGGATCAGGATTTAAACTACAGGGCAGTGGAGTAGACATAAAATTTAAAGAGAAAAACTTCACTATCTAACATTTGGTGTTTGTGGGTTTTTATGATGCTAAACAAGTTTCAGTGAGCTTCCAGAATAAAATGAAACAGGAAGAAAAGCCTGGTGATTCACTTCCAAAAACTACCCCATGAAAACTCCTAATGTAGATATATTATGCAGTCTCGCTATGAGTTGAAAATTGCTATCATGTAACTAACTTAAAGAAAAATGCTATAGGCATGAAGGATGGGTGTGGCTTTCCCTCCATAGAATAAAGGATGCTTTTCCCCTCTCCCCTGAACACAGTACCTGACAACAGTGGATTCTGGGCAAATGTTGACTGAATTGATACGCACTGTAAAAACTCCCCGAATTTGTAAGGCAAATCACATAGACGGTTGTTCAAGCAACAGCCGCTGTGGTACGAAAGCTTTCAAAGATGTCTGGTTTATAATCCAGGGATTCTTAAGTCCCTGGGTGGGTCCAGTTTACTGTCTAATAGAAATGTTTTGCTGTAGATCCTGTTTTGCAAGATTGCTTATTTGAAATAACGCAAAGAAGGGAAACATGAATAGCTCAAGAACAAATGCCTTCAGTAGCTGTTTTCAGGACTATTTGGGGAGTGTGTTCCTATGCTGACTCAAGGTACATTGGGCATACCTTCGTTGTTATTCCCTTGACTTCCTCTTTTACCTGATTCTCTCATATTTTCTTCTACCCTCCCTTGGTCTGTTGGGCCTCTGTTCTGGGATCAGGAGTTGAGGCATGGGCTTACTAGGTCTGGCGGGAGTTTAACTCCATACTCTATACCCTCCATATCTGGATGGATTTTCTTTGGGATTGGTTCTCAGGCTTTTAAGGAATAAAAGACCCTTAGGTTTATAGGTACATATCCAAGGCCTCTGCAGCATACTAAGCAATGCTGTAAGCAGAAGAATATACACAATGAGTTCACAAACTTATCCTAGAAAAAGTGCTGCATACTTCATGGCTGAACATCAATGCAGAAAGACCGTCAGAGCTGTCGTCGTATTACCATTGATGTTCTCAGTGTCATCCAAATGTCTTCCTTTCAACATTTTCTTTAGCTTCAGGTAAAGAAAAAAGTCATTGGGGGCCAGATAAGGTGAATAGGTAAGGTGTTCCAACACAGTTATTAGTTGACAAGTTAAAAACTCCCTCACAACTATACAATTAAGTTTGCAACCTTGCCACTGTGTCACCATGTACAATGGCCATTCCAGAGTTTCAAAATTGCTTTGAAGGGGGGACTAGGAACTGGAGTAGGTGCATAGCTTTCCAAGAGGAGTACCCCGAAGTGACCATAGTGATATTTAACAATGAGTTACGTAGCACTTAAAACAATTCAGTTTGCAGTCTTAACTGTTATATCTTGCTGTGTGCTCGCATATATGTTTGTGTACCAAGCCCACTGCAGTCAAGTTAATGCCAACTCATAGAGACTCTATAGGACAGAGTAGAACTGCCGTATAGAGTTTCCTGGCCAATTTGAACTGTCAACCTTCTAGTTAATAGTCATAGCACTTAACCACTACATCAAGGTTTCCATATATATACAAAAGTCTCTGGATGACACAGTTTGAGATCAACTGTTAAGCTACAAGTTGGTGTGGTGCTGTGTAAGAAAGTCCTGGAGATCTGCTTCCAGCAAAGCCCTAAGGAGTAGTTCCACTCTGTAACATACAGGATCAGCATAAGTTGGAATCGAGTGGATGGCAACAGGTTTATTATTATAGGAACTCCAGCCAAAACAGTGTCTCACTTGGCATTTATCTTAGGCAAATCCTGGACCACAGCTTGTAAAACATGCCTAAAGTTTTGCTCTACAGGTCCCGAACTCACAACAGGGTTCTGCTCCAATGACTAACTGTGTTAAAAGTTGGTTCTAATATAAGTAGACCACTTTTTTTTTTTTTTTTGCCTTGGTTTTGTTCTCTTTATTATTGCCTTTTATTCCCAGTATCTTTATAAACCTGATCTTTATTTTTGCCTTTGGAGGTTGGAAATGTTACATATAAACTTACCCATGTATTTTAATACACATTTAAAAAAATACACAAATCACAAACATCTATTCCAATAATGAAGAAGAGTGGGCAATGTGGACTGTTAGTTGTAGAAATAATTCCACTTCTAGAAAGTTCTGGATCATCTTGATCATTCCTGGAAATACGGATGGTGTTAGCAGGCAGAGAATTGGTGATAGCTGTCTGCATGGCCTTTTTCTTTTTCCTTCGTGTATTTCTCAGTAATGTTTCAATCTACTTGAATCTGCCTATCCACTTTAGCAAAATGACCAGGATTTGGGTTTGTATTTTCAAGCCGCCAAGGCGAGGCCCCTGATTGAAATTAAGAAGAAAACTTCAGCTAATCCTTTCACTGTAAAATTTTTAGACCATGTATCTCCTTCTTCTCGTTATTTCTTTCTTTTTCGGCATTTCTTCTCTCTTCAAACTCTATTAAGTCCTGATGCATCAATTCCCTTTCCATGAGCTGTTTCACATTAGCTGCTCCAAGTTCTAAATTCAGCCTTCTTGCATTATTGTCAATCTTTCCACCTATCTCTTTCGCCATATTTTCCTGATCAAATGCTTGGAGTTTGTTCACATAACTGAGCAATTTTTCCATATCCCCTGCACACATTTTCCAGTAACTTCCTCTCAGGAAGCTATAATGTTTTGGATACCCTGGAAGATATAATTCTTGCACAAATCCCTTAATGTTACCACGCCTCCATCTGTTGCAGTTATTGCTAGAGTAAATGTAGTCTGTAGGCAACTGCAGCTTGATTCATGGGCTGAATCACACCTGTCATATTGGGATGTAAATGCACCACTTTCACATCCTGATTTAGATCAGATAGGTAAGGAGGATGTCCTGGGGCATTTCCAAATAAGAACCGTCGGTGCCTTTGCAGTTCAATTGCAGTTCACCTGTTTTATGTTGTTAGAGTTGAACACTGCCCAACTTTCTGTTACTTGTAACTCCCAATGCCAACTTCACTGTATACCAGGCCACAGCCTGCTATACTACACTGTTTTGAACAGGAGATCATAACTGATCATCGGTAACTGAACCTCAGAATAATACTAGTAAATTATATGCTGTAACATTGTATACAGTTTTTTTTAAAGAGACAATTCTTAAGTGCAGTCATCCTGACTTGAATACCCAGTGTTTTAGTCAGCTAGGGCTGCTCTAACAGAAATACCACAGAGTGGATGGCTTTAACAAAGAAAGATTTATTCTTACACAGTCCGGTAGGTTGCAAGTCCATATTCAGGGTGTCCACTCCAGGGAAAGACTTTCCCCTTGACGGCTCTGGAGGAAAGTCTGGTATTGCATCAGTCATTGTCCAGGGAGTGTCTTAACGCAAGAACCTCTGGTCTGAACGACGCGCTCTGCTCCCGGTGCTGCTTGCTTGATGGTAGCGAGGTTCTCAAATTGTCCTTGGTTCTTTCTCCTTTTATTCCTTGCAAGCTAAAAGCATTAAGGGTGGGGCAAGCCACACTCCAGGGAAACTTCCCCCATAGCAGGAATTCACAGCCCCACCCTAATCCTTTAACATACAGGTTAGTAAAACCACATAATGGAGGACAGTCCCAAGATACTGGGAACCATATCCCAGCCACGTGGCTGCACACATTTTTGGGGGGACACAATTCAAACCATGACATCCCACCCTTTGACAGCCCAAAAATCACATCACAAAAACATTTAACACATTCATCTCACCATAGCAAAATTATGTCCATCCATATGACAGAAGTCTTAAATCAGCTCCAAGTCCAAAATACAAAAACTCTTCTACATCTGTGAAACTTAGAAGGCATTAACAGGCAACAGGCAAGTCAACAGAACACATTACATTAGCCCTCAAAGCTTTGGAAATACTCTTACATTTTCTGAGACATTCTACACAACAGCAATGCTCTCCAGACTCTAGGTATCGACCACACTTTCAGGTTTCTGAGTGGAGACCTCCAGCCCCGTGCTACAACTTTGCCTTCATGGCCCACTTGGACAGAAACTCTGTCCCATCGGCTTTAGGAGCACCCTAAGCCCAACTGAGTAGCAATTCCACCCTTACGAACACAGCGTGCCATGGTTCCACCCTTTCAAACCCCTGAGGTCATGGCCATACCTCTTGAGATTGAGGCAGTTCAGCTTCTCACGCTATCTGCCTCTTCAGCTTCAGCTTCCTGTGGCCACATGGCCTGGGCCTCAGGCCCACATCTGCCCTGCTGGGCAAGTGTTCCAAAGCTCTGTAGCTCCACTGGTTTAAGTGCCCGGAGGCACCCCACTCTTGCTGGAAAGCGTCCTGCCCAAAGGCACTCAACTCTCTCACTCCGTGGGTCAGCAAGGCCAGCTCACCGATTCAAGTGCCCAGAGGCACCCCGTTCCCCGAGGAAAACTCTGTGCAGGCACTGACCTCTCTCGCTCCACGGGTCGGCTCCAGCGCTGCCTCTGGTTCTGCTGCTGCCGCTGCTGCTGCTGCCGGTCCTCCGTTGTTTCTCACCATCTGCGCCTTCTTCGTTCCTTCTGAATCTTCTATCCATTCGCAGTTTCAAAGTGGCTTCCACATTTTAGGTATTTGCTAGAGCAGCACCCCACTCCTGGTACCAATTCTGTTTTAGTCAGCTAGGGCTGCTCTAACAGAAATACCACAGAGTGGATGGCTTTAACAAAGAAAGATTTATTCTTACACAGTCCGGTAGGTTGTAAGTCCATATTCAGGGTGTCCGCTCCAGGGAAAGACTTTCCCCTTGATGGCTCTGGAGGAAAGTCCAGTATTGCATCAGTCATTGTCCAGGGAGTGTCCTAACGCAAGAACCTCTGGTCTGAACGATGCGCTCTGCTCCCGGTGCTGCTTGCTTGACGGTAGCGAGGTTCTCAAATTGTCCTTGGTTCTTTTTCCTTTTATTCCTTGCAAGCTAAAAGCATTAAGGGTGGGGCAAGCCACACTCCAGGGAAACTTCCCCCATAGCAGGAATTCACAGCCCCACCCTAATCCTTTAACATACAGGTTAGCAAAACCACACAATGGAGGACAGTCCCAAGATACTGGGAACCATATCCCAGCTACGTGGCTGCACACATTTTTGGGGGGACACAATTCAAACCATGACACCCAGTAAGCAAGAAACTACCTTTATACCTTTAAATACTATAAATACAAATGAGACATTTCATTTTAATTTGTATGTATATCACGTCACAGGATTACTTAATAGCCATCAGGTTAATATGCAATGTGCTTGAATTTGAATAACTACTTTGGGAAAAAAATCCCCAAATAACTGTTCCAGTAACTGTAAGTTTTCTAAATCTACACAATTCATTTATATCTTTAGTCTTACTCTCCAAATTCTTTACACAATATGCAAAAGTCATTTCTTTGAGCAAAGCTGACTCATCATTTCATCTGCCATTCATTCACTCAACATTTTATTGATGGCTTACTGCCTTCCCCCTACAAGGTGAGGGAAATTGAAAATATAAAGAAAAAGATCCAAGTTCATGCCCTCCTGGGAGTATCTCAGTCTCATGCTGTCAGAGTATGGTGGAATATACCACACACACAGAAACCCCACAGGCCTTATTTCGTTGGTACATACACCTTTTTTCAGCTCTAAACTTAAATCTACCTAAACCAACAAAACCCATTGCCATTGAGTCCAACTCATACCCCCTCATAGGACAGTTCAAATCTATTCCGTACTATGTGATGGCTAGGGTTGGAAATCTACTCAGTAGTAATGGGTCTGCATGACGAATCTTTATGGAAGCTGACTGCACATCAGACTGTACATCTTTTTTTGTTAGCATTTTTAATTCCCTACTGTTAGCTCTGTCATAAACACATTTACATGTACCTCTGTGAAATTGTTCTATTATTTTCTTATTATAAATTGTAAAAAGTGGTCACTGGATTTGATACAGTATATGCTTGATATGTATTTAATACTACACCCCAGAAATTAACAGTCCACCTACTGTATTTGAGAATCCTTCTTTTTAAAAAAAAATTTTTACTAGCAATGACATTTTCAATAATTTTTATATTTGTCAAACTGACAAGTGATAATGGTATCATAAACCCACTGCTGTCAAGTTGATTCCAACTCATAGTAACCCTACAGGACACAGCAGAACTGCTCTACAGAGTTTCCGAGGAGCATCTGGTAGATTCATACTGCCAGCTTTTTGGTTAGCAGTTGTAGCAATCAACCACTATGCCACCAGGGTTTCCAACGATACAGTTTTTAAAGTTATTTGTTTCTTGCTTCCTTTTGAGTATGGACACCTCATTTGATATTTGGGCATTTGGGCATCTTATTGGATATTGGTATTTCTTCTTTTTAGGCTGTGGTTTGAGTCCTGTATCCATTTTCTGAGTGCTAATGTTTTTCTCACTGATTTGCAAACCGTATATCTTTACCCCTCGGAACGACAGGTGAATTTGAACCATGGAATTTTCAGTAACCAGCTGCGCGCTTTAACCACCGGACCACTGGGGCTCCTTATGTTTACCTAAGTGTCATAAATCAGACGTATTTATCTAAGATGATGCAATTCCAGCTGATATTCAAGTTTTGACTGGTCTATGAATTTAAAACGACTACGACCAGTTGTTTGCCTAGCCAATCTGTCCGTTGACCACTAAATTCAGTTTTAACACGTTTCACAGAGGCTGTGTCCCAATTCTGAAGCTGATAATTAAGTTCAGTGTTGGTGTGTGGGATGCGGTGAGGAGGGAAAAGACCATTAATTGCAGACTTGCATTGTTGAGAGCCTGCCAGGCTTTTAAGTAGCAAAAGAATGAGAGCCGAATCAAGCTACCCTGCTTTATAAACAAAAGTTGCACGGGAGTTCCCGGCGGCGGGGTACGTGGGGGTCCCTTGAGCGCTCCCTCGCGCGGACTGGGATGCTTCCCCATCCCTGACCCCACCACCTCCCGCCCCCGGGGATAGGTCTGAGGCCCTGCTCTGGGAGCGCTGCCATCGACCAGAGTTCTGAGAGCCCGGGGCCACCGCACAGGCGCCCTGAGCGCAGAACAGGCGGTGACAGCGCTCACGGAAGTGCGCGCGGCCCGCCCAAGTTGGAGGCCCTCTCTCCTCCTCCACTTCCTCCTCTCCGGGGCTCAGCCTCCCGGGCGGCTCCTCCCTCTGCCCGCTGCAGCCCTCCCGCCGGGATGTGCGGCTCTCACCCCGGCGGTGCCGAGTGCCGGACGCGGCGCTGACGGACTGAGCCGGAGGGAGAACAGGGCCGCCCGCTCTGCCGCCACCGCCCGGTGCTCACCCAGCCCCGCTTCCTGAGCAGCCTGCCCCGGCGGTGCCCCTACCTCGCGGGAGGCCAGCGGCCGGCCAACTTCGGCGCGCCTCCGAGGCGGGCCGCGGCACCGTGCGTCCCGCGCGCGCTTCGGCGATGGCTTCTCACCCTCCAAAGCGGCGATTCCTCTGCCTTTGCCGTCCCTTGTTCCTTCTCCCTGGACTTTTACTGCGTCTCTGCGGCGCCTTCAACCTCGATGTGGACAGTCCTGCTGAATACTCGGGCCCCGAGGGAAGTTACTTCGGCTTCGCGGTGGATTTCTTCGTGCCCAGCGCGTCCTCGTAAGTAGCCGCACTTGGAAGGGGAGTCGCCCTCACAACCCCCCTAACGCGCGCACCCTGCCCCCCCCCCGCGCCGGCACCCCCTGCTCTTACCCCCTCTGGAGACGTGCCCAGGTGGGATCCTGGCGTTTGTGCCCCGGGCGGAAGAAATGTGGGACGATGAACTCCTTGGGCACAGGGAAGCCAGTGCCCTCCCCCCATTCCCTTTTCTCATTTTTAAATTGGTTAAGGGTAGAGGGAGAGCTTTCAAACAGACCTGCGTTTGAAAATCAGGTTTCAGGACAAGTGGTAAATCAGCAGAGGCTGATCAGTCCCCCAGTTCGCAATACCCCTGCGCGTGTCAGGGACTGGTCAATTTCATTTCGTCTCTCTTGTACCAGTTAGCCTTCCCACTGGTCCTTTTTCGCTTCACAGTCTCAACTGCAGTCCTGTTCGCTTTCTCTAAACAAACCCTCCCCCGCTCTCATCCTCATCTCAGTGTCCTTTATCTCCTCACCTCTTTTCCAATCATTCCCATGACAGAAAGAACCCTGTTGTTGTATTAAAATACATTGCGTCTTATCTCGGAACTGTGAGACCTTTACATATTTGAGGTTGACTAGACAAGTTGAATGTGTCGTCTGTTCTGTTTATACTGAATCACTATTTAGGTCATTGTTCAGAAAGAACAGTGTTTGCTGAGTTTTCATTCACTGCAGGTCATTTGAATACCACGACATTTAAGAATGCAGTCTGTTTTCGAATTGTCAGCGTTCCGTGTTGCAAAGACCGTCATGATTTGTAACTGTTACTGTCATTATTGGATTAAAAGGTGTCGCTGACCTTAACCGAATGCTGACGTCACTGTCACCAGCTAACCCCCTTATTACAGCTACAACCACTGATTTAATGAGTATTTAAATACATGCATATCTTCTGATGCGTGTATTCTGATGTTTAAATCTTGTTTTCATGAAGAATTGTTCTTGGGGTTCTTTCTAAGCTTTTAGAAATTACAGTATACTTTTGTTTCTATTTTTTCTTTACATTTTTAAGCATTTTGGAGGTGGGGAGGGGAGGTAATCTTGATGTCTAGTCCTCGGGCGGGCCCATTTCTCAGTGTATTTTCCCGTGGCTGATACAGCAACACCGCAGCATTTAGTTTTCTGAGAATGTCACTGAATATCATTCATTTTGGCGACAGCCTTTAGAGCAACAGGTAGATTAGATGCATGTAGTGGAAACCAGACATTTTATGTAGCAAATGCAGTTTGGTTCTTTCCAGCTTCAATTCTTTCTATGTGGCCAAAGCACAGATTTTCCAAAATGATAATATAATCATGAACTTTAGGCATCATTGACCATGTTCTCCCGTGATTTAATCATCTTAGTCATCTTTTTTTTAAAAAAAAAAATTAAGTAAAAGTTTTGTTTTAGAATATTTTTGTTTATGTCTTTATCCTCTGTACAGAGGATCTTAGTTGTTTCCAAAGGTGTTTTTCTGGGTTTAACTTATACAGAGATTCTACCACATTTTAAAATTTTGATATCTTACATCAGGCATTAAATTGCCTAAACTAGTTAAATCAGCAAGAGTTCATCTGTAAATACTTCTTCAAAGTTGATGGACTATTTGCAGATATTACTGTTAATTCTCTACAATGTTCCGACAAGCTGATAACCTTTAAGTGTTATTACCACGGAAAACTTCAATAATATTGAACTGCTAGCGTAAGATATTTATTGTTGGATACAAGGGATAGTGACCAGACTTTGACTAGTCATTATAGTCGTTGAATACACTATGAATACACATGGGCCTTAAAAAAAAATAAAAATAAAAGCAGTGTTGAATCAATTCCATCTCATAGTGATCCTATAGGACAGAGTAGAACTGTTACATAGAGTGTCCAAGGACAGCCGGTGGATTCGCACTGCTAACCTTTTGGTTAGCCGGCTTAGTATCTAGCAACTATGCCACCAGGGTTTCTGGGCCTTCAGTAGTAAGATAAAAATTGACTGGATTAGATTTCATAAAATATTTTGAGATTCATCAAGTTGCTGATGGATTAACTCTATAGCTTAACTTGAAGGGAAAAAAAGAGAGTAACATTGAGTTTTTTAAAACTTTGGTACTGAAGAACAAAAGCTTGCCCTTACTGAGCTTTCCAAATGTAATGAAGATAAATGTAAAATTATACTTAATTTTGTATAAAAGATATTCTTAAATGTAGCAAGCATTGCAATCCTGAGGTACGTAGGGATGTCATTTATCTTTTCGACAGCTGGATTTATTGTTACTTGATATGATCACACATTTTAAGGGGAAAAATAACCATATAATAAAGGTATGTTTGCTAGGAAGAGAATTCCTTTCTTCAGAGGAAAGGATGTCTGGATTAGTGAGGAAGCAGTGGTTGTGAAGTATATTTCTACCTCTACTTGTAGTTTCTGTAGGTGTTTAAATACTTTGGGAGAATGACGAAATCATCTTATGTCTAGTTTTTCTTTTTAATAAAAGCCAAGCCAAGTGCCGTCGAGTCGGATCTGACTCATGGCGACTTGTGTCAGTTTTAATCAAAATGATGGAAAAATAGAAGTATTAAGCAGAAATATTAAAAGTCCTCCCCAAACTGAAATTTTGAAGTGAAAAATCACAGTGATTAAACAATGATGAAAAATTTTAAAATAGCATTCTATAAGAATTGTTCTTGCTTTTAAGCATTAATGTATGGTGACTACATTGGCAGTCTTGAAATTTAAAGATCGTATGGGGGCCAAGAATTAAAATCATGTTTTTCTAGGGAAGAATAATTGGCAGGCAGAATTAAAAATTATATCCTAGCTTTAATTACAGTACAGTAGTAATATTTTACATTGGTAAACCCATTTTGTAATTTACAAAACCACTGTCACTCATGGTGTCTCATTTCATTCTACAGCAAAAACCATCAGGAGGAGTAGAGAAGCAGATAAAATTATTACTTTTACAGATGAGGAAACTGAGGCACAGAAGAGATTGCAGGCTTTCATTTTGCTTGGGCAGGTTGGTGGCTGGTAAGAGGCAAGAGAGGGCTCCGAAGACAGAGGTGGTAAAATTCAAAATTAATTTACTTTTTATATTTATATTCAGATTTTGCATTTTCTGAAGAAAATAATTGGGCAGTTTCCTTATTTATTCTTAAAATAAGGCTACATTATTCAGCTTTGTTCTACATGTACACCCAGACATAAATGTAATATATAATGGATAACACTGGGAAGGTGGTAGAGAACAACTTATCTTCAATGAATTAGAATCCTTGCCCCCTCCTCCCCCCAGTTAAACACTAATAGAATCTTACTTGCTCTCTATAATGCTCTCTACCAGAGAGATTGTCCAGTCTAGTGCCCCCATTACCCCAATGACAAGGTGTGGGTGATTGTGCCCTGGCAGTGGAAGGTCTTGTAAAATACTCTTGTTCTCAATTCTGACTTAATATTAGAATCACCAGTTGAGCTTTTTGGAAATCCTGGTGGTGTAGTGGTTAAGTGCAACATCTGCTAACCAGAAGGTCAGCAGTTCGAATCTACCAGGTGCTTCTTGGAAACCCTTTGGGGCAGTTCTACTCTACTGTGCAGGGTCGCTGTGAGTCAGAATTGACTTGACAACAGTGGGTTTGGTTTTGGTATTGAGCTTTCTAAATAAAACTTCAACCCCAGCTGTATCTCATATCTCAAAACAGAGCTCCGATTTGGTCCTCAAAAGCCCATGGTGTCATTTCTCCTGAGCTGCAAAACTAAGCCAGACCTCCTGCTGTCTAGTCAGTTCCAACTCATAGTGACCCCCCAGGATGGAGAAGAAGTGATCCCCTAGAATGGAGAAAAACTGACCCGCAGAATTTCTAAGAAACACCTGGTGGATTCAAACTGCCAGCCTTTTGGTTAATAGCAGTAGCACTTAACCACTACACCACCAGGGTTTACTACCATTGAGTCTGCTGACACATAGTGACCCTATAGGTCAGAGTAGAACTGCCCCATAGAGTTGTCAAGGAGTGCCTGCTGAATTTGAACTGCTGAAATCTTTTGGTTAGCAACCATAGCACGTTACCACGCTGACACCATTTCTAGCTCCCTTGTAGGGTTTCCAAGGTTGTAAATCTTTAGGGAAGCAGACAGCCACATCTTTCTCCTTCGGAGCAGCTGATGGATTCAAAGAGCAAGATTTTTGCTTAACAGCCAAATGCTTAAACAACTGTGCCATCAGGACTCCTAAATAAAGCAAAAAGTGTGGCAAAAGATGCTGTGTAGGACATTCAAGGAACATAAAAGCAATACGCCAAAGCCAAAAGCAATACATATTACCAAAAAAAGGGCATTTTGAAGAAAACACTGTAAAACTTAAATAATTGAATAACTGTTGCTTGAAGCTCATCTAAGAATGTCTGCAACAGCTTAGTTAGAATAAGAGACCATCCCCTCTTGATTCATTTTGACCTAAAATAAATTCACTTTTACCAAGAGATATAAGTGGTATCTCCTTGCTTCTGTTAATGGGGCCATCATTTTTTGTGTTGCCCTGGAAATAATTTTGTATTCCTCCCTCTCCTTTTCTATTTTTTCTCCTTCTCCTCCTGCACTTCTCTGACATTAGTCACTGATTGCAGTCCTCATCAGGCAGAAAGTCCTAGAAATTTTTCCTTAATGTTTCTTTGATTCATCCATGTCTCCTTTCAACTTTTGGTGACCCTTTGTCATTGAGTTGATTCTGACTCATGGTGAACCCACGGTGTGTCAGAGCAAGGCTTGATAGATTTTTCTTTCTTTTTTTTTATTGCTTTATTGTGGTAAAAATAGGTGCACCCTAGGATTTTCAGTGGCTGTTTTGGGGATATAGAATGCCAGGACTTTCTTCTGAGGCACCTCAAGGTAGAATTAAACTTTCCACCTTTCAGTTAGCAACCAAGTGCCTTAGCTGTTTGCACAACCCAGAGCTTCCAACATCTGTCATTGTTGCCTTCTGTTCATCTGGCCCCTAACTCACGGCAACCGTGCATGGTTTGGTGCTAACCCTACACACAAAGGATCCACACGGTGCGCAGTCCTGGGCCATCCCTGTGATCAGTAGCCAGTAGGACTGTTATCACCCATGGTGTTTTTTTTTAAGTAATATTGTATTTAAAATGGAAATCTACACAGTAAATTAGGCTCCCACTTGACAATTGCTATACAGCTTGTTTAATGACAATAGGTGCATTTTTCTCAGTGTCACTATTCTCTTCATTATGTTCTGTTAGTTCCATTTCTGGTACTCTAGTTGCCCTGCCCTCTGATCCATAAGGTTTTCATTACCTGATTTTCGGAAGTGGATTTCCAAGCCTCTCTTCCTTGTATCTCTTAGTCTAGAGGCTTCACTGAAACCTCTTGAGTGTGGTGGAAGGTGAGAATTCTACCACTGAATCACCAGTGTCCCCCTCCACTTCTGTTGTTGTTATACTGAGTTTATTGTGACCCTAGTAACGACTCTATAGGACAGAATAGAACTGGCTTCTAGGTTTTCCGAGGCCAGTAGCTTTAGAGAAGATTGCCGGGTCTTTTCTCCAGTGAAGTAGAGCAGCTGCTGGGTCTAAGTGCAGCTGAGCAGTTTAACCACTGCACCTCCAGGGCTCCTCCCACTTCTCATTAAAAAAGCCGAAAAAACCAAACCCACTATGTGGAGTCACTTCCAGCTCATAGTGACCCTGTAGGACAGAGTAGAACTGCTACGTATGGTTTCCAAGGCTGTAAATCTTTATGGAAGCTGACTGCTGCATCTTTCTCCACAGAACAGCTGGTGGGTTGGAACCAGTAACCTTTTAGTTTGCATCCAAGCACTGTATCTGGTGGGCCACCAAGGCTTCTCCCTGCTTTTCCTACTGCTCCTTTATTTCAGCCCCAGTTATTACAGATGGTGAAAGCCTGGTGGTACAGTGGTTAAGTGCCACGGCTGCTAACCAGAAAGTCGGCTGTTCACACCCACTGGGTACTCCTTGGAAACTCAGTGGGACAGTTCTGTTCTGTCTCTAGGATCTCTGTGAGTTGGAACCGACTTGATGGCACTGGGTTGTTGTTTGGTTGTTAGTACAGATGGGGGGGTCTGTTGCACTCAGGTCCTCGTTCCTCCACTCAACACTGGGCTCTTAGAACTGCAAAACATATATTTACTAGTTTTATCTTTCTGAAAAACCTCTTTGATCCAGATTGGCTGCTGCTAAGATTTCCTTAACAATGCTTTTATGGCCATAAAGTCCAGTCTGATTATCCCAGATTAAAGCCTTCACAGTCTGTGCCAATTGGTATGTTCCTTTTTAACTTCGTATCCCATTTTCTCCTTCACCGTTGTAACCATCTTCAAAGTTCTTTGAAAAATGATACCAGCTCATTTTTATGAATTTAGGTATGACTCTGGCTATGCTGGTTGATGTTGTTCTGGTCATAACAGAACATACATATATATCCGTAGATTGTTGTTAGGTGCCATGTTGTTGGTTCTGACTTGTAGTGCCCCTGTGTGCAAGAGAATAAAGCACTTTCTGGCCCTGCACCATCCTCAGGATCAGTGTTATAGCTGAGCCCGTTGCTGCACCCGCAGTCTCAGTCCTTCTTGTTGAGGGTCTTCCCCTTTTCGCTGACCCTCTACTTTACCAAGCATGATGACCTTTTCCAGGGAGCGATTCCTCCTGATACCGTGTGCAGAGTATTTGAGATGTAGTCTCACCATCTTCACTTCTGTGGAGCATTTTGGCTGTGCTTATTCCAAGACGGATTTGTTTCTTCTTTCGGTAGTCTGTAGTGTATTCAGTATTTTTTACTAATGCCATAATTCAGAGTTTTCAATTCTTTGGTCTTTCTTATTCATCATCCAGCTGTTGCATGCATATAAGGTAATTGAAAACACCATGACTTGAATCAGGCTCACCTTAGTCCTCAAAATGACATCTTTGTTTCTTTTTAACACTTGAAAGAAGTCTTTTGCAGTACATTTCCCCAGTGTGGTGTGTTGTTTCATTTTTTGACTTGCGTCCAGGGGTCTTGATTGTGGATCCAAGTAAAATGAAGTCCCTGACAACTTCCTTCTTTCCTCTTGTGTATTGTGATGTTGCTTATTGGTCCACTTGTGAGGATTTGTGTTTTCTTTATGTTGAGGTACAATCTGTAGATTATAATTTTCTTATTTAGGAAGTAAATTTATTGACATTTACAGGTCTTATGTCATTTCCTCTTGAATAAGGCTGGAGGTTTACAGGACATTCATTATAAAAAAAGAAAGAGAAACAATTTATAGTTGCTGCATCTGTTTTATATCATGTAATTTTTAACTGTGGCATCTTTTTAAATTAAAAAGTAAATCTGAAACTGAAATTAATAGTTCTGAAATAACCATCAGTGTTATTTCATATACATTTCTTTCTGTATATAATAACTTTTCAGGAGTTCTTTTTGGTTACCATTTATTGGCCAACCCAGACTCAACATGTCCCTTCAGTAGCAGAGAAAATGAAGGCTCGGAGACAGAAAGTGGTTTCTCAGTTGATAGTAACTGTAACTGATTTGGAATCTTCTATTCCCAAACTGTTTCCATTAGTGTTGCCTATGTGCTGTTCTCTGTCACTTGTCTTATTCTCATTAAACTGTCACAGACATTCATTAGACTGCCTTAGATTAACTTCAAGTGACAGTCATTTAATTTTTGGCCAAGTGTTATCTTCAGAAGGCTTTTATAGGGTAATATGTGTTGTTTTTATGTTCCTTAATTTTCTGCTACAATGTCTTTGACCATTCTTTGCCCTTTACTTAGAAGCCCTCATGGCTCAGTGGTTTAAGTATTTGGCTGTTAACCAGAGGTTGGCAGGTCCCAACCCAACAGCTGCTCTGTAGGAGAAAGATGTGGCAGTCAGCTTCCGTAAAGATTCACAGCCTTACAGACTCCGTGGGACAGTTCTACTCTGTCCTGTAGGTTCATGATGAATCAAAATCTATTGAACAGCTGTGGGTTTGGGTTTGCCCTTTGTTTTATACAAGTAACTAATTTTTTTCCTTAACATTTGTCTAAGGCAATTTTCCTGTCTTCAGCTCTCCAATTTTCTCTTGTCAGAACTTTCTGTAACACTCTGAAAAGTAACTTAAGAATGACGTTGACATTTTGGATGAAGAATTTTATTTCTCAGCCTTTACTCCCCACCTTCACCCACCCAACCTAGCATTTAAAAATTGGTAGCACTCACACATTCCTACCATTTCTGTGACATTTTAGCAATGTGTACATGAAGATACACTCAAGAAAGCTTGGTGAACATCTATATTAGTGTCTCTAATTACCATCATTTCATGCCTATAATGTGCAAATGGTCTTATGAAAAGGAGCAGTCTTCTCCCTGGTCTTATGCAGGGAACTAGAGCTATTTACTGCCAATAGAGTGTGTGTAGTTTTCAATAGTTGAACTCTCCTACTGTGTTCTTTCTCCTGTGTCTTTGCTAAAGACTGTTTTTCACTAATGACTTCCCAGCCCTCTTGTCTTATGGTGCCAAAGAAAGGATCTGAAATCCAAAATTAGTAGTGAATTAAAGACGTTGTGGGGTTGAGATGTGTTACATTAAAAAATATTTTAAGATTAGTTTAAATACTTAATTGAATGTTTAATAGAGGATAATTTCTGTATTCTGGATGGATTGGGGGATAGTGGAAGAGAATTATTTATGTACAGGGCTGTTTTATGATTATTTGAGAAGCCCTGGTGGCATAGTGGTTAAGTGCTACAGCTGCTAACCAAAAGGTAGGCAGTTCGAATCCACCAGGTGTTCCTTGGAAATTCCATGAGGTGGTTTTACTCTGTCTTGTAGGTTGCTATGACTGAGAATTGACTTGATGGCAAATGGGTTTGTTTTTTTTGGCTGTAGCCATAGAATTTGTGTGCTGCTCAGCCTTCAATTCAGTAAACTTTTCTTGAGTGCTTATTATGTGGCAGGAACAAAGATGATTTAGAGTCCTTATATTCAGGAACCGATTTATTGTAAACTGGAAAAGATAACTTTTCAGAATTTTTTTTAAGGTTTGTGAAGTACTATGTGATAACAGCCCAGAAACGAGTTTTGCTTATGTATTTCCAGACAGATTCTGAGAACTGACTCTGTTATCCTGATTTCTTGGAATTCTGGGCATTTCCCACCACTTGAACACACACATGTAAATAAGTATACCTTTGCTTGTGTTACCCATATGGGTAATGTTCATTTTTCACTTTCAAACTCTTAAAATATTTAATTCAGTTGAAAAGAAGGGCAGTTTTATGTTTTGTTTTTTCCTGTGTGTATGTGTGTGTGTGTGGTCACATTTTTGTTGAAATAAGAAGTTTTTTTGTAAATTATTTTGCTGTGTAAACCGGATCTGCTCTGGAAAAAGAACTGGAACAAGGTAAAGGGAGGGGTTGGGGGTTTGATAAGAAAGAGCTGTTCTCTTACTCATGGGACGTGGGAGTTCTTTTAATCCTTTTTTTTCTCTTTTAAAATTTTCTTGCTGAATAAAAACTGTTCGTTTCTAACCCAAAGTTGTGTTGCTATGATGAGAGAACACCAGTGTTGGTGCTTTTCTGATGCCAAATATGACTACATAAAACTTTATTAATCAGGGTGTGGTTTGGTGGGGATTTTTATCTTTGTTTCAAATATCTGGATTTTAAGTGTCAGAAAGCAATATTCCTGTAATCCAGTAATTCATGCAGCTAGCTTTTGGCTAGTCTGAATGATACCCAGTGCCACTGAGTCTGTTCTGACTCGTAGCAAACCTGAGGGATGGAGTAGAAATGACCTTTAGAGTTTCCAAGGGGTGCTTGGTGGATTTGAACTGCCTAACTTCTGGTTAGCAGACATAGCACTTAACCACTACACCACCAGGGTTTCCAGTGCAAATGAGAATTGGTAAATACTACCCAGAGCTAATGAAATTGAAATTGGTGAATGAAGTTAAAATGAGTGCCTTCTGTATTTAAGGTGTAGGTTTACATGAGTGGATTCTATAAGAAGGAGGCTTGTCCATAATGTCACATGAAGGTGAGACACACTTGTAAATATTTCTATTGGTGGAAAAATGGAACTGAGTTAGTGTTTAATGATAGCAATGAAAAAATAATGGTTGTAACATTTATTGAGGACTTGCAATGCTCTTGAATTATGGATGGTATTGGTGAAGAATATTGAATATACTATGGACTGTCAGAAGAATGAACAAATCTGTCTTGGCAAAAGTACAGCCGGAATGCTCTGAGGATGGCAGGACTTTGTCTCACATCCTTTGAACACATTATCAGGAGGGATCAGCTCCTGGAGAAAGACATCATGCCTGGTAAAGTACAGG
Source organism: Heterohyrax brucei (assembly GCA_028571685.1). Taxonomy (NCBI): domain Eukaryota; kingdom Metazoa; phylum Chordata; class Mammalia; order Hyracoidea; family Procaviidae; genus Heterohyrax; species Heterohyrax brucei. Next base: position 94,480,536 of record CM053146.1, read on the forward strand.
GCCAGCAGAAGAAAGAAAGAACCTTAGCAAGATGTATTGACATAGTGGCTGCAAGAATGGGCTCGAGTATAGCAGTGACTGTGAAGATGGTACGGGACTGGGCAGTGTTTTGTTTTGTTGCATACAGGATCGCTAAAAGTTAGAACCAACTTGACGGTATGAAACAATAGCAACATGACGTTTGTGTCCTGTTTTCCCTCCTGTATTTCAATTTCTTTTCCCTTCCTTTCACTATATTCTCTTCTTTGTTGTTTTGCCATTGAGTTAGTTGCAACTCGTAGTGACCCTATAGGACAGAGTAGAACTGTCCAACAAAGTTTCCAAGACACTCCTGGTGGATTTGAACTGCCTACCTTTTTGATTAGAAGCTGTGTCACTTAACCACTGTGTCACCAGGGTTTCACTTTATCTGAAAGGAGTCGCTTGATTTAGCCTTTGTTAAAAAAACAAACCAAACTTGCTGCTATCAAGTCAATTCCAACTCATAGCAACCCTGTAGGACAGAGTAGAATTGCCCCATAGAGTTTTGAAGGAGCGACTGGTAGATTTGAACTGCTGACGTTTTTAGTTAGCAGCTGTAGCATTTAACCACTACACCACCAGGATTTAACTTTGTTAAGTTCCCCGTTTCTGTCGTAGGCCCACTTTCCTCCTCTAGCCGCACCTCTGTTCTTGTAGCTATGGTAGGAGACTAAGCTCTTTCATACCTCTTTCTCTCTCTCTGCAGTGTTCCCATATGACATCTTCATCACACCTCTGTACCTTCCACTCCTTAGCTGCTGCTTTCTAATCCTCCTTTAAGATATTAGAGAGTTCCTGTGAGATAACTTATCCAGATCCCTTCATCTGAGGAAGTCGTCTCCCCATTCCTGAAAGATGACTTTCTTAGAGATACACCCAGTTATCTAAAGAAAGTCTCTTTTCTCGTTTCCTTAGAGATAACTCCTTTATGTAAAGAAGGTCTCTTGTGCCCCTTCCCAAAGTCTTTTTCTCCACCCTGTGTGTTCGTTGCTAGTACTGGTAACTAATTTTGCTTTTCATTTTTGTTTTTTTGCCTTCTCTCTCAACAGAACATAAACCCCACTAAGCATAAGGTTTGGAATTGACTTGATGGCAGCTGGTTTTTTTTTTTTTTTTTGGTGTGGTTTGTGTTTTGAGGGCAGGGTCCAGACTGTGTTTTATGTAAAGGAGGCGGTCAGTCCATAACTGTTTTTGAGGAAATAGAAACAACCAAAGAAAGGATCTCTTTATACTTAGGTTAGAACTCTGATTATTTTGTCCTTAGTTTATTTTACCCTGATAAGAAATTGAGCAGTGATCTTATACTTTGACCAGGATGATTAAGCTTGTTAAAATAAATCTGTTAGTCACCATTTTGTAAATAGTAGTTCTAAAATAGGAGCCCTAGTGATGCAATAGTTAAAGAACTTGTTAACTAAAGTGCTGCTGACTGAAAAATGAGCAGATTGAACCCACCAGCTGCCCTCTGGGAAAAGTGTGGAGCAGTCTGTTTCTCTAAAGATGATGTAGCCTCGGAAACCCAGTGGGGCAGTTCTCCTCTTTCCCATAGAGGCTGTATGAGTTAGAGTTGGCTCACTAGAAACAGATTAAATTCTGAAACAAGATAAGTTTTCTAAATGGGAAATGATGCTATCTAGAATTGCCACACTTTAGAATACAGTACTTTTTTGGAAATCCCTCAGCGTATAGGAAATGGGTGATGCTGTCATTTTTTATTTCCTGTGGCTAATACAGAATTTCAGACAGTGTTCTGTTCCTATTCATAAAGTTTTCATTGGTCAATTTTTTTTTTTTTTTTTTTTTTAAGAAGTGGATCCTTAGGTCTTTCTTTCTAGACTCCCTTAACCTAGAAGGTCATCTGAAACCTTCTCATGATGGGTGGTTGTTACTGTGCTGGTGTTGGAAACACCACTGGCATAACTTTCTGCATCATAGCAACACACAAGCCACCATGGTATGACTAGCCAGTGGGTAAGCTATATACATCAGAGTTGTATGTCGTTTCACCATACTTAGTCTGTATGCTGAGCAGATAATCCAAGAAGGTGGACTCTTCGAAGAAGAATGCAGCATCAGGATTGGAGGAAAACTGATCAACAACCTACAGTACACAAATGCCACAACTTTGCCTGCAGAAAGTGAAGAAGACCCAAATCACTTTGTGATGGAAGTCTTCAGAATGAATTACATAGCAGCATAAAGAAAAAGAATCCTCACAACTGGACCAGTAAACTACATAATGGTAAATGGAGAAGTGATTGAAGTTTCCAAGGGTTTCCTTTCACTTGAATCTACAATCAAGGCCCGTGAAGGCAGCAGTCAGAAATTTAAATGGTATATTGGATTGGGCAAGTCAGCTACAAAAGACCTCTTTAAACTGTTAAAAAGTAAAAGTATCACTTTGAGGACTAACATGCTCCTCACCTAAGCCATGCTATATTCAATTATTTATATGCACATGAAAGTCGGAAAATAAATATGGAAGACTGAAGAAGACTTGATGCCTTTGAATTATGGTGTTGGCAAAGAATATTGAATATAGCATGGACTGCTAGAAGAACTAACAAATCTGTGTTGGAAGAAGCATAGCCAGAATATTCCTTAGAAGCAAGGATGGAAGACTTTGTCTCTTGTCCTTTGGTAACGTTCTCAGGAAGGATCAGTCCCTGGAGGAGGATGTCATGCTTGGTAAAGCAGAGGCTCTACCAACAAGAGGCTCACTCATAACAATCATGATAATGGCAGAGGACCGGGCAGTGTTTTGTCCTGTTGTATGTACAGTTGGTATGAGTCGAGTCAGAATCACTTGATGACACCTAACAAGAGTAATACAGAATATGCAGTTTGGAAGGAGAGGAGTCTTACTATGTATTGGTTATTCCTAACGTATGTCAGCTCTTCATTGTCAGCCTACTTGCTTATTCTTATCTTTCTGCACGTGTCACCCTCCTCATTTCTTCCTCTCTTGCTATGCTTCCTTTATTAAAGTCAAGAATATCAGCCCCTGAACCCTACCTTGTTTTACATTGTTTTCTCCTTCATGCACACCTGTGTTGGATAGCTTTAGGAGACATGCGGGAATTTATCATGATGAAGAGCTTGCTTATTTGTCAGAGACTCTTAAACTATATTTCAGTACCTTTGCTCTGTTGTACCATCTCTTTCAGAGGCCCTGGCTGTTTGGAGAAGAGAATTTTTGTCCTTGACATTTTTTCAACCTTGTATAGCATACCATGTTTGCGCACACAGACACACACACAGAGAAAATTTTAGAAAAAGAAGAATAGAAATTATCTGACTCTAGACAAAGTACATTTTTAAAAACATTTCCTTGAGTTATAATTGACATAAAGTTCACATATTCTTAGTGTACAGTTTGATTGGCATAGATTTTTAAATGATATAAAATGTTGTAGTTGCCTTGGATTGTGTTGTTATTAAGATAAACCATTCCAAATATTGTATGTAAAAGAGAACAATGTGAACAGTAGTTTTAAAAATATAATATTTGTGGATAACATCAAGAGCATTGTTGTTCTTCATAAATCATAAGACCTTACAGGTTGTGGATTTAAAATATTTCCTCCTTCTTTTGTATTTTAGTAGGATGTTTCTTCTGGTGGGAGCTCCCAAAGCAAACACTACTCAGCCTGGGATCGTGGAAGGAGGGCAAGTTCTCAAATGTGACTGGTCTGCTAACCGTCGGTGCCAGCCAATTGAATTTGATGCAACAGGTAATGGTGATGCAGTAGTCTTTTTCCTTAATTTATAACCATTTGATTTTTTTGTAATTTTACTTTAAATATAACAGTTGAATAAGATGATGTACATAAGCACTTTGGATCCCCAAAGTTACATGTGACAAATGAGTTAGATGATCTCCCTGCTGTTGTTGAGCCCTCCTGGCACATTGGTTAAGAGCTATGACTTCTAACCACAAGGTCAGGAGTTTGAATCCTCCATCTGTTCCTCGGAAACCCTATGTGTGGGACAATTTTGTTCTGTCACTGTAAGTTGGGATCAAATTGATAGTGGTGGGCTTGGTTTGGTGTTTGATTGTGTGTCATACAAAAAGGATTAATGATACATTGTGTTTTCTCTGCTTTGTATATCTTCAGTGTTAACCCGATAGTGTTGGATCTGTAGGCATTTGAGGAGAATCTCTTAAAATAGTTCTACATGTCTTCTGAGACAAGGGAGTTCAGGCACAGCAAGGCATTTTGTCATGTCTTCCAAATTGAACATGACTCACTGGCTACTGTAGATGATCAACTCCTAATCATAAGTAGATCTAAGCCTTGAGTGGTGCTACCAAAAACGATTCAAGAATCTTTTGTTTTCAAGTAGATTTGGATGGTTTTAAAAATCCTCCCCTAAATTTATTGTGAAAATGATGTGTTTTGGTTCTGAAGACATTACAATTTTGTCTACAAGATTGTCAGTCTAGACTGTGGTCGAAACCTGTTGCCATCGAGTCAATTCTAATTTATAGCAACCCTATAGGACAAAGTAGAGCCGTTCCATAAAGTTTCCAAAGAGTGCATGGTAGATTTGAACTGTCAACCTTTTGGTTAGAAGCCATAGCACTTAACTATTATGTTACTGGGGTTCCTTGAATTGCTATAGTCGGGAGAGAAATGGTATAAAGAAGAAGAGACCAAAGTTTTATACACTTCCGCATGTTGTTGCTGTTTGGTGGCTTTGACTTGGTTCCAACTCATTGCAATCCTGTATACAACAGACAAACAGTCTTGTGCCATCCACATAGTCCTTGTTATGCTTGAGCCCATTGTTGCAGCCCCTGTGTCAGTCCTTTTCATCCCGGGTCTTCCTCTTTTTGGCTGACACCTCTGTACTTTACCAACCATGATCTCCATCTTCAGGCACTAATACCTTCTGATAACTTGTCAAAGTATGTGAGACGAAGTCTTGCCATCCTTGCTGCTAAGGAACATTGTGACTAGACTTCTTCTAGGGTGGATTTGTTCACTCTTCTGGTAGTCCGTGGTATATTCCATATTCTTTACCAACATAGTAATTCTAAGGCATTGATTCTTCCTTGGTCTTCCTCATTCCTTGTCTAGCTTTCGTAGGTATATGACGTGATTGAAAACACCATGGTTTGGGTAAGGCGCACCTTAGTCTTAAAGATGACATCTTTGCTTTTTATCATTTTAAAGAGGTCTTTTGCAGCTGGTTTGCCCAATGCAATATGTCATTTGATTGCTTAATGGTTGCTTCCATGGATGTTGAGTGTGAATTCGAGTAAAATGAAGTCCATGACAACGTCAGCCTTTTTTCTGCTTATCACAATGTTGCTTATTGGTCCAGTTGTGAGGATTTTGCCCTTTATGTTGAGGTGTAATCTTTATTAAAGGCTATAGTCTTTGATATTCATCATAAGAATCCTTCAGTGTCTACTTTCCACAGGCAAGGTTGTATCATCTGCATAATGCAGGTTGTTAATGGCTTTTTCTCTGATTCTGATGCCATGTTCTTTTTCATACACTCCAGCTTCTCACGTTATTTGCTGAACATACAGATTGAATAAACATGGTGCAAGGACACAACTCTAAGGCCACCTTTCCGGATATTAGACCTTGCAGAATCCCTTTGTTCTGTTCTGACGACTGTCTCTTGGGCTATGTACAGGCTCTTCATGAGCACAGTGAAGTGTTCTGGACTTTCTGTCCTTTGTGATGTTAACTATTATTTGCTATGATCCACACAGTCAAATGCCTTTGCATAGTCAATAAAACAAGGTAAACATCTTTCTGGTATCCCTGCTTTCAGCCAAGATCCATCTGACATCAGCAGTTGTATCTCTGATTCCACACCCTCTTCTAAATCCATCTTGAATTCTTAGAAGTTCTTTGTTAATACATTGCTACAGTTGCTTTTGAATAATCTTCAGCAAAGTTTTACTTGCTTGTGATATTAATGATATTGTTTGATATTTTCTACATTCAGTTGTACCACCTTTCTTTGCAACAGACATGAATAGGGATCTTTTGCAATCAGTTGGCCAAGTAGCAGGCATCTAAGTTTCTTGCATAAACAAGTGAGCACTTTGAGCACTGCATGTGTTTGTGGAAACATCTCATTTGGTATTCTGTCAGTTCCTGGAGCCTCATTTTTCACCAGTGCCTTCAGTGCATCTTGAACCTCTTCACTCACTACAGTTGGTTCCTGATCACATGCTACCTCTTGAAATAATCGGACATCAATAAGTTCTTTTTGATATAGTGACTTTTTGTGTTGCTTTCATTTTCTTTTGATGTTTCCTAGTATTTTCTCACGAAGAATCCTTCAGTGTTGCAATTCAAGGCTTGATTTTTTTTCTTCAGTTCTTTCAGCTTGAGAAATTCTATGTGCATTCTTCCCTTTTGGTTTTCTATCTCCATGTCTTTGTATATGTCATTGTAATACTTGACCGTCTTTGAAATCTTCTGTTCAGCTCTATTTCATCATTTCTTTCTTCTGTTTTAGCTACTTGATATTCAAGAGCAAGTTTCAGTCTCTTGTGGCATCCATTCTGTCTTTCCTGTCTTTCCTTTTTAATGACCTGTTGCCTTGGTGTCATTACACAGCTTGTCTAGTCTTCACTTATTAATGTTCAACACATCAAGTCTATTCTTCAGGTGGTCTCTGAGTTCACATGGGATATACTCAAGGTCATACTGTGGCTCTTACAGCCTAATGTTCTTCAGTTTCAGCTTGAACTTACATATGAGCAATTGGTCCTCTTTGCAGTTTGTCCCTGGACTTGTTCTGGCTGATGATATTGATATGATATTCTATTATCACCTACCTCAGATGTAGTCAGTTTAGTTCCTGTATATTGTATCTGGTGAGGTTCGCATGTTGTTGAAGAAGTTGTTGATCTTGCAAAATTGTGTCATGTAGTCTCCTGCATTGTCTGTGTCATGAAGCCCATGTTTTCCAGCTGCAGATGCTTCTTTGTTTCCAACTCTTGCATTCCAATCACACAAGTAATTATCAGTGTGTCCTTATTGTGTGGTTAGTCAATTTCAGACTGCAGACGTTGGCAAAAATGTTCAGTTTCTTCGTCTTTGGTCTCAGTGGTTGGTTCATAAGTGTGAATAATAGTTGTATTAACTGGACTTCCTCATAGGCATGTGGATATTACCTTATCACTGGAAGCAGTGTACTTCAGGATAGATCTTGAAATGTTCTCTTTGATGGTGAATGCATCCCCATTCCTCATCAAGTTGTCATTCCCAGAATAGTAGACCATATGATCTTCCAATTCCAGATGACCAATACCAGTCCATTTCAGTTTACTAATGCCTAGGATATTCATATTTCTATATTACATTTTATTTTTTCTGATTTTTAATTTTCTAGAGTCATAGTTTGTACATTCTGCATTCTGATTATTTTTGGATGTTTGCAGCCATTTCTTTTCATTTTTGAGTCATGCCACATCAGCAAATGAAGGTCCCAAAAGCTTGATTCCATGAATGTCATTAAGGTTGACTCTATTTTGCAGAAACAACTCTTCCCTCGTCATCTTTTCAGTGCCTGCTACCTTGAGGTGCTTATGTTCTGGCACTGTATCAGTCAGTGTTCTGTTGCTGTTCATAAGGTTTTTGCTGGCTAATTCTTTTCAAAAGCAGATTGTCAGGTCCTTCTTCATTGTCTTAGTCTGGAAGCTTTATTGAAATCTGTCTGCCATGGTTGACCCTGCTGGTATTTGAATACCAGTGAGTAGCGTGGCTTCCAGCATCAGTGCAACACTTAAGACACTGTATGCACTTACATATATTCACTTACATATAATCATGTATACTTGTGAAACCAGAGTGAATCTTCAGAGAATTAGTGTGAAGTTCTTCTCGTTGTTGTTGCTAGGTTCTATCAAGTCAGTTCCAACTCATAGCAACCCTGTGCACAACAGAATGAAGCACTGCCCTATCTCGGGACATGTCCACAATTGTTTTTATGCTTAAGCCCATTGTTGCAGGCACTGTATTAATCCATCTTGTTGAGGGTCTTCCTCTTTTTTGCTGACCCTCAACTCCATCAAGCATGATGTCTTCTCCAGGAACTGAGCCCTCCTGACAACATGTCCAAAGTATGTAAGGTGAAGTCTCACCATCTTTGCTTCCATGGAGCGCTGTGGTTGTACTTCTTCTGGAACAGATCTGTTTGTTCTTTTGGCAGTCCATGACATATTCAGTATTCTTCTTCAACACCATGCAATTTAGCGGTGTTAATTCTTCTTCTGTCTTCCTTATTCGTTGTCTAGCTTTCATGTGCATGTGATGCCGTTGAAAATACCATGGCTCAGGTCACATGCACCTTAGTCTTCAAAGTGATATCTTTTCAATACTGCAAAGAAGTCTTTTGTAGCAGATTTTTCCAGTGCAATGCATCTGTTGATTTCTTGACTGCTGCTTACATGGGCGTTGATTGAGGACCTAAGTAAAATGAAATCTTCGACAGTCCCACTCCTTTCACCATTTATTAAGATGTTGTTTCCTGGTCCAGTTGTGAAGATTTTTGTTTTCTTGATGTTGAGTTGCAGGTCATACTGAAGGCTGTGGTCTTTGATCCTCATCAGTAAATGTTTCAAATCCTCTTCACTTCCAGTGAGCAAAGTGTGCCATCTGTGTAATGTAGGTTGACAATGAATCTTCCTCCAATCTGGGTGCCTCGTTCTTCTTCATCCAGTGTAGCTTCTTGGATTATTTGCTTGGCGTACAGATTGAAAAGATACAATGAAAGGATACAGCCCTGATGCATACCTTTCTCCTGACTTTAAACCATGCAGTATCCCCTGTTCTGTTTGCATGGCTACCTCTTGATCCCTGTACAGATTCTTTAAGAGCTCAATTAAATGTTCTGGAATTCCCATTCTTGGCAATGTTAGCCATAATTTGTTATGATCCACACAGCCAAATACCTTTGCATAGTCAATGAAACACAAGTAAACATCCTTCGGGTATTCTTTCCTTTCAGCCAAGATCTGTTTGACTTCAGCAGTGATATCCCTGGTTTGATGTCCTCTTCTGAATCCAGTGTGAATTTCTGGCAGTTCCTTGTCTGTATGTTGTTGCTGTCACTTTTGAATGATGTTGAGCAGATTGTACTTGCGTATGATGTTGTTCGGTAATTTCTGCATTTGGTTGGATCACTTTTCTTTAGAATGGGCATAAATATGGATGTCTTCCAGGCAGTTGGCCAGGTATGTGCCCTCCAAATTTCTTGGCATAGACGAGTAATCATATCCAGCACTGTGTCCGTTTATGAAATATCTCAATTGATATTCCATCAATACCTGGAGCCTTCTTTTTTTGCCAGGGCCTTCAAATGCAGCTTCGACTTCTTCCTACTAGATTGATTCAGGTAATTATAGTCAAAACATTAAACAGGAATCATAATGTGAACTGTTCCATGTGACATCATTATTTCTGCCAAAAATGATTGTCAACTGTTAAGCCAAGTTCTAACAGGGGTCAGGTTACTTTTTATTTTTTTCCGTTTGAAACCATTGCCGTTCAACTTTGTCATCTCTCCCTTCCCAACATAAGATTAATGTCTGGAAAACTCCCAAGAATATGCAAACACACTGTGTTTTACCACAAGTGGAGAAACACCTGTGATTCAGAATATTATGGGTCAGAGCATTTTTATCCTCTATCAAAACATGAATGCTAATAACATGAAGCCATAAGTCAGTTTTAATAGATTAAACTCTTGTTATGTTTTTGTATTCAGCACTGTAAGTTGTAGTGCAGTAAAAAATAATTTAGTACTAGTCCTTTTTGCAATTTGACTTACTGTAATCTTTTGTTGTTTGAAAAAGTAATATGTACACATGGAAAAAAAGATTTCCAAGCAATCTAAAAGAATGCATAATGAAAAATAAGACTGTCTTTCATATCACAGTCCTCAGAGGCAGTTATCCTACCAGAGCTTTTTTATTCCTGTGCTCATATATATCCTTTAAATGAAAATATCCTACAAGTAGGAACATAGTAAGTATACCGTTGGGCATTTAATTCCTGCCTCTAACAATACAAATCGTATAGAGATCTTTTCATGAAAATACGTGGGCATTTGTCTTACTTTTTTGTAGATTATTGATAGTATTGTATATATGTACCCTAGTTTATTTAATGTCTATCTCCTGTTCTTAGACATTTAGGATGTTTCTGGTCCTCTTAGCTTATGTTATTTGTGCAAGTGTGGTAGCATGCAAGGCAAAGTGCTACTGCTTTTTGGTGGCTCAAAGTGCATATATATTTAAAGTTTTGATAGGCATTACAAATTACAGAAGCTTACATCCTCTCATTAGGTGTTTGTTGTTCATATTAATACCTTTTATCATCGTACTTTTTTGTCTTGGGCAGGACAGGAGAAAATATTATCGGTTATTAAATGTGATGTAATTTGCATTCCCTTCCTAAGACTATTTTTGCATTTGTTTGTAGGTCATTAAGTACTCCTTTTCCTCTAGCTGCTTTTAATATATTTGTACATATTTTCAAATGATTTGTGAATCTTAAAAAATGAATCCCAGTTGATAGCCCTCCATCTTTTCCATTGTTTAGGCCAAAACCTGGAGCCCATGCTTGATATCAAACGTGTCATCAGGTCAAAATCCATTTGTTTCTCACCACTTGTGCTGCTAACGTATTGGTCCAAACCTTCGTTGTTTCCCAAAAGAGTGATTGCCATAGACTCTTGAACTAGTCAGGGTATTGTCAAGAGAGAAATGGCACACTTACGTTGAGATAGAGGAGTTTTTAATAAAGTGACTATTTACAAAGGTTTGAGGCAGGATATCAGCATGGTTAGCTCCCTAGAACTGGTTATAATTTGGCTTTGGTCCTGAAGTGAGAGAGGAAGGGGAGTAGTTACCAGAAACTAAAGACAAAAGGACTAGGTGGAGAGATCCACGTGAGAGGAACTGTAGTTTTTGGAGTAGCCAGCCCATAATGATGGGTAGGGAGGATCAGAGGAATAAAACTCTGACCTCATACTTTTTCCTCCCTTTGATCTTCCAGGGCGCCTCCTCAGATAAATTCAGCAGAATGCCAGAGGACACAGGCAGTCTCTGTGGCAGAGAACTGGTAGAGATTAGGCACTGGGGGGCAACTGAAAAACAGTCCTTCCTACTTCTGCCCTGGATAACCCCATACAGTATATTATCCACAGGCAGCCATAGTGATTGTTCAAGATAATACTCGTATTCTAACACTTTGCTTAAAATCCACCATTCTCACAGTAGACAGAGTCTTAGAGGACTGCATGTTCCAGTCCAGGGTTTTAATCACGTCTTCTGCTGTTCATCCCTTACCCACTCTCTTCTACCGTCACTGAATCTTTTTCTCAGAAACGCTAAGCACACACCCACGACACTGTTGTATGGGCAGTTTCCTCGGCCTGGAACATTGTCTCAGGTATGTGCAGGTTCCCCAACCAGGAACTCCCACGAATTGCTCAGATGGCATCTTCTCAGCAGTTCCTTGACCAGCCTATTTAAAGTGGACACTTCTGCCTCCCCACCTTGAACTGCCAGCCTCTTCTCTGCTTTCTTTTTCTCTGTAGTGTTGGCAATACTGTGAGACCACACTCACTTGCGTTTTAACCTCAGTAATGATGACACTTGGGAAAATCCATTCCGTGCTTGCAACATGTTTTCACTTTGTAGGGAAACAAATGATACAAACACTAAAGACTGCAGGGGCTTTCTCAGTATTGTATCATTTCAAAAAGATACACTGCTGATGTGCATAGAAGAAGAACTTGTATCCCCTTGTCTTGCCAAAGGCTCTTTGTTTAAAGCTGTGGCTTACCTGTATGATTTTAAATATGTCCCTTTAAGAAAAAGGGAAAACTCCTACCTTTATATTTCAGATACAGTGAATGGTTGTCACAGCTTACTAACAGTGTCCTAGAGAAGGTCAAGGTCAGATTACTCTGTCTGTCTCTGTATCTCTATCTGTATTCTATATCCATCTCTAACCACTGACTGGAGCAAGTTCCTGGAACTTGCTTCCACAAGAGCTTACCTGTAGGCTATGCTCAAACCTTGGCCTTACCAGTTCTTTGTGTAAGTAATTTATGGATGAATAGGCTTTGCGTGTAATAGGGAATATAAAACTTGTAGCTATTCTCTGACCTCTGCACCATACAGTTTCCATCTCATTACAATTAAAACAATCAGACTGACTCTAAACCTTCCTTCTGCATAGTTGTATACTCGTGACAGTCTTATTATTACAAAGTTAAAAACAAAAGGAGTCATTCCCCACCCTTTGATAATAAAAACTAATACTTAGGGATTCTTTTCGTTCAGTTGAAAATGTTTTTCCTGATAAAATCTGTCACCCCTGGTGCAGAATTAGGCAATTAAGAGAACTGGTAGGAGCTTTCGAAATTCATAAAATACTTCATATGAGAAATCAGTTAATCCAAGTCCTTTGTTACTAGCTGACAAAGACATATACAGTCAGGAAGTATTTTAACACTTTTTTAAAATTTTTACCAAAACAACTCACATGATTTTGTGAAGCCCATTGTCATCCCTGTCCTCTTTGGTGTGTCTTGATAGTCATTCTTGTAAGACTGAAACAGTGGCATGGCTTTTTTTTTTCTTGTCTTCAGTAAAGAGTTTTTGTTTTAAAATGTTACGTGCTTTCAGGATCTGTTCCCTCTCATCATTAGGGAGAAACAAACCATCATTGATCAGGCAGTGAGTGTTTCCAAAGGCTGTATTCTTTGTACTGGGCTCCAGCGGAACCATCCGACTTGCTGGTAGGAGGAGACAGAGATTTTAATTCTCTGTTTGTTGTGATTTTAATCAGTCGATAAATGCCAGTGCAACTGAATTGAGCTTCATCCTGCTTTTGTTTACTGTGGTGACTCTTCTTGTTTGCTTTTAGAAAACAGATATATTTTATTTAAAAGTTGTTTCTGGACACTCGCGTGTAAATTGATAAGGCTTATATTCAGAGTTAGTGATTTCAGAACTGATTTTTGTGTTATTATAAGTGTTTGATTTTTTTGAGTAGTCAGTGATTCCAAACAGTTGAAGGCTTAGGGATGTTTATCTCTTGGTATTTTAAACTAATACAGTTAATGTTTCTATCTAGTTTGAGGACAGTTTGCAAATTGGTAAAGCAAATAATCCTAATATCTAACTACTACTTATTGTTTATTAGTTTCTTAAGTCAAATAAATTGTTAACCCTCATTTTGGTCTTCAGTAATAGCTGGAATTTCTTAAAATGAGGAGGGGTTTTTGCTGTATTTGCATCTAAGAGTTAGAGTGTATGACATAGAATAGAGGTTTCTGTGGAGAGTAATGCTTCTAAGCATGAGGGAGAGTTTGCTCAATTTAAATGGTTTTGAGTGTCACGAACTAGAACTCCTTTACTAGATGAACATGTGAAAAAGTTAATTAAAGGGGGGATGTGGGAGCTTCTAATTAAACTTTTTTATATGAAGGTTAAGGAGTAAACATCCATAATACTTTTTTAAATCTTTAAAACATTTTATGATAATGCATGTTCATTGATGAAAAAATGAGAAAATACTGAAATGCAAAAAGAAGATAAAAAAAATCTAACTCACACAATAAAGAGAAAACCAAACCAGTGGCCATAATTTATGTATGTATGCATGTGTGTGTATGTTTTAGTTTGTCTTGCGCTTCTTTAACAGAAATAACACACGTGGATGGCATTAAAAATTTTACTTTGCCATAGTCGGTACATTAAGAATCCAAATTCAGGGTGTCAGCTCGAGGGAAAGGCTTTCTTTGCTAGCTCTGGAGGAAAGTCCTTGTGGTCAGTCTTCCCCTGGCCTGGAACCTTCTGAGTGGTGGGAACCCTGTTTCGTGCTCCACTCCACTGCTTTCTGTCTTCATGGTGTAAGGTCCCCAAACCTCTGCTGGCTTCTTTCATAGCTCAAGAGATGGCCTCAAGGCACAAAACAATCTTACACTTTCAGCCTGGCGGCTGTCCTCCCTCATTAACATCACAGAGGCAGGGTTCACAGGATACACCATACTAGGAGCCTTGGCCCAGCGAAATTTCTGCCCACATTTTTGGAGGGATGCAATTCAGTCCATGACAGTGTGTAAATTTATGTAACTATAGTTTACTCGATCTACATCACACAATTTGGAGATTTGTTGTTTTCATTTGGTATTACTATAACAATACTTTGAACATGCTTATTGTCTGTTCATATTTTTATTTTTGTGTTTTAAGTGAAAGCTGACAGTTGAAGTCAGTTTGTCATACAGAAACTTAACATACACAGTGTTATATGGCTCTAGTTGCTCTCCCTGCAACGTGGCAGAGCACTCGTCACCGCCCTGTAGTTCTCACGTCTGTTCAGGCAGCTGTTGACCCCTTTTGCATTCTAATCTCGACTCTGGACAGGAACTTCCCTGTAACTCTTATGTATCTACTTGAGCCAAGAAGTACACTCTTCACCAGTATCGTTTATGCCTTATATTCCAGTCCAGTCTTTGAAGAGTTGGCTTTGGAGGTGGTCTGAGTTCTAGGCAGAGTATTGAGAGGTCATGTCTCCAGGGAACCTGCCAATAATTTGTAAAGATTAGTTTCTGAAAATAAAATTTAGAAGTCAAAGGAATGCGTGTTTTTAGTACTTTGGGTATGTATTTGCCAGATTGGAAAACACTGATGCAATATATCTCCAAACCAAAATTGAGTGATAGATGAAAAATGTGTCTTGTTTTAATTTGCGTTTCTGTGTGTATATTGTCTCATGCTTAATAGCTGTTTCTATATTTTATTCTGTATTATCTATTCTTACACTACTCTACTGAAAAGCCAGAAGCATTTGTTTATTTTGAAAATGAGTTGTTTTATATGAATACATTTCTGTTTAGTGCTGCAGCTACCTTTTCTCTTTACAAGTTTGCCATTTTAACAGCTTTATAGAGATTTATATAACATAAAATTCCCCTGATATACCTGTAGAATTTAATGATACACTTATGCTCTAACCAAAAGGTCAGCAGTTCATATCTGCTGGGCAATCCTTGGAAACTCTATGGGGCAGTTTTACTCTGACCTATAGGGTCACTGTGAGTGAGAATTGACTCAACAGCAGTAGGTTTGGTTTTTCTGAAGTATGTACAAGCATATTGGTAGAGTTTTGCAGTCATTACTATAATTTTAGAGCATTTCTTTCACCCTAAGAGAAACCTGATGTCCGTTTGTAGTCAACGCCAATTCACACTCCAAGAAACACTGGTGGCATAGTGGTTCAGAGCCATGGCTGCTAACCAAAAGGTCAGCAGCTTTAGTCCACCAGGCATTCCTTTGAAGCCCATGGAGTCTTTCAGCTCTGTCCTATAAGGTCACTCTGAGCTGATACTGAGTTGATGGCTACTGGTTTGGTATGGTTTTGGTTATTCACATGCCAGCTCAATCTACTGTCTGGTTCTATTTACTTCTTTTCCTGTATACACAAAATTATATGGTACATCATCTTTTAGTTCTGGCTTCTTTCACTGAGCATACTATGTACATTTTATAACATGCATCAGCCCTCTTCTTTCTGGTGCTGTGTATTATTCCACTGAGGAGATTAAAAATAGTGTTTATCCATTCACCAATAGATGCTCATTGGAGTTTTTTCACTCTTTCTCATTCATTTATTGGCTGCAGTAACAGTAATTTAAGTAGAGCAAGATATCAGTAGCTGTCAATCATCCCATTGTCATTTTCTCTCAAACTATTCTGTCTAATTTCATAGCATTTGTGACTCTTGATGTTACAGAATAAACCCACAGCCGTCAAGTCGATTGCGACTCATAGCAACCCTGTAGGACAGACTAGAACTGCCCCATAGTGTTTCCAAAGAGCACCTGGTGGATTCCAGATGCTGAGCTTTTGGTAGCAATTGTAGCACTTAACCACTATGCTGTGATGGTTTCCATCTTTCACAATAGTTTGCTTATTATATCCCCTTGAAAGTAGAAACTTTGTGTGCCTTGTTTACTTGTTATATTCCTAAAATTTATATGTAAGAGGCACCTCTGCTTTTTTGTTTTTTAATGAATGCTCAAAAAGATTTCCTTTTCTGACTTGTCAGTTTTCACATAAATAAGTAAGCAACATTTGGAGATTTCTCTTAGGAAGTGTGACTGAACAGAAGTGTGGTGTTTGAGGTGAAAAACTGCTTAAGGAAGCCTGCAAATTATCTCCTTTTAATTAAAGGTTGAATGTGGGCTGGCATCATTTTAACAGCTTTTTTTTTTTTTTTTTTTTTTGACTAAAAAGCTCTAGAGACTTAATTTCATTGTTCACGAGAGTCATATAATAATGAACATTAACCAGATGACTAAAAGTACATTTACCTTCTAAACAGTTTACTGTTTTCCTTTCCTAATGCTTTGGCATTCTTCTTGACTTTGGACTTTTCAAAAAAGGTGACATAATGTTGTTGCTGCAGAGGACATATTTTAGACATGAAAACAAGTACAAAACAGATTAACTGTAAGTTAATAAAGTATATCATAAAAATAAGTGTCTTTTGTAACATCTAGCAGGTTGCATATTGAATAAGTGAATCAGAGCAAAGGAAGAATTAGCCGTCAGGGAACAAGTGATAATCTGCTCTGTTCACTTGGCTTCTGTCCCCAAGTGTTCAACCACAGAAGTCTGATAAAATGTAAATGACAAATGTTCAAGCTGGCAGAAATAGACATTACATTTTGAAGCGTCTAGTGATTTACTTGCTAATTAGCTTCGAGTTTCACTTGCAACACTTGTCCTCTTTTATGTATTTTTCAAAACAATACCAGGCTTATGTTCCTTTTTACTGTATTGGACAGTGTCTTCTCATTTTTTCACTATCTTGTAAGATACTCTTCATTTGAGAGATCAGTATTAATGCCAAGGTGTTTTATAGAGTTACTGATAAGAAGTCTTTGTTCCTTTGATGGTTGCCTGAGGAAGCATTTCCTCCTGCCTGGGAATGTCTGCAGTTGTCTGCCTTATTTCCTTTTCAAGGGTGGTGTCATAGTCCAGGCAGCCTATAGAATTCCAGCATCCCCTGAAATCTTGAGCTTAGGGCTGTGACTCAAAATATTTAGACTTCAGGGCTATGACTCACAATATTTACTTCATTCCCTTGCCCAGGAATCGGTTTCAGCCAGGTCGTGAATGAACTTCCTCTCACTTCGTTTGGAGGGCAGCCCTGCCTTTTCATTCGACCCACTCACCCTCTATTAGCATTCGGAACAAAACTTTTGCTTAGTTTTGGATTAAGGATTTTAAGACTTAGGATCTGAATGAAAGTTCCAGTTGACAAAGAACTTCCTACTGAGCACATTTCTTGAAGAGGTGGTACACTGAGGTTGTAACTATTGCAGCTTGAAGGCATTCACGGCAGTGAATGATTTTTATTTCTTATGATTATTCACTAAGTTTTGGATGCTGATGTACACCAATGTGTTATATCTGATGATGTGTGGCTTCTTTTGTTTATAGTAATGTGATTGAGAGTGCATGGTGCTTTTAACACATGGTGATTGTTTTGGGGAAGTGCAGTCGTTCTTAAGCAAGGAAGTGGCTTGCAAAGTGGTATCTTAAGAGGGTTGATTTGGTAGCAACAGGTGAGGTATTAGGAAGAGAGATACATGATTATGTATGAGATGACAGAATGGAAACTGTGGTGGCGTAGTGGGTAAGTACTACAGCTGCTAACCAAGAGTTCAGCAGTTCGAATCCACCAGGCGCTCCTTGGAAACTATAGGGCAGTTCTGTACTGTCCTATAGGGTTACTTTGAGTCAGAATCAACTTGATAGCAATGGGCAGGCTAAGATGCTGGATTAGTAACTAGGGAAGAGATCAAGAGTGTGACTTGAGTGTTGGCATGTAAATAGTCTTTGATAAGCAAATAGGAAAATTAAAAGACATTTAGAGGAATCTAGAAGGAAAAGAAGCACTTACTATGAAATATACCTTGGAATCTTAAAAAATACATTTGTCAGAATAAAATTTTGTATTGTATACCATTTTCCAGGTTTATCACCTTGGCTTAGCAATGAATTTAGTATCCCTTAGACCCTAAGGATAGCCTTATGCTGAGATTCGAGTGTATTTGGAAGAGGAAGTAGATGTGATTTTGAGAGACTGTGAAGGTCTGTTAAATAGAAATAGACATATTCCTAAACTTGAAACTGAAGGAAATGTGGGTTATTGGTTAAACAGCATTTTCTATGGCAGTATAATGATATACTACATAAATTGACAATGACTTTGAGGGTCTACGTTTGACATGTTGTTAAAGGGGAAAAAAGAAGGTATATAAACTTACATATAGTAACAGTTTTAACCTTTGCTTTTGAATACTCACTTAAAATATTCATTTTACAAATAAGAGGATAGACATGTATGTATGAAACATGCCTAGACACCACAATGGGTCATTTCTTGATGCTGGAGTTATGGTAATATTTAGATTCATCTTTATATAAGTCTTTTTATGTTTAAATTTGTTTTATAATGCTTAAGACTTAGAATTAGTCAATATAGTAAAGACTTTAAACAAAAGTAAGCAGAAGATACCCTGTTGCTAGCCTTATAAATATATATTATATGCATTTAATTGCTGTACTTTAAAAACTTATTTAGAAAATTTTCAAACCTATAGAAAATTTGGAAACCGTGTTGGTATAGTAGTTAAGTGCTATGTCTGCCAACCAAAAGGTTGGCAGTTCAGATCCACCAGGTGCTTCTTGGACTCACTGTGGGGCTGTTCTACTCTGTCTTGTAGGGTCACTATGAGTTAGAATTGACTTGATGGCAGTAAGGTTTGTTTTTTTGGTGTTGGTAAATTTTATGATTATAAAATACTTGAAAAACTGTTAAATGAGCTCCATTCTTCAAGGGCCTAAGCTTCTGTGTGAGTGTAGAAAAATCATTATGTTTTTAGAATGTATATTACTCAGGATGTGTTAGGCTGTTTCACTAACAACATGTTTTGACTACAAACAAATCCCCAAGTCTCAATGACTCTTTAAAATTTTTTTTTTTTTTTGCATGTGTCACCATCTAGTGTGATGAGTTTTAGTTCTTGGTGACTGAAGAAACTTGGGCTGCTTTCATCTAGCCACTATACCATGTGTTAGCCCAGCCTTGTGAAGGGGAGAGAGAACACTTAATCTGCTTTTAATTGATTTGAATTGGAAGTGACACATGCTACTTGTGCTCTTATCCTATTGGCCGGAACTGGTCACATGCCTCAGACTAACAATGGGAGGATAGACAGTGTAGAGGAGTGCATAATAGTCTCTTTGGTAGTCTGTAGTTCATGTTGCCTGTTGTTTCCAGTGAGACCAACATGGGCAATGCAGACTTAAGAGGCAGGCTGATTTGGCTATCATGGTGAAGGGTGTATAAATTTACTGGCTACCTCCATTTCTCCTTTTAACTTCGCTCTACCTATAAAATGTATGCTTTTGTAACAGAGAATAGTGGTGTTAAGGCCAGACATAAAGGCCTTTGATGACTGACACTTTTTTTAATTAAAAAATTTTTTTGAACAATGTAGAAGTTGAAAGAATAATAGGGAACAACATACTTTTCCCTTTGCCTACAAGACACCTGGCAGTATTAAAATACTCTTTATAACTATTTGCTGTGAGTCGGATATGACTCGATGGCAGTGGATATTTAGTTGTCTGAAGTCTTCAGAATATAATTGACTCAGCTATAAGCAGTACTTTGGATGGTGTTATGGATTGAATTTTGTCCCCCCCAAAATGTGTGTATTAATTTGGCTGGGTGGTGATTTCCAGTATTGAATGATTTTCCCTTATGGTATAACTCCTGCCTCTGTGATGTTAATGAGGGAGGATGGGCAGCGCTTGTGTTGGTGAGGCAGGACTCAGTCTGTAAGATTGTATGTTCCGTCAGGCAATCTCTTGGGATATAAAATAACCCATCCTTGAGTGGAGGGGAGCAGCTCCCACACTAAGAAAGCAATTCTGGGAACAGAGTGCATTCTTCTGACCCTGGGTCATTGCACATGAGAAGCTCCGTGACGGGGGCAAGATTTAAGAAGGACCTTCTTCCAGAGCTGATCTCCTGGAGCTGATACCCTGAATTTTGACTTTCAGCCTACTTTACTGTCAGGAAATAAATTTCTTTTTGGTAAAGCCATCCACTTGTGGTATTTTCTGTTACAGCTGTGTAACTGGAAATCCCAGTCGCAGCTTCGTGCTGTCTGTCACCACAAAGGCAGACATAGAGATGGGAAGTGATTGTGCTTAATTCAGATGGCCAGCGATCTGAGGAGATGGTGGGTTAGCACCCTAAAAACCATGTTAACATTTCCTCTGAAGCCGGAGGTTTCATAGGTAGAAGGAGGAAGGGTTAAAGGAAAAACGGTCACTGTTATTCAGGTGTGGGGAGGAGATGGGGTGGGGAGGATGGGGTTGTAGGTTTCTCAGGCCCCTGGAGCAAGGTCTGCAGTCACAAGGCCTGTGATGTCACCTGGGCAACATCTTAATGTCTCATCTCAAGCCAGAGAATTGGGGGGGGGGGGGTCATGAGTCACAATGTGAGCCAGAGTCATTGTAGGGAGATTGTTAGAGGAACTGTGATGTTATCAGGACCATGGTCTGTTGCTGGGTGGTCTGGAGTCACAAGGCAAGGTTGGTAATGTCACCTGGGCAGTATCTTAACATCTCACCTCAAGCCAGAGCATTTGGGGTTGTTAGATTGTGTCACAAGGTCAGCTAGAGTACGTGTTTTGAGGGGGTTGGTGTTAGAGGAACTGTGATGTTACTTGGCTTAGTCTCCTGGGCAAGATTTGAAAAAAACCTCCATCTCCAGGTTAGTTCTTAGAATCTTTCTAGTCAGCCTGAGAGATCAGGCAAGGATTTTTAATCAGTATTTTACAATTATCAGCCCTTTCAGTTGCACTAGATGACTAAGAGAGGTGGGATGGAGTTAAAGAAACACTAATCAAACCTTCCAGAGATGTTTACGTGTTTGCCTGCATTCTTAAAACTGACACTTGCAGATTGCATTTTTCCAGTGTATTATGGAAAGGAATATTTGTAAAGAATGATTATTATAGATAGATTATAAGTGCAACAAACTGAACTTTAAACATTGTTAGCCCCTTCTTCCCAGAATAGGGGTCCTGGTGGTACAGTGGTTAAGCACTCCGTTGCTAATCAGTAGTGCGGCAGTTCAAACCTGGTACCAGCTGCTCTAAGGGAGAATGTTGTGACAGTCTGCTCCTGTAAGGGTTTACAGCTGGGACTATGGCTTGTAGAGTCACCATGAGTTGAAATTGACTCAGTAGCAGTATGTTTGATTTTTGGCTTTTCCAAAATAAAAGGTCTTCTAGTAAGGATGTCCTATTTTTGACAGCTCAAGGCAGTGATATTTGTGATAGTATAGTGCCCATATTCATCATGTTTTTTTTTTAAGAAGTCTTGTCAGATAGCTATGAAAAATTGTATGATTCCATAACGCATAGGAATTATTAAAGTTTATTGTCAAAATGGATGTTCTGTCTGGCAGACGTTCTGTGCCTTCCGTGAAATTTATAATGTGCATAATTATCCCAGTGAGAGTGAAACAGAACGGAAGCTTTAGACACCTCAACTTTAAGAAGGGAAGTTAAAATAGGCAGCAAAGATTTAATCCTCTTTGAAAAATTGACTTGTCTTTTCTCCAGTCTTAAAAATTCCTGGCCCTGACAAGAAGTCACATCTTAACTGACAAGAATCATAGAAATAATGTCTTTACAGCTTTTTGTAGACCAAGGAAGCAGTTATCTGCCATGTACCAGAAGTTTGTTCCTAGCAGTTTGTGATGCAAATATAACAGTTCTTCCAGGTAGCTGTGATGGAAATACAAGAATTCATCCTGGCTGCCTTGTCAGAATTGGACAGAACTCAAGATTCTTGTTACCTGCCCCTGAAAAGCCAGTCTCTGAACAGGTATTACGGTGAATGATCAGAAAGAAATTTATTATCGTGTGCTAGAAGTTATCTGACCGTAGATTGTGTTGTACATTTGCTGACTGGGCTCTGGAGGAATTGGAAGTTGACCTTGGTTTGGATCAAAAACTCATCTTCGGCAATTGAGGCTTGTTTTGGATGAATGGTTTTGTTAACAAACAAAACTGTCTTATTGGGAGTTGTAAGAATCCAGCGGAGATTCAAGAATATCATTTTCATCCCCCAAAAGTTACTGCTTGGTGTGGATTTTGGTATGGTAGAATCATCAGGCCTTATTTTTCCCAAGATGAAGGAGGAGAGGTTGTGCCTATCGCTAGTGAAGGATATTGGACTAGAATAACTTGATTATTTGGGGCCCCATTTGGAAGGTGCGGTGGCAATCATTTAGTTGGAGTTCTTTTCCACACTTAATGCCATCAACTGTACTTCAGAATAATAAAACAATTAAAACAGTATCATTTACACAACTTGTTTTATTCAAGTTCAGAGACATGACACCTTTACCCTTTACTTTCTACATACGGTCTATAAGTTTCTCCTTACAGGCTTTGCAGTGGAAAGGATTTTTATCGTATTTTTTCTGTTTTTTTAAATCTGCAGTGCTTGGTTGCTGGTGGAAGTGTAGTAATTTTCTCAATAGTATGGACTCTGTAGAAGTCTTTAAATGTAGTAGACCAAATCTAATTATTTCCACCTACCAGACAAATCGTATCTTCTGCATGCTAACACTTGTGTTACAGTGTTAGGGCAGACTTAGTTTTTTACTGCTGCTGTTACCCAGTGAAATTTTATACACATTTATTTTCATAAACACCTTTATACTGCAAAGAGAGCTTCTGAGAGTACAGTGGGTAACCAAATAAGTATTTCTGGAAAAGTGGATTAGTAATTCAGCAACTGGGAAATTTCATCTATAATTACAATTACTTGAAACAGAATCTAGGTCAGTTGACATAACCACCTTTTTTTTTTGAAGAATATGTTCTGCATCCCACTTTGGTGAATGGCATCTGGGGTCTTAAAAGCTATCAAGTGGCCATCTAAGTAGAATCAATTGGTCCCAACCCACCTGGAGCAGAGGAGAATGAAAGGTATCAAAGAGATAAGGAAAATCTGAGTCCCAAGAGACAGAAAGCACCTTGTAATCCAGAGACTACGTCAGCCTGAGACCAGAAGAACTAGATGGTATCTGGCCACCACCGGTGACTGCCCTGACAAGGAATACAACATACAGTCCCTGACATAGTGGGGGCGAAAAATGGGTGTTCAGAACTACAACTCTTATTAAAAAGATTGGACTTGATGATCTCACAGACTGGAGGGTCCCCAGAAGACGTGGGCCCTGGCTTCTCTGTTAGCCCAGAGCTTCAGTGTTCTCCTAGAGCTGGCACTAGACTGTGAAGCGTAGCATGGTACCAGCGAAGAATGTGCTGCTTGGCTTAATTACATACAAGAGGCTAATGGGGCAGCTCCTGTCCATAAGTGAGATGCGAGAGTGGAGGGAGACAAGAGCTGGTTGCACGGACGTGGGAAGTACTGGGTAGAAAAGAAGAGTCTGGTGTCATAGGGTGGGGAGGGCAGCTAGAGTTATATAGCAGTGTGTGCAAGTTTTATATGCAAATTGGATTGTAAACTTTCACTTAAGCACAATAAAACATATGTTTTTTAAAAAACCCTGAGGCACTTCTAAGTTATTGTGTGTTTTATTTTTCAAACCTGTTGAAAATCCCTAATGCACATAGAATGTGAGGTAAATGGCCAGCATAACATTTGATTAATCAGAAGTATATAGTTTCTAAACCCACCTGGATAAAAGTCAATTCCATTATACCAAGATAATACGTACTTTTTCTCACCATTCCTGATATTCTTCTTTTAGGTAACAGAGATTATGCCAAGGATGATCCGTTGGAGTTTAAATCCCACCAGTGGTTTGGAGCATCTGTGAGGTCAAAGCAGGATAAAATTTTGGTAAGCTTTTCTGATATTTACTTAGGTAAGTTTAGTCCATTTAGGTGGAGGTGTGGGTAGTTCTGGATTTTAAAGCTAACCTAAAATTCTGTGTGTCCAGGGTGCAGGACATAAAGAATTAAAATAAAAATCCCCAAACGAAACCCGCTGCCACTGAGTTAGGTCTGACTCATAATGACCCTAGAGGTCAAAGTGGAACTGCCCCATAGAGTTTCCAAGAAGCGCTTGGCAGATTTGAACTGCCAACCTTTTCATTAGTAGAGATAACACTTAACACACTACACCAACAGGGTTTCCAAGACTTCAGATAGTTTTCATCAAAGACCGCCTACAGATACCATCTCTAATGTCCTTCAAGACTTGGTTTCTGCTACTCTCCACCTTCATTCTTAAATTAAAAGTTGTTAATTTTTCCCCACCTCACTGGATAGTTCCTATTATAGATTGAATTGTATCTCCCAGAAACATGTGTTGTAAATCCTAACCACTATGCCTGTGAGTATAATCCTGTTTGGGACTAGGTTATCTTTGTTATGTTAATAAGACAAAATTAGTGTAGGGTGTCTTGAGTCAGTTTCTTTTGAGATATAAAAGAGATTAAACAAGCAAGCGAAAGAAGCTGAGATAGGGAAGAGCCACATAAAAACTGCCTAATAGCAGAAACTGAAGACAAGGACTTTTTTTTTACCAGAGCAGATGAAGACAGAAAGCCTTCCGTGATAACTGGCACCCTAAATTTGGATTTCTAGTTTACTAATGTGTAAGAAATCTTTGTTGTTAAAACCTCCCACTTGTGGTATTTCTGTTGTGGTAACACTATTTTGCTTCAGTTTTTTTCTTTCCGGTCCGGTTTAGGAGTAGTGTGCCTTCAGTTAGTCAATAGTCCAGTACATTTTCTCTTTAAAAATACTGAAACACATCTTCTCTTCTGTTACTGCCCTCATTCCTCTCCTCCTTCTCTCTGAGACGCTTTTTTATAGTATGTGGTCATCTCTACTTCTTCCCATGCTCTCCTCAGTCTGTCCAGTTAAGTTTAGACAGAGTGAAGGTCATCACTGCCTTTCAGAGCACTGACTCTGCCTGCGTTTATTTTCACCTTTCTTGCCTTCAGCACCATTTAACAAGAGGGATCCACATATTGTCCACCACTACCGCCACCACCATGGTTATGGCATTTATTGGGGAAGTAACAACACTGAAGCAGCAGAAGCAACTCAGGATATAGTTCTTCAAGACAGCTTGCTTGTGACCGCAGTCAAGCTTCTGGTGCTCGGACCTGCTTGGGCCAGGTCTCGGCACCACTTCTGCAAGTGTTACAGCTCTCTAGCATCCTGATGAGTGCATGGAGGCACCCAGTTCCTCCAGGAAGACTCCTGCCCAAGGACACTCATCTCTCTTTCTCCGAGGTGCAGGAAACCCGCTATAACCATCTTGCTAGTTTCGTGCCATCGAACTCTTGCAGTCTCACGTCACCTCCTGTGTTACAGCTTTCCCTGAGTCCTGGATGGAGGAGGTTCTCAGTATAGGGACCCTGGGTCTAAAGGACATAGTCTACTCCTGGCTCTTCTTTTTTTAAATGGTACTTCAGATGAAGGCTTATAGAGCAAGCTAACTTCTCATGAAACAGTACATATATTGTTTTATGACATTAGTTAACAACCCCATGACATATCAGCACTCTCCCTTCTTGATATTAGGTTCCCTATTACTAGCTTTCCTGTCTCCTCCTGCCTTGTAGTCCATGCCCCGGGGCTGGTGTGACCTTTTCTCTCTGTCTTTTTTTAATGGGCCTATCTTTGGATGAAGGTCACCAATTCTTCTTGAAATATTTTTTTCTCTTGGATATTACATTCCCTTGGTCTTTCTCTCTTGTCATTGTCTGTTACTTTGCAGTCTTTAATGGCTCCTCTTCTGCTCAAGGAGCTCTGCTGATACAGCAATTAAGAGCTCAGCTGCTAATCAAAAAGTTGGCAGTTCAAGTCCACCAGCTGATCCCTGGAAAACTGAGGGGGACTTCTGCTCAGTCCTGTAAGTTCACTATGAGTTGGAATTAACTTGATAGCCATGGGTTTTTCTTCTGCTCAAATGGTAGGATTCCTGGAGCTCTGTTCTGGGCCCACTTGTCTCCTTTACCTTTCATTTAAAGGCTTCTATCTTGCCCTGTGGCTTTAAATACAGCGGATATGTTGTTAACACTCTCCCTGGAATTTTAGGTTACATTTTCAAACCACCTATCTGACATTTCCATTTGAAGATCTAATACATTACTCAAAAGGAACATGGCCAAAATAGGACTCTTATTACCCTCCACCAAAGGCAAAACTACAAAAATAATGGTTTTCATATACACTTCCCCACCACTACTGAGGAGGCACAAATCTCTACCTCATCTAGCAGCAAGCCATGCAATTCTGCCTCCAGAGTATATCCCAAATCCGTCAGTAAACCCTCTTTTTCACTCTCCACCAGACGCTATCGTCACTCCCCTGGGCTGGTGACAATGGCTCTTCTCATTTCTCTGCTTTCTCTCTACTCCCACCTGCCATTCATTCTCCATAGAAAGATCAGAGTACGCATTACTGTCTATTTTTTAAATACTTTATTGTCCCTCTTTCCCATTAGAGTCTTTAAGCTTGATGAAGGTAGGGACCTGTCTAGCATTTCCCACAGCTGTCTTTGCCAGTGCTTACGATAGAATCCATGACGTGATAGGAACTCAGTGTTTTTTTGTATGAATGAAAGTTGTCTCATGAGAAAACTTAAAGTTCTCTTATCTCCCTTAAAATGCGTATTTGCCTCATAGTTGGATATAACAACATTGCCTTGGCTTGGCTGGCTTGGACAGAAGTACAATTGGAAAGGTACTAGGAGAAACCATGTGAATTGTAGTCTCTGTAGCTCCCAAGTGGACACTGTCTGGCAGTGTCATGTGGCCCCTCCTAGTATAATTTAATAGAAGGTGTAAGTGGGCAAAAACATATAATTAATATTTTCTTTGTAGAGAATTACAGTGCTGTGAAGAAGAAAGGACTGTTTAACTAGAGAGGGATTCTGTGATAGTGGTTGTCACGGATTGAATTATGTGCCCCCTCCCCAACAGTGTGCATCACCAATTTGTCTGGGCCAAAGTTCCTGATATTGTGTGATTTTTCTGTGTGTTGTAAATGCTGCATCTGTGATGTTACAGAGGGAGCTTGGGCAGCAGTTGTTTTAGTGAGATGGAACTTAGTCTACAAGCTTGGGTTGTGTCTTGAGGCAGTCTCTTGAAATGTAAAAGAGAGAAGTGAGCAGAGGCAGGGGGACCTTGTACCACTAAGGAAGTGTGCCTGGAGCAGAGTGCCTCCTTTGGGACTGGAATGTCCTCACAGAGAAGCTGCTAGTCTAAAGGAACATTGATGAGAAGACTGAAGGACAGAGAGAGCCTTCCCTTGGAGCTGATGCCCTGAATTTGGATTTTTTGCCTACTTTACTTTGAGCAAGTAAACTTCTCTGGGTTAGTCATGCACTTGTAGTATTGTTGTTAGAGCAACACTAGTTCTGGTTATTTGGTCCCTTATTGCTCTTCCCTCAGCCACAGGCTAGGGAAGGCTGACAAGGATTGACAGTCCCAGGGTGTCCAGGAACGGTCTAGACCGCTTGGTAGGCACATTTTAAATTCTTTTATCTTTTCCAAAATTTTTAGGCAATGTATTATGATGGCATAGTGGTTAAGAGTTATGGCTGCTAACTAAAAGGTCAGCAGTTCGAATCCACCAGGCATGGAAACTATGGGACCATTCTACTCTGTCCTATAGGGTCACTATGTGTTGGAATCAACTCAACAGTTGCAGGTTTGCTTTGATTTGTTTGTTTCACTCTGTGCCAAGCTCTGTGTTCCACATTTGGGGAATCCAGTGGGATCAAGCACAGTGTTGTGGTGAAGGGCAAGAATCACAGAATCTGGATTCATCCCCAGGCCCTGCAGTGATAAGCCATGTTGATCACCCTCTGCTTTTGTTTCCTCATCTGCAAAACGGGCTTAATAACTGTAGCTGCCTCTAGGATGGTTGTGAGTATAAGTGAGGTAGATAATCCACACTGAGTGAGTGAACAGTTTAGTAAGCCTTGGCAAATCGTTGCTGTTTTTGTTGCATTATGATACTATACCATGGAGACAGGTGAACAGTGGTCACACACTGTAGATTAGCAGAGCTGGTGTAGTGCTTAAGAGTTATGCCTGCCTATCAACAAGTTGGCTGTCTGAATCCATTAGACGCTCCTTGGAAGCTCTGTGAGGTAGTTCTGCCCTTTCCTGTGCTGTTGCTGTAAGTAAGAATTGACTCGATAGCAACAGGTTTGTTTTTTTGGTTGGCTGAACACTGAGGAAACCCTGGTGGTGTAGTGGTTAAGTGCTATCGTTGCTAACAAAAAGTTGAGAGTTTGAATCCAAGGCAGTCCTTGGGAACTCACTGGGGCAGTTTTGCTCTGTCCTGTAGGGTTGCTATGAGTTGGAATCGACTCAACAGCAGTGAGTTTGGTTTTTTTTGTTTTTTTTGGAATGCTAAGGGGGGCACTTAGACCAGTCTGAGGAGAGGGTGACTCTTGCTTCCTGGAGCTAACCAGATGAGGGAAATGGGCTAGGGACAAGAAGCAGTCTAGGCCAAGGCAGAGAGACTGGCTGTAGAATAGGTGTCAAGAAGAAAACCAGTGTGGTATAACCACAGAGTATGTGCCACTGTTGCTGCAGTGTTCTGTTGGAATCACTGGTGATGAGAAGCTGTGGGAGAGCAGATCAGAGAATGAGTGTGCAGCTGGCCTGATGGTCCATGCTGCTTCTCCAGGCATAATTATTTACAGTTCTGCTTTCACTCAGGACTTGCCCAGTTTGGACTGTAAATGAGATGCTCATTTTATTTGTAGGCCATGCTAAGGAGCTTTGACTCCTTTTTGGTATGCATTTGAGAGTCTTTGAAGTTTCTTATTATCTTTTTTATGCCAAAGCATTTTAAAATAAATGATAAGGTGAAGCTCTTTAAAAAGATAATTTCTGTGCATATTCAAAAAAATCAGCTACAAAGAATAACTCTTTATATATAATAACTAGTCCATATTTGGGTTCTCCCAATCATCCCCATCATCCCTAGAGGGCCATCTGAAGATTTATTTTAAATGGAGATTGGGGTTTGAAATCTGTCTTTTGGGCAGTAATCCCTTGGCCATTTCCCAGACTGCTGATAGAGCCATGATTTCCACAGGGCAAATGTTCACAGGCAGATCCTTCTAGAATCTGGAGTCTAGTCTAGATCTATGCTTACTTGGTCTTTCAGCACTTGAAGTTGCTTGTTGGCCTCTGCTGGTTGCATGGTACAATGGACACCCTATGCAAAGCTGTCACCTTGAGTATAGCATAAGGCCCTAGAACACGTATTCTTCTTGTTACTAGTTTTTTCAGAGCTTGTAAGTAAGCCTGATGACAGTTTCTACTTTCTCAAAAAACTTCCTGACTACAGATTGATATCAAATGAGTGTATTGGGATTTGACTGAATATACTAGATTCATTTTCTGTTACTTACATGCAAAATCCTTTGATTGAACAGTTACAGTGGGTAACATTTACTGAGCACTTACACTCCAGGTACTAAACATTTTGCATGAATTGTCTTATTTAATCCTCACTGCAACTCTTGGAAATAGGTCCATTTATAGAAAAGGATACTGAAATTTGGAGGTTAAGTGACTTGTCCAAGGCCTCTTGGCTAGTAATTGGTGGAGCTGGGCTTCTTGTGGTAGCAATCTGACACACATAGCCCATACTCCTTGCCGTTACTTGTGCTTTGTGGTTGCAAAGACAATCTGGGACTTTATTACTCATTATTATTGTTTTAATATCCTTAGAGCATCTTAAAGTCTTTCAGTAAAGCACCACTTTTATTCCTGCCTTGCTGGATGAAAGTGAGAGCCAACATACCAGAGTCTGGAGCACAGTTCTGAGCAGTTCCCCAACACCTGAGTTTGGCGTTGTTTAAATATAACCACACACATGTGTGCGTGCGTGCGTGTGCATGTGCGTGTGTATGTGCATGCATGCACATGTGTGTGTGTTTAACTTAAAAATAATGTTTTGTTACACTTAGCACCAGTCAAAATGAACAGCTTGAAGATAAGGAGCCATATTTGTGCAGTAGTTCCACGTAACTTACCTGGCAGAGTACTGATCGGCGTTAGAGATAGTTGAGTTAACCACGTGGGATTGTAGACTGACACCTAAGCAGGTACACACTGATTGCTAGCTTTTTCCTCTGCAGCAGACAACACGACAGCAAAATTCCTTATCTGTATGTGGGCTGCCTTGCAGCCATTCTGTAGTGGCTCCTTTTTCACTGAATCATTATGAGTGTAAGAGCATTAAGTCAGCTTGTTGTTCTCCTGACCCACTTCTGGAGTGTGTCTCTGCCTTAGACGTGCCCTTCTCTGTTCCCTTGCTCTGTGTACTGTCATTCATTCAACAAAGTCTTTTCTAATGACCTTTCTGACTGTATGCTGTGCTTTAATCTCACTGTTCCATAGCTGGCTTCTTAGCATTCTGTAGTGTTTCAGAGTCTCTCTGTCTCTCTCACTGCATGCAAGTACAGCTTGGCCTTCAGATAGTATGATGATGATTCCAGCATGTCTGTGGTCCAGACTGGCTAACTAGGATGCTGATGGGTTACAGACGTGTGCTTATTTGTCATGAGATTTTTCCCGCACTGTTTGGAGTGACTGGAGCCGGTTAGGCTTAGTCATGACAGATGGAGCTGGTGAATAGTACTTAAGAATGAAGGGGAAATAGTTTTGTAAGAAGTAAAGGAGCAGACATTCTGGTGTGAACAGCATAAAATCAAGTAGATGGTTCTGTTTTACTATGTAAACTTTATAGTTTATTTGTAAAGCTGACTTCACCTAATATTTTGGTCTTTCTCTAGGAAATTTTATTTTACCTTCTTTTGTCCTGTGGAGCTCTGGTGGCACAGTGCTGAAAGAGCTTAGCTAGTAACCAAGAGGATGGCACTTTGAACCCACCAATGCTCCTTGGGAGAAGGATCTAGCTGTCTGCTTCTGTAATGATTTATAACCTTGGAAACTTGATGGAGCAGCCCTACCCTGTCTTATAGGGTCTCTAGGAGTCAGAGTTGGCTGATGGCAATGGTTTTTTGTTGTTGTTTTTTGTCATGTAGAAACTAAATAGATACATTAAAAAGAATATATTATTTTGCTTTTTCATAAAAATGTTTTATCTTAGGATATGAAAGAAACTAGGAGTACAGGTGGGAGGAATGGAGAAGAGACTAACGAGCTGCAAGAAATGTTCTCAAAATAGAGGACGGTGTCCTTAGCTACCAATTATCTTGGTCTGTAGAGACACACTGCTGCGACCTTACTGCTGTAATTTAGTTAGATGAGCTCATGGTCCAAACCTGCAGTACCCGCAAACAAAAAACCAAGCACTTGGCTCTGAGCCAATTCCAGCCTAACACAGTGACCCAGTAGGACAGATTAGAACTGACCTATAGCATTTCCAAGACTGTAGTCTTTAATCTGTAATCAAAATAAACTGCCACTTCTTTCTCCCATGAAACCTACAGTGAAATTCAAAACCCTTGGTTTTGGGATATTTATCACCATGAAAGGAAGGTGTCATTGCACATCTAATTTTAGAAAAGGTCAGCTTGCCTGTAACTTCAGCCTCTTTCCGGAAGCACTTAACTTCTCTTCCTTTTTTTTTTAAATTGTGGCAAATATATATGACAAAAGATTGTCAATTCAACAGTCTTCACATATGCAGCTTAACAACATCATGTTCATGATGTTGCTCGGCCATTACCCTTGTCCATTCTTTACTTGCTTCTGACATTGTATCCTTCTTCCCTCCTGTCACAAATGCTGAGTGGGGACTTATTTTGTGCAAGGAACTGGATCAGGGAAACAGAAAGATGACTAAGAGACTGGTCTGCCCTTAGAAAATGTTTCAGACTAAAACATTTTTTGGACGGTGGATGAGTTCACCGATACCTCTAATACAACTTAGAGTGGTGCTGTGAGGAGTCAGAGAGAGACTCCACTTATGGCTGTGGGTTATTAGGGGAGAATTTGTCTAGGAAGTGAAATCTCAGCAGGGTTTTCAAGAATTAGCAGTGGTGGGTGGGGTTGAGAAATGAGAATGTTCTAGAAAGAAGCAGAAGCGAGCAGATGGATCTAACAGGCCATTCTAGAGCATTAACTGTGTGTAGAGAAGCAGCAACAATGACCTGTTTTCAGTTTTGTTCAGTGATCGTAAACTAGGTGTATGTTCGCGATGTTTATGTTAGAGTTGTGCCTCGGAAGGTGTTATAGAAAACCCATTGAGACGTTTTCATTAAAGAAAGTTTCTATACTTTTTGGTAGATTACTGTGTTACTAAGACATGTGTTATTCTACTACTTATACATGGTATTGGCATCTGTAACTCTGAGAATAAAAAAGCCCTAACTGAATGAAAGAAGTGCTACATTCTTTTTTTTACATGTTAAAACAAATGCTTTATAGTTTAAGGGGATCTCCTTTGTACATGAAGCCAAGCCCTGAAAGTGTTATTTAATTCAAGAGTCACTTCAGTCTGTGACTGTGAACTGTGCATATAACATCAAAATGTGCTATAGGAAATAATGATTTTTCAAATCATTTTGGAAAAAATTCTATTTGGATTGCAAATACAGTATTCAGAAAAATATGAGACAAGTATTTCTTTTTATTTATTTAAGGTATAGGGTAAGTTTATTATTTTTATTACTGTTTAGAAAGTGTTGTTATATCCTGAGGCAGTACACAGATTGTCTGAAGTGCTGATTTTTTTCAGAATTTTTATGTCATGACTTGTGCCCTTTGATTTTAGGCCTGTGCCCCTCTGTACCACTGGAGAACTGAAATCAAGCAGGAGAGAGAGCCTGTTGGAACGTGCTTTCTTCAAGACGGAGCAAAGACTGTTGAGTATGCTCCATGCAGGTCGAGTATGTATAGGAGTTAGACCAACTTTTAAGAGGGATGGGAAACCTAATTTGTTAACAACGTGTGTGTGTGTTCCTGTGAATTTGCCATGGAATGAAAGTTTGTCAGTAAGAGTTGTAGACATATGTGATATTTGGTGAGAAGAAGCTGGAAGCAACCCTAAGTACAGTGTTTCAATCTCTCATATGCAGTAACAGGTTTATCTTGTCTCCCTAAGAACTGTTTCATTTTCCTTGCTTAGTAGTAATTAAGGTGTATTTTAGAAACCCATATTTTTAATCACTAGTAATCAAAAGATTTCAACTAAGTCTCTTTTAATAGAGGTGTTGAGACCCCTACACCTAAAGATTCTGTCTCAGCAGGTCTAAGTCAGGCCTGGGCATCAGCATGGTTAATAGATTCTATAAGGTAATTCTGATGGATGCCAAAGTTTAAGAAATGCACTGCTTTATATTAGGATAAAGAATCAGACTTTGTATTGAAAGGTGAAAAGGAAACTCAAAGTTAGAGGCTTGTATTTTTTGCTCTTAATCAGAATTTCTTTATTATCACCAATCTCATCCCTCTTTTGCGGATCCAGAAAATCCCATGTTTCCCTCAAGTATTACTTAAATTTTAAAATGAAATTAATATTGCAACTATAAATGATTTTCAGTGCTCTGTACACCCCCTTTCCCTTGGCAATTCAGATCCTCTTGCCAGTCATTACTCCAGATCATCTTTATTCAGTAGCACAGAAGTAGATTACTGAATTGCATTATGGTGTTTCTACCTGGAGCCCTTTTTTTTTTAATATTATGGTAAAGATATGTGTAACAAAACGTTTGCCATTTCAGTAGTTGTTATACCTGGAGCCATTTTTATACTATTCTTTTTGTTTATTTTCCACTGGTCATCAAATAGCAACAGAAGTCTAAAATTGAAAACTTACTGCGTGCTTGACAAAATAGAGGGTCAGCCAAAAAAGCTGACCCTGCACTCAACACAGTGGCTGCAACAGTGGGCTCAACATAGCAGTGATTATGTAGATGGCGTGGCACTGGGCAGTGTTTTAATCTCTTGTACATAGGCTCACTGTGAGTCAGAACCAACTTGACAGCGTCTAACTACAATAGCAACAACAAATGCTGGATTCTTTTTTCCATGTTAGGCAATTTGTGACTTCAAGTTAACGGAATTACTCGATTTATAAAAATTCTAGACCATTGAACTTCTGAGAAATCACAAGTGATTTTATAAACTACATTTTCTTGACTCACCTCCTTGACTCCATCTTTGTAGTGGGAAATAAACATTAAAAAAATGATACCTACCAGAAATCACAATGCTTACTGGGATATAGTGAAAGCATACACTGGCTGAGGGGAGTTGGCAGCTTTATGTTCATGATGCCATCTCCATCTCTACCTTTATGTTGCTATTTTGTTTGTGGGACTGTAGTCTTTGACAGTGTGTGGAAAATTTAATGACAAAATTTGTGTTACTAATTTCTGTTTTGCAAAAAATATTCTTTTAGTGAGAAGATAATTTATAACTATGAAGAGTGAGCTAACCAATGTGTGGTAGGC
This sequence comes from Heterohyrax brucei, assembly GCA_028571685.1. Taxonomy (NCBI): domain Eukaryota; kingdom Metazoa; phylum Chordata; class Mammalia; order Hyracoidea; family Procaviidae; genus Heterohyrax; species Heterohyrax brucei. The sequence continues at coordinate 94,515,097 of CM053146.1, forward strand.
TTCAAACATCATTTTTGTGATGCATACAACAGAAAATCACTCTCACTTGATAGACATGGAAACTTCAAATTGAGACAGTTGAAATCTTTTGTTTTTTTGCACATCTAATGTTAGCTGGAAATTCTGTGGGGCAGTTCTGCTATGTCCTGTAGGGTCGCTCTGAGTTGGAATCAACTCTATGGCATTGGGTTTGGTTGGGTTTTGGTAATGTTAGTGAGCAAGTTGAATAAGGATTTGAACCTAAGTCTGTCTTATTCCAAAGGAATGTTTTCCCTTCATTGCTAACAACAGAGCATATTTTTCTATTTCAGTTATGTAAGGGTACAAAGAAACCTGAAAATAGGCACTTTAATAATGATCTTTTGTCATCAAGCTAGTAGTATTTATCATTTTGCATCTTCAGTAATGATGAGTTCTTTACTAAACATGTTTTTAAAGGAATAAGATGATGTTCATATGATGTAGCTGTTAAATCATGCTTTTACTTGTTTGGTTTAGGCACAATAATTATAAAAATCATTTTAAACTTTATTTTTTCTTATGTCAGTCCCAGGTTAGGATAGCAAACTATGGCCTATGGGTCTGTTTTTGTAAGTAAAGACTTAGAGATACACAACCACATCCATTCTTTTACATCTTGTTTGTAATGGAAACCCTGGTGGTATAGTGGTCAAGGGCTACATCCACTGACCAAAAGGTCGGCAGTTCGAATCCACCAGCAGCTCCTTGGAAACTCTGTGTGGGCAGTTCTACTCTGTTCTACAGGGTTCCCATGAGTTGGAATCAGTGGCAGTGGTTTGGTTTTTGATTTTTGATTGTCTATAACAGGAACGTCCGATAGTTACCACAGAGACCATATAGTCACTAAAGTCAAGGCAAGTGCCGTCGAGTTGGATCCACTAAAATTTAGCATATTTATTTTCTTGCTCCTTTGCAGACCAAGTATGCTGATACCTGATCTCAGTATTGAAACCTCAAATCTTAGAAAAAGCTCACCAAAAATGGAGTGCCTTTCTGATAAGCGTGGCTTTCAGTGTTCTATAATCATTGTATACCTTTTTGGACTCAACCTTGAAAATATTAAGCTACTTGTAAACCCACACTGCAGTCCCTGGGTAGTATAATTGGTTAATGTGCTTGGCTGCTGACAAAAAGATTGGAGGTTCGAGCTCACTCAGCATACCCCAGAAGAGAGGCCTGATGATCTGCTTCTGAAAAATCAACCATTGAAAACCCTGTGAGCACAGTTCTGCTCTGACATAGACGAGGTCACCGCAGGTCAGAATTCACTCCATAACAACTACTACTTTTTTTCAAAGCCCCAGATTATATAGATAGCCTTCTCAGAGAAAAGGTGCTCAGGAGTGGAAATTTGGAAACCTGAATTAATTCTTCTATCTGCTAATGACCTGCCTGTCGCTGTGGGTGATTCACTTAACCACTCAGCGCCCTTGTTACTATTAGTAAAAGGTTGATTTGGACTAAAGACTTTGATGTACAGCTTCAGGATTTTCAATCCTCTTCATACTTCAATAAATGATAAAGCCCAGTGATCGATTTCACATGGTGATGCCAGTTTTATACAGCTGTCCCGCTAACTTCCTGATGGCCCTGCTGGTCTTGATGCTAGTGTCGGTGGTAGTACTTTGTCTATCATTTTGTTTGTTTTCCTTTTTCTTATTTTCTTTTTTTATTGTTGAGAATATACACAGCAAAACATACACCAAATCAACCATTTTTACGTGTGTAATTTGGCAGAATTGATTACATTCTTTGACTGGTGCAAACATTCTCATCCTCCTTTTCTGAGTTATTCTCTCCCAGTTACATAAACTCACTGCCCAGTAAGGTTGCTGTCTAAACTTTCAAGTCACTGTTGTCAGTTTTATCCCGTATAGATAGTTCTTAAAAGAATGTAATGCTCCAGGCAGACATTTGTTACTAGGTAAGCCAACAGTTTTACATTTTTAGTTCAAGATTTAATGATTATCTCAAGGCATTATCCTCCGGGATTTATCCAGCCTCCATGGCTCCAGAAAGTCAGAAGTCTGTGAGAACTTGAAATTCTCCCTTTTACCCCAGTTAGTTTGGATTTTAACATGACCCATGTAATAACCTGGGACAAGGAACTTTTACCATGCGTCACCACTTACCTTACTGCTGATTATGCCTGCTTTCAGTTTTTGTAGTTACATCTGTGTCTGCTCTTGGCTTTACACAGTAGGCCAGCTGTATTTCTGTTCTGACTGCCTGTGCCACAGCACTTACTTAAGTACCCTTTCAACTCTGTGCTCAGACAAAATTTTTGTTCTTTATGCTTACTTTCTGACAATATTATTTGTACATAGATATTCCCAGTTAGAATTTCTAGTTGGCATTTTTGTCTTCCTGTTCATTATTCAGGCAGTTATAAAATGCATTGTTGGTTTGAGATTGTGTATCAGAATGTTATGGACAGGCCTGGGTTTAAATCCACATGCTCGTATTTACTAGCAGCCTGTCCGTGGCTGTGGAAAACCTGATAGCATAGTAGTTAAGTGTTGTACCTGCTAATCAAAAGGTCAGCAGTTCCAGTCGACCAGAAAATCCTGGGCAACTCTGTGGGGCAGTTCTACTCTGTCCTGTAGGGTAGCTATGAGTCAATCAACTCAATGGCAGTGGGTTAACCGTGGTCAAGTTACTTTATTTCCCTAAGCCGTAGCTTCCTCGTTGCCAATTATGAATAATTATAGTAGTTTTCTATAGGATTTAAAAGATAATGCCACATAAAATGCTTAGCTCGGTACATGGCTCACAGTAAGGACATTAGCTGTTCTTAAATAATCAGTGTTACTATTTATAATATTGTCAGATTCCAAAAACGTGAGATGTTACTAGTTGTCTACAGAAATAAATAGTAACACCCTCACTGAAATAGGTTATATTCAGCATGAAATTCTTTAAATTGGCATGGATACTCAGTTAATACATACTGTAAAAAACATTTTAAAGGATGGTCATAATTTATAGATGAACATTCTGGGAAACCAAATCAGATGATTGTAGAGTATGATAATCAAAAAAGAATACTTCTTCTTATAAACAGCCTGAAACAGTTCCAGATGCAGCCTGAGTAAAGGAAATAAATGGTTGACTTGAGGTCAGAGCAAGAATTCCTTAGTATGATTCATTAGACTCTGGAAACCCCAGCCCCATGTCTGCCCTCTCCCTCTTGGTCAGAAAAATTTACAGTCGGGTAGGATTCCACTCCTGAGGCTATTTTCTAAAACATATTCTAAATTTGGAAATTAAGCGTGTAATCTTGGGCAGTTACCAAGTTTTTCAAAGGGGTTCAAAGTTTTTGATGGGATTATTTGACAAAAATTCTTGGAAGTTTGTCCTCCTTACGACTGAAAGTAGATATTTTTGGTTCCTGTATTTGGGTGACAAGTGCTGTAGACATATAAAACAGCTTTTTATTTATATTCCATTATATTGGCTACAGGGATTCTTTGATAACTGAAGAGCACTGTTTTTCTTAGTTTTGGTTATCCTCAAAATAAAACAACAGCAGTCTTTTACTTGCCTCTGCTTATGCAGTGTTGCTCATAATAAAAGTTAAATAAAATTGGCCAGTATTCCAAATTAGTTCCCTTTCGTAGAATCACAGAAAGGAGGATAGTTACAAAATAGTTAAACTACTGAGTCTGCTGTCAATTGGATCCAACTCCATGGCACCGGGTTTTTTGGGTGGGTCAACTGGAAAAGATTTGAAAGTGTTGCTCTTAAAGACATCCTCTTTAGTTAGACCTCAGTGCTAAATTCCTTCTGCACAGTGGTTAAAGCTCTTGGCTGCTAACCAGAAAATTAGAGTTTTAAACGTACCACCTGCTCCACAGGAAAAAAGATCTGGCAATGTGCTCCTGTAAAAATTACAGGCCAGGAAACACTATGGGGCTGTTTTATTCTGTCATATGTCATGTGAGTCAGAATTAACTCACCAGCACACAACAACATCTGAATGTATTGGAAGGATAACTGCATATTTTGCTCTTCAGTAAACATTCAGCTAGGGTTTTACTATTTGCTGAAATCCTGAAATGTTTTTTAGAAATAATTTTTCTTTGTTAGGTATAATATTTTAAAATGTATGTATAGGAAAATACATATATTAGGGTTGCATGTATCTCTTTTCAAGAATTCGTAATAATTTAGCAAAAGCATAGCAACTGAAAGGTAATAATAGGAGAAGAATTTCTGATTGGAATTTTTAACTTGAAGATTGCAACTTATTAGTGTCTTATGAAATCAGCAGTGTGGGTCTCAACCAATAATTTAAAAACAAAAGGCTGAAATAGAAAATACCAGTTTGCTGTATATAGTAGTGATACTATTTTATGAAATTTTATTTTAGTGATATATTGGAGTCCCTGGGTAGCTAAAATGACTTAAGTGTCTGCTGCTATAACCAAAAGATTGGTGGGCGGAATCCACCCACCAGCCCCACAATAAATAGCCCTGCAGGTCCGCTTCCCTAAAATAACAGCCGTTGAAAGCCTGTGGAATGCAGCTCGGACATACATAGCACTACCGGGAGTTACAGTCAACTGATGTCAGGTGTTTGTTGTTGTTGTTGTTGTTTTTTAACTTAATTATACACACACACTCACACATTGTGTGTGTATGTATGTGTGAGTTGTGATGTAAAATGTAATCTTGCAGTAGGTTGTGGTTAAAAATAAATGCTTAAAACTCAGTCTCCTAGGTGATCTTTCTATTCTCTAGTATTTGGTCCAGATGCTTGAATCTGTGTGTTTCCCTGTCCTAGAGAATAGCGCTGCTGATAAGCATGAGTGCTAACTTTATTAGGATGTGGGAATAATTAGTTAAGTACTGGTGAATGAATGAACATCTCCCAAATTTGGTAAACTGTCTTATGACTGTAGTGATACAAGATTTTTCTCATGTTTTGTTTTGTGTTGTTGATTCTTGGATTTGTGTATATTTCCAATCTTTTTATTTTAGAAAATATTGATGCTGATGGACAGGGATTTTGTCAAGGAGGATTCAGCATTGATTTTACTAAAGTAAGTTCTTGTTTAAGATCAAATGAGATTCAGATATGCCTTGTCCAGATGGTGGTTTAATAATGTATTGTTCAGTTCTTCAGCTTTTGTAAAACCATTCTTTACTTGTTTCATAAAAACAGCTAATAAAGATGACCCATACAGTGTAATACCTTTTGCCTTTTATCAGTCCTTCTCTCCCTAGCAGACATTATTTATTTGGAATAGGAAGAAGTCAGAATGGAAATGAAGGAAAATAGAGAATCTTCTTATTAAGTGATTGATAATTATAATTTGTAGAATATTAAAGTTTTCTGGTTTGAGGTGACACTATTTTCTCACGAAGGCTGTCAGTGAGAGCTCTATTGCTACATTATATTTATTTACATAAAAGTCGGGAAACATACCTTTTAGCCATTTGTCGCAGGCCTCCAGGCACCACATAACGTTGAAGCAATTTAATAATTGTAAGAAAACTCAAGTGTAAGAAAACTCGTTGTATTTTTAAATATCATAATGTACTTTTTAGAGTTTGTAGTTTTTAATCTGTTTTTCTAAGTTAATAATTCCTTTTATGTTTCCAAAAGCAAATTTTCTTAAGTATTTTTCTTCATGTAAATTTTTTGTGGGATGGGGTATGTGAACATTTTGAGTGGTATCTGTCAAATTGAGACTGATAATTCCAGTTAGAGAAGCCTCAAAAAATATATTGATTGATTAAAAATAGGGCACCCTTAGGATATAGCTTTCTTAAGAAAATGTGAGGAAAGAGGAGCATCTTAAATTTATAAAAACAATAGAAACTATGATCCTGTGAGACAGGCAAATTAATAAAGCATTTTCGTATCTTTTTAAACATGTTGTTTTTCTTTTATTAATTTTTTTTTTAATTGGGTACTGGTAACTATAGTAACTCCCAGATGGGTCACTGAGTTTTAATTCATTCAGTTTGATACTGCATTATTTATAATTATGAAATTTAAGAAAGTTAGAGATAAAATACATTGATAATATTAGATTAAAAGTTACCTGTTGTGTTTTAAAATAGAAATTATATTTTAAAAAGAAGTATCCACATTTTCTATACTCAGGCCTATGCACTATAATTCTCACAGCTATTCTCATACCATGAAGTCATTGCTAAATTGACTATTCACTTTCTTAAACCCATCTGTGAAAAAATGATGTTATTTTAAAATGTTATTGAAGACAGTGTCTAGAAGTGTGTTTCATATAGCCCATGGGCAAGAAGGTGTTGAAAGCTTGAAAAGGAATCTATGTTCTTTTGGAGGAAAAATAATCTCTTACCCTCAGTGCTATGAAACTGTTAAAAGATTGTGCTTAAACACTAAATACTTTGAATTATTTTCTTAGAGATGCAAGAAATACTTGTCAGGTATAGTTCGTATATGCAGCATACTCTGGGAAACTTACCCTCTAATTTCTTTCCTGTTTAGAACTGTCAGGCTTTAGAAATAATTTATCAGGTGAAAATTCTTCAGCAATTATTAGAGAATTTACTGATATAGTTATAAGCCTAATGTACAAAATTAAGATGTGATCCTTTTTTTCTTTTTGTAGCCCCATATACTTTAGAATAGCACTTCATACCAAATGTAGGAAGCCTTAGACTGTATCTCTCTCTATATTAGCATATTTTCCATATATTAAGCGAAGATATTATAACTTTTCTTTTTAAATTTTTATTGTGTTTTTAAGAATAGTGAAAATGGTTGGAACTCACTATTTTTAAATATGCATTTTTTTGTTCGATTCAATCTAGGCTGACAGAGTACTTCTTGGAGGTCCTGGTAGCTTTTACTGGCAAGGTAAGTAAAAAAAAATTTTTTAATTACTCAGTGACTGTCATCTTTGACTCACCTAGTTTACCCATGTATCTGAGATTTTCCAACTATTTTAAAGGAAAGAAAATGAACATACATTTTAAGTATATAAACACTTTCCATCACACAATGTATTTTTAAAAGGAGTATAATCTTGTGGGTGAGTAGAGAGTAAGAAGCTGACTATGCTTACAGTAAATTTATACAGCAGTTGAAAATACTTTGATTTGCAGTGTACAGTTTATAATTCAGTCTCTGATTTCCTCACACATAACTTCTCAGGCATCTCTGCTCTGGAGGCCATGGTGTAGACATCAGGCAGGATGTAGAACTAACTTGTAATAGGAAGCTGTAGCATTCTGAAAGCGCATGGTATTTTGAAGTTTCTCATTAGAGTATTTCGATAGCTATTTATTCACTAATCTCTGATACCAAAGAGTCTCTTTTTAAACGTTTCAGACTTTTTCTTCAAAAGAGGATCTTAATACATTTTCTTTTTGGATGTGTTTAAGTTGGCATGAAGATACAACAGTACTTTCGTCAGTCATTGTGAGGCCTAATTATTATCTTTTAAACAAGTACATCACTTAAACAAGTTTGTTGTTTGCTGAGAAACCCTGATGGTGTAGTGGTTAAGTGTATGCCTGATAAACATAAGACTGACAGTTTGAATCTACCAGGCAGGCTCTTCTTGGAAAATCTGTGGAGCAGTCCTACTCTGTCCTATAGGATCTCTGTGACTCGGAATTGACTCGGATGGCAGTGGATTTGTTTTTTTGTTGTTGTTGATGTTTTTTATTATTTGCTAACAACTTGAAAATAGGTAACTAAACCTATCTTGCTCATTTATTTCACCACTAAAGTACCCAGTTATACAGTTAATATTTTGACATTGTTTTCTGCCACAAAGTCACACTTAATAAGATCAGAACTCTTCTTATTAGTTTTCTAATATTCCAGCATTTTGAGTACTTGGGAGACTGGAAAACCTTTGACTGTATTGATTCGCCAGTAGTTTTTAAGTCTGGATTTTAATTCTGTATTCTTTACTATGGTTTTCTTCCTTGTATCTTATAGGAGAACATTTGCTTGTTTCTACTTTATGGAAAGAAAATCTATAAAAGGAATTTGCTGAAAGAAAGTAGGCAGGAAGGTTATTGAGGAAGAGTGAGATAGGAGAATCAATGAAAGTTGAAAGGGAAGGGTGAAACAGGAAGGGAGGAAAAGAGAAAAATCAGGAAAGTCTGAGGCCTACTAAGTAACTGAAAATTTTGACTGATTGAAACAAAACTACACTTGAGATTTCTAGTTTTAAAATGAAAACCATACCCAGCATTTCTGAGGTATACATGAGAAGAATGGCCGAGAGAATGCTTCCTATTGAAATATGGACTTGTTTTTCCTCTTTGCTTCTGGGTGTGTCACTGTGTGGCGGGAAGGGAATTTTCTTGTGTATACCTGGGAACCAGAGCTCTTAGGCAAGCGGCTTCAGTCAAGACTGGTGGTTCCCACTGCCTTCTTAAGAAACACAGCTATATATGTGCTTAAATGACTTGTTCTTTTATAGCTTGAGTTTTATATAAAGTCTGTGTGTACTGTTATTTATTACAAATTAGTACAGATGCTATTGATGGTGTGTTCATTGGAATTTTAAGTAGTCTATAATATGTAAAGGATTCAATAAATAGGCAGAGAATGTTTTGCTTTAATAAGATTAAAGTAAGTTTCAACCTGGATAACTGCTAGAATAAGTTTTTCCATAGATCTCAAAATTGTCCCTGGAAGACAGAGAAAATGCTACTGACACTTTTTCTGTTACAAAGAGAGGATGAATTTTCGGTGTTTTTTGACTCAAGAAACATTTCTAGACCTGATATTATGTGTTAGGCAATGTGTAGGCACAGAGGAGAAAGCAGTAAACCAAGACAGACTGGGTTTCTGCTATAGACCTAACTTACAGGAATGGACAAATTAGAAGTAGGCCTGAAAACTTGGGCTAATATGGGTTATTCCTCAAACATCAGAAATAGATTATTTTTACCATGTTGAGAACATGACATTCGATAAATCAACCAGCCTTTTTTGGAGGGGGGATAAGGGGAAACCAGTCAGGTTTTTGTGTGATCATGTAGATTTGTTGTCCATGTGATAACTTAGGTTGTGAAGAAAGATGAATTAGCCCAGTAGACTGCTTCATAAATGTGTCCAAATAAGTAGTTTAAGAAAATCAGTTATTTAATTGTTTCCGCAGGTGTTTCATATTTAACAGATTTGGTTGACAAATTGCCCTTGATTTTATTATTCCATTTTATGCAACATTAATCTTTATTGAATTAAAGCAAATCCTGTCATTCTCAAATAAGTTTTTATTGGTACAGACTAATTTTAAGTACTGTCAGAGTAGAAAGAATTACAAATTAAAAAAAAAAAGGTAGATTTAGTTATCAAAAAGGAAGCAGTATTTGAAGTTAATATTTTGAAAATGAATATACAATACTACTATTTTATGAAAGAGTCATTATTTGCATAATAAAGTTTCCTTTAGAAGGTTGTTATTAATATACACCTGTCTTTTATCTGGAAACCGTATTGGTGTAGTGATTAAGTGCTACACCTGTTAACCAAAACATTGGTAGTTTGAATCTGCCAGGTGCTTCTTGGAAACTCTGAAACAGGTCCACTCTGTCCTATAGGGTCGCTATGAGTCAGAATCACCTTGATGGCAGTGGGCTGGTTGATTGTCTTTTATCTGGACACCTAGTGGCATAGTGGTTGGTAGCTTGAACCTACCAGCTGCTCCCTGGAAACCGATGAGGCAGTTCTGCTGTGCACTATAGGGTTGCCATAAGTCAGAACTGACTTAACAGCAACTGGTTTGGTTTGTATTTTTAGTATCTTACATCTTTTTTTTTTTCCCCAGGTCAGCTCATTTCAGATCAAGTGGCAGAAATTGTATCTAAATATGACCCTAAAGTTTATAGCATCAAGTATAATAACCAGTTAGCAACTCGGACTGCACAGGCTATTTTCGATGACAGTTACTTAGGTAAGAAAAGCCAAAATATAAACTCTTTCTGTGGTGTATGTGTCCCATATTCATGCATGCTACTTAAGTATAAAAATTTTTTGTGTGTAATATGTTAGGATCTTAAAAAAAATAGAGAGCATACAACTGTAAATTGTTATTGAGTGCTTGAGTTATAATTCAGTAATTTAAATTTGTAAGAGGGATTGTGGGTATCATAATAATAGCAACTAATTTTTAACATATAATAACTGTGCTCGACATTGTTGTAAGGGATTGTATCTGTGTTAACTCATTTAAACCTTACTGCAAGTTTATCCAAATGTACTATTATTATTCCTGTTCTATAGATGAGGAAACTGAAACACGGAGTGGCAAACTAAGTTCCTCAAGGTCACTCACTCAGAACTTGCTGTTCTGAGATGCAAACTCAGGGAGCCTGGCTTCTGACTTTTTGTCCGCTGTGTTAAGCAGTTTGGCTTTTTAGAATTTATTCATCTATTTTTTTTTCCCTCTCTTTTCAAGTTTCTGTTTTGTTTATTAAACCAAGTCACATGGTATGGAAATAGTACTTTACTGATTAGAGAATTTGTTATTATTCATTGCTCTTTTGTGCTGGATTACAAATTTATGTTTTTGTAACTCAGTCATTTGTAAAGTTAATTATTTCATTTTGCTGGTAGAGACATCCTATTTTAGTCCATTATTTTCTCCAAGATTTGTCGTGTACATGTGATTCTTACCCCAGAGGACAAAATATTCCATAATTAAAGGAGCTGCTTGAAAATATTTTTAAAGATCGTTGACTTAGCATGTATTCTGAAGGCTGCTGTCCTGTGTTCATGCTGTTTACCTTGGCTTGCTTATTTAGGTTATTCTGTGGCTGTTGGCGATTTCAATGGTGATGGCACAGACGGTATGATTCTTTTGAGTTTTATTAAATCCTTTTTTAAAGTTTAAATTAAACATTTCATATATGTAACATTGAAAGAATTCAGCAGTTAAAAGTTTTAAAACCATTGTTTCGGAGGAGTATAACGTGAGCCATGAGAGCGGGACATCACGGTGTGGACCCTACTGCCAGCTCAGTGGATGTCGATCGCCCTCTACTGGCCAGTGAAGCTGAGGCAGCTGTCCGCCTGTCTCTTCCCCTTCTCCCACTCCTTCTCCCCCTTCCTCCCCTCCCAAGGACTTGGAATTATTATTCCTCCAGCACTTTCCTTCTTGCTTTCCACAAAGTTACTCCTCTTGAAGAGGCTTGCTTGCCTCTTTCTTTATGTGTAATGTGTAGTTTTCTATCTCCAGGGCTGTGTCTGTAATACTGTTATCTCCTACCCTCAGTTCGTCAGTCTTCCATCAGGGCTCAGTTTAGGAATGATGGCAACTGATTTTTATCGTATTTCTATGCCACAGCCCCATCCCCCCTCTTTTCAGTTTGCTCTTACTATTTTTCAACAGTGTAAATACAGCTTTTCTTTATTCTTAGGTCACTGTGTTTATTTGAGAGTCTTTGTGTATTTTAGATTAAATATTGATCTTTAAAGGTTGGATCTTATGGTTAAAAATTGCTGGAACCATTTATTACGAGTCGCTGTTTTTAAACATCACTTGTATATGTTCTACTGAAATGATAAAACGAAAGATTTCTGACAAACCCACTTCCTCCTGCGATTTCCAGTCTTGGTCTTCAGAGTACTGATGAAGTTTTTTTCTTTTCCTTCCAGATTTTGTTTCAGGAGTTCCACGAGCAGCAAGGACTTTGGGAATGGTAGGGCAGTTAAAGAGTGTCTTTAAAAATTGCTAGGTCTTCTTGTATTTTACTGTATTTCATACATTTTTGTTTTTCCTGGACAGGTTTATATTTATGATGGGAAAAACATGTCTTCCTTACACAATTTTACTGGTGAGCAGGTATGCTTTCAGAATAATATATTTCCTCTCTGATTGGAAAAGCAGGATGTATTCATGGGAGACAATTGGAAAAGTGAAAAATATCATAAAAGCCAACTGTAATTCCATCAAACAGTGATAATCAGTATTATCATTTTGGCATATTTCTTTTTTGTGCATATAAAACAAAATTTTTGTATATTGCTTTTTCTTTAATTAACATTTTATCAGCATTTCCTGATTTCTTAAAACTTTGGCCAGCATCATGACGACTTAATGATCTCGTAATAGTCAGTATTGTAAAGTAAACCCCCAACCAAACCCACTGCTATAGAGTCAGTTCCAACTGTGAGTGACCCTGCAGGACTGAGTAGAACAGCCCCATAGGGTTTCCAAGGAGTGCCTAGTGGATTCTAACTGCTGACCTTTTGAAGTTGCAGCCATAGCTCTTAAGTACTATGCCGTCAAATATTTCACCTTTATTTAAACAAAGCCTTTAGCTTTTGTATTATGGATGTGGTTTTTGATTTGTGTATTTGGTTTGGGATTTTTAAGGAGATACAAAGTCAAATTGTGTATGTGTATGTCATACACACAAAATCACAAAAACTTTCTTTGATGTTGAAATTCTAGTTTAATACATGTCTTTTAATTTTAGTTGTATTACAGAAGAATGACACAGATATGTATCTAGATATTACCAGCAGATTTCATTTACTTGAACTGTTTGAAATAATGGTCTTCTCTTAAAAAGTGATAGTTTTTAAGAACTAGACAGTCTCTGTCAATACAGGTATTTTACAATATCCTATACTGGATATTTTAGAGAATTAAATAGTAAGTTAGCGATGATAAAGGAAAATTTAAACTGTAGATAGAAAACAAATCCTAGGCTGCAGATTGTCGGCTCTGGAAGAAGACTGACAAGATGGGGAACTAGACTCATGGCCTTCAGAGGCCCCTTTCTCACTTTTGTGACAGTCAATTGACATGTAACAGAGTGACCGGCCTTTGCTAGGCAGGTTATAGCTGCCACAATGTGGTTATCAGTTTGTGTCATTGTGTCTTCTTCATCTCAGGTTGCTCTTGTGGAAGTCTCTGGATCATTTGTGTGCTTTATTTTCCTGTAGTTGTTTTGTGGGGAAAAGACATTGGCTTTGAACTTAGACATACCTTGGGTGTCTGTATTCAGCCTTTTATTGCAATGGACAAGACATTTCCCACTGTCGATCTAGTTCCTCATTTATAAAAATAGGGATATTGTTTAACTTCCTCATGGGGATATTGTGAGAATCAAATGAAATCACTGTAGTCGCAGAGCCCAGGACAAAACTTGTCCCCTAAATACAATCTGTTCATTACCCTATCAGGGCAAGCACCCTGTCCTGTAAGAATTAGGGCTCAAGGATATTATTCTGTTAAATTCCAATCACCTGGTACCCCAAACATAGTATACTTTGTTACACAGGGTCTGATCTTATGACTGAATACAGAGCATGCCTTTCATTTTCTCAATGACACTACCTACTGAAGTAGATAATGTAGGAATCTCCCTTCTGTTAGCTCTAGTGATCAAATTTTGGAAGCTTTACTAACTTTCCTTTTTGGATTTTTTGACTCATTCTTTGCCTTGGCTGCACTTTAACTTGTCTTCTCTGCTAGTTTTATTTTGATTTGGGGGCTGTTTTTAGAACTTCCGTTTTCATGTTTGTTTCTAGCGAAACTTGTCTATTTCTGATGGCCAGCAGTCTGCTGCAGTGGGGGAAAGGACATCTCTTCTTTTTACCTGTAATAAACCTATAGTAAACCCAAACAAACTTACGTAGAAAGGACTGGGCAGTATATCATTGGGTAATATATAGTCACTGGGAATTGGAACTGACTTGATGACACCTAACAGTAACCACAGCTGTTGTATAATTTAAAAGCAGAACGACTTGGCACGTAATTGATTGAGCTATGAGACAAGAGCTGCCTTCTCTCCATACCTTCTCAGATAGCAGTATCTTTAGAGGAGCAGTGATTCCACACTGGAGAGCCAGCTTTTCAGTTCATTAATAATTGTTTTCTATTACCCTTGTGGCGTAGTAGTTAAGAGTTCAGCTACTAACCAAAAGGTCAGCATTTTGAATCTACTTGGTGCTTCTTGGAAACCCTGTTGGGCAGTTCTGCTGTGTTGTATAGGATCTCTGTGAGTCAGAATCAACTCCTTCATTGTTGGTTTTTTTTTTTTTTTGCTATCTTCTCTGGATAGGCATTCACATATAACTTCTTGAATTTAACTAAAATACTTCTCTGCAACTGTCTGTCTGATCTGTAGTGTATCTAGTGGTATCTGCAGTATTTGGGGTAATGAAGAAGGAGATAATAGGTTAGCCCTGTGAAAGAAAGTGGATTTACTTGGCCTCTAAATGGTGTGTGAAGATGTTGAGAAGACAGTGGAATGATATATATGAAATATGCTTTGCGCATAAATCTGGTGAAATAAACAGTCCTTATTACCTGATTGCCACTGTTTGATAGAATAACCAAAAGAAAACTAATGAAGCAGGAAACAGAAAAGCTTTATTTAATGAATATATAGTAACAGTGTTAGTTTTCTAAGCTTGTTGGATAAAATGTAAACCTGACGTTTTCATCTTGTTATCCAGATGGCTGCGTATTTCGGATTTTCTGTAGCTGCCACCGACATTAATGGGGATGAGTAAGTTCACAGAAATGCTCCCAGAGATGGTTTTCTCTCGTGTTTATCAACATTTTACTAAAACTAAAAAACTTTTCTTCATTTCTCTGTCTTCTTGATAATCTTTCTGTTTAAGAAACCAATTTGAAGCAACCTCAGTCATGAATGTCAGAAACTTTGTGTGTTGGCCGTAATTTCAGCATTTGTGCCATCAAAGAATAAAGTACTTTTATGCTCTTAGTTTCTGAAAAGAATTGAAGAAAGAATTGAATTTGAAATAATTGCTGTGTTGTAACCGTTTTATATTTCCTTGTGGCAGTGAGAGATACAGAGAGAAGAAAATTGAGTTTTAATAGGAAAGAATGTGATTATTGATAAATAATCAGGTAGAATGCCATCTTGCTTTGGTGAAACTACTCTGTTCTTTTTAGCTATGCAGATGTGTTTGTTGGAGCGCCTCTCTTCATGGACCGTGGTTCTGATGGCAAACTCCAAGAAGTGGGTCAGGTCTCAGTGTCTCTGCAGAGAGCTTCAGGAGACTTCCAGACAACAAAGCTGAATGGGTTTGAGGTCTTTGCAAGGTTTGGCAGTGCTATCGCACCTTTAGGAGATCTGGACCAGGATGGCTACAATGGTAAGATCCAGCTTCAGCAGCTGGGGGGCCGTAATTCTCTCTGCCCACCTGGAAAATTCCTATAACCTTGTTTATAGAATTTTACTAGAGACAGCTTTCCTGGCAAGCAGGCTTAAGTGTCATACCTATTAAAAGGCATCACAGCCAAGTTTTCTGAAATAGGCCTCATGGATTATTATCCATGCACTTCTAAAGTAGAGTGTTAGAATGGTTCATTTCTGAAAGGTCTCTGCTTGCTGAGTGGACAGAGTGCTAGCTAGTGATTGAGTGTCTCTGTCCTGCTTAACAGCAATGCCCTCTGCTGTCCAGCTGTCTGCAGTATGTACCTCAAAGGCAGTAGGTTGACTTGTGATTAATATCTTTAAAACTTTTACTTTGCTCTGATGGCCTGAAATACTCTGGGAAATTTCTATCCCTTCTGTCTGCCTTCTGCAGGACATGTTAAAGGCACAGACCCATGATCCCATCTCAGTAACTGGTAGACATCTTTCAAAACAAAGTTGACTTTTACTACAGAACACTTTTCTAAACATAAAACAAAGACTATTAGTCACCAAGATTTTTTTTTTTTGAGAATACTATTATAAACTTTTCTAAGATCACAAAATGGAAATTTTTTTTAACTGTTGGTTTGTATAATCAGTAATGTGTGGGAATATGCCTCTTAAAATATAGAGAAAGTATCTATTAAGAAGAAAACTTCAAAAATAGAGATGACTCTCGTGCTGCTTAAATAGTAGTGGAAAAGAATGTATTTGTTTGGCTTCAAAACTCCACCCCTGCCTCATTTACCTCGTAGACAGTTTTATGTCATGTACTAAAAATGTTTAACTTTAAAAGTATTTGAGTTTTAGAGAAAAACTACTCAAAGGTACATTTTGTTCTCTAAAATGGTCTTAGAAATTTTTATCAGTAAGACAACAGAAATCAAATGGATCAATGATAAATAGGTAACAATAGAAGTTCAAGATTCCTGTGGAATAGACCAAACCGTTACTCATTAATAACCAAAGCCACCTAAAAAATAGAGGGTCAGATCTGAAGTTCTACTTTGAATGAAGTTCATGAGTTCTCTGTGATAGCTCAGCTTCTGTCTTTCAGGTGTTTTCTAGGAGAAAGTTTCCACCATGTTGACTCCCATCTTTAGGGTGTTTTCATCCCCTTTAAAAAAGTTTTCTTCACTATCATGGCCATCCAGATTTTGTTGTTGGTATTAAAATGTGTTATGTGCTGTCACAACCAATGTAAGCAATAACAGCAACAACAAAATCAAGGTTTTACAAAGATTTTACAAAGAGGTACTTTGGAGACAAATAACAGAGGCAAATTATGGCTTTCCGTGGTTTCTTCTTCTTAGCTCTCACTGTCCAAATAGTAGATAGTGGAAGATAATATTTGCGGTGGAATGGGATCTGAGTTGTTTCTGTGCAAATATGGATAATGAGCTCTTTGTTATAATCTGTCATTTTTCTTGCTCATGCCTGACGACGTAATGCTCTGTTGCTCCTGTATTGTGCCCTTTCTCCGTCTTGCCATCACAAAAAGACTGCGTGTCGTTAAGAAAGATACAAAAACAAAACCGTAAAAGCTAGGTTCCTCACTTATTATATAACTTAGGGAGGTAATTATGTACAACTTTGGTCACTACCTCTCAAGAAGGGTAGAGAATAAAAGAACGAAAAAAAAAACAACAACCAGAAGATGGCACCTAGGATGATCCAAGGAGGAATTAGATTGCCTGAAGAAGTAGGTCTCTTCCTACAGTAGGTGACAGCCTTACGAGTGATGGTTAGACTGTACAAAAAAAAGAAGGGTTTAAAAAAGATACAGATAAATTTATTAAACAGCCTCGACACTAGAATTGTATTTTAATAAAGACATTCTTAATACATGTATCCATTTATAAATTATACTGTCAAAACTTAAAAGAGGTCAAAAGAAGGATGCTTTTGTATAATTTAAATACTAGTTAATTTAAAGGAGAATATGTTTAGTCATTCAAATTTAGTTGGTGCCAACTGCAGACAGAGCACTGTTCGGAGGATGAAAATGAGAGGCTAAGTCAGAGCCTATTTGTGTCCTTCAGGACCCCCATTCAATAAGACAATGTATATGCAAGTGAGTCAGTGCTGGAATTTGATCATTCTGTGTCTGTGATGCTTCTCTAGGCATAGTGGTCTTTTAAAGGATGAGTGGCCAACGTGTCTTTGATGTTTCAGGGGAATATATCATTGAGGAGGCATAAAATAGTTTACAATAGTTTACAGATGGTAAGGAAATAGAGATATTTTGATATGGCTGGTGCACCAGGGCTGTGCTAGGTGAGAAACATGCTCTTGCTCTCATGAAGCTGACATTTTTTGAAGGAGCCATAGAGCAAGTAAATAAATAAATAATGGGAAAGTTCAGATCATGATAAAGGCAGTGGGTCAAAGAAAGACAAGGTCACATTGTAGAAAGTACCTGGTGGTTGGTGGGTAGAGGGTCTGGATAGGGCAAATGCACTGTTTTACAAGGGAGCCAGGGAAGACTTCTCTGTGAGTATGCCTTTTGATCTTCAGTAGGAGCGGCCTTGAAAAGCTATAGAGCCAGAGCTGTTTGAGCAGAGGAAATGGCACATGTAAGCCCGGGGATGGAAGCCAGCTCTGCGTGTCTAAGAAAAATAGGTGTGAGATCCTGGAGAGACTGAGTGGGGGTAAGAGTGCAGGGACAGGGGATGAGTGTAGGAGAAGAGGATGCAGGGAATACCATTTACTAGGTCAGCTGTGGTCAGACCAGGTAGGGTTCAGACTTATTCTAAAGGCTTTGGAAAACGATTGAAGAATTTTAAGGAGGGAGTGGTGTGATCCATTTAACATTGGTGGTTTCAAGGAGTATGGCTTCAAGGAGCAAGAGTAGACGTGGGAGGCCACTTAGGAGACTGCATGGACATCCAGGCCAAGGTCAAGACTGGGTTGTCTAGGGTCATAGCAGCAGAGAAAGAAGTAGACATGTTTGAAATAGTAGAGGTGGAAAAGTCAGAGTGGTGTGATTTTTTTTTTTAAGCTATTCAAAATTTTTTACATTATTTCATTACATGTTGAACAAGATCAAAATGAAATTATGTAGAAATTGTTGAATGGGTATATGTTTTGCTTATATATATTTTCACCAAAAACTAAATTTACAAATATATATCCTGTGTAATACCTTCATGAGTGAAATCCTGAAGACTGTTAAGGATATATTAAGTTAGAATCTCTGATAGGGATAGGTAGTCTACATTAGAGAAAAAATGAGTACGTGTCATTCTCAAGCATACCGTAGTTGAAGAACCAACTTATCTCTATAATAAAACATTTGTAGACTGTTTACCATGTTGTGGGTCATGCACCAACTAGTGAGCATGCAGTAATACAACTTAACCTCAGAGGATCTGTAAGAAGTTGAATTATGTCCCCCCAAAATATATGTTCAAGTCCTTAACATACATCTCCTCCCGTGGAAGTGACTTAATTTGGAAACAGAGTCTTTGCAGAAGTTGTTAAAACAAAAGTTTAGGTGAGTTCATACAGTAATAGGTGAGCCTAAATCCAGTCCCTAGTGTCGTGAGAAGAGACAGACACAGACATATGGGCACTGCCGTGGATTGAATTGTGTCCACCCAAAAATACATGTAGTAATTTGGCTGGGCCAGGATTCCTTGTAACGTGTAATTGCCCCCAGTTTTGCCATTTTCTGATGCAGTAAATCCCTTCCTCAGGTCACCTCCTTGCTCAAATGTAAAGGGAGTTTCCCACATGTGGCCGGCACCACCTTTTATCCTGCAAAGGATGAAAGAAAAGGAAGTAAGCAGAGAGTAGGGAACCTCACACTATCAAGAAAGCAGCACCGGGCATATAGGTGGGCATGTAAATTTATACAGGAATGTACATTGTCACTCAGTCATGTTAAATAAAAAAAATAAAAGAAAGCAGCGCCGGGAGTAGAGCATATCCTTCAGACGTGAGATTCCTGGACCAAGATGCTCCCCCCACCAAAGACTGATATAACACAAGAACCTTCCTCTGGAGGGGAAAGCTTCTCCTGGAGTGGACACCCTGAATTCAGACTTGTAGCCTACCAGACAGTGTAAGAATAAACTTGCCCTGTTAAAGCCATCCACTTTGTGGTATTTCTGTTAGAACAGCACTAGGTGACTAAAGTGGGCACACAGAAGGCCATTTGATACAGGAGGCATCGACTGGGGATAGATCATAGGAAAACCAAACATGAATTGATGCCTTTGAATTGTTATGTGGGTGAAAAATACAGTACCCTGGACTGTCAGAGGAACAAATAAATCTGTCGTAGAAGGAGTACAGCTAGAATGCTCATTAGAAGCAAGGATGATGTCTTTGTCATCTAGTTCAGTTTTATCAGAAATACCACAAGTAATAGTAGAGATAGAAAATAACCGCAAATTTATTGACTCTCAGTCTAGTACACTGCAAGTCCAAATTCAGGTCATCAGCTCCAGGGGAAGGCCCTCTCTGTATTCAGTTCTCGAGGAAGATTCCTGTTGCCAGCTCTCCACTGGTGAGGGAGCATTTCAGCACAGGAACCTGAGGTCCAAAGGGCGTGCTGTGCTCCCAGCACTGCTTTCTTGGCAGTATGAGATCCTTATGTCTCTGCTCACCCCCTCCCCAAAATCTCGTAGAGATTGGCCCAAGACACCGTCCAGTCCTGTAGACCTCATCCTTATAACTGCTGCTAATCCATCTCGTTAACTCATAGTAAGAGAATATATAGAACATAGGAAAATCTCATCGAAGGACAGAGTGGTGGCCAACTACACAAGACTGGGAGTCATGGCCCAGCCAAATTGCTACACACATTTTTGGGGGACATGATTGAATCTGTGACATATGGTAGGACTATGACTTGCATACCAGCCAGCCAAGTGCCATTGAGTCAGATCCAACTCACGGCAACCCTAGGGGCCAGGGTAGAACTGACCCCAAGAGTATTCAAGGAGCGCCTGGTAGATTTGAACTGCTAACCTTGTGGTTAGCATACAGTGGACATGTTATCTGGAGGGACCAGTCCCTGGAGAAGGGCATCATGCTTAGTAAAGTGGATCAGCAAAAGAGGAAGACCTTCACTGAGATGGATTAACACAGTGACTGCAACATTGGGCTCAAGTATAGCATGAATTGTGAGGACCGCTCAGTGTTTCATTCTGTTTTACTGAGGGTTGCTTTGAGCTGAAACTGACTCAGTGAAACTTGTTTTAGTCCTGTGGTACTGCTCTAGTAGAAATACCATAAGTGAATGACTTCAGCAAGGGAACATTTGTTTTTACACAGTCCAGCAGACTGAAAGCCCGAATTCAGGGTGTTCGCTCCAGGGGAAAGCTTTCCATCTTTGTGGGCTCTGGAGGAAGGTTCTTCTGTTGTATTTGTCTGTGGTCAAGGAGCATCTAGGCTCAGGTCTGAAGGACGCACTCTTCTCCCGGTGCTGCTTTCTTGCTGGTATAAGGTTCCCGACTCTGCCTGCTTCCCTTTCTTTTTATCTCTCACAGGATAAAAGGGTAAAAGCTGGTGCAGGCCACTCTCCAGGAAAACTCACTGGCACAGGGAGGTGACCTTAGGAAGGGTGTTACAGTCCCACCCTAATCCTCTTTACTGTAATCCGCTCTGTTAACTACAGGCAAAGATTAAGGTTTACGGCATAGGAAAATCACAAAAGGGAGGCCAGTCACATCCTGCTAAAAATTATAGCCCAGCCAAACTGCTACCCACATTTTTTTGGGGACACAGTTCAATCCATGACAAGAACCTAACAACCTAACAACAGCTACAAGCCAGTGAACACCAAGGATTGCCAGCAGCCATCAAAAGGTTGAAGAAGCTAGGAAGGATTCATCCCTAGACCTTACAGGAGGAAGCGTGGCTATTCCAACACTTTGATTTCAGATGTCTAGCCTCCAGACTTGGAGAACATAAATTCCTGTTGTTTTATGCCAGAAAATAAAAAAAAGAATTTTAAACTTATCTGTTGATGTTATTTCAATATATATTAAGCAAGATCAAAATGAGATTATTACCTGCAAATTTCTGAGCCTGATGGACTTCTGCTCCCGTGGAAGCAAAACCCATACCTAAATAGGATTTCAAGAACTAAGATTAACATTAGATAAATCTTTCAAAGCCTCCGAACTGCCATTGTAAAGATGAGGCATTGGGGTGCAGAAGCGTCAGATGTGGAATAGAATATATAGCTTCAAATTCATGTCATTTCTGTAAGTTTTCTCCTGAATCTCCTTGAATTAGATTGTTGCTTTTGAATAAAGAGTACCTTACTGAACTTTGAATTACTACTTATCAGGATAAGTGGATTCTGTTGTTGTTAGGATCGTCTTCATGCAGACACTTGTAAATGATCAGTCTTTTTGTTCTCTTGCCCTTTTCTCCTTTCCCTCTCTCTTTCCGTGCTCTCTTCCTTGTTCTCTCCTTCCCTTCCCTCTTCCCCTCCTCCTTTTTCCCCCATAGACATTGCAATTGCTGCTCCATATGGGGGTGAAGATAAAAAAGGACTGGTTTATATCTTCAATGGAAGATCTACAGGCTTGAATGTGGTACCGTCTCAAATCCTTGAAGGGCAGTGGGCAGCTCGGAGCATGCCACCAAGCTTTGGCTATTCAATGAAAGGAGCTACAGATATAGACAAAAATGGATATCCAGGTGCTCTTCTATAAATAGCATACCTATTTGTAGTTATTAAAGTTTTTCAGTTCTAATAGCAAATAATTTTAGTTGTTCTCTTGACTGATGCTGGAAATCATCTGAATTCAGTATTTCAAGTATTGTTCAACCCCCTTTAAAGTATTGTTATCCTCTTCTCATCACAAAAGACAGACATCTCTATTTCCTGGGTGTTTCCGATAGGAAGCATGTATTCTGAGTTTCTTCATTTATTTTCTTCCAGTCTGTTATGAAATAAAAAGCATAGAAGTCTTGCAATCTATTAGAGGAAGCAGAAACTACAACAAAATCCTAATGCTGTCTTTTTCTAAAGACCTAGCATTTGTGTGGCCTTGACTGATCCTTGTCACTTTTTAAAGTATATTATTAAAAAAAGAGAAAAACCAAACCTTTTGCTGTTGACTGCAGCTCATAGCGACCATGTGGGACAGAGTAGAACTGCCACCTAGGGTTTCCAAGGAGTGCCTGATGGATTTGAGCTGTTGACTTCTTGGTTAGCAATCATAGCTCTTAACCACTATGCCAGTAGGGTTTTCAAAATATAAATGCAATATGCTTATTACAGAACTTTTAAAAAAAATACAGCAAAGCTTATCAGTCTTTTTTTGTATGCATTCATGCACGCTTCTTTACAAAATAAAATCATACTTTGTGTACTAGTTACAGTATATTTAATTAAAGTATCAGACGTTTCTACATACTGTTAATTAGTCTTCCAAAATACGGATTTTATGTTTCCCACTCAATTACATGGGATATTATAGCCTGTTTAACCTTATTGGGCATTTGCATCCTTGTATACAATTCTAATGCATACCTCTGATAATTTCATTAGGACAAAATTCTAAAACCACCGTGTCAAACATCTATACTTTTTTTAAAGGCTCCTGATAACACACTATCAAATTACAACCCCAGTCCCTCCTGAATGAGGTTTTGTCACCTTTTTTTTGAAGCACTCATCAGCATTAAGTGAGAATGATCATTTTCCCACATTTGTGCCAGTACTGGCTGTTGTCTTCTGTTTCTTTTAGAATAATTTTTAACTGTTTGATAAGTGGAAAATTAACTTTTGTATTTTTGATTATTAGTGAGAGTAAGAGTTTTTATTTGCATGTATTTTAATTTTGTGAATTTTGTCTTTATGTCTTTTTTCTCCTTTACTATCAGAATGTTATTTTTCTGTCATTGATTCATTGGTGGTTTTTTTTTGTTTGTTTTTTGTTTTTTTACAGCACTGTGGCAGTGCTGTATATATTGAGGATACTAACTCTTTAACTGTCATGTATATGCTTCCTACTTTGTCACGTTGACATTTTGAGCATAAGAATTTTAAAGTTTTGTGTAATCCACTCTGCCTGTCTTTACAGTTTCTGTGTGCTTTTCTGCTTAGAAAAGGCTTTCTAAAGTCTAGCTTGGGAACAGCATGAGCTAGATCGCAGAGTTAGTTTTTCAAATGGTGACCCAGTTGTATTAATGTGTTCTGTTCTTGCTGATTCACTATTACCTTCTACATATTCTAAGTATGTGTACTGTGCTTCTTTGGCTTTGTAAAATTCACAGCCACCCATAAAGCTTTTTTTCTGTTGGGGCTATATATGTTCAAAAGGGAGTGTGCAGTTCCTTATTGCTGCCGATTTTGTTAAATAGCCATAAAAAAAAATTCTGTCTGTTCGATGAAAGCCTAGTTTTTATGAGCACTTGTCACTGATGATAGCTTGTTTACCATTTTCGTATATCTTAGCCTTTTAGATGTTGTTTTACAACCACATAAAGAATTGTTTTAAGACTCTGACTAAGTCTTTATTATGCATTGAGGTTTTAAGAATGGTATGTGAATTTAGGAACCATTATTGTTACTAACATGTTTGTTTTTTTTTTCTCTGTCTCTTAAGATTTGATTGTAGGAGCTTTTGGTGTGGACCGAGCCATCTTATATAGGTGAGCATATTTCCATATCCTTTAATATGTGGGTATTACAAATTATTTGGAAGTGTTATACTTAAGAACCAGTGTTTCAGTTTCTGTCTTTTCCTCTTGTAATGTTGACTGTAGTGTTTTGGTCTTTCAATTCAAAATTTGTTGTTTGGTGGATGTCATCAGGTCAGTTTTTGACTCAGTGCGTCCCCCTGTGACAGAGTAGAACTGCTTGAGAGGGTTTTCTAGACGGTGATTTTGATGGCAGTTCACCAAGGCTTTCTCCTGCGGAGGCTTTAGGTGGGTACATGCTGCCAGGCTTTTGATTGAAGCGATCCCTTAACCCTTGCTCCTCCAGAGCTCTTTAAGCAAGGTGTATTGTTGGCAGATAGCATTTATACAAAGAGGACCCAAGGAAGAGAAAGCTGTAGACATTTATTTAGAAAAGCATTCAGGATTTTTCCTCTTGATTCTTTAGATTATGTTCAAAGATATTCTGTGTTTTTAATGGCTTTTCAAAAATTATGAGTTTACATTTTCTTATAAGAGATAAGAAATTAACTTGATGCCTCTGACACAGTGTTCTCATACCAGAAGGGCAGTATTTAATGAGTCTAAAACCAGGTATTCTTATTAGAAAAACATGATGAAATTCACATATTTCTGTTTTCTAGCTTTATACATATTCCAGTCACTCATTGTATTTATGAGTTCATTATGTTTGAGAATATCATCTTCCGAGTAGATGTTTTCACTGTATGGGCCAGTTGTTTACACATGGCAAGAAAACTGACAGGTTTGTGATGGGTCAGCTTAATTGTTGCCATAGCAGCAGCATGTGTCCTTACAAAGTCCAGAAATTTAGGGCTTTCAAAAAGGGCACACTGGCCTGAGCCTGCTGTAATTTTGTATAGGTTTTAAACCTGTGCATCTGAACATTTGCATACTGGATTTTAATTTCCTGTGTTAATGTTTTAAATGACTATTAATGAAATAATCCATGCAGATAATAAAAATTCAGGCAATGCAAAAGTGGCATAACAATTTCACAAGCATACATTTTCTTCCATACCAGTCACTAGCTTATTTATGTACTCTTTAAACCTAGTACTTTCTTTCCCTTCTTCTACTGAAATTTTATCTTGGATACATCTGAGAGATCATCGCATATCTGCAACAGTGGGTTTACACCACTCATTTCCTCCATGGTGTTTTTTGGAATTAGTGGATATCCCACAACTTATTTAACTAATTGGCTTTATATTTAGCTAGGGCGACCAACTGTCCCAGTTTGCCTAAGGGTTTCCTTCAGCACAAGGATTTTCAGTGCTGAAATTAGGCCAGTCCTGGCTACCCCTGTATGGTTGGTCATTCTACATTCAGGTGTTTTTTTCCTCTTTTTTGTTTAGTAGACATTGCACTGTATGTGCTGTGAATTTGAATCTAAAACACTTGAAGTAATGTATCATTTATGTTTAAGTAACTTATTCACCTTTTCTTTTTTTACCAGGGCCAGGCCAGTTATCACTGTAAGTGCTGGCCTTGAAGTATACCCTAGCATTTTAAGTCAAGACAATAAAACTTGCTCACTGCCTGGGACATCTCTTAAAGTTTCCTGGTAAGGATATTTGTTGAATGAAAGTTATTTTATGGTTGTTGGTTTAACAATCAAAAAGTGTGGTAAGTTATTGAAAATGGTGGGTACTGAAATATTTCTAAAATAGTTTCTGTAGATAAACACTCGATTTTCATGTCACAGATTGCTTTATTTCCATAAATTACTCCAAAAAAGTCATCTCAAAGTCTCCAAAATATCCTATAAACTAGAATAAAGTTATATTTTAAAAATATGTATGTTCACTGAATATATTCAGAAAGAAGAAATAGCTAATAATATCCTGAACATCATTTAATTCTAAATAGATCCTTGGACATTTTAATTTTTAAACAATATGTTTTTTTTTAATAGCTATGAATCACCAGATGTGGCAAGATTTTATTTTGCTCTAATTTGTTGTTCTACTTGTTTCTTTACTAATTTCTAAAGGAAAAATTAATACTTTTTGAAAGTACAGTGTTGGGATTTTTTGTTATCAAGTCTACTGTATTTATGTGCTATATTTATAACTTTTGCTACATTTTCATTCTGCATATATTCTTAAGTTTTTAAAGTTGATTCATTGTTTTCTTTAAGATATTTTAAAATAAAATAAAGAATCCAGGATTTTTCTGACAAAATAAATCTAAACAAATGTAATGACCCATGTACTATTCAAATCACCATGAATGCTGTCCTTTGGAAAATACTGCTCAGATTCTTTGCTCACACAGACAAACACAGAGAATTTATAGATGCAAGTGGAATGAAAGCTGGTAATTTTTTCATTGTGTTTTAAGTGAAAGTTTACAATTCAAGTCAGTTTCTCAGATAAAGCCTTACACATACTTTGTTATGTGACCCTAGCTGCTTTCCCAACACTGTGACAGCACACTCTTCCCCTCTCCCCCAAATTTCCCATGTCCATCCAACCAGCTCGTGTCCCCCTCTGTCTTCCCATTTTGTTTCATATATCTACTTAAGGCAAAAAGCACATTTCACCAGTATCATTTTATGTCTTAAATACCATTTCAGTCTTTGAGGAATTGACTTCCAGAATGATTTTAGTTCTGGGTTACGAGAGGGTGGGGGCTGTGTCTTCCATGGAGCCTCCAGTCTGTCAGATCATCAAATCAGGTCATCTTATGAGAATTCAAGTTCTGCACCCTACACTTCTGGAGAACTTCTGGAAAATTTTTAAAAAGCCAGTAAAATATTCTTTCAGATTTTTAGGTTTATTAGTGTAATTATTAAAAATCACTTCAAAATTTTATTTTTTCATTGGATTACTTTGGGAATTCAGTAATATTTCCTCTTCATTTTTACTGATTGGCAGTGGCTTTGTTTTTAGAAATTTTTTCCCCTTCGTTCACCATTTAGGTACCCTCTGAAGTTGTTAATATTCTACTTTTAACTAAACTTTTAGTTCACAGCCACCAAATGCAGTAGAGTAGGAGCTTTCAGTGGTTTTTGAGCAAGGTGTGCAGTAAGAAGTACATTTTGGATGATAATTTAGTATATATTGAATCAAAAGTGTAATGAAATAATACCCTTAATGTTTATGTCAGTTTTATTTATTCTGTAAATGCTGCCTAGCACTCATTAACTTTGGTTTTGTGACTCAGTTAATTGTGAAAAACACTGACCTAAAAGAACTTTCTGTTAGGTCCTTTAATTGAATGAGACATTATTTTAAATCTGAACTATCATTTTCCTTATTTAGATTTAATAACAAGTTTTATAAACTTGAAAGGATGTTAAGAGATCCTTTTTATTCTTTATTCTCATCGAGGTAACAAGAAAGGGAAAGTGCTTTTTTATGGAACAATGAGTTAAGAATATTCTGTATAGTTCAGTACATTAGAAATCATTATTACCAAGGCTTCACCTTTGACAGGATACCAGAAGAACTAGATCACACCTAGCAACGAGTACTGAACTTTCTCTTCAAGGATTCTATAGCTGAATCATGATCAAGAGGTGAAATACAGAACAGATCTCAAATTCTCATGGAACGCAGACTTTCTGGAGCCGTGGAGGCTGGATAATCCCTAAAACTGTTGCCCTGAGATAATCTTTAAACCTTGAACCAAAAATAAGTCTTGAAGTTATCTTAAAAGCAAGCAGTAGTTTAGCTTAACTAGTGAAAAATCTCTGCCTGGATCATTATGCTCTTTTAAGAAATATTTATATGGAGTCCCATTGACAACAGCAACTTGAAAGGTTAGATAAGAATCTTAGGGACCAGTGAGTTTATGTTAATGAGGGAGAAAAACTCAGAAAAGGACGGTGAGAATGGTTGTACAATTCAAATGTAACCAGTGTCGCTGAATTGTACATGTAGAAATGGTTGATGTGTCTTTTCCCACGTGTATTCTCAGCAACATTATAGAATGAATAAAACTTAAAAAATGTAATGTTAAGGCATTAAGGCTTCACATTATAAACGGTACAATAGACTAGATTGTAGAGTTTATGTTTGTGTTTTTTTTGTTTTTATCCAGTTTTAATGTCAGATTCTGCCTAAAGGCTGATGGCAAAGGAGCTCTTCCCAGGATGCTTAGTAAGTTGTACTGTAGGAAAATTATATTATTCTTAGGATATTGCGTGCATGCAACTTAATGTTTTTTGGATGTTTACATAGTTACTCTGTTGTGTTTTATTTGAGTGGTCGTGCTTAAAGATACTCAAGGTTAATTACTTCATTTGTTGGAAACTCTTAAACTAGTTAAGAATTAATACTTCTGTTTATTGGCATTTTGGGAACAAAATGGCCCACATTTACCAATGTGGAAAAAAAGAACCTTCCATAAAATAAGTATGGTTACATATAAGTGAAAAGTCCACTAAGAAGTTTATATTTTATGTCTTAGAGAAATTATTTCCTAATTTCCCTTGGGTTAATTATATTCTGGCTGCCTACTTACTGCTCCCAGGGATCTCAGGGGTAGAAGTGTGTCCTAGGAATCTCAGGAGTAGAGGTGGGTTCTGGAGGAAGAAAGGGAGCATTGGCCAATAAATGTAAGCCACACAGCAAATTCCTAGCTTTACCAAAAAATAGTTTATGTGACCCTTAGAGCAAGGTAGAGTTGTTCAGTAACTGCTGCGAAACATTTTTCAGTATGTTAAACAGTGACACGTGCTAAGGAATGTTAATAAACAGGAAGAGGACTGACACCACTGAGTGTAAGTCTGTACATGAAAATTTATATAGGGGAGCTAGGCAAGGTCTCATTGGAAGACAACAAACACTTCAAAAAAATTTGAATGAAAAATGAGGGAGTGAATAGATGTCTGGAAGAATATTTCACACAGAGGAAAGAATGAGGACTCCAAGAAGCATGAAGTGTGTTTAAGGAGGCTTGGTGGCACAGAGGGAAGCCCTTGTCTGCTAACTGAAAGGAGGGCAATTTGAACTCCCCAGCCACTCCAGAGGAGCAAAATCTGATCGTCTGCTTCCATCAAGCTTTACAGCCTTGGAAATCCTGGGGGACAATTCTAGTCCATCCTGCAGGGTCACTATGAGGTGGAATCCATTTCATGGCAGTGGGTTTGGGAGGGAGTTTGGAGGGCAGTGTGGCTGGGTAGAACAGAATTGGAACTCCATCAGAACCAAGGTAACCCACAGTTGATACCAAAATGGAAGCCAAGTTCAGCAGTTAGAGAAACTTGAAAGGAGCTGAGAGTTTAAAGGTCTGTACTCATCTCCTTTGAAGAAACTACTCAAGGAAGTCATCCTTTGAAGGTAGCAGTCCTAACAGTTCTGTGTATAAAATTACTGGCTGCATATTCATTTTAAATGATCCTTTTCCCATTGATGAGTGCTGAGCACAACAGTTGACATGCTTAGCTGCTAACTAACTAAGAGAATGGGGGTTTGAGTCTACTCACTGGTGCTGTGGAAGAGAGTCCTGCTAATTTATGTCCCAGAACTCAGCCACTGAGAACTCTATGGCACAGTTCTTTTCTGACATACAGGAAGTTACCATGAAGGGAGACTGACTTGATGCAAACTGGTTGTTAACTGTTATTCTCACTAAACTGTATTTGGTCCCTTGCTTCACAAGAGACATGTTTGCCTGCTATTTCAGTGAGTTGGAATCTCCTTGGTGGCGGCTTACACCAAAAAGCCTCAGTGGAAGCAAGAGTCACAAATGTTACAAGCTGTTCCCTCATCACCCAGAGTTGAATGTGGTATAGGTGAATATCAGTACATGCTTCTTAATCACAGGCAACAATAGTCCTGCTGTTAACATCATTGGTGGACTCATAACTCACCTATATTTCATGTTCTGAACTTTCTGTCTCAGCTTAAAAGAAATTCTTCTATATATGATACTTGTTTTACTATCAGTATTACCTATTAGGTGGAATTAATACATAACATTACTTTGGGAATGTTGTTAGGTGCCACAGAGTTGGTCATGACTTATGGTGACCCTGTGTGCACAACAGAACAAAAGCCTGCCTGGTCTTGGTCCGTCCTCACAAGCATTGTTATCAACTCGAGTCCATTGTTGCAGCCACTGTGTCAGTCCATCTGCTTGAGGGCCTTCCCCTTTTTCAGTGACCCCTGACACTTTGGAGACAGTTGGATTAAAGCTAAGGATCAAATAAATGTTCAGAATGTGTTGGTAGTTTTATGACAATTAGCAGACATTTTTCTAAAACCAATTAGGAGCAAACTAGTTCCCAAGGAATAAAGGTTTTTGTTTATCTGAGAATTCTACATTTCTAGATCAGATAGGTGTTGGTAAAGACTATGCTGGTTATATTTTCTTTGGTTTGTAAAGATTTCCAGGTGGAGCTTCTTCTGGATAAACTCAAGCAAAAGGGGGCAATTCGGCGAGCACTGTTTTTTCATAATCGATCCCCAGGTCACTCAAAGAATATGACCATTTCGAGAGGAGGACAGATGCAGTGTGAGGAACTGATAGCATATCTGCGGGTAAGATGCTCTGGAGCTCTGTTACAGATGCTTTTTTCCTTATTGTATTTTCTGTTTCTCTAAATTTATTTTTATTTTCATTCTGTTGGTGCTAAACCAAAAGGAAAAATACACTTGTTGAGTTTAGCTCTTGAAAGTGTTAAACCTGAGTGATGAACTTCTATTCCTAGCAGACTAAGTATTCCAAATGGCCTTACCACAGCAATACTTCTGAATACATATGCTAAACACGCTTCTGAAGTATTGTTCGCCTCTCCTGAAAGCAAAGGAAATCCCTACAGTCCACAGAACAGTCGATCAACTAAAAACTTCTGGTGGCTAAATCAAAGTTGTGAGATGCAAACAAGTATGTGAGCCAAGGTTACTGATGAGAGGTGGAGAGCGAGGAGGGTGAGCAGTAGTTGTTAATGCAACAGTGGCATGCAGACTCACTTGGAGCCTTCTGCAAGCTGTGGGCTGAAGCCAAGAGTCCTGCCTTTAGCCCAGAGACTGAAATAAGACTAAAAGTTTCCCAGGACACAGGAGCCCCTGGGCTCCAGCATGAGCAAGTGCAAAGCCTCTGTGGAAGAGTGCAGTCCAAGAAAGACTGCGTGATTTCTACAGGTTAAGTTCAGTCAAATAGGAATTCTTTAAAAAAAAAAAAGACGCTAAACACACAAGGAAACAAGCAACTAGAAGACACAACAAGCTTTAGACCTGCAGTGACTGGAGAGGTTGCGTTTATGCAGTTTGTATTTAATACAAATTTATATTTGTATTAAATGTTCAAAGGAACAAAAGAACTTTTTTTAATGTGGTAAAGAAATATATAGCAAAACATTTGCCATTTCATATTTTTTACATGTGCAATTCAGGGACATTCATAATAATCATAATGTGCAGCCGAAGGGTGCAATTTTCTAAAAAGATAAAAACATCAGTAAAGATGTTGAAGACACAGCACTAGCAAGCTTGATTTAACAGGCATATGTGGAACCCTGCACCTTCCCAAAGTTAGAGAGTGTTAACAAAATGGACATGTGTAGAATGTAAAGGAAGCCTATGCAAATTTCAAAAAACTAGTGTAGTTGAGAACGTGTTGTCTGATCACAATCCAGTTTTAGACATTAACAATGTAAAGGTAAATTAGGAATTAAGAAATAGTCTTTTAAATAACTTGTAAGTCAAAAGTAATTATTGCAAAACTTATCAAAGAAGTATTATATGTCAAGATATGCAGGCTGTCAAAGAAATAAAATGTGAAGGCAAATATATAGCCGTAAATTATTGTAACTGTTTAAAGAACAAAGTCTGCAAATAAGTGAGCTAAATATACAGCTTAAGTTAGAAAAAAAAATCAGGGTAAGCTCAGAGGAAAAAATGGGGTAAGAGCTAAAATTAATGAATTTTTTTAAAGGATAGAATGAAGAGGATTAACTTTCTGAAAGGCTGACCAAGGGAAAATGAAGAAAGAAAGAAGAATGCCACATGATTAGGAATTGAAAAGGGATGGCGTTTCAGAGCTTTGGTAGAATGAAGGACCAAGGATAACTCTTACTGGCTTTGTGTTGTGTATCCATGAATTTCTCCAGGTCATTTAATTTCCTGTCATCACTAACTTGAGGATTTTTCATTTCTAGGATGAATCTGAGTTTAGGGACAAGCTCACTCCAATTACTATTTTTATGGAGTATCGGTTAGATTATCGAAGGGCTGCTGATGGGACAGGCTTGCAGCCCATTCTGAACCAGTTCACGCCTGCCAATATTAGTCGACAGGTACTGTACTTTCTTACATGATTTTCATGCTTTGGTCTTTTTAAAAGATCTTAAATTCCTAGTTTTAAATGTAAGGGATTGTGTTTTACAGTGGGGTATGTTTTTAGACAAGGATGGTGTTATCCATAAAACATTGTGGATTTTTAATTTATGTATGTTGGGCACAAATATGGGTCTGTACAAAATGTGTTATGTCCATAAAAATCTGGTAAGCTGAGAAGAAAATCTGAAGTTTTGGCTGTAGTTGGTTTCAGTACTTCTTAGTAATGTCTTATGACTATTTCCAAGAAGTTAAAAGGAACATGAACTTTCCGGTCAGAAATATTTAAAGCCACACTGAATATGCGGGGCACACTATATGTGTATGTGTGTGTGTGTGTGTCTGTGTCTGATTATATGTGTATATATGTGTTTGTGTATAAAACAGTAAAATACTTCAAGGAAAACAAGAGTGCCATTTACATAACTTGTTTTGCTTAGTAACTTTGATATACATTTTTATCTTGCATGTGCATTTTAATTGAATAATGTCTGCATGTATACACATGTGTTGTGTGTATGTGTCTGCATACATACAAACT
The DNA here is from genome assembly GCA_028571685.1 of Heterohyrax brucei. NCBI lineage: Eukaryota > Metazoa > Chordata > Mammalia > Hyracoidea > Procaviidae > Heterohyrax > Heterohyrax brucei. Next base: position 94,547,743 of record CM053146.1, read on the forward strand.
TTTTTATGTATAGGTAGCACATAAACCTTCATAAAACCACATAAAATTCAAAAAGCCACTGCTGTTGAGTTGATTCTGACTCATAGCGACCCTATAGGACAGAATAGAATTTCCCCATAGAGTTTCCAAGGAGCTTCTAGGGGTTTGAACTGCAGACGTTTTGGTTAGCAGCTGTAGCACTTAACCCCACTATGCAGCCAGGCTTTCTAAAGTTTGTGTAAATTGTACAAAACTATTTTTAGGAAATCCTATATAAGATCTGTACACTGAAATGACACTATATTTCTCATTTTTACTTTTTAGTTTTTATTGTATGTTCATAGTTTTGGATTAATGTTTCTATTTGCTTAGAATTCTTTTTCCTAAATTTGGTTTGTCATTTTGGTTGTTGTCCTTTCCCAGATCTCATAACCCTTTGTATTTTTATATTTTAGAAGATTGTATATAAACAGCAACATAAGGCAAATTCAAATAATCATTTGTGGGTTTTGCATTTTAACAGTTCACTTTTTAAATTTCATTTTGCCTACTCATGATTGTAGTATGTACTATTTTCTGCTATTCATTAATATGTAACATGCAAATATAGTTCCATGTTAGTATATTCTTTATATTTTTGTTTTCAGTGTATGTACAGTGTTAAACTTGTTAGTGATTTGATATGAACATCCGAGTCTCTTGGGGTCTCGCATTCAGTTGCATGTATTTTTAAAAAATTTAATTGGTAGTTGCCCCTTTAATTGTTTTGATATAAGGATTATAGGTGTTTTATCTTTTTAGTCTTAGATTTAAAAAAATATATCTTGGTATCACTGTTAAAATCACTTCTGGTTAACTTACTGAATGCATCAGTATCTTTAATGCCAATACCAATTTAAAGTGAGCTGCTTAAGTAGATTCACTTTCGAAACTCTTGAGAATAGTAACTTCAGAAATACGTGGTTTCCTTTTCTCCCCTCCTTGATCTCCTTCATTATCTAAATCTTTTTTTTTCCTTTGTGTCCTGCGTATACCCAAACAGTGACATTATTTACTCATAGGCATCTTTGCTTCTCCCATCTAGGATTTTTGTGTACTCTTATTTCTGTGTTACTGAGTCATCTCACCATTCTTACTGTTTACTTCTCTCTGAAATGGAGTTTTTTTCAATTGGTGATTCTTGGAACTTTCCTATTGCAGTGTCCTCACTGTAAAGGATTGCTATCCATTAAAAATAGAACTTGAGCCATGTTTGTAATTTTACATTTGCTAGTTGTAATATGAAATAAAAAGAAACAAAATTAATTTAAATAATACCGAGTATATTTTCACTTTAACATGTAAGCAATTAAAAAATGATCAGTGAAAAGTTGTACATTCTTTTATTATACATAAATCTTTAAAACCCAAGAGAGTATTGTAAACTTACAGCATATCTCAATTCAGATCCTAAAGCTTCACTGAAAATATTCTGTATTTTGATTTCAGGTACTTTACAGTTGAAAAAGTAGATTCACATATTTAAATTGTTATAGACGTCATAAAAGTTTTCTAGTAACTGAATTGAGTAGCTCTTTTTAATTTTAAGTTACATTACTAATTGTAAAAATTAATCTCTCAGCTTCCTAGCCATATTTCAAGTGTTCACCAGCCACACGTGCCTAGTGGCTGCTGGATTAGCTAGTATGGCTCTAAACTTTCCATTTCCATGCCATAATCCTTGGGGGTTATAAATTTAGTGTTTTTTGCAGAAAGAGCATTTTACTATTTATCTGTTCATTTGAATATGTATTAAGTTCTTACTTTTGTGCAAACTCTTAAGTATATAGCCATAGAGACCATATTTGGCTCTCTTTGCACGGAAGACAGTGTTCTACACTTATTTCCATGTCTCAAACTATCCTGTGCTGACAGTATATTAATCTAATTGTACTTAGGCTTGCTAAGTCCTTTATTTCCCTATAGAGTGGTAGTTAGATTTCTACTTTAAGCAGAGTTTCATTGGTATCTGTTTTAGTCAGCTAGGGCTGCTCTAACAGAATTACCACAGAGTGGATGACTTTAACAAAGAAAGATTTATTCTTACACAGTCCGGTAGGTTGCGAGTCCATATTCAGGGTGTCCGCTCCAGGGAAAGACTTTCCCCTTGACGGCTCTGGAGGAAAGTCCGGTATTGCATCAGTCATTGTCCAGGGAGTGTCCTAACGCAAGAACCTCTGGTCTGAACGACGCGCTCTGCTCCCGGTGCTGCTTGCTTGATGGTAGTGAGGTTCTCAAATTGTCCTTGGTTCTTTTTCCTTTTATTCCTTGCAAGCTAAAAGCATTAAGGGTGGGGCAAGCCATACTCCAGGGAAACTTCCCCCATAGCAGGAATTCACAGCCCCACCCTAATCCTTTAACATACAGGTTAGCAAAACCACACAATGGAGGACAGTCCCAAGATACTGGGAACCATATCCCAGCCACGTGGCTGCACACATTTTGGGGGGGACACAATTCAAACCATGACAGTATCTTATACAGATGTCTCATTTTAAACTTTGGGACCTCGTCTGTCATTCTAATTGGAACTGTTAATACACGCTATACTAATGAGTTAATTTACTATCTACAGAATCCACACTTTGTTCCTGAACTGAATGAACAATTGTTTCGTTTGGTGTACCATATAGAATCACTGTGGTGTTCTAAAAATCCTGCCTGCCTTACATCCCCATGTAGATTCGTCCTTTAAAACAAATTGAACTAAAGCTAAAAAGCTCACAGCAACTGCTTATTTCTAGATATTTTAGTTGGTTCACGTATGTTAGGCGTCATCCAAATTAAATTGACAGTTAAAATACCTATCATACAATTATGCTAGGCACCTGTCCGTTTCTCGTGAATCAGGATCACACAACCCGATCTTTCTTGACGGATTCCTTTCATTCTTTGTTCCCTTCTGGGCCTGAAACCCTCTGAGGGTTAACAGTCGGCACACCAAGAGTTGGCTTCATCTTTATTCCCCTTCCTCTTCAGTTTGAGAATCCTTTTACATCCCGCCCAAAGTCATTTGCTTACTGCTGCTGTTTCTTTCTTTCGGGCTTGCTGCTGCAGCAGGCAGATTCTCCTGGCCACGTGTAGAAGAAGAAAATTCAGGTTTTTGCTTATTTGAGTTATCTTGAGTCTGCTGACTTTATCACTTGTTCTTCCTCCTTACCAATGGGCATGCTCATTCTGGGCTCGTCTTGTCTAGATGCTTTATTTCTTTTGTGTGCCTGTCCTGCTTGCTGCGATAATAACTCCTAATTCTTTTGCCGTCGGAAGCCATATTTCCAATACGCATCTCTTAAATAGGTGTTTATTTGTCATAATGTTGTCAAAATCTCACTCTGCACTGAGAATCTCTAGAAGGGAGTTTAACTTACCTCAAATCATATACCTTAGCCAGCAGTGGTATGCAGCTGAAGTCTTTGTCTTACTACTTTCTCCTCTATACCAGACTTAATTCTAAAATTGTAACTGCATAAGTTGAGAGAGAATTAAAGGGTCAGAACTAATTGTACAATGTGCTCTGAATATCTTTCTTTTTCCTTCTTGACTACCTGCAGTGCCCTATTTAAATGGGACATGATCTCCTTTGCACTCAAGTATATAAACAAGTAGATGTGTAAATAAGTGTATGCACGTGTACACAAACACACAGCCTGTGCACTCTGTATTAGTGTTTTTCATGTATAAAAAAATAAAATGTTTTTCCTAGGCTCATATTCTTCTTGACTGTGGCGAAGACAATGTTTGTAAACCCAAGCTCGAAGTTTCTGTAGATAGGTAAGTTTTGTTCCAAATAATAAATACTGTAATAATAATCTTCAGTAAGAAATTTTAGTGAAAGAACACAGTTTTTTCTTCAAAATGCTAACATATTTTATTGAGAAATAATTATATTGGAGGACAGTGTGTGATCATCTGTAAATAAAAACTAATCAATTTGGAGCTTCAAAAAAAAAAAACCCATGTCTTCACTAGTAAGCTACTTTGATAGATCTATTTCTATTCATCAGTGAAGTGTCATAAAGTAACATACCTTCTAAAGAGAATATACTTTATCGCAAATAATACTCTTATGCTCAAAAAAATTTTATATAATATGTAAATTAAAAAACTGTCAGAATCTTTGCAAATGATTAATTTGGCTTTTATCTTTTGAAAGCTCAAGGCATTAGTAAGTATATACAAAGAAGTATGATAATGCTTCAGTAATAGATGTGTGCAGAGCCCTGGTGATGCTGGTGATTAAAGCACTTGGCTGCTAATCAGGTTGGTGGTTTGAACACACCAGCTGCTCTGCAGCAGCAAGATGTGGCAGTCTGCTTTCATAGAGATTTACAGCCTTGGAAACCCTGTGGTGCTGTTCTACTCTGTCTTATAAGGTTGCTGTAAATCAGAATCCATTCAGCAGAGGGTTTTAGATTTTAGGTTTTTAACAGATATGCTAATGATTGTAATACGCTAGTGTCATCACTGTTTTCTTTCACTGAGAGACAGACTGGATTTGTACCCGATGTGCTATTTCCAGTGTTTTTTTTTTTTTTACTGAGCTGTGAACCAAACCTGTTGCTGTCAACTTAATGTAGAGTCATAATAAAACCAGACCCGCTGCCATCAAGTCAATTCCACTTGACCCTATAGGACAGAGTAGAACTGTTCCATAGAGTTTCCAGGGAGTACTTGACAGATTTGAACTGCCAACCAGAGTTGCTAATTCAGAGTCATGGCAACCCTTATAATACAGAGCAGAACTGCCCCCCAGGGTTTCTGAGGCTATAAATCTTCATGGAAGCAAACTGCTACCTCTTTCCTGCAGAGTGATTTGTGGTTTCCAACTGAAAGGTTCCCGCTTCACCACCAGGGCTACTTATGAAACTGTAAAATAGTCTTAAAATATCTTGAGACACTGTTGAACCTGTTGGTGCTGTCTTTATACTTATTTCTCATCCGTTTTAACAGTTAGGCTCTCTGCATGCAGTCTTTTTTCACTGCCTGGATTTATATTAACTTGCAGTGATCAAAAGAAGATCTACATCGGGGATGACAACCCTCTGACGTTGATCGTTAAGGCTGAGAATCAAGGAGAAGGTGCCTATGAAGCTGAGCTCATTGTTTTCATTCCACCACAAGCTGATTTCATTGGAGTTGTCCGCAACAGTGAAGTAAGAAAGCTGCTTCTGTGAAGTTCAAAACACACTCGTAGGCATTATTAACATGAATGTACTACTCCGCTATATAGTGAAGCATTAGCTTAGCCATTCTACCTGAAGCAAAATGGCTAGACAATAGAGCGCCTATCTTACATAATCCCTTTCAAGCCTAGTAGTTTCAGAATGCATTGGTATGACATTTTTAGAATCACTAGCTAAGTGTCCAAAAACGAGGTCAGATAGATGAAGTGTCTATGCCTGTCCTTCAAATTATTTGTCAGAGGTAATATGGTTGTATATCTAAGTCCTCTAGGGAACTTTCAGAACACTTACATTTATATAGGGCAGTTGTATACAATCCTAGCTTCTCCCTCATCTCTATTTGCTCAGATAGATTTGTTTGCTTTGTAAAATGAAAAAACTTGAATATTCAACTGCTTGATATTGCCCAGGAGCTTTATAGTTTTGTGATGTCTTTTTTTCCCCTCTTCCCATCAGTAATTTATATTTCAACATCTATTTCTTTGTCAAAGGCCTTAGCAAGACTTTCTTGTGCATTCAAAACAGAAAACCAAACCCGCCAGGTGGTTTGTGACCTTGGAAATCCAATGAAAGCTGGAACTCAAGTAAGGCATTTTAACTAAAAGGCTTGTTTGTCTCCGTTAAAGAGAATAACACAGTTTTCTCTGGGTTTGTCTGTAATGATTTCTTACAAATGCTTCAAGTTGATATCATTAACTTGGTTTTAATGTAGAGTTTAGTGATAAGAGTTTAGTGATACTTACTTTTGATCAAGGTACTAAAGGAAGAGATTGTGCTATTACACTGTGTTTAACAAAGTACACTTCATGCTGCATTCAATTTGGTAAATGGATGAGAGTGTGCCTTAAACTAAGCAATGAAATGACTATTTTTGTATTTCAAACATGTGCTTTTTTTTTTAATGGATCCTCAGAAAAGCAGCTCTGAAAAATACCAAGCCTGTGATTCTTGGGTGATTTTTACCATTAAGTTGAAACACTGTGTGGTCCCAAACAGAAGGTCAAAGGAAAACTGAGTTTGATCAGGCTCCCCTTCAGGTGGTGGAAGACAGAACCCAGGAACTGGAGAAGTCCCAGTGGCTATCTTCTCAGATCCTCTGAAAAAATAAACACAACATAAACCAGTAAACCTGTCACTGTTGAGTTGATTCCAACTCATAGCGACCCCATGAGTGTCAGAGTAGAACTGTGCTCCTTAGGATTTTCAGTGGCTGATTTTTCAGAAGTACACCTCCAGACCCTTTTTCAAGGCCTCTCTGTATAGACTCAGCTACGTCTTTGGGTCAGCAACTGAGCACACTGACCGTTGGCCCCACCCAGGGACTTGCTTTTGTGTTGGCTTTTCAAAAGCATTTATTTAATTTGACCTGTAAATGTTAGTAATTTAAAAATGTGTGATAATTTGGGACTAAATATTTCATGTTTACTGAAGTATATTTTCAAATAAAAGTCACTGTTTCTATGTATCTTAGAGAAGGGGGCTTGCCCAAATGTCTTGGTTTCTGTTTTTTGACATGTATTTAACCCAATGTTTCATTAATAAGAAATCATGCCTCTTTATTCCCCACATTCTCTTTTTATCTTGCTCTCTCACTTAGAGGCCATCCAGTAGAGACAGTTCATGGTTATGCCAAATGGCTTTGTAGAGTGGGAGGCTATATGATCAGATATCAAAGAAGTGCCATTTTTATGTGTCTTTAATGGAAACCCTAACGAGGGTTTCCATTAAAGACACACAAGGTCAGCAGTTCAAATCCACCAGGCGCTCCTTGAATACCCTGGGGGTCAGTTGTACCCTGGCCCCTAGGGTTGCCATGAGTCAGATCCAACTCGACGGCTCTTGGCTTGGCTTGGCAAGGAGGTTATTTTCTCTCTCCTTCCTGCTTAACTGTCATCTTTACAATTAGTTTTCTGGCTGCAGGAGTTAGGTGTTTGTCAGTGGGCTTGTGAGAGGTATGGAGAAATTCTGGTTCTGACTCCACCCACAACTTTATTTTTTAATTCAGTTCTCCTGTAAACTACCCATTTCTTCCTTTCCACTTCTTCTTTGAGCCCATTAGTACTGGCTCATTTGTTAGCTTTATGTTACCAGATCCTACTGCATGATGGCTGTGATTTCAGTGAGTCCACAAACATTTACTATTCTATTTGACTAGTTAGCGGTTTAATAGCTAATCTTACAGGGAGGTATAAGTTATGGTTAGTAATTGTTGTTAAAAAGATTCAATTATGAAATGGCCCATGTATCTTAAATATAAAAGACCTGATGAAAATTAGATATAATTATCTTTGTTAGAGTACTTTAGGTCTCATTTGTAAAGTTAAAAAAAACTGAATTTTAGAAGATTTTTTTTTTATTCAAACATTTGATGTAAAATTTCACCAATTAGACATGGTTGAGACTAACATTACCATCTTTTCCTCTGACTTGAAGCTTCTAGCTGGGCTTCGGTTCAGTGTGCACCAGCAGTCGGAGATGGATACTTCTGTGAAATTTGATTTACAAATCCAAAGGTATGTAAACAAATTTTATTGGCTTTTAATTACTATTGAGAAAATATTATTTGTTATAAATATATGATGTAATATACTTTATGGAACAGAAGGGACTAAAATTTTAGTATTTGACTGCACACACACACACACACACACACAAAAATAAAAAAAACCCAAAAACCAAACTCATTGCCCTGTGGGACAGAGGAGAGCTGCCCTGTACTGTTTCCAAGGAAGGCCTGGTGGATTCAGGATTCAGACTGCTGACCTTTTGGTTAGCAAGCTGTAGCACTTAACCACTACACCACCAGGGTTCATTATAAGAATAATGATAATGTTAGTTTTGAGTTTGTAAAACAAAATTTCTATGTGCTGTTAAACATAAACATTAGAGGAGATAGATAAATGGTGTCGGCGAAAATAAGTAAAACCTGGTCATCTTAAAATTAAATGCTAATAAAATGATTATTTCAGTGTGTAAGTTTTTCATTTCTGAGTTACTTTTGGAGCTCTTCCAGCTAACCGAAAGATCAGCAGTTTGAATCCAGTAGCCACTCTTTGGAAACCCTACAGGGCAGCTATGATCTGATCCAGTGAATCAGAATTGACTGGATGACAATAAGTTTAGGTTGTTTTTGTTTGTTTCAGTTGGTGCTTTTTTGTGTGCTTAGTTTCACTGAATTTGCCTGTATGATTTTGATGATTGTGCTCAATTCAGTTCTGATTTTTTTGTTCTTTTTCAGTTCCAATCTTTTCGATAAAGTAAGCCCAATGGTGTCTTACAAAGCTGATCTGGCTGTTTTAGCTGCTGTTGAGATAAGAGGGTCAGTATGATGACTAAGTTGACTATCTCATTCTCATGGTCAAGTTTTAACTATAGAGTTGCTGTGAGTCAGAACTGACTCAACAATGCCTAATGACAACACCAACTAGACCCTAGTTTCTTCCCAGTAGTGGTACCCATGTTCAGTGGTGCTTTTACCAGGGCTCTAGCATCTGTAGAGAGAAGAGTGTCTTGTATGTCTTCCAAAGTCCCCAATATTTATCGGACAGACATCTAGCAGGAAATCAGGCATGGCAACTGCAAATAAAATAGAAGTTTGTAAAACCCAGATGCCCAACAACAGAGGAATGGATAGGTAAATGATGGTATATATACTCAATGGAACATTATGCAATGATAAAGAACAATGATGGTTTTAGGAAACATCTCATAACCAGGTTTCAGTTGGAGGATATTACGCTGAGTAAAAGTAGTCAGTGACAAAAGGACAAATATTGTATGAGACCCCTCCTATAAGAACTTAAAAACAGACTCATGCATAGAAGACAAGACTCTTTGAGGGCTGCAAGGGTGGGGAGGGAGGGAGGGAGAGGGTTAGGGTATAGATTAGATAGCTGATAGAAATTTGGTTGGGTGAAATCTGTGACAGCACACATTAGAAAGAAGATCAGTTTTAATTGGACTTCAACATAACATTACTCCCCTCATCTTAACCCAAGATTGCAAGGACAGAGTAGCTGGGGCAGGGCTCTGGGGACCATGCTTTCAGAGGAAATCGAGGCCAATTGGCACAGCTAGCATTTTGCTAAGAGAGTCTCCTGTACCCCACATGGGTGAACGGCGTCTGGGGTCTTAAAAGCTACCAAGCTGCCATCCAAGGTATATCAAATGGTCCCAGATCAGCAGGAAAGGATGATCACCAAGGACCAAAATGACATGGGGGAAAGAACCCAGAAGATAGACCCATGTGAGTGGGAGCTACATCGACCTGTGACTGGAAGAACCAGATGGTGCCCAGCCACCACCAGCAATAGCTGTGATGGTGCTCACACAGTTGACTCTCACTGGCAACACAAGAATAAAAAGGGGTGCATCGTGAGATCTCTACTAAAAGACCGCAGGTGATGGTCCAGGGGCCTCGGTGTTTCCCTGGGAGCATGGCCCCTGACCCTGATGCTGCCCCTTTCCATCCATAAATCATAATGGAGGTCATTCCTTCAGACAGGAATGGACTGGACTTGGTGACACAGAGTGACCATATCATGTGTGCAATTTATGGCTCTATGCATGTATAGAATGTAGTCCTGCTGACCTTACCGGATGCAGGGGAGTGGGTGGAGAGGAGGGAATGGGAGAGTGTTAGGAGGATATGACATGCATAGAATGGAGAGGAAGAGTGCTGTCACCGGGCAGGGAGAGCAGTGGGAGCTACACATAGGGTGAACGTGCAAATTTATATGGGAATGTACATTTTCACTCAATCATAATAAAAAATATGTATATATATATAAGTCTGTAAAACTTTACACAAACTGATGTAATAATTCGCTCGTTAATTGTATAGTCTCTAAAGGATTGTTTAGTATGTATGTACATACATGCTTATATATATTTTCATGGCATTTTAATTACAGTTTTATTCATTTGAAGATAGGTACTTTTGAAAATAAACTGATTATATCATTTTGGTATTCATGGTAGGTTTTCTTTGGTCATTGTTTAGAGTCTCAAGTCCTGATCATATCTTTCTTCCGATTCCAAACTGGGAGTACAAGGAGAACCCTGAGACTGAGGAAGATGTTGGGCCAGTTGTTCAGCACATCTATGAGGTTTGCAGCTGTTGGCTTTAAAGGAAACCTGGTCAGAGCCACAAAAGAGAGGAGCAAGCTAGGCTACTTCAAAAAAAATGAAAAGAATTCTATGTGATTTTTATGTAAACTCTGTATAGTGTAAATACTTACCTTACATTTCTTTGAATTTCTTCGAATTCTTTGAATTTTATAGGTTCATTTTTGTTAGTCAAGTAGCTTTAAGTGGTAAACAGATCAGTTCAAATATATTGTTTTGTAAAGCCAACTAATTCTCCTTGAATAAAGGTAATACACTATTTCTACATGGATACTTCACACTTATAACTAAAATTTGAAAATAATCAAAATTTTGCTTTTACTGGAGGAAAATTTTCTTTGCCCATGTTTCACCTGTATATTAAAAATATCTTTGATTAGCAGCTATAGCATTTAACCACTGGGCCACCAGGGTTTCCATATGTTAAAAAGTATTGATTTTATTTGGACTTTTATTAAGATACCTTTTTTAGAAACAAATGTTGACTTTGATCTTTTCATAATGATGTTCATGCTGAAACATTAGATAAACTATGGAAAGTCTGCTAGTTAATCCCTGTCATATATGAGTACTAACAGTAATTAGGAGAATGACTTTAAAATAGATTTTTACCCAATGTATTCCATATTTTCATTTCCTCCTTAGCTGAGAAACAATGGTCCAAGTTCATTCAGCAAGGCTATGCTAAATCTTCAGTGGCCTTACAAATACAACAATAATACTTTGTTATACATCCTCCAGTATGAGATTGATGGGCCCATGAACTGCACTTCAGATATGGAGATTAACCCTTTAAGAATCAAGGTAATGTGCTTAGTAGCGGCTCCTCGTTAATGACATTTTTTTCCTAAACCTGTAAAACAAATGCATGAAATAAAAATAGCTATCGTAATACACAAATCCAAAAAACCGAATCCACTGCCGTTGAGTCAGTTCCGATTCATAGTGACCCTAGAAGATAGTAGAACTGCCCCTTAGAGTTTCCAAGGAGCGCCTGGCAGATTTGAACCACCGCCTTTTGGTAAGCAGATGAAACACTTACCTACTAACCGACTGGGATTTCCATACATAAATCCATTTGGCAAAAATACTTTAATTCTTCAGTTTTTAATTAGTACATGAGAGATTGGAAACAATCTAATCTTCAGTGTAAGGAGTAAGGATTAATTGTGTGAATGTACTTCTGTATTATGTAGTAAGCTTTAGGAAATAATATTTAAGTGGCTCAGTTTAACTGTGACTCCCATTATATCAAAGATTATCTAACATGTAATATGCTGTTAAGGGAGGGCGCAGTGATTGAGTCTTAGAGTGCTCGAAGATCTGGGCTCAGTTCCTGACCTGTACACCTCAAGTGCAGCTGTTGCTCACCTGTCTTTGGAGGCTTACACCATTGTTGCTGTGATGCTGAAAAGCTTTCAGCAGAGCTTCCAGGCTAAGAGAGACTAGGAACAAAGGACTGGCAGTCTGCTTCCGAAAATCAGCCACTGAAAACTCGGTGAATCACAATAGTCATCTCTCATTGGGCGTGGGGTCCTGGTGAGCCAGGGACCACCTTGTAGCAGTTAACAACAACAAGGACATTGTGGAAGTCCTGTCTCTAGGATAGGATAAAACCTAGGATAGGATAAAACCATTACTTCTGACTTTCTTAACTTATACAGCCTAGAGAAATGTCATTATATTTTATGCAAATCATGTATGTTTTCTGGATTTTCCAACAGTACCATCCCCATGCAAGGTATTTTTGTACACATGATATGCCATTTTTTTACAACAACATGTAAAAAGAAAAATCTGGCATAGGTGTGCACACAGAGAAGGGCATGGTTGGCAAACCAATGAAAGTGTGTTAATGTGAGTAGTGTACATGTCATCTCCATGCCAACAACAACAAAATTGAGCAACGTTGAAGAAGAAAAGTTAAGAAAACAAAACAAAAAGTCATGATTAACACTCATCACAGATGTAATGTGAAATTTCAGACTGTTTCTGTATGTTTTATAAGTTTCCCCGCCAACTGTACAAGGGGAGAAAATCAAGGCTGGGCAGCGGTCAGGTCTGTCTACATATTAAGGACTCTGATTTTATTTTCTGTCCTTCCTTTTTGACCCATATTAAGTAGTGAATTTTTTGTCCAACTGAATTAATTTTTATTCAGTACTTTTTAATAGATGAATTTGTGTCCAACTGCCAGTATAAAAACATTTTCCATCATTATCATTATTTACCACCATTTGATGAATGCAATCTTAGGTCTCTACTTCAGAAACCACTGAGAAGAATGACACAGTTACTGGGCAGGGTGACCGGAATCATCTCATCACCAAGCGGGATCTCACCCTCAGTGAAGGGGATGTTCACACTTTGGTAAGTGCTATTTTAACTACACACCCTGGAATCATTTAAAAAAATGTGATTGTAAGACTTATGCCAAATAGCATATTTCAAAAATAACAACAGCTGTGCTTGGAGGAACTACATATATTTTTATATCGTTGCATCTTACTTTCCTTGTTCTTAGTCAGATTAACCTTACATTTTCTTCAAATGGTTTGTCTTTTAGATTGCTAATAAAAATACTTTATTCTCCAACTTATTTTTGAGTGCAGTCTTTTTAATGATCCCTTGGCTTTACCCTCTTGAGCGTGGGGAGTGAGTTGTGAGAGGAAGACTGGCCAGGAGGCTTCTGCCTGCTTTCCAACTAGAGGGCAGTACCGGTCTTTAAAAGGGAGGAACAGGCTACTTCCTTGAGCCAAGAAGGTTCAGAGGTCATCTGGAGTTTCAAGAGTTTTGAGGGAAGCAGCTCAGGCTTTCCCATCCAAAGTCTCAGGGTCCCATTCTTTCACACTCAATGTACTTAGCAAAGTGGACCTGCTAGAATTGAGAATTCAAGCTACTTCAGAACTCTGATACTTTCATAATTAAAATTCCAGATCCCATCCTGAGCTCTTTAAGCCCTTGCCCTGAAAGAGAACTTTTTTCACCTGTCCTCAATTGGTGATTAATAACCCTCAGCCTTTCATAACCTTTGTTTTTATTTTATTGCCATGAAGATATGTAAACAAAACATATACCATCTAACCTCACAGGTACAGTTCAGTGGCATTGATTCCATTCTTCAAGTTGTACAACCATTCTCACTATCCTTTTTCAAATCATTCCTCTGCGTTTAACACAAACTCAGTGTCCCCTAAGCAAAGACTCCCTCTTTCCCCTTCCCATAGGTGACTCTGGTAACCACTGATTAGCACTGCTGTCTATATATTTGCGTATTTCATATAAATGAAGTCATACAGTATTTGTTCTTTCGTGACTGCCTGTTTCATTCAGCATGGTGTTTTCAAGGTTGATCCGTGGAATGACACACATCAGGACTTCATTTCCCTTTAATGCTAAGCAGTATTGTGTGTGTAAATACCACATTTTGTGTGTCTTTTCATCTGTCAGTGGACATTTGTTTCTGCCTTTGGGCTGTCATGAGAGGGCTTCAGTGAACACTGGTGTACAGGTTTCTGTTTGTGTTCCTTCACTTCTGGATATACCTACCTAGGATTGATATTGCTGAGTCATATGGTAACACTATATTCAACTTTTTGAGAAACCACCAGATGGTTTTCCACAAGGCCGTACTATTTCACATTCTCACCAGCAATGGGTGAGAGTTTCAGTTTCTCCACAACTTTGCAAATACCTGTTGGTTCCTTTTTTTTTCTTGTTTTGGTCACTGTCATTCCAATAGTGTTGAGGCGCTGTCTCTTTTTAGTTTTGATTTGTATCTGTATCGTAGCTAATAATGTTCATTACCTTTGCATGTGTTTGTTGGCCATCTGAATGTCCTCTTATCCTCTTTGGTGGAAACGTCTGCGAGCCCTTGCCTCATTTTTGGATTGAGTGTTTATCTTTTTATTAAGTTGCTGAAGTATTTTTTAAAATATGTTTTGGATATCAGACTTTTGTTGGATACATGGTTCCTGAAAACTGTGTCCAACCTGTAGGTTATCTTTTCGCTTTGTTTCCAGTGATGCCCTTGAATAAAAAAAATTAAATTTTTTGAGGGCTCTTTTATCTAGTTTTTCTTTTGCTCCTTGTGCTGTCATATCTGTTTATCATTATTAAAAACTAGGTCCTACAGCTATGCCTCTGGATTTTTAGGTCCTTGATCCATTTTGGGTTGGTTTTTATGTATGATGTGAGGCATGGGTCCTTATTCATTCTTCTGTGTGTGGTAATCCAATTTTCCCAGCACTGTTTATTGAAGAGACTCTTCCTTTTTCATTGAGAGGAGTTAGCACCTTTGTTGAAAATCACTTGATCATGAAATCAAGAAGTATGAGCCCTCCTACTTTATTTTTCAAGATTGTTTTAGCTATTTGGGGTCCCTTACCCTTCCATGTAAATTTGAGGACTGGCTTTTCTATTTCTTCAAGAATGCTTTTGGAATTTTGATGGATATTGCATTGAGTTTATAGATTGCTTTGGGGCCTTTCTTAATTATATAGCTCACACTCTACAAAAGCCATGAGATTCTACTTTCAGTAAAATTATTCCATCTCTCCTCCTGCCAGTCTGTACCCAACAGTCATTCCTTACTGCCTCTAAGCTTGCCCTGTCCCAGCTTCTGAACTGTGTTGATAGTTGCAGCATTACAGCCTGCGTGGGACTCAATACTGCACCTACGACCAGTGGTGAGATTCTCTGTGCCGGTTGCTTCCTGGCAGGTGATGCATCACTGAAAGGTCTGCTTCCTAGGACCACTCCTAGTAGCAGCAGTTTCCTGAGAACAGACTCTGAAGCAGGAATTTGCCTGAAGGAAATTTGTTGTGGAGTATGAGCCCTGGTAGCACACTGGTTAAGCACTTCTCTGCAAACTAAAAGATAGTCATTTTAACCAGCCTCTCCCAGGGACAAAAGACCTAGCAATCTGCTTCCGTACATACGACAACTTAGAAAACCCAGTTAGGGTCATATGAATCAGAGTTGATGCAACGGTATACAACAGCATCATGAGTGAGAGAATTAGCAGTATTGGGCAAAGAGGAGTTGACTGTGATGGTCTTTTTTCTTTTAATGTTTTATTGTGCCTTAAGTGAAAGATGTCAATCTGCCATACAAAACCCTGCACACACACCACATGCAAGTCCACCTGCTCTCCCCACCCTGTAACAGTCCCTTGTCTTTCCCCTATCCATCAAACCAATGCCTGTCTGCCCCCCATACTCCACCCTTTCATCTCACCTCTGGACAGGAGCTGCTCAGCCAGTAAGGGCATTCTTTGTTTGAACTTGAATAAAACACATTGTAGAAATGATAATGGCTTTGTTTTGTTGTTTTGAAGTACCTTTGATGGCATTATGTGGGCAAAGAACTGTGGGTAAATGGCTGCCACAGCACCTTCCAGATGGGCCCCAGAATAATCAGTTATAGTAGCCCAACATCTTAACACCATTGACAGTTACAGCCTTTGCTTGTCCATCTTGGAAAAAATAAGGGCCAGTGATTCTGCTGGACCCAAATCCACACCAGATGGTAACGTTTTTGGATGCAATTGGACTATCTTGAATCTGTGTTGAATTTTCATTGCTTTGAATATGACAGTTTTGTTTTTTAAGAAAACCATTCATCCAGAAATGGGCTTCATGGCTGAAGATGAGTTTTTGACTAAAAGCAAGATCCACTTCTAGTTGCTCCAGAGCCTGGTCAGCAAAAGACAGCCCAATCTGTGGGCATTAGACTTCAGATCTTGAGTTAAAACAGTTTTATAAAGATAAAGCTTCAAGTCCAGATGCAGAATCCACCCAAACTGTGGTCTCAAAAGGCCAAGTTCTTGTGCTCCAGGAGAAATTGTTTGGGATGGATCCTCACGTACCCTCTGCTTAACAGGTGATGATGTGTTCATTGGAATGTGCAGTTGTTGACACACAGGTATTGTCTGATTGGCAGTATGGGACCCAGTTCTCTCACTGTTTTATTAAAAGTCGAATTGTTCTCTCGTGGGACAGTTATGCACAGTGTCAATTTTACCTGACACATGGACTGTCTGGCAAATGGAACACCCGTTTTGATAGTAAACTAATCATTTCTACACATTTAGAATCCTGTAACTTTTCATGGCTGTTTGTCAAACTCACCAAAAATATTTGATAAATATGGCTGCTATAGCTTCACAAATCTGGCTGCCTTGAGCTGTCAAAAATAGAACATCTTCACTGGAATACCCTTTATTTAAACCCAGATGCACACTCTTCACTAGCGTCACTCTGTGTCTGATAATCCAGTCCAATCGTTGTCCAAAGAGTTTGCTTCAGCACTGGTTTCAACTCTGAGCTAACAGAGACCGCAGCCATGTCATAAGGGGACTCTCCAGTCTACCGGATCATTAAGTCGTTTAATAAAAAGAGTTACAGTTCTGTGCCCCCATTTTTGTCCCACTATGTAAGGGACTCTACTGTGTTTCCTGTCTGGGCAGTCATTGATGGTGACCAGGTACTATCTATTTGTTTTAGCTTCTCACTGATACTGTCTCTGGATCTTATGGCCCGTCTGTCTCCTGGGCTTACATTTTCCTCATGTCTTTCATGTCCTTTGTTCTCCTCTGCTCCAGATGGATTGTGATGAATTGATACTCCTTAGATGGCAGCTTGCTAGTTTTTAAGACCCTAGATGCCGCTCACCAAAGTGGGATGCAGGATATGTTCTTAAAAAAATGCTTACAACAGTTAACCTAGATGGCCCCTGAAACCATGTTCCCCGAGTCCCTACCCCTGCTATTCTGTCCTTCAAGGCGTTGGGTTATGTTTAGAAAGCTGTTACCTTTTGGTATAGCCCAACAGTGTAAATCTCCTTACCACTGTGTGCTGTCTCTCCCTTCACTTAACTCAACTGCTATCTAATCCATGAATATCTGTATGCCTCCCACTCTACCCTGGTAACCATCAGATTATTTTCTTCTGTGCTTAAACCTTTTCCTGAGTCCTAATAATAGTGGTCTTGAAAAACATTTGTCCTTTTGTGGCTGATTAATTTCACTGAGCATAACGTTTTCCAGATGACTGCATGTTATCAGATGTTTCCCAAGATCATCATTGTTCTTTAACATTGCGTAGTATTCCATTGTGTGAATATATCATAGCTTGTTTATCTACTCATCTGTTGATGGGCACCTAGGTTGATTCCATCTTTTGCTGTTGTGGCCAGTGCTGCAGTAAACATCATACAAACAAATTATGGACAAATAAATTATGAAGAAATTATGAAGCAAAAAAAAAAACAAACATTATTTGTTCATATGAAAGGCCTTATTTTTCTAGGATACATTCCAAGTAGTGGGGTTGCTGGATCATGCAGTATTCTATTTCTAGCTTTTTAAGAATGTGCCGTATCAATTTCCAAAGAGGTTGTGACATTTTACATTCCTACCAGCAGTGTAGAAGAGTTCTAGTCTTTCCACAACCTCTCCAACATTTATTATTTTGTGTTTTTTGGATTAATGCCAGCCTTGGTGGAATGAGATGGTATCTCATTTTAGTTTTGATATGGATTTTCCTAATGGCTAATGATTGTGACCATTTCCTTATGTATCTGTTAGCCACATGGGTGTCTTCTTTGTTGAAGTGCCTGTTCATATCCTTTGCCCATTTCTTAATTGGGTTATTTGTCTTTCTTGTTGAGGTTTTGCAGTACCTTGTAGATTATGGAGATAAAACACTGATCAGATTTCTGGTAGCCAAAAATTTTTTCCCAGTCTGTAGGTAATCCTTTTAATCTTTTGGTGAAGTCTTTGGATGAGCCTAAGTGATTTTTAGGAGTTCTTAGTTATCGTTTTCCTCTTTTGATGTTTATGCATTTTGTGTTCTGTTTATGTGTATTAGGATTCCCAACATTGTCACTGTTTTTTCTTCCATGATCTCTATTATTCTAGATTTTATATTTAGGTCTTTCAGACATTTCGAGTTACTGTTTGTGCGTGGTGTGAGATACAGGTCTGGTTTCATTTCTTTGCAGATGGATATCCAGTTTCACCAACACCATCTGTTAAGAGACTGTCTTTTCCCTAGTTCATGGACGTTAGGCCTTTGTCAAATATCAGCTGCTCATACGTGGATAATGTTCTATCTGGATTCTCAGTTCTGTTCCGTTGGTCTGTGTATTTGTTTTTAATACCACTACCAGACAGTTTGACTACTGTGGCAGTGTAATAGGTTCTAAAGTCAAATAATATGACGCCTCCCACTTTGTTGTTGTTATCTGGGGCCTCTTCCCTTTCTATATGAAGTTGGTGATTAGCATCTCCATCTCTTTAAAAAATGCCATTGGAATTTGTATCAGGAGTGCATTCTATGTGTAGATCGCTTTGTGTAGAACAAACATTTTTACGATGTTAAGTCTTCCTATCCGTAGACAGGGTAGGTTTCTCCACTTGTTTGATCTCTTGATTTCTTGCAGTAGAGTCTTATAATTTTCTTTGTATAGGTCTTTTACATCTCTGGTTAGATTTTATTCTTTAGTATTTTATCTTCTTGGGGGCTTTTGTAAATGGTATAGATTTGATGATTTCCTCTTTGATGCTCTGTTTATTGATGTGAAGGAATCCAACTGATTTTTGTGTTTGTTTATCTTGTATCCTGATATTTTTTTTTATTTTCATTTTTATTTTTATTTAACATGACTGAGTGAAAATGTACATTCATGTATAAATTTACATGCCCACCTATATGCAGCTTCCACTGCTCTCCCTGTCCAGTGACAGCACACTATTCCTCTCTGCTCCATACATATCTCATCCTCCCAAGAGCCTCCTTTCCCCTCCTCTCCATCCACTCCCCTTCCTCCAGCCAGAGGTCAGCAAGATGATATCCTATAGATGTATAGAACTATAAAATGCTTCCAATATATGGTCACTCTGCATTGCCAAGTCCAATCCATTCCTGTCCAAAGAGTGGACCTTTGTTATAGTTTATGGGAACGGGCAGCATCAGGGCCGGGGCCATGCTCTCAGAGGAACCCCAAAGCCACTGGATGATCAATTGAGGTCTTTTAGTGGAGATCTCATGATGCACCCCTTTTTATTCTTGTGTTGCCAGTGAGACTCCTCTCTGTGAGCTCCATCGTGGCTATCACTGGTGGTGGCCGGGCACCATCCGGTTCTTCCGGTCTCAAGTCGATGTAGGCACCCACTCTTGTGGGTTTCTCTGTCTTTTCAGTTGTCTTTACCGCATGTCATTTTGGTCCTCGGTGAGCATCCATTCCTGCTGAATTGGGACCATTTACTGTGTCCTTGGATGGCAGCTTGGCAGGTTTTAAGACCCCAGATGCCACTCACCAATGTGGGGTGCAGAGAGCTCTCTTAGCAAAACGCTAATTGTGCCAATTGGCCTGGAATTCGCCTAAGAGCATGGTCCCCCCGCCCCAGCTACTCTATCCTTGGAGTATTGAGTTAAGATGGAAGGAGTACTCGAGTTATGCTGAAGTCCACTTAATGTTGTTCTTGTTTCTAATGTGTGCTATCACCACTTTCTCCCAGCCAGATTTCTAGTAACTATCTAAACTAAACCCTCCTCCCCCACCCTCCCTCCCTTCCCTCCCTTGCAGCTGTCCAAGAGTCTTTTCTTCTATACACAAGTCTGTTTTTGAGAGCTTATCGTAGAGGTCTCATACAGTATTTGTCCCTTTGTCGCTGACTACTTTCACTCAACATAATGTCTTCCAGTTGAAACCAGGTTAGGAGATGTTTCCTGGAATCATCGTTATTCTTTATCATTGCGTGGTGCTCCATTGAGTATATGTACCATAGTTTACCTATCCATTCTTCTATTGTTGGGCATCTGGGTTCATTCCATCTTTTTGCTATCGTGGACTGTGCTGCGATAAACATACTGGTGCCTGTGTCCGTTGGTGTGAAAGGCCTTGATTCTGTAGGATATATTCCAAGTAGTGGAATGACTGGGTCAAATGGTATCTATCGATATCCATTTTTTTAAGGAAGCGCCAGAGTGCCTTCCAAAGAGGCTGGACCATTTTGCAACCCCACCAACAGTATAGGAGGGTTCCACTTTCTCCACAGCCTCTCCAGCATTTGTTGTTTTGTGTTTTCTGGATCATGGCCAATCTTGTTGGGGTGAGATGGTATCTCATTGTTGTCTTGATTTGAATTTCTTTAATAACTAAAGATCATGAACATGTCTGCATGTGTTTTTTGGCTGCCTGGATCTCATCTTTAGTGAAATGTCTGTCCATCTTCTTTGCCCATCGCTTAATTGGATGGTTTATCTTCTTCTTATTGACATTTTGCAGTATGTTATAGATTATGGAGATCAGGTATTGGTCTGACATAGAGTTGCCAAATATTTTTTCCCATTCTGTGGGTGTTCTTTTAATTCTATTAATAAAGTCTTTAGATGAGCAAAAGTGTTTGATTCTTAATAGTTCCTATTTATCTACTTTCTCTTCTGTTGATTGAGGTCTCTTTGACAGATTTTGGAGTCTGTCTTCATTGTGTATTAAAACTTCCATTGTTGTTCCTACGTTTTCTTGGATGAGCTTTATCGTTTTAGGTTTGATATTTAGGTCTTTTATCCACTTGGAGTTGGTTTTTGTATAAGGTATAAGATATGGATCTTGATTCAGTTTATTGCAGATGGATAACCAATTTTGCCAGCACCACTTGTTGAAGAGACTGTTTTTACCCCAGTTTAATGTCTTAGGGCCTTTGTCGAATATCAGCTGTTCATAGGCAGATGGTGTCATCTCTGGAGTCTCAGTTCTGTTCCATTGATCGATCTGTCTGTTCTTGTACCAGTACCAGGCTGTTTTGACCACTGTGGCAGTGTAGTATGTTCTAAAGTTGGGTAATGAGAGGCCTCCCAGTGTGTTCTTCTTTAGTAGTACCTTTCTTATCTGGAGCTTCTTCCCTTTCCAAACAAAATTGGTGATTTGTTTCTCCATCTCATTAAAAAATGATGCTGGAACTTGTATTGGGATTGCATTATATAAATAAATTGCTTTGGGTAAAATAGACATTTTCACAATGTTAAGTCTTCCTAACCATGAGCAGGGTAGGATTTTCCATTTATCTAAGTCTCTCTTAGTTTCTTGTAGTAAGGGCTTGTAGTTCTCTTTGTAAAGGTCTGTTGTTTCTCTGGTTAGATTAATTCCTAGGTACTTTATCTTCTTAGGGGCTATCGTAAATGGCATTGATTTGATAATTTCCTCAACAGTCTCGTTGTTGGTATAAAGGAATCCTACTGATTTACTTATGTTTATCTTGTATCCTGAGACTTTGCTGAACTCTTATATCAGTCTGAGTAGCTTACTTATAGATTCCTTGGGGTTCTCTGCATATACAATCATATCATCTGTGAACAGGGAGATTTTAACTTCCTCTTTGCCGATGCAGATGCCCTTTATTTCTTCGTCTTGTCTAATTGCTCTGGCTAGAACTTCTAGCACAATGTTGAATAGGAGAGGTGAGAGTGGGCATCCTTGTCTAGGTCCTAATCTCAAGGGAAAGTCTTTCAGTCTCTCTCCATTCAGGATGATGTGGGCAATTGGCTTTGTATAAATGGCCCTTATTGTGTTGTGGAATTTTCCATCTATGCCCATTGTGCTAAGAGTTTTTAGCATGAATGGGTGTTGGACTTTATCAAATGCCTTTTCGGCATCAATGGACAAAATCAAGTGATCCTTGTCTTTTGTGTTATTTATGTGGTTAATCACATTAGTTGTTTTCCTGATGTTGAACCAGCCTTCCATCCCTGGTATGAATCCCACGTGGTCATGATGGATTATTTTCTGGATATGTTGTTGTATTCTGTTGGCAAGAATTTTGTTGAAGATTTTTGCATCTAGGTTCATGAGTGATATCGATCTGTAGTTCTCTGTCTTTGTTGGATCTTTCCCTGGCTTAGGTATCAGGGTTATGCTGGCTTCATAGAATGAGTTTGGGAGTACTCCATCCCTTTCTATACTGGGAAATAGTCTCAGTAGTATTGGGGCTAACTCTTCTCTAAATGCTTGGTAGAATTCTGCCGTGAAGCCATCTGGGCCCGGACTTTTTTTGGTTGGCAGTGTTTTGATGACCTTTTCAATCTCTTCCTTTGTGATGGGTTTATTAAGTTGTTCTGCTTCACATTGTGATAATTTGGGTAGGTGGTATGAGTCAAGGAATTTGTCCATTTCCCCTAGTTTTCAAATTTGTTAGAGTACAGTCTTTCATAGTATTCTGTTAGGATATTTTTGATTTCTGTTGCATCTGTGGTGACAACTCCCCTCTCACTTCTAATTTGGGTTATTTGTTTCCTTTCCTGCTTTTCTTTAGTAAGTTTAGCTAGTGGTTTATCAATTTTGTTGATCTTTTCAAAAAACGAGCTTTTGGTCTTTTCAATTTTTTCAATTGTTTTTCTATTCTCTAATTCATTTAGCTCTGCTCTAATCTTTATGATCTCATTTCTTCTGGTGCCCGAGGGGTTCCCCTGTTGTTGTCTTTCTACTTGTTCAAGCTGTAGAGTTAGTTCCTTGATTTGGTTTCTTTCTTCCTTCCAGATGTGTGCATTTATGGAGATAAACAGACCTCTGAGCACGGCTTTGGCTGTATCCCATAGGTTCTGATAGGAATTGTTTTCGTTCTCATTGGAAGCCATGAATTTCTTTATTTCATCCTTGATTTCCTCTATAACCCATGTTTTTTTGAGCAAGATGTTCAGTTTCCAAGAGTTCTACTTTCTATGTTTTTTCTGCTATTTATTTCAGCTTTTATGGCTTTATGATCTGAGAAGATGGTTTGCAGTAATTCAGTGGTATGGATTTTGTTGAGCATTGCATTATGGCCTATCACATGGTCAATTCTGAAGAATGTTCCATGTGCACTGGAGAAGAAGGTGTAGTTGTCTGCTGATGGGTGGAAATTTCTGTATATATCAGTGAAGTTTAGTTGGTTAATTGTGTCAATGAGGTCTTCTATATCTTTACTGAACTTTTTTCTAGATGATCTGTCTAGTAATGAGAATGGAGTGTTAAAGTCTCCCACTGTTATTGTGGGGTCATCTAACTGTCTTTTGAGCATAGTCAGTGTTTCTTCAACATATTTAGGTGCTCTGACATTAGGTGCATAAATATTTAATATAGGTAAGTCTTGCTTGTGTATTGAACCTTTCGGCAATAAATAGTGTCCATCTTTGTCCACTATGGTGGATTTGACATTAAAACTGATTTTGTCTGAGATTAGAATTGCCACCTCTGCTCTTCTTTGTTCATTGTTAGTTTGATATATATTCTTCCATCCTTTAATTTTCAGTTTGTTTCAGTCTTTAGGTCTCAAGTGAGTTTCTTATACACAACGTATGGATGGGTCGTGTCTTTTGATTCAAGATGACACTCGGTGTCTCTTTACTGGGGCATTCAGTCCATTCACATTTAATGTAATTATTGATAGGTATGTGTTCACTGCTGCCATAGTGGTATGTTTATTTTTATGTTGATGTTTTCTCTGTTGTTCTTATTAGTCTGTTTTGGGACACTCTTTTTTGTGAGTTGATTTTTCACCTTTTTCAGAGCTGGTTTGTAGTGCTTTACAGCTACCCCTATGAACCCCCTTAATAAACTATTTATAAACCAAATTTTAATTACTACCAGTCTTGTCATCTTCCTCTCCATCTGGAAGGACTATAACAACTGTAGTACTTCCCTCTTTTTATTATGATGACACCATAGTTTTCATGATGATCACTGGATTGCTTCTTTCCGTATCAAAGCTGTGATTTACTTTGGAGCCTTCCCTAAATGAGGAGAGTATTGAGTAGTGTGTAGTTCTAAAATATAGTTAGTGGTTTTGTTCTTCTAAGCCTAAGCCAAGAACTTCTTTCAGTATTTCTTGTAGTTTGGGTTTGGTTTTTACAAAGTCTCTGAGTTTCTGTTTATCTGGGAATGTCTTAATTTCATTTTGGTATTTGAAAGATAGTTTTGCAGGATATATAATTCTTGGTTGGAAGTTCTTCTCCTTCAAGACTTTGAATGTGTCATGCCACTGTCTCTGTGCTAGCATGGTTTCTGCTGAGAAATCTGAAGAGAGCCTACAGGGTTTCCCTCTCAATGTTAGCTTTGCCTTGAGTCTTGCTGCCTTTAAGACTTGCTGCTTGTGTTTCATTTTGTTAAGCTTGATTATAATATGTCTTGGAGTCTTTCTTTTGAGATCTATATTGGGTGGCGTACGATATGAATCTTAGATGTCTATATTCTCTTCCTTCATGATTTCTGGGAAGTTGTCTTTCAGCAGCTCAGCAATAATACTCTCTGTGTTCTCAGATGTCTCACCCTGTTCAGGGACTCCAATTAATCAAAGGTTGTTCCTCTTAATAGAGTCCCACATGCTTCTTAATGTTTCTTCATTTTTCTTGTTTCTTTTTTCTGATTTCTGCTCATAGACGCTGGCATCAGTAGCTCTGTCTTCCATGTCAGAAATTCTTTTTTCCATTTGTTCCATTCTGGTTTTTTGGCTTTGCATGGAAGTTTCTATGTCTTTGATTTTCTTCTTGATCTGTTGGATTTCAGAGTACTGGTGTTCCACCAGATCGAACAAGTTGCTTAATTTTTCATTTTGTTCTGCTGCATTTTGTATAAGGTCTAGAAGGGCTCTGTATATAATCAATTTGTATTCACTTCCTGATGCTTTCATAAAAGTTTCTTCATCTGGAAAACTCCTTGGTTGCTTTGTTTGGGAGCCTTCTGAAGCCATGAGTGACTCCTTGTGTGCCACAGTTGTGTTTTGCTTTTTGGGTCCCATGTGAGTATTTAGAGGCTGGAAGAGGTACTATGAGGATGGATTGCAAGTGTTTCTCTAGGCTGTCTTCAAATGTAAAGCAAAAGTTATCTGACTAGTTCACAAGTCAGTTAGGTTTTCAGGTGTAGAGGTCCCTCTTCTCATCTGACAAAGTAAGCGCCACTATATCCAACCCCAGATGATAACAAACTAGTTCAGAATACAGCACTTCTGCTGCTCTGGTGGCCTCTGCTGACAGGGCCTAGCCTTAGCCAACACTGCGTCGAGTACTGGTTTTGTGATAGAAAAGCGCTCTCCTGTGGGCAGGCTCTGGCTCCCAACCTAAGAATTAGGTCCAACTGCGGCCACTGTATCCAAGATGGCATCCTCCACACAGGCAGCAGACAGGGGGGCTAAAGGTGCCCAGAGGTAGTGATTCCTCTGCCTCTGTTGCAGGGCCACCAACATAGGCAGCACTGTGCAAAATCACTACTTTTCTGTTGGAGAAGCGCTGTCCCATTTGCAGGTGCTGTCTCCCAGGGTAAGAACGAGGTCCCGCTAAAATCTCGGTACCAACATGGCGTCCCTCACACTGACCGCAGAGCTCCCCACAAACCCTGCTGAGGCAGCTACAAAACGAAAGGCTTAACGTGGCTAGATTAACGGAGTCCCGAGCCTGGCTCTCGGGAACATGGGAATTTCACCTGCCTATCCCCCCAGCAGCCCGTCTGAGTCCAGCCGCCAGGCAAGACCCAGCTCCGCCCGCCAGCCGAGACAGAGGAAAAAAAAGTCAAACTCGTGCGTTTACCTTCCGTCCGTGAGAGCCGGGGCTAGCCAGGAGCGGGAGTCAGCGAAAGAGAGGAGGTTTTTCGCTGAATGGTATGAAGTCCCTATTAACAGCCCCGTGCTGTGTCCTGAGGCTGATTAGGTGATCAGAAGGCTCCGTTTGATTATCAATTCAGGTCTTGGTTTCCAGAGGGATATAAGGAGACATGGGCTTAGTCTGCCAACTTGACTCCGCCCCCCTGTATCCTGATATTTTGATGAACTCTTCTGTTAATTCCAGTCATCTTTGTGGATTATTTAGTTTTCTCCATATAAGATCATATCATCTGCAAATAGAGATGCTTTCACTGCTTCCTTACCAATTTGGTTGCCCATTTTATCTGTATCTTGCCTTGTTGCTCTGGCCAGAACCTCTAGCACAATGTTCAATAAAAGTGACAGTCGGCTTTCTTGTCTGGTTCCCATTCTCAAGGGGGATGCTTTCAGACTCTCCGTTTAGGATGATGTTGGCTGTTGCCTTTGCATAGATGCCACTTACTGTGTTGAGGAATTTCCCTTCTGTTTATAGTCTGCTGAGGGATTTTTCTATGAATGGATGTTGGACTTGGTCATATACCTTTTCTTCATCAGTTGATAAAATCAAGTGATTCTTGTCTGGCTTTATTTATGTGGTTGACTGTATCAGCTGTTTTTCTAATATTGGTCTATCCCTGCATGCCTGATACGAATCCATGGTGAATTATTTTTTGATATGTTTTTGAATTCTGTTGACTGAAATTTTGTTGAGGATTTTTGCAACTAAGTTTATGAGAGATATTGATCTGTAATTTTTCAATTTTGTGTTGTCTTTACATGGGTTTGGTATCAGGGTTATATTGGCTTCATAGAATGAGTCTGAGATTATTCTGTTGTTCTCTAGGCTCTCAAATACCTTTAGTAGTAGTGGTATTAACTCTGTTTAAAATTTGATAGACTTCTCCAGTGAAGCCATCTGGGCCAGGACTTCCCTTGGTTGGGAGTTTTTAAATTACCTTTTCAATATCTTCTTTTGTGATGGGTTTATTAAGTTACTCAACTTTTGTTTGTATTAGTTTTGGTAGGTATTTGTATTTCTAGAAATTTGTCCATTTCCTTTAGGGTTTCATAATATTGTATTATGATTCTTTATTGTGTCATGATTCTTTCAATTGCTATCGTTGTGATATCGTCCATCTCATTATTTATCTACTTCCTTCCTGTTTTTCTTTTGTCTGTTTGGCCAGTGGTTTATCAATTTTGTTGATCTTTTCAGAAGTCCAACTTTTGGTCTTGTTAGTTGTTTTCCTGTTCTCTAATTCATTTAGTTTTGCCCTAATTTGTATTATTTCTTTTATTCTGGTGCCTGAGGGGTTCTTATACTGTCCTCTTTCTACTTGTTCAAGTTGCAGAGGTAATTCTTTGATTTTAGCCCTTTCTTCTCCTTGATTTCTTCAGTAACCAAGAAGTTTTTGAGCAAGGTGGTATTCAGTTTCCACTGTTCAATTTTTTTTTTTTCCTTTTTTGCTGTTGATTTATGCATTTATGGGTCTGAGAAGAGGCTTTGCAGCATTTCACTGTTTTGGATTTCTTAAGACTTGTTCTGTCACCTAAATATGTAGTCTGTTTTGGAAAATGTTTCATGTGCGTTGGAAAAGAAGGTGTACTTGTCTGTTGTTGGATGGTATGTTCTATATATGCCTGTGAGGTCAAGTTACTTATTTGATGGTGGCATTTAGATATTCTGTGTCCGTATTAGACTTCTTTCTGAATGTTGTGTCCATCACCAAAAATGATATGTTGAAATCTCCTACTATTGTTGTGGAGTTGTCTGTCTCGTTCTCCAGTTCTCTTAGATTTCATTTGGAAGGCTTGTTATTGGTTGCATCAATATTTAATATTGTTTTGTCCTCCTAATGTTAGTGACCCTTTAATCAGTATATAGTGACCTTCCTTGTCCACTGTGGTGGATTTTTCATTAAAGTCTGTTGTATCTGAAATTAATATTGCAAGCCCTGCTCTTTTTAGAATGCTGTTATCTTGGTATATATTGTTCCATTCTTTGAGTTTCAGTTTGTATGTATCCTTAAGTCTAAGGAATATCTCTTGTAGACAGCATATAGATGGATGATTTTTTTTTTTATCTCTTCTGCTATTCTTTGTCTCTCTATTGGTGCATTTAACCCATTTACATTCACTGTAATTATTGATGAGTATAAACTTACTGTGTATTGTAGCCATTGTATTTCACATAATTTTCTGTGCTGAGTCATTTTTCTTTATGAGTTTTCTTTGTATATCTTTCATTGTTGTTGGTTTTATATTTGTTGAAACTGTTGATTTTGTTGCTTGCTTTGATGTGCAGGCTTGTTACTTTCCTTAATATTTTGAGTTTAAGGCGGACATTAATTTCTTTAATTTCTTTGAGTTTTCAGGTTATGTTGAAGTCCAGTTAAATTGATCGTCTTTCTAATATGTGCTATCACTGATTTCACCCAACCAAATTTCTATCAACTATCTAATCTATAACTAGCCCTCTCTCTCTCTCCCTTCCCTCCCTTGCAGCCATCAAAGTCTTGTCTTCTGTACATGAGTCTGTTTATAAGTCCTTATAGTAGTAGGTCTCATACCATATAGTAGAGGTCTCATACAATATTTGTCCGTGTGCTGCTGACTAATTTCACTCAACATAATGCCTTCCAATTGAAAACAAGTTATGAAATGCTTCCTAAAATCATCATTGTTCTTTATCATTTGCATAGTGTTCAATTGAGTATATATACCATAGTTTATTTATCCATTCATCTGTTGTTGGGCATCTGGGTTGATTCCATCTTTTTGCTGTTGTGACTGTGCTGCAGTAAACATACATGTTCATGTATCTGTGTGACTGCCCTTGCATGTGTAGGATATATCCCAAGCAGTGAGATAATTTTGTTCTTTTTTTCTCTCTCTTTTTTTTTAATAAATTGTCTAAATTTCTGTTTATCTCAGAATATCTTGATTTTGCCATCATATTTGAGAGAAATTTTTGTAGGATATGTAATTCTTGTCTGGCAGTTTGTTTTCCTTCAAGGCTTTCTATGTGTCATCCCGTTGCCTTCTTGCCTACATGGTTTTTCATTACTCTGAGCTTAGTCTTGTTGAGTCTCCTTTTTAGGTAATTTTTTATTTAACCCTAGCTTCCTTTAAAAGCTTCTCTATGTCGTTATTTAGTTTTGGCAAGTCTGATGATAATATGTCTTGGTGTCTTTTGGGATCTACATTGTGTGGAATTTGAAGTGCATCTTGGATAGATACCGCCTTGTTTTTCATGATACCACGGAAGTTTTCTGTCAGCATATCATCAACAAGTCTCTCTCTGTTTTCTGTTACCCCTCTCCCCATAGCCCCATTCGGTCACTCATAAATTACTCCTCTCAATAGACTCTCACGGAACCCTTAGTGTTTTTTTTCCATTTTTTAAAACAATTCTTTCAGCTGATTTTTCCTCAAATATGTTGGTATCAGTTGCTTTATTTTCAGTCTTACTAAGTACACATCAGGTCTGCTCGTTTGACTTTCTATTGAAATGTCTAATTTTGTAATTTTATTGTTAGTCTGCTGATTTTCAGGTTATTGTTGCAAGTATTTCTTGTATCATGTTTAATTTTACATTTTGCTATGCTGCACTTTGCCTAATCTCCTTCTGGATGTCTTGAAGAGCTCTAAACATTAATCTTTATGTATACTACCTCTAGTAATTTCAGGAAGTCTCCTTTTCTGAAAATTTTTTTGATTGTTTTGGGAATTTTCTGAAGCCATCGTGGTCAGCTTCTTTAAATTTCAAGTTGAAATTAACTGTTGTGTGTTATCAGAAATTTGTTGTAATTTATATTTGGTTATTGTTCTAATGTATAGATATTTTTATTTAGTTTTTAAGACTCCAAATGGGCTGATGTTGTGAGCTAGTTTGAATATTGGATCCTTAAAAATTTCAATGGTCTGTCATCAGGTGGTTAGAGCTGTAGTCACTTTGGGAGCCTGGTTAGTAAGGGTGATTAGTGAGGGCTCAGGTTGCTGGTTGTACATGCACTGAGAAAGGTAGGTGTTTCTAGCTCAGGGGAGCTGGCAGACCTTTTTTTGTTCCCTTCTCCAAGTCCAGGAGAGTAGCCTAGTAACAGTGTCAGAGTTTGGCACTGATGCAGTGCAAAGATGGGAGGGTTAAGTGGGGAAAGGGAGTATCAGCTCATAGGAAAGGTTTAAATCCATAGGAGTTTGAAAGCACTTAGCTTATGACACTGAAATGGAAGTCCTACATGATTCTGTAGGCACGAATCTCAGTTTCTGTACTGAGAAAGAAGCATTCCATTTGCTGTGCCACTGCTTGGTTTGCCACACCACACTGCCACTTTGCTTGCCATGCTGGCAGTAGCAGGTCCCGCTGCAGGGTACTCATTTCCAGTGAGCCAGTTCTGGCCAGACTATTGACTTCTGGACCTGCTCTCCACTCCCTGTCACCTAGTTCGATCTCTGCATTGATTTTTCAGGGCTCCTAGAATGGCCTGTATAATCTGTTCAGTTGTTTTTCTGGCTCTCTGTTGTTAGAGGGATCCCAGGATGCATATAGCTACTCTGCATTCTTAGCCCCACCTCTCAAATGTGATGCAGTTCTAACAAAGATCTCAGCTGACTCCATGGAGAGCTCTACTGCTCTGATGGCCCTTCAGAGTTATCCCAGACTAGGGTATGGGACCCAGGCCTTGGTACTCCCACAACAGCCTTTCATTAGATGCAGCTATCTCCAGGAGGAGGCCGCTCTCTTTGGGTGAGGTCTGTTCCCCACAGGCATTCAGCAGTGAGCCCTCACCAGCCAGTAATCCTGGTAGCTGGGTAATGATTGCTTCCTTCTAAAGGAGAAGGCAGGAGCAAGGGCGGGGTTGCATACTAGATAGCCAATAAAATGCAAAGCACAAACATGGCTGATATTATTACACATGTAATTATTTTCACTATCCTGATCTTTCAGCTCTTCTGTGTGTATGTGTGTGCGCGCACGCACACATGCAGTACAGTGTAAGCCATATGAGGGAAGGGATTTTGAAAATTTTTTAAAATTCTACTGTGGTAAAGTTTATGTATCAAAACATTTGCCATTTTAACCATTTTTAAATGTACAATTCAGTGACATTAATTTCATTCACTGTATTGTACAACCATCACCACTGTTAATTTACAAATGATTTTTATCTCCCTAAGCAGAAACTCAGAAAACTCCCAGCCCTGTTACCATCAAGTCTGTTCTGACTCATAACAAACCTACACAACAGAGTAAAACTGACCCATAGGGTTTCCAAGGCACAGCTAGTAGATTTGAGTTACCACCTTTTGATTAGTAGCTGGGCTCTTAAAACAGTAACTCAGTACCCCTTAAGTAATAATTCTCCATTTTCCCCTCCCCACTGCCTGGTAATCAGTAATACATTTTTTTCTAGAGACAGGGCCTTCTTTTAGTTAAGAACTCTATCCCCAGCATCTGGAACAATGCTTAGAATTCAATAAATATCTGTGTAATGAATTGATTAAGCACTTATTTTGGGATGAATGAATAAAAAGATAGGAGTAATCTTTAGAAGCAAGTTATTTATGGCATTGGCCTGGCTATAAAATAGGTCTTATGAACAGATAACTGTTATGTGCTGGAGAGTCATTTCTGACTCATTGTTACCTTATAGGACAAATTAGAACTGCTAGTTAGGGTTTCCAAGGTAGTAATCTTTATGGAAGCTGACTGCCACATCGTATTCCCTTGGACTAGCTGAGTCGTTCATACTGTTGACCCTTTGGTTAGCAGTTAAGTGCTTAACCATTGGGGCTTGAGGGCTCCTTCCCTGTTAACTAGTATCTACTTAAATTTACTTCCAGTTAGAGAGACTTTATATTGTATACCTGTATTAGTCATCTTGTGCTGCTTTAACAGAAGTACCACAAGTAGGTAGCTTTATAAAGAGAAATTTTATTTGTCACAGTCTAGTAAGCTGAAAGTCCAATTTCAAGGTGTCAGCCCTACAGGAAAGCTTTCTTTGCTGCATCAGGGGGAAGGTCTTTGTTTCCCTGCTCCTTTCCAAAGGATGTACTCAGCATCTGACACAGCTTCTTGGTATTATGAGGTCCCCACATTCTTCTTGTAGCTTCTTTGTATCTCAAGAGATTGTGTCGAGGCACAGAACAGTCTTAGACCTTGAGTCCTGCCTGTCCAACATGACTGCTGCCCATCCACCCTCATTGTTATCAGAGAGGCAAGATTTACAACCTGGAGGAACACCACGCAATACCAGGAATCATGGCTCAGCCAAATTTCCACACACACGTTTTGGGGAACACAATTCAGTTTATGACAATAAATTTTCTACTATTAAATTGCTCTGGAGTTTAAAATTCCTTATACTTTATATTGGTAGGTTTATTGGTTAGAGTCAGTTGTTTCAGCCTTTTGAGAACTTGTAAAACCTTGATTTTTAGAACAAATTTATAGATTATCACCCTTAGGTCTGTGCTGTTTGCAAATTTGATAAAGCTAGTATAGTTTGGTAGAAACAACATGTTTTGTCAGACATCTTTAAATTTCTCTCTTTCTGCAGTTGTGTTCTCTTTGAACTTTTTGGGTTATTTTTCATCAAATGGTGATACTGCTTAAAGAATAGCTTTGTTGTGAGATGTTTGCATATGGCATGTCTGGTACAATTTGAGTGGCAGATAGGTGGTACATGTTTGTTTCATTTGGTTGATAGCCTTCAGCATGCCTCTTGGTTATTACTGCAGGGCTATTGTGAACTGTTCATTTATCATCATTTATCATCTACTGAGATACTGTAGTCTGTTTTTCATGTTGTACTAAAATCAGCATGCTCTGGATTTACCTAAAGAATGTTGAGTTCTAGCCATAAAAAATGAAGCTCTTAATATTATAGAGATATTATACATCTGTAACAAAGCACATTAAAATCAACTGCTTCATAACAAAAAGCATTCATAATCTCAACACCTAGCCTATTCCTTGTCGATATTATTCCTGTATTATCTCTTTAAACTCTTTTGGCCTCTGCCTAAAAGAATAAAATGCCTGATTTTGAAATGTTTACGTTTGAAGAGGTGGTAGAATGATCTTTGCATGAAAGTAAAAGAATTTGTTTCCTAAGGGCTGTGGAACCGCCGAGTGCTTGAAGATCGTCTGCCAGGTTGGGCGGCTAGATCGCGGAAAGAGTGCGATCCTGTACGTGAAGTCTCTCCTGTGGACCGAGACCTTCATGAATGTGAGTAAACAGAGGTATAGCATTAAAAGCTAATGCACTTCTACAAAGAAATTAAGTCCTGGCATTTAGGGAATTGTCTCATTGTTATTTCCATACAGAAGGAAAACCAGAATCACTCTTATTCCTTGAAATCATCTGCTTCATTTAATGTCATAGAGTTTCCATATAAGAATCTTCCAATTGAGGACATCTTTAACTCTACATTAGTAAGTGCTTTTTTGTGGGAAATTAAATAAATGCACTCAGTTCAAATACTTTACGTACTATGTTTCTTAAACAATGTAATGAGAATTTAGCTGTTTTGATAATTTTTAAAAAATTGAGTCATTTGATGGACTTGTATCCTCCTTTAATACCTAGCCTATCCTAAGACAGCCCAGAATACCCCAGCCTCGCCTAGCCCAATTTCACTTCTGTCATGGAATTATTAAAATAGAACTTTTGTTCTACCATTGAGTCGTATGTATGCATAAGATTTCTTAGTGTGTGCTAAAATTTTATGGGAGAGATTCTAAATTTCTAAAAATATCCCCCACAAAGTTAGCAAGTTGGAAATGAACTGCAAGTGTAGAAATTTTGAAGATCTTCAGTTTGAGAATTAAAAATAAGATCAAGATGAAATAAACTAGTTTGGGTTATTTAAAAATCACTTCATAGGCAGCCATAGTTAACCTACTGTAAGGAGTTCTGTGTATGCATACGTTTATTACCATATTATGATCACTAAATTATCATATGCAAAAAAAGACAATCACATGAAAACCAATGAAATGCAGGATAGTAGTCAAATACGTGTTGAATAAGTGAGTGATTTTTAAAACTCAAAAGTGTTTTTCCCCCACAGGTTACCACTAATGTCACCTGGGGCATTCAGCCAGCACCCATGCCTGTGCCTGTGTGGGTGATCATTTTAGCAGTTCTAGCAGGATTGTTGTTACTGGCTGTTTTGGTGTTTGTAATGTACAGGGTAAGTAATGGAATCAGGAAAGATGAAAGAGAGGGAGGGACAAAGGAGAAGCAGGGGAAAGGAAAGAAAGCAGCTGATGGAAGCGGGGGCCCTGTGATTTTGGATGTGTCACGAGCATTACTGATGACTTGAAGGAAGAGAAGCTATACTGTCAGTTAAGTTTTCTTGGTTATAACACCCAAAACAGCCAAACCAAACCCAATGTCTTTGATTCCGACTCATAGCAACCCTGCAGGGCAGACTAGAACTGCCTCACAGTTTCCAAGGAGTGCCTGGCCAGATTAGAACTGCCAGCCTTTTGGTTAGCAGCTGTAGAACGTAACTACTACACCACCAGGGTTTCTGTAATCACTCAAATGTATTTTAACATTTTATACCAGTAATGCAGCAATGTTTGTTTTTCTGCAACTGACAGATGGGCTTTTTTAAACGTGTTCGGCCACCTCAGGAAGAACAAGAGAGGGAACAGCTTCAACCTCAAGAAAATGGCGAAGGGAACTCTGAAACTTAACTGTGATGGTTAATTTATCCTACATCCTGACCCGTTAGAATTACAGTTTCAAATTCCTTGATGAGGAATAAAGTCCAAGGCTGCACTGCTGTTGATGACCATTGGTGTTAACCACAAAATGACAGCAATATGTGTCAAACTTTTCTTTATAAATAAGTTCAGACATACATTTAATATGCATCAGCTGACTAGTGTTTTTAGTTATTTAAATGATAAAATTTCAAGTGAAAATTCTTGATGTATATAAGATAGGTAGTGCCTGAGTTACTACTTTATATAAAATAGGACAATTACTTACAATTTACTGTTTGTTACTTAGTATGTTGGATTCTGTTGTTTACTATTTTCATCATTGTTTTAAAGCAATCCGGATTTGGAGCCTAACATCCATATTTTTTGTGCAGGTACTTAATATTAGTGCACATTACACTACAGTTGATTTTTCAAGCTACTAAAGACTTTATAGCTGCATGAAAATGGGTTTTATTATCACATCATGATAGGTACAATTTTTAAAAAAATAAACTCATTGCCATCAAGTTGATTCTGACTCACAGTGACCCTATAGGACAGAGTAGAACTGTCCCATAATTTCCATGGAGTGCTTGGTGGATTCAAACTGCTGACCTTTCGGTTAGCACCCGTAGCTCTTAACCAGTTTGCCCCCAGGGTAGTTTGTTTTAAAATAGCAGTTCGGTACATGCTATTACATTTTTATTTATATTTAATCTTCAACTTATTTAATTACATATTAACTTGTAAAGGTGAAGTTCTAGGTGCTTAAAACTTAGTTTTATTATCAAAAACACCTCCTTTGTGTAATAATTTAATTTAGCTAAACATCAAGACACTTAAAGCCATGTGGCGTTGGAATTCACTTCCTAAATAACATCTATTCCATTGTTTTGTTCTGGCTATTTACAATAGAAAAAAGAAAGTATTTTAATTAAAAGACTGAGTTTGTAGCTCTTTGATATAGTTGCTTATTAGTAGTATGTTCTTAGATTAGAGCACAGTTTTTCGTTGGGATTAATTTATTTTTCTCCTGTATGTATACTTTTCCTTCTGTTTCCAAAACTGTAGTTGAGAATGGTTCAAGATCAATGAGGAATCCCTACAACTTTGGGGAACCATGCTCTGCCACTCCTCCACCCTCCCACCCAATGAGAAATGCTTGAAACCAAAACTCTCCTTGGTTTACTTCTAGCAATAGCCAAGTGCCGTCGAGTCGGATTCGACTAGCAATAGCATAATGCAAATCACATAGCTCAGTTTAAGCAAGGTAATTTATAAAACCAGTCCCAGCTATCAGTGTGACTTTTAGAAGATATTTTTATAACCAGCGTGTTACTGAAAACCTTTTTCATCTTCTGGAGTTTGTTAACACAAACTGCTTTTCTAAAATCTTTATTAGAGCAGTGCAATTAGCAGGTGTAGTTTTATATGCCTTTAGGGTGGTGACTCTTCTAGAGAAACATGTGATTCATTCGCAGTTTCTCAAGGCCTAGGGATGACTATCAATTATACCTATTTTTGTGCAATTACATCATGTTGTACATTGGAAATTGAGAGTTTAATAGCTTTTTAACTGCTGTCCTCATTAGGCAATGATAAATATTTCCCTTAAATAACAGACTATTTTTCTATGTTTTAAAATAATTGAAATTCATCTTGCCATGTCTTATATTATAATTCCCTGCACAAGTGGATAAACCAATCTTGAGAATTTAATTGTAAAATAGGAGCACATTTAGGTGAGTTATACAAGTTAGAGCATTAATCAGACCCTATATTCAGATTTAGTCATTTTCAAAGTTTATGAAGTTTGGAGTACAGATTTTATTAGTAGCTTAAAAGATCATATTCAGTAAGTATTTTTATTACCAATAACTTTACAGTTTTTTTAAAAAAAAACTATTTTTATCATAGGAGCAACTATATACAACTAGTAAGTTTGCCGCCTAGTAAGCAATCATTCCTGAAAACACGTTGGGTAGATATTCACTGCCTGAGAAATGTGTTCATATTTGCTTTTCCAGTCTCTTTTATGACCTGTAGGTATAATCTTAAAAGGTATAATCTTGAAAGATACCATAATTGGAAATTAACATGTTTTAAATTGCCTTTAAAAAATGTAGTTTTAAGTAATTATTTGGATTTTTCTTTCCTCAAAATGAAAAATTATACCTATAAAAATATGGTAGAAGTATGATTTGAAAGCCAGCTTTTTGAAGAATATGTTTGGGAAAATGTTGAAATGCTTTTTTACTTTAAAGTAGCACACGAATGTATTTGATTAAAATATTTTTAAAATTCTATGAAAAATACGTATTTACTTTTCTGTTATTTAAACTTCACTATATTTGTGATTTATCAAGAATTAAATCCATTTTAAAGTGTAAAATTCCTAAAAACTGAGTCAGTTTTAAAATACATATGGATAAACTAGAAATATATAAAGTATTTGATATTGATAAGAACTCGTGATACTGTTTTTTTTTAAAACATATATGGGCACTTAATCGAGAATTTATATCTTGAAAAAAAATGTGTGAGGGTGATTATCTCCTTCTCTTCACCTTCTCTTTTATGACTGATATGACTATACTTCTCATTAAACCTTTAACGATTCCAAAGTGTAAAACAATCAAAATACCACTGCCACAGTTCTGTTATTAAACTTCTTTTTCACTGTAAATTCTTATTAACATTACTTATGTTTATGCAAAGGGAAAATTCAAATATTAGTTTTAGAAGTTACACTGACTTCTGTGAGAGGACTCAGAGAGGTTTCTGATAATTGAATCATGATGCTAAAGATTTCTGTGGCTAACTGTGGTATATAATAGATCAGCTGGTTTGTTTAAGTCAAACAGAATGTGTAAGTTGATAGCTGTTCTTACATTGCAGAGTGTTATGTTAAGCCAGGGAAGAGTAAATCATCCTTGGGATATCTGTCTCTAACCATTATCTATCTCAGAGTCACCCTGTTTGTACTCTTAGATATCTTGTATAGCTAGTAGTTTCCTAAATAAGAAAAAAATACAAAATTTGCCACTTGAATATAGGATTCAAAAAGAAATGAAATGACCCTAATACTGAGTGTTTCGGAGTGCATCCCTTTTAACTTATTGGTGGTAGGCTAGTTTCAGATATGAACCTATATGGACATGAAGCTTATTACAAGGTAATTTCTGATATGTAATGAATTTCTTGGGACAGGTACTGAATTTTTTATTTTTGTTGTCATTGTTCTCATGTGCAATATAACAGTGTAAACAAACTTAATTTTAAAGTCATTATTAATATAGTAAACCTAATCTAAGTGGAGATGACTAGTGTTTTTGTTTGTTGTTGGTTTGTTTGTTTTTGTTTTTCCAAGAGGCAGTGATTCTGCTGTGGCTATATAGGCGACACTGTTTACCCCTAAAAGGTCCATCCTACATTTTGAGTCCATATGTGAGCTGTCCGCCACCAGTTTTAAAACACTTTCAAATATGTTAAAGTAACTTGGAAGCTGTGTATATCAAATTAATATGATACATAGGTGACATAGAAAGTAGTTTTCTTTGTTTAGCTTCTCTTGTGATCACCCACATTGGGTGAAACATAAATCAAGTGTATTCTAAAATTTATCCTTTGCTAACTTGATTTGGGTTAGTGAAAACTGGTACTGTGTTCCAACTTTTCAGTGTGTAACTTGTGACTATACAATAAAATGGAGCATGTGATGCCACTTCTGTCTGTCGTCTTTGTACTTTCCTTGTATATTCTGTTTTGTAATCACATTAACCAATAACAGTGCACTAACAGCATGACCTGAATAAGATAATATACCTCTCTAGTAGTCTGAATTTAAGAGTGTTAGTCACTGGAAGAAAGAAAACACAAAAAAGATCAAAAAACCTAACATTAAAATATGTCCTTAGAAAACTAAATATGTACTTGAAATATAACAATCCTTCATTCTGAACAAGCTGAATTATTCCAATTTTATTACACTAACCTTTATTATTTTTACCTCATTAGATCACTTCAAAAATGAAGACTTGCCTCTTTATACCTTTTCTTTACACATCTGCAATTTAGTACATAACCACATACCTTTAATAATACAGAATGACAAAAATAATGCACATACCTTTTAAAGTTCATTAAACTCATAACTTCAAATGTTTGTTCAAACAAAGCATAAGGCTTGCAGGAAAGCATTTCACAATGTTCTGCCAACAGATTGGTGAATTAGTGTGTCTTTTTGAATAAGATGTCAGTGGATTGTCTGTTTATCCAAAAAAAACTTATATTTGCAAAAGTGAGATACACTTGTTGAAAAGCACTCTGATTTTAGTTCCAAATACAATTTAAACTTAATGACACACTACATGGATGAGCATTACTGTGGAAATAAAGCCTTATTAATGGAAATTTTGATATAAAGTACTTCTTCATATAAAGTCCAGTAGTTCACTTTCCATTGAGTAGAAAGGGATAGTTTTTGTGTGGCTGAGAGATGAGCTGTCTCTTGCCAGCCATCTGCTGTTAAAGTGACTCCGGAAGGGTGTAGCTTAGCACAGACATGACATTAATACTGGTTTTCTCACTGAGTATGAAAATTGCAGTTTTTGTTCATTGTCTTTGGAGAGCTTTAGATTTGTACTCTTCCTTCTCACCCTCAACTATGAATGCCTGCTGTCCTTTGTTGTTGCTTAAAATAAATAAATAAATGCAGGCATAATCTGCACCGTGACAGAAATGCGGGGTTTCAGGCTTCAGTGGAAGACACTCGCCATCACAGTGCGGCCCTCTCTGAGACAAGAAACAGTTTACTTCTGTCAGCAGCGGTATCTGTACAGCAGCATTTATATTAGAAAAAAATTTGCTGTCAAATTCCAACTCTGGGACCCTAAATGACAGAGGAAGTATATGTATGATTTTACACCTTCCTTTTTGATGGCTTGTGAACTGTGTTTTTGGAAGACAATGAAGAATTTCTAACATTCATGATTATACTGTATTCAGCACGAAGTCTTATCATGGGTCATTAATCTGAAAATAACTTCTTTGGTTTAACTGGCATTTTTCATCCCTTTGTAAAACACTGATACCTGAGGTCCATGCAGTTAGCAGGATACACATTCTATATTGTTTTTGACCCTAGCAGTTGGCTGGTGTGTGCCCAAAGTCAGTCAGGTCGGTCAGGTCGGTTTATTTACAAAATTGTTACTGTCAGCTCTGCATGTTACAAAGGAATGATGAAAGTGTGAAAGAACTGTGTTTTTCTACTAAAGTTAAATAATTGTGAAAGACTAAAAAAGATTTTTGCAGGAAAAACAGGTAGCTGTAATATTAAGCATGGATAAGAAAAATTGAAATATATGGGAAAAAATTAAAAATATCCAGAAGGAGTTGGCATTTGAATTGTTTAAGAGCTCATTCAACTGAAACTGTAAATCATGGTGCATTTTAGCCATGGCTCATGACCCAAAGCCCTGAAATATGGGTTGACTGACACACAAAGAAAAATCCCTGTGTTCATTGTGTTTGGTGAACAAATACACATTTATTTAAAGGTAAAATAGGGATTTAAGACATAACAGATACACTGATTTTTGTCACTTGACTTTTTAACCAACATCTTGTATGTACCAACTACTAGCCCAGAGTGCATCAGAGACTATGTGCAGAAATGAAGCATAAGCTATTTAAGTACGAGTAATTGTATAAAGCCAGAACAATAATGCCCTATAATGACCGCTTGGAATATACTTACCAAAGAAATCTTGACCACAACTCCTTCTGCTTTCTGGTCAAAGTAATCAAGACAAGGATATTGAAACCAAGCTGAAAAACCCCAAGCAGCTCATGTACATATTAACTAGTACACATCACCACATAGTTTGACATAGAATAGGTTATCACCATACCATTGGGTGGGGACCCACCTTCCAGTTGTTGACATCTGTAACGGCAAACTTGAGTGGAAACATGTCACCAGCCCCACTGGACCTGATTAACACATGATGCACCACTCTGGAACAGAGCCAGTATGACCCAGGGGGAGGGGGCACTCATAAAAGCCTAGCTGCCCCTACCAGCGTGTGGTTAACATCCTGTCCAACCAGGCACCACTGTATGCAATACTGCTGTCCTGTTCTTTTTCGGTGAATAAACTAGTATCTCTTGGATGGTCTCCTGGTCAGTGTTTTTTGGTCTCTCAG
Organism: Heterohyrax brucei; assembly: GCA_028571685.1. Taxonomy (NCBI): domain Eukaryota; kingdom Metazoa; phylum Chordata; class Mammalia; order Hyracoidea; family Procaviidae; genus Heterohyrax; species Heterohyrax brucei. Next base: position 94,588,612 of record CM053146.1, read on the forward strand.
CAACCAGACACTGAGAAGCATTTGTATCATTGGGAGTAAATCCTAACAAACCAAAAGTAATGGAGCATTTTTAAACTGTAAGCATTCTTGATTGGTGAATGTTGTTATCTCTTTAAATAGTCCGTAGTGCTGAAGAATTTAATGTACTCTATTTACTGGCAGCCATCATTCAGGGCTTTGCCTCCAAGATCAGCTTGAATATATTACAGTTGAGTTTGCCACCATGAGGGTGGACTACGGAAATCCTGGCAGTGCTCTTTTCCTCCTGATCTGCCAGTCAGGTTTTTGGAACCATTTCCATTTTTTTCCTATCTTCTCTCCAGGAGCAGATGTAATGTGGAGGAAAATGAAATAAAAACAGCTTGAGGAGACCACTGAAGGCTCCCTGCATTCAGCTCAGAAATCCCCTTGTCACCAATAGCTCCTGTTCACACTGGCAGGTGAGGGAAACCAGTGATGGAGCAGGCAGTGACAGAGCACCAGTGTTCAGTGCAGGCGAGTGGCTGGGGGGCACTCACTTGTGAAATATTTTTCTAAATATCGTATTTTTTTGTTTGTTTAAAAGTCAATGCAAGCTTGTGACAAAAGTTTCAAGCAATTCACAAGGATATATTTCTATAGTGTTAGTGTAGCCTCTCTGAACCTAAGTGTTTGCATTTGCTGTAAGTAGGGTGATGACAGCTATGTTGCAGAGTTGTGAGGATATGATGAGATAATGCATGTAAAATGCCCTTTATTATTATAATTACTCTGTGGGTACGTGTCTTAGTCATCTAGTGCTGCTGTAACAGAAATACTACAAATAGCTTTAAAAAAAATCTGTGGTGTCAAATTTCAGTAGGCTGCAAGTCCAAATTCAGGGCATGAGCTCCAGGGAAAGTCTTTCTCTGGTGGCTCTGGAGGCAATCCTTGTCAATCTTACCTGGAATGGAAGCTTCTGAGGCTCAGGGCCGCTGGGTCCTTTGGACATGGAGTGCTACTGGCACTGATGCCTGGTAGTATGATGTCCCCAACAGTCTGCTTGCTTCCCTTTCCTCAAATATCCCAAGAGACTGCCTCAAGGCACAATACAATCTTACAGACTAAGTCCTGACTCACTAACGCAACAACTGCCCATCCTCACTAACATCACAGAGGCGGGATTTACAACATATGGGAATAGAACAATCCCAGGAATCATGGCCTAGCCAAATTACTCCATACATTTTTAGAGGGACACAATTCATGACAGTACTATTTTCATACCTTTCACCGAAGAATAATTTTATACTCCTGAGAAGTTTCTTCTTTTCCAGAGGGTTAGAAATGCTGGGAGGGGCAATGCTTAAAAATGGTGAGGGTGAAAAGGGACACCATCCAATCATACAAATGAGATGAATCAACCATGTTGATCAGTGGGATGGTATCACAGATCACATTCAAATTGTACTAGCTCATGTACAGGGACTACGAGTGAACAAGCCCTGGGCCATTACTCCTGACCTGTTTTTTTCAGTCTGTATCATGAATTCATCTTGATAATGTCATAAACAGCCACCCAAAATTTCAATCTGGGTATTTGGGTGTCTCACTAGATATTCCCATTTCCCCCTTTTCCTTACCGATCAATCCAGCATCTCTGTTAATTGTAGCCCTAAAGAGTGAATGTCCCGACACTTCAGTCTTACAAGCCTTGGACGTATCTTCGTGAGTTTCTTCAAACACCTTTGACTGGCCCTCTTTCTCATCCAGTCCATCTTCTACTAATCCATCCTCCATACTGTTAGTGATGTGATCCTTCTAAAATGAATGGCTGATAACAAGTCTCTTCCTTAGTTTGAGTAGTTTATAGTCACTTACAGTGTGAATTTCAAGCGTTTAGTGTCCTAGTTACCTAGTGCTGCCGTAACAGAAGTAGTACAAATGGTTTTAGAGAACAGTAAATAGATGTTTTCACAGCTCAGGAAGGTTCTTGTGTGCTGTCGCGTTCATTCTGACTCATAGCAGAACGATGTGACCAAGTAGCCCCCTGTGGTTTCCTGGCTTTACTCTTTAAGGGAACAAAGCAGAAGGCCAGGTCTTTTCTCCTGAGGGAGCTGCCAGTGGGTTTGAACCATCCACCTTCAGTGACCACTGGGTTAGCAGCCAGGCACTGAAACACTGCCCCACGAAGCCAAACACCAAACCCATTGCAGTCAAGTGAACTCTGCTCCTGTTTAGGAGGGTAGAAGTCTGAACTCAAAACACCGGCTCTAGCAGAGGGCTGTCTTCTGGGAGATCTTCAGTTTTTGTAGACCTAGCATCCTGGATTTCTCACTGACTGCCGTGTGTTACGTACTTTCTACTCCACCTGTGATTGCATCTCTGTGCCTAATCTCACATTTCAGAAGTAAGTAAATTTAAGACAACACTGTATTAACATGGCCCTGTTAACTTAGCAAGAAAAACCCTATTTCCAAACAGTCACGTCTGCAGGCACACCTGAAACCCACTGCCGTCGAATCAATCCCCATTCATAGTGTAGCAACTCTACAGCAGAGGGTAGAACTGCTGTCGTCTTGACACAAGCAGACTGCTACTTTCTCTCCAAGAACAGATGGTGGGTTTGAACTAGTAAGGAGCAGCTGGTGGATTCAAACTGTAACCTTTTGGTTAGCAGCCAAATGCTTAATCATTGCATTACCAGGTGTCCTTCCACAGGGATGGGAGTTAGGATTTACAACGTTTATCAACAATTTGATGATAACACTTAGTATCTAAGTTTACTACAGGAGTTAACATACGCAAAGGGCTTCAACAGTGCCTGGCACGTAGTGCTGTAGAAGCGTTTGCTATCATGACAATGATGATGATGACAACGATGACCTCCTGGTCCCTATTCTCCTTTTCAGTTTCAAACACTGCCATTCCCTTCTGCTACAATCATTTGCTCGTAGTTTTCCAACCACACTGTGCTGTAACGCACCTCTGGGATTTTACACCAATGTTTTGAACTCATTCCATTTCAAACCACTGCTGAGAATTTGCATTTCTAACAAGTTTCCAGGTGATGCTAATACTGCTTTTTAGGGGCTGGTCCTGGGAATCAGAGGAGTGTGTCTCTAAATTTATTATACATAATCACCTGGAGATCTTGTTAAACTGTAGATTCTGATTCAGTACATCTGGGGGTGGAAATTTAAATTCTCAGCAGTGTTTAAACCAGAATGAATCAGTGTGAAGCTTTGTTTCACACACATACTGCACCACTTTTTACATGACCTGGTTTTGCCTATCTTTGGAACACTTACTCTCTTATAATTACCTCTTCCTTATCTATCTGGGGTTTCATAGGCTCCTTCCATAAAGCAGGTAGTTAATTTCCTCCAATTTAATGTATGGATTGTAATTTCTTTTTTCTTTTCATTGTGTTTTAGATGAAGATTTAGTTTCTCATTAAACAATACATATCTTGTTTTGTGACCCTCTTCCAACCCTATAACCTATCAACCTTCTTCCATCTCAACCTTAGGTTCTCCATTACCAGCTTTCCTGTCCTCTCCTGCCTTCTCCTACTTGTCAGTGGACTGATGTGCTCACTAAGTCTCATTTTATGGGCTTGTGACACAGTGGCTTCAGCAATGGCTCAGGCATAATTACCACTGTGAGGATGGTGCAGAGCTGGGCAGTTTTTCTTTCTGTTGGACATAGGGTCACTGGGAGACACAACCATCTCGAAAGCACCTAATAACAACAATCTTCAGCTGAAGGGGAACCAAGAGTGACTTTCGTACTGAGTTAAAAGGGTGTCAAGGGCCATACTGTCAGGGTTTCTCCACTGTTTGGTAGACCACTATGTCTGGAATTTTTTTTTTCTTGTTCATGAGTATTTCTCCAGCTCTGCCTGGGACCCTCCACTGTGATCCCTGTCAGAGCAGCCAGTGGTGGTTGCTAGGTACCAGCTAGCTGTTCTGGACTCAGTCTGGTGGAGGCTGTGGTAGTTTGAGTCCATTGGTTCTTCGGAGTAATGTTTCCCTTTTGTCTCTGGTTTTCTTCATCCCCCCTTGCCCCAAATATGTTGGGACCCATGGAGTATCTTAGATAGCTGCTCACATCTTTTAAGACCCCAGATGCCACTCATCAAAGTAGGATATAGAATTTTTCTTTATAAAATATGTCATTTGAGCTGGATCATGGTCCTCAACCCTCAGCCCAGTAATTACGTCGACCACTCAGAGTTTGGATGTGTCTATGATGCTTCCATGACTTTACCTTGATCAAGTTGTGGTTACTTCAATATTACGTACTGTCCCACTCATCACCAAAGTAACCGCTTATCTACTGTCTATTTAAGGTTTTTCCCTCCCCGTCTCCCCCCTCTGCCATAACTATTAAAGATAGTTTCTTTCTGTGTATGAACCTTTTTTACGAGTTTTTATAATGGTGGTCTCATACAATATTTGTCCTTTTGTAACTGACTTAAGAGATCTGATAACTAAGTCCATGGACTTAACTGTTCTAAGTGCTTACACACCTCGTCGCTGGATATCACTAAGATCACCATCGAAGTACTGCCCTTGGGAATCCATGCACTGATGCTAGCACCTAGTCCACCTTTCAAAGCAATCTTGGAATTCTTTCTGGAATGGCTATTGTGTACCATGGCACTGTGGCAAATTCGAAAATTTAGTTGTATAGCTGTCTGCGAGGGAGTTTGTAGCCAATAAACAAATAACTGTATTGGAACACCCTCCTTACCCACCTGATCTGATCCCCAATGACTTTTTTCTTTACCTGAAAATAAAGGAAATATTGAAAGGAAGGCATTTTGATGACATTCAGGACACCAAGGGTAATATGATGACAGCTCAGATGGCCATTCCAGAAAAAGAATTCTAAAACTGCCTTGAAGGGTGAAGTAGGTACTGGCATCAGTGCATAGCTTCCCACAGGGAATACTTCGAAGGTGACAGTAGTGATAGCAATGACGTTGTGAACTTGTCAGACCTTGTATTTCACTCAGCATAATTTCCTCAGAATTGATTCATGTTGTGAAATGTTTCACGTATTCCTCATCGTTCATTATTGCTGGGAAGTATTCCATTGGGTGTGAGTACCGTGGTTTGTTTATCCGTTGCATACTTTCTTTATGTGTTCCTCTCTCCTTCCAGGTGGTGAGCTCCTAGATGCAGGGGCTGATTGTATGTATTCCAAGCACCTAACTAAATGCTGGCACTAGTAAGCATATAGTAAAATATTTGTTTAAACAAATGAAAAGTATAGTCTACAATTTTAGGCAAAGGCAATTGAGAATACTTTTGTGAAAGAGGAAAAAAAAAAGCTTACTTGTGCAGAAAAGGAAAGTCAGAAGCTGGAAAGGCACAGTTTAATTTCTAGCTAAAACCAGTGGTGGCCCTGATATATGTTTAAGGAGAACTTGGCTTTGGAAATAGGATGCCTGGGATCCAATCTCAGATCTCCCTCATATGTTGGATCTATGCTCTTCCATCAGTAACGTAACCAGTTTTCTCAGCTTTCTTATATATAACATAGGGATCGTAGTAGTAACAAATATTATTAGTAAACCGAACAACTTACTGTTTGCAAGGATCCATTATCCAACAGTAATGAAGGTTTGGGTAGCCTTTGGCCACAGCCAGCTAAACAAACAAACACACGTCCACCGAGTCGGGTCCTACTTACAGAGAGTCTGTAAGTCAGAGTGGAACTGCTGCATAGTTTCTAAGGATCACCTGGTGGATTTGAACTGCCAACTTTTGGGTTAGCAGATACAGCGCTTAACCCACTATGCCACCAGAGTTCTCCTAACTAGCTAAAGCAGGGTCGAAAGGGACAAGTATCACTGAATAGGTAGGGCAGAAGAGGAGGAAGTAGCTATTGTGTGCCTCCCCCCATTTTTTATTCTATGCTAATTAAAGTTCAGTTTGAAAACAAACGAACAGATACCGCTCTCCTAGGACAGACACGTCCCGTACTCATTTGAGGTCTCTTTCTGGGGAGTTCGAAGATACTAGTCCAGAGAAAAATGTGTGTGCAGGTGTACTTTGTCGCAAACTTACGAAACATGAATTGGCCTCTTGGTTACTCCAAAAAGGAGAAACAAGAACCTGTGCACTTAGAAGTATTAAATATTTTTTGATTCGCTACTGTATGCTTAAAACAATCTAGTCTTGATCTGCTAGTGCCAGATTAAGTGCGGTATGAGGGGAATCAATGTACTCCAGGGACAGGTGAGGGGAATTTTATTCCACTTACTGCAAAAGTTTCCAGTTCTCTGTAGGGGCTGGGAAATCTCACGGTCCACCAGCTACCAGAAAGTCTTCCCATTCTCACTGATCTCCTAAGTCTCTACCCAGCACAGGATCGGCAGCCAGCACCTCGGCTAGCGAGCAACATCAGAAGACAGGGGTGGGGAAAGCCGCGGGGCGCAGGGCGCGCGCACCCGGCTCGCCCCTCCCCGCGCGTCACGTGCGCCAGGATGCCCACTCCCCCACTCTCGCCGTGCGTCCCCTCCTCCCTTCCTCCTCCTCTGCCTCCTCCCGGCGGTGAGAGTAGATTAGGCTGACCGCGCGAGCGGGAGCGAGCGACAGAGCGGGCGCGGCCGGGAGCCCGCAGCCCTGGCGCCCGCCGCCTCCGGGAGCCCCGCAATATGCCGCCGCAGCCCCCTGGCTCTTGGCCATGGCGAGGCTCTGCCGGCCGGTCTCCTGCACTCTGCTCCTCGGCCTGGCCGCAGTGCTGCTGAAGGCGCGGCTGGTCCCCGCGGCCGCCAGAGCCGAGCTCAGCCGCTCCGACCTCAGCCTTATCCAGCAGCAGCGGCAGCAGCAACAGCAGCAGCAGCAGCAGAGGGAGGAAGCTGAGGAGGAAAGGCCAGAGGTGCCTGAGGCATCGTCCAGCTCGCCTGTTCCAGGTACGTCTCGCCAGTCCAGGCTTTTCCGTTTCCACCGGCGATGTTAACTGGCATCTCTGGCTTCTTCACCCCTTGGCTGTAGCCAGATTGCTTGCCGTCGCCCATTTCTCCCCGAACCCCATCTTCCGAACCTGCCTGCCCAGGTCTGAATCCCTGCTGTGGTGTTGGGAATCTGCCCTTTGGACGTTGAGCTTTCTGGGAAACGCGGAGCAGCACTGCAGTGGGCTGGGGAGGGGTCGAAAAAGGCGGGAGGTGGGTCATTGCCTGGATTGATCTGGTTCTTCTCTCTCCCTTCTCCCTGAATCCTTCCATTTGCCCTGGGAGTGTCTGTACCGACGGACACACACACTTCCCCAATCCCTTTAGCATTTTGTTCTCATTTTCTTTCCAAGAGACCGAAGAATCTTGCAGTAGACACCCACACACCCTTTTCACCATCTCTCCTCGTGTGCTGTATTTATTTTTAGACCTAGAGAATGAAATTTTGATTTATTTTATTATGTATTTCTGCTTCCCCTTATCCCAGGAAGGATATAAGGCAGTTTGCTAAAAGATCTTTCGTATCAGATGAGACAAAACGAAATAGGAGATTATAGTTGAAGAAAAGGGGAAAGGAGAAAGGACAGATAAAATAAAGCCCCAAGTGATGTTAGGACAGCAAATACTTGACCTCAGAGACGGAAATCTCCTTTACTTGTCGGTAGAACTTAAATGAAGCGAATTTTTGACACTATTCAGTGGAAGTGAGGAAATAGTCCTGTAGTGTATATGGCCCCGAAGGTCTCCCAGTTGCTGCTTAGCCCCTTGCTCCCCATCCCACTAAAGCTCTTCTGGCAAGCAAAGAGATGGTATATCCATTTGAATAGCCTCTCACCAGCCCTCACTACATTCTTCAGCTGTAGATGCTGGAAATGAAATAGCCATCAAATTGCTGGCAGGTGAATTTAGGTTTCTGCAAAACCAAAGCAAATTCTATTATAACGCTTGTTTTTGTTTTAAAATCCTGCCTAGTAAGAATGTACAGGATTTCGAAAATGAGATTTTAAAGAGGGGAATCAACGTCTTATTTTGTATTGCGTCCTCCTCATCAAAGAGCAATACTCAGGCAAGCCAGCTGTGACTCATGACAGCCAGGATGATTTAATTTATCAGAGTGCTCTGTGCATAGAATGAAATCACCGAAGTGTGCAGGAAATCATGTGTTTCTAACACCCTCTTAAACCAATTAATAACACTCAGATGTGGCTAGAAAGTCGTGAAAGATATACAGTGTTCTGTGATTTTCCTCAGTTTTTGTGACTGAAAAGGGTAGCAGTATGGCTTGGGGAAAGCTCCTGTAGACAGGCTGTTCAGGGAACTTAGGGAAACTGGGTATAGGACAGTGACTCGGAACCTGTCTTCACTACATCAGGGATTTCCTAAATCTATGAAACAGAAGTTTAGAAGAACATTGTTGGTTTTATGGTTTACAATGTATTTTTATTTCAATTTGTTTTCTTTCAGGAATATTAGTTAAATGGGGTCTGACTACAGTGGTGCAGATATTGTGATGAGGGTTATGAGTAACTACAATAATATGAAACCTTTCACATAGAGCACCTAAATTAAAATATTTGTTTTCTGCCATTTTGCAAGGAGATATTTTCCAAAAGGATGATTGTTTGGGGACCTAATAATGTTGGTCATGTTTATGTTTTGGATTACTTATGATAAGGAACCACCATCCAGTAATTGGAGCCCTGGAGGCACAGGTTTTAAGAGCTAAGGCTGCTAACCAAGAGTTCGCAGTTCAGATTCAGCCTCTCTGCTTTGGGGCAGTTCTTCTCTGTTCTGTAGGGTCATTATGAGTAGTCAGAATCAACAGGAGAGCAACAGGTTTGGTGTGTTTTTTTTTTTTTTTTTTTTTTTTTTTTTGGTTTGGCATCCCATAGATTAAACTAGAGCCTGAAAACAACGTGTGATGATTGTGGCTTCTGCCTCAAAAACTAACCCCCAAGCCAACGAGCGGCAAACAGGAGAGCAAGTCCATTAACCCCTCTTTTGGTTACTGGAATATTGAGGCTTGTACTAAAACACAGCCTTCCAAGCAAGTCAAAGCTGCAGTACTTCTCCGAGCACAGTGTGATCTCTGAAGGGAAGTGGTCTTTCTGCTTTATCCTTTATTCCCCTACTTCCTGTTCTCTATACACAGCTAGAGTGATTCTTTCAAAAATGTTCAATAGGTTCATTTCTGCTCCCAACAGAATGGCTTCCCATTTCTCCTACGCTTGAAGCCTAGATCCTTAAAATGGCCAACAAAGGCCTAGATAATCTCCCCCAGCCTCCTCTCCTGCCCTCAGCTCCTGTGCTCACAGGCTAACCCGCTCCACCGTAGCCACCCTAGCCTGGCAATTTCTTGAATTTCCATGTTGGCTCAGGCCCTGTGCCTTTACATGTGCCATTTCTTCTGCCTGCAATTCTGGAACTTCATCTTCTTCAGGTTTTGCTCATCTGTCACTGAGAGACCTCTCCTGACTAGCTAATTTTAGGTTGTAATCTGCACACCCTTCAGCCTTACCCTGATTGATTCTCCTCTGAGGCACTTACAGCCATTCTTACAAGCCTGTCTCCCTTACTAGAATGTAAGCTCCGTGAGGGTAGAAACACTGTTTTTGTTGTATATTTCTGGTACCTAGAACAGTGCCTGGTACACAAGAAAGACTCCAGTGTTTGTTGACTGACTGCATATACGGGCATCAGGCTCACTTTCAGGATATATACTATTTAATGTCTTGTGAGATTTCTTTTGGAAATTGTTGTGTGCTATTGAATTGTTTTTAATGGGGGATATATACAAATAAAGTTAGGTAGAAATGTTTGTAAGCAGAAATTATAAAGTATTTAAATTTTAGATCTTTAATGTTAGTTAAATTCAGTGTTTTATCAATGCTAACTGTAGAAGACTAATTGATAGCAACATTTCAGTCACTCATTACCTTCTGTCTGCAGATTTAGTACATTTACAATCCTCTTATGACCTAGAAAAGTAATAACATACTTTAACTGCTATTAAAGCTGAGTTCATCTGTTGCCTCTGTGTGGTTTTCTGATATGCCTTGTGAGAAATTGTGGAATTTTACCCACACAAAATTTGGAAAACTAATAAGACACATTTCAGTGACATTTTTAGTGATTGATGCTATTAGTCCATAGTGAAAAAATTGACATTGACTTTGATTACTATTCTCTGGACTTTGTTATTATGAAATTGTATGTCTCTGTATTTAAACAAGAAGCAAGGAAGTGAGGTTAAGAAAAAGTTAAAAATGTGAGATTAAAAAAAAATCCAAATTGATATTCTGAAAGGAATTATAGTTTAAAGATGAGGATTAAAAAAAAAATCCATTTTCTCAAATTGTGAACACTGTTTTCTGAGAATAAAGATGAAGGTGGAGATCTGTCACTTTGGTTTTTTTCCCTAGTGTGTGCAGCTGTGGTTTCTGTCTCTGCAGCAGTATTGGCTACAAATGAATTTTTGAGGGACCAGAGAAGAATGAATCTGGGGACTGGTGGTAGCTGAGACAACCCTGTCATGTTCACTCTGATGGCCCATTAAATGGGAGACGTGCTGAGGGTGGGGATGAGGGGACCTGCAGAAAATAATGAGCTCCATTTTAAATTCTCCGTGTGAAGCTGGACACAGGGAATCTCCATGGATATATTTTTTCAGGCTATGAAAAATTTTGATTGTGCAGTGCAGAGGTCTACATTTTAAAACTTTCATTTTGCAAAATGTTAAATATGTACAAACTGTACATAACAGTGGCAATCCTGGTAGCGTAGTGGTTAAATGCTTTTGCTGCTAACCAAAAGGTTGGCAGTTCAGATCTGCCAGGTGCTCCCGGGAAACACTGTGAGGCAGTCATCCCGTGATCTGTAGGGTCACTATGAGTCCAAATAGGCTTGACGGCACTGGGTTTGTAAATAACAGTGTGTAAAATAATGCCCATTCAGTGACTGTAATTCTGCCATTACAATTTCACCCACGTCTCCACTTATTCTCACTATATGGGATTATCTTTTAAGTTTTTTTTTTAAGGTGAAATGTACATGCATGTATTATATACATACGTAGCCATACTATTTTGACAAATGGATATGCCTATGTAACCCTCACTCCTGTCAAGATATAAAACCTTTACATAACTCCAGTAAGTTCTATTATGCCTCTGTCACAAGCAGTCCCTACCTCTTAACCTGGGGAAAACTGTTTCTGCTTTTCTCTATTGATTAATTTTGTGTTTCTAAACCAAAAAACCTGAACACGTTGCCACTGAGTCCATTCGTACAACCCTGCAGGATGGAGTAGAACTGCTCCACAGAGTTTCCATGGAGCGGCGGGTGGGAACTGCCAGCGTTTTAGTTAGCCCCCCGGTGTCTAACCACTGTGCTGCCATGATTTCCAGAACGGAATAAAATGGAATTACATAGCATAGCAGCACTCTTTTGTGTCCACCTCTTTGGTATAATTTCTGTAGGTTTCATCCACGTGGCTTGTCCAGAAGTTTGTTCTTTTTTTATTTCTGGGTAATATTCTATTGTATGAATTGTCATAGTTTGGTTTTTCCCCTCTGATGGTAAACATGTGGGTTATTTGCAGTTTGGCTGTTGGGAATGGTGCAAATCTCTGTTATTACATTTTTATTTCTCCTGAGTAAATGCCCAGGAGTGGAATTGCTGGGTCAAGGTAGACATGCTTTTGAAAGTTAAAAGAAAAAATCTTTTTTCGTGTTATGTGTGGCAGGAAACTATTTAATAAAGTGATTAATTAAACATAATGAAACAATATAGGATATTATTATAAATTTTTTAACAGTCAAATAACTTGATTTAAACTTCTTGGTTAAGTAAACCTGCTGAAAATTCCCCATCTGTGAAAGTGTTTGTTTATTGTTTCTGTTCAGAAATTAGAAAATAGAAGGAGTACTATAACAAATAGACTGTCCAGAAGTACTCATGCTTTAAAGGCTGTATTCCCAGATGGGGTAATTATGATTTCTTTCCAGGATTTTAATAACCAAAAGGAGCTGTTTCTTTCTGTTAATTGTGGGTTGGAAAACACGTGCCGTTGTGTTGGATTTGAGTCTCGTTTGTTTTAGTGGTGATTTTACAGTATTCTTAATGTGACTGAACAGAAACGGTACCAAATATTTTTTTGGAGCAAGTTCATTTACCCCAAATACGTAAATATTGAACTTGACTCTCTTTTAATGTTCTGTCTGACTAGGTTAGCTGCACTACTGTTGTCATTCATTTACTGGCTTACTGTAATGTTTCTTAGTTTTTTTTTGGTCAGTTTCACATTACCTACTCTAGGCAGTAACCCTGTGTAATTGAATCTGACTTACAGCGACCCCAGAGGTCAGAGTAGAACTGCCCCCTAGAGTTTCCAAGGAGTGCCTGGAGGATTTGAACTGCTGACCTTTTGGTTAGCAGACATAGCACTTAACCCAGTATACCGCCAGGGTTTCCATGCTAGGCAATGGATGTAGTATTTTCCGTCTTCTGTTGTAAAAGGGAGCCTGTGGTGCAGTGGTGGTTAAGAACAGCTTCTAACCAAAAGGTTGGCAGTTTGAATCCACCAGCCCCTCCTTGGAAACCCTACTGGTCAGTTCTGTCCTGTTCTACAGGGTTGTTAATGGGTTGGGATTCGATTCTGTGGCACTGGATTTATTGGTGAAAATTGTGATTTGAAATATTTACCTGGCAGATTCTAAAACTATGAAAGCTGTATGTAGCAATGCAGTATATCGTGAACTTAAGAAAACAACTTCTGGTTATTTGGAGATTCTCTTTGGAGATGCCTCTTCGTGTAAGCACAGTCCCCATGCCCAAGACATAATCAAATTCTGTGCCTTTTGTATTCTTTTTATTTTCTGAGATTGTTTATGCCATAATGATTAGGTGATACTCTAAAATACTTATTGATGGTGTGTGTCAGTATAAAGGCTAGGTTGCTGGGCCTGAAATCAGTAATTAGGAGTGCTGTTTCACATAGGGCAGTAAGGGTCAAGAAAATGGTAATCATTTTTCATCATTACTAATGTGTCAAATCCAGTTTATTAACCTGGTAAACCAAGAATGTAAAATGTCTCAGTAATGAATTATGCATCTCTGAAATCATCACTTGAGAATTCATGTTAAATTCTCTGTAATAAAGCTTTGTCTCACATGAAAATTAAGGTTTAAAATTTCATTTATATAGGTGAGATATCAACTTCCTTTAAATGTAGTTTTTTTCCTCCTCAGGTACGTTTATGCCAGTATTATTGATTGTATTAAGTTCAGTTTTGTTTTTGTTCAGTAAATAACTTTTTGAAAAATGTTCTATTGCTGTTGATAATATACATAGGAAGACATATGTCATTTCACATTTCTACATGTATAGTTACTTACATTCTTCAAGTTGTGTAACAATTTTCGCACTCCTCTGGTTGTTCCTCCCCCATTAACATGAAGTCCTTGCCCCTAAAGTTCCTGTCTAGTCTTTCAAGTTGCTGTTGTGTCTTTGATCCCATATAGATAGATCTTAAAAGAACATAATGCTCAAGGCAGATAGTTTTTACAAGCTAAACTCAACTACTGTTTGGTTGGAAGACAACTTCAGGGGATATGTTTGGTTTAAGTTTTAAAGATTGGAAACCTGGTGGCAAAGTGGTTAAGTGCTGTGGCCACTAAACAAAAGGTCAGCCGTTTGAACCCACTAGGTGGGGCAGTTCTGCTGTGTGCTGGAGGGTCGCTATGAGTTGGAATCCACCTGAGAGCAGTGGATTTTCTGAATATTATCTCAGATACCAGTTTAAGAGCTTCATCCAACCCCCTTGGCTCCAGAAAGTCTGAAGTCTACAAGAATTTGAAATTCTGTTCTGAATTTTTCCCCTCTTGATTAGACTTCTTCTGTAGTCTGTAACCAAAATATTCAGTTATGGTAGCCAGGCGCCATCCAGTTCATCTGGTCTCGTGAGGAAGGAGGCGCTTGTTCATGGAGGCACTCGCCAACACATTCCGTGTCCTCCTCCTATTCTTGACTCTTCCTTCTTTGTTTTTCGCTCCCGGCAAATAGACACCAGTTGTCATGTCTTGGATGGCAGCTGATGAGTTTTTGAGACTCTAAGCACTAAGCAATGACTTAGGAGGTAGAGCAGAAGCATTAGATGGGCTTTTAGGCCAGTTGACAGGAATGTTCCTTGAAACCATGACCCAAACCTCCAAACCAAGGAACCAAGTCCCATGAAGTGTTTGGTTGTACATAAGCAGCCTCAGTAGCTGCTCTTTTTTTATTTTTATTTTTCTCATTGTAAATGTATAGCACAACTTTCAGCAATTCAGCTTTTTTGCAGATAGACACCTTACTGGTAGCAGCTATAGTAGTTTTCTATATAGCCCTGTCTTTAATCAGTCTGATTTTTTCCATCACCGTGAAAACCCTGTTTCCCTTTTGATCCTGCCCATCATAACCAATAAACTTCAGGCTGTACGTATTTGCTCTTTATTGGCTTTTTCTATAAGTGAGATCATGCAGTATTTGCCATTTTTGACTTAATCTACTCAACATAGTGTCTTTAAGCTCTGTCCACACTGTAACATGTATCAAAACTTTGTTTCGTCTACTGGCTGAATAGTATTCTGTTACAGGCATATACCTGCACTGCATTTTGTTTATGCACTCATCTGTTGTGGGTATTTAGGTTGTTTCTACCTTTTAGCTGTTGTGAATAGTGCTACAATGAACATTGGTGTACAGGTCTCTGAGTCTGCTTACAAGTGTTCTTTTTTTTTCAGTTTTGCTGTTAAAATTTTACAAGTTAGATTCTCTTTCAAAAATTTACTCACAAATTGTTTTGTGGCACTGACTACAGTTCTCGTGGTGTGTCAACACTCTTACCTTTCCTTTTTTATTGTGGAAACTTTTTTTTTTCAATTAAAAAAATGAAAGTGTACATACTCTGTGTTTACAATACTGGGTTAGGAGAAGTACACAAGTTGTGTCGAAGTCCCATTAATATTGATCTTCTTACTAATGTGTATTGTCACCAATTTCACCCTACCAAATTTCTAACAACTATCTAATCTAAACCCTCGCTCCTCGCCCTCCCGCTCTCCCACCCTCCCCACCCTTGTAGCTGTCAAAGAGTCTTTTCTGTTATGTATGAGTATGCTTTTGAGTTTTTATCGTAGGGGTCTCATATAATAATTGTCCTTCTGTCGCTGACTAGTTTCACTCAATATAATGTCCTCCAGTTGAGATCAAATTGAGAGATGTTTCCTGCTATCATCATTGTTCTGTATCAGTGTATAGTACCCCATGGAGTATATATACCAAAGTTTACCCATCCATTCTTCTGTTGTTGGGCATCTGGGTTGATTCCAACTTTTTGCTATCGTGGACTGTGCTGCAATGAACATTCGTGTGCATGTAGCAGTTGGTGTGAATGGCCTTGATTTTGTAGGATATATTCTGGGCAGAGGAATTACTGGGTCAAATGGTATATCTATATCCATTATTTTAAGGATTTTAATATTTTAATTGCTTTCCAAAGAGGTTGCAACATTCTGCAATCCCACCAACAGTAAAGGAGAGTTCCAATCTCTTCACAGCCTCTCCAACATTTATTGTTTTGCGTTTTTTGGATCATGGCCAATCTTGTTGACCCTGGATCCTCTGTGCCCATTCACCCAGTTTTCCTTCCCTTTTCTTCTGTCTCATCTTTGCTTTAGGGCAGGTATTGCGGGTTTGGTCTGAACTAACAAGGACTGCCTCAGCAGTGTGTTCTTGTTTTATAGGCCTGTCTAATATTTGGCTGAAAAATGGACTTCAGGAATGACTTTAGTTCTGAGTTGTTAGGGTGTTTGAGAGCCTTAATCTTGGAATTTTCTCCAGTTTCTGTAAGTCTGATCTTTGTGAGTTTGAATTTTGCTCCACATTTTTCTTCTGCAGTGTCTAGGACCCTCTATTGGGCTCCCTGTCAGAGTGGTTAGTGGTGGCACCTGGGGTCTGTCTAGTTCTAGGTTTAGATTTGCAGAGACTGTGGTTCATGTGATTCATTAGTCCTTTGGACTAATATTTTCCATGTATTTTTGGTTTATTTCATTCTCTTTTGTTATTAATATAGATATAGCTTAGCTGCCTGCTCACAAATTCAAGACTCCAGATGCTCCTCACCAAAGCAGATTGCAGAATGTTATTTTTATGGATTATGTTATGCCAGTTGATCTGTATGACCCCAAAACTAGGATCCCAAGCCCTCAGCCATCGTAACTCATTCCCTTAAGGTGTTTGAGTGTTTCTGTGACTTTCCTTTGGTCAGGTTGTGCTGACTTTTACAATGTGTGTTGTGTTTCTCTAACCACAAGTTTGGCAGTTCAGATCCACCAGGCACTCCTTGAATACTCTGGGTGTCAGTTCTACTCTGACCCCTAGGGTTGCCATGAGTCACATCTGACTCGACGACACTTGGCTGGCTTTGGCGTTGTGTTTCTCTTCATGAAAATTAACACTTGTTTATTATGTAGTTAGTGATTTACCACACCTCTCCCTTTCTTGTATCCATCAAAGACTTTTTCTGTGTGTAAATCTTTTCTAGAGTTTTTATAATAGTGGTCTCCCACAATGTGTGGACTTTTATGATTGACTTGTTTTACTCAGCATAATGCTCTTCAAATTGATCTATGTTGTATGTTTTGTGGATTCCTCATTGTTCTTTATTGTTGCATAGTATCCCATTGTGTGTGTATACTGTAACTTGTTTATCCGTTCATCCCTTGATGGTCATTTAGGTTGTTTCCATCTTTTTGCTGTTGTGAACAATGCTGCAATGAACATGGATATGCATGTGTCTATTCGTGTGATGGCTCTTATTTCTTAGGATACATTCCTGGGGGTGGGATTGCTTTATCATACAGTATTTCTGTTTTTAGCTTTGTAAGGAAGTGACATAGCATTTTCCAAAATAGTTGGTAGCATTTCGAATTTTTCAAAGCAGTTGACCAGCGTTCCAGTCTCTCTGAAGCTTCTCTAACATTTGTTGTTTTCTGTTTTTTAAATCTGTGCCGGTGGTGCAGAAAAAGGGGAATAAATAGAGCAGGTGTAGAACTCATTATGGTTTTCATTTGCATTCCTGTAATTTGTGCCTCAACATTTTGATGTGATGTGTTTTTATTCTCATTTGACTCTAGGAATTTTTTCGTTCCTTTTTGATTTCTTCTGTTACCCAGTTTTTTAAAGCAGGTTGTTTGATGTTTCTTTCCTTGCTCTTCCTGTTTTTGATTTCTGTTTTTATGGAATTGTGATCAGAGAGAATGCTTTATATTGTTTCATCATTTTGGATTTTATTAACGGTTGCTTTGTGGCCTAAGGAAACCCTATTGGCATAGTGGGTTAAATGCTATGTCTGTTAACCAAAAGGTCAGCAGTACAAATCCACCAGGTGCTCCTTGGAACTTCTATAGGACAGTCCTACTATAGCTATAGGGTTGCTATGAGCTATAGGGTTGCTATGAGTCTAATTGACTCAGCGGCAGTGGTCTTTTTGTGTGTGTGTGTTGAAATTGGTCTGTTATGCAGAATGTTCTATGTCCATTGAAAAAGAATGTATCCTTTGCTACTGTTGGGTGGAGTGTCCTATGTATGTCTATGAGACCCAGTTAGTTGATGTTCTATATGTCTGCTGAGTTTCTAGATGTTCTGTTCTGTGCTGAGAATGGTGTGTTGAGCTCTCCTACTATTAATGTGGGATTGTCTGTTTCTGTTTGTAGCTCGGAGTTTGTGTTATGTGTTTTGGTGTCCTCTTGTTGGGTGTGTGTATATTAAGTTTATGTCATCATGATGGATTGTCCCTTTAACCATTGTATAATATCCTTTCTTGTCTTTTATGGCAGAATTTGCCTGAAAGTCTAATATGTCCAAGATTAATATTCTTTTTTTGGTACTGTTTGCTTGATGCATGCTTTTTCTGTACATTGAAGTTAATGTATTTATGTCTTTGTATCCATAGTGTCTCTTTCCACAGTATATTGACGAGTATGTTTTTTTTTAATCTGTTCTGCCACTGTGTTTCGTCACAGGTACATTTAAAACATGTAGCACATTTAATCATTTGGTGTGATTATAGGTATGAGTTATTGTATCATATTGTTGTGCTTTTGAGGTGGGAGGGGGTTGCTGCCCTTTTCTTCACCCCTTTTACTTTCCTGTCCTGGCTTTCTTTTATAGATTTTGTGTTTACTGAGTCTTCATGTTTTTCTTTTCTTTATTTTGATGAGTAGGTTTGTTAACTTTTTTGGTGGCTACTTTGAAATGTACCCTTAACTTGGGAAAGTTTGAACCAGCCTTTCACTTGATGTTACCTTCCTGTCCATTAAAAAATTCTATACCTGCTCTGTTTATTCCCCTTTTTGTTTTGACATTGTAGTTGTTTACAGATTGACATCATTTTTTTCCTCTATTTTAACTCTGTTCAATTTATTTTATCATCGAGAGTCTATTCTATATGGGGTTAATTGATCTTGAATGTTCACCTTCCTCAGTCAGAGTAGCATCCAGGGATTTGTCTTCTCCGTGATTCTGTCTTCCATTATTTCAGATTTGCTCCTAAAACTTTCTATTGAATTTTCCATTTCTGAAACTTTGTTGTTTATCGTGTGGGTTTCTAGTTGCTGTTTTTTGTGTGATTTCTAATTTTTTATCTGACATTTTATTCTTGTATTCTTTTCCTGACTCCTCCTGTGACTTGGTGTGTGAAATTTTGGCTGTTTGTTTGTTTCTGTTTTTTTCCATGATTTTGTCTATTTTATTCCATGGTTTTAATCTGTATTCTCCTTGATCTCAGTGTTAGTCTTTTGGAGAGCCCTACATAGTTTCAATTCTACATCATGTAGTTCCACTACTGTTTCTCCTGGAAAGTTACAATTCTTTATTTTTGTCACTTGCTAGAGTGATCTTGTCCTGGTCTTTTATGTTTTGATCTTGTCTCCTGTCTCCAAGACATTAAAGTGTTATTTGCTTTATTTATTGATTGTACGCTTGTCTGTTTCTACCTGCTTTTTTGTTTTGTTATTTCAGTGTGAGTGGGTTGAATGTGATTTTTCTGCTTCTTTTTCTATGGACGTGATAGCTCTCACTACCTTATCCTAGTGGGCAGGGTGAGCCCACTTCTCTGTACACAGGTTTGGTGAGATGGTAGAGGGTAGACTGAGTAGGTCCTGTCTACCTCCTGATGTTGGTCTAGTGGTGTAAGAATGTTCATAGCCTCTCACCAGTTGGGTAAGATGTGGGATGGAGAGTGGTACCAGTTCACTTGCTGTTATTCAGCTGCTGGTCAAGTGGCAGGAGGGGAAAGGCTGTGTGGGCCCAGTGCAGAAGTGGGCCTGAGTACCAGAGGCACTGTAGCGTCAATGGCATGATAGGGGCTGGCAGAAAGGGAAGGTCCTAGATGGTCCTAGATGGGAGGGAGAAAGAAAGCCAAGCCAAGAAAAGAAGGAATAATTTTTCTCTTTGAAAAGAGAAATAATGACTCCATGGTGGTGGTGCTGGAGGGTGTCAATGGATGGGGGTGGGGCAAAACCAAGGTGGCAGTGGGCTAATGGCTTTCCAGGTGTGGTGGCCTGGTGGAAGTTAGCAGGAAGGAGCAGGAGTTGGCATACAGGACCATGTGTGAGGGAGAAAGCAATGTAAGAAAGAAGAAAAAGAAATTGTGGTGTGCAGTGGGGAAGTGCTGACTCGAGTAATGGCAGGGACGGGAGAGAGCATATAGGGCTAGGTAGGAGGAAGAAAAGAAAAAGGAAAAAAAGGGGCAATGTGGCAGGAGCCAGCAAGAAGTAAGGGAGGCTGAGGACAGGGGTGGGTGGGAAGGAGGAAAAAAGCCACACGGCAAGAGGGAGCGAGGCAGGCTGGTGCAGTGGGGGGTGGCTTTTACTATGAACGCTGTTCTTTGGTGGAGGCTGCCGTGTTTTAGACATTCTTGCTTCTACTCAGGAGAAGATTGAGGGGTGGGAAAGTGGGTTTCTCTGCTTACCAGATGGCCGTGTCGCCTGTTGGGAGCTCCATGAAGTTGCATCCCGTTGTCCAGGGTTGTCACTGGCTGTATTTCAAGATGGTGACATTATGCCACTCATTCTGTTTTCTGTCAGTTTCTTCCATTTGCTGTTTGATCTAGTTTTTGATCCTTTCCTTTGATGCTCAGGTTTCCAGAATTGCGGGCTGTATCTGTTTTATGTAGTTTTCTTGGTCTTTGATGCAGAGGGACCGCCTGGTGCATCTGTCTAGGGCACCGTGTTGGCTCCACTCCTGCTTTCGTTCATTTCGGTACATAGTAGGGGTGGAATTACTGGGTCATGTGATAGCTCTAGTTTTGGCTTTTAGAGGAACCACTATGCTGTTTTCCGCAACAGCTGTACCATTTTCCATTCCTACAAGCAGTAGATAATTATTCTAATTTCCCTACATGCTCACCAGCATTTCTTTTATTTATTTATTTCATCTTAGCCATCCCAGTGTTTTGATTTTCATCTCTTTGCCAGCCAAGCTAAGTGCCGCATCTCTTTGGTGGTGAATAATGTTGAGCACTTTTTTTCATGTGCTTGATTGCCAAAATAAATATAATTCATGAACTGTAGATTTTTTATTCACTTGTTAGTTCAACTGAAATTTAAACCACCTCCTTTTATATGACAATAGCAGGTGTTACCTGTGGACCCCAATGCTAGCTTCTAGGTGAGTAATTGATCAGTTGGAAGTGGATAGAATTACCGAGCCACAAGCTAGAACACATCCACCTCTTAAAGTATGAGATCAACTGGAAGTTATTTAGTCTGATAAAATTGTTAGTTAAGGACAATTTGATGATTTCCTTCAAAGCAAGTATGACTAAGAGTTAGCTTTTCCATAATCTAAACTTTCACTACCAACTGATTCCAGTTTGTGAATTAGGAGAGTCAATGTGTATTTTAAAATTCCTTCTGTACCATAGTATTTCAAGGATGCAAGAAATCTTATGAATCAGTAAAGCTTGGCAAATGTAGTATGTAAAGATCTACGAGATACAGACTGGAGGCTCCAGGAAAAGTAGGAGAGGTATAGTATAACTCATTGTGACAAGAAGGAGAGGAAGTCAAGTTAGTCCGTAGCCCAAGGGAGAGGAAAAAAAGGTGGTGAATTTTTTTTCCCCGTACACGTGATTCCATGTCTTTTACATGTTGCAGTGTAGTTCTGGAGAGCCAGTGGAAGGGTGCAGAAGTTTTATGAAAGTAGTTATACACTGTGTGTTCTTCTAGTGTCTAGAGATTCTGTAAGATTTTCAGAGGAACTCTTGCCCCCTAGAAGGTTAAGAAAACCAGCCAAGGTTAGGTAAGCTTTGGTAAGTGAACTCAGAAAAATAACAGAAGGTAACTTTCACACTCAGGTAACATTTAGGTTGAAATAACATTTTTGTCTTTTCTTAATCGTGAGTTTTCGGTTATTGTGCGTTTGTGGTGGGTGAAGTAGGTAAACTGACAACCATCCTGCCAGAAGGCTTTCACTCTTAAAATGACTGATTACTTAGATGCGCATATCTTGCAACAAATAGCTTTTGATAAATCACGTGATCTTGAATCATTTCATATCCAGGTTTCATCTAATAAATTGATAGGATACCTTATACCTGAAAAAGCCCTCTCTGTTCAGAATTCCTGGCTTACTGCAACTTGGCTCTTAGTTATTCACCTGAAGGCTAAGGTCACTGAGATTAAGTTAATAACCTTAATAAGGGCCCTGATGACTTTACAAATCATCTAATCCCTCCAGGCCTGATTATAAACCTCAGGCCGTTTTAGCAGATGAGGGTCTGTCCTGGTTGTTATTAAAGAAGCCATTTGTAAAAACATGGGCCTTGTTTCCTGCCTCCCACCTCTCCCCAAACAAATATTAATCTCTGGTCATTGAAAAGTTTCAGGGTCAAAATAGCAATTTCAGCCTATGCTGTTTTAAATCAATAGTTCTCACGAGCACTACTGTTCAAAGAAGGAGCAGAGGAGGTGCAGTAATTAAGAGCTTTGCTGCTGACTGAGAGATGAGTGGTTCAAATCAACTGGTCGCTCTGTGGGAGAAAGATGTGACAGTCAGTTTCCATAACGCTACAGTCTTGGAAACCCTACTGGGTGGTTCTGCCCTATCCTCTAGGGTGTTGTGAGTTGGAATCAACTGAGTAGCGATGTAGTTGGTTTGATTGGAACTATTTCGACTTAATATCATCTCTAAAACAGCAAGCAACGTATTTCTTTACTTACATCTGTTTAACTTAAATTGCAAATTATTCAGGAGCTGTGCAAACTTTCTATTACTCCGAAGCTCATCCCAAAAGTCTCGGGGGAGAAAGAGGACTAAATTAGGTCACCATATTTTCACCTGCCCTTTTCATATCTTTAACTTACGTCTCCCCAGGTTTCACTAGCAGCTGAATACAGTCAAGGAGGTAGATACTCTGAAGAGTGAAGAGCAGAGTGAAGAATTCTTTGTTTGAAAGAGGAGCTTTATCTTCCCTGATTTTTCTTTCATTTGAAAAATCCAAATGGAAAAATTTGTATTTCAGCCTGTTTTGATGTTCCAAAGATAAATGATAGCATGTGTTGAGACTTGGAAAACTTTAGCTTGAGAGAACAGCATGGGAACAGATACAGGGATAGAAAAGCTATAGGTATTCCTGGTAAATCCAAGTCCTATTGTGGCCCTTGTAGTTGCTGCGTATAAAAACCGACTCAAGGACTGGGACTCTCTGTGAAGTTTGTTGTGGATCCAGCGGCATAGAAAAAGATGAAAAAGGCAGGTGAAAATATGGTAACCTAATTTAGTCCTCTTTCTCCCCCAAGACTTTTGGGAGGCGCTTAGGAGTAATAGAAAGTTTGCATAGGTCTTGAATAATTTGTTATCTAATAATTTTATTATGTAAAAAAAATTATACTTAAATGTTACTATTACAATCATAAATCTTTGACATTGTAATATGTAGCTCACTGAAATATTTTTATAGTCCTAGGCGTAAATGGCTTAGTGGATAAGTGCTATGTCTGCAAATGAAAAGGTCAGCAGTTTGAATCCACCAGATGCTCCTTGGAAACTCTGTGGAGCAGTTCTCCTCTGTCCTACAGGGTCTCTGTGGATTGCAATTGACTCAACAGCAGTGTTTTTTTTTTTTTTTTTTTTTTTTAACAAAAGTGGAAAGATAGCATATTTTTCCATTTAAAATTCTGACTCTGTTCTTATTCTCCTTATTCACAAGATAGTCTCAACTAATCCAGTTGCTTTAAATGCTGTCAGTATGCTAAGACTTTCCAGAACTCATTCCTGAAAATATCAACTAGTTATTTTGATGGCTTTCTGTGGATTTATCACAGAGCCGCCAGCCAAGTGTCTCTGTTAAGTGTGTCTATAGCACCTTAATATAAAAGAGAAATGCAGCTGGACCAATAAGCAAAAACACGGTAAGTGAAGAAAACACTAAAGATTCAAGGATTTCCTTTTACTTGGATCCATAGTCAATGCCCATGGAAACAACGGTCAGGAAATCAAGTGACACGTGGCATTGGGCAGATACACTGCCAAAGACCTCTTTAAAGTGTTGAAAAGCAGAGATGGCACTTTCAGGTGCACCTGACTCAAGCCATGGTATTTTCAGTTGTGTTGTATGCACTTGAAAGGTAGACAGTGAATAACGAAGATGTCTTGGGATTATGGTGTTGGTAAAGAATACTGAATATACCGTGAGCTGACAGAAGAACTAACAAATGTGTCTTGGAGGAAGTACAGCCATAGGGTGCCTTACAAGTGGGGTCATGAGGCTTTCTTTGCCTTGCTTACTTCGAAAGTGTTATCAGGAGGTACTTCGTCCCTGGAGAAGGACATCGTGCTTGGGAAGGAAGAGGCTCAGTGAGAAAAATGGAAGACCCTCAACAAGTTGTATTGTTACAGTGGCTGCAGTCATAAGGTGCACAGCAACAACTGTGAGGACGGTGCAGTATTCCGTTGGGTGTGGTGTCACTGTGACTTGCAGCCAGTTCAGTAGCACTGGACAACAAGAAAAGACTAGCCTCTTGAATCCTCACCATGCCACCCGGTAAATGGCCCCACTGGCCAATGAAGGGGAGCTGTGGGTACTGTCCTTGCCACCTACTGTGCTGTCCTCCCTTCAGCTAGCCAGTCATCAGCCCTCACTGAGCATAGCTCCTGGGTGTTTGCATCTGTTAATTTCTCCCCTTAGTCTTTACCTCCTTGCAGGTTGTCATGTTAACTGGCCTCTTTATGTCCATTTGTTAGTGTCCATTCTTGAGGTTCTAAAATCCGTGCTTCTCAGAGGAGGCATGGGCATCATTTTTTTCATCCCCCTAGTGAGTGTTTTAAAGTGCAAATCTAATCAGACTTCCAGTTACATTAAGGACCTAACCGAAAGATTGACCTGCAAGGCTTTGTGTCCCCCATGACCCCAGCCTAGCTCTCGTTTCACTGCCACTCCATTACTGTGGTTCAGCTCTCTACCTCGAGTGCAGTAGGTTTGCACCTTAGGACTTTTACACAGGTTGTTTCTCTGCTTGAATACTTCTTTTGGCCAGTAAACACACACCCACTATACCTACCTACACCTTAAACTCTCCCATCCCCAATTACTGCAGTAATTGCATTCAGACTTCACATATCAGCTTAAATAGCACTTGTTTTACAAAGGTTCTCCTTTATTCTCTAGTCTGAACTAGATTGCAGTGTTGTGTGCTCTTACATTCACTACTTGCCCAGGGTCTGTATGTAATTGATCTGTTGGTTGTTCCATATCTCACTTATAAGTAGGAAGCTCTGTGAGGCGAGGGACCATAATTGTTTTCCTGCCAGCTATATCCTTGGTGCTGTAGAAATACTTATTGAATAAAAAATGAAGGACTCCATTATAGAGAAATATTTGGGAAATTGAGTATCTTCCTTCATCCTCAAGCTTGAACTGGATGCTTTAGAGTGTGTGTATGTTAAGGATGTAACACTAGGAAAAGGCATTAGGAGTTAAATGACCAAAGTATATATTTTGTATCAAGAACAATATCTACTTTAAAAATAGAGATGTATGTGCAGAAAGAGACACCAGTATTTACTCAGTTTCAACAGACAAGACTTTTAAAGTGACCAAATTTGTTCATTCACTTTTTTCTTTTTAATCGAAGATAGGCATTTTTTGTATTTTTTATTTTTTATTTAACATGACTGAGTGAAAGAAGATAGGCATTTTTTATTGTGGTAAAAATATATGTAGCAAATTATTTGCAACTTTCAACTTTTTTTATATGTACACAATTCAGTGACAGAGAGTACCGTCATCATGTTGTATAACCATTACTGCTATCCATTTCCAAAAATTTCCATCACTTCTGCAGAAATTCAGTCTTTTCTATTTTTAAAAGCATACTCATTGAGTATTATCTGCCAGGTGTACCGTACTAAGTACTAAAGATATAGAAGTGAAAGACATCGTCACTGCTTGCAGAGAATACCCGGTAGGGACGTAGATACAGAGAACACAAATGATAATGGAGTGTGATAATGGATACATTAGTGGCGTGTATAGGGTACCATGGAAATGGACTAGGGAAAGCAATATGTTCTGACTTTCCAGGAAGAAAGCATACTTAAAGGTGTAGAAAAGCAGAAGGAGATACTATGTATGTTTTTCTTATGTATCATTTAGATCTATTTTTTCCAATTTTATTTCTTTATGTAAGAAAAGTATCTATTCTCTTTATCTTTGGCATTCTCTAAAATTCTCTTTGCTACCTGCTTTTGTGCCTCATTTTTCCAGTAAGGATATTGTTAAGAAAAACTAAAAAGAATGTAGCTTTCCCATAATGCCCATATTCTTGAAAACAGACCAAATGAGGTGTCTTTCTTTCTTAAATAAGAGAATTAAATTCATAATTCAAACATAATCTCCATTTCTGTGGGTTTATTGAGAACTGCAGTAAGCCAGCACATGGTACTTTCTGCCTTTGTATTGATATGTGATGGAAATGTCACCCAGAGTGGAGCCTTGGTCGCACAGTGGTGAAGAGCTACAGCTGCTCAACAAAAGGTCCACAGTTTGAATCCACTGATTGCTCTCTGGTGCTGTTCTGCTCTGGCCCGTGGGGTGCGGTGAGAGAACCAACCTGGTAGCAACAGGTTGGTTTCCTTGGTTGGGTTTTTTTGGGGTCACTGTTGCCTCCTTGACCAAATTGTGAATTTTTCTTTTCAGCATGAGCACGGTACAAACCAGATGTATCTTGATACCTCCTAGAATTAACCTTTCTCTTTTTCCCACCTGTGTCCTCAGTTTATCAGCACAACCTTTTTTCTCTTTCCTCATCAATAGCTACACATCCCACTGCAAGCAGTGAGTGATTTAATATGTATTCTATAATGATTAGGATTTGAAATCTGCCCTGAAACTTAAAAAATAGATATATATTATATACCATGCACTGCCAAAAGGACAAACCAGTCTGTCTTGGGAGAAGTACAACCACAGTGCTGTTTTAAAGCAAGAATAGACTTCGTCTCAGGTACTTTGGACATTGTATCAGGGGGGGACCTCATAGTTGGTAAAGTAGACGGTCAATGAAAAAGCGGAAGGCTTTCGATGAGATGGGTTGACACAGTGACTGCAATGATGGGCTCAAGTATGACAATAATTGTGAGAATGATGTAGGATTGGGCCGTGTTTCATTCTGTTGTACGCTGGGTTACTGAGTCAGAATTGACTTGATGGGCCCTAACAACAACAGTAATTACACATGCCAGACAAGTGTCGTCGAATCAGATCTGAGAGGTTGCCTAATTTCTTGCTAAATCACAGTTTGTGAAAACTGATAACAAATATCAGGAATCTTAGGTATTTATGAAGTTTTTCTTCATTAAGGTTAGCTTAAAGGTGTACGTTTAACAGCAGACTACTTAGTTGGCAATTACCAAAGCTTGAGAAAGGATATCATACAGACTTTAAGCTGTGTACAGTGGTGTATTTTTTTTTTTGTTTTACAGTGGTGTATTTTTTTTGTTTTATAGTGGTGTATTTTTTTCTGAATACAATAGAAGTTTTAACTCACTTGTACCACTTGAAGCACCTTGTCATGCAGTTTCTGCATATATTTTAAATTCCTGGGATCCCGTCAGTTTTCCAGGCTAGAGGAACTGAGACACTGCAACAGGTGGTGTGACGGGAAGCATGTGGGCTGACTGCGGTTGTCCTCCCTCAGGCATTGGCCCCCATCAGTATGTTACCTTCTTGGTGTTCTGAAGATGTATGCTTTGTCTTTTCTGGGCTTTCAGAGACTAAGGAAAGATTATACCGTCTCTACCACAATTCAGAGTGTGAACTGTATTTATGTGGAAGAGCAGTATATAGATCTATTTAATGAAAGATATTGTCTTGACCCAGAAGGTTACTCCCCCATTAGATCTATTTCTATCGTTTCTCTAATCACCTAGTCTGGAGAACCTGAAACTGTTGACAACTCTGTCTTCTCCCTGTCCCACAACACCTTTTGCTGACCCTGCTCGTTTGTATATTTGAGCATAGTGTCTCTAGTGTCTCTTCCTCCTGTTTAATTTTCATGCCCATTTTCACTATCTGTGCCCCCTCCTCTGTCTCTTTTGACTGTTACAGTAATGTATTAGGTCTCCCCATTTTCTCTTCCCTCGATCTCATACCATGCCATTGCTGTATGCGTATTGCTCAGACACTGCTTTCTTAAGTGTTCATTATACAGTGAAACCTGTGAAAGCTGGAATTCAGTGCACCTGCTTTGTTTTTCTGAGTCTCTAAAGTTTTCCATCTGTAACAAGGTGCAGTACTCATTTTAGGGAAAAATATTTGTGTTTCCTTCTGTAACATGTTCTACCTTACACAGGTTTTGGCTTTCATAGATTTTGCTGTGATGCCTTTAAACGTTCAAGTGTTCTACCAAACTTCTACCCTCGCCTAACTTTTTGTAATGAGTATTTTGAAATGTACTAAAAAAATTCACTACAGTGAATACCTATATGTATAGTTTGCCCAAATGTATCAGTTATAAACGTCTGTCCCTTGTGTTTTATGTCTATTACTGTCTTTCTGTGCACGTGGTTAAGTGGCATAGTTTATGCCTGACTGCTAACCTAAAAGATTGCTGATCTGAACCCACCCTGCAGTGCCACAGAAGAAAGGCTTGGTGATCTGCCCTGTATAGATTCTAGGTGAGAAAAACCCTACATAGCTGTTCTACTCTGATGTGAGCCTGCCATTAGTCATAATCAACTGGCTTTTATTTTAGTTCACGTGATGGTAAATTAATGATTAAAAGCTTTTCAGTGAGTTGTATCAAAAATCAGTGAGAAATAGGTATTGAACTTCAAGTAATGAATGAATCTTACAGATTAACTTTACAGGTGGCAGATTCTTAGGTTTTACTTTAATTGGCTTGTTATGTTTGCGTAAATAATGTGTTTTTTTACATACACCCATCAATTTGTGGTAAAACTGAGTTTTCTGTAAAACCAGGCCAAATCCGCTGCCCTGAAGTTGATTCTACTCATAGTGACCCAGTAGAGTTTCCAAGGCTTTTAAAATCATTTTGGAGGTAAACTGCCACATTGTTCTCGCACACAGTGGGGGGTGGGGGTGGCAGTTGAATCACCAGCCTTTTGGTGAGCAGCTGAGTGATGTAACCACAGCGCCATTGGGACTTCTCAGTTTTGTATAAAGATAAGCATTTTAGGTGTGTTATTCTCCACTGGCATTGAAGGCGTTGGCATAAAACAAGACTCCAGGAATTCATGGAATATCAGTTTTTTCAGCAAACAGATGCAGCACTGAAAGTACTTTCTCGTCTGTGGCAAGAAATTTGTAGGACAGCTACCTGACCAACTGACTGCAAGAGAGACATATTTATGCCCATTCCAAAGAAAGTGATCCAACCGAATGCAGAAATTACTGACAATGTCAGTAATACCGCACACAAGTAAAATTTTGCTCAAGATCATTCAAAAGCGACTGCAACAGTATATTGACAAGGAACTGCCATAAATTCAAGCTGGATTCTGAAGAGGATGTGCAACCAGGGATCTCACTGCTGATGTCAGATGGATCTTGGCTGAAAGCAGAGACTACCAAAAAGATGTTTACCTGTGTATCATAGACTATGCAAAGGCATTCGGCTATGGTAGATCATAGTAAATTATGGCTAACATTGTGGAGAATGGGGATTCCAGAACACCTGATTATGCTCTTTAGGAATCTGTATATGGATCAACAGGCAGTCATGTGAACAGAACAAGGGGACACTGCATGGCTAAACTCGGGAAAGGTATGTGTCAGGGTTGTATCCTTTCACCATACCTTTTCAATCTGTATACCGAGCAAATAATCTGAGAAGCTGAATTATACGAAGAAGGAGAGCAAGGCATCAGGATTTGGAGGATGACTGATTAAAAACCTGCGTTATGCCACTGATACTGCCTTACTTGCTGGAAGTAAGGAAGATTTGAGACACTCACTGATGAAGATTAAGGACCACAGCCATCAGTGGGGATTGCACCTCAATATCAAGAAAACTAAAATCCTTACAACTGGACCATAAGCAACATAGTCATAAATGGAGAAAGGATTGAGGTTGTCAAGGATTTCATTTTGCTTGGGAACACAATCAATGCCAGTGGAAGCAGCAGTCAAGAAATTAAAAGACCCTTGTTCATAAATCATTTCTGAGGTCAATTCCTCGGACAGGAATGGATTGGACTTGGCAACACAGAGTGATTGTATCATGTGTGCACTTTATGGTTCTATGCATCTATAGGATGTCATCTTGCTGGCCTCTTACTAGAGGGGAGTGGAGAAGGGGGAGAAGAGGTGACAGGAGATTGTTAAGAGTATATGACATATATATAACAGAAAAGAGGAGTGTGCTGTCACGAGGCAAGGAGAGCAGTAGGAGCTGTGCATAGGTGGGCATGAAAATTTAAACTGGATTGTACACTTTTACTCAGTCACAATAAATAAAAATATTTAAAAAAGTTAAAAGGCACCTTGCATTGGGGAAATCTGCAAAGGATCTGGTTCTACTACTGAAAAGTAAAGGTGTCATCTTGAAGACTAAAGTGTGACTGACCAAAGACATGACATTCTCAGTTGTGTCATGTGCATGTGAAAGGTGGACAGTGAACAAAGATGACAGAAGAAGAATTGATGCCTTGAAGAAGAATTTTGAATGTGCCATGGACTGCCAAAAGAATAAACAGATCTGTTCTGGACGAAGTACAACCAGAGTGCGCCATGCAAGCAAAGATGGCAAGTCTGGGTCTTACGTACTTTGGACATGTTGTCAGGAAAGATCAGTCCCTGGAGGACATCATGCTTGGTAGAGTGGAGAGTCAGCAAAAAAGAGGAACACCTTCAATGAGGTGGGTTGACACAGTGGCTGCAACAATGGACTTAGGCACAAAAACGGTGGTGGACAGGGCGCAAGACCGGGCATTGTTTCGTTCTATTGTTCATGGAGTCACTGTAAATTGGAACTGACTCAGTGGTACCTAGCAACATGAACATGCTCTAAAATGAACTTACAATTTATTTTGTTCTTTGATTTGAATCTACTAACATAGGGTCATTTTCTTCTGGTCAACTCTGCTCTTGACGTGTAATTTTACGGTAGATGTGTGGAATCATCTGTCCCATACCGCTCTTCTTTCTTCTGTTTTCATGTGCCATTGTCCATCTATATGGCTGCATTAGAAGCTATTGTCATCTTACATCAACAGCCCAATCCCCTTCGTGCAGAAGACACCTCATCCAAACTAGACTTATCCCTGGAATTTTTTCAAACCAGGAATGGGAATAAATTTGAAATAAGATGTAACACCTGAGAGCCACCATCAGCCATGCTTCCCACAATGTGGAGAAAGTAAGCTAGCCTGTGAACTGAAAAGGAATAGCCCATACAGAGACAGTCTCTAGTTCCAGTCATTACAGAGATCCAGCACCATAACTGTCATCCCTGTGGTCTCCTTATATTTTATGAGTTGATGAATTCTCATTTTTGTCTCAGCATATTCTAGTTGGATTTCTGTAGCTTTGAACCAAGGAAGTCTTAACTAGCTTAATATGTGATTTTAGCACTGACTTCTGTGGAGTCAGTGGGTTGTGCGTATAGTTAAGCACTGAACTACTAGCTGAAATTTTGACTATTCAAACCCACCCAGACAGGCCTGGCACTCTGTTTCTGAAAAGTCACAGCCTTCAAAGCCCTGTGGAGTGGTTGTGCTCTGTACCCAGGGGCCACCTGAGTCAGATGCATTCACTGGCAACTCAAAGCAATGTAACCAACCACAAAGCAACGTGGTAACTCTCAATTCTAAGCAAATTTTAAGCCTGTCGATTCCAGTTGTTTGTTTTACTTTTGATACTGCCGTTCTTTATCTGATAAGGATAGGAAACTGCCATGGCTCTGTTTCCTCCATGAAGCTTTTCCAGTCCCCATTTATCTCTCTTTCGTTAGATCATTAATAATCCCTGTTTAGTGAGTCAATACTCAAAAATACGTTGTTTTAAATTAGCCTCTAATTGTTTCTGGTGTGTATATATTGGCTCTCTTGAGTTTAGGCCTTCAGAGAATAGATACATTGACCCATTTTTATATCCCAGAATGCCTGGTAATTAGTAAGTGCT
Organism: Heterohyrax brucei; assembly: GCA_028571685.1. NCBI lineage: Eukaryota > Metazoa > Chordata > Mammalia > Hyracoidea > Procaviidae > Heterohyrax > Heterohyrax brucei. The sequence continues at coordinate 94,620,223 of CM053146.1, forward strand.
CAGTAAAGGCATGTTGAGTCATAACATGTTATGATTGTATATATTAAGAGAAATAGATAAAGAATTAAGTATCTTTTTGTTATTTATCTGTTCCCAAGATGTTCAAGTTAATGTTTTACTTATTATATTCCTTATTTTGCTGTCTTTAAATATAACATTTAATTTTCCAAGCAAGTCATTATGAGACATAATCTCTCATGACACCATTTGTACCCTTAGCATGTCCTATAATATTTTTAGGTGGTACTAATTGATAATTATCTGTCTCCCTCTTAGAATGAGTGAGTTCCATGGATAAATTTATTTGATCCTCTGATGTATCCTCTACCTGTCACAGTGCTGGACACATAGTATGTATTCTAGAATGCTTGATTAAGAAAATGTAAGTTTCCAGGGCAGGGCAAATGTGTAACATATTCAGAATGAATTTGAAGATGATGAACTCAGTAATACTGTAAGACATTTTGTGGAAACCCTGGTTGAGGACTGTGGCTGCTAACCAGAGGTTGGCAGTTCAAATCTGCCAGGTGCTCCTTGGAAACCCAGTGGGCAGGTTTTTTTTTTTTTTTTTTTAAAATACATTTTGAGATTAAGAACTGTCAGTCATGATATTAACCTGGAACATTTTTAGGAGTCATATTCTTTCCCTGTTCTGTGTATCTTTTCCTTCTATTTCTACTTTTATTTATTTTTTAGCTCGTTAGCACTTAGTTTTGTTCCTTTTTTGGCCCATGCTGATAGCCTCCTGCTTTCTCACTCCCTGGCTGCTGCTGCTTCTCGCCTCCATTTTTTCTGTCAGTTCATTGTACTAATTTAGATGTCCTTAAAAGGATTTTGTCTTCCAAACAAATATATATGTATATAATTTTTTATCCCCAAATACTACCCAAGGGCCTCTGACTTAAACACATTTTAAATCTACGCTGTAAACAAGCACATTTAATTAATCAGTCCTCAATAATTGTCAGAAGTTTTCTTGTTGCAAAAAGATGACGACCTAAGGCAGTCGTTAAAATGATTTTCTTGCACTTAAAAAAAAGTCAGGTGACTGTCTAACTCTTAGTCCATGATTGCAGAGTTGGGTAGGGAAGAGCTTGATGAATGAGACACGTAAAAAGGCCAGTATGGTGTAGTAGGGAGTGAGGCACGAGGACCGTGGGATGGAGGGGGCGAGGAGGGCAGGGTTCAGGTGTGGTTAGGAGAGAAGACTTTCTTCTATGTGTGTCACCATGTTTCTCTGGGAGAATGGCTTTCCCAACACGGGAAGAATTCTAGGACTGCATGGTTTGGTGAGTAAATCATGAGCTTTGGAGTCTGCGCCGTAGTGGTTCAGCACCTGCTCTCACCCCTCTTAGAGGGGAGAATTTCCTAAACCAGTTGTTGTCGCCTCATTTGTGACTTACAGTGACCTGTGTATGTCAGACTAGACCTGTAATGGACAGAGCTTTTAGGGGTGATTTTGTAGTAGAAGATTACTGAATCACTTCTGGGTGAACTCAAACCTCCAACCTTTTGGTTAGCAGCCGAGTGCATTAATCATTTGCACAACCAAGGGACTACTGAACATTTTCTAGGATAGAGGTAATGATAGTGATCTTTGAGAATTATTTGTAAGTATTAGGAATAATGTAAATTAATACCTAGAACTTAGCAGATGCTTATCAAACAATTACTGTTGTTATTAAAGACAATTTTTAGTAAATTAAATACTTCAGAAGTATCGATAATCTGTTTTATTGATTTATAAACAAACAAAAAAGCCAAAGCCAGTGCTGTCAAGTTGATTCCAGCTCATACAGTCTGTGGGAATAAGAAGTAAGGATTTTATAAGTAGGCAGAAATGGTGACATATGAGTTTTATAACTTGGTAGTAAATGATGTGGTTGTTTTTCATTGTTTTCCTGAAAGTTGATTATAGAAGTAACTGTAGTAAGAACTATTAAAGCCTATTATGGGATAAAATTATCATTTTTCTTTTGAAACCACATAGAGACAATATTGACTGTGGAACACTACTCAGAAAAGGCAAGAAACAATACATATTTGACTTTCAAAAATCAGAGAGGTATGAGTCGGATCCGACTCGACGGCACTTGGCTTGGCTGGCATTTGTATGTCAGCGTCAGGTTTTCACTATTGCCTTGATTCATTTTGTTTTGCTGAGCAGATAAATTGGCTCTTGTGAAAGGCTGAATTCAAACAGTAGCCCTTTCTTCTGTCCAGAAAATCTTAACATGAATCAGAATATTCTCATTGTATCCAATAAATGAAATAATACTGGCTCTGGCCCTTTGGAAAACTTTTTGTTTAAAAGATAGTGTTTTTTCTTTATGAGAAAGACAGAAATGTTTTGCAGCTCTCTTGCTTTGCTAGCCTTGGCATCGTGCTGGGTAGTATTATTTCTCAATTACAATTGTGTATCTTGGAACAAGTCTCTTTGGAAAAGAATTCTGCTGCAAAGCAGATGAAACCTTGTTTTAGGGGATGCTTACCTCAAAGGAGTAGCAAATCATGTTTTTATTATTGTGGTTACTACTCTACAGCCAAGAAAGGCATTAACATCCTAATGGAGGCAGTTGATTGATTAATATATTGATTCCATATGGAAGGTAGTCTTCTGTGAAATTCAAGGCAGACTGAATTCTCAAATTAATGTGGTGGTATCGTCTAAGCAGTTTAAAATTTTCTAATATTGGTACTAAGAAGTTTTCACAAAAAATAGAATTTAAAAATGGAAGAGGATTAGAAGCTACACCTTTAGGAAAAAATATTCAGAAAATATTTCCCCTTATTTCTGTGAGTTGGCAGCACGAATAAAGTTATGGATTATAAAGGGCAAATAAGATTCATTTGGAGTTTACTGAGAACTCCTACTCATGATATGAATTGTTTCCAAAGTAGAAGAATGAAGCAGATGAAGTTTTAGAAATTTAGTGGGACACAAATAAAGCAAGTCATATGGGAATTATTTTTAGTCTGTATAGCATGTAATTGAAAACAAAGGATTCAGCCATGTCAAACCGATTTTTTGTGGGGGGGCTCTATTTCTAGGGTCTGGCAAATGGCAAGAGGGCAGTATCAGTGCTGGACTTAGACTGACGGCAATAGCTTCCTGTGGGGTTGAACTGATGGATGAATGTTTGCATCTTGATGGAATTGATTGACACATGTGGCAGAGGCTAATGAGGCAGCTTGTATCTAAACTGATGACTGGCTGAATGTAAGATTTGACCTCTGTTGTACAGCTCTTAACCTAATGCAGTTTAGAGTATTCTCTTGGGTTTTGTCATAAGAGAATTGGAATTAGAAGGATTTACTTTAGAGAAGGTAATTTCTTTTAGAACTCAAAAATTAAAATTAAGTATGAGCTACTCATATTTTAGGATGAAAAATCATTCAAACAGTGAGCTAGAAAGATGGGCGTGAAGGTCCGCTGCCATTGAATCTGTTTCTGCTCGTAGTGATACCGTAGGACAGAGTAAAACAGTCCCATGAGGTTTCTAAGGCTGTAAATCTTCACGGGAGCAGACTGCTGTAGCTTTCTCCTGCAGACCAGCTGGTGGTCTGAACCTCCCATCTTTTGGTTAGCAGCTGAGTCTTTAACCACTCTGCCACCAGTGCTCCTTGGACATAGAATGCAACACTCAAATTCAGTTTATCAGGTGCAGGTGGATGTTGACCATGCACAGTCCCTGGCTGTTGGAAGGGACTCAGAAACAAGCCTTGCACTGTTGAGGTGTGTGGGCATGACATAGACAGAGAGAGAGCATAAACTTAGGGCAGCAAGATGTCATCAAGTGAAACTAGGCTGATATATGCTGCCATGGGACCTGGACTTTCCCTAGTACCTCAGCAGTATTTATCTTTACTGAGGTGAATTTAATTTGTATGTTAAATTTTGAAAAGACTGAGGTGTTGTTTATAGACTTCTGTTTCATACAGAAATGTATGTTGTATAAAAATTGAGTCATATCTGCATTGTCTTTTGAGCTATTTCAGTTGAATTCTAATTTTGAATGAAAAATCAACAAATGATTCATTTGCTCACAGTTTCCAGGCCTTGCACTATCTTGGCTGTCGGCTGATTTTGTAGACTGAGTCCCATTCATGCTGAAGGAGTCATGCTGTGTTAAGGCTTTAGGCACTCAGTGTTCTCATGGCACCTGAATTTCTATTTCTTGGTTAATATTCCTTTCAGATGTTTTATCACAGAAGAAAATGCTACATTTTACCAAGCGTCAGAGAAACATTGGAGACGATTACTGGTGCCTCATTCTGTTTAAATCCAACCACTCTCACAGCAGGGTGGGTCCCATCTGCTTAAGTGAAATGCTGACAGTTCTGCGTTTCAAACCATTTCTAAAAGACATGCTGAAGTATGTGTCTGGCAGTTTCTAAATAAGCTCCATTTTCTTTTCGTTGATTTAAACATAGTTCATGTATCGAAAGAACAAAGAGAGAAAGCCTCTGTAAAATGGATGTTTTATTAAGCCATGACCATTTTACTTGAGCATAAATAAAGTCTGTGAATTCACCAGTGGAATCCCCAAACTGCAAAGTAGCACATACTGGTCTCTTGTTATTCTGCCAAACCATCATTTGTGTATTTAATTTTCTTCCTGGAGTCTCTCTCAACCTAACGTGAAGGTGTTAATAAAAAAAAATAAAAAAACAATGTTGGAAATGAAACGTTAGTTAAAATAAATGATTTCAAAGCTTTGCTGAAGGTTCTTTTTTCATGTAACTCCCTGGGGAGATAGGAACCATCACATTGATATAGTACAATAAAATATGAATACTGTTCTGCTTACAGGATAAATTGGAATCACTTTTTGGAAAGCAGTTTAGCACCCATTGGCCTATTATTTTCTCTCCCAAGGAGATCATTGAGAATTCATACAAAGATATGTGTACATGGGTTTTAATTGAAGCATTGTTTGAAAATGTGAAAAATTAAACATGACTAAACATACAGCAATCGACAGCACAGGATTTTAAATATATAGCAATAGAGGAAGTGATCAATGAATAACAACCGGCTTTTCTCTGTGTAAACCTTTTCTTGAGCTGAATTAAAAAGCGGTGTCATACAATATTCTTGTGATTGATTTATTTTACTGAGCATAGTGTGCTCCAGATTCATAGATACTGTGAGGTATTTCGTGATTCATCATTGTTCTTTACTGTTCTGCAGTATTCCATTGTGTGTATGTACTATGGTGGTATAGTGGTTAAGAACTATAACAGCTAACCAAAAGCTTGACAGTTAATTCACCAGGTGCTCCTTGGAAATGCTATGAGCAGTTCTGCTTTGTCCTATAAGGCCACTATAAGTCAGAATTGACTCATCAGCATTTTTTTTTTAATTCATCTGTTTGTGGACATTGAGGTTGTTTTCACCTTTTTGCTGTTGTGAATGGTGCTGCGGTGAACGTGGTGTGCATACATCAGCTCATGACAGCTCTTAAATCTCTAGGGTATATTTGTAGGTGTGGGAATGCCAGGTGTGGTATGGTGTTTCCATTTCTGGCTTTATAAAATGGCACTGTATTGTTTTCCAAAGTGGTTATACCATTTTACATTTTACATTATACCATTTTACATTTTACATTATTTTACATTCTTACTAGCAGTGCGTAAGAGTTCTAATCTCCCTGCAACCTCTCCAATATTTGTTAATTTTTTTTTAATTAGTACCAGTAATGTCAAAGTAAGATGCTATCTCATTGTAGTTTTGATTTGTATTTCTCTGATAGCTAATGATTGTGAGCATCTCCTCATGTGTCTGCTGGTTGCCTAAAGAATATATTCTTTAGTGTTTGTTCATGTCCTTTGCCTGTCTTCTTCAGTTGATTTGTCTTCTTGTTATTGAGATGTTGAAGTAATTACAAGATTTCAGAGATCATACCTTGTCAGATATGTTGTAGCTAAAAATTTTCCCAAATTTGTGGGTTCTCTTTTTACTCTTTAGGTAATCTTTGGATAAGCGTATTTAATTTTTAGGAGCTCCCAGTTATCTATTTTTAATTCAAGTATGTTAGGGCCCCTGACATTGTCTTTATTTTTACTTCATGATCTTTCACATTTTAGATTCTATGTTTAGGTCTTGGATCCATTTTGTGTTAGTTTTTGTGTATGGTGTGAGGTATGGATTTTCATTTTTTTCACAAATGGACTCTAGTTTTGCCAGCATTATTTGTTAAAAAGACTGTCTTTCATGCATTTAATGGGCTTCGGCACTTTGTCAAATGTGAACTGTTCATAGGTGGATGGATTTACATCTGTATTCTCAGTTCTGTTCCTATGGCCTAGTGTCATTGTTGTGCCAATTCCAGGCTATTTTGACTAGCATGGTGGTATAATAGGTTCAGAATTTAGGTAGTGTGAGGCTTGTCCCTTTGTTCCTCTTAAGTAACACTCGTCTAGGGCTTCTTCCCTTTCCATACAGAAATAGTGGTGTGTTGCTCCATCTTGTTAAAAAATGCTGTTGGAATTGGATCGAATTGCATTGTATCTGTACATCATTTTGTGTAGTATTGACATTTTCACAGTGTTGAATCTTCCTATCCATGTGTGTGCAATGTATTTTTCACTTGTTTAGGTTTCTTTTGGTAGTGTTTGGTACTTTTCTTTGAAGAGGTCTTCCACGCCCCTGATTTAATTTATTCCTAAGTACTTTATCTTCATAGGGGCTATTGTAAATCATATTGATTTGGAGATTTCATTTTAGAACTTCTCTTTGTTGGTATAGAAGAATTCACGTGACTTTTGTATGTTAATCTTGTATCCTGCCACTGTGGTGAAATCTTCTTTTAGTTTCAGTAGCTTTCTTGTAAAGTCTGTGAGGTTTTCTTTGTGTATAAGATAGCATTATCTATGATTAGGCACAGTTTTACCAGTTCATTACTAAATTGAATGCCCTTTATGTCCTTTTCTTGCCTTATTGCTGTAAGTAAGACCTCCAGCAAAATGTTCAAAAAGAGTAATGATAAAGGGCATCTTTGTATTATTAACTGGAAAACTTGCCATGTCACATTGTTTATTGGCTTATTTTTTTCCTTCTTAGCTCTAACACTTCAGAGTAACAAGTCAGATTGTATTCTGCTCAAGTGACTCACTTGATGTAATCAGTATTAACAATTTGGTGTGTTTCTTTCATATATTTATCCATTCTTATACAAATATATACACACATGGATACAGAATGCTCATAATTTTATGTATCTGTAGCTGCCCCCACCCCCCAGTGAAGCCTTGGTGGTACAATATTTAAGAGGTTAGCTGCTCACCGGAAGCTCAGTAGTTTGTATCCACCATCCACTCCTTGGAAACTCTGTGGGGGCAGTTCTGCTGTGCCCTTTAGGATTTTTGTAAGTCAGAATTGATTCAGTGGCAACAAATCTAGTTTTGGTTTATCTTTTTTCAATATGCTTTAAAAAGTATGTGTGTAATATAACTTATCTCTGAGAAAAGGAATTGAGATTATTTTTTCTAAATTTTCCAATTTAGAATGCATAAAGAAAAAAAAATCTATTTAAAGCAACTTAAGTTTTGAGTTAACCAGGTATTTTCAATATAGAAAGGAGATAGAAATACTGGCATATGACAAGTATTAGTGATTTAATAAAGGGTAACTGTGGAATAACCACTAAAGTCAGTTTTTATTCTTAACAGTATCCTGCCTCTTTGATTCTCCAGAGTGTACTTATGCCTCTGATATATAGCAGAGGAATCAAGGGCAAGCCATGAATAAACATGTCACATCCATTTTAATAAAAAATAAATAAATGGAATGTTTATTTTTATAGGGAAAAAAACTTGAACAAATGAAAGTTTTCATTAATTTTTAGGGAAAAATATGAACCAAAGGGGAGGACTTTAGGTCATACCTCCCTACCCTGGGATAAAGCTGTTATCCTAGGTCAGTGCTTCTGAAAAGTTGGCGTATATGAGAATCACTTGGGACCTTTTCAGAATACCAGTTCCCTGGAACCTGTCCATAGTGATTCTTACTTAGCCTTGTTTCAGGCCTGGGAATGAAGCACAAATTCTTCAGATGACTGTGATTTACAGTTAGGGTTGAGAACAGCTGTCTTCTGCCTAGAGCATTAAATGTTATGCAAATTGGTAATCTTGGTTTTTTTTTTAAAGATTCTCTTTCAGCATTTATTCATCATGCATTCAAAAAATAATTAAGCAGGCATGTGTGTTTACAACACTAGATGTATTGTTTTCGAAGAAAAATTGTGTATCCCGGAATCTTTGCAGAAAGTGAACAGGCACCTTTTAGAAAGAAATGTGTGCAAGAAGTTCTCGTATGACAAATTTCTGGTTTAACACTGTTAGAGTAGTTTAGTAATACAGTTCTCTGAACTTGCAAATGCTTCACCTGTACTTCTGTGGGTTCTGTTAGTTTCTCCAACTGTTTGTCTTGTACATATCTTCTCTGCAGTGTATGGAGAGCCCTTTGAAGGCAAAAAATTTCTTTGTATTTCTCGTTAACAGCTAGTTTAGATCTTGCTTGTTTAATAGTGTGGCATAAATGATTATTCAACCCAGAGGCTTTCAAACTCCCTTGGTTCGTAGTCTCCTTAGGGTCTCAAAAAGAAAAACTAATTTGTTGATTAGACCTAAACAACTTTATAACTTACAACTATTTTATCAGTTATTTGGAAAAAATGACACATGTTTACTTATTACTTAATGGAATGTATGGGCGTCTGATGTTTTTCTGCTTTAGGGCTACATATGGTCAGTTTACTAAGGTTTTGTTAATTATATCATTGGCTTGAGATACTAAGATACTAAATTTCCATCTTTCCTCTAAGGGGGAATACTCTGTTCCTCACATTTTCTCAGCTCACTTTTTTCTTTTAGGTAGCCTTTACATATTCTTCTGAACTTCATTGCTCCTGTCTCAAAGTCTTTTTATATTTTTGCTGAATTGCCTTAGGCAAAAAAAATTTCACTCCCCTTTTCTCCCAGTTTCTTTTCCTCTGTGACACCGTGCATGACCCTGATCTTGGGGAATAACTGTCTTTAGTTGAGCTAGTGTGTAGCTCAGATGAGGTAATGAATAGCTCGGTAGAAGGGACAAGGAAAACCAGTCACCCTGCCCCTACCTGGATTTGGGTACAGTGACCCAGGGAAGACCTAAATGTGGAAGGGATGCCTGAACTGAGTCTGAAGGACTAGTATCGATAATTGACTTCCGGTGCGGGATGGGGGCTTCCCTATCCATCTGCCTCGTCTTCCCCTCTACCCCGCGTTCCCGTTCCTTGTCGTGTCTGGTTTTGCCTCCACGAAGGAACTGTCTTAGACTCCGTAGTCTGAGCTACATGCCCGTCCTGTAACCAGTACTTGCGTGGCAGCCATGAGTGCCTCTAATCAATGCTGTTTTCAAAGACTTAAATAATAGGATGCTTTGTCTCAGTGAGCTGCATTGCTGTACACGTGGTGCCTTCCTGTATAATATATTTAATAAGTGTATGTTGAGAGAATTTGTGAGTGAGTGAATGAATAAATGGAAATGATTCTAAGATAGGATGAAACATTGGGAAGAAAAAATAAAAGAATGGTGAATGCCTGTGCAGTGAGCTTGGACAGTGTGTTTTAGGAGCTTGAATCAGATTGATTTGTTGACACTGAGGAAGGGATCCTTTGGATTAGAGAGGAATTGAGTCCAGACAGTAGTGCTTCGGCTCTCCCGTCTGTTACCTGTTAAGTTGTCTGTTTTGTGCTAGTTTTTGTTACAAGGACTCTTTGTTATCCATTTCATTGGTTTTGGTGAAATACTCATTTAAACCCTCAATCTTGATGGAGAAAAAAATATATGTTTTATTTGCTCCATAACATTTTTTTACCTTTGGAGATTGTTATTCTGTCTCTTCAGTTTCTCAGAGTTGACATTTTCTTTAACGAACACAGGCAGTTGTCGAGTCACAAACGATATTTGGGCCTGTGTGTATCTTTAAGTCGAATTTACAGATAAGTCGGAAGAGGTGTATACAGTTCTTATTTAGCTTTAATTTAATGCGAAAGAAGTCTTTGAAGCCTTTTCAGTGATTTATAAACTGCATGTGCAGCAAGTGAAGGTGATCTGATGATTTTGTTTCTGGAAGGGGTTGGTTCAGTCATTTCCAAATTAGAGCAAATTGACATAACATTAAAGGGCAAGTAGGACTTGTCCGTAAGTTAAATGTTCATAACCTAGAGGCTCACTGTATTAGCTTGTTGAAAACCAATTTGTATTTTTCTTCAAACATGCACGGGGTTCTTTTGCTTTTGAACTCCAATGCCAGTAAGAACTTGCAATCTACTCTGTCCTTTAAGCAATGAAAAAGAGCCTTTCTATTTCACTGAGCTTTGTGATTTAAATTCAGCACCCTTTTGTTCCTTTTAACGAAGGAGACTTGTGTTTCCATGTTGGAAATGCTGTGAAGATTAAACTGTTTAAACCCTTTCTGTTCTTCTTCACAGAATTGATAATAATGTGCTTCTTTCTCTTTATAAGCTGCTTCGCCCTCTTTGGCTCTTTTCTAAATTCTCAGCCCTTGTTCCAATTAAATAGGGAAATTATGCTTAGTGCCCTGGGAGAAAGAATTGTGAAACTACTTCGTTGGCATGATTTCGTAATAGTAAAAATAAAATTCTTTATTTAGTCTTTGCCATATTACAGTTTTATTGTATTTATATAGGAAGTTTTGCTATTTATATATTCTGCAGTATTTCCAGATTAAATCTTTGAATGACAAAGAAGGGAAAGTTATATGAATTTCTACAACAAAAAGGAATCCTATCATTTATTTATTGTTGTGACTACTATAGTAATATAAAGTATTTCTCTCTAGCAACTGTGGGATTAAGCCCCCAAATGTATACTGAATAATGGGGTTAGAAAGCTGAGCTGAGACTTTAGGTGGCCTCTGTGGAAATCTGTACTCATCTCCTTTTATAGGTGCTTGGCTACTTCTGATCCCCTCTGCCCTCCTTTATCGTCTGCCTCTCTGCTTTCATTCCTTCTGTCTAACCTACTTTCCCTCCTTTCGCCTACCCCTTCTATTCACTGTTTATCCATCCATGCTAAGCCTCTTTCTGGACCCTAGTAAAACCCAGCATTGAGTTTGGAACAGTGTCATCTGTCAAGAAGCCTACTCTCATGCAGACAGATACACAGAAAAGTAAAACACATGCAGACTGTATCTTGTGCCGTTAGACTAACAAGGTCTTATCTGGCTGGAGTAAGGAAATGTGTATTTGAAGAAGGAGCATTTGAATTAAATTTTGAAGGCTGAATTAGGATTTTGATAGACAGACATGAAAAGAGGGCATTTCAGATGGAAGGAGGAAATGGAGAATGATGTCATAGCAAGGAAGCACCCATTTCTAGGACAGTGGATAGTAAGCATTAGGCAAGCTTTTTCTTTTTAAAATTGTATTTTAGGTAGTTTACAGAGCAGATTAATGTCTCATTAAGCAGTTAATACATGTATTTTGTGACATTGATTGCCATCCCTCCAACACGTCAGCACTGTCCTCTTTTCCACCTGGATTCCTCATTGCCAGCTTTCCTGTCTCCTCCTGCCATCTCATCCTTGCCCCTGGGCTGGTGGGCTCAGTTAGTCTCGTTTTCTTATATAGGCCTGTCTGATCTTTGGCTGACGAGTGAACTTAAGGATTGACTGTAGTGCTGAGTTCAAAGGGAGTCTGAGGACCATGCTCTCTGGGTTTCTCCAGTCTCTGTCAGAAACCATTAAGTCTGGTCTTCTTTTGTGAGTTAACGTTTAAACATACTTTTTCTGAGAAATGTCAGATAATAAATATTTTAGTCTTTATGCATTGAATGGATTCTGAAGCATCTTTCCTCTTGGGTTGGCAGCTAAAGCCATGAGCCAATACTGAAATGAATGAACATGTCTGTGTTATAAAATAAAACTTTATTTATAAAAATAGGTGGTGGGCCAGAGCTGTCCTACAGGCTTTGGTTTGATGCCCTGTGATACAGAAGTGATGCGAAATAAGGTTGTAAGGGAGGTGGCAGACAAATCTCAGATTTCAAATGTCAGGGTTAAATTGGTAGGGTTCAGTTGATATCCTCTTAAGTGAAACAATGATTATTATATCTGTTAAAGATTTCAGATGACTAGTCATATGAGGTTGATTAGTGGCGGTTAGATTGATGAGACATTAGATTATATCTAAAGCCAGTCTCTTTTGAGATACAAAAGAGTGAAGGGAGCAGAGAAACCAGGGCATCTCATACTACCAGGAGCAGGACACATCCTTTGGATCTGGAGCTCTTGTATAAAGTGGCTCCTAGTCCAGATGAAGATGGATGACAAGCACCTTCTCCAGACCCGACAGAGGGAGCCGACAGCCTGAATTTGCGCTTCTAGCCTACTGACTGTGAGAGAATAAACGTCTGTTTGTTAAAGCTATCTACTTGTATTTTTTTCTGTTAGAGCAGTACTAGATGACTGAGACAGCTGTGCTATAATAAAACTTGATTTATAAAAATAGGTGGTTGATCAGAGTGGGCCTACAGGCTTTGGTTTGCTAGTCTGTGATGTAATAGTGTGAATAATGGAAAATAAGATTATAAGGGAGGTAAGTGGCAGCCAGATCTCAGATTTCAAATGCCAGTGTAAACTGTCAAGATTTAGTTGATACCTTCTTTAGTGAAACAGTAGTTATTTTATTTCTGTTAAAGGTTGCAAATACATGGTTATTTAAATTTGGAATCAGATTTTTTTGTTTACTTATTAATATATTTGTATAGTTATGCCTAACTCTAAACCTAGATTTTTCTCTGACTGATTATTTTGTGTAAAAATGGTAGGGAGTGAACTAGGACTCTGAATAGCTCCAGTTAAAGTCTGATTTGGGTCATAGCTTCAGATTTGGTATCTTTCAGGTTATCTCCGTAAAGTTTCCGTGGAAATGGGCTAAAAGCTCAGATTTTATGGAGAATGAGAAAGAATGAACGGTTTTGTGCCTTGGACATCTGACCTTGAAATGTTGACATTCTTCCTGTTCCAGAAGATGATAGTATAAACTGATTCCAAAATCAATATTAGATACATATTTTTGAATATTTATTATAGGAATTGTGATATATATGTATATGTATTTGTGTTTGTGCATGTGTGTATGTGGTTAAGAGCTTGGCTGCTAAGCAAGAAATTCAGCAGTTGAAGTGTACCACCTGCTGCTTGGAAACCCTATGGGGCATTTCTACTCTGTCCTATAGAATTCTTACATCAGAATTGATTCAATGACAGTGCATTTGGATTGGTTTTCATAGATACCTGTAATTTCTACATAATCTTAATAGAAGACTGTGTTGCATACTGTAGAAAGTTCTTGTCTTTGTAGTATCACATAATTATACAGTATCTTTACATGGTTTTCCTTTTCAGAATAAACGTTCTTAAGTGAAGATTGTGTTTTATATCCCCAAAACCTGTTTAGTGCAGAGCTGACTTAACATAAGCCCTCGATAAAGCTGTGGCCTTTTCAGTCTCTTCAATGTGTGTGCAAAATCTCAACAATGAAAAAGGAAGGCTGAAGAATTAATGCATTTGAATTGTGATACTGGTGAGCAATATTGAATATACCGTGAACTGTCAGAAAGATGAACAAATCTGTCTTGGAGGAATTAAAACCAGAATGCTGTTTAGAAGCAAGGATGGCAAGACTTCATCTTGCTTACTTTGGTCATGTCAGTAGGCAAGACCAGCTGCCAGAACAGGATGTCATGTCTGGTAGAGAATCAGCAAAAACAAGGGAAATCCTCCTCGAGATAGCCTGCATGGTGGCTGCAGCAGTTGGCTCCAACATACTGAAGATTGTGAGGGTGGTCCAGGACTCAGCAACATTTTGCAATGTCACATGTAACATTACCCTGAGTCAGACTGGACTTAAGTGATGACTTACAACAACAAATATTTGTTAAGTGAATTAATATAGGTTAACATCTCTTTAAAATATATATATATATTGCATCTTAAGTGAAAGTTTACAACCCAAATCATTTTGCCGTATGACACCCAGAACTCATACCACTCTTCTACTCAACTATTCTCTCTGACCCACCGTGATAGCACACTCCCCATTTCCACCCTGAACTTCCTGTGTCCATTTGACCAGGTTCAGACCCCCATGACCCTAGCATCTGGCTTCCAGCAATGAACTTCTTGGACAGCCCCGTGCATGGATTTAAGCCTGGAAGGTTGTTCTTTGCCAGCATCACTCCGTTTCTTGTATAGCCCAATTCAGTCTATCTGGAGAACTGGTGTTGGTATGCAGTTTGGGATTGATAGAGAGTCAGGTGACCATTTCCCTTGAGGACCTTCTAGACTGACGGGCCATCAGGTGTGGTCGTTTGTTGGAGTTCTGGTTCTGCGCACTTATTTTTCTCCCACTGTGTCGGGGGCTCTATACTGTGTACTCTATCAGGGCAGTCACTGATAGTAGTCAGACACCATGTAGTTCTTTGGTCTTGTACTGAAGTAGTCTCTGGATCATATGGCAGCTTTTGTCTGCTGGGCTTATATTTTCTTCTGTGCTTGATCTCAGTTTTCCTCTGCTCCAGGTAGTAGATTGGGACCCATTAATACTACTTAGATGGCAGCTTGTTAGCTTTCAAGACCCCAGATGCCACTCACTCAAGTGGTATGCAGAACATTTGCTTTAGAAAAAAAGAAAAAAAAAATCTTGAGTATGCCAATTAGTCTAAATGCCCCCAGGGGGTCCCTCTGCTACTCTGTTCTTCCAAAAATTTGATTTGAGGTAGTCCCGGTGTGCATACCTCTCTTCTAGTGCGTGCACTCACACCGTTCCCCTGACATAAATCCTAACTACTGTCAATAGAAATCTCCCTTCCTTCCCACCCGTGTAACCATGAAAGAGTATTTTCTTCCATGCTAAAATTTTTTGTTGCATCTTTATAATAATGGACTATATACAGTATTTGTCCTTTTGCATCTGGCTAATTTTACTGAACATGATGTCCTCCAGATGCTTCCACATTATCAGATATTTCCCCAAATCTTGGTTCTTTGTCATTGTGCAGTAGTCCATTGTAGGTTAATGTTTCTAATAGTCTCCAGCCAACTATTTTAGTCCAGTCAATTTTTTTGTGCTCTTCATTTTTGTTTTTTAGTTCTCTTCGGAAGCCATGATTCTCCGATTTTTTACAATATATTTTATTGATTTTGTAACCTATGATCTGTTCATAAAAACTTCCTTCTTAGCCTTATTGTCCTATAAAGGAAAAATGTTGTAGTTATTAAATGGAATTATTGCTGGATACTGGAAACACAGTGGTAAAGATTGGGCTAGTTTTTCTTCTGAAGAAATCTGAAACTGAGGTAAATTTAACAATAGGATGATGTCAGATTCTTTAGAGAAAAAGTAGGGTAGTAATTTTACCATCCCAGCTCACCCCAAGTGCTAGATGTCATCCAGATAAATATGTAGCAGTACTTTTTAACCCTTCTTGGACTTTGAGTCATGTATCTGTGTCCTACAGCAAGATACAGTGTTGGTTTTAATATTGTTACTCAAGAACAGTTCTTTATACCTATTTATTGTTTTGAATTTTAGTGTTCCTTATTACTTAACAATGCTTTATAATCATCTGATAAGGAGTTCTTTCCTGGCACCTCAGAACTTATTCATGTGTATTTTATTTTTACTTGTTTCTCTCAACGTTTAAATTACATGTTTTCTAAGAGTGCAGTTGAAATCATTTGCTATTGAACTATTTTTAAACCAGTGGTGACATACTGAAAAGAAAATTATGTGGGCAATGTGTAATGATTATAATTAAGTGGCAGAGAAAATAATATATGCATGGAAAGTTGAAAAATACAATAGAGAAGAGAAGGTAGATTACAGAAGAAAACACAGAAGCTGCTCAATCTAAATGCCACAGTAGTGTTTTGGAGGAGAGAACTAGTAAAGGGGATTGTTAGGGATTTATATTGCTTCTGGCTTGTAGTGTTTGCGGGATCAAACTGTTGACATCACAGAAGTCAGAAGTATCCTGTTTAAGTCATGAAGACATAATTCTGTACAGCTTTTCAACCAGTGGTCATGACTCTAATTAATGTGACTGCTTTTTTTAGCTTGTTGTTGTTAGGTACCGTCAAGTCAGTTCCAACTCACTGGTTTTGGGTTGATTGTGGATCCAGGTAAAATGTGTAACCCTTGACAACTTTAATAGGGTGTCTGTTTATGTTGGTGTTGCTGATTGGTCCAGTTGGGAGGATTTCTGCTTTCTTTACATTGAAGAAGTCTTTGGTATTTATCAGTAAGTGCTTCAGGCAAGTAGGTGGCTTTCAGCAGGCAAGGCTGTGTTGTCTACATATTGCAGTTGTTAGTGAGTCTCCCACCTATCTTGATGCCTTGTTTTTTTCTTCATATATTCCAGCTTCTTAGATTATTTGTTTAGCATACAGATTGAATAGGTGGTGGAAAGCTCCATTTTTAAGGATGCTTCCTTGTTATTTCTTTCCTTGTTTCTTCTTTTAATTGGCAGAAAAAAATGGAGAAATTATACTGTGTTTTATCAATAAAAAAACATTTAAATTTATTCAGCTGTGGGAGAAATACTCAATTTATTGGAATATTTTTACACCTCTATGTATATCTATACATTTTTCTAAATTTATCCACAGTCTTGTTGTTATTCTTGGTAGCATATGCGTTCTAGAATCTAATGTGCTGCAATCTGTGTATATTTGTGTTTTTCCTTCCAGTGTCTGTATTTATGCTGAAGGTCCAGGTGAATGACATCATCAGTCGTCAGTACCTGAACCAAGCAATTGTAGAAGTTTTTGTAAACTATACGAAGACAAATTCCACAGTGACTAAGAGAAATGGAGCAGTGTTGATAAAAGTCCCTTATAAACTAGGGCTCAGCTTAACCATTATTGCATACAAAGATGGCTACGTATTGACACCACTGCCTTGGAAGACCGGAAGAATGCCAAGTAAGCACTGAAGGAGTTTGCCTTTCCGAAATGTAAATGGGAAACCCAAGTGGCTAGTGGTTAAGTGCTACGGCTGCTAACCAAAAGGTCGGAAGTTCTAATCCACTAGCACTCCTTGGAAACTCTTTGGGGCAGTTCTACTCTGCTGGCAGTGGATTTTTTAAATGTAAATGTTGATGAGTTGTTAAGCATTCAGCTGCTAACCAAAAGGTCCCCAGTTCAGCTCTACCATCCACTCTTTGAAAACCCTGTGGGTTAGTTCTACTCTGTCCCATAGGGTTGCTGTGAGTCAGAATTGACTTGACAGAGATGAGTTTGATTTTATGTTAAATGTGCATGGCTTTTTGTTCTATCTTGGAAATCTCCTTATTCTGGTAAACTGAAACTGCCTGTATGAATTCGATATAAAAAGGCTAGAAGAAAGTGCCAATTTGAAGAAAATATGAAGGAATTTTTCCTTTTCTTGGAAAGAGGATTGAAGGACTCCAGGGCAAGAACTCCGCTAAGCCCTGGAGTTTACCTGCATGTGTCGATGAGGCCATTGGCGTGCCCAAAGGATGAGCTAGAAGCCGAGGAGGTCTGATTAACTGGGGCCAGATGATGATGCTATCAAAATATGACACCAACAGTTTGGTTTATGTGCTAGATAATAAGGTGATTAGTGTTGATTTCGTGAGCGCACTAAGTGTAAGCTGTTCGGAAGGAGATTCACTTAAGCTGTGTCTAAGGAAAAGGGCACGAGTGAGGCTCAGGTGGTGTCAGAAGCCCTGGGAAGAAGCTCATGCAGTGCTCCTGGGGTTCACTAACTACAGCCTGAGGGAAAAGAGGGCAGCTGAAAATACTGCTGAAACAAAATGTAGAAACATTTTTTTCTTTTTCCTTTGTTTTGTATTTAATAATTTTTAAAAATTGTGTCAAAAATATACACGCTGAAACAGTCACCAAGACAACACTCGGTGCATTTGGAATGTGAGGATTTTGATTGCATTATTTGTGCTGTGCAGCCATTTCATCTGTTAAGTTGCTCTTTTCAACACAGGTTGTTGTTTTTTTCCCCACTTTTAAGGATCTGTTGAAAAAGAACTATATTTATCCTAGTTCTACCCCACCCCACATTTAATAAAGTATTCTAATTGTGTTATATTTCACAGTATATTCCTCGGTAACACTTTCCCTGTTCCCACAAAGCCAAGCGAATATATGGTTATTTGAAGACACTGTTTTAATTACTGGAAAACTAGCTGGTAAGTACAATACCTCTCTGTCTAACACTATGCGAAGTGATCATTACATAACTGTATTTCACTTGTGAATCAGTGTTGATTATAACTTGGGAAAAGTTCAGTTGATCAGGGATGGTTAACTGTTTCTTATTCTACTATAAAACTACATTGTGAGCTTCCTGTGTAGGAGGAATCACTTTTTCACTTACTGTTTTAGCCCCCCAAATAGAAACATCTGGCTTTTAGAAATAGTGGAAAGACATCTTGCGTCTTTTATTCCAAATCAGAGCTTTCTCTCCTTCTCTGGAGATGTTAGTGGTTGGGGAAGTTGGGAAAAGGACTGAATACCTGTCACTCGGACTTTCGGGCCTGCTAATTTGCAGGTCACCTCCATGCCTGCCTCCAGCACTAACTGCAGACCTGACTTGTCCCACGTGCATGTCCTAAAGGGGAGAATGCAGAAAGCTTCATTTTCAGTAAAGATTTAAGTTTACAGATCTTCCATTTCGGCCTTGCCATCCGTCAAGACCATCTTTTCATCTCTGCCTCTCTGCCTCCCTTAACTAGTTCTTAAACCAGAGTGAAGAATCGGTGATAAAAGGATTCTTTGTGATCTGGGTGAAAAGAAAAGAATTATTGTAGTCAATTATGAA
This sequence comes from Heterohyrax brucei, assembly GCA_028571685.1. Classification (NCBI taxonomy): domain Eukaryota; kingdom Metazoa; phylum Chordata; class Mammalia; order Hyracoidea; family Procaviidae; genus Heterohyrax; species Heterohyrax brucei. The sequence continues at coordinate 94,639,096 of CM053146.1, forward strand.
TTTTAAATAACAATAAAGTGAGGAATTTGTTCCTGCTGCTTAGAGATGATTATAACTGCATTTTTCATGAAAAAGCAGTATACCCTTCAGTGATGCTGTGTTTAAAATGCACCCTTGCTTGTCTGTTTATTGAGTTTCCCTTTTTCCCAGATGCCAAATCTCAACCCAGTGTTCAGTTTTCAAAGGCCTTAATTCAGCTGCCCAGCAACCATCACATTAGCAACGTTACAGGCTATCTTACAGTCCTACAACAGTTCTTGAAAGTGGACAACTTTTTGTACCCAACTGGAATTACTCTCAGTAAATCAGGTATTATTTAATTTTTACATAAGAAAAAATTATAAGAAATATCGGTAGATGAATCTTGCACCAAATACTATTTAAGTTATTTAAATATTTGATGTTTAAGCTTTGGAGGATTCATATTGCCTTTGAAAAGTAAATCTAGCTCTCAGAATGTTTATAAGCAGTTTCCTTAGGTCCAGTAAAGGAAAAATTAGTCCAGAATCTTCTATATACATAATTTCAAGTTAATGGAAATCTTGTTTATAGAATGTTTTGATCCAGAGGAGGTAAATATGGTATACAAAGTAATTAGGATTTTCATATACCTTTGTAAACTAAAAAGGTGCACTTAAAAATGGATGTTTGCATCCAGGAAGTTTAGACATATCTTTCTGTAATTTGATCTTCTAGTTATTCTTATTGAACAGATCAGAAAATTCAATTATTGTAGTATTAAAAAAATTACAGAAGTTATTGCTTAATGGGTAGTTTGGGGTAGTAAAAAAAGATTTTGGAAGTAAATAGTGATGGTTGTACAACATTTTGAATGTAATTAATAGCACTGAAATGTACACTTAAAGATAATTAAAATGACAATTTTATCTCACATATATTTACCACAATTTAAAAAAAGTCTCAGAAGGATGCTGTAGATTGGAATAAACTATTATAAAATTTTCTCTTCATGTATTTGCTGTTCTTTGAGTATTCAGAATATGTCTATGCTGGACTCAACAGGTCTAATATATTTGTTTATTAAAGCTGTCATCATCTGGAAGCGAAATTTTATATTCATTTGACGATGCACCTGTGTTCTGTCCTCCCTTCTGTACGTCCACCCTTATTCTACCATTTCAGCCATTTATTGTAACACACCCAAATGTCCATCTATCAAAAAAAGTCCTTTTCAGATAATCTGTAATTCTGAGGATTTCAGTTGTGTCACGTTGTTTTTCTTTTGTTTCATTTGGGCAAGAGCCAGAAATCACAGTGATGAAAGCAGATAGGTATTTTGGTAAGATAAAAGCCAGTGCTGGGAAGCCAGTTCTGATTCATGGCAACCCCACGTGTGTCAGAGTAGACTTGTGATCCCTAGCGTTTTCCATGGCTGGTTCTTTTGGAAGTAGGTCACCAGGCTTACCTTCCAAGGCACCTCTGGGTGGGCTCTTAATTGTCAGCCTTTCAGGTGGCAGCCAAGAGCAAACTGTTGACATCGCCGAGGGACTCCTTTATAAGATACGTGGTTTTGTTGGTTGGTTGGCTGTTGACTTGCTGCAGTTGAGCTGCCAGTGCCCTGGCCTCACTGTTCCTTTTCAAGCATATTTCCTAGTCCTCATGCCTGAGGATATTCCTGGCTGAGGAAATAGGCTTGACCCTCCAGAGCCCTCAACCAATGACAGGGAAATGTTGTTAGAGACCAATACTCCAGGCTCCTTGCCTGGACTAGCCCAGCTCTGAGCCAGGTTCTTTGCAGTCTCTCAGAGGTCCTCAGTGGGTCTGAGCTGGAGCTGCTCATTCAATGTGTAGTGTTAGCTTCTCCTCCTTCTGTGTTACTTGTCAACTCCTTTAGTGGTAAACATTTCCTACCATTACCTACCAAATAAATGATTTGCATTTAAATCAGTATCCCAGACTCTACAGGAAAGAATTGGCTATATTTGCCCTTATGAAGGTTACAATCTAGAAAACCGTGTGAGCCAGTTGTGCCCATCAACATAGGGTTGCTGTGAGTTGGCGTTGACTCAGGACTACCCAACAGCAGCATGTAGTGACAGGCTGTGTTTGCATATGATTTTAATCAAATACCTTCTTTTTTAGGTTTTGAAAGTGCTGAATTGACTCCTCTTGCTGCCATATGTGTGAAGATATATTCTGGAGGAAAAGAATTAAAGGTGGATGGCTCTATCCAAGTTTCTCTGCCCCTTCTACAGACAGATGATATAAATGCAGGAGATCATATACCGGCCTGGAGGTTTGATATGAGCATGGGTATGTGAGCTAGCTGAAAATATGCAAAATCATTTTCTTTTGAATGTTTTTCAATAACATTACAATTTTAAGCCCTTTCTCAGTGACCAAACTTGGCCTTAATTTATACAATTGTGTGAGAGTATGATGCCAATATGCTTTGTCAACGAATAGTAGTATTTACTTACATTCCAATCTGGAAATGTGGAAGAGTGGATATTTGGGGCCAGAAAACCACACACACAGCCACTATAGAAGATACGCAGTATATACCCATGTTGTTAGGAAAGAGCAGAAGCTATGTAAGTAATAGTGTAACATGCTGTGGTAAATACAGGAATTTGGCTGAGAACCTTAAAATCTGGATTTTAGTCCACTTACCTGCAATGTGATTTTGAACAAGTCACGTATTTGGACTTCAGTTTCCTGATCCGTTGAATCAATAAAGCACTTTAAAGAAAAACAGTTGTCAAGGATTTTATTTTACTTGGATCCATAGTCCAACAAGATGGATTGACACAGTGGCTGCAACAGTGAGCTCAAGCATAACCAAGATCACGAGGACAGAGCAGGACGGGGCCGTGTTTCGTTCTGTTGTACAGTGGGTTGCTGTGAGACCAAACCTACTCAGCAGCACCTAACAATAGCAACAACGAAGAAAAATGAAGGCCCTGTTCCGGTGCTGATTTCTGTTTGCTCCTACAGGATCTCAGTGTTTAATCTGTCCTCCAGTGACAGAAGTTGTGAACTGATTTGTCATATCTGACAACAGTTAATTTTAATGTGATTATTAGGGGGCAGTTGTACTCTGACCTCTAGGGTCACTATGAGTCAGACCTGACTCGACAGCAGTGTGTTATGTAAAAGCAGTATAAGCAATGGGATGATGGACTCTCATCATTTTAAATCTATTGATCTTATTAAATAAACTATTTGACACACTGTAGGTAGCCCAAAGCCAAAGTCATTATAATAAATAAATAAGCCAAAGAGAAATACACAGAAAAATTCTGGATAGCTTTATTATGCAGACTTGCATAAAATATATGAGTTTTATTGAATTCTTTTTACTATGGGTAATAAAACTATATTGTATCAGATAGCATTTTTTAAAGTTAAAAAAACTAATTCAAAAGAGTTATACCAGCATTAATGGTTAAAATGAATTCAATAACAAAATTAAAAAGGCCATAAAGTACACATTAGAAGTATTTAATCAAAAACTTAGGATGTATGACAAATAGTTACCTATTGATAGATAACTCATCTCCAATCCTGATGCCCTGTTATTCACATAGTCCAGTTTCTCAGATTATCCAGATTTGAGGAGGACTTATTAACAACCCGTGTTATGTAGATGACACAACCGTGCTTGCCGAAAGTGAAGAGGACTTGAAGCGTTTACTGATGAAGATCAAAGACCACAACAGCCTTCAGCATGAATTACAACTCAACGTGTAAAGTAAACAGAAATCTTCACAATTGGCCCAGTGAGCATTGTGATGAGCAGAAAAGATTGAGGTTGTAAAGGGTATCATTTTACTTGGATCCACATTCAACACCCATGAAAGTAGCAGTCAGGAAATCAGAAGACACATTGCATTGGGAATCTCTGCTGCAGACCTCTTTAAGGTGTTGAAAAGCAGAGATGTCACTTTGAAGACTAAGGTGTGCTCGAACCAAGCCATGGTATTTGCAGTCATATTGTATGCATGCAAAAGCTGGACAGTGAGTAAGGAAGACCGAAGAATTGACGCCTCTGAATTGTGGTGTTGGTAAAGAATATTGAATATGCCATGGATTAGCAAAAGAATGGAAAATCTGTTCTGGAAGCAAGGATGGTGAGACTACATTTTATATACTTTGAATATATTGTCAAGAGTGGTCATTTCCTGGAGAAGGACATTATGCTTGGTATAAAGTACAAGATCAGCAAAAAAGAAGACCCTCAGCCAGGTGGATTGACACAGTGGCTGCAGCAGTGGACTCAAGCCTAGCAGTGATTGTGGGCATGGCTCAGGATGAGGCAGCGTTTCATTACATGGTATGCAGGGTCTCTATAATTTGGAACTGATTGAGCAGCACCTAACAACAGCAACATTCGTCTCCGTAAGACGTGTCTCAGTATGCACAGTTTAAACACTGGGAGTAGTCATGATTTCCCTAAGTAGGCCTGTATTGTTAGTTAGTTTTCAATGATTTTATTTTCTTTGGTCATAGCTATCATTCTATCCTGTTGTACGTATATGTTTTCATAATCTCTGGAAAAGTTCTGTAACATGTTCTATGTATGGCTGTTGGCAAACACCTGTCAGCTCTAATTTACATAGAAAACCCTGATGGTATAGTAGTTGAGAGGTACAGCTGCTAACCAAAAGTTCAGCAGTTCATATCCACCAGGTGCTCCTTGGAAACTATGGGGGAGTTCTACCGTATCCTATAGGGTCACTGTGAATCAGAATCAACTGGAGGGCAGTGGGTTTGTTTTTGTTTTATAGCTAATTCATTGACTTTGTTTGTTGTTTCCCTTCTTAGGTGCTTGGATAAGTCATGGCCAGGGTATAGTAAAGGAACATAACAGTCATTTAATTTGGACATACGATGCACCACATTTAGGCTATTGGATAGCTGCTCCACTTCCAGGAACTAGAGGTATTGTTAAAATGAAGCAAAAAGTTTGTTTTTTAACACTCTGGTTAGACCTGCTGGAATTGATATCAGCTGATCTGAATCTTAAAAATTTTGTAAGTGCTGCCACTTACCTGCTACATGTTGCTGGGAGTAATTGCTTCATCTTTTGATCTCAGATTTTGTGTTTTTTGTTTTTATGTGTATAAGAAGAGATTAAGCTGTGTAAACTCTGTAGTCTCTTAGAGGTATAGTTCTGATGAGCCTGTGAAATATGAAATTTGTTCAGTAATTAGTTATATTCTAGAGTACTGTTCATAAATATGTCGCTGACCAAACCATTTAGAGGTATTCGGTTGCAAGCAATAAAAATGGATTTTGGATAACTTACATAAAATAATAATGTATTAGAAAGATACGACGTCACAGGGAAGGTTGCAGAACTAAAGGCTAACAGGTAGGGAGGTGTCCCAGTAGTTCCAGAAAGCCCCATTAGCTAGCCTGCCCTGTCCTGCTGTCTTCTCCAGCTTGCTGCTGCGTGCTGGGTGGCTCCTGCACTTTGCAGCCTTTTCCTCACTCTGTCCATGGTCATTCAAGGGAGGAAGACTCTGACTGGTCCAGCCTTGAGTCCTGAGCCCACCCTAGGCAAAAGAAGAGAGGAAGGGCTCTTGATATTAGAACACCCAGACTTTTTCTTTTTTAAAATTGTATTACTGATTTTGTTATTTACTTCCTGGGGTTTTTTTCTCCAACTTTCTCCTTGAAAATGTCATCAGTGTTGAACAGTCATATGTATCTTAAGTGTATGCTTTTGGATGTTCTCGTTAATGGAAATTCTTCAAAGATGGATTATATTTTTCTAAATGGATGAGTGTTATTTAAAACGTGCCTGGTGAATTACGTGGGTAAATTGTGCTAGGTAAAAAAAAAATTTTTACTTTAGATGAACGTTTATAGAACTAGCTCCTCATTAAACAACCATTGTTTTATGACATTGGTCACCATTCTAGGACATGTCAACACTCCTCTTTCTCAACTACCAGCTTGTCTGTCCCTGCCTTCCTTCTAGTCCTTGCCCTGGGGCTCACGGGCCCCTGTAGTCTTATTTTATGGGCCTGCCCAATTTGGGGTTAAAAGGTGAACCTCAGGAATGACTTTGGTTATTTTGAGGGTCATACTCTCAGGGTTTCTTCAGTCTGTCAGAACAACAAGTCTAGTCTTTCTTTTTTGAGTTAGAATTTTGTTCTGTATTTTTCTCCAGCTCTGTCCAGGACGGTCTGCTGCGACCCTGCCGTAGCAGTCAGTGGTGGTAGCTGGGAGCCGTGTACTCGTACTGGATTCAGCCTGCTGGAGGCCGTTGTAGATGTGGTCCATCACTCCTTTGGACTAATCTTTTACTTGTGTCTTTAGTTTTCTTTCATTCTTTCTTGGCTCCTGAAGGGATAAGACCAGTGGAGTACCCTAGATGGCTGCTCACAGGCTTTTAAGACCCCTGACCCTACCCAGCACAGTAAAGTGTAGGACATTTTCTTTATCAACTGTGTTAGGCCAGTGAAGCTTGGTGTTCCCCAGGGTCATGGTGCCCACAGCCCTCAGCCCAGCACTCGGGTCCTTCAGGGAGTTTGGATACATCTGTGGAGCTTTCATGACATTGGCTTGTACAGGTTGTGCTGGCTTCTCCAGTATTGTGTACTGTCTTACCCTTTACCCAAGTTACCACTTATCTGTTGTCTGTTTCGTATTTTTTCCATTCCTTCCCCTTCTCTTTCTGGTAACCATCAAAGATTGTTTCCTTTTGTGTGTACACCTTTTTCTGGGTTTTTACAGTAGAGGTTTCATACAATATTTGTCCTTTTGTGATTGGCTTATTTCACTCACCATAATGCCTTCCAGTTTCCTCTATGTAATGAGATGCTTCACAGATTCATCATTCTTTATTGGTACATAATAATTCTACTGTGTGTATGTACCACAGTTTACCCATTCACCAGCTGATGGTCACTTAGGCTGTTTTCATCTTTTTGCTATTGTAAACAGTGCTGCAGTCAGTGTGGGTGTGCCTGTGTCTACTCATTTCTCTAGAATGTATTCCTATAGAAGTGGGATTGCTGGATCATATGATATTTCTATTTCTAGTTTTCTAAGGAAGTGCTATATTGTTTTCCGGAATGGTTGTGTCATTTTGCATCCCTACCGGTAGTGCATAAGAGTTCCAGTCACCCCGCGGCCTATCCGACATTTGTTACTTTCTGTTTCTTTGGTGCCAGTGATGCTGGGGTGAGGTCCTGTCTCATTGTGATTTTGATTTGTGTTTCTTTAATGACTAGTATCCAACTCGACGTCGCTTAGCTTGGCTAATGACTAGTGATCCCAGGCATTTCCTCATGTATCTGTTGGCTGCTTGAATGTCTTTGGTGAAGTGTCTTTCTTTCCTTTGCCCATCTTTTTAATGGATTTTTTTTGTTTCTTTTTGCAGTAGAGGTGTTGGCTTTTCTTGTAGATTTTAGAGTTTAGATGTTTGTGTGATTTGTAATAGCCCCAGTTTTTTTTCCACCAGTCTGTATGTTTTCTTTTTACTCTCTTGGTAACACCTTTTGATGAGAGTGTAAGTGTTTAATTTTTAGAAGATCTCAACTATCTAGCGTATGTTCTGGAGTTCGTGTGTTGTTGGTTATGGTTTGTAGCCACTGAGACCATGTGTTAAGGCTTCTGCTGTTGATCCTATTTTTTTCTTCTGTGAACTTACACTATTTGGCTTTATATTTAGGTCTTTGATCATTTTTTGTATATGGTATGAGGTATGTGTCCCATTTCACTGTTTTGCAGGTGGACTTCCAGTTTTGCCAGCACCATTTGTTAAACAGACTTTTACCAAGAGAAAACATACAATGCACCAAATGCAGATGGTCCTGAGGTTATTAATGGAGGGTGTTTGGAACCTGACAATCAAAAAGGAGTGTTCTGTTAGTGAAGGTCTATTCTTATTCTAGGAGAATGAGTGCTTTCTTGAATTTAATATGGCATCAAAATATCTGTATGATTTGTACCCAAGACAACTATGTTCACTTTGAGTTTTGTAAATCTGTCAAAATATTAAAACACATTTTACATTGTATTCATTTAATCTTGAAGGAAGAAAAACCAAATCCTGTATAATCTAGGACAAACTGAGTCTATGCTGCAGAGCTCTCATTCTTTAACTACTTTCCTCATCATCCTGGGAGCTGTTTCGGTTATTTTGTGACTGATTTTTATTTTATAGATCTTGTAATTTTTGTTTTCTTCATTCATGACCTTGTTTTAGAAGTTCTGGTGGACTAGCAGCCTCAAAGAAAGGCTGTATGGGATGTGTGTATTTTGAGACCTTTCTTCTGTAGAAATGGATTTATTCTATATTCATATGTAATCAATGATTTGGTTAAACATAGAATTCTAGGTTGGAAGTAATTTTTCCCTCAGTTTTGAAAGGATACATCTAGCATGCAGGGTGTTAGTCTAATTCTTTTATATGAAACCTATTTCTTCCTTCTGTGGAAGGTTGCAGGAATGTCTTTTTGTCCCACTTTATGGAAATTTTCATTTACCATGTTTGGTCCATGAGTCTGTTTTCAGTCATCTTGAAGAACACATGATGAAAGCCATCAGTCTGGAAATATTTATGTTCCAAATCTGGGAAGTTTTCTGTAATTTTTATTTTTCCCTATCCTTTCTCCTATTTGTAGACCTGTCTGAGCTCTCTTTGGGAAACCGTGATGCAAAGTAGTTAAGTGCTACTTCTGATCAAAATGTTGTCAGTATCAAAATGTTGTCAGTTCTGATCCATCAGGTACTCCTTGGAACCTCTGTGGAGCAGTTCTTCTGTGTCCTCTAGGGTCAGTATGAGTCAGAATCAACTCGATGGCATTTGGTTTGCGCTTGTTTTTTTTTAAGTTCTCTTTTGTTTGAGTTCCTAGTTAGAGTTTTCTCTTTGTATCATATTGTAGAATCTTCTCATATCTCTGATATTTTTAGTATATATGTTTGTAAAGTTTTCTCTTCCACCGTTTCCTCCAACTTTGTTGACTTGGATGCTTTTCATGTTAAACGCTTGGGTAAATATGTGATGACTGTCAGATCATATCAAAGAGTAGAGCATTAAAAATTCAGTGTCACACTCGGGATTGCGTGGATGGAGATTACAGACTATAGATCCCATTTTCACCTATCTGTCGGGGGCGTTTTTGTTGGGAAATGTTGTTAGTATCTTTGAATCTTTTCTAATGGACTGGGCAGGTTCTCCAGAAGCAGCTGTGCCCACTGCCAGAAGAAGGCTGGGGATCTCTGCCTGAACTTTCAATGTGGTGAGCTGCTAACCATGGCTTGTATTCTCTGGTGCAGAGTGGGTCTCTTCCTCTGTCTGTCCCTTCACCTTCTCCGGAGACGTTAAATCTGGAGGTCATTTGCCAGGATTTTGGAGGGGAATTTGCTGGCAATATATAGTGTGCAGAGGGGCTTTGGAGATGTTTCTTAACCTTTCATGCAGTTTTTGTGCTCCACATTCACCTCATTGACCGAGGAACCTTTTGCTACCGCTCTGTGGGCCGCCTGGGTGTTCTCTGGTGTACAAGCCGTGAAGCAACTGGGCTTTCTCCTTGGCCAGCTTTGCTGAATTGGCTTTCTGGCACTCAATATTCTGGTACCAATGTGTGTTGTTTCATTCTCCTTTGTTCTTGTGGGCTTGTGTGTTTACAGAAACAAAACAAAGCAAAACTTGGAGTGTTACTTGAATGAGGTTTTAGGAGAAAGTTAAATGCATATGTCATTCCTCCGTTTTTAATCAGGTGCCAGAGATGATTCTTTTGATTTATGTAGGGTCTTGGCTCCAAGTTGAGAGGCAAGTGCTACCTAGCTGTTTTATGATGGCCAGCAATAGTGGCAGTATAATCCCCAATCTAAGACATGAGTGGCATTGATGTATGTTTCTCTGTAGTATTCTAGCATCAAATTCTGTTTGACTGTCTATTAGTGGGAGCGTTCTCCAGTTTTTTTCCGAAAAAGTATTTTATTTACTCTGGTTTGATTTTATTGTCATTTTATGTTGACAGTTGTCATTCGTAAATTGTAAACCAGAGAAAGCGCAAAGACTCTTTTCAGGGAAGCCCAACTTTAGTGTTTCAGTGGAAGAAATGTGAACCATTTACTGTATATAATCAACAGAGGTAGTCTTTCTTTTCCTATTTAAACTTACTGCTTAAGAGATGATTTATTCATCTCAACCAGAGGGTAGTCATTTTTTTTATTCATGATGCAAAATACCATGCAGTCTTACCAGCTGTCTGACCTTATCCCATTCTAGAATTGCAATTATAATGAAATATTGATGGAAAAAACAATTAATATTTAATACCTGAACTTTAACTAAAGCCAAGTTATTTAATTTTTAATAAAAAATAACCTAAGGAGCATCTGAGTTTTATAAAATAGGTGGAAATTCTGTTTCAGTCTGCGGTAAAAAAATTTTGTGAATTGAAATTCTGAAGTAGGAACATGATATTCCCATTTCATTTACATTAGAAAGCTCCTGGTGATGCTTTTGCAAAATCTGTGCTGCAAACATATCTCAGCCAGTGGAACACCTAGAAGTATGAATAACTTGATTGCAACTCTGGCTTTGCTAGTAGCTGAGTGGCCCTGAATCTTTGTTTTCTTGTTTCTGAATTAAGAGAGTTGACTATGATAATCCTTAAACATTTTAGGATGTGAATGGTATTATCGGGGAAAAAAAAGTGGTTCTACATATTTGCTAGAGCTTCTTTAGTTATAATTTGGTTGATATGTGCTAAATCCATTTTTTAAATTACATTTGAATGACATTTTAGGGTTCCCTGAAGAAAAGCAATGTAAGTATATTAAATTAGAATCAAGTTATTCTTCACAGAACACTGTAGAAGCAGAGAACAGGCTGAATATAATAAACATTAATGATTAAAATATATGTTTCAAATATGTGAATGTGAAGCTATCTTATAATTTTCTGCCTTTCTCAGCCCGCCTAGGCATACTCACACACCTAAGCATGGGTGTACCTGCACACTTTGGTGCTGCTCTTGTACACATGAGATTTGGAGAAAACGCAACAGTATGAGACTACTGTTTCCAAAAACAAATTCTGCTGAGATACTGTGGTGTGACAGTTACCAGCATTGCTCCATGGAGGAAGCAATTATTCTGTGGACAAAAAGTTGACATTCACTCAGATAATAGTCTAACTTTACTTTGTTGCACGTCTGGAATAGGAATAAGAATTTGCAGATAGAATTAAGTTATTCCAGTTTCTTTTTTAACTTCGAAGAAATTTCATGTTGTGCAGTATGTGTTTGATTGCTTATTAGAGAGAATAAAATACTGTATTATCAGTCACCGTATATGAAATGATGGTCACAACTGGAGTGTCTTCTGCAGTAACCTTAGATTTTCATTTAACAGCAACAGTAGCAGTGTAGTGTACTGCCTTAGTCACCTGATGCTGCTGTCACACAGTTAACAAGTGGATGGCTTTAACAAAGAGAAATTTATTTGCTCACAGAAAAGTAGGCTAAAAGTCTAAATTTAAGATGTCAGCTCCAGGAGAAGCCTTTCTTTGTTGGTTCTGGAGGAAAGTCTTGTCCTCAGTCTCCCCCTGATCTGGGAGCTTCTCAGGCACAGGGACCCCAAGTCCAAAGGATGCATTCTTCTCCCAGTGCTCCTTCCTGGTGGTAGGAAGCCCCCAGCTCACAGCTTGATTTCCTTTCCTTTATATTTCAAGAGATTTCCTCAAGGTACAGTACAACATTATAGCTTGAGCCCTGCTTCACCACCACGGCTACCACCCATCATCCCTCACTGACATCATCAGGCAAGATTTGCAGCATATGGGAAAATCATACAATACTGGGAATCATTGCTGAGCTAAATTGGTACACATTTTGGGGGGACACAATTCAATTGTCATGGCTAAGACAGTGTTTATCATGTGTGGAAAACTGGTCTAAGAGTTTTGTAAGTATTAACTCATTTAATTCTTTCAACAACTCATGTGGGTTAGGTGTGGATCTTACCACTGCTTTATGGATAAGAGACTAAGGTACAAAGAAATAAAACTTGCCCAAGAGCAGATGGAAATAAATGGTGAGGACAGGATTCCAGTTCAGATACTCTGACTCCAAAGATCATATGCATAGCTATATAATCTCTTAATATCTTCTTACTACTATTTTTACTATTTTTATTAGATGATGAGAAACTTAAAGGATAGAGCTGAAGACCTCATGACCCGTCAGTCTCTTCCAGTGTTCTTGGTCCATTTGGAAGCTTCATTCTGCACATTTTCTCGTGGTTCAGACTGCCAGTTGCCCCACTCATTTTATTATCCTTTATCCCTGAATGTATTTTAGAAGTTACTTGATAGTGATCCATAGATAGGCCTTTTTGAGCAAAATGAAGTCTTAGATATATTGAAGTAGTTTACCTCAAAATTAATTGCCCTAATAGCATTTATTTTTGTGCAGAACCTTAATAACTTACACCTATCCTTCTAGTATATTTGCCATCTTTCACTGCAGCTAAGTTGATGATAACAGAATGTTGCGTGTCTGTTCTGGTAACATGTGACGGGTTGGCTGTGCCTCTGTCTGAATATATTTTTTCTGTCTGCATTGTTTTAGTCTACAGCTGAGGCCAAACAAGTTGCAAGTTTTAATCCTTCAAGTTCCAGAGTTTTTGTAGATTCTGTCTTAATAGATGAAAGTAATAGCTTTCATCTCTGCTAGCTTTGGAAAATTCTTTTCTACATTTATCCCTTTCCCCCCACCCCCCCAGTCAAATACAGGTACTAGCAATCAAAACTCACTACCAACTTTCTATCGTGAAAACCTCTTCACACGATGCTCATATTAATTAGAAACACTTTCTTCCAGTTTACTGTACTAAGATATTTTGCTTACTGTGTGTCTTGGTCATCTAGTGCTGCTTTAACAGAAATACCACAAATGGATGGATTTAAAAAGAGAAATTTTATTTTGTCACAGTCCAGTAGGCTAAAAGTCCAAATTCAGGTGTCAGCTCCAGGGGAAGGCTCTCTCTGCTGGCTCTGGAGGAAGGTTCTTATTGTTAGTCTTTCCCTGGACAGAAAGCCACTGAGGCTCAGGGACCCTTGTCCTTTCCAAATGGTGCACTCAGTTCTGAGTGCTGCTTTCTAGGTGCTGTGAGATCACCAAATATCTGCTTGCTTCTCTTTCATTTGTATCCCAAGAGCATGCCCTGAGCTGTGATTTGTCCCCCGACACATTGACTCCTGCCTCACCAGTATAGCTGCCATCTATCCTCCCACGTTAATAGAGGCAGGATTTACATCACACAATATTGGGAATCATGGCCCAGCCAAACTGCTACACATATTTTGGGGGGTACTCAATTTAGTCCATGATACTGTGTAACCTGGGTCGTCATTTTTCCTGAGTCTCCTGAAACAGTTTTCTTAACACCTACTGCTTGGCCTATAAGCCATTGTCTTTTTTGTTGTTGTTGTTACAGCAGATAGTGTCTTGGCATCTACATACTAACTTCTGTATTAATTAGCTCTTGAGGCAGTAATAACTGCTGTATCTCAGTGACTTACAATAGCAAACATTTCTTCATTAGTTTTGTTTGTAAGTGTTTCAGGTTGAATGCTGCTCTGTTGGGCTCATTCTAAGACTGAAGGAGTGGTGACTTTTGCTTAATAAAAAACCAAACCTGTGTGGAAACCCTGGTGACATAGTGGGTAAGTGCTGTATGTCTGCCAACCAAAGGGTCGGCAGTTCCAATCCATCAGGTGCTCCTTGGAAACTGTGGAGCAGTTCTGCTCTGTCTCATAGGGTCACTATTAGTCAGAGTCAACTCAGTGACAGTGAGTTTGGTTTTGTGGCTTGACAGCCTTCCAGTTGCGTCTGACTCACAGCAACCCTGGACGGAGAGAGCTACCTCATAGGGTTTCCACCAAGTGACTAGTGGATTTGAATTGCTGACCTTTTGCTTAGCAGCCAAAAGTTTGTAACTACTGTGTCACCAGGGTTCCTTTGGGTAATACCATTCACATATTAGGGAGCCAGTGAGTAAAGAGCCCAATGAGCTCATTTAAGATGCTCACATTTCATCGGGCAAATCAAGTCAGTTCATGAAGCCCAAAGTCAGAAGAGTGGGAGAGGTGTACTTTATTTGTAAGGAAAGCTGCCATGGGAGGTTGTGTACTCTAGGTATTCAGCTTGCCTCATTTAGGATACAGCAAAGTTAAAATTTGATATAAAATAAAATACTTTCTCATTTTATTTGTGCGTATTGAACCATCTAGGTTTAGGTGTAAATGAAGATTCCAGGGACATCACTGCCTACCATACAGTGTTTCTCACAGCCATACTGGGTGGAACTATAGCCATTGTCATTGGATTTTTTGCTGTACTTCTTTGCTATTGCAGGTAAGAGCAATTATCAGTGTGTATAAACACAGAAAATGTCTACAGTGTATGAGTATATTCTGTGTATTTCAAAGTTTACTTGTAGAAATAAATTGATCTTTAAAATATACTGAAGAAATGCAAAATATGTGTATAGTCAAATATTTGCCTTACCCGTATGACACATATATTGTGGAGTGATTTATTGCCTGAGCCTTCTGTATCATATGTTTTAGTCAGCCAGTGCTGCTGTAACAGAAATACCTCAAAGTGGGTGGCTTTAACAAAGGAAAGTTTATTCTTCCACAGTCCAGTCCAAATTCAGGGCATGTGTTCTCCAGAGGAAGGCTTTCCCCCTTGTTGGCTCTGGAGGAAAGTCTTTGTGTTATATCAGTCTTTGTTCAGGGAGCATCTTGGCACAGGAACCTGAAGGAAGCTCTCTTCTCATGGTGCTGCTTTGTTGATGGTGTGAGGTTCCCAAATCTCTCTGCCAGATATTTCCCTTTATAGCTCAAGAGACTGCCTCGAGGCACAAAACCAACTTTGACATTGAATCTTACTCTACCAACACACCTGCTGCCCATCCACCCTTATTAACATTGCAGAGGCAGGAATTCTGACATGGAGGAGCATCACATAACACCAAAAATTATGGCACAGCCACATTGTTACAGATTTTTTAGGGAACACATTGAATCCATGGCATGATAACTATTAAACTTTTCTGTGTCTTCTCTCTTACTCTAGGGATAAGTGTGGTACTCCACAGAAAAGAGAAAGAAACATAACTAAACTTGAGATCCTGAAGCGAGACCAGACAACTTCAACAACACACATAAATCACATCAGTTCAGTCAAAGTTGCATTAAAAACTGAAGACCGGTCACAGTTATTCAACGCCAAAACGTCTTCATACAGCCCTCAAAAAAAGGACCAACCCAAGGCAGAAGCAGAAGAAAGAGCATCCATGGTAAAAACTCGGGACAATTTTAAGATTTATAATGAAGATGTTTCGTTTCTGTCGCTTAATCAAAATAATTACTCAAGAAACCCAGCACTGTCTTTGGAGGCCAATATAGGATCCAAGCAACCTAAGCATATGAACAACAATGTGTCTCCATCTCTAGGTGATGCTCAGGAGGAAAAGAGGTATTTCACAGGTAATGAAGAGATTTATGGGCGTTCCCACATTCCAGAACAGCTTATGCATATCTACAGTCAGCCCATAGCCATCCTTCAAACATCTGACGTTTTCTCCACTCCCGAGCAGATGCATACTGCTAAGTCAGCAACTTTGCCAAGAAAGGGACAGATCGTCTATGGCCAGTTGATGGAACCAGTAAACAGAGAGAACTTTACACAGACATTACCGAAAATGCCAGTGCATTCTCATGCACAGCCGCCAGATGCCAGGGAAGAGAATACTACACTCGAAGGTCAGCAGAGCTTGCCATCGCAAACGTCGGATTGGAGCCGGTATTCCAACAGCTTACTAGAATCGGTCTCAGTCCCTGGGACCCTGAATGAAGCTGTTGTAATGACTCCGTTTTCGTCAGAGCTGCAAGGCATTTCTGAACAGACCCTCCTGGAGCTGTCCAAAGGAAAGCCCTCCCCCCACCCCAGGGCCTGGTTTGTGTCTCTGGATGGCAAGCCAGTTGCCCAAGTGAGGCATTCCTTTATCGACTTAAAAAAGGGCAAGAGGGCCCAGAGCAATGACACGAGTCTGGACTCGGGAGTGGATATGAATGAGCACCAGTTGAGCAGAAAGCTTGAGAGGGAGAAAACATTCATCAAAAGCATGCACCAACCTAAAATCCTTTACTTAGAAGATTTAGACCTGAGCAGCAGCGAGAGCGGAACCACTGTCTGTTCCCCTGAGGACCCCGCTTTAAGGCACATACTAGATGGAGGGAGTGGTGCTATCGTGGAACACCCTGGGGAAGAGTCCCCGGGAAGGAAAAGCGCTGTTGAAGATTCTGAAGCCAGTGTATCCCCTACTAAAAAGCGGGGCAGACCACCACTAGCCAAAAGAGATAGCAAGACGAACATCTGGAAGAAGCGAGAGGAACGCCCACTAATTCCCATGAATTAACACCAACGGTGGTTGTGTCTCTGGTGTCTCTGTGCTGTTTGTTCTTGCTTCCTGGTATCAGTTGCAGTATGAACTTCGTAGGACAAAGTTGAGACTGAGCAGTTTCATGGCCCTGGGACATGTGTCAAGCAGAGCAGATAGTGAAATGATAACACAGTGAGCAGAAAGAAGGATACGGAGAATTCTTTTATTTGGGGGTGATGAATTTGAACACGTTTTCAAAATGTAAAGTAGCTCAAGATGTTATCTGAAAATGTTGCTCAGTGGGCCAATTTGGCCCAGACTCTTAAGAATAACACAGGAAAACATGTGCTTTTAAAGTTGCTTCCAAAAATGTTGCCTCTGCTTTGATGAGTACCCCTGTGAAGCATTTGAAAATGACACCTGCCTTCTTCAGGCATCCTGTTGTGAAATGTCACTGTTACGTTGTTCTCTCCCTACACTTGGAAATAACATGATCGGTGTTCTGGACTGATTTCATTGTAGAATGTAAAGGCCAGAGAACATTTTATTTTTGGTGATAAACAGCATGTGTGTATTGCATCATCCAGTAATGTAAGTCCCACATTCAGTTCATAGAAGACAGGCAAGAAAGTACTTGGTAGTTAAGGGAGGAGATGCCAGCTCTCTGGTGGTTTTTTTGGATGTGACTACATAGACTCAGTGATAAAGTGTTAATTTTGTCATTTAGAAATCTGGAAAATTAATGGTTTGATACTCAGTTTTTATTTTAGATTTCTGTTTCCTTGGAAGAAGAAAGTGAGCTCGGTGATGTCACTGAATACTGTTTACCAGTCTTGGGAGAGGGAGTCGCTTTAAGGCCGACTGATAAAATATATGCTAAAGATCAGTTTCAACATTATTTCTTACCTTCTAAAATGCAAACTCAACCATTTAATGGTTATCAAACTTGATTTTAAAAGTTGATTAGGCTTGTGGATAGTGAAAATTTGATAAAGTATATAAAGAGAAAGGAGATGAACTTTCCCCTTCCCTTTCTTTTTTCCCGTGAAATGTTGACAAGAACAAAAAGATAGTGACATTTTCCTGAGGCTCAGATGCCTTCAGGGTATTAGTTCTGTATTCAGATGTTACTTTTCTCTTGTTGATATTCATAAAAGATGTTTGAGTAAAAACAGTTTTGATTTCCTTGGAAGAGCAGATGTTTTTCCTTAAATAATTTATCACCTTGCAACTTTTTTGTTTTGGAGGTAGTACTTCCATTTTATTTTCCTCGTTGCTAGGAATTGACAGTGAGCACATTCAAACCTGTTTTCTTGTTTTAAGTATAAGTGTCTTTTCCTAAAAAGAGAGGCTCTTTGTTAAATCAATTCACTCCATTTTTCTTAAAATTTTCGTGAAGGCAAAATATCTGAAACAGCACCCCTTTTCTCAGGGGACAAGGAAACTAAATTGCTTTATTTCTCATCTCCTGCTATTAAACGTGGGGTGACACAGAGACCCCAAGCACATAAAGTTGAAAACCAAAATACTCACATTAGCTTTAGTAAAATGGCAGGTAGATAAACAGTGAACAACAGTGGCTTTTTTCCCTAAGGCCATAGACTTGAGCTGGTAACCACTTAGGAAACGTCTAACCTGATGGATCACACTCTTACTTTTCTCTGTTAACCCAAAGAACTTAAAAGACGTAGGTACAAGTTTGCTATATGTTACTGTCCTCCACAGAAGAGATAAATGTTTTAGATAAATACTTTTTTTTTTTTTTTTTTTTGGAGTAAAGACAAGACCCACAGTTAGAGGGAGCAGCTTATTGGTCTTATGCAGAACGATGCATTAAAAGCGGCATAAATAAAAATGATTTGGAAAAGGTTAAATCATTGCTCTGCTGAAGTGCCTTTGATGTAGACTTGCTTTATTAGGAGGATATAAATGACATCTTTCTTAAGTGTGTGTTTTCTTTCTGTTAGCCAAATTAAACAAATGTGCAGTTTTTACTTAAAAGGTATAGCTAGTGTTTCATGTTGGAACAATGAATCTTGCATGTAAATAGCATCTCTTTTGTGTGTGTTTCATCTCTTTTTAATCTGGTATATTTTGACAAACTGTTACAGTGAAGTTAGAAAATATACAGTTAAAATGTTGCACCTCTTCAGTTATTTATGCATTTTTGTCACATATAGATAGAAATGTTTTCCTCTCTCAGCTAGGTAATGGAATATACGTACTGACAAAAGTAGGTATACCATTTAAGTATGACACTTATTTTATTCATCTTAATGTAAAGAAAAGGAGCAGATGTATCCCAAGGGCTTTCCTAGAAATAACTTGTTTGGTTTCAGAATAAAACCTTATTTTTTATACACTGCACATTCTGTTCTCAACTGGGAATTGTAGACAGTTTATCCTTTCTAATAAAAGTAGTTCACAAATCTCCTGTTAAAAAACTAAAGCCATGCACTTTTTCTTAACCCATGTGATAATAAACCAACAATATTCGCAACTTTCTGAAATTTTTAAATTGAAAACCAACAGTTTTTTGCAAATGTAATTTTAGATAATTTGGGTCACAAAGTAGTAAAATTTGTGGATCCATTGTATATAGTTTGGATATATCTTAATGGCAAAATTACCCCTCTAATGATGGATTCGTTTACTAAAGCACAGCTAGCATATTTTTTTGTAAATAGCACGTGCTCTTTGTGTTTGTTTTCCAGCCACACCGCCCCCGTGAGGCATTCTCACAGCCCTACCTGTCTACTCCTCTTCCACGTGTAGCTATTAGAAAAATAATAATTAGCATAGTGCACTTACAAAAATACCTCACAGGGGCTGGCAAACAAGCACCAGGCAAACGTTATTTACATAAAATACGGCATATGTATTTTGGAATACATATTATCTTAAGACTTTATAAAATCCATTTTTATGACATGCAGTTGAATAGGGACTAAGCCCTTTTGTAATATACAGTACACCATGAAGATCACCAGTGCTGAGGAATATCAGCACTTCTTTGCTTTAGTAGTCATTTTCAGATTACTTTGTTTTCAGATCCTCTGGTATCCATTATGTATTGTAGAGTTTGAGAGATCTGTGGGTCAAGCAATGCCCTCATTACTCACCACTCCCAGAAAGCTGAAGCTCAGAGTGACATGTTAATTTATAAGATAAAAGTTGATTCATTTCCTGTGGACTAGCATTGTTAAGGACTTGGACCTATTACTTTCCATCTCAGACCTGGAGTTGACATTTCGTCCTCTTGTTTCAAGTGTTTCTGTATTTTGATATTCTTTCATCAGAGGAATCTCTCATTTCAGTGTATTTACTGCTATGTTTCCTGCTGAAAACTGTAACAACCTGAAGATTTATAGAAGTGTCATAGTTCATTAAAGATAATAAAATCTAGAAAAAGTACTTGATGCATGTTTAATTTGTGTAAACTGTGAAACGTTATTCCCTAAACTGTTAGTTAATCTAGAAAAGACTCAATTACTACTTTTTTCTTCATTACACTCCCTATAGTATGCATTATATATTTATTTAGTTATTTATTGTGATTGAGTGAAAGTGTACAATCTGGTTTAAATTTGCATGCCCGCCTATGTGCAGCTCCTACTGCTCTCCTTGCCTGGTGACAGCACACTCCTCCTTTCTTTTCTATACATGTCATGTCCTCTTAACAATCTCCTGTCCCTTCTTTTCCACCCTTTCCACTCCCCTCTAGTAAGAGACCAGCAGGACAACATCCTGTAGATGCATAGAACCATAAAGTGCACATATGGTACGGTCACTCTGTCACCAACTCCCATCTATTCTTGTCCGAGGAGTTGACCTCAGTAATGATTTATGGACAGGGGTGCATTAATTATATTTTTTAATACACTTTATATAATGTGCTTAATTTCTTTTTTTATCTCATGTTCTCCAAAGTTCATATTTTTACCACTGATGCTGGGTAACTTCATATAGCTACATTATTTTCCTTCCTATGGAGAGATTTACTTAAGATCTGATAAAGTGTAAAATGTAATTCCCAAGTACAACTAAATGGGAAAATGATACAATATTTCCCTCCCTTTTAAACAATTTTTGCACTTGTTTAGACCTAAGACTAAATGATAATACAAAGTCTGTTCTTAAGGTATTAGAACTCCTGAGATCCCTTCTGTTCAACTGACAGAACAGTATGTAAGTTTAGGTAGTTTTTATTTGGGGCCTTTAGAATACTTTTGAAGACCATCCTGGCTGCCATGTTTTTAGAACATTTCCCATGTAACTCACATGTATTGACATGGTACTAGAAATATCGCTGGCTCGTCCTAAAAGGAATCAGATTTTGAATTAGTAAATTAGTATTCCCAAATACAATGACGGTTTTGACTTCCAACACTGGTATCAGATAACGTCCGTTTGAGTCCTGCCAGGCGGAGCCAGGCTGTGGTTTTGTTCTGAGGAAGAGTCATATAGCACCAAAATAAGTAACTGTGTTGTAACAGAGAAAACATGTAATAAATCACAACGAAAAACATAGCTGCCAAACATAATATTCATGAGCCGGTCATGGCATTCTCAGAAGGCATATTGACGTGGGGAGACTGACACTTAAGTGGTATAGGAAAGGTAGTAGGATGGGGTTAATATTTTAATCAGCCTGTCAAAAGTGATTCATTCAGTACTTGGCAGTTGTGACTGCTAACTACATGCTGGAAAAGGATAAAACAGTGCTGCTTTAGGCTATAACATCCCTTTTTGTTTATAGTTTTTATAAGTGCATTCTCTTATGATGCTCTCTTTCAGTCACCTATAGGGTTATTTCCAAGAAAAGTATTCTGTTGCCTTAGATTTATTGGTTGCCATATCAAAATCAAAATATTTTTTAAACTTGTTTTTTACCTATATTTTGAGCCTCAGATTATTTTGAGGGTATGGATCACAGCATTAAAAAAAATACTAGGATATGACTATGTAATAAGTCTAGAAATTGAGCATGATTTATAATGTTAACCACCAAAAAGTTCATGAGTTCATTTACAAATAATGGAAAGCTATGTGGTCTGACAGTTTGCAAACTTGCCTCCGTGCGCTTACGTTGGCAGCACTGTGCAAATGGCAGGTTGTTTGTACAGCCTTGGTAGATAGATCAGTGCCTCACAGCTGTGTTTGTGTCAACGTGGTGTCTTGCTGAGTAGTGTTCATTGTTGCATGTTTTTGTGTGCTGTCGTGAGAATGTCAGAGCTTGGATTACAGCAACAAACAAACCTTAAATTTGCTATTAACCTTGAAAAGCATGGAAGTGAAATCAGGGTCACGTTAGTCCAAGCTGGTGAGGATAATGCCATGAAGAAAATGACACTGTAGAAATGGATTATCTATGTTTTCTGAAGAAAGTATCACTGATGAAGAGAGGTCAAGGAGGCCACTAATGAGCAGAACTGATGAAAACGTTGCCAAAATTCATCACATTGTGCATCAAAATCAACAGCTGACTGTGAGAAGCATAGTATACCAAGTAAACATTGATGGAGAAACAGGAAGATCTTAACTGAAAATCTTGGCATGAAAAAGTTGTGTGCTAAAATGGTCCTGAAGGAGGTCACCAATGAACAAAAGCAAAGGAGAGTGGACGTTTGCCAAGATCTTTTGGAGAGGCAAGGCTATGTTTTGGGCCATGTTACCACTGGTGATGAAACATGGGTGTACCAATAGGACCCTGAAACAAAGCATCGAAGTGCACAATTGGGAGTCAGGCAATTTTCCAGGGCCACAGAAGTTCTGTCAGTCCAAATCAAGAGTGAAAACAATGTTGCTAACTGTTTTAGACAGCAGAGAGATTATTTGTTGTGAGTTTGTACCAGCTGGACTGTTAACCAGGTTTGCTATCTGGAAGTGCTGAAAAGGCTGCGTGAAAAACTTAGACGAAAATGACCTGAACTCGGAGCCAACAACTCAATGGCTCTTGCATCACAACAATGCACCAGCTCTCGTGGTGCTGTCTGTGAAGGAGTTTCAAGCCAGTCAACAAATAACTGTATTGGAACACCCTCCCTACTCACCTTATCTGGCCCCCAATATCTTTTTTATTTACCCTAAGATGAGGAAATATTGAAAGAATGACATTCAGGACATCAAGGCTGTGACAGCCATTCCAGAAAAAGAGCTCCAACATTGCTTTGAAGGGTACACTAGACGCTGGCGTCCGTGCATAGCTTCCCAAGGGGAGTGCTTTGAGGGTGGTGTGGTGATACTCAACAGAGGTATGGAGCATTTTTTCTAGGATGAGTTCACGGACTTAATTGTCAGACCTTGTATACACAGGTGATAAAATTTCAAAGGAAAACAAGTGGTGTAATTATTTCTGGAATAGTTAAGCATGAGGATCACGTTTTTGACCATCTGTGGTGTTTGTCAAAATAATGCAATGCCATTCTCCATATTATCAGCCATAGTAGATGAAAGCCTTTCTGTGTCTTTCAGAAAAGGTCATATGTTTAGAAGAATATACTGTTTTATTTTTAGTAAAATCTTTTCTAATTGAACCAGATGTTTGCTGATTTTCACCCCTATATTTATGATGTTGTGAGTAATATCTGACAGCCCCTTTAGGATACTGTAGTTTCCCACCTGAGTTCCTTTCCCCTCCTCCTCCTTTTGTTCTTAGGTTGACTAGAGGTTACATAATTCATATGTTGACTGGATCTAATCCTTGTGGACCTTATTAAAACACTAGACGACTGCAGACAGTGTGATTCAAAACAAACCAGATAATTACATACCCAGGAGCCTCTGGACTTGAACAGCTTATTAAAAAAAAAAAAAAAAAACTTTCCTAAATACGATACTGAAAAGCATAATTGTAGTTATTAAGAGAGAGCAGATAACTCAACATAATTTTTATTTTATATATTCCAATATTTTATCCCAGAAAATACAGGTTTTAAAGTTTATTTAGCATTAAAGGTACATTTTAAAACAATTTATTCAGCTTAAATTTGTCTCCAGTACCCATCATTCTGTTGTATCAGTACATATGGGTAGGTAATCAGGAAGCTGGAGACATGGAGCCCCTAACCTCTACTGAATCACTCTTTGGAACAGAACCAGCCCCATCCTCCCAAATGAAGAGACTGCTCATTGTTTGTCTGCTAAACCACCCTCCCCAGTAAAACCGTTAGCTCCTTTACCCCCATCTAAGGAGATTAACCCTGCTGCATCTAAAGGCCCCTTGTCTGTGTCTGCCTGGGGCATCACCTGAGACAGGTGACTCACAAGACAATGTGGAATGTTTTCAAAACACTTCCCTATACTGATTTCTGGCTTCTAGACCTATAACTGGACTCTAATCCCAGTGAACCCCAAAAGGTGAAGTACAAAGTGTGACCCAGGAAGAGACACCACACTCAGAAATAATTGCGTGATGTTCATACAGAAAATGGGAGAATATTCCTGGGAATAGGTACTAAGGGTGTGGGATAATAGTGCAGGGAACATACAGGTAGATTAGTCTGAGTTTATTGATGTGGGCCCAATAAACACTGATTCATCTTGTTTCAGCTCAAGAAGCTAGTAAAGGCTCTATTAGTGTATGATCTACATTGTAGCAAGTTAAAGTGCAAGAACTGCCTTGGTAGACTGTAGAAGAAGGTATCTCAAAAACTCAAACCCGCTGCCATCAAGTCAGTTCCAACGCATGGTCACCCTACTTGACAGAGTAGAGCTGCTCCATGGAGTTTCCAGGGAGCACACTATTTTATGTAAGTCAGATTTGACAGTGCTCACTGCTCTTACTGAATTAAAGCATCTCCCTACAACAGGGCTGATTAGACCCGTGTGGTGCCAAACCAGCCAAGTGCCATCGAGTCAGATCTAGGGGCCCAATGGTGGTACTCAATCAACAAAGATAGATGAACATGCTTCCTTCATGGAAAGCAGAGTGAAAGCAGTCATTAGAATTGTTTAATTTACATGGACTTACAGTGTTGGCTACCTACTCATGGTGTTCCTAGGAGTGAAAAAGATAGGAAATCTACTAAATATTTACTTGGTCTGTACAAGTGGATGAATTCTAGGTCAAATGAAGAGCAGCCTAATTTGAATTGCCAGAATAGAGAGTCACAGTCGCTCCATCAGTTCCCAGACTTGAGGGAATTTAAAGAGGCACAACCCTTTGAGAGAAGGCCAGAGCCACTTAAGGAAGGACAATGAGGGACTGCCCCAAACTTACACTGTTATCTTTCTCCCAGCTTCCCTCACAAAGAGATCTATGACTATACCCCCAAAATGGGTGTAACATTCCACTACTTTGTGACTGCCTTCCATTCTCTGATTTTCCTGTGCTGTAAATCCTAATCTCTGCCTGTGGTGAATAGACTGGATTATATTAAAGAGGATTAGGGTGGGGCTATAACTTATCCTGAAGTCAGCTTCCTCCTCCAATGTAAAGAAAGTGTTTTAGTCATCTAGTGCTGCTCTAACAGGAATACCACAGAGTGGATGGCTTGAACAAAGGCAAGTTTGTCCTAGAACAGTCCGGTAAGTTACGAGTCCAAATTCGGGATCTGCACTCCAGGGAAAGTCTCCCCTGGTCGGCTCTGGAGGAAAGTCTGGTACTGCATGTGTCTTTGTCCAGGAAGCATCTTGGCACAGGAACCTCAGGTCTGAAGCATGCAGTCTTCTCCTGGTGCTGCTTGCTTGTGTGAGGTTCCCAGTTCTCTAGTGGTCTCATGAAAGGATTTACAGTCCCATGCTAATCCTTTAACATACAGCATAGGAAAATCACAAAATAGAGGACAATCATAGAATACGAGGCATCATGGCCCAGGCACGTGGTTACACACATTTTTAGGGGGATGCAATTCAATCCATGACAGGGAATTTCCCTAGAGTAACACACTTTGCACCACCTTTTTGCTTTTATCCTGCATGAGACAAAAAGAAAGGGAAACAAGCAGAGAGTGGGAACCTCATACCACCAAGAAAGTGGCACTGACAGCAGAACGTGGTCTTTGGACCTGGATTAGGGTGCGACTACCACACCTTTCCTGAAGTCACCTCCCTCCTGCAATGTAAAGAAAGTGTTTTAGTCAGCTAGTGCTGCTCTAGCAGAAGTACCACAGAGTGGATGGCTTGAACAAAGGAAAGTTTGTCCTTACATAGTCCGGTAGGCTGTGTCCAAATTTGGGATGTGCACTCCAGGGGAAGTGCTTGCTTGATGGTGTGAGGTTCCCAGTTCTCTGCTTGCTTCCTTTCTGTTTATCTCTTGTAGGATGAAAAAAACAAGGGTGGTGCAAGCCATACTCTAGGGAAACTCCCTTTACACTGGAGCAGGGAGGTGGTCCCATGCTGAGATGTTCTCAGACCAAAGAAAGACTGATGCAACGCAAGGACCTTCCTCCAGAGCTGACAGAGGGAGCATGTTCTCTTGGGACTCCCACCCTGACTTTAGGCATCCGGTCTACTGAATTCTGTAAGAATAAACTGTTCTTTGCTACAGCCATCTACTCCGTGCTATTTCTATTACAGCAGCACTAGATCACTCAGACCATGGCCTTTTACGAGAGTGACTGTGCGTTGGGCAAAAGGGAATACTTTTTTTTTGAGGATTACTGGAAACTGGCTCTGAAATGACACTAATTCCAAGAGACCCCAAATGTCACTGTAGCCCACCAGAGTGGTCACATATGGGGGTCAGGTTATTATTAATGGAGTCTTAACTTTTGTCTGTCTCAAAGTAGGTCCAGTGGGTTCCTGAACCCATCCTGTAGTTATTTCCCCAGTTCCAGAAAGGATAATTAGAATAGATATACTCAGTAACTTGCAGAATCCCCATATTGAATCCTGACAAATGGAGTAAGGACTGTTAGAGTAGGAAAAGCCAAGTGGAAGCTACTAGACCTGCCCTACCTGGACCACAGCTACCATAGCACCAGACTGATTCTGCACAACTACATTGTACCCACCGACTATCACTGACTGCTATGACAGTGTTCACAATAGAGGGTCCCATGCAGAGTTTGACAAAAATGTAGAACAAAATTCTAACTCAACAAAGGCCAGACTTAGTGGTCTGATAGATACTGGAAAAACCGTGAGATTATGGCCCTGGATACTCTTTCAACTCAGTAATAAAGTAATTTCTGAGGTTCACCCTTCAGCCTAAGATTAGGCCCATAAAACAAAATGAGACTAATCAGGAATACTAGCCGAGGGACAAGGACTAGAAAGCAGAAGGGAGCAGGAAAGCTGGTAATAGGGAACCTAAGACTGAGAAGGGAGAGTGCTGACCTATTGTTGGGTTAGTAACCAATGTCACAATATAATACGTGTACTAATTGTTTAATGGGAAGGTAGTTCATTCTGTAAACCTTCATGTAAAGTTCGATTTAAAAAGTGGCCCTTTTAGTTAAGCATGGTCTTATAACTCCTACCTAATAGGAGGGCTATGCAAATGAGGTATTCATAGCCTACCAAGGGACTGGACAGCCTGGTAATAGTGCCAATAAGGTTCACAGCACACTTTGTGGGTGAGACCATGCAAAGGTGTATGGAACTCAAAAACAAGTGGATTGGTCAATAAGTTTAAAGTTGGTCAATGAGCCATTTCAGGCAGAAAGATGGGGCCTCACTACCATAACCAAAGAATTAGTCATTAAGGGAATAGGTACTTTGGACACAGGATCCCTGCACTGAGAACTTCCTAGACCCAGGAAACAGACAGCTGCAATACCAGAGACATTGAGAAGCAGTGGTCAGAGTGGCAGAAAAAGGGCAGTAGCAGAACTAGGAGACTGGCTTGAGGTGGCTACAGTGGGCACGTGGACCCACAGAGTGAGACAGCTGAGTGCCTTTGAGCAGGAGGCTTCCTGGTGGACTGGCACTTATCCTTGGAACTAAAGAGCTTTGTTTACACTTGCTGAACCAAGACTGAGGCCAAGGGCCAAGGGCCAAGAGAGGAAGCATGCATAACCACAAGGAGCTGAGAGCTGTCCTGCACTGTAGAAGGGAGATTTTGCCTGCGTTCTTTCTGATCCCAGTCCCGAGTTCTAGCCTATTATTTCTCTGATAAACCTTACAACTGTGGGGGGTGCAGAGAACTGCCCCTGCCCAAGAGGATAGTAAGCCAAAAGCAACACCATCAAGAACTTTAAGGATGCAGGAGTGGTGATGCCTACCATATCCCTATTGAACTTGCCTATCTGGGCTGTTCGGAAAACAAACGGATCTTGAAGAATAACAGTAGATTATCAGAAACTTAACCAGGTAGTAACTCCAATTGCAGCTGCTGTTCCACATGTAGTTTTGTTGCTTGAGCTAATTAATATATTTCCTGGTACCTGGTATGCATCTATTCACCTGGCTACCGCCTTCTTTCCAGACGTGTTTCAGAGGACCACCAGCAGCAGTTTGCCTTTAGCTGGGGCAGTGCTTACTTCAGAGCTACATCAGCTCTCTCGCGCTATATCATAATTTAGTTCACAGGGACCTCAATTACTTTTCTTTTCCACAAGATGTCACACTGGTTCATTACATTGATGACATTATGCTGACTGGACCTAGTAAAGAAGTGTTGATGATTCTGGATTTCTTGGTAAAATATTTGCATGCTCCAAATTTTTGGTTGTCAAGTTGATTCCAATACATCCAATCACTAATGCAACAAAAATTCAAGTGTCTTCCAACTTCAGTGAAACTTCTAGGTGTCCAATGGTGTGGTGTCGGGTGCGGAGAGTTCCCCGACAAACAGGGTCAGAGCTGGGGGCAACATCGAGTTTAGGAAAAAGACAGACACAAAAATTAGGATTAGGAGGATAACAGTCATCACAGCCGAGAGCCCAGAACTGAACTTTATTGGAATATATGTAGTTTGTATTAGGGG
Organism: Heterohyrax brucei; assembly: GCA_028571685.1. NCBI lineage: Eukaryota > Metazoa > Chordata > Mammalia > Hyracoidea > Procaviidae > Heterohyrax > Heterohyrax brucei. Next base: position 94,667,354 of record CM053146.1, read on the forward strand.
AGGTTAATCTCTTTAATGTTAAAGAGTTAAAGACATCTAGATCTGTTTAATTCCTTGTCTGAAAGGGAACGGTTTTCTGCACCCTTTGTTTTCTCACGGTTTTCCGTGATTTATCTCTTTGATCTGGATGTACTCTTAGGTCACTTTGAGGTTAAAGGACTCAAGATGTTAATATTATGCCCCCTAGTACGAAAGGGTAGGCAGAGTTGTGATAAACAGCTTATGGTGGCTCAAAATGGCCATGATCATGTTAAGAGTGTAATTCCTACAGTGTGGGACATGTGGAGATGTCCTGTCTAAAGTGCAGGTTTCAGTTATTGCACCTGGCTCCTCCCACAACTTAAAAGCAAGCATAATGTGTAGTGGACCTCTAGACTCTTGAGGCAGTGTTTTCCTCACATGGTCATGCTACTCTGGCCTGTTAATCAAGTGACTCGAAAAGCTGCTAGTTTTAAGTGGTGCCCTGAACAAGAGGAGGTTCTTCAACAGATTCAGGTTTATATGGATAAACCACTCTGTCCCTTGGTCCATGTGCTCCAGCTAATCCATTGAGGCTTGAAGTGTCCATGGCAGATGGAAATGCTGCTTGGAGTCTTCGGTAGACCCCTATTGGTGAATTACAGCACAGACACTTAGAATTTTGGGGCAAAGCCTTGCCATCCTCTGCAGAGAACTACTTTCCTTTTCAGAAATAGCTTTTGGCTTGTTACTGGTCCTTAAAAGAGACTAAATGCGTAACCAGTGGCCAACAAGTTACCATGTGGCCTGAGCTGCCTCTCATGAATTGATTGCTGTCTGACCGACAGAGTCATAGAGTCAGATCTGCACAGCAGCGCTCCATTGTTAAATGGAAGTAATAAAGGATCTTCCGATAAGAATGACCGATTTTTGACAGCTCATGGCGGCGATGTTTGTGAAGCTATAGCAGCCATATCTATTATGCTTTTTAAAAATTAGTCGTGACAAATAGCCGTGAAAAGTTACAGGATTCCAAAACCCATAGAAATGATTAAAGTTTATTATCAAAATGGGTATTTTGTTAGCCAAACATTCCATGCATTATGTGAAATTTATAATGTGCATAATTGTCCCACCAAGAGAATAATTTGACATTTAATAAAAAAATTTGAGACAATTGGGTCTGTTGCCGATTAGACAATGCTTGTGCCTCAACAAACCACACGTTCCAGTGAAAACATCACCATGGTTTGTCAGAGTGTATGCGAGAATTCATCCCAGTCAATTTCTTGTGGAGCACATTAACTGGGCATTTTGTTGACCACAGTTTGGCAGATTTTTCATCCAGGCTTGAAGCTTTACCCTTACAAAATTGTCTTAATTCAAGAACTGTCATCCAACAACCATAGATTGTGCCATATCTTTGCTGACTGTGCTCTGGAGCAATTGAAAGCTGACTCTGCTTTTGAGAGAAAAAAACATCTTCAGCTATGAGGCCCACTTTTTGATGAATGATTTTGTTAACTGTCATGGGTTGAATTGTATCCCCCCAAAAATATGTGCAATAATTTAGCTGGGCCAGGATTCCCCATATTCTGTGATTGCCCTCCATTTGGTGATTTCCTGATGCTGTAAATCCTAATCTCTGCCTGTGGCTAACACATAGGATAATTATATTAAAAGAGGATGAGGGTGGGACTACAACACCCTTGCTAAGGGAGTTTCCCTGGAGTGCAGCTTGCACCACCATTTATCCTCTCATCCTACAAGAGATAGAAGGAGAGAGAAGCAAGCAGAGAATTGGGAGCCTCACAACGTCAAGAAAGCAGCACTGGGAGAAGAGCACATGCTTCAGACTTGTGGTTCCTGCCCCAAGATGCTCCGTGAGCAAAGACTGATGCAACACAAGGACATTCCTCCAGACTCGACAAGGGGGAAAGCCTTCCCCTGGAGCAGACACCCTGAATTTTGACTTGTAGCCTACTGGACTGTGTAAGAATAAACTTTCCTTTGTTAAAGCCATTCCTCTGTGGTATTTCTGTTAGAGCAGCACTAGATCTCTAAAAGATTCACAAACAAAACTGTCACCATTTGGAGAGATGAGAATCCAGTGGAGACTCAAGAACTTCCACTCCATCCCGCCAAAGTAACTGTTCAGTGTAGACTTTGGTTCCGTAGAATCATTGGCCCTAATTTTTTCCTAAGATGTACGAGGAGAAGCTGTGACTGGCAATGGTAAAAGATATTGGGCTATGATAACAGACCATTTATGGCCCCATTTGGAAGGTGCTGCGGTGGTCATTTACTCAGAGTTCTTTTCCACACAAAATGCCATCAAATGTACTTCAAAATAATAAAGCAATTAAAACTGTATCATTTACACAGCTTGTTTTATTCAAGTTCAAAGACGGGATGCCCTTTATGTATGAGATTGGGCTCAAGCAGGACCTGAAGGCACAAGTAAGTTGCATGAGGAAGTGGCCGAAATGCCCATGGTCTCCATTCCTGTCACATAACCCTCTATCTCCCAGTCTGCACCTGTGGCTTCCTGGGGAATTCCTTATGAGGAAGAGAAAATTCATTCCCAGTTTACAGATGGTTCTGTGAGATATGCAAGTGCCACTTAAAGGGGGATAGCAGCAGCACTACAGCCCTGTTCTGGGACCTCTCTTGAGGTCAGTGGTGAGTGGGATTCTTCCCAGTGGGCAAAACTTCAAGCAGTGCACCTGAGTTTTAGCTTTGCTTGGAAGGAGAGATGGCCAGATATACAATGGTGTACTGATTCATGGACTGTAGCCAAGGATTTGGCTGGATAGTTAGGAACTTGGAAGGAACATGACTGCACAATCGGAGACCAGGAGACGTCTCTGAATGGGACAAAGAAATGAAGATATTTGTATTCCTTGTGAATGTTTACCAAAAAGTAACCTCAGCAAAGGAAGATTTTTTAACAGTCAGGTGGATAGGATGATATACTCTGTGGAAACCAGTCACCCTCTTCCCCTAGCCACTCCCCTCATTGCTCAATAGACTCAGGAACAAAGTGGCCATGATTGTCGGGATGGAGGTTGTGTATACACTCAGCAACGTATACTTCCAGCTATCATGGCTGACTTGGCAATGGCCACTGCTGAGTGTCCAGTCTACCAGTAGTAGTAAAGACCAGCACCGAGTACCTGATACAGCACCATCCTTCAACATGATCAGCCAACAACCTGGGGGCAAGTTGATCACATCAGACAGTTTCCATAATGGAAAGGGCAGCATTTTGTTCTCACTGGAATAGACACTTATTCTGGATATGAATTTGCCTTTCCTGAATGTAATGCTTATTGCAAAACTACCTTCTATGGACTTACAGGTAAAATGCCTCATCCACGGTCATGGTATCTCACACAGCATCATTTCAGATCAAGGGACTCACTTCACAGCAAATGTGGTGCACCAATAGGCCCACATTCACAGAATTCACTGGTCTTACCATGTTCCCCATCATCCTGAGGCAGCTGGTTTGATAAAACAATGGAATGTCCTTCTAAAGACACAATTATGGTGCCAGCTACATAGCAATGCCTTGTAGGGTTGGGGAAGTGTTCATCAGGAGACTGTATATGCTCTAACCCAGCATCCAATATATGGCATTGTTTCTCCCATAGCCAGGATTTATGGGTCCAGGAGGAAAGAGGTGGAAATGGGAGCAACATCACCTGCTAGTACCCCTAGTGACCCACTTGCATAATTTTTGGTTCTTGTCCCTTTGACCTTATGCTCTGTGGGTCTAGACGTCTTAATCCCAAAGGGGGAATGCTTCCACCTGGAGACACATCTCTGATTCCATTGAACTGGATGCTAAGAATGCTGTCTGGCCACTTTGGAATCCTTGTCTCTGAATCAACAGGCAACGAAACAAATTACCATACTGGTTGGTGTGATTTACCCTGATTAACAAGAGGAAATCAGATTTATATTACATAATGGAGGTAAACAACAGTATATTGGGAATGCAGGAGATGCTTTAGGTCAGTTCTTAGCACTACCATGCCCTGTGGCTAAGGTCAATGGCCAGGAATCTTTTTTTTTTTTGGTGTGTAGATAACATTGCATTCACCCATAGACATGTGAGCACACATCCATGTGCACATACATACACATTAACAAAACTCCCTCAGCATGGAAATTATGCAAAAGATCTTTACCACACACCTAATCGTTGCTTTTCTCATGATGAGACATAAAAACTTTGTTGTTATTGTTGTTAGATGCCATTGAGTTGGCTCTGACTCATAGTGACTCATAGCTGACTCTTGTTGTACAACAAAACATCGCCCTGTCCTGCAAAATGCCCACTGCCTATAATGAACTACCTTACAAGAAAACTGTACTTGTTCTACTTGCTATCTGTGGACCTTATCTATTTCTGTCTGTTTCTTTTAAAAGTTGGTTGTGCTGTTAAACTTCTGTGGATTTGCTCTAATTTTCTTCAACTTCAGCTTGAACTTGCATGTGAGTAATTAATGGTCTGCTCTGGCCTTATTCAGACAAACAATGGAATGTCCTACAGACGTGGTAATGAGCTTTGCCGTCATCTCTTTCTACAGGTACAGTTAATTTTATTCCTGTGTACTTCATCTGGCAGAGTCTGTGTGTAAAGTCACCATGTTTGTTTTCAAAGAAAGGTATTTGCAATTAAGAAGTCATCAGTCTTGCCAGATTCCATCATACTATTTCCAGTATTGCTTCTATCACAAGACTGTATTTTTCATAATAATCGTATTAACTGGTCTTCCTTGTAAGTTTATGAATGTTATCCTAATACTGACTGTTGTATTTCAGGTTAGATCTGAAATGTTCTTTTTAATAATGAACATGATGCCATTCCTCTTCAATTTGTCATTTCCAGCATTGTAGACCATATGATTGTCTGAGTCATAATGGCCAATACCCATCCATTTCACACACTAATGCCTAGGATATCAATTTTTATGTGTTTCATTTTTGCTGACTTTCAATGTTCCTAGATGTACACTTCATACAATCCAAGTTTCAATTATTTATGAATGTTTGCTGCTGTTTTTTCTTATTTTTGAGTTGTGCCACATCGACAAATGAAGGATTTGAAAGCTTGACTCCATCCACATCATTAAGGTTGACTCTGTTTTGAGGAGGCAGATTTTCCCCACTTGTATTTTAAGTACCTTCCAAACTGAGGATCTCATCTTCTGGCATTCTATTAGACAATGTTTAGCTGCTATGTAGAATGTTTTCAATGGCCAAGTTTTTCAGAAGTAGACTGCCAGGTCCTTTATCCTAATCTTACTCTGGAAGGTCTACAGAAACCTGTCCATCAAGGGTGATCCTGCTCATATTTGAAACACTGGTGGCAAAGCTTCAGTATCATAGCAACACACAAGGCACCACAATATGACAAACGGACAGACACATGGTGGACCAAGCCCCTTGGTGAGCCACAATTACTTATGAGCATAGTTTCACTCAGTCAAGTTACAAGACCATACTGAGAAAGGCCACACAGAAACGTCACATCATACTGCACTTGGTTATGCTGTGCTGCCTTTCCCCATATCGCGTACTGCCTTTCCCTTCACCAAAGTTAACACATGTTTATTCTCTAGACAATGATTTCACCTCACTCATTTCCTGCTCCCATCCCTGACAATCATCAAAAAATACTTTTCTGCATATAAAGCTTTTTTTTTTTTTTTTTTTACTATTATAGCAATTGTCTCATACAGTATTTGGCCTTTTGTGACTGTCATTTCATTCAGCATAATGCTCTACAGATTTTCTCCATATTGTATGAAATGTTTTATTTATTGCTTATTGTTGCTAGTGTTCCACTGTGTTACCACAGTTTAATCCATTCATCCATTGATGGGCACTTAGGTTGCTTCCATCTTTTTGCTATTATTAATAATGCTGCAATGAACATACATGCACATATGTCTGTTCTTGTCATGGCCCCTATTTTTCTCTGTATATCTAGCAGTGGATTGCTGGATTATATGATACTGCTATTCCTCCCTTTTTAAGGACATACCATACCATTTTTTAAAGTGGTTGTACTATTTGCCACTCCCACCAGTAGTGCATAAGAGTTTCAATCTTTCAATTGGACCAGTGCCATTACTTCCAAGGTTAGATGATCTCATTGTAGTATTATAGTCTTGATTTGCATTTTTCTAAGGGCTGGTAATTGTGAGCGTCTCTTCATGCATTTGCTGGCTGCCTAAAAGTCTTCTTTTGGAGAGGTGTATGTTCATATCCTTTGCCATTTTTAAATTGGATTATTTGGGGTTTTTCTGTGGTTGTTGTTGAGGTACTGAAGCTTTCTGTAAATTTTAGAGATTAGACATTTGTTGGATACATCATAGCTAAAAATTCCACCCTCCCCCACTATAGGTTTTTCTACTCTTTTGGTGAAGTACAAGTGTTCAGTTTTTAGAAGCTCCCAGTTATTTTGTTTAGCTTCTGCTATTTGTTCATTTTTAGTTGTGTTTGGTATTCTCCTTATGCCATATATCAGGGCCTCTAATGTTGTTCCTATTTTTTTCTTCTATGATCCTTATAGTCTTGTGTTCTATATTTAGGTTGTTGATCCATTTTGAGCTAGTTTTTATGGTGTAAAGTATGGGTCTTGTTTAACTTTTCTGCAAATGGGTGTCCAGTTCTGCTAGTATCATTTGTTGTCGTGACTATCTCTTCTCCATTTAATGAATTTTGACCCTTTGTCAAAGATAAGCTGTCTATAGATGGATGGATTTACTCCAGAGTTATCAATTCTGTGTCATTGGTCTGTGTCCTTTGTTGTGCCATTACCAGGCTATTTTGACCACCATGATTCTGAGATCAGGTAGTCTGTGGCATCCTACTTTTTATCCTTCTTCAGTAATACTTTCTCTCTCTGTGGCTTCTTTCTTTTCCATATAAAGTTGGTGATTAGTGTTTCCATTTCATGAAAGAATGATTTTGGAATTTAATTGGGATTGGATTATGTTTATAGATTGCTTTGGTTAGTATTGACATTTTCACAATGTTGAGTTGTTCTAGCCATGAGTATGATATGTTTTTCCATTTATGTAGATCTCTTGATTTCTTGCTATACTATTTTGTGTTTCTCTTCATATAAGCCTTTTATATCTCTAGATTTATTCCTTGGTATTTTTGTTTTTTCAAGGCTATTGCAAATGGTATTGTTTTCTTGATTTCCTTTCAGAGTTCTCTTTGTTGATGTAGAGGAATTCAACTGAGTTTTGTATGTTGATCTTGTTCCCTTGTCAATACTGAATTCTTCTATTAGTTCCAGTAGCTTTCTTGAGGAGTCTGTGGGATTTTCCAGTTATATGATTTTATCATCTGTGAATGGGGGTAATTTTAAGTCTTACCAATTTGTATGTCCTTTATTTCTCCTTCTCATCTTACTGCTTTAGCTAGGTCTTCTAATATAATATTGAATAAGAGAAGTGATAAAGGGCATCCTTGTCCTATTCTCATCCTCAAGGGGAATGCTTTCAGTCACTCTCCTTTGAGCATAATATTGGCTTTTGGTTTGTATATATGCCCTAATCTCATTTAATTTTAAATCACTTTCAAAAATCACATAAAATGCTGATTATCCATAATGAGGAAAAACTCACTAAAAACCAATCATTTTATTTTAAAGAATCAGTGACATGGATATGCAAAACTCTCAGAAATTAACTTTATTATATTTTAGTGGTTTATAACTATGCAGTGGAACTTGTGGGAGCTGGAACCAGCTAGGTCTGCTTTGCTTTTCTAGTTCTCACAAGTTTTCTGCCTTTGGCAGGGTGCAGTCTTAAGACTTCTCTATCACTATTAGTAGAGAAAGTTTTAGTCTTCCTTCTTTGGCAAATTTTCACCTGTCACAGGTTTTACTATGAAAGGAAACTATTTTATTCTTCTAGGTTTTTTTAAAAAACAGTGTCCTACCATCTGTTTTTCCGACAGTCATGACCCCTGTGGTGATAGCTTTTTGGAAGGGCTGGATTTTTGCATGGTACTTCAACTGTCTTGCTCAAGTATTGTCCAAATATCATTGCAACACACCTCTAAGTCAGTTCATGACAGCTTTGAAATAAAATATTTACATTTTCTTTGCTACCTTGAGCTTCTGTACTATAATATACTAGCATGTAACACTGAAGTTGCATATCTGAGACAGAATGTGGTTTTGTGTTACATCTTCCAGTTCTTATTCTCAGGATTTCAAATGTTTGAACAAGCATAGATTTTGAAAATGTGTTTCAAGTTTGGAACAGATGGCCACAAAATTGTACAGTTCATCTACAAATTAAAATTTAACTTTCAAACTTTGGAGCCTTTCCAGTGATTTAAACCTCTGAGATATGCCTTTTTTTTTTAAACATGAGTCAATGCTTTTTATTCTTTGCTTGAAAAGGACTCCTGTCACCCCAGAGAGATAACTTACCCTGTAACAGTGACATTTTAACTTAAAAAAAAAATCATCCCAAGAATTTATGGTCCAGCAACCTGGAGGGTCTCCTGAGAACATTGGCCCTAGACTCGTTGCTAGCCCAGAGCTGAAATCAGGACTGAAGCCGACACTTCAGACAAAGAATGGACTGGACTTGGGGACACAGAGTGATGCAGGTGGTGTATGTACTTTATGGTTTAATACTTATATGAGGCTGTCCTACTGGTTTCTTTTGAGAGGGGAGTGCGGTGGGTGGGGAGGAGGGGACAATGTTGGCTGAGTGGATGCTGGAAATAAAGAGTGAAAAAGGAGAGTGTGCTCTCACCGGGTGAGGAGAGCAGACAGAGTTGCAGAGATGTAGGTACTCGGGATTTATATGGAAAATTGACTTGTACTGTAAACTTCTGCTTAATCACAATAAAAAAAATAACAAATTGATCATCTTTCTCAGAGAACACATTAAAAGTAGAACTTATTTCACAGCAGTCATTACTTAGGAAAAAAAGCAGTTCCATCAGTTTTTAACTGTCTACTTTTGGAAATGTTTCTGCAAACATGTACCTCTGGATATTTCATTGTAATGGCTCCTTTGAATAAAATATTTATTACGATATATACAAGCAACGTACACTATACATGTCATAGTTAATCATGCTATGCTCATGAAGATAATCTGCTCAGTGTAATACTGAGCCTAAATATAAGTTAACTACACTCTTGTTGAGAACATGTGTTGCCCTTACTAGAACAAAACTTCCTAACCCTAGTTAATAAAAAGATTAATTTAAAATAGGATAATACTCCTTCAGTTACAAGCTGAGAGAGGCATATGAGTGGAGAGAACACATCAGACTGGGAGTATGGAAATGTAGATTTCTGTCTTGTTATCAGTTTCTCACTTGCTGTGTGACCTTGTGTGAAACACCAAAATCTTTTAAACCTCATTTTCATCCTAAAGAAAATATTTTGAAAATTTTCTTCAGTTCTTACATTGTGTTACTATGTGATAACGGGACAAATGGAACTGAGATAAAGGTTTGGTCCAACTGCTGATCTTCCTGAGTCTCATCCACATCTATGTCTCCCATCATGTTCCCTTCTCTACTCTGGTCCACTTTTCCCACCATTTCACAGCCCGAATTGATCACCAATTTGGAAACCCTGGTGGTATACTGGTTAAGTGCTATGGCTCCTAACCCAAAGGCTGGCAGTTCAAATCCAGCAGGCACTCCTTGAAATTTATGGGGGCAGTTCTATTCTGTTCTACAGGGTCACTATGAGTAGGAATCAACTTGAAAGTAGTGGGTTTGGACCCTGTTGATTGAGATACCTGCTACTTGCTCACTGTTTCATTACCTTGACACACAGCGTCAGATGACACCATGGGGCTCTATGAATTTACCATTAACACTGGAAAAGTGAAGGAACCCTGGAGGCACAATGGTCAAGTGCTTGGCTGCTAACTGAAACGTTGGTTGTTTGATCCTACTGGTTGTTTCATGGGAGAAAAGACCTGACAATCTGGGACAATAAAGGTTCAGCCTAAGAAATACTACAGGGTAGTCCTACTCTGTCCTGTAGGGTTGCTATGGGTCAGAATTACCTTGATGGCACACAGCAATAGGAAAAATTTGGCAGCGAAGGACTTAAAAATACTGAATCTCACATATCAGATTGCTCGATCTTTTCAAACTCTTCTTGGGTTGGCCCACATCCTATGATTGATCAGTTGGGGTTATGACCAAAGCTTTGCAGTTTTCCTTCTGCCAAAATCTGCTTTCTTTTCCAAGGGCAAGGACTAGGGTGAGATGATGAACAAAATATTAGAATTTTAAACAAAGCCAGAATCAGTCCCTTCTCTTCCACAGATGTTAATGCTAATAAATGTCCTGTACACTAAACTCTGTTTAAATGTCTCCTTTTGGAAGGTCAGTCAGTTGGTGCCAGGAGTAATAGATACCAGAAACCAAAAACCAAACCCACTGCCATGGAAACAATTCTAACTCATAGCAACCTCCATAGGGTTTCCAAGACTGGAAGTCTCCATGGAAGCAGATTGCCACGTCTTTCTTTTATGGAGTTGAAGTAGGTGGCATAAAGAACTGAACAGGACTTATTCCATTTCTTTCCATGTATACTTATTTTCCTTAAAGTCCTGGCTTCCTTGAACTACTTAACCCTGGGGAGATGACACATTAACTTGTGATCCACTGAAACTACGAGGAGGGGAGGTGATGCACCAGGCACGAGGCACAATAAAATCTTTGCAGGTGGTTTGTTTTAGGTTCTCTCCATATCATCAAGGAGGTTGACGTGCCAGTCACCAACCCCCTGCCCAGATATCCACTTCTGGAGAACTCTGGATGGATCCCTCTGGGCTCCAGATGTTTATCTTCAGACAGATCCCCTCCAGGCTCCGGAAGCCAATCTCCAGACTCCCTCCGTGAATTGCCCACACGATTACTGTTTCCCACACCTAAATGTTTACCCTTAACTATCCAGTAAAAACCTTCAGCTTGACTGAAAAAGGCAGACAGGCTTTGAGGACTTGATTGCCCATGTCTCTTATATATCACTATACAATAAAACTCCTCCATCTTTGCAGCAGGTGGCATGAATCCATGTTTTATGCTAACAGAGTCACTGGTGGTTTCCTACTGCTGACAAACCTTTTGGCCAGCAGTCGACTGCTCTAACCACTGCACCACCAGGGCTCTAGGGACACCAGAAAGTAGATAATAATTTGGAGTTTGCAAGCTGGGTCAATTTTAGCTGTGATAGACTCTATTAGTGATAGGTGGCAAAAGGTGGATGTCTAATGCTCTTTGCACTGGTGAGGGTACACCAGGGGAGAGGTGAGTATAGCATGAATTAAAAATTAAAAAGAAAAACATTACTGTCAAATTGGTTTGGGCTCACATCAATGCCATGGGACAGAGTAGAACTGCTCCATAGGTTTTCCAAGGAGGGTTTAGTGGATTTCAACTGCTGACTTTTTAGTTAGGAGCCGTAATGCTTAACTGCTTTGCCACCAGAGTCCTCCTGATGTGAAATATCAGACATTTGAGAATTACTAGTCCCTAGTGGCATACTGGTTAAGAGGTTAACCGATAACCCAAAAGTTGGCAAGTCAAATCCACCAAGTGCTCCTTGGAAACCCTATGTGGCAGTTCTCCTCTGTCCTATAGGGTGGCAAATTGATTTGACAGCAATGAGGTTTTTTTTGGTTTGGGGAAAGAGTAGCAGTATACATAATGAGGTTGAGTGTCTATAGTTAAATTCACTGTTACTTAGAAAAAAGATAATGAAAACTATGGGCAAGTAACAGACAAAATGACAAGTGTGAAAGACGATGGACTGCAGTGGACCTTGGAATAGCTAACAAAGCAGCTCAGGAAGGTAGAGGAAGCTTAGGAACAAAGGACCTAATGGTTTTAAGGTTAAATGCCCAACTAAAGCAGAGTCTATCATAACAAGGACAGGATCTGGTTGAGGCATGATTGAATCATCTGGATGGATGACCCTGAAATTTTTTGAACTTCTAGACTCTTCTGAACTCTCTAACTGCCAGAGTTGGCCATTTCTTCCTACTAAGGGCTAACCAGTCACTGCCCTTGCCTGAAGAGTTCTGTCCTTCACAAGATAACACATGCCCTTCTCAGGAGCTGCCTCTTCTTCCTCTCCTGGACATCAGGCACATAAGTAGGGTCAAATTATACCATAATCCAGCCAGGGATGTGCTGGATCTGCTAAGGCCAAATGCCATAAAGAAGTTGCAAGACTTGGTCATGTGTATTGGCAGGTGCTCAGGGAAGTACCTGTGGATCAGAATTCTGAGGAGGAGCAGAAATCAGGGGGAGCAGAAATAGACAATAAAATTGGACAAGTTTATTGATTTGGTGGTTTGATAAGAACTTCAAGTGATGGAGCACACTAAGACAGCACCTACAAGAATGCAAAAAGCAATGACCAATGTTAAGAGAAGTTGGAATATCAGAACTGCCACAGCATAAAGCCAGAGGAGGTCTGCAGAAGATGAGCTTGCAGTGAGAGATTTCGTGCATGGAGGGGATCTTATTGGTGTGTCCTGCACTTTGGATTCCAGTATCTGCATGCTTTAATCTGGACCTGAGTACTCTGGCTGCCATTGTGTGTCTCTGACCAGAGAAACACGTGGTGCTGTCAAATGCCTGAGTCTAGATCAAGCATCTAAGGCTCTGCTGCAGTCTTCCTCTCTGTTCTGCACTCTGGCTGGCTTTCTGCTCTGTGGACCTGCTGCTAGGTCATTTCTTTGGGTCTTGTAACTTATGGGAGCCTGTGCATAGGCTAGAGTCAAGTTTCTTAATGATGGTTAACTTTCATGCCAGGGAGTAGAAAAGCTGTTTTCTACTGGGACTGTTGGAGACAAAAGGAAAGCATGGCGGCATTAGGGCCAAGGATGCTGGGAGGAAGGTGACACGAAAGCAGGCAGCTGAGACAACTGTCCTTTTATCACCTTGCCCAGACTAAGGTCTGGCAGTGTTCTGATGGAGCTGTTTCTCTGCACACAAGAAGTTTAACATATGAAAATATTGGCAAGGCTTTTATTGTTCCTATGTTCTGAAGCTCCTTGTGGATTCTGGTCTAGAGAACTTCAGAGGGTAAGCATTCAAAGCTAGCATCCTACTAACAGTGTTAATTTTTCCAGAACTTTTTTCAATTTTTAAAAAATTGTACTTTCAATAGTTTACAGAACAAGTTAGTTTCTCATCAGACAATTAGTATATATACCGTTTTGTGACATTGGTTGCCAACCCCACAACATGTCAATGCTTCCCCGCTCTTGACCTTGGGTTACCTGTTACCAATTTCCCTGTGCCCTCCTGCCTTCTTGTTCTTGCCCCTGGCATGGTGTGCCCCTTTTGTCCTGTCTTGTTTTATGGCCTGCCTATTCTTTGGCTGAAGGGTAAACCTTAAGAGTGACCTTGTTACTGAGCCAAAAGTATGTCTGGGGGCCATAGTTTCAGGGTATCTCCAGTCTCCATCAGACTGGTGAGTGTGTCTTTTTTTTTTTTTTGGCAAATTAGAATTTTGTTCTACACTTTTCTCCAGCTCCGTCCGGGATCCTCTACTGTGACACCTGTCAGAGCAGTCAGCAGTGGTAGCCAGGCAGCATCTAGCTGTGGTTTCAGTTCTCCCCGAACAGCCCATAATTCATCGTAATTCTAGTGAAATTAGAAATTTTTTCAAATGTGACAAGTTTGAAAGTTCATTTGTAAGTATAAATGTGTAAGAATGCTGAAACAGTTTTAAATGATGATAATGAGTTAGGGGGAGGATACACAGTGTGTAAAGTATTTTCCCTGCCAGATGTCCAGAAGTTACTAACCCCACTTCTGTCAAGTCAATTCTGACTCATGGCCGAAGGCAGTTCAAATCAGCCAGGTGCTCCTTGGCAACTGTATGGGGCAGTAGTGACACCAGTTGCAGTGGCCATGCCAGATGTGGTGTCTTTGCTGTAGGAAATCAACATATCTTTAGGTACATGAATGCATACTGTGATGGCTAACATTATGTGTCAACTTGGCTAGGCTCAGCGATTAGGCAGATATCACGTAATTATTTGCCATTTTGTGATCTGATATGAGCAGCCAATCAGCTGAATGGGGATTTTCCTCCAGTATGTACGTGGGTTTTTTTCCGCTCTCTCCTTTCTTTCCTTCCTCATTCCCACGCACTCTTCTCATCACCTGACCTCTGTTTTTTGGCATCTAATTCTGCAGGAATCCTTAGCCTACTGTCTGACCTGCAGATTTTTGGTTTGTTTGCCCCTGCAACCACGTGAGCCAGCAGAAATCTTCAGCCTGCCACCTGACCCATGAATTTGGGTCTTGATGAGTCCCCACAATTTCATGAGCCACTTTCTCAAAATTGCATGAGTAATTTCCTTGAAGTAAACAGTTCTCCATATATTTATTTACAAACCTCGCTGGTTTTCCACCTCTGAAAAACTCAGTCTAACACATAGGCTGAGAAAGAATTTCAGTCACATGGATGGGCAATAAAATACATTTACATAATTAACAGGGCTGTTAATTATTCAGCCCTCTGCACCATCTTAACATCCTGCAGAACTTTACATTGATTCCCTGTACCAATGATATTATGTTAATCGGGCCAGATAAGCAAGAAGTTGTTGGAGCCTTTAGTAAGACACACACATGCTCCAGATGATGGGAGAAAACCCTAGAAAGATTCAGTCCCCTTCACATTGGTAAAATTTTTAGGGTCCCATTGGACAAGGGCATGTGAGAATATCCCTCCAAAGCAGAAGACATGTTATTACATTTTGTACTGCCTACTGGACCCAACTCGATGGCAGTGGGGCGCTTTGACCACAAAGATGGGAGCTCACCATCAGGTAGCTGTCTTTGAATCACAGAGGCAGTATAGTCCACTCATGAGAATACTGCGGTGACCCACATGCTGAATAACACTAAAGGCTGTTAGTATTGATGGTACCTGGAGCAGAAAAGAGCATTGCCACCTGTCTAGGCTTGGTGCAAGGATCTCTGCCGGCACACCATAGTATCTTAGAGATACTAAAAGAAAAACCCCAAATCAAACCCATTGCTGTTGACTTCATTCTGACTTACAGTGCCCCTAGAGGTACTGTTGCTCTTGTTAGGTGCCGACGAGTCTGTTGCGACTCATGGCGGCCCTGTGCACAACAGAACAAAACACTGCCCAGTCTTGCACCACAGCCACAATTGTTTTTATGCTCAGGCTCATCGTTGCAGCCACTGTGTCACGCCATCTCATTGATGGTCTTCCTTTTTTGCTGACCTTCCATTCTACCAAGCGTGATGTCCTTCTCTAGGAAATGGGCCCTTCTGACAACTTGTCCAAAGTATGTGAGATGCAGTCTCACCATCTTTGCTTTCAAGGAGCACTCTGCTTATGCTTTTGCCAGAACAGATCTGTTTGTTTTTCTGGCAGTCCATGGTGCTTTCAACATTCTTCTCCAATGCTATAATTCAAAGGCATTAATTCTTCTTCTGTCTTCCTTATTTGTTGTCTAGCTTTTGCATGCACTTGATGCAATTGAAAATACTATGGGTTGGGTGAGGCACACCTTAGACTTCACTGTGACATACTTACTTTTCAGTACTTTAAGGAGGTCCTTTGCAGCAGATTTCTCCAGTGCAATGACTCTTGATTTCTGAACTGCTGCTTCCATGGTGTGGCTTGTGGACCCAGGGAAAATGAAATCCTTGGCAACCTCAATCCTTTCTCCATTTATGATGCTGTTGCTTATGGTCTAGTTGTGAGTATTTTTGTTCTCTTGGTGTTGAGGTGCAATCCATACTGAAGGCTGTGGTCTTTGAGACTTTTCAGTCTTTCAAGTTCTCTTCCCTTTCAGCAAGCAAGTTTGTGTCATCTGCATAATGCACGTCGTTAATGAGTCTTCCTCCAATCCTGATGCCTAGTTCTTCTTCATGTCATCTAGCTTCTTGGATTATTTGTTTGGCATAGAGATTGAAAAGGTATGGTGAAAGGATACAACCCTGACACGTACCTTCCCTGACTTTAAACCATGTAGCATCTTATTGTTTTGTTTGCCTCTTGATTCATAAAAGCACAGTTAAGTGTTCTGAAATTTCCATTCTCTGCAGTGTTAGCCATAATTTGTTATGATCCACATAGTTGAATGCCTTTGCATAGTCAATGAAACCTAGGTAAACATCTTTTGGGTATTCTCTGCTTTCAGCCAAGATCCATCTGATATCAGCAATGATAGCCCTGGTTCCACATCTTCTTCTGAATCTGGCTTGAATTTCTGGCTGTTCCTTGCAGTTGCTTTTGAATGATCTTGAGCAAAATTTTACTTGTGTGTGATATTAATGACATTGTTCAGTAATTTCCACATTTGGTTGGATCACTTATCTTGGGAAGAGGCATAAATGTGGATCTTTTCTAGTCGGTTGGGCAAGTAGCTGTCCTCCAAATTTCTTGACAAAGACATACGAGTGCTTCCAGTGCTACATCTGTTGAAATATCTCAAATGATATTCCATCAATTCCTGGAGTCTTGTTTTTTTGCCAATGCCTTGAATGCAGCTTCAGCTTCTTCCTTCAGTATGCTACGTGGCTGAACAACTAAAGATGACTTGTGGAGCTTATGGAAAGTCCATGTGGAGGAATTACATGCATGTTGTTGAGGTTTTGGAGCAAGACTATGACGCCTGCAGCAGAGAATTAACTTGTGGCATGCCCTGGTAGAGAGAGGGCACTGCCTCTGACCATGGGACACCAAGCAATTGATCTTACAGCTCTAAAAGTCTGTCTTAAGCTGGGGTTATCAGAGCCACTAAGTGATAACGTTAGTTGTGCCCAGAAGCAATCCATCATAATACGGAAGTGGTATATCAAATTCAAGCAGAACACTATCAGAAGGTGCAACAAGCAGCATAAGCCGAGAACCCAGACTCCTATGTTATCTGCTACCTCTCCTCTCCACTTTTTGGACCTCCTACTTCCCCCACTACTGCCCTAGTTCACACCTTAAAAGCAATTGACATAGGAGGGAAAAGCCTGGACTTCGTGTTTAGACGGGTCAGGTGGTTATGTGGGTGCAAACTAAAAATGGATGGCAGCACTCCATAGCCTCACTAGAAGCAGCCTTAAGAGATTAGTGGTCAGAGCAAATTCCAAGGTGGGGCTTTTGACAGTGCCCTCATTCGTATGTCCATTCACACACTTGTACCTTAGAACTTCTTGTCCACAGTCTTTCTTCTAGGTCCCTAACCAGCACCCCAGGCCATTTACCACTGCTCGTGAGTCTATGTGTGCTAATTTAAGGCCATTTCTTCTTCCATACACAGAGAATGACCTTTATTCTTAGAATTCAAATACTTGCTGTGAAGTATCTGTTCATTCTTTTCTTGCAGGCCTAGCGTATTTGATATTTTTTGCCAACAGCATAATTAAAAAGTGTCAAGTCTTCTCAGGTTCTTCCTTATTCGGTGCCCAGCTTTCACATTCATATGAGGCCACTGAAAATATCATGGCTAGGGTTTAGTCCATTTGTGCTGACTTCTCTTCTGTGTCTTGTCTCACCCTTCCCCTAAAACAGTTCTTGTCAATTATCTAATTACTTCCCTTTCATCTCTTATAGGATAAAAGGTGGTACAAGCCACACTTCAGGGAAATTACCTTTATAATGCATCAGGCAGGTAACTTTAGTAAGGGTTTTATAGTCCCACCCCCATCCTCTTATACATAATCCAATTTTACCCTATTAACTACAGGCAGAGATTAAGATTTACAACACAGAAAAATCACAAAATGGAGGATAATCACACAATATTGAGAATCACAACCCAGTCAAACCGATACATGTTTTCGGGGGGACTTAATTCAATTTAGGACACACGTCGTCTTCTGAATCTGGCTAGAATTTCTTGTTGAATGGAATACACAGGGATCAAATCAACTACATTTGTGGAAAGAGACAATGGAGAAGCTTAATGTCATCAGGAAGAATAAAGACAGGGACAAACTGTGGATCAGACCATCAACTGCTCATATGCAACTTCCAGACAAAGCTAAAGAAAATTAGAACAAGTCCAGAGGAGCCAAAGTACAACCTCGAGTATATCACACCTGAATTTAAAGACTACCTTGAGAACAGATTTGATGCATTGAACACTGATGACCAAAGACCAGACAAGTTGTGTAATGACATCGACATCATGCATGAAGAAAGTAAGAGGTCATTAAAACAACAGTAAAGAGAAAAGAGCAAAATGCATGTCAAGATAGACTCTGAAACTCACTTTTGAATGATGAATAACTAAATCAGCAAAAGGAAGAAATGATGAAGAGCTGGAAGAAGATTTAAAAGGGCAGCTCAAAAAGACAAAGTGTTATAACGATACGTGCAAAGTCCTGCAGTTAGAAAACCAAATGAAAGAATATATTTGGCATTCCCAAGCTGAAAGAACTAAAGAAACAATTTAAGCCATGAGTTTCAATAGTGAAGGATTCTGTGGGCAAAATACTGAACAATGTAGGAAGCAGCAACAGAAGATGAAGGGAATATACAGAGTCACTATACTGAAAAGAATTGTCCCATGCTCAGTTATTTCTGGGAGCATATGATGAAGAAACGATAGTACCTAAGGAAGAAATCAAAGCTGCAGCTGATGAAAAAAAAAGGCTCTGGGAATTGATGGGATAACAACTGAGAGATGTTTAAACAAAGAGATGCAGTGCCAGATGTGCTCACACCTCTGTGTCAAGAAATTTGGAAGACAGATACTTGGCCAACCAACTGGAAGATATACATATTTACACCCATTCCAAAGAAAAGTGATCAAACAGAATGTGGGAACTATTGAATGATATCATTAATAACATACAGAAGTAAATTTCTGCTGATTATTCAAAAGCAGTTGCAGCTGTACACTGAAAGGGAACTGCCAGAAATTCAAGCAGGATATAGAGGGGACATACTTTGTATAATAAAGAATAAATCAAAGCATTGCTTAACACCCTTCCACTGAATCTCCTAATTCACATCCAGACTATTTCTGGGCAACACTAGTCATAAAGAGTTGTTACTGTAGTAGATAATAGCTATTCTCCTTTGTAATCACTAGTATTTTTTGTACAGCATATTACTGCAGTAATGAAACTCAAATAACAAATAATCATATTCAGATAATGATCATTAACAACTCTGACAATGAAAGCAGTATCAAAAAACCATGCCCACTGCCACTGAATTGATTCTTACTCACAGTGACCCTATAGGACCAAGTAGAATTGCCCCATAGGGTCAAACTGCTGACCTTTCAGTTAGCAGCCAAGCTGTTAATCATAGTGCCACCAAGGCCCCATGAAAGGGATAGTGTCCATATTATGCCTGTCTCATAATGGAAAAAATGAATTTTTCAGCATCATTGCTTTTCTCAATTAACATTCCCATTTCTTACTGTTATTTTATAGATCTTTCACATGTTTTGCTTTCTCAAGCATTTTTTATTATTCTTCTTTGAAGAATTCTTTTAAAAAAGAGAGTACAATACCTATTAGAACATAATCATACTTGATTAACCAGAAAATTATTTTGCAGTTTCCTTAATCCTGCCTTACTAAAAAAGAAAAAAAAAAACATTTCCTGGATTGCTGACAAATATATTTGGCAATCCGTTTGTATATTAGAAACGAGGCAAGCTTGCATTCATTTCTAAATGAAACTCACGTTCTAATTAGATCTCAGTAATAGTTTCTGAACTAGATTTTAGTAATTAATGTGTTTCTGATTAATCTTAATTTAATTACTCATTTCATTAAAATCAAATGGTCCTTTCAAACAACTTTCTCTGTTATGTATTTCCAACATTTGTTTTACAGAACTATGTATTCTGTTTTAACAATGATAAAAATATTATGTAAGGTTTTTTTCTTGTTACTAATATCAAACCAATGACATTACTGATGTTTTATAAAAAATAAGATGTGAAAACTTACTGAGTGACAGGATTAACAAGAAAAAGAATCTAAGCATTATATTTTTAAATGAATACTTTGAAATAATGGTTAATTATTTTGTTAATAGATGAAGGTTTTAAAAACAGGTCAATTAATATTGTATCAAGAAATTTGGTAGTACTTAAAATGTTTCTTGAATATAGCTAAGCCACTATCAATGTGGTACAGCTTATAACATAGAAACTATATTTCAATTTCATTTCTTGTAAAATAACATTCTTTTAAAGAAATACAATGAAAAGAAAACTTACATCTGGATTTTTTATATGTTGTGTGATTATTAATGCAATAAAAATGCAAAAAGGAATGCACAAGTACCTGGAAATAAATGCATGTATATGCCATGAAGTAATCTGAATAGTGAGTGAATAAAAGCAAGGAAGATCTATTTCCCTGATTTAAATAAAAACATTTAAATCAGTGTAAAATCAGATAGAAGTGCTAAAATTTTTTCAGAATTCATACTTTTCATGACACCTAATGCTTTAAGTTTTTAAAAGAATGCAGTGATTTCCTTAAGTGTGATCAGTTATTTATAGGCAAGTCGGCAAAACTACAACAGAGAATTTTACACATTCTTCAAGAGTATATATGTTTTATATTTTGTAAACTATTTTTTATGCTCAACATAAAGATTTTTTTTACAGTTGAACTCCCTCCATTATTAAAGATAGCTCAGTACTTTTTGTATTCACAGGGTGAGACACAGGCCTTTGTGATAAATGACTACACTTTTGTCTCATTTTACCCATACAATTGTTATATCTTTTAGACAAACTAAGTTTAGTTTCACCCCAGTTGACAACAAGACTTAAATCTGGAAGTAAAGTACTCGAGCTCTTGTCGTTCTCTCTTACTTGTGTACCAGAAGTCTTCTGTGAACGGTGGCTGAGATGCTTAGAGTCTTTGCTTGTCTTCTGACTTTGACCAGTGTCACCTATACATGTGCTTCCCTTGCGTGTAATAGAGGGAAGATGTGTTTGAGATGATATTTTCCCAAGTGATCCAGTAGGTAAATCTTGAAGATACCTGGGGAAATGTTGGCTAATTTTGTATTCATACATTAAGTTTCTTGAATTTGACTCACCTAATTCAACAGAGTGTAAATTATCTACGTTTATATTCTGATACGTATCTGTTGGACTTTGAGATGTATTCAAGTTTTCAGAACTCCCTGGAGGTATGCCAGGTAAAACTCCAAGTCTGTTCTGCTGTAAGACTAGTCTGCTACCAGGAATAAAAAGCTTGGGTTCCTCCTGGTTTGATGGATGAGTGATGTTTGAAACAGACTGATGTGGTTGTCCATTCGCTGTTGCATCTTTCCAGATTAATGGGTTATATATAACTTGTCTATCAATAGGACATGAATTGGACTTGTGGAGTAACCAATTGTCAATACATTTCCTGTGAAACTTAAAAAAAAAACAAGTTATCAGTTAATCAGCTCTACAATTATTATACTATTAATATAAAAATTTCCCAGTTTCAGAACTGTGTGACTATTAAAATCAACAAAAAATAGTACGCAATTATAACTTATGAAGCTTTATGAAAATGTCTTGAAGAGGTTCACTTACAAATATAATTGGGTATAGACAGATCTTCATTTTCAATATTAAAATGAAAATCAAATGGCTATCACTTATGCAATTTTGTTACAAACTATTCAGGCATTACTACATGGTAGCAATCTTATACATTGACCAAGACGAAATGCCTATTCAGGTCATGAATTTCATTACTGTGTCTAATAAATTAAAATGATTAAAAAATAAAAAACCATAACCAACTATAGTTCAAACTAGATCTGATACCAGTAAAATATAAAACAAATCACATTCTTGGGCAGAGACTACACACTATCAGACATTTTACATAAGGGTATGATATGAAATCTTTTTTACTGAAACAATTTCTTTTTCCAGAATAAATTGTTTATTCATTTTTGTCTAACTATATTGTGATCAATCAGTTTTAGACTTTGATTTTAGTGAATTTATGTGAAGCAACTATGTCAATTTAGACTTCTGTTTCATCCAAAGATTCATAAAAATACGTAAACCAGGTTCATGTTTGTATTCTATAATCATTTACCTTTTTAGGTAACTAAAGCAGATAACAAAATCTAACTGCAAGAGCCACTTCTCTTTCCTAGATTAAAAAAACAAAACCCAAACTCATTGCCACTGAGTCAATTTTGACTCATAGCTACCCTATAGACAGAGTAGAACTGTCTCATAGAGTTGTCAAGGAGTGACTTCTGGATTTGAACTACTATACCAGCAGAGTTTATACAAGTGAGTTCTAGTCCACAGGAAGCTGTTCTCAGGGGGCAGAGCTGCTTTCTCATTAGGCTCCACAGCAGCTCTCCTATATATGTTCTGTAATTTGAATATTTCTGTATCTACATACCCCCACTGCCATTGGTATCTACATAACATAACTAAAAAGTGAAAAGAGAGACTTAAACGGTCACTTCATGTATGAAAACTGGCCCTATAGGGGAAGTCAAACTAAAATCATGTGATTTTTTTTACCTTGTGACTACATGGTAGCAATCTTATATATTGACCAAGACGAAACGCCTTCAAACAAAGTCGACACTGGTAGCCTGGAGCAAGCAATTTACTACCCTTTGTAATCAGTAAGAAAGGCAGTGACTTTACAATCTGTTTTGGTGTGTAAACCTGGCTGAATGACAATAAGCAAGAGACACAAGAATGTTCATATGATTACAGATAAGGATGTAATCAAAACATACCTCCACATAAATAATGCAACTGAACCCAGGGTGCTTCTGAACTGAAGATTATAAATCTTACATTATAAAGTAAAAAAGAAAAAAATCTATTGCATTGATCTGAAATCAGACAGAACTAACTTCAACACTGACTTCATACAGAATGAAGTTTAGTCATTTCAAATAAAAATACTAACTTGAATTTTTTTTGTTTGTAGTTTTTAATGTCAGTGAGACCAGAAAAAAATTTATGATGAAAACACATGCACAAAAATTATTTCTGTCTGAGCCAACATGTAGGTATGTGTTTAGAAAAACGCAACCCAATTTGCTTTGTTGGCTGGCAGGAAATGAGGTACATGGCTTAAGCAACATTAAATATTCCAGGCTACTATGTTAAACTGGTAGATTTTAATCTATGAGGAGATTTATTTTTCCTTCGGTATATGGCTTACTATTTCAGTGTTAGAGTACATTAATGAAACTCTGAAAGTACCAACCCAGTTTTTGTACCAAAAGCACCAACCACTGTACTAAGATGATACAATATGAATTAACTGCTATTTGATGCCATCGGTAATCAGAGAGAACATCTACACAAAAAATAATGGTTAAAAAGTTGGATGCATTTCATTATTAAAAAGAACAAAGTTCATATATATCCTTCAGGAAAGTTCATACTACTCACTGCTTTGCAAAATGATACAGAAACTGACTTTACTGAAGACATCTAATTATCAAAGAAACAAACAAAAAGCCTCTGCATTTTTACTACAGTTTTAGAGTTGTTAAAACACTTTTTATCATGAACTCCTTCCTTTATTCATTCCATTGTCTCTGCCTGGTTTCCCTGTCTTCCCCTGATGCCCATTCCACACCTCAATATCTCTGAACCCTAACTCCTAGTAATAGAACATACTGAAGTCTGATACCTAGCCAGAGCCAGGGGAAAGGAGATGGTTGTAGAGGTTGATATCATACCCCAAAGGCATCTTAGGCTCCCAAAGAGCTGTGATGTACAAATAAATATCCAAAAATACGTGGAGCACCCACAGGGTATGGGTTGAATATCCACTGGGATTTGTATAGAAATTAACAATGCATTTTTTACTGAGGACAACTATCACCTTTGTTTGGTTAATCCACTGAAATTGTTTTAAAAAATTATTTCAATTTTATCTCATCCTTTAAAATGTTTTTTTCAAGTAAATAAAGTTAATAAAACACAGTATGTTTAGTTTTACTTAACTGATAAGAAGCATGACAAAAAGTCTGGAGGCCTGTGTATTAGTAAACAGCCCAATATTGATTCTGAAATATGACCCATGGGATCCGTACTCTTTCTTCATGCTTATGGACTCCAGGGGTAGGGGAGGAAGGAATGGAGCAGAGATGTCTTCCTTCCCCCTAAAGTCAAATACCTCAAATATCAAATCCTCCTGTATCTTTTATGTAACATAAGTCTGTTTCAGTTATACCCTTATTTGAACGTATTTGATCAATGAAGAAAACACTACGTCCCCAAACTAAAACAAAAACCTCACTGCCATTTGAGTAGATTCCAACTGATTACAACCTCATGAATTTTCAATGACTGGAAACCCTGGTGGCATAGTGGTTAAATGCTATCTACATCTGCTAACCAAAAACGGTGGGCAGTTCAAATCCACCAGGTGCTCCTTGGAAACTCTATGAAGGCAGTTCTAATCTGTCTTACAGGGCCGCTGAGTTGGAATTGACTTGACAGCAGTGTGTGTGTGTGTGAGAGAGAGAGAGAGAGATAACCCGTTGAAGTAGATTGCTAAGCCTTACTTCCTCAGCATCACTGGTTGGATTTAAACCATCAAACTTTAGGTTAGGACCCGAGTACAAACTGTTTGCACCACTAAGTGTTCTAATAATAATGATAGATAACATTATTTAAATGTTTACTATGTGTTGTTAACTCATTTCATGCTCACAAAATTTCTATAAACTTGGTTCTATATCCCCATTTTAAAGTTAAGGAAAACGAGGCAGACCGAAGTGAAGTAACATCCCCAAATCACACAGGCAATATGTGGTTGAGCTAGGATCAGGTTTAAGTAGTCTGACTTGCTCCTACTTTCCATGTTATAATACTCTTAACCTGCATATAACAAGGTATCCTACGATTTAGTACATGCTCAGTAAGTATTTATTGAAAGAAGGAATGGATAAAACTTATTCAAACTGAAAAATTCTTCATAGATCCCATCCAATACAATACATGTAAATTTCACTAAAAATCTCACCTTTGCTTTCCTTGAAAATGTTGCATCTCTTTCTCTGTCTCATTTTTAGTACCCGTATATTTTTCAGTTTCATTTGATTGTTTATCTAGTGGTTTCCATTTTTGGTTTCTCTTCTTTAATAGGTAAAAAGTAGATATTACTTGGTAAATCATGGAAATCTTTATGTTGTGAATTAAAATTAGTAGTAACATTAATAACATAATGTGAACTAATATAGATCAATCATTTGAAAACACACCTGTTATTTTATATGGCATTAAAGAGTGGACAAAATATTACTGTGTCCAATATACTATTATGTTGCCACCATAATGACAAAATGAAGAGGGCAGCAGTTCAAATTCAGCAGCTGCTCCTTGGAAACCCTAAGGGGAAGTTCCACTCTGTCCCACAGGATCCCTATGAATCAGAATTGACTAGATGGGACTGGGTTAGTATTTTGGTACAATGACATTACATTGGTCAGTAATGATAATAGTCAATGTTTAATGTTATCTTGTGTAGTAAGTGGAATCTAACATTATTACTCAGCATGAAGAGAAATTACTTTTTAAGTGTGCATGTTAAATGAGCTGAACAAAATTTTGTTTTGTTATTAATGTAAGAATTTTAAAAAATGATTGTCAGTAGTAATATCATAAATCAATTTCCAATGCAGAAATCTTTAAAATTAATTTTCAAATCTGATAGCTACAGTTCCTTAAGATTTATGTATAATGTCATCAGATGTTTGCACAATTTTATAAATTACAGGTACAAGAACTGGTTGCTTTTGTATTCCTATGTAAAGATGTTCCCTAAAAATATCCTAGGTTTTTATTAAAAATGAATCAACTCTATTCCAGAATACCAACTATTCTTATCATTCTTAGATTCACAACAGGCAAATGTAAGTACTATATTAAATTTAAGGTGGATACTGTACCTCACGAAATGTAAATGTATGGGAAAGATGACAGCAGTTATCAAAACATTCCTGGCATAAGTGATATTCGACACATTTGGTACACCTAAAAATGCAAAGCACCAAAAGATAGAGAAAATAAAACAAAACAAACAAAAATCCAATTATTTGATGTTTTTGGTGAAAAATTCTAGTTGTAACTCTCTGGGAACTATACAGTTATGAGAAGGTCTACCTCCAAGGGACACACTGTATTACTTTTCTATTACAGCTGTAACAAATTACTACAAATTTAGCAGTTCTAACATTTGTAAAACAGAAATTTGACATAAGTCTCACTGGGCTAAAGTCAAGGGATTGGATGAGTTATAGCCCTTTTTTGGAGACTCCAAGGTGTTTCCTTGCTCTTTCCAGCTTCTAGAGGCTGCTCATATTTCTTGGATTGTGGACCCTTCCTTCTGCTTTAAAGCAAGCAATGTTGCATCTCTCTGTGCCCTTCTTCCATAGTTACATTTCCCTCTGAATCTCTGCCTCCTTCCACTTTTAAAACCTGTGATTGTAACAGTCCAACCAGGGTAATCCAAGATAATCTCCCATTTTCAAGCTCAAATGATTAGCCACCTTAAAGCCATCTCTAATCTTAATACCCTTCTATGTGTAAGCTAACATACAGGACCTGGGGATAAGAATACAGACGTATTTGAATGGCCATTATTTTGTCTGCCCCTTCCAGGTTGCCCTCCTGGATTATCCCAGCTTTCATTTATCTCTTTCTCAAAATTTCTACAGTATCTATAACTGATGAGACATTCTATCATCAGATTATACAGTGCTGTTTTCCAGTTCTTTCAGTGAGTGCTACAGGTATATTCAGCAGCATATTTCTTGAAATTAGGAATTATAATTCCTCGCTTTTTTGACAGAAAAAAGTGAAGTAAATGTATAAACAGTTCTTAAGAAGAGCCATTGACACATTAATACAACTTCACTTCCAACAAAAGCCCAATCCAAGCATACATCATTTATAACAATTTAGTCAAAGGAGAGTATATTAATTTACTTGCAGCAATAGTCACTAAATAAATACAAATAACCTTACTGTTTTATTCAAGTTGTCAACACTTGATAAGATTATTTCTATGAGAAATTTGGGAAAACATGTTCTTCAGAAATCTTTCAAAAGTCAAGTGCTAATTTATTCATTATTATGTATTTATTACATGAAAAGGAAAGATTCAATAGATGAGGGCAATGTAGCACTCTATTCAATACAGCAAAATATACTGAGCTAGAAACAGTTAAGCAATCCCATATTTTAACATACATCTGATATTTTGGGAATTAACTTCTTAAAGTATATTATGAAACTCTCATGAGAAAAGAATTGAGATGCTTTCTAGCATATAATCATGGAACAGTTTTTCAGTGTGATAACCAAAACTTTAGTGCTTGAGGGGTTGAAAGGAGAGTGCAGTCATAGCTGATGAAAATGAGCTACTTAGTTTACAAAGAAGATCAAAGCAGAGGTGAAAAATCATTAGCCAACTAACTCCACAAAGGAGAAATTATGGGAAGAGATGACATTCTCAAAGGGGAGTGTAGAGCAGTGGGCACAGGAGAAGAGCCTGATGGTATAGCGATTAAAAGCTGCAGCTACTAACCAGAAGGTCAGCAATTTGAAGCCACCACGCACTCCTTGGAAACTCCATGGGGACACTTCTACTTTGTCCTATAGGGTTGCTATGACTTGGAAACAACTTGACAGTGATGGCATTTTTTTTTTTTTCTATTAAGTTAAACGAGAAACCTCTTGTTTTCCAAATATCATCAGAGAAACCAAAAGAAACCCAACAGGGCTTCCTAACTATCACAAAAAACCCCAAAACCAAACCTACTGCCGTTGAGTCGATTCCAACTCACAGTAACCCTACAGTAGAGTAGGACTGCTCCACAAGGTTTCTGACAGCCTGGCAGATTTAAACCGCTGACCTTTTGGTTAGCAGACAAAGCACTTAACCACTATATAAGGAAGCCATAATTATGCCTGCAAGCTTTATCTCACAGAAATAAAGGGAAAAGAAGGCAAAAGTTTACAAACCTAACACATCCAAGAAGTTATCTAACTGAATGCTCAATATATACAACAGTGAGGCTCCAGCTAAATGCATTAGAACTATGATAATATATTAGAATCACAATAATGTACTACCTACGAGGTACTACCTATTGACTGTGTGGATCACAATAAATTATGGCTAACACTGCAGAGAATTCCAGAACACCTAAGTGTGCTCCAATCTGTATATGGATCAATAGGCAGTCATGTGAACAGAAAAAGGGGACACTTAATGGTTTAAAGTCAGGAAAGGTGTGCCTCAAGGTTGTATCCTTTCACCATACCTTTTCAATCTGTACATTGAGCAAATAATCCGAGATGCTGGATTCTATGAAGAAGAACCAGGCATCAGGATTGGAGGATGACTCATTAACAAGCTGAACTATATAGATGACACCACCTTACTTGCTGGAAGTGAAGATTTGACATACTTACTGAAGAAGATCAAGGACCATATGTAATCCTGGCGGACTGCATCTCAATATCAAGAAACAAAAATCTTCCTAACTGGACCAGTAGGCAACATCATCACAAATGGAGAAATGACTGAGGTCGTCAAGGATTTCATTTCACGTAGGTTAACAAATCAATGCTCACAGAAGCAGCAGTAAAGAAATAAAAAGATGCATTGCACTGGGAAAATCTAATGCCAAGGATCTCTTTAAAGTTTTGAAAAGTAAAGATGTCATCTTGAAGACTAACGTGCACCTGACCCAAGCCATAGTATTTTCAGTCGCATCATGCTCATGTGAAAGCTTGACAATGAACAATGAAGACAGAAGAATTAATGTCTTTGAATTGTGGTATTGGAAAAGAATGTTGAATGCACCACGGACCACCAGAAGAATAAACAGGTTTGTTCTGGAAGAAGTACAACCAGAGTGCTTCTTAGAAGCAAAGACGGCTAGACTGCATCTTACATACTTTGGACATGTTGTCAGAAAAGATCAGTCCCTGGAGAAGGACACAGTGTTTGGAGGGTCAGAGTGGAAGGTCAGTGAAAAAAAGGAAGGCCATTGATGAGATGGATTGGTACAGTGGCTGCAACAATGGGCTTAAGCATAAAAATGATTGTGAACATGGCACAAGACCAGACAGTGTTTCACTCTGTTGTTCACAAGGTCACTGTGAATTGGAACCAACTCAAAAGCACCTAACAACACAACACATTACGTCCAGAGGCACAAGAAATGTCTGGTATATGGTTACCCACTGGCAATGAAAGGGTATAATTAAGACAAAAGGCCAGTCCAGGAGAAAGTAGTTAAAAAGCTCAGAGGACAGAAAATACACTGTCCTTAACAAAATACAAGATTTAACTATCTTTAAGACAATCTACTTAAGCCATGCATTAACCAGTTAAAGAATATATGACTATAAACCCTGAGAATTTTACACTGTGGCCTTCACATGTCCTCGTCTCTCATAGTTTTTCTTACCAAACAAACCCCTAACCATTCCTCCTTATTCCTGTTTTTTTCCCTACATCTTTATTTTTTTCTTGAGAACATACACAACAAAATACACACCAGTTCAACAGTTTCTACATGTACCATCTAATGATGATATTTTGGGGACTGTGCAACTATGCTCAACCTCCTTTTCTGAGTTAATCTTCCCTAGTAACATAAGTTCACTACCTACAAGGTTCCTATTTAATCTTTGAAGCTGCTGTTATTACTTTGATGTCATATAGACAGTTCTTGAAAAAGAATAATGCTCAAGGCTGACTTCTTTACTAATTAAGGTAAACTAGTGTTTGGTTTTAAGAAGACTTCAGGGGTTTAAGGATTAAAAACTATTTGGGGGCAATAGCTTCAGGAGTACATATAACTTCTACCACCTAACTCAATGCTAAGTGCCTGGAGTTTTAAAAGCTTGCAGGTGACCATCCGTAGTATGACAGTTGGTTTCTATCTGCTGTGAGCAACAGAGCAAGAATAGAAATAGGAGAAGGACATGGAGCATGTGGCTAACTACTTTCTTCAACAACTGTCTGCTTGGCCAAGAGGCCAGGTGAACTAGATGGTACCTGGCTGCCATTTCTGAACAATTTGATTAAAGATCTATGTAAGAATTCCTTTCAATATATATTCCTTTCATATAACTTCCATGGCTTCAGAAGTCTACTGTTCAAGAAAATTTAAAATTCTATTCTACATCTTCCCCCTTTTGAAAGGAATTCTTACATAGATCTTTAATCAAATTGTTCAGAAATGGCAGCCAGGTACCGTCTAGTTCACCTGGCCTCTTGGCCAAGCAGACAGTTGTTGAAGGAAGTAGTTAGCCACATGCTCCATGTCCTTCTCCTATTTCTATTCTTGCTCTGTTGCTCACAGCAGATAGAAACCAACTGTCATACTACGGATGGTCACCTGCAAGCTTTTAAAACTC
Source organism: Heterohyrax brucei (assembly GCA_028571685.1). Classification (NCBI taxonomy): domain Eukaryota; kingdom Metazoa; phylum Chordata; class Mammalia; order Hyracoidea; family Procaviidae; genus Heterohyrax; species Heterohyrax brucei. The sequence continues at coordinate 94,697,752 of CM053146.1, forward strand.
CAGGCACTTAGCATTGAGTTAGGTGGTAGAACAGAGGCACTAAACACACTGTTATATTATCAGGCCAATAAATGGGGGTGTTCCATGAAATCATGACCTTAAACCTCCAAACCATGAAACTAAATCCGTGTTATTTAGTTGTATACAGGTAGTCTCACCAGCTGCTTTCTCTTTTTTTTTGGTTGTTGTAAATATATCTATCACACAACTTCTGCCATTTCAACTTTTTACAGGTGTGCCTTAATGACAGCAATTACAATAACTCGCTGTGCACCCTACCCTTAAGCATTTTGATGTTTAATTACTGCTAACTTGTTTCTCCTCCTTCCCACTCCGGTAACCACTACCACCCTCTGTTCCCTGCATACCTGTCTTTTTATATAACTGAGTTCATACAATATTTGTCCTGTAGTGATTGACTTACTTCACTGAGCAAAATGCCTTACAGTTCTACCATACTGTAGTGTGTATCAACACTTCATTTCTCTTGCAGGCTGAGTGGTGTTCCATAGTATGTATGCTTATCTACCCTTTTGGATAATAACATTTAAATTACCCAAACCATAGTTGCTAAACCCCAAAGCCAATTCTTTTTTCTCTAGAACTTTCTTTAACCAATCTATCCTGAAACCAGGCTGTCAAAAAACAAACAAATTCATTGCTGATGAATGGATTCTGACTCCTAGAAGCCCTACAAGACAGACTACAACCATCCCATAGGGTTTCCAATGCCGTACTCTTTATAGAAGCCAACTGTCACATCTTTCTCCTATGGAGCAGTTGGCGGGTTTGAAGCGCTGATCTTTCCATAAACAGGCAAGTGCTTAATGACTAAAAAAATTGTGTTCTTCTTCCTCATGTTAGAAAGCTTGTTTGGAGCCTTCTCTGGGCAGTCATTTTCCAGTAAAAACTTGCCAGTAGTGCTCTGGTTGATTTTCCTCTATGTTACACATCAAACAACTTAAACAACTCAAGGAAGAAAGATGCCATTTGTTGTTGAGGGTGATAAAGTTTATGATTTTATGAGTTTTTAAAACTATATACAATTTAAATTGTGTTCAACATGATGTAATTCAAGAAATATTTAAAAGTAAACTAATGTGTTCTCGAACTATTTTTTAATAAAGAGTGAAAAAAATATTTTTAGTATACCATTAACCTAAATTGTAATTGCTAAGAAAACATTTGTCAGGCATAGCAATTAGCTGATATTTATTATGGATATTGTGGGAAAGTTTGAGGGTTTTTTACAAAAGTAATAAAATATATTTTTTCTAACAATTGTCATCTTGTTGCTCTTCATGTATTAAACATGTGAGAAAGCAAAACCCACACCCATTGCAATCGGGAATACAGAACTTGATTAAATATTTAGTCAATCTAGGCAACAGCTTTGGCTTGGTCCGAGGAGTTTATGCTTCCATATGACAGTACTCGTGGTTCAAAGACTATTCCACGTATTGCACAGGACTCTGAGCTTGGAAGCTCACAGACCAAGGCAACAGTGTCTAGAACTGTGTCTAGAACTTCCAGGGTGGGATACTGCTTCAGACTTTCAACCTGAGCATAAAGCCAAATATTCTTGATAAAGTAATAAAACAGGGTATTCGGAATCTTGAGGTACTAGATTATGACTGATGACTAGTCTGGAAACCTTAAAAAAAAAAAAAAAACCAACAGATATCCTGTAGACAAAACCATCATATGTATGAGGAAGAAGACATGCCAAAGGAGACGTACTCTAATACTTAAAATTTGCTACAGTTAAGAAAAAGAAAAAAAAAAAAGGACTACATACATATAATCCACTGGTGACACTTACTTGTAACAATTTCCTTCAATTGGAAATTGCTTACAATTATTACAGGGAATTCCAAGGTGTTTGTCCAGTCGCTCCTTTTCTGATGCAGTCACAAGCTTGTTAGAGTTTTTGAATTCCTCTAAAATAAGTTCTAGTGATGCAAACTCTTCCCTACACAGAGGACATTTCAACATGGTGTTGCTTGTTGTATCCTGATAATTAGTCAAGATCTTCATGCATTTGATATGAATACTATTGCCACAGCCATATCTGTCAGAAATGAAATGAAATTTACCATTTGTTTACAGTAAAATTATCTATATCTGTGTGTGTATAATTTTCTGTCCTATCATCTTATTTTCCATAAAAATAGACTTCAAAATGATTTTCTAGATATTGCTAAATTACACACACACACACACACTCTCTCTCTCTCTACTTACCTAGGTATATATCTAATCATCTTTAATTTAGAATGTCAGAATTCTAAACATAAATTCTCCCCATTTCCAATGAAATAGTGAAAGATTTTGCATCATTAAACTATTTTTCACATGTAAGATGAAAATTCATATTAGTCCTAACACAAAGGAAACTCACTGCCATCAAGTCACTTCCGAATCACAGTGACCCTATAAGACACAGTACAACTACCTTATAGAGTTTCCAGAGTGCTTGGTGGATTGGAACTGCTGACCTTTTGGCAAGCAGATGTAGCACTTAACCACTAAACCCCCAGGGTTTCCAGGGCTGCATAGTGGATAAGTGCTACAGCTGCTAAACAAAAGGTCAGCAGTTTGAATCTGCCAGGTGCTCCTTGGAAACTCTATGAAGCAGTTCTACTCTGTTATAAGGTTGATATGTGTTAGTATCAACTTGACAGCATTTTTTTTTAACACAAAGGGAGATTATAAAAAAGACTATTATTATTATTTTTTAAATACAGTGCTTCACTGAGGGAAGGGGCACCATCCTATTTTTCAGAACTCACACAATATGTAGTAGAGCCCAAAAAAGGTTTGCTCAAAGAAATAATATTCTGTACATAGTTAATAATCTGAAAACAGGCAAAGGAAGTTGCATGAAAAACTACAATGTGGATGATAATTGTGGCAAATAATCAGGAGGAACACAGACTGAAAAGTTTTAAGAGAAAATAACTGTCCAAACTTTCCAAGTTTAAATTCACAGTGTCTTAAGTATGAAATCATCAATAAACATTTATGCACAAAGTTTTGGATTAACTAGGTTTAAATCAGATTTTGAAAAACTAAAAAGAATTTTTAAAATTAAAAACAAAATTTTTACTTTCAGAAAATTCTTTGTAAATATTGTGAGACCTAGCATTTATTCATGTGTGTTTTATATTAGGAGTTGCACTTTAATTCTCACTCTTTAAAATGTAGCCCAGAAGTATTTAGAGTTTCAACAAGATCTCTCACAACATTTAAGTCAAGAAAACAAAAGAACACCAATGAAACATAGATCAGCTGTAGATAAAGTTTTCTATTGTTTTTCTGCTAACATGCCTCATAATAATCAATTGCAATCGTGTTACAAATAGAACTTTTAAATAAACTTTTAGAATTCAAAGAAAAAAAATACATCACCTGCAAAAGGTGACAGGAAGCTTTTTTGCTAAAAGCTCTTCTTGACAGATAGAACAGATATCCTCTGAACCAATTTCCTTCTGTTTCATGTGCCCGTTTTCTTCAATACGTATATTTTCCTCATTTGCTTCTGGAGTTTGAACTCGATGCATCCCCCGAAGCAAGTCATTGATTTCTCCTTCTGTAAGACCCAGCTGGAAAGCATCTAGTGAGAAAGCCCACAGCATTAAAATTGGGTGATATCTTAGTTATGCAGTATGATTATAACAGAAATACCAAAGGATGTGGCTTTAATAAACAGAAATTAAGTTTTTCATGGTTTAGGCAGCTGCTGTTATTGACACGTATCATCCTGTCAGTTCAGATTCATAACCATCCTCTACATACAACAGAATGCAACACTGCTGGTCCTGCCCTGGCCTCACAATGGTTATGCTTAAATCCGTTGTTCCAGCCACTGTGTCAATCCATCTCATTGATGATCTTTTTTGGCTGATCTTTTTTACTTTACCAAGCATGATGCCCGTTTCCAGGGACTGATACCTCCTGACAACATGTCCAAAGCATGAGAAACCTAGTCTTCCTACCCTGTCTTCTAAGGTGCACACTGGTTGTGCTTCTTCCAAGGCAAATTTTGTTCATTCTTTCAGCAGCCCATGGTATGTTTTCTCCAGATTCCTCACCAGCTCCACAGTTCAAAGGTGTCAGTCCTTCTTAGGTCCTCCTTATTCACTGACCAGCTTGCCCATGCATATGAAGCGACATGACACCATGGTTTGGTTCAGGAGCACTTGAGTCTTACAGGTGCGGCAGGTAAGGCCAATGAAACATGTACTTTGATTTCTTGACAGCTGCTTCCACGAGTGTTTACTGTAGACCCAAGTAAAATGAAATCCTTGTCTTCACTCTTTTCTCCACTTATCATGATGTTGCTTTTCGGTTCGAGTTGTCAGGAGTTTTGTTTTCTTTATGTTGAGGTATAATCCATTCTAAAGTCTGTGGTCTTTACCCTTCATCAATAAATACTTCAAGTTCTCTTCACATTCAGCAAGGAAGGTTGTATCATCTGTATAACACAGGTTGTTAATGAGCTTTCCTCAAATCCTGATGCCCTGTTCTTCTTCATGAAGACCAGCTACTTGGATTATACACAATGAATACAGGAGGATTCAACCCTGAAGCACACCTTTCCTGACTTGAAACTGCGCAGTATTCCTTTATTATATTAAATGACTGCCTCTTAATTCATGTTTACAAGGTTCCTCATGAGCACAACTGTTTTGGAATTCCCATTCTTTTGCATGTTATCTGTAATTTGTTATGATCCACACAGTCAAATGCCTTTGCATAGTCAATAAAACACAAGTAAACATCTTTCTGATATTCTCTGCTTTCAGCTAGGATCCATCTGACATCAGCAGTGATATTCCTGGTTCCACAACCCCTTCTGAATCTGGCTTGAATTCCTGAAAGTTTCCTGTCAATATACTGCTGCAGCCACTTTTGAATGATTTTTAGCAAAATTTTACTTGTGCATGATATTAGTGATATTGTTTGATAATTGCCATGTTTGGTAGTATCACCTTTCTTGGGAACAGGAATGTATATGGATCTGTTCCAGTGTGTTGGCCAGTTGTCTTCCAGATTTCTTGGCACAGACAAGGGAGTGCTTCCAGTGCTGCATCTGCCTGCTGAAACATTTCAACTAGCTGTCCATCAGTGCCTACAGACCTGTGTTCTGCTCATGGCTTCAGCACAGCTGGGACTTCTTCCTTCAGTGCCATCAAGTCTTGATGATACAAGTTCTGACAATTATGTTCGCAAACTCATCCTACAAAAAGTGCTACATACCTTACTCCTGAATGGCATTATGGTCACCTCCAAAGTGCCCTCCTTGGGAAGCCTGGTACCGACGCCAGTGCCTAGTCCATTTTTCAAAGCAGCTCTGGAACTCTTTTTCTGGAATGGCCATTGGAGCTGTAATTGTATTACCCTTGATGTCCTGAATGTCATAAAAATGTCTTCCTTTCAACATTGCCTTTATCTTCAGATAAAGAAAAAAGTTATTGGGGGCCAGGTCAGGTGAGCAGGGAGGGTATTTCAATACAGTTATTTGCCTATTGGCTAAAAACTTCCTCACAAACAACTAGACAATTAAGTTCATGAATCTGCCACTGTGTGCAATGCCATTTCAGAAAGAGCACCAAAACTGTTTTGAAGGGTGGACTAGGTGCTAGTGTATGTGCATAGCTTCCCAAGAGGAGTACTTCAAAAGTGACCATGGTGACATTCAGCAACAAGGCAGTCTGCTCCCATGGCTGTTCCACATTCCGATTATCAATGGATGTTTGCATCTGTTTCTTCACAGCTGAACTCTAGCCACATTAGCAAATAAAGATCCTGAAAGCTGGACTCCATCCATGTCATTAAGACTGGTTCTACTTTGAGGAGGCAGCTCTTCCTTAGTCGTACTTTAAGTGTCTTCCAACCTGAGGGACTCATCTTCCAGCACTGTATCAGACAATGTTCCACTGCTATTGATAATATTTTCACTGGCTAATTCGTTTCAGAATTAGACCACTGGGTCCTTCTTCCTCGTCTTAGCCTAGAAGCTCTACTGAAACTTGTTCATTACAGGAGACGCTGCTGCTATTTGAATACTGGTGTTGTAGCTTCCAGCATCATGGCAACACACAGGCACCCACAGTATAACACACTGACAGACACACGGGAGTTAGGAGGCTAGAAGTCTTGATTCAGGGCTCTACGGTAAGGCTCTAGAGGAACATGTGTTGGCTGTGTAGTAAGTTTCTTGTTCTTTCTCTACTGGCTCCCGGGCCAGGTCCATGCTCTTGGTTCCCTGGTAATCTTCATGTGGCAATGCATCTAGCTTTCCCCATCTCTGCTTGCTTCTCTGTTTTAATCTGCTCTTTTCATATCTCAATGTTATGTGGTTTAACACATGCTCTATACTAATAAAACCTTGTAACATAACAAACAAAACACATTCACAATGGGATTACAACCTCACATATAATGAAGAAACCAAACCCACAGCTGTCTGGTCAATTGTAACTCACACTGACCCCACAGGGTTTCCAAGACTATAAACAGCCATGGAAGCAGACGGCCACATCTTTCTCTCATGGAGCTTCTGGTGGTTTCAAACCATCGACCTTTCAGTTAGCAGTGAATTGCTTTAATCCCAGTGCCACTAGAGCTCCTTCAGCCACAGGTATCCTGTTGCCATAGAGTTCACTGTGACTCTGTGACTCTGCTGTAATCCTACAGCAGAGTAGAACTGTCCCACAGGGTTTTTCCAGATATCTAAGTTAGCACTTACCACACATACTTTTTAGGGATACCATTCAATTCATAACAGACACATAAATATTACAAATATTATAAAGACACAAATATTACAATAACTTATGTGAAATGTTAGGATTTTCTTTCAAATATCAGAAAGATAATTTGGTGAATTATGCCTTTACCATTTCTATGTATCTATGTCATAGTCAAAAGGTCAGAAAAGAGTCATTTGGAAAAAGAAAGGGATTGTTTTCCTTGTCACTGGAAAGAGTCAGTGGAAACAGTGCCTTATAAACATTTTGGATTAATTATATGAATAGTGTTCATTCTTGGATTAATGTCAAGGTCATGTCTTAGTCTTACATTTTGATTTGTTCTTACCTGTTCATCAATATTTTATGAAAACAAAATGGTGATACAGAGATGAGAATATTATAAGAAACAGTGTCAATATGTACAGGACAAAAAGGAATATCTAAATAGCTAGTATAACTGATATTTGTTACATAAAAAGACGAACGAATGGAAGAGCACGGCTTAGGTAACAGTGCCTGTTTTTCTTGTCTCAGTTTTGTGTCATTCTGGTAGCAGCACCCTTTACAGACTTGGTCAGTATCTCTCAGAACAATCTACCAGGAACTATACTGCCTATACTCTTGGGATGTATATTCTTTGAATTGTAGATTTTCACCATCCTACTATTCTTAAAGAAACTGTGTTTTAAGTGCTTGCCTATAGCTGATGAGGGAATCCCAGGTTTTTATCCCCTGTCCTATCCTCATGGTCTTTCTCCTTTCTCCCTGCTCCTTCTTAACACATTGTAATTTAAATAAAAACTGTTACAGGTTTCCCTGGGTTTTCTTCATTATATACATGCAGATTTACAAAATTATTTGTAAGATAATGAACATTTTCATTTTTTTTTTTTTCCTGGAAAGCCACCTACCATCTTAAATATAAAAAATATTGAAAATACCATACTTAGACTTCACTACAAAAACCTCTGTGCCTTGTCTGCAGCAGGGTGGCAGGTGGTATGTAAGACAGTGTTGACACTTTAACCATTTCTTTGCAGGAGAAGGGCTATTTGTCACAAAGACGTAACAACATCTACTCTCTAAGAAGCCAAAGAAAATGAAGAACATGACACTGCTTTTTTGGGAATAAAATATTTTCTATGACAGCAGAAATTCTAAAGTATAGAAGCTTACAAAAGGGGAAAGGCATAACCTTTGGCATAACATGAATTGGAAAATAAAAAAGGAAAAACAAGCACTCCTGAAATTAATTTTGAAAACTAATATATGATATCATAAAAGAATATCCTGAAAGAGAAGAATAAGGCAGCTAACCTTAGTAGACATCACGAGTTATTAAAAACAGTAAGTCTAAAAATATATAAGAATTCACTGAATAACAAACATTATAAGCAAGAAAAAAGAAGTATTATCCAAAAACTGTTATTGAGAAAACTAGGGGAAATACAGAGAAATTTAATTAATTGAAAGCCAATATCAACCTCAAACTTATACCAGTCCAACTATTAATGGACACTGTAATAGAGATTAGGAAAGTATCAGGGGGAAAAAAAAACACAACTACCTTAAAAGAATATCAATACTATGGAAAAAAGAAAAATTTAAAGAACTGAAACAATAAACATTTAGCAACATACCAAAAATCTACATATATTAAAAAAATTTAATAAAGCCATACTGGAAGGCATTATTAGCGGATTAGGAAACATTCACAAAGAAGGGGTAAGCACTATACTATTTAGGAAGAGTTTAAAACTTTATTTCATTAAGTAAATAGCCTAAATACAATCCATATACGAAGATGTACAAATAACAGACAACACAACGGACTATTCAGTTTCATAAGGGTCAAAGACACAGATGAATCAACAAAACTGAATAAATTCTCTGCAATAAAGCAACAATAAACAAACGCTATGGGTTTTTTTGTTTTTGTTTTTCCTTTAAGAAAGGTCACTTGAAAGCATTTCAGATCTTCTGAGGGTATGTCAGATATGTGACAGAACAGTTACTACTTCCTGCTTTATTTACTAAGAATGAATAGATTAAAATCAACCCTGTAGCTGACATTTCTCTTGTTTTGCATGAGTCATTTTTTTCTAAATTACAGAAATTATTAATGTCAAAATGTTTCTATCTATATTTAACTAAAAGCTTTGAGAACTTAAATATGATGTTAATACTTTTTATACACTTAATATGGTTAAAACATAAATCCTAAAATAACCGAAATTAACATAACATTTACCATTTACATATTGCTCGAATCGCAGTGAATCAGCAAAATTATTTTTAAGAGCAGTATGGCAATACATATAGGGGGAGAGATAAAAACATTAATATTTTTACTCCAAAATCAAGCTTTATGAAAATTTAGGTTAAAGATGTATTTGAAAGGAAGAAAGTTTCATGTATAGAGAATGTAACAAATTATTTACAGATAAATGTCTAATACTGGAACAATATTAAATGAGTTATGGTATATCATATTCAGAAGAATATTATTTAGCAACTGATGAAGTTATTTATGAAGACTGTGTAGCACTTAAAATATTTATAAAGTGATAGTGTTTGATAAAAGCAGAACATAGAACTACTAAAGACTGGCGGGTCACTTTCAGCAGGAATTGACTCCATGGCAGTGGGTTTGGTTTGGTATTAGGTATTTATATATAGATAATCAAAGAAATTGGCCAATCAAAGAAAGAAAATTGAAAGAAAAATGTTAATCATGCCTTAGCAGTAAAAAAAATTAATGATGTTTTTATGGACAAATATTTTAAAAAAAGGAACAAATAATTTAATAGTCACAAACCTAGGTTTTTTTTTAAAACATTTCTTGGATAATGGGGAAAAAAGACCGTTCAATATTCAAAACTGACAATTTTCATAATAAAACTGCTGTATAATCACCTTTGCAGGTTTTAAAAAATAGAGGGGAATTTCAGGGTTTCTGTCTATAACAGTAGGTTGCAAGTAATTATTTTCAGATTTGTATTAGGAAAAGAAATCTATGAATGATGTTCAAAACACTCCTCCATCTTTGCTAGTAATGATTCCCTCCATGATCATGTATATACTTTATATAATCTTAATGTAGAACTGTTTATAGTTTCTTTAGAGTATTTTAATTTTCATGTATACTCGTTCTAGCATTCATCTAACGTGGCAAATTCAAAATAAGTAACTAAGACTCCTATTCCTTTTGAATATTTCCATACTGCCTAGTATAATGTGTACATGGGATTTTTTCAATTTTCACTAATTAAAAATTCTTTTAAATATAAAAATCCACCACTGTCAAGTTGATTCCAGCTCAGCATGATCCAACAGGACAGAGTGGAACTGTCCATTACTGTTTCCAGGAAGCTCCTGATAGACTCAAACTCCCAGCCTTTTGGTTGGCAGCTATTTTAAATACAGAAGATATAAAGAAAAAATTATTCAGTGGGAAGGATAGATTTTCAAAAATTAATACATAGGATCAAGTTAAAAATTTTATTAAGCATCTACTGTAGAATGACATTTATAAAAAGAATAGGACATGCCTTCTGCCTTTAAGAAATCTGAAGAATAATACAATATAAAAACTGGCCTGTTTAAAATTACTGTTTTTGTTAATGCAAACCATTAGAATAGTAGCAACTAATGTGATCCAATATACAAAAAGCACCTAGCAGTGTGCCTGGCCAATGGGCAGTAGAACATTTGTTGAATGTAACTGAGTAGAGCTGAATTGTTCAATATAGTAGCTATCAGCCAGGTGTGACTAGTGAGCACTTGAAATGTGGCTAGTATGACTGCGAAACTGAATTTTTAATTTTGTTTAATTTAAACTTAAAAACCTGGAAAACATTTAAGTATGTCTCTAACAATTTCAGTGTTATGTGAATTTTCAACCCATAAGTTCATGAAGTCTAAATGGAAATAAAGTATTGAGACGTACTGTAAGACACTACATTTTGAAGATTGAGTATGGATAATATATTTCAATAATAATTTTTATACTAAGTACATGCTGACACAATATTGAAATATAGATTAAAAACAGTTTTCCCTTCTTTGCTTTTATTAATCTGGTTACTAGAAATTTTATAATTAAATACGTAGGCTACATTATGTTTCTTTTAGACATTTGTTCAAAACGTTAATGAAAAAACTCTAAAGAATAACTAATACTTTGCAGAGAAGATGAAAATTTAACTTCTAGTGGGCAAAACTGAGAAATGGAAAAGAAGATAACAGGTATGTCACCACACAACCAAATTACTGTGTATGATAGGACTGGGAGGATGCAGAAAAGTATAAGTGACATTTCAGAAAGCATCTTTTGTCTACAGTGTAAAAGGAGACATTAGAAAGTGCAGGCATAAGGCAAAGGAGGCTACAAAAGACAGCACAGGATGATGAAGGCTGAATAACGGCATAGAGAAGAAACAAGAACATTGTTAAGATATGGTTAAATCCCATTGCCGCTAACTGAATTCTGACTAATAGTGATCTTACAGGGCAGACCAGAACTGCACCATACGCTCTAACCTTTTTGGAAGCAGATTGTCACATGGTTCTCCCTTCGAGTGGCTGCTAAATTCAAATCACAGACCTTTCAGTTAGCAGCCAAGTGCTTAACCACTGTGCAACAAGAGCTTTTTAAAAATATAGTTACCATGTCAAATAAACATGATTTGTAGAATGGCCAGATCTATGGGAGAGATGGGAGAGGAGAAATAAGGGGAATTTCAAAGTTTCTGCTTTTGCTGATTAATAAAAAAAGGAAAGCTGATACGTGAGGTAGTGAAGACAAAAGGAGACACATGATGAAATTGAAAATGCCTGAGGGACTTCCAGATGAAGCTCTGCAAAAGGCAGCTGGAAGTACTAGTCTGCTGATAAGATGTTGGGATTAGTGGTATAGAGGTAACAGAGTAAAAGAAAATAGGACATTTCTAAGGGGTATGTAGGGAACGAAAAGAACATAAAACAGAACCAAGAGTTTTTGAATTAAAAAATAATTAAAACTGGTGATCAATTTAATTGTTTATGAACATTTATTACTAAATATAAAAATGCAGTGTAGCTCCTACATCAGTCTAGTATAGGTCAAACAACTCTTCAACTGCAGGTAACACATCCATAATGACAGTGTTCTTGTTGTAAAATTTACTAAGTGAAATGATCTTTTATAAAATTTGTTTTCCTTTTATTTTTGAATTATCTGGAATCTAAAGTTGTGCAATTATAAGCCAGATGCTAATAATTAAGTACTGATATAAAAATTGTTTACTTAAAAAATTATTTTTTGCATAAAAATTTCATTCAGTAAACATTTTTAAATGAAACTATGTGCCACCCCAGCTGTCTAATACTGGGATCTAAAAAAATTACACTTGCAATTTTTGTGACAATTAAGTAAGTTTTGATTCAGAAAGCAGTGAAAACTTTTGCTTAAAACAAATGAGAGGATTTTCTGTACTCAGTTCCTGGTCATTGTTTGATCCTTATTTTTATTAAGTGCCTCTGTCTTTGAGAACCGCACATAAAGCTACATTTTATATTAAGGAAGAAAAGAGTTCCAAGCAGCTGGCCTCCAAATAGCTGTCAGATTATCTATAAAAATAACCATCTAAAGTAAAAATTTCTCATTCATTTAAGTCAAATCAGCAAAAACCAAAACTTACATTCATGATTCCTTCGAAGCTTAAATTTTCTCAGTAAGATCCTAATTCCAAAAGGAGAAAGAAATTAAACACTTATTTCTAACACAACCACAAAAGTCATTATTTAGACTTAATTTTAGAATAGGAATAGCATTATACTATTCATATGGGTGAGAGAATTATGAGTAAACTTAAACTCTTGTCAGTTCTATTACATAAGTAGTCAAACTTATGTTTTAGAAAAGCAGATGTGAACAAAAGGTGATTAACGGAAACAAAATATCTTTGAACTAAGGACATCTGCCAGAAGGACTCCATGTTATTCTTTATGGCATACAGTCATTCACAGAGAGAACTTAGTGGGAGAATTTATGTATTTCTATTACTTTCTTTAAATATTCTTAGATATGAAGTAATTTTCTAGACATAGGATCAAATGACTGTTTTCCTACATATGCGATGGGAAAAATATTGTATGACATAAAAAAAATTCCAATTAAAAAAATTAAAAAGTAGTATGACTTGAATTTATAAAGTAAGAAATGTATTAATACTTGGATTATATTTCCATTGAATGTTTCATTCATATACTTTACCAAGTGAGTTATTTAGATAAAAATTAGAAGAGAATGCCCTGTCCTAAGAAAGCTGACATAAAATAAAAATGGAAAAAAATCTACATTAAGTATAACCACAGTATCAAATTATAAGCTTCGGAAGGACCACATTTCATATCTTTATGCCAAACATATCAGGTGACTTTTGTTGGTAGACGATCAGTAAAAATGATTTAAACAACACAATAACAAAAAAGTTGGTAAACATGAGGTACACACTATTTCCTTAATATTTTTTTTCCGAAACAACAATTAAAATATTTTCTATAAAAATGTAGCTAATTCCAGTGTCATTTTTTAATGAGATGGCGAAACAAATCACCAATTTTGTTCGGAAAGGGAATAAGCCCCGGATAAATAAGGTACTACTAAAGAAGAAGAACACACTGGGAGGCCTCTCATGACCTGACCTTAGAACATACTACACTGCCACAGTGGTCAAAACAGCCTGGTACTGGTACAAGAACAGGCAGATCGATCAGTGGAATAGAATTGAGACCCCAGAGATGACACGATCTGCCTATGAGCAGCTGATATTCGACAAAGGCCCTAAGACATTAAACTAGGGTAAAAACAGTATCTTCAATAAATGGTGCTAGCAAAATTGGATATCCATCTGCAATAAACTGAAACAAGATCCATATCTTACACCTTATACGAAAACCAACTCCAACTGGATACAAGACCTAAATATCAAATCTAAAACAATAAAGCTCATCGAAGAAAAGGTAGGAACAACAATGGAAGTTTTAATACACAACATAGACAGATTTCAAAATCTGTCAAACAAACTACAATCAACAGAAGAGAAAATAGATATATGGAAACTATTAAGGATCAAACACTGTTGCTGATCCAAAGACTTTATTAATAGAATTAAAAGGTCACCTACAGATTGGGAAAAAATATTTGACAACTGTATATCCTACCGATGCCTGATCTCCATAATCTATAAGGTACTACAAAATATACAAAATATCAATAAGAAGAAGATAGATCATCCAATCAAGCAATGGGCAAAGGAGATGGACAGATATTTCTCCAAAGAGGAGATCCAGGCAGCCAAAAAACACATGCGGACATGTTCACGATCTTTAGTTATTAAAGAAATTCAAATCAAAACTACAATGAGATACAAGGTTGGCCATGATCCAAAAAACACAAAACAACAAATGCTGGAGAGGCTGTGGAGAAAGCGGAACTCTCCTACACTGTTGGTGGGGTTGCAAAATGGTCCAGCCTCTTCAGGAAGCAATCTGGCACTTCCTTAAAAAAATGGATATAGATATACCATTTGACCCAGTAATTCTACTACTTGGAATATATTCTACAGAATCAAGGCCATTCACACCAATGGACACATGCACAAGAATGTTTATTGCAGCACAGGCCACAATAGCAAAATGATGGAATCAACCCAGATGTCCAACAACAGAGGAATGGATAGGTAAACTATGGTATATATACTCAATGGAGCACTATGCAATGATAAAGAATAACGATGATTCCAGGAAACATCTCCTAACCTGGTTTCAACTGCAAGATATTATGTTGAGTAAAGTAGTCAGTGACAAAAGGACAAATATTGTATGAGACCCTTACAATAAGATCTCAAAAACAGACTTATGTATACAAGAAAAGACTCCTTGACAGCTGCAAGAGAGGGAAGGGAGGGAGGGCAACAGGGGGAGGGTTCAGATTAGATAGTTCGTAGAAATTTGATTGGGTGAAATCGGTGATAGCACACATTAGAAACAAGAACAACATCAAGTGGACTTCAACATAACTTGAATACTCCTTCCATAATATTATAAGGGCAGAGTAGCTGGGGCAGGGGGCAGGGGACCATGCCCTTAGGTGAATTTAAGGCCAATTGGCACAACTAGCATTTTTCTAAGAGGGTTCTCTGCACCCCACATTGGTGAGTGGCATCTGGGGTCTTAAAAGCTGCCAAGCTGCCATTCGGGGGCACAGCAAATGGTCCCAACTCAGCAGGAACGGGATGCTGACCGAGGACTAAAACGACATAGGGTAAAGATAACCCAGAAGATAGAGACCCACATGAGTGGGTGTCCACATAGACTTTGAACTGGAAGAACCGGATGGTGCTCAGCCACCACCAGTGATAGCCGTGATGGAGCTCACTAAGTTGAGTCTCACTGGCAACACAAGAATAAAAAGGGGTGAACCTTGAGATCTCCACTAAAAGACCACAATTGATGGTCCAGTGGCTTCCGGGTTCCCCTGGCAGCATGGCCCCTGGCCCTGATGCTGCCCTTGCCCATAAATCATAACAAAGTTCCACTCTTCGGGCATGAATCGATTGGGTTTGGTGACACAGAGTGACCATATATTGGACGTGCTTTATGGTTCTATGCATCCATAGGATATCATCCTGCTGACCTCTGGCTGGAGTACAGGGAGTGGATGGAGAGGAAGGGAAAGGAGACTGTTGGGAGGATGAGACATGTATGGAGCAGAGTGGAATAGTGTGCTGTCACCAGGCAGGGAGAGCAGTAGAAGCTGCATATAGGTGGGCATGTAAATTTATATGGGAATGTACATTCTCACTCAGTTATAATAAAAAAAAAAAGAAAAAAATGTAGCTAATGATTTTTTGCTGTCAGTTTAGGTAGATAAAATGAGTTTATTTTTGTTTAAACTAAATTGAGAGACTTTGTTTCCATTTCTGTAGGATTCCCTATAAACAATTAAGTTCTGACATTTGTGGAAAAATTTCAGATTTTACAGAAATAATTTCCAGGGGAGAAAGGATTGAGGTTGTCAAGGATTTCATTTCACTTGGTCCCCAGTCAACGCCCTTGGAAGCAGCAGTCAAGAAATCAACAGATGCATTGCACTGGGAAATCTGCTGCAAAGGACCTCTTCAAAGTATTCAAAAGTAAGGATATCACCTTGAAGACTAAAACGTGCCTGACCCAAGCCACGGTATTTTCAATCACATCATATGCATGTGAAAACTGGACTATGAATAAAGACGACAGAAGAATTGATGCTTTTGAATTGTGGTGTTGGAGTAGAGTGTTGAATGTATGATGGACTGCCAAAAGAACCAAAAGATCTGTTCTGGAAGAAGTACAACCGGATTGCTCCTTGGAAGCAAAGATGGAAAGACTGCGTCTTATATACTTTGGACATGTTGTCAGGAAAGATCAGCCCCTGGAGAAGGACATCATGTTTGGTAGAGTGGAAGGTCAGCGAAAAAGAGGAAGACCTTCGATGAGATGGATCAACACAGTGGCTGCAACAATGGGCTTTAGCATAAAAACAGTCGTGGACGTGGTGCAAGACCAGGCAGTGTTTCGTTCTATTGTTCATAGGGTCACTATGAATGGAACTGATGTGACACACCTAACAACAGCAACAACAACAATTTCCAGTGGGGTACTAAATATTCATTGAAAAGGAAAATTTTTTTGAAACTTGGCCAACCTTGGCCTGTCTACAAAGGAAGAATGTGAACACATTGATTTTTAATCAAACTGTATTTTTGGAAATACAAGTTTTTGAAGCACACTAGTATTTCATAATGTACCATGTAATTATCATCAATGATGTGTTAGAATTTTTTTCTGTTCTACAGAGTTCATATTTGTACATCATAAGAATCTGAAGACTGATTTTTTCTTATTAAAAATGTCAACATTAAGAACACATGAGATAGTAATATGTTTCTAAATTTAAACTTTTCTCAATTTGCAGAACTGAATACTGAAAAGTATATTAGTAAGCTATGATCATTTAACACTGTATTCCTTAATCACCAAATTTCTTTAATCTTGCAATACTGAAACATGGAAAAGGAAAAACTTGTAACACACCAAGGCGTTCCTTTGTGGAAGATCTTCAGTACAAGGCCACTTACCAGCAGATATGCTTACAAAGATCCTCTCCTTTCAGAAATGTGGGACAGTCACAAGAATGAGGATTTCCTAAGAAGACCTTTTGAAAGAGGCATACTGTTTAAAAAATGTAGGCTAATTTTTAGTCAGAACACTAATTTGATAGGTGGAATTAAAGGGGTTTGAAGATGTAATATGGTTTAAATCAAAAACCAAACCTTGTTGCTGTCTAGTGGAGTATGACTCATAGCGAACCTATAGGACAGACTAAAACTGCCCCACAGTTCCCAAGGTTTTAAATCTTTACAGAACCAGACTGGCACCTATTTGTCCTGTGTAGCAGCAGGTGGGTTTGCACAAATCTTTCATTTTGCCTAGACCCCCAAACCTACTTCACTCAAGTTAATACTGACTTACAGTGACACCAAAGGGCATCCAAAGCTATAAACCTCTACAGAAGCAGACTGCCACATCTTTTCTCCCAGAGCCACCGGTGTTTACAAACTGCCAGCGTTTCAGATAGCAGCTGACTTCCTTAACCTTATTAAAAATATCATCAGGGCTTCTGATCTTTCAGTTAGCAGCCTAGCATTTAACACTGGTGTCGCCAAAAGGTTGAATACAATCTACTGGGAAACCCTAACTCTTAACTAATTTTCATCCTCACATCCTTTGCCTTGGCCAAAAATTTATCAATTTAGACTCCTTTAAAGTGTCCTCTACTCCAGCAGGTGGAAACACATCTAACTTAAAAGACTTAAAAAAGAAATTCTATAAATTTTCTCAAACCACTGTTTAGCAATCCTTACCCGAAGAATCTCATAAGGAAGCTCTGTCTAAAAAAGACAGCCACAGAAAATCTTATGCAGTACAGCTCTAATTAAGAAACGCATAGGGTCACCATGAATCTGAGTAGACTCCACTGGCAACTGGTATCTTCGCTACCTCAGTGGTTAAGACTTACAGCCGCTAACCCAAAGGCTGCCAGCTGGAATCCACCAGCTGCTTCTTGGAAACCAGCGGCAGTTGTACTCTATCTTATACGGTTGCCATGAGTTGAAATGGACTAGATGGCAGCAGGTTTTTTTAATTGTTTAAATTTTTTTTTAGGGGAAGTGGAGGTGGGGAGCAAATATTAGCAGCACTGTAAGGAAATTTTACCTCTGGGGTGGACCTAAAGACCTTTTATTTACCAGTTACCATCAACTCTGTTCTACCCAACACGTGGCAGGGTATAACTGTGTTTCCCTGTGTGCAGCGGCTGGGTTGTCGGAAGCAGATTATTCGGCCTATCTTCCCAAGTGCCTCTGGGTGTACGGAAACCCCCCCAGCTCCCGCCCGACTTTTGAAGCTTGAGGATTTGTACCACCCGGACTGCAAGACCTTTTATAAGGTAGCTGAATTTGGATTTTCTTTTCTTCATTTAGATTGGTGAGTTTCCTCTATGAAATTTAATTCTATTCACGAAGGGTTAGGCTATATTAACTAAAACAATTTATTAAACACAAAAATGTAAGCAACAAAGTAAAACAAAAACTGAAGTCTGAAAAAAACGTGTGTAGTAAGTTGTGTTCAGTACTTGAAACGCAGGGCACCTAACTAAAAATTTCCAAATCAACCCTTGGGGGTAGGATGCACACAAATGGAAGATCTGTGGTCTTTCGGCAAAATTAAAAATAATTTTTATTAAGACTGGCAAGGCATCGCCACTTTGAACCATACTTTTAAAGGACCAAGTTATGCCTTCAGAATAAGAATAAAGGTAAGTCGATTTTGTTAGCAACAATTTAAGGTATGCAAGCAGATTGTAGAAATTTCACTTCGTTTGATTAACAAGGCAAAAAAAAAAAAAAAAAAAAAAAAAATGAACCCATTGCCATGCAGTGAATTCCTACTTATACATAGAGACCGCCATAGGACAGAGTAGAATTGCCCCAAATCACCAAGGAGGACCTGGTGATTTGAACTGCATTTCTTTTGGTTTGCAGCTGTAGCAATTAAGCATTAAGCCACCTCAGAAAATGCACTGCCGTGGAGTCAGTGCCGACTGAGCAACCCTATTGGTCAAAGTAGAACTACCCCTGGCAGATTCGAACCACCAAGCTTTTGGTTAGCAGATGTTAACCACTACGCCAGCAGGGTTTCTGTTAGGCCACCTGGTTTCCTTAACAGGTCTAGTGACTGCTAAGCAGAGCCAAGAACGGACGTATTACCAACCATATATTCATACAAAACGTTTCACTCAGGCCTGAAGATGAGGAGCTATCATCGTAAGAGATGGATAGAATTTGGAGACCTAACTTCCAACATTAAACTTGTCAAAGAAATACTACTATTTCCCCCTGTGACTGCACATCTCTGGAATCTAGGACAATGGGGGGGGAATGCATGCAACATCAGGGCGCGGCTGCAAGTGGCTTCAGGAATCGTGAGGACAGCTGGAGTCACAAGGTTGGCCTGGAGGAAAAACGGGAGCAGAAAGGGGGACGGGGCGGAAAGGGGAACGGGGCGGGGCAAGTTAGGGCGGAAGTTACTCGGAAATCCCTGTTCTCCGGCTCCTCCTCCCTCAGCAGAAAGCCCGTGGGGCCCATCTCTCGTAGAAGGTAGATGCTGCTGCTCAGCGCCTGGTCTTGCCTCCAGCTCAGGCGGTCGCTCAGTTGTCTTCGCCTTTCAGAGCTCTTATAGCCGCGGCTAAACATACTGCCTAGTGGAGGCGGAGGCAGCGCCTCGCCTTGGCGCTGCGCTGGCCTCCCTGACAACGGCTTGCTGGCTGGTTTCCTTGGTGACGGTGAGGCTGGGCGCCGCGGTGTCCCAGCGTGCCTTGCGCCGGCAAGGGCTGGCTACCAAGGTGAGCCCAAGCCAAGGCAAGCGTCTTGCTGTCGGGTCGATGCCCGAGCAAATGTCGGTTCCACATCTGACCCGCCTCAGCGCCTTCCAGAAGTGTCCTGACTGAGGAGTGTTTCCGGTAGCCAGCTGGCTAACTTAAGAACCTGGCAACCGCAGGCTTAGCTGTCAGATCTCGTCCAGATGGTTTGCTGTCTTCTGGTTCCTTGCCTACAGAGCTGGTGAAAATCTGTATGTTAGGATATTGGACAGCCTGGTTACATTTTGGGCTCTGGATATTAAAATTGTAGTGTGATTTTAAAGTCCTTGTCTTTATCAGTGAAACAAGAGCAACAAATCCCCAAGCAATCCATTGTTGTGGAATCAGTTCTGACTCACAGTAATCCTGTAGGATAGAGTAGAACTGCCCTACGGGGTTTTCAAGGTTGTAATCTTTACAGAATCACACTGGTCTTTCAGCTAGCGGTCCTGCACTTAACCACTGCAACATCAACAGAAAGCCCTGTGTAGTCGCTTAGGTGCAACAATATGTAGCAAATATTAACCAGTTGTCTGCTAGGTGGATGGTCGCTGGAGGAAGACCAGAAGTGTAGAAGACTGGAGATCTGACCCATACAGAGCTAGAACTTTAAGTCTGTTGTGTTTATATGTTTTCTTAAGTTGAGGAGCTGCTCTAAATTGCCCGTTTGGATAGGATGTGTGTGCATATCTATTGATTCTGAGTACATGCCCTCTCACTTTACACATCTCAGCTGTAAGGAATGAGATATTGAAGTTATGCAATTTTGACCAAATAATTAATCTGAGTTTTCTCATTGTGTTCTAGAGGGAGAGGTGTAATAAAGCGTTGCTTAAGTAAAGAAGCTATGTTATCAGAATCTTTCCAAGAAATCGGAATCAGGAGATGGTATCACATGGTAGCCCAGTAATACAACAGATAGTATCACATGGTAGCCCAGTAACATTAACAAGGCTGAAGGGCTTAACATTTGTTTGGTTTTATGATGTGAGGAAGCCACAAGAGCAGGAGAGGAGACAGCGGAAAAGGACATATGATTAAAAAAGATGTTGATTATGACAACTTTCATATGTGTGGTATCTAGATAAAAACCATGCAACCCTAGGTCTAGTTTTAATTTATTGAATTTTATTTCTGTTCTCCTACTCTGACTACTAACAGCTGAATAAATACTACAGTGCTCAAAATTTTAGCATCAAAGAGCTAGATTTTAAAGGGAAACATAAATTAAGATAAAACCTTATATTAAAAGCAAATACATATGTATGATTCACTTACGTGTTAATTTAATTTTAAAAACTGAAAATAAAATAATGTCAAGCCACATTCTCTACATTCAGAATGAATCGTGTTTTGGAGTGGAGGCACTTCATTCAACCACCATTCTCTCTCTCTCTGTTTTTAAGAATTATATGTAGATTTAAATGTTATATGTTTATTATATTTAATTATATATTATTTATAATATATATTCAATTTACATATATATTTAAGAATTATCTTAAAAATAACATTGAAAAGCAATAGCAATTGGTTTTAAAAATGTGTATTTTACTTATTATAGTTGGATGATAATACTTGCTTCATGTGTGAAAAACGTTAATTTTAAAGAGACCACATGTTAAAGACACAGTAGTCATTTGAATGCAGGTTCATAAATTCAACTCAGGGGATTGTAAAAGTAACTTTTTTAAAAATGGAAGTTAAAAGGAAAGCACAGATTGCTAGACAGAACTTCAGTCTAGATATAAGACATTTGTTTTTCTATCTGTCAGTTAGAACCAAAAACATTTTTATAGACAGGTGACTAGCCCGTATGTTAGCTTTATCTCTGAAGAGTGTCCTTTTTTTGCTATGTCAAGTTGATTGCCACTCATAGTGGTCCTCAGAGCACTCATAGGACAGATTAAAACTTCCCCATAAGGTTTCCAAGTCTATGTAATCTTTATAGGTGGAGTCCTGAGAGTACAGTGGTTAAGAACTCAGCAGATCTAGTCTTCGCTTCTTAGAAACCCCCTGGGGTATTTCTACTCTGTTCTATAGGGCTGCTATAAGTCAGAACTGCGTGACAATGGATTTTTTTTTTTTTTTTTTAATCATTAAAGAAGAGACTGACACATCTTTCTTCCATAGAGTGGCTGATAGTTTCCAACTGCCGACTTTAAGATTAGCGGAGCAAGGTCTTAACCATTGGGATACCAGGGTTCCTGTGACGAGTTAAAGGTGTGCAGATAATGAATCAGGTAATTAAATTTCTCCCTTAATTTTGAAGTGTACCTGTTCTAGTTTTGTAGTGGTGCTTTACCGGAGATACCACAAGAGGATGGCTTTAAAAGAGAGAAATTTTATTCTGTCACAGTCTAGTAGGCTGAAAATCCAATCCTGGAGCTTCAGCTCCAGGAGAAGGCTTTCTCTGTTGGGTCCTACCCTGGACTGGGAGCTTTTGAGGTGTGGGGACCCCGATCCTTTCCAAAGGTGTGCTCTGCTCCCAGCACTGCTTCTGTCTTGGTGGTACACCCCGATTCTCTGCTTGCTTCACTTTAGAACCCAAAAGATTTCCTGAAGGCACAATACGATTGTACAAGTTGAGTTCTGCCCTATCAACACAACTCCTGTGCATCCTCCCTCATTAACATCATAGAGGCAGGGTTTACAGCAGGGAGGAACATCACACAATACTGAGAATCATGGCCTAGCCAAATTGGTAGGTACGTTTTATGGAGGACGGGGCAATTCAATCTGTGATAGTACTCTTACAAGGAATGTTTTAAGGCATACTGCCCCAGGGAAGGACAAGGTGTGTATTGCTAAGAACAAAACGTATTGCTGTACAGTTGATTCTGACTCTTAATGACTCTATAAGTCACAGGAGAACAAAGAGCAGCTGGTGGATTCCAACTACCAACCTTCAGGTTAGCCTCCCATCTCTTAACCACTGTGCCACCACGGTGCCATGGGAACAAAGAAGTTACTGATACATGTTGGATTAATTTTTAGCCACTATAGCAATGCAGTTTAGTCATGAAAGATAAGAATTAATAAATTTCTATAACTCCAACTTGACATATAAAAAACTGGACCGAGTGCATTAGACTTTGGAGTTTTACCAAAAAGAAGGCCCTGAGGAATTGTGGTAAGAGTAATAGAAGTCAGACGAGGAAAACAGGTACCTATCTCAATATGGCTGTGTGTGTTATTGGGATGAGGTTGGGAGTATGTGGAGGGGGTGGATGGAAACATTGTGCTAGGTTTGGGAAAGCCTGAGAACGCTGGGACTGGTGGGTAGGGGAGGAGCATACCTGTGGGATAGTGTTGGAGAGGTGCAGGAGAAGTGCAGGTTACTAAAGACTCTTAAGTTACTGAAGACGGTTCCGATCTTAGGATAGCGTCGTGTCTGAGAAATGCTGAACAATGGGCAGAGGTACCAGGTCGGTAAATGAACTGGGCATAATGCCCTGGTTCTCAGGGATTGAAAATGTGATGAATACAGGAGCTTGTGTTTACCTCTGGGTGCTCAGTGCAAGGAAAGGCAAAATACTGGTGTAACAAAGAAGATGCTGAAAGCAGTGAATTAAAGACTGGGAGAAAACTGTCAGAGCCAGGTATTCTGATGGGAGATGCAAATATGATACCTTGAAAAAAAGTCAAATGGGGCTAGTCACAACTCACTAATGGCCAGCAGGGAGCATGTCAGACTGGCCACACTGTAGAAGCATCCAGCTTGGATTTAAGTTAAGTCACAAAATTTCAGGAAGGACCACAGAATCAAGCTTTGGTGCCAGCCTAAGTGAGACGTGCTGGAAAATTGTTTACTCACACTGTGAGATTTTTCTGGTAGAAAACCCTGTGTGATCACTTAATAAGCTAGGGGCTAGGCATTAGTGCTGTCAGGATCATTGCTGAAGAAGAACCAGAGGACTGCACAACTGTGCTTGCTAGTTGAGCTGTGTGGTCTCAAGAGCTTCACTTATGATTATGTATGCTAATGTTGTTTTAAAACTTACATAAACTAGTTGTCTTCCACTGTTCAGTTGCCATGGGAGCCGTGTCTAATTTAAAGATTTATAATATAAATTATGGAAACAAGTGTGCAGAATTTGTACCTTAGTTATTGTGATAAAATCAGCATGAAAACATTTTAAGAGTTCTTTAAACACACGCATATATCTTATAACTTGTCAACGTATATAACTTCCAATATTCTGTGAAATATAAAATTCTTATTGAAGAATCATTTTGTGGGCCTCTTGAGCCATAATACAAGTATTCTCCTTTTTAATTACGAATATTGTATGCATTTTGGCTTCATTGTTTAATCATTAACTTGGATTTATCCTTTTGGCTTTCAAGATTGTAATTTTTCTGATGTTATTTTGACACTATTCTGAATTACTTACCAGGAACTGAATTTAACTGATCTATAATTTAAATATCACCGTCGGTCTGCCAGTGTTCCATACTGGAGTGGTTTGCACTTTGCTATGATGCTGATAGCCACACTACTGGTATTTCAAATACTGACAGGATCACCCAGGGTAGACGGGTTTCAGGAGGAGCTTCCAGATTAATAGAGAGTAGGGAGAAAAGTTTGGGGTTTACTTCTGAAGATTAAGAGACGAAAGTGTATAGCTGACAACAAAACATTGTTCAACTCACTTGCTTTGGACTTGTCATCAGAAGGGACTGATTGCTAGAGGAGGACATCACGCTGACTCTAAGGGGCCAGTGAAGGCATGGGAGGCCCTCAGTATGACGCACTGTCATGGCAGCTGCTATGAGGGACCCAAAACTGCTGGCAATTATGAGGAAGATACAGGACTGGGAGGAGATTTATTCTATGGTATAAATGTCATCGTGAATTAGAGCTGACTCAATGGCAGCAGACAGCATAATTTAAATTATTGAACGTTGCCTCTGTAAGAAATGACAGCACTTGACATTCTTAGGGTAGAGCTATGCTAATATTATTTTAAAGAGAAAAATGTTACTTTTCCTAAACCAAAAGAATGGAAATATTTGTGTCTGTATTCAGAATCAGCAAGAAAATATAATACTTTGATCTAAACCTTGTGGGAGCTATCAAAGTTAGCTTATAGTTTGGAGCGAATATCCATTTGAATTTTAATACTGTCCCATATTTTGATTCCTGAAGTTGTTTAGTTACTCCTGAACTCCAGTGGTATGGTTCTATAAAGCTATGGAGACTATTTCATATGTAAGGCAAAGACAAAAAAAAGCAAGCTTTACTATATACCCTTGTCTTCTCAATGACTGTATCCTTTCTAGAGTCCTTGGTAATCAGAAAGCAGCATGCGTCACTGTCTCTTTATTTAGAACTCTTTGGACCAAGTTCCTTGGAAACTCGATGGAGCAGTTCTACTCTGTCCTACAGGGCGGCTGAGTTGGAATCGACTTGACAGCAGTGCATTTAGTTTTTTTCGTTTCAACTCCGACAGGACACTGCTTTCAACAAGTTTTCATAGATTAGAGTGACTAGTGACTTTGTTCAAAAAGAGGATCTAAGTTTTGTTTTTTGAAAACTAGGATTCAAAGGGAAAGTTTCTTTTTTTTCAGGGGAGGAAAGCAGATCTGTGACTGCTGCAGGGTCACAGTAGTGACAGAGCACTAGAGTGAAGCTTTGTGGAGGCCCACTGTCAAAGTCCCTAGACCTGCCATGAATCTCAACAACTCTGTAGTGTTAGCCTGACTGAGGGAGGTCCCTATTATGGCCTCATCTTCCAGACTGCCGTGTGATTTCCCAATTGCTCAATACAGTAAACCTTCTTGTTTGCATTAGCTTGAGTGAATTTTTGTTTTTGTTTGCTTGTAGGCAAATGAGTAACTAAAATAAAGCTCCACATTTACTTAATAGTTGTGGAGATAAAGGCAAAATAATGGGTTTCAGAGATTTTAGTTGCCGTTGAGTCACATAAGACTAATAGCAACCCTGTGCACATCAGAAGGTAGCACTGCCTAATCCCGCACTATGCCCACAGTCGTTTCTATGCTTAAGCCCACTGTTGCAGCCACTGTGTCAAACCATTTTGTTGAGAGTCTTCCACTTTTTCCCTGACCCTCTAGTTTGCCAAGCAGGATGTTCTACTCCAGGGATTGATCCCTCCCGCAACATGTCCAAAGTATGTAAGATGCAGTCTCACCATCTTTAATTCCATGGAGCAATCTGGTTGTACTTCTTCCAGAACAATGTCTTTGAACCCAATAAAATATGAATGATTGGGAGTGGAAAGGGTAAAAGAAAGTCCCCACCCTCTGAAATGGGCAATGCAGCAGAAAGAAAAGGGGTAGGAAGGAAGACGTTGAGTCCAGGTTTAAACATTTTAAGCTTGCAGTGCTTGCGTGACTTCCAATGGAAATGTATGTTTATCTTGTATCCTGACACACTAAACTCTTCTATTTGTGTCAGTAGTTTCTTGTTGGATTCTTTAGGGTTTTTGTGTATAAGATCACAAATAGAGATAATTATACTTGTTCCTTACCAATTTGGATGCATTTTTATTTATCTTACCTGATTGCTGTAGTCAGAACCTCCAACACAATGTTGAATGAAGCGGTGACAAAGGGCATTCTTTTCTGGTTCCTGTTCTCAAGAGGTTTGCTCTCAGACTCCATTCAGGATGATGTTGGCTATTGGCTTTGTATGAATGCCCTTTATTATATTGAGGAATTTCACTTCCTATGTTGCTGAGAGTTTATAACATGAATCGGTGTTGGACTCTGTCAAGTGCCTTTTTTGCATCAGCTGATAAAATTGAGTGATTTCTGTCATTTATTTGGTTGATTACATTGACTTTCTAATGTTGAACCATTCTTGCATCCCTGATATGAATCCCACTTGGTTGTACTGAATTATTTTTTTGTATGTTGTTGCATTCTATTGGTTAGAATTTTATTGAGAATTTTTGCACCTAAATTCATGAGAGATATTGGTTGGTAGTTTTCTTCTTTATGTACTGTCTTTAAATGGTTTTGGTACCAGGGTTACACTAGCTTCATGGAATGAACTTGGTAGTATTTCATCCTTTGCTGTGCTCTAAAATATCTTTAGTAGCAGTGGTGTTTAACACTTCTCTAAATGTTTGGTAGAATTCTTCAGTGAAGCCATCAAGGCAGGGCTTTTTTTGATTGGGAGTTTTTTAGTTATGTTTTCAGTCTCTTCTTTTGTGATGGGTTTATTTAGTTGTTTTACCTCTGTGTTAGTTTAGGCAGGTAGTGAGTTTCTAGAAATTTGTCCGTTTCCTCTAGGATTTCAAATTTGTTAGAGTACAATTATTCATAGTATTCCGTTGTGATTTTTTTAAAGTTTCAGCTGGGTTTTTTGACAAGAATTGTGAAATGACATAAAAAATGGTATAAAGAAAGCAAGAGGTCATTAATAAGACAGGAAAGAAAGAAAAGACCAAACTGGATGTCAGAAGAGATTCTGAAACTTGCTTTTGAATGCCCAGTAGCTCCAGCAAAAGGAAGGAATGATGAAGTAAGAGAACTGAGTAGAAGATTTCAAAGGCTACTCAAGAAGACACAGTATTATGACATGGGCAAAGAGCTGGAGATAGAAAACAAAAAGGGAAGAACATGCTCTGCATTTCTCAAGCTGAAAGAATTGAAGAAAAAATTCAAACCTGGAGTTGCAATAGTGAAGAATTCTATAGGGAAACTATTTAGTGATTCAGAAAGCATTAAAAAAAGTTGAAAGGAATACATAGAGTCATACTGGAAAGTACTAGTCAATGTTAAACCGTTTCACGAGGTAGCATATGATCAGAACCTATCATACTGCAAGAACAAGTTGAAGCTGCATTGAAGGTATTGACAAAAAACAAGGCTGCAGGAACTGATGCAATATCAATTGAGATGTTTTAACAAACAGATGCATTGCTGGAAGTGCTCACTCATCTGTGCCAAGAAATTTGGAAGACAGCTACCTGGCCAACTGACTGGCAGAGATCCATGTTTATGCCTATTCCCATGAAATGTGATCCAACCAAATGAGGAAACTAACAAATTGTATACTTGATATTACACACAAAGTTTTGCTCAAGATCTTTCAAAAACAACTGCAACAGTATATTGCTAAGGAACTGCCAGAAATTCAAGCCAGATTCAGAAGAAGATGTGGAACCAGGGATATCATTGCTAGGGTCAGGTAGATCTTGGCTGAAAGCAGAGAGTACCAGAAAGACATTTCCCTGTGTTTCATTGCCTGTGTAAAGGCATTTGACTGTGTGGATCATAACAAATTATGTATAACATTGTGGAGAATAGGAATTTCAGAACACTTAACTGTGCTCATGACAATCTGTACATGGATCAAGAGGCAGTGGTGTGAACAGAACCAGGGGGCACTGCATGGTTTAAAGTCAGGAAAGGTGTGCTTCTGGTTTATATCCTTTCACCATACCTTTTCAATCTGTATGCCAAGCAAAATAATCTGAGGATCTGGACAGTTTGAAGAAAAATGAGGCATCAAGATTGGAGGAAGGCTCATTAACAACCCGCACAATGCAGATGATGCAACCTTGTTTGCTGAAAGTTAAGAAGATTTGAAACATTTGCTGATGAAGATCAAAGAACAGAGCCTTCAGCATGGATTGTACTGCAAAATAAAGAAAACAGAAATCCTTACAACTGGACCAGTAGGCAGCATCATAGTAAATGAACAAAGGATTGAGGTTGTCAGAGATTTTGTTTTATTTGCTTCCACAATCGATGTCCATGGAAGCAGCAGTAAAAAATCAAAAGACGCAGTGTATTGGGAAACTCTGACACAAAAGACCCTGAAGACTAAGGTGTGCTTGACCAAACTCATGGTATTTTCAGTTACATCATATGCATGTGAAACCTGGACAATCAATAAGGAAGACAGAAGGACAGACACCTTTGAATTGTGGTGTTGGAGAAGAACATTGAACATACTGTGGACTGCCTGAAGAACCAACACATCTGTTCTGAAAGAAGTACAACCCGAGTACTCCTTGGAAGCAAGGATGACAAGACTGCATCTTACATACTCTGGACATGTTGTCAGGAGGGCTCAGTCCCTGGAGAAGGGCATCATGCTTGGTAAAGTAGAGGGTCAGCGAAAAAGAAGATGACCTTCAACAAAGTGGATTGTCATAGTGGCTGCAAGAATGGCTTAAGCATAAAAACAGTTGTGGTCATGGTACAGGACTGGGCAATGTATTGTTGTTCTGTTGTGCATCGGGTCACTATGAGTGGGAACGGACTGCACGGCATCTCACAACAGCAAGAACATTTCTTGTTTGAGTTACTTGCTTCCTTTCCTCTTTTCCTTTTGTCAGTTTGGCCAAGGGTTTATCTATTTTGTTGATCTTTTAAAAAAACCACGTTTTGGTCTTGTTAACTCTTTCAATCATTTCTGCATTCTCTGATTCATTTAGTTCTGCTCTAATGTTTTTTATTTGCTTTCTTCTGGTGCTCAAGGGCTTTGTTTCCTGCTCTCTTTCTACGTGTTCAAGTTGTAGAATTAATGCTGTGATTGAGTCCTTCTTTATTTTTGGATGTGTGCATCTGTTGGGATAAATGGACCTCTAAGCACTGCTTTTGCTCTGTCCCAAAGGTTCTGGTAGGATGTGTTTTCCTTCTTGTTTGATTCCCTGAATTTCTTTATTCCATCCTTGACTTCTTGTATAACCCAGTAGCTTTTGAGCAAGATGTTCAGCTTCCATGTGTTTGATTTCTTTCCCCTTGCTTTTTCTGTTATTGATTTCTGTTTTCATGGCATTATGGTCTGAAAATATGCTTTGTAATATTTTGATATTTTAAGTGTTGTTAAGGCTTATTTTATTGCCTTATATGTGGTATGTTTTGGAGGATGTTCCACATGTCCTGGAAAATAAAGCATACTTGACTTTTGTTGTGTGGAATGTTCAGCATATGTCTGTGATATCAAGTTGGTTGATTGTGGCATTTAGATCTTCCATGTTTTTATTGAGCATTTCTATAGAAAGTTTATCCTTCACTGAAAGAGGTGTATCAAAGTCTCCTACTGTTATTGTGGAGCTGTCTGTTGTTTTCAAGTAGTTGAGAATTTGTTTTATGTATTTTGAAGCCCTGTCATTGGGTGCAAAAATGTTCAATATGATTATTTCCTCTTGGAGTAGTAACCCTTAATCATTATATAGTGTTCTTCCTTACCCAATGTGGTGAATTTTAATGTGAACTCTATCAGGAATTAATATTGCCACTCCTGGTCTTTTTTGAATGTTGTTTGCTTGATATGTGTTTTTTCCATCCTTTGAGTTTTAGTTTATTTATGTCTTTAAGTCTAAGGTGTATCTTGTATAGGCAACATCTGGATGTATTTTATTTTTTATCCAATCTACCACTTTCCATTTCTTTATTGGTGCCTTTAAACTATTTATTTATTTTATTTTTTTTATTAATTACAGTGAAAGAATAAAATTTCTAACATCTATCAGTTATCTAATCTATGATAAACCCTCAGCCTCCCACCCAACCATGTAGCCAACACAGTCATTTTCTTCTGAGGACAATTCTCTTGTCAAGTCCTTATAACAGGGGTCCCATACAAAATTTGTCCTTTTGACACTGATTGATTTCAGTCAGTGTGATCTCTTCCAAATGAGACCATGTTATGAGGGGTTTTCTAAAATTGTCATTGTTTTTTATCATAACATAGTGTTGTAGTGAGTATATGTACCATAGTTTACTTATCCATTCATCTGTTGAAGGGCATTGGGGTTGATTCCAACTTTTTGCTGTTGTGGACTGTGCTGCAATAAACATTCATTTACATGTGTCTGTTCATGTGACAACTTTCGTTTCTGAAGGATAAATTTGAAGCAGTGGAATTACAGGATCGAATG
Organism: Heterohyrax brucei; assembly: GCA_028571685.1. Taxonomy (NCBI): domain Eukaryota; kingdom Metazoa; phylum Chordata; class Mammalia; order Hyracoidea; family Procaviidae; genus Heterohyrax; species Heterohyrax brucei. The sequence continues at coordinate 94,728,381 of CM053146.1, forward strand.
GTATATCTATTTCCAGCTTTTTAAGGAAGCGTCAGATTGTTTTCTGGTTATACCATTGTGCAATCCCAACAGCAGTGTAGGAGAGTTCCAATTTCTCCACAGCCTCTCCAGCATTTGTTGTTTTGTGTTTTTTGGATCACAGCCAACCGTGTTGGGGTGAGATGGTATCTCATTGTAGTTTTGGTTTGAATTTCTTTAATAGCTAATGATCGTGAGCAATTCTGTATCTGTCTTTTGGCTGTCTGGATACATCCTCTTTAGAGAAATGTCTGTCTGTCTCCTGAGCCCATTGCTTAATTGGATTGTTTATCATTTTCTTGTTGATATTTTGTAATGCCTTATAGATTATGGAGATGAGACATCAGTCTGACATACAGTTGCCAAATATTTTTTCCCATTCTGTAGGTGGTCTTTTATTCTTTTGATGAAGTCTTTGGGTGAACAAAAGTGTTTAATTCTCAGCAGTTCCCATTTATTTTCTCTTCTGTTGATTGTGCTTTGTTAGATTTTGAAGTCTGTCTACATAGTGTATTAAAACTTCCATTGTTGATCCTATTTTATCTTGTATGAACTTTATCTTTTTAGATTTTATATTTAGGCCTTTTATCCACTTTGAGTTGGTTTTTGTATAAGGTGCGAGATATGGGTCTTGTTTCAATTTTTGCAGATGGATATCCAATTTTGCCAGCACCATTTGTTAAAGAGACCATTCTTACCCCGGTTTAAAATCTTGGGTCTTTTGTCAAATATCAGCTGTTTGTAGGAGGATGGTGCCATCTCTGGAATCTCAACTCTGTTCCATTGGTCTGTGTGTCTCTCTTTTTTTTTTTTTACCAATGCCAGGCTGTTTTGACTACTGTGGCAATGTAATAGGTTCTAAAGTCAGGTAGTGAGAGGCCTCCCAGTGTGGTATTCTTCTTCAATAGTGTTTTACTTATCCGAGATTTCTTCCTTTTCCAAACAAAAGTTGATGATTTGTTTCTCCATCCTATTAAAAATTGTCACTGGAATTTGTATTGGGATTGCGTTATACAAGTAGGTTGCTTTGGGCAAAATAGACATTTTCACAATGTTGAGTTTTCCTGTCCATGAGCAGGGTAGATTACTCCATTTATGTAAATCTGTCTTAGATTCTTGTAGTAAGGTCTTGTAGTTTTCTTTGTAAGTTTTCTTATTTCTCTAGTTAGATTTATTCCTAGGTATTTTATCTTTTGGAGGCTGTCGTAAATGGAATTGATTTGGTGATTTCTTCTTTAGTAACCTCACTGTTGGTATAAAGGAATCCTACTGATTTACTTATGTTTATCCTGTATACCGTTACTTTGCTGTACTCCTCTATTAGGTCCAGTAGTTTACTTATGAATTCCTTTGGATTCTCTGTATAAACAATGATATCATCTGCAAATAGGGAGATTTTTACTTCTTCATTGCTGATACAGATGTGTTTTATTTCTTTGTATTGTCTAATTCCTCTGGCTAGAACTTCTAGCACAGGGTTGAATAGAAGTGGTGAGAGTGGGCATCCTTGTCTTATTCCTGTTCTCAGAGGCAATTCTTTCAGTCTTTCGCCATTCAGGACGATGACGGCAGCTGGCTTTGTGTAGATGCTACTGATTGTTTTGCAGAATTTCCCGTCTATTCCTATTTTTCTGAGAGTTTTAAGAATGAATGGGTGTTGAACTTTGTCAAATGGCTTTTCTGCATCAGTTGAGATAAGATCAAATGATTCTTATCTTTTGTGTTATTAATGTGGTTGATTACATTAATTGTTTTTCTAATGTTGTACTGGCTTTGCTTCCTGGAGTAAAACCAACTTGATCATGGTGAATGATTTTTTTTAATGTGCTGTTGAATTCTATTGGCTAAAATTTTGTTGAAGATTTTTGCATCTAGGTTCATGGGTCGTATTGGTCTGTAATTTTCTTTTTTTGTGGAATCTTTCCCTGGCTTTGGTATCAGGGTTATGCTGGCTTCGTAGAATGAATTTGGGAATATTCCAACCCTTTCTATGGTGTGACATAACCTCAATAGTATCGGAGTTAACTCTTTTCTAAAGGTTTTGTAGAATTCTCCAGTGAAGCCATCTGGGCCTGGATTTATTTAGGTTGATAGATTTTTGATGACTTTTTCAATCTCTTCCTTTGTGATAAATTTAGTAATTTGATCTACTTCTCCTTCTGATAATCTTGGTGAGTGATATGAATCTAGAAATTTGTCCATTTCCTGTAGGTTTTCAAACCTGTTAGAGTACAGTCTTTCATAGTATTCTGTTATGATATTTTTTATTTCAGCTGGGTCTGTTGTAACAGCTTCTATCTTATTTCTTAATCAGATTATTTGTATCATCTGCTGTTTTTCTTTTGTAAGTTTAGCAGATGGTTTATCAATGTTGTTGATCTTTTCAAAGAACCAGCTTTTGGTTTTGTTAATTTTTTTTATTGCTTTTCTATTCTCTAATTCATGTAGTTCTGCTCTAATCTTCATAATCTGTTTTGTTTTGGTGCCTGAAGGGTTCTTCTGTTGCTCTCTTTCTACTTGTTCAAGCTGTAAGGTTAATCGTTTAATCTGGACCCTTTCTTGTTTCTGGATGAGTGCATTTATAGAGACAAACTGACCTTTGAGCACCACTTTTGCTGTATGCCATAGATTCTGGTAGGATATGTTTCATTATTATTTGATTCCATAAACTTCTTTATTTTGTCCTTGATTTCTTCTATAACCCAAGGCTTTTTGAGCAAAGTGTTGTTCAGTTTCCATAAGTTTGAATTTCTACCTGTGAATTTTCTGTTAATGATTTCAACTTTTATGGCTCTATGGTCTGAGAAGATACTTTGCAGTAAATCAGTGGTTTGTATTTTATAGAGAATTACTTTATGACCTAATATATGGTCTATTCTAGAGAATGTTCCATGGGTATTGGAGAAGGTGTACTTATCTGTTGATGGATGAAAAGATCTGTATGTGTTGATAAGGTTAAGTTGGTTGATTGTTGCAATAAGATCTTCTGCATCTTTACAGAGCTTTTTTCTGGATGATCTATCCATAACTGAAAGGGAAGTGTTGAAGTCTCCAACTACTATTGTGGAATGACCTATCTCATTTTTCAGTGTTGTCAGTATTTGTTCAATGTATTTAGGTGCTCTGGTATTGGATGCATAAATAGTTAATATTGTTAAGTCCTACTTGAGTGTGGAACCTTTCAGCAATAAATAGTGGCCATCCTTGTCCACAATTGTGGATTTTACATTAAAATCTATTTTATCTGAGGTTAGTATTGCTGCATCTGCTCTTCTTTGTGTATTGTTAGCTTGGTAGATATTATTCCATCCTTTAATTTTCAATTTGTTCATATCTTTAAGTCTAAGGTGTGTTTCTTGTAAGCAACATATAGATGGGTTGTGTCTTTGGATACGATTTTGCAGGATAAACAATTCTTGGATGGAAGTTTTTCTCCTTCAGGGCTTTGAATGTGTCTGCCTACTGTTTTCTAGCCAGCATTGTTTCTGCAAAGAAATCGGATGAAAACCTACAGGATTTCCCTTGGAGTGTTGCTTTGAGCCTTGCTGCCTTCAGAAGCATCTGTTTATGTTTTGTCTTATTAAGCTTGATTATGTCTTGGCATCTTTCTTTTTGGGTCTGGCTTTTGTGGTGTTTGATAAACATCTTGGAGACCTGTGTTCTCTTTTCTCATAATCTCAGGAAAGTTTTCTCTCAACATCTCTACAGCAGTACTCTCTATATTGTCATTAATCTTCTCTTGTTCAGGAGCTCCAGTTTAAATGTAAATTATTCCTCTCAATGGAGTCCCACATGTTTCTTAATGCTTCTTCATTTTTCTTATTTCTTTTCTCTGATTTCTGCTCATAAATGCTGGTGTCGGTTGCTCTGTCTTCAAGGTCACTGAGTCTAACTTCTGTCTGTTCAATCCTACTCTTTTGGTTTTAGATTGAATTATCTATGTAATTTTGTTACTGATCTGATGTATTTCAGATTGCTGATGTTCCTTCAGTTCAAAGAGCTTACTAAATTTTTCATTTTGTTCTACCCCATTTTGTTTAATCTCTTGGAGAGTTATATGTATAATTCTTTGGTACTCGACCTCCAATAGATTCAGAAAGGCTTCTCCATCTGGGAAACTTTTTTGAATCTTTATTTTGGGAATTTTCTGGAACATTTGAAGGCTGCTTCTTTAAATGATTAATTATGGTCTGCTGCCTGCCTGCTGTCTAGACACTGTTTGATTTCTCTGGTATTGGATCTAAGAGAATTGTTGGTCACCAGATGTCTCTAATGCTCTAGTGATTTGCCCAGGTGGACTCTTTGGGGTGGAAGTGTCTGCTTATTGAGTGACAAAGAGGCCACCCTACTTATGTCATGTACTTTATCTTTATTGGCCTTCCATTGCCTCAAGTCTCTGCTCCTTTGAGTTTCTACTGAATTCTCTAATTCTATAATTTTATTATGAATTTTATGAATTTCTACTTCCTGTCTCTCTGTGCTTCCTTGTAGCCTGTTTAGTTTGTCATTGTGCGTTACTGCATCTTTACCCTTTTCCTTCCTGATGTCTTGAAGAGTTCTGAATATTAATCTTTTGTATTCTACCTCTCATAGTTCCAGGAAGTTCTTTTCATCTGTAAATTCTTTGTTTTAGGAGCTTTCTGAAGCTGCTTATTTAAGTCGTTTGATATTGACTGTTGTCTCTGAGCCATCAGCAAGTCATTAAATTTATTTATTTTATGTGTGCTTACTGTGTTCTCGTTTCTTTTTTTTAATATTTTGAAATGTCCAAGTAGGCTGGTCTTGTGTGGTAGTTTGGTTATTGGTGCTTTTGAAGGTCTAATGTTCTCTTACCATGTAGTGAGAGCTATAACTGGACATGGGAGCCCAGGAGTACATTTACTTGTTTCGTATACATTAAGTTCAGGTGTGTAGGTAGTCAGTTACCAAGTGTGTGGTGCAGGCTCTCCTGTACTCTCCTAGGTGGGCGGGGTGGTTGGTATAGGCACACGTATCTGGATGCAGGTACTGAGAAAGGCAGGGGTTAACAGCCTTCCTTTAATGTCTTATTCTAGGTGAAGGAACTGTTTTTGCCTTGAATTTCCAGTTCAGTGGAGTCAGCAGATTTACTTTTCTTCCTTCCCTTCCCCCAGTTTTTTAAATTGTTCTCTCTCTGAGGCTAGGAGAATGGCCCAGGGGCTTAAGGTATCCTGCTTATGGCTTAGTAATGGCATCAGACTCAAGCTGGGTACAGTGCAGAGAAGGGAGGGGCAAGCACTGGGAGAAGGGAGGTTTATCTGGATGAAAAGGTTTAGATTCACAGGGTAGGTTAGATGCAAGCCAGTTAGTTTTTGATGGTTGAGTGCTGCTTTTCCCTGGTTCTGGAGGGGCAAGTGTACTCTCCTCTGCTCCATCTCTCTCACTGATGAAGATGCCCACCAAACACCACTGCCCTGTTCAGCGTGCTTGCTGCAGACAGTTCCTTTTGGGTCAGGTTTGGCCAGTCCTGGTTGCTTCTGAACTGACTCTCTTTTCTCCATCACTCAGTCTGAGTTCTCAACTTTCCCTTTGATGCTTAGGGGTCTTAGAATGTCATATGTAATTGATTCATTTGTTCTTTTGCATCTTTGTTGTTAGAAGGATCACAGGAAGTGTTTGACTATTCCACCATCTGTTCCCACCTGGGGATGCGTATATTAGACAGCTAGGTATGTCAATGTGGTGTCATCTTAATACACTATTCTTTTTTCTCCTCCAGAAAGAAGACTTAATTGATATGAATTTTTTAAAATTGAATTACTTATAGTTAAGGATTTTGACAATTGTTTGAGTGTGAAATCAGTGTAGTAAGAGTGCATCAAAATAATATAAAATCATGCTATTAATAATTAGGAAATTCTGGTGGTGTGACTACATGATATATCTGCTAACCAACAGGTCAGCAGTTCAAATATGTCAGGTGCTCCTTGGAAACTCTATGAAACAGTTCTAGTCTGTTCTGTAGGGTTGGAATCACCTCAATGTCACTGAGTTTGATTTTTCTTTTTGGTTTTATTAATAAAATTTTTTACCTCTTAAAGAATGTTTTTCTTAAGTGTTTTGGCTTTCTGTGCTTTGAGCACAGAATTGCAATTTATGAAACATTGTATTTGATAGTGTATTTATTATTTAAGTCAATAAATTATAGTCCTTTTATTGCCTGACAGTCCCTTGTGAGTTTTGTAAATGTGAGGTAGGTGCCAAAGGACTGAGCAATTCTGAGCCACTAGTAAAACCATGTTGCTGAAATCACAAGCTTGAGCAATCAGTCATGAACTTATGACGTCTCCAAGGTCATCTAGGTGTAGAGGTGGCCAATTGTAGCCTCTAGATATCATCTTTGGTTTTGTTGCATTGAAACGCATAAAAACTGATATCTTTAGATTATTCTGGCTTTCCTTCTCAGTGTGTCCCAAGTGACAAAAAAGTCTATTGACTGAATAGAGATACAAAATTGCTTCTAGGAAATTAAACATACGAATCTAATTAAGCTATTTTTCAAACCTGCATTGAAGCTATCATAAAGAAATATTTTAAAAGACTCGAGCCACACATACAAAAGGAATGAGAGGGGAAACAAGAGCAGTATGATTCTGGAAAACAGAACATGGTGAGTGAAAGGGGTCATAGCATAGGTCAACTTGTGTTACCAACGGTGAGAATTGGTTCGTTTTTCTTGAATTCTGAGAGGACCTAAGATTTATGGGATCAGCTACCTCTAGAAATTGGGGGGTTGTAGTGGGATGATAATTTACCTTAAGAAAAATTGAAAGGAGGAGTTTTGTCACCAGACCCTTTTCCGTGCTCTCAACATTTAAGCAACTGCCTCCAGTCAGACAAATCAGCAGAGGTTTTTTCTCTCTGGAGGCATTAAACAGAAGGCTTGTATGCTGGGGAATACCAAATATAGTTGAGGGTGGTGGTATCATAACTGAAAACCAGTGGTAATAAGTAAAAACAGATTAGAAGCTGAATCTCAGCCCCTTTCACTCTTCCACAGCTAGGTCACTGATTGTCAATCCTTTATCTTCTAAGAAAGAGAACAAAGACTTCTCTAGGGTATCTGTTCAGCTCAAAATGAAAAACTTAAATATTAACAATAGAGGCTCCCCAAGGTTGTCGCCTGCTCAGGTCATAGATCACCTGCAGTGATGCTTACAATCACATACCCCCAGGTAGACACTCAGTATCCAACTGGATTATTTCCACCCCCAACTCTTAAGTATAAATTGGTAACCAGGGATTAGAGGACTAAGGAAGATTTTTAACATGAAAGTAGTAGAAACTTGTCAAAAGTAGTAGAAAATGTCAAAAGAAAAAACTTTGAGGAAGAAACAGACTGAAGCAATAAGAATACAAAAAATTTTACATGATCTTTTCAGAGACTATCTACTGAGACCATAAAAAAAAATGGGGTACTCTAATAGAGAAATGTTACGTGTCATCAAGTCAGTTCTGACTAATAGCAATGCTGTGCATGACAGGAGGAACGCTGCCTGGTCCTGTGCCATGCCCACAGTCATTGGTATGCTTGAGTTCATTGTTGCAGCCAAATAAATGCTAAGAACATAGAAAAAGCTCTTAGAAATTCAAGAGGAGTGTAAGAGCTGAGGAAATCTGCCGTAAACAAACAATAGATCCCCCAACCAACCAATAACAAAAACCAGAAAAGGCAAAATTGAAAGGAGAAAAGACCATTGTAGATAGCTCAAGTGGTCCGATATCTAATTAAGAGAAATTCCAGAAAGAGACTAGAAAAAAGAAAGAAGAGACGACATTAAGGAAATACTTTCATTACATTTTCTGAAACTGAAGTGTATGAGTTATCTTATTGAAAGGGCTTACCACGTGTACCCCTTTGGGCACTGACCCACACTGAGGGTCCCCCCTATGTGCATAGTGGACTTATGCAGTCCACAACCTCTGTGTTGTCTGTGGAAGCCCTGAGTAGTCATTGCAGCGTTGGAAAATACGTCTCACTAAGACCCACAGATTGAAATTTTAGAATCCTGGAAACCAAAGATTATACTCTGTATTTATGTGTATTTGTGTATGTGTTTGTGTGTGTGTGTGTGTGTGTGTATGACAGAAAGAGAGGTAACAGGACCTGGAATCATAACTTTTTTGCTTCTCAAACACTGAAGCTTGAAGACATGGAATAATGTCTTCAAATTCTAGGGAAACATGATTTTCAATTGAGAGTTATACATTTGGCCAAATTTAATATCATACAGATAGGATAAAAGCATTTTCAGGACTTGAAGGGTGCGTATGTTGTGGGGCAGTGGTGAGAGTAAGTGAAATCCTACAATTGCAAAGTGAAAAGTAAGTAGAAAATGGGTGACTGAATATATAGATATGAAAAAAAACTAAAATAAGACTCTTTGCCTCTGGTAAAGGGTAATTGGTGTGAAGAGAAGGGTCCCTGTTTTTCTTAAATATTAATTCCTTACATGATGTTCATTGCAACTTAAAAATAGAGAAAAACTCCACTGACTTCATTTAAACTCATTTTTGTGTTATCTTTTGAGGTCCAATATTGACTACTGTCTGTTGATTTCAAGTAATTAATTACTAAATTGGCACCACAGTGGCTTGTTTTCTGCTAAATAGTTACATGCATAAATGTGTGTGTGTGTGTGTGTGTGTGTGTGCGCGCGCGCGCGCGCGCTCATGTGTGTTTGTAGTCTTAATTCTATTGGCTAAACATTTAATCCCTAGGCAATGTGTGATCTTGCGTATATCCACTAGGTGGCAGCATAGCACTGAGGATCTTAAGATGTGCGCCTCATTCAAGCATTGTTCATGCATGTGTGGTTATCTTTCCTAGGATGATGAAATAAAATTTAGATTTAATAACAAAATGATCTCGTGCATTATAATTGTTATTGTCTACTCAAATATTCACTAAAAACAGTAGCAGCAGCAGCAACAACAACAAAAAGCTGTTTGGGTGATGTCAGCTACTCAGAGTAGTTCAATTTTAGGGCTAACCTGGAAACCCCGGTGCTGTAGTGGTTTAGAGACATCGCTGTTAAGTAAAAGGCTGGCTGTTTGAATCCGCCAGCTGTCCTTAGAAACTGTATGGGACAGGTCTCTTCTGTCTTACAAGGTCACTGTGAGTAAGAATCCACTCAGTGGCAATGGGTTTATTTTTTTGGTGCCGCTAATCTGCAGCAAAAAACTCAAACCAAACCACTACCATACAGTTTATTCCAACTCATAGCAGACCCTACAGGACAGACAAGAACGGCCACGTAGGATTTCTAAGGCTGTAAGATCTAGGAAAGCAGACTGCCACGTCTTTGTCCTGAAAAGTGGCTGGTGGGTTTGAGCTGTCAGCCAAGTGCTTTAAAGGTATATCAAGGGAATAGGGGCAAAGATATCTCACACAGACACACAGAAATAAGAGTAATGAGTATGTTTCCTGTGTCTGTATTTTGGGTTTTCACTCAGCAGTTTTTTTTTTTGTAGGGGGAAGGGGGTTGGTAGTTTATGGAAGACATTTGGCCAGTGGAGAAGGTCAGAAGTATAATATTTTCCCCATCCTTCATTTAGTTTATAAATTTAAAGGATATGAGCAATACTTGACAGATGATGTCATGGTAACTGACCAGGTTTTTAAGAGAACATGATGGCTAATTTATAAGTTAGATATTTTTAACTTATGTTTTTTCCCTCTGACTACCAATGCAGCACGTGTTTACTTGATTCATCTGAACATCAGCTTCATCCTACATGAGATAGTGACAGCATACCTTTGGTCATATTTTCATAGGACAGAAATAGCTGGATATTTATGAAAAGCTGCTTTGTATTGAGTTCTGTGTTTCTTAGTGCGCAAAATGTTTGTCATTTCTTAATATAGTTGTCACTGCATTTCAAAGGAAAAAAGTACATGATGAAGTATTTTTCAAATGAGTCCATAAATGCATTAAATGTGCGATTTTGGAATAGATATGGTAAGCATTCTAAAATGTTTTCAGCTACAGGGGGTGAGGGATAGTTAACCGGTGAAGTATTACAATTGTAATAAAGCGTTATGTGCTTCTCATTCATTACTTAATTTTCAGTTGTAACCTCAGAATTTTTTGCTCTTTGAATTATTTTTGAAAACTCACAGGCAATTTGTCTTCTTCATAGTATATTTTCATGGTAGAAGCTGACTTTTAGTGTTAATTTACTCATCAATCAATTATATAATAAGCTGACATTCAATGAAGCAAACTATAGATATTTGGGAATATTAAATTATTCTATAATGTGGGGAAGGAGTATAGAAAAATGTTAGGTGAATTACTATCTCTAAAGCCTTTTTTTCTTCTAAAATAGCCTTTTAAGAATTTAGATTGAAGAAATTTCATATGATACAACTTTGAGAGATTTAACTGTGTACATCTATACTATATTACTCTCTTAGTTAAATCTGTCCCTTAAAGTTGTGTCACCTGAAATTTCTTCAATCTAAATTTTTAAAAACTACTATTTTAGAAAAAAATAGAGGAACCTAGCATAATGTGGTATGTATATTATATGTAAAACCAAAACCAAACCTACTGCCATTGAGTTGATTCCTACTCATGGTGACCCCATAGGACAGAGTACAACTGCCCCATAGAGTTTCTAGTGAGCATCTGGTGCAACACTTAATCACTATCCCACCAGGTTTCCATTAAAAAAAAAAAAAAAATATATATATATGTAATAACTACACATAACTCCTTTCAGTTAGGATCTGAGTGCTTAACCACTGCATCACCATGACTCCTTATTTAACTGTGTGCATATATGTGTAATATATGTAACTGCATGTATAATACAGTATTACATATGATACCTATATATAATACAACGTGCATTATATAAAATAAATATATATAAACCACTAAAACTCACTGCCATGGAGTTGATTCCGACTCATAACAACCCTGTAGACAGAGTAGAGTGACCCCACAGAGTTTCCTAGGAGCATCTGAAGGATTTGAACTGCTAACCTTGTGGTTAACAGCTGTAGCGCACGCGCGCACTCACACACGCATGCACACTCTTAAATAAGGAGCCTGGTGATGCAGTGGTTAAACATTCAGCTCCTAACTGAAAAGCTGGTGGTTCCTCCTCCTCAGCTGCTTTGTGGGAGACAGATGTGGCAGTCTCTGCTGCCTGAACACAGCAGTAAGTTTTATAGTTAAGTATATATGTGAATTATAACTCCCCACAAATTAAAAGGAGCCTATTTATCATAATCTGTTCATATGATTAGAACAGTACCTGGGACATAACAGGTATGGAGTAAGTACTTGTTGACAAGATAAATTCACAAGCACACAAATATACAAAATAGATGCATTAGATACTAATTTTGTACGATTTGGCTTTTCTAGCAGCAGATAGTTGAGAAGTTGAGGTAAACTTTTGGGGTTTCTAATTTAGAAGACTTGGTAGTGGTATTCATTAAAATTTGCAACTTCAGGGTGGGGCCCATTTTTGGCAGGGAAGATAATGAATTCAATTAAAAAACTTAAAATTTAAAATGTGCTTTAGATGTATAAATTCAAAAATTCATACGCAAATTGTTCTGTGACATTAGTTGCAACTCCCCTCAATGTATCAGCGTTCTCTCCTTCCTACTTTGGGTTCCCTGTGCTCTTTTGTCCACTTGGCTCATTTGGTCCAGTCTACTTGACTGAATTAAGGAAAACATTACTCACATGTTATTGTTTGTTTTATAGACTTGTTTGCATTTTGGGAGAAAGGTGATTTCAGGACTGTCATCTGTTCTGAGTCAGCAAGGTATCTGGGACCCCAGTCTTGTCAGATCAGTAAAGTCTTTTTGTGTGCATGTGAACTTGACTGTTGTTCTACATTTTCCTCCTGCTCTGTCTGGGGTTGCCTACTGTGATCCCTGTCCGAGCTGTCCATGGTGGTAACGGTACCACCTGGGTCTTCCCGCTTGCGCTGGTGGAGGCTGTGGTTGCTGTAGTCCATTAAATCTTTGGATTAATATTTTCCCTGTATCTTTGGTTTTCTTCGTTATCCATTGCATCTGATGGGATGGAACCAGTAAATGTGTTTTAGATGGCCATTTTCAAGCTTTTAAGACCATGGATGCTACTCATCAAATGAGGATGCAGAACATATTCTGTATGAAGTATGTTATGCCAGTTGGCCTGGATGTCCCTGTAGACCACTGTTACCAGCCCTCTGCCCCAGTAACTCAGTCCCTCAAGGTGTTTGACTGTGTCTAGGACACTTCTTTGACTTTGCCTTTGTTAAGCTGTACTGATTCTTCCTATAATGTGTTGTTTTTCCTTCACCAAAGTTATTACTTGTCTACTACCTAGTTAGTAATTTCTGTTTCCCATCCCTCCTTTCCGTTCTAACTATCAAAGATTGTTTTCTCTCTTTGTAAACCTTTTCTTGGGTTTTTATAATAGTGGTCTCATACAATAGTAGTCCTTTTGGGATGGGCTTATGTCACTCAGCATAATGTCCTCCAGATTCCTCCATGTTGTGAAATGTTCTACAGATTCATCATTGTTCTTTATCACTGTGTAGGACTTCATTGTGTGTACGTGCTATAATTTGTTTATCTGTTTAGCTGTTAGTGGGCACTTAAATTGTTTCCATCTTTTTGCTATTGTGAATAGTGCTACAGTGAACATGGATGTGCATATGTCTATTTGTGTCACAGCAGGATATCTTCCTGCTAGTGGGATTGCTGGAACAGATGTTATTTCTATTTCTAGCTTGGTGCTGTATCATTTTCTGTAGTGGTTGTATCATTTTACATTTCTACCAGCAGTATATAACAGTTCCAATATACCCACAACCTCTAACATTATTTTCTTATTAGTTCCAGCACTGTGGAAGTGAGGTGATATGTCAGTGTGGTTTTCATTTGCATTCAGTTCCAAAACTTTTGAAGCAATGTAGCAAGCAGTCCAATGGAGCTATCATCCAGGCATTGGATTTCAAGTATATCTGTGCATTTAGGAGAAATGTTTTAGCTGGAGGTACAGATGTCGTCGTGGTATAGAAAGACTTAGTGAAGTGGAAAAAATCATTCAGGCTGAGGTTGTTAAATGAAGAGATAAAAAGGTCAGTGGCAGAAAAGTTTCAGAAGCCCAGTGTTTTAGAGATAATAACAAAAGACAGACATAAAAAGCAGAATGAACAGGAAAGACTGGACCTGGTAGGCATAGCTAGGAAGCAGTGAATTTCAAGAAAAATGGAGTTGTCACCATGGTCAAGGGCTGCAAAAAGCATCCAGCATATGACAGCTGTATTAGGTGATTGTTAGTGACTCTTAAGTGAGCTTATGTTTAGTGGAGTTGTGAGGATGAACTGGTTACAGTTTGGTTGAGGACAAAGTAGGAGGTGAGGAAGTAAATAACGTGAGCATAGACTATATTTTGGTGGAATATTCTACCAACACCACAACCCACTGCCGTTGAGTCAATTCTGACTCACAGTGACCCTATAAGAAGAGTAGAACTGTCCTGTAGAGATTCCAAGAAGGGCCTAGCAGATTTGAACTGCCCAACTTTGGTTAGCAGCTGTAGCACTTAACCACTATGCTATCAGGGTTTCCAATGGAATGTTAAGTGATGGAAAACTGGAGAACATGGCAGCTCAAATACTACTAAAGCCAACTGTTTGGATTTTATGGGGTGGAGTATCTGTAGTCTTCAAGCTGATATGTGTAACCCTTGAGGTTCACAAAGACTTTGCCAGGTGCACGGGCTTGGGTTAATTTAATGGTATGCAATGCCCTGATCCTTAATTTCTCTTGTTCTCTCTTTCCTGATATGAATTGGCCTGAAAACTGGAAACATCATGCTTATCTTTTTCCTCCTTTCCTTTTATAACCACACTTCACAGAGCAAAATCTTATATCACATCTGTCATGGACTGAATTGTGCCACCTCAAGATGTGTGTAGCGGTTTGGCTAGGTCTTGAATCCCAGTATCATGTAGTGTTCCCCCATGTCGTAAAGCCTGCTTCTCTGATGTTGATGAGAGAGGGTGGGCGGCAGTTGGGTTGGTGAGGTAGAGCTTGCTGTGTAAGATTGTGTTATGATATGAGGCAATCTTTTGGGCGCTAAAGGAAAGGGAAGCAAGCAGAGAGCTAGGAACCTCATGCCATCTAAAAGCAGTGTTGGGAGCCAAGTGTGTCCTTTGGAAAGGATGCCTGGGTCCCAGTGCGGTGGAAGCTTCCAGTCCAGTGGAAGATTGAGCACAAGGACTTTCCTCCAGATTCATCAGAGAAAGACTTCCCCTGGAGCTCACACCCTGAATTTGGACTTCTAGCCTACTGGATTGTGACAAAACAAAGTTTCTCTTTTTAAAACCATCCACTTGTATTATTTCTGTTAAAGCAGCACTAGATGTCTGAGACAACATCTGTCCTAGCACTTATTATTTCAAAGTGGAAAATCACTGGGACATTAAGCAAATGGAAAATTGGTATTGGTGATAGGAAAGTGACTTTCTAACGAGTGGGAAATAAATCGTTTGGAAAGTCAAGGAATTTCTGATTGTTTCAAAACAGTGAAGATACTATCTACTGACAGATTATTAAAACATAGTTCATGAAAATAGATCACTGTATGAAGTTCACATGGTTAAGCAGTGTTGCTAATTACCAAAGCCCTCATTCTCATTGACCTAGCTATGTGAATAATTTTTCTTCATACCTCCATTTATAAAGACAACACCAAAAAGTAGAAATTTAATTCATTCTGAACATTGTCTTTTACCGATAAGTAGTATTTGTTCAGTGTTAACAGAAAGGAGCCCTGGTGGTGCAATGGCTAAGTGCTTGGCTGCTAACTGAAAGACAGGCAGGAAGAGATGACAGTCTGTTTCCGTAAAGATTACAGCCTTGAAAACCTGTGCAGCAGTTCTACTCTGTCCAGTAGGGTTGCTATGCACTGGAAAAGACTGGATGGCAGTAGGTTATGTTGTTGTTAGGTGCCATCAAGTCACTTCCAACTTACAGAGACCCTGTGTACAACAGAAAAAAATACTACCTGATCCTGTGCCATTCTCATAATTGTTGTTATGCTTGACTGCATTGTTGTAGCCACTGTATCAGTCCATCTTGTTAAGAGTTTTCCTCTTTTTTGCTGACCCTCTACCAAGCGTAGTGTCGTCCAGGGACTGATCTCTCCTAATAACTGTCCAAAGTAGGTGAAACATGATGTCACCATCCTAGCTTCCATGGAGCACTCTGTACTTCTTCCAGGACAAATTGGTCATTCTTTGGCAGTTCATAGTGTATTCAATAATTCATTATTGTTTACTAAAACCGAATTGAAAGGCATCAGTTATTCTTCAGTCTTTGTCACTGTTGTCCAGCTCTTAGATGCGTATGAGTCTAGTGAAAATACTGTGCTTTGGGTCAGATGCATCTTAGTCTTCAAAGTGACATGTTTGCTTTCTGAAACTTTGTAGATGTGTTTGCCAGCAGATTAGCCCAATGGAATGCATCTTTTTTTTTTTAATTGCTGCTTCTATAGGTGTTGACTGCATGCAAGTAAAATGAAATTGTTGACAACTTCATTCTTTTCTCTGTTTATCATGATGTTGCTTTTTGTTCCAATTTTATGGATTTTAGTTTTGAGGTGTAATCCATACTGAAGGCTGCAGTCTTTTATCTTCATCAGTAAGTGTTTTACATCCTCTTCACTTTTAGCAACAAAGGTTGCACCACCTTGTAACATAGGCCATGAATAAGTCTTCCTGTAGCCCAGCTTCGCAGATTATTAGCTCAGCAAACAGATTAAATAGGTATGGTGAAAGAATACAACTCTGATGCACACTTTTCCTGACTTTAAATCATACAGTATTCCCTTGTTAGAACAACTACCCCTTGATCTATGTATAGGTTCCTTATGAGCGTAATTAAGTGTTCTGGAACTCCTGTTCTTTTAAATGTTATGATCTACACAGTGGAACGTGGGTTAGGTTAGATGAACAGAATTCAAATGAAAAACAAAAGACTTCTATAGGGTACAAAAAGAAGTGTTGGGAAAGACAAGAGCGTTTGATATTCTGGGTTGAAGTAATGTTGAGTGTTGTGGGAAATATGGAATATGAGAGGAAAGGTCTCTGAATGGCTTGTGTTTTGGGGGCACATATTAGGTACTTAATAAATGTGGGCTAGTAGCTTATTGAAACTTTGGTGGTATCATGGTTAAGAGTTTGGCTGCTAACCAGAGGTTGCCAGTTCAAATCCATCAGCCACTCCTTGCAAATGCTGTGGGAAAGTTTCTCATATGTCCTGTAGGGTTGCCACGAGTCAGAACCAATTTGGCAGCAGAGGATTCCTTTTTTTTTTTTTTTTTTTTAAAGTTTATAGCCTATTATTCAGCAGACTTTTACTATCTGAAATTTCCATTTAGATCCACCAAAAGCAGTTCACCACACACAAATAAACCTTTAGTTCCTCAGCTGAAGGTTTCTCTCCTATCCCACTTATTATTTATTGCTCTTGTACTTTAGCTGAAGGTTTACAGAACTGTCTCCTTTCTCACTGAAGAGTGCACATATTATTTTAAGACATTTGTTAGCAATCCCATGAGGCCAACGCTCCCCCTTTTCATCCTTGAGTTCCCTATTACCACCTTTCCTCTGCCCTCCTGCCCTCTAGTCCTTAAACCCAAACCACACTTGTTGCCATTGATTCAGCTCTGACTCATAGCAACTCTATAGGACAGAGTAGAACCACCGCATAGAGTTTCCAAGGAGCATCCAATGGGTTCGAACTGCTGGCCTGTTTGTTAGCAGCTGTAGCACTTCACTACTATACCACCAGGGTTTCCATTTAATCCTTAAACCAAAAACCCACTACCGTAGAGTCAGGTCTGACTCATAGCAACCCTGGAGGTCAGAGTAGAACTGCCCCATAGTTTCCAAGGAGCACCTGGCAGATTTGAACTGCCAGCCTTTTGGTTAGCAGATATAGCACTTAACCAGCTATGCCACCAGTGTTTCCAAGGGGCTTGAGTTTTGGGCTGACTAGAAAAACAACCATGTGATAGGATTAAAATCTTTACATTTTGGGGTTCTAAGTACAAGTAGAGAGGGGCTTCAGGTGATAATCAGGCTAACTGTCTCCGACTTTGGTCTTGCTTGTCTCAGGATTCTAGATGTGAGGCCTATGTGGAGTTGTTCTCCTGACTTTTAGAAAGGTACTTAAGAAAGCAATGCCTTTGATGGGCTGTGGGCTGAAGACAGCCCTCCAGTCAGCTGGTGGAAAGAGATCCATTGCATCTGAGGAAACTCACATATGGAATAAAATTGTGACTGCCCCCTTTAATGAAGTCATCTCAGTTCTTAGAACCCTGGCTGACATAGGTGGCTCAGATATTTTCCATTAAATGAATTGGCAGTGATTGGAATTAGCCAAGACTCCCAAGTCTTAGAGGAACTAGTTTGAGTTGCCATTGTCTTTAAAGCTTATATAAATTTGTATATTGCTTTTTCATTCTGCATAGAGACAAGTAAAATAGGGCCCAATTATAACTTACATTCAAACCAACAGTTCAAACTAAATAACCATTCACATCAACAGTTATTTAGTTGCTAGTTATAGAAATCCAGCTATAATTTGTTTAACCCCAAAGTGGAAATTTATTAGCACAGCTAGATGTAGGAGCCTAAATGACACCATTAAGACTCCTCTCCTTCTCTGTTGATGTTTATTGTCTTGTGGTACATTTATTTCTAGGCAGACTTTCCCCACTTGATGGTTAAGAGCCTGAGCAATTTCAAACTGCTTGATATTTAATGGTGCTTTATCTCTGGAAGAGAAGGTGTGTCTTTTTCCTGATAGCTTAACAATAAAACTGGGAGGATTTTATGGGCCTGCATGGGTAATGGGGCCAGTCCTGTAACATTTTTGATAGTTAGCAGAATGCAGTACTCTGAGTGGTCATGGCTGGATTATCTGTGTCTTTGTAGAAAAGGTTGATGATAGAGAGATTCATACCCTAGTTACACATAGGTTGTTAGTAGACAAAATACTATGACCTTTATAATATTTTAACATGTGATGTTAGTACTGATTAACTGCATATGACAATTGATACATTATACAGACTAAGCAGCTGTAACAGAGAAATTTAAAAATATGATAGCTCAGATAAGACTGTCTCTCTAGGAACATTCCGGAGGTCAGTGAGCATTTCAGGGCCTTTTTGCTCCATGATTAAACAGAATCTGGGGTTCCTTCTATTTTTGTTTATGCAATCGCTAAGCCTGAGGCTCTCTAGCAAGCGTGAGAAAGATGAAAGAGAGGGAAAGTAACTTCCATAAATTGTACGTATAACTTCCATTCGTATTCAGTTGGCTAGAATGTAGTCACATGGCCATTCCTGGTGGCTAAAGAGGCTAGAAATTTTCCCATCTAGCTGGTCAAATGTGTTTAGCTAAAATTCGGGAGAAGTTTATTACTAAAAGGAGGAAAGTGAGAAAGTGAAACAGACAAGAAGTTGTTTTAGCAATACATCTTTTGCCAACTGCCCCCCCAAAAAACAAAAAACCACACACGAAACACAAAAAATCCCTTTAGATATATAAACATAAATAGAACAAATCTAAAAAATTGTTTTTACTATGGAAATATTACTAAAATATGTTTTTCATTATGTGAGGAAATGGAAATGAAAATTCTACTTTTATACTACGAAAAAAAAAGGAAACCCTTGTGGCAGAGTGAGTAAGAGCTCCTGTGTCTGCTAACCGAGAGATGAGCAGTTGGAATTCACCAGGTGCTCCTTGGAAACCCTGTGTGGCATTTCTACTCTGTTCTTTAGGGTTGCTGTGAGTCAGAATCAACTCAACTGCAAGTTTTTTTTAATTAAAAAAAAAAATTGCAATGTCAGTGTTTAGCGCATTTGAAAGTCACGCACAGTGATATCATTCATGGATGCTGTAATTCAAGGTGTTGCTATACATATTTTAGAAAGAAGATTAACACATATTGTTAACTTTTATGGGAAGGTATATTGCTGCTTTCAAAACAAGTATAAATATTTCAGTCTTGTAATTTTTATGCCATTTTATATATATTTATAGTTTTAGAAAATTGGGAATTTGTTATTTTGCTTACATAAAGAATAAAATTGTAATGTCTACTGTGAAAGAGTAAATTAGAAATTTTAATCCAATGGAGCTGCAAGACTGAATATCTCTCTAATTCTAACTACTTAATAAGCTGGAAAAAGTATAATTTAACATGCTACTGCTTGCCAAAAAAAAAAAAAAAAAGATGCCTGGCTTGGGTTTTATCCAGGAAGACATCTGTTTGCCTGAAACTAATAATAGCACAAAACTAATGATGTGCCAAACAAGTTATTTTAGTAGAAACGCTTTGTTTTGGGAGGTTAAGTTTGGTTACTCAGCAGAACTGCTGTGTTTATAAGGGCATTATGTTTGAGTCTTCTTTTAGGGCACATATCACCCCATGAAGGGAAGCTTGGGACAGTTGGTGGGAGTTGCTGCACATTTTAAAGCTGAACTAATCGGGTGCTTTTGATTTCAAAATGACCTGGGATTAACCACATTAAGAGAATGGATGCATGATAGCAGCAAGTCACTATTCAGGCTTTAAAACACTTACTGGAGATGATTGTTCACTGGTTCAAAAGCACATGTATTCATTTAAGTGCCTGGAGTCTGTTTCTCAAAATTTACTCAAACTCAAAAGTTCTTGGTTCATTGTGAGCCCACTCTCACTCTCATTTCTTATTTCTCTATTACCAGAATAAGAGTATCTATTATCATAAAAAATATGTACTAAAAACACAAAAATACCTAGAAGTCATGAAGAAATATTAAAATATTTGAAGTATCTGCATTTTAAAATTAGAGATAGAATTTCTCAGATTTTATTCAAACTTGAGGTTGTATATGCTTAACATGTTACTAACTTTGTAAAAAAACTAACAACGGCGAAAAACACTGTCGTATGAACCAAAGCAGAAGGAACCATGTTGTAAGAGAAAGTCATTTACAAGCCTCCTCAGTTTATTTAATAGCTTTAGTGATCATTCTTTCCAACTGTCATTGTGCCAACACTGCTTTAATTTACAAATCAGACCAGTGGCTAATACTCATTTAGAAACATGTCTAAAATTTTATCCAGTGTGACCTTAGTTGCTGATTTAAAGACATCATCTACATCCCAAATAAGAAACTAGAGTGTCTCCTTTAACAATATTAGGTAGCCAGGACATACCTATTACAAGAAAACAGTTAATATTTGATATTTTATTTTTTAATGAAAAGTATTAATATTTGAAGAAGTATAAAGAAGCAAACAGCCTAAATTTAACACAATGATTTCTCTGTAAAGAATTTCTTGAGATTAAAATTGTCTAACACTTTATTCTGAAAGGTGAATACTTGTGTAATACACCACGATATGTGAATTAGCCACCCCTTAAAGCACATGAGCTTCTGAATGCTGCACACAGAGGCTGCAGTGCCAGAGGCATGTGTTTTCTGGCTAAATCTGGCTGCACATGTTGCCACTGACTATGGGAACCAATTTTGGCCAAAACATATTAGGAGTGTTCCAGGAACTTTTGGTGCACCTGATTTTTTTTTTCCCCTCCTTGCCCAAGTAGTTTTTATGGAAATTATTTTCCAGACCTAGGCTGCTTTTGGTTAGAATCTTTTTAAAATTAATTTAATTCTGATTCCCCAGATACAGTTTCAGAATAAGCTGGAGGGTCTCAGGGAAAAGTATTGAAAGGGGAATCTGTAATACACACTGCTAGTTGTCTTTGAAAAAGTAATCCCCCTCTCCCTTTTTTTTTTTGCTTATTCAAATATTATTTACATATAGTAAATGTTACAACATACAGTTGTGTAAACAACAACATAATCAAGATTGAGAACATCTCTGTTATCTGAGAAGTTTTCTTTTTGCAGTTAGTCCCCTTCCTCAAATTCCAGGCTCTGAAAACTGTTGACCTGATTTCTGTCCTATAATTTTTTTAACAATGTTGTAAATGAAATCATATAGTATTGTAGCCTTAATGAGTCTAGCCTCTTCCACTTAGCATAATGGTTTTGAGATTCATACATGTTACTTGGTATATCAAAATTTATCCCTTTTCATTTGCTGATTCTCATCTTTTAATAAGAAAATTTATATGTGGAGACTGAAAAGTGATCTGAGTCAATCATGGCAGTCACGTTTTCCTGCTCCAGTTAATCTCTTTTCTTGCACCCAGGAATGGCCGTGTGACTGTTGAAAAGTAAGGAGCTGTCTGTTAGAGAACAGATAAGATTGTTGCCTCCCTTGTAAAAAGGAAAGAGTAATACAAATTTAACAAATTCTAGTCTAGTCATGGAAACCCTGGTTACACAGTGATTAAATGCTGTGGCTGCCAACTATAAGGTCAGCAGTTCAAATCCACTAGGCATTCCTTGGAAACTCTGTGGGGCAGATTTACTCTGTCCTCTAGGGTTGCTGTGAATCACAATCCACTTGAAGACAATGGGTTTGTTTTTTTTGCTTTAGTCAACTGGTCACAGCTTCCTCCTTCCAGATTCCTACCTTTAGAAAACCGATGTCTGGCTCCACGTTAGCCATCTGAAAGCATGAAGGAAAAGCAAAAAGAATTGCAAAGGTAAAATCCCAGAACCATGCTATCATTAGCTAGTCAACAAATCTTGGAATTGCCTGTCTTCAGATTTGAAGTTATTTGAGGCAATTGAATGCCTTTGTTATTTAAACCACTTAATTATGTGATTTGTAGTTGACATCATTCCTTGCTAAGAAAAATGTCATCCAGTCTAGAAGCCAGTTCATACTTGAATTGGGCTCAGAATTCTGATTGCCATTATTATAAAATTTCTACCAGTTCTTTCTGTAGTAACTATTTTGTACATGGAATGGGTTGGTAAACAAGTGTCATTCCAAACTGTCAGTTCACTTAAATAATTACAATTCTGTACCTTAAGATGTGTGTAGAGATCTACTGAGTATGCTTGCTAATAATATTTTCTAGACTGCTTTCACATTTGTGATAGATATACATCAATCAAATTTAAGCATGATTTTCAAATAATTCTCCAAAAGAAAGAAGAGAATTAACAAGAAATTTTAATGAGTCTAGCTAAGAAGTTATTGCACTGCATTGAAAACCCTGATGGCACAGAGTGCTGTCTGAAAGGCTGGCAATTCAGATACACCAAGTGCTCCTGTAAGTCTCAATCAGGCAATTCTACTCTGTCCTATAGGATCACTATGAATCAACTTGATGGCAATGAGTTTTTTTGTTGTTGTTTATCCGTAGTTATGTTCTCACAGTGGTTAAAATAGAGTTGTTTAACTTGTACACTTTATTATCTCAGACATATTTAGTCTTAAGATGATGAACACTACATAATACTTGGTGGAGTTGAGGAAACATAAGTTCATGTCTTTAAAATAAAATAGGAAATGAATGAAAATTATTTCTGTAAGAAGACTCACATTTTTTCTGGAGCCTGTCAAATATATACACTTACTTACTGTTAAGTAATTGGCCTGGAGTCATTAGCCACCAAGGTCCTTGTAATTTTGCAGCCACTCAACAGGAAATCCTGTTCTTAAAGAATTGTTCTCTCTGCTGTTAATGTAGGGATGTGCCAGCTGGGAATGGCCTGAAAGGGCAATTGGCCCTGAAGAAATATTGGAATAAGATAATGTACTTTTTTGAAATATTTTTGTTAATGAAACTTTTTTGTTTTAGTAATTTAGAAGGCCGATAATTCTAGATTTATGTCTATTTTATGTCAGACTTTTTTACAAAGACAGCCGAAAGCTTTTGGCTGAAAAAAGTCCCCCATAATCGACTAGGACACAAAAATCAGCATGACAGATGTTAGAAATGTAATTACTTCTTGAATTAATGTTGAGAGTTACAGAATGTTGAGACTGAAGGATAGGCTCCACATATATTTGCCAGTATTCAATGAAATAATTCTGCAAATATTAGATAAGGAATAATTTTGTGATTTTAATTGCTTGCTGAAAGTGAAGAGGATTTGAGGCACTTACTAATGAAGATCAAAGATTATAGCCTTCGGTATGGATTACATGTCAGCATAAAGAAAAATAAAATCCTCAAAACTGGATCAATAAGCAGCATCATGATAAATGGAGAAAAGATTGAAATTGTTAAAGATTTCATTGTACTTTTATCCACAGTCAGTGTTCATGGAAGCAGCAGTCAAGAAATGAAATTCTGTATTGCTTTGGGCAAATCTTGTGCAAAAGACCTCTTTCAAGTGTTAAAAAGCAAAGATGTAATTCTGAAGACTACAGTGTGTCATACTCAAGCCATGGTGTTTTCAGCCACCTCTTAAGAATGTAAAAACTGAGCATGAGTAATGAAGACTGAAGAAGAATTGATGACTTTGAATTTCAGTGTAGGCCAAGAATATTGTCTCTACCACAGACTGCCGGAAGATGAACAGATCTCTCTGGGAGTAAGTACATCCAGAATGGTCCTTAGAAGTGATCATAGTGAAACCTTGTGTCGTGTGTTTGGGATGTGTTCTCAGGAGAGACCAGTCTCTGAAAAAGGACATCATACTTGGTATAGTAGAAGATCAGTGAAAAAAGAGGAAGACCCTCAGTGAGATTGACTGTCACAGTGACCGCAACAATGGGCTCAAACACAGCAACACTTGTGAAGATGGCACTGGATTGGGCAGTGTTTCGTTGTGCTATACGTTGGGTTACTGTGAGTCAGAAGTGCTCAAAGGCATCTACCAACAACAAGGGATAGCCACTTTACTTTTTTCTACTAAATGTGAAACACTTATTCTTGGGAATACTTGTCCAAATCTTTGTCCATTGAGTGAAATATAGCTAACAGTTTACTGGGGAAAAATAATGCATTTATTTTACTTTAGATTTTTCCAAAAGATTGAGTTTGTCTTGAACTTGTCATAGAGTTGAAAATGTTAGACTAGAAAGATGTCATGGATTGAACTGTGTTCCCCTAAAAGTCTGTGTAGCAGTTTAGCTAGGCCATGCTTCCTGTACTTTGTGACATCACTGTGTTGCAAATCCTGCCTCGGTGACGTTAATGAGAGTGTACGGCTGGCAGTTGTGTTGGTGGGACAGGACTCAGTGTCTAAGATTGTTTTGTGCCTTGAGGCAATCTCTTGAGATATAAAGGAAAAAAGCTAGCAGAGGGACCTCATACCATCAAGCAAGAATGCAGTCCCCGGAGCTGAGCCTGTCCTTTGGAAAGGACTACGGTCCCTCTGCCTCAGAAGCTTCCGGCACAGGGGAAGGTTGACGACAAGGACCTTCCTTGAGAGCCAGCAGAGATAGCCTTACCCTGGAGCTGACACCCTGAATCTGGACTTTTAGGTTACTGGACTGTGATAAATAAAATTTCCCTTTTTAAAGCCATCCCCTTGTGGTATTGCTGTCACAGCACTGGATGACTAACACAGAAGAGGTCTTAGAGATCATCTGCTTACACTGTTCCTATTTACCCGCTGATACGTTTACAAGCAATTGTCGAATAAGTAATCTGTAACTATACTCATGTTTATAAATTATTTATTTTAACAGTGTCATCACATAATTATTTATGAGTGCATATATGTGAGGGGGCTGGGGAAGAGACGGAGAGAGAGAGAGAGAGAGTTGGAGTCAAAGGGGTGAAGTTACAGACAAAATACTGGGCATTTTTCCACAATCCGCTTTCCCTCTAGTCCATCCAGCCTGTGCTGCAGTCTGTGGGAGTGTACTGTGTTTTTGTGCCATGGTTGCATGGTGACAGAATTTGAGAAACATTAGTCTAGGTAAATTACACAGTTGAATAAACAAGTGGTTAGAGTTGAAATAACTATTTAGAGGCATAATAAAATACTGGATCAGGAATCAGTTCACCTGGGATGTATCCATAGATGTATTACAAATTGGTTTAAAGAAAGTGGCAGAGAAATAATTGACATCCTTACCAAGGATGTTGTTTTAGTCATCTAGTGCCACTTTAACAGAGATACTACAAGTGGATGGCTTCAAAAACACAAATTTTATTTCATCACGCTCCAGGAGGCTAAAAGTCCGAATTCAGGGTGTCAGCTCCAGGAGAAGGCTTTCTCTGTTGGCTCTGGAGGAAGGTCCTTGTCGTCAGTCTTCCCCTGAGCTGGGAGCTTCTAAGGTGCAGGGAGCCTGGTCCTTTCTAAAGGACACATTTGTGTCCTAGCACTGCATTTTGGTGGTATGCGGTCCCCCAATCTCTCTGCTAGCTTTTTTCCTTTATATCTCAAGAGATTGCTTCAAGGCACAAAACAATCTTATACACTGAGTACTACCCCACCAACACAACTGCTACCCCTCCTCCCTCATTAATGTCATAGAGGCAGGATTAACAAATGGAGGACATCACACAACAGCAGGAATCAGGGCTAGCGAAATTGCTCCACAGATTTTGGGGGGAACACAGTTCATCCATGGCAAGCATTGAGTTTATACATTCAACATTCTGTGTCCTAGACATGTCCCTCTGCTTGTCTGAATTTGGCATGTTGATATTTACTAAGTAGGGTTACCCCATGTATCTTACAATCCTGGCTACAGCAACCGTTATTTCAGTCAGGGAACGGTGTTTGTCCCGATATTAGCTTTTTCATTGTTTGTATTGCATGACTTCAGTAGAAAAATGAGCCCATCAGTGAGAAGGACTGGGTGGTGGTGATTGTAGAGCTTGGGATAGCAGCCCAATTGGACCGGAGTGAGTCAGTGTAGACCCAGAGTGGATAGAGATAGTAATGTGGTAGCAAACTTATACTAAACACTTACTATATACTGCAAGCGTTATACCAAGCACTATGTCAACTGGACTTTATTGTGTATGTACTGTTTTAATCCTCATTTAGCCACAGTTTAGATATGGTATATGGCTTATCTAAAGTCATAATGTTAGCCTTTCGTAAGAAGTAAAGCAAGAATTTGCACTGAAGTAGTCGGACTCAGAGTCCATGCCCTGGAGCAGTGAAAGTGACAGAGCGAAGGTGAGCAAGCTGATACTGATGACTTCTCAGTTTCTAGGTTGATTTTTCGTAAAAACTGGTGATCTTCATGCTTTTTAGGTGTGTGATAGTCTTTGTCAACTTTCTTCACCATTTTACATGAGTTAAGTTTATTCTTTAAACAAAAAGAGCTTTTAGTGAAATATTAGGATGCCAGAGGTGGTGGACACAAAGATTGCAAAGATGTTTACCAATAAGCTACTGGAGCTATTTATACAGTATTAGAAATATCAGGGAGAGTAGCATCTTTCCTAGTCATCAACCCAGTGAGCTAAGAGCACAGAAATGATGCAAAGATGGAGACAATAAGCACCTCCTGTATTGAAATCCTAGAAATTCTGCAAATGGGTTTACAGCTGGCAGTAGGAGTGAAGTAGAATACCCGGAACATGGTGAGTAGTCCTCATTATGTGATGAAACCAAACACCGAACCTGTTGCCGTTGCGTTGATTCTAAATCATAGTGACTCTATGTGAAGATTAGAACTGCGCCAGTAGGGTTTCCGAGAAGTGGCTAGTGGATTTGAACTGCCAGCCTTTTGGTTAGAAGTTATAGTTCTTAACCACTGTCACTAGGACTCTGATTATATAACAGAGAGGATTATATTTTACGTAATTTTTTTTTAAAAAAACAAACAAAACTATGTGTTGCATACAAGATCTACCCATCTCTCTCTCTCTCCCTCTCTGTGTCTCTCTTTTTCCATCCTCAATCCTCCCATCCCTGGGAGCCATCAAAGATTGTTTCTATACGTAAACCTTTTCAGGAATTTTCATAGTAGTGGTCTCACACAATGCCTGTCCCTCTGTGACTGGCTCATTTCTCTTAGCATGCTACCCTCCAGTTTTCTCCGTGTTACAAGATGACATCAACTTTTGCTAGATCCATCTGCTAAAAAGACTATTTCCCATTGGATGGATTTTGGGTCCTTTTTGAAGATCAGGTGACTGTCAGTCGATGGATTTAACATCTGGGTTCTCAATTTTGCTCCATTGGTTAATGTATCTGTCCTTGTATTGCTACCAGATGTCTTTGTTTCTAAGGTGTTTCTCTTGTAAACAACATATAGATGAATCCTATTTTTCTTTTTAATGCATTCTGTGACTCTCTGTGTCTTGTTGGGTGCATTTAGGTCATTTAGATTCAGTGTAATTGTTGAACAGTGTGAGTTTATGCTGTCATTTTGTAATGCTTTTTGTTGTTGTTGTTGTGTTGACATTTTCTTTGTTCCTCTTACTCTCCTGTGCTAAATTCCTTTGATTTATGGATTTCTTTTTCTTTTGTTTTTGTAGATTTTATTTTTGTTGAGACTTTATGTTTTCCTTCTCTATTTTATGAGTAGTGTCTTAGTCATATAGTGCCACTGTAACAGGAATACCAGAAGTGGATGGCTTTAAAAGAGAAATTTTATTCTGTCGCAGTTCAGTAGTCAGTCGAAATTCAGGGCAACAGTTCCAGGGGAACGCTTTTTCTGTTGGCTTTGGAGGAAGGTCCTCATCAGTTTTCCCCTGTACTGTCAACTGATGTGCAGGGACCCTGGGTCTTTTCCAAAGGATGCACTCTGTTCCTGGCACTACTTCTTGGTGATATGAGGTTTCCTACTTTCTGCTTGCTCCCCTTTCCTTCATACACTAAGCAATTTCCTCAAGGCACAATATAGCCTTATCCATTAAGTCCTGCCCCACCAACCAACTGCTGCCCATCTTCCCTCATTAATATCATAGAGGCAGGATTTATAGCATATAATAACATCACACAATACCAGGAATGATGACCTAGTCAAATGGCTGCACACATTGTGGGGGGACACAATTCAGTTCATTACAAGTGGGTTTATTAACTTTATTTTTGGTTACCTTGAAATTTACCTTTGTCATCTTAGGTTTGAACCAGTCTGTTGTCACTTGGGGAAACCCTGGTGGTATAGTGGTTAAGCGCTTTGTCACCTAACCAAAGGATCAGCAGTTTGAATCTGCCAGGTGCTCCTTGGAAACTCTATGGGACAGTTCTACCCTGTCCTACAGGGTTGCTATGAGTCAGAATCAACTCAGTGGCAGTGGGTTTGTTTTTTTGTGGTATTATTACTTGGCAGCACCTTGCCTTCAATGTCATTAAGAAGTCTGTGCACTGTTTATTTCCTCTTCCAACATTCTGACTTTGTTGTTTTTTATAGAATAACCTCTCTGGTTCCCTGTTGTAATTCTTTTGGTTTTGAGTAGCCCTTGGCTAGTATCTCATGGTACAGTCTTGTTCCCCAGATTCAGACTGTGGTCTGATATTTGTTCTCAGACCAGAGAACTCCCTTTAGTAATTTTTGTAAATTTGTTTTGGTTTTTACATATTCCTTCAATTTCTGTTTAAAACACCCTAATTTCAGCATCATATTTGATTAAGAGTTTTGCAGGATGTATTACTCTTGGTTGGCAGTTTTTATCTTTCAAAGGTACATATACATAACCATGTATATATATAAACATATGTAAAACCCTATGTACACGGTTATATATATGGCTGTGTGTGTGTGTATGTACAAATATATATCATCCTATTGCCTTCTTGCCTGCATGACTTCTGCCAAATAGTCAGCATTGATTCTTATTGTTTCTCCTCTGTATGTGACTTTATTTTTGTTTTTCTTTAACTGCTCTTGTAATTTTTTGGTTTTAGTGAATGTTTTTTGGTTTTAGTGAATGTAATTACAATATGGAAACCTTGGTGGTATAGTGGTGAAGTGCTGTGACTGCTAACCAAGAGGTTGACTGTGCAAATCCACCAGGCACTCCTTGGAAACTCTGTGAGGCAGTTCTAATCTGACCTATAGGGTCGCTATGAGTCGGACCCTACTCAATGTCACCTAACAACAGCAACAGCAATTACAATATGCCTTTTTGATTTTCTTTTAGGGTCTATCCTATGTGGGGTTTGTTGAATTTCTTGGACGGCCAGCTTTTCATCTTTCACATTACGTATATTTTCTGTAAGCAGTTCTTCAGTGATTTACTCTGTGCTTTCCATTTTCTCTCCCTATTCTGGAACTCTAATCACTCACGAATTTTTGCTTTTGATTTTATCCCACATAATTCTCAGGGTTTCTTCATTTTCCTTCTGTTTTCTGATTTTTCCTCAAACAGAGATGTATCCAAATGTTTATCTGTGTTCGTAATTTCAAACCTGCTCCTCAACCCTTCTGTGACAGTTTATTTCTGAAACCTTTTTGTTTAGTTTTTGGATTTCTAATTGTTTTTATATGATTTGTAGTTGTGACTTTTATGGCCTATTGTTCCTGTATTATTTTCAAGAATTCGTCCATGAATTTGTCTGCCTTTTCCATAAAGTCACCTATTTTTTCCTGTTGTTTGCTTTAACTGTTGAATAGCTCTGAATATTAGAGATTTAAATTTGCTTTAGGTAGTTCTAGTGCCTTTTCTTCTCCTAGAATATCATCTAGTGTTTTATTTTGGACACTTACTGGAAACTTTTTTTTTTCCATATGTATATGTTTTGATATTGTCTGCTGTCTTTGGGCCATTCAGTAGTTATTTTCCTTGTTTATTTATTGTAGTTGTGTTTGTGTCATCCTGCTTTTTTGTTTTATTTGGTTGTGTTGGAGCAGGCAGGCCTTCTGTGGTCATGTTTTGTTCACCTTCTTCTCCAATGGGCGGGGTCAGTTGCTCAGCGGCAGTGCATCAGCACAGGTCCAGTGGATGATCTGTGCCTGAAGGTACTTTTGTGTGCTTCCCATCTGCTGATCTCTGATGCAATTGTAGTGAATCCAAGGGACATGGAGGCTGCACTTCTGGGCAGCTGATACACCGCAGCTAACCAGGAGACATCTGAGATAGAGTAGCAGGGAGAAGACGGGAGGTGGGAAAGAGTCTCCTGCTTGTTACCCGGTACCTTGTTTTGTGCTGAGGTTCCTGGGAATCTGCTCCCTAGTGCTCTCTGTCTGCTGGTGTATAACAGGCATCCAGTGTGGTGAATCTGTGCTAGGATAACTGATAGAGAACTGTCTCTCATATCTCTCTGTTTTCTGTGTCTTATTCCATTTTGATTTCAGCTGAGATCTTTATCTCTTCATTTGATACCTTATGTTCCAGTATTAATGTTTTTATTTAGTTTTTCTGATCTTTGCTGTGCAGAGACTGAATGTTGCTTCTGTCTAGGGTGCCATCTTGTCTAGAATTGCCCCTGAGTAATTCTTCTTAAGAGAGAATAGACAAGTTCAAATAAATGTTCCAGTGATTCTATTTGTAAAAGTAGTATTTATTATTGTTTAAAGCTATTTGCAATGAAGAAGTTTTCAGTCTTGAAGAATTCTATCATGAGATCTGTAGCAGATTCTAACCCCAAAGCCTTGTTTTCCAACTACTAAGCCTTCTTTGTTTCCAACTCCCAAATTCTAAACACAGGTAGTTATCAATGCATCCTGATTGCGTGTTAGGTCAACTTCAGGTTGCAGAAGTTGATCAAAATCTTGAATTTCTTCATCTTTGGCTTTTGTGGTTGGTACATAAATTCAACAATATTCATATTAAGTGATCTTCCTTTTAGACATATGGATATTATCCTATCACTAACAGTGTCACACTTCAGGATAGATCTTGAAATGTTCTTTTTGACAATGAATGCAACACCAGTCCTCCTGAAGTTGTCATCCATGGCACAGTAAGCCATTGGTTCTCTGATTCAGAATGGCCAATTTCAGTCTATTTTGGCTCGTTAATGCCTAGGATAATAGTCTTTATGTGTTTCATTTCATTTTTGAAAATTTGTAATTTTTCTTGATTTGTGCTTTGTATATCCCATATTCTAATTATTAATAGATGTTTGCAGCTGTATCTTCTCAGTTGAGTCCTCCTCCTTCATCAGCAAATGAAGGTCCTGAAACCTTAACTCCATCCATGTCATTACAGGTGACTCTTCTTTGAGGAGGCACCTCTTCCACAGCAGTATTTTGAGTGCCTTCCAACTCGAGGGGCTCATCTTCCAGCACAGTGTCAGACAGTGTTCCACTGTTGTTCATAAAGTATTCACTGGCTAATTCTTTTCAGAAGTAGACTGCCTACTCTGTCTTAGTCTGTAAGCTCAGCTGAAACCTGTCCACCATGGGTGACCCTGTTGGTGTTTGAATACTGATGGCATAGTTTTGAGCATCACAGCAACAAGCAAGCCCCCAAAGTATGACACAAGTGTTAAAGAGTATTAAAAAGCAAAGATCATTTTGAGGATTGAGGTGTGTCTGACCCAAGCCATGGTATTTTTAGTTATCTCATATGCATGTGAAAGCTGGACAATAAATAAGGAAAACTGAAGAAAAATTTGCACCTCTGAGTTGTGGTGTAAAGAATATTGAGTGTACCATGCCAAAAGATGAATAAATGTGAATTGTAAGAAGTACAGCCAGAATGCTCTTTAGAAGCGAGAATGAGGAGACTTCTCATATCATTTGTACATGTTACCATTAGGGATCAATCTCTAGAGAAGAACATCATGCTTGGCAAATTGGAGGGTCAGAGAATAAGAGGAAGACTCCCAATGAGATGGAGTGACACAGTGGCTACAAAAATGGGCACAGGCATAACAAGGACTGAGGACGGTGTGGGACCAGGCAGTGTTTGTTTCTCTTGTACATGGGATTGGTATGATTCAGAACAACTTGATGGCACCTAACAATAGTTGTTTAAAGTGAAAGTTTACATAGCACATAAGATTTCCATTTAAGATCTACACAAATTATTTTGTGATGTAGGTTATACTTTTCACAATGTATCATCTTTCTCATTCATTGTATTCTGATTATACCATTTCTAAGACTCTCTAGTTTACCCAGCTCCTCCTTACCTTTTTATCTTTGCTTTAGAGTAATTTTTGACCATTTGGTTTCTTATGATTGTATTTTAAAGGAGTCACAGGTGATATTCTTTATTTTATCAGACAGCAGGTTATTTAGTTAAAAAGTCAGCTCAGGCAATAATTTCTGTTCTAGGTATAAAGAGTATATAAGGGTAATAGTCTCAGAGAATCTTCTAGGCTCAGTAAGACCATTAAGTTGGAACTTTTTAAGAATTTGGGTTCAGTTCTACATGTTTTCTCCTTTTTCATCGGGATTTGTCTGTCATGACCCTGATCAGAATGGATGGTAGTGGTAGCTGGGTACCATCTGGTGTGTCTGCTCTCAGGGTAGATGTGGCTGTGGTTGGTGTAGGCTATTAACTGTAGACTACTTTCTTCTCTGATTTATTGGCTTCCTTCTTTCTGTCGTGTTCCACACTATTAGAAACCAATAGTTGTGTCTTAGGTGGCTGTTTATGAGATTTTAAGACCACAGACACTACTTATACCATTAGGATGCAGAACAATACTTTGTAAACAGTTAACTGAGTTGTCTTATGAGGCTATGGTCTTAAGCCTTCAAACCAGAAAACCAATCTTATGACATGGTTGGTTATGTCTCACAAGTATCTGTAACTGTATCCATTATGATTATTCTTTGAATTACATCTTTGAGTTGCAATTTTATTATGAAGCAAATTGACTTGTGTGCTGCCCACACATAAGACATTTCTTAGGAATTAGAAAAAATATATGCAGGAATTAAGATTAGAGTTAAAATATTGAAAATATTAAGATTAGAGTTAAAATATTGAAAATAATTCAATACAAGTTTGATGTATTTGATAATAATTTTACCTTAAAAGATCCTTAAAAGTTAGTGTTCACATAAAGCTACCATTTTTATTATTAATTGGAAAACCAAAAATAACAGCAAAATACTGTATATTTAAAATATTATTATTAATAATGCATCTAATTCCCCATAGATTTTAATGGAGAACTCTTGTTAGTTTTATCAGAGAGTTGACCTGAATCGCAAATGCCAGTTCTGATGCCTGTTACCCTATTAGAGTTGGCACTTGGACATGTGCTAATATTTGATACAGACTTCTTCCTATAGCAATGATTTTTAGCCCCAAATCCTTATCTAGTTTCCTAATTTAGTGAGCAGAGCTAAAAATAAAACCCGTCTCAAGAGCGCTCTTCATCTCTTATCCGTAAGTGGCACAGCAGAATTGGCTTAAATTTCCCACCCTATATATGCTTTTTACTAGCATTCTCGCTGGTTTCTTCTGACCTCTATGCAAGTAGGAAGAACTTATCTTACCTGATTACCCTCAGGACACCAAAAAAACAAAAACATAAACAAAAATAAACAGAAAAACAGTCACAAGAAATGGAGACACCATTTACTCACTCACTGCAAACTTAATGTAATGTTGGAAGAGTATAGTTGTGTGTTATTTATAGTTCATCTGAGACTAGAGGTTGCCAACTGATGGCTCATGGACCAAGTTTAGCTGACAGGTATTTTTTAGTTTGAAGGTGTAATCACAGTTTGTTTATTAGCTTTATGTTGACATGACATACAAAGCAGAAATTCATAAAGGATGGTTTATAGTTATGTAGGGGTTGAAAACAGTGTGCTTTTTTTTAAAGGAAAAAATATAAGCTAATTCTTAAAGAACCTCTATTTCCATTATTTTTTCTTCAGACTACTAAAAGGCAGTATACTGTTGTTGTTAAGACTATACTCTTCAGAGCCAGACTCCTTGGTTTAAACCCTACCTAACTAGCTAACCACTACCTATTCCTGTGACTTTGGACAAGTTGCCTAACTTTCTGTCCCATTTCTTAACTCCTGAGATAGGAATGATAAACCAAACAAACGCACTGCCGTCACCTATTCTGACTCATAGCGACCCTGTAGGACAGAGTAGAACTGCTACATGGCATTTCCAAGAAACACCTGGTGGATTTGAACTGCTGACCTTTTGATTAGCAGATGTAGCGCTTAACCACTACACCACACCAGGGTCTCCAGGAATAATGATAGTAATAATATAATGTGCCTTCTATGATGGATCTGTTTTGTTTATCTAGCTGAGTGTTTGTGTAAATAATTTTGATTACATTGCCAACATTTTAAAATTGCATTGTCTTGTGTGACTTGTGTGCTAAAAAACCTGAAAACCTGAAGATCTGCAAGAGTTGACCCAGGTGCCGTAAGATGATAATAGCAGCTGTGCTCTTTACTTAGGGCCTGTTTTCTTTGTGTCACCCCAAGTTTCATCTGCCCCATACTCATTTATGTTGCCTTTGTGGTTCTGGAAGGCTTTGTTTGCCATTCTGATTTAGTCCAGTGTTTTAGTCAGCTAGGGCTGCTCTAACAGAAATACCACAGAGTGGATGGCTTTAACAAAGAAAGATTTATTCTTACACAGTCCGGTAGGTTGCAAGTCCATATTCAGGGTGTCCGCTCCAGGGAAAGACTTTCCCCTTGACGGCTCTGGAGGAAAGTCCAGTATTGCATCAGTCATTGTCCAGGGAGCGTCCTAACGCAAGAACCTCTGGTCTGAACGACGCGTTCTGCTCCCGGTGCTGCTTGCTTGATGGTAGCGAGGTTCTCCAATTGTCCTTGGTTCTTTTTCCTTTTATTCCTCGCAAGCTAAAAGTATTAAGGGTGGGGCAAGCCATACTCCAGGGAAACTTCCCCATAGCAGGAATTCACAGCCCCACCCTAATCCTTTAACATACAGGTTAGCAAAACCACACAATGGAGGACAGTCCCAAGATACTGGGAACCATATCCCAGCCACGTGGCTGCACACATTTTTGGGGGGACACAATTCAAACCATGACATCCCACCCTTTGACAACCCAAAAATCACATCACAAAAACATTTAACACATTCATCTCACCATAGCAAAATTATGTCCATCCATATAACAGAAGTCTTAAATCAGCTCCAAGTCCAAAATACAAAAACTCTTCTACATCTGTGAAACTTAGAAGGCATTAACAGGCAACAGGCAAGTCAACAGAACACATTACATTAGCCCTCAAAGCTTTGGAAATACTCTTACATTTTCTGAGACATTCTACACAACAGCAATGCTCTCCAGACTCTAGGTATCGGCCACACTCTCAGGTTTCTGAGTGGACACCTCCAGCCCCGTGCTACAACTTTGCCTTCAAGGCCCATTTGGACAGAAACTCTGTCCCATCGGCTTTAGGAGCACCCTAAGCCCAAATGAGTGGCAATTCCACCCTTACGAACACAGCACGCCATGGTTCCACCCTTTCAAACCCCTGAGGTCATGGCCATACCTCTTGAGACTGAGGCAGCTCAGCTTCTCACGCTATCTGCCTCTTCAGCTTCAGCTTCCTATGGCCGCATGGCCTGGGCCTCAGGCCTACATCTGCCCTGCCGGGCAAGTGTTCCAAAGCTCTGTAGCTCCACTGGTTTAAGTGCCCGGAGGCACCCCACTCTTGCTGGAAAGCGTCCTGCCCAAAGGCACTCAACTCTCTCACTCCGTGGGTCAGCAAGGCCAGCTCACCGATTCAAGTGCCCAGAGGCACCCTGTTCCGCGAGGAAAGCTCTGCGCAGGCACTGACCTCTCTCGCTCCACGGGTCGGCTCCAGCGCTGCCTCTAGTTCTGCTGCTGCCGCTGCTGCTGCTGCCGGTCCTCTGTTGTTTCTCACCATCTGCGCCTTCTTCGTTCCTTCTGAATCTTCTATCCACTCGCAGTTTCAAAGTGGCTTCCACATTTTAGGTATTTGCTAGAGCAGCACCCCACTCCCGGTACCAATTCTGTTTTAGTCAGCTAGGGCTGCTCTAACAGAAATACCACAGAGTGGATGGCTTTAACAAAGAAAGATTTATTCTTACACAGTCCGGTAGGTTGCAAGTCCATATTCAGGGTGTCCGCTCCAGGGAAAGACTTTCCCCTTGACGGCTCTGGAGGAAAGTCCAGTATTGCATCAGTCATTGTCCAGGGAGCGTCCTAACGCAAGAACCTCTGGTCTGAACGACGCGTTCTGCTCCCGGTGCTGCTTGCTTGATGGTAGCGAGGTTCTCCAATTGTCCTTGGTTCTTTTTCCTTTTATTCCTCGCAAGCTAAAAGTATTAAGGGTGGGGCAAGCCATACTCCAGGGAAACTTCCCCATAGCAGGAATTCACAGCCCCACCCTAATCCTTTAACATACAGGTTAGCAAAACCACACAATGGAGGACAGTCCCAAGATACTGGGAACCATATCCCAGCCACGTGGCTGCACACATTTTTGGGGGGACACAATTCAAACCATGACATCCAGCAACATAACTTCTTCTTTATGAGACAGCTTGGATGGGAGGGTGGTCTGTGAGTATGGGGCAGGGTAGCAAGGATATTTGAATGTTTGACCAACAGTATTCTGCCCAATGGAATCCCTGAGAGACTGAAGAAATTTAGCTGGGAATGAACCTTTTATATAAAATTGTAAGTATACATTTATATTTGTTTAAATATGTGCATAAAATTTTGAGTTATTTCTTGATCTTTTAAACACTACAGTGAGTAGTCTCTTTTGGTAAAGAGCGTTTGCCATAGTGATTGCAGGAGGGTAATTTATTGCTTGTTATGCTTTTCTTGTTACTTTCTTCAGTTTACTTTAGTCTGGTTTCATTGTCTGGAGGGACTGAAATTTGCAGAACTGATTTTCTAGTGCCAGAATGAAAAAGATTAGCAGTGACAGTTTTCTAAAATATATGTTTCCTACCAGAGGCAGTCTTCTCAGACCATTTCCTTTAATGCTATCTGGAGTGTATCTGATAAGCTTTATTCTGCTTTACACAGGTTAGAGGTCGTTGTCTTCCCCTCACTCCAGCAGGCAACAACAAAGCCAGGCATATGTTATCACCATTACACAGGAAGCTTCAGGCTTGCTTGTGTTAAACAGAGCACAAATACAGGAAAAGTGTCAGGCAGGTTAAAAGCTGGTAGAGCTGTGCTAGGAGAATATTAGACTAATAATATTACAGATAAAATTGCAGATACGTGATCAGATTTAGCATAAAGTGCTTAGAAATCTTTAAACATGGAAAACATAAAAAGTAGACATTTTACCTTCTATTCAGAGTGATAATCTCACTTTTTTAGAGAGAAATTACAGTTACATTAAAAGTAGTTAAGAAAAATACCATTTAAGAATTAAAATACCAATTAAGAATTTCTTAGTAGTTTTAAAATTGTTCTCCATCTATTTTGTATGATTACAAATTACTAATTGTATTCATTTATTTCAACAGAAAAGGGAATTTCCATTTCATGCTTGAAGTTTTGTCATAAATAATTCATCTTTTGAAAACTAAAGAACTAATTTCATTCATGTATTTTATTTTGAATATTCTAATTGACACATGCACATGGTTTTTAAGAGTTACTTGTGTCACAGTGGATGTAGTCTATAGATTTCTGCTGATTAGAGTTTTGTGCACCAATTAGGTTTTAAGAGTGGGCATATTAAAGAAAAAATAGTAGTTTGAAGAGTTTTGCACAATAATGTCCATCTCTCTTCTTTTAATTGCATTTTTTTAAAAAAAAGATTAAAGGCAAATTATAAAAAACTTTTGTAGAGGAGCAACAAGAATAATAATGTGTAATCCTCTGCTTTGATACATAGCTGCTTTGAAAGTTTTGCTTAGTTTTCTTTCCATATATATTTTATCTGTATGTTCAAGATTAGTGTCACACATACACACACACACACACACACACACACGTTATTAGCTGAGTCATTTCTGACTCATGGTGACTATATGTGTAGTAGAAGGAAACATCACCCTGTCACAATCATTGCTGTGTTTGAGTCCACTATTGTAGTTAATGGGTCAATCCGTCTTATTGAGGGTCTCCCCAACTTTAGCCAGCCATCTACTTTACCAGGAAACCCTGGTAGTATAGTGGTTAAGTGCCACAGCTGCTAACCAAAAGGTCAGCTGTTCAAATCCACCAAGCGCTCCTTGGAAACACTACAGACAGTTCTACTATGTTCTATAGGGTTGATGGCAATGAGGTTTTTTTTTTGGTTTTCTGTTTATTATTCTAGGAACCTGGGTTGTTTAGTGATTAAAGAGCTCAATGGCTAGCTGCAAGGTCAGCAATTTGAATACACTGTGGGAAAGAAGATGTAGAATTCTACTTCTGTAAGTATTTACAATCTTGGAAAACCTGTGTGACAGTTCTACTAGGTCCTGTAGGTTGCTATGAGTCAGAATTGACTCAGTAGCCATGGAATTGCTTTTCCGCTTTGCCTAACACTATTTCACCTTCCAGTGATTGCTCTTTCCTGATGACATGTCTGTAGCAAGCAAGCCAAAATCTTACCGCCCTCACTTCTAAGGACCATTCCGGTTGTGTGTCTTCTAACAGTCTATGGTATACTCAGTATTCTTCAAAACATCACAACTCAAATGCCTCAGTTCTTCTGTCTTCTTTTTTTGTTGTCCAGC
Source organism: Heterohyrax brucei (assembly GCA_028571685.1). Lineage (NCBI taxonomy): Eukaryota > Metazoa > Chordata > Mammalia > Hyracoidea > Procaviidae > Heterohyrax > Heterohyrax brucei. The sequence continues at coordinate 94,766,810 of CM053146.1, forward strand.
TTTTACTTACATATGAGGTGATTGAATAGACTTTGGCTTAAATCAAGTTCATCTAAGTCATCAAACAGATTTCTTTGTTTTTATAACTTTAAAGACGTCTTTTGCAGTAGATTTGCCCAAAGCAGTGCTTCGTTTGATTTCTTGATTGCTGCTGCCATTGGTATTGATTGCTGATCCAAATAGGATGAAATTCTCAACAACCAATTTTTTTTTCCTGCTGTTTATTGTTGTTTATTAGTTCCGTTGTGAGGATTTTCTTATTTTTTTATGTTCACATGTAATCTTTAGTGAAGGTTGTGGTTTTTTATTTTCATTGGTAAGTGCTTCAAGTCATCTTCACTTTTATTAAGCAAGGTCATGTCAGCTGCATACTACAGGTAGTTATTGAGTCTTACTCCAATCCTGATGCCTCATTATTGTTTATATATTCTCGCTTCTTGGATTATCTGTGTGAAAATAAACATACATTTGAAATTTTGAATATTGCTTCTTAAAAATTAGCATTATAAGCATTTCCATGTTATTTTGTCTTTTTAATATTCATTTTTAATGGCAGCATTTTTAAAACAATAATTTACTTAGATAAAAATTGTAATTTTTCTGAATTCCTTAAGTATTTTTTTATCTGTATTCTTAAATAATTTTGGTTACCGTAGGTATACTTCTTCTGTATATCTTTTATCTCCTTAAGGTTGCTTATTGAAAAGGAGTATGTTATGTCCTTATGTCATTATTGATGGCACTGAGGAGACTGGGAGTTCTAGGAACATTTAATTGTGCTCATGAGGAACCTGCTCATAGATCAAGAGGCAGTTTTTCAAACAGAACAAGGGGATAGTACATAGTTTAAAGTTATGAAAGATATATGTCCTGGTTGTGTCCATTTACCATAACTATTCAGTCTGTATACTGAACAGATAATCCGAAAAGCTGGACTATATGAAGAAGAACTATGTATCAGGATTGGAGGAAGACTCCTTAACAACCTGTGTTATGTGGATGACACAACCTTACTTGCTGAAAGTGAACAGGACTTGAAACACTTGCTGATGAAGATCAAAGACCACAGCCTTTAGTGTGGATTGCACCTCAATATCAAGAAAGCAAAAATCCTGACAACTGGACCAGTAAGTAACATCATGATAAATGAAGAGAGGACTGAGGTTATCAAGGCTTTTATTCTGCTTAGTTCCACAGTCAACAGCCATGGAAACAGCAGTCAGGAAATCAAAAGACATATTGCATTGGGCAAATCTGCTACAAAGACCTCTATGAAGTGTTGAAAAGCAAAGATGTCGCCTTGAAAACTGAAGTGTGCCTGGCCCAAGTCATGATATTTTCAATTGTTTCATAGACCTGCAAAAGCTGGGCAATGAATAAGGAAGACAAAAGAAGAATTGATGCTTTTGAATTGTAGTGTTGCCAAAGAATATTGAAGATACCATGGATGCCAAAAGAATGAACAAATCTATCTTGGAAAAAGTACAACCAAAAGCAAGGATGACAAGACTACTTCTTAAACACTTTGGACAAGTTATCAGGAGGAATCAGTCCTTGGAGAGGGGCATCATGCTTGTAAAGCAGAGGGTCGGTGAAAAAGAAGAAGACCCTCAATGAGATGAATTGACACAGTGGCTGTAACAGTGGGCTCAAGCATAACAACAGTTGTGGGTATGGCACAAGACCAGGCATTGTTTCATTCTATTGTACGTGGGGTTTCTATGAGTTAGAACTGATTCCACCTAATGACAATGACAACAGCATGTCATGTGAAGAAGCTATTAGATGAAATGATTTGTAACAGAGTGAATCATGTCCCCTCAAAATGTGTGTGGCGATTTGGCTGGGCCATGATTCCTGGTATCGTGTCGTTTCCTATATGTTGTAAATCCTGCCTTTATGAAGTTAATGTGGGAAGATGGGTGGCAGTTGTGTTAGTGTGGGGAGGCTCATCTACAAGACGATGTTGTGTTTTGAGGCAACCTTTTAAACTATAACAGAGAGAAGAGAGCAGAGAGACAGGGGGAAAGGTAAGCCACCAAGAAAGCAGTGCTGGGAGCACAGCACTTCCTTTGGACTCAGGGTCCCTTCATGGAGAAGCACCTAATCCATGGGAAATTGATGAGAAGGCCAACAGAGAGGAAAGCCTTACCCTGGAGCCAGCACTGTGAATATGAACTTCTAGCCTCCTGGACAGTGAGAGAATAAACTCTTTGTTAAAGCCATCCACTTGTGATTTTTCTGAGATAGCAGCATTAGGTAACAAAGACAGTGTTGTACTGCACGTGCCCACAGCATAAGTTAAACAGTGAAATATGAAGTTGATGCTTCCAGGGGATAGTCAATGGTGTGGCATAGGAAGTGTTATACTTCTATACAACCAGGGACTTGATTTCCATTTTGGATGTAAGCAGGAAGAGGTTATAGACTGCTGAAGAGGTGTGAAATAGGTATCATTTATGCATCAGTTGAAGTAGAATTATACTGGTCTCTTGCCAAGATGTAGATAGAGAAGACTCGCAATAGAGACAATACTAAAGTTAATAAGTGAAGAGTGTACTGGAAAAAAAAAAAAAGCTGTCTTAATGCATTTTCCGGATGTGTTATATACTACACTGAGGTCATGAATTGTTGTTGTTAGTTGCTGTTAAGTCAGTTCTGACTCATATTTAAATACCTGTTTATGTTGAAAAGACTATGCTAGTTGTGTGCTTTTGATCTTAAGACCCTAGTAAAATTTAAGTCATATTTTGATTGAATGTCTTCTTTGACTGTTGCTTGCCATTGCTTATGAAGAACTAAATAAAAAGAGTCCTAATGTGCACCAGATGTTTGTCAGAGAGTCCTTGTCACCATCCCCTGGACCATCTGTGTCCTTTGACATTAAAGAAAGTTTATTGTTGCTTTCTGTTCTTTCTATTTGTTTTTCCTTTTTTTTTTTTTATGTCTGTCTGTCTGTATGTTTAAGAAAGAGAACATGACAATTAAAAAAAAATCAAATGTGTTGAAGCTATTATGTATCTTTTGCCAGAAGGGGTAGATTTAGGATAGTTAAAAACTTAATAGGAATAATACTGTTCTTTAACAATTCTGTTACAGCTGTAAATTTCTGTTGACCCTACCAGGTTTTCACCACTAGAGAAATACTTTTTTTTTTTTTAAATTTATCACCATGTTTTCAAATTCAGTAAGTATATTTAATGTTCTTTTAGAAAGAATTTTCCTTCAAAAACCACAATACAAAGAAATAGAGAAACTCCCAGATTTTAATTAAAATATAAACCCTGCCCTATTTTCGTTTAGGAGATTAAATTCTTGAAACCATCAAAAGAATGACAGAATATTATTTAGCTAGTTTACTTCCTTGTTGGACTTATGCTGGACACGAGAACAAAGAGAAGAAGAGTCTGTCTTTGCTGTATCCCAGATGTTACAAGACTGTTGAACTTGGGCCTGTCTGACCCACGAGAATCATTTGGCTGCTGGAGTCCCCTGCTTCTGGCTTTGTGGAAATCAAGGAAAGCCCTTTCAGCATGTCTGAGAGCCAGGTCCAGGATGTCTAGGGTAAGTTGGAGAGAACTCTGGCAGAAATCTCTGGAACTGTATAGTCTCTGACTCTGTATTTTTCCAACTTTTCGTTCTCAAGATCACATGCTTAAATTGGGCCATGCAGCTGTGTGTGGGTGGAGTGCTTACACTGAGAACTCTTAAGTCTGAGGGGTGTGGGTCAATGGTCCTTTATCTCTCTTGCCTGCCACAACCCCTGAGAAACCTTGAAAATAATCCTTTCAGGTTTTCTGGTAATGTGATCTGTCCACCCTAAATATTAAAATATGACTTTCCTGTTGTGGGTATTGCACGTCAGTAGTTAGTAGATGCCAGACAATTGGAACAACATTACACTTGCATTTGGAACTCTAAATGACAAATGTTATACCAGTGTTTTTATATGCAATAAAAATCTTAAACTTAGTCGTCTGTTTAAAGTTTATATTTTCACAATAGCATTTTAAAGTTTTACGGACATCTCATTAATCGTGGTATTAATTGTAGTCATTGTAATACAATGTAATACATTGTAATACAGTTGTAGTCATTGTAATACATATGATTTTTGGCTTAAAAATACATTTTAATTTACTCTGTGAGTTTAGGGCAATATTTCAGCATGCTCACAGAAGGACGTAGTCCTTGGGGTCAAGTCAGTCTTGCAAGCCTGCAGTACGATGTGCTGTAGAGTACTTATTATGGGCCCAGAAACATTCTTCTGTACCCTGATGACTCCGAAGACATTAAATTTTATTGTTGCTGAGTCCACTTTACTCTTCCTTTTCTTCATCCTGTTAAGAGATTTGACAATCAGATTAAAATTTTCGTCCATAATGATGCTATTGAGTTCCAAAGTCTTTTGCCAGAATGAGTAGAGTGCAGAAGAATAATCAAAAGCTTCACGGGAGCTTGTGACTTGTTGCCATCAAGTGTGACTTCAGCTCACAGAGCCCCCATAGGACAGAGTAGAAGAACTTGCCCCACAGTGTTTCAAAGCTGTCAGCTTGATGGAAGCTGACTGCCACACCTTTCGGCCGCAGAGTGGCTGAGAGATTTGAATTGCTGACCTTTAGGTTAGCGGCTGAGCATTTAACCAGTGTGCTGCCAGGGCTCTTAAACAGGAACATAGATACTATTCATGAAACTGCTATGGTCAGTGTGATTTAATCTAATAGAATTCCATTATCATACTTAGAAGCCAAGCTTTAGATACTGTTCTAGCAATTCATGTTCTGTTTATATATTCTTATCATTGATACATGGGAAAAGTAATTGCTGCAGTTGTTTCCAGAGTGGTGCATACTTACTTAATTTCTTCTCATATGAAACTACAGGATTCATATGTAACTCAAGATATGTTTTCATTTCCTATGACACAATTGAAATCAACATAAAAGGGAAAAAAATGAAGAAAACGATCCATTCAAATAGATTTACTTCCTCAGTTCTTAAGAATATAGTAGTTGTGTCTGTAATAAAACTTAAGCATATTTGCTTTCATTTCTTCATTAAATCTTTAATAAACATTCCTTAAGCAAGTATTTATAGATTTATTTATTAAATTTGTAGATTTATTTATTTATTAAATGCCAGGTAAAGACGTTTTAAAGAAATCTGTTTGAACAACCTCTCTCGTCCTCAAAGTTTTTGAGATACATAAATCCTCTCTACAACATTATCAACAGGAAACCTTGGTGGCGTAGTGATTAAGTGCTATGACCTGTATAGGGCTGCTAAGAGTCAGAGTCAACTGGACAACAGTGAGTTTGGTTATTTGGGTGTTCTGCAACAAGAGCTAATATTAAGAATTTTAAATGGATGGGAGTTGATGGAATATGTGCTGAAGTTGTGTTTTTAAGTTTTCCTTAAATTGATCATGTGCAGTCTATCTTAAAAATAGCTATGAAGTAGGCAAGGCAGTTTTTAATTTTTACTGAAAAGAAGGATTCATATGTAAGGATTCATATGGGGAAAAAAGAGATAAAGAAGTGACCTAGGCTCTTCAGGGAGCCCTGGGGGCATAGTGGTTAAAAAGTAGGCTGCTAATCAGAAGGTTGGCAGTTTGCATCCACCAGCTGCTCTTTGGAAATACTCCACCGTTTGTTGTTGTGGTGTGCCAGCCGTTGGATCCTGACTCGTAGAGATCCCATATGCACAGAGTACAAGTGCTCCGCATAGGGTTTCCTAGGCTATAATCTTCACTGGAGCACATCACCAGTTCTTTTGCCTGCTGAATGTGTAGTGAGTTCACCTGTGACCTTTTGGCAAGCGTTTCAACCATTGTGAGGACTTCTTATGGCTCTTCATCAAACAAATCAAACTTGTTGCCATCTAGTCCATGCTGACTCACAGTCACCAAGTAGAACAGAGTGGAATGGTCCCTCCGGATACCCAAGACTGTAATCTTGACGGAGGCAGACTGCTGCAGCTTTCCCCAGCAGTGCAGCTGACATGGTCTAACCACCAGTGTTTCTAAGCAGCGTAACTGCTTAGCTACGGTGCCACCAAGGTTCCTTTACAGTTCTCTTAAACCAAAACCCAAACACATTGCTGTTCAGTCTTGATGCAGACTCATAGTGACGCTATAGGACAGAGCTGAACTGCCCTACAAAGTTTCCAGGGAACACCTGGTGGAGTTGAACTGCCAGCCTTCAGGTCAGTAGTGTAGTACTTAACCACTACGCCACCAGGGTTTTATGTTAGGTCTCTATTATTTCCATTTTATAGATGAGAAATTTAGGCTGAGAGTAATTATGTAACTTGGCTAGGGTCACAAGCTAGAATTTGTTGAGATGAGAAAGTACATATCACATTTTCTGGACATAAATCTTGTGACCTTTTATCACCATACTGCCTTTATATTTTGAGGGGGGAGTCTATCTGTATTTAAAGGCAAATTTGAGAGAAATGACAATGGTAAAGAATGAAAGATAGGCAAAATTTAAGTGAATTAATAGTTACTCCAATTTAATCACATAGTGACCTTCTGTACTGTTGTCTTCAAAACAAGCTACTAAGGACATACATTAGTAAGAGTATTGAATTTCTACCAGAAGCCTCTCTGGCAGAACAGTTCTTCATTTCACAATTCTATGATGAAATAATATGATGCTATGCGAACTCTGGCATGGCTGTATATCCCAGGAGACAGTGATGTTGAATAAAATAAAATTAATGTTTAGAAAATGAAAAAAGGCTAGTACATATTTTCATGACAAAAAAATAAGTGATCTGATGACCAACACTTAGAATAATTATTTAAATGACTATAGTAGATTTAGCATATGTTTAGTGTGACTAAAATTGATCTAAAATGAATGGCCTTACAACTCTTAACTATTAATAAAGGTGGATATATATGAGAGAACAATTCATTTTTACATAATTATAGAGCAACAGAATCATTACTTATGATAAGTCAAGGAAATCAAACTGTTCTCAAATAAAACCTTTGAAAGCTCTTTAAAAACCATAATAGATTAAATATATAATAGATCAAAATGCTAAATAAATGGTGACCAGCATAAAAATTAAAGGGTTATATACTGCCATGTCCAGCCCCCCAGTGACCTGCACTGGACAGATCCAGGGCCAAGAGGTACAGGAAAGGGGATGAGAAAGACTCAGTCACACAAAGAACACAACACACAAGATAAAGCTGGGGCCGGGTGGGACCGAGGTCTCTGGTGGAGAACGATGGCCACTGTTCCTTTGTTACAAGCTTTATTTACGTGTTCCAGAAGCAAGAAGACAACAGGGCAGCACACATTGCCAAAAATGGTTAGGATCTTTGTAGGAGGTATTTAGACTGGTTACAGAGTACGTGAAAGTCTTGTCTCCAAACAAAGGACAGGCACAAGGAAGCTGTTTAGCGTAAGCTTTTCTTTTTAGTTGTGTAAACAGTTGTATAGCATTAAGCAGGGTGGGGTAAAGGTAGAGGGAAGAGAGAGGGCAAGGGGGTTTGAGTATAATAGCTCTTAGCTTGCAGCAATATACATCTTTATCTTTTAGATAAACTCTTTTATACAAAGTATGTATAGTCTACTAATTTTCCATGTTAATAGTAGTTATAATTTATTTTATAGTTCACTGTTTTGTTGTTTATATGATCTTCCTAATATTCTTAATTAGAAATTGCTGTGTACATTTCATGAATTAGGAAAATTGAGAAATGTACAGAAAGTATAAAGCTAATCAGGTGGACTGATTTTGGAAACCAGTTTATTTGATGCCCAAACCTGGTATCTGATAGTTTATAGTATAGGGGAAAGGGAAGGTTGAGCTAATCTGCTATGTACCAAGCCTGCCTCTACACATTCCCTTGATTATGCAGCACCCTGGACCACTCACCACCACCGCACTCTGTGGAGGAGTAGTTAGTAATCAGAGACTCCGATTTAGCTGTAGTTAAAATGGTCACATTGCCTGCATCATAAAAGGTATGAACTCTTTCTGGGCCCCTACTTTGTAGAATTAAATAGTGATTACACCCAGCTCCAATTCCTTCTTTTCTTATCTTTCTTTACTCATACAGATAATTAGAAAGTGACAAGATCCCAAATTTTATATTTAGGTTTAGTGTGTTAGTGGATAGTGCAGATAATAGTGTACTAGGAGACTTATGGCTTCTTATAGACCTTATTCCTGATCATATGAGCAGAGCATAATATTGGGTAATCTTGCACTTGCTCTTCTAATAATAAAGTGATTCTCACTCTCGTTTGTTTCCTTGTGTTAATTCCCTGATCCTGTCTTGCTACTCAGAGGATCCTACTCAGGGCAGGACGTAGCCGCTCCTGGATACATGATGTACCACTGCTACACTACCTGTAAGAGTTGACTGGAGACATACTGTATTGTCTCCCTTCTATCGTATTTGACGTGCCTTCCCTGTTACCAAACATGATGATCTTTGTATTTTGTAAAGATATTGTTACAATAATAAAGTCAGTCGATAACTATGGTAATTAATTTCTTATTTTTCACTTTGTAAATGAATCATGGGAAAAGAAATTCTCGATATAAATATTCAATTTTAATGTTCATATGTCTACTACATTGATGTAGAACTATTGATAGGAGCACCTGGATGATGTATATTGTAGCTAATCTCTTAAACAAATAACTCTGTTATGGAGATCGAAAGTGTTGAGGTTGGGAAAGTCAGTTTGTCAGATTCCACAAAGCCAAGAAGTCATACAAAGCAGAACTACAACATTAGTGATTTCCTTATAGTCTAGTTTTATAGGTCCAGAGACTCAATTTTGGCAGAGCCCTGTAATTAATCAGATGTGTTAGATGACTTACACTGATTAAACTCATAAGAGATTCAAGTACATAAATCAGAAGTACATAAAAAGCATATTATTTTATAATGAGAAATACAACATCCAACATAGCTGGACATTTCTACTCAATGTTCAGAACATTCTTTTCTACAAATAACTGTAAATGTACTTGCTGAGCATGAAATCAGAATTCACATCCTTGACCTGAGGATTTAGCAGCACCTCTACAATAAAATCCATGTTGACTAGTGAAGTTAGTCTGTTTGACAGTTGCTTGCATGGTCCAGTGCCAGCATTTGTCTTTCTGGAAATTTGCTGACATGTATTTCATATATGACACATTTTTTTTTCTTGTATTTTAAAATGTGTTTTTTTAAGTTACAAACTATTCTTTTTTGAGCTTCTTTAAATGCTACCACAGTTGATTGTGAATATAAGAATAAATGTGTTTGTATTTGACTGCTATAAGGGAATATTTGTATTGAGTTAGCTCTGAACTGGATTCAGGACAGGACGTGGAGCTGAGACTATCATTGCTGATGTCAGATGGATCTTGGTTGAAAGCAGAGAATGCCAGAAGGATGTTTACCTGTGTTTCATTGACTGTGCAAAGGCATTCGAATGTGTGGATCATAACAAATTATGGCTAACATGGCATAAAATGGGAACTCTGGAACACTTAATTGTTCCTTCCAGGAGTCTGTACATGAATCAAGAGGCAGTTGTGCAAACAGAACAAGGGGACACTGCACGGTTTCAAGTCAGAAAAGGTGTGTGTCAGGGTTGTATCCTTTCACCATACCTTTTCAGACTGTATGCTGAACAAATAATCTGAGAAGTTGAATTGTATGAAGAAGGAGGAGGCATTAGGATTGGAGAATGACTCATTAACAACCTGTGTTTTGCACACACCACCACCTTACTTGCTGGAAGTGAGTAAGATTTGAAACAATTACTGATGAAGATCATGGACAACAGCTTTCAGTACAGATTGCACCTCAACATCAAAGAAACAAAAATCTGCACAACTAGACCAGTAAGCAACATCATCATAAATGGAGAAAGGATTGTCAGGGATTTCATTCTACTTGGATTCACAGTCAATGTCCCTGGAAGCAGCAGTCAAGAAATCAAAAGACACATTGCATTGGGAAAATCTGCTGCATAGGATCTCTTTAAAGTATTCAAAAGTAAAGATGTCACCTTGAAGACTAAAGTCATGCCATGGTATTCTCAGTAGCATTGTATACACGTGAAAGCTGGACAATGAACAAAGATGACTGAAGAATTGATGCCTTTGGTTAGTGATGTTGGAGAAGAATGTTGAATGTATCATGGATCACCCAAAGAACAAACAGATAAGTTCTGGAAGTACAACCAGAGTGTTTCTTGAAAGTTAAGATGGCAAGGCTGTATCTCACATACTTTGGATCAGTCCCTGGAGAAGGACATCATGCTTGGTAGAGTGGAGGGTGAACAAAAAAGAGGAACACCCTCAATGAGGTGGATTGACGCAGTGGCTGCAACAGTGGGCTTAAGCATAAAAACAGTTGTGGACATGGCGCAAGACCGGGCAATATTTCATTCTGTTGTACACGGGGTCACTGTGCATTGGAGCCAACTCAACGGCATCTAACAATGATAACAGTTCTGAACAGCTGTATTTACATAGTGAAAAAATTTCTTGGAGATCAATTCTGCAATTATTGTCAACGATACCCAGACAGTCATCCTTATGGGCTGTCAGTGAATATGTAGATAGAATTGACAAAACCATAAAAAATTCTCAAGAAAGGCAAAGTGTTTTAAAACAAATGTAATGTGTATCATTGTAGGAATTAAAAGTACACCTCACATATCTACTATACTTTCCAATTTAATGGAAAAATTCCTAAATCACACCAACTACATAAAAATTTTGTTGTAAGACGAATTAGTCCTGAAACTCAGCCAAAGGAATTCCTGAAATACCCACAGGACCTCATTATGGCACTGTCTTGATGAATGGCGTGGTCTCGTAAAAAGTCACAGTTAAATTCTAATCAGTTGTATGCAATTGCTATTATAACATTGTTCAACAGTGTTTAGTTGTCTTATTTAGTGCTGCTCTAACAGAAATGCCACAAGTGGATGGCTTCAAAAAGATGTGTCACACTTAAGTAGGCTAAAAGTCTGAATTCAGGATATCAGCTCCAGGGGAAGACTTTTTTTGCTGGATCTGGAGGAAGGTCCTTGTGGGCAATCTTCCACTGGACTGGAAGCTTCTGAGGTGCAAGGACCCTGGTCCTTTCCAAAAGACATGCTCAGGCACAGCTTCGTGGTGGGAGGAGCTCCCCTGATCTCTCAGCTAGCTTCTTTCCTTTCTATCTCAAGAGACTGCCTCAAAGCACAAAACAATCTCGTATACTGAGTCCTGTCCCACAAACACAACTGCTGCCCTTCCACCCTCATTAACATCACAGAGGCAGAATTTACAAAAAGAGGAAACTCACGCAATCCTAGGAATCAAGACCCAGCTAAATTGCTACACAGATTTTGTGGGTAATACAATTCAATCCGTGACAGTAGTGTTATTTTTTCTTCTCATATGGATCACCTGATGGAAATTAGGAGGTGGTATTGTGAAATTGCTAGAAATCTTCTGCCTATATAATGGCAAAGTAGTTCAATGTAGATAAACATTGGAGAAGAAGAATAATCAGTTTACTATTAGGTGAATATAAGCTCTGAAAAAAGGATGAGTGTATTTATTCATGTTAAAATCCACATTGATAAAAGAATCTTTTCCTATGTTAAAAATTACCTTTTTCTTGTGTGTTTTATAGATTGACTGATGTAATAAGATTGACTGGTGTGATAATGCTCTCTTCCTCCCCACTTCTGAAAGGTCGAAAAAGTCATCTGACTTTATTTTATTAACATCACAGGTTTAGGTTTGCAGGTTGTGTCATTTAATATTTTGCACATAAACTCTAAAAGGTATACATACTTTATGTTGTTATTAGATGCCATGGAGTCATTTTTGACTTACAGCAACCCGATACATAATGGAATGAAACATGGCACAGTCCTGTGCCATCCCCATAATAGTAGTATGTTAGAACTCACTGTTACAGCCACTGTATTAGTCCATCTAATTAAGGATCTTCCTCTTTTTGTTCACCCTCCACTTGACCAAGCATGGTGTCCTTCTTCAGGGACGGGTCCCTCCTGATAACATGTCCAAAGTATATGAGATGAAGTAATTGCCACGCTTGGTAAGAAGCATTCTGGCTGTACTTCCTTCGGGACAGATTTGTTTTGGCAGTCCCTAGGGTATTCAGTATTATTTTCACTAACACCACTGAAATATTTTACAAGTACATATAAAGTGGTACTTTTTGGATTTATGTCAGAAGGTGTTCTGTGTTCTTTTGTAAATCAAATCATAGCATCTGACTTATACTTTTCTTTTAAACTAAACTAGGCATTCTGGTCACAACGTTCTTCACGCCAAGTTGTGCTGTTGGGTGCTTGATTTTCACATTGTGAGGGACCTTTATGTCCCAGTGCTACAGCCAGCCATTCCCTCTGCCTTGCCCTGGACCTAATTTTCACCCATTACCTCAACTGGTAAAGTCAGACAACCAAATTCAATCACATGTCTTTTTAGCTCAGTGGTTCTCAGTCGTGGCACACATTAGAATTACTTAGAGAAATTAAAAAACAGGCAAACCAAAACTTGATGCCCAGGTCAAGCCACACTCCAGATTAATCAAAGAAGAATTTCTTTAGGTGGCATCTAACAACTTGCCTTTGGTTCCTTTCACTACATCTGTTTTTGAACCATTGAGTGCTGAGCTGCCTCCCATCTTCATTTTTCTCCCTTCCTTGCCCTGTCTACTTTTTGTCTTTTCATCAGTGCATCACCAGTCCTGGTCAACCCATCTGTCCTCCACCATGTCTCAGAGGGCGGTAGTGAAAATGGCACAATTGGTCAAGGTGTTGCCAGCACTGGCTTTTCAGTTCTGGTTGGACTTGGTTCTCAGTGGTACCAGGCCAAACCAACAAGCAAACAAAAAAACCCACTACCAGAGAGTTGATGCTGACTTCATAATGACCCTACAGGACAGAGTAGAACTGCTCCATAGAGTTTCCAGGGATTGCCTGGTGGATTTGAACTGCCAGCCTTTTGGATAGCAGATGTAGCACTTAACCACTACACCAGCAGGGTTTCCAGACCAGCTATCTATATTTTGGTAGTCATAACGTGCTCCCATTCACGGGAACACTTATATAGAATGTCTTTCACTTTGCTCAAACCATAAACAACCTGGACTTAAGAATTCAAGCCAGCTCCTCAAGTATCAAGAGTTCTCGTTTTTCCTTCCATTCTCCAAACTTATTCCACATTTTTTGTGTCACAAGTGATATTTTCATTCAGTCAGAAGAAATATGAATATCTCCCCTGAATCTTCCTTCTTTCTCTCCCTCTTTATATCAAATATCTTGAAAGTTTTGTTGCTTTTATATCTTAAATATTTGTATACTTCTCAGTACTGCTACAGCTACAACCTTCAATCAAGCAACCACTTACTGTCTTCTTGATTGCGGAAACAGCAATTTTTAAGAGTGGTGTGTTACAGATGAAACCATTTCTTCCTTCTGCTTTTCAGTTTATTTGTTTTACATTTTGGATAAAGCTCCCATTTCTGAATTTGACTTATAGGTTGTCTTAGTCATGTAAAAAATGAACAAACCCACTGCCATTGAGTTGATTCCAACTCATAGCAACCCTATAGAACATAGTTGAACTGCCTGCAGAGCACTTGGCTGATTCACACTGCCAGCCTTTTGGTTAGCAGACATAGCATTTAACCACTATGCTACCAGGGTTTTCTTCTTAGTCTCAGTCATCTAGTGCTGCTATAACAGAAATACCACAAGGGGCTGGCTATAACAAAGAGAAAATTTTTCTCTCAGTATGAGAGGTGAGGAGCCCAAATTCAGGGCACCAGCTCCAGGGAAAAGCTTTCTCTGAGGAAAGGTTTGGTCATCAGTCTTCCCTTGATCTAGGAGCTCTTCAGCACAGGAAACCTGAATCCAAAGGGTGTGCTCTTCCTGGCATTTCCCTCTCGGTGGAGGTGCAGTCCCTGGGTCTCCCTGCTGAACTTCCTCTTTTATATCCCAAAAGAGATTGATTTAAGATACAACTCGACCTCATGGATTGAGTCCTGCTTCAATAGCATAACCACCTCCAATCCTGCCACATATCACATCAGGTGACAAAACGGTGAACAGTCACACAGTACTGGGAAGCATGAGCTAGCCAAGTTGACACACATTTTCGGGGGCTATAAGACAGTCTATGAATAGACCCTCTGCAACCTTTCCTCCTTCTCTCCCTGCTTCCTCGTATCAGGCATGCCACAAAATCCTGTTGCTTATGTGTCTTAAACATTTGTCCATTTCTCAGTAGTGTACTCTCTGCCTGAAACATTCTTGTGTTTCTTCTGTCACTGGTTAAGCACTGCATTGTTTGGGAAGAGATTCTCTGACTTTGTCTGGACTAGGTGTCCTTCTGCCTTGCTTTATTCCTTCCCAGTCTCCTACCTTCATCATAGCACTTATTCTGTTGAAATAATTTGTCTTCTTATATGTATTCCCCACTAAACTTTAAGTCCTCCAAGGGCAGGGACTGTCAAAATCATGTTTGCCTTTATGTCTCCAGTGCCTAGCACAGAACTGGCTCGTGAGAGACTTCAATAAATAACTGGTGAATAAAGTCAAGTGAATTTTTTTCAATGGAATATTTTAATGCTTCTAACAATGTACAATAAAATTCAACTAGACCTTCACAGAATTTCACAATGCAATGAAACACTCAATAGAGGACTATAAATAATAACAATGAAAATCCTTGGACTCATGAAAATTAGTCTAGTGATCTCATACTCACATGTTCACTGCTGAGAACTTCTTCCACGTTTGATGAACTGAGTATGATTCACAACTCATCAGAAATATTATTAGGCTTAGATACAGCAGAGTTCTGTCTTTTCATGAAGTCTGAAAGTCACCTGAAAAATAATTTGGGCTACAACTATGTCCTTATTTGTTAAATGTAAGCAACGTGGGCTTTGGAGCTGTACAGACCCTGGGATGAAACCTGAATCTACTATTAACCATCTAACATTGGGTGAGTTACTCCTTAAGCTGTAGTTTTTCTCATCTGTAAACTGAAGATATTGACACTTGTATCATAGCGATATCATGATGATTAGATGAGATCATAAAGTGTCAGATGTAGTTGTAGTACAGTAGGTGTTCAATATTGTTACCTTTTTGACAGCGATGCCTAAACAGGCTATTTTTATCATGGACTAAAGGATCAGATCTCTGTGAATTTTCTGTTACATGCACATATTCAATGTTGAAAGACATTTATACGTGAGCTTTAATTATCATAGGAGTTAGTGTGTGTATGTACTACACACACGCACACACACATGTGTCTTTTCTCACTAATGACATAGAACACTGAAAGCCAGTCACTAAATGAATGGATCCTTACAGACTTTTGACAGGTGTGAGGGATGGTATGATAGCTATGGACCACAAGATACTAAGGCGAGGTTTAAGGTTATGTGTTGGTACTGTGCCACTAAAAGAACACTGGATTCCTAAAGGAGAGATAAAGGCTCAGTGCTATAGCTGGGGCAGGACTATTAAACAAGGAAGAGTGCATTTGAGATAAATTTCAACTCCCTTATTTTTTAACTTAGGGCAGTTTTAACTGGTTGTATCAGTTAACCTTTCAGAATGTTAAACAGTTACTTTGAGACTTGAATGCTCTGCATCCTGGAGCATTTCTGTGTGTCCAGGCCCTTCTGGGTGGAATGACTTTCTTATGACATGACTCTTGTCACCTGTCTTTGGCCATACTTAGATACAAAATATTTGTGGAACGTATTCAATAAAAGTATGAGTCTTGTGTCACAAATAATTTCTAGTTAAATCCACCCGAAGAATTGTTACTTACATTTTTTATTTTGCATTCTGAGCTAGCTTTGTGTGTCAAGCAATATAAATGTTAAGTACTAAGCATATTGAAAAATCAAAAAGAATATATACACAAAAGTGAATTTCTGATACTGTCACGAGGTCATGCTGACTTTTTAAAAAAATAAATTATTTTAAGAAGTGTAAAGTAGTTTATATTCAGTGAATTCTCCTTAGTGTTTATATTGGAGAATCACTAAAAGCCCTGTTGCAACTCTTACGTAGCACTTAACGTTTCAGTTAACTGTCACAAGAGGGAGTAAGAGCTCTACTATATATTGTAAATTGTTAAACCTTTTTCAAAATAAGTTGTATGGAAAGAACCCCCATGAAATGTATTCAAAAAATAATTTTTATCTAAACCATCTAGGAGTTCATTTATCCACCCTTAATTTTGAAAGTTCACAACATCATGTTCAATAATAAAAGCTGAATAATAAATAAAATATAATAGTAATAATAAAGCTGAATTAAAATATGACAATCTTTACACTTAATAAGATTATTTTGTAAAAGCTCTGAAGAGATCTGAAAACAGTTTTTACACTGTCTGACTAATATGCTTTTTTTTTTTTAACACTTAAGCTGTTGCCGACAAAGTTGTGTTTTGCTGGTAATGATGCAACAGGATGATGAAATATATTTCAAAAGTGGAAAA
This sequence comes from Heterohyrax brucei, assembly GCA_028571685.1. Lineage (NCBI taxonomy): Eukaryota > Metazoa > Chordata > Mammalia > Hyracoidea > Procaviidae > Heterohyrax > Heterohyrax brucei. Next base: position 94,783,346 of record CM053146.1, read on the forward strand.
TAAACGTTTCGGAGAAAATATGAAATCCTTTTTCCTAGGATGTTTGTATCCTAGGAAAATTTGCTATATTCTGTTTTGATTTTACTGTTGTCTTTTCAAAATTATATGCCAAAGTACATGTGATCATTTCGTGTACCATGATTTTGCACAGTTCATCAGGTAGTTTTTGGAGTTAAAGTTTTAAATATTTCCTGTGGAAACAATATATTTAATATCAATGTAACAGTGCTAACCTTTGTAACAGTTTTGTAAAAAAATGAAAATTTGTACCATTTTCTCTTCAGAGTTTAGTCTTCTGTAGATAACATTGAAATATTTGCCTTTGATGGAATGAGTGTAATTTTCCCTGAAGGTTCCTTCTTTTCCCTTAAATAGAAATGAAAAAGCTGCCTTTCAAGTATCCAGTAATTATTTAAGAAAGAATTCCCCAAACTTAATATTGAATGGGCCATCGGTATTCACTGATGTATGAAGGTGGGGCAGATATTGTGATAAACTGATACTGACATATTTTTTTAATTCTTAAAAGCTATAGATTTTCCCCCCCTCTATTTGAAGTTCTTGCAAGGTTAACATGTGGTGAGCAGGATATTTACTAAGATAAACTATGTAGCTTAGTGTATAAAATTTTATTTTTGGTTCAATATGCAGTATTAAATGGCTCGGAAATTTTGTTCCGACTCTTTAGACATTTAATTTTTTTTTTCCTTTAGAGTGAATTGTTGTTGTTAGGTGCCGTCAAGTTGGTTCCGACTCATAGCGACCCTGTGCATGACAGAATGAAACACTGCCTGGTCTTGTGCCATGTCCACAGTTGTTTTTATGCATAAGCCCACTGTTGCAGCCACTGTTTGAATCCATCTTGTTGAGGGTCTTCCTGTTTTTCGCTGACCCTCCACTCTACCAAACATGATGTCCTTCTGCAGAAACTCATCCTTCCTGACAACATATCTGAAGTATGTAAGATGCAGCCTTGCCATCTTTGCTTCCAAGGCTCACTCTTGCTGTACTTTGTCCAGAACAGATCTGTTTGTTCTTGTGGCAGTCCATGGTACATTCAGTATTCCTCTCCAACACCACAATTCAAAGGCATCGATTCTTTTGTCTTTGTTCATTGTCCAGCTTTTGCATGCATATGATGTGATTGAGAATACCACTTTAGTCTTCAAGGTGACATCCTTACTTACCAGTACTTTAAAGAGATCCTTTGGAACAGATTTTCCCAGTGCAATGTGTCTTTTGATTTCTTGATTGCTGCTTCCAGGGACATTGATTGTGGACCCGAGTAAAATGAAATCCTTGACGATCTCAACTCTTTCTCCATTTATGATGACGTTGCTTACTGGTCCAATTGTGAGGATTTTAATTTTCTTGATGTTGAAGTGCAATCCATACTGAAGGCTGTGGTCCTTGATCTTCATCAGTGTTTCAATTCTTATTTACTTCCGGCAAGTAGGATGGTGTGTCTATATAACACAAGTTGTTAATGAGTTGTTCTCCAATCCTGTCCTTGTTTGTCTTCATATAATACAGTTTCTTGGATTATTTGCTTGGCACACAGATTGAAAAGCTATGGTGAAAGGATAAACCCTGACGTACATCCTTCCTGACTTTAAACTACGCAGTGTCCCTTTGTTCTGTTCATCTGACTGCCCTCTCGATCCATATACAGATTCCTTAAGAGCACAATTAAGTGTTCTGTAATTCCCATTTTATGCAACACTAGCCGTAATTTGTTATGATCCATACAATCAAATGCGTTTGCATAGTCAATGAAACACAGGTAAACATCCTTCTGGTAGTCTCTGCTTTAAGCCAAGATCTATCTGACATCAGCAGTGATATCCCTGGTTCTGCGTCCTCTTCTGAATGCATCAGGATTTTTTTTTTCCTTGTAATTGTGCTTTAGGTGAAGGTTTACAGAGAAAATTTGTTTCCAATTCAATAGTTAATACACAAACTGTTCCATGATATAGGTTGTACTCTTGTAATGTGCCAACCCTCTCCCAGATACCACCCTGAGTTCTTCCGTTTTCCCACCCTCTTAGCGTTCTTATCTTTGGTTTTAGGCACATACTGTCTTTTTGGTTTCATGTAGATGACTGTTCTCAGATGAACTTTCTTGGTGTGTTATTACTTATTTACAGCCCTGTTATTGGGATGAAAGGTTATCTATGGAAATGCCTTAATTCCAAGTTAGAAGGGTGTCTAAAGGCTGTAGTCTCGGGACTTCCTCCTGTCTCTCTCAGACCAGTAAATCTGGTGATTTTTTTTTTTTTTTTTTTACAAATTTGAATTTTGTTCTGCATTTTCTTCCTGCCCGCTCTGGGACCTTCTGTTATGATCCTGGCCAAAGCGGTCAGTAGTGGTAGCCAGGCATCATTTAATTCTTCAGGGTTCAGGCTGGTGGAGGCTGTGGTTCCCGTGGTTTGTTCGTCCTTTGGACTAATTGTTTTCCTGAGTTTTTTGGTTTTCTTCACTCTCCTTTTCACTGGACAGGAAGAGTCCAGTAGTTATATTTTAGATGGCCTCTAGCAAGTGTTTAAGACTCCAGTTGCAACTCTTCAAGTAGGATGTAGAATGTTTTCTTTATGAACTGCAATATGTCAATTGACCTAAATGTCCCATGGGACTATGATCCTTAGCCCTAAAGCCCAGTAACTCAGTCTCTTGAGGTATTACACTTCAGGCTTCTAATTCTGGAGTAGGAAACATGAACTGCAGAAGAAGCACTTGTTATTGTTTTTTTAGTACAATAATTATTACACATGTCAGTTAACTCCATGCAAACTTCTGGGAATCCTGAAGAAACACCAGTGCTTCCCCACCCTACCCACTATTCGTGAAGTTTCCCATAGTTTTTTCAGTTCCCATGTGATTTAAACTTATGAGAGTAAGAAGACTGTGCGTCATTTGTAATAAAAATTTTGAACAGATGACTAAGTAAACAGCCTCTGGGTAATTAGATCACAGTTATTTCACAAGGAAGAATACAGGTTACATTTTTATTTTAAGTTGTACATTTCTAAAATCTCACATTATTTAGTAAATTGCTAAATGACTGGATTTATCTTCTGAAAAAGTTTTCATTATATGTACTATATTAAAATTGTAAGATAGAACACCTATTCAGACTTGTTCTGGTGCTTGGTCTTCATGTCGTGTTATCTGTAACTTTTGTTATTGAACCTATATCATAACAAAAAGTTTAAAATGTACATTTGCCTAAAGTGAGACAATTTTAAAAGTAAAAATATAGATGTAAATTCAATTTAATTTGAAATTCAGTAATCTATCCTATAAATATTAAAGGAAAAAAAACTGTAGAACACATATCGTTGCATAATCATTTTGATCCAGCTTGTTTAGCAATGATTTTAAGGTGCTTTACATATATGTAAATAATTGAACAAGAGAAAATAATTTGAATTTAGTAGAAGATAAAGCAAGTGGAATAAAGAATAAAAATAGGATGGAAACAGGAATTGAGCATTTTATACAAAATAAATACCTCAGCATTTACATACTTGTTATTGGGGAATATCAGTTGGTTTTATGCTGTCTAATAGCCAATAGGAAAGAAGGAAACATAATCATTTTTAAAGTTATTTATTGTTCATAAGATAAAAATAATCCAGTTTCATTGTAAGTTTATCACACTATCAAAGTTTTTTAAAATGAGTTACTACTAACTGTCATGGTGTATTAAACACTGGAGATACAAAGATTCTATTGACCAGTCTATACTCTGAAGGAAGTTATGATTTAGTTGGTTAATTAACTAATCTTGTTAGCTGTTACCTAGTTGGTTTTGACTGCTGGTGACCACATGTAGAAAAGGAGAACTTCCCCATAAGGATTTCTAGCCTGTAACTTTGTGGCAACAGATTTCAGGTCTTTCTGTCACGGAGCAGCTGAGTGGTGCACCGCCAACCTCTTGGTCAGTGTCTGAGTGTTGCACTGCTGGGCAACGAAGGCTCTTTAGTTAAGGAGACAGACACAGAAACAGTAAATTGTAGTAGCCAATGGGAAAGAAGGAAACACAACCGTTTTTTAAGTATTTATTGTTATTATTTATTCATGCTCCCCAGTAACAATTTTGTCAATGCTGAGGTATTTATTTTGTATTTATTTTGCTCAATTCCTGTTCCCATCTTTTTTTTATTCCTTATTCCACTTGCTTTATCCTTTCTAGTGTCATTAAATTGTATGATACAGGTAAAGTCAGTGCACTGTGGGTGCACAAGATACTTTGGGAGAAGTTATTTCCTTTTTGGAAATAAAAGATTTTTGGTTCTATTTAGTGAAACATTATGACCAAAAATAGCACTTCTAGGTCATAAGTTTCTCCTTTTAAATCTTTGATTCCATAGCAACAGGCCCTTACTACTTTATTTTCAACTAATGCAGTCATCTCCTTGTTGGTCTTCTAGCTGTTCTCTGTACTGTTTCTAGATATTCACTGGACTAATGATCATAAGTGATCAACGATTTTAAAATTGTTATGAAAGAGATTTTAAACTCTTTACTTTCCACTTAGTTTTGTATATGATCAGACTATACACAATATCCCTGTGAATTATAATCCTTTTTGAGTACAGAAATGGTTTAAAAATAATCCACCCAGAGGTACCTTGGAAGAAAGATCTGGCGATCTTCCAAAAAATCAACCATTGAAAACCCTATAAAGCACGGTTCTACGCTGACACATGTGGGGTTATCATGAACTGGAATTGGCTCAGTGAGAACTAGTTTTATTTATGCCCTTAAATTTTTTTACTTAAAAGAAACTGGACCATTAAATGTAAAGTTTCTTTACCAGCCTTGTGTTTGGTAATAACTTATGAGAGAGATGAATATTGAAGCCAGATTTTTCAGGAAAAGAGTCATGCATTCTTTTGTATGCATATATATAAAAACATCCTATGAAGGCTGTCATTTCTATGTCTGTCACTGTAGAGTGTTTAATATATATACATGTATAACATACATACACATGTGCACATTTTGTATGTATGTTTCATACATACAGACATATAAAATATGCTACTTTCCAATACAATTAAGAGAACTCAAATATTCTAAGCCTCTGATCAATTTAGTAGTATTCTATGTATTTCTTAATTTGTATCTAGGTAACTCATTGGTTAGTAACTGAATGATTTTAGCTGAGTAGTCAAGTAAAGATCACCCTCATATATTTGATATATTGAAGACATATGACATATCAAAGAGCACAATTTTATGTATTCCTTTATTTCATTTCACTTCTAAAATCATCTCTTCTTAATTAAAATGTTATCATTTCCTGACAGATTGTTCAGAGAATATTGACTACAATAGAGATGGTAAGACTTCGATCAACATTTGATTGGATAAAGCAAAGCCTAGAGACTTGTATTTAAAGAGGTTACATCAGAGTGTACATATTTAGCTTTGTTTAGTAGGATGCTACAATTCTATAGAAAAATATTTTGTTCCATTTAGCTGATTTATAATATAGCATAGGTAAAATGTGTGTGTTTGTGTGTGTGTGTGTGTGTGTGTGTATGATCTTTGGATTAGAATTCATCATTCACATGTTACCTAACTGACCTACAGGGTTGCTGTGAATCAGAATTAACTTGACGGCAATGTCTTTGGTTTTGGAAACCCTGGTGGCATAGTGTTTAAGTGCTATAGCTGCTGACCAGAAGGTAGACAGTTCAAATTCACCAAGTGCTCCTTGGAAAATCTAAGAGGCAGTTCTACCCTTGTGTATAGGTTCACTGTGAGCCTGAATTGACTTCGTGGCAGTGGGTGGGTTTGGTTTGGTGTGGTTTATTACCTAACATCTATGGGCACGTTCTTGGTACTAGTCAAGAGACAGATGCTAGGGATAGGAATATGATTTGTAACATCATGTCATCTTCAACTCAGTTATAAAGAATTTTCTTAGAATATTTTGGGGGCTCAGATGAAGGGAGATTGATTTTGGGAAAGCTTCCGGGAGTAATCAAGTGTTCCAGCTGTGCGTTAAAGGAGGAGAGCAAAAGAGGAGACGAAAGAAGTGCAGGGTAGGTGAGAAATGGTGTCAGCAGTGTGGGAAGTTGTCCAACTTCGGTGGGAATGATGCAAATCAAGATCAACCTGAGGCCGATTCCCATGAAGTGGAAGTCAGACATACCACCTTCTCTCCAATTTTTTTTTCCTTCACGAATTCCGGCCCTGGCTGCCCCTCTCACAGCACTCTAATTCTCTTCTGGGCTTGATAATCTGTTGCACTGGCCACACAGAACTCACAGATCACACTTACAGTTAGTGATTTATTAAGAGACAGGATCCAGCTGGAGTTCAGGCACAACAGGCTACAAATCAGGAATCAGGATTAGGAAGTACAGGGCAGCTTTCTCAGCTCCTCTCGGTTGTTCAAGCCTTCTCTCAGGCCCCTGAGGACAGGCTCCTCCTGACCCTGTCATCTCTCACCATTGAGTGTGGCAGGGCCCCTTCAGCTGGTCACTGCCTTCAGTGTTACAGCTCCTGAAATGTTACAGCTCTTTTAGGAGGTTTCTTGCCTACTCTGTTTCTGTGTTTCTTCTCCTTTTCCCTGTCTGAAAAACTGTGGCTGCTGTAGCAAGCTGTTTATATACACAACTCTCTGTCAATTTTAAGGCATGGCCCCTCCAGTGGGGGAGGGGAGGCAGTACACGAACTGACCAATCCTCTCTTGATTGGCCACAGACACTGCATTTACATAGCCCACTGGTAACCTCATTTGCCTAGTTTATTGACCAATTGCAGGGCAGGCTGCAGCTAGGACTGGACAAAAAGTATCAAAATCAAGTTATTTACAGCTTATCCAGGAACTGTCTATGGACCTGGACAGAAGTAAGCTCCTGGAGGTAAAAAAATCCTCAAGGGCAAAGGCAACTCCTCTGGGTTTACATAAAAATCTCTCTAGCTGTGTTTTTAAAATCAAGGCAAAAGGCCACAAAAAGGAACTCATTTCACCACTGAGAAGAGCCTGGATTGAGTGGGGAGATGCCTTTAGAGTACTTGGGTAGTGCAGACGGTTAACGTGTTTGTCTATTAACTGGAAGGTTGAAGGGTCGACCAGAGGAACCTCAGAAGATAAGTCTGGTGATGCACTAGAAAGTGACAAGCTTTGATCTTTTTTTGTCTCCTCTTTTTGATGTTGCTGGAAAAGATATTCGCTAAATAAGGAGTGGCAGAAATGAGACCAACAGAGTTATGCATTCATCTATGTATTTAATCAATGAAGATTATTAAACAATATTGGTTATTTAGTTTGTATAATTTTAAGTGATATTTATTATTTTTCAAAATCTTTGCTGGGTACTGTGGGTACCATGTACAGCAAGATACAAATATTCTCTGCCGTCATGGAGAGGCAAGGCAGGCATTAGATCGTGGAGGTCTTTGTGTGACACGTTGAAGAGACTGTAACTTGTTGGCAATAGGGAGCCCCGTTCACTTCATCTAATCAGGGATTTCATAGGGTTGGATTCGTGTTTTAAATGAATTTCTGTAGTGACTGTGTAAGGTGGACAGATTTAGAGGAAGAGAATGTACTTGTGAGGCTGCTGCTGAACAAGCAAATACAGTTGCAGTTTGGTGGGATAACTTGGATAATACAAATAATGAGAAGGAGAAAGCAACCTGTGTGAGAATTAGGATAAAAAATGTCACAACATGATGATGGCTGGCCGTGGCAGATAATGGAGAAGAGTTGCTGATACAGCTGTTTCTAGCTGGTTTATTAAATGGATTGATTTGGCGCTGCCAGCTCAGAGAGCCATTATTTTGTGATGTTAAACCTATCAAAATAAAAAGGATATTCTAAAATCCCGTATGATTATGATTTTCAAGAACACTGAATTCTCCAGTTACATTAAGTCGTGTCAAATAAAATGCAGAATGACAGAAAAATCCCTGCTGCTTCTTTTTCCTGTTCCTTTCTGTCTGAAAAAACTTTGTGGAGTTGGCTGCTTATATACACAACTCTGTGTCAATATCAGTTTGTCAAAAAGGTGTGAAGGATAAATGGAGAGTTCAGACTTCCTGTTTATTCACTTGAAAATAATTTAACAAATATCATATATCACGTTGTAATTTGTTTTCTGAACAGAGTTTTGCATTAAAACCATAGGATAATACCCATTTTTAGTTACCAAAATGGGAGACAAAACAAAAACAAAAACTTTGTAGCTTTGTATAGCTGGGGACAGAATCCAAGTGGCCTGGCTTCTGTTTCACTGTCTTTTCCAATCTTTTTTTTTTGTTTTTTTGCCTTGCTACCTTAGAAGTAGAGGACAGTGATGGTTCAGTTTTTGAATTCTTGCCTTCCATGCCAGAGAACTGATTAGATTGATTTGCCAGTGCACTTCAAGTGCAACTACATTGTCTCTTGGCAGAGGTGTGCATGTTGCTAGAATACTGAATTAGCCCAGCAAAGTTTCCAGACAGAGTAGGAACAGAGACCTGATGATTCTGAAAACCAGACAGTAAGAACTGACTCTTGATCCCGTTGTAAGTGGGGGCTAACTAGACCGCGGTTAACAACAGCAGCACCTTTTAAGTTGCATATTATCATTCGCTTTATGTGATTTTTCATTGAATTATATAGCCAACCAGGCACCGGTAATTACTATGTTTTGGTAAAGGTATGGAGCTTTTTAAAATTTCAGTCTTGTTTTTAGTGACTTTTGTCTAAAACACCCCCATTAGAACCTTTGTCCAATTCTTTTAGGTAGCTTTCCTTTATCTTCCATTCATGTTTCCTTGTGAGGATTTATTTATACATTGCTCATATCGTAACTAGAGATTCTACTATATACAGTGTTTTGAAATTTTTTGGTTTTAATGTTTGAAGCGTACTGATAATCTAGCTGTAGTTACTTAATACAGCTGTGAGTTTGAATTTGAGATTGCAGAAACACTACCATCTTCCATGTCTTCCTTCCTACCATAGAAATTTTTGTGAAAGGGATTCCTGGTTCTATTTCTGCCATTTGCTTACATATAATCTGTTCCAAGAGGGCACACCCTACAAGTGTGGGAATAAAACTCTTCTGGGCAGAGATTCCAGTGCTGCAATTATCTTAGATGAGGCTATTGGGTTGCTTGATTTCTCCAGGGAGTTTGGTAATGTGACTGAAGAGTGCTCCCTCTCCTGCACTTCCAGCCACACTTGTTTTGGCTATTGTAATTATCTCACCTCTAACCTCGAATCACATGAACCTTGTAATTCTGACTCATCTCTTAAATCAACCCTGGAAAGATTTTACAGTAATAATTTTAGAGTGAAGTTACATTTTCAACACTGCCTGTTAGCTGCAGTAATACTTCGACAACTCAAAATTCAAATCGTTAGAGGCACGAAGACTGCCTTTTGACCTTATGACATTACAGAACAGAGAAAAAGTTTGGTTAATATATTGCCAAGGTATACCTTGACTTATGCTTTTTACTGTAATTATTAATATTTCATCCATTGGGTTTGATTCTAATGCTGCTCATCTATGTATACTAAGCTCTTTAGGGCCGCTCTATCATAAGCAATTTCCAAACTGTAATTTTTAGCATTAAATACAAACGTGGAATTATTACCACTTGGCATTGTCACTAAGAAGCAAAGCTGAACTATTAATATGGCAATAAGCATAACTACCATTTGCTGAGGGCCTACTATATGCTTAAAGTATGCAGCTGTTTTACTGCCATTAAGTTTTGGAATAACCTTATGATATAGATGAAACTTCAGTATTGCAATTCAAGTCTTGAATTTTTTTCTTCAATTCTTTTATCTTGAGAAATATCAGATGTGTTCTCTGTTTTTCTAACTCCAGATCTTTGTACATGTTATTATAATACTTCGCCTTCTCAAGCTGCCCTTTGAAGTCTGTTCAGCTCTTTTACTTCATCCTTCTTTCATTTGCTTTAGCTACTCTATGTTCAAGAGAAAATTTCAAAGCTTGCTCTAAGATCCATTTTGCCCTTCTTTTATTTCCTGTCTTTTAATGATCTTTTGCTTTCTTCAAGGATGATGTCATTCAGTAAGTCTTCTGGTCTTTGTCATTAGTGTTTAATGTTTCAAATCTATTCTTGAGATTGTCTCTAAATTTAGATGCGATGTACTTTGGCCCTCATTGACTTGTTTGAGTTTTCTTGAGCTTCAGCTTGATCTTGCATATGAGCTGTTGATGGTCTGTTCTGCATTTGGCCCCTGCCATGACTGATGATACTGAGCTTCTCTATCATCTGTTTCTCAGTAGCAGTCAATTTGATTCTTCTGTATTTCATCTGACAAAGACCATGTTTATAGCCACCATTTATGTTCTTGAAAAGAGGTATCTTGAATAGGTGATTGGCACTGAACAATTATACCATGTGATTTCCACCATCATTTCTGTCTTTGCTGATGTCAGATGGATCATAGCTGAAAACAGACAATATAAGAAAGATGTCTACCTCTGTTTTCTCGGCTATGCAAAGGTGTTTGATTGCGTGGATCCTAAAAAATTATTGGTAACACTTTAAAGAACGGGAATTCCAGAACACTTGCTTAATCACGCTCATGCAGAACCTGTACATAGACCAAGGGGCAGTTGTTTGAACACAAAAAGGGGAATACTGTGTGGCTTAAACCCAGGAAAGGTGTGCGTCAGGTTGTTGTTGTTGAGTGCCATTGAGTCAGTTCTGACTCAGTGACTCCATGCACAGCAGAACAAAATACTGCACAATACTGTGCCACCTTCACAATTGTTGTTATGCTTGAGCCCATTGTTGCAGCCTTTGTGTCAATCCATGTTGTTGAAGGTCTTCCTCCTTTTCACCGACCTACCTTACCAAGCGCGAGGTCCATCTCCAGGAACTGAGGCCTCCAAAATACATGAGACAAAGTCTCACTCTTCTTGCTTCTAAGGAACGTTCTGGCTGTACTTCATCCAAGACAAATTTGTTCATTCTTCTGGCAGACCATGGTGTATTCAGTATTCTTCACTAGCACTGTAATTTAAAGGCAACAATTCGTCTTTAGTCTGCTTTATTCATTGTGCAGTCTTCCCATTCATATGAGGTGACTGAAAATACTTTGGCTTGGGTCAGGTGCACCTTGGTCCTCAAAGTGACTTTTTGAAACTTTAAAGAGATCTTTTGCAGCAAATTTGATTTGATTTCTTCACTGCTGTTTCCATGGGTATTAAATGTGGATCCAAGTAAGATGAAATCCTTGATGACTTCCGTCTTTTCTCTGTTTCTTATGATATTGCTTATTGGTCCAGTTATGAGGATTTTGTAGATTGATTGGTTGATGTTATGTTGTATTCCACACTGAAGGCTGTGGTCTTCGATCGTCCTCAGTAAGTGCTTCAAGTCCTCTTCACTTTCAGCAAGCAAGGTTGTGTCATCTGCTTATCACAGGTTGCTAACGAATCTTTCTCTAGTCTCGATGCTGTGTTCTTCTTTATGTAGTACAGCCTCCTCAGATTATTTGCTCAGATTGAATAAGTATGGTTTGAGGATGCAATCTTGAACCATACATTTCCTGAGTTTAAATTATGCAGTGTTTAAGCAAGTGCTTCTTGGTCTGTGTATAGGTTTTGCATGAGCATAATTAAGTGTTCTGGAATTCCCATTCTTTGAAATGTTGTAAGTAACTTGCTATGATCCACACTGATGAATGCCTTTGCATGGTCAATAGAACGCAGGCAAGTAACTTTCTGGTATTCTTTGCTTTTAGCCATGATCCATTCGACATCAGCAATGATAGCTACTATAATTTCTCCTATTTTACTGATTAAAAGGCTTCAGTACCTTACTTGAAGTTAACATCTTATAAATAAATATTGTATTAAGGGTAAGACATCTGAACCGTTGGATTTTAAAGCCAGTGTAGTAAATCACTATGCTTTGTTATGCTTGTATTAAAAGTCAGATTGAAAAATACCTTCAGGTATAAAATTGAGTAATGTAGCAAAGTGAAAGAACATACAGACCAGAATGGATTGTCCATTAGGAGCTGCTTGTTTCTTTCTAAGCTAAGGTACAAGGGATATTTTTGTCTGCCTACTGTGGGCTAACTGCTCTGCTCTTTCTTGGGAACAGGTAATAACAAAAGCAACTCTCCTGCCTCTATGATCTTTCATCTAGTGGGAGAGACATGGAAGCAGTTAAATTACTCTAATTAGTTAAGTAATTGACACAATGAATGAGGGTCTGTATAGTGAGCAAGGTAAAGAAGCAGCAGCAGCCGTGGTGCTTAGGCAGCCGTGGTAAAAGTCACAGCACTTGAACTGAGACTGCAATACGAGTAAGTGCTTGTGAAGTGTAAAAAGTGGTAGAAGGAGTCCATAAGGTTGCTGTTTAAGCACCAGAATCTTGATTCCAGTTGTCACTCAGAGTTTACTCAATGCAAGCATCTTTCTTGAGTCCTCCTTGAAATTTACTAATAAATTACTGTTTTCCAACAAATACTAAGCTGAGAACTGTGCAGCAAATGAGAAATGAGAAATATATAGTCCCTTCCCTTGCAGAGTTTATATCTTTGTAGGGAATAAAACCCATTAATAAGAAAACATTAGTAGACAATCAAGGCAATCAAGGAAAGAGAGGAAAAAGGATAGAGAAACTAGTCTGGTTAGTACTAGGTCAAGAAAGTTGTCTCTGAGGATACTTTGAAATGAATGAATATTTAAACTGAGAATGAGGCGAACGGCAAAAACTACATGTGTACAGAGGTTTTGTGTTGATACTCTACAAAAGCACTAAATTTTGCATATTATGTGAATATGATAATCCTATTTTTTTGTTTCGACTGACTTGTTTGCCACACCTGTTTATAAAAAGATCAGTAATATTGTAAAAATCATACTGTGTATTTAGCCCATTTAGAAAATTATTTGACCCTAAGTGATAAAAATTTATGACCATGAGCTGTACCTCTTAAAAGGTATTGGACTTCACTGTGCAAGTGGTTAATATTTTGTGCTTATTTAAAGAACTATTATAATGTTTAGTATGCAATTAAATGAAAGATTTATGGTTGTTTTCAGGATGGTAGTTCATTTGCATTTTGATTTATAAATGTTTCAGCTGAGTACTTTTTGTGCAGGAGATGTTTCCTTCATCGTTTTAACTTAGGCCTAGCATGAAGAAAATTAAGAGCTCTTTTCTGTTTAGTTATATATCTCACAAACATATTTAAAAGAAATATACTGTTTCTTAATAACCTTCAGAAGCTTGGTTCTTCTTCTTCCTTCTTCCAGTAGAGTGTTGTGTGTTAGCAAGGCTTGAATAAATTGAACCATTGAACCAGAATCTAACAAATTAGATTCCATCGACAGGCCAAGATGCTTTTAGACTTTAAAAGCTATAAAATTTGAATCCTAATTTTGTTAGCAATTTATTAAAATTCTTTTAAAAATTTATTAAAGGAAGCTAGGTGCCTATCCTGGATCTTAATGACGGAAGAGGCTGCTAGTGCCGGATAATAGGATGCATTGTGAAGCACAGACACATTTAATAGCTGTGAGGATGTATTGCTTGCATGAGTGTTTTTAATTTCTGTGGTCTGAAGCTAACTGGATAATAGGTTTCCATATTTCTACTCAGAAACTGTTTTCCTGCGTAAAGTAATGTTGTTTTGTGACTATTTTATTAGTGCCATTTTTTCGTTAAGCCTCAAGTTTGAATTAGAGTGGAATTTGTGTTCCAGATCAATATTCTTATCAGATGTGATATTTACAATATCAAAATCTGAAACAAGTTATCTTGGTTTATTGGTATTGGTACTGTTTTAATGAGAAAATATTTAGAAGATGATGAAAAATGCTTTTCATTTAGATTATAAAGTATTATAGTAGACTTTAAAAAAATGTACCCTAGTAAAGTAGGATATATTTTTAAGCCACATGTTAAATTGTAGCTATGACAAATATAATGTTCTAAATTTAAGAAGCTTAGCTAACTCTTGTCATACAAGTATGTGCAATTGTTATTTATCATAATTTTACTGAGATGGATAATGAATACACTTTTGTGTTTCTTTCCACTTCCTAAGGCTCAGTCCTTTCTTTTACAGTTTCTTATCAAAGCTAACAGACATCCTACATCTGTCTGCAAACTCTTAACACAGTTTTGAAGTTTAGGAGGAGCTTCATGTGAGATTATCTCTCTTTGCTTCTTGCAGCCTGAAGTCAGAAAATGTGAGGGTAAGAAATACTCCAAACAAATAATACATTGTCTCATGCCTTTGGTTGCTCTTCCTTTTCCAAATAAGAACCATATTGTATGGTTGTTTGTGGAATTTAACAGTTTCCTAGAGTGAAAGAAATGCTGAGCAAACCATTACTATTCTTCAGATATCCTGTACTCTCAAGATAAATGTGGCACTTGCATTGGGAGGTAGCTACAGTGTGGAGTGAGTGACTTGTCCGAAGGCTTTGTGACATTTCAAAAGTGTTTTGTCTTTGTTTGAAATAAGGCCTTCTGTGTGAGTGGAAGGTGAGAAAACTCTGGGAAACTGTGAAATGACTTGGGCTAAAAGCACTTCATGGACCCCTCCATTTTATTTGGGTTTACTTGGTGTTGAGTAAAGCCCTCTCATTTTTTTTTCTTAATGGCCGGTGTAAGCTATTTATTTAAACTGTCCTCTGTCATAAGCAAAGGGATGAAAGATCTGTATACTTGTGTTCATTTGATACAAAAAAAGAAAGTGAGTCCTGTACACTTTTCTGGCTTACATGCAGAATAATAGTCCAAACCAGTGCTCTGGTCCCGACACCTGGGTAACCTATCGGGTTCTCATCTTCCTAGCCCATTGGAACTGGGTTCCTGTGAGGGCTGTGGTGCACGGTATAGTTAGAGTCTCCCTAGGGAAGGGGATTGGACCTGATGCAGAGATGAGGTGCTCAGTGAGCACGGAGCTCTCGTGCTCATGGTGCTGTTCGTGTCCACACGGGGAACAAAGAAGTAGACTGTTTTCCGCATGCAAGCTGTATCTTCCTAGCTGTGGGCACTGCAAGGCGTAGGCCACCACAGCAGTGGCTGGGACTTAACCAGCAACTCAGACACCTGGAACCTGGTCATCCCATTTTAGACCAGGACAGCTCAGGAAGCAGAAGCAGAAGAGATGGGCTGTGAGAAAAGGACTTACGATTTCCTCCTGCAAGTTTTGAATCAGGCCACAGGTTTCAGTAATTTAAATCCAGAAGTCATTTACAAAAAAGAGCAAAGAAGCAGAAGCTCTTTTTCTAATAAATACTTTCCTTTAGTTTTGTGTAAATTTTTATTAGTAAAAGTAGCACCTCTTTCTCTGTGTTAGTACTTGCAGCTGTGCCTGGTTGCCAGAGAGCTGAAAGGTGAATCCAGGTGGGACAACTGCGTTCTGTTCCTAGTTTCTCGCTGAATTAGCCAGCACTCCACCCAGCACACTTTAGAATGTCACTCAGCCCATAACTGAAGCAGGTGGGGATAAAAATCTCTCCCCTGCTTCCATCATTGGTTTTTATGTGCACTCATCTTGAAATGTCATTTTCTCTACAAATATTGATAAATAATTAAAGCAGCCCTGACATAGGCGTTGTCTCTCTTCTCAAAGCTCTTCCAGTCTGACTGTTGCATATGGTGGAGTGAATTTCAAGTCATAGCAACCCTACAGGACAGAATAGGATTTTTGCCACTGTAGGGTTTTCTAGGCTGTGATCTTTACAGGGAAAGCCTGGCAGTGTAGTGGTTAAGAACTAAGGATGCTAACCAAAAGGTCAGCAGTTTTAATCCGCTGGGTGCCCTTGGAAACCCTATGGAGTAGTTCTACTCTGCCTTGTAGGTTTGCAAGTCAGAGTTGACGGCAGCGTTTTTTTCTTTTTAACATCTTTACAGGAGCTGATTGTTAAGTCTCTCACACTTGGAGACACTGATAGGTTTGAACCCTCCACCTTTCTGTTAGCAGCTAAGTGCTTAACTGTTTGCCACGAGGGTTCCATTCCAAAAACATGGATAGGGCCTGTGAAGAAAGTTGTGATCAAACTCAGGGCAAAGAAGAGTAAAATCACAGATCTTGCAAGCCAAGCCTCCAGGTGGCAGTGCAGGGCCAAAACTCATGCCTGGCTTTAGCAACTCAGAAAGAAGCGGCGTAACAGAGAATGAAGAGCTGGCAAGGTCAAACAATTTACAGGAAAACTACCTGGCTTTCTGAGGTGTGAAACGGGCTAATCTAGATTTTTCTTTTGCTCTCCATTTCCTTTTTTCCTACATACTTTATTGAAATAGGATGAATTGTTTCAGTTAAATCTTTGCTGCTGAGTCTATATGATGATGCGCATAAGTGAACCAAATTATCTCTTCTTCAGTGATTTCTACCCTTTGATACACCCATCCTTTCTGCACAGAGTTAGATTCAAAGGGAGCCAAGCAGTGGTATATGTGCCTGGCCTTTTGATACTGCTTAATGAACAATAAACCAAAAACCCAAAGTCTCTGCCAGAGTTGGTTCTGCCTCACCATGACCTTATAGGATTTCCAAGGCCTCAGTCTTCTTGGGAGCCAACTGCTACATTTTTCTGGTGGATTCAAACCACTCACCTTTTGGTTACCACCAAATCTGCTTTCGCCACTTCCCTGGCAGAGCTCCTTTAATGAACAGTACACCTAAACCAAACTCAACTGCCCCTGGGTTGATTCTGACTCATAGAGACCCTAGAGGACAGAGTAGAACTACTCCATAGAGTTTCCAGGAGTGCCTAGAGGATTTGAACTGCTGACCTTTTGGTTAGCAGGCAGAGCATTTAATCCATGTGCTACTCGGGTTTCTTAATGAACAATATCTGATCCCTAATTGAAGTGTAATTGACTCCATGGCAACAAGCTTGACTTTCTTCTTTTTTTTTAAGTTGAAATGTAACATTGATTCTATCATCTAAAAAAAAACAAAACAAAAAACAAGCAAAACCCTGATCTATTTGCCATTTGTATTTAAATAATTTTCCTTTCAATGAAAATGTTTTTTGATAATTAAGATTGTAAAACAATGACAATTTTTTAATGTAGAACCCAACTGATGGAGAATATAGTTTCATCATATCACTTTAATATGTGAAGTAGGAGGATTGCATTGATTAACTTCTACTCAAGATTAGTCCTCTATTAATTTGCCTTGAGTCTTTTAATTAGTTCTATGGATTCTAGTTTCCTACCTCCACATCTTAACAGTGGAAATTTTTATCCAGTTGGCTACTGAAAACTCTTGCTCTATGGGAAGAGGGAAGCTGAGAGAAGACAAAGAGATAAGACAGTGGGGATTTTTTGGTAATCCTGTGGTTATTTAAGTAGCACTGGTGGTACAGTGGTTAAGAGTTTAGCTGCTAATCAAAAGGTGGGCAGTTAGAATCCACTGCCTGCCTTTCTTGGGAATCCTATGAGGCAGTTCTGTTCTGTCCTACAGGATTGCTATGAGGTAGCATTGACTTGACAATTTGAAAATTAGGCCAGAGGAAGTTCACGGCTGATTTCATTCATCGCTGATTTCTTTCTAGGTTCATGATCCTGTGTTAGTGACTTCTTATCAAACTTCTGCATCCTCATTGGTTAAAAAAAGAATAGTAGTGTTTCATAGTGAGACTGATGTGAAATATTCTAATTTCTATGTCATTTTATTCGTTGACCCATAAGTTATAAAGAAAAGTTTAATTATTAGTTTCTAAATTAACTGTATTGTGTTAAATATGGTTTATAAGATTTTTCTTGCAATTTGCTGGTATGTGTTCCATGGCTAATGATGTATCTGGTTTTTATAAATATTCTATGTGTGACTGAAAAGACTATGTTGTCTTCAGTTCTTGGGTACGGTATGCTATATATGTCAATTTAAATCAAGATTTTTAATTATTCTGTTGGTTTACTTCCTCTCTGAATTACTGACAGAGATGGGTTAAAATCTCCCATTGTGATAATAGACTTGTTAATTTGTTGTTATAGAGCTGTCAATTTTTCTTTTGTAGCTTTAAGTGTAATTTTCATGTAAATGTAAGTTTAGAGTTATTTGATTTTTCTGGTGATTTAAAATGATCAATATTTAGAGATGATCTTTATTCTTAGAACTTTTGCCTTAAACTATTTAATTTAGTACTGGTATGGATACACCAGCTTTCTTTTGTTTGATATTTGTGTAGTGTATATGAGGTCTGACAGTTAAATTTGTGAACCTGCCAGTGTGCACTTAGGTTGACAGCACTGTACAAACAACTTGGTAAAGTTTCATAACCTTGGTATATCAGTGTCTCACAGCTGTGTTCATGTCGACTATGTGTCAGTGTCTTGCTGAGTGGCATTTGTTATTGTTGTTGAGTGTTTCTGTGTGCCATCATGAGAATGTTGGAGCTTGAATTAGAGGAATGGACAGACATTAAATTTCTTGTTAAACTGGGCAAGAGTGGAAGAGTAATCAGGGACGTATTTGTTCAAGTTTATGGGTATAATGCCATGAAGAAAATGGCAGTGTGCAAATGGAATAAATGTTTTTCTGAGGGAAGAGAAAGTATCACTGATTAAGAGATCAGAGTGGCCAGTGATGAGCAGAATTACTGAAAACGTTGCAAAAATTCATCAAATTGTGTGTCAAAATCATTGACTCAGTGTGAGAAGTATAGCAGACCAAGTAAACATCGATAGCGAAGCAGGAAAATCTTAACTGACATTCTTGACGTGAGAAAGTTGTGTGCAAAAATGGTCCTGAAGGAGCTCACCAGTGAGCAAAAGCAAAGGAAAGTTGACGTTTACCGAGAACTGTTGGAGAGGCAAGACGATGTTTAGGGCCATGGTATCACTGGTGATGAAATGTGAGTGTACCGATACAACCCTGAGACCAAGTGTCAGAATGCACAACGGAAGTCAGACAATTTTCCATGACCCAAATATTCCATCAGTCCAAATCAAACGTCACGACAATGTTGCTAACCCTTTTTGATATCAGAGGGATTGCTCTAATCTCTCTAATGGTTAATGACAATGAACAACTTTCTTATTGGCTTGTTGGCCATTTCGATCATCCTTTTGTTCCCTTAATATACATTCCTGGAAGTGAAATTTGTGGGACAAAGGATAAGCATAGTTCAAATATCTTTGTCCTTGTGTCGTTATCTGTACCACCATCTGTCTTTGAGTATATATCTAAATCTATAACTATGCTACTATGACCAGAGGGCCCCAGAAAAATTCTATCAATTTATGCACCCATCAGTGTTATAAGACGGACCACTGGATATTTCCTGTTGGATCTTACTAATTTGTTTTATTCTGTGTTGCAGTTTAGAATATTTGGAAAATCTCATCTCTCATTGTTTATCTTTATGGTTTTGGCTTGGTATCATGCCTAGAAAAATCTCCCCTTGCTTGACTGACTCTGGGTCTTCTATTTTCTTTGCATGAAGAAAAATATTTTCCATAACTCCTCTAGCTTCTTAACCATTTAGGAGATACTACAGAAGTAGCTATGTGTAGAGGAAATTGGGTTCTCTTCTCTTTGTAGACTTACTAGGGGATCTCCAGTTAAATGGAGTTAAATCAAGATAATATTTATCTTTATATTTAAAAACATTAAGCTGATGAAAATACTTTAACTAAAAGAGATATTTAAGTGAAGGTAAGTGATCTGAAGTGGTTTACCCTTACCTGGCATCTACTTTGGTCATTTTGGATTTTGTGATGATGAACATGGAAATTAATGTTTGTTACAAGAGGAAAAAAGATTGAAGAGTAGAGTTCTGTATTGACAGAAAAAAAGAAAAGGAGAAAGGAGAACGGAAATGAAGACCAGTTCGAGGTAAATTTGGTTTTAACATCAGATCTTGTATTATCATCTCAATCATTGAATTTTGCCTGTATGGTGTTTTTGTGTTTGCTGATTGTCAGATAATTTCCCATCATTTATCACCTTGTCTAATAAGTCCATGTACTCTCTCTCTCTCTTTCTTCTGTAATGTGGAATATATGAATTATAAAATGTGGGTAAGTGCTTTTCTTTCCTACTGGTTTAGAAAGTAACAGCGATTTTAGGCTTTAAGGACTTCTTTTGCAAAATAAAGTTAAAATGTGCGAAATGTTAATATTCATGTTTATGATCTTGAGCAACTAGGAAAAAACATAAGGAGTATGACCCATTTTAGCAAGAAATAAAAGTGACTAAAATGTATTATTTACAAAATTCCAATTTGAAAGGTCAGTATTAGTCACAATTAATGATACTTCTTCAGAAAAGAATAGATGGTAACATTTAAACTCGTAAGCAAAATTTAGATCCTAGCAATATTAGATAAAAATAATTACATGCCTGTTGATCCTGATTCAGAGAGATCTTTTTTTTACAACAGTGTTTAGTGATAATAATAAATAGTTTTCTTAGATGATAGAAACAAAGTCCAAGCTATGCAAATAGCACTTTAATTAGTGGATTATTAATATATAAAGGTAGTATTTTAATGATTTATTTGTCCATCAACAAATATTTACTGAGTGTATATAATTTGTAGGGCCATGTTTTGTGGACAGAGCCTGATATTAATCAGAGAAAATCACAGGGACCAGATAAACATCATAACCTCCTCAGCATAAATTTTCATGGTCTAAACAATTTATTTTTCACCTTTTTCAGACATGATGTTTTTCAACATCAAGCTCAGTACAAGAGAAATATTTGGATTTATGCTTCTCTTACTTTTTCCTTGTGCGTTCATTGTTACGTGCTCTGTAACTGAAATATTACCTGAAATTATACTTTTAAGTACATTTTCTTTCCTAATTCCTTCTTGTCTATCTCAAGTAATATTTTGGTAGCTACCTTAAGATGTAACTCTATGTATCTATGCTGTGTGAACTCAAAGGTGACAAGACAGTATAATATTTTCCTCCATTATATTTAGAGTTAGTTACTACTCATTGGTGAGCAGTTAACAGAGGATACAAGAGAGATGTCAGTCAAAAATTATGCACTTGTAGACACAAGATACCTTCTAAAGTGTCATGAATAAGAAAGCATCATGATTCGCAGAGGTTCAGTAAAAAAGAGGAAGACCCTCAAAGAGATGGACTGACACAGTGGCTGCATCAGTGGCTTCAGGCACAATCATGATCAAGAGAATGGTGTAGGATCAGCTTGTGTTTCATTCTATAATACAGAGGGTCATTAGGCTTCAGAACTTGAGTTCTGGCAGTGGTAGTTTTATCTTTTTAACACTTTGCAGAGGCATTTTGCAGCCTATTTATCCAATGAAATGCACCATTTGATTTCTTAACTGCTGCTCCTATGAATATTAATTGTGGGTCCAAGTACAATGAAATCCTTGATGACTTCTTGATTTGACTTCAGTATTTCTCCATGGATCATACTGTTGCTTACTGGTATATTTGTGGGGATTTTTGTTTTGTTTATGTTGACGTATAGTCTGTACTGAAGGCTGTAGTCTTTGATTTTGATCAGTAAGTACCTAATTCTAGGCAAACACTAAACTACTCTCATTCTGTGGATCTGCTGATTTTAAACATGTTATATGAAGTCTGACAACTAATTTCATGAACTTAATCATTCTAAGTGCTAGATACCTCTTGCTAAATATTACTGAGGTCACCTTTGAACTATTCCCCTCTAGAAGCTATGCACTATTACCACCACTTAGTCCATCCTTCAAAGAAATTTTGAAACACTTTCTGGAATGGCCATTGCACATGGTGGGACGGTGGCACAGTGAAATGGTGGCACGTTTGGAAGCTTAATTGTATAGTTGTCTGTCAGGGAGTTTTTAGCCAGTAAAGAAATGTTTTTTGAAACACCCTACCTACTCACCTGACCTGGCCCTCAAGGATAAAGAAAGCATTGAAAGGAAGTTTTTTTTTATTATTATTATTATTGTTATGATTGGATGAAAATGTGCATTCACATATAAATTTGCATGCCCACCTATATGCGGGTCCCATTGCTGTCTATGCTGGGTGACAGTACACTCTTCTTCTCTGCTCCCTGCATGTCTCATCCTCCCAACAAACTCCTATCCCCTCCTCTCCACCCACTCCCCTTCCTCTAGTAAGAGGTCAGCAGGATGACATCCTGTAGATGCATAGAACCATAAAGTGTTCACATGATACGGTCACTCTGTGTCACCAAGTCCAACTGATTCCCTTCTGAGAGTTGACCTCCATCATGATTTATGGACAGGGGAGGCATTAGGGCCAGGGGCCGTGCTCCCAGGGGAACTCCAAAGCCCGTGGACCATCAGTTGTGATCTTTTAATGGAGATCTCAGGTTGCACCACTTTTTATTCTTGTGTTGCCAGTGAGACTCAACTTTGTGAGCTCTATCACGGCTATCACTGGTGATGGCCAGGTACCATCTGGTTCTTCCAGTCACAGGTCGATGTAGTCACCCACTCACATGGGTCTCTCTGTCTTGAAAGGAAGACATTTTGATGACATTCAGGAAATCAAGGGTAATGCGAGGACAGCTCTGATGGCCATTCCAGAAAAACAGTTCCAAATTGCTTTGAAGGGTGGACTAGGTGCTGGCATTGGTGCATAGCTTCCCAAAGAGAGTACTTAGAAGGTGACCATAGTGATATTCAGCAATGAGGTATGTGGCAGTTTTTCTAGGATGAGTTTGCGAACTTAATTCTCAGACCTCATATATGTGAAATTGTATAGTCATATAATACATGGTCTTTTGTGATTGACTTTTTTCACTTGGTGTAATGTTTCAGGGTTCATCTATGTTAAAGCATCTCAGTACATCATTCTTGCATTTTTGAACTGGTAGTTTGAAACCACCAGTGACTTCACAGGAGAAAGAGGAGGCAATCTGCTTCCATAAAGATTTACAGCCACGGAAATCATGTGGGATTGCTATGAATGGGAATCAACTCAACAGCAGTGGTTTGGTTTTTTTTTTTGTTTATTTTCATTCCTTTCTTATGACCGAAAATGTTCTAATATAACATACCACATTTTGCTTTTCCCTTTATCAATTGATGGGCATTTGGATTGTTTCCATGTTTTGGCTGCTATGAAGAATGCTGATTGAACACTTATGGGCCAGTTTTTTATGTCTGTACATGGTTTCATGTCTCTTAGATAGATTAGGAGGATTCTTGGCATGGAATTGTTGGGTCAAATGCTAAGTGTAGTATTTTGTGGAACTACCAGATTTTTTTCCAGCGTGATTGCAACATTTTGCATTTCCAGTAGCAGTACATGAGGGTTTCAGTTTCTCCACATGCTTACCAAAACTTGTTATTATCTGACTTTTTTATCATAGCCATGTAGTTTGTCTGATGACTAGGGGTGTTACATCTTTCACGTACTTACTGGTCATTTGTATCTCTCCTCTGGAAAAATATCTCTTAAGATTCTGTGCCCATTTTTAAAGCCCAGATTTTAAGATTTGCTAGTATAATGAGTAGAAAGTGTTTCTTATTATTGTTTTGATTTATACCTTTGGTTGTGACTGATGCTGGAAATAATTCTACAAGTAATTATTTGATTCTCCTTCTACAAGTAATTATTTGATTCTCCTTGTGTTATGACCTCTCCTTGATGCCTTTTGCCTGTTTTTCTCTGTTTTCCTGAAAATATTTTATTGTCACAAAATATATGTAACATGAAGTTTTCTGTTTTAACCATTTTTAAACGTATAATTCAACGACCTTGAGTATATCCCACCTGAGTCAGAGACCATCTTAAAAACAGATCTGATGCACTGAGTACCAATGAAGACCAGATGAATTGAGGAATGACATCAGAGACGTCATGAAGAAAGCAAGGCATCATTAAAAAGACAGGAACAAAAGAAAAGACCAAACTGGATGTTAGAAGAGACTCTGAAACTTGTTCTTGAACACTGAGTAGCTAAAGCAAAAGGAAGAAATAGTGAAGTAAAAGAACTGAACAGAAGACTTCAAAGGGCAGCTCGTGAAGACAAAGTAAAGTATTATAATGACATGTGCAGAGAGCTGGAAATATGAAACCAAAAGGGAAGAACACGCTCTACATTTCTTAAACTGAAAGAACAGAGGATTAAAACACCTTTCCTTATTTTCAACAGGGAAAATTAAAGCATCTTATTTTCCATTGATACTTGTTCTTGTAGTATATAATTATGTTCTGGTAAGTAATGACTCAACGGCACTTGGCTTGGTAAGAAATGTTACAGCTTTTTAAATGAACTTGTGCTGTTATATCTTTGTGTGTGTGTGTTTTGCAAGAAGTCCTAGGATATAATGTCCAATATCTAAAATCCGAACTTAGGGTTGTTTTAAGACAGAATGTTAAGTTATGGCCTGGGTTTCATTCAGATTTGGAAAGAGAGCATTTATCAATGAGTGTTTAGTGATAGTGATTTCTTGTAATAATGAACTAATTCTCTATTGTTTTTGTATCCATAGATCAAGAGTAATCCAGTAAGATCCCTGTAGTGGAGAGACTCATCAGGGAAGGCCAGACTGACTTGAGGTTGGGAGGGCATCACATATGTAACAAATAAACCTTTAAAATGATAAGTATAAGCATTTGCCCAACCTAGGAAAACATTAGTAGAGACATTACTGTAGCAGAGGTAAAAACAAAAAAGAAAAAAGAAAGAGGTACATTTTCAGCCCATTGTTATTGGGGGCGGGGGGGGTAGTGTTAAGTGTAGCCTTCAATTCTCAAGTGAGTTGGTTAGTCCATAGAGGAGTCTTAGCCTTTTCAAATTGTGTTAAATAGATTTAAGGTTTTAGTCTCTCTAGTTTGGCTGCCCTTGGATTGGTGAGTAACACAAAGTATGATCCAATGAGATTCTACTTAGTCTTTTATTTAATGTCTCTTCTAATATACATATTTTGTAGGCTTTGGGAGTCTAGTTTTCATTTGTCAAAGATGTCTATAACCTGTGAAAGTTATTTGTAAAATACTGGATTAAAGACTGGTGATATATCAGTAATTCAGGGAAACAACATTAGTGTTAGTATAGGCAAAATAAGGAAGATCCATACATTTCCTAGTAATTATTTCATAGGAGGCATTCATTAAATCCCCTTTTAATTGAACTATGGCCTCTTGATCTTGTGGTACAATTCAGAATGAATCTGGTTCAGTGGATTTTAAATATTTGTATAAAGGTTGAATCAATAAAGAAAAGTTGGGAGATCATCTTTGACAATAGCTGTAAGGTCTTGGAATCCCTCATAGTGGTTTCTTTGTTTTCAATATATGAAAGATAAGGATACCTACTGTCTATTTAATATCTAAAAAAAGATGTCGTCTGCAGAAATTTAACCTAAGACTAAGTCATCTGTAATATTTTTGGAAACTTTTTGTTCACTAGAAGCCAGATGTTTTGCTAAAGCTACACTGTTGTCAAGGCAGGCTTGCTGTGAGGCTGAAAAAAACTAGCAAATCATCAATGTATTGTAGCAATTTGGATTTATTTGTAAACTGTAACAGCTATAAATTTGGGTGCAGAATCTGAGAAAATATAGGTGACATATTTAATAAATCATTGAGGCATTGCAGTCCAGGTAAATTGTTGATCTTGACTTTCACAGTGCACAAGAATACTGGAAAAGGTACTGCAAGATCCACAAATGGAAAATTAGTTGCATCTGAAGGAACATAAGTGAGTAGTAATAAGTAATAAGTGAGGATTACAAGTTTCTGGGGACCTATGAATAACAGTATGGTTGATTGCAGGCAAATCTTGAACAATTCTCTAGCCCGTATTCTTTAACTGGAAGAATAACAGTACTGCAGGGGCTGGTGCAATGCACAGTTAAGCCTTTAGAGAGAAAATTTTGTATAATGGGAGCTAGTCTTTCTTTTGCTTCTTGTTTGGGTAGATATTGGGGAATTTTTGATAGCAGATCAGATAAATCCATTTGAATTTTAATCAGCTCAGCTTGTAAAACTTGACCTACATCTGTGGATACAGTGGACATAAAGTTTCAGGTCAGAGGGAGAGGGCTTGGCTGAGTTGAAATTTGCAGAGGCATAAGTGCTTGCATGTGGTAAATGGCTTCTTCTTCCTGAGTATTGTCTGATTCAGATCTTATCTCTGTTGACTTAAGATTATCAGGCAGATTCAGTATTATTTCCTCCTTTTCAGTAGATTGACAGAAGTATCAAAATTCGGCCAAAAAGGGTATAAAATTTCAGTATGGCCAAGAGATGTAAGAATAGGTTGGATATGAATCAACATTTGTTACTGACTGGTGACTCTCACTACTTTTGAGGTTGTAGTACTCCAGGGCAGGGGCTATTGTAAACAGGTAGGGTTAATCACGTATAGTGTGGTTCCACTGTCAATGAAAAATTGTCAGATTTCTTTGTTAATAAATTATTTCTCTTTGTGGATTAAGAGCCATCAGTAGAAAAGTCATGAGGATAGCCTCTAGCAATTTTCTAGTCATGCCTTAGAGTTTACCAGTAGCGTGGTGGCTGTTTTATCCATTTTTAAGGCTAAATTATGTTTGTTTTTTAATTTTTTTTAGTCTGCCTGTTTTAACTATAATTGAGCTTCCTCTGGCCAACGGCACTTGGCCTTGGCCTCTGGCCAAGTAATCATGTGACCAAGCTGATCAGCTGTGGAGGCCAGGCTGCTAGCCTTCAACAAATATTTTAATTATCGGAAAATTTGGGGGGTTCTCATGTAGTTTAGGAAAATCTTTCACTATGCTACATAATTCTGATTGTCCGTGGAGGAAAAGTGATATGACAGGGATTTTCAGGATTACTGCTGGGGTGAATTTTAAAACACATTTCAGACAAAGGTTTATTTGCTACATTTTTTAGGGAAAAAAAAGGAAGTTCATATAAAGTTATCCATGCAATAAGACGACAAAGAAGAATATAAAGAGGTAAAAGCTGAAGGGGGAGCTTCAAGGGGTGGGAGCTGAAATTTGACATTGTAATTATTCCGTTTATTTAATGTAAAATCAGTCTCCTGCACTGAAGCAACTTTGTTGTCTTAATGTCTTTTAGAGACCTCAAAGTACCAATCAAAATAGACCTCCTACTGTATACTATTTAATCTGGGACAGGAAAGTTAACTTAGAGACATCAAAACAACCCAGAAGTGGCCATGGATGTTCTAAACTGTCTTGAGTGAGGTTGTTTCAGACATACAAGAATGAGCATGGTAAGGGACCATAAAACTTGTTCATGTAGTGAGCAGGAGTCCCAGAAGGTGGCTCCAAAACTGCTTCAGACACACCATTCCCAATTTTGTAATGACATTTACAGGAAAACAGTCATTTACTTGAAAGATCCAAAACTATAATAAACTCAACGACCTATGAACATAAGGGAGCAGAGCTCAGATTTGCGTTTTTTAAAAAAATTTTAAATTTATATGTCTTACATGATTCTCAAGAATTGCAATGGCAGAATACTTTAAGTGGCTCAGCAGGTACTGTGCCCATGTTTCAGAGCCTCAGAAATCATCAAAAATAATCAAACTTTAAATTTCTGCTTCTGACACCCCAAAAATGCAAACCCGCTCCTGTCAAGATGATTCTGACTCATAGTGACCATATAAATGTCAAAAAAAGATCTCATTCTCTGTTAGGAGTGAAAAATAAGTTTTATTAAGGACTGATAGAGCTTGATC
The DNA here is from genome assembly GCA_028571685.1 of Heterohyrax brucei. Classification (NCBI taxonomy): domain Eukaryota; kingdom Metazoa; phylum Chordata; class Mammalia; order Hyracoidea; family Procaviidae; genus Heterohyrax; species Heterohyrax brucei. The sequence goes on from CM053146.1 coordinate 94,810,965, forward strand.
TGAACAGCACTAAGTAAAATACAAAGACTGAACTGTTCAAACAGAGTGAGGGATCTGTATACATGGAGAACAAGGGAAAGATAAGTGGTTAATGATTCATAAGATTAGCTTCAACATGAAGTCCTTTGAAATGTAAAGGTCAGCCACTTGGCAAGAAGGAGTGAATTACTACCTAGACTGAGTAGAGTCAGCCAGGTCAGTTATACGTGACTGCTGTCGTAAGTACAATTTTTTCCTGGTAACAAATGTTTTACTTCTTCACACGTACTTCCATAAACAAATGGTTTAGATCCTGACCTTTTGCTCTCTAGGAATACATGTTGGCCCCATCATTTTTATGTGTGATGTGAATGCCTTTAATTTGAAACTTTTCTGTTTACATAGCCACTGCTATTCTTAATTTTATTGATAATAGTTGATTTCCTGAGATTTTTACAATTTCTCCAAATATTTATGCATTTTAAAGTTTGAAGAATGACATGTACACATGTATGCAAAACGGATCATGTTTGCAAATAGTTGTGTTTTTCAGTGGCAAGTTCCAGTTATATGAACTGTTAATTCGTTCTCTATGCATTTGTTTTTCTAAAACTCTAAGCCAGTTTTGCTCTGCTTTTGTTTATTTTGCTATGTTTCAGTGATTCTTAGAATTTAAGGGATAACAAACTAATTAATACTATATTCTGTTCTTTCTTGTAAAGAAATATGTCCATAGACATTAATCAGTTATTTAAATGAAACAAAAAACGTTTCTAGGTATATTGTTACTATTATCATTGAAAACCATTCATGAAAACTGTGCTGTGGGTAGGACACTTGGAGAGGTGCATAAATTGAAACAAAAACAATTATAAAAACATCAGTTCAGACCTTTGACATATGGAAAGTTTCCATAAGGAAGGAAGTATTCACATGTTTGCTTCAACTTTTTAACTTATTCCAAACAAAACTTTGAATAATTACCATAGTACAACAGCTGTCGAGTTTTATTGGCAGTGTTGACTTAAGTTTGAACAAACAATTTGCTCAATTTATTCTTACTTTCTGTTTCTACGTGGGCAAATTAGGCCTATAGTTACTCTGGCAAAATTAATATTTCCCTTCCCTCTTGCTAAATACTCTCTACTTATTTTTCCATAGTATTAATTTTCTTTTATTATGGCATATGTATATTACTTATCATGTTGGTTGCTTGTTGGCTTCCTTCTTATCTAAATCTTAAGTTCCCGGGTCTGGTATCTATTTGTATGTATCTATCTATCTACCTACCTATCTATATCTACCTATTTATTGATGTATTTGTGTATTTCCTTGCTCACAGTAAGTACTTTATAAATATTTTTTCACTGAGCTACAGCAGTGTTATTACTGATGTCCTGTTATTAAAATGTATAAGCTAGTGGGACTAATTAACATTCAATAAACTGCATGCATGCAAATGTGCATTACTAATAATAATATAGAATTTCTTGTCCAGTCATCCCCCACAGCCCTTTCTTACTTTTTCTGTAGAGAAACTACCTAATTATTTTTCTACATTGGTTTGTGCCATTCATTTATTCTCTTTTAAGACCTGTGTGCTTTCTCCTACAGTTCAATCTTCATTATAATTAGATGGTAAATACCTGAAAGTGGGAATTCCAGTTATCTTCTTTAACTCCTGGATGGTCTAAAAAAAATGTCTGTTTCTGAGTTGAAAATTCAGGTATTTTGACACTATTGTAATGTTGAATTAAAATTTGCGTATATTCAAGTATATTTTATTCTTTTCAGTAACAGTCTTTATGTTAACCCAGGATTATTCTTCACATGAAGCAATCGAAAGATTCAGTTAGTCCCGAGAAAGCAAGATTCACTTTAGACATGGAATATTTAAAATTTTTAAGTTTATATTTTAAATTTTCCTTTAAAACTTTCTTTCAAAATCTTGCTCTTCTTTCAAGCACTAGATGTCTCCCTAGCGCTGTTCTCACTTTGTCCCCTAATCACATGGATTAATGCAACCCAAATTTAGGCTGAAGACTGGGACAGGGAGACATTAATGTGTCCAGTGGTGGTTCTGAGGAAGCAGGGACATTCTCTGTAGTGTGTACCCCCTTAGAAGCTATGCATCTATCTGGCAAAATTTTAGATGTGATTCCTATTTACAGATATAACTAATAATATTATTGTGCGTTTATAAAGTGGTAGAAAGAGAATAGAAGCCTCTTACAAACGTTGTTTCATTCTGTCCTCACAAAAATTGTGTTAGGCAGGTATTTTGTTCACTTTTTACAACTGAAGAAGCTGAGGTCTAGAAATGCTATGAAACATTCCTAAGTTGACAGAACAACTGCTGACCAACCCTACATTCCCTTACAGAGTCTTTGGTTTGAAGTCCATTGTTCTTTAATCTGCATAAAATCTGCTTGGATAATGAGAGTTCACTTTTACATGGTTCCTTATCACAAATAACTTTGAAGTACTGTGGATCTATTACATCTTTCGTCTATTACAACACTGAACATACAAAGTGTACCTTGAGCCATCTCAAGATAGGTGCCAGTGCTTTTCCCTCCTTCAGCAATATAAGGATGCTATAATTTTAATTTAATGCTTTTAATTATTCCACAAAAGCAAAACCAGGTGCCCTATGGTAACTAACATCTTTTGTCTAATACTTCTAAATTAGCCTAGATGCTCAAATAATATCTAGGGGTGAGATTGCCCTCCCTCCCTTTGCTCTGAACCTTGGGTAACCCTGCTTTGTGATTAGCTCCGCAGAGGCATACGTGTGGGCCTACATTCCTCGGCGCACTTTGCTTGCTGGCAGGAGAAACATTTCATTTCCTGACGGGAGAAAGTTATCTTTAAAGGAAGAGTCCCATTCTTTCTATTGTTACTCTAAGATTCCCTCAATGGTTTCAATCTCAATAAAGTACAAAAAGGACTCTGTTAAGTTCTGGTAAAATAAATATATATAGGAAATGTTCCTTCTCATTAGTTTGTGTATTTTACGTGCTAATAAATCAGTCTCCTTTTCCTATGTTGGTAACACCCATGTCATTTTTACAATTAGGTTTCAGTAAAGTGATTGGTATCTTGCTTTTCTTAAAAAGCATATGTAAATATACAAAAATGTGAAATTTATCAGTAGTTCTAGATACTTTACAATTAGAAATTTTAAACAGATATAAAACTCGTAACTAATTTGAATATTGTATGCAAAGAATATATAGAAGCCTGTTATTGGCTAGAATTTAAAGTCCTGAATATTTAATAAAGTTTCAAATTACTCTGTTTTAATGTAAGAGTGTTGCTTTTGAATAATGGAAGGGATTAATGTGATCTTTTTATTATATAGGAAGGAGATTTAAATAAAAGCCTTATATTTTCATGAAGCATTCCAATTATTCTTATTTTAGTTTTATGTACAAAAATATGCCAATGTCCAAAAATTTACTAAACAGAACTTTAGATGTTAACTTTAGACATTTAAATAAAAGCCTTATATTTTCATGAAGCATTCCAGTTATTCATGTTTTAGTTTTATGTACAAAAATATGCCAATGTCCAAAAATTTACTAAACAGAACTTTAGATGTTAAGTGATCCATTATTTTTACAACATTCTTGGGATTCTTTTATTTTTTTTCCCTTTTCAGAGTAATCTACAATTACATAGCTTCCTATTTTCTTTTTTATATTGTATTCAGTTCTCTACTTTTATGCTGATAGGGATTTCCCTCATAGTTGAGGGCATGGTCTTTGGAAATGAACCCATGTTTGAATCTCTGTTTATTGCTGTGTGACTATTGGGAAGTTACCTCTCTGAAGCTCCATTTCCTGTCTATTAAATCTTGATTAAAATACCCATAGTTGCAAAATTGATAGGAGATGCAACAATGTTGGCAAAGTATTTGACTGAAAGCTTGATATATGGTAAATGGTAAATTACTGCCCCCATTTCCATTAGCGGCACTTCTCTAGAGAACATACCTGGTGTTCTCCCAGCTTTCTAGTGTTTTTGGCTACTCATCCATCAATAAAAAGCATTTAAAATACCTCTTTAGAGAGTATCACAGGGAAGATAACAAAATCAATATTTTACCTATGATTTATTGAGGGCAATACATGCATGATTTTTGTAAAACTATTTCAATCTCTTGTGAAGATTATTTATAAAGACAAAGTTTTTGTTTTTTTCTCAAAAAAGTACACATACATCATAAAGGGAAGAATGACATAATCAGCATTATTTTATGCATAGCTGAATTACCACTCACACCCATTATCAGTCATCCCATGGAAGTGCTATTTTTTAAAGAGGAAGAGGAATCGACTGGGAAAAAATTACAACATCATGATGTGTTTGTCTTTAAGATAGTCTTCAGAATAATTGATTGATGGAAAATACACACAGGATGAAAAAGATGGAAAGGAAGTATTTGTCATAGAATCAGAAGACTGTAGGATTAAAGATGAGAAAAGGAAATGAGAAAAAGAGTTAAAAGAGTGAGAATGGAAAAATAGATTTGATTGTTGTACTCATGTTTTCAGTGGCAGCAAATTCAGTAACGAAGGCGTGTCTCTCCTCTTTACACCAGCAATATTGTAGTACAGCAAGCATAGAAACATTTCTCTTTTCCTCTCTGGATGTCTTTTATGTCCCAATAAAACCAAGAGCCCACTGCCATGGAGTAGGTTCTGACTCATAGCAACCCTATAGGACAGAATAGAACTGCCCCATAGAGTATCAAAGGGACACCTGGTGGATTCAAACTACTGACCTTTTGGTGAGCAGACATAGCACTTAACCCAGTATAATCCATATAAAACAAAGATCTGATATTTAACAATCTCCTGAGTATGAGGTAGTATCTGTTATTAAGATTTTTGGAAATATGTGATGATAAATTTGTTAACTATATCAGTATTAATTGAATACTTCATTTTCATGGCAATATTTTTGTGTGATGTAGATATAGTTAAAACAATAGTTTTCTGACAATATATGAGACTAAAGAATATGAGGTATATTTAAAAAAGGAAGAATAAATCAGATTTGAGTTTCTAATACTTAGTTTTAGAGTTTTGGGGGTGTGTAGCTTTTGTACACAGTAATGGAATATAAAAAAAGAATTTTAATAAATAAAATATTACCTTTTTTGTTTTAGAAACATTATTTCAATATTTTATTAAAAAGTGACATCAGTGAAGGTGACATGTGATACTTTCCTTTGAACTTTTTGCCAAATTACTGATAGAAAAAACAATTAGGAGGTGCAGTATTTAAAAAGACTTATTTTTCTTTCCCTTCTTTCTCATCTTGACCACCCTCGTCCTCTACAACACAAACTTGAAGAGAAACTGAAAGAAGTGACATTAGTTGATTTTCAATACTTGGTAACTTTTTCCCTCTGAAAGTTTGGTTTCAAATGCATTTTAAGTCACAAGTGGAATGAGTCAGATGACTTGACTTCAGTTCTCTGATTTTCTGTGTTGACTTCAGAATGACCCTTGGCAAAAACTATTTGGGAGGAGTCCAGTGATGAAATCACAGGAGTTGAAACCTGCTTGTTCAGAACATGACTTTAGCTACTACTGAAAATTTGCCATTTTCTTCAGTTATGAATTCCATGAAAGACAGCAAAGAGAGCTGGAACCCAGTCTTTGAGACAACCAGGATGTACTTGAAACTAGTTATCAGTTAGCTTGTGTGTGTTTACAGAGTATCAAGTGATCATTCTCACTTTTTTCTAACATTTTATTTAACCAGATGTCATTTTTATCCTAGATAGTTGTCAAATTGCTACCCCCCCCATGTATGTGCCATATTGGCCAATCAATGACTACAATACTGTGTGGTTGCCCTGCATTTTGTGATCTGATTATTCTTCATTTTGTGATGTGTCATAAATCCTAGCTTTTGTGCCTGTGGTTATGGTCCCATTTGGAGGTGAGCTTGCCTTTATGTTAATGAGACACTATCAGGACACTTTAATGAGGAGGGAGGAGGTAGGCAACGCTTACACAGATCACAGCCCTGAGCTGATATAAGGGGAGTTTCTCTGGGATGTGGCCTGTATCACTTTATCTTTCAAGTGATGAGAGGAGAGAGAAGTGAGCAGAGAGAAAGGGACCTCAGTACCATCTGAAAAAAACAGCTGAGAGTGGAGTACATCCTTAGGACCTGGGTCCCTGTTCTGGGAACCTCCTAGACCCAGGGGAAGTTTGATGTCAAAACACATGTAGATCTCCAAGGAGTACTGGGCCCATAGATTTTGAAAGGTGACAAGGACCTGCAGGTAGGTGTATTTCACAAACAGAAATTTCTTTTCTTACAGTTTTTTTCTCCTCAGATCTGGAGGAAGATTCTTGTCTCTTGTGAACTTCTGCTCCTGTGTGATCGTCCTGTGGCTTGGCATTTCTCTTCCCCATCTCTGCTTGCTTGCTTGTCCTAATCTACTCTTTTTAGATCTTGCAAGAGATTGACTAAGAACACATCCTACACTAATCCTCCCTGATTAACATAACAAAGACAATGCATTCCCATATGGGATTGTAACCACAGTATAGGTGTTAGGAAACCCTGGTGGTATAGTGGTTAAGTGCTACCACTCCTAACAAAAAGGTCGACAGTTCAAGTCTACCAGGCGCTACTTGGAAACTCTATGGGGCGGCAGTTCTATTCTGTCCTGTAGGGTCACTGTGAGTCAGAACTGACTTGATGGCGTCAGGTTTAGTTTTTTTCTAATAGATGTCAGATTTAACAACATGTATTATTTAATGAAACTGTTTGATGTGTAACAGATATATTTACTTTATTCCTGAAGGGTGTTTTCATTGTATATAAAATTCTAGGTAACAATTAATTAATTAATTTTTAGCACTTTAAAAATATTGTCTCATTGTCTTCTAACCTCCAGGGATTCTAATATTTGCGTTCCTTTATTTAATGTGTTTTTCCTTCTGGCTTTTTTTTTTTTAAATAACTTTAGTTTTGTCAGTTTCACTGTGCTATGTTTGGATATGGTGGTTCTTTGGCTTTCAACTGTTTTGAAGTTTGTTGAGCTTCTTGAATCTTTGAATTTGTGCTTTTCACCAAATTTGGGGAAGTTTGCAGCCACTTTGTCTTTAAATAACTTTCTGTATGAATGTCTTTCACCTCTACTTCATAGACTTCACTGAAACAAATAATGAGTCTTTTAATACTGGCCTGTTCATTTTTGTCTTTAATCTTTCTTCTTACTGTTTTTGGGATAAAATTTTTATCTATTTTTTAAATTAGATTTTTGTTATTGTACTTTAGATGAAAGTTTACAGACCATATTAGTTTCTCATTAAACATTTAATGCAAATATTCTTTGTGATATTACTTGCTAACCCCATAATATGTCAACACTTTCTCAATATTGGGTTCCACGTTAGCAGCTTTCCTGTCCACTCTTACCTTCTAGGCCTTGCACCTGTGATGCTGTGCCCATTTAGCCTGGTTTTGTTTTGTCCATCTATCTAATCTTTGGCTGAAATGTCAATCTCAGGAGTGACTTCAGTACTGAATTTAAAGGGTGACCACAGGCGATACTTTCAAGGTTTTTCCATTCTGTCAGACCAGTAAGTCTGATCTTTTTTTGATGAGTTACGGTTTGGTTCTCATTTTTTTCTGCAGTTCTGTCCACATCCCTCTTTTATGATCTCTGTTGGAGCAATTGGTGGTATTAGCCAGGTACTGCCTAGTTGTACTGGATTTAATCTGTGGTGGTTGTGGTCCATCAGTCCGTTGGACTAATACTTTCCCTTGTGTCTGGTTCTCTTGGTTCTCCGTTTTGCCAGATGCCGTGGGACCAGAAGAGCATCTTAGCTGGCTGCTCACAAGCTGTCAAGATCCCAGATGCTACTCACCAAAGTAGGATGTTGAACATTTTCTTTATGGACTATGTCATGCCAATTGAGCTAGAAGTCCTTTGAGGCCACAGCTCTCACACACCTCAGCCTGGTAATTTGGTCTTCAGGGAGTTTCGATGGTTTAATGCAGCCTGCATGACTTTACCTTGATCAAGTTGTGCTGACTGTTCCAGTATTGTGTACTGTCTTACCTTCACCTAAGTTACTGTGTCTCTATTGTCCAATGTTTTAGTTAATTTCTAATGTTTTTTCCCAGTCTGTAGGTTTTATTTTACTCCTTTTTTTCCTTTTGATGAAGTATTTTGATAAGTATGAGTGTTTAGTTTTTAGAAGAGACTAGTTATCTAGTTTATCTTCTGTTTTTTGAGGGGTTTTTAGTTAAGGTTTGTATACTGTTAATAGTAAGCATTAGGGCATCTAGAGTTGACCCTGATTTTCTTTCCAAGGTCTTTTATACTTTTGGGGTTTCTATGTAGGTCTTTGATTCCTTTTGAATTAGTTTTTTTGTATATGGTATGAACTGTGGGCCCTGTTTCATTTTTTTGCAGATGAGCATCCAGTTTTGCCAGTGCTGTCTGTTAGGAGGACTGTCATTTTACCATTTGATGGACTTGGGGACTTTGTCAAATCAGATGACCATAGGTGGATGATTTTACATCTGAGTTCTGAATTCTGTTTCACTGGTCAATGTGTCTATTTTACCATTGCCAGGGTGTTTTGACTACTGTAACTGTCTAATAGGTTCTGAGGTCTGGTAGTGGCAGTCCTACTTTCTTCTTTTTCTTCAGTAGTATTTACTTACTGGAGGCCTCCTTTGATTCCATATAAAGTTAATGACCAGTTTTCCCATCTCGTTAAAGAACACTGTTGGTACTTTGATTGCGTTGTATTTGTAGATTGCCTTGGGTAGATCTGATGTTTTCACAATGTTGATTCTACCTATTCATGAGCATGGTATATTTTTCCATTAATATATGGCTTGTTTGGATTCTTGCAGTAATTTTTTGGTTTCCTTTGTAAAGGTCTTTTACATCCCTCATAAGATTTATTCCAGAGTTTCTTCTTTTTTTTAAAGGGGCTATTACAAATGGTGGAAACCCTAGTAGTGTAGTGGTTAAGTGCTATGGCTGCTAACTAAAGGGTCAGCAGTTCAAGTCCGCCAGGTGCTCCTTGGAAACTCTACTTGGCAGTTTTAGCTTGTCTTAAAGGATTTTTGTGAGTTGGAATCGAGCTGATGGCAACAGGTTTTTTTTTTTTTAAATAAATGGAGATCTATTTTTTAAGTTCACTGACATTTTCCTCTGTAACCTTTTTTTTGTGTCGAACCCATGTAGGAAAATTTAAAGATTCAAATACTATATTTTTCAGATTTAAAATTCCCATTTGGATCTTTTTCTTTTGTAAGTAGTTTCTACTATTCTTGTTAGAAGCAAAGATGATGAAACCTTGGCTCACGTACTTGGGATTTGTTATCAGGAGACACCAGTGTCTGGAGAAGAACATCCTGCTTGGTAAAGGAGAGGATCAGTGCAGAAGAGGAAGACCCTAAATGAGATGGATTGACACAGTGGCTGCAACAGTGGACTCAAACACAGCAATGACTGTGTGGACGGTGCAGGATTGGGCAGGGTGTCATTCTTTTGTATATAGCGTTGCTGTATACAAAATGATCCTTAACAACAGCATCAACTTTTCTTCTAGAAACATCTCTCTTTCCATTTATTTCAAAAGCATTTATTGGAAACCCTGGTGGCATACTGGTTAAGTGTTATGTTTGCTGACTATAAAGGCTGACAGTTCGTGTCCACCAGGCCCTCCTTGGAAACTCTGTGGAGCAGTTCTATTCTGTCCTGTAGCATTGCTGTGGGTCAGAATTGACTTGACAGCAGTGGACAGTAGACTGTGGAGGCTAGTTATAATAGCTACTTTAGAGTCTTTATTACAACATTTGGATTGTCTCAAATTGACAGTTTTTGACTGTTAGCTCCCTGGAAAGCTAATCAAATTTTTGGGAATTTTTTTGTGTTGATTTATATTTTGAACATTTTGAATAATATATTGTTGGACTTCGCACCTTAAAAATCATCTAAAAATGTTGACTTCTTTTTTTTTTTACCCAGTCATCAATATGGTTAAATCGAGACCACAGGTTCTATCTTACCTGTTGGAAGAATGGTTCCAAAGTCAGTTCACATTTTAAAGCTTTTGCTGCACTATACGAACATTCAGGAATTAGTCTTGGGCTTTAAGACTGTTTCATAGATCAGTTCTTGTAGCATTTATTATGCTTGTTTGGATGCATTGCATACTGACACCGATTTGGCGTTTGCTGTTAGGTACCGTCAAGATGGTTCCAACTCAGAGCAGCCCTACATGGAACAAAATAAAGCAGTGCCTAGTTGTGTGCTATCCTCATGATTGCTGCTGTGTTTCAGCCTATTTTTGCAGCTACTGTGCTAGTCCATCTTGTTGAGAATCATCCTCTTTTTCACTGACCCTCTACTTTATTAAGGTCAGTGTCCTTCTCCAGGAACTAGTTTCTCCTGATTGTATGTCTGGAGCAGATGACACAAAGTCTCACCATCCTCTCTTCTAAGGAGCATTCTAACTGTACTTCTTCCAAGACAGATTTTTTTTTTTCATTTTTTTGGCAGTCCATAATATATTCTCTTTTTCCCCCAAACTGCAATTCAGACACATCAATTCTTTTGTGGGTCTTCCTTATTCCTCGCCCAGCTTTTCCATGTCTATGAGGCCATTGAAAATACTATGCCTTGGATCAAATGCACCTTAGTCTTGGGAATTAAGTCATTGCTTTTCAACACTTTCGGAAAGTCTTTTTGCAGCAGATTCACCCGGTGCAATGTATTGTTTGATTTTTTTTGACAGCTGCTTCCATAGGTGTTGATTGTGGATCCAAGTAAAATGAAATCTTTGACAATTTCAGTCTTTTCTCCTTTTAACATGACGTTGCTTATTGGTCCAGTTGTAAAAATTCTTCTTTTCTTTATGTTGAAGTGTAATCCATACTGACCATCATCAGTAAGTGCTTGAAGACTTCTTCACTTTTAGCAAGCAAGGTTGTGTCATGTGTGTATTGCAGGTTGTTAATGAGTCTTCCTCCATCCTGAAGCCACATTCTTCTCCTATAGTTCAGCTTCTTAGGTTACTTACTCAGCATACAGATTGAATAAGTATTGTAAAAGCACAGGGTAAACCTGAGAATTCCCTTTTTAATTCTCTCTATTTAGGATTTTTCCCTCACTTCTCTGGTTCCTTGGGGCCCCTGTTTTGCAGTTTCCTGGTCATAAAAGTAAGCTTCTTTCAAAGTTGCTGCTTTGCATACCATTGAAAAGTTCTGTGTTACTTGCCCACACTGGGAGAAATAGTAAGCAAAAACACAGAAAATAAAAATACTGAGATTCCTCCATAGTCTGCACAACAGTCTCGTTTATCTAGTTTCTCTATCCCAAAAGACAGATTTTTCTCAAGTTTTAAATGACTACACCTCACATTGCTGCCTCAGTAGCAAGCCTGTTCTGTTTCTGGTCCTGACCTCAGCAGCAGAGTCAGGAAACTAAGATAAGAGAGAAGAAAATATATGGGTATTTTCGCTCATGCTCTCTGGTCAAATCAAAACTACAGTGAGCTACCATCTCACCTTAACAAGGCTGTCATTAATCCAAAAAATGTTGTTGTTAGGTGCTCTCCTGTTGGTTCCAACTCATAACAACCCTATGCACAACAGAATGAAACACTGTCTGGTCTTGCCTCCTGCCCACAATAATTTTATGCTTATGGCCATCATTGCAGCCACCGTATCAATCCATCTTGTTGAGGGTCTTCCTTTTCTTCACTGACCCTCTGCTTTACCAAATGTGATATGCTTCTCAAGGGACTGATCTCTCCTGACAACGTGTCCAAAGTTGACACAGTCTATGGATGGTAAGGGGAGATGTGTGCAGATGCCAAATTAACATGGGGTGGACTGTGGTAGTAAGACTGCCAGTGTGTCTGGACAATGATTCTCCATGTTTGGCAGCTGTGTCAGGTGGCAGGGGCAGGGCCTGTGGTGGCTTCCATCCCCTCATCTCTCATCTCTCTGCAATCCACCACCTGCTTCCTGTCTGCTCACATTGCCAGCCACTACTGCTTTCTTTTTGCCTCTGGTTCCTTGATCTGAACTAGCAACTGCTGGATTCATCAACCCTTCCAACTGGCAAGTGAGTCTCCTGTTTCCTGACCTGCTGACCCTGGTTTCACCAGCCCTTGCAGCTCTGTGAGTCAGCAGAGACCTTGCAGCTTGGGATCCACCTACCTCCACAGCCGGTGATCTGACATGCCGAACTTGGGTTCCCCAGCTCCTGCGGCCACGTGAGGCTTATGCCAAGACTTGGGATGTTCAGCTTTTGTAATTGTGTGAGGTGTTCCTGTATATAAACCTTTCCTCATGTTACTGGCTTTGCTTCCCTAGAAAACCCAGCCTAACACAACCATATTTTCCAGCTACTGATCCTTCTTCTTTGTTTCCAACACTTTTGCATTCCAGTTACAAGCCACTATCAATGCATCCTCTCTGCATGCTCCATCTATTTTGGACTTCAGAGCTGGTAAAAATCTTCAGTTTCTTCATCTTTGGCCTTAGTGGTTGGTGCATAAATTGGGATAGTAATTGTATCAACTGGCCTTCCTTGTAGGCGTATGGTTATGTAGAGGGTCAGTGAAAAAGAGGAAGACCCTCAACAAGATGGATTGATACAGTGGCTGCAATGATGGCTTTAAACATAAAAATGATTGTGGGCATGGCGTGTGTTTCATTCTGTGTGCATAGGGTTGCTTTGAGTTGGAACCAACAGGACAGGATGTTATACTATCACTGGCAGCATTGTACTTCAGGACAGATCGTGAAATATTCTTTTTGATAATAACGCAACATCATTCTTCTTCAAGTTTTCGTTCCCAGCATAGCAGACTGTATGACTGTCTGACTCAAAATGGCCCATACCTGTCCATTTCAGCTCACGAATGCCTAGGGTATCTGTTTATGTGTTCCATTTCACTTTTGAGAGTTTCCAGTTTTCCTAGGTTTGTACTTCCTGCATTCCATGTTCCAATTATTAGTGGATGTTTGTAGCTCTTTCTTCTCATTTTGAGTTCTGCCACACCAGCAAATATAGGTCTCAAAGGCTTTACTCTGTCTCTGTCATCAAGGTAGATTCTATTTTGAGAAGACAGCTCTTCCCTGGCCATCTTTTGCGTGCCTTCCAACCTGGGGGGCTCATTTTCTAGCACTGTATCTGATGATGTTTTGCTGTTATTTGCCAGGTTTTCATTGTCTTATTCTTTTCAGAAGCAGACTGGCAGGTCCTTTTTCCTAGTCTGTCTTAGTTTGGAAGCTCAGCTGAAACCTATCCACCAAGGGTGACTCTGCTGATATCTGAATACTGGTGGCATAGCTTCTAGCATCTCAACAGCACACAAACCCCCACAGTACAACAAACTGACAGGCAGGGAGTTACTTTGGGTAGAATAGACATTTTCATGATGTTGTGTGTACTATCCATTAGTAAGGTAGCGTTCTCACCCTACGTGGGTCTCTTTTGGTTTCTTGCGATAGAATCATGTAATTTTCTTTGTGTAGGTCTTTTGTGTCTCTGGTTAGTCTTGTTTCTAAGTATTTGATCTTCTTGGAGACTATTGTAAATGGTATTGGTTTGATGATTTCCTCTGGTGTTCTCTTTGTTGGAGTAAAGAAATTCAACTGATTTTTGTTGGTTTATCTTGTATCCCAACACTCTGCTGACCTCTTGTATTAGTTTGCAGTAAAATTATTACAAGCTGATATTCCAAAGTAAGTAGTTAAAAAGTAAAAAGTTAAAAACCGTATGCTTCTCAGTGGTATAACATTAATCCCATTAAATATAATGATGTCTGTCGTTGCTGAAAAGTCTGGACATCAGTGGATGAGGTGGTTATTGTTGTTCTTGTTGGGTGCTGCGGAGTTGATTCTGACTCGTAGTGATCCTGTTTACAACCGAGTGAAACACTACCCAGTCCTGTGCCATCCTCACAGTTATTGCTTTGCCTGAGCCCGTCATTGCAGCCACACTGTCATTCCGTATCATTGAGAGTCTTCAATGGTAAATCCACTTATGTTTGATTTAAAGTAGGCTTAGTGTATTTTTACTGAAAAATAGTAGCTCTTGTGCCACAAGTTCTGTATACTAAAGTGATATTTGTGAAATATGCGTTGCTTTTGGAGGCAGTTCTACTCTGTGTTATAGGGTTGCTATGAGTTGAGAATGAGCTAGATAACAATGGGTTTGGATTTTTTATTTTTTTTGGCTCTTTCTTTGTTTGTTCATTTAGAAATGTATATGGTCTTAGCATTGAGTTAGGGCAATGGTCCTACACTGGGAAAACAACCAGGACCTCTTCCTTGGATGTCATTTGTAAGATCAAAAGAAAATGAAAAATCATCAACAAAATAAGTGAGATAATTTTTAATATTGAATATATATTTTCATATATTTAATCTTATATCTCAAATTTAATATTGAATATACTCAACAGTATCTAACAACAACAGCAATATTGTTTGAAATGTTTAAACTGAATCTAGCCTTTTAAGCCTTCTGATTACTCTACCAAGTGCACCTAAAGGTGCTGAATGAACTGGCACAGCCACCCCCTTTTTCTCTTTACTCTTGTCCCAGGTTGATTGTCATTGATTTTGTTTAAATTGTTGTCTAGACTATTTTGGCAGCAGATCTTTTTTTTTAATGTGATGGAAATGTGAAGAGGAGTATATCCTTATCCTATAAGGATAGGATCCAGAGGAAAAATGTATGAATTTGAATTACCATAAGGTTTATGTATGTAAAATGAATATTACAGTAATTATGGAAACAGCAAGAGCACTATGAGTTCTGGCTGTAGGGACTGCAAAACTGAGGAGAGTTTGGCAACATAAGGCTAAGTGTTCTGATTCAGAAGCATATAATTGCAGAAATTTATTGTAGACAGGACAAATATACTCAAAATCACTACTACATGTAATTAAACATTGTGACTTCTGTGGGAAGAGAGTTTTGTCCAATTTTGTAAACTCTGATGGGCTTCTGGGTACTGTTTTCTCCTCTCTGTTGGCATTCAGTGTTTCAGTAAAACTTATCCAGTGTGAGTGTTCCTGAAATGCCATTGTGATCAGCTTAGCAAACTTAGTTCTTGCAAGCTAGAGCGAGAAGTTATTTAAGGAAGTTTAATTGTTCTATAACTTTTCAGTGTTTAAACAATTATTTCTTAGAAAAAAATATGTGTAGTATAAACTTAATTTTTTGGTCTCTCCTAAACATAGTCAGAAACCTTGCTGGTATGATGGTTAGGTCCTACAGCTGTGAACTGCACAGTTTGCAATTGGAATCCATCAGGCACTCCTTGAAAACTCTATGGGGCAGTTCTGCTCTGTCCTATAGTGGCACTATGGGTGGGAATCAACTCTATGGCAACGGGCTTGTTTTTAATGCAATCGTTTCTTCAAGAAGAGTTTCAGTTCCTATTTTAGGGCTCTTAGAGAAAAGTATTGTTTAATTCAGGATTAGGATGAGTGATCCTGGGTAAGCTATATAGCTGTTTGGATAAGACTTTAGTGGAATCCTAAAGGTCATAACAAAATTATTGATAATCTTCATAATGATTTGGACTGGTTAAAACTGAAAGATTCAAAACTTCTGGAAATTTATAGATAAAAAATGAAATTTTAGGAAGAACACAAAAATTTTGTGATCAGAAAGCTTGTTACCGAGACATAAGTAATACCCAGTTGAGTCTTCTTATCAAAGCAAACTTAATCAGCTGTAATTATCCCCACTTAACAAGTGAGAACCCTATAGCTTAGATAAGTGATAGACAATGGACAGAGGTATATACAGTAGATACTTGAGAGAAAAGTCAAGAGTTAGAATCTACTTCTCATTTTTAAGCCCCATTTCTTCCTAATACACCCTGATGTCTCCCAGAGGCAATACAAAATGAGAAAATATTGTCCCTCACCCCCTTGATATACTGAGTGACTATTGTTGAATAAGTAGAAAAATGCCAAAACAAACACAGCAAAAGATTTCTTTCCTTTTCTTTCTGTGTTTTTCCAGCTGATGTAAAGTTTTGATGTTAAAACTAAAAATGAAGTTTCCATCAGATAGAAAACTCCTCAGCAAAAGAACCAAGTGTTCTTCAAGGGAATCTCACTTATTTATTTTTCTGTAACAGAGCACTCTACCCCCCTCAACACTGATGAAGTGAAGCTAAAAGAGCAAAACAGGGTAAAACCAAAGCAAACAAAAAATAACTGCTTTTGAAAAGCTGCAAGCAGTGCAGTATATGGAGATCTGACTTCACCGTTTAGGTGATGCTCTTTTCCAGACAGCTTCCCCTGAGCCTGAGCCTCTTGAGTTGAACAAATGTAAACGAAGTACCAACCACTGCCAAGCCAAAGCAAATTGACAGTACATATTGTTGAGTGTGTGTTTAGTCAGGGTCACGTTTCTTTAGACTTGTTGATTCTTTGGGGACATATTTCATTTCTTTTTTTTTTGGAGATGTATTATTTGTGTTCAGTCTGAAGGATGGACTAGAATTGGGCCTGGCTAGAATTATTGACATTCTTAATAGACATTTTGTAAAATAACTACTGTGTTATATAAATAAACAGGTTATATTGCCCCACTAAGCTGCTTATATAAACGGCTTATATAAATGCTTATAAATTGCATTGCTAAAATGATATTGTGGCTAATACGTGGAAAAAGAAGAACCATTTCACTCTCCAATATGTTAAATCAGATATAAACAGAAAAGTAGGTATAAAATCAGCTACCAAAGACCAAGAGATGTAAACTTTGTCAGAGCAACAGTCCGTCTATGCACAACAGAGATTTTATGCAAGTGTTACCCAAGCATTATACATATTCTAGGTGGATTATTTGGTACCCCCTTAGTGACTGTTGGAGTCCTTGGGTGGTGCAAATGATTGACATGCATGGTGGCTTGTTGAAAGACTAGAAGTTGTAGTCTATCACCTGAATTGAAAGACCTGACTTAGAGAAAATTAGCCACTGAAAACTCCATGAAGCACAGTTCTACGTATCACACATCGTGTACTTTAAGTTGAACTTAACAGGCAATTGTTTTTTATAGTGCCTAAGATACTCCAGAAACCCTCTTGTTTAACAACTACAACTGGTTACCCAAAAGTCAGCAGTTTGAATTCACCAGGTGCTCTTTGGAAACTCTATGAGGCAGCTCTGTTCTGTCCTGTAGGGTCATTATGGATTGAAATTGACTCAATGGCAAAAGATTTTTTTTTTTTTGGTTTTGTTTTGTTTTTAATTTAAAATAGTGTAGCTTGGGCTCATTAAAGAATTGAAAGGTCAACTAGGTCTGAATTTGCACTTTTTCAGAATGAACGTACAAATCTACTTCCCTTTCAGAGAGCAAGACCTAAAACCATATTACAGTAAACAAAAAAACAAACCCACTGTTGTCAAGTCACTTATGACTCATAGTGACTCTATAAGACAGAGTAGAATTGCCTCATAGAATTTCCAAGGAACACCCAGTGGATTCAAACTGCCAGCCTTTCAGTTAGCAGCCGTAGCACTTAATTCAAACAGATATTGATTTGTTCAACTAAGGAACTGATATAAGTGACTGTTCGAAACATCTTACTTGGGTGATAAGACGTACAGGTTGTCTGAAGGACTGGCAAATTTGAACTAAAACAGTACACTGCTGGCTAGTTACATATCCTTTAATAAGCCATTGCATTACTAAGTATGCCTAAATTTAAGTATATCCTTGTTGCCTGAAATACCTTGCTAACTGAGGCAGCTGATGGCTCAACTGAAGAGTAGCTAAGACAGAAATCTATGGGAAGGTCAGACAGGCCTGACATCATACTTTAAGAGAGATTGTAAAAATAGATTTAAACTGGACTTGGTACTTCTCATCATGCACGTAACTGCTTATGTCCGTGGTGACAGTATTTAAAACCAAATTATGCAGATGTGCTAGTGATGAATTGTTGTGTTCAGATGTAAATTGTCTAATCTATAGAGTTGCTATGAGTTGGAATCAACTCGATGGCAGTGAGTTTGGTTTTTGGTTTAATCTCCTCAAAGAGTTGTGGTGGTACAGTGGTTAAGGGTGGGCGGCTAACTGAGTGGTCAGTGATCTGGATGTAGCAGCCATTCCTCAGAAGAAAAGGCCTGACAATTTGCTCCTGTAAAAATTACAGCCTAGGAAACCCCAGGGGGAAGTTCTGTTGGAACTGACTTGATAAATAGGACACAACAACCATCTTGCTATTGTGGGTTTGGGCTTGCTGTATGAAATAAGGATTGTATCTGTTTCATTAAACATTTATTCATTATAGTGACTCTTATAAGTAGCTGGCACATAATTAGGTGCCTTCCCCATAAAGAAGATATAGTTTACATAACAATAAAATAAAGAATTTTATTGACAGATTTATACACCTGTATAGTTATTACACCCATCAAGATATAAAACATTGGTGGGGATTGACAAATATATACACTTGTGTAATTACTACCCTAGTCAAGATAAAGAACACTTCCATGGCTCAGAAAGTACCTTCATGCCCCATGTCATGGATTGAATTGTGTCTCCTGCAAAATTGTTTGTATCCATGTGGCTTGGTCATGATTCTTGGTATTGTGTGATTTTCCTCCATGTTGCAAATACTGCGTCTACAATGTTAAGGAGGGAGAATGGACGACAGTTCGGTTGGTCATGCAGGATTCATCTACGTGATTGTGTTATATCTTGAGGCAATCTTTGGGGATATAAAAGAAAGAAGCAAGCAGGGAAACCGGGGGACCAATACCACCATGAAAGTGGTGCCGGGGCACAGCACATCCTTTGGACCCAGGGTTCCTGTGTAGAGATACTCCTGTTCCACGAAGACTGATCAGAAAGGCTGACAGAGAAAGCCTTGCCCTGGAGCTAACACCCTGAATTTGGAATTTTAGCCTGTCTTACTGTGAGAAAATAAAACTTCTTTGCTAAAGCCATCTGTGTGTGGTATTTCCGTTACAGTGTCACTAGATGACTAAGACCTCATTCTAGTCCATCTCCGTACTTCCCCAGCTCAGGTAGCTATTGCTTTCAATTTTTGTCTGTAATAACAATACAATGTTTACTGTTGGGACTGTTTTCTTTAACTCATTATGATGTATTTGAGATTCATTGAAATTATCATTGTATCAATAGTTTGCTCTTTTTTTTATTGCTGACTAGTATTGCATTGTGTGACTCCGCCACTTTTTTTTTTTTTTTAATTCACTGCTGATGA
Source organism: Heterohyrax brucei (assembly GCA_028571685.1). Classification (NCBI taxonomy): domain Eukaryota; kingdom Metazoa; phylum Chordata; class Mammalia; order Hyracoidea; family Procaviidae; genus Heterohyrax; species Heterohyrax brucei. The sequence continues at coordinate 94,830,225 of CM053146.1, forward strand.
ATTTTTATATTGTTTCTACTGTGGGGCTGTAATGAATGAAACTACTGTGAATATTCTTGCACAAGTATTTTTGTAAAGATACATGTCTATTTCTTTTGAGTTAATACCTAGAAGTGAAATTGCTAGATCATAGAAGTGTATGTTTAACTTTATAAGAAACTTTTAAGTGTTTTTCTTGAAATGGGCTGTCAAGTTTACATTATGACTCTGTATGTGAAAGTTCCGTTTGCTCCACATTCTTTGCAGAAATTGCTCTTTAAATCTTTTTAACTTCATTCATTTTCAAAGATGTAACCTAATGTCACAATGTGGTTTTAATTTTACATTTCCTTAGTGACTAATGATATGAACAGCTTTTCATATGTTTATTGGCCATTCGTGTGCCTTCCATTGTGAAATGTCTGATAAGGTACTACCTATTTTAAAACTTGAGTTGCTTGGCTTTCACTGTCAAATTGTAAGAAATCTTAAAAAATTTTTTATTGTGCTTTAGGTGAAAGATTACACAGCAAATTAGTTTTCCATTCAGTAACTTGTGTGTAAATTGTCTATAACGTTGGCTGTAATCTGCATTGTGTGTCAGTACTGTTCCTGTTTCCACTCTGGGTTTCCCTTTTCTGATGGTTCAGTTCCCCTGCCCCTTCTGGCATTCTAATCTTTAGTTTTAGGCAAATGTTGCTCTTGTAGTTTCCTACAGGGAATTGTTCTAAGGAATGCATGCTTCATAGTGCTTATCTATCTATCTGTCTATCTATCATCTATCTATCTTTCTATCCATCCATCCATCACCTCCCTCCCTCCCATATCCACAACTATCCTGTATATGTTCTTAGGTATACTCTAGTGGGATATCCCATACCTGTTTAGCATGCATACCTACCTTTCTGTCTACTTCCAAATTATTATTTGTGATTACTGTTGTTGCAGGATTGAATATGTTACAGTACGTATTGTACTTGCCCCGCATTCTTGCATACTTGTCAGTGTCTTCCTTTGCTCTGGTCATATTGTGCTGACTTCCCCTATCTGATGTGTTGCCTTTGCCTTCAGCAAAATCATGTCTACTATCTGGTTAGTAATTTTCCCTTTCTTCCTCTTTCCCTGCTTGCTAACCATCAAAGAATAATTCTTTCTGTGTGTAAATCTATTCTTTTTATAATAATGGTCTCATACAGTATTTGTCCTTTTGTGATTAACTTATTTCATACAGCATAATGCCCTCCAGATTCATCTATGGCTTGAGATGTTCTACAATTCATGATTGTTCTTTATGGCTGCAGAGTATTCCATGATCTGTATGCACCTAGGTTTATGTATCCATTCATCTGTTGGTGGATACTTAGGTTGTTTCTGATTTCTGCTATTGTGAAAATTGCTGCAGCAAACATCTATGTGTATATGTCTATGCGTGTCACAGCTCTTTTTCTCTAGTATATGTACCTAAGAGTACAATTACTCATAACTATTCAGAGCTATGTTTCTTTATGAAACTGTCCCAGTTCTGAAAAACATACTTGAACATTATCAAATGCAGTACAAAATTTTCATACCTATTAAGATTTTGTACTCACTGAATTACTTTTTCGAATTATCTTTTGATAATTCCCTTAACTTTGACATCTACTTCTCTGAAGAAAATGAGAAATAATTATATGTTTAGCTTGTGAGACAATAATTAGGGAATGTTGGCAACAAGGATGTTTCTCAGTTTAAACATAGCAAATAAGAAACCTGAGGCTCAGACCCTGTGACCTAAGATAGACTCATAGCTGCCTTTGGATCCTCCAGAGTTTCATGTTAGGTTTTCTCTGTAACCCTTGACTCTGACTAAAGGTCACTTTGACCGCATTAGACAACTAGTTAGTTTCTAATGAAAAGTAAAGTATATAACTAATTAATATTAGATATCACTATCTAATATTAATTGTGTTCATATTACTATCTAATATTAATTGGGTTCTTGAAGTGTACATGGCACTGCACTAAAGTTCTGGATATAATACTTCATTTACTTCTCATAACAAAACTTCAAGGTAGGGCAAACTCTTCCCATTTTATAGCTGATGAGATGGAGGCTCAGAAAATCTCTCCATGGTCATAATTGCTGGTAAATGATGGACCTCCAAGTTAAATGCAGAAATTATTGATGAAATAAGTATTTGTGGAGAGTTTGCCTTTGCTAATGTGCTAGCTTTTTCTCTCTCTAGAAATGGGAAAAAAATGACTCAAACATATATTCTGTACTCACAGATGTTAAAGTCTCAGAGAATTTCTTTTCCTTTTGTATTTACAAGAAAATCTCTATGATACTTTGGAGAATTTTAGTAAGTGTCTGATTCAAACAGAGGTGGGACTAGAGAGCATACATATATCTAGCTTTTTTGAGTGTAGGTATCTGATAAACCACTAGATTATAGCCTCAAATATCAGTTAAATGAAACTCTAGGCATAGAGAACATAAGGCATGAAAAGAGAAGACAGGCTAAATTTGAAGACAAAATGAGGGGCTTATACTATAACTATATAATTCATTTTTATGTTTCATTTAATGAGTTAATAGATTGTCATCGCCATTCTATTGTGCCTTTTATCAGCTCCACACCAATAGACTCAAAATTCTTCGTCTTCTGTCTCTGATCTCCGTGTGTGGACAACATCACATACTCATGGATCATGCTAACCATATTCTGTTCCTTGGTTAACTGATTTATTCACTAGTTGCTCATATACTCCCTGCCTCACTCTTATTATTTATTTCTAACAGCTATCCTCAACTCTTTTAAAAGATTCTCGTTAGAGAAAGGTTTGGAAAATGATTGAAATGTTTAGGAAATCAATCAAACAATAACAAATTGTGGCATCAATGACTTCTGTTTATAAACCTGAACTATTTCTCTTCTACTTCTGACACCCTTGTAGCTTCTGATTATCACAGTAGGAAATTTGGAATCTGGTGTTGACTGTGAGAAGGCCAGTTGTATGAGTAGTATATCTAGTGGTATAAGATCTTTTATTTTACTAATTGCAGCAAAACTTCCCACTTAGATTGTGGAGTAATCTGAAAATGCTACTATTTCTGAGAACATACATCTCTTGCCTCAAAAATGTAATAAGGTAAACACTAGCATTTTTTATTTTGACCAGTTATATTCACTAGGTTATTTGACCATATTTTTAAAAAATTTCTTGCAACAATGAGTTTCTGAAAAACTACGTAATGAATGGCTTAGCCATATAATGAATGGATTATTTGCATAAAAACTGGAGTTTTCAGGGCGTGATAATAGTAGTGTGCTAAGTCAGTGGTTATTAAGGATGGGTAATATGTACCTAGTGCTTCATTATATTTATGTGGAGGAGACAGTCTTGAAATATTCATCTTTATAAAAAACAGTCATATGTCTGAAATTAGGGTGTATTTCATCACAAATATTATTTTGATCTATAGGATATAACCTTTAACTTTCTCCTTTTTGTCAGCTTTAAGATCAGATTCTTGGCATGATATGGTAGTATTCCAACATCTAATGAAAGCAGACAATTTTCTTAACTAAAACGAAAAGAAGAAAAAACTGAAATGCTTTCAGTTTCACTTAGCTTTTAAACTATTCTTCATTAGTGTATCTGCTTATCTGCCTAAAATCTGATAACCTGCCATGTATAAACACTAATTTATTCATTAGTTTTTTTAAAAAAATGACAGCATGAGCCTAAATAATTGAAACTACCCTTTTTTGTAAGTTAATATTTCTGTATTTGCTTGACTTACAAATACATTTTGAAAGTATAAATTATTGTATAACTACACTATATTTGACCATTTGAATAGAATATGTATGAGGTTGTATCATGTTACTTTTGGCATTTTACACATATATAATTTTTTTCACTAGATAATCCAGCTAATTTTTTTTCATTAAGCTGTCATTTTACTGTGAAAGAGAATGTAAATTGACTGTGTCCTCACAGAACTTTTATTATCTACTGAAGAATACAGACAAATAAACAATAATGCAGTGTGACATATGCTATAAATGTAGAGGACTGACAAGCACATAGAAAAAGTATACAATAATCATTTTGTATGGAAGCACAAGACCGTAAGAATAGATACCCTAAGATAAATGATATCATCTTGCTTTGGGAAAAACCAAAGGAGTTCTTATGGATAGGCCAGCATCCTTTTCAGAAGGTTCATTTAAATATTCTCCAGTTAATAGGTAGGTGGATAATTAATGACCCAAAGTTCAAATCCCTAGTTAAATTATAGTTGATATAATTTGAGCCTAAAAATATGTAAAATAGTCATGATCGGTGAGGAATGTGGTTTTATGACTTTGTTTAACCCCACCAAATTTTTAACAGCTCCCTCAGAAGCCCTGTTCCTCTGGCTCTTTTTCCTTCTGCAGCGTTATAGGCAGGTTTCCATCTTTTCTCTTCTTTTCTTTGCCAGTCCAACTAAAGATTGCCAGTATTACTGATCTTTCAAAGTATCAACTTCTGCTTATTGATTTTCTCTATTACTTTTCCGATTTTGATTATTCTGCTCTGGTCTTTGTTATTTTCTTTCTCCTAGGATGTTTAGGCTTAGTTTGCTCGTCTCTTTTTGGTTCCTGGAGTTGTTGAATTGCGCAGTTAATTTGAGATTTTTCTTCTTCTTTTTTTTTTATGTAGGCATTTATTGCTATAAATTTCCTTCTGATTGCTGCCTTTGCCGCGTTCTGTAAGTTTAGTATGTTGTGCTTTCATTTGTGTTTGAGTCTAAGAAATTTGTGATTTTTCTTTTGATTTTGTTTTCTTTGACCCCTTTGGTAGTTTAAAACTTTATCATTTAATTTCCATATGTTTGTATACTTTTTCTCTTACTGATTTCTAGTTTCACTCCATTGTGTTTAAATTTATAAAGACTTGCTTTGTGGTCTAAAATGTGGTTTGTTCTGGCAAAAGACTCATTTATAATGCAGTAGAATGTGTATGATAGTCTTTTGGGGTGGAGGTTCTATGTATGTCTGTTGAGTCTAGCTGGTTTATAGTGTCATTCAGGTCCCCTGTTTCCTTGTTGATCTTTCTAGATGTTCTGTCCAATGTTGAAAAACGTGTGTTGAAGTCACCAGCTATTTGTCCTTTCAATTCTGTCAGTGTTTTGCTTTATACATTTATGTGCCCTGATGTTGGGCAAATATTTATAATCATCAAAACTTTTTGACTAATTCTTTTTTGTGATAATTTTTAATAGAAAAATACTGAAAATAATCTAAAAACCCATCAATTTGGAAGTGGATAAAAATATATATTTGTACAGTGTCAATTAAAATAATAAACAAGACAGACTCACATGTCAGCATAAATACATCCAAAAGTCATAATACTAAAATAAAAACTCAAATTGCAAAAGAAGATATATTTAGTATGACATTGGGCCATGTAAAATTTTAAAACAATCAACTAGCAATATACATGCTTTTATGAAATGAACATATAATTAAAATGTAAAAATGATGTCAGAAAAGCCAGGATATGATAGAAGGTCCCAGATAAAATGGGAAAAAATACAGAAATTCAAATTCCTCCCCTCCCTCACCCAAAAAAGACTTCCTGACTTCTTGGACTGATAGAGACTATCACCCGAAGATTACCCTTTAAACTTGGAACTGAAGCCACTCACAGAGGCCACCTTTCATGAAAATAACAGATTAGCTTATAACATAAGCAGTGTCACTCCTGAGGAATGTTCTTCCTTAAACAAACAACTATGTGAGACAAAGTAGTCAATATTTACCCAGAAGCAAAGCTGAGAAGTCAAAAAGGGGCAAGGAAGCTAGATAACGGAAATGGAACAAAAAGAACAGAAATAATGAGAGTGATGACATATGACAAAAATTGTAACCAATGTTATGGAACAATTTGCATAAAAATTTTTAAATTGGAATTTGATTTGCTGCATAAACTTTCATCTAAAACACCATCAAATATTTAAAAAAAAATAAGGTCAGAAAGAATATATATCTACTTTTTATAGTGGTTACCTGTGTGGGAGCAAGAAGAATAGTATAGAAGGGACTTTGAAAATGTTTATAATATTCTGTCTCTTAAAAAAAAAAAAGGATCAAATGAACTGGATGGTGCTGGCTACCATTACTGAACATTTTGATCAAAGATTATATAAAAGAATGAGAAAAATTCAAGACAGAATTTCATATTCTTGTGAACTCTACACTTTCTGGAGCTGTGGAGGCTAGGTGAAGCCCTGAAACTATTACCCTAAGATAATCCCAGGGTCACCATGAGTCGAATCCGACTCGATGGCACTTGGCAAGATAATCCTTAAACACTAAAGAAAAATATTTCCTGGAGTCTTCTTTAGACCAAATAGTAATTTAGCTTAACTAATAAACACATGTTTGCCTTGAGGAATATGCTCTCTGAAGAACATCTGTGTGGTATCAACATGATAGCTGCAACTTGAAAGATCAGATAGGACCCTTAGGGAGCAGTGACTTTATGTTAATGAAGGAGGAACAACTCAAGAGGAGGGTGAGAATGGCTGTCACTAAAATGTACATGTAGAAACTACTGAATTGGTTTATATTTTGTTGTGTATATTCTTAACAACAATGCTGCCAACAACAAAAAATATCTGGGTTTGCATCTCCAGGTAAAAAAGAGTAAGCATGCTTCATCTGTTTCTCACTCTGAACGCTGCTTTGAAATGTGAGCAGAATGCATGAAGTAGCTATTCATGTACTACAAAGAGTAAACAGTAGCTGAATGATTGGGGAAGGAGGTGAGAATTCAAAATGCCACTGAGTTGGCAGTGAGTTTACTGTAACATTGTAAGTGGTGTTGCTGACCGCGTGCTATAGTAGATCAGGTAATGGTCTATCTGAACATGACTCCAACAAGAGAGAGACTTTCATGAAGACTTAAAAGATTCCAAAGAAGAAGAATTCCCCAAGTGCACTTCCAACTTAATATAAAAATCACCCATATTTTTAAAGGAGGAGACAAGAAACTCACTGTGAGCGAACAAAATAATTCTTTTTATGGTCAATGTTTTTAATCTTGTGTAGAGTTACTTCTCACTTTAAAATGTTTAATGGCATGGTCTTAAAATTTATATTTCATTTAATTATGGACATCATGTTTGGTGAAACAGATGGTCAATGAAAATGAGCGAAGCCCTCAGTGCGATAAATTGGCACAATAGCCTTAATGATAGATTCAACCATATCAAAGATGATACAGGGAGCACAGGACTGGGCAGCACTTAGCTTTGTTGTAAATGTGCTCTCCTTGAATTGGAGCTAACTTCATGACAATGAACAACAACAACACAATATAGATGGTTATCACGGATGTAGGCTATTCAGAATTTCTTCAAGATAATCTGCTATGGGAAGCTTGAGTGACTGACAGCCGATCTGTGACTGCTAAGTCCAGGCTATCCTGAGATTGCTCCTAGCTGATGACTGAGAATGGCAGGAAATTGGTGATGGCCATTAATGTCCAATGTCGTATTCCTCTAATGTCTGCTAAAAAAAAAAAAAAAAAAAAAAAATTGCTGTTGAGTCAATTTAGAGTAGAACTGCCCCATAGGGTTTCCAAGGAGATGATGGTAGAACTGAATTGCTGACCTTTTGCTTAACAGCAGACTGTTTAAACTCTATGCCACCAGAGCTACCTAAGGTCTACTGAAATTTGACCAAACTAATTCCTACTTACCAAGCCAAGTGCCATCGAGTCGGATCCAACTCATGGTGACCCTATAAGACAAAGTAGAACTGCTTCACAGGGTTCCTAAGGAACACCTGATAGATTTGAACTGCAATTAATATGGAGGTCTGACAGTTAAGCTTTCACAAACTCATCCTAGAAAAAGTGCTACATACCCCATTGCTGACTATCACTAGGGTCAACTTCTAAGTACTCTCGTCAGGAAGCCAAGCCTGATGCTAGCGCCTAGTCCGCCCTCCAGTGCAACTTCAGAACTCGTTTTCTGGACCAGCCATTGAGCTGTCCTTGTATTACTTTTCATAACCTGTGTGCCATCAAAGTGTCTCCTTTCAATATGTCTTTTATCTTCTCATAGAGAAAAAAGTTGTTGGGGGCCAGATCAGGTGAGTGGGGAGGGTGTTTGTTAACTGGCTAAAACTCCCTCACAGACAGTGCTGCTTAAGCTGTACATTGTTGTGATGCAAGAGCCATGAGTTGTTGGTGAAAAGTTCAGGTCCTTTTCATCTTTTTCACATAACCTTCTCAGCACTTCCAAATAGTAAAGGCAGTTAATTGTTTGCCCAGTTGATACAGGTTTGTAGTGAACAATCCCTCTGATATCAAAAGTGGTTAGCAACATCATTTTGACCCTTGATTTGGACTGACGGACATTTTTTGGTCATGGAGAATTCTCTGACTTCCATTGTGCACTCTGACTCATTGTTTCAGGGTCTTCTTGGTAGACCTGTGTTTCATCACCAGTGATAACACAGCCCAAAACATTGTCTTGCCTCTCCAAAATGTCTTGGGAAACCTCAACTCTCCTTTGCTTTTGTTTATCAGTGAGCACCTTTGGGACCATTTTTGCACATACCTTTCTCATGTCAAGATTTTCAATTAATGTTTTCTTAACTGTTTCTCAATCGATGTTTACTTAGTCTACTGTGCCTCTCGCAGTCAGCTGATGATTTTGATGCACAATTTTACATATTTTTGCAATGTTTTAGTCAGTTCTGCTTGTTACTGGCTGTCTTGACTACTCTTCATCAGTGATGCTTTCTCTCCCCTCAGAACGTTTAATCCATTTATATACTGCTGTTTTCTTCTTGGCATTATCCCCATAAACTTGGATTAACATGTCACTGATTCCACTTCCATGCTTGCCAAGTTTAACAAAAAATTTTAATATTTGTTCATTGCTCTAATTCAAGCTCAAACATTCTTACAATGGCACACAAAAAAACAACAATAATGAACGCCACTCGGCAAGATACTATCACATGTTGAACACAGCTGTGACACTGTTATTCCAGGGTTATGAACCTTACCAAACTGTTTGTACAGTGTTGTCAATGTAAGTGCACAGTGGCAACTTTGAGAACTTAATGATCAGAACTCATAAATAATAGTGTAATTCTCTGACTTTAATGCAGTAACATTAAATTGATACTAAAACTAGAAAAAAGCCCAGAAAATTAATGATGAAAACATTCTGTGTCTGTTAAATACTTGAATTAAAAAGGAAATCAAAGTGGTAATAATATCTAAAACTTAACAATTAAGAAATAAAAAGAGAACTGAAGTTTCAAATCATTGCATAATAGTTGAATTGCAGCACAACAAAAATTAAATGCCTCAACTGTAAATAAATGTGTAACTGAAGAGCATTTAGAAAGTCAACAAATCAAGAAAAGCAGAAGGAAAGAATCACCAAAGATTAAAGGAGAAAGTAGAAAATGACGACTACAAATAATAAATTTAAGAGCTGATTATGCGTAAAACAAAGTAATAAATCATTTGCTAACCTGATAAAACAAACAAAAAAGAGAGTTCCATTTGTAATGATGGCAGCCTGATGTGAGTGTTTCGTGTTTCTTCTACCATGAAAATGAAGCGTTCTCTTCCTCCTAAACATTTGGGAATGGCTGACAGCTGATTGCAGATAAGGCTTAGTCTGACACTCCAGTACATGTCACCCTGCCCCCAAGACATTGAGGAGAGGTTGACCAGTGAAACGAGGTCTTCTATGCCTAAGAATACAAAATAGAAATTCAGAGAAATAGAACTGCAGGAAGTACTAAAAAGCAACTGAACAAGAAACAAAGTAAATTTTAATAAAATTTAAGTACAGCAGACAAAAGGGCTCCTTAGAACTTCTTTTCAAAAGCGCTGTTTTTGAACCGAATTATTCAGTAGAGGTACTGACGTAAAGTTTGTTGGTGGAACAAATGGTTAATTTCTCAGCTACTAACTAAAAGGCTGGCAATTCAAACTCCCCCTGAGGTGCTGTGGAAACACAGGCCTGGAGGTCTGCTTCCGACAAAAATCACAGCCTTGGAAATCCTGCGGAGCAGTTCTCCTCTGTACACGTGAGGTCACCATGAGTCAGAACTGACTCAGCAGCAACTGACAACAAAACATGGAAGAAAAGGATGATTCATGCTGAGACCCCAAATAATGACAAACAGTAGTAACTCAAGGCATACAGAAAAATTATGAGCAAAAAGTTTGAATACTAAAATAATAAATAATAAAAGAATACATGGTAAAATAGAAAGCCAAGCCAAGTGCCGTCGAATTACAGTGTAAAAAATAGCGTCCTAGAAATAAAATGGAAGTGGAGCAAGGCAATATGTGAACAATGAATAGAAGATAGTTTCAGTCGGATGAAGAAAGACAACCAACCTGCAATTTCCAACGTACTTATTTAGGCTTTTCTTTTTATCTGTTTTTCCTTGATTTTTTTACTCGCAGATTTCCAGTTGTGCAATTTAAGGGTTTTCCAATGCGTTAGCAAAGACAGCGTCAATCGAAATGGTACTGTGCTTTTTCTCATCTGTAATCCCAGCTGTTACAATATAGCAGAAAAAAAAATGCCAGAAAATTGAAAGAACTGCAGCCCAACTCAAGCCAAATTTACACTTATCTGCCGTGATGAGAAAAGATACTTAAGGATATGAAGATATTCATTGTTTATTATCCATATAAATCATCTGAAAAAGACTACTGAGCCAATAACTAAGCAAGACATGAATCAAAACACAGCTTTCATCATGAATGAAAGGGGTGAATAGAAGAAATAAGTGTTAGGTTATGAATCTACAGATATATGTATGTATATAGTCATAGCTGAGTATTTAGATTGGAAATGTGTAGTAGCCAGTTCTGATCCGGAGCAATCATAACAGGATAGATCAGAACTGCCCTATAGGATTTCCAAGGAGCAGCTGGTGGATTCAAAGTGCTGACCTTTTGGTTAGCCCCCAAGCTCTTAATCAGTGTGCCACCAGGGCTCGCTGAGACCAAATAACCAACCAAGCAAGCAACCCCTAAGCTCGTTGTTGCTGAGTTAATTCCAGCTCATGGTGACGTTATAGGACAAGGTAGAGCTGTCTACTCTGGGAAAGGAGAGGCCGGTGAATTTGAACCACCAGTGTTCTGGTTAGGAGCAAAGCTCTTAACTAATCTGGAGGGGGCATGATGCAAGGAATACTGTGCTATTACTCCTCTAAAAGCAATGGAAAAAAGGTAAGAAACAAAGTATTCTCAGTTTCATTTTACTGAGGTATAACAAGCAGAAAGTTATGGAAGATAGAGTTTGTTATTGAGGGAGGTATTTAGTGTTTTTTCTTTCAAATAGAACAAAAAATATTCTTATGATTATGTTGCAAGGAAAAAGAAAGGGAGTTGATTAACATATAAAAACCAGTTAAATAACATTAATAAAATATAAAGAAATAAAGGAAATGAGGTGAAGAATAATTAGATAAGTCACCAAGATTAAAGAAAACAAAAACAAGAACACAGAAGAATAGAAAGTAAGCAAAATATGGTGAAAGGGATAGGATAAATAGAGGTCATTTATCAAGCTGTATTTAAGTGAGCTGAATTCATCTAGTAAACATTCGCTCAAAGAGCAAAACAGAGTTTTGTACTGGTCCCCAAACCGAACCATACCCACTGCCATCTAGTGGATTCCAACTCATAACTTGTCCAAAGGTGCGGGAGGTGATAAAGAAAGGTTAAAATAAGGTTAAGGGCAAAGAAATGGCAGGCCCCCCCCCACAAATATAAACCCTGAATGACTTAGTATGAGAAAGAGTAAAGTTTATCAATAGAAACAACAGATAGAAGTAGTGATGAACATTGTGTCATGAAAAAGACAGCTTATGGACAAAGTAATAACAAAGGTACAAAGAACAGCTAAAGATGAAAAGCAATACATTATGCAATACAAGGCTACATTTAAAAACATTTATACTGAAAGAGTGTATTGTACCCTTTTTGAGAACTGTACTTGACTACACAGGGTCACTATGAGTCAGAATTGACTTGCCAGCAATGGTTTTGGTTTGGTTTTATCTGAAAGAGCCTGGGTGGTTCAGTGGTTAATGGCTGCTAACTCAAAGATCAGCAATTTGAATCCACCAGCCACCTCCTGGAAAGCCTGAGAGGCAGTTCTATTCTCTCTTACAGGGTTGTTATGATTTGGGGAATTGATTTAGTGGCAGAGAGTTTGGGTATTTCTTTTCTTATCAGACAAAAATAAGTAAGTAAATAGGGTAATTATTTTTAAAAAACTGCTTAATAAATACATAAGATACCTAAATCCCTAGAAACCATATTTTTTTTTCATTTGACTGTAAATAGATCATATATTGGAGGGAAAAAACTGTATTTTAAAATGTAGAAGTTTTTACAGAGCACCATTCTGACCACAATAATATAAGACATAAATCATAAAATATCACTGAAATATTTACCTGAAAATTAGTAATTATTTTCCGTTAAGTAACCCATTGATAAAAGAGGATCTAATTTGAGAAGTCATAAATATCAAAGCCCGTGGGTTACAGCTAATATCAGTCTCAGATGACTATTTATGTTCTTGTATGAACAACAGAGAAACAACAAATTAGAAACACATGTTCATAATACACATCAAAAGTGCATTAGAATGGCGTAAAATAAACATAAAAGCAGAAATTAGTGAAATAAAAAATGAAGGTATAAACAGTAAATAATTCCAACAGCTGGTTCTTTGAAGAATCAGTTTAATAGATAAACCTCTTAGAAACTCAAATGAAAAATGAGACCATAAATGAAAAAAGACAGATGTAATCACAGAATTTGAGGTTTTTAAAGGGAGCATAAAACAGTACAACACATAAATCTATGGCAACAGATTTGGAAGCCATAAAATTGTTTACTAACAAGTATAAACTAAAGATAGGACTAAAGTCTAATTGGAAATCTTCAGTAAACCAAATATTTTTTGATAAAGTTGGGAGACCTACAATTGGAAATGAACTTAGGACCAGATGGTTCATAGCTAACCTCTACTACCTTTCAAGGAACATAGAATCTTAGTGTTATTCCATCTGCTTACAGCCCTAGAAATTCTGGAATTTACATTTGTTTTATAATGCTTCCATATCTTTAAATTATAGTACACAAATGCAAAAAATCTAAAAAAATTATTGGCAGCTTATCCTATGAATATGGAAACAAAAGTCTAAATAAAATACTTATATATACACTGTAAGAGTGTATTCAATGGCACTTGGCTTTTGGCTTTAAGAGTGTACCCAAGGGTTTATCATGAACAAGAATGCTTGAGGAATGCCAGGTATTTTAATAATAGAAAATTTATCAAACTAACCCATTGCATCAAAAATTGAAGACAAAAAATTATATAGCCATATCAATATGGTGGAAAAGTGTTTGATATAATTCAGCAACCATCCATAGTGTAAAAACTAAGCTACTAAAAAAAAACAAACCCATTGCCATCAAATCAGTTCCAATTCTTAGCGAATCTGTAGGACAGAGTAGAACTCCTCAGAGGGTTTCCATGGAGCATCTGATGGATTCAAACCATTGACCTTTGTGAGCAGCTGTAGCACTTAGTCAGTGTGCCACCGGGGTTCCCCCAAAAGTAGTTACATAGGCATAATGTTAACCAGCTTTTAAATAGAAGCTGTCATTCAAAATCTATACCAAATGTACATGGCAAAACATTACAAAACAAAACAAAACAAAAACAAACAAAACTCCACAAACACCGAATCAGTCGCCATCAGGTGAGATCTGCAGATCTGTTTCATACCAACTCTGTGTGTGTCAGAGTAAAGCTATCTATGTTCTGTAGAGTTTTCAATGGCTGGTTTTCTGAAAGGAAATTGCCAGACTTTGCTTCTGAGGTATCTCTGAGTGAACTCAGACCTCAGCCTTGTGGTTCGCAGCTGAATGCTTTAACTTTCTACACCATCCAGGGCTCCAACAAAATTGGAAAACCATTTCAGTTATAGTCGTGAGCTAGACGGAAATGCTTGATGTAGCCTTTAATATTCGTCTATTAATATTTGTTTTGGGGATTCAGGAAAATTCATTTAAAATCACTGAGACAGACCTAAACGGAGAAGAGTTGAAACTATATCTTTTCACCAGTGATACCTTTTATATCTTGTTCAGCTCTATGGATGATAATTTTGGTTCATACACTGTGATGGTTAATTTTATATGTCAAGTTGGTTAGGCTATAGTGCTAGTTGTTTGGTGAAACACTAGTCTAGACGTTTTCCTGAATCATTCACATATAATTAGCATTTAAATTAGGAGCGCTGCTGCTCAGCTAACCAGAGATTCAGATTTGAACCCTCAAGGTGCTTTGTTGGAGAAAAGACATAAAGATCTGCTTCTTTGAAGAAGATAGCTTAGGAAACAATATGGGGCAGTCTCATTCTGTCGTATAGGGTTACTCTAAGTCAGAGTCAACTGAACAGCACACAGTGACAAGAGCATTTCAATCAGTTGGCCTTCAAGTAAATCAGATCACTTTCTAAAATGTGGGTGGGACTTATCCAATCAGTTGAAGGCCATAAGAGCAAAAAGGGAGGTTTCCTAGGGAGTATTCTGTTTCCAGACCTTAAATCTTGCCAGAATTTCCTTTAGCCCCTCCACCTAATCTACCAATTTTCTGACATAATACTGCTGGAATTTCCAGCCTATTCCCTGATTTACAGGTTTGAGGACATAAAACTGCCAGAATTTCCATTGTCTCATGGGCCAGTTCCTCAAAATCTCTCTTCTCTCTCTGTATGAATATATGTGTATATGGAAAATCGTTGAGTAAGACATACAAATATATAGTTGACTTGTGAAAAATAAAAATTACTGAAACTTAATTTTTGTAATTGAGTGTCACACTCATAGTTTGGCCTTAGTTTAATTTACAAGAATAAAGTGTTAGCAAAGTTAAAAAAAAAAAAGGAGTTACACAGAATTACAGTTATTAAGTCAGTATAAGAAACAACTTAACAATTATAAAAATCGTTAATTTTTTTCTAAGTTTTGTGTTCTGCCAGTTTGATATGGCAATGGCAAACACCTTTTTTCCTCCCTAACCTTTCTAAGTCCTCTTTGAAAGAAAAATAGCACATTTGTTTCACATTATTCACCTGAAGCATCAATATGGCCAAGGAATGATGCCATTGTCGAGGTCATGTAACTGACTAGACTTCGGGTGACCTGATTCGGGTTCAGAAGATTGAGCGAGCATGTTTAGTCTCCCGACGGGTGGCAAACTGGGCTCCCTCTCTCCCAAAGCATGCAAGGATGCATCCTTTTTGGTAGCAAATGAAGTAAAAGTTTATTAAGGGAAAGTGTGTTCCAAAGAGGGAATGATTCCTTCCCCAAGAGTAGAAAAAGACCCAGCATAGATTTTGGGGGTGTTTTTTACTGGAAAAAGCATGAGCTGGTATCATAGATGGCAGGTGAAGGTAGTAACTTGGGGCTAGATTGGGTCTGAGTCTACTGTAGCCACTTGACAACTGCGGAGAGGAATTGTTGTATCTGCATGACAAACTACTAGGCAGAACTGTTGATATGTGGCAGATTAGGTTCCCTTGGTAACCTTGCCAATACTGTGTGTGTTCTGTAATGCAAACCATGACCTTTGTTATCCCTAGAAAATGTTAGGTTCCAAAGTAAAATATGTTTGTATGTGGTGGCAGAGATCAGGTTCCCTAGTTAACCTTGACACCGTGACATTGACTATTACTCTGTTCAATCAGAAAGTCATTTAACTGTAGACTTTTAATTCTGGAAGGCGCCCTCTAGATCATTTTATTAATCTTTTCATTTGATAAATGAGGAAATGAAGAGTGAAAGACTCGTTATAGGACTTCTAGGAGTTCTTGATTGCCAATCTGTGTTTTTATTTGACTGTTAAATATAAAGGAATCATGGTCTAAATTATGTCTTTATCGAGATCTCAGGGAGCCTTGGTAGCACAGTGGTGACAGAGCTGGGCTGCTAAACCAAAGGTTGGCAGTGCAAATCTACTAGCTATTCACTGGAAACCGTATAGGGCAGCTCTATTTTGCCCAATAGGATCACTGTGAGTTGAAATCTACAGCAACAGGTCTAGGTTTTTTGTTTGTTTGGGCTCAGCTTATGAAACTCCTAAAGAAAGTGCTCAGGATTTGGTGATCTTGTAGTCCACTTGGATAAATGTGCTTTGTGGCAGAAATATTCCTAAACTTTCTCTTCTGTAGCTTTCAGGTAACTGAATCATCAGTGTTCTGCCAACCTAGCTTTAGGTAGAATCCAGCAGATTGATTTGGCAGAAATCATAGTTTAGTAGGCTATGTTTCAGGTAATTATTCTTATGTCACCAAGAACTGAGTCTAATTTTTTTAAATATGTTTTTAAAAAATAACACATTTGCAGTATGAAACTGAGTATCTTGTAGTAACTATATCAGTTAGGATTCAGTTGTAGATGTCAGAAACATGTTAGCCAGCTTAAGCAGAAAGACAGTTGTCTATGGCTTACAGATTCTGGGTGGACACTTCCAATAAGTTATGACTTTTTTAAAATACAGCAATGTGGAGGAAGGCAAGAATGAAAAAGAACAAAGGAACGAAGGAAAGAAGAAAAGGAAGAAAGATACAGGATGTGTTATTGTTATCTCTTCCAGATCTTCTTTAACATGAAACTATCCCCCCAGTATGCAAGTATTGCAGCTCACAGTGGAGAATTGTGCTTAACTGATTGGATCCTCATTACCTGATGCTTGGAGAGGCAACATGTCCCCTCTCCTTGGGGCAGCCAGTGGTTGTCTAACACAGGACACAGGAGCTCAGCTCCCTTGTTTTGAAGTGAGACTACTCTGCAAGCCCAATTTTACTCTCCATGCTAAACTGCTATGAGTTGATGGCTTTTAAGAATGCTTGTTGGTTCATTCCTTCTCCCTCTTAGAGGTGTTTTCTGAAGAGATTTTCTGCAGTAGATCATGTGTACCTGAATTCCTGTCTCAGGTGCTGCTTCTAGAGAATTCTATTTAAGATTAAAAAATAAACCGACCAACCCAGCACCTTGGAGTCAACTCTGACTCATAGTGACCCATGGGACTTGTCCCATAGAGTTTCCAAGGAGTGCCTGATGGATTTGAACTGCTGACCTTTGTGTTAGCATATATAGTACTTATCCACTATGTCACCTGGGTTTTCATTTAGGATGAAGGGGGAGAAAGAGAGAGAGAGAAAAAGAGGGAGAGAAAAAAACCCACAAGCAATGGAAATGTGCGTTACAGCCTTCAGTGACTTGAAACTCCTGCAGTTAGATACCTAACTGCCCCTCCTCCCCTAATTTGCTAGTGAACCTCTTCTTTTTCCAACCATCCTTCTTATTTTCCTCTGCAAATTCAATATACCTGTTTGTAGTAAATACATTGAATTAAATCTCCCTGCCAAATACAGATTTCCCATGAAACTGAGACAAAGGAGAAGGAACTAGAGATAGAACAAACTTGATTTTCTTGTTGAAGCGTATTGATTTCATTTGTACGGATTAGTGTTAGAATAAACAAAGGTTGTTTCCACTTGGTCCAGGGGATATGAATAAATACAATGCATCTTCTCATGTGAGAGGGTTGAAAAAAACTAGAAGAATTCAGAGAATGTTTACATAGACAAGTGTTATTCATGCTAATTAATAAAAGGAAGTTAGGGGATACACTGACATTTTGAGGGTATTTAACACGCTAATTAGAGAAACAGTATTGTTTGAGCCCAGATGTCTCTCTGTAAGTCAGAAAAATGCCCTCCCCTCCCACATACCAAACCCAAACCCTAAACCTTTGCTGTTGTGTGCATTGCAACCCTTTGGGACAGAGTAGAGCTACTGGTAACCACTTGGTTAGCAGCCACAGCTCTTAACTACTCTGCCACCACAGCGTCTCTGAACCTGCAGATATGATATTACAGATAAAGGGAATGAGGAAGTCAGGTTGCTAATGGAATTAAGGTTGCTGATCAACTGATCTTAAATTAGGAATAGTGTCCTGGACTATGCAGGTGGGTCCAATGTAATCCCCCAAAGTAAACTAGACCAGACCAGACCAGACCAAACCACTGCCATTCAGTCTATTCCGACCCTACTGGACAGAATAGAACTGCCCTATAGGGTTTCCAAAGTGTGGCTAGTAGATTCAAACTGCTCACCTTTTGTTTAGCAACTAAGCTCTTAACCATTGTATCGCCAGGGCTCCTATCAATTTAATTACAAGAGTCTTGACAAGTCCTTATTGACTGGGCTGCAATGGGTTTGGGTTTTTGTTGTTGTTGTTAAAAGCAGAAGCAGTAAGCTGGAGCCTCAGTGTCAGGGTGAGAGGCTCAGCTGGTGGTTGCTGGCTTTGAAGAGGAAAGGGGGTCAGAAGCCATGGAATGCATGTAGCCTCTAGAAGCTGGAAAGGGCTCCAGGAGAAACACAGCCCAATGAGACCTGCTTCAGGCTTCTGAACTACATAACATGATAAATTTGTGTTGTTTCAAGCTAGTAGGTTAGTGGTAATTATTACAGGAGCAATAGGAAACAAATGCAGTGTGTACACACAGGTTTTACCTTTTAAATGTAAATGCTATTACTAAATTTTGTCAACTATGAAAGAAGCTTAAAAAAGTGTAAGATTGTTTCTGCAAGTCAAATAAAAGAGAGAACAATTAGTAATCCCGTATCTGTCTTATCAGTAATTAAGCTAAACAATGTTTCATTCCTTTTTCTCCCTTTGCTATCTTTAGACAAACATAATTAATTAATGTTTGCTCATATGTGACCAGCTTTCTTTTTGAACTAAACTATAATATGGGCCCTAATTCAAGTAAATTGGTTTAATATATCCAACCCATTTTATAGCTGTGGAATTCTTCACAATATGGGTATAAGTTACTCAACCATTTTCTTGCTGATAGATATGAATAGGTTGCTAGTTCTTTTCATTAGTACTGTTTATTTTCTTTTCCACCACAGTTTACAATGCCATATTTTATATACAATCATATACGCAACTGTATGTGCTGGCACTTTCGTACTTAGAGGGTTAATTTTCCAAACGTAAGATGCAAAATTTCCATTACTTTCAATCATGTACTATGGACCTTTTACATCAACAGATCTAAAAACGTAATCTCTAAACTTTAATCACTAACTTTATCTTTGTCTTCCACAGTGCTTAGAATTTCAGCTATTAATATGAAAAAAATCAGTTGATTTGGTATATTCTTTTATTTCCAAGCCCATATTATTAAAAGTGTATACAAAAAGAATTTACGTAAAAGTTGGCAGCAAGAGAAAACAGTGAGCTTGTATATCTGTTTTTCAGTCTCTGTAGTAACCTGGAAATTGAATGCTAACAGCTAATGTGTGTTAACTAAGATTTTTTTCTTCCTTTTTTTTTTTTAATTGCCAACAAGGTTCAGTTATAAGACATGGTGATACTGCAGTGGAACCTAATCAGGAAGAGTAAGAGGCCACAAAGTTCAGGGAAACGTCACTAGATTGTAGGGCTGAGCCACTGGAAAGTCATTAAACAAGTTACAATAGCCAAACAAATGCAAGTTTAGTATAGTCTTCTCTGAGAAGTTAAGATGCACCATCAACATTGAATTGAATAATGTCCCCCTGAAATTTCTGTCTATTCAGAACCTGTAGGTATGACTTTATTCGGAAATAGGCTCTTTGCAGATGTTGCTATGTGCTGTGGAGATGACGCCAACTCAAAGTGACCATATATGTACAGTGGAATGAAACACTGTCCAGTTCTGTGCCATCCTCATAATCACAGCTATGTTTGAACCTGTTGTTGCAGCCATTGTGTCAATCCTGTTAAAATAAGGTCATATTGATCTAGGGTGGCCATAATCCAGTGACTGATATCCTTATCAGAAGGCAGAAATTTGGATACAAACATGCAGAGAAGCACATGTGACAAGAGGAATAGAAGTTGGAGAGGTTCAGATGCATACCAAGAAGTGCAGAGGACTGAGAGAAAACATCACAACTAGGAAGAGGCCGGATGCAGCCATGGATTGTGTCCCTCCAGAATGTGTGTAGCCGTTTGGCTAGGCCAAGATTCCTGGCATTGGGTGCTGTTCCTGTATGCTGCAGACTCTACCTCTGTGATGTTAATGAGGTAGGCTGCATGGCAGTTGTGTTGGTGTAAGATTGTGTAGAATTCTATTGTGTCGTAAGGAGTTCTCTTGGAATATCAAGGAAAGGGAAGTAAGCAGAGAGATTCAGGAGCTCGCACCATCAAGAAAGAAGCATTGCTGGGAGCAATGTGTGTTGTTTGGACCTGTGGTCCTTGTACCTCAGAATTTCCCAGTCCAGGGGAAGACTGATGACAGGGACCTTCTTCTAGAGTCAACAGAGAAGGCCTTCCCCTGGAGCTGATGCCCTGAATTTAGACTTCAGCTCAACGGACTGTGACAAAATAAAATTTTTCTTTTTTAAAAGCCATCTGCTTGTGTTATTTCTGCTACAGAAACACCAGATGACTAAAACAGAAGGTTCCTCCCAAGAACTTGCAGACAGTACATGAGGCCCCCCAAACCTTGATTTTGATGGTTAGCTTTCAGAACTGTGGGAAAATAAGTATTGTTTTAAGATACCCAATTTGTGGTAATTCATTATGGCAGTCATAGGAATTTAATACAGTATCTGTGACTTTTACAACTCTGGAAAGTCAGTATGTGAAGTAACATGGTGCAGAATTAGAAAGCAATTTTAATCTTTGTTGTATCTAAGTCTTTTCAATTCTCTAGTAATTTCCATGCTCCTGAATGAAATCTTTGGTAGTCCTCAGACTTTTAAGAGATTTCTTACATAACAAAACATCTTATGCTTTCTCTGTATAATAGAAAAGATCAGTTTCAAACTTTAAAACATCCTATTCTATGAAATAGGCAAAATGACAAACTTCATTTATGTTAGATTCTTTACCATTGCTCAGTCTTGTTTCAGCTGGAAATCTGCGTTTGTGGTGGGGATAGGTGACATCTTTACCTGCGTCTCTGTTTTCCTAGCTTTTCTACTCGTTCTGTCCCACTTACTAGACTGCTGCTATCTTTGCCAGTGTGGGAGAATGGGAAGAAGAAAAAGGGCAGGAAAGTTCTTACATGACCAGCTCAGATACTGTCTCATATTGTTTTTTTATATCCTTGTGTCTCTTGGGTTTTACTGAGCTCCTCTACAGTTTTCCTGAAGTTTTTTCCACATGGGTAGTAATTCTCCTTCACCTATCCATTTGTGACTCCTACACAGCTTCTGCATCTGGCTGTGTATGTCCAGTTGCTTTTTCTCAGAGGAAGCCCTCTTGGACAGGATTGAAAACTCATTCAGTTATCTGTGTCTCTCATGTGGTGCACACCTTGTCTTGGTTGACTCGGTCTTTTGACTTCCTGTGAGGCTGAGGTAGGTAGGAAAGTCTGGGAGAACATACAGTGGAAACCTTGGGGAAAATGCAGTACCTCTTTTGAATCCACAGTTGGGAGTAAAACAGGGAGCTGAGGGCCGCTGTCAATAACGTGACCAAAACTGTCAACAAGCAGTAAGGGATAAAAAGACCTGTTAGCTACATCCTGGAACCCTGACCCAAACAATTGTGTAAACTTCCTCAGAGTTGTTTTACAGATGGAACCAACTGTGTCCTACTTGGATTGCTACAGTGTTCTTCCAAGAGGGGCACTAGAGAGCTACAGTCAAGACTGGGAAACAGAGCCAAGGGTGCAAAAAACTGTTCATGTGCAACACCCCATAATAAGTTCTGTTACCAGTCCCAGAAGCCCCTGTGGCAGGAACCATCTCGAAGTCTTTGTGGGCTTGCCACCAAGAGGTAAGAAGCCACCTGCTGATTTGTTGTCCCCAGCTATATCTTGGGTGTAGGCAGGCTATAAGAGCTCAACCCTGAACTTGCTCAGTGATGCAGCCTGTCACAGTGCTATACACTCTGACCTTGCCCCACTTCGAAGTACTTTTATTTTCTGTTAAAGATTTCTCTTGTGTGCCAGCCAGGTCTCCCCAGGTAATTCTTTCTCACTGGTCTGACAAGGACCTTTGAGGGTCTTGAGAGACCCCCAGTAACAGGAGGAGTCAGTTTCTTCCCTAAGCAGCACTCTACTGTCCACCAAAGCCTGTATTAGTCAGCCTCTCTATGTGGTCAGAGATGAGACCTTGTGTCTCCATGTTCCAGTGTGTAGATGCAAAACTCTTCAAGAAATGGTGTCCTCAAATGGTGACTTGAGACCAGGGAAAACGCCCCACGTGACTCTTCCAGCTCACTAGTAATGATCTCCAAAGAAACCCCCTTCCTGTTTTCTGTTGTATAGGAGTACTTCTCAAACTCTTTCAAAAGACTGACAAAAGTGAAAATTTAAGCACAGCTTAAAATTTTTTTTGCTAATACGTTTAGGTAGTTTAGTACTTTACAATGGAATATTAAAGTATTTGCTCCTGCTGTCCTGGCCCTCAGTAGAAGGTGACACAGAAACAGTCCCTCCCAATATCCTGTTACTACAGTAAGACTTGTAAACCCTGGAAAGTGCATAGCTGGTGGCTACAGGTATAGGAGATGAGAAGCAGGCTCAGGAGGTGGTGTTTCTGGCAAGAATGAAGCATAATACTGGAACATTAAACAAATAGGCTAAGTTTAATGCAGGAAGGAAGTCTTGAAGTCAGAAATTTAGGACAAGATGAGATATAAGTCCTGGACATATAAAGCGGATCCGGGATGGGAAAATGGGCTGACTGGTCTCCAGTTGCTTATGGCACACCCTGCCACACTGCCTGTTCATATTAAGTGTATTTTTACTGCTTTAAGCACTATGTGAGCTGGGGCATTAAGAGCACACATGTGGAGTGCCTGGGTTTTGTCAGACAAGTGCTGCAAGTGCCTGGGTTTTGCAGATGCCCTTGTGGATCTCAGCGTAGAGCAAAGTCTTTATGAGGGCAGGCAGGAGTAAATGACATTAATGCAGCTGTGTTTTCTTTATCATTCATGGCTCTTTTTTATTTAATCCTATTTACAAGTGTCTCTAGTTTAAAGGCTGCAAGGGAAGACAGAATTTATTAAACCAAGGTGAATTCTAACAGTTGTTAGAATTCAGGATTTATCAGTGAATATAATTGTTTGTACATCCATGTGCGTGAATAACTGTTTACCAAATTATTGTTTTTGCAATAATTGAATCAGAAAACAGTACCAGAGTTTATTTGCTTTCTCAAAAATCTCAGGTATTTAAAAAAAATGCTTTAAAATTTTCCTTGTATTGTGTTTTAAATGAAAGTTTGCAATCCAAATCAATTTGCCATATAACCCCCTGCCCCACACCCCAGTATGCAACTCAAACTACTCTCTCTTCTCCCCCTCCCTGTAAAAATACTCTTCTCATTTTTGCCCCATACTTCACATATATATTCAACCAATTCCTGTCCCCCTTCACCCTCTTATCTCATCTCTGGACAACTGCTGCTCAGATAGCCAAGAAGCACATTCTTCACCAGCATCACTCCGTGTCTTCTAGTCCAGTCCTATCTTTGTCTGAAGAATTGGCTTTTGAACTAGTTTCAGCTCTGGTCTAACAGAGAGACCAGGGGCCACGTCTATAGGGGACCATTTTTTTTTTCTGCTGTATTAGTGACTTTATGTTGTATTCCCTGTCAGGGCAGTCAGTGGTGGAGGCCGACCACCATCTAATTCTTCTGGTCTGTTGCTGATGTAGTCTCTGGATCATGTGGCACTCTCTGCCTTCTGCACTGATATTTTCCTTATGGCTTTGCTGTCCTTCATTCTCCTTTGCTCCAGGTGCTTTGGGACCAATTGGTACTACTTAGGTGACAGCTTGTTAGATTTTAAGACCCCAGATACAACTCACCAAAGTGGTATGTGGAATATGAAAACATTTCCATAAATGTTTTCATAAATGAATGTTTCCATAAATAAAGCAAACACTAAAACAAAATAGCATGAGATTTAAGATAGTTAAGTAGCCGTCTTAAATCTCATGTTATCTTGTTTTAGTGTTTGCTTTATTTGTGGACCAGTCTGCGGTAGAAGGCCAACTGCAGTCTGAAAGAGATTAGTCACAGTCTTTGGCATGGTAAGAATACATTCATATTAATAGATATCCTCTGGGACTATCTTGTATCTCTGGCCCTAAGCCAAATTGAATGTGTTTAATGCCTTGAATGCTGACATTTCGTGGAGACAAAGGTACCAATCTGTGCATGTGTATGTGTGTGTTTTAGTCTGTCATTAAATGGGCTTAGTCTCTATGAATTTAAGTACTGTTTAGCCAGTGAGCATCTTAATAATTTTCAGGGTTTTTTTGGTGTAAGTGGGCCAATTACATCAAGAGATATAAAAAGATAATCTCTAACCCTTAATCACTACTCTCTTCTTTCTCTTCCACTGTGTTTAGGGTTTCAAGTACTAATATGAATAAATGAATTGAATTAATATATTCTTTTATTCTGAAGCCCACATTATTAAAAAATATTAAAAAAGAGAATCTTCATAAAAGTGGGCAGCAAGAGAAGAGAACAAGCCTGTGTATTTGCTTTTCAGTGTCTATAGTAATCTGAGGATTTAGTAGTGACAGCTCATGTGTGTTAATCATTTTTTTTTTTTAATTTCCTGCAAGATTCAGTTATAAGACATGGTGATACCTCAGTGGGACCTAATCAGGGAGAATAAGAGTCTACAAAGTTGAGGGAAGCTTCACTAGACTGTAGGGCTGAGCCACTGGAAAGTCACTAAACAAGTTACAATAGCCAAACAAATGCAGGTGAAATAGAGTCTTATCTGGAAGGTAAGATTTGTAAATTTAACATGTACTTTTGCATATAAATATACATGTTTTTAAGCTATGTCCTCTGATGGCAAAACAGAGGCCAAGGAACACAAGGCAATTCAGTGCTCAGGTGAGAAATACGCATTACGTTCCTTTGCTTCCTTCCTTGGAAATAACACATAAATTTCAGAGCTGAATGGTAAGTTAGAGGTCATATAATCTAATTATCTAATTTTAAAGGTGAGGAAACTACAGTCAATAATGACAACCTGACCTCTGTAAGTCCGTATAGATTTTGGAATATTATTAATATTCAGAATTACTTTCATAGTTGTAGTAGAGAATGTCATATACAGTGCTTATTTGAAAAGTATTATTTAAATGTGATCATGGTCATGTACAAGGATCATAGTTAGATTAAGGGTAATTTATGCCTGAGTTAGTTGGTCACTGGTATTAGATCCAGAGTGGTTTGAAATTGGCAACAGGCTCAAAATTGTTATTTCTCTCTACTTCTCTATAATTTTAAATTGAACATTTCTGAAGGAAACTACACAGTCTTATTGTCTGAACTTTGAAATAGGAATCAGGATGTACTGTTTCATATCTATGTTTGACAGAGACTGCTGTTTGACTGGGAGTATGATTATTATATGAATGGGTGGAACAGCTCACTGACTCAGACCCTCATTGTCTAGGCTGGGGTGGTGCCAGCTCTGGCCACATCTCCTCACCAAGATGCTGTCTGGAACAGCACTGCAAATATTATGCCGGTAGTCCAACTGAAGGTGTCACAGACTAAAGGCTGATGGTCAAAGGACGCTTTATTTCCTGATACCGTAGACATTTATACCCTTTGCTCAAATGGAAACTTGGCCTGACCATTTTATTATCTTCTGTCTCTTTTGATTCTATAACTTGAAGATTGCTGCTTGCAAAAGAGGAAATTATGAAACTACCCTGTATTATCATGTCTTGTGATCACAATGGCAGTTATTCTTCTAATTTTACTCTTATACTTAAGATATCCTACAGCATAAAAGATCCTTAAGGTGGTGTATGGAGATGTGACAGTTTTCTGTAATTCTATTCAAAATTTTAAGAGCAGCAGAAGATTATAAAATGCTTCTGTTCCTACTGTTGCAAAAGCTGTTGTCTTTGTTGTTGTTTTACCGTTGTGACAGGTGCTGAGAATGTGCTAGGATAGATTGATTTTCTCTCAGGCCTCTGTCAGCCCCAAAGAATGTGTACGATACCAAAAATAGATATAAGCACAATGAGAGTATTTATAACTTGACAATTTTCACTCACAAAAGGAGAAAATGAATATATCTGAGAAGGAGATGAAAAACTATTTTAAGATAATGCTTGACTGAAGTATTTTGTCTCCAAGGCAATTTATCCTTCATGTGACATATTTATTAATCAATATAAGGAAAAATATGCCACCATATATCTTGACATTCCATTGTGCCTTCAAAATGCAAAATCATTATTTGAAGGAGTTCTCACATTCACTCTAGCTTTTTGAGATTTATAGCCCTGAACTAACTACAAGATTTTTCTAAGCATGTTCTATGTTCACAGGAAAACCCCTGAAATTATAAGGCTTAGCTCTGCTATCAGGGAGCAATGGCCTTGCTGGGGGAGATGAAATGCATGATAGACATATAAATACTGATGCAAAAGGAACTTTTAAAATAAATATCCTCACTTATCTAGCATTTGTTGTCAGCCACCCTGGTTCATGTTGGCTGGCCGTATGAGTGAAGCGGCATGGTAGCAGGGATGGAGGCTGTGCATGAGTCCAACAATGTGGAATCCAACTTACTGAAGCTTCTCTACTGCTGCTGCCACTAAATGTCCAGTATACCAGTGACAGAGACTAAAACTAAGTCCCTGACATGGAACCATCCCTTGAAGAGATCAACAGGCAATTGATGACAGTTAAACGTGTTTGAAATTGTTCTTCTCTGAAAAGGTCAGTGATTAGCTATGATTAAAAAACAAACTGGTTCTGACTCATAGTGACCCTATAGGACAGAGTAGAACTGCTTCACATAGTTTCCAAGGAGTGCCTGGTTGATTTGAACTGCCAGCCTTTTGGTGAGGAGATACAGCACTTAACCACTATACCACCAGGGTTTCCTGTCTATGATAAGGACAGGCATATATTACAGGGAGGAGTTTGCCACTCCTGTAGGACTCAGCCAGCACTGCGATCTAAGAGTTTACAAAATATTTGATCTATGGCACGGAGTCCCAATTAACATTGTGTCCAACCAGAAATATCATTTAATACTAAAGGACATGTGAGAGTGAGTCCGTAATGGTGGTGGTTCCCATCAAGTAACAAACAAGTGTGTGAATTTAAAGGTCTTTCATCCTAGCCCACAAAAGGACAAGTTGGCAGAGTCTTTCTAGTTCTGGAGTGCTCACTAGCGTTAGCTCCGGGCTGCCACTGGACCTGCACTGCAGCACAGCCTCTCTCTCTCTGATCCTGCCATGTTTCCCTCCCCAGTATTGGCTCAAGAATAATTCTTTAATCAACATTCTTCTTAATAACATCTGTATCAGAGCCTGCTTCCTGGAGAATACAATCAGTCAATCGGCTAGGGAAGATTTCATATAAGAAAACAGAAAGGGGCAAAGTCTCATCTCAAACTCTATGATGATTTAAAAAGTTCAAGGAAATATTCAATCATAAATGTCTTACAACATTCACAAAGTGAATAGATTCGTGAAACTGTGTTATTAATCCATAGTACACAATGTGAAGACATGATGAATAATTGAAATGAGATATTATAGAATAGGCCAAATATGTCACTAAATTTGAGATAATTTTTCTCAATAAAAGCATCTGCAATGGTGATATTTTAAGTTCCAAAATTGACACTAATCAGTTATAGTTGATTCAAGTTTGAAGAGAAATTTAAAAATTAACAAATTTTCACAGGAAGGTTTTGGAAACGTATAGGGAGTTATTCTGTTTTTTTTTTTTTTAAAAAAATCTGATTATTCATGTGGTGTTTAGTTGATAAAATGTCTCATTTCAAATAATGTGACATAAATAAAAAAATCTGTTCTTTAATATCTCTCCTTTTTACTTTGATATGTGATCACTTGGTATTTTGAATACTTGCTTTTCTGTCATATCTGTCTAAAATCTTATCTGTTTATCTCCTTGTTGATGCAAAGATAATGAAACGCTTGACAGCTTTGATTGTGTTGTATTTTTTCAGCTACAAGAGAAGTTTGTTACTACTCATATTTCACAATTCATTCCCTGTATTATAATCCTATGGGTAAAAATATCTATACTTCTTAGTAAAGGCTGTTTTGAAATTACCATATTTAAATTATCTGTGAGCTGAGTGGCTAATTGTTTAGATTTTAAGTGTTAAAAAAATCTTTGATTTGTTGGCTGGCGTTATTTTTGTGACTGCACTGAACAAAGGAGCTCTGCTGAAGCTGGGAGATCCGAGATGGCTTTATACACATCTGGGTCTTACCGTTGGCTAGGACACCTTGGTTCTGCTCCATGTGTCTTTTCTCTCTTCATGTGGCCTTTCATCATTCAATATTCTAGACCTAGCTTCTTTACATTGTGACTGTCTTCTAAGGGAGCCAAGAGGAAATCTTGTAAGACCTGTTTTGGAGAGTCACCCACTGTAATTCCGATTGTATTGCTGGCTCAAGAAAACCATAAAGTCAAATATAAGATGATGGGATATAGCTTTTAGCAGTTGATGGGAAGAATGGCAAAATTACAGCACTAAAGGCCAAGTGCCGTGGCAGGGATTGGTGTATCCATCTTGGCAACAATTGACCACACTAAGGGTACAGACAGAATTAGGACTTGTTATTGAAAATAAGTTGTCAGTGAAGATCTGTCTGAGTAGCTGATGTTAGACTAGGAAGTTGAATAAATGAAGGAGTGAGCTATGCCTGTAGAAGGGAGGAAAGAACATTCTAAACAAAGGAATATTGATTATGGGAGCCTTGAGACAGGACAAACTTGGTGTGTTGGAGGAATGTCTAGAGCTTCTGGTAATTCAGACAAGAGAAAATTGTGTCATGGATTAAGAAGTTATTTGTGAAAATAGTGAGTCCTTTCACTTATATGATGGGACTGGGTTTTCATTTATAGAGCTGATAGCATTTGTTTTTGAATTTTATGTTGGAAATGCAGGAAAGAAGAATAGTCAAAGATGATTATAAGATCTTGGACTTACGTCTAAGTAAATAATACTGCCATATGATGAGATAGGGCTCCTTGAGGGTAAAGCAGATATATGTGAAAAATCAAAAGTTCATTCTTTGATATATTACTTCAGATGTCTATGGGCATCAAGTGGAGATGCTGGCTAAAAAATGAAATGCACAAGTCTGGAATTTAGTAGAAATGATAGGGCTAGGTATGAGCATTTAGCACTCATCACATGTCATTAAAAAAACTCCATGAAATGTGATGACAGCACGGGGACACTAATTCTTAAGGAAGAAAAAGAAAATTTGGAAGACAAACTTCTGGAGGTTTCCAGTGTTTACCGGTTAGGAAGAAAATATAGCAGAGGAGGTGGACAAGAGAAGCAAGCAACCAAGAGCTTATGGTGTCATGAAAATGATGTGTTAAAATTTTGGAAGAAGAAAATTACCAATACTGCTGAAAGATGCTGAGAAATTAAGTTAGATGAGGAGTGGGACCCATCTGTTGCATTTGTGGAGGACTTTGGTTTATTCAGGAAACCCTGGTGGTACAGTGTTTAAGAGCTACAGCTGTTAACCAAAAACTTTGCAGTTTGAATCCACCAGACACTCTGCGGAAACCCCTTTGGAGCAGTTCTGCTTTGTCCTACTGGGCCACTATGAGCTGAAACTGAATCAGTGACAACAGGATTTTTTTTATTTCAGTGGAATAGTGCAACTAGGAAAGGAAGAGGAGACAGTTTATATAAATAACACTTACACTTTTTCTGCCCTGAAAATGGGAGCAAAGAAATGAGCCACACCTTTGGAAACTCATCTTTATACTTTTTTACCCCCAAGACCTGATTGCCTTGAGAAGATTATCCTATAGGTATTTGAGAAGGGGCAAAGAAATGGCAGAAAATATTTGGGAAGGGCCATAAAGAAGAATTTCAAGACAAAGAAGAAAATGGACATGTGGTGACTTGCAGAACAGTGGAAATTCATTACTAGCTTCTTTTCAAATCAGAAGTTGTGACACTCTGGAGGTAGTTTGCTGTGACAGCAGAGACCAAAGGTGTTAAAATCCTGGAGATGAGAATGCAGGAACAAGTGTGGACAAGAGCCTTAATGACCAAGACGACATATTTTGTCAGCCTAGAGAGATAAACACTGGGTTTAGGATTTAACTTTAGGGAAAGAAACTAACATAGAATTTAATATGTGTGTGTATCATGTATATGTATTTCTAAATATGTGTGTGTGCATTTCTGAGAAAGACAAAGGAATTTTGAAATGGTTAAAGGAAGTTTCTGCTTTAAAAGTATTTATGGATAATTTATATGAGTTTATAGTTAAAATTTCCATTTTAAAATCTCAAAAGAACACAGACTTTACTGGCTATATAACTCGAGTGCAATTTGACAAAGAGGGATCAAATAGCTAAAGAAAGAATGTCTCAATTTGGTACAAGTTGGTTAGTCACAGAAGCCTTTAAAACAGAATGTCATGAAAGCAAATTTGGCAGTTTTCATCTAAGCACTGCTCAGGACAGAAGGACATTTAGCCAACAGACTTTGAATGTACTTACTTTGTTGGCCTGCCTATCCCTGTTTTCAGATGAATTCATTAGCTGTCTGAACCTAATCTCACTGAACTTTGGATTCATCTAACTTCTTTGTTTTGATTCCACATTTATTAAGCAATTATTATTATTATTTGTCTTTCCATGTGTGTGCCTACAAGAACTAAATGTGTTGCTCATCTGGACTTCAAGTGTTTTAGTTTCTGCAACAATTATCTCACATTGTAAATTAAGACAGATTCTGGTTTTATTTATCTGTCCCAGGAACTTGGACAATGTGAGCTTGTTCCTGAGAAATAGATTTACTTTTGGACTGCTGACAAAATCAGGTTATTAAGACTGTTCAACTATGGGCCAATTCATGAGCCATGGTAAGCCTACCAAGGTAAGGGATACCACCCTGGGAGGCCTCTTGGGAAGCATCCAGCCTTTTCCCTGGCAGGGTCTGCTGTAATCACTGTGTACCTCGTTTACACTTGGAGCCAGCTCAATTTTTGCCTCTCCTGTGTTGCCTTCTCTGGGCACTCCATCCACTTGTAGCTGTCCGGGAGTACATTTTGATGTGATGTAATCTGCTGGGGTCATGCACAGAGAGCTACTCCTGCTCATAAGTAAAAGTTCCCAGGAGTCATTTTAGAGTTCTTCTTTTAGTAAGGAAACAGAGTTGGTGGATGCCTGTCCTTAGAATGCCCCAAGCAAACATTACATCTTTCTGCTATTTGACCAGAAGAGACGGCTGTTCACTACATTCTTACCCACATTCATTAAATCCCTGGGCTGGGAATGTCCAACTATGGACAACTTGTGTTGAAGAATGGACTCCCATAAAGCCAACTGTTTTTAAAATTTGAGTTCAGTACAGTGGTGCATAATAAATAAATTGTGGGTAGCAATGAACACACACTTTATGATACTCAAAATATTTCTTCAGTGTTTTACGTGTACAGAAAGGTAAAATATATACTATATTCCGAGACAAACTTTTGACTAACTGGCACTAATAAGAACTGTATGTATCTGCTCTTACCTAGAACTTCAAGACAAATGGATCTGTATTGTAACACAAAGGCTGCCTGTCCATGATTCCAAGGTTTTGAGAAGGTTCAGACTCTAGGTGCGCATTTTCCTTTTGTGCAGAAGTGAGGAAGCTTCATGGCCTTAGGTGTATGTTTTTCTTTTGTGCAGAGATGACATAGTATCAGGTATGGGCAAGAGTACTTGTAAAAACCCACTGCTGTTGTAGTGACCCTATGTGGTAGAGTAGAACTGCCCCATAGAGTTTTCAAGGAGTAACTGCTGGACTTGAACTGCTGATCTTTTGCTTAGCAGCCATAACTCTTAACCAGGGCTCCAGGCAAGAGTACATATCAGAACTTTTGTTGTTAATAGATAGATTAATGATATCTTTGCTAATTAACATTTCTTGCTCTAAAGCTTTGCCTACAATTACTGCAATGTTCCAGGAGAATAGAATTTTAGCTGTGGTCATTGATATTCCAAAAGGATCATTTTGATTAGTGCATGTATAAGTTAGAGTGGTGATCTAATTTTATGCTTAAACTCAGGGACTCTTGGGAGTCAAGGTGTGTACTGTTATTTGTGCTGGGACAAGTGTAAACTATCCCAGGTAAACAGCGATGCATGATTACATATGCCAAAAAAACCAAACCTGATCCAACTCAAAGTGACCCTATAGCTCAGAGTAAAACTGCCCCAGAGTTTCCAAGGAGTGCCTAGTAGATATGAACTTCTAACTTTTGGTTAGCAGCCATAGCACTTAACTACCATGCCAACAGAGTTTCCTGATTGCATTTTAAAAACAAAAATAAAAACAAAAACAAAAAAACAAACCGACTGCTGTGAGTTGATTCTGACTCATAGCAATGCTATAAACCCAAATCAAAATCAAACCCTCTGCCGCTGACTCAATTCTGATGTATAGTGACCCTATAGGACAGAGTAGAACTGCCCCATAGAGTTTCCAACTTGCACCTGGAGGATTTGAACTTCCAACCTTTTGGTTAGGAGCCATAGAACTTAAACTCTATGCCACCAGAGTTAAAATTATATTGTAATTTTAACTGTCCTATAGTTTCCCAGGAGTACCTGGTGGATTCACACTGCCAACTCTTTGGTTAGCAGACATAGAACTTAACCACTATGTCACCAGGTTTTCCTGATTACAAGTAGGCAGGGCTGTATAATGAGCTGATACAGGTCCATACATTTTGTGTATAGCCATTATCTGTTATAATTGGTTAATGCCTTATTTTTTCAGTATTTGTGTTATACTATTTAAAAAATATTTTAAATAGTAAAATATAGAAATAAAAAGAGCCTATAACAAAAATATACATAAAGTCAAGATATTGCTTTAGTATTGGGAAAATAAAGCTCAAGAGAGGTTAGTCTAGTTTCTTGATTTAAAAAAAAAAACAACCCCAAACCAAAAAACAAACCCATTAGCATCAAGTTGAGTCCGACTCATAGGCACTCTAGAGGTCAGAGTAGAACTGCCCCATAGAGTTTCCAAGGAGTGCCTGGTTGTTTTGAGGTGCTGACCTTTTGGTTAGCAGACATAGCATTTAACCCACTAGGCCACCAGGGTTTCCTCTTTTGATAATAGAGAATCCCATTTGACTGTGAATAATGACATATAATACTACATTTGACAATATAATTGACATTTTTAGTTAATAGGAGAATGATTATATTATGTATTTAGGTTATACTGGAAATATGATCCTTTGGGAGAGGAACTGTCATTACTGTATATATTTTTATTCTGAAGAATGCCAAATGCCATATCAATGCTTTCTGAAATAATACCGTATCACAAGCATGTTCCATGAACCTTGTCATCTCTCTTTCAATTTCACAGAATTTTATCAAGAATACTAAATTAATTATTCTGTTATTGCTTTTTTCTGACTTATTTTTGTTATGAATAGCAAAGCAGTGGTAATCTCCACGTCAAGGCTGACATGCTTGAGATGGATTTATAAAAAGTAATTACTGAGTAAAATGATGTGAAAACACTTCTAGACTCAATATGTGTTGTAAAAATGCTTGCAAGTGATCATTCTCACATTACTGTCATCATCAGCTTTGTATGGAAATGGAAGTTGCTTAGAAAGCAAAATAAAAACTTTCCAGATCCCAGTTTTATTAACATGCCTGTTACCCCTTGGGGCCAACTTAGAGAAATGTTTTGTATAAAGAGATGCTTACTTTTTTTACATGATAATTTTAGGTTACACTATGTACTACGTTTTTCAGAAGTTTTCAAAAATTTTCAATCAAAGTAATATACATGTACTACTTAATTACAGAATGTAAATGGTTTATCTAAGTCTGTACTTACTGATAAATTATGATCTTATAAATATTATTTATAGAAGAGCTATTTGTTGAATAATAAAATTTTCTTTAGTGTATAATTTGTTTTTCCTTAAATAATAGTTTAATTTTCTGTGAATTTTTTACTAACTCATTCCCAAATACCAGAAATGCAAATTTTCATCATTGTGTTCAAATGCATCCGTTAATCTATAACATGTTTATTTTACTGATCAGGAAAGAAATTTACTGTCTTGTCTGGAAGGAGATGATATCTCTATCTTCCAAGCTTATTTGCTGTATAAACAGCCTTCAAAGATAGTCCAAAATAGAAGCTGACAGAAGACATGTAAAAATATGAGTAATTCGTAGAGAAATGTCTCAGCAATATTTAGGGCTACTTCTGGGCTTTCAGTGCTAGTCCATTGGTCTATTTGTGTACTAGTACCACAGTCTGTTAATTATAGGAGCTTCTTAGGGTGTTTCAGTATTTTACAGGAGTAGACACTGTTTAGATTTTTCTTTTAAATGTTTCCCAGGATACTCTTAAACTTACAAATTAACCTAGGAATATGTTTTATAAAGATTTCTTTTTTAAAATATAAGTTTTACGCATTTTCTGTTGTTGACTCTTAAAAATTCAATCTTCTCTATTGCTGTTATAAGTGTTCTTCTGTTTTTATGCCATTTATCTGGTCATTGTTTGCATATACAAACACTAATGATTTCTATATCTCAGTAGTTTATCCTATAGCTTTACTGAATTCTTTTGTTGAGTGGGCTAATATTATCAGACTCTGTGCTTTTACAATTTTATCTATATTATCTTTTCTTTAAACCAATTCTTATTTCTCTGATTTCTTTTTTAATACAACACTGCACTAGAAATATTTAAAAAAATTTATACAATTAGGAAGCAACCAAACTCAATAAACCAAACTAGTTGCTGTTGAGTCCCTACCGACCCTGGTGACCCTAACTGTGTGTGCAAGTGCAGGCCTTCTTAGTCTGTCTTTAAAGTTGCAGAGGTTCTGCCCACAATGGAAAATGGTCTAAGACACTGTGCTCTGCTTGTGTGTGTATTATATATATTTTTATTACAATTTCTAATATATTTGATAAGTACACTTCTGTAAACTGTAAACAATAATTAAAAAAGCAAAGAACAAAAAAACTGTTGTGTAATGCTGAGATGGACAGCAGTCAAGACTTTATTATGTTTCACAGTGCATTATTTTGAGATTAAAGTGGAAAAAATCCAGATGACTGTTATAATTTGTTTTGGGTATGTTTTACTTGTTGAACAGACATACTGACATATAATATTGAAAGCCAACTTTTAAAAGAAGTTTGGAACAGTCTCTACCAAAGGGAATTCTGTCATAGCTAACTCACCATTTCAGAGAAAATGAGATGTGATCAGAACAAATTCTGTCTTACTTACTGGTTCTTTCATTTACTTGGGATGCACTTAGTTTTTAATAAAAACACTTCCAATTTAACTTATTAGGCAAAATGTAGTAAAATCACTAACTGAATATTAAGATTATTGAAAGAGTTTTAGATACATAATTTCTATTTTTATAATTATTTAACCAATTTTTCCACCTAAGTCCTAGCTTAATAGTTTCATTTAAGATAGCAATGTAAAAAGTTACATGTATATCCAAATGATAACCACTATTTTCTTTGAAGTTTGCTTTTCTTTTGTGAGATATTTTTGAAGCTATGGCTTCAACAGTGATGCAGAAACATTATGCTACATGGCATGAACTATTTTCTAAGATAGAATGCCTCTTGTTCGATGTGTGTTCTCAGCATGTACAATAGTACCTGGCATAGTGCAATTAATGCATATTTTAGAATAAACAAATTAGGCAACAGTAAAATTTCTCATCTTTGGATGACTTAAGTTTTATTTGTCCGTGTAGGAATCCAATCTTATTTCTACATCAGTTGCATTGTATGTTTGTCATGTATGTATTAAAACCTCACCCATTGCTGTAAGTTGGGTCTGACTCACGGCGACCCTAGAGGTCAGAGTAAAACTGCCCGCAGAGTTTCCAAGGAGGGCCTGGCGGATTTGAACTGCCTACCTTTTGGTTAGCACTTAACCCACAACACCACCAGGGTTTTGATAATTATTAAGAAATTTAAAAAATGTTATTATTACTTTAATAATTATCAAAAATGGCATACAGTTTAAATTAAATATGATTTATTGGTGCAAAGAGCATAAACTAGAATTTAACAAGATGTGTGATGAAGAGGTATGTTTTATTAGTTGATGCCAAGCCAAGTGCCGTTGAGTCGAATCCAACTCATGGAATCCCTAAATCTTACAAGACCAAATTTGGATTTCCTTTTATTAGTCATTTGTACACAGAAGAGAGAATTGGCTCAGAGAATATGAAAGTAGAAAAGGTATGCAAGAATTCTTTTTGGGAAATGTGTATTAATTATTAACAAACAGGAAAAATCACACACGCACACACACCCATATCTTTAAGTGTATGCAATTGCCTTGCAAGTTAAGTACAGGGCCCCCTTTACCACATTTCAGAGCTTTCTGGTTGTAGTATTTAACTGTTCTTTTCACTGGTCCCAAGAGAAAATAAAAGAGCAGAGACAAATAGCAGGAGGTCAGCCTAAGCTGGGGCAGTCCTGGACTCACATTGCTTCCATTTCCTTCCTAGCCACACACTTGCTTAACCAAGGACTTGATGGAACAGTGTAGTCAAAACTTTAAAAACATTTTGTTTGAGGCTTCTCTACCAAATGATATAGTTATAACTACATATAAGTATACTATAACTTTAAGTATAGCCATTACTAACTATATTGGCTCACTTTCTAACAGAGGAAATGAGATGAGATCATTTTGAAGCTGCTGAAAGCTGGGGCATTTAATGATCTCGTGTTCACTGCTGGTAGAGGGTCACCTGCAGAGTTAATAGCTCTAAAGCACTTTTGGGCTACACTTGTCTAGAGCTGAGCATGCTGTCTTGGAGAAAGCCCTCAGAGAGAAAACAGAGGCACAGTGGGCTTTTGATATGGGAATTGACAGTATTAATAGGATTTTCCACCACTCTGTGGCTGAAATCAAGGTTGAGCAGAGGAAAAAGGGCATGGAGCACCCAGAGTACTTGCTATACATTTCTGTACCTTATTCCAAGAGAATGAATAATTATCCAATTTTTTTGGACACTCGTTAAGTTTTCTTTAATAGGAGACAGTGCCCTATATGAAGTCTGACAATTACATTCACAAAGTCACCCTATAAAAACGGTGAGTTCCTGAACTTACGCTAGAAAAAGTGCTACATACCTCATTGCTGAATATCACTGTGGTCAACTTTGAAGTCCTCCCCTTGAGAAGCTAAGCACCTCAGCCGGTACCTAGTCCACCCTTCGAAGCAATTTGGGAACTCTTTTTCTCAAACGGCCATCAGAGCTGTTGTTGTCATTCATATGTCTTCCTTTCAATATTTCCTTTATTTGGGGTAAAGAAAAAAGTCATTGGGGGCCGGACCAGGCGAATAGGTAGTGTTCCAATACAGTTACGTGTTTATTATCTAAAAACTCCCTCAAAGACAACTGTACAATTAAGTTAGTGAACTTGCCACCTTACCACCATGCAATTCCAGAAAGAGTTCCAAAATTGCACTGAGGGGTGGCCTAGGTGCTGGCACGAGTGCATAGCTTCCCAAGGGGAGGACTTCAAAGGTGATCACAGTGATGTTCAGCAACGAGGTTATGTAGCACTAAGAACAATCAGGTTGCAGATTTATTTGTTGGGCCTCATATACTGAAACGTATCCTAGGTTCTTATTTCCACTGTGATATGGACTGGAGGCTCTGTGATACTGATAAGATATATATATTATATATATAATATGTGTCATATATTATATATATACTGCTTTCTGTTTACATAAAGTGAATATATCTCAGTTTTTGCATGACTGTCCAACTGTGGTAGTTTTTGCATGGAATTTTTGTACCATGTGACCAGTTAGAAGGTTATGTGACTATAAAATTAAGCTTTAGACTTAAATGGAAGAGATAGTGTTATTTAGGAATCAGCACTAAGCCACTGTTTTCAAGTCAACTTCATTTCTGTATTGGGGAATAGGGATAGCTAATATCAATGAGAGATTGTTTCCCCCTTACATTGTTCATTATGTACAGAACTCTCCTGGTCCCTCATAGTAGGAAGGTGAAGATGTGGGATTTCAGGCTTTTGTAAGTTAAAAGTTCCTTGATTTCTAACAGCTTACTATTAGGAAGCATAGGAGGATAGAAGGTTGGGTTCTTGAGATGTTATAAATAAACTATTTAATCAAGGAGGATTTTGTGGTGAACTGGGTGTGGAATTCATGGAGGCAATAAAAATGTGTAAGATTGTGAATCTGCAGAATAAGGGAGTAGCAGACATAACAAGAAGTTCACGAGAGTGAACTTGTGAGTTGTGAAATAGCCTCAAAAAATGTGGTTTTGGCTTAATTGAAAAATTCAACTTAAATTGCTTGCAGATACACTGTTTAGGACAAGTATGATGGCAACAACTGAATTTTGAGATTAAGATTTGAAATTCACAAACATTCGTAGGGTGCTTGATACCTCGAAGAATGAGTGTGCTAGTGGTGCAGTGATGAAGTGGTGGGCTGCTAACCAAACGGTTTGTGGTGCAAACTCACCAGCTTGCTCTGCGAGAGAAAATACCTGGCAGCGTGATCCTGTTGAGAGACTAAATTCTAGGGAATCTTATGAGCAGTTGTATTCTGTCCCATAGGCTCATGATGAATTAGATTGACTCACTGGTACACAACAATGACAACAACAACAACAAAGGAGTGCCTCCAACAACCCTGAGCAGAAGGCAGTCGTGGTGGAACAAGTATTTAAATAACCAAACCCATTGCCCCTGAGTCAATTCCAACTCATAGTTATCTAATAGAACAGACTAGAACTTCACCGCAGAGTTTCCAAAGAGCAGTTGGTGGATTCGAATTGATGAATCCACCTAGCACTTAACTGCTATACCACCAAGGTTTCCAAGCATTTAGTAAGCGGAGGAAAAAAGCCAACAGAAGGAAGACCTCTTAATTTCTTCCCATTTTTAAGTGTTTATAATTATAAATTTTTTTATCCACATTGTATTCAAATTACACTATTTTAAGGAACCTCAGAAAGTACATATTCCCTGATGGTTACCCCAGAAAATGCAAAGTAGGTAAGGAGGGTTAGCAGTGTCAAACACTGCACATAAGCAGAGGAGGTTGTTTTTGGCTGTGCAGAGAGTTTAGCAATGTGTCTGGATTACATAGTTTTAAGTACTGAATATTTATGCAACTCTGGACGTGCCATTTTAATTTGCTAGGGCAAAAGCACATCAAAATTCAATATTTTTGAATTAGTTTTTTTTGGCATTATTTACCACCATGCCTTTGCAGTTACATTTGTTCATCACAAACTACCTGGTTACTAGCTGAGATGTACTCTTGTCTTGGTTATGGTACATGTCCAAGCAAAACAAGCAAAGAATTTTTAAGGCTTCTCAATAAATAATATCCCTATGGATCAATAATCTAGGTAATTATATTTGCTGCCTTACATTCTTCCAATGTTAAATAATTAATTCTCATTTTTGGAAAATGAATTTTTACTTGTTTGTATCTGAAAGCTTGTTCAACACGTTTTCCCCCTGACTCAGACAATATTGACAAATTATCAACATATATCATTTTGAACTTTCACAGATAAACCATCTCTCGGCAGTTAGCAAAAATCTGCTGTTGTATGCACAGCCAAACTGGCCATCATTGCTGCTTCTTAATTCTGACTTTTAAGAAGTGCCAAGACACTTTGAGGGAAAATTGCAAATGGGAGAAATATGAGCATTTGTTGAGATTCTCTCTACTATCTGATTAAAATATTGTTTTTCTTGTCCCCTGTGGAATGGAATTCTCACTTATGAAAATTTTCCCTATCCAGTAATCTTTCAAGGCCCCAGGGGAATCGCTGGGCAATTAATACTGAGAACACTGTTACTGAGTCTTCCTGAAACCCAGGATCTCTTGGAGTGTTTGGGTAAAGACTGACATGCCAAAGTACATATTTTCGTTATTCAGAACAACAGAATCCACAAAATTTGAAAGGAATTATAGTCAAGGCTTTCTTTATATAACTATGCAACCTTTTTATTTACCTTAGCAAACCAATCTTATAAATGTGATTTATCTTCCCTTTTCTCTCTTAAAAACTGACTCCGGTGAAAGACTATTAATATTGTTATGGGCTTAACTTTCACCCACCTGCAAAGTATTTCTGTATTTATATGCATAGCACTGGTTGTGTGGGTGTGCTCTACTCCAAATCTTGAATTGTTTGATACACGGCATAAAAGTATTCACTCTCTTTACATGAATGCAGCATGTCATCTCTACAAGGTTTAAATAATCAAAATTCAGGAGTCATATACTTCCCTTCCTCCTTCCTCTACAACTGGAGTGCAGTGCAAATTACTTAAAAAAAGAAATGTTTGAAAGAGTCATATAATTTGCTATTTGCTACCCATGTGAAACTACAAAATCACATAATAAAATCTAATAAGAAAAGTCACTGGCTTCTATTTACATAGTATTCTAACCTTTCAACTTAGGTTTATTTTAATATAAGAGTAATGTCTTATGGCACTTAAATCATGTTTATTTAGTACTAGAATAGATTAAATAGAGCCCTAGACAAATCCTGGAAACTATTTAAAAAAAAAAGATATAACTATATTAGAAGTAATCATATTTCACATGAAGAAAGTATTCATTCTACTTTACTCTGAATTGTTTGCGTGATATCTGCAATGTTCTTTTTAACCTAGATTATTGCATTATAAGAGGAGCACATGGAAACTATCCAGATTATGTGCATTCTACAAGGAGTCATAACTGAGAATAGCTGAAATACCTGAAATAGTTAACTGTATAAAGAGAACATGTAGGACTTCTTTTGTCTATTACTACAAGGAAGAATTAAGACCAGTGGATAGAAGTTAAACACAGAGAGACTTAAGTCCAATTTGAGGCATAAATTTATTATGCATGCTTGTATCCCTAGTGCCTAGAATTGTATCTGGCAAATGGCAAGTTCACAGGAAAGGTTTGTTGTTGCAGACGATCAAAGTTAAATATATTAAATGTTTTCTAAAAAGAATGAGCTCATTGTTACTGCATATATCAAAGCTTGTGAGAACTTTGGTCAAGACTGTTGTAGTGGTCATCTAAGCTGGCAGAGTAGTTAGATGTTTCATAATGTATTTCTTAGAATAAAGATTCAAGAGAACTAGTGATTATTTTAGAATCCTGAGCATTAAAGACAAGGATGAAGAATCAGACTGAACTCCAAGTGGAAGGAGAGATGGTATAAAACCAGTGCACACAGAGAATTATGGATTGCTGGTGCCCTAGGTGAACCTGTATAATGCAGCTATGTTGAGATCAAGCAAGGAGTGTTCCCAGCTGAAATCCTTATCACCTGGTGTAGCCTAGCAGCATTGACTCTGGACTGAGGTCTAGAGCTAGGCAGGAGTGAGAATAACAAGGAAAAAAATTACGTGGAAAAAGAATAACACCTTGCTTAGAAACTACCGGGTAATAAAAGAAATAAAATGTGAAATAAAATAATTCCTAGATTCAAATGAGAATGAAAACACATCTTACTAAATCTTTTGGAACACAGCAAAAATGATGCTCAGAAGTAAATTTATAGCTATAAGTACACACACAAAAGATTAAGAAAGGGCCCAAATTACAATATTAATCCTACAGCTTGATCAAATACAAAACTGCAAAGGAAGTCCATGGTAACAGAAGAAAGAAAATAATAAAGATTAGATCAGAAATAAATGAAATCAAGAACAGAAAAACAATAGAAAAATCAAGACCAGAAAATGGTTTATTGAAAGAGCCAAAAGAATCAACAAAATAGACAAACCACTGGTCAAACTGATAAAAGAAAAGCAGAAGAGGAAGCAAATAAACTAAATGAGAGATGAGATTGCTGACATTACAACACACCCAACTGAAATTAAAAGGATCATGACAGAATAATACGAACAATTGTACTCCAGCAAATTTGAAAACTTAGAGGTAATGAACAAATTTGCAGACGTACACTAAACTAACACAAACTAAGGGAGAAAAATTGGAAATACCCATAGCAAAAGAAGAGATTGAAGAGGCAATAAAAAATAAACTTCCGAGAAAAAAAAGGCTCTTGTCTATACAGCTGCACAGGAGAATTCTACCAAATATTTAGAGAAGAGTTGACAATACTAGTCAAGCTGTTTCGGAGTACGAAAAGCATTGACTACTCTAGAACACATTCTGTGAAGCCAACATCATGCTATACCAAAGTGAGGCAAAAGCACTGTGATAAAGAAGATTACAGACCAGTATTCCTCATTAATACAGATGCAAAAGTTCTCAACAAAATTCAAGCAATAGAATTCAACAGCATATGAAAGCAAATGTATCAGGGCAAGTAAATTCATACCTAGTTATAAGGTATGGGGTAAAAAAGTCTTTTCAACAAATGGTGTTGGCAAAATTCAGTATCAATTTGCAAAAAAACTGAAAAAAGACCTATGTCTTGCACCTTACACAAGAGCTAAATTGATTAAAGACCTAAATATCAAACCAAAAATGATAACAATCATGCAAGCAAAGATAGGCTCTGCGATGGATGTTCCAATACGTGGCTTAGACAGATTTCAAAGTCTAACAAACAAAACATGATTAACAGAAGAGAAAATATATAAATGAGAACTACTAAGAATAAAACATTTTTGATCGTCCAAAGACTTTATCAAAAGAGTTAAAAGACCAACTACAGAATGGTAAAAAATATTCGACAACTACATGTCAGACCATCATCTGATCTCTGTGGTCTACAGGGTTCTGCAAAATATCAATAAGAAAAAGGTAAATAGCCCAGTTAAGTGATGGGCAAAGTAGATGGGCAGACACTTCACTAGAAAGGATATTCAGGCAGCCAAAAGACACATGACGAAATGCTCATGATCATTAGCTATCAGAGAAATCCAAATCAAAACTGCAATGAGATACGATTTCACCCCAACAAGGTTGGCCATGATCCAAAAACCAGAAAACAACAAATGCTGGAGAGGCTGTGGAGAAATTGGAACTCTCTTACACTGCTGGTGGGATTGCAAATTGATACAACCTCTCTGGAAAGCAATCTGAGGCTTTCTTAAAAAGCTGGAAATAGACATACCATTTGATCCAGTAATTCCATTGCTTGAAATTTATCCTTCAGAAACAAAGACTGTCACACGAACAGACACATGTACCCAAATATTTATTGCAGCACAATCCATAGTAGCTGAAAGATGGCATCAACCCAGATGCCCATCAACAGATGAATGGATAAACAAACTGTGATACACATACTCAATGGAACACTATGGTATGATGAAAAACAGTGTAGATTTTAGAAAACGTAACATGGTTTCAATTGGAAGACATCACGCTGAGCGAAATCAGTCAGTGGCAAAAAGACAAGTGTTATATGAGACCCCTGTTATAAGGATTTAAAAATAGAATTATCTCCAGAAGAGTAAAACTTTAACAGCTACAAGGATAGGAGAGGGGAAGGTTTATCACAGATGTGATAGTTGATAGATGTTAGAAACTTTTTCATTTACTGTAATTAATAAATAAAATTAAAAAAGAATAAAAGAAAATTAAAAAAAATTAGAAAATCCATCAATGTAATCTACCACATAAATAAAACAAAAGAATCATATGACAATTTCAACTGATGCTGAAAGGGCTTTGATAAAGTCTAACACTCATTTCTAATTAAAAGCAAAACAAAACTAAAACCCACTGCCATTGTGTCAATTCTGACTCACAGCAACCCCGTAGGGCAGAGTAGAACTGCTCTATAGAATTTCCAAGGAGCGCCTGGCAGACCTGGCTCTTAACTGCAATGCAACCACTCTTATCGAAGTAGGAATAGGAGAGAATGTTTTCAACATAATAAAGAACGTACATACAAAACCAACGGTCAATATTATTCTCAGTGGAGACAGACTGAAAGCTTTCCCCTTGAGAGCAGAAAGCAGACAAGGATGTCTTTTTATCACCACTCTTATTCAACATTGTGCTAGAAGTTCTCAGAACAATAGGACAAGAAAAAGAATAAACGGCATGCAAACTGGAAAAGAGCTAGTAAAACTATCCCTACTAACCGATGATATGATTCTATATATCAAAAATGCCAAAGATCCCACAAGAAAGCTACTGGAATTAATACAAGAACTCAGCAAAGTAACAAGATACAAGATCAACTACAAGCATCAGCTGGATTCCTACACCCCAACAGAGAATTTTGAAAACAATGCCATTTAATAGTTTCCCCATCAAAGGTGAAATACTGAGCAATAAATCCAACTAGAGGTGAAAAAGTGCTGTACAAGGAAAAGTACTAAACACTGCTAAAAAA
This sequence comes from Heterohyrax brucei, assembly GCA_028571685.1. NCBI lineage: Eukaryota > Metazoa > Chordata > Mammalia > Hyracoidea > Procaviidae > Heterohyrax > Heterohyrax brucei. The sequence goes on from CM053146.1 coordinate 94,874,711, forward strand.
GAAAAAGAGGGAGAGAGACCTATATAAATGGGATGATCACGTTGAGAAGATTCAGCACTGTGAAGATGACAGTACTACCCAAAGTGATCACAGATATAATGCAATCCTGATACAAATACCAACAACGTTCTTTAAGGAGGTAGAAAATTTAATCACCACCTTTATATGAAGGAAAGAGGCCCAGATAATTAAAGAACTAAAGAACAAAGTAAGACGCCTCTTACTATTTGGCCAAGATAGTCAAAACAGCTTGGTACTGGCACAACAATGGACACACAGACCAGCAGAACAAAATTGAAAACTCAGATGTAAATCCATACACCTCTGGACGGCTGGTCATTCACATAGTACCGAAGTCCATTAAATAGGGAGAAAGAAATCTCTGTAAGAAATGGTGCTGGCAAAACTGGATGTCCATTTGTAAAAAAAAAAAAAATGCAATTGGATTTATACCTCATGTTATACACAAAAATTAACTCAAAATGGATCAAAGTCCTAAATGTAAAACTTAAGACTATAGAAATCATGAATCAAAAAATAAGGACATTAACCAAAAAGCCAAACCCACTGCCGTTAAGTCGATTCCAACTCCCAGCGACCCTGTAGGACAGAGTAGAACTACTCCGTAGTGTTTCCAAGGAGTGCCTGGTGGGATTCCAACTGCCAACCTTTGGTTAGCAGCCATACCATTTAAGTACCATGCCACCAGGAACAATATTAGATGCCTTAATGTATGGGATAAATAGAATACCAAACATAACTAAAAATGCACAGACAGCAGAAGATGATCTAATAAATGGTATCTTCCCAAATATAAACATTTTTATGTTTATTAAAAGACTTCTCCCAAAGAATAAAAAGAGTACCTACAGACTTGAAAAAAATTGGCTACAATGTATCTGACGAGAATCTAATCTTTAAAATTTACAGAAAACTTCAACACCTAAACGAAAAGGCAAATAATCCAATTAAAAATTGAGCAAAGGTATGAACAAAACTGTCTCCAAAAAAGACTTTCAGAGAACCAACAAACACGTGAAAAAATGTTTATGATCACTAGCTATTAAAGAGATGCAACTCAAAGTTACCATCTCACCCGGGCATTATTGGCACTAATCAGAAAACAAATAGTTGGAACTCTTATACACTGCTGGTGGAAATGTAAAATGGTATAATCACTATGGAAAATAATAATGATACTTCCTTTAAAAACTAGAAATAGAATTATCATGTGATCCAGAAATCACACTCCTAGGTATATACCCTAAAGAAATGAGCCATAACACAAATTAACATATGTGCATCCATGTTCATTGCAGCATTATTCACAATAGTAAAAAGATTGAAAGAATCTAAATGTTGCTTAATAGACGAATGGACTAACAAACTGTGGTATATATGTGAAATAGAATACTATGCAGTAATAAAGATAGATCTGTAAAACATCTCACAACATGTGAATTTGAGGACTTTATGTTGAGTAAAAAAGTCAATTACAGAAGCACAAATACTGTATGAGACTGCATTTATAAATAAACAAGTAAAGGTTTACATACAGAAAAAACAAACAATTGTTTGATGTTTACCAAGGGTGAGGGAAGGAAGGAAGGGAAATTACCAAATGGAAAACTTGTTGCCATTCAGTTGGTTCCAATTCATAGCGACCCGATGGGACAGAGCAGAACTTCCTGGTAGTGTTTCCAAGGAGCAGCTGGTGCATTCAAACTACTGACCTTTTGGTTAGCAACTGTAGCTCTTAATTATTCTACCACTGAGGCTTCCAAAAATAGACAGAATATGTGTTAATATTGGTAAAGGGAAAGGTAATACGTAATATGGGAGAAGTCAGCAAAACATGACTAAGGTGTGAGAGGACACTAAGCAGAATGCGAGCACAAAGGCAGCCAAAGGTCTGTGCTACAGCACAGGCAATCCTGCAGTAGTGGTATCAACAAACAGTAATTTATGAGTGAAAGGCATGCCAAATGGTTTGGGAGGGTGTCAGAGAACATATCCTCAAGCAAAAATAGGCGTGCAGCGGGTATTTCCATGTACATAACTGTAGATTCTTACATAAGGCACACAAGGCAACTTCTTAGATGTAACCAAACACCTTGCAGGCTCTGTGGAGAAAGACTGTAGATTTGGAGGACATCTGTCTCAATGGGCACAACATAGTTTATAAAGACAAAGTTGCGCATCCTACTTTGGTGAGCAGCATTGGGGATCTCACAAACGCGCCAGCAGGCATCTCACATACATCTATTGGTCTTTTACTGTCCAGGGCAAAGGAGAGTCAAGCAAGCCAAAGACCTAAGGGGGCAACTAGTCCAAAGGAAAAGCTAAGCCAGGGCCTACAGAACCGCCAGGGTACCACCACCTGCTGCTCTGGGTTCACAACAGAGGGTCCTGAAGAGAACAAGAGAAAAAAGTGTACAGCAAAACTGAACAAGAAAGACCAGACTTAATGGTCTGACAGAGATGAGAGGGACCCCGAGACTGGGGCTGTAAGACACCCTTCAGAAATGGAACTAGAGCCCTTCCCAGAGAGCACCTTTCAGCCAAACCAGAGAGAGGCACATAAAATATGTAAACAGAGATGTCCATAAAATAAGCAGTGACCAATCAGTTGTAAGAGATGAAAAGGGCAATATTTGCCCAAAAGCAAAGATGAGAAGGCAGGAAGGGATAGAAAATCAGGACAAAATGATGAGAACCTAGGATGGAAGTGGGGAGAGAGACACATTGTAGGGAAGGAAACCAGTGCCATGGAACACTTTATGTATCAGCTATTGAATGGAAGACTTTGACCTGTAAATTCTGTAAACTATAACCTTTTACCTACTACACAGCAAAGAATTAAAAAAAAAAAAAACATTGGAAAAAATTTGTGTAATGAACACCAGGTTGTGCTACACGATCTATTTCTTAATTTCTTCCCGTAATTTTGTATGTTTAATTCTGTAAATTCTTATCCATATCAAATAGCTAATATTGTTTTTTCTATACTGAAAACAGTATTTACAAGAGAAAAATTTTCTATTTAATGTGAAAGATCCCACTCCCCACTTTGTAATTTGGATAGCTTTTAGACATTTAATGGGCTGAATATCTTAGGGATTCACAGCTTGGTTTAATGAAAGCTATCACTACAGGAAAACTACCAGTTTCTAAACTGTGGAATTTTATTAAATTATACTTGCTAAGCCTCAATCTAACTCCTATTTCTGTTTCTAAGTAGTAAATGTCCCTGATTATGATAAGAATTTTCATAATTCCACTTTCATTTCTACTTTCTGACACAGTTTGTCCTGTCTTCAGTGTTCCCGGAACCCTAACATGATGCCACATGAAGCCACAATAGTAGTCAACTTAGCTCTGACTTTGGCTTGATTTATACTTTGTATTCTCTCCTAGCCTTAAAAAAAAAAAAAAGTTACCACTGAGTAGATTTTGGCTCACAGTGTATTATTTTTATAATAAATAATACATTTAAAACACTACTTTGTGTATTGTGTATACTGGTTTCTGTATATTTTGGTTGGAACTCCGTAAAATTGGACACTGGAAGAAAAGTTCACAGCCATAATTCAGGTTAGTATTATCGGTTATGGGAAGAAGATAGGGACACCGATTTGTCTGTTAGATTACAGATATTTGAGAGCAAGAAATAAAGGTGGTGAAGAAAAAGAATTTTGACTCACAGTGACTCTACAGGACAGAATAGAACTGCCCTGTAGGGTGTCTGTGGAGTGCCTAGTAGATTTGAACTGTTGACCATTTGGGTAAAGAGGAATAGCTTTTAACCACTACACCACCAGGGTTTCCTGGCTTTAGCAAACCTCAATTGTTCACCAGATGAGAAGCCGAAAAACAGCCCACTGCCATCGAGTCAGTTCCAACTCATAGCAATTCTGCTGTAGGACAGAACAGAACTGACTTACAGGGGTCACAAGGGGCACCTGTTGAATTTGAATTGCCCGTCTTTTGGTTAGCACGCGTAGCCCTTAACTACTGCACCCCCATCACTCCCAACAGTGATACGAACTCAGTAAATACTGGTTACTTTGACTGTTTTCAGTGCAGGATTTAATTGTTGATAAGACCAAGGTGAAGCACATGGAAGGGAATGGAACAGTGTGAAACGAAGCCAACTTGTCCAGCATTGCTGGTTTTGTAGTGCGTGGTCCCTGCTCTCTTGGTTTTCTACTCTCTCCCTTCTGGTTAGTTTTAGAAAATCTTTTGTAAAAGCAATTCAAGTACACACCCCTGGGCATATAGACATCATAGGAACACGGTGTTTCTATATGCTATTGTCCAGGACATCTGGATGTTTCCAGATCATCTGATTGCCAAAATGCTAGCTTTTTGTTCATTCCAGATTTGCAAAAGTGAGAAGCTCAGTTTTTCTATGCAAGATGCCTGTAGTCCTTCCAGGTACTGAGAACTTAACAACTTGGTGATGTTTTCTTCCAATATAAAACATATTAATTACATACATCCCTACCTCTGGCAAAATTCAACTTATTTTTATAATAAATAATACATTTAAAACACTATTTTGTGTATTGTGAGCCATTTTTATCATACAAATCTAAGAAATTTTTTATTACATAATTACAATTTGGCTCACAGTGTATTATTTTTATAATAAATAATACATTTAAAACACTACTTTGTGTATTGTGTATACTGGTTTCTGTATATTTTGGTTTTTTACTACAAATAGGTAGCATATGCTACCTATTTATGTGTACTGGATTATGCAATATTATTAGAAAAGTAGTATGTTATCATTATCCATATCATGTTAGGTAGCAATGAAGTGAGGTGAACTTTGAGAAAGTTAGTTTGTAATTCACATCTTTATTTGATCCTAGAAACGCTATTTTCTGTAATGGTTTTCTTAATGGATCTATGCGTTGAGTAGAACTCAGCCATTATATTGGCTGAGTGACAGGAAATGCTCTGCTAGGATATGGAGTTCTCGCTGTTTCCATCCAATAGGTCACATTATTTCGTTTCTTCTTCTTTACTGAGTATTAGTTAGTCATCGTAACTAATCAGATTGATTACTCAGACAGAAGTCATGGCCAGGAGAAGCCACTTTTGTATCTGATCAAGACGCTTGTGTGTTATCCAGAAACCCTTGTAAGCATTGCTTAAGAAGTTCAAGGATTATCTTATATTGAGGAGTGGACATTTCCATATTTTAAGTTAGGAAGAAGTAGGGCCAGATTTGTTTTTTTTAAAAAATTATACTGGTTTCCATATATTTTGGTTGGAGCTCCGTAAAATTGGACACTGGAAGAAAAGTTCACAGCCATTATTCAGGTTAGTATTATTCGTTATGGGAAGAAGGTAGGGACACCGATTTGTCTGTTAGATTACAGATACTTGAGAGCAAGAAATAAAGGTGATGAAGAAAAAGAAGTGGAGACATTTCTAGCTTGGGTAAATGGATAGGCTAAAATTATATAAAATAAATAAGTTAATAAAAAGTCAGTAAGGAACAGATTTGGAGGAGAAGGTCATGAATTCAATTTTTGGCATATTGAGTTTGAGGTATTTGAGGGAGAGTCAAAAGACAATATTTAGAAGACAGTTATGAATACGGGTCTGGACAAGAGAGATATTTTAATAGAGAACCATTCAAGAGATAATCAAAGTCATCAAAGTGTACAGGGAAGTCATTATGTTGAGGTGAGAAAGTGTGCAAAGTTGGAACCATAAATATAATAATAAAAGTTAAGTGAAACTGAAAAAGAATAGTTAGAATATTAGAAAAACGTAAGAAAAATTAGAGTCATGGAAGCCAGAAGTGAATGAGACTTAACAAAACTTAGTAGGGGTTCGGTGGTGTGAGATACTCTAGTCAGATCTAGGAAAATAAGGATTAAAATGTGTCCACTTGACTTGTCATTTAAAATATTTTAAAAATATCTTTAACAAGGGATTTTACAGTGATGTGGAAGCTAAGTCTATTTGAATATTTTATCAGCTAAGTATACTAGGGTCCTGACAAATTTAAAAGAAATTTATCTTTTTTTTCCATGTAGGAGTAGCAGAACAGTTACAGTTACAGTTAATGCTTTAGCACAGGCTATTTTATCCTTTACTTGTAAGTTTGTTTTCCTTTTAGTAGTGGCACACAACTAGACTTCTATTTTCTCTGCATTAGGCTAAGGCAATAACTTTCATTTCTGTTTCCAAGTAGTCAGTAAATCTAAAATGAAAATGGGAGCCAAGTGTAATGCATGATTCCTTATTTCTACCTAATAACTTGATTTCTTAGTTCTCTTTGTTTTATGCTTGCAGAATACGTATTTTTTTTTTAAATCAAAGATTGTTGGTGCCATTACACTTTATGAAACCCAAAGCAAAAATAGGTCCAGATGAATTTTTACAAGAGCAGGGGATACTTTACTCTGTGATAGTCTTGAAACTTGTTGGAAAGATTTTTGAGTAGAATGATGTTTACTAATTTGCTATGAAAGTTAACTTTAAGATGGATACATAAATAATCAAAAAATGATGGGTAAGAGGAGATGCTTGTGAAAATTTATGGAAAACTTATGATCTAATTCTTGTATATGAAATTTTATTTTTGTGTATATACATCTGCTATCAAATTTTTGCTACACTAGGTTTTTAATAACAACCAGTGGTAATTGCAGTAAAATTTTTCTGAATGTTACAGGCTATTATTTCTTTCTATCAGATAGTGAACAGTTTCTCAAATAATTTTTCATTTATGTTTATAATTTTTGTAGCCCTCTCTCTTCCAATCATGCAATTATCATTTTAGTGAAACTAACATAATTATGAGAACTAGAAAATAAATTTGATTTGAATGGTAATCTTTTGTTTGCTTGTTATAAACTACATTTTTTGACATTTTATAAATTTCTTAAATATTTACTTTAGCTGTTTTGTTTTATAAAAGTGCTTCCAAGGTTTAAAAAATACATGTTTTCAAAATAATGGCTCATGATTTTTAACTCATCAGTGGGTGCTATTTTTCACTTCTAGAATGTTGGTCTGTGACTTTTATTGTAAGCCTTATTACCAAATGAACAAGTCCTCACTTTATCATCTTCTTTAGAATTTACTATTTTTGAATTTTAGTGGCACTTGAGAAACTGTATTGTATATTGGTCAACAGTCATAATTTGAGTTGTGCCAGCGGATTTGGGTCTGATTTCAACATTACAGTTGAAAGGCTGGTTTGTTTTCTGTTTGTTTGTTTCCTAAGTGAGTTTCTATTTGGCAGTGTACAAACAGGAAACAATAGATATTTTTTAGGAAACAACATGAAACCATGTTTTTACTGTTCATTAGAAGAGTATCTCTTGGATAATCAAAGATGAAATTATTGAAATTCAAAAGAATAGAGAAAGTATGGAGGAGTAATTCTTAATCTCAAAATGTGTCCTTAAAAAATTATTACTTTGAACAATTTGCTATTGCTCTAAAATATTTAATAATTTCCTTCTTAGGATTTGAAATTAGTGGTCCAGTGAATGAATATTTAATATTACAGGCAAACCATGTAATTTCTAAAAAAAAAAAATCTTAATTGTTAACATAACTGCTTTTTGAGGAGTGGGTGAGAGGAAAACATGGAGTAAAATTTGAACCTGCAATAAGACCAAAGAAATGATAAACTTCTGCTTTTGTTTTTCTTTACATATATTCATTCTAAGTATGTGGAATACTCAAGACTAAATAAGCCTTTACCAGATAATGATTTTTAATTAGTCAAAAAATATTTGCTGAGTACTTACTCTGCTAGGCATAAGACAAATTAAGTAACATGGAAAACAGCAGTGAAACAATGAAATATGAGAAATGTCAAAATCATGAGAATCATAAATACTATTATTTTATAATATTTAGCATTATGGTGTATAGTTTGAATGCTGTCTGCCTCAGATAGTTTATATATGTAAAAGTGCAACTATTTCAGACAGGAGTCAGTAGAACATCAAATTCATAGTACACAAATGCTTGCAGTTGCTAATGGTGTTTGGGCTGACACTGAATAGTTAAAACAGAGAATTTTAGAGGACTGCCACGAAAAGCTGCTCTCTTGTTTCTCTTTATGTAACCATTTGAAGAGGAATATCAGCACAGAAAGGACTGCAAAAGCAGACCTATCTGTATTTGAACAACAACAACATCAACGAAATTGACAACTGTTCCATCATTGCTATCAAATGAAGTTCATTCCACTGATGCTCGTTTCTTGCTTGTCTGGGAAGCTTATATACAGATAATTTTGCCAGAGACCCACAGCTGTATTGCATAGATAAATGAAGGAAAGTCAGAAAAACCTTTAAACAGTGCTTATGGTCTAGATAAATAAATACCTTTAACCTTTTCAAAATGTCCTTCGCGAATTCCCTCACTTATAAAGTCTTCCTATAAGAGATCTGCTGATGCAGCAGGAATATGTTTAAACAAAGAAGTTCAGGAAATCCAGATTATTAACAGCAGAAACTTTCCAGCTCCTGTTGTTTATTTGCTTTCGTCTTTTGACAAACTCTCAAAAGTACTTTTCTGAAAGTACTAAATTTATTATATCTGGTGTCACGAGCTATTATTGAGATGTCTATTACCACCCTCAGTCTTTGGTAAACTTTTTCTTTACCATAGATTCCAGAGAAGAGGACCAATTGCATATTTATTACAATTAATGAAATCCCTGGATGGGATGCCTGATCTTGATGAACCTGGTAAGACCGTTTGAGAGAATGTCTTAATTTGGTTATAAGCAGTAAAAAGAAGAATTCAAGGTACCGTATCCAAAACCTAATGCAAATTATTAAGAAGATATTGGGGTATCTCATGGAACACAGTGGATATTTAAACAACTAGTGCTTAGGAAGAACAGAAACCAGGCCAGTGCTTTGAGACTCGGAACCCATGATCTATACTGTCAGAGGTGGTGGAATGTGGACCTGGCAAGAACACTACAAGCTGTCAACTATGGATCCAAATCATCTTTTGTGCTGCTGTCCCATATCTAATGCCACTGGTATACCAAGTAAATTTGGGGACCACTTCTTTTTTCAGGCCATTCTGTCTTTCAGATCCACACCATAAGACTTACACGCTAAAAATTATTACCATGAAGGTAAACAAACAAACAAAAACCCACTGCTGTTGAGTCAATTCTGACTCATAGCCACCCGATAGGACGGAGTAGAACTGCCTCATAAAGTTTCCAGGGAGCGCCTGGCGGATTCAAACTCCCGACTTGTTGGTTAGTACATGGAGCATTTCACCACTGTGCCACCGGATTTTCCTGATGAAGGTGAGGAACAATGAATCCACGGAAAGAAGACATTACCCAACATCCAGGTCCTGAATTGTCTAAGCTGTGCCCCCAAGCTTCTCTTAGATTCACTGCATCTTAGCAACGTGTGCCTGAGTTCTAAGAGAACATAACCCACCTTAAGTCTGTGACAGTGCCTTTAGGACATTGGAGTCTCTTCTCAGACAGTAAGAATGGTCCTAGAGGTGCTGTCAGGAATGTTCCTATAACTAATTTTAATAACACTTACAGCTTTTCCCCAAAAGGCCTTGAGTGTTATTTTTGCATAATGACTTAAGTAGGGTCAAAATGAGAAACTGCTGATATCTTGGTTGCTTTCTTACTGACTCTTGGTTTCTTCTCTGTTCATAGTTCTAGTTTTCAGTTTAATTAATCAAACCAAGATCTTAGACTCTAGTGGAAGAGACTTACTCTTTGTTTAGCAGAGATCCAATGGGGGAAGTGATACAAGGAACATAAACTAATTGTTAATGGAATTCATATGACAGATTGATCAATTCTTACAGAATGGTGGCCATTCATGATGAAAGTAGAATTAGAGCCTGTCTTTTAAAGAAATAAAAGTTTTCAACAGGTGGATTTTGTGGGGAGAAAGAAGATACAGATAGTTTAATAAGGCACACAGCTTCAGAAAAACACAGAGATGTGAGAAGTACTAGAATGGTGGGCAGTGTGGGAAAGTAGAACTACTTCTCTTGTCCTCTCTCTTGGAAGAGAATATAACTCTTTCAAGGTTATGGCCATGCTCTTCTGAAACAGGAGACTTCTCGAAGTATGGGAGAGTTCACAAGAAAAGTATGTTGGAACTTCTTTGTGGAGGATTATGATTACATGCTAAGGTATTTGAACTTTATTCTAGGTGTATGATAGAAAAATAGAAGATTTTGTATCAGAGATATGTGAATAACTTTGATTTTGAAAGAATAAATTTGTACTTTGATGAATTGGACAACTAGACATAGACAATATGGCCGCATGAAAAGCTGCTAACGGGCTCACCCTTATGTTACTTAAGCATCAGCATGTGGAGTGAGTCCTTTGGAGATAATTTTAGGAGCCCGGAAGTATAGAATGTTTTCATTTTTTGGTTTTCTCCTGTACTATTGGAAATAAAATGGGGTTGTTGTGTGTGTCCTGTCTGAAACTGCATGGGGAGAATACTTGAATAACATCTGGAGGACTAGAAGGTTGTACAGTTATGAATCTTGGAAAAATATATCATTAACCTCTACTTACCCACTGCCATCAGGTCAATTCCAACTCATAGCAACCCTATAGAACAGAGTGGAACTGGCCCATAGAGAGTCTGAGTGCCTGGTGGATTTGAACTGCTGACCTTTTGGTTAGCAGCTATAGCACTTAACCACTATGCTACCAGGGTTCCTACTCCAATTCTTTCTTTCTTTTTTCTAAATTTATTGTGATTGAGTGAAAGTGTACATTCCAGTTCAAATTCACATGACCACCTATGTGCAGCTCCTGCTGTTCACCTTGCCCGATGACAGTACACTCCTCCTTTCCATTCTATATGTGTCATATTCTTTTAACAATCTTCTGTCCTCTCTTCTCCACCCTCTCCACTCCCCTCTAGTAAGAGGCCAGTAGGACAACATCCTATAGATGCACAGAACCATAAAGTGCACACACAATATGGTCACTCTGTGTCACCAAGCCTAATCCATTCCTCTTCGAGGGATTGACCTCAGTAATGATTTATGAACAGGGGTAGCATCAGGTCTAGGATCCATGCTCCCAGGGGACCCCCAGGCTTTCTGACCATCAATTGTGGTCTTTTAGTGGAATTCTCAGGGTGCACCCCTTTTTAATCTCAGTCTACCTCAATTCTTTATATCACTTGAAGGGTGCAATGTTCCCCCAAAACTCTGTGTAGCAATTTAGCTAGATCTTGATTCCTGGTATTGTCCCTCCATGTTATAAATCCTGCCTCTGTGATGTTAATGAGGGTCATGGGCAGCAGTTGGGTTGATGGGGCAGGACTTAGTGTGTAAGATTGTTTTGTGTAGTCTCTTGAAATATAAAGGAAAGAAGCTAGCTAGAAGGTTTGGGGACCTCATACCATCAGGAAGAAAGTGGTGCCTGGAGCTGGGCACATCCTCTGGAAAGGATTAGGGTCCCTGCACTTCAGAAATTTCCAGTCCAGGAGAAAATTGACAACGAAGACCTTTCTTCAGAGCCAGCAGGGAAGGCCTTTCCTTGGAGCTGACACCCTGAATTTGGACTTTTAGTCTACCAGACTGTGACAAACTATAATTTCTCTCTTTAAAGCCAGCCACTTGTGGTGTTTCTGTTAAAGCAGCAGGACCAGATGACTAAGACTAAGGGCGTGGACGAGAACTTCAGTTTTTCCCTTAGCTCCTTGTGAAGGATCAGGAAATTACATAAGGAATAGTAAAAATGGGCCACTTGATGCACATCCAGTTTAGCAAAGGCCTCAGGAGAATATCAAAGGCAGACAGAGATCATCACCCAAACACATCTTAAGATCAAGGTCTTTGTGAAAGTTAGTCAAAAGGGCCTCTATGAGTGGATAGTTTTGAGAAATAGAGTAGGATCTGGACTTCAGTGTCCAATTCACTCAACTGGGTGTCCTGGGCGTAAACTAGTTTACTCTACATGATGATTCTCCATCAGCAGCAAGGAGGGTAGGAGTGATGCTGAACATTGCCCTAAGGAAACCATGCACACCAGCTACGTGATGACCACTCCATGAGCAGAGACCATCAGAGAGTCTACGAACACCTTTTGCCAGTCTATAAGTAGTAACATTAAAAAAATGTTTGTCTTTTTCTATCCTCCTTCCTCCCCTCAGCAGCAGCAGAAGCTAATGCCTAGAAATGAAATCAGGATCTGCTTCTACTGTTCTATCAAAGATGGGAGGGCATAACCATAGAGTCAAGTTTGAGAATGAACTTTTGAAAAGAACATGACTCAGTCTTAAAACTAGAAGCAAAACCATGACAGGGGTCCCATGGAAACTCTGGTGGCTTAGTGGTTAAGTGCTGTGGCTGCTAACCAGAGTTGGCAGTTAGAATCCCCCACGTGCTCCTTGAAAATGATGCGGGCAGTTCTACTATGTCCTACAGGGTGACTGAGTCAGAATTGACAGTAATGGATTTGGAGCTTTTAGTAGTCACATATGTCACGAAAAGGATAAAACTGAACCCAGTCATCATTAAATGGAAAGAGGAATTCAACATAGCATCATGGGAAGGCAACTGCTAAGAAAATTAAAATCATTTTGCAAGGTGAGACAGTTAGGTCCGTGAATGTCATTGTTCTAAGTACTACATACCTCATTGCTGAATATTACTATGATCATCTTCAAAGTACTCCCCCCGCCGCCCCGGGAAGCTATGCCCTGATGCCCTGATGCCAGTGCCAAATGCAAATCAAAGAAATTTTGGAACTCTCTTGGGATGGCCACTGAGCATGGTGGCAAGGTGGCAAGTTCACAAACTTAATTGTATAGCTGTCTGTGAGGAGGATTTCAGCCAGTACACAAATAACTGTATTGGAACACCTTCCCTACCTGATCTGGCCCCCAATGATTTTTTTCTTTGCCCAGTGATAGAAGAAATATTGAAAGGAAGACATTTTGATGACATTCAGGACATCAAGTGTAATACAATAACAGCTCTGATGGCCATTTCAGAAGAAGAGTTCCAAAATTGCTTTGAAGTGTGGACTAGGCACTGGCATCAGTGCGTAGCTTCTCAAGGGGAGTGTTTTGAAGGTGACAGTAGTGATATTCAGGGCTGCGGTATGTAGCACTTTTTCTAGCATTTTGCAAACGTAATTGTCAGACTTCATATGCTTGTGCTCTGATGCCTTGAAACTCTGGTAAAACTGGTTAAGTATAAAGAAAGCTATCAGGGTTTGAGTAAGCAGAGAGGGAAAAAATCCAAAATAAATGAACATATTTCTCATAAAATTGCCCAGCTAAGTATATTACGTCCTGTCTGTCCTTTCGCTTCCTAATTTTGTTTCTAAATCAGTTTTGCTGATATTGTGAGCTACATTCACACTTCATGTTACATATTGCCAAATTCCCTATGTTTGAATATTTTCCAATAAGCCCTCTTAGAACTTTGCAGCATGCTTAATCTCCCCCGACTTCAGTCATCTTAACTCTGAAAGGCATTGTCTTTTAATACGAATAAGAAAGAACCTAATCTTGTATAAATGCCCAATAGAAGATTTATTTATATGTGCATTTTGATAATTTATGTGCACATTTTGAGTTGACAGGGGTTATTGTTTAGTGACAAAATTAGAACTTAAGCCCAAGGAATCCCAAATTCTCAGTTTAGTGTTCTGTTTTACCTTCCTCATGCTGCCTAACTTTTACATAAATGTTATTCTGAACAGAAAAGACTGTGAGATGACTGAATTTAAAATGTGTCTGATTCTGTAACTTGTAAAAGATGTTGAAATTCTTTGATAACCAGAAAACAGTATGAAGCGATGTAGGAGTGTCACTAGCTCTCCTTCCTAACATTCTGTTGACATCACTATTGATTTCATGATTTCTTCAACAGTCAACACCAACTCCTTTAAGAGGAGTGAAAAAGTGGAAGGATTAGAGGGAATACTGTTCCAGGATGTTGGATGACTGGTAAAACTACTCAGTGGGTTTAAATTCTTAGAGAATCTGGGGGAGGAGTCTTTCTTCATTACTGTGGGGAGAGTACATATACGTGTAGTTAAAATTTAGAATGGTATAGGAATAATACAGCCAATGAGGTCTATGGTATTTTATTAGGTCTATGGTAATGTTATTAGCTACAGTGTGGGAAATCATACTTACAAAGATAAGCAAACCCAAGAAGAGGATATGTTTTACATCAGTCGTCAGGAATTACCACTTTTGTGAAGTTCGTTGACTTCAGAATAAAGTAAAAATTCCTTAGTTTAGTAAACAAATGACTTCGTGAGCCCTCCAGGCTACCTCTTCAGTTGTACTTTCTGTTGTCTTTCTGTATCTTCCTGTGTTTTCGTCATTTCTGGATGTGTGTGGTTTCCTAAATTTCTTTCCTCTGTACTCCTGAAAATGATAGTTTCTCTGTCTCCCCCAGCTCATCTTTTGAGGCTCAGCTCTGTCCACCTGTAGTGCTATATATAGTCTTCTATCTGACCGTTTTCAAGGCCCCCCTCTTCTTACGTCTCCTTTTTGACGGCACTTGGCTTGGCTTGGCTTGGCTTGCCCGGTGAAATATGAGCAAACACCATCTTTAGTCCTTTTATCTGTAATGCATATGGTGTAGAATTTATGCTCACAAAACATTTCTTCAATAAATCAATGGATGGAATTTAGAGTTAAGACATATGAAAGAATAGAAATCTCTATTTGCCTCGTTGGAAGGAATTATAAAAGCACCTTATCTGCCTTCTATGAGCATGTTTTGTACTTTTTCTGTGGAATTTTCTCCTAGGAAAAAAATTAGAACTATTAAAATATTTTTGTATCTATACATTATTCATAAAGGAATGTCTTTTAGATTTTCACAAACTGAGATGTCTTTTGTCATAGCAACATCAGCTAGGCTCACCTCTGACAACACTGAGTTTACTGCAGTTCATTTCTGCATGAATGGGTCAGACTATGGTGCTAAAGACCCATGAGAAATGTAGACCTAGCTAAATACAGATGTTAAAAGGTCACAGGGCCTCCTATCAATTAATGTAATCTGTTTTTCTTCCAACAAATTTCAGCACGGTTCAGTACATTTAGAATTTACTCATAATTAAATAAAGAAGGAGACTGTTCCTCCAGATACAAGTTTACAAAAGTATTAACTCCTCACTGTTAAATATCAGAACCGTTCAACTTTTAAACTGTAGTGTTTACAGACTGCACATGCACACAAAACTATGTGTGTATTTCTCATGGGCATTTTCTTTGTTCTTGTTTTTTTTTTTTTTTTGGTCTAGTTAGCTGTTGTATTTACAAAAGAAATTTGTTTCTTGGATACTTTAGCTGACAAAGATATGGTTCTGTTTTCACTGGAAAAAACTGCCCTTCTAAAGATGAATTTCTTACTTTTGCATTTTCAATACTTGTACATCAGAAACTTTTTCATTTTAAAAAAAACCTTGCAAATGGGGATGTTTAGACTCCAGACATTAGTCTGATTTTATTTTTTCCTATGCTATTCACTGCTTTCTTACCTCTGCCTTTCACAGTTTGCCTTCAACAAAGTCTTTTGGATAATGCAATCGAAGAGGTGCTGATTTTTCATAAGGGGGAAAGAACTCAAAGGAAAGCAACCTTGAAAATTAGAAATCACTGCTTCATGAGGACATACAATAGAAAAGTTGCCATGTTAATTTTTTTCCATTCTAGCTATGTTTTGTTTTTAACTGATGAGTTTCCTCATTTAAAAGATCTATAACCCAATAGTAAGCTTGATTTCCATTTATTTTCTTGACTCAGTAAAGTTAAAATCAAGACCCAATCCTTTTGCTTGCTCTGATGTTACCATTTTCATCTTGAAGAGTTTTATTTAGAAGTGTCTGGGAATAACTTATAGAATATATCGGATACATTGTTATATTTTTCATGAAGTTAAAAGAAAAATCATTAACATTCATTGCAAAGCCTCAGCAATGAAGCAACTTACCATTTTTCGTTCTGAAAGAATTCTTTTTTAAAATGTGAGGTTAATTCAATCTCAAACTTGAACATCATCCCAACAGTTAATGAAATACACATAATGGGCACATTTTAGAAGAATCTTTAAGATCCTAAAATCTGACTGTGTGCTTCTAGTAATTTTCACTTGCGATATACTGTCCTATGAAGAAAGCCACTAAGTCCTAAATATCACGGCACACTTTTCAAAAAGAGGGGTTAGAAAATAAAACTGTAGAGGGATGAGTTTGAGTTAGAATCTTTAGTTTTTCTTCCCATTTCTCCTTTATATTATGCTTAAACAAAACTAACATTTTTTCCTAATCTTGGAATTTGTAGAGGAAAAATAGTAGCATTTTCTTCCTTTTCATTCCACTGTGTAGGTTATTGTAAATAGTCATTGTGGGTTGTTTTAATAGAATCCTAGTAGTGATGTGTAAGTTGTATTATGTTTTATATATGTTTTATTGATATTTACTTGTTTCATGGGACTTAAGGTATGTGGATTTTAACATTTATAGTTAGTATAAGTCAATTTAAACATACATAACTATCTTACTGTAATTGTATTTTTCATGGATTCAAAATATGTTAATATGTATTATAAGATACATATTGGCCAGAGTTGGAACTTCAAAGTCATCAAAAGCTGTAGTAGATCTAGAGACAAGCAACTCTATTTCTGTGTCACTGTAACAGTAAATCTCTCTTTTTCCGTGTCCCTGTACCATTCTTTTCGAATATCTGCTACAATCTGCTTCACTGCTCACTGGTTAATTCTTGATTCTTTTCCTCTATTTAGTTTTACTCTCCCTCATCACTTCTGGCTTCTAACTCTACCTCAGTCATTAGGACTTTAACATCCTCCCCTAACGTTAGATGCCTCATTCTTTTGTTTTCCGATTTTAATTTCCCCAGAGATTTGATTGACTCAGGTCTTTGACAGTGGTAATGTCACAAATCTATTCAGCTCTTTCTATTGGATGTTTTAGGTCAAATCAACTGTAGATGTTGGAGTCATATTATGGGGAGATTATTGTTTTATGGGATCCCTGCTGATGGGGTGACACTGGGGGTTCAAACCCAGTGGCTCTGCGGGAGAAAAAGCCTGGTGATCTGCTTCTGTAAAGATCGCAGCCAAGGAAATCCTATGGAGTCTTTTTTCTCTGTCACCTGGGGTCACTATCATGGATTCTATTGTGTTCCCCCCAAAATGTGTGCAGCCATTTGGCTAGGCCGTGATTCACAGTGTTGTGTGGTGTTCCTCCATGCTGTACATCCTGCTCTATGATGTTAATGAGGGAGGATGGGCGTCAGTTGCGTTGGTGGGGCAGGACTTAATTGGTAAGATTGTGTTGTGCCTTTAGGCAGTCTTTTGGGATATAAAAGAAAGAAACTAGCAGAGATATTTTTGGGACTCACACCACCAAGAAGCAGTGTCAGGAGCAAAATGCACTGTTTGGAAAGGGCCTGGGGTCCCTGTGCTTCGGAAGGTTTCAATCCAGGGGAAGACTGACAACAAGGACCTTCCTCCAGAGCCAAGAGAGAAAAAGCCTCCCCTGGAGCTGACACCTGAATCTGAACTTTTAGTTTACTCAACTGTGACTGAATATAATTTCTCTTTTTTAAAGCCACCTGTTTGTGCTATTTCTGTTAAACCAGCACTAGATGACTGAAACAGTCACTATGATTCAAAAACCAGCTTGACAGCATACAACAGGAACAACAACATAGCTTGTTAAGAGTAACACTGTAAACAGTAGTCAACTTCAGGGAAGACATCCATCTAACTTGTAAGGTTCTCTGCATAACACCGTTGGTGAATGGGTATTTATAGTTTTGATGGTCATTCATCAATGAAAATAATATCTTTATGTATTGTTGAGTTACTGTGGGCTCAGAACTATTCTAGGCTCCATGATTATGGTACTAATTAACAATAAAAAATTTCCTGTCCTGTGGTACTTGCATCCTCATGAAGAGAGGAAACAACAACTACAAAAAAAACTCCCCCAAAGTAAAATTGGTCAGTGCTAGGAAGGAGGTAGTTAATGGTATGAAAAAGAATAAGGGAGGGTAAGGGAAAAAAGACCCATGGTGTGTAGGTAGGATTGTGAAAGAAATAGTTCTTTTACACCACAGTCAGGGCACTTGAGTAGACATGAATCAAATGCCTCCTTACCGGATCACCTCTGAATATTCTCAGGAGAGCTTCCTCAGACTGATAAATTTTCATATCCTTAAAATGAGAAAGGTTTGAGTGGTTTTCAGTGCTTGTTTTTCTTTGTTTTATATTAGTGAGAAAGAAGAATGTGACTAGAGTACATTGTACTCTTAATATCAATATTGTATAAAGTGGAACCCCAAGGGACAGGAAAGATTGTGGTGTTATCCAAGGAAAAAAATAGTCTGAGTCCTAAACCATCCATAAGAAGAAGGAAGCTAGCCTGAGCATTAACCTGAGAGGGGTTCTTAGGTCTTGAGTGTTAACTATATGTGATAGTTAAGGTTATATGTCAACTTGGCTGGACTGTGGTTCTCAGTGTTTTGTCAGTTGCGTAATGTTGGGATTACTTCCATGTTGAAATCTGACATGTAATCACCTCCATTATGGAATCTGCAGAGTGGTACCGGCAAGGGTGGTGCTCGTGGCACTCACCACCCTCTCAGCCTTTATCTCTCCACTTTTTGCTGCCTGCTTCCTTCCTTCCAGCTCATCTTGCCTATTCTGGATCAACCCAGCTGCCTCTTGTCTGACCTCTGGTTCTTGGGACTTGAGTAAGCAGTTTGGCACTTGCCCATTTTAGGATTTGTCAGATTTCACAGCCTGTGAGCAGGAGCCCTGTTCTCCAACCTGCCAGCCTTGAGTTTGCCAGCTCCAGTAGCAATGTGGATCAGTAGCGATGTGCCTGCCATTTTGGAATTCATCAACCTGCACAGCCTCTGAGAGGGAGCACTGTTCTCTGACATGCTGACCTTGAGTTTGCCAGCTTCCACAGTTGTGTGCATTGGGAGAGGCTACTATCCATTTAGGACTTGGAATAGTCTAGCTTCTTCAATTTAATGAGCTGTTTCCTTGATATAAATCTCTCTCTATGTATATTTACATGCTTTACTGGTTTTGCTTCTCTAGAGAACTCTGCCTACCACACTATGTAATGTTCACTAAATAATTATCCAATGATATCTAAAACAGACATCATCTTCCACCCCTGTACTGGTCTTGTGCTTTGATGTCCTGTTGCATTATATCAAATCTGTCAAACTAGGATTCCATACTTGACATCAACATAATTTTCTCTCTTCTTCCTTCTGCATGCCATTAATCACCAATCCCATCCATTATCTTGTAGGTTATGTATGAAATATGTCCTTTGCTTTCCATTTCTTTTGTCATAATGTTGGTCCAGGCCTTTAAAATTTGTATCTTGAATTATAATGTCTTTTCAACTAGTCTCCTTGATATCAGTCCTTTCCTTTTCTGGATGATATACTATTACCAGGGACTTCTTGGTCTTGCTCTACTTTGACATAAAATTCTCTGAAGGCTCTTCATTGATGAGATGGTTACAAATGCAGGCCCTGGTGTTAATCAGACATGGATCTGGATATGTTTATATGCCATGCTTTTCTTCCTTAATCTCCCACCACAACCTCCTGTGATCTGGAAAATTATCAACTTCTTTGAAGACTTAGTTCATATGTCATCACTAAAGAGCAAGGGGAATATTTCCTGCACATTTGGGCCTTTTTTGTGTGGCTGAATCTCATAAGAATGACTCATATGTGCTCTTTTTATGCTTCCCTTCTCAGGAGAGGTGGAGAAACCTCTTAGAGTGGTGAGTTTGGGATGAAGATTGGGGCATGCACAGTTCTAGGCCCTTTCCTCACCTTTTGGGGAGTTGGTCTATAGATATGATATGTTTTCTGCTCTTTTTTCTGCCATGTGGTGAAGGGGAATGTTTTTATCTTCCTAATTCCAAGACTCAATATTACCTGAACACTGTTACCTGGTAAAGGTATTTATGGCACTTGGCATAGATTAAAACCCACTGCCATCAAGCTGGGTCCAACCCAT
Organism: Heterohyrax brucei; assembly: GCA_028571685.1. Lineage (NCBI taxonomy): Eukaryota > Metazoa > Chordata > Mammalia > Hyracoidea > Procaviidae > Heterohyrax > Heterohyrax brucei. The sequence goes on from CM053146.1 coordinate 94,894,781, forward strand.
AGTGACCCTAGAGGACAGAGTAGAACTGTCCCGTAGAGCTTCCAAGGAGCACATATTAGGTGCTCATTAAATAATTGGTGCATGGATACTGAGTGAAGAATGAGAGAGGTTTATTTTTCCAACTACCTACCAAATTCTAGTGCAGAAAATTTGTGCTTTTTGTGCACCCGGTTTTAATCCCAACAGTTAGCTACATTCATGTGTCACTTAATATCCACAATATATACATTTTGCGACATAGGACATTGTGGGATTTGAATGTTGTGCAAAGGTGCCTAACTTGTGAACAATAGCATTCGTTGATGTTTCTCCACCTTCGTGTTGTTTGATAACCTTTGTTTCACTTCCAAATTGGTATTTTCTGTTGCCTGTTGCTGATGCTATCACCAGCACTGGTTTTGCTAAGTTTGGGAGCTGTGACGTACTTCATGGTAATATTTTTGAAGAGAATTGAATGAGAGATAATGCTACAACCCTCAAGGGATGTGTATAAGTGAGATTGGACGCTGCTGCCTGAGAGTTGAAAGTACTACTATACAGTAAACTTTTTATTTGTAAATAGGGAAAGTTCACATTAAAATAGGAATAGAACTGTACAGTATATATATAAGCCAATAACATAGGCATTTGTTATAACTATCAAGATATATGGAAACCCTGGTGGTGTAGTGGGTAAGTGCTATGTCTGCTAACCAAAAGGTTGGCAGTTTGAATCAGTCGGGCACTCCTGGGAAACTCTATGGAGTAGTTCTAGTCTATGCTATAGGGTTGCTATGAGTCAGAATTGACTCGATGGCCAGCCAGTGGTTATTATATTTTTATTTATCAAGATTTATATATTATAGCTAATGTATGAACTGTACTATCATATGCCTGGCAGTGCAGTTGCTTTGTGTACAAGAGACATGAAATACACAGGTTGGGTGCAGGGAGTGGTTGGACTGGCTATGTCTGGTTACATCTACTTTGTCCCATTGTCTGATTGAAATTTTTGAATTCTGTTATAAATTCTTTGGATCTTGCCTGAATGGATGTTATGTGGTGCATGATTATAATAAATAAGTTTTTTCTAATATTTTCAGAAACTGTGAATTCTTCTCCAGTGGATCCTGAATGTCTGTGCTTTAGAATCACCTTGGGTTGCTAGCATAATTCCTACAGATTGATATGAAAACCCCAAGATTCTGATTCAGCAGGTTTGAGATCTAGGACAATTTATCATTTAACAAGCACTGCAGAAGATCCTGCAACTGGATTTCGGTTACCACTTTTAATTTCTTAAAGAACTTTGTTTGTATCTCATTATTGTGTTTTATTTATTCATATGCTTGCTTTCCCCAGTAATTTATGAACTCCTTGAGGGTATTTGTCTCAGCATTTCCAGCACATAACACAGAACCTGAAACTTAGTAGCTGGTTCATAAATGTTTGTTGAATAAACGTTTGTTGATAAGGACACACATGAGGCTGTGTTTTCTGTTTTATTTACAAAGCCAGAATTTTGGGACATTCAAAAAGAACACAATGGGGACAGAATTATTCCATTAAGTGAGCTCAGCATTAGCTCATGAATAGTCCAAGATGCATGTGTTTTTCAAACTGGGTAGCTTTTAACACACTTTGAAAATAAAACTGGCCATCTTTTTTCCATGTATATTCCATAATTCCACACTAAACTGTCACAAAGTCTTTATAAAAAAATAGTAAATGATAACTTGTTTATTAAACTCATTCTGTGTATAATGCATTTGCTTATACCTTGAGATTTAGCCATACCGTAGTCACTTCAAATGTTCTTAGTTTGTCTAGCTTTCACTGCCATACATTTTTCATCTGACCACAACAGCGTATTTACTAGGCAACAGAAAGAGGAAAATCTTTCCAAACATACACCCATCAATTCCCCTCGAGAGAGGACAAAGGCAGTCCTTGCTGCATAACTTAGTGAGTGCAAGGAAAGGAAAAAAATCAGACCAGCTTCTTTGCAGCTGTGTTTCAGCATTCATGGCCACACCTGGACTGGGTAAAACTCAGAGTATAAACCTTTTGGCTAAAAGGAAAAGTTGTGGCCTGAAAAAAGCAGACTATGTCTTTGGAGGATTGGTTTTGGCTGTTTCTGTATTTCACAGATGTTCTAGCTTCAGTTTAATATTCTGAAAATGGCATCGAGGATGTAGAACACTACATCTCTTCTTACTGGAGAACTCACAGTGAACTTGTGTGTTTAAAGTATATTCAGAAGTTGGCAGTGTGTCAGCTAGTGTTAGGTCCCTGACATTGTTCTCCTAAAGTGTAATTGTATATGTGCATGTTATGAGTAGGTATTTGTATTTTCTAATTATTTCAAATGCAGAACTGATGTAATTTTGCTAATGGTTTACAGTCTCAAATTGGGAAACAAAAATATCATTTCCGAGGCTATCAAATGATGAATATTGATTATAATTAATCGCCTTATTTATAAGATACATCCCAAGGAGAAACACATGCACGCATGTTCTTTGCTTCCTTGAGATAATCAGTCCTGATAATATGTGAGATAAATAATGACGTCTTCCTGATTCTGTCTTTTAAACAACATTGGTAAATATTTTTGTGCTGCTTAATCATAACGAACGTTGATAAGATAAAGCCAAGTCATAGATAAACTACTTTCCTTCTATAAACATTCATTGTCTCCACATGAAACATAGATATAATTTTGGTCAAAATGTTCTAGTGACACAAGAGTAACAAAGCACATCAAGGCATAAATGCTATCTTAATGACTGAGTTAAATTGTGGAAACTGTTTTATATCTAATGACAATTCTAGGAACTTCCATTAGAGCCACAGTAATTCCCATGAGTATTATTTTATATAGATAAGCATTACATTTTAAATAACTTGCCAGGAAAAAGTGCCAAAGTGCTTGTACTTATATCAACACTAGTAAATTTACTTACTCTGTAACTCAAGGTAAAAAAAAGCAAACCTGTGCATTGAGTTGGCTAAAAAAATGTATTGCCTTGAGTTTTTAAAGTAATAATGGCTGAAACATTCCCTAAAAATAGGCATATATATGAATATAATTATGACTAACTTTAATTTGAAAGAATATTTAAAAGTTTGATATGCTCTCGAGAACATTGAGACACGCTTCTTAGTATTCAAAGAGTCTTACTGTGGTAGTAAAGAAACAGGAGAAAATACGGGCATATAAAATTGATTTATAGAGTCTTTACAAGTTATGTGGCAGAGGATTTATTAATAATTCTAGGAACACAGACATTGATAGAGGAGTGAAAATCATGTGAGAAATTTTTACTATTAACTTCAGCAGGCAATATTTGAGAAATAATTATTTGCTTGTTTTGTTATCTGAAATTCAAAGGAAAGTTTTATTAAAATAGGTTGGTAAGGCATCAGAACACTTGTTAATCAATTAAGAGCATTTTTTAAAGGCCTATTGTATTTAGTGCCATTTTTCACGATTTATAAAGTCATATTGATTTCTTTAGTTCTATCTTATGATTTTTTTTAAGTTGACAGTGTTAATTATTTACAGTGAAAAAAACCTTCATAAGAAAATCAGAAGGCTTAGGTTTATATGCTGATTTTGTAACAAACCAGAGATAGAATCTTTAGAGATAAAGTTTAATAAGTTTAATCTCTCTATCTTAGTTTCTACAACTGTTAAAAAAAAAAAAGGTGGATCACACAATAATAATAGTCATTTATTTCTTAAACATTTTTTAATCAACAGGTTTACTGAGTGCTTACTATGTACCCGGTGCATACCGTATGCTTACTACACTCGTAGACACTGTGACTGTCGTGAGGAATAATACTGAATTTTCCTGGCTGTGGAGGTTATGTTCTAGCAGGAGAAACAGAAAATAAACAAACAAACACATACATATATAATTTCAGATACTAATAAACATAACAGCAACAAAGGAAGTGAATGCTAAGTGACTGGGATAAAAGGTTATTAGATTCAGATGAAAAAGATTCAGTCAAGTGAGGAAGACTTGAAGAAGAGTGTTCCAGACAGAGGAAAGAGCAAGTTTCAAAAGTCATGTGAATGAGCTTGGTAGGAACAAGGAAAAATAAGTCCATTATTGTTGGACCGCAGTGGGCACAGGTGAAGTGGAAGTAGAGAGGTCTAAGGAAATTGGGATTTGATTATGTTAGGTTTTGGTGAAAAGTGTAAGTTTTATTGTAAATGCCATGGAAAACTATTACGAAGTTTAGATAAGAGGTCAGGTTGATTTGGTCATTTTTGCAAAAAACAATGCTACAGTGACTACAGATGGGGAAAAAACCATTCTGTGCAGTGTCACAGTCCAGTTGCAGGCATACATGTATGTATAGAGGTATGAATATGTATGTGCATACCTGTATGATTTAAATCATGCTTATATGTGAATGAGTTATATATGCTTGATTTTAGATTATATATAGTTTATCAAATTCTTTTGAAAATAAGGTGAGATAAATAAATTACTAAATATTTTCTAGTTTATATACTGTATGTATGTTTCTTGTTTTAGTTATATGCTTTAAATAAAAAAATTGTAGCTAATTACTAATTTTGATTTACCTCAGTGAAGTGCTTGTTCTACTGACCTTTTTAAGTCTACTAAATGTATACGGAGGCATGTTTTTAAACCACTCAAACTCACAGTATTAAAAGCCATTCTCGGTATTATCTCCCCAATGTTGCATCATTCCCTCATATTCTGTTGTACTTGCTTCTTACAGTCTTTATCTTATGCTTAAGCAATCAAAGTATTTTGAACAAAACATAGTAACTAAATCTTGGTGACTTACTTTGCTTACTCCTTTGATTTTAAGTTTATAGCTGTCCACCATGGTTAGAATTGTGTTCCCTTCAAAATATCTGTCAATTTGCCTAGGCCATGCTTTTCAGTATTGTGGGATTGTCCACTGTTTTGTCATTTGATGAAAAAAAATAATTCATCGTGATCAAGTTGGTTTCCTTCCACTATGCCATTTTATTTTTTAACACATGTTGCTGTAAAAATAATAATAATAATAATAATAACGTATTTGCTTACAAAAATACCTTGGGGGGGGTTGTGGTGTACTTTGCAGCGTGCTCCAGGAAGCTAGGACTCTTCTAGGGTTTCTTTCTTGAGTCTTTCTTCCTGAGACTAGGTTGGGGGCCCATAGGACAGAGTTATGGCCAAAGGTTTCTTGTTTGCTAGAGGTTCTGGAAGTAGGCAGCGCAGTGGTAAAGTGCTGGGTCTAGAACCAACCAGCCACTTCATGGGAGCAAGATGTGGCAGCCTGCTTCTGTAATGATTTATAGTCTTGGAAACCCTATGAATATTTCTGCTCTGCCCTACAGAATCACTTTGAGTCAGGGAGTCCACTAGACAGCAATGGGTTTATGGGAGTGAGTAGTTGTAGCACTGGATGTCTGAGACTCCTTGTAGTGAGAGGGAGAGCTGGAGGAGAGAAGAGTAGAGGGGCTTGGGACTGGGCTTTCATTTCTAGTGTTTTCCACAGGGGGCTGCCATGAGTTGGAATCAGCTTGGGCAACTGGCAACAATACCTGTCTCTCAAGTATTATTTCCTATTTAGCTGTCCTCTATCTAGTCTCTTTGCTGCACACACCTTTCTCCAGCATAACATTTTCTGGTTGCTTTTCATTGGTCACAGGAAAAGTCTAGCCTTTTTGGTAGACATATATGAATTTTATATTATATCTTAGGTTTTTTTTTTAATTTAGTATGATTAAGTGAAAGTGTACGATCCAAATCAATTTTGCATACCTGCCCATCTGCGCCTCCATGTGCTCTCTTCACCCTGTGCCAGCACACTCCTCCTTTTTACTCTGCAAGTATCTCTTAACAAACACCTGTCCCCTTCTCTTTACCCTCTCTTCTCTCATCTAGAAGGAAACCAGTAGGACAGCCTCCTATAAATGCATAAAACCATAAAATACACACAACACCTGCTCACGCTGTGTCCCTGAGTCCAGTTCCTTCTTGTCCTCAGTACTGGTTTCAGGTCTGGGCCAGCAGCAAGTCCTGGGTCTGTGTTCCCAGGGGACCCTCCAGGCTGTCGGGCCATCAGGTCTTTTAGAAGAGTTCTCTAACTGCATACCTCTTTTTCTCCTGTTACATCAGGGACTCTACATTGTGTTCCCCATCATGGCTGCCTGTGGTGGTAGCTGGGCACCGTCTAGTTCTGGTCTCATGCTGATGTGGGTCCTTCTGTTTCCTGGGCTCGTTTTTCCTCATGTCTTTGATGCTCTCAGTCATCATCTGTTCCAAAAGGGTTGGGACCCATTGGTGTTCCTCAGGTTGCCGCTCGCTAGCTTTTAAGACCCCGGATGCCACTCACAAATAAGGGGTTTGGAAGACTCTCTTAGCTAAAAACTAGTTATACCAAGTGACCTTGATGTCCCCTGAAAACATGGTGCCCAGGTCCCTGTCCCTGCTTCTTGATCCTTTGAAATATTGGATTGACTTTAGAAAACCTTTCAGTTTATGTTGTAGTGCAGTTATGCTGATCTGCCTTCCATGGTGTGCTGTCATTCCCTTCACCTGAACAAATTTCTATAGACTATCCAATCTGTGAACAACCCTCTCCCTCCCTCCCCACCCTTGTAGTCGTGAAAGAGTCTTTTCTTCTGTATATAAGTCCATTTTTAAGTCCTTATAGCAGACTGTTTTGGCATAGCAGACTGATTTCTTTTTAAGTCCTTTTGCATCTGACCGATTTCACTCAGCATAATGTCTTCCAGTTAGTTAGGAGATGCTTCCAAAAATCATCATTGTTCTTTATCTTTGCATAGTGTTCCATTATATATATGTACTGTAGTTTGTTTATCCATTCATCTGTTGATGGGCACCTGGGTTGATTTCATGTTTTTGCTATTGAGGACAGTGCTGCAATAAACATTCATGTGCAAGTATCCATTCATGTGACCACTTTTATTTCTGTAGGATATATTCCAAGCAGTGGTATTAGTGGATCGCGTGGTATTTCTAGCTTTTTATGGAAGTGACAAATTGCTTTTGAAAGAGCTTGTACCGTTTTGACTTCCCACTAGCATTATAGGAGAGTTCCAGTCTCTCCACAGCCTCCCCAGCATTTTTTATTATTGCCAACTTTGTTGGGTTGAGATGGTATCTCATTGTAGTCTTGATTTGGATTTCTCTAATAGCTAATGATTATGAGCATGTCCTCATGTATGTTTTGGCTGCCTGGATATCTTTGGTGAAGTGTCTGTCCATCTCCTTTGCCCATTGTTTAATTGGATTATTTACCTTTTTATTGTTGACGTTTTGCAGTACCTTGTAAATGGAAATCAGACAGTGATCCAATACATAGTTGCCAAATATTTTCTCCATTCTGTAGGTAGTCTTTTAACTCATTTGATAAAGTCTTTGGAGGAGTGTAAGTGTTTGATTTTTAATAGTTCCCATTTATCTATTTTGTGTTGTTTGTGCATTGTTGATCTGGTTTTGTAGTTTGTCCAAGCCATGTATTAGAACTTCCATTGTTGTCCATATATTTTCTTTCATAGTGTTTGTTGTTTTAGGTTTGATATTTAGGTCTTTGATACAGTTTAAGTAAGTTTTTATGTAATGTGTGAGATATGGGTCTTGTTTCAGTTTTTTGTAGATAGATATCCAATTTTGCCAACGTCATTTGTTAAAGAGCCTTTTTTACCCCAGTTTACAACCTTTGGCCCTTTGTTGAATATCAGCTGTTCATAGCAGGATGGTGATATTTCTGGGTTCCCTATTCCATTCCATTGGTTTATATGTCTGTTTTTGTACCAGTACTAGGCTCTTTTGACTACTGTGGCAGTGTAATAGGTCCTAAAGATGGACAGTGTAAGGTTCCACTTCTTCAGTAGTGCTTTGCTTATCTGCAGTTTCTTTCCTTTCCAAAGTTGGTGATTTGTTTCTCCATCTCTTTAAAAAAATGTCACTGGAATTTGTATCGGGATTGTATTACGTATGTAGATTGCTTTGGGTAAAATAGACGTTTTCACAATGTTAAGTCTTCCTATTCATGAGCACTTACTTATGTAAGTCTCTTTTGGTTACTTGCTGTAGGGTCTTATAATTTTCTCTGTATAGGTGTCTTCTCCAGTTAAATTTATTCCTAGATATTTTATCACGTGAACTATAGTAAGTGGTATTGATTTTGCTGATTTCCTCTTTCATAATCTCTTTGTTGGTGTAAAAGAATCCTACTGATTTATTTGTGTTTGTCTTATATCCTGATACTTTGCTGAAATCTTTGGTTAGTTCTAGTAGTTAGTTTATGTATTCTTTAGGGTTTTCTGTATATGTGATCATATCATCTGCAAATAGGAATGTTTTTAGTTCTTATTTACTGATATGGGTGCCCTTTATTTCTTTGTCTTGTCTAATTGCTCTGGCCAGAATCTCTAGTATAATGTTGAATAGAAGTGGTGACAGTGGGCATCCTTGTCTAGTTCCCATTCTGAGAGGGAGTTCTTTCAGTCTGTCTTCATTCAAGATGATGTTGGCAGTTGGCTTTGTATAGATCCACCTTATTGCATTGAGGAATTTGCCTTCTATTCCTATTTTTATGAGAGTTTTTAAAATGAATGGGTGTTGGACTTTGTCAGATGCTTTTTCTGACATCAATTGACAAAATCAGATGATTCTTATCCTTTGTGTTATTTATGTGGTGGATTACGTTAATTGTTTTTCTGATGTTGAACCAGCCCTACATCCCTGGTATGACTCCAACTTGGTCATGATGAATTGTTTTCTAGGTATGTTGTTGAATTTGGTTTGTTGGAATTTTGTTGAAGATTTCTGCATAAGATTTATGAGTGATGTTGGTCTGTACATTTCTTTTTTTTGTGGGGTCTTTACAAAGCTTTGGAGTCAGGGTTATGCTGACTTCATAGAATGAATTTAGGGATATTTTGTCCTTTTCTACATTGTGAAATAGCTTCAGTAGTATTGGAATTAACTCCTCTGTAAAAGTTTGGTAGAACTCTCTGGTAAAGCCATCTGGGCAAAGACTTTTTTGGTTGGCAGTTTTTTGGTGACTTTTTCAATCTCTTCTTTTGTGATGGGTTTATTAAGTTGTTCTACTTCTTGTGATAATTTTGGTAGGTGCTGTGAACCTAGAAATTTGTCCATTTCCCATAGGTTTTCAAATCTGTTAGAGTATCCTTTTTATAGTATTCTGTTATGATACTTTTAACTTCAGTTGGGTCTGTTGTGACATCTCCCATCTCATTTCTTATTCAGGTTATTTGTTTCCTATTTTGATTTCTCTTGTGAGTTTAGCCAATAGTTAATCAATGTTGTCGACCTTTTAAAAAACTTTGGGTGTGATTAATTCTTTCAATTGTTTTTCTATTCTCTAATTCATTTAGTTCTGCTCCAGTTTTTATTATCTGTTTTATTCTGGTGACTGAGGTTTTTTTTTTTTTTTGGTCATTCCTTTTCTACTTGTTCAAGTTGTAGTGTCAATTCTTTGATTTGGGCCCTTTCTTCATTCTGGATGTGTACATTTATAGAGGCAAATTGACCTCTGAGCACTGCTTTGGCTGAATCCCGCAGGTTCTGGTCTGATGTGTTTTCATTCTCATTTGATTCGATGAATTTCTTTATTGCATCTTTGATTTCTTCTATGATGCATGAATTTGTGAGCAAGTTGTTGTTCAGTTTTCACAAGTTCAAATTTCTACCCAATTTTTTCTACTATTGATTTAAATTTTTATAGCTTTATGGCCCGAGAAGATGCTTTGCAATAATTTAGCAGTTTGGATTTTGTTGAGACTTGCTTCATGGCCTAATACATGGTGTGTTCTGTGGAATGTTGCATTTGCAGTGGAAAAGAAGGCGTACTTATCTGTTGTTGGGTAAAAAGTTCTGTATATGTCAATGAAGTTGAGTTGGTTGATTGTCACAATAAAATCTTCTGTATCTTTATTGAGCTTTTTTCTGGATGATTGTCCATTACTGAAAGTGGAGTGCTGAAGTCTTCTGCTATCACTATGGAGTGATCTAGCTCATTTTTCAGTGTTGTCAGCATTTATTCCATGTATTTAGATTCTTTGATATTGGGTGCATAAATGTTTAATATTGTTATGTCCTCCTTATGTATTGAAACTCTAAGGAATAAATAGTGACCATCCTTGTCCACAACGGTAGATTTTATTTTAAAATCTATTTTACCTGAGATTAGTTTTGCCAGTCTTGCTCTGCTTTGCATGTTGTTAGCTTGGTATATATTTTTCCATTCGACTCGATGGCACTTGGCTTGGCTTGATTTTCAGTTTATTCGTATCTTGAGTCTAATGTGTGTTTCTTGTAAGCAGCATATAGATAGATCGTGTTTTTTGATCCAACCTGTTACTGTCTGTCTCTTTATTGGAGCATTCAATCCATTTGCATTCAGTGTAAATATTGATTGAGACTCAACGGCACTTGGCTGGTGGCTTGGCATGTATTTAGTACTATCATTTTGGTGCCTTTCATTTTATGTTGTTAACATGTCCTTTGTTCCACGTAGTATTCTGTTCTGGGTCATTTTTCTTTATGAGTTTTCTTTTCATCCTTTTCAATTTTGTTTTTTTTTTTTTTTGTATTTTGAGGATCCTGTATTATGTTTCTTGTTTTTACATGTAGTTTTGTTAGTTTCCTTTGTTTCCCCTTAATGTTCCAAGTTTAAACCAATCTTTAACTTCTGTGTGTATCTCTTTAACTTCTTCTCTAACTGAAAGGACTATAAATATTGTAATATCCCTCTTTATAGTGGGATGATGGCATAGTTTACATGTTAAGATCTCTGTTTCCCTAATTTTAATATTTTAGCTTTGTGACTTCCATGCTTGAGTAAGAGTCTAGATGCTGCATCTTTCACTGCATCCTCAAGAATACATCTGATATTACTGATTTTCTAATTGAAGAGCTTCTTTCAGTATTTCTTGTAGTTATGGTTTTTTTTTTTTTACAGTCCCTAAACTTCTGTTTATCTGAGAATGTCTAAAACTCACCATCATATTTGAGAGACAATTTTGCTGGATAGATAATTGTTGGTTAGAAATTTTTCTCCTTCAAGGCTCTGCATATGTCATCCCACTGCCTTCTTGCCAACATGGTTTCTGCTGAGAAGTCAGAGGACAGGCTACAAGGCTTCCCTTTGTACATTAATTTTGCTTTAAGCCTAGCTGCCTTTAAGAGCCTCTCCTTAACATTTCATTTTATTAAGCTTGATTATAACATGTCTTGGTGTCTCCTGTGGGGGGGGCGGACTACCTTTTGTGGAGTTCAATAAGCATCTTGAATAGCTATGTTCTCTTCTTTCATGATGTCAGGGAAGTTTTCTGTCAACAACTCTTCAAAAATTTTTTCTATATTTTCTGCTATCCATCCCTGTTCAGGAACTCCAGTTACTTGTAGATTGTTCCTCTTGATAGAGTCCCATATGCTTCTTAATGTGTCTTCATTTTTCTCAATTCTTTTATCTGATTCCTCTTCATAAATGCTGGTGTCAATTGCTTTTTCTTCAGTCTCGTTAATTATTCATTCCCTTTTCTCAATCCTGCTGTTTTGGCTTTGCAATGACTTGTCTAACTCTGTAATTTTGTGATTGATCAACTGAATTTCAGATCATTGATGTTCTAGCAGTTCATATAGCTTGCTTAATTTTTCATTTTATTCTGCTGCTTTTTGTTTAATCTCTAGAAGGGCTTTATACATAGTTCTTTAGCATTCTACCTCCAAAAATTTCAGGAAGCTTTCTTCATCTGGGAAGTTTTTGATTCTTTGAGAGTTTTCTGGAACCAAAAAACCTAACTAAGATAGTGTCTTTATAGTCTGCTTCTTTAAATGGTTGGATATTGGTTATCATCTTAGTGCCATTAAAAAGCTGTTCATCTTCTCTGGTGTTACACCAACAGAAGCTATGGCATAACTCTAAGAAGGAAGTAATGGCATTGATACGCTTGGCCACCAGCTGCCACTGTGTTCTCTAGGTGCAGCTGACTTAAGTACAGCTTCTCTGGTGAGAGAGATGGCTGTCCAGCCCTGCAATGTAGCTCAAGCTGGTGGCTTACCCCAGCTAGGCCCTCAGAGGTGGCAGGCCCCACCTCCTGGCTGACAAAGATGGCAACTTACTTGTGCCAACTCTCCACTGTCAGGCCAGCAGATACTAAGGCATAGTTCAGAGAAAAGACAAAGGAATGGTACTATCACACTCAGCCACCAGCCACTGTTGTATTCTCTAGATGTGATTATCCTATAAACTGCTTTTCTCCTAAGAAAAATCCTGTGCCTTGGAAGCCAGTAGCAGCAGGCCCTCGAGTGGCATGCCCTGCCTCGTGGCTGACAAAGATGGCACCCTACTTATGTAGTCTCTTAGGGGGCCATCAGCGGACTCTATGCTATGGCTCAGTGAAGGGTGAGGGAAGTGGCACTGCCACACTTGACTGCCAGCCCCTAGTGTGTGCTTTAGATGCGATTTTCTTGAATACTGCATTTTATGCTGAGAGAGGTGCTGTTCAGCAGCAGCCAGTACTAGCTGGGCCCACTGCTAACAAAATTCATGACCTACTTGTACAGTCTCTCAGGGACTGCATCCACAGATGCTATGATGCAGCACAAATTAGGAAGGGGTAAGTGCACCAACACACTCAGCTGCCAGCCACTACTGTGTTCTCTAGGTATGATTGTCTTAAAGATAGTTTTTCTGCTGGGAGAGGCACTGTCCAGTCAGGCGCTGTTGCTCAGAGTAGCAGCGCACACTAGCTGGGCCCTCAGGTGTGTCTGACTCCACCCCTCACCTAACTTATTGTCCTGCCTGAGCTACCTCTCCTGCACTGAGCTAGCAGAATATATGATGTACCCTGTAGAAGAGAGGGAGGAAGGGCACTGGTACCCTTGACCACCCATTGCTGCTGGGTTCTCTGGAGGTGACTGCCTTAAGCATAGCCTCTGTGCTGTGAGAAACACTGTGTACTTAGGCACTGCAACTTAGCATAGCAGTTGGTCCCTGCCAAGCTCAGCAGTCCCAGTCTCAGTATCCTGGTTAACAAAGATATTGTTTGTACACGTAAGTCTCTCAGCTTAATGCACCAACAGAAGTGGGACACTTTTTGCTGCAGTCTTACCTCTGACAAAGATAGTTTTCTCCTTCCTTTCGCCCAGTCCAGTCTTTCAACTGTATACCTGATCCTGGGCCTCCCAGAGTGTCCACTCTGCTCAGTTCAATCATTTTTCTAGGCCTTAGTTCTCAGAGGGAATCGAGGAGACATGTGACTAGTCTGCTATCTTGGCCCCACCCCTACATCTTAATTTTATCTTTTGACCTACATGTTTCTCTCTGGGAAGCCTAAATCCCATCACTTCTGAGCTTTTCACAATTTTCCATACACATTGTGCTCTTGCACATCTCTCAGCAAATGTGTGCTTTTCCACTTCTTAGGAGTCCTTTTCCATCTCTCTGACTTTGATACTATGTGTTTACTTATTGTTCATTACCCACATTAAATACAAAGTCTTTCATGAAGATTTTTTGTTCTCCACAACTTGTTTCTTGCTCCTGTTTGTCAGTGTTCCATTTTGCACATCCCGTGATTTTTTTAAATATTATGTCATACTTACTGTTATATAATTTTTTATATATTGTATTTCTGTATTTGGTTGAGCATCTATCGTCCTTGTCACAGTTGGAATTATTCAAGAACAGAGGTCTCATTTATCTTTCTAAGCCTTTAAACTCTCTTTACTTCAACCTGTATGCTAGTTCCCATAAAAAAAAACTCATTGAATGCTTTTGAAGGAAGGATGAAAAGTGGTTTAATGCTAATTTTTGCCCTATTCACCCTTTTGAGGTTGTTTTTGTTGTTTTTCCATTTCTTTGAAGTCAATCAATTTGTTTTTTAACCTTATTAATGGAATGGACTAGACCTCTGCAACATTTCTTATGACATATAAATTTAGAAATAATTTTGAATTATTTTCTTAATTACTACCTTATTAACTCATTTGTCAGAATTAACAGTTATTAGGTATTATTTCTATGGATGTTGTTTTTGTTAAGTAAGGTTGGTTCCAACTCATAGTGATCCTTTGTACAACAAAGGGAACCACCTCTTGGTCCTACACTATCCTCACTGCCATGGACTGAATTATGTTCCCCCAACCCACAGATGTATCAGTTAGGCTCGGCTGTGATTCTCCATATTGTGTGATTGTTCATCATTTTGTTATTTGATGATATCTTCCTATGAGTTATAAATCCCATCACTATGATTTAATAAAGTGGTTTAGTGGCAGTTACACTGATGAGGTTTGCAAGATTAGATAGTGCCTTAAGCCAATCTCTTTTGAGATGTAAAAGAAAGAAATAAGCAGAGAGTCAGGGGAAATTATACCATCAAGAAAGCAATACCAAGAGTAGACAGCATCCTTTAGATCTGAGATTCCTTCCTTGAGATGGTCCCAGACCAAAGGAAGACTGATGTAACACAAGGACATTTCTCAAGAGCTGACAGGAAGAGAATATCTTTTTGTGGAGCTTGTATCCTGAATTTGTACTTCTAGCCTAATGGACTGTGAGAGAATAAATTTCTCTTTATTAAAGCATTCACTTGGGGTATTTCTGTTATAGGAGCACTAGATGACTAAGACACTCACAATTATTATACCATTGGTTTTATCCCATTGTTTCAGCCACTGTCAATCCATCTCATTGAGGGTCTTCCTATTTTTTCAGTGACCTCTCCTTTATTAAGTATGATGTCCTCTTCTCAGATTGATCTCTCCTGTTAGCATGTCCCAAGTATGTAAAAGGTAAATTGCCATCCTTGCTTCTAAAGAGCAATCTGGCTGTATTTCTTCCAAGACAGATTTGTTTGTTCTTTCAGCAGTCCATGGTGTATCCAGTATTCTTTGCCAGCATCGTAATTCAAAGGCATGAGTTCTTCAGTCTTTGTTATTCACTGTACAGCTTTCACATGCATGTGAGGAGGTTGAAAACACCATGTCTTGGGTCAGATGCACCTTAGTCTTCAACAAGACATCTTAATTTCTTAGCATTGTAAAGAGGTCTTTTGCAGCACATTTTCCCAAGGCAATATGTTTTTTGATTTCCTGAGTGTTGATTGTGGATCCAAATAAAATGAAGTCCTTGACAATTTCAGCCTTTTCTCCATTTGTCATGATGTTGCCTATTTGTCAAGTTTTGAGGATTTTTGTTTTATGTTGAGGTATAATCCATACTGAAGGCTTTACTGTCTTTGCTTTTCATCAGTAAGTGCTTCAGATTCTCTTCACCTTCAGCAAGCAAGGCTGTGTGTTCAGCATAATGAAGGTTGTTCGTGAGTTTTTCCCTATTCTTCTTCATGTAGTTCAGCTTTTGTTATGGGCTACACAATTAAATGCCTTTGCATGTCAATAAAACACTGGTAAACATCTTTCTAGTATTCTCTGACTTCATCCAGGATACATATGACATCAGCAATGATATTTCTGATTACAAATCCTCTTCTGGGTCCAGCTTTAATTTCTGGCAGTTCCTATTCATGTAATGTTGCAGCTACCTTTGAATTATTTGCAACAAAATTTTACTTGTGTATGATATTAATGACATTGCTAAATTCTACATCCATTGGGATCTCCTTTCTTTGGAAGAGGCAGAAATATGGGTCACTTCCAGTGACTTGGCTGAGTAATTGTCTTCCGAATTTCTTGGTATAGATGGGTGAACACTTCCTGGGCTGCATCCCTTGGTTGAAATATCTCAGTTGGTATTTTGTCAGTTCCTAGAATCTTATTTTTGTTGCCAGTGCCTTCAGTGCAGTTTAGACCTATTCCTTTAGTGTCGTCTGTTCCTGATAATATGATACCACCTGAAATGGTTTCTGTGGATGTAATACATGAATTAAGTTTTGGGATAAAAGGAAGAATTACTTGTCAGATTTTTTATTTTGCCATTGAAATTGTATACTTCACTCAAGATCTCAGCACGAAATTTGATTTTTTTTTTTCCTTAGTTAAAGTTGGAGCCATAAAGGCAAAGGAGCTGTCATGGATAGAATTTGGGCCTCCAAAATATGTGTAAGCTATTTGGCTAGGCCATGACTTCTGGTTTTGTGTGACACTTCCATATACTGTAAAACCTACCTCTGGGATGTTAATGATGAGGGGAAGAGCAGCAGTTGAGTTGGTGGGGTAGGACTCAATGGATGAGATTGTATTGTGCTTTGAGACATTCTCTTGGGATATAAAGTGAAGGGAAACGAGCAGGGAGTTGTGGACCTTGTACCATCAAGAAGCAGTGCTGGGAGCAGACAGTAGGACCCAGGGTGTCTGCACCTCAGAAATGTCTAGTGCGGGGGAAGATTGATGAAAATGACCTTCGTCTAGAGCCAGTAGAGAAAGCCTTCCCCTGGAGCTGATTCCTTGAAATTGGACTTGTAACCTGCTGGAGTGTGACAGAATAAAATTTCTCTAGTGCTGTTATAGCAGCACTAGATGACTAAGACAGAAATGTTGTAGCCCTAGACCTTAAGTGGAAATCTGTTACTGTTCAGTTGCCAAAGTTAAATCTAGAGGCAGTTACACATTATTTTCATGTACATTCTGTAATTATCTAGATATAATTTCATCACTAAGAGAATCCACCCAGTTGTTACTATGCAAAATTCAAGGAATTTAAATCTGAGGATATGTTAAGTTATCATTTCATCAAGTTTTTGAAGGAGATCATGCCAAAAACAATAATTAAATATTGGAGACATCTATCTTTCTTTTATAGAGTTTTAAGATTTTTTGAAAAACTTAGCAATACATTGAACTATGTACCAGACACTGTATTAAGTATTTTACATATGGATTTCTGTTTCACCTATTATTTTATTTGATCATGATGTAGTTTAGGATATGGTGATAAGGAGAAATTTAGTAACCTGTTCGAGTTTACACAGTAGATTTAGAACAGATATTTCGAGGATATTTGTGTAAGAGACCTGTATTCTTAACCATTATATTATAAATCTAAGACTATGTTCAGTAATACTGCATAGCAATACCACATGTAAGGTACACGGAATTGAATGGAATGCTGAGAAATGGTTTAAGAGAACTAAATATCTTGGAGCACAATCACATTTTAAAAGGTGACAGATTACCAATTTTCATCTGAAAGTTTTAGTATATCTTAAAATAGCCATAAAGTTAAAGCACAGGCTACTTCCTGAAGATTAAGGATGGGCTGGAATTAAAGGCCAAGTGCTTTTAACAACTTCTAATCAAAGATGAATCCTCAGGAAATGCCTTGTGTCCCCATCATTGTTGTTTAACTGAAAGTTCCCTGCTTGCATTTCATCTGCTACCTCCTTAACTTGTGTTAATTATTAATCTTGAAGCTTCAGAAATGAAAAACTTTGTGGCTTCATACAATATACCTTCCAACTGCCAAACACATGTCCCTTGAGAAGGGGCACAGGTTTATTCTTTAATTTTAAACTATGACAATATTACATTTGTTGCAGTAGTATTTTAAGCAAAATGTGGTTGACATTCTCCTTACTTCCATCCTGTAAGTCACATCCTTAATTAGTACAATAACAATATTAATTTTCAAGTTATCTTGACTCCAAATTACTTCCCATTTATAATCTTATTTGTAATTGTAAGGCAAAGAGCTAAAGGAGGGCAACCAAGGAGAACTGCTGTTTCGAAGAAAATGAGAGTCATAACATTCACTGATAGGTTCTCATTTTAATACTGATTGAACATTCCATGTATCAGGAACAGAATGACTTGTTTTTAAAGTCGGAGAAATCAGGATTTTCTTCCAGTCTCTCAGCAGCTGAATTTCTTTCTGGTATTTTAAAATGCAAGGCCCTCTTTAAGTTCTTTCTTTTTCAACTTGACTTCATGAAAGAGATACTAACACAAGGAATAGCTGTATATGGTTGTTTGCTTTAAAGTATTATTATAAGTGGTTCCCTTTTATAAGTATTCTATGAGTCGACTCCGACTTGACGACACTTGGCACTTGGCCTTTATAAGTATTCTTTTAAAGAATGTAGGTTGTAATCATTTTCTCTGAATCCTGGGAGGAGGTAAATAATGAAGGAAAGTTCAGGAAATGTCAGAGGAAGGTGCATCCTGGGAGTGTGTTAGCCCATCAGTTTCAGGAAGTAACAATCTAGTCCTCTGTCAGGTTGGTCTGTGCAGGCCTTCTCCATGTGGCAAGCTTCCTCCGATTCATGCCTCTGTTAAGTAGTTACAGCTCAGCTAGGAGTGGCTCTCCTAGGCTTCAAACTCCCCTTCTAGGAAAATGTTTCCATCATTCACCATTTCCTACAATTGTTGTACCTCAAGCTGAAAAAGCTATGCCTAGCTGGGAAAAGGCGGGATTCTGGAACTCTCCTTTTCCTGTCTATCACCTGAATTAAATAAAGCCAGAGTGAAGGGAAAGGGATGTAACACATCATGACATGGCTGCTGAAAATGGAATTTTACAAAAAGTTTCAGAAACTTACTGCTAATTCCTGAATGAGTGCTTTAGTTTTCATACAGAGCCAACTAGGGAATGTAGCATTTCCAAAGTTCAGTTTATATTTATTTTGAAATGTTCTTCCCCCACCCCACCTTTTATCATAGTGAATCATTTTAAATGGCTTTATTTGAAACATAGCCGGAGAGGAATCACAGTCTTCTCAGCCTCCCCTTTTGGTTTCCTGTTGTGCAATGCTAGACCCGTATGATGGCTACTGAGCTGATGGCCTATAGTGCGCAGTCAGGGTTGGAAGGTTCCAGAGAGTCTTTGCATATTACCAAGTGCTCTGTGGACTCACTTGTTCTTTCTGCAGTGCTTATTGGTAAGATGATGATAAAGAAATAAAAAAGAAACTGGTCTATGAATTTTTCCTACTCATTTGCTATCATAGGAACTGAGAAGGGTACTTCCCAGGTGTTTTTGAAAGCTGTATCACCACCTCTTCTAAAGAAATAACATTATCATGTTCCTCAAGAAATGGGCCTTCCCTATTTTCCATCATTAAAAAAATAGGGTATAAATTAAGACTAACCTCTGATCGAATGTCAGGTAAATGCACAGCTTATTGGGAGAAAAATAGAAAACAATGTAAGTTTAAAGATTTTTTCTTTATTAACACAGCATATGAGGATTCTGAAAATAATTTTCTTACCATTATCGAAAAAATTTTTTACTAGCAAAACTTTACATGATATAACCTTATGCTCACATCATTTACAGTTTGGAACATTAACCATAGGTGACCCACATGTAGCACTGAAAATAATATGTATAAAATAGTAAAAAAAAAAAATGTATATAAATAGTAAAAATAAATTGCTTAGTGAATTATTTTTACTATTTATATATGTTTTTTTTTTTTTCTATTTTATACATACTATTTTCAGTGCTACATGTGGGTCATCTATGATTAATGTTCCAAACTGTAGATGATATGAGCATAAGGTTATATTGACGGCACTTGGCTTGGCTAGTGAATTATAGGAATTTGGATACCCTTTTTGAAGACAAAAGAAGAAAAACATCCTTCCTTCTGACATACTCATCCATGCAGTGCTGAGTAAAGCAGTCAAACTTTCCAGTTATTAGAAAATACTAGTGAAGGAAACACAAACATTTATATTCTAGGAAATTCTTAAAATGTCATTGATACAAAATTAATGAATGCTTAATAGAAGTATTTATTTATTTTGCCTTTCTTGTCTCCATCCTTCTTGCCACATCAGGGAAAATATTTTTAAAAATTATATATAGATTTGGGGTTTTTTTTGCCATTTTTCTTGGTTTCTTTGTAAATTGAATCTGTTTTCCACAAAGAGTTAATATGTTTGAACCATTCTGGGGGGACTTTGGCATCTATGACACAATTTTAATATTCACTGATTCCTTTTTAGAGCATTGTTTAGCAACCAGTGAAATATTCCAGATTAATGTGCAAAACTGCTGTCCCTACATCTCACAGGGTCACTATGAGTAGACATCAACTCAACAGCAATGAATTTGGTTTTTGGTTTACTCCTCTGCTGAGACTCTCGCTGCCACTGGCCAGCAGGGTGCAGTGTCTTTCTTGACTTTTGCTTTATTTTTGAGCGTGTTTCCTGGCCACACTGTGATATCCTTTTCATTGTCAGCCAGCTTGTGAACTCTGAGGAACAGACATCCTCACAAACAAAATGACATTATGAAAAACAGACCCCAAATATTGGCACATCAGCAAAACAGATGGGGATTTGGGAAAGAAGGAAAAAAAGAGGAAAAAAGCTTCTTTGGAAAGATTGGCATTGCTTTGCTATATACAAAATATTCCTCCATTCTCTACAACCCAAAGCAGTACAAATTTTAATTTAAACAAAGGAGCTCTAATGCAATTATATTAAAATAGAACATATGGTGTAAGTAGATAGAAAGGGCCTGAATATAGGATTTTAGAGACATTGCTTGGCAAATCTCTGTGTTACTGGTTATAAACTGACCCTGAAAAACTTCAGAAATTCAGCAAATTTAAATAACTGAAGTAAAATTTGAGTGCAAAAAACTGAGTTTACCTAAATATTGATTATTTACTTTGATTATAATCATTAGTGTTCAAAATTAACCTAACTGCAAAATAGTGATTAAAGAATCATAAAAATAAAAAAAATTCCAACATTGTAATCTACCATTTATTGAAAATTTAAAGTTGCTACATTAAAAATATTACCTGTACTAGCTCCATTCCCTGGAAAAGGACATCATGCTTGGTAAAGCAGAACGTCAGTGAGAAAGAAGATCCTCAGTGACATGGATTGACAGAATGGCTGCGACACGGGGCTTAAACATAGCAGCAGCTGTGAGGACAGCAAGGGACTAGACAGTGTGTCATTCTGTTGTACAGAGGGTCACAATGAATTGGAACTGACTTGATGGTACCGAACAACAGTATTTCATTTAACTTCATAATAAACCTATGATGAAAATAATCTCATTAACCCATCATAATCACAGTATGATGAAGACAAGTTCATCATTCCATTTTTCTTAAAAGTAAATAATTTAAGAATTAGGTAGTTTGGCCTACATCATACAGTTCATACATAAAACGGGATCCCTGGCAGTCTGATTGCAGATCCAGCACTCTTAGAGGATCTAGGAATGTCCCTAGGGCAGGTGTTACCCAACTCCGTAACTCATGGTGTCACCCCTCATCCCATGGACCATGTTGAATCCTTAGTAATGTTTTTTATGCTAATGTTACTTATAAGTCATAATTCCCATATATTGCTATTTCTTCTCCTTTAATTAAGACTTCATTTTCCAAAAAGTTACTGATACAGCTGCACAAGCAGTAATTGTCACAGTGTTGTAGTTGAAACACCAGAACATCTGTGACTATAAAAACACCAGCAACAACGAAAACAACATGTGCTTGTAGTGCATGTAGGCAAAACCACGTGATCCAAAGCATCCTTATAACTGGGTAATAATGATGGCCTTGACCGCGGTATGTTGTTGTTTTAGGTGCCCTGGAGTCAGCTGTAACTCACAGCCACCCTGTGTACAGCAGAACGAAACACCGCACTGGCCTGTTCCATCCTCATGATCTTTGTTATGCTTCAGCCTGTGGTTGCAGCTACCGTGTCAGCCCATTTTGTTGACAGACTCGCTCTCTTTCTCCTCTGCTTTACCTAGTATGATGCCTTTCTCAAGTGCCTGTCACCCCTGATAACATATCCAAAGAACGTAAGACCTAGTCTCACTATCATTATTTCCAAGGAACATTCTGTCTGTACTTCTAAGACAGACTCATCCATTTGTCACTCTGTGGTATACTCAGCATTCGTCACCAACATCATAATCCAAGGGCATCAATTCTTCTGTCTTCCTTATTCATTTCATTAGTATTTTGCATACATATGAGGCAATTGAAAACCACGACCTATGTCAGGCATGCCTTAAAATGACGTTTTTGCTTTTTCACACTTTTAAGAGGTCTTTTGCAGGAGATTTACCCAATCCAATGTGTCTTCTGATTTCTGGACTGCTGCTTCTGTAGGTGTCGACTGTGGATCCAAGTAAAACGAAATCCTTGACAACTTTTAGTCTTTTCTCCATTTATCATGATATTGTTTAGTCACCCAATTGTGAGGACTTTGTTTTATTTCGTGTTGAGATCTAATCCATACTGAAGGCTGTAGTCTTTGATCATCGTCAGTGAGTGCTTTAAGTGCTCTTTACTTTCAGCAAGCAAGGTTAAAAGGATCGAAAGTAAGTTAACATAAAATGGAAGCCTTGTAAGTATATTGATACATGTAAACTGGCTTATGAAAAATGTTTTTCTTTTCATAACTATAGGGCTATTTTTACAAATAATCATTTTGGTGTCACCTCATCTGACTGTGTCATTTGGTGTGGTTCACCCATCCCAACCTGTTACAACTCTCTAGTGACATCACTGAGATACTAAACTAGAAAAAAAAGCATACCCACTGCCACCAAGTTGATTGTGATTCACAGTGACCTGATAGGACAGAGTAGAACTGGCCATAGAGTTTCTAAAGAGTTCCTGGTGGCTACAAACTGCCAACATTTGGTTAACAGTGATAGCACGTAACTACCACACCACGAGGATTTCCCACTGAAATACTGTATCCTACTAAAGACATCTTCATCCATTGAATCATTCTTGGTTCGGGAAGTTATTAAATCTGGATATTGAATCATTCTTGATGCAGGTGATCTTAATACTGTTTATGCACTCTCTGGAGAGTTTTTTTTTTAAAAAAAATATGACTGTCCAAGCTTTACTTCAGATCAATTACATCGGCATTTTTGTGGCAGAAACATCTGACTTATGCTTTAATTTTTTTTTAATTAAATGAAACATTGAGTATACTAGAAAACGGTTACTTAAGCATCCATCAGTAAGTGGCTAGTTAAGCAAATTACAGAAAAATGTTGTTTCTGTTTGCTGTTGAGTTGATTTTTGATCATAGCAACCCCATGTGACAGATTAGAGCTGCCTCACACATTTTTAAAAAAAATATTATTTTGCTGTTGTTGAGAATATACATAGCACAACATGCATCAATTCAGCAGTTCTACATACACAACTCAGTGATGCTGACTGTCATGGATTGAATTGTTTCCCCCCAAAGATACGTGTAGCCATGTGGCTGAGCCATGATTCCTAGTGTTTCGTGGTTGTCCTCCATTGTGTGATTTTTCTATGCTGTGTATTAAAGAGTCAGGTGGGACTGTAAATCCCTTCATAAGATCATTTCCCTGCTCCACTGTAAAGGGAGTTTCCTTGGAGTGTGGCTTGCGTCATCCTCAATCTTTTCATCCTACAAGAGATGAAAGGAAAGGGAAGCCGGCAGAGAATTGGGAACCTCACACCATCAAGAAAGCAGTGCCTGGAAAAGAGTGCATCCTTCAGTCCTGAGGTTCCTGCACCACGGTGCTCGCTGGACAAAGACTGATGCAATACCAGACTTTTCTCCAGAGCTGACAAGGGGGAAAGCCTCCCCTGGAACAGACATTCTGAATTTGGACTTGTAACCTGCTGGACTATGTTAAGAATAAACTTTCATTTATTAAGGCCATCCACTTTGTGGTAATTCTGTTAGCACATTACTAACTGACAAAACACTGATCATGTATTTTTTATGCAAATAATGCATATTTTATACTTTTTTTCCAACTGCATTCTCCTTCATAAATGCACTACACTGATTTTTTTTACAGTGACATTCAAGTTGTGGACCATTCTTGGGCAAAAGCCAGTTCTGGTGGCTGCATGGCAAAGGAGGCAATTAGCTGCACACCCCGTGTTTTCCTGCTTTCCTGATTCTCCTTCTTCACCTGTTGCTCCAGGTAAATAAAGATCTCGTTGTGTCTTGGATGACTCCTTGCAAGCTTGTAAGACTTCAGATGTTATGCAATGAACTAGGAGGTAGAAGAGATGCATTAAACATGTTAGTAGGCCAGTTTATTGGGTGTCCCATGAAACCATGACCATAAATCTCCCAACAAAGTAATATAATGGAGTACATGGTTATACATAAACAATCTCAGCAGCTACTTTTTTTTTATTTACCATTGTTGTAAATATATCTGTCATGAAACTTTTGCCAATTCAACTTTTTACAAGTATACAACTTATTAACAGTAATTATAATAATTGCCTATGAAACATTAACCTGAATCAATGCAATATTTCCATCTCCATTAACCCCCTTTTCTCCCTCCCTCTCACCGCTAGTAACCACTAACGAACTCGTGTCTGTATGCCTTTTCTTTTTATATAAGTGAGGTCCTACAATATTTTTCCTTTTGTGATTGACTTTTTTTTTTGTTCAGCATGTCTTTAAACTCCATCTATACTGTAGCATGTATCAAGACTTAATTCCTCCTACTGGATGAGTAGTAGTCCACTGTGTGTATGGACCACATTTTGTTTATTCATTCGACTGTTGATGGGTATTTGGGTTGTTTCCACCTTTTGGCTGCAATAAATAGTGCTGCAATGAATACTGCTTGTTTTAGTCAGCTAATGCTGCTTTAACAGAAATACCATCATGTAGATTGCTTTAACACAGGAAAGTTTATTCTTACACAGTCCAGCAGGTTACAAGTCCAAATTCAGGATGTCTGCTCCAAAGAAAGGCTTTTCCCCTTGTCAGCTCCGGAGAAGAGTATGGTATTGCATCAGTCTTTGTCCAGGGAGCATCTTGGTGCAGGAACCTCAGATCTGAAAGACGCGCTCTTTTCCAGATGTTGCTTTCTTGATGGTGTGAGGTTCACAATTCTCTGCCTGCTTTCCTTTCCTTTTATCTCTTGTAGGATGAAAGGATTAAGAGTGGGGCAAGCCATACTCCAGGGAAACTCCTTTTACAGTGGAGCAGGAAGGTGATCCTATGAAGGGATTTACAGTCCCACCTAATCTTTCAACATACAGCATAGGAAAACCACAAAATGGAGGACAATCATAAAATTTTGGGACTCATGGCCACACATATTTTTGTGGGAACACAATTAAATCCATGACACTGATGAACAAGTCTCTTTTTGAGTCACTGCTTCCAAGTCTTTTGTGTATATACTAGGAGTGGAATTCCTAGATCATATGGTAGTTCTGTGTTTGTCTGATGAACCACCGCACTGTTTTCCACAATGGCTGTACTATATTTTACGTTCCCACCAGCAATGGTAAATGTTCTAATTTCCTCACTAACATTTGTTGTTTTCCATTTTTATTTTTTTTAAATCTTATTCATCCTAGTGGGAGTGTAAAAGTATCTCAATATGATTTTGATTGATTTCTGATGGCTAATGACAATGAGCATTTTTTATGTGATTGGTGGCCATCTGAGTGTTCCATTTGGTGAAATGTCTATTTAAGTGATATCCAAATTCTTGATAACAGTCTTCAACTCTGAAAAACCTTATAATCCTCAAGAAAGAAAAATAAGACTTATTATACAGTAACTTTAGACCAAGTGCTTTCTCCATGAAAAATAATATAACTTTATACTTCTATATATTTATTTATTGACATTATAAATATTGGCCAAGCTATTGTGGGCATTCAGAATGTCCTAGGAATTAATTATCAATTTCTCTACTACAAATATGACTTATGATCCAAATCATATCCCTTCTTTTGAAGTTTGTCTTTGAGTCAAGTGGACAAGCCACACTTTAGAGAGAAATAACACATTCAACTTTCTAGCCAGGTTACTTTAAGTTATTTAACCTTATATTGAAAATGAAATTAAACCAAACCAAACTCACTGCTGTTGAGTCAGTTCTGACACATAGCAACCCTATAGACAGAGTAGAACCAACCCATAGAGTCTCCACAGAGCACCTGGTAGATTTGAACTGCTGACCATCTGGTTAGCAGCCACAGCACTTAACCACTATGCCACGAGGATTTCCAAAATTGAGTTATTCATATAGTTATGAAGATTAAACAAGAACACATATTTAAAATTTATAGAACATGATGTAACACAGATTGGATTCTTAAGAAAAGTTATTAGCCAACTGCAGACAAGGCCAGTAGTTGGTTAGGAGAAATAATTCAGAAGTTCTAAAAGGTTCTCATTTCTTGTTAAAATACTTAGCGTCTTGTGGAAGCATAGAGACCTCTAAATGGATAGCATTTGAGATAATGCTTATAACCAGACCCTAAACAGAGGAAATTAGAGGAAAGGAGTCATCAGTTCCTTAAATTACTGTACTCCATTTGACATTGTTCTAAACAGACAGACAGAGTATACACCACGTATTTACCCTTCCTTGCTGAATTTCACTGATACAGAGCTCCTGTTCAACTATTCATGGTCATTTTGAACACTAAATTCATGCCTTAAAAGATGAGTTAGAATCCAAATATAATCTTATTTGTGAACATAATGAATATAACATGCTTTCAATTGTATTATCCTTGTCATCAAAAAGCATTCACTGTAACAAATTTAATTTTATTCTTCAAAAAATAGATTTTCATCAACAAAATCAAATAATCTAGGAAACATCAACTATATAAACATACAGATGAACTTGAACGACCCTGTACTCAAAGCATTTCATATCCTGAAAGATACTAAACAATGTCTTCAGGCAAAATTAAGTAGATCAACCTCACAAAATATTGCGTCTAATCTCTTCTTCTTTATCTCTTTTCACAAGATAAATTGATACTATTTTGATGTACTCATTTCAAGATGTTTAGTTCAGAGACTTCATTGTTAATTGTGTGTATATTTTGAATGTCTTCATGGAGGTGGATTTTGTGCATGGAAAAGAAAAAATGAATGTCCTCTAAGGGGAAAGATTTAAGTATCTAAAATTTAATTGGATTGTCATACACATAGTTAAGCTTTCTTTCCAAAAGATAATGTAAAAGATGCAGAGTTATAAAAGTACAAATGCTAAATTTTCTCTAGAAGGCAAACCTCAGAAGGATTAGAAGTGGTTCAAATATATGTATAAGATCTAAACTTCAAACTTGTATACAGTAACATATTTTAATAGATGTTAAACAAAGGGGGAAAGTTCAAGAATGAATGGTCAGTAGTTGACATTTGTGATGAACCCAAAATCCAGTTAATAAGCATGAAACTGATTCCATGAAAGTTTAGATGAAGGAGTTTAGACGTCAGTAAAAATATATTATAACTCCTACTATTGGGGGAAAGATAGTATGAATGAGTGTTTCTTATGTTTCAACATCATCACTTTATAATTTCAGGTTCAATAAAAATAAATTTGCAATAATGTGATTGTAAGTTTTCTCAGTCATTTTCAAATGTCTTAGTAACTTCTATGTTAGAATCATGTGGTACAAAAATATCTTCTAAACCAGAAAAGTTATCAGAGTCAGCCCATTTACTAATAGTAATATTATTTTTTTAAATGGCATTTTTCAGCTTATTAAGCTCTCTAAGTCTTTCATATTTATTCTCTCACTTAATCCTTTAAGTAATCCTGATATATTCTCATGTCATATGTATTTTAAAGTTCCTTAAACTGGAGTACATACAAAAGAAAATAACTTTCCCAGGTCCTCAGTTAGAAGCAGTAGAACGAAGATTCAGTACAAGTACCCTTCCCTCCACACAGCATGCTCTTAACTGCTTGATTTTCTTCTCTTTTTTCTTAACTGTCTCAACTTGTACATTTATCCTAACCAACTTATTTTTATTTATTTATATTTACATTACTTTTTGGCTATTAGGCTATAGGAAATAATAATATCTCATGTGATGCATAGATGAACATTTGGGTGGGATCTGTAACCTGCTTCTAATGCAGTAGAATACGCACAGCCATGGAATATCGTGGGGGGTATCATTGTTGATGGTACATGAAAACTAGCTGAAAGCAGAGAATACCAGAAAGATGTTTACCAGTGGTTTTTTTGTTTGTTTGTTTGGACTATGCAGAAGCACACCACTGTGTGGCTTGAAACAAGCTATGGATAATATTGCAAAGAATGGGAATTCCAGAACATTTAAATGTGCTCACACAAAACCTGTACATAGACTAAGAGACTGTCACTTGAACAGAACAAGGGAATACTGCATAGTTTAACATCAGGGAAAGTGTGTCATGCTTGTATCCTTTCAACATATGTATTCAGTATACATGCTGAGGAAATAATCTGAGAAGTTGTACTATGCAAAGAAAAATGAAGCATTAGGATTTGAGGAAAACTCATTAACAACCTGTAACATTCAGA
Organism: Heterohyrax brucei; assembly: GCA_028571685.1. Taxonomy (NCBI): domain Eukaryota; kingdom Metazoa; phylum Chordata; class Mammalia; order Hyracoidea; family Procaviidae; genus Heterohyrax; species Heterohyrax brucei. The sequence continues at coordinate 94,923,042 of CM053146.1, forward strand.
TGATACAACCTTGCTTGCTGAAAGTGAAGAATTTACTATCAAGAACAAAGATTACAACCTTCTCCAGTATGAATTACACCCAAAATAAAGATAACAAAATCCTCATAACTGGACCAAGAAGCAATATTGTAATCAACAGAAAATGTTGAAGTTGTCAAGGGTTTCATTTTACTTGGGTTCATAATCAATGCCCATGGAAGCAACAGTCAAGAAATCAAATGACATTGCTGCACTGGGCAAATCTGTTGCAAAAGACTTCATTAAAATGTTAAAAAGCAAACATGTCACTTTGAGGGCTGAGGGGCCTCTGAGCCCAGCCACTGTATTGTCAGTTGCCTTATTTTCACCTGAAAGTTGAGCGTTGAATCCGAGAGACTGAAGATTAATTAATGCCTTTGAATTGCAGTGCTGACAATGAATATTGACTGTATCAGTTGTGCTGGTGGCGCAGGCCTCAGTGTGTGCGACTGTATTGTGCCTTGTGGCAGCCTCTTGGGATATAAAGGAAACGGATGCAAGTAGAGAGTTGGGGACCTCATACCACTGGGTAAGAAGCAGTCCTGGGAGCTGAGCATGCCGTTTGGAAAGGACCGCTATCCCTGTGCGTCAGAAGCTCCTAGTTCCAGGGAAGACTGAAGACAAAGACTTGCCTACAGAACCAGCAGAGAAAGCCCTCCCTTGGAGCTAACATCTGAAATTTGGACTTTCAGCCTACTGAGTGTGACAAAGTAAAATCTCTCAGTTTAAGGCTATTCACTTCGAGTACTTCTGTTAAAGCAGTACTAAATGCGAAAGACAGAATGTCAGTACTCTCCCACTGCAACCTTGGGTTCCCTGTTATCAGCTTTCCTGCATCCTCCGTGTGGTCCTTGTGTCCGGGCTGATGTGTCCTTTTAGTTTCATTTTGTTTTAAGGCCCTGTCCAATCTTTGGCTGAAGGGTGAATGAACCTCAGGAGTGATTTCATTACTGAGCTCAAAGGGGATCTAGGTTCAGTACTCTCAGGTTTTCTCTAGTTTCTGTCAGACCAGTAAGTCTGGTCTTTAGTTTTGAGTTACAGTTTTGTTGTATACTTTCATGGACAAATGTTTTAAAATTCTAATGACTTAAAAACCAACTTTTGGAACATAATTAGTTCTAAATTAGAGTCTGTGTGTCATTTTCTTTTACAGCCATCTCCTAACTAAAATAGTCCAGCTTTAAGTCCTTTTTAGAACACTTTGGAGTTCACTAAACAAGTTAGAAGTCTAAAATGAAGTTGGTAATGCTATATTTACAGTTGTTTTATATACAGTCTTCCTATAATATGTGTTGCTCTAGAGAGAACTTGAACTTAGCATGTAGTAGGTATGAGAGTTCATTCAACAGGATATAGTCAATGTGCTATAAAATCTGTACTTAAAAGATAATTTCCTCCATTAGCATTCCCACTTGGTAGTTTTTCAGGCAACATTGTCAATTTTCCATTCATCGTTAATTTTCAGAGTCTAACATCGTAAAGTTTCTTTCTTAATAAATTGAGGATCCATATGGTATTGAAAATATAAAGTACAATGTAATTGTTCTTTTTATTCAACAATGTTTATTAAGAGAAAACTATGTGCCAGAAAAGATACTAAAATTTGAAGACGCTAAAGTGACTTGACAGCAGTGGGTGTTTGGGGGGGAGCATTGTTTAAAACAGGAATGATAAGTGCTTATAAAAAAGAATTGATTCTAATTCTAATAAATTGTAAGAAATAATCCATAGAGTACGACCCCCACTGATTTTCACTTTAAAAGATACCACAAATAGACAATTTATATTTCCATGTTACATAGAAAAAAAATAGATGAGTAGTTCAAATATGGTTGAAGTGTTTGCTTTTTCCCACTACACAGTAATGGAAACAAATAAAAGTGTGTTGTGGTTGTTGTTAGGTGCCACTGAATCATTTCAACCCATAGCAACCCTATAAGTTAGAGGAGAACTGCCCCATAGAATTTCCAAGGAGCACCTGGTGGATTTGAAGTGCTGGCCTCTTGGTTCACAGCTGTGGCACTTAACCCATTGCAGGGTTTCCAAATGAAAGTGTAGTTTGCTGATATGCTTATGAAATGTTGTATATGGCAGGGAAATTGTGGATAGTCTATGATCTCACTTTAAGAATTACATTGACTTTTTCAACTAGGTTATTTTATCTTCCATTGCTTTGCCCTTGATAGTAGAAAACATAGAAAATGATTAAGGTTGGGAATATGCTTTTGTTTTAGTTACTGAAAAAGAGTAAAAAGAAAAATCCTTAACAAAAATGTGTTGTTGTTCAGTGCCATGGAGTTGATTCTGACTCATAGTGATCCTGTGTACAACGAAATGCGTCGTCGCCCCATCCTGCCTCATCCACACAGTCACTGAAGTGTTTGAGCCCATCGTTGCAGCCACTTTGTCAGTCTGCCTCACTGAGGGCCTTTTATTTATTCAGTTAGTTATTGACTCTCTGCTTTACCAAGTACTGCTGCTGTCAAATCATTTCTGACTCATAGAAACCCTATAGGACAAAGTAGAATTTTCTCCTGTCCCCTTAGGGTTTCTGAGGATCTGAACTGCTGACCTTTGGGTTATCAGTCATAGCTCCTAAGCACTGTGCCTCTCTTTTCTGGTTGCTGGTCTCTCCTGACAAAACGTCCAAAGTCCGTGAGATGAAGTCTGTCCATTTTCACTTCTAAGGAGGATTCTGGCTGTACTTTGAGACAGATTTGTTTGTTCTTCCGGCAATCTACGGTATATCCAATGTTCTTCACCAACAATAATTTTTCTGTTTTCCCGATTAATTGTCTAGCTTTTCTGTGAATATGCGGTGACTAAAAATATCATGACTTGGGTCATGTAGAAACTGCATGGGGACAAGTGTCTGACCTCCTGTAACTTCATAAGGGGAAAGGAGAAGCAAGGTCTACAGCCCAAGGCTGACTCCTACCAGATGGGGTTCAGACGTGCCTCCTCTCTCCACAACCTTTACCCCTTCTGACGCTGACTGTCCCTCCCACAGCCCTCTCTACTTCTCTGCTGCACTTGATAATTCTTTGCAGTGGCCACGTGGAACTTAGATAGTACTCAAGATTGTGGGATTTATTAGGGATATAACAGTTATAATTCAGGCTCAGGAAAACTGAGGTTACAGTTCTTCTTCAGGACAGCCTCTCCCAGCTGTATTCACAGGCACACTTCTCTCTAGCCCGATGCCTCTGTCCAAAGTTACTCAGCTTTCTCTCCCAGTGGGCCAGAAACCCACCATAAATACTGTCTCCTGCTGCCGCTTTTTGCTGCCCTCGGGGTTATACCTAATTTACTGCCTGCCTCCTGCTCGTAAGACCTTCTCTGCACAGGAGTCCTTGTTCTGAAAGATATGCTGGCTCCTGATTGTTATTCCTTGATGGCAGTGGAAATTTTTCTTCGTTTCCATTTCTAGGGTGGTTCATTTCAAGCCCAGCAGGAAGGTAAAACTAATCAATCCCCTTGGTGGTCACAATCATCCTATCACACAGTCCTACCTAATCACTGGGATGGAAGCTATAAACTATAGCTAAAATGTCATACAAAGTGATCTATGGTACCAGAAATCAGGTGCATCTTAGTCCTCAAAGTGACATCTTTGCTTTTTGATGATTTAAAGAGAGGTCTTTTGCAGCAGATTTGCCAGATGAAATACGTCATTTGATTTCTTGACAGCTGCTTACATGGTCTTTGATTGTGGATTCAGATAAAATGAAGTCCTTGACAACTTCAGTATTTTCTGTATCATTTATTTTGAAGTATGATCCATGCCGAAAACTGTAATCTTTGATTTTCATAAATGCTTCCAGTCCTCTTTGCTTTCAGCAAGCAAGGTTGTGTCATCTGCATATTGCAGGTTGTTAGTAAGTTTTCTCCCATCTTTGATGCCACATTCTCCTTCATATAGCCCAGCTTCCTGCACTGTTTGCTCAGCATATAGATTGAGTAAGTATGGAGAAAAGGCCCAAGCCTTATGCACATCTTTTACAGTTTTTATCCACGTGGTATTCTGTTTTGGTAAGTGTCTCTTGGTCTATGTAGTGGTCCTACGTGAGCACAATTAAGTGCTGTAGAATTCCCATTCTTCATATTGTTATTCACAGTTTGTTATGATCCACACAGTGGAGTGCCCTTGTATAGTGAATTAAAGCTAGGGAAATACCTTTCTGATATTTTCTGCTTTCAGCCAAGATGTATCTGACATCAACCATAAAATCCCTCATTCAACATCCTCTTCTGACGTGGCTTGAATTTCTGGCAATTCCCTGTCAATGTACTGAAACCACAACCAAAATATATTGTTCCAAATAATCATTTTATAGAAATTAAATATATTGATATCTTATCTTACCTCATGTAGTAAAATAGAATTTGTATGGCTTAGAGGATTTAAGTGATTTAAGCTTTTTAGCAAGAAGGAAAAGTTTGAAATATTTGACACAAAATAATTTTTAAAATTGATCATATAAAGTACAGGGACAAAATGACATTGTAAGGAATATATGCACTTGTTTGTGTGTATGTGTGTGCAATTAAAGGGTTTATGTCTTTTACGTGTTAATACCTTTTATACAATAACGATACTTAGGCATTACCTGGAAACCCTGGTGGCATAATGGTTAGGTGCTATGGCTGCCAATCAAAAGGCTGGCAGTTTGAATCCACCAGATGCTCCCTGGCAACTGTATGGGGCAGTTGTACTTTGTCCTTTAGGGTCACTATGTGTTGGGGTCAACTTGATGACAACAGGATGCCCTAGTAATGAAACTGGGAGATGATTTGGCCAATCATGATAGGTACTAATATGTTCCAGTCTCTGTGTTCTGAACAGCTGATAGATGGTATGGTTCTGTTATCGACGTTAGGCTGCACTTCATAAGAGTCAATGGGTTACCTTGCTCGAGTTCTTCTCGTTGCAATGGCAGAGATGCGGAAGTAAGTAAGCAGAGTCATACAAGGCTGCCTAAAGACTAATTTCAGAACTTACTAAACTCAGGATAGACTTAGACTAGGTCAAGAGTCAGAAAACATTTTCTGTAAGGGACCCAATAGTAAATATTTTAGGCTATTTAGGCTATACAGTCTTAACGAGGCCATATTTTAGGGTATTTAGGCCATAAGTGACTTAACAAGGCAAATATAGAAAAGTGGAGGTGATATGTGTCAATTCTGGGCAGAAAATTTAAAGCCCAGTGTCAGTTAGTTTTGAAAGGAATTTGTCATAATGTTTTCTTATTGCTGTGGTCCCACTGAAAGCCCATGTCAAGATAAAACTATCAAGTTGGAATTCAGTCAACTTGATGGCACTAGGTTTTTTTTTTGGTTTATCCCTAGTCCAAGCATAAGTAAAAATATTTATATATATATTTCTAATATTAAGACACTAAGATTTAGTGATATTTGTTATTCTAGCATAACCTACCCCCTGACTCAGCAGAGTATTACCTATAAGCCAAATCTGCCTGATGCCTTATTTTTGGAATTAAAATTTTGTTAGAACACTGCTATGTTCATCATGTATGTATTATATGTTGATTCCTCCATGCAACAGCAGCAGAGTTGAGTAATTGAGTCAAAGACTGTCTGGCTTAAATAGCCTATTTACTATTCGGTCCTTTACAGAAAATGTTTTCTGACTCCTGACCTAGCCTAAGCCTATCCTGAGTAATATAATAGATAGATGGAGAAATACAAATAAGTGATAAATACATGAGAAAAGGTTAAATTTTACTAGTAAACACTAATGAGTTTAGTAAGTTTTGAAATTAATCTTTAGGCAGCTGAACCCAGCTTAGGTCTGAAGACCATCAGCTGACCCATGGAAGAAGAGAGAGCCAAGATGAGGTCTACTGGGCTGCACAGCCTTAGAATGACTGGACCCTGCAAGATACGAGAAACAAATGTTTCTTCTATATACTACTAGGTTTTGGAGTGCTTTGTAACAACAAGACCCAGCAAGCACAAATTGCATTTTAGTAAGAGAAGTATTAATGTGTATTTAGATACGGCAAGGAATGCTTGGGGACATAAAGCAAATAATTAACTGTGGCTATTTTAGATTTAGTAATCTGGGAAATTTTAATTTTATTTTATAGTTATGTATGTTTAAACACATTATGCAACATGTTATTTTCATCTAAGTGAAAATTTAAATAAAAATAATAACAGATAAAAAATTATTCATCTTCCCTTTTAAATGAACTAAACTGCTGTTCAAACTTCATCATTATGTTGAATAAATGTTTTCCCTTAGAAAATAAAAAAGATTATCCCAATTCAGAAAAAAATTAAAGTGATAGCAGTGAAGGTTTGTAAATCAATTGTTGACTTTTATAGTATCCAGGCTTAGTGCCTTTCACTGACTATATTTTGAGCTGCATAAACTCTCAAGGAAATGTTGTATGCAATATTAAAACAGACATTTGTTTCCTCTATTTATGTGCTGCATTGTGAGTAGTGTGGTTTTTTCCATTAAAAACTTTATCCAGATTTTTCATGGCTAAAAGGTGATTTTCCCATGGATATTCTCTCAGAAAAAACTAAAATAATATTTCAGAGTGCTCCTATAGTACTTGCTGAGTGATATTTGAGACAAAGTCAGACCTCTTTACTTTTGATTGAAAACATATGAGATTAATCAACCCATAGCTTTAAAATCTACCCTGGGAGACTTTCAGGTTTTGTAGTGTTATTTTTACAAATGATTATTTTAAAAGTCTGAGAAGATTCACAAGTTGCATTTCACATTTCTCTTTTCCTCACTCCTCACATCCAATTAATCATCAAGTCCTGACATTATTTTTCTGCACCTTCATTTTGCTCATTATCCCATCAAAATAAAAATTTTGAGGTTAGAAACATGGCTTTCTTATGAATATCAAATGAATATATGCCAAACATTAAATTACTAACGAGGGAACACGCAGGATAGTAAAAGTTAGAGAAACTGTCGAAGAACAGAGATTTGAATACTTGGTTGGTAAGGGTATAGTGAAGTATTGCCAAGTTAGGGATAAAACTGGCTAATCTGCTGTATGAAATGGAATTATAACCTGGCGATTAGCATCCTTCCTAGAGAGAGACGGTTTCATCTTCACTGGACAAAAGTTGTATATAAACATGTACTTTCAAAGATTCTTAGCCTTAGTCAGTAGTAAATAGTAAAGCTAACAAAGCTACATAGTGTTAGATGGTCCTGTTAGATAATGCCCAAGTGTGACACTGAAGGAAACCCCGGGAGTATAGTGCCTAAGTACTGTGTCTGCCAACCAAAAGGTCAGCCGTTCAGATTTGAAAGGCATTCCTGGTAAACTCTATAGGGTAGTTCTACTCTGACCTGTAGAGTTGCTATGAGTAAAAATCAACTCGATCACAGGGGCTAGTGGCTATGACACTGAAAGGACATGCAGTTGGTCTGTTGAATTTATTAACAATTTTGGATAGTTTTTCTCACCAGCTTCTCTCTCCACACTATTATCGTGAACAATCTTCAGAATAGAAAATCCAGGTAAACCAAAACCAGTGCCTTCGAGCTGATTCCAACTCATAGCAACCCCACAGGGCAGAGTTTCCAAGGAGCCCCTGGCAGATTTGAACTGCCAACTTCTTCATTAGCAGATGTAGCACTTAAGCCTATGCCACCAGGGTTTCCACAAAAAAAAAAAAAAAGAAAAGAAAAAGAAAGAAAGAAGGATGGAAGGAAGGAAGACATGTATTTAATATTTTATTGGGCTTTAAGTTAAAGTTCACAATCCAGTTCAATTTGACATAACAAACCCTGAGCACACACACCACTGTGCAGCTCTGATTGCTCCCTGCCCCTCCCTCATCCTTTCCACCCTGTATTTCCTACATCCATTCAACCAACTCCTGTCCCACTCCACTGTTTCATCTCATGTCTGGACAGGAACTGCTCCTTGTGTATATATTTAAGACAAGAAGCACATTTTTCACCAGCATCAGTCTGTGTCTTATAGTCCAACACAATCTTTGTCTTAAGAGTTAGCTTTAGTATTAGTTTTAGCTCTGGGCTACACAAAGAATGCAGGGAGCATGTCCTCAGAGGAACCTCCAGTCCGATGGACCATCAAGTCTGGTCTTTTAATAGAGTTCTAGTTCTCTAGTCAGCAAAAATGACCCTCAACAAGCTGGATCAACACAGTGGCTGCAGCAGTGGAGTTAAGCATAAAACCAATTGTGGGCATGGTACTGGACTGGACAGCGTTTCACTGTGTTGTGCATAGCGTCAGTATGAGTTGGAACTGCCTCAGTGGCATCTAACAACAACAGTTCTGAAAACCAAGTTGTCTCCTGCTACATAAGGGACTTTATGTTGTGTTCCCTGTCAAGGCCATTTTGGGTGGTAGGAGGGGGCACCGACAAGCTCTTCTGGTCTTGTGCTGATATAGTCTCTAAATCATTTGATACCTTCTGTCTCTTGGGCTCATATTGCTCTCATGTCTTTGATGTCCTGCATTCTCCTCTGCTGCAGGTGGATTGGCACCAATTGATGCTACTTGCCAAAGCCAAGTGTTGTCTTAGATGGATGTTTTCTAGCTTTTAAGACCGCAGACACTGCTCACCAAAGTGGTATCCACAATGCCTCCTTAAAGAAAACTTGTTTGTGCCAATTAGCCTAGATATACCTTGAAACCATGGTCCCTTGGCTTCTGTCCATAGTACTCTATCGTTCAAAATGTTGGGTCGTATTTAGAAAACACGTTAGCTTTTGCTGTAATACAGCTGTGGTAACCTCCCTTCTACTGCGTGCTGTCATTCTCTTCACCTAACCTGATTCCTGTCTACTACCAAATCTATCCCCAACTTGTCTGTCAGTTTGTGGTACTGTCAGTTTGTGTGCTGCTGTGATGCTGGAGCTATGCCACCTGTATTCAGATACCAGCAAGGTTAACTGTGGTGGACAGGTTTCAGCTGAGTTTCCAGACTATGACAGATGAGGAAAAAGGACCCAGCGGTACACTTCTGAAAAGAATTAGCGAGTGAAAACCTTGTGAATAGCAGTGGAACACTGTCACATATAGTGCTAGAAAAAGAGCACCTCCACCCCACAGGTTGGAAGGTACTCAAAAGATGACTAGGAAAGAACTGCCTCCTCAATGTAGAGTGACCTTAGTGATGTGGAGGGAGTACAGCTGTTGGGACTTTCATTTGCTGATATGTCTTCACTCAAAATGAGAAGAACCAGCTGCAAACATCCATTAGTAATCAGAATGCAGAATGTACAATGTATGAATCTAGGACAATTGGAAATTGTCAAAAATGAAATGGAATGCATAAACATCGATATCTTAGGCATAAGTGAGCTGAAATGGACTGATATGGGCTGTTCTGAATCAGGTAATCATATGGTCTACTATGCCAGGAATGAAAACTTGAAGAGGAATGGTGTTGCACTCATTGTCAAAAAGAACATTTCAATTCTGTCCTGAAGTATAAAGCTGTCAGTAGTAAGATAATATCCAAATGCCTACAAGGAAGGCCAGTTAATATGACTACTATAAAAATGTACACACCAACCACTAAGGCCAAAGATAAACAAATGGAAGATTTTTACCAGCTTCTGCAGTCCAAAATTGACCAAACAAGAAATTGAGATGCACTGATAATTACTGGTGATTGGAATGCAAAAGTTGGAAACAAAGAAGGATTGGTATTTGGAAAATATGGCCTTGGTGACAGAAATGATGCTAGAGATTGCATGATAGAATTTTGCAAGACCAACAATTTCTTAATTGCAAATACTTTTTTTTTCACCAACACGTGGGCCTCACTGCATGCAATACACAAGAATCAAATCAACTACATCTGTGAAAGGTATGACAGAAAGGCTCTATATCAGCAGTAAGAACAAAACTGTAGCACAGACCATCAATAGCTCATATGAAAGTTGAAACTGAAACTGAAGAAATTAGAACAAGTCCACAAGAGCCAAAGTGAGACCTTAAGTGAATCCTACCTGAGTTTAGAGATTTTTTTAAGCAAGAACAGATTTGATGCACTGAACACTAATCGCCAAAGACCAGACAAGTTGTGAAATGACATGAAAGCCATCATCCATGAAGATGGATGGTGGACATTGAAAAAACAGGAAAGAAATAAAAGACCAAATTGGATGTGAGAAGAGACTCTGAAACATGCTGTTGAATGTCAAGTAGCTAAAGCAAAAGGAAGGATGAAAGTAGAAGAATGGAACAGAAGATTTCAAGGGTGCCTTGAGAAGACAAAGCAAATTATTATAATGACATGTGCAAAGAGATAGAAATAGAAAACCAAAAGGGAAGAACATGTTCTGCATTTCTCAAGGTTGAAGAACTGAAGAAATATTTCAAGCCTCAAGTTGCAATAGTGAAGGAAAAGACAGGAGAATATTAAATGACTTAGGAAGCATCACAAGAAGAGGGAAAAAATACACGGTCATTATCCAGAGAGAACTCGTCAATGTTCAACCCTTTCGAGAAGTAATGTGTAATCAGGAACTGATGGTACTGAAGGAAGAAGTTGAAGCTGCATTGAAGGTATTGGTGAAAAACGAGGCTCCAGGAACTGATGCAATAACAACTGTGATGTTTCAACAAATGGATGCAGTGCTGGAAGTGCTCACTCATCTATGCCAAGAAATTTGGAGAACAGCTAACAGGCCAACCAACTAGAAGAGATTCATATTTACACCTATTACCAAGAAAACTTTATCCAACACAATGAAAAAATTATTGGACAATATCATTAAATAGATGTGGAAATTCCACAATACTTCGTTGTGCTCAAAAGGAATCTATTCATGGATCAAGAAGCCATCGTGAAAACAGAACAAGGGGACACTGCAAAACTGACTCAATGACACCTAACAACAACATCTAATCTGTGGACACTCCTCTCTCTCTTTCCTCTCTTAAAATCAGGAAAGGTTTGTGTCCTTTCACCATACTTTTTTGATCTGTATGCTGAGGAAATAATTTGATAAACTGGACTACATGAAGAAGAATGAGATTTCAGGATTTGAGGAAGACTCATTAACAACCTGAGATATTCAGAAGGCTCAACCCTGCTTGCTGGAAGTGAAGAGGATTTGAAACACTAACTGATGAAGATCAAAGACCATAGCCTTCAGTATGGGTTGCACATCAACATCAAGGAAACAGAAATCCTCACAACTGGGCCATTAAGCAAGAGTGTGATAAATGGAGACAGGACTGGGGCATGTTGTCAGGTGGGATCAATCCCTGGAGAAGGATGTCATGCTTTGTAGAGTGGAGGGTCAGTGAAAAAGAGAAAGGTCCTGAACAAATTCAATTGACACAGTGGGTATAACAGTGGATTTAATCATGAAACTATTGTGGGCATGGTACAGGACTGGGCAGTGTTTCATTATGTTGTGTATAGGGTCACTATGAGTCAAAACTGACTCAATGACACCTAACAACAACATCTAATCTGTGGACACTCCTCTCTCTCTTTCCTCTTTCCCACCATTATAACCATCAAAGATTATTTTCTTCTGTGTTTAAACCTTTTTGAACATCCTTGTAAAAGTGTCCTTATACAAGTTTTGTCCATTTGCAACCAGTTTTGCTCAGCACAAGGTCTTATTGATAACTCCAAATAATGAGGTGTTTACTATGACCATCATTGCTTTTTGTCATTGCATAGTATACCATTGTGTGAATGCAATGCTGACAATTAGGTTTGGGAACTCATCCTAGAAAAAGTGCTGCACACCTTATTGCTGAATATTACTATGGTTACCTTCAAAGTAGTCCCCTTGGGAAGCTATATACCCACATCAGTGCCTTGTCCCCCCTTCAAAGCAGTTTTGGAACTCTTTTTCTGGAATGGCCATCAGAGCTGTCATCACATTGCCCTCAATGTCCTGAATGTCATCCAAATGTCTTCCTTTCGTATTTCCTTACTCTTCAGATAAAGAAAAAACGTCATTGGGGGCCAGATCAGGTGAGGAGGGACAGTGTTAGAATATAGTCATTTGTTTACTGGACAAAAGCTCCCTCACAGATAGTGCCATGTGAGCTGGTGCATTGTCATGATGCGTGAGCCATGAGTTGTTGGCAAAAAGTTTGGGTTGTTTTTGGTCTAACATTTTCACGCAGCCTTTTCCACACTTCCAAATAACAAACTTGGTTAACTGTCTGGCTGATACAAATTTATAATGAACAATCCTTCTGATATCAAAAAAGTTTAGCAATATCATTTTGGCTCTTGATTTTGTAGTGGAGGATTGGCTGACTTCCATTGTACACTTCGTCTCAGGGTCATGTCATTACACCAGTGATAACAGCCCAAAACATCATCTTGCCTCTCCAAAATGTCTTGGCAAACTTCCACCCTCCTTTGCTTTTGATTATCAGTGAGCTCCTTTGGGACCATTTTGGCACATACCTTTCTCATGCCAAGATTTTTCTAAGTGTTTCTCTGTCGATATTTATTCGGTCTGCTATGCTTCTTACAGTCAGCTGATGATTTTGATGCACAATTTGACAAAATTTTGCAGTTTCTCCATCAGTTCTGCTTACTACTAGCCACTTGACCTCTCTTCATCAGTGATGATTTCCCTCCCTTCTGAAAAATGTTTAATCCATTTGTACACTGCTGTTTTCTTTGTGGCATTATTCCCATAAACTTGGACTAACATGTCCCTGATGATAACTTCCACTCTTGCCAAGTATAACAAGAAATTTAGTTTGTTGCTCTAATTTAAGCTCCAAAATTCTCACAATGGCACACAAATACATGCAAAAACAGTAATGAATGCCATTCAGCAAGACACTGCCACATGTTGTCACAAACAGCTGTAAGACACTGATATACCAAGGTTATGAAATCTTACTGAGCTGTTTGTACCATGCTGCCAACGTGAGTATACAGTGGCAAGTTTTTGAACTTGTCAGACCTCGTATACCATAATATGTTTATCCATTCCTTTCATCCATTGATGGGTGACTAGGTTGGTTCTATCTTTTTGCTATTGTGGACAGTGCTGTAATAAACATTGGTATGTATGTATCTCTTCCTGTGGCAGCACTTATTTTTCTAGGATATATTCCAAGTGGTGGAATTGCTGGATGATACAGTATCTGTATTTCTAGCTTTTTAAGAAACTACCAAATCAATTTCTGAAGTGGTTGTACCATTGTTACATTCCCATCAGCAGTGTCAAAGAGTTCCAGTTCCTCCACAATTTATTATTTTGAGCTTTTTGGGTTAATGCCAGCTTTGCTGGGGGTGAGATAGTATCTCATTGTATTTTGGTTTCGATCTCTCTAATGGCTGATGATAGTGACCATTTCTTCATGTGTCTGTTATCATCCTGAATGTCTTCTTTGGTGAAGTTCCTCTTAATATCCTTTGCCTCTTATTTAACTGAGTTGTCTTTTTCTTGTTGAGGTTTTATAGTACCTTGTAGATCATGGAGATTAGACACTGATCAATTTTATGGAAGCCAAAAATTCTTTCCCAGTCTGTAGGTAGTTTTTTTATCCTTTTCGTGAAGTGTTTGAATGAGCACAAGTGATTTATTTTTAGGAGTTCTCAGTTATCTATTTTCTCTTCTTGTGTTTGTGCATTGTGAGTAATGTTTTGTATTTGGTTTATGCCTTGTATTAGGATTCTAGTATTGTCTCTCTTTTTTTTCTATGATGATCTTTATTGTTTTATATTTAGGTCTTTAGTCCATTTTGAATTAGTTTTTGTTCATGGTATGAGATGTGGGCCTTGTTTCAATTTTTTGCAGATGGATAACAACACAATTTGTTAACAGACTGGGCATTTGTCAAATATCAGCTTCTCATAGGTGGATGATTTTATGTGTAGATTCTCAACTGTGTTCCAATGGTCCATGTATCTGTTTTTGTACCAGTATGAGGCTGTTTTCACTACTGGTCATCTAATAGGCTCAACTGTCAAGCAGTGTGAGGCCACCCACTTTGTTATTCTTTAGTATTGCTTTACTTATCTGGGCTTCTTCTGTTTCCATATGAATTTGATGATTTGTTTCTGTATCTCATTAAAAAATGCCACTGGAATTTGTATTGGGATTACATTGTATCTGTAGATTCCTTTAGGTAGAATAGATATTTTCAGAATGTTGAGTCTTCATACCCATGAATAAGGTAGATTTCTCCACTATATAAGTTTGTTTTGTTTTCTTAATGTCTTGTAATTTTCGTTGTATGAGTCCTTTACATCTCTAAATAGCTTTACTCCTAACGATTTTATTTTCCTGGGGGCTATTGAAAATGATACTGATTTGGTGATTTCCTCTTTAATGCTCTGTTTTTGGTGTAAAGAATCCAACCGATTTTTGTATGTTTATCTTGTAGCCTAATATTTTGCTGAACCCTTTTATTAGCTCTAGTAGATTTTTGTGGCTTCTTTAGGGTTTTCTGTGTATAAAATCATCACTTGCAAATATATGTACTTTGACTTCTTCCTTACCAATTTGGATTGCTTTTATTTCTTTGTCTTGCCTAATTGCTATGACTAGAACATCCAGAAAAATATTGAATAAAAGTGGTAACAAAGGACATTCTTGTCTGGTTCCCATTCTCAAGGAGATTTTAGAATGATGTTGGGGGTAGAGTCAAGATGGCAGACTAGACACACGTCTCCTTAATTCCTTCTGAAAACTAAGGCCTGGATTGATATTTAAATGGAGACTTATGGACACCCAGTGAGCCCTAAGACACAGCATAGGGCTGTCAATTTGGACTACATGGCACTGAATGGGAAACTTCTTTTTCACTGACCCCTACCCTTGTTGAATGACCAGTTCTCACAGACTGAAGGTAACTGGCATTTTTAACTTTTTTTCCCCTTTTTATTAGCTGTTGGCAGCAGTTGCGCTTAACGGGCAACAAAGCTCAGCCACACTGCTGATGTGATCAGCAGGTGGGATAGCCACACTTTGAGAACCAGACTCTGAACTTAAAGCACCATGGCCCTTCTACCGTGTCTTTCCAAACCTCCTCCCTTGATTCGGGCAAGACAGCTTGTGCAGGACACCGTCTTGTTTGACTGGGAGGTGGAGTTACCCAAACGGAGGCCCCAGCAGGTGCTAATTCCCAGGCTGGGAGGCAGTGCCAGCCCGGGGAGTGCTTTCTCAGCAAAGCTATGCCTTATGGGTGGGGCCCAGCAGTGGATGACAGCAGGACAGTAGCCTGTCCATACTTTGAACTAGATCACGGCATCTGAGGATGGACATAGAAGTGCTTCCATTGCCAGTTGGAAAGAGGGGCTTGCACACTTGACAGCCTGACTGACTTTGGAAGCTGTCAAGTAGCTTTTACTTTTCAAAATAAGACTATCTAGAGAAACAACTGCAGTGCAGACTGACAGCTCTTCCAGCCTTTACTGACCTACAACATAGGGTCAGCTGATGGCCCCCCAGTGACTCCATAAGTAGAGCTGTGTCTTTGCCAGCCAGGAATTGGAGCCTACTACCCCAGAGATTCCAGTGGGCCCAGTCACTGGAGTACATAGTAGTGACATGTTCAACATTTTCTTAGACTGCACCTTAGCTCCTGTTAAGGCGACACCAGAGAAATTAAATAACCTCTAGATGCCCAAAAAGTAACAAACTCTGGCCAGACACTTAAATAAGTGATGCCAGAAAACTCCTAAAAGAAAAAACAAAAGAACTTCCCAGATGCAGCAGCCTTCCTGAAACTTTTAGAGGTTGAGTACAAAAGAGTCATATATAGAGCCCTCCTAGATGTTATACAAAATGCATCAGAGCAAAATGAAAAATTAAACAAGCTGTTCAAACTGATGGAATAATGGCATTCTGAAATATGACAGAATTAAAGAGTTAGACAATTCAATTCAAAGCTAAGAGAACAGAATTGAACAACTAGAAAACAGATTTTCTGACTTGGAAGACAGAGCTACTGACACCAGCATTTATGAGGAGGAATCAGAGAAAAGAAAGAAGAAAATGAAGAAGCATTAAGAAACATGTGGGACTCTATCAAGAGGAACAATCTACAGTTAATTGGATCTCCTGAACAGGAAGGGATACCTGAGAACACAGAGAGTATTGTTGTTGATTTGCTGACAGAAAACTTCCCTGAAATTATGAAAAAAGAGAACATAGCTATCTAGAATGTGTATTGAACACCACACAATGTAGACCCCAAAAGAAAGACACCAAGACATAATCAAGCTCAACAAAATGAAACATAGGCAGAAACTTTTAAAGGCAGTGAGACTCAAAGCAAAGCTGACATTCAGAGGGAAACCTTGTAGGCTTTTGTTTGACTTCTTGGCAGAAACAATGTTAGCATGGAGGCAGTGGGATGGCACATTCAAAGTCTTGAAGGAGAAAAACTTCCAGCCAAGAATTATATGGCCTGCAAAACTATCTTTCAAATAATAAAATGAGATTAAGACATTCTCAGATAAACAGCAATTCAGAGACTTTGTAAAAACCAAACCAAAGCTACAAGAAATACTGAAGGAAGGTCTTGGCCTAGAAAAACAAAACCATTAACTCTATATTTTAGGAGACAATATAGGACACATCATCCAGAAACCTACTCAGTTAGGGAAGGCACAAAACTCAACCAACACTATAATACTAAAAGAAATGATCCAGTGATCATGTCATGAAAACTGTGATGCCATCACATTAAAAAGAGGGATGTACTACAGTAGTTATAGTCCTTTCAGATGGAGAGGAAGTTAATAAGATATGTAGAAGTTAAAATTGGGTTTTAACATAGATTATTAAGGGGAATTATGGGGTAGCTGCAAAGCACAATAAAGATGCAACGTATCAAGAAATGTAATGCAAGAGTCTCCGCAGACACAAAACCAACACTGGAAAGGGTGAAAAATCAACCTATAAAGAACAATGTCCCAGAACAGAATTTGAAGAGCAGCAGACAAAAATGTCAACACAAAAATAAATACAGCAAAATGACAGCTCTAAACACATACCTATCTGTAATTACATTGAAAGTAAGTGGACTGAATGCTCCAGTAAAGAGACAATGAGTGACATCTTGGATCAAAAAACACAACTGGTCTATATATTGGTTACAGGAAACTCACCTTAGACTTAAAGATATGAACAAGCTAAAATTAAAGGATGGAATAATACGTACCAAGCTAACAATATACAAAGAAGAGCAGGTATGGCAATACTAATCTCAGATAAAATAGATTGTAATGTAAAATCCATCATCGTGGACAAGGATGGACACTATTTATTGCTGAAAGGTTCAATACACAAGCAGGACTTAACAATATTAAATATTTATGCACCCAATACTACAGCATCTAAATACATTGAAGAAACACTGACTACATTAAACAGTGAGCTAGACTGCTCCACAATAATAGTGGGAGACTTCAACACTCCACTTTCAATATTAGAATGATGTTGGCTGTTGGCTTTGCATAGATGGATTTTATTATGTTGAATTTCCCTTCTATTCCAGTTTTGCCAGGAGTATTTAACATGAATGTGTATTGGACTTTGTCCAGTGCTCTTTCTAAATGAATTGATACAATCAAGCATTTCTTGTCTTTTATTTTGTTTATGTGGTTGATTACTTTGATTGCTTTTCTAGTGTTGAACCATCCCTGAATCCTATGTATGAATCCCACTTGATCATGGTGAATTATTTTTTTGCTATGTTGTTGAATTGTATTAGCTAGAATTTTATTGAGATTTTTTTGCATCTAAATTCATAAGAGGTACTAGTGTGTAATTTTCCTGTCTTGTCTTTACCTGGTTTTGGTATCAGGGTTATGCTGGCTTCATAAAGTGTGTTTGGTATTATTCCATCTTTTTTTATGCTCTTGTATTCCTTTAGTAATAGTGATATTTAACTCTTCTCTAAAAATGTGGTAGAATTCTCCTGGGAAGCTGTCTGGGCTGGGGCTTTATTTGGATGGGAGCCGGGCAGCTTTATTTGGTTGGGAGCTTCTTAATTACGTTCTCAATCATTTCATTTGCTATGGGCTTGTTTAGGTTTTCCACCTCTGCTTGTGTTAGTTTAAGTAAGTAGTGTGTTTCTAGAAATTTGTCCATTTCCTCTAGACAGAATGCAGTTTTTCATAGTATTCTGTTATGATTTTATTTTATTTTTTAGTTTCAGTTGGGTCTGTTGTGATATTGCCCATGTCACTTCTTACTCAAGTGATTTGCTTCCTCTCCTGTTTTTCTTTGGTTGATATGGCTAATGGCTTATCAATTTTTTTTGAATTTATAAAAGTACTAGTTTTTTAGTCTTAACTCTGTCATTTTTCTGTTCTTTTTTTTTAGTTCATTTAGTTCTCTCACTTTTATTATTTGCTTTCTTCTCATGGTCAAGAGCTTCGTTGCTGTTCTACTTTCTTGAGCTGCACTTTGATTTGGCTCTTTTTTCTTTTTGGATGTGTGCAATTAATGAGATAGATTTATCTCTTATCATTGTTTTTTTGTGTGTGTGTCCCAAAGGTTCTGGTAACATGTCTTTTCATTCTTATTTGATTACATAAATTTCTTTATTCCATTCTTAATTTCTTTTATGCCCAGTAGTGGTTTTTAAGCAAGACACTGTTCAGTTACCATGTTTGATTTTTTTCCTTTCTTTTTCTGTTACCGATTTCTATTTTTATGGCTTTATGATCTGGAAAGATGCTTTGTAATATTTCAATACTTTGAATTTGTTTATGGTCTAATATATGGTCTATTTTGGAGAATATTTTATGTGCATTGGAAAAGGAAGAATACTTGGCTGTGTTGGGTGGAGTGTTCTATGTATGTCTTTGGGTCAAGTGGCGCTGATTGTGACATTTAGATCTTCTGTGTCTTGACTGAGCTTTTTTTCTGGATGTTTTGTCCTTCCCTCAGAGTAGTGTATTGAAGTCTACTTTTATAGTGGAGCCATTTCTGTTCTCAATGCAGTTAGTTTGTTTTTTATGTATTTTGGAGCCCTGCAGTTGGGTGTGTAAATATTTAATATGGTTATATCCTCCTTGAGTATTGATCCTTTAATCATTGTATAGTGTCCTTCCTCATCCATGTTGAGTTCCATGGGTCTGTGTTGCCCGTGGCTGATCGGTGCCAGTGAATAATGCCACGCAAGAAACACTGGCGGTGAGGAGGGAAGCTGGTATCTCTGATGCCCCAGCAACAGCTCTTAGGCATCAGACAGCTCCCTTTTATTTAATGAACAACACAGTTATGTTCAGTAAAGCAGGCATTAATTTGAATAGTCTGTGGGAAGTTCCTCACAAAGTAAATGGGTGTCTTCATGTCTAACAAACGCCACTTCCTCAGACGAATTCACCTCTCCAGGAGGTAAAGGACTTAGGCCTGGGCATAGTATCAAGGTCACATTCAGTAGGCCAGACTGACTCATCTTTTGTGAGGGTCTGATGTCATACATTCCAGCTGTTTGGGACTATTGTGCATTCATTCCTTCCAGACTCACAAGCCCTATACCCAGGCCGCAATATTTGCCCAAACCATGGCCAAGTTGCCCACAACCCCAGCTGCAGTCATTTTGCCCACAATCCATTGTGGTGGATTGTACTTTAAAGTTTATTTTATCAGAAATTAATATTGCCACTCTGAATGCTCTTTTCTGAATGTTATTTGCTTCAAGTTTTTTTCCCCCATCCTTTGAGTTTTCATTTCCTCGTGTCTTTAAGCCTAAGGTATGTCTCCAATAGGCAGCATATAGATGGATCCTGTTTTTTTTATTTTTTTTTAATCGAATATTCTGCTCTCTGCGTCTTTATTGGGGTGTCTAATGCATTGGCAGTGGGTTTGGTGTTTTTATTTTTTAATGCATTTGCATTCAGAATAATTATTGATAGGTGTAAATTTAATGCTGTCATTTTGATGTCTTTTTGTGTGTGTGTTGTAGACAGTCCTTTTGTTCCATTTAATTTTCTGTGCTGAGTTGTTTGTCTTTATATGATTTCTCTCCATCTTTTTCATTGTTGGTAGTTTTGACCTTGGTGAGAGTTCATGTTTTTATTCTTATCTGTGGGATTGTTACTTTTCTTTGTGGTTATGCTAGTATATACCCTTCATTTTCTAAATTTAAGCCAGTCTTCAATTCATTTATATTGCCTTGACTTCCTCTCCATATGAAAGTTCTAGGACTACTTTTTTAAAAGTCTCTCCTTTTTATTATAATGTTTACATAATGGCATCTCTGTTTTCCTATTTTCAGTGATTTGCCTTAGAATTATGTTTTTGATTTCCCAGTTTGGGTTGATTATCAGTTGCTCTGGTCTATGTTCTAGCTTTGGGTTGTTATCAGATGTTACTGATTTTCTAACCAAAGGGCTCTCTTTAGTATTTCTTATAATTTTCATTTGCTTTTTTGCAAATTCCCTACATTTCTGATAATCTAGAAATGTCCTAATATCACTATGATATTTGAGAGACAGTTTTGCTGGATATAGAATTTTTGGCTGGCAATTGTTTCCTGTCAAGGCTTTGTATATGGTATCTCATTGCTTCCTTGTCTGTATGGTTCCTGCCGAGTAGTCTGAGCTGTCTTATTGACTCTCCTTGTAGATTGCTTTTCATTTATCCCTAGCCAGTTTTAAAATTGTCTCTTTATCTTCAGTTTTGGCAAGTTTAATTTCAATATGGCTTGGTGTGTTTTCTGGGGGGATCTACCTTGTGTGACATTTGACAGTGTCTTGATAGTCATCCTCTCATTTTTCATGATGTCTATTTCTGTCAACAAATCTTCAACAATTCTCTCTGTATATCTTGTTTCTCCCCTCCCCCACTCTGGTACTCCAATCGCTTGTTGGTTTTTCTTCTTGTTGGAGTCCCGTGTAATTATTGGTGTTTTTTTAATTTTTAGAAATTCTTCTGATTTTTTTTTCTCATATATGTTGGTGTCGTGTGCTTTATCTTCAGTCCCACTAGTTTGGGTTTCCATTGCTTTAGTTCTGCTACTTTGATTTTATATTGAGTTTTCTAATTCTGTAACTTAATTATAAATTTTCTGAATTTCTGCTTCCTATGTCTGTATGCACTCTTGCAGTGTGTCAGTTGTCATTATACTCTGGTGTATTTTGCCTCATTTCTTTCCTGATCTCTTGAAAAGTTCTAAATATTAATATTTTGTATTCCACTTTTGATAATTCAGGAAGTTCTCTTTCTTGATTCTTTCCTTTAGGAGCTTTCTGAAGTCATCATGGTCTGCCTTGTAAGTGATTTCAAATTGACTCTTATCTTTTAGACATCAGTAAGTTGTTTGATTTATTTATTTTTTGCTTACTGTGTTCTAGTTCCAGTTGTGTTTTGTTTTGAAATGTCCAAATAGGCTGGTCATGTGTATCAGTTTGGTTATTGGTGCCTTTGAAGCTCTAGCTTCCCATCACCAGGTGGTTAGTACTGTTACTAGACATGTAAGCCTGGGAGTTCATTACTTTTCTTATACAAATTCATCTCAAGTGTCCATGTATTCAGCTACCAGGTGTGTGGTGCAGGCTCCCCTCTACTGTTGTAGGTGGGTGGGGTGATTGTTATAGGCATAGGTATCTGACTGTATATGCTGAGAAAGATCGGGGCTAACAGCCATCTTTGAGTGTCTATGAGAGTGGTGTGCCCCCTTATGTGTGATTCTAAGTGACCAAACTGTCCTGAATTTACGGCTCTGAGGAGTCAGCAGATTTATTTTTCTCCCTCTTACCTCAGTTTGTTAAATTGTTCCCTCTCCAAGTCTAGCAGAATGGCTCAGAGCAGAATTAAAAAAAAGTCTCACTTCCAGCTTGGTAATGGCCTCAGACTTCGTAGCTAGACACAGTACTGAGAAGGGATAGGGAAGTGCTGGGAAAAGGGATAAGGTTTCTTCCAAAGGAAAGTTTTAGATCTGCGTGCACAGTAGGTTAGATGCAAGCAGCTTAGCTTTTGAGGATTGAATGCCCCTTTTCACTAGTGCTGGAGGTGCCAGTAGACTCTCAGTCTCTCCTGCTGAGTAGGATACCCTTCAAATGCCACTGTTCTGTGCACTATACTGGCTGCAGCCAATTCCTGGTAGGTCGTGTCTAGCCATTCTTAGGTACTTCTGGACCTACTCTCCCTTCCCTGTTGCTCAGTTCAACTTCTCAACTTTCTCTTTCATGTTCAGTGCTCCTTGAATATCATACATAATCATTCATTTGTTCCATTGTGTCTTTGTTGTTAGAAGAAGTCGCAGGAAGTTTCTAACTACTCAGCCATTTTGGCCCTGCCTGGGGAGCATGATATCATGATGTGTCATAGAAAGTGATTGCCATTCTATGAAATATACTCTTAGAAACTTCTATAACAATCAACTAGATGATGCCTTGTCCACTTCTGAAATTTAAATTCTATGTAATATCAAGGAGAAAATCAAATTTGCAGAATGCTAATTCTGCCTGTCTGAAACATGACTGAATATCCATGACCTCAAATGAGTCAAAGTTGAGCATATGTATCTTTCAGCATCTGAGTTAATATTATTATTTATGTATATCTTAGTTTCTTACTGCTCTGTTACAGAAATACCACAAATGGATAGCTTTAAAGAACAGAACTTTATTAACTCTCTCAGTTTAGGAGACTAGAAGTCTGAATTCAAATTGTGGCTGTATGGGGAGGTCCTTCTTTGTCTATTTCAGCTTCTAAAAAAGTCAGAAACAAACTCATTGCTGTCAAGGTGATTCTGACTCACAGTTACCTCATAGGAGAGCATAGAACTGCTCCATCGAGTTTCCAAATTGCCAGCCTTGTGGTAAGCAGTGAGCCTCCTAACAACTGCATTCCAGGGCTTCCTTTCAGCTTCTAGTAGCCAGAAATCCTTGGAGTTCCTGGAGGCTTATCTGCCTCCAGATAACATCTGTAGCCCCTGTGTGGTCTTCCTTCTGTGTCTAACCTGCTCTTTTGTTAATTTAGAAGTGACTAGGTTTTTGGCTAGGTTTAGCACATACCCTCCTCTGATATAAAGCAAACTCTGTGGCTTTTTAAGTTGATTCCAACTCATAGTACCCTTACAGGATATGGAGGAACTGCCCCATAAGGTTTCTAAAGAGTTGCTGGTAGTTTTGAATTGCCACCTTTTTTGATTAGCAAATGTAGCTCTTACCCTATAACAAAGAAAACTCGATTCCTAAACAGGATTTTATTCACAAGTATAGAAGTTAGGCTTCTAATACACATATTGGGAGGTGGGTGGGAGTAGGAGGAGGGCACAATTCAATCCATATCTGTCTTTGTCGAGTCAATTCCAATTTACAGCAACCCTAAGCCAATGAGTCCCCGCCCCCTTTTAAAGCTACTTTAAAGTATTTAAAATGTAATCAAATTATTTGGTGATGATAGGGGGTGAATCATACACACTAGCAGCAATTTTATCTAAGGGTACCTACTAATCTAACAGAATCATAAATGTTTACTTTTTGCATTATTAATATTTAGTTAAATGTGTGCCCCTTTGATTGTCATTGCTGTCCATTTTGTCTAGTTTAAAGCAGAATACAGACAATTTGTAAAAGAACAGCTGATTCTGACAAAATAGCTCTGTCATTGACTGTGAAAGGCTGGTCATCAGTGTATATAAAATAGAAAAGATCTGTATTGTTTCTTATGCCTTGTGCCTAAAATAAATAAAAATCTCCCATTGCTAGCTCTTGGGTTTTAAACTTCAGGGTAATAAAAATATTAAAGTCAGAAGAAATGGAGAAAGGGATTCAGGAACAAAGAAGAAAGGGAGCAGAGACAGCTTGTTACTTAAACTCCCTTTTATTGTCCTATCTATTGCCTCTGTTTCATCTGCAATATGGAGATGAAGCATGGTAGAACCTATTTCAACACTTGCTGTGAGAATTAAATGTGCTGTGTGCTTAGAGTGGTATCTTTTACTTAAAGGCCTTATATGTTTTAGTTGTTAGTAGTATGATCATTGGAAATTCTGGTAGTTTAGTGGCTAAATGCTACGGCTACTAACTAAAAGATTGGTAGTTCACATCTACCAGGTGCTCCTTGGAAACTATCGGGCAGTTCCGCTCTGTCCTGTAGGGTTACCATGAGCTGGTGTTGACTCAGCAACAATAGGTTTGATTTGTTTTTGGTATTATGGTCTTTGGAAACCCTGGCAGTTGAGAGCTGTGACTGCCAACCAAAAGGTTGATAGTTCAGATCCACCAGGTGCTTCTATAGGGAAGCTCTGCTTCATCCTACTGGGTCTCTGTGAGTCAGAATCAACTCCATGGCAGTGAGTTTACTATGATCTGCTGACTTCTCAAATTTCTCTAGTGCCTGCCCATGAATGGGTGGATTTAAAGTGGGCACGTTTGTTTTCGTAGTTGTTAATTATGATGTTAACATTGTACATCGGCAAAGATGCTCACTAACATTAAAGTGAAAGTGGTCAATGTTGTATTCAAATTTAAGTTCTTACTTTCTTCCTAAATAGTTATTTTGGGAACTGTATTATTTTGGCAGTCACTTGAACTCATACCCACTATTTGGTTTAGCACAGCGTTAAATTATTTTTAAAAGAATGCACCTTTTGAGTGCTCAAATTTTCCATGAAATTCTATTTGTTACATTTAAATGTACCAGCTCGTTTAGCTGTCCTCTGCTGTATGTACTCTGATGGCAAGAATCACCTTCCAAAGGTCAGGCAGAGCCAGCAGAAGTCATTGGGGCAGTGCCAGTGGTTTCTCAGTGACTGATCCTATCATTACTTAGTACTATGTTCTTGACTTCTGGTATCTGTTCAGTAGTGGTATAACATTACACAGCGCAAGCTATTTCCTATTTGGCTTTAACAGAATAGATTAAAATTCCTTTGTTTCTGTGTACCTGAAAGATGTCTTAAGGGGTGTTCCAGCTAACTCAGCCTTTTGTCACTCAACCAATCCAGTCTCCAAACATTTACAGCTTTTGTAGCTCTGTTTCAGTCTTTGGGTATAGTTCAATGAGGTCTTAAAATTTCCTTTAAATGTTTAGAAAGTCATGTTGCTTTCAGTTTTTATTTAGCAAAGATAATGATATTGTAGTTGATTCCAAATATTTTCTGATTCCTACAAATTTCATTGTAATGGAAATAAACTACGTTAAGATTATTTCCAAAGTCAAGCCAGAATGCAAAAAAGTAAGCCACTCATTGTAGGCTTGAGGTGGGTCTTAGGAGAATTTTAGTATCCTGAATGTATCTTTGTGTAAAATTACAGTAATATCTGTTTTCCAGCCAAAGACCACTAGGAACACATCTGTAGCCGAGAACATTGTATTTATTCACTCATTGTAGCAAAGAAGGACACAGATTCTTTATGGGGACTATTGGTAAAAAAGGGTGTTTGAAGAACTTGAAGGATTTGGGCTGGTTGAGTGCATTTGAGGTCTAGGGAAGTGAGGGTTTCTAGATTAGGTGGAAGTCAGACAGATAGGTCCATAATTAGATATCTCAATAAATCTTATCTTTAGGGAAGATAGACTATAGCAAGGTAAATCTGTAATTGGCAAATGAGTAGCAGTCAATCATGTTAGCCTAGAGCGAGGGATGCTTCACATTTCATGGCTAGGACAATGTTTATGCCTTTTCTGTTTTCAGAGGTGATTATTGTGCGGTCTTATTTTTGTATTGATCTGTCATAGCCACAGAGTGGCTTTGTCTGATCTTGATGTTCTGTAAAGTTGTTCACATTCAGTAGTAGAAAACCAAGGCCTAGCTTTGAGTGCCAGGCCGTCTCTTGAATGTCAGGGCTGTGTTTTCCTGCTCATTTTAGTTTATTTTCTTTTTACTTCACTTCATAATATTTTCTTTTTAATATCATTTCATAATATTTGCTAACAAAATTTTTCATTAGTGAACATGTTTCATGTGATAAATAAATAGCACTCTGAAGATTACATGCATTAATTCAAACGTTATTCTTATTAATATCCTGATCTTGATGCAGAGTGAACCCATAGACAAAATTTCACCTAGCCTAGCCTAGCCTAGCCTAACCAACTGACATCAAGTTATTCCAGCTCATAGTGACCCTATATATAGAAAAAAATAGAATTGCCCCACAGAGTTTCCAATCCTTTCTAGATTTGTAAAATGTGGGTAAGATTCCTCTCTCCATTTGATGGAGACCATTAGAGTTTTGGGATTATTTAGGATTGCTTCTAGGCAAAATTTTAACAAATTGATCTTTTTTTAATAACTATTTTTTTTTAGTGTCAGAGTAGAACTTTTAATTTACGTTTTATTGTTCTGTAAGTGAAAAATTACAGTTCAAGTCAGTTTCTCATGCAAAAACTTACACAGATATTGTCATGTGACCCTACCTGTTCTCCACTATGACAGCACATGCTGTCTCTCAATTCTGTATTTCCCTTGTCCATTCAGCCAGCTCCTGACTCCTCTTCATTCTCATCTCGCCTCTGTACAGGAGCTGCCAAGTTAATCTTCTGTATCTTCTAAAGCCAGGAAGCACACTCTTCACCAGTATCATTTTATGTATCATAGACCAGTTCAATCTATATCTGAAGAGTTGGCTTCTGGAATGGTTTCAGATCCAGGCTAACAGCATGTCTGGGTGCCATGTTTTCCAGGGACCCTCCTATCTGTCAGACCATGAAATCTTGTCTTTTGCTTGAGTTCAAGTTCCGCATCCCACATTTTTCCCACTCCATCATGGATTCCTTGTTTAGTTTCTTGTAAGGATAGTCATTGGTGATAGCTGGGCACCCTCTAGTTCTTCCAGTCTCAGTCTGATGTACTTTCTGGTTTATGTGGCCCTTCCTGTCTCTTGAGATCATATTTTCCTTATGTCTTTAATGTTCATTCTCTATTGCTTTGGTGAGTTGAGACCAATTGATTCTTCTCAGAATGGCTCCTTATTAGCCTTTAAGGCCACAGATACTGCTCACCAAAGTGGGGTGCAGAACATTATCTTAGAAACTTTGTAATGCCAGTTGACATAGATGGCTCTTGAAACTATGGTCCCCAGACCCCTACGCCTGCTAAGTCTGTTCCTTGAAGTGTTTGGTTGTATTTAGAATACTTCTCAGCTTTAGTTTAGTACAGTTGTGCTGACTTCTCCTTTGCTGTCCGTTGTCCTTCTCTTCACCTAAAATAATTCTTGTCTGGTGTCTAGCTGGTGGGACACTCTGGTGGTATAGTGGTTAAGAGCTATGGCTACTAACCAAATGGTCAGCAGTTCAAATTCACCAGGTAATCCTTGGGAATGTGATAGAGCAGTTCTTCTCCATCCTCTAGGGTCACTATGAGTCAGAAATGACTCAACAGTAATGAGTTTCTTTTGGTTTTGATTTATCTAGTTAGTGAACATTCCTTTCCCTTTCTCCTTACCTTTATAAGCACCAAAGATTATTTTCTTCTGTGTTTAAACCTTCTTTTGAGTTATTATAATGGTGTTCTCATGCAATGTTTGTCCTTTTGTGACTAATTTCACTCAGCATAATGCCTTCCCTCCAAAATATTTCACAAGTTCGTCCTTGTTCTTTGTCATTATATGGTATTGTACTGTGTGAATATACCGTAGTTTGTTTATCCATTCCTGTGTTGATGGGCACCTAGGTAGTTTTCATCTTTTTGCTATTGTGGATAATACTGCAATGAACCCTGGTCTCATACATCTATTATGTGGTGGGTCTGGTTTCTCTAGGATATATTTCATGGAGTGAAATTGCTGGATCATATGATATTAGTTTTTTTAAATAAAGCACCAAAATGATTTCCAAAGTGGTGTATAAGCATTCCAGTCTCTCTGCTGTCTCTCCACAATTTATTAGTTTGTGTTTTTTACACTAATGCTAGCCTTGTTGGGGTGAGATGGTTATCTCATTGTATTTTTCATTTACGTTTCTGTCCCAGCTAATGCTTGTGAACATTTCCTCATGTATCTGTTAGCCACTTGAATGTCTTCTTTGGTTTAGTGCTTGTCCATATCCTTTGCCTATTTTTTAATAGGGCTATTTGTCTTTTCGTTGTTGGAATTTTGCAGTATCTTGTAGATTTTGGAGACTAGACCCTGGTCTGACGTGTTGTACATAGACAATTTTTGTATTCCCAGTCTCTAGGTCATCTTTTTACTCTTTTGGTGAAGTCTCTGGGTGAACACAAGTGTTGGATTTTTAGGGGTTCCAAGTTACAATGAGTCAGAAGTGACTCAATGGCACCTAAAAATGACAAGTTACCTATTTTCCAGTGTTTGTACATTGTTATTAATGTTTCATATTCTGTTTATGCCATGTATTAGGGCTTCTAACTTTGTCCCTGTATTTTCTTCCAAGATCTTTATTGTTTTAGATGTTATATTTAGGCCTTTGATCCACTTTGAGTTAGTTTTTGTGCATAGTGCGAGGTATGGCTCTTGTTTCTTCTTTTTCTTGCATATGAGTATCCAGTTATACCAACATGATTTGTTAACAAGACTATCTTTCCCCAAGTTATCAGACTTTGGGCCTTTGTCAGATGTCAGCTGCTCAAGATGGCTGATTTTATGACCAGATTCTCAGTTCTGTTACATTGGCCTATGTGTCTGTTGTTGTACCAGTACCAGGCTTTTTGACTACCATGACCGTGTAATAGGTTCTAAAGCCAGGTAGTGTGAGGCTTCCCACTTTGTCCTTCAATAAGGCTTTACTTATCTGAGGCTTCTTTCTTTTCCATATGAAGTTGGTGATTTGTTTCTCTGTCTTCTTAAAAACTGCCTTTGGAATTTGGATCAGGATTGTATTGTATCTGTAGATCCCTTTGGTAGAATAGACATTTTCACAATGTTGAGTCTTCCTATCCATGAATGAGATAGTTTTTTCCACTTATATAGGTCTCTCCTGGTTTCTTGAAATAGCGTCATGAAGGTTTCTTTGTATAGGTCTTTTTCATTTCTGGTTAGATTCCTAAGAATTTTATCATTTCGGGAGGCTATTGTAAATTGTGTCGAGTTGATAATTTTGTCTTTGTTGGTTGTTTTAGTCTTCTGGTACTGCTCCAACAGAAAATACCACGAGTGGATGGTTTTGTGAAGAGAAACTTTATTGTCACAGTCCTGTAAGCCACAAATCCATTTATGAGTTACAAATCCATTCAGTAAGAGTATTTATCACATTCCAGTAGGCTGAATCCAAATGCAAGGAGAGCATCTTGGCACAGGAATCTCAGAGCCAAAGGACGTGCTTTGCTGTTGGTGCTGCCTTCTTGGTGGTATGAGGTTCTCAACTTACTCTGCTCACTTCTCTCTCTTGTATCCCACAAGCTGGTAGCTTGAATCTTACCTCACCATCACAACTGCTGCCCAGTCTCCCTTATCAACATTACAGAGTCATGATTCACAACACTTGGGAGGAATGACACCATATGGAAACTCACAGCTCAGTTAAATCAATTCATACATTTTTGAGGGGTTGGAATACAATCTATGACACTGCACTCTTTGTCCCCCCCCAATCACCTCATTAGTGTCCTAGTCATCGGGTACTGCTCTAACAGAAAATACCACGAGTGAAAGGTTTCATGTAGAGAAGCTTTACTGAGACAGTTCAGTAAGCTGCAAATCCATTTACAAGTTGTAAGTCCATTCAGTAAGAGAATTTATCACAGTCTGGTAGGCTGAGTCCAAATCCAGTGACAGCATCTCAGCACAGGAGCCTCGAGTCCAAAGGATGTGATCTGCTCTTGGTGCTTCTCTCTTGGTGGTATGAGGTTCCTAACTTCTTCAGTTCACTTTTCTCCCTTATATTCCACAAGCTTGAGTCCTGCAAACCATTCTCCATCATCAGTATCACAGAGGCAGGATTCATAACACACGGGAGGAAGGGCACCATGTTGGAACTCCTAACCAAATCAAATCAACACATACATTTTTGGGGGAATACAGTCCAATCCATGACAATTAGAACATGCAAAATATGTTAATTTACATTACAGCAAAAGTCTTAAGTCCAAGTCCAAAATCCATAAATTTCTCTTCAGCTTTGAAATCCAGAACACATGTTATCCTTCCAAAATACAGTGGTAGAACAAGCGGGCATGAATTACACATTTTCATTACAAATGGAGAAATTGCAGGGAAAGAAGGTTTTAACAGTCAACAAGCAAGTCAGCAGAACATGTTACATTAGCCCTCAAGGCTTTGAAAATAATCTTAAGTTCTCTGAGACATTTTACACAATAGCTTAGCGCTCCAAACTCTAGGTATTGGCTACACTCTCAGGATTGAGTAGAGACCTCGAGCCCTGTGCTACAACATTGCCTTCTAGGCCCACATGGACAGAAACTCTGCCACCTCAGCTTTAGGTGCACCCTAAATCCACCTGAATGGCAATTCCACCCTTAGAAACACAGGAAGCCATGGCTCTACTCTTTCAAATCCCTGAGGTCATGGCCATACACTTTGAGACTTAGGCAGCTCAACTTCTCATGCTTTTTGTCTCTTCAGCTTCAGCTTCCTATGGCCTCATGGCCTGGGCCTCAAGCCCACATCTGTCCAGCAGGGGCAAGTGTTCCAAAGCTCTGTAACTTCACTGATTCAAGTGCCCAGAGGCACTCCACTTTGCCAGGAAGCCTCCTGCACACAGGCACTCAGCTGTCTCACTTCATAGGTCAGCAAGGCTAGCTCCACTGGTTCAAGTGCCCAGAGACATCCGACTCTGCCAAGAAAACTTTGTACACAGGCTCTCCGTTTTTTCGCTCTGTGGGTTCGCTCCTGGTTCTCCTGTTGCCAGTTTGCTGTTGCTGCTGCTTTTTCACCATCTTCTGCCTTCTCAGGTCTCAGCAGTTCTTTGGGTTTCCTTCTTCTATCTATTTCAGTTTCAAAAAAGCTTCCACATTTTAGGTATTTATTAGAGCAGTACCCCACTCCTGGTACCAAATTCTGTTTTAGTTGTCTGGTACTGCTCTAACAGAAATATCACAAAGTGGATGGATTTAAAAAAAGAAATTTTTATTCTCACACAGTCTGGTAGGCTACAAGTCTGAATTCAGGGTGTCCACTCCAGGGAAAGCGTTTCACTCTGTCAGCTCTGGAGGGAAGCCCTTGTGTTGCATCAGTCTTTGTTCAGGGAGCATCTTGGCATAGGAACCTCAGGTCTGAAGGATGCACTCTTCTTCCAGTGCTGCTTTCTTGATGGTGTGTTTCCCAACTCTCTGCTTGCTTCCTTTTCCTTTTATCTCTTGTAGGATTAAAGGATAAAAGGTTGTGCAAGCCATACTCCAAGGGAACTCCCTTTACAGTGGAGCAGAGAGATGATCTTATGAAGAGATTTACAGTCCCACCCTAATCCTCTAACATACAGCATAGAAAAGTGCCCAAATGGAGGACAATCATAAAATATTGGGAATCATGGCCCAGCCACATAGCTACACACGTTTTTGGGGGGGACACAGTTCAATACATGATATTGGTGTGCAGGAATCCAATTAATTTTTGTATGCTTATCTTACATCTTTTGCTGAATTCTTCTATTAGTTCCAGTAGTTTTTTTTGTGAATTCTTTAGGGTTTTCTGTGTATAAGACCATATTGTCTGCAAATAGAGATATTTTACTTCTTCCTTACTGAAGAAGAAGAATACACTGGGAGGCCTCTCACTACCCAACTTTAGAACCTATTAGACTGCCACAGTACTGATACAAAAGCCTGGTACTGATACAAAAAGAGACAGATAGATCAATGCAACAGAATTGAGACCCTGGAGATGACACCATCTTCCTATGAATGGCTGATAGTCGACAAAGGCCCTAAGACATTAAACTGGGGTAAAAACAATCTCTTCAACAAATGCTGCTGGAATAATTGGATATCCATCTGTGCTAAATTAAAACAAGGCCCATATCTTAGACCTTATACAAAAACCAACTCAAACTGGATAAAAAGGCCTAAATATCAAATCTAAAACGATAAAGCTCATCCAAGAAAAAGCGGGAACAACAATGGAAATTTTAATACACCACGTAGACAGACCTCAAAATCTGTCAAAGAAACCACAAACAACAGAAGAAAAAGTAGATAAGTGGGAATCAAACACTTTTGCTCATCTAAAGACTTTATTAATAGAATTGAAAGACCACCTACAGAATGGGAAAAAAAGTATTTGGCAACTATATGTCAGACCAATTCCTGATCTCCATAATCTATAAGGTAGTACAAAATATCAATAAGAAAAAGATACATAATCCACTTAAATGATGGGCAAAGGAGATAGACAGACATTTCTCTAAAGAGGAGATACAGGCAGCCAAATAACACATACAGACATGCTCTTGATAATTAGCTATTTAAAACAGGTTTCCTCATCTGGGAAGTTCTTTGGTTGTTTCTTTGGCGGCCTTCTGAAGCCATGGGTGATTTCTTGGTTATGGTTTTCTCCAGAGTTTGTTGCTTTTTGGGCATCATGTGAGTCAATAGAGAGAGGCTGTGAGGATGGACCACAGTTGTTTCTCTAGGCCATCTTAAAATGAAAGGCAAAAGGTATCTGACAACTTCCAAAGTCAGTCAGGTTTTCAGGTGTACGGGTCCCTCTTCCCAGCTGGCAAAGTACACACCTCTATATCCAAGCCCAGATGTTATAAATTAGTTCAAAATGCAAAAAGGCTTCTGCCCTTCGGCCTCTGCTGTTCACCCCTAGCCATAGGTGACAATGTGTAGAATACTGCTTTATTGCCAGACAAGCACTCTCCTCCAGGCAGCCACTGCTTCC
Organism: Heterohyrax brucei; assembly: GCA_028571685.1. Taxonomy (NCBI): domain Eukaryota; kingdom Metazoa; phylum Chordata; class Mammalia; order Hyracoidea; family Procaviidae; genus Heterohyrax; species Heterohyrax brucei. The sequence continues at coordinate 94,955,751 of CM053146.1, forward strand.
CAGCCTAGGAATTAGGTCCCGCTGAGGCCTCTGTATGGGTAAGCCCAGCTCCCAATGGAACGAGATGGTGTCCTGCACAAGCTCCCTGCCTTTCTCGGTATAGACTACTCAGTGGTGGAGGCGGAAAGAAAAGGTGCCAAGATGCACAGAGGCCAAAGCCAGACTCTCAAAATATGACAATTTTGCCTGCCAATCCCACCAGCAGTGTGTCTGAGATTAACTGCTCATCAAGTCCTAGCTGCAGCTGCTGGCTAAGCCAGAGGAAAAAAAAGTTAAAATGGCGAGTTACCTTTGGTCCATGAGAGCCAGCACTTACCAAGAGCAAGGTCAGTGAAAGAGAGGAAGTTTTCTGTTCAGTGATATGAAGTCCAAATTAACAGCCATATGCTGTGCCCTAGGACTCACTAGGTGTCCAGAAGGCTCCTTTTAATTATGAATTCAGGTTCTAGTTTCCAGAGGGACTTATGGAAACATGTGTTTAGTCCTACATGTTGACTGCACCCCCTCTAGACTTATCCCTTTAGTATTTCTTGTAATTTTGGTTTAGCTGTTTCAATTTCTCTTATCTGGATGTATCCTGATTTTGCCATCATAGCTTGTAGACAGTTTTGCTGGATATGTATTTTGTGGCTAACAGTTTGTTTTCCTTCTTGGCTTTATGTATATCATCACATTGTCTTGTTGCTTTCATAGTTTCTGTTAAGTAGTCTGAGCTTAGTCTTATTGACTGTCCTTTGTAGATTGTTTTTCAGTTATCTCGGGCCCCACTTAAAATTTTCTCTGTATCTTAGGTTTTGGCAAGTTTGATTATGTCTTGGTGATTTTCTTTTGGCATCTACCTTGTGTGGAGTTTGATAAGCATCTTGTACAGTTATCTTGTTATCTTCTCATCTTTCATGATATAAGGGAAATTTTCTGCCAACAATTCTCTCTATATTTTCTGTTATTCCCCGTGTTCTGGTATTCCAATCACTCGTATACAATCAATTCCTTTTTTAACAATTCTCTTATCTGTTTTTTTCCTCAAATGTGTTGATGTTAGGGGATTTGTCTTCATGTCACTAATTTGGTTTTCTATTGCCTCAGTATTGCTCATTTGACTTTCTATTGAATTATCTAGTTTTGTAATTTTATTATTGATTTCCTGAATTTCTACTCATGTCTGTCTCTTTATACTTTCTTGTAGCCTGTTCTACTTGTCCTTATGTTGTGCTGTAAAGTTCTTAAGTTCCTCAGTTGATGTCTCTGTGTCTTTCTTGGCTTGTTCTTCATTTTGCCTGATCTCCTTCCAGACCTCTTGAAGAGTTCTATGTGTTAGTCTTTTGTGTTCTACATCCAGTAATTATAAGAAGTTCTCTTCATCTAGAAGATTCCTAGATCCTTTGACTTTGGAGCTTTCCAAAGCCATTGTGCTCTACCTCTTTATATGATTTGATATTGACTGTTATCTCTGAGCCATCAGTAAATTATTTTAGTTATTTTATGTTTGCCTATTGTGTCCTAGCTTCTTGTTTTGTTTTCAAATGCCCAAGGAAGTTGGACCTATGAACTTGTTTGATTATGGGTACCTTCGAAGCTCCAATATCCTGTGGCCAGGTGGCTAGAGCTGTTACTAGGTAAGTAAGCCCGAGTCCATTTACTTTCCTTGTATGTATTAAATCCAGATATCCCAGTAGTTGGTTACCAAGTGTGTGGTGCAGGCTGTATCCTATAGTCCTAGCCTGGCAGGGATGTTTGGTGTAGACACAGATACCTGGATATACATGCTGAGCAAGGCAGGAGGCTGACATCTACCCCTGAGTGTCTGTGAGAAAATTGTTCCCTTGATACCTAAAGTATGAGTGGGTAGATTTTATAGCTAGACTATAGGTCCCCAACACTGTTGGCTCTAAGGACTGAGAGGCACCACTTGTCTTTGGACCCTTGTAGTGGGTGGCTAGATGTCACAGTGGAGTTGCTAGCTCACAGGCCCCTGTTGTGGTTAAATGAGGATCCAGATTAATAGGTAGCTTGGTGTCCAATGTCACCATATAGCTGATAGAGTGAAATTAGGATTCAGGTATATACTCTGTTGTTCTGTGCTGATGAAGGGCTATGCTGTTGTAGTGGGCACACGCAGGTCTTTGCAAAGGCAAAAGGCATTCAAAGTCTGTGGAAGCTTTATACCTATACATAGGCAAAAGAACTGTTTCTCTACTGTTCCTGGCTTAGGAGAGCTGTAAGATTACTTTTTTCCTATTTGTTAATTTGGTCTCTCTCCAAGGCTGGGAGAATGATTCAGGGGATATATAAGAGGTCCTGTTCTGACACAGGGGTTGCATCAGACTCTGGAGCCAGCTCAGGCCCAGTGCATAGCAAGAGGAGGACATGTAAAAAGGAGAGACGTTTATATCAAAAGAGAGTTTTTAGACTTTGTAGTAGGTTAGACTCAAGTTAGTTACTCAAGTTAGTGCTACTTTTTTCACTGATTTCAGAGGCATAGGTGGACTATCTGCTTTTCAGTCTCTCTGAATATGGAAAAAAAATTGGAACCTTGCTTGCCTCACAGCACTCACCCTAGCAGAGCCACCTGAGGGATGTGCGTTCCGCCTGAGTCAGGTCTGGCGGCTCCTGGCTGATTCTGAACCTTCTCTCCCTCTCTGGCTGCTCAGTCTGATTTTTTGACTTTGTCTTTGTTGTTCAGTGCTCCTGAAATGCTGTATATCATCGATTCATTTGTTGTTTCCTTGTCTTCATTGTGAGATAGTGGCTTAGTCATACAGTGCTGCTATAATAGAAATACCACAGGTGGATGGCTTTAAGAAAAGTAATTTTCTTTGTGACAGTTTTGTAAGCTAAAATTCTAAATTCAGGGTGTCAGCTCCAGGGTAAGGCTTTCTTTGCTGGCTCTATGGGAGAGCCCTTGTCATCAGTTTCCCGTGGACTGACAGATTCTGAGGCACAGGGGCCCCAGTCCTTTCCAAAGGATGCACTTAGCTCTTGGCATTGCTTTTTGGTGGTATGAGTCCCCAAATCTCTCTGCTAGTTTCTGTCCTTTATATCTCAAGAGATTGCCTGAAGGCACAGAACAATCTTACACACTGATTCCTGTGCCACCAACACAACTGCCACTCATCTTCCCTCATTAGTATCATAGGGGCACGGTTTACAACATAAAGAAACATCACACAATACTGGAAATAATGGCCCAGCCAAACACAGACACACAGTTTGGGGGGAAACACGGTTCAGTTCATGTCAGATGGATCACAGGAAGTGTCTAACTGCTGTACCATCTTACTCCCCCCAATAAGTTGTTTTTACAGAATTCTGTGTGCTCCCCTTCATTCTGTAAGGATCCACACATTTCACCCCAGATATCCTCTGAAGCACCTCTGACTCTGAAGGCACCACCCTCAGCCTGTCCTTTTGGGCTGAGTGCTTTGGGCCTTTCCTCCTTAATTACCCGTCAGGATATACTTGCCCTGTCTCATTTCCTGAGTTCTCACGGATGCACTCAAATTTTGGCTAACAAATTCTTGTTAATGCTTTATTACTTTTTTAACATTTTAAGGTAAATCCTGCTTCGTCATGGTTTCCTGAAAGTAATTCTTGACTTCAAAATGCTAATGCCTTCAGAACTGGAAGTTCAGGAGTGATTTGGGGTCAGACAGAGTACTGTTGTCCCCTTCAGATTATGCAGATGAAGCTAGTAGCTTTCTACCCTGTTGGTCCTGGTTGCCAGCTATTCTTCTTATAAAGTCAAAGTGAGAGAATTTGTTCGTTAATTGTCTACCAGAGGAAGTATAAAATCTAGGAAGGAGCCTCACTCTAGGAGTAGTGTAAAGGATACTTTGGAGTGCCAATTCCTGATAAAGGATAGAGGAAAGAATGTTTCTTTATTTCATTGCTGATTTTTCAACAATAGACTAGACCTTTTTCAATCATAACTTTGATGTGCTTGAAATATGAGATTCTTCAAATTTCAGTCAGAAATCAGTGACTTGACTGATGATGGTTACTATCGTTCTCTTCAACAAAAACACCGATCACTCGTGTTAGAAAGTAAACATTCTGTAGAAAGAATTCAAAGGGATAAAAAAATCATGATATTTATAAGGCTATTAATTGTTTTTCTCTATGTGCAGTAACATCAAAGAGAATTTTATGCTCATCCTTACAATACTGCATGGCCTCCAAAATTGTTAGATTTCTCTCTAGGGATGAAAAATTTAAATAGTTTTACTATTGAGCAATGCATTTGGTATGTGTGCTGGAGTGATTTTCACTGGGTATTGGAGGTTATCTCTCTGAGCACTGATAACAAAAAAGGCTTTCAACTGCTGCTGCAGTAAAACAGATGAAGTTGGATTCTGTCATTGGAACACCGGCTCCATTTGAGGAATGATGGATAGATATGGAATTATCAATGGATATATCCAAACATTGGTGTAATTCCTGACATTCCTAGAAAAGAAAGGTGCCTTTGCCATGGTTTTTAATAAAGACCATAGGAGAGACCATTAAAGAAGTTTACTTTGAGTTACCAAATTCTTATTATATTGTTCACTATTTAATACATCAAATCTGGGCAGTACTCCTTAAGAATAAGAAAATGTTGTTTTTATAACACACTGAAAACTAGAATGAAACTCAGAACTAACCTAGAAGAATGTAAGCTGTTGTGTAGAAATGTGCCTGAAATGCAGAATTGTCTTCACGTTTTTCACTGACTTCAGCATTATCAATGTTGCAAAAGAGAAAAGTCTGTTAATTTAAGAAGCTCCAAAGTGGTTACTATTTGATCATTGTAAATCAAGAAATCTAACGTAACAATAAGGTAATTCGATCATTTTCTGCTGTTTATGTTACATGATTGAGCTTATGTCCAAAGAAAACTAACTGTAAGAGTTGTATGTAACTTTCCAAGAAATAAGCAAATGACTACTAGCAAAGTTCAGTTTTTGCTACATATTTTTTATGTGGTCATTTACCATGGTAAGTCTACATATCAATGCTACTTATCATAAGATAAACTAAACTGACTTTTTTGTCCTTTTAACACAATTTAGTGAAAGTGTAGCATACCTAAGTGACCCTTGTGGCATAGCGCCTAAATGCTTGACTGATGTCATGGATTGAATTATATCTTCTCAAAATATGTGTATCAATTTGGCCAGGCCATGATTTGCTGTATTGGGTGATTGTGCATTTTGTCACCTGATGTGATTTTCTGTGTGTTGTAAATCCTGCATCTATGATGTTAATGGGGTGGCGGTTAACATTAAGAGTCAGGACTCAATCTACAAGATTGGATTTTGTCTTGAGCCGGTTTCTTTTACAGTATAAAGGAAAGAAGTGAGCAGAGAGACGGGGTCCTCATACCAAAAAAGAAGGAGTGCTAGGACATCTTACATTCTTTTAGGTTAGTTCTGAGCTGTATTCTAGTTTTCAATGCATTATAAAAACATCATTTCCTTATTCTTAAGTAATATTGTGCAGATTTGCTGCATTGAAGAGTTAACAATAAAATAAGAATTTGGAAGCATCCTTTAGACCTTTCAATCCAGGGTCTAAAGCATCTTTTAGACTCAGGTTTCCTGCACCAAGAAGCTCCTAGTTCACAGGAAGATTGATGAGAGGGATCTTCCTCTGGAGCAGAGAGAGAGAGAATGGTTTCCCCTGGACCTCATGCCCTGAATTTGGACTTCTAGACTACTAGTCTGTGGATGGATGAATGAATTCCTCTTTGTTAAAGCTATCCACTTGTGATATTTCTGTGACAGCAGGAACTAAGATAGCCACTAACCAACAGGTTGGTAGTTCAAACCCACCAGCTCCTCAGGAGACAGATGTAGCAATCCACTTCTATGGAGTTTACAGCCTTAGAAACCCCTGTGGAGGCAGTTCTACTCTGTCCTGTAGAGTCTCGGTGAGTTGGAATTGACTTGATGGCACATAACAACAACAACAAATAACATGCTTTAGAAAAGAACATGTCATAATTCTGCAGCTAAAAGCTAGACAAATTTTAGGGAAGTGAATGGATCCATGCCACAGCCTTTGTTAGGAAATAGTAGAACTCAGAAGCTCTCCTTTGCCACCTTCCAGCAATTATCACCCCTCCCAACACCAACAACCACTCCTGTATTGGCTTCTTACGTGAGAGATTAGGTTTGTGTGTCTTTACCTTCTATTGCATGTCAGAAATAGTCTTTTTTTGTTTGTTTGTTTGTTTTAAGACAATTGTATCAACTATTGGAAGCAAACTTTCTTTGTGAAATATTTCAGCAATAGTTTAGCCACCAAGTCTTTAGAGCTTGATTTCACCTACAATATTTCAAGAATTCTATATTTGAAATTCACATACAAGTTACAAGAATAGTATAGCTTTCTAAACTATTTGAGAACAGTATCAACATTATCTACTGTCACCCAAGAATACTTTAGTGTGTAGTGTTTACAAAAAAGAGAAAATTTTTCCTACACAACCACAATCCAGTCATCAAAATCAGGAAATTAATACTGATGTATTATTACCATCAAATCCTTAGACACTTTAAACTTTTAAAGCCTAAAATTAAACTTTTGCCTGTTATTCTAATAATGTCTTCTATAGCAAACATGGAAACTGTGCTGGCGTAATGGTTAAGTGCTATGTCTGCTAACCAAAAGATCCGCAGTTCATGTCCTCCAGGTGCTCCATGGAAACTCTGTAGGGCAGTTCTGTTCTGACCTGTAGGGTTTCTATGAGCTGTAATCAACTCAACAGCAGTACTTTTTTTTTTTTTTTTCTAAATGGCAGGCATATCCAGTGGAGAATTTCATTTAGTTAGCATATCATTTTTGCCTCCTTAACCTAGAACGGCCCCTCCATCTTTCCTTGACTTTCATGTCCTTGTCACTTTTGAAAATCACATGCCAATTATTTTGTAGAAACTCTCCTTTTGTGTGAGTCAGATATTTTCTTCCTATGGACTCACAGAGTGCATTTCTGTCAGCAGTGTTGCAAAGGTTATACCAGTTTGTTTTCATTGTGTCTGCTTAGGTAGTGGACAATTTTGATTTGTCCCTTTACTGATTTATTTATTAGATTAATCTGATGTTTGCCAGATTTGTTCACCTTGCCAGGTGAACAAAAAGAGGCATTTACCATAAATTATATTGATAGCATAAACTATCTAGTGTGGCTTAAAGCCCCAAATATGCAAAGATACTGTTATCACGTAGGATATTGAAAGACTTAGAGGTTGTATCTAGCAGGAATTGGTTAACAGCCAGTCCTGGAGACTTTGAAATGCCTGGAGTTCGGACTTTCCGGGATGTTGAGTTAATTCTATACTGCACAAATATTGATTCAACACCACAGAATTCATTTTATTCTTCTCCCTTTCCATATTTGGAACTCCCTCCTCTAACAGTAACAAACCTGACACTCTCGTTGTTCTCAGTATATTAACATATTAGATCAGTGACCCCTGAAGGTAACCAGGCTCTCCTCCCTGTTCCCATTACCCACCCACTAAAACACTTTTTCTAAATTCGTGCCCTGATAATCCAGCGGTACACACCCTCCATGCAGACTTACTCCTCACATTTCTCAGGCTCCAACAAACCAGGGTGAGTTTAAAATGTCATGCAGTTGTAGCACTAAAATGTCAGCCAGATGGACTTTCCAGCAGTAATATAAGATAATACACTTTAGATATTAAAGTGTCTTTAAATAGTATTTGCCCAATATTCATTTTTATGACTAGAAACTTCTCAGAGAATCTCAGTAATTTATACGGAATTTCTTTGGCAGCATCAAAAAACAAACAACAAAATAACAACCAACCCGGTAGCCTTCAAGTTGATGATTCTGACTCTCAGTGACCCTGTAGGTTGGAACAGAACTGCTGTATGAGGTTTAAGACACGGTGCGTGTGAACTGCTTACCTTTTGGTTAACAATCTTAGCTCTTAACCACTGTGTCACAGTCTGTATTAGAGTGTCCAAGTCTGCTTTCTCATTCTTAAATAAAATCTGTATTCAGCAAAGGAAACCCTTGTGGCATAGTGGTTAAGTGCTACATCTGTTAATCATAAAGGTCAGCAGTTCAAATCTGCCACATGCTCCTTGGAAACTCTGTGGGGCAGTTCTGCCCTGCCCTATAGGTTGCTATGAGTTGTAATTGACTCAATGGCACTGGGTGTGTTTTTGTTGTTATATTCAGGAAAGTCTGGCTGTTAGAGGTAAATGGATGTTATTTTTATCCTTTCTTTTAGAGAAGGAAACTACACTGTTATTGAGGCTGTTTTGGAAGTCAATAATAATTAATAAAGCAAAGTTTCCTAAGTCAAACTAACATTTACACCATGTTGTTAATGCGTGAAATGGTTAGTAGACTTTTTTTACTATTTTTATAAATGTGAAATGTCAGCTAATGAGAGAGCTGGTAAGTGAAGACAAGGTATATTTGCTGATTTCACATATGTGAGATCATACAGTCATTGTCTTTTGGTGACTAACTTGTTTTGCTCAGCGAGTTTTCAACATTCGTCCGTATTGTTTTTTGCATCATGGCTTAATTTTTCTTTATGGCTGAGTAGTATTCCACTGTGTCTGGGTATCATGTTTTGTTTGTCCGCTTACCTACTGGTAGACGTTTCAGCTGCTTCTACCTAATGGCCCTTAGGATTTTAACTAAGTTTGGTTAAAAAATTATTTTTTTAAGAAATGCTTTACTCTTTCTAAATCTGTTCTTTAAAATATTGACTATTTCCTTTTAAAAAAGTATTCAATTACATGAAAGAATATACATTTTGAAGCAGACACTAAATCACATTTTTGATATTGTAAGAATTACAAAACTCCCTTGTGTTTCCCTTTTTCTGTGGGCTTCTAGAAAAGTCAAGCTAAATTTCTTGCTAAATCACATCAGTGGCAAAAAAAATGGCTACTACATTTTACATGATTTTCACCTGTTTTTTTTGTTTTATTACATATATTTAATATAATTTTTTTATGTTGAGTGTCCAGAAATGGAATATTTCAGATTTTATATTTATGGATAAAAAATTATAGATAAGACCAGCTTTTAAGTGTGGAATATAAATATAAATATATATGCTTCTAAGAAGACAATGGCACATGTATAATTGAAAGTATTACCTCAGTTTTGATTATGTAATATGTTCAGTAGTGGTAACAACTACTCATTTCTCACTTATGTGATAGTTTAGATATAACAAAACCCAATGCCGAACTCATTACTATTGAGTGAATTCCAGCTCATAGCAACCTTACAGGGCATAGTTCCCATAGTTTCTGAGAAACACCTAGTGGATTTGAACTGCGGATCTTTTAGATGGTAGCTGTGGTGCTTAACCAGTACACCACCAGGTTGGGCATAGGGGACCCAAAACTAATGGTATGGTACCTATACAAGGGTCTAGACTCTTTCTTGTTGCTCTCCCTCTCCCTATTGCTGGAGGTATACAGGTAAGTGGCTCTCTGAAACAATTAACCACCGACTTGTATATTTGCTGATTTTTGTAGTGTAAGTTTCTTCTTTTTACCAGAGATGTAAATATTTAATTGTTGGCTTGCAGCATTCTTGAAAACATAATGGTTTTGGCAAGGTGGCATGGTCTGTTTTTGACACACTATTTGAGTACTGCTTTCAACTTGATGGTCAAGTGGCTCACTAGCAGGTCTACATTTTTGTCAGAGGAAAAGAGCCTTCTTTTAGAAGTATGAATGGATTGGCATGCTTCATTTCTGTTTAGATTCTCCTAGCTAGAAGTTAAGGAGTCCTGATGATGTAATGGTTAAGTGCTTGACTGCTAACCTAACTCACCCACTGGCTCCATGGACAAAAGATTTGATCTGCTCTTGTAAAAACTACAGCCAAGGAAACTCTACAGGACAGGTCTACTCTGTCCCTTGGGGTCTCTGTAAGTTGAAATTCACTAAATGGCACGCAAGAACAACAGTAGCCAGAAGTTAATTGCATACCTACACCTAGCAGACAGAGAGTCTGGGGAATGTGGTCTTTGTTCTGATTATGTGTCTAGCTGAGAGTTGAAAGTTTGGTTCTTACGGAAAAAGGGAGAAAAATGCATTGGTGAACAATAGCAGGTATTGTCTCAGATATGAATTAAAAAAATCAGTAATGTTGGTTTGTAGTCATAACTATGAGAATGATGAATAATGACTAAAATGAGAAAGTTCATATAAACAAGTTAATATATGACAGCTATCAATTTTAAGTGAACTTTTCATTTCAGCTCACAATGGAATGAGTAATAAAGTACCTCAATAATAAGCAGAGTAATAAGCAGAGTAATGCACTGTCAAGTTAGAACAGTAACAAGAATGAGATGCTTTCAGAAATTAAATATAATCTTTGTACTAATTCGTTATCATTACACATTTTCACAAGGAGGTCTAGTGCAAACTTTTAAAAAGTTCCAAAAAATTACGTCCTAATAGAATACCTTAAGAAAAAAAGATAATTAACTTTTAGGAGCCCTTCCCACTCCCCAGCTGTCTACTACTGAAGTGAAAATGGAAGCAACAGGCAAGTTTATATTTTTTAAGAGATCAGATGAAAGAATGAGTAATCTATGAGAGATTGTCTATAAATCACAGCAGAACAGCTGGGCTAGGTTTGTGTATAAAGAAAAATAAATGAAGGTGTCTATGACAACCAGTACACTTCACATAAGATTCTAGAGTTCACATTAAAAGTATATTTATATTGCATGATTATGCTTTCAGACCCACATGTCAAAATACCATTGCTATGATAATTGTTGATACTCCTACAGCGAGCCACCCCACCCACCTTCTGTGTTACAGGCAGTAATTAATCCTCTCTTTTTCTTTAGACATTAAAGCAGAATCTGGAAGAGTGCTTGAATAGTTCTTCTTTCCTTTGAGAACTGTCCAGTGATTCTCTATTACATCAGATGTTTGTCAATTTGTATCTTCTAATTCCTTATCACCCTTTTAGAAAATTCCAGAAAAGGAACTGTTTTCATTCAAATTTTCCTGAACTTCCCTTTGTTGAATAAAAGTAAAGCTAAATGTAGAGTTATTTTTCCTGTGTATTTTTATTTCATTTTTTTAGATTGCAATTTTTTTTTCCTTTTGCACTTGTTGCTGTGTTTATCACAGTGTGATTATGTTGGGTGCCATTGAGCTGATTTTCGGCTCTTAGTGACCGTGTGTAACAGAACTGCCTCACAAGATTTTCTAGGCTGTCGTCTTCACAGAAGCAGATCTGCAGTTCCTTCTGCCACCGAATCACTGGTTTCAAAGCACCAACCTTTAGGCTAGCAGTTGAGAGCTTGACCTTTGTGCCACAAGTGCCCCTGTTTATCACGGTAGGATTCAACGCATTCTTAGTAACTGTTCAATTCTGTCATTGTTCAAAGGAGAACTTAAAATCGTTCTTGATAACTAATCCCTTTATGACTTTATTATTCTGCTCTTGCTGGCTATCTACAAGTCTGTTCTGACTTACGGAAACTCTGTGTGTGTGGAGTAGGACTGTTCCATGAGGTTTTCAAGGCCCTGATCATTTGAAAGCAGATCATCAGGCTGTCTTCTTGGGTGTCTCTGAATGGGATTGATTTGCAAAACTTTCAGCTAATTGTTGAGCTGAATTATTCTATATCAAACCAAACCCGTTGCCATCAAATCATTCCTCCTTTTACTGACTCTATCATTTTATAGGTGTTTTAAAAATATTTTATGATTTTTAATCAAAATTCAAACTTAAAGAAAGGTAATAGACACACACACACGCACACACGTATGTGTACATATATATATAAGTATATATATATATACAATTAATTCCTATAAACCTTTTACCTATATTCATTCATGGTTAGCATTTGGTCACTTTTACTTTGTTATTGTAAGATATACATTAATGTGTACAATATACTCTCAGTCTCTTGCTTTTTTCCTTGCTGATGACCACCTGAAGGTAAGCTGCAGAGAGTGTGTATCTTCTTAGAACAAGGGCATTCTCTAAGGTAATCGCTATACAATTCTTAAAATCAGAAAATTTAAGTTTTTTTACTTTTTTATTGTGATTAATTGAAAGTTTATAATCCCAGTCAATTTGCCATATAAAACCCCAAACTCACCCCTCTACGCCTCTCTAGCTGCTCTCCTCGCCCTGTGACAGCACACTATTCCTTTCCATTCTGTACTTCCAGTACTCATTCAACCAACACCTGTCCCCGGCTCTCTAACTTCCCTTCTCTCCTCTAGAGACGAGCTGGCCCAATAGCCTCATACATGTATTTAAGCCATGAAGTGCACACTCCACCTGTGTGTCTTATAGTCCAGTCCAATCTTGGTCTGAAGAGTTGGCTTCAGTACTGGTTTCAGCTCTGGGTTAGTAGCAAGTCCAAGGGGTGTGTTCTCAGAGGTCCTCCAAGCTGTAAGACCATCAAATCTGGTCTTTTAATAGAGTTCTAGATCTGCACTTGCTGTTTTCTTGTGCTATGTCGGGGACACTACGTTGTGTTCCCTGTCAGGGCTGTCTTCTCGTTTCATGCTGATACAGTCTCCCAATCATATGTGCCATTCTGTCTCCTGGACTCGTATTTTCCTCATGTCTTTGATGTTCTTAGTTTTCATCTGCTTGATGTGGGTTAAGACCAACTGATGTTCCTAGATGGCAACTTGCTGTCTTTTAAGACCCCAGGCTCCGCTTACCAATATGGGCTGTAGAACATTTTCCTAGAAAAAACAACTTGTGCCCATTAACCTCAGTGTCCCCTGAAACCATGGTCCCCAGACCCCTGTTTCTGCTACTCTGTCCTTTAAAATGTTGGATTGTATTTAGAAAACCTTTAAGCTTGTGGTGTAGTTCAGTTGTGCGGACCTCCTTTTTAGTGCATGCTGTCACTCCCTTCACTTAACCAAATTTGTATTGACTATCTAATCTTTGAACACCTGTTTCTCTCCCTTCCCACTCTTGTAGCTGTCAAAGAGTCTTTTCTTCTGTGCGTAAACCTTTTCTTTTAAGTCTCTATAATAGTGGTCCCATGTAGTATTTATCTTTTTGCAGCTGACTGATTTCACTCAGCATAATGTCTCCCAGGTGATTCCAGGTTTTTAGGTTTCCCAAAATCATTTTTGGTCTTAACATGCGTAGTATTCCACTGTGTAAATATATCATAGTTTGTTTATCCATTCATCTGTTAATGGGCACCTAGGTTGATTCCATCTTTTTGCTATTGTGGACAATGTTGCAATCAACATTTGTGTACATGTATTAGTTCACATGACAGTCCTCATTTCTCTAAGATACATTCCAAGCAGTGGAATTGCTAGATCATATGATATTTCTTTCTTTTTTTTTTTAATTTTTATTTAACATAACTGAGTGAAAATGTACATTCACATATAAATTTACATGCCCCCCTATATGCAGCTTCCACTGCTCTCCCTGTCCGGTGACAGCACACTATTCCTCTCTGCTCCATACATGTCTCATCCTCCCAACAGTCTCCTTTCCCCTCCTATCCATCCACTCCCCTTCCTCCAGCCAGAGGTCAGCAAGATGATATTCTATAGATGTATAGAACCATAAAATGCTTCCAATATATGGTCACTCTGCCTTGCCAAGTCCAATACATTCCTGTCCAAAGAGTGGACCTTTGTTATAATTTATGGGAAAGGGCAGCATCAGGGCAGGGGGCCATGCTCTCAGAGGAACCCCAAAACCGCTGGACCATCAATTGAGGTCTTTTAGTGGAGAACTCATGATGCACCTCTTTATTCTTGTGTTGCAAGTGAGACTCCTCTCTGTGAGCTCCATCGTGGCTATCACTGGTGGTGGCCGGGCACCATCCGGTTCTTCTGATCCCAAGTCGATGTAGGAACCCACTCTTGTGGGTCTCTCCATCTTCTCGGTTGTGTTTACCGCATGTCATTTTGGTCCTCGGTGAGCATCCGTTCCTGCTGAGTTGGGACCATTTGCTGTGTCCTCGGATGGCAGCTTGGCAGCTTTTAAGACCCCAGACGCCACTCACTAATGTAGGGTGCCAAGAGCTCTCTTAGCAAAACGCTAGTTGTGCCAGTTGGCCTGGAATTCGCTTAAGAGCATGGTCCCCTGCCCCCCGCCCCAGCTACTCTATCCTTGCACTATTGAGTTAAGATGGAAGGACTACTCAAGTTATGCTGAAGTCCACTTAATGTTGTTCTTGTTCCTAATGTGTGCTGTCACCGCTTTCTCCCAACTAGATTTCCAGTAACTATCTAAACTAAACCCTCCCCACGTCACCCTCCCTCGCTCCCCTCCCTTGCAGCTGTCAACGAGTCTTTTCTTCTATACACAAGTCTGTTTTTGAGATCTTATCGTAGAGGTCTCATACAGTATTTGTCCTTTTGTCGCTGACTACTTTCACTCAACATAATGTCTTCCAGTTCAAACCAGGTCATGAGATGTTTCCTGGAATCATCGTTATTCTTTATCATTGCGTAGTGCTCCATTGAGTATATGTACCAAGGTTTACCTATCCAATCTTCTATTGTTGGGCATCTGGGTTGATTCCATCATTTTGCTATCATGGACTGTGCTGCGATAAACATTCTGGTGCATGTGTCCGTTGGTGTGAAAGGCCTTGAATCTGTAGGATATATTCCAAGTAGTGGAATTACTGGGTCAAATGGTATATCAATATCCATTTTTTTAAGGAAGCCCCAGGTTGCCTTCCAAAGAGGCTGGACCATTTTGCAATCCCACCAACAGTGTAGGAGGGTTCCACTTTGTCCACAGCCTCTCCAGCATTTGTTGTTTTGTGTTTTATGGATCATGGCCAATCTTGTTGGGGTGAGATGGTACCTCATTGTTGTCTTGATTTGAATTTCTTTAATAACTAAAGATCGTGAACATGTCCGCATGTGTTTTTTGGCTGCCTGGATCTCCTCTTTAGTGAAGTGTCTGTCCATCTCGTTTGCCCATCGCTTAATTGGATGGTTTATCTTCTTCTTATTGATATTTTGTAGTATCTTATAGATTATGGAGATCAGGCATCGGTCTGACATAGAGTTGCCAAATATTATTTCCCATTCTGTGGGTGTTCTTTTAATTCTATTAATAAAGTCTTTGGATGAGCAAAAGTGTTTGATTCTTAATAGTTCCCATTTATCTACTTTCTCTTCTGTTGATTGAGGTTTCTTTGACAGATTTTGGAGTCTGTCCTCATTGTGTATTAAAACTTCCATTGTTGTTCTTACCTTTTCTTGGATGAGCTTTATCGTTTTAGGTTTGATATTTAGGTCTTTTATCCAGTTGGAGTTGGTTTTTGTATAAGGTGTAAGATACGGATCTTGATTCGGTTTATTGCAGACGGATAACCAATTTTGCCAGCACCATTTGTTGAAGAGACTGTTTTTACTCCAGTTTAATGTCTTAGGGCCTTTGTCGAATATCAGCTGTTCATAGGCAGATGGTGTCATCTCTGGGGTCTCAATTCTGTTCCATTGATCCATCTGTCTGTTCTTGTACCAGTACCAGGCTGTTTTGACCACTGTGGCAGTGTAGTATGTTCTAAGGTCGGGTAATGAGAGGCCTCCCAGTGTGTTCTTCTTCTTTAGTAGTACCTAACTTATCCGGAGCTTCTTCCCTTTCCAAACAAAATTGGTGATTTGTTTCTCCGTTTCATTAAAAAATGATGCTGGAACTTGTATTGGGATTGCATTATATAAATAAATTGCTTTGGGTAAAATAGACATTTTCACAATGTTAAGTCTTCCTATCCATGAGCAGGATAGGTTTTTCCATTTATCTAAGTCTCTCTTAGTTTCTTGTAGTAAGGGCTTGTAGTTCTCTTTGTAAAGGTCTGTTGTTTCTCTGGTTAGATTAATTCCTAGGTACTTTATCTTCTTAGGGGCTATCGTAAATGGTATTGATTTAATAATTTCCTCCTTGACAGTCTCATTGATGGTATAAAGGAAACCTACTGATTTACTTATGTTCATCTTGTATCCTGAGACTTTGCTGAACTCTTCTATCAGTTTGAGTAGCTTACTTATAGATTCCTTGGGGTTGTCTGCATATACAATCATATCATCTGCGAACAGGGAGATTTTAACTTCCTCTTTGCCGATCCTGATGCCCTTTATTTCTTTGTCCTGTCGAATTGCTCTGGCTAGAACTTCTAGCACAATGTTGAATAGGAGAGGTGACAGTGGGCATCCTTGTCTAGTTCCTGATCTCAGGGGAAAGTCTTTCAGTCTCTCTCCATTCACGATGATGTGGGCAATTGGCTTTGTATAAATGGCCCTTACTGTGTTGAGGAATTTGCCGTCTATGCCCATTTTGCTAAGAGTTTTTAGCATGAGTGGGTGTTGGACTTTATCAAATGTCTTTTCTGCATCAATGGACAAAATCAGGTGATCTTTGTCTTTTGTGTTATTTATGTGGTTAATCACATTAATTGTTTTCCTGATGTTGAATCAGGCTTGCATCCCTGTTATGAATCCCACTTGGTCATGATGGATTAGTTTCTTGATATGTTGTTGTATTCTGTTGGCAAGAATTTTGTTGAAGATTTTTGCATCTAGGTTCATGAGTGATATCGGTCTGTAGTTTTCTGTCTTTGTTGGATCTTTCCCTGGCTTAGGTATCAGGGTTATGCTAGCTTCGTAGAATGAGTTTGGGAGTACTCCATCCCTTTCTATACTGTGAAATAGTCTCAATAGTATTGGGGATAACTCTTCTCTAAATGCTTTGTAGAATTCTGCCGTGAAGCCATCTGGGCCCGGACTTTTGTTGGTTGGCAGTGTTTTGATGACTTTTCAATCTCTTCCTTTGTGATGGGTTTATTAAGTTGTTCTGCTTCACGTTGTGATAATTTGGGTAGGTGGTATGAGTCAAGGAATTGTTCCATTTCCCCTAGGTTTTCAAATTTGTTAGAGTGCAGTCTTTCATAGTATTCTGTTATGATACTTTTGATTTCTGTTGCATCTGTGGTGACAACTCTGCTCTCATTTCTAATTTGGGTTATTTGTTTCCTTTCCTGCTTTTCTTTAGTAAGTTTAGCCAGTGGTTTATCAATTTTGTTGATCTTTTCAAAAAACCAGCTTTTGGTCTTTTCAATTTTTTCAATTGTTTTTCTGTTCTCTAATTCATTTAGCTCTACTCTAATCTTTATGATCTCATTTCTTCCAGTGCCCGAGGGGTTCCTCTGTTGTTCTCTTTCTACTTGTTCAAGCTGTAGAGTTAGTTCCTTGATTTGGTTTCTTTCTTCCTTCCAGATGTGTGCATTTATGGAGATAAACAGACCTCTGAGCACTGCTTTGGCTGTATCCCATAGGTTCTGGTAGAAAGTGTTTTCGTTCTCATTGGAATCCATGAATTTCTTTAATTCATCCTTGATTTCCTCTATAACCCATGTTTTTTTGAGCAAGATGTTGTTCAGTTTCCAAGAGTTCCACTTTCTATCTATGTTTTTTCTGCTATTGATTTCAACTTTTATGGCTTTATGATCTGAGAAGATGCTTTGCAGTAATTCAATGGTATGGATTTTATTGAGCATTGCATTATGGCCTATCACGTGATCAATTCTGGAGAATGTTCCATGTGCACTGGAAAAGAAGGTGTAGTTGTCTGCTGATGGGTGGAAAGTTCTGTATATATGAATGAGGTTTAGTTGGTTAATTGTGTCAATGAGGTCTTCTGTATCCTTACTGAGCTTTTTTCTAGATGATCTGTCTAGTAATGAGAGTGGCGTGTTAAAGTCTCCCACTACTATTGTGAAGTTATCTAACTCTCTTTTGAGCGCAATCAGTGTTTCTTCGACATATTTAGGTGCTCTGACATTAGGTGTATAAATATTTAATATAGTTAAGTCTTGCTTGTGTACTGAACCTTTCAGCAATAAATAGTGTCCATCTTTGTCCACGATGGTGGATTTGACATTAAAATTGATTTTGTCTGAGATTAGAATTGCCACCCTTGCTCTTCTTTGTTCATTGTTAGCTTGATATATATTCTTCCATCCTTTAATTTTCAGTTTGTTCCTATCTTTAGGTCTCAAGTGAGTTTCTTGTAGACAACGTATGGATGGGTCGTGTCTTTTGATCCAAGATGTCACTCGATGTCTCTTATTGGAGCATTCAGTCCATTCACGTTCAGTGTAATTATTGATAGGTATGTGTTCACTGCTGCCATTGTGATATGTTTATTTTTATGTTGATATTTTGTCTGTTGTTCTTATTAGTCTGTTCTGGGACACTCTTTTTTGTGAGTTGATTTTTCACCTTTTTCAGAGCTGGTTTTATAGTTGTTGAGACTCATGTGTTAGATTTCTTGAAATGGTATGATACATCTTTGTTGTGCTTTACAGCTGCACCTATGAACCCCCTTAATAAACTATTTATAAACCCAATTTTAATTATTACCAGTCTTGTCATCTTCCTCTCCATCTGGAAGGACTATAACGACTGTAGTACATCCCTCTTTTTATTATGATGACACCATAGTTTTCATGATGATCAGTAGATTGCTTCTTTCCAAATCAAAGCTGTGATTTACTTTGGAGCCTTCCCTAAATGAGTATTGAGTAGTGTGTCGTTCTAAAATATAAAGTTAGTGGTTTCATTCTTCTAAGCCCATGCCAAGAACTTCTTTCAGTATTTCTTGTAGTTTGGGTTTGGTTTTTACAAAGTCTCTGAGTTTCTGTTTATCTGGGAATGTCTTAATTTCATTTTCGTATTTGAAAGATAGTTTTGCAGGATATATAATTCTTGGTTGGAAGTTCTTCTTCTTCAAGACTTTAAATGTGTCATGCCACTGTCTCCATGCCAGCATGGTTTCTGCTGAGAAATCTAACGAGAGCCTACAGGGTTTCCCTCTGAACGTTGGCTTTGCCTTGAGTCTTGCTGCCTTTAAGAGTTGCTGCTTATGTTTCATTTTGTTAAGCTTGATTATAATATGTCTTGGAGTCTTTCTTTTGAGATCTATATTGGGTGGCGTACGATATGCATCTGAGATGTCTATATTCTCTTCCTTCATGATTTCTGGGAAGTTTTCTTTCAGCAGCTCAGCAACAATACTCTCTGTGTTCTCAGACGTCTCACCCTGTTCAGGGACTCCAATTAATCGAAGGTTGTTCCTCTTAATAGAGTCCCACATGCTTCTTAATGTTTCTTCATTTTTCTTGTTTCATTTTTCTGATTTCTGCTCATAGACGCTGGCATCGGTAGCTCTGTCTTCCAAGTCAGAAATTCTTTTTTCTATTTGTTCCATTCTGTTTTCTTGGCTTTGCATGGAAGTTTCTATGTCTTTGATTTTCTTCTTGATCTGTTGGATTTCAGAGTACTCGTGTTCCATCAGATCGAACAACTTGCTTAATTTTTCATTTTGTTCTGCTGCATTTTGTATAAGGTCTAGAAGGGCTCTGTATATAATCAATTTGTATTCACTTCCTGATGCTTTCATAAAAGTTTCTTCATCTGGAAAACTCCTTGGTTGCTTTGTTTGGGAGCCTTCTGAAGCCATGAGTGATTGCTTGTATGCACAATTGTCTGTTGCTTTTTGGGTCCTGTGTCAATATATAGAGGCTGGAAGAGGTACTGTGAGGATGGATTGCAAATGTTTCTCTAGGCTGTCTTCAAATGTAAAGCAAAAGGTATCTGACCAGTTCACAAGTCAGTTAGGTTTTCAGGTGTAGAGGTCCCTCTTCTCATCTGACAAAGTAATCACCACTATATCCAACCCCAGATGATAACAGACTAGTTCAGAATACAGCAATGCTACTGCCCTGTTGGCCTCTGCTGACAGGGCCTAGCCTTAGCCAACACTGCGTTGAGTACTGGTTTTGTGATAGAAAAGCGCTCTCCTGTGGGCAGGCTCTGTCTCCCAAGCTAAGAATTGATTCCAGCTGAGGCCACCGTATCCAAGATGGCGTCCTACACACAGGCAGCAGACAGAGGTGCTAAAGGTGCCGAGAGGTAGTGATTCCTCTGCTTCTGTTCCAGGGCCCCCAATGCAGGCAGCACTGTGCAAAATCACTACTTTTCTGACGGAGAAGCGCTGTTCCATTTGCAGGCGCTGGCTCCCAGGCCACTAACAAGGTCCCGCTAAAATCTCGGTACCAGCATGGCCTCCGGCACCCTGACCGCGGAGCTCTGCACAAACCCCACTGAGGCAGCTACAAAACGAAAGGCTCAATGTGGCTAGATTAACAGAGTCCTGAGCCTGGCTCTCAGAATATGGGAATTTCGCCGGCCTATCCCCCCAGCAGCGCGTCTGTGTCCAGCCACCAGGGAAGACCCAGCTCCACCTGCCGGCTGAGACAGAGGAAAAAAAAGTCAAACTGGTGCGTTTACCTTCCATCCGTGAGAGCCGGGGCTAGCCAGGAGTGGGAGTCAGCGAAAGAGAGGAGGTTTTTTGCTGAGTGGTATGAAGTCCCAATTAACAGCTCTGTGCCATGTCCTGAGGCTGATTAGGTGATCAGAAGGCTCTGTTTGATTGTCAATTCAGGTCTTGATTTCCAGAGCGATATAAGGAGACGTGAGCTTAGTCCGCCATCTTGACCTGGATCATATGATATTTCTATTTCCAGCTTTTAAAGAAAGCACCAAATTGCTTTCCAAGAGATTGTGTCATTTTATATTCTCACTCGCAGAGTATAAGAGTTCTAGTCTTTCCAATATTTACTTGTTTATTTTGATGAATGGCACGCTTGTTGGGATGAGGAGGCATCTTATTGCTATTTGATTTGTATTTCTCTAGTGGCTAATAATTGTGAACATTTCCTCATAAATCTGTTACCTGCCTGGATATCTTCTTTGGAGAAGTGTCTGTCCATATCCTTTGATCATTGTTTAACTGGGTTATTATCCTTTTTCTTGTTTAGATTTTGCAGCACCTTGTAGACTATGGAGATTTGACGCCAATCAAGCATGTCATTGCCAAATATTGTTTTCCCAGTCTGTAGGTGGTCTTTTTACTCTTTTGGTGAAGTTTATGGATGGGTATAGCTGTCTGATCTTCAGTAGTTTCCGTTTTTCTATTTTCTCTTCTGGTGTTTGTACATTGCTGGTAATATTTTGTTGCCTGTTTATGCCGTGTATTAGGACACCCAGTACTGTTCCTATTTTTTCTTCCAGTGATCGTTATCATTTTAGATTTGATATTTAGATTTTTGATCTGTTTTGAGTTAGTTTTTGTGCAAGGTATGCGATATGGACCGTGTTTGAGTTTTTTGCAGATGGATATACAGTTTTATCAAACCATTTGTTAAAGTGACAGTGTTTTCCAAAACATGGCCTTTGTCAAATATCAGCTGTTCGTAGGTGGATGGTGGCATCTCTGGGGTCTCAATTCTGTTCCATTGAACTATCTGTCTCTTTTTGTACCAGTACCAGGCTGTTTTGACTGCTGTGGCAGTGTAATAGGTTCTAAGGTCAGGTAGTGTGAGGCCTCCCACTTTCTTTTTCTTTGATAATGTTTTACTTATCCAGGGCTTCTTCCCTTTGCAAATGAAGTTGGTGATCTGTTTCTCCATCTCATTAAAAAAAACGACATTGACATTTCTATTGAGATTGCATTGTGTACCTAGATCCCTTTGGGTAGAATAGATATTTTCACAATATTAAATCTTCCTATTGATCAGCAGGATAGGTTTCTCCACTTATATAAGTCTCTTGATTTCTTCCAGTAGGGTCTTGTAATTTTCTTTGTATAGGTCTCTTACGTCTCTGGTTTGATTTATTCCTAGGTCTTTTATCTTTCAGGGAGCTATTATAAATGGTACTGAGTAAGTGATTTCCTCTTTAATGGTCACTTTGTTGGTGTGAAGGAATTCAACTGATTTATTTATGTTTATCTTATATCCTGCTACTTTGCTGAACTCTTCTATTAGTTCCACTAGTTATTTTGTAGATTCTTGAAAGGTTTTCATCATCAGATCAGTCTCCACGAGTCAGATCCAACTCGACAGCACTCGGCTGGCATATGCAAATAGAGATACATTGTCACTTCTTCCTTACAAATTGGATTCCATTTATTTCTTTATCTTGTGTGACTGTTCTGGCTAGAACCTCCAGCACAATGTTGAATAAAAGTAGTAACAATAGGCATCCTTGTCTGGTGGGAACACTTTCAGTCTCTTTCCATTTAGGATGATGTTGACTGTTTATTTTACACTGATGCCTCTTATTATGTTGAGGAATTCACCTGCTATTCCAATTTAGCTGACGGGTCTTTAACATGAATGGATGTTGGACTTCATCAGCTGCCTTTTCTGCATCAATTGATAAAATCAAGTGATTCTTATATTTCATTTGTGTGGTTGACTACATTAATTGTTTTTCTAATGTTGTACCATTCATGCATCACTGGTATGAATCCCACTTGGTCATGGTGAATTATTATTTTTAATATGTTGCTGAATTCTATTGGCTACAATTTTGTTGAGGATTTTTGTATCTAAGTTCTTGAGAGATATTGGTCTGTAATTTTTATATTTCGTACTAACTTTACCTGTTTTGGAATCAGTGTTATGCTGGCTTCAAAGCATGAATTTGGAAGTCTTCTATCCTTCTCTATGCTGTGAAATACCTTTAGTAGTAGTGATATTAACTCCTCTCTAAAAGTTTGGTAGAATTTTTCAGAGAAGCTGTTTGGATCAGGACTATTTTGATTACTTTGTCATTTTTTTCTTTTGTGATGAGTTTATTAAATCATTCTGCTTCTGTTTTTGTTAGTTTTGATAGCTAATGTGACTCTAGAAATTTGCCCATTTTCTCTAGGTTTTCATATCGGAGTACAATTTTTCATAATATTCTGTTATGATTCCTTTAATTTCAGTTGGGTCTACTGTGATATCACCCATCTGACTTCTTATTTGGGTATTTGTTTCTTCTCCTGTTTTTCTTTTGTGAATTTATCCAATAGTTTATTGATTTTCTTGATCTTTTTAAATTAAAAAAAAAAAGAACAGCTTTTGGTTTTGATAATTCCTTTAGTTGTTTTTCTATTCTCTAATTCATTTAGTTCTGCTCTAATTTTTATTATCTGTTTTCTTTGGTGGCCAAGGGGTTCTTCTGTTGTTCTCTGTCTACTTGTTTGAGTTGTAGAGTTAATTCTTTGATTTGGACCCTTTCTTCATTTTGGATGTGTTCATTTATTGAGATAAACTAACGTCTGAGCATGCTTTACTGTATCCCATAGGTTCTGGTAAGATGTGTTTCCATTTTTATTTGATTCCAAGAATTTTTTTATTCCACCCTTGATTTCTTCTATAACCCAAAAATACATGAGAAAAATGTTGTTCAGTTTCCATGAGTTTGAGTTTCTACCCATGTTTTTTCTCTATTGATTTCAACTTTTATAGTTTTATGGTTTGAGAAAATGCTTTGCAGTGTTTCAAAGGTTTTGATTTTGTTAAGACTTGCTTTACGGCCTAATATGTGGTCCATTCTGGAGAATGTTCTATGAGCATTGATAAAGAAGATATACTTGTCTCTTGTTGGGTAGAGAGTTCGATATGTGTCACTCAGGTAGAATTGGTCAATGGTTGCATGAAGATCTTCTGTATCTTTACTGAGCTTCTTTCTGGATGTTCTGTCTGTTACTGAAAGTGATGTGTTGAAGTCTCCTAATATTATTCTGTAAATGTCTTTGTCACTTTTCAATGCCATTAGCATTCGTTTGATGTTTTTGGAAGCTCTATTGTTGGGTGTGTGAGTATTTAATATTGTCATGCTCCTTATGTATTGACCCTTTAAGCAACAAATAGTGACCTTTCTTGCCCATGATGGTGGAGTTTACTGTAAAGTCTATTTTATCTGTGATTAATATTGCCACTTCTGCTCTTTTTTGCATGTTGTGAGGTTGATATATATTTTTCCACTCTTTGAGTTTCAGTTTGTTCATCTATCTTTGGGTCTAAAGTGTGTTTCTTGTAAGCAGCATATAGATGGATCGTGTTTTCTTGTGCATCTTGTTGCACACCAATACGTGTGTTTAACTCATTTACATTCAGTGTAATTACTGATAGGTATGAATTTAATGCTGTCATTTTGGTGCCATTTTTGTGTGTTGCCAGTTTCTTTGTTCTACTTAATTTTCTGTTCTGTGTTGTTTTTCATTATGGACTTTCTGTTTGTGCTTTTCAATGTTGATTTTATATCTGTTCAGACTTCTGAACTGTATTTCTTGTTTGGGGCTTTTTCTTTTTTATTGTGATTAAGTGAAAGTATACAGTCCAAGTCAATTTTGCATGCCTAGCTATCTGCAGCTTCATCTGCTCTCCTCACCCATTGATGGCATAATCCTCTTATTTACTCCATATTTTTAATGTCCTCTTAATGAGCACCTGTCCCCTCCTCTTTACCCTCTTCTCTGCCATCTAGAAAGAAATCGGTAGGACAGCCTCCTATAAATGTATAGAACCTTAAAGTACACACACAGTATGGTCACACTAGTGCCTGAGTCCAGTCAATTCTTGTCTGAAGAGTTGACCTCAGTGTGGGTTTCTGGTCAGGACCAGCAGCAGGTCTAGGGGTCATGTTCCCAGGGGATCCTCCAGGCTATCAGACCATCAGTTGTGGTCTTTTAGTAGAGTTCTTGAGATATACCCCTCTTTTTCTGTGTTGCCTCAGGGAATCTATATTGTGTCACTCATCATAGCTGTCTTTGGTAGTGGCTGGTCACCATCTGGTTCTTCTGGTCTCATGTTGATACAGTCTCGCATTCACATGGGTCCTTCTGTCTCTTTTTTCCTCATATCTTTGTAGTTCTTAGTGGTTGTCTGTTCCAGGTGATTTGGAACCGTTTGGTGTTCCTCAGGTGGCAGCTTGCTAGCTATTAAGACCTCAGATGCCACTTACCAGCATGGGGTGCAGAAGACTTTCTTAGCAAAAGGCTAGTTGTGCCATTTGACCTCTACATCCTTTGAAATCATGGTCCCTAAACCCCTGTGTCTGCTACTCTATCCTTTGAAATATTTAGTTGAGTTTAGAACACCTTTCAGCTTGTGGTATAGTCCAATTTTGTCAATCTTCTCCCTACTGCATGCTGTCACTGCTTTCACCTAGACAAATTCCTATCTACTATCTAATCTAGGATCCACCCTCTCCCTCTCTCCCGATCCCTGTAGCTATCAGAGTCTTTTCTTCTGTACATAATTCTGTTTTTAAGTCCTTATAGCAGAGGTCTCATACCATACTTGTCCTTTTGCCACTGACAGATTTCACTCAGCATAATGTCTTCTAGTTGAAATCAAGTTATGAGATGCTTCCTAAAATCTTTGTTCTTTATCATTGCATAGTGTTCTATTGAGTCTATGTACCATAGCTTGTTTATCCATTCATCTGTTGATGGACATCTAGGTTGATTCCATGTTTTCGCTGTTGTGGACAGTGCTGCAATAAACATTTGTGTGCAATATCTATTGGTGTGACCACCTTTGATTCTGTAGGATATAGTCCAAGCAGTGGGATTAGTGGATCTATAGCATTTATATTTTCAGCTTTTTGAGAAAGTGCCAAATTGCTTTCCAAAGAGGTTGTACCATTAGGCTTTCCAACCATCAGTGTAGGAGAGTCCCAATCTTTCCACAGCCTCTCCAGCATTTGTTGGCTTGTGTTTTCTTGTTTATTGCCAACCTCGTTGAGGTGAGATGGTATCTCACTGTAGTCATGACTTGGATTTCTCTGATAGCTAATGATTGTGAATATTTCCTCATGTGTCCTTTGGCTGCCTAGATGTCTTTGTTGGTGAAGAGTCTGTCTGTCTCCTTTGCCCATTGCTTAATTGGGTTATTTATCTTTTTCTTGTTGACATTTTTTAGTACCTTGTGGATTATGGAAATCAGACATCCCTCTAACATGTAGTTGTCATTTTTTTTTTCCCATTCTGTAGGTAGTCTTTTAACTCTCTTGATAAAGTTTTTGGATGAACAAAAGTGTTTGATTTTTAGTAGCTATCATTTATCTATTTTCTGTTGTTCATGAATTGTTGGTCAGATTTTGTAGTCTGTCTAAGCTGTGTATTAGAACTTACATTGTTGACTATTTTTTCTTGCATGATCTTTATTGTTTTAGGTTTGATATTTAGGTCTTTGATCCATTATGAGTTAGTTTTTGTGTAAGGTGTGAGATATGGGTCCTGTTCTAGTTTTTTTGCAGATGGATATCTAATTCTGCCAACACCATTTGTTAAAGAGACTGTTTTTACCCCAATTTATGACCCAAAGGCCTTTGTTGAATATCAAATGTTCATAAGAGGATGGTGATGTTTCTGGGGTCTCAATTCTATATTGGTCTATATTTTCTTTTTGTGCCAGTACCAGACTGTTTTGACTACTGTGATGGTATAATAGGTTCTAAGGTTGTGTAGTGTGAAACATCCCACTATGTTCCTCTTCTTGAGTAGTGCTTTACTTATCCAGGGTTTCTTCCCTTTTGAAACAAAGTTGGTAATTTGTTTCTCCATCTCATTAAAAAATGACACTGGAATTTATATTGGGATTGCATTGTATATGCAGATCACTTTGGGCAAAATAGATATTTTCACAATGTTAAGTCTTCCTATCCATGAGCAAGGTAGATTTCTCCACTTACGTAAGTGTCTTTTGGTTTCTTGCAATAAGTTCTTGTAATCTTCTCTGAATAGGTTCCTTATTTATCTGGTTAGATTTATTCCTAGGTATTTTATCTTCTCGGGGGCTATAGTAAACAGTATTGATTTAGTAATGTCCTCTTTTAGGATCTGTTTGTTGTAAATTTTATTTCTTGTTTTGATGTATAATAATGTTAATTTACTTTGCAGCTACCCCAATATTCTCCCCTAATGATCTAAATTTAAGCCAGTCTTTTAATTCTTTGTATGGCCATGACTTCCTCTGCATCTGAAATGTCTGTAAATATATTAATTTGTCCTTCTTTTTGGTATAATGTTGCCATAATTTACATGCTGAAATCTCTGTTTTTTTTTTATATATTTTAGCTTTGATTGCGCATTGTATATTTCCTATACAAGCTGGACTCTGGATGCTGTGTCCTGAATTGGATCCTTGAATATACATCTGATTTTACTGATTATTTTAATCTAAGAACTTTATTTGATATTTCTTTTAATTTTGGTTTGGCATTTGCAAATTGTCTAAACTTATGTTTGACAGAATATTCTGATTTCACCATCATATTTGAGATGATTTTCAGGGTGTATAATTTTTTGGAAGTTCAAGGCTTTGTGTATGTTATTCCAATGCCTTCTTGCCAATGTGATTTCCTCTGAATAATCAGAGTTTACTGTTAATGACTCTACTTTGCTAATTAGTTTTTGTTTCAGCCTAACTGCCTTTAAAGGATCTCCTTATCTTTAGTTTCATTAAATTTAATTATAATATGTCTTCGTGTCTTTTTTTGGGGAGTCCACCTTTTGTGGAGTTCAATGAGCACCTTGGATAGATATCATCTTTCATAATGACAGGGAGGTTTTCTGTCAGCAAATTTTCAACAGTTCTCCCTGTATTTTCTGATATCCCTACCTGTTGTTCTTCGTAGAGCCCCACATAGCTTGGTGATTCTTCCTTTTTTTTTGGAATTCTTTATTCTGATGTTTCCTCGTAAATGCTAATTGCTTATCTTCAATCTCACTAATTCTGCGTTCCATTTCCTTGACCCTGCTTCTTTGACTTTCCATTGAATTGTCTAATTCTGTGATTTTATTGTTAATCTGTAGATCTTTATTGCTCTATCAATCCTTGTAGCTTGTTTAATTTATTTCATTCAACTGCACTTTGTCTAATCTCCTTCCTGATTTCTTGAAGAGCTGTGTGCATAACTCTTTTGTATTCTACCTCTGATCATAGCAGGATGTCTTATTCATCTGGAAAATTTTTTGATTGTTTTGGAAAGTTTTGAAGCCATGGTGGTTTGCTTCTTAAAATGATTAGATATTGATTGTTGTCTCTGAGTCATCAGAAAGCTATTGTAATTTATTTATTAGGTCATTGCAATCTAACATATATATTTTTTATTTGGTTTTAAGTAATCTAGTCATTTGAGGTAGAGTGATTATTGGAGCCTTAATAATTATGATGCCCTGTCACCAGATGTTTGGAACTGTGGCTTCACTGAAAAAGTAGCAGGAATTCCTGGTTCAGGGCACCTGGTGGAACTATGTGGTCTGACAATTAACTTTGCAAACTTAAGTGTTCTAAGTGTTGCATACCTCATTGCTGAATAGCACTATAGTCTCCTTCGAAGTACTCCCTTTGGGAAGCTATGCACCGGTGTTGGTGCCTAGTCCATCCTTCAAAGAAATTTTGGAGCACTTTTTGGAATGGCCATTGTGCATGGTGGCATAGTGGCAAGTTTGTGAACTTAATTATATAGTTGTCTGTGAGGGAGTTTTTAGCCAGTAAACAAATAACTGTAGTGGAATGCCCTCCCTACTCACCTGATCTGGCCCTTAGTGACTTTTTTCTTTACCTGAAGATAAAGTAAATACTGAAAGGAAGACATTTTGATGTCATTCAGGACATCAAGGGTAATATGATGACAGTTCTGATAGCCTTTGGAGAAAAAGAATTCCATAAACTGCTTTGAAGGGCAGCCAAGGCACTGGGGTGGACATGTAGCTTTCCAAGAGGAGTGCTTCAAAAGTGACCGTAATGGCATTCAGCACTGAGGTATGTAGCACTTTGTCTAGGGTGAGTTCACTAATTTAATTGTGAGGCTTCTTAGTCCTCCATCTTTCCTTTTGTTTCCTTCTCTAAGTGTGGGAGAAGAGTGCACAACACCCATGCAAAATGTCTCACTTCTAGCCATGGTGGTATGCCAGAATTTAGGGTCTGATGTAGAGAAGAGAAGGGATCAGGAAAGGGAGGGAAGTGAACACATAGGAAGAGTTTGAGCATAAGAGTTCATGAGCATTTAGCTTGTGACACTCCAGTGACTGTCCTCTGTGGCTCTGTAGGTGTGGCAATTTGTAGCTTAGCTTCCCCACTGAGAAGGATGTTCTTCTCTTGCTCACTGCTGCTGTATTTGCCTGCAAGCCTCTGCTGTGTTCTATAGGTGTGACTGTCCTCAGCTCAGCTTCTGAGCTCAGAAAGACATGCACTGCTCCGACACTCACTACTTGTCATGGTCACAAGTCCCCACGGCATTCTCAGTGCAGTTGTCCCAAGCTCAGTTCTCCCATTGAGAAGGATGCCCTCTGTTCCTGTGCTGCTGCTCTGTCCTGTGAAAGCAGAAGTGAGCCCCTCTGTGGATGCTGATCTGATTCTGACAAAGGTAGTGTTCACCTTCCTGTTGTCCAATCCTTAGCTTTCCACCTGATGTTTGGGCTCCTAGAATTCTGTTTATTTTGTTCAGTTGTTTGTCAAGTTCTTTGTTGTTAGAGGGATCAGACAAATGTGTGGCTAGTATGCTATCTTAGCCCCACCTTTAAGATTCAGAAAATTTTTTATTTTGATAACATAATATAAAGTCTATCTCCAAATGTCACTTGTTGTCTGAAAACTATCTTTTAGTAACAGCAATGATGCACCAAGCCAGGATAAATGTATTGCATTTGTCATGTTTCCTTGAGAAGTCAATTGTCAGCATTTCACTGATTTTTATAACATTGATCATGTTGAAGAATATAGATTTATTGTTTTGCATATTATTTTTTCTCATTTTAGATTAGAATAGTTAATTCCACATGGGTGGGTTCAGTGTTTGGTTCCTTTTTTTCCTTAGAAAAGTGTTAGTGTTTCTTGATATTTATTAATTTTACTTATTTTGCTTTTAATTAGTTTCTAGGTACATCCTTGTGAGTTGACAGAGTAGGAGTTCACTTTCATTGTATAGTTGAAGTGATTCCTTGCACCAGAAAATACATTATCCAGGCACTTAGTGATGACTTTAACAAGGAAGTCTGAACTTATTTTTTTTAATGTAATACAAGTGCAGATAAAACTTAGTTCAAAGCTTACAGAAGTTAATGAAACGTGAATTTAATTTTATATTCCTCTAACAAGGAAGTCTGAACTTATTTTTTAATGTAATACAAGTGCAGGTAAAACTTAATTCAAAACTTACAGAAGTTGATGAAGTATGAATTTAATTTTATATTATAGATGAAAACAAAACCAAAAAAACAATTGTCATAGAAGTCTGTTGACTAATGGAGAGCCATGTGTTTAAAATGGTGGTCCACATAGTTTTCAATGGTCATGACCTTTCAGAAGTAGATAGTTGCCAAGTCCTTAACTCTTTTTACCATCCAGAGATTCCATATTATGAATCCATTGCCATTGAGTCAACTCTGACTCATAGCAGCCCTATAGGACAAAGTAGAACCACATCATGGGGGTTTTCAAGGCTGTAATCTTTAGGGAAGCAGACAGCCACATCTTTCTCTTGAAGACTAGAGTGTCTGATGGATTCAAACAATGGCTACTACCTTTAGAATCAGGGAATATCTAAACTACATATTGTAAGGTGGGAGAGGGAGAAAGAGAGAGAGATAAAGGGAAGGAGGGAGGATGAGGGAGGAAAAAGAGAAGTGAAAGCTAAAAGTAAAAGTGTTGGCAATAGGGAATGGTTTATGAGAAACTGTTCTCACAATTGTCTGGGAATAGCTCTCAGGCAGTGAACATGATCAATAAATTGAAATACAGGGGTCATTTTTGGTTTTCATAACTATTGATCAAGGTAGTGACATTTGCCTGTGAGTAATCATCAAGGAGATGTTCAGATGATGTTCTTTTAGAAGAAAGTTTATCCCATGGTAAAGAAGTACAGTACAGAAATAAAATTATCAAAATATGAATTCAGCAACTGAATTGGAGTAAATGACAAAATGGTAAAAGAAAGCAATATTGGATCAGAAAGACCCAGGGACAATAATAATAGCAATAGTATATTATTAATAATGATTTTTGATAGAGCAATGACTGCATTAAATCTCTGCATTGTATGTTACATTATGTAATTCTTACCACAGCTTAGTCTGATGGCTTTGATTATACTCGTTTTGCAGAGAAATAAACTGAGATTTAGAGTTATGTCAATTATCCAGCATCACCCAGGAAACAAGCAGCAGAGTCAGGATTGCATGATAAACTGAAACCAAGCCCACTGCCATCAGGTTGTTTCCAACTTGTAGCAACTCTATAGGACAGAGTAAAACTACCCCCCCCGTAGGATTTCCCAGGAGTGCCTGATAGATTTTGAACTGCCAGCCTTTTAGTTAGCAGTGGTAGCACTTAACCACTACACACCATGAGGGTTTCCAGATTACGTGATAGTTCTTACTTATTCCAAAATAGTTCTCTTCTCTACTGTGTTAATATTGGTTCTCAAATTCATGCTCTATCAATGTTATTTTTGTCTTTAAGTATCACGTTCTTGTTTGTTCAATATAAGTAACAATTTTCACAGGGGAAAAAAACCTGTGTGTAAACTGCCAGCTGTATATCCATGAATGTGTTGCCACCATGTCAATTCTGACTCACTGCTGCCCTGCAGGGCAGAGTAGAACTGCTCCACAGAGTTTCTAAGATTGTAGTCTTTATGGAAGAAGACTACCATGTCCTTGTACAGTGGAGTGGCTGGTGAATTCAAACTGCTGATTTTCTGGCTAACAACCAAGAGTTTAACCACTGTGCCACCAGTGCTGCATGCCTGATATAGATAGTAACCATGAAGTATATCGCTCAGCTTTCTTCCTCTTCACATCCTAGTCTCCCATTGTCAGTACACTCCTAGATAATTTTACCAGTCAAATATACTTAACTATAAAGCATGTCTTAGAATTAGAAATAGTGTTATGATGAAATTGCTATCATAAGTCTCTATAATTTTTCAGTGGAGAGAAAAGAAATTTATATTCTGTAGTTGATATTGCCAGCCATGTGCTGTTGAGTCGGATCTGACTCATGGCAACCCTAGGGGCCAGGGTAGAACTGACCCCCAGAGTATTCAAGGAGTGCCTGGTGGAATTAACTACCTAATTTTTCCCAGGTCTACTTTTTGCCCAGAATAATACTTTGACCTTACCCTTGAACACTGATTTTTTTTTTTTGTTATGTATTTTTATGTTTCTGAATTAACAGGAAAAAAACTAAGCACAGTTCTCTTTTTTCCAAAGTTCACATTTTGTTCTCGTTTCCTCTTCTACCACACGTCTCCTAGGCAACAAAAAATTAAAGGAAACCACTTTATTTTCAAGAAATTAAAATAAAAATATCAAGATAAAAAATGAGGATTGTATTTTCATATGCTTATATAATTAAGAAAAACAGCAAAAACGTCTCTTGTGTAACTTATTCCATTCACCCACTGGCAGCCTGCTGTAGGTACCCTGGGGTGGATGTCTGGCCCCACAGCCTCACATGTGAGGGCACGAGTACATGGCAGTTCACCCATGATCACAACTGTCTGTCAGTTAGCCATTTCTTTGTCTCTCTCTCTTTTTCTTTTCTTTAGATAAAGCCACATGTCCTGTCAGGACACAATAATCTTATATACTTGTGAGTGAACAAAATGGCTCATTCTGTAAATATTCCTCAGAAGTTTCTTTCAAGGAAACCTCACAGCATGCAAAGATCTTCATATGATTTTTTAAACCATAGTTTCAGTGTCTTCAGGTGAAAGTTTACAGAGTAAACTAGTTTCTCACTAAACAATTAACATGCATACTGTTTTGTGACATTGGTTGCCAACCTCACCACGTGTCAATAGACTCCTCTACTTTGGATCCTCCCTTTACCAGCTTTCCTGTCCCCTCTTGCCTTCTCATCCTAGCCCCTGGGCTGGTGTGCCCATTTAGTCGCATTTTGTTTTAAGGGCCCATCTAATCTTTGGCTAAGGGTGAACCTCAGGAGTGACTACATCACTGAGCTGTGAGGGTGTCCAGGAACCATACTCTGGGGGGTTCCTGAGGCTCTGTCATACCAGTAAGTCTAGAATTTTTTGGTGAATGTGTGTGTGGGGGGGGGGTAGGTAGTTAGAATTTTGTTCCCCATTCTTCTCCAACTTTGTTCAGGACACCCTATTGTGGTCCCTGTCAGAGAGCAGACTCACTCTGGTGGAAGCTGTGGTAATTGTCCATTAATCCTGTGGACTAATCTGTCTCCTGTGTCTTTGGATGTTTTCATTCTCCCTTTCTGAAGGAAGGGTGAGATGGCTACTCACACGCTTTGAAGACCCCACACAGTACTCACCATAGTAAAATATTGAACATCTTTATAAACTATGTTATGTCAGTTGAGCTGGATGTTCCCCAAGGCCATGGTTCCCACAGCCCAGTGACGTTGTCACTAGGGAGTTTGGATGTGTATTTCAAGCTTCCATGACTTTGGCTTGGAAAAGTTGTGCTGGCTCCCCCAGTATTGTGTGCTGTCTTACCCTTCACCAAAGATACCAATTATCTGTTTTCTTCCCTCCTACCCCTCCTCTTCCTAGTAACCATCAAAGATTATTTCTTTTTGTATTTAAACCTTCTCTTGAATTTTTACAGCAGTGATCTTAGACAACACTTGTCCTTTTGTTATTGACTTATTTCACTCAGCAAAAAAATGCCCACCAGATTCATCTATGTTGTGAGATGTTTTGCACGTTTATCATTGTTCTTTATCATTGCACAGTATTTTGCTGTGTGTATATGTCATAATTTGTTTAACAATTCATCTGTTGATGGGCATCTAGGTTACTTACAACTTTTTGCTCTTGTGAACAATACTGCAGTGAATGCATGTGTCATATATCTATTTGTATGATGGCTCTTATTTATTTAGGATCTTTTCCTAGGAGTGGGATTGCTGGATCATATGGTGTTTTTATTTCTAGCTTTCTAAAGAATGCAACCCTGGTCCTTTCTAAAGGATGTGCTCAGCTCCTGGTGCTGTTTCTTGGTGGTATGAGGTCCCCCAATCTCTCTACTAGCTTCTTTCTTTTATATTTCAAGAGACTGCCTCAAGACACAAAACAATCTTACACATGGATCCTGCCCCAGCAATACAACTGTCACCTATCCTTCCTCATTAACATCATCATGACAGGGTTTACAATGTGAAGGAGCATCGCTCAATGCCTGGAATCATGGCCCAGCTAAACAGCCACACATATTTTTGGGGGGACACAATTCAATCCATAACATAGCATTTCCTTATACATCTGTTAGCTGCTTGAGTATCTTCTTTGGTAAAATGTCTGTGCATATAATTTGCCTGTTTGTTAATTGGATTGTCTTTTTGTTTAGAGGTGTTGGATTTCCCTATAGATTTTAGAGATTCAACTTTTGTCAAATTTGTCATAGCCAAATTTATTTTCAAGTCTATAGATTCTGGCTTTATTCTTTTGGTGAAATTTTCTGATTAATGTGTTTAATTTTTAGAAGATCCCAGTTATTTAGCTTATCTTCTGGCATTTATGTATTGTTAGTTATGGTTTGTATCCTTTCAATGCTGTGTATACATATTAGGGACTCTAGTTTTCCTTCTAAGATCTTTATAGCTTTTGATTTTATATTTATACCTTTGATCCATTTTGAATTAGTTTTTTTGTTTGTTTTGGTTTTGTGTGCGCTGTGCGTTCTGTTTCATTTTTGCAGATGGGCAGCCAGTCTTGCCAGCACTATTTGTTTAAGGTCCGTAGTTTCTGTATTTGATAGGCTTTGGGCCTTTTTCAAAATCAGATGACCGTAGGTGGATGGGTTTACATCTGGGTTCTCAGTTCTTTTCCATTGGTCACTGTGTCTGTCACTGTACCAGTCTGTTTTCTGTATGCTAGATTCTGAGGTAAGGTAGTGAGAGTCCTCTTGCTTTCTTCTTCTTCAACATTGCCTTATTTATACAGGATCTCTTCTCTTTGTATATGAAGTTAATGGTTAGTTTTTCCATCTCTTTAAAGAATCATGTTGGCATTTGAATCAAGATAACATTGTATTTGCAAATTGCTCTGAGTAAAATGATTAAGTCTACTATCCATGGGCATGGTTTGTTTTTCCATTTATGTAGGTATCTTTCACTTCTTTGAGTAATGTTTGTAGTTTTCTTTGTAGAGATCTTTTACATCCTTGGTTAGATTTATTCCTAAGTATTTCATTTTTTTGCCAAGCCAAGTGCCGTCGAGTCGGATCCGATTTTTTTAGGAGCTATTATAAATGATGGAAACCCTGGTGGCATAGTGGTTAAGTGCTATGGCTGCTAACCAGAAGGCTGGCAGTTTGAATCCACCAGTAACTCCTTGGAAAACTATATAGGGCAGTTCTACTGTGTCCTGTGGCATCACTGTGAGTCAGCATTGACTTGACAGCACTGGGTTTGGCTTTTTTGGTTTTGTTATAAATGACATTGTTTTCTCGATTTCTTTTCTATCATTCTCTTTATTTTTGTACAGGGATCCAACTGTTTTTTGTAAGTTTTTCTTGAATCCTGCAACTCTGCTGAATCTTTCTCTTAGTCCCAGTAGTTTTCTTATGGGGTCTTTTGAGTTTTCTATGTATAGTTTCATATCATACATAAAACAGATACTGTTTTAATCAATTTAGATTCCCTTTGTTTCTTTTTCTTGTCTTATTGGCCTAGCTAGAACTCACAGGACAGTGTTAGATAGCAGTGGTGATAAAGGGTGTCCTTGTCTTTTTACTGTTATCAAGGGGAATGTTTTCAGCTTCTCTGCATTAAGAATGACATTACTACTGTTTTTTAATAGATGTCCTTTATTAAGTTCAGGAATTGCCCTTCTATACCTAGCTTATTGAGAGTTTTTATCTGGAATGGATGTTTGACTCTGTTGAATGTCTTTCTGTGTTAACTGAGATGATTATCTAATTCTATGCTTTTATTTATGTGGTGAATTATGTTGTTTGATTTTCCAGTATTGAATCATCTTTGTGTACCTGGTTTAAACGCCGCTTGGCCATGGCACATGTGTGTGTGTGTGTGTGTGTGTATGTGTGTATGCCAAGCCAAGTGCCGTAGAGTCGGATCCGACTCATAGCGAGTCATGTGTATACACACATATATTTTTTTATTTATTTTCATATGCTACTGAATTCTTTTGTTTAAAATTTTGTTGAGAACTTTTGCATCTATATTCATGAGAGATATTGGACTGTAATTTTCTATTTTTGTAGTGTCTTTGCTGGGACTGGTATCAGGGTTGTGCTGGCTTCCTGGAATGAATTTGGAAGTATCTTTTCCATTTCTACATTTTGAAATAGCTTGAATAGTGTTGGTGTAAACTGTGCTCTCGTTGTTTGTCATAGTTCTCCAGTGAAGCCGTGTGGGCCAAGTCAGCCAAACCAAGCGTTGTTGAGTCAGATCCGACTCCTTTTTTATTTGGTTGGGTTTTTTTTTTTTTTTTTCAATTATCCTTTCAGTCTTTTACTATGGGTCTATTCAGATTTTCAGCATCAGTTTGTGTTAGTTTGTGCAGGTAATGTGTTCCTAGAAATTTGTCCATTTCCTCTATGTTTTCGAATTTGTTGGAGTGTAGGTTTTCACAGTACACTATTATGGATTTTTTTTTCAGTTGTGTCTGTTGTAATGTCCCCCATTTCATTTCTTTCTTGGGTTATTTGTATCCTTTCCTGTTTTTCTTTTGTCAGTTTGGTCAGTGGTGTTTTGATTTTGTTGTCTCTTTCAAATGACCAACCTTTGGTTTTGTTGACACTTTCTACTGTTTTTCTGTTCTCTGTTTCATTTATTTCTGCTCTGATCTTTATTATATTCTTCTTTATGGTAGCTATAGGCTTCTTTTGTTCTTCTCTTTTTGTTTGTTTGAGTTGTGTTGTTAGTGTTTTGATTCTGTCCTCTTCTTTTTTCTTGATGTTTGTGTTCTTTGCTATAACAGACCTGTAAGTACTCCCTTTGCTGTGTCCCAAAGGTTTTGTTGTGATGTGTTTTTACTCTCATTTGATTCTAGGAATTTTTTAACACTATCTTGGATTTTTTCCTACTACTTATTAATTTATAAGCAGGGTGTTATTCAATTTCCATGTATTTAATTTTTTTCCACGCTCTTCTCAATTTATATTTTGATGGTGTTTTTATCAGAGAAGATACTTTGTATTATCTCAATGTTTTGGATTTGTTGAGGGTTTTTTGTGACTTAAGTAGTGGTCTGTTCTGGAGAACATTCCCTGTGTGTTGGAGAAGAATGCGTATTTTGCTAATGTTGGGTGGAGTGTTCTATATCTATCTGTGAGGTCAAGTTGGTTAATTGTGACTTTAGATCTTCTGTATCTTTGCTGAGTTTCTTGCTAGATATTCTCTCCTTCATTGAGAGTCATATGTTGAAGTCTTCTACTATTCTTGTAGAACACTTATTTTCTCTTTTCAGTACTGTTAGAGTTTGTTTATGTACTTTGGAGCCCTGTCATTGGGTACATTGATATTTATTATAGTTATGTCTTCATCAAAGATATTGTACCTTTAATCGTTAGATAATATCCTTCGGTGTCTTTTCTGGTGGATTTTGTTTTAAAGTGTGTTTTATCTGAAGTTACTATTGTTAATCCTGCTCTTTTTTTGGTAGCTATTTCTTGATTTTTAAATAAATTTATGTCTTTGTTTTTAAGGTATGGATCTTGTAGAATATTGATGGATCCTGTTTTTCTCCTGCCACCTTGTCTTGTTATGGGTGCATTTAAGCCATTTACGTTCAGTGTGATTGTTGTTAGGTGTCAGTTTATTGCTCCTATTTTGTAGCACCGATGCTGTCTTTGTTCCTTTTTCTCTTCTGTGCTGAATCCTTTTTTTTTTGTTTGTTTTCTCTCCTAGATTTTGTGTTTACAGATAACTTTTTTTTCTTTTATTTTGATGGGAAGGTTTGTTAACTTTCTTTCTGGTTACCTCATCTTCCTAAGTTTTAATTGGTCTTCTATTACTTGATAATGCCTTGACTTCCTCTCCATTTGAAAATTCTATACTTACTCTGCTTATTCTTTCCTTTATTGTTCTGATATTGGTGACATTTACAGATTGATATCTATAGTTCCCTATTGTACATTTTCTAGTTTTGTTTTATCCTTGGGAATTTATTTTATAGCTTAGCATCTGGCTGATGCTATCTTATATACTAGATATAGGTTGTTGCCTGATGTTGGCTCTCTGACTGAAGAATTGCCTTTAATATTCTTGTAAGATTAGTTTGTATGCACTCTCATAAGTTCTGTTTATCTAGAAATGCCCTAATATTGCCATCATGAGTGACCAAGATATTTGTAGGATATATTATTCTTTGTTGGCAGTTTTTTTCTTTTCTTATTGCCTTCTTGCTTGCATGGTTTCTGTGGAGTAATCAGAGCCTAGTCTTTCTATGCTTCTTTGTATGTGTCTTTTCATTTTTCTCAAGGTTCTCTCAGTGTTACTTCATAGTGAGTGATTTTAGCAAGTGTTAATATGTGCCTTGGTGTTACTGTTTTAGGATCTATCCAATATGGGGCTTGTTAAGCTTCTTGGATAGTCATCTTTTCATCTTTAATGGTATTAGGGAAGTTTTCTGTCAGCAGACCGTCAGCGATCCTCTCTGTTTTCCTTTTTCTCCTCCTGCTCTGGAACTCTGACTACACATAGATTTTTGCTTTTTATTGTATTCTACACCATTCTCAGGGTTTCTTAATTTTTCTTCATTGTTTTCTCTGATTTTTCCTCAGGTATCCAAAGGTGTGTTTAAAGTGTCACTGATCCTGTTGTCCATTCATTTCTAAGAACTTCTACTGCACTGTCCATTTCTGAAATCTTGTTTATCTTTTGGATTTCTAGTTGCTGCTTTTGTATGACTTCTAGTTGATTATTTATTTTGACAGTTTGTTTCTGTATTATATTGTGAATTCTTCCATTATTTGGTCTGTGTTTTCCGTAATTTTATCTGTTTACTTCTTCAACTGTTGAAGAATCCTGTCAGGTAGCTCCAGTGTCTTGTTTCCTCTGGTGTTTTAATTTTATCACTCTCTGGGACCATTCTCTCCCTTTATATATAAAAATGTGTATGTGTATATATATATATATATCTATGCATGTGTATATGTGGGTGGGTGGGTGGGTGTGTATGTATGTATGTATGTATATATATGTTTTGATATTGTCTGTTATCTCTGGGACATTCCAGAATTATATTTTTCATTTATTGGTTGTCCATTTGATTGTTTCCTCCTGCTTTTTTGTTTTATTTGGTTATGTCTGGGCAGGCAGGTTGGGTGTGTTTTGTTGTTTGCTTATCTGTGGGCACAGTACTGCTCACCACATTGTATAGTGGACAGTGACAGTCACTCAGTTATGATGCAGCAGGGTGGGTCTAACATGGGTGGAGGGGTGAAGATGGATAGCTTGCAGAATTAACTGAAGGCAAATGAGAAAGGCTGGGGAGTAGCGCAAAAGTGGATCTGGGGAACCACATCAATACTCTTGGGGGTATGACACTTTTCACATGATCCTGGTAGGCAGGAGTGTAAGGAGAGTGTTTGATGTGCATGGTAAGTGGGTGGGGGAAAGAAGCAAAATAAAAGGGAGAAAGAATAGTAAAAAAATAAAAGGCAAAAACTTAAGTAAAGGAAAATATAAAAATAAAAAGATAAACAAAATGGTGATGTGGTAGGATTTAGCCGGTGGAAGTTGGGTAGATAGGTGAGGCTGTGTGCTGGTGCCTCTCTAGCCAAGTGTGTGGCCCAGCCTGCTGAAAAGTAGTGTGGGAGGCACACAGAGATAGGTGTGTGGGAGAAACTAAAGAAAAGGTGTGAAAGAGAAAAGAAACCATGAGATAAGTAAATATAAAATAATAAAACAATAATAACAAAAAATATGGTAGTGTAGTTTCTGGGAATTTGGGGCAGAGTAGAATTGAGGTGGCAGTGAGCTGATGTCTGTATCCAAGTATACAAAGTGGTCCATCAGGAAGACAAATATGCAGTGCAGCCCATAGGTTGGAGGGAGATATAAAAGGAAGAGGTTAAAGATAAAGAAAAGTGAAAACTTGGCACTGAAGGTGCTGCCCTTGGAGGTGGCACAGACCTGGGGAGGCTGTATGCTGAAGGCTGTATAGCTGAGAGTACAGTGCAGCCCATCAAGAAGGTGAGAATGGTGCATCAGGCCAGGTTGAAGGGAGAAAGGAAAGACAGGGAGGAAGAGAGAGAAGAAACAATAATAACAGCAACAAAAGAAAAGAAAAGGACAATGAAATGAAAACAAACTAACTAAATAAAGTGGCACTGAGAGCTGGTAAGTGGCCAGAGCCAGGGAGGCTGTGCACAGTGACTGTTCAACCAAACTGTGTAACACATTCCTTCCAGGAGGGGCAGTGGCAGGGCACACAGCTGGGTGGGTGAGAGAAAGGAAAGGAGAGAGAGAGAGGCAAGAAACAAAACAAACAAACAAACAAACAAAACAGACAATATCAAACAAAAAACAAAAGTAGAAACAAAAAAATAGCACTGAAGGGCTGGTCTGGTGTTGGCAGAGTGAACCTCAGTGGCAGTCAGGCTATGTCTTTCTGGTTTATGGGCACAGAATGGGAACCTTGTAAACAGAAGGATCAGGGTGGGAAGGCTTGCATCCCTGGTGACCAGGTGATCTGTCTACTGCTGGAGTTCCACAGAGTTGCCTTCTTTTACTCGCTGCCTACAGTTCTTAGTGACTGAACTCCAAAATGATGTATCTGAGTGGCAGTGATGTCTTTTCTTTCTGGTGGAGCAACTGTGACCCACTGACAAATGGCAGAAATCTCATACAGGGAAGAAGGTTGTGGGGTGGGAAAAATGTAAGAGGAGGACTGCCAATTAAGTTCTCAAACTCATCCTAGAAGTGCTAGATACCTCACTGCTGTATATCGCTACAGTCCCCTTCAAAGTACTCCCCTTGGGAAGCTATGCACTGATGCCAGTGCCTACTCCATCCTTCAATGCAATTTTGGAATTCTTTTTCTGGAATGACCGTCAGCTGTAGTCATATTACCCTTGATGTCCTGAATGTCATCAAAATGTCTTCCTGACAATATTTCCTTTATCTTTGGGAAAAGAAAAAGTCCTTGGGGATCAGATCAGGTCAGTAGGGAGGGTGTGCTAATACAGTTATTTGTTTACTGGCTAAATACTCCCTCACAGACAACTATATCAAACTTGCCACTGTGTGCAATGGCCATTCCAGAAAGCATTCTCAAATTACTTTGAAGGATGGACTGTGTGCTGACATCAGACCATAACTTCCCAAGGGGAGTACTTTGAAGGTGACAGCAGAGATATTCAGCAATGAATTATGTACTGATTAGAACAATGAAGTCTGTGTACTTAACTGTTCACAGACTTAATTGTTGGACCTCATACTCTGAGTTACTGAGTGCTCTGTCTTCTGTTGGGAGCTCTGTGAAGCTGCCTTATCATGTACCCTGTCTCAGTTCTTTGGCAGCTATAGCCCAAGATGAAGAATCCAGCTGTGTTCGTTGCTCTGGCATCTTCTCTCTGTGGCTCCTCTCTTTTCTGTTCACCGTCAGTGTCTTATTCCCTTCAGTGCTTGAATGAGTTATTTTTCCTGTCCTTGGTACTTAGGGTTCCAGAATTTATGCTTTGCCTGTTTAACATAGTTTTTTGGGTCTTTTTTGCAAAGAGACTGCATGGTGCGTCTGTCTATAGGGCCATGTTGGCTTTGTCTCTGCAACTGATTTAGCTGTTGCAGTTCCTGAAGTTTTTCTTGAAAATGATACACTTTAACTTAAGAAAGAAACCCTGATGGCGCAGTAGTTAAGTGATATGTCTGCTAATCAAAAGATCAGCAGTTCTAATCTGCCACGTGCTCCTGGAAAACTCTGGAGCACTTCTACTCTGTCCAATAGGGTCACTATGAGTTGGATTTGATCCAACAGCAGTGGAGTTGGACTTTGGATTAACTTAAGAAATCCCTGTTAGAATTAAACAATACTTAAAACAAACAAACAAAAACTATGATATCTGTTAAGTAAATAAAATCACTGAATCAAACCATTAGCCAAAAGTTCACACCAGATTTAGTCCATAAAGCATTATTGAGTTGTTGGGATTGGACCGTTGTAAACAGAACATCTTAAGTCATCAGGAAAGGCAATCTACTCTCAAAGTAGAGCAATATTTCTAATTGATCTTAAAATTTCAGTATTTTTAGTGGTATGTATAAACCAAAACAAACCTGTTGTTGGCTAGTCAATTCCAACTCATAACAGCCCATTGGACTGTCATAGATTGAATTGTATCCCCAAATAATGTGTCAAACAATTTGGCTGGGCTATGATTTCCAGTATTGTGTGATGTTCCTATATTTTGTAAATCCTGCCTGTATTATGCTATGAGGGAGCATGGGTGGCAGTGGTGTTGGTAGGCGGGACTCAGTGTGTATGATTGTATTGTGCCTTTAGGCAGTCTCTTGAGATACAAAAGAAAGAAGCTAGTGGTGAAATATGGAGAATACATACCACCAAAATGCAGAGCTGAGAGCAGAACACTTCCTTTGGAAAGGACCTGGGTGCCTGAGCCTCAGAAGTTCTCAGTCCAGGGAAAGATTGATGATGTAGAATCTTCCTATAGAGCCAACGGAGAAAGCCTTCCCCTGGAGCTGAAGCACTGAGTTTGGGCTTTTGCCTACTTTCTATGAAAAAAGAAATTTCTCTTTCTAAAGTCATCTGCTTGTGGTCTTTCTGTTATGGCGGTACTAGATGACTAACACAAGTTGAACTTCTCCGTAGAGTTGCCCACCTGGTGAATATGATCTACAGACCTTATAGTTAGGAGCCACAGCACTTAACCACTATGTCACCACGGTTCCTGTAATATGAATACGTGAACATTAAGCTTTGAGAAAGTTAAATAATTTACTAAGAATACACAGCAGCACTGAAATTAGAATGCAAATTTGATCCCTAAATCTAGGGCCTTCCTAGTACAACTTATTACATTCAGTGGTGAGTCACTGAATGAAAGGATCGTTAGGTGAGAAACAGGTGAAAATGTTCCTAGTTTGTATCCCAAGTGTTTTGGTATTGATTTTTAGTTAGTCATTAAATGGTACTAATTTAAAAAAAGAAAAAATTATTATCAACACTTCTAATACTATTACCAGGTTTCTGGTTTGAGGGGCTGAGCTTGAAAAATACAAGAAAGAGAACAGTGTCTGAGGAAAAAAGATATTCAGTTTAAATGTATTTGAATTATTAAACGTATTAAATTATTAAACTTATGGTGCTGGTAGTACATCCAGTTTATCTCCTGTCATCTAGTGACAAAGAAACTCTGGAAGTGACAGCCAGGTCCACTGAGAGAAAGTACCTTTTGGCTGTACTCTGTAAACACGGAGATCCTACGGTTGGTCTTTTTATGTCTTTCAGAATCAGAGAGAATGAATGCAGTGGGACAACCTTATTAATTTTTCAAATGTGCCAGCTGGACTCATAACTGGAAATTTTGCAGGAAGACAATAGCTGTTAATGCTTCCAATTGTTTATGACCTGAAAAAAAAGCTGTATCATTCATTCTTTAAAGGTATTATTGTTGTCCGTATTTTTCAATGGTGAGAATGCACATTTCCTATTTGTTATGATTTATAGTTCTGCATATCCGTGAATGGTAATAATTTTCCACAGGCAATGAAAGGAAAGAATTAAAAGAGAGTCGATCCCCTATCACATGGAGTAATGTTTATCTGTACTGGTAAGGATTCCCTCCCTCTCCTTTTTTTGGCAATTATTTTACTCTGCTTCTTTGATACTGTTATGAAATCAGCAGAATTTTTTTTCCCATTTGTGCTTTGTGTTATGTAAAGCAATTATCTGGAATAAGGAAACTGATTTAAAAAAAGGAAAATGCAAAGTACATATGTAAAGTTATCTTGTTACTATAAATTATCAAATGTTTCCAGCCACAGAGATCTAGTTTCTATTGATATTTATCACTGACTACTTTTATAATTTGCCTTGAATATATGTGTTTAATAAGATGTCTTTTGGTATTAATAAACATGTGAACTAGGATTGTGATTATTCCATGTGGAACAGAGAATCTGTAGTTTTACAGATTGTCCTTGCGTGCTGGATTAAACACAAGTAAACAGCTTTTATTATAAGTGTGTTAGGTAATCTATACAGATGATTTTCTTTAACTCTCTATTTTGATGTAGCTAATATGTGTTAAAGGAGCCCTGGTGGTGCAGTGGTTAAAGT
The DNA here is from genome assembly GCA_028571685.1 of Heterohyrax brucei. Classification (NCBI taxonomy): domain Eukaryota; kingdom Metazoa; phylum Chordata; class Mammalia; order Hyracoidea; family Procaviidae; genus Heterohyrax; species Heterohyrax brucei. The sequence continues at coordinate 94,999,878 of CM053146.1, forward strand.
GCTTGACTGCTAACTGAAAGGCCATTGGTTTGAACCTACTAGCTGCTCTGTTTGGGAAAGACATTGCAGTGTGCTTCAGTAAAGCTTTACAGCCTCAGAAACCATATGGAACATTTTACTGTGTCCTCTAGGGTTGCTGTGCATCATAATCCACTCAACAGCAATGGGTAGTATATATTGAGGTGTCTAAATTTTCTAGGGTCACGATGAGTTGGACCCGACTCGATGGCACTTGGCTAGGTTGGCTGGCAAACATGCTACTGAAATGTTAGAGCTTTTACACCACCATGGGAAAGCAGTTTTATCCTCTTTAAAATAGGTTTCTGAAGCAAATAAATTTTGATCTTGTGATTGTATCTTTTGCACTCAAGAACTGAAGTTTTCCAGTTTAAATCTTTTTTTTCTCTTCATTCAAAACAGCAAGTATATATCAAGTCATCAACTTTTCATACTGACTCACAACACATGGTTTCCTTTACGAGTTCATCTGAAGGTCATTGATGTTTTGTTTTCCAAGCATTTTAGTCTCATTGTATGTTGTACACTGATACAGAAGTTTAATGCAGGATGATGAAATTAAAAAAAAAATTACTGTGATTAAGTCAAAATTTGATGATGAAAATTTTATATAAAACTTCAGGCAATTTTACACAGCAAAAAAAATACATACCTTACATTAAATATAGTAGCTTAATAACATCTAGGCTTTATTCTGTACTTTAAATGTGCACTGTCACACATTTCAGATGTTATTAAAATATTTTCTTTGAAACAAAACTTAGAAAGCACACATGATGTGAAACATATAAAATGAAAATTATTTGTAATTGACTTTGGATTCAGTGACAGTCACAGAAGCAGAATGTCTGTGTTGTTTGTACAACATAACACCTTATTAATGTTCTTAGGTGGCAATTGAGCTCAGTCATCATGAAATTTAACTGCAGGGTTTGAAGCAGGACTTCCAGCTGGTTTGGTTCTGTTTGACTCCCTGGTGATAATTTTCATTTTCAGCCCAAATAAATTGAAGCAGAATCTACATTTTAACAACATCCCTAGTAATTCTTATGTACAATAAAACTTGAAAACAAATGCCTTGTTGTTGTTGTTAGGTGCTGTCGAGTTGGTTCTGATTCATAGTGACCCCGTGCACAATAGAATGAAACACTGCCCAGTCTTGTGCCCTGTCCACAATCGTTTTTATGCTTAAGCCCATTGTTGAGGCCACTGCGTCAATCCATCTTGTTGAAGATCTCCTTCTTTTTCACTGACCCTCCACTCTACCAAGCATGATGTCCTTCTTCGGGGACTGATCTTTCCTGACAATATGTCCAAAGTATGTAAGATACAGTCTAGCCATCTTGCCAAGGAGCACTCTTGTACTTCTACCAGAACAGATCTGTTTGTTCTTTTGGAGGTTCATGGTATATTCAACATTCTTCTCCTATATCACAATTCAGAGACATCACTTCTTCTTCTATCGTCTTTGTTCATTGTCCAGCTTTCACATGCATATGATGTGGTTGAAAATACCGTTAACTTGGGTCAGGCGCATTTTAGTTTTCAAGGTGACATCCTTGATTTTTAATACCTTAAAGAGATCCTTTGCAGCAGATTTTCCCAATGCAATGTGTCTTTTGATTTCTTGACTGCTGCTTCTATGGGCATTGGTTGTGGACCCAAGTAAAAGGAAATCATTGACAACCTCAGTCCTCTCTCCATTAATGACAAAGTTGCTTACTGGTCCAGTTGTGAGGACTTTTGTTTTCTCGATGCTCAGGTGCAATCCATACTGAAGGCTGTGGTCCTTGATCTTCACCAGTAAGTGTTTCAAATCTTCACTTCCAGTAAGTAAGGTGGTGTCATCTGGATAAGGCAGCTTGTTACTGAGTCATCATCCAATCCTGATGACTCGTTCTTCTTCATATAACCTAGCTTCTTGAATTATTTGCTTGGCATAGAGATTGAAAAAGTATAGTAAAAAGATACAACCCTGACACACACCTTTTTGGACTTTAAACCATGCAGCTTCCCCTTGTTCTGTTTGCATGACTGCGTCTTCACCCATATACAGATTCCTTAAGAGCACAATAAGGTGTTCTGGAATTCTCATTCTCCACTATGTTAGCTGTAACTTATTAGGATCCACACTGTCAAACGCCCTTGCATAATTGGTAAAACACAGCCAAACATTTTTCTGGTAGTCTCTGCTTTCAGCCAAGATCCATCTGACATCAGCGATGATATCCTTGGTTCTACATCCCCTTCTGAATCCAGCCTGAAGTTCTGGCAGTTCCTCTTTAATATACTGTTGCAGTCGCTTTTGAATGATCTTGAGCAAAATCTTACTTGTGTGTGATATCAACGATTATTGTTCTGTATTTTCCACATTTGATTGGATCACCTTTCTTTGGAATGAGCATAAATATGGATCTCTCCCAATCAGTTGGCCAGGTAACTGTCCTCCAAATTTCTTGACATGGATGAGTGAGCACTTCCAGTGCTACATCTGTTTGTTGAAATATCTCAGTTGATATTCCATCAATTCTTGGATCCTTGTGTTTTGCTAGTGCCTTCAATGCAGCTTCAACTTCTTCCTTCAGTACCATCGGTTCCTGATCATATGCTACCTCTTCAAAAGGCTGAACATCAACCAGGTCTTTCTGGTATAATGACTCTGTATATTCCAACCATTTTCTTTTGACGCTCCCTAAGTTGTTTAATATTTTCCCTGTAGAATCCTTCACTGCGGCACCTCAAAGATTGAATTTTTTTTCCAGTTCTTTCAGCTTGAGAAATGCAAAATGTTTTCTTCCTTTCTGGCTTTCCATTTCCAGCTCTTTGCACATATCATCATAATGCTTTATTTTGTCTTGGCATCCTGCCCTTTGAAATCTTTCGTTTAGGTCCTTTACTTCACCATTCCTTTCTTTTATTTTAGCTGTTCAATGTTTGAGAGCAAGTTTCAGAGTCTCTTCTGACATCTAATTTGGTCTTTTCTTTCTTTCCTGTTTTTCTTAATGACTTCTTCTTCTCTTCATGGATGATATCTTTGATGTCATTCCACAGTTCATCTGGTCTTTAATCATTAGTGGTCAGTATATCCCTCCTGAGTTTAAAAATCATCTGTACTTGAGATGGTTTTTAAACTCAGGAGGGATATACTCAAGGTCATATTTTTAACTTGCGGACTTTTCGAATGCATATATATATTGTTATGTAAGAATTAGCTGGGGATCTTGTTGGAAACTCTGGTGGCATGGTGGTTAAGTGCTTCATTCGCTAACCAAAAGTTCAGCAGTTTGAATACACCAGGTACGCCTTGGAAACTGTGCAGGGCAGTTCTGTTCTGTCTGTAGGGTCACTGTGAGTCAGAATTGACTTGATGGCAGTGCGTTTGGGGATCTTGTTAATCTGTAGATTTGGATTCAGTGTATCTGGATTATGTATGCAAATTATTTGAACTGGAATGAACCATGCTGAAGATCTGATTTAATGCTCTTATAGAATCCTTTCAGTGTTGGACAATACCATTCCCTACATATGCACTATCTGTGTACAATGGCAAAGAGTTCCAGACATCCTGAAACCTGTAGATCATTATGATTGTGGAAGGTGTGATAGGCTTTTCAGTTTCTTTGATGATTGTGCACTTTAGTTATTTCACTCTCCAAGTGAGCTATTTGGAAACAATGGTGGTGTAGTGGGTTAAATGCTATGTCTGCAAACCAAGAGGTCAGCAGTACAAATCCACCAGGTGCCCCTTGTTAACTCTATGGGGCAGTTCAACTCTGACCTCTATGGTCACTATGAGTTGGGCTGCACTCCACAGCAGTGGTTTTCTTTCTTTCTTTTTTTTTAAAAATGAGCTGTTTACTTTTTATTGGTGGAGTTTATTTTCATCTTCACATAAAAATAGGAAAGGAAATAATTACACTGCCATCAAATATCCAAAATAATGTGTTTTAAAAATTAAAAAAATAATTGTTTCATTGAGACAAGCTTCACCAAAACCATTTTTAAATATTCACCCAAAGTTGTGGTTAAAATGTTCTTAAAGCAATATGAATGCATTTCTGAATGCTTATGATACCCACCCAACCCAGTGTCATTGATAGGAAAGAATATTAATGAGATTAGTTCTATGTGTTCCAGGCTCCAGCATTATTTTCATGTAGCCAACCACCTCACTTTAAATGGCTTTATTTAAGAGTGAATTGTGGAGAGCACACCTTTGGCTGATAGTGACTTCTGTAGATTAGTTAAAATGATTTTAACACAGCTAATTTTAAGATCACCGTGTGTGACAGAGAAAAAGGTATTGCTGCATCCTTTAATTGTTCCTATGTTTAGATAAAATGTTTGAAGATTAATAAATACAGAAGTATAAAACAATAAAGCCACTAAAATGCATCTTACTTATGAGATATGTCTGTTAAGTGAGGTTCTGTGCTAAGTAGTTTCTTATTATTATGGGCTGGGAAAATAAGAAATAAATAAAAGAATTATATATTTGTATGTGTTAAGTATATGTCTTAATATGTGGACTATTTTAAATTGGGATCACTTATTGATTTAAAAAATCAGATGGAAATATTTAAGCATATTTTAAAATATGTGATCATTAACTGTTAAATGTTACATTAAATCAGTATTTTCTGGGTTTTTAACTTTGATCCACAGATGATCTTCAGAAGATCTGCAACTCTTTGAAATTTTTTATTTTTTATTTAATATGACTGAGTGAAAATGTACATTCCTGTGTAAATTTACATGCCCACCTATATGCAGCTTCCACTGCTCTCCCTGTCTGGTAACAGCACACTATTCCTCTCTGCTCCGTACATGTCTCATCCTCCCAAAAGCCTCCCTTCCCCTCCTTTCCACCCACTCTCCTTCCTCCAGCCAGAGGTCAGCAAGATGATATCCTAAAGATGTATAGAACCATAAAGTGCATCCAATATATGGTCACTCTGCATCGCCAAGTACAATCCATTCCTGTCGGAAGAGTGGACCTTCGTTATGATTTATGGGTAAGGGCAGCATCAGGGCCGGGGGCCAGGCTCTCAGGGGAACCCTGAAACCACTGGACCATCAATTGAGCTCTTTTAGTGGAGATCTCAAGATGCACCCCTTTTTATTCTTGTGTTGCCAGTGAGACTCATCTCTGTGAGCTCCATCGTGGCTATCACTGGTGGTGGCCGGGCACCATCTGGTTCTTCCAGTCCCAAGTCGATGTAGGCACCCACTGATGTGGATCTCTCTATCTTCTAGGTAGTCCTCAGTGAGCATCTGTTCCTGCTGAGTTGGGACCATTTGCTGCGTCCTTGGATGGCAGCTTGGCAGCTTTTAAGACCCCAAATGCCACTCACCAATGTGGGGTGCAGAGAGCTCTCTTAGCAAAATGCTAGTTGTGCCAATTAGCCTCGATTTCACCTAAGAGCATGGTCTCCTGCTCCCTGCCCCAGCTACTCTGTCCTTGCAATATTGGGTTAAGATGGAAGGAGTACTCAAGTTATGCTGAAGTCCTCTTAATGTTGTTCTTGTTTCTAATGTGTGCTATCACCGATTTCTCCCAACTAGATTTCTAGCAACTATCTAATCCAAACTCTCCCCGCCTTGCTCTCCCTCCCTCCCTTCCCTTGCAGCTGTCAAAGAGTCATTTCTTCTATACACAAGTCTGTTTTTGAGATCTTATCGTAGAGGTCTCATATAGTATTTGTCCTTTTGTCGCTGACTACTTTCACTCAACATAATGTCTTCCAGTTGAAACCAGGTTAGGAGATGTTTCCTGGAATCATCATTATTCTTTATCATTGTGTAGTGCTCCATTGAGTATATGTACCATAGTTTACCTATCCATTCTTCTGTTGTTGGGCATCTGGGTTGATTCCATCTTTTTGCTATCGTGGACTATGCTGCGATAAACATTCTGGTGCATGTGTCTGTTTGGTGTGAAAGGCCTTGAATCTGTAGGATATATTCCAAGTAGTGGAATTACTGGGTCAAATGGTATATCTATATCCATTTTTTTAAGGAAGCGCCAGATTGCCTTCCAAAGAGGCTGGACCATTTTGCAACCCCACCAACAGTGTAGGAGGGTTCCACTTTCTCCACAGCCTCTCCAGCATTTGTTGTTTTGTGTTTTCTGGATCATGGCCAATCTTGTTGGGGTGAGATGGTATCTCATTGTCGTCTTGATTTGAATTTCTTTAATAACTAAAGATCATGAACATGTCCACATGTGTTTTTTGGCTGCCTGGATCTCCTTTTTAGTGAAGTGTCTGTCCATCTCCTTTGCCCATCACTTAACTGGATGGTTTGTCTTCTTCTTATTGATATTTTGTAGTATCTTATAGATTATGGAGATCAGACGTCAGTCTGACATAGAGTTGCCAAATATTTTTTCTCATTCTGTGGGTGTTCTTTTAATTCTATTAATAAAGTCTTTGGATGAGCAAAAGTGTTTGATTCTTAATAGTTCCCATTTATCTATTTTCTCTTCTGTTGATTGAGGTTTCTTTGACAGATTTTGGAGACTGTCCTCATTGTGTATTAAAACTTCCATTGTTGTTCCTACCTTTTCTTGGATGAGTTTTATTGTTTTAGGTTTGATACTCAGGTCTTTTATCCAGTTGGAGTTGGTTTTTGTATAAGGTGTAAGATATAGATCTTGATTCAGCTTATTGCAGATGGATAACCAATTTTGCCAGCACCATTTGTTGAAGAGACTGTCTTTACCCCAGTTTAATGTCTTAGGGCCTTTGTTGAATATCAACTGTTCATAGGCAGATGGTGTCATCTCTGGGGTCTCAATTCTGTTCCGTTGATCCATCTGTCTGTTCTTGTACCAGTATCAGGCTGTTTTGACCACAGTTGAAGTGTAGTATGTTCTAAGGTCGGGTAATGAGAGGCCTCCCAGTGTGTTCTTCTTCTTTAGTAGTACCTTACTTATCCGAGGCTTCTTCCCTTTCCAAACAAAATTGGTGATTTGTTTCTCCATCTCATTAAAAAATGATGCTGGAACTTGTATTGGGATTGCATTATATAAATAAATTGCTTTGGGTAAAATAGACATTTTCACAATGTTAAGTCTTCCTATCCATGAGCAGGGTAGGTTTTTCCATTAATCTAAGTCTCTCTTAGTTTCTTGTAGTAAGGGCTTGCAGTTCTCTTTGTAAAGGTCTGTTGTTTCTCTGGTTAGATTAATTCCTAGGTACTTTATCTTCTTAGGGGCTATCGTAAATGGTATTGATTTGATAATTTCCTCCTTAACAGTCTCGTTGTTGGTATAAAGGAATCCTACTGATTTACTTATGTCTGTCTTGTATCCTGAGACTTTGCTGAACTCTTCTGTCAGTTTGAGTAGCTTACTTATAGATTCCTTGGGGTTGTCTGCATATACAATCATATCATCTGTGAACAGGGAGATTTTAACTTCCTCTTTGCCGATGCAGATGCCTTTTATTTCTTCGTCTTGTCTAATTGCTCTGGCTAGAACTTCTAGCACAATGTTGAATAGGAGAGGTGACAGTGGGCATCCTTGTCTAGTTCCTGATCTCAAGGGAAAGTCTTTCAGTCTCTCTCCATTCACGATGATGTGGGCAATTGGCTTTGTATACACGGCTCTTATTGTGTTGAGGAATTTGCCGTCTATGCCCATTTGGCTAAGAGTTTTTAGCATGAATGGGTGTTGGACTTTATCAAATGTCTTTTCTGCATCAATGGACAAAATCAGGTGATCCTTGTCTTTTGTGTTATTTATGTGGTTAATCACATTAATTGTTTTCCTGATGTTGAACCAGCTTTGAATCCCTGGTATGAATCCCACTTGGTCATGATGGATTAGTTTCTTGATATGTTGTTGTATTCTGTTGGCAAGAATTTTGTTGAAGATTTTTGAATCTAGGTTCATGAGTGATATCGGTCCGTAGTTTTCTGTCTTTGTTGGATCTTTCCCTGGCTTAGGTATCAGGGTTATGCTAGCTTCATAGAATGAGTTTGGGAGTACTCCATCCCTTTCTACACTGTGAAATAGTCTCAATAGTATTGGGGATAACTCTTCTCTAAATGCTTTGTAGAATTCTGCCGTGAAGCCATCTGCACCCGGACTTTTTTTGGTTGGCAGTGTTTTGATGACCTTTTCAATCTCTTCCTTTGTGATGGGTTTATTAAGTTGTTCTGCTTCACGTTGTGATAATTTGGGTAGGTGGTATGAGTCAAGGAATTGTTCCATTTCCCCTAGGTTTTCAAATTTGTTAGAGTGCAGTCTTTCATAGTATTCTGTTATGATATTTTTGATTTCTGTTGCATCTGTGGTGACAACTCCCCTCTCACTTCTAATTTGGGTATATTTGTTTCCTTTCCTGCTTTTCTTTAGTAAGTTTAGCCAGTGGTTTATCAATTTTGTTGATCTTTTCAAAAAACCTGCTTTTGGTCTTTTCAATTTTTTCAATTGTTTTTCTATTCTCTAATTCATTTAGCTCTGCTCTGATCTTTATGATCTCATTACTTCTGGTGCCCGAGGGGTTCCTCTGTTGTTCTCTTTCTACTTGTTCAAGCTGTAGGATTAGTTCTTTAATTTGGTTTCTTTCTTCCTTCCAGATGTGTGCATTTATGGAGATAAACAGACCTCTGAGCACTGCTTTGGCTGTATCTCATAGGTTCTGGTAGGAAGTGTTTTCATTCTCATTGGAATCCATGAATTTCTTTAATTCATCCTTGATGTCCTCTATAACCCATGTTTTTTTGAGCAAGATGTTGTTCAGTTTCCAAGAGTTCCACTTTTTATCTATGTTTTTTCTGCTATTGATTTCAACTTTTATGGCTTTATGATCTGAGAAGATGCTTTGCAATAATTCAGTGGTATGGATTTTGTTGAGCGTTGCATTATGGCCTAACACATGGTCAATTCTGGAGAATGTTCCATGTGCACTGGAGAAGAAGGTCTAGTTGTCTACTGATGGGTGGAAAGTTCTGTATATATCAATGAGGTTTAGTTGATTAATTGTGTCAACGAGGTCTTCTGTATCTTTACTGAGCTTTTTTCTAGATAATCTGTCCAGTATTGAGAATGGAGTATTGAAGTCTCCCACTATTATTGTGGAGTCATCTAATTCTCTTTTGAGTATAGTCAGTGTTTCTTTGACGTATTTAGGTGCTCTGATGTTAGGTGCATAAATATTTAATATAGTTAAGTCTTGCTTGTGTACTGAACCTTTCAGCAATAAAGAGTGTCCATCTTTGTCCGCGATGGTGGATTTGACATTAAAATTGATTTTGTCTGAGATTAGAATCGCCACCCGTGTTCTTCTTTGTTCATTGTTAGCCTGATATATATTCTTCCATCCTTTAATTTTCAGTTTGTTCCTATCTTTAGGTCTCAAGTGAGTTTCTTGGAGACCACATATGGATGGGTCATGTCTTTTGATCCAAGATGCCACTCGATGTCTCTTTACTGGAGCATTCAGTCCATTCACATTCAATGTAATTATTGATAGGTATGTGTTCAGTGCTGCCATTGTGATATGTTTATTTTTATGTTGATGTTTTCTCTGTTGTTTTTATTAGTCTGTTCTGGGACATTCTTTTTTGTGAATTGATTTTTCACCTTTTTCAGAACTGGTTTTGTAGTTCTTGAGACTCCTTTGTTACATTTCTTGAAGTGGTATGATACATCTTTGTTGTGCTTTACAGCTGCCGCTATGAGCCCCCTTAATAAACTATATATAAACCCAATTTTAATTACTACCAGTCTTGTCATTTTCGTCTTCATCTGGGAGGACTATAACAACTGTCGTACATCCCTCTTTTTAATATGATGGCACCATAGTTTTCATGATGACCACTGGATTGCTTCTTTCTGTGTTAAAGCTGTGATTGACTTTGGAGCCTTCCCTAACTGAGTAGGGTTTTGAGTAGTGTGTCATTCTAAAATACAAAGTTAGTGGTTTCATTCTTCTAAGCCCACGCCAAGAACCTCTTTCAGTATTTTTTGTAGTTCGGGTTTGGTTTTTACAAAGTCTGAGTTTCTGTTTATCTGGGAATGTCTTAATTTCATTTTCATATTTGAATGATAGTTTTGCAGGATATATATTTCTTGATTGGAAGTTCTTCTCCTTCAAGGCTTTGAATGTGTCATGCCACTGTCTCCGTGCCAGCATGGTTTCTGCTGAGAAATCTGAAGACAGCCCACAGGGTTTCCCTCTGAATATTAGCTTTGCCTTGAGTCTTGCTGCCTTTAAGAGTTACTGCTTACGTTTCATTTTATTAAGCTGGATTATAATATGTTTTGGAGTCTTTCTTTTGAGATCTATATTGGGTAGCATACAATATGCATCTGAGATGTCTATATTCTCTTCCTGCATGATTTCTGGGAAATTTTCTTCCAGGAGCTCAGCAATGATACTCTCTGTGTTCTCAGGTGTCTCACCCTATTGAGGGACTCCAATTAATCGAAGGTTGTTCCCCTTAACAGAGTCCCACATGCTTCTTAATGCTTCTTCATTTTTCTTGTTTCTTTTTTCTGATTTCTGCTCATAGATGCTGGTATCAGTAGCTCTGTCTTCCAAGTCAGAAATTCTTTTTTCCATTTGTTCCATTCTGTTTTCTTGGCTTTGCATGGAAGTTTCTATGTCTTTGATTTTCTTCTTCATCTGTTGGATTTCAGAGTACTGGTGTAACATCAGATCAAACAGGTTGCTTAATTTTTCATTTTGTTCTGCTGCATTTTGTATAAGGTCTAGAAGGGCTCTGTATATAATCATTTTGTATTCACTTCCTGATGCTTTAATAAAAGTTTCTTCATCTGGAAAACTCCTCGGTTGCTTTGTTTGGGAGCCTTCTGAAGCCATGGATGATTTCTTGTATACCACAATTGTCTGTTGCTTTTTGGGTCCCATGTGAGTTAGTAGAGGCTGGAAGGGATACTGTGAGGATAGACTGCAGATGCTTCTCTGGGCTATCTTCAAATGTAATGCAAAAGGTATCTGACCACTTCCCAAGTCAGTCAGGTTTGCAAGTGTAGAGGTCCGTTTTCTCAACTGGCAAAGTAAGCACCACTATATCCAACCCCAGATGATAGAAACTAGCTCAGAATGCAGCAATGCTACTGCCCTGTTGACTTCCACTGACAAGGCCTAGCCTTGGGTGACACTGTGTAGAGTACTGCTTTTCTGGTAGAAAAGCACTCTCCTGTGGGCAGGCTCTGGCTCCCAAGCTAAGAATTGGGTCCAGCTGTGGCCACCATATCCAAGAAGGCGTCCTCCACACAGGCAGCAGATAGAGGTATAAAAGTACTGAGAGGTAATGATTCCTCTGCTTTTGTTTCAGGGCCCACAACGTAGGTGGCACTGTATAATTTACTGTCCTGTTTGCAGGCACTGGCTCCCAGGCTCAGAATGAGGTCCCGCTAAAATCTCAGTACCAACATGGCGTCCCGCACACTGACTGCATAATTCCGTACAAACCCCGCTGAGGCAGAGATAAGACGACAGGCCCATAGTGGCTAGGTTAACAGAGTCCTAAGCCTGTCTCTCAAAACATCGGAGTTTCACTTGCCTATCCCCTCAAGCAGTGCGTCTGCGTCTAGACGCTAGGCAAGACCCAGCTCTGGCCCCCAGCCAAGACAGAGGAAAAAGAGTCAAAATAGTGCATTTACCTTCAGTCCCTGAGAGCCAGGGCTAGCCAGGAGCGGGAGTCAGTTAAAGAGAGGAGGTTTTTCGCTCAGTGGTATGAAGTCGAAAGTAACAGCCCTGTGCCGTGTCCTGGGGCTGATTAGGTGATCTGAAGGCTCTGTTTGATTATCAATTCAGGTCTTAGTTTCCAGAAGGATATAAGGAAACGTGTGCTTAGTCCGTGACTTGACTCCACCCTCCAAGTCTTTGAAATTTTAATAAAAAATGTTGTGTTTTTGTATACATTTATCTGGAAAAAAACTGTCCTTAAATTTTTATCTGCTTAGAAAACGTATGTGACCAAGAAAAGGTTAAAAACTACCGCCTGTTCTATCCTGATTATTCTGTGTTATTAAGAAAAATAAAACTAAAATGTTGATGTAATTATTAATTCCCAAAGACTTAGCAGGAAATAACATACCATATCAAATTACCAAAATGTTCAATGTAGGAAACAGTGTAGAAAACAGGAGCCCATGGAAATGTGAAAAGAGTTTGCTATCGGCCTAGTGACCAGAGCATAGAGAAATATGACTGTAAGTCAAAGACAATAAATTCATTCAAATATTGCCTCTCCATTAGGAAGAACCTAATTAAGAATGAGCACAATTTCACAATATTTCATGCAATCTGCATTTCCTTTGGAATTGATTCTTTCTATTCACTTTAATTGATATTGTGCCATTTAATTAAAAAACAAAACAGTATCATCTGAGAAGTATTCGTGTGTGAGATTGTTGGAGGTGATGAATAAGCTACAGTAAAGGAGAGACTCAGATATCTTATTTCATAGTGACTTTGGATTTTTCTGTTTTAATATTTAATGATAACATTTTGTATAATTATTGCAAATTTAATTTCAACAATTAACAGTAAGAGCAAAAAGCCATTATAATGTCCTTTAAAATAATACTTATGTTTAACAAGGTTTTCTTTTTTATAAAATTATGTTTCAAGTGAAAGTTACAATTCAAGTCAGTTTCTCATACAAAAGCTTACGTACATATTGTTATGCAACCCTAGTTGTTCTCCACATACTGTGACAGCACATTCATCCTCTCCACCCTGTATTTTCCATGTCCATTCAACCAGCAATTTGTCCCGCCCTGCCTTTTCATCTTCCCTATAGACAGGACCTGCCCAGTTAGTGTTCTGTATCTACTTAACTTGAGAAGTACACTCTTTGCTATTATCACTGTATGTATTGTAGACCAGTTCAATCTTTGTCTGAAGAGTTGGCTTCTAGTATGGTTTTGGTTCTGGGCTAACAAAGTCTAAGGGCCATGTCTTCCAGGGACCCTCCAGTTTCTAGACCATCCAATCTAGTCTTTTTACTAGAGTTCAGTTCTGGACCCCACATTTCTCCTACTCCATCAGGAATTCTTTGTTGAATTTCCTGCCAGGGCAGTCATTTGTGATAGTCAGTGAAAGTGAGGAAGACTCTCAGTAAGATGGACTGGCACATAGTGGTTGCAACAACGAGCTTAAGCACAACAATGACTGTGAGGATGGTACAGGACTGGGCAGTGTTTCTTTGTGTTGTACATAGGGTCGCTGTGAGTCAGAACCAACTCAAAGATACTTAACAAGAGCAACAACAACTTGATGCCCTAGCATACTTGAAGAACCTTTTTCACAAGGTGCTACTTATTATTTGAGAAGACATTCTGCCTCCTTTTTAGTATGGGAAGGGCCATATACTTACTTTTTGACTTTAAAAGGAAGATTTCAACATGCCTCACACCACTCAACTCCAGTGGAAGGAGCCTGAATTCCAGTCAAATTGATTTCCTACCCCCCAACATGTGAATATCTTACCACTAAGTCCAGAATCACTGACACTTTTCCCTCACTAGGCACAATCAGCATAATCTCATCAATGTAACAGACCACTGTAGAAAAAGAATTCAGTTGATTTTCCTGTAGGCTAAATTGTGACATAAGACTCGAAAGTTGATGTTTCTGAGGTAGGACAGTTAAGATGTATTATCGATCTTGTCAACTGAAGGCAAAGTGCTTCTGTTGTTCCATCAAAAGCAGAATTTTGCAAAAGAATTGGTCAGGAGGGCAGAGCCAAGAAGGCATACTAGACACATGTCTTATCAATTCCCTCTGAGAACTAAGACTCGGAATGATACTTGAGTGGAGCATTCTAGATACTCAGGGAGCCCTAGTATACGATATAGAGTTGTCAGATTGGACTATGCACCACTAAACAGGAAACTACTTCTCTTTAATATAAGACAGTGCTTCCTGAGCCATACTTCTCCTCACTCACAATTTGGGTGGACTGCATGAACTGATGGGTTCTTTGTTATCTGGGAGATGGGAGATGAGCATGAGCTAGCAAATACATGGAACTGCAATGCTAAAGTAAACAGTGTACAGCACAGCAGAGAGACATTGCATGTGATGGCCACCTTTTGAGAGCCTGACCGCTGACTGAGAGGACCACTGCCCCTCCTCCCTCTTTTGTCTGAGCTGTGTCATAGATTCTGCTGTTTCACAGTGGGAAGGGCAGCTCAGCCAGGATGCCATCTTGGTCAGCTGGGAAGCAGAGTTATCCCAACTGGAGGACTCAACAGGGGCTAATTCCCAAGCTGAGAAACAGTGCCAGTCCAGAAAGCACTTTTCCAGCAGAAAGGCTGTGTTTAGGACAGTGTTACCTTATGAGTGGGGCCTGGCTGAGGATTTTAGCAAAGCCATAACCCCTCTCTACTTTGAACTACGTCATAGCATCTAGGGACAGCTGAAGAAGTACTTCCATTGTCAGCTGGCAGGCAGAGCGTGCCACTTCTGGTGGCCTGACTGATTTCAGCAGCTGTTGAACAGCTCCCAGCTTTTTATAATAAGACTGCCTGGAGAAATAACTGCTGAACACCCTGGTGGCATCTCCTGTAGCCTTCACTGATCCACACCATAGGGTCAGTTGATGGCCTCCCAGTGACTGCATAAGTAGGACACCATCTTTGCCAGCCAGGAGGTAGAGACTGCCACCCCGGAGAGTTGACTGGGGCCAGTCACTAGAGTACACAGAGGCAGCTGGTGACCAGCTCCCTTCTCAGAACTACACCTCAGCTCCTGTTGGGATAACACCAGAGACACTGAACAGATGACATGAAGTCAACAAACAATTGCTAACAATATAAAAAGTCCACCATGACTCTGGAAAATTCCCAAAATAAAGAATCAAAAAACTTCCCAGATAAAGAAGCCTTTCTGAACTATTGGAGTTTGAGCACAATGGAATTGTATATAGAGCCCTCCTAGAGATTAACTGCAATTCAGCAGAGTAAAGTGAAAAATTAAGCAAGCTCTTTGAACTGATAGAACATTAGTGAGTGATCTGCAATTCAGCAGATCAATAACAAAATTTCAGAATTAGTTCAATTCAAAGCTGAAAGAGCAGAATTAAGGAGATAGAAGTCAGATTCAGTGACTTTGAGGACAGAGCAACTGACAGGAGCATTTATAAGGTGAAATCAGTGAAAAGAAATAAGAAAAATGAAGAAGCATTAAGAAACATGTGGGACTCTATTAAGAGGAATAATCTATGAATAACTGGAGTTATTGAACCAGGAAGGAGACTGGAAAACACAGAAAATATTGTTGTTGAGTTGCTGACAGGAAATTACCCTGAAATTATGGAAGAAGAGAACACAGACTTCCAAGATGTGTATCAAACACCATGAAAACTAGAAGCCAAAAGAAAGACACCAAGATGTATTATAATCAAGCTTAATAAAATGAAACATAAGCAGAAACTTAAAGGCAGTCAGGCTCAAAGCAATGCTAACATTCAGAGGGAAGTCCTGTAGGGATTTTTCTGACTTCTTGGTAGAAACAATGTTGGCAAGGAGGCAGTGGGATGATATGTTCAGAGCCTTGAAGGAGAAAAACTTCCAACCTAAAGTTATATATCCTGCAAAATTGTCTCTCAATTATGAAGGTGAAATTAAGACATTCACAGATAAACAGTAGCTTAGAGACTTTGTAAAGACAAACCAAAACTACAAGAAATACTGAAAGAAGCTATTTACTTAGAAAAACAAAACCATTAAGTGTATATTTAAGGAGACAATGCTGACACAGCATCCGGAATCCTACTCAGTCAGGGAAATCACAAAACTCAATCAAATCTACAATATAAAACAACAGAACCAGTGATCATATCACAAAACTATGACACCATCACACTAAAAAGAGGAATATAATACAGTAGTTATAGTCATTTCAGATGGAGAGTAAGTTAAAAAGATATGCAGAAGTTAAAATTGTTTTGAACTAAGATTATTAAGAAGGATGTTAGTGGTAGCCACAAAGCACAATAACAATGCAACATATCAAAACAGAAATGTAATACAGAAGTCTCAACAAACACAAAACCAACACTGAAAGAGATGTAAAGTCAACCTATAAAGAATGGCCCAGAACAGAATATTAAGAGCAACATGGAAAACATCAACACAAAAATAAATACATCAAAATGACAGCACCAAGCACATACCTATCAATAATTACACTGAATGCTCCAATAAAGAGACAATGAGTGACATCTTGGATAAAAAGACATGAGCTGTCTATATGTTGCTTACAAGAAATACACCTTAGACTCAAACATGTGAACAAACTGAAAATTAAAGCATAGAACAATATATACCAAGCTAACAACATACAAAGAAGAGCATGTGTGGCAATACTAATCCCAAATAAAATACATTGTATTGTAAAATCCGCTATCATGAACAAAGATAGTGACTATTTATTGCTCAAAGATCACTGCACAAGCAGGCTTTAACAATACTAAATATCTATTCACAATACTAAGGCATATAAATACACTGAACAAATACTGACTACATTGAAAAATGAGACAGATCTCGCCACAATAATACCTGAAGACTTCAACATTTCACTTTTAGTAATGGACAGATCATCCAGAAAAAAGCTCAGTAAAGAGGAAGATCTTATTGCAACAACCAACCAACTAGATCTCATCAACATATACAGAAGTTTTTATCCATTAACAGATAAATACACCTTCTTCTCCAATACACATGAAACATTTTCCAGAATAGACTATATGTTAGGAGGTAAAGCAAGTCTCAAAAAGTCCAAACCACTGAATTATTGCAAAGCATCATCTCCGACCATAAAGCCATAAAAGTCAAAACGAATAGCAGAAAAAACATAGACAGAAATTTGAACTCACAGAAACTGAAAAACACGTTGCTCAAAAGGCCATGGATTATATATCAAGGATAAAATAAGGAAATTTATGTAATTGAATAAGAATGAAAATACATCCTACCACAACCTAAGGGATACAGCTAAAGCAGTGCTCAGAGGTCAGTTTATAAGTACACACATCTGGAATGAAGACAGGACAAAAACCAAAGAATTAACCCTGCAGCTTGAACAAGTAGAGAGTAACAGAAGAACCCCTCAGGCACCATAAGAAAATAAGTAATAAAGATTAGAGCAGGACTAAATGAATTAGAAAATAGAAGAACAATTGGAAAAATTAAGAAAACCAAAAGCTGTTTTTTTTTAAAAGATCAACAAAATTGGCAAACCACTGACTAAACTTACAAAAGAAAAATGAGAGAGGAAACAAATAAGTTGGAATAAAAATTGCAATGGGAGATGTCACAACAGACCCAACTGAAATCAAAACTATCATAACAGAATACTACAAAAGGCTGTATTCTAATAGATTTGAAAACCTAGAGGAAATGGGCAAATTCCTAGAATCATATCACCTACCAAAAGTATCATAAAGAGACATACAACAGCTTAATAAACTCTCACAAAGGAAGAGATTGAAAAAGTAATTATAAAGAAACTACCAACCAAAAGAAGTCCTGGCCCAGATGGCTTCACTATTGTATTCTACCAAACTTTTAGAGAAGAGTTATCGGCACTTGGCTGGTTGGCTAACTCTAATACAACTGAGACTATTTCACTGCGTAGAAAGGGATGGAATACTCCCACATACATTACATGAAGCCAGCATTACAGTGATAACAAAGTCAGGGAAAGACCCCACAAAAAAAAGAAAATTACAGACCACTATCACTTATGAACCCAGATGTAAAAATCTTCAACAAAATCCTTGCCAGTAGAATTCGACAACATATCAAAAAACTAACTCATTGTGACCAAATTGTATTCATACCAGGGATGCAAAGCTGGTTCAACATCTGAAAAACAATGTGATCAACCACGTAAGTAAAAATTCAGATAAGCATCACCTGATTTTGTCAACTGATGCAGAAAAGGCATTCAGCAAAGTCCAACACCGACTCATGTTAAAAGCTCTGAGAAAAATCGGTATAGAAGGCAAATTCTCCAACATAATAAAAGGTATCTATGCAAAGCCAAGTGTCTACATCATCCTGAAGGGAGAGACCATGAAAGAATTCCCCTTGAGAACGGGAGCTACACAAGGATGCCCACTCTCACTACTCCTGTTCAGCGTTGTACTAGAAATTCTAGTCAGAGCAGTTAGACAAGATGAAGAAATAAAGGGCATCAGCATGAGCAAATGAGAAGTAAAAATACCCCTATCTGCAGATGATGATTGTATAGACAGAAAATCCTCAGGAATTCATAAGTAGGCTACACAAATAGTTCAGCAAAGTATCAAGATATAAGATATACATAAGTAAATCAGTGGGACTCCTTTGTACCAACAAAGAGGTCATCAAAGAAGAGATCACCAAATCAATACCATTTACTGTAGCCCCCAAGAAGATAAAATACCTGGGAATAAATCTAACTTGAGGAATAAGAGATCTATACAGAGGGAACTAGAAGAGCTTACTGCAAGAAACCAAAAGAAATTTACATAAATGGAGAAACCTACCTGCTCATGGATAGGAAAAGTTAACATTGTGAAAAGTTCTATTTTACCCACAGTGATCTCCATATACAGTGCAATCCCAATACAAATTCTAGTGTAATTTTTTATTAAAATAGAGAAACAAATCACCAACTTTGTTTGGAAAGAGAAGAAACTTCAGATAAATAACACACTACTTAAGAATGGGAACACAGCGGGAAGAATCACAATACCCAGCCTTAGAACCTATTACACTGTCACAGTAGTCAAAACAACCTGGTACTGGTACAAAAAAAGACATAGACCAACGGAACAGAGTTGAGACCCCAGAGATGCCACCATTCTCTTATGAACAGCTGATATTTGACAAAAGACCAAGATTTTAAACCAGGGTAAGAATGGTCTCTTTAACAAATGGTGCTTGGAAAATTGGATATCCGTCTGCCAGAAATTGAAACAAGACCCGTATCTCACACCTTACAGAAAAACCAACTCAAATTGGATCAAAGACCTAAATGTCAAACCTAAAATGATAAAGATCATGCAAGAAAAAATAGAGTCAACAATGGAAGTTTTAATGTACAGTTAGAGAAACTTCAAAATCTGACAAAGCATGATTAGCAAAAGAGAAAATAGATAAATGGGAACTACTAAGAATCAAACACTTTTGCTCATCTAAGGACTTTAACCAAAGGATTAAAAAAATGACTCGACGGCATTTGGCTTGGCATAGAATGGGAAAAAATATTTGACAACTACATGTCAGACCAACGACTGATTTCCGTAATCTTCAAGGTACTGCAAAATATCAACAAGAAAAAGATAAATAACTCAGGCTATGGACAAAGGAGATGGAGAGACATTTCACCAAAGAGGACCTCCAGGCAGCCAAAAGACACATGAGGAAATGATCACGATCATTAGCTATTAGGGAAATCCAAATCAAAACTACAAGGAGGTACTATCTCACCTCAGCAAGGCTGGCCGTAATCCAAAAAGAGAAAACAACAAATGCTGGTGAGACTGTGGAATGACTGAAACTCTCCTACACTGCTCATGGGACTGCAAAATGGTGCGACCTCTATGCAAAGCAATTTGGCACTTCCTTAAGAAGCTGGAAATAGATATACCATTTGATCCAGTAATCCTACCGCTCGGAATATATCCTACAGAATCAAAGGCAGTCACATGAACAGATACATACACACACGTTTACTGTAGCACAGTCTACAATAGCCAAAAGATGGAATCAACCCAGATGCCCAACAGCAGATGAATGGATTAACAAACTATGGTCCATATAGTGTATGGAACAGTATGCAATATAAAGAACAATGATGATTTTAGGAAGCATCTCACAACCCGGTTTCAACTGGAAGACTTTATGCTGAGTGAAATCAGTCACTGGCAAAAGGACAAATACTGTATGAGACCCCTACTATAAGGACTTAAAGATAGAGTTATGCACAGAAGAAAAGAATCTTGGACGGCAATAAGTGTGGGGAGGGAGAGAGAGAACTGGTCATAGGTTAGATAGTTGATAGAAATTTGGTGAGGTGAAAGCAGTGACAGCACACAGTAGAAAGCAGATCAACTTAACGGAACTTCAACATAAACTGAAAACTCTTCTAATCTTAACCCAATATTACAATGATAGAGTAGCAGGGGTGGGGTTCTGGGGACCATGCTCTCAGGGGACATCAAGCCCAATTGCTGTAATTGGCCTATGACTAAGAGAGTCTTTTGCACCTCATGTTGGTGAGCGGCACCCGGGGTCTTAAAAGCTAGCAAGCTGCCATCTGTGGTACACCAAATGGTTACAACTCAGCCAGTACAGATGATCACCAAAGGACAAGAAAGGCATGAGGGAAAAAGAGACCAGAAGACAGAAGGACCCATGTGTCTGGGTGACTATATCAATGTGTGAGCAGAACCAGACAGTGCCCGGCCACTAGCAATGATAGCCGTGATGGGGCTCACAATGTTGAGTTCCAGTGGCAACACGAGAGAAAAAGGAGTGCACCGCAAGAACTCTACTAAAAGACCACAGCTGATGGTCTGGCAGCCTGGGTTTTCTCCTGGTTGCATGGCCCACAGACCTGCTGCTGCCTCTGACCAGAAAATATTACTGGCCAACTTCTTGGACAGGAATGGACTAGGGCTGTGGACACAGTGTAACTGTATTGTGTGTGTACTTTATGGTTCTATGCGTCTATAGGATGTTGTCCTACTAGCCTCTTACTAGAAGGGAGAGGAGAGTGTGGAGACTAGGGGACAGGAGAGTGTTAAGAGGATATGACATATATAGAATGAAGAGGAGGAGTGTGCTGTCACTGGGCAAGGAGAGAGGAAGGAGCTGCAGATAGGTGGGCATGCAAATTTTACTTGGATTGTATACTTCCACTTAATCACAATTGAAAAAAAAAAAGAAAAAACATTTGCCAGCCCAATAGTTGCATACTAGATATCAGGAGACGTATTAATTTGTTCAAGCTGTGAAGCTACATTTGGAGCAGCAGTTGCAACTGCAGTCACTCTCTGCTTAAGTTTATGGTAATATACTGTCATTTGCCAAGATCCATCTATTTTTTGCACAAGCCAAATAGGCAAATTGAATGGAGGTGTGTGATGAGAATCACCACCCCTACATCCTTGAAGTCTTTGGTGGCAGCAGTAACCTCTGAAATTCCTCCAGTAATTTGATATTTCTTTACTATTTTCCTAGGTAGGAGCAGTTTTAATGCCTTTCACTTGGCTTTTCTTATCATAATAACCCTTATTCCACTGATCTATAGTTCAGTAGGAGGGTTCTGCTAATATACTTGAGTATACCTATTCCACTTATGCATTCTGGAACTAGAGAAATCGCTACAGGGTGGATGCACTGCGAATGAACCTAATCTAAGATTCCATTAATAACCTGATCTTCACTTGTCCTCACCCTTACTGGTGGGCTGCAGCGACATTTTGGATCTCTTGGAATTTGTGTCATTTCAGAACCAATATCCAGTAGTTGGCACTTGGCTTTGGCGTTGGCTTTGGCATCCAGTAGTCCCTGAAAACTTGGTTATTTCCTTTTCCCCAGTGAACTGTCACTGTTGTAAAAGGCCCTTTGGGGAAGACTGACAGAATTATTAACAGTATAAATTTTTGGCAATGTAGTGGTATCCTGTCTCAGGGGAATCTGGCCTCCCCTTCGTTCAAGAGGTTTTGGGTCTTCAGACTTCCTGGAGTCTGGGAATTGATTGAGGATCCATGACTGTATTCTGGTGATTTAAGTGAGACTACCATTCACTTGACCTAGGATTCTTCTGCTTGTGTAGATCAAGTAAATGTTTATTAGATTTCCCATCTATTTCACTCCTAGGGATGCTGTAAGTAACCAATACTGTAAGTCCATATGAGTTAGAATATTTGGATTACTGCTTTGAAACTGTTACAATAATCACCCTCACTTTGTCCTTGTTGACTGAGTGCCCTACCATCCTGAGGTCCAGTTATCCCCATTGTAGTTGTGTATATTCAGTCAGGGCAGCTCCCACTGTCAAATCTAACTTACACTGACACTTACACAGCCTTCAAGGATGCTGGGCTGCCCTCCACATATTTGTTCCTTACCATTATGATAAAAAGTTAGTCCTCTGGGTACTCCATGTGTAAACTTGTGATATAAACTGATCAGTTCACTCTAGCATGTCAGTTTCCCTAAGCCAAAGAGCTCCAAAAACTTCAAATCTAAATCCAGGGATTTGAAGGAAAGGAGGAGGGCAGACAAAAGAGTGAAGTAAGCCCACTCATTTTGGCCACCATTCTATGAGTCAACAAGTGTCAGGTCTATTTCTGAAATCATTTAAATCTAGTCAGACTATGAAGGCAGGTTTGATATTTCAACTTGATTTAGTGTAGGCCATCATGTAATCCATACCATTCAAAATAAACTATTATATCCTTTCCTAATTGTCTGGTGCTGAGACACTGAACAAAAATCCATGTTCATTCAGGTTATACCAATGAACAGATATTGTTCCAACTTTGTTTTCCTTGCACTGTTATGCCTAACTCTTAATAGCCATTCCCCTACATACTCCCTAGCTTTCTGTTTATACTCAGTAGAAAAGTGAAGCAGTTCTTTTGAAGTGTAGTGTACCTCTTCCTGAGTCACATTTTGTGCTTTACTTTCTTGGGATTACTGAGACTGAAGTCTAGTTATAGATCTAGAAGCAAAGTGGGTAGTGGATGTGGGCTGTGGGAACATTCAGCAGTGTCTTGTAAAGCATCTACATCAGACAATGTTCCAGGCATCACCTCAGGTGGTATCTCAGAAAAAAGACTCTTGAGTTAAGTTGGGTTAGTTTCATTGTATGGTACTGGAAGTGTAATAGTTTTCTGGGGGAAGATGGCTTAGCAGACAAAGATGGAGGGATCTCTTCAGATGGGAGTAAAGGGGCTAGTGCTGCTAGCAGGAGTGATTTTAGGGACTCACTGTGCCCGGCTTCCTGATTATCTGCCCATATGTTCCCATCCCAAGTTTTAGGGTTCCATTTCTTCCCAACCAATGCCTTTACTTTAATTTCAGACACTACTCAAATTTGGGAATTAAACTGGCATTGTAATCTAGGTACTGTTATGATAAGACTCTGGGTTTGATTTTTGGCAATATCAGCTTTGTTAACTACAAGAAATAAAACTTTTTTTCATGAAGAGTAAGAGAGTACATAATACTGAAGAATTCACACAACTTGGTCAGAGTAAAGTTACAGAAACTTCTCAAACATCCAAATGTCCTGAGGGACTGAGCTACTGCTGGGCTGAGGGCCTGGGGGCCATGATCTCAGGGCATGTCTAGCTCATTTTATATAACATAATCTGTAAAGGAAATGCTCTACATACAACTGTGGTGAGTAGTGTCTAGGACTTAAAAGCTTCTGGGTAGCCAACTGGTCCCAGCCTGTTTGGAGCAAGGGAAAATGAGGAAAACCAGAGACACAAAGATTAGTACAAAAGACTAATGAATCACAACTCCCACAGCCTTCACCATACAGAGCCCAGAACAAATGTATAGCGTCTAGTTACTACTTCTGACTGCTCTGGCAAGGATCACAATAAAGACTCCTGGATAGAGTTGGAATCAAATGTGGAACAAAATTCAAATTCACACACATACATGCAAAAGACCAGCCTTAGTGATTTGACAAGACTGGAAAAGCTCCAATATGTCCCTTCAACACCTTTTCAATTCATTCATGAGCTTCACCCTTCAGCCAAAGATTAGATGGGTCTATAGGGCCAATACCAGCACATATAAAGAATATGGTTCATAGTTAAATCATGTATATGAGACTAATGGACACACTAGCCCAAAAGCAAAGATGAGAAGGAAGGAAGGGACAGGGCAGTTGGTTGAGTGGCAGCAAAGAATCTGGAATGAAGAAGGGGAGAGTGTTGACACATCAGGGGTTGGTAACCAACATCTAAAAAAAAATTATGTATTAGCTGTGTAATGAGAAAATTATTTGTCCTATAAAGCGCAAGTTAAAAAAAAAAGCCTTCTATAAGGGCACAAGTGGCAACTTTGAGGTCTTTTATGTAGTGCTTGAGCTGTGATTCTGAAGCATTGAGCTCATCTATTTCTTTTACCACTTTAACTAAAACAGAACTAACCAACTAGCTTGTCTATGCTTCTCATTCTGACAAAATTGTGGAAAAGTATCAAATATGGTCCTCCTGAGCCCTGCTCCTCACCAATTCTTGATCTAGTGTGGTTATATTTTATGTATTAATGTTACCTTCTCATGCCAAGGATTAATAGCACCCTCTTTACTACTGGAGCTAGATCAGCAATGCCTTTAAATCTAGTCAGACTTGAGAACCAGTTTAGAACGCACATCCTTATGATTTTGATACTCTGGAACCAAATGTCTTAGGCTATATAGAAATGTCTTTGCTCTATAGAAAAGCAAAACAAGTAAAGGATGTGTGTGTGTGTGTGTGTGTGTGTGTGGAGAGAGAGAGATATACCTTAATGAAATGGCTCATTTGTTTGCAGAGGCTGGCAAGTCCCGTGTCCATGGCTCATGCATCAGGTTGCAGGCTTTGCTTGACTCAGATCTCTGGGGGCTGATGAATGCAAGATCAACAGGTAAGGTGGCAGGTGCCGTCTCACATGCTGCAAAGGTTAATGTCATCTCAAGATTGGCAGGTAAAATGCCAGGCCTTCAACTTAAGTCCTAAGAACTGAAGATCAGATGAAGACAAGTAGGATACAGGGTGCAGAACAAGCAAGCAAATGTTGCCAATATATCCATATACATACTGAACTCCCAGGCCTCACCATTGAGGAAACCCCCCTCATGACTGACTGACTAATTACATGAGAGCACATCATAGAGATGACTACTTATTACATAACTGAGAAATTATATCAAATTACATGACTGCCAAACCACTGAGAATTAGGGCCAAGCCAAACTGATACATAACCAGAACTATCACAGACACTAACATCAATTACTATTAAATTTGGGAAAGAAGAGATTAAGTTCTTTTCTTATTTTCATTGTGTTGGATTAATGAGAACAGAAGTCAAATGGCAGAGGACAAAGTAAAAGTTGGGGACGGAAGGAAGTGAGGATAACTGGAGTCAAAAGCACATTTCTCCAAGAATTGCTCACAGACACACCTTGCTAAACATTTTCCTATATGATTTTACCAAATGATGCATATAATTCATCTGGAGCCTTAATAATTATAAGCATACTTAATTATTTAATATATTTAATTTAATTCTGACTTCTGTGATCTAGTGCTATGAAAAATTAAGCATAAATATATTGTTTATATCATCCTAATAAACAAAAGAGATAAGGTGACTTTACACTAAAGAAAGATCTGCTTTTAAATTTCTCAAGTAAGCTTTTATTAGGGAAACATTTCTTCAGAATGTAATCTATGTTAAAAATGTGTCTGCAATAATAATTACATAGAAAAGTGTTCAAAGTGACGTGGGTCTCATCATAACATTTTGAAAAATGTTAATTCACTGAGGAGTCAGCTGGTAAATTATGACACTAGTGGGAAGTACAGCAAGTGCAGAGATTCCTCTAGTGTTAGTGTAATCTCTACAAATTTTTTCTCTTTGATACTACTTGTTTGTAAGTTTAAGACCATTCCTTGTTCCAAGCAGAGCAAATAGATCTTCCCGTTTCTTCCACCCATTTTTTTATAACAAAGTTTCTTAATAATATGATTTGATAGTTTAATAAATAGTATTTCATGCCTGAAGTTCTAAATTATGATTTATTCATGAAATACTTCAGATTCTGTTTATGCGTTAGCTTAGACTTTATGTGGGTTGCATTTGGTAATGATCCACTTCTTTTTGTTTTCACTCTTAACCAGACTCTAACTGTAGTTTCCCATTTTTGAGCAAATACATGACATTTTTTTGTACCGTCTTTGAAATGGCACAGTTCAGTGAAGCTGACACACTGGTAATAAACCTCTGTGGGAAGTGGGAATTCTTGTGAAAGCATACCACGAATTTGTTTGGGCTAGTGCCTTTGAAATAGTTCAAAGTGAGGGCTTTAAAACTAAATCATGAACATCCATTTTGAACTTTGTTTATGTGAGGGTGAAATAATTTGGTTTTGTGAGGCAGAGACTGTGCAATCTCAGCCCCTTAACAACTCTGATCCTCACTCGTCTCATTCACAAAGTGAGAAAGTTAGACCGTGTGACTTCTTTGGTCCCTATAGCTCTGTGATTTTATGATTTGCCATTTTTCTTCTTTATGACTTGAATGTGTATAGGCAAAAACATGTCCATGGTATAGTTCTATTCCCAGGACATGTTGACTCTTAATAAACAATTAATTGAATGAATAAATTAATAATAATTTAAGAAAGTTAGCGTAACATAAGCCTTTGTATCTTTGACCATAGTCTTCTGTTTGGAACACCTTTTCTCCAGTTCTTCACATAGCAGGCTCCTCATAACTCTTATTAAAGATCAAATGTCATCTTCTTTAAGTTGTTGTTTTTGGCCACCTGTCTCAGGCAAATAGTGGAAAATCCTTTATATAAAAGGCCAAATTTAGCCCTAAAGGACGTGTGTGTAAAAGTTCTTTGGAAGATGTATTTCGGGAAAGTTATTTAGTGACCCTAGTATTAATGAACACATTATTTTGACATACTGTATTAAGTTGTGTTGACTTAAATAGAGTTAAATATGGAAGGAATTGAATATTCAAATGTAGTGAATGGAAGGAAGTGAGGGTAACGATTGATTAAAAGAGCATTCTTTTGAGATTAAGCAGTAATTGCAGATACTGTGTTTGCTGTTTGAAACATGCTGATTTAAGGAAACTAAATTTTGGAAACATTTGAACTGATTATTACACAGAGTCTGTCAGGGGTTGAACTGTGTTCTCCAAAAAATATATGTAGCAATTTAGCTAGTCCATGATTCCTGGTATTGTGTAATGTTCTTCCATGTTGTAATTCTGCCTCTATGATGTTAATGAGGGTGGATGGTCAGCAGTTGTGTTGGAGGGGCAGAACTCAGTGTATAAGGTTGTTTTGTGCTTTGAGACAGTCTCTTGAGATATAAAGGAAAGAAGCTAGCAGAGAGTTTCAGGAACCTTGTACCATGAAGAAGCTATGCTGGAAGTTGAGCTGGTGCTTTGGAAAGGACTGAAGTCCGTGTGCCCCAGAAGCTTCCAGTCCAGAGGAAGATTGACAACAAGGATCTGCTTCCAGATACAACAGTGAAAGCCTTCCCCTGGTGCTGATACCCTGAATTTGGAGTTTTGTCCTACTGGACTGTAACAAAGTAAAGTTTCTCTTTTTCAATCCATCCACTTATGGTATCGCTGGTACAGCAGTACCAGATGGGTAAAACCGAGTCTTTATGATACATTAAAAGTTCATTCTATTTTTTGTCCCTTTGTTCAGCATCTATGACAAACAATCAGTAAAAGATCTATATTAAAGGGATAAATTTAATCCTATAAAATCAAGCTAGTTATTGTGATGGTTAGGATTCACTAAGTTGTGAGTTTCTCAGACTTTCCTTGCTTTTGGCAAACTGGGAAGTTTTCAGGAGAACTGGCAATTTTGTAAAATGAACCTCAAATTGACTTTGTCTCCTGGTTTTCTCATAGTTAGACTTGAGTTATTTAAAGGATGATCACAGACATGAAATGCCATGCTCATGTTAAGAATTTTGTATTCTGTGTATTGTGATGGGATATCACTCTGTCTATTGCAAGAATCCAAAAACCTATTCTTGTCTACCCCAATTCCATCCCTGTATCACAGAAAGGAATCATATGAAATAGCAGTGGAGTCTCATTTTATGAGAGGAGGTGTGTATACACAGAAATTGGTCTCAGTCAAAGTAAAATTTATCCGTTTTATAAAAGGAAGCTACTAGATAGCAAGAGTACTTTGGAAGCCATAGAATATGACTGGAAAGTGTGGCCCCATGAGTATGAAATATGAGGAATAAAACAGCATAACTCAGAAAGTTTAAAAACCACTGGAGAATATTGATCAGGGAGTGGTACGACCTGACGTATGATTTGATATGGTTAACTATAAAGGCAAAAGAAATTCAAGGAGATTATTGAAGACTACTAAAATCATCTGGGTAAAAAATGTAATGTAAACTAAGGTGTTATTAGTGGAGGTCTTGCAAAGTAGTTGATTTCTAGATATATTCTGAAGATAGAGTAAATAGAGTTTGCTGATAAGTTGGACATGGAATACTAGGGAAAGAGAGGATTCAAGAATTACCCTAAGGTTTTCAACTTGAGAAAGTGGAAGATGGAGGTTTTATCTTCTAAATGAAGAAGGTATTCAAAAGACAAATTTAGTAGAACAGCTCATGATTCTATTTGGATTAGTTAAGTTTGTTACACCTAATAAATATTCAAGTGAAGACACCAAGTAGGCATTAGGATATAGATTTTCAATTTGAATACATAATCTGGACCCGTTATGTACATATAAAAGTTGTCCGATTATAGAAGGTATTCATTACCTAGAGAGTTAGTGTAGATAGAAAAGATTAGACAATAAGAACTTATCTCTCTAGGCAGGGCCAAGATGGCAGAATAGCCAGATGCCTCCTCTGCCCTTCTAACAACAAAGACCCAAAGAATGAAAAAATCCATTACATATAATACCCTGGGAGCCCAGAACATCAAAGCCAAGCCAGCCAAATGCTGTTGAGTCCCATCCGACTCATGCAACCCTAGGAGGGAAAGTTATAAATCAGACTGAACAATGGAGAAGGAGGAAGAGGATTCACCAGACCTGATCCTCTGAGAAATGGCTGTAGCCAGCATGGTGAACTGAGCGTGACAGAGGGAAGACATCCTCTCCAGCAGGAGGATCCACTTGCACCTCTAGAACTAGTGAAAAACAGCACAAGACCATCAAAACCTAAGTCTTTGTGTGTAACTTACCCACCATGTGCAGGTCTAAATCTTTCATTTGGCATAAACCTCTCCCCCTTCTCTGAGCACTTCCCCATCCCTTCACTGCACTGTGCCCAGCTCTGGAGCCTGATGCCATTAAATGGAGCTAGAAGTAGGGCTCCTTAAGCCTATCCTTAGCCATTCTCTGAGACTTGGAAAGGGAACAATTTAGCAAGCAGGGGAAAAAGGGTAAAAAAGAAAAATCCGCTGACTTTCCTGAGTCTGAAACTCAGGGCAAAAAATGCTATTATACCTGGATTCAGACAAAAGGGGACACATCTTCCTCATGGGCACTCAGGGATGGATGTCAGCCCTCTGCCTTTCTCAGCAGCTGTGGCCAGATACCTGTGCCTACAGCAATCATTCCTGCCTATCTAAGATGATAGGTGAGAACATGCACGACACACTTGGAGACTGACTTCCTGGACACCTGAGCTGAATCCATACAACAAAAGTAAGTGGACTCTTGGGCTTGTGTGTCTAGTAACCACCTGGTGACAGGTATTAGAGCTTCAAAGGCAGCAGTAACTAAATTATCACACATGACCATGCTATTTAGACATTTGAAAACAAAATAAAATAAGAAGCTGGAACACAGTCAGCAAATGTAAAATAAATAAATATGATTTACCGATAGAGACAACAGTCAATTTCAAATCAATTAAAGAGGCAGATCATTATGACTTCAGGGAGCTCTCAAAACAATGATTCAAATCTTCCAGGGGAAAAGAACTTCCTGGAATTATCAGAGATAGACTATAAAAGATTAATATTTAGAGCTATTCAAGAGATCATAAATTTATATAAGGCAAAATGCAAGGGAACATAATGGCAAATTGAACAGGCTGAGAGCACAGAGTAGCAAGAATTAGAAATTCAGAAGATTAATGATAAAATCACAGTATTAGAGAACTCAATAGAAAGCCAAAGGAGCAGAACTGAGGCCAAATTAGTGAGATTGAAGATGAAGCACATGGCATTAATGTATTTGAAGAGAAATCAGATAAAAGAATTTAAAAAATCAAGAAACACCAGGAATTATGTATGCCTCTATAAAGAGGAATGATCTAGGAGTGACTGGAGTACCGTAAGAGGAGGGATAATAGAAAATAGAGAGACAACTGTTGCAGATTTGTTGACAGAAAACTTTGTTGATCTTATGAAAGATGAGAAGATATCTGCAAGTACAGCCAATTAGGTTCATGAAGTCATCCTAGAAAATGTGCGACATACCTCATTGTTGAATACCACTATGGTCACCTTTGGTGCAGTCCCCTTGGAAAGTTCTGTACTGACGCCAGTGCCTAGGCCACCCTTCAAAGCAATTTCGGAACTCTTTTTCGGGGATGGCCATCAGAGCTGTTTTTGTATTACTCTTGATGTCCTGGAAGTCATCGAATTGTCATCCTTTCAATATTTACTTTGTTTTCAGGTAAAGGAAAGAGTCACTGGGGGCCAGATCAGGTGACTGGAGAGGATAATCTAATACGGTTATTTGTTTACTTGTTAAAAATTCTGTCACAGACAACTACACAGTTAAATTCATAAACTTGCCACCTTGCCAGCATGTGCAATGACCGTTCCAGAAACAGTTCCAAAATTGCTTTGAAGAGTGGACTAGGTGCTTGTATCAGTGCATAGCACCCCAAGGGGAGTAATTTGAAGGTAACTGTAATGATGCTCAGTAATGAGGTATGTAGCACTTAGAATAATTATTTCTGTGGACTTATTTGTCAGATCTCATATACAAGGTGCTCATCAAACTCCACACAAGGTAGATTCCCAAAAGAAACACACCCAGACATTTTATAATCCAGCTTGCCAAAACTAAAGACAAGGAGATGATTTTGAAACTGGCTAGGGGGAATTAAAAGAAAACTGCCATGGGGTCAATTCCAATTCATAATAACCCTACAGGACAGAGTAGAACTACCCTATATAGTTTCCAAAGAGTACCTGGTGGATTCGAACTGCCAACCTTTTGTTTACCAGCCATAGTACTTAACCAGTACACTACTAATTGTGATTGAGTGAAAGTGTACAATCCAGTTCAAATTTGCGTGCCTGCCTCTGTGCAGCTCCTACTGCTCACCTTGCCCAGTGACAGCATACTCCTCTTTTCCATTTTATACATGTCATATCCTCTTAACAATCTCCTGTCCCCTCTTCTCCATCCTCTTCACTCCCCTCTAGTAAGAGGCCAGTAGGGCAACATCCTATACGTGCATAGAACCATAAAGTACACACAAGATATGATCACTCAGCGTCCCTGAGTCCAGTCCGTTCCTGTCAAAAGAGTTGACCTCAGTAATAATTGATGATCAGGGGCAGCATCAGATCTAGGGGACATGCTTGCAGGAGAACTCCCCGTTCTTCAGACCATCAATTGTGGTCTTTAAGTTTTAGGGTTTCAGAGCTATCAGGATTTTTTATGAGTCAGAATCAACTCAATAGCTGTAGGTTGAAACTGGCTAAAGATAAACAAAAAATAACCTAGGAAGAGGAAAGGAAAATAAGTTAAGACCAAGCCTGTACTACTCGGCAGAAACCATGCAACCAAGAAGACAAGGGGAAATATAAAAAGCCTTGAAGGAAAATAATTGCCAGCCAAAATTGTATATTTGGCAAAACTGTCTTTCACATATGATGGCAAAATAAGCACATTTCTAGATAAATAGAAATTTAGAGAATTTGCACAAAAACTAAACCAAAGTGACAAGAAATACTAAAGAGAGTCCTTTGGTTAGAAAATCAATAACATCAGGTAACAATGCCAAGCCAGAACACAAAACAAAGCAACTAGATTTCAACCCAAAGAGGGCATCACAGAAATAAATCAAAGGCAAAACACTGAAAATAGGGAAACAGAGGTGTCATTATATAACATTATAACAAAAAAGAGGAACTTAAAATGTCATGATTCTTTCATGTAGAGAGGAAGTCAAAGTGATATAAAGAAATTAAGGACTGTTTTAAATTTAGAAAAATAGGGGTAAATATTAATGTAACCACAAAGAAAACTATCAAAATAAAAAAGAAGAAAAACATGAAGTCTCAGCAAGTGCAAAGTCAACAACATTGAAAAAGATGAACAGAAAACACATAAAGAAAAAAGACTCAGTACAGAAAATTAAATGAAACAAAAGAATTGTCAACAGTGCACAAAAAAGACATCAAAATGATCCTGCTAAACTCATACCTATCAATAATCACAATGAATATAAATGAATTAAATGCATGAATAAAGAGACAGAAAGTGGCAGATTGCATTAAAAAACATGGCCCATCTATATGCTGCCTTCAGGAGACATATCTTAGACTCAAAAATACAAACAAATTAAAAATCAGAGGAAAGAAAAAAATACATACCAAGCTAACAACATTCAAAACAGCAGGAGAGGCAATATTAATCCCTAATAAATAGACTTGGAAGTAAAATCCATCACATTAGACAAGATAAAACATTATATAATGATGAAAGGGTCAGTACTCCAGGAGTACATAACCAAGTTAAATATCTGCATACCCAATGACAGGACCACACAATACATAAAACAAATACGAACTGTACTGAAAACAGAAATAGACATCTCCACCATAATAGGTGACTTCAACACACCACTTTCAGTGAAGGACAGGACATCCAGAAAAAAAGCTTAGTAAAGATGTGGCAGATCTAAATGCAAAATCCACCAACTTGACCTCATTGACACATGCAGAACACTCAGTGCAACAGCTGGTAAATGTCCTTTCTTTTCCAGTGCATGTGGAACATTTTCCAGATTTGACCACATGTTAGGCCACAAAGCAATCATTAACAAAATTAAAAATACTGACACATTATGAAGCATCTTGTCAGGCCATAAAACTGTAAAAGTAGAAATCAGTAACAGGAGAAAGGGGGAAAAAAATCAAACATATGGAAACTAAATGACTCTTTGCTCAAAAACTACTGGATTACAGAAGAAATCAAAGACAGAACAAAGAAATTCATAGAATCAAGTGAGAATGAGAACATATCCTTTCAGAATCTATGGGGCACAGGAGAAGCAGTGCTTGGAGGTCAATTTATCTCAATAAACATACATATCCAAAAAGCTGAAAAGACTCAAATACAAGAATTAACCTTACAACTTGAACAAGCAGAAATAGAGCAGCAAAATAATAAATAATAAAATAAATAATAAATAAATAAATAATAAATAAATAATAATAAAATAATAAAAAATAATAAAAGGTACAGCAAAACTAAATGAATTAAAGAATAGAAAAAGTATCTCTGTCTGCAGATGCGGTGGTCTTATACACAGAAAACCTTAAAGAATCTGCAGAAAACACTTCTGGAATTAATAGAAGAGTCCAGCAAATTATCAGGATGTAAGATAATCGTAAATCAGTTGGATTTCTTTACACCAACCAAGAGACCATCAAAGAGGAAATCACCAAATCAGTACCATTTACAATAGCCCCCAAGAAGATAAAATACGTAGGAGTAAATCTACCCGGAGATGTAAAAGGCACACACAAAGAAAATTGTAAGACCCTACTGCAAGAAACCAAAAGAGACCTACTTAAGTAATCTAGCTTTCATGTGGATAGGATGACTGAACATTGTGAAATGTCTGTTTGACCCAAAGTAATCTATAGATACAATACAATCCGAATACAAACTCCAATGTCATTTTTTTAATGAGATGGAGAAAGAATCATCAACGGCATATGGAAAGGGAGGAAGCCCCAGTTAAGTGAAACATTACTGAAAAAGAACAAAGTGGGAGGCTTCACACTACCTGACTTTATAATCTATTACACTGACATGGTGGGTAAACAGCCTGGTACAGTACAAAACAGATACATAGACCAATGGAAGAGGATTGAGAATTTAGACATAACACGATCCACCTATAAACAGCTGATTTTTGACAAAGCCCCAAAAGCTATAAACCGGGGAAAAGACAGTCTCTTTAACAAGTGATGTTGGCATAACTGGATATCAATATGCAGCTAAATTAAATAAGACCCATATCTCACACTGTGCACAAAAACTAAAAACTAGAAAGAGAAATAACCCAGTTAATAAATGAGCAACGGATATGAACAGATACTTTACCAAAGCAGACATCCAGGTGGCTAACAGATACTTGAGGAAATGCTCGCAATCATTAGCCATAATCTTTATCTTTGAATGAAAGCTGAAAAAACAATCCTTACATACAACTTAATGATGCACATTAAAATAGAAATGCTGTATACAAAATTTTCGCTACTATTAAACAACTGAAATATTAGATAAAGCAGCTAGAAACTTATGTAACTTGAAATTTAAGAAAAAAGTCATCACATTACATTTAACTTTATGTTTTATCTCAGATTTCAATTTGTCAAGAGTTCATCTATTAATTCAATTGCATTATTAATAATAGAATAAATTTGCTTGTTGATTTTACTTCATTCTTTAGAAGATATAGCTATAGGTGGAGAAATGAGCCCCTTAAATATTTTACATAATTATAGTATTTGTAACCTCAAACAATGCTAAGGTATGCTTTACTTTTAATGTAAATATTAACTGTTCTCACTGAATCTGTGTAAATAGAATACATGAGGCATGGCATGCATATATACATACATATTCATAAATATAATTAGTTATGTCATGTGTTCCCATGGATAGCATTTCATGTGTTCCCATGGATAGCATTTTATAATAGCCCAGTTGACATTTTATGTCAAGCTCCTCAGCTGAAAAATAGGTATAGTAAGCTAATGCTTTATTTTAGAGTTCCACCCAAAGCTGCTAATAATTAGGATTCACAAGACTTCCTCTACAGATTTTCCATTGCCTTAACAGTAGTTCTAAAGTACTTGGGATGAGACACCATTTCCTTTATTTACAGGAAGTGTTGCTAAGTTGGGGTCTTTATATTTATCATGACATTTTGCCTCTGAAAGATAGGAGAAAGAAAAATACTCAAGACTTTTGGCAAATGATTTCTGCTTGATTATGGAAGAGGACTACCTGAAAAGAGGCATGTCCTAAGGGAATTGCAGCAGCGGAAACAGAACAATTATAATGTTACCATTGTTTCTAGTCTTTTTGGACACTTTTAAATACAGAAGCCTCTTAGTTCATTTTAAATGCTGTTGTTTTAGTCACACTGTTAATAAGAATGATCACCCAAAACTGTAAGACTGAACGTTGACGGATGGCTTTCAGTGAGTTAAACACTGAACACTCTTGATTTCAGCTACATCTGAAAAATGCCATAAAAGGTCACTTAGAAAGCAAAATTAGTATAGCAGCAAGGTCAGATTTCTCAGTATTCAAATTATTTTCTATTTGCCTAAAAACCATTTAGAAACACTTTGTTGATTAAGAAAGAATCTCTTCATAGAATTGCAAAACTCTAATTCTTTGTTTTCTTGTGCACACGTTCTGTCAGCACATGTCAACACTTTTACTCACATTTTCCTGCCCAGGAGGCCTTCTGGGTTTAATTTTGGGATTTCCACACAAATTACTAGTAACAAAAAATCAATTGGGAAAAATGAAAGACTTGCTTTCTCTTAAAGGATTAATGAAAGTGGAGATGGCATTTTAAATAGAAATTCAAATTACACATTTTGATTTATTTATATAGTTACGTGAAACTACACTATTTTATTTTCACTGTAATAAAGTACTCAAAGTAGAAAATAGTACATTTAGACGGACACGCCCATCTGTTATTTATTTGTACTCAAGATTAAGAATCCTAGCTAGTGAAAAAAATGGAATTAGAAGCATACAAAGATAACTTTACGTTTTCTTAAACATGACTGAAGGTTATTTTAGTAAAATAAAAATACATAGGAAAAAAGATGGGTAGAAAATATATGAAAACAAAATAAAATTTCTTACTAGGGAGACTACAGAATGTGCTCAGAAACCGATTCGTTACCTTTCTCCTACAATATATTATCATACAGAAAGGCCAAAATAAAGGCTAAGCCAGAAAAGCCTTTAAACAGAGAAAGAGTTGGTATTTAATTCAAGAGTCAATGACACATCTCAGTCATCACTGGGCTGAATGACACATTTAGCTGGATCTGAATATTTGAGTGGTTATTAAAATATCAAAGTTGCCAATTTGCCTAGATATCACATACAGAGTGAACAAAAGCAAACACTTAGTGAGTCAAATTCGCATGTAAATGCAGTTTAGATTTTTTTTTTTGCTAGAAAATTATGTGGAAGAGTTAAGTATTTCAGAAAGACAAGAAAAACTAAAAATATCAGATGGACTAGAAAGAAGGAAGAGCAGATTAAAAGAAAGTAGAAAGACAATCAGATGAGAAAGCTGCACATGGAAAAGTCTTAGAGCTCATTGCACTGAATTCAATTACTTTAGAAATGCGGTCATCCTTTAAAGGACCTGTGATTTGGTTACCAACAAATCA
This sequence comes from Heterohyrax brucei, assembly GCA_028571685.1. Lineage (NCBI taxonomy): Eukaryota > Metazoa > Chordata > Mammalia > Hyracoidea > Procaviidae > Heterohyrax > Heterohyrax brucei. The sequence continues at coordinate 95,036,317 of CM053146.1, forward strand.
GTGATGAGAGCCTGTGACTTGTGGTCCCATGTCTTTGTTCTATTTGCCATGGAAATTCTGAAGGAGGTTGTCATGAAATGAACTGCCTCGTATGTCTCCCCCAAAATGTGTGTATTAATTTGGCTAGGTCTTGATTTCCAGTACTGCGTGATGTTCCTCTATGTTGTGAGTCCTGCCTCTGTGATGTTAATGAGAGATGATGGTTATTGGTCATGTTAGCCAGGCAAGACACAATGCGTAAGATTATATTTGGCCTTGAGGGGATCTCAGAGTATAAAGGGAAGCAGACGGTGGAGACCCCATCCCACCAAGAAGCAGTGCCAGGGGCTAAGCTTGTCCTTTGGAAAGGACCCAGGGTTTCTGTGGGTCAGAAGTTCCTGGTCCACGGTAAGATTAACTGTAAAGACCCTCCTCCAAAGCCAGCAGAGAAAGATTCCCCTGGAGCTGATGTCCTGAATTGGGACTTTTAGCTTACTTGTCTGTGAGAAAACGAATTTCTCTTTGTTAGGAGTTTCTCAGGGTATCTATAGCCTTGATTCACTCAAGACTGAAGGATAACTATGAAGTTTATATATTTCTATGTAAACTGAGCTTCTCATACCTTGAGTCAAGTTTTCAAAGCCCTTCCATTTATAATTGTACGTTTCTTCAAATTTGTTTAAAAAAGAGAAGATAAAGCTTTCAAGCCCCTTTTCTATAAGTAGGCATAATTAACCCTTCTTAGGGGACCCTGCTGGTGTAGTGGGTTAAATGCTATGGCTGCTAACTGAAAGGTCAGCTGTTTGAATCTGCCAGGTGCTCCTTAGGAATTCCATGAGGCAGTTGTACTCTGCTCTGTAGGGTCACTGTGAGTCAGAATTAACAGCAGAGGGTTTTGTTTTGTTTATGGTTTAGGGAGTCCCTGGGTGGCACAAACAGTTAAGTGCTGTACTACTAGTCAAAAGATTGACAGTTTGCATATATCCAGAGGCGCCTTAGAAGACAAAGCTGAAGACGTGCTTGTGAGGGTTACAGCCTTTAAAACCCTATAAAATAGTTTTACTCTGCACATACGGAGTCTGTATGAGTTGGAATTGACGCAACAACAACAAGAAGGCCTAAGCTAGATTTTGAGGTGATATGCCTCGGTCTTAGACATCTAGTACTGCTCTAACAGACATAACCACAAATGGATGGCTTTTAATGTAGAGGAATGGATTCTCTCACAGACTGGCAGGCTGGAAGTCCAAATTCAGGGTACCAGTTCCAGGGGAAGGCTTTCTGTCTGTGTTATCTCTGGGGGGGAGAAGGTCCATCAATCTTCCTCAGTCAAGTTTCTCAGTGCAGGAACCCTGAGTCCAAAGAATGTTCTGTTCTACTGGTTCTTGTTTCTTGGCAGTATATGAGGTCCCTGTGCCCCTCTGTTGGCTTCTGTCTTTTCTATCTCAAGACAGACTGACTTAAAAAACAATTTGATTTTGTAGATCGCATCCTGCCTCTTTGGTATGACTTCCTGTAATCTTTCCTCATTACCTTTACAGATAAGATTTGAAACACATAGGAAAATCATGTCAGATGACAAAATGGTAGAAAATCAAACAACACTGGGAATCATGGTCCAGCCAAACTGATATATTTTGTCTGTATGTGCTACCTTTTGTTGCTACAATTATTTCTAATTTTTTTCTAAAATAAATTGCTGTTCTTATTCAGCATGTCTGGGGGTTGCTGTGTTTAACACATATTCTTGAAGCCACATTCAAGTCCTAAATCCTCAGGAAATGTGGGCTATAATAAAAACCCAGATATTAAGCTATTACATTCAGTGGTTGTTGTTAGGCACCGTTGTCCTAGTCATTTGGTACTGCTCTACCAGAAAATACCACAAGTGGAAGGTTTCAAGAAGAGAAGCTTTATTGTCACAGTCTGGTAAACCGCAAATCCGGTAAAAAGTTGTAAGTCCATTCAGAATAAGAAATCATCACAGTCCAGTAGGCTGAATCTAAACCCAGTGAGAGCATCTCGGCACAGGAACCTCGGGTCCAAAGGATGTGCTCTGCTCTCGGTGCTTCTCTCTCGGTGGTATGAGGTTCCCAACTTCCTCTGCTCACTTTTCTCCCTTAGATTCCACAAGCTTGTAGCTTGGGTCCTGCCTCACTAACACAACTGCAAACCATGCTTCATCATCAGTATCACAGAGGCAGGATTCACAACACATGGGAGGAAGGGCACCATGTGGGAACGCCAAACCAATTCAAATTAACACATACATCTTTGGGGGGACACTGTTCAATCCATGACATACCACCCTTTGGCACCGCAAAAATCATATCATTAGAACACAAAATAGTCATTCATAGCACAGCAAGTTTTCATTCCATAACATAGCAACAGTTTTCACTTATAACATAAACCAGGCAGATTATCAGAACGCATTACATTAAACATCATGGCTTCAAAAACATTATTTCACACTCTGAGACATTTCATAACCATTCCATTCAAACTCTTGGTATTGGCCACACTCTCCAGATTCTTAGTGGAGGCACCTGGGCTTCATCTTGGCCTTCCAGGCCTGCTTGGACAGAACTGTGCCCCCTTGGCTTAAGGTGCATCCTAAGCCTAACAGAGTGGTAATTCCACTCCCACAAACACGGACAGCCCTGGCTCCACCCTTTCATGGCCATACCTTCTGAGACTCAGGCAGTTCAGTTTCTTGCCAAGCTGGGGCTGCAACCCCGCATCTGCCCTACAGGGCAAGTGTTCCAACACTCCGTAGCTCCTGTAGTTTCACTGATTCAAGTGCCTGGAGGCACCCCACTCCACCAGGAAGCCTCCTGCACACAAGCATTCAGCATTCTCGTTCCGTGGGTAGACTCCTTGTTCTGCTGCTGCCAGTTCACTGCTGCTGTTGCTTTCTTCACCATTTGCTGTGCTGTTAGGTGCTAGTGGTTCCCTTGGGTGCCTTCATTTATGTGCTCACAGTTTCAAAAAAAAAACTTCCACATTTTAGGTATTTGTTAGAGCAGTACCCCACTCCTGGTACCAAATTCTATCCTAGTCACCTGGTACTGCTCTAACATAAAATACCACAAGTGGAAGGTTTCAAGAAGAGAAGCTTTATTGTCACAGTCTGTTAAACCGCAAATCTGGTAAAAAGTCGTAAGTCCATTGAGAATAAGAAATCATCACAGTCCGGTAGGCTGAGTCTAAATCCAGTGAGAGCATCTCGGCACAGGAACCTTGGGTCCAAAGGATGTGCTCTGCTCTCGGTGCTTCTCTCTCGGTGGTATGAGGTTTCCAACTTCCTCTGCTCACTTTTCTCCCTTATATTCCACAAGCTTGTAGCTTGGGTCCTGCCTCACTAACACAACTGCAAACCATTCTTCATCATCAGTATCACAGAGGCAGGATTCACAACACATGGGAGGAAGGGCACCATGTTGGAACGCCAAACCAATTCAAATTAACACATACATTTTTGGGGGATACCGTTCAATCCATGACACCCCACTCCTGGTACCAATTCTGTTTTAGTCAGCTAGGGCTGCTCTAACAGAAATACCACAGAGTGGATGGCTTTAGCAAAGCAAGGTTTATTCTTACACAGTCTGGTAGGTTGCAAGTCCATATTCAGGGTTACCACTCCAGGGGAAGGCTTTCCCCTTGTTGGCTCTGGAGGAAAGTCTGGTGTTGCATCAGTCTTTGTCCAGGAAGCGTCCTGACGCAAGAACCTCTGGTCTGAAGGACGCGCTCTGCTCCCGGTGCTGCTTGCTTGACGGTAGCGAGGTTCTCAATTCTTCTTCATTTCTTCTTCCTTTTATCACTTGCAAGCTGAAGGCATTAAGGGTGGGGCAAGCCACACTCTGGGGAAACTCCCCCTACAGCAGACCAGGGAAGCAATTCTATGCAGGAATTCACCGCTCTACCCTAATCCTTTAACATACAGTTTAGCAAAACCACACAATGGAGGACAGTCCCAAGATACTGGGACCATATCCCAACCACGTGGCTGCACATATTTTTGGGGGGACACAATTCAAACCATGACAACCATCAAGTCTGTTCTGACTCATAGCAACACTATCAACAACAGAATGAAACATGGCCTGGTTTTGTGCCATGTCCATAATTGGCTTGTGCTTAAGCCCATTGTTGCGGCCACTGTGTCAGTCTGTCTCATCCAGAGTTTTCCTCTTTTTCGCTGACCCTCCACTAAGCATGATGGCCTTCTCCAGGGATTGATCTTTCCTAACAACATGTCCAAAGTAGGTAAGATAGAATCTTGCCATCTTTGCTTCCAGAGAGCCCTCTGGTTGGACTTCTTCCAGAACAGATCTGTTTATTCTTTTGGTGGTCCATGGTCCATTCAACATTCTTCTTCAACACAACAATTCAAAGACATCAAGTCTTCTTCTGTCTTCTTTGTTCATTGTCCACCTTTTGCGTGCATGTGATGTAACTGAAAATACCATGACTTGGATCAGGCACACTTCAGTCTTCAAGGTGACGTCAGTAGTGAGAAAGATATTTTTTGATAATTTTCTAATGCATTGTCATACTTTAAATTACTATTTTATAATCATTCTGTCATAAAATTTTACTGTTAGTGTATACTTTAAAGTTGAACAAAACTGTATTTTTTGTGTGTAAATCCTTTTATGGTTTATTCTTGCCATTATTAATTTAATTCTATGAATTGTACTTTTGAAAGAAAAATCCTGGTGAAGTTCAAATGAATAAGAATATGTGATTCAGGGTAATTTTGTGTTTGTCACTATTTAATTTTGGCTCTTCTTGCTGAAAGTAGTCCTCGTGGAACAGTGGTTAAATGCTGAGCTGGTAACCGAAAGGTCGGTGGTGTAAACCCAGAAGCCAGTCCACGGGGGAATGACATGGCAGTGTGCTTCCGTAGAGACTATAGCCTAGGAAACCCTACGGATCGTTCCACTCTGTCACATGGGTTACTATGGGTCAGAAGCAACAGATATTCTTGCTAAAGAATTCTGAGGATGAAAGTTGTCAGTTAGATGAAAAGAGTGTTTCTTTTCATTTTACAGGCTCCTTGTATAATATCTTGCAGATTGTAATTAAAATGTTCAGCAAATAACATAGTTTTTCTATTAAATGTATAAGCTAAAAGAATATTTTTAAAGATATTTACTACAAGTGGCTTAATATATATATGAGGCTATCCAACTGGTTCCTCTTTAGAGTGGAGAGGGGAGAGGGGAAGAGTGGAGAGGAGGGGACAAGTGTTGGGTAAGCGGATACTGGAAGTATAGGGTAGAAGGGAAGAGCGTGCTGTCCAGTGGATGAGGAGAACAGACAGAGGTGCAAAGAGGCATGTATTTGGGGTTTTATATGGCAAATTGGCTTGGACGGTAAACTTTGCATTAATCACAATAAAAATGAAATTAACAAAAAAAGGTGTTTACTAAAAAAAGCTGTAACTCACTTTGGGGGCCTTAGTGATTTTTATGGGTTAGCACTGAGTTTTTGTCAAAATTCTCTAGAACTTCAGGAACATTTGACAGGAACTATCTTTCTAGCAATGACACCCTATTATAAAGGAAATTGTTATAAAGAACAAAATTATGTAAGTTCTATAGGTGTTCACTTAACATTTAAAGACATTGCTACTATTCCCTCAATATTACAGCAGAATGAAAAATGTATCCTAAAACAGCATTACAGTCAAGAACTAAAGCCTGAACCAGTAATTACTGGATTCATGTTCTCTGTAGTCCTCCTAGGCAAATGCCTATTTCATCATGAGCATAGACTGTATTATATGCCTCACTTTCCCTAATTTTAAGTAGACAGCTAAGTTTTAATGACAGAAAACTGCCTGAAAATGTCGTGTGCTTTCCTGAATTAACCTAAATTACTAGAATTAAATTAAGATTGTTTCTATAAAGAATAAATCCCCAGTAATACTGGGAGAAATCACTGGACTGAAAGTATTCAAATCATTTGAAGATAGTCAGCTATGGACTGATGGAAGAAATCACAGTCCTAAATTCATAAACTGAAGTCAAGTTTGTAGGACTTCTGTGGCTTTAGGAGCCCTTCAGTAGGGTATCAAGGACAGTACTACTATAAGCAGAAGGATGGTCTTAGAACCATGGTATTGAACTCTGTATATTCATAGGGGGAACACAATTTAGTTAACTCCCCTTCTAGTTGCAGCCCCAACCACTATGTCAGCATGTTTACTTACAGGCTGAAGCAGGGAGTTGAAAATGTGGATTGAAGAACACCCCAAATTAGTGTCCTACAGGGAAGAGAGAACGGCAGTGTCAAAAATAAAGTAATATCTCAATTTTCAGACAGTATGTACAACTTGTTGTGCAAACTAAGGGCCTATTCCTATAAACAAAATAAATACCAACAAAGCATTCTCAAAATGATACTGAACAAATAATTTGAAATATTTGATGGAAGCGATGAAAGAGTGATACAAATGAGGAACTGCCAAGATAATTCATTTTATCGTGTTAGTAAAACAAAATATCAAGCTAAGGTTTGTATCTAGAAAACAAGGACAGGAAGAGAAACAGCAGCAGTGACAGCAGATAAAGCCCTAAAGGATAAATGTTGTTGTCACATTATGAGGGATGTGAGAGATGTGATGTGGAACAAAGGAAACCAAATAAGAAGAAGTGTGAGATCTGTTTTATTTTCCTTGAGAGTAAATTTCTTGTAGAAAAGAAAAAAGTAAATACACAAGGGGAGGAAAGGGTGTTCCAACAACACTGGAAGCATTGCCATGGCAACCTGTGGGGAGGTAAATTGCGGGATTTTGCCTCCTTACCATAATTAAATATGAAAAATACTAAATACAAAAATCTCAGGGAGAGTGAAAGTGCCCCTATGATGGGAATGGGAAGCAGCAAGGAAAAAAGAAAATGTTCTTGACTTCAAAAAGCAAATGAGACGTTCTTGAGTTAAAATTAGGTAAAACACTTCATGTTCAATAACTGTAGATTAAACGAATACTTGCCTGTGCATTTTTTGTGGTATGAAAAAAGTCACAAATTACCAATAAGTACATGTGGACCTAGTTTATTTTCTTGTTATGTCATAAACTCTAAGTAAACAAGTAATAAAAAAATACATCTGACTTTGTAACTACTTTTTTTAAATCTAATAAGAAAACTGGTGAAAGTTGTAAAACTTTACAATACCAACGTTTTTGTGGGAAAATTAGCAAAAGGGCAAATGAGTTCACAAAGTTATTTTTCATAATTCAGGGACTCTGAGCCTGGCTGCCCCTCATATTCCATTGATATGTCTTTCGTAAATAAAATCAGTAATACTTCATTGTATGAAGTATTCTGTGTGTTTAAATACTTATACCACTATACTCACCCAACTGCTTATCACAAAGCTGATGGAGATTACACCATTGATTTACTTTCATTTATTGAAAAAAACATTGAAGCAAACAATTAAAAATCCTGAAAACAGCTTTGAGTGTTGCATTTGTGTAGCTTCAAACAGCTATGGTATCTTTTACTTTGTAGTTCAGACTGGTGATTCTGTGCCTTAATGAGCTGAGAATCTTTTCCTAATCTTCCAATCACTTAGGCATTTTTGTTCCTACTAATACTGTGAGCAAGAAAAAGAACAGGTGATAAAGAAAGGAAAAATATATCACATATTTGGAAGCTAGCAAATTACATTAAATTAACAATGCAAATCATCCTGGAGACAGGTCTTTATCCTGTAGCCCCAAAAGATATTTTAAGTGGAAAGATCAGTAAGTTGTTACTATTCCAATAAAATGTTGAACTAGTAGCTTTACCAATATGGCTTACTTTGTCATGTAGTATGCAGAACAGTTGTAACAGAGGACTATGACCACAGATAAATTGTGTTGGAATCTTGACTCTGCGTTTACAAACTATCTAATCGTATGCATGAGGAGAACCAGGAATATAGCACTAAACAATAATGCTTATTATGTTATTGTTGTCTTTGCACGTCATCATGTCAGTTCTGACTCATAGAGACTCTGTGCAACAGAACGAAACATGGCTCAGTCCGCTGTCAACCTCACAGTCCCTGTTATGTCTAAGTCCGTTATTGCGGCCATTGTGTCCCTCGATCCCATTGAGGGTCTTCCTCTTTTTCTCTGACACCATTTAACCAAGCATGACTTCTTTCTACAGGAACTGACCCCTCCTGATGTCAACTGTCTAAAGTATGTGAGACAAAGTCTCACAATCTTCTCAGAAGTCTTCAGGCTGCACTTCTGCCAAGATGGATTTGTTCATTCATTTGGCAGTCTGTGGTATTTCCAATATTCTTCATCAATATCATAATTCAAAACATCAGTTCTTCTGTGGTCTTCCTTTTTCTCCAGCTCTCACAGTCATATATTAGGTGGTTAATAATACCATATCTTAGGTCAGGTGCACCTGAGTCTGTAAAGTGATACTTTTATAACACTTGAAAGAGATTTTGTTTGAGATTGCTGAGTTATATTTGACGTCTGAGAAATTTTTTTAGAATGGGAGAATGATAGGATAAAAAAAAAAAAAAAAACCTGTTGTATTTTAGATGAAGGTTTACAGAGCAAACTAGCTTCTCCTTATATAGTTAGTATACACATTGTTTCGTGACGTTGGTTGCCAACCCCATGACATGTCAACACTCACCCCTTCTTGACCTTGAGTTCCCTACTACCAGTTTTCTTGTCCCTATCTGACATCTCATCCTTGCCCCTGGGCTGGTGTGCCATTTAGTCTTGTTGTATTTTAAGGAACTGTGTAATCTCTGGCAGAACGAATAGACTTCAGGAGTGACTTCATTACTGACCTACAAGTTTTTCTGTGAGCCATACTCTTGGGATTGCGCCCGTCTCTGTCAGACAAATAAGTCTGATCTCTGGGTGTGTTTATGAGTTAGAATTTCATTTTCTACATATTTTTTTCTACCTCTTTCCAGGATCCTCTGTTGTAATACCTGTCAGAGCAGTAGATTGGACCTTTAATCATTATGTAATGTCCTTCTTTCTCTTTTATGGTGGCTTTTTCCCTAAAGTCTAATTTATCTGAGATCATTATTGGCATCCTTGTTCTTTTTGGTTGTTGTTTGTTTGATGTATTTTTCCCATTCTTTGATTTTTAAGGTATTTATGTCTTTGTAGACAACATATGATTTTTTTTTTTTTTTGGTAGTTGTTGTTTTTAAATACATTCTGTTGCTCTCTGTCTCTTTATTGGTGCATTTAAACTGTCTACATTCAGTGTGGTGATTGATACCTTGGAGATTATTGCTGGCATTTTCTCATGCTTTTCTTTGTGATGCTGACATTTTCTTTGTTCTTTCTTGTGCTGAGTTCCTTTTCTTTGTGGAATTTCTTTTGTTATTATAGACTTTGTGTTTATTAAGTCTTTGTGTTTCTCTTTTTATCTTAATTTTTTTGTGATTATGTTCAAATTTGTACTAAGCTTAAACTAAGCGTTTACTACTTGATATTGTTTTCATTTCCTCATCTTTTTGAACTCCTGTGGCTACACTCTTTTTATTGCTTTGATGTCATCATTGTCATTGCTGTCTCTGTTCCCTGTTTCAAATCTTTTAGTTTTATTTTCTTATTGGGAGTTCTTTACCTAGGTTGATATCCAGCTACACTGTTTTTAATCAGTTTCTTCTTCTCACAGCTTTGATCTAATTCCAGGATTGATTTCTGTATCCATTTTATTTGGTCTGGTGGGTGTTTATTGTAGATAGCTTGGTGCATCTGACAAGTCTGCCACGTTGGTTCCATCTCTCAGGCCTGTCTTCTGACATGCCTCTGGGGATGTCTGGACAGCCACATTTTTGGCTAACAGTCAAGAGTTTAACCATTTGTACCACCTAGGGAATCATTTACAGTTGTCCTAGGAAACTGCTGTAGCTACTTAGTGTCTGAAAACTGGAATAAGTCCTAGTTGAAGATTTTCTTTACTACAAGAAAACATACCCCCCTTCCTCACTCCAGATTCTCCATTCCAATACCTATGCCAGAACAGTACAAGAAATAGTTGGTAAAATTTTCTTTGAAGATATAGATGAAATACACTTCAATGCTTTGTATACTCTAATATGTACCATTAATTCCTGATGAGTGTTTTTTTTTTCTTATGAAGATTTACATGAAAAGTGGAGATGTGAAACAGAGGGTAGAGGAGATTTTAATTTAGATTCCATGCAAATGACACCCCCCCAAAACTAAGAAACTATTTATTCCATTGATACGAGGGAGCTTGGCTTTGGCATTGCTAATGTAACAAATCATTACTAATGTAATGGCTTAAAAAGATACATATTTATTGTTTTATGCTTCTGGAGGCCAGAAATTGGAAATGGGTCTCACTGACTAACATCAAGACATTGGAAGAGCTACATTCTTGCTGGAGATTCTAGAGAAGAATATATTAGTCTGTTCACTTTCTTAGCTCATGACCCCTTCCATTTTCAAAGCCAACTGTGACCAGATAAGTCTCACAGTATATATCATGGTGACACTGACTCCTATGCCTTCTTCATAGACATGTAAGGACTCTTGTGATTACACTGGTGCCCTAGTGTCCCAGTGGTTAAGAGCTTGGCTGCTAACCAGAAGGTTCAAAGTTTGCGTCTTGGAAACCCTATGGGGCAGTTCTGCTCTGCCCTGTTGAGTTGCTATGAGTCAGAATTGACTTGATGGCAATGGAATTTGGGTGTCTGTGCGTGTGTGTGTGTGTGTGTGTGTGTGTGTGTGTGATTACATTGACAAACTGGTGATTAAGCACTCGTCTGCTAACTGTAAGGTAGGTGGTTTGAACTCTCCAGCTTTCTGCTAGAGAAACACATGGCAGTTCTCTTCTGTAGTGAATTACAGCCTTGGAATACCTAGGGGATAATTCTACTGAATTAATTCAGTAGCAATGGTTCTTTTTTCTTTCTTCTTTTTTTTGGAGGATTATATAAGGCTTAACAGGACTGTTGAAGCTGTACTGATTAGCAATGTTAATTTTATTTGTAATCTTAATACCTCTTTGCTATACATACTGCAGGGTCACTATGACTTGACAGCAGTGGGTTTCTTTTTAAAAGAAAAAAATAAACTAACATATTCACAGTTTCTGGAGAATAGCATTTGTACTTCTTTGGGATGGTCATCACATGTGAAATCTTTTATATTCCCAAGAAGATAGAGAACAAGAACCAGTTCAAAACTAGCAGAGGTAATGGCAATGAAAACAAAGAATATCAGATAAATCCACAAAAATAAGCAAGTGAGCCTGAGAGTGTAAACACTGGCAGGAAGCTCGACCACCCCAGTTCTGCTGTGTATGACTTCATTCCCTCCTGAAAACAACCCTGCCTCTGGAGGTCCTGTCCTGCTGCATCGTATCTGCCACCTATGTGTAAAACCATCTTTTTTCCTACTAATTAATTCCATGAAAATGGGCCTTAAAGAAAAACACAATCTAGCATAAGTGCTGGAAAATTAGTAAAAGAAAACAAAACTTATTTGCATAGATTCACATTACTTTTCTAAATATTTAATTCATACCGTCCTATTTTACATAATTATTTCAAATAATTTTATTCAAATATGGATCCATGGTGTAGTTTTGTGATTTGTCTTAATTTGGTTCTTAGTAAATTTTTCTTTTCAAAGAAATAGGAAACTGCGTCATTCTAGATTTAGTTGTCATAGTTATTATTATCCCTGAGGAGAGAGATAATAAGTGAACATTTCACCTTTTTTGCCCTTTAATATATGAACTGAAAATTAAATGATGTTACTAGACTATGATATTTGATTTAAAATCTTAAACTACAATTAAGCATGTTGCTAACTGCTATCCAGTCAGGTCTGATTCATAGTGACCACACATAGAACCAAATGTTGCTCAGTCACGTGCTAGCCTCACAATTATTTTGAATACGTTGGTTGAGCACATCATTGTCGCCACTGTGTCGGTCTGTCTCACCGAGAGCCTCGTTTTCTCCTGATCTTCTGCGTTATCAGGCATGGTGTACTTCTCCAGCAGCTGGCCTCTCTTGATGTGTTCAAAATGAGTGTAGCCAAGTCTTGCCAGTCCTTGATTAGAAGAAGTATTTTGGATGTACTTCCTCCGGCACACATTTCTTCTTTCTGGAAGTCTGTGACATGTTCAGCCTTCTTCTCCAGCACCACAGTTCAAAAGTGCCGACTCTTCTTTGGTCCTCCTTTTTTACTGTCCAATTTTTGCATATGTATATATTTATATAGGAAACCCTTGTGGCATAGTGGGTTAAGTTCTACATCTGCCAGCCAAAAGGTCGGCAGTTGAAAGCTGCCAGGCACTCCTTGGAAACTCCATGGGGCAGCTCCACTCTGATCTATAGGATTGCTATGAGTTGGACATGACTCTGCGGCAGTGGTTTTGGTTTGGTTTTGGTATAAGGTGATGGAAAAAACTTAGAACTCGTGTCAGGAGCATCTGTTGCTTTTTAACACTTTAAAGGGGTTTTCTTTTTTTTGCCGTAAGTTTGCACAATATCATATGTTGTTTGAGTTCTTAATGGCTTCTTCCATGAATATTGATTGTTGGTACAAGGAAAATTATATCCTTGAGAAATTCAGTTTCTTCACTGTTTCTCGTGGTATTACTAGTCTAGTTGTAAGGATTCTCATTTCACTTATGCTCAGATGTAATCCTACTAATGATTGTATTCTTTTACCTTGATCAGTAAGCACTTCAAGTTGTCTTCACTTTTGGCAAGCAAGTTTGTGCCTTTTTCTTTCAATCTTTTTACAGTCTGTTTCTTCATATAGCCTAGCTTCTTGAATTATTTGCTCAGCATATATATATTGAATAATTGAAAGGATACACTTCTGCCGTACACCCTTTCCCACTTCAGCTCACACAGTAACCTCTTGTTCTATTTGAGTGACTACCTCTTGATTTACTAAGTAAGAATACAGAGTGATAATTGGTAGACTTGAATAATGTCTCTTTGGATTCTTTCTGGATGAAACTCATCACAGTGTTATAACTGAGTTACTGAGATAAAAGAAATCTTTATCCATCCTCTCTTCTCATAAAAGAGTATACTGATGCTGCCCTTGCCCATAAATCATAACGAAGGTCCACTCTTCGGACACGAATGGTTGGACTTGGCAATGCAGAGTGACCATATACTGGATGCACTTTATGGTTCTGTGCATCTATAGGATGTCACCCTGCTGACCTCTGGCTGGAGGAAGGAGAGTGGGTGGAGAGGAGGGGAAAGGAGGCTGTTGGGAGGATGAGACATGTATGGAGCAGAGAGGAACAGTGTGCTGTCACCAGGCAGGGAGAGCAGTGGAAGCTGTATATAGGTGGGCATGTAAATTTATACAGGAATGTATATTTTCATTCAGTCATGTTAAATAAAAATAAAGAATGTACTAGCAAGAAGACTACGGGATGAAAGAGGCCTATGGGATGAGACTACGACATGATGCTGTGGCCTGGTATATCGCTGCAACAGTTTTATTTGTCTGTAAAATGAAGACTGTGATATCTATCATGTCTACTTGGTAGAATTGGTATGCCAGCCAAGTGCCGTCGAGTCGGATCCGACTTGTGGTGCCCCTAGGGGCCAGAGTAGAACTGATCCCCAGAGTATTCAAGGAGCACCTGGTGGATTTCAACTGCCGACCTTGTGGTTAGCCGTGGTAGCACTTAACCCACTACACCACCAGGGATATGAGAATTTTATAAAATAACATATGACAAAGTATCATACATACAAAACTTCTGCTATTTTGCTTCATGAAATTCTGCAATCTCATACTGAATTGATAATTCCATGATCTGAAATCTCTGGTTTCTTCCCTTTACTGCAATTATAAATTGTAAGTGGAAGTAGTGTTAATTTATAAACCGCCATGTCTGAGAATTTAAAAAAGCTTGAAAAGGTGATGGGGGAAGTCTGTGTTGCTGTTTTCGCATTGTTATCATCATCACCTTTTGAAAAAATGGTAACTGTATTACAGCAATGACAAGATGCAAAGAAACCATCTAATCATCTCTGCTTCCTCATGAATTAGAAGGAGGTTCCAAAATGAGCGCTATTTATTCTGTTGCGCCAGGAGCCATGTTCAGATTTCCTGGCCTGTGTGGAATTGGAAGGGATTTCCACTGAAACTGGAGAGACCGTGAGTTTATGATTACCAGAAAGTCAGTATTTCCTCTCACCTTCTCAACTTCTTTCTTTCAGCGTTCACAAGAAGGAGACAGAATGATCTCAGTACCCTAAAGATTAGTTACTCAACTTATATAGTGCTGGCAGTTAGCGAGAGACCCAAGATAAACTTCACTGCTAGCAGAGTGAAGACAGTGCACAAACAACATTTGGTAACCGACATTTAAGGATCTTTAATTTTGTATGCATTTTAAAATAAAAAATTTAAAGATAAAAATTGTTGTCTTTAGGTTTTTATTGATTTATTTTACTATCTACATAATAATTTCTAACAAAGTTTGTTTTGCTGTTGTTAGGTGCCATTGAGTTGGCTCAGACCCAAAGCTACCCTGTGTATGACAGAACAAGACACTGCCTGAATCCTTGCTGTCCTCACCACTGTTACTACATTTGAGCCTGTTATTGCAGCCACTGTGTCAGTCCACCACCTTGAGGGTCATCATTTTACTTGTTGACATTCAGATTTATTAAGCATGGTCCCTCCTGATGGCGTCTGAAGTTCATGAAAGGAAGGGTTGCTATCCTCACTTCTAAGGGGTAACCTGCCTATATGTCTTCCAAGATAGATTTGTTTTTATTTTCAGCAGTCCCTGGTATATTCTGTGTTCTTTACCAATACCATAATACAAAAGCATAAGTTCTTATTCACTCTTCCCTATTCATTGTCTAGCTTTAGAATACGTATAAGGCAAATGAAAATATCATGGCTTGGGTCAGGCACACCTTAGTTCTCTAAGTGATGTCTTTGCTTTTAAGACTTTAAGGATGCTTTTTGCAGCAGATTTAGCCAATGCAGTATATAGTCCAATGTCTTGACTGCTGGTTTGTTGAAGTAATCACAAACAAATGACTGTTTATTACATCATTTACAAAGAAAATTATATGTGTAATTTCCCAGGAATAATTATTAAAGGCATTTCTGGAATATGGCCTGTTTGTAAATTGGGTACTGTGTGCTTGTTTATGGATAAATTTCTATTGTAACTGATTATACGAGTTGTCATCTGCAGTAGTTTTGGGAAATATCAACTCATTCTCTGACTTTGCCAAATAATTACAAAGTTCCTAACTTTGGATACTTTTAATACTCATATCTATTTCCAACTCTGTATTTTCATAACGTAGTGACTGAATTACTGGTTTTAGCTTTTTAACTGTTTGTATACACACCCCTTCTGCCTTCTGACATTGGAGTTCTGTGTTCCATGTATTTGGGCTGAGCCACATGATTTTTCTTTTCTTTTTTTTTAACAATAAGTTTAGGATATGCGATGCCAGGAAACGCTTGAAATGTTCTTGCGTGGTGAAGTTTGTCCTCCAGAATTTCTGTCATTCCATGAGAGGAACAAAATTTTGATGACTTTATTCATTCTTATGTATCTTCAGATGATCTGCTGATCTAGGCTGGGCTCAGCTATCCTTAACTGGATTTGGCTCCAAATTGTACATTGGATCTAGACAACAGATTAGGTGTAACATGGTCTGGATTAAAATGAAGTAACAGCTTCGTGTTTACAAGTTGATGTCACTGGAAGCTGCGTTGGCTTCCGTTTTTAAATACATAGCCTGAACAGTTTGATAGAAAAAGGAGACCGGAATGACTTTGAAATAAATGAATTCGTTTCACATGTTCTTTGGCTTCATGTAGCTAAAGGACTAAATTGTTTAATGTGAAATCAAGTTACTTTTTGACTTAGAATTGTTTGTAATTACAGTTGTTTGTGATTACGGTAGTTTGGACATATGTTTTAATATTCCCGGTATTTTATTTTCTTGCCCATTATCAGCAGAGTTGCTTTAAGAGAAAACCATAGTTTTTATAGAAAAATAGTGGACCCTTATTTTTTTGTTTGTTTTTTGGAAACCTCTTTTGTTAGCAGTTCAAATCCTCCAGACACTCCTTGGAAACTCGGTGAGGCAGTTGTACTCCGACCTATAAGGCTGCCATGAGTTGGAAACAACTTGATTGTCTTGGCGTTAATTTTGTTTTTTTGGTATGTTTAGAGCCATGTGGAATGGGGTAAGGACTTTGTTTTTGTACATAATCCATTCCTATTCAGTTTTCATTTAGACTTGTTTATCTAACTCTGTGTCTACTCTGCTCCAGACTGGCCTGAAGAAAAGCTGACAATGGCTCTCCATAGTTTTAATCTGTTTTGCAGCAAAATTGATATGTATATGTGATTTTTGACAGAGGTAGAATTGCTGTAGAAATTCTTGAAATGCAAGCTTAATGCTGTAGGAAATAAACATGAAGGGATTATTTAATTTCCCAATAGAAGCCTGTTTATAAGAGACAAAAAGGCCTAGAAAAATATGTAAAGGGAAAAAGTTTAAAATGTTAAGAATACCATATATCCGGTATATGAAATGGAACTATGACTGAACAATGCCTGCATAAGAAATTAATAATTCATTTTTTAAACAATGAAAAACGTATTATTGGAAACTATGTTTTCCCACAATTTACACCCTTTTCCTAAACTGATAAAATATAATATAGTGCCTCAAGTAATAATCAGAACTACTTGATAAACATCACCATTGTTTTGTGGGAAACCATACAGGGAAAGCTCTCAGATTAAGCTTCTTAAAAATTTTAGTATTTAGAAACCAATGTTTTCTACACAAGTTTCCCCAAAATAGATTTCTAAATAAGGCACTGTTAAGTATCCAGCATCCTTCAATGAGGCTTCTGTGGCCAGCCAAGATAACAGGGTGCAGCCATAGCAGCAGTTCTAAGGCCCTGTTGGTTTTGTCAGGTGAAACAATGTAGTATCTTTAGTGATCCTTAGTAAATAAAAATTGTAAGTCAAAAAGTAACTTGATTTCATATTAATTTGATCCTTTAGATATATGAAACCATAGAACATGTGAAAATAATTCATTTATTCCAAAGTCATTCCAGTCTCATTTTTCTATCAAACTGTTCAGCCATTTTCCACCTATAGAAGTATAAATCTTTATGATATTTCCACTAGATAAAGTTCTCTGATTGACACACATTTTTTGAAGAATTGTGTCAAGTTGACGTTACTTGAAAGTTATTTCTTACTTGAGTATAAAACTGCTTTATTTTTATATAATAAAAGTGTAACATATTATTGAAATGCAGCACTCTACGTTAATTAGATACAAATTCCTACAAGCTATCCTTATTTCCAAGAAAACAAATGATTATTTGAAGATAAGGGATTTAACCAGTTGATGAATCTATTGCTTAGGTCTGCTAACACTTTGAATCAATGTTAAAACTTAGGTCTCTGAAGATGAAAAAAATTTGCCTGAGATGACATTTCACAGATATCTTTCTCCTATGTAATTTTCTGTCTTATGAACATTTATTATGAATTGAGTAGAAATAAATTAAGTACAATTTTAAAAAGTGATGAGCACCTTAAAATTATGCTGCCTTTTAGTAGTAAAAGGACTATGCCCATTGCCATCAAGTTGATTCTGACTCAGAGTGACCGGGTAGGACAGTATAAGTCTCCTAGAGTTTCCAAGGCTGTAAATCTTTACAGGAGCAGGCTGCCACCTCTTTTTCCTATGGAGCAGCTGACAGGTTTGAACTGATGACCTTTGGTTGGCAGCTGAGCTCTTTCACTACTGAGTCAGCTCTTCAAATTTAGTTGCAGAACCCCTGCTTCTCATTCTTGTAAATAGCTGGTCCAGGTTGTTCTTATCTTAGTCACAGAGGACTGTACGTACTCATGGGAATAGGGATTTAAGGAGGGAGAAATGGAATACAAACACAAAGAGATTTTCTCTATTCTCCCCTCAGTAATAATCAAGAATATAATTGAATAATTTTAAAAAGTACAAAACTCTGTCTTCAGTGAAATTGGTGTTTATAATGTCAATTTTCAGTATATAAACATTCTGGTAAACTATGATATTTTAAAATATTCAAACATAAGTATTTATATTGGTGTAACATTATTATTTTGTTAACTTAAAACTTGACTTCTGAGACATTTAAACTTGAAGGTCAAAAATCAATGGCTCCATTATGTGTAAAAATGTAAACTCATCAGTAGCCACTGTTGTAGACAGGTCTGTGCTTTCTAGAATTGCAATAAGCAACTATATTATGTTAGAGCAGAGATTAAATTGTAAGAATAATTCTTATTCTCATTCAAATATTTTCTTCATGCATGGAAATGATCATATAGTATTACAATTTATACATATAACTTCACAGCAGAATCCTTACTTGTATGTGAGGAATCCAAAGATGAACAAAATTGTTTCTTTTATTAAAACAAAATCTAGCAGTCTATGTTAATAAATGTATTGCAGTTTGTATCTGCTATGATTTGTTTCAGGAAAATGGAAACTCCTGTATTCTAAACACTAAAATGAGGAATTGAGAGTTAATGAAATCACAGAAGGTTAATAGGTTCAAAGCTATAGAAAAGTCATTTGGGTTACAGGAAATTAGGAAATTCAGGAAGAGCAGAAAACAGAGGTGATCTGTGTCAATTGCTGACATCACCAACTCTTGCTGTTGACTTGATTCTGACTCCTGGTGACTCTGAGTATGATTATATTAAAAAGGGCTGCAATGACGATATCATCCAATCTAACCAAACTCATTGCCACTGAGTTAATTCAGACTGACAGCAACCGTATGTGCTTTAGAGTAGAAGTTCTCTATAGGTTTTCTCAGCAATATTATTTATGGAAGCAGATCACCAAGCTTTCCATCTGTGGTACTGTGGGGTAGGTTTGTGCTGCCAACATTTAGGCTGGTGATCAAGGGTGACCTGTGCCACTCAGTGATGTACTGACATCACGGAATTGAATTACTTGCAGAAAGATTTTTAGATGCCACTGGCTATGTCTCTTAGCTACCATCTTTCAAAGCACATAGACTTGCTCATTGCTGCTCCAAATGCAAAACTGACTTTTGCATCACTTTTTCCTTCTAAACCTTCCATGAGTACTTCTCATTGGCAACAGCTAGCTTGAAACCATGCTGTTCAGTTTTCTGTGTAATGTAGTTTCTAGCCTTTCAATTCTTCTAGGCTTCCAGAGAGGATGGATAGAGAAGATGATATTACTGATATACAACCTGGCACACAGTCCATTTGTCTTAAAGTTATTGCTCTAAAACTAAAACCAAATTATCAATTGAAAGACAGATGTTTGAAGTTAAAAGAATCATAGGAAAGTGTTTAGATTTAGCTTTGAACCATCTTCTCATTATTCCCCCCCCTTTTATTTTATTTTCCCCTTATCATCTTCAGAGTCCCTAGTAGGTGGTACAAATGGTTAACACAGTTAACTACTACCAACCAAAAGGATGGTGATTCTAATCCACCCAGAGGTGCCCAAGAAGGAAGGCCTAGTGAACTCCTTCTGAAAGGTCACAGCCATGAAAATCCTATGGAGGACAATTCTGCTCTGAAACAGATGGGGTCAGCATGAGCTGGAATCAGCTCCACAGCAACAATCAAAACAAACAGAAAACAAGCAAAAAGCCAGTATTCCGTTTCTGTCTCCTTAATCAACAATCAACAATCTGAGTTCTGTGTGTACATAATCTATACTAAAGAACAACTTTCAAGTTAATTTAACCAGTTTTTTAGTAATATATTCAGATAGTTTGGGAATTTATTGCGCTTTCTTTCCCACCACTTCCCGTGGTGCATCCTTTGTTTGCATGCTCTTGCTTTTGTAGGCATCTCTACCTGGAAGCTCTTTCCTCTTTCTGCAGTTGATTTTAGTATACGACCCTATCTTCCTTCTTGTAAGGGCCACCATACTTCTCATTTCCTTTCTGAGACTGACAGTCAGAGATAGAGTAACTAACATGGATTGCTGTAGCAATTATACTCACTGCTGTCAATTTGATTCTGACTCATAGCAACCCCATAGGGCCAAGCAAAACAGCTCCATAGAGTTTCCGAGGAGAGCCTGGCAGATTTAAACTGCAGACTGCTGGGTTAGCAGACATAGCAGACAACCACTATGTCAGCAGGGTTTCCATAGCAGTTACAGAGCCTGTAATTCACTTGGGATTCCTGGTGATGCAGTGGTTAAACATTACTACTGCTAACCAAAATGTTGACAGTTCAAATTCACCAGGTGGTCCTTGGAAACTTTATATGGCAGTTTTCCTCTGTCCTATAGGGTCATTATGAGTTGGAATCAACTCCACGGCAATGGGTAATGGGTAATCATTCATTTACAGTTATCAAATGCTACTTCGTATTTTTTGTTGGCCTTTTAATTGGTTAATTCCATAAATATTTGACATGACTAATTTTTGCCAAAGCTTAGTAATGAAAGCAACAGAGAAAGGAAACTCTGGTGGCATAGTGCTTAAGTGCTACATTTGCTAACCCAAAGGTGAACAGTTCAGATCCACCAACCACTTCTTGGAAGCTCTAGGGGGCAGTTCTAACCTGTCCTGTAGGGTAACTATGAGTCGACATTGACTTCACAGCAGTGAGATCTTTTTTTTTTTTTTGGTTTTGGTAATGAAAAGGTAACTAATATCCTTAATTATTCTTTTTGTCTTTTATCTACCTAAGAGAAGGGATCTTGTTTAATATCTTCACATACTCTTGACACTTTGTTGTATTCTTCAAGTCACCACTCAATGTACTGTTGATAATAAAATACTCATGTCTGGGATTTTTTAAATAAATGTACTTAAAACATCATTAGTTCATGTACTGAACACAAAGGTAGATATTTTAGGTTAAAATATTATGGCATTTTTAATATTTCTAGCAAAGGAAAGTGCTTCCTGAGCCAACTGTAAGAAGCCCCTTTATTTCATTTTGAAATCAGTCATAGAGAATTCTAGCCTTGTAAGGTACACTTTCAAATCCAGGCTTGTGCTCTAAAAAATATTCAGCATAGATTTGGGAAGGTGGCAGTAATTCAACTGACTCTTACAGTGAATGAATAATAATAGAAGAGTAAGGAGTTAGACTTTTTGAATAATAATTTGCTGTTGACTTTTATAGAGACAGGAAATTTATACCTACTGTTAGAGGAAAATTAGTAATTTCTGTTTAATTGCATAAATCCTTTAAAAAGAAAGTGATTTAATAATAAAAGTTCTTTGGTGCTAGCTTAGTGAGTGTGTAGCTGTTAAAAAGATGCATTCTAATAAGATGTATAAAGAGATTCAGAGTGAATCTCTGTTTTGGAAAGAGATGCAACCTATTCAAATGATTCAGCTGTTCCAGCTCTCACGGCTTCAGTCACAGCAGATAAAAGGAGGTACAAATCCTTGGTGCCTGGCCTGCCAGAGTCCTTTGCCAGCATGGTTGTGCCTCACAGTGTCTAAGACCAGCTTGTCTGCATCCTGAATGCTTCAGCAGAGACAGACTCAGAGAGAATATCAATGAGACTTCAGATGAAACTAAAATGTCATTAAGTGATGCTGTAGAAGCATAACTAGTTTTCAAGAAATTCTTCAGTAACAACACTGAATAAAATAAACCTGAGGATTTTACAAATTTAAATCTTTATGGCTAACAATGTTTTAATTTGTTTTACAGTTTTATGCTATAAGTTGAAATGTTTTCTAAATCTGCCCCAAATCATATTCTTTACGTATTTACTCTTCCCTATGATGACATTTCAATTCTTCATGTCAACACAAGATTAGACAGGTGAATGAGCTGGTCTAAAACTTTTGGAGGAAGTATTACATTCAACAGTATTGCTCTGTTTTCAAAACCAGAATTATTAAAAATTAAAATTCATAACAAGCATGTTGTACATAAACACATTACCTGCTAGTAATAGTACTGTTTACATAGCCTCTGTAAAAAAAACTCTTAATAACCTTTGTTTGTAAAATGCCTATTCTGTTTGAGTAATTTTATGCAGTCTTCAAACAGGCTATTGATCTTTCCATTCTAAATCGTGGCAGTTTCTTTTACTTGGTATTTTTCAGTCTGGAAACACTTCTTTCCATCTCCTTCTTCACCCAGTCCTCATTTTTTTCTTTTTCTATTTAAAACTATTCAGCTATTTGAAGTTCAGTGGAATTTGTATTACACAGTCTTTACTGATGCTTCAGAGTTGACTGAATTCAAGAACATTTGTTGTGTGTATTATGTAAAATCCCCTAACTGTATCCCAGTGAGCATTTTATTTTATACCATGTTTTGCATGCTGTAATTCTTTTTTGTACATGTAGACCTACTTTCTCAGATAAGACTTTATGTAATTAAAAGTCTGGGGTTAAATTGGGAACATAGATAGGTTCTTGTATGCTCTCTGTCTCTGTTTCTCTATGTTATATATATGACACAGAAGAATTTACATTATTATATTATATCACATTACATTACATTATAGTATATCATATTATAAATATATTACAATCATGAATGGTTTGTAATTTTATTTCTCTGGTAGTTGAAGAAATGTGCTTTACGTATCATATTTATTCATTATTCTTCAATGAGATATTCAAGAACTGTCCCAAACATACGTGTTACTGTTGTTGCCATTGAGTTGGCCCTCATGAGATGATGTCTGATCTTGGATATGTCTGAGGCCATCGCTGAAGCTATTGTGCCAGTCTCTGTCATCAAGGATTTTCCTGATTTTCACTACCTTCTATTTTACCAAGTATGATGTCCTTTTCTAGCAATTTCTCTTTCCTGATGACGTGCCCTAAGTAAGGAAGATGATGTCTCGTCATTATCACCTCTAATGAGCTCTCTGGTCATACTCCTTTTAAGACTGATTTGTTTGTTTTTCTGGCAGCACATGCATATTCAACGTTCTTCACCAATATCATAATCCAAATGTATCAATTCTTCTATCTTCTTTTTTCATTGTAGGTTCAAAATTAAACAAGATATAGACTTGATCTTAAGCAGTAGGGCTTACAGCTGCCTCATCTGAGACAAAAATGTCTCTCCCCTTAAAAAACAAAGTGGAAGTATTTTCTTCACACTTTGCTGTGTATTTCCTTAAACATCTTAGTTGCTGAGGCTTGCTAGAATGATCTGTTGCTTTGTAGCTTGAGAGCCATGAGGACCTATTATTCCCAAACTGTAAGTACCCAGATCTACATAATACAGCTAATCTGTAAAATACGTCTTTTCATAGTTTCACCTTGATCAGGTACATAGATAATAAATAGTAAAAAAGCACTTGGTTTATTTGGGAGATGAATATAAAAAGAGGGGAGTTTGGGAGAAGTAGAAGACATTTTTTAAGCATCTAAAAACATGGAAAAGGGTTTTCCCTGAAATATAAAATAGCTTGGAAATATAAAACAAATATGCTATCCACCCAAGAGTAGAGTGAGGAGGCTCAAATACACTTTGCCTGAAGTTGGTTGTAAATTCTTTAGTGCTAAGAAATCATTTCTTTCGGACATCTAAGAGACTTAATACTATCTGGCTCTGTATCTTTAGGCTCAGTGATTTAGAAGGTTTTCCAAACTTTCAGTGATGGATTGAGGGCAGGATATCTTAAGTATGGCAGATGCAGCAGCTGAGATAAAGCCTTGCACTGTTTATGTCTAGGAGACATAAGCTTTGTTTCTCTGTGTTCCTCTGAGAAGGGATAATTCCTCTCATGTTGTGTATACCTTGTATTTCAGTGAGGATAAGTGGGCATTTGGAGATACAATATTATAGAGTTGTCATGAGAAATGAAAACATTAGTCCAGACAAATAGAAAAGCTAGGTAAAACCACACAAAGGTCCAATCAAATTGCTATGTGCATTTTTTGGGGGGATGCAATTTGATTTTATCTATTATATCTATTCTATCACTCACTTGAGTTTGCCCAGTTATGTCATGAAATTGGTGTTTAATATAAGACATGTTTGTTCTGTGATTATTTCAAGTTTGAGTAGAGGCTCATATGTGTTTATTTTATTGTGTGCATCTGAACATGTACACAAATGTTCCTGGAAGAGGAATTGAATCTGATTTAAGATATATTAAGGCAATATATCTGTCTTAGTCATCTGGTACTGCTCTAACAGAAATGCCATGAGTGGATGGCTTTAACAAAGAGAAGTTTAGTCTTATACCCTCTAGTAGGCTACATGCTCAAATTCAGGGTGTCTGCTCCAAGGGAAGGCTGTTCCTCTCTTGGGTCTGCAGGAAGGTTCCTCTGTTACCTCAGTCTTTGGTCAGGGAGCATTTGAGCACAGGAACCTCAGCCTGAAGGATGCACTCTACTCCCCGTGCTTTCTTGATGGTACGAGGTTCCCAGCTCTCAGCTTGCTTACCTTTCCTTTTATCTCTCGTAGGATGAAAGGATAAAAGGTGGTGCAAGCTACACTCTGGGGAAACTCCCTTTACATTGGAACTGGGAGGTGACTTTAGGAAGTGTGTAATGGCCTCATCCTAATCCTCTTTAACATAGTCCACTCTATTAACCCCAGGCAGAGATTAGGATTTATAGCAAAGGAATGTCACAAGATGGAGGTCAATCACACAATACTGGGAATCAGAGTCCAGTCAAATCTCTGTGAACATTTTTTTGGGGACACAACTCAATCCATGACTATGTCATTATAATCTTCCTCCTGAAATGATGAATGCAAATTTTTTTTTAATATAACTGAGTGAAAATGTACATTCACGTATAAATTTACATACCCACCTATATGCAGCTTCCACTGCTCTCCCTGCCCGGTGACAGCACACTATTCCTCTCTGCTCCATATATGTCTCATCCTCCCAACAGCCTCCTTTCCGCTCCTCTCCACCCATTCTCCTTCCTCCAGCCAGAGGTCAGCAGGATGATATCCTATAGATGTATGGAACCATAAAGTGCATCCAATATATGGTCACTCTGCATTGCCAAGTCCAATCCATTCCTGTCCGAAGCATGGACCTTCATTATGATTTATGGTCAAGGGCAGCATCAGGGAGAGGGGCCATGCTCCCAGGGGAACCCCGAAACCACTGGACCATCAATTGAGGTCCTTTAGTGGGGATCTCAGGGTGCACCCCTTTTTATTCTTGTGTTGTCAGTGAGACTCAACTTAGTGAGCTCCATCACGGCTATCACTGGTGGTGGCCGGGCACTATCCGGTTCTTCCGGTCCCAAGTCGATGTAGGCACCCACTCTTGTGGGTCTCTTTGCCTTCTGGGTTGTCTTTCCCCCGTGTGATTTTGGTTCTCGGTGAGCATCCGTTCCTGCTGAGTTGGGACCATTTGCTGTGTCCTCGGATGGCAGCTTGGCAGCTTTTAAGACCCCAGACGCCACTCACCAACGTGGGGTGCAGAGAGCCCTCTTAGCAAAACGCTAGTTGTGCCAGTTGGCCTCGCTTTCACCTGAAAGCATGGTCCCCCGCCCCCTGCCCCAGCTACTCTATCCTTGCAATATTGGGTTAAGACGGAAGGAGTACTCATGTTATGTTTAAGTCCACTTAATATTGTTCTTGTTTCTAATGTGTGCTATCACCGATTTCACCCAACCAGATACTTAGCAACTATCTAATCTAAACCCTCCCCCCATCCCTCCCTCCCCTCCCTTGCAGCTGTCAAAGAGTCTTTTCTTCTGTACACAAGTCTGTTTTTGAGATCTTATCGTAGAGGTCTCATACAATATTTGTCCTTTTGTCGCTGACTACTTTCACTCAACATAATGTCTTCCAGTTGAAACCACGTCATGAGATGTTTCCTGAAGTCATCGTTGTTCTTTATCATTGTGTAGTACTCCATTGAGTATATATACCATAGTTTACCTATCCATTCTTCTGTTGTTGGGCATCTGAGTTGATTTCATCTTTTTGCTATTGTGGACTGTGCTGAGATAAACATTCTGGTGTATGTGTCCGTTGGTGTGAAAGGCCTTGATTCTGTAGGATATATTCCAAGTAGTGGAATTACTGGGTCAAATGGTATATCAATATCCATTTTTTTAAGGAAGCGACAGATTGCTTTCCAAAGAGGCTGGACCATTTTGCAACCCCACCGATGAATGCAAAATTTTAAGAATTATCTTGTTGTTTTTAGCTGTTGTCAAGTCGATTTCAACTCATAGTGACCCTGTGAACAACAGAACAAACACTGCCCGCTCCTGCGCCATGTCCACAATCATTTTTATGCTTAAGCCTATTGTTGTGGCCACTGTGTCAGTCCATCTCATTGAGGGTCTTCCTCTTTCTTGCTGACTCTCCACTCTACCAAGCATGATGTCCTTCTCCAGGGACTGATCCTTCCTGACAACATGTCCGATGTATGTAAGACACAGTCTTGTCATCTTTGCTTCCAAGGAGCACTCTGGTTGTACTGCTTCCAGAACAGATCTATTTGTTCTTTTGGCAGTCCGTGGTACATTCAACATTGTTTTCCAACACCAGAATTCAAAGGCATCAATTCTTCTGTCTTCTTTGTTCATTGTCTAGCTTTCACATGCGTGTGATGTGACTGAAAATACCATGGCTTGGGTCAGGTGCATTTTAGTCTTCAAGGCGACATCTTTACTTTTGAATACTTTAAAGGGATCCTTTGCAGCAGATTATCCAATGCAATACAAAAACATCTTCTGATTTCTTGACTACTGCCTCCATGGGCATTGATTGTGGAGCCAAGTAAAATGAAATCCTTGACAACCTCAATCTTTTCTCCATTTAAGGAATTATCTTGGTTGTATATTAATGGTCTTTGATATTTTAGCACTTTAAATAAACATTTTCATTGTAAACAATGGTATTCATAGTATTGCTTTCTTCCTGACAGTATGAAGAGCTCTCTACCTTCAGGTGAAAAGAATAAAGGGACTGTTTCTCTTTCAGTTTGTGAAGTTGTGCATGCAGATTTCCATGTCAGTTTTGCTGTTCTCTCTCTCCAATTGAGTTAGAGAAACTCAACTATTGATGGAGCCTCTGGGCAGTGCAAACAATTAATGCAATTGGCTGCTAAGTGAAAGATTAACAGTTCAAGTCCACTCAGAGGCCCCTGGGAAGAAGGCCTAGCAGTCTACTTCTGAAAATCAGTCATTGAAAACCCTGTGGAGCACAGTTCCACTCTGACACACATGAATTGCCATGAGTGGTAGTTGACTCAACAGCAATTTGTTTTTATGTTAGTGTTGAGAAAATACTATTTAGAGATAGTGGTGGCAATTTTTATAAAATTTAGCTTATTTTCTAAGTATTTTGTTTCTAAAGCTTTTTTCGTATTTTGTATAAATAAAGTATTAATTGGCAATTAATGTTGATACTAAAATGTATAGAAAGTCACTTTAGTTATGTTTTTTGAAGGAAGGTTAAATAAACTAAGTCTTGGTGAATTTACTTTAGGAGATTGTATATTTTTAGGCAAGACATATTTACATAGTAATTCAAAAAAAGCTGGACCCACAATACTTGTTGCAGTCAAGTTACACATAAATATTTGAACCAGTGTTGTTGTTGTTGTTGTTGTTTTAAATAATTGAAAAATGCTGTACATTTCATTCTCCAATCTTGATTATCTAGCTTATTTATCCTTTTCCTTGTATCAGTTATCTACTTCAAACTTTCGCTTACTCACATTTTTCATAATCTTATAACTTCTAGCTTGTCAAATCCTCTACAGCCCATTCCTCATCCTGCATTCGTTTTCTCGTAAATGTTTAGCTTTTGCACCTGTTAACACCTGGCACCTTTATTTCAGTCATACTATTTCTCATTGCAAATGTGAGAACTAGACTAGGTGATCCTAAGTCGCATGCCAGACATCACAGATGGCTGTTGTGTCTGAGGCTTGGCTGCTCTTGGAACCCATGCCAGTGTCTGTTCCAGTCTGTAGTAGAGGCTAGATTATGGGAGTGTGCATATGGGTTAATAGTTTATAAGTGGGAAGTTAGATATTTTTCCTTTAGGAGAAATTGTAGGTTTGGCAGGAAATAACTGGAACATCTGGTATAAAACTTTCTATCTTACGTAATACAAAGGAGCCATGTTCCAATACGGTACATCATTTTTTCATTTGTAGCTAAATTCACACATGAAATATAATCAAAACCAAACCAAAGACACTGCTGTTGAGTCAATTCTGACTTACAGTGACCCTACTGGAAAAAGTAGAACTACCCCACAGTTTCCAAAGAGTTCCTGGCAAACTCAAACTACTGACCTTTTTAGTAAGCAGCTGTTGCACTTAGCTACTATGCCACCAGAGTTTCCACAGGAAATATGTCAATAATTAATTTAGGGGGAAATATGTTGAGTTTTGTATCTCTTACTAACCCAAGAATAAGAAGACTTCAGTGGGTGTGAGATTATCAAAGTAGCTTGTTTGTAATGATGACTCTTGATATGCTTGCTCAAAACCAAGTCATCTGGTATCATATTCTGGCTTTAGAAGATGATTCTTTCATCCCACTTATCATTACCAGGATCCTTGCCTGTTGGTAGGTACATGTTTTTTGTTGGACCTACCCCCATTTTAAATTGCGTTCTGAGAATGGCAGGAGCGACCCCCTGTAAGTGCCTCTGTCTAGTAGGAGTTGTGATTACTTTAAGTCCAGGATGTACTTGGTATATTTGGCAGCGGTGATGATGGTGACAATTTTATCACCATAATTTTTCCATCACAAGACATTCTTGGCTCCCAGTAGAACACGAAAAGATCTTTGAATTAATGAATGGTGGCTATTAATGAGTTTTACTTACTTGTTTCCCAGAAGGTGTACAGTGTGTACTACTCTGCTTTTAAGATTTAATACTAAATAACTGATAGATACATTATTAATCTTATGATCAAGTAACATAGTTATACTAGCAATTGCGTGTCACATTTTAATCTTTGTACAAATAACACACGTCACTCAGAATTGACTTCATGGTAACTTTTTTCCCTTAATTCTTCAATCAGATTGTGAATAATTCTACAATATTATTTTCAAAATGAATTTACAATGTGCATAACTACTTCCTATCAAAAATATCCTAGTCTAAGCTGTTTGCTTGAGTTTCCTCCTTCACGTTCTCTTATCTCTGCTTGTTACATCTTTGCTAATTCCATTGCTAGTGGTTTCCCAAATTTGCTCCCTAGATAAAGGTTGAAACGAAAATAAATGAATTATCGGATACTTTTATGTAGATAACTGATAGATCATGGATTAAAAATTTATTAGTTACGTACTGTTGTTAGTGTAAAATCTTTACCTTGTGCTCTGTTTTGTATCCAGAAAAATACATTCCTGCTTTTTTCTCAGGATTAGAAGTAGTGAGTCCCATATGTTATGTAATATTATATGATTTTATAGGTATGTACTTATGTATTGACTCTGAGGGAGGGACACTGATGGAAATATAATTACAGGAAAATCATGTAACTGAGAAATCTTGTTCCTTTTTTTTATTAATGAGAAATAGGTGAGCAAGTTCATGTAAAGGAAATTGAGATAGTAATAAAAAATATCAGAAATCACGATGGAAGACAAAATAGAGCAAAACCCCTCAGAAGGTAGGAGCAGGTGGGGTTTGCGCACAGATGAAAGGATGTCACACTAATGCACTGCAAACTGGTCACTGGATAAACTAACAGGATGTAGGCCGGCAGCCAGTGTGTACAGTTATGACGGCTTTCCCAATCCTGTGTTTATGGATGTGGGAGAAAGACATGGCAGGAGGCTTCCACAAAATTGTAACCTTGGAAACCTCCTAGGGCAATTCTTCTCTGTCATATAGGGTCACTGTTAGTCAGAATCAACTCAACAGCAGTGGGTTTTATGTCTATGGAACTGTGGAGTGTGACTTTCCTTAGTGACTTTCTAGTGTCACACTATGGAGTGTGACTTGCCTTCTGTGGTGGGTGGGGCGGGACCCTATGTGAAAAATTGTGCCCTCTAGGATCCGACTCGACGGCACTTGGCTTGGCAGGGTCCCTTAAGACAAATATTGTAGGCACAACTTTCTAACAGATTGAGAGATTATATTTATGATGAAGTTAGCATTCCAGACAGAATGGTAAAATTTTTCAGAAAGTGAACTTGTCCTTAATTGTTGCATCTGTTTTAAGTTATACTCTATAAAGCATTGTTTCCAAGTTCAGAAACCTAGGTGGTTTCTAATTCTTGTTGATCCCCTCTGAAGAACAGTGTCTGCTTCCTTTTATTAAGTAGGTTTCCTTGTGTAGAGCTGCCCTGGAGACAGTGGTAAAGAGCTCAGTGGTTCAAACTCACAGTTGCTTGTGGGAGAAAGAGGTGGTGGTCTGCTTCTGCAGAGATTTATAGTCCTGAAAAACCTACAGGGCAGTTCTACTCTGTCCTAAGGTTGCTGTGAGTCAGAATCCAGCACTGGGCTTGATTTGGGCCTTCTGTGCTATTTAGTTGTTTAGATTTTCTGTCATCCATCCCATTTCTTTTTAATTGAATTTTCTTATCTTTTCTCACATTTGTTTCCCTGTGATAGCATAGGGCTCAGTCCTTCTAAGCCCTTGAAAGCATAGCTTCCTTATACTTCATTCTCTGAAAGTCTTAGCTTTTCTTTCTTTTCTTTTTTTTATTTGAGTGGAGGATGTTTGTGAGAGGGGAAGGAAAAGTGTTTGTAGAGAGAGTGGGTGGGGTGGAAATAGTCAGTGGGGAATTATATGTCACCAGACCTTTATCTTCCGTCACTTTCTTTCCTGCAGTTTCAGTAATGACATTTCTAGAAACATTGGTAAGGATTTAATAGACCTGTTTTCTCTGACTTTTTATACATACTTCAGTAAATGAATGGTTCCAGCCATACTATAAGTTCAAGAAGTTAAATGGGAGAAAATGATCCCTTAGTCAAACTTGAAAGGATATGAGGGCTTAATTTTATTGCCAGAAACATTCTTTTGGGGGAAATAGGCAAAAATGATTTTGTGAATTGTAAAGAGAAGTGTTATACAAGCCTGACAACAGATGGATTTTGTAATAGCATAAATATTGTAAAACTAAGGAGTGGAGAACAAAAATATTGTGTACGAAGGGTCAATGCCAGTAATCAATTGTCAGTTAATGAGAGGAAGAAAAAAGTGTAGACATATTGAACAAGCTGGCCTGGTTAATTAAGAAAAAAATAGATGCAGATGTTAGATGAAAAGTAGGTAGATTTAGGGCCAAAAAGAGATTAATGGCGATAGTTTATTCAATCTAGCTGCCCTAGAAAATTGGAAGCAAGTAAGGTATAGAGGACTACAAATGTTAACATAGTTCATTCTAAGTGCTATCAATGATGATTCAAAAAACAGTGTGAGGGGTCGTAAAGTAAACATAACACTTTCTAAAGAACAAACATGCCTTCTCAGAGTAGTTGCATTTGGAGGCCAGGAGCTTGGTTATTTCATGCTCTTCTAAAAGGATACTTTATTTTAAACATACCATTTATGTAATTGACTTTAGAGTTGTATGATCCATTCTTCTGAAAATTCCCAACTGGTGGTGAAAGTTACCTCTGGAAAAGGTGATACTTATTTTTGTATCCAACCAGAAGTCATCATGCATCAAGGCTGATGAATAAAGGAATATAAACCATTGATCTGTTGGCTAAAAAACAAATGTTTTAGATGATTTCACATTGTTCTTAGCGTAAAGTTCAGGAGTTTTTAAGAGAATCCAATACCTACTTGTTGTTGACAAGTTAACCTTAGCTCACAGTGACACTATGGGAGAGAGTAGAATTGCCTGTGGTGTTTCCAGGGAGAGACTGGTGGATTCACACTGCTGAAATTCTGGTTAACATCCTGCCTCTTAACCACTGCACAACCAGGGCTCCATGCACAGCCTGATCCTTGCTTATCTTTCCAGTATTTTCTAGAACTGTACTTTCATTTGAGAACTTTTTTTGTCAAATGATTTTTCTTACAGATTTTTTATTATGATTAACTGAAAACTTACAATCCAAGTCAATTTTGTATGCCCACTTCTCTGCAACTCTATCTGTTCTCCTTACCCTGTGACAGCACACTCCTCCTTTTCAGTCTTTACTTCTAGAATCCTCTTAATGAACAGCTTTTGCCTCCACTCTACCCTCTCCTCTTCCATCTGGAAAGAAACTAGTAGGAAAATTTCCTATAAATGTGTAAAACCATGCAGTATACGCACCACATGCTCATTCTGTGTCCCTAAGTCCAGTCCATCCTTTGAAATGTTGACCTCAGTACTGGTTTCAGGCCTGGGACAGCAACAAATCTAGGGGCCATGTTCCCAGGTACCCTTCAGATTGTTGGACCATCAGTTCTGGTCTTGTAGTAGAGTTCTTGATCTGCGCACCTCTTTTTCTTGTGCTATGTCAGGGACTCTATATTGTATCCCATATCAAGGCTGTCTTTGGTGGTAACCAGGCATCAACTAGTTTTTCTGGTCTCATGCTGATGTAGTCTCCCAATCATGCAGGTCCTTCTGTTTCTTGGGCTCATTTTTCCTTGTGTTTTTGATGTTCTCAATTATCATCTGTTCCAGGTGGGCTGGGGCCAAATGATGTTCCTCAGATGGCAGCTTGCTGGCTTTTAAGACCCCAGCCACCACGCACCAAAATGGGATGCAGAAGACTTTCTTAGCAAAAGGCTGGTTATGCCAATTGACCTTGATGTCCCCAGAAAACACTGTCCCCAAACTCCTGTCCCAGCTATTCTATCCTTTGAAATGTGTTGAATTTAGAAAACCTTTTAGTTTATGGTGTAGTCCAGTAATGCTGACCTGCCTTCCACTGTGTGCTTTAGCTCTCTTCGCCTAACTGAATTCCTATCAACTGTCTAATCTAGGAACAGCCCTCTCCCTCCCTCTACACCCTTGTAGCTGTCCAAGATTCTTTTCTTTTGTGCATAAGTCTTTATAATTAGTGGTATCATGCAATACTTGTCCTTTTGCAACTGAGTGATTTCACTCAGTACAACATCTTCTAGTTGATACGAGATAATGAGATGCTTCCCAAAATCATCATTGTTCTTTATCATTGCATAGTGTTCCATGGTACATATATACCATAGTTCGTTTATCCATTCATTTATTGATGAGCACCTTGGTTGATTCCATCTTTTTGCTACTGTGTACAGTGCTGCAATAAACACTCATGTTCATGTCTCTGTTTGTGTGACAGCTCTTATTTCTGTAGGATATATTACAAGCAGTGGCGTTGCTGGATCATATGATATTTCTATTTCTAGCTTTTTAAGAAAGTGCCAAATTGCTTTCCAAAGAAGCTGAACTGTTTTGCAATCCCATTAGCAGTGCAGGAGAGTTCCAGTCTCTCCACAGCCTCTCCAGCATTTGTTGTTTAGTGTTTTTTGGATTATTGCAACTTTGTTGGGGTGAGATGGTATCTATTGTAGTTTTGATTTGGCTGTCTCTAATAGCTAATGATGAGCATTTTCTCATGTGATTTTTTGGCTATCTGAGTGTCTTCTTTGGTGAAGTGTCTGTCCATTTCCTTTGCTCATTGTTTAATTGGGTTATTTGTCTTTTTCTTGTTATTCTTCGGTAAGTACCTTGTAGAGCATAGAAATTGGACATCGAGCTAATACATAGTTGCCAAATAGTTTTTCCCATTCTGTAGGCAGTCTTTTAACTTTCTTGATAAAGACTTTGAATGAGCATAAATACTTGATTTTTAGTAGATCTCATTCATCTCTTTTCTGTTGTTTGTGCATTGTTGGTAAGATTTTGTAGTCTGACTGAGCCATGGATTGGAACTTCCATTGTTGTCCCTATTTTTTCTTCCATAATCTTTATCACTTTAGATTTGATATTTAGGTCTTTGATCCATTTTGAGCTAGTTTTTGTGTAAGGTATGAGATATGGATCTTGTTTCAGTTTTTTGCAGGTGGATATCTTCTTCTGCCAAAAACATTTGTTAAAGAGACTGTTTTTACCCCAGTTTATAACCTTTGGGCCTTCATTGAATATCATGTGTTCATAGGAGGATGGTGATATTTCTGGATTCTCTATTCTGTTCTGTTGGTCTATATATCTGTTTTTGTACCAGTACCACGCTGTTTTGACTACCATGGAGATGTAATGGGTTATCTTACAGATTTTAAGTGCTCCTTAGGCAGGTTCAGTTCCACCAGATGATCCTTGGAAACGCTATGAGACAGTTCTACTCTGTCTGTAGAGTTGTTATGAGTTGGAATTGACTCAATGGCACTGACTTCTAGACAGGTTGGTATTTGCTTTGATTATCACTGTGTAGCATTTCACACAGTCAATGGCACCTGGTACCTACTCAATAAATAAGATTTTATCAAATCTTGGATGGTCAAAATTCTAAGACATGTTAGAAATGCCACTGTCAATTATTATAAATAAGTATGATCATTAAGGTTAAGTGTCAGCCTGGCTGGGCCATGATTGTCAGTGGTCTGGCAGTAATGATCTAGTTTGGTAGATGTGTCATGATGCATGTGATCAATTCCATGATGAGATTTTATATAATGCAACTACTTCATCATGGAGTCTGCATCAAGAGTCTTGGACTTTTGCTTGCTACTGATCCTGAAATTGACTCCAGTCCTTTTGACCTCTGGTTCTTGAAACTTGAACTAGCAGATTACCTGCCACTTGTTTGCTGATCTTGGGATTTATTGATCTTTGCAGCTTGTGAGCAAGAGCTCTGTTGTCAGGCCTGCCAATCTTGGGTGTGCCAGCCTCCGTGGCTGCGGGAATCAGGAGAAGCTTTTATCCTGACCCGCAGACTTAGAACTTTCTGGCCTCTACAAACACAGGAGCCATTTTCTTGATATAAATCTTTCTGCATATGTATTTATAGACTTTACTGGTTTTGCTTGTCTGATGAATGCAGCCTAAGACAAGGGAACCTCATATCTGGCAGAATTGAATACTTCCTTGAGTTAGATTGAATTAGTGGAGTATTCTCTTGTCTTTTAAAGTTTACTGAGAATATATTTAATCATATAAGTAAAATCACATGGACCGTATGTCCAACAGAATGAAACATTGCCCAGTCCTATGCCATCTTCACAATTGTTGCCATCTTTGTGCTCAGTGTTGCAGCCACTGTGCCAGTCGGTCCATCTTATTGAGGGTGTTCCTCTTTTCTGCTGACCGTTTACCTTACCAAGCATGACAGCCTTCTGTTCATATGTCCACAGTATGTGAGATGAAGTGTGCTCTCCTTGCTTCTAAGGAGCATCCTGGTTGTATTTCTTCCAAGACAGATTTGTTCCTTCTTCTGGCAGTATGTGGTATGTTCAATATTCTTTGACAATACCACAGTTTAAAGGCATCAGTTCTTCTTCAGTCTTCCTTAGTCAGTGTCCAGCTTTCACATGCCAGCCAAGTGCCGTCAAATCAGATCAGCAATTAAAAACACCAGGGTATGAGTCCGGTGCACCTTAGTGATGTATTTTGTCTTTTAACACTTTAAAGAGGTCTTTTGAAACAGATTTATTGACTGTTGCTTCTCTAAACAACGATTTTATTCCAGCTTGGTCAAGTTTATTGCTGTGAATACGTATCAGTGCTTTAATCTCTTTCATATCACATACTTAGTCACTGTATTTTAAGCATTTAGTGCACTCTTTTAAAAGTAAAGTTCACATAATTAAAAAAAATCCTTAACAAATCAGTAAAGTTTGGGGGAATAGGATTAAAATCCATCCAGTATTCTGGAATTTCACATGCACTGCCTTTTTTTACATGTCCTCCGTAAGCCAGTTAAATATATCACACTTATTTAAAGGTTTTACTTGTATTTTAGCAACTATGAATCTTTAAAGAATATCTTGTATATGTAGTATTCAACAAAACTGAGTAAAACAAGGTGCCATGTTAAGGCAAGATTGATGTGTCATAGTAGTAAGAAGTAGGTTTTCTTATTTCTCTTGTGTTTTAGGTGAAAGACATGGAGCAAATTATTTTCTCATTAAACAGTTAACACACATATTGTTTTGTGACAATTGGTTGCCAAACCTTCAACATGTCAACACTCTCCCCTTCTCAGTCTTGGACTCCCCATTTCCATTTGTCCAGCTTTTCTGTCTCCTGCTTCTCAGTTTTGCCTCTGGGCTGTTGTGCCTATTTAGCCTCATATGACTATACATGGTTGAATTTTGTGTGTTCTTGTTTGTCTTATAGGCCTGACTAATCTCTGATAGAAGGGTGAATTACAGGAATGACTTCAGTGCTGAATTAAAAGAGTATCTGGTACCATACTCTTGGAGTTCTCCAATCTCTGTCAGACCAGTAAATCTGGTCTTTTTGTGAATTTTTATTGTATTCTACATTTGTTTTCTGCTCTGACTGGCACTGTCTGTTATGATCCCTGTCAGAGCATTTGGTGGTTGTAGCTGGGACCATCTAGTTGGGCTTCTACATGGTGTGATGGAGGCTTTGGTAGTTGTGGTCCATTTTTCCTTTGAACTAACTTTCCCTGTGTCTTTAGTTTTCTTCATTCTCTGTTGTTCCATATGCGGTGGGACCAACTGACATATCGTATTATGACTACTCATAAGCTTTTAAGACACCAGGCGCTACTTGCTGAAGTAGAGTGTTGAATATTTTTTTGCAAATCATGTCGTGCCAATTGAGGTGTGTTCCACAAGATTGTGGTCCCGGCCCTCAGCTCAGTAATTCAGTGTCTAAGGAAGTTTCATGGTGTCTGTGAAGCTTCTACGGTTTTGCCTTGATCAAGTTGGCCACCTTTCTCACTGTTGTGTACTGTGATACCCTTCACCAGAGTTACCACTTATCTGTTGTTTAGTTAGTGTTTCCCCTCTTCACTATCCCCTTCCCCATAAACATTAAAGATTGTTTCTTTCTGTGTGCGAACCTTTCCATGAGTTTATATAATAATGGAATTGACTTTTTTCACTGAGCATGATGCCTTCCAGATTTATCCATGTTGTGAAACATTTCACAGGTTCATCATTCTTTATGCTTGCATAGTATTCCATTGTGTATATGTACTGTAGTTTGTTCTTTCATCTGTTGAAGGGATCTTAAGTTGTTTTCATCTTTTTGCTATCGTGAATAATTATTCAGTGAATATGGTACACATATATCTACTTGGGTGGCAACTCTTGTTTCTCTAGGATATATTCCTAAGAGTAAGATTGTTGGGGCATATGATATTTTTAGTTTTTAAGGAAGTGCTGTATAATTTCCCAAAGTTGTTGTACCATGTTGTATTCAGAAGAGGGCATTTTTTAAAATAATGTCCTGTTTCATTTTTTAAAATAATATCCTGTCTTAAAACTGAGGATGTTATTGTCAAGTTCTGTGAAGTTGGTTTCAACTCACAGCAACCCTATGTACCACAGAATGAAATTCTGCCCAGTCTTGTGCCATGTGGCAATCATTATTACATTTAAGGCCAATTGTCTTAGTCGCCAGGTACTGCTCTAACAGAAAATACCGTGGAAGGCTTTATGAAGAGAAGTTTTATCATCACAGTCTGGTAAGCCACAAATCCATTCACAAGTTATAAGTCCATTAAAGAAGAGAAATTACCATAGTCCCATAGGTTGAGTCCAAATTCAAAGAGAGCATCTTTGCACGGGAACATCAGGCCCAAAGGACATGCTCTGCTCTTAGTCCTGCCTTCTTGGTGGTACGAGGTTCCCAACTTACTCTACTAACTTTTCTCCCTTAATATCCACAGCTGGGAAGTTGAGTCCTGCCTCACCAGCACAACTGCTGCCCATTCTCCCTCATCAGTGTTACAGAGGCAGGATTCATGACACATGGGAGGAATGGCGCCATATTGGGACTCATAGTGGAGTCAAATCAGCACATACATTTTTGGGGGGACACAATACAATCCATGAGACTGGTGTTGCAGGCACTGTCAGTCCATCTCACTGAGGGTCTTTCTCTATTCTTCAGATTTTATACTTTTCCAAGGATGATGTCCTCCTTCGGGGACTGATCCCTCCTGACAACATGTCCAAAGTATGTAAGATGTAGTCTCACCATTCATGCTTCTAAGGAGCATACTGGTTGTTCTTCTTCTGGGACAAATATATTTGTTCTTTTAGCAGTATGTGGTGTATTCAGTATGTGTCACCAACACCACAATTCAAAGGCATCTTCTTCTTCTTCTTCTTTTTTTTTTTTATTCACTGTCCGGCTTTCACAGGCATGTTATGCAATTGAACTTATTGTGGCTTGGATCAGATTCATGTTAGTCTTTATGGTGACGTCTTTGCTTTTCAATACCTTCAAGAAATTTTTGCAGCAGATTTGCCCAGTGTAATGCATCTTTTGATTTCTTGACTACTGCTTCCATGGATGTTGACTGTGGATCCAAGTAAAATGAAATACTTGACAATTTCAGTCTTTTCTCTCTTTATCATGATGTTCTTTATCAGTCAAGCTGTGGGGATTTTTGTTTTCTTGATGTTGAGTTGTAATCCATACTGAAGGCATAGTTTTTGACCTTCATCAGTAATGTTTCATGTCCTGTTCACTTCGAGCAAAAAAAGTTATGTCATCTGTATAACATAGGTTTTTAATGAGTCTTCCTCTGATCACACTGCCCTGTTCTTCATAGAGTGCAGCTTGTAGGATTCTTTGCTCAGCTTACAGATTGAATAGGTATGGTGAAAGGATGCAACCCTGACACGTACCTTTTCTGATGCACAGGTATCCCCTTGTTCTGTCCAAACAGATGCCTCTTGCTCTATTTATAGGTTCCTTAGGAGCACAATGAATTGTTATGGAATTTATATTCTTCACAGGGCTATCCAAAATTTGTTATGATCCACACAGTTGAGTGCCATGGCATAGTCAGTAAAACACAAGTAAACATCCTTCTGATATTCTCTGATTTCAGACGTGATCCGTCCTCAGTTTTCTGTGGATATACTGCTGCAGCTGCTTTTGAATGATCTTCAGAAAAAATGTGCTTGCATATGATATTAATACTATTTGTTAATTTGGTTGGATCACCTTTCTTGGAAATAGGCATAAATATGGATTTCTTCTAGTCATTTGGCCAAGTAGCTGTCTTGCCTATTTTTGACATAGATGAGTGAGCACTTCTGGTGTTGCATCCATTTGTTGAAACATATCAATTAATATGCCATGAATTCCTAGAGGCTTGCTTTTCACTGATGCTTTCATTGCAGCTTGGACTTCTTCCTTCAGTATCATCAGTTCCTGGTCATATGCTGCCTTTTGAAATGATTGAACATCAAGCAATTCATTTTGGTGTAATGGCTCCGTAGAGTCCTTCCATCTTCTTTTGATGCTTATGTG
This sequence comes from Heterohyrax brucei, assembly GCA_028571685.1. NCBI lineage: Eukaryota > Metazoa > Chordata > Mammalia > Hyracoidea > Procaviidae > Heterohyrax > Heterohyrax brucei. The sequence continues at coordinate 95,075,648 of CM053146.1, forward strand.
TCATTTAATATTCTCACCATAGTATCCTTCACTATTGCAACTTGAAGCCTGAATTTTTTTCTTCAGTTCTTTCAGCTTGAGAAAGGCTGAGTGTATTTTTCCACTTTAGTTTTATATTTCCGGCTCTCTGCACATGTCGTTAAAATGCTTTACCTTGTCATTTTGGGCTGCCCTTTGAAACACTCTGGTCATTTCAGAAGGACTGAACAGAAAACTAAAGATAGAAAGAGAAAAATATAGGTGAATGATAAAGAGATGCTTTGCTTTAGTGTGCCTTGTATCCTAAGCTGTGCCCTTTGACTCTTCCCGTAATACATGTTATAGGCAGATGGGGCATAAATTTGGTAAAGTAAATATAAAAGGCATGTCTTCTTTCTAATGAAGGGTTTTTGTCTGGAAAAGAACACCTGAAGATAATCCAAGTTCTGGAAAAGTTATATTTGGGGAAAACCTAGGATTTGTGTATTTTTGTTTTTGGTAATTTGAACCTACTAGATACTCACCTTATCATAATAGATACTTTATGTTGCTTCCTTAGAAAACTCAATAAAGTTGTTTATTTTGATTACATAGCCTTCCTGAGAGCAATGTGGGTGGTTTGCTTTGGGGACTAAAAGTGTCTCAGGAATAGAGTCAGAGTGTTATTTTGTTTCATTTTTGTGCCAAAGAAAAAAAGAAAGAAATTCTTTAACAGTACGTATACTTCTTCGAAAGTATCTGCAATTCTTGTTCATAGGGTGAAGAGAACAGGTGGAGCTGCAGAAAGGCAGGCATGCAAAACTGATTTGGATCGTATACTTCCACTTAACCAGTATAAAAAGGGGGGGAGGTATTTGCAATTCTGAGTGACTCTATTCCACAGTTAAAGAAAGTGCCTACATTAAACAGTCAAGGAAGATTGAATAAAAAACTCCTCTAGTCTTATCACCTTTGTTTTACTCTTTCACAAGATTCTTGACTCCCAGAGACTAGAGCTTCGATGTATTTATTTATCACCAGCATGTAGCACAGTGCCCATGAGGGAATAAATTCTCAGCAAATGTTTATGAATGAAATTGGAGCAAACTGTTCTAATTCAGTTTAGGATATTTCTAGATACAATTTCATTTAGAGTAAGATTTGATTTTGAATCCTAAAAAAACCAATCTTAGCTCTTATTTGAAATATTAATTTTATAATTATATTAAATTCATAAAGCTATTTTACAAAATAATGGTTGTCAAGCAAAAAGGTCACTATAGCTTTCCTTTTAGAGTTAGAATCATTACTGAGCTGTGTAATTTTTTCTCTTATGAACAATGTTCAATCAACACCTTGTATATGTGTCTATGTAAATATATCTTTGAATTTCCAAAAGTTACATTCCTAGAAATGTAACTCCTGGAAGGAAGGGTATCATAGATTAAATTTTCAGTGCACAGGTGGCTTGCAAAGCCACTATCTCTTTTGCTTTTCCAGCCTGTAGGTAAGAGGGAAATAATCTGGAAAAGGTATATCTACTGCTTTTAGATACCTGGCTGCAACCAGTGTCCATCTCCTCTTCTCTGTGCGTCTAAGTTCTCTAGTTAAACTTTTGTTCACATGGCTGTTTTAAAAATAAATGAATAAATAAGGACTAATCATCTGCAGTAATATGGGTTCAAATTATGGGTAATACCTAGTAAATTTTAATTTCTCATCTGAACTAATTCTAACTTAAAATTTGTACTACATTCACTGGACTTCCCTTATATGACCTTTCTTCTTTAAACCAAACCAAAAAACCAAAGCCACTGCCACTGAGTTGATTCTGACTTGACCCTATAGGACAGAGTAGAACTGCTCCATAGAGTTTCCCAGGAGTACCTGACAGGTTTGAACTGCTGACCTTTCGGTTAGCAAATACAGACAGCACTTACCCACTATGCCTCCAGGATTTCCCTTTCTTCAGGTTGCTAAATATCATCTTTAAGTTTGTAGTAGTCAGTATGAAAGAATTCTTTTTTTATTAGACTTCTATGTATGTATTCACAACATTTGATATCCTGTCTGTCAGCAACCATTTTTAATACAAACCATATCATTTGACAAAAATAAACACATGAGTCAGAGCAGAATTAAAGTCAGTAAGAGTAGCCAGGCATCCTAAACGTATTCAGTGTGCAGAATTGTTTCACTGGGTTAAAAGACTTAAGATCAGAGCCTCATAGGACAGTTTAGTCAACTGAACGTAACAGCTTGTAAAGAAAATGTCTACAGCCTAGTCTGGATGCCTAAAAGCTTTCAAGCAGCCATGTTATTGGTCTCTACTCATATTGAGCAAAAGAGAATGAAGAAAATCAAAGGCTCAAAGAAACTAGTCCACTGGACTAGTGGCCCACATGAGCAAAACCTCTTCAACCATGAAACTGGGAGAACTAGATGGTGCCCAGATATCACTACCGACTTTTCTGATCAGAGAGTCAATAGAAGGTCCCAGATAGAATGAGTGTAAAACGTAGGATGCCAAGGCCCATCACCCACAGAAGCCTCTGTAAGCAAAGTCTCACGCCTATGTGATGGCGGGCAGAGACATCTCACCCTTGGCATATTTTTGACCGTGTTCTCCCTGATGTTATTTTGCATCCTAATTAAACTTTCCTCAAAAATACCCTCTTATCTCCTGGCACAAGGATCAAAGAAGATGCCTTCTAAGAAGGATTTTACAACTCCCTTGGGTTAATGAATTCTGATACAGCATGCCCAGCCCAGGAATACTGAGGCCAGCCCAGCTCAGCTGGCTTCCCCCAACTGCACTTCCCCCTCCACATGTGAAACACAAGATTACAGGAAGGCCCTGGGAAGCTTCCCAAGGACAATCCTCTACACAGCCCTTAGACATATACATCCCACTCCCTACATCAGGAAGATAGATAGGCTCCCAAGTTTATTATAATTGGTATGACAAATGAGTAAATACTAAAGAAATATCCTTCTTAGAACGGCTTAAGGGTGGTGGACGGTGGAAGCTTACTATCGTCACATAGATAGAATAAGAACAAAGGAGGAAGACATAGAGACAGCTGGCTTTGGATGAGTCTGCTCTTCTTTCTGTACCCTTGATCTTGAGACATGAATAGAGCTGATTAAGCTCAAGGCATAACTTTGTTTTCACTGTTAATTATCACCACAATATACCTGCCTCGGGCCATTGTCTAGAAGGCCTTGACAAGTAAAATGAAAAGAGACCACGAAGTGTCAGTTTCTTACTAGCCAACAGCTTACGTGGCCAAAGACCAAGGTGAAATCACGTCACCTCATTGATTATATAAAAAAAAAGAAAGACAAGTCCTAATGGGCTGCTGTTCCCCAGATCCCTGGTTCTCTCAGTTTCATTTTGTTCTTTGCCGACACCACCCATCCCTCCGTGATCCCAGACCCTGCCGAGGCTGGCTCCTGGCAGTAGGAAAAAACTCAAGTTGCTAAAAAGGCCAGACCTAATGGACCCGTAGAGGCTAGAAAAACTGCCAAGACTATTGCCCTTCTTAGAGACTCTTTGAACTTGGAACTAAAGCTATTTCAGAAGGTCATCATTCAGCCAAATAATCGATTGGCTTCTTAAAAAAAAAAATCGTCTATGAATAATGTGTTCCTTTAAGCAATTAACTACATGAGACCAGCGATCAATATTTACCCCAAAGCAGAGATGAGACAGCAAGGAGGGGAAGGGAAGCTACAACAATGGAAACAAAACAAACAGAATGGAAATAATCAGAATGCTGACACATTGTGAAAATTGTAACCGGTGTCGCAGAACAATTTGTATAAAATTTGTCAACTGGAAACCTAAATTACTGTGGAAACTTTCACCTATAACACAATTATATATGTACATATATATATGTACACATACATATATTTAAATAGCCAGATAAAAATTGAAAATGATGATTAAGGAGAGCATGTCTTTTCAGCTATTGCTGTGTAGAACAACAGAACCGTTACTCAAGGTATCCTGTTTTGCTATTTGTTTCCAGTTGCCTGCTTTAAAGTCTATAGGAATATTCAGATGAATTAGAATAGGATTAATGAGCTAAAAGCTTTATTCAATTCATTTAGCTATGTTATTTTTTTAGAGGTTAGTATGGAATTATTTTTGCAAATTGTCCTGTATTTTATCAGTTCTGGATAACTTCTCCATATTCATTTAAAATAAGTAGAACCATGTTTCCAAATTAATTTAAAATGAGTAGTAAAATAAGTAGAACTATTTCTACATTAGTTTCATTTATCTTAATTGATGCATATATAGTCTCTAGCAATATGCTTGGATACAATGCATAGTATATGAATAAAGCTCAAAATTAGGTTTAAAAGAATCATAATTAAGCAGTTTCATAAATAAATAATTGCTGGTTAAACACATTTTACTGCAGAATTTAATTTCTTAATGTCTTTTCTGAAAATACCTGACTGATTTTTAATTCATATTTGCCCATACAGTAACTTAATTTATATATACTTCACTATCCAAACAACATCAGGTCTCCTTAATACTATAATATTGCAATCCTACTCTGATAAACTTTTTGACTATCCCTTTTAGTACTAAAGGGTCATCCAATAACAATGTCCAATTTTTGACAACTTACAGTGGCCCTGTTTGTAAAGTTACAGTGATGATATCTGTCACATTTTTTAATCAATCTTGAGAAACAGCTGTGAAAAATTATACAATTCTATGACACATAGGAACTATTAAAGTTTAGTATCAAAATGGGTGTACCATTTGCCATATATTCTGTGTGTTATGTGAAATCCACAGTGCACATTATCATCCCATCAAGAGAACAATTTGATGTTTAACCAAAAAATTAGAGACAACCAGGCCTGTTGCCAATCAGACAAGGTCTGTGCCCCAATGAACTGTGTGTTCCAAAGAAAACATCACCACCATCTGTCAGAACATATATGAGAATCCATTCCCATCAATTTTTGTGCAGAGTTCAAGAACTGGGCCTTTCATCGACCACAATTAGGTGGTTTTTGCATCTGGACTTGAAGCTTTACCCTTACAGAATTGTTTTAAATCAAGAACTGACTTCCAACAAACACAGATTGCCCTGTACATGTGTTGACTGAGCTCTGGAGTAATTGGAAATCTACCCTGCTTTTGACTGAATAATTATCTTTAGTGATGAGGCCCATTTTGGGATGAATGGTTTTGTTAACAAACAAAATTGTTGTGTTTGGAGCTATGAGAATCCAATGGAGATTCAAGAATGTCCACTTCATTCAAAAAAGAAGAAAGGGACCAAATCAAGGGATTTACCCTACAATTGGAACAAGTAGAGAGTGATAAAGGAACTCCTGTAGTGCCAGGAAAAAAAAAAAGAGCAGAACTAGACTAAAACAGAGCAGAGAATAGAAAAAACATTTGAAAGAATTAACAAGACCAAAAGCTAGTCTTTGTAAAAGATCAACAAAATTGATAAACCATTGGATAAACTAACAAGAGAACAGAAGAGGAACCAAATAACTCAAGTAAGAAATCAAATGGGCCATATTACAACAGAACCAAAAGAAATAAAAAGAATCATGACAGAATACTATGAAAAATTTAGTACTTTAACTGCGAATCAAACAGTTGAGAGTTTGAATCCACCAAGTACTCTGTGGAAACCCAATGAGGCAGTTCTACTCTGTCCTGTAGGATTGACTGAAGGGCATTGGGTTTAATAATTCTGAAAACCCAGAGGAAATGGACAAATTTCTAAAAACATGCTACCTACTAAAACTAACACAAACAGAAGTAGAACAACTAGTTAAACCCAACACAAAAGAAGAGATTGGAAAAGTAATCTAAAAACTGCCAACCAAAAAAAAATCCTGGCTCAGTCAGCTTCATTGGCAAGTTCTATCAGAACTTAAGCCACAAAAGACTTAACACCACTATTACAAAAGGTATTTCACAGTGCACAAAGGATGGAATATTCCCAAATTCATTCTATGAAGCCAGCATAACCTTGATACCAAAACTGGGTAAAGATAGCACAAATAAGGAAATTACAGACCAACATTTTTCATGAACTTAGATGCAAAAATTCTCAAAAAACTTCTAGCCAGTAGAATTCAATAATGTGTCAAAAACTTAATCACCATGACCAACTAAGGATGCAGGGATGGCTCAACATTAGAAAAACAATTAATGTAGTAAATCCCATAAATAAAACAAAAGATAAGAATTACTTGATTTTATCAATTGATGCAGAAAAGGTGTTTGACAAAGTCCAACACCCATTCATGGTAAAAACTCTCAGCAAAATAGGATTAGAAGGAAAACTCCTCAATATAGTAATGGACATCTACGCAAACCCAATACCCAACATCGTCCTAAAAGGACAGGAACTGAAAGCATTCCCCTTGAGTACAAGAACCAGGAAAGGATGCCCATTGCTACCACTTTTCTTTCTTACTTTTTTTATTGCAATTAAGTGAAAATTTATAATCCAAGTCACTTTTACTTACTCACTTCTCTGCAACTCTATCTACTCTCCTCACCCTGTGATGTGCTCGCTCTTCTTTTTCGTTCTTTATTTCCAATATCCACTCAGTCAGCACTTGTCTCCTCCTCTTCACTCTCACCTTTCTGCTGTAGAGTGAACAGCCTCATATATGTATATATATATATATACATATATATATGTAAAGCCAGCCAAGTGCCGTCAAGTTGGATCAAGTTGGATGTATGTACATATATATACATATGTATACATAAACATAAAACTATGAAGTACACACACCACATGTATCACTCTGTGCCCCTGAGTCTAGTCCATTCTTTGTCTGAAGTTTTGGCCTCAGTGCTGGTTTCAGGTCTGGGCTAGCAGCAAGTCTAGGGACCATGTTCTCAGGGGACTCTCCAGGCTGTAGGATCATCAATTCTAGTCTTTTAATAGAGTTTTTTTTATCTGCACACCTCTTTCTCTTGTGCTAAACCAGGGACCTTACATTGTGATTGCCGCCACTTTTCTTTGACATTGTGTTGGAGGTTCTAGCCAAAGCAATCAGGCAAGATAAATAAATGGCATCCACATCAGTAAAGAAGTAGAAGTACCTGTATTTGCAGGTGATACGGTCTTATGCACAGAAAACTCTAAAGAATCTACAAAATACCTACTGGGAACTAATTAGAAGAGTTTAGCAAAGTATCAGGATTTAGAAGAAAAACGAATAAATTGGTGGGAGTCCTTACACCAACACAGAGACTATCAAAGAGGAAGGCACCAAATCAATACCATTTACAATAGCCCCCAAGAGAATACAACATTTAGGAGTAAATCTAACCGTAGATGTAGATTCACAAAGAAGGAAGTTCAAACCTGATTCAGTGGAGAACATTGAATGCAGTATAGCCTTGCTGATGTCAGAAGCATCTTAGATGAAAGCAGAGAATACCAGAAAGATATTCACTTGTATTTTATTGACTACAAAAAGACAACCGTTATTTTTATTATCTTCAGCAAAATTCTACTTGAGTGTAATACTAATAGTATTGTGTGATACTGTCTTCATTCTGTTAGATCACTTTTCATAAGAATGGGCATAAATATGGATATCTTCTAATCTGTTGGATGTATAGCTGTTTTCCAAGCTTCTTAGCTTAAACAAGTGAACCCTTTCAGCATGGGATCCATTTTTTGGAACCTCCCACTTGGTGTTCTGTCGTTTGGTGCAGGCTTGCTTTTCCCCAATACCTTCAGTGCAGCTTGAACTTTGGTACCATTGTTTCTTCATCATATGCTACCTCCTGAAATACTTGAATGTTGACCAATTCCTTTTGGTACTGTTACTCTGTATTCTTTCAATTTCCTTTCTTTTTATAAAATTGTGCTTTAGATAAGGATCTATGGAACAAACCAGTTTCTCATTGAATAGTACTGAACTTGTTTTATGACACTGGTTAAAAACCTCACGTGTCACCACTCTCCCCCGGCAACCTTGGGTTCCCTCACCAGCTTCCCGTCCCCTCCTGCCTGATAGTCCTTGCCCCTGGTCTGAAGTGCTCTTTTATTCTTGTTTCATTTTATGGGCATGTATAGTCATTGACTGAAGGGTAAACCTCAGGAGTGAATTTGTTACAGAGCTAAAAGGTATCTGGGACCATATTCTCAGGCTTTCTCCAGTCTGTGTCAGGTCAGTAAGTCTGGTCATTCTTCATGAGTTAGAAATTTTGTTCTACATTTTTCTCCAGCTCTGCCCGGGACCCTCTGATATGATCCCTGTCAGAGCACTCAGTGGGAGTAGCCAGGCTCCATAGCTGTAATGTGCTCAGTCTGATGGAGGCTGTTAGAGACCTGGCCCAGTAGTCCTTTGGACTAATCTTTCCCTTGTATCTTTAGTTTTCTTTATTGTTTCTTGCTCCTGAAAGAGTAAAACCAGTGAAATACTCTAGATGGTTGCTCACAGGCTTTTGAGATGCCAGATGCTATTCACCAAAGCAGGACATAGAACATTTCCTTTACAAACTATGTTATGCCAATTGAGTTAGATGCTCACTGAGACCATTGTCCATGCAGTCCGCAGCCCAGAAATTTTGTTCCTCGGGGACTTTGGACATGACTATGGAGCTTCCATGACAGTGGAATGCGTGTTATGCTAACTTCCCCAGTATTATGTACTGCCTTCCCCTTCACCAAAGTTACCACTAGTCTGTGGTCTGTTTAGTGTTTTCCACCCCTGCTTTCCCCCTCCAGCATTTACTACAGTCACAAATAAAAAAAAAAAAAGAAAAGAAACAGGAAATAAAAAGTGTTGGAGAGGCTATAGGGACAACTGTCTGCAGCATTCCTGCTGGGAATGCAAAATGATACAGTCATTTTAGAAAACAATATGGCACTTCTTAGAAAGCTAAAAATAGACATACTGTGTGATCCAGCAATTCCACTCTCTCTGTGAAATGGGTTACCACAGCGGCACAACAGTGGGCTCAAATGTAGCAACAGCTGCTTAAGGGTGGCTCGGGACCAGGCAGTGTTTCGCTCTGTTGTGCATGGGGTTGCTGAGAGTCAGTGCCTAACAACAACAATGCCTAGAATATTGATATTATGCATTCCAATTTCATTTTTTAAGCATGTATTTCATTCTTTATTATAGAGAAATAAAAACACCCTGCTTGCAACAGAGAGTTTGGACGAGTGGGACTTAAACAATTGTCCTTTTTGCTGTAGCTAGCCTGACATGTAATTCACGTTTCAGTTTCTGGATGAGATTCTCCAGTGCCGTACAATACCCAGTACCCAGTGGAGTGCAGAGAATCCTTGGAAATTGTTTAGAGGAATATGTAATAACTTTTCATGTACTCAAAATACTGCTTATTCCTTGAACTTGCAAGGGAGAACTCAAATCATGGTAGTATTAAGTACTGTAATGCATTACAGGATAGCAGATGAGCCCTGGAGTAAACTGTCTCTGTAATATTGATTTACTTATTTGATTTCATTGTAAAACAACCTTGATGTGAGCAACTGCCACAGAATATGAGTACAGGTTTTCAATTCAAGCCAATCATTAAGATTCTTTTCTTTAAAAGAATCCAGTGTTCTCTGGAAGGCCCAAGGAAGGATAAATTAGTTTTTTGAGCCCTGGGAATCAGTGCTTTTCTTTATTTCCTTTTATTTATTATGTTTTAGGTGAAATTTTACAGAGCAAATTAGTTTCCCATTCAACAGTTAAGGCAGATTTTGTTTTATGAACTTAGGTGCCGACTCTGCGATGTGTCAGTCCTTTCTCCTTCTCAACCTTGTGTTTCCTGTTTCCACTCGTCTAGCTTTCCTGTCCCTCCTGCTTTCTCATCCTGGTCTCTGGGCTGATGTGCCCATTTAATGTTGTATACATAGTGGAACTGCATGTATTCTTGTGTATTTCATAGGCCCGTCTAATATCAGGCTGAAGAGCAAACTTCAAGAGTGATTTCAATACTGCATTGGCCATACTCCTGGGGTTTCTCCAGTCTTTTTCAGACCACTAAATCTGGCTTTGTGTGTGTGAATTTGAATTTTATTCTATGTTTTTCTCCCTCTCTGATTGCTGCCCTCTGTTTCGATCCCTCTCAGAACAGTGGGTGGTAGCTGGGCACCATCTATTTGTACTGGACTCATTCTGATAAAGGTTATGGTAGTTGTGGGCTGTAAGTTCTTTGGACTTTTTTCCTGCATCTTTGATTTTCTTCATTCTCCCTTGCTCCATGTGGAGTGGGACCAGCAGACGTATCTTAGGTAACAGCTCACAAACTTTTAAGACCCCAGACACTACTCACTAAAGATGTAGAACATTTTCATTATAAACTGTTACCCCAGTTGAACTTGATGACCCTAAGACCCTTGAAGACCCTGTCTCTAACTTTAACCCTGGTAAAACTATCCTTCAGAGAGTTTTGGTGTGTCTATGAAGTAACTATGAGTTTCTCTTGGTCTGGTTGTGCTGACTTCCCCAGTATTGTGCTGGTGTCTTACCCTTCAAACTTACCACTTATCTATTTCCACGTTAGTGTTTTCCCTTTCTACCGTTGCCCTCCTTGTAACCATCAAAGATTGTTTCTTACTCTGTATAAACTTTTCCATGAGTCTTAATAATAGCAGTCTCATACAGTATTTGTCTTTCTGTGATTGATTTAACTTCACTCAGCACAATACTTGCCTGATTCATCCATATTGTGAGATGTTTTAGAGGGTCTCAGTTTTTCTTTGTCATTGCATAGTATTCCATTATGTGAATGTATAATAGTTCATTTATCCATTCATCTGCTGACTGACACCTTGATTTTTTCCATCATTTTGCTGTAGTGAATAATGCTTCAATAAGCATGACTATGCATACATCTGTTCGCATCATAGTTATTTCATTAGGACATATTCCTAAGGATGGGACTGCTGGATCATATGATATTTTTGTTTCTAGCTTTTCTGAATCACCTCATATGCATGTGAAAGCTGGATGATGAATAAGAAAGACCAAAGAAGAGTGCCTTTGAATTGTGATGTTGGAGGAGAATACTGACTATAGTTGGACTGCCAAAAGAATGAACAAATCATTCTTAGAAGAAGTATAACCAGAATGATCATTGAAAGTAAGGATGGCAACACAGCTGTCTCGTACTTCAGATATGTTATCAGGAGTGAGCAATCCCTGGAGAAAGACATCAAGCTTAGTAAAGAGTCTGTGAGAAAGATGAAAAACTTCAGTGAGATAGATCGACACAGTAGCTACAACAATGGGCTTAAATATTGTAAGGACTGAGGGCATGGCACAGAACCAGGCAGTGTTTCTTTCTGCTGCACGTAGGGTTGCTATGATTCAGAGTTGACTTGAGAGCACCTAACAGCAGCAAGAAAGCTTCTCAAGAAACTGCTATATTGATTTCCAAAATGATTGTACCATTTTGCATTTCTACTAGCAGTGGGTAAATGTTCCAGTTTCCTTGGAACCCTCAAACATTTGTTGTTTACTGTATATTGATTTGTGCAAGCGATGTCAGAATGAGATGGTATCTCATGGTGGTTTGGGTGTGCATTTCTCTAATGACTAGTGATCGAGAGCGTTTTATCATGTGTCTCTTAGCTGCCTGAATGCCTTCTTTGCTGAAGTGAATTTTTGTATCCTGTGCCCATTTTTAATTGAAATATTTGTCTTTTTGTTGTGGAGGTTTTAGATTTTCCAATAGAGATTAGAGATTAAATCTTTGTTAGATATGATAGCCCAATATTGTATTCCTAGTCTATATTTAGTCTTTTTACTGTTTCACTGAAGTATTTTGATGAGCATAGTGTTTAATTTTAGGAACATTGTGGTTATCTATCTTATCTTCTGATATTTGTACATGTTAGTTGTGATTTGTATCCTATTTATGCTCTACATTAGGGCTCCTAGAATTGCCCCCTTTTTTTTTTTTTTTTTTGCATGTTTGTCACAGTTTTGGGCTTTATATTTAGGCCTTTGATCCATTTTGAATTAATTTCTGTATATAGTATAAGGTCTGGGTCTTGTTTGATTTTTTTACAGATGAACATCTTGTTCTTCCTGCACTACTTGTTAAAAAGACTGCCAGATGCCCAACAACAGAAGAGTGGATGGGTAAACTTTGGTATATGTACTCCATGGGGTACTACACACTGATACAGAACAACGGTGATAGCAGGAAACATCTCTCAATTTGTTCTCAACTGGAGGACATTATGTCGAGGGAAACTAGTCAGTGACAGAAGGACAATTATTATACGAGACCCCTATGATGAAAACTTAAAAGCATACTCATACATAATAGAAAAGACTCTTTGACAGCTACAAGGGTGGAGAGGGTGGGAGGGTGGGAGGGCGAGGGGTGAGAGTTTAGATTAGATAGTTGTTAGAAATTTGGTTGGGTGAAATTGGTGACACTACACATTAGTAAGAAGATCAATATTAACGGGACTTTGGCACAACTTGTGTACTCCTCCTATCTTAACTCAGTATTGTAAGTACAGAGTATGTACACTTTCATTTTTTATTTAATAATAATAATAAAAAGACTGCCGTTTTCCCTTTTAGTGGACTTTGGGCCTTTCTCTAAGATCAGGTGACCATAGGTGGGTGGATTTACATCCGGTTTCTCAATGCTGTCTCGTTGGTCAGTGTGTTGGTCACTATATTAAAACCAGGATGTTTTGACTATTAGGGCTGTACAGTAGGTTCTGAGTTCAATTAGTGGAGGTATCCTACTTTATTCTTCAATAATGGTATACGTATCTAGGCTTCTTCTTCTCGTTCTTTTTTTTTTTTTCTTCTTCTTTAAATTGTTTCCATATAAACTTAATGACTAGTTTTTCTGTGCTGTTGGTATTTGGATTGGGATTGCATTGCACTTGTAGAGTGCTTTGGGTAATAGTGACATTTTCACAATGTTGATTCTAACTATCCATTAGCATGGTATGTTTTTTCTCTTATGTAGGTCTCTTTTGGTTTCTTGCAGCAGTGTTTTGTATATGTCTTTTATGCCTCTTATTAGATGTACTTCCAAGTATTTTATTTTTTTATAGGCTATTATAAATGGTATTACTTTCATGATTTGCTTTCCTTGATTGTCTCTACTGGTGTATGCCAAACCAAAGCCAAGTAACACTGAGTCTAGAAATCCAACTAATTTTTACATGTTTATCTTGGATTCTGCTACTTTGCTCAAACTATCTGTTAAAAAAAATTGCTGTTAAGTCAGTGCTGGTTCATAGCAACTCTATAGGACAGAATAGAACAGCCCTACAGAGTGGTGGATTCAAACTACCAACCTCTTGGTTAGCAGCTGTAGCACTTAACCACTACATAAACAGGGTTTCCAAACTATTAGTTCCGATAATTTCACTTCTGTCTTACCAATTTGGATGACCTTTATTTCTTTTTCTTGCTTTGTTACTCTAGCTAGGACTTCCAGCATAAATAGGTGTGGTGTTAAAGGGCATTCTTGTCTTGTTCCCTTTCTCAGGGGGAATGTTTTCAGCCTCTCTCCATTAAGAATGATGTTGGCTGTTGTTTTTGTATAGATTCCCTTTATTATGTTGAAGAATTTCCTATTTTACTGGGAGTTTTATCATGAATAGGTGATGAACTTTATTCAGTGCCATTAGTGTCTATTGAAATGATCACATGATTTTTTAAATTTTTGTAGTGGATTATATTGATTGATTTTGTAATGTTGAACCATTTCTATGCTTGGTGTGCATCCTACTTGGCTGTGGTGTGTTATTTGTTTTGTGTGGTGTGAAATTATGTTGGCTAGAATTTTTTAGAATTTTTGCATCTATATTCATGACACATAGTGGTCTGTAGATTTCTTTTTCTTTCTTTGTGCGTGATGTCATTACACAGTTTTGATATCAGAGCTATGCTGGCATCATAAAATGCATTTGAAAGTATGCTCGCCTTTTCTGTGTTCTGAAATAGTTTGAGTAGTGCAGTCATGAATCCTTCCCTGAATGTTTGGTAGAATTCTCCAGTGAAGCTACCTGAGCCAGGACCTTTTGTTGTTGCTGTTGTTGAGAGTTTTGTTTATTATCTTTTCAATATCTTCTCTTGTTATGGGTCCGTTCAGATTTTTTTTCACCTCATTTTATGTTAGTGTAGGTAACTAGTACATTTCTAAAAATTTTTCTATTTTCTTCAGGTTTTCAAATTTACTGGTATATAGTTTATCATAGTACTTTATACTATGATTCTTTTGCTTTCAGTTAAGTTTCTGTATATCCTCCATTTTGTTTCTGTTTAAGTCATTTCTTTCTTCTCTTGTTTTTCTTTTGTCAGTTTTCCAGTGGTTTGTGGACTTGGTTGATCTTTTCCAAGAACCAACTTTTGGTATATATTTTTTTTCTTTATTTCATCTATTTCTGTTCTGATCTTTATTATTTCCTTTCTTCTGATGCCCATGGCTATCTTTTGCTGTTTTTGTTCTGTTTGGTTTTTTTTTTTTTTCTCTTTCTTCTCTTTTGATGGATGCATCTACTGTTAAAAATTACTCTCTGAGCACTGCCTTTGCTGCATCCTAAAGGTTTTTGTAGGATGTGCTCTCATTCTCAATTTATTCTAAGAAAATTTTTATTCAGTCTTTGATTTCTTCTGTTCGCCAGTGGCTGGTAAGCTAGAATTATTCAGTTTCTATGTTTTTGATTTTTTTTTTATCCTTAGGTGTTCCTGTTAATATCTGCTTTTATGGCTTTGTGGTCAGAGAAGGTGTTTTGTATTATTTTCGATTTTGTCGGGCTTTGTAATCTATGGTGTGATCTGTTCTTGAGAATGTTTCACATGTGTTGAAAAAGAATATATACTTTGCTGTTGTTGGGTAGAGTGTTCTGTGTATACATATTTTTTTAAGCTTCTCTCAGGATTCTTTACTTTTCTTTAGGTGAGTGTGATTATGTCTCTCATGTCTTGGATATCTTGGATGGTCCCCAATCTCTTGCAGAGCCTTGAAAATGAGTTTTTTGAGTTCCCCCAAATGTATTTTCAGTGCCTTTTATTCTACTGAAAGGCCATCTGGTGTTTTATTTTGGTGTCTTGTTAGAGCTTTCCTATCCTGTTTGTGTGTGTGTTTCAATATTGTCTGCTGTCTCCAAGATGTTCAGAAATTATTTTCTTCACTTATTACTGTAGATTTTGTTTGTTGCTTCATCCTGTATTTTTATTTGGTTGTGTCTGAGTGAATAGTCTGGGCATATTTTTCTCTTTCTCATATGTGGACCAGGTGGGCAGCACCAGTGACTCAGCTGTGGTACAACAGGTCAGGTCCAGAAGCAGGCAGGGCAGGGATGGGTTGTTTATCTGTAGCATGAACTTGCCTCAATGTGGCAGTTCTGGAGAAAGCATTGTGAGGTGTTGTCCAGGGATCTGGAAGTGCTTAGTGGTTCAGGGCCTGATGACAGGTAGTGGTCCGAGGGTCTGTAGGTCCACAGTGACCTTGCTTGTGATTCAGTGAACTGTGGAGAATGTCTAGGTAAGGGTGCAGGACAGGGTATGGGGGCAGTCTGCCAGTCCCACGTGGGAGGTGTGGTATTTGGCAGGAGAGTTCTGTGTGTGCTGATGGGACAGATACAGGGTCCAGAGGTATGTGTGGGTTTGTTCTGAGGCACAACACTCATGTAAGGCACAACAACACACTAGCATCTGGGAATCTGTGCTAGTACCACTTGTGGGTGAATTCTTGATGTGGAGGAGCTAGAAGGGGATATGAAGCAGGATCCAGGGGTCCAGAGGTAGACGTTGATGCTGCTCAGGGGCATGACACTTGACAGGGATGCAGAGAGGCGGGGGGAGAGGATATGATGTACACAGACAGGTGGGAGAGAGGAGGAAGAGAAAGTAACAAAAGCAAAATGATAAGATAAAATAAAGAAGAAAAAAATGAAGTCATGGTGGGAGCTGGCAGATTGGGGCAGGGCAGACCCGAGGATGCCATGTCCTGTTGGTTCTCTAACCAAGCGGTGCAGCATAGCCCTTGAGCAGGGCACACAGGGCTGGGTGGGCAGAAGAACAGAAAGGAAGGGAAAGAAAGAGAAGCAACAGCAATGATAACAACAACAAACCCTAAACACACAAAAAACATGATGCTCTTAGAACAATCAATTACATGCGAGTGCAAGGACATTTGCCAAAAAGCAAAGATCAGAAGGCAGGACATGGGAAACCTCGGGTGGAAGTGGGCAAGACTACTGACATGTGGGGGATGCAACCAGTGTCAGGGAACATTCTATGTACAAACTGACAAATGGGAACCTAGTTTGCTTTATGAACTGTCATCTAAAGTGTAATTAAAAAACCAAAAAACAAACCAAAACAAAAACATGATGCTAAGGGAACTGGCTGGTGGGGACATGGTGGAACCAGGGTAGTGGTGAAGCGGTGTCTTTCTCACCAGGTGCTGTGACATAGCCTGTCAGGAAGAGGAAGAGGCAGCTCAGGGCCCTTGTAGAAGAGAGAGGGAGAAGGGAGAAAAGGAAAGATAAAGAAAAATAAAACATATGGTGTTGAGAGATCTGGACTGGTGGGAGCAGGTTAGATGTAGAGCAGTAGTGAGCCGGTGTTTCTCCAGCCAAGTGACCACTGTCAGTTTGAAATTGATGGAGGCAGCATACATGACAGAAGTGTAGGGGTAGAACTGTATATCGCTGGTTACCAGGTACTCTGTTTCCTATTGGGAGCTCCATGAAATTACCCTCCTTTACACCTTTTCTGGGGTCCTTGGTGGCCATGCTCCAAAATGGGGAAGCTGTGTCATCTTAGCTGGCAGGGAAACTCCACTCTGTAGCTTTTCTTGTTCTCTGTTCTTTATCAGTTTCTTCTTCATTCAGTGGTTAGTGTAGTTCTTTATTCATCTATTTAATCCCTAGGATTCCAGGATTGATTTTTCTATCTACTTGGCTTAGGTTTTTGGTTCTTTGCTGCAAAGGAATAGCAAGGTGCTTCTGTCTATAGAGTCATATTGGCTGTGCATCCCTATATTTCATTTTTTTTGCTGACTTTATATTTTCCAGTAGCCCTGGTAGTGCAGTAATTAAGAGCTCTCTTGCTAACCAAAAACTTGGCAGTTCAAATCCAACTTTTCCTCAGAAACCCTATGGGACAGTTCTGCCCTATACGGTCTCTATGATTTGGAATTGACTTGACAAGAATGGGTTTGATTTTTTCTGTTTATTTTCAGTTTTCTTAGACTCATACTTCAGACATTCCATTAATGGATATTTACAGCTATTTCTTCTCATTTTGAGTCATTCCACATTAGCACACTAATGTTGCAAAGGCTATACTTCAGCCACATCATTAAGGTTGACTCTACTTTGAGGAGGCAGCTCTTTTTCATTTGCATTTTGAGTGCTTTTCAACCTGAGAGGCCCATTTTCTAGTACTATATCTGAAAGTGTTCTACTGCTATTCTTAAGATTTCACCAGCTAATTTGTTTATAAATAGACTGCCAGGTCCTACTTCAGAGAGGGAATAGTTCCTGAAATGAAATTTCTTTAGATGAAATAATGTTTCAAAATAATTAAAACACGTTACTCTTTGCTCCTTTATTATCTTACTTATTTAATTGTTTATAGTCTTAGAAAGATTCTCTCTCTTATGGCAGGGTGGTCTGGGTCCCTTCTACAGCTTTTGCACTGTGTGCCACTTTCACTGGAATGGGTATAGCCACTTCAGCACATTCAAAGTTGACTAATTCAATCTTGATTCTTATGTCTTCCATGTTTTCAGTATTTCAATAATCACGTTCACAAAAATAGCCCCTCACCTGATGCATTTAGAAACACAAGAGATATTACAGAAAACACTAGATATAGAAATTTTGTTATTTATATCAATAAAAATAATATATGCAGAATCTGATGAACATTATATTTTGATCTTTTATTCCTTTAATAAGTCAAAGACCACTGCCAAGGCCCAAAGTTATTTGGAATTAACACGATACTCAAAGAATATGGAAAATAAAACAAGCAAACAAACAAAAAAACTAAAAGCATCGTCGTTTCTACCTCTTTGTAATACTAGTTAGTCCATAACAGTTGTCTAAAAGCTGTAACTTGTAAACCTAAACTAAATTGGGAGAAATCTCTGCTCAAAATTCTGATTATTTTACTATGGAAGCCCAAGCTCTCTCAGTTTGTCCTTATGAGAAAGGCCATAGGTACATCTGAAATGTAGAAACTCAGAGGAAAGTACAATGATATAAAATGATGTCTCCTTCCCAAGCCTTTCTACACCTGAGAATTTTATTTGCCTGGGTCTTGAATTTTCACTGTGACAATCCTTTTCCATCAGTTATTTTTTTCTTGTAGTTGCAGTGCTAGTTTCCTATTGAGAAATATATTGCTTCCTCAGACATGACTGAAGAGAGAGAGAAAACAAAAGAAAAAGAAAAGCAAACAAACAAACCAAAAGAAACATTTAAAGCAAACCAGTATGGACATATACAACCTAGGGCCCCTTATCAATTCACATTACTATAAAGATACTGATCCAAACCACATGGAATAGACTTCTACTAATGCTTACTTAGTTCTTGCAGACAGCAGTCCTTGATGAGAATACAAGTATATACTGAAGATAAACATATTTTAAGGTAATTCTTCCTTCCTAGCAAGGTCTTCTCCACAAAGAGCTCTAGAGTTCTGCAGAAGGAGAGCTTCCATTATGATCAGATTTCCTGGACAGCTAACAAAAACAAAAACCCAAACCAAAAAGAACTTGTATGTTGCTGTGAAGCCAATTCTGACTCACAGTGACCCTATAGGATGGAGTAGAACTACCCTATAGGGTTTCCAAGAAGCAGCTGGTGGATTTGAACTGCTGACCTTTAGGTTAGCAGCAAAAGGTTCAACCACTGTGCCATCAGGATTCCTCCCAGACAATTAGGCCATCAGTTCTCTTTATCATAAATATTAGCTACAAGTACACCAGACCATACTAGTTACAACTCAGAACTACTAAACACTGTAAACTTTAAATAAATGTAGTACTTTCAGTATATATGTAATATTTAAACCCAGATAATAGTCTATGATATTCATGAGAATATCTGGATATGTTATAAATGGTTGATGTTGAGGTTTTAATGGAATTCAGACTAAAGGTATGAATTACTCTTTTTCCGAGTGCTAAATAGTTTCTTCTGTGCTTCATTACTTATTTATATCGTTTTCCTTACCACTTGGGCTACTGTACTGAAATGTAATTGATCACTTCCTGGCTTCTTGTTCAGTTTTGCTAGTGGATAGCACTGATAAGAGATTGAAAAGAGGAAAGAAGAGCTATCTCCTAATTTCCACTGTGACATCTAGTAGAGTTGGCAGCTTTAATGGATAACTGGGAGCAATGGTTGATGATTGTAGTAGCTAGCAGTTTACACAACAGTGAGAGTGCTAACTCCTTATGTCCTGTTCAGAGGTAGTGATGTTCTGCCAAAAGAAGAATTGGCAGCCAAGTATACCATTTTCTGATTGTGATACTGACTTTGAATAAAGCAGAAGCAGAATGAATAAAGTGTGGCTGAGTGAACTTCTATATCTAATACAATCTTATTTGCAGAAAAAGAATACTGCTACAATTTTCAAATCAGGAGAGGAAAAAAGAGTGTTTAGCATCATTTAATTATTATATAAATCATATAAGTTCCTGAGCATGATATATGAAATGTGTTAATAAAATTTAAGCTATGTATTTTTTATTAAACTCTAGATTAGAAGAAACTGTTATTCAGAAAGGAATAAGTATTCTATAATTAGAAAGTGCTGTTCCTGGTAGCACAGGTTAAGTGCTCAGCTACCAACCAAAACATTGGTGGTTTGAACCTGTGAGCTCTTCCATGGGAAAAGGATATCAGTCTGCTCCTGTAAAGATTACAGCATGGGGATGGGCTATACCAAAAGCTAAGAGATTTCCTAAATACAATGCAATGTTTTGAAGGACAGAGTAGCAGGGGCAAGGGCATGGGGGCTGTGGTTTCAGGGGCATCTAGGTCAACTGGCACAACTAAGTTTTTTTTTTCAAAGAAGATGTTCTACATCTCACTTTGGTAAGTGGCATCTGGGATTGTAAAAGCAAGCTGCCACCTGAGGAACATCATTTTGTTCCAATCCACCTAGAGAGGAGGAGAATGAGGACATCAAAGACATGAGGAAAGTATGAGCCCAAGAGACAAAAGGACCGTATGAACTGGAGACTACATCAGCATGAGACCAGAAGAACTAGATGGTGCCAGGCCACCACGAATGACTACCAGGGTCACAATGTAGAGCCCCTGACACAGCAGGACCAAAACAGGATAACAGAGCTAGGACTCTATTAAAAGGCCAGACTCGATGATCTGACATATTGGAGAATTCCCTGAGGACATGGCTCCTAGACTGTCTGTTAACCCAGGACTGAAACCAGAGCCGAAGTCAACTCTTCAGACAAAGACTGCACTGGACTATGAGACAGTGGGTGACACTGGGGAAGAGTATGCTTCTTGGCTTAATACGTACAGAAGACTGTCTGAGCAGCTCCTGTGCAGAGACCAGATGAGAGGGTGGAGAAGGGGCAACAAGAATTGATTGAATGGATACAGGAACTACAGGGTGAAAAGGAGGAGTGTGCTGTCACAGCTAGAGTGGCATAACAGTGGGGGGGGGGTTGTATGTCAAATTAACTTGGATTATAAACTTTCACATAAAACACAATGAAATACTTTATTTTAAAAAAGGAATACAGCATTGGAAATCCTATGGGGCAGTTCTACTCTATCCTGTTGGGTTGCTGTGAGTTGGAATTGACTTGATGGCAAAGGGTTTGATTTGGGTGCTGATTAGAAAGCAGTCGTGGGCAGAGAGTAGGGAAAAAGAATTCTGCCTCATGAAGCTTACTTTCTCGTAAATATTAATGATATCTAACATTTCTTGAGTAGTCACTGAGTGGCAGAAATAGTTCTAACTGACAGCATTAATTCTTGACTTCTAACTGGCACTCTGTATTGTACAATTGCTATGCCTATTTTATAGATGAGGCATGGAGAGGTTAGGCAGTTTTCACAGAGCTTTCCTGTGAAGTAACCAGAGTTTAAGCTTAGCAGTCTTGCTCCAAAAAGCCGTGTCTTAATTACTATTACATTGACTTCTCCTACATTTGTATAATACTTTAAAATTTAGAATGAATTTTCTCATATATTTATTTCCTTTTTCTAACATAGCTTGAAGTAGATATTCATAAATCATTCTCCTGATGAAGAAACTAAGGGCAAGATGATACCCAGCAAGGGAAAGGAGATTTGAATCCAGATTTTCTTGAGTGAAGTCTTTGTGTATGTGTACTTCATACAGATCAAGGGGCAGGGGTAGACATTAATGCTAGCACCATTTCCTTTAACAGAACCACATTTCTGTATAGAATTATAGATCATGAAGGACCAGAGCCTTCAAGGATGCAACCCACTCATTCTAAAGACAAAGAACTTGTTGTAGACAGTTTGAAAGTGTTACATATATACACCAGGGGGAGAAAATTGTGTTTTTCCTAACCTAGTAAATAAAACTGAGAGAAAACAAAGTGACCACTATTCAGTGAGTATGGTATACAGTTTCCCTTTTTCCATACCAAATGTATTTTCATAATATATGATGTCTGTAGTAGTGCTATTTGACCAGCTTCAGAAATGCTCTTTAATTTGGCTGTTACTCTTAGCTTCTTTGCATAAAGAGTATAATCATACAGTCATAGCACTGAAAAGATCAAAGTAAAGAAAATCAAACTAATTGTTGTAGTTCAGTATGTCAAGGTGTCAGTGACGGATTAAAACCCTCTCCTTCCTGAAATGGTTGTAAGAGGCAGAGGCAAACAAATAGGAGTTAAATGCTGTATCAAGTCAAGACAGCTGGTAATTGTTAACACTGTCCATGGGTCATGTTCAAGTCAGTGGGAAGCTATGGGTGGGGCAAGTTCTTTTTTTTTCCAGATGGCTTCTGTAGCTTAGCTTGTCAGAATTAAATCCCGATGATGGGACATGAGTGTGTGCGTAGAGGCGAAAGATTGCCAAAGCTTTGAGTGGACAGTAAGATGTTCTTTAATCCTTGGGTCCCTTCTTCATATCCTGTGTCTTAGAAGGCATTGTGCTATTTGGAAAGAATGCAGAAAGTAGCATCAAAATATTTAGTTTCAATCCTGTCTGTGTGGTCTTGGGCAAGTGCTTTTAACAACTTAAAGCATAAGCAGCTTGAACCATAAAAAAGAGTAAAAAATAACACTAACAGAAATAAGTCTCCAAGATTAGCTTCTGGTTGTGAAACAGCGTTGCGAACTGCTAACCATTCCACAAATTTTAATTTCATAAACATTATATCCACCTATATAACTAGTGGGTGGATACCAAAAGAGTATTTTCTAACGCTTTTTCAACTCTATAATGCCACCTCCTGCTTTCAGACATGATGGACTGATGGTTCGGCATGGCAGCCCTCCATAGATCATTAAAGTGTGGGACAAAAGGTATGTAATGACTATTTTCAAATTTCAAACAGAAAAGTAACAAAATTATGATACTGAAAGGAAATGACAAAGATAAGCCTCACAATTGCCCACTTTTCTTTCAGGAGGTCCCTGGTGGGGTATTCGCCCAGGGACAGGGAGTCCAATAAGAGCATGTCAGTCATGCTGAAGAGAGGGAGCAGAAGTCAGACATTTACAGCAATCGAAGTGGCTGAAATTTGATGGGGCAGATGCAACACTCAAGAAAAATTTGCAAAGAAAAACACAGTTAGTGGGAATTGGAAGTCCTTATACTGATTCTATAGCTTACAGTAAATACTTAAGTCAAACACATCCCGCAGAGGAAAAATCTATTTGAACAATTGGCTCCTTAGACACTATTTGGCTGGTGCAGGTGTACAACAAGTGGATAGTTTTGAAGAATAGAAATCTCCTTGCTCAGAGTTCAGGAGACTAGAAGCCTGAATTCGGGGCATTGACTTTAGTGTGAGGCTGTCTCTCTGACGGTTCTGAGGAGGTATACTTGCCTCAGCTTCTGTAACCCTAGTGTTCCTCGGAGATCTCCATGCGACGTCTGTGTTTCCCCAGTTCTTGCTTACTTGCTTCCTTTTGTGTCTAATCTACTCTTTTTATATCTCAAAAGTCATTAAGTTTAAGACATACCCTAGACAGAAGTGACCTTATTAATGTAACAAATAAAATGCTATTTGCAGGTGGGATTACATCCACAAGTCTGGGGGTTAGGACTCCAATATATAGTTTTAGAGGGATGCAATTCAGTCTATAACAGACATCATTGAAATATTAAAGAAATATGTAATCATCAGATCTCTTTTGGGTTTGAAACGTCTAAATATCATACTACTAATGCTTACCTTGATCCTTGAGAAAATGCCAAACTATTGTTCTAAAAAGAGATGCACAGAGTGAACAAAACAACAAAAAGCCTTGATGCACTTGTCCAAAGAATGACTACATCAATACCTTAAGCAGTCATACTTCACATACATTTTACAAAAATACTGAAAATCCTTCTCTTTAAGTCATGAGAATAAGCGTTGTTACAAAATCCATCACTACTTTTTCTATATATTCACGAATAATACCACAAATTGCAAAGGATTACATAAACATTAAAAAACATGTTTTTTTAGTTTAACCAAAGTTTATATTCTGTCTTTTTTTTTTACATTTTTATATATATTTTAAAAATATGTAATACTTCAAGCATAAAGTGAAAGAAAGAATAAAACAAATTGTGTAGTGTAGTGGTTAAGTCTTATCTGTCAGTTGGTTGTACTGTGGTGGCTTGTGTATTCTGTAATACTGGAAGCTAGGTGGCTTGCATTTCAAATACTGGCAGAATCACCCATGGTGAACAGCTATCAGCAGAGCTTCTAGACCAAGACAGAATAGGAAGAAAGATCTGGCAATCTACTTCTGAAAAAAACCAGCCAGTGAAAATCTTATGGATAGTAGGGGAACATTATCTGATACACTGCCGGACATGAGTCCTTCAGAATGAAAGATAGTCCCGGATGAGTGCAAAAGAACAGCCTTCTCAAGACATAGTCAACTTTAAGAACATGTATGGAGTAAGGCTATTGGGACTCTCATTTGCTGATATGGCATGACTCAAAATGAGAAGAAAAAATTGCAAACATCCATTACTAATCAGAATGTCGAATGTATGAAATATGAGTCAAGGAAAATGAGAAGTTGTCAAAAATAAAATGAAATGTCTGAATACAATGTCATAGGAATTAGTACACTGTAATGGACTAGTGTTGGCCATCTTGAGTCAGACAGTCTTACGATCTTTGTTGGGAATGACAGATTGAAGGGGAAGGGGCACAGCATTCATTGTCAGAAAAAATATTTCGAGGTCTATCCTGAAGTACAGTGCTATCAATGACAGAATAATAGACATAATCCTGCAAGAAAGGTCAGTTAATATGACTATTATTCAAATTTATGCACCAATCACTAATGCCAAAGATAAAGAAACTGAAGATTTTTAGCAACTTCTGCAATCTGAAATAAGTTAGTCAAAATTCATATTGATAATTACTGATGATTGGAATGTATAAGTTGGAAACAGTGAAGAAGGGTCTGTAGCTGGAAAATAAGGCTTTACTGATAGAGGTGACACTGGAGATCGCGTGATAGGATTCTGAAGCAACAATGACTTACTCATTGCAAATATCTTTTTTCAGCAATATAAGAGGTCTGACAATTAAATCTGCAAACTTAATTGTTCTAAGTGCTGCATACCTCATTACTGAATGTCGCTATGCTCACCTTCGAAGTCCTCCCACTGGGAAGCTGTGCACTGACGCCAGCGTCTAGTCCACCCTTCAAAGCAATTTTGGAACTCTTTCTGGAATGGCCATTGTACACGGTCACACTGGTTTCAATTTCTTGAACTTAATTATATAGCTGTCTATGAGGGAGTTTTTAGCCAGTAAACAAATAACTGTATTGGAACACCCTTTCAACTCACCTGATCTGGCCACCAATGAGTTTTTTCTTTACGTGAAGATAAAGGAAATATTGATGGAAGACATTTTGATGACATTCAGGACATCAAGAGTAATATGATGACAGGTCTGATACCCCTTCCAGAAGGAGTTCCAAAGTTGCTTTGAAGGGTGGACTAGGCACTTAGCATCAGTGCTTAGCTTCCTAAGGGGCTTACTTTGAAGGTGACCATAGTGATATTCAGCAATGAGGTATGTAGCACTTTTTCTAGGATATGTTCACGAACTTAATTGTCAGTTCTTGTACATATCCACCTCACCAAATGGAATACGTAGGTATCAAGTTGACTTCGTTTCTGGAAAGGTATGTTGAAAAGGCTCCATGTCATCATTCAGAACAAGGTCAGAAGGCAGCTGCAAGAGGGACCATCTGTTGTTCATTTTCACATTCAGATTGAAGCTGAAGAAAATTAAAACAGATCCACCAGAGCCAAAGTACAATCGTGAGTGTATTCAATCTGAATTTAGAGATCACCTTGAGAACAGATTGGATACACTGAACTGTAATGTCTTAGTCATCTACTCCTGCTATAGGAGAAATACCACAAGTGGATAGTTTTAACGAAGAGAAATTTATTCTGTCGTGGTCTAGTCAGCTACAAGTCCAAATTTAGTGCATCAGTTCCAGGGGAAGATTTTCCCTGATGGCTCTGGAGAAAAGTCTTAGCCATCAATATTCCCCTGAACTTGGAGTTGTGGGGTACAGGGATCCCAGGTCCAAAGGACACACTCTTCTCCTCGCACTGCTTTCTTGATGGTATGTGGTTGCCTACTCTCTGCTTGCTTCCCTTTTCTTTATATCCCAAGAGATTGTCTCAAGGCATGATACAGTTTTATGGATTGAGTCCTGCCTCACCAACACAACTGATGCCCATCCTCCTTCATTAACATCATATAGGTAGCATTTACATCATATAGGAGCACCACCCAATACCAGGAGTCCTGGCCAAGCCAAATTGCTACACAAATTTTGGGGGGGGGGATACAATTCAATCCATGACACGAAGATCAGACCAACTGTGAGAGGACATCGAAGAATTATACTTGAAGAAAGAAAAGGTCATGAGAAAGACAGGAAAGAAAGAAAAGACCAAAACGGATGTCAGAGGAGACTCTGAAATTTGCTTTTGAATATCGGGTAGGTAAAGTGAATAGAAGAAATATTGTAATAAAAGAGGTGAATGAAAGTTTCAAAGACAGCTTGAGAAGACAAACTGAATGATACAGAAACGTGCAAACACCTAGAGTTAGAAAACCCAAGTGGAGGAACATAATCAACATTTCTAAAGCTGAAAGAACTAAAGAAAAAAGTTATGTCTTTAGTTGCAGTGGTGAGAGATTCTCTGGGCAAAATATTGAATGATACAGGTAGCTTCAAAAGAAGATGAAGGAATACACTGAGTGCCTGTATCAGAAAGAATAAATGTACATTCAGCTATTTCAGGGAGTAGCATGTACTCAGGAAACAGTGGTAGCTATCATAGTTATTTAGTGCTGCTATTACAGAAAAACCGAAAGTAGAAGAAGCTAAAGTCCAAATTTATGGTGCCAACTCTAGTGGGAGGCTTTCTCTTCCTGTGGGTCCTGGGGGAAGGTCCCTGTCATCAGTCTTCTGCTCGTCTAGGAGTTTCTTGGTACAAAGACTGCTTCCTTGGTGATATGAGGTCCCAAAAAGGGGCTGAAGTGCTGCCACTGTTGACTTTGGGGTAATGGCTCCATATCACACAAAACCATCTGTAAACGAGTCATGAGTTTTCTCTTTCTCAGTCAGCTGATCATTTGGAACTCCCCATGAAGCCACAGGTGCAGACTGGGAGACGAAGATAATGTGACAGGAGCAGAGACTGTGGACATTTGGGGCACTTCTTCATGCAACTTACTTGTGCCTTCAGTTCCTGCTTGGGTCAAATCTCATATATAACACATCTCTTTAATGACAGAGTGCTGCTGTGTACATCCAACTTTATGGCTTTGAGTCAGGCAACACCCAGTTCATATTCGGCATCTCAGGCCTCAGGGTGATTGTGGGCCCATGGTTAAACATTTAGTCTCTACTATAGCCTAGTGACGAGCAAAAAGCCGTTTGTCAAAAGAAGAGTGGTTATTGGCAGAGGTTGCCAGGTCTTTGCTCCAAAGTCCTAAAGGTCTGTGCTGTGATCACTAATAGGGGCTTGCCAAGGGCTCCAGTAACATCTTGGCCATGGACACTTCGAGGCTTTTGGATCAGCTGGGTCATATAGCCCAAGAGGTAGTGTAGCTTGCACAGCAGTATCAACCTATTGCAGAGCTTTCTCTTGTTCTCGTCCCCACTCAAAACTAGCAAGTTTTTCAGTCACTTGATAAGTAGGCTGGAATAGCACACACAAATGAGGAAAATGTTGCCTCCAAAATTCAAAGAGACTTGCTAGACACACAGTCTCCTTTGTAGTCATGGGAACAGTCAGATGCAATAACTTAGCCTTCATTTTAGAAGGAATATCTTGACATGCCCCAAATACTGGATTCCTAGGAATTTCACAGAGGTTGTCACCTGAATTATTCTGGGATTAACTTTTTACCCTTTAGTACACAGGTTTTACCAGTGAGTCCAGAGTCATTGTCACTTCTTCTTTACTAAGTCCAACAAGCATGTCAGCAGTGTAATGGACCAATGTGATGTCTTATGGAGGGGAAAGTTCCTGCAGACTAAATTATGCAAAAGGCTGGAGAATTGATGTAGTCTTGAGGTAGGCAACTGAAGGTGTATTGTTGACTGTCATGGATTGAATTATATCACCCCAACTTATCTGTTAACTTGGTTAAGCCATGATTCTTAGTATTGCGTGATTGTGTGCCACTTTGCCATCTAATGTGATTTTCCATCTGTTATAAATCCTACCTCTAGGATGTTAATGAGATGGGATTACTAGTTGCTATGTTGATGAGACAGGACTCAGTCTACAAGATTAGGTTATGTTTTAAGTCAATCTCTTTTAAGATATAAAAAAGAGAAGCAAACAGAGAAACATGAGGACCTCATACCTCCAAGAAAGCAGTGCTTGAGCCCAGCACTTCCTTTGGACCCAGGGTTCCTGAGTAAAGAAAGTCACAGATTAAGGAAAGATTAATAACAAGGACCTTCCTCCATATTTGACACAGAAAGATCTTCCCCTGGACTTGGCGCTCTGAGTTCACACTGCCAGCATGCTAGACTGTGAGAGAATAAATGTCTATTTGTTAAAGTCATCCACATTGGTATTTCTGCTATAGCAGAACTAACAGCTAAGACAGAATTTGGTACTGGGAGTGGGGTGGTACTCTAGCAGATACCTACAGTGTGGAGGTGGTTTTGAAACTATAAATGAACAGAGCTTGGAAGAGTTTTAAGATTGCCTTAAAAAGTGTATGCCAAGCCAAGTACCGTCGAGTTGGATCCGACTCATGGCGACAAAGTGTGTACTCAATACTAAATGGCTGGAAGCAAGATGAAAAGGCAGAAGGGGATAGGAGCTGAATGGTAAATCCAAAGTAGAGAGGAGGACTGTGTAGTTACATTATAAGGATAGCAACTAGAGTCACTTAACAATGTTTGTATAAGTTTTTGAGTGAGGGAATAAATTGAGCTGTAAACTTTCACCTAAAGCACCATTTAAAAAAAAGAATTCAGAGCTACAGAAAAACGGAGAACAGAATTGTAACTCACAAAAATGATTAGACTTATTGGTCTGGCAGAAACTGGAGAAACCTCAAGAGTATGGCCTCTTGGACACTCTTTTAACTGAAGTCACTCCTGAAGTTTTCACTTTAGCCAAAGATTAAACAAGTTCTTAAAAGAAATAAAAGAAAGTGGAACTAAATGGGCACATCAGCCCAGGGGCAAGACTAGAAGACAGGAGAAGACAGGAAACCTGGTAACTGGGAACACAAGGTAAAGAAATGGAGAGTGTTGACGCATTGTGGGATTCGCAACCAATGTCACAAAACAAAATGTGTATTAATTGTTTAATGAGAACCTAATTTTCTCTGTAAACCTTTATCTAAAATACAATAGAAAAAAGAAAAAAGAAAAAAGATTGCCTTGAAGAGACTGACTGTTGGTGGAATCTTGGCCATTAAAGAAAATTCTGGGAAGGACTCAAAAGGAACTGAGGAAAGCTGTCACACTGGAAAGGCACAGAGGATGAGAATCATCAGCAGAGAAATAGCAGCAGCAGAACTTGCAGACGAGCACAAAACAGCGCTGGAACTAACCCACAGAGTCAGAAGGCTGAGTGCTCTTTTATGCAGGAGACCTCCAAGCATTTATTGGTGAAGCTAGGTTTACTGACCCATGGAGTAAGACAGCTGAGTGCCTTCTGGCCAAAGTTTAGCAGTGGAGTGGAGTGCCTCCAGGTGCTTACTGGTGGTACTAAAGAGCTCTGGAACACTTGCCGTAGCAGGACAGACACTGTTGGTGAGAACTGCGAGGCTAAGAAATCAAGTGACCTGGAAGTGGAAGCAGAAGAGACAAGGGACGTAGAAAGCAGGGCCGCCTCAGTCTCAAAGGGTAGGGCTAGGACCTCTGGGAACTCAACGGGTAAAGTCACCACTCAGATGGACTAGGAGAATGGAACCACCCAATTTCAAGGGAAAATAATTGCTATTCCAGTAGGCCTAGAAGACAGCTGAAGCCCAGGGCTGAGGGGCCTCCTCCCAGAATCCAGAGGCTGTGACCAATACCTAGTCTGGAGTACAGGGCCGTTGTGTAAATCATCTCAGAGAACAAAGGGTCATTTTCAAGCCTAGAAGGCTAATGTAATAGGTTATGCTGACTTTCTTAGTTCCCTCTTTGTTCCCAGTAACTCCCATTTGTAATGAAAGTATTTAACTTATGCCTGTTCTGCATAGCACTTTGGAAGCATATAACATGTATTCCAGATTTCACAGATGGATGTTTTGGATTTTGACTTGGAGTTGATTAAAGACTTTTGCTATGATACCATGGTGTGAATATGTTACCTATTGAATCATCCCGCTCCAAATGTGTACCAGCTTGGTTAGGCCGTAGTTCTTCCATTGCGTGATTATCTACCATTTTTGTCATCTGTTGTGATTTTCTAGGTGCTGTAGATCCTGCTTCTCTGAGGTTAAAGAGACCAGATTGGAGGCAGTCATGCTAACAAAGCAGGACCCAACCCACAAGGTTAGGGTGTTGTCTTGGGTCGATCTCTTCTCAGATAAAAAAAAAAAAGCAATCAGAGAGACACAGAGACCTCGTACCAGCAAGAAAGTAGTACCAGGAGCAGAATGTGTCCTTTGGTCCCAGGGTCCCTGCACTGAGAAATTTCTAGAACAGGGAAAGATTAATGACAAAGACCTTCGTCCAGAGCTGGCAGAAAGAAAATGCCTTCCCCTAGAGCTGGCTTTCTGAATTCAGACTTTAGCCTGACAGACTGTGAACAAAAAAATTTCCATTTTTTAAAGTCATCCGCTTGGCGTTTCTGTTACAGCAGCACTGGATAACTAAGACATTAGTGAAGGACCGAGTCCAAGCTTCACTGAAGGCACTGGCAAGAGCAAGGCTTTAAGAATCGACAGAACACCAGTTGAGAGATCTGACAAATGGATCCAATGCTGGAGGAGCTAACTTACCTATGCTAAAAAATTTGGAAGACAGCTACTTGAACAACTGATAGGAAAAGATCCATATTTATTCCCATTCCCAAGAGAGGTGCTCCAATGGAATGTGAAAATTATCAAACAGTGTCATTAACATCATACGCAAGTATAATTTTGCTGAAGATAATTCAAAAAAGAGTTGCAGCAGTATATTGACAGGGAACTGCCAGCAGTCCAAACCAGGTTCTGAACAGGATGAGGAAAGAGGGATGGGAGGCTTTCAGATGGATCTTGGATGAAAGGAAAGAATGCCAGAAAGATACTTAGCTTTGTTTAATTGACTATGCAAAAGCGTTTCCCTGTATGAATCATAACAAATTATGAGTAACACTGGGAAAAATGGAAATGCCAGAACACTCAATTGTGCTCATTGCAGAACCTGCACATGGACCAACAGGCAGCTGTTTGGACAGAACCAGTTGATCACGTGTGGTTTATAAACAAGGAAGGCATGCATTACAGCTTTATCCTTTCCCCATGCTTAGTCAGTCTGTGGTGGTGGTGGTGGTTGTTAGGTGCTGTTGAGTCAGTTCTGACTTGTAGTAACTGTATGCACAACAGAACAAAACACTGCCTGGTCCTGTGCCTTGCCCACAATCATTTTAATACGTAAGCCCATCATTGCAGCCACTGTGTCAATCCATCTTGTTGAGGGTCTTCCTCTTTTCTACTGACCCTCCACTCTACAAATCATGATGTCCTTCTCCAGAGATTGATCCTTCCTGACAACATGCCCGAAGTATGTGAGATGGCCTCTCACCATCCTTGCTTCCGAGGAGCACTCTGTACTTCTTCAAAACCAGATCTGTTTGTTATACTGGCAGTGCGTGGTACATTCGATATTCTTCTCCAACACCACAATTTCAGGGTGACATCTCTTTAGTTTTCAAGACTATAAAGAGGTTTTTTGCAGCAGATTTTCCCAATGCAATGCATCTTTTGATTTCTTGACTGCTGCTTCTGTGGTCATTGATTGTGGAACCAAGTAAAATTAAGTCCTTGACAACCTCAATTGTTTGTCCCTTTATCATGATGTTTATTGGTCCACTTGTAAGGATTTTGTTTTCTTGATGTTGAGGTGCAATTCACACTGAAGGCTGTGGTCTTTGATCTTCATCAGTGAGTGTTTACAATTCTCCTCACTTCCAGCAAGGATGGTTGTGTCATCTGCGTAACACAGGTTGTTAAAGAATCTTTCTCCAATCCTGATGCCTCCTTCTTCTTCCTAAGTCAATCTGTATGATGAGCAAATAAACCAAGAAGCTGGACTAGGTGAAGAACACAGCATCAGGATTGGAGAAGACTCACTAACAACCTGAGATACGCAAATAACATCACCTTGCTTCCTGAATGAGGAAAAGGACTTGAGGCAACTACTGATGAAGATCAAAGACTATTATGAATTACAGATTAACATGAAGAAAACCAAAATCTTCACAATTGGACCAGTAAGCAACATCATGATAAACAGAGAAAAGTTTGAAGTGGTCAAAGATGTCATTTTCAGTTGGATCCACAATAAACACCTATGAAAACGTTAGTAAGAAATCAAATAACATATTGTATTGGGCAAATCTGCTATAAACGATCTCTTTAAAGTGTTAAAATTCAAAAACATCACTTTAAAGGCTACAGTGTACCTGACCTGAACTGTAATATTTTCAGTTAAGTGATATGGCTGCTAACCAAAAGGTAGGCAGTTCATATCCACCAGGTGCTCCTTGGAAACTCTAGAGGGCAGTTCTAACTGTCTATAGGGTTGCTTTGAGTCAGAATCGACTCAACAGCAGTGGGTTTGGTTTTGGTTTTTTTTATATGCATGAGGAAGCTGAACAATGAATAAGAAAGATTGAAGAAGAAATGATGCCATTGAATGATGGTGTTGGAAAAGAATATTGTGGGAAGAAGGAACAAATCTCTCTTTGAAGAAGCAAGTCCCTTAGAAACAAAGATGGCCAGACTCCATCTCATGTGCTTTAAACATGCTATCAGGATGAACCAGTCCCTGGTGAAGGACAGCATGCTGATCAATTATAGGTCTGGGAAAAAGAAAAGACCCTCTATAAGATGGATTGACACAGTGGCTGCAAGACTGGGTGGAAGCACACGAACAATTGTGAGGAGGCAGCTTTTCATTCTGTTGTACTTAGGGTTACTGTAAGAACTAACTTGATGAAATCCAACGATGACAGTGGTTATGAACATGATCTCTCTGGAGAAAAAATGCGTGGGTTCAAACCCTGCTTGACTTTACTTGCTGTGTTATTTTGGACAGCTGAATTCATTGCATCAGTTTTTATTCTATAACACGGGAATAACACAAGTACAGTATTGACTTGATGGCAACAAGTTTGGTTTTTTGGTGGAGCTACAGGTTTTGGGGGATTACAGATGTAAAGCACTTACTGGTATGAGGGTGACTTTAACAAGTAAGAGCTGTTTTAACATGCGATGTTACATTTTGTGAAATTTTTACATTTAACCACATGTGCTTCAGAGAATTTAAACTTAAAAGATGCAGTTTAAACTTTTCCCCTTATTTTGCCACAAAGATAGCAACAAACTTTTGATTTTTACCATTCTCATGCCATGGTTTAATATATTTATTCTCGATGGCACTTG
This sequence comes from Heterohyrax brucei, assembly GCA_028571685.1. Taxonomy (NCBI): domain Eukaryota; kingdom Metazoa; phylum Chordata; class Mammalia; order Hyracoidea; family Procaviidae; genus Heterohyrax; species Heterohyrax brucei. The sequence continues at coordinate 95,108,939 of CM053146.1, forward strand.
GCTTTTTTTTTTAAATATGTAGTTACTGTTTCATTCTAAATTTGCAATTCCATACCGAGTGCCCAGGTTTCATTAACGAAGATGCTAATTTCTCCAAGATATTTGCTGTTTGATCTACCTGTTAGAAAAGGAAATTGTGTAACCACAGTTTTTAGCATGCAGCGGTTCAGCCATTTATGATGTGGTGTGTCAGATAAAAGATTAGAAAATTACATAACCTGATATTATTTCTCAGGTGATGTATTATATCTTCTATCTGTTAAAATATGTCCCATAGTTAGAAATATTAAACTCCAAACACAGGAGTAGAGTAAATAATGTTTTAGTGATTGAAAAATGCAAAACATTTGATTGTAAATATCTCTTGGACTAAATATAATGAATTCCCATCAAGCTGAAAGACAGCCTTGGCTTTAGAGGTGTACCTTAGGAAGTGCTGAAAATCTGGATATTTCCGTATGGAAAAAGAGAGCAATAAAATATTGTAACTTTCTTAGTTAATGACTGTGTGAGGGACTGAGAGAATGAAAGAAGATACAGGGACAGAGAGATGAAACAGCTTCAGCCAGACTACCCAGAGATCTGTCTTAACAAAATGAGCTTCTGTTACTAGAGCTGTTTAAGAATGCAGGAGGTAGATATCACGGGAGTAAGGAAAACAGTGTCTGAATGGTGCATCAGTTTGCCTGGATGGACACCTAGGGCTTTCTTGTTCTTGCATAAGAATATGTTTCTGTGCTCGTTCATCAAAGTGGTGCTATATTGTTTCATCGCAACAGAAGCTGATCATTTTTTCAAACCTACTTCCCATGGAATCTGTTATAAATAACATCTTCATGAAATGCCTATGATTTTATATTTCTGATTCCAAGGTGGTGTTACGTAATTCACCTTTAATTTCACTTACTCTAATGAGTCACAATCACATAATATATGGAATTTTGCATGGCAGAAAATATTTGCCTAACAAGGATTAATGAATTGAAACAATGGAACATTTTGCCCAACAAAAACATTTTCTTTCTTAATCTAATCATATAGAATGATTTTTTCAAACCAAAAAAAAAAGGTAATTTTCTGGTGTTCCTTCTTTTCATCTCTTCTTTCTCTTCCTTTCACATTTTGTTATCATTCATTGAAAAGTGTTCTGGGTCAAAGTCATATATTACGGAATTAAAATGGTGAAAAAAGAAAGTTACATGAACTGTGTCTTTAAGTTGGTTTTAGTGTATGGGCATAGGGTTTAGACAAATAAGAAAAGAACTCTAATAAGATTTTAAGTACCCTAAAGGGTGGGGACTGGTGGCATGATGATGCAGGAAAAGGGTAGAACACTTGTGGTTTGGAGGGGTAAGTCAAAGATTAGGGAGAGAAATGTTTAGTTCAGAAAAAAAATTATAGAATTTCAATTAATAGAGGAAAATAGCATAGCAATTTTGGGGAAAAAAATGAAATAAAGAGCTCTGAGCCCTCAAAGTCTCTGTGTCAGTAGGCAGTAGATAATCTATGAAGAATTTGAACAGTGAACTGTGGTGGTATCAGATAAGTTTTAGGAATATCTTTTGATTGAAAATATTTAGAAGTTTCTTAGTGTTATCGAGATTTAGAAATTTTGTGTGCCTGTGTGTGAACATTGAATATTTCCAAGAGATTTGTGCCTTCTATTAATTTTGTTTGTTAGTTTCTACTTTTACTGCATGGAGTGAAAATATATCTTGGCTTTCGGTATCTCACCTTGTTTGAAGATCCTCCACCATTTCCTCTGAGTCTCAATAAATATACTTTTAAATGTATGTGAATTATTCTGCAGCTTGCACTCCTACTCTTACTGCCAGTGTTGTATCCTCTTACGCTTCAGTTTCAGGTTCAATTCCCAAAGGTTGTTTTGGCCACATTAATTCTCTGATAAAAATTATTCCCTGATTCTCCATTGCTTAGTTGCCTACAGGTTTCACTCTAAGGTCTTTTACCAAGAATTCAAATAACTTGTGCCCATTCTTTCCAGACTTAGTTTCCATTCCTCTCAGAATATTTTCCTATTTAATAGTCACGGAGAAATCATTTCTTTGAATGGCACATTTTATGACTTTGAGTTTGCCGTTTTCTCTGCCTAAAATGTGTTGCTCCTTTTTCTCTATTTTTGAAATTCTACTTTTCTCTGATAATGCTTGGAAGTAGCCAGGAGGACATTTTTTTTTTCCCCCTGACTTCCTTAAGTACCATTAGTCAACACTCTGCTATAATTGGTTTGCCTATCTCTGTTAGCATTCTCTTTTGATATGCAAATACTTGGGGACAGTTGTTTCTGTTCCATTGGAACTTTTTGCTGGATGAATGAACCAGTAAATTATACATTCTACAGGATAGTACAGGGTGCATAATAAACATGAATATCTACTGGGTGGGTGAATGAATAAATATAGTCACATTATAATAGAATTATTTTGGCCAACACCAAATTAAGACCGTGATTCTTGAGTACTGTAATTAGGGCATGTCTAGTTATGCTTTTGTCTCTAATCTTCATTTAATTATAGACCATGTCTAATATTTTGACACTCTGCAGATGGTCACAGAAATAGGCTAACTTCTATTGTTACCATTAATTTAGATATAAACCACTACAGAGCTTTGTCCAAAAACTATATATTCAGCCTGCCTAAATATGATACAAGTATTTTTTACTAATCTAGGTAGGGATATAAAAAATAGCAGTAATAGAAACCTGAAAAAATTCTGGAAAGAACTTGAAAATTGGTGCATTTCTGCCAGATCACAACCATGGTGGTTGTGGATCAGAAGAGGGCAGCAAAGTGCAGCTGAGTCCAGAAACTTGACGACAAAGGAAGATTAAATCTCAGAGAGTTGTAAAGCATGAGTGCAGGACTTAGAAAAGCAGCTGACCCAAGAAACTGGTGCATCGACTTTGTACCAGTAGCCAGGATAGTAGCTAAAATAAATACAAAACAATATTTAATACTCATCATCATGTTATTAATCTTCTAAACTATTATGTGTGGTATGGATACTAGATATTCCCTGAGGGAAACAGTACCCAAAGACAGTAAGCCATTTGTCCAAGAGGGAAACTACCAGGAAATACCAGAGCCAAGACGTTTCCCAGATAGCCCAGCTAAGGTAAACATGAGGATATGCTTAACTAGGCACAGAATGAGGAATATTTCAAACTGGAAAGAGAAGAGTGAGACCAAGATCCCAAGACCAAGATCCCAAGACCAAGAATCAAATATCGAAAGCAAAATAAGAGTGACTGGAGGTGACAATTAGGAGGCACAGTAAGAGTCAGGATACGTGATATCTTTTATCAGTATCTTGATAAATCTGATCTTTATCTTTGAGATTGGAAACATTCCATGTAATTTTACAGATGTGAGGACCCACAGACTATAAATTCTAGGTTTGTTAGAAGGTAATTATTGTACACATTTTAAACTTTTGTTTGTAGACATTTTAAGTTTAACTCAGTCTGTAATGCTCTTAGTAAATTTGTAGACAGTGGCCATATAATTAGGATTTTAAAGTGATGTAATCAAAACATAATGTCTCAAAGAATGATTTTCAGTTGTATTAACAATATGATTATAAATATAGATTTAAGCATGAAATATTCAAGCATAGAAATATCCCTACAGTTTAGCTGGCAAATAAAGGACACATGTATTCTCAAATATTTCTTACAGTTTCCACTTCTAGTATCTGCACACTGGAAAAAGTGTTTCTATCTGGAACAAAAATATTGTATAATTGATTTGTAACTGTTTTTATAGAGTATCACATAGCAAAATCACATTTTCTATTCATTTCAGGGATACATTTTTGACATTGCAAAATAATTTTAACTGAAAATTAAAGATTGGCCTGAGGAGAGAAAAGTATTCTCAACTTTCTTTCCATTAATAACTTTCAATGGAAATTTGGTTTTTCTTTCATTAACAAAAAAAAAGTAAATATTGCAGATGTCCTGCTGATATTGAAAAAAATACCCATTCACTGTAACTTGTATTATTTTTAGAGCTTTGATTTGGCAAGACTTCTTTGTATTTTTCATAAAGCAAAACTGATTTAGAATATGCATCCGGATAACACCACCCCCAGAGAAAACATAAATAAGTAGCCCCTAAGAGTGCTGCTGTGTGTACACACACTGTCCAGGGCAGAGGTTCAAAAGCCACAGGACTCTCTCATCTTTTTGCAAGCTGCCTTGAACCATTTGATTCACAGCAATTACATTTTTTCTTGGTAAAGGGTACAAATCTACTTCTCTAAGATTTAAAGAGTAATGCTAGTGGTGCTCAGAAGGAGAAATGGGTGCACAACAATGAACCCAATAATCCTGAATTGATAATAATATTAATTATACTGTGACAACAAAATACAACTACTGACTGTGTAATGCTATTTATTGAAGAAACCAAAAGAAGTGAACACAAGTACATAATTTAGAATAATTTAAAAGCACATCATTTTTATTGTAAAATGAGTTATAAAATATATAGTAGGTTCAAACACTGGCAGCTTTTTGGAGAGATTTTGTGCACACACACACACATACACACACATGCTCACACATTTTTCCTTTTCACAATGGAAATATTGCCCTTATATTTAGTACCCAGTTTTATCCCATTGTTTTTGATGATCAGGATGTGATTCACTCTAAAAATAGCTTTCTCCAGTATAAAATGTTTGAACGAAAATAGTTTTGTTGTTGTAGTATTCAGGAAAGCCTGAAGACCGTATTATGCATGTGTGCTTAACACTCAGTAGCCTCACAACATTACTTAAGAATCGCCATGGTACTGAGTACATAGAAGACACGTTTAATGTCTTGAGGTGTTAAGAATACGAAAGAGTATACAGATTCTTAGGTGATGTTTATCTAACTTGATTATCATCTTTTTTCCAACAACTAACATGTTTTTCTTGATTTTAGTCTTAGTAACCTGGTTAGATTTTAAGTAAGCTTTTAAAACTGTCTGATTTTATTTTTCCGCCTTTGAATGTATACTGCATTTTGTATATTTCAGGTGACCCAAACATCCCAGTGGGGAGTGTTTCTGCATACAGTGTTTCTCATTATTACTTTTAATTGTACTACTTTGTAATGATTATTTTTTAACAATTTTTCAATAAGAGAGGAGAAAGGGTTGGTACCAAAAGAAACAAAACGAGAAATTGTATATATTTATACATACTACTTTTTTTTTTTGGTTGTTGTTACTGTTTTACCTGTTTTTATTTAAATGGAATTATAGTCTTCCTCGATAGCAATGGAAATCTTTTTTCTTCAACTTTCTTTTGGAATTCAGCAACATCGTTAACCAAAAACCTCAGTGAGGCCAGATGCAAAGCCCATGTGGTGAGAATTTGTAAAAAGCTTCTCATCTCACACTAGCAATAATAATTGACCTAGAAAAGACCATTTTCAGTAAGGCAAATAAGAACTTTAATATAATATCATTCTGATGTAGGGGGGTTGGCAATGAGACGTGTTTTATTTTCAATAATTACAGGTATATTATTCCAGCAGTTTCTTCTACTGGGATCCAAAGTGACCATTTTTTTAGTGCATTTTAAAATTCTTTCAAGTGATTTTAATATGAGTATCTGGCAGTTTACTAAGTTTTTTTTTTTTTTTTTTGAGTGATGGTATAATTCTAGAGTATTATTTGAAACTCCAATTCAACGGCACTTGGCTTGGCTGGCTTGTTTTTAGAAAAAAAAAAAGTACTTAGATTTTTATAATCGTACCAGTTCATTCCCCTCCACTTTTTTTTTCTTTGCCCATCTTCTTCTCAGGTGAGCTGCCTTTTATTAATTCCCCATCAGTATAACTGGATGCACCCAAACAGGAAGCGTCATTAAGGATGGACCAAACATGGTGATATATTAGAGGAACTGAGGGTTCTCCTTGTTTTTCCTATCTTTGCAAATGGTGCTGAATATTCATTAAGCTAGAGAAACAGCCAGCTGCAAATCTTTGCAAGATGCCCTAGTTCTCAAAGCCAAAGGGAATACAAAATAAATAAAGCCTCTATGTGTACCATAAAGGATGAAGAAGAAAAGCTAGCAAAAAGTATTCTCAGAAGGAAGCAGGTTTCTGTTTCACAGATTTTAGGAATATATATATATACTTTATAAAAACCTTTTTTTTCCAGATCTCTTCCCAGCATCATCTTAAAATCACACACACATACAAAATTTCATAAACTCTTTATATTCTTTTTACAAGAATGTGCTTACATTTTAACTTGTCAGCCTAAAATGCAAAATTTGAAAGTTTTATCTCTGTTTTTCTTAATACTTTGTAGTGAGGATTACTTTATACTTAATATTATTATTGTATATTATATATGTTATTATATTACTTTATACTTAATACTAATATACTTCATACTTAATATTACTTAATACTTTATAGTGAGGACACTTGTCAATATCCTCACTTCACAAAAAAGAAAAAATAGATCCATTCCTGGAAGAGTGGAGACCTCCTGTTTGTAAAAGTATGCTGGATATTCTATAATGATACTAACATGTGATCCTTCAGTTATAATTCTTCATAGCACAACTGGGTCAAAGGGCTATAGTGTTTCTTTTTTCATAATTTGTATATAAAATAAAATAATTATTTACATCTGCTTTAATTTGTAATACATGAGCAGTGCATTTGCTCCCATTAAGTCATAATCAGGAATAATAAAAATTTTGTTTTCAAAATGTTTGTTTTCATTAGCAGATTTTCTACCACTGCCAATATTTATTTGCTGGTTGCTGAAAACCATTTGTTTTTGAAAAGAGGGGCAGATTCTATGACCTAGAAATGACTCATTGAAATCAACTCACACCATGGTCCGTTTTTTGATCATTTGTGCTAATATATTTGCATAAAATGATTAGTTTCTATTTTCCTGACTCAGGGTATTCAAATGGTTGTTTATATAAAGCTCTCAATTTTAATGTGAATTCTTCATTTTCTCAAATCTTCATGGAAATTCCTAGTGTCAGTATCTTCACTTCATAAAGAGAAAAAATAGATCCATTCCTGGAAGAGTGGAGACTTCCTGTTTGTGAAAGTATGCTGGATATTCTAAAATGATACTAATATGTGATCCTTCAGTTATAATTCTTTGTAGCCCAGTTGGGTCAAAAGTGCTATCGTGTTCCTTTTTCTTCTAAGATGTTTGGACGATACTGCTACTGGTAAGCCCTTTGACTATTCTATGGCATATTGGTATCTGTGCATACAGTTTAGAGAAACAATATTTCAAATAATATTTTATTGAGTTTTTGGTGCGAGTTTACAAAGCAAATGAGGTTCTCCTTTGACAGTTTCTGCAGAAATCATTCAGTGATGTTGCTTACATTTATCACACTGTGTCAACATGCTCCTTCAGTGTGCTCTGTTTGTTCGATTTCTAGCAATTTAGTTTACCTGCTTCCCTTTTCTTTTAATCTTTGCTTTGGAGTAACTGTTGATCTTTTGGTCTCATACTAATCATTTTGCTAATAGATTTAAACTTTAACTAAATTTTCGAATCCGGAGCACTCTTTCTGGAACAATCTTTCCACTGCCTCCTCCAGTTGTTTGGCTGTCTAGAGACCACTCATTGCATTACTTCCTCCAGGAGGACTTGCTGGAACCCTTCCTCTTTGCTCTGGCTACAGACCACTTTTCATAACATATCGTACAATTCTAGTGACTTGGGTCTTCTCCCTTAACCAAGCTGTAAGTTCTGTAAAGGCACACATTATATACATCTTTATTCACCTTATTTTTACCTGCATCCCCAGCACCTACCAAGTTAATGGATGTGAGATAGAGTTTCAATAAACGATTGTTGAGTCAATGAGTAAATATGTAAATTTTCAATCTTTTCTACTGGAATAACTCAATCCATTATATTAGTTTTATTATTTAATTTATGTACACTTTACTGGACAGGTGCTAGCACGTCTGTCTAAGTCACCCTCAATATTTAGTAAAACTGAAAATAATAGGCAGAAAATTATAGACACACCCAACAAATCAGAGTTTTAAGTGCTTAAAATAACTATTCCATATTGTCATCTTCAATCATTAATATTTTCTTTGTTCATTTGTTCAGGAAATGTTCACTCACTGAGCACTGGTAGACTCTGGGAAGATGGCAGGCAGGATGGCAGGGTACATCCTGTGCCCTTTATAAAGCCTGAAGGAGAGCTGGTGACACAATGGTTAAGTGCTAGACTACTGGCCAAAAGGGCAGTGGTTTAAAGCCGCTAGCTGCTCCACAGCAGAAAAGAACTGGTGGTCCACTCTCATAGTATGCAGCCTAAGAAATTCTAAGGAGTAGTTCTACTGTGTCATGTAGGGTTGCAATGAGTTGAAATCCACTTGATGGTACACAGCAACAACACCATGGAACCTATGTTCCAATGGTTGCATATAGACCATTAACACACAAGCAAATAAGTAAAAAGATGATTGCAGAGTGTGCTGTCTGTGATGGAAAAAATAAACCCCAATAGGGTAATAGAATGAAGAATAGCTGAGTGGGAAAGAAGAGTGGAAGGAAACATTAGAAAAGATAACTGTGAAGATTCTTCTGATGAAATGACATTTGCCCGAGTTCATAAAGGTCCAGTTAATGAACTGAGTTTATCAGAAAAAAAATCCTTTTTTGTTTTTTTGAGATCTTCAAGAAATTAATTAACTGGATGTCAATTTTTTTTTCTTTTAATTTTGGAAAAATTAAGGATATTGTTATATTAGTCATTTGTTCTACAAATCATGGGCTTGCCAAATAGAATCTTAATAATAATACATTGCAAATTTAAAGGTTTATTCAATTTCTAAATTTAATTATAAATTAAAATAGCCAAAGAATAATGTATTTTTCCAGAATGCCAGCAGAGAATCTTAGCAGAGATCTTCTTCATATTAATTTCCAGATTTAATATTGACAAAGTGTCACATCTACAAATATAAAGTAGATATTAGCACAGAGAGAAAGATAAAGAGAAGAAAAGAAACTTTATCCGAACTCTCCTTTACATGAAGTACAGATACTACCATCTGGTAGATACTACCACCTGATTTTTGTTTTGTTTAGTATTTCCCTGAAAGTTGCATCATCCAGAAGAATTTTTTTCCTTATATACAAACAGTCGAGACTAAGGATACTATTAATTATGGAATTTATTTTGTTTAGTGTTCATATGGAAAGATGTTTAGCTTAGATTAGTTATGGCTAAAATTAAGATAAATTAAACATGGAATTAAGTATGGCTAAAGGATTTCTACAATGCTTAACTCAGGGAATGGATTGTGATGAGTGTACTATCACTTTATCTGATGCTGATTTGCACTGTAGGTTTTAATTATGAATAGAAATCCAAATGTTACCTGTTATTGTGGTTGTGGCTATTTAGCCAATTCCTACCTATTGCAACCCTGTAGGACAGAGTAGGTGTACCCCATGGGGTTTTCAAGGCTGTAATCTTTATAGAAGAAGACTATCACCACATCTTTCTCCCATGGAACAGCTGGTGAGTTCAAACCACTGACCTTTTGACTACCATCTGAGTGCTTTACCACTATGCCACCAAGACTCCTTAGATGCTACCTAGTATATTGCAATTATGTCAGTCTGTATCTAGCAGAAACAGTTATATAAGACTTGGGTCACTTTCTTACTCCGTAAAAATCATGAGTCAGATATTCAAAACACAAGGGAGAACCATCTATTGACAAAAAAGTATAGAATTAAGTATCCAATCATGTTTCTTTTCCTTCAGAATGTAAAACATCCTGATGCACACCTTTTTTGACTTTAAACCATGCAGTGACCCCTTGTTCTGTTGGTAGGACTGCCTCTCAATCTACATACAGACTTCAGAAGAGTGAAATCAGGTGTTTTGGAATTCTCATTCTCTGCAATGTTAGCCATAATTTATTCCAATCCACACAGTCGAATGTCTTTGCGTAGTCAATGAAACACAAATAAACATGTTTCTGGTATTCTCTGCTTTCAGCTGAGATCCATCTGACATCAGCAATGCTATCCTTGGTTCTGCATCCTCTTCTGAATCCAGCTTGAATTTCTGGCAGTTCCTTGTCACTATACTGTTGCAGTCGCTTTTTGCATGATCTTGACCCAAATTTTACTTGCATGTGATATTAATGCTCTTGTTTGGTAATTTCTGCATTTGGTTCAATCACCTTTCTTTGGAAGAGGCATAAATATAGATCTTTTCTAGTCAGTTGGCGAAATAGCTATCCTCTAAATTTCTTGGTGTAGACAAGTGAGCACATCCAGCACTGCATCTGTTTGTTGAAATATCTCAGTTGATATTCCATCAATTCTGGGAGCCTTGTTTTTTGCCAATGCCTTCAATGCAGCTTTGACTTCTTCAGTACCATCGGTTCCTGATCGTATGCTACCTCTTCAAATGGCTGAACATCAGCCAGTTCTTTCTGGTATAATGACTTCATGTATTCCTTGCATCTTCTTTTGATGCTCCCTGAGTCATTTAAGAGTTTTCCTATAGAATCCTTCACTATTGCAACTCAAGGCTTGAATTTTTTCATCAGTTTCTTCAGCTTGAGAAATGAAGAATGTGTTCTTCCTTTCTGGTTTTTCATTTCCAGCTCTTTGCACATGTCATTATAATACTTATTTTGTATTCTTAAGCTGCTCTTTGAAATTTTTTGTTTAGGTCTTTTATTTTGCCATTGCTTCCTTTTTTTAGCTGCATGACATTTGAGAGCAAGTGCAGAGTCTCGTCTGACATCCAGTTTGGTCTTTTCTTTCTTTCCTGTCTTTCTAATGACCTCTTGCTCTCTTCATGGATGATGTTTCTGATGTCATTCTACAATTCATCTGGTCTTTGGTCATTAGTGATCAGCATGTCAGATCTGTTCTTGAGGTGGTCTTTAAACTCAGGAGAGATATGCTCAAGGTCGTATTTTGGCTCTTATGGACTTGTTCTACTTTTCTTCAGTTTCATTTGAACTTGTGTATGAGCAATTGATGACCTGTGCCACAGTCAGTACCTGGTCTTGTTCTGACTTCTGATATGGAGCTTTGCCATAGTCTTTTTCCACAGATGTAGTCAATTTGGTTCCTGCATATTCCATTTGGTGAGGTGCATGTGTACAGTTGCTGTTTGTGTGGGTTAAAAAAGGTATTTGCAATGAAGAAGTCATTAGCCTTGCAAAATTCTATCATGTGATTGCTGGCATTATTTGCATCATCAAGGCTGTATTTTCCAGCTACTGACCCTTCTCTGTTGCCCATGTTTGCACTCCAGTCACCAGTAATTATCAATGCATGCTGATTACATGTTTGATCAATTTCAGACTGCAGAAGCTGGTAAGAAATCTTCAGTCTCTTCATCTTTGGCTTTAGTGGTTGGTATATAAATTTGAATAATAGTCGTATTAACTGGCCTTCCCTCTAGGCATGTGGACATTATCTTATTACTGACAGCATTGTACTTCAGGATAGATCTTTAAATGTTCTTTTTGATGATGAATGTGACACCACTCCTCTTCAAGTTTTCATTCCCAGTGTGGTAGACCGTATGATTGTTGAATGTAGAGTGGCCCAAACCAGTCCATTTCAGCTAACTAATGCCTAGGCTATAGATGCTTATGCCTTCCATTTCATTTTTGATGATTTGCGGTTTTCCTAGTTTCATACTTCTTACATTCCATGTCAGATTATTAATGGATGTTTCCAGATGTTTCTTCCCATTATGCGTTGTGCCGCATCAGTGAGCAAAGATCCCGAAGGTCTTACTCCATTCAAGTCACTAAGGTCGACTCTGCTTTGAGGAGGCAGCTTTTCCCCAGTCATCTTTCAAGTGCCTTCAAAATTGGGCAACTTCCTTTCCAGCATCATACCTGACAGTGTTCAGCTGCTATTTATAAGTTTTTTTCTGGCTAATTCTTTGCAGAAGCAGACTGCTGGATCCTTCTTCCTAGTCTGTCTGAGTCTCGAAGCTCAGCTGAAACCTGTCTGCCATAGGTGACCCTGCTGGTACCTAAATACCAGTAATAGCTTCCAGAATCTCACCAACAAGAAAGTCTCCACTGACAGGCAAGGAACGGATGCTCATTCCATCTTCACGTTCCTTCCCTGATGCTGTTACCCACCTTACCTGCAATATACAATGTACTTAATAAAGGTTTTCACCTACCTATTACCTTTTCTTTGGTTCATAGTATTTATAAGATTATTTTGTATTTAATTGCTCTTTATTAGCACAAAGAGCGCAGTCCTCAACTGGGAAACAGAGGCCACGAAATTTGAGTTTCATTGCTCTTTAGGAAATATCTTTCAGCTTTTATTGAGCTAGTTTATTTTGTGATTTGTCTTTTTCTGCTCATAGATTGCCATTCTTCTTCCCTGTCAAGTCAAATATCAGTGATACAAAATTCACTACATATAAAATAATTTCATCATTAATGTCAATGGCTTCTCTATTATAGCTATTATCAATGTTTGATGTTAGACCATCTGTTTTTCTTTAAATGTTCTCTTGCTGTCCTTTCTCTTGTATGACTTCAACTATCATCTTTCCAGGGCCTTGGGGCATGGAATTTTGGTCTTCTACAGCTCCTCCTTCTCTCACTCTTTGCATAATCAAATTCTTGCAAAATATTCCTCTGTGCTCCTTTGAGAAAAAATTGATTTCATTTGTCCCTTCTTATCTATCCCATTAGGGCTAATCTCTGGTGAAAGCTTTAGTCACATCATGAAGTTTTTTTCAAATCAGTGCTCCCTTGTTCTTTGGTGAATTCTCATCTAACCTGCAGATTCTCTTGTATTTGACATTTGTTGCTGAGGACCTCATGCTCTTTAGATTTCTCCTGATACATAATTTTTCTTTTTCTTTGTACTTTAGCAGGTACACTCCTTTCTCCTTCAATTTCCTTTTATAAATCAAATAATAAGATTGACTAGATATTACTTATTACTGAACAGTAACAAATACTATAAACCTGATTTTTGACTTGTATTACTGTACTAATAATATTGTTTTGAAAATAGGGCAAGCGATAGATATAAAGATAAAAAATATTTCTTTGTTCAAATCTAGAGAAGTCTAACCCAAGACATAAGCACTTTAATATTACTTACCCATGTCTTAGAAACTGTTATTGAGTATAAATGTCCATAAATATACCTAATAATGATGTAAAAAAAAGCAGTTTTTAAAGCAGAAAAATCACTTCATTTTAGTACATACAAAATGCCACATATGCAAAAGGAAAGATGATGTTTTCTAGCTACATATGTATTTGTTTAACTTCCTGGACAAACAGTGGCTGGGAAAGTTCAATGCAATCTGTGATTCCTTAAAGTTGGGAGTGATTCCAATTTGATGAAACAAGAAAGGGAGTGAGGGAAAAGCAGACCTAAAAAAAATGTTATTCCAGTGGCATTTTTTTTTCTTCTTATTTTTTGCTAGAACAACCCCATAAACTTATGACATCCTGAACTGGATTGAATCCAGTTGTTTAGAGAAAAGTAATTATAGTTATTGTCCCCAAGCCAAGAAAACAACACACCAATTGTGACCAGCCAAGAACCCTGGAATTCACAAGCTGCCTTATATTTATTTATTTCTGTGTGTTGGCTGTTTATCAGGAAATGATTTCAGTAAAGGAGTGCTGTAATTCATTTATTAAGTAATCTCTCACAACCCTGAAAAGGGTGGCACAAAAACTATATTCAAAGTTACACTTTCCAAATAACTTTATGCAAATTGTTATTGCATTTAATTCGATCAGCACTTTTCTAATCATTTGGCAAAATAAGATCATTTTTATATGGGTGACTTTGGCTTCAAATTATTTTATTTTTGTTTCTGAAACATCTTATTGATTTATATACAATACCTAAGAGTAAGGGATCCGACTCGAAGGCACTTGGCTGGCTTGGCTAAGAGCATGGGAAATCCTGGTGGCATAGTGGTGAGATGCTGTGGCTGCTAACCGAAGGGTCAGCAGTTTGAATCTGCCAGGTGCTCCTTGGAAACTCTATGGAGCAGTTCGGCTCTGTCCTCGGGATCTCTATGAATCAGAATCTACTCTATAGCAATGGGTTTGTATATATAATATGTAAGTTTATATAAATATAATGTTATATAAATTTATGTACATATATAAATTTGAGACAACTTTGAAAACAGAATTGTATATGAAGTCTCTATAAAACAATTCTTGACTGAAAGAATTTTAATGGTTCTAGATTTAAAGATACATTTTAAGAAGTTATTTGTAGCCAATACCAGAAGCTCTAAATGATAAAAAAAAAAAAAGGCAAAATTTTTGAGAGCTAATTGATTGTTTTAATGTCTTGTTTTATTTTAGAATTTTGGACTGTCAGAAGAATTTTTATTATTGCCTTGGAAATATTTCATTTGTGATTTCATTCTTTCTCCTCTCCTTTTTGGGTTCTTAAACTTTTAGGTGATTATGGATCTTTTTGAGAATTTAATAAATGTTACTGACTTTCCTCCCAGAAAATAAACATGCTACAAATACTGTTAAGTCCTAAAGCCCATTCATGCCCTCCACATTAAACAACTCGTTTTTCTCGCTCTCTCTTCCCTCTCACCCGTACACTTCGATACACAGGAGTAGGCACAGTAGTACCAATCTTAAGGTAAAGGTGAATGATGCTCACGTTCAGTGGAAGTAACCTGGAAACTATGTTTTTGGTTATGGGGTTTGGTATTATTGTCCTGGGCGAAGTCTTGCATGTATATCACAGAATATTTATTATTTAGGTACAAAAAATAAGGAATGAAAAGCACCTTTCCTTTTATACATGTCACACACACACCACACACCCATTACACATTTCAAGTAAGAGTTGACTGAAGTTGTGAAATTTAGACTTTTCATCCGGTAGGCAATCAGGTGGCATAACTGCATAACGTTTTCCAAATACCCTTTGTACTTCTTTGAAACTTTCACATCCCACTTACTTATTAGCTATGTTGACTACTGAATTACCTGCTTCTTTCTTTTTCATGATCCTTGGCATATTGATTTATCTGATTAACAGTGTTTCATTTTAGAAATTCATTCATGACGTGAGTGCAGTAAGACATTGGTTAGCAACACACTGGTGAGTGTTGCTGTTGTTCTTAGGTGCCACCAAGCCAGTTAACCCATGTGACAAAACATAACTGCCTCAAGATCTTTCTAAGCTGTATTATTTATGGGAGCTGATTGCCAGGATTTTATCTGAAGGAGCTGCTGGGTGTGTTTGAACTGTCAACCTTTTGTTTAGCAGCCACCACTTAACTGTTGAGTCTTGAAAGAGCTGAAAACAGAAGCCTGTAAAGACGGTGAGGACAGGCACTCCATCTTTATTCACCTTTGATTGCATATCTTGCACAATGCCTTGGAGATAATAAGTGCTAAATGTGTATTTATTGAATGAATGAATGCAAAACAGCACGATTATAGAACCAGGTGCAATACTGCAATTGCCGCTGGCTAGAAGCCTGTTAGACAGCCGTGGTGATGCAGTGCTTAAAGTACTCAGCTGCTAACACAAAAGTTGGCAGTTCAAACCCTCCACCCCTCCACAAAGAATGCATCTGTGAAGATTTACAGCCTTGGAAACTGTATTGTTTAGTGTTACTCTGTATTGTAGGGTTACTATGAGACCCCATCGCCTTTAAGGCAGTGGGTGGGAGTCTATTATAGTAGCTCTTAATTGTGTCCAGGAGCTCTGCTGATACAGTTGTTAAGAGCTCAGCTGCTAATTGAGAAATCAGCAATTCGAATCTACCAGCTGCTAACTGAGAGGTCAGCAGTTCGAATCTACCAGCTACTACTTGGAAACCTTATGGGGCATTTCTGCCATGTCCTCTGAGTTGGACTTGATGCCGTGGGTGAATTCTTTTCAGTTATTCTTGAATGCAACCCTTCACCCTTTCAATAAAGTAAAACAGATATTTGGACTACCCACAATGTCTTTCACAAAACCCTGTCACTGAAATCATAGATTTTACTCTCTAACAAAGGCCAGTAAATTCTTCTGGAAACATATTTATTATTTTTAACACAATTATGACATACTTCAAGTCTTTAAGCCAAATCATATTTATAAAAAATTATGCACAGATGCAATTTATAATTTTTCTTAAAATTATACATGGATAGGAGCCCTGTTGACATAGTGATTAAGAGCTCAGGCTGCTAACCAAAAGGTTGGCAGCTTGAATCTGCCAGTCACTTTCAAAATTGTACAAGTATGAGGCAGTTATACTCTGTCCTATAAGCTGGCTATGAGTCAAAACAGACCTGACGGCAATGGGTTTTTGTTATACATGAACAGACCGTAATTTGTAGATTTGCCAACTGCAAGAGAAACTATAACAGCCTGTCATTCAGGCTTGTAGCACTAAGACAAAGAACAGATGTGGAGAAACAGAATTCATATTAATGAATCTCAACAGCCTATAAAGTGGCAGCAGATTATATTAGTGATCATATTTAAAGATACAAGATCTTTCAATACTTTTAAACAGTTAAAATTACATCAAGTTTTAGGAAAACTTTGAATTGTTGAAAATTGTTGTTACACTGACTACTGTAATATTAAGCTAAAAGATATGAAATAATTTTAAAAAATACAAGGTTCTCTGCATATTTTAAATAGTGATTCTTTTTTGTGTGTTTTATTTATTTATTTATTATTGGGATTGAGTGAAAGTGTATAGTCCAGCTTAAATTTTACTGCCCTCCTGTCTGCAGCTCCTGCTCTCCTTATCCGGTGACAGTACACTCCTCCTCCATTCCATACATGTCATATCCTCTTAACAATCTCCTGTCCCCTCCTCGCCACCTACTCCACTCCCCTGTAGTAAGAGGCCAGTAGGACGACATTGTATAGATGCCTAGAACCATAAAGTGCACACACGATATGGTCATTCTGTGTCCCCAAGTCCAATCCATTCCTGTCCAAAGAGTTGACCTCAGTAATGATTTATGATCAGGGACAGCATCAGGTCTAGGGCTCATGCTCCCAGTGGAATGCCCAGGCCTTTGGACCATCAACTGTGGTCTTTTAATGAAGTTCTCAGGGTGTACCCCTTTTTTTCTCATGTTGCCACTGGCAGTCAACATTGTGAGCCCCATCATGGTTGTCATTGGTGGTGGCTGGGCACCATCTGGTTCTTCTGGTCACATGTTGATACAGTCACCCATTGACGTGGGTCTCTCTTATCTTCTGGGTTCTCTTTCCCCCATGTCGTTGTTGTCCTTGGTGATCATCTGTTCCAGCTGAGTTGGGATCATTTGGTGTACCTCTGATGACAGCTTGTTGGCTTTTAAGACCCCAGACACCAAAACAATGATTCTTAAAAACAAACGACACACCCAACTCTAATCAATGTAGAAGACTAGCCCCAGATATAGTCCTTCACATTCTCTCTTATGTTGTGTGACTTTAGGCAAATGACTTAGTTTCTCTTCAATACACAATAAGTAAGCAGGGAGTTACAATGTCTGCATCACAGAGTTAAGAATGTGGAGGAGATGAAGAGAATGTAATATGATGAGGAATAACATGTGAGAAATAGCTAAGAAAAAGTTTGGCACAGGAAATTTAAGTAAATAAAAACCATTAATAAAACAAAGTATCTAACAAAATATATAATAGATCATAGCTGTTTAACAAACATAACGCTAAAACTATGTTCACTGCAGTGACTTCCAGTAGGTATCCCACTCGGCATGATCAATACCTTATCTAATCAAATTATTGCAGAAGTTCTTCTTGTTATTGTTGTTGCATGCCACGGAGTCAATTCTGACTCATAGTGACCCTGTAGGACAGAGTGGAGCTGCCACTTTGGGTTTCTAGTGAGTGACTTGTGGATTCCAACTGCTGAAATTTGATTAGCAGCCAACATCTTTAACCACTATACCAGCAGGCATCGAAAAGTGATTGCTTTTCTGAAACCACTTTAGTCACTTGGGAAATCTAAGTTTACAGGTCCATATAGGGATAGCCCGTGGTCATCAAGGAGATTCCAACTAACGGTGAGCATAGTGGTTAAGAGCATGTCTGCTAACCAAAAAAGGTTCACAGTTTGAATATGCCAATCGCTCCTGGGAAACCTTGTGGGGCATTTCTACTCCATCCTGTAGAGTTGTTGTGAGTAGAAATCAACTCCACAGTGAGAGGTTTGATTTTTTTTCTTTTTTACAGAGCAGAACTGTTGCATAGTTTCCAAAGCTTTAATTGTTACAGAGGCTGACTGCCACATCTTTCTTCTGCAGAGTTGTTGGAGGGTTTGGTTAACAGCCAAATACTTAGCCACTGGACCACCAGAGTGTAAGTGTTTGGGAATATTAGTGATTTTTTTTTTCAGATTTATGGATATTTGACTCATCTAGTGGTTGAAAATACTTCACTAAGATTTTTTTCCCTTTCTGATAGAACCATAGTGTTACATCTTTATTTAAGTGAGTCACTGTAAGAAATGGATCCCCTGAACAGGGAAGTGGGAAAAAAATGAAATATTTTAGTAAACTATTATCAATAGTTATTATTTCAAAGCTGTACTATACATATATATATTTCACTTCTACTTTTTTTTTAATGTCAAATGTTGGGAGCAATGTGTGGATGATTATCCTGAAAAGACGAAAAAGTAGAAAAACGACAGAGGACAGTGCCAGATTGATCAAGTGATTAGTCATTACCATTTACTACCCAGGTAAAAAGTGTTAGTCTTTCCTTGAACATTTGAAAAGGTCTGAGATGGCAGTGATTCTGCTGGCGCTTTCTCAACTACTGTTTCTCTGAACTAGAAAAAAGTCTTGGAATATGTTGAAAATCTTGGAGTGTGGTAAAAGCCTTCACTTATTTTGTTAGAAAGAAAATTGAAAAATCAGCTTTCTTTTATCATTTAGCATGTGTGTTTCAATCATTTTCTCTACAGCTTTTTTTTTTTGTCAGTTTCACAATAAAGTGATCCAGGTCCTTATCCTTGGAGAAATAAAAGTGGATTTTTCTACTAAGGATTCTCAAATTAAAAAAGCCTGTGCTCAAATTTGGCAAGACTTACTTAAATTTGCTGAGCCTATTGTTGATTTTCCCACATGTTTAGCAGTGTAGCTCCCTGAGCTCTGCAAGTTGCTCATAATTTTGGGAGTATTGAACTATCCAGATCTCCTTTTATATAATACACATCCATTATCCAGCCCCTGTTATAGTCTTTTAGTGCCCCTATAACAGAGATACAGCAAGTGGATAGCTTTAACAAGAAGAAGTTTATTGTCTCACAGTCTAGTAGGCTAGAAACCCAAATTAAGGATGTCAGCTCCACAGGAAGGGTTTCTGCCTCGGTCAGCTCTGGAAGAATGTTCTTGTGATGTATCAGTCTTCCTTTGGTCTAGAAGCATCTCAGCGGAGGAACCTTGGGTTTCAAGGATGCACTCTGCTCCCAGCCCTGCTTTCTTGGTTTTATGAGATCCTTCACGTCTCTTTGCTCTCCTCTGTCTTCTGTATCCCAGAGAGATTGGCTTACTATACTATCCAATATTTTCTGTCTCATCAATGTAACTTCCACTAATCCATCTCATTTTGTCATAGTGAAAATATTAGCAGCACACAAGGCAAATCTCCTCAAAAGACAACGTGGTAGAATCTCACAAAACTGGGATCATGGCCCAGCCAAAGTGACAGATATTCGAGGGACACAGTTCAATCCATGACAGCCCCCATAATTTTTCTAACTTTGACTCCCTCTGTACACAGTCAAATGTGAGTTTTTAATACATGAGCTAGCTTGAATGGAATGGCTGCATAGACAAAGAAAGTGCATATCTTTGGTTGTAGAAGAAGGCAAAGATGTTAAAACTCTCAGCTGGACCTCAATTTCTAGAATGCATTATGTAGAGAACACCATGCTGATTAACTGTCATGGATTTAATTACGCCCCCTAATTGTGTATATTAATTTGGCTGGGCCATGATTCCTGGCATTGAGTGATTTTCTTGTACGTTATAAATCCTGCTTCTGTGATGTTAATATGGGAGGAAAGATGGCAGCAGTGTTGGTGATACTGGCCTCAATCTATAGGATTGTGGTGTGCCTGGAGGTGATCTCTTGGTATATAAAGGAAAGGGAAGCAAGCAGAGAGTTGGGGACTTCCTACCACCAGGAAAGAAGCCCTAGGAGCCGAGTACATCCTTTGGACTTGGGGTCCCTGGGCCTCAGAAGCTCCCAGTCCAGGGAAAGATTGATGACAAGGACCTTCCTCCAGAGCCAACAGAGGAAGCCTTCTCCAGGAGCTAACACTCTGACTTTGGACTTTGGGCCTATTTTTCTGAGAAAATAGAGTTCTCTTTGTTAAAGCCATCCTCTTGTGGTATTTCTGGTACAGCAGTGCAGATGGCTAAGACACTAATGGTTTTTACTATCTTTTTTTCAGCTCTACCTGTGGTTCTCTCTACTTTGTGCTACATATATAACCTAATCTATTGACATAGATGTAACTCAGGTGCTAATGTTAGTTACAATCCACAGTCAGAAGGCAGGGAAGAGAGATATAACACAATAATGTTTGACAAACATGGACTTATTTTGAGACTTTTTTGAGAAGAAATAGAAATAGTCAAGTAGACATTAAAGACATCAGAGGCAGGTAATCTAGTTTGAAGCAGAACCAACTTCTAATTAAAAATGTAAAATCAATTTTTGGACATTAAATCTATCAGTTATAAATATAAGTTCACTGTCAGTTTTTCTTATGGTGATTACTTGTGTGTTGCTGTTGTGCTGACAACCATGCCACTGCACTTCAAATACCAGCATGACCACCCACAAGGACAAGTTTCATGGGAGCTCCCAGTCTAAGACAGAGTAGTTGGTAGAAGAACCAGGCAATCTACTGATGAAGAAAGTTAGCCAGTGGAAACCTTATGAAGAAAATTGGCCACTGGAAAACTTATGAATGGCAGTAGAATATTGTCCAGTACAGCGCTGGAAGATGAGCCCTTCAGATTGTAAGACACTCAAAGTATGACTGGGGAAGAGCTGTCTCAAAATAGAGTTGACTTTAATGACATGGATGGAGTCAAGATTTCAGGACCTTCTCTTGCTAATGTGGCAAGACTCAAAATGAGAAGAAGCAGCTGCAAACATCCATCAGTAATAATCAGAACATGGAATGCATGAAGTATTAATCTTGGAAAATTGAGAGTTATCAAAAATGAAATGGACAATGTAAAGATCAGTATACCAGGCATTAGTGAACTGAAATGGACTGGTATTGGCCATTTTGAATCAAATAATCAACTGGTCTAATATGCTGGCAATGACAAATTGAAGAGGGACATCTCGTTCACTGACAAAAAGAACATTTCAGAATCTGTCCTAAAGTATAATGCGGTCAGTGTTGACACAATATCCATAAGATTAAGGTTTAGTCAGCTAGTGCTGCTCTAACAGAAATACCACAGAGTGGATGGCTTTAACAAAGGAAAGTTTATTCTTACACGGTCTGGTAGGCTAAAAGTCCAACCAAATTCAGGGTGTCTGCTCCAGCGGAAGGCTTTGCCCTTTGTTGGCTCTGGAGGAAATTCCAGTATTGTATCAGTCTGTCCAGGGAGTGTCTTGGCACAGGAACCTCTGAAGGACCCGCTCTTCTCCCAGTGCTGCTTTCTTGATGGTGTGAGGTTTCCAGATCTCAGCCTACTTCCCTTCCCTTTTATCTCTTGCACGATGAAAGGATTACGTACGGGTGGTGCTTGCAACACTCCAGGGAAACTCCCTTTACAGTGGAGCAGGGAGGTGATCTTCTGAAGGGATTTAGAGTCCCACCTGAATCCTTTAACATACATCACAGCAAAATCACAAAATGAAGGACAATCATAGAATACAGGGAATCATGGTCCAGCCATGTGGCTACACCTGTTCCGGGGGAGACACAATTCAATCCATGACAGACTACAAGGAAGATCAGTTAATGTGACTATGGTTCATATTTACTCAGCAACTCCTAATGCCAAAGACAAAGAAACTGAAGATTTTTAGCAATTTTGGCAGCTTGAGACTGATCAAGCTTGCAGTCATGATGCACTGATAATTACTGGTGATTGGAATGCAAAAGTTGGAAATCAAGAAGAAGTAGGAGCTGTAAGAATATGACTTTGATAATAGAAATGATATCAGAGATTACTTGATAGATTTATGTAAGAACAATGACTTATTCATTGGAAATACATTTTTCAACAACATAAATAACTATATACAAGGACTTTGCAGATGGAATACATAGGAATCAAATCAACTACATCTTTGGAAATAGACAATGGGTAAGCTGAGCATCATCAGTCAATACAAGGCCAGGGCGCTACTGCAGAGTAGACTATCAGTTACTCCTATGCAAGTTCATGTTAAAGCTGAGGAAAATTAAAATGAGTCTATAAGATCCAAAGTACAACACTGCATATATCCCATGTGAATGTAGAAAGTATCTCAAGAACAGATTTAACACACTGAACACTAGTGAGGATGTCATATCAGATATGAAGAAAGAAAAAGTTCATTAAAAAGACAAGAAAGAAAGAGAAGACCAAGATGGAAGTTGGAAAAAATTCTGAAATTTGTTCCTTAGTGTAGAATAATGTCGTGTCTGGCACCCCAGTGACCAACACTTGGAAAAACCAATATCCAAGGGAGACAGGAAAGAGGATGAGAAAAAACACATCACACAAGATAAAGTTGAGGCCAGGTGGGACCAAGGTCTCTGATGGACAGTACCAGCAGCTGTTCCCCAGTAGGAAACTTTACTTATAGGGTTACAATCAGGAGGATGTTAGCAGGACAGTCTATTTTGCCAAAAATGGTTACAGTGGTATTGGGGCATCTCATGACTGGTTGATCCACACGCAAAAGTATCATCAAGGCATGACGTAGGGGAAAGAGGCAAAGATCAGGCTTTCTCAGAGGCTCTATCATACTCAAGAAAGGCCTAAACATTTGTGCAGAAGTATCAGCAAAGTGAGAGATAAGAGGAAGGAGAGAGAGACAGACAAAGGTCAGGCTTTCCCGGAGGTTCTGCCATGCCCGAGAAAAGCCTAAACCTGCCTGAGTCAGACAATAGGTGGGACAGCACGTTCCTAGCAGCCTGCAACAGAATAGCTAAAGCAAAGGAAGAAATGCTGAAGTAAAAGAGCTGAGTAGAATATTTCAAAGGACAGCTTGACAAGACAAATTTAAGTATTATAGTGAAATGTGCAAAATCTCCAGAGTTAAAAAAAAAAAAAAAAAAAGAGAGGAACACACTTGGCACTTGTCAAGCTGAAAGAACTGAAGAAAACATTCAGGCCTTGAGTTGAGGGATTCCCTGGGCAAAATATTGAATGATAGAGGCTGCATCAAAAGAGGGTAAAAGGAATATACAGAGTCAGTATATCACGAAGAATTTGTTGATAGTTGGCCATTTCAAGATATAGCAATTGATCAAGCACTAATGGTACTGAGCACAGAAATCCAACCTGCACTGAAGGTATCGGCCAATAATAAGGTTCTAGGAATTGAGGAACACCAACTGAGATGTTTCAACAAATGGATGCAACACTGGAAGCACTCAATTGCCAATCCAAGAAAACTGGAAGACATGTTTACTTGTGTTTTATTGACTATGATGTGTGGATCATAACAAATTATGAATAATATTTTGAAAAGTGGGAATTTCAGAACATTTAGTTGTCTTATGTGGAACTTGTACATAGACCAAGAGGCAGTTGTTTGAAGACAACAAGGGAATATTGGATGGTTTAAAATCAACAGCACAATGCGTCGTGATTGTATCCTTTCACCATACTTACTCAATTTATACTCTGGACAAATAATCGAAGAAGTTGGACTGTGTGAAAACAAATGTGGTATTGGGTTTAGAGGATTAATTAGCAATCAGCAACATGCAGATGACACAATCTTTCTTGCCTAAGGTGTAGAGGACTTGAAGCATTTATTAATAAAGATCAAGACTATAGCCTTCAGAATGGATAACACCTCAGTATGAAGAAAACAAAACTCTTCACAATTAGACCAATGATAAGTGGGTAAAAGACTGAAGTTGTCAAGGATTTCATCTTACTTGGACTCACAATCAACACCAATATAATTTGCAGTCAAGAGATCAATCAATGTATTTCACTGGGCAAATCTGCTGGAAAATACCTCTTTACCGTGTTAAAAAATACAGAGATGTGCCCCCAAGAAGGTAAAATGCTAAGGAATAAATCTATCCAGAGAAATAAAAGACCTATATAAAGAAAACTACAGACACTACTGCAAGAAACCAAAGCAGACCAACGTATGTAGACAATACTGTTTGTGGAAAGGAAGGCTAACACTGTGAAAATGTCAGTTCTACCCAGAGCCACCTACAGATAGAATACAATCCTGATCCAAATTCTAGTGACAGTTTTTAATGAGACAGAGAAACAAATCCCTAACTTCATAAGGAGAGGCAAGAAGCCCTAGGTAAGAAAGCACTGCTGAAGAAAAACAGAGTGGGAGGCCTAGAAGCTATTATAACTACCATGGTAGTCAAAACTACATGGTACTGGTACAGCAACAGATAAAATATAGCAATGTAACAGAATTAATCTGGACATAAATTCATCTACCTATGTGCAGCTGATTTTTGACAAAGTCCTAAAGTCCATCAAATGGGGAAAAAACAGTCTCTTTAACAAATGGTGCTGTTGTAAGTGGATATCCATCTGCAAAAAAAAAAAAAACTAAAAAGACCCATAAGTCACACTGAGGACAAAAACTAAATCAAAAAGAATCAAAGACCTATATGTAGGATCTAAAACAATAAAGATTATGGAAGAAAAAATAGGCATAATGCTAAGAACATGTCTTAGTCATCCAGTGCTGCTATAACAAATTCCATAAGTAGATGGATATAAAAAGAGGTATTTTATTCTGTCACAGTATAGTAGTCTGTAGTTCCAAATTCAGGGCATCAGCTCCAGGTGAAGGCTTTCTCTGTTGGCTATGGAGGCAGCTCCTTGTTGTCAGTTTTCCTCTGGACTGGGAGCTTCTGAGGCTCAGGGACTGTGAGTCTTTTCCAAATGATACCCTCCGCTCCTGGCACTTCTAGGTGGTACGAGGTCCCCAACTCTCTCTTCTAGCTTCTTTCTTTTATATCTCAAGAGCTTGCCTCAAGGCACAATACAATCTTACATGTGGAGTTCTGCCCTGCTAACATAGCTACTATTCATCCTCTCTCATTAACATCATGGAGGTAGGGTTTACAATATATAGGTGCATCGCACAATACCAGAAATCACGGCCTAGCCAAATTGCTACACATCACTATACACTTTTCTTTTTTTTATTTAACATAACTGAGTGAAAATGTACATTCACGTATAAATTTACATGCCCCCCTATACGCAGCTTCCACTGCTCTCCCTGTCGGGTGACTGCACACTATTCCTCTCTGCTCCATACATGTCTCATCCTCCCAACAGTCTCCTTTCCCCTCCTCTCCACCCACTCTCCTTCCTCCAGCCAGAGGTCAGCAAGATGATATGCTATAGATGTATAGAACCATAAATTGCTTCCACTATATGGTTACTCTGCATTGCCAAGTCCAATCCATTCCTGTCCAAAGAGTGGACCTTTGTTATAATTTATGGGAAAGGGCAGGATCAGGGCCGGGGGCCATGCTTTCAGAGGAACCACAAAACCGCTGGACCATCAATTGAGGTCTTTTAGTGGAGATCTCATGATGCACCTCTTTTTATTCTTGTGTTGCCAGTGAGGCTCCTCTCTGTGAGCTCTGTCATGGCTATCACTAGTGGTGGCCGGGCACCATCTGGTTCTTCTGGTCCCAAGTCGATGTAGGCATCCCCTTTTCTGGGCCTGTCTGTCTTCTCGGTTGTCTTTACTGCATGCCATTTTGGCCCTCGGTGAGCATCCGTTCCTGCTGAGTTGGGACCATTTGCTGTGTCCTCGGATGGCAGCTTGGCAGCTTTTAAGAACCCAGACGCCACTCACCAATGTGGGGTGCAGAGAGCTCTCTTAGCAAAACGCTAGTTGTGCCAATTGGCCTGGAATTCACCTAACAGCATGGTCCCCCGCCCCATGCCCCAGCTACTCTATCCTTGCAGTATTGAGTTAAGATGGAAGGAGTACTCAAGTTATGCTGAAGTCCACTTAATGTTGTTCTTGTTCCTAATGTGTGCTGTCACCGCTTTCTCCCAATTAGATTTCTAGTAACTACCTAAACTAAACCCTTCCCCCACTTGCCCTCCCTCCCTCCCTCCCCTCCCTTGCAGCTGTCAAAGAGTCTTTTCTTCTATACACAAGTCTGTTTTTGAGATCTTATCGTAGAGGTCTCATACAGTATTTGTCCTTTTGTCGCTGACTACTTTCACTCAACATAATGTCTTCCAGTTGAAACCAGGTTAGGAGATGTTTCCTGGAATCATCGTTATTCTTTATCATTGCGTAGTGCTCCATTGAGTATATGTACCACAGTTTACCTATCCATTCTTCTATTGCTGGGCATCTGGGTTGATTCCACCTTTTTGCTATTGTGGACTGTGCCACGATAAACATTCTGGTGCATGTGTCCGTTGGTGTGAAAGGCCTCGAATCTGTAGGATATATTCCAAGTAGTGGAATTACTGGGGCAAATGGTATATCAATATCCATTTTTTTAAGGAAGCACCAGATTGCCTTCCAAAGAGGCTGGACCATTTTGCAACCCCACCAACAGTGTAGGAGGGTTCCACTTTCTCCACAGCCTCTCCAGAATTTGTTGTTTTGTGTTTTCTGGATCATGGCCAATCTTGTTGGGGTGAGATGGTATCTCATTGTTGTCTTGATTTGAATTTCTTTAATAAGTAAAGATCGTGAACATGTCCGCATGTGTTTTTTGGCTGCCTGGATCTCCTCTTTAGTGAAGTATCTGTCCATCTCCTTTGCCCATCGCTTAATTGGATGGTTTACCTTCTTCTAATTGATATTTTGTAGTATCTTATAGATTATGGAGATCAGGCGTCGATCTGACATAGAGTTGCCAAATATTTTTTCCCATTCTGTGGGTGTTCTTTTAATTCTATTAATAAAGTCTTTGGATGAGCAAAAGTGTTTGATTCTTAATAGTTCCCATTTATCTACTTTCTCTTCTGTTGATTGAGGTTTCTTTGACAGATTTTGGAGTCTGTCCTCATTGTGTATTAAAACTTTCATTGTTGTTCCTACCTTTTCTTGGATGAGCTTTATCATTTTAGGTTTGATATTTAGGTCTTTTATCCAGCTGGAGTTGGTTTTTGTATAAGGTGTAAGATATGGATCTTGATTCAGTTTATTGCAGATGGATAACCAATTTTGCCAGCACCATTTGTTGAAGATACTGTTGTTTTTACCCCAGTTTAATGTCTTAGGGCCTTTGTCGAATATCAACTGTTCATAGGCAGATGGTGTCATCTCTGGGGTCTCAATTTTGTTCCATTGATCGATTTGTCTGTTCTTGTACCAGTACCAGGCTGTTTTGACCACTGTGGCAGTGTAGTATGTTCTAAGGTCGGGTAATGAAAGGCCTCCCAGTGTGTTCTTCTTCTTTAGTAGTACCTTATTTATCCGGGGCTTCTTCCCTTTCCAAACAAAATTGGTGATTTGTTTCTCCATCTCATTAAAAAATGATGCTGGAACTTGTATTGGGATTGCATTATATAAATAAATTGCTTTGGGTAAAATAGACATTTTCACAATGTTAAGTCTTCCTATCCACACTATACACTGTTTTTGGAGAACACAATTCAATCCATGACAGAGCCTAATACATAAATAGAATATGAAACATTATTAACAGTGCATAAACACCAAGAGAGAAACTAGATAACTGGAAACTCCTAAAAATCAAACATGATCATCAAAAGGTTTCACAGAAAGAGTGAAAAGACAGCCTACAGACTGGGAATAAATTTTTGGCTGTGACAAATCCAATTCATATCTAATCTCTAAATCTAAAAGATACTGAATAACCTCAACAACGAAAGGCCAAGTAACCCAATTAAAAAACAGATGTCATATGTTGAACTATGTTCCCCCAAAATTGTGTGTAGCCATTTGACTGGGCCATCATTCACAATATTTTGTGATTTTTTCCTATGCTATAAATCCCAATCTCTGTCTGTGGCTAATATATAGAAGGATTATGTTAAATGAGGATTAGGTTGGGACTGCAACACCCTTGCTAAAGAAGTTTCCTTGGCTTGCACCACTCTTTATCCTTTCATGCTACAAGAGATAAAAGTGAAGCAGAGTTGGGAAACTTATACTGTTAAGAAAGCAGCACCAGGAGTAGAGTGAGTCTTTCAGACCAGGGTTGCCTGTGCCAAGATACTCCTTGACCAAAGACTGATGTAACACAAGGATCTCCCTACAGAGTCAACAAAGAGAGAAAGCCTTTCCCCTAGAGTGGATATCCTAAATTCAGACTTGTAGCTTTCTAGATTGTATAAGAACAAACTTTTCTCTGTTGAAGCCATCCTGTCATGGTATTTCCATTAGAGCAGTACTAAGTGACTAAAACAGTGGGCAAAGGATATGAACAGGCCCTCCACCAAAGAAGACATGCAGGCACCTAACACATACATGAGGAGATGCTCACCATCACTGGCCATTAGAGAAACGCAATCAAAACGTCAATGAGATAGCATCGCACTCCAACAAGCTTAGAGTTGACCCCAGAACCACAAAATAGGAAATGTTGGAGAGATTGTGCAGTGACTGGAACACTTATACACTGCTGGTGGGAATGTAAAATGATACAACTACTTGGTGACTCAATTTGAAGAGTCCTTAACAAGCTACAAATAGAAGTACCATGTAGTCCAGCAATCACACTCCTTGGAATATAGCCTAGGGAAATAAAGAGCCATCACACGAATAGATACATGCACATCCATATTCACTACAATACTGTTCACAATAGCAAAAAGTTGGAAGCAACTTGGGTGCCCATCAACAGAGCCAAGCCAGCCAAGTGCTGTCGAGTCGGATCTGACTCATGAGCCATCAATAGAAGGATAAACAAACTATGGTATATTCGCACAATGGAATACTATTTGATGATAGAGAATAATGATGAACCCTCAAAACACCTCATAACATGGATGAATCTAGACGGCATTGAGCTGAATGTAATTAGTAGTTAATCAAAAGAAAAAATATCGTATGAGAATGTGATTATGAAAACTCAGGACAAGTTTAAACATAGAAGACGGCATTCTCTGATTGTTGCAAGGGTCGGGAGACAGGGAAAGAGGAATTTACTAGCTAGATAGTAGAAAAGAATTATCTTATGTGAAGGGAAGGACAACACATAATATAGGGTAAATTAGCACAACTGGACTAAACCAAAAGCTAAGAAGTTTATTGAACACAACCACTTTAAGGGATAAAGTACACAGTTCTGGAGAAATCTAGCTCAAGTGATATAACAAAGTTTATTAAGAAAATGCTCTGCATTCCACTTTGGTGGGTGGCATCTGGGTCTTAAATGGCTGCAAGTGGCCATCTAAGATGTACAGGTTGGTCCTAACCCCCCACAGAGCAAAGGAGAATGCAGAACACTGAAGACACAAGGTAACTATTAGCCAAGAGGCAAAAGGGTCACGTAAACCAGAGATTTCATCAGCCTGAAACCACAAAGTAAATGCTGCCTGGCTATCAGCAGTGACCGCCCTACAGGGGCACAACAGAGAGTCCCTGACCGAGTAGGGAGAAATGTGTGATGCAGAGCTCAAAATTCACATAAAACGACCATACATAATGGTTTTCTTGAGACCAAATAACCCAAGAAGACATGGGACTTGGACTCTGTTAATCCAGAACTAAAACCATTCCTGAAGCCAATTGTTCAAAGACAGGACTATAAAACATAAATACTCATGGAGAATACTCCTAGTCCAAGTAGATTATCAAAAACCCACTGCTCTGAGGTTGATTCTGACTCATAGTGACCCTACAAGATGGAGTGGAACTGCCCCATAGAGTTTCCAAGGAGCACCTGGTGGGTTTGAACTGCCAACATTTAGGTTAGCAGCCATAGCACTTAAACACTAAGCCACAGGGTTTCAGTTCAAGTAGATACACAAAATAGGCAGCTCCTGTCTGGAGGTAAGATGGGAAGGCAGAAAGGGATAGGAGCTAGTGGAGTGGACACAGGAAACCTGGGGTGAAAGAGAGGGTGTGCTGTCACATTACAGGGATTGTGACTAAGGCCACCTAACAATATGTGTATAAACTTTTGTCTGAGAAATTAACTTGAGTTGTAAATTTTCCCCAAAGCAAAATCAACAACA
Source organism: Heterohyrax brucei (assembly GCA_028571685.1). NCBI lineage: Eukaryota > Metazoa > Chordata > Mammalia > Hyracoidea > Procaviidae > Heterohyrax > Heterohyrax brucei. The sequence continues at coordinate 95,139,330 of CM053146.1, forward strand.
ACAACAAGAAAGAAAGCAAAGATGTCATCTTAGGACTAAGGTATACCCAAAATACCCAAGCTATGATCTTGTCAATTATCTCATATGCATGTGAAAGCTAGACAATGAATAAGGAAGACCACAGAAGAATTAAGGCATTTGAATTATGGTATTGTAAAGAATGTTGAATATGCTATGGACTGCCAGGAGAATGAACGAATCTGCCTTGGAAAAAGTATAGCCACTTTAGAAGTGGCAAGACTTTGTCTCACACACTTTGGGGATGTTATCATGAGGGACCAGTCTTTGGATAAGGATATCATGCTTAGAATGTAAAACCGAACCAAACCGGTTGCTGTCAACTTGATTCCAATTCATAGCAACTCCACAGGAAGGAGTAGAATTGCCCCCAAAGGCTTTCAAGGAGTGTCTGGTAGGTTGAAATCACTGACCTTTTGTTTAACAGCCATATCTCTTAACCTGTACACCAGCAGGGCTCATAATTCAGTGGAGGGTAAGTGGAAAAGAGGTAGATGGCCAACAGGATGGACTGATGTAGTGGCTGCAACAATGGGCTCAAACATAACAAGGATTTGAGAATGGCGTAGCACAGCCAGGGTTTTGTTCTGTTATATATAATGTGGCTTTGAATTGGAACCAACTTGACAGCACCTGACAATAACATAGACGTAAATATCTCTTCACCGTTCATCAATTCACATGCAGAGCTACACGACTGAGTTTAAAGACTGGCGCGTCTAGGTCAAGTTTCTGAAAAGTATCATGGACAGAGGAAAAAAAATTTTCTGTCATTACAATGAGTCTTTCATCTGTCAGAGGTAAGACGTCACAAGCACAGTATACGTTGAGGAGTTGAATTTTATTTAGTTTTGGATTCTTGAGTATAGCATCTTGGCTGGTTGAAGACTTTCCTCACTGATTATTGTAAAAATGTGTTAATCTTTAATAAAGCTCCTACCATTTTCCATTTATTTTGAATTGATTTGTATTGCTATCTTTATGAAAGGAAACTAGCTATTTAAGATATAAACCTTTATATAGTGGATTTGCTGTACTCTAATGGAAATCTTAGTGTAATAGTGGTTAAGTGCTATGGCTGTATACACAGATGTCAGTAGTTCAAATCCACCAGATGCTTCTTGGAAACCTCATGGAGACAGTTCTATTCTGTCCTGTAGGGTCACCATGAGTCAGAATTGACTCAACAGCAATGGTTTTTTTTTTAATAGAAATTAATCATTTGAGCATTTGTTTTAATATATACGATATCCAGTATCTTCTGAAATTACTTTCAAGCATTCTTGTATTTTAAAAGTATTCTAGGCTTTAGCTTTAAAGAGCTTCTCATTCTTTCTACCAAGCAATGACATTGCAGTGGTTTTCACAGTAGTCCTTGAACCAGTCTCATCAGCACCATCTGGGAACTTTGAAAATGCATGGTCTCAGGCCTACCAGACTGACACAGAAACTCTGTGGGTGGAGCTTAGCAATCTGTGTCTAAACAAGCCCTTTAGGGGATTCTGTTGCAGGATCCCATTTGAGAACCACTGCCCTTCTAAACCGTGAGCTCTTCAGTGCCTTGTCCCACTTTGAGGAGAGTGAGACCTATAGATGTTTTGCCAGAATAATGTTTTTATGTATCTACAATAAAACACATAGATTACAAAGCAAAAAAGTTTTATTGGAATTCAGTTTTCCAAATATTAAATCAAGTTCATGATACAATTATACACATGCTTCCTAATTACAGGATCTGTAAGGTAGCTGAGTTGGAATTGACTTGATGCAGTGGATTTTTTTGGTTTATGGATGAGTCTAATGACTCGGATCCAACTCGATGGCACTTGGCCAGCTAATGACTTTCATAGTTTTGAAATACTGATGAATCAAAAAATTATTTCTAGATGTCTGCAACAACTCTAATGTGATGTGAATACATCTGTTATTTATGTATTGGTGACAAAGTTACAGATACCACTAATATTAATGTAATTTGTGTATAGAGTTATAGCTGAAGGAGATTCTTGATTTTAGTCAGAGATTAATAAAATAAGCATATGAGTTTTCCTTTCACTTAAGTTCATGTATCACCCACATTTTGTCCACAAACACCCCTGGGATAAAGGATCCTGGCAGGATAGCCGCCTTGCAGCTCATCTGTCTTAATCATCTAGTGCTGCTCCAGCAGAAATACCACAAGTGGATGGCTTTAGCAAAGAAAAGCTTATTCTCACACAGTCTAGTAGGTGACAAGCCTGAATTCAGGGTGTCCTTCCAGAGGAAGCCTTTCTCTCTGTCACCTCTGGAGGAACAGCCTTCTGTTGTGTCAGTCTTTGGTCAGGGAGCATCTTGGTACAGGAACCTCAGGTCTGAAGGACACACTATGTTCCCAGTGCTGCTTTCTCGATGGTGTGAGGTTTTCAAGTCTCTGCTTGCTTCCCTTTCCTTTTATCCTACAAGAGATAAAAGGATAGGATAAAAGGGGTGCAAACAACACTCCAGGGAAACGTCCTTTACAGTGGAGCAGAGAGGTGCTTTAGGAAGGGATTTACAGTCCCACTCTAATCCTCTCTAACATAATCCACTCTGTTAACCACAGGCAGAGGTTAGGATTTACAGCAGAAGAAAGTCATAAAATGGAAGGCAGTCACAGAATACAGGGAATTCCGACCCAGACAAATTACTACACTTATTTTGGGGGTAGGGGAGTGGATACAGTTCAATCCATGACGCCATCTAAAAGATTTTTGTCTTATAATCTGATAAATATGATACATTGTGAAACAACATAGGAGACAGGATGTGAATCAACTGTATACTGGAAGTCACAGAATAAACTATTCTTTCCAAAGAATCCTCTGGTCTAGCACCCATGACATTTAAGGCATTGCTGGTCCAGGTCTGTTAGTTTTCTGGGAATCACTGATAGTGCTATCTATTTTCCTTCCTTATCACACAAGACCTTTCTACTCAGTATAGTTTCAAATTTATTTTCATATGCCATGTATACCTGCTCCTGTCTCTACATGTATTTATTGGCGTGTCTCAACCCTTTAGAACCAACGAGAAATCAGTTTTCAGCTGCTTTCAGTGAGGAAGTGGATATTCAGAGATCACATAAACAGCTGAAGGTCGTGAGCACAATTCAGTCCCCTGTAATTCTGGTTCTATGTTCTGGTGTAGATGGCTATTGCTGCGGAGAAGCAGAGAGCCGACGTGATCTGGCCAGCATTTGAGAGGTGAAAAGTGACATGAGGTGAGTGAGAAGGACAAAGAAAGGATTCTTTCCATTTCTGCAGCTGCTGACAGACTACTCAAATAGGCAACAAACAAAGTAAAAGTGGTGAATCTACTTCTAGCATGAGACAGAAGACACAACAAACTGTCAGAAAAGGAACATATTCTCATTTTGTAGATAGGATTTTGTACAGTAAGAATTTCTGCCAGTTCCTTCTTCTAGTAGTCATTAGTTTTCAACCATACTTTCTGCCTTTGAGCTCCTTCTGTTTGCCAATTTCTTCCCCTACGCACTGGTTTTCAAGTAGTAAAAAAAAAAATTCAGTTGGAAAGATTTTCTTGTAAAATATTTTCTTCTATGTAGTTTATTTTTGTAGTGAAGTGTTTAATAACCTAGAGGGAACACTGACATCTATCTTAACATGTTGGTAAATATGATAGGGGAATAAACTTACAAAGACTCTGTTTTGTTATTTACTACTTGGGGATTACATTTGTCCTGTTGTTAGTTGCTGTGGAGCCTGTCTGACTCATTGTGACCCTGTGTACGACAGAGCAGACGTTCTCCACAGGGGTCTTGTGACTATCATCTTAATGGAAGCAGGCCACCAAGCTTATCTTCTGTGGTATTGCTGGATTGGTACCTATAAGTGGATTCAGTCACCAACTTTTAAGTTAGCAGTCTAGGATAAACCATTTGTGCCACTTAGTGACCTACATTTGCCCTATATACTTCAAACACACACACACATACATATATATATATGTATATATGTAAAACTTATACATATACACACACACACACATATTTAGAGAGAGAGTGCTCTGGTGGTACAGAGGCTGAGTGTTCCACTGCTGAGCACAAGGTTAGCAGTTAGAATGCCGTGGGGTTACTATTATGCTATGAGTTGGAATAGACTCTATGCAACTGTTTTGGTGTATATATATGCATATATATGTATGTATGTATGTGTATAGATTTATGAATAGATGAATAAAAAGTAATAAGGATTTTCTGAGTATCTACAGTGTGCCAAGCTCTAATAAGGTCGCCATGAGTCAGATCCGACTCAATGGCACTTGGCTGGCTTGGCTAGAGAAAATCTAAAGTGGCTGATAGAGCACAAGTGGGTAGAAGAAAGGAGAGTCTCTGGGGACGTTATACCTATCCAAGGTGTCAGAAGGCCTCAGTGAGAAGACTACAGAACACTAAGACTTCAGAACAGGCAGAACATGTTGGGTGTCTCTGCAGAAAATCAGTAGTAGCAGGAATAAAGCAAAGTATTTTGGTTATGTAGGACACTGAATTCTCCCCCTTTAGCTTTTGCCAAGGATGTGGAAATGTCCGCAGGCAGCTTCAGACAGAAACTTACCAAGATGGAAGACAGGAGAATTCTTTCTACAGAGGAACAGAACTCACAGCACTTTAATAGGGAAAAGCGGAACATAAGCAGTGTTTTCTGTTAGTTCAATTTATCGTACATAATGGCAATGGCAATGTTTGGGGAATGGCAGGAGCCTTTAATGGAGGGACTTCCTGAGAACCAGTGTCTCCCTCCTTGTCCCTGCTACCACGATGTTTAATTCAATGTTTAGGAACTCAGCAAGTGTTTACTATCATTTCAATGCCAGGGAATAAAGGGCTTCAAGTGAATTTTAGAATAACAGTGAAGCTGGAATTAAAAGTTTATCGATATAAAGAATGTATTACTTGGGGAAGAATTCTGTTCAAATTCTACTTAGCAAGTGAAAGACAAAGACAGTTACTTCTGGAGTGCTCTAAGCACCTCAAACCTGTACTATTTGCTCTATAGAGTTATTAGAATATGACTAGTAAGATATTAACAGTTTTTATTTTTATTGCTAGTAATTATTAAGCTATGATTTGTTGAAACAGCAGGAATATGTGGGGCTTAATATGCATTATTTCATATATAAAGCATGAAATACATCTATGGGAAAGCAAGAATGATAAAGCTTAACCATTTCACACATGCTTTTCAACTGGAGACTGGGAAGAATCTTTAAATCTTGCATTTTTTTTTTCACTGTTAGTTGGTATAACCTTGATTCTGAACTACCAGAAGCAGATGACCAGGCCTGTCTTTCAAGTTTTTGCTAGGTGAGCTGGAATGTCATATGTACTGGAACCACCAATCTTTCTCTTAATAGTTTAGTGGTTAACTACACATTTATACCTACACAGATATTAATAAATGTTATGCTTCTTTTAGGGATTGTACCTTTTAAGATTTCTTTTCCTCAATTAATACTTTTTTCAAATCTGAATTCCTCACTGTATAATATAAAAATATGGACAGGTGCTTTTTCATTTGTTTGTTTGAACTTGCCTTTTATCCTACCTTTGCATGTCCTTTTCTTTTCAGATTTTCTGAATCACTTTGCTAAGGTTTCTGTTTTGTCTACTTCAAAGAGATGAATTTTGCTGTATGGTCCAATTTGAAAACCTTCTGTTAATGTGTAAGTTAAACAGATGCACTGGATTTAATTATGCCGTATAATTTTATGCCATCTATTTATATTATTTCTATAGTGGTTTAAGAAGTATTTCAGAAGTAGGTCCAAGATGGTGGAGTAGACGGACACCTCCAGTGACCCCTCTAACAAAAAAGTCACAAAGTAACAAATGAATCCACTACATATGACATTCTAGATGCCTTGAACATCAAAAAAGAAAGCTGAGAAATTGGGCTGAGCAATGGGGAAGGGATAGTTGTGCCAGAAGACATAAGACTCCACAGAACTGACCTGCCTGTAAGTGGCTGTGGCTACTGAGTGATGGGCCAAGCTTCGAGGTTGGTGACCATCCTCCTCAGTAGGGGTAATGGTCTGGAGAATTCACTGGCACCTGCAGAACCAGTGACAGACTGGACCAGATCATTGAAAGCTAACTCTTAGTGTGTAATCTATGCTGTGCAGATCAAAAGCTTTTCTTTGAGATGAACCTATCTGCCTTCTCCCGTTGTTACCCCCTCCCTTTTCTGCACTGCACTCAGCACTAGATTCTGATGCCATTAACTGAGCTGAAAGTAGACTCTTCAAGCCCACACTGAGCCACTCTTTGAGACTCAGAGAATGAACAATTTAACGAACTACAGGAAGAGAGGTAAAAGGAAAAAAAATCTGCAAACTCCTCTAAGCTGGAAAACAGGAACAGAAACTGACTTGAGGGGAGACATCATACTCACAGACACTCAGGGACATCTATTAGCCCCCTGCCTTTCTCAGAATCTCCAGCCAGACACCTGCGTGTACATAAATCACTCCTGCCCATCTAGGACAGTAGGTGAGAGCCTACACCACACAAGTGGTGAATGATTACCTGGACACCTGACCTGAATTCATATAAGAAAAGTTTATGGACTCTTGGGCTCCCACATCCAGCAACAGCTCTAACCACCTGTTGAAAGGACATTAGAGCTTCAAAGACAACAGTAACCAAGTTATCACACATGACTAGCCTATTTGTACAGTTCAAAACAAGAACCTGGAACACAGTAGGCAAACATAAATAAATGCAATTTACTTATGATTCAGAAACAGCAGTCCATATCAAAGCATTTAAAGGGGCAAACCATGATTTCTTCAGAAAGCTCCCAAAACAAAGAATCAAATTTTCCATCAGAAGAGAGCTTCCTGGAATGATCAGAGGTAGAATACAGATGATTAACATTTAGAACTCTTCAAGAAGTGAGGGAGGAGTTGAGGCAAAATGCAGCAGAGTATAATGACAAACTGAACAGGCTGCAAGACAGCATGTAGCAGCAAGAATTAGAAATTCAGAAAATTAATAATAAAACTACAGAATTAGACAACTCAGTAGAAAGTCAAAGGAAGGTGAATCATTGAGATTGAAGGGAAAGCATGTGACATGTTTGAGGAAAAAATCAGTTAAAATAATTTAAAAAATCAAGAAACACTAAGAATTATGTGGGTCTCAACTAGTGATTGGAGTAACAATATGGGTGATAACAGAAAATACAGAAAGAATTGTAGAAGATTTGCTGACAGAACTTCTCAGATATCATGAAAGATGAGAAGATATCTATCCAAGATGCTCATTAAACTCCGTACTAGACAGATCCCTAAAGAAAGACAGCAAGGCATACTGTAATCAAACTTGCCAAAACTAAAGGTAAGGAAACACTTTTAAAAGTGGCTAGGGATAAATGAAAACTAACCAACAAGGAGAATCAATAAGACTAAGTTCAGAATACTCAGCAGAAACCACATAGGCGAGAAGGCATTGGGGTGACGTGTAAAAACCTTGGAGGAAAATAATTGCCAGCCAAGAATTATGTATACAGCTAAATTGTCTCTCACACGTGATGGCAAGATTAGGACATTTCCTGAAAAACAGAAATTTAGGGAATTTACAAAAGCAAATCAAAATTTAAAGAAATGTTAAAAAGAGTCCTTTAGTTAGTAAATCAATAACATTGGATAACAATCCAAGTCCAGAACAAAAAACAGAGCAACTGAAAATCAACCCAACTAGGGAAATCACAAAAATAGATTATAGCTAAAACACTGAAAATGGGGAAACAGAAATGTCACTGTGTAAACATTATAATAAAAAAGAGGAACTCAAAAGAATAGGTGTCACAGATCTTTCATATGGAGAGGCAGTCAGGGTGATATGAAGAAATTAAAGGCTAGTTTAAATTTAGAAAAATAGAGGTAAATACTAAGGTAATGACAAAGGAAATGACCAATCCTACACATCAAAATAACAACCAAAAAAAAACATGAATTTTCACTATATACAGAACAACCAACAGTGGAAAACATGAAAAGAAAACACATAAAGAAAGAAGACTCAGCACATAATATTAAAGGAAACAAAGAAATTGCTTACAACACACAAAAAAAGACAGAAAAATGGCAGCACTAAGCACATACCTATGATTAATCACACTGAATGTGAATGCACTAAATGTATCAAAAAAGAGATGAAGAGTGGCAGATTGGATTTAAAAAAAAATTAACCCCTATATGTTGCCTTTAGAAAACACACTCTCAAAGACATGAACGTACTAAATTTTAAAGGACAGGGAAAAAAAAAGTTAACAATATTCAAAAAAGAGCAAGAGTGGCAATGCTAATCTCTGATAAAATAAACTTTACATAAAATCCACCACATTGGATAAGGACATTATATAATGATTAAAAAATCAATACTCAAGGAAGACAAGACCGTATTACATAACCATGCACTGCACTGAAAAAAGGAATAGACAGCTCCACAATAATAGTATGAGACTTCAAAACATCATTCTCCAGAAAGGACAGAATATCTAGGAAAAAAGCTCAATAAAGACATGGAAGATCTAAATTCCTTGACCTCACAGTCATGTGTAGAACATTCCACCCAACAGCAGCCTAGTATACTTTCTTTTCCAGTGAATATGGAATGTTCTCTGTAATTGACTACATATCAGCACACAAAGCAATCCTTAACAAAATTTAAAGTATTGAAATATTACAAACATCTCTTCAGACCATAAAACTAGAAATCAGTAACAGAAAAAAGAAAAAAATATCAAACATGTGGAAACTGAATAACATCTTGCTCAAAAATGACTGGGTTATAGAAAACATCAAGGACAGAATGAAGAAATTCATAAACAGAAATGCAAATGAAAACACATCCTACCAGAATCTATGGGAGATAGCAAAAGCAGTGCTCAGAGGTCAATTTATCTTAATAAATGCACACATCCAAAAGGAAGAAAGAGCCCAGATAGAAGCTTTAATGCTACAACTCAAAAAAGTGGAAAGAGACCACAAAAAGAAGTCTTTGGGAACCAGAAGAAAGCAAATAATAAAAATTAGAACAGAAATAAATGAATTAGAGAATAGGAAAATGATTGAAAGGGTTAACGAGACCAAAAGGTGTTTTTTTAAACAGGTCAACAGCATTGATAAACCATTAACTAAACTAACAAAAGAAAAACAAGAGAGGAAGCAAATAACTCAAATAAGAAATGAGTTAGACAATATCACAATAGGCCCAACTGAAATTAAAAGAACCATAACAGAATATCATGAAAACCTGTACTTAAATGAATTTGAAAACACAGATGAAATGGACTAATTTCTAGAAACACAGTACCTACAAAAACTACCACAAACAGAAGTGGAATAACTACATAAACCCATCACTAAAGCAGAGATTGAAAAGGTAACTTCAAAACTCCCAACTATAAAAAGCCCTGGCTCAGAGAGTTCACTGGAGAATGCTAACCGAATTTTTAGAGAAAAGTTAACTTTACTATTACTAAAGATATTCCAAGAGCATAGAAAAGAATGGAATACTCCCAGATTCTTCTATGTAGCCTGCATAACCCTGATACCCAAATCAGGTAAACACACCACAAAAAGGAAAAATTACAGACCAATATCTTTCATGAACTTAGTTGCATAAATCCTCAACAAAATTCTAGCCAGTAGAATTCAACAACATATCAAAAAAATAATTCACCATGACCAAATGGGACTTGCACTAGGGATGCAGGGATGGTTTAGCCTTCAAAAAAAGTGTAATCAAGCACTTAAAGAAAAGAACCACTTGATTTTATCAACTGATGCAGAAAAGGCATTTGGCAAAGTCCAACAGCCATTCATGTTAAAAAGTCTCAGCAGAATAGGAATAGAAGGGAAATTCCTCAATATAGTAAGAGGATTCTTTGCAAAGCCAGCAGCCAAAAAATATCCTAAATGGAGAGAGTCTGAAAACATTCTTCTTGAGGACAGAAACAAGACAAGGATGCCCATTATCATCACTTTTATTCAACATTGTGCTCTTGGTTCTAGCCATAGCAATCAGGCAAGATAAAGACATAAAGGGCATCCAAACTGGTAAGGAAGAAGTCAATGCATTTCTATTTGCAGACAATATGATCTTATGCACAGAAAACCTAAAGCATCCCCCCCCCCGCCACAAATAAACTGTAGAAGAGTTCAGTGAAGTAACCGAACACAACATAAATATACATAGATCAGTTGGATTCCTTTACACCAACAAAAAGGCCATCAAAGAGAAAATGACCAAATCAATACCATTTACAAAAGTGCCCAAGAAGATAAAATACCTAGGAATAAATTTAACTAGAGTTTTAAAAGACTTATACAAAGAAAATTACAAGGATCTACTACAAGAAACCAAGAGATCTAAGAAAGTCTGTAAGCTATGTGGAAAGAGTCTCTTCAACAATGGTGTTGGCATAACTGGATATCCATCTGCAAAAAATGAAAGAAGACCCATATCACACCTTGCACAAAAACTAACTCAAAATGTATCAAAGACCTAAATACCGAGTCTAGAGAGTTAAAGGTAGTGGAAGAAAACATAACGACAACACTGGGAGCCCTAATAAATGACATAAACAAACTAAAAAATTTTACTAAAAAAGAACAACCACCAGAGTAGAAACTATATAACTGAGAGCTCCTAAAAATCAAGCACTTATGTTCATCTAAAGACTTCACTCTCAAGAGTAAAAAGACTACCTACAAACTTGGAAAGAGTTTTGGGATATCAAATATCCAATTGATGTCTAATCTCTATAATCTGCAAGGTACTGCAAAACCTCAACAAGAATGAGGCAAAAGACCCCATTAAACAGTGGATAAAAGACATAAACAGGGACATTACCAAGGAAGACATCTAAGCTTTAACAGATAAATAAGGAAATGTTCATGATTTATTAGCCATTAGAGAAAGCCAAATCAAAACTACACCCCTAAAAGGATGGCTTTAATCAAATAACACAAAATAATAGATGCTGGAGAGGTTGTAGAAAAACTGCAACTCTTCTGCACTGCTGGTGGGAATATAAAATGGTACAGCCACCTTGGAAATACTATACTGATGTTTGCTTAGAAATATCATACGATCCTGCATTTGCACTGCTTAGACCGTCTTAGACTTGCACTGCAAGTGACCGTCTAAGTACCATCAACTGGTCACAATCCACCTGGAGCAGAGGAGAATGAAATACATCAAAGACATGAGGAAAATATGAGCCCAGGAATATGATCCAGAGACTACTTTAGCCTGAGAGCAGGAGAACTAGATGGAGACTAACCATCACCAATGACTGACCTGACAGAGAATACAAAATATAAACCCTGAAGTAGTGGGATAAAAATGAGTGTGCAGACATGGAAATCTATTGAAAGACTGCCCTTGATGGTCCAGCAGACTGGAGGGTCCCCTGAGGACACGGCTCTAGGACTCTGTTAGCCCAGAGCTGAAACCAGACAAATATTGGATTGGACTATACGACAGAGTGATGCTGGTGAAGAATGTGCTCCTTGGCTTCAATATATACATGAGATTGTCTGAGCAGCTCTTGTCCAGAGGCTAGATACAAGGGTGAAGGGGTGCAGGAGTTGGCTGAATGTATATGGGAAGAACAGGGTGGAAAGGAGGAGTGTGTTGTCACAGGGTTGGGGGGGGGAGAATAATTAGTTGCATAGTAGTGTGTGTTGTGCTTTTATCTGGCAAATTGTTTTGGTGGTAAACTGTTCACTTAAAGCATAATAAAAAATAAATAGAAATGTATTTCGTGATGTAGTTCCTGTGTTTGGAAATCACTCTAATCAGGATTTTGTCCAAATAACTGGAATGCAACTAACTGCCTTTGTTACTGTCACTAATGCCCCAGTGTTGCGACAAACACTGGTTAATCCTCAGTTTGATTTTGGCTCAGACTTCAAAACATATGACAGGTCTGACCACTCTGCCCGTTTTGAAACATCTTTTTCAGTTGGTTTCTGGCGTTGCACTGTCATTTGATTCTTCTTCTACCACGCTGAATGTTTTGTCTCTGCCTTCCTTTGCTGGCTTCTGTGTCATGTTCTTTTTATTCAATACTAGAGGAAAAACTCCCAAGGCTTTGGACTTTTCTTACTTACTTGTGTTTATTTCCTGAGAGAACTCATCCAACTTCAGTATTTCCAGAGCTTTCCTAGTAACTTACATGTTTGTATCTCAAGCCCAAATCTTTCTCCTGGCTATCAGAGTCATAGACCGAACAACCTACTCTACATCTCTACTACGGTGTGGAATAGGAAGCCTAGTCTGATCACATTCAGCAGCGAATTCTGTATTCTTCAAACCAGTGGGCCCTCCCTCCCTTCCTTCCTCTTTTAGTAAACAGCAAATATGACATTTTTTCCTCCATGGTTCACAGAAAACAAAACAACAGTGTTTTAGTCAGCTGGTGCTGCTCTAACAGAAATATCACAGAGGTGGGTGGCTTTAACAAAGGAAAATTTGTTCTTACAAAGTCCATTAGGCTACAAGTTCAAATTCAGGATGTCCACTCTCGGGGAAGGCTCTGAAGGAAAGTCCATGTGCTGCATCAGTCTTTGTCCAGGGAGCAAGCGTCCTGGCGCAGGAACCTCAGGCCTGAAGGACACGCTCTTCTCCCAGTGCTGCTTTCTTGATGTTGTGAGGTTCCCAATGCTCTGCTTGCTTCCTTTTCCTCTTATGTCTAGTAGGATGAAAGAATTAAGGGTGGAGCAAACCACTCTTTAGGGAAATTCCCTTTACAGTGGAGTAGGGAGGTGATTCTATGAATGAATTCACAGTCCCACCCTAATCCTTTAACACACAGCATCGGAAAATCATAAAATGGAGGACAATCACAAAATATTGGAATCCTGGCCCAGCCACATAGCTACACATATTTTGGGGGGGACACAATTCAGTCCATGACAAACAGAAACAAAAATCAAACAAGAAGTAAAATCTCAGTCATCCTTGACTCTTGTTTCTCTCTTAAATTGACACCAAAAGAACATACTCTGTTTGCTTCACTTCAGATGACGTCCAGTATCAGACCATTCCTCACCACTTCTGCTATTAATACGCTATTTCAAGCCGTCACTATCTCTTGCTAAGACAACAGTAATTGCCTTGTAATTGGTCTTTCTGCCTCTCCTTTGTTTCCATCCTGCATTCACCCTTGTTGCAAAAGTGTTGCCTAAGGTGCACTTGACGAAAGTCAGGGTCTTCTCTGGTGTCTCATATGCATGAAAAAGCTTAGTAATGAAAAAGGAAGACAAGAGATGGGTTACTGCATTTGAATTATGGTATTGGTAAAGAATAGTGAATATACTGAGAATGCCCAGAATAGCAAACCAAACAGCCTTAGAAGAATGCTCTTAGAAGCTGTGATACTGAGGCCTTGGCTCACTTACTTTGGATGCATCACCGGGGAAAACCAGCCACTAGAGCAGGACATCCTATCTTGTAAAGCACAGGGTCAACAAACAGTAGGCAACCCCTCTGTGAGAAGAACAGCTGCAACAGTGCAGTCAAACGTACCGATGATTTTTAGGTTGGCACAGGACCGGGCAACGTTTTTTTGTCTTATACATAAGATCACCATGCATTGGAGCCAACTTAGTGTCACCTAACAACTACCCTATAGTTTGCTCTCCACTTATCAGCCACAATGAACCCTTTAAAACAGATTTCACTGTGAAATTGTGTCCATATAGTCCCCCAAACATCTGTTCTCCTAAAGAATAAAAGTCAAAACCTGTTTGATGGCTTTCAAGGCCCTAGGTGATATGGCTACTTGTGACTCTCATTAAATGATTTTTATCTTAAAATGCACATCTAGATTCTCAAATATGTAGATCTCTCTCCCCTCTCTTCATTTTTGCTGTGCGTTCTCCTTGTGGTTCTTCAAACTCTTCAGCACAGTCCAGCCACAGAACCTTTGTACATGCTGGTCACACTAATGATCACTAGCCCTGATAACCACACAGCTGGTTCTCTTTCTCTTGTTACTACCTTGTTGGGGAAACTTCCTGATCACTTGACCTAAAACAATACTTCTCTATGCGATGAATACGCGCTAAGTGACTGAATGATCCCCTAGGAAAGTTGTTTACCTGTTACCCTCTGTACTTTTTAAAACAAGCATAGGAAATAAAAGACAAAAATAAAGGAAATCTCTTGGTGTTTGGATTGAGACAAGTTCTTTATTTGCTGGGTGAAATGTAGCATGGGTGTGCAGCCAGAAATGTGGCATCTGTGAAAGTCTCTGGAGTGGCAGAGATGTGGCTCACTGAGAACACTGTAGTGTCCTGGCCACACACATAGGAAGTGGAGCATCAAGAAAGAGGTGACTTTCTGTCACTATTTTTTCTGTTTGCATCCTTTGTTCATTGCATGCAGTGGTAAATGTTTCAAGCTATTTAGCATAATGTTTACAAAACTTTTGGAATATAGCATGAGGGATTTTGATCTAAGGAAGGAGTAGTCTCTGGATCAAACCCTGGGATTTTTTGATATAGCCTCCAGCTGGAACACAGAAAATTTATTTTGCACTAGAGAACAATGACACCAGATTTAATTCTACTCTTTTTTAATAACTGCATCTGCCTGTGTGAGCTATGTTGTGAAATTATTTGTGCACTTTGAAGTGTAGGTTTCCTAGGTTAAAAACAAAGTTCCATAATGCAAAAAATTTCAAAGGCTCTGAGGAGGTTCAGAAGTGCTGGTTTGAGAGTAAACAGAAACATACTAGATGGTAAAACAAAGAGCTGAAAATGGAAAACCAGAAGCGAAGAACATGTTCTACATTTCTCAGACTGAAAGAACTGAAGAAAAAATTCAAGCCTTGAGTGGCAATAGTGAAGGATTCTACAGGGGAGACACTAAGTAATTCAGGGAGCTCCAAAATAAGACGGAAGGGACACACAGTCACTACACCAGAAGGAACTGGCCAGTGTTCCGCCATTTGAAGGAGCAGTGTGTCATTAGGGACTGATGGTACCAAAGCAAGAAGTCAAAGTAGCATGGAAGGCGCTGGCAAAAAACAAGGCTCCAGGAACTCATGGAATATCAATTGAGATATTTCAATAAACAGATGCAGCACTGGAAGTGCTCACTCATCTATGCCAAGGAGTTTGGAGGGCAGCTACCTGGCCCACGGACTGGAAAAGATCCGTATTTATGCACATTCCAAAGAAAGGTGATCCAGTCAAATGTAGGAATTATCAAACAATATCATAAATATCACATGCAAGTAATATTTGGGTCAAGATCATTCAAAAGTGACTGCAGCAGTATATTGACAAGTAAGTGTCAGAAATTCAAGTTAGTTTCAGAAGAGGACGTGGAACTAGGGATATCACTGCTGATGTCAGATGGATCTTGGCTGAAAGCAGAGAATACCAGAAAGATGTTTACCTGTGTCTCATTGGCTAAGCAAAGGCATTTGGCTGTGTGGATCATAACAAATTATGGCTAACATCATGTAAAATGGGAATTCCAGAACACTTAATTGTGCTCCTAAGAAACCTGTACATGGATCAAGAGGCAGTCGTGTGAACAGAACAAGGGGGTGCTGAAAGGTTTAAAGTTAGAAAAGGTGTGTGTCAGGGTTGTATCCTTTCACCATATGTTTTCAATCAGTATGCCAAGCAAACAATCCAAGACGCTGGATTATACAAAGAAGAATGTGGCGTCAGGATTGGATTATGACTTGTTAACAACCTGCATTATGCAGATGACACCACTTGTTGGAAGTGAAGAAGATTCGAAACACTTACTGATGAAGATCAAGGACCACAGCTTTCAGTATGGATTGCACCTCAATGTCAAGAAAACAAAAATCCTCACAACTGGACAAGTAACCAACATCATAATAAATGGAGAAAGGATTGAGGTGGTCAAGGATTTCATCCTACTTGGGTCCACATGTAACACCTCTGGAAGCAACAGTCAAGAAATCAAAAGATGCATTGCACTGGGAAAATCTGCAAAGGGTCTCCTTAAAATATTGAAAAGTAAAGACGTCATCTTGAAGACTAAAGTGTGCCTGACCCAAGCTATGGTATTCTCAATCACATCACATGCATTTGAAAGCTGAACAATGAACAAAGAAGACAGAGAAAGATCTGATGCTTTTGAATTATGATATTGCAGAAGAATGTGGAATGTACCATGGACTGCTGAAAAAACAAATAGATCTGTTCTGGGAGAAATACAACCATAGTGCAGCTTGGAAGCAAAGATGGCAAGGCTGAGTCTTACATACTTTGGACATGTTGTCAGGAAGGATCAGTCCCTGGAGAAGGACGTCAAGTTTGGTAGAGTGGAGCATCAGTGAAAAAGCAGAAGACCCTCAATGAGATCGATTGACACAGTGGCCGCAACAATGGGATTAAGCATAAAAATAATTGTGGACACAGTGCTAGACTGTGCAGTATTTTGTTCTGTTGTGGACAGGGTTGCTATCAGTCAGAACTGAGTCAATGGCACCTAAAACCACAACATTCAGATTTTAAGAAATGTTGTATATTATGATATTCTTAGTGTTGTAGATATCTAGTACACTTTAGTTATTTAAATGTATTTAATAATCTAATCTGTTTTAAGATAATTCCATTAGCTTAATATTGTGAATTCAAGACATTTATTAATTTATATCACACTTTGTGATTTGTCACCAAACGACATTCCTTCAGGGCTGATGTTCAGTGGGTACATGGTAGATGGCATCCTTACTGCCAGTTAAACATTTTGCTTTCACTTCTGAATGATCCATTCTACCTTTCCACCCCGCCACCATTTACTTATTTTAATTGAGAACTAATTAAGGATTTTATGCCTGTCTAGAAAGACAGCTCTTTGGTATTTGGACCAGTGCATTCTTGTGTTTCTGTGAGCTGTGGCTAAAATTGTAGAGCAAAGATACAGGCTCTTTACTTGGCTGTCTGTGTTTGCAAGTATGTAACTCACAGCAGCCTTTACTTCTCATTCTGTGAATGTATAACGTTTACCTGTCTTTGGAGGTTAATAAACAAATTAATGAAGTTTCTTTAATTTGAGGACTGTGTTCTGTTGAATTTATAAAGATACAAAAATGCTTATATAGATGAGTTACCGCCCACCGCCAATAAGAAAACTGTAGTAAAAATTATAAGCTGAATTTCTAATGCTTTAAATATGCTAAAAGGTTAGCAGTTCAAATCTACTAGGTGCTTCCTGGAAACTCTGTGGTACAGCCCCTCTCTCTATATTAGTTTCACTGTCAGTTGGAATTGACTGGAAAGCAATTTTTGTTGTTACATTCTTTATATAAGGAGCCCTAGAGACACATTACCTAAGACCTCAGCTGCTAACCAAAAAGGTGACAGTTTGAGTCCACCAGACATTCCTAGAAATCCCCGTGGAGCAGTTCTATTCTGTCCTGTGAGGTCACTATCACTGTCAGTCAGAATTAACTCCATGCAATAGATTTTTTTTTTTTTTAGTTTATAAACACACACACATACACACACACACACACTCACACACGTATGTATGTGTACACATATATGCTATTGTTTTTGTTAGGTGACATTGAGTTGGTTCTGATTCATAGCAACCCACATACGACTCAATGAAATGCCGGTGTGCCATCCTCACGGTTAGTGCTATGTTTGAACCCACTGTTGCAGCTACTGTGTCAATCCATCTCACTGAGCATCTTCGTCTTTTTCATTGACCCTCTATTTGACCAAGCATGATGTCCTTCTCTATGGACTAGTGCTTCCTAATAACAAGTCCAAAGCACGTAGCGAAGTGTCACCATTCTAGCTTCTAAGGAGCATTTTAGCTGCATTTCTTCCAAGAAAGATTTGCTCATTTGTCTGATAGTCCATGGTCTATTATTCTTTGCCAACATCATAATTGAAAGCCATCAATTTTTCCTTAGTCTTTCTTATTCATTATCCAGCTTTTGCATTCATATAAAGTTACTGAAAATAACATGCTTGGGTCAGGTACACCTTACTTCTGAAAGTGACGTCTTTGCTTTTTAACACTTTAAATTTCCTTTTTTTTTTGGAAGTGGATTTGTCCAATGCAACACGTCGTTTATTTTTTCCTTGGTGATATATATACACATGTACTATGCCTTGGAGTCAACTTAATGGCAGTGAGTTTGGTTTTTTGTTTTGGTATGTATACATTTGTGTGTATGTACATATATATATGCGTGTGTGTATATAAATGAACTCACAAACATTTTAAGGATCCAAGTTTGTATGATTAAATTCTCAGCATATGAAACTAGCTTAGTAATTTTGGTTTAATAAATACAACTTTGTTTTTTGTCTTGTTTATTAATATTAATGCTAATATAAACATATACTATGTTTACTTGGGTTCATTTTTTAAAACTTATTCAAGCTTATTGATTTAATAAGCTAACATTATTCCAACATAATGTTTTGATTATTAAAAATGTACATTTGTCTTCAACTAAATCAAATCATTATCTTGACACATTTTCTGTTTCAACGATAATTAGGTTTTGTATATATGTCAGTTTGTTGGATATAATTTTGAAGGTCTTTAAATAATATAAAACTTTTGATTGATACTGAGATGAGTTAATTAATGGATAATTATTGGATATATGGATTACTTCTAAGAAAATACTGAAAATTTTATTATTATGTATATTATAAAAAATAAATTCAGGGTGAGTTAATTCTAACTCCTGCAGAGCTCTTGTGTTGCAGAGTAGAGTTGTAACACCATAAGATTTTCAAGGCTGTGATCATTCAGAGACAGATTTCTGGATCTGTCTTTTGAGGTATCTCTGAGCACATTAAATTGCTAACCTTTCAGTTAACAGTGGAGCACTTTGCCATTTGCTCCCCCCTCCAGGCTCATATATTTTTGTGTCTTAGTTTTATATCCTATATCAAAAACGAAACAAAAACAACCCAAACCCATTACCATTACCATCACATTAATTTCAATGTGTAGTGACCATACGGACAGAGTGGAACAGCCTCATAGGGTGTCCAAGGAGCAGCTGGTGAATTCAAATTGCCAGCCTTTTGGTAAGCAGTTGAGTGCTTAACCACTGCACCAGCATAGTTCCCATATACACTGTACAAATGCTATGTATCTGGTTCATGTTCAGTATGGTGTACTGTATGGCTGTAGAACAGAAAAACCGAGGCAGCAGTAGAAAGTTGCTACACTTGTGTTCATGACTCTTGCTTGTCTGCTAAAATTTGGCTATGACAGAAAATTTCCAATGATTTTTACTTTATTTCTCTAGAATGAATGTGAGTTACTTTAGTTAATAGCTGTACTTAAGTGGTTGAGACTAATCTTAGGAGCAGTAGTGAGAGAAAAATGCAACTACGTGTTTGTTTTTCTTTTTCAAGAAGAAAAATACAGGCAGTCCCCAGATTACAAATGAGTTATGTTCCTAAATCTATCTTTAAGTAACATTTGTGTATAAATTGGAACAGTTGAGTATGATTTGTATCTAATATTAATTAGTCAAATGTTTGTCTTGGTATATAGTATATAGTGTAGCTTTCTGTGCATAAAAAACAACTGCTTCCAAATATACTAACATACCTTTAACACAACACGGTGGTAATAGTAATGTTTCATGAATGTTGTGGAGTAACTCCTGTTTTTATTATGAACCATTGTATACACCTAAAGTTTTTCATTCACAGTAGTCTCTACTTCTTCCCAATTTCAGTTACCCGCAGTCGACTGTAGTTTGAAAATTTTAAATGAGTACTTTTTATTAGAATATCACTCATCATTCGTGTGCTTTTATTACAATAGATTGTTATAATTATTCTCTTTTATTATTAGTTATTGTTGCTCATTTCTTACTGTGTCTAATTTAGGAATTAAACTTCATCACAGATGTGTATGAGGACTGTCAATTAAGTTTGTGAACTCATCCTAGAAAATGTGCTATATACCTCATTGCTGAAAGTCACTACAGTCACCTTCAAAGTACTCGTGTTGGGAAGCTATGCATCCATGCCAGCACCTAGTCCACCCTTCAAAGAAATTTTGAAAACCTTTTTTTGGAATGGCCATCAGAGGGGTTGTTGTGTTACTCTCCATGCCCTGACTGTCATCCAAATGTCTTCCTTTCGATATTTCCTTTATCTTCATGTAAAGAGAGAAGTCTTTGGGAGCCAGATCTGGTGAGTTGGGGGGCTGTTCCAATACCTTTACTTGTTTACTGGCTAAAAACTCCTTCATAGACAACTATACAATTAAGTTCATGAACTTGCCACTCTGCCACCATCAACAGTGGCCATTACAGAAAGAGTCCCCAGATTACTTTGAAGGGTGCCCTGCGCTCTAGCTTCGGTGCATAGCTGCCCAGGGGGACACCTTGTAGGTCACCGTAGTGATATTCAGCAACGAGGTATGTAGCACCTAGAATAATTAAATTCGTGAACTTAATTGTTGGACCTCGTATGTATATGATAAAACATAGTACACATAGGGTTCAGTACTAATTATGGTTTGGGGAATTTTGAAACACATAGCCTGTGGATAAGGGGGGGCTACTGTATTATACTTTATGAAGATTGGTTCACATCTGCATGCTGTGCATAACCTAGATGCTTGTAATTCAGGGACTGCCAGTAGTTTTGTCCTAAAGTGTCAGTTCTTGAATTTTAATTTTGTTGGTTTGGTTTCTAGATTTTTAAGACCTACTAAGGAATCTGGAGTTCCCTCTTGCAGGTTATAAATATTGATATTTACTGTATTTGAAATTAAAATTGGAAATCCAAACATTTATTTTTTGATCCATTTTGAAGATAGCGATGAAGACTACGTTGCATGCTAAAATAACATCTTAGTATTAACATAAAGTTAGTATTTTCCCCATATATCCCTTTGTATCTGTTCTAAATTATGAATTTGTTTAGCATATAAAAGCATACAACAAAGGACAAAACTTGCAAAGTGATTTTATTTCCCTTCGTTTAAAATATCTGAAACTAAAAAGAAGTTGAGAAATGTGTTAAAATTTTAGCAAAGGTTGTTTTCAGTCTCAGTTGGACCCAGGTTTGGTTCCTTGACTTACTGACTAATATCTTTGCCTACAATATAATATATTCTTTACTTTTTGAGTAATCTATCAAAAAAGCAAGGATTTCTTGTCTTCTCAAATTATTTTTCTGTGCTTTGTGTTCACTTTGTTACTTGATGTAAACATAACAAAAATCCATGAAAAATGTTTGCTTACTTGAGAAACAACTCAAGTTCTTTACAGATATATCACCATATATTTTAGTTTTAAATGTGTATTGTCACCTGTATTGGAGCTTTGGCTTTGAAATGGTTAAGAAGAGCTCCTCCTTGGAAACTCTCTTAAGCATTTCTACTCTGTCCTGTAGAGTCCCTGTGAGTTTTGAATTGACTGGGTGGCAATGGGATTGGTTTTGGTTCCAGTCATTTTGATTAAATAGGTAACCACATATTATTTTCAGGCATCTATAATCTTATGAAGTTCCTAAGTTTTCTTTCAGTTTTTCTTTTTCCTTTTCATAATTCAGATTTAAAATGTAAGAATAATAAAATAAAATCTCAGGACATTTGACGACTAAAACTATCAATAAATTTTTCCAGAGGACATTGCAAAAATCTCAAATACTTATCTATTTTCACCTTATGAAAAATATGATAGAGTCAGTTACTTTTGTTTGATGGATTACTATTGAAATAGTGTCAGAAAAAGAGTTTTCAAATTGGGAAAAATCAAGTCTTCTCTAGTTTAAATTTCTATAGATAAAAATTAAGGTGAACATGACAGAAATTGTATACAGTGTGGACAGTGTGTCATGCCCTCGCTTTTCCGTAGCGTGATTTAGTCTAGGAGAAACGCTGATAAAGAATCTGCCAAATTTTACTATAATTATCAGTATCCTGGCATTGCTTTACCTAATGAGATTAGACAACAGCAGTGAAGTGTTACAGTGATTTCAGTCATTATTTAAAATGTGGTCGATCAAAGCCTTGTTTATTTAATTTTAATCTAGCATCTTCTAGACTGGTGATTCAATGGAGAATGCACATTATACTTATCCATCAAGTTTTATAAAACTACAAATACCTGAAACATATTCCACATTTACAGACTCTCTTTTCATTATGTTATTGGTATAAATAAATGTCTCAGGATTATTATCTGTTCTAGTTCAAAACTGAATACATTTTGTCTAATTTTTTAGAATGATTCTATTATCTTTGTTTTGCATGCCAGAGGAAAAAGACAGATTTTCTTGTTAGTTGCATTAGTCTTATTATTTACCCTCTTTTGAACTTCCATGTTTGAAAATTATCACAAATAGATTAATTGCAGCCGTTGTAAGTTTCTGCCACACTTGTGTTTTGTTTTACTCTGGTGATTACCTGAACGAAGTTTCTACTATAAACTGTAGACCAGAATCTGTGTCTTCAGTGCACCGGGACAGTCTCACTAGGTACTTCAAACTGTTGACACTTCGAAGAATAGACACTTGGGTATGTGCTTAAAATTTCAAACCATACCAGTTTAGTGGACCAGGATTGCCAAAACAAGTTTTTGTTTGCAAAAGAGATAGTTTCATGAGACTGCTAGTTTGAGATTTAGCAGTATAAAAATTTATCTTGCACAAGTAAATGAACTGGTAAAGAAAATTTTATTGCAGTTAACAAGAACAACAAAAAGACCTGCTGCTATTGAGTCGATTCAGACTTAGAGTAACCCTATAGGACAGTGTAGAACTGCCCCATAGAGTTTCCAAGGAACACCTGGCAGATTTGATCTGCTGACCTTCTGCTTAGCAGCCATAGCACTTAACCAGTATGCTAGCAGGGTTTTCTTGTTGTAGTTATTTGTGAGAAATACTCTAAATTTTGTTTTAGTGTTATGTTAACTGAATATATTAAGTAAACCTCTCTTCTTTATTGTAAGATATCAAACCAACAGACAGCAATTTTATAATGTTTGTCTTTAAACTGAAATAAAAGATTCAGAAGTAATACTAGATTCTAATTGATCCCCGTAGATTTAGGGGGAAAAACACATTAAATCTCCTTATTTTTTGTGGTAATAAAGCTATTTGGATAGATACACCCTCTTTATTATCAGTATAGATTGGACACTAAGGACTTACCTGGTTATATTGTGAGTGAAGGTTATCAAATAATGGTCATTTGGGGAAACAAAGCTTGGCTGTTCTGTGGTGCCAAAGCCTACAAAGCTCTCCCAGAAGATGTACTTGACATACTGCTCTCAGCTGTCCAGGAGATTAGCTGCAACCGAGTTGGCTCTGACTCATGAGGACCTCACACATAATGGAATGAAAGGCTGCCTGGTCTTGCACCCTTTCAGTGATCCATTATGAATTGAACCATTGCAATCCATAAAGAGTTTGTTGACCAATTTTCAGAAACAGGCCACCAGCCCTTTTTTTCCTAATCTATGTTGTTCCAGAAGTGTCACTGATCTTCAATACCAGGGCAACACACAAGCTTCCACGGACAGATGGGTGGTGGCTACACAGGAAGTATGCCAAGAAGTGTGTTGGCCAGAAATCAAATCAAGGTCTCCCGTGTGGAAGGCACAATGTCTACCATGGAACTATGACTACTTCCTTGTAAGTAGTAACTAAAGCAAGTCGACTCTGTTGCCATCAAGTCTGTTCTGACTCATGACAATCCTATAGGACAGAGCAGAACATACAGTTTGCAAGAAATGGCTTGTGGATTCAAATTGCCAACTAGGTTAGCAGCCTCAGCTTGTAACCACTATGCACCAGGGTTGCCTTGACAAGTGATAAGGAAGGCCAGTTTCTGGCTTCCCAGGAGTCATGTTGAAATTTAGGGACTTTGACACTCCAGCTGGAAAAAGGGACAATGAAGAAACCAAAGACAAGAGGAACAGATTACTCCAAAGGACTAGTGGACCGCAAACGACCACAGCCTCCGCCAGTCTGAGTCCCACATACCTAGATGGTACCTTGCTATTACCGACAGCTCTGACAGAAATCAGAATAGCAGGTTCTGGACAGAGGTGGAGAAAAATGTCAAACAAAATTCTAACTCACAAAAAAGATCAGACTTACTGGTCTGACAGAGACTGCAGAAACCCTCTGGATACCCTTTTAACTCAACTACTGAAGATACCACCGAGGTTATCTCTTAACTAAAGATTGGACAGACCCACAAAACAAACTCTAGTAAATGTGGCTCAGCTATGTGTATGATACCGTGTACACCAGTCCAGAAGCAGGATAAGAAAGAAGGAAGGGAAGGAAAGCTGGACAATGAATGAGAATGAGGAACCCAAGGTTGAGAAGTAGAGGGTGTTGACATGTCTCAGGGTTAAAGAACAATACTTGCATTATTCATTGAGAAGCTATTTTTCTGTAAACCTTCATCTAAAATACAATTAAAAAAATTGGGAGACCTTGAGGAAAGAAGGATTCCTCCAAATTTATGAGCTATTGTTTGTGTTGTTGAAGTCTAGTTTGTTCTGACTCATAGAGACCCTACGCATAACAGATGGTGAAGTCTGATAGATTTTCAGCAGCATGATTTTCTAGCCTCAAGATGGCAAATAGTAGAGGCATTTAAACATCACATCCAAAATAGCTAAAAACTTCCAGATCATGGTGTTTGTTCAATATTCTATGATTCTGGATTTATAGAACTAGCTTCAGAGATGTGGATCTTAAATTAACACACTTGCTACATTTATCTGAGTGATCAAGTCACACATAATGAGACTAGTCTTACTTTTGATCAAGAGTATTTGTTATTTGAGATTACGTGATTCCAAGGAAGGAAGCCTGTTAGGATTTGTTGTAAAAACCTAAAAACGATGCTTAGATATATATTCATATATATTAGAAAATTGTGTGTCTACATATACTCTCATATATTAAAGCATTAATGTGTTTTTTCATTCTATAACTGCAACATATATATTAGAGTTATTAAGGTATCTGTTAAAGATTATTCCTACCTCTTGTTATTTTGAGCAATTTTACAGCTATGTAAGTTGTAGAAAACCGATAATAATGTACATCAGTCTTGCTTATAGAAATGCAAACTAGTTATGTTCAATGGAGGGGAAATGATTATTGCTCTAGGGATGGAGCTATGTTGTATATCTGCAAGTTCATTTTAGCATTTTTTATATTCTTAAATAAGCATGATGCTTTGAATTCTGTTTTGAACCAATTGTAGCAGTGTACTGGTTCCCTCATTTGACAGGTGTACTACTTATATTTGTATGAGAGTCTTCGTTATACTCTTTTTAATGTTATCTGTAAATTCTGTTTTATCTTTTTTCTTTCAGCCATGCAATACAAGGTAACTGGTGGTATAGTGGTTATGAGCTACAGTTGTTAACCAAAAGGGTGGCAGTTCTAATCCACCAGGTGCTCTTTGGAAATCTTACAAGGCAGTTCTACTCTGTCTTATAGAGTCACTGTGAATCAAAATCGAATTGATGACAACGGGTTTGGTTTGGGTTTATGACACAAAAGAATCCATAATAGAGAAAGGAGAAGAATCAGTACACTTTCAAGTTTCTGGGTTCCTTTCCCTCCACTTAGCATAAGGAGTAGTTTGTATAAATCTTAATTTATTTGGATTTTTCCACTTTCAAAGTAAATTCATAGCTGCTTCTTAATTAGTTCATAGAATTGATTTACTGGCTTACTGAAGAATCTAAAAATGATAATACAGATACATGCACTAATTTTAAAGTGTCTTACATTGATTAGTGTAAAAAATTAATTTCATAAATTAGATTACTTAGCAATACTAAATATGAATGAAAATGAATTCCAACTATAATATTTTCATAAGATCAAAAATGGGTACTTTCAGAGGCAGATCCAACATGACATTATAAATAAAAGCACTACACCACACTCTGCAGTAAAGACCAGAAGAGCTATGTGAAACAGTTACAAAGGTCAATCCTGTAACTATAAGTACCAAAGGAAGGAATAAAGCATTTGACCAGATGCTGAATGGAAGAAGAAGCTGACAGAAAATAGAGAATGAGGAGAGCTACAGAGTGGAGATCCCTGTCAGGGATTGAATTGTGTCCCCCCAAAATGGGTGTGGCAATTAGGCCGAGCCATGATTCCTGGTACTGTGTGATGTTCTGACATGCTATAAGCCCTGTCTATGATGCTAATAAGGGAGGATGGGTGGCAGCTGTGTTGGTGGGGCAGGACTCAACGTGTAAGATTGTATTGCGCTTTGAGGTGATCTCTTGGGATATAAAGGAAAGGGAAGCAAGAAGAGAGTTGGGGACTTCATACCACCAAGAAGCCGTGTCAGGAACAGAGCATGACCTTTGGAAAGAACTGGGGTCCCTGTGCCTCAGAAACCCCAGTCCAGGTGAAGACTGATGATGACAAAGATCTTCCTCCAGAGCCAACAAAGAAAGAATTCCCCTGGAACTGATGCCTTGAATTTGAATGTGTCGCCTACTGGATTGTGACAGAATAAAATGTCTCTTTTGAAAGCTGTATACTTGTGGTATTTCTATCAAAGCAGTACTAGCTAACATGGCCAGACTCACACATCTCCTAACAGAAAACAAACCACCTGGGAGCCAGGGATATATGCTTTCCAACCCCACACTCTTGTCTGTACAAGGCCTTCACTGTTTACTAACAGGCCACATTTGCTTGGCCAGAGAGATACTAGCTCATTGCTGTTCAGATTTACATTCTTGGACCCCAGCCACCAAGGGATACAGCAAGTACAGGACAGCAAGTCCACAGAGCTCCATAAGGAGGCAGCACCAGGTAACCAGGGACACACACTTTCCCACGTGCCTTTTCCCTCTGTGTAGCCTCTGCTGCTTGCCAATGGGCTGTGGTTGCTGAGAAAGACACTAGCTCAATGCTACCGGGGTCCACACTGCCCTTTTGATTTGTGTTGTGCATATATAATACAAACACACACACACACACACACACACAGGCTTTTTTGTTGTTGCTTCTCTTTCTTTCTTCCTGCTTTTTCTCATACCCAACTGTGTATGCCATCTCCTCCCCTACTTGATGGGCTGTGAGAATTTGTTTGCTTTGTTCTTTCTTTTTTTTTGCTTTGCTTTTCATTTTTTATTTTCTACCTTTTTGTTGCTTCTCTCTCTCTTACTTTCTTTTCTATCTTCCCCTCAACTAGCCCATGTGCTGTACCTTCCCCTTTTCCATGGGACATGACTTTTGTTGCTTTTCTATCTCCTTTCCTCTCCTTCTTTTATCCTGCCCAGCTAGCCGTGTGTGACACTCATGCACTTTCTTGAGGTGCTGTGACTTTTTGGTTTGTTTACTTTGTTCTTGGTTTTATTCATTTTAAAAACTAGTGTTCTTAGCCTTTTTTTGTTGCTTCTCTCTCTCTCCCCTCCCTGTTTTCCTTTCTCCCACCCAGATAGCACTCTGTGCTATCCCTTCCCTTTTTGATGTATTGGGATTTATTTGGTTTGTTATTTTAAAAAATATATACATTTTTCCTGTTTCTTTTCTCTCCTTTCCTTCTTTTTCTTTCTCTCACTCATCCAGCTCTGTGTACTGCCCCATTCCTTCAGGAAGGGCCATGTGCACAGGGTTGGAGAGTCACTGCACCTAGCCTTCTTGGGTCTGCGCCACCATCATCAACCAGCTCCCTCAGCACCATGCTGTCTGTCTGTCTGTCTACCTACCTACCTATCTGTTTTCTTTAGTTTCTGTTATTGTTTCTTCTCTTTCTCTCCCTACCTTTTTTTCTTTTCTCCCATACACCTAGCTGCATGTGGTTCCATAAACTTCTCAGTGGACTGTGCTGTTCTAGTCAGCTGGTACATGATCTCCCCAGTTCTGTGTCACCTTAAAGGCCGGCTCCCTCAGCACCCTATTTTTTACTTATTTTGGTCTTTCCTCTTCTCCTTTACCTTCTCTCTCCCACCTATGCCCTGTGCTACCTCTAATAGGCTTTCTGATGGGCTGTGCTATGCCCTTGGCCAGAGAGACATCAGTTCAATGCCACCTCAGCTCACCCCAACCACAGTGGCTGATGCCTGAGCCACCATATTTGTTGTTGTTTTCATTTATTTGATTAGTGGTTTCTTCTCTTTCTTTTCTTTCTCCTGCCCGCCTAACCCCATGAGTCACCCATGTCACTTCTTGACATGCTGAGCCACCAGCACATGATCTTATGGTGTTTACCTGACTCTCACCTTCCAAATTACCATATTGTCATTTTACTTACTTTTTCTACTTTATTTTTTCTTTTGTTACTTTCTTTTCTTTCACCCACCAACTTAGCTGTGTACATCACATCTTCTTTTCTTGGTGTCTATTTGCACCATACACCAAGTGCCATGCCCCTGAGCAGTACCAACACAGTCCCCCAGAATGTGCCCTACATTGGCCCCAGACCTTCTCTGTTGCCATGAGTTCATGCCACCAAATATCTATCCCCATCCCTTGACTCCCACTGGACCCCTGCTGTACCAGAACTGAGTGATTGGCCTTGCCCACCTAGAGAAGGTGGTAAGAAATATCATGCCCACAGGTTAGCAAGCAACAAAATATACTCAGTTTACCTGCCCAGAAATAGCCAAACAAAACAAAAATCAGGATAAAAAAATCAAATCTACAATTAACAAATGAAGAAAATCATTCCTGAAAGTCCTGGACAATATTAAAACATTAAAAAGAAGAAAAAGGAAAAAGATGGCTCCAGAAAATGACAAAAATAAAATACCAGATGAAGTTCTCTTAGAAGAAAAGGCAGTGCAACTAAAACTAACAGAAAGAGAATTCTGAACTGTAATATTCAAGGTTCTTCTGCTAGTGAAGGAAAATATAGATGAAAATAAGGGGAAAAATGGATAAAATCAAGAAAAAGACAACAAAATAATGGAAGAAATCAAGAAAATAATACAAGAAAAAAATGAGAAAGTAAATAATGAGAAATCATTTAAAAACAACAATTAGAAATCCAACAAACAACAAGATTTCAGAAGTAGACAGTGCAAGAGATTTAGGAACAAATGTGGAACAGTGGAGACAGGATCAGCAAGTTTGAAGGCAATTCCTTGGATATTATTTAGCTTGAGGAAACAATTTAAGAACTAAGAAAAGAAATCATGAAAATAATGTTGAATACAATCAAAAGCAACAATTTGAATGAATCTGAGTTCCAGAAGAAGCAGAAAAGATAGAAAGCACAGAAAGGATCATTGAATATTTACTGACAGAACTTCCCTGATGTTGTGAAAGATGAAAAGCCAGCTATGAAGGAAGCTCAGTGAAGCTCTAATAGGATAGATCACATATCATGATCACACTTGCTAAGACCAAAGACAAAGAAAGAATCCTCAGAGCAGCTCAAGAAAAAAAAAGAAAACTGACATGAAAAGGAGAAAAAATAAGGCTAAACTCTGATTAAGCAGCAGAAACCATGCAGGCAAGAAGGCAATGGCATGACATATATAAAATATTAGAAGAAAAAAAACCCTGCTAATGAAGAATAATACATCATGCAAAATTCTCATTCATATATAATGGGAAATTAAGAAACTTCCAGATAAACAGAAATTAAGGGAATGTGTAAAAAGCAAACTAGAGTTGCAAGATCTATCACATAATACAGCATCAGCCATATACCAACCTAGATAATGAACTTGCAAGGATAAAACAAAATTAAAGATGTTACATCAGGGAATAAGAGATGTCAAACTTAGATGACAACAATGGAAGAACAATAAAAGAAGATATAAATGGTGTAGGTATACAACCTTCAAAGGGAGAGGATGTGAAGACACAATCAAGTAATAAAAGATTGTTTTAAACTTAAGAAGATAAGAATAAATTTTGAGATCACCACAAAGTTAACAAATGTACTCATCCAAATAAAGAAGAAAAGCACAAATCCTCAGTAAATACAAAATGTACTATTCCTATTTTAACATTGTGCTGGAGAGCCTAGCGAGACCAATACGGCAAGAAAACAAACGGGTAAAGAAGAAGTCAAACTGTTCCTATTGGTGGATGTATGAGTCTATGCATCGAAAATACAAAAGACTCCATAAGGAAACTGGTAGAACTAACAGAAAGGTTCAGTAGCATAGTAGGATACAAGATAAACATACAGAAATCAATTGGAGTCACATATACCAACAAAAAGAATGACAAAAAGGAATTCAGGAAAACAATACCATGTATAACCCAAAATGTTGCCATTTAGTTAATTCCAACTCAGAGCAACCCTACAGGACACAACCGAACTGCCCATAGAGTTTTCAAGGAGCACCAGATAGCTGTAAACTGCCAGCTTTTTGGTTAGCAGCTGTATTACTTAACCACAGCATCACCAACCTCCTAAAAAAGTAACATACCTTGGAATGAATCTATTTGGAATTGTAAAAGAGCTATAGAAATAAAACAACAAATGCTACTAAAGAAACCAAAAGAGACCTACATAAACGGAAACACATACCATGCGCATGGATAGGTAGACTTAAGATTGTGAAAAGTTTAATTCTTCTCGAAGCAATGTACAAATGCAGTGCAATCGCAATCCAAATACAAATAGCATTCTTTAAAGAAGTGGAAAAACTAACCATTAACTTTACGTGGAAAGGGAAGAAGCTCCAGATAAGTAAAACACTGTTGAAGAATAAAGTAATGGAACTCTCACTATCTGATCTCAGAACCTACTATACAGCTATTGTAGACAAAACAGTCTGGTACTAGTTCAATGACAAATACATTGACCAATGGAACAGAATTGAAAACCCAGATGCAAACTTGTCCATTTAACATCACCTGATGTTTGACAGGAAACCTTAGTGGCATAATGGTTAAGTGCTATATCTGCTAACCAAAAAGTCAGCAATTCAAATCCACCAGGCACTCCTGGGAAAGTCTAGGGCCCAAAGTCCATCAAATAAGGAAAAGACAGTCTTTTTAACAAATGGTGCTATCAAAACTGGATGTCCATCTAAAAAAACAAAAAAAAACAGGACCCATACACAAAATACAAAAGAAACTAACTCAAAATGTATTAGAGACCTAAATATACAACTCCATACTGTAAAGATCATTGAAGAAAAAATTGAGTCAACTCTAGAGACTCTGATACAAAGCATTAAAATGATGCAAACTATAAATAACTACACAAGCACCAGAAGATAACCCAGATAATTGAGATCTCCCCCAAATTAAAAACTTATGCTTATCAAAAGACTTCACCAAAAGAGTAAAAGAAGAACCTACAGACTGGGGGAACAAATTAGGATATGACAAATCTGACAAAGATATAATTCTAAAATCTACAGGAAAATCCACCACCTCTACAACAAAAAGACAAAGATTCTAATTAAAAAGTGGGCAAATGATTTGAACAGACACTTCAGCAAAGACATTGAAGCAGCTGACTGATACATGAGAAAATGCTTTCAATCACTAGCCAGCAGAGAAATGCAAATCAAGACCACAACGAGATAGCATCTCACCCAACATTACTGGCACATATCAAGAAAAAGAAATGACAAATGTTGGAGAGGCCACTGGGAGATTGAAACTCTTAAGTGCTGCAGATGGGAATGCAAAGTTGTACAACCTTTTTGGAAAGTGATATCATGCTTCTTTAAACAAAGGTATGAATAGAAATACCATACGATCCAGAAATTCCACTTCTAGAAATATATCCTAGAGAAATAAGAGCCATCACACAAATAGACACACACACACCCATGTTCATTGCAGCACTGTTCATGTAGCAAAACCAATGGAAACAACCTATGTGCTCATCAATGGATGAATGGGTAAACTATGATACATACACGCTATGAAATACAATGCAACAATAAGGAACAATAATGAATCTTCAAAGCATCTCACAATGTGGATGAATCTGGATTATGCTGTGTGAAATAAGTCAGTCATAAAAAAGGTAAATAAAAACTCATGAAAAGGTTTACACACAAAAAGAAACAATTTTTCATAGTTATGAGGAAGAAGGGAGTGAGAGGGAAAAACTCTAAATAGACAATAGAAGAGTGGTAACTTTGGTGAAGGGAAAGACAGTACACAACACTGGTGAAGCCAGCACTACTTTGTCTAAGACAAGGTCCTGGAAGCTCCAGAGACACATCCAAACTCCCTGAGGGGCCAGATTACTGGGCTGAGGGCTGGAGACTGTGATCTAGGAAACACATAACTCAACTGACATAACATAGTTTATAAAGAAAATGTCATGCATTCGTCGTTGGTAAGTAGCATCCAGGGTCCTAAAATCTTGTAAGCAGCCTTCTGAGATATTCCCCTGGTTTCACTGCATCTGGAGCAAGGGCAAGACTAGTCCAAAGAACTAAGGGACCACAACTACCACAGCCTTTGCCATACTCAGTCCAGCACAAATAGATGATTCCCAGCTACCATCACTGACTGCTCTGGCAGAGATCACCATGGAGCTGGAAGAAAACAGAGAACAAACTTCTAACACACACATACACACACATACCAAGACTAGGCACTCTAGTCTGACAGAGCACAGACTGGAGACACTCCAGAAGCACGGCCCGATTACCCTTGTTGCTCAGTAATGAAGTCACTTCTCAAGTTCAGCCTGCAGCCTAAGATTAGGTAGGTGCATAACACAAAATGAGACTGAATAGGCACACTAGCCCAGCAGCAAGGATGAGAAGGCAGGAGGGGACAAGAAAACCATAGTGCGAGAGGGTTGACATGTTGTGGGGTTGACAACCAATGTCACAAAACAATAGGTGTATTAACTGTTTAATGAGAAACTAGTTTGCTCTGCAAATCATCTAAAGTACAATAAAAATAGATACTTTAAGTAGATAGAACATGAGTTGTTTTAATTGATCAAAATATCTCAAGTATGTTTTACAGAAACAGTGGTTTCCATTAGAGATTAAAACCAAGGGAAAATTCAAATAAGTTCACATTTTAAAAATAATAAATGATAAATACAATGCCATAGCTACCTCTAGTTCTATGTACATTGGGTTATATTGGAAGAACAATAAAATTTCCGTACGGAGGTTATTTAATGAATAAAAGCAGTTGAAAATAACTTTAGAAGAAACAAAAACTGAGAGATTACAACATTTCACCAGTAACTGCATATAAATAGCAGATGTGTATTTTAAAAGTTAAAAATCTCCAAAATTAGTTGATAGCAAAGAAGTTTATTTTTAAAACATACCAAATTTTACTTTTTCCTTATCATCAAGATACAAAGAAGACATTAATTAGTGATTAATTTTAGGGAAGCCTAAAATAGGACAGTTTTACTTTGGCCCCTAGGGTCGCCATGAGTCAGATCCAACTCCACAGCACTTGGCTTTGACTAGACGGCACTTGGCTTTGGCTGGCTAATGTTTAAAAAAATATTACTGTCACACATTAATAGGTCGATAATTAACACTGAAAATCATAGGCTGCCTATATCTGAAGACTGTGCAATAGATGAACACTGGCCATTGAATAGATCTAAATCTAAACTTAATATTGAGAAAAGCACATTAAAAAAATACTTGAAAATTACAATATTGTTTTAATACAACGCCTTGATAGTTCAACAGCTTGTACTGCCATTTATGGTTAACTTGACAGCTTGTCTGGAATAATGCTGAGATAGGTGAACACTGTTAGCAAAGCATTTGAATCTGTGTCTTTGAATAATAACTAGGAAAAGGGTGAGTTTATCGAAAGGAATTATCGTACAATTTAAAAATTATAAAGTCCAGAACAGCCTGTGCTCTTTTTATGACAGCTACAATGAAATCCATACAACTGAATCTAAATAATAACTTTAAATATACAGATAAGTTATGAATGTAATGACCAGAACATTAAAAAATATGTTAATTCTTATTTAGATAATTATCCTGGAAAATGTCAAATGACATCTGACATCTGAACTCACTATCTATTGTGTGCTTAAAAACAACCTGTGATGACTAAGATATTGTTAATTTAATTCATTTTAGCAGATTGATACATTTCAAAAACATACACAGTGACTTCCCCTACACCAACTCTTCCTCAATAATATATTCAAGTCCTTCACTGATTTGTATTACCATATACAGTAAACCAAAAAAACCCAAACCCACTTCTTTTGAGTTGATTCAGACTCATAGAGACCCTACAGGTCAGAGTAGAACTGCCCCACAGAGTTTCCACACAGTGCTAGTGGATTGGAACTGCCGACCCTTTGCTTAGCAATAGCAGCATTTAACCATTATGCAACCAGGTTTTCCACATACACATTAGTTCTATTAAAACATTCTGTCTTTTTTTTTAAAAAAAAAAAACTCCCAAACATTGTAAATTGATAATGTTTTTTCTCTTTTTTAATTAAATGGAAACATTTCTGAAATGATATTTATTTGTATATTAAAAGTCAATAAAAATGTATTTTCAATGGAGTTAAATCCATAAGAGTAGCAAAATAGCATTTATTACAATAGAAATTGTTTATCTTTCCTGGATTAGAATGTAAGTTCATCGTCAAAATAAAAGGAAAACTACATCAATCACACCTATTATTAAAGTGTCAGTCATCAAGGTTAATATGTTTAATTAAACAACGGTCTTGAGTTTTTTAAATAAATATTTTATGTCTTGTCTTAGATGTTTCTGTTTTCTTAGATCTCATACTTCTGATGCTGGCATCTGGTTGTCTAAAATATTCAACAAGTATAGAATTCCAGACCCCATTTTATTATAAAATCTGCCCAGACACAGTATCAGACATCAAAATGCATACATTGTTGTACTATGTATTTACTTAAAACACAGGTTGTATATATTTGATAGTATAAACTAGAGTAACAGAGTAGAGTATGTACAAGCTCATTTTCACAATTTTTTTTACAAATTCCCGACAAGAAATTCTTCCATGATTTCCTTCATATAAAATGACTGTTATTATACTTACACTGTAGAAATATAAGAGTCAAGATTCTATTTACCAGTATAGGGAAAATAATTCCCTCTCACCTGGGTAAGTAAGACTAGCTTACAAGATGTTTTACAGTATCTACCAAAACGCCTCCCTAACAATAAAGACATAGGATTGCATCTTGTGCATCCTGATCACTGAGTCTCAAACAGCAGTCTGACGCAGGATATAGCAGTGATGTATCAGCAAATGAGTATCCCACAGCAATTCTGCTCAGTTGCTATTCTTGGGGATCGTAGGACAAACCAGCAGGATTTACTAACTCTTTACCTGTTCCGCTTGAGCAGGTAATGATAGAAAGGGCTAGAACACCTTCTTGGCTAAAGATCAACTCCACCCATGTATACAGGATGAATTTTTTGTTTGTTTTAAAGCTCCTTTTCCCTCTTTCCATGCTTGGTCTCTTTGACAGTTTTGGTATCTTTAGACAACAAGAGTAGAATTGTGCTCAGTCTATGCAACGACCTTTCAAAGTCTTATCCATTTATGAATTCATTCAGTAGCGTGCTAGAATTGGCTCACACCAGTTCACAAGAGTTGACCATGTTCGTCTCTTCTCAGCTCCACCTTTGGTGATGTCAAGTAGGTAGCTTGAAATTAGGCACAGTGGGAGTATTTACACCATGGAAAATGCTATGAATTAGAGTTGTTGTTGTTACCTTCATAGAGTTAGTTGTTAAACGTTTACCAGCATAGGACTGAATTCACTTGAAAATTTTCTTTGCAGTATTAAAAAAATTCATTTAATATTGAAGTCTTCTTTCTATGAAGTCATGGGACCAAGGCCTTGAGCTAGAAGTTGTATAAAACAGTTAAGCATTGATCTTTCTATTATCTTTCTGTTAATTATCTATTATACCTTTTCTGGATTGAAAACAATACTGTCAATATCTTGGATGCTTTTTCCATTTAACTGTTCATTAGGGTAGTCATGGCTGTAACTTTGACCATCACAGATTATTGTTGACACTGTGTAAGATGCACTGCGGAGTGCATCTGAGTGGGAAAAACTGTTTCCAAATTGGATTTTGTATTGATTCCAGTTTCTTCTCAGAAGTGCCTGAACCTATGCATCAGAAAGAAGCATAATTAACAAGAGTAATCAATCTATTACCTGAAAGGAAGACACTATATTTAAAGCACAGTAAAAAGGCTATGAAAGCACTGATGTTAATTTCTTAATATTTCTGTTTGTAATTTAATTTAAAAGACTAGAATGAGTCAAACATAATCATATTAGGAAATTTATCTCAATTACCCTACGTTTTCAG
This sequence comes from Heterohyrax brucei, assembly GCA_028571685.1. Classification (NCBI taxonomy): domain Eukaryota; kingdom Metazoa; phylum Chordata; class Mammalia; order Hyracoidea; family Procaviidae; genus Heterohyrax; species Heterohyrax brucei. The sequence goes on from CM053146.1 coordinate 95,175,660, forward strand.
ATTTCATTGATAATTTTCCCCTCATTACTTATCACTGAAGCTTAATAATGAATCTGCATCCACCGTTGTTAAACAAATATTACTCTAGCCCCCCACTTAGAGGACTGAGTGTTTAACACTTAGTTTTCCATCATTATATTTATTAAGGGAATAAGAAGACAATTAGTGAGAGTATAAAATAAGAAGGAAAGAAATATGGACTCAGGGTTGCTATGAGTTATAATCAGCTCAACAGCAATAGCTTTTCTTGGTGTAAAAATTCTGCCTAGTTTACATTACAGAATGTAGATTCAGTTGTTCAAACAAACCTCTGTGTTGGCTTAATAAAAATATCCACTTTCACATGATGTAAAGTACAGTCATGTGGCTAGGGAAGACCCTTCCTCATGAGGGGAGTATATAGTCCATGTGATAGCATATGGTTTTGTCTGAGGGGACTAGGGATTTAAGCGAAGTGGCTTGAGTGCTCAGCAACTCACAGTTGTTTAACTGGTGAGAAACGAAAGCAGCAAGATGTGCATAAAAAAGTGAAAGAAAAAAAGAGAGAAATTAAGAGAAAAGCAGATATTTGACCTAATGTGGAAAGCAAGAAGGAAACTACATATGAGCAAGTGATTTTAAGATGTACATGACAACTTGGAACAGCACAAAATGAATTTGGCAGCTATGTCTTCATGTGAAGAGACTGGGAAAAACTGAGGCAATATGACAAAAAGGGAGGGATTCTAGTAGTCTTACATGAGAAAAGAATTGTACACAAACAGGAATTGCGTCTCTGGAGATGAGGAGAAGGGGATAGGTGTTAGAGACGGGAAGAAATGAAAGATTCGGTAACAATCTGCCCTGAGGATTTTGTGTGATTGTAATTTTTCAATGCCAAATTTTCCCAACATGGCAGAGATCCAGGTTCTGTGTCTCTTGTTTACACAGTGTGACAAAAGCGTTGAGTGTTAGTTTAGTTACTACCTGAATACGCTTTCTGGATAAAAGGGCAGATCTGAGATTGTGATTCCCATGTGATTAATAGTCCCATTTGTTCATGTATTTTTCAAAAATGAGGGATTTGATAAATTTATCACAGACTGAGGAGCTCTGGTGCTGCAGTGGTTAAAGTGTTTGGCTGCCAGCCAAAAGGCTAGTAGTTCAAACCCAGTAGCTTTTTGCTAGGTATAAAAATTCTGCCTAGTTTAAATTATAGAATGCAGGTTCACTTGTGACAGGGGAGAGGGTAAACCCAAGACACTGACACAGAGATATATTTAAACTCCAAAGATGCCTATCACCAGCCACTCCATGGGAGAAAAATTTGGGTCAGCTACCATAGAAGATTACAGCCTTGGAAAACCTATGGTGCAGTTCTACTTTGTCCTATAGGGTTTCTATGATTCAGAATCAACTCAATGGCAATTTTTGTTGTTGTTGTTAATAAAGGCTATAGTATACTGGCTATCTACTAAGAACGGGAGGAGTGCTTGGCCACTAACTGAGAGGTGGGCTGCGAGAACCAACACGAAAACATTAAACTGTAAATTTTATTCTATGCTGCCAAAGAACGAAAATATTACTTGAGCAAAACCCCCCAGTTTTCTATAGTTTTTCATAATTGTTAGTAATTTTCAGAGTTAATTTGCTCATGAAGTTTTGTAGACTGGTTGCTTCCACGTGTTTCACATTCGAAGCTGAGTAATATAAGCTCCATAGTTAACAAGTGTCCATGTCTCATTCAGTTGCTGTCTGAATTCCTCAACTTTATGAATTCTGCCAAAATTCCCCTATAGGTTAATATTTGTAAGACAGTTTTAAAACATACAAAAAGCTAAATCAATGTAACTCACAACACAAACTATAAAAACAAACCTAAAACTAAAAAAATAAATAACCTGTTGCCGTAATACTGATTCTGATGCATGGTGATCTCGTATGTAACAGAGCAGAATGGCTTTATAGAGTTTTCTTGGTGCTAATCTTTTTGAGAGGAGATTGCCAGACTTTTCTTCTGCAGCACCTCCAGTGGGTTCAAATTGACAACCTTTTGCTTAGCAAATGAGTGCTGTCTGCACACCAGGGCCCTGCACATGGGTTAAAGCACTATTCCTATTTATGAAACTATGGTATTATTTCCAAATGCTTGAAACTTCTGAATTAGGAAAACTTTTGATAAAAATGTAGAAACATCTATAAGTACACAGCCATGTTACAAAGTAAAGCATTCCAGTCTCCTTAGTTTCCAAACCCAGTGTGTCTCCTTCCTGTGCAACTGAGAGTTTAATTTTTTAAAATCCTTTCCCATCTACCAGAAAACTACTTCCAAAGGCTTCCTCCTGCTTGGTTGAATAGAAATAAAGGAAGAAAGGAGAAAATGAGCTGATTCTGTTTCTCTTTATGTATGTTCTACGAGGTTAAGGATTTCCAAGAAATGCACCTAGGAAAAAGTTCACACTTAATGGTGTTAAATAAGAAAGTGTGCAAAAAAAAAAAGAAGAAGAAGAAAAAGAATAAAAGACATTGATGAAATATTTTAAAGTGAGACTAAATTTCACCTAAACTTGATGTCTAATTTGACCTGAGCTTTTTAGAAAGGAGAATTGCACTTGTGAAAAAAGAGATGTCAGTATTACTATTTCTTCTTGATGGAAATGGAATTTGAAATAGTTTTAACTAGGGAAATGTAATTTTGTCTTATTCTGCTTCTGTCTGTTTTAAGGAGCAAAAAAAGTGATAAAAGAAATAAAACCATTTGTCATACCTCTCCATTAAAGAAGCAGAAAATTGTAGCAACCAAAAGACCCTGTAAGATAAAAAAACAGAATTATCTGATAAATGTTTGTAAACAAGTTGCTGCACACACAGGGGAAAAAAAGAGGTATACGGATATATGTAAATTTAAAAACAGATTTCCCCCACTGCCTCCCTGATATCAAGATAGCCATACCTGGTAGTGTGTAAGGATGTGCACGATGTAATCATATATCTCTTCAGCAATCCTTCCCTCAGGTCGCCATGGTAGCAGCACAAACTCAATGCCAAGCAGTGGCACTAAGATAAGTGTAGCTCTCACAGCTTTCATGTAGAGATGGGATTCGGCTTGGTGAGTAACTTTCAACTTGGTGATGAGAACACGCACAATATTTAGTAGGAAAAAGAGATTAATCTAAAAGGAAAACAAAATTTATTTTGTATTTAGTATTAAAAACAATTATTGAAGGACCTCAAATTTCATAAACCTCAGAGTATTTTCAGTGTTAAAGGATGTGTTCCATTAAAGAGTATATTTGTCTAAGGCACTCTGGAGAGTTTTTTATTCATAAATACATCAATTTTAATGGACTTGTGTTTTAGAAAAACAAATTTTTGATAGAGCACAGTGAGTGAAGTATATTGTTTTAAAATACTACATCTTATTTGAGCATTATCAGCTAATTTTTACATACAATTTTTAGATTTTGTTATAGATCCCAAATGAAAGCTCTTGATCATCTTCACCTCCAACAAAAATAATAGTTCATGACAAATGCTAAAGATTTTTAGCAGCTCTTTTGTATCAACATCTAAATTATGTTCTTTACAAATATATATTCTGCTACAATAAGCATTTTCATCAACTTTTAGGGTTTTTTTCAGTAATAATAATACTCTTAACAAATTTCCAAGATAGCGCTGTAGTTCTCTTCATTCTGGGAGGAGACTGAATCATGCAATTAAACCAGTTGATATTCAACATATGTCATTATATAGCAAAATCTTTTTGGTACTCATTAGGGCTATGTAACTTTCTCTAGTTACATGTTTACTGTGCTGCAACGATTTTTCCCAAGAAATAATATCCCTTTTGAAAGGCAGACATATCTTCAAAAGTATAGTGTGGATATCTAAGAGACTCAGGACTGAGATCTGCTGAAACATGTGTCTTTCTTCTTTTGCCTGTTTTTCACTTTCACTCACTATTTCTGTTCTCTTTCTTATCTTCATTCAAGTCAGTATCTTTTTTACTTAGTTTCCTTTTTCTTAATATCTATGCCTATGCCCTCAACAGACATACTGTTGTTGTCTGCCACTGGTCAATTTGCATTCCTCTAACTCTGTATGGTGGAGTAGAACTGCCCTGTAGGGTGTCTGAGCTTAAAAACTTTACAGGAACAGACTGACAAGTCTTCTCCACACACAGCCACTGGTGGGTTTAAAGTGCCTGCCTTTCAATGAGCAGTCAAGTGCTTAATGCCACCAGGCCGCATTTCCATGGGATTATAAACGCTAAACAGAAGACAGTTGCTAACGGCTAATTGCTATACCCCCTACCTCAACTTGAAGCAATTATCCTTTGTTTAATAACCTAAAAATTTCAAACTACATGCAAATATTTAATTTGTATGGTAGCATGACACTTAATGTAGTTAACAGTGAGCTAATAACAAAAGCCAAAACCAAACCCACTGCCGTTGAGTTGGATCCAATTCATAGCAACCCTAGAGGTCAGAGTAGAACCGACCCTGTCGAGTTTGCACAGAGTGCCTGGCAGATTTGAACTGCTGACGTTTTAGTTAGCAGGCGTGGTGCTTAACACACTATGCCACCAGGGCTTACAGGCATTTGTTAATTTAAGGTGCAAAACCCACCCACTGCCTCCAAGTCAGTTCTGACTCATAGCAATCTTATGCGTTATGAAAATAATTGTGGCATAAAATAAGCCATTACTATTCTTAGAGAATTCACTGGAACATGTGGTTCACAAATAGATACCATACTAATCCTGATGGAAACACATCTATGAAAACTGACAAGTTTACAGTCCTAAGAATGTCTTTGCTAAAGATAAAAACTAAATAAACCATGTCAACAGGTGTTAAGAAAGAAGCATGACAAATCAGCATGTCAGCTGTTACCCTACCTAGCTCAATATACTCTCATCCTAAGTGTTCATTGCTGTTTTAAAAGTTTTGCCTAAATGAGAAATAGTACCAACAAAGAGGAAAAACAAACAAACCCATTGCTGAGCCAATTCTGACTCACAGTGACCTTATAGGACAGAGTAGAACCACCCCACAGAATTTCCAAGGAGTGCCTGTTGAGTTTGAACTCCTTTGATTAGCAACTGTAGCACTTAACCACTGGACATCAGGGTTTCCAAACTAGGAGAGAGAAAAAATACTCTTTGATCTGCTTATATATTTACAATGTAGAATATTTTGTAATCTTAGTATTTTATAATTATAAAATATATGTGCTTGATGAAAATAAAAAGGAATGCTGCAGTTTAGATCCCTATTATATGAAAATTTCTAAATACAAAATGCTTCTTAAAAGGCAAGTTTGACTAATATGTGAAAATAGAAACTAGAAGTGACAATGGGATTAATACTTACTTTAGCTATTTTATAAATTGTTGTCCTGCAGTTGGACATTATTTTCTCCATGCCATTCATCACATAACATAGTTTTGAGAAGTTTGATGTTCTCATATTACTCTGTTTTCTGTACTTTCATTTATTCCAAATGAATATTCAAGAATTTTAAATTTCAAATAAACTATCTGAATTGTATGCATTTAAGAGCCAAACTAGTGCCATATTTATAGTTAAGAAGAAGAGAACAAATACATTATACAACTTATTTTGATTTTTTTTATGCTATGAAATTGAGTATAACTCATTGCCGCTGAGTCGATCCTGACACACGGAGTAGAGCTGCCCCATATTGTTTCCAAGGAGCACCTGGCAGATTTGCACTGCTGATCTCTAGTTAGCAGACATAGTACTTAACCACTATACCATCTATATCAGGTATAAATTATCTGTCTAAAATGTAGCAACCAAGCACAGACTGCATAAACATTGAAATAGCACTAGATGCTAATTACCCACTAACTCACTGCTGTCGAGGTGGGTCTGAATCATAGCAACCCTACAGGTCAGAGTAGAACTGCCCCATAGAATTTCCAAGGAACACCTGGTGGATTTGAACTGCTGAACTTTTGGTTAGCAGACATAGCACTTAACCCACCAGCCGCCAAGGTTAGCAATTATTTTAAAAAGAAGTAATTTTGGAAAGCTAGAGCTGATACCTCACACTGAAGTATTAATTAATATAAACTAGAAATTATAAAAATAGTCACAACCCAAGAACCATTCATAAAGAAGCAAAATTGAGTTGAAGACTTCTAAAATAAAGAGAAAAGAAATAGTATTTCTTCATCAGCTTTACAATCATGGCCAGAAAAAGCCTACAGCTGCATTCAACAAATGTATACACACTTAACAGAAATGAGGCCCGGCTGTTGACAAAACCCTCCCATAATCTGAAATTTTAATAATCATAGGTGCAAAATGGATAAGCGAAATTCCTGGTGACAGTAACCACAGGAAAACGTGTTTCAGATATTTAGCAACTTAAATATTTATATTATTTTACTCAGTTTGTTGTCTGAAATTTGGGTATTACTAGTACTTTTTGTTGCTCTGATGAATGAATTCCGCACGCTACTTTTTGTGCCTGCGGGGCATACATGCAGCATTGTTTCTGCTGGGATTTGATCATGTCCTAGAATCATAAAACCACACAGCTGCAAGATTAGTGACATGGAGCCCTTTGCCTTTCAGCCAGGCCGGCCTCCTGTCACTGCTGCACTGCTGCACTGCTCCTACAATCCTACGGAGTTACAATGTTCGGAGAGGGTGATCAACTGACATTGGTTAATTACATAACCACCTTTCTTGCCTAACTGGAAATCCTAGTGGAGCTGGGGTTAAGTGCTTTGTCTGCTAACAAAAAGGTTGGCAGTTCAAACCCACCAGGTGGTCCTTGGAAACTTTATTAGGGCAGTTCTACTTTATAGAGTCACTATGAGTCTGAATCAATTTGATGGCAGTGGCTTTCTTTAGGCTGGCTTGCCTGATGTGTCCCTTTTAGATTAGTTTAAGGGGCCGTGTCAAAACTATTGTTGTATTAAAAAACAAACAAACAAAAAGACCATCAGTGGAGATCTGAAAGAGCATATATAAGAAAATTAGGAAAAAGGAGTATTAGTGTAATTTAAAAAACAATTATGACTAGCATAATTCTTGGATTTTAAAAATTGTAGGAGTCTGGTCAAAATCGTCAAAGTACAATTGCTGCCAAGTTTCAATACTGAACAGTTAGGTAGGTTTAAAATTTCCTTCTACATGTCAAATACAGTATAAAAATGTTCCACTTCAGAAAATTTGATGGAATGCTTTTGAGGAAAAAAAAAAAAGCACTGATAGTATTTTAATATTAACCAAAAAAAAAAAAGTTGGAAGACTTGCACTTTCATCAAAACATTTAAAATATGCAGTTAAAACTTTTTTCCTTTCAGAAGTTTGTAATAGTATCAATACTATAAGTTCTACCCTGGCACCTAAGGTCACCATGAGTCAGATCCAACTCGATGGCACCTGGCTGGCTGGCATAGTATGTGTTCAGATTGTTTTTGACCCAAATTAAAAATGAAAAAGAAATCATTTTAAATAATATTATTTGAAATCATTGTATTATAGAAAAGTACCATTTACTATTTTGTGAAATCACTCTAATCACTGATCACTTTCAAAATAAAGGAGGCCAACACAACACACCTTCATGTTATTTGTTCTCTGTGAATCAGCATCATCAGTTATTTCAATTACTTAACTTTATCAGGCATTCCACTGTGCCAGGCACTGTCCTAGGCACCAAGAATACTGCAGTAAACAGAATAGGTGCGGAACTGCCATTCCAGGCGATACGCCATGTGGTGGTAAGGGATACAGGAAAATTAAAACAAAGTAAAAAAAAAAAAGAGAAAAGAAAGAAAGGTGGGGAATTTACAAGACTGCAAGCAGAACAGAAGGAGAACTTGAGCAGAAAAAAAAGGTTTTCTGATGAGTAAGGACCAGAATGAGGTAAGGGAGACTCCTTCTGGCAAAGACAACAGCGAAAGCAGGAGAATGTTTTGGTATACCCCTGGGATTTCGCGTTATGCCTAGGATGGGCACCTTCTCAGAAACTAAGGAGCCTCTTCTGTCTCCTCTGGCTATTGCTCCTGCTGCTCATCTTATTTCTAACAACTCAGAACATCACTGCTTTACACACAAAGAAATCCAGGCTTAGGCATATTAAGCAAATTACCATAAGTCACGTAGCCAAGAAGCCTGAAGCTGCACTTAAACCAAGATTTGTGTCTCCAAAGCCCCTGCATTGAACGTATTTCTGTCCAGCCATTACTGCAAAGGAAATGTTGTGTATGCCAAACATCAGGAGTGGATTTAAGGAGCTTAAATCATTTGGAAAAGAAGGGTCTGCTTTAGGAAAAATACAAAATTAAACAAAATTCTGTACGAATGGGTTTCTTTTTAAAACAAGAAATCTCAAATTAAAAATTGGAAAAGTTGATAAATACTAAAAACATACAGTTCAGAAAAAAATAACATTAAAAAACTGCTTGACACTGCTCTAGAATTTCTTTCTCTTACTGTCTGCTGCGAGCCCCGGTGACTCAGCGGTGAAGCGCACTACCACAGTAGCAGCAGGAGGGTTCCTGGAAGCCATCTGCGTACTAGGGCAGTCAACCATCAATCACCTTGTCATCAGTTGAACTGTGTCCCCCCAAAGATGTATGTAGCCGTTTAGCTGGGCGATTGTCCCCCCTTTTGTGATTTTCCTATGCTGTACCTTAGGGCGGGACTGTAAATCCCTTTCTAAGGTCACTTCCCTGCTCCACCATAAAGGGAGTTTCCCTGGAGTGTGGCTTGCACCAGTTTTTATCCTTTCATCCTACAAGAGATAAAAGAAAAGAGAAGCAAGCAGAGAGGTGGGAACCTCACACCATCGAGAAGGCAGCACCGGGAGTAGAGCACCTCTTTCAGACCTGAGGTTCCAGCGCCAGGATGCTCCCTGGGCAAACACTGAAGAAAAGCGAGGACCTTCTCCCAAAGCTAAGCAGGGAAAGCCTTCCCCTGGAGCAGATATCCTGAATGCCGACTTGTAGCCTACCAGACTGTGTGTAAGAACAAAACTTCCTTTGTTAAAGCCATCCATCTTGTGGTATTCCTGTTAGAGCAGCACTAGATGACTAAAACACACATATGCCCTAGAACTGCCTCAAATACCTCACACCACACTCAAAGTGAACGTATTTCCTCTCAACTTCTCCTTAGCAGGTTCTCAAAAATGCTGTAGCCACCCAACTCAAAGGGAAGCAGGAAAAAGAGGAAGTCTGAGTGAAAAGAAACTGATTCCAGTTGAACTACATTTTTTTTTTTTTTTAATGAAAATGGTACAAAAACATATGATCCCTTTGACAATTGCCAGGCTGCCCTCCTGGGATGCTGGAAGTGCCTTGGCCTGGGTCCTGAGCATTTCTGCCTTTGCCAGTGCAAAACAATTTAACCTGGTAGAAAAGTAGTCTATTCGTTTTCAGGCCAAGAAGATGGAAAAAAAGTTTTATTCAAATATGTACATTTTCACTTCTTCTCTTACTGAGTAGCATGGTGGGCTCTACATACATACAATATTTTACCCAGGCTATACCGTTCACTTCTCTCTTTCAAACTTGATGGGAAAGGGTGCTGTAAAGTACTCTCTTAGCTGCTCTTAAATTTTTCACTTTTCGGGTGCTTTTACTTACTTTATGAACCTCTGATTTAGGAACTCGACTCACATTCTTCTTTACACACTCAGATCTGTAATAAAATTTTGTGTTATGTTTTCTTGGAAGTTCCTGTGTAGCCCAAACAATGTTTCTTAATTTCTTTTGAGGTCTCTGCAGTACAGAATCATGGGGTATTAAACCGCAATTGCAAGTGAAGGAGGTTTTCAAATGATTTTCCTGAGTGTTTATCATATTCTAGGTGTGTGCTAATCACTTAACAAGACATATTTAACAGTTGCAACACTCTATGAGCTATTTATTCTTCTTATTACACAACTACAGATGAAGAAACAAAATCATAGAATTCGAAACAAAAGTTGCCTGAAATACACAGCTGACACTGGTAGATCCAGGGTTCAAAGTGGCTCTTTGATGACAAAGGATACAAAGTCAGACAGTCTAGCTATACAGCTTAACAACAGTGTATCACACAGTTTCCTAGCATGGGGGAGATTAAGGGAAGGAAGTGCTTCTGCCTTTGAAATGTTCTCTATGCACTAAGATATAGTAAGCATTTCCATGGGCTTAATCAATTCCATGTGTTGGTCTTTGAACTGACCGCCGAGTGTGGGTAAGCACAAGCCAGCCATTTGACACTTGCTGAGCACTTCCTACACTGACTACAGGGTAAGCAATTTTCATGTATTAAATTCCTTAATCCCTGTTTAAAATATATATAATAAAAAAGCTTAGAAGTTGCTGTTATGACATTCTCCATTGGACAAATGAGGAACTGAGGCACAGGTTGGTTATGTAAATTGCCTACAGTCATGCATGAAGTCAGAGGTGAAGGTAGCATTCAAACCTAGGCAGGCTGTCTCGATAATTTATTCTGCTAACAAGTGTATCAGCATCGGGAATGGCTTGAGTTTTATTCTGACATAATCACATACTAAATTGCAACTAGCAAATAAGGGAATTTTGCTTTAAAAATGTCTGAGTCTGGAAGCTTTGAATTTTAGCTGAAAAACATCACACCTTTTATCTTTTTATACATGATCAGTTCAAATCTGCCAGGCACTTCTTGGAAATTCTATGGAACAGTTCTGTTCTGTCCTACAGGTTTGTTAGGAGTTGGAATTGACTTGATGGCAATGGGTTTTTGACATAATTAAAGTATCACTCTAAGAGACTATAAATAGGGTCTGATATCTAATGCTCTCTGAGGGGAAAACAACATGTCAATTAGGATTGACTTGCTTTCTCATTCTAACAATGAAATCAAGTATCAAATGAGACTTGTTTCCTTCACTTACAGTTAAAAAGTCTAATTAGTGCACTTATATTAAATGGTGATTATAGTAACAATAATAATGTAATGGTTTAAACAATAGTTTTTCTAAATTAAAGACTTTCCTTTAATGGACTACTACTCTTCTTAGCAACACAAAGCATGCTGGGTTTTCCTGTCTGCCACCCTTACTTCCTAAATTCTCTGTCTCCCCTCTTGGTTCTGCTCTGTGCCCTAGAAGGGGACTTCTATGAACTGCACCTTCGCCCAGGCTTTTTTGGCCACTGATAGTTATGAATTTGGTCAATGAGGGAAACCAACAGATAGCAACATGGGAAGATTGGCAAGTGTGCGTATTCATTTCCCCTCTTCTTTCCCTGTTACACTGTGGTTTGGGCAGTAGATTACTCCTTTACCGGAAGTCAAAGCTTCAGCTGAAGGGTATCTGCCAGTGCTTGCTCAGCTCCAGTAGCACTGGTCTATACTCTCTACAAGTCTCGTGGTGATAATAGTTTCCCAGTGTAGCCCCTTTCCTGAGTGGCTTGCCATCTATTACGAGTTCTGTTTACCTGTCCTGCCCACACCTAGATTATTATACATTCATTAAACCCTCTACAATAATTAAACTCTGGGAGCAGTTTGTCTGTGTCTTACTGGAATTGTGGCAGGTACTATAGAAACCCTGGTGGCCTAATGGTTAAGTGTTATGTCTGCTACCCAAAAGGTTGGCAGTTCAAATCTACCAGGCACTCCTTGGAAACTGCATAGGATAGTTCTACTGTGACCTATGGGTCGCTGAGTTGGAATCGATAGTGACCCTATAGATCAGGGTAGAACTGCCCCAGAGAGTTTCCAAGGAGTACCTGGAAGATTTGAACTGCTGACCTTTTGGGTAGCAGATGTAGCATTTAACCATTAGGCCACCAGGGTTTCCTTAGTTGGTATAGATACTTTAATAAGTACTAAAAAAAAAAAAAGTGATTCAAGAAATATCACTGAAATACAGCAATGATGAAAACTGAGGAGAATTGCAACAACATACCAGTAAAGCAGCAAATATCGGGCCATGGATAATGTAAAGAAGATGAGTATCAGAACTGATCCAGCAGCTAGGGGGAAACACAGGAAGATAATATTGAAGATTTGCATTTCATGTAATTGCAACAGACATCAACAAAGGGAGATTATCTTACTTGTCATTGTAGTATAAACCTCTGGCAACAGCATGTATACAAGCAGGAACCAGTGGAAATCCTGAAAAAGAATATAAACAGGTATATTCCCCTCTACACAGAACTCTAAAATATTTCACCAAACATGAAAGTTAAATATAGGAGTGAAAACAGCTGATCAATATATATTTATATTGCAAATGTTAACTGTACAAGTCAAGCAGCAAATATGATAAACTACTCTGTCCTATAGGGTCAGAATTGGCTAGGTGACAAGAGGTTAATAAGGTATTTGTATTTTTGTTTGTGCATATGTGTGTATTTTGCTCCATGGCATCAGGTGGCCTGACTTTAGAGCCTAAACCCATTAAGTGTGCTGCCTTAAGCCTTGAGGCTTAGGGTAAACTCATTTTTTTCAACCTCCCCTATGAAATGGGATTGGTCAGTATATAATGGAAGTTTGGCATTAGAATTGCTGCTGTGAGAGACAAGATTAGTCGAAATAACAGTATCTGAAGAAGAAGAGAAAAGGAGAAACTGATGGTTCATGGACCAAAAATTTGGCCTTTGATTTGAACATCGTAAATCAGATCTTTCAAACATGCAATAAACTTTCTTTAAAGGTAAACTGCGTTTGCTACCAAGTGAGTGTATGCATTTTTCTGTGTATGCAAACCTATCTATCCCTATCCCTGTCTCTTTCTCTCTCTGTCTCTACATCTGCATCTATACCTAAATCGATATCTATAGCTCAAGATAGAAATAAAAATATCATTTCAGCTACATATCTGGAAATTAATAATCTTGGATTTATTTCCTACATTTAATGTTTCACATTATTCTTTGTTTAAAAATGCTAGGAATGTATCTCTGTCTGTTTTATGAACAAAAAATACCGTATCTAGTAGATGACATGGAAAAAAAATCTTTTGCAGGCCACTATTTATTGATTGACCGTGTACTCTTAACATAAAAATCACAACCACTTTTTAAAGCTAGTTGTTGTTGCCTAAATGTCTTTTGTTTTTTCTGGTTAAGTCCAATACCATTGTCTTATACATGAGGAAAAAGGAGATTTGGAACAGTGCAAAGACCACTTACTTGTGATTCTAATTCCATTGTTTTTTTCTACATAGTTGAACCCAGATTCATTAATTCATCAGAATAGTAAATAGAAAAAAGCTTTGCAATACTGACTTGTAGCTACTGAAAATAATGGATAAATTTGTGAAAATTAGTTTGCTTTAAATATCTGTTTACAGTAATATGTGAAAGTTATACACTTGCTTTTCTTTAAAAATAATTATCAATAAACATGTTTTTATTGAAAAGAAATCTTGCATTCTCCAAAAGCATCCGCAATCAAGTGAAGCAGCAAATATGTGTAGTGGGACTTACCCCAGCCAAGATAATAATACCACTTCAAATGCTGCTTCTCTGCAAACACAGCCACTACAATAAGCGTGTGTAGGTGAATGCCTTCACAGAGCATCCAGAAGTAATTACAGCCTGTCAGGTAATGATGCATGAACTGGGACACTTTACAACTCACCTGCGAGGGGGAAAAAAATTATATTTGGTTGCTTATGAATTCACAAATAAAGCAATAGTTCTGTCTCAGTTTTCTAGGGACATGAGATTTCCTTTCTTCTCCATCACAGATTCATGTTTGTGAAGTACAGGTCTTCATATTCACCTAATGGTGCCTCTAAGACTCCAGAGATGTATAATGGTATAATGCACAAAGAAATATATAATTTACATATAAATATGCAGATTCAAAACCAACCTGTAATCCTTGAGTCAATCCCAAGGCATACAAGGCTGACAATTAATTTTGCAAACTCTTCCTAGAAGAAGGGCTGCATACTTGATTGTTGAATATCACTACGGTTGCTTTCACAGTATTCTCCTCGAGAAGCTATGCACTGACACCAGCACCTAGTCTACCATTTAAGAAATTTTGTAATTCTTTTTCTGGAATGGCCATCAGAGCTATTGTCATATTACCCTTAATGTCCTGAATGTCATCAAGATATCTTCCTTTCAATATTTCTGTTACCTTTGGGTAAAAAAAAAAAAGGCATTGGGGGCCAGATCAGTTGAGTACGTAGTATATTCCAACACAGCTATTTGTTTACTGGCTAAAATCTCCCTCACGGACAACTATACGATTAAACTCCAGAACTTGCCACCATGCTACCATGCACAATGGCTATTCCAGAAAGAGTTCCAAAACTGCTCTGAAGGGTGGACTAGGTGTTGGTGTATAGCTTCTTAGGAGAGTACTTCAAAGGTAACTGTAGTGATATTCAGCAATGAAGTATGTAGCACCTAGAATATAAGTTCATAGACTTAAATGTTGGACCTCATAGTGTTTCTGTGGTACAGAGCATAATTGCCCCCATAGTTTTCCAAGGAGGGGCTGGAAGATTTGAACCCTGTTAACCACTGTGACACCACAGCTACAAATGTATATGTATATATATATAAACATGAAAATATAAATACCTAATAACTATTATCATATATATTATATAATCATACTTTCCAGAATAAATGTATGCTGACAAGTTATTTGTGCTTCTAGAGTATCTTTGATTTTTGTATTTCCAAATTTATCAAACTTAGTGAATATATTTTGTCTTAGCCATCTAGTGCTGCTTTAACAGAAATATCACGAGTAGATGACTTGGACAAAGATAAATTTATTTCCTCAGGGAAAAGCAGGCTAAAAGCCCAGATTCAGGGCGTTGGCTCTGGGAGAAGTCTTTCTTTGTTAGCTCTGGAGAAAGGTGCTTCTCATGCTTCCTCCGCACTGGGAGCTTCTGAAGTGCTGGGATCCTGGGTCTAACAGATGTGCTCTACTCCTAGCACTGCTGCTTTCTTGACAGTAGTTTCCCCCTCTGCTTGCTTCCTTCTCCTTCTTCCTTCTTTCTATCCTAAGAGATTGCCTCAAGGCACAACACACTGTTACAGACTGAGTCTGTAATAGACTGAGTCCTGCCTCCCAACACAACTGCCACCCATTTTTCTCATTAACATCATACAGGCAGGATTTACAACATCCAGAAACATCACACAATACCAGGAACTGTGGCCTAGTTAAATTGGTACATACGTTTTGACCAGCCCAAGTTATTTATGAAGTATTACCCCAATAAGCCCAGAACCTAGCATTCAAACAAGAGGCTTGAAGATTACAAGTAGGTAAAATAAAATAAAATAAAAATTATGTTTTTCCTTCCTCTTTTCCTTGCTTTCTCCTCTTTACTGTTAAGGATACAGGAAGGGAGGGGTTCAAATATAAAACAAATAGAGGGGAATAAGAGATACAGCTTATTCCTCAAAGAGAATAATAAATTTAAAGCTCCTCTATTAGGTTCAATTCACATTCCAGAACTAAGTAAGTAGTAAGCTGTAATCGTCATTATTTTTGAAATGAATGATTCTACTAGCTAGAAAATTAAAAGTGAAATGCATTGGAAAATAGATGTTGAGTTACAGAATGGTGATAACACTTGCATGGGAGTTAGCTCACAAAATATTTTTGCATAGATTGTCTTACTTAAGCCTGAAAATAATTCTGTGAGGTATATATCATCACTTTTTAGATATTCTATGGATTAAAACAAAAAACTAATGACTAGAGAAGTTAAATGATTTTCTAATGTTCATGCAACATCAATCAAAGCTACACCCCAGACTTTAATCCTATAATTCCAATTCTGTTTTCACCACTATACGTAATGCCTCATCACCAAAGAATATTTGTAAAACCTACTCATTCATTAAATACATCTCAAGAATGTATGTCATTCTTTAACTTTGAATAATACACCTTGATATTAAACATAGCTTTGTATTAACAAAGTATTCTCAAAGGTAAAAGTGAGTTATTCAGTCACAATGTATAAAAATGATAGGCTTCTTTCAACTTTCTTGTCAATATATTTTAAAATAGTTTAGACACTAATATCTGTTTGGAATTCTTATAAACTGTTACGATTAAAAGAGCTTAAAGCATATTTTAGAAAAAATATGGTGTAGGGCACTGGTGGTATAAACAGACAATAATTTTTTTCTAAGGAATTATTTAAAAATATCCTTGTATATAAATACTGAAACCCAAAACCAGACCCATTGGTGTTGAGTCAGTTCCAACTGATAAAACACTCATAGGACAGAGCCGAAGCACCCCATAGGGTTTCCAAAGTCACTGTAAAGAAGTTGACTGCCACATCTTTCTCCTACAGAAAGCTGGCTGATTGAACCACCAATCTTTCAGTTAGCAACCAAGCATTTTAATTACAGGGTCCCTCCTAAATAGAAACACAGGGATTAAAATCTGGTGTTTTGCAGCTTTATGATGAAACTCAGAATCTCCTTGCCCTACCAAGATTCACTGCAAAATGTCAGGTCATTAGCCAGTCTTGCCTGCTGCTAATTATAGTTCAGTGTGTTT
Source organism: Heterohyrax brucei (assembly GCA_028571685.1). NCBI lineage: Eukaryota > Metazoa > Chordata > Mammalia > Hyracoidea > Procaviidae > Heterohyrax > Heterohyrax brucei. The sequence goes on from CM053146.1 coordinate 95,192,171, forward strand.
TCTATCCTGGTGACTTTAGTGAAACATTCACAAGATTAAAGCAATCCGGATGCACATGGACAAATAATGCAGGGGATTTTAGCATTTTGGAAAAACCCTAAAAACACGCATCATATGAAAGTGTTTTTTACTGACCCATTTCAGTAACTAGATATCTTAATCTAAAAAAAAACCCTTTATATACACACTCCAATCCCTATCCAAATACATGTACATGTACTACAAACTCTATGAGAGCAGAGGAGTTATAAAATGAGCATGTGTGTTTAAACTGTACATGCAGACATGCAGATTCAAATACAGTTTATGTATGCATGTAACATGCATAAAATACACAAATTTGGATAAATAAAATATAACTGTTTTTTGAAAAGCTGGTTTTGTGTTATTACAGACTGTACTTATTTTGTCAGTCTTTTGAGGCTCTTCTGAAAAATCCTGCTTCTGACAAGATTTTCTGAAAACATTTTTTTTAAGTCTCTTTAGAGAATGAGGAATAGGTATAACCCTTCGAAATTTTTATTGATAAAGTTAAAAAGTGAGACAGTGTTTAATTCATTTTCCATCTTCAGGATTTTACTTTGTTACATCAGCCTGATACCCCACATGTCTTTTAATTAAAATTTTTCATCTTGGTGAAATTTTTTGGTACCGCACTTAGTTGCATTGATCAATTTTTTTCAGCTCAATTGGGGAGATGTTAGGTAGTCATGGACTCGAATGTCCCACCAGCTACAGGATTCTGTAGCCATAAAAAGAGGTGGAGATATGTCTAGAATGCACAAATAATTGAAGAAAAGACATCTACCCCTTCTTTTGATATTCAGTCTTTCCATCTTTGAAAATATTGGAAAATACCCTTGCTAGATTGAAAATAGTTACATATGTTCTCTACATGTCAGAACTTAAAATATATGGATGTGTACTTAATCATACACTTAATATAAATAGCAAGGCCTTGCCCCCGACCCTAAAAGCACAACACTGCTTTACTTACAGGATTTGCAGCCACTAATTCCTGGTCGTTGGCTACTGCTGTGAGGTTGATGATTGTGACAAGAGAGTTAAAAACAAAAGAGAAGAACAGATTTTTGTGCAAGGTAATCCTTTGGCAACTGAGACTCCTAAAAGACGAGAGAGAGCAAAGTGTGTTGACACGGTACAATATTTGCAAGATTTTTTCATTAATAATCATTCAGATAAGATATGTTGCCAGTTCATAGCAGCTCCCCAAGACTAACTTGTGACAAAAAAAATATTAATTCAGGAAAAGCTGTAATTCCATAAAATGTAGAGATAAATGAGTCGCATTGTATAGGTAGGCATACATAGGAAAGGGAATTTGCCTGTATAAAGTGTCTGCATATTTTTTTTTCTGTTAATCTCTCAACAAGACAAATACTTTAATTTGTTATGGAAATATGCAGACTGAAATTTTGTGAATTTAGACAAATAACTGAAAACTCATGTAGCTAGTTAGGTTGAAAACTTAGGCTTTCTTTGATGCTAATAAACCTAATTCACATTTCATTCTGCCCTTTAAGTTGTTCTCTTTATATGGCCTGGGTATTTCATTTTTTGTTTAGAATATATGAACTGATAAGGTACTGCCAGGCAAACAACAAGATTTGTTCTGCTTTCCTGAATTTTTCTAGCTGGCCCAGCCATACGTAAGATATAAAATAATGCCACCTTTTAGTGGAGTTTCTCTTAGATTAAACTAATGACAAGAATTGGCTTCATGAGATTCAGGAAACCCTGATGGAATAGTGGTTAAGTGCTGCATCTGCTAACAAAAGGTAGACACTTCAAAATCGCCAGGTGCTCATTGGAAATTCTATGGGGCAGTTCTACTCTGTCCTATAGGTTGCTAGGAGTCGGAATAGCAGTGGGTTTCTGGGATATATGAAACTGTAGATTTCAGAGAGAATTGTAATTAATGGCTATAAGCAATGCCACTTTTCAGACTGAGTCCATTCTAAGAAAGTTGCTGTTCATGACTGCCTTACCCACACTTGAGGATCAAGTCAAAGGTGTATGGCTGCCTTACCCAGACACCTTCATGACACCTTTCTTTCAAAGCTTATTATGGACAAAAGTTTGAAATAATGGAATGGAATCCACTTAAAACTGAATATTTAACATCAGAACAAAACAAATATTTGAGGAAATAAGGAATCATTTTGCTAAAGAGACAGGAAAGCTTATTTTGGGTGTTTTTCCAAATTATCCAATTACTATGATCAACCTAGATAATTAAACAATTCCACTGAAAACTTCTGGTTTGGAAACTCTAAGGAGATTTTAACCAATTTTTTCACTGCATTCACTTAACAAAAATAGATTGTGTGCTTTAAAGTACTAAGTTTGGCTGTGAAGTCAATGTCTACTTATAAACATGCAATTTAGCATTCAGGCTATATTATATCTGAATTTTCTTCCAGTGATTCTATCTACAGCTCTTGTATTTTAAGAGAACCTGAAAATGAATTTAATCTATACCGTTATTTATGGATTGTCAATACATTCCATACACAGAACTGGGTGCTTTGAGGGGAAAATGCCAAGACAGGCTTCAACCCTCGTAGCATAGTGGGTTAAGTGCTACATCTGCTAACCAAAAGACTGGCAGTTCAAATCTGCCAGGTGCTCCTTGGAAACTCTATGGGGAAGTTCTGCTCTGACCTCTCGGGTCACTGAGTCAGACCCAACTTGACAGAAGTGAGCATGGTTTTTTGTTTTTGTTTTTGGTTAGTGTAAATAAGGTAGTCGCAGACCCACAGCACGTAAAAACTAGCTGGGAAATGTTAAGTGTTTTCATAGTAGAGTCATTTATGTAGATTGATTTAGTAGTGCAAGGGCAGTAGTGAGAGGCAGGCAGCAATCAAGCCACAGAGTATGGATGATATTATGTAGAAATGAAGAATTCTTAAAGGCATTCGAACCGGTGGATAATAGAATTTGTTATTATTGAAGGAAATGTAAGGGAAATTGATGGAAAGATGGCCCTATTTTCACTAAAATGTCACAATAATAACATGATTGCTTTGTGTTCATTGAGAGTGAAGTAATCAATATGAGAAACAGTACAGTAAAAGACAATTCCTTTCCAATCATTTGTATTATATGTGCTTTATTTCTTGTTAGCCTTCTTCTATGATGAACTTTATCAACATATAAAATTTGTCTACATGATCTTATTTTAAAATGTCTGCCTTGTGTTTACCAAATACGTCTATGGAATGCCAAATATTGTTTAGTGGGAAACTGCTCCTTGCAAACAGGCTTTATTTTTAATTTTATTTTTTGAGCAAAAGAACCCAAGTAACTCAGTCACTACCATGGGTGGAGGGGGGAGGTTTCCTTGATTGGGTTACTCTGCCTTTTTCTGCTGAATACATTTGTATTCAGATCCCCTGGTTAAGACATATATAAACAAGAACATTTCATAGTTTTCAAATTGTGACCAAAGGACTTGAAGTTCTGCTTAGACAGCAAATGTGAAATATTTGTAAGGAATCAATTGGAATGAGTAAAAGCAGAAGTTACAGAAGGCTTTCAAGAACAGCACTATTTGGTAGAAATAAACTAAAATATAGAGAAAGAACTAAGAAATATAAGAACTGTTATACTATAACTGTTGTTATTTTAATATTCATATGTGTAAAGATTGTAAGGAAGTAATATAAAATACTGTCTGTAGTTAGTTGAATAACAATTTTAATTTTCTATTTGCACATTTAAACTTCCTACTCTTAGCTATGATGATGGCTTGTTTCCATTCCTCTCGTAATTCCTCTTTTCTCATGACCCTGTTGCCACCTAAATCTGGTGTGAAAGATAGAATTACAAATGACCTCCTGATATCTATTTTCTTCAAAGGAATTTACTATTGTGAGGACAGTCTCTCTCTCTCTGCCTCTTTCTCTCTCTCTCTGCCTCTTTCTCTCTCTCTCTCTCTCATACACACACTTCTCTGTGTGATAAAATGATACATATTATTTCTGACTGAATAGCACTGAGTTGTTGTTTTTTTTTAGTATTTCCTTGTTTTTGACTCCAAAACATGATATTACAGGCAAAGATTGGAAATAACAGGATGAAATTCACTTGAAACTGATGGAATATTTAATGTCAAAATGAAACAAATAATTAAATGAACACATGAAGTCATTTTATTGCAGAGAAATAAGAGTTTGAAAGTTTTATAAAATTATTTGAGTAATATGGCCAGCCTAGATAATCTAACCTATATATTCAAACTAAAGTCTTCTGTTTGGAAACTCTGATATTCATTTTAACTGTCCAAACTGTTGCTTTGTTTTTTGTACATATGTCCTACTGTCTAAAATATTAGCCTATTTCCATTTCATGCATTTCTGCCTCTAGGCACTGTGCAACTTAAACAAATTCAAGCAAATGCTACTTGACATATGGTTTCTGTCAGTGTCTAGTGGTAGAAATGTCCCAGAATTTCTAGGGGTAGTTTTTTTTTTTTTTTTTTTCCTTCTAAACATGTTAATTAATATGTATAAGTGGCTTGGTACAAATAAAATCAACTTGTAAATGAAGACCAAAACATATAATTGGTAGACACAACTGATTTGTTTAAATGAAATTCTATAATATTTTTTTTCCTTCAGATGTTAACCCGCAACCAGCGTTACCTACTCAGCATTGTTAAATGTCCACTGTGTTGTTGACAGGTGCCATCAGTTTGGTTTCAATTCATAGCAACCCTCTGAGCATCAGAATAAAACACTACCTGATCTGTGTTTGACCAAAATATTTTACGCAACTATTTTATAGTCTTAGAGTGCTTTACAGGGGAACTTTCTCTGCAGTCTTTACATTTTATAATATCCCTTTCTATCCTAGCATGACCACAGAGTAGAAACTGTGATTTGTGGGTTTTGATGGTTTCTATTTCATAGTCTGTTTATATAATTTTTAACCCACTATCTCACATCCAATTTGAACAAGGTTATAGACAAATTTGTTGCAAGAGTATCAAGAAAACCATTACACTCCATGTGTAATGATATTTCAACTCTCATTTTAAACAATACAAGACAAATGGTGTCAAGTCGGTGAAGCAAACACTGATTGCTGTAGTCCACTGACTCGTGATATAGAGTAGAACTGTGCCCCAGAGGGTTTTCAGAGTCTTATCATTTTGGAAGTAGGTTACCAGGGCTTTCTTCAGGGGCCTCTGGATGGACTTAAACCTTCAACTTCTTGGTTTGCATGTTTTGACTTAAACCTGCAACTCTTTGATTTGCAACGTTAGCCATTTGTAGCATTCACAGACTTCATCAAGTCAGTTGCTTCATTAGCTACTGTCCGTTTGGCCAGGCCTCACAACAAGCCTGTGTCTAACAGGGTTGGACTGCTGTCATCCACTGGGTCATCAAAAGCAGATCTTCAGAACTTTCTTCTTAATCTTTTAGTCTTTTTTACTCCGTCAGCTTCACTGAAACCTATGCAGCATAAAAGCAACCCAGCAGGAGTCTATGGACAGACGGGTTGGCTGTGCTTGAGGTGAGTTGGTAGGGAATTGTACCTGGTTCTCCAACACTCAAGATAAGAATTCTATCACTGAACTGCCACTGCCCTCTCATCAAGTTATTAAAGTAGTTGCTGTAGAGTTGATTCTGACTCCTAGTGACCCCCTGTGTTTCAGAGCAAAATTGTGCTCCACAAGGTTTTATGGTTGTGATCTTTCAGAATAAAATTGCCATGTCTGTACCTCTGAGGCATCTCTGGTTGAGTCTGTATAGCCAATCTATTGGCTAGTAGCCCAGAACTTAACTGTTCGTGCCACCCAACAACTCCTCATCAAGTCGTTATAGGGAGGAAATTCAGAGTGGATTTTGGAGACTGACCTGAGTGTGAATCCAGATTCTGTCACAAGGCTGTGAATTTGGACAATTTATTTAAATCTCTAAATTTCAAAATTAGAAATAATGGCAGTGATTCATAGGACTGGTTTGAATGTTAAATGAGAGAAAACATATAAAGTGATTGACATAACACCAAAACTATGGTGACCTGTCACTCTTAATTACTTTTAAGATAATTGCCATGTGACCAATTTCAATAAAGTTCTCTAATTGGTTTTTTATCACAATTCTTAAAAGAGCCTTAAGATTCATCTCAGTAATGGAAAACTGCCTCTGTACTTTTAAAAAGTATGCGAAGTTTCAAATAACTCTATAAAACAGCAAGGAAATTGTCATCATTTTATTACCTAACCCAAGAATTTACATTAAAAAGAGAATTTTAACAAGATGAAAGAAAATAGATCCAAACAACCTAAATTTTGTTTTTATGGACTTTCATCCTTCCCATATCCAAACCCACTGTCTTCAAGTCGATTCTGACTCATAGTGACCCTATAGACAGAGTAGAACTGCCCCATAGAGTTTCTGAGGGGCACCCAGTGGATTTGAATTGCCGACCCTTTGGTTTGCAGCGGTAGCACCTAGCTACCACCCCACCAGGGCTTCCGTACTTGTCTCCAAATTACCACTTTCACTGTTATGCTGACCTCAAGCATTAAATGTGTCTTCATTGTCCAAGTTCTGCCACCAGCATGGAAAAAAATTGCTTCTCTTTGTTATCCGTTGAATTTTGACATGAGCTAGAAATTTTCAGACTACTTTCCTCTCTACTAATCATGAGCAGTAGTAATCATGAGAAAAGGAAATATAAGCAATGTAAGAATAGTCCAGTCTAGCTTATCTAATTTAATTTCCTAATACCCTGACCTTTTCTCAAGAAAACACTGACCATGTATCCAAGAGGAAAGTGCATGTTATATTTCAGCACTGCCAAAAACAACAGGCAGAACACAACAAACGTATTAAAAGAATTAGCAGTATGACTATCTTTTGTCTACTGAATGTAACCTTGGCAGTGTATGACAAGAAATAGATATAACCTCAATCAACAGTCCTGTTTTGCAGGCTTCTAATGATTTTTTGGCCAGATCAGAAAAAGCACCAGAGTGTTTTTAGCCAAGGTGCTCAGTCAAAGTCCCACTGGGGAAAAGAAGGATTGCTCTTGTTCTGTAATGTTCCCTCTCCCATGACCCCATTTTCAGGCTACTCATGTGAAATAACATATGAGTATAATGCTGCATAAAAGAACATCTGTGTTCATTTGATGTGGCCAAATGATTTCTTCCTACTTGTAAATGGTCATGATTTCCAAGTGGGCAAAAAACATAAAGAGACTGGCTTTCCAAATGTCTGTGATTCTTAAACGCATGAGCTAAAATAAATTAGTAAATAAAATAGAAATAAAACACAAAAAAAAAATTTTTTAGAGGTAAAATTCATAATAATAGCAATCACCATTTCCTGAGCACTTGAACTATCCCAGGCACAGAGATTTGCACTTTACATTCATTATCTCATTTAACAACTCATCGAAATATTATCCTTTAACAAAATTGGTGAATATTGGTCATGGTCATAATTCAAGTGAGTAGTCCATTGAATTTGAATGTTGATGTTTGTGAAAATTCTGCAATAAGGCTTTCCGTTAATATTCACTTATGTTATTTGTTAATGCATATTAGTGCATTTGGGCACTGTTTCTAGATGCTAGAGAAACAGCTACCAGTGATGGAGCAAGTCCCTAATTTCTTGTTACTTATGGAACAATGGAAGGCAAGTAGACATATAAAATAATAATGTAATTCTAGATAGCTTTATGTGCTTTTCAAAAATTATAGTAGGGTTAAAGGATAGAAAATTACTGTGGACAGGGTGAGGGAAAAACAGGTAGTCTCCACTTTCTGAACGAGATTCATTCTTAAGTCTATCTTTAAATCAAATTCGATGGTAGGTTAGCATCAGTTACTCAAATATTTGTCTTGGTGTACAGTACATATTTTACTTTCTATGCATGTATGGGGTCACTAGAAGTCCGAATCCACTAGATGGCAACCATCATTTTGTTTTTTATGCAGGTAACACAAAACACTTCCAAATATATGCATCATAATAGTACAGTATATAGTAGTAGTAATAATAATATGGTAAAATAAAGGCAATTACATATGGTACCATACTGAAGAAAGAGAACATCTGTGTGTATGTGTGTGTGTGCGTGCGAGTGGTGCATGTGTAGGTATACAGTACTATTAAAAAACATTCAAGAAACAGTTCTTAAAACAGTCTAGATTAAATGCTGAAGCCACACAATGTTTTCATGAGCATTACAAAATAGGGCGTGTGTTGTTATTATAAACCATGCATTTAACTCAATTTTTTATATAATAGACTTTATGGAAGTCCACTCCTCAGTATGAGTTGTCCTTAAATCATATGCGCATAAGCCAGGGACTTCCTGTATATGAGATAATACTGAAACAAGAGAAAATGTGAGTAGAAAACCATTTCAGAGGAGACATCCCAAGTGAAAGCCTTGAGCTTCAAGTGTTTGAGAAGCAGAAAAAACAGACAATGCAAACAAAGCATAAGGCGAAAGTCTACATTTTTTTTGTTGTTGTTGCTCTAGAGATGAAAACGAAATTTGAAGAGCATAATTTGTCTAAGAAGTTTTGATTTTGAAGCTCATACTGTTTTATATGACATCTTAATTTTTCATCAGCAAATGTTGCCCGCATGATTTCCAGCTATTTCCGGGTTTTGTTTGTCCTAAACACTAAAAAGACTTTATGGTTTGGAGGTTTTGCTTTGACTTTTTCCTCTTATGTAGGCATATCTAATGTCTGCAAGAGTAGAAATTAGATGCAAAATGAATTAAGTCTCTTGGGAGAAAAAAGTTATGTTTTTTATTTTTCAACTGATAAAACTCTAATTCACTCAAATGACTCCATGTTTTTTACAGCAAGCAGTGAATTATCAGCTGTCTTGAAAAGATTTGTCCTTCTATCCCTAAAAAAATTTAGATGTGTATGGAGCAGAGAGGAATACTGTGCTGTCACCAGGCAGGGAGAGCAGTGGAAGCTGCATGTAGGTGGGCATGTAAATTTATACGGGAATGTACATTTTCACTCAGTCATATTAAATAAAAAATAAATAAATAAAAATTAAAAATAAAAGAAAAAATTTAGATGTGTTTAAGTGGCAATTATATCAACTTGCTCAAGCAAAACAGATGAAATTCACCTATAGAAAAGCTGTACATTTGTCAAAAAATACCAATATAAATGGAAATGTGTGATCTTTAACATACAACTATAATTTTAAATAATATTTTTTCCTATTTATTTATTAAGATTGAGTAAAAATGTACATTCCCATATAAATTTGAATGCCCAGCTATATGCAGCTTCCACTGCTCTCCCTGCCTGGTGACAGCACACTCTTCCTCTCTGGTCCATACATGTCCCATCCTCCCAACAGTCTCCTTTCCCCTCCTCTCGACCCACTCCCCTTCCTCCAGGAAGAGGTCAGCAGGATGACATTATATAGGTACATAGAACTATAAAGTGCACCCAATATATGGTCAGTCTGCCTCCCCAAGTCCAATCCATTCCTATCCGAAGAGTGAATCTCCATTATGATTTATGGGCAAGAGCAGCATCAGGGCCAGGGGCTATGCTCCCAGGGTAACCCTGAAGCTGCTGGACCATCAGTTGCTGTCTTTTAGTGGAGATCTCAGGTTGCACCCCTTTTTATCAAATGCCTTTTCTGCATCGATGGGAAAAATCAGGTGACTCTTTTGTGATATTTATGTGGTTAATCACATTAGTTGTTTTTCTGATGTTGAACCAGCCTTGCATCCCTGGTATGAATCCAACTTGGTCATGATGGATTATTTTTTGGATATGTTGTTGTATTCTGTTGGCAAGAATTTTGTTGAAGATTTTTGCATCTAGATTTGTGAGTGGTATCCGTCTGTAGCTCTCCTTTTTGGTTAGGTCTTTCCCTGCCTTTGGTATCAGGGTTATGCTAGATTGATAGAATGAGTTTGGGAGTACTCCATCCCTTTCTATATTGTGAAATAGTCTCAGTAGTATTAGAGATAACTCTTCTCTAAAAGCTTGGTAGAATTCTTCAGTGATGCCATCTGGGCTCAGGCTTTTTTCAGTTGGCAGTTTTTTGATGACATTTTCAATCTCTTCCTTTGTGATGGGTTTATTAAGTTGTTCTGTTTCACACTGTGATAATTTGGGTAGGTGATATGAATCAAGGAATGTGTCCATTTCCTCTAGGTTTTCAAATTTGTTAGGGTACAGTCTTTCATAGTATTCTGTTACGATATTTTTTATTTCTGTTGCATCTGTTGTAGCAACTCCCCTCTCATTTCTAATTTGGGTTATTTGTTTTCTTTCCTGTTTTTCTTTAGTAAGTTTAGCCAGTGGTTTGTCAATTTTGTTGATCTTTTCAAAAAACCAGCTTTTTGTCTTTTCAATTTGTTTTTCTATTCTCTAATTCATTTAGTTCTGCTCTAATCCTTATGATCTGTTTTCTTCTGGTGCCTGAGCAGTTCTTCTGTTGTTCTCTCTCTACTTGTTCAAGCTGTAGGGTTAGTTCCTTGATTTGGTTTCTTTCTTCCTTCCAGATGTGTGCATTTATGGAGATAAACAGACCTCTGAGCACTGCTTTGGCTGTATCCCATAGGTTCTGTTAGGAAGTGTATTCATTCTCATTGGGAATCCATGAATTTCTTTATTTCATCCTTGATTTCTTCTATAATCCATGGTTTTTTGAGCAACATGTTCAGTTTCCAAGAGTTCCACTTTCTATGTTTCTTCTGCTATTGATTTCAACTTTTTATGGCTTTATGATCTGGGAAGATGCTTTGCAGTAATTCAATGATATGGATTTTGTTGAGCACTGCATTATGTCCTAACACATGGTCAATGCTGGAGAATGTTCCATGTGCACTGGAGAAGAAGGTGTAGTTGTCCGCTGATGGGTGGAAAGTTCTGTATATATCAATCAGGTTTAATTGATTAATTGTGTCAGTGAGGTCTTCTGTATATTTACTGAGCTTTTTTCTGGATGATCTGTCCAGTATTGAGAGTGGAGTATTGAAGTCTCCCACTATTATTGTGGAGTCATCTAATTCTCTTTTGAGTATAGTCAGTGTTTCTTTGATGTATTTAGGTGCTCTGATATTAGGTGCACAAATATTTAATATAGTTAAGTCTTGCTTGTGTACTGAACCTTTCAGCAATAAATAGTGTCCATCTTTGTCCACGATGGTGGATTTGACATTAAGATTGATTTTGTCTGAGATTACAATTGCCACCCCTGCTCTTCTTTGTTCATTGTTAGCTTGATATATATTCTTCCATCCTTTAATTTTCAGTTTGTTCCTATCTTTAGGTCTCAAGTGAGTTTCTTGTAGACCACATATGGATGGGTCATGTCTTTTGATCCAAGATGACACTCGGTGTCTCTTTACTGGAGCATTCAGTCCATTCACATTCCATGTAATTATTGATAGGTATGTGTTCACTACGGCCATTTTGATATGTTTATTTTTATGTTGATGTTTTTTCTGTTGTTCTTATTAGTCTATTCTGGGACATTCTTTTTTATGAGTTGAGTTTTCCCCTTTTTCAGAGCTGGTTTTGTAGTTGTTGAGACTCCTTTGTTACATTTCTGGAAATGGTATGATACATCTTTGTTGTGCTTTACAGCTGCCCCTATGATCCCCCTTAATAAACTATATATGAACCCAATTTTAATTACTACCAGTCTTGTCATTTCCCTCTCCATCTGGGAGGACTATAACAACTGTAGTACTTCCCTCTTTTTAATATGATGGCACCATAGTTTTCATGATGATCACTGGATTGCTTCTTTCTCTATTAAAGCTGTGATTGACTTTGGAGCCTTCCCTAACTGAGTAGGGTTTTGAGTAGTGTGTCATTCTAAAACATAAAGTTAGTTGTTTCATTCTTCTAAGCCCACGCCAAGAACTTCTTTCATTATTTCTTGTAGTTTGGGTTTGGTTTTTACAAAGTCTCTGAGTTTCTGTTTATCTGCGAATGTCTTAATTTCATTTTCATATTTGAAAGATAGTTTTGCAGGATATATAATTCTTGGTTGGAAGTTCTCCTTCAAGGCTTTGAATGTGTCATGCCAGTGTCTCTGTGCAACCATGGTTTCTGCTGAGAAATCTGAAGAGAGCCTACAGGGTTTCCCTCTGAATGTTAGCTTTGCTTTAAGTCTTGCTGACTTTAAGGGTTGGTGCTTGTGTTTCATTTTGTTATGCTTGATTATAATATGTCTTGGAGTCTTTCTTTTGAGATGTATATTGAGTGGTGTACAATATGCATCTGGGATATCTACATTTTCTTCCTTCATGATTTCTGGAAAGTTTTCTGTCAGCAGCTCAGCCACAATACTCTCTGCATTCTCAGGTATCTTGTCCTATTCAGGGACTCCAATTAATCAAAATTTGTTCCTCTTAATAGAGTCACACATCCTTCTTAAACCTTCTTCATTTTTCTTGTTTCTTCTTTCTGATTTCGCCTCATAGATGCTCACATCAGTAGCTCTGTCTTCCAAGTCAGAAATTCTTTTTTCCATTTGTTCTGCTCTGTTTTCTTGGCTTTGAATGGAAGTTTCTGTGTCTTTGATTTTGTTCTTGATCTGCTGGATTTCAGAGTACTGGTGTTCCATCAGATCAAACAGCTTGCTTAGTTTTTCATTTTGCTCTGCTGCATTTTGTATAGGGTCTAGAAGGGCTTTGTATATAATCATTTTGCATTCACCTTCCAATAATTTCAGATAAGTTTCTTCATCTGAATACTCCTTGGTTGTTTCATCTGGGAGTCTTCTGAAGCCATGGGTGATTTCTTGTTTGCCATTTTCTCAAGCATCTGTTCCTTTTTGGGTTTCATATGAGTTAGTAAAAGCTGGGAGATACACTGTGAGGATGGACTGCAAGTGTTTCTCCAGGGCTAGCCAGGAGTGGGAGTCAGCAAAAGAGAGGTTTTTCATTCAGTGGTATGAAGTCCAAATTAACAGCCCTGTGCCATGTCCTGGGGGCTCACTAGGTGACCAGAAGGCTCCTTTTGATTATCAATTCAGGTCTTGGTTTCCAGAGGGATATAGGAAGACGTATGCTTAGTCCACCATCCTGGCTCCACCTAAATAATAAATTCATGATTTCAACAAGTCCAAATTATCTAATTCAGTTATGTACTTCATATTTACATACCTGACACTCTCCTCTGTAAACCAATAATAACGATTACAATATGAGGAAGCTTTATTTTAGATCAGATCATTTACTTGCACTAGCCAAGCCAAGTGCCATCGAGTCAGTGCCAACTCATGGCAATCCTAGAGGCCTGTTCTTATTCACATTTGATACTTTAATGTGAAACTGCAGTACTTTTATTACATAATTAAAGTGGACATATTTTAAAAACTTTCAACCAAGACTTGCATTATTGAATAGGAATGTTTTCAGGTCTCAGTATATTTGGTGTGAGAAAGATGGCTTATTCAACACATTGTAATTCATTAATTTAGAAGTAGAATCAGTGAACATTATTTCAGAAAATATTAATATATACATATATGTATGTATGTATATATGTAGTTAAGACAACAATATCCAGTATTGAGATGGAGGAAGCTGAGATGCACACAGTGAAATAGGATGTATCTCCAGGATCACAGTTAATAACGAGCTTATCATGAATGCAAAGTACCAATAAAAGTTAAGAAGTAGAGATAATCCTGGGTAGCACTGAGTCATTGCTGTGGAGTTGATTCTGCCTCATATGTTACAGGATAGAAGTATACCATAGGATTTTCTGAGTTGTTTAAATATCAAGCAACTCAGGGAGAATCAAAGGAAGGTAGAGTCAAGATGGCAGACTAAACACACATGTCCTTCAATCTCTCTGGAAACCAAGACCTGAATTGATAATTAAATGGAGTCTTCTGGGCATCTAATGAGCCCTAGGATATGGCATAGGGCTGTTAATTTGGACTTCATACCACTGACAGAAAACCTCCTCTCTTTTACTGTCCCCCACTCTTGTTGAGTGCTGACTTTCATGGACCGAAAGTAACTCACCATTTTAACTTTTTTTTCTCTGTCTTAGCCAGTGGGCAGAGCTGGGACTTGGCTAGCAGCTAATCTCAGACACACAGCTGGTGGGATCAGCAGGCAAAATTGCCAGATTTTGAGAGCCCGGCTTTGGACTCTGTGCATCTTAGCACCTTTGGCCTCTCTTTCTGCCTCTGCCATTGAGTAGCCTTTACCGAGGCAGATGGAGAGCTTGTGCAGGATGCCATCTTGTTCCATCAGGAGGTGGTGTACCCATATGAAGGCCTCAGCGGGACCTAATTCCTAGGCTAGGAGGCAGCACCTCCCCAGAGAAGAGCACTTTTCCAGTAGGAAAGCACTGTTTTACACAGTGTCACCTATGGCTGGGGCTTGGCAGCAGAGGCCAGCTGGGCAGTAGCCTTTCTGTATTTTGAACTAGTTTATAACACCTGGGGTTGGATATAGAGATATTTACTTTGCCAGCTGAGAAGAGGGACCTGTACACTTGAAAACCTGACTGATTTTGGAAGTTGTCAGATACCTTTTACCTTTCATTTTATGATGGCCTAGAAAAACAACTGTAGTCCATCTTCACAGCATCTCTCCCAGCCTTCATTGACTCACGTGATGCCCCCAAAGCAACAAACTCTGGGTAAAAGCATAATGAAGAAATCACTCATGGCTTCAGAAGAAACAACCAAAGAACTTCCCAGATGAAGAAACCTTTCTGAAACTATCAGAAGGTGACTACAAAAGGATTATATACATAGCCCTTCTAGACCTTATACAAAATGCAGCAGAGCAAAATGAAAAATTAAACAAGCTGTTTGATCTGATGGAACACTAGTTCTTTGAAATCCAACAGATCAAGTGCAAAATCAAAGAGATAGAAACTTCAATTCACATCCAAGAAAACAAATGGGACAAAAGGAATACACAGAATCACTACATCAGGAACAACTGATTGATGTTCCGACAGTTGAAGAGGTAGCATATGATCAGGAACTGACAGTACTGAAGGAAGCAGTCAAAGCTGCACTGAAGGCATTGGCAGAAAACAAGGCTCCAGGAATTGATGAAATATCAACTGAAATACTTGAACAAACTGATGCAGCACTGTAAGTGCTCACTGGTCTATGTCAAGAAATTTGGAGGAAAACTACCTGGCTAACTAACTGGAAAAGTTCTGTATTTGTGCCCATTCCAAAGAAAGGTGATCCAACTAAATGCAGGAATTACTGAACACTATCATTAATATTACACATGAGTAAAATTTTGCTCAAGGTCATTGAAAAAGCAGCTGCAACAGTTTATTGACAAAGAATTGCCAGAAATTCAAGCTGGATTCAGAAGAGGATGTGGAACCAGGGATATCGTTGTTGATGTCAGATGGCTCTTGACTGAAAGCAGGGAATACCAGAAAGATGTTACATTTGACTATGTGTTTCATTGACTATGCAAAGGCATTCAACTGTGTGAATCATAGTAAATATGGCTAACATTGCACAGAATGGGAATTCCAGAACTCCTAATTGTGCTCTTGAGGAATCTATATATGAATGAAGAGTCAGTCATGTAAACAGAACAATGGGACAGTGCATGGTTTAAAGTCAAGAAAGATGTGTATCAGGGTTATATCCATTTACCATACCTTTTCAATCTGTATGCTGAGCAACTAATCCAATAAGCTGGATTATATGAAGAACAAGGCATCAAGGCATCTTGATCCATTGATCCATCAGATTGAACAGCTTGCTTAATTTTTCATTTTGCTCTGCTGCATTTTGTATAAGGTCTATGATAGCTCTCTATGTAATCTTTTTGTATTCACCTTCTGATAGTTTCAGAAAGGTTTCTTCATCTGGGAAGTTCTTTGGTTGTTTCTTTTGGGGGCCTTCTGAAGCCAGGGTGATTTCTTCGTTATGGTTTTACCCAGAGTTTGTTGCTTTGGGGGCATCATGTGAGTCAATAAAGGCTGGGAGAGCTGCTATGAAGACGGACTACAGTTATTTCTCTAGCCATCTGAAAATGAAAGGTAAAAGGTATCTGACAACTTCCAAAGTCAGTCAGGTTTTCAAGTGTACAGGTCCCTCTTCTCAGCTGGCAAAGTAAACATCTTTATACCCAACTGCAGATGTTGTAAACTAGTTCAAAATACAGAAGGGCTACTGCCCAGCTGGCCTCTGCTGCCAGGCCCCAGCCACAGGTGACACTGTGTAAAATAGTGCTTTCCTGCATTACGTAGATGGCATCACATTACATGCTGGAAGTGAGACGATTTGAAACACTTACTGATGAAGATCAAAGACCACAGCCTTCAATATAGATTGGACTTCAACATCAAGAAAACAAAAATCCCCACAACTGGACTAGTAAGCAGCATCATCATAAATGGAGAAAAGATTGAGGTTGTCAAGGATTTCACTTTACTGGGGTCCATGGAAGCAGCAGTCACATAATTAAAAGGTGTATTACATAGGGAAAATTTGTTGCAAAGGACATCTTTAAAGCAGTGAAAAGCAAAGATGTCACCTTGAAGACTAAAAATGTACCTGACCCAAGTCGTGGTATTTTCAATAGTATTATATGCATGCAAAAGCTGGACAATGAACAAGAAAGACAGAATAAGAATTGATGCTTTCGAATTGTGGTGTTGGAGAAGAATATTGAATGTACCATGAACTACCAAAAGAACAAACAGATCTGTTCTGGAAGCAGTACAAATTCCAAGTACAATCTTGGAAGCAAAGATGGCAAGACTGTCACTTACATACTTTGGACATGTTGTCAGGAGGGATCAGTCCCTGGAGAAGGACATCATGCTTGGAAAAGTGGAGGGTCAGTGAAAAAGAGGAAGACCTTTGATGAGATGGATTGACACAGTGGCTGCAACGATAGGCTTAAGCATGAAAATGACTGTGGACATCATGCAAGACTGGGCAGTGTTTCGTTCTGTTGTGCGTAGGGAGGCTGTGAATCAGAACTGACTTGACAGCACCTAACAGCAGCAACATAGGATTTTCTTAGATGTAAGCTTTATGGGTGCAGATTGGCAGGGCTTTGTCTCATGGCACCACTCGGTAAGTCTGAAGTACCAGCCACTAGGTTAGTAAAGGAGTACAAACAGTTTGTACCACCTACGAACCCGGGGATAGCACTAAGACATGTATTATTCAGGAGCCATTAGATGGCTGTATTTCTGAACTTAGCCTTTGTCAAATCAGATTTGCCAGTCCTTAAGCAAATTCCATAAGTGAGACTTGTGATTTGCCAGACCAGTACATCAGGGTATGATTTGTAGAGAAGGATGTTTTTGCTCTACGTTTTATCCCAAGATTTATTTAACCAGTTTGCTACCCTACTGTGTTTAGAACTGATTTAAAGATTAAATCCTGCACAATTTTCAGAAGAACAAAAATGATAGCTTAAAAAAGAATGCTATGCTTGTTTTAATTAAAGAGAAATATGCAGAAACTGGAAAAGGGATAAATGTTCAATGTTGGTTAAATGTAGTCAGACATGATCTAAGCAAAAAGATTTGAATTCTATTTACCTTTCCTGAAAAGCAGAAGCACAAGCAGTTAAGAGGTATTTTAGTATGTTAGGAGGCCCAGTGGTGCAGTGGTTAAGAACTAAGGCTGCTGACCAAAAGGCTGGCAGTTCAAATTCAACAGTTGTTCCTTGGAAACTCTAGGAGGCAGTTCTACTCTGTCCTATACTGCTGCTATGAGTCTGAATCACCTTAATGGCAATGGGTTTTAGTAAGTTAAATTGAGAAAGCATTGGCCAACTAAATGGATAAATGGTTTGGCAGGGGGTGTGGATTTTATTTGGGACCTAATGATAAATACCTAGAAATGATACTATTTGTCTATATAGCAGTAAATACACAACTTGGCTTTATAATTATTTGAAATCAGTGTCTGAGATGTTATCAAATAAAGATGTTCTTTAAAAAAGTGAGCTATTCTTTCCGACACCAATGAAATGCTCTCTTTTATGCACAAGAAGATGGGGCCTTTTGTTTTGGTTGAAAGCTAGTATGAGGTTTTGCTATGCTCTCAAATTTTAAACAGTAATTAAGATGTAATTTATAATTATTCCAGTAAAGTTTATTTATTTTTTTTATCTAAAGGGTTCTGTTTTGTTTTTCCAAAGATCCTTATGATGAAGAGTCACTGCCTCTCAGGGCTTGGCATATCCCAAATTTATGTGTCTCTCTCTCTGTCTGTCTTTTTTCCCTTTCCTTTTATCTCCTGCTCTGACTCTTGCCTTTAATTGGCCCTAATATAAAACTGAAGTATATCTGGCGAATAGTGTTTCATGTTCTCTGTTTGTAATTTAAAGCATGGAGAAGGAATAGACTTTTCTTTGCTCTCTTGCAATAAAAAATAACAAACAGTACCCTAAATCAACTTTTTGAATGGTTCTTGCTTTCTGTTATGATGGGTCAGTAACTTTCATTTATAAGAAAGAAAAAAAAAAGTTTCCTCTACCAGAGACTAAGCAAGAATGACTGCAGTATGAGGAACTGGCTTAAGAAGCTGAAAGGAGATACTGACAAACTGTTTATATACAATGGTTTCATGTGAACCATTAGCTGTTCTAGGAATCGTTTCCAGGTTAGTTGGAAAAAGGTTGATTTGTTGAGCCCTGGACTATATAAACATGTTATATTAACCATTCATTGTCAGCATATTTTAAGATGACACTGGTCATTTTTCCATCTGTTATCAGAGTCTCCCAGCTTGTTTTACGCATACAGCCTACTGATTAGTAGTATACAGGGTCCTATAGAGCTTTAGTCTAGTGCCTTTGTTTGCTGATGGAGACAATGAAAGCCAGACCAACTCTAGGGATTCATCCAAGGTCACAGGCAAGATACAGGAACATCAGTCCTAGATGTATGTTTCCAAACCAGCTCATGTCTTCACTCCGTGAATGTCTGTTAGGGGCAAGCTGTCACGTTCAGTTCCAGGGTATATAAAGAAACGTAGCAGGGTTAATTCCCGCTCTTCTGCTGCTAGCCTCACCATGTTCCTTCCATTACTTCTAATGTAGATTACTGTTTTGATAGTTACAGTGAAGAGCCTTAAAGTCAAAGACAGCAATTCTACATTTCTTTAATGTAGACTCCAGTACGTAATAAGCGTTAAAAAAAAGCATGTGAGTTGTTTTCTAAGATTCATCTATTGATCTCTACTCAGTAAAAGGAAACAAACAAGAAAAGGAAACCAAAGTCTCAGATAAGAGTTCTTTAAAATATCTGTAACAGTTTAGACTGTGACTTATGTCTTTAACAAGAAGCAATTTTTATCCATGTTAATAATTTGGCTTATACAAACTGTCATTCAATTTTTACTTTCTTTTCCTCGTAGAGTATAAGAATTTCTTTACAAATATGGTGCATCTAAGGTTAGAATTTAGTTTTGTTTACTAGTGCCAACTTGTATAATACGCCTATTTGGGCTATTCGAGTTAAATATTTTTTAAAAGCTTTCAACGGATCAATTAAAAAAAATAATTTTGTTATTGGTGCCTTCAAGTAGGATTTCACTCATAATAACCCTAAGTACAAATTAACAAAGCAGTCCTGTGCCCAGCCCTGTGCCATCCTCACAGTGTTTGCTATGTTTGAGACCATGTTCCCAGCCACTGTGTCCTTCTGTCTCATCTAGAGTCTTCCTTTTTTAAATGGCCCATTACCAAGCATGATGCTCTGATATTCTTTTTAAAGCACTGATCCCTCCTGATAAGTTCAAAGTAAATGAGACAAAGTTCAGCTAGCCTTGCTTCCAAGGAGCACTCCTGCTGTATTTCTACCAAGGCACACTTACTCAGTCTTTTGGCAGTCTGTGTTATATTCAATATTCCTCGCCAACACCATAATTCAAAGGCATCAGTTCTCTTCCATTCTTCCTTGTTCATTGTCCAACTTTCACATTCACACGTTGCTGTTAGGTGCCATTGAGTCAGTTCTGACTCGTAGCAACGCTATGCACAATAGAACAACACACTACCCCATCGTGCGCCATGCCCACAATTGTTTTTATGTTTAAGCCCATTGTTGCAGCTACTTTGTCAATCCATCTTGTTGAGGGACTTCTTCTTTTTCACTGACCCTACACTTTACTACACATTCATATGAGATAACTCAAAATATCATGACTTGGGTCAGGTACACTTTATTTCTTAAACTGACATCTTTGCTTTTTAACCCTTTTGGTCTTATATAGATGGTGTTAGTAGATAATATCCTTTATTTTGTGGGCCAAATTTGTTATTTTACTAACATTTGATGCCAGAGTATAGCTTCCATTCAGGGTTTAAAAATAATCCTGGGGTGATAGTCTCAGGGAGTCCTCTAGTCCCAACCAGTCCAGTAAGTCTTAACTTTTTAAAAACTTAAGTTCTTTTCTGTATTTTTCTTCTGTTCTATTAGGGTCCAACCAGAATGGTTAGTAGTGGTACCTGGGCACAATCTAGTTCTCCTGGTCTCAGAGTAGCTGAGGCTGTAGTTTATGTAGGCTGTCAGCTTTGTAGGCTAATTTCTTGTCTGAGACTTTGGTTTCCTTCTTTTTGTTCCTCATACTGAGTAGAGACCAACAGATGAATCTTAGGTGGACACTGACAAGCTTTTAAGACCTTAGAAGCTATTTGCTACACTAGGGCCTATTTTTGTCTTTTCCTAAAAAGTAGGGTCTTATGGTATTGAATATCTTTCACTTTTAATAAATACAGATATAAGAATCCTGGATTCGATTTTCTCTTATTTTGTAGCTGATAATCAGTTTGTAGATTCTTTTCTGCTTACATAGTGCTTTTACAAATTCTAACATCACTGTTGTTGAAATTATGTATGATATGACAAACCAGGGGCATTAGAATTTGATTTTTTTTTTAAAGAAACATTCATTCTTATCTTCTTTACTAAATTATTGCTTTAGTCATAGAATCTTAGGCTTGGAATGATCATTAAGTGTCCTCAGGTCCAATTCTTCCTCTTCAGTATTCCTGTGGGATGTCTTATCTTGATCTGAAAACCTACGGTGACAGGAAGTTTACTGGTCTATTGGTGATCCATGCCATTTTTGTTTAGTTGTTAGAGATATATATTTTTTAATTAAACCCCCCATTTTTTAAAAAAATAAATCCCTGTATGATTATAATAACTCCCAGTTATAGTCATCTGGGTTTCAAAGACATCTGTTGTGCCCCAGTGGTTTCTCTTTTTATGGTCTAACATTATTGGTACCTTTCCTCCCTAATCAGTTGACATTATTGCCTTCAGTTTCCTAACCATATCTGTCCTGATGATCCAGATTCCTATCACATTCTGTTCTCCTCTGATAGAGTGAGGCTGTGGCACGTACAGATATGAGCAGTCTGCAGTCATCAGACTTGGATACTGTGCATTTATTGCTATAGCTAAGCTTGCAGAGCTGCTTTCATCTGGCAGCCGCGTGATCACCTCTTTAGTTTACAGCACACTTTTGTTCCGTTAAATCTTAGGCTCTTGCATATATAGCTTTGCTATTTTTTATTTGACTTTATGAATCGATGTAGGACTTTACTTATATCTTTGCAAATTCAGATTTGTTCAGGGATATTGGAGTTCAAATTCTAGGAGACTTATTCTCTTTCTGACCACTAGTTTTGGCATAATGTAATCATAGAATATACTTTTAATGTCATATCTTCAGAAATTTAAGGAGCTAGATAGGACTTTTTGATTTACTACATGTGAAATAAGAAGCCTTTCTGTTTCAACTGTGTCAATTTTAAATTTACAGAGATGGTAGTCACCCAAGTGGTAATTAAAAATTTGCCCTATGTCCAATGCGATTGGTTGAGTTTCAGAAGTACTGCAATTTGGAACTTAGGAAGATTTACCAAAGGAAATGATGGCAAAGATTAGATCTAAGAGATGAATTTATTTCATTAGACTAAAAGGGGAAAGAGACTAGACAGAGGGAACAATATTCAATTATAAGGTGTATAAATGATTCTTACAGGAATTAAACTGGTAAAGCAATAGCTGCCAGATTGATTCAAACTCACAGTAGCCTCATGTGGGTCAGAGCAGAACCATGCTCCATAGGGTTCTTAATGGCTGGCCTTTTTGAAAACAGATTGCCAGGCTACTCTTCAGAGATGACTCTGGATGGACTCTAAACTATAATTTCTCAGTTAGCAGCCATGCATGTTAATCATAAAAACCACTGAATTATAATAAGAAGTCTAAAATTTGTAAAACGACTGGTGGCAAAATACAATCTGTATATTAAATTTTAAAAACATTATTAGATTATGTTGTGGGTAATTGGATGAAGACAGGTAGAGTAGGTTTACTGAGAAAGAAATCCAGCAGAGCAATACAGGTGGTGGTAAGCAGTAACGATGAAGGAAAACAGGTTTCAGGAGGTAAAATCCAGAGGGCATATGGTCAGGTTGTTATGGAGGAAAAGAGGGAAGACGGTGTCACAGATTATTTCCAAATTCTGGCTAATATAACTGGATTGTTGGTGCTGCTATTCGCCAAAATGAGTTACTCAGAAAGAAACCAAAATTTGGGTTAGGAAAATGTAGATATTGTGAGTTTCATTTTGAACATGTTGATTTTGAGATACTTTTGAAGCAACGAATTTCAAGAGCCATAAAAAGATCTATACCCTCCGACCAGTAATCCCAAAACTCCGGGAATGTAGCCTAAGCAAACAGTGAAAAAACGTGGGAAGAATTATGGCTGAAAATGTCCACTGCAGTATTTTTTATTAATAGAAAAAAAATGGAAACAATGTTAATGTGGAAAAATAGAGGAATGATAGATAAAATAAACTTTAGTAACTCTACCAAATAGAATATTATTTAGTTTTTCAAAATAGAAGACTTAAGAATACTGTGTCACTATGAGTGAAAATCGACTCAACGGCTACAGGACTTTTTGCTGTTGTTGTGGCAAGATAGAAAATGCTGTAAAATGATAAATTATAAGTTAATTGTCAAATGACAAACTGTGTGTTAAGTAAAACTGGAAAAATGAAATAAATTGATAGGATATTAGAATTATAAATGTGCTTGTTTTAAAAATTAACTAAAAAAAAAAGCACCTCACTGCCCTCAAGTTGATTGTGACTCATAGTGACCCTATAGGACAGAGTAAACCTGCTCCATAGAGTTTCCAAGGAGCACCTGGAAGATTCAAACTACCAACATTTGGTTAGCAAATGCAGCTCTTAACCACTATGTCACCAGGGTTTCCTAAAGATTAATAGGATTATATTGTTTTCTATTTTTAAAAAATGTTTCAAATCTACATACAATATAGAGAATTCCTGATTTACCAAGACTATAGCTTTTTGTCTTTTAATTTAAGGGCTGTAATGTTTTCTCAATGATGGAAATATTTAAAACTGGCAAATATCGATCTTAGAAGACTTGATAAAACTGTCTTCAAATAACCCTCATGATTTATGCTTTTTAACCCTATGGTAGAGACTGAACTACTTTACTTTTAGTCATTATTGTAAGGGTTTTCAGGTCAAGAAATATCTTAGGTGATGTAAATTACATTTAAATTAATTCTCTCTACGTGTTTGTGTTGGTATATAGTAGATATATAATTTCCATTTCCTAAAAATCTGAGTTCTTGAGTAATGTATAGATTTCAAAGGTAATTAATTGTATTATTCGTATGCATTTGATGGACTCTGGTCTATAAAGTGATGCTCCAGTTACAAATGTGGCTAAAGTCCAAGTGTCTGACAATTTCTGGAGTATGTGCTGCTACTGCATGTAGTTCAGCAACTACTGAGGCTCCAGGAAGACTGGTGGCTGTCGTGGTGATTCTGCTGATAGGAGTGGTGACGATCCAATAAAATATGGCTATTTACTGTTGCCATATTGCATTCTATAATTAATGGTGGTGATCAGAATTATGAAAACCATGTTAAGGCAGTAGATAAAACAATACATACTTTGAAATTGACTATTATATAAATTTAAAAATCACTTGGCTTGGCTTGGCTGGTGATTGCTCGAGTAAACAAATTGGAGCTGGCTTCCAAAGAGAAGAAAAAGAAAACAAAAACAAAAGCAAAAACACAGTAGTATATTTTAAACACAGTTAAAAGGTATAATTCAACCTTATTAATTATGATGCCCAAACCATAAATCAACCCTCCAGATTACAATAATGTATTTAAATACCATTGGTGTTTTCTCAGAGAATTATATTTTCTGTAATTCCCATGTACAACTAATAGTAAACTTGACAAAGAAGTCGAAATTTCAGTTAGGGAGGCCTATTACGGTAATTGACAGAAACCCTGGTGGGGTAGTGGTTAAGGTGTATGCCTCCTAAACACAGGTCAGCAGTTCAAATCCATCAGTCGCTCCTTGGAAACTCTGTGAGGGCAGTTCTACTCTGTCCTGTAGAGTTGCCATGATTCAGAACTGACTTGATTGCAGTGGATTTGTGATAACTGACAGAAGGAGCCCTAGTGGCCCAGTAGTGAAGTGATTAGCTGATTACCAAAAGACTGGTGGCTTAAACACACCCAGCTATTCAACAGAAGGATCTGGCAATTTGTTCCCATGAAGAGGACAGCCTAGAAACACCCATGGGACAGTTCTACTCTGTTACATGGGGTAACTATGAGTTACAAAACAACTTGATGGCATCTAACACTATGATACTTGACAGAAACCCTGGCTAGTATAATGGTTAAGCATTCAACTATTGGTTGAAAGGTTGGCAATAGAACCCAACCAGAGATACTTCTGAACATAGTCTTGGTGATCTGCTGCCAAAAGGTCCCGGACTTGGAAATCCCATGGAACAGTTCTACTGTGCACACACTGGGTCACCATGATTCAGAACAGAATGCACAGCAGCTAACAACAATATAATAGTTAGTGGTTCCCGACGTAGGTATGTGGGGTTAAATATTGGTATTGCTATATGACTTCACTGTTGCTTGTCTACTAATTTTGTAATATTGATATTAATATATTTCACCAGTGTCCCCTCTACATGCTTATAAAGCCAATATAAGGTTAACTTAAGCAGTCAATATTAAGCATTATGAATCATCTGTATTTCACTGTTTTATGAGCACATGATATATAAATATGCTTATGATACTGCGTTCACCAAACACCGTTTGTAAAAATTTCGAAATTTTTCAATGTACTTACTTGAAATAAAAGAATATACCAAGTGAGATAAGCAGTGATACAATAGATAATCCATGTCCAATTACAGCCAGGTAAAACAAATTGATTGCAGTCTGTAATTCATGTAAATAAAACATAATTTATTTGTATGAATAAAAATTGAAGCTCATTTTAATATTGTTAAATATTTATAATCCAATTTCTGCAGACACTCAAATTCTACTAACTATATTAGATTTTGAAAAACCTGTGGTAAATGACAATATCCTTACAATAGTCAGCTTGCAAGCAAATAAATACTTGACTACATCTGAATAAAGATTATCTATTTTGTAAATTTATAAAATGACACACAGTTTTTATTCCAGAGATTGGCAGCCACATATTAAATGTATGAAATAATCGTTTTATTAATTTAGTTTCTGTAATATATGGAAGAAGCATTTTATATTTTGGGGAACGCTGACATATTTATTATTTGGGGTACCTTGTATTAAATGCTATTTGACGACTGTTTTGGTTCAGACATCAATGCCAGAAAATGCTTTATCTGTGCCTGAGTTTCTCTTCTTTCTTTCAGAAATTTGAAGCTCAGAGACAAATCTCAATATAGTAACTTATCAAATGCAATGATCTGTATGGAACCCTGATGGCATAGTGGTTAGGAGCTACTGCTGCTAACCAAGAGCTTGGCAATTTGAATACACAAGCTGCTCCTTGGAAACTTTATACGGAACCTATTCCATCCTGTCCTACAGAGTTGTTACAAGCTGAAATGAACTCATTAGGAATGGGTTCGGTTTGACTTTTCTTTCTTTTTTTGGTGTAATCTGTATAAATATGTCCTAAACTTGCTCCTGCTTTCAAATTTTTCTGTATAATTTTTATTTGACTGTATCCTATTTATTGTAACTTATCATTTTACAGTATATTATTAGAATTCTCTTAAAAATCTACTGAATTAAGTAGGGGAGACATTAATAATGGTTATTATCATGACAGCTTCTTTTATCAAGGGCTGTGTCTGTGCCGTGTAGTATTCTAAATATTTTCCTTGCATTAATTCAATTCTCATGAAAACCCTAAGGGTAGAATCCAGTTATACCCAAGTTACCCTTAAGGGGACTGAACTGAAGTACACCAAATTTACATAGTTTGCCCAAGGTCACAAAGCTGGTAAAGGACAGAGACCTGAAGTCATACGTAAGAGCTTACATTTTGTTCATTGTGACAATCAAATTAAAAAAAAAAAAAGGCATAGCAGCACGTAACAAAAATATCTCTAAGGTGGAATGTGTAGTTGGCAGTTGAAGTTGCATGTCATTTTCATAAAAATATAGTATACATACATATAGAGACACATGCCAAGCCAAGCCAAGTGCCTTTTAATCAAATCTTTGTTATATTTACAAATAAAGCCTAACTTCGACCTTAACATATGGTGTTAAGAGGGGGAATATGAAAGAAACGTTTGAATAACCTATCAGAATGAGATCCCTTTGCTTTATAAACAGAATTGTTTCAATTAGGTTAACTTGCTTACTTGGGTACAATTTCTGAAGGTAATTCTAGACATTTTAGCCATAAATTGAAGTTTGTTTTTTCTTATGCTTTGATTTTATTTTCTTTGTAAAATCTGATACCCTGATGATGAGGCATTGATCTGTAAATATACTATTATTTAATGAACTAACATGCTCACTTTAATGACACAATCCGTAATGCTTTCAGCAAAGACCTTTTTTTCCATTGTTGTACTCCAATTATACTATGAAAAGTCTTTACAATGGGATGGAAAACTAGCTAAATTTTTTCCGATGCCATATTGGATAAGTAACCTTTTAAATAGATAGGACAAATAAAATTTATATCTACCATTACTACATACCTTCACTTTTTCATGCGTGTGAACAGTACACAGCGTGTAATTTGACCATGTTCTGTTGCTCTCTGGATGTTTAAACCAGTTTCCATCTGGTTCACAACTTTTTGTAACTTTTTCTTTAATTGGAAAATTAAAAAGGAAAAAGGGAAACAATAATTTAATAAACCTAGGGGTTATGAAGTAGATGTTGAGGAAGTTTGTATATAAATTGTTGCTCTCACCTGTAGGATCAAAGTCTGGGAAATAATCAGGACAGTGCTGCATCGCTTCTGTTCCGGCCGCAACATCGTCCCAGCACAGCCAGCCATCCCAGGTTCTTTTGCAGTAAGGGTCTTAAAAGACAAAATGAAATGGAAAATCAGTTACGAATAACTATGTTGCTCTCTGTAGTTACCCAACAGTTTCCTTCCCCATCCTCTCCACCCACTCCTGTTACTCCAGCCAAGAGGTCAGCAGGATGATATCCTATAGATGCATAGAACCATAAAGTGCATCCAATATATGGTCATTCTGCATCGCCAAATCCAATCCATTTGTGTCCAAAGAGTGGATCTTTGTTATGATTTATGGGCAAGGGCAGCGTCAGGGCCAGGGGCCATGCTCCCAAGGGAACCCCAAAAGCTCTGGACCATCAATTGTGGTCTTTTAGTGTAGATCTCAGGTGCACCCCTTTTTATTCTTGTATAGCCGGTGAGAATCAACTTTGTGAGCTGCATCACGGCTGTCAAAGGTGGCGGCTGGGCACCATCTGGTTCTTCCGGTCCCAAGTCAATGTAGGCACCCAGTCACATGGGTCTCTCTGTCTTCTGGGTTGTCTTTCCCCCATATAGTTTTGGTCCTCAGTGAGCATCCGTTCCTGCTGAGTTGGGACCATTTGCTGTGCCCTCGGATGGCAGCTAGGCAGCTTTTAAGACCCCAGATGCCACTCACCAATGTGGGGTGCAGAGAGCTCTCTTAGCAAAATGCTAGTTGTGCCAATTGGCCTCGATATTGCCTAAGAGCATGGTTTCCTGCCCCCTGCCCCAGCTTCTCTGTCCTTGCAATATTGAGTTAAGACCGAAGGAGTACTCAAGTTATGTTGAAGTCCACTTAATACTGTTCTTGTTTCTAACGTGTGCTGTCACTGATTTCACCCAACCAAATTTCTACCAACTATCTAATCTAAACCCTCCCCTGCTCCTCCTCCCGCCCTCCCCTACCTTGCAGCCATCAGAAAGTCTTTTCTTCTATGCACAAGTGTTTATGAGTTCTTATCATACGGATATCATACAATATTTGTCCTTTTGTCTCTGACTACTTTCATTCAACATAATGTCTTCCAGTTGAAACCAGGTTATGAGATGTTTCCCGGAATCATCATTGTTCTTTATAATTGCACAGTGCTCCGATGAATATATATCCCATGGTTTACCTATCCATTCCTCTGTTGTTGGACATCTGGGTTGAGTCCATCATTTTGCCATCGTTGACTGTGCTGTGATAAACATTTCTGTGCATGTGTCTGTTGGTGTGAAAGGCCTTGATTCTGTAGGATATATTCCAAGTAGTGGAATTGCTGGGTCAAATGGTATATCTATATTCATTTTTTTAAGGAAGTGCCAGATTGCTTTCCAAAGAGGCTGGACCAGTTTTGCAACCCCACCAAAAATGTTGGAGAGTTCCACTTTCTCCACAGCCTCTCCAGCACTTGTTGTTTTGTGTTTTTTGGATCATGGCCAATCTTGTTGGGGTGAGATGGTATCTTGTTGTAGTTTTTTTTTAACAGTTTTTTTTTTTATTATGACTGAGTGGAAATGTACATTCCCGTATAAATTTACACGCCCACCTATATGCAGCTTCCACTGCTCTCCCTGCCTGGCGACAGCACAGTATTCCTCTCTGCTCCACACACGTCTCATCCTCCCAGCAGTCTTCTTTCCCCTCCTCTCCACCCACTCTCCTTCCTCCAGCCAGAGATCAGCAGGATGATGTCCTATAGATGCATAGAACCATAAAGTGCATCTAATATATGGTCACTCTGCATCGCCAAGTCCAATCTATTTGTGTCCGAAGAGTGGACCTTCATTGTAGTTTTGATTTGAATTTCTTTAGTAACTAAAGATCTTGAACATGTCCTCATGTGTTTTTTGGCTGCCTGGATCTCCTCTTTAGAGAAATGTCTGTCCATCTCCTTTGCCCTTCGCTTAATTGGATGATTTATCTTCTTCTTATTGATATTTTGTAGTACCTTATAGATTATGGAGATCAGGCATCAGTCTGACATAGAGTTGCCAAATTTTTTTTCCCATTCTGTAGGTGGCCTTTTAACTCTTGTGATAAAGTCTTTGGATGAGCAAAAGTGTTTGATTCTTAGTAGTTCCTGTTTATCTATTTTCTCTTCTGTTGATTGTGGTTTGACAGATTTTAAAGTCTGTCTACATAGTGTATTAAAACTTCTGCTGTTGTTTCTACCTTTTCTTGGATGAGCTCTATCATTTTAGGTTTGATATTTAAGTCTTTTATCCAATTTGAGTTGGTTTTTGTATGAGGTGTAAGATATGGATCTTGTTTCAATTTATTGCAGATGGATATCCAATTTTGCCAGCAACATTTGTTGAAGAGAAGACAGACAATTCTTAATCGTAGTTTCATGATGCTGTGTAGGAAAGACTTTCTACTGAAAATAAATACATGCTGTAGAATTTATAGCTATTACTTGGATTTTTCACCTAAATATTATTAAAATAGAGAATTTGGGTGGCACAACAGTTAAGCACTCATCTGCTGACAGCAGCTCTGAGGGAAAAAAGACCTGGTAATTGGCTGGATACTATGGCCTAGAAAACCTTAGGTGCCCTAGTGTCACAGTAGTTAAGAGCTTGGCTGCTAACTAAACGGTCAGCGGTTCAAATGTACCAGCTACTCTTGGAAACTCTATGGGGAAGTATACTGCCCTGTGTTATAGGTTCCCTGTTGGTTGGAACTGACTTGATGGCACCTAATAACATGTCCTCTTAAGATGTCATAACTGAATTGTAGTTCTTGACTGAAAACACATCTTAGAATTTTCATAAAATAAACTTGACTCATTGTTTCTTCTTCATAAAACTTAATATTAAATTATATTCCATGGAAAACATTGCTATTGGGTTGATTCCAACTCACAGTGATCCTATAGGACAGAGTAGAACTGCCTCATAGAGTTTCTAAGGAGTTGTCTGGTGGACTTGAACTGCCAGCCTTTTGGTTAGCAGCCATAGCATTTAACCAGTACACGACCAGGACTTCCATTGAATGATATATTAACCATTAATATACACAAGTATGTGTGTATGGATTATCAGAAGTGTTTGATGGAAATTTGAAATAATACTTCTACATACACTGATTTAATTTTACAAACTTAAAGATGTACTTCTTAATGCCAAATTAAAAACTAAACTTACTAAAATGTCAACAACAAAAAAGCTTTATTGTGAAGGGATATTTATATATATGTATATGCATAGATATATACATGCATACATATATATGCACACCAATAATAAATTCTAGTATTATATATATATATGAGATATCGGATCCAACTCAATGGCACTTGGCTGGCTTGGCAATACTATTATGCATATTATTATATATATG
Organism: Heterohyrax brucei; assembly: GCA_028571685.1. NCBI lineage: Eukaryota > Metazoa > Chordata > Mammalia > Hyracoidea > Procaviidae > Heterohyrax > Heterohyrax brucei. The sequence goes on from CM053146.1 coordinate 95,222,856, forward strand.
ATACATAATATAATACTATAGAATAGAAAGCTATTAAAATACTAACAGAATTTACTATTGGTTATTATTCCTGTAAAAATGGACTAGATTTTATCGGTGACTATTTACATGGATGTTTGACTCAGCTTTCTGGCTCCTGAAATTTATCATATATTAAGTCCAGGTCTGTATAAACACTACCTGAGAAATCCAAATAATATTTTAACCAAATAGTAGGTAGTTGTTCTTGTGCTGTTAAGTCTGTTCTGATTCATAGTAATACTAAATGACAGGGCAGAACTACCCCATAGAGTTTCCTAGACTATAGTTAAGAGCTCAGCTGCTAATCAGAAAGCTAGCAGTTCAAATCCACTGGCTGATCTTCGGAAACCCTATGTGGCAGTTGTACACTGTCCTATGAGGTCGCTGTGAGTTGTAGTCTGTTTCACAGCAGCAGGTTTAATCTTGACTTGAGCAGATTGGCAGGTCTTTTGTCCTATAGTACTATTGGTATGGTTAAACTCCTATCCTTTTGGTTGGCAGCGAACACTTAACTGCTGTGCTTCCAGGGCTCACATTTATCTCAACACTTGTATATGGAACCACTGAAAATAGAAATAGTGTGTGGCAATTTTAAGGTTTCTTGTAGCCTTACAACAAAGCATTCAATTCCTTTCATTTCTTATGTTAACAGGTTGTCTAAGGGGATATGATCACACTTTAATGGCAATAATTATATCTAAAATAATAAAATTTCTGGTTTCTATGAATGTTGAAGTTATAATTTTCATATAAAGCTAATTAACTTTACCTTAAATTTAGGCTATTTATTAGTGAATAAATGAATTGTACTTGTTAATGATTTTTCAATATATTCTGAGTGTCAGAAATACTATAGAAGCTTTTTCCTCCAATTTGCTTTTCCATATTTTATTTTCCTCTTATTTTGCATTCTCGGAGTTGAATCAGGAAACACTGTGCGGTAGGTAATTGATCCTATCTATGTAGTTTAGCTTAATTTTAATTCTTAAAAATAACTATTTTTCAGTAAATGTTGATAGTTTTGCTGATTTGCCTTAACTATGAGGTAGCAATTAAGTATTCCATTGAAGAGGCTTTTGGAGGTCAAATTGATTTGAGATACACTAAAATAAAAGTAATTCTTTATTGCAGACTTGCTGGAGGACTTAAAATTACAAAGTATGTTATGGAGCTTCAAGATTTATTGGATGAATGATTTTATTATCAAACACTTTGGCTTATATACACACTCCTATTGTTGGAGTCTTAGTGATACAGTGGTTAGGAGCTTGGCTGACAACCAAAAAGGTGGCAGTTTCAATCCACCAGTTACTGCTTGGAAATGGTATTGGGCAGTTCTACTCCGGCCTGTAGGTTCACTTGGGTCTCTTCTGATTGTGCTGTTACAGGGATCGAAGGAATTCAAAGACCAAAGAAAAGTTCAGAGTTGTGAAAACTGTCTTCTTCCTGGTAGTTTTTCTCTGGAAAGCTGCAAGTGCGGTTGTGTGTTGGAATCCATGCAATTTTTTTTTCCTTTGATTATTGTTCAACAGTTTAACGTGAAATCTACTTTTAACCATATCTGAATGATTTGGAAGATATTAATTAAATAACTAATTAATTAAATAATAACTAATATCAGACTTACATGGAGTACTGTGAGAAACAGGATCCACTAAAGCAGAATTTGTGCACAAATACCTCAATTACTTAGTTATACAGCATATATTGATCTAACCTCAGATAATCTGTCATTGTCTGGAATATTTAAGAAATGCTTTTAACTGGATAAACATCTTTAGAGGAAAAATACTGGTGCAAATATGACACTTAACTATTTCTTCCAAAATGGACAAATGTTGTAAAAGTTAACAGAATATCTTAATGGAGACAGAAGCACTTGGAAGTTACAAAAGTATGTGTTATTCAAAGTTATATACTTACATTGTTTGTCATATTATTATGTTAAGCAAGATCCAATTAGGTAGTCCATGAAAAAAATAAATTCAGATTACACAAAGTTAATGTTAACCACTGTTTTAATTAAAAATATATACTTTATGGTATTTTAAATATAATCTTTATATGATAAAAAGAATGTTAATGAAAAAGACTCACTGTTGTAAATATTTTATTATTTATCAGAGTTTGTTAAAAGAGTAGAATAAATACATTTTATCAAAAGTTCTTCATAAATGAATTAATACTTCTCAGATATCAGGAAAGCTATCATTTCAGCTGTATTTAATAATAGAACTTAAAAACTTGCAGCAATGTAAAATATGATAGTTTTATTTTTAAAATATATCAAGTATATTTACAAATTAATCAGTCACAGTTACCTTCCGTTTGTGGAGTAGCATCTTGCATAATTTTTTGGTAACATTCATATTGAGCTATCATGATTTTATTTGTAGAACCACTCAATGTTTCATTCCCTTGGGTCTCTTCCTCTGATTGTGCCGTAACAGAGATCTAAGGAATTCAAACACAAAGAAAAGTTCAGAGTTGTGAAAAGCGTCTTCTTCAAGGTAGTATTTCTCTGTAAAAAGCTGCAAGTGCAGCTGTGTGTTGGATTGGTACATCTGCTTTCCAGGAAAATCACTGATTTTACCCATTTTCATGGCATAAATATTCTGGCCATGTCCAATGTCTAGCTACCAACAAGAAGAATTAAACAATGATGAAGTTTTGATGTGGAATGAGGCTATGGGAGCCATCTGCAGTACACTCTTAAAAATTAAACATGTGTTCTGGACTGCAGACAGAAATGTATTCAGGACTCAACTCTACTTGCTGGGTAAATGTAGGCAAGACGTTTAACCTACATAAGTGTCTACCTTCTTATTGTAAAGTGGGGTAAAACTGTGTGATGATAAAAAGGGAAAGTATCTTTTGGCACAGTGTAAACACTCAAAAAATGTGTTGCCATTTTTATTACCATATTTTAAAAGCCCAAGTAGTGACAAGTTCTGTACATTGCTGGTATATCAAAAATTGTATTGAATACTCACAGTAAAAGGTTTTGGATAAATTATGTATTCGTGTTCTTCCAGTTGAGTAGCTGAGTTTTAAGTATCATTTCTACTTCAATTTCTACATGCTGTTTTTCTTGTTTTATAATATGCAGCCGCATTTATCTCTCTTCACTTATCTGTCCTTCAGTTTTGCATTATTTATTCCTGTTAGGTATCTTCCATAAACTGTCATCTTTCTACTCTTATTCTTTTCCCTACATTCTTAAATTTTTAGCAAGAAATTAATGGAGTGTAACTTTCACCATCACCTTACTGCCCATTTAATCTTAATTCTTTTGTTCTTTGATTGATTTTAATTTTCTAAGGAAAGATTTATTCAGCAGTAACAAAGCTAACAAGTAACAGATGGAGAGTTAACAAAGCAAGAAAATTAACATTAAAAAAAATAACTCCTAAGGAAAAGTATAGAGACTTGCATAAATTTAGTATACTCAGATTTACACCTTGTTTGCAAATGAATGCAACAGAATCAGTCACAGTTCCTTAAATTACAGCAATCATATTTGTAAAACAAAGCAAAATCCAAACCCGTTGCTGTTAGTTCCATCTCATAGTAGGACAGAGTAGAACTGCCCCATAATGTTTCCAAGGAGTGCCTGGTGAATCGAACTGCCAGTCTTTTGGTTAGCAGCCACGGCACTTAAACCCACCAGAGTTTCAATGATTGGTAATGATTATTTATTAATTACTATTATTTTATTAATTTTAGAAAACCAATGTTCACCTGCACAACTTATTGGCAGGCTCAGTAGAGGGTCAGCTGAAGAAGCAGGAGTCTGTTTCTTGAATCCCTGTCTGTTCACTCGTGATAACACCTAAAAAGTGCAGGATTTGGGCTGCTCTTAGACAAGAGAATTCTTCAATTACAAATGCTGGAAGGAACGTAGTCTCGTTTTTTCTCTAACTTAGGTTTTTGTATTTTTTCTTGAATTTCTTTCTTTGAATCTTTGTGGGCTTTGTTTGGAAACATCATAGGAAAATGATTTGCTAGCACAGAGTTAGATGAGCTTATGTCTCTTCTCCATGTCTCCTACATATAATGAGGTAAGCACAGTTGCTGTTTTAATTTGAAACAGAGAAAAAGATGAATACAATAAAATCTTTCCATAAATTAAAAATAAAATTTGTAGGGTGTATGGCCCTTCCAGGATAGCAACTGTTATTAGTCATCTTTTATCTTCTCCTCCCGTCTGGTTCCAGGCGCGTGTGCATCCCAACTTACCTGCCTCAAACTGCCAGAAAGAGTACTTTTAATGCATATTTGATGGAATAGATGGAGAAATTAGTCAAAACTGCTGTATATGGTTCTCAACTGCCTTTTCATCAGTATACGAGGTCTGACAATCAGGTTCGCGAAAACTCATTCTTGAAAAAGTTCCTACATACCTCCTTGCTGTGTGTCACTGCGGTCACCTTCAAAGTGCTCCCACTGGAAGCCATGCACTGACACCAGCGCCTAGTCTACCCTGCAAAGCAATTTTGGAACTTTTTTTCTGGACTAGTCATCAGAGCTTTTGTGGTATTACCCTCGATGTCCTGAATGCCTTCAAAATGTCTTTCTTTCAGTATTTCCTTTACCTTCAGGTAAACAAAAAAGCCACTGGGGGCCAGACCAGGTGAGTAGGGAGGGTGTTCCAATACAGTTATTTGTTTATTGGCTTATGCAGACTTGCCACCATGCCACCCTGCTCCATGGCCATTCTAGAAAAAGTTCCAAAGTTGCTTTGAAGGACAGGCTAGGCGTGGGCTTTCGTCCGTAGCTTTCCACGGTGCACACTTCGAAGTTAACTGCAGTAATAGTCAGCAATGAGATATGTAGCACTTAGCACAATTATGTGGACTTAATTGTTGGACGTCGTATATAAATCAATAGTCAGAATCAGAGAAAAATTAGTAGAATGGAATCTGCTCTTTGATCAACCTAAATCAGAACCAACAAATATGATTGGAGACACTTTCTTTGGTATGTGTGACTGCTATACGGAGCCATCCCCCACTCCCTGCCCCTCACACTCTGATAATTACTTTTTTTCTGTTAAGGTACACTCTGTCTTAAGCATTTGTATCCTCTGACTTTCCGTATTCTGACCCCTCACTGCCTCCCCATCCTATAGTACCGGCTACGGAATTGAATACATTCACTGAAAAATAAATTATAGTTGTGTTGATTAAATTTAAAAATGTAACTAATTTATGCATCAAATAACAGCATGCAATTTTGTTACTAACCTTTATTCATTGTAAGCACAGGGAAGATACATTAAAGAAATTCATGCTTACCATAAAAATAGGCCAGAGAAACACAAAATACAAGATACAACTTTTCTCCATCATTAAAGCCAAAATGAAATGTGCTATATAATGCAAACTGCAACAGAAAATGAGAGAAATATAATTCATAAATATTTATGAAATACAGGTGGCTCTCAGAAGGAAATTTCTTTTAAAACTACACAGTTCTTTTAATTTAAGGGTTTGATTAGTATTTTTATACATAAGAAATGATAATAACATTATGGTTAAAATACTCAAAAGTTTAATTTAATAAATTTAATTTTAATTTAGTTACTCTTACACACAGCAAACCTTATATACATACTTTCAAGTAATTAGAAAACATCTTACTTTATTTGCCTTTAGAAAAAATGGGATTGTATGATAAAAATATCAACATAAAGATTTTCATACAAACATAAAAACACATTTGATAGATTTTATTATAAAGCTTCTTACTCTTATTTATAATTATTAATCTGCTGAATCCTCAGTAATATAAGGGGTTAATTGTTCTCAGGTACATTTCTTGAAAATTAAAATTCAAATCTCATATAAATGGCCTAATAATTTAATGGAAATTATTCTTCATGGCAGGAAATCAAGGTTTGGGTTGTTTTTCTTTATTGTTGTTGTTGTTAAAGTAGCATACACAAAAGATTCCCTAAGTCATCTACATTACTGAAATGATGTTTCAGGATTGTTACAATATCAAATATTTCTGTTTAAAGATTTCCAATGTGAGATACAGTTCTAAGTTAAGAAAAAATGACCTTTGAATGACAATAGCTGCTTGCCTCTTAATTCTAAACAAAAACAAGCATTGCTGAAGTATACTGTCTTACCAGCTAGATTCTTGAAAAACCTTCTTTGGCATTTATGAGACATGTGGTTTCATGACATAGCCTAAAAATTTAATCTCCACTTAACTGTGTCACAAAATATTTTTCAAAGGAGACAAAAGGCAAACAGAAAAAATCCAATCAATAGATATTTGCCATTGAGCTATGAGCATAGATTTAATTCTGTTTAAAAACTTGTCATTAATTTTGGTGTAGAAGTAAGGTTAGAGTAAGAATTTAAATACTCTTTTTCACATAGTGTGTTTGATTTTCTTACTGCATACATTGACAGCATAGCATTATTTACCGCACAGAATCTCTGCCATAGTTTTTGCTCACCAGTGACTCACCTAGAAGAAACTTTTTTTAAAAAAATCTTTTAGTCAGGCAAATATCTGAATTATGTTTTTTCTTCTATCAGGTATACTGAGTTTTTCTTAAGTGGCCTTAAGAAAAATGTAACCAAGAAATCAGAAAACACTGTATTTATTTTAAGTATGACTAAAGGTCCGCAGGTTAAATCCACCAGGCGCTCCTTGGATACTCTATGGGGCAATTCTACTCTGACCTCTAGGGTCGCCATGAGTTGGACCTGACTCAACAGCACTGGGTTTTTTGGGGGTATGACTAAAATGTAGCATTTGAATAGAAGAATAACAGTGAATCACCATTCCTGCAATTCAATAATTAATAAAGCCAAGTGCTGCTGAGTCAGAGTAATTAATGAGTTGATATATTTCACCAAGAGAAAATCTAGTTTTCCAATACTTACATGCGCAGTTGTCTCCAGACTTAAATCACATTTTCTCTTGGATCATGTTTGACATTCTCTTGAGGAATTTCTTGAAGTCAGAGGTCATGACCTGAAATATTGATTAATGCAATAATTTAATATTATCTAATGAACCCAAATTATTTCTATGATAAATTGAAAACATCAAGGTTAGAACCAGTAAAAAAATATTTTTATTAAGCCACTACAATTTTTTAAAATTTATTTTGTTTGATATATGTATTTAAATTACTAGGTATTAGGGTCTGCATTAAGCATAATTCTTTAGTGTGAATCATAGCTATATAATAAGAACAAAATTGTTTTAGGGGTAGAGCCAAGATAGAGGACTAGACACAGGACTCCTCAATTCCTTCTGAAAACTAAGACCTTGATTGATAATTGAACAGAACACTCTGGACACCCAGGGAGCCCTAGGATATGCCATAGGGTTGTTGGATTGGACTATATGCCACTAAATGGGATACTACTTCTCTCTGACAAAGCATGAGTACACTGACCCCCATTCCTGCTGACTTGCTGTTTGGGCGAACTGCAGATACTGACTCTTTTTTCTTTTTTGCTTTCTTTCTTATCTGGTAGGTGGGGGATAGCCTGAGCCAGCAAACATGCTGAACTGCAGTGCTAAAGTAAACAGCATACAGTGCAGCAGAGAGCCAGTGCACAGGATAGCTACATTTTGAGAGACTGGCTCCTGACTGAGAGCACCACTGCCCCCTCACCCATTTCTAAGCTCTGCCATAGATTCTGCTGCTTTGCAGTGGGAAGGGCAGCTCAGCTGAGACTCCACCTTGGTCTGCTGGGAGGCAGAGTCGCCCAACGGGAAGCCTCAGCAGGAGCTAATTCCAAAGCTGAGAAGCAGTGCCAGTCTGGAATGTGCTTTTCCAGCAGAAAGGCTGTGGTTAGCACAGTGTTACCTTATAGGTAGGGCCAGCCTGAGGATGGCAGCAAGGCCATAACCCTCCTCTACTTTGAACTACATCATAGCATCTGGGGACAGCCAAAGAGATGTTTTTGCTGCCAGCTTCAAGGCGAGGCCTGCCACACCTGACGGCATGATTGATTTTGGCAGCTGTTGGATAGCTCCTAAATTTTTAAAATAAGATTGCATGTAGAAATAACTGCTGAACAGCCTGGTGGCATCTCTCAGGCTTTACTGATCCACATCATAGGGTCGGTTGATGGCCCCCTAGTGTCTCCGTGAGTAGAATGCTGTCTTTGCCAGATGGGCAGAGCCTGCCACCCCAGAGACTCCACTGGAGCCAGCCACTAGAGTACACAGAGGTGTTTGGTGACTAACTCCCCTATCAGAACTATGCCTCACATCCTGTTGAGGTAACACAAGAGAAACTAAACAGCCTCTAGATGGCCCACAGGCAACAGTCCATGTCTGACCACTTAAAGAAACAGCCCACCATGCTCCTGAAAATTCCCAAAATAAAGAACCAAAAAACTTCCAAGATGAAGAAACTTTTCTGAAACTAGTGGAGGTCGCATACAAAAGAATTATATAAAGAACCCCTTTAGAGATTAAACAAAATGCAGCAGAGCAAAATGAAAAATTAAGCAAGCTATTTGAACTGATGGAGCAACAATGATCTGAAATCCATCAGATTAATAACAAAATTATAGAATTGGATAATTCAATCCAAAGCCAAAAAAGCAGAACTGAGAAAATAGAAGTCAGACTTAGTCACCTTGAAGACAGAGCAAATGACACCAGCATTTGTGAGGACAAATAAGAGAAAAGAAGTTTTTAAAAAATGAACAAGAATTAAGAAACATTTGAGACTCTGTTAAAAGGAATAATCTATGGTTCATTGGAGTTCCTGAACAGGAAAGGATAGCTGAAAACACAGATAACATTATTATTCAATTGCTGACAGAAAACTTCCCTGAAATTATAAGAGAACAAAGATATCCAAGATGTGTATCAAATGCCACAAAAACTAGACCCCAAAAGAAAGACACCAGGACACATTATAATCAGGTTTAATAAAATGAAACATAAGCAGATTCTCTTAAAGGCAGCAAGACTTAAAGCAAAGCTAACATTCGGAGGGAAACCCTGTAAACTTTCATATGACTTCTCAACAAGGAGGCAGCCAGATGACACATTCAAAGCCTTGAAGGAGAAAAACTTCCAACCAAGAGTTATATATCCTGCAAAACTGTCTCTCGGACATGAAGGTGAAATTAAGAGATTTGCAGATCAAACAGGAGCTTAGAGACTCTGTAAAAGTCAAACCAAAATTACAAGAAATACCAAAAGAAGCTCTTTGTTTGGAAACACAAAACCATTAAATGTATATTTAAGGAGGCAATTCAGGACACAGCATCTAGAAACCTACTCAGTTAAGGAAGTCATGAAACTCAATCAAAGCTACAATGTTAAGAGAATAGAACCAGTAATCATATCACAAAAATTATGACAACATCACACCAAGAAGAGGGATAAACTACAGTAGTTATACTCCTTTCAGATGGACTGGAAGTTAAAAAGATATGCAGACATTAAAATTGGGTTTAAGCTTAGAATATTAAGGGGGATCATAAAGGTAGCCACAAAGCACACTAACAATGCAGCATATCAAAACTAGAAACCTAATACAGGAGTCTCAACAACCACAAAACCACCACTGAAAAAGATGAAAAGTCAACCCATAAAGAACAGAATATTAAGAACAATGTAGAAAATACCAACACACACACACACACACACAAAACACATCAAAATGACAAAACTAAACACATACCTATCAAACATTATGTGGAATGTAAACAGACTGAATGCTCCAATAAAGAGACAACTTTATTGGATCAAAAGACACAACTTGTCTGTATATTGCTTACAAGAAACACACCTTAGACTTAAAGATATGAACAAACTGAAAATTAAGAAAGGAATAATATATACCAAGCTAACAATATACAAAGAAGAGCAGGTGTGGCAACACTGATCTCAGACAAAATAGATTTTAGTGTAAAAATCCACCATTGTGGATTGCAGCTATTTCTTGCTGCAAAGTTCAATATATAAGCAGGGTTTAACAATATTGAATATTTATGCACCTAATACCAAAGCATATAAATACATTGAACAAACACTGATTACATTGAAAAATGAGATAGACCACTCCACAATAATAGTCTTCAACACTCCACTTTCAATAGTGGACAGATCATCCAGAAAAGAGCTCAGTAAAGACACAGATCTTACTGTGACAATTAACCAGCTAGACCTCATTGATATATACAAAACTTTTAATCCATCAACAGATAAATACAACTTGTTTGCCAATACACATGGAACATTTTCCAGGATAGACCATGTGTCAGGACATAAAACAAATCTCAACAAAATCCAAAACACTGAATTATTGCAAAGCATCTTCTCAGACCATAAAGCCATAAAAGTGAAAACCAATAATAGAAAAAAATGTAGAAAGTGGAAACTGAACAAAACCTTGCTCAAAAAGTCGTGAGTTATAGAAGAAATCAAGGATGAAATAAAGAAATTTATGGAATCAAAAGAGAATGAAAACACATCCTACCAGAACCTATGGGATACATCCAAACCAGTGCTCAGAGGTCAGTTTATCTCAATAAATGCACATGTCTAGCAGAAAGAAAGGACCCAAAGCAAAAAATTAACCCTATAGCTTGAACAAGTATAAAGAGAGCAACAAGGAAACTCCTCAGGCACCAGAAGAAAACAGATCGTAAAGATTAGAGCAGAACTAAATAAATTAGAGAACAGAAGAACAATTGAAAAATTAACAAACTAAAAGTTGGTTTTTTGAAAAGATCAGCAAAATTGATAAACCATTGGCTAAACTTACAAAAGAAAAACAGGAGAGGAAAGAAATAACCCGAATAAAAAATGAGATGGGTGATGTTACAACAGATCCAAATGAAATTGAAAGTATCATAACAGAATACTACATAAGACTGTATTCTAACAGATTTGAAAACCTAAAGGAAATGGACAAACATCCAGATTCATATCATCTACCAAAATTATCACAAGGAGAAGTAGAACAACTTAATAAACCTGTAACAAAGGAAGAGATTGAAAAAGCCATAAAAAAACAACAACCAAAAAAGTCCTGGCCAAGATGGCTTCACTGGAGAATTCTACCAAACTTTTAGAGAAGAGTTAACTCCAATACTACTAAGATTATTTCACAGCATAGAAAGGGAGAGAGTACTCCTAAATTCATTCTATGGAGCAAGCATAACCCTGATACCAAAGCCAAGGAAAGACCCATAAAAAATCAACATTACAGACCAATATCACTCATGAATCCAAATGCCAAAATCTTCAACAAAATCCCTATCAGTGGAACTCAACAATATATCAAAAACATAATTCATCATGACCAAGTTGGATTCTTATCAGGGATAGAAGCCTGGTTCACCACCAGAAAAACAATTAATGTCATCAATAACACCAGTAACGCAAAAAATAAGAATCAACTGATTTTGTCAATTGAAGAAAAGGCATTTGATGAAGTCCAATACCCATTCATGATAAAAACTCTCAGCAAAACAGGCATAGAAGGGAAATTCCTCAATGCAATAAGGGGCATCTATGCAAAGTCAAATGCCTACATCATCCGAAGGGAGAGAGACTGAAAGAATTCCCCTTGGAACAGGAATGAGACAAGGATGCCCACTCTTACCACTTCTATTCAACACTGTACCAGCAGTTCTGGAAAGAGCAATTAGACAAGACAAAGAAATAAAGGGCATCTGCATTGGCCAAGAAGTAAAAAAATCTCCCTATTTGCAGATGACAAGATTGCATATGAACAGAATCCTAAAGAATCCATAAGTAAATTACTGGAACTAATAGAAGTTCAGCAAAGTATCAGGATATAAGATAGACATAAGTAAATCAGTGAATTCCTTTATACCAACAAAGAGATCATCAAAGAAGACATCACCAAATCAATACCAAACCAAAAAAGTCAAACCCACTGCCGTCAAGTCAGGTCTGACTCATAGTGACCCTAGAGATCAGAGTAGAACTGGCCCATAGAGTTTCCAAGGGATGCCTGGCAGACTTGAACTGCCCACCTTTTGGTCAGCCAATTTAGCATTTAACCCACTATGCTACCAGGGTTTCAACTTACTATAAAATACCCAGGAATAAATCTAACTAGAGAAATAAGAGACCTATACAAAGGGAAGTACTAGACTTTACTGCAAGAAACCAAGAAAGAATTACATAAATGGAGAAACCTACCCTGCTCATGGATAGGAACACTTAACATTGTGAAAATGCCTGTTTTACCCAAAGTGATCTAAATATACAATGCAATTCCAATACAAATTCCAGGGACATTTTTTAATGAGATGGAGAAGCAAATCACCAAATTTGTTTGGAAAGGGAGGAAACCCTGGATAAGCAAAGCGCTACTGAAGAACAGGAACACAGTGGGAGGCCTCATAGTATCTGGCCTTAGATGTTGTTATGTTGCTGCGGTAGTCTAACAGCCTGGTACTGTACAAAAAGAGACATATAGAAAAATGGAACAGAGTTGAGACCTCGGAGATGCCAACATCCTCTTACGAACAGTTGATATTCAATAAAGGCCCTAAGATTGTGAACTAGAGCAGAAAGTCTCTTTAACAAATGGTGCTGGCAAAATTGGATGTCCATCTGCAAAAAGTTGAAACAAGACCCATATCTCACACCTTACACAAAAACTAACTCAAATTGGAAAGAAGATTTAAATATCAAACCTAAAATGATAAAGATCACACAAGAAAAAATAGGGTCAACAATGGAAGCCTCACTACACAGCTTAGACAGACTTCAAAATGTGACAAAACATGGCCAACAGAAGAGAATATAGAGAAATGTGAACTACAAAGAATCAAACACTTTTGCTAATCCAAAAACTTTACCAAAAAAGTTAAAAGACCACCTACAGAATGAGAAAAGAATATTTGGCAACCACATGTTGGACTGACATCTGATCTGCCTCCCTAATCTACAAGATACTGTAAAATATGAACAAGAAAAAGATAAGTAACCCAAATAAGTGATGGGCAAAGGAGATGGACAGACACTTCACCAAAGAGGACATCCAGGCAGCCAAAAGACACACGAGGAAATGCTCAAGATCATTAGCTATTAGAGAAATCTAAATCAAAATTCTAATGAGATACAATCTCACCTCAACAAGCTTGGCTATGATCCAAAAAACACAAAATAACAAATGCTGGAGAGGCTGTGAAGAGATTGGAACTCTCTTACAGTGCTGGTGGTATTGCAGAATGGTACAACCTCTTTGGAAAGCAATCTGGTGCTTCTTTGCTAGATATAGCTATGCCATTTGATCCAGTAATCCCACTGCTTGGAGTATATACTACAGACTCAAGGGCAGTCACAGGAGCAGGTACATGCACGTGAATGTTTATTGTAGCACAGTCCACAATAGCAAAAAGATGCAATCAACCCAGATGCCAACAACAGATGAATGGATAAACAAACTTTGGTACATATACTCAATGAAACACTATGCAGTGATAAAAAAAAAAAAAAATGATGATTTTACAAAGCGTTTCATAACCTGGTTTCAATTGGAAGACATTATGCTGAGTGAAATCTGTCAGCAGCACAAGGACAAATATTGTGTGAGACTCCTACTAAAAGGACTTAAAAATAGACTCATGTACAGAACTAAAGACTGATGGCTACAAGGGATGGGAGAGAGGGAGGGGGCTGGTCACAAATTAGATAGTTGATAGAAATTTGGCTGGGTGAAAATGGTGACAGCACACAAGAAAATGAAGACCAACTTAACCGGACTTCAAAAAAACCGAAAATTTCTAATTTTAACTCAATATTGCAAGGATAGAGTAGCAGGTGCGGGTGTCTGAGAACCATGCTCTCAAGGGACGTGAAGGCCAACTGGAAGAAAGAAAGTCTTCTGCACCCCATACTGGTGTATGGCATGTGGGGTCTTAAAAGCTAGCAAGCTGCCATCTGAGGTGCACTAAATGGTCCCAACTCATACAGAACTGACAATCACTGAGACCCACAAAGACACGAGGGAAAAAGAGCCCAGAAGATAGAAGGACCCATGTGAATGGGTGACTGTATCACCATGTAAGCAGAAGAATCAAATGGTGCCTGGCCACCACCAAAGACAGCCGTGATGAGGCACACAGTGTCGAGTCCCAGTGGCAACACAGGAAAAAGATGGGTGCACCTCAAAAACTCCACTAAAAGACTGCAATTGGTGGTCTGGAGGGCTGGGAGTTACCCTGGGAACATGGCCCCTAGACCTGCTGCTGCCCCTGCCCAGAAAACATTACTGAGGTCACCTCTTCAGATAAGAATGGACTGGACTTGGGGACACAAAATGACCGTATGGTGTATGTACTTCATGGTTCTATGCATCTATAGGATGCTGTCCTACTGGCCTCTAACTAGAAGGGAGAGGAGAGGATGGAAAGGAGGGGACTGGAGATGGTTAAGAGAATATGAAATATATAGAACGAAAAGAAGAACTGTGCTATTACTGGGCAAGGAGAGCGGAAGGAGCTGCAGATAGGCTGGCATGCAAATTATTTTGAAATTGTATATATTTTCTTTGATTACAGATTTTAAGAGTAACTGTGTTGTTGGCACATAAAATTGTTGAGTTTTAAATATATTTATATTTTTGCTTTTTGTGTAGGAAACTGAAATATTTATATCAGGTATTTTATAGAGATATAATCTGAGTAAATAAGTATATTGATTTTATCTATATCTATGTAATCTGGAGTCCCTGGATGCTGCTAACTGTTCCTGTGCTCAGCCTCTAGCCTGAAGGTTGGAGTCTATCCAGGGATATCTCAGTAATCTGCTTCTGAAAAATCGGCCATTGAAAATCTTGTGGAGCACAGTTTCATGAGGATTCCCATGAGTCAGAGTGGACAGTAGTATACACAAATAGTTTTCTATAATTTTAGAATAATTCTAGATCAAGCCATAAATTTGATTTTCTATTCTCAATAGATATTTAAGTATTATCCTCTATGAATAGAAAGAGAAGAGCCCTGGTGGTGCAGTGGTTAAGCATTTGGATGCTAATCGAAAATTGGCAGTTGGAATGCATCAGCTACCCAGTGGGAGAAAGATGCAACGGTGTGCTTCGGTAAAGATTTACAGCCTGGGAAACCCTAGGGGCAGTTCCACTGTGTCCTACAGGATCGCTATGAGTCCAAATTCTACTCTGTGGCAATGAGTGATAGGTTTTGAATAGAAAAAAAAAAAGTAAGATATTTTTGTGTGCATATTTATATCTTAGAATTGAAAATAGTTAGTTTTAATGCACTTCCTAAACTCATCATATTGATAATTTACTTTGATTTTGTGCCTTGGAATGTGAAACTCAAACAGTTGAAAGTCCATCATCACAGTCCTTTCTCAGATGCGCGTTTCTTACCTGTAACTAGGGGATGATACTGCATACTTTACATATTTATTATGATGACTGTGATGTTGAGTGTATCAAGGGATTGTGAACAGTTCCTGATTCAAGTTATACTCTGAAGGAAATTCTCCTTCCAGTGTAATTAACTTGTCGAGATGACAATTTATCAGTATTTTTTAGATTGGCATGAAAATGTACTCCACCGAGTATATATACAAAAAATATTATATCTTCCCACCAGGCGCTCCTTGAATACTCTAGCGGGCAGTTCTACTCTGGCCTCTAGGGTCATCAGATCCCACTCGACGGCGCTGGGTATTACATCTTTAATCACAGATATATTTTACTTAGTTTTAAACCAATTATTCAAGTAACATCACCTTGTGAATAATTGTTCATTTTGCAAAACAGTGTCATTTAGCTCCTACATCACTTAATCCATCCCTAAAAATGGAAAGATATTATTTTTCATTACTATTAAAGTAAATTTGCTCTTGCATATCACTCATTATCTAGTGCTCCATGAAGAACATGACACAAAATAAGCACTCAAGAAATTTTTGCTAAAACAATGAGATAAATTTTAAGTAAATGACTGATTAACATGGAATTAAGATTTATTTATTTGTAATTGGCTACTTAGCTTCTATTTTCTACAAACATTTTCTCATAAATTCCCTTACTACTTTTAAAATAATCAGTTTGTCAGGCTGAATTCAGCCAGAGAGTTACACTTCAGTGTGGAAGATTAAACGTTATTGCTAAATATACAGAAATTGTTGCAGTGATTCCCTCATCTCAAGGGTTATATTTTTTATTATTGTTAATTACCATCGAGGTGACTGAGTCAGTGCATCCTTAAGTATCATAGAATAAAACGGCTCCTGGTCCTGTGCCATCCTCACAATTACTGGTGTGTTAGAGCTAGCGGTTGCAGCTCTTGTGTCATTGAGAATTTCTCTTGTTTTCATTTGACACCCTACCAGATAGGATGTCCTTTCTGTAGCTAATTAATATAGAGCAACCTATATTTGAAAAGTTACAAAAATATTCCAAGTCCTTTATTCAGATATATTTGTTGTTACATGTGGTTGTGTTTTTTTGTTTTATTTTTGTTATTGTTGAGAATATATATAGCAAAACATGTACCAAGTCATGTACCATTTAGTACACTGATTACATTCTTCAAGTTGTGAAATTATTCTCATCCTCCCTTTCTGAGTTATTCCTCTCTTATTAATGTAAACTCACTGGCCCACAAAGTTCTCATTCAAATATCTGAGTTGTTCTTGTCAATTTAATCCCATATAAACAGATCTTAAAAGAGAATAATGTTCAAGGCAGACATTTCTTACTAGTAGAGATAAATATTGCTAGGTTTTGACAAGACTTCAAGGGATATTTTTGGTTCACGTTTCAAAGACTATCTCAGGGCAGTAGGTTACCAGCCCAGTTCAGTGAGTCTCCGTGGCTCCAGATGTCTAGACTCCATGAGATTTGAAATTCTACTCTATACTTTCCTCCTTCTGATCAGGATTCTTTTATAGAATCTTCATTGTAATTTTGTTATAAATATTTGTTGCTTTCTGTTAGACAGAGGCAAATCCCTATCAATAAATTTTCATTTATTTAGAATGGTTGAAAAACTTGGCAATTTAACAAATATTTTAATTCAATTTCAAAGAACTGGGATGCAATAAAATCATTTTTAATTTAAATTATCCATTAATCTTATTTGAACAATTATCTTTATAAGATCATTTATTGGAATATATTATTATTATCATGTATTTGTGTATTATTATTCATGTATTCATATATTACTATTATTCAATTACTTTGCTGATGCTGTTTCTCAAAGACAAAAAACATAACAGCTCAAGTGATCTTTGCACTCTCTGTGACTGGTGGTTATTAAATGTTTGCTGGATCAAGGAATAAGTAAATAAATGAAAAAGTGTATCAAGAAACTACTTTTGGATCCAAAGTCACAATGAAGACTAATCAGAACTATTAAATGTTATTTTCTTTATTAGAAGCTTTTAGCTAGTGCTTGAATCTGTACTAACAATGAATATATATATATATATATATATATATATATAAATCCAAACTCTCATATAAGCATGTTTACTTTCTTACCAAATAAGGTCTTAAAAAGTATTTCAGTTATTCACATTCTCTTACTGGTAGATACTGAATAAACAGTAATTTACTGTGTTGAATTTGGAGGTATAAAGGCTAAGCTAGAATTAATACGCTGGTAGTTCATATTTAAAATATTAGTAACTCATTTATTTCTCTGTACTTCACCTAACATTAGTAGTTGTATTTATTGCTTATCTAATAAGCTCAGTGTTGCAGAAGTATTTTAGTAAACTATCTTAAATAAATAAATTAGTGAGGCAGCAATAACTTCAGAGGATTTTATCCAACTTAAAGCATTTATCAATGCAAATAATCTAGCTTTTGTTGCTTTCCTTCTCCACCTTATTCTCTAGTAATCTAGATAATGTCCTGTTAGGTGTAAGGTCGTATTTTGTCTTCTGTACACAAGTACCATTCCAAATCAGGGGGGCAGACAATGGCCCCTGGATTCACTAAGAATGGGACAGCAAGTTTGGGAATCAGCCTTGGAATCCACGTGTTTGGAGACCTGCCCACTCCACAGAATTTTAGCAATGTTGTTTTAAGTGGTGATCTAATTTAATTGAGTTGTCTACACTACAAAGAACCTGTCAAAGTTTCTCTGCCAGTAGACACTTATGGAAAGTTGTAGTTATGGAGGAATTACCCTTTTTACCAAGTTCTTTAGGTAATTAATGGTGAGGTCATGAGTCGGCATGAATAGGCATGTATTTGCCATGGCAAATACATCTACATGTCACCTTAGATTTCAGTCTGGTATTGGTAGATGGAATGGCAAGATTAGTCTCAGAAGTATGTTGAGTTGTAATCTTTATTTAGCTCATTGGTTCTTTACATATTCCCTCTAATTGAGTTATTCAGCAATTTGTTCTTTCTTCTGAATTTAGAGTTTTCAAAATTTATCTTTGCTAAAATACACTCAACTAACAAAAGCTGTCAGTCAATTTACTGGATATCTCTTTAAAATTTACTGAAAACCAACTTGCAAGTTCTCTCACAAAATATAGTAGTTCCCATTCGATTTTGAAGACAGACCAAGTAAATGAGGAGGCCAAGTTAAGTGATTAGGTCTTCCAGTGCTTTAGATAGGGAAACAATTTCCTAAAAACTGGGACAGATTTAATTTTTATTCTTAAGTGGATTGGTAATTATGGTGGTACTAGAAGTTACTTGCATTTCTATGTCTTGCTTCTAGCCTCATGAATCATATCAGTATTACTATGCTCATTTCTCAGAACTAAACAGAATGAAATATTTGTTCCTGCTACTAAAAACAAGACAATTGTCTGTATCTATAATGCAGAAATCTTGTTATATAAATATTCTCTATACTTCTTGCCCAATGAGTCTTTTACATTAAAGTGAAAATGATGTATTTCATCAAGGAAAGACCTGGAAAAATGAAGGCTGTCTTAAGAACCACAAATGCATTTTGAAATACTGCTATCTAGTCACTCAGGGCTTTATGTAACTTATTCTGATTCCACTTCCCAAATCACCCCAGGCCAACTATTTTTCCTCCTAAATTTACATTTCCAAATCCATACATTTTAAGACAACAATGTTCTTGGCTTACTGTAGCATAGAAGCATACTTTATATAAAAATCATGAGTAGGTGTCAATCAATACTAGCTTATAAAGTCAAAACACAAAAAATACGAATGCTGCAAATGTATACCAGTACCTTGGGAATCTACTTTTCACTTTCTCAAATTTTTATTTTCCTGAAATAAATTTTTCATGAATTTGTTTTTCTTTAAGGTATGAAGTTAATAATTCTAGGCCTGAGTTTTAACTCTGTCATTCACTGAACTGGGACAAGTTAATAGCCTTCCTGAGCACCTCATTTTAAAACTCAGGAGCAGAATAATATAATTTGAATCTTGAGTAGAATTCAAAATTTGTATGACAAGAAAACAGTAGGTGGCACATGGTAACATATTTTTTTGCTAAAAAGTAGGACAAATTCTAAACGAAGATGAAATGAACACACAGAGTCATTATTCCAGAAAGAACTGGTGGATGTTCAACTATTTCAAGAGGTATCATAGGATCAGGAACTGTTGGTACTGAAGGATGAAGTTGAAGCTGCATTGAATGCACTAGTGAAAAACAAAGCTCCAGGAACCGATGGAATATCAAGTGAGATGTTTCAACAAATGGATGCAGTGCTGGAAGTGCTCACTTGTCTATGCCAAGAAATTTGAAGGACAGCTACTGGCCAACTGACTGGAAGAGATCCATATTTATTTATACCTATTCCCAAGAAAGGTGATCCAACCAAATATGGAAATTATTGAATAATATCATTCATGTCACATGCAATTAAAATTTTGCTCAAGATCATTCAAAAGTGACTGTGACAGTATATGGATAAGGAACTGCCAGAAATTCAAGCTGGATTCCTAAGACGATGTGGAACCAGGGATATCATTGCTGATGTCAGTTGGATCTTGGCTGAAAGCAGGGAATACCAGAAAGATGTTTACCTGTGTTTCACTGACTATGTAAAGGCTGTGTGGATCATAACCAATTATGGATAATACTGTGGAGAATGGAAATTCCGTAGCACGTCATTGTGCTCATGGGTAATCTGTGTATGGATCCAGAGGCAGTCATGCCAAAGAACAAGGGTGTACTCCTTAGTGTAAGGTGAGGAAATATGTGCATCAGGGTTGCGTCTTTTCACCATACCTTTTCAGTCTGTATGCCGGGCAAATGATCTAGGAAGGTGGACTATATGAAGAAAAACAGGGCGTCGGTGTTGGAGGGAGCCTCATTAACCAGCTGCATCATGCAGACAATAACAACTCTGCTTGCTGGAAGTGAAGAGGATTTGAAACACTTACTGAGGAAAATCAAAAACCGCAGCCTTCACTATCAACAACAAAAACCCTCACAACTGGGTGAGTAAGCAACACCATGGTAAATGGAGAAAGGATTGAGGTTGTCACTGGTGACATTATCCTTGGTTCCACAATCAATGCCCATAGAAGCAGCAGTCAGGAAGTCAAAACATGCATAGCACTGGGAAAATCCATTGCAAAGGACTCGTTTAAAGTGCTAAAAAGTGGAGATGTCACCTTGAAGACTAAGGCACACCCAACTCAAGTCATAGTATTTTCAATCACATCATATGGATGTGAAAGCTGGACAATGACTAAGGAAGACAGAAATATTAATTCCTTTGAGCTGTGCTGGAGAAGAATATTGAATATACTACTGACTGACAAAAGAGCCAATAAATCTATTCTGGAAGAAATACATCTACAGTACTCCTTGTATGCAAAGACAGCAAGATTGTATTTCATATACTTTGGACATGTTGTAAGGAGGAATCAATCCCTGGAGAACATTATGTTTGGTAGTGTGGAGAGTTGACGAAAAAAGAGGAAGACCCTCAATGAGACGGATCGACGCAGTGGCTGCAATGATGGGCTTAAGCATAAAAACGAGTGTGGGCGCGGTGCAGAACTGGGCAGTGTTTCGTTCTGTCATGCTTAAGGTCACTGTGAGTCAGAACTAATTCAACAGCACCTAACAACAAACCCCAAATATCCTTGAAACCAAGTTTCCCCTGTTTATTCTGGCTTAAGAATACTTTCCCTAGATTTTCTCACCAATAGCCCAAAGGAGTTTGTGTTTGAATTTCAGACCGTGAAGTTGTAGACAATTTGACAAAATTAATTTTATTTTTTTAGATGGAAATTCAGGGGTAAGTATCCAGATCCACCACACTGTACCCCACCCTACTCCCTAAAACTCAACCTTCACATTCTGTCTTCTTTTAGCCCTAGTCTTACTTTTGAAAGGCCATTTGGGGAAAGTTTAGTTCTCCCTTCTCCATTCCAGAAAGCTCACATTAGAAAAGCAAACATACTTCTTCAGAAGCCTTTTGCCAGACTTTACAGAGTGGAATCTGATAAGTACATTTAGCCTAAGCTAAACTTAGTGCCATTGCTGTTGGAATAGTTTTAAGACTTCTGGGACCAGAAATACACGGTTCCTGAATTTTTGGATACGTTGCAGTTTGATCTTCTTTGGATTTAACAGAAGAAAACCTAGCTAAATTTTTTTATAGGTATGGAGTGATAAAAATTTCAAGACATGCTAAGAAATGACTCAGATTCAACAGCGCATAAACCCAACAAGGTAATCATGAAGTAATAAAAGAGAAAATTATATTTAATTCATCAAAATTCTATGGCAGACCTAGTGTATCTAATAGTCAACTTTAAAAAGTCAATTAAAACTCTTGTAAATCCCCGAGAAAGTATTATATTTTCAAAGAGATAGTGGAATTTAATTACAATACCTATTAGATTCCAGAAGCTATGAAAATGTACATTATTAATATTATTTCTTAGACTAATGTTACAGTTTTCCTTTCTTGTAGTCTTGAAATTAAGGAAGCAACATCCAACTGATATGTAATAATTAGCATAACAGAGGGCCAATACTTGATACCAGATACTGTTAAAGAAAGCTATTGTGCTGGCGACAAATACAAATTAGACTTCCTGGTTTTAAAACTCAACTTAGCCACACATTATAGTAAGTTAGCTACTTCTGTAGTCACAGTTATCCGATCTCATAATACATAGTTTCTAAACCAAAAGGCTATTGTGAAACAGCCATCCCACAGAGTTTCCAAGGCATTGCTGGTGGACTTGAACTGCTAACCTTTTAGTCACCTGTCATTTACTCACTGAGCCACCAGGGCTCCCCAAGTGAGATAACATACATAAATTTCTAGAACTCAACAAATGTTAGCTTTTATCTGAATAGAGGAGTTGTGATAATTTTAGAAACGTGAGCAAACCTATACAGGTCTTAGGAGTCTTGGTGGTACAATGGCAACCCTGGCAGTGTAGGAGCTAAGTGCTGACACTGCTAAACAAAGGGTCAGCAGTTCAAATTCATCAGACACTCCTTGGGGCAGCTCTACTCTGTCCTATAGGGTTGCTATGAGTTGAAATGGATTGTATGGCAATGGGTTTGGTTGTTTTGGTTTGATGGTGGAGTGGCTAAGTTCCTGGCTGCTAACCAGTAGTTTGGCAGTTGGAACCGTCCCAGTGGTTCTGAGGCATAAAGTCCCTCCCATAAAGATTACAGCCTAGAAAAACCACATGAGGCAGCTCTTTTCTGTCACGTGGAGTTGCTACGTATTGAAATCAACATGACTACACTTAATAACAACAACATACAAATTTTACTTTATTTGTAAATTACTATAGCATTGTTAGAGAAAATCAACCTTGTATTTTAAGGTGGTTGTCATATGCATCTTGAGGTTTTTTTTTTATTGTCAGCGTAAGTAATATGATTGTTTTTTATTGTCACTTAAATATGAAGTAAAGCAAGTGCTTGTTGTTGTTGCTAGGTGCTGTCCAGTCAGTTGTGACTCACAGCAACCCTATGTGCCACAGAACCAAACACGACCTAGTCCTAAGTCATGTTCACAATCGTTGTGAATCATTGTTGCAGCCATTGTGTCAGTCCATCGCACTGAGGGTCTTCCTCTTTTCTGTTGACCCTCTACTTTCCCAAGCATGATGTCCTTCCCCGGGGACTGATCTGTCCTGTGGGAACAAATCTAGTCAATATAGCTGCATATTTCTTAATACTGAGCCTATATAAGCTGAAAGTCTACCAATTCTTTTGGTAAATGTTGTTATCAAACAGTCATGTCTTAAAGAGTATAACATGCTAATCCAATTAAAAATAATGTAAACTTGCTAAATTTGACATTAATTTTAAGTTGTCTATTGCTAAAAGTCAGAATTGACTTGACAGCAATGGACTTGGTTTGGTTTTATAACACTCACTATTAAAGTTATGCTGGATTGATCTATCATCTTTCTATCTGTCCCTCTTTGCCTACTTCCTTATCTAAGGAACATTCCAGGTTGAATACTTCAATAGCTATTAACAAGAGATTATTTTGCGATTAAATTTGGCACTTCATTTTATACTCTGAAGTACTTAATCATGAAAATAATTTTCCTATTGTGGGCATAATTAGTCATTTTCCGGTGATTTTGGTCAGTCTCATTTTATTTGACGGAGGCAAGTGGCCAAAATCTTGGCTAATTAGTAAAAGGTGGAGAGAACCAGAAAAAAAAATGCTTTGAACCTGATGGAACATTCTCTCCAGGAGATCCAGTATGGAAAGAATTAATTGCTCAAAGAGCACAGAAACAAAACACATCCTTCCAGCTCTTTGCGCTAAGAACTTGACACCTATTTCCCTTCTACACAGTCAGAAGTCAACTTCTGTGAACATGCTTTCTTCCACCAACAACAAAATTAGAAAATATGTAATTCTGCTGCAATTTTTACTTTAAAGTTATGTAGTTGTACATCATCAAACTCATCGTATTCTTGTCATGTAGGGCTTTGAGGTTCTTCATTTTCAAACTCCTCCCATTCCTCTTTAAAAACAAAACAAAACAAAACCACCTTCTGTTTTACATGTTTAGAACTCTTTTGATTGGTAAGCAAACTTTTATAAATTTACTTTATAAATGAATAAATTGTGCTTTAAGTGAAAGTTTATAATCCAACTCAATTTGGTATACAAAAACTTGCACACACAATGCTATGTAACTTAGTTGCTCTGCCAAACTCGTGACAGCACACTCCTCCTTTCCACCCTGTGTTTGCCCCTGTCCATTCAAGAACTCCTGTTCACCTCCACTGTCTTATCTCACCCATGGACAAGAGCTGCCCAGATAGCCTCATGTAGCTACTGAAGCCAAGCAGCACACTCTTTGCCAGTATCATTTTATGTTTATGGTACAGTCCAATCTTTGTCTGAAGAGTTGATTTCAGAAATGGTTTCAGCTCTTGCCTAACAGACAGTCCAGGGTCCACGTCTTCTGGGGACCCTCCAATCTGCTGGATCATGACGTCTGATTTTTTTTCTTTTTAAAGAGAGTTCTAGTCCTGCACACTCATTAGGAAAACTAAATTTCCTCTGACATTTGTTTTCACAACTTGCTTTTCCATTCATTCATGAGAATAATATATTTTCTTTAAGGAATACATTTGAGTTTCTAAAAAAGCAACCAGATACAGAGCTAAGGCAAAGAATTTAGTTATGTACTTATAAAATTTTCCTTAGTTTTAGGTATCTATATTGTTTTATCTTTTTTCTTAAATCAGTGATGTAAAAAAAAATTTGACTAGTTTTTATTTCATCTTCTTGTAAATGTCTAAAACTGACAATTTATATAAAAATGTAAGTCATTTCATTTGTAAAATGTTTCAAATCAGCTATTACAAACCATAAAAACAAAGAAATACAGAAAAATTAGTAAGAAACAATGAAGAAATTACTGGTTTCATTTATTCTAGGAAATTAATCTAGGTTAAACATTTTATATGCTAAACTATTTCCCTTCTAAAGAGTTATTACCATGTAAAAGTAAAAAAAGAGAGGAAGAGAAGGAGGGAAGGAAGAAAAGAGAAAAGCAGGAAGGGAAAAAAAGCTATGTATGTGTCTCAGTTAAATGCATATTTTATTCTAAATTGATACTGCATTCTACTGTTTTTATTAAACAAGCAAATATATGTAGATGAAATTGAAATTTGTTTCTCTGCAGATCCTTTGTTTCTTATAACCATTAGCCATAATTCCATCTTAGCAGTTTTTAATATATTCATTCTTTTATCAGGTCATTTATTTAAATGTATTTATTTAGGCCCTAGTGTATTCCAAAAGCTTTAGAATTTCTTCCCTCAGAAATAGACAACTTGGTAGGGGAAAATGTTGTTACTGTGTGTTGTTGAGTCAGTTCCAACTCATAGTGATCCTAGAAAATCCTAAAACCAAACCCAGGTCCATTGCATCAATTCTGACTCACAGTGACCCTACGGGGCAGAGCAGAGCTGCTCCATAGAGTTTCCAAGGAGCAACTGGCCGATTCGGGCTGTCGACTTTCTGGTTAGCAGCCATAGCACTTAACCGCTGTGTCACCAGGGTTTCCTGGAGAACACAGTGAAACTGCCCCATTGTGTTTCCCAGCTTGTAACATTGACCAGCGCAAGCTGCCACATCTTTCTCCCGTGGGTCATTACGCCACCAGGGATCCTCACAGGAATCCCTCAAAAAAAGAAGAAAAGAAAAAGAAAGGAAACAATCCTGTTGTCACGGAGTAAATTCTGACACACAGTGACCCTGTGAGACAGAAGAGAACTGCCCCAGAGGGTGTCTGAGGAGTGACGACTGAATTCGAACTGCCAGTGGCTTCGTTAGCAGGTGTAGCTCACCATAGCTCTTAACTGCTGAGCTACAGGACTCAGACAGCCAGAAAAAAAGGAGGTATCTACAGAGAGAATATGACGCTCAGAGTTGCAGGAAGCCAATACTTTGGAAGTGTCAGGTGCTTGAGGGCTGCACAGGGCATGAAGGATTGAAGTTGGTCTGTCCACAAAGATAAATTAGCAAATTAGAAACAGTCTATTCTGTCACTTTGAGTGGTTTTGATTTACTGTTCTAGAATAGACTCTCATTTTGAATGCCTGCTGGGATTGAGGAGTAGTGGCATCCTGGACTGCTGTACTGAGCAATGTTAAAGGTCAGTCTAGGCCTGGTGAGAAGTAGGAACCTGATACTCTAGCAGTGTCTGCCATGGGCACCCTCTTGAGACAGAATGACATGTAGTCCATGTATTTGTTAAACCTACTGTAAAAATGGACAATAACTGTAGGAGAATAAACCATTACAACAATACAAGAAGATACTTGCTTTCAAAGGTAGGAGGATGAATTCAAAAAGGCAACATGGGGACTTGTAGATAGGCCACTCAGAGGTTTCCTGTGGTGAGACAAGTAATCAGAAGGGCTGATACTAAGGAGAAAAAATCTAGTAGTTGCAATGGAGAGGAATATTTGAAAGTAACAGATATTAAAAAGATTTAATTTATAAGAATCTGAGAAATTAATGAGTGTAGGCATCCTAACAGATTGCGCAGATTTGAACCTGGGTGTCTGAATAGATGTTCCAATCACTAATACAGAGAATGGAGAAGAAAAGTAATGAGGGTGATAGTTGGGGGAGGACGTCTGAGTAAGTGCAGACAATTAGAAGGATAAAGTGTCTCGCAGTGTCATCTACACAGTTCTTGAGATCAGCAAAAGGAAATCCAGAAATAGAAATTTCAGAGTCATCAGCATATAATGAAACTGTGGTTCAACTATGATGATGTTTTGTCCAGAAGAATTGTCTATACTGGGAAGAAAGTTGATGAGTATATTCTTAGCCACACACCTCTGAGTCAAATTAGAGCCCATGAGAGTGCTGAAGGAGTCAGAGTGCTGGAAGAATTCAAAGCCAGAATTAGCATTGGCAGAGAACAGAGGATAGGACTTTCTGTGGGCAAGGAGTTTGTGTGAGTAAAGGTAAAGGTACGGTCGGTGAGGAACTTGAGATTCCTTGGGGACTTCAGGAGTGGAAACCTGGAAATGTGACTTGAAGTCTTGGCTAGGTACACAAATCCCATGATGCTCTTGGTGAACTGTTCATTTTGCACATACCAAAAGCAGTTTATTTTTAATTATTTATCCCTGTGACTAAGTCTGGCTTGTAATTTAAAAATAGATTTTCCAGTGCAAAAGAAGTTGCACAGGAAGAAGCTCCTTGCTGAATTAAGGTTTGCTTAAGTGAGAACTGCTGCTGAAGAACAACACGTTCCTTGTGAAAAAAGATGGCAAATCCATCTCACTGGGGCAAACTTTACGGAGTGCTATTATCAACTCAGCAGTATGTTTTTTCCTGTTTGACAAACATGTTCCCCAAAGACTTTTTAAAATAGCTTTCTTTCCTGCTAAATTGTTGTGCCAAGCACTTTTTCTGATTCTCAGGCTTCATTGGACCAGGATGTGTTAAAGAAGAAATGCCCTGTCACGCTTGTCATGGTTTAATGGTCTTAACAACAACAATACAGCATTTTTCAAGCCTGACCACCCCCTTCGTAAACAGTGAAAGCAGTACATTTTCATGAACAAGGAGAAATGCTGTGAAGAAACAAAACCAGTACAATTTGAAAGGAGATGAAAATGTCACCATTTTAAGCCAAGATATCGAATTAAAAAAAAAAAATCACCCAAAGTAGACCTCTTTTATTTTTCCTAATAAAAACATTACTGTTTGTTATTACTATTATTTTTTTTAAAGAACTGTTTCCAGAAGTTAAAACTGCTTTTTAGTAAAAGTTAAAAGAACCGAGGCATAAATAAACAAGAGTCATATAGAGTGGTTCCCAGGGTACCCAATAAGCCAGGCTTTTCTGGCAGGAAAGAAAACAACCACAACATCCTAAAAGTCTGTCCAATTTGTTTCAAGTCTAATCCCAGGCATTTGGGGGCACATTTCTCTCACTACTGCTTGTTTGCAGTAGAATATACATCTGCCTTCTCAGTAAAGAGTGTTTCCTCTCTGAAAGTCTTTCTGAGCAGCACTAACAATGGGAATTTCAACAGAGATGTGGGGAAAGAAGAAGATGATGATCAAAGTCCGTGAACGGTACACAAAGCTTGACGGATGCTTTGGCGAGGGCTGGAAAAATTGTGTGTGGTTTTGTGGGGCAGAAGTCAATCTGGCTATCAACACTGGGCTGCCTTTGGCAAGAGTCAGCAGCCATTTGAAAAAAAAGTAGGAGACTTGAAACGGAAAAAAAGAAGAGCTGCAGGCCACAGAGCACAGGTGTTTTTTGGTTTGTTTTAAAAAATGTTTTGTTGTGTTTTAGGTGAAAGTTTGCCCAGTAAATTAGATTATCATTCAACAATTCAAACACAATTGTTCCATAACATTGGTTACAGTCCCTGCAATGTGTCAGCACTCTCGCTATTTCTACCCCACCTGCCCCATTTCTACTCATCCCAGCCAGTTTACCTGCCCCTCCTTGCCCTCTCATCTTTGCTTTTGGATAAATGTTGATCATTTGATCCCATATAGTTGATTGTTTAGAGGAGTGCATTCTCCATGGGTGTAGGACATAGGCCAATACATTATTTGGTTGAAGGTGACCTCTGGAAGCAGCTTCACGTCTAGGTTACAAGAATATCTTAATATTTGTTTTAGCAGTAAATGTGGTCTTTTTTTTTTAGTAAATTTGACTTTTGTTCCATTTTTTTCACATTCTGATTGTGACTTTCATGTCTGTGATCAGAATGGTCAGTGGTGGTGGCTGGGTACCAACTAGTTCTTCTTGTCTCAGGCGAGAAGAGGCCGTGATTTGCATAGGCTGTTAATCTGGTGGACTAATTTCTTCTGTGACTGTTTGGTTTCCCTCACTCTTCCTGCTCTAGACAGGAAGAGTCTAATAATGGTATCTTAGGTGGCTCCTCACATTTTAAGGTCCCAGATACTACTCATCAATGTACACAGGTTTTTAAATCAGACATGCACAGCATTTACTATCTAGGAAGGTAGTCAGAACTCTGATCCACAATCTTTACCTTGGTTTCTTTAGCTGTAAAATGGGGCTAGTTTAAACGCATGTATCGTAACTATATTGTGGAGTTAAAATAACCTGTATAAATCACATACCATAGTGTCTGGAAAATGATAAGGGCTTAATAAGTGATGGTCTCTCTTTGTATGTATTAGAAAGGGAATACCTTAATTTGCTGTCATTGGTTTCAGCTACTAGACTTACAATAAATTTGACTGAAATCATATGTGTACATTTAATAATGTCAGTTCTCCCAGCTTAATTTAAAGAAAGATTTGGTTGGCGGAAGACATTTTGGATTTAGCAAATAAAAGGATGAGTGAGGATGCACATTGTCTCCAAAATGTACTTGTTATTAAAACTGATTTACTCTGGACGCATAATACTGGCTATTCGTGCTTGGTTAAAAGGTGCATTTTTTTAAAAAAATGTATCAGCCCTCTCTTCTATTGTACATCGAGTATGTTCCAACTCTACATGACCTTAAAAAACAGAGTAAAACTGTCCCATTGGGTTTCCAAGGTTGTAGCCTTTATAAGATCAGATGGTGACGACTTTTCTCTGGAGGAACAGCTAGTGGGTTCCAACCCCTACCTTCCAGTTGGGAGCCGAGCCCTTGAACTATCGGCCATCAGGGCTCCTTCCCCTTAGGAACTGTAGAAGACCAGCGCACAACTTTCTCATCTTTTCCTTAGATCCTGAGGTAAGGCGTTTTATGCTTTGTCACAAGCACATACTCCAAAGAGAATTCTGAATTTGTTTATCAACTCTTGGCTTTTATTTGCTTAATTCCTCAGTGAAGAGTAGAAATGTTGGACTCAGGTGTCTGATACATTATCCAGAAATAGATGAGGAGATTAGTTGGAGACAGAAGTCAGTGAGACAAGCAGAAAGCACAACCTGTGGTTGTTAAACTCCGGGGTAAGTTTGGTAGTTTGGAGGAATAGCTGCTTTGTTACTGAGAGATAGTTAGATGCAAGAGCTGGGGAAGGAACTGTAAGACATTTTGCTCTTATGAAAGTTCTCCTGCCAAGTCAAGTGTCGTCGAGTCGGAAGTTCTCCTACTTGCATTATATAAGGAATGTGTGTTTTATTTTGAATAAATTATTATTATTATTATTATTTTAATATTGGGCTGTGAGGCATCTGGGGTTTCTCATTTTTAGGATGAATTCTAGCATTTTAGAAAATTGAATTTTTAGTAAAAGAAAAAAGTAAAACAAGTAACTTAACACAGTGGTTCTGTGTTAATGGCTGCTAACCAAATGGCAGGCAGTTAGAATCCACTAACGGCTCCTCGAAAATTCTGTGGGGCTGTTGTGCTCTGTCCTGTAGGATCACTAGGAGCCAGAACCCACTGACTACCAGTGGGTTTTTTGATAGTGCAGTTCAGTGGTTACACTGCACTGGTAACTAAAGAATAGATAGATTTCTAAATGTAGTTTTCTCTTCAGTGTTTTTTCTTGAATGTTTTTATGCCGTCCTATCTTCCTCTGTGCTATGTGTAACCATTTCCATCCCATAGATTCTGACTCACAGTGACCCTGTCCCACAGAAATGGGTTGCCTCTGAGGGTTGCCGAGGCACAAACTTTAGGAAAACAGACAGCCGCATCTTGCTCCCACAGCGCAGCTGGTGAGTTCCAACTGCTGACCTTTCAGCTGGCAGCTGAGTGCTTCACCACTGCACCACCAGGGCCTCTATAGGAAGTAATTAACACGACTTTTCATGGAAGTGTCAAATTTACTTTTTCATAAAAATTAAGTCGCAATCACGTTTTAAAGACAGCATAAATGCTCACAGTTGCTCTTGGTTGTGACA
Source organism: Heterohyrax brucei (assembly GCA_028571685.1). Classification (NCBI taxonomy): domain Eukaryota; kingdom Metazoa; phylum Chordata; class Mammalia; order Hyracoidea; family Procaviidae; genus Heterohyrax; species Heterohyrax brucei. Next base: position 95,253,670 of record CM053146.1, read on the forward strand.
GCTCTCCACGGCTTTTCCCTCCCTGCCCCTCCCCCTTCAGTTCTGACCAAGATTGTGACAGTCCCTGTGAGCGTGTTGTGAAAGGATGTTTTACATGTGACAGCCTTTAATTGACTCCATTTACCAAATAATGAGGGATAATAGCCTTGATCCCCCTGGGAAAGTGTTTACAACATGGTTTTTTTTTTTTTTTTTTTTTTTGTTCTCTCCTGTGGATCAGCTTTTCAAAGCTTACTTGTTTTGATTCAGAGAATAACCTTAGTAGAATGTCAGGATTTTTCTCTTTGCCAGTAAAGGCAAACATTATCATGAGCCAAGCATCTGTCAGAAAGTAAACTTTGTTTTGCTTTCCAAAGTAGTAGACTTTTTCAAAAAAGAGTCCCAGAGTGAGGGACCCTACCGCCCAAAGTGAGGATCCACGACTTGACAGTGATCAAGTGCTGCCGCTGCTAACCAAAAGATCGTAGTTCAGCTCCACCAGGAGCTCCTTGGAAACTCTATGGAGCAGTTCTACTCTGTCCTGTAGGGTCACTAAGAGTCGGAAACCACTCAATGGCAATTGGTTAGGTTAGTTTAGGTTGAGGGCACTTTCGAAGCTTTCAACAAGGTCACAGCCTTGAAAGCTCCATGGAGGGCAGTTCTACTGTGCCACACATGGGGTCTCTATGGGTAACAACTGACTCCATGGCAACTGGTAAAAACTGGTAGGTTTGATTTTAAGTGAAATAGACTTAGTCATTAATATGGGACCTGATAGTAATATAAGCTGAGTACAGTGATTACACACACCAATGAAAACAGTAACAGTCTACAACATAATCTAAAAAGTCAAATTATTGAATGATGTTTTGCACTCAAGAGAAGTTTAACTGTATTCTTGTATTCAGCAAAATGCTTATTGAGCTCCTAGTATGTGCCTGACATTTGGCTATGCACTAGAAAAATAATGGTGAGTAAAATGAGATTAGATCCCTATCAGATTACAATAGGGAAGATGAATATTAATCATATGAATAAATTGACATTACTAATGAAGACAAGTCCTATGAAGGAAGAAGCACTTTAACCCACCGAGAACATTTTAACACAGAGATTTGACTGGGAGGATTAGGGGTGTTTACGATTTGTTTAACCAGGCAAAGATGGAGTGAAGTGGATTGAGGTCTGGGAAAAAGCATGTGCAAATATCTTCTATCAGAAAAGCACAGGGGGCAGAGGGCGAAACAGAGACAGCAGCATTAAGACTGGAGAAGTGGCAGCGGTAGCATTAAGCAGGTCTGTTGTGTGCAAATCTTAAAGACTCTGGCCTTTATCCTACAACACTGGTAAGTATACTTCCAGTAGTTCTGTGATTAGAAAGATTTAGTGCTGGAAAGCACAAGTCAGATGGAAATGGGCTAAAGAGTGAAGGGAGAAAACAAGAAAATAGAATTATTTTAAAAAGTATGATTGTAAAGGAAGAAGAAGACAGAGTAGTGGCAGATGTGGAAGGACCGGTAGAAGGAAGAGTGATTTTCAGGTGATGGTGACTTGAGTGTGTCTAAATATTCACGGGAGTGTCTATTTTAGTAGAAGGAATTGAAGAGATATCAGGCATATAAAAATTCCCAAGAAACTGTAGGAAACAGAATGCAAAACAGCACTGGTAATCTGGTTTAGAAAAATAGATTGAATATCTGCTTGACTAAAAGTTGAGAAAGAAAAAAGTAGTCCTATTTCCTATAAATTTATGTTGTTGTTAAGTTGCTACTGAGTTAGTGGCTGAGGGCAGCGTTATGTATAACTAAAATGTTGCCCTATTCTGTGCCATCTTGATCATAAAGTTATTTCAGTACTTTCTTTTTTTGCTGTTGTGTCAATCCACCTGATTGATAGTTTTCCTGTTGCCTGAGTCCTGGTGGAGTTGTGGCTAATAGTTTATCTGCTAACCAAAAAGTAAGAAGTTCAAATCCAGCTGCTCCTTGGAAACCCTATGAGGCAGTTCAGCTCTGTTCTATAGGGCCACCATAAGTTGAATTGACAGCAATAGATTTAAGGTTTTTAACTTTTTTCCTAGGGATGTCTCTTCCATGATGATCTATCCGAAGTAAGTGAATCAAAGTCTCAATATTCTTGATAATAAGGAACCATTCTGGTAATATTTCTTTGAAGACTTATTTTTTCCATCTTCTGGCAGTCAGGTATATTGGATAGTCTTTGTTAATGCCACAATTCAAACATATCAATTCTTTTGTCTTCCTTTTTCACTATCCCACTTTCCCATGCATACGAGCTGATTAAAAAAAAAAAAAAAAAAACCCATAGGTTAGGCGGACCTGCCTTAGTCATCAGAGTACCATCTGGGCTTCTTAAGATTTTTAAAGAGGTCCCTTAACAGTAGATTTGCCTGATGCAGTGCATTCCTTGATTTCTTAAATGCTGCTGTCACAGTCATTTCTGATACAACAGAAATACCACAAGTGGGTGGGCTCAACAAACAAAAATTTATTGTCTCGTATTTAAGAAGCTAGAAGTCCTAATTAAGGGTGTGAACTCTAGGGGACAGATTTCTCTCTCTGCTGGATCTGGAAGAATGTCGTGGTTTATTTTTAGCTTTTGTTCTTTAAAAATCTTCCTGTGATTTAGCATCTCTCTTAGCATCGTCTATGATTGCGTGCCTCCTTGCTGCCTTGCTTGCTCAATCTTCTTTTTTATATGTATCTCAAAAAAGATTTATTTGCCCGTAATCAAGATTTACTTATGTGGAATCATGGCTTAAAATGGCATCAGATCAGCAGTCTATGCACTGTGTGCCATTTACCTTCACTCCAGCTGTGCATAAACATACAGAAGTACAAGGAAAATCCACGGAGACGCTGACATTTAAGACAGTTCTTTTCCCCCCAAGACTAAAGGACTTTCCATTAATGCAGAACTAGACTAAGAAACTACCACATCCTACCCAAAAGACAACAGTTGACAGTCACTACCATGGCATGACCATGTATCATTTTTTCACTACTGCTGTGATCTCTTTTGTCTATACCCTGTCTCCTGCAGTCACTTGAAGATAATTCATTATCACCACTACTAACTACTTCGTCCTGAAAATAGTAACACAGGCACTATTTCCATGTACTCTCAAAATAATCAGTTCCTGGGGTGCAGAGTATTGCTGTTGTTCTGTGCACAAATGGTGAAAAACGGCTTCACCTATAACTCTTGCTGTACTGTTACCTAGGCACTAGACAGCATAATTCATGTCCAGAATTTTACCAATTCTTTCATGAAAATGCGAAAACTCAACTCATCTTCAGCTCTCTAAAAGCTCCAACCCAGTGCAAGTGTTCAGGAAAGGATAAACACCATGCCACCCTCTGAACTTTTGTATCTTTAACATCGTCAGATACATACCACACAGCACAACATAGCAAACCAGCTTCCCGTTTTGTCCTTCTGCAAAATTCAAAGTTTCTTCTTATATTATCTCAAACAAATAGATACTGGTGGAGGAACAAGGAAGAGGAAGGATTGAGGTAGATATTTGGAGCAAACATCCTGGTTCTATCTAACTAATAAAGCAGAAATTCCTTGAGATGGCCTTTGGAAATTTATTATTAGAAGAATAAAAATAGCGAGTAGGAAATGAATAATTGTAAACCAAGGTTTAGTTGGTATTATTTATAACAACTGATGTCAGACTTATCACATAATTTAAATAATAGCTACCATTTGTTCCATGTTTACTGTGGACTAGAATCCCTGGTGGTACAGCGGTTAAGAGATCAGGTCTACCAGCTCCTCCTTGCAGACTCTAGTGGGTAGTTCTACTCTGACCTGTAGGGTCCCCTTGAATAGGAATCAACTTACTGGCAACAGGCACCATGAGCTAAACACTGTCCTAGTCGTTATATGCATGTTATTGCATTCAATCTTCACAGTGATGCCAAGAGTAAGGAATTGTGACATGCCCACTCTGTTTATTTATTGATGTATTCATTTACTCATCTATCCATATATTTATTTATTACAGATAAGGAAATTAATGCAGTGAGTGAGCTTGGATTCCAGCATAAGTCTTTGACTTCTAAGTATATGTTCTTGGGAGATTTATCTCTGGACCTTGAGACATCTCACTCTCCCAAATAGTCACAGGCTACATAGAAACTTATCAATAGTCTTTTTAAGTGTTTCTCCTACAGAGAAAATTTGTCAATGAAAGACAGATTTGTGGAGCATTTGTTTACTATGTGCCTACCACCATGCTAGTCCCTAGAGGGAGACTATTAAAATGAATAATCCTCACTCTTTGTTTACATTTAATGTTTTTCTTACATTAAGAATATAAAAGGTTCTTCAGAAAAAAAGATCACATTAAATTATAAGCAACCTCTGTCATAAAATTGCTCATTTTTTGGTAATTACATAAGACTTGAAGTCTTTGTAACTCAGGAAAGTATCTCTTTTTTTTAGAATTAGCAAAATACTCTGCAATGTGATTTTTGGAATATTGTACAACAAGTGTGTTACCTCTTGGATAAATCATGCATGCATAACTATTTAGGGGATTGGGTCATGGAATACATTGTCAGCTCAGTATTTTACTCTTGCACTTAATTGTGGGCACAGCGTTCACCCAAATGGTTATAGTTTATTTCAGTAGAGGAAACCCTGATGGCATGATGGTTAAGTGCTACAGCTGCTAACCAAAGGGTCAGCAGTTCAAATCCATCAGGAGCTCCTTGGAAACTATATGGAGTAGTTCTACTGTGTCCTATAGGGTCTCCATGAGTTGAAATTGACTTGACGGCATAGGTTTGGTTTTGGTTTTATTTTAGTAGGGATGTAGGTCATTTGAAATGATTTAGAACATCAAGATTTAAGGCTTAACTCCATTCCGTTTATAGCAATTAAAGTTAGAAGAACCTAATAATTCCATTAACAATAACTGCTTTAATTTGCTGAAGACCCATTGTGTGCATTTTATGTGTATCACCTTGTTTTAGTATGATTTGTTTACAGTACAAACAAGGACAGTTTGCTTCAACACCTTTAATTTATAGATGAGAACAGTTAGGACCGTTCAGGCAGCTGATCAGAGACAAGGAGAGAACAGAATCAAAGAGCTTTTGATTACACTATGTTGTCTCTGTAACTTATCCTAGGAATGCAAAATTTCATGAAGTGAACTAACAGCATCCTCAAGAAAAAGTAAATGCCAATTATATCTACAAGTTGTCAAGTATTCTTTATGACTGGAATTTTAATAAAAAAATTAGTAGTTTTGCTTTACATCTGGGTTCAGGCAGAGGATTCCTTTGCTTCACAGGAAGTGAAGATGTGTAGCATCTTTATTCTCTTGCCTGCCTCATCAAGGTTGCAAGGCATCTGTGTGCTCCTGCTGACTAGTATAGCTTTATCATGTGTAACAGAATACATTTTTTCTGGATTCTTTTTTGATAGTCTAGTCACTTTCTTAAGACTCTAGTGCCAAAATTGCTCTAAGTCCAATTTGCTACATAAGGAGGGAGAAATATAATAAATTGTAAACTGAGAGAGCTGGTACATACACAGTAGTGATAATGTCTTTAAATATACATATGTGCCCCTGTTAATTGACTAGCATGCTCATCATGCCAGCATGTGGAGAGCAATTTCAGAAAGTTATTTGATAAAGCCATTAGTTTTTTCAATACAAATACCAATCATACTATTAATTTGAATAGGTTTGTACCAAAACTCCACGAGCAGATTCTTGCCACAACCACCTTGAAATACAAGATAAGCCAGCAGATCATATGCTTCCACTTAAAAAATCACTTTATGAAAAATTTAATGACAGTAGATTAGATGCAAATTCAAAATGAGTTGGTTTCTTGAAGTCCAGACTTAACATGATGTGACAATTTGGGGGCATTTTGAAAGAGAAGATTTTGATCACACTATGTTGTCTCTGTAACTTATTACAGGAATCCAAAATTTCATGAAGTGAACTAACAGCATCCTCAAGAAAAAGTAAATGCCAATTATATCTACAAGTTGTCAAGTATTGTCTACAAGCTGTCAAGTTGTCAAATCTGTCCAAAAATAATAAGAATCTCACAGTAAATATCAGAGAATGCTTTGCTGAATTTCAAGCTTAACATGAAAGAAAATGAAGAACAAGGCGTAAAATTACATTTGTATGAAGAAGGAAGGTATGAGGTAGCTTGTGGCTATTTTAAACAAATCAGCAGAATGTACTGACGAGGAGAGTATTAATCCTGGTTGTACCACCAAGTTACTTTGCTCCCCTCCTCTTTTTTTTTTTTTTTTTAACCAGCCTTTTAATTTACCTCTTCTCAGTTTTTCATGTAAACAGAAGGGGGCGTGTATTAAAAAAAGAAGAGAAAAGAAAAGAAAAAAAATCTAGGATAGCTCTAGTCTTATGAAGCTGTAAAGCTAATATATTAGAAAATTTGAATATAAGGCTTCTGAAAATCCCCGTATCCAGAATTCACATCAAAGACTTCCAAGAATTTGAGTTCTATTAGAGAGAATAGAAATTTATAATTCACATTACAGTATTTGGATAGGGCTAGGGCTTGTAAGAGAAATGCATGGTTTTTCCTTGCTCAAGAATAATTTACTGACTCTACTAACAAATTTCAAAGTCAAATTTGACCTTCAAATACATCAGATTTGAAAATAATAATATAATGCAATAGAAGAATTGTTCTACCTTCTAAAAAACAGATCTTTCTAAACAAGCCACCACAAAATGAGAACCAGAAAACATAATCTTATTCTTTTTAACTTAACATATCTATGTAAACAAACACACTTCTTTCCTCTATTCTCACTAGATAGATTTTTTTACTCAGAATGAATTTGAAATTTAGGCAATGTGCTTTAAAGTCCTATGTGTATATGCGTGTTTGTGTGTATTTATATATAATTTTCCACCAAAAATTCTATCCAATATCATACTGCAACTAAGTTACTGTAAAAGCCTCCAGTGTAACTTTTCCCTTGTAAAAAACTTATCTTAATAGGATATAGCTGAGGGCTATTTTTCTGATGTGGCTGTAAAGATAAATTCTAATGTCTGCTATAATTTAGAAAACTTATTTTTATGATGGGAAAATTTATTCTAAAGTATTTTGTCATTTTGTGTGTGCATGTCCAATGACATGGAGGTCTATGTGTCATGGCACTGCATTTCTGAACCCCTTATTGACATGTCCAAAGGCCTTGGGAAGAATTTTGACTACAGGGAGAATAACAAACCTTTTCAGGAAGTAAGTACCAAAGATTAGCATACTCTATGAAATTAAATCCCAAATGATTTGAAGTTAAAATTTTTTATTAATTGTGTAGTTAATGTGAAAAACAAGTTTATACTACAGTTGAGATAATATAATACAAAAAATTATGAATGATCTTTTTTTTGTTTTCCTTATAGATGGGGATCCCTTGCTTAAAGTCTGATTACAGTAGTCAAATATGATTTAAAATGTGGATGTGTCCAGTGAGTAATTCTTTTCAATGGGAATTAATGGTTGGTTATTAGTTATTCAAATTAATTTTACTTAAAGTTTAGTGGATCTTTAACAATATGTAGACAGAACATTTGGAAGAAGTTTTGAAGTTTCATCTCAAGATTTTGGTGTCACATAAAACAGCCTAAAGAATAAGAGTGATCCTCAAATTTTGCTTGAGTTAACTAATTGCTGGCACAACTATTTACCAGGCTGATTGAATCATAACTTTCCTTTAAATTGATGTCTGTTTCTCATTGGCAGGAATGCTTTAGATTCAGCATATTAAAAGCTCCCAAGTATCCGGGCCTGGTTTCCTTTTGTCTTGTATCCACAGCAGACTGTAAGAGCAGAGAACTTTTAGTCACAGCAGGACTTCCTGCAAAAATACAGTAAATGACTGTACTTTCTTCATCAGCCACACCCTTTGGTAATTCATAAATCCTAGGCATTTCCCCATTACCTTAGATAAAGATTTATTCATTATAAAAAGACTTTATGAAGGCACAAGTGTTTTCATGTACTTTTAACCGCTAGCAGGCATATGAGTAACATGTTGCTGAATACATTATCAGGACTCTGGATTAATACAACAAGCCACTAGGTGGAAGTTTTACTCATCTGGCCATGTATAAGTATCCTGTGGCCCATGTGAAGTGATAGAGAAGAAAATTAAATAATCCTAGAAACATATATCGATGGACAGTTTAGAAGTTTGCTGGAAGCGAAGAACTGGCACTTCTCCAACTCTGATAGATAACAATGAATTGCGGCCTAGCCCAAATGAACAGTTCTCTTTGTCGTATTCATACTGAAGTCTGCGTATTTTAGAAAAATATTGTATTAGAATGATATACTCCATAAAGAGTACTAACTTACTTTGAAAGAGTTAAGAAGATTAAAGAAGGCCTGGGAGACACAATGGAAAATGAATGAATTATAAGTCATTCAAATGCAACAAACAAGGTTTTCTTTTCTTCTCTTTTTAATGCAAGGTTTTCCTACATAGTGAAATTCATTTGGGACCTAGCAGAACTCACCTGGTGGTGTAGTCGTTAAGTGCTATGGCTGCTAACCAAATGGTCATCAGTTCAAATCTGCCAAGCTTCCACCAAGCGCTATTTGGAAGTTCTATGGGGCAGTTCTACTCTGACCTACAGGGTCTGTATGACTCAGAATGGACTTGATGGCAGTTTTTTTTTTTTTTTTCTTGGAACTCACAGGAGTCTAATGGACCTTGGTTTATATGTGCTATGAGGGTTCTGATAGTTAATGGTAGGTCTGAATCTGTCCCACAAAAGAAACTTTTGAAATCTGATCCAAAAAACGTAAACCCATTGCTGTTGACTTGCTTCCTATACGCAGCAACCCTGTAGGACAGAGTAGAACTTTACTACGGGGTTTCCAAGGCTGTAAATCTTGACAAAAGCAGACTGCTGTAGCTTTGTTTTGAAGAGCTGCTGGTCTGTTCTAATTACTGGTCTTTCAGCTAAAAGGGGAGAGCATAACCACTGCGATACCAGGGCTGCTTTGCAATCTGATAAAACTCTTGCAAGACAGGTATTCTCTGTCTAACTGGTTGCTTATTTTATATCTCATTTATTTTGGAAAAAGATTGTGACATTTTCCCACAACTTATGACAATATAAACAATGATAATTTCTTAAGTGTTTGCAAATGCATTGATGTTCATTATAAAAAAAGAAATGAAAGTAAGGTATTTGCACAGAATTATACAGCCCCGGATACAAGCGAAGTTTCTTTACCTCTTTACAATTTATTTCCCTTAATAACGCAAGCCAGCCAAGTGCCGTCGAGTCGGATCCGACTCATGCAAAGGGAAAACTTTTTGGCATCTACAAACTCATTTCTCGTGAAGCCTTATGTTTATTTGCTTAACAGTAGCAACAATAGCACATAATCATAAGATGCTTCAATCCAGTCACATTATTATCAAAGCTCCAATTTACCTTTCTGTAACTAAGTGAATTTTGAAAGAAACGGTTATTCTAATAATAAATGCACTGAATAACAAGACATGATAACTCATTTTTATAAGAATCAAAATCATAAAATATACATCTAGTTATTGATAAACCTATCGTAAGTATAGTTTTCATGAAGGAGGGAGTAAAAAGATGAACAAAAAAGCTGATGGAAGTATTCTTCAAATTTTCTGTTGACAAGCTCTCTAAAATAATTTTGAAAAACTCCACCTATTTATGTTGACAGCTAAATTGCAATGTATCTAATATTTGGCATATTTTGAATGTTGGCATTTTAAACTATAACTGTTATATAAGCCTTTGAAATAGTCATAGTTAAATATAAATACCAGGGCACTTTAATATCTACCACATTTCTTTTAAAATAAATAAATGTACTCTTCTTAACCCTGGGATATTCTGTTTCATTTCTTTGTCTCTTTGAAATTATATGCCAGGACACTACCCATTTGTTCTTCCTGTAGAATTTTATTCTTTTCAAATTCATTTTATTTTTCAAGTTCTTTTAACTCTTCTCCCAAAAAGAGTCAAGAAAATGCATGGTAAAGGATGTGAAAGGAGTGAAGAATGGAAAGAGGCAGAAACTGATCATTAGGTGACCAGATGACATATGAAGAACTATGGTCACCATGTCCTCCCTTTGTTTTGAAGTTGTTTGCATTGCTTTTACGTAAACTTCTCATACTCTTTTCTCATTAAAATCTTTAATGAAGTCTCTGCTCAAAAACTTCTGTGTAGCAAAGTATGCATATAAATTGAAATTCTAGTTTTTAAAATCTCTCCATTTGGTTGTAAATGAATATTAAAAAAATCCATCCAGGTTGCATCACCGTTTCAATTTTTATTAGAAATAAGGATAAAAAAATGATGATATTGTTAGTAGTAGGAGATAACAAGTTTGGAAGCTTTGCTAAATTCTAGACAATGGTCTAAGCAGTAAGCACTATCAAAAAAAAAAAAAAAACAAACCAAGTCTGTTACCATTGAGTTGATTCTAACTCATAGTGACACTATAGGACAGAGTAGAACTACCTCATGGTCTTCCAAGGAGTGCCTGGTGAATTTGAACTTTCAGCTTTTTGGTTAGCAGCTGAGGTCTTACCCACTGTGCCACTGGGGCTCCTCTAAGCACTATACCTCTACCTGAATCTATCACAAGCAAAGTGGCTGCTGTATTTGTAAATACAAAGGAGATATAATAAATGATTTGTTGATGTTATGTTATAGTTTTTAGGAAAATCGCCAGCAAAACTTTTGCTCAAAAGCTTCTATGCAACAAAACACGCAGGTGCTGCTTGCCATCACTGCAAGAAAAATAAATTTATACTATATGAATAATTTAAACAAATTTAAAATGATATTAAACGCAATTATGGAAACCCTTGTGGTGTACTCGGTAAGTGCTACCTCTGCTAACCAAAACGCCGGCAGTTCAAATCTACCAGCTGCTCTTAGGAAACTAGGGAGCAGTGCTACTCTGATCTCTAGGGTCGCCATGAATCCGACCCGACTCGATGGCAGTGTTTTTTTTTTTTAAATGCAATTGTATTAATTTCAAATAGTTTAAATTTTAAGACTCTCTTCATGTATTTAATAAACCCACAGATGTCCACATCAGTTAAAATAATATTATTTGTTGAAGCATTATTTATAATCTATACTTTTCTTTAAGGTATGTTACATTTGTAGACTTTATGCCTGGGAAGTCTTTCTAGAAGGCATTGATAAATTGATGATTTGTGCATTTGAGATACAAATTAAATAATATTATTAAGAAGAGTGCTACTTTTCTTTCATAGAATTGTGGTGATCAAGGTCACAATAATTGTAACACTTTATTGCTAATATTAGTGACAAATACATATAACAAATGTTTCCCATCTATTGTGCTAACCATATCTTGTTGAATCTGTACTTTTCAATATGCATTATTTTTATTGGAAGTGCTTCTCATGACACAGCAACATGAGGATAGGTATTTTTGGACACTGTACTATAAAAGGACATCTTTTGATTCAGTAAAAACATAAAGCCATTATGTCTTCCATACCAATGATAATGTATGTTTTTAACTCTGAGGAATAGTACACAGTATCATAACATTTCCAAGGGGTATTAAGATCATGAAGTAGGTCATAAAGTTGATTGAGCACATCTTAAACATTAAAGGCATAATTTTTCTGGAGTTTCTTAGTACAGTCAGCAGCACACATTTATTAAGATTCTGCAATGCAGTGGACACTGTGAATACTACTAAGATTTAAAGCAGTTTTTGTTCACAGATACTTTGATGTGACTGGGTCACAAGAAATATGGACATGCAAAATTAAATAATGGGAACCAATAAAATGGAATGAAATGAAACCATGACCCAATATAACTACAAAGAGTTAGATTTCGGGAAGACTCAGAGTTTATTGAGGACAACTCTCTATTTTGACTCCCTGACTTATTTTAGTCTTCTGTAGAAGGGGAAACCAAACTCTGATCTATTCATGTGACTTGGTGGTACAGTTGACACAGTGGTTAAGAGACTGGCTGCTAATGAAGAAGACTGACAGCTTGAATCCACCAGCTGCTCCTTGGAAACCCTATGGAACAGTCCTACTATGTCCTGTACATCAGGATGAGTTGAATTAACTCAGCAGCAGTGGGTCTGGGTTGTTGGCTTTTGGTCTTCAATCTAAAACTTATAGAAGGAGAGAGACAATGACCTGGTCAGTTCCCTTGGCCAGTCTCCTGTGTCATCCACCAACACCCTTTGTGTTTCTTGTCTTCCCTGATCCTTTTACCTGATGAGAAAGGATTCTCAAATCACTGACAACTCCATGAGTTCATGCTGTGCTTATGGACTGCAGGAAAGTAAATACACCCAAAGGAATCCTCATTAAGAAAAATAACAAAGTCACAAATACAAAATTCAGTACCCAGTCTGTGAAAGGTACTATACAAAAGAGAACCCCCTAAATTTATACCTCATTAGCTTGATGGAAACCCATTTTTTTTTTAGATTTACCTTAATTTTCTTCTCACTATGCCAGTGAAACTGGTGTACTACTGAATGAAATATTCATACTGTTTCCTGGGGAAATGCTCCTCCTGCTTTGTTGTGCAAGTCTTACCTAATCCAGGCATTCTCCCACCCCCACACCAGATGCGAGTCTTTTTGAAGAAAAATAGATAATTCTTTCGGTACACATAAAATAAGTTTTCAATAAACAGGTAGTTTATATTCATAGATGTAAAACTAAAAATTACCAAGATGCTTGCTGTCCCCAGAATAATCTATAAATTTAATGCCATCTAGGTAACAACAAAATAATTCTAGAGCTCCACTGAACAAGTCAGCAAGCAACAACAAACCCTAACAACAACAAAACGTAAATGGATTTTGAAATATAAAACAATGGAGGTAGCTAGCAGGAACCAGTAAACTTTGAATTTCAACCAGTTATAGAGAGGTTGAGCTATGAAAATATGAAAAGTGTGAATACAACCATCTTTCCGTTCCGGGGAAATATTTCTATCTGAGATCTGATGGCAGTCAAATGAAGACTTAAAAGTGAAAATGAGCTACTGAATTCTTAGAAATTTAGAAATGCCCATTTTTACCATTTGGGAGTGAGAAAGACTTAGCAGCAAGAATAAAAAAACTTTAGTGATGACTAGAAACGGTTCCTTTTGTTACCAAAAATTCAAGCTAGCTAGATGCGTTCTCCTTTTGTTTTTCACCAACCCATTTGTTACTCACCAAGTTTCAGAATCTGATAAATGATTGTGTAAATAAAGCAACACAAAAACACTCAAAGTCAGAGGAAATGAACTATTATAAATCACATCATTTGTTACAAAGGACTTCAGGTGACATTTCATTTCCACCTCTTAGTTCAGGGTAATTGGAGTCAGAAATTCCAGCATCTCCGACTTGTAGGAGACCTGAGAAGACCTGTAATGCAGCCTGCTCTGTTTACAGATTCGGAAGATAAAGAGCGCAGTAGGCAGGAGCTGTTTGCCTTGTATCTCACAGTAGTGATGGAGAAGCTAGGACTAGAAGTCTTCACTCCTGATTTCAGTTCTGTGCTTGTTTTATGTAGTAAAAATCAAAGTATATATGTTTCAAACTAATATGATACCCAGCTATAGTCCTGGTACGTGTTTGAATTCCCTCAGAGATGATTTTTCAAACCTTTTCCTACTGGAATTTAAATTCCTTTCCCTATAAGCTCTTAGAAACTGAACACAAAGAATCACAAAGGGAGCAGTAATCTCTCTCACACACATACCCACAAAAAATCTTTCCAATCATCTGCAAGCCCATGGAGCTAATGCGATGAAAACGGTTTAAATTTTGACCTTCGTTTTCAGCCCACTTCCAATTTATCTCCTTCAAATTATCACGTACATGTTACAACTTGTAAGTAGGAAAGCATCTTAGAAAAAAAGATCTCATCTAATCCCCTTAGTTTCCACAAAAAGAGATGTCTGATGACAGAAACAAGTTCTTTCCTACCAAGATGGTTTTTGTTCCTCGTTGTGCTCTCACTTGTGTAACACCATTAAGAAAAATCGGGACGCATAAAAATACGACTTCACATGAAAAAGTTCCAGACGAATAATCCAGCTGTCAGATGTAACTAGGCAATCTGAGTGTTCAACCTTTGTTGTAAGGAGCAGTGAGTGACTCATGTGAAATGTAATGTGCAGAGGAAGCTGACACATAAAGGGATAAAACAACAATGATGAGTTTTCAAAGACATGGTGTGGGAAAAGAACAATTATAGAGGATCTATTTTTAAGTCCAGCAGTGTGGCTTGAGAATTTACAAATCACTGTCTAAAAACAGAAAAAAATAATTATGTTATCCAGCTTTTACTTTAAGATAAAACATTTAGTGGCCTTTTGGTGTCATGTAATGCTATTACTGTTTATTAGGATGATACCTAATGGAATTGTTAAATACTTTGTAGTCAAAAGCCAGGTCAGTGAAGTATAATGCACAATGAATATTTTATTTGGCCTGGCACTATGATGCCAAATATAAGTATAAAGACATGTCCACGTGCAAAAATAGGCTTTTTTGAAACATCAGTGTTTCTGAAGCTTGTAGTTAATGCCCAGGATTGAAACTTGCAACTGCTTTGCCAAGGAGTACTAAAAATAGTAGCTAGAACAGTTTACATTTTTAAAACAGTTCACCCCCATTTTCCTGTTCCCTTATTAATTAATATATCCTCTAAGTTCTAATGATAGGAAAGTTTCACTCCCATTTATAGGCATATATGATGGCGTGACTCAGGAAAAAAAAAAGAAAGCTGCAGAGAAAAGGCAACTGAATTTCAATGAACATCTTAGTCTTATTATTTCATAATATTGAAAACAATTATTTCATAATATTAAAAACAATTTCTATATAGTAATATAGTAAAATTAGCCATGTACACCATAGCTCTATCTGTCTGTCTATCTACCTACTTACCAAATTTGGCCTAACATCTGAACTCATTTAATATATGTAGTCCTCTGCCCTAGGGGTGCAGTGCTTAAGTGCTTGGCTACAGACCAAAAGGCTGGCGATGAGAATACACAGAGCAGCTCTGAGGGAAGATTATCTGGTGATCTGCTCCTATAAAGATGATGGCCAAGAAAATCCTATGAGGCAGTCCTACTGTGTCCCATAGGGCTTCTGTGAATCAGAATGAACTTGCCAGTACCCTTCAACAACAGTCCTCTGCCAAAGGGATCCAGAGCAGGGAGATTAAATCCATACTGCCAAGGTCCCAAGAAAACAATTTTATGGGATTTTCACAGATACCTGTCATTTTATCTTCATCAGTTTTTGAGTTTTGTCGGCTTCCTCTTCAAGACTTTTTTGGTTCAGAAGCTAAAAATATATCATTTTATGAAAGCGCTTCCTTTCCATTATTAACATGTTTATATTATTGTTGGCTTTACTGGAAAGCCAACATGTCAACTATTATTAAGTCAAGAATGTTCTTTTACAATGTATACAGTAACGGAAAGTAAGACCAAAGATTTGACAGGGGGCAGTCCAAGTGGTTGGAGTGTCATTAGACGATCCTGGAGGACAAGAGAATAGTCCTGTGAATTGGGTGTTAGTAGATAGTGGAATTTTATAGAGCTTAAAAACTTAAAGTTATAAATTGAGATTCTTTGTTAAGATCATAAATGTACGCATTTTATTGAGAAATCAGGAGGATTTATATCATACACTTAGGTTGTCATCGTGCTAACCTGGAGGCAGTTAAGGACTTTGATTCTTAAGTGGGGCTCCTATGGGCACCAGTGGTAGAGGCAGATGGTCCCTGTTCAAGAACTTGTCACCTGGAAAAGATGGAGACTGTATATGCTTGTCTGTGGTCCAGGTACCAGAAATATAGCAGTCCCTGTCTTCATGATGCCTAATCATTGTGGTGAAAACAAATACAAAACATATATACCCAACTTATTGCCACTGAGTCAATTCCAACTCACAGTGACCTTGAAGCCGAGAGTAGAACTGCCCCATAGGTTTTTCAGTGAGCAACTGGTAAACTCAAACTGCTGACCTTTTCGTTGGCAGCTGAGCACTTAAGCACCTTGCAGCCAGTGTTCCAAACATGTGTGTTTGTTTATGTACATGTGAGTGTTAAGAGAGAAATAAATAAACAAGTAGAAAGGCAGGTGAAGGGAGTTACAAGACAAGCGTGCAGATGGCCTCTTCTAAATGGCATGGCCAAGAAAGCCTCACTGAGTACCAACACTGCAGCAAGGATGGGAAGTGAGAAAGCAACCCTGGAAAGTTCTGGCCAAAAGTTGTTTATAGATGAAGTTATGACGTCGTCAATGGTTTTGAGGTGGGGGCAACTTTACAGGTTCAAAGAACAGAGAGTCAGTGTGGTCACAACTAAGTGAATTAGGGGGAAAAACAGAGATCTGGTCCAAGAGGGAACAGAATATATATCACGGCAGAAATGAGATTTAACTCACTTTAAAACACAGGAAGCTACTGACAGTTTGGCCACTTCTAATCAAAAAGTTAATGTATATAAATGTAGCTTATATGCACCTTTTCAGATGTAAAACTAGTGTTGAAAGCAAGATATAGCTATTGCTAGTTTCCTTTGCTTTGCATTTAATTGTGTGGTTTGAGGACACATTTTCTGTCAGAAACATCATAATTTAAAAGTCTTAGGAAATTGTAAATACCACAAGACAAGCACAGCTTCGCAGAATCCTTTTTGGAACAGAGAAGGTAAAACAAGTGGATATGTCTTGAACATAACCTGCACCTCTTTGTTGCTTAATTCTGCCTCTAAACACATATTCCTAAGTGTCAATCCATTGTTACCCTGAGTTTCTCTCAAGCTAAGGACGAATTTACGTTCTTTTAGGACTGTGGAAAACCAAGGGATAATAACCTAAAAACCGTAAAAGAAAAACAAAGAAATCTGCCTTGTGACCTGTGACTTGCAGAATGGCCAGGCCACCTCTAGGCCCAAAATACCAATTAAAAGATCAACACATCTGGGACATGACTGTGGTGTCCATCTAAAGAAGAATTAACATTCTATAAATTCCTAGAACTCACGAATCCTTATCTTTTTTCTACAGAATCTCCAGCTGGTTTCCACTTCAGGCAGACAGACTTTGGAGGACTCTATCCCCACTGTCTCTGTATGTAATGGTGCATATAGAGCAGCGGGCGACATGAACTCTGCTGAGGTCTGAGGTAACATCTCCTCTTCTGCTGGGCTCAGGGGCCAGTAGATCTCCATGCAGACCTGCAGTGTGTTTATTCCTAGGCCAGTCATTGGTTTTACAAAATGACCCCTAAATAACTAGGTAAAGAATGTGAAGTCTAATAGAATCCTCACAACAAGGTCATATTTCTAAAACTTTAATTATGTAAGTTGTGCACATGACTGTTACTGAATTGTGAAATCTTAAAGAGGGTTTTATCATAACAGGAGTCTAAGACAGTGGCCTTTCACATTGTATCAGTACTAGGTGAGGCAACTCCGTGTCCTGCCCTTGTTCGTCCCTGGACTTATCCCAAACACATTACATTTTTCATCGTCAGCATGACAATAGATATATGATTCCAGAGTATGGAATCAAATTCGACCTACTATTTACAAAAATTTTTACATTTTCTAGAATATCATCCATGTATACAATACAAACATATTCCTTAACAAATAATAATAAACACAACATGACTTGGACCCAGCTTTAAAAACCATCATTCTTGTCTCTCACACATACATCCCCAGAGGTAAACCATTATCCTAAACTTGTACTAATCATTCCCCAACTTTTCTTTATGACATACATATGTTATACATATGTATGTATCTCTAAGCAACATATTATTCAGTTTTGCTACTTTTATTATTACTTGTATGAAATAGAATCATCTGGAATACATTCTTTGATGACTTGTTTCAGCATTATTTTGAGATGCATCATTATGCATGTGTGTAGCTGTGGTTCTTTATTTTTTCACTGCTGCAGGGTGCCATTGTATAAAGGTACAACAATGTAATTATCCTTTCTATTGCTCAAGGGTGTTTGAATGGAGTCCACCTTTTTGCAATTGCAAATGATGAAACTATGAACTTTATTTTTTTAAACATAGTTCATTGTACATACAAGTCTGAGTTTCTTTAGGGAATGTATTTAGGAGTGGGATTACTGGATTCTAGCAATTCAAACTGCTTGTTCTAATTTACACTCCCACCAACAGTGCGTGAGGATTTCCATCACACCACATCATTTCTAATACTTTGTGTTTTCGTCTCATACTTTTACATTTTTACCAGTCTAGTGGGTGTAATTTACTATCTCATTGTGGCTTTAATTTGCATTTCCCTGATTATGAATCACAACAAATTTTGCATGTAAAATGAATTAAATTTCCCTCTGAAACATTTGTTTCTAATTTGTAGCAGTAACTCCATGTTGTAGAATTACCATTAACTAATTTGTATTTATAATTATTTAAGAGAAGGACTATCTATCTCTTTGTTGTATTTGTATTTTGTGTCGTTTCCTCCAAGGAAAGGAAAATCTATAGTTTACTGCTTTTGAAGCTTGAACTGTGTGAACAGCACTGCTCATCATAAAGAAGTACACAGTCTAATAACACCTGGCATTATACCCCTAATTTTCCATTTTTCTTTACTGAAAAATTCCATCACATACCTACCACATTTTCCACTGAAAATAAAGGGAAGGAGAAAGTAAATAATTCCATTCAAAATTGTATGTGTGTGTGTTTCTCTGCTGAACACAGAGAATCATTTACGAAGCCTACAAATTTTATGAAAATCACAGTATCTCTATTGTTACCATTGTAAGAAAAAATTTTTGCTAGCAGACAACGTAGAAGTTCCTGGAATTTTATATAATTCTTCCTTTTGGATACTGCTTGATTTCTTTTTAATAACCATCAGCTGAAGTTAGCCAAAAGATTTCTTCAGGGTTCTGACTTTCATTTAACAAATACAGTTAACTTTCTTTTTCTCCTTTAGCTTAATTTTTGGCCTTCATCAAGGTAACATTACATCTACTAGGCTCATCTATTATTATTTCCCGGATTTCATTTTTGAGTCTTCAGGATTTAGTTGATTTGGACTTTATTTTTCAATCATTCTGACTAGTAGTGCTACTTGAGTAAGAAGAAACTCTTTGGAGTTTTCTCGAGTATTATTGTTATCATTATTAGGGCTTTAAATTGCTTTCTTTAAGACCTTTCTTCCTGAATGTTGATCTATTTTTAGTACACAGTTTGCTACTACATATTCAGCTACTTTCTCAGAGTAAAGTGCCAGTAAGTACACAAGACATTCAGTGTTATTTTATTAACATACGTAACACATTTACAAAGTTAAAAATGAAACCAATATAAATTTAAAATATAAAGATTAAATTAAAATAAAACTAATTAACAAAAATTAAATCACCCAATAAGTTTCCTGATAGGAGTTAGCATTTAGAGTTTTGCTTTCTACTTATTTCAAAGTCATCAAAAGTATATGAAGATTCTTTCATAGCATTTTCAACTGGGATAAAAAAAAATGAAATTTCAGGGTGGGAAACAAAAGAAAACCAAACAAAATCTCCAAAGTCATTCTATTTTTAGTGGCATTTTCTAGCAAGTTGGGGAAATATCCAAACTTCACCTTTAAACCTTCTGAATTCTATATGTCTGCCAATGAAGCTTGAGACTAAAAAAAGTGTTACTGCTTTCCCAAATAGCCTGTAGAAAAATCCAGATTCTAAAAATATGTAGAATTCCTGTTAATGTAAAAACACCCCTTTAACATGACCAGATTTTGATTCTAATTATAACATACATTAGGCTATTTGAGTAGATAATAAATTACTAAAAACATGAAGCTATGAAAATTTACTAAGGCCTATTTCTTTTACAAAGTGTTTCAAAATGATTTTTGGTTCACAGTGTATTTGCAGAGATTGATTTTAGTACTATCTTAATATTTATGCATTACTGTATAAAGATCCTCATTGACATCATATAAATCCTTGGAATAACCTTAGAAACTTATTAGGAACAACAGGAAATTGATGGTCCATAAGGGTAAGGTGAATAAAAGCCTCTCATTTGCAATGTGAGTTAATAGAGATAATAATTTGCTAACACGAATTTGACATTTTTTTAGATAATACCTTTTTTTTGCTATGATTACATGAAATTATACAGTCAAAGTCAATTTTGCATGCCCACCTATCTGCAACTCCGTCCGTTCTCCTTACCCTCTGACAGCAGATCCTTCCTTTTCACTCTTTACTTTCAGTATCCACTTACTGAACACCTGCCCCTCCTCTCCAACCCCACTTTTCCCTTCCAGAAAGAAATCAGGAAGACAGCCTCCTATATATGACTAAAGCCAGAAAGTACACACACCACATGCTCACTCTGTGTACCCAAGTCCAGTCCATTCTTTGTCTGAAGTGTTGGCTTCAGTACTGGTTTCAGGAATTGGACATTTTTGAAGTGCCACAAAACCAAAGGCTGTTTAATAATCTTCAAAGCCAGAATTAGAATGGAAAGTAACATGTATCTCTTCATTTTTAATGAGTTCTTCAGTGTGGTTTTATTCTCATTGCTTCATTATTTAGAACGATAATTTCTTTAAATGTA
Source organism: Heterohyrax brucei (assembly GCA_028571685.1). Lineage (NCBI taxonomy): Eukaryota > Metazoa > Chordata > Mammalia > Hyracoidea > Procaviidae > Heterohyrax > Heterohyrax brucei. Next base: position 95,274,342 of record CM053146.1, read on the forward strand.
TGTCACATTCACTTTTTAATTTAATTATTGTAAATTTGAACCTAGTAGTGTTATAATATCTTTTTTAAAATTTTATAATAGTTACCTTTCAGTAAAAGCAAAATGTTTCGAGACACACAGAGATCATTCGAGTATCACTCATCTCCATATAACAAGTCACTCCACAACTGATTTGGTAGGTTTGAACATCTGAGAATTTGCATTTCACTAAACAGTGTTTTTGCTTTAAATGTGATATAATTTCAGTTGTTGTTAATGCCCTTTAATCTGTTCCCACTGATAGAGACTTGATGTAAAATAATGAAACGTTGCACAGTCCTGGGCCATGCTCACCACCATTGCTGTGTGTGAGCTATGATTGGTGCTTCCTGATAACATACCCGAGAATAAGTGAGCCAAGTGTCACTATCCTCGCTTCCAACACAGACTTGTTCTTTCTTCTGGCAGTCTAGGGTTGTAGTCAACTTTCTTTGACAACACCATGATTCAGTGCACCAACTTTTCTTCTTTCTTATTCATTGTCCAGCTTTCATGTGCATACAAGATTTGAAAATACGGTGGCTGGGTTCAGGCACACCTTAATCCTCAAAATGACATTGGGAAGACAGGAAATTCCAGAACTCTTAATTGTGCTCATGCAGCACCTTTACATAAACCAGGAGGCAGTCATTTGAACAGAAGGGATTCTGCATGGTTTAAAATCAGGAAAGTTGGGCATCAGAGTCGTATCCTTTCACTGTATTTATGCAGTATGTATGCTGAGCAAATAATCCAAGAAACTAGGCTGTATGAAGAAGAATGCTGCATCAGGATTGGAGGAAGACTCAAAAACCTGTAAAATGCAGATGATGTAAACTAGCTTGCTGAAATGGAAGAGGACTTGAAGCACTTACTGATTAAAATCAAGGACTATACAGCCTTCAGGATGGATTATACTTCAACGTAAAACAAACAAAAACCTTCACAAATGAACCAATAAGTAATACCATGATACATGGAGAAAAGACCGTGTGAGGGTAGTACAGAAGGTTGTCTTACTCAGGCCTTCTGGCCAGATACAGGCCTTCCAGATGAGAGTGATTCAGCAGTACGACATACCCTGTTATATAACCTACCTGGCCTTGAGAGCTCATGTATCTGGCTGCTAGCCACCTTTGTGTGAATTTGTATATAAGACCATGGTGCCACAAGACGGTGAAGCCACTGAATACTGCACCTGCCCACTGCCATTACTCCAGTAAAACTAGCATGACCGCACCTACTGCGCCTCCATTGCTGAGTCTGCTTGAATTCTGCATCAGTATCCCAGGCCTTGAATACTGGCAGTAAGACAGCTAGTGTAGCCGGCAGGATTTGGCACAGATTGGTATTATAACAAAGGATGATTCCACCAGGCAGGATGAGGAGGGGCACAAGCCATGCAGCTCCAAGAGTCTCCTTGTGGTGCACTTAGGATCCAGGCCAAGATACCCACATGGGAAGTGGGGGTCCTGCTGGGAACCAGAAGCCCTATGTAGAATTAGCCATCTACTGGTCCCCTTCAAATGTGCAAGGCTTCATGGCATTGGTAGATACAGGGGACAAATGCTCCCTAATCCGTGGGAACCCTGTAAAGTTCTCTGGGACCCTACAAGTGATAGCTGGAGATGGCAACCAAACCATTTGGTACAAGAGATCCAGCTACCCTTAGCTATTGGCTAACTGTCCCCCCAGGGCCAGAATACATTCTTGGTATAGAAATCCTGCGTGGCCAGGTGGTGCAGACAACAGTTGAGAAATTTAGAGTGCGGCTGAGGGCCATAAAGGCTGTAGTATGGGATCGAGCCTGAGTCGCCCCAGTGGAGTTGCACACCGTGAGGTGGGTTGTGAGTGTGAAACAGTATCACCTCCTGGGGGAACATAAGGAAATCAGGGAAACTATTGAAGAGTTGCACCAAGTGCAATTATTAAGGCCTGTCTAAAGCCCCTTGAGTTCTCTAGCGTGGCCAGTGAAAAAGCCTGTTGGCTCCTGGCATATGATGGTCAACTACCATAAGTTAAATAAAGTGGTGCCACCCATGCATGCAGCAGTGCCTGATATCACCGCTCTGGTGGACACTTTAAGCCACAAGTTAGGCATGTATTATTTCATGCGTGACCTTGCAAATGCTTTCTTTTCTATCCCTATTGCTGAAGCAAGCCAGGACCAGTTCACATTCAGGTGGGAAGGGAGGCAGTGGACTCTTAATGTACTGCCTCAGGGCTGTCTCCACAGCTCCACTATATGCCACGGCTTGGTTATGGAACAAGTGGTGCTGTGGAGCCACCCTGAAGGGATCCGCTTACACCACTATATTGATGATTTGTTACTTACAAGTGACTCTCTTTGCTTGAGCTGATGGTGCTGGCACTCTTACAACATTTACTATCACAGGGCTGGGAGTTCAATGAGGCCAAGTTGCAAGGGCCTTGTTTATCAGTCAAATTCTTGGGAGTTGTTCAGTCAGGTAAGACTAAAGTTATTCCAGAAGCAGTGATAGGTAGTTCATTTTTGTTTGTTGCTGTTTATATTGTTGCCATGGTGTATGGATCAATGTAGCCCATACCTCACCCATGGGACCTTTGTTGAAGAAAAACAGCCTTTGGAGTGGAATGTGCAGATAGTACAGAAGGTTGTCTTGCTCAGGCCTTCCAGCCAGGTGTAGACCTTTTGGATGAGAGTGATTCAGCAGTATGACATACCCTGTTATATAACCTACTTGACATTGAAGGTTCATGTTTCTGGCTGCTACAGACCTTGATGTGAATCCGTATGTAAGGCTGTGGTTCCACAAGGTGGCAGAGCTGCTGAATCCTTTACCTCCCCACTGCCATTACTTCAATGAATCTAGTTAAGACTGTACCTACTGTCCCTCCTTTGCTGAGTTTGCCTGAATCACACATCAGTTTTCAAGCCTTAAATACCTGTGGTATGACAGACTGACATTGTCAAGGATTTCATTTTACTTGAATCTGCAAGGGAAGGAGCAATCAAGAAATCAAATGATGCATTCATTCAGTTGGGCAGATCTGCTGCAAAAGACTTCTTCAAAGTCATATGACTAATATAGTCCAATTTCTGGGTTTGTTTTGAGCAATATCCCTAGACAGACTGAAACTTGCCAATGGGTCAGTATCTAAGAACCTTCCACTTAAAAATAAAGTGCTTGTCTTGACCAATAAGTCCCAAGTTATAGAGCATGAAGGCAGCAATTATCACCCAGTGTATAGTGTTTGCTTTCCACAATGTCTTTCACAAACACTTCTAAGTTTTTATCAGAAAGAAAAACTCCAGACTTAATACACAGCTCCATTCCCTAAAACAACAGATAAAGTTTTCCCATCCCAAATTTCAAATCAAGTAGCTGGGAGGCATTTGCTCACTAATTTCTTCGCCCATGACTTAACACCAAAACCTCTTTACATTGTAATTGAGATGATGCAGGGCTGTATTTTTATTTACTAACCTTTTTGGCAAACAAAATACATCTTATTGAATTATTTTATCTCTTTCTAGAACCTCTTCTTTTATCTCACTTTCCCTCTGTTTTGTTCAGTTCTTGTCTCCTTTATGTCTTCTTTTACATTCAAATTTTATCTGACAGTGGTTTGAAATCAGTCTTTTTACTCAGTGAGTAATAATTACTCAGTTGATTATACTCTTACAGTCAATATATCTGTTCTGCCAGTGGGAAGTTTTCTGAATCTTCTATGTTCTCTTGCTTGGTCTTTCATACTCTGCTCTTCCTTATTTTGTTTCTAGTTTAATCAAAATCTAGGTGAATCTCCAAACTTTTCACCTTGTCCCTGGCCAGTGACACTTACCAGACCTCGAACAAGATTTGGTGGTCTTCTGGATGTAGTCAGGTGAGCAAAATTTAGGATCTGTAATTTTTTTAAATTATATGCTTAACAACGTATTCAACTAAAACATAGGCAATGCACTCACTCCTTTAGAAACATCTAAAGTGAGGACATAGTTAGCAATAAGAATTACTTTAAAAATAACTTATAATTATTAATAAAATTTTTCTCTGGTTTATAGCATCAATTGAAAAATGGATTTAAAGTCATATTGCATGCTGTAGGCTAGTTAATTATGTCTCTGGTGTTACTATCAATCTCCTGGAACACAGATAATTAACACAATCAAAGTGATCCAGAATATATAAAAGCTTGAAGACTGGGTATAAATTTTATGCTGTAAACTAAAACCCACTATATAGTGAAGAACAGATTGTAACAATTAGCAAAACTATTTAAAATGTAGAGCAAAATTTTTACATTTAATTCATTATTAGGTAATTATTCAGACTTCAGAATAGCTTTTCCTCTCCCTACAAGTAACATGGTGCTGGAAAAGTCACTCAAGAATATTTGGTAGCTCTCCTGAATTTTGATGAATGTGGACAAGTATTTTGGCACTACCTTTTTCTGAATGGAATACAAGGAGTGCCCATTTGTCCTTATTTGGGCTGATAGAATACTAGCCTAAGAAGTATGAAGGAACTCTGCTCGTAGCACAGAACTAGTCATATTTACAGTTAAATTTTAGATTGAAAATTCTTATTGAGAAATTTATTTATGTAACATTTATTTTTAAGTGCTTTTTTCCCACCTTTTCATCATGCTTATCTGATTTAAAATTGTCATTCTTTTTTTCTATTTAAAATTAGCCTTGGTTTCAGGTTTATTTTATTATTATTATTATTCTAACCTCTTTGGGACAAAGAAATTGTTATAGAATATTGGGTTGCCTTGTTACATATGTAAACATGCCAGAAATAATTTGAATGTAGATTAATTCTTAAACCAAATCCAGTTTTTGTTAAGACTTTTACTATTTATGTTTTATAATAGTAAATTTTATTACAAGTTCACAGTTCAATAATGGCCACATCAAATAAAATCAGAAAATTGGAGAGGAGTTAAAGAGCAGCAAAGAATAGTGGTAAGAAGAAGCCATTTGACAAATATTTTAATGTTTTAAGCAATATTTCACTTAAATGAGAGAGTTCTTTAATTCAAATTTGTTTGCTGCTTGTGATTTTAAATCTGGTGAGTTATGTTATTATAGAATATGCTGCAGGTACCAGGAAAATCACCTTTGGCACATTGCATATATATAATGACACTTTCTATAGATGTGTATTTTTCTCTGAATGCTATGAACTTCTTTTGAAAATCAATGTTTCCCTCAAGGGAAAATTATCATAATTTTCCTAAACGAGATACATATCTAAGATCAGAGGGGGAAAATTCTCAATGTTTGTTTCTAGGTAAACGAATGATTTTTTTTTAAAAAAAAAAAATTACAAAGTCACCCATATGAGTTTCAAACACGTGGTAAATCTAAATTAGAAAAGAGAAATTTCTGTTATTGTCACTGTGAGTTGTATCTATTAGAAACATAAATTTTGAGAAGCCCCAGCATGAGGCTGTCCAACAAATCATAATTTTATTTAGTTACAAGTATGTTTTAACTTTTACGAATTGTCCTTTCACTCTAAGTCTAGAAGACTACCCAAACTATATACTCATGACAGACCATTGACTGGTGACACTCTTTGTAGAGTGATCTTTAAATGTTTATAAAGCAACACTAAAGGACTTGGTAAGTTTTAACTCTGTGTATCATCACCTATAAAACAGAGGTATAATTTTTGGTAAATTAAACAGAATTTACAATGAAATGATTTAATTTACAATTACACAGAGGGAGAAGTGCTCACATGTCTATGCCAAGAAATTGGGAGACAACTGCCTGTCTCACTAACAGGAAGAGATACATATTTGTGCCCATTCCAAAGAAAGGTGATACAACAGAATGCTGGAAATTATCAAACAATACCATATTATCAGGAACTGTTGTGGCATAGTGGTTAAGTGCTGTGTGTGCTAACTGAAAGGTCAGCAGTTCAAATCCTGCAGGTGCTCCTTGGAAACTCTATGGAACAGTTGTACTCTGCCCTATAGGGTCTCTATGAGTTGGAATTGACTCGACGGCAGTGGGTTCGGTTTTTGGTTTATCATTAATATCACATACAAGCAAAATGTAGCTGAAGTTAATTCACAAATGGAGGCAATCATGAAAACAGAATGAAAAGATTACTGCATAGTTTAGAATCAGAAAAGGTGTATGTTAGGTTTGTGTCATTTCACCATACTTATTCAGTCTGTATACTGAGCGAACAATCTAGGGAGCTGGACTCTCTGAAGAAGAATGGGGCATCAGGATTAGAATAAGACTCATTAAAAACCTGAGTAATACAGATGGCACAACCCTGCTAGCTAAAAGGGAAGAGGATTTGAACCACTTTCTGTAGATCAAAGACTACAGCTTTCAGAATAGATTATACCTCAAAATAAAGATGACAGAAGTTTTCACAACTGTACCAAAAAGCAACATCATGGTAAACAGAGAAATTATTCAAGTTGTCCAACATTTCATTTTACTTGGATCCACGGTCAACACCCATGGACATCACAGTCAGGAAATCAACATATTGCATCAGGCAAAACTGCTGCAAAAATGTCACTTTGAGGACAACGATGTATCTGACCTAGGCCATGTATTTTCAGTTGTCTCACATGCATGTGAAAGCTCGACAGTGAATAAAGAAGACTGAAGAAGAGTTGATGCATTTGAACTGTGATGTTGGCAAAGAATACACAATCTATTATACACTGCCTGAAGAACAAATAAGTCTGTTTGGGAAGATACAGCCAGAATGCTCCTCAGAAACAAGCATGGTGAGATTTTGTCTTGCATACTTTGGACGTGTCACAAGAGCTAATCCCTGGAGAGTGCCATCATCCTTGGTACAGAATCAGAGAAACGGAGGAAGAAGCTCAGTGAACTGGACTGGCGCAGGGGCTGCAACAACGGGTTCAAGACCAGCGCCAACGGTGCAGCTGGTGCAGGACTAGGCAGGGTTTAGTTCTGCCATCCTCGGGGTCACTCTGAGTCAGGATCAACTCAGTGGCACTGAACAACAAAAGAACCTTCATACTTTTCTTTTTTAAGTGATGAACTTTTTTCAATTCCACTAAGAATTTTTTTCTTCTTCTCCATTCTCCTTAGTACTATTGTCCAGAAAGCCAGTAAGTGACGGATTAAGGCTTTTGCTGGGAGGCAAAAGCTGGCAAGTCTGCCAGTTCCAACAAGAAATTGCTGCCAGGTCCAGATACTGCTTGGCCATTTGGGGAAAGGCTTCATGATTTTGTGTTAAAATTCTGAGTAACCTTATTTACCACAGTTTGAAAGGTCACTCCTTGGGAGTCAGTGAAACCTGAAGACTTAGTACCAAGCATCTACATTAATTTATCTTTCTTTACTAAGACAGTGAAGGGATAAATATTAGATCGGCCTTACAATAGTAAAACGGTAGTTTCTGAATGTTTTCTCTCTGACAGTATACATTGACGCTAACATCTTCAATTGATTTCATTTCCAACATCTATTGTAGACTGCGTGCAGAAGTCACATAATGTCAATGTTCAGATATCTGTGAGCTGGAGATAAGTATATAGGAAAATTAACTTACTCATGTAATCATTTGTGGGGCAATGTTGAAGCATCTGCTATGTATAGGCATTTATTGAAGCACTTAGGATGTATCATGCGTGGGGCAACAGAAATCCTTGCACTGGTGTAGCTCACATGTCAGTAGGATGTTAGAAAATAAACAATATAGAAACACACAAACTACAGAGGTGATTTGTTGCAAGGGACTAGTGTTACAGGAAAAGCCAGAGTAAACTAAAATAGGTGAAAATCAACAGAAGGCAAGAGTGATGTCGGTATAGGCTGTGCTTTTAAATGATGCTTGGGAGAGTTCCAAGGGAAAAGTGGGTCACAAAGAAAAGACAGCAGGTGGGTGAGGAAGTTAGGCACATGGGCATTTGGAAGAAGGGCATTCTACTTTTATTAAAAATAACCTACAGGTAACTTCTAATTCTCTTATGATAATAGGTTTACATTTCTTTGCTTTTGAAAGTATTTGCTTGAACAGCAAATTGATTGGTTTTAAGTGAGATTATTAGAAAACTGATCTACAGGAAAATCAATTCTAGCAAAATAATGTGATAGGCATGAACACTAAAAACTTGCCACTCAGTATCAAGAAGATCCACAGTGAATTCAAACATTTATATCGTTTTGGATTGGGGTCTCCCTGGTGGGTGAAATTCAGAACAATATGTTTTTCATACCTTTTAAATTGCCACTTGCTCTCAGAAGTACTAGCAAGGAATGAAAACTTGTCTGGATGTGAAGGACTCAACAAAAAGAAGAAGTAGCACTAAAATCGTGATTCCAAGAAGCATAGACTTATAATTTAGGAAAATTATTGTTTCTCTTATTCAGATGCTGTAGTGATTCATATGTCCAGAGTAGAAAAGATGTGATAAACTAGACATTTTTTGCTGTCATTAAAAATCAGCAGTCCCTCACTGATTTTCTTCATAATTTTATTTGAACAAAGTAATATAACGCACAATGTCCTTTACTGCGTGTTACAAACTCAATTTCACTCAGAAAGAATTATTCAAATTGGAACTGATATAATGGGATAGAGCTCCAGACCAAAAGTTTCTATGTTGTACCCACAGACTATTTCCTTTTCATAATTATAATATTATATAATTATTCCTGGAAGGAAAATATAGACCAGGATGAGGGCCTATTTTTGAGGCCTAAACTATTTTGGGTAATTAAGAGCACAGTGTTGCTTACGTGTAAAAATTTATCCTTTTTAATTTTTTAAAATCACGTGCCAATTCAAGACTTAAATCATAATTAGACTTAATGAAACCCTCTGAAGACACAGTGAGCAGGAGTCTCCTAATTTTAGGTTAGAAACCCATTGGCTACATTTATGTTACTAATACAGGCCTCTAGCTTCAGAGGCTTATCATGCTAGAAAACTGGTTTTAAACATTTAGTCTTCTATGGTACTTGACTCTACTGGAAGTTGAGACCTTGTGACATCTGACTCAACAATTTTAGTTTTCAAAATTACCATGAAAAATTAGTTAATGGAATGCTGTATATGGATTTTCTAAAGGATGTTTGAATTATGTTGTGACTACAGGGTAAAATTCTTTTTATTTAGGTATATTTATTTTGAAGGAAATAGGCTGAAATCCAGAAACCCTGGTGGTATAGTGGTTAAGTGCTACATCTGCTAACCAAAAGGGTGGCAGTTTAAATCTGCCAGGTGTTCCTTAGAAACTCTATGAGGCAATTGTACTCTGTCGCCGTGAGTAGGAATCGACTCAAAGGCAGTGGGCTTGGTTTTATGGTAGGTTGAAATCGTACCGGTTAAGTGCTATAGCTGCTCATCAACCGGTCAGCAGTTCAAATCTACCAGGTGCTTCTTGGAAACCCTGTGGGGCAGTTTTCTTTGTCCTACAGGGTCATTATGAGTGGGAATCAACTTGGAGACAGTGGGTTTGGCGTTTTAGAGGGGAGGTAGGTTGGAATCTGGTTCATTAAATAAGGATATAAATATTAATTTTTTAATTGAAAAGCATTATAAGTTCTGTAATAATTCTAGTAGTAATAACATGGAATATAGTATGTGAATGTTTCCTTGGAAGGTGAATAATTGAGGATATTCACTATGGTAAGGAATTCAATTAAATAAAATTAAGCCATATTCAGGAAAATTACTTTATAGATTTCATGACTGTCAGTTTTTTCTAGAACTTAAGATTTGCTCGTGTCTCATTTAAAAGTTCTTTCTCTTCTTAAGAATATGATTTTATTTAACTATGTTCTTGCCATCCTAATAATTAACAATTTCTGATATACAATCATAGTGTTTACAATAGAATAAGATGCAAGCAAACCCCTTCTTTTAAAGTATGAAAGTCAAAAGTTATATTAGAAGCAATTGAAAAAGAGCTATTTTAGAATATATTAACCAAGACACATAAAATTGTGAGCTAAATAGAATCCATTAGACTGTTCTTTATTTCAGGTTTGTGTATATGTCTGTATCTCTTCTATAACCCAAGTTTCTCCCTAATATAATATAAATGCATAGAAAATTCCTGATTAAAAAAATATTTTATTGTGCTTTAAGTGAAAGTTAACAATTCGATTTGTCATACAAAGATGTGCACACACAACCGCTATGTAACTCTAACTGCTCTCCCCACCCTGTGACAGCACATTCCTCTTTCAATATCCAGTCAACCAGCTCCTCCCCCCTTCTGCCCTCTCATCTCACCTCTGGACAGGAGTTGCCAGTTAGCCCCATGTATATACTTAAGCCAAGACGTACACTCTTTGCCAGCATCATTGTCTTACAGCCTAGTTTAATCTTTCTTTGTCTGAAGTGTTGGCTTCAGGAATGGGTTTAGTTCTGGGTTAATGGAGAGTCTGGGGCCCATGTCTTCTGGGGGCCCTGCAGTCGGTCAGACCACCAAGCCTAATCTTTTTAGTAGAGTTTGAGTTCTGCACACCCATTTGCCTCCTGCTAGGTAAGGGACTCTATGTTGTACTCCTCAACAGGGCAGCTATTGGTGGTGGCCAGGCACCATCTAGTTCTTCTGGTCTCATGCTAATGTAGTCTCTGGATCATATGGCACTTGCTGTCTTTTGGACTTATGTTTTCCTTATCTCTTTGATGTCTTTCATTCCCCTCTGCTCGAGTTGTGTTGGGACCAATGGATGCTACTTAGATGGGCATTTGATAGATTTTAAGACCCCAGATGCCACTCACCAAGTGAGATGCAGAACGTTTTCTTAAAAACCATGTTATGCTGATTGACCTAGATGTCCCCAGAAACCATAGTCCCAGGACCCTACCCCTGCTACTCTGTCCTTTGAAGTATTTTGTTATATTTAGGAAGCTTCTTAGCTTTTGGTTTAGTCCTGTTGTGCTGACTTCTCCTCTACCACGTATGTCCCTTCCTTCATCTAACGTAATTCTTGTCTATCTAATGAATATCCCTCTCCCTCTCTCTACACTCTTGTAACCATCACAGATTGTTTTCTTCTGCATTTATACCATTTCTTGAGTCCTTATAATAGTGGCCTTATACAATATTTGTCCTTTTGCCACTAATTTCACTCAGCCTAATGTCTTCCAGATCCCGCCACATTGTGTTTTCCAGCATCGTCATTATGCTGTATGATTGCACAGTAATCCACTGTATGAATATGCCAATATCTGATATTTTTGCCACTTAGGAAGCACCCTCGTTAAGACATTGAGTCTTGACAGAGCGGCAGCCAGCAACGTGAATTCAAAGTTCACATTTTGAATGGAATTGTGTTCATATCGCACTGAGGTGGAGTTGAGTTTGCCCAGAGCTGGGAGCATTTAAGATAGTGACTACCACATCGTAAGGGCTCATTAACCTAAAGGTCATGCTATTTATCATGTTGCTAGGTGCCTTTGGGTCATTTCTGACTTACAGAGAACATCCGTACAATAAAGCAAGAAACTGCCAACTCCTGGGCCTTTCTCACAATGCTATGTTTAATCACGGCATCCCCTAAAAGTAAAACTTAAATTGTCGGAACGTAAATTATAACTATCTCTCAGAATATTACACTCTGGTATGAACAGAAATCAGAATGCTTCTTAAAATGCAATTCAATGATAACAGATTCAGCTGGATTGAGGAATACCATTCTAGAAGGTTCTATGTGTATGTTGCAGAAAAAAAATGCTACTCTCAACTATTTGAGGCCAGAATGTAGCTAATGGAGTAATGTGAGTATTAGGCAGGTGTAGGTGAGAAAGTTGAGAAACAGAGAATGGGAAAACACCATTTTCAGATTCCACCTACTATGTGGTAATTTTTTCCCAAGAAGTCAGCTTTCAGGCTGGCAGAATAATCTTACAAACCATTTTGTTTCTGATATCTAAGTCAGTTTTAGAGTGCTGTTCCTGACTCTTTATAAAAAGTATCCTAAGTGACTGAGAAACACACGTAAGTTTACCTCAACCTGAAGAGTGCTTGTCAGTTGTATTAGCTAGGATATAGGTTTTAAAACTGACAGACCAGAAAGGAGATATTCCATGAATTCCCTGAAACTACAGGCAAAAGGTAAGTCTATATGTGTTTAGATGCATTTGTTGGTTTGCTTTTCAAGGTAAAAGGGTTCATAGTTTCCACTGCATTCTCAACATGGATCATAATTCATGAAGTATTTAAAACAAATTAATTAGAGTAAAATACTTAAACACGAAACCTAAATATGTTCATACAATCCTACTGAATAGGTACTCTCTTTGTATTTTGAAATATAGTAGTTTAAGAGAATATAGGTTTCTACCATTATGCAGTAGCAAGACGTTTCAGTAAAAAAGACATTTTTAAAAAACAAAATAACCACAAAAACTTGGATGCCTACAGACTGAGTTTAATTTGATCTTTCTCAATGGTCTTCTCATTACAATCTAGTACAGCTGTTATGCTGGTTAAAACTCAAAATACCTCAACAAATGTCCATATTTTTCTCTAATAGACTATATTAGCTACAAAATTCACATAAATTACATGATTAGTTTTACATTTATTATTTCATGTTAGAGGAGATGATTTTCAAATTTGGTGAACTGTTACCCTTATTTGACTTTGTGCGATGCCAGTAATAGAGATTTAATAATATATAATAAGCAGTAGTTTGACACATAATACTTAGGATTTTCAGTCATAGCAGAACTTGGTTAAAGTCATAGCTTTGTCAGTGATGATTATGTGACTTTGGGGCAGAAACCGTATGTTTAATTGAAATTTATGTGTAAAAGAAAGAAACATAATAATTTCTGTTTAATGTACCTTTTAAAATTGTTAATTTGAAAACACTTTTTAAGTGCCCAATTTTTACAGAAATGACAATTAACAATACTGGTTTTACTAGGATCTCACATGTATTGAATGACAGCAAAAGCGTAATTCCTCTAAAAATTGTTGCTACCATCCACACAAGCTTACTCTCCTTTTCTCATGAATAGGTTGTATTACAATAATCTGTTGTATGTTGGTTGTTTGAGATAAACTTTTTCATGGACACAAGTATGTCCTCAATCTGCTTACAAAAGACACGCTGACTAAAGTTTGTTTAACACTTACTATATGTTAATACACTTCACATGTGTTATTTTTGTCTATTCCTCACAAAACTCTCAAGTCTGTATAATCACCACCTTTATTGTAAAGATGAGGGAGGGGAACTAGGAAGTGGTAAATCTGGCAGTTCGTATGTTAGCAATATAAATACAGAGCCCGCCAAACTGCACTTCTGTAATAAATTTATAAACATTTATAAATTTATCAAGTAAATTTATAAATACAGCAACTGTGTTGTGTCAGCTACTTTAAATAATCCTCTATTCTCCAACTGACAAGAAAGAAGTGAGGAACAGAAGACATGATTAAAAAGAAAATCTTGCTCAGCACATAAATTCATGAATTAACCTGGTAACCTAGGATTCTTTATTGTGATTTCAATGGAATAGCATATTGTGTACTTTAACATTCTGAGAATGGTGTGTGCTTTTGCACTGCGGGCTAGTTTTTGATACTACTTACCGGGTAGGAAGGAAAGCAGAGTGGTTCAGATCATGAGCTTTGGAGGCAGATGTCCAGGATGTAAGTCCTGACTCTGCTACTCAGTAGCTATGTGATATTGGGCAAGTTTCTTAAGAGCTCTGTGTCTCAGTTTTACAGTTTATTATCAGCAAACAAGGTTGCTAACAATAATATTTCCTACGGTTGTTGGGAAAATTAAATGAGTTAGTGCATGAGTAATTAATTGAGCATATAATATATGGCAAACGTCAATAATTAGCTAAATAACCTTAGTGACAATCCACCCTCTTACAAGGAGATGTTTTATAATAGTATGATATATGTAAAGGCTCATGTTAGAAGGTGTACTCTTGTATTTTACCTAAAAGAAAGGTAACACAGTTGTTTTTTCATCAGGGATGTTAAGATATGTGCATCCAACTTCTTTCATCTCATAAAGTCAGAGAACAATGGTTAAAGCTTTTGTTTTGCCCAAATAAACCTGACAAGTTTCAAGATGTAATAGGTAACTGACAGTTTAAAGATACTATGTTCAAAACACTCAAAATGGTAGCAATGTCCATCAGAGCTCTTAAAAACCCTACCCTATATTTAACAAGGAACTCTGGTGACACAGTTATTAAGAGCTAAGTTTGCTGATCAAAATGTTAGCACTCCTTGGAATCTATATGGTGAAGTACTACTATGTGCTATATGGTCGCTATGAGTTGGGACAAACTTGACTGCGACTGGTTTGGTTTTGCTTATGTGCAACACACATGTTGTCTAAGACACAATCCGTTCTAGGCTACTGCTTCAAGTAACAATTACTGTTAAATTTCTAAGGTACAAATGTACAATAGCTAATAGAATATATTGATATATTTTTAAAGGAGATTTAGAACAAACTGAAAACTTACATTAAAAGTGAATTTTTTAAGAAGACATCTTCGGAGTAAGAAGTAACAACAATGATGTTACTCTAATTTTAAGTCATCATTAACCAAGTAAAAGGAAGACTACTATTTTGCCTCATATCTGAGAATATCTATAGAATTAAGCAAAAAAAAAAAAAGAAGAAAGAAAAAATGCATTTTTGTATTGAGAGCATCTTTTTTTAAATTTTAATCCTCCTCTCTCATTTCTGTTAGAACATTATTTATTCTTCTCTAGTACTCAGAAAAGTTCCATTTTCCCCTTCAAACTGCCCCTCAAGGGAGATAAAGTGAGGTTTGTGTGCAACATGCCAAGGTAGGTGCTGTCAAGTCGGATCCCACTCATGGCGACCCTAGGGGCCAGCGTAGAACTAGGTTTCAGGTGCGTTAATGAACATGGATTCAAATTAACACTCTTTTGCAAAGTTTATGAAATCAGTGTTTGGATATACATGTTTATCATACATTTGATTGATAAAACCAAGCCTGTTGTGCTTATTAATATGTGACTGCATTATAAGAACTGTTAAATATAATAGCTATTTAGCCATATATTGCCATTTAATCCATCACATGATCACGTATATCTGTATACTAAGTATACAGATACATACTAAAGATTCACTATGATTTGATAGGGAAACACAATTAAGTTGACACTGACCCAAATCTAAGTAATGACTAAGATCTATACAGGAGTTTATATCATCTTAAATTTTTTTAATTTAAGCAACCATGTTTCACCTTAAGGAGAATAAAATTCGTCTGGACGTTTGGCCCTGTTTATCAGCCTTAATGAGATAAAGACCTATAGCTTCAGGATCACAGAGGTTATTTGTTTCAGTTTGTGATGAGATAGGTGTTTTGTCTTTTAAATTGGTGGTAAGATTGAAGTAATATACATTAATGTAAATGTATGGAATAAAATTAAAAAGAAATGATAGAATGAACATTTTCTGAGACCATTGACATACATACACTATTTTGGCCATGTAAACAGTAACATCTTGGTGGGTTAGTTTCTTTTTAACGTATATATAATAATGTCCCTTTTAAGTAAATTAATTTAAGAAAAACTTTGGAAGAAATGTGTTTTAGAAAAATTTACCATCTGATAATAATATTGGTAAAGTAATAAACATAGACCCTAACTCAATTCAATTAGTGGTTTCACTACATATATTTTTAATTATAAGAAGAACTTTACTGGGCTGGGATTTAAAAAATTAATCAGATATACTTCTTTTTTGTAAAATAGTGTAATAAGTAAGAAATAAAAAAAGAAACTACTCTGATTTTAAGTTTATTCATATATGGAAAAACGAAGAGATTAACTGACAATTTGATTTAATGAACAATATTATGATCTTAATTATATTACACATGAACAAATAATAACCTGGCATTACTGAAAGCTTTTCTATTTAAACCTGAATTTCAATAGTAACATATAAAGATATACTTCTTCTTATTTAAATGGATATTATTGCTTTAAATATCACATATTTAATCCATAATTCTTTCATTTTTCCTATGTCATCTGAGTTCAATATTTATATTCCAAATTCCACTATTAAATATATTCTACTAGCTATTCACTTACTTTTACAATAATGAAGACCATGCATCTTTGAAGTAACAGCAACAGATAAGGAAGGTGAACCACTATTAAGGTGTGGAAACTATCCAGACACTATGGTTTTGTTACTGCTGCTCGTGTAGAATTTGAACAAGAATGGTCTTCTCCATGAAAAGCTAGCTGTATAACTGATATCTCTGGTTACCATGCAGATCTGATATTATATTTCCGGTAAATTATGACTTTGTTTTCCACCAGATTACATGAGAACATTTTCAGATGTTAAATGTAAGCATTTCTCTGAATCATTTAATGGTACAGCATGCTACATTTGAGGAGAGATTTCCTGAAAAAAAAAATAGACTTTACTGTCACCCAGACTTAGACCCCAAGTAATGTTTTAACTAGTTGTGTCCTCCTTGTCCACTTTGAGTGTAACATTTGGAATCCTGACTGAATCCAGAACTAGAGGTGCTACCAATCTGATTTTCTGCAAGTGCCTTTCACGAACACCGTTGCAGTGATGCAGCTTGTGGTTACATTTTCAAAACCTCTCAGAATCCTTAACAAAGATAAGGAATACAGCTAAAGATAGGCTCCTTTGAACATCTGTGTTTCCTGAAAAGTTGACGCCATAATCATTGTTTCTAAAAATAGAATTATCTTACAAGCTGCATTCAAGCTTCTGTAAAGTTTATGATACAAGTTTTGTTTAGTGAATACATACTTTGATGCCTTAAAGGTTATTTTGTTAATATTCTTATAATGGTCTAAGACAATCTTTAAAAATGGAATTATTACCAGTTTTTAATGACATAAATAAAAAACAGACAGCATCATATTATTATAATGCTTCCACATATAATGTAAGCTAGAAAAACATGACAATACTACTATCTGAAGTTCAGTTTTCACATCTTTATCAAAGAAGTTTCCACTTTAACATAAAGCACATAAGATAGTTATTATTTTATAATGTTATTTTGACATTTATACTTAAATGAACTGTTTACTCATGAAAAGAATAATGTAATATATATAGGTGAATATAAAGGTTCACATAAATATTCTAGAGTGTGTTTCGCCTTCATTTAAATCTTATCATATGCTCAGAATCACGGGTAAGTAAAGCACACAGATCTTGATTATTAATATAAAATAGTAATAAAAAAGTTACAGACCAACTTCTCATTTATTTTTTCAAAATGAGTGAAAGCATGTTCTGAATACATATTATAAAATAATATTTTTGCATATGCTAAGATGCAGTAAGGAAGCCCTGATGTCATAGTGGTTAAGAGCTACAGCTGCTAACCAAAAAGGAGAACTTTAACAATCAAAAATAACGGTCTCCTTCACACAACTGAATGTGTCAGGTAAAACACATTTCAACTCACATCATTTGTGTAATTTCCCAATTCTATGTATCAGTTTCCATATTCAGAACTGGCTGCTGTCTCAAATGCCTTGGTTTTATGATGTTACTTGGAAATATCATCTAAAAAGTAAATTAATTTCTTAATGGCTGAAATCATGCATAGGTAATCTGACATTCTCTTATTAAATGAACCAAATTTTAAAATACAATAGTGTAAGTTTTTGATTCAAACTTCTAGCAATTTACTCGAATAATAAACTTTTGTCTAAATCACTTTCAGTGTTCTTTGTCTGATGCTTTTCAACAATCTTATTTGAAAATAAAGATTATAAGCCATACTACTGGCATAGTTGATTCTGACTCATAACTAGTTATTAATAGCTAGTTACATTATGGAAGAAAATTAGTGTTTAGAGGCTGGCAATTAAATAACAGTTATACAACGCTGGAAAGTTTCCCATTAAAAAATACATTAACTTGATGTATTTTTCTAAGAAAATAACATAAATTAAAAATGAAATTATTTGTATTCCTAACCCATGACGTTGGACTAAGTATCTAAATACGTTCTTTACATTTCCTCTCCCAATTATCTAATAATTATTTACAAAGCCACATTTTATAGTCGTTTTCCCACGTGTGTGAGGGAACTCAATATAAGATCAAAAGGGGATAAGAAATCAAACACAGTATTTTTAAAGAACGAGAAACATAAGAATTATTTTCAGTTTCCATTATATTGAATTTCCAGTAGCGGATTACCAAGGAGTTATTCAGGATGAGTAACCAGCCAGCTATTAACGTGCCAGATTATAGGTGACTTTGTGCAGGCTGCTCCCATTGAAGGAAGTCTTGCATGAAAAAAAAAAAAAAAAAAAGACAGCCGTTGAGTTGACGCCCTAGTGACCGTATAGGACAGAACAGAACTGCCCCATCAGGTTTCCAAGTGCCTGGAGGATCTGAATCGCCAGCGTTTTGGTTTGCAGCTGTAGCAGTTAACCGCTACAACCACCAGGGTTTCCGAGTCTTGCATACTACGTCTATTTTCATTTAAGTAAAATATATATATATTATTTAGACACTGTTTCTATCAACATAATTTGAGCCTAAATCTGACATCTAATTGCCTTAGCAACACATCTGAGATATCCACAGTTTGTTAGACACTACTTCGTTAATTGTCTAGGACAGTCTGTACTGCAGGAAGGATCATTAGCAGATGTTTCATCTCAACATTTCACTAAGTTGTATCTGGGAAATTCTTCCTATTTTGTGAAGGCATGCTTTAATTTCTAGCTTAATGATCCGATACTTTTTTAGATACTTCTGTTATGTTTCTTCGGTCACAGATCTCTCTCTATTACACCCTCCCCCAAAACCTTGCAGAAGCGTTCCAGACAAATCAAAGTAACAAATGCTATTAAAGAGTTTTGAAATTAAGAATTAATGCAACAATCTCTACCTTTCCTCAGCCCTAGTGGTTAATATTTTCTTTTAAGTTTGCCGCATCACCTAATACAGTGAAAACAGTTCAGGGTTATCAAAAGAGAGTCTTCACACTCTTGCCAACATGAACAGTGAAAACTCCACTAGTTTAACAGAGACATATGAGTATATACGGGTAAAAGACAAATAGAAGGCAAATGTAACGACTCCAAAGTGATTACTTTCAACTTTGTTCTGTGTTCAACCACAGAGTCAGTGAAACTTCAAGACTCCAAAAGCAAATATTCTCTCATCCCTTCTTTTCAGAATCCTGATTCCACGGCATGTTTAAAGACCCTTCTCTTGAGTGGAGGAGGCCAGGGGGGCTGCAACAAGGCTTCCCAGGTGTTAAGATTAAATCGTAGTTTTAGTAAACTTTAATAATAAGGCTAATTTAAAAAGACATTGTTTCCTGGTGAAGATATTCATTTAGAAGTATGCCCTTTAATCCATTTAGATTTTTATTACTTCTGAAATCTGGTTTCTAGACTACCGGTGTAAATAGTGGTATCTAGTAGTAATAGATTTAATGTGCATTTGGGGGCTAATATACCTAACACTTGAAGTAAATGAGGATACGTTTCAACCTATTTCCCTAACGTGTGCAGTAAATGAGAATGGTTCACTAACATGTGAATTAAATGAGAATATGTTTCAACATTATGTCAGTAATGCATTATCACTTAATAAATTCAGTAGTAGAAACATTGTTAATCTACATGACTATAGTCTCCCAAATAAATATGTACAAATTGAACAATGCACTTACCCAGCACAGCTCCTAAAGAAATTCTTGGTGAAATGTTCCAAGGATAGAATTTGATTTTCTGAGATTCCAAAGCTAGAATTTGATTTTCTGAGATTCCGTGGATGAAATAGCCCCCAGACAAGGTGCGGAAGAGTGAAAGCCTTGCAATGTGATCCTGCAGGCTGAGTGAGTTCCAGTTAGCAGAGCTGGCTGATCCCAAGGCAGGAGGTGACACTGTACTGGGGAGAGAGGGGGTGTTCTGAGTAGATTAGAAGTGTTGTCAGATTGTAAAAGACCAGCAGTAGAAAGGAAACATCAGAGCTTCCTGTTACATCACTCTGACCCCGCCTGCAGTTAGTGTTAGGTTACTTTCTTTCTCAAATAGCACACCCTAGGAAAGCAGCCCTCCTTTCTGATTCTAAGACAAGAGCAAGAAGCAGCTTGAACAGACAGAGATCGTATGATGTATGAATACACATCGTTACCAGCAAAGGCTGGCTGGCTTTCACCTTGACTGAGTTCTGTTAGAACTTGCCAAGCAGAGCTGACTGTGATTGGAAGGAAGTCTGAATATAATATTCTGCTCAACAAATTAAGAGAGTTAGGGGTGTGTGTGTTTTGGATTAGAGTTCACAAAGCAGGGGACAGATTATCTAACGTGTTTCTTCATAAATGACCGCAGAAAAATAATATGACATTCATCATTATTAATTCTGAGATTTAACCCTTATTAAGTTGGAACTCCGATAATCTAATGCTATTTCCCAG
This sequence comes from Heterohyrax brucei, assembly GCA_028571685.1. Classification (NCBI taxonomy): domain Eukaryota; kingdom Metazoa; phylum Chordata; class Mammalia; order Hyracoidea; family Procaviidae; genus Heterohyrax; species Heterohyrax brucei. Next base: position 95,294,789 of record CM053146.1, read on the forward strand.
TTTTCCACAATTAGATCACGAAACTTTATCCTGTAGCTTTTTGTTTGTTTTTCTCTATTATTATATAAGCATATGTATTATTATATTATAAGCATCTGTATTATTATATAAACACAAAGCCTGTGTGTGTGCAATATTTTTTCAGGCTGTATATTTAACTGTATATATATTTTCAGAGCATGTGAATAATTTTAAATAATTACATACATTTGTACTATCTGACATTTTTTATATGACTTTTAAGATAACTTGTATTATAACATTTGTACTGCAAAACAGGCTAGAAGAAAATGTAGATGTTTTAAATACGTAATGTGAAATATGTAACATACTTCAGTTTTTTAGAAAAAATTACTCAAAAAGATGATTTATGTCAAAAACACATCCTGAATGTGTTTAATGCTTTGTTGAATAGGACCAGGGAAGAAATGTGCAAATGTGAAATGAATTTGTCATTCTGGAGAATATGGTAAATATGTGAAATGAAGCAATAATTACATTACAATTTCTGAAAACTACACAGCCTTGTAGGTCACTTAATTTCTCCAGACTTAAATTTTTCTCAACTGTAGAATAGTGGAATGTCAAATAATGCATAAAATCCATAATATGCCTAAGACTCTGAGTCAATTTTATAAACTTGGAAATAGATCAGATATTGTGAGGATCATTAAGGTCTTAGTAAATTTAAGATCAAACACTTGGAAATAGGTAAGTCACTGCAATTCAGTGGGAAAAAAGAGGCGCCAGTTCCCACTTGCAGACTTGACAACAGAGAACAGAAGGGATACACTGAGAAGATAACTTGTTTCTGAAGCTCATGGTCCTGTTGTTTTGCATTATTTTTCCTAGATGCATGGAATAAAATTATTACACAGTGTTTGATTTGGGGGAGCAATAGGGCCAAGTTCAGCTTTTCTTTTTTTTTTAAAGCAATACACGTAAGAAATAGAGTGCGTGAGAATCTCTACCAACTATAGTTAAGAGAAACAACTTATAGGAAATTGAGTTACACAAATTTGTTTTGGGGGAAGTAGAAAATAACCAAAGGAGTTCAATTGTCAAGTTATAGATATTTGTTCCAAGATAAGGGTGGTTTTTGCTATTCTTTAGGGTACTGCTGAGCTGTACTTCTTTTTGAACTGTTTCCTTTAGTCTGTGGGAAGAGGGGGAAGCATGCGCGTACACACACACACACACACACACACACACACACTCACATACATCATGACCCTTTAGTCAGAAAAATAATATGGATACTGAACTCCACTGTGGAGACAGCACAGTGCTTAAGGAACCACTCAGAAAGAAGTAGAAAGCACTGAAATCAGACCAGAAGACAAGAAATCCTAGTCTCAGTTTCCTGTATGATCTTTACAAAAGTTTTTAAATCTTGGTATCCCTGTCTTAAAATTCAGTGCAGAATTTCTTATTAGAGTTTTAATATCTCAATTATCAGGGTCCATGTCTTATTTCTAGTACTTCGTATAATTTCTGACCCCAAGAAAGAGACCTATCTGTGTTTTTATTTTATTGAATTACAAAAAACTAATCCTGTGTCCAGTAAGCCTAGAAGAGTACTCGTATTTTTATTGCCTCAGAGAAGTGATTCCAAGTCAATGTGGCTTTAATACATTAATTCAACTTATGTATGATTGATTTATATATATTCACATTATATATTTTTTCAGAACTTACTAAGGCCACTTGCAATCATTTAGTAACGTTAAGGCCTACATTTTGAATTAGGTACTGTGTTAGGTGTGCTGGAGATTTAAGAATAGGATGTACCTTGCTTTGTAGACGTTCACAGCACAAGTTGCTTAGGGATGTAAGGAATCTAGTGCCGTATTCTCTGCAATTAGCCACTGAAGCTGCCAATGGAGAATCTAGGTGCAAGTTACTATAATAGGTTTTCTGTTGGTAAGTTTTCTTTAGACGTGAAGTAGAATATAAAAGTGCAGGATAGTATATAAAATGATGAGTAGTCACACTCGTCCATTTCAGAATTCTACATTCAGCAATGAGTATATTGACCTAGAGACAGATTTGTGGTCTCCTGTAAGGCTTAAAAACACATGTTATTGTTAGGTATGGTCAAGTTGGTTCTGACTTACAATGGCTCTATAGACAGAATAAAACTACCCAACAGAGTTTCCAAGGAGGTTCTGGTGGACTTGAACTGCACAACTCTTGTTAGTAGCCTGCCTCTGTAATCACTGAACCATCTGGGTTTTTGTAAGCACCAGCCTCCCCCAATAATGAGTACTGATTATCATATGAAACACACTTGGACTCCAGAGGAGAGTAACACCAAAGTCTCTGGATAATTGCTTAGATTGGCCAACTTAGTAAAACTGGACCCAATATGTGGTTTGAAAAATTGAGTTCCCTAGTGAATGAACTGAGCATTTATTTTGAACTTACGTGGATACTGCCTGGGGACATAGTTCTTTCATAAAAATAAAACACTTTTACATGAAACATGTATAGTCCTTCCTTGGTGAGATGCAAAAATGGAAATAACTTTTCCAGTTATTATACTACTAAGCCCATTGCTTTCGAGTTGATTTCAACTCACAGTAATCCTATAGGCAAAGTAGCCAGTTATGTTGAGTGTTAATTATTTCTGTGTTCATAATTTTCTGAACGTCATTATGTACATCCAAGGATGATTTACTCAGCCAGCAAAATTATCTATACTTTGCTTTATTAACAAAGTGCACCAATAATTTGAGAAAAAAACAAATAATATTTAGAATCTTTATGTTAAAGTAAACATTCTTCTAGCAATCTGGCTGTAGTTGATCTCACTTTTTATTATCATACTTGGCAACTGTTAGCAGCATTTTACAAGTTATTTCTGGAAGCAAAGCAAAACGGATTATATTTCTTTAAAGGATTTGAGTCTAATGGCAAGTTATTGACAATGAACGTGTTTTCCAATGAACTGTGAATTATTAAAACCAATAAGCTGATTTTTCACTCTGTGCACATATTTTAAGTTATCATCTGGAAAGGAATTACAATGTTGTTTTAAAAGCATTTTTGATTAACAAAAATTTAAAAAGACCAGAAAACTAAAGTTAAAATAGTCATTTTATGGCATCCATATTTAGATAAATAAGACTGGCTTATTCATTCTCACATATTATTTTTCTTAGTGCTTTATGACTTGTTTTCCCAAAAGACTTAAAGCATATAAAAAGCTTTGGCTAAACATTTGCCTATTATTTTGATCAACTCCTATCAAAGTCTGATGAATCTGGAACTTCTAGCAAACTTGGTAATTCACATATGAGTATTTAAGCCTAGAAGAAAAGGAATGTCTATTGCTAGAATAAAGAACTGACAATGGCAAGTGAAATAGGTAACAGATTAATTAAAATAGATTTTTATGTACAGTAAATTATAAATGCATGCTTAAAATGAAGGTCTGAAATGAGCTTTCTGAGGATAAACATTTTTAAAGTGGTTAAAGCAGTTCCATTTTATACTTTCACTCTCAAAAGTGTCCTGGTTTGCATCACAAATGATAGACAGTACCTCTAGCCATTCTTGGAAACCCTGGTGGCATATTTAAATAACATGGCTGCTAACCAAAAGGTCAGCAATTTGAATACACCAGATATTCCTTGGAAATTCAATGGGATTGTTCTGACCTGTAGGTTCTCTGAGTTGGAACTGACTTGATGGTAACGAGTGTGGAGCTATGTCCACCTACACTGTACTCACAGATGATCCTTATTTATCGAGAATGGGTGAGCGAGTGATGCATTTGGAAAACTAGGTCCTTCTTTCCCAAAGAAGTAGAAAACAAGCCAAACCCATTGCCACTGAGTTGATTCTGACTCACAGTGACCCTATAGGAGAGAGTAGAACTGCTCCGTGGGGTTTCCAATGAGTGGCTGATGGATTCAAACTATGGACCGTTCGGTTAGCAGCTGTCTCTTCATGACTGTACCACCAGGGCTGCAAGCGAAAAACAGTTCTGCCTATTTCTAGGGTAATTTCAACTGATAATGTTCTTTTCATCCTTGTGTATTTATTTTGAATTTATTCTGATAAATGTTTATTTTCTGAGTATCAGTCCTGATTTTTAAAAGAACTATGTGCATGTTGATCTAAGTAACATTTAATTAAAAGACTAAGTCCGTTACTTTGCTTAAATAATTTATGCAAGTTTGAAAGATGCTAAATGCTGCGAACATGTTTTCAGACTGCTTTGTTCAGCTTCATCAGCAGTAATATAACATGTAAAAGTATTAGCAATTTGTATTCTATTTTCTACGATGAGTTATTCACACGTAATATCATTTTACTATGTATAGGAAACAATTGTAAATATATAGGAATATGTCACTATGTACAGTGTGTACACTCAACAATTATACATACAGTATATTTTCATAAGAAGCCATTGAGAAAGTGTAAGAGCTTTTTTCTAAAATGTATATTAACATTGAAGTGTTGGGTATCTGTAGTCTCATCCTGCCCTCTAGTGTCACGAATTCTCAAGTTACTAAAGATTGTTTTCTATCTGGAATAAAAATGTAATTCAGCCTTTCTGTAATGAGGAAACCCTGGTGGTTTACCAGTTGAATGTCGTGGTTGCTAACTGAAAGACCAGCAGCTGGAATCCACCAGGCACTCCTTGGAAACTCTATGAGGCAGTTCTGCTTCATCCAAGAGGGTCACTGTGAGTCAGAATCAATTTAATGGCAACAGATTTTTTGTTTGTTTTGTTTTTCTACTATCACGACAAAAATCCCCAAAACTCAGGACGATTTCCAAGCAAACATTCTGGTGCACACAATAACTACAGTTGTAATGGGCAGGTAATTATTATATAGTATATGACTGAAGCATCAAATCATATAGAGTGAAAAGATCACATACCCCACAAAATATGAAATGTAATGGCAATGATCATTAAATAAATGTTAAGAAACATAGAAACCACAATAGAAACAAAATAACTACAACTTAAAATTGTGCAGAATCTTTTGTCTTCCAATGAATATATGTATTTTTTAAATATTTAACATGATTCAAAGTCAGCAACTCTGAAGCTCCTGGCTAGGCTACAGTGAATTAAGTCTTCTATACATCTGATCAGGAATACAAGTTGGATCTTCAAAAATTCACAACAGATTGACAAAGGTCTCCTTACATCTTATAAATGAGGCTCCTACTTCATCTAAACATACAAATTACTTTATCTCACTGCCATATATTGGGGATAAATCAGTCACTAATGGGCTCTGATCCAGCACCTATTAAACTTAGGCCTAATACAGCTGACATTTGACAGAGATTATGTTTGGAGACATATTAAGTACCTCCAAAATTTGGCTCTATAAACATTTGTATAATCAGAAAGCAAAGTGTTTTGAATCATGGTTATTCACTGAACAAGCATTAGTTATCTACTGCATGTCAAGCACTTGGTATAGATGCTGGAAATAAAAAGGGAAGTAGAAATATAATCCCTGCTTTCAAGGAATTTACTTTCTACTCTCAGGTGGAATTCTAGAAAAGTAAGTACTTAGAAATCACATGTTCAATGTCTGAAACAGACCGGGACTGAGTAGCTGAGATGAAAGGGAACCTAATTCTTGTAGAAGAACATTTTGTCTAGGAGTAATAATTAAACTGAGACCACAAAGACAAGACATATCAGACTCGTCATAGAGGAAGGTCAGTTCTTGGTAGGACTTCCTAGAAGCACAGAGCCCAAGAGAGGGATTTGGGTGCTTTGATTTATTGAGAGTCTTCCAGATTTGAAAAAAAGCAGTCAGGGGGAGGAAAAAGCAGGACTGAGGAGGAGAACAAGGTGATCAAGGATGTGGTCTTTCCTCAGTGCTGACCCTGGCCTGATCCACAGAGGGAGGACTCTGGAACATAAGCGGTATTTCAGAACTGTCCCCCCAAAGTTTGTCTTTTATAGGAATGTGTTAATTAGGTGTTGTGAGCACCACTCCTGGGCATGCCGACTGGATTAAGTAACAGGGAGAACAACTACCAGCAGCTGAAGAGTTCTCTGGAAAAGGCTTCTCCGGGAGCTCTCAGCTGCCTGTGCTCTCTACTTGGAGATAAGCCACTGCCTCAATACGGGGCATGCTGGAGGGGTGGCAAAACCGAGTCTTGAATGAAGAAAGTTTCAGGTAAAGAAAACTTCTTTAAAGCGCTGTGCCTGAAGGGTTCCTGGTGTGCTGCTTTAGTCTGTTTTGTTTCATGCTGCTCTCTAATCTTGGGCTGAGGAGTGAACCTGAGGCCTGACTTCACTAGGGAGCTGCAAGGGCGTCCAGGAGCCGTGATTTCAGAGTTCCTCCAGTCTCTCAACAAGTCTGACCTTTCTTACTGAGTCAGAATTTTATTTTACTTTTCTTTCCCCCCAGATCTCTCCGAGACCCTGTACTGTGAGGCCTTTCCGAGCGGCCAGTGGCGGTAACTGGGCCCCACTGCCCCTGCCAGGTCCCGTCTGCTGGACACCATCGCAGATGCGGTCCCTTAGTCCTTCGCACTAATCTTTCTCTAGTTTCTTTAGTTTTTTTTTTTTTTTGTTATTCCTTGTTCCTGAAGGGTTGTGGCCACTGGGGTATCCTCACAGGCTTTTCAGACTCCAGCACTACTCACCAAAGTAGAAAAGAGAACATTTTCTTCATAAACTACGTGGTACCGACTGAGCTAAACGTTCCCTGAGACCGAAGACCCCACAGCCCTCAGCCTTTGGTTCCTCACGGCGTTTGGATTCGTTCAGGGAACTCCCATGACCATGACCTCGCCTCGTACAGGCTGTGCTGGCTTCCCTAGCGCCCTGTCTCACTTTCATCAAAGTTATTACTGATCTGTTGCTTACCCCTTCCTGGCAACCACCAAAGATTTATTTTTTATTTGTTTGTTTGTTTTTAGTGTCTAAATCTTTTAATAAGTTTTTATAGTAGAGGTCTCATATAGTATTTGTCCTTTTGTGATTGGCTTATTTCACTCAGCGTAAAACCCTCTAGTTTCCTCCATGCTATGAGATGTTTCACAGATTCTTTGTTGTTTGTTTTTTATTGTTGCATAATAGTCCACCGTGTGTATGCACCACAGTTTATACATCCATATGCTGATGGGGATCTAGGTTGTTTCTACTGTTCTGCTGTTGTGAACAATGCTGCAATGACGTAGGTATGCGTAGGTCTATTCATGTGATGACTCATATTTCTCTGGGATATATTCCTAGGACTGGGATTGCTGGGTTATGTGGTATTTCTATTTCTAGCTTTCTAAGGAAGCACCGTATTGTTTTCCAAAATGGTTATGTCATTTTGCAGTCCCACCAGCAGTGCACAAGTGTTCTAGTCTCCCCACAGCCTGTCCAACAACTTTTATTTCCTGTTTTTGTGATTCCTGCCACTAATGGGGGGCAGGAGGAGTGTAAGAGGGTATCTCATTGTGGTTCCATTTGCATTTCTCTAACAGCTAGTGATTCCCTCATGTGTCACTTGGCCACTTAAATGTCTTCTTTGGTGAAGTGTCTATTCATGTGACTAGCCCATGAATAGCTTTTCTCCAGACCTATGCTAGGTGCTTTAGGTATTTCTTTATTTAATCATTCCAAAGACTTTATTTCCACAAAGAAGATTTTAGTTCCATTTTTTGTATGAGGGAAGAGAATCTTAGTTTACATGCCTGAAGATTGGTAGAATTGGAATTTGAGAACTAAGGTGTTTAATTTATTAAACCTACTCTTCTTCATTACAATGTGGCATTGGCCATACATGATGATTTGCTAATTGTTTAATTTGGCCAACTAGTTCAGATACTTTTGGAAGAAATCTTCATGGAAAATAAATCATAGTGATCTGAAGTATTGAGTTTCAGTTAGATAAATAGAAATAGTGATTACTAATAAGATGGGGAAATACAACATAATCCTCAGCAGATTTTAATTAAAACTTCATGATGAATCTGCTTATATTTCTAGTTTTATATATTTGTATTCTACCTAATTTTTGTCCAGAGCATGCTTTCTAAAATTTATACACCAAAGATACTTTTCTGAACATTTAGGAGGATGGCACAGGGACTAATGATATTCTTTCTATAAACTCTTCCAATTTTATGGAAAAATTTTCATAAATAAAATTAATCACCCCTTTTTTTACTGATATTATAGCTGTTGCTATACAACACTTAGTAGCTAAACTGAAAGGAAGAAATAATGAAGCAAAAGGGTGGAACAGAAGATTTCAAGGGGTAGCTTGAGGAAAAAAAAATTATAATCACATGTGCAAAGACCAGAAGATAGAAAACTAAAAGGGAAGAACACACTTAGCATTTTTCCAAATGAAAGAACTGAAGAAAAAAACTCAAGCCTTGCACTGCAATATGGAAGGATGCTGTAGAGAGAATACTGAACAACTCAAGAAGCATCAAAAGGAGATGGAAGGAACACACAGAGTCACTGTATCAAAAATAATTAGTCAATGCTCAACCATTTCAGGAACCAAAGATGAGCAAGAACCAAACATGCTGAGGGAGGAAGTTCAAGCTGCTCTGAAAGCATTGGCAACAAAACAAGATTCTAGGAATTGATAGAATACCAACTGAGGTATTTCAACAAACAGATGTGGCACTGAAATTACTCACTTGTCTATGCCAAGAAATTTGGAAGACAGCTAGCTGACCAACTGACCGGAAGAAATCTACATTTAGGTGTATTCCCGAGAAAAGTGATCCAACTGATGGGAAATTATCAAACAATTTCATTAATGGCACATGCAAGTAAAATTTTGCTGAAGGTCACTCAAAAGGTGCTGCAGCGGTATATTGACAGGGAACTTCCAGAAATTTAAGCCATTTTCACAAGAGGACATAGAACCAGGGATATTGTTGCTGATGACAGAAGGATCCTGGCCAAAAGCCAAAAATACCAGAGAAAGACTTTTACCTGTGTTTTATCAACTATGCAATGGCACTTGACTCTGTGGACCGTAACAACTTATGGATAGCATTGGAAGAATGGAAATTCCAGAGCACTTAATTGCGTTCATGAAGAACCTGTACGTAGATCAAGAAGCTGTCATTTGAAAAGAACAAGGGGATACTGAGAAGTTTAAATTCAAGAAAGGTGTGTATCCTGGTTGTATCCTTTCATTGTACCTATTCAATCTGTGTAATGAGCAAATAGTCCAAGAAGCTGGACTATGTGAAAAATGTAGTGTGAGGACTGGAAGAAGAGTCACTAACAACCTGTGTTATCCAGATGACATAACCTTGAGTGTTGAAAGTGAAGGGGACCTGAAGCACTTAATGATGACAATCAAAGACCACTGCCTTCACTATGGTGTACAACTCAACATCAAGAAAACAAAAATCCTCACAACTGGAAACACACTATGATAAGCACTTTACATGTTTTCATTTGACCTGTACCATCCAGATGTTTAAGAGCTAGTGTAAAGCCATCTCACTGACAAATAGGATTCACAATTCCAAGACCTAAGTAGCCATATTAGGTTCAATTTGTCTTCTATGAATACGGACCCTTTATACTTTATCGTTATATTTGATTTGATGTTTGATTTTTTTTCTTCTAAACCTCAGTGATTATTTGAGTTTATTAACTGCCAGGAGAGATGGAAAAGTTTAGACTTTCTCCTTAATTAAATAACTCAAGGTATGTTTATATAGCTTGTGATAGAGAAACAAAAGAAAGATACACAGAGTAAAATGAAAAGTTTCTCAGCTTTATAATTTTAAAGACTCTCAATGAACAGTGGTAAAAATCTTGCATAAAAATAGTAATTGTTTATGTCCTCAAGTAGCGATTCCTTGGCAAGATGAATCATTTAGGTAGCTCACAGCTGTTCACATTTTAAAACTCTCTGGAAATTTCCCCAGAGTAATTTGTAAATTTTGTGGAACATTCTGTTGAGAGTGAGGAAGGAATATGTTACCAAAAGAAAAAAAGACTATTGGAAATACAAGTTTCTGGCTTTGTGATTCCAAAACTTCACTCAAAAGAGGGAAATAGCAGCTTTTCTCTGGCTTCTGATTTGAGAGCACCTGCAGCTTAAGAAAAGTGCAGTAAATTAGAATTACAGTCTGTAAAAATATAGATTAAATATAGGTTTAAAGACATTCAGGTTCATTGCTGAATTTAACAGATGTGTTGCAACTGGTGAAAAACAGCATATTGTCAGTAATGTCAACAAGAGTAGTTTACTTTTTGGCTACAAATAGGATATCCTTAAAGCATATCAGAGTAAATGGTTGATGGAAATTGTCTAGCATCAGAAATGGTTTATTAATATTAACCAAATTTCGGTGACTTTCTAAAGAAATATAAAAAAAGGACTAAACACTTGCAAAACTCTCAAAAATTTTCATGCACTGGAAATGTTACTGTAAATCAGAAGCACAGGAGGTATTTTCCCTAGAATGTATATGATTTAAAGTAAGAAAAAGTTAAGGATTTCAGAAAACATTTTTTGTGGTCTCAGACTTAAAATGCAAATGTAGAGACATTCAGAATCTTCCAAAGTGAGTAGGGCTCCTGTAAAGTAATAACTTGGGAACTTCCCATAAATGCTTTTGATGTTTGGGAGAAATGTTTGATGTTTGGGAGAAATGTAGACCCTGAAAAAGGAAATACATTACAGGTGTAGACAGTTTGGAGCTGGCAACCCATATTGATGTGGGTTAGTTTTGAAGAATTCTAGCGGACTGCCCAAAATTTCCTTAGTCTAGAAGGGGTGTGGCTATTACCCCACTCCAAAAACAAAGCAAAACAAAACAAAGATCCTGATGAATTTTTTTTTTTTAATCAAAGACCATCTCATTATTTGGTTCACCAGTTATTGGTATTGGGTAATTGTAAATAATTTAAATTTTAAGACATTCTTCTGACAGAAGCAGACCACTACAAAACCCCAGCTCTAAAGGTGAATAAAAGTAGGGCCAGAGAAATTAGATGACAAAGTCATCCAGCAAGCTACTGTCACTGCTACTACAAGACATACCGTCTTAGTCCAAACTCAAGATCTTTTCCCCCAAGCCTGTGACAGAAAGTAAGAACATTAAATAAGTTTATTTTGAAGCAAAGAACTACCTGTGTGTAATTGAAAAGTTAATTAGTACTAATAGGTTTATAACAAGGAAGTAGCTATTGAGCAATCTTCAGACTTGAAGGCCTTGTTCAATTTTTTAGCTTCCTCCCATTCCTGTTGCTGGGATACACAGTTGTATTGTTACTTCTGTTTCTCTCTATGTGACTTACTGTCCAACATTTTGTCATCTAGAAGGTTTTAGGACTTTTCCTCACCAGTACTGGAATGTGTGTGTATGCCTGTGTGTATGTATAGGGGTTGTGTTGGGTGAGTTTGCATTTGTTGGGTACAATGCAGCATTTCAATAAATGAAACTCAGCCTCTTCAGTTGTATGAAGTCACTAGTGTCTATCTTATCTCTTCTATTTTTCTTATTTCAAGTTTGTACTTTTGGATCGATCATGTAATTTTCTTATTTAGAAAATCCTGTTTTCCATCTCTGTGACTTTTTCTATTGCCTTGAAGGTTTTCTTGACTTAGCCTTCTATTCCTTTATTAGGTGGTGATTGCATTTTACATACCAAGGATATTTTTCTTTATAATGTGGTATTCTTGCTGTTTTATTTATTTTTGGATACTAATTATCAGGGAATATGAATTACAATTAGTGTAAGGGAGTACTACTTATGATATCATAATTATAGTTAGTATTATAATTTTATAGTATCTCTACCTTGACAGCACTTAGCTGGCTAATATTATAATTATAATTAGTATTGTTTGTGAGTACTAATTATATGTATATAATGTACATAGTATTTTACAAGTCGCTACAATGTATTAATTTCTTCCACATTCTTTCTTCTTTCTTCCCTTTTCAATATAATTCCAGAATCTCTTTTTTTCTCTGTTGTAGGCACTGCTGACATATCAGGTGATTCTTGTCCTTCTGTTTTTTATACAGGGGGACTGAAAAGCTGACCGGAAACTCAGTGAACATTGATCACCAGTGGCCTCCAGGACAGTGAACTGACAGACAGTCAGCTCGCACTTGTATTGGCGTTTCCTCAATGTTAGACCCAGACATCTTTGATCTGAGGGTTTTTAGTGCCCTCAAAGAAGAATCCTACACCGGCAGCAACAGGAGGTAAGTGACTCGTTATACATCCAGCTGCTGGTATTCTGGGAGCTAGGTAGGAGATAACGGACCAAAGATTTTCAAGAATAGACTTTTACCACCATCTCTTTTTACCAGACACTTTGACATCATCTTAACCATAGGATGTGGCACATATTTGCCATCCTTAAGAAATAATGGCAATTCAGGAAAAGAGAAAAAGATCTGTTCATTCCGATAGGTTAAAAAAGAAAAAAGGCCTTGTTTACACTGAAGTTCACTTACAAGCATTAGTGAGACTTATACTTAGTGAACCTAAGCCATCTCAATGACTTGAGTGATATCATTTATTCAGGTTAGTCATTCATTGTCTAAAAAAACTAGTTGAAGATAAAAATGAAAGATTCATGCTGTACTTCAGATTTCCTTCTCCTCCAATATTTAAAAGGTAAACAAAATTCATTTTAAAGAGTAAACTTGCTCAAGGTCACAGTGTAAGTAAGTACAGAACCCAGATTTAAAGTTAGATGAAATTTCCGGTTTAACCATTTATAGCGTGCTGTTTCACACTGAAGAGCAGGCATGGACAAGCAGAACTAGAAAAGAATTAGTTTTGACATGTTAGGAATTTAGTTTTTATTCAGGAATTAGAGGGATATGATATATTCTCTGGATCAAATTAACTTAACATTACCAGAATAGTGTTAAATTAATTTGATCCAGCGAGCATACAAGAAGAAGACAAGCATAATTTTATTTTCAGTGGAACTAGAGAATGAACATAGCATAAAACCACAAGGCATTAAAAGCCATTGCCACAAACAATTAAATTCAGGTCAAATGGCAGAAGGATACTCCCAATGGATATTAATACCCACTGTTAAATTGTGCTGATTTCTAAATGCAGGTGCTTCTGCTCTGATCATTTGCTTGGAACTAATTTACAAGGCTGGGCAGCGATGGGGGCAGTGTGCAGCTAATGCTTGGAACTAAGTATACATTTCGTCTACATAGGGTGGCAGAGCAGTTGGGGATAAATGAAGAAAAACCAACCTCGTTTCTGTGATTCCTCAAGGTCGGATCCATAAGATAATAAAAAGTATTTCAGAGGTGGTTACTGTTGAGGGTAACTGAGGTTCTTTCTCTCTAGGGACCGTCTGGGTAATCGATATGTTCGTCGTGTTACTGGTTTTTCCTTTTGTACAGATTCCAATATGGCTCTGCATAGCACTGTTGCTGATGCTGTATTCATTTGAAATTGTCAAATTTTTTAGTTATACAAATAAACCAAACCAAAGCCACTGCCATCAGGTTAATTCTGACTTACAGGGACCTGATAGAGATATTAATCTTAAATTTTAAAGAATAATGCAAAAATGCTATTTATCTTTGTTGTAGAGACACTGTTTATCTTTGTTTTGATGCCACCCTGGAATGCTTTTAAAACAGATTTGATGTTTTAGAGTAGTTTTGGGTTTGTAGAAAAACTGTTCCCAAAGGGCAGAGAGTTCACATACATCCCTTCTCATCCCTGCAAGCTGATGTTTCTCTTGTTAACATCCAGCTTTGGTGTGCTTGCTTTGGTACACTACATTTGTAACAACTGATGAAAAAAATATTGCCCCATTATTATTAACTAAAGGCCGAAGTTACATCAGGGTTCACTCTTTGTGTTGTCTGGTCCTATGGGTTTTGACAAATGTATCATGTCATATACCTGTCATTACAGCATCCACAGGATAGGTTCACTGCCCTGAAGAGGCCTCTGTTTCCCTTCTTCATTTCACTTCCTCTGAAATCCTAGCAACTATGATCTTTTTACTGCCTCTTTGGCTTTGCATTTTCCAAAATTTTGTATACAGGTAGTCCTTGATTTATGAAGTCTCTGAGTTAAGACAAACCGTACTTAATGCCCCCTGCCTTTTTGATACATCTGACCATGCTACATGCAGTGCTGCTGTCTGTAACTTGAGGTTATCTTTCATAGGTGTTCACTTGTAGGTATTTAGTTTTATGATTTACTGTTTAAAATCCAACCACATAGATTTAGTTTTCTAGTTAAACTGGGATGCAGTTGCCTTAAAACGTGGACCCAAATGCTGATTACTTTGACAAAGTCAATATATAGATTCTGGAATGAGTGAGATGTTATCTTCAAAATATATAAAGAAGAAAAGAAAAAGAACCACCATACAGACAATTCTTACTTTCTGATTAGAAACACCATTCCCTTTCCCAGGGAAAATTAATTCAGATGATTCAGAACCTTTCACAAAATGCCAGTGTTGTCCATCCAAGCCAAGCCAGCCAAGTGCCGTCGAGTCGGTCTTCTTTATTGGTGGAGTAAATTTTTGATTTGTGTATTTTTATGTATGTAGGTATTAAAATATATTCATAAGTTTATATGTGATGTTTCCAACACATAAAGACAAGGACTAGACTTGTAAAGACACTGATAGTAAAAGACAATAATAATGGAAATTAAAAAAAAAGAGGTATTTGATTTACTTTAGAACTGAATTATAATGGAGCCCTCAGAGCAGACCCCAGTCCTAACTTGAAGACTACCTATAGTTAGAGTCATACAGTATGTAAACTTTCAGATGGACTCTTTTCACTTAAAAACACAAAACAAACAAACCAACAAGAAACTATACTAAACCCATTGTTGTTCAATTAATTCCAACTCATAGCAACTCTATCAGACAGGAGGAACTGCCCCATAGGGTTTCCAAGGAGCAGATGGTGGATTTGAACTGTAGACCTTTTGGTCAGCAGCTGAGCTCTCAACTACTGCACCAGTGATATGCATTCAGTATCCTCTACACCTTTTTTGTGGCTTCATAATTCATTTTTAAATCACTGAATAACATTCCATTGTACTGGTTTATCACAGTTTGTACATTCATACACATTTTGGTTACTTCCAGTTTGGGGCAATTATAAATAAAATTGTAGTCATGTTTGTGCAGGTTTCTATGTGGATATGTTCTTGATTCAACTAGAAATATGATTAATAGAGCCTGTGGTAAGCCCTTCCAAGGAGTTCCCAAGGAGCGCCTGGCAGATTGGAATTGCCAACCCATTGGTTAGCAGCTGTAAGCACTTAACTACTATGCTCCTTGGAAACTGTGGGAAAGTTCTACTCTGTCCTATAGGGTTGCTATGAGTGAGAACTGACTCAACAGCTGTGAGTTTTTAATTTATCTTGAGCCTGTGTTTAGTCTGATATGTTCAGACTGTCTTCCAACGTAGTGTGCTCTTGTGTATTTCCACCATCAAGAAGAAGAGTCCCTAGTGCTGTACATAATTGTTGTTGTCTTTGTTAGATGCTGTCAATTCCAACTCCTAGCCAACCTATGGGTAATAGAAAGAAATACTGCCCAGTCTTGGCACCATCCTCACCCTCATTGCTGTGTTGGAGTCCATTGTTGTAACCACTGTGTCATCCCACCTGATGGAGGCTCTTCCTCTTTCTCACTGATGCTGTACTTTACCAAACACAATATCCTTCTCCAGGGATTGGACTTTTCTAATAATATGTGCAAAGTACATGAGAAATTCTCACCATCATTGCTTTCAAGAAGCACTCCGACTGTACATCTTCCAAGACAGATTTGTTCGTTCTTCTAGTGGTCCATGGTATATTCGATAGTCTTTACCAGCACCATCATTTAAAGGCATCAGTTCTTACGTCTTCCTTTTCTCATTTTCCAGCTTTCACATGCATATGAGTTGTGATATCATGGCTGGGCTCAGAAGTATGTTAGTTCTCAAACTGACAATTTTGCTTTTTAACAGTTTAAAGAGGTCTTTTGACCAAGATTTGTCCAATACATCATTTGATTTCTTGACTGCTGTTTGCACAGGCATTAATTGTGGATCCAAGTAAAATGAAATCCTCAGAAACATCAATTATTTCTCCATTTATCATGTTGCTTATTGATCTTGTTGTGAAAATGTTTGCTTTCTTTATATAGAGGTATAACCCATGTAGAAGACTGTAGTCTTTGATCTTCACCAGTAAGTAGTTCAAGCCGGCTCATTTTCAGCAAGCAAGGTTGTGTCATCTGTATATTGCAGGTTAATAATGTTTCATCCACCAATCTTGATGTCACATTCTTCATACAATCCAGTTTCTTAAGTTATTTGCTTAGCAAAAAACAAGACAAAAAACCTATTGCTGTTGAGTCAATTCTGACTCATAGCAACCTTATTGGATAGAGTAGAAACATCCCATAAGGTTTCCAAGGAGCAACTGGTGGATTCAAACTGCTAAATTTTTGGTTAGCAGCCAAGTGCTTAAGCACTACAGCCTTGTGGATGGAATACGTACAGTGAAAAGATACAACCCTGATGTGCAACTTTCCTGATTTTAAACTATACAGTATCACATACTTTGGATGGACCTCTTATCACGAGGGATCAATCCCTGGAGAAGGGCATCGTGCTCGGTAAAGTGGAGGGCCAGCAAAAATGAGGGAGACCCTCAACAGGATGGATTGACACAGTGGTTGCAATCATATGCTGAAGTGTGACAGCCATTATGAGGACATGCATGACCAGTTTGGTTCTGTGGTGTACAGGGTTGCTATGAGTTGACACTGACTCACTGGTACCTAGAAATAACAGTACCTCATTGTGTGGTTTGAGAGACTGCCTTTTGTTCTATATATGGGTTCCGTATGAGCGCTATTATTTCCATTCTCTGTAATGTTATTCATAATTTATTATGACTCATAGAATCAAATGCTTTAGTACAGTCAATAAAATTCAAGTAAACATCTTCCTGGTATTTAAGCCAAGATCTTCTGACATCAGTAATAGCATCACTTGTTCCATGTCCTTCTTTTCTGAATCCAGCTTGAATTTCTGGCAGTTTTTTGTCAATGTATTACTGCCACTGCTTTTGGATTGTCTTCTGCAAAATTTTACTTGCAAGAGATATAAAGAATATTGTTCAACAACTTCTGAATTCTGTTGGATAACCTTTTTTTGAATAGGCACAAATATGGATCCATTCCAGTCAATTGCCTAGCTTACTATCTTCCAAAATTTCTTGCAATAACCCCTGAGCCCTTCTAGTGCTGTGTCCATTTGTTGGAACATCTCAGTTGATGTTCCGTCAGTCCTGGGAGCCTTTTGTATTCACCAACAGCTTCAGTGCAGTTTAGACTGCTTTGTTACCATCAGTTCTTTGTTATATGCTATCTCCTGAAATGATTGAATGTCTACCAGTTTCTTTTTCTTTTTTTAATGCTTACTATACTATTCAATATTTTACCCATAGAATTCTTCAAAATTTTAACTCTAGGGGTGAATTTCTTTCATCACTTTGTTAAGCTTGGAGAAATGTCAACTGTGATCTCCCCTTTTGATTTTCTAACTCCAGATCTTTGCATATTTAATTATTATTACTTTACTTTCGCTTGAGCTGCCCTTTGAAATCTTCAGTTCTTTCACTGTATCATTTCCTCCATTCACTGTAGGTACTCTACAGTCAAGAGCAAGCTTGAGAGTCTCTTCTGACATCCATTTTGGTCTTTTCTTTCTTTGTTTCCTTTTCATTGACCCTTTGCTTTCTTCATGTATGATGTCCTTTCATCCCACAACTCATCTGATCTTCAGTCACTAGTGTTCAGTGTATCAAATATATTTTTGAGATAGTCTCTAAATTCAGGTGGGATGTACTCAAGGTTGTATTTTAGTTCTTATGGACTTGTTTGAATTGTCTTCAACTTCAACTTGAATTTATGCATGAGCAGTTGATGGTTTGTTCCACAGTTGGCCCCAGGCCTCGCTCTGACTGATGATGTTTAGATTTCCCATTGTCTCTTTCTACGGATGTGATTGATTTGATCCTTTGTGTGTTCCATAAAGTGAAGTTCATGTGTAGAGTAACCACTTATGTTGTTGAAAAAGGTATTTGCAATGAATAAGTCACTGGTCTTGCAAAATTCTGTCATCTGATCTTTGGTGTTCGTCTGTTACCAAGTTCATATTTTTCAACTACTGATCCTTTTTGTCAGTTTCTAGCTTTTAGATTCCAATCACCAGTAATTATAAATGTATTCTGACAAGATGTTTGGTCATTTTTAGACTGCAGAAATTTTCAAAAATCTTCCGTTTTCTCACCTTTGATACTAGTGGTTGGTGTGTAAATCCAAATGATTGTCATATTAAGTGGTCTTTCTTGTAGGCATGTGGATATCATACCGTCACGGACAGCACTGTGTTTCCAGAGAGATCTTGAAATGTTCTTTTTGATGATGAATGTGCTGCCTTTCATCCCCAGGTTGTCGTTCCTGGTGCAGCAGAAGACTGTGTGAGTCCCAGATCCACAATGGCCAATACCATTCAGTTTCAGCTAACTAACGCCAAGGTGTCTATCTCTGTGGGTTTCATTTCATTTCTGATGGCTTCCAATTTCTTAGACTTATACTTTGTACATTCCATGTTCCAATTACTAATGAACACTTACAGTGGCTTCTTTTCATTTTGAGTTATACTACTTCAGCAAGTGAGGGTCCTCAAAGTTGACTCCATCTCTGTCACTAAGGTCAACTCTAATTTGAGAAGGCAGCTCTTCCTCAGTTGTAGTTTGAGGGCCTGAGGGATTCACCTTCTGGCCCTGTATTACAGAATGTTTAACTGCTAATCAAAAAGTTTTCACTGGCCACTTTTTTCAAAAGTAGACCATCAGGTTCTTTTCCTAGTCTATCTTATTCTGGAAGCTCTGTTGATACCTGTCCACCATGTGTGATCCTGGTGGTAGTTGAAATATTTGTGGCATAGCTTCTGGCATTATAGAACCAAGCAAGCTACCACAGTATGATAAAGTGAGAGACTGTAGTGATTTGCTCCACATTCTCACCAGCGTTTGTTTCAGTGTTTTGGATTTTGGCTGTTCTAATAGGTCTATAATTATATTCCGTTACTTTTATTCACAAGTCCCTGGTGACATTGATGTGTAACATCTTTTCATATGCTTGCATGCCATCTATGTACCCTTCTCAGTCAGGTGTCTGTTTAGATCTTTTGTCATTTTATGAGTGTGTCGTTTGTTTTCTTATTGAGTTTTAATAATTCTTTGCATATTTTGAATACAAGCCCTATATCAAATATGCATTTTGCAAATATTATCTTCTAGTTGTGGCTTGTTTTTATTCTCTTAACATCATGATTCACAGAAAAGTTTTTAATTTCAGTGAAATCTAACATATATTTTTTGGGATCAGGTTTTTGGTTATCCCTGTAAATTTTGTACCAAAGTGAGTGCCTCAGCTGCCTCACTCCAATACCAGTCCTGCTTAGTCAGCCCACACATTTCAGATGCTGTTTACCAACAGCAAATCAATCCTCCTGGCTAATTAGGAAGACACATTCCTCTAAAGACAGTGTTAGTGTCAAGTCTGTCCACGAGACCTTTGGTCTGTAAGAATGAGGTCAAGACTTCAGCTCATCAGTTACAATACTAAATTTTCTGAAAGACTTCCTGGGAAGGATGTGGGCCTGAAGTTTTTAGACATCATTTTAAAATTCTTTTAAATGAGAGAGAGGGAAAATATGTTTGACCAGCAGAATTAAGAGGCAAAGATAGACTAGGTCTTTATGACTTAATATGAGGCCCTGAATCCTTTTGATACCTGAAGTCAGATATGTCTGATCTTTTCAGTTTTGTGATTAACTATATCCCTGCTTTGTTTCTAAAAATTTGGGCTGGAATTTCTCTCGTATGTGAACAAACTGATGAAAAAGTTCTTTTCATTGTCTTACTGTTCTATTTTACTTATGGTATTACACCATTAAAATGCATCCCTCTGTCTCTCTCTTCCATCCTATCTCTGTTTTTTGTAAGAAAAATAACCATGAATCACTATTATCTAAATTCCTCCTTTAAAATCATTGTGAGTACTTCTAGTGAGGACATCAGTTCTTCATAGATTGGTCCTGAGGGACTGACAAGGGTAGGGTTTCCTGTTCTTCATAGCAAGATGAAGGAAAAGCAAGTAATATGTGTCCAATTAAAATTCTTGAGATGGAACAAAAAGCAAAAGGTTGGAAAAACATAAATGCAAAGGTAATTTCATGAAAAACAGATCACAGCAGGGACAGCTGATGAAAGAGTCAAAATGTCGCTGACAGAGTTGCCTAGTTTTCTCATTTTCATCCTTTTTCTGGTAGGGAATGGTCCAGGTAAACTTTACATAGTCAGGATTGAGAAAATTTTTATAACATATATTTATTTCATTTACATTTAAGAATGTCTGGGTAGAGCTTGACTGCTAACTAAAAGTTTGAATGGATCAAATATACACAGAGACATCTCCGAAGAAATGCCTGGTGATCTAGTTCTAAAACAAAAAATCAGCCACTGAAAACTCTTTGGAAGTCGGTTCAACTCTGTCACACAGGGAGGAAGCATGAGTCAGAATTGACTAGAAGGTAACCTTTTTTTTTATTTGAAATGATTAGTGAAAATATATGTCATGGAGTAAATAAAGAATGTATGGTTTGAAAGGCAGAACGTGTAAACTGTATTTGATGAATAAGAAATCATTATAGGATGCACACTTTTCAAGTGGGAGGTAGTAACAAATTGTAATTTAAGTTGATTAAAGTTGAGTGGACTAATTTTTTGCATGTGCTAGGACTCTGTCTTCAAGATGCCTGAACAGCACAAAATAAATTATTTTAATATCTAACAACATGAGTCAACAATTTTTTATTTTTCAGTACAGTATATGTAATTATAATATAAAAAATAAAATCACTGGATTGTTTTTCAGAATAATATTAATGTTGAAAGTAGAACATAAGCAAGGTAAATATATACATACTGTAAAATTTAATCTGATATAAATTCAGTTGGACATACTTAGCTATGCAACATAAAGGAAGACAATACCCCCAGAAGGCTCCTCTCTTAAAAATGTAATACAAATAATGTTCACATGTGTTAAACACTGCAAACCACCCCAGTCTGTAGTTATCTGAATACATGATGAATCAATGAATATTTATGGTTGGAGAAAATTGTCAACTCACTGTTTATATGTTCTTGGTGGCAACGTGCCTATCACTCTAAAGAATTTTTTTTCCCTTATTTGAAGATGTTGTTTTCAATGAGTAAATGACTACAGAGAGTAGTTCACAAAGGCTGTTGATTTTCACAAGTCTCAGATTTCACAAAAAGACCCAAGCTGGGACAGTTGTTTACATACTGTACTGAATATTTGAAATCCAGGTATAACACCTTCCTTACGATCACAAGTGGATTTTATTTTGTAATGACATACTTTTTAATGCCAGAGAAGGAAAACTATTATTTTATGTTAGCACTTTTTACATTGTAGCTTGAAACCTTTCAAGATAGCTGGATCCTGTCTTCATAATTTAGTGGCCTAGAGTGTATCAGATTTTTAAATAAGCAATTGGTATGAAATAATCTGAGATGTTAAAGATATATTCAGTGAACATATAAATGAATTTTCTTAACAAAATCAAAGTATTCATGAGAGTGGTGTGGGTAAATACAAAAATCCACATCAAAATTAAATTTCAGGAATCAAGAGAATTTAAACACCAGTTGGTGACTCTTTGAAATATTTTGAGTGGTAGGGAGACATAATGAATTAATTCTGCATTAATGTTAATGTGAAGAGGCTTTAGAGGGTAAAAAGCCTGGGAGTTGAATGAACTTAAAGATAAAGGAAGCAGTCAAGTTTGAGTGATTAGATGTGTTTGAGTAAGACGAGACATCAAAATGGAGCTTGAACTTTCAAGTCTTGCAAATGGACAGAATTACAATACTCTTGATACAGAGATGTTATGACGGTCGACCAAATAGATGAGGTGGTTCGTTTTTTCCAGATGAGAAATTCATATCTAACTGTAAAATTTGTAATGACTTCTGTAGACACTGAAATGTATAGCAGGATGTTGAGATGCCATACTGCATGTGTGAAGAAAGTCCAAAAAAAAAAAAAGAAGTCCAGAGGAATGTTAATTGTGACTTTAACAGTGCATCGTGTATGGACTTTCTAGTAGAATCTTCCATGATGGTAATTTTTTTCTTCTATATAGATACCTTTCTGTAAAACAAATTTTTTAGCGTGAATCACAGGTTGTGTGTGTACAAAGCTAAAGGTAAATAGTTAAGCCAAGCCAAGTGCTGTCGAGTCGGGAGTTTAAATATCCTTGCTATGCTAGATGAGAGAAAATTATGTCAACTAAGTTAGAAGGTACAAAAATGAGATTTCCTTATGATTATCACAAAAAACTTCTCTTTGATACAGATTTCCAATTTTCCTCAATCGTGGTATGTGGTTGAGGCACAAATATTCAAATCATATTGATTTAGATAACAAGCCATAGTTTAAAAATAATTGCCATTGAGTCGATTTTGACTGATAGTGACACTATAGGACAGACTAGAACTACCCTACAGAGTTTCCAGGAATGCCAGGTGGATTTAAACTGGCAACTATTTGATTAGCAGCTGCAGCATTTAACCACTATGCACAAGGGTTTCCAACCCGTAGCCACACAAAAGTTAATCAAAAACAGGCAGGCATGTGAAACAAATTAACCTGTTCTTTGTTCAGATATCAATTGGTTCAATATTGATGGAGTCTCAGCAGAAAAAGAAAAATATATGTCTAAGGAAGGAAGTACATGGCAGAACTGTATTATTACCTCTTAACTCCAATGACCAACTCAGTGACTTTTGTTAGAAGCAGATACATGTTACATTTTAGATTTGAACTAAAAAGCTTTTTATTTGAGAATTTATTTCTTAATTTGAAGAAATTATTGAACATTTAAGATCAAAATAGAACATCACTGTACACATGATCAAAACAACTAAGGAAAATACATGCTAAATATATGGCCACAAAATGGAAAATGGGATTAATCTGATGTGGCCAGTAAGTAGTGTGATAATCTGTAGTTCAATGACAAGTAGTTAGAAAGGGACAGGGAGAAGATAATAGGGAGTATTTAGTTAACAGGTTCCCCAAACCAAACCTATTACCTCTGAGTTGACTCTAACTCATCGTAAGCCTGTAGTACAGAGTAGAACTGCCTCATAGTGTCTCAAGAGTGCCAAT
The DNA here is from genome assembly GCA_028571685.1 of Heterohyrax brucei. NCBI lineage: Eukaryota > Metazoa > Chordata > Mammalia > Hyracoidea > Procaviidae > Heterohyrax > Heterohyrax brucei. The sequence continues at coordinate 95,318,062 of CM053146.1, forward strand.
CTTCAGGGAAGCAGACTGCTACAGCTTTCTCTTGTGGAGTGGCTGGTGGATTCAAACCACAGAATTTTAGGTTAGCACCCTAGTACTTAACTACTGTGCTACCAGAGCTCCTCCTGTTAATAAATTTCAGCCTTAGAAGAAGCTATTTTACTGGATTAGAAAAGGGAAATCTTATATAAATGTATTAATAGCAAGTATGATTTACATACAACATTATTTCCTGAAAGTATTCAGTAAAAGGATTACAGGAAAGAAAAAAAAATCATGCCTCATTAAAAATATTTAGTAGAGTTCGTCTTCTACTATTGTAACAAATTTATGTCCTCTTAATAAAGATTTCATCATACACTATCTTCACTCGTGGCTTCCTTCTTTTTCTTTTGATTTTAATTAGTCCTTGTTTTGGTATCCTTTGGATGAAACCTGTAAGAGGAAGAGCAACAAATGCATGCAAGATAAAGAAACATAATAAAGCATTTTAGCTAAATTTTTCTGAAATTATTTTTTAATATTTGAAGCTGAAAGCTGTGATTATCTTAAATGCTTTTAATTTGTCCATGCTTTTTTGTACAGCAATCTAAGGATTTCTAAGGAAGTCAATTTGCATATAAGTAAGTTCCCAAAAAAGTGCATAAGCATTTATTATTAGTTTATTTTCAGTTAAAACTTCATACTCACTCTGTTAAAAAACAAAATGTGGCTGCACATGATTCCTGGTATAAATTATTTGTATATATATTTTTCATATTCTTTTCCATTCTACTATACACATGCAATACTTCTGTATTCAGAAGAAAATTAGTAATTATTAAAATTTTATGCATTGTAAAATATTTTGATTTAAACTTTTAGACTGAATACTCAGTATTTAAAATGAGAGTAAAATATTTGCTTTTTACAAAATGGTTTCTTTTCCTGTGAAAACACATAAAAAGAAATTGCAATTACTGGATCCAGTATTAACAAAATGTAACAGAAAAAGAGACACTCATTAGCTAAATTACAGTGCTTTGTTTCTTATAAAAGAATTAATTTCATGATATCTTAATAGATTCACTTATAATTTCAGTAAACTCACTCTAAAACTGCTATTAGTGGGAAGAATGTCTGCTATACCTTTTTTACATGTCCTAAGACATGCTTTCTTAGTAGTAAAATTGTTCTCATTCCCTCCACATCCACTGTACTTAAATGGGCGGCATTTCCCAATGTTTGCATTATAGTAGAATCTGGTTTCATTGGCTTTACAGAGTCCTCTGTCTGCTGCAGTCAGACACCACGAGGGGCCGAGAAATTCTAAGAACATCAAGAGAACACGGTAAGGAATACATAATGTGATTCTGTGGCTTTCCTGTTACGTATTTTGGATTGCTTAGTTTTCTGGCATGTCTATGTTAATCTGAATGAGTGAGAGTAGTACTTAAAATTCACATATTTCAATTCTAAGAAAATGCTTAAGCAATTTCCCAGTGTTACTATACCAAGTTATTTAGTCCAATGAATATAGAAAATAGATAAACAGACTTAAGGGAATTGTTATGATTACTTTTAATATAAATAAATTTGTTGTACACAATAAAAACAATCACCATACAATTCAGCTTCTTAACATTTGTAACTTTTTTTTTAAGACTATAAAAGTTTATGTATTATTTTTTCAGAAGAATTATTTATTCATAAAGAGTTCAACTTTGGGGATAAACGGTTCTTATTCACAAACACTGACGGCGAGGAAGAGTTTCTTCTTTTGACTAAAAAAAGTTCAAAATGATGTATTATGATCACAATGTAAATTGCAGAAATTCACGTGTAGCATGTTCTAACTTGAAGAAGATTCTGTTTGATTTAGCAGTAGTTTTTCCTGGTGAAATGAAGCATCAGTTCTAGAAGAGTGAGATATTTTTGAAAAGGAAGCAATATTGCTAAAGTCATTAAAATAAAAACCACCTGCTGTGCTAATAGAAGGAACCACTTCCAAAGGGGTGCCAGGAGCAAAAAGTAACAAGGTAATAAAAGAAACAGTCATTTCCTAAAGGCAAGGCAGAGCAACTGTTTCAGTCTAGTAGACTTGGGTTCCTCTGGGACTTCCTATCAGTGAGGGGAAGCTTGAGTCTTCGGTAGCACAGCTAAATGGCTTGATAGTAATAAGCTGACACCACAGGTGAGCAATGAAGCAGTGACAACTCAATGTCAGAAAACTTTAGTGACTTTGCCAAATGGTAAAATACAGCACAACAAATACAGACAAATAGGAAGCTAGGTTTCCAACGTTGGAAGAAAATAGAAGTTTGAGGGATCCAGTAGCCAAAGAAGGCAAATAACTTGTGCAAAAAGCAAGAGATGATCTGGTAACAACTGAACCTCAGATGAATGTTGTTGTTAGGTGCTGTCAGCTTGGTTCCAACTCACAGCGACCCTATGCACAACAGAATGAAACACTGCTCAGTCTTGCGCCACGTCCACAATAATTTTTATACTTAAGCCCATGGTTGGAGCCACTGTGTCAATCCATCTCATCAGGGCTCTTTCTCCTTTTTGCTGACTCTCTACTCTACCAAGGATGGTGTCCTTCTCCAGATACTGATCTCTCCTGACAACATGTCCAAAGTATGTAAGACACATTCTCACCATCTTTGCTTCCAAAGAGCACTCTAGTTGTTCTTTCAGAACAAATCTGTTTGTTCTTTTGGCAATTCGTGGTACGTTCAATATTCTTCTCCAATGCCACAATTCAAGGGCATGAATTCTGCTTCTGTCTTCTTTATTTGTTGTCCAGCTTTTGCATGCATATGGCGTGACTGAAAATATCATAGCTTGAGTCAGGAGCACCTCAGTCTTCAAGGTGACACCTTTATTTTTCAATACTCTGAAGAGGTCTTTTACAGCAAATTTTCCCAGTGCAATGTGTCTTTTGATTTCTTGACTACGACTTCCATGGGTGTTGATTGTAGACACAAGTAAAATGAAATCGTTGACAACCTCAATCCTTTCTCCACTTAAACGACAATGTCACTTACTAGTCCAGTTGTGAGGATTTCTGTTTTCCTGATGTTGAGATACAACTCATACTGAATATTCTGGTCTTTGATCTTCATTGGCAAGTGTTTCAAATCTTCTTCACTTTCAGCAAGTAAGGTGGTGTCATCTACATAATACAGGTTGTTAATGAGTCATCCTCCAATTCTGATGCCTAGTTCTTCTTCATAAAATCCAGCTTCTCAGATTATCTGCTTGGCATACAGATTGAAAAGATATAATCCCTATGCACACCTTTTTTACTTGCACATGATATTAATGATATTGTTCTGTGATTTCTGTATTTGGTTGGATTACTCTTCTTTGGAGTGCTCATAAATGTGGCTCTCTTCCAGTTAGTTGGCAAGGTAGCTGTCCTTCAAATTACTTGGCATAGATGAATGACCATTTCCAGTGCTGCTTGTGTTTGTTGAAATATCTCCATTAATATTCCATCAATTCCTGGAGCCTTGTTTTCTCCAGTGTTTTCAATGTAGTTTCAACTTCTTCCTTCAGTACTGTTGGTTCCTGATCATATGCTTGCTACCTCTTCAAATGGCATCTGACAGTGTTCCAATGCTATTCATTAGGTTTTCACTGGCTAATTCTCTTCAGAAGTAGACTTCTGGTTCCTTCTTCATAGTCTGCCTTAGACTGGAAGCTCAGATGAAACCTGGCCAACACAGGTCATCCTGCTGTTATCTAAATACCAGTGGCATAGCTTCCAGCATTATAGCAACATGAAAGTCTCCACAGTATAACAAGCTGTCAGAATACACTGTAAAGTAAAACAGAAACAATTTTAGAAAAAAAATTCTTAAATTACATGCATATATATGTACATTTATCATTTCCTGCCTTCAAAATATTTAAATAAATTTTAAAACTCTTAGTTTGATAGTTCATGTACTACAGAGAAAAGATTTTGGACAATATAAGGTAGGTAGCAAATAATATGGCAAAGATCTATCAAAGGAAATTTTAAGAAGATAATATTCTTCAAATCCCTGGATCACATAAACTGTAATCTTGTAAAGAATAATTTTTACGTAGGGGTTCACATAGGTTTGTAATCACTGTGGTGCTAAAAGAAAAGAATAGGTTCTATAAAACAACTATTGTTCAGAATCGTGTAGTCTAGTTTATTGATGTGGGGGATTATAGTGTACAATTAAGGAATCCTGCTAGCATAGTGGTTAAGGTGTTCAACTGCTAACCAAAAGGTTCGTAGTTCAAAGACACCAGGGGCTCTGTGGGAGAAAGATGTGGTAACATGCTTCTCTAGAGATTTATAGCCTTTGAAACCCTGTGGGGTCACTGGGAGATGGAATCTACTGGATAACAATCTGATAGTATACAATTAATGTGTCATTACACATCAAAATTAAAATGCTTATGATGAAGAATGTTGTTGAACTTTCCAGAAAATGTTAAAAACCCTGTTATTAAAAGTGGTTTATAAGTGAAGGATTTCCTAATACTTCAAAATTGTAATCAAGGCCTACAATTATGGGAAACTTTCCAAAGTGCACTCTATAGATCCTTATCAATGCACAGCCCAGAGTATGAGACGATTGTCAACTACCCCAGCTTTTATCTTGGTCAGCTGCTCTACTCAGAGGTTTATGTTCAGAACCAAGAGGATTTATGCAAAAAGCAGTCAGCCTGACACAAAAAGCAGGGAATATTCAGGAAATTAATATTGTTTTCAATAAATGCCTACATATGCCCCATAGTGTAAATGTATGTTGAAGTCATGACTTGTACATCAAGTTTACTTTTTACATATAAAATGTATTAGCCTACAGAAAATAGCAGTATACAAAAATTCAGTTATAAGTGGCATGCTTCTTTATACCTGTTAATTATTATGTCTTAGCAATATTGTATCTCAAGCCACTTGTTTCAGAAAGAGAGTTGGCTGAGTACAGGGAACAAGCCTATCTTTATCTTCTTTAAATCATGACCTATAGCAAATGTAGACCCTTAACGAAATTCAGAATATTTCTAGTGAGGGCACATTAACCTGGTACCTCAGGAGCTATGGTCTGCAGGTTAGAGGCACAATGACAGAAGTCTGTGTCCTCAGAAGCTTGGAGCCTATAACACCAACTGAAAGCTAGAACCACAGTGGGTGTCTCCAGTGGGAGATGAAACCACGGATGATACAACACAGGCTTGGTGGGAGAGAGGTACCCTAGCTTCCATCTTCATTCTACCCTCAAGTCTTCTACCAGTGTCTGCCATTGACTAAACCCACTCAGAAGTCGTAACACTTGACAGGGCTGGGCAAGACCAGCGGGTAGATCTAAGGGCAAGCTGACAGTTAGCCAGCAGAGACACAATCAGGATAAATCTCCCTGCTAGTTCTCTAAGAGATCAGGTTGACTCCGTGACTTCTGAACCATGGTACCTGGCATGCTGTCTCTGCAGCCTGGGAACTGCCCATTGTCAAGTACTTGGTCCCATACCAATAGTGCCTGTGTATAGCTGATCCTATCAGTTATTTATCTATCTTACTTTGTTTGCCCTGATTTCAACTACTGCCTACATAGATCATCTAACACAGTGCAGCTTGGAAGCAGATATCTAGTGAGACCGTTAATATGAGAAATAAAAGTATTTTAATAGTGGACTAAAATATGAAATTCATCACTCAGGATGCTCTATCACTCATTTAAATTCTGCAAGTGTTAAAAATGTAATATCAGTTGGGGAGTCTTTATGAGGTCATTACATTTTAGAACATGAATGGTTCCTAATAGATTAATTGATCATTTCTCACAAAGCCAGCTCAACTCTGAGCTCCAAGACTGTCATTGGTTTTAATGGTACAAACCACAGCAGAATTAAAGTAATGATGGCTTCTCAACGATCTTTTAGTACAAAGGTAGTTTTGAATCTTTAATTGTCATTTAGTTCAGTCTCCCAAAATGAAGAAACTGAATTTCTTGTTTTTATTTTTGTACCCTGTACGAAGATCAACTAGACTATTTTCAAGCGACAAATTTATTCCAGATAAACATAGGCACTCACTGATTAGAAACCCAGACTTCTGACATCTGCAATAAAAGGAAAGAAAAAAGCTAGTTGCAGAATGTTATTCCTTTTGTCTAGATTATAATTATTCACAGAAATTTAAGACAGGATAAAAATGTACTAACCTGACTTTTGTTCATTTTCCAAAGATAATTTAATAGTCAAAAGCATCTTATCTTGGTCTTGTCATTAAGCGAAGTTGGATAGCTTCCATCTGCAGGATTTATGATGAGTTTCGGAATTCAAGATCCACTTTTCTCTGTTGGGACCTGCTGTGACCTGGTGCTGCCACATTGTAGGTGGAATCCTGCAGTTACCTCTTCACGTAAAATTGTTCACATAGATTTGTTTTGACGCTTACACACCCAACTTGGAACCTTGAGTTCACTTTGAATTTTTAATGTGGTGTCTTCCTTACAATCCTCTTTCTACATGCCTATGTAGACTTTCATTTTGCCAACCAAACTAAGTTTTCTAAATCACCTCATGATTTGTTGAGTAGATTATTTTTTTCTTGCCGTGTTAAACTTTTTTCAAGTGAATTAAATATCAAGGCATCCTTTTTTCCCCATACATTTTTTTAGTAAAGAGAAATATACACTTTAAAATTTAAAATATGCAATCATTGTCAAACTTTGAAATAATATAAAAGTACAACAAATATAAAACCAAAAGTTCTCCATAATATAACTCCTATCCTTATTAGCTTTGTCAGTAGTTTGGTGTATATCTTTCCCCAAACTGTTTTCGCAGGCAAACATAATTTAGTGCTTGCATATTACTATACTTGAAAATGCCCTTTATGATTTCTTTTCACATTTGTTTACATAGATGTATAATTTATGCTTTTTAATATATATTGAGTATTTTAGTACACAATCTGATTAGTATATTTAGGAAATTCCTTCTTTGTGTTTATTTAGATTATTTCAGTTTTTTTTCACTTCTAAAGGCGCTCCTTGAACTCTAGGGGGCAGTTCTACTCTGGCCTCTACAGTCGCCATGAGTCTGATCTGACTCGATGGCACTGGGTTTAAACGGTAGCTGATTAATATTGCACACAAATGTAGATATTTGTCAGATTAGAATTTTATAAAAGATATAGTAAATATAAATTGGTAGATTGTTATAAACTTTCTAATGAAAGACTGTGTCAACCAACCCTCCTACAGCGCTGTCTAAATCACGGGTTCCCAGAATGCTCTTAGAAGCAAGGATGGTGAGACTTTGGCCTGCTCATGGAAATGGAAACCTATGTATATTTATCCAAAATCCAGTGGTTTAAACTACCTAAAAAGTAACTTGAAGACATAGAAAATAAAAGGTGAGCAAAGATATTTAATAATTTGTCAGAAATAAAGAGAAGGTTGTTCTAACTTCTTCCTTATACCTAATCCCCAATTTCCCTTTCCTCTGAAGCTTAGGTTCAGAAGGTGTGAGATACTTCTTACTGAGTTACATACATAGGTTTGGAATTTATCAAGTTTGAACAACAGAAAGATACATCATCAAAATGGCTTTCCAAACAAGGAGACTGAAAACAAGTCTTGGGAACGACAGTGCTGAGCCAAATGGTATTCACAAGGAGAGACTCTGAAGGCAAGGACTGCTATGATGGGCACCTCAACCTGGACTGACTCTAGAAATGACAGGCCAAAGTCCCAGGCTTTCAGGCAGCCCACGATCATATTTGCACAGTCAGATGCATTTAATAACATTTGGATCTGATAGAAAACAAGAAACTCCATACAGATGTGTTCCTAGAAGAGGCCAGGTTGATGTTCTCAGGGCCAATGCATTTTGCTTCAATGCTTCTAAATAAAATCTGTCAAAAAATTTTGTGGTATTTAAATAGAAAAAGAGTAGGTGAAGAATTTCATACAATGTAAGGGTAGCGTGAAGTTCTCTAACCTATTCTGACCTTATTCTTAACATGCTCTATTGCACTACATACCCGATTCGTATTACAATCGGATTTTTTTTTTTTTTTTAGCAAAACAGTCGTGTAGCAAAGTAGTATTATTAGGTGGTGTATGATTTGTACTAATTTGCTAACTTATCTTGGTTTAAAAAATTGCCTAAGTGTAAGGAGTTTATGCCTACTATTTTTCTTACTCATGTGAAAATAATGATACTTTAAATTATTTGATTTACTAACTGGAAGTCTATACTTTTTTTTGCCTTTAACATTTCTATTATATATGCCTGAGAAACACTGCTCTGGAGACTTCTTATGCTTAGGACAAAAATTTAGCTTTGTTAAAGCCAGAGATGACCCAGGAAGAAAGGGATTAGCAAAAGCAAGCAGCGGTCACCTAAGGTAACTGCATTTGGACGGCCACACTCTCGGCAGAGATGAAGTGCCACATTTTTCTTTCTTACCAGGGTTCCTGCCAGGAAGTTGGTATTCTGACGGATCCTCTGCATAGCTTACCTGATTTTGGAATGCCTGGCTTGCCAGGATGTCAGCACATGTATCAGCACATGAGGCATCAGGTCTACCATGCAAGTGTACGGGGCTGTGAAGAAAGTTTCTATGCTTCTGGGTCTGAGAACACATTATAAGACGGGGGATACTTCTCTGGGACTATGGAAGTAAGTTGTTGATGAAGTGTAGTTCTTCAGAATCATTGATACTGCTAGTGATTAAACTGTGATATTTAGCTGTGAATGTATCCCTTTTAATTGGTGGTAGAACATTTTCTTTCTAGAACCTTTATGGTTAATACTTCCCTCTATGTAATTATACTTTCAACAAAAGGCCAAAGAGGAGAAAACAGTTTCTTGAAAATCTGCAAGTTGGCATTACAAGTGGTGGTTATTTGTAAGCATAATGCCTCTTCCAGAAAGCCAATAATAACCAAAACCAAAGAAAAAGTATTTTCTTACTTTTTTCATCTATATGTGGAATCTGGCAGTGGGTCATATGATCAGGAGAGAGAGATTCAAGTAGCCAAATGGTCTTAGGGAAGATATCCATTATTTTGGCAGCAGGCATCTGGGATGCACTGGCTATATGGATATTCTTTTTCTCAATCAGAAGGCAAGTTTAGTTTGGGTTAGCAACAGGTTTTTGAAGTATCCTGGAAGGTTGTCCTACCAAATATCATAAAGGTAATGTAGTCCCAAGGCAGCTGTCAGGAGTTGCTGAACAGAAGCAAAGGGAGCTTTGAGAATCAGAAAGATATCTCATTTTCCATATGAATGGTTCAGGCCTGCTCACAAGGTCCAGAACCAGTATCAATGCTTGTCAACATTAATTTTTCTTAGCTAGTTAGGCAAGTACCTGAAAGATGCATTGAAATAAATATTCATTGTATGTAACCATTGAAACTTTATTAATGACGTAACTATCACATCCATCACATATACCATATAAATACCAAAGAACTACCAAAATACAAATATTAACATATGCATAGAATTCTACCAAATCCTAAAATAAACAATGATGAACAAATGCAGAAGGCGTTCAGAGAGACTTGGTAAGTGTGACCAGCGTTCCTCCGACCATCATTTGTTCTTTCTTTTGTAACTGTGGATCACAAAATTAATAAGTAAAAATTATGAGTCATCCTTCACATACTTAACACTAGGCTAATTTGGAAGACAACATAGTCTATAGAATAACTTCCTCCAAGTAATTTGCTATCTAGTATGTCAAGCACAGCTAAGATAGTTTTAAATAAAGATTAAATTAATCATAATAGGGAATCAAGGAGAAAGAAAGGAGGAAAGCCTCCTTGTGATAGTGAAAGGCAGATAGCTAAGAGGAATACAATCTTGAGTTGGAGAAATCCCATAAAATACCATGGAGAAAGAGGGTGGATAATTTGTATTTAATGACAATGAAGAGGGTAGTCTGGATGGGTAGAAAGATGTGTTTAAGGGGAAGTATGTCTTACTCTGGAATATGTGGAAGAGTAACAGAAAAGTAGAAAAAGTTAAACTACATGAAGAAGGATAAATTGGCCTGGAAAGAATGTATCCTTTTTTTTTTTTTTTAATGTTTCATAATGCAGGGGAGAAATGTAAACCTGTGTGATTAAAGGGTGTCTGATCAAAATATAAGGGATATATGAAACCAAAACCAAGTCCATTGCTGTTGAATCCATGCCAACTCATAGCAACCCTATAGGACAGAGTAGAACCGCCCCAGAGATTTTCCAAGGAGCACCTGATGGATTCAAATTGCTAGCCTTTTAGTTAACAGCTGCAGCACTTAACCGCTATGCCACCAGGGATTCCATATCAAAAAGCCCATAATTTAGTCATGTTATACATGATTCTGTCTGCGTTGAGTTACATCTGATATTTAACCTTATATATGTATATACTAGATATAATATAGAGAGACAAATAGATACAATACATGTAGATAGTTATGACTGTCTATCTCTAATGCGTCTGCCTTTGTGTCTCTGTCCCCATCTCTCCCTCCCGCTTCTGTCTCTGCAGCCTGAGCCGGTGTTAGCTCATGTTTACTTTTGTGGCATATCATGGACTAACACATATGTGATTTAAAAAAAATTCTGTTCTTCACTCATGTTTCAAATCAGTGACATTACAAAAATATTCTAGGAAAAGAGGAAAAAGTCAAAGTGGTTAGAGATATGGAGATTTTGAGGCAAATACACACTTTAAAAAATAAAAGTCTTCTAAAAGCAAAGGAGACATTTGTCTTAATTTTAAGTGCAGTTACTATGAAAGCATTGTCCCTCAAATATCTGTGATTTTGACACAAAATCCTCTTACTATTGTTTTCTGTCTTTCAAATTCCTCTTGCCAATTTTTACTATGTCTTTAGTTAATAATTTGCTTCTATAATCATTTACTTATTTATCATAGTTTTCAATGTGCATCTAGATAAACATCTAGAAAGAACAAAGATAATATTTAAAAGTGTATTAATAATATTTTTGCTCAGTTTTTTTCTTGATTTCTCCCTTTCCAGATCAATATCATACCAGAATCATGACTTTTGTATTTTGTAAAACTTTAAAGGCAGTGCCGGCTTGTAATCTACTCGTTTTTTTGTTAAATGACTGAAGGCTTCCATTTGAGTTAGGAAAGATAATCCAAACAGAGCATATTGAAACATATTGAAAACAGATTTCCATGTATTTCTTTGTGATTTATTGCATATCACGTGTATCTTTAAATTTGTTCAGTAAGTTTATCTTTTAAGATGTTTTCGTACTTCATCGTAGGACTAAAATTCAAAATGCTTTTTTAGCATCAGATTTCACTGAATTAAACAAGTGTTAAAAGGCATTTCAAAGTGTTTTGAAAGCTAGAGGCACCAAACAGAAAAATGGCAATGAAATTAATTCTACAGATGAAAAATTAGATTCACAAAGATACTCAGCATTATTACAAACAAGATATTGCTTAAACATTAGATTCAGATTCATCTGGCATTGAATTTACTGTGCTAATAATAGAATCTGAGGACTTGAAGGTGTTTTGAGTATACCACATTGTCCAATTTCCCCTGAAAGTTTGTATCCTCTTTACAAAGTCTCAGGTGCTCTTCGATCATGTGAATGCCTGCAGTGTAGGAAACTCACTAATCCTTGAGACATCCATCTGTTATTTGAAGATCTCAAACAAAACATAGTTTTCAAAGAGAAACGTATGCTTTAGGCTTCATTCATTAATCCGGATGCTCACATTTCCCTCATTAATCCTGATGCTCAGATTTCACTCATTAATCTTGCTACTTAGACCAGGCTAAGAGGAGTTAGGAACGTTGAGGATGTGTGGACTGGAATGGGAGAGGAGAGGTGGCCTGCTGGTGAGACATGTCACAGAACTTAATCCTCTGTTCCCATGACAGTGTTTCGAATGGTGCAAGCAGCTATAATGTTCCCTCTCGGATCTCAGGCTCCTTGCACTTCCCTTTCCTTTGGTAAACATGTTTCCACTTCTCTTTGTGGCTTCTACGGTGTGATACTCTGTGGTGACTCAGGGGCCACTGACCTAGTCAGACGAGTTAGGGCTAAGCTGGACGTTCGCCTCCACATTGCAAACAGGTCACAGGAAGCATGTGCACTCAGCCCTGCCGGCCCCTCCAGGAGGAGGTGCTGCTGCTTTCCGCGTGCCTATTCGCGGTAAATAGAGATGCCCCAGGACTTCATGAGTCTGGATCCGCGGTATGCAGCCAGGGCGGAGAGCTCCTGGTCCCGACGCTTTTCCTTTTTATCCTGAGTCTTTTAAAATTTTGCTCACCACAGCACTCTTTAGCCTCCTCCTGCTGAGTTTACAGTTGATACTTTTCACACAGACTGCTTCTAAAGAAAATCTCCAATATCTGCATGAGCGTATATTTTTTAAATTTAGGTAGGACCTTAGATTTGTCCTGTTGAATTTCAACTTTTCAGATTGTTTCTAATGGTCCAGCTATTTATGGTTTCTCAGTATGTTTGCCAGTACTTTCACTCTGCATTTTTGTGAGCATACCACCAATAGCCCAATTCAAATCCACTGGCATCAAAGTTGATGCTGACTCACAGCAAGGCTACAGGACAGAGTAGAACTGCATTGCAGGGTTTCCGAGGGATGGCTGGTGGACTGAAACTGCCACCCAACCACTGCGCCACCGGGACGTCATACCTCTTATAGGTTTGGTTAAATCTGATGTTACACACACATGCAAGAGAGAGAACCTAGGTAAGATTCCTACAGAATTCCACTAGAAAACAACTTCAAAAGTGACATACACATTAGGTATAGCTATTCAACCAATTCCTAATCTGCTCTGGGAGTAATATCAGAGAACTTTTCTCAGGACTGCTCAATTTAAAAGCACCATAGACTGCTTCTAACACACTGCTGCCATGATAATGATTTACCAGTATACGCTGAGGGTGACAATTCCTAGCAACCCTTTTTAAGATAAATTAGCATAAAGTGAAATATATCATGAAGGTGTTTCATGTGATATGTAATCAAAGAGCTCCTTCAAAGCATACTCTAAAATAGATGAGAAAAACTATTACTTATATGGGATTAAATGTCTGGAATACTAAGTCTCTGTATTTCAATACACCCATTATTAAATAACAGCATAAATATAAATTTAAAAATGTATACTCCTAATGTAGATTTGGAAACCATGGTAGTGTAGTGGTTAGGAGCTATGGCTGCTAACCAAAGGGTCAGCAGTTCAGTTCCATCAGGCACTTTTGGAAACTTTATGGAGCAGCTCTGTTCTGTCGTAACAGGGTCACTATGAGTCAGGGTCGACTCAATGGCAATGAGTTTCTTGGTAACATAGATTTCCATCTATTGGCACTGTGCTAATATTTCATTGGCAACTATAAGAAGTAAGGCTCTTCTTACCCAGAAGCTTGGGAACCTTGGTAGGCTGGGCTGTCAAAGAAATATTCACAGCATCTAACTGGATACTAAGATCATCTACCTGGAAATCATCTGCCAAAAAAAAAGTTTAGTTGATTGAAACAGGAAAATTTTGTTATAATCTCTTATCTGTACACATGAAGCAAAATACATAGTTGTGTTAAGAAAAGTAGACTCTTAGCAATGTTATACTCATTACTATGTTAGATTAGCAAATATGTATATGTAGCATTGATATGAGTCAGAATTGACTTGATGGAACTAAGTTTTTTTTGGTTTATAAATACACTCACATGCATGCACATACACACACACAGCTGTGTATATTATTTCATATCTTAGATGTTTGTATTTCTATGAGTAATTCTGTAGTTCTTGATCAAAACATAACAGTCAAAGTTTATACAAACCCCTCTAGTAAGTTTTACTTGTAGAAAAAAAACTGACTGCTTTAAATTTAAGAGGCAGATTCCAAATAACATTTGCTCTCGTATTGTTCTAAGTTTACTGGATTTAACTGGCATCATTCTCATGCCTAAACTACACAGCAATAATTCTTAGAAAGAAAAATTAAATAACATAAATTAAGATATATAGACAAAATTTCTAACATAATTAAATTTCTTTATAGTGTGTGTGTTTTCCTGATCTTTAGTGTAAGGGTAAATTTATTTCAGATCTAGTCATTAGAGATGTAATGGGAACATGACCTTCCTATAAAATACCTTATTTTTTAAAGAATGTCTAAACCTGAAGTAAAATGAGATGAGAAACGAACTTACCTACATCTTCACAAGTATTCTTGCATTCTTCCAGAGATTTAAAGTTGTTGAGATTGCCCAGGCACCCACCATACTTGAAACGTTCACACTGTTTTGACTGATTGTTATAGAAATACCTAGTGATAAAACCTCGGCAAATTCCAGGTTCTTCTTCTAAAAAGCAGAATTCTGGTTTCCCTAGAAATTATAAAAATGTCTGAAAGCACCGTTCTTTTCTGTGAATGTTAGTTATTATAATTAAATTTATAAATGACTTGAAGCTATTGAAGGAGTAAAAATGTAAAATTCAAAAGTAAAAACACAATTTTATCCAGAACTACAGAATATTCAACTTACCTATGACATCTGATGTGACATTTAGAAAAAAAGATTACTGTTGTCACACCTATTTTCACTAGTGGAATATCAACTTCTAAGTTTCCAATAGTATATTACTGTTACCATTAAGTACGAGGCTTTTTTTTTTTTGCCATGAATTAAGAAAACAAACAACGACTGCTCTATTTTTACCATATACTAACCTTGCTTGGGAAGTATAAATGATCATGGAAAAAATTTGGTTTAGTTATTTTAGTCCAGCTTTATACATTTCTCAAGGTCTATCAATATTTTATATTTTGGGGATTTTATATTTTGGGGAAAATGGTGTAATACACTGTTTCACTAAGAATGGTTTAAGTAAAAGTAAGAACTGAGGAATAAGCTTTCAAGTAGATGGAAGCTTCTGTGGCTATTTTTAGAAGTTCCTGGGTCCTTATGGCAAAATTGGTATTTGAGTGTTAGGAATAAAATCCTCCACAGCTTGCTCTTTCCCTATGACTGTCTCTCTTATTCTAGACACTGGAATGACTCCAAAAATGTAGAGGCCGAAAGGAAATACGTGTTCAGGGACTGGAGAGACTTTTGAAAAGGTCTAATACCTTTTCTTTGATAGTGCTCCAAACCAGGATAAACGCAGCTGTCACAGAAGTTGTGACACCGGGGTTTATATGACAAGCTCCATCTACGGAGTTTACATTGCACTAGGGTTTAGTTACAAGCACCATCTCCGTGCACACTCTACAAAGAAGAGAACCAAGCTCATTTTCAAAATGTTTATCATCACAAGGCATATTGAGTTTGAGTTTTTCAGGCCTCCAATCCCCTAGCCCTTCCCCACGTAGCTATACTATCACAGTGGCAAAAGTGAATTGTGGTATCCTTGTATATCTCAAATGAATTTGTTCTCTCTCACAGAAGCAATACTCATGACTGTTTTTACTATAAAAAGAGATAATTCAGTGGAGCTAGTAATTTCTACAGTAGCTGCAGATTTGCGGAAGGATCAATATCATAGCGTAAAATGACTGTTTTATTAAATAACTCTGCCTGGTTTAATATAATCCAAAATATCTATCTTCTATAACTTCTTGAAGTACCAGTATAAGAGTTATTCTGTTTATTATTGCTGCTTGGTTTTCAAAGTGAGTGCTGCTATCATTCCCAGAGTAACAATTTGTAATTAAATGTAATAAATGTGGAAAAGAAAAACAGAACAATTCTTTCAAGGTTTTAAAATGCCTTTTTTTAAAAAGAAAGACAAAGTTTATTCAATTACTATCATTTTGATCTGTTTTACTCTTAAGTGCTTGTGACATTTTGACTCATGTTAGTGGAAGGTATTAAAATTTAATGTTTAACAAAAGGGGTTCAGCAAAAAAATATTAAGTATAAACAATAGATTGTATCATCAATTATACAGATAACTAAAAAACGTGAAACTAAAATATGCTTGGGAGAGACAGAAGGAGAGGAAGAGAGGGAGAGAGAATGTTTGCACATTCTGAATTTCTTAAGCTGAAAGAACCAAAGAAAAAATTCAAGCCTCAAATTGCAATAGTAAAGGATGTTACACGGAAAATACAGAACAACTTAAGAGGCATCAAAAGAAGACGGAAAGAATATCTGGAATCATTATACCAAAAAGAATTGGTCAGTGTTCAACCGTTTCAAGAAGTAGTTTATGCCTAGGAACTGATGACTAAAAGAAGAAGTCAAGGCTGCACTGAAGACATTGATAGAAAAACAAGGCTCCAGGAGTTATGGAATATCAATTGAGGTACTTCAACAAACAGATGCAGCACTGGACGTGCTCACTCATCTATGCCAAGAAATTTTGAGGACAGCTATCCAGCCAACTTAGTAGAAGAGATCCACATTTATCCCTATGCCTAAGAAAGATAATTCAACCAAATGTGTAAATTATCAACCAATATCATTAATATCACATGCAAGTAAAATTTGGCTAAAGATTATTCAAAAGCAATTGCAACACTAAGTTAACAGGGAATTGCTAGAAATTCAAACTGGATATAGAAGAAAATGTGGAACCAGAGGTATTATTGCTGACGTTCAATGGATTATGGCTAAAAACCAGGGAATATTAGAATGCTGTTTACCTGTGGTTCATTGACTATACAAAGGCATTTGACTGTGTGGATCATAAGAAATTATGGATATCATTCCAGAAAATTGCAATTCCAGAACACTTAATTGTGCTCATGATGCATCTGCGTGTGGATCAAGAGGCATTTGTTGGAACAGAATAAGGGGACACCACACGGTTTAAAGTCAGGAAAGGTGTGTGTTAGGGTTGTAACCTTTCATCATACTTTTTCAATCCCTGTGTCAAGCAAATAATCCAAGAAACTGGACTACATGAAGAAGAATGAGGCATCCTAAAATCTGCACTATGCAGATGACACAGCCTTGCTTGCTGAAAGTGAAGAGGATTTGGAACACTTACTGTTTCTCAAGCATTGCAATGAATTTCCATTACCTAAAATTATTCCAGTGCCAGGGAGCGTATCAAAAATTCAACTTTAGATTGTGAATTAGTTCTAGTATTTAAACACTGCCTATCACTCATGTGAATGGTATCAACAGCTTTATTCTCTAACTTGCATGGATAATACCAATTCAGAATAATTGAACTTCATATCATTACTGTTTTTGTTTTTCACAAATAAAATGTGCCTTCTACTTTTGTCTACTGTGCTCCTCCCCCAAAGGTATTTTCATAAGTGGCATTGTGCCAATTTTTCTTTTTACAGCAACATATAAAATAATTTGCTGCTAAAAAAAGCGGCATAGCAACACTTATAAAAACATCTCCAGAGTGTGGGCATGGTTGGCAAGTGAACATAGAAAGCAAGCATTATTTGAATAAATATACGGTACATACCACTTTACAGCAAAATTTTGTGTTCTTGAAAAGAGGTCTTAATAGCTAAATGTTGATACATCCTTTGATGAAATAGCAGCTTTCATGTGGTAGACAAAACATTCTTATTTATAAGTATGCCACAAACAAACAAAAAACAAAAAAGCACTGCAGTCAAGTCATTTCTTACTCATAGCAACCGTGGAGGACAGAGCAGAACTGCCCTATAGAGTTTCCGAGGAGCACGTGGTGAATTCAAACTGCAGCTCTTAACCACTACACCACCAGAGTTCCCAAGTATGCCATATATTTTTTATATTACAAGTTATGGCAATCCCACTTAATTAAGGTATATAACACTTCTGTGAGTAACATTTATAGGATACTGTTTTAAAAGATTACAAATATGTATAGATCAGTTCCCTTATGCTATTTGTACAATGTTGCTATTGAATGTATTTTATGAATTTTGTTTCAATTTCTGGTTAGTGAATTAAGTCTAAAGCTTATCAGTGAGTCACATAAATTCTCACTTCTTTCCCACATAATTAAATCAATGTCAGGAAAATAAAAATGCTTTGAATTGACTAGCCCTTTGATATCCTGAATTAAATAACTCAATCTCTTTATTCAAAATTTTCTTTTTTTTTTTTACTTTTTTTTTATTAAATAAAAAAATGAAAGTGTACATACTCTGTGCTTACAATATTGGTTTAAGAGAGGAGGAGTACACAAGTTGTGTCGAAGTCCCATTAATATTGATCTTCTTACTAATATGTATTGTCACCAATTTCACCCTACCAAATTTCGAACAATTGTCTAATCTAAACCCACGCCCCTTGCCTTCCTGCCCTCCCACCTTCCCCACCCTTGTAGCCGTCAAAATTCTCTGATTCAAACGTAAATGTCCTAAGAGGTAACTGGACCAAATCAATTTCTAAACCTTTATAGAAATTGGATTACTTAATCTTTTGATAATGTCTTTCTTATGCTGATACAATATATTTACCAAAAATTATTATTTTTACTTATAAGCCTAATGAAACCAAGAAAATCACAAAATAAAAATACACAGCCGCACTTACTAAATAATGTTCACCAAAGGGGTTATTCAGTGTTAAATACCCCCAGTCAACCTTGATCACGTAACTACTGACGATACAAAGACATACACCCATTCAGGGAAAAATTAGATGAAACTTTTAAAACCATAAATCATTGAGTTTATCAAGGGAGTAAAGATTTGAAAACTAAAGCCAAACTAGCAACATCTAAATCATCTGTGAAATGTTAAAATAGCGTATGTATGGCTATGCCTTGTCAGTGATCTGATACTAAACATCATGCTATGCTAGAATGAGAGTTGACTTGTTTTTGTAGGCTCCCTCCCCCACAACATTGTTATTTTATTTCTCATTTGCCATTATATCCACGGGGAGGGGGAAGGGAACACACAATTCCCTTGATTTATCCCACTATTTTGCAACTTAATCAAAGATCACATGGCTTTATGATCAACTTGTATCAGAGAAGTGTAAAAATTAAATTTTCTAGATGCCTTACATAAATGCTGCTATTTAATGAATGAATGTTTACCTTTTCGCAAAGTTATTATTATATTCTTTTGATGATCTGCAAGAACAACAACATACATGTATCAATTACTGCAACTGAGAAAATAATATACATTTCAATTTAATGTGCAAATAAGCTAGAAGGATTTATTATCATTAAAATTATTCTTATGCAAAATATCTTAAGTAAAATTAGATTTATTTTTCTTTAAATCAAATTATCTTAGTTTTTGTAACTTTGAAACCATGTACTTTTCATATAAAGTCTTAAAAACTGTTAAAACATTTCTAACACATTTTAAAATATAAGAATTATTGGTAAGTAATAAATTTGCACTCCATAATATCTATAAGTGGTTGTTGATATGAATGAAGTAAAATATAATTCTTTCCCCAGCCTCATTGTCTTACCTCAAATACAAGTTTTGTTATTACCGGATGCAAACAGAAATAAAGCAAAAGACACCTGGGAATTAGTATTTGGGTTAGCCTTGCAGAATTAATGAAATCACACTCTCAAGAACAGGAATGCTACTAACCTTTGTCCTATAATACTTAAAGTCTGAATACTAAGTTCTACATTAAATGATACATTGTAACACTCAAATTAATATAATAATTGAAGTTTTTAATTTGTTCAAGTAAACATTAGGAAGGTTGAAGGGATACTTGTTTTGTGTGTGACCTTTTGTTTCACAAAGAAAACTTTGGTTAAGTCAGCTTGTAACTTGTACGGTTAGACAGAGAGAGAGAGAGACAGAGAGCACCATAGCATTTGACTTACGGAAATTTCAACCAATAAGTCACCCTTTCTTTTTAAAACAATTCTCTTACTTTTGGAGTGTAAGACTTCCACAAAGGAGAATGTAACAGGTGATTGTCACCTTGAGTTTACTAAGTTTTATGTGACAGTTTTTCCAAAGAATATATTAAAAATGTATTCTTGATCATTCTAATTGTATTTTAAATAGTTAAGAAACATGATTTTTTTTTATTCTTGCATTGTGACAAATCCTTAACTGCCTTTGTAGTTGGATAGTATCTTGTCATAATAGTTTTAAATTCAAATAGTTTTATGTACAACTAATATATTATGGCTTTAATTTCTAAACTCAAAGAAGGAATATATACATACAAATGTCACACAAAAATACAGCACAAAACAGTCGTATTTACTCCAATTTGCCTACTGACAGCAGTCATATGATAGAAACATAAAAAAAGCTTGATTTTGGTGTTCAGACAATGTTAAAAAACATGTCTATTGTGTATGTTTCTCATTTTAGTACAAATCGGCTTAAACACAAACTGATGAAATAATAGATTTTAGAGTACTAACTCTAATGTATGACTGGCAATTTTTAATACAAAAGTATATTTTATTATGAATAGTTGTTTTGATTTTCTTCATTATTCTTTTGATGGTTTTTCTCATTTAACTAACCTGGAGATTGAATTTCAAATATTTAACAAATCTTGCATTCCTTGAATAAACCAAATTTCATCAAAATGTACTATCTGTTGATATTGTCCTGAATTTGATTTGCAACTGTTAAATTTTTTTTAAGATCATCAGGTCTGCACTTTTCTTGAAGTGTTTGTCTGATGCTGTTTCTTTGCTCCCTTATATCTAACGTACCTTTCTGTAGCATCTTTTAAGGTTTACTCTTTCTCCCTTGTTTCAGCAATTTAATTATGATATCCCTTTGTGCTTTCTTTTCTTTTTCTCTGTATTTATCCTTGTTGTTGTTTTTAGGTGCTGTCAAGTTGGTTCCGACTCATAGCGACCCTGTGCACAACAGAACAAAACACTGCCTGGTCTTAAGCGAAGCCCACAATTGTTTTTGCGCTTCAGCCCACCATTGCAGCTACTGTGTCAGTCTGTCTCATGGGGGTCTTCTTTGCTGACCCTCCACTCCACCAAGCGTGATGTCCTTCTCCAAACACTGATCCCTCCTGACAACATGTCCAAAGTTTGTAGGACACAGTCTTACCATCTTTGCTTCCAAGGAACACTCTGGTTGTGCTTCTTCCAGAACAGATCTGTTCTTCTGGGGATGCATGGTACATTCAAAATTCTTCTCCAGCACTACAGTTCAAAGGCATCAGTTTTTCTTCTGTCTTCCTTATTCATTGTCCAGATTTTGCATGCTTACAATGCAAATGAAAATACCATCGCTTGGGTCCAGCACACCTTAGTCTTCAAAGTGATGTGTTTACTTTTCAACTCTTCTTCTTGGAGTTTGTCAAAGTTCTCAGACCTCCAGATCATGGTCTTCATCCAGTGTGCATAATTTTTGGTCATTATGTCTCCATATATTTCTTGTCCCTCTACTCCCAGGGTTCCAATTACATGTTCTGAGCAACTTTCTGATATTTTATGATTGGTCATGGGGTTATGTTCTTTTTTTTTTTTTTTTTTTGCTTAGTCTTATTATTATTAATTTTTTTAGTTATACTATGTTTCATCTTGGACAGTTTCTATTGCTTTGTCATTATTCTCACTAACCAGGCCTAGTCTAGTACTAATTCCACCTGGGAATATTTTATTTTGGATATTATATTTCTCAAGTCTAGAAGTTCTGTTTGGTTCTCTTTGATATCTTTCCATATTATGTTTGCTTACCTTTAAATCCATAAGTCATATGCAGTAGATATTTTAAAGTAGTTTTCTGCTAAATTCCATTACTTCTGTCAAATGAGTTTATTTCAGTCAGGTAATTATTCTTGTTATGGAGGAAGATATTTTAAATATCATGCTGTTGGGAGTTGGATTTTGTTGTCTTCCTTTCAGAAATGTTCAAGCTTCTTTTAGCAGGTAGCACATGTGGATGAGCTGTACTTTTTCAAGTATGGAATTTATTTTTTATTGTGGTAAAACAGAGCAATCATAAAGTTTGCCATTTTAATTGTACTATTCAGCAATATTAAGTATATTTAAAATACTATATAATCAGAAACACTATGCACGTACGGAGCCCTAGTGGTACAGTGGTGAAGTGTTCTGCAGTTAACAAAAAGATCAGAAGTTTGAATCCACTAGTTGGAAGCCCTACAGAGCAGTTCTACTTTGTCATATAGGGTCACTATGAATCAGAATTGACTTGATAACAATTTTTTTTCATATTCATGTGCAGATATTTTTCATCATCCCAAACAGAAACTGTACTCATTGAATAACAAATTCACATTCCTCTCTTTCCCCAGGTCCTAGTAACCTCTATTCTACATTTTGTCTCAATGAATTTACCTATTCATATGTGCAGAATATTACAGTATTTCATTTTTTGTATCTGTAGTTCATCCTCACTATAGCAGATGTCAGAACTTCTTTCATCTTTGTGGCTGAATAATATTCCATTGTAATACCAAAATGTGATACATAAAATTTGTTCTTAAGCTTGATTAGGAAAAATCTTGAGTATTTTTTGCTTGAAGGTTAATCTGGTCCTAGTACTGGAGCTCAGATACTTCAGTCATGTGGGCCCCTGAGAACTACTCATCTTACAAATTCCTGATATCTGTTTTCCTAAATTCATGCAACTGCTCCCCATGTATGAAAAAAATTTATTATTCAGTGAAAAACTCAAAGGACCCTCACATAGCTTTCTGAGGGTTTTTGCTGCAAAAGCCCATCGTCTCTTGCACACTGCCCTGTCAACCCCAGTCAGCTCAGCCTCCCTAACCGCCACTCTGTTTCCCTCACTCAGTAAGATTCTCATTCAGCACTTGTGTTTTCGTCTCTTCACTGTGGTCCCAGATTTACTCCATGCAGAAAAGTGGACGAATCGGTGCGTTCACTTCATATGTCCATTTTCTCAGAAATCACAGTGTGAATTAATATCAGCAAACAAGAGTATCACACACATCATGCCCAGTTTTGTCTTCTGTTGCGAGAGGAAGTCTGGTTCCAATTAGTCTATCACGGCTAAAGACGGAATTACCTCAGTGACTTATCTAAAGCCTAGTAACATTTCTCTAGATGATGTCTAGAATGCATATTAGCAGCATCATGTTATGTAAATCTTATATATTCAGATAAAAATATAAGTAGCTTTTGAAGAATTAAAGAGGAGATGAGGCCAGGAGACCCAACATGTATATGTTTGCCAGTGATGATGACTTAGAGGATGTTAGAAACAGGGTGGTTATCAGCTACATGATTATATTTGTTTAACTTGTAAATAAAACTGTAACATTTGTATAATATTAAAATATAAAAAATATCAGTTATAAGAAGGGTAGGTATTTCAGCTAATGAGAGTAAGTAGATTTCTGAAGGAAAAAGTGAGCACTTGCAACTCGTGAAAAAACCAGGCCTCTAGCCACGGTTCTGAAGATTAACAGTGATTTTCAATTCAACACAAAAGAAGACTTGGCCCGACATGCATGGGAGAGAATGGAGCATAGCAGTCTGTGGTGAATGGAAAATGACTGGGAAAATCACAAAAACCAAAGGCACCACTGAAAACCACTGAGTTCCCTAAGCTGCATTAATAACATTTCTTAGGACATCAGTGGAAAGGGGATGGGATAGTTAATACTCTGAGGGTAAAGAAATATCCTCACATCAATTCTCTTCCGTCAACTCTGGAACATGCAACAAAGCATCTCCCAGGGCCGCAGAGGAGAAGAGGTTTCCTCTTGTCCCCACATCGAGACTTTCCCACAGGCCAAGAGCACCATGACTGCCAAGGCTGTTCTGCAAAAGCTATTTTGGAAAGCATCATTAGAGTGAGGACACAGAGCTGTGTGCTGTGTAGACAACAAGACGTCTCGTGTTGCTAACAAATGCTAGCCTCTCCATGCACTTCGTTTGATTCAACCAGCTCTGAGAACACTCTATGGGGGACAATGTTAGGCCAGAAGTGAGAAAAATAAGCATGATTCTCATTGTTCTATCCCTCAAGGGGATTACAGTTCAGAGGAACAAAACTGAAATTAAAATATACACATTTAAAATTTTGAAGCTATATTATTTTAAATTTATCCCAATGATAATTAAGGATATGAGATAAAACTACATTCTACTTGATACTATTATTTTTTATTTTTAGATGTGCCCAATAAGTTTTAATACTTTGGTATATCATGATATACTCATAAATTCTATAATTTAGTAACTTTAATATTGAAGGAAAAGTTGGGTTAGTAAAATCTGTATGTGCCACCTGGGAATATATTTTCTTTCCTACAGTATTTTATGATTCCAAGTGCAACTTAAATTCCATATACACCTTTCTACTTTTTGATACAGCTTTGAGTTTTGCAGTCAGTGCCTCTTGGGAGCCTCAAAATGAATGCTCACATTCATCATACTGATAGAGGACTGACACGAGATCTCTGCCTTGAGAAAGGCTAAGTTAGTGTAACTAACAATTTCTTTCCCACCAACTCATAGCTGCAGGGTGGGGATAGGGGTAAATTACATTCACTTCATTGCAGATACAAGCCTTGCTCTGAGGACTTGAGTGTTTATCTTCCTTATTTATTATGGAGAAGAATATAGAGCAAGAGATAGATTTTATCATAACTGCTATGAAGAAATGGAAAACAGTCACTGAAGATAGCCCTAGTAACCCCAACTCTTGCATGATAGGTGCTCACCCAGACCTACCTATAACACACTTTTCTTTGCATTCTTCCAAGCTGTCAAATCGATTCTGATTTCCCTCACATCCTCCATAGAAAAATTCTTCACACTGTTGTGTGTGAATATTGAAAAAAAATCTCTTCATCAGTGCTTTGCACGGTCCTTCATCTGCCTTCAGTGCACAAAATGAATTTATAAGTTGCAGTGGTGGCAATTCAATGTCTACAAGGTAAAAATAAGATATAACATGTAATTCTTCATCAGTATTGTAATAATGTTGTTTATCTCCTTTGTTATAAGCTCTTTATAATAATGTCTTAATTTACAGAAAGAAATGCATCAACATTAAAACTCAGGCTGATAAGAAACCATGAAAGTTTACTCAAAGTTATTCAGACAGTAGATGAAAGGAATAAATTTGACAAGTGAAATCAGTTTGACCATGCTAATCAACCATCGTATTTTTACGCAAAAAACATGCACCCTCTGCATTTCTTTGCCAACTGTGTCCTCCACCTGAGGGATATTTTTACAAGCACGGCTACACCAATTTTTGGTTAATATGTTGTTTAAAAAAATTAGAATAGCATGCTTATGAAAACACCTTGAGGGAAAAGGCATTATTGGCAAACAAAAATACAAGGCATGTGTTATTTGCATAAAAAATATGACATTCAAGGACAAATGTAGATAATTTTTCTCTACCCTTGTTATTAGACTTTGTTTAAATCTGCATAAATTGTCTGATAGAATTGAGTAATATTGGATGTAAGCCAATCTTGTTCAAATGAAGACAATCTCATTCAAATGCATGTGATGTGTAAAAGTGCCATAATTGTAAATTAGGGAGTGGAACTCAGAATTGTCCATTGGTGTCTGCCTCTGAAAGCTGCTTACTATTTGTTTCTAAAACTTCAAGAAGAAACTCTGCACCCATGAAGCCATAATTCTTTATTCCAAGAGATTATAAAAGAGCTCTGTGGTACAGTGCTTAAGAGCTATGGCAAACTACAGCTGTTAACCAAAAGGCTGGCATTTCAAATCCACCAGCCACTCCTTGGAAATCCCCCTATGGGGCAGTTCTACCACTTCCTAAAAGATCGCTATAAGTAGAACTGACTTGATGTCAGTGGGTTTAGTTTTTGGTTTCTTTAAAGGCTACAACTTGATAATCTTATACTAGGTGAAATAGGTCCTTTGTTTTTTAACTTTACCTTTGGTTTTTTTTACTATGCAGTCTTTGGGTTTGTGTGTATGTTTTATTTATGTGGTCGAATTTATATATATATATATATATATATATATATAAAATCACTTCCAGATTTTAAGTTATGAGTAGAAAAGAAAATTCTTTCTCATTCCAAATGTTTGAGAGAAAGACACCCATGTGTTCTTAAACTGCAGCTTTAATGGTTTGATTTAAAATATTTAAACCTTCAATTATTGAAGTTATTCTCATGTACATTACAAGGTACAGCTATTTTCAAATGCTCCTTAGATGTCATTATACATTTATTAAAAAGTCTTTGTTGCGCTGATTTGAGATGACTCCTTTATCAGTCATTCACTCACTTCCCATGTGTATTTGTACCTATTTCTGAACTTGCTGTTCTGTTCACTGGTAAGTCAGTCTTGCCCTACACTAATTCCGTTGTTCCTGGCGGAGAACAATCTGCAAGCGACAGAAAGAGCTCCCTGGTGGTACAGGTGGTGGTCACTCTGAGCCACGTCAAGAAACATGCAAGGAGCATGAAACATTTCCTGGGAGACAAGACTGAAAAGCTTGCTGTAGGAACAGGGATTCGGTGATTGAGACCTGAGTGGTAACGATTTCAAGTCCTCTCTTCCAGACCACATGGAGAGCAGGAGTGCATTTCTTTCACATGTCTCATGAGCTACCTCATACCTGCAAGTGCTTAATGCTCTCCGTTAGACTCCCCCATCTTGGTGCTGACTTAGGAAGTAGTCACTCTTACATTTGTGTCTTTGGGAGATGACTGTCCATATTGTTCCAAACATTGCTGTTATTTATATGTAAATAGGTATATTTATATCATACTTTTTAAAATCAAGTCCGAATTATGAACACCTAAGTGTTTGATGAGGAAACTTTTGTAGCATAGAGGTTAAGTGCTACAGTCGCTAACCAAATGACTGGCAGTTGGAATCCACCTGGCTTTCCTCAGTAACTCCATGAAGTAGTTCTAGCTCTGTCCTATAGGGCTGCTATAAGTTGGAATTGACTCAATAGCATTGGTGGTTTTTTTTTCTCCTAAGTGTTTGATAATTTCAAAAATATTACTTGCCACATTATTTTATGCATCATATCAATTTTTAAAATTCTTAAAGAACTTAAACTATGCTTTCTGGATCTTTTAAAATAGAATTGTTGGTTGTATTGTTTTAAGTGCTGTTGAGTTGATTTTTGACTCATACCAACTGCATGTGACACATTGAAACTGTTCCATGAGATTTCATAGGCAATAATCTTTATGGAAGCAGGCTGTCGAGGCTTTTTCCCATGGAGCTGCTGGGTGGGTTTGAACTACTAACCTGTGAGAAGTTGAGTACTTAATCATTTCACCGCCACTATCCCTTAAAATACGATTCATGATTGTTTTTTTAACTTGAGTTACAGAATTTTTTTCTACCTAAATATTTGGTCATTTATTTAATCACTTATTTTAATGGAAAGATTTTTATTTTCTACAGAAATTAACAAGAAAAACTCTGTCTTTCTGAAGTACTTGCACATTTTTATGAAGTTCAATGTTATTAACAAAGAAATAGTTTTACGTAATCTGAATTTGTTTACAGAATCCATCACTGATATAGACAATGGAAACTTGAGGTTGGTGCGCCCAGGATGCTTAGAATGGTCAATGCCACGTAATACTTCGTTTTTGAAGCCTTCATGCGACCTAAACCAATATTCCCACTAGAGGGCAGCAGTGCTCTAAATTAAAACCAATGCTCTTTTTTTTTTTTAAAAAAAAAAAAAAAAGATCTGCTGCTTTGAACTGTGAGTTGGCATCAATCTGATGGCAATGGGTCTGGTTTTCCAGACTCACAGTGACACTATAGGACAGAGTAGAACTCCCCCATAGGGTTTCCAAGGAGCGACAGTGCATTCCCATTGCTGACCCTTTGGTTTGTCACTGAGCTCTTAATCATTCTGCCACGAGAGCCTGGAAGCTGATTAAAAAGCAAAACAAAGAAAACCATTGCCATAGACTGGATTCCAACTCATAGTGACCCTATAGGTCACGGTAGAACTGGCCCAAAGAGTTTCCAAGAAGCACCTGGCAGATTTGAACTGCCAGCCTTTTGGCTGACGGAGGTAACACTTAAATTATACAAAACTACCATCAAAAAAGTAATTTAGTGCACTATAAATATAACTTACTTTGAACAAACAAACATGAAATGGATATCATTTTAATGTTTTACATAAAATACATTTAAAAGGTGAAACAAAGTTTGTAGATGTTTCAAAACTTGTGGAATATATACATGTATTTTTCCGAGAACATGTATTGCATAAAAGTAGATTGGATGCTTTTATCAAGTCTTTTCCACTCGTAATATTTTGTATTCCAACAATTTGTATTGACCTAATAGCAAGTATAGCAAGTATTAGCAATATTCAGTAATGGTAAAAGTTATTACAATGTAGTAATTGGAATGCTGTTGTTAATTTTTTAAGTTAGAAAAATATTCGATATTAGTCCTTGCAATATTGGAGGGGTCAAAATATAGCTTTCTAAAATAAATTCACGTTATCATGCTGTTTGCTTCATTTGAAGAAGTTCTGGTGGCACAGTGGTGAAAGCACTCAACTACTAGCCCAAAGATCTGCAGTTCAAACCCACTAGCTGCTCCTTGGAAGCCCCGTGGGGCAGTTCTGCTTTGTCCTCTTGGCTCATTGTGAGTCAGGATTTACTCCATGGCAATAAGCTTGTTTGTTGTGCTTGCTTCCTTGACACTAATGATTTAAGAAACTGCCAACCTGAAAAGACTAACATAAGTTTTAATTAAATAAATAAATAAATATCCTAGTTTAATCTATAAAATGCTACTTCCCTGATGTGGTCTTTTCAATTAATGAATTATTTTCTTCAACTGAAATAAATTAAGCTTACATATGATGGAAAGGACAGAACAGTAAATTTTTCAGACCAATAATGGTAGAAGGTATAATAATATGACAAAGATTTATTATGACACAAAGACCCATTGGAAGGGTTGCTGGTAATCATTTTAATAGGTAAATGTCTTCATATAGCAAAAAAAAAATGATGTACAAAAACTGTATTTGTCCCTTAGTCACTGAAGTTGTAACTTGTCAAGTTGGATTAGAAAAGCTGATTTTTTTTTTTTTTTCCCCTCAATAATGTGGTTGCTATGAGTCTAGGCTGTCTGGACTGGAGCTAACAATATTATGAATGACTGTAATTTTTTAAAAATTTTTTCTTAAGAATTTTAAAATACAATGACATTTGGAGTTGTTAAAAAGTTTTTATAAGGAAGAAAGGTGTACCCAACAAAGACTAAGCACTGTGACCGATTTAGAGCAGTTCTAAAATTAAAATCATTAAATTAGCCCTCTAGACATATTTTGTGGACTGATAACGTATTGTTCTATTAATTCTTTAAATATCTGGGAGTTCGTCTCTGCATTCACCTAGTGAATTGTGAGATGTGATCTAGTAATAAAACTCTAATACTTTGAATCTTATGGATATATACATTATCTCAGAATATTTGGATAGCACCTCCCAAACTAGTGGTGCTCATTGCTAAGTTAACGTCACCTCAGAATTTTAGAGAACCAACTAGATTCCTTTAACGAAGGAAGACCTATACCTCTAGATCACAGGGAATGTTACCTAACACTTTGCCTGAATTCCATACCTGAATTGCCATATATATTCATAAAAGCTACTTTTTATAAGTAAATAATTTGTCAGCTTCTAGATTACAGATAATATGTTTTTGCTCCTAATCTGTTTCACAGTCCTTGTCATCACGCCAAACGTTTTATGCTTTCAGTACTAAAGATACTCAGTGGAAGCTAAACTTGCTATTTAAGAGACTTGCCACTAGGTGGTAGCAGGTCACCATGAAAACAAAAGATCACACCAAGCGATAGTAGTAATTATAACAAAAGTAACAGCTAAGACTGTCTACTGAGTAATCACTATGCTCCAGAAACTTTGTCATCATATAATTTAATTACCACAGTAATCTTCTGAGTTAGGCTTTATTACTATATTCATTTTACAAATTGGAAAATAGGATTGCAGAAATACGGCTTTACAATGGATTGCTCTCACATTCTTAAAAAACTGTACGATATTGTCAGAGATTTGTGAAACTGAGATTCCTAAACTGGCGTTTGGCTCTAAGCACACAGATCTGATTATATAATTTCCAACTCAATAACATTTTTTTCTAAAATTCATTTTATTAAGCTAAAAAATGATTTCAGTAATGACAGTAGTTGGTAATTTTACAGCAATTAATGAAACATTTTATCTTCCATGAGATCAGAAGAAACGAATAGTGCACGACTATTAGCACTGAGTATTTTGACCAAGGACCCAAGAGATGGATCTTGATCAAAAGGAGGAAAAAAGTGGAAGTGAATTTCAAATTCTTATGAAAACCAGACTTCCGTGGATCCCTTGTGACTGATGAACTCCCAAATCTACTACTTGGAAACACTGTTTAAACTGTAAACTGAAATTGCCCCATGAAGCCATCTTTAAACTAAACAACAACTAATTAATGAAGTATGTTTGCCTTGAACTTTGGGTACTTTTGGAGAGTTACCTATATGAGGTCAAACTGACAACAGTAGCTAAAGCATACATGGGGATTTTAAGGGACAGAGAACACAGTAGCGAACGATGGTGAAACAATATGGGCAGAGACTACGAGAATGTTGACACAATGTCAAGTATGCAGCCATTGCCATTAAACTGTGCATGCACAATTTTTTGAACAGGTGTATGTTTTGTGTATTTTCATCAACTAAAAACAACAACAACAACTAGGCAAGACTGCAACCAGTCAGCAGAGAGTTCTTCAACCCAACTTTAAAATCAATTTTTCCTTATTTAGCTGGCTTTAGAAGTTACTTTGCAGGGATTTTAAAATTTGGCTGAATTACTGGTGGGGTTAATTCTGGTTTATTGGCGGACTGGGACAGGAACAAGCAGCCCTGGGGTGCAGCTGTCGAAGCAGTTATATTGTTAATTGAAAGGTGAGCAGTCTGAAACCACCAGCAGCTCCTAGAGCAATAGATGTGGCAGTCTGCCCCCATCGGGATTTATGGCCTCAGAAAGCCCGTGGGGTCGCTGTGAGTTGGAACAGATTCCATGGCAGTGGGTTGGAACAGATTCCATGGCAGTGGGTTGGAGGCAGGCACGTGCTATCAGGAGCTTCCCCTTCAGGGAGATTAAATGGAGACAGTATTGGGAACACAGAGCTATTTTCCTCCTATTCCCAAGGTGCAGTTCCCTCGTTTTCCCTTTATGTTCCACATCCTTTCTCTCCTCGCCCAACATAGGATTTGAACTTGAGTCCACTCCTTTTTGAGAAAACAAATGAACGACTGGAGTTGGCCTTCTAACGTCCAAATTCCTGTTTTCGAAAGGCACATGGCAGTGTTGATTCAACAGCAGCCTATCTCCAGGAAGCCGATCATCACAGCGCTTCCACAGTAAGCTCACAGATGGCCGGACTTGGAGGAGTGCCCCCCGATTCCGCCCCATCAGCAACATCCTGTGCGAGCCTCATCCCTTCGTGTAGCACACCGCACTGAAATAACCCGGGCGCACTCGGCCTGGCCAATGAGACTTCGAGATCATCAAAGCCTCGTCTCAGTTGTCCCTGCTCTCCTTAACGTCTTGCATGGTCTCGGGCATATAAAATGTCCTTATTGAAGCTTTCTCAAAGGAAAGTCCACTGAACACAAGTTCTTTAAAGAGCTGTTAAAGCTACCAAATAAGAGGAAGTGCTTTGTAAACTGCTATACAAAAATAGAAAGGATCACTTTGTTGATTTCTCTGTTGGTAATGACCTGTGAATTCTATCAATAATTAACTATTTTATAACAGGATACAAACTTTTAAGATATGTATAAATGACAATAATTATCATTGTATGATCTCTTTTATTTTTAATATCTTCATTTATAGCGACAAAGCCATATGGGATTGGAACTAATGCTATTTCCGAGATCCCTTGGTGTTCTACTTGATGAGATTCTCAGACTGGGCTTCTGGGAAGTTTGTATTTGGGATATAGGAAGGAGGAGAAGAGAATGCTGAAACATCAGCTGTCTGTAGTTCCCTTTTCCTTCTCATACCTTTTTACTAGCTGGAGTTCATAAAAGCTTATAGAGTTCTTCAAGGAGGATTAATGGATTTCTATAACATTTAGCTGCTTGCCGCGTATTTCCAGAGCTCCTCCAGTGTTTCAGAGTTTAACATCATACTCCAAGTTAAGAAAAAAATGTCTTGCTAAATTGCTAAGATAACTTTTTATGAATGAAACCTTTTCTTTTATTGAAATGTCTTATAGATCAGGTGTTTCCCAACAAAAATGTCCTTTCTGTGAGAATTTCATACACAATGGAAGATAAATGAAATTTGTATTTTAAACAATATATGAATGGTTTCAAAAGACTGATACTTCTAACACTTACCTGTGATGTTTGTAGATTCTGCTTCTTCCTCAGAACCAGCCTTAAAAGGGGCAGGGGCGCAACTGAGCAACAGACATAGACAGGCCCAAAACACACGCTCTTTCTTCGTGGTATACATCATCTCTGAAACAGAGAGCCCACACACACCTAATAAATAATCCATGTGGGAATCATCTACAGATGAATAGAATCTTTATACATTTTTTTCCATACATCCTTTTCCACCTATTCCATGGGTCATATTTAAAGAATAAACCAAAGAAAAAACCCACTGCTGTCAAGTCAATTCTGACTCATAGCAACCCTATAGGACAGAGTATAACTGCCCCATAGCATTTCCAAGAAGTACCTGCCAGATGTGAACTGCCGACCTTTGGTTAGCAGACATAGCACTTAACCACACCACCAGGGTATGTAATACTCAAAACTACGGATAAACATAAAGTTAGTATACACATTTAATAGTATATGAGAACATGGGCTGTATTTCAGACTTCAAACAAGAAATCAAGAAAACAGTAGCTGAGAAACATGGGCAAACATTAACCAACATGCTGAGTGTATATTAAGACCTGTTTTCATTTGCAAAGCTGCTTTCCACATCTTTCTCACTGTTGTATCTCAGTTAGAACTGGTTATCTTTTTAACTTTTCTTACATCTTCTATAATTTCTTCAATGTAACTTTAAATTCCTACTTCCTTTTTCTCTTTGTCCTGATACATGTCTTAAAATGAAACACATTTATAGAATTTTCACTGTGTTTCCTTTAAAATATACATCTGTTTTTATAACCTTATTTCCTAGCCAGGTTTTCTAAGAGACAACAAAGCGACAGACCTGCTGACAAAAGAAATGGTTTGCTTTCTGGCCAGTCCTTTTTCTCTGTTCTGCTTCCCTCTACTTGAGCAGCAGCCTATCTGATTTAAGAGGGTTTCGCAGAACAGTGACTTTAGGTGATAAACTAACACTTTTGTGCTCTACGGAATAAAGAATTCAGCAGTGGACTGAGACTTTTCCTGTTTGAAACTGATTTAAACATTCAAAGACAAAATAATGGAAAAACAATTTTTTTCCCTCTCTTTTGGATCCAAAGGCAGAAGAGAGTATGTAGTGTTCCTGGAGCACAGGAAGAGGAAAAGGAAAGAAAAATTCATGTTCAATTACTAAAGCTATTAGAGGCAGGAAGGAAAGCAAATCCTTGTCAATAAACACCCAGCAATGCACAGACAGATATTTTGTCAGACACAGATTAGAGAATTTTCCTTTTTTGTCTGTAGTGAATCACAGTTGCAGCAAATGACTTTAAAGTCTGGGTACCATATAATAAACTCACTTTGCTTTAAGCTTCAATGAAATTACTAGTGAAATGTATAACCTGTTTCCTTACAACACTTTGGCAACGTTAAAACATGTAATATTTTTAGTTCATAGCCACGTTAGATACCTTTTAAATCATGTCATAAACTTTTTTTTCTCAAGGTAGACACACGTGGGCTTAACTGTGTTTACTGACTAACGTGTCATACACAATTTCACTTGGTTTTCACCACTTTTTACTGGGTAATCTGTCACTAGAACATAATCAGAAAAGACTAGTTAGTACTACATCTTTTGTACTTTAAGGTTTTTCTTTCTTTTAAAATCATCTTAACATTAGAAATTATTTCTACTGTTTTCTATAGATCAAAGTAGTGTCTCGTTAAACACCACACATATTGTTTCATCATAATAATTGTGAACCCCAGGACACAATAACCCTACCCTTCACAACCTTGGATTCCCCATTACCAGCTTTCCTGTCCCTTCCTGCCTTCTCGTCCTTGCCCCTGGGCAGGTATGTCCATTTATTTCGTTTTGTTTTATGGGCCTGTGTGGTCTTTGGGTGAAAGGTAAACCTCAAGGTTGAATACAGTACTGAGCTCAAAAAGGTCTGCCTAGGGGCCATACTCAAAGCTTTTCCATTCTCTGTCAGACCAGTAAGTCTGGTCTCTCTCTCTCTCTGAGTTAGAATCTTGTTCTCTGATTTTTCCCAGCACTGTGGAACCCTCTACTGTGATCTCTGTCAGAGAAGTCAGTGGTGGTAACGGGGCACCCATTTATTTGTACTGAACACCGTCTGACAGACGCTGTGGCACCTGTGTTCCTTTAGTCCTTTGGACTAATCACTTCCCTGTGTCTTCGGTTTTTATTCATTATTCCTGGTTCCAGATGGAGTGAGACCAGTGGAGTATCTTAGATGGTTGCTCATAAGCTTTTAAGATCCCAGATGCTACTCACCAAAGTAGAACATTGAATATTTCTCTCTAAACTATGTTATGCAATTGAGCTAGGTGTTCCTTGACCAAATTACTGAGCTGAGGGCTCTGGGGACAAAGCTCCTGAGCAACATATCATAAAATATTTTAATCCACAAACATATATTGATCAATCTATCATGACTCTGACTCATAGCGACCTTATGGACAAAAGAACAAATTTTGCTCAGTCTTGTGTCATTGTCACAGTCCCCTGCATGTTTGAGTCCATCCTTGCCACTGATGAGCCGATCAGTCTCACCAAGGGTTCGCCTCTCTGACCCTCCACTTCACCAGCCGTGCTTGATGCCTCCTGATGATGTGTCCAAAGAATGGGAGGTTCACAGTGTTCCCTTATGATGTGTAATACTCTCGCTGGCTTATTTTCAGAAGTAAATAACCAGGCCTTTCATCCTATTCTGTCTCAGTCTGGCAGCTCTGATGAAATATCTTCGTCATGGGTGACCATGCTGGTATTTGAAATAGTGGTGGCACCCAGTCCACCACAGTACTGTGAATACATACGCATGTAAGAACTCATTGCCGTCGACTTGATTTTGACTCATACGACTCCATAAGATAGAGTGGAACTGCTCCATAGGGTTTCCAAGAAACAGCTGGTACATTTGAACTGCTGACTTTTGGTTAGAAGACCAACATTTAACCACTGCACCACTAGGGACTGATATATGCATTTTCCAAGGTATAGAAATATATCATATATACTAGTATAGAAACACTGGTAGTGTAGTGGTTAAATGCTACAGCTGCCAACCAAAAGGTTGGTGGTTTGAATCTACCAGATGCTCCCTGGAAGCACTAGGGGCAGTTCTCCTACATTCTATAGGGTCACTATGAGTAGGAATTGACTCAACAGCAATGGGTTTATATTCATATATATAGTATACATGATTTTGAAGAGTCTGTCAATTAAAACTCTAGTTTATATCTTTTTTCTGATTTCTGCTCATAGATGCTGGTGCCAGTAGCTCTGTCTTCCAAGTCAGAAATTCTTTTTTCCATTTGTTCCATTCTGTTTTCTTGGCTTTGAATGGAAGTTTCTATGTCTTTGATTTTGTTCTTGATCTGTTGGATTTCAGAGTACTGGTGTTCCATCAGATCGAACAGCTTGCTTAATTTTTCCTTTTGTTCTGCTGCATTTTGTATAAGGTCTAGAAGGACTCCGTATATAATCCTTTTGTATTCACCATCTGATGATTTCAGAAAAGTGTCTTCATCTGGAAAACTCCTTGGTTGTTTTGTTTGGGAGCTTTCTGAAGCCATGGGTGATTTCTTATTTGCCACAAGCATCTGTTGCTTTTTGGGTTTCATGTGAGTAAGTAAAGGCTGGGAGAGATACTGTGAGGATGGACTCCAGATGATTCTCTAGGCTGTCTTAAAATGTAAAACAAAAGGTATCTGACCACTTCCCAAGCCAGTCAGATTTTCAGGTGTAGAGGTCCCTCTTCCCAACTGGCAAAGTAAGCACCTCTATATCCAACACCAGATGATATGAACTAGTTCAAAATACAGCAATGCTACTGCTCTGTTGGCCTCTGCTGACAGGGCCCAGCTTTAGGCGACACTGTGTAAACTACTGCTTTTCAGGTAGAAAAGCGCTCTCCTGTGGGCATGCTCTGGCTCCCAAGCTAAGAAATAGGTCCAGCTGCAGCCACCATGTCTAAGATGGTGCCCTCCACATGGTCTGCAGATAGAGAGGCTAAAGATGCTGAGACGTAGTGAGTCCTCAGCCTCTGTTGCCAGGCCCTCACTGTAGGCAACACTGTGTAAACTACTGCTTTCCTGTTGGAGAAGCACTGTCCTGTTTGCAGGCGCTGGCTCCTAGGCTAAGAATTAGGTCTCACTAAAATCTCCACATCCAACATGGTGTTCCCGCACATAGGTCCCACGATTCCATACAAACCACGCTGTGGCAGAGATAAAAAGACAGGTCCAAAGTGGATAGATGAACAAGAGTCCTAAGCCTGGCTCTCAAAATATGGCAATTTCACTTGCCTATCCCACCATCAGTGTGTCTGAGTCTAGCCGCTAGGCAAGACCCAGCTCTGCCCGCCAACCAAGACAGAGAAAAAAAAAAGTCAAAATGGTGCATTTACCTTCAGTCCATGAGAGACAGGGCTAGCCAGGAGCAAGAGTCAGCGAAAGAGAGGAGGTTTTTTGTTCAGTAGTATGAAGTCCAAATTAACAGCCCTGTTCTGTGTCCTGGGGGCTCAGTAGGTGACCAGAAGGCTCCGTTTGATTATCACTTCAGGTCTTGGTTTCCAGAGGGATATAAGGAGACATGTGCTTAGTCTACCATCTTGACTCCCACTTGTAGTTTATGTCTTATTTTTTGTTAATATTTTTCAAACTCTTCTGTTTATATTTGATTCTTTGAGATGTGCAATTCAGTTGTATTTTGAGTGAAAAAATACAGCATGTTTTTACCATGTGTTAGAAAGAAGGCTGAGATGGGGTGTCTGTGGAAAACTAGATGAGATTTGGGGCTCTAAATCCTTCATTTTCTTTTCTTTAAAAATATAGACCTACAGTCTGGCTCAAATTTAGTAGTTAAGAGTTTTGCCGATTGCAAGCGTCAAGTCATCAGATCTCTCATTCTATACTAGGTGAAACAATCAAAATTGGACAGGAAGATATCAGTTAGATCTCAGAAACTACTGTAGCCAGAGAGAAGAGCATCACTAG
Organism: Heterohyrax brucei; assembly: GCA_028571685.1. Taxonomy (NCBI): domain Eukaryota; kingdom Metazoa; phylum Chordata; class Mammalia; order Hyracoidea; family Procaviidae; genus Heterohyrax; species Heterohyrax brucei. Next base: position 95,355,344 of record CM053146.1, read on the forward strand.
GTGTCTCTCATTGCTCTTCTACTACTTAGATAAACTTTAGTCTCTCTCAGTGTAGCACAACTTTTTCCACATAGCCAGATACATAACCAGTATCACTTTCTGTGCCTTACAACTTAAAGATGCAGCCACCAAAATAGAAAGGCTATTCCTCTTTACAGACCAGGCCCAAATAGCTTGAGAATAGTACTGATAGTTTCAGTGTAGAATGAGTGCCTCCTATGTTGCCACATCTTTCAGGCAGAGAACCATGACAAACAGGTGTCAATATGATAGGCTATGAACCAATCAGTAGGAGAAAAGATGTGGCAGTCTGCTTCTGTAAAGATTACAGCCTTGGAAACCCAATGTTCTACTCTATTTTATGAGGTCACTGTGATTCAGGAACTGCTTAATAACAGTAGATTTTGTTTTGGCTTTAAATCCGTCAGGGAAGAGGAATAAGAAAGTGGAATAACATCGAAATTCTTAATGTTTGGGAAATAGACAAGCATAGCTCCCAAAAGGAGGAGACTGTTGCTTTTAGAAGAAAGGAAGAATGCGGGGCAGATAAAATTGATTATGTAATACAATAAGTGATAATTAATGACCAATCTAGAAACACTAAACCCACTGTTGTTGAATTGACTGCTACTCATACTGACCCTATAGGATAGAGCAGAACTGTCCCCCATCCCCCCCCATTGGAATTCCAAGGCTATGCTCTTTTATAGGAACAGATTGCCACATCTTTCTCCTGTGGAGCAGCTGGTGGATTCAAACTGCTGACTTTTTGGTTAGCGGCTGCAAACTTTAACCACTGCACCACCAGGGCAATCTAGAACTTGAATTAAAATAATTAGAAAGCTTATTTTAGTATTCTTTCAGATTCTCCACAATGTTACCTCTCAGATGTGACCAAAAGCACTAAATGGAAGAAGATTGACTTGGGAGTATCACTAAGAAAACAGTACAGTCTGGTACAGCACTGCTAAAACTATAATTTGCAGAGATCAACTCGAGTGATCTTTCCTAATTATATATAATTAATTTCTTTGTTTCTCAAATATCAAAATGCATCACTAAGCTACAGTGCAAGAGAATCAAAACAAGTTGTGCATTGGTTATCCAGCTTCTAACACCCCTTTATCTTTTTACACTATGCTTTCCAAAAAGATGGCTCTGTTAAGAATATACATTACCCTACTTCTATTTTACACAAAAAAAATTGATTTTAGGGAGTTCAAACACATAAATATGAGAGACGAAACACTCAGTATTGAAGGACAAAACAGGAAATATGTTCATTGTAAAATTAAACATTATTTTTTAGATAGAATATAATTCTAAAAAATTGCAGTTGAGTCAGTTCCCAACTCATAGTGACTCCATGGAACATAGAAAGCATCAAATGTAAAATAAATTGTATTTTATTTAAAGTCAGAACTTCTGTTCTTCAAGTTAAAGCATCATTAAGACACTGAAAAGGCAGCTACCTTCAAGAAAAATTATTTGAATCTCATTTATCTGACAATTCTATATTGAAAATATATACAGAAGTACAATACACAATCAAAATGAATAAAAGACTTGGCCAAAGACAATATGGAAAGATGTTTAACCTTACTGGTCATCAGGGAAATATAAATTAAGACTATTTTGTGATAGTGTATCTTATCCACAGCCAAGCCTTATCCACAAGAAAAGCCAAAATTAATAAGATCTCACAATATTGCTTGTCAGCAAGGATATGGGTCTTCACATTGTTGGTGGAATTATAAATTGACACATACATTTCTGGATGCTGCTTGACAAGAAAGCAAGGCAGAACCTTACGAAATTATTGGAATTGAAAGGAAGATAAAGAATTATATTGCATTCAAGTAAAAAGAATGTTATAAACAACGAATAGAATGAAAAGGTAGTTGGCTTTAAAACACTTCTCAATAATACTCTATGACATGAGACTTTGGGGAGACTAGAATCTGCAAAGTTGTTAAAGCAAAATATATAATTCAATAATTTTTAATCCAGCTATCTTTAAATAAAAAGGCATTTTAAAGAATTGAAGTGGCAGAACACCGCCCCTCCTTTCTGCCTTTCTTGAAAAGTAAACAAAATAAAATTTAAAAAGAAAAGAAAAGAAAATTCCATGTTCATTTATTTTGCGGGGAGAAGTATTAAATCCACTGACATGTAGATACATGAAAAAAACCTGAAATAACAAAAATGAAACTATACTTTTGGGGATTATAGTTGCAGAGTAAATGTTTACAGACTTCTTTTAAGGAAATAATATTTTTTGTGTGTAAAGAAGCAATTTATTTCAAGTTCCATTGCGAGTTTTTATTTTTGTTTTAATAGACTTTATGTTTTGAAACAGTTGGAGTTTACTGGAAAAACAGAACAGACAGTACAGAGTGTACCCCCTGGGCCCAGCATCTCTACTGGTAAAATCTTAGGTTAGTATGACAATAAAACCCACCCCTCTGCCATCGAGTCAATTCTGACTCATAGCGACCCTATAGGGCAGAGTAGAACTGCTCCACAGAGTTTCCAAGGAGTGTGGACCTTATTGATACATTATTATTAACTAAAGTCCATAATTCATTACGATTTCCCTAGTTTCTGCTTAATGTACTTTTTTTTCTTTTCCGGGATTTCATCCAGGAAACCACATTACATTTAGTTGTCATGAATGCTTAAGCTCCTCTTGGTTGTGACAGTTTCTCAGGATTTCCTTGTTTTTGGTGACTTTGACAGTCTTCAAGAGTGATGATCAGGCATTTTGTAGAATGATCCTATGTTCAAAATTGTTTGATATTTTTCTTATAACTAGATTTGGATAACAGTTTTGAGGAAGATCCCAAATATAAAAGTGCAGTTTTCATCACATAATATCAAGAATACGTACTATCCATATGATTTATGGTTATTGATATTGACCTTGATCTTCTGGCTGATAAGCACTTCAGGTAGGAAGATATTCAAAATATGAATGGGGAAGAGCTGCCTCCTCAATGTAAAGTTGACCTGAATGACATAAATGGAGTTAAACTTTTGGAACCTACTTTTGTTGATGTGGTGTGACTCAAAATGAGAAGAAACAGTGACGGACATCCACGAATAATCTGAACATGGAATGTAAGAAGTAACACATCTAGATAAATTAGAAATTGTCAAAAATGAAATGCAACCCATAATGATTGATATTCTAGGCATTAGTGAGCTGAAATGGGCTGGTACTGGTCATTGTGAATCAGACCATCATATGGTCTGCTATGCCAGGAACAACAAATTGAAGAGGAATGGCATTGTACTCATCCTCAAAAAGGATATTTCCAGATCTGTTCCCCATCAATGTGTGTAAGGTTGCTTTTTGAGGATTGCTGCTAGTGTTTAAGAGCTCAGCTGCTAACAAAAAGGTCAGCAGTTTTAATCTATCAGCTGCTCCTTGGAAACGCTTTGGGGCAGTTCTTCTCCATCCCGTTGGCTTGCTATGAGTTGGAATTGACTGGACAATGACAATGGATTTGGTTACTTTCTGAGAAGCCCAAGTAGTGCAATGGTTAAATGCTTGGCTGCTAACTGAAAGGTCAGCAGTTCTAATTCACCATCCACTCCATGGAAGAAAAGATCTGGTGATCTGTTCCTATAATGTTTACAGCCCAGGAGATTCTGTGGTGCAACTCTATTCTGTTCTATGGGCTCAACATGAGTCAGAATCGACTGGGTAGCACACAACAATAAGCTTTCTTTCTGGTACTGAAAGATGCTCTAGGATTGATCATCTTGTGTATTTCCTGGGCCAGTACTAGAATTAGCAATTTGTTAAAGGAGTCCTGATTTCTTTAGTTAGAGACCGGCATTAGAAACCACAGCACTGGTACGAGGTGATTGTTGGGCTATCTTTTCATAAAGTTTTGCTCTTAATCTGTAAGTTCAGTAAGTACCTTGCTATGTCTAAAATGAACAGATTTCATTTTGGCTACATCTTTATTTACAGGATACAAAGAAAAACAAGACAGACAAATTCTGAAGACCAGAGTAAAGCAAGAAATAGCCTGAAGAATATTTCCAATTTTCTGCTCAGCAGTGGCTAATGTTGCGATCGTCTTGGTGTTTATTACTCACATCCACTCAGTCTAACTGGTCCTTAGGGGTCTACCCTTCTGCCCACTGGAACCCAGCTCCCTGTTTTTGTCTATAATGCATGTCCTGGTGGTTTCTTGCTTAGGTGATCTTGCAGCACACTGACACCTTGGACAGCTCATGAAGAAAGAAGCCATCAGAATAAAACTGTGAGGCCGAGGGAGAGAAGGAGACAAAAGACCCCATGAAGATTCTAAGTCAACAACAAGTTGCTTTTTTCCCTTCCTTTGAAGTTTTGAACTCCACTTATTAAAAGTAGTATTCTTAACTGAAAATTCCCAGATATTCACAATGACCAGGATCTTATAGATAGAGGCTTTGTGTGAAACATTATTTTCCTGTAGTCCCTGTAGATTTAATAACTCTTGTTCCAGAATGGAGGGTTCCTGAACTTGCCTAATCTTAGTGAGAGGCCTGAGAACTGGATTTTTCTCAGGGAGAAAGTATTTTTTCTGAATAAATAAACTGTGAGAATGTAAATGTTTGGTCAGTTTCCCAAAAGAGGTCTAAGGCTGTGTAACTGTGCAATTGCCACATCCCCAATCCTAACAAGTCAGTACTCAGTCTTCTGTATGTCTTTATTAACTGCCCCCTGAATCCTACATTCCTGAGGCATTGGGTCATTACAGTAACAGTTATTTTGGAATCTAGAGCATTCATCTATGGTATAAGATTAATATTAAGGTCAAATATCATGATGTTCTGGCTATATAATACACATGAGGCTCACAATTAAGTCCAAGAACTTAATTGTTCTAAGTGTTACACTGCTGAATATCACTATGGTCACCTTTGAAGTATTCCCCTCAGGAAGCTATATACCAACACCAGTGCCTAGTCCACCCTTCAAATAAATTTTGGAACTCTTTCTGGAATGGCCATTGCCATTTAAGAAATGATGTTAGAAGCGCAAGGATACGTTGTTAGAATATGCCAATTTTTGTAATGATTTACTACTTGTAAAGTAGTTCTTGTCTATTAGGTCACTGTGTTCTGACTACAATACTACACAGCCAACAGGGCAGGTATACTGAATATACATGAGCAATGACAAGTAATTTATTTTGCAGCATCATATGATTAAAAAATAAGTGAGAAAGGAAGAATGAAATTTTTAATTGTATTATCCTAGAGCTTCCTTGGAAACCCTGGTGGTGGACTGGTTATAAGCTCAGCAGTCTGAATCTGCAACATGCTCCCTGGAATCTTAAAGAGCAGTTCTACTCTGTTCTATAGGGTTGCTATGACTGGAATTGATGGCAAGAGGGTTACAGCCTCCTTAAAATGAGCAAGATTTGTGGAACAGAGCCCGGAGTCCAATACGAGTAACAAATATACTAATTATATCTCTTTTTGTCTTTATGTAACTTGAGAAAATGGTTGGTAATATCACCAAGAGACCTGCAGGATAAAAATTGGTTTTCCTAATCTGCCAAGTGCACAAGTACAATTCACTATAAGTTTTTACTGAGATCATTATTATCGATTTGATTTGATACAGTATCTTGCCTAAATGTTTTCTATTGCTGGCCCACATACTATATTTCAGTTTTAAATTACCGCATTTATTACTCTAAAAATATTTCCACATTACTATTTTCACATATACTAAGAAGTTGGCTTTGGGCCCAAATTTCAGCTAACCACATTAGAGAAGGGCATATATTGTAAGGACAGAAACATGGGGGTTTTCCGTTACACTGGAGGCTAAGCACAAAAGTTCATCCAGAAGTCAAAGCGGGACTAAATAGAACAGGCCAAAACAGGGCACCTCGAAAATACGGACTTAAAAATCTGTCAAGTATTTTATTTTCTCTTTACTTCAGTAACTTGAAAGGAATTGGAAACTACATAACATACAATTTTAAAAAAAAGACTGAAACAAGAGCTGAAAAGTGCAAATTCTTACTTCATTTCATTTGAGCCTCATTTAAAACATGTTATTATAGTCAACTATTACATCATTCATATTAACTTTCATATTGCAGATTGTCTTTGTTTAGATTTTATTCCTGAATCCCTACTTTTATGTCATTTCATCACCACAGAGATGGTCAATTACTGTCATTTTGATCATTATACTGGTAATACAAACAGCAGTTTCCATTATTAAATCTTTACCATTATTTTTCTCATATATATCTCACATTCACCCTAACATCATGGCATTTTATCCTCCATAAATGAAAGAAACCATGGCTCAAAATCATAAATTATCTAAGAAAATAGCATGTAAGTAAGGCACAGAGGGCATCCCTCACTCTGAAGAATATGCCTGTAATCAGTATTCTACACTGCCGGATTTTGTAAACTACTGTTGATTGAAGAAAATTTAAACATTAGTGGAAATTGCCACATTAATGTGTGGATTTATTAGTATCATTTGTTATTATAAAAATGGTCGATAAAGATAGGTGGGGCCAAGATGGCAGACTACTCACACATCTCCTCAATTCCCTCTGAGAACTAAGTCCTAGAAAAATAATTCAGTGGAGCAGTGTGGACATTCTGGAAGCCTGAAGATCAAGTGCAGGGTTGTGAGACTGGACTGGGTGACAGGAAGGAGAAACTACCTTGTCAGAGGTTAAAACAGTGGCGTAGTGAGTCCTGCTTCTGCTCACACGGCAGTTGAGAGGATTATAGGTATAGATGACTTCTTTGTTAACTGGGAGAATAGAACTGCGGTTGCCGAGCTTGAGAGCCCGGCACAGGCTGGCTACCATGCTGAGCTTCATTGCCTAACTAAACAGCGTACGCCACAGCAGAGAGGCTGTACTTGGACAATCACATCTAGAGAACCCAGCAGCAGCTAGATACCACGGGTGTCAGTGCCCCTCCTGCCTCTCTTCTCTGAATTACAACACAGATACTGCTGACTCACTGCAGGAGAGGCATCTCAGGTTGGATGCCACCTTCATCAGCTGAGAGCCAGAGGCGGCCTGGCTCAGCCAGGGCTAACTCCCATGCTGAGTAACAGTGCCTGTCCAGACAGCATTTCTCCCAGTAGAAAAGCTGTTCTGAAGACAATCATACCTAGACAATTGTAGTGATAGCTGGTGGCTGAGTGTGGCTGAGTATGGCAGTGCCTCCCACTTCTCTGAGCTGTGCCATAGAAACTGTTGGCTCACTACAAGAGACGCAGCTCAGGCAAGATACAATCTTGGTCAGCTGAGAGGCAGAATCAGCCACACCTGACTGGGGCTAACTCCCACACTAAACAACCATGCCTGTCCGGACAGTGCTTCTCCCAGCAAATAAAAGCTGTTTTTAAGATGATTGTACCTAGAGAACACAGTGGCAGCTGGCAGCTGAATGTGGCAGTGTCATAACTGCTCTCTTCTTTAAGCCGTATCGTAGTGTCTCTGACAGCCCTTGAGAGACTCCATAAGTAGGGAGCCTCCTTTGTCAGCCAGAAGGTGGGGCCCTTCTGCTATCAGCTCCCAGAATAGAAAAGCAGTTTTTGAGATAAGTGCATCTACAGAACACAGTGATGACTGGTGCTTGAGCGTGACATGCCATCTCCACTGCCCTTCACTGAGCCACATCGTAGTGTCTGCTTATGGACTCTGAGAAACTCCATAAGCAGAACACCACCTTTGTCACCCAGGAGGTGGGGGCCTGCCACCCCCTGAAGGCCTGCCTGATATCAGATGCTACTGGTCAATGCCTCTCTCAGCAGAAAAGCAGTTTTTAAGATAAGCGCATCTAGAGAATGCAGTGGTGACTAGCAGCTGGGTGTGATGGAGCAATTTCCACCACCTTTCACTGAGCCACATCATAGCATCTGCTGATGAACACTAAGAGATTCCATAAGTAGGGTGTCATCTTTGCCAGTATGGAGGTGAGGACTGTCACTCCTAAGGGACAAGCTGCTTTCAGCCACTGCTGGACAGTGCCCCTCTCAGCAAAGCCATTTTTAAGATAAGCACATCTAGAGAACACAGTGGTCTCTGGCAGCAGAATGTGGAGACATCCTTCTCTCCTCCCTTCCCTGAGCTATGCCATAGTCTCAATTGGTGTGAGGCCAGAGAATTGGCACAAGTAAGTTGTCATCTTTATCAGCTAGAAGGTGGGGTCTTCCAACCCTGAGGACCCAGCTGGGGACAGCTGCCAAGCCAAGCAGCATCACAGGGCTTGACAGCATCTCTACTACCAGAGAAGATATGCATAAGCGAGCTTCACGTAAGGAACACAGAGGTGGCAGGTAGCCAAGTATACAGTGCTCTTACTCCCTACTTAGAGCTTCTGCACAGTTCCTATTGGTGTAACACCGGAGAAACTGAAGACAACAATCAATATCTAACCATTTAAAGAAATAGATCACCATGGTTCCAGAAAACTCCCCAAATAAAGAATCACAAGTCTTCCCTGATGAAGAAGCCTTTCTTAAATTATCAGAGGTAGAATACAAAAGTATTATGTATAGAGCCCTTCTAGAGATTAAACAGAGTGCAGCAGAACAGAATGAAAAATTAAGTGATGTGAACTGCTAGAATATCAATGATCTGAAATTCAGCAGATCAATAATAAAATTACAGAGTTAAACAATTCAATCTGAAACCAAAAGAGCAGAACTGAGGAAATGAAAGGCAGAATTAGTGAGACTGAAGATAAAGCAGCAGACACTGGCATTTATGGGGATGAATCAGATAAAATAATCAAAAAAAATGAAGAGAAATTAGGAAGGATATAGGACTCTATCAAGAGGAATAATCTACAGAAAAACTGGAATTCCTGAACAGGGAGGGATAGCAGAAAATACAGAGAGAATTGTTGAAGAGCTGCTGACAGAAAACTTTTCTGATATCGTGAAAGAAGAGAACATAGATACTCAAGATACTTATCAAACACCACAAAGGTTAGACCCCAAAACAAAGACACTAAGACATATTATAATCAAGCTTAATAAAATGAAAACATAAAGAGAGGCTCTTAAAAGCAGCTAGGCTTAAATCAAAACTAATGTACAAAGGGAAGCCCTGTAGGCTGTCCTCTGACTTCTCAGCAGAAACCATGTTGTCAAGAAGGCAGTAGGATCTCACATAAAGAGCCCTGAAGGAGAAAAACTTGCAACCAAGAATTATATGTCCTGCAAGATTGTCTCTGAAATATCATGATGAAATTAAGACATTCACAGAAAACAGAAGTTTAGAGAGTTTGCAAAAACCAAACCAAAACTACAAGAAATACGAAAGAAGCTCTTTATTTAGAAAATCAATAACATCAGATGTACACTCAATGATGCAATGAAGGACACAGCATCCAGAGTTCTACTCAGTTAGGGAAGTCACAAAGCTCAATCAAAGCTAAAACATTAAAAGTAGGGAACCAGAGATCTTACCATATAAACTAGGACATCACCACACTATAAGAAGGATATATTACATTAGTTATAGCCCTTTCAAATGGAGAGGACATAAAGGAGATATACAGAAATTAAAGAATGGTTGAAGCTTACAACATTAAGGGGGATCAAAAGGCTAGCCACAAAGCAAACTACCAGTGGTACATATCAAAACAGGAAACATAATATAGGAGTCTCAAACAGACACGAAACCAACACTGAAAAAGATAAAAATAAAACTCATGAAGAAAAACTACCCAGAAGAGAATATTAAGTGGACCAAATACAATGGCAGTGACACAAAAATACAGGCATAAAAATGACAGCACTTAACACACTAATCAATAATTACACTGGATGTAAATGTATTGAATGTTCCAGTTAAGAGGCAGAGAGTAACAGTTTGGATCACAAAACATGCTCTGTCTATATGTTGCTTACAAGAAACATACCTCAAACTCAAAGATACAAACAAACCGAAAATCAAAGGATGGAAAAATATAGATCAAGCTAACAACATACAAAGAAGAGTAGAAGTGGCAATACAAATCCACCAATGTAAAATCCACCACTGTGGACAAGAATGCTGCTATTTATTGCTTAAAGTTTCAATATACAAGCAGGATATAACAATAACAAATGTTTATGCACCCCAAACCAGAGAATCTAAATACATTGAACAAATGCTGACAACATTGAAAAATGAGATATATCACTCCACAAAAATAGTAGACTTTAGAACTCCACTTTCAGTAATGGACATCATCAAGCAAAACGCTCAATAAAGATACAGAAGATCTTATTGTGGAAACCAACAAACTAGATTACATCAAAATACACAGTACTTTTTACCCAACAACAGATAAGTACAGCTTCCTTTCTAATGCATATTAAACAATTCTACAGAATAGGCCATGTATTGGATCATAAAGCAAATCTCAACAAAATCCAAACCACTAAAGTATTGCAAAAGCATCTTCTCAGACCATGAAGCAATAAAAGTTGAAAACCATAGCAGAAAAAACATGGGTAGAAATTAGAATTTACAGAAACCGAACAATACCTTGTTCACAAATTCATGGGTTATAGAAGAAATCAAGCACATGATAAAGAAATTCATGGAAATGAGAATGAAAACACATCAGACCAGAACCTATGGGATGCAGAAAAAGCAGTGCTCAGAGGACAATTTATAAATGCACATATCCAGAATGAATAAATGGTCTGAACAAAAGAATTAACCCTACAACTTGAACAAGTAGAAAGAGAACAATAGAAGAACCCCTTGGGCCTGGAAGAAAACAGATAATAAAAATTGGAGCAGAACTAAATGAATTAGACAATAGAAAAACAATTGAAAGAATTAACAAAATCAAATGCTGATTATTTGAAAAGATTAACAACATTGATAAACCATTGGCTAAACTTACAAAAGAAAAACAAGAGCCAGCCAAGTATCATTGAGTCGGATGCGACTCATGGCGAACCTAGGGGCCAGGGTAGAACTGACCCCCAGAGTATTCAAGGAGTGCCTGGTGGATTTGAACTGCCGAACAACAGAGGGAACAAATAACCTTAATCAGAAATAAGATGGGAGACATCACAACAGACCCAATCAAAATCAAAGTATCATAACAGAATACTATAAAAAATTTTACTCTGACAGATTTGAAAACTTAGAGGAAATGGTCAAATTTCTAGATTCATATCACCTACCAAAATTATCACAAGGAGAAGTAGAACAACTTAATAAACCCATCACAAAGGAAGAGATTGAAAAAGTCATCAAAAAAACTACCAATAAAAAAGTCCCAGCCCAGAAGACTTCACCACAGAATTCTACCAGATTTTCAGAGAAGAATTAAGTCCAATATTACCAAGGCTATTTCAAGCATAGAAAAGGATGGAATACTCCCAAATTTGTTCTATGAAGCCAGCATAACCATGATACAAAGCCAGGGAAAGATCCCACAAAGAAAGAAAACTACAGACCAATATCACCTATGAATCTAGATGCAAAAAACCCTCAACAAAATTCTAGCCAATATAATTCAAAACATATCAAGAAAAACAATTCAACATGACCAAGCTGAATTCATACAGGGATGCAGGGCTGATTCAACATCAGAAAAAAGAAAAACAATTAATGTGATCAACCACATAAATAACACAAAGGATTACCTGATTTTATCAACTGATGCAGAAAAGTTGTTTGACAAAGTCCGCAACACCCATGCATGTTAAAAATTCTCAGCAAAATAGAAATAGAAGGGAAATTCATCGATACAATAAGGAGCATCTAAACAAAGACAACTACCTGCATCATTCTGAATGGAGACAGACTGAAAGAATTCCCCCTGAGAACAGGAACTAGACAAGTATGCTCATTGTCACCACATCTTTTTTTGTTATTGTCTTTTGTGTGTGTGTGTGATTAAGTGAAAGCATATAATCCAAATTAATTTTGTGTATCCACCTGTCTGCAGCTCCTTCTCCTCTCCTTGCCCCATGCCAGCACACTTCTTATCATTTTATGCTTATCATATCCTCTTAACAAGCTCCTATCCCCTCGTCTCCACCTGATTCTCTGCCATCTAGAAAGAGAACAGTAGGAGAGCATCTTATAAATACATACAGCCATAAAATACACACGTCACATGGTTATATTGTGTCCCAACTCTAGTCCATTCTTGTCCGAAGAGTTGACCTCAATAGTGTTTTCTGGTCAGGGACAGCAGCAGGTCTAGGAGCCATGCTCCCAGGGGATCCCCTAGGCTGTTGGACCATCAGCTGTGGTTTTTTAGTAGAGATCTTGAGTTGCACCCCTTTTTTTCTCATTTTGCCACAGGGACTGAACATTTCACCTAACCAAATTTCTATCAACTGTCTAATTTATGAGCAACCATCTTGCTTCCTTCCTACCCCATCAAAGAGCCTTTTCTTCTGTACATAAGTCTATTTTTTAAGTCCTTATAGTAGGCATCTCATATAACATTTGTCCTTGTGCTGCTGACTGATTTCACTCATCATAATGTCTTCTAATTGAAACCAAGTTATGAGATGCTTCCTAAAATCTTCACTGTTCTTTATCATTGCATAATGTTCCATAGAGTATATGTACCAAAGTTTGTTTATACATTCCTCTGTTGAGGGGCACCTAGGTTGGTTCCATGTTTTTGCTATTGCGGACAGTGCTGCAACAAACATTCGTGTGCATGTATGTGTTTGGGTTATAGTCTTTGTTTCTGTAGGATATATTCCAAGCAGTGGGGTTAACTGGATCAAATTGTATGTCTATTTCCAGCTTCTTAAGGAAGCTCCAAATTGCTTTCCAAAGAGGTTATACCATTTTGCAATCTCACCAGCAGTATAGGAGAATTTTGATGTCCCTAAAGCCTCTCCAGCATTTGTTGTTTTGTGTTTTTTGGATCATGGCCAACCTTGTTGGGGTGAGATGGTATCTCACTGTAGTTTTGATTTGGATTTCTCCGATAGCTAATGATTGTGAGCATTTCCTCACATGTCATTTGGCTGCCTGGATGTCTTCTTTGGTGAAGTGCCTGTCCATCTCCTTTGCCCATCACTTAACTAGGCTATTTACCTTTTTCTTGTTGATACTTTGAAGAAGCTTGCAAATTATGGAGATCAGACGACAGTCGGACAAGCAGTTGCCAAATGTTTTTTCCCATTCTGTGAGTGGTCTTTTAATACTTTTGATAGTCTTTGGATGAGCAAGAGTGTTTGATTCTCAGTAGTTCCTGTTTATCTCTTTTCTGTTGATCATGTTTTGTCAGTTTTTGAAGTCTGTCTAAGCCATGTATTAGAACTTGCGTTGTTACCACTTTAAGTTTGATATTTGGGTCTTTGATCCATTGTGAGATTTGGGTCTTTGTTTCAGTTTTTTTGCAGATTGATATCCAATTCTGCCAGCACCATTTGTTAAAGAGACTGTTTTTACCCCAGTTTGCAATCTTAGGGCCTTTGTCAAATGCCAGCTGTTCATAAGAGGATGGTAGCATCTCTGGGGTCTCAACTCTGCTTCATTGCTCTATATGGCTCTTTTTGTATCAGTACCAAGCAGCTTTGACTACTGTGGAAGTGTAATAGTTTCTAAGATCAGGAAGTGTGAGGCTGTCCACTGTGTTCCTCTTCTTCAGTAGTGCTTTATTTATCTGGGGTTTCTTCCCTTTCCAAACAAAGTTGGTGATTTGTTTCTCCATCTCATTAAAAAAAAGACACTGGAATTTGTACTGGGATTGCATTTTATACATAGATTGCTTTGGGTAAGATAGACATTTTCACAATGTTAAGTCTTCCTATCTATGAGCAGGGTAGATTTCTCCATTTATGTAAGTCTCTTTTGGTTTCCTGAGGTAAGGTCTTGTAGTGCTTTCTGTATAGGTCTCTTACTTCTCTAGTTAGATTTATTCCTAGATATTTTGTCTTCTTGGGAGCTATAGTAAATGGTATTGATGGGGTGATTTCTTCTTCGATGTTCTCTTTGTTGGTATAAATAAATCCTACTGATTTACTTATGTTTATCTTATATCCTCACACTTTGCTGAATTGTTCTGTTAGTTCCAGTAGTTTACTTATGGATTCTTTGAGATTCTCTGTCTATACAGTCATATAATCTTCAAATAGAGAGATATTTACTTTGCTGATGTGGGTGCCCCTTATTTCTTTGTCTTTTCTAATTGTTCTGGCTGGAACTTCTAGTACAATTTTGAATAGAAGTCATGAGTGTGGACATCCTTGTCTAGTTCCCGTTCTCAAGGGGAATTCTGTCATTGTCTCTCCATTCAGTATGATATAGGCAGTTGGCTTTGAGTAGTTGCCCTTATTGCACTGAGGAATTTCCCCTCTGTTCACATTTTGCTGAGAGTTGGACTTTGTCAAATGCCTTTTCTGCATCAATTGTCAAAATCAGGTGATTCTTATCCTTTGTGCTATTTATGTGGCTGATCACAGTAATTGTTTTTCTAATGTTGAACCAGGCTTGCATCCCTGGAATGAATCCAACTTGGTCATGATGAATTAATTTTTGATATGCTGTTGAATTCTATTGACTAGGATTTTGTTGAGGATTTTTTACATCTAGGATCATGAATGATATTTGTCTGTAATTTTCTTTTGTTGTGGAATCTTTCCCTGGCTTTGGTTTCAAGGTTATACTGGCTTCATAGAATGAATATGGGAGTATGCCATCACTTTGTATGCTGTGAAATAGCCTTGGTAGTACCGGAGTGAACTCTTCTAAAAGTTTGCTAGATTTTCCAGTGAAGCCATCTGGACCAGGACTTTTTTTGGTTGGTAGTTTTTTTGTTGACTTTTCCAACCTCTTCCTTTGTGATATGTTTATTAAGTTGTTCTGTTTCTCATTGTGATAACTTTGGTAGGTGATATGAATCTAGAAATTTGTCAATTTCCTCTGGGTTTTCAAATCTATTAGAGTGCAGTCTTTCATAATATTCTGTTATGATATTTTTTGTTTCATTTGAGTCTGTTGTGACATCTCTTATTTCATTTCTTATTCAGCTTATTTGTTTCCCTCCTGTTTTTCCTTTGTAAGTTTAGTCAATGATTTATCAATTTTATTGATCTTTTCAAAGAAGCAGGTTTGAGTTTTTTTTGTTAATTTTTTCAATTGTTCTTTCATTCTCTAATCGATTTAGTTCTGCTCTAATCCTTAGTATCTGTTTTCTTCTGCTACATGGCATGGTTTCTCTATTGCTCTCTTTCTACTTGTTCAAACTGTAGGGTTAATTCTTTGCTTTCAGCCCTTTCCTTATTCTAGATGTGTGCATTTAGAAATAAATTGACCTGTAAGTACTGTTTCTGCTGTATCCCATAGGTTTTGGTAGGACATGTTTTCATTCTCATTTGATTCCATAGATTTCTCCATTTCATCCTTGATTTCCTCTATAGCCCATGGAATTTTTAGCAAGGTGTTGTTTAGTCTCCATGCTTTTTTCTTCTGCTACTGATTTCAACTCTTATGGCTTTATGGTCCAACAAGTTGCTTTGCAATAATAATTCAATGGTTTGGATTTTGTTAAGACTTGCCTTATGTCCTAACACATCGACTATTGTGGAAAATGTTCCAGGCGTATTGGAGAAGAAGGTGTACTTATCTGTTGGTGGGTAAAAAGTTCTGTATATTTTGATGAGATCTAGTTTGCTAATTATCACAAAAAAATCTTCTGTATCTTTTCTGAGCTTTTTCCTGGATGATCTGTCCATTACTGAAAGTGGAGTGTTGAAGTCTCCAACTATTATTGTGGAGTCATCTGTCTCATTTTTCAAGGTTGTCTGTGTTTCTTTGGTGTATTTAGATATTACGGTACTGGGTGCATAAATATTTAATATTGGTTATGAATTGAACCTTTCAGCAATAGCAACCATCCTAGTCCACAGTGGTGGATTTTACATTAAAGTGTATTTTATCTGAGATTAGTGTTGCTATTCCTAATCTTCTTTGTATGTTGTTGGCTTGGTATATATTTTTTCACCCTTTGATTTCCAGTTTGTTCACTTATTTGAGTCTAAGATGTGTTTCTTGTAAGCAGCATATAAATGGATTGTGTCTTTTGATCCAAGATGTCATTTGCTTTCTGTTTATTGGAGTTTTCAGTCCATTTACATTTGGTGCAATTATTGATAGGTATACGTTTAGTCCTGTCATTTTGATACATTTATTTTGTGTCATTGGTGTTGTCTCTGTTTTTCTTAATATTCTGTTCTGGATCATTCTTCTTTATGGGTTGACTTTTCATCATTTTCAGTGTTGCTTTTGTGTTTGTTGAGACTCCTGTGTTATATTTCCTGTTTTGATACGTCACATTGTTATTTTGCTTTGCTGCCACTTCTAGAATCCCCCTTACTATTCCAAGTTTAAACCAGACTTTAACTCTGCATGGCTTTTTAATTTCTTCTCCATCTGAAAAGATTATAACTACTGTAATATGACTCAGGTTTTAGTGTGATTGTCATAGTTTTCATGTTATAATCACTGGTTCCCTCCTTTTAAAATTGTGGCTTTGATTGAGCTTTGTGACTTCCCTAACTGAGTAGAATTCTGGGTGCTGTGTCCTGCTTTGCCACTTAAGTATGCTGGCCAAGTGCCGTCAAGTTGGATCCATACTTGATGTTTTTATTTTTCCAAGCAAAGAGCTTCTTTCAGTATTTGTTGTAGTTTTGGTTTGGTTTTTACAAAGTCTCTAAGCTTCTGTTTATCTGTGAATGTCTGAATTTCACCTTCATATATGAGAGATAGTTTTGCAGAATATATGATTCTTGGTTGGAAATTTTTCTCCTTCAAGTCTTTAAATGTGTCAACCCGCTGCCTTCTTGCCAACACAGTTTCTTCCAAGAAGTCAGATGAAAACCTACAGGGCTTCCCGCTGAATGTAAGCTTTCTTTAAGCCTCACTGTCTTTCACAGCATCTGTTTATGTTTCATCTTATTAAGCTTGATTATAATATGTCTTGTTACATTATGTTTATTTTGGGATCTAGTTTTTGTGGCATTCAATACACATCCTGGATATCTATGTTCTCTTGTTTCATAATTTCAGGGAAGTTTTCTGTCAGCAACTCTACAACAATACTCTTTGTATTTTCAGTTATCCCTCCCTGTTCACGGGCTCCAATTATTTGTAAACTGTTCCTCTGAATAGAGTCCCACATGCTTCTTAGTGTTTCTTCATTTTTCTTATTTTTTTCCTCTGATTTCGCCTGATGCTGATTTCAGTTAGTCTGTCCTCAAGTTCACCAACTTCAACTTCCATAGCCTCAATTCTTCTCTTTTGGCTTTGGATCGAATTGTCTAATTCTCTAAGTTTATTATTGATCTGCTGGATTTCAGATCATTGATGTTCCATCAGTTCAAATAGCTTACTTAATTGTTCATTTTGTTTCATCTCCAGGAGGGCTCTACACATAATTCTTTTGTACTTGACTTCTGATAGTTTCAGAAAGGCTTCCTCATCTGGCAAGTTTTTTGAGTCTTTATTTTGGAAGTTTTCTGGAGCCATGTTGGACAGCTTCTTTAAATGATTAGCTGTTAATTATTTCTTTTGTGCCATCAAGAAGCTGTTCAGTTTGTCTGGTATTACCTCAAGATGAGCTGAGGTGTAGTTCTGAGAGGAGAGTTGGTCACCGGTCACCTCCTGTGACTGGACCCAGTTAGACTCTCTAGGGTAACAGGCTTTGCCTCCTTGCTGGAAAGGATGGTGCCCTACTTATGGATTCACTATGGGGCTGTCAGCTGGCACTACAGTGTGCATCAGTGAAGGGTGTGCTGCTCAGCAGTCAGTTCTCCAAGTGATCTTATTTTGGAAATGTATTTTACTGCTAAGAGATGAGCTGTCCAACAGCTACCGAATCAGTCAGGCCCTCAGGTGTGACAGGCCCCACCTTCTGGCTGAAAACAGAAGTGTCTCATAGGTTGTCCCCAGATGCTATGATGTGGAAAGTAAGGAAGCGTTACAGCCTTGCTGCCATCCTCTGCTAGGCCCCTCCCATAACTCTAGGCACCACTGTCCTGAACACAGCGTTTCTGCTTGAGAAGCACTTTCCAGAGAGGACTTGCTTCCTAGCATGAACATTAGTCTCAGTTAAGACCTCCAGGTGGGTGATTCCATCTCCCAGTTGCCCAAGATAGTATTCTGCTTAGCTGTCCTTCCTGCCTCAAAAAAAGCACAATGTAGGGTGCTACTCAGAAGCAAGAGGGTGGAGGGGCAGTGGTGCCCTCAGTCAGCAGCCAGGCTCTGAAAATGTAGCCATCCCAAGCACAGTCTCTCTGTTTTGCTATATGCTGTTGACTTAGGCACTGTAGTTTGGCGTATTTGCCAGTTCTCTCAGAAAACAAAGAAGGCATCAGTACATGCAGACCTCCCAAATGGTGAGTCAGCAAAAGTAGAACTTTTACACAGCTGTCTCATGTTAGAGAGAGATAGTATCCCCTTTACTGGCAGCAATTCAGTCTGACAACCCTATGCCACATCTTAGGGCTCCCGACATGTCCATGTTGCTCCATTTAATTATCATTCCAGGCCTTAGTTCTCAGAAGGAATCCATGAAATGTGTGCCTAGTCTGCCATCTTCATACCCCACCCCTTGGACTGTAAACACTTCTATTCAGTATTGTGCTAGAGGTTCTGGCCACAGTAATGAACAAGATAAAAGAAATAAAGGGCATCTACATTGCAAAGAAGAAATAAAAATCTCCCTATTTGCTGATGATATAATTGTATACACAGAGAAGACTAAAGAATCCATAAATAAACTACTGGAACTAATAGAAGAGTTCAGAAAAGCTCAAGAATATTAGATAAACCTAAGTAAATTGGTAGGATTACTTTACACCAACAAAGAGATCATCAAAGAGGAAAGCATCAAAGCAGTGCCATTTACTACAGCCCCTAAGAAGATAAAATACCTAGGAATAAATCTAAGCAGGGAAGACACCTATAAAGAGAAAATTATGAGACCCTACTGCAAGAAACCAAAAGAGACTTACATAAGTGAATAAACCTACTTTGGTCGTGGATAAGAAGACTTAAAATTGTGAAAATGTGTATTTTATACAACGCCACCTACATATACAATGCAATACCAATACAAACTCCACTGTCATTTTTTTAACGAGATAGAGAAACAAAAATCACCAACTTTGTTTGGAAAGGGAAGAGACCCTGGATAAGTAAAAGACTACTGAAGAAGAGGAACACAGTGAGAGGCCTCACACTGCCTGATGTTAGAACCTACTACACTGCCACAGTCGTCCAAACAGCCTGGCACTGATACAAAAAGGGACATACAGACTGATGGAACAGAATAGCGACTCCACAAATATCACCATCCCCTTAGAAACAGTTGATATTCAGCAAAGACCCAAAGGTCACAAACTAGGGTAAAAAAGATCTCTTTAATAAACGCTGTTGGCAAAATTGTATATCCATCTGCAAAAAAACTGAAACAACACCCATATCTCACACTTCACACAAAAATTAACTCAAAATGGATCAAAAACCTAAATTTCAAAAGTAAAATAATAAAGATTATGCAAGAAAAAGCAGAGAGGACAATGCAAGTTCTCATACATGGCTTAGACAGACTACAAGATCTGACCAATTATGCATGAGAAACAGAAGAGAAATAGATAAATGGGAACTACTAAAAATCAAACACTTATGCTCATCCAAAGACTTTCTCAAGAGTGTTAAAAGGCTAGCTACAGAATGGGAAAAAAATATTTGGCAACTACATGTCAGATCGACGTCTGATTTCCATAATCTACAAGGTACTGCAAAACAGCAACAAGGAAAAGGTAAATACCCAATTAAGCAATGGATAAACACTTCAGCAAAGAAGATATCCAAGTAGTCAAAAGACAAATGTGGAAATGCTCATAATCATTACCTATCAGAGAAATAGAAATCAAACATACAATGAGATACAATCTCACCCCTAAAAGGTTGGCCATGATCCAAAAAATACGAAACAACAAAAGCTGGATGGGCTGTGAGGAGACTGGGACTCTCCTACACTGCTGGTGGGAATGCAAGATGGTATAATCTCTCTGGAAAGCAATTTAGCACTTCCTTAAAAATCTAGAAGTAGAAACACCACATGACTCAGCAACACACTGCTTGTAATATATCCTACAGAAGCTAAGGCAGTCACACAAACAGATACATGCATGCGAATGTTTATTGTAGCACTGTTCACAACAGCAAAAAGATGGAATCAACCTAGGTGCCCATTGACAGATGAAAGGATAAGCAAACTATGGTACATACATATACACAATGGAATATTATGCAATGATAAAGAACAATGATGATTTTAGGAAGCATCTCATAACCTAGTTTCAGCTAGAAGACATTATGCTGCATGAAATCAATCAGCTACAAAAGGACAAGTATTGTATGAGATCTCTGCTATAAGGGCTTAAAAATGGACTTGGGTACAGAAGAGAAGACTCTTTGACAGCTACAGGGTGGGGAGGGAGGAGGAGGGGGGTGTTCACAGATCAGACAGTAGACAGGAATTTGGTTAGATGAAGGGAGTGACAGCATGCAGTAGAGAGTAGATCAGCATGATTAGAACATACCATAAAGTGAAAGGTTTTCTAAAGTCAACTGAATATTTCAAAGGATAAAGTAGCAGGGATGGGGTCTGTGGACCATGTTTTCAGGGGTTGTTGAGGTAAATTGGCATAGCTTGTCTTTAACTAAGAGAGTCTTCTGCACCCCACACTGGTGAGTGGCATCTAGGAGTCTTAAAGCTAGCAAGCAGCCATCTGATGTACACCGAATGGTCCCAACCCATCTGAAATAGTTGACAACCGAGAACATCAAAGACATGAGGAAAAACGAGCCCAGAAGGCAGAAGGACCCTTGTGAATGAGAGACCACATCAGCATGAGACCAGAAGAATCAAACGGTGCTCAGTCACCACCAAAGGCAGCTGTGATGGAGGACACAACATAGAGTCCCTGAAGCAACATGAGAAAAAGAGGCATGCAGTTGAAGAACTCTTCTGAAAAGCCAGAACTGGTGGTCCTACAGCCTGGAGGGTTCCTGGGCTACATGGTCCCAGACTTGCTACTGTCCCTGACCTGAAATCAGTACTAAAGTCAACTCTTCACACAAAAATGGACTGGACTCAGGGACACAGTGTGCGCATGTGGTGTGTGTACTTCATGGTTTTATACATTTATAGGAAGCTATCCTACTAATTTCTTTCTAGATGTGAGAGAAAAGGATAGAGAGCAGGGGACAGGTGCTTGTTAACAGGGTACTAGAAGTACAGAGTTAAAGGAGGAATGTGTTGTCACAGGGTGAGGAGAGCAGATGGAGCTGCAAGGTGGGCATGTGGAATTGATTTGGATTGTATAGTTTCACTTAATTACAATAAAAAAAGGTCAGTAGGAATTACAAAATTACCAACCCATTATTACAAATCTTCCCGAACTTACAATGGGAATCATATCACAAACCATGTTGGTAAGTCAGTTTTTGGAACTCTGCACATATACTCTTATAAATCAGATTTGTACTTTTAGGCCACCCAACCCCAAATCTACTGCCATCCAATTTTGACCCACAATTTTGACTCACAGAGACCCCACAGGGTTTCCCAGACTCCAAATCTTCATGACAGCAGACTGTTACCATTTTCCTCCTGTGGAGCATCTGGGAGCTGAGCTCCCAACCTTCCTGTTAGCAGTCAAACAGTTGAACCACTGCACCACCAGGGTTCCTTCCTGATAGGCTAGCTGATTTAAAAAAAAAAAAAAAAGCCTCTACAACTGCTTAAGGAAGGAAACCTTCAAAGAGCAAGTTCAGGTGTGAGGCAGGGCAATAATGTTGACCTAGTTCACTTGGGCTTTCTTTGTGATCACTATTAAACTAGCCAAACTCATTGCTATTAAGTCAATTCTGACTCACAGTGACACCATAGGACAGAGGAGAACTGCCCCCACAGAGTTTCCAAGCAGCAAGTGGTGGATTTGAACCACTGACCTTTTAGTTAGCAGCCATAGCTCTTAACTACATGAAAGCTTAAAATGGATCTTCAGTAGTCAAAGATGCATGGGATTTTGTGGATATGGCTTGCTTATGCATCCCTACTTTATCAAGGAAGTTTCTAAACTTCAGTGGTAAATTTTTCTTCAAACTGAGGGTAATCTGCCCTGATATCATTAGGCTGGGACAAGGGATGCACAAGCCCTAGAACCTACTTACTAATGTGCCATTTCCTTCCTTTCTTCACAGCTACAGGCTTTCATTTTCTGTTTTCACTGCATTATTAAACTTGAGGCAAAACTGACCATGGCCTAGCAAGCTCTTAGCGGAAATGCAGAATCCTCCTACATAAAAAGGAAATCACTTTACCACATTGTGTTCTTGCTTATTTCCTAAGATGTAATAACTGTCCTGGGGAATGAGTTATTCACTATAAGAATATAATCATAAGAAAGTGTCTAGTTTAGCTCATAACAAGATGGGAAGGCTTGGCAGTTAAATTAAGCCCTCACTACCTCCCCTTTCTCTGTCTTCACTTGTCAACTATAAATACATGCAGCTATTCACAAGTTACAAAGCACAAAGACCACCCATTTAAGTCAATTCTTGTGATATGAAATTCAGGAAATAAGTTTTCTTTTTTCCAACCAGGTAGTTGTATGCCCTAAATAACTAGGAAATTACTCAGAAGTTTCATTAAAATATTAGAGATTTTTTAAAATATAATTTTGTATTATAATCTTTGTATAATAACTATGCTAATGGCCTGAAAACTAAATATGTAACATTTACCACTAAACTTTAGGCAAAGGAGCAGTCATTATAAAAAATCTTGTAAACTAACATTTGTGATTTTTGTATAGACATAGCAAGGACCTCTACAGTAGAACCTCAAGTTTTCATAAGAGTAGTTGTGATTTAGGGAAAGTACTCCATTTATTTTTCAGAATAATACATGTCAGTGACCCCCAACTCAGGCAACAGGAAAAAAAGAAAAGAAAAGAGAAGAAAACACAAGAGGTAATAAGTATGAAATGCAATTCTAGTTTATCCTCAGATTCGAAGAGCCTCATTTGAATCACTGGTTATATTCACAGAATTCTGAACACCAGAATTCTAACATCACCAACATTAGCCTATCATTCTCATTAATAACTCATAACAATTTGAGTTTTTTTAATACTGAACAAAATGGGATAGTGACCTTCTCTGTGTAAAATTGCAAAATATGATGGAGAAACACAATGTGCCAATAAATTATAGCATGTGATTATTAAAACTAAACTTGTTGATAATCAGAACCAAAGATAATCGACCAATAATCAAAACCAGAGAAGTGTAAAGAGATTAGTGCCATGAATAATAAGAGCACTATAAACTGGAAGGGATTGCTATCTGGAGATGGCATTTTAAGAATAGCAAAATTTGAAATCATGAAAAGAAAACATGGTAAGTTAGGACAAAGAGTGAATGAAATGTGTGAAAAGTTAAATATGTCAAAGCTGAATGAACAGAAATCTGCCCTCACTTAATGAATTTTCCTGGAAGGAAAGAATTAACCTTTAACAAAACAAATGAAGGGACAGAATTAAATAATGGCTTATACTTCAACACACTTCAGATTTTCAAGCACTAAGTGACCCAGTCAAACAATTATAAAGATCTCCAGACTCATTATCATACACATGCGTGTATGTGCATGCATCCACACACACAGAAACACACACACAATGTTCTGTGTCATAATATCATGCACACACACACACACAGATCAAATATAAACAGAAAATCTGGAAAATTGTATTGACAGACTCTAGGGAACTGAATATTTCAAGAAGTTGTCACAAGCCAACAATGTCATAAGCTAAGAAGGTTTAATTAAAACAAGGGCTAAAATAACATTCATAAATAACAAAGGAACCATTAGTCATCTAGCATGCTGCACATAGCAGTGGGAATCAGAAGAGAAACACCAATTTATGATATAATTTTATTAATCAGTGCTGAAAAATAAGAGAGAATGTTTGAAGCAGAAATTTTTACAATGGGTGTAGTTTTTACATTTTTCTGCCATTACAGAAGGAGAAAGAAAGCTGAGGATGTGGAAAATGCAAACATGCAAAGAAAAAGAACAAAGGGAGGGAAAAAGACATTTGCCCATAAATCACAGAGGCTTCATCTAAGGGAGATAACTGTATTTGATACATAAAGCCAAAATAAACAGCTTAATATAAGGAGATGCAGAGAAGGCAAGTGTTCAGTGTAGCAGAAGGAAAAGGAGCCTTGGTTGTTTTCAGATGTTAAGTCCTTTCTTCTTTGTTTCTAAATGTTAAGTCCCTTCTTCACTGTTTTTAGCGGTTAAGTCCCTTGAAAACGCTGAACAGTGGATGCCCATGTAAGGCCACTGTGCTAATTTCCCAGAGCTTCTTTAACAGATTATCACCAACTGAGGGGCTTAAAACACAGAAATGTATTCTGTCAGAATTCTGGTGCCTACAAGTCCAACACCAAGCATCAACAAGGTTCTTTCCTCCAGGAGTCCTAGGAAGATTTTTCCACGTCATTCTGGTTTCCGCTGTCAGGAGTCCTTGGTGTTCCTTGGCTTGCCAGTGCACCGCTCCAGCTCCTGTCCCCAGCATCTCCTCACGTGGTGTTCTCCCTGAGGGTTTCTGGCTCTATGTCTAAATTTCTCTTTTCTTACAAGGACATCAGTCATACTGGATTTGGGGCCAACCCTAATCTGGTGCGACTTTACTTCAACCTGATGACATCTACAAAGACAGCATTGCCAAACACGTCCCCTTCACAGGTTTTTGGCGGACATGGCAGCAGTCCACCACAGGTGACCCTTGTGGCATTTGAAGCCCTGGTGGCATAGCTTTGAGCATCACAGCGACATGCCAGTCATCCAGGAAGACAAACTGGCAGGTAGAGGACGATCTTCCCCAGAGGGTTTAAATCAGACCTTGATTTGTAACATGTACTTCACATTGATATTACTTTTAATATTTCATGAATCAATAGCTACTGGTAGCTTAAATTTGTCATTTCTCCAGTAAGTCTCTTTCCATCCCTGAATTTGTCTCCACTTAGATAAATTATATTAGAGATTTCAAATTTTCAGCTTCTGATTGTTGTACCTTGTAGTATCAGGAAGGAAGAATATCCTACAATTATTATGAGATTATCATCATTTGGAAAAGAGAAAGTTCATGGTCAAGATTGCTGAGGCTGGATTTTTAGACTCTGGTTTCAGATAATGAGATTAATCAGATAACTTTCTTCCTGACTAGAAAAACATTATGGTTCCTAACACTGACTATAGGTTTTATCCCTAAACTGTAAGACTGATGAAGCAATAACTGATTTTCTCACTCCTCTCACTGAAAATAAATGCTAGTGAAAATGAACCTTAGGGTGACAAGCCTTTGGATTTATGACTGTACTCTAGTTAAAGGAATGTGGGAGTGTGTTTCCACGAAGAGTGAGAGCTTAGTGCAGCTGTTGGTGACTACACCCATGTGTGCAGATGACACCCTGAGTTTAACTTCTCTGAATCACAGTGGTAAAGGAACTTGAAGCTCCAGGGGACTGAGTCATAGTCCTCCAGAAGCCATTAGCATGTTGAACTTCAATTATTTCCATTCAATATTAAAATGTCAGACCCATGAAGAAGTCAAGACTAGTGGACTAGGAAATGACCAACAATTGATATAACTTCCTTTTTTGTTCACAGCATCTAATAAACATTTCGCTTTTTCTCTTAGTTCCTCGTGTTGAGTCCTCAATTTGGTTAACCATGGAGCTTGGTTGGAAATAACCCAAATACGTTTTTTTAAAATTCTAACTAATTTGGGAATATTAAATTAGTCTAAATTAAGGCTCTTTTCTTATCCTAACCCACTTAGACTTCACACATAGACATGTAATCAGGAATCACACAATGTTTTCTGGTTAAATATTCTATGATCCTCTTGATTATAATTTTCTTGAAAATGGAAACCCAGAGATTTCATTTCTTTGAGAGCTACTTCAAGTTCTTAATAAGTTAATTTATAAACAATGAAAATATAGCACATTTTATAATTTTTGGATATTATAAAGGATCTAATGTGTCACAATTACAGTGGGTACTCAGCTTTGAAGATATTAAAAATTGAGTGTGTCTATCAAAATATCATGATAAAACTGAGACAACAAAGTGATTGAATATCATCCTTGGCTTCTCAAAAAAGGTAAAGCCTCTTGTTAAAGAGTTCTTATCCCTAAAATACCTTCTGCCTTACCCCTTCACTCAGTGTCAAGCTTATCTGACTTTAAAATATTTACCTTACCTTCTTTAGGGCATATTATTGCTGGACACTTTTTGTTCCTGTATTCTGTTTTCCAAAGATATTTAATCATGTCTTAAATTTACATCTTTCATGGTGATATGTTGGCTCCTAGGTGATCTAATAAAAACTACGGATGTTTTTCCGGCATGTAAATACCCATATGCAGCTACTTTTCACATACGTTCTTGAATACATCCGTGGAATCCCACATACCCAAACTCTTCTGGCTAGGATTTCAGCTCCCACAAGGTAGGATAGAAGAGGATTTATATCTTTATGTGTGCTGAGTTAGAAATAGATAACATAGAATGCTGTGATGGGGAGAGTAATCTTGACACAATATATGTTACATGGCAAATATAGGCACCTCAGAAATTCTTCACTTTTCTAAGTAAAATTAGTGATTACAAAATTTGAAAAGTTTTATGAGTTTCTGCCAGAGCTGGGCACATACACAGAGAAAAAGACTTCTGTTGCCTGTGAATTGAAGCTAAGTTTCTCCTGTTTAAGCGTTATCCACACCTCATATATTCTTCTGCAACTGTCTCACAGAAAAATTTATAAAGTGATCTTAAAGCAGAAAAAAAATACTTATATTGAAAGGAAGCCCTGGAAGTTGCTAACATAAATTTCCTACTGTAATGTGTTGAAAACCTCCATTAGTACCTGAATTTGAACGGCATAGTAACTATTGTGTACCTATTTTCTTTTTCTCATAGACTGAATAGTTTTGCTAAATAATATTTAAGACCACAAAATTCAAATTGAATACATACGGGCTTGTCTAATGTTCCAATACCTACATGTGTATGCAAATTCCAAGGTTAAAATATAAATTATATCTATAATATTTGTCATTTACCTGAAGTGGTGTAAATAATTGAGCAGGATGCACCTGACACTGTGCTTCCTGTTATTAAAAGAGAAAGTGGTCATTTTCCCAACTTAATACATGTGGAAATAAGTAATCAGGAATCAGAAAAGGAAAGATGAGTATGAGAAATTGTAATAGGAAATGCTCATTAAGTGCAATGTTTAATTCTTTAGAAAATTCTGAAGGCTCTTGGTAAATAACACTGAGCACTTGCATTTTGGAAGAGCCTGCTGAACGAGTGATAACTTTGGTTTTGAGCACGTAGATCCCATTTGTCACCCAAAGTAGAAGTAAATGAAACATCAGCTGCCCAAGTAGCTACCACTATCAGAAAAACATAATGAAACAAATAAACTAAGAAGAAATAACTATTTTATGAAAACATTGAAATTTAAATTCCACATTGTGTAATTATGTAAATGCATATGAATGTATGTAGTCACCTAGTGTACATAGTTCCTGGATACAATAGGTAATCATTTTTTGTTTATCTCATCCAGGTAAACTAATGAGCAACAGCATATGTATTTAATCTTACTCAGATAAGCTAATGGGCTGCAGCTATGTGCCATTAAGATTTATCTTTCTATTTAACATTAGTTTATTTCATTGATCATTAAAATATAGTTTAAAAAATAGTCCTTCTACTTTCAACCATGATGGACTAGTGAGGACTGGATTTACTTTCCTACTTGAAAAAAAAAAGGGAAAGCAAATAGATACAGTATATGAAAATGGCTTTTAACTAATTGCATTTCAGGCAGTGAAGGGCAGTGATGCCACAGAGACGGGCAGCAGAAGAGCTGAGCACTACATCTGCTCCAGCAAACTGCTCTCAGAAGATTTCCATGCTAAGGTGCAAGAAGGGAACCTAAGAGGTGTCCAGGGGTCTCTTTGAGGTGAGTAGACAAAGCAGGGAGTTGGGGGAGGCCAAGGTGGCCAGTTTGGAGGGCAGAATGCCAGGGCGTAGAGATTGATAGAGAAAGAAAGACAGAAGGGGGAGGGAGGGAAAGAGAGAGAGAGATGTGGACCTTAGGATAGTCCTCAACTCAACCGAGCACTCGTCAGTTTATGTATATGAAGAAACTACAGAAATCTCTGTGAAGAACCACATGAAAGGACTAGAGAGAATGTGCCCTGGAACAAACATGGGCCTGGAAATTACTGCTGTTTCCAAGTGACAAAAAATGTTAATTTCTATGTTATCTAGAGTATTCAGAAAGTTGTTTGCCTTAGTAATAGGGGAAACATAAACCATAGATTAAATATCACTCTAGTCTGCCTAACAAAGCTTAATAGTAAGATAACAAAACTGTAAAACTGTTGCCATGTAATTTAACTGTATTTAGTAAAGCTCAAGAATACTTATAGGAATACATCATATCCACCAACCAAGTAAAGTTTATAATATCAGACAGCCAAACCAAAATAGCTAGACATGGAAAAAAAGAAGAGAAAAGAAAAAAAGGAAAAAAAAATATGACAAACATGCTGCCATCAACTCAATTCCAACTCACAGTGACACATTGTCCAAAATTAGGGAGAAAAATCATACAATTAAAATGGATCCAGAAATATACAGAAAAAAGAGCTAGTAGACCTATACAAAGGAATGAAGAGGCTAGATTTAAAACTTAAATCTCCTTAAAAGATAATCAGTTCATCAATTATAACAAATATGCCACAGTAATGAAAGATATTTATAACAGAAGGACTTTGGTATATGAGAACTCTACACTGTCCTTGAAACTTTTCTGTAAATTTAAAAGTATTCTAAAGTTGCAAGTTGATTTAAAAACATAATCAGCTGTCTAAATCCAAAATAATAACATCAGAACGTATGATTTATTATGTACGTGGAAACAAAATGTATGATGACATTAGCAAAAAGATCAGGAAGAGAATAAGGGAAGTATATTCATTTTAAGTTTCTTATACTATGACAGCAGTGATTTAATATCACTTGAAGGTAGATGCAGATAAAGACACGTGTTATAAATACAAAAGCAGCCACTAAAATAACAAAGATTATAGCTAGTAAGCCAGAAAACATAAAATATTATAAATAATGATTAATAACATTCATAAATCAGTTAAAAAAGCACCTTAGGAAGATAATTAATTCAAACCCAAATATATCAACTATTACACCAAATATAAATGTTCTAAATACCCCAGTTAAAGGGAAAATACTGCCTGACTGGATCAGAAATGATCAACATACTTTATATAAAAATAAACAAATAGGATAAATGCACAAAAATGAAAAATGTTACAGTATGCTTACACTGATCTGAAGAAATCTGGGATGGCTATAAGCCTGTTACTGTCAAGTTGATTCTTATTCACAGTGACCCTAGAGGACAGACTAGAACTCCCATAGAGTTTCCAAGGAGGTGCTGGTGGATTCAAACCACAAATTTTTGGTTAGCAGCTGAGATTTTAATGACTGTATCACCAGGGATAGTTATATTCATATTAAAATATATTTTATAGGGAATGATATTATTGGTGATAAAAAGGGTCATTTTTGTAGTGATAAGGGTAAAATTCATCAAAAGGACAAAATAGTCTAATAAATTTATATACTTAATAATAGACAGTAAAAACATATGAAGCCAAAACTGGAAGAATTGGTAAAGGAAGTAGTCAAACTCAGAATTATAGTTAGAGATTTCAACAACTTCTCTCAATATTTAATAAAAAATTAGGAGATAAAAATATTTAGTAAAGATTTAAAAAATTTGATTAACACTACATACCAACTTGATCTATTTTAAAGCACATAATTATGCAACAATATGATACATATACTTTTCAAGTATCAATAGAACATTCACCAAATGAAACTGTAACCATTTTCATAAAACAAGTCTTATTAAAGTAGAACCTTTTCAAACCATGTAAAATATGTTACCTGACCTCAAATTAAATTTAATAGATACTTGGAAAATCCTCAAATATTTGAAAGCTAAATAACACTTTTAAATAACCCACTAGTTTCTTGGATGGTGCAATGGTTAAGCACTTGACTATTAGCTAAAAGTTGAGAGGTCAAACCCACTCAGAGGTGCCTCAGAAAATGGTCTTAGTGATCTGCTTTTGAAATGTCACAGCCTTGAAAACCATATGAGCAGTTCTACTCCACACATTTGGGGTTACTTGACCATGAGTTGGAATAAACTGAAAGGCAGCTGGTGACAACAACTAACCCCATGAGTCAACACTGAAATGACAAGCAAAATTAGAACATATTTTGAAATGAATGCAAATGAAAATATAGATAATCAAAACACAGCCAGAACTGAAGTAAGTGTACAGTGTTAAATACCTAGAGAAAAATAAAAGTTCTCAAATCAATGACTTCATGTTTTATCTTAAGAAATTGGAAGGGAGAAAGTCAAACACAAAGGAAGTAGAGGAAGAAAGATAATAAAAATCAGGATGGAAATTAATGAAACAGACAATAGAAAAAAAATAAAGAAAAATCAATGAAACAGAAGGAATAGGAGGGGATAGACAACGATTCTGGCGGTGGGGATGCACTGAGGGTGTGGCACCAACTACGAGTGTCAGCACGCTACCCAGAGCAAGAAAAAAATGTTATTCACATTTGCCAGTGTCATATTGATGCTTTCACACCCCTGGTGTTGAAGTTGTCTGACTCAACAAATGTATTATTGTCCCAGAGAGAATGTTATCATCACATTCTGATGATAAAATTCCTTGCCAAGATTTCTGATCTCCCTAGACCCTCGTGGAACCTCAGAGGGAACAACTGTGATAGAAGTCTTTCAGCACTGGGAACTTCCATGGATGATAGTGACCTTCTATTCTTTTATTTAAAAATTAATTTTAAAGTGTGCTTTCAAAACCAACTAAGAGAGAATAGAATCCCAAAGGGAGACCAAAAAAAGAGAAACAGCAGATTTGATGTGGCTTCCTATTTTGCTTTGACTAGGTAGTCCCCAGTTCTTCGGTAGCTGAATCTTAGGTTCTGGTTCTACATGGTACCTGCCACTCAGAGAAGTGAAGACATCTAGAAAAGTGTAGTTGGAAGGCTGGGCCCCTGGATGTGATATATCACACCATAAAAAACAGAAAGATGCCCTTGCATGAATTGAACTCTCTGGAATAAACTTTCACTTTTTCCTTATAGGAAACCCTGGTAGCATAACAGGTTAAGTGCTATGTTAGCTAACCGGAAGGTTGGCAGTTCAAACCAAGCACTCCTTGGAAACTCTATGGAGCAGTTCTACTCTGACCTATAGGGTCACTATGAATCGGACCTGACTTGATGGCAGTGGATTTGTTTGGTTTTTTGCTTTTTTCCTCATAACATTGAGATCCCAGAAAAAAACAAAGACAATTTTTAAGTCACTTCATGTCTACAGATTTCTCTTAATGAAGATGAAAAGAACTATAGCATTGCTGTATTTTTGTAGTGTCATGCTTATACATTTTAAAATTTTCTTTTTTAATAAAAAGCCAAACCTCCAAGTTAAATACCTAAAACAAATTAAGCACTTTGGATGATAAGCAAAGTGACAACAAACAACAAAATGGTTGTGAAGACTACTTTATTGAAAATAGGTGAGTTGGATTGTAATAACACTCATAGACTAAGTCCACATAGTAAAATAAATTAGTGATATAAGTAACCCATTTTAGTCATCTTATTTAATATATTCATACATATTGAAATAGGATATTTTAAAATTGTTAAGTATTTTTTATTTTTGATCTTTTCTATGCCTTTTTTCGGTAAAGATATTTACTTCGTGTTATTTCTTCTCTTATGTAGAGTTGCCTGTTGAAATCTGTCTTATTTGTGACACTATATTCAATAAATCAATCAGTCTTAAACAATCTGAAAGACATTTACTATTTGTTTAGTACAGTACCCGGCATTCTGGGAATGAATGAAGACTTAAGTGTGGTCTTTTTCTACCAGTAGTTTGCCAGCCTGCTGACTTATCTACTGAATTTGAATAACGTGGATAACTAAGGTTAGAAATTTAATTCTTGAGGAGGTGGTAAATTAACGTAGAAAGTGTAGTTTAATATAAAAGTCAATTTTCCTTTTCATATATTTAACAAAAATTACAAGTCATTACTTTATAATAGAAAATTCATGTTGAATTTGATGTATAGCCAACAAGCATGAGGTACAGAGTTACTGACAATCAGTTAAGCAAACACCAGTTGATGGCATAAGCCATTTGACCAAGACCCACATTTTAAGAGGGGTTTCATCTAAACATTGGTAGTGAAATAAATGATCTATTGATAATCAGGTTTACACCTGCAAAAATGAAACAAGACAAATAAAAAACTTGTCCAATTCATCACACTTAATACAGAAATCAAACAGTAGTCTTTTATATCACTAAAGTTTCCAGTTAGATTCTATGGTTACCCAATATAACCTTTCTAAATTGCTAAACATGGATGTTTAAAAGTGTACCTTTAAGCCTATACTGTTAATTACCTATATTTATATTAATAATTTTCAGTCTCTGTTGATCCCTATAAATACATCTAGAATTTTATTAACCTGTATTTCCAAATGCCTCATACATGTGAAAACTAGATAATGAATAAGGGAGACCAAAGAACAATTAATAACTTTGAATTATGGTGTTGGCAAAGGAGATTGAAAATACAATGGTCTGCCAGAAGAACAAACACGTCTGCCCTGGAAGAAGTATAGCCAGAATGCTCTTTAGAACTGAGGGCGGGAAAATTTCACCTCACATACTTTGGACATATTGTCAGGAAGGATCAACCAATCCCTTGAGAATGACATTGTACTTGGTAAAATAGAGGGTCAGCAAAAAATAGGAAGACCCCCATGAGACAGACTGACACAGTGGCTGCCACAACGAGCTCAAACACAAGCAACTGTTGTGAGGGTGCACAGGACCAGCCATTGCTGAGTTTTGTTACACGTGGGGTCACTATGAATTGGAGCAGATGCCATGACAACTAACAACAATGACAAAAATTGGTCCTGAATTAAAATTTTTATTCCAGTAAATTTTCAAAGAGACTATTCTCTCTTTAATTCTTAGATGAGGTCTGGGTAATATATCTTGAAATAATCATGCAAATGCAATGACAAAGCAAAAAGAATCCTTAAAATAGCTCACAAAAGGATTTTGTTAGGTTCACAATTCTCGGAATTTTCCCAGGCTTTTCCCTCTTACATAAACAGTATGTCACACACGTAAAATATGACTGTCTGGGCTGTAGTTTCTTGCTTGGGTTCTGGCCTTTTTGTTTGTTATCATATATTACACAGAGTCATTTTGTGACTAATTTCCAGAGCACTGAGTCACAGTGTAGCTATTGCTTATCTTTTTTTTTTTTTCCACATGGCGCTGGTTCTTGGCCCTTAGTTTTTTTCTAATTATTATATATAAACAAGCCTTTCTCGCAATTGAATGTTTGTCTCATTGTAGCTCTACTGGTATGCATTATTGCATTATGTACTTTGCTACCAGAAGCAGTGTTTAATACTGGGTCCTGAGAAGGTAAGACAGCACATCACACAGGTGTGAAATCTATGGTTTAAGTTCACATAACAGTACTACAGAGAAGTTTGACTATTTGTATTTTTACTTAAGCATCCTTAAGTGTGAGTTTGGTTCTCTGAAGACTTATAAAACATTTCTCTAGAGAGATTAGATAATACCAGCTCAAAGTATTTAATTTAGATTATAAGAATTCTAATGTTTATGCTTAATTTTAAACATCACTAATGCCCATAAATTTTTTTTCTTTAAACATATGGCTGCTGTATGATCTCTTTTTCTATTTCTTTGTACACTAAGTAAAAGGTAAGCCAAACAGTCAAAAAAAAAAAAAAATTCCCATCAACACGCAAAGAAAGTTTAAAAAGACTATATTTCATTACTTTCTTTAAAAAAAATGTTCATGGTCTTACAAGCACATTCACAGATCTAGTTCTCTGTATAAGAATCAAATGCCAAATGCTGAGAATTTTGCCTTACAATTTAAGGTCACTTGGTTTACAGGGCATTATTGATTTTCATTTTAGAGAGACAGTAGTCCTTCTCTACCGGTGTTGGCCTCTGAGCACCCTGCTTCCATCTTCGCATCCCTGCTCCCACCCCCAGAAAAAGCAATGAAGATGATTTCTTATGAGCTAGAAAATGTATTGCCAAGTACTCACGAGTAAAATCTCTGAAGAAAGTTCTTGGAAAGAATTTTTTCAAAACGGAGTTGAAGTTAGTTTTCCCTCCCAGACATGAAAGAGAGGGTTTATCTTCTTCTCTGGAGCAGATCAAGAAGCCTGGGAGCGGAGAATGAGGAGAAAAATGCAATCTGATCTCGCTAGCAGTGAGAGGGCGAGTTGAGAATTTGACGATTTTACAGCAAAGTCGCTCCTGGCTATTGGAGCAAGAGGAAGCCTCAGAGTGCGTGTCACAGGTCACTAGCAGCTGGGGAAAAGCGCAGCTTCCTGTTTAAGTTACTCCAAGCTCTGACTGTATTTATGCTAGTTTTGCCAGACTCTTTAAAGCTTTTCTGTTATGGAATAAATGGACAAAGCAAAAACACTTACACTAAGATTTCAGATATTGCTACTTATGAATAATCTTTTACTTTCCAGGATTCTTTAGGTAATCAGTTACAGCAGCAACAAAAACAGCAACACTTTTTTTTTTCTGGTATTTTTTTTCTTTAAACATTGCATACTTATCATTTAGTGTTACTTAACAATATTTTATTTTGCCATTTTGTTTTCTCCAAGTTATTTTATTTACAGTATCTGTGTATTTATGGAAAAATTACTGAGTACTACTGACATTCCCTCTTATTAAATTCAAAACCAAACCTGTTGCTGTTGCTTTGCTTCTGACTCATAGTGACCCTACAGGACAGGGTAGAACTGTCCCATAGAGTTTCCAAGGAGCAGCTGGTGGGTTTGAACTCCCGACCTTTTGGTTAGCAGATGTAGCACTTACTACTAGGATTTCTTCCCTTTATTAGAGAGGAAATACCTTCTTAATTCCAGAATGCTGACAAACATTGTTGGTGTAAAAAAAAAAACAAACTTACTGCCTTTGAGTCGGATTCGACTCACAGCAACTACATAGGTCAGAGTAGAACTGCCCCATAGAGTTTCCAAGGAGCACCTGGCGGATCTGAATTAACAATCTTTTGGTTAGCAGAGGTAGCACATAACCCACTATGCCACTAGAGTTAGTGGTTAAGAATTATAGCTGATACATAAAAGGTTGGCAGTCTGAGTCTACTAGGCGCACTTTAGAAACGTTACGGGGAAGTTCTACTCTGTCCTATAGGTTAATTATGAATTGAAATTGGATAGTAGTGGATTTGGTCTTGGAGTTTGAGCTTTGAACCTTGCCCACCTACTTGCTAGCTTGCAGTTCAGGCCAAGTTATTCATATCCACTGTGCCTCCGTCTCTTTTTCCCTAAAATTGCTGTTTTAAAAGAAAGATAATAAATATTCCTGCAGTTGATATGGCTACTAAAGAATGAACACAAATAAACTCTTAGGACAGACTCAACACATGCCAAGCAAACATTCAATGTATGTTAACAGTCATCATTGTCGTTATTATCTTTAGAACTGTCATTCAGTCTTGCCTTGCTCTTGGTCCTTGCAACTGAGGTTCAAAACAACCCATTGCCGTTGAAATGATTACAACTCATAGGTACCCTAAAGGACAGAGTACAGCTTCCCTGTAGAGTTTTCAAGGAGTGCCTGGTAGATTCAAACTGCTAACCTTTTTGTTAGCACCTGTAGCTCTTAACCACTTATGCATCTGGGGTTTCTATAATTGATGTTAAGACTCTATTTCCATAATGGAATATGATCATACTAGATTAAGGCTAAAACCACCAAAAAACAACAAACAAAAAACCCAAACTCATGGCTGTCCAGTTGATTCTGACTCACAGCACCCCTGTAGGATGGAGGAGAACTGCCCCATAGCATTTCCAAGGAGTGCCTGGTAAATTTGAACTGCCAACTTTGGGGTTAGCAGCTATAACACTTAGCCACTATGCCACCAGAGTTCTCAAAGTTACTAGAGGTTTAACAACATGAAAAAAACTCCTTTCTCATGAAGTCTGGAGCCATTTTATTGGAAAATCTATCAGTCTGTTATTTCTCCATCTCCAATTCTCTTTGTACTTTCATTCAGTATTTCATTTTTCATTTTTTGATCTCTGTGTAGGGGTTAACTTACCCTTTTGGGTGTTTTAAGTATTCATTAAAAAATTATTAGGTGTCTGGCCCATAAATTATCTCATTTGATTGTCAAAGCTATGTAAAAAGAAAGTTCTAGGGCCTGGGATTAGATGACCATGTTCTCAGGGGACATCTAGACTAATTGGCATACCCAAATTCTTTCGTTTTTCTTTTTCTCTTAGGAAAATGTTCTGCATACCACTTGGGTGAGTGGTGTCTGGGGTTTTAAAAGTTAACAAACTGCCATATAAGAAGCATCAATTGGTCCTAACATACTCGGACCAGAGGCAAATGTAGACACCAAGGACACGAAGAAAATATGAACCCACCAGGTGGAAGGAGCTGTGCAAACCAGAGTCTGCCTCTGCATGGAATCCAAAGAATGAGATGGTGCCCAGACACACCAATGACTGACCAAAGGGGAAGCATGAGAAGGTTATGCATACGACTTGGGTGAGTGGTGTCATCCAAGTAGCACCACTTGGTCATAATCCTCCTGGACCAGATCTAGATGGAGGACCTCAATGACAGGAGGAAAATATGAGTTCTGCTGATGGAAGGTACCATATAATCCAGAGGCTGGCATGGGACCAGAAGAATAACACAGTGCCTGGCCTTCACCAGTGACTATCAGAATGGGGTGTACAATATAGAGCCCCTGACATAGCAGCAGAAACATAAGTGTCCAGAACTAGAACTCCATCAAATGACCACAACTGATGGTCCCTCAGCTTGAAGGACCCCTAGGAGCATGGCCCTCAGACTCTCTAACCCCAAACCACATCCAGCTCCCCAGATAAAGCCTGAATTGGGGTGTATAACACATGCAATTTTCCTGGTGATAAACAAATTTTGGACTGAAATCGATACATGGGAACTGTCGGAGAGACTCAGCCTTGAAGGTGAGAAGATAAGTGGGGGCAGGTATTGATCAAACGGGCATGAGAACTTCTGGATGCCAGGGGAGGGTGTGCTATCATGGGAGGGTGGGAAGAGGAGGGGAGAGCAGTTAGAGTAACATAGTGGTGTGAGTTCCAGATGTTATATGGTAAATCAATATGGACTGTAGACTTGTACTTAAATCACAACAAAATTTAGTTAAAACAAGAAAGAAGAAACTTCTCATCGAGTGAGTTCCTTCTCCCAAGAGTAGCTACTAATCAAAAAGTTGATGGCTTGAGCACACAAGCTGCTCCTGTAAAGATAACAGCCTGGGAAACCCTGTGGGGACAATTTTGCTTTGTCCCATTGGGCCACTGACTTGGAACAGAGTTGGTGGGATACAACAGTCAGGGAGTGTCTAGTATTTTCAGAGCACTTAGTTGTATTCCTGGTGTTTTGGGAAGGCCATCCGGTCCACTTGCTGACTGCCCTCACTCTACTTTACTGAGGGATGTCTCTTTTAGTTTAGATTTGTCTATTAGAGTTTTCCCAGTATTTTGGCATTTACAATACGTTCTCACTTTGGATCATTGTCTTTGCATGTTAAAACTGAAGCTTTCAAGACTATTTTCTCTCCTGTAAGAAATGTCAGCTCAGAATCTGATATGAAGCCTTTGCTTTGTCTTCTTGGTTTTATTTGCCCAGATTAAAAGGTGAGGGTAAAAAGAAAAGGACAATCATGTCATGTAGTTTTATACTACAATACTACTAGGTGTCTCCAGTTGCCTCTAATGTAGCAACATTTTAAGACCATGAGCATTTTAACAATAGTTGAGATGTCTATAGGATATATGAAGCATGACTCTGAAATCAGAGTATCTGCATGCTTCACTTGTCATTGAACAAGTTTTTCTTTTTTTAAAAAAAAAATGTTTAGTACTTCAATTTTCTTAAATTTTAAATGGAGATATATTTTTTAAAAAGTCCATCTGATTGGAAAGCAGAGAAGATTAGATACAGGTAAGGGAGCAAGGGTAGATTTAGCTTTTCCTGCTCCTCTCTGTGGTACATTATATTATTTCTTTAAATGTATTTGTTACCTACCTTGTGGGTACCTTCTTGGTAACCATTGAGAAGAAGATATTTCTCTTCACCCTGATGGCGGGTTTTACCATACTGTTGTTACCTTTTGCAAATAGGATTAAACACTACAAGCCAATGGAAAATAAATAAACCACAGCTGAGTAGAATTTTTATCAGCTTTGTGAGAAGTTTTATGATTCTCCCTTATTTTATTTCCACTTCCCCTGATAGAACATTATCGTAGCAAGATAAGGGCTATTTTTCCAAACTGGACTGCAGTAAAGAACTAGAGCACTGCTGTGGATGGAATTGTGTCCCTCTAAACTAAGTGTTGCCAGCCCCACCATACCTGTGGTTACAACCCCCTTTGGAAATACAGTTTTCTTTTTTTATGTTAATGAGCCAGTATTAGTGCAGAAGTGTTTTAAGATCATCTTTTTTGAGATATAAGAGCATATTAAGCAAGCAAAAAAGAAAACACAGATGCAAGAAAACAGATGCCACATTATCCGAAATCGCCAAGGAATCAAGAAATAGAAGCTGAAAAGAGACAAGGACCTTCCCTTAAAGCCACAAAGACAGTGAGCTTTCCCTTGGAGCTGATGCTCTGAGCTCATACACATAATTCCTAAGTTTTGAGAAAATAAATTTCTGTTTCCTAAAGCCACCTGCTTGTGGTATTTCTGTGGTAGTCAGCACTAGATACCTAAGACAGTTGTCAATATAGACAACCCATATAAAGAAGTGAAAATAAACACTTTTTGATGAAAGCTCTATAGATTTGGGGATTATTGGCTATCACAGAAAAATTTCAGTAGAAATGAGTAATGTATTCCATATTTTCTGCACTGTCATCTCTTGAATGTATTGTGTCTTGACTGAATTCATATTATTGATAAGTAATCCTGTCTGACGGGGCTAAATTGAACTATTGGAGCCCATCCCCTGCGTCTCCTAGGTGCCCTATCTTCTTTCCTCTTCCTCTATATTTCACTTCTGGATATGAAGTAACTGGAGGGCAATGCTTTCTGAAAATTTATTTATGGTCCGTATAGACAGCACTGTCGAGTTGATTCTCACTCACAGCAACCCTATAGGACAGAGTAGAACTGCTCCATACAGTTTCAAAGGAGTGCCTGGTGGATTTGAACTACTGATCTTTTGGCTAGCAGATGTAGCACTTAACCACTGTACCACCAGGGTTTCCTTATCTATGATAAACAACTATAAACAAAAGTGAAAAGCTTTCCATTTGAAATATGTTTCAGAAATTCTTAGCTAAGCAGTGTAGCAATAACAACAGGATGTTTAGAAATGCTGTGGTTGTAAGCAGACTGATTCCATCTGCAGAAAATTATAATTTCTTCTCAAATTAAGTTAAATTCTCACATGAATATCAAAATAATACACACACGCAAACTTGATTACCAGAATCACTATGTTACTGTAGTTTTAGCTAGTTTATTTTCTCTTATTATGTTATCCTTTGCTTATTTTTTAAAATGATAATATCTACTGGGACATAGCTGTTACTTGTGGGAATGTGGACTCAGTCACGGTTTGAGGTTAAGTAATATAAGAAAATTCTCCAGAGTAGGAATCAGTCATCATTTGGGTTTTTAAATTTGGAGATCTTGGAAAAGTGGTTTTTCTTCAATAGACAAAACATATTAACCTAAGAAAATAAAGAAAGCTAATCTTTTCTAAAATTATATATATGTATATATATATATAATTGTGCTTTAAGGGGCCCCCACGAGTCAGGTCTGACTCAACGGCACTTGGCTGGCTGGCAAGTGAAAGCTTACAATTCAAATCAGTTTGTCATACGAAACTTACATACACACTACTGTGTCCCTCTAACTGCTCTCCCGACAGTGACAGTAACACTCCTCCTTTCCACCCTCTGTGTCTTGTATCCATTCGATTAGCTCCTTACCTCCTCTGCCCTCTTCATCAGGGACTCTGCGGCGGTTCCAGTCAGGGCAGTCAGTAGTGGGAGCCAAGCACCACTGAATTCTGGTCTCCTGCTGATGTAGTCTCTGGGGTCTGTGGGACGTTTTGTTTCTTGGGTTCACATTTTCTTTATGTCTTTGATGTCCCTCATTCTTCTCTGCTCCAGGTGGGTTGGGACCAATTGATTCTTCTGAGATGGCTGCTTTTAAAAGACCCAGATACCACTCACCAGAATGGGATAAGACAGCTAGTTGTTGTAAGACCTCTGTCTCGGCATTGTGTTTCAGAATGCAGTATTGCTAATTACTGACATTTACATAATATAATCTCTCACATGGAGGAAAAATAAAATAGGTTGATTTCTATCTTTTTTTCTGGCTTTCTAGAGGCAGATATTCTGCTGAATAGTATGGTAATATTTCTAAGAACACTTCCTCTTATTAATGTGATTTTTTTTCCTAACGTAATTTAGTTTGTCTAACTCCTTTTGTGCAAATCTGCAAATACATATGTACTTCTAAAACATGAATAAAGAAGTAATCTATTTGCTTTCCAATGATTTTTTTTTTCCCCAGTTGCCTCTCCTACAAAGAAGTTGACCTTGTTCGCAAGTTGTGCTAACTTCAACATGCAGTGTTCTCAGGCACCCGGAGCCAGAGAAATACTACCATGAATGCCTTCATGTTTCACTCCCAAAGTCCAAAGTGGAATTTTTTTTCCTTTTACCTCTGTATTTTTTCTATTTTTAGAAAAGTGAACAACCTTTATTTGTGATGGGAATACCTTACAAAATATCATAGACAAAACATTGATTCTATTTAATATGAACTGTGTGACTAAATGAATTAAGGCTACAGTAACACTCTTAATATGAAACCGTGACACCACTGCAGTCTTGCAACTTTGAATATGTACTTGGAAAAAGTAATTTGTAGCAAAAAAGAAGTATATAGAAGAAATTCAGTTGTCCTCTTTTTCTGTGTGATAAAATTCACTTTTTCCTTTTCTGCAAAGAATTGATGGAGGTTTGGGACATCTAGCAGACAAGACTCCTGTGTCTTCCCTCTCCAACTCTCTATGGAATATAAAAAATTCAGGACAGTCTCCTTGCTCAGCTTATTTCTCCACCCTTTCGGAAACAGAAAAAAAAAGCAAACTTCTATGAGGTGCAGTTTGATAAATATTGATAAAAGTGTTATAAATTTTACTCAATCTCTTGTCCTAGGTCTTCTATATATGAAATGTATCCAATAAAGAAGAATGCATTGGTCTACATAGCATAGAGGTTAAGTTTGTGTTTCAGTAAGAGAAGCAGTGTTTTATCTAACAAGTAATCGTAAAGCTGTTATATGCCAGAAACTATTATAAATGATCAGATCCTACTCGATGGAACTTAGCAAATATATTAACTGAATTTGATTTCTGTAACAAACCTATGTAGCACACAAGAGTTAAAATAATTTGCAAGTACTGACTCTAGCTTCAGAGTTCTCCTGCTCAACCGTTAAGCCGTGATGATTCACCACACTGTCTTAGAGGAAGGTGTTTGTACTTTAAAAGTGCCTTTCCATTATAGAAAACCCTGGTGGTGCAGTGGTTAAGTGCTACGTTTGCTAACTGAAAGGTCTGCCGTTGGAATCTGCCAGGTGCTCCTTGGAAAGTCTATGGGGCAGTACTCCTCTGTCCTAAAGGGTCACAACGAGCTGGAATCAACTTGACAGCAGTGGGTTTTGGTTTCATTCTTCCATGACAAAAGAGATGAGATCAGCATGGATGTGTGGCAACGTTGGATAGTTGAACACAAAGAGAAGACACCAGGGAAAGGAGACTTAACAATTCTGAAAATATTTCCACAACCCTAATCTGAAGGAGATAAGCGATGCTGTGTTCCTTTGAGTTTCAGTGTGTGTTTCTTCAGTGTATCTGCTTAGAGGCACCTTTCAAAGAAAGCCAGGACTCAGAGGACAATGTTGTATGAAGCAGTAATCTTGATTTTTATGGTTTCCACAGCTCAGGACATTGTTTGCTTCCACATTGGAGTGTTAAACCTTGCAGTTCCACTTTTTAAATACTTTTGGGTTTTATTCATTAACCTCGTGGACTTCATTTTGCTTCTGTGTATTTTCTGTTTTTTGCACTGGCTTTAGGCTTTTAATTTTGTGCTCCTTTTATTTGAATTATTTTGCTGTGACACAATTTTTCTAATCATCTCCCAATGTAAATGTACTCCATTTACTTCTTACAATTTGTTTATCCCACCTATAGTATTTTTTGTTAATTTGACTTTATTGATTTCAGTGTTGTTTTAACTCTAATTTTCACAGTTTCTAGCCAAAGCATTGTTAATGGCACCTATTATTGTATATGCAGAAGCTCTGCTGGTGTAGTGGTTAAACACTTGGCTTCTGTCTAAAAGACCAACACTTCAAATCCACCAGCAGCTCCATGGGAGAAAGATGTGGCAGTCTGCTTCTGTGAAAATTCACAGCCTTGGAGAAACCCTATAGGCAGTTCTCTCTCTCTTACAAGGTCAGAATGAATAGGGATGGACTTGACAGCAGTGGATTTGGTACTAACGTGTAGAAGATGTACAAGGTCCATGTCAGTCAATATAGCACCATGTAAACTAGAGAAGTTGAATCAGTATTCCCCTATAATTGATATAAAAATAAGCTTTTTGGATTCAGACTGCTGACATTTTGGTTAGTAGCTGTAACACTTAACCATTACACCACCCAGGTTTCCTCTAGATGATCAAGATAGACAAATCATATTTCCCTAAACCAACTGGAACTCCAAAACTTTATAATCACAATATTGAATAATTTAATAGCCCTACAGGCAGGAATGATTTTGAAGGACAGGGTTTATTTTGCCTCCAGGACAAACACTGGCAAATTACTTCAAAAGTCTATCTTCTTATATCCCAAACTATTCTGAAGTGCCCATAAATCCAGGCTAACCCTCAGCCTGTCAACATTGCTGCTTTTGTCGACTGTGTCTTGTATTGTTAGACAAAGAGAGATAGACAGTCATAAAGCCACTGTATAAGTGGACCAGAATGTTCTATTCTGTCTACACCAGCAGTATAAACTTTAATTAATTTATACTTCTTTATGGATTAGGTTTGAGGCATAGTTATTTGCCTCATCAGGCACGCCAGTGGCCAGCACTGGATAGGGTCTGAGGTCGAGATGGGCAGGAAAGGGATGAGAAAAAAACCCAATCACACATGAAATACATCACACACACAAGATAAAGTTAGGGCCAGGTGGGATCATGGTCTTTGATGGAGAACCATGGACACCAGTCCGCTTTCAGGAGCTTTATTTATACGCTTAAGAGGTAGGTCAACAGGGAGGGACATTGCGAAAAATGGTCATGATCTTTGTTACAGGGCACATGGAAGTTGTCTTCAAATAAAGGACAGGAACATGCAAATAGTTTTAATGGGAGCTATTATCTTGCAAACAGTTTCAAGGAAACAACTGTTGCTTTGGGTTTATTATTTTACAAATAGCT
The DNA here is from genome assembly GCA_028571685.1 of Heterohyrax brucei. Lineage (NCBI taxonomy): Eukaryota > Metazoa > Chordata > Mammalia > Hyracoidea > Procaviidae > Heterohyrax > Heterohyrax brucei. Next base: position 95,399,247 of record CM053146.1, read on the forward strand.
TAATTTGGGCTAATGTCCTACAAATAGTCTCAAGGAAATAGTTTAGCTTGAACTGCAAATGGTTCAGCCTGGTCATATTATTCTGCAAACAGTTTCAAGGCACCAAGCAGAGGGGTGAAAACATGGGGAGACCAGGAGGGAGCAAGGGACTAGGACACAGTAGCTCCTAGCCCGCAGCAGTTACTTGTACTACAGATCATCTCATCTCATCTCTCTTATTGACTCAAATTGCTAAGGAAGTTTAGCTCAAGATTGTTGCCACAGATCCATAGTTATCTACATTTTACTAATTAAATGATTCTATCTTTCCATTAATTAATCCTTCTAAGATTCTTCTCTTAGGATGTCATAGGAAGTAATTTAAAAAAAAAAAAAAAAGGAGAAATTCCTATCAGATAACATTTCCAGTCGGAGAGTCTCAAGAGTTTCTCCTTAGGTTGCTGAAAATAGCTATTTGCCAGGAAGCAATTCTCTCATAAGATATCCAGTGTTCTTACTATCACCAAGCCCATGTTATCTGACTAGCAATCCTTCTTTGTTTCCAACTTTCACATTCCAATTGCCAGTAATTATCAATGTGTCTTTTTTGCATGTTTGATCAATTTCAGGCAGTATATATCGGTAAAAATTTTCAGTTTCTTCATTTTTAGCCTTAGAGATTAGTGTGTAAATTTGAACAGTAGCTGTAGTTGTATTAACTGGTCTTTTGTAGAGTATGGATATTATCCTATCACTGACAGTGTTGTGCTTCAGATAGATCTTGAAATGTTCTTTTTTGACAATGAACCTGGCATTGTTCCTCTTCAAGTTGTCATTCTTGGCTCAGTAGACCACGGGACTGTTTGACTCAAAATGGCCAGTATCAGTCTATTTCAGTTTGCTAATGCCTAAAAGAATGATATTTATGCATTCCATTTCAGTTTTGACAGCTTTCAACTTTCCTATTCATATTTGAGACATTCACATTCTTATTATTAACAGATATTTGCAGCTGTTTATTCTTATTTTGTACCAGCAAATGAAGGGCCTGAGAGGTTGACTCCATCCAAAGCATCAAGGTCAGCTCTACCTTGAGAAGCCAGTTCTTTTCTGGTCCTATTTTGAGTGCTTTCCAATGTGAAGGTTCACCTTTCAGCACTATATCAGATAATGTTCCTCTCCTACTCAATAAGGTTTTCACTGGCCAATTTTTTTCAGAAATAGACTTCTAAGTCTGTCATAGTCTAGAAGCTCAACTGACACGTGTTCACTGTGGGTTACATTGCTGGCATTTGGCTACCAGTGGCACAGCTTCCAACATCACAGCAACATTCAAGCCACCACAGTACGACAAAGTGACAGACATGTAGAGCAGATGGATATATAGGTTCATTAAAATTTATATTGTGTTAAGACTACCAAGATTGTTTTTATGTAAATATATTTCAAAGAGTTTTAAATGATATGTTTATGAGTAAAAAAACATAGAATGTATTTTGTCTTTCTTGTTTTTTCCAGAATGCTTCAGTTTCTGTCTTTTATGAATAACTGAGTTTCAGTAATTTTTAATTCAAAAGTCATTGTTAAATTTTTTGCCTCCTTTTAAAGTATGTATTTGCATTTTCACTAATGTTTACTAAGAAACTCACTGCTGTCCAGTCAGTTCTGACTCACTGTGGCCCTACAGTACAGAGCAGAAGTGCCCCACGGTGTTTCTAAGGAGATGGTGGATATGAACCGCTGACTTTCTGTTTAGAGGCTGAGCTCTTAAGTACTGCACCACCGGGGCTCCCGTCTCTTCTAAGAGGAACCAGACAAAGCAGTAGCAGTGTAAGTTGGAATTTTTAACAAAAATGGCCCACTAATATGATCGTTTTATGATTGTCTATCTCTCTTTGTCTAACCATACAAAACACAGTCTACCAAAAGCAGCAATGTTGGCAGACTGAGCGTTTGACTCCATTACTGGTCAGAATCATAAAAATATTTGCTAGTATATGATCATTGTATCAGAAAGTTAAAAGTTATTTTCTGACAGTAAAATTTCAATAAATTATTTTTACTTTCTTATTTTTTAGAAATTTTTTTAAGGCAGACAAAATAATAAAATATCATACAGTAACATTACACGGACATATTTTGAGCACTATCTATTTTAGCGTCTAAGGAAACAGCAAAGAATAAGATAGATAAAAACCTCTATCTTCTTGAAATTTTCATTTTAGTGTAATGAACTGAATCCTACTAAGAAACTCAATTCTTCCTCAGTGAACAAGGGTGACAACAAACGGAAAGAATTCTTCAACAAAGGTGTGGAATGCTGGAGGGACTCGTACACCTACACCAAGGAATTTGAAGGACAACTCCCTGTCCAGCCAGCTAGAGGAGATCTACATTTGTTCCCATGCCAAAGAGAAGTGAAAGAAACTATCACATAGTATCGTTAATATCCCATGTAAGTAAAATTTTGCTGAAGATAATTTAAAAAAATGGTTGCAGCAGTACATCCGCAGGAAACTACCAGAAATTCAAAGTGAATTCAGAAAACGATGTGAAACAAGATATATCATTGCTGATATCAGATGGATTTTAGCTGAAATCAGAGAACACTAGAACGATGTTTACCTGCTTTTGTTGACTATGCAAAGCCATTTGACTGTGTGGATTATAATAAATTATAGATAACATGGCAAAGAATGGGAATTCCAGAACACTTAATTATGCTCATGTGAAACCCATAGATAGACAAGAGACAGTCATTTGAACACAACAAAATTTAAATTAGCAAAGGTATGTATCAGGGTTGCATACTTTCACCATACTTCATCGGTATGCTGAGCAAATACTGTGTGAAGGAGAGGGTCCCTGGAGAAAGAGGAAGATCCTCAGTGAAATGGATTGACACTGTGACTCAGGCCATTATAAGGATGGGGAAGGCCCACACAAACTTGTGCTCTGTTAAATGAATGCAAACTGACTTGAGGGCACCTACTGGCTTGGCAATAATAAAGAATATTTCACCTTTTAAAATACTTTCTTCTTTTAAAGCTTGTTTCAAAGTCGTTGTTGCAGAGATTTCACATACAGTTCTGTTTATTTCATCCTTCTAATATATACCATAGCCAAGTGCCAAGGGCATACATGTACAATATCATATTGGTGTATCTTGGGGAGGTTTCACTGATTATTCAATATCTGAAATTGACACTGTGTCTTTGCTTATTTCATACGCTGATTCATTTCTTACAAAGTTTAAGATAAATTTTTATGGTGAAAAATTATATTTTTATTTAGATTTCTACCATTCACATTTTAGAGTTGTGATAGTAAGGCCCTATATACTGACTTCATCAATGAGAATAAAAATTTTTTTCTTCAGTTTTACAGACAAAACATGGTGAAATGTTACATTGCAGTTAATTGAATAACAGTGAAATTGAATGTTCATTTGCTAACTGGATGTATTTTTTTGCTTTGTTCATTCCTATTTATGTTCTTTGACCATTTTTTATTTTAATTGTGTGTAGTTTTCATTGACTTGTGAGAGTATTTATTTAATATCACATATAATTTCCTCTGGTTGGCTTTGGCTTTGTAAAGCTTATAGTTCAGATCAATGTTTATTTGTATTTGAACATGTTTCCAAAATTTGGCCCAGGAAAATGAATCACTTTTTATTGAAGGAATATGTAAATATACACCCATGGTGATGTTTAAGGGTAAAAAATGCAGTATTCCCTCTATTATTAGACTCAGTTATCCTAAAGCAAATAAATTTGTTTGACACTACTACTACACTACTAATAAACATTACTGAGTGCCTGTCATATATCTGGCACTGTACTATACTCGTAAGTAATTATTTTGACTCATAAAACAATGTTCTGCAGTAGAAATTCAACCTATTTAAAATTGCAAGAGTGTGTTAACTGGAAAGCTTAATGAAATGGCCAAAATTTTAGTATTTGAGGCACTATGTGGCTCACCATGGTTTAAAATCCCCATCTTTCTCATTTTGTTCCAGCAGATACTACTGACACTACATTAGCATCCACTGTGCAGCTAACTCCAGAGCAGGGACAATAAATGGCATGGTGAACTCCTTTGATGGGTCCACTATGTCAACATCAGACACACTTTGTAATCTCCCCTTCTTTCTCTTTTATCTTTCCCTCCTAATACAAAGGACTACAGTTTGAAGAAAAAGACCTATTTAGTTAGCTGAAGGAAGGGGTGGGAAAAATAACAGAAACTGGTTTAAATGGCAGGAACGGGAAAGAAATAGTGGTGCTCTGAATACTATCTTCCTCTGAATTCCCTGAAAGTGTTTCCTCCTTATTGAGAGAACTTTGGACTGTTTGTGGTTAATTACTGCCCTCTGTTGACAATATGTTGTATGCACCATATATTTTAAGAACGTTTTGTGTTAGAAGTAATCTCATTTATAAGAGTAATTAAATCCCCCAAAGTTGGAGTGCCCGCCCAATATCCATAACTACTTAGTAGTGAAAACAGAACAAGACTCTGGATCTCACAACCTGCAACTCAGACTTATGCTGATGAAATTTAAGCAGCATTTGTTTGGTTTTTTTTTTGCTTGACAATATTTTCTCATTTGCAGTAGTCAAGGAAGTTAAATTACTTTTAAAAATTTAAAGTGTATGTATGATCAGGTAAGAAACAAAATGTCAAGTACAGAAAAATGTGAGGTTGAAAATAAATATCTCCTCACTACATCTCTCTTACAGAGGGAACCACTATAAAATGTTTATTTGCTGTGTCAGAAATTGCCTATGTCTTTAATTTTTTTTTCCAACATTGGAATACTATTGTGTAACTCCTTTTCTAAAACTTAAAACATATAGAGCATATTACATATCAATACACACATAAATAGGTCATTTTTAATATGACTATCTTTATTGACACTTTGGAGAGTTTTAGGCAGGTTTAAAATGTTTTCAGTTTCCTCGTAATTAAATATAGGTCCTGGTGCCATAGTGGATTAAGTGCTATGTCCGCTAACAGAAGGTCTGCAGTTCAAACTCTGATCTCTAGGGTTGCTGTGAGTTGTATTCAGCTAGACGGCAGTGGGTTTATGCATCTCTTCTCTAACTACAGGCTGCTCTGTTCTCACTTGTCCCATTGAGGGTGCTTGATTTTGCACTGTGTCATTATTGATAGTGGGTGTCTACTTTGATCACTTGGTTAAGGCAGTGACATCCAGGCTTCTCCAACGTAAGCTACCCCATTCTGCTTCTATAATGGTGAAGATTTGACGACAGAAGTTCTCAGCCAAATAAAAAAAAAATATTCACTACCTTGTGAAATCCTTTCTCAGGAATACAATAGATCATAGAATGCTAAGTATTATTTTCCTAGTAGTGCTGAGTGTCCACTTTCTTGCTATTTATTTGATTGTAATTCCTCTTTCTGGGGGAGCACACAAATTAGGGAAGTATCTGCAACAATGGAGTCTGGCAAACCCTTTTACTGTAGGAAACAATTCATATAATTGTGAAACTTGTTAATACATAGATCTGGTTGTCAAGTGCAGTACAGATTCTTTTCATCAGCAACTAGATGAACACTGAACACCAGAACTTCTGATGGTGTCATTTTTCTGAAAACATTTGATAAGATTTAGTGAAATTTTCCAAATATGTTAAAATTTAAATTTCATATGAATTTCTAAATTTTAAACTTTGATTAAAAAATGCACTTTACATTTGCATTTTAATAAGTAATGTTGAACTTAACTTACTGAAGTGAAATCAATATAGTAAAAATGTGTAAAATTAAAAATGTTTCCATTTAATTTGATTTCCTTTTTTTGACAGTATATTAAAATTGCATACACTAAAATGCAATTACATTTTAAAAATCTTTTTATATCATACTGTTGGTAGAAGACAAACTATCTTACAATCTCGATTACAAAATAATCACAAATTTTGTTGATATGAAGGCAAGAAAGATCAGTACTATAGAATATATATTTATGAGCTGTATGTCCATTTATTATTCATCTAAGCATCACTAACCAATTATCACATTTGCTAAATATGCACAATTCAATTTCAAGTAAGAAAGTAATTTATCAACTTTCAACTGGTATTTTGTCAACTTTCAGTTATATGAAAATCATTGCTTTACAACACAGCTTTGAATTTTATGATTATGAGGCATTTTTGTCTAAGTAGGACAAAAAATTATTTGATAATCTACTAGCTTGATTTAAAACTTACAATAATCAACATGTAGTAACCATAATGCTTTGCTAGGGAAGCACACAATTATGCTACAAGCAGACATTTACTGAGTCAGTCATTCACTAATTACTCATTGGTCACCTACAGTGTGCACTACAGGGGCTGTAGAGGAGATGAACCCGAGAAACACTACTGCTTTCTTGAAACTTACATTTTAGTTCACTTTTCATGAAATGGTGGGGCCATGTTCAAGTATGTTTCATCCACATAACGTCATACATAAACTTTCCAGTTTTCTTCAGTGACGTGGCAAATTGTGACTAAATTAACATGTGGTTTGGTTGGACGAAGCCATCACTACAGGTGGAATTACCAAAAGTCTGGCTTTGGGGAAAATGATCTGGGGCAAAAAAAAAAAAAAAAAAAAAAAGAATACAATCAGGAGAAAAAACAATACAGCCAGCAGTATTCTCAAAAGTTAATATGTAGAATTTCAAGTGGAAAGAAATGGGGAAAATAAAAATTTAAATTGAGTTTTCTTTTCAGATTAGAGAGGTATTGTGGAAAATAAGCAGAATAAGGTTGATTAATTGGTACCATTACATGGGATAAGCAATCTCCTAGCTACAGCCTCTATGTCTCCATGGAAACATAGTGATAAAAAGCAGTTGTCCATTGCACACATAGAAAAGCAAAGTTAATTAAAAGTACAGTACTTGCGAATTCAGGCTCATTACATTAAGACTCATTCAAGGAAAGATATTTTCATGGCATTTTTTCCCCCTGAATTCTATTAGTAATGTGTCAGATTTATTTATTACTAATTCATTAGATGACTTAAAAAGCGATGTGCCTGCCAAAACCCCACCTGGACTGGGAAGAATATTTCTACTGCTTTGGCAAGAGTAATTTTTCTTTCTTTCAGTGTAGACGTCATCCAGAAACCCAGTGACATCCATTGTAACTGAGAGTCAGACGAAACAAAGCGTAAAAAGGGTGCTCACTCTTCACTCTCACTTTTCATTACTCTAAGTAATGAAATGCATGACAGCATCGATTTAGATTTTTCATGTTTATCTGAAAAGTTAGAGTGTATCTGTAAGTTTTCTTTCACAAATTTAAATGACTATGGAGTAACGCATTCATTCTTGCATGTTCTTTTAGGCTCAACTGTACTTAGGATTCTAAGTCTGGAAATAATCCTCACGAAGCACTGACGTTTCTTTATGCGTGTAAATTACAGAGTTGTTTTATGTCCTTAAATATTTCTCCTGGTGCTTGTTCTGTTGACGCTTTCCAACGAGTCTTTATTTCCAAACTTACTACTTTGTCGGCAGCACTTACTGCTCATTGCTAACGCTATTATTAGTCGCTCTTGAGTCAACTCCAGGTTAAAGACTCCTTATGTACTAACATAATAGAAAAACAATATTGCTTAGTCCTGTGACATCTTCATGATCGTTTGCATGTTTAGGACGTAGTGGACAATGTTCTGTACTTATCCATAATATTTTCATTGGCTGATTTCTGGAAGTAGATTGCTAGGCCTCTCTTCTTAGTCTGTCTTAGTCTAGAATCTCTCCTGAAACCTATTCACTGTGGGTGGCTCTGCTGCTACCTGAAACATTGTTGGCATGGCTGCCAGCCCCGTAGCCACACGCATGGCCCCACAGGACAACAGACAGACGGGGGTGGTCTGTTACAGATTGAATTGTGTTCCCCTAAAACGTAAGCTGCAATCCTAAATCCTATACCTGTGACTATAATCCTATTTGGAATTAAGATTGTCATGTGGGAACCCTAGTGGCACAGTGGTGAAAAGTTTGGCTGCTAACCAAAAGGTCATGAGTTCAAGTCCACCAGTGGCTTCTTGAAACTCTATGAGACAGTTCTACTCTGCCCTATAGAGTTGCTACGAGTTAGAATTGACTCTCCGGCAAGAGTTATTGTTCTTTGTGTTATGTTAATGAGACCATATCAGTGTATGGCTTTGTGTCCTAAAACTAATCTCTTCTGTTTAAGGAGCAACAGAGACAAGAAGCACCATGTGGGAGCAGTGGGGCCTCAGGTGGCACAGAAACACCAAGAAAATCATTACAGATGTGGAAGGAGATAAGAATCTGCCCCAGAGCTGACAGAGGGAGGCCTTTCCCCTAGAACTGGTAGCCTGAATTGGGATTTACAGTCTCTTGAGTGGCATTTGTGCTACAGCAGCACTAGGAAACTAAGACATGGTCATAATCAACAAGGAATCCAGTTTATTTTACTCTGAAACAATCTTAGCTCCACTCCCTTCCTTAGTTCTTCTCTCTGAGTCATTCTAAGAGGTGTGCAGTGGTATCTCCTGTGTATCTTAAATTTCAATTCCTCTATGACATACGACTTTGAACATTTTTTTTATTTGTCTATCTGCCATTTGTATACCTTGTATGGCAAGGTGTCTGCTAAGATTTTTTGCACATTTTTAAATTGAGTTTTTTGTTTTCTTATTTTTGTTTTAAGAATTTGTTGTACAGTTGGATTATAAATCCTTTATCTTTATGCATACTTTGCAAGTATTTTCTCCTAGGCTGTGACTTAACTTTTCATTGTCTTAGTTGTTGATCTTTTTTTTACTTATTATTTTTCAGCCAATGATGTTATTAAATTAGTACAGATTTAAACAGAAAAAGCATGCAGTTGACTATTTAATAGCCCATTTTTTTCCCTTTGTGTGGCGAATCTTAACTTTACTCCTTGGATAAATTTAAGTAGTCACTGGATGTCACTGTTGCTTTACCAAATGTGACACTTCTTTTCATAAAGACCATGATTTAAAATATTTTCTAAATAAGAACTTCATTAAAAAAGCCAATCCACACCTTTAAGTTCCTGTCAAGTAGCTTAAGGCGTAAGCTATGTGAGATAGCAAGAATTACAAAAATATTTTGCTTTTTACATTACATAGTATGTTTCTTCTTCCTAAGCTTAGAGACATGCTTCAAATAGCACTATGTGTTCATTAAGCGAATTCGTGCAGGAGTAAATATATTGTTTGAATAATGACTTAGTTTTTCTTTTCAAAAGGAACAGATAAAGATTAGTCTACATGTGGTTTAATATGTACATACATTTAAAAAATTAAAAACATTTTAAAACAACACACACATATATGTGTGTATATATATATACACATAATTAAATACTATATTAAAAGAAAAAGTTGCTATTGAATGGATTCCTACTATTATCTATCCTGTAAGATAGAGTAGAGCTGCCCCATAGGGTTTCCAAAGTATGGTTGGAGGTTAACAGTAGCAATCTTAGTCAGTGAGCCACCAGGGCTGCTAAATACTATGTATGTTCTATATAAAAACTCATTGTTCGTAGAGTAATTGGAATTCATTGTGACCCTATAGAATAGAGTAGAGCTGCCCTCATAGGGTTTCCAAGGCTGTATGTCTTAACCAAAGCAGATTGTCACGCTGCTCTTCCAAGGAGTAGGTGGTGGGTGGAACTGCTGATCTTTTGGCGAGCAGCTGAGTGCTTAGCCACTCCATGACCAAGGTTCCTTCACATTATATATGGCATGTTTATAGAAATTTAAATGTCATATAAATGTGTATGTGACATTTATTATGTCATATACATACACATATACATATACATAGCATATTTATTTCCTATATGTTTATATAGATATCTATATAAATACGCCAACTCATGGCGACCCTGAGTCGGATCCGACTCGACGGCACTTGGCTATATAAATATAAATACGCTATGTATATGTATGTGTGTGTGTGTATATATAAACTCAAGTGCCAAAAAAACAAATGCTTACTGTAAAATTGGAATAAGTATATTGTATAGGCATTGTTTATAGCAGTATGATGTATTTACAGATAACTTTTTTTTAAATGTCTTTCTTTAGGGAAAAAAATGTGTGAGAGAAAGCAGCTTACCACAGCCTGCAGATAAAACTGCCTATAAAGGTCAGCTTATCTTGCAAAGTATTATACTGAAACTGTGTCTACACATTTCCTGCTGTGCTTTAAATATATCCCATTTACCACTCCATTGTCAGATTAGACTGTTCTCTTCTTGTTATCCTTGTTAGGTTCCACTGAGTCCTTTCTGATTTCCAGTCACGCTATGTATCACAGTGAAACCCTGCCTGACCGTGTGCCATCCTCTAAGCCATTATGCCTGAGCCCACTATAGCAGCCACTGTGTCAATCAATCTCATTGAGTCGTCTTTTCTTTCTTTCACTGACACTCTAATTTACCAAGCAAAAATGCCCTTATCCAGGGACTGATCCCTCCTGATCACATATATAAAGTACATGAGACCAAGTCTTACCATCCTGGCTTTTAAGGAGCACACCGGCTGTTATTTCTTCTGAGATAGACTTACTCACGGCAGTCAATGCTGTCGTAGACTGAACTGTGTCCCCCTAAAAATGTGTGATCATTTGGCTGGGCCATGATTCCCCATATTATGATTTTCCTCTGTTTTATGATGATCTTGTGCTGTAAATCCTAATTTCTGCCTGTGGTTAGAAGACTGGATTATGTTAAAGAGGATTAGGGTGGGGTTGTACAATCCTTTCTAAAGTCACCTCCCAGCTCCAAGGTAAAACAGTTTCCCCGGAGTGTGGTTTGCCCCACCTTTTATCCTGCAAGACATAAAAAGAAAGGGAAGCAAGCAGTTGGGAACCTCGCCACCATCAAGAGAACAGCACCAGAATAAGAACACATCCTTCAGACCCGAGGTTCCTGTGCCAAGATGCTCCCCGACCAAAGACTGATGGAACACAAGGACTGTCCTTCAGAAATGACAAAGAGGGAAAGCCTTCCTCTGGAGCTGACACCCTGAATCCGGCCTTGTAGCCTACTGGACTGTGTAATAAGCTTTTCTTTGCTAAAGCCATCCACTTTGTGGTGTTTCTGTTAGAGCAGTACCAAATGATTAAAACTCATGATATATTCAATACTCTTTGTTAAGAGCATAATTCAGAGGCATCAGTTATTTGGTCTTCTTTATTCATTCTCCAGCTTTTGCAGACTCATAGGGGCCTGAAAACACGATAGCTTGGGTCAAGCAGACCTTAGTCTTTAAAGGGATATCTTTGCTTTTTAACACTTCAGAAAGGCCTTTTACAGAAGATTTGCCCAATTAAACGCATTGTTTGATTTCCTGGCTGTGATTCCATGGTTATTTGTGGATCCAAGTAGACTGAAACTCTTGACAACTTAAAATGCTTTCTGCATTTATCGTGGTGTTACTTATTAGCCCAGTTAAATGGATCCTTGATTTCTTCACGTTGAGGATTAATCCACACTGAAGGCTGCAGTCTTCAGTCTTCATCAGTAAATGCTTCAAGGCATCTTCACGTTCAGCAAGCAAAGTTGTGTCATCTGAATATCACAGGTTGGTAACGAGCCTTCCTCCAATGCTGAAGCCGTTCTTCTTCACGTAGCCCCACTTTGATGATGATTTGCTCAGCACACAGACTGAACAACTATGGTGGAAGGGTACAACTCACACACCTTCCCTGGTGTTGAACATGAAGTAGCACCCTGTTCTGTTTCAAAGACTGTCTCTTGGTCTAGGCGCAGGTTTCACAGGAGCATAATTAAATGCTCCGGAATTCTTGTTCTTTGCTATGTTATTCATAATTTGTTATGATTTATACATTGTAGTGGCTTTGCATAGCCAATAAAACACACATAAACATCTTTCTGGTATGTTCTGCTTTCAGCTAAGATCCATCTAACAGTAACATAGAATCTAGCTTGAATTTATGTCAGCTCCCTCTCAGTAAGCATCTTTTTCTCAAGGATTCCTACTCTGGATTAGAGTCTCCTGCTTCATATTACCTTGGAACAGTATACTTTTTTTTTTCTCCCTAGACATTCACTTCATTGGAATATATTGTTTAATGCCTATTTACTAAGCTGTAAACTTTCTGAAGGTAATACGGTATCTGCTTTACTGACTGCTAATGTCTAGTAGTTTAACAAGCATACGGTAGAGGGTCAGTGAAAAAGAGGAAGACTGTCAATGAGATGGACTGACACGGTGGCTGGAACTATGGGCTCAGAGTATGGGCTCAGACATAGGAACAGTGATGAGCATGGCTCGGGATCAAATTGTATTTTGTTCTGTGGTGGATGAGGTTGAGTCAGAACCAACTTAATGGCATCTAATGACAATACTACAAAGTTCAGTAGCACAAAGACAATTATTCACAAAAATGTGTTGAATAGTAAAACTTGTGTTAGGTAATAACTATTTAACCACTACAAAATATAACAAAGTAATTTATAAGCATAAAGAAATTTACAAAAAAAATAACTTGGGGATAGGGATAAGATCTAAATCTAAAGATCAAATATAATTTCAAAGAAATAATTTACTTACTAAACTCTTCCCCAGACTGAAGGACAGATGAATACATACCAGCGATTTTTCAGGACTTAACACATTTATATTAATTCCTATTTTACACAATTGTATTAATTCCTATTGTGTTATACTTCTGTGCATAACTGTATATTTATCATCATTGAGAACATAAAACATTGTTTATATACTCTTGAGGAGAAATATAAATATGATTTTAATTTACTTCTTTGATTTTAAATATTCTTTTGATTTTTCTTACAGAACTTCTTGAATGTCAGGTGAAAGATATTCCAAACTGTCTTCTACCTATATCTTGGGATCAGCCATTTTTCCAAGGAGATCTGCCTGGTTCCTTTTATTACAGGATAGTACTTAAAGCAAGTATCTCTTCCCAGGTTCTCTCACTGGACAGGTGTGGAATTTATGTATATGTATACATATAAGCTTATATACACTAATATATGTGCAAATGTATTACCTCTCTCCTCTACCCATCCTGAGATATGAAGTGGATGACAGGCTCAATATGCAATATTAGTCACATAGCATTTTTTTCTGAGTCTTGAAATAGCATATACAAGTTACATTATTAGGTACCTAACTGAATTTGTATAATGAAAACAAATCCCCTGATTTTTTCTGTGCTAGGTTCTTTTTGCTTTCTATATTCTGTAGGCACAAAATCAGAGGCTGGCTTCATTGATAATTGGAGGTATTCTGGAATACAAATGAATGCTGGAGCTACTCCAGATTTTCCAAGGGATATGCAATAGTTTTAGATATTTGTGTTTCCCTGTGGGATCAGCATAGTGATCAAGAGCTATAGCTTCTAACTAAAAGGTGAGCAGTTTAAATCTGCTGGACTTTTTAGAAACTCTACAAGGCAATTCCACTTTGTGCTATGGAGCTGCTATGAGTTGGAATTGATTCAATCACACACTTTTATTTATGTTTTTAAATAAGACTCTGTACCAGGTTCTCCTTGGAAACCCTGTGGGACAGTTCTACTCTGTCTAATAGGGTCACTATAAATTGGAATTGACTCGATGGCTGCAGGTTACAGAAATTGGGACATAGCCTTGGATCTCTGTTCTGGGTGGCGTAAGATAAACATACTCTATGGTTTCCAGAGAGGAATTGGGAAATAGAGTTTCTGAATAACTAAAACTAACAGAAGAAATGTAGAATGAAAGTAAAGAGCATAGACAAACTTCATAAAGTAAATAACCAGTGTGCAATACATCCGTTGCCATAGAGTTGATTCCAACTGTAGCCACCCTGTAGGACACAGTAGAACTGCTCCATAGAGTTTTCAAGGAGCGCCGGGTAGATTTGGACGGTTGACCTTTGGTTAGTGGATGTAGCACGTAACCACTATGGCATCTCTCGTAATATACCAATGGTTTCCTTTGTAAAATTCTTTGTTAATAAGCACTTTAAATTACAGCAATTAGCTTCCGAGCATGCTCTATTACTTTCTAAGTGATACATGGATACATGAGACGTAGTTCTAAACATTGCCTATCAATAGTATTCACCGCTGAACATTGAAGTATGATTTGTAACAAAAGCCTTCTAAAATACAACTGATAAAAATAATGTTCTGTAAATCACACATATGCAAACATACATGAACTATTTATTTACAGTGAAAGAAAAATCCTTTAATCTATAATTTTTTCCCACATTTTATTTCTTTTGTTGTGGTTGAGAATATACACAGCAAAATATATACCAATTCAACAGTTTCTACACATACAGCTCGGTGACATACATTACATACTATGAGTTGTGCAATAATTACCACTCACCTTGTCTGAGAGCTCCTCCCTCACAAACGTAAACTAACAACAAGTTGTTGTTGTCAATTTGATCTCCTGTAGATAGTTCTTAAAACATCGTAATGTTTAAGGCATTCATTTTTTTACTGGTGTTGTTCTTAAACCCACTGCTGTCAAGTTGATTTCAACTTATAGAGACCCTCTAAGACAGCGTAGAAACCTGCATAGTTTCTAATAAGCACCTGGTGGATTTGAACTGCCGACAATTAGTTAGCAGATGTAAAAATTACCCACTATACCACCGCGTGTTGCCGTTGTTGTTAGGTGTTGTCAAGCCAGTCTGACTCATAGCAACTCCGTGTACAGCGGAACAAAACCCTGCCTGATTCTGTCGTCCTCATAATCACTGGTGTGCTTGAGCCCTTTGTTGTGGCCACTGTGTCAGTCCTTTTCTTTGAGGATCTTTCTCTTTTTTGATGACTCTCGACTTTACCAAGGACCAGGGACTGGTCTCTCTTTATTATAGGTTCAAAGTATGTGACAGTTAGTCTCAGCATCCAGTAAAGGGACAAATAGTAAATATTTTAGATTGCGGACCGCTTGAACTTTACGTTACCTATTAATATTGTTATTTTATTATCAAGCAGTTTAAAATGTGAAAATAATTCTTAGCTTGAAGTCCATAAACAAACAAACAAAAAAACAGTGAACTGAATTTTACCTATGGGGTATAGTCCCTCCCCAGCTTGAAACAACAAACCTTTTTTGGTTTTACTCACAATTCTTCCTAAGTCATCTTAAAGGGGTTGGGCCATACTTCTCTATATAGTTATGTCATAGTTCTAAGAAGGTGAAAATGGAAGCTGCAAGGCATTTTGAAGCCTGAGTATGGAAGGCGTGTTGCATTCTACTTCATTTTATTGGTCAAAGTAGGTCACAAAGTCAGTCCTGTTTGACAAGGTAGGGAAATAAATACCATACCTTGACTGGAGAGTACAAAGGCCACTATAAATCATTCTGTGTGCATGGGTAAGAGGAATTACAGTAGTTATTTTTACAAGCAATATATTACATTTAAAAGACACATTAACTGGACATGTTTTATAATTACTAATAGTGAAACTCTGGTGGTGTAGTGGTTAAGTGCTACATCTGCTAACCAAAAGATCAGTAGTTCAAATCTACCAGATGCTCCTAGGAAACTCTGTGGGGCAGTTCTACTCTATCCTATAGGATTGCTATGAGTTGGACCTGACTCAGTGGCACTGGTTTGGTAATTATAATAAGTCTCTTTGAAAATGTGCATATGACAAATAAAGCTAAAATTTTAATGTATTAATTTTAAACAAGATTTATGACACCCAAGTAGTCCGACATAATTGTGCTGGTCAAAATAATATATTTTCTCTATATCACCATGAGAAACAGAATTTTAACCTGAGGTTTGCTTTGTACAGAGGAGATTTTCTTTGTACAGAGGAGGTTTGTTTTGTACTAAGGAGGTTTGCTTTGTACAGTTATCTGTTTACTGGCTGAAAACTCCCTCACAGACAACTATACAACTACACAATTAAGTTCACTAACTTGCTACCATGCACAATGGCCATTCCAGAAAGGGATCCAAAATTGCTTTGAAAGGTTGACTAGGTGCTGATGTCAGTGCATAGCTTCCCAAGAGGAATACTTTGAAGGGAACTCTAGTGGTATTCAGCACTTAAAACAAGCTTGTGGACTTAATTGTGGGAGCTCGTAGATCAAAGAGCTAAATGTGAAAGGTAAAATATGCTACTCATAGTGCAAAAAAGAGAATGTTTTTGTTAGTATAAAATGAAGAAGTATTGTTGCTTAAGCCTGCAAAAGTGTGAAATATATTTACTTGGGATTTCTCTATAGTGAAGGACAAAATAAATAAAGAAAGGTGAATGACAGACTGGAAGAAAATAACTGAAACCAAGAGATTAGACTTAAAACATACAGTAAAATTTTGTCCATTATTAAGATAAAGATAGGAAATAAAGAGAAAAACATGCAAAGAATACAAGTACATATTTATTAGAAGATTTTTCTGGTAGATAGCATATTTAGGAGGAAATATTCAACTTTACTAGTAATCAAAGACATGTTAATTAAAGTATAAATGATTGGGCTACTGTCCTGGTTTGTTGGAGTTACTAGTATTGGAGTTTAAAGTTATTAGTATTGCTCATCTGACTTCTCAAAAAAATTCCCTCTGTTCTGGATAGATAAATTGTATATCTTCTTAACAGCTAACACTTTATATGCATTAGGTATACAAAAAAAAAAAAATGCAAGCCTGATAACATCAAGTGCTGCTAAGAACGTGGAGAACTGAGAAAAGACTTATCCTTCTAACTGGAGTGGACACTGGCGAAATCGTCACGGAGGGCAAGCTTACCAATTCTTGGTGGAACTGAGACTGCGTGTTTTCTGTGGTAGTGTGGTACAGCTGCTGAGTGTCCTTATCTATTATTGCGTTATATGATAGTCAGAAATGTTGAGCACATAGGTGTCCACTGGGAGGAAAATGTGCGAATGAACTGTAATGGAATACTGGCAGAAGTTAGGACAAGTTACAAGGTAGGTATCCAACAAACATATTAAGATGCAGTGCTGAATTAAAAAAAAGAGAGAGACAAATGATATATGTAGGTGAGTGGAAGCTAGGAGCACATAACCAAATAGTGTCACTTCTTTTAAATAAGGTTGCATTCATGTTAAAGTTACATAACAAAAAGTTCAGAGCAGATAGTAAGGGGATAAGTAGAACAGAGGTACAAACAAATGCTGAAGGAAAAACAACGAAATGTTTACAGAAAGAGTCCTTATATAGGTGATATTATTCTACCATGAGATGAAGAATACATGGAACTGAATTCTGCCCCTTACATGATCATAACTTATATTGACATAGTATATATGTATATATAGTGTGATATTCATGTATTTATGCATTGTATACACTGTTCAATATCACACTATATGAGAAATTAATTTGTTTTTCATTTATTTATTTCCTGCATAACTTAGAACTGGTCTTTATTTTCACTCTGTTGAGACTTTATTTCTGAGAAATACAAGTACACAAAGAGTCATCTATTCATTTATTTGATTTTATTTCAATTACTGGAACTATTTTCTTGATCTGTAATTCTTCATTGGATGTAGAGACAAACAAACGAAATTACTTTATTTGTTTGAAACTCAATTTCAAATTATAAAGAGACATGTAATCACTGATATACAGAGTGATATCAATGAAATACAGTGAGTGGAGCAACATTGATGAGTTACAAGCATTATTAACTTTTCAAATTATCTTTCAGCATTCTAAATCAGTTCTTAACTCATGCAACAATGACCTATAGACTGATTTTTCAGTATTTTAATTGGCTTGGCTGTTTTTGCTTTCGGCTTTTGTGGGAAAAAAGAGAACATAGTAAGAAGAAGGAACATTATACAAGTAAAAGTGAAATTAAGTTTTTAGCATTGGAAAACTCCTTTCAACTGCAAAATTCTGGCAAAACTTTATACACCCTTTCCTCACTGATGGAAACCCTGGTGGTGTAGTGGTTAAGTGCTATGGCTGCTAGCTAAGAAGTCAGCAATTTGAATTCACCTTAGAAACTCTATGGCAGTTCTACTCTGTAGCTGTAAGAATAGACTCAAAGGCAGCAGGGTTTGTTTTTTTCCTCATCAACATAGTGAGGTTCCAAAGACCAAGACATTATGTGAAAACAGCAGTATGTAAAATTGAAGCAGGATCCCATCAGATGACCAAAAAAGATGATTATTACATCATTATATAATTGCCAAACTGTATCATTACATAAATGCCAAACAACTGAAAATCATGGCCCAGCCAAGTTGACATGTAACCTTAACTGTTGCAACCAGTTACACTGGTTTCAGATCTGTGTATTTGCTACTGCCAGATGCATGCTGTTAATATGCAAAATAATCAGACACTACACTTTTTTTCACTATTGCTATAAATGTGGAATATTAGATTATGAGATAATTGATAAGTGAAGAGAAGCTATAGCATGTCTCAGATTTTGCCACAACAAAAATCTAGATATGTTGTTACTGTTGTTAGATGCCATCGAGTCAGTTGTGACTCATAGTGACCCTATGCACAACAGAACAAAACACTGCCCAGTCCTGTGCCATATGCACAGTCATTTTTATGTTTTATTGTTGCAGCTACTGTGTCAGTCCATCTCCTTGAGGGCCTTCCTCCTTTTTGCTGACCCTCCACAGCAACTTAAATGAAAACCATCAGTCACCTAGGAGAGGGGAAGAAATTTTAAGATGAATAACAAAAACCATAAAAAATAACAAATTTCTGTTCTTCATGTTTGGGTAGTAAGTTAATAGTTTCTAAACTAGACAGCATCTACAATATTATAAGTCCTTAAAATGCTGTAATAAATAGCAGGACATAGGTATAAAACTTCATAATTTCTTGGCATTTACAAATATTTGTAAGCCTCTATTAAAAAAAATAACTGTGAATATAGTCCAAATCAGCAAAATAAATACCTTGCATCCCTCTATCTTGTATCTTCTCCTCAGAGAATTGAGTTTGATGAAGTTTGACCCTTTTCTGCAGTATCCACTCTAATTAAGTCAGAATATCTCACTATAAAATAATTTTGATTTAGAAACTTTAATCCCTGTGTAGTAATTAGCAACAATGCTTTGTTAATGCATCTGTAATTATTTCATGCACTTTGATGGAAAATTTATCTTTTGATAACTCATCAAATTGATAGTTATTTGTCTATTTCAGCATGGTTTCCTGAAAGAATCTATTAATTCATTTATTTATTTGGAGCACTACACAGAACACAGAATGATAGAAGCATAACTAGATTAGCTCGTTTTTATTTTTTTCTTTAGGGAGCTTTATTCACTTAAAAATATATTTGTATTTATATTGAATGGTTCAACTGACCCTAAGAATTTCTTTTTTTTATTGTGATTAAGTGGAAGTATGCACTCATTAATTAAATTTGCACAGCTGCCTATCTGCAGCACCTCTGTTCTCTGTGCCCAGTAACAGCACACTCCTTTTCGATATATATATGTCATATCCTCTTAACAATCTCCTGTCCCCTTCTCTCCAACCTCTCCTCTCCCTTCTAGTAAGAGGCCAGTAGGAAGCATCCTCTAGATGCACAGACCCACGTGTTCACATCATGTCCCTGACTCCAGGCCATTCCTGTTCAAAGAGTGGGCCTCATTAATGTTTTCTGGTTAGAGGCAGCAGCAGGTCTAGGGGCCATTTTCCCACAGAACCCCCAGGCCTTCAGACCATCAACTGCAGTCTTTTAGTGAAGTTATTGGGGTGTACCCCTCTTTTTCTTGTGTTGGTACTGGGACTTGATATTGTGTGTCCCATCACGGCTGTTTTCGGTGGTGGCCAGGGACCATCTGGTTCTTCTGGTCACATGTTGACACACATTCACACGGGTCCTTCCGTCTCCTGGGCTCTTTTTCCCTTGTGTCTTTGTTGTTCTTGGTGACTGTATGTTCCAGATGAGTTGAGACCATTTGGTGTACTTCAGATGGCTGCTTGCCCCAGAAGCCACTCACCAATATGAGATGCAGATGACTCTCTCAGCAAAAAGTTAGTCTTGCCAGTTGGCCTCTATGTCCCCCCAAAGCACAGTCTCCAGATCTCCACCCTTGCTACTCTATCCTTGTAATGTTGGGTTCAAATTAGAATTTTCAGTTTATGGTCAATTAAGTTGATCTTCTTTCTACTGTGTGCTGTCACTGCTTTCATCCAACCACATTTCTATCAACTGGTTAATCTATAACTAGTCCTTTCCCTTCCTCTTTTCCCTTGCAGCCTTCAAAGAGTCTTTTCTTCTGTACATGAATCTATTTTTAAGTCCTTATTCTAGGGGTCTCATACAGCATTTGTCCTTGTGCTGTCAACTGATCTCTCTCAGCATAATGACTTCCAAATGAAATCAGGTTATTTGATGTTTCCTAAAATTACCATTTTTTTTTTTTATCATTGCATAGTGTTCCATTGAGTATATGTACCATAATTTGTTTACTCATTCATCTGTTGTTGGACATCTGGATTGATTCCTTCTTTTAGCTACTGTGGACTGTGCTGCAATAAACATTCATATAAATGCATCTGTTCACGTGACTGCCTTTGATTCTGTAAGATATACTACGAGCTGTGGGAATACTGGATCAAATGGTATCTCTATTTCCAAAAGCATCAGATTGCTTTCCAAAGAGGTTTTACCATTTTGCAATCTTACCAGCAGGGTAGGAGAATTATGATGTCTCCACAGACTCTCCAGCATTTGTTGTTTTGTGTTTTCTGGATCATGGTCAACCTTGCTGGGGTGAAACGGTATCTTATTGTAGTTTTGATTTTTATTTCTCTGATAGCTAATGATCTTGAGCATTTCCTCATGTGTGGTTTTGCTGCCTGGAAATCTTCTTTGCTGAAGTGTCTGTCCATCTCCTTTGCCCATCACTCAATTGAGTTATTTATCTTCTTCTTGTTCATATTTTGCAATACTTTGTGGATTATGGAGATTAGTCGTCAGTCTGACATGTAGCTGCCAAATATTTTTTCCCGTTCTGTAGGTGGTCTTTTAATTCTTTTCATAAAGTCTTTGAATGAGCAAAAGTGTTTCTTAGTAGTTACCATTTCTCTATTTTTTCTTCTGTTGATCATGCTTTATCAGATTTTGAAGTCTGTCTAAGTTGCGTATTAAAGCTTCTATTGTTGACCCTATTATTTCTTGCATGACCTTTACTGTTTTAGGTTTGATATTTAGGTCTTTGATTCAATGTGAGTAAGTTTTGTGTAAGGTGTGAGATATGGGTCTTGTATCAGTTTTTTGCAGATGGATATCCAATTTTGCCAGCGCCATTTGTTAAAGAGACTGTTTTTACCCAATTTACAATCTTAGGGCCTTTGTTGAAGAACAACTGTTCATATGAGGATAGAACTTGTTGCTATACCAGAAGTAACTCTGTATCTCTTTCTAAGATATGACTGAGAATAAAATACTTGGCTCAAGGAAAATAGTTACAGCCTCTAGGATCAAGAGCGCAAACACTAAAGCAAATATAAATATGTTATGATTAAAAAAATTGATATTACACTATTAATACACTTGTATTAAGTAATTTGTCTTACGAGTCAGATCCAACTCCACGGCACTTGGCTTGGCTGGCTACTATGTATTCAGAAAGGCAAAAAACTGGGATAAGAAATGAATGTGGCCAGGAACTCTTAAAGCAAGGCTTTCACATTAGAAGTAAAGTAATTCTTATCACTGGTGCATTAAAGGTAGAATGCTTTTCGCTGAATAATTTTTTGCTATTTATGAGTAAATTGTAGTGTTACTAAATATTTCTCCTCCAAAATGGTATTTTTTTTAAGAGAAAATATCTTCTTCATAGTGGTCACATCATTTCCTGACCCAGTTTCATTACGAAACATATTTCAAGAGTAAATAAATGCCATATATGCATGCAAAAACTGGATAATGAGAAAGGAAGACAGAAGATTTGATGCATTTCAAACCGTGGAAAGAGCAGTCACTAGAAAAGGACATCATGGCTGGTAACGCAGAGGGGCACTGAGAGCCCTTCAGTACACTGGATTGGCACAGTAGCTGTAACAAGGAACTCCAACACGCAAATGATCATGGAGATAGAGCAAGACAGGGCAACACTCTGTTTTGTCCTGCCTACCCAATAGCAGCTAACAACAATAACATGACCTACTTTATATTATAACCACTGTTTGACCCTGTTACTGTTTACCAACTATAATCTCTGGGTAGTGCAGATAGCTAAGATGCCTTTTGGAACATGTCCAGTTAGGATATACCCAGAGATACCACCAAAAAAAGCGTTGGTGATCTACTGCCAAAAAATCAACCTTTGAAAACCATAAGGAACGCAGGTCTGTTTAGACATACATATGGTAGCTATGAGTCAGAATTGGCTTAACAGCAACTGGTTTGGTTTTGTTTAACTATATTTACAGTTGTGTACTCACTATAATGAAACTTTTGTTTCTTAATTTAGGACCTTATTAGTACATGTTAAAAATAAAAATAATGTGTGTCAGTAATAATAACAGTCAATCACATTTAATTGTAAATTGATACTATATAAGAAATTATAATTCCTTCATGATTTGTCTTTTTCACACTAAGAGAATGAAATACTTGCAGTCAGGTGTGGTATGCGAATTGTCTTACACACCCACACGGGATAATCCTTTGCTTCTAGTATCGATCAAATGCTGCTGATTCTGTGTTGTTTGTTCTGTGTTGCCCTTTGCATATGCTAATTTGTGCTGCAATGTCTCTTTCTCATATTTGAATCATTATTTTCAGCAGAAAATTCCTACAATTTGCTTAAATGATATTTCACATTTTATTTTTTAAAGCTGGCCAAGTGCCGTCGAGTCAGATCCGAGAGTGCTTATTAACTCTATTGCTCTAATATGGGTAGTGACTTCTCTTTAGACTCTTACAGACTTATTTATCTGCTCTTGTCTCCCTATTCCTATGTATATGTGCTTTGTAATTTTTTATAAATGTGTTGTGGTTTATCTTCAGTGTTTTCAGTTCATAGGATAAAATGAAAATGTTGTTGTTAGTTGTAGTCGTGTGGCTTCTGACTCATGGTGACTAAGTGTACAGAGAAGAACTGCGACATTGGGTTTTCAAAGCTTCCGCCTTTCAGAAGCAGATTACCAGGCGTTTCTTCTGAGGTGCCTCTGAGTGGGTTTGAACCACTAGGCTTTCACCTAGTAGTTGAAAGCTTAACCCAGGCCAATAGATAGTTTTATATCAGTCAGAATTCCTGTAGGAAGTGGCACACGTATCTTCAGGTGTTCAAAAATAGTTTATTTTCAAATTCCAGTGGTTTGGGTGGGACAAAAACGGAGCAGGAATGCAAGCCTGATGGTAGCTTAGCTGTCAGACGCCCTCGAATCAGCACGTCTCAGGGGACTGGAATCCAGAAGAAAGAAATTCTTTTAGAGAAGCTTGCCTACAGCAGAGCCAGCTTGGACAGTATACAACCGTTTTGTGAGGAACACAGACTTAAAGGCAACCTCACAATGAAAGAGCCGTTGGGGTAAATATCTTGATTCTTCTCTTGTCTTCTCTTGTCCTTTCCTTTTCTCTCCTGTCTTGTCCTCCCCTCCCTTCCCCTTCTCTCTCCTTGTTCTTTCTCTCTTCCTGCAACCCCTTCTCAGTCTTCCTTTATCTTCGTGATCTCCTGCCAAGACTCCACAAAGCTGGAATCCAGCCCCAAACCAACGGCGGTAGTGGCCCTGTGGGTGTAGGACGTACACCACAGCCTCCGGAAGAAATAGCATGCAGTGGAGGAAAGGCTTAAAGCAAATCTGAAAAGGGAAAGAAACCTGGCATAGTCCACTTTTTTTGCCTTTTAGTGTCTGTCCATTTTTGTCTTCTTTCTGAGTGATAAAAATTGTGTCTCTAACATACGGCAGCATGAAGTTACAAAAGCCACCTAATCATAAAAGGGAGACGTAAATTAGATCCCACATCCACTTGAAACTTAAAATTTTAAACTCCCTTGTGAAAAAAGGGATGTGGTGGGGAAGAGCTAATTAATGAATACGAAATATAGCTACTGCAGTCTCTGCCTACATCGTCATTCATGAATCCCTAGTTGAAAGTTACAGCTGCCTTCGACAACCATTCACGTTTCCCTCATCCTCTGCCTTATTTAAGTGAAACTCTGTACCTTGTGAATGACTCAAACCTCTATTCCTGCAGCATTCATGTCCTTATTCGTTCTTTGTCCCCTTGGTTGTTTCCCATGGATCAATATTACGTACATGTGGATACTAAAAAGGCACTCAAGGTCGTTTCCCTGAATTCTAAATATAGTATTCATTGGTCTCATTGAGTAACCCAGATTTCCCCTAGTAATCAAGATCATTTACCCCGCACAGCACAATGACCCTTTTCATTACCTATTGGTTTAGTGTCACAACAGATCAAAATGGCAGACAGAGTGTTAACTTCCAGCACTTTGGAACTATGACCATTTCCAAGAAAATATTCTTCCACTGGGCAATAAAATCTAAGTCTGTAGAACCAAAGATCTTCATGAAGGAAGACATCAATATCTATGTTCATGTCTATGTTTCTTTCTATATCCAGATATAGTTAACTCTACATTTTGATTTTTTTTCTTTTTCCTGTAGCAGCTTATTGAAGAAGAAAAAAGAAGGTCACTGCCTTGGAACCACAGACCTGCACCTACTGCCAACAAGCAATTTGGCACAATATATTGGAAACTGGCCTATGGCATGTTTAACAATCTGTAGGATATCATGCTGAAAGCAGTAGTTTAATCTGTCAGTAATTACTTTGAAGTCTTCAGCTTCCCACTCACTATCAAACTTGTCACTTCTGAGGCATGTGACATATGAATTCCATGGACATGAGTTTATTAGTACACTTCCTTTTTTAAAAATGTTGCCCCTGACCTGAGGTGATTTTGTATAGGATGCTGTAACAGTGAGGATATTGCTTTCCTAGGGTTGCCTTAGCAGAGAACAACAAAGCTGATGACTTCACAGGACAGACATTTATTGTCTCACAGTTATAGAAGCTGAAAGTATGATCTCAGGGTGTCAGCAGGGCCATGTTCTTTTCAAAGATTCTAGGAGAAGATCCTCTCTTCTCTTAGCCAGCTTCTGGTAGCCCTAGGTGTTTCTGCAGTGCTTTCAGCTGCACAGGGCTCCACCTCTGTCTTCACACGGCCCTCTATGTGCCACTCTGCTTCTTCTCTTTTATAAGGACATCACTCGTATTCGATTAGAATCCACTCTATTCCAGACTATATGTTAACTGACAACATCTCTGAAGGACTTATTTCTAAATAAAGTCATATTCAAAAGTACTGGGAGTAAGGACTTCAAAATATCTTTTTTAGGGGCACACTTCCCTCCATAACAGGGGATAAAACCTCTTTGAGTCCTCAATGGTGGTGCTGACAGGAGTACTGCAGTCCGAGAAAACACAGAGATCAGAGACAAACAAACCGAAGAAACTTGGCGCAAATTGTTTTCATTGGGAAGGGTTATCTCCTTAAGGATTTTAAGATAAATACATGTTTAGCTTTCTAAAACTATGTACTATACTGGTTTACATATAAAAGAGATTTTTTGGATTTTTAGATATTTATGGTCAAGTAACATTCTAGTTAAACACAGAGGATTTAAGTGGAATACCAAATTTTTTATTTTTCTAAGACAATTAAAAAACAGTCCTTCTCAGACTTTAAAATCTGAGAAACAAAGCATGAAAAACAGAAGATAAAATAGAAACATGGGAACTATTAAGAATCAAGCACTTTTGTTCATCCAAAGACTTTATCAAAAGAGTTAAAAGACCACCTGCAGAATAGGAAAAAAATATTTGTCAGCTACATGTTGGACAGATGTCTAATCTCTATAATCTACAAGGTACAGAAAATATCAAGAAGAAAAAGGTAAAAAACCCATTGAAGTGATGGGCAAAGGTAATAGGCAGACACTTCAGCAAAGAGGACATCCAGGCAGACAAAGGACACTTTAGGAAATGCTCACAATCGTTAGCTATCAGTGAAATCTGAATCAAAACTACAATGAGATACCGTCTCATCCCAATAAAGTTGATCATGATCCAAAAAAAAAAACAACAAGAAATGCTGGAGATGCTGTGGAGGCATTGTAACCCTCTTACACTGCTGGTAGGATTGCAAAATGTTGCAACCTCTTTGGAAAGTAATCTGGTGCTTCCTTGGAAAGCTGGAAATAGATATACCATTTGATCCACTAATCCCGCTGCTCGGAATATATCCTACAGAATCAAGGGCAGTCACATGAACAGATACATGCACACGAATGTTTATTGCTGCACAGTCCACAATAGCAAAAAGATGGAATCAACCTAGGTGCCTATCAGCAGATGAATGAATAAACAAATTATAGTACATATATTCAATGGAACACTATGCAATGATAAAGAACAGTGATGATTTTAGGAAGCATCTCACAACCTGATTTCAATTGGAAGCCATTATGCTGAGTGAAATCAGTCAGCAGCACAAGCACAAATATTATATGAGACCTCTACTATAACGACTTAAAAATAGACTCATGTACAGAAGAAAAGGCTCTTTGACAGCTACGACAGTAGGGAGGGAGAGGTTTGGTCATAGACTAGATAGTTGACAGTTACGTGAAAGCAGTGACAGCACACAGTAGAAAACAGGTTAATTTAACTGGACTGCACCGTAAACTGAAAGCCCTTCTAATCTCAACCCAACATTGCAAGGATAGAGTAGCAGGGGTGGGGATCTGGGGACCATGCTTTTGGGGGACACTGAGGCCAACTAGCCTAACTAGCCTATTGCTAAGACAGTCTTCTGCACCCCATATTAGTGAGTGGTGTCTGCGGTTTTAAAAGCTAGTAAGCTGCCCTCTGAAGTACACCAGAGGATCCCAACTCAGCAAGCACAGATGGTGACTGGGAACAACGAAGTGCTCATGAGACAGAAGGAGCCATGTGAATGGGAGACTATATCAACATGTGACCAGAAGAACCAGGTGATGCCCAGCCACCACCAGCTACAGTGGTGATGGGGTATACAGTGTTGAATCCATGTGGCACCACCAGATAAAGAGTGTAACTCAAGAACTCTACTAAAAGACCAGAAGTGACGGTCAAACAGCCTGGAGGATTCCCTAGGAGCATGGCACATAGATCTGCTGCTACCCCTGACTAGAAAACACTGCTGAGGTCAACTCTCCAGGAGAGAATGGACTGGACTCAGAGCCACAATGTGACCATAAGGTGCATGTACTTTATAGGTCTATGCGTTTAGGGGAGCCTGTCCAACTGGTCTCTTTCTAGATGGGAAAGAAGAGGGTGGAGATGAGGGGACAGGAGTTTGTTAAGAGGATGCTACAGGCATGGAATGAAAAGGAGCATGCTGTCACTGGGCAAGGAGAGCAGAAAGAGCTGCAGTTAGGTGGGCAGGCAAAATTGATTTGGATTGTGTACATTCACTTTTTGAATCACAATAAAAAAAGAAATCAAACTATTCATTGCATTGGGAAAATCTACTACAAAAGATGACTCTAAAGTGATAAAAGCAAAGATGTCACTTTGAGGACTAAGATGAGCATGACTCAAGCCACAGAGTTTTCAGTCACCTCATATGCATGCGAAAGCTGGACAATGAGCAACGAAGACAGGAAGAATCGATGACTTTGAGTTATGGCATTGGTGAAGAATACTGAACGTACCATGGACAGCTACAAGAATGAAAAGATCTGTTCTGGAAGATGTACAACCAGAATGCTCCTTAGATTGCAACTAGCCTTATATAACAATATGTGTGTAGATTTTTCTGTGAGAAATTAACTTGAGCTATATACTTTCAGCTAAAGAACAACATAGAAAGATAGTCATTTTAACAGAAAAAAAAGTTTATTAAAAGTGAGGATGATGAGACCTAATCTTACCTTCTTTGGACATGTTACCAGGAGGTACCAGTCCCTAAAGAAGGACATACAATGGAATTGCTGAATGATTAATATGTCCTAAAAGTTCCTATCTCCTGTACAATTTAATGGTATTAAAAAATTATTTCTCTTTCTCTCTTTTCTTCTGTTCTTTTTTCTCCTCTCTTCCTCTGTCTCGTCTTCTTTCTCTCTTCCTGTCTCTCTCACTCTCTCTTCCTCACTCTCTCTCCCTCTCTTTCTTTCCTTCTTTCTTTGTGCTGCTCACTTCAATTTTTTGCCTAAGCTAAAGAGGAAATAAAGGCATACGGTGTCTCTATCATATTTCCATCTTGCCTGAAATGTGTAAAATTTTAAAATATTTAGACATATTTGTAGTTTATGAAGATACATTTGATATGAATATGCTTTTTCATTATTGTTATTAAGAGGAGAACCATCAATTTTACTTAACTTGCACTTATAATCATCTGTAAGGGGAAGGATGTTCTATGAAGGGTTACAGTAATAAAATCAAAGAAACATGAGAAAACTTCTGAAATACCAGAGTTAGAACAAATCGTCTATAGCTCCAGAGAATAGGTTCTTCATATTACACTGGGATTTTTATTATTATTATTATTTAAAACTCAGAAAGCTTTAGGATGAAATTTAAACTGAAACATTTAGTTTTGAAATCTCAGGTACCCTACTGCATAATAGTTAACTGGTGGATATGAAACTGTGTTGTAAATAAGACCTATAAAATTACCTCATTTAAAACATACAAAAAGTTACACACCCTCAATGAAGATAACATTTTCATCTCCGAATTATCATAGCTTCCTTCAGTGTCCAGTCTAACTCATTCTTTTGAGTCTTTGATCAAAATCAATGCAAATCTTGGGGAAAAAAATTGAAGTCCTGGGCTACAATTCTTCATAAATTGCCATCAAAAGCTTAGTGGACACAGTATGGGCTACAGAATTGGACAGATTTTGGTATCAGTCTTAGCTTCATAACCCAGTAATTCTAGGACATCTGGCAAGTTACAAAAATTCATTGAGAATGAGACTTATCATCTGTAAAATGAAAACACAACATCAAGTTTGATGCCTGGTTCTAACATTTACCACCTATGATAATTTGGCCAAGCTATCTAACCACTCTGTGGCTCAGTTTTTTCTTTTTAAAGTGGTTAATGATAGTATTGCCTGCCTGAGGCAAATCTACCAAATGGCTATTAAGAGCTCCTTTGAAAGTTCTGAATCTGATTGTATATTAATTGTGTTATATGTGTTTTTGTAAAGAAAGCCTCTCAACTTAAAATGTTCGGAAAGATTGGACCTTCCTTTGTTCTCTTTCTGGGGTAATTTTAATATTGTTAGTCTTTTCTCTAATTGCTATTGTATTTCAGAATACAGTAGCATTATGAATTTTGTTTGTAACAAGGTTAAGGATGGCTCTAATAGTATTAGCAGCTTATCATTGTTATTCTGTAAAGACAAACTCATCTCATTTGCTTGGACTACCTACTGAGGTTTTGCACACACAATTTATGATAATTAAAATTTTATTTAGCCAAAGATTCAGTCAATTCTCCTTTGGAAAAATATCCTTTTGATGTGATAGTTGTATATTTTGTTGACTAATAAAAATAATAATGATTACTTTCACTGCCACTGTAGCTAGCAATAGCAGAGATAGTAAATAGCTCATGCTATTTCCTGAATTACATAAAAAAAAAAAATCATCACCAAAAAAAAAAAACTTCATAATAAACCCCTTGGAATAAACAAAGGAGTGCCTTCAGGATTCTTGAAGCAAGCTTGACATCCCAGAGCTTAAGAGGCAGTGCTAGGGTATGACAGCAAGTCTGTCTGACCCTGAACCCAAACTAAACTCACTGCCATCAAGTCAATTACGACTTCTATAGGACACAGTAGATCAGCCCCATAGAGTTTCCAAGGAGCACCTGACAGATTCAAGCTGCTGACCTTTTGGTTAGCAGACATAGCATTTCACCACTAAGCCACTACAGTTTCCTGCCAGGCCCTAGAGACCATATTATCAAAACACTACTCTCTAGTGAATGGTGCTTAAAGTTCAAGAAGCACCTCAATATATAAACATGTTACAAAGAAATTATGTACTTTAGTTATAAAATCTCCATCACTTTGTGCTATTTTACTCTTTCAGCATTCATTTACCTCTTCTGGGGCAATCTTGATTTCCTTTTCAGTTGTACTTCAGTCTTTTCTTGGGTGGTCTTAGAGGGATTGTCAGTCAAGATGGCCTGTCCTCTGTTGGGCTCTTTGTTAGAACCCAGTAGGTAGAACCTCTCTGTCCAGATGAATCTCAGAGACAGCCTTTCACTTCCAGTAGACCATTTTTCTATAACTAACAGATTTGCAAATCTAGTGCATACTGGAGGTCTGACTACCAAAAAGCAAGGTTTTTTTTTTTGACAATTTTCAATATATGTAAATACTGAGTAATAATTATAAAAGATATTCTGTAATCATAACTTATTTTGGCATAAAAGTAAAAATCTGACAATTTTCTGTTAAGATATTGTTGCTTAATAATTTGAGATATGGAATGAAGGAAAAATATGGCTTTAGAAGTGAAAGGTATAAAACTAGAACACTAGAATGAGTTATAATCTGGAAGTAAAAGCTATCTTGTATGGAAGTGTGGACTTTCATCTGGGATGCCACATAGTACATTGAAAAAGTGCCATATTTAATGCATGCACTAGTTCCTTTAGGTCTCTATATTCTTAATGTAGCCCCTAGACTATCTAGTAATAAACTCTGACTGATAGACTGAACCACAGGAAATTTACAATAGAGGAGAAAATTGCCTCGAGTAATCACGGAGAATTTTTACCTCGGGTTTGGCTGATGTTAATGAGTAGTGAAAAGATCTTTAATGATATCATGTGATGACTGAGCTTCATAATTAGTATGGTCAAACTCTGTAAATCACTGCAAGGCCTCTAAAGGGAGACGAGAGGGCCCTTGATTAAAGGAGGCAGGCTTCGGCAGATCCGCAAGACACCTCCAACTGTGTAAGATTCCATAAGTATTCATGGGTGAGCCTTCAGTACATCGCTTAAAAGGCTAAGATGCAGAATTTCTGTGAACAAAGAATTCTGTCCAGTGGCATACAGCTCTGACTTCTGGAAAGGTATCAGCAGTTTTTATTTTTCCCCTTCTGCAATATGAATTTATGCAATAATTCTATCTACAGAGTATATAAGAAACACGGGTGGTGCGGTGGTTGAAGAACTGGGCTGCTAACTGAAGGGCTAGTGGTCCAAACCCGGTCTGTGAGGAGAAGATGTGGCAAGCTGCTGCCAAAGATTACAGCCTTGGAAATTCTATGAGACTGTTCTACTGTGTCCATCAGTGTTGCCATGAATCAGAATTGATTTGATGTCAAGAGAGTGCAGGGTAAACTGAGTAGACGATTTTTTGTGTGTGTATGGTCAACAGCCAGAATGCTCCTCTATGCTGTGTTTTACTGGCCATTGATGACTTTGAAAGATTCACAAATGACTCCTAAGCACACTACTTTTGGTTGCATGTCAAATAATATTGACCTGACAGGATCCGACTCGATGGCACTTGGCTTTTAATAGGAAAATGGTGACCTCCTAGAAACAGTTTTTGAGTGGAAGAAGAAAACCTATTTCATCATGGCTGCAAATGTTTCCTGTGGCCCCGGACATTTCTCTATGCTTTTGGTTTTAAAACAATACTGCACAGATGAGATACAATAGAAAGAAAATTAAGTGCAAGATCATAGAATAGTCACAATGTTTTACTTTTAAATTTTTCTACAAATAAGGTATAACGTATTAAGATACTTGTTCACCTTTAGTTCTGCTCTTTAACATGCATGAGTATATAAGCCACATAATTTTTTTGTTTATGTAATGAACTAATGAATAAATTTTGCAGATTATTCATGTTATTGCATTTTTTTAAATATGGGAAGTTTCATAAAAATATAGAGTACCTAAAGAAACCAGGGTGGCATAATGATTAAGTGCTACAGCTGCTAACCAGAAGGTCAGCAATTCAACTTCATGAGGTACTCCTTTGAAACTGTATAGGGCAGTTCTACTCTGTCCTATAGAGTCACTATGAGTCAGAATCAATTAAGCAGCAACAGGTTTTTTTTTCTTCTTTTTTGGTAAGGAAATATTGTGTCCTTTTTGAGTCAATGTATGTATTAGTATAAATATAAACTTACAAATAACATCAACTTTTCTACAATATATTACAAGCAAAAAGAGCAAGTCACTGGCTGCATGTTGAAGATTATGTTATTATTTTAGCAATATCTTTGAAAAGGATTTACTTTGTCAGCCCTAGTAAAAAGTATACAAAAACTATTGAAAACATGTCCCTTTACATGTGTTACTTGTATTCTAAGTATCTTCATTTGCCCTGGAATCCTACACATGATATATAGATTTGTGGATGAACATCACATCTTTGTTTGTAAGAAGTCTTGGAAGAACTTACTTCTTTGTAGAAGTAGTGTCAAGGCTAAGCCTGCCCAGTTAGTAAGTGGTCTAAAACAAAACCTTGTGACTCCTCTGAGAGGACAAATATATCC
This sequence comes from Heterohyrax brucei, assembly GCA_028571685.1. NCBI lineage: Eukaryota > Metazoa > Chordata > Mammalia > Hyracoidea > Procaviidae > Heterohyrax > Heterohyrax brucei. The sequence continues at coordinate 95,431,794 of CM053146.1, forward strand.
TGAATGGGTCATGAAGGAGAAGTAATTAAGCTGGTCTCTGAAAATCACAGTTATGAGCCAAGGAAACTAAGTTATAAGATTGTGTTAAAGATTTATTTTTTACCTAGTCCACAAGTTCTGGTCAAATAGTCCAGAAAATTATATGATTTGGAGTTGTTCTTTAGTTGTGTAGACACCTCTACCATTACAAAAGAGATTAAATAAATAGTAGTCTTTACATAATAAGGTAGGCAGCCAACTGATTTCTCTAGTGTTACCTTCTCTAAAAGAAACTTTATTATATTTATAGCTAGCAAACTGTCAATTTCTCAAAAAAAATAGGGGTTAAAAAAACAGACTAGCTATATTAAATTGTATAGTATAAGTTACTGTTATGCAAATGTAAGAATGAAATTTCTGGATATTATGATGGACAACAGTCATAAGTTAAAATAACTTAGCACTACTTATTCAGGCACAGTATATATAACAGTTAATCAAAGAGTAACAACTTTTTTATAAGTAAGATCTCTTATAGCTTCCTGGTGCAACTTGTCATAGGAGATGAATTATCTCCTGGTTTTGAAACTGTAAACACAGTGTCACACTGCTAAGAGTAATGACTGCTAGGAGAGTAATAAGATAAGCCAATGGGGTATTTTCAAGAATAGAAGAGTCCAGAGCAGTTCTCATGCTAATAATGAACTGTTATTATTCCCATTTTTCTTTTACCTTGTCAGGTATTCTTAATTTAGGACTTATGATCTTCTTTTATCAGCACCCAAGATTAGAAATTTTTTTGGAATTTATGTTTTACGGAGACATTGTTTTAAGTTTTTACACATCACAATTATCTTTCAATTAAGACGGGAAAAAAATCCTAGTTTTTGAGGTTTTAACAGATTATTTTGAGAATAGCCAAGAACAAATTTTATTCTTAAAACTACTGTACATAAATCATTATTTTAGTTTTCTTTGCATTTTTGTGTCTGACATCATCTGATGAGAGTACTTTACAGATTTATAAGGCTGTATTCTCTCTGAGTACAGGAATGGCTTGCTTTTGCTCATAATTAGTTCCTCACTGTCTTACATACTACTTGGTAGGTACATAACATGGCCATGGTGTATACTTCTTGAATGAATACACATCCGTAAAGAGAACTGGCAGTATAATTTCAGAGGTAAATCAAAGAATTTATTAATTTACCCAGAGAGAATAGTTTTAAAATAGTAATTTTTAGTTTTCCATTGCAAGACACTATTGTGTCTTGTACCTTAAAATAGATATATGACTATTGACATTTTCTCTGTTGAAAAACTTGCCCAAGCACATCTCGCTAAATTAGTAAAGCTTTTTATTAAGTCTGAGCCTCAACTTCCCCCACTTCTCTGTCAGTCTGGCATATTGTGGGGGCTTACATGTTGCTGTGATGCTGGAAGCTGTATCATTGCCATTCCGATACCACTTGGGTCACTCTTGGCAGCAGGCTTCAGATGAGCTTCTAGACTAAGACAGATTAGGAAGAAAGACCTGGCAGTCTACTTCTGAAAAGAATTAGACAATGAAAACTTTATGAATAGCAGTGGAACACTGTCAGATATAGCACAGGCCAATGAGTCCCCTGTATCAGAAGATACTTGAAAGATAAGTGGGGAAAAGCTGATTCAGAAGAGGATTCAGAAGAGGATGTAAAACCGAGGATATCATTGCTGATGTTAGATGGATTGTGGCAGATGGCAGAGAAGACCAGAAAGACGTTTTCCTTCATTTCATTGACTGTGCAAAGGCATTTAACTATGTAGATCATATAAATTATGGGTAACCTTGCAGAGAATGGGAATTCCAGAATACTTAAATGTACTCATGAAGAATGTGTATACGTATCAGTGTCTGCTTGTTGCAGACACTGCATGGTTTAAAGAAAGGAAAGGTGTGCATCAGGGTTGTATTCTTTCACCATACCTTCTCAATCTGTATGCCAAGCAAAAAAGTCTGCGAAGCTGCACTGTATGAAGAAGAATGAGGCATCAGGATTGGAGGAAGACTCATCAACAACCTGTGTTATGCAGACAACACAATCCTGCTTGTTGGAAGTGAAGAGGATTTGAAACACTTAATGACGAAGATCAAAGGCCACATCCTTCAGTAAGAATTGCACCTCAGCATCAAGAAAACAAAAATCCTCACAACTGGATCAGTAAGCAACATCTTGACAAAAGGAAAAAGGATCGAAGTTGTCAAGGAGTTCACTTTTACTTGGCTCCACAATCAACATCCATGGAAGCAGCAGTCAAGAAATCAAAAGACACATTATGAAAATCTGCCACAAAGGACCTTTTCAAGCCAAGCCAAGTGCCGTTGAGTTGGGTGTTGAAAAATAAAGATGTCACCTTGAAAGCTAATGTGTGCCTGACACGAATCATGGCATTTTCAATCACATCATATGCATGCAAAAGCTGGACAAAGAATAAGGAAGGGAGAAGAATTGATGCACTTGAATTGTGACGCTGGAGAAGAATGTTGAATGTACAATGGACTACCAAAAGAACAAACAGGTTTGTTCTGGATGAAGTACAACCAGAGTGCTTCTTGGAAGCAAAGATCGGGAGACTACATCTTACATATATTTTGGACGTGTCATCCAACTCGACGGCACTTGGCTGGCTGGCATCTGGCAGAATCAGTCCCATGAGAAGGAGATCATGCTTGGTAGAGGGGCGGGTCAGCAAGAAAGGGAAAGACCATCAGTGAAATGGATTGACACAGTGCCTGCAACAATGGACTTAAGCATTAAAACAACATTGTGAGGAGAGTGGGGCCAATACGGCAGACTAGACACACATATCCTCAATTCCCTCTGAGAACTAAGATGTAAGATGATAATTGAATGGAGCAGTGTGGACATCTGGGGAGCCCTAGGGTCTGCTGTAGGTTGCCAGATTGGACCAGCTGCCAGTAAGTGGGTAACCACCTCTCTCAAAGATCAGGCAGAGGCACACTCAGTCCAGCTTCTGCTGACTCGCTGTTTGGGAGGACTACAGGTACTGATGTTTTCTTTGTTATCTGGGAGACAGGGGCTGGGCATGAGACAGCTAATATGCTCAACTGCAGAGCTTAAGTGAACAATGTATAGCACAGCAGAGAGGCTGTGCTTGGGATAGCCACATTTTGAGAGCCTGGGTGTTGCCTGAGGGCACCACTGCCCTCTACCCTTTCTTTCATCAGCTGTGCCATAGAATTTGCTGTTTCATGGTAGGAAGGACAGCTCAGGTGAGATGCCATCTTGGTCGGCTGGGAGGCAGAGTCCCTCAACAGGAGGTCTCAGCAGGAGTTAATTCCAAGCTGAGAAGCAATACCTGTTTCTCTAGAACTTTCTAATATTCTTGGAAACACTAAGTGGAGAAGAAGATAAATCATTTTATATTTCTGTTTTAACTTACTGTTTCCTTGAACTGCCTGAAAAACTCAAGAGGGAATTTGAGATAAGCTATGCTCCACAGGGATTTGCCAAGGTAACCAAATCAAACCCTAACTTGTAGTATAGGGCCAGGATCTAAGGATGGTAGGAAATATGGCCTTATAACTCTGAGTCTAGCTTTGGTAAGATCATATGCATCAGAAGAAGATAAATACAGTTTTCGAGGAAACACGCCTTTCTTCTCTGAATAGTGACACTATTGCTATTGAAACTCAGTTGAAAACATACAATATCCTCGTGACAACTTCTGAGAATGCCATATTTTACAAAAATTGTTGAGGCAAAATTAAAATTTATATAAAAATTATGATTTGGTGACATTGCTAGATATTTATGATGTGGTGTGAGAACACATGGAAATTTGAAAAAAATTAATAAGCTGAAGATACAGTCAGCTACACAGAGTTGTTCTTTTTCTTTTATTTTTTGATCATTGTTTAGTCAATGACCAGTATTATATCCATCCCTATGGATAAAAGATTGAGGTTATCAAGAATTTCATTTTACTTGGATCTTTCTCCCATAGAGCGAGACAATACCCACAGAAGCAGCATTAAAGAAATTAAAAGACAGATTGCCTTGGGCAAATTCACTGCAAAACACATCTTTAAAGTGTTAAAAAGTAAAGCTGTCACCTTCAAGACTAACGTGCAACTGATTGAAGCCTTGGTGTTTTCAATCAGCTCATATGCATGCAAAAGCTGAACAAAAAGTAAGAAAGACTGAAGAACTGATGCTTGAACTGTGATGTTAGCAAAGAAAATTGAATATACCACAGACTACCAAAAAAATCTTGGAAGAATTATAACATCCTTAGAAGTAAGGATAGTTAAACTTTATCTTACACACTTTGGACATGTTACCAGGAAGGATCAGTCGCTGGAAAATGCTACCATTCTTGGTAAGGGAGAAGGTTAGTGAAAAAGCAATGGCTTTCAGTGAAAAGGATTGACACAGTGACTGCATCAATGGGCTCAAGTATAACAACAATTGTGAGGATGGCCAGGACCGGGCAGTGTTTCATTCAGTTGTACACAGTGTTGCTATGAGTTGGAACCGATTTTATGGTGCCTAACAACAACAGCAACAATATATTATAAGAAGCCCTGGTGGTGCAGTGGTTAAAGTACTCAGCTGTAAATCAAAGGTCAGTGGTTTGAATCCACCAGCTGTTCTATGGGAGAAAGATGTGTAGTATACTTCCATAAAGATTTATGGTTTGGGGACACCCCAAGGGCTAATTCTACTGTATCTTACAGGGTCACTAAGGGTCAGAATCAACTTGATGGCAATGGATTTGATTTGGTTTGGGTAATATATATCACACTCATCAAGGAAAGAGTGCATGTTGCCACCGGAAGTGTTTGAGGAGGCCAAAATATTCTCATGTGTTCAAAGTCATAATTACTAACTCTATAGACTAACTGTTGAATATATGGATCACTTCTTTCTAGTTTCTTATGCTACTTTTTATTGAAATAATAAGTGAAGTAGAGTATATTGGCTAAATCAGGAGGGATAGCTGCTCAAACCAGACTGCCTTGCTAAAACAGACTGTTAACCAAGCATAACAAAAATAACTGAACAGTCCAAGTGATGAGAACAGCAAAAATAAATCCAATAAAGTGTGAAATTAAAAGTTAAGCTGAGTAGCTAAAGTGGGCATAAGTGGATTTCTTTTTAAAGCACAAACTAAAGCCAATTAAGTCCACCAATTTGTTAACAATAAACACATTTTGTATACTTCTGGTGATGCATTTCAAAATCTCCCCGTAAAAACTGAGGATATAACTGTGATATTTTTTGCAGCTGTTTTTGAAGCAAATATCCAAAGCAGAGTTAGGTTATAAAATACAAAGTAATACACACATTTCCTCAGTTTCAGGTAAAGTAGGCTCTCACAATGCTTCTACAACACTGTGAAGGCAAGGAGGAAAAGGAGGACACCCACCTCTCTAACTGAGCTTAGGTGCGCTGGAGTCATGCATGGTGTCCGGAGCGTTGGAACAGGAAATGATTTGAGGAGCCAAAGACATGCTGGAATCAGTGTGGTAGCCTAATTCCTATAGAGGTTCATGTAGAAAACACTTCCAGTGATTCTCCAGTTTTCCCATTATGAAATGCCAGTGACAGAGATCACTAGCTTACTTTTTGTAAATCAGTAGTGACTAAAGAGCTAAGCACAGCATAGTGGTTAAAAGTGCAATAACTATATGAGTTTCTTGGAAAAAGTTACTAATTACGTCTTCTGGATTTTATCTTCCCTCTTCATAACATGATATTTATAATACCTGTGTATTATTGTTCTATAAGCCTTAAATAAAATGAAACAGAAAATAAAATATTCTTTATATTGTGACTGACATTTGAGTAGCCAAGCCAAGTGCCGCTGAGTTGGATCCAATTCATGGAGACCTAAAATACATGTATGCCTGGAATTTATAATACCTCTTTGTGTTATGTGTTAAGTCTATTCATATGTATATATATTTTTTATGGCCACAAAAATATAGACAATGTAAGTTTGTCAATTCAACATTTGTTTTCATTTGTACAATTCAGTGAGACTAATTTCATCAATGATGTTGTGTAACTGTCATCAGTATTGGTCGCCAAATTTTCTATCACCGTAAGAAGAAACTCTTTACTTCTCTAACAACGATTTCCCCTTCCGCCATTGTCTTCCACCTGCAGTAGTCACTATTAAACTCTAATCCCTATGTATTCTAAGTACTTCACATTAGAGAAATTGTACTTGATTTTTGTTATTGATGTTTCACTCAGCATAATGCTTTCAGGATTTATCTACGTAGTACCATACATGCATCAGGACTTTGCTTCTCTTTATGACTTAGTAATATGTCAACACATGCATGTGTCATGTTGTGTTTATACATTCATCTGTTGACATTTTCATTGTTTCTACCTTTTGGTTGTTGTAACTAGCATCTCCATGAACACTGATGTTTCTGTATTGCTGCTTTTGTGTCTTCGGTATGTACCTAAAAGTGGAATTGCTGGGTTATATAATGCCAACTGTTTTTCATAGTGGCTGTAAACTTTTCAAAGAAGCTCCTGGGAGACTTTGTGAGTACAATTCAAGACGGCATAAGTGAGAAAACACTCAGAAAGTATTATTTTCACCTGTCCTCCACAAGGTACAAAACTGGATTTTCACTTCTGATTGATTTCACATTGATTTGAATCACTGAGCCTCCTTATTTGAGACTATTCAATTTCCATGTTGTTGCTGGCATGGTAATTATTTTGATTTTATTGCCTTGATCTGCATGACTCTCAATTATTCACCACCTATACGGTCTCTGGTTGCCTAGTGATTAAGTGCTACCCCTGCTAACCAAAAGGTCATCAGTTCGAATCTGCCAGTTGCTCCTTGGATGCTCTGTGGGACTGTTCTGTTCTGTGCTATAGGGTCGCTATGAGTTGGAATCGATTCAACAGCAGGGGGTTTGATTTTTGGTTTATGGTCTCCATGAGGTAGAATCCACCCAGTGGCAACAGGTTTGGTTTGGGTTTTTTAACGGTGTGATAGTTCTTGGTTTGTAACTATTAGCCATTTTACCATTATGTAATTCTACTCTTGACTCAAATTTCTTTCATGTCTTCAGCATTTATCTAGCAGAAGACTAGACTTTTTAAATACCTAGCCTCAAATTACTGAGTCAGATAACTTCAAATTAATGAACCAAACCAGTTTCTTTTCCAGCAAAAAATTCTAATGTCTTTGTTTATGCATAATGAATACATGACATGATTCTTACAAATTATGTATCAATATTTTAAAGAAGGTGGAATAAAAATATAAAATATGATTTACATATATTACAATAAAAACTATGCCTGCCAACAGCTTAAGGAAGGAATAAATTAAGTTTAATGAGAATATTTTGTGGTACAGTTTAGCCTCATGCTTCTGTCATTTTACTTATTAAAATTTGAATCTGTATATTTTATTAATATTTGATCAATGTAAGCATTACAAGTTTCTCTCATAAATGTTGCTTTTGAATAATGTTAAATAAAATAAAATTTGGTGAGGAAGAGCAAGGCATATTGTGTAGGTGCCATAAGAATGACCAAGCACTTTAGGAAGGGAAATATTTTAAAAGCAAAAATTACACAATAAACAGTCTTAGAAAGTATGCAAGATATCTCTGCTAAAACTAGAAAACAATGCTGAGATAAATTAAAGAGGACCTAAATCAAGGGAGAGATACATCAAGTTCATGGATTGAAAGTCTCGTTATTGTTAAGATGTCAATTCCCCTCTTTAACTGATCTATAGATTCAATGCAATTATCACTCAGAATCTCAGCAGATTTTGTGTAGAAATTAACGAACTCTAAAATTTTATGGAAACACAAAAGACATAGAATAGAAAGAAAAAAGAATGAAAACCAGAAGAACAAAGTTGGAGAACGTATCCTAGACCATCACTAAAAGCGACAATAACTGAGACTCACTGCGACCCTGTAAGACAGAGTAGAGTTTCAAAGGAGTGCCCGGCAGGTTCAAACTGCCAACCTTTTGGTTAGCGGCTATAGCTCTTAACCATTATGCCGCCATGGCTTCCACCTGAGACTTAGGTAGGTCAGTGGAACAGAACAGAGGCTCTAGACACAGACTCCTTCAATCAGTATTATCAACTGATATTTAACAGAGCTGCTAAGGACATAACAGGGGGCGGGGGCTCCTTTGAACAACTGCCAAACGTTTGAAGTTGTTGTGTATGTATTATTTATTGCTGTGTAAAAATTTTCCCCCAAACAGATTAGCTTAAATAAAGTAAACAAAAAGCACATAAATTACCTCACAAAGTTACTGAAGGTTGGGAATTCAGAAGTAGCTGGCTTAGGTCTACTGGCTCAGGATCTCTTAAGGTTACAGGCAAGCTGTCAGCTGGGCCTGTAATCTTCTCACAACTCAGGGGAGGCTGAAATGTTCACTTCCAAACTTACACAGTTTTTAACAGGCTTTAGTTCTTTGTGGTGGTGTGGTGATTAAGCGTTACTGCTGCCAAACAAAAGGTTGGTGGTTCAAATCCCCAGGCTCTCCTTGGAAACTCTGTGGGACAGTTCTACTCTGTCCTATAGTGTCACTATGAGTCAGAGTTGACTCGATGGCAGTGTATTGGGTTGGGTCAGTTCTTTGTGAGCTGTTTGCTGTGTTATTTTTCATGGGGCAGCTCATACCATCTAAGCATGTTTGCCCTAGAGTTAGCAAAGAGAGGTAGACAGACAGACACACAGACAGATAGATAGTGAGAAAGTCCAAGAGAGATGCCTCAGTCAGTTAGAATCAGAGCAATTCTGCCATATGTTGTATGCGATTGGTCATAAGGAACAAATCTGGCTCAATAAATAAGACGACAACACCAGGATACCAGGAGGTGAGGGTCACTGAGAATCACTGAAGATCGTTGATGATCATTTTAGAGACTATCACAGGAAAATACATGAGGAGATGAACATGTGTGAAGCACTCGGGATAGTTTCTGACATAGCAGGAGTACTCTACAAATGTTCCCTATTCTTACTATGCTTGAATCAATTATTTCGGTATTTGGCGACCCAATAGCTTATTCTGACTCATAGCAACACTAGAGAACTTCCCCATGGCACTCCCAAGGAGTAGCTGTTGGATTCAAGCTGCCCGCTCTTGGGTTAGCAGCGACAGTTCTTAACAACTGCATCAGCAGGGGTCTGTATGATAATTAAGATATTATTGTTGTGTTTGTGATGGATTTGTAATCATATACATCTCTTTGTAATCACTTGGGGTATAATTAGCAGTTAGATGCTTCTCCAGTATTGAAACTTCACTGAATTTGATGTTTTTAACATAGAGAAATCACTTTAGTATTTAATGTAAAGTTCTTAGAGTGTTATTATTGAATAAATACATGGAATGTCAATTCAGTGTCAGAGTGAGTTAGGAGAACTGCCCTCATAATTACAGGCTGACAATAATTGCATCACACCGTATGCTGAAACTTTTATCTTTCTAGACTTTGATAGATGATGTCATGTGGCTGTTTCTAGTTTGAGTGTCAGCAAGTAGAGCCAGCGTGCCAGGTGCAAGCTGAGATGGTGTTTCAATACACAACAAATTAGATGCCAGTGTCAGTTCTTTGCTTCCTCTGGGTCGGCTCATCTTTCTGACATTGAGCTGTTACTGGCTCAGTGCTCTGCTGATCTGAGGTCAAAATAAATAGAAGTCATCGTAGATGATTTGGGCTGGACAGAAATCTTCGTGCAAAAAGTCGTTAATTTTATTGCTTCTCCCTTTGAAAGTCAAAATCATGACCTCTTAGAAATTTTCGTAGTTGACTGAATTAGTTTATAGCATGTTTGAGTTTAATAGAGCTACTTATTAAAGGAGGGATTCACAAGACTTTAGATTTGAGGATAACTGGTCCAATGTTAAGTGAAGAGCATCCATTAGAACTGTAGCTGTGTTAATAGCTGTTATGGGATGTAGTGTACAAGCAGATTTTCATGCTAATGTGTTATTGGGGGATGCCTTTCAAACGAAGAAAACATGGGAGGAAAGGAAATGAGTCATAAGGGCATGCAAATGAAATACAAGATAATCCAATCTCAAGCTGGCTACTACCTCCAAGAAAATCCAGTTAGCAGCTTGGTTATGCAGAAAATCACAGAAGCAGAGTAAAACCAATGCTCATTGAATTGTCCCATTTCCCTTCTCTCCTTAGGCAAAATCCATCCTGTCTGGTGTTCACTTCTCCATGTGCCTGGTGGCATCTGGAGAAAGATAGAGCTTTGACTGTTACACAATTTTTGCCCCTGGAGCCACTGTAAATCCAGTGATGCTGGTGATGGAGAAGATGGAAGCCTAGTCAACCTCCATATAGCTGTCTGTGTTACACAACTGTGGCTTTAAGACTAGGAGACTGTGGGAACTACTACTAGAAATCGCTGGCTACCAAGTAGGGCAATTAGGTGAAGTCTGGAAGTCAGGTGATGCTAACCTAGTCTATGGAGTGCATAAAAATGGATCTACATACAAGATGTGTATTTATTTAGTCTGAGTGGGAGACTTCTACCGAAGTCAAAGCAACCAGATCATCCCATCCCCTAGTCCTTACTCTGACTAGGAAAATAAATGAGGTTCTTAGGACAATTTGGGAAAGAATTTTGCAAAAAGTTTGCAATCTTTGGCTTCTCAATCTCTTGAGTATATGAAGCCAAGCCAGCCAAGAAAGCTATCAAGTTAAAATAATTTTTCAACATAGAGTTGTAAAATCCTGTTGAGGAGGACACACAGCCTCCTGACCTCAGGTATGATAATTAAGAGAAGACTACTTGAAGAATTTGAATATTGCTGAAGTTTGAAAGCTACAAGCATACATGGAGTTGTATTCTCATGCTTGGAAAAAGTAACAGTTTGTAGCAGTGAAGGAATGAACTCATTTGGGATAGGACTCCCACAGTTTGAATCCACTAGGCACTCCTGGGAAACCCTATGGGGCAGTTCTATTCTGTCCTGTAGGGTCATTGTAAATTGCAATCACATCACCAGAAATGGATTTTTAGTTTATAGCTGTATCTGTATTATATCTACATGTTTTTAATCTTTTGTGTTTACCTTTTGTTCTTATCCTTGTCCCTGCTCTCTGACCAGACCACTTGTTCTAAATGCAAAGAACCCTGTCTGGTGCCCGGAGTCATCCTGGATTCCATAGCCACTTCACTTGATTGCTACTGGAATTCTCCTCTTCAATTCTCCTCTTCCATCTTAAACTTCAGGGTCTGCTTTTTGCTCTGTGATGCAACAGCAGTAGGTCACAAGGACAGACCTGTAGTAGAGTATACCTAGAAAAAAAATTTGGTCTGTTTTTCATCTCTGAACTTCAACACTGTGGACCAAAAGCCGTAACTAATTTGGTCTTATATCCCCTCAAAGTACACTATTATGGATCCTTCCCCACTCTATTATTAATCACAATAGGCAAGGAACTTGGGAAAAGCCAAATCAGAGGGAAGCTTTAATACCCACAGACTTTCTGTTGCATTTATATTTATGACTGACTCTACAGCTCCTTGTCCTCTTACATCTATGTGATGTTTACTCACAGATATGACTTGGCTGTTGTGTGCATTTGGTATTCACTGCGGTGTTTTAAGAACAAATGGAGAGAGGGACAGGTGTAAGCTGCTTTAGTCCTCTGGTGCTGCTCTCACAGAAATACCAGGAGTGGAGAACTTTAAAAAGAGAAAAGTTTATTCTTACGAAGTCCAGTAGATTATAAATCTGAATTTAGGATGTCCACTCCAGGGGAAAGGCTTTCCCTCTTTGTCGTTTCTAAAGGAAGGTCTTTGTGTTGCATCAGTCTTTGTTCAGCAAGTATCTTGGTGCAGGACCCTCAGGTGGGAAGGGTGCACTCTTCTCCTGCTTCTCTTTTCTTGATGGTATGATGTTCCCAGCTCTGCTTGCTTCCCCTTTCATTTTATCTCCTGTAGGATAAAAGGATATAAGGTGGCACAAATCACAGTCCAGGGAAACTCCCTTACCTTGGAGAAAGGAGGTGATCTTAGAAAGGGATTTACTGTCCCACCTTAATGTTCTCTAACATAAATTGTATCTAGTAGCCACAGGCAGAGATTAGGATTTATAGCACAAGAAAATCACAAAACGGAGGACATTCTCAAGATATTGGGAATGACAGCCCAGCCAAATGGCTACACATGTTTTTAGAGGACAAAGTTGAGTCTATGACATGAGCCAGCTATATTTCAGTGTTCCCCCGAAGTTCTTAAATTTTTTCTTGCATGCTTTTCTTCCCATTTATATTTGGATAGTGTTGACTTGAGAAACACAAAATCACAGAATTCTGATTTTACTTTGCTTTTGGGAGTATCTTTTACTCTGTACATATTCAGTGAGTATAAAATGCTGATTACCATATATTGAATCCGAACTGTACCTATATTCATAATTAGGTTTAATTCTTCTGAATGAATTAACAGTTTCATGAAAGTACACTTTCTTATATATAGAGGTTGCCCATATATGTCTAACCTTACCAGATTATCTTATGCAGCTTAGCTCAATAAGTCAGATCAGAAAATGTGTAATGAAAAGTAGCTGTCCTACGTACTTTATATATCATACACATATGCATAAACATATATACCTGATTTAAATATTATGTAAATGGCAGTAAAAAATTGACTGAAAGGGGTTGTTTTCTTTTTCCTTTTAACTTACATAATTCATATTGCTTGAAGTAAAGGTTTCCTCATTGATACCTTTGTTTTTCTCATGGATAGTAACTAAACCAATTCAATATTCCAGCAACCTATCCAAAGTTAATGATTGGTGCTGTTGTGGTTAGGTTCTGTTAAGTCAGTTCCCACCCATAGTGCCCTTATGTACAAAGCACAAACTGTTGCCTGTCCCGTGTCACTCTCACCGTCATTGCTATATTTGACCCATTGCTGAAGCCAGTGTGTCAATCCATCTCACTCAGTGTCTTCTTTATAACTGAACCCTACCATACCAAGCACCATGTCCTTTTCCAGGGACTGCCCCCCATGGTAACATGTTCAGAATACGTAAGATGAAGTCTTGCATCCTTGTTTCCAAGGAGCACTCTGGCTCTGTTTTTTACAAGACAGAGTCACTTGCTCTTCAGTAGCTCTTGGCATATTCAATACTCTTTGTCAACATCATAATTAAAATGCATCAATTCTTCTTTGCTTTTCCTTACTCATTGTGCAGGCTTTGCATGCAAATGAGGCAATTAAAATACAGTTTGGGTCAGGTGCACCTTAGTGAAAGTGATATCTTTGCTTTTTAACACTATAGACAGATCTTCTGCAGCAAATTTGCCCAATGCAATAAATCCTTTGATTTCTGGAGTCCCACGTACCTGGCCATTAATTGTGATCCAAGTAGAATGAAGTTCTTAACAACTTTAATATTTTTCTATCTATCATGATATTGTTTACAGATGCAGTTGTAAGAATTTTTGTTTTCCTTATGTTGAGGAGTAATCCATACCAAAGGCTGTAGTCTTTAGCCTTCATGAGTACATGCTTCAAGTCTTCTCCAATTTTAGCAGGCAAGCCTGTGACATCTGCATATTGCTAGTTGTTAATGAGTATTCCACCACTCCTAGCGCTATATTCTTCTTCATATGGTTCATCTTCTTGGACTATTTCTCAACATACAGATTGACACAGATTTTTCCTAATTTTAACACAGTGTCCCATTGTCTTGTTGGAATGACTGCTTCTGAGTCTATGTTCAGGTTCCTTATGATCACAATTAAAAGTTCTGAAATTCCCATTCTTTGCAATATTATCCATAATTTGTCATGACCCACATAGTCATATGCTTCTGCATCGTCCATAAAACACAAGGAAACATCTTTCTTCTACGCTCCACTTTCAGCCAAGTTCCGTTTGACACTGGCAGTGATGTCCCTCGCTCTACATTCTCTTCAGAATCTGGCTTTAATTTCTGGCAGTTCTCTGTTGATGTACCGCTTTTGAATTGTCTTCAGAAATTTTTAAATTTTGTGTGATAATTTCTGCTTCTGTTGGATCATCTTTCTTTGGGATGGGCACAAATATGGACCTCTTCCAGTTGGTCGGCCAGGTAACTATTCCAGATTTCTTGGCATCCATTTGTTGAAACATCTCCATTTGTATTCTTGCAGTTCTATCGTGCAATATCTGGCATTTTTTCTATCACCAAGGCCATATTTTCCAAAAGTTGCTATTTCTTTGTTTCCAGCTCTTACATTCTAATTACCAGTGATTATCGATGCATCTTGATTGCATGGTTGATCAGTTTCACACTGCTATAGTTGGTAAAATTCTCCCATCTATTCTGGTATTAGTGTTTGGTGCATAAATTTGAATGATAGTCATATTAACTAGTTTCCTTGACAGTGTTATGCTTCAGGATATGAAGTCTGACAATTAACTCATCCTAGAGAAAGTGCTAGGAATGGTGAACTAAGCACTGGCATCGGTGCATAGCTTCCCAAGTGCAGTACTTCAAGGGTGACCATAGTGATATTCAGCAATGAGGTATGTAGCACTTTTTCTAGTGCAAGTTCGTGAACTTAATTGTCAGATCTTGTATGATGACAGTGCTGATGGACATTCCAGAAAAAGAGTTCCAAAATTGCTTTACGGGGTGGAGTAGGCGCTGGCCTTGGTGCATGGCTTCCCACGGGGAGTAATTTGAAGGTGACAATAATGATATTCAGCATTCAGGTGTGTCATAGTACTTTTTCTAGGAGGGGTTTGAAAACTTAATTTTCAGACCTGAAATGTTCTTTTTGACGACAAAGGCAACAAATAGCATTCCTGCTCAATTATCACTCCCAGTTTAGTAGACCATATGGTTGCCTGATTCAATATTGGAGGCACCAGTTCATTTCAGCTCACTAATGCCTGGGATATTTATGTTTATGCATTCCATTTCATTTTTGATAACTTCCAATTTCCTTGTTTCATATTTTGAAACTCCATGTTCTGATTATTAGTGACTATTTGCAGCTTTTTCTTATTTTGAGTCATGTCACATCAGCAAACAGAGGTTCTGAAAGCTTTAGTCTATCCAAATCATTAAGGCTGACTCAATTTTAAGGAGGTAACACTTAAGTTCCCAGTCATATCTTGAGTGCCTTCCAACCCGAAGGGCTTGTCTTTCTTAGCACCGTATCAGAAAATTTTCCACTCCTGTTCATAACATTTCTGCTGGGCAATTTTTTCAGAATACGCTGCCACATTCTTCTTTCAAGTCTGGAAGCTCTGCTGAAACCTGTCCTTCATGGTTGACCCTACTGGCATTTGAAATACTGGTGGCAGAACTTCCAGCATCACAGCAAAGTGCAAGCCACTGCAGTAGGACAAACTGACAGACATGAAGGAGTTAATTATGAGAACCTTATTAATTAACTATTAATTAATACGGATGAGAATCTTAAATAATGTTGTTTTTCTAATGTCAAACTTTTGAACATTTAAAAATAACATTTTTAGATTTGTTTCTACTCATTTCCTTCATGCCCAGTGGATATTATTTTCAAATTACGCTCTCTATTCTTAAATTAGGATTTAACTATTTAACTACCTTAATTTATTTGGATAAATCAATCTTATTTTCTAAAATATAATTAAATAATTTCTTTTGTTTTGTTTGTCATTTCTCCCCTTCCCAAAGATGAAAACAAGAAACCAAACCCATTGTCACTGAGTTGATTCCAGCTGATAGCAACCATATACGGCAGAGTAGAACTGCTCCTTACAGGTTTTCCAGGCAATGGCTAGTGGACTCCAACTGTTAACTTTCTGTTTGTCAGCCATAACTCTTAAAGGTGCAGCACTTAAACACTGTTCCACTATGGTTCCAGAAGTTTTTTGGGGTGGAAATAGCTAAAAACATGTCTCAATAAATTTGTTAGGATAAAACATCACTAATCAGCTCTAATTTTGCAAATCAAGACACATTTCCTCCTGAAGTTTTACAGGCTTATGCATTTATTTTGAAAACTAGTGGTTTCGTGGTTAAGTGCTAACTAAGGCTGCTAACCAAAAGGTCAGCAGCTTGAATCCACTATGTATTTCTCTGGAAGTCTGTGGAGCAGTTCTATTGTCCTATAGAGTTCCTATCAATTAAAATTGACTCATTGGCAAAGGGTGTGGGTTTTGGGTACTCATTTACTAACATGTTACTGAACAATTTACACCATAAAAACTAATTATTGTACTGCCAGTATAAATCATGTTCTTCAAACATATGTAGGTTTTATCTACTTGATGAAAAATATTATAAAAAATTTAATATTCATGAACAAAGTAGAATTAGAGCTGTCTTTTAATTCCTGATTAAACCATGGAAAGCTCTAAGAGTGGTTTCTCTAATAAATATTTGATGAAAACAGTACCATAGCACTTTGATTGAAACTAATTGACAATTACCAGGAATGCAATGAACTAAGCTGTTTCTTCTCATTTTGAGTCGTGCCACATATACAAATGAAGTCCCACAGGCCTTACTTCATCCACATCATTAAAGTTGGCTCTACTTTGAGGAGACAGAACTTCCCAGGTTATATTCTGAAAGCTTCCAACCCTGGGGCTCATTTTCCAGCACTGCATCAGACAACGGAAACCCTGGTGGCGTAATAGTTAAGAGCTATGGCTGCTAATCAGAATTTTGGCAGTTCACCAGAAGGTGGGCAGTTCAAATCCTCCAGTTGCTCCTTGGAAACTCTATGGACCAGTTCTACTCCATCTATGGGGTTGCTCTGTTGGAATACACTAGACAGCAGTAGGTTTTGTAATGGGTATGTCTGACCTTGTTCCTCTGTGATTCATGAGATTTTCACTGGCTAATTCCTTTCAGACATTGAGTGTTTGGTCCTTCTTTCTAGTCTGTCTGAGTCTAGAAGCTCAGCTGAAATCCGCCCTCCGTGGGTGACCCTGCTGGTATCTGAATAGTGGTGGCATGGCTTCCAGCATCATAGCAACATGCAGGCTCCTACTGTAAAACAAACTGACAGACAAGTGGGAACAAGTAAAGATGTTGCCTTGAAAACAAAGGTGCTCCTAACCCAAGCGACAACATTTTCATATATGCATGCGAAAGCTGGACAATGAATAAAGAAGACAAAAGAAGAACTGATGCCTTTTAATAGTGGTGCTAGAGAAGAATATTGAATGTACCGTAAACTATCAAAAGAATAAGCAGATCTGTTCTGTAAGAAGTGTAGCCGGAGTGCTCCTTGAAAGCAAGGATAGTAAGACTGTGTTTCACACACTGTGGGCATGTTGTCAGGAGGTATCAATCCCTGTAGAAGGACATCAGCTTGGTAGAGTTGACGGTCGGCAAAGAAGAGGAAGACCCTCAAGGAGATGGACTGACATGGTGGCTGCAATGATGGACTTGAGCTTAACAAAGACTGTGGGCACAGCATGGGACCGGGCAGTGTTTCACTCTGTTGCGCATAGCGTCACTGTGAGTTGGAACCAACTCAACAGCACCTAACAACAAAAACAACGATGAGCTAAATTTCTACAACATAAAAGATAAAGGATTTAAAAATGAAGATTCTCCAAATTTTTGTTTAAAAGCTATTTTATCTGTGCAATAACTGTATGAAATACCAGCATATGAAGAAACATGAAGAAAAGGTTCATAGAACAGAAATGATTAAGACAACTGAATAGTAAACTTTATTTACTGAAATACTATGTTAATAATCATACAGTATTGAACTTTGACGTCGAGATGAAGTGTTGTCGCATCCAGCACCACAGTGAGCAACACTGGGAAAAACTCATGTCCGAGGGAGACAGGAAAGGGGATGAGCAAAAACTCACTCACATCACACAAGATAAAGTTGAGGCCCAGTGGGACCTAGGTCTCTGATGGAGAGCAGTGGCCACCGTCCCTCCATAGGAAACTTTATTTATAGGGTTACAATCAGGAGGAGGTGGGCGGGGCAGTCTATTTTGCCAAAAATGGTTCCAATGGTACCGGGGCATCTCATGACTGACCGATCCATACACGGCAGTATCATCAAGGCACGAGGCAGGAGAAAGAGGCAAAGGTCAGGCTTTCTCAGAGGCTTTATCATACTTAAGAAAGGCCTAAACATTTGTGCAGAAGTATCAGCAAGGTGGAAGTTAAGAGGAAGGAGAGAGAGACAAAGGTCAGGCTTTCCCAGAGGGTCCGCCATGCCCAAGACAAGCCTAAACCCACATGAGTAAGACAATAGGTGGCACAGCACATTCCTAGCAGCCCTCAGCACAGTGTGACTCCTAGAGTTTCAAATTTATATCGCACACATTGTATACTACCAAATTGTGTTCTTTGCATAGCATGTAGAATATCTACCTTGTAAACGGAGCTACACTTTTTATACCCCAACATCATTTATGTTGTAAGGTATCAGGCAGGATGAGATGGATTGGGGTTCCAAAGACTTGGATTTCATCCTCAATTTTTGGCTAATTGCATAAACAAACAACTAACAACAAAATCAGGGACAACAACAAAAACCTAAACATTTGGAATACTGTCTTTTCAAAGTCTGACATCGTTAAAATAATGGGGTTTGTCTCAATAAATAAATTGAAAGAATGGAAAAGGAAAATTATGTCACTATATATGCTGTCAACTAATAAAATGAAACCAATACAACTGGACAACTTTTTAGAATTTTTACTAGTAAGCAGAATATGTAGAATGTTGACTAAAGAATAAGTCCAGCTATTGTTTCCTGCTAGTGTGGTACATGATGCAGTGGTAGAGAGCTATGGCTGCTAACCAAAATGTCAGCCATTCAAATTCATTAGACATTTCTTGGAAACCCTCTGGAGCAGTTCTTTTCTCTCCTGTAGGGTTGCTATAAATCAGAATCGACTTGACAGCAATAGATTTTAATCTGGTATGTAATTAGAAACAATGCCTACCAAATTACTTGAAATATGCAATATTTTAAAGTAATGTGTTTTATACTATGTCTGGGAAACCCTAATGGTGTAGTGGTTAAGTGTTAACAGCTGCTAACCAAAAGGTTGGCAGTTCCAATGCACCAGGTGCTCCTTGGAAACTCTGTGGGGTAGTTCCACTCTGCTCTATAGGGTCGCTATGAGTTGGAATCAACTCAAAGGCAATGAGTTTCAGTTTTTTGGGTGATACTATGTATGCTTTTTTGTTATACTATGTATAAAACCATTCCCAACAAGTTGATTCCAACTCTCCATATACTATATGCCTCAGAGTAGAAGTGTCTTCCACAGCGTTTTCCATCACTGTGATCTTTCTACTATGCTTCTGGGTGGAACTGAATCACCAACCTTTCATTAGTTGTCAAGCACAAGGTATTGGTTCATATATTGCATATACACATAATATTTTAATTTAATTTAAAATATAGCATAACAAATATAATGTGGCACATATAGCAGTATTTTTCCTTAGGGAGGAAAATACGTCTAATAATCATGGAAACACTTCAGCAATGAAGGACTAGTCCAGAAAAGACTAAAAAAATCACGTGTACACATTTGTCAAAACGTTTTCATCCTTCTCGGCAGACACAGTCACTGATGGTGTTGTCATTTTCTGAGTCACCAACTCTGTCAAGGAAAGTACCTCTGCCCAAATCTTCACTTTTCAGAGGAAAGGGAACTTGCTGCTATGAAGGAAAAACAATGCTGAAGCATGTGATGACATCTCTACACTCCCCACAAGGTGTGTCCTACTGAGGAATGACCTTGGTTTAGTAAACTGGGTGTTTCTGAATTACCTCTTCTGTATTTTCTCTTCAGGAAACCCCTGGCCACAGAAGCACCAGTTTTCTGCTCATATACATGAAAAGCAACACAGGAAGAACTCTGCTCCTGCTAGTTGAAAGCAGTTTTACAGAGTTTGTATCCTGAGGAAAAGTATTAGCAAGCTCACTGGGCCTCAGAACAAAGCTTCATTTACCAATCAACATTATTTGCATTTTTACCTCTGGCCATCTGACCTCCCACTTTCATATTTCAGACAGTTTCGAACTCTGCTGCATTGTCATAGGGTAAAACTAATATAACCCAATGTTTTATACTTCACTGTGATAGCATTAAAACTCCTACGCTCAGTTGACATCATCTGTCCGATTATCATGGAGTCCCTGCGTGGTGCAAAGAGTTAACACTCCGGGCTGCTAACCAAAAGACTGGGACTTTGAGTCACCCACAGGGACCTTGGAAGAAAGACCTGGAGATTTACTTCTGGAAAAACCAGCCATTAGAAACAGTGTGGTGCATAATTCCACTCTGACACATCTGGGGTTGCCATGAGTCAGAATCTTCTCAGTGACAGCTAGTAGTAAACATGTGTACTCATGTCCTAAGGCAGCAGTAACAGCGTACCACAGAGTGGTTGACTTACAACAAGAGAAATCTATTGTCTCCTTGTTCTGGAGCCTAGAAGTATAAATGCAAGTTCATTTGCTCTACAGGAAGATCCTTTAGTTCCTTTTCTTAGCTTCTGGTCGTTTCTGGTAATTCTTAGCATTCCTTGATTTGTAGATGCATAAATCAATTTCTGCCTCTGTTTCCACATGGCCATCTTCCCTCTCTGTCTCTGTCCGTGTCCCTTCTCCTACTTTTATAAGGACACCATGAATACTGGATTAGGATTCACTTTACTCCAGTATAACATCATGTTAAATACACTTGGCCTGGCATTTTCAAAGACCTTGTTTTCAAACAAGGTCATTTTGTAGATACTGAGATGTACAATTCAATTCAAAAGAGGTGTTTTTTGTTTTTGTCTTTGTTTTTGTTTCATAAACAGGTCAAGGACCTTTGGATAGGTATCTTAATATCAAGACTGAGTCAGCTTTTCCCTTGACCTATACTTCCCTTGCAAACCTTGGTGACGTAGTAGCTAAATGCTATGTATACTAGCCCTAAGAGTTGGCAGTTCGAATCCGCCAGGTACTCCTCGGAAACTCCATAGAGCAGTTCTACTCTGTCTTACACAGTCATTAAGAGTCAGAATTAGCACAATAGCAGTGTTTCACCTTTTTGTTTTGTTTTGTTTTGTTTTGTTTTATCCTTTCCTTACAGTTTGAGTGATCTGTTCACATTGTATCACATTTGCTCTCCACCCACTTTCCCCCTCCTAGTTTTTGCAATTTTTTAGCATCTTTGTTTCTATAAGCTGGTTTCTTGACCCTCATCATAAGACTTCTGTATTTCTGATATCTTATCTACTGCCTAGTAAAGTGTATGATTAACACTGGTGTTTATGATCAGGAGTGTAGCGGATAGAGCTTATTTACATATGGATTGGATACACTTTCTCTGGGGAGTTTTTATGTCTAGATTTGGTTTTTGGCTAAGATAAGCCTTCTAGAATTTATGATAATTGTTCAAATTCCTAAACGCCTTTTAGAGATACCCGAAGCTTAGTTTCTTCATTCACAGCTCGCAACTGTATCAATGAATTTGGCAAATTAATTCAGCCTGTATTGTTAGTACAGTCAAAAACAAGCAAACAAAACATCCATTGTGTTAGACTTGATTCTGACTCCTAGAAACACTATGGGACAGAGCAGAACTGCCCCATAGAGTTTCCAAGGCTGCAATCTTCAGGAAAGCAGACTACCTTGTCTTTCTCCTGAGGAGTGGCTAACATTTTGGTGGCAGCCTGAGGCCTAAAAAGTTGGCTTGGTACTTTTGATTTGAGCTCTCTGAAAACCAAGATTCTTTACACAGAACTTGGTGGTGTGGTACAGGCTGGAGACAGAGCAAGATCAGTGTGCGTGAATAAAGCCTTCCTAAAGCTTTCTCATGGGAGGTCTTTCAGAACCTCACTGCACACTATTCCCTTTCTCTTACCACACTGCATCAGGTTAACAAACAATTGCTGACAAGCTCTGAGCAATTGCTTGGTTGTAAAAAGTGCTCAACTATCACTCAGGGTGTTGACAGTGTTGTGAGGTTAATTTTAGCAAATTTGAAATTAGTTTTAACTCTCCTACAGGAATAATATGCTTGTGCCGCACACTCCCTCTTCCCCTACAGCATGAAATGTATTAATTGTTGCTTCACATATTTGTTCCTTTGTAACTGTGGGTCTGATAATACATAGTTTGTAGTAACTTGTCAGCACTGTTTGTTGATTACAGTGTGTGGTGGTCAGGATTATGTCAACTTGGCTACTCTATGTTTGGCTGCTGTATTAAGTGGCAGGGCGGGATCTGTCGTGGCTTCCCACCCCTCAGCTCTCATCTCTCCGCCTTCCACCGCCTACTGCCCGTCTGCTCACGTAGCCAGCAGCTATTCCTTGCTTTTGGTGTCTGGTTCCTGAACTTCACTAGCAGCTGTTGGATTCATCAACCCTTACAGCCAGCACTTGAGAGTCCTTTTCCCTGACCTGCTGATCTGGGTTCGCCAGCCTCTGCAGCTCCGTCCAGCCGCCAGCTTGGGATCCGACGCTCTACACAACCATTCATCTAGAACTCTTGTCTCTGACCTGCTGACCTCGGGTTCACCAGCTCCTGTGGCCATGCGAGGCTTGTGCCAGGACTTGGGACAAGTTTCTGCAATTTCATGAGCTGTTTCCACTATCTATCTATGTATCTATCTGTCTATCTATCTATCTTTCCTTGTACTTTATAAATCTTTCCTTGTACATACATGTGTTACTGGTTTTGCTTCCCCAGAAAACTCAGCCTAAGACACAGTGAGACAGAATTTGAAGCTGGGTTCACTGAGATCCCTGGAGGGCTCTGTTGTTGAGTCTGGTTACACAGCAAAAATATCCCCACGTAATCAGCCCTGAAGTTCTGTATTATAATTGGGTTTCCTGGTTTTGACATGTTCCGTGCATACCTGTTAATGCTTTCCTTTTGCTGTTTTTCTCTACCTACAGGAAACAGAGCCACCACCTATGGAGGTGCTCTCTTGAATTCAAATTCCTCTCCATCTAAGGTTTTTATGTTGCCTTTCCTATATCCATGATCACTCTACTCTTAAAATCTTAATTATTACTAGTCTTGTCCATTCTATGGAAAATACAATCATATCTCTTCTAAAACTAATAAAAACTAGAAACAAAAACTTTTGATCTTCTAAGTCCACAACCCTGCAATTGAAAAGTCAAATTCTTAAAGACACCTAGAATTAATTAACTTGTCTATGCTAAGACAGGAAACCCTGGTGGCATGGTGGTTAAGAGCTACAACTGCTACCTAGCGGTTGGCAGTTCAAATATACCAGCTGGTTCTTAGAAACACTATGGGGCTGCTTTACTCTGTCCTATAGAGTTTCTATGATCTGGCCCCCATGGCAGTGGGTTTGGTTTGTATGTTAAGACGACTATGTTAATATCAGAAACTAGAACCTACAGATTTCTGCTTATTGGAGGACTATGTTACTTTCAAATTTTCAATTATACAACCTTTAAAATGGAAGAGTTGGTGGTGCTGGTGCTTCATGAGATATTGATGTCCTAGCCTGTAATTTCAAATATGTATAGTTAAATCATTCTGGCTGTATTCAAAAAATTCACTGAAAGCTTTTACCTTTATGCTGCCCTCCACAAGTCCAATTATTTATTAATGAATCAATAGGGATCACACTTACTGCTATAAATTGAAGTTTATTCTACATCTGATTTCTATGTCATTTCAGTCCATCCGTGCAAACTTGTATGCATCTTTGTTTCATGTGAAGAATTCCTAAAATGTTTGCATGTCCTCAAAATATATTGAATTTAATTTGATGACATTTAATTTGATGACAATGTGTTTGTAAGAACGTAAAAAAATCATCTGGACAAAAATTAATGTAAAGTCATCAGAAAAAATAGAGATGTTTAAATTATTGCAAACATTCTTAAGCAACAGTAAATAATACCAACATGCTTAGTATTGAGGAATTAATTTAAAATAAGCTTAAAATTCCTTCAGAAAAATGTATTTCCTTTCTATATCAATTAACTTCTATTTTTTCAGTTAAACCTTTTAGCAGACTCATAAAAGAGCAGAGTGATTGATCGAATTCTTTCAAAAAAATGTGTAATTTAAGCCACATTTTCCTTGATCAAATCTAGGGATTCATATCAAACGTAAAAGGTTCTTACTGAAGTTTTCAAAGGAAACTGATTCCTAGAGCAAGGGTTACAATATAATTTAGCTTTATTTCTTGTCTTTTTAAAGAACTAAATTATCTTTGAAATTTCTATATTTTCCTATAGCTCCTCAGGGTCTTCCAGTTCCTAAATTTTTAGAAAGTCAAGACATTAAGGGATAAATATCCTTGGATTTTTTTAACTCTTCTTGAATACTTACTTCAAAGTATAGAAGCTATATTGTGACTTCCTAATTCACATTCAAATCTGTCACACACCCAAAGCATACAAAGTAGTATTAAAGAAATAGAAACAAAGAAAAGAAGTGAATATAAGTGAAACCAAGCCTATGGGGGAGGGCAATTTTTAACATTAGAACTATATAGAAAATACCACTTTAAAACATTCTGATTTTGCTATATTTGAGTGCCAAATTCATTTCTCCTAAAAACTACATGTATGTTAATGCCAATTTCAAAACACTGTCTGAATTGCATATGGCCCAAGTAGTGTCCCACTGTAGTCCAAGCAGTTCCAATCCATAGTGACTCTAAAGGACAGAGTGGAACTGGCCCTATATGGGCAGATGGATTTCAACTGCTGATGGATGTGAACTGCTGACCTTTAGGGTGGCAGCTGAGCTCTTTAACTACTAGACCACAAATTAGGTTCTGTGGATTGGATTCCTATTTGATCCATCCAGAGAGACAGTGGCCCAGATTAGTTTCTTTGTCATTAACACTTGCAAACTAGAGAGAGCTGCACACACATCACAGCTGAATAGAATCCTCAGTGACAGTTGACCCCTTTAGTAGAGCATCCTCTACTAAAGTGTTTAAGGTGTAACTGCATTGACTTAAAGTACTTTTTCTCTCCCACTTCTACTTTTCCTTCTTTTTATTTTAATAGGAAGTTGGTCAACTAAGTTTGTGAACTCATCCTAGGAAAATGTGTTACATATCTCATTGCTGAATGTCACTATGGTCACCTTTGAAGTACACCCTTTGAGAAACTGCACCCATGCCAGTGCCTAGTGCACCCTTCAAAGCAATTTTCAAGCTCTTTTACTGGAATGACCATCAGAACTATCATCATATGAGGTCTGACAAGTTCATGAACTTGCCACCGTGTGCTGATGTTGGCAGCACTGTACAAACAATTCAGTAAGGTTTCATAATCTTGGTGCATCAGTGTTTCACAGCTGTGTTCATGTCGACACATGGTGGTGTCTTGCTGAGTGGAATTTATTATTGTTATGTGTTTTTGTGTATCATTGCAAGAATGTCAGAGCTTGAATTAGAACAATGAACAAACATTAAATTTCTTATTAAACTTGGCAACAGTGGAAGTGAAATCAGAGACAGGTTAGCCCAAATTTATGACAATAATGCCATAAAGCAAACAACAGTACACAAATGGATTAAATGTGTTTCTGAGGGGAGGGACAGCGTCACTGACGATGAGAGTTTAGGGCAACCAGTAATGAGCAGAACTGATGAAAACATTGCAAAAATTCATTGAACTGTATGTCAGAATTGTCAGCTGACCATGAGAAGCATAGAAGACCAAGAAATATTGATAAACAGAAAAATCTTAACCGAAAATCTTGACATGAGAAAGCGTATGTAAACATGGTCCTGCAGGAGCTCACTGATGAACAAAAGGAAAGGAGAATCAAAAGTTTGCCAAGACCTTTTGGAAAGGCAAGATGATGTTTTGGGCTGCGCTGCCACGGTGATGAACATGGGTGTGTGCATACAACCCCGAAACAAAGAATCAAAATGAACAATGAAAGTCAACCAGTTCTCCATGACCAGAAAATTCCATCAGTCCAAATCAAGAGTCAGAAGAATGTTGCTAAATTATCATATCAGAGGGATTGTTCATTATGAATTTGTTCCACGTGGGTACACAGGTAACTAGGTTTACTATTTGGAAGTGCTGAAGAGGCTGCATGAAAAAGTTAGATGAAGACAACCTGAACTTTTCACCAACAACTCATGGCAAGAGTATCACAACAATGCACCAGCTCAGGCAGCGCCGTCTGTGAAGGAGTTTGTAGCCAATATGCAAATAACTGTATTAGAAAACCCTAGCTGTTCACCTGATCTGGCTTCCAGTGACTTTTTCTTTACCCAAAGATAAAGGAAATATTGAAAGAAGATGTTTTGATGACATTCGGGACATCAAAGGCAGTATGACGATAGGTCTGATGGTCATTCCAGAAAAAAAGAGTTCCAAAAGTGCTCTGAAGGTTGACTTAGTTGCTGGCATCAGTGCGTAGCTTCTCAAGGGGAGTGCTTTGAAGGTGACTGTAGTGACATTCAGCAGTGAGGTATGTAGCCCTTTTCCTAGGACGAGTTCATGAACCTGATTCTCAGACCATGTAAATTCATTTTGGTTTTGAGAAATTATTTTAATTCTCCTGGAATCCAAATTTCTGGCTTTTTTTGGAGTTGGAGTAACTCATAGAGTCCATTGTCCTTAGGTGTCCTTTTTGGAACTTGAACATTTAAAAAAAAAAAAAAGCCTGGTTCCTACCAGCCACTTTTGAATCAAGCAATGGTGTAGATAAACTAATGAGACCCTTTTGCCTTGGACATTCTGCTCTTTTGAAAAATTCAGTCAATTTCAGGAAACATATTCCAAAAGTTAGACTGAGAGCTGTGTTTAAGATAAATCAGTAATTTTTTAGTTGTTCTTTAAGACAATGCTATATGAATATCTTCCTTATCACAACTTTGTTTATTATGAATTCTATTCTGATTCATTTTTCCATGGCAATATTGATGAGGTTTGCTATAGTAACGTTTCAAGGTTCTCTCATCTTTGGAATATTTTTATTTCTATTTTGATTTGCAAATTACATATTAAATAAAACAATATATTTCTATTATTGGCTTAATATTGTTTTTAATAGTTTACATTTTCTAGGCTCTCTTATGATTTCTATTTAGATCCTCCCTAAGGTTCATTGGAAACCCTGGTGAAATACTACAAAAGGTCTGCAGTTCAAATCTGCCAGGCAGTCCTTGGAAACTTTATGGAGCAATTCTACTCTGTCCTATAGGGTCGCTGTAAGTTGGAATCCATTGGACATCAGTGAGCTTGGTTTGATTTTTTAAGGTTCGTGATGACCTGATGCCACCTGGATAAACATATCGGTGTGAGATGACAGGGTCTGAATAAGAATGGAGGGGATTTGTAGGGTATGGTTGACTGCTTACTGTACTATAGTTTATAAATGTTAAATCCTTCTAAAGCAATTTATTTTTTAAAATTTGTACTCCTGTATTAAAAGTAGAACAAACAAATGCAAATGACATGATTAGAATGCTTGAAATGGAATTATATATCAAAAATAGATAAGTAGAGCCCTAGTTATGCAGTACTTAGAAGCTGTGTTCACATCTGAAGATCCCAGGGTATCTATGTTGGAAAGGGGAAAATTAACACATAATACATTGAGTGTCAGTTAACTATGCATATTTTACTTGAATTAATTCTTTTTTGTCCCTTGCAAGCTAGCTTTGCAGGGATTGTTTTCTTATCCACAAAATGAATTATATAGCTACCATTAGACGGAAATGCATATTCTCCTTATCACCACCTTACTATCTGTGATCTTTCTTTTTAACATTTTTATATAAAATATGCCTCATAACTTAAATAAAATTACAATATTAACTTTTCTGTAGTAGCATTCTGAACATTCACTAAGATCAGAAGTATATATATTAAATTCATAATTACGAGTGTAAACGATTTTAGGTAAAATAATTTCTATAAATAATAAAGACCTTAAAATTGCAAGTTATAAAAATTTAAATTTTGAATGATGAATTGAATTCACCAGCAATATTAACATGAAGCTGGAGGTGGCTATTGCAAATAACCCAGGATACTCAGAACATCTTTCCTTGATTTTGAAAAAGCTCTAATTGAATTGCTCTTCAAATATAATTGCAATACAAGGCATTTTTCTGTATGCATAAGAAACATTGACTCACAGTCAAATCACACTTAGCCATATGGCCATGAGTAGCTTGCAGCTGACTGTTTTACATTACAATCAGTAAGGACACATTTCAAAGCCCTGAAGTGGAAATTTTACTTACGATACATCAAATTTTTAGTTTTGATGCATCCAAATCCATATTTAAAAAAAAAAAATACATGGATCTTTCATATTTCCAAATCTATATTTAGGAAAAAAATGAAGCTTTCATCATATGAATATTACATATGGTGCCCTTTAACATGTCTAACTACTATGAGAGTAAAGTATTATTGAAAAAGGGGTGATTGAGAAGTATCAAAATACATTTGCAAGTGATTTAGACATAATAGTCTTTGGATGCAAGAATAGTTCCTACTTACAATGCTTATGTATAAAGCTTTAGAAAGCTGATTATATGCTTATGGATTCTTGTCTTCCTAATTGTGACACACAATAATACATTTCAAATGCTGTCTAAGAAAGATTGTAAACCTTTTACTCTTGAAAAAAAGAAGAGCTTATTTAAGTGTTATAATATTTATTTTCCTCTTCCTCATAGTTTCCTACTGCTCTTATGATTGAAACAAGACATCCTACATGGAATCTGAGTAGGAAGAAAAGAAATTTGAAATGCATATGAAGGGGCAGGTAAAGATTTTCTAAAACAAAACACAGACAACAAAGATCTTTGGCACCTTACTTTTATCAAGTAGTTGTTTACTGCAGTAGAAATCTCCAGAAGGGTAAGAGGGAACATGGGAATCCTAGTCAAGCAATTCCTTTAGTGAAATCCGTGAAAGGCCTCATTTGGCCTGGTGCCATATTCAATAATCATACATATGGGTAAAGGCGGTGGCTAAATAATCAATCTGAACTGACACAGATGGCTTTCCTTGGGTTACACGTTTGGCAGAGGATCTCATGCTTTCCCACACCCAAGGTAGTAGTAGTGAGGGAGATGGCTGAAGAATGGATCACAGAGATACTAATAATATCCACAAACCCCAGAAGTGTATCTGTTTCTTTTACCTACCAGAAAGCCATGGAATTTCCCTTTCCAAAGTCCTTCCTGGGACCTTGTTGCATATTCACATTAGCTGATTTCATGAAGTTGATCATTAATGTGAGTCACCTCAATAGCATTAATTCTCATGTATGGTCTAGAGACTTCATCAAAGACACTCAGTTACTGGGGAAATTCTAAAGTTTTGGAGGTGATTTCTCAGGAACTGGGGCAAGGACAAAATTGCTGGATAAAGTTAATTTTAAACTTCTTGAAGAGTTAAATGAGTAGGACCATAGATATAAAAGTAGTTCCAGTATTTCACAGCTCTGGTAGCACAGTAGTTAAAATGCCTGGCTTTTAATCAAAAAGTTCTTGATTTAAACCACCAGCTGCTCCATGGGAAAAAGATGTGGCAATCTGCTTTTGTAAAGATTACAGCATTAACAACTCTTTGGGGTTAAGTCTACTCTGCCTTGTAGGTTCTCCATGAATTGAAATAGAATGGACAGCAATGGATTTGCCAGCTTGTTGAGATTGCTTACATCTCAAATTGAAAACAAATGGTTTTGGAGTCTTCAACAGATCTTCAGCCAGGGACCGAGAACAAAAACCAATGTGGGTTTAAACCAGAGAAGGAGAGGGGGAGCAGGAAGCAGTAAGTATTCAACGAGAAGAAACTACTTAGTTTTGAACAGTGCCATTAACTGATTAATTACCAAAATGAAGCCGGCCCTTCTGCCCTTCTCTGTTTATACTATGGAATATATAGCACTTAAAAGTATAAACAAGCAAAAGTATCATGTTGCTTAATTTATTATCTTAGTTCTACCCTGGCCCCTAGGGTCATCATGAGTCGGATCCGACTCGACGGCACTTGGCTTTGACTATATATACTGACTTTTGTTCAGTCATTCTTTGCACTGGAGTAAAGGCACACTTTTCAAATTACAATTCTACTTTTATCATCTCCACATTTAAAATGCTTGTGGCTTCTTATCATTTTTATGATAAATAACAAAAATTCTTCACATGTCCTACTTAGACCCACACTCTGTTGCCTACTTTTACATTTAAACCTCATATTCTTTCAGTCAAGCCCTCCATACCTACTCCAACACCAGGGTTTTATCTAGAATACACCATCAGACAGAACGTTTGTCCTTCTTTCCTTGGTTATTTTTTCCACCATATGTTATTCTTAAGAACTTTAATGTCCCTGATACACAAATGTTATTCATTCTGGTGTTACTATTGTGGTGTTTGAGCTGTATTATTACTTTGTACTTACAATCTCCCCTTTAAATTAAGTCAAATTTAAGTTAACGCATTTATTTCAAAAGGAAATGTGTCACTATTATGAAAAAACAAAGCAGATCAAATAAAATCACTTTCCACAAATAGTATTAAATAGTTAAAAGTATTTTTAAAAATCTCAGGCCTTTCTAGCTACACCTCAATCTTAATCTTCCTTTACTGAAGGAGATTAGGAAACAAAAGAGCACAGTATGTTCAACTATGACATTTTTCTTGGTAAGATCAGAAGATCTGAAATAAATGAAAGTAATACTTTTATAAAGTTATCTAATTTTTAACTTAATTAAAATTTAATTGCAATTTAATGCAGGGTCTAGGTAATATGTGAAATAATCATCTGTACTTGCAAATTAATTTTTACCACTAGCTGTACCAACATTAAGTATTTTATGGAGAATTATCCATTTACTATCTACTGCCTGTATTCAAATAATAATTTTGTAGCATGCACTGTAGTTAGCCAAGCTGTCTACTGCTGAAAGAATGAAAAGAATTGTCTTATAAGAAGTATAACTAGAGTACTCTTTAGAAGCACAGATATCAAGACTTATCTGACGTATCTTGGACACATTGTCAGAAGGGATCAGTCCCTGCAGAAGGACATCATGCATGGTAGAGTGTCAGTGAAAATGAGGAAACCCTCAGTGAGGTGGATTGACACAGTGGCTGCAACAATGGGCTCAAGTATAACATCTGTGTTTCATTCTGTTGTGCACAGGGTTGCCATGAGTTGGAAATGACTCAGTGGTACCTAAACAACTCTGTCTCTTTCATTATACTGTAAGTAGTATAGAGATAGAAAAATTTTATACCTTTTTGCTCACTAATGTGACCTCACTTCCTAAAAGAATACATCTACATAAACCCAGCCAAATCCAGTGCTGTTTTGGAGTCAATTCCAACTCCTAACTACCCAACCCCAAAACCCAAACCCACTGCTGTGAAGTAGATTCTGACTCATAGCTACCCAACAGAATGATATAAAACTGTCCCATAGTTTTTCCAAGGAGCAATTTGCAGAGTTGAACTTCCTGCCAACCTTTTGCTTAACAGTGTAACAATTAACCAAGATTCCATATTTTCATGCTAAAACCAAAAAAACAAAACAAAAAACAAAAGCAAACCAACAACAACAACAACAAAACAAATCTACTTTCCATGGAGTTGATTAGGACTCACAGACACAGTAGAACTGCCAGATAGAATTTCCAAGGAGTACTTTGAGGACTTGAATGGCCAACTTTTTGGCTAGCGCCTATAACACTTAAGTACTACACCACCAGGGTTTCCATATTTGCATAGAAAGCATAAAAGGTGTCCTTGCATCTCAGACACCTGGTACTGCTCTAACAAAATACCATGAGTAGAAGGCTTTATAAAGAGAAATTTTATTGTCACAGCCCGGCAAGCCACAAATCCATTTATGAGTTGCAAGTCCATTCAATAAGAGAAGCTATCACTGTCCAGTAGTTACAAGTCCATTCAACAAGTTATTACAGTCTGGTGGGCTGAGTCCAAATTCAAGGAGAGCGTCTTGGCACAGGAATCTCAGGTCCAAAGGACGTGCTCTGCTCTCAGTCGTGCTTTCTTGGTGGTGTGAGAATCCCACCTTCCTCTGTTCACTTCTCTCCCTTGTATCCCACAAGCTTGTAGCCTGAGTCCTGCCTCACTAACAGAACTGCAACCCATTGCCCATCATCAAGGTCACAGAGGTGGGATTCACAACACATGGGAGGAATGGCACCATATTGGGACACATAACAGAGTCAAATCAACACCTATATTTTTGAAGGGACACACTTCGATCCATGACAGCTTGTTTACTTAAGTATTGAATAAATAAATAAAGATTATTAGGTTATTGGCAATCAAAGATACAGAATACATAGATCAAGTAGAGAAAGTAAATCGTGGTGGAAATGGGAAATCCATTAAGGAATGGTTAGGAGAATAAATGCCTACAGAGGAAAAGTCTTAAGGTAAGAAGGAAAACAATGAAAGATTTCATGGAAGCAGTGGAGTATACTGTTCATTTACCTGTTGTCTTAGTCACCTAGTGCTGCTTTAACAGAAATACCACAAGTGGGTGGCTTTAACAAACAGAAGCTAATTCTTTCACAGTCTAGTAGGTTGTATTAGTCTAGCTGAGGTGCTCAGCTCCAGAGAAAAGATCTGGAAGAAGGGCCTTGTCACTAGTCTTTTCCTGGACTAGGAGCTTCACTGCCTGGGTCCAAAGGAGGCACTCGAATTTTTGGCACTGCTTTCTTGAAGGCATGAAGTCCCCCCTGTCTGTTCACTTACCTCTTCTATATCTCAAAAAAGACTGGCTCAAGACACAATCTAAGTTTTTCTAGATTGAGTCCTGCCTTA
The DNA here is from genome assembly GCA_028571685.1 of Heterohyrax brucei. Lineage (NCBI taxonomy): Eukaryota > Metazoa > Chordata > Mammalia > Hyracoidea > Procaviidae > Heterohyrax > Heterohyrax brucei. The sequence goes on from CM053146.1 coordinate 95,464,588, forward strand.
TCAACATAACTGCTGCCTGTCCTAGCTCATTATTATAGAGGCGGAATTTACAACATAGGGGGAAATCACAGCAGATAAATGGTGGACAATCACACAATACTAGGAATCCTGGACTAGCCAAATAAATATACCTTTTGGGGGGTGGTGGCACAATTCAGTCTGTGACTCATAATGTTTAAACTAACACGGAGTTTACTGACATTCCAGGCCTATAAGCAATCTTGATCTTAAATCCCTATATGACAGAGTAGAACTGCCCCCACAGAGTTTCCAAGGAGGACCTGGCAGATTCAAACTGCCAACCCTTTGATTAGCAACTGTAACATTTAATCACTACACTACCAGGGTTTCTGAGGATGTCACAGATACAGGCTAATACTTGTATTAGGACAGAAAACAGACACATGTAGTTTGTCAAGAAATTTGATTTTTTTTTCTTTGCAGTTTTCCGCTTAATCAACTGAAATTAACAATAGTTTGAGTCTGAGCATTTAATAGTATCTTCCGAAGACAGACTATTGAATTCAGTTTTTTTCCATCATCACCACTATATTACCCGATTAGCTTGCCCAAGACACAGGGATATTGGCCTTTCCCAAGGAGCTGTTGTTGCTATTTTGTGTACTTTTTTTGGAAGTCAAAGAAATGCTCTTGGCATATCAGTTTTGGCTTTGGAAATTACATTTTTCCTGTGGCTCAGTATTTTTGACTAATTTACAATTAATTTTCCAAATCAGTCATGGGCCAAGCAAGTATTTTCCTTTCCTTAGTGTGCCAATGCATAGTGCTTATTTGAAGCTGGCTTATCAAATTCTAAATTCAATTGCTGCTAAAATACAAATTTCTTAATGTTCAGGTGTTTTTTAACCCTTTCTTTCTCCTTTAGTCTTTCTATCACTTCTATCAATTCATCAATAAACAGTTTCTACTATAAGCTAAGAACGGAATCGGGAGTTAGTAATATGAATATAACACATACCATGTCTACAACAGGTAATCAATAAACAGTTTAATAAGAAATACGTTGTAATACCTGTTTGCCAAACCACTAGTATAAATAAAAATCTACCCTTCTCTCTACACAATGACAGTTAGTCTATATTGAAAAAGCATAAACCAGTTTTTTCATCTTTTTTAACTTGCTTGACCAATCAAGTCAGAAATTTAAAAGATTAGGAACATAGACATATGCCAACATAAACAAATGAAGAAATGGTTTGTATCAAACAATCTTTAAACACCTCTCAGATTTAATTATAGTACTGTTGTTGTATTAAAAACCTAGTACAGGATCCAGTGCACTTTTTTTTACCTGCTTTTCTTAATGTCTTTTATTAAAAAAGAAAACATTTTTAATACAAGATTTTTGTCACAAACAATATGCCAAACAACATTCTTTCTTTAGTGAGTTCTCCAATTAAAAACAAAACTGTATTAGGCAAAGAGACCCACATCAGTGGGCGCCTACATCGACTTGGGACCAGAAGAACCGGATGGTGCCTGGCCACCACCAGTGATAGCCGCGATGGAGCTCACTAAGTTGAGTCTCACTGGCAACACAAGAATAAAAAAGGGTGCACCCTGAGATCCCCACTAACAGACCTCAATTGATGGTCCAGCGGTTTCAGGGTTCCCCTGGGAGCATGGCCCCCGGCCCTGATGCTGCTCTTGACCATAAATCATAACAAAGGTCCACTCTTCGGACACGAATGGATTGGACTTGGCAATGCAGTGACCATATATTGGATGAACTTTATGGTTCCATACATCTATAGGATGTCATCCTGCTGATCTCTGGCTGGAGGAAGGAGAGTGGGTGGAGAGGAGGGAAAAAAGAGACTGTTGGGAGAATGAGACATGTATGGAGCAGAGAGGAACAGTGTGCTGTCACCGGGCAGGGAGAGCACTGGAAGCTGCATATAGGTGGGTATGTAAATTTATACAGGAATGTACATTTTCACTCAGTTATATTAAATAAAAATTTAAAAAAAAAACTGTATTGTGGAAAAATAAATTAAGTACTCCCGTAACACACTGAATTTTGATCAGTGAGTAAAAACAGAAGTAATCTACTTTAATATTTTGAAGTATATACACTGAAACATTAAAGGTTACATGCACTTTATTATAAAATAAGAATTTTTATGTGACTTAAACATTGGTTTTTAAATATTTTTTACAAAAAAAAACCCCAAATTTGTAATTCCTATTCTCTTATATGCCAAAAAAATCTCAAGCCCATTGCTATGCAGTGGATTCCAACTCATATAGTGACCCAAGAGGACAAAGCAGCACTGTCCCATAGAGTTTCTAAGGAGCACCTGATGGATTTGAACTGCTGACCCTACCTTTTGTTATCAAGTGTAGCTCTTAACCACTGTAGCACCAAGGTTTCCATTCTCTTACATTATGTTGTTAGGCACTCTCAGGTCGGTTCTGACTTTTAGGGACCCTAAGCACAAGAGAACGAGAGACTGCCCAGTCTTGTGCCACATTCACAACCATTTTCATGCTTAAACCCATTGTTGCAAGCACTATGTCCACCCATCTTGTTGAGGGTCTTCCTCTTTTTCACTGACTCATCGACTCTAACAAGTATGATGTCCTTCTCCAGGGACCAATCCTTGACAACACATCCAAAGTATGTTAAGATGCAGTCTTACCATTTTTGCTTACAAGGAGCACTCTGGTTGTACTTTTTGTAGAACAGATCTATTTGCTCTTTTGACTGTCCATAGTACATTCAATGTTGTTCTCCAACACCACAATTCAAGGCATCAATTCTTCTTTTGTTGTCCTTATTCACTGTCCAGCTTTCATATGCATATGATGTAGCTGAAAACACCAAGGCTTCACTCAGTTGTACCTTAGTCTTCAAGGTGACATCTTTACTTTTCAGTATTTTAAAAAAGTTCTTTTGTAACAGAATTTCCCAGTGCAATGAATCTTTTGATTTATTGACTGCTGTTTCCATGGGTGTTGACTCAGGAACTAAGTAAAACAAAAATCCTTGACAAACTCAATACTTTATCCATTTATCACAATATTGCTTACTGGTCCAGTTGTGAGGATTTTTGTTGTCTTGATGCTGACGTGCAATCCATACTGAGGGCTCGAGTCTTTGATCTTCATCAGTAAGTGTTTCAAATCTTTCTCACTTCCAGCAAGCAAGGTTGCGTTATCTGCATAACACAGGTTGTTAATGAGTCATCCCCCAATTCTAATGTCTCATTCTTCTTTACATATTCCAGCTTCTTGGATTATTTCACGGAGGCACTTGGCTGGCTGGCTGGATTATTTGCTCTGCATACATATTCAAAAGGTTTGGTGAAAGGATACAACCTTGACACACACTTTACCTAACTTTAAACCATGCAGTGTCCCCTTGTTCTATTCGTATGACTGCCTCTTGATCCATGTAAGAGCACAATAAAGTGTTCTGGATTTACAGCAACCTTTTACATGGTGGATCCTAGATATGATTAATTTAGCTCTGTAGCAATGTCTCAATATCTAACACAACTCATGCTGTACAAACTTTTTCCTCTCTATTAATAATTAGAGGATATTTTCTATTTTAAATAGAAATCAAGTTTCTATCAGATGGCACTTGGCTTTGGCATCAGACATTATAGTCCCTTCCAACTCTAGCTGGCTATCCCTAGCATTCCTATTTTTATGCATAGGTTGAAAATACAAAGTAACTTATTTATACGAACATGATTTCTTTCATTTAATTAATGCAGATTTATTTTTAATCACCTCTTGGTCTAGAATTAGCATTGCTGTACAAATCAATTCAGATATAACAAACTGATTTAGCTTCACTGAGATTTTCTGGTACATACTCCTTTTTAAAATGATTGTATAAATGTATTTACTGAAACATCACTAATTATAAATATATCATAAAATGGATTTTAGCTTATAATAACAAAAACATAAAACAGTAAAGGTTACTTATCCTTAATAAGTCTAGCAAATAGAATGACATATTAAGATGGCATTAAGAGTAAGTTTATATTAATGAGGGAGGGACAACTCAGAAAAGGAAGATGCAAATGGTTACACAACTCTTAGAATGTAATCAACGTCATTAAATTGTATGTGTAGAAACTTGAATTGGTGTAAGTTCTGCTGTGTATGTTCTCGGTACCAGCAACAAAGTGATATGTTGAAAAAAATTTCATTGAGGTCAAGATTAAACACATATTCTACTAAACAGTGATAATGTCAAGAAAAATAGGAGTGGAGTTTTAGTCTAGGAAGATAATCATATCACACTGAAGTTGTAACAATAATTAAGAAAATAAATAATGGTGAAATGGATGAAGAATGACTGTCTCCTGGAATAAAATACAATAATCCTAAACTTCAAGCTATGTAATATTACATCACTTTGATATAAAACACTATAGGGAAGTCCGTGGGGGTGGCTAAAAAGAAAGCAGCAGTAACTGTTTTCCCACTGATTTAGAAACACGCTACCCAGGTAAGTCGTACTAGTCCTGTATCCCAGCAACGTGTTCAAAGCCATATATCTCCATTATGGTCTCCTCCTTTGCTGAAGTTACTTCAGTTAGCCTGTACCACTCACGACAATGATCACCTGCAGAGAGTTTTTGCGGTATTTTGTCCCCCGTTTTATCATACTCTATGAATTTCATAATATACTTGGTTTATTTTATATTTTATGCAGTAGTGAAGAACTACAGACAGTACACGCTCAAAAGCTACACAATCAGTTCCAGTTAAAAGAAAAAAATTCTCTTAGTTTCAGGATCATAAGGAGAAAGTTTATTTCTTTTACGTAATCTTTTTCTCTTAGTTTTTTTCAAAATTATTTTTGCACTTTAGAGAAGGTATTACCGAACAAATCAGCTTTCTCAGTTAGTACATATACTGTTTTGTGACATGATTATCAATCCCACAACAGGTCGACATTCTCCCTTTTTGACTTCGGGTTCCCTGTTACCAGCTTTCCTGATTTCTTGTTCTTGTTGCTGGACTAATGTGCCCTTTACTCTTGTTATTTTTTATTGCCCTGTCTAATATCCGAATGAAGAGTGAAACTTGGGATGACTTTATTACTAAGCCAAAAAAGTATCTGTGGGCTATACTCTCAGGGGTTCTCCAGTCTCTGTCAGGCCTGTAAATGACTCTAGTCTTTTTGTTGTTGTTGTTAGATTTTGCTCTACTTTTTATTACAGCTCTTGGCTTGGCTTTATTACAGCTCTGTCCAGACCCTTCTATTGCGATCCCTGTCAGAGAAATCAGTGGTATTAGCTGGGTTCCATCTAGGGTGCTGGTCTCATTCTGGTGGAGGCTGTGGTAGCTGTGGTCTATTAGGTCTTTAAACTAGCCTTTCCCAGTGTCGTTGGTTTTCTTCATTCTTCCTTGACTCAGACAGAATGAGAACAGTGGAGGACCTTAGATGATCTATGTTTCTATAGGATTATTTTAAAAGCATTTTTACCTTACCTCAAAATCCTATATGCTCTATTTCTGGAAAACAGTAAGCATTTAATAAACAGACCCTTAATGAATCTATGGCAATTTATTTCCACTTTAAATGAGAAATCTATGCAATGGTTATTAAGGTGACCAGAACAATTTCATGATAATCACAAGCCATGATATTCATACAAAGTGCATATTAGTAGAGATGATGTTTTATAGAAGTAATTATAAGTGTGACAATACTAATTACGCTGTTCATTCTAAATTCAGTTGTCTAAGTTTCTTAATTTCAATACCATTATTACTGCAGGAGTAGTCAGCTTTCAATTTACAGAGCATATACACAATTTTATTGATCAGGCAAAAATGTTATATTTCATAAGAGAAATACATAACCAGAATATCATTTGAGAAAGTTCATTCATCACTAGATTGCTCTGTAAATAATTAATGGCCTGGTGAGTACAATAAATTTCAATACCCATTTCTTATTAGAAAAACAGAAGTATTTTAATAATACACAGTGCAATCTACCCAATTTCCCCTCAGTGTTTGCAATTAAAAATTATACACAATAAACAAATAAATCTACCTCAATGAAGGAATAAATTGAACATAACTGTACCTTAAAACCCACAAACATACTTATACATATTACTTCAGAAGTAGAGTTCTTATTCTATTTTATTATGTTGTAATTGAAAGTTTAGAAACCCTGGTGGCATAGTGGCTAAGTACTACGCCTGCTACCCAAGTTGGCAGTTTGAGTCCACCAGATGCTCTTCGAAAACTCCATAGAGCAGTTCTAATATGCCCTATAGGGTTGCTATGAGTTGGTATCAACTTGATGGCACTGGGTTTAAGTGAAAGTTTACAATTCAAGCCAGTTTCTCACATGAAAACTTATCCCCCCATTGTTACGTGTCTCTCCTTGCAAAATGACAGCTCATTCCTCCTCTCCACCCTGTATTTCCTGTGACCATTCGGCCAGCTCATGTCACTTTCTGCTCCTCATCTCCCTCCAAACAGGAGAAGCCCATTTAGTCTCTCATATCTACATAATTGAAGAGGGACACTCTTTACCAATACCACTTCATGTCTTATAATCCAGTCTAATCTTTGTCAGAAGAGTTGGCTTCACGAATGGCTTCCATTTTGGACTATCCAAGAGTCCAGGGACCAAGTCTTCCGGGGGTCTCTCCAGTCTCAGTCAGCATATCAAGTCTGGTGTTTTTACTAGAATTTGAGTTTGGCACCCCACTTTTCTCCTACTCCATCAAGGACTCTCTGTTGTGTTCCTTGTCAGAGTGGTCACTGGTGGTAGCCAGGCACCATCTAGTTCTTCGAGGGTCAGGCTGATGGAACTTCTAGTTTATGTGGTACTTTTTGTCTTTTGAACTGAAACTTTCCCTATGACTTTGATGTTATTCATTTTCCTCTGTTCCACGTAAGTTGATATTAATAGATGCTTCTTAAATGGCTGCTTGCTAGTTTTTAAGACCTTAGATGCAGCACACCAAACTGAGATGCAGAACATTTTCTTAACAGACTTTGTTATGCTAATTGACTTAGACATCTCTGAAAATATAGTCCCCAGATCCCTTCCACTGCTTCTCTATCCATGAAAGTGTTGGTTGTATTCAGGAAACTTCTTACCTTTTAGTTTAATCCAGTTGTGCTAAATTCCCTTGTATATGTTTATTGTCCTTCCCTTCACATAAAATAATTTTTGTCTATTTAGTTAGTAAATATCCTTTTCTATGTTTCAACCTTTCTTGAGTTCTTATAATAGTAGTGTCATTACAATATTTGCCCTTTTGCAAATGATGAATTTCACTCAGCAGAATGCATTCCAGCTTCCTCCATGTTCTGAGATGTTTCTCAAATTCAGCACTGTTCTTTATCATAGCATATTGTTCCATTGTGTGAATATACCATAATTTGTCTATTCATTCATCTACTAATGGGTACCTAAGGTGTTTTCCTCTTTCTGCTATCATGAACAGTGCTTCAGTGAACATGACGGTATATATGTCTATTCACGTGATGGCTCTTGTTTCTCTATTTTCTAGGGAATCAGATTGCTGATTGTGTTACTTCTATTTCTTAATTTTTAAGGCAGTATGAAAATGATTTCCAAAGTGGTTGCATCATTTTATATTACCACCAGCAGTGTGTTAAGTGTTTCAGTCTCTCCACTACCTCTCCAGCATTTATTTTTTTGTGTTTTTAGTTTCACACTAGCCTTGTTGGGGTAAGATGACATCTCATTGCCATTTTGATATGCATTTCTCTAATGGAATGACAATGAACATTTCCTCGTGTATCTGTTAGCTGCCTGAATGTCTTCTTTGATGAAGTCCCTGTTCATATCCTTTGCCCGTTTTATAATTGCATTGTTTGCCTTTTTGTTCTCGAGGTTTTGTAGTATTGCATAGATATTAGAGATTAAATACTGATCAGATTTATCATATGCAAAGTATTTCCCCCGGCCTGTAGGCTGTCTTTCTACTCTTTTGATGAATTTTTTGATGCGTGTAAGTATTTTACTTTTTAGATGTTCCCAGTTTTCCAGTTTTTCTTCTGGTGTTTGTGCACTGTTAGTAATATTTTGTATTCAGTTTACACACACACTGGGGCTCCTAATTTTGTCCCTATTTTTTCTTCCATTATTTTTGTTATAAATTTTATATTTATGTCTTGATCCATTTTTTAGTTAGTTTTTGTGCATGGTGTGAAGTATAGCTTGTTTCATTTTTTTGCAGATGGATATCCAGTTATGTCAGCCCCATATGTTAAAGAGATTGTCTTTTTCCTAATTAACAGACTTTGGTCCTCTGTCGGATTCTACTAAATTGATCTATATGTCTAGTGTTGTGTCAGTAACAGGCTGTTTTGACTACCAAGGCAGTATAATTAGTTCTAAAATCGGGTACTATGAGACCCCCTACTTAGTTATTCTTCTTTGGCAGTGCTTTACTTATCCAGGGCCTCTTTCATTTCCATATGAAGTTGGTGATTTGTTTCTCTATCTCAATAAAAAAAATGCCATTGGAATCTGGATTGGGATTGACTGTATATACAGACTGATCTGGGTACAACAGGTATTTTCACAATGTTGAGTCCAGGAGCAAGGCATGTTTTTCTGCTTACTTACGTCTCTTTTGGTTCCTTGCAGTAGTGTCTTAAACATTGCTTTGTAGAGGTCTTTTATGTCACTCATTAGACTTATTCTTAAGTATTTCATCTTTTTGGAGGCTACCATAAATGGTAACGACTTGGACACATTCTCTTCAACAGTCTCTTTGTCAGTGTAGAGAAATCCGGCTGATTTCAGTATATCTATCTTGTATCTTGATACTTTGCTGAACTTTTCTAATAGTTTCAGGAATTTTGTTGTGGAATATTTGGGGTTTTCTATGTGTAAAATCACATCATCTGCAAATAGAGTTGCTTCTACTTCTTTGCCAATTTGAATGTTCTGCATTTTATTGTTTTTTTACACTTTTTTTCCAGCCTAGTGCCGTGGCTAACACTTCCAGTACAATGTTTAATAAGAGTAGTGACAAAGGGCATCCTTGTTTGGTTCTTGTTCTCAACGGAAATGCTTTCAGACACTCTCCATTTAGGATGAGTTGGCTGTTAGCTTTGTATAAATGCCCTTTACTATGCTGAGAAATTTCTTTTCCTATTTTGCTGAGTTTTTATCATGAATGTTAGACTTTTGCATATCCTTTTTTTGCATCAGTTGATAAAATCATGTCGTTCTCATCCTTTGTTTTGTTTGATTACACTGACTGTTGCTCTAATAGGGAACCATCTCTGAATACTTGGTATGAAACCCACTTGCTGATGATGAATTACTTTCTTTTATATATTGTTGAATTCTATGGGCTAGAATTTTGTTAATATTTTTGAGTTCATGAGCAATATTTTTCTGTAATATTCTTTTTTGTGTTATCTTTACATGGTTTGGGTATCAGGGTTATACTGGCTCCACAGAATGAGTTTGGGAGTGCTCCACCCTTTTCAATGCTCTGAAAGACCTTTAGTAGCAGTAGTGTTAAGTCTTCTTTGACAGTTTGTTAGAATTCTCCAGGGAAGCTGCCAGGGCCAGGTTTTTTTGGTTTTTGGTTTTGGGTTTTGATTTTGATGTGGAGATATTTTAATTTCTTTTTCAATCTTTCTTTTTGTTATTGGTCTATTTAGTTGTTCTACCTCTGTTTGTGCTAGTGTAGGTTGGTAGTGTGCTTCTAGAAACTTGTCCATTTCTTGTAGGTTTTCAAATCTATTAGAGTACAATTCTGTTATGATCTTTTATAATTGGTTGGATTTGCTGTGATCTTGCCCAACTCATTTCTTGTTTGAGTTTTGGGTTAGTTCCTCCACTGTTTTTCTTTTGTCAGGTTGGTCAATGGTTTATCCATTATGTCGATTGTTTCAAAGAACCAGTTTTTGAGCTTGATAATACTTTCATTGTTTCTCTGTTCTCTATTTCATTTAATTCTGCTCCAATTTTTATTGTTTACTTTCTTCTAATTCTTGAGAGTTTCCTTTGCTGCTCTTTTTCTATTTCTTTGGGTTAGGACTTTGATTTTTGCCCTAGGAGTTGAGTTTTTAAAATACAAACACCCTCATATGTTTATATTTTTCTCTTGCATCATGCCAAATTATATGCCAATGCAGATTTATATTTTATAAATGTAGAGAATGTCTACAACATAAAGCAAAAGACCAAAATGACTTTTTAAGACATGCCTGTTTAGTGATAAAAGCATGAAGTACAGCTAAAAAATAACCATTATTTGTCTTTTCTGAAAAAAAAAATTCTGAAACATTGATTGGACCACATTACAACCCTGTAAATGATCATCTATGTAAACTGATACCTTTTAAAGAAGTCAAATTTGTAATTTATACGTTATTTAAATAACTAGGAAATTACATTCACCTTAAAATTTTGGGTTTCCACGTAAATTCTATGATTTTTTTTTAAAAATTCAAATTTCCAAAAAAGTTGGGTGTACAATACAAATGACTTTTTACCTGAGTCATTTGAGACTAAATTTCAGAGCTGAAAGTAAACACAGTTTCCCACAAGTATACAACCACACCGTAATCACTGAAAGTCAGGTAATTAACACTGACATATTACTGTCATCTAACACTAACACTACATTCCATTTTCACCATAAGTCTCAATAATGCCATTAGTAACAAAATAATTTAGTTGAAAACCACAAAAATGGATTCGGTTTTTATGTCTTTTTAGTTTGTTTTTGTCTGTATCAATCTTTCAGTCTTTTCTGGACTCCTTTGACCTGCTAACAATTGCAAAGTACTTTGTAAAAACTCCCTCTGTTGAAGTTTGTCTGATGTTTTCACCCATTAGATTAGGTTGTTCATCTTGGTATGGATATTACAAAAGTGATTCTCTATTCTTGCTGCCTCATTTGAGCTGGAACATTATTCTAATTTTCTCCATTAATATTTACTCTGTTTTGCAGATGTCAACCAGTCTTGTGTGATTCCTAAATTTAGAGATAACGTTTTTAGGATTTCATCTTTATAATCTAGTATTTCAGACCTTTTTAATGTTATATTTTGATAAGATTATAGAATGTTTATTGTTTGGATATTATGCTAAGCATTTCTATCACAAAAATAGATTGAATCTTTGAAATACTTTTTGTGCACTTATTATATTCATTGTGTAATTCTTATTCTGTTGAAATGGTAAATGATGAATTTTTGAAATATTTAACTACTTGTATATTCTGGAATAAACTCAAATAGATTGTGAGGTATTGTGCTTTCTAGATTCAGTTTCTTAAATGTTTAGGATTTTTTGTAATTACATTACTGAGAGAAATTGGCTCCACTTTTTGCTTTCTTCATGTTGGGTTTTGGTGTCAAGTTATACCAGCCCCATATAATGAGCTTGGAAACTTTTCCTCTCTTCCTTTTTTCAAGAAGAGTTTGTATAAGATTAGTAAGATTCACTTAGGAAGCCATCTGGACTCAAATTTTCTTTGTGAATGGTTTATAATTACAGATCTAAATTTCCTGAAACTATATTGGGTGGTCTGTCCATGGGTTTCATAAAGAAAGCAGATCCTGAGACAAAGACTTGCATGAGCGTAGTTTCTTTAGTTAGATACACCTTAGACCAGGAGTGAAGGGGTGAAGAAATCTGAAAGAGGAAAAGTAAAGCTAGATTTGCATAATCAAACCTTATCACTCTGGGCACCTGGAGTGTGACCCCCAGGAGTCAAAAACAGTAGGTGTACAGAAAGCATCCCAGGATTACCTGCCCAAGTCCTGGACACAAGAAATATTCCTTTATTAGCTTCTATGCTCTGTTGATCAAGTGAGTCAAAGAGCTATATTTGATTGCCTAGCTCTGCTAGGATGTGTAGTATTAAAAAGTCCAGATGACCCCAGATGACCCCAGCTATCCCCCGATGTCAGATCCACTCCAGTGAGTCAACAGTCATCATGAAGTAGCGACAGCATGACCTCAGTTTATACTCAACCACTCAGAACATTATTTTTTAATTGTGGTTTAAGTCAGTTAGTCACACAGAAACTTACACACACTTTATCAGGTGATGCCAGTTACCCTCCCCACAGTGAAAGCACACTCCTCTTTTCTGCCCTGCATTTCCTGTGTCCATTCAAACAGCCCCTACCCCCTCTATCTTCTCATCATGCCTCCAGACAATAACTGCTCACTTAGTCTCCTGTATTTACTTAACCCAAGAAGCACACTCTTTACCAGTATCATTTTATGTCTTACAGACCAGTTCAATCTTTGTCTGAAGAACTGGCCTCAGAAATTGTTTCAGCTCTAGGCCAACATAGAGCTTGGGGATCACGTCTTTTGGGAACCCTCTGGTCTGTCAGATCACATCTAGTCTTTCCATTAGCATTAGAGTTCTGCACCCCACATTTCTCCTGCTCCATCAGGGACTCTTTGTTGTGTTCTCTGACAGCGCAGTCATTGGCGGTAGCTGCTCACCACCTAGTTCTTCCTGTCTGGTGCTGATGTAGTCTCTGCTTTATGTGGCCCTTTCTATCTCTTAGGCTCATACTTTCCTTAGTCTTTAATTCAAAATACCATCATTATTGTTATTGTTACACAAATTTGTATCATTTGATTTGAAACACACTGGATGTTTTCATTGAAAATCCTGGTGGTAGATGGGTTAAATGTTACAACTGCTAGTCAAAAGGTCAACAGTCTGAAAAGGACCAGATGTCCCCTAGCAACTTTATGGGGACAATTCTACTCCACCCTATAGGGTCATTAAAACCAGAATCGATTGCTCTTCACTTTCTTGATTCCTTTTGTTTGACTAGCCAGCCAAGTGCCGTTGAGTTGGAGCCGACTCATGGTGACCCTCAATTCCCTTTTACTATTTCCTTGGAATAGTTTTGCTGATTACTAATAATAATCTTATATTTTAAAAAATCTTTATATTGCCTTTATGTTCCAGAAAAGTTTTACTAACTGTAGAACTGAAGATTCAAATTTGTATTTTCAAAACACTTAAAAATGTCATTTTGTTGCCTATTGAGCCTTTTCCAAGAACCTGGTGGCATACTCATGAAGTGTTACTGCTGCTAACCAAAAGGTTGACAGTTTGGATCCAGCAGGGCTCCTTGAACATCCTGTGGGGCAGTTCTGCTCTTCCTATAAGGCCGCTATGAGTTCGAAATGACTCAACAGTGAGTTTGTATTTTGGCTGGTGCCTTTACCAGCTCCAGCCAGCCAAGCCAAGTGCCGTTTACCAGCTCAGAAGTTCTTTTATGGAGTAGTCCTTTTGAACTATAAGCCAGACACCTAGTTTTCTGCCATGATCTCTCCTTTCTGACAGAAACCAAACTCCAAGTTTTCTCTTTTTTTGACCTGTAGCTAAATGAGATTGGCAAGAACTCTTTCAAACTCTTCAGCCTCCCTCCTGTAGTTTTTTGTTTCAGAATAACCTATCATTTCAAGATTTGCAACCTAACACTGAATCTCCATTCTTGACTTTCTTGTACTTTAGAGAAGCATCTAATTCACACTGTTTTTGGAATCACAAAGTTTCGCTGCTTTCAGTAAAGAATAAAGAAAGGTCCGCTGGAGTGGGAATGGGCCCGACGGCACTGGCTTCTCCCCGCAACAGTGCTGCCGTGCAGCCGAGAGCCGGGCCTCCGGGGGAGAAAAAGGCCGCCGAGGTGGAGGGACGGGAGGAGGGGTAAAGGCCGGCGACCTTGGGGGAGCCCGCCGGGCACTGCCTTCCAGAGCTGAGAGCCGGCAGAGCCGGCAGCCCCCCAGCTTCTCGGAAGTCAGCCCGCAGCCAAGAGACGGGGAGCAGACGGTCTCTGCCGGAAGAAATCAATGGTCGGGGCGTCCCTGGAGACCGGCCTGCCGTAAGGAGAGGGCCAGCCAGGACCCCATCTCCCAGCACGCCCCCAAAGACCCCTTGCAACGGGCTCAGAGAGCCAGCTGAAGGAGAAGGGTCCAGTCTGCCACCGGAACAACCCCGGATGCGGACGCAGCCAGACGGACGACTGCGGAGAGCCCCCATCCCCAGGCCTGCGGGGACTCCAGCAGCGCCCCACATCCCCTGAAAGAGAGAAGGGAAGTCCCTGAGACCCCCGAAACCTCTAAGATTTTGGCCTCTCCCCAGACCTTCCCCAAAGATGCCGGGAACTGCCTGGAGACTGGACAGAAAGCACGGGGCTCCCCCCAATTCAGTCAGCGTCTCCCCTTGAGAGGCCGGCCGACAGCACCCCACCTCCGCCGCTAGCCGGTGCAGAATCCCCCTGAGGACGGGGCCCAGGAAGGGAAGAGATCTTTCGCGGAGAAAGCCTGGAGGCAGCTTCGAGACAAGGGCGGGAAAGTGGTCCGGCGGGAGCCGCGGAGAACGAAACGGCCGCCAGGGCCTGCCGCGGCCCCCCGAAAGCCACAGCAAACCCAATGCCATCCAGCCGATTCCCCCTCGGGGTAGAATCCGGACCTACGATCAGCCACCCCCACCCCACGCTGATATTCCACCAAAGCCCAGACCACCAGTACCAAGGAAATACAGTGTTTCACTCACGGTCTTGACGTAATTGGTTAGTCATCACTGCCCTCTTTGGCCAAATCTTCGCAAAAGCATAAAGCTTGGGTGCTTTTGGAGGTCTCCGTGATCTCTTGCCCTTCTGCTGTCTGTAGATTTTCGAATCCCTTTCCCCGGTGGTATAGGGGCTGTCCGAATGGCAATCGGCTCGACCATCCAACTTCTCACTCCAACTCGGCTGCCATTTATCCAACAGAAACCCTTTACAGAGGAAGAATTGCTGTGGAGGCTCTGAGATGCAGGCACACTGGGGCAGTGACGCCAGGAAGGGAAAATGATAGCACCCTTTTGGACGTCCATTGAGCAGTTCCTCGGAAACCTGAAAACAGAAACATCACGGGAGGCGGCCATCTGGCGTCTGGGAAGATATCCCGGAGCCCTAAGAGCCCCCACGGCCCGTGACAGGAGGACTGCCTGTTCAGGCTGCACACTCGTCCTTGGAGAAAGTGGGGGTCCCTCTCCTGGACGAGTATCACTACGGCCCCCTCCCAAGGTCTCCCTGGAGAAACTAGGCACCGACGCCAGTGCCTAGTCCATCCTTCAAGGCAAGCTGGGGACTCCTGTTCCAGAATCCCTTCCGAGCCACCACTCGACTGCCCTGGATGGCCTCAGTTCCATCAAAATGGCCTCATTTCCCCATTGGAGGGAGCTTCCGGCCACAGGGAAAGAGAAAGCTCCCTGGGGGCCAGGTCAGAGTGGCGAGGCGGTTCCACTTCGGCTGTTGGTTTCCTGGCTGAAAACTCTCTCAGAGACAGCCGCGCCGGGAAGTCAGCGAGGCGGCCATGCAGCCACGGGGCACACCAGCCCTTCCGGGCGGATTTCCAATATGGCGACCGAGGCAGGGCCAGGCGCCGGAAGCCGTGGTCCGCGGCTTCCTAGGGGGAGGGGTGCTTCCGAGCGGACCGTAAGGCTGATACTCAGCCGGGACGCAGCCGGCACCTTTTCGGGGATGAGCTCGGCAACTTTACTGTCTGCCCTGGGACACAGATAAATCGGCTGGGTTCCTCTACAGCCACCAAGGCAGTGAGTGTCAAAGGGGACGTGTTCCAACCAGGGCCACTGGCCATCACCCCCAAGGAGATACAGCATAGCAGAAGACATCTCCCCGCAGATGCAGAAGATGTACTGTACACACAGACAAGTCAAAGTTCCTACTGCAGGAAACCGCAGGAGGCTGGCCTAAGTGGAGAGCCTTCCCTGGCTCGCGGAGAGGCAGGCTCAACACTGAAAGCGGAGACCGATGGAGCGGCGTGGAGAATCCGGACCTACAATCGGCCACACCTGCAGCCAATATTTAGCCAAGGCCCAGACTGCCAGTAGCCGAGGAGAGGCAGTTTCTTTCACCCACGTTCTTGGCGTAACTGGATAGCCATGTGCCCCTACCCCTACCCCCAAACCAAACCAGACCCAGAGCTCACGCCACGTCCCCAAGCCCCTTCCCCAGGGATCAGAGAGGGCGGTGTCCAACCTCAAATGCTTAGGATCCTGGATGCCATCAGAGGGACAGCGCGGAGAGCCCCCATACCGAGGCAGAAAGGGATTCGAAAATCCACTGACAGCAGAGGGGAAAGCAGGTCACCGAGCCCTCCGAAAACATCCAAGCTTTCTGCTTCTCTGAAAACTTCAGGCAAAGAAAGGGCAGCGAGTGTCTGGAGACGGACAGAACGGGACAGAACAAACTAGGCCCCCGCAGATCCAGTCAACGTCTCGTCTGGATAACGCAGAAGATTCTGCCAAAGCTCAGCAGCAAACAAGTGAATAAGCCCCCTGAAAACTGGACCAAGGACAGGAAGAGACATTTTCCCCACGAAGACCTGCCGGCAGCTAAGAGATAGGTGCGCAAAAGCACTCTATTTTGGCAGCTGCGGGGCAAATGCGGACAAAAAGGGCCCGAGGGACCCCCTTGGCCCTGCGAAAGCAAAAAGCAAACCCAAAGCCTTCGACCCAATTCCCGTTGCTGGCGACCCCTAGGGGAGGGTCAATTTATCTGTGTCCCAGGTCAGACAATAAAGTTGCCGAATTTATCCCTGAAAAAGTGGCGGCTACCTCCTGGCTGATATTCACCACTACGTACGGTCCCCTTGGAAGTACCCCTCCCCCGGGGAAGCTTTGCACCGCGGCCCCCTAGGGGTCTCAGGAGTGAGAATCAGCTCAACGGCAGAGGCTTGTCACCCCAACAAGGCTGCCATTCAGCCAAGAAGAAGGTGAAGAATCGCGGGGAGGCGGAGACACTGGAAGGCTTCTACAGGGACGACAGGGAGGGAAAAGGATACAAGCCTTTTGGAAGTCTGTTTGGCACTTCCTTCAAAAGCTGAAAACAGAAGCTTTATGGGATGCTGCAGTCGTGCCTTCTTGAAAGATACGCTGGAGCAGTGAGAGCAGGGGATAGGAGACAACCGCCCAGTAAGTCCGCACCCTAGTCCTCGGAGAAAGTCCTGCTTACCTCTTTGCTGCATATCAGTAGAGGCTCCTTGGAAGGACACCCCTGGGCAAGGTAAGCACCGACTCCAGCGCCTAGTGCCCCCTTCAAAGCAAGCCGGGAACAGGGAACTCTCTATTCGGTAATGGCCTTCAGAGCCGCTGTCCTACTTGTAGTTATCACCCAGGAAATATCGGTGATCCTGAGAGGAAGGTAAGTACTGCCTTGAGGTCAGTAATAAGCTATATTTAGTCAAACTACACATATACAGTTAAGCGGGGGAGAGGCGGATGAGGACGCAAAGCGGTCTTATTTACTTTACTAAGAACTGTTCTCTGTATTTACTTAGTTGGGAACTCTCATTTACATTAGCTAGGACCCAACCCGGTTCCACAGGGTCCCTCCCACAGGGACTGCAGAGGTCAAGTCGTAAGGTAAGTATGTCAACACACTCACTTCCCTAAAAGCAGAGTTCACTCCACAAAATTGAAGAATTGAGTGTGCCCTCACCGTTCTGCCGTCAGGAGAACGCGCAGTAGAATTTTATGACGACAGGACGTCTCTGAAGTGAAGCAGGCAGGAAGACAACTCCAGGCTCAGACACTAACAAGAAGACTTGTCACAGTCCCTGGAAGCAGGCTGTTTGGATGTCAGGAGAATGATAAGGTGTCTCCGAGGTATGCAGGCAAGTAGGGACAGCAGAGGAGGCTTAGGCAGCAATGGGAATGCAGTCAGTCTGTGGAACCAACCTTCGGTGGCTAGCAGGTAAGTTCCCAGGACCAGGTCACAGTGCAGCAAACTAGCAGACACAGACTCTCAGGAGGAGGTTGGGCCCCAGGCCTTTCAAGATGAGGCGAAGGAGGTCAGGGCAGGAGACAGAAATTGTTAGTGTTCCTGGGCCTGTAGCTGCTTCTGTCTCCATTGTCTCCAAGTCGGACTATAGGTATTCATGCTCAGGATTAATTCCAACTCCAACCTGTAGGGTTGCTCTGAGTAAAAACTGACTCAAGGCCAATGGGTTAATCTCTCTAAATAAAAACTGCATCATAGTCCCTTTTCTCTTAGTTTACACATCAAAATAAATTAAGAAATTATTGGCAAACAATTTTGTTGCGTCAGGGTAATGGCGGAAAACCAGGAGTTCTAGAAACAGAAAATCATGGTCATAATAAACTGATCTTGTCGTTAGTTTATACATACATGTATGTATGTGTGTAAGTATATGTGTACATATAACTAGAAATGACCCTAAATATCTTTCCTATTAGTTATAGGTTGTCTTTTTCTCCCACTTGCAGAAAAATTTTTTTATCTCTATTTATTCATATACACAAAGGTATATTAACTTTCAGAAAAGATTATTATTAAAACAGGGAAATTGTAAGACAAAATATATGGTGGTTTAAACACTGGAAATACAAGAGTAATAGAACTTGTTACTTTTTATAATGGATTATCCCTGTGGTCATTGTTCTTTGGGGCAGTGTATTACTGCTGGATTATCAGCATTAAAGTGTCTCATTGGTCACTGAGAGAAACAAGCACACTTAGACCTAGCAGTAGTAAGTGAGAATTTCTCACCAAAGGCTCCCCTGTTTTAGCTTGCAGGTCCTTTCCACAAACATTAATGCATTATTTTCCAGAAACTTTCAGGTTCCATTGACTTTAAAAACCTTAATATTTTTCTTTTTAAGAACAGCAGCATTTTACTAGATTTTGAGATCAATGGTTCACAGTCATAATGGATGCAAATAAATACTTATTCAACTTGGAAAGCCTGTGGTACAAAGAGACAAAAACAAAACCAAAAACTCAAAGCTAAACTAAAAATGCTTTAAAAACCCACTTCTATTAAGTTGATTCTCACTCATAGTGACCATACAGAACAGAGTACAATGGCCTCATAGCGTATCTAAGGAGCACCTGAGGGATTTGAACTGCTGACCTTTCAGTTAGTAGACACAGCACTTAACCACTATACCACTAGAGTCTCTGTAAATGCTTAAGGGAACCTAAAGTGCAGTATGAAAGCACGGGCATTGAAACAACATTTGTGTGTAAAGGTCTGTTATTTCCTCCAGATAAGATTCACTGAGTTTTTTAAACTGGTGATGAACTGCACACTGAGAGATTGTTACCCTATGACACGAATGCAGAGACTAAAAATACTTGACATTTGTGTGTTACCTGACACATGACCTCAAACTGGTATTGACGCACTGTATCATGATTCCAGCCCCAAACAAAAAGAAACACACGCAAATGCCGCCTGTGAACAAGAGAAAATGGCTAAGAGAAAGATACAGAGAAAGTTTAACAAGGGAATTGTGAGTGGAATTGTACTTCTTCACAGATTTAAACAGATACTGTATATTTGCCTTAGCTGCAGAAATACCTTAGATCAGGTGTTTTTCCATAAACTTTCATCTATGGTTTTATTTATTTACACCGCATAAGAGAAGCCGGACTGAGTATGTAAGTAGCATTCCCAAGTTATCATTTGCAGATAATTCTGGTTGGAAGTTGCCCAAGCAGACATGACACTATTCAGCTTGAGAAGCACTATGTTCATGTGAAACAGCCAGGAATTAGAGGAAAAAACAAGTGCTGTAAAAATAAGGGTTTGACATGAATTTTATGGGGCCAGAAATTCCAAATGACTAAAGTGACTCCCAAAATCACACATAAACATAAATCCTAAAACCTTACCTAACATATACATGCTCATCCCAATTCAAAGTAAAGTTCAGAAACATACAAGAGTGATAGTACCCAGAACATGATCTCCACCCACTGCCAGCGACTTGGATCTGACTCAGAGCAACCCTAAAGGTCAGAGTAGAACTGCCCCATAGAGTTTACAAGGAGCACATGGCAGATTTGAACTGCTGACCCTTTGGTTAGCAGATGTAGCACTTAACCCACTATGTAACCGGGGTTTCCTGAATATGATCACAGTATGCGTTTATTCATTCTTCCTTTTGAAAATACCTACAAGTAATCTGTTTGGTCTTGTCTTGGAGAGAAAGGTAAAGCAGATAAATGTTAAATTTCTCCACATCTACATTCTCCTTTGGGAAGCCAATTTTCTAGAATAAATTTGATGAAGATCAAAAGTATCCGCTAAGATAAGCAGCAGAATGCATAGATGGTCATTTGAATGGGATGCTTGATAAAGAATTCCAGGAGGAGAATGAGTTAAAACTAAATCCTGAGCCATGGCTGGGATCAGGATGGCCTAAGGGTGGTATGTCTGGTGGAAGTATGTCAGAAACTGGAGTAAAATCTTATAGACAGAAAGTAGGCTAGAGCAAAGGTTTCTTCCAATGAAATTATGGAGGAAAAAAGCAGAGAAAAAAAGAGGTCAGTTAAGCAAGTTTGGAACAGGGATAAAATGGATGTAAAACATTAAACAAGAAGGATGCCGTAAGTGCCCAATGGACGCAACAGTAGGTAGGCTGGAGGCTTCAAGAAGGAAATCAATAATTAACCTCAGATTCAGGAGGTTACAGAGACACTTAACTAGTATTTTGTGAAAACTGACTTTCCTCTGAGTGTTGTAATATGTAGTATTGAAAAGACATTAAAAAAAAATCTTGACCTAAATTTTAAGAGGAAAAGAATTTATTAAGAGAAAATTTGCAGTAACGAATACTTGGAAACATAAAAATAACTGAGGAATAGGTTTAATGACTAAGATAAATCAAAGGTCAGGAAGACATAAACCCCAGGAGATTTCAGAATTTAAGTCTGGCACACACTCAACCCTTACTGAATGAAATGCATTATGAATTCAGTTGTTAGAAGAGAGAATGATATGAAAGATAAAGGCAGAGAACAATTCTCTGCATGGAGGGAACTTTAGTAGCATTTTGTTGTTGTGTTTTGAGTTGTTTTCAATTCCTTGAAATGGGAAATTTGTGTCAAATTATGATGAGAAACAACATTAATTAGAAATGGAAACCAGTGTAGTAGATTGGTCTGGAAACAAGTGTGTGGTAGGTTGCTGTATTATTGTAATGCAGAAGTGCCATCTTTAGGAAAATCAGATAGATAATTTGTTACATTGCCAAATGTTATATTGACCAGCATGCTGCTTTTTCCTCAAGATACCTTTTTTCTGGGCAGCCAGGTGAGTCTGTAAAGTGGTGGGGCAATGGTAGGTGGATGAAGAAACTTAGTGGTTATTAGAGTACGGCAAAAAGATTCGGAATTTAAGAAAAGGAAGATGAGTAGATTTGGTTAATTTTGGAAAGAAATGAAGAAATCTGGAGAGTATGAACTTGAGAGTCTCAAGACAATGCTTGTGACTATAACCTGGGCCAATACAAATACATGAAGAGGAGTCTAAATGGGAGCACAAATCACAGGTGTTAGAATTCTCTAAAGATATCTAGGAATTAAAAGTCAAACACAGGGACACGGTGTTCCTAGTCCAATTTTAATGCCCTTGCAATGATCTTCCTCTTCATGAATGTTGGGGGCCATGGGCACCCTGGGGAGACTGTACAAGGACACGTGGTGGACTTCAGGCCAGGACAAGAAAGTGTGACGACCTGGTACCAAAGTTTGCAGGGAACTGCTGTGTCAGCCGAACAGTACACTACTGATTCTGCAACAAGGAGGCCTGTCAAATAATAAGTTAGTATAATATGGTTCATAGTTGCAGAAAAATTCTTAGCTAGCCTCGTTCATAATGCTAAAACCCTTCTCCCTTAGCAATGCTGACATATAAAGAAAACTAAAAATCCTTTCTGACTGGTACTCACAAAGATTGTATTTGTTTTCCCAGGCTATTCTTCACTGATAACCAGAGTGATGACAATTTGCAGCCCCTGTTCCTTAGAGAAATAACCAGCCTGCAGACATCAAGGACAACTGCTACTTGGCTTTCTTACAACATGATAGCTGGATTTCAAGAATGATAGTCCCAACAAAATACCCTTCATGACTTGACCCTGGAAATCACATGGAATCACTTCTACCACACATATATTTGCCTGATTGAATCTAGGAGTACTTCACCCCTGCCTCTCAGTGGGAAGAGGGCCAACATCACACTATAATTAGAGCATGTCAGATGGGAAACAATCATTTGGGAGAGTACAACATTCCACATGATAAACAAATCATAATTTTAAAGGAGAAATACAGCTAAACATACAAAGTTTAATTAAATCAAAATTATACTTGGGAGTATGCTAAAATATTCCAAGGAAACTTGAGATCAGTTTATTTGATTCTACTTCACTTGCTTCCTTGTGGGCCTCCAGTATTGTGATGGTGTATTCTAGAAGTTTCATCATCTTTGCTCCTGCAGATAGCCTCTAGTAATCATGGGTTGTGGTGCCATGGTATTCATCATTCGTGTCTACAACACTGATATTTATCTTGCATTTTACAGTTGCTATAATATTTTAATCACTGTAGAAAACTGATGGAATCATGACACTCACTGTTGGGTACTCTTGAGTTGGTTTCCATTCATACTGGCCCTAAGTGCAACAAAACAAAACACATCCTGGTCCTGTGCTGTCTTGACGATCCTTGCTGTGTTGGAGTCTCTGGTTGCTGCTGCTGTGTGAATTCATTTCATGAAGAGTCTTCCTCTTTTCCACTGACCCTCTCTACTTCAACAAGTATGATGTCCTTCCTTAGATACTGATCCTTTTGGAAAATATGTACAAAGTGTGTAAGATGAAGTCTTGACATCTTTGCTTCTAAGGGTCCTGCTGGCTATTCCTTCAACTAAGATTTGTTTGTTCTTCTGACAGTCCACACGATATCACTATTTTTAACCAGCGCCACAATTCAAAGACATCATTACTCTCTGGTCTCCCTCATTCATTACCCAGCTTTTGCACATATGTGAGGTAATTCAAAATACCACAGCGTTCAATATGAGTTTCACCTCAACATCAAGAAAACACAAATCCTCACAACTGGACTAGTAAGCAACATCACGATAAATGAGAAAAGACTGGGGTTATCCAAGGATTTCATTTTACTTCATTCCACAATCAACAGCCATGGAAGCAGCACTCAAGAAATCAAAAGACAGATTGCATTGGTAAAATCTGCTAAAAAAGACCTGTTTAAAATATTGTAAAATAAAGATAAATCACCTTGAAACCTAAAGTGTGCCTGACCCAAGCCGTGGTACATTGAGTAGGTTCATATGTGTGCAAAAAGCTGGACAACGAATAATGACGACAGCAGAAGAATGATGCCTTTGAATTGTGGTGCTGTAGAGGAATACTGAGCATACTAGACTACCAAAACAGCAAACAAATCCGTTTGAAGAGGTGCAGCCAGAGTGTTCCTTGGAAGCAAGGATGGCATCAGTGCATCTTACCTACTTTGAATGTGTTGTCCCTGGAGAAGGATATGGTGCTAAATAGAGAGTCAGCAGAAAACCGAATTACCTTCAAGGAGATGGACTGACACAGTGGCTACAACATGGAATTAAGCAAATAAATAAATAAAGCAATTACGGGCATGGCACAGGACTGGGCCACATTTCATTCTGTTATGAGCCCAAAGTGCCTCAATGGCACCTAACAACAGCAACAGGTACCAATCAATTTTACTCAAGTAATTCAAAAGTATTTTACACTTTTTATTTTGGATTTTCCAATGTTTGAACTTCTTTTCCACTGGGTTGTTCAATTAATGATGAAAACAAACCCTAGATTATTCTACTAGATTTTTCTAAATTCTAAATTATTCTGCTAGATTTTTACTAAATTCTACACACTAGTATCTTCTAGAGTATAAATGAAGAAAATGAGTGTTATATTTGCTTTATTTGCATAATAGTTTTTAAATCTTCCAAGGGTTCACATCAAAAGATAATAGTATATTACTCATTATACTATTTTTGAAAATACACCCAAAATTACATTGTTTTGATTATTAATGTTTCTAAAAATGAAGGCATAATTTTGATTTCTCTGGAACATCTATAAAGTGTTCCATTAGACAGGAATACAGGTAAAAATTATTTTTAATATGTCATTATTTTTTTCTTAATAGTTAAGATTGTTCTTGTCTGAGAACAGAATGGGAACAAAAAATTCTCTTCACAGTTTTGTTTTTTTGTCCCATAAATAATAATAATAACTAGAAAAGGGAAAAAAATGTAAGAAATCAAAAACCTTATTCCCTCTTCTTTCATCTACTCTTTTCAAAGAGAACAAATGAAGTTTACATAAAGAAGAAAATACCAAATACTGACATAATTAACATACTAAATTAAAGCCTTCACACACGATATTTTTTTATAAGACAAGTCATTCATTATACCAAATAATATGCTAATATTTAAGTTTTATAAGCATCCGTAATTTTTTTCTTTTTTCAAAGGAAAGCCACGTTGATAATTTATTAAGTGACAGTAAATAGCACAGGTTTTCTTCCCTTTATTTTTGTCCTTTTTTTATCATAATTAAGTGAAAGTATGCAATCCAAATTAAATTTGTATGCCAGCCTATATGCAGCTCCTTCTGCTCTCTCCCGGTGACAGCACACTCCTCCTTTTCTTTCTGTATATGTCACCTCCACTTAACAATCTCCTGTCCCCATCTTTCCACACTCCCCTCTCCCTTCTAGTGAGTGGCCAGTAGGACAGCATCCTATAGATGCATTGAACCATAAAATACACACACCGTATGGTCACACTGTGTCCCCAAGTCCAATCCCTTCCTGTCTGAAGAGTTGACTTCAGTAATGTTTTGTAGTCAGGGACAGCAGCAGGTCTATGGGCCATGCTCCCAGGGGAACCCCCCCAGGCAGCCAGACATCAATTGCAGTGTTTTAGTGGAGTTCTTGAGGTGCACCCCTCTTTTCCTGTGTTGCCACTCAACATTGTGTGCCCCATCACGGCTGTATTTGGTCGTGGCCGGGCACCATCTGGTTCTTCTGGTCAAATGTTGTTACAATCCCCCATTCACATAGGTCCTTGTGTCTCTTGGGCTCTTTTTCCCTCTTGTCTTTGTTGTTCTTGGTGATCATCTGTTCTGGAAGAGCTGGGACTATTTGGTGTACCTCAGATGGCAACTTGCTGGCTTTTAAGACCCCAGACACCAGTTACCAATGTGGGGTGCAGAAGACTCTCTTAGCAATAGGATAGTCATACCAGTTGGCCTTGATATCCCTTGAGAGCATGCTCCCCACATCCTTGCAATAGTGGGTTAAGATTAGAAGAGTTTTCAGTTTCTGTAGAGGTCCAGTTAAGTTGATCTTCTTTCTGTTATGTGCTGTCACTGCGTTCACCCAACCAAATTTCTGTCAGCTATTTAATCTGTGACCAGCCCTCTCCCTCTGTCCCTTGAAGCTGTCAAAGGGTCTTTTCTTTTGAACATGAGTCCATTTTTAAGTCCTTATAATAAGGGTCTCATACAATATTTGCACTTGTGCCACTGACTGATTTCACTCAGTATGAAGTCTTCCAGTTGAAACCAGGTTATGAGATGCTTCCTAAAATCATCATTGTTATTTAACATTGCATAGTGTTCCACTCAGTATACGTACCATAGTTTGTTTATCCATTGTTCTGTTGTTGGGCAGCTGGATTGAGTCTATCTTTTTGCTATTGTGGACTGTGCTGCAATAAACATTTGTGTACATGTGTCTATCGGTTCATGTGACTGTCCTTGATTCTGTAGGATATATTCCAAGCAGTGAGATTACTGGACAAAATGGTGTATCTATTTCCAGATTTTTAAGGAAGCGCCAGATTGCTTTCCAAAGAGGTTGTCCCATTTTGCAGTCCCATTAGCACTGTAGGAGAGTTCCAATCTTTTCACAGCCTCTCCAGCATTTTTTTTGGATCATAGCCAATCTTGTTGTGGTGAGATTACCATGTCATTGTAGTTTAAAGCTCAATTTCTCCAATTGCTAATGATCATGAGCATTTTCTCTTGTGTCTTTTGCCTTCCTGTATGTCCTCTTTGGTGAAGTGTCTGTCCATCTCCTTTGCCCATCGCTTAGTTACATCATTTACTGGTTTCTTGTTGATATTTTGTAGTCCTGTGTAGATTATGGAGGTCAGACATCAGTCCAACATATAGTTGCCAGACATTGTTTTCCATTCTACAGGTGGTCTTTTAATTCTTCTGATAAAGTCTTTGGATGAGCAAAAGTGTTTGATTCTTAGTAGTTCCCAATTATTACTTTCGTTTCTGTTGATCATGCTTTGTCAGATTTTGAAGTCTGTCTAAGTTGTGTATTAAAACTCCCATTGTTGACCCTATTTTTTTCTTGCATGATCTTTATCATTTGGAGTTTGATATTTAGGTCTTTTACCCAGTTAGAGTTAGTTTTGTGTAAGGTATGAAATATGGATCTTGTTTCAGTTGTTTGCAGATGGATATCCAATTTTGTCAGGACCATTTTTTAAAGATACTATTTTTACCCCAGTTTAGAGTCTTAGGACAATTGTGAAATATCAACTGTTTGTAAGAGGATGGTGGCATCTCTGGGGTCTCAAATCTGTTCCATTCGTTTATATGTCTCTTTTTGTACCAGTACCATTGTGTTTTGGCTACTGTGGCAGTGTAATAGTTTCTAAGGTCAGGTAATGCAAGGCCTCCCATTATGTTCCTCTTTTCAGTAGTGCTTTGCTTATCCAGGGTTTCTTCCCTTTCCAAACAAAGCTGATGATTTGTATCTCCATCTCATTAAAAAATGTCCCTGGAATTTGTATTGGGATTGTATTGTATATGTAGATCACTTTGGGTAAAATAGACATTTTCACAATGTTAAGTCTTCCTATCCATGAGCAGAGTAGGTTTCTCAATTTATGTAAGTCTCTTTTGGCTTCTTGGAGTAAGGTCCTGTAGTTCTCTTTGTATAGGTCTCTTATTTCTCTAGTTAGATTTACTCCTAGGTGTTTTATCTTCTTGGGGGCTATAGTAAATGATATTGATGTGGTGATTTTTTCTTTGATGAACTCTCTGTTGATATAAAGGAATTCTACTGATTTACATATGTTTATCTTATATCCTGGCACTTTGCTGAGCTCTTCTGTTAGTCCGAGTAGTTTGTTTATGGGTTCTTTAGGATTCTCTGCATATGCAATCATATCATCTGCAAACAGGGAGATTTTTACTTCTTCTTTGCAGATGTAGATGCCCGTTACTTCTTTGTTTTGTCTTATTGCTCTGGCCAGAACTTCTAGTACAATGCTGAATAGAAGTGGTGAGAGGACACTTCTTTATCTAGTTCCGGTTCTGAAGGATAATTCTTTTGGCCTGTCTCCACTCAGGATGATGTAGCCAGTTAGCTTTGCATTGATGCCCCTTATTGCATTGAAGAAATTCTCTTCTGTTGCTATTTTTGTTGAGAGTTTTTAGGATGAATTCATTCATATTGGACTTTGTTGAATGCGTATTCTGCATCAATTGACAAAATCAGGTGATTCTTATCTTTTGTGTTATTTCTGAGGTTGATCACATTAATTGTTTGTTTGATGGTGAACAAGCCTTGTGTCCCTGGTATCAACTCAACTTGGTCATGATGAATTATTTTTTTGATATGTTGTTGAATGCTATTGGTAAGGATTTTGTTGAAGATTTTTTACATCTAGGTTCCTAACTGATACTGGTCTGTAATTTTCTTTTTTTGTGGGATCTTTCCCTGGCTGTGAGATAAGGGTTATGCCAGCTTTATAGAATGAATTTGGGGGTATTCCATCCATTTCTACACTGTGAAATAGTCTCAGTATTATTGGAGTTAACTCATCTCTAAAAGCTTGGTAGAATTCTGTGGTGAAGCCATCTGGGGCAGTGCTTTTTTTGGTTAGTCATTTTTTGAAATGTGTTTATTAAGTTTTTCTACATCTCCATGTGATAATTTTGGCAGGTGATATGAATCTAGAAATTTGTCCATTTCCTCCAGGTTTTCCAAAGCTGTTATGATATACTCTTTCATAGTATTCTGTTATGTTATTTTGATGCCAGTTGGGTCCATGGTGATATCTCCCATCTCGTTTCTTACTCAGGTTATTTGTTTCCTCTCCTCTTTTCTTTTTAAGTTTAGCCAGTGTTTTATCAATTTTGTTGATCTTTTCAAAAAACCAGCTTTGGGTCTTTTCAGTTTTTCTTCTATTCTCTTATTTGTTTAGTTCTGCTCTAATCTTTATGATCTGTTTCCTTCTCGTGACTGAGGGGTTCCTCTGTTGTTCTCTCTCTACTTGTTCAAGCTGTAGGGTTAGTTCTTTGATTGTTTTCTTTCTTTCCTCCAGATGTGTGCATTTACGGAGATAAACTGATGTCTGAGCACTGCTTTGGTCGTATCCAATAGGCTGTGGTAGCAAGTGTTTACATTCTCATCAGAATCCATAAATTTCTTGATTTCATCCTAGATTTCTTCTATGACCCATGGCTTTTTGAGCAAGATGTTGTTCACTTTCCATGAGTTCCACTTTCTATGTTTTTTCTGCTATTGATTTTGATTTTTACAGCTTTATGATCTGAGAAGGTGCTTTCCATTAGTTCAAAGGTATGGATTTGGTTGAGAATGGCTTTATGTCCTAATACCTAGTCTATTCTGGAGAGTGTTCCATGTGCACTGGAGAAGAAGGGTAGTTGTTTGCTGATGGATAGAAAGCTCTGTATATGTCGATGAGATCTAGTTGGTTAGTTGTAGCAATAAGGTCTTCTGTGTCTTTATTGAGCCTTTTTCTAGACAATCTGTCCAATATTAAGAGTGAATGTTGAAGTCTCCCATGATTATTGTGGAGTGATCTATCTCATTTTTAAGAGTAGTCAGTATTTCTTTGATGTATTTGCCAGCCAAGCCAAGTGCTGTCGAGTCAGATCCAACTTGATGTATTTAGGTGCTCCAATATTAGGTGCATAAATATTTAATGTTGTTAAGTCCTGTTTGTGTATTGAAACTTTCAGCAATAAAGTGCCCATCCTTGTCCATGATGGTGGATTTTACATTAAAATCTATTTTATTTGAGATCAGAATTGACACACCTGCTCTTCTTTATTCATTGTAAGCTCCATATATATTCTCCCATCCTTTAGTTTTCAGTTTGTTCATATCTTTAAGTCTAAAATGAGTTTCTTGTAGGCAACATTTGGATGGGTTGTGTTTTTGGATCCAAGATGTCACTCGATGTCTCTTTACTGGAGCATTCAGTCCATTCACATTCGATGTGATTATTGATAGGTATGTTTTCAGTGCTGCCATTGTGATATGTTTCTTTTTGTGTTGATGTTTTCTCTGTTGCTCTTATTGATATGTTCTGGGACATTCTCCTTTGTGAGTTGATTTTTCACGTTTTTGAGGGTTGGTTTTGTGGTTGTTGAGACTCCTGTAGTATGTTTCTTGATTTGATATGCTGCATCTTTATTGTGCTTTACCGCTGCCTCTAAGATCCCCCTTAATAAACAATGTTTAAACCCAATTTCAATTCTTACCCTTCTTATCAACTTCCTCTTCTTATGGAAGGAATATAATGACTGTAGTACATCCCTCTTTTTAAAATGATGACATCATAGTTTTCATGATATGATCATTGGATTATTTCTTTGACTGTTATAGCTTTGACTGAGTTTGGAGCCTTCCCTAACTGAGTAGGATTGTGGGTGATATGTCTTGTATGTGCTTCTAAAATATAGTTAGTGGTTTTGTTCTTCTAAGCCAAGAGATTCTTTCAGTATTTCTTATAGCTTTGGTTTGGTTTTTACAAATTCTCTGAGTTTCTGTTTGTCTGCAAATGTCTTGATTTCATTTTCATAGTTTAAAGATAGTTTTGCAGGATATATAATTCTTGGTTGGAAGTTCTTCTCCTTCAAGGCTTTGAATGGTCATGCCACATCTCCATGCCAGCATTGTTTCTGCTGAGAAATTCGATGAAAGCCTACAGGGTTTTCCTATGAATGCCAGCTTTGGTTTGAGTCTTGCTGCCTTTTAGAGTTTCTGCTTGTTTCATTTTGTTAAGCTTGATTATAATATGTCCTGGAGTCTTTCTTTTGAGATCTATGTTGAGTGGCACTTGATATGCATCTTGGATATCTATATTCTCTTATTTCATAATTTCTGGGAAGTTTTCTGTCAGCAGCTCAGCCACAATACTCTGTGTGTTCTCAGGTGTCTTGTGCTGTTCAGGAACTCAAATCAATCATAGATTGTTCCTCTTAATACAGTCCCACATGCTTCTTAATACTTCAGTTTTCTTGTTTCTGTTATCTGATTTCTCCTCATAAATGCTGGTGTCAGTTGCCTTGTCTTCAAGTTCACTAATTCTGTGCTCCAGTTCTTTCAGCTGCTCTTTTGTCTTTGAATTGTTAAAATTTTGTAATTGTATTATTGATATGCTGGATTTCAGATCATTGATGTTCTAGTTCATAAGCCAAGCCAAGTAAAGCTTACTTAATTTTTCATTTTGTTCTTTTTCATTTTGCTTAATCTCTAGAAGGGATCTGTATGTAATTCCTATGTGTTCTACCTCTGAAAATTTCAGAAAGGCTTCTTCATTTAGGAAGTTGTTTGAGTTTTTATTTTGGGAGTTTTCCATAGCCATGTTTGTCTCCTTTAAATGATTAGATATCAACTGTTGTCTTTGTGCCATACTGAAGCTCTTCAGTTTCTCTGATGTTGCACCAATGGGAGCTGTGGTGTAAGTCTTAACAGCTGCTTTTCTACAGAGAGAGGCATTGACTAATCGGCCATCAGCAGTGGCAGTCCCTTCCTCCTGACTGGGAAAGACAGTGTCTCGTCAGCAGTCAGCAGACACTATAATGTGGCTTAAAGAAGAGAGAGGTTGGGGCCCTGTGGCTTTTGGCCCCAGCTACCACTGCTTTCTCCAGGTACTGTTACATAAAGAATGGCTATTCTGCAGGTAGCAGTGCTAACCAGACAGGCAGTGTTGCTTAGTGTGAAAATTAGCCTCAGCTGAGCCCTCTGGCCAGGCCAATTCTGCCTCCTAGTTGAGCGAAATGGCGTCCTGCCTGAGCCACCTTTGTTACAGTATGAGTCAGCAGGTTCTGTGGTGCAGCACAGAGAAGATAGGAGACAGGGCCACTGGCATCCTCAATTGCTGACCACTGCTGGAATCTCTAAATGTGAGTGTCCTGAAACCTGTCTCTCTGCTGCATGATATGTTATTCACTTAGTCACTGCAGATCAGTGAAGAAGCCAGGCCCTGACAGACTCACGTGCTAGGCAGAGCCAGTCCCAGCCTTCCAAAGAAGTCATGCATACATGCAGTCCTCCAGGTGCTGTGCCAGTAGAAGCAGTACTCACTGTGCCACTATCTTACCACCAACAAGATATTTTCTTCCTCCTTCCTGTTGTGCAGTCCAACCTCATGACCGTATGCCTGATCTCATAGCTCCCAGAATGTCTGAACTGCTCCTTCCCATTAGTGTTCTAGGTTTTATTTCTCAGAGGGAATTGAGGAGGTATGTGTCTAGTCCACCATATTGGCCCTACCCACATGAATTTTTTTTTTTGATATGTTGTTAAACTCTATTGGCTGGGATTTTGTTGAAGATTTTTGTGTCTAGGTTCATGAGAGATACTGGTCTGTAATTTTCTTTTTTGTGTGATCTTTGGTATCAGGGTTATGCTGGCTTCATAGAAATTTGGGAATATTCCATCCTTTCTATGCTGTGAAATAGCCTTAGTCATAATGCAATTAATTCCTCTCTAAAAGTTTGGTAGAATTCCCCAGAGAAGGTGTCTAGGCAATGGCTTTTATCAGTTGGTAGTTTTTAAACTACTTTTCCAATTTTTTCTTTTGTGATGAGTCCATTAGATTGTTATACTTCTCCTTGTGATTACTTTGGTAGGTGATGTAAATCTAGAACTTTGTCCATTTCCTCTAGGTTTTCAAATCTGTTAGATTACAATTTTCAATAGTTTTCTGTTATGATACTTTTAGTTTTGCTTGGGTCTGTTGTGACCTCTTCTGTCTCATTTCTTGTTCAAGCTATTTGTTCCTTCTCTTGTTTTTCTTTTGTTAGTTTAGCCAATGATTTATCAATTTTGTAGATCTTTTTTTAAAAAAACAGCTTTTGGTTTTGTTAATTTCTTCAATTGTTTTTCTGGTCTCTAAATGATTTAGTTCTGCTCTAATTTTTCTTGTCTGTTTTCTTCTGGTGCCCTAGGGGTACATTTGATGTTCCCTTTCTGGCTTTTTCTACTTGTTAAAGTTGTAAGGTTAACACTTCAGTTTGGGCCCTCTCGTCATTCCAGATGTGTGCGTTTATAGAGAGAAATTGATCTCTGAGCTCTGCTTTTCTTGTATCCCATAGGTTCTCATAGCATGTGTTTTCATTCTTATTTGTTTCATGAATTTCCTTATTGCATCTTTGATTTTTTTCTATAATCCATAAAATTTTGAGCAAGGTATTATTTACTTTCCATGAGTTCAAATTTCTACTCATGTGTTTTCTGCTATTGATTTGAACTTCTATGGCTTTATGTTTTTGAGAAGATGCTTTACAATAATTCCATGGTTTGGCTTTTGATGGGAATGGATTTATGATTTAATACCTGGTCTATTCTGGAAAATGTTCCATGTGCATTGAAAAAGAAGATGTACTTAAGTGTTGCTGGGTGAAATGTTCTGTATGTCGGTGAGGTCTAGTTAGTTGGTTGTTGCAAAAAAATCTGTTCTATCTTTATGAAGCTTTTTTTTCGGTATCATCTGCCCATTACTGAAAATGGAGTGTTGAAGTTTCCTATTATTATTATGAAGTGGTTCATCTCAATTTTCAATGTTGTCAACATGTGTTGAATGTATTTAGATGTTATGGTATTGTGTGATAAATATTTAACTTCATCATATCCTTTGTATGTATTGAACCTTTAAGCAATAAATCAACCATTCTTGTCCACAATGGTGGACTTTACATTAAAATCTATTTTATCTGAGATTAGTATTGCCACTCCTGCTTTTAGCCTGGTATACATTTTTCTATCTTCTGATTTTCAGTTTGTTTGTATCTTTGAGTCTAAGGCATGTTTTTTGTAAGCAGCACATAAGTGAATTGTGTATTTGGCCCATGCTATTACTCTCTGCCTCTTAATTGGAGCATTCACTCCACTTAGATTCAATGTAATTATTAACAGATATGTGTTTAGTACTGTCATTGTGGTGCCCTTATTTTTGTGTTGTTTATGTTTTCTTTGTTCTATTAATATTGTCTTCTGGGTTGTTATTCTTTATGGGTTTTCTTTTTATATTTTCACTGTTAGATTTATGTCTGGTGGAACTCCTGTATTATCTTTCTAATTTTGATATGGAGCATTGTTAGTTTGTTTTGCAGCTACCCCTTTGATAGTCCTTAATGTTCTAAGTTCAAACCAATCATTGACTTCTGAATAGCTCCTCTTCATCGAAAGAGCTATAACTAATGTAACATATCACTCTTTATAGTGTGATGGTGTCATAATCTATGTGTTATTATCACTGGTTCCCTACTTTTAATATTTTGGGTTTCATTGAGCTTTGTGACTTCACTAACTGAGTAGGACTCTGGATGCTGTGTCCTTCATTGCATCACTAAGTATACATCTGATTTTATTGATTTTTTTAAATGAGGAGCGTCTTTAAGGATTTATTGTAGTTTGGGATTGTTGTTTTGCATAATATCTAAGACACTGTTTGTCTGAAAATATCTTAATTTCACTGTCGTATTTGAGAGACAATTTGGCAGGATATGTAATTCTTGGTTGGAAGTTTTTATCCTTTAAGACTTTGTATGTGTCATCCCACTGCCTTTTTCCTAACATAGTGTCTACCAAGAAGTTAGAGAAAAGCCTACAGGGCTTCCCTTTGTACATTGGTTTTTGCTTTAAGCCTACCTGCCTTTAAGTGCCTCTGTTTAGGATTCATTTTATTAAGCTTGATTATAATATGTGTTGATGTTTTCTTATGGGTTTTACCTTTTGTGGTGTTCAGTAAGTGTCTTGAATATCTATGTTCTCTTCTTTCATGATGTCAGGAATGTTTTCTGTCAGTAACTTCTCAACAATTTTCTCTATGTTTTCTGCTATCCCTCTCTGTTCTGGAATTCTAATTATTCATAGATTATGTTTCTTAATGCTTCTTCATTTTTCTTGTTTCTTTTCTCTGATTTCTCCTTATAAATGCTGGTGTCCATAGCTTTATCGTCAGTCTTCTTAATTCTGCATTCCACTTCCTCAATCCTGCTCTTTTTGCTTTGCATTACATTGTCTAAACCTATAATTTTATTATTGCTTTCTGGGTTTCTGATCATTGATGTTTTAGCAGTTCATACAGCTTGCTTAACTTTTTATTTTGTTCTGCTATACTTTGTTTAATTTCTAGAAGGGCTGTATACATAATTCTTTTGTAGTCTATCTCTGATTATTTCAAAGGCTTCTTCATCTGGGAAGTTTTTCTGATTCTTTAGTTTGGGAGTTTTCTGGAGCTATGGTGGTCTGCTTCTTCAAATGTTTATGTATTTATTGTTATCTTTATGCCATTAAAAAGCTGTGCACTTTCTCTGGTGTTACACCAATGGGAGCTGTGACAAAGCTCTAAGAAGGGACCGATTAAGGGCAATGCTAGACTTGGCCACCAACCACTGTTGTTTTCTCAAGCTGCAGCTGACTTATATACAGCTTCTCTGGTTATAGTGATGCTGTCAAGTCCCACAGTGCTGCTCAGCTTGGTGGCTGGCGCTAGCTGTGTCCTTAGGTGTGACAGGCCCTGCCACCTAGCTGATAAAGATGGCAACCTACTTGTGCCGACTCTCTGGCTTCATGCCAGTCAAAACTATGGAGTAGCTCAGGGAAAGATGGAGAGGAGGATGCTTCCACAAGTAGCAGCCAGGAACCACTGCATTCTCTAGAAGCACTTATCTTAAAAACTGCTTTTCATAGGGACGGAAGACTGAGGCACATGCTTTCAGGGGCTATCAAGTTCTATTGGCATAACTAAACTTTTACTAAGAGAGTCTTCTGCACTCCACGTTGGTGAGTGGCATCTGGTGTCTTAAAAGCTATCAAGCTTCCGTCTGGAGCAGATAACTGAGAACATCAAAGGAATGAGGAAAAAGCCCAGGAGACAGAAGAACCCAGATAAATTGGAGACCATATCAACATGAGACCAAAATAACCAGATGGTGCCTGGCCGTCACCAAAGGCAGCCACAATGGTGTATACAATGTAGAGTCCCTCAGGCAACATGAAAAAGGAGATGGACAGATCAAGAACTACATGTACTAAGTGACCAGAATTGATGGTCCAGTAGCCTGGAGGGTACCTTGGGAACATGGCTTCTAGACCTACAGCTGGCCCTGACTAGAAACCAGTACTGAGGTCAACTCTTCAGACAAGTACGAACTGGGCTTGGGGATACAATTTGGCCATGTGGGGTGTGTGCTTTATGGTTTTATACAGTTATAGGAGGATGTACTGCTGGTTACTGTCTAGATGGGAGAGAAGGTAGAGAGGAATGGACAGGTGCTCATTAAGAGGATACTGGAAGTACAGAATGAAAAGGAGGAATGTCTTGTCACTGGGTGGGGAGAACAGATGGAGATGCAGGTAGGTAAGCATGCAAAATTTATTTGAATTGTATACTTTCACTTAATCACAATATAAAAAACTTCTTTTCTGTTGAGAAGGGCAGTGTTTAGAGGCAGCTGAAAGCAGCAGACCCTTAGATGTGACAGGCATCACCTACAGTCTAGCAAAGGTGATGCTCTGTTTATTGAGTCTCTATGGGGCCACCATACTCTGTTGCCAGCCACTGCTGTATTCTTTAGATGTGCTTATCTTAAAAACTGCTTTTCTGCTGAGAGAGGCATTGACCAGAGACAACTGATAGCAGCCAGGTCCTCAGGGGTGGCAGGTCCTGCCTCTTGGCTGACAAATATGGCACCCTACTTATAGAGTCTCTTGGGGGCCGTCAATAGACACTACAATGTGGCTCAAAGAAGGGAGGAATTAGGAAACTGCCACACTTGGCCGCCAGCCACCATTACATTTTCTAGATATGATTGTCTTAAAAACAGCTTTTCTGCGTGAAGAAGCACTGTCCAGACAGGCACTGTTGCTCAGCTTGGGAGTTAGTGAATCCCTCAGGTGTGGCTGATTCCACCTCTCATCTGACCAATATTGTATCCCACCTGAGCCACCTCTCCTGTAGTGAATCAGCAGTATCTATGGTACAGCTCATAGAAGAAGGGGGAGTGGCACTGGCACCCATGGTCTCCAGCTGTTGCTGGTTTCACTGGATACTACTGTCCCAAGCATAGCTACTATGCTGTGGGATACGTTGTTTGCTTAGTCACTGAAGCTCAGCACAGAATCCAGCCCTGCCAGGGTCTTAAGCTCTGCAGTCCCAGTAACAAAGAAGGTGTCCATACCTGTAATCCTCTGAGTCACTGTACCAGCAGAAGCAGGATTCACTGTGCTGCTGTCTCACCTCTGACACGGTAGTTTCCACTTTCTTGTCACCCAGACAAACTCATAACCCTGTGCCTGATCTTGAGGCTCCCAGAGTGTGCTCACTGCTCTGTTCAACTATTTTTCTGGGCCTTAGTTTTCAGAGGGAATCAAAGAGACATGTGACAGGTTCATCATCTTGGCCCCACCCCCTGGATCTTATGTTTCTTGATGATAAAACTATATAAATATGTGTGTGTACGTAAATACAGTTCTTCTCAGGTTCACAGAATAGTAGTCTACATATAGTAGAAACTCAATAAAACATTACTCACTGAAAAACTAATGGGCTTCCTTCCAAAAGCAGTAACAACTTTAAAACATTTACCAGTTACCATGCTGATGTGGGAGTCCCTGGATGGGACAAGTTGTTAAGTGTTTGGTTATGCACCAAAAGAGTGGTGGTTAAATTCACCCAGAAGCACCTTGGAAGACAGGACTGATGATAAACTTCTGGAAAATCAGTCATTGAGAACCACAGGGAGTTGAATTCTATCAACTTAACAGCTGCTGTTATTTTCCTTTGGGATTTTTGTGTTGCTCCTTTACCTTTTCTGAAATCCATAATAGCATGGCACAGAATTTGGAGAGCCTGCTGATACTGAAGTAGATACATCTGTGGTTATAAATTTATTTAGCACATGGTAATATGGCCCTACTTTGCTGGGTTATAAGTGACAAAAAATGACATATTATAGTGAAACTTCTAGTACGCTGACCAAAAGCACAACATTTCAAATATACTTGCCAGTCCTTGGAAACCCGATGAGGCAGTTCTTTTCTATTCTCTTTGTTCACTATGGACTGAAATCAGCCTGACAACCACAGGGTTGTTTGTTTTCCTTTTCTAGTTCACTTGATAAGTATTTCTGCTTTTATTCCCATTAATATCTGACACACATGGCAGGCTAGAGTCATTTTTTAGATAATTCATTGAGCCCTCACTCTGACTGTGAATTATGACATAACAACTTAGTTACTTCAGAAGCCAGCCAAGGTGGTATCTTCATTATTAGTGTTGCTGTAACAAGTGATTGGCTGTAGAGAGCAGCAGTTTATTTTCTGACAGTTCAGGAGGCTAGAAGTTCGAGTCCAAGCTATGGATCTAGAAAGAACTCCCATGTCTATTTCAGCTCCCAGTAGCTGCCAGAAATTCTTAGTGATCTTGGGCCCATAATTGCTTCTGTCTCTGTTATCTGCATTCTTCTTATCCCTGTGTATGTATCTTTGTCTATTCTGCTCTGTTCCTTTCATAACTTAGAATCCATTAGCTTTAGGGCCTGCTTTAAGCCAGTATGATATTATTAACATAGAAATAAATCCCTGTTTCCACGCAGAGTCCAGCTATAGGTGCTCATGCCTAAGGTTTAATGTCAACTTTAACCTATAGAGTTGCTCTGAGCAAAAACTGACTCTTGGCCAATGGGTTAATCTCGCTAAACAAAAACTGCATGATACTCCCTATTCCCTGGTTTACATATCAAAACAAATTAAGAAATCATTGACATACAATTTTGTTCTATCAGATTAATGGTGGAAAGCCAGAAGTTCTAGAAAAAGAAAATCATGGTCACAGCAAATTGATCCTGCCATTAGTTTATATACCTATGTATGTATGTATGCATATATATGTAACTAAAATGATCCAAAATATATTTCCTATTAGTTATAGGTTTTCATTTCCTCCCACATCTAAAAAAAAAAAATTCTCAAACGTTTGTGTATCCAAAGAGTATCTTGACTTTCAGAAAAGATTATTTTTGAAATGAATGTTGCAAGATGAAATATGCAATGGTTTCCCACACAGGAAATAGAAAACTAAAACTTGTTATGTTATATAATGAATTCTAAAAAGATCTGTTATCCCTATGGTGATTGTTCTTTTTGGCAGTATATTGCACTAAACACTGTCTCATTGTCACTGCGAAAATTAAGCACAGTTAGACCCCTTGTGGTGGTAAAACAGCATTGCTTCACCAAAGGCTCCTCTGTTTCAGCTTGCAGGTCCTTTCCCAAACATTAATGCATTCTTCTCCAGAATCTTTTGGATTCCAATGACTTTAAAAACCTTAATATTTTTTCTTTTTAAGAACTGGTAGCATTTTTCTAGATTTTGAGATTAATGGTTAACAATGATAATGGATGTAAGTAAGTACTTGTTCAATTTGGAAAGCCTGTGGCACGAACAAAACCAAACAAATTCCAAAGCTAACCTATAAATACCTTAAAAATGCACTGCCGTTGAGTCAATTCCAACCCACAGTGACCTTATCAATAAAAGTAGAACTTCCCCATAAAGTTTCTAAGGAACAGCTGATGAATTTGAGCTGTTGATCTTTTGGTATGCAGGTAGATCACTAAACCCTCACGTCACCAGAGTTTCCATAAATGCTTAGTTGTTCTTGTTGTTAGGCACCATCGAGTCAGCTCTGACTCACAGCGACCCTATGAGCAACAAATACTGCCTGGCCTTGCACTGTGTCTACAATTGTTTTAATACTTAAGTCTATTTTTGCAGCCACTGTGTCAATCCAGGTCATCTAGGATCTTCCTCTTTTTCACTGATCCTTCAGTCTATCAACTGTGATGTCCTTCTCTCGGTACTGATGATTCCTGGAAACATGTCCAAAGTATGTAAGATGCAGTCTTGTCATCTTTGCTTCCATGGAGCAAACTGGTTATATTCTTCCAGAACAGATCTCTTTGTACTTTTGGCAGTCCATGGTACAATAAACATTCTTCTCCAACACCACAATTCCAAGGCATCCGTTCTTCTTCTGTCTTCTTTGTTCACTGTCCAGCTTTCACATGAATATGATTAGAATGAAATTACCATGGCTTGGGACAGGTGCATTTAGTTTTCAAGGTGACAGTTTTACATTCCAGTACTTTAAAGAGATCATTCGCAGCAGATTTTTCCAATGCAATGCATGTTTTGATTTCTTGACTGCGGCTTCCTTGGATGTTGATTGTGGACCCAACTCAAATGAGATCCTTGACCATCTCAATCCTTTCTCCATTGTGAATCATCAGCTTACTGGTCCAGTTGTGAAGATTTTGTTTTCTTGATGTTGAGGTGTAATCCACACTGAAGGCTGTATTCCTTGATCTTCATTAGTGTTTCAAATCTTCATTTTCAGCAAATAAGGTGATGTTGTCTGCATATCAGAGGTCATTAATGAGTCTTCCTCCAATCCTGAGGCCTTCATGGATTATTTGCTGGGCATACAACCTGAAACTGTATAGTGAAAAGATACAGCCCTGATGCAGGGACTTTAAACCATGACTTTAAACCATGCAGTGTCCCTTTTTTCTGTTCACATGACTGCCTCTTTATCCATACACAGATTCCTTAGGAGTACAATTAAATGTTCTGGAATTCCCATTTTTACACAACATTAGCCATAATTTGTTATGATCTACACAGTCAAATGACTTTTCATAGTCAAAGCATCACAGGTAAACATCTTTCTGGTATTCTCTCCTTTCAGCTATGATCCATCTGACATCAACAATGCTATCCCTTGTTCCACATCGTTTTCTGAATCCAGCTTGAATTTCTGGCAGTTCATTTTCAATATACTGTTGTGGTTGCTTTTGAATAATCTTGAGCAACATTTTACTTGCATGTGATATTAATGACATTGTTTGGTAATTTACACATTTGGTTGAATCACCTTTTTTGGAATGGGCATAAATATGGATCTTTTCCAGTATGGGGCCAGGTGTCTGTCCTCCAAAACTTGGCATAGATGAGAGAGCACTTCCAGCACTGCATGTGTTTGTTGAAATATCTCAATTAATATTCTACCAATTCCTGAAGCCTTGTTTTTCGCAATGCATTCAGTGCAGCCTTGATTGCTTCCTTTACTAACATCGGTTCCTGATCACATGCTACCTTTTCAAATGGCTGAACACCAATGAGTTCTGTATGGTATACTGTCGCTGTATATTCCTTCCATCTTCTTTTGATGCCCCCTGAGTCATTTAGTATTTTCCTTGTAGAATCCTTCACTATGGCAACTCAAGGCTTGAATATTGTCCTCAGTTCTTTCAGCTAGAAAAATGCAGAACATGTTCTTCCTTTCTGGTTTTCCACTTACAACTCTTTGCTGCACCTGATATTAAAATATTTTATCTTCTCAAGCTGCCTTTGAAATAATCTGTTTAATTCTTTTACTTCGCCATTCCTTCCTTTTGCTTTAGCTGCTTGACATTCCACAGCAAGTTTCAGAGTCTCTTTTGACGTGCATTGTGGGTGTTATCTTGCTTTTCTGTCTTTTTTAAAATTGTGATTAAGTGAAAGCATACAATCCAAACTAATATTGCATGCCCCACTATCTGCATCTCATTCTGCTGTATTTGACTGGTGACAGCACACTCCTTCTTTTCATTCTATACTTGTGTTATCTTCCTAACAATCTCCTGTCCCCTCCTCTCTATCCTCTTCTCTCCCATCTAGATAGAGACCAGAAGGACAGCATCCTATAAATGCACAGAACCATAAAGTACACACACCATATGTTCACATTGTGTCCCTGAGTCCAGTCCAATTTTGTCTGAAGAATTGACCTTAGTAGTGTTTTCTGGACAGGAGCAGCAGCAGGTCTAGGGCTCACGATCCCAGAGGATCCCCCAGACTATCAGACCATCAATTGTGGTCTTTTAGTAGAGTTCTTGAGCTGCACTCCTCTTTTTCTCATGTCACAGGGACTGAACATTGTGTGCCCCATCACAGCTGTCTTTGGTAGTGGCACCATCTAGTTCTTCTTGTCACATGTTGATACAGTCTGCCTTTCACATGGGTCCTTCTATCTCCTTAGCTCTCTCTTCCTTGTGTCTTTGCTGTCCTTGGTGATCATCTGTTCTGGATGAGTTGGGACCATTTGGTGTACCTCAGATGGCAGCTTGCTAGCTTTTAAGATTCCAGAGGCCACTCAACAATATGGGGTACAGAAGCCTCTCTTCCAATAGGCTAGTTATATCTATTGGTCTTGATGCTCCCAGAGAGCGTGGTCCCCAGGCTGCCCCTGCCATTCTACCCTTGCAATATTGGGTTGAGACTAGAAGAACTTTCAGTTTATCATGAATCCAGTTAAGCTGATTGACTTTCTACTGTGTAGTATCACTGCTATCACCTAACCAAAGTTCTATCAACTCTAATCTATGACCAGTCTTCTCTCTCCCTCCCCAAACTTGTAGCCATTAAAGAGTCTTTTCCTCTATACTTAAGTCTGTTTTCAAATCCTTGTAAAAGGGGTCTCATACAGTATTTGTCCTGCTGCTGCTACTTATTTCACTCAGCATAATGTCTTCCAGTTGAAACCAGGTTATGAGTT
Source organism: Heterohyrax brucei (assembly GCA_028571685.1). Taxonomy (NCBI): domain Eukaryota; kingdom Metazoa; phylum Chordata; class Mammalia; order Hyracoidea; family Procaviidae; genus Heterohyrax; species Heterohyrax brucei. Next base: position 95,506,359 of record CM053146.1, read on the forward strand.
GCTTCCTAAAATTGTAATTGTTCTTTATCATTGCACAGTGTTCCGTTTGTACATGTATCACAGTTTTATTGCTTTATCTGTTGATGGGCATCTAGGTTGATTCTATCTTTTTGATACTGTGAACTGAGCTGCAATAAACATTTGTGTGCATGTCTATTCATGTGATTGTCCTTGGTTCTGTAGGGTATATTGCAAGAAGTGGGATTTCTGGATCAAATGGTATATCTATTTTCAGTTTTTTAAAGAAACACCAAATTGCTTTCCAAAGTGGTTGTACCATTTTGCAATCCCACCAGCAGTGTAGGAGCATTCCAATCTCTCTACAGCCTCTCTAGCATTTGTTGTTTTGTCCTTTTTGGATTATGGCCAACTTCGATGGGGTGAGATGGTATCTCATCGTACTTTTGATCTGGATTTCTCTAAGAGCTAATGATTGTGAGCACTTCCTCAAGTCTCTTTTGGCTGGCTGGATGTCCTCTTTGGTGAAGTGTCTGTCCGTCTCTTTTCCCCTTCGCTTTATGGTGTTATCTACCTTTTTCTTGTTGATGTTATGCAGTCCCTTCTAGATTATGGAGATAAGATGTCAGTCCACCATGTAGCTGCCAAATATTTTTTCCCATTCTCTGCCAAGCCAAAGCCAAGTGCCATTGAGTTGGATCCGACGCCTATTCTCTAGGCGGTTTTTAAATCTTTTGATAAAGTCTTTGGATGAACAAAAGCGTTTGAGTCTTAGTGATTTCCATTGATCTGTTTTCTCATGTGTTGATTGTGCTTTGTCAGAAGTTGAAGTCTGCTTAAACTGTGTGTTAGAACTTCCAGGGTTGATCCTATTTTTTTCTTGCATGATCTTTGTCATTTTAGGTTTGATATTTATATCTTTGATCCATTTTGAATTAACTTTTGTGAATGGTGTGAGACATAAGTCTTTCAGTTTTTTGCAGATGAATATCCAGTTTTGCCAGCACCATTTGTTAGAGACTATTTTTACCCCAGTTTACAATCTTAAGGCCTTTGTTGAATAGCAACAGTTCATAAGAGTGTGGTGGCGTCTCAACTCTGTTCCATTGGTCTGTATGTCTCTTTTTGTACCAGTACAAGGCTGTTTTGACTACCATGACAGTGTAATATTTTCGAAGTTCGGGTAGTGTGAGGCCTCCTACTGTGTTCTTCTTCCTCAGTACTGCTTTATACATCTGGGGTTTCTTCCTTTTCCAAACAAAGTTGATGATTTGTTTCTCTATCTCATTAAAAAAATGACACTGGAATTTGTATTGGGATTGCATTACATATGTAGATTGCCTTGGGTAAAATAGATACTTTCACAATGCTAAGTCTTTCTATTCATGAGTAAAGTAGTTTTCTCCACTTATATAAGTCTCTTTTGTTTTCTTGCAGTCATTTAATTCTCTGTATATGTCTCTTGTTTCTCTAGTTAGATTTATTACTAGGTATTTTATCTTCTTGGGGGCTATTTCAAATGGTATTGACTTGGTGATTACTTTTATGATGATCTCTTTGTTGGTGTAAAGAATCCTACTGATTACTTGTGTTTATCTTGTATTTTGATACTTTGCCAAACTCTCCTGCTGGTTTCAGCAGTTTACTTATGGATTCGTTAGGGTTTTCTGTGTATATGATCATATCATCTGCAAATAGGGATATTTTTACTTTTTATTTACCAATGCAGATGTTCTTTTGTTTCTTTGTCTTCTTTGATTTCTCTGGCCGGAACCTCTAGCAAAATATGGACTAGAAGTGGCGACAGTGGGCATCCTCTTCTAGTTCCTATTCTCAGGGGGAATTCTTTCAGTCTCTCAATTCAGGGTGATGTAGACATTGGCTTTGCATAGGTGCCCCTCACTTCATTTAGGAAATTCCATTCTATCCCTGTTTTCCTGGGAGTTTTTAGCACGAATTGGTGCTGGACCTTGCTGAATACCTTTTCTGCATTAATTGACAAAATCAGGTGATTCTTATCCTTTGTGCTGTTTATGTGGTTGATCACATTGACTGTTTTTCTGATGCTGAATCAGCCTTCCATCCCAGGCATGAATCCAACTTATTCATGCTGAATTATTTTTTGATATGTTGTTGAATTCTACTGAGAAGGATTTTGTTGAAGATTTTTGCATCTAGGTTCATGAGTGATATTGGCCTGTAATTTTCTTTGTTTTGTGGGATCTTCCCCTGGCTTTGGTATCAGGGTTATGCTGGCTTTATTGAATTAATTTGGGATTATTCCATCTCTTTCTATGCTGTGAAATAGCCTCAGTAGTATTGGAATTAATTCCTCTCTAAAAGTTTGAGAGAATTCTCTGGTGAAGTCATCTGGGCCAGGACTTTTTTGACTGGTATGTTTTTTTTTTTTAATTAGTATTTTAATCTTTTCCTTTCTGATGGCTTTATTAAGTTGTTCTACTACTCTTTGTGATAATTTTGGTAGCTGGTATGAATCTAGAAATTTGTCCATTTATTTAGGTTTTCAAATCTGTTGGAGTACAGTGTTTCTTAGTATTCTGTTATGATACTTTTGATTTCAGTTGTGTCTGTTGTGATATCTGTCATCTCATTTCTTATTTGGGTTATTTGTTTCCTTTTCTGTTTTTCTTTTGTAAGTTTAACCAATGGTTTATCAATTTTGCTGATCTTTTCAAAGAACCAGCTTTTGGTTTTGTTGATTTTTTTCAATTGTTCTTCTGTTCTCTAATTCATTTAGTTCTGCTCTAATCTTTATGATCTGTTTTCTTCTGGTGCCTGAGGGGTTCCTTTATTGCTCTCTTTCTACTTGGGCCTTTCCTTCTGGATGTGTGCATTTATAGAGATAAATTGAGCTCTGAGCACTCTTTTGCTGTATACCTTGGGTTCCGGTTGGATGTGTTTTCTTTCTCATTGTATTCCATAAACTTCTCTTTTTTTTGGCCTTGATTTCTTATATAACGCATGGATCTTTGAGGATGGTGTTGCTCCATTTCCATGAATTGAAATGTCTATGTGTGTTTTGTTCTGCTATTAATTTCAACTTTTATGGCTTTATGGTCCCAGAAAATGTTTTGCAATAATTCAATGGTTTGGATTCTGTTGAGACTTGCTTGAACAATTTGCTTTATCACGTGGTCTATTCTGGAAAATGTTCCATGTACATTTGAGGAAAAGGTGTGCTTATCTGTTGATGAGTAAAATGTTCTGTGTTATGTCGGTGAGGCCTAGTTGGTTAATTGTCACATTAAGATCTTCTGTATCCTTACTGAGCTTTTTTCTGGATGATCTGTCTGTTACTGAGAGTGAAGTGTTAAAGTCTCCAACTATTATTGTGGACTGATCTATCCATTTTAAAATGTTGTCAGTGTTTGTTCAATGTATTTAGATGCTCTGGTATTGGGTGTATCTTTATTTAATGTTGTTACGCCCTGCTTATGTATTGAACCTTTCAGTGATAAATAGTCACCATCCTTGTTCACAATGTTGGATTTTACATTAAAGTTGATTTTATATAAGATTGATATTGCCATTGCTGCTCTTTTTTGTATAATGTTAGCTTGGTACATATTTTTCCACCCTTTGATTTTCAGTTCGTTCGTATCTTTGAGTCTAAGTTGTGTTTCTTGTGAGCAATACATAGAGGAATCATGACTTTTGGTCCAAGAGGTCACTCTCTGTCTCTTTATTGGAGCATTCAGTCTGCTTATATTCAGTGTAATTATTAATAGTTATGAGTTTAGTGCTGTCATTTTGATGCTTTTATTTTTGTGTTGGTAATGTTTTCTATGTTGTTCTTAAAATTCTGCTCTGATACATTCTTCATTACGTGTGGACTTTTCATTTTTATCAGTGTTGGTTTTACGTTTGTTGAAACTCCTGAATTTTGTTTCTTGTGTTGATATGTCACATTGTTGTTTCATTTTGAGGCTACCCCATAATCACCCTTAGTATTCTAAGTTTAAACCAGACTTTAATTTCTGTGTATCTTTTCAATTTTCTCTCCAACTGAAAGGGTTGTAACTACTGTAATATATCCCTCTTTTTAGCATAATGATATCATAGTTTTCGTGTTAAGAGCACTGATTCCCTTCTTTTAATATTTTAGCTTTGTTTGAGCATTGTGACTTCCTAACTGAACAGGATTCTGGATGCTGTGTCATGCGTTGTCTCCTTAAGTATATATACTTCATACTGGCTTCTTTCAGTATTTCTTGTAGGTTCGGTTTGGTTTTTATGGTTTCTAAGCTTCTGTTCATCTGCAAATGCCTTAATTTCATTTTCATATTTGAGAGATTATTTTGCAGGATATATAATTCTTGCTTGGAAGTTTTTCTCCTTCAGGACTGAATGTGTCAGTTCACTGAATTCTTAATACTTCTTCATCTGCCAAGAAGTCATGAAATCCTAAAGGGCTTCTCTCTGTATGTTAGGTTTGCTTTACCTGTTTCTGCCTTTAAGAGTGTCTTTTTAATTTTATTAGTCGATTATAATATGTCTTGGAGTCTTTCTTTTTGCATTTAGTTTTAATGGTATTTGATACACATCTTGGCTATCTATGTTCTCTTCTTGCATAATTTCAGGGAAGTTTTCTATCACCAACTCTAAAATAATACTCTGTATTTTCCACTATCCCTCACTGTACAGAATCTCCAATTATTTGTATATTATTCCTCTTAATAGATTCCCACACGTTTCTTAATGCTTCTTCATTTTTTATCTCTTCTTTCTGTTTTCACCTCATAAAAGCTGCTGTCAGTTGCTCTGTCCTCAAGCTCACTAAGTCTGGCTTCCATCTCCTTAGTTCTGCTCTTTTGGTTTTAGATTGAATTGTCTAATTCTGTAATTGTATTATTGATCTGCTAGATTTCAGATTGTTGATGTTTCATGTGTTCAAATACCTTACTTAATTGTTCACTTTGTTCCACTGCAATTTGTTTAATCTCTAGTAGGGCTCTATATTTAATTCTTTTATACTCAGCCTCTGATAGTTTCATAAGAGTTTCTTCATCTGGGAAAGTTTTTGATTCTTTATTTTGGGAGTTTTCCAGAATCTGGTGGCCTTTTTCTTTAAATGATTAGCTATTGATTGTTGCCTTTGTACCACCTAGAAGCTGTTCAGTTTCTCTGTTGTTACCTCAACAGGAGCTGAGGCATAGTTCTAAGACGGGAGTTAGCCACTAGTTGCCTCTATGTACTCTAGTAACTAGCTCCAGGTGGACTTTCTGGGGTGGGAAGCTTTGCTTCTTGACTGGCATACATGGTACCCTACTTATAGAGTTACTTGGGGGCTGTCAGCTGACTCTGTGAGGTGGATCAGTGAAGCATGGAGGAGATGCTTTTGGGCTGCTTAATTATTAGTTTGCCAGATTATTTCATTTCAAAAAGGCATTTTACTGCTAAATTAGAAGCTGTCCAACAGCTGCCAAAATCAGTCAGACACTCAGGTGTGGCAGATCCCCCTTCCAGCTGACAACAAAAGCACCTCATAGCTCATCCCAAGACTGTATGATACAGTTGAAAGAAGGGAAGTGTTAGGGCCTAGCTGCCTTCCTCCACCTGGTCCCACCTGTAACTCTAGGTACCACCATCTTAAATACAACTTTTCTGCAAGAGAAGCACTTTCCAGACAGAGACTCCTCACTACGAGAATTAGCCCCAGCTAAGAACTCCAGGTGGATGACCCAACTCCCCGCTGACCAAGGTGGCATCCCATCTGAGCTGTTGATCCTGCTGTAAAACAGCGGAATCTATGGCCCTGCTCAGAGTAGAGTGAGTGAAGGGGAAGTATTGCCTTCAGTCAGTAGCTGAGCTCCCAATATATGGCCATCCTGAGCACAGTCTTTCTCCTGTGCTGTGCACTGTTTACTTAAGCACTGCGGTTCAGTCTGTTAGCCAGCTCATGCCCTGCCCCTGCTTCCCTGATAACAAAGAAGGCATAAGTACCTGCAGTCCTCCCAAACGATGAGTCAGCAGAAGCAAAACTCAGTGTACCACTGCCTTGTCTTAGAGAGAGGCGGTTTCCATATTACTGGAACCTAGTCCAACCTGATGACCCTATGCCAGATCCAGGGATCCCTGGATGTCTACTCTGCTCCATTCAATTATCATTTCAGGCCTTAGTTCTTAAAGGAAATCTAGGAGACATGCATCCATCCTGCAATCTTGGCCTCGCCTCTCTCTTTTCTCTCTTTTTAATGACTTCTTGCTCTCCTCATGGATGATGTCTTCTTTGATATCACTCCACAATTCATCTGGTCTTTGATTATTAGTGGTCAACTCATCAAATATGTTCTTGAGATGGTCTTTAAACTCTAGAAGAACACACTCAAGGTCATATGCTGGCTCTTGTTTACTTGATCTAATTTTCTTCTTTTAACTTGAGTTTCATATGAGCAATTGATGATCTGTGCCAGAGTCAGCACCTGGTCTTGTTCTGACTGGAATTTTTCCACCATCTTTTTCCACAGATGTAGTCAATTTGGTTCCTTTTGGTGAGGTCCATGTGCACAGTCACTGTTTATGTTGGTTAAAAATGGTAGTTGCAATGAAGAAGTCATTAGTCTTGAAAAATCATATCATGTGATCTCCAGCATTATTTCTGTCGTCAAGGCTGTAATTTCCAACTACCCACCCAGTTTCTTTGTTTCCAACTTTTGAATTCCAGTCACCAGTAATTATCAGTGCATGCTGCTTCCATGTTCAATCAATTTCAGACTGCAGAAGCTGGTAAACTTCTTCAGTCTCTTCATCTTTGCCCTTACTGGTTGGTGTGTACACTTGAATAATAGTTTTATTAACTGGCCTTCCTTGTAGGTGTACGGATATTATCCTATCACTGAGGACAATGTAGTACTTCAGGATAGATCTTGAAATGTTTATTTATACAATGAACCCAGCACCAATTCTTTTCACGTTTTTGTTCCTAGCATAGTAGACCATGTTTGTTGGATTCAAAATGGCCAGTACAGTCCATTTCAGCTCATTAGTGCCTAGGATGTCAATGTTTATGTGTTCCATTTCATTTTTGATTATTTCCAATTTTCCTAGATTCGTATTTCTTACATTCCGTGTTCCAATTATTAATGGATTTTTGCAGCTGTTTCTTCTCATTTTGAGTCATGGCACATCAACAAATGACTAACTTAAAGGCTTTACTCCATCCATAACATTAAGGTTGCTTCTACTTTGAGGAGGCAGCTGTTCCCAAGTCATCTTCTGAGTGTCTTCCAATGTGGGGAGCTCATTTTCTGACACTATATCTGACAATGTTCTGCTATTGTTAAGATTTTCCCTGGCTAATTCTTTTCAGAAGTAGACTGCTGGGTTCTTCTTCCTAGTGTGGCTTAGTCTGGAAGTTCAGCGGAAACCTGTCTAAGATGGGTGACCCTGCTGTTGCCTAAATACCAGTGACACAGATTCAAGCACCACAGCAAGAAGCAATCCTCCACTGACAGAACCTAAAGTGCAGTGTGAAAGCATGGACATTATTAGGTAAAGCTCTGTTATTCCCTCCAGATAAGATTCACTGTGAAGTTCTTACAGGGGATGTACAGCACACTGGGAGATTGTTGCCCTATAACAAAGATGATGCACAGACAAAAATACTTGACATTTGTATGTCACCTGTCATACTGGAACCTGAAAGTGGTACTGAAGCTCTGTATCACTACTCCAACCCCAAACAAAAAGATATACACTCAAATGTGTCTTGTAAAAAGGAGAAAACGTCTAGAAGAATGGTATACATCGTTAACAATGGAAATGTGGGTGGAATTGTAGTTATACACAGACTTAAACAGATACAATATATTTGCCTTAGCTGCTGAGATACCTTAGACTAAATGTTCTTCCATATACTTTCAATTATGGTTTTATTTATTTACACTACATAAGAGAAGACAGATTGAATCTGTAACTAGGATCCCTAAGTTATCATTTACAGATAATTCTGGTTTGAGTTTGTCCAAGAAGACAGGAAACTGTTCAGCTTAAAAATCACTATATTCACATGAAACAGCTATGAATTAGAGGAGGAAAACAAATGCTGTAAAAATAAAGGTTTGACATAAACTTTATAAAGGCCAGAAATTCAAAATGACTAAAAGTGTCTCCCAAAATCACAAATAAACATAAATCCTGAAAAACTTACCAAACGCATACATGCTCACTCCCAATCCTCCCAGTCCAAAGTAAAGAAATATACCTTACTGACCCCTGAAGATGACCACAGTATGTGTTTATTAATACTTCCTTTTGAAAACATCTACAGGTAATCTGTTTTGGCTTATTTTGGAGAGAAAGGTAAGGCAGATAAATATTGAATTCCTCCACTTCTACATTCTTTATTGGAAAGCCAATTTTCTAAAATAAATTTGCTAAAGATCAACAGGACCAGCTAAGACAAGTAGTGGAATGCATAGAGAGTTATTTGATTGGGATGCTTGATAAAGGCTTTGTGGAGGAAATGGAATTAGAACTATATCCCCAACAATGGCTAGGATCAAGATGATCTAAAGGTGGTATTTCTAGAAGTGGAGTAAAATCTGAGAGGTAAAAATGAGCGTAGAGCAAGAGTTTCTTTTCAGGAAACTTTGGCAGAAAAAAGAAGTCAGTTAAACAAGTTTGGACTTGGGGTAAAATGGACATAAAACAATAAGCAATGAGGATGTCATAAATGCCCAATGGATGTAACAGGAGGAAGCTACAGGATGGAAATTGATATTAACTCCAGAGTCAACAGGCTAGAGAAATACTTAACTAGTATTTTGTGAATGCTGACTTTCCTATGAGTGCTGTAATACGTGGTATTGAAGACATTTTTTTTTTTTAATCTTGACCTAAATTTTAAGGAAAACAGAATTTCTCAAGAGAAAATTTGTACTAACAAATATTTGGAAACACATAAAAATAACCGAGGAATAGGATTAATGACTAAATCAAAGGCCAGGGAGAAATTAACCAAATGAGACTGCAAAATTTAAATTTTGCACACACTCAACCCTTGTTGAATGAAATGTACTATGAACTGAATTGTTAGAGGAGAGAATGATACAAAAGATAAAGGCAGACAATGATTGTGTGCATGTAGGGAATTTCATTAGAATTTTGTTGCTGCATTTTGAGTTGTTTTCATTTCCTTGAAATGGGAAATTTGTTTCAAATTATGATAAAAATAATGTTAATTAGAAATGGAAACTAGTGGGGTCGATTGGTCTAGATACAAGGGTGTGATAGATTGATCTAGAATGATAAGGATGATAAGCATTAACAGAATACATAAAAAGTGCCACCGTTAGGAAAATCAGATAACTTTTTATAACAATGAATGTTACATTGATAAGGAGGCTCCTCTTTCTTCAAGTTATCTACGTCCTTGGTAGTCAAGTGAGCCTGTAAATTGAGGGGTGTGACAGCAGGTGGCTGAAGAAACTTAGTAGTTGTCATGGGTTGAATTGTGTCCCCCCAAAAATATGTGCAGCCATGTGTCTGGGACATGATTCCCAGTATCCTGGGACTGTCCTCCATTGTGTGGTTTCGCTAAACTGTATGTTAAAGGGGCTGTAAATTCCTGCATAGAATTATTTCCTTGCTCTGCAGTAGGGGGAGTTTCCCTGGAGTGTGGCTTGTCCCACCCTTAATGCTTTCAGCTTGCAAGAGATAAAAGGAAAGGGAAACAAAGAGAATGAGGAGCCTCGCACCATCAAGAAATGTGCACCGGGAGAAGAGCACATCCTTGAGACATGAGGTTCCTGTGCCAAGACGCTCCCTGGACAAAGACTGATGCAATACCGGACTTTCCTGCAGAGCTGACAAGGGGAAAGCCTTTGCCTGGAGTGGACACCCTGAATATGGACTTGCAACCTACCGGATGTGTAAGAATAAACCTTCCTTTGTTGAAGCCATCCACTCTGTGGTATTTCTGTTAGAGCGGCACTAGCTGACTAAAACAGTAGTTATTAAAGTTTGGCACTAAGATCCTGAATTTAAGAAAAGAAAAATGAGTTGATTTTGTTAACTTGGAAAAGAAATGTAGAAATCTGGAGAATATGAACTTGAGGGTCTCGAGACAATGATAGCGACTACAACCTGGGCCACTAAGAATTAGGTGGCTGCAACCACACACTGCAGTGAGTAGTATAAGGCCCTTGGAGGATACACCCCAGCTTGAAAGGACATATCAGAATTTCCTTCAAATTTTTTTACATTGAATGCAGTACTGATGGTAAAAGATCCTTCCAAATTTGTTCGAGACAACAACACAACCATAGTCCAAAACCTTTACTGAGTTCCAACTGATCCAGTAAATAATATGTGGTATATAGACTTCTTATTTGTCTTCATTTCTCATTTAATGTGCATATTGTGGTTGTTTTTAGGAGGCCTCTAGTCAATTCTAACTCACAGTGACCCTATGTATACAGCATAATGAAATACTGCCTGATTTGCGCCATCAAAATCACTGCTATGTATGAACCCATTGTCCCAACCTCTGTGACAGTCCATCCTGCTGAGGACCTTCATCTTTTTCTCTGAGCCTTTACTTTATGAAGCACTATGTCTTTCTCCAGGGATTGGTGCCTCCTCATAACAAAGGTCCGAAGTACATGAGACAAAGTCTTAGCATCCTTACTTGTAAGGAGCATTCTGACTGTACCTCTTCCAAGACAAATTCATTTTTTTCTAGCAGTCTTGGATATAGTCAATATTCTTTGTCAATATCATAACTGAAAGTCACAAGTTCTTGTAGTTGAATGATACCTAATTCTAATTTATTGCCCAGCTTTTGAACGTGTATGAGGTGATTAAAAATACTATGGATTCAGTCAGGAACCCTAGTCCTCGCAGTGCCATTGCTGATTTTGAGAGCTTAAAGAGATTTTTTGCAGCATATGGCTCAATAGAATACATCATCCGAGTACTTGACTGCAGAGTCCACATGAGCTGATGGTGGATCCACGTGAAATGCCATCCATGACAACTTAATTTCCTCTCCATTTATCACAATGTTGCTTATTGGTCTGAATGTAAGAATTTTTGTTTTATTTATGTTCAGATGTAATCTATAGTAAAAGCAGTAGCCTTTGATCTGCATCAGTAAGAGCTTCAAAACATTTTTCCATTCAGCAAGAAATGCTATGTCATCTGCTTAACACAGATTGTTACTGAGTATTCCTCCAATCGTGATTCTCATTCTTGGTATGTATCAGCCTCTGTGATCATTTGCTGAGAATACAGATTGAATAAGTATAGTGAAAGGGTATATAACCTTAACACACAACTATTCTTATTTAAATCACACAGTATCCTCTTGTTTATCACTCTTCTGCCAGAAGATTGCCAGGCAGCTGGAAAGGAGGCAGATCTGAGTCCCCCTCTCCTCACAATGGATTCTTGGCCTGAGACAATGAGTGCATTCTACTGAAAGAAGGAGCTCAGGGGTAGTACTTTCCTAGATGGAGAGGACAGCAATGAAAAGCAGAAAGGAGGAGGGAGGAAACCCATTTGTGGACTATACAAGGAAGGCCAGAGCTACCATTTTATTGCAGCTGTGACTCAAGTGTGACTGTCAAGCCAGTACACACAGCTGGGCTGAGAGGGCAGAGCCCTGAAGAGGGAGCAACCAGTACAGAGACCTAAGGGGGTCACCCAGCGCTGAACCTTTCCAGCACCTGCTACGTGGTGCCTCCAGCTCTACACTGGAACCGAAAGTCCAGCTCCCAACAGAGCTGCAGTGCCTCCTCCCAAGGGACTCCAAGACTTCTGGCAGCAGCGGGCTTGGTGAGTCCTGATGACCTCATAGGACTGGCAGGACTGCCCCATCAAGTTTCCAGGGGATGCTTGGTGGGTTCCAACTGCAGAACTTTTGGTTTGCCAACACACCTCTTAACTAGTACAAGACTACACTTCCCAAGGAACAATACTACGTGTTAACTTTAGCAATCCAGAGAGAAGCTTGCTAGGCTTAGGGCTCAGGGCTGAACCAATACCCTCCTCACTGGGATCACTGCAGGGAGCAGCTTCTCCTGAGGCTTTACTACCTACAGCAGTCCACACAGGGTCTTGAAGGCAAGTGCCAGGTGGGGACATTGGGAACGCAATGCCACTACAGTGGCCCAAGAGTCCACAGTCTACACCCATGTTGCTGTGGCTCGCAGCAGCTGTAGCACTGCTGGCGGTGCCCTGCGCACCTGGACTCTCAGGCGAGAAGGATGAGGAATTGGTGCTGCCCATGCTCGAGCTGTGGGAAACCAGGCCACGTGCCTGAGCCTGGAAGCCCTTGGTCTTCAGCTGAGTCTGGAGCTGAAGCCAGACCATGGCTTCCTGGCACTCAGCTTCACTCTGCAGATAGTGTGCTGCAGATCCAGGCCTGAAATGCTGTCCTCAGATCCCTTGGCAACCTGGAGCACTGCTTCTACTCTGGCACTGTGAATGAACACCTACAATCAACTGCAGCTCTCAGCCTGTGCCTAGGAGTGACTGGCACCTTCCAACTGCAGGACAAGGTGTTCTTCATCCAGCCTGCACCCGGCAATGACACAGAGCCCTTTTTCCTCTTAGAAGCAGAGGATGTACAGCCTCAGCAGCTGCATTTCCATGTCCTACAGAAGAAGCAGCAGGGAAGAGGTGGAGACTTCAAGTGTGGTGTAGTGGATGATGAACCCCTGCCTACCAGGGGCCCTGAGCCAGAGGGCGAGGACACCATGGCTGGGGAATTGCAACAGACTGGGAACCAGGGCTCACGGGACAGCCAAGAGGTACCAAACTGAAAAGAGTCTTTCCTCTTCTCTTTTCATTTTCCCCTTGTCCTCATTTTTTCCATCTGAAACAGGTTGTGGGAAGATTCCTGTTGGGTGGCATGAATGCGTTTCTGCTGAAGGGACAGACATCTGGAAGCCAGAAATCTCATTGGAGTTTTGGGGTGGTAAAATCAAGAGTAAATACATTAAATCCTGCTAGAAAAAGCATTTTCATTTGCTGGAATAATGAATGATCACCCATTTTTGTTGTTGTTGTTAGTTGCCATGGAATGTGTACTGAGTCATACTGACCCCATGTTCCATGAAATGAAACACTGCCTGGTGATGCAGCGTGCTCACAGTGGACGTTGTGCTTGAGCCCATTGTTGCAGCCATAGAATCAATCAATTTTTTTGAGTATCTTCCTCTTTTCTGCTGATCTTGGACTTAATGAAGCCTGATGTCCTTCTCCCAGAACTGATCCCTGCTCACAACATGTCCAAAGTATGTAAGTCTTAGTCTGGCTTTCCTTACTTCTGAGGAACACGCTGAATGTAGCTGTTCTAGGTCTGATCTGTTCTTTTTTTTTGGCAGCCCATGATATAGTCAATGTTTCTGCCAACACAACAATTGAAAGGCGTGAATTCTTCAGTCTTCCTTATTCATTGTCCAACACTTGCATGCATATGATGCAGCTGAAAGTAACACAGTTTCAGTCAGGCCCACCTTAGCCTTCAAAGAGACATCTTTGCTTTTCAACACTTAAAAGAGGCATTTTGCAGCAGATTTGCCCAATGCAATGTGTCTTTTGATTTCTTGCCTGCTGCTTCCAAGAGTGTTGATTATAGTTTCAACTAAAATGAAATTTTTCACAATGTCCATCTTTTCTAGTTGTGATGCTATTGGTCCCATTGTGAGAACTTTTGTTTTTGTTATATTGAGGAGCAATCCCTGCTGAAATCTGTCATCTTGGATCTTCATCAGTAAGTGCATCAAGTCCTTTTCACTTTCAGCAGGCAAATTAGTGTCACCAGTTTACAGCATGCTTCTAGTCTTCTGCCAGTCCTGATGTTCGTTTTTTCTTCTCATAGTCCAGCATCTCTGAGTGTCTCCTCCGCACGAAGCCTGAATAGATATAATGAAAGAGACAGCCCTGTCGTATACCTTTATGGGCTTTAAGCCAGTGAGTATCCCCTTACTCTATCTGACGACAAACAGAGGAGATACAAGTATCACTTTTCTGAAGATTCTGGTGAAACATCTTACTTATTTTGGACATGTCTTCAGGAGGAATCAGTCCCTGGAGAGGTCATCATGCTTCAGAGGGTCAGCAAAAATGAGGAAGACCCAAAGAGATGGACTGATACAGTGGCTGCAATAATGGGCTCATGTATAACAATGACTGTGAGCCTGGCTCGGGACCCAACAATATTTTGCTTCATTGTACATAGGTTCGCTAGGATTCAAAACTCTCGAAAGCAGCTAACAACAGCAACAAAAGACTGACACTTTTGATCTGGGGGAATTGGTAACCTCATTCTTTTCACGTCAGTGGAGTGCCTTAGTGGAAAGTCAGCCACAGATTTCTTCCCATCACTGTTCACTTATATTTAAGGTTTTTGTGTGCTCTTGGATGCAGATGCAACTTGGTGCTGTTTTTGGCAATGGCTGCGTGAGCTCTCACCCTGCATCCAGAGGCAGGCAGAGTGGGAGGAGGAATGGGAGCGATGGTGATCCGGGAATGTGTAGCCAGAAGGTGGGCAGCTGTTTTGTGATCACTGCTCTACAGGCTGCTGCTCTCTGTCCCTGTACGCCTTAAGAGACTGATAACAACTGTTGGCAGCAGACTTCCCTCTGCAGAACCTACTTGTCTTACCTCTCCAAGACAATGATCCTACCTCCCAGTTTGTACTGCTTCTCACACTGCCTTAGACTCTCCTCAGCTGTCCAAGGTAGAGACTCACTGACTCTTTCTGCTAAGCATTTCTCAGGCTCTGTTTTCTGCAGTGATTACTGTGCGGATCTTACTGTTCCATCACCTTAGTGTCTTTTTCATTTATCATGTTCTCATGGGCCTCTTCTTTGGAATTCCCTCATTTATCGCCCTGCAAGTCTACTCATGGAGGCAGTACATTGCTCATTGCTCAGCTTAGAACTTCCTACCTGGTCTCTACACAGACCCTTGGGCTCTTTTTGAAGAAGCAACTGCAGGCCAAGGCTGGAACTTATTTCTCTGGAGGCAATGAGAGTGAGGCAATAGGCTGCTGGGCTGAGTGTGTCTTCCTCGTGTCTGGAGTTGGCACGAGCACATACCCGAGATGCCCCTGGAATAAGAGCTCAGAGAAGATTCCTTCAGGCCCTTCCTCTAGCAGCCACCCCAGCCCAGCTTAGTTACTTCCATATGGAGCTTGATGATCTCTTTCAGGACTGGAGTCTTGGCCTGTGAAAAGTGACTCAGTGGGCTCTGCAGGCTGCCGTTATACTAAATCTTTTAGTACAGCTGGGAAGGATAATGTGCAGTCTGCCTTGTTCAGATAGGAGGATTTAAAGATTGTCAAAACCCAGCATGTCAAAAAATATAGTCTGATATTCCAAAGGGGCATCAGATCTCTTTCTTTAAAGGTGGAATCTTAAAATATAACATCTTAAATGAAAAGACATACAAATATTTTTCTTATTGTTGTTTTTCTCCAGCATTGACAAATTAGACTTTCCCTATATACAAGGACTGCCACTTAGGTTCGAGAATTCATCCAAGGAAAAGTGCTACGTCTGTCATAGCTGAACATCACTGCCATGACCTTCAAAGTACTCCCCTTGGGAAGATACGCACCATCACCAGCGCCTAGTCCACCCTTCAAAGCAATTTTGGAACTCTTTCTGGAATGCCATCAGAGCTGTTTTTGTATTACCCTTAATGTACTGAATGTCATCAAAACGTCTTCCTTTCAATATTTCCTTTACCATTAGGTAAAGAAAAAAGTCATTAGGGGCCAGATTAGGTGAGTAAGATGGTTGTTCCAATACAATTATTTGTTTACTGGCTGAAAACTCCCTCACATACAGCTACACAATTAAATTTGTGAATTTGCCCCCTTGCCACCATGCACAATGGCCATTCCAGAAAGAGTTTCAAAATTGCTTTGAAAGTTGGAATAGGCACTGGCATCAGTGTATAGCTTCCCAAGGAGAGTACTTCAAGGTGACTTGAGTGATATTCAGCAATGAGGCACGCAGCACTTAGAACAGGTAACTTCACTCACTTAGTTGACAGACCTCAAGTTCTACAAAGGTACCTATGCTCGGACAGAATGCCTGTGAGCAAATTGCCTTCTTTGTTTCTTTACAGGAACTGGCAGTGTGAAAAAGCAGCATCTTGTGATCTGGCCCCACTACGTGGAAACCATGTTGGTGGCTGACAATTCAATGGCAGAATTCCATGGCAATGGCCTGGAGCACTATCTTCTTATCTTCTTCTCTGTGGCCTCCTGGCTGGACAAACACCCCAGCATTCACAAGTCGACTAGCCTAGTGGTGGTGAGGATTCTGGTCATCTATGATGAAAACAAGGTGCCAAATGTGACCTCGGATGCTTTTCTTACACTGCAAAACTTCTGTAACTGGCAAAAGCAGTACAACATACCCGGTGACCAGGATGCTGAGCACTATGATACAGAGAGTTTTAAGCAGGAGGACATCATACCACTTATGACTGAATGATCTGAGCTTCTGTCTGCTTTGTAGCACACAAATATATGTAAATATAAAGAAGTGTCACCCATGTTTTTGCTCTTAAATTGTATCCCTGCAAGTTCTATGAAGTCCTTCTAAAGGACAAGTCAACAATGATTGTAGATGCCCCAACACATAACACATATATGAAGTTATGTAGTCAAACATTTTGACCCAAGGATAATGCTTTATCCCTATTGATAAAGTTACAGTCTTGTCTATCCTAGTGCTTATGTCCCTCAAATACATGTGCCATTGGGGGGATAGCTAATATTGGAAGAATGTGTGACCCCAGCAAAAGCTGCTCAGTTATGGAAGACTTTGGTTTACAAGCTGTCTTCACTATGGCCCATGAGTTAGGAGAGTTGTTTTTACAGTAACATCTAAGCCCCATTAATGACTTCAAAGTAATAAGTGAATGTATTAATTTAAGAGAAAGAGTGTTCAGGTGATTTGTTGGCTGTTTTACATTCTAAATCTTCTTAGGAACCATATAAAATATATTTTCATAACTTCTAAAAATGCCATCTCATTGTAATAAATAAAATAGAGGAACCCTCGAGATTTGGAGCAGCTCTGGCTGTCACCTAAAGGTAATCACACCAGTTTGAACCCACCAGCCATTCTTCACAATAAAGATGTAGTAGTTGTCTTCCATAAGGGTTCACAGCCTTGGAAGCCCTGTGAGACATCTCTACTGTGTTCTATAGGGCCATGAGGAATCAGAATTAACTCTATAGCAATGGAGTTTTTGTTTTTGTTTTGTAAAGGACATTTGGAAACTTAAATGTTTCTTTACACTGTGTAAAAATCAGGTAATGTCTCCAAAATAAACGTCTTCCTCTAGTCATATTGCTTTAAGACAAATGAATTCCTTTTGAGGAAGAAAAAAATGTTGGAGATCATCTGTATTTTCATGTGGGTTTTGTATTGTGTCTCAGGCCACATGTTTGGCAGGAGGCATGATGCTGATAACCAGTGTGTCCACGTCAACGCTGTGAACAGAGATCCCTACCTTATGTCTCCAGTTTTCTCCAGTCTAGACCTCAGGCCAGCTTAGTCTCTCTGCAGTGCCTACATGCTTAGGTCATTTCTACTGAATTGTCGTGGTAAGAAATACAACCTACTCTTGCTAGATGACATGCTAGTTTCCATCTATAGCCTTCCAGGTAAATAAGCTCAGCTTTTTTTTTCTTTCTTATTTTCTTTTATTTCCTTCAGAATTAATCTTCGCCATCAGTGTCGATTTTCAAATCTTTACTCCCCTGCAATACTGTGCTTCAGGATGAATAGGTCCCAAACTAGAGTAATTCAAATTATGCGAACTATCTCACATAAATGTTAACAGAGAAATATGCCCATTCATGATAAAATCTTTTCCAGACATTTCAATGTACCCTGCACTGTGCTCAGAAGCTCCATATTTTTCAAGTCAAGCTAGAAGCTGTTGGGAAGGCCACTTGGCACTTCCATCCAGAGCTGAAAACCCCAATAGCACAGGAGGCAGCTGTCCTGGCTTCTTGGAAGACAGCCCAGAGCCATGAAAGCCTCCAGCCACTGAGACTTGAGGAAGGCCCAGGGGTCCAAAGCACAGAGCAGACGGTCTCCTGAACAAATCAGTGGTCTGGGTGTCTCTGGATATCCCCCAGCCAAAATGAGAGAGCCAACCAGGCTCCTGTCTTACAGCATGCACCAGAAAACCCCTTCCCAATGGCTCAGAGAGCAGAGGGTCCAATCTGCAATGGAAAAGATCACCGCTGCTGTCGGCGGGATGACTGCTGAGACCCCCCTCACATGAAGGGCAAGGCCTGTGGAGACGCGAGCCTCCACCTACAGCAGAAGAGAAGGGAGATCACTGAGAACTCCAGAAACATCCAAGCTTGCTGCTTCTCCAAAGACCTCAGCCAGAATGTACAGTGACTACCTGGAGACTGGACAGGAGGAATGGGGCTGCCACCAATCCAATCAGCGTCTCCTCTCGAGAAGCTGGAAGACAGCACCCTACCTCTGCCGCCCACAGGGGAATAAGCCCCCTGAAAATGGGAACAAGGACAGTTCCCCAGAGAAGACCTCAGGCGGCTCAGAGACAGGTGAGGAAAAGCACTCCAGCCCCAGCCGTGCCAGCTACACCGAGGAAAACAGCAGCGAGAGACCACTTGGCCTTCTGAAAGCCAAAGCAAACCCAGTGCCGTCGAGCCGGTCCCCACTCCTGGGGACCCGATATTCTCACTGTTCTTAGCACAATGTTTGTCTGAAACAACTAGTCACTGCTAGACATGGAATTCTGAAAAGGCACTGTAAAATTTTGTGGTTTGAACAGAGCTCTCCCCCAAGGATACCTTTCAATCGAGATTATTGAGAAACTTACTCAAATTGATAAAATATTTCTGTAACTGGGATGTAAGTAGACACGTATGGTAGTTGGATGTTTGTTGTTTTTAGGTGCTGTTGAGTCTGTTTTGACTCAGAGAGACCTATGCACAACAGAATAAAACACTGTCTTGTACCAGCCTTGCAATGCTTCTTAGCTTGAACCAGTTGTTGCAGCCATCCATCTTAATGAGAGTCTTCCTCTTCGACACTCTTCACCAAGCGTGATGCCCAGGGACCTGTCCCTCCTGATAATGTGTTACAAGTATGTGAGACAAAGCTTTGCCATCCTTGCTTCTAAAGAACATTCTGGCTGTACTTCTTTCAAGACAGATTTGTTCATTCTTTCAGTAGTTCATGCTATATTCAATTTTTTCCACCAATACCGTAATTCAAATGAGTCAATTCTTCTTGTATCCTCTATATTCATTGTCCAGGTTGCGCATGCATATGAGGCAATTGAAGATACCACGGACAATCGATAATACCATGGATTTGGTCAGGCATATCTTAGTCCTCAAGGTGACCTGTTTGCTTTTTAACACTTTAAAGAGATATTTTACAGCAGACTGGCCCAATGCAGTATGGTGTTGGATTTCTTTACTACTCTTTCCATGGATGTTGATTGTGGATCCAAGTAAAATGAAATCTTTACAACTTCAGTATTTTCTTCCTTTATCATGATGTTGTTTAGTAGTCCAGGTGAGAGGATTTTTTGTTTTATGTTGAGATACAACCCATACTGAAGATTGTAGTCTTCGATCTTTATCAGGTTCAAGTTCTCTTCACTTTCGGCAGACAAAATTGTTAATGAGTTTCCCAGTAATCCTGATGCCATGCTCTTCTTTATACAGCATAGCTTCTCAGATAAATTGCTCAGCACGGAATAGGTGTAGTGAAACGATACAATCCTGGCACACAACTATCCTGACTTTAAGTCGTGTAGTGTACCTTTTTTCCTGCTGGAATAAGGACCTCTTCGTTTATGTGCAGGATCC
The DNA here is from genome assembly GCA_028571685.1 of Heterohyrax brucei. Classification (NCBI taxonomy): domain Eukaryota; kingdom Metazoa; phylum Chordata; class Mammalia; order Hyracoidea; family Procaviidae; genus Heterohyrax; species Heterohyrax brucei. The sequence continues at coordinate 95,526,175 of CM053146.1, forward strand.
TCGTGAGCTTAATTAGCCTCCTGGAATTCCATTATTTCTAATGATACTCATCAATTATTATGCTTCTCACAGTCAAATACCTTTTTGCAGTCAATCGAACTCAGATAAACATCTTTCTGGTTTTTCTCTGGTTTGAGTTATGATCCATCTGATATCAGCAATGATATCATTCATTCCACATTCTCTTCTGAATCAGCTTGACTTCCTGGTAGTTACCTGTTCAGTGTACCACTGCAACTGCATTTGAATGATCTTCAGCAAAATTTTACTTGTGTAATATTTAGGACTTTGTTCAGTAATTTTCACATTCTTTTGGATCACCCTTCTTTGAAATGAACCCAAGAATGCATCTCCTCTGGTTAGTTGGCCTGGGTCAGGGAAGCGAGCACCTCCAGCACTGTATCCCTTTGTTGAACTGTCTCAGCTGATCTTCAGTCAGTCCCAGCAGCCTTGTTTTTTGGCCAATACCTTCACAGCAGCTTGAGCCTCCTTCAGTACCATCGGTTCTTGATCATGTGCTATGTCCTGCAAAGGATCAATGTCAACTAATTATTTTTGATTAGGTGGCTCTACTCCTTCTGTCTTCTTTTGATGCTTCCCATACCTTTCAATATTTTCCCCATAAAATCTTTCAATATTGGCACTTGAGGTTCAAACTTTTTCTTCAGTTCTTTCAGCTTAACAAATGCCTAGTATGTTCGTTCCTTTTGTTTTCCTAACTACAGGTCTTTACACATTTTATTATAATACTTTGTTCTTTCAAAGCTTCTATTCACCATTTTTGCTTTTTATCATTTCTTCTCACTTTAGCTACTCTGCATTCCAAAGCAAGTTTCAGAGTCTATCCTGACATCCACATTGGTCTTTTCTTTCTGTCAGTTCTTGTTTTCACATGTGATGTCCTTGATGTTATTCTACAACTTGCCTGGTCTTTGATCATTAGTGGTCAATGCATTATATCTATTTTTTAGATGGTCTCTGAATTCATGTGGGGAATACTCAAGATGATATCTTGGCTCTTGTGAACTTCATCGAATTTTCTTCATTTTCAACTTGAAATTGTTTATGAGCAATAGATGGTCTGTTTTGAAGTTGTATAGAGAGCTTGCCCATTGTCTCTTTCCCTAGATTTAGTTGATTTCTTTGTGCTCCATCTGGCAAGGTCTATGTGTATAGCTAACCATTTATGTTGTTGAAAGGAAGTATTTGTGATGAAGAAGTCATCAGTTTTGCAAAATTTTGTCATTCAATCTCCCGATCATTTCTATTACCCAGGTGATATTTTTCAAATACTGATTTTTTTATCTTTCTTTCCAACTTACACATTCCTATCACCAGTAATCATCGATGTGCCTGATTGCATGTTTGATCAATTTCAGACTGCAAAAGTTGGCAAAAATCTTCAATTTCTTCATCTTTGACCTTAATGATTGGTGTATAAATTTGAGTAATAGTGATATTAAGTGATAGTCCCTTTAGGTGCATAGCTATTATGTAACGTGGACAATATTATACTTCAGAATAGATCTTGAAGTGTTCTTTTTGACATGAATACAGTTCCATTTGTTACTCATGGTCTAGTAGACCATGTAGTTCTCTAGTCCAAAATGGACAATGCTGGTCCATTTCAGCTCACCAATGCCTGGAATATCCATCTTTACATGTTCTGTTTTATTTTGGTGATTCTAGTTGTCCTTAATTCACATGTTCCAATGATTAATGGCCATTTGCAACTGTTTCTCATTTTGAGTTATTCCACATCAACAAATGAAGGCACCAAAAGCTTGACTTCACCCGTGTCATTAAGGTTAAACTTACTTTGAGGAGGCAGCTTGTTTTAGAAGTCTAGTGCTGCTATAACAGAAATCCCACAGACAGATGGCTTTAAAAAGGGAAATTTTATTTTGTCACAGTCAAGTAGGCTAGAAGTCTACATTCAAGGTGTTAGTGCCAGGGGAAGGCCTTACTGGCTCTGGGGGGTGGTCCCTGTTGTCAATCTTCCCCTAAACTGGGCACTTCTAATGCACAAGGACCCCAAGTACTTTCCCAAAGACATATTCATCTCCTGGCACAGCTTCTTGGTGGCATTAGGTCCTCAACTCTCTGCTTGTTTCCCTTTCGTTTATCTCCCAGAAGACTACCTCACAGTACAATGCAAACTTGCACATAAAGTCCTGCCCCATAAACACAACTGCCACCCATCCTCCTTCATTAACACCACAGAGGCAGGGTTTACAGCATGTAGAAACATCATACAATACTGAGAATCATGAATCAGTTAAGTAACTACACGCATTTTGGGGAGGACATGATTCAATCCATGAACAGGTCTTCTGCAGTTGTATTTTGAGTGGCTTCCAACCTGAGGAGTTCATCTTCGGGTGCTATAAGACGCAATGTTCTGATGCTATTCATAAGGTTTTCACTGGCTAATTCTTTCAGATGTAAACTTCTAGGTCCTTCATCCTAGTCTGTCTTAGTCTAGAAGGTCCACTGAAATCTGTCTACCTTGTGTGTCCTGGATTGAATTATGCCCACTTCTGCCAAAATGTGCACATATATCAGTTTTAAAGGGCTATAATCCCCAGCATTCTGTGGTTGTCTTTGATTTTGTCATTGTAATCTTATCTTAAAGAGGATTAGGATAGGACTGTAACATCCTTACTAAAGTCACATTCCTGATCCAACATAAAATGAGTTACCCTGGATTGTCATCTACCTCACTTTTTGTCTGATAGGAGACAGAAGAAATTGAAAGCAAGGGGACCCCATACCACAAGGAAAAAAGGAACTGGGAATACAGTGTGTTCTTTGGACCCTGTATTCCTGCTTAGAGAAGCTCCTAGTCCAAGGAAAGACTGACAAGACCTTCCTCCAGAGCCAACAGAGAGAGAAAGTTGACATCTTGAATTTGAATTTCTAGTCTAGTACCAAAACCAACCCACTGCCGTCAAGTTGGGTCCAACTTATAACAACCCTATAGGCCAGAGTTGAACTGCCCCATAGAGCTTCCAAGGAGGGCCTGATGTACTGGAACTGCTGGCCTTTTAGTTAGCAGATGTAGAACTTAATGCACTGTACCACCAGGGGTTCCTCCAGTCTACTAGACTGTGAGAAAATAAACTTATCTTTGTCAAAGTCATCCACTTGTGGTATTTCTGCGATACCTGTACTGGATGACTAAGATAGTGGTTGACCCTGCTGGCATTTGAAGTACTGGTAGCATAGTGACATAGCTTCCATCATCAGATCAAGATGAAAACCATTATAGTACAACAAATTGACAGATGAATTGTGGCCTATTATTTATTCTTTACTTTAAAATGATCAAAATGTATCACTGGTCAAAGGACAGTAAAAACAAAGGGAGACTTATTGTGATTTAGGGATCCCGAAAATGATTTTAAGATTGTCAAATCACAGTTCTATCCTACTTGAAAAGACCATCTTCTTTAACCTGAAAGTGTCTGTGGAATGCTGACCTAGACTGTAGAAAAAGGAGAATGATGACAAATTCAGCCAAATCAAATGATAATCAATGAAATTAATTAAGGAACTAATCAGTGACAGTAATCAATGAAATTAAATATGCTGCTATAAGATCACTTTTGTATCTGGCTCTTAAGTGGTTCCCCCCCTTTACCCTCCACAAATTTAGGAGCTGACTTTCTACAAATATACTATGATTGGCTTTTATAAATCTGAAATTTCTGTTAATAAATAGTGTTGAATGTGTCTCCTTTTACACAAATACACTCCCTTATAATTATCTTTGTATTTTGTTTGATGAAATTGTCTCATGTAACCTATTAGCTAATTAAAATAAAAAGAAGGCAGGGAATAGATTCACAAATGTCAATTTATTCATTTAAAACAGAAATGGTAGAAAATCCAATGTGGTGTATAGATTGTGACCCGTGTCTCTGTACACTTTGTCCTACTTAATGTCTATGAGGACTAAATTATAATTTTAATTATTTAATCCACATGAAACTGAATTTGTTTTCAGTATCACATCAGAATTTATATGAAGACAGTGATGACCCCAAATTGCTCATTAGCCCTATGGTATAATTTCCAATTCAGCAGTAATCTCTTCAAATTTGTCGGTATCAGTATTATATCTTATTCAAACCTCTACTTTTTCAGTTTGTCCTTAAGTAATTGAGGCCAAATGATGTCATGCAATTAAGGAAAAAATAACGAAACAGGTTATTGAAACAAATGGTCCTTTAAAATCACTTTTAAATGTATTGCATACTTAAGATTTGTGAATTCTTATAATCTCAACTTCTTTAAATTAGATAAACATTCTTTCAGTTTTCATTATGATAGTGTAATGTGAATACTTTTCAATGCTTTAATATTAAAATTAAAATTGCTATTTGATAAGTATTTATATTGATTTCTATCTTAGGCTGTTTTCTCTGGAGAAGCCACACCAGTAAAGTGTATAAACATGGATAGCGATGGCTCACAGGACTGTAGGGGCCAGAATGTTCCCAGTCCACAGATTAAAATAGAGCCTTCTGCTAAGATAGAGGTTTCCCCTGCAAGGGATGAACCCACGGTCAGCAGGTCAGAGAGCAGCGCTCCATTCATAGGCTGAGAAGATCAACCAATTCCAAGACTGATGAGTAAGCTGATAAGTCACCTTCCAAGAACAGGAGGTCAAATGAATAGAAGACAGTCACAGGATCCAGAGTGAGCAAAGTTTTATACTCAAATGAATGCTATACTTTCTAAGAAATCTCCCTTTCAAGTGATTGGCTACTCACAGTAGATCCTGTCATTGAAGTGATCACATATAAGCCCTACATATTATGGCTCACTCAAGCTGACGCAGTCTTAAACAGTTTCTTTTTAAAAACTAAATAGATTTGCCAAGTCAGCTAGGGCTGCTCTAACAGAAATACCACAGAGTGAATGGCTTTAACAAAGGAAGGTTTATTCTTACACAGCTGGTAGGCGATAAGTCCATATTCAGGGTGTCTGCTCTAGGGGAAGTCTTGCCCCCTTGTTGGCTCTGGAGGAAAGTCCTTGTGTTGCATCAGTTTTTGTATAGGGAACATCTTGGCACAGGAACTTCAGGTCTGAAGGTCTGCTTCTCCCTGTGCTGCTTTGCTTGATGGTGCGATGTTCCCATTTCTCAGCCTGACTCCTTTTCCTTTTATCTCTTGCAGGGTGAAGGGATTACGGGTGAGGCAAGCTATACTCCAGGGAAAGTCTTTTCACAGTAGAGCAGGAAACTGGTCTTATAAAGGGATTTACAGTCCCTCGCTAAACCTTTAACACACAGCATAGGAAAACCACAAAACGGAGGACAGTCACAAGATACTGGGAATCATGGCCCAGCCACATGCCTACACATATTTGTGGGGGGCACAATTCAATCCATAACATACATTAATAAGATATTATAATGCAAGTAACTGATATACTGAGTTTTCATCGTATAGTGTAAAAGTAGCAGCTTGATGGACATACTAAAACAAAATTTAAAAATAATAGCATTTTTTAAGAGAATGAGGAAGAAAATATTGTTTCAGAAGACAAAAAGTAGTCATAAAATTTTAAGTGGAGTGTCCATTAAAATTTGGGGTGAGGAGGTATTGCATGGGAAAGATGCTATGGTTTCTAAAATCAGTTATCTTTCAATTTCTCTACAAATTTCACACGAATCTTTTGGATACGGAATGGTAAGACAAATCTTTGCCCTCTTTCCACTCCTTAAGTTTCCTGTATTTGGTGACAATGAAGCAGAAATTTTAATTAAACTAATAAAAAAGCAATTTGAGGTGATGAATTTTGTTTATGGAAAAGTTGGTGAAGCTGTGTTTATGGAAAAGTTGGTGAAGCTGCGTTGGTCAGAAAAATGAATCATCATCTATTAAAAAATATATTTAAAAGGACAACTTTTTTTTGTCTTGATACTATGCCAAGCCAAGTGCCGTCGAGTCAGAAGTCTTGATACTATGCAGAACACCTTTCATGGATTAATTTTTTTCATTCCATTTCTGCTGATTTTATGTTTCCTGCCATCTGTTTAGAGTTGGTATGGTGTTGTTGTTTAAAAAGCTAGTGTATATTTTTTTCACATATAGTTTTTTTCTGAGTCACAAATTCTCCTTAGTCAATAACATAGTGGATCACTACTGCTGTTCAGTCATCAGGCTTCAGGAGTAGTTCTCAGAAGAGGACTTATTACTTGCAGTTATAGTTAGTTACAGCCAAGCATTCCCAATGGATCTCACTCCTTACAGCCTCGTGCTAAGACTGCATCGTTTCTTGGGTTTCGAAATAGATTGGTGCCTAGTTTGACCAATGAGTCATAAGCCTTTGATTGTTAACTCCAGTGGTATAACTAGGGTTGGCACCACCCAGTGCAGTAATTCATGGCGGCACCCACTCCACAATAGGCATTCTTACATATCAGACCGTATAGAATCCTTAGTGATTTTTTTGTACTATGGTTATTGGTAAATCATAATTCCTGTATATCACCTCCTTTTTTCCTTTGATTACTACTTCATTCTGAGAAGTTATTGAAATACTTTCGCAGTTACTAATTACCACAATATTGTAGCTAAACATCAGAAAATTTCACAAAATCAGCAACTAAAAAAGCACTGTGACTGAAAAGACAAACAAACCAGCAATGAAATCAACATTTCATTCTTTTAGTGCATGTAGATAACACTATGTGATTCTGAGTGTCACTACAACTGGGCAATAGTAACAGTTCTGACCAGAGGGCATTAGAAGGTTCAAAAAGTAAATTAGCATAGCGTTTCAGCCTTGCAAGTGTATTGATAAATGTAAGCTCAATAAAGAAGTCTGAAGAGCTGAGATCTCCATTAAAAGACCGCAACTGATGGTCCAGGGGCTTCAGGGTTCCCCTGGTAACACGGCCCCTGGCCCTGATGCTGCCCCTGTCGATAAATCATAATGAAGGTCAACTCTTTAGACAGCAATGGATTGGACTTGGATGCAGAGTGACTATATGTTGTGGGCACTTTATGGTTCTGTGCATCTATAGGATGTCATCCTGTTGACCTCTTACTGGAGGATGGGGAGTGGGTGGAGAGGAGGGGATAGGAGACTATTGGGAGGATAGGACATGTATGGAGCAGAGAGGAAGAGTGTGTTGTCACCAGGCAGGGAGAGCAGTGGGAGCTGCGTATAGGTGAGCATGAAAATTTATATGGGAATGTACATTTTCATTCAATCATAATTTTAAGGAAAAAAAAACTCTGAAGAAGAATAGACATATTTAAATTATGGTGCTGGTGAAGGACATTGAATACATAGTGTTGGTGAAGACTATTGACTATAACATGGACTGCCAGAAGAGAAACAAATTTGTACTGGAAGAATTGCAGCCAGAATGATCTTTAGAAGTGAAGATGGTAAGACTTCACTTCATGTACTTCGGACATGTTATCAAGAGGTGCCAACACCTCGAGAAGAACACCACTCTTGGGAGAGGGCCAGCAAAAGTGAGGAAGACCCTCAACAAGACAGGCTGGCACAGCGGCTGCACCCATAGACTCAAGTGTATTAGCACTGCAAGGACGGCACAGGATCAGGCGGTGTCGCATTTTGTTGTATATGAGGTCACTTGATGGAACCTAAGGATAGCAAGCTGAGCTTACAAAGAATGTTTTTGTTATTAAAATTAATTGCAGGAATAATTTATAAAAACAATTTCTATTGAAATAGAATAGTGGTTTGCTATCATCATAATTGTCACCTCAAGCCCCCATTTTCAATGCTTTTCAGAGCAAGTTTATATCCCTAAGAGTAAAGAAGTTCATTTGGCTGAGATACAGGGTTTGTTATCTTGATGGAAGGATATTTTGTGCCAAGGGCTTCTATTTTAGGTCAATTGACTGTTAGAAAAATCATCTATGCATCTGTATTCATGTTACTCGAGCTGCTTGTTTCCCGGAGCTGGAAAAAAAAAAAAAAAGAATTATGTTTTAGAATGACACGGTTACAGCAGCATTATGTGGTTCACTTTTGGGTGCATCACAGCTGAAGAGTTTGCTTGTTAAAAATGCAGATTTCCACAAACCTCATCTTAGACTTGTTGGATCTGAATCACACAAGAATGAGAACAGTACAGAAAATCAGCATTTTTAAACAAGCTTTCTAGTATATATTAAAATTCAAAAATCATATCCTTATAGAACATTTTTATACCAAAAAATCATATTTAGTTGAAGCCCAAAGCATCAGCCAATTCATGTGTAATTTCTAGTTTAAAAGCATTAGTGGCTGACAAATGTGAAAAAGAGGGAGAATTAACAGTATTTTATATGCCAAATGGGCCATTACTTCTTTTTGCTGATTATGAACACTTGGAACAATTTTTGCATCTGATTTCACGCTTTGCTTACAGCCTTGTCAACCTGGGTCGTTCTACAGCTAGAGGCTTTAGAATGATGATCTAGCAGTTTATATGACAGATTCAGGTTTTTTCATCTGTGGATTGTCAAATACTCAATCCTGTCATTTCTTTTGTGTCAGAAATATCGTAATAAGTTTCCTCTACTCCCAGAGGTCTTTACTGGCCTGCACTATGATACCATCATCCAAATTTATATTGGTTTGTATGACAAAGTGTAAAAATTGTTTTCTTTCTTATTCAAATCAAGTTATAACTTTTTTCAGAACCCTATTTGATGTTTGGAAATAGAAACTATGTTACTGGCTCTATTGCTCTCAAAGACATCACTATTAATAGCATGAGATCAACCAGTGAAATTTTATTGGTAGGGAAAATAAATGTTTGTGCTGACAAATTTTTGCCATTTAGTTAGCATGCCATCATGCATACAGATATAGTCTACTTACATGTATTATATATTTCCATTTTAAAACAACAAAAACTCATTGTCATCGAATTGATTCTGACTCATAGTTTCCCTGTAGGACAGAGTACTACTGCCCCATAGGGTTTCTGAGGCTGTAATTTTTACAAAGCAGGAAGCCACATCTTTCTTTTGCAGAGTGGCTGGTGAATTTGAACTGGTGACCTTTTGGTTAACAGCCAAGAATTGAGCCACTGACCCACCAGGGCTAGGACATTTTTAAAAGAAAAAAATCAATAAATAAGTATCTGTTTAAGTTTTATCTGGAAAAAATCATTATGAATGATAATGTTTCTATAAATATTCCCCCAAATAACCATTTAGATGATCCTGTCACATTTTATGGTACAATAACGTAATAGTTCAAGCTACTGTTAGCTTTGAATGTACTGTTTTGAGTAAATTTATTCTTCACAACGACTCTGTGAAGTGAGTACTGTTACTATCTCAGTTTTATATGTGAGCAAACTAAGTCTCAGATAACAAAAGCAAACACGTTGCTGTCAAATTAATTCCAAATCATAGCAAACCTATAGGACAGAGTAGAATTGCCTCATAGAGTTTCCAAGGAGTGACCGGTTGATTTGAACCACTAACCTTTTGGTTAGCAGTAATAGCACTTAACCACTATACCACCAGGGTTCTAAGTCTCAGATAAGTTATTTAAATTTCTCAATTAATTTTTACAGTTTTGCTGTTCGGCTTAGTATGTAACTTTCTACTTGCCAGACAGTAAAATGAAAGAAAAATTATTCAACAGCTAGGTGGTTTCTTGGAAGATTTATATTGTTAATTTTAATGTCAAACTACATATATAAAAATCATAAACTTTTTGTACACAAGAAGTAGTGTACAAATACAACATCTTAGATAAAAATGCATAAAAAATAATTTTGGTCATGTCCTAATGAAACACTGATCCTAAAACTTATTTCTATTTCAATAAAATCATGATTTTATATAATTATCCTTGATCCCTAAGTATATTTCCAGAGATCATATTTATATTCTGAGATACTCTTTTAGAATTCTGTGTAGTATAATTTGTTTTTAGTACTCTTAGGGTTTTATGACCACACACTTTCCGCTGAAATTCTTGAGGATAGGACTGTGTCTATGTAATCTGTGGTCTGAAGGATGAATAAGATCCCTAAAGTTTCTGACAAAGATAGTGTTTATTCATTGCAAATACTTTTTTCAACAGCATGAGTAATATACATGTGGATCTCACCAAAAGAAATACATAGGAATCCAGTCAACTACCTCTGTGGAAAGAGATAATGAAAAAAAGCTCAATATTACCCACCTCAACAAAGATAGTGGCCAACTGCAGAAAAGACCACTAACTGCTCATACAAACATTCAAGTTGAGGTTGAAGAAAATTAGTACAAGTCCATGAGGGCAAAAGGACAATTTTGAGTATAACCTACTTGAAAATAGAGATCATGTCAAGATTAGATTTGAAGTATTGCATGCTAATGACTGAAGATCAGATGAATGTGTAATGACATTAGGTACCTCACATATTTGTTAAAAAATGGCAGGGTAGACACATATCTCCTTATTTCCCTCTGAGAACTAAGGCCTGGATGACATTTGTATGGAGCACTGAACATTTGGGGAGCCCTAGGACCTAGCATATTAGACTAGGTACCAGTATCAAACTATTCTTCCCCTCTCAAAAATGAGCCACTAGCTGTCTGACCTTCTCTTTTGCTGTTTCACAGTACTGGAGAACTGCAGCTTTCACAAATGGCCGGTAACATACTTTCATTATCAGCTGGAAGGTGGAGTCTGCTGCTCCTGATTGCCTGTTTCGGTCAGCATGTTGGACAGCTCATAATTCAACACCTGGACAGCTCTCTGCATAGAAGCGATGTTTACTTTTAAGGCTGAGAGGCCTATGTATTTACCTGGAGATCTGTCTGTTGAGAGGCCCACCATCTTTTCCTCCCACTCTTCTCTTACTCACATTGTAGGGCTGGCTGACAGCCTCCAGTTTCTTAATAAGTACGGTGGCCTCTTTGCCACCCAATAAGCAGAGACTTCCACCCCAGAGAGTCCACCTGGGGCAAATCACTAGAGTATTAGAGACAGCTGGTGACCAACAATTCTCTTAGATCCAATATCAGAGAAATCAGTGTCTAGATGGCACATAGGCAGCAGGCCATAATTAATCATTTAAAGAAGCAGCCTTCAAATGCTCCAGAAAATTCCCAAAATATTAAAAAAATTTCCCAGATGAAGAAGACTTTCTGAATCTCTTGGAGGTTGAGTACAAAAGATTTATATATAGAACCCTCCTAGAGATTAAACAAAATGCAGTAGAACAAAATGAAAAATTTAGTAAGTTATCTGAAATGATGGAACATCAATGATCTGAAATTACATCCCATCAATAACAAAATTACAGAGTTATATAATTCAATCCAAAGCCAAAAGAGTAGGATTGAATAGAAGGATTGATAGAAGTTAGACACAGTGACCTTGAAGACACAGCAACTAACACCAGCATCTATGAGGTGAGATCAGAGAAAAGAAATAAGAAGAATGAAGAAGCATTAAGAAACATGTGGGACTCTATTAAGAGGAATAATTTACATTTAATTGGAGTTCCTGAACAAGAGGGATGAATGACAATATAGAGAGTATTGCTGTAGAGATGCTGACAGAAAACTTTCATGAGATTATGAGCAAAGAGAACCCAGGTATCCAAGATGTTTATCAAACAGCACAAAAGCTAGACCCCAAAATAAAGATGCCAAGACATATTTTAATCAAGCTTAATAAGTTAAAACATAAACAGACGCTTCTGAAGGCAGCAGGGCTCAAAGCAAAGCTAACACTCTGAGGGAAACCCTGTAGGCTTTCATCTGACTTCTCTGCAGAAATAATGCTGTCTAGAAAACAATGGGCAGACACATTTAAAGCCCTGAAGGAGAAAAACTTACATTCAATAATTATTTATCCTGCAAAATTGCATATCAGATATAATCGTGAAACTAAGACTTTTGAAGATAAAGAACACTTTAGAGACTTCATAAAAACTAAACCACACTTATATGAAATATTGAAAAAAGCTCTTCCCTTAGAAAAACAGAACCATTAAATGTATATTTAAGGGGACAATTCAGGACACATCATACAAAATTCTAATCCGTTAGGGAAGTCACAAAACTTAATCAAAGCTACAGTATTAAAATGAGGGAATCTGTGATCATATCATGACAACGATAATATTATCACATTAATAGAGGGATACACTACAGTAGTTATAGTTGTTTCAGATGCAGAGGAAGTTTAAGAGTTATGTAGCAGTTAAAATTGGGTTTAATCTTAGTATGTTAAGGGGGATAATACACGTAGCCATAAAGCAAATTAATGATGTGTTGTATCAAAATAAGAAATGCAATACAGGAGTCCCGATGAACACAAAACCAACACTGAAACAACAACCCATAATGAAGAATGGCCTAGAGCAGAACATTAAGAGCAATACAGAAAACATCAACATAAAAGTAATTACATCAAAATGATGGCACTAAGCACATACCTATCAATAATTACACTGAATGTAAGTGGACTGAACACTCCAGTAAAGAGAAAGTGAGTGATGTCCTGGATCAAAAGACATGACCTGTCTATATGTTGCTTACAAGAAACACACCTTAGACTTAAAGATATGAACAAATTGAAAATTAAAGGATGGAATAATATCTACCAAGCTAACAATATACAAAGAAGAGCAGATGTGGCAATATTAATCTCAGAAAAAATAGATTTTAGTGTAAAATCCACGATTGTGGACAAGGATGGTCATTATTGCTGAAAGGTTCCATACTCAAACAGGACTTAACAATAGTAAATATTTATGTACCCAATACCAGAGCACCTAAATAGGCTGAACAAATACTGACAACACTGAAAAATGAGCTAGATCATTCCACAACAGTAGTTGGAGGCTTTAACACTTCTCTTTCAGTTATGGATAGATTATCCAGAAAACAGCTCAGTAAAGATGCAGAAGATCTTACTACAACAATCAACCAACTTGACCTTATCAACATACACAGATCTTTTCATCCATCAACATGTAAGTATACCTTCTTCTCCAATGCCCATGGAACATTCTCCAGAATAGACCATGTGTTAGGTCATAAAGCAATTCTCTGTAAAATACAGACCACTGATTTACTGCAAAGTATCTTCTCGGATCATAGAGCTATAGCAGTAGAAATCAACAACAGAAAATTCATAGGTAGAAATTCAAACTTATGGAAACTGAACAACACTTTGCCCATAAAGCCTTGGGTTATAGAAGGAATTAAGGGCAAAATAAAGAAATTTATGGAATGAAATGAGAATGAAAACACATCCTGCCAGAATCTATGGGATACAGCAAAAGCAGTGCTTAGAGGTCAGTTTATAATTGCACACATCTGGAAAGAAGAAAGGGCCGAAATTAAAGAATTATCCTTACAGCTTGAAGAAGTGGAAAGAGAGTAACGGAAGAACCCCTCAGTCACCAGAAGAAAACAGGATTAGAGCAGATCTAAATGAATTAAAGAATAGAAAAACAATTGAAAAAATTAACAAAACCCAAAGCTAGTTCTTTGAAAAGATCAACAGAATTGATGAACCATTGGCTAAACTTACTAAAGAAAACAGCATAAGATACAAATAACCTGATTAATAAATGAGATGGGAGTTGTTACAACAGACACAGCTGAAATAAAAAATATCATAACAGAATAGTATGAAAGGCTCTACTCTAACAGGTTTGAAAACCTAGGGGAAATGGACAAATTTCTAGATTCGTATCACTCACCAAGATTATCACAAGGAGAAGTAGAATAACTTAATAAATTTATCACAAAGGAAGAAATTGAAAAACTCATAAAAAATCTGCCAACCAAAAAATGTCCTGGCCCACCTGGCTTCACTAGAGAATTCTACCAAACTTTTAGAAAAGAGTTAACTGTGATACTATTGAGGCTATTTCACACTGTAGAAAGGAATGGAATACTCCCAAATTCATTCTATGAAGCCAGCATAACCCTGATACCAAAGCCAGGAAAGATCCCACAAAAAAAGAAAATTACAGACCAATATCACTCATGAACCTAGATGCAAAAATCTTCAACAAAATTCTAGCCAATAGAATTCAACAGCATATAAAATACATAATTCATCATGATCAAGTTAGTTTCATTCCAGGGAAGTAAGGCTGGTTCAACATCAGAAAAACAATTAATGTAATCAGCCACATTAATAACAAAAAAGATGAGAATCACCTGATTTTGTCAATTGATGCAGAAAAGGCATTTGACAAATTTCAATACCCATTCATGCTTAAAACTCTCAGAAAAAAAAGAAAGGGGGGGGGGAATTCCTCAATCCAATCAGTAGCATTTATGCAAAGTTAACTGCTTTCATCATCCTGGATGGTGAAAGACTGAAAGAATTCTCTTTGAGAATGGAAACTAGACAAGAATGCTCACTCTCACCACTCTATTCAACATTGTGCTGAAAGTTCTAGCCAGAGCAATTAGACAAGGCAAAGAAATAAAGGACATCATATAGGCAAGGAAGAAGTAAAAATCTCCCTATTTGCAGGTATGATTGTTTATACAGAGAATCCAAAGGAATCCAGAAGTAAACTATTGGAACTAATAGAGGAATTTAGCAAAGTATTGGGATACAAGATAAACAGAGTAAATCAGTAGGATTCCTTTACACCAACAGAGAGATTATTAAAGAAGAAATCACCAAATAAATTCCATTTACTATAGCCCTCAAGAAGATAAAATACGTAGGAATAAATCTAACTAGAGAAATAAGAGATCTTTACAAAGAGAACTACAAGATCTTACTACAAGAAACAATGAGAGACTTACATAAATGGAGTAATCTACCCTGCTCATGGATAGGAAGACTCAATATTGTGAAAATGTCTATTTTACCCAAAACAATCTACTTATATAATTCAATCCCAATGCAAATTCCAGCGACATTTTTTAATGAGATGGAGAAACAAATCACGAACGTTGGAAAGGGAAGAAACGTCGGGTAAGTAAAGCACTACTGAGGAAGAAGAACACAATGGGAGGCCTCTCAACACCTGACTTTAGAACTTATTACACTGCCACTGTAGTCAAAACAGCCTGGTTCTAGTACAAAAAGAGACATATAGACCAATGGAGCAGAATTGAGACCCCAGAGATGCCACCATCCTCCTGTGAACAGTTGATACTTGACAAATGCCCCAAGATTTTAAACTGGGGTAAGAACAGTCTCTTTAACAAATGGTTCTGGCAAAATTGGATATCCATCTGCAAAAAATTGAAACAAGATCCATATCTGATACCTTATACAAAAACCAACTCAAATTGGATAAAATACCTGAATATAAAATCTAAGACAATAAAGCTTATCCAGGATGAAAGAGGATCAACAATAAAAGTTTCAATACACAGCTTAGACAGACTTCAAAATCTGACAAAGCATGTCCAACAGAAGAGAAAATAGATAAATAGGAACTACTAAAAATGAAACACTTTTGCTCATCCAAAGACTTAATCAAAAGAGCTAAAAAACAACCTACAGAACTGGAAAAAATATTTGACAACTCTATGTCAGACAGATGTCTAATCTCCATAATCTACAAGGTATTACAAAATATCAACAAGAAAAGGATAAATAATCCAATTAAGTGATGGGCAAAGGAGATAGACATTTCTCTAAAGAGGAGATCCAGGCAGCCAAAAGACACAGGCAGAATTGCTCACGATCATTAGCTATTAAAGAAATTCAAATTAAAACTACAATGAGATACCATCTCACCCCAACAATGTTGGCCATGATCCAAAAAACACAAAACAACAAATGCTGGAGAGGCTGTGGAGAAACTGGGATTCTCCTACCCTGCTGGTGGGATTGCAAAATTGTTCAGCCTCTTTGGAAAGCAATATGCAGCTTCCTTAAAAAGCTGGAAATAGATATACCATTTGATCCTGTAATTCCACTCCTTGAAATTTATCCTTCAGAAACAAAGGTTGTCACACAAACAGACACATGTACACAAACATTTGTTGCAGCACAGTCCACAAGAGCAAAAGGTTAGAATTAACCCCGATGCCCATCAGCAGATGAATGGATAAGCAAACTGTGGTGCATATACGCAATGAAACACTATGCTTTGATAAAAAGCAAAGCCAATTTTAGAAAACATCTCATAACATGATCTCATTTGGAAGAGATCATACTGAGTGAAATTAACCAATGTCAAAAGGACAAATTTTGTATGAAACCCCTGTTATAAGGACTTAACGAGAGAATTATCCTTAGAAGAAAATGACTGTGTTGGCTACATGGATGGAGAGGCACTGAGGGTTTCTCATAGATGAGATAATTGATTGATGCTAGAAATTTTATTCTTTTACTGTAATTAATAAAAATTTAAAAAAAAATCACTGTATGGATATACTAAAAAAAAAAGTACCTCACACATGAGGAAAGCAAGAGGTTGTCAAAAAGGCAGAAAAGAAAGAAATGACCAAAATGAATGTCGGAAGAGAGTTTCTGTAATTTGTTCTTGAGTGACAAGCATTTAAAGAGAAAGGAAGAAATGATGGAGTAAAAGACCTGAACTGAAGATTTCAAAGGGTCACTTGAGAAGACAAAATAAAGTATTATAGTGAAATGTGAAAAGAACTGGAGATGAAAAATCAAAAGCACAGAGGACAAGTGGCATTTGTCAAGATAAAAGAACTGAAGAAAAAAATCCAAGTCTCGAATTTCACTATTGCAGGATTCTATAGGCAAATTGTTTACCAATCCAAGAAGCATCAAAAAACAAAAAAAAGGAACACAGAGTCTCTGTACCAAAACGTTTGGTTGATGGTCACTCATTACAGGATGTAGTACATGACTGCGAACCGATGGTACTTCAGGAAAGGATCCAAGCTGCACTGAAGGCATTGTCAAAAAACAGAGCTCTAGGAACTGATGAAATCTTTCAGCAAACCTATGGAAGTGCTGGAAGTGCTCACTTGTCTATGCAGGAAGTATGGAAGGCAAATACCTGGCCCACTGACTGGGAGAGAGCCACAGTTTTACTCTTCCACAGAAAGGTGACCCAACAGAATGAGGGAAGTATTAAAGAATACCACTAATATCACATACAAATGAGATTTTGCTGAAGGTTCTTCAAAAGCAATTGCACCCATACTTCAACAATGAACTGTCAGAAATTCAAGGTGATTCAGAAGAGGACATGGAATAAGGGATAGCATTGCTAATGCCAGATAGATCGTGGTTGAAAGTAGAATATACCAGAAAGTTTACCTGTGTTTTATTGACTATACAAAGGTATTTAGCTGTGTGGATCATGACAGATTATGGATAACACTGTGAAGAGCAGGGTTCCAGAAGACTTAACTGTGCTCCTGAGGAGCCTGTACTCAGATCAAGAGGCAGCCATTTGATACTGCATGGTTGTGTCTTCATCATACTTATTTAACTTCAGAGTTGTGTCTTTCATCATACTTATTCGATTGTATGTTGGACAATCTGTAATCTGAGAAGCTGGATTATGTAAAGAAGAATGTGGCATCAGAATTGGAGTAAGAGTCATTAATAATGTATGCTACAAGGATGACACAACCTTGCTTGCTGAAAGTGTAAGAGACTTGAAGTACTTATTGACAAAAACCAGAAACAACAACCTTCAATATGGATTGTACCTCAGTGCATTTCGATCAATACGCAACATCATGATTAATGGAGAAAAAATTGAAGTTGTCAAGGGTTTCATCTTGCTTGGATTCCCATTCAATGCCCATGAAAGCAGGAATCAAGAATTAAATGATGATTTGCATCAGACAAATCTGCTGCAAAAGATATCTTTAAACTGTTTAAAAGCAAAGCTATCACTTTGAGGACTAAAGTAAGCCTGAGCAAAGCCATGTGTTTGCAGTCTCTTTTTACTCATGTGAAAGCTGCACAATGAGCAGGGAAGACTGAAGGAAAATTGATGTTTTGAGTTATGGTGCTGGAGAAGAATATTGAATATGTCGTGGACTGCCATGAGAAAGAACAAATCTGTCTTGGAATAAGTACAAGCAGAATGCTCCTTAGAGGCAAGGATGGTGAAACTTTGACTCACTATGAACATGTTATCAGGATTCATCTTTGGAGAAGGATATTGTGGTTGTTAAAGTAGAGGGTCAGCAAAATAGAGCAAGACCCCCAAAGAGATAAGTTGACACAACGGCTACAACAGTGGGTTCAAGCATGACAAGGATGGCTCAGAACTGGGCAATGTTTTGTTCTTTGTACATAGGGTCTCTGTGGGTCAGAGGCAACTTGAAGCCACCAAACAATAATAACATATGTTTACTTGTAAATGATGTTTTTATTTCTCTTACATTTAGGACAGAAATTTCTGAGATAGAAAATAAAAATAAAGGACAATGAGTAGCAAAAATCTTTAGTGATTACTTCTTATTTACAGTGCTTTTCTTTTATACATATTTGCAGGAAACTTGCTTCTAATATGATTTGAGTAATGACACACAACTGTATTAGTCATGACTGCTTACATTTCTTCTTAAATTAATTGCAAAGTGAGATTTTTCTGACAACTCATAAAGTAGGATGAGAATTAACTGTCCCATGGTCATGTATTGGTATGTTTTAATGATTTGTTTCTCTTACTTTGTTTTAGCCAAATAAGCAAAGAAAACAGGTAGAATTATATTTTTTCACTGCAGTTTTCTTATTGCTTTTATTGTGCTTTAAGTGAATGTTTACAATTCAAGTCAGTGTCTCATACAAACAGTTGACACACATTGTTACGTGGTAACAGCTGTTCTCTCTACGCTGGGACAGCACCTTCCTTCTCTCCGCGCTGTGTTTCCCGCGTCCCTTCAGTCAGCCCCTGTGTCCTCTGAATTCTCATCTGGCCTCCAGATACGAGCTGCCTGGTTAGTCTCCTGTATCTACCTAAGCCAAGAAGAACACTCTTCACCAGTATACTTTTATGTCTCGTAGTACAGCCCAATCTTTGAATACGTGGCTTCAGAAATGGTTTCAGTTCTGGGCTAACAGAGACTCCAGGGGTCGTGTCTTCTGGGGAACTTTGAATCTGTCAGATCATCAATTCTTGACTTTTGACTAGAGTTCTACGCCCCACTTTTCTTCTGGTCTCTCAGGGACTCTTTGTTGTGTTTCCTGTCAGGGCAGTCACTGGTGGTAGCTGGTCACCATCTAGTTCTTCCAGTCTCGCGTTAATGTGGTCTCTTGGGCTCATATTTTCCTTATATCTTTGGTGTTCTCCACTTTCCTTTGCTTCAGGTGGTTTGGAACCAGCTGACGCCTCTGAGACGGCCACTTGCTAGCTCTTAACCACAGATGCCACTCAACGCAGTGGAATGCAAAACATTTTCTTAATAAGCTTTGTTATGCCAAATGACCTAGATGTCCCCTGAAACTATGGTACCCAGACCCCTGGCCCCAAACAGGTAGAATACTATTGCCTACAAAAAGTGCCATGAATTTTATTCATAAAACAATGAAAGTGATATCTGTGTATGAAGTTTTCTGTAGATCATGAAAATTTTATTTGAAAATCATCAACTTGAAAACTAAATATTTGTTAATTAACTTTTTAAAGGATCCATCATAAGTTTTCTTTAAGTAGACAATTTTTTTTCAGTATTTAAATTAAAACTCATTATTTTCTACTTTCCTATAATCACCATTATCAATTTTTATGTTCAGGGGCATAATGGATTTTATCAACCAATATAAACTCAAACAGCACATACAGATATAATACTTAAAGTAACGTTTGTTTCTGCACAGTATACCTCAGAAACACTGAGAACAAAATTTCACAAGCAAATATCATAAATCAGATTGCACCAAAGACTGAGTTACCTTTAAATAAATAAATTACAAAAAGTTAACATGCATTAGTCTGTGACAATAGTTCTTCTCTCCACCCTGTATTTCCTGTGTCCCTCCAGCCAACTCCTGTCCCCCTCTGAATTCTCATCTGGCCTTCAGATACAAGCTGCCCAGTTAGTCTCATGAATCTACTTAAGTTGAAAAGCACAATCGTCATCAGCATCAATTATGTCTCTTAGTACATACAGCCCAATCTTTGAATAAATAGTTAGAATAACTTACTGGAAAAAAAATAAACTAGTCCCATAATTTTAAGTTGATTAAAATGATGCCAGCCCATGTGACATATTAAGAAGTACTTAGGGAAAAACGAAACAAAACAAAAACTTCAGGAGTGAACTAAATTTTAAAAGAAAATTATATAAAGCTTATTGAGCCTCATAGACTTCTCTGTATACCAGTAATATGTTTAAATGACAGACTAAAAGGCTTAAAATAAATCTAAAGAAACTTTAGAAGATATAGAGGAAAATCAGAGAAGTATCACAGACCTTTCATAATTACTTACGAAGAAAAATCATTCTATTGAAATGATTCCAGGTAGAATACCTGAGAAAGAAATTTTAAATGACACTTTAATTCACAATATAAAGATACATCAAGAATCACAACTGTTCCATTCTGTAATTTGGATTTTAGTCCTGGAGCAGCATGAAAGTAATGAAAAAGATTTTAAGGACTATATATGTAAGGAGAGTTGAAATAAATGATATATTGGAAGAAACAGATAAGAGAAATGAAGTTAATCCTACAACAGTGGAACTATGATTCCATTTCATGTAGTCCCAAATGAAATCTTGGGATACAAACAGAAATCATAGTGTATAGCCAACAGTAGTTTATGTGGCCAATATTCCAGAATTTAATTCAAATTCCACATCTGACCAAAGCTGAAAGACTCCAGCTCAAAGCCATGCGCTGTTTCTTCTCACCTGCTCTGCAAGGAGTAAAGGTGGAACACATACGCGTCTCTGAGAAGATTCGTCACTGAAAGTGTGTCTCCTGGTACTTACGAGACCACATTATATGTGTATATAGGCACATAAACAGATAACTTTACAAAGAGATTGGCTTTAGTTTACATTAATGTGTTTCTTTTATCTTTTCATCAAGTGTTGATTTCATTAATTTATTAAGTGCCTGCTTAATAAGTGAGCATATCATTGTACTGGATCTGGGTAGAATATCACAGGAGTAGAAATGATCCTGTGTTAACACCTGTATGCAAGAAAAAGTAGCAAAGATTAATAGATGTAAGATATGATCAACTAGTGTAAATAAGAAAGAAGCCTCAGCGGGGCACTGGAGACTTGGACATGGTATTACCCAGTGCCACCAGGTCCATTTCAACTCATAGCAACAATACAGAACAGAGTAGAACCGCTCCACAGAGCTCCCACAGAGCACCTGATGGATTTGAACTGCTGTCCTTTTGGTTAGCAGTCGTAACACTTAACCACTACGGCACCAGGGTTTACAGATGTGATATTAGAGAAAGGTAAACAACATTTGGAAGAGAGAAATTTAAAGACAAAGAGATTACACTCAATGACCCTAGATTAGGAATAATCAAGAACTCCAAAATTGTGTAATAAGGCAATTGGTTGACAAGTGCATTGGAATGAAAAGAATGGTAGAAATCAGGTTAGATGGATATTCCATGATACAGTGACAGAATCAATTTCTGCTTTATTTTACCCTTCAATATCCTTTAAATCAAGTGTAGGTGGTTGTAATGATAAATGGTGATGATTAAAAGATGGGTTAACAGAAGTTACTATTTAGCATTGGTATGGAAATGCAAAATTACTTGGAATCTAAAGCATTAATTAGGAAAACTAAAAGAATCCTGCAGCACTGACCCTTCTCTCCTGCTTCCCTTATATCCAGCATTCGGCTTCCTGTGTCTTTCAGCACTTGCTTTGCTCTACCGTTTAGGATTTAACAATCCCGTGTTAGCTTCTATTGTAGTACCTGCTGTTCAAACAAAAGCAAAGTGGGTTTGCTACCCAGCTATCAACTACAGATGTGACTTTGGGGCCGAATTCTCAGTGCTTACTTGGCCAGCTGCCTTTGAATCAAGCAAAGCTGGCAGTGTGAGAGCAGCATGTAAAGTGCATGGTCACCAAGTTCAGTGTGAGGGCCTTAGTGTGTGGGGAGGTATTCAGAACCTCATTAGATGTTCAAATAATAGACCTGGATGGTTTTCAAGACAAGATGAATGTAAATACCTTCTCTATCAAGGGAAAAAGCAGTTACCAACTCTAGGAACAACAACAATTCTATGGAATTAATCATTTAAAAGTGAAGCAAACTAAAATATGGTGTGATTTTGAAAAGCAGGTTTTTGTGTAAGAGAAAAGAATACTTTTTTAAATGGATGTTTGTAACACTGTCTTCTGGAATCTAATTATATTACTTGGTCTTACACTGGATATTACTGTCATTATCATTCGCAGTTGTGATTGGTGTCTGGCAAAGCAGGAATGGCTGCAAGACTTGTGGGGTTTCCTCAAGACAGATTTACTGTGGGTTGCAAATGAAAGAAAAATCAAACAATACCTTTTACTCAATGGTAATTCTACCACAGGGAAAGCAAATGTAATTAAGATTAACAGCACAGAAGATGCAAAAGTGCACAACTATAAATATGACTATCCACCCAGTTATAGAACTTCTCTCTACATACAAAAACAAGCACCACTAAATTAGTGAATTGGTGAATATATTTCTTAAATTTATATACAAATAGAGTCTGTTTAAAATATTCACTAATATTTTGTTTTATCAAAGGAACTTACATAAATTTAACTCTGTTTTTGGCCTAACCACTCATAGGTTTTTTTTTTTTTTTTTACCCTATAGAAAAATGCTTTCAGGTATTTTTATAGAATGATAATCTTTAAATTAATGCTAAGAAAAATGTTAACTTATTTTATAGTTTAAAGCAAGTACATTTATTAAAGTTGTGAGCAAATACTACAGCTATTTTAAATTCTCATTAAAGCTGCAATATTGCATCAGGGTCTTCCTGGGATTTGAATGATCATATTTTTATTACATCTCTTAATGCCACAGTCATGCACTCCAGTGGCAGGATTAGCCAGACAGCCTGTTGGCCACCTCTTGAGGCTTAGGAAGTGTAATCACAGTTAGGATGGCTCCTTCCTGACTGCTGGAAATGACAAGGTTAGCTTGGGAAAGGTAATCACAGATAGAATGATTCTTTTCTGATAGTTGTGGTAAGGATGTAACAGTTCTCCTGGCTACCTGACCACATGCACCAAGAACAAAGTCACCACGCTCCCCTCTTGCTGGTGTATAAAAAGGACCCCCCAAACCTGTGCAGGGTCTTTTCTCCACTCTCAGAGACTGTTGCCTCTCTGGAAAGTACTTTCACTTAATAAAACTTCCCTTCGTAAAACCTTGCTGCCAAGAAGGTTGCATGTCTTGGGAGCTGGGGAGCCTGGTTTACCACCTGTGAGGAGATGTACTTTCTTGCCTGATCTCCAGAGCTAAACTGGGTCACTTGAGGTCTAATCAATTTCAGGACCTCGACACCAAGGGTTTCAAGACTACTGCAATGCCGTCTATTCTTAGATGTGTCAACACAGCAAATAAAATGCCGATACTCAAGTAAGGCTTATTTTTCTCGTGATGTCTGTACCATAAAAAAACAAAAACCAAACCTGCTGCCCCTGAGTCATTTCCGACTCCTAGGATTCCTGAGGACAGAGCATAATTGCCCTATACAGTTTCTAAGTGCCTGGTTGAATCAAATTGCTGAACTTTTGGTTAGCAGCTGTCATGGACTGAATTGTGTCCCCCAAAAAATATCTGTAGTCATGTGGCTGGGCCATGATTCCCAGTATTTTATGATTGTCCTCCATTCTGTGATTTTCCTATGCTGCATGTGAAAGGATTAGGGTGGGGCTGTAAACCCCTTTGTAAGATCACCACCGTGCTCCACTGTAAAGGGAGTTTCCCTGGAAAATGGCTTGCCCCACCCTTAATCCTTTCATCCTGCAAGAGATAAAAGGAAAGGGAAGCAAGCAGAGAACCGGCAACCTCACATCAACAAAGCAGCACTGGGAGAAGAGCTCATCCTTCAGACCTGAGGTTCCTGCACCAAGATGCTCCCCAGACATAGACTGATACAATACCGGAATTTCCTCCAGAGCTGACAAGAGGGAAAGCCTTTCCCTGGAACCGAAATCCTGAATTTGGACTTGTGGCCTACCAGACTGTGTAAGAATAAACTTTGCTTTGTTAGGCCATCCACTCTGGTATTTCTGTTAGAGCAGCCCTAACTGACTAAAACAGCAGCCATAGCTCACAACCTCAGGGCCTCCAGTGCTTACAAAGCCAGTTCCAGGAGTAAAAATATCAAAGTATTTGTTAAAAAAAAATCAGTGTAGATGTCATTTAAGAAAAATACTAGTAAAACTCTGGTAGTATAGTGGTCAAGTGCTATGTCTGTTAACCAAGAGGTCAGCAGTTTGAATCCACTGGACCCTCCTTGCAAACTCTATGGAGTAGTTCTACTCTGTTCTATAGGGTCACTATGACTCAAAATGGACTTGATGGTAGTAGGTTTGGTTTTGTTTTATAGTTTACTGTTTCTGCTATCATTGTTTATGAATAAGACTTGAAGTAAATTATTTTTTAATTAAACTTAGAGTGAAATAATTTACTTATTATTCACCTTAGTGTCCAAGTTAAAATTTTGGAATATATATTTCAAAGTTTAATCAAATTCTTAGCTTTCTATCTACCAAATATATCAGTTACCTTACTCTCTTATTTCCAAAGGGATTCTTTAATTTCCAAACTGACTGCTAGTCCTACTTACACAAAAATAAGAAATATACCATTATGAAAATGATGTTCAATATAATAGGAAAAGTAAATATGGCTCCAATTACTTAATTTCTGATATTTATTTTCATGAACTTAAAAAAATGAGATACGTATAATCAGAAGATTGTCCAGCATTATCATCCATACCTGTATTACATTTCAACCAATAGGTTATTTTACTTTTGATTTTTCTGCTGCCAACTCACAGAAAGTGGGGTTGTTTTCCTGTGAGCACAACACTGATGCCTCTGCCTCAGCACCTTTCCTCTTCTGTGTTCCTTTTATTTATTCAGTACACATCAAACGGCATCGCCTCTGTTTTAGACTCTATTCTAGGAACAAAGGCTTCACGGCCACAAGCTCTTATATTTCACTGTAGAGGGACAGATAATGGACAAGCAAACAACTAGATAACGTTAGTTCAAGATAACTCCTATTGAGGTGCTTACCTCTGTTCTTGATGAGACTATAGGATTTAGTGGTGCATTGAGGAGTTAACTTATGTAAGATTGTACCTTTCTGGATATCCAATACTTGATTTGAAAGCTAAAGATTGATGAGGGACCAGGAGTGTGATGAATGAGGAATTCCAGAAACACCAAATACAAAGGACCAAAGCAGGAATGAACTTGGCGGATGTAAGATTTAAAGCAATATGCCTTTGCAGTTGATCTATGGGAAAAAATGTAGAGCCATGTAGTTCTGGCACTATAGGAAAGGAATTTCTTGGTAGAACATATCATTGCCTGACCATGATGGACAAGCAGTCATCCAACTGGTCATCTGTCGACACCTTCTTCTCCACGACATTCCATTCACATGAATGCACGTTGTCTTTGTGAGGTGAGGTAGGGTGGACGTGGGGCGGCACTCAGAGAGAAAAAGAGTGAGAGTCAGCGGTAGGACAGAATTTACTGGTGCGCTCCAGGCGAGCTCTGCGAGCTCCAAGGTAGGAGTCGGAGAAGTCGCGCTTTCAGGTTGGGGAAGGCGGTTTACGTAGAGGAGGACGGTTCCGCCTAGCGTGGACCTTAGCGGGGACACGGGGAAAAGGCGGGAGCCAATAGGATTCAGGTACAGCGAGCCGCCTGATTAGCACGTGGAGGAAAACAACTGGGGACTTTCTGGGAAGGGAGAGATTGGTCACGTTGTGTTGATTTCCAGGAACTGAGGTGGGGACCTTCCAGAAAGAGAGGGGCTCGCCCTGCTCTGACCGTTTCCAGGAACTGCATCCTGGTTGCGATGTCCTGGTAAGTCCGGCCCGCCTGACAGTCTTGACTTCAATTCCCTTTAATTATTCGTATCTCCATCCTCCAGAGGTAGTATTTGCCAAGGAGTCCTCTTTGAAAAACTTAATTGATAAATACTGAGTTTAGCAGTTAGTCAAATTATTTCCAGCTACAAAGCTTACTGTAGAGATGTTCCATTTCATGTCTTTTGCTGATTCCCATGACCTTTTTCCTGCCCACCTGCCTGCTCACCCATGCATGTAACTGATGTTAGGTTTTCACCAAAAGGTTGATAGAAACAGAAAGATGAAGTGCATTTCAAATTATTACATGTAAAAAAAAAAAAAAATCCTAGACTCTCCATTAGAAGGTTAGACTGGGAAAGGGAGTTAATTTGCATAATGTAGCATTTAAAATTTATTTTTAAATTCAAACAGATGATGCTATTTATGACCCCAATTAACATGACTAATGAAGAGTGGACTGCATTCCTTCACATGTCACAGTTTACTGACAGTGTTGGTTAATGGCCAATCATATTTACGTGGCCTTCACATTTTGTCCATAACTTTTTTAAGTGTGGCAAGGCATGTCAATTAGACAAATCTTGAACTGCAGGGCGATTAGAAGGGAGACCAGTATTACCTAGGCAGTTGGTTTCTCAAATTTTTTCGATCAGTTAATCAAGAGGTGGTTTTACACTGGCTATGCTTTAAAATCCTTTGCTGTCAAGGTAATTCCAAATCTAATGACCTTATAGGACAGAGGAGAACTACTCAAAGCGTTTCCAAGAAGTGCTTTGTAGATTTGAACTGCTGATCCTTCGGTCAGCTACAGCACTTAACCACTAAGCCACCAGGTTTCCTTTGTCACCTAAAATCCAATGTAATCAATGAGAATGAATTAATTCTAGGAACAGAATAATTGTTTCTTCCATTTAGGACTATTCATGACAGCGTCAAGACACCGTATTTCATTGAGAAAGCTGGACTTAAAGGTAAAGAGTTTGGGTTACTTAAATTATTTCATGTAGACGTTATCCTTTTCTTGTGTAACATCCATCCTTGAGGAACAAGGGCAAAAGTTTTAATCAGGTTCAGTCAATCCTCACATGCTGGACTAAACACAGTAATAAATCAAAACTGAGGTGCAAGGAAAAAAAGAATCTCCTCCACATGTTCCATCATGTACAATTCTGCTTAATACAATTAAATTGTATACTAAATGTATAGATTGTCACCATGTAATTTTTATCTTTATTAGCATTTTAATAACAATGCTTAATGTTTATTACTAAGGATTAAAATGCATAAACTAAATAAATTCTTAATACTTATATTTTCTCATGTAGTAAATATATATATTATTTATAATACATTCTGTATTTTTGAAAAGTTCTAATTTTCCTGGTAGAAAATACTGGAGAAACACAGAACTTATGAATTTCATCATTTATAGACTTCTTTTATGTATTAAAGAGGTTGTATATACACATAGCCACGTGCAAAACAAACTGAATTATGAACTCAGGAAGGAGAATGCACTAAATCCGCATTATTTGAAAATGTATTTTAAATTTTCATAACATCTAAGATATAGTGAGGTTTCACAATTAGGTCCACGAATTTAATTGTTTTCCATGTTACATACCTTATTGTTGAATATCACTATGGTCACCTTTGAAGTACTCCCCTTGGGAAGCTATGTATTGATGCCAGCTTCTAGTTCACCCCTCAAAGCAATTTTGGAACTCTTTCTGGAATGGCCATTGTGCCTGGTGGCAAGGTGGAAAGTTTATAAACTTAATTATATAGTTGTCTGTGGAGGTGTTTTTAGCCAGTAAACAAATAACTGTGTTGGAATACCTTCCTTACTCACCTGATCTGACCTCCAACGACTTTTTTCTTTACCTGAAGATAAAGAAAATATTGAAAGGAAAACATTTTGATGACATTCAGGACATCAAGGGTACCATGACGACACCTCTGATAGCCATTCCAGAAAAAGAATTCCAAAATTGCTTTGAAGGGAGGCCTATGGGCTGGCATTGCTACATAGCTTCCCAAGGAGAGTACTTCCAAGGTCCCCATAGTGATACTCAGCAATGAGTTATGTAGCACTTTTTCTAGGATGAGTTCACAAACTTAGTTAGCAGTGCTCGTATTAGTCAACAAAATAAATCTCAATACATGTTTAAAATATGTTTGTATATACATATTATTTACTGACAAATACAGTAAAATAAACATTAAATAACTATAGCCAGTTTCTTTTAAATGAGGAATTAAAGATCAATTTTCCACATGCATCTTCAATGGAAGAGGAAATAAGTAGAAAAAACTAAAATTGAATTATAACGTAAATACGACTGTATTTCTGTGCAAATAATGCATCTCTTTTACATTTATTTGCCAATCATACCCTTTCCCCACAAAGTTTCTTTTTGGAAGTGCTGCTATACCATTTTTCTTTTTTAACATGTTGCTGTAAAAAAATTATAAAACACGTAACTCACAAAATACTTCACAGGGAGAGGGTGCAGTTGGCAAACAAGGAGGTATGTGTGTTATCTGTGTAAAAATATAGTAAGTATCAAAAAGCATAAACTAGTTCTACACAGTAATCAGAGAAAAATACATATTATTAATTTCAGGAGCTTGAAAACAATAAAAATGAAAGAAAAAACAACAATACCAGAAAGAAAATAATAAAGTTCGCTAATAAAAATAGGAATAGTTGGTTGACAGAATCAAATGACTGGCAGTGTATAAATGGTGTCAGGCAATACAAAGTTTGGGTAATATAGTCTCATTTTGGAAGGCTGGCGTTCCCTGATACCATAATCAGACAAGCACAGCACAGAAAAATGAAGATTAGCATCACTTAGGAATATACAAACAAAAAACACAGATGTATTATATACATATGGAGCCCTAGTGGCTCAGTTGTTAAAGAGTTTGACTGCTAACCGAAAGGTCAGCAATTCAAAGCTACCATCTGTTCCTTGGAAGCCTGTGGGGCTGTTTTGCTTCATCCAGCAAGGTTGCTATAAATTGGACTTGATAGCAATAGGTTTTATCCTTCTCTCCCTCTCAGATAGTGTGTGCATGTTTGGAAATCCTGGTGGCGTAGTGGCTAAGTGCTACAGCTGCTAATCAAAACGTTGGCAGTTCAAATCTGCCTTGCTTTTCTTGGAAACTCTGTGAGGCAGTTCTACTCTGTCGTAGAGGGTCACTATGAGATAGCATCGACTCAGTGGCACGGGGTTTGGATTTTGGGTTTTGGTGTGTGTTTGTGCTCTTTAAAAACCATGAATTAAAAGAATAAGAAAGAATGTCATTAAAATAGTTGTATCAGTTACCAATACAATTGTGCAATAAACCTGGTATATTTTTGGTGGCACACAAGAAGCATTTTTTTCTCAGACATGCAGGTTGGCTGAGGATCAAGCTGACCTAGAACAGGCTTAGCAGGGTGGCTGTGCTTTGTCCTGTGGTCCCTAGCAGGAGTCAGCTCCTTACTGCAGGTCTGTGAATAAGCTGGTGTTTGATTCAGTTCCCTTTGCCTATTACTCTCCTTGAAAAATGGATTCATTAAGATGTGTTCCTCTCAAAGCAAATGCAGAAGCACAGAGGAGAAATGCAAACATAAGACAATTAGCTCCAAATATTCATGCAGTGACTTTATGCACACACTACTGGTCAAAAGTCATATACCCAGTCCAAAGTCAACAGATGTGGAAGTATGCTCTTCCGGTGACAAGGTCATGGCAAAAGTATAACTGAAGGGTCAAATGAAGGCTCATGCCAAAAAGTCTATTAACTCTGGAACCTCGTCATTAGAAAAATCTGTCAAAAGATTAAACTACATTAACAGATAGAGGGAGGCTCCACAGTGGTTAGAGTACTCAGCTAGTGGTTTAAACTTGTTGGAAATGGTTCAATAACTACCTATGTAAACGAGTATAGGATAATTATTACATAGCAACCAAGTTTGTTGCTGGTCAGAGTCTGACCAAAGCAGAAAAGAGTTGTGCCTGTTCAAAGATGGCAGTTGACTGTGACATTTTGAATATATGTGGCTTTGCACAGTCTTTCCAGTAATCCAGTCTCCTGCATGGCAGAATGACAAGGGAGACTGGATGTTTGGCAGGACTGTGCAAAGCAGCACATATGCAAAATATCACAGTGGGCTGCCATCATTGAGGAGGGTGTGAGACTTTCCTAGTTGGTCAAACTCTGACCAGGCAACAAATTTGGTTGTTATGAAACACTTATGCTGTACTTGTTTACCTTGGTGGTTACTGAATCATTTTCAACAGTTTTGAATCCCTGCTTGGAATCCATTATGTACTCAGCAGGAGGAAGATGTGCAGTGTGTTGATTTATCAAGAATCAACAGGTACAAATGGAAAAGTTCCCTTCATGGGGAAAAAAAAAAAAAAATAGAAGATCCCTTAGAAAATGTAGTCAAATCACAATAAAAAAAGGGGAAAAAACTTTATAAAGGAAATGGTAAAATTTAGAGCACAGTCTGAGTGCCTGTGACATATTGCTAACCTAAAGACTGGTGCTTTGTGCACATCCAGCAGCTCTGTGGAGAAAGGCTTGGTGAACTGCCTCCATGAAGAATGCTACCAAGGATACCCTATGGAGCAGCTCCACTCTGTAATACATGAGTTGTCATGAATTTAAATTGACAGAGAAGTAATGTGTTTGATTTTAGTTTAATAATGGACACATATAAAACACATATAACCTCATATGTGATGAAAGTAACATTTCAAATCAGGAGGAAAACACAAACTAATAGATAGGAGGGTGCACAGACACAATGAATGGGGGATGCTGACACAGACTACGTGACGGATCATTTAAGCTTCAGAGCTCCCAGGGTGTTGAGTGACATCGTGGGGCCTGCATTGTAGTTTGACTTCCACCTCTGGAAACTCCTTCTTTCTTCCATTTTGTTTATAGGGTATGATCCTTGACAAGCAGCCTGAACTCTTATCTCTCTGCTTCAGAGTTTGTTTCTCAGAGAACTTAATATATGACATGCCTATAGATAAGGCATACATCATATCAGATATAAGACATATTTTCTCATGTTAGGGCAAGAAACATTAGGAATGGCTTGGTCACTGAATGATTAGATGTCAATTTTATCTTTTATATGCTGAATAATAAAATTGCAATGCGAGATTGAAGATACGTGATGTATAATTCTTTGCCTGCAAGTTCTCTTCTTTTATGAAAAAAAATCTTGTGGTAAAATACCATATTTTTACACAAACAACACATATGTTGTACAATTATTTGTTGACCTGGACCTCCCCCATGAGGTTTTTTTGTAAATGCTATGCCAATTTTTTTTTTAGCATATTGCTGTAAAAAGAAAAATTGTATAGTATACTTACCAAAATGCCTAAGAAGAGGAGAGCAAGATTGGTAAACAGTCATAAAATGCATATGTTATTTGTGTAAAATATAGTACACAAAACATAAAATTTGCCATTTCAATTATTTTCAAATGTGCAACAATGTTGTGCAACCGTCATCATTAAGTTCCCAGAACTTTTCATCAGTGTAAACAGAAACTCAATATCCATTAAGCAATAATTCTCTATTCCTCCATTCCCGGGCAAAGATAGCCAGTAATTTATTTTCTGTGTACAATTTTCTATTGTAGATATTTCATATAAATAGGATTGTCTAATATTTCTCTGCTATGTCTAGCTTATTTCACTTAGCATAATGGTTTCATTCATGTCTGTTGTCCACGATGAACAAAAGTATTACTGATATTAGGAAAATATTTTTAGTGATATACATTTTACTTACGTAGAAAGTTCTAGTTAGAATAATTTGAGTTATACAATAATATGGATGTTATTTTGCCAAAATCTACTTAGAAAATAGAGAATCAATAAATACTTCAGTTTTGAAATCAATACACTATAAGTTCTATCATTTGATCTGGTCTAAAATTTAAGTACATTTCTAATTATGTAATTTGTAATCTTTTTAATGTACTCAGAGGCAGGACTAAGATGGCAGAGTAGTCACATACTTTCTGTGATCACTCTAATAACAAAAGCTAAAAAAACCCAGATAAATCCATTATAATGACAATCTAGAAGCAATGAGTATCGAAGGGAGAGCTGAAAAATCAGACTGAGCAATAAGGATAGCAGGTCTAGAAGCATCTAGGACTGGCCAGATCTGATCCAGCAGGAATCTGCATCCCATAGGAGGATTGGATTTGACCAGCATGGTGAATGAAGTGATGGCCTGCAGATAGCATCTTTCTCAAGAAGACAGACTGAGTGGCAGAGAGCCCACTCAAACCTCCAGAATTAGTGAAAAGCAGCATTCCATCTTCAAAAGCTAAGTGACTTGCGTTTCATTTCCTGGGTGCAAATCTAAAATTTTCTTTTGGACTAAGTCTCTCTCCCTTTTCCCAGTGCTTTCCCCTCCCTTCTCTGCACTGCACTGGACTTCATATTCTGAAGTACTACCTGGCTCCCTTACTTGCATCTTGAGGCATTTTTCCAGACTTGGAGAGGGAACAATTTACCAAATGAAGGAAAAAAAGTACTCTGCTAGCACCTGTAAGCCAAGAACCAGGGCAGAAACAGGTCCTTTGCCTAGGCACAGGCATAAGAGTTCCACAGAATTTGAAAGTCTTTCAACACTGCATGCAAATTCCAGCACACCCATTGACTTGTAGCATTGACTTGTGTTAAAGGATAGGGGCAAGCTTTCCTTACTGACACCTTTCTCAGTATGTGTAGCCAGCTCCCTACCTTCCTCAGTATGTGTAGCCAGTTGCCTATGCCTAAACCAATCACTCCTGACAATCTAGGAGCGTAAGAAAGAGCCTGCAGTATGCACTTGCTGACTGACTACCTGGCATCTGAGCTGAATACGTATGAGAAGAGTAACTGGATACCTGGGCCCGCACACCTAGTAACAGGACGTTAGAATCTCTAAGGCACAAATAAACTAGCTCACACAGACAACCTATTTGGGCATTTCAAAACAAAACAAAAGAGTTAGAACACAGTAAGCAAACATAAATAAATACAACAACTTGCTGACAACTATCAATATCAAATCACATGAAGAGTTAGATCATGATGGCTTCAGAAAGCTCCCGAAACAATGAATCAAGAAATTTTCAGACGAAGGAGATCTTCCTGAAGTTGTCAGAGGTGGAATACAAAATAAGAGATCAGGAAGGAGATCAAGCAAAACACAGCAGAACATAGTGACAAATTGAACAGACTGTAAGATATCTTTGAAAGACAGCAATCAGAAATTCATTAGATTAATAAGATTATAGAATTAGACAACTCAACAGAAATCTAAAGGAGCAGAATAGAGGCAATTGAATGTGGAATTAGTGAGACTGAAGATAAGCATGTGACACCAACGTATTTGAGAAAAAATCAGATGGCAGAATCTTAAAAAGAAAGAAAAATACTAAAAGTTATATGGGTCTCTATCAAGAGGAAGAATTTACTAGTGACTGAAGTATAAGGACAGGGGGTGAATAACAGAAAATAGAGAGACTGATGAAGAGTTGTTGACAGAAGACTTCCTCGATATCATGAAAGATCAGAAGATATCTATTCATGATGCTCATCAAATTCCATGCAAGGTAGACCCCAGAAGAAAAACATTAAGCCATATTATAATCAAACTTACCAAAACAAACTATAAGGAGGCATTTCAAAAGTGGCTAGGAGTAAACAAAAAATAATCTACAAAAGAAAGTAATTAAGACCAAGCTTGGACTTCTCAGCAGAAACTGTGCAGATAAGAAGGCAACACGACAACATATACAAAGGCTTTAAGGAAAATAATTGCCAGTCAAGAGTTGTATATCTAGCAAAATTTCCCCTTCAAATATGATGGTGAAATTAGGACTTTTCCAGATAAGCAGAAATTTGGGGAACATGTAGAAACAAAAGCAATATTAGAAGAAATACTAGAATAAATCCTTTGGTTGGGAAATCAGTAACATCAAATAATAAACCCAAACTAGAATGCATGACAGAGCAAACAGATAGATTCATTTTCCTCAGTCATCTCCACCATTTAATAACAGAGGATGAAGGTCAAAACTCATTCAAAAGAATTTTTAATTAATTGAACAGTGTGGAACTGAGGGCACTGAAAACTCTCACTTAGGAGAACTTAACAGGCTGCTTCCAGGTCTCATTAATCCTAGGAGTAAAATATCAGTATAATCTGTCATCTCCTAGAGTAGTGGTCATCAGTCACTAACACACTTAATGGTTTGATATGTACTCCGTTTATCATTAATGTGTCTGACTTGACAGCCTAGAACTAAACTTAGTCTTGGAAAAGTTCATGGCAGCTAATTTCAAGACACTCCCGATTTATACCATTCTTCTCCACTAAACAGCTCTGGGTTTAAAATTAGGCAGTCTGAGTTTTTGTTCTGGCTTTTCCCCTTACTAAGCAGTATAATCTATAATTTATAGAATCGAGACTTAATTTATTTAAATCTTCCTGATTCTAAAAAGGAAACCCTGCTGGCATAGTGGTTAAGAGCTATGGCTGCTAATCAAAATCTCAGCAGTTGAAATCTACCTAGCACTCCTTAGAATCACTATGGGGCAGTTCTACTGTGTCCTGTAGAGGCTCTGTGAGTTGGAACTGACTCAATGACTGTGGGATTGGTTTGGTTTGATTCTGATAAAGGACCCCTTCTGACACAGTGGTTAAGCACTTGGCTACTAACTGAAAGGTTGCAGTTCAAATCCACTAACTGCTCTGTGGGAGGATGATGAGCCAGTCTGCTTCCATAAAAATTAAACAACAACAAAACACTGCCTTTGAGTCAACTCATAGGAATGCTATATGACAGAATAAAACTGCCCTATAGATCTTATGAGGAGCTACTGATGGATTTGAATTGCCAACATCTGGCTTAGTAGCAATCTCTTAACCACTGTGCCACTGGGGTTCCAGTCTTGGAAACCATACGGGGCAGTTCTATTCTACCAGGTCTATTGTATTAGGGTCATTATGAGTTCAGATTGATTTAGTGGCAACGGGTTTGGTTCTGTTTTGGTTCTAAAAAGTATTTTCAGTAGTTACAAAAATATATACAATAAAATAAGACAAATAATAGATTTAAATAAAACAGAGTTACCCTGATTACATGAATACCTTAGAAAAAAACTTACCAAATCTATAATACATTGATTATATTGGCATCTATGTAGTAAAACTGTGGCAGATTAAATGGACAAGAGTACATTAAGAGCTCTTACAATTGTACTCAGTAAAAGTTAACTATCACGTTTTGCTAGTTAAACTACACTATGTTTGGTTTTGAGCACTGTGAATTTTTAAACTACATACAGTCACAAAGACAACAGCAAAATGGAATTTTAGATAGGAACATGGAGAAAGTCAGTTTATGTTCTCTGGGGATGGGCAACTCGGAAATGTGAACCCTGGTGCCGCAGTGATTAAGTGCTATGTTCAGTAACTAGAGGGTTGGAAGTTTAAATCTACCAGGTGCTCCTTGGAAACTCTATGGAGCAGTTCTGCTCTGTCCTATAGGGTCACTATGAGTTGAAATCAACTCAACAGCACTTGGTTGGGTTTTAACTCAGAAAAGGAGGGTGACAATGGCTGCACAACTCAAAGAATGGAATTAACGTTGTTGAAAGGTATAATGGAAGCTGGTGAGTTGGTCTGTTTTGCGGTGTAGATTCTTAACATCACTATCAGCAAAATTAACATTTTTAAAAGTTAACTATCATTATTGCAAATTCATAGGGGAAGAGAAATGACTCTTTTAAAGAATGTCAACTCTCCCACCCCCAAATAAAGGTTAAGATAAAATAAAGGTGGAAGTGTAAATGAAACTAAATGAAAATTTCAGTTTATGAAAATTAATTTAGTACATCATTAATGCATATGAACAATGATATTACTGAATCTTTCCATACCTTCTTTAAAAGTAGAGAACTGGGGAGGTTGATTTCTAAGCTCTCTGCTAAGATTTTTAGATTGAAACGCACACATACACACATACACACACACTCTGTAGGATGATGTCAAAGTATAGAATCACCACCTTAAGATTAAATATATAAAATACAGGTCAGGAAAGATACTGATCTTACCACTGAAATAAAGAATATGTGTGTATATGCATACATGTGTACATGTAATTTTCAAATTTAATTTTAAGCAGAACAGTATCTGTGAATATACATTTAACATTTCTTCAGTGTGAGAACAGTTGTACATCATGTGTTTCCTTTAACCTCTGAGTTGTGAATGTGAAGAAAATGGTGAGAAGGAAAAAAAAAAACCAGAAAGGTATTTTGATTTTACCCTGAAGTATACACATACCTTGGCACATATAGCTGCATGCCAAAGGCTTTGAAAAATCCTTTTAAAGAACTTGCGTTAGGGAAAATAAATTCTGTTTCCAGGAAAAACTTCATGGAGCCTATTTTAAAATTAGCATCAACTTTGCGAACATTTCTACCTGAGCCAAGAATCTCAAGTCCTTGGTAGATGCTATTTTATGTATTTGCTTTTATATTTCTAAAGAACTTACAGATTAGGCTCAAACTCAGCTTGTACATGTGCTGCCAGTAATTAATATGCTCTTCAGACTTTTGTCATTCAACAAATGTCATTTAATAGAAGTAGAACATTTAACTGAAGTAGATCATTTAATATATGTGCGCTTACATATGTTGTATATACCTTAATTGTGTTCCATAACAATAAGTGAAGCATGAAAATAAAAACAAGTGATCCTTTTTTCACAACTTACCAGAAACGAAGTTATGTCTAATAAAAATGAACTATGTTGCCCTCACAATTAAGAAAGAAATAGATAGCAGTAATAATAGCAATACATTTTCACTGCTTGTTAGTACTCATCTGATCTCTGTGCTTCCTCCTCCTTGTTGGCTTCTTCACTGGGGGTATGACCACAAGCGAACAGATTTATGCTAACAAATATCTTGAAAAATTCCTTGCCCAGGAAGAAAAAGATTTGTACCACCAGGTCTCGTATGAAAAATTCGTGAGTAGCACCAGGATACCAGCGCTTGGTCTTTGTCCAACTTTGTTGGCAAGCGCCTGTTACCAGATAATGGTAAGACTGCAGTAATGGCCATTGTCCAGGGTCCTTAAGCAGTCTTTCCTGTTACATGCTTATGGTGGTTGAATAAAATGCTTTTGGTTATTGGGAAAGTAAATGAGTATCCAGATCTCGAAATTTCTTATTCAACTGGGGCAATAGGTAGGAACAAAAGAAACAACAACAAACCCACTGCTGTTGAGTTGATTCTGATTCATAGTGACCCTGTAGGACACAGTAGAACTGCTCCATAGAGTTTCCCAGGAGTGCTTGGTGTATTCAGACTGCCAGCCTTTTGGGTGCAGACATAACACTTAACCACTACACTCCCAGAGTTTCCTAGAAATGAAACAAAAAGGGCTGCTATCTGAGAATGAGATTGTTGGCAAGTGTAAACCATGGCTACACTAGCCCAACAGGAACGTATAGTCAGTCACCTTATAAAAGAAGGAGAAATAAAAATGAAACAAAAAACCACAAACATTGCCATCAAGTTATCTGAATTCATGGCAACCTCATGTTACAGTGTAGAATGGAAAGAGGCTGATGATTGCTGTGAAGAACTAAAGAAAGTACTTTCCGTCTAGAGATTAATTCATCTTTAAGTTGGAATTTTGATTCTCTGTTGCTAAGTCTAATTTAAAAAGAAAAGCTGGAAATCTAATTTTTATGTAAACTTCCAATCATTCTGTTGCCATTAACTGATTCCATTTTATTAGCATTGTGCATGGTGCTTACAATTCTATATGCAACCTATGAGCAAGTTTCTGGTTTTAACCCAATACCTTGAGCAAAATTATTTGGACTCTTCTCTGCCCTACTAACAAAACTATTTAATACCCTTGGTATTCCTGTCCATCTCTACCCTCCACATAGTTTTATTTAAACCATAATGTATATACAGATTGTAATATGCACATTAACTTAAGTGACAGAAATTTATTTTGTTGTATTATGGTTTGGACATGGGAATATTAAACCCCGGTGGCACAGTGAGTGATTAAGTGTTACAGCTGCTGACCAAAAGGTCAGCAGTTCGAATCCATCAGTCACTCCTTGAAAACACTATGGGGCAGTTTTACTCTGTTCTATAGGGTTGCTATGAGTCGGAATTGACGGCACTAGGTTTGATATTTTTGGTTTTGGTATATGGCAAATTTTTCATTCTCAGGCAGGTAGCACTACATACATATATTGAAATATATGGAGCTAAGCACGGGTACACACGGTGCAGGACACGGGGTAGGTAAAGTCTAAAAGGAAAGGAGAGTGTCCCTCCCTGATTACTCAACTAGTGGGCTCAAGAATCCTGATTTTGTACTCCATTCTCACCCATCTATGATGATATTATAACCAGACATGCATGAATGGAATGTTAAATGAAAGAGAAGGATCTCACAATATGCATAGTCTTCTAAGAAAATTAGTTAATGTTGGAGCACTCTGAATAGCAAAAACTCAGAGGAAAGCTGTTTTTGTGCCATTCAACATCAGCCTTCCAGAGAAAGGTATTGCATGCTTCAGTTAACTGTCACAGTTTATCATTCCCAAATAATAGGTCTAACTGACGTGCTACAAAATATAAAAGCTAAAGGTCTATGGAAGGATTACAGAGGAAACTGGAAGCTAGTAAGCCACGTACATAGATCATTTCATGAGTATTAGAGATAATCGCCAGGAGCTGAGGCCACGATCTCAAGATGAAACTGAGGGTGGGCTAAAGAGATAAGGATGGAGATGCAATTGTTGAATGACAAATTTATTCACTTTACAGTGTACAGCATCACCCACACATTAGCTTTTGAATTATGCCCTCTCTGTGTATTTCAAAGCAGGTTCTCTATACGTTTCCCAAAGACACAATTATTACCAGTAGGTTACAAAGCATCAGGCTAACTCACACTTACAACTATATGAAGAAAACAAAAGCTACAATTACACTTTCTATATTTGTAAAAGATTGTTAAAAATAATTACATATTTTACCTTTATGACTTAGTATTTTAAGAAAGTTTTTTTTTTTTTTCTTTTTTTTAAGGCTGTATACTGGTGGTATAGTGGTGAAGCACTGTGTCTGCTAACCAAAACATCGGCAGTTCAAATCTGCCAGGTGCTCCTTGGAAACTCTGTGGGGTAGTTTTGTTCTGCCTTATAGTGTCACT
Organism: Heterohyrax brucei; assembly: GCA_028571685.1. NCBI lineage: Eukaryota > Metazoa > Chordata > Mammalia > Hyracoidea > Procaviidae > Heterohyrax > Heterohyrax brucei. The sequence continues at coordinate 95,565,419 of CM053146.1, forward strand.
GTGAGGTGGAATTGACTTGATGGCAAAGCATTTGGTTTTTTTGGTTTGGTATACTTAGTAATAAAAAGTGGTTCTTTGTTAATTGTTTTTATAGTATTAGTTATGTGCTATGTTCATACAAAACACAACTATTTAAAGCATAGTTTGTACTCACTTGTTCCTAGACACACGTTACTTGCATTGTCATCTTTTATAACCTGTTTCTACCATGTAAATATTTAATCAGCTTAATTTTCATTTAAAAATTTTAAATTACACACTGATTTTATAAATTGGAATCTTCTTATGAAACAATTTGGGTAGAAGTAAATTGAGTACACAATATAGACCTGGTAGTGTCACAAAGCTGGTGACATAGTGGTTAGGTGCTATGGCTGCTAACCAAAATGCTGGCAGTTTAAATCAGCCAGGTGCTCCTTGGAAACTCTGTGGGGCAGTTCTGCTCTGTCCTATAGTGTCACTATGAGTCAGATTCAACTCGATGGCAACAGGAGTTATTTTTTTGGTTTATTGTCACACAGTTTTATTCTAATAATATTAATTAATTAGAAATATTAAGTAGGAGATGGAAAATGATGACTAATGTGCTAAGAGGTGCTAAATATCAGGGCTCTATTCTTCAGTCTCGGCAAAGATTAAATCAAAAGCCAATTACTACTGAGTCTATTTTAACTCAATGAGACTCCCTGCACAGAACTATGCACCACAGAGTTTTCAGTGGCTAACGTTTTGCAAATTGATTGCCTGGCTTTTCTTCTAAGGCTTTTGAATAGACTTGAACCTCCAGTCTTTTGGTTACTGTACCCAAACTGGATGAAGATACAACTGAAAACACAGACCACAATGGCTGATGAGGATTTGAAGAATGAGTATTTCAGAGTCAGCTAGTGATGAACGTAGGCTGGACAGACCTCCCTAACCTTTGCAGTGATGCAGACTTCAAGGACCTCACCCAACTCTGGTCGCAGACTTGTAGTGTAAGATGCAGATGGAATGAAGGCTCAGAATCAGAGTTAGTTAAATAGACAAAGTGATTTTAAATGTTACATTAAAAATTCCTAAAATAGCTAAAGCAATCTTGAAAAAGAAGAAATCACGTAGAAGAATGATGCTACTTGATTTGAAGACTTACTATAAAGGTAAAGTAATTCTGTGTTATATTGTGTGAGGATAGACAAATATACCAGTGGAACAGACAAGAGAACCGAGAAACCGAATCTCCTGTATGTAGTTAATTATATTCAACAAAGATGTCAAAATAATTCAATGGGAAAATTTCAATGAGAAAGCTCAATGAGAAAAAATGCTAGAAGAAATACATACAATGTAAATATAAAGTAAACTTAGACATCTTACTTAATGCTACACACAGAGAGAGATGTTTTAAGCTGTATTAAAGACTTAAATATGAAATATAAAACTTTTGGAAGAAAATATAGATGACTATTGTTGTGGCCTTGGGTAGGCAAACCTATCTTAGGAAGGAATGGAATTCTCTAAACATGTCAGAAATTTATGTTACTTTTCACCAAATTAAAAATTCTAATCATCACAAAATGTCTTAATATGAAGGCATAGATTGGGAGAAAATATTGTATATGTATAATGAATACACCCAGAGAGACACATATATGTTTATACTTCTATTTGTCAAAGGATTTGTGTGTAAAATGTGTAATGGATTCTTACAACTCAAAAATAAAAAACAAACCACTCAATAACAAATGTACAAAGTACTCTGAAAACAAACAGGAAAACATACATATAGCCAATAAATGCATAAAGTGGTGCTTAACATTCTTAGTCATTAATTAAACAAAATTCCACTGTGTATCTGCTAACAGTCAAACAACTCGCTTGCCACTGAGTTGACTCCAACTCATAGAAACCCTATAAGACAAAGTAGAACTGTTCCATAGATTTCCAAGCAGTGGCTGGTGGATTCAAAGTGCTGACCTTTCGGTTAGCAGCCATAGCTCTTAATCACTGCACCACCAGGGCTCCATCATACCCACCACAATAGCTGCAGTTCAGCAAGACTGCAATTTCCAAATACTGTCAAGGACATGGAGTAAGAACTTTCATACATTTCTGGTGGATGTACAAAATGTTGCAACCACTTTAAAGAACAATTCATCAGTTTCTTGTAAAGTTATACATAGATTTCCTCTGTGACCTGGCAGTTCTTCTTAGAGTGCAAAATAGATAGCTATTTCATTGGGGCTGGGGGTTTGTAAAGTGAATTAAATGGAACTGGAGCGAGTAAGAGAAGTGAAGGCATTTAAAATACGGTGCAATAATGACCCATGCAATGAAAGGTATAAAAAAGTGTAGTTAGCAATTGCTAGTTTAAAAGCTGTGACTACTGTATTCAAATGATTGAGAAGTGAATGAATTGATGGAATGGTAGTATTAGAGTAGGTAAACCATAATTCTAAGTGGTTAAGGGCAGAATATAGAATGCTTGTGGCCAAGACTATTAACACAAGGGAGATGTTGGAGACAAGGTTAGGGTGTGCCCAAGAGGTTGGGCAACGGAGAAGTGATAAAATAAAATATCATAGGATGCTAGGCTAAAGTACTGGATGGATCTTCCAGCAGCAGCGAATTGACCGTAAGGGTGCTGTGCACCTGTGGACAATAAGCAAGGTAAGTGTCTTAGTCATCTAGTGCTACTGTGATAGAAATACCACAAGTTGATGGCTTTAAGAGAAGAAATTTTATTTCTGTCACAATCCAGTAGGTTACAAGCCTAAATTCAGGGCATCAGCTCCAGGGGAAGGCTCTCTCTGCTGGGTCTGGAAGAGGGTTCTTGCTGTCAGTCATCCCCTTAACCGAGAGCTTCTGAGGCGCAGGGACCCTGCGTCCTTTTCAAAGGACGTGCTCTGGTCCCAGTACTGAGATCCGCAACTCTCTGCCTTCTTTCATTTCTTTTAAATCTCAAGAGATTTTCTCAAAGCACAACACAATCATACAGACTGTGTCCTATATCACCAACACAACCACTGCCCATCCTCCCTCATTATCATCACAGAAGCAGGATTTGCAACGTATAAACCCCAAAAAACCAAACCTGGTGCCATAGAGTTGATTCCAACCCACAGGAATGTAAAAAATGCCTGGAATCATGGTCCAGCCAAATTACTACACACTTTTTTCAGAGGACACAGTTCAATCCACAATATCAGGCATGCACTGATACACAGCTGTGTGTACTTACTAAAACTGTGCACCGTACATGTTAAGTAAGTAGATACAAGTAAGCCCATGCCATGCGTACCTTGCTTATTGGAGAATCTGCCCCTGGGTTCCACCTATATTAAAATCACCATGAAGAAACTTAACGAGTGAGGAGGAAAAGAGATTAATGAGACCTATGTTAAAATCATTCAGTAACAGAAGAAGGGTAGTAGGAGGTTAAAAAAAGTGGTAATAAAAAGGGTAATGGATGGTAAAGGGCTGTGATATAAAGTTTAAAAGAACTGTCTTTTCTCAAGAAGATATCTTTTGTGATACAGAGAATGAGTCCTATTTTGAGAACAAATGTGAAGTGTGAACTAAGGAAAAAAAAAGATTCTATAGAGAAGAAAGATCAAAAACAATGTCAGCTGAAATAGGAACTAAAATGTCAATGTTACTATTGAGGAGGGTGGAAGCATCAAAAATGAACTGTCCTCCTTTGGTTAAGTTTTAAAGATCAAATTTTTTTAAACACAAAGATAACTTATTTTAATTAGCAAAATGCTTATGCTTTGATTTTTGTGCTCTTTTAAAGAATTGTCTATGTAAAATCAAATTGACATAGGAACTCAAAAGATTGAAAGAGAAGCTTAGAGGGCAGTGAATTTAAGATAATGGTGCTGGAATAATGTGGAAAAGGGTGGTGTGAATGGTAACACAGCTGGAAGAATGTAGCCAATGTCATTCAACTGTACATGTATAGATTGCTAAAAAAGTGTATCTTTGGTTCTATACACTTTCACGAAGATAAAACAATTGAAAATAAAAAAGTGAATACGAGAAAAGTAGAATCAAATAGTCTTGTTTTCTGTGTTATACAGATATTTTCAAATAAATACAATCCAAAGCATAAGTATATTCCAAAACCCAACAAATACAGATGTGAAAGAGAAAAATGTAAATTAATTTTGGAAACCAACATCAATAACCCTTATATGCCTGTTATGTTTGAGTTTCAAGACAAAGAAAGATGAGGAAGAAACTGGAGCTCTGCTTCTTAAAAAAATTAGCCAGTGCAAACCTTATGAACGACAGTGGAACATAATCTGTTATAGTGTCAGGAGATGAGCCTCTCAGGCTGGAAGATACTCCAAGTACAATTGAGGAGGAGCTACCTCCTCAAAGTTGAGTTAACCTTAAAGATGTGAACAGAGTCAAGCTTTCTGGGTCTTCATTTGCTGGTGTGACATGACTCAAAATGAGAAGAAACAGCCGAACATCCATTAATAGTCAAAACATGGAATGCGCAAACTGAATCTCAGGAAATTGGAAATCATCAAAAAATGAAATGAAATGTATAACCACCAGTATCCTAGACATCAGTGACCTGAAATGGGCTGATACAGAGATTTTTGAATCACACAGTCGTATGGACTATTATGCTGGGAGTGGCAAACTGAAGAGGGATGGTGTTGCAGTCATTGCTAAAAAGAACATTTCAGAATCTTTCCTGAAGTGTAGCACTATCAATGACAGGATAATACCTATGTACCTACAAGGAAGACCAATTCATGCAACTATTATTTGAATTTACCCATCAAACACTAAGGCCAAAGATGAGGGGCCTGGAGATTTTCACCATCTTCTGGAGCTGGAAATCAATTCAACATATACTTAAGATGTATTGATAATTGCTGCTGGTTGGAATGTGACAGCTAGAAACTAAAGGAAAGGATCAGTAGTCGGAAAACATGTCCTTGGTGATACAAATAATGCCAGAAATCATATGACAGACTTTTGTAAGACCAACAGCTTCTTCATTGCAAATACCTTTTTTCAACAACATAAACAACAATTACTCAAGTGGACCTTGCCAGATGGAATACACAGGAATCAAACTGACTACATATCTGGTAAGAGGCAGTGAAAAAGTTCAGTACAGTTGGAGCAAGGCCAGGGACCAAGTGCATAACAAAATATCAATTGCTAATATGCAAGTTCAGCTAGAAGCTGAAGAAAATTAGAACAAGTTCAAGGAGCCAGAGCCTTGAGTACCAGCCCACCTGAATTTAGAGTTTATCTCAAGAATAGATTTGACATTGAACTCTATTGACCAGAGGGTTGTGGAAAGACATAAAGGATTTATCATGCAAAGAAAGTAAAAAGTAATTGAGAAGACAGTAAAGAAAGAAAAGACCAAAATGGATGTCAGAAGAGATTTTTAAAGTTGTTCTTGAATGTTGACTAGCTAAAATAAAAGGAATAAATGATGACATGAAAGAGTTGAACAGAAGATTTCAAAGGGCAGCTTGAGAGACAACAGAAAGTACTATAACAAGTGCTAAGAACTGGAGTTAGAAAAGCAAAAGCGAAGAACATGCTCAGCATTTCTCAAGCTCAAAAAAATAAAGAAAAAACTTAAGCCTCAAGTTGTAATAGTGAAGGATTCTGCGGGCTAAATACTGAATGGCGTAGGAAGCATCAAAAGAAGATGGAAGGAATACAGTTACTGTACCAAGAAGAATTTGTTGATGTTCAACCATTTCAGGTGATATCACATAATTAAGAACAGATGACACTGAAGGAAAGAGTCCAGTCTGCACTCAAGACATTATTAGCTAAAAAAAAAAGGCTCCAGGATTTGATGGAATACCAGTTGAGATATTTCAACAAATGCACACAAGCACTGGAAGAGTTCTCTCATCTATGCCTAGAAATGTGGAGTTCAGCTACCTGGCCAATTGTCTGTGAGACATCCACATTTATGCCTAATCCAAAGAAAGATGATTGAACCAAATGTGGAAATCATCAAACAGTATCATTAAAAATATCCCATGTAATTAAAATTTTGCTGAAGATCTTTCAAAAGTAGTTGCAGCAGCACGTCAACAGGGAACTACCAAAAATGCAAGCCAGATTCTCTGAGAAGAGGACGTTAAACCATCGCTATCATTGTTAATGTCAGGTGATCCTAGCTGAAAGCCGAGAATACCAGGAAGATGTTTACTTGTATTTTATTGATAATATAAGGCATTCTACTGTGGGTAGAGTATTTGAAACAATTATTGGTGAAGATCAAATTTATTTCACAGTGAAGATCAAAGCTTTCAATGTAGATTACACCATGACATAAGGAAAACAAAAACCTTTGCAACTGGACCAATAAGCAAAATCATGATAAACAGAGAAAAGATTGAAGTTGTCAAGGATTTCATTTGTTCAGGTACACAATCATCACCCAATGAAGTATGGTCAAGAAATCCAATGAGGCATTACACTGGGCAAATCTGCAAAAGACTTCTTTAAAGTATTAAAAAGCAAAGATGTTACTTTAAAGCATAAAGTGGGCCTGACCCAAGTCAAAGCCTTTTCAAATGCCTTGTATGCGTGTGAAATCTGGACAGTGAACCAAAAGGACCAAAGGAGAATTGATACCTTTGAACTGTGGTTTTGAGAAAGAATACTCAGTATACCATGGACTGCCAAAAGAACAAACAAATCTATCTTGGAAAAAGTACAGTTAGAATACTCCTTAGAAGCAAGGATGGCAAAACTTTGTCTCATGTACTTTGGACTCATTATCAGGAGCAACAACGTGCTTGGTAAGGTAGAGGGGTCTGCAAGAGAGAGGAAGACCCTCCACGAGATGTGCTGATACAGTTGCTGCAATGCAGTTGCTGCAACAGTTATGAGGATACGACAGGACCGGGCAGGGTATTGGTCTGTTGGCACTGGGTTGCTGAGTCTCTGACTTGAAGACACCTGACACCAATGACGTTAGTAAACATTTCAGTGAATATAGCTGTGAAATAAATTTAAATTTTTCTCAGTCATAATTAAGTCTTACTTTTGAATTTAGAATATGAAACTACAGCAGATTTTTAAAAAGATGTTTCAGTACTGCTGGCAAAAGAAAGGTAACCAAAAGATTATTCAAACTGTATCATAAATGAAAGCCTGTTAATACATTTAATATCTACAAAATAGCACTTAAGGAAACATCCCTCCCTATAATCAACATTAAGTAAAATTGTGACTTTATTTTGGAATGAGTTTAAATTTATATTAAGAGTTACAAACTTAACTCGTATAAGAAGATAGTAATGTAGTAAACAAAATGAAAGTTATGTGGGCAAATAGTAAGAAGGAAAGAAAAGAATTCATAGAAAAAATAATTGTGGTTTTAGTGGCTTAGAATATTCATGGTAATGTTTGACATAACTTTAATATTCATGCTGCTGTCAGAACACACTGAAATTTCATAAAGTTTTAATAATTCTCTTTGTAGGGATTGTCCTATTGTGACATAATGCTTTATTTTAGTATAATTCCTTCTTTTGTGCTGTGAATGATTTAAATAGACATTTGGAATACCTGAACTAAACATTTAAAGAAAATCCTGCATATAAAAACACTTGAAACTGGATAGAACTTGTAATAAAATGGTGTATTCCATAGTATATGAAAGCTCAGTTTGGGCTTTTTATTTTATAATTGCTTTTGAGTATTGTAAATTAGCAGTTTGTTGAGTACCAGTGTCTTGATGAGAAAACTGCAGGAACAAAGCTCAGTCTTGTAGTGGAATTTGTGTATGCCATTTAATATTCCTTATGCTATGACGTCTGACTCGACAGCAGTAGGCTTTGGCTTGGCATGATGTATTTACTTATTTAATCTCTTGGTCACAAATTGTAGATAATTTAGTATAAGAATTACTAAAAACTTCCATTTTGGTTTTCAAATGTTACACATTTAAACATAGAAAAAGCACAGAAAAAATTGTTTTAAAAGCTTGTGTGTAACCATGATTCTCAGTGGTTTGGCAATTATGTAATAATGTAATCATTATATTTTGTGATGTGATGTAGTTATTACCCATAATGCCATTTAATATGCTCAGCCAGTCAGTTTTAAAAGGAGATTCCTAGGAGATGTGGCCTGTATCCAGGATGTATGGGTATCTGCCAAGGCTTGTTTGCTTGTTCTGGATTCTGCATCCAGCTTTTCATCTTCTGACCTCTGGTACTGGGGATTTGAGGCAGCAGCAAGCCATCCAACCTGCTGATTTTGAGATTTCCTAAATTCCTCAACCCCGTGAACTAACAGTTTATCATTTGAGTTGATTCTCCAGCTTCTGCCATCCTGTCTGCCAATAGCCTGTTGTTTGACTTGCCTATTTGGGTTCATCATCCAAAGTGAGCCAGGAGAAGCCTCCAGCCTGAAACTTGCTCCATGGATTTGACATCTGCCAACCTTCCTAACCATTTCTTAGAAATACATCTCTTCATGTATGTAAAGAGCCTAGCCTTAGGCAAATACCAAACCAAGATTCAATATTGACTCTAAATTTCTTCTTATTGGAAAAAATGTATCTATGGTTACTGGTTTAACTGATACATAAATATATCAATATATTTAAGCAGTATGTATTTGTACTGGCATCTGTTTGTACTCCCACCCCAGAAATAACTATACTTTTTAAGTTGGTGTGTATAATCCTATGCATATTTTTTTAAGAATATATGCCTATCTGCCACATATATTATTGTGACAATATGTGTTTATAAATGCATATATAGTTATTATACTTCACAATTTTGTAACTTTTTTCAATTAGCGTAATAGTTTTAAGATTTGTTCATTTCCATAGGCATAGATCTACTTAATTGATTTTAAGTGCTATAGAGTAGCCTATAATGAAATTACACTTTTTCTGTTCCATTGCTAAAGGGGCATTTAAGTGTTTCCATGTTTTCATCATCATTAACTAGACTATGACAACCTGATATGTATCTTCTCATGCACATCAGTGAGTTTCTCTAGCTGTGATATCCAAAAGTGGGACTCTAGGACGTGCACATCTTTGGCTTTACCAGCTGTTACCCAGCTGCTCTTCAAAATGTTCTTGATAATGTATGCTTCCCCAAGCAGTCAGTTCCAGACTTCAGCTTTAAAGAATGAGAAATTTTTCATGTTGATTGATTACCAGTTGCTGCCAACTGAATTATTACCTTTTTATCTCTCTCTCAATAGATAAGAAATTGTTTTTTTCTTTTTCGAAGAGAAGTTCTATAGTTCCAGTAAGACTGGATTGATATTTATCTTTCATGCTTATCTTGTAGTTGTTTGAGCATTTGTATGTTCTATGCAACCTGATGTATTTTAGTAATTACTGTTTCAACTGTCATTTCTTCTTTTCTCCTCCTAGAACTCTCTTCATTCTATTCTTCATGTCTTTTAGGCTTCTCTGTATTTAAATTTCCTTAGCTCTACCTACCAGTTCACTAACGTTATCTACTTAACCTGTATTTAACCTATGGATTAAAATTCTATTGCAATGAATTAATTATTATTCATTTCTAGATGTTTTTCAAATTTGTCTTTATAACTTCATAGTAGTTCTTTTCACATTAACTTTTTATGTCTAATTATTTAAACATATGATTTTATATTCTCTTTATAAGATCATCCTATTTTAATGAAATTATATGGTTTTCAGTTTTCCGTTTGTTTTGTTTGCTGATTCTAATGGTAAATCCTTAGTCACATTTTAGAATTTGAAAAATTGTGAGTTCATCCAATTATATTCAGCACTATATAAGCTTGTTTCTTTCAAGAGATGTGTCTGGCAAACGGCCTAGTTTATTATAGTGTGGGACCACTTTTCTGAACATTTATTAATTTCTCATTTTGAAAGCAACATAAATAATGAACATGTAGATTCTGACCTCAGATCTGCTAGAGGAAACTTTTTCTCTTCCATATCGCCAACAGGCATAGAAAAGCATCCTTTTCATTTTTCCACATCAGTTAGATCCTGGTTTCTAAGATGTCTGTTTTTATGATTGTTAAAATTCCTATCTTTAAATGAAGATCTCAGTCCAATTCTCATTCTGAATGGACTCAGAGATAATTATGCCCTGCCTCCATGGGCGTAAAATTCCAACCTCGTGGTCTACCAAATGAAACAAGCATGTAAGTGTGCTCATAAGGCACCTATTCCAAGATACACAAATATACACAAATATATATGCAAATGTACCCTTTAGGGCAGCTAGAGGGTCACCTCCTAACTGTGATGTTAGTTCTGGGCATACCTTTTCCTTTCTTGTGAGTATGATATATTTTAGTCAGTATTTCCAGAAGCTTCAGCAGAATAGTTTCCAGGTTATTTAGTGTCTTTTATATTTATAAAGTATGTATAAAGTATTATATAAGTTTTAATACTGCTATATCACTTCATTAAAAGTTTCTAGTTCTATGAATATTAAGTGCAAATAAGGTACTACCTCCAGATTTATCTGATACTTGCTTAAGTTTTACTTTCTTTACTGTGTTTACTGGTAGAGACTCTTGCTCTCAATTTTTGGATGTGATTTCCTTTTATGCTTTTTACATTTGCAAAAGGTTTGATATTATTGTTGGTTGATGATCCTAAAGTCCATTTAGTAAAGGGTATGCGATTTGAACTAATAAAATATTTATTATAGCAAACTATGAAATTAAACCTTATCATTTGTTAAGTAATTTAAAATATCATCAAAAAATTAGGGAAATTTTGGATAGGTATATTGCAGAACACAATAAAATCATGCCTGATCTATTTGACTGCCTGTCAGTAAAACTGATGCTTCTTTTAGAGTTGTTTGGGACGTGGATGTCATGGTTCTACCAATGCTTTTCCTTGCAAATTCAATTCAGATTTTACTTTTTTAGTTTAAAGATTCAAGGTAACTATATTTTGCTTACATTTAATGATTTTGCTTGTATTTAGGTATTTATGTGCTCCTTATGTGCTTTTTAGTTGGTATCCTATACTATATCTATATGCCTTCCATAAGGATTCCCCTTTGTGGCCAGGAATTTCTAAAATGGAAACAAGTGCTATTGTGCTATTCATTTCCTTTGCTTATATAGACATTACTTTGCTCTATTGATTTTATAATATATTACTTCAAGCAGTTGTACTACACAATTAAATTTTCAGAATGCCCATAGGCTTTCCGATGCTACAAAGCAGATTAATTAGTGGCATCTCAGAATGACTGATGAGACTAATAGAAAATGAAACCACCAGTGGCATTTACTCTATGTGATGTCAAATAGGAAACTTTCAGAAAAGTCAATAGAAACAGACTATTAATATTTAACAGATATATATTTTTCTATGATATATGATATATTCACTTATACTTAGAATATACCTACTATATATGTATGTATACAACAACAACAAATCTTCTTACATCTTTATAACAAATAAAAAGTTACAGCTAGGAGCCAGACACCAGGATAAACCTTGAGAGAGACAAGGAGCCAGGACACTGTCTTCATTGATGTTCCTGTTTCAAGGAAATGGCACCAGGTCCCCAAGGCTTCTTGACCTTTTCAAAAGATTTAAATACAAGGAGAGGATCTACAATTACAGGCTTTCTAAAATAAATGTTCTAATAAAATTGCAAAGGGAAACGGTTTATTTCTTTAAGCACCAAGGATTTTTTTTTTTCCTATTGTTGACTTTTGTAACTGTAGGTTAAGTCTGTGGCACTTTCTTACGCCTCCCAGAATATATACACTAATCCACACCGTATCTCAATTTCCTGTACCCTTAGGTCTTTATCAACACAGTTCATTCCTTTATCGTGAAACATCCTGTTATTTGTCATTCTGGAAAACATCTGGGTATTATTCAAAAGTTAGATCAAATATCACTTTTCATTTGCGTATGTAGTGATCAAAATATTGCTGTATCTAGTAAGAAATGGAAAAGCAAAACAAGTTAAATCAAAACATACTGTTTACTGAATAGCAATACATCACAACATCCTGGTAGCCCTTTTTTATGACAGGGATAAAGTAGATGGATTTGATGCAAAAGACTGTTAGATATGTTTTGGCCAAAGAAAGTAAATTTGAATAGTTACATGACAGACAAACAATTTTAGCTCTTCTTTATTCAATTTGACCTAAAGAAGCAAGAAGTGAATATGTGCGAATAATTTTTTATATGTTGATACAAATCTAGGACATCAGGAGTTGAGTAGACAAGGGAAAAAAATGTGGTAAAATGATGGATATATACAGTGCTCATCTTATGCAATACCTCCATAATTTAGAGGAGGAAAGAAAGTCATAAATCTAAATCAACTGTGAACACAAGACCATAGGCAGCTGCTTCTGGTTCCTATGGTGCCCTTCAACTTTCCCTCATCAAAAGCTTCAGCAACAGCAAGATGGATGAGGTGGGGCCTTACAGTTTCCTACTTTTTAGTGAGTCATTATAGAAATTGTCTCTATAACATATTTGAAATTATGATACATGTCCTGGAAATTCACTCTGCAGCAAAATCAGCTTCACTTTAGCTAAGAGCTGTACTTGAACCTATGTGTATATAACTTTGTGGGAGGCCACATTTAAGAGTGAACCATGATCTCTTAACCCATTCTTCTCTTCATTTTCAACTGGTACACGTAGTGTCTAAATCAGAAAACTGAGAAGAAATCCTGTACTTAATGTCTTAAGAATATGTCATTGTTCAATGATATCTTTCAGTTTATAGCATTGTGTAAAAAATTCAAGTGTTTTGTTTTTTAAGCCTTGTGGATATTTTTAAGCATTGGTTATCAAATGGCTCATGTACTACTATATATGTATATTTAATTATATGTAGTATTTCAATTGTTTGAACTGGATTGGAATAAATTTGCTTTTTGTTAGTGGTTTGAGACTATGACCCAATACCACACAGTACAGAAACCATTGTTACATGGCATTGAGGCAGTTCCCACTGACAGTGCCCCTGTGTTTCACAGAACAAAACATTGCATGGTTCTGTGTCCCCTTCACAACTGTCAGTACACTTGAGCCCTTTGTTTCAGCTGCCGTGTCAGTCTATCCTCTCGAGGGTCTGCCTCTTTTTTGCTGACGCTCTACTCCACCAAGCATGATGTCCCTCCCAGGGACTGGTTCCCCTGGTAGTATGTCTGAATTATATGAGATGGAGTCTTGTCATCCTTGCTTCTAAGGAACATTTTACTGGCCTTTTCCCAAGACAGATATGTGTGTTTTTTTCTGACAGTCCATGGTATATATTCAATATCCATTGCCAACATCATAATTCAAAGGCATCATTTCTTTGGATCTTCTTTATTCATTGTCTGGCTTTCACATCCGTATGAGCAGCTTGAATAAGGTGGATCTTAGTTCTTGAAGAGACATCTCCACTTTTTAATGCTTCCAAGTGGCCTTTTGCAGCATATTTGTCCAATGTAGTGTGTTGTCTGATTTCTTGACACTGCTTCCATGGACATCAATTATGGATCCACGTGATGAAATCCTTGACAGCAACAATCTTGTCTTTATTTATTATGCTTATTTGTACAGTTGTGGTATCACACAGAAGAGAAATAGACAATATGAAACTTGGACACAAAGACTTGGGTGTGAAGACATAGTGTGGGACCATACGATATGTCTACAGACTTAAGTCCAGATCAGGTTGCAGCACTGGTTAGGTGCTTACCCTTGGACACTTGAATTTTATTACTGATGCATAGACTTTTCATCTGAGAAAAATGTGTTTCCAAGAGCTAAATACCCAAAATGAGATTGTGCTAGTTAAATAGTATGTCAGTGTCTGGTATGTTTTAAGAACACAACTACAGTTATTTCCCTTTTCCCCTTGGTCTAAACCTTCCACTAGAAATAAACTTAATGTTTTATGCCCTTACAAAAGGGTAAGATGCATTTGTCTATGACATAATCACATAATGGTAAAATAGATTATTAATATATTATTGATAGACAAATTTCAGATTATTCACTATAGATGTGTATATATCGTCAAATTTTCTCTGTATTATTGAAGAAGTCATATAACCAAAATTCACTATTGTCAAGTCAATTCAAATTCCTAGTGACCTCATAGGGCAAAGTAGAACTGCCTCACAGAGTTTTTAAGGTTGTAAATCTTTATGGAATAAGACTGCCATATGTTTCTCTTGAGGAGCACCTGGTAGATTTGAATTGCTGATCTTTCTGGTTAGCAGATGAGTGCTTTAACCATTATGACACCAGACCTCCCCACATCTCCATAATCATTGTGAAATATAAAAGAAATAATATTATGTGCCTTACAGAGTCATGAAGATCTTGTTAATAAATCTTAAAAAAAAGAAAAAGAATAAAAATTGAAAATAGAGTAAGCTTTCCATAAATGCTAAGTTTGATCAGGCTGTTCAGATTATTGTTAATTATGATAATGTTGATGATACTGTTGATGAAGATTATATGATAATGATGAAGTTATCTCTGTATGTGTATGCATATATATCTATATATAAATCATCGAGTGGAGATTGTGGCAACCTCATTTTATAATATATCAACTCTTGGAGGGAATAAAAATTGATCATGTACAAGCATTTACACATATATTACATTGTCTCAGTAATTTGTCAATAGACTCTATCTTCTCTTTTTACTTTTATGTGAATATAAACAAATCTCCCCTTCCAAGTAAAGCAGAACTTATAATTGGTAGAAAGAGTTTGAATGCTGAAACCTAGGAGCTAGCATTTTAATTATAACATCAAATGGAGGAAAAATTCAAATGTGTAAATTCAGCGCCAGTTTTGTGCTGTTGGCAAAATAGCTGATGTTTAATTGACTGTTGAGAGAGAATGCTACTTACGCAGTTGCTCTAATAATGATTCTACTGGAACCAAATGAGTTTTTGCGTCATATTTACCCCTCAGATGAAATTCTGCACCCGTTAACTTCTCTCTCTCTTTCGTGTATCCTTTATCATCTCACATAAAACGTGTCTCCATGGAAACACAGAACATTTCCCTCAGAAGGAAAGAGGTGAAAGATTCTTGCCTAATCCTATCATTATGCCTCAGAGACTATTTTATTACAAGTAAAATAGCTATAACAGCGGTCTGTACTCTGCAATTAAGAACAGGGCAGTTTAATCCTTGCAATAAGGCTGAACCAACAGCTGCTAAAGACTATTTTTATTAACTTCCCAGAAGATTTGTAGCTGTCCAACTTCAAAGGGTGTTTCAGAGTAAACTATGTTTAAGGAAAACTTTCCAGTGACAGGTGAAATGAAAAGGAAAGCCACGGAGGTATATATGAAATTTCATGGTCATCTTCAGCAGTTATCAGCAAAGTGACACTGTATCATATTTGTGTGTACTGCAGCCAGACTCTAGGGTGATTCCTCTTTTTATCGACTTCTAAGATTAATAGAAACATGCTGATAATGATTTATGGGTTTTGGTTGCTCTGGGTATAATTTTACATATCTTGGGGTCACAATCTGGCTTAAAATTAGTGAAACTTTTGCAAGTTTCTGTTTTTATGCATCTCTTTAATAAAATAATATATAGTTTAAAAATCATTACAGACTATATTGCATTCTTTCACCTATATCCTTTTTAAGTATTGTCATACAATAATCGTCAGTGTCCTACCTCACATCTCTTACCAAGACTGCTAGGGCTATCTACTTTTTATAAGCAGTCACCTGTTTTCTGTCTTTCTTTATTGTCTCTTAATTTTGAAAGGAAAGAAACATAGCTTCTAACTTTTGAAAGAGATGTAAGAGACTTGAAAGTACTCTAGCTGAAACAAATCCACAAAAATAATAAGGTCATTTTGTGCCTACATGTAGAAAAACTTCACAAACTGAACCACTAGAAAATCAGTCCTGAGAAGCTAAAAATGCCTTTAACACTAGAGAAATGCTAATGATGCTAAATAGGAACATTTAAGCTAGAAAATAACATAAAAGTTGGAGACTAAAAGACTGAACATATACTACTATCAGAAAAGGACAATCTCAAGTGCAAAATGACTACAGGGTGCTCACGTGCCTCTAATTAGTGAAAACAATTTGCTTGTATGTGGGAAACCTATGGAAATTGGTAGACAAATTAATAAAGGTACATGACTAAATTTAAAAGGTATGTAGACGGCAACACATATACATGAATGCCAATGAAATCTATTATACTATTTTAAAAATTAATAACATGTTCAATATTAAACATTACAAAGTAAATAGAAAATGCAAAATATTTTATTCAGTGAAGAAAAGCAAAATTCAACTAATTAGAGCATGGAGAACAGATGTAACTACTGTATTTTTAAACCAAACTGGTATCTACAGACATCATGCTTGGTAAAGTGACGGGTCAGCAAAGAAGAGGAGGACCTGTGATGCAATGGATCGACGCAGTGGTCGCAACAATGGGCTCCAGCATAGCCGTGATTGTGAGGATGGCCCAGGACCGAAAGGGTTCCCTTCCATTGTTCAAAGGGTCCTTATGAGTTGTAACTGCCCAGATGGCACCTAACAACAACAACAACAGCATCTAAAGAAGAAATCAAGCTATATAAAATTTTTGATATGCTTTCTCAAGATAACATTTGCACAAGCCTCTTTAAAAGAGACATTTGATATTTACTTGATATTCAATCAAGTAAATATCAAAAAATCACACCATATGCATGCGAATGCTGAACAATGAATAAGGACAACAAAAGAATTGATGCCCTTGAGTTGGGGTGTTGGAGAAAAATACTGAATGTACCACAGACTGCCAAAAGAACCAACAGATCTGTTCTGGAAGAAGTACAACCAGAGTGCTCCTTGGCAGCAAAGATGGCAAGTCGGTCTCAGATATTTGCTGGATGTTCCTGTCTTATTCTGGCCAATTTCATGCTGTCGTTAGGTGCTGTCCTGTCTGTTCTGACTCATAGCCACACGCTGAACGCAGAAGGAAACACCGCCTGGTCCTGTACGTGCCCACAGTTGTTTAGATGTTTAAGCGCATTGCTGCAGCCACTGTGTCAATCCATCCTGTTGACTGTCTTCCTCTGTTTTTTGCAGATCCTCCACTCTACCAAATGCAATGTCCTTCTCCAGGGACTGATCCTTCCTTTTAAAATGTCCAGAGTATCTGAAACACAGCCTTTCTATCTTTGCTGCCAAGGAGAACGCTGGTTTCACTTCTTCCAGAACAGATCTGTTGGTTCTTTTGGCAGTCTATGGTACATTCAACATTTTTGTCCAGCACTACAATTCAAGGACATTAATTCTTCTTTTGTTGTCCTTTTTCACTGTCCAGCTTTCACATGCATGTGAGGTGACAGAAAATACCATGGCGTGGGTCAGGCTCACCTCAGTCTTCAAGGTGACATCTTTACTTTCCAACACTTTCAAGAAGTCCTTTGCAGCAGATTTTCCCAATGCAGAGCATCTTTTGATTTCTTGACTGTTACTCTCATGGGCATTGACTGTGGAATCAAGTAAAACGAAACTCTTGAGAAACTCAGTCCTTTCTTCGTTTATCACAATGTGGCTTACTGGTCCAGTTGTGAGAATTTTTGTTTTCTTGATGTTGAGGTGCAATCTATACCGAGGATTGTCTTTGATTTTCATCATTGTTTCAATTCCTCTTCACTTACAGGAAGCTGGTTTGAGTCATCTCCATAATGTGTGTTGTTAATGAGTCTGCCTCCAATCCTGATGGCTAGTTCTTCTTCACATAGTCATACATATAGTCATATATGTAGTATATGTATAGTATAATGCATAGTATATGTGTATCATTAACTGTGTTATTTTTATGAAAATAGAGCTTTTGTAATACAGATGCAATTTTTATCTCTTTTTGAGATATACCTGTTTTAATCCTCTGGTAAATAAAAATTTTGACTGTTATGCCATGGAATGCAGCTTAAATAGTTTATGAATCAAATCACACAAAAAAAACCAAAAACCAAACCCACTGCCATCGAGTTGTGTCCGACTGATAGTGACCCTAGAGGCCAGACTAGAACTGTCCCACAGAGTTTCCAAGGAGAGCCTGGCAGATTTGAACTGCTGACCTTTTGGTTAGCAGACATAGCACTTAACCCACTATGCCACAAGAGATTCTGAATCAAGTCATAGCAGGTGCAGAGTGAAAATAACATTATCAAGCTCTTTATTTGAAAACTCAAACTCATTGTCTTCAAGTTGAATCTGACTCACAGAAGCCCTACAGGGCAGAGTAGATCTGCCCCTTAGATTTTTCCAAGGAGTACCTGGTGGTTTTGAACTGCGGACCTTTTGATTAGCAGCCATAGCTCTTAACCATTATGCCACCAGGGTTTAGAAGCAATAATTACTTTAAAGAGTAATTCTGATTCATTAAGAAAGTTGACACTGAGAAACCACGATTACTTGCAGATTAAGTTTCTTAAAAACCTGTCTTTTTCTTTTTTTAATTTGAAAGCACTTTTTTTGTGCATCAAATTCTTTTAACTCCTAATGCTGTATATTAATTCATTCATTTTGTCATCAGAGTTCCCCCCAAAATCTAAAACAGTAACAACAAAATTTAAAATTCAAAGAGTACAGCATTTGTTAACTCAGTCATTTTAATACGCATGCCATGCCCACACAGTGGACTCAGTTCAATTATGCCCAGTTAAATGGTATATTGTTAAGATGAATCTTGTCACAATTATAGGAAATATAAGCAAAATATTATACAGAAAGTCATCATGTGGCACTAAATTGGCAATGTTTGAATACATTGAAAACTAATTTAAAAATTTGGGGCATATTCTTAAATCTGAAATTAAAAATGCTGTATTTAAAGTTCAGCTTACCTGAAACCAATCTCTTCTCTTGATTGTTAGATTCCATCCTCCCTTTCCCCTTAAAGAATTTGCTTCTATAATTATGCACAGTCCATTGTCCATAGTGTGCTTGAGCATTCCCACTGGTATGAAAACAAGACGTTCTTCTCCCATCTTTTAAAAAACGGAAACAGCGAACAAATTTTCTGATTGTTTTGTAGCAAAACTTCTCATAAAGGTTTGTGTATTTGGCCTTTAAATCCTTCTCTCATTTCTCTTTGCAATTATCTAAAATCATGTTGGCTCCTTCCACCCTACGCAAGTACTCTTAACGTGCATAGTGCTAAACCCAGTGGTCAATTCCCAGTCCTCATTTAACTGACTGTGTGCTCTATCTTCATGCAGTTTATTCATTTCAGTTTTAGACACCATACTCCATCGCTTTTTCTCCTACTTCAGTAGATTTTCTTCAGTTATTTATTGCTGATCCCTTCTTTTCTTTCAGAACTCTAATAGGGGATTTATTCAGAACTCAGTCCTTGACTTTCTTACATAACCTTACCTACACTCTATCCTTTGCTGATCTTATCCATTCTCCTGACATTTTGTATTATCCCGCTGTTAACAATTTCCACATTTATATCCTCTGTCCAGACCATTTTTTATAGCTCTAGTCTCATACATCCAACTGTCTGCTTGTCAACTCTAACAGGCATATCAGACTCAGTATGTGTGCAGCCAAACTCCTGATATCTCCCTAACCCACATCTGTTCCCACCATAGCTGGTCCGGTCTTACTGATGAAAACTCTATCTTTTTGGTTCATTAGGGCAAAGGCTTAATGTCATTCTTACATCGCTTTTTTTTTTCCTCTGATTTCCCACATACAGTCTGTTAGGAAATTACATTTGTTCTTATTCCAAAAAAGTGTCCAGAATCAGCCTCCTTTCCACCATCTCCACTGCTTTGTGTAAGCCGCCGATAACTTCTACCTGTCTTGTTTGCGTGCTGACTTCCACGCTGCCCGTGTCCTGCGTTGTGTGACCAGCACATTGTACTATCAGCGTCATTCTGGTAAAATCAGATGATATCATTTCTCTGCTCAAAAATTCTGACAGCTCTCCATTTCACTAGTTACAACAGCTGGAGCCCTAGACAGCCTCCGTGAGACCTAGAAAGCCTCGTCTGACGTCCTTTCTCACTCTGCTCTCGAGTGCACCACCTCATGTTCACAATTCTGCAGCCACACTGGCCTCCTTTTTAACCTTCAGTTACATCAGGTGGCTACCAACCAAGGACCCCTGAAGTGGTTGTTTCCTCTGCTTGGGATTTCCTTCTAAAAGAATCTGTGTGAGTTACTTTCTCACCATTTTGGAGGCTGGATTCCCACTTCACCTTCTCACTGAAGTGTAACTTGGCCGTGCTGTATAAAATTCCTACATAACACCTCTTCCTCCACATCCTTTTATTCTCCAGCACGGGCACTGCCTTATTTGCTTTCTTTTTCAAGTGGAACTCCTCATCTAATGTACTTTATCTTACTTAGAGTCAATCACCCCTTGTTAAAATGTTAATTACAGTGAAGCAGAGAAATGTCTGTATTGCTTGCTGATTAATTTCAAGAACCCAGAAGAGTTTCTCAGACATACTGAACGGCCAATAAATATGTGTTGACTGGACGAGCGGTTTTATTTTTAATTGTTTAAGTTTGTATTGTAAATAAATAACGTTTACATCACACGCATCTATGAGTCTTTAATAAACACTAAATGCACCAAATCAAAGCTAAAGAATAGGTAAGTCTTTGATGTCAAATATTTTCACCGATAATATCTTATGAAACTATGCAAGAAAGTCAAACAGACTCTTCGTGGTTGTCTTGGCAGTGTTGCTGTTCTTTTCTCCAGCACAACTGCTTTACCGGTGGGGTGGCACCACTGACGTTTCAATTAACCGCTAAGCCCCGGGGAGTACACAGACTAATTTTAACTATTTCTCCACATCAAAGCTTCGGAGACTACCTTCTTGATTCACTGAATCTTGTGCTTCCTCAGCTAACAATCTCTAGATTTTTTTTAAAAATTGGAGAATTCTTCAAATATGATACAATTAGCAACTTAATATCATTTGAACACTGTGAAATGGCTACTCAGTGGTGCATCTTAATAAAAGCATTTTCATATAGTCTACATTATTCTATTTTCTTCACAATGTCGTTATGGAAATTGAACAGTTTGTATAAAATACTTGAAATTTCTGTTTGGTACTATTTGTAAAGACATTATAGCAGACCCAGTGAGTATAATCAGTGCCTTTAGCGTTTAAGAAAGAATCTTGCTTTCATTTATAGAGATTTAGGAGCTCAAGATTTTAGCTCCAGGTCATGTACAGGATGACTTTATAACTTCAGGCAAATATTTTTGAAATGTACATCTTTCACTTTTGAAATACAGGAAATACTTTTCTTGTAATTTTTCTATTTTTTAAACAAGGTGGTTGAAAATATCAAGAGAATATGTAAGGGATAATTCATTAAAAATACACAAATGTTTTACAAGTACAATAAATCATTATAATTGCATAAGTTATACCTGTGTTGTGGTTTTTGACACTTGATTTTGATATAGGAATAAGTTTCTCTAAGTTCAAATGTGTGCTACAGCATGAACCAAAAATAAACTATGAAAACTTGAATGATTTACTGAAGTTTACAGACAATTTATGGAAAACACTAAAAAAGTCCTATTGCAATTTTATTAACAATTATTTAATGAAACAGCATCTATCTAAGCGTCCAATTGACCAAAACTGCAAGTGAAATGCAGCAAATTTACCATCAACTTTATTTACAGTGTGCCTGTAGTATAAAATATGAGTTTCTTTTACTGGTATCATAACAATGTAAAAAAGAAAATTCATTGTAAATTATATTCTGTTCTGACCACTCTACTTGTTCCTGATGCCTAGAAACACTCCTTTTTGATTTCTATAAGGTGCCCAGTGTCCTTATAATATTTCCCGTTCATACCTAGCTGGTTTATGCAGCGATTTTAGCATATGCATCCAAAAAAGAGTACACATATGACATAGGACATCATGTTTGCATCGGAGTAGGTGGTTTATATTTACAAGAAACACATGCAATTAGGTTACTTTAATTAAAAGACAGTTTGGTGAGTAGTTTAGGCAGAGACTGGCTTGCAAAGCTGAAATAATTACTATCTGACTTTACAAAAAAACATACTGATCCCTAATTTAGAAAGCTAATTCAAGACCAAACAGTAAGGAGACGAAGATCTGGACTGAAGAGAGAGCCCTGAAAATTCACAAATGATTGAATATCTCATATGCCAGAAGTGGTAGGGAAACTATAAGACATTTTTTGAGAAGATCCAAGTCCCTTAGACTAAAATTTGAAATCACAGCAACTTTAGGTATTCAATTACCTATTCATCACGGGTCATTTCTACGTCTTTGACATCTCTTTGAAGTTTCTGAGTAATTAAGATAATTTTACAATTTGTTTGAGGTATAAAAAGTCGTAGAACATGTGTTGATGTCCTCAGGAATCCAGACTGTATCCCCCTGATTACCAACAAGATGATCAATATTTATTGCCAATATTTTAAATAATAGCTCTAATAGCTATACAAAGCTAGCTCAAAGTATATTCTAATAGACTTGCCCCCTGAGCAGCCTGTTATGGTATATTAATGTTAAAAGAAATTCTCTCTCTTTTCCATTAGGAAATGCTCTCCTTGCTCACATTCAGGGCATAACTGAAGTCATCCCTTTTCCATTCCAAAGATAGCTTTAGAGATTACAGATAACAGAGCCAGCCTTTAGAACTGTCGTTAGTTGTCTCCCAAAGAGAAAGCACTACTGTGTCATTTATCACTCATGGCTCATTCACCTCATTACAGGGCTTAAGTCCATAGCAGACATTGTGTTCAAATTCACAGGAATAACCTTGGGATTTGTCTCCAATACTATTTTTTGTGAGTTGACACCAGAGTCAGATTTAACTATAAATTAACATACTGTATAAAGTTTAATTTTGAACCCTAGAAAATGAAAATAACATCTCTTTAATGATTCAGAAATTTACAATAAGAAACCCATGACATTTTCCTAACAGACTTTTCAGCAAACTATTCTATAATAGTTTCATATTGAGATGTTTATTATTTGCAGTATTTTATTTGCTTATTTATTGTGTATTTTGAAGAGAGAGTAGCTCTAAACTTTGTATTTTTTCACAGTAAAAACAATATTTTCTTTTCTAATACTTATGTGTAAGTACTGCAGCACTTCTAATGTTGGTAGCTGCAGTCCAAAGTCACACTTGCTTGCAAGGAAAGCTCAGTGCCAAGGGTGGACTTTCAGCTGCTTGTTGCCTTATAGGGGCCAATAGCTCAGACTGCACAGGCAACTTCCTATTGCCCCACTTCTGGTTCCCTAGTTGCCCACCTTGTCTGAATAGTTTTTCTTCTCTGAGCAGTTCCGTTTAATTGTTATTAACATTTTCCAGTTAGTAACACTGCCTCCAGTGCTATCATCTTTACCATTTCCTCATCTCTTCCACCCCTTCAGTCACTTAGAATATTATCTTGCCTTAAAAAATTTTTGCTTAATACTATTTGCCTCTTAACTCAATTGTTTCTTTACCCCATGCTGGTGGTACTGTGGTTGGTGGCATCGTCTCAGCGTCTCTGCAGCCCTCTCAATTCCATGGACATACTGTGGCTGCGGGGTCTTCAGCTGTCTCTCTCTGGCCTCCATAAACACCACCATTTCTAACACAGTCAAAAAAACCCAAAACTACCAGCATTTCCACTTTTGACCTAGATCCCTTGGGCTTCAAACATATTGTGGGTTGTATTATTATTATTATTTTTTAAAATAAGAGAATATTTTCAGAAAAATATTATAGCCCCAGAAGTTCATAAATAAGTAACTTATGAACACTGTTTGTGTACTACTAGGCCATTACTTATACATTTCCTGAAGACATGTTATTTTCTACAAAATGGTAAATTATTTATCCTTAAAATTGCAAAGTAGTGTTACCATTAATTTTGCATAATGATAAAATACATTATTCAATATTTTAAAAACGATTAGCTATTGTGAAAAATTCTTATTAATCAAATAACAAATTGCTTAATAAATCACCTTGAAAAATTGAGAACTTTAAGCTTCAAGTCAGTGAATAAGCTGGCAGTGAATATTTGAGTATGAGATCTATAATATATTTTCAGTTAGAGTTCATGAACATGAATCAGAAAATTCTGACATTATGTAATCATAATATATGCCAAGTGAAAGCATCATCTAATTAAAAATTGCTTTATTTACAGTTATCCCTTATGTTTGATTTCCTTAAATTTTATGATTCTATAAACACACCTCAGCATTAAGAAAACAAAAATCCTCACAATTGGACCAGTAAGCAACATCATCATAAATGGAGAGAGGATTGAGGTTGTCAAGGATTTCATTTGACTTGGGCCCCCAGTGAATGCCCACGGAAGCAGCAGTCAAGAAATCAAAAGATGCATTGCGTTGGGAAATTCTGCTGCCAAGGATTACTTTAAATTATTGAAAAGTGAAGATGTCACCTTCAAGACTGAAGTGAGACTGACCCACGCCATAGTATTCTCAGTTGCATCATATACATATATCTGTGAAAGCTGGACAATGAACAAAGAAGACAAAAGAAGAAATGGTGCGTTTGAACCATAGTGTTGGAGAAGAATGTTGAATGTACTATGGACTGCCAAAAGAAAAAACAGATTTGCTGTGGAAGAAGGAAAACCAGAGTGCTGCTTGGAAGTAAAGACTGCAAGGCCGCACCTTACATACTTGAGACATATTGTCAGGAAGGATCAGTCCCTGAAGAAGGATGTTTGGTAGACGCTCAGCGAAAAAGAGGAAGACCCTCCACGAGATGGAATGACACAGTGGCCTCGACAATGAGCTTGAGCATAAAAAGGATTGCGGACGTAGTACAAGATCGTTCTGTGCAGTGTTTTGTTATGTTGTGCATAGGGTCGCTATGAGTCAGAACCGACCTGATGGCACCTAACAATAGCAACAGCACAAACACATGATTTATAATTAATCATTGTTTGTGAGGTTCTAAGTAAGACGCTGCTATAGTAAAAACATAATAGAGGTGTTTTTCCAAAAGAGAAAACTTATCATTTCTTAAATGAAATACTGGTGGCAGGCACATTGGTTAAGAGCTATGGTTGCTAACCAAAAGGTCATCAGTTCAGATTCCTAGATCCTCCTTTGGAAACCCTATGGGGCAGTTCTACTTTATCCTACAGGGTTGTTATGAGTTGAAATGGACTTAACAGCACGGATTTTTTTTTTTTTTTGGTATGAGAATCATGTTTTCAACTTTTGTGAAAATTAGGACAGTCTAAAAGGAATTAGTTTATGGGATTGGAGAGAGGGAGAAAGAGAAAAACAGTGAGGCCGAACAAGAGAAAGAGAAAGGAAGGATTATGGGAAGTAGATGAGGAGAAAACAAGTACTGGGCAGGTGACTCCTGCACTACACCAAGAAGATCAAGGATCTTTTTAAATGAAATATGTTAAGATTCTAGTTTTCAGTTGAATTCTGAGACAACTATGTAAAAGTGACTGACACTTGAACACTAATTACACTTGTAAAAACAATTATTTCCAAAGCTCTCCAACTTTGAATGAAAGCAATGAGTCGTGATCTCTCTTTTAGGAGAGATCTTAGGATTCTTTATTCAAACAGAAAGATCATGATAGATTTTGTGCAAGATGTTTTGAAAAATTTTCAGGTGATGTTTTGCCTCAGGATAAATTGCTTGAGTTTTTCTATGCTTTTTAATTATCCCTGCTGCCATTTGACTTTTAGTCATAATCTCTTTTTATGTTTTTGCTTCAGAAGTTATGCTTAGCATACACACATGTGCACACATGCACACACACAAACCCAAATACAAGCTTAACATTTGTCATTTCAAATTATTATGATTTAATGTTTACTGGGTACTTTCTAGAATAATGGATGGAAGCAAAGTAAATTGTCTATAACCAGGGAAATGGCTGTTATTTTAATTTCAAAGTGATATTATTTACACTCTTACTATTAACAAATTTCTTTACTGCTTAAAGGAGAGCAAAGAGTTCAATCCACTGCTTATTTCTTATTCTCTGGGTGTTCAAAGAAAAATTGTTTCGGAGAATTTCTCTGTCTGATGAATTGGGGAAGATTTGATTTGCATTTCATTCTTCAAAAACACAAGAATAATAATTTAAAAAATTGTTTTAGTTATTGGAGTCAGGAGATGTAAACCATCATGTCACAAAAAGTTATCAGCGTCTCAAATGCAAGTTTTCAGCTTCAGTCTGAGTAAGACTCCAAACTTTTTTGTGTCAGCATATGGTGGCTTCTTCAGAGATATGTGCCATTTTGTGCAGGAAAGCCCTTTTGTTTGAAAAGTGCTTGGTATTGTTTTTCCTCAGTGTAAGAACCAATGCTGAGGGAATACAATAACAATCATCTTCTACTTATTTCTTTAGCAATCTCTATTTTGGAAACCCTAGTAGTGTAATGGTTAAGTGCTAGGGCTGTTAACCAGAAGGTTGGCAGTTCAAATCCACCAGGCACTCCTTGGAAACTGTGTGGTCCAATTCTACTCTGTCTGTAGGGTCGCTATGAGTCAGAAGCAACTCAGTGGCAGTGGATTTGGTTTTTTGGTTTTCTATTTTATTTAAATCGACCTATCATTGTGAGGTGAATTTTCTTAAGTTCTACGTAAATCATGCTACTATCCTATTTAAGGACTTTCAACGACTCTACTTTGCTCACAGACTATTGTCAAATCCCTTGGCTTAGCATTAAGACACTAACACATGGCTCCATGCCTAACCCTCTGACTTCAGACTATTTTCTTTACAATTCTTTTATTAAAATAAAAAACTTCACTGCTTTCCTTCACAAATCTATAAAAGTTTCTCATTCCATCCAAATTGATTCCATCTTTTAAAATTATGCTTCCACTTTTTCCCTTTTCTGTGTACCTGTTTAAAGTTTGTCTTTTGAAATGTTTCCCACTTTCAGAATGCATCAGAATCTGAACTCATACTTTAAGTACACTTCATCCTACTTATAGTCAATCAAAATAGCTAGGCAGTAAAGATTGATTAATAGGTTCAAAACCAACATTTTTAAAGGTATGTATTTACAGAATAGGAGGCCAACATCTTGATCCAAGTTCTTCATGTTAATTACTTACCGGAAACTGTTTACTAAGCACCTCCTCCACGTGTAGTGCTGCTCTCAAAGGCTGGATGTAAAGGAATGACTAAAACAAACTAAAAACACGTCATGGAGCTCATTACAGTGAGAGACTAGACCAAGATATATTAGACAAGTAAATTCAATAATATATTATAACTTCCCAGTTGATATGCAGAGAAATAAAAGAGAGGATAATAAGACAAGAAGGTAGAAAGCAGAAAGGTAGAAAGTAGATTGGCTCAGTTCCTGGACAGCTTTCATGTGCTGCTTACGGACTGAATTTATTTACTTAGGTGATAGAAACACCTCAGATTTTATTTAAAAAAGAATTATGCCGTTAAATAAACAAATCAGTATTTTAGAAACACTCCTGTAGTAAGAGTTAACGGATGTGGAAGATGGCTGAGGTAGAGTGGTGACAAAGGTGCTGCCGGGGACGACGACTGAAAGCTGAGACCGACGGAGCCTGAGAAGTCATTGACTAAGGAGACTCAAATCAGTAGTTCGGGGCAGTCACTTTAATCTCAGGGGAGTTTGGAGATGATACTGGTGTTAACTGAGATCAAAGGACTGAGGGGAACTTCCTCAGAACAGACGAGTGTAATGAGTAGATACCCACATGTACTTCACAAAACGGGAGCCCGGAAGTCAAACCTAGTCTAATAATTTTTTTTTTTAAAGTTTTTAACACCACGCAGAGCCAAGTGCCATCGAGTCAGATCCGAGTTGGTGTATTTTGAAATATCAAGAAACTTCCTCTAAAAGAACCTAGATTATTTTTTGACGTTTTAACACAGAAAAGAAGTATCCCCTACTAAGTTAACAGTTAGCGGAGCTGAAGTGTAGGTGCCTCCTTTGGATAAGGCCTGGGTGCTTTGGTTGGCCACAGGCTCCAGTCCTGGGCTTCCTAAGACTGTGGTGGAATCAGCAACCAATATAACAGTTTCCTGGACTTTTTCAATATGTCAAATACACCTGTGGATTGATGACCTTTACCACGTTCCAATGTGAGCCATTCAGTGTAAGACAATGTCCTTCATTGACCCTGAGTGTTTAACACAGAGCCAGGATCTTTGCAAGCCACCATTAGTTGGGTTTGTTTGTTCAGTTCAATTAAAACTTTAGTAGCTACACAATGGAAAGACTGATTAGAGCCAAGTCTAGTTTATTTCACATCCCAGATTATTTAGCTATTAGTAAGAAGCTTATCTTTTCAGTCTTGGTTTATAAATGAGTAAAGTGGGGATAATAACAGTACCTACCCAAGAGAATGGTTGTAAGACTTTATGAGATAATGTATTTTATGGGATAAAACTTAACACATCGTTTCAAATAATGACCGTGAAATGGTAACCATCATGTCAAATAAAGTCAAATCTAAAACGTGACAAAATTCTGAAAATAAATACTATAAAGAACAAAATAATAGTCTCCTACAGTGCCAGTTCTTTCTCTTTTGTTTTTTACTAAAGTTTTCTTTTGTTCATAAAAAGGCAAAATAAATTCTGACTGCCTAGAGATATAAGCAGATAATGTTTCTATGCTTAACCATTCTCCATCTTATGAAAATCTTCACTATAGCATGCAGTATGGTAATACTTGAAGATCATATCCGAAATAGATCATAAAGTTTCACCACAAGATCACTTGGCTGGCTTTATGTTGGTTAGTGGTGAATGCTGGAGGCTTTTTTTCCTACTGTTTTATTTTATTTGTATATCATTAATACTATTTAAAATTTCACACTGTGTTTTCAGCAAATACACAACAGAAGTCAAAATTCGAAACTGTTTTATAGCCAATGCACAGCACTCATTTATGTCATTATATCATTTTTATACACAATTATGCTTTTTTTAAAAAAGTAACTATATCACCAAGATAGATACTCTGATCTAATATTTATTTGAAATACTATTTTAATATTTGCATAAAATACTTGTTTTATAATGAGAACATTGTGACAGGAGTCTAAAGGATATTAGAAAATCTCACAAACACAGAAAATTCCTCCCCACCTCCCCCAGGAGAGACAGTTTTCAAGGAGTGCCCAGTAGATTCCAGCTGCCAACCCTTTGGTTAGCAGCTGTAGCACTTAAACACTATGCCACCAGGTTTTCTTTTATTTATTTATTTCCTAAAGAATCTCAATTTCATGAACTCCTTCAACCTTCCAGGTCATTTATTGGTCTTATTAAAACAGAGCTAAGAATATAGTTGATTTTATTCCTTTTTCTAACGTTGATTTCCAGACAAAACTTAAGAGACTCTAAATCTGAAAATGAAAAACCATTGTTTGCAAAGGAATTTAATTTCAAACTTGACTTGAGGAAAGCCTTCAAAGAGATTACTTAAAAATGTGCTGACACTGACTTGCAAGGCTATTTTATCTGGATAGAGGCAACTGAATTAGACCCATTAACTACAATTGGAATTGAACAGTTACCTTGGGAAAGCTCGTCCAGGTGAAAATGAACATAGTTAAATTTAAGGCAAAGCATATGGGAACGTCTGAAAGTGTAATGTGATGCAAAGCATTTCAGTGTAGCCTATTAGTCACATCTGGAAGCCTGTTTTAAAAGTCTAGACAGATGATCAAGATAGTCATCAGAGAAAGCAGAGATTCTAAACGCCCCTGAGAATTTCCTTTAACTGGGATATGACTTAAGCTAACAATGAACCACCCTTCACAATTCTAAATAACTTGAGGATGGGTTAATATCAATGCAGAAGTCACATTTAAATATTTCCTACAGTGTGGCCAGGATATGCCTTAAAACCTTATATCTACACCCTGCTATTGACAAAGGAACATTTGAAAATGAACACTTGGGCTCCTATTTTAAACACTCTGGGAAACTTGTCATTTAAAGACACTACTTTTCCCTGTATCCTTGGAAACAAAAAAAAGTTATCTGAACTTTTTCAAATCTAGACCTTTATGTATAAGTTCTATTAACTTTTCAATTTTTTACAAGAATCGTTACCTCAAAGGAGACTGGGTGGACATATATGTATGTATGCACATATTAAATCTATTCATTTATATTTCAGAACCACTTCTTGAAGAAGTTTAGAGGGTTGGAAGCAATGGTTGTGTACTTGTAAACATTTTCCATCTCTTGCCATGTGAAGACGGTCATGGGCTGAACTTGTCCTGCTGAGATATGTGTACCAATTTGGCTAGGCCATGATTCCCAGTATCGTTTCAATGTCCACCATTTTTTTCATCTGATATATTTTCCTATGTGTTGTAAATTCCACTTCTATGATGTTAATGAGGTGGGAAAAGTGGCAGTTGAGTTAATGAGGCAGGACTCAGTCTGCAAGATCAGACTATGTCTTGAGTCAACCTCTTCTGAGACCTGAAAGAGTGAAGCAGCAGGCAACAGGATTTCATAGCACCTAGAAAGACAGGTGTGGAGCAGATATCATCCTTTGGATCCAGGGTTCCTGCATGGAGAAATTCCAAGTCCAGGGAAACACTGACAAGAAGAACATTCCTCTAGGGTCTTCCCCTGAAGCTGATGCCCTAATTTGGACTTTTAGCCTACTTTACTGTGAGGAGATAAATTTCTCATATTATAGCAGCACTGGCTAACCAAGGAGATCCTGGTGGCCTATGCTACATCTGCTAACCAAAAGGTCGGCAGTTCAAATCTGCCAGGCACTCCTTTGAAACTCTATTGGGCAGTTCTACTTGGATCTGTAGGGTTGCCAGGAATGGACCCAACTCAGCAGCAGTGGGTTTGGTTTTTTTTTTTTTTTTTTTTGGTAGCTAACCAAGACAAAGATTAAAGTCCACTTGGTTCTCCTGCAGACTGCAATAGATTCTCTCTTTTAAATATAAATTTCCTTACAGTCAGCAGAAGAAGTAATGTGAATCTTGCAGAGGCATAAAGTGGAAGGTGGAGGTGGAGCACACCACGTAAGCAGTGAGTGAGCCTTGCTAACTCTTGGGCACCAACATCTCTACCTGACTTGTTACGTTTGACTTGTGTTTTGGAAAAATAGCCAATACAAAAGAATGAAATTCCACAGATAACTAAAAGAGATTAATCTGTAAGATCAGACTAGGAAAATGAAGTTGTGAAACTTGATAAAAACGTGATTAAACAAAGATTCAGAAAGTTATTGTCATTCAAAAACTTTAAAATTAGAAAATTCTTAGGTAACACAAATACAAGTATCAAAGCTATACTTTTGAAGCAATTGCCCAGTCACAAGAATTAAAGAGATCAAAGAAGAGTTTGGACATTACAGTAATCAAAACAGCTTTAGAATTTTGACTAGAAGTTCTGCCAGACTTTAAAGGCACTTAAGAGAAAAACACTAGTTGCTTTATAGTGTGGTAACCTCTGGTGGCAGAATATGTTACTACAGTATTTTTCATATTTTATATATATATATATTTTTAAAGACTGGAATGAAGTTGCGTTCCTTGAATACTCTGGGGGTCAGTTCTACCCTGGCAATGAAATTTATGTAGTACTCTGTGAGCTCAGTTACCAAACAAATCTGGTTGATTTGACCCCGTAGTCATACAGGTTACTCTCAGCAGTGTTTATGTGATGGATAATTTTGGAAACCAAAAAACCAAACTTGTTGCCACTGAGTTGATTTCAACTCCAAAAGGGATATATAAAATCTTTATTATTCCATGTATTAGCATTCATAAAGCCACATCGCATTAAAATCACATAAAATACACATAAAAAAACTGAGAAAAGTGAAAAATTGATGGATTTAATGCGTTCTTATTTATTTTTACAGAAGGAAGTAAAACCACAAATAATCAGGAAATTACATTTATTTTATAGAACACCTGTTTTTTAACCTTACTGTGTCTGGCTGGAAACTGTGGTGAGTAGTGGTTAAGAGCTGTGGCTGCTAAACAAAAGTATGGCCGTTCAATTCATCAGTAGCTCCTTGGAAACTCTATGAGGGCCAGCCAAGCCAAGTGTCGTCGAGTCAGGTCTGACTCACGAGGGCAGTTCTACTTTATTCTATATGGTGACTGTAAGTTGGAATTGACTTCAGGGCAGTGGGTTTGGTTTTTGTGTATGGCTAGAGAGAATTTAAGCAGAAATATGATAATAAACCAATAAAACACTAATCAGAAAAGTGAATTACTTCACAACGGTAGGCTCGTTTTACAGAACACTTAAAACATATTAATATTAGTAAATTAGTAAATGCATATGGTTTTCTAATGTCAAATTGATTCATATGACTTACAACCAAGAAAGAAGTCTTATTATATTTATTTCCACTTCTCAGTGACAACCCTGCTTCAGTATTTACCTTGCAACCATTTCAGTATTTACCTTCTGATTTCAAAAATAGTACTTTTCCGTTGCTTGTACAGATTTGAATTTCGTCTCCATAAAATGTATGTGCAAGTCCTAATATCCAGTACCTGTGAACATGACTTCACTGAGAAATAGAATGTTTGTAGATGTTATCAAATTAAGGATCTTCAGATGAAACCATCCCGGATTTAGTATAGACCATAATCTAGTGACCCAAAATCCATTGCCATCTAGTCAATTCGGACTCGTAGTGAACCTAGATGACAGAGTAGAACTACCCCATAGAGTTTTCAAGGAGTAGCTGATGGATTTGGTAAGCTTTCAAGCCTTTAACCGTTGTGACACGAGGACCCCAATCCTGTGACAAGTGTGCTCATAAGATGAGAAGAGGAGAAGACAAAGAGGCAGGAAGAAATGCCGTTTGAAGAAGGGAAAAAACAACTAGAGGGATGTCTACAAGTCAAAGAATGCTCATTACTGCAGGTAGTTATCAAAAGTTGGGAGAAAGTCATGGACTATATTTTCCTTCTGAGGTTCCAGAAAGAAATAACTCTGTTGACACCTTGATTTTACATTTCTGGCCTCCAGTACTGTGAACAAATAAACTTCTGCTGTTTTAAGCTATTCAGTGTGTGGTGATTAGTTATGGCAGCCCTAAAACCAAAAAATAAAGTGAAAAACTACAGCTGTTACCATCGAGTCAATTTTGACTCCTAGCAACCCTATAGGACAGAGTAGAATGGCCCCCTAACGTTTCTAAGGAGAAGCTGGTGGATTTGAATTGCTGATCTTTTGGTTAGCAACCAAATGCTTGTCAACTACTGTTCTACGAGTTTTTCGTATTGAGTATTGTCGTGGCTTCCTACTATGGGACATGCAGATCTGTCCCTTGTCTTCATCCTGGCAAGTGTATTTCTTGTCTCCACTTATTCCAAATGTGGTTGTAGCACACTTGGGGGGCTAAGGTGATGTTTAGTTTTTTAAAAATTATAAGTGTGTAAATCTTGTCCATACAGGTGTCAAATTGTATGCAATAATTGTATTTCTACTTTGGTGCAATATGCTTTTCCTTGAGTTAGTGGTTTCTTATTACTAACTAATTTGGAACGCTTTCATAAAACTCTTCTCAGTATATTCATACATCACTTGTAAATTACCATTTTTTTTGGTTTTGTTTTCCTATTCTTTTGCCTCAGTGAGCAGTTTGTCTTTAGAACTGCTTCATCCTGGGGAATTTCTTTTGACATCACCTTGGAAATTCTTTTTGCCTCAGTTAGTGATACACCTCTTTGGGCTATCCTTGGGATATTCACGGTCTCAGGAAGATTTTTCTTTTTTTTTTTGGTGGAATCTCAGTCTATAGAAATAATTCAGCTTAATGATGTACAGTTTGTCGAACCCTTTGCATTGTAGTTTATTGAAGAAGATTTAAAATAACTGTTAGAAAAAAACATGATTTTACATTATTCATTGTGTTGCTTGTGAAGACTGGCTCCCAAACACAACTATCTCAAAAGTTGTTGCTTAGTTAATGATGACTGAAAGCATATATTCTCGGAGGAATGAAGAAATTTTCACTCATTCTCTGTGAGTGAAAATTTGTTTTCTTGCCAAGTTGAATTTACTGTTTACAATTATATAGTATCAGTGTAGAAACATGTATTTTCCAACCTTGTCTACTCTTCAGTTCTTTAGGAATGATCCATTTCATTTCTAGAATGTGATCGCCTTCTGTGTTGACCATACCTCTGTCTTTTACCACTTTGGATGATGACTTGTTGGAGGACATAGAATGTCCAGCCTTTACTCACCATGGTTTGAAACTAACCTGGGAGAGTATGTCATCAACACATTGATTAAAGAGAGGACATCAATTAGGAAGCTTGTTGGAATGGAAGAACAGTGGCATTGCAGTCTGCAGATGAAACAGAGTGCATACCTACCCAGAGGAAAACTTGACATATGTCACAGAGCCTATGAAGAGAGTGGGACAAATGACCTAGATGTCAGCAGCAGAAAACATGCAGTGTAAAGGACATCTGATCCCATCTCTGTTGACTGCAGGTACTTTGAGCAGAGGTAGCATTCCTGTCAAAATACAGACAGATTAGACAAGAGACCAATAGGATCTCATGCATATGCAACTCCATTCCAAAGATCAATGGTAGACAGTCAATAGCCCAGAACCTTGACCTTGTATTGTATCCAGGGTGAGAGTTCTGCAAATTAAGATGTCTACAACAATTAGATGGAAATAAAACCATTAGGCAGTTCAATTTCACATACTCCCATGAAATGAGTTTGACACTGTCCAAAGGGAGTAATCTTACTAGGATTAGCAACTACCCTATAGGGTTAGGTAGAACTGCCCTACAGGGTTTCCAAGGAGCATCTAGTGGATTCAAACTGCCAACATTTTGGTTGGTAGCCATAACTTTCAACTGTTACATCACCAGCGTTTTCAATAAAGTCTATGTGATAAAATCATAGCTCGAAACACAAGTTAATTTATATTAAATCTTTTACTAGTCCAATAACTACTTAATCTAACGGCAGAGAGTTAAAAATAAAAATTAGAAGAACAACTGCTTTTTGTGGTCATCTTTTGGCAGGCACTGTGAACATATGTTTAAATAGAAACAGTTGATTTAATCCCTTAGTGTCCCCAAAGTGATCAGTCTTTGAGTTGAAAACAAAAACATACTAGATATAGCACAAACTGAAATAACTTCAAAATTTATTGTCCATCTCTCTTTGTAAGAATATTTCAAAACACAGCAATTCTCCTGGAAGTCATGTTTATTTACATAACCAAAAGCATCACCATTTCAAACTTTAGTGTTAACTGCCATACCTGTTTTATTTGACCACAGTTCTATAATAGTGTTTCTCTTTCTGAACATTTTCTGGACTTCTTCTTTCCAGAAAATCTGCTGCCACAAGATACCTTAGGACTATGCTCAGGAAGCGGCATCCAATGCCCCGCTGTGGATGAATATACCCTTCACAATAAGAGATGGAAATACTTCTTACCAAGGGAACCATTCGTCATTCCTGAGCCCTCTGCAATATTTGTGAGCAACATAAACAATATAAAAGTAAATTAAGCCTTACAGCAGTACTACATATAGAACTATAAATTAATAAAACATATTTCAGCATTGACAACTGAAATAGCAATATAATTACTAATAATGTGCTGAAGTTATATTAATTTTTTCCTTTGCTATAAGCCTCTAGCTACTGAAATACATATATCACTTTAAGATAGTTGTTTAAGATGCTATTTCACACTATATTCTTCTTATAAAGTCAAACCTTTATTTTATATTAAAAACAGTGTATACAACCTCTGTTACAAACAAATTGAAACACATTTCTTATTTTCTGTATTTTATAAGAAAAGGGCATGAACAATTGTTTATTTTTGGTGTCCTTATGCTTGGTACTTACAAACAGTATTGTCTGAGAAAGACATGAATGATGATAATGTAACAGTTAATTTTGATAGCATCAGACCATACACTGCTTTTAATGAGTAGAAACTTTAAGAAAGAAACTTTATACAGAGATTTAATGAGTCTTTCTGTAAAAGAAAGCTGATATATGCCAGGAGAAAATGTCCTAACAGAAAATTGTGTTGTGTTCTTATTTGAAAAATCGTGTCAGTGAAATACACAAAGCAGCCAGCTATGAGGGCTGTGTCTACACACGCTCTCTTAACATTTATTATTTTGTGTTTTTTGGATTAATGCCGGCTTTGTTGGGTGAGATGGTATATTTTTGTAGTTTTGATTTGGATTTTTGTAATGGTTAATGATCACGAAGATTTCCTCATGTATGTGTTAGTGTCCAGAATGTCTTCGGTGAAGCAGCTATTCATAGCCTTTGCCCATTTTTTAACTGGGTTACTTCTTTTTCTTGCTGAAGTCTTGCAGTTTGTTGTAGGTTATGGAGATTAGATGTCTATTGGATTCATAGTGGCCAAAAATTCTTTCCCAATCTGTAGGTAGTCTTTTTATTCTTGGTGAACTCTTTTGATGAACATAAGTGTTTGATTTTTAAGAGTTTCCAGTTATCTATTTTCTCTTCGGATGTTTGTGCGCTGTTAGTAATATTTTGTAGTCTGTCTGTGCTATATATTAGGGCTCCCAGCACTGTCCCTGTTTTTTCTGCCATGATCTTTATTGTTTTAGATTTTATATTTGGATCTCTGATTCATTTTGAGTTTGTTTTTGTGCCTAATGTGAGACATGGGTTTTGTTTCATTTTGTTGTAGATGGATACATGAGGACTGCCAATTAAGTTTGTGAACTCATCCCAGCAAAAGTGCAACATACCTATTTGCTGATTATCACTATGGTCACCTTTGAAGTATTCCACTTGGGAAGTTATGCACTGATGCTAGTGCCTAATCCACCCTTCAAAGCAATTCTGGAATTGTCTTTCTGATATGGCTGTCAGAGTTGTCATCATATTACTCTTGATATCCTGAATGTCATCAAAACATCTACCTTTCAATATTTACTTTGTCTTTGGGTAAAGAAAAAGTCATTGGGACCAGATCAGATGATTAGGGTGGGTGTTCCAGCACAGTTATTTGTTTACTGCCTAGTAACTCCCATACAGACGACTATACACGTAAGTTTATGACCTTGCCACTATGCCACTGTGTCCAGTGGCCATTCCAGAAAGAGTTTCAAAATTGCTTGGAAGGCTGGACTAGGCATCGGCACTGGTGCATAGCCTCCCAAGGGGAGCACTTTGAAGGTGACTGTAGCGATAGTCAGCAATGAAGTATGTAGCACTTAGAACAACTCAGTTCACAGACTTAACTGTCTAACCTCATACCATTATGTCAACACGATTTGTTAAAGAGACTGTCTTTTCCCTGGTTTACAGACTTTGGGCCTTTGTCAAATACCAGCTGCTCATAAGGGGATGATGTTAACTAGATTCTCAGTTCTTTTTCATCGATCTATGTATCCGTTTTTGTGCCAGTATCAGGCTGTTTTTACTGCTGTGGCAATATAATAGGTTCTGTAATCAAGTAAAGTGTGGTATTCCATATCGTTCATCTTCCTCAGTAATGCTTTTCTTATCCATGGCTTCATCCCTTTCCAAATGAAGTCGGTGAGTTGTTTGTCCATCTCATTAAAAAATGCCTCTGGAATTTGTATTGGGATTGTATTTTATTTATAGATCAGTTCAGGAAGAATACACGTTTTCATGATGTTAGGTCTTCCTACTCGCAAGCAAGTAAGTTTTCTCCACTTTTGTAGGTCTCTTGTTTTTTTGCAGTAGAGTCTTGTAATTTTCTTTTTATAGGTCTTTTACATCTCTGGTTAGATTTATCCCTAGGTATTTCATCTTCTTGCGTGCTATTGTAAACAATATTGTTTTGAAGATTTCCTCTTTAGTGCTCTCTGTTAGTGTAAAGTAATTCAAACGATTTATGTATGTTTAGCTTGTATTCTGAAACTTTGCTGAACTCTTCTGTCAGTTCTAGTAGTTCTTTTGTGAATTCTTTCGGAATTTTTGTGTATAAGATCATATTATCTGCAAATAGAGATACTTCTACTTCTTGCTTACCAATTTGGGTGCGCTTTATTTCTTTGTATTGCCTGATTGCTCTTGCTGGAACCTCCAGAATGATCTTGACTAAGAGTGATGACAAAAGCCGTCCTCATCTGGTTCCTCTTCTCATGGGGAATGGTTCCAGACTTTTTCCATTTAGGATGAGGTTTGTTGTTGGCTTTGCATAGATACCCCTTTTTATGTTGAAGAATTTCCCTTCTATTCCAATTTTGCTGAGGATTTTTTTTTTTTCTTACATGAATGGGTGCTGGACCTATTCAAATGCCGGCTCTCAGCATCAATTGATAAAATTAAGTGGTTCTTGTACTTTGCTTTATTAATGTGGATGATTGTATTAATTGTTTTTTCAATGTTGAATCATACTTGCATCCCTAGTATGAATCCCACTTAGTCATGGTGAATTATTTTTTGATGTGTTGTTGAGTTCTGTCAGCTACAATTTTGTTTTTTTTTGCATCTAAGTTCGTGAGAGGTGCTATTCACTAATTTTCAATTTTTGTGCTGTCGTTACCTGGTTTTGGTATCAGTGTTATGCTGGCTTCATTGAATAAATTTGGGAGTATTCCACAGTTTTCTATGCTTTGGAATGCATTTCATAATAGTGGTGCTAACTCTTCTCACCTAAAAGTTTGGTGAAACGTTCTCCAGTGAAGCCATCATGACCAGGGCTTTTCCTAGTTGGGAGGTTTAAAATTATCTTTCCAATCTTGTCTTTTACGATTGGTTTATTTAGTTGTTTATTTCTGTTTCTGATAGTTTGGGTAGGTGATATGTTTTTAGAAAGTTGTCTAATTTTGTCTATTTTTTCCAGTTTATTAGATTACAATTTTTCATTGTATTCTATCATGATCCTTTTAATTTCAGTTCAGTCTGATGTCACATTTCTCGTCTCATTTCTTATTTGATTTATTTGCTTCCTCTTTTGTTTTTCTCTTGTCAGTTGAGCCAACGGTTTATGAATTTTGTTGATTTTTTCAAAACTCAGCTTTTGGCCTTGTTGATTCTTTGGATCATTTTTTTATTCTCTAATTCATTTAGTTCTACTCTAATTTTTTTATTATTTATTTTCTTCCTTCTTCCCACTTGTTTGAACTGTAGTGTTAATGCTTCGATTTGGGTCCTTTCTTCTTTTTGGATATGTACATTTATTAAGATGAATTTATGTCTGAGCACTGCTTTGATGTGTCCCATGGTTCTGGTGACACATATTTTCATTTTCATTTGATTCTGTGAATTTCTTTATTCCATGCTTGGTTTCTTCTATAGTCTGGTAGTTTCTAAGCATGATGTTGTACAGTTTTTATGTGTATTTCTTGTTTTTTTCTTTTCTGTTATTGATTTCTAATTTTATGATCTTACAGTTTGAAAATGTGCTTTCTAATATTTCATTACTTTGCGTTTTCTTAGAGATTGCTTTGTGGACTAATATGTGGTCACTTCTGGAGAGTATTCCATCTGCATTGGAAAACAAGATATAATTAGCTGCTGTTCTGTGGAGAATTTTATATACATCTATGAGTTCAAGCCATTTGATTGTCGCATTCAGACCTTCTGTCTTTACTGATTTTTTTTCTAGATATTTTGTCTCTCAGTGAGAGTGATGTGTTGAATTCTCTGCTATTATTGTTGAGATGTGTATTTCTGTTTTCAATGCAGTTAATGTTTGTTTTATGTATTTTGGAGCCCTGTCATTGGCTGCATAGATATTTAGTGTGATCCTTTAATCACTGCATAATGTCCTTTATCCAATGTAGTAACATTTACTTTAGTTTGTTTTATGGGTGATTAATATTACCACTCCTGCTCTTTTTTTTAATGTTGTTAGCTTCATATACTTTTTTCCATCCTTTGAGTTTTAGTTTGTTCACGTCTTTAAGTCTAAGATGTGTTTTCTGTAGATAGTGTATAGATGGGCTGTGTGTGTGTGTGTGTGTGTTTTTTTTTTTTTTTTTGGTCCAGCCTGCCACTCTCCATCTCTTTATGGGT
Organism: Heterohyrax brucei; assembly: GCA_028571685.1. Classification (NCBI taxonomy): domain Eukaryota; kingdom Metazoa; phylum Chordata; class Mammalia; order Hyracoidea; family Procaviidae; genus Heterohyrax; species Heterohyrax brucei. The sequence continues at coordinate 95,605,424 of CM053146.1, forward strand.
TCATTTGGTGAATTTACATCCAGCGTGATTATTGATAGGTATGAGCTTACCGCTGTCATTTTGGTGTATTTTTTTGAGTGTGTTGTAGACACTTCTTTTCCATTTAATTTTCCTTGCTGAGTCTCTTCTGTTTATATTCTTTCTCTTTAATTTTTTTAGTGTTGATGGTTTTGTATTTGCTGAGACTTCATGCTTTTTTGTATTTTTTTCCCTGATGCGTAAGATTGATAGTTTCTTTTGTGGTTACCTTAATATTTACCCCATTCTGAATTTATACAAGTCTTTGATTTCTTTACATGACCTTAATTTCCCCTCCATATGAAAGAGCTATGACTACATTTTCTTTTGGGACCTTCTTTTTTGTTATAAAGTTTATGTGATGACATCACTTTTTCCCTATTTTCTGTATTTTACTTATGATTTTTTTTTTCTTGTGGCTCCCCTATTTGGGTTGAGGTCCAGTTGCTATGGTCTATGTTCTGGTCTTGGGTTGTTACCCAATATTAGTGATTTTCTAACTGAAAGACTCCTTTTAGTATTTCTTTCAATCTTGTTTTGGTTTTCACAAATTCTCTGAATTTCTGTTTATCTGGAAATGTCCTAATCTCACTATCATATTTTAGAGAGAATTTTGCTGGATATATGATTCTTGGCTAGTAATTATTTTGCTTCAAGGATTTGTATGTATTTTCCCATTGTTTCCTTGCCTGCATGTTTCCTAGTGAATAGTCTGAGTTTAGTCTTATTGATTCTCCTTTGTAGGTTATTTCTCATTTACCATTAGCCACTTTTCAAAGTGTCTCTTTATCTTTAGTTTTGACAGGTTTGGTTATAATAGGTCTTGGTGTCTTTCTTTAGGATCTACCTTGCGTAGAGTTTCATGAGTGTCTTGGATAGGTACCTTCTCGTATTTCAAGATATCAGGGAAGTATTCTGTCAGAAAATCTTCGAGAATTCTCTCTGTGTTGTCTGATACAGCCCACTGTTCTATTCCTCCAATCACTCTTCATAGAGTCCCACATAATTCTCAGCATTTGTTGATTTTTAAAAATTCTCTTATTTGCTTTTCCTTCAAATATGCTGATATCATGTGCTTGATCTTCATTCTCACTAATTTGGGCTTCCATTGCTTCAATTCTACTTCTTTGACTTTATACTAAGTTTTCTAACTCTGTAATTTTATTACTAATTTTCTGAATTTCTAATTCTTGTAGTTCTATGCTTTCTTGAAACTTGTTCAATTTGTCTTTATGTTCTTCTGCATTTTGCTTCATTCCCTTCCTCACCTCGAACAGTTCTAAATATTAGTCTTTGGTATTCTCCTTCTGATTATTCCAGGAAGTTCCCTCCTCTGGAAAATTTAATTCTTTGTTTTGGGACCTGTCTGAAGACATCATGGTCTACCTCTTTAAGTGCTTTGTTATGGACTGCTGTTTCTGAGCCATCAGTAAATTGTATGTATTCATTTTATGTTTGCCTAGTCTGTTCTAAGTTCTTGTTTTGCAATATAATGTTTAATTTTGTTCTCAGTCACCAAGTGTGTGGTGTATGCTGTTGCTTATTGTCCTAGATGGGTGGAGGTGATTGATATAGACACAGGTGTCTGGCTGAAGCTACTGAGAAAGGTAGGGGATAAAAGCCATTCTTGAGTGTCTATGAGGATGGTATGTCACCTTATGTTTGAATCTAGGTGAAGGAATGGTTTCTGCCTGGATTTTCCAGCTTAGGAGAGTCAGCAGAATTCATTTCCCCCCTCTCTTGTACAAATTTATTAAATTGTTCTCCCTCTGAGTCTCAGAATGGCTCAGGCTGGGCTTAAGGATTCTTGCTTCTGGCTCAGTTAATGCTGTCAGACTCTAGAGGTGGGCACAGTGCAGAGAAGGGAAGGGGGCATACCAGGGGAAGGAATATAAGTCTATATCACTGAAAAGATTCAGATCCTTGCACAGTTGTTTACAAGCAAAGATTTAATTTCTGATGATCTGGTGATGCCTCTCACTGGTTCCAGAGGCATGAATGGATTCTACAGACAATTACTCCTGATGAAGAGGTCGCTCACCAGCCTCCGCACTCAGCCCATTGTGAGATGGCTGTGGCTGTTTTCTGGCAGGCCAGGTCTGTGTAATCCCATGTACTTCCAGTGCTATTCTATCTTCCTCATTGCTTAGTCCCATTTCTCAACTTTCTCTTTGATGTTCAGGGCTCCTAGAATGTCATATGTATTGGATTCATTTGTTCTTTCGGGCCTTTATTGTTGGAGAGGTCTGGGAAAGCATCCACCTACTGCACCATCTTGGCCCTACTTCTCTAAATGCCTTTTTTGTATTAATACTTTTTAAAGGCAATGACTCTACTAAGTATATTTAGGCATTTCTTGAACTTTAATACATTAATTTGAGAGTTGCATTTCTATCAGCAGCTAAATAATTTCATCATGCATGTATATTTGCTGTCCCTTATTTAAAACAGAAAATGAAACAAAACCAAAAAGTGTTCTCTTTCTAGGCTGTGAATCAAGTTATTTTATAAAGTTACTTCCCCAGGTTATGGCGATACATAGACGATAGTAGATAGATACATTCCCTTTCTTCTTCTGTTCTTAAGCAACCACTCTTAGATGTATACACATCTCTGACTTTTTCTGTGTCCTTGATCTGTCTGCTCTTCACCCACTGGTAAGGGAAGAAGTCCCATCCAAAGCTGATGGGGATAGCCCAAAACATGATATACAACACTGGACAAATGAGATCAACAGCAGTTTACTAGTTACATGTATTCGTAGCCCAGGGTGTGTAGACATTGCATGCTATGTAGTGCTGTATAGAAGTTGTACTCTCCAGCAAAATGAACATCAGGGGCTGTGGGAAGCATGCTTTAGAGTAATAAGAGGGTAGGGTGTCTTCCGCTTCCCTCGGGAGGATGTTATTGGTTTATTTGAATAATTTTGCAGCTGGCAAAAAAAAAAAAAAAAAAATAACCCATAAGTTGAGGGACTTTTGCTGTTCAACTAGTCAGCTAATAGGAAAATGAGGCATATGGAAGCCTTTTATCCTGGGTTAGGAGACATCAAGGAATGTCGTCTTTAAGACTTTGGGTCTCTGTGAGACTTAAAGTTATTAATGCAGCAAAATTTTACATCTTACAATTCACCTTGTAAATATATATTTTCTTTTTGTGTACGAAACTGCATTCTATTTCTCTCTCTTTTTCATTCAGTATGAATTTTTAGGAACTGTTCCTGTTGCTCTTTATACGTTTAGCTGATTTCTTCTATATACTGCTTAGTATGATTTACTTTTATTTATGAAACATGAATTTTGGAGGTCAGCTGTTTAAGGCTAGTCCAGGGCAGTACTTAAAGGAAGTTTCAGGAACCCAAGCTCATTCTTAGTCTTCTTATTAGCTGCTGCTATGCCTTTCTCACTTTGCAGTTTGTTCTAATACACCCCAAATTGGTTTTCTACCTATGCATTTTTCATGTGCATTTCATGAAGGAACTACAGGAAATAACAAAGGCTAATTTTGTGTGCTGTCAAACTGGTACTCTCTATCAGGAAAATAATAGCTTTTCTAGAATACCGAACCAGAAGACTTCTCTTTATTTTACAACACCCAGAACTATATCTCATAGCCATCTATTGCTGCTAATATGTGATGCTGTTGGAAACCCAGGTTCCTAAATTCTAGTTCCTTTACCACTTTGTCATGTGGAGTCTTCTAATTGTCCAAGATGACTTCTTCAGCTCTCAATCATGTCATATTTTAGTCATATTAGAAAGAGGGAAAAGAAGACAGAAGAACAGCTTTTTAGCATTTAGGACGTGACTTTGAAGTTCCCTTAATTAAAGAGTTTAGAATTCTCACCAGGCTTTGACTCTCCCTATCTTCTCACACTGCCTATCTGCTCTACATGGGGGCTTGTACATGGCCAGCATGGCCTACCCTTTCTGAAAGAAGCAGCATTCAGCTTTGTCTTTTATTTCAGGAGTTGAGTAGTTGTGTTGCTATCTTTTCACAGCTCTCAAAGTTGCACTTAGATTTTGAAGAGCCTTGCTTGGCAGGATTCTGGGGACCCTCAATCCAACAGTTGCACCCATGGGGCCTCTTAGGCCCCAAATCTATTTGTTTTACAGCTCCACTGCCAGCTAATCGGTTTCATTGCCAATTACGTGTGTGTGTTATCCAACGATTTGTTATCAATTAGTTATTTGCGTAAGGCAGTGCAATTTTCTTTAAAGGTGCTCTGTTTAATAAATTATTAGATCTAGACATTTGTATAAAGTCCTAAATCTGCCTGGCTTTCAGGCCGACCAGGTGAGGATTCCAACAAAACCCCACTATGCAGTATTTTAAGAATGTAATATACTAAGATATGTCTAATAATCAAATAAGTCTTTTTTATGTGATAGTTGCTAAAAATTTCAGATACCCTATCTTTTTAAAAACTGTATGTCATAACAAATTAAAATTACATAGCTTGCAACTAATAAACACAGTAAATATTTACTAGTTATGATAGTGTTCCGAGATGTCCGGTATGCAAGCTTGTATACATATATGTAACATTTTTATTGTTTACTAGCAGATAATGATTCTGTCTCATTTCTGATAAATGTCACACTTTTATCCCTTGCTTTTCAGATCTACTGTTGTTCGGAAATGTAAGTATTCCAATTAGTGGAAGAAAATGTCAAGACAACCCTCTAATTTCAACAATGCTTTTATGGCTCCAGGATTAAAAAAAATTATAGTGTCTTAAGATTATACTTTGCTTTTAATTTACAAAGGTCTCTCACCACTTTCTCAGAGGTAGTACAGAAAATAAATCCTCTGTTTATTTTCTCTAATGACTCTCTACCAGACCTTCTACATGAAATCAATTATATATTTAAACTTTTCTGTTATAAATGATCCTGTAAAGTCAAAGAGCAGTGGTACACTGAGCCATTGTCTAGCATAGCTGAGACAGTTCGGACAGTCAGTATACACAATTATAGGAAGGGCAGGTCTAAGGAAAAAAGCAAGTTATGAGATCAATATAATAGCAAGCCTTTTAAACTATTTTTGTGTAGTTTAACTTTCAAATAAGTGTTAGTTTTAGCAAATAAAAACCAGAATTTTACATATGAAATGGACATTGCAGATTATTTTCAGTAATACAGGAAACTTGCAAAAGCCAGAAGATACATACATAAGGTGCAAACCTGTCAGAGAAGGCTAATTCAAATATTGTTGACTAACAGTGATAGAAATGTGTAAGACCACCACCCCCTGACAAAGACAAAGAAATTGAGAGATCTGGAAAAACAGAGCCGTCCTGGGGAATTCTGGCTCTCACAGTTTTCACTACACTAAGAAATAATAATTACCATTAAACTCGCTGTGGTAACAGACACTGATAAAGTCAGCTGAAAAATTAATAGGAAGCAGTGTTTTTCCCAAGTTCGTATTGTAGTCTCGTAATTATTCTTTTTATTCTTTTTTTTAAATCAGTGATGTTCTCAGTCCCCTGGTGACACTCGTCAGTCAAGATTACTGAGATGCGCAATGCTAACCTGCTCTTGTCTCAGCGTAGTGCCAAATCCAGACCTGGAATACTGTTAAGACAACATACTAACCATTGTACTAACTATACAGAAAACTGTGTAGCCATAAATGAGTAAGAATCAGCTTTCTGAGACTGAGGAGCAAGACTTTGCTGTTAGGCATCAACCAAAACAGTTCTAGCTGTTCTACTTAAAAGAAATAACTTTGATAGCACCAGTGGTGATAACATGAACTCTGTCAAATGTTTACTCTGTGATCTACATTATGTTATACAAAATAGAAGCTTCCGTGCTTTGCCTCATTTCATCCTCATATAAATCTATTAGGTAGAACTACTTTGATGTCTATTTAAAATGGAGAAAGTGAATTTTATATGGGTTAAATAATCACTCAAGTTTACAAGCAGAGATGGATTCAAGGCATTAACTTAGCTTTTCTCTGTTGCCAGAGCTAGTATGTCTTTTTAATGTTGATATTACATTTTATATGCAACTAATGAGTACATTATCTTGAAGCAGTTTCAGAATGCTGCTTTGAAAGGGTGTGCTAAGAGTTATAAAATAAATTGACTTTCACGGATTTCCTGATCAAGAGAGCAAATAAAAAGTCACCAAATGTTCTGTTTAGTGCCGGAGAAGAATAAAATTAATGGCCTTCAGATATAATGCTGGAAACAAATTAGTATGTAGGGGGTTAGGGAGAAAGATGTAAGTGTGCCTGTGTGTGTGTCTATGTATGTGTGTTTGTTGAAGGGTTTTATGCACTCCAAAGTGAATCTATCAGTTGGAATCAACTCCATGGCGCTGAGTTTGGTTTTGGTTTTAAGGTGAATTAGATAAAAAAGAAACCTTTTCACTGTTTAGGGTTTTATTTGTCCAGGGTAGCATTTCTGCAAACAGGTTTTCAGAACACTCATCCAGTGAGGTAATGCATGGGGTGTGGGAAGGGAATGGAGGTGAATAAATCTTTGGTTGAATTTAGGAAAGACAAAACAAGAATTCACATTTTTCCAATCAGAGTGAATAGTAATTTCAGAACCAGAAAATTTTCTATCAATTTATCTATAAGGAAAATGTGCTAATATTAAATACATATTTAGAAGAATTAAATATTAAACTTATATATCATTTTACTCTGTAAGTTAAAACAGAAACACAAGCTCCATGTAGATACAAAAACCTGAAATGCTATCAGGATTTTCCATAATTTATTTCAAAATAATTTGATTAGGTTTTTAAAATTATTAAGATACATTTGTGATTCACTTAAATTTGCAAGCATAACAATATGCATGAACTTTTAATGCATTAGCTTGAGTAGTTACTGTGTGCCTTTAAATTTCTTAAGAAAACATACATGTATTCTGGATTTTTTTAAAAAAGTGGTTTACAAGGTTGTGAGAGGTTCCTGTGTATATCATAGACTAATAAGACCTGGAACTGTGGGAATGTGAGGCCCATTGAAAGCAAATCTTCACTTTCAAACAGAGCAATGGAGGTGGAAATCTGTCTAGCCCATTTTCACAGACTTTAAGAAATAAAAGTTTTGAAAGCATATTAAGAAGAAATGTTGCTCTCTAAACATTTTAAAAATCTATTACAAACCTAACTGAGGAATACTGTAATTCAATACGAAGAAGCCTTTGAATCTAATGTTATACTTTGGTAACAAATTACTGTATATAAATAATACCTATTAATATGTAAATTATCTCAAGAAAGTTTGTGTGTCATATTTTTAAAACTCACTGTGTTGCATTATCTTACACCACAATGATAGGCTTGAGTTGGAGTATTTTTATGTAATTAAGTTATAATAAATATGAAATAATATATAAGGTAAGTGGAAACTATCATACATATTATCTCAAATATCTTTCCAAAGTCAAAGAAGAGAAGGATCAAATTGTAGGTCAAAACTCCAATGGGACAGACATTCCTTGTGTGCATTCCACAGCAATTTAGTTTTCGTTACTGTTTTCCTGGACCTTAAATAATGTTTAGTGAGATATTCACATTAGTTTAAGAGCTATGACTTCTCTCTATTAGGAAATCCTGAGCTGCTGACTGATTACACAGCTAATGAATTTTAGCATAAGTAAATAACCATTTTCAGGTCTTTATTTTACTTATTCCTGTTTCTGTAAGATATAAAGTCAATATTCATATGAAAGGTGTTCAAAAGTAATTTTTTATTCATGTATTTTAAATTAATGTGAAACAAACTTATTGCCTACATATTTTGCAATTATTTTAGGAAATGTTTGTTATACATACATTCCATTAAACAGCTATAAAAACCTTGTTGTTAGGTGCTGTTGAATAGGCTTCACTGACAGCAACCCTACATACCACACTGTGTCAATCCACAGAATTGAGGATCTTCTTCTTTTCAAGGGTAACTTCTTTCTCCAGGGACAGATCCCTCCTGACAACATGTTCAAAGTATTTAGACATAGTCTCACCCTCCTTGCTTTTAAGGAGCACTCTGCTTGTACTTCTTTTGAGATCAATTTGTTTGTTCTTTTGGCAGTCTATGGTGTATCTGATATTCTTTGCCAAAATCAAAGTTCAAAGGCATCGATTCTTCCTGGTCTTCTTTATTATTGTCCTGCTTTTGCGTGCATATGAAGTGACTGAAAATGTTGTGGCTTTGGTCAGGTACACCTTAGTTTCCAAAATGACATCTTTGTTTTTCAGCACTTTAAAGAGGCCTTTTGTACCCGATGTTCCCAATGCAATGTGGTTATTTATTTATTTATTTATTTTTACTTTTTGACAGCTGCTTCCATGGGCATTGATTGCAGATCCAGATAAAATGAATTCCCTGACAACCTCAGTCTTTTCCACATTGATCATGATGCTGCTTATTAGTCCCGTTGTGAGGATTTCTGTTTTCTGTATGTTGAGGTGCAATCCACACTGAAGGTTGTGGTCTTTGATCTTCATCAGTAAGTATTTCAAGTCCTTTATACTTTCAGCAAGCAAGGTTGTGTCATCTGCGTGATGCAGGTTGTTAATGAGTCTTCCTCCAATCCTCATGCCCCGTTCATCTTATAGTCCAGTTTCTTGGAAGAGCTGCTCACTGTAAAGATTGAATACATACGCTGAAAGTATATCACCCTTTCACACAGCTTCCTGACTTTAAATCATGTAGTGTCCTCTTGTTCTGTCTGAGAAACTGCCTCTTGTTCTATGTACAGGCTCCTCATGAGCACAGTTAAGCATTCAGAAATTCCCATTCTTCTCAATATTATCCATGATTTGATGTGCACAGACAACTATGAAGTCAACAAAACACAAATAAATATTTTTATGGTATTCTCTGCTTTCACTGAAGATCCATCTGACATCAGCAATGACATCCCTGCTTCCACGGCCTCCTCTGAATCTGGCCTGAATTTCAGGCAGTTCAGAGTTGCTTTACTGCTACAGCCACTTTTGAATGATCTTCAGAAAAATTTTACTTGCATGTGATAGCAATGATATTGTTTGATAGTTTCACTATTTGTTTAGATCACTTTTCTTGGGAGTAGGCATAAATACAGATCTCTCCCAGTCAGTCGGCCTGGAAGCACTCTTCCAAATTTCTTGGCATAGGTGAGAGAGCACTTCCGGCACTGCATCTGTTTGTTGAAACATCTCAATTGTTTATTCGCTCAGTAATAGGAGCCTTGCTTTTTGCCAGTGCCTTCAACGCAGTTTGGACTGTGTCCTTTATCCACATTGGTTTCTGACCACATGCTACCTCTCTAAATGGTTGAGTGTTGATCAGTTCTTTTTTTCTATAGTTACTCTGTATTTCTTCCATCTAACTTGAGTCTTTGACGGCACTTGGCTGGCTAACTTGAGTCTTGGATTTTTCTTTGGTTCTTTTTCAGCTTGAGAAAAGCAGAGTGTATTTTTACCTTTGAGTTTTCTGTCTCTAGCTCTTTGCACATGTTGTTCTACTATTTTACTTTGTCATCTTGAGCTGTCCTTTGAAATATTCTGCCCTGTTTTCTTTTTTGCTTCATCAATTCTTCCTTTTGCTTTAGCTGCTCAGTGTTCAAGAGCAAGTTTTAGAGTCTCTTCTGACATTCATTTTGACCTTTTCTTTCTTCTATGTGACTTCTTGCTTTCTTCATGTGTGATGTCCTTCATGTCGTTCCACAACTGATCTGGCTTCAGTTACTAGTGTTCAACACATCAGTTTTATTCTTGAGATGGTCTCTGAACTCCAGTGGGATACACTCAAGCTAGTACTTAGGCTGTTCTAGATTTATTCTAATTTTCCTAAGTTTTAGTCTGAATGTGTGTATGAGCAATTGATGGTCTGTGTACAGTTGGTCCTTGGCCTTGTTTTGACTGATGATATTGTGCTTTTCAATCATCTCTTTCCTCAGATGTAGTTGATCTGATTCTGTGTATTCATCTGGTGAGGCCCATGTGTATAGTCACCATTTATGCTGGTGAATAAAGGTATTGAAATGAAGAAGTCACTGGTCTTGTGAAATTCTATTATGGGATCTCCACCATTGTTTCTATCACCAAGGTGATACTTTCCAGTGACTGATTCTTTTTCTTTGTTTCCAGACTTTTGCATTCTAGTCACCAGTAATTATCAATGCATCTGATTGTAAGTTTGATCAATTTCAGTCTGCTTGAGTTGGTAAAAGTCTTCGGTTTCCTCATCTTTGGCCTAAGTGGTTAGTGCCTAAATTTGAGCAATAGTCATAATTAATTGGTCTTCCTTGAAGGCCTATGGAAATTATGGATATTATAGACATTATCCTATTACTTGCAGTGTTGTACATCGGGAGAGATCTTGAAATGTTCTTTTTGATAAGCAAATACAATCTCATATTCCTCTTCAAGTTGTAATTTCTGAATCTAGTAAAAACCATATACTTTGTGATAATTCAGCTTTTTAAACTGCATACCCCTTTGGCTTTTGCAGTCAACAATCCAATACTCAAATGAGGACAGGCTAAAGACTTCATCTTCCTTTCGGTTAAGTGAGGGCTAGAGGTTAAAATGAGAAAATAAGAATTTTCTGATAACTTGGTAATAACTGTTGAGTTGTGTAAGTGTGCCATTATTTTTACTTTTTGTGTTTTGTGGGGACTACTAGATGAAAAATATCGCTTTACATTAATAATGTAACTTTGCTTTTCAAGCAGCTCAGTAGTTTATCTTATGCAAGACAATTAAGATAATTTTATATAACTATTTTATCTGTGAAACAAAACATACTTAATAAACTTATTTTCTGTTATACTTTACTACATATAAAAATGGAATCTCTTCATTTATAAGTCCCAGAGTCCAAAGCATTTAGAATAAAGATATCATTTCTAAACATATTTAATAAAGTGTCCACTCATACCTGTTTCATTTAATTATATTTATTGTATGGAGAAGAAAGAAACAGGTATAATCTCATAACATTTATGATTCATTGTATTTGAATTTCATGGCAAAACAAACTCAGAAAAATACTAGTGTCAGAGAACTTAATCAGTTAGGTGGTTTTCAGTTACCACATCTTGGGGACAGGAGATTGCTCAGAGGATATGGCATTTACAGAAAGGAGAAGTGTGCTGTCACTAGCATGGATAGCAGAAGGAGCTGCAGATAGGCAGGTATGAAAATTTAAACTGTATTGTACACTTTCACTCAATCACAATAAAAAAAAGAGAAAAAAAAGAAAAATGTCACAGAAATTTGTATTGGAATTTGCATTGTACATGTAGATTTCTTAGGGTAAAACAGACATTTTCACAATGTTAAGCCTTATCCATGATCAACGGTAGGTTTCTCCATTTATGTAAGTGTCTCTTACTTTCTTGCAATAATGTCTTATAGCTCTCTTGGTATAGATCTCTTGTTTCTATCATTATATTTATTCCTAAGTATTTTATCTTATTGGGGGCTACAGTAAATGGTATGGACTTGGGGATTTCTTTGATGATCTCTTTGTTGGTATAAAGGAATCCTACTGATTTGCTTATGTTTATCATGTTTCCTAATACTTTGCTGAACTCTTCTGTTAGTTTGAGTAGCTTATTTATGGATCCTTTAGGATTCTCTGCATACGCAGTCGTATCACATGCAAATTGGGAGATTTTTGTTTCTTCTTTGCCGATGCAGACGTCCTTTGTTTCTTAGCTGTGGAATAGTCTCAGTAGTATTGGAGTTAACTCTTCTCTAAAAGCTTGGTAGAATTCTGTGATGAAGCCATCTGGGCCAGGGCTGTTTTTGGTTGGAAGTTTTTTGATGACTTTTTCAGTCTCTTACTTTGTGATGGTTTATTAAGTTGTTCTACTTCTCCTTGTGACAATGTTGTTAGGTGATGTGAATCTAGGACCTGGGCCATTTCCTCTTGGCTTTCAAATTTGTTAACAGTCTTTCATAGTATTCCGTCATGATACTATTGATTTCTGATGGATCAGTTGTGACACCTCCTATATCATTTCTTATTCCAGTTATTTGCTTCCTTTCCTATTTTTCTTTAGTAAGTTTAGCCAACAGTTTATCAATTTTGTTGATCTTTTCCAAAAACCAGTTTTTGATCTTATCAATTTTTTCAATTGTTCTTCTATTCTCTAATTAATTTAGTTCTGCTCTAATTTTTATGATCTGTTTTATTCTGGTGCCTGATGGGTTCCTCTGTTGCTCTCTCTGTACTTGTTCAAGCTGTTGGGTTAGCTCCTTGATTTGGTTTCTTCCTTCCTTCCAGATGTGTGCATTTATGGGGAGACCTGTGAGCACTGCTTTGGCATAGGTTCTGGTAGGATGTGTCTTCATTCTCATTGGAATCCATGAATTTCTTTATTTTGTCCTTGATTTCTTCTATAACCCATGGCTTTTTGAGCAAGATGTTGTTCAGTTTCCATGAGTTCCAATTGCTATCTATATTTTTTTCTGCTATTGATTTCCAATTTTATGGCTTTATAGTCTGAGAAGATGCTTTGCAATCATTCAGTGGTTTGGATTCTGTTGAGGTTTGCTTTATGTCTTAACACATGGTCTATTCTAGAACACATTCCATGTGCACAGGAGAAGGATAAAAACTTATGTATATGTCGATGACGTCTAGTTGGTTAATTGCGGCAACAAGATCTTCTGTGTCTTTATTGAGCTTTTTTCTAGAAGATCTGTCCTAACTTGAAAGTGGAGTGTTGAAGTCTCCCAGTATTATTGGGGAGTGATCTATCTCATTTCTCAGTGAGTCAGTGTTTGTTTGATGTATTTAGATGCTCTATTATTGGGTGCACACATATTTAGTATTGTTAAGTCCTGCTTGCGTATTGAACCTTTGAGCACTAGATAGTGACCATCCTTGTCCATGATGATGGATTTTACATTAAAATCTATTTTATTATCTATTATCTATTATCTATTACATTGAAATCTATTTTATCTTGCCACACCTGCTCTTCTTTGTGTGTTGTTAGCTTGGTGTATATTTTCCATCCTTTAATTTTCAGTTGGTTCTTATCTTTAAGTCTAAGGTGAGTTTCTTGCAAGCAACACACAGACAGATCGTGTCCTTTGATCCAAGATGTCACTTGTCTCTTTACTGAAGCATTCAGTGTGTTTGCATTTAATGTAATTATTTTGTGTATGTTTAGTGCTGTCATTTTGATGTACTAATGTTGGTGTTTTGTATTTTCTCTCCTATTCTTAAGATTCTGTTCTGGGTCATTCTTCTTAAGGGTTGAGTTTTCGTTCTTTTCAGTGTTGGCTTTGTGTTTGTTTAGACTCGTGTTATATTTCTTGTTATAACATGCCACATCTGTATTGAGTTTTGAGGCTGCCCTTATGATTCCTCTTAATAATCTCAGTTTAAACCCAATTTTAACTTCTATATGTCTTATTAACTTTCTCTGCATCTGGAAGGACTCTAACTACTGCAGTACATAACTCTTTTTAATGTGATGGTATCATAATTTTCATGATATGGTCATGGAATCCCTTCTTTTAATATTATAGCTTTGGTTGAGTTTTGTGCCTTCCTTAACTGAATAGGTTTCTTGATATTGTGTCCTGCATTGCCTCCTTAAATATAGAGTTAGTGGTTTGTTTTTTTCTAACTCAAGAGCTTCTTTCAGTACGTCTTGTCACTTTGGTTTGGTTTTTACAAAGTCCCGAAGTTTCTGTTTATCTGTGAATGTCTTCATTTTGTATTCACATTTGAAAGACAGTTTTGCAGAATATATAATTCTTGAAAATATGATGGCTTGTGTCAGGCACACTTTAGTCTTTGAGGTGACACCTTTAGTTTTCAATAATTTAAATATAGAATCATAGAATTCAAGAACTGAGAATATTCTAGAGGTTATTTGTTTCAGTTTATCTTAGACTCATCTTTCTGAAAGTCCAGCATCATTTACATGTCTTATAGTTGCTTATTTTCTAAAGTCAAATGTATTTACGAAACAAAGTGTTAATAAAGTTAATTAACATTTACCCGAAAACTTCACTTTAATGTGCTTACATGACTTGTAAATTCCTAAGACAGAATATAGTTTTCAATATTTTTAAAACTCATTTGACTATCAATTGTCATACAGATCTAATATTTTAAACAAAATACTTTGAAAGATGCTACCCTGGAGAATGTTCAGTAAACACTACCAGTATCCATTTCAAAGTATTTCTTAAAAAGGCATTTGACCAGACAAATGAGTGATTATTGTCCAGAAAGAATTTCACAGAGAAAGTTGGGATGCAATTTGTGTGATGTAGCCAGTTCATAAAAAATATGTCAAATGGAAAATTATCTAAGGTGTTATCAGTCTCTGCTATTAAGTCATAGTTATCAACCATCTTTTTGGTATCTTTCTACTCACTACGATGCTACTCATTTCCTCGGCCTTTCAGAGTTAGAGTCTTGGATGATCTCCTCTTTTCTCTTTATTTTTTTTTCTTTTGGAGATAAGTGAATACATAGTAAAAGAGTCATTATTAATACATACTCCTTGGACCTAAGGTCAGAGAAAATTCAAAACTAAAATATGAAGAACAATAGGTTGGTGAGTACTATGTCCATTTTAGATAACCTTATATGTACTATATATACAAAAAAATAAATGTAACAAACATTTTGTTATATATATCCTAAACCTAATAACTCACAAGTTCAGATAAACATTCCTTAAACTATTCCAGTAGGAATATCTACAGAAACAGTGGGCATCATGACATGGTTGGCGTGAAATGGTATATTCAGAAGGGCTTACTATCAAATTTATCTAAAAATTATATTGTAGCCGAAATTTGTTTTTCGAGTGATTACCATAAAAATATATACAGCACTTACTATCAAATGGTATTTTCAGATAAAATAGCGTGTCCTTTTAATCTGCAGTTCTAATACTCCATCATCAATAATATTCTGCCTGGAGAACTTCTCTCTCAGGTGAAGTATACAGTAATTGGGAGCCTTTCTAAGTTTATTCTAAAAGAACTCCACACTGTTTAATAAGTACTTTTTCCAGTTTAAGTACAAATGGCATGCTTATGGGTATCATAATTTAATGTGACTTTCATAAATTAAAAGGGTTGAAAACAAGCTTATATGTCTAAAAGAGCTTAAAATGCTTGCTAAATTTAACTTTTAGAAGACTGTAAAATGAGAACAGGCATAATACATTAATTTCATTTCTTCTATAACAGGAAAAAATATCTACAAGAGTGATTTTTTAAAATAAAAAGTAGTAATATAATTGAAATAGTTTAAAATGTATCAAAATGCCTGTGTGTACACATACATACTTAGTTCTCCTCAGCAAAAACAATATTCAATTTCAACATTTGGTAGCTCATTCTGCCTTATATTTTTCTAAATATATTCATTTAGATTGAAATCAATATACAGTCTCTTGAGGAGACATTTTTATTTCAACCACAAAAATACCAAATTTCTGCTATAATATAATTTTTAAAGATAGTATCTACAGAGAACATTTCCTAACATCCAATATTACAAAGTCACAAATACAAAATAAAAATAATTATAACACATCTGTAAAATATTCTGAAAGCACCTAATTTGTTCATTGATATTATTAACATGAGAGAAATAGATTCCTTTAAAGGTTAGTAATCAGACCTGAGGTAGCTCCTTTAGCATCATTATAAGTTGGAATTGGCTGAACAGCAAGAGGTTTGGTGTTTTGGGTATACACTACCTTTTGAAATTATTTCTCAAAATACTCATGTGAAATATATGAATTAAATCGTCTCTGAATAACCTATAAATTCTGAGCTATATAGATTTTTCTTACCAATAATGTGAATTTGAAATATTTTCAATGATAGAAAAACTAACTTGTTAGAATGCACTAAAGCTATCAGTTTTTTTCATTTTCATGATCTCATTTAGCGTAACTGGTGTAGTTATCTTTATGCTCTATACTATGTTATGAAAATAAAACTCCCAGAATTTATATGGTCATGCTGAGATCTCATCACTAGTAACCAGCAGATGCCTTTTTATTGTTGTAAACTCTTGCTTTTAACAATATAGACATTCTAGCTTGATATTTTAAAATAAAAATTAAAATGGCAGTTTAGATATTCTAGCTGTATTTCAGATTTTGAGCCATCACTATTAGTTTTCACCCACACTGCTGAAAGCTGGACAGACTGTGTCTTCTACCTTACCAACAAGAAAAAGTCAGATCAACAAACAGGACTGAAATTTCAGGAAAAACAAATACCTTTAGTAGCAGCAAGATTTGATCACAGTTTCTTCAGTGGCAGGAGCCTTGGGGACACAGTGTTTAACTGCCCAGTGGCTAACCCGAGGGTTGAAAATTCCAACCCACAGGCCTCTCAGGGGGAGAAAGATGGAGCAGTCAGCTTCTATAAAGAGTATAGCTTCGGAAATCTGTGAGGCAGTTCTGCTCTAGTCCACGAGGTTGCTATGAATTAGAACTGACTGAGTGATAACGGGTTTGGTTTTGAGGTTTTTGGGTTTTTTTTCAGCCTGTAGCAGACAGAGCACAGGAGGAAGCCATGGCTGCAATAAAAACGGGTATGACGTCACCTAAAGCTAGTAATGAATGGCTAAGGGCTGAATGCGGACTACTGTGAGAGCACAGAGCTCCTGAGAGCTGCAGACGGGGTGGATGGTAGCACAGTTCACTCTTCCTTTCCCGAGTGTAACAGGAATCCCACTGATAGCGCCAAGCAGGCCTGGTGGCACTAGCAAAGGGGGTCCATCAGAAGCAAGTTTTCAGGGAAGCTCTCTGTATAGGCTGGAGTCTTTCTCTGCCGTTTAGAAACACTGGGTGGCCCACTGGCATCAAATGGGAAGACTAAGGAGTGGCATGGCCAGTACTCTTTGTCACTACAGGCCCAGAGACTTCTTTTCTCCATCTGGAAGCAACAGTGGGTGGCCTGACTTGTGAGGAAGGGTTTCTGTACCTGAAGGTGGCAACTGGAGGGATCAACGGAAGCCCTCACGCTGTTCGATGTGTTATCACCTAGATGTATGGCAGCTCGTGTCTGTGTGTGTGTGTTTGATTTGTTTTTACTATTATAGTTTATATTCTGTGTAGGGAACATTCAAAAACTTTACCACTTCTACCATTTTGTCTCAATGGGCAAGATTAAGTCACATCTATATTTTTATATTACCTTTTCTTTCAAAAGAGAGTTATTTGTGAAACTCAAACTGATAGTAAATAACTATACACCTGAATTACAATTGACACCAAATCACTGCTTCTAAATCCTCAACTACTGGTATAAAAAATAATTATTTTAATGATTAGTTTTCATAACTTCATATGCATGTGTTTAAGCGAATAGAGGAAAATTGTTGGAGATTAGTCTTTGCTTATACACTAATGCTGGAGCTGAGTATGCTATAAAACCTAATCAAAGTTTCTGCAAAGCAAAAACTTCCAATAGGACACAAATTATGTTAATACAAATGAAGCCCCACCATTATTTTCTATTAAAATATTCATTAATGGGAAATAAATGGCTACCAGTCTGGATGTTTTAGAAAGTATTTTTCTTTTTATGGGTCATGCTTTAGGTCTGACTGACTTATAGGCTAAGGTCCCCAAAAGAAAAGAGCTGATCCTAGCTGGAGAGCTAATGATCAGGAACATGACCAAATTCCTGCCTTGATAAAGTTCAGTGAGGCTTGTGGATGTGTTGAGGGTGAATTACAGACAGACTGGTATGCATGCAGTAAAAAAGATAAGGAGGAATATACTCTCGGATGGTAAAATTCCAGAGAAGGGAGGGTGAAAAAGGAGATAAACAGATAATTAGTGGAGGCACATGAAACATGGAGGCTGAATTGGAAATTTTACTTTCATACACTCATTAAAAAATCCAGTGCCATCGAGTCGGTGCCAACTCAGAGCCACCCTGTAGAGCAGTAAAACTGACCCATAGAGTTTCCAAGGAGTTCCTGGTGGATTTGAACTGCCAAAATTTTGGTTAGCCACTGTAGTGCTTACCCACTATGCCACCAGGGTTTCCACACACATGTATAATCCTGGCTATATTGCTGTAGATAAGTATTTGAATTACTAAATTACTCATGTTGTAAAGTCAATCATATAATCTCCAACTACTGATTCTTCTTTGTTTTCAACTTTCTCATTTTAATCATCAGTAATTGTCAATGCAAGTTGATTGTGGGTTTGATCAATTTCATATGGCAAGAGCCGGGAAAAATCTTCAGTTTCTTGATCTTTGGCGTTAGTGGTTGGCATTTACATCTGAATAATAGCATATTAATTATTCTCCCCTATAAGTGTACAGACATTGTCCTGTATCACTGACAGCATTGCACTGCAGGATAAATCTTGAAATGTTCCTTTTGGTGATGAAGGTGATGTCATTTCTTTTCCATGTGTAATTCCCAGCATAGTAGACTGTCTGATTTTCTAATGCAGAATGGCCAATACCAGTTTATTTCAGCTCAATAATGCATAGGATATTTATTTTTACACATTCTATTTTATCATTGCAGACTTTAAATTTTCCTAATTTCATATTTCATACATTCTATGCCCCAGTGTTTTTGGATGTTTACAGCTGTTTCTTCTTATTTTGAGTTGTGCTACATCAGCAACTGAAGGTCCTGAAAGATTGACTTCGTACAGGTCTTTCAGGTAGACTCTATTTTCAAGAGGCAGCTCTTCCCCAGTCGTATTCTGAAAGCCTTCTGACCTCAGATTCTCACCTAAGGTTTTCATTGCCCAACTTTTTAGAATTAGGTCTTGAGGTTCTTCCTCCTAGTCTATCTTAGGCTAAAAGTTTCCCTGTGGGTGACCCTGCTGGTGGTATGTGACATACCACTGATACAGCTTCTAGCATCACAGCAGTATGCAAGCCACCACAGTATGACAAGCTGACATATGAGTGCTAGGACTAACGAATAGATCTTTTTTTAACTTCCAAACTTTTTAAGTAGTAAGAGATGGTGGTTTAGAATCAAAGGGCATGGTTCTATCTTCATTTTAATAAAAACTGGTGTCTTTAATTTTGTTTTCCAAGGGAATGCATTGCTTTTTCTATAAGTAATAAAAAGGTTGGAGAAAAATTGAAGAAAAAGCGAAAGATCAGAGAGGGTAATTAAAGGCTGCTGGTGTTGAAGGGAACGCCTTAAAGAAGCAACTGCATAGAGTTAATGCTGGAAAACAATATTTAAAAAATGGCATTTGCAGATAATGGTCATAAAGGTTTTGTAAAAATACTCAAAGTAAATTTTGTGTATTTTCTTTTTTCATTGAAATACACTGTTATGTTATTTTAAAATAAATTGATCTGAAGTTGAAAACTGACAAGCTAGTTTAAATATAACAGATTTGTAAATGTTTTGAACATTTAAATTGCACCCTATATGGAAAAAGTTTTCTTTTCCCAAGTAAAATAATAAATTTTATTACCTTATTAATTTCTAGACTTTTCATTTTAGTGCCAGAAACAAAGAATTACTCAAAGAACAGAGGAAGCTTGTTAAAAAGGCACAAGAGCCAGCTTGAAGGGCCTTCCAGTGGTCAAATGGTGGGTACTTTCAGTACAAAATATGTGATGATAGTAACAGATGACAGCACATAAAACGTAAGAACCTGTGAGGGAACACGTAGATGGGAAGAAGGGAGAGTCCTCCTTTACGGGAGAACTAATACTTGCTGAATAGTATGAAGCAGTGAGGGAATGAAAGAACCCTTTCAAAATTCAAAATTTCAAAACCCCCTAAAAAGGTTGTTGGTAAATTAAAAAAACTTCATAACCTGTGTTCATTTCAGCTGTAACAACACAACACGGAGGCCTGGCTCTGGTCTGGAGAAGACAGCCTGCAGATACTGCTCTAGTCCCGTATTGCTAGCTTTCTCGCACATTAATAACCACATATGAAAACTTCTGAAAATCAGATCATAAGAGGGGTAACTGTTAGTTACTATACACAGTTTTATTATATCTAACCCCCTGGCTATACATAATTATTAGAAATAACGTGTTACTTAAAAAAAACAGCAACAGACCTTCTACCTGTGGCCTAGTGCTATAAATAAGAGCTTTAATCTAGATATCTGCTACATTTCTCATTCCACTTAAAATAGAATATCTGATAAATGCTGTGTTTCCTTACTGACAATTTTATCTCTCTGAAGAGTGAGCAAAGGTTGAAACTGCTCCTTTAGACAAATCGCACACAAAAAGAAAACACGAAATAGAAGGTGAGGTGGAAGTGGCAGAAACATTTAGATAGTAATCTTACCATTAAGCTGATTGAAATAGCTGTGAAAGGCAATATTCATCACTGTCAGGCTTGCACAGGAACCTTTAGGAAGGAACATTCTGAAATCTTAAGAGAAATTTTTAGTTTTATCCCGTCACGGGAAATTTATCTCTCTAAAAACATGCATTTGTGATGTATTGCTTTAAAATGTGTCAGGCTCACCATCACTTAAAAATACCTAAAGTTATTAGCCAGATTCTTCAGACACTGATCTGTATAGTCTAGGCTGATATTTCATCTGTATTTCTCATTAGCACATTTTACCCATAAATACTATCAGTATCCCATGTTACACAAATGCATACAAATATAACTGTAAATTCATGACGTCTCTGTCCAGGTGCTTTAGATTTCCAGTTCTCTAAGGTTGTGCTTTGTGTATCTTCACATCTGGAAACTTCCTCTGCTTGGGATGTTTTCCTACTTTAACCCTTCTGACTGCTAAATCCCTTTTTCCCCCTTCAATATTTTGATTTCTGTCCATATAAGAAGTCTTCCACATTCTAAGAAGCAGTTAGTCACATCACTTTCTTTTTCCCATTACAATTTCTGAATGCCTTTCTCAAGAATGTCACATATCTTACCTAAGAATTTAAACCAACTTCTTATATATGCGACTATGGCTGATTTTACAAATGTTTTCATGTTGAGTACTCTGACTTTGTTCCTCTGTAACTTCCCAATGATATTGTGATTGACAGGGTGAAGCTGAATGAATGTTTGTTGAAAGTGAGGATCAAAATTTACATGCTAACCATATATTCACTAAAATATAATCTTCACAAAGAAATAGAACAGTGCATAGTACTCACTTGGTGAGTAGTAAACATGATTGTAATAAAAATATGTTGAATATTCACAAATGTTATCAAAAAGAGTAAAAAAAGAGTTGAACATCTATGCAGACCAGGAGACTCCTAAATGGAATGTTCCAGTGAGCTCAGATTTTAAGAGATCAAATTCAGAAGCCTAACTGGGACAAAAAGAAGAGAGAGTTTACACTATACTGCAGACTTTTGACAGGAATTGTGGTCCCAAAGTAATTAAATCATATGACAAATACTAAGAACAATTTGCAAAGTCTTGAAATGTTTTGTTGTTTACCTCAATGTCATGAAAACATTATGCTAGGCTTTAAAGAATCAGACGTGAATTTTTGTAATTGTGTTGGTGCTGAAAATAAGTTTTAGAAAATCTAATAAAAATAGAAAAAGGGAAGAGAAATAAACAAAAGCATAAAAAAAAAACAAGAACAGAGGAGTAAAGGAGGAACTGATGGGTAAAAGAGAAAACACATAGCAAGACACTAAAGACATATCTAATTATGGGAATAATTACACAAACTGTAAATGCCGCAATAAAAGGGTAAATTGTAAACAAACAAACAAAAACAACCTAATAACCCAAACCCAAACCAAACCTACTGCTGTAGAGTCCGATTCTGATTCACAGAGACCCTATAGCACAGAGTATAACTGCATTGTAGAATTTCTAAGGAGTACCTGGTGGATTTGAACTGCTGTCATTTTTGTCAGCAGCCATGGCACTTCAACACTATGCCAACAGGGTTTCCAGGCTAACAACATGCTTATAAAAAGACACGGATAAGTTGAACACAAGAATACAGAAAAGCTACATTATGTAGGAATTAATGAAAATGTCTAAAAAAGTAAACTTCAAGTAGACAGAATTACTAGCAATTAAGAACACATATAATGTACAATTTATGTCAATTCAATAGGAAAATATAACGATCCACGTTTTTTTAGTGGAAAAATAGAAAGTTTGAGGTATTTGATTTTATTATAGTAATAAAATGAAATGCAGTGGTACATGTAACATGGATGCTTATTTTTAACCTAATTCTGAGTTAGATAGTCTGTAATTCCATTTGTATATTCTTCAAAAATAGGTATACTTAATTACAGTATCAGGAATGAAGACAGTAATTGACTTCAAATGCGAGGGTGACAGACGCACAGAGAATATGGTGTCCCTGCATTGCTGGTGATTCATTCTGAATGGTGATCCCATAAGTATGTTCCCTTTGTGATATTTCACCAAGATATCCATTCATGAATTATGTTTCTTCACATAAGCCTCAAAGATTTAGTCTTATAAAGTTAGTGTGCAAATCATAAAATATTGAAGATTTATTTATAAAAAATATGAAGTATCAGAAGTAACATTAACCCTTCACATCAAATGCATGTAACAAGAATGTTTATATTTAAATGGTCACTGGCCAAAAAGAAAAAAAGGCTTAAAATTTTTAGCAAACAAAATAAAAAAGTCAAGCATAGTCAGCTACTATATCTACAGTGTTCACAAGTTGAAGACAAACTAAGTCTTAATATAGCAGAAATAACCTTGATTCAGAGGCCAGAGAGAAAATTCTTATCTAGTCTCAAAAAACAGAAAAAGCTACAAGGAAATGAGTATTATTTTCAACAATAACTTTAAAGTAAATACAGGAATAAAGGTTCCAAAATTCATAGCTCAAGTTATTAAAAAACAAAAACTATATTTAAGTGATATTTTGAGATCTAAGTAAAAATAACAAGATAAAATATATTTTTTAGAAAAGCTGTTTTGGCTTATCTAAAGAGGTATTTTAATATGTCAGTAGGGAGAATTGAGCATAATGTTCTTTTTACCCAGCATTTCTCAGCCTTCACTGTCAAGGTCACACTCTCTAACAAGTAGTTGGAATACAGCTATTTTTTGATGCCAGGACCATATGCTACCACATCAGTTAAACAGGAGGTAAGACAAACTTCCCCTGTGAAATGTGGAGTCTAACAAGGACAGGTGCCTCATCAGAAGGCCACCACGTATGCCTGCAGAGGTGGACCAAGACAGTTTCTGTCAATGTCTTCCTCAAAGAGTAAAAGCTTCAGGTCTGTTCTAGCATATAGATATGTGTATATGAACAGGTGACAGTGTCCCTAAAGTTCTGTGAAGTAGAGGATGACTGTGAAAGTTTTATCTAAAACTGTATCTGTTAATGCAGCGTCTCTTCATCCACTGACACCACACAATGAGCAGTTCCTAATAGCATTTACTGTGTTGCTCTCCTGGCTAAGAGTTTTATATACTATTCCGTAGTATTTGCTGAGTAATGCAAAGAACCCAGTAGTGAAGACAGTAACAGTAGTCACCAGACAATAAACATCAGTGTGCATGTACTGTGCTAAAATGTGTTCATAATTATTGCCCAATCCAATTTTCCCAATCCATTAAAAGAATTGTCTTATTCATACCTATTATACACATGAAGAGAATTAAAGTTTAGAGTGATTATTTATACAGCTCGTTAATTCAAGAACTAAGATTGGAATCAAGGGCTCTGTGATTAAGTTTATGTTCTTGTCACTTAAACAAAAGCTATTGTCACCATTTAGTTGTTGAGACAAATCAAGTTTAAAAAGATGCCATAAACAGGCAAAACAAAACCCTCAAATGAATTTCAGCTCTAGCAACCCAATAGGACACAGTAGAACTACCTCATAGGGTTTTACAGAGTGACCAGTAGATTTGAACTGCTGACCTTTTGGTTAGGAGTCAAGCTCTTCTCCACTGTGCTACCAGGGATCCCAAACTGGCTAAACCGCATACAAAAGGGGGCAGAAGCCAAAACAAAACACATGCAAAGCAGTAGTAAATCCAACTCTATTTGACATTCCAATTTTTATAGCAGGGATGTGAAAAGCCTTTTTAATTTGCCCATATACATTGGATTGGCTATATACACTGTAGGTCTCCAGGCAAGTACAATCTGCAACATATCATAAATATGTTTTATAGTGGAACCCCTTTTATTTTATACCTATTGACACTCTTGTAAATAATATGCATGGTGAACATGCACACACATGCTTGATAGCAATGACCGGTTTTTCATGACCCTGATCATCTAGATATCTAACTCATGACCTATTGTCTATTTGGGGCATTGCCGGCTCTACTTGGTTTGTGAAATGAATAAACCTAGGTAACCTTCGAAGGAGACTTGGTGGGAAAAAATGGTTAAGTGCTTGACAGTTAACCGAAAAGTTGGCAGTTAAAAAACCCACCCAGAGACTCTGAAGGAGAAAGATCCTGTGATCTGCTTCTTAAAGACTGAAGCCAAAAAGCTCTACTCTGTCCAATGGAATCACTGTGAGTTGGAATCCACTTGACTTGCGACTAACACCAGGTGACCTTATGAAGTAGGCAGACGGATGCGCA
Organism: Heterohyrax brucei; assembly: GCA_028571685.1. Lineage (NCBI taxonomy): Eukaryota > Metazoa > Chordata > Mammalia > Hyracoidea > Procaviidae > Heterohyrax > Heterohyrax brucei. Next base: position 95,629,964 of record CM053146.1, read on the forward strand.
GCTAAATGAGTTAAGAAAAAAAGAAGCACTATTCCTCAAAAAACTGGTAAATAAAAGAACACTTTTACTAAAGGAAAAACGTTTTGGACTTCTAGTACATTTAAACTTCACTTAGTTGTTTTTAAATTTTAGTAATAATCAGATAAATTGAGGAGATGTTATTAACTAGTGGATTTTTTTTTTTAAGCTAGAAGAAATTAATCGAGTTAACTTTCCTAACCTGAAATTTATCCTAAGAGACTATCAGTCTGCCTACCTCTCCGAGGAACGAGGAGCTGTAGCTGTGTCCACTTGCTCCTGTCACTCTCGGTACAGCAGAGGCTCAGGGAAAAGAGGAAGATCCTCAGTGAGACGAACTGACACAGCGGCTGTGACAGTGGACTCAAATATCACAATGCTTTGGAAGACCGGACAGCTTTGTTTCGTTCTATTGTACATTTTATGGTCCACTCTAATGTTCCCAATATATTAAAAGAATTGTCCTATTCATATCTATTATACATATGAGGAGAATTAAAGTTTAGAGTGATTATTTATACAGCTCGTATAAATATGCTATGACTTGACAGCATCTAACAAGAAGAATGTAACACTCCCAAGAAAAGTGTTAGCATGGATCATCTATGCAGAGACCTAATGGAGCTATATTGCAAATATATTTTTCAATCTAAGGAAGAAGTAGCATGGAAGGTGTTTCTATTTCTATTTGTTTAATGAATTTCACCAGAAAAGGAAGTACTTGACAGAACTAATCATTTTCTTATTTCATGTTCTGGTTTTGATCTAAATAGCTGAATCACTTTAAGGCATTTATTCTTTGTCGTTTGGGATTCTAGTAAACATGTATACCCATGTCTATTACCAATACAGTTTCTGATGGCAAGTTGAATGAGCAGTCTCAGTACATAGACTTCCAAGCCCTTGTGCCTCGTGGATTACAGAGGAGGTAATATAGAGATGCTGAGCATCCATGTCAAGAATATAATTAGTAGTCTAGTTACCTTTTCTTGGAAGAATCAGAAAAAATGAGTTTTCAGAAGTATACGACATAGATATATAGCCAGCCAGCCAAGTGCTGTCGACATATAAGTCACGTACAAATTTAAGTAAAACAGCATGTCCTGAAAAGGTATTGAGGAATATTCAACTTCTTTACAAATTCAAACAGATAACAGGAAGGAAACGAATAGTGTGCCATGAGAAGAAGTCATAGAGAAAGGTTTCTCAAGAGATATTTAAAGTGAGACGTAAAAGGTTAGCAGAAGCCAATTATGAGAAAAGTAGGGTGAACTTATTTTCAGGCAGAAAGAATAGTGTGTATTAAAAAAAAAAAGTTAGAAAAGTAGCTGGAGACTTGAAAAAAATCCTTGTGGATGACACACAATCAGCAGGGCGTGAGCAGGGCGGCCAGGCTGGAGCGGTGACACAGGATGCCTGTTAGCTCACATAAAGAGACAGATATTAGTTGTAAGTGGAAAAGGAAGCCATTGAACGGCTTTAGGCAACACTGGAACAAAGCAATTTATTTTTTTAAAATTATTACCTTGGTAGCTGTGTGAAAACTGGAATGGAAAGTAGTGAGATAATTAAAGCTGAGCAACCACGTAGGAAATTATTGCAGTGCCTCACTTGAAGAATGACGGCAGTCATCACTGGTAGTGCAGAAGAGGGGGGTGATTCACGTGTGTTTGTGTGTAAATACAATGAAAAATGAGTTAGATGGAATAGATTAGAGGCGAGGAGTAAGCTAGACTAAATGTCAAAAACGCCTTGGGACTGACTTGCACAACTTGGTGGTTGGTGGTTTCATTTACTGATTGGGACTAGTCTTTGGAAGGTATTATGAAATGGCAGGGGAGAAGAGACGAATCAGCTGTAGAGCATAGTTGTATTAAGCATGACATATTTTAAAGAAAACCAAGTGGAGATTTCTAAAGCCAAATTGTGTATGGTGTACAGTTTATAAGGGGGATTTAGGCTATTGAGAGGAAATGAGGAGAGTTTTCTCTTTCTGTTATATGATTGCATGTATTTCTAAGCAATTTGTTTTTTAAAATATAGTATAAATGGCACAATCTAACATAATACATTATAATGTATACATTATTTTAGGTCTTATCAGTGAGGTACTATACTATGAGTATAATGTCAAACAGGAAGAGGAGAATTTGCTAAGCTTTGTGATAGCTGCTTTGCTTCACTTTTTTCCTTCTCTCAGTAATATATACAATAAATTATTCATATTTTACATATGAAAAAACTGAGATTAAGCTGGTTAATTAAATTGCCCAAGATCAGTTTATAAGTGGAAGAAGCAGGTTTTAAGCTGGATTTTTTGTGAATAAAATCATAGTTTAAATACATATTTTTCCATCTGTACTCAAAGATGGCTTAAGAAATAAAAGTAAAGTCAATCCAGAACAGAGGTAAATACAGTAATGTTACTGTAAGAAGAAATGTAAATACAGTTGGTACAGCAAACTCCCTTCTCCTTAGGAGCTATGGCTCTGAATCCTTCATTAGACCAGTTGAAGAAAATGGGATAAGACTTAAGCAGACTTTCCATGAATGTTCAAACATGAGTATTTTCTTAAAAGTTCTAATTTATTTACCTTTTCACACTGTATAGGAAGGTTGATTACCATGAGAAGGAGAAAAAAAAAAGAAAAAAGGAAAGCTGCACCTTGATAGCCATTCCTTACTTCCAACACAGAAATTTGGTATTTTGGGGCTTAAGATATTCCTTAAGGTAGGAATTAGCTATCTGATCAAAATTCTAGTCTTGTTTACCATTCAAATTATCTGGAAGGCTGGTATTTGCTGTCCCCACTTTTTTTAAAAACAGACTAAGGGCAGTGAGAAACGCTATCGCCTCAGAAGGTTTTTCCAAAGTGTGAGTATGCATTTGTTTACATAGCAAAGGATTTTGTTCAGTTAGTTTACATGACGTAGTCTCATTTGGAATATGAAGTGTTTTGTTTTCCTTCCCTATCTTTTTCTGGACACTATGGGAAAACAGGGTTGTTGTATGAATATCCTAGAGATATCCCTTTGTGTTCTTGCTGAAAGATGAAGATAATTTATTCTCTTTCTGAGTATATGATGACAAATTCTAAAGGTGCCATTTGAAATATTTTCTACTGTGTAGCACAAAGAAGTTGATGTATAGCACTTTGGTGTACAATTGCTCTGCCTTTGTATTTCAGTTAGCATCTGGAGTAGCTAAATATTGAAGGCATTTTAAATATTGCAATTGTTTTAGAAATAAAAAGCCAATTATTTTATTCTTTCTCACTGTCTATGGGAAAAACATTTAGGAATACTAAAATTTTAGAGTTAAAATTATGTAATATGAAACGGTTTCTTTTTACTTTGAATGAAGGAGGGAAAGGAGAAATAAGATGAAGACAGCTGATCTCATTTCTTGTATTATATACATATGTATTTAAGAGATTATATAGGCAACATCTTGTAATTAATAATTTTTTTCCATTTAACGAATGATTTAGTATAGTTCACAAAGATTAGACAACTAAAGAGAGAGCTGAAAAAATTTGTAAGGAAAGGGTTTGTGTAAATCTTACAACAGTTTCTGAAACCAAATAGCCTTCTTAACATACTCATGAATTACTGAGAATGTCAAAAGTTTCTTATTTACTCTTTTCATATTCTTGAGGATCTGCTGACAATTCACAAGTTTGCAAGCCCTGAAGTGCAAGCCCTGAAGTGTAAAAGAAAGTAATCAGAATTGTGCTCATTTGAAAAACAAATTCTTACTGTGATTCTATAATACTATTTTAAATAAAACACAAATAAGTCTTAGAAGAAATTTGAACCAGAATGCTCCCTAGAAACGTAACAGTGATATTCCATTACATAGATACATATTCTTTCTTTTACACTGTCTTCGTCATCTAGTGCCACCGTAACAGAAACACCACAAGTGAATGGCTTTATCAAAGAGAAATTTATTCTGTCACCATTCAGTTGGCTACAGGTCCGAATTCAGGACATCAGCTCCAGGGAAATGCTTTCTCTGTGGGCTCTGGAGGAAGTTTCTTGCAGTCTATCTTCCCCTGGACTGAGAGCTTCCAAAGGACATACTCTGCCTTCAGCACTGCTTTTTGGTAGTAAGAGGTCCCCAACTCTCTGCTTGCTTCTCTTTCCCTTATACTCCCAGAGACTGGGTCAACACATAATACAATGTTACTTTGCACTGAGTCCTGTCTTAAGCCACAGCTGTTGCCCAACCTCCTTCACTAACATCCTAGAGGCAGGATTTGCAACATAAAATAAAATCACACAGTATACCACGAATCAGGCCCAGCCACACTTATATGTACATTTCTAGCAGGACATAATTCAATCCATCTCTCTCTCTGTCTATCTCTCTCTCACACACATAACCCAGACCAAACCCACTGCTCTTGATTCCGACTCCTAGCGACCCTATAGGACACAGTAGAGCTGGTCCATAGAGTTTTCAAAGTGTGCCTGGTGGATGTGAACTGCCCACCTTTTGGTTGGCAGGCATAGCGCTTACTCACCATGCAAAACAATGTTTATACACACACTGTTATACAATCCTGGCTGTTCTCTGTAATGTGACACCACACTCCTCCTTTCCACTCCGGATTTCGTGTATTCATTCAACCAGCTCCTGTCCTTTTTTGCCTTCTCTTCTTGCCTCTAAATAGGAGCTGCTCATTTAGTCTCATGTATCTGAACTAAGAAGCACACTCTTCACGAGCATCATTTTATGTCTCCTAGGTCAGTCTAATCTTTGTCTAAAGAATCGGCTTTGGGAATGCTATCAGTTCTGGTTTAATAGAGGGTCTAGGGGCCATATCTTCTGGGGTCCCTCCAGTTTCAGGCAGTTCATTAAGTCTGGTCTTTTTAGTACAATTTGAGTTACGAACCCTACTTTTGTCTTGCTACATCAGGGACTCGAATGTCTTCTCTGCCCCTGCCTGTGCAGCCGTTGGTGATAGCTGGGCACCGTTTAATTCTGCTATTCTCAGGCTAATGGAGCCTTTGTGGGAGGCAGAACATTTTCTTAATAAACTTTGCTATGCCTTTTGACCTACATGTCTCTGAACTCATAGTCCCCAGACCTCTGCTCCTGCTACTATGTCTCGCAAAGTGTTCAGTTGTATTTAGGAAACTTGTCATCTTTCAGTGTAGTCCCATGGCAATGACTTCTCCTGTATTCTGTTTTTTTCCCCTCCTGTCAAGTTTGGCTAGCAAGGCTGATCAAGGACACTTGGAAAGGATAGTTACAAATACAGTTTGTTCCTGGCAGTTGTGATGTAAATATAACAGTTCTTTCCTGACAGTTGTGATGCAGATGTGGCGGTTTCTCCAGCTGGTGAGCCATGACCACACCTGCAGCCACCTGTCAAGAATGGCCTAGAAATGACCTACCCCTTATTTCCATCCTATCTTCATATTATTATCATACTCTTTGGGAGGGGACCCATCATGAGACTGCTGACATGTGACCCAAAATTCGATCCTGGAGTTACCTCATCACAGGAACCGGGAACCACACCATTATCCCCTCCTTTACCAATACATAAAAGGGCCCCTAAACCTGTATAGGGTCTTTCTCCACTCACGGAGACTAACCCGCTCCCTCTTTGGAACCGGTTTACACTTATTACAACTTCTCTACTATTCACCACTAAAAGGTTTCATCCTCTCCCCTAGGCATAAGGAAAGATTGGGGCCCTAGGGGAAAGGGGGAGCCTGATTTCCCTCCCACTGGGAGATCGGACTTCCTAGCTTGATCTCCCAAACCCGAACAGTCACTTGGGATCTGATCAGTTACGGGATTGTGACACTCTCTTCACCTAAAATAATTACTCACTGTTATCTAGTTAGTGAATACTTCTGTCTATCCCTCCCCAAACTTCTAACCATCAAAGAGTGTTTTCTTCTGTATTCAAACCTTTTCTTCAGCTTTTGCAATAGTGGTCTTATAGAGCATTTGGCCTTCTGAAAATGACTAATTTCACTCAATGTAATGCCTTCCAGATTCCTCCGTGTTATGTTTCCCAGATTCATTGTTCTTTATCATTCCATCATATTCCATTGTGTGAATATACTGCAATACGTTTATCAGTTCATCTGCTGATGGGGACCTAAGTTGCTTTCATCTCTTTGCTACTCTGAAGAGTGCAGCAGAAAAGACAGCTGTGCAAGTTGTGCAGATATCTCTACATGTGATAGCTCTTATTTCTCTATATTATATTCCAAGGAGTAGGATTGTTGGAGAGTATAGTAGTTTTATTTCTAGCTTGTTAAGGAGGCATCGAATTGATTTCCAAAAGGATTGCACGATTTTACATTTCCAGTCTCTCTACAACCTGTACAATGTTTATCTTTTTTTTCCTTTTTTTTTTTTTTAATCCTAGCTCTACTGGGGTGAGATGATATCTCACTGTAGTTTTTACCTGCGTGTCTCTAATGGGTAATGATTGTCAGCAATTCCTCACGTATCTGTTAGCCACCTGAATGTCTTCCTCGGTGAAGTGCCTGTTCATATCCATTGCCCATTTTTGTAATTTTTTTTTTTTTTTTTTTGGTCTTTTTGCTGTTGGGGTCTTGCAGTATCTCATAGATTTTAGATTTTAAAGATTAGGCATTGATTGGATTTCTTGTAGCCATTTTTTTTCCCCAGTCCTTATGTTCTCTTAATTCTTACCGAAGTCTTTTGTTGTTAGAGTTTGTTTTATGTATTTCAGAGTTCTATCTTTGGGTGTATACTTGTTTATTACCGTAACGGTTAAGTCTTCCTGGTGGATCATCCCTGTAACCATTTTATTGTGTCCTTCTTCGTCTTTTATGGTAGACGCTGTTTTTAGTCTGTTTTATCTGAAATCAGCATTGTCACTGATGCTTTCCTTTAGTAGCTATTTGCTTGATATATTTTTTATCCTTTGATTTTTAATAAATTTACATTTTTGTTTTTAAGGTGTGTCTGTTGTAAACAGTATATTGATGGATCCTGTTTTTTAATTTAACTTTTTACATCCATTCTGTCACTTTCTGTATCTTTATGGTTACATGTAGGCCATTTACATTCAGTGAAATTATTGTTAGGTGTGAGTTTATTGCTGTCATTCTGTAGTGTTTTCTTTTTCTTGTTTGTGGTGCTGACATTTTCTTTGTCCCTCTTACTCTCCTGTGCTAACTTCCTTTGGTTTGTGGATTTCTTTTGTTTTTGTAGATTTTGTTTTTATTGGGACTTTGTTTTTCTTCTTTATGTTGGTGAGTAGTTATGTTAACTGTCTTTGTGGACACCTTGAAGACTACCCTTATCTTACTGTGTTTGAATCAGTCTATTATTTCTTGATATTGCCTGGCCTTCCGCTCCACTAACCAAAAAGCCCACTGCTGTTGAGTTTGGTCTGACTCATAGCAACCCTAGAGTTCAGAGCAGAGCTGCCCCATAGAGTTTCCAAGGAGCACCTGGTGGATTTGAATTGCTGACCTTTTGGTTAGCAGACATAGCACTTAACCCACCATACCAGCAGGGTTTCCTCCACTCCACTAGAAAGTTCTAATGCCCGAAAAAAAAAAAAAAAAAAAAAGAAAGTGTTAATACCATATGTTCCCTTTTCTTATGTTTTCATGTTGTTGACATTTACAGATTAACATCTCTCCTTCCCTGTATAATTCTTTTGGTTTTGGATAGTCCTTGAGAGTTCATTTCTTAGGCTGGCATCCAGCTGGTACAATATGGGGTCATAGATTCTGGGTGTGGTCTGATATTTTTTATTCTCAGACTGAAGGAATTCCTTTAATAATTCTTATAAATGTAGTTTATATTTACATATTCCTTTAATTTCTGTTTCTCTGGAAATGTCCTACACTCACTATCATATTTGAATGAGAATTGTGTAGTGTATATTATTCTTGGTTGGTGACTTTTACTTTCAAGGTTTTATATCCATGACCCCACTGCCTTCTGGCCTGGGTGCTTCCACCAAATCATCAAAAATTAGTCTTACTGTTTCTTCTCTGTGTGTCACTTTTTTTTCCCCCTTAAGCTGCTCTTGGAATTATTTGTCTTCAGTTTTAGCATGTGTAACTATTAGACGCCTTGGTGATTTTCTTCCAGGGTCTATCCTACATGGGGTTTGTTGAGCTTCTTGGATAGTTAGCCTTTTATCTTTCATGATATTAGGGATGTTTTCTGTCAGAAGTTCTTCAGTGATCCTCCTTATGATTTTCATTTTTCCCCACTCTTTGAGAACTCTGATCACTTGTACATTTTGCTTTTAGTTGTATTGCACATATTTCTCAATGGTTCTTCATTGCTCTTTTTTTCTGACTTTTCCTCATGCAGAGTTATATCCCAGTGTTTGTCTTCAATTTCACTGATCCCTGTGCTCCATCATTTCAGATTTGCTCTCAGCCCTTTTATGATACTGTCCATTTTTGAAATCTTTTTGTTTAATTTTTGGATTTCTAATTGTTATTTTTGTGTAATTTCTAGTTACGAGTTTATTTTGATATTTTGTTCCTGTATTGTTTTCCTGAATTCTTTCATGAATTTGTCTGCCTGTGAATTTGTGTTTTTTCCTCATTTGCATCTGCTTTTTGCTTCAACTCTTACATAGCTCTGAGTATCAGAAATTTGAGTTCCCTGTCAGGTAATTCTAGTGCCTCCAAACCATGGTGATGTTGTAATTAAAAGCTATGGCTGCTAACCAAAAGGTAAGCAGTTTGAATCCAACAGGCACTCCTTGGAAACCTTATGGCACAGTTCTACTCTGTCCAGTAGGTTGCTATGAGTTGTCACATTCTTGTTGGAAACTTTTTTTCTTTTACTGGTATGTCATGTGGTGTTATATTTTGTGCCACTGGCACTTGGCTGGCTTTTTGGCTAGAACCATCCTGTTTTACATTTTTACATGTTTTGATATTGTTTACTGTCTTCAAGACATTTAGTAGTTATTTTCTTTGTTTATTCTTTCTAGGTCTGTTTGGTTTGTGCTGTTATTTTATTTATTTATTTTTTATTTGGTTATGTCAAAGCAGTGTTTGCTTGTTGTGGTCATGATAGTTTTCACCTCCTTATCCAAAGGGCAGGACCAGTTTATGGGGCAGCAGGGCAAGTCCAGCTGAAGGTGAGCACCTAGGAAGCGTCGTTTGTCATATGTACTAGAACTTACAGGGTAAGACAGGAATCAGTGATGGAAAGGTTCCAGTAAACTGTGTCTTTGCTACCTAAGAGTATGATGTTCAGCTACTAGTGCAGGTCAGCATAAAGGAGACGGAAGGTTGTGATGGGTGAAGCTACAATGACTATGTAAAAGAAGAGAGAGAGAGAGAGAAACAGGAGCCAAAAACAAGGAAAGAGAGTGCTAAGGGAGCTTGTCTCTGGAGTAGAGAGATAAGAAACCAAAAAATGGAAAAGAAAAAAAAAAAAAGAGGAAAAGGAAAAGAACTAGATAAAATTTGCAGAAGAAAAGAAAGGCATCTAGGTGTTCCACTAGTACTGCTGTGCAAACTTGGATTTCCTGCACTTCCTAGCCAGCTGAGTCACTGCAGCTAATCAGAGGGCCCCACAGATACAGCAGTGGGCAGAATAAGAGGGGGAAAGCACGTATCATTGATTACCAGGTTCTTTGTTTTCTGGAATTTCCATTAAGCTGCATTCCCGTGTTCCCTGTCGGCCTCATCTCCAACAGGAGTCCCAGGTGGCCTGTCTGTTCTGGGTCAGCTGAACGGGGACTTAGCCTGTGTCTTCGCTCACTCTCTGTTCTCAGTGTTGTTCCGTTCAGTGCTTGACTGACATCTTTATTTTTCATTTGAAAGTTTTGGTTCTAAGGCTGATGTTTGTCTCTGTTTTACTTAGTTTTTAGGGTTTTTGCTGTGGAAGGACAGCATGATGCTACTGTCTATGGTGTCACGTTGGCCAGAAGTCTTCACATTTTCCTTATCTATTTGCAGGTTAATGGATATTTGTCTGTTAGTTTGTTGCAGTATGGTGGCTTGCATGTTGCTGCAATACTGGAAGCTTTGCCATTAGTATTTCAAATATCAGCAGCCTTACCCATCATGGGCAAATTTTAGAAAAAATTCCAGACTAAGACACATAAAGAAGAAGGATATGACTATGTACATCACATAATAACATAATAAACAAAAAAAAGATAAGTGAAAACCTTAAGGATAGTAGCAGAACATTGTGTCAAATACTGTTGGAAAATGGGTCTCTGAGATAGGAATACACTCAAAATAGGACTGGAGAAGAGATGCCTCCTCAAAGTAGACCTTAATCAACTAAAGCTTTTGGCACTTCTTTTGCTGATATTGCATGACTCATAATGAAAACAAACAGCTACAAACATCCATTAGTAATCAGAAGGTGGACTGCAAGAAGTTTGGATAAAGAAAAAATGGAAGTCACTGAAAATAAAATGTAATGCTTGCAAATAAATATCCTAGGCACTAGCAACCTGAAATGGACTGATATTTGCCATTTTGCGTCACATAATCATGTGATCTACTATGCCAGGTATGACAAATTATAGAGTAACAGTGTCGTACTCATCATCAAAAAGAATATTTCAAAACCTAGTTTCAAATACAATGGGGTTAGTGATAGCATAATATCTATATGCCTACAAGGAAGACCAGTTAATACAACTATTATTCCAATTTACATACCAGTTACTAATGTAAAAAAAAAAAATGGAAAAATCTTATTAACGTTTCAGCCTAAAATTAATCAAACATGGTGATTGGAATGGAAAAGTTGGAAATGAAGAAGAAGGATCAGTAGGTGGAAAAACAAGGTTTTGGTGATAGAAGTGACCCTGGTGGGTTGCTTGGTGTAATTTTAAGAGATGAATGACTTCTTCATTTAAGTACCTGTTTTCAACAATGTAACTGGTGACTATAAACATGGATCTCACTGGATGGCATATACAATAATCAAATAGACTACATCTGCGAAAAGAGACAATGGAAAGCTCAATATTATCAGTCAGAACACAGCCAGGGATCAACTGTGGAACAGATCATCAGTTGCTTATATGTAAATTCAAGTTGAAGCCAAAGAAAATTAAACCAGTTCCACAGAAGCCAAAGTCTGAACTTGAGTCTAGCACACATGAATTTTAGACACCAACTCATGAAAAGACTCAAAGCACTGAACACTAATTACTGAAGATCAGACAAGTTGTGGGATGACATCAAGCAGGCCTTCATAGATGAAGAATGCAAAAGCTTGTTAAAGACATGGAAAAAAGGAAAGACCAATATGGATGTCAGCAGAGACTCTGAAACTTGGTCTTGAATGTCGAGTAGCTAGAAGAAATGGAAGCAATGATAAAATAAAAGAGAGGGACAAAAAAGTTCAAAGAATGGCAACAGAAGACAAGGTAAAGCATTAAAATGAAATATGCAAAGACCTGACATTAGAAAACCAAAAAAGAATATGTTCAGTATTTCTCAAGCTGAAAGAACCGAAGAAGAAATTTAAGCCTTGAGTTGTAATATTGGAGAATTCTATGGACAAAATATGGAATGACACACAAAACATTAAACAAAGATAGAAGAAATACACAGAGTCAGTGTATCAGAAAGAATTGGTCAACATTCACCAGTTCCAAGGAAGTGGCATATAATGATTAACTGATGGTATTGAAGGAAGAAGTGCACACTGCACTGTCAAAGAATAAGCTCCAGGAATTGATGGAATATCAACTGAGGTGTTTTAACAGATGCAGCCCTGGAAGTTCTCACTTACCTGTCCCAAGAAATTTGGAAAACAGCTACCTGGCCAATGCTCAGGAACAGCTCCAAATATGTTACCATTCAAAAGACAGATGAATGTGGTAATTATTGAACAGTGTCATTAATATTACACACAAATAATAGTTTGCTGAAGATAATTCAAAACTTTTGCAGTGGTATATCAACAGAGACCAGCCACAAATTCAATCTGGATTCAGAAAAGGATGTTGAACGGGGGATATAATTACCGATATCAGATCTTGGGTGAAAGCAGAGAATACCAGAAAGATATTTATCTGTGCTTTATTGTCCATGCCAAAGCAGTCTAGTGTATGGATCACAACAAATTGTGGATAACATTGCAAGGATTGGGAATTCGAGAGCTCTTAATTTTATTCATATAAAACCTGTTCTGGAAGAGATCCATATTTATGCCTATTCCAAAGAGAGATGATTCAATCGAGTGCAAAAGTTACTGAACAGTATCATAAATATCACATCAACATAAAAAATTCTCACAACTTGACCAATAAGCAACATCATAAGCAAAGAGTGAGGCTGTCAAAGATTTCCTTTAACTTGGACCCACAATCAACACCCATGGAAGCAGTAGTCAAAAAATCAAAAGGCACATTGCATTGGGAAAATCTGCTGCAACAGACATTTTAAAGTCAAAAAGTCTCCTTGAAGATTAAGGTACAACTGACCCAAGCCATGAAACTTTCAACTGCATCATGTGCATGTGAAGGCTGGAAAATGAATACGAGAGACAGAAGAACTGACACCTTTGAACTGTGGTATTAACAAAGAGTATTGAATATACACTGTACTGCCAAAAGAAGAGAAAAACGTGTCCTGGAAGAAGTACAGACAGAATGTTCCTTAGAACATGCTGAGAGTACATCTTGCATATTTTGGACATTTTGTCAGGAAGGATCAGTCCCTAGAGAAGGGCCTTATGCATAGTAAGGTATAAAGAATCAGAGAAAATAGGAAGACCCTCAAAGAAGATGGCTTGACATGGTGGCTGCAACAGTGGGCTCAAGGATAACAACAATTGTGGGGATGGTGTGGGAATAGATAGTGTTTTGTTTTGTTGTATGAAGAATTATTATGAATCAGAACCAATTTGATGACACCTAATGAAAACACAAAAACAGAGGCAGTCATTTAACACAGAGAGGGATATTGCATACTCTAAAATTACAAAAGGTGTGTGTTAGGGTTGTATCTTTTACTGTACTTATCCCAGCTGTATTCTGAGGAAATAATCTAAGAAGCTGGACTATCTCAAGAAAAATGGGATATTAAGATTGGAGGATGGCTCATTAACAACTTGCAGTACACAGCTGACACAAGCTTGCTTGCTGAAAGTGAGGGGGCTTGAAGCCCTTATTCATGAGGTTAAAAAACCATAGCCTTCAGTATAGATTATACTTCAACATAAAGAAAACAAAATCCTTACAGCTGGACCAATAAGAAGCATCATGTTAGAGAAAAGATTGACATTGTCGAGAATTTCATTTTGCTTGGATCCGTAATTGATGCCCTTGGAAGCAGTGGTCAATAAGTCAAATAACATAATGCATTCAACAAATTTAATACAAAAGACCTCTTGAAACTGTGAAAAGGCAAAAACTTGAGAACTAAGGTGTGCATGACTCAAGTCATAGCATTTTCTATTGCCTTATAGTCATGTGAAAGTTAGTCAATGATAAGGGAAGACCAAAGAAGAACTGTTGCATTTAAATTGTGGTGTTGGTGAAGAATATCTAATATACCGTTGACTGCCAGAAGAACAAACAAATCTATGTTGGAATAAGTGCAGCCAGCATGCTCCTTAGAAGTGCGGATGGTGAGACTGTTTCACTTACTCTGCACATGCTTTCAGAAGGTACCAGTCACTGGAAAAAGGTTTAGTGTTTGGTGACATGGAGTAGCAGTGGAAAAGGAAGACCCTGGCTGAGATGGACTGACACAGTGGCTGCAACAGTGAGCTGGAACAGAGCAACAATTGTGAGGATGGTGTAGGACTGACCACTGCTTTGTTTTGTTATACGTGGTGTTTTTATTAGTTGGAGCCAAATTGAGTACACCTAACAATGTATTGATATATCACACTTTGTCGGTCATTACTTATTCAACTTTTGAGTTGTTTCTATTTTTTGTCTATTGGAATAATACTTCTATGATATGAACTTCATTACAAAATTTTGTGTGGATATGTATACACACACACACATCTCCTTTATTCTGGTGGCACAGTGGTTAAAGGCTTGGCTGCGAAACAAAAGGTTGGCAGTTCAATCCACCAGCCGCTCTTTGGCAACCCTAAGGGGCAATCCAACTCAGTCCCGTATTTGGCCAGTGATTATTACCTCAAATTACTCTGGGGTTGTTTCAATACATCCCTGTGTTCTCTGACTATCTCCCTATTTTCTAGCACAAGGTGTGAGGGAGATACTTTTGTCTTGTACTTTTCCTGCCTCTGTCCTGGAATCATATATTTCTCCAGGGAACCTTGTTGCCTTTTAAGCTAGTTTTAAGAATATTAAATATGATCTGTAAATGCAGAGAACTCTAATGGAATTTTCTTTCCAATTTTTCTTACTAAAATCTTTTAGTAAAGTTATTTCCTACCACCCAGTCTAAATTTATCTGTGTCAGAATAGGGCTTCTGACTACTCATTATTTTCCCATTTAGCTTAGACTTACCAACCTGCATTTCAAAAAAAATCTCCCTGAAATATCCATTAGCGCACATCTTTTCTGTGATGCCAGTTTTCAAACCTGTAACATCATGTAATCTACAGGACAAATTTGTCAAACTTAATGTGAGTCAGAACTGACTCGACAGCAGTGGAATAACTAGCCTCTTTCTAAGAGAGTCTTCTGCACCCCATATTGGTGAGTGATGCCTGAGGTCTTAAAAGCTAGCAAGCTGCCATCTGAGGTACACCAAACAGTCCCAACTCATCTGGCAACAGATAATCACTGAGAACAATGAAGACACGAGGCAAAAAGAGCTCAGGAGACAGAAAGACCCACATGGATGAGTGACTGTATCAACACATGACCAGAAGAATGAGATGGTCCCCAGCCACCATGAAAGACAGCCAGAATAGGACATATAAGGTTGAGTCCCTGTGGCAACACGGGTGTAGCTCAGGAACTCTACTAAAAACCACAACTGATGGTCTGACAGCCTAGAGGGCCTGCTGGGAGCACGGCCCCTAGATCTGCTGCTGACCTTGACCAGAAAACACGGCTGAGGTCAACTCTTTAGACAAAAATGGACTGGACTCAGGGACACAGTGTGACCATATGGTGTGTGTACTTCATGGTCTCCTCATATACAGGATGCTGTACTATTGGTCTCTTTCTAGGTGGAAGAGAGGAGGGCAGATGGTAGGGGACAGGAGATTGTTAAGAGGATACGACAAGTATAGAATGAAAAGCAGGAGTCTGTTGTCACTGGGCAAGGAGAGCAGAAGGAGCTGCTGACAGGCAGGCACGCAAAATTAATTTGAATTGTACACTTTCACTTAATCACAATTAAAAAATTGTCAAACAATAGGTGGCAAACGGAAGCTAAAACTTCAAAAAGATGAATTTTATTCAAGAAAAAATAATCAATGCATGTTCTGTACATGGAGAAATTCAGCCTATAACTTTATTTTCTTTATAAATTACTGGTTTTGTGGAATGGACTACATAAATATATTTACTTAAGTAATACAAACAGACCACGTAAAAACATATAACATAAACTTGGAAAAGAATGGAAATATGTTAATAAGGTGTGGAAATTTTGCCACACCTAAAGAAGTTATTAAAATGTAGAGGTGTCTATAATACATTCATATTCTATAAAACTTATGATTTTAAAAATTCTTCTTTAAAGAAATACAGTTACATTGCTGGTGTCCTTCAGGGCTCTTTAAAGTCACTTTGACAAGCTAAAGTTGGGAACTTGTTTATTTTACACTTGACTTATTTTTGAATTTCGTTTTAGTTATTTGACCTGAGGTTTGAGGTAGTCATTTCAGATCGATAGTTTTTTTCCAGAAAGAACATTTTCTTCTTCATTTTGGAGTGACTGTTATTTTCTAGTATGACTTGTACAGTTTAAACTAACAAATATAATTAAATTTCTCTTTCTAAAGGAATTTTGCATTTTTTTCTTCAATTACATTTGATGGTAGCAGGCATTTATTGGACATGAAACTCTAATGACAATTGTTGCTGCTATTGTTGTTCATTCTCATAGCGACCCCATGTAGAATAGGACAAAACACTGCCTGGTTCTGTGCTACCTGTGCAATCGTTGTTATGTTTGAGCTTATCCTGTCAAAGGTCTTCCTTGTTTTCGCTAACTCTCTACTTTACCAAGCATGATGTCTTCTCCAGGGTCAGGTCCCTCTTGACAACACAACCAAAGTACATGTGGCAAAGTCTCTCCGTCCTCAATTCCAAGGAATAATCTGGTTTTATATTTTCCAAGACAGATTTGTCCATTCTCCTGGCCAAATCAAAACCCACTACTGTTGATGCAATTCAGATATTTGTCTCCCACACTGCAATTCAAAAGTATCAATTCCTTTTTGGTTTTCCTTAGTCATTGTCCAGTTTTCATGTGCACAGGAGGTAATTGGAAAGTCTCATGGGTTGGGCCAGGCATGTCTCAGTCTTCAAAGTGGTATCTTTGCTTCCTAACACTTGAATGCAGTCCTAGGCAGCATATCTTCCCAACGCCCATCGTTTGATTTCTGGACTCCAGCTTTCATCAGCAGTGACTATGGAGCCAAGTAAAATCAAATCCCTGAGAATGCCAATCTTTTCTCCATTTATTGTGATGTTACTTATTGGTTCAGTTCTGAGGAGTTTTGTTTTCTTTATGTTGCAGTGTAATTCACACTTAAATGAAGCCTGTAGTCTTTGATCTTCATCATTAAGTGCCTGAAGCTTTTTTTGCTTCCAGCAAGCAAGATTGTGGTATCTAAGTATTTCAGGTTGTTAATGAGTCTTCCAGCAATCCTGATGCTGCATTCTTTTTCATATAGGCTAGCTTTTTGTATTATTTTCTCAGCATATAGATTAAGTATGGTGAAAGGTTACAACCTTGACCCATACCTTTCTTGAGTTTAAACCTGTAGGATCCTCTCTGTCCAGATGATTGTCTTTTGGTCTGTGTACTACATTGCTGAAACTTCGGTAACTGATTTTTTCACATATATGAAAGTTAAAGATATTTCAGAAATAACTATTTAGGATGCTGTAATTACTAGAATAAAACTATATTTTATCAAATCATAAAAAACTAACTTTGAAGAATTTCATTATTTTGGCTTAATTTTTTCTACCAGTTGCTATTCTTTTTTCACTTATAACTTACCAAATCAAACGAAATCTACTGCCGGTCAAGTCAAATCTGACTCATTGCAATGTTATAGGATAGGGTAGAACTTTCCCATGAAGTTTCCAAGGCAATCGGTCTTTGCTGAAGCTGACTGCCACATCTTTCTCCTACAGAGCAGCTGGTGGATTTGAACTGCCAGCATTTGATTAGCAGCTGAGTACTTAACTACTGCGCCATTGGAACTCACTACTCACGACCTACCAAACCCCCTAAAAGACCCCTTTGCCATTGAGTTGATGCTGACTCACAGCGACCCTACAGGAAAGAGTAGAACTGCCCCAGCTAGTTTCCAGGGAGTGGCTGGTGGATTCAAACTGCCAACCTTTTGGTTAGCAGACAAGTTTTTAACCACTACACCACCAGACCTCCAGAATCTAAAAGGGAAAAAATGAAAAAATCTTGTTCTTTAGAGCCACCAGGATAGAAACCCTATGTTAAAATACTAAAGGTGTAACATTAGGCAATCATTAATGTCCTTACAACTAAAATAATAAGATAATATCTACTTTCCAGATAATGATTAGGTTATTGCGGTAGTATGATGTATGAAACACATTGCACATGATATTTGCCTATGCATTCAGATTGTTATTAATCACTATCTTTTATGTGCTGAGAGAGATTTCCTTATGGAGACATTGGCTTTCTCAGGTCCTGTCATGTAACAACATATGCCTGTAATAATAACTTAAAAACTAGTTCTCCATCATGTTTTAGTGCTTATTTTTAACCACTATAAGGTAACACTGTCTTAAAATAAAACTCACGTACATTTGGATAAAAAGAACCGCATTAAAAAATATGTTACCTTAATCACATCTTTAAAGCTTAGCAGTTTTTATTACGTCCTACTTTGTATGTCTTTTTGTAAGATTCTCCAGTTCATATGTGGTTTCTAAAACAGTGCTCACATAGTTGCCAGAGCTAAACTATGTAAAGAAAAGGTCAGACTTCAACAGATAATTCCTGTTTCCATGGAAACAGACTCAAAGCTGTAAGTGCTTATAAATACCTGGGATTCAAAAACTTCATTGCCTTCCTTTGGCAGGTGTACTGATCTAAGCCTTACCTGAGAAACATCCAATTCCTACATTAGTTCTATTTGAGAATTTCAAAAATTGCTACTAACATAGTATCTTTAAGAAGCATCTATTCATCCTAATCAGTGCTACATTTCCTGAAATTAAAAAAAAGGCATAAATCACACTTTTTAATGACAGTTAATCACTTACCTGTTACTCAGACTTTTTCACCTATAGTCAGTCATTTTCGAGGGAGCAGTACTGAATAGTTTAATGCTGCAACCTTGGACGATTTGTTTACACTGTTGTCGAGTAAATCTGCATTTCATATGCCAGCCCTTTACTTGTGTGATTTTAGATACTAACAGGGTAAAATCACTTATGCTGATGCCATGTGAAGCCAAGAAAGAACCACTTAATCAGATCAACCATTAATTAGAAATTGTTTGAGGGTACGTTATTTTAGACATGACTCATTTGATAAAAGAACTGTTGGTAGCAACCCTGCTGGAATTCAGTTGGAGCTTATTTCTGCATTGAATGTTTGCTATTTGGACCAAATTATTCCTGGATGGTTCTGTCTACTTCCACAGTACTATTTTTATTATTAGACCCATATTGACACAAGCCCCTTGGAAAACATTACAAGTAGAAATCCTAATCATTCTATTACAGCCTATTCCTTTCTCATTTTCTTTTTGAAATATTTTTCCTTTTATCTTCTTTTCTTTTCTATCTTTCTCTCTTAAATTTTCCAAATCCTCTTTATGATTTTATACCAATAATTACAATCAATATGAAAAGTTCATAAAGATATAAAAATTATTCATGTGTTCCAACTATGTGTAATTTTACTTTAAGATGGCCTCAAGTTTAACTTTGCTTGATCTGCCTTTCTATAAATTCTCATTAAATACTTCTGAATGAATATCAATAAAATTGAAGTGGAAATAACTCTGAAAATATAAGATTCTGCCAATCATTTTAAGCATCTAGGAGAAATTTTTACTAAAAAGGTTAGTTGAAGGTCAAATGAAAATCAGAATTAGTTGCTTTACAAATGAAAATAGTGTACAAGAAATCATTCAATGCAAGAAGAGAGACAAATCCTCTACTAGCCTACTCCTTGTTTCAGAGATTCCAATTTTGTACAATGAAAAATATGAGCAAATTTCTACCTATCTTAGCTTTTTTCTAATACTTATGACGAAAAAAGAAATACAAACATACACATAAGAAATGAATATACATAAGAAATATACATGTAAATATCAGAAACGTACACACGTAATTTTGGTTGGTGTTTTACCAGAGGTGCAATCTGTTATATCACAATTGTCCTTCTATGGTGACTTCACGTGCAGACTGAGGAAACCCTAGCATCATGACTGAACTGGAATTGGAGATGTACAAGATCAGAAACAGTGTTAAAATTTGTAACAATAGTATTTATAATAATGCAGTAATATTCCAGATAGTGATAAGCATCTAAAAAGAGAGTAGACCAGATTTAAAAAATAATAAAAATACAGAATAAAAGTGATATGACAGTAGAATTCTATAACTTGGATCTCTTCTTTGCTTGGCTAAACCCTGCTTGCGTTTTAAGACCTTGATAAAAATTAAAATTCCTGATGAATTTTTAACTGTTTTTAAAAATATACCATTCAAATTTCTAATATATCACTTATCAGAAGGTAAAGTGAGTCTTGCACATTCAGCTTTGTAACCCTAGCTTCTGCTACCATGCCTATCACAAACTTGTCATTCAGTGCTTGTCTTCTGAGTGTAACTCTATCTTCCAGCTCTTTTTTTCCATTTAAACCAAGTATTTAGAGTTTCAAGATGAAATATTAAATATTAATAAATATTAAAAGAATTGAGGTTAGTTGCTTCCTGGTTTTACAATGGTCTTTCAAAAGATTTGGTTAGAGACATGCTCTTTCTCGCTGCCAAGGTCCCTATGTAAAGTAGATTCAGAGCATAACTAACAGCTCCAAACACTGAGGATATGACATTGAGAAAACTACTTTCTGTGGAGTTCTTTAAAAATATGGTTAAATCTTAGCTAGAGGGACTGTAAATAATTTTTATTAAGTCCTATGTACTAAATGATGCAGAAAACAAAAACAAGAACACTGGCACGCAGTGGTTAAGTGCTACCTCTGCTAACCACAGGTTGGCAGTTCAAATCTGCCAAGCCCTCCTTGGCAAGTCTATGGAGCAGTTCTACGCTGACCTACAGGGTCACTGTGACTCGGGATCAACTTGATGGCAACGGCTTTAAGTTTTGATTTTGGTTATATTATTTATACACACTATTGCCTTTGAAAATATTCTTTTAAAAGGTTTCATGCTTATTAGCTTAACATTTTTCAACACAGTTACTCATATTTTGATCACTTTTTCATTGCTCCTATTGTTCTACTGCCGTAAGTATAGTGGCACAGTGGTTAAGTGCTCAGCTGCTAGCTGAAAGGTTAGTGGTTGAAACACACCAGCTACTATGCAGGATAAAGAGGGGCAGTCTATTTTCATAAAGAGCCATAGGAGGCAGTTCTACTCTGTCTGTAGGGTCACTGCATTCAAAGTATATCAAAATATAGGACCATTCCATCACATTCTTGTACATGTAAATAGTACATCTTCCTCGTTATTTCATTTACAGGGAGGCTATCTAATCTATTTAGGACTGTCTATCAAACTTTTATCATTGCACTGTAGTTCAAGGTGATTACATAAGAAAAACAGCACATCTTTTCTATAGTTCTGTTCTGTCAGGTTATCATATTCAAGATACAAAGTGAGGCACAGAGAGGTCTTGAGTACCTCACCAACGTCCAAAAAACCTCACCAACATTTCTTCTCCAAAAAGAGATGTCTGAGAGGAGGAGAAAAGACACAGTGAGTCATAATTCCATAGAAAGAAAGCAGCAGCTATTTATAAAGTGATTGTTTCACTCAATTTTGCATTTTTTAAACAAAAGAATATATTACTACTCAAAATCATGTCTGTATATCTCTGTAACTATAGCTGTATCTATGTTGGAGAACTGGATGTGGTAGTTAAGTGTTTGACTGTTAACCAAAAGGTTACTAGTTCAAATACATCAGCTGCTCCTTGGAAATGCTATAGGACAGTTCTCTCTCCTATAGGGTCACTATGAGTCTGAATTGACAGCAATGAGTTTGATTTTTTTAAAAATGTCTATAGATCCATATCTATATCTGTATTGTCTACAGTTACATCTATCTGTATATCAAAGACTTAGTCCTGTCCCTCGTCTGCACACAACTAACCCATTGCTCACTTCTCTTCCTCAACATTTATTCAGTTTTATTTTTTATTCAATTGTTATGTGGTGAAACAAAAATAGCTATACATCTTTGCCACCCCCTCTCATGTATAAAGTAGTATATACTAAGCGCATGGTCTATGTTTTGCTCTTTTTTGCTCAGAAATGTATCTTGGGACACATTTTAACTATTAGTTATAACATGTAAAGAACTTGAAAGTCGTCACTCCAGTCCTCGCACTAAGACAAGGCTGAACAAATTGCAACATCAGAGAACTGAGGCTGCAAGAATAATAGCTATACCCCAAACCAGAGAGAAAATCCAAAGAGTCATGGTCACGGCCACCTTATCTGGGTTAGAAGTCTCTGGATTTAAATAAATAAATAAGCAAATAAATAAAAATAAATTAAAAACAACTTACCCATTGCCGTCGAATCAAGAAATGAACACTTAGTGAAAATTTTGATGAATGGCTGGGAGTGAGTGCGGACTGCTGGGAGAATGAGAAAATCCTGAGGTCACAATTGCGCAGAGACGCCGCTATTCTGTGGGTTTTAACTCCAGGAGCTCCAGTAAATTTCAGAGGTCTGGGAAAGATTGTATGTGGTTCTGGTATAGAAAAGGGAAGAACAATGACTGTGAAATATACAAAGAGCATCTTTCACATCAAAGGCCTACTCTCCTGGGAGAGACTTAGCCCTAACCTTGTTCCAGTTGGATGAGGGGTATGGATTTCACTTCTGCCCACATTAGCCTTTATGCTCACCAAGGGAAGAATTAAAAACATGTTTTCTACTGAAGAAACACTTGTAAATGTTACAATCCAGAGACATAAGTATACTAAGGGATTGAAATTTAATCAGAAGGCTATAGAATGCTCTCTTCCTCAGTACCTCACCACCACATCAACAGTGTTCTAGTACAGGAACCATGGATTATTCCTGGAAGAGGTGCAGGAAACTGAGCCTGGATGAAAAGTTCTAGGAAATTCAATTTCAACCAAAATCTCATTGTCGCCAAGTGGATTCCGACTCGTAATGACCCTATAGGACATAGGATAACTGCCCCATAGAGTTTCCAAGGGTATAATCTTTGTGGAAACAGACTGCCACGGCTTTCTCCCACAGGTAGCTGGTGGATTCGAGTGGAAGACCTTTCCATAACAACTGAGTCCTTAACCACTGTGCTACAAGGGCTCCTTTCAACAAGGACTACACAAACAAGAAATCTAGAAAAATTTAAAGCCTGTAGCTTCTAGAGTTACAACAAACCTTAAACATATACCAGTCCTAGTCAGATCACCCTAATCTTCATGCTGAAAGCTCACTTAACTCAGTTCCTATTATCCTTTAAAATATGCTTGATTTTCAATGAAAAATAAATTATAAGGTACAACAAAAGGCAAGAAAAACAGTCTTCAGAGAGAAAGCAAACATCAGAAGCAGACTCAGATGGGATGCAGGCAGGATTAACAAACAGGGAATTTAAAATAACTATGATTAAGATGTTAAGTGCTGTTATGGAAAAAGTAAACAACATGTAAGAATATATGGGACGTGTAAACAGAGATACAGAAATGTAAAGAAAGGATATAAAAGAAATGCTAAAAATAAAAAAAAATTTACTTAACAGAAGTGAAGAATTTCTTTCCTGGGATGTTTGGTAGGTTTGACACAGCTGAAGAAGGAGTGTACTTGAAGACTGAACAACATAACTTCCCCAAACTAAAATTCAAAGGGAAAAAAGAAAATATGTATGGAGGTTTGGGGGAGAAAACAACACAAGCTGAGTATCCAAGATCTGAGGGACAATTTTAAATATGCATCATTGGAATACCAGGACGGGAAACAATGCAGAAGAGAAGAAATGATTGACCGAATGGCACCAAGGTTAGTAACAGACGCTAAGCCGCCGGCTCAATAAGCTCAGAAACCACAAACAGAAAATAAGTCCACAAAACCAACACCTAGACCTATTAAACTGCAGACAATCAGAGAAAAAATCTTGGAGGTGGGGGAACTTAAAAAATAAAAACCCATTATCATGCAGTCAGTTTTGACTTATAGCAACCCTGGGAGAGAACAGAACTGCTCCAAAGAGTCTTCAAGGAGTGACTGGTGGATTCCAGCAGCTGGACTCTTAACCAGCACACCACCAGAGCTCCTGAAAGGAACCAGAGCAGGGAAAGGAACCTCACTTCTAAAGAAATAAGGATGTGAATTACAGATGACTTTTTGTCAAAGGGAAACCCAGGGAGTGTAGTAATTAAGTACTACAGCTGCTAACCAAAACGTTGACAGTTTGAATCTACCGGGTGCTCCCTGGAAACACTCTAAGATAGTTCTACTCTGTCTTACAGGTTTAGTAAGAGTCAGAATCGACTTGATGGCAATGGGTGTGGTTTATTTATTTTTTCTTGTCAGAGAGGATGTCTTCGTTGGACGTTACTCTTCAGTATCATATGGGAATTCCTAGCTACTGCGACAAGGATGAAAAGGAAATAAAATCTTACATATGGAAAAAGAGGAAATAAAATTGTCTATGTAGGAAATCTCCTCCAAATCGACAAAAGAACTCCTGTGACTAGTGAGGAGCTTTGGTGGCACAGTTGTTAAGCCCTCAGCTGCTAACCAAAGGATGTGGTAGTCTGTTTCATAAAGATTTACTGCCTTGCAAGCCCGGTGGGGCTGTTGTACTCTGTCCCCTATTGCTTTTATGTATTGGAATTGACTCTGCAGCAGTGGGTAGCTAGTGAATACAGCAATATTGCAGAATATAAGGCTAACAGAAGTCAGTTGCTTTCCTGTATATGTTTATACACCAACAACAGTTAGAATTTCAAATTAAAACAAAATACCATTCCAAGAGCAAAAAATGAAAATTTTGGATAAAATATAGCAAAATGTATACAGGAGCTATGTGCACAAAACTGCGGCTCTGATGAAAAATGTCCATTATAATCTCAATAAATGAAGAGGTATTCTGCAGTCATGGATTGAAATACTAAACATTTTTGAGAAGTCACTTCTTTCCAACCCAAATTGTATATTCAGTAGTATTTCAGTCAATATTATATCAAGCTTTCTTTTTGTAGATAGCATAAACTCATTCTAAAATTACATACATGAACACAAATATATATCCAAGAAAGCCAAACCTGCTGTCATTGAGTCAATTCCAACTCAGTGATCCTATAGGACAGAGTATAATTGCCCCACAGGGTTTCAAATGCTGTAATCTTTACAGAAGCAGACTGGGGCATCTTTCTCCTGTGGAAGAGCTGGTGGGTTGAACCACTGACTGTTACTTTGCAACCTGTGCTTAACTGAGCCATCAGGGCTTCTATACACATGTATGCATATATATTTTATCTAGCCTAAAACCCTCTCAATTTTCTAAGTAATAACATTTTATGCCAGAAAAAAAAAAAAAAGTGCTACCAATTTTCATTACAACATTCAACAAGCATAGTAATGTCAAGAGTGTTAGTACGTGAACAAATGCGTGTCTTCTTCTTGATGACAGCTCCACCGCGCCAGGCGTCTCAGTGCAGCATGGATCCCTGGCTCAGCTTCTGAGTTGAAAATAAGTTGCATAACTTAGCCAAGACAAATACATTTTGACAACTAAGACCTTTATTCCAACAAATATGTTCTAAGGTATTTATTTGCCTTTTCAGTACATTTAACAAAGTATGATTCTGAAATGGTTACTATGAAATAAATACAATAATCTTCCTAAGGCAGAGTAGAACTTGAAGGGAAAGCTTCTGTGAAAAATTTTGGGTAGGTATCTGTAAATTTTAGTGGAAGTCCTTCTTACATACAAAATATACTTGCAAAAAATA
Organism: Heterohyrax brucei; assembly: GCA_028571685.1. Lineage (NCBI taxonomy): Eukaryota > Metazoa > Chordata > Mammalia > Hyracoidea > Procaviidae > Heterohyrax > Heterohyrax brucei. The sequence continues at coordinate 95,655,303 of CM053146.1, forward strand.
TTTTGTGTCTTTCTTAAAATTTAAACCTATCTTAGTAGTTCTTTACCGTCTTTTCCTCACAGAAGCCTTCTGAATCAATACAGCAATACGACCTCCCTTTGGGGCACTTTAAAATCAAGATTAATTATGCTAATTATCTCATGCAGGTTGGCCTAATTAAATGTAATTAGTTGATGTTGTTAATTCTAAACATCATCCTCTGGGAGATTTTACCTTTTGGATAAACTAGGTAGAAAAGCCAAGTCTCTACTCACCTAACATATTTAGGCAATTATCGTATCACATGTAACTGTGCAAATGGAATGCTTATAATCATTTAGTGGTTGATATTCCCTCTATTCGTTTGTCTAAATAAACTGTAGTCTTTTAGTGCGCACTCTCTCAGATAAATGTCAACTCCTATGATAGTAACCAAATGCTTTCATTGAAATCATATTTAGAAAACAGAAACAATGAAAGCATGATACACAATGTGACTAATATTGCAAAGGTCTAAGCAGTATGTTCTATAACCTGATTAATATTCCAATTCCTGCAATATTGTTATATATACTATTGAGTCACTCATTCCTAGTTTATGTGATACTTTCATTCCCTTCCTGTTGCTTTCTTCCTGTTACACTGCATAGGGCACCATACCCTCAGCCTAAACCCCAAACCAAACTCCCTATTGCAGAGTTGATTCCAACTCATGGCGATCCTACAGGACAAGAGTGGAACTGCTCCGCGGAGTTTCCAAGGAATGCTTGACAGACTTGAACTGTCAGTCTTTCAGTTAATGGACTTAGTACTCGACCACCAGGCCACAAGGGTTTCCGTCTGCAGCCTAACACAACTAAACAGTACTTCGAAGGATTCTGTCCCTGTTTCACGTATCTTTTCTGTTTATTGCAATCTCAGGGTGACTTCATTTCTGTAAAAACACCTTTAACTACTCTGTATGTACTGAAAATGTTCCAGTTTTGAACTTTACTTTGCACTTTAGACATGCATCCAACAAGCTGCTCAGCACATCAGCACAGGTTACCAGTAGTTACCAGAAACTCAATACATCCAACATGACACTCTTCCCGTGCTTATTTCCATACCTGCTCTCACCGCAATCATTGAGGCCTTAATCATTGCTCACCAGGGCGATTTTTGTCTCTCAGCCTATTCTCATATATTCCACTTCATTATCTTCTCTAATAGCCCCTAGTAAATACCCAGTTTTCACAATCTGAAAGCATAAACTTATTTGTGTGATGTCACTGCCCTTACCTCATTTGGAATCTAAAAATCTCTGTTTACCGCCCACAGAATAAAGCCCAGTCTTATCAGCACGAGTCTCTGAGACTTGCTTTCTATGTGACCCTCCTGCTCTAGCAGAACTCTATTTTGGAAAGTCTGCTCTAATAATACTAGTACTTTCCCAGCAAAGACAGGGCCGGTTTTCACTTCTGTGAGTTTATGGATGCTGTCTTCAAGGTCCAATATGTTTTTTGCTGCTGCTTATTGTGTGTACTTTTTCATAATGCTAGTAAAATATTATTACATATTAATTGTAAGAAAAATAGATTACAAAGTAAAGTTATAAGTCAATACTGACTCACAGTGACCCTACAGGTCAGAGTAGAACTGCCCCGTAGGGTTTCCAAGGAGCATCTGGTGGATCTGAACCACCAACCTTTTCGTTAGCAGACATAGCACTTAACCATTTTGCCACTAGGGTTATATACAGAAGTTATATACAGAATTAAAAGAGAAAGTTTCCCTTACCCCTTCTTATTTCATTCTGTATCCATCAGAAATCAGTAGTCAAGAAACAAAAAAGGATATTTATCCTCCAGACTTTGTAATCATAATACATATTCAGAAACTGCATATGTACACAAACATGTATTGTGTATCTATTTCAGTAATTGTCTGACATATTTAATTCGCTTAACAGACGGAGAAATAACAGCAAATCTAACCTATTAATAACAAAAATTCTATCTGCCTGAAAGCCCATCAGTAGAATGGATAAATGTTGTTGTTGTTGTTGTTAGGTGTTGTTGAGCTGGTTCCAGCTTATAATGACGGCATGTACAATAGAATGAAAGACTACCCAGTCTTTTGCCAAGTCTACAATCAATGAACTTAAGCCCGTTGTTGCAGACACTGTGTCAATCCATCTCGTCGAGGGTCTTCCTCTTTTTCGCTGACCCATCACTCTATTCAACACGATGCCCTTCTCTAAGGACAAATTCCTCCGGACAGTATGTCCAAATACGTAAGATGCAGTCTTGTCGTCTTTTATTACAAGAAGCACTCTAGTTGTAAATTCTATAACAGATCTGTTTGCCCTTTTGGCAGTCCATGGCACGTTCAATATTCTTCCCCCAAACCAGAATTCAAAGGCATCAATTCTTCTTCTGTCTTCTTTGTTCATTGTCCAGCTTTCTCATGCATATGATGAGATTGAAAATACCATGGTTTGGGTCAGGCACTTTCTAGTCTGCAAGGATAAACAGTATGAAGTATTTTCATAAAATTAAATTCTGCACAAAGGTGATAATAAATTATGAAATACATCTATAAGTTAAGTAGAATAAGTCAGAAAAGAGTACTGTACTGTCTTACTCCATTTATATTAAGTTTTAAAATAAGCAGAAATTTATCTGTGGAGTTAGAAATTACAATTATGACTAGTTTTAAGACAGACAAAAAAATGTCACTTTAGGGACTAAGATGCTTTTGACCCAAACCATGGTCAATCACCTCATACGCATGCAAAGGCTGACAATAAATAAGAGAACTGATGCCTTGGAGCTATGGTGTTGGTGAAGAATATTGAATATATCATGGATTTCCAGAAGAACAATGAAATCTGTCTGGGAAGAAATGCAACCAGAATGCTCATTAGAAGCAAAGATGGTGAAACCTGTCTCACGTGTTGTGCAGATGTCATCAGGAGTAACCAGCCCCTGGAGGAGAACATCATGTCTGGTAAAGCAGAGAGTCACTGCAAAAGAGACAGTTCCTCAGTGAGATGGAATGACACCCTGGCTGCAACAATGGGCTCAAACACAACAACAATTGTGAGAGTGTCACAGGACCAGGTAGTGTTTCCTTCTCTTGTACACAACCTACTTGATGGCACCTAACAATAACAACAGTGACTACAGGAGACCTCAATAGGATGCTGTCTTAACCAGATGTTTTGCTAACTCTTGTGCCAGTTGCCTGACTATGTTTAGTTTATGAAGAGCTAAATACCTGCACACTTATAATTTGTGAACTTATTTGGAAGTCTGTAATATACATTACAGGGCCCTGGTGGTGCAGTGTTGAGAGCATTTGCATTTTAGTATTTTAATATACAAAAATTCAAAAGAGTGAATGGGACAAAAGGTACAAACGGGTGGATGAAGAGCCCCACGGAGTCCTGGTACACAGCCTTGAAGTAATCAGCGCAGCCAAGAAATGAAAAACCCAGCAGGTCTTCAGGTCTGAGGGAAAAATAAACCCCGCCAGGCTCTCTTTCATGGGCGCTGGGAGAAAGGCTGCAAAAGCACTCAAGTGTTTTCTAATATCAAAGAAGGAAACTCAGCTATACTTCAAATAAACAGCTAGCCCCACAAACAGATATTCTATATGGTTTAAAATAATCATTTTGTAGAACTTTGGAATCCATGAGAACCTAGGTTGGCCAACTTTGGAGAGTCACATAGCCTCTCTAAGAGGCAGGTGACTGAATGGAGAAGGACTTTAAGTTTTTACGTCACCATGTTCTGCATTATTTAAGTTTTTTTTACAAGAATCTGATTCTATTTGGAAGTTTACAGACTAAATCTTGTTTTGTCACGCATTCACAGTTCTCCTCGAAAAACATGAATTTATGGAAATTTCCATCTTAGTACGCATGAAAATTCTGATGAAATAGGTAGATCAAGAAAGTTACAAATTTGTATGCTTTCTGACAGAAGAATTTTACATGTTTATGATGTTTATCAATATTTTCAAGTCTAACAAATAGTGTGCACATTGTATTTCCTAAATCACCTCTGTCAAAATACTGTAGGAATCGGTAAATCTTGCAAATATTTTTGAATCTGCCTTAAATCAGTTGTGTGGCCTCGAGCAAATTGTATGTCTTTCTGTGGCACTGTTTCTTCAAGCTGTATTCATGAAAATCAAGTGACAAAGTCATTTCCGGCACAAATAAACAAGAAATATTAACATAAGAAAGAGTTTACTGAGGGATGACTTTTTGGTTTAGTTAGTAGGCTAATTTGTAAAATGCACCCATATTACAGGAATTTAAGAGGCAATACCTCCCAAGCCTACTTGAACTCAAATTCTATTTTTTGTAGAGTTTATTAGTAGTGTTTGGGAAGTTATTTTGGGTGAGACAAAAATTGCGAATTTTTTTTCGTATTAGCTGTATGTCGATCTCTAGATTAAATCACTCTAAAAAGACTTTCAGCACATGATTAAAGACCCAAGAAAACTAGGACTCATCGGATTAATTAGATAAGCAACACAAAAAGAATGTTATGTTTATTTTGAAATTCAATCAAACATTAAATTATGTACAATAAGCCAAAAACATTGCTTAAAGGACAATAATTTGTCAGTGGCATCACTGCATCGTGATAATCAATAATTAATTCTGAGAGAAAATACCAGTAACTTAGTGAATAAGGAATTATTAATGAAGAAATTGGCAAGGTACTCAATTATATCAAGAGCTATGGAAATTTGTCTGTATCTCAACTAAAGTTTAATGACTTGTCAAAGTTACTGTGGTTGTATTGATTACCTGTCCAAAGTTTTTACTTCTCAGATTATTTACGATGAGATTCATTAATTTTTAGCATTATTCACAATAAAGATAGTGTTTCACACATATGGTAGTGGAGACCTTAAAGATATATACTTTTATTTAAAGGTGATGATTATTCTATTCCATTGATTAAAATATTCCTATAGTCTATTTTATTCAGTTTTCTTTTAATGGAGTTTTGCACTGCTGGTGATGCTGAATTTTCTCTCTATTTTAACTCAATCAGTTCTGACAACATTATTCCCTATTGTTGCACAGGGAATGGCATAGACTGGAATTTACAAACCAGTAGTTTGAGGAACAATGCTATCTACTACATGATATTTTTGGGTCTTCATCTCATTCTGGTTTTATTTTATTTATTTTCCTTGTACTTTTGATGAAGCTTTACAGAAAGAACTAGCTTCTCATTAAACAATTAGTACACATTGTTTTGTGACATTGGTTTCCAAGCCCCAAACATGTCAGCACTCTCCTCTTCTTGACCTTGGGTTTCCTGTTACCAGCTTTCCTGTCTCCTCTTGCCTTATTGACCTTGCCCGTAGGCTGGTGTGTCCATTTAGTCTTGATTTGTTTTATAGGCCTGTCTAATCTTTGGCAGAAGTGTAAACCTCAGGAGTAACTTTAGTACCAAGCTAATGGGTGTCAAGAAGCTGTATTCTCCAGGATCTGTCAAACTAACAAGTCAATTTTTGAGTGTGTATGTGTGTGAATTAGAATTTTGTTCCACATTTTTCTCCAGCTCTGCCCAGGACCCTTTGTCATGATCTCTGTCAGAGAAATTGGGGATGGTAGCTGAGCATTGTCTAGCTTTTACTGGACTCCGTCTGGTAGAGGCTGCAGTACTTGTGGCCCATTAGCCCTCTGGACTAACTTTTCCTTTGTGCGGTTGTCTGTCTTCATTTTATCTTACTCCAGGAGGGGTGACTCCAGTGGAGTATCTTAGTTGGCTGCTCAGAAACTTTTAAGATCACAGATGCTGCTCACCAAAGTATAATGTAGAACATTCTCTTTATAAACTATATTACACCTATTGAGTTAGATGTTCTCTGAGACCGTGGTCCGCACAGATGTCAGCCCAATAATTTGGTCCTTTGAGGAGTTCAGATGTGTCTGTGGAGCTTCTGTGACCTTGTCTTGGACAAGTCGTGCTGATTTCTTTGGGATAGTGTACTGTCTCATTCTTCACCAAAGTTCCAACTTAGCTATTGTCTACTTAGTATTTTTTCACTCCCACTCCTGCTTTCCACCAGAAACACTGAAGATTTTTTTTTTAATTACGTGTAAAATAGTGATTTTGTGCAGTATTTGTGCTTCTGTGGTTGACTTGGTTCACTCAGCATAATGCTCTCCAGATTAATTTGTGTTCCTTTGTGTATATTTACCACAGTTTATTAATCAGCTCTTCTGTTGACGAGCATCTAGGTTGTTTCCATCATTTTACTATTATGCACAATGGTGCGTGGGTATGCATAGGTCTAGTCTTGTGACTGCTCTTATTTCTCTAGGTTATATTCTTAGAAGTGGAATTGCTAGATTGTATGGTATTTACATTTCTAGCTGGATGTCTCTATGAATTTTCAGTGATCTTTGCCTTGATCAAGCTATGCTGAATTCCACAGTATTCTTACTGTCTTACCCTTCACCAAACCAAACCCATTGCGATCAAGTCAATTCTAACTCATAACAACTCTATAGGACATAGTAGAACTGCCTGATTGAGTTTCCAAGGACAGTCTGGCAGATTCAAACTGATGACCTTTTGGTTAGCAGACAAAGCACCTAACCACTACACCACCAGGGTTTCCTCCTTCACCAAAGTTACCACTTATTTATTATCTAGTTTCTGTTTTTCAAAATGAGAAAGTTTTTAATATCTCCCTTTCTTGTACATCCAGCTGTCCCTAAATAATAAATTAAAAAGAAATTATCAGATTTAACTTAAATTTAAAGTCACTTTTTAAACTTTAATTGACAAACATTATCTTTGTTAGGAACCGTTTGCAGTTCAAAATGGTCCTGCAAGAGTCAGCAGTGTACACACAGAGCGGCTGAGCATCTATTCATATTCCCTATGAGCAAGGTTAAATTAATTTTGTTAAACTTAATTTGGAATGCTAAAAATCTTTTAGTGTAGAAAAATTAAAAGTGAATGTCTCTTAGTGGAGATTTCAGGATGCACCCCACTCAATCATTCAAATAAAAAAATAAAAATAAAAAAAAGTGAATGTCTCATCAAGCAACAGAAGAGCTCTCATCTTGGCTGCCAAACACTAAACATTGCAGTTCCTGGTATCTGACCAGGGGTCATGGCCAAATTCAAAATGAAGTCAACTGCTACTGAGTTGGTTCTGACTCATGGGGCTCCCACATGCGCAGAGTGGATTTACCCTTCATAGAATTTTCATGGTTGTGACTTTTTGGAAGCAATCACCAGAGCTTTCTCCAAAACACCTCTGGATAGGTTCCAATTGCCAGCCTGTAGATCAGTAGCTGAGTGATTAACTGCACCATCTAGGAATTTCAGTTCTATAGTCCTCTGCAGAGTACATGGGAGTCCACTTTAATGACAGGATGCATGCACAAGACAGAGGAGACACTGCTGACTGGCTTCCAGATAGATGAGCCACAAACTCACAAATTTAGACCCTAAATATTTTTTGTTACATCTGTAACTCCTTTTAGCCATAGCATCTCTGATTCTGCACTTTGTTCTTAGACTGTATGCCTACCTTATTTCACCAGATTGTTGTACTGCTTAATCTCCTTTCCTGCTTCCCATATATCTTGCTTTAATTCTTTGATTTAGTTATGCAGAAATCCTAGGAATATTGTAGACATCATTTAACCTTTAAAAAAAAATCTAAATTGGAGCACCCTTCCTGTTTGAATGTCCTCCTAGCCTTGTATGACTTTTAGTGGAAGGTAGGACTTCACTTTGCACCATGAAGCTGATGGTTCCAAATCTCCCTTGAAATATGCCTACCCCCAGCTTCTCTCTGTTTCTTGGCATCTAGGATGTGCAAATGGACTCAGTATGACCAATGGATGTCTAGCCTTAGAACTTGAACTTCATAGGAGGAATACAAACATTTAAAAATAACAGAATTATGGCTTCAGGGGCTAGCCTTTACTGCGGTCAGTGTTTTGCTTTAGTGGTATTCACAACTCCATCATAATCAGGTTTGCTTTAGTGGCTGCAATATTAGCTCTATTGTGCGTGGCCTACCCACGCGACTTTATGTTCATTTTTGGCTAGGGTTCTCAACTTTTTCCCTTGATTCTGTGATGTATGAGATACCTTCTAATAAATTCTGCTTTGTTTAACTTATTCAAGATCTCTTTCATTTCCTTGTAACTGAGAACTTTAATAGCCAAGGATATCTTTGCAGACTGATAAAATTTGGCCTGAAATCACCTCACACATTTGAACTTCCCTTAGCCCTGACAAGATGAATTTAAGGTCTTCTATGTATTTGTCCACTAAAGGGCTAGAAGCCAGAAGTTATATATCAAACTGCAATAACTGATGAGAAAAAAATTCAAGGAAAACTATTATTACCATATTGATTATCTCTCATTGCACAGAAGATAGCCACAAAGTTGAAGTAGAACACAGCAGCAAGCACTTATTTTTCCTTCATCTGCGGCTTGGCAAGAGTCAAGCAGATCTCGGCTGGGTGGCTCTGATTCAACACGTGAGTCCAGCTGGCTTTGACAACTCTCTGTGGACTGGAGTCCAGTCTACTTCACCTTTATTCATTCTGCGCCCCAGGCTGACTAGCAGCAGATACCCAGGGAAAGCTCTTCTTACAGTACTGGGAGAAGCATAAGAGGTAATACACGATATTTCTGAAAGCTTGGACTCTAATTGTGCTATTTCCTTCTGCCCATGTTCCACTGCCAAAACAAATGAATTTGAAGAGGCCAAAGTCAAGGAACTAGGAAATACATTCCACATTTACAAAAAAGAATGGTAAAACTGACTGTCAAAGAACATGGATATGTACACATACACTGAAAGCAGCATCAGAGCAGTACCTGATCTCTTCTATCCTCCCAAAGGACAAGGAGTATCAAGATCAACAACCCAAGGCTGACCATCATCTTTACCAATCCGACACAGCTAGCCCTCGGGGGGGTGCTGACTTCTTCTCTGCTGGGTTTGATAATTCATTGCAGTGACCACACAGATCTCATAGACAATGATTATGATAATGGGATTTGTTAGGGAAGTAATAGGTTATGATTCAGTTTCACAAATGCTCAAAATACAGTTCTTGCATCAAGGTGACCTTTTCCAAGTCATGCTCACTGGCACCCATCTCCCTGGCCCTCAGCCACCGTACAGAGACACTCAGTTTTCTGTCTCCATGGACCAGAAAGTCCACCACATTGTCTCCTGCTGCTGCATCTCTACGGCCAGCCCTCTGCTATTGTTTCTCTGTCACTGCCTCTCTCTCTGTGTCTCTATCTCCTGGTCCCAGGAGTCTCCCAGTGCAGGGATCCTGAGTCCAAAGGATGCATTGGGTCCTGGCTTTTGTGTGAAAGTGGGGTCTTTTCTTTTCTACCTCTGGGATGGCTCATTTCAAACCCAGCAGGATGACAAAATTGACCAATCCTTTTGTTGGACCATGATTACCATGTTGGCACAGCCCCACCTAATCACTTGGGTGGGAGTTACAAGACCACGGCTAGAAAGGCCACACAAAAGGAATCTATTGCATTATATGTATGAGGTCTGACAATTAAGGTCGTGAACTCATACTAGAAAAAGTGCTACATACCTCATTGCTGTATATCACTATGGCCACCTTCAAAGTACTTCCCTTGGGAAGCCATGCACTGATGTCAGAGCCTAGGTCACCCTTCAAAGCAATTTTGCACCTCTTTTTCTGGAATGGCCATCAGAGCTGTCATCGAGTTACCTTTGACATCCTGAATGTCATCAAAATGTCTTCCTGCCAATATGTCCTTTATCTTCAGGTAAAGAAAAGTCACTGAGGGCTAGATCAGATGAGTACATAGCGTGTTCCAATACAGTTATTTGTTTACTGGCTAAAACCTCCCTCGTAGACTTGGTTGTGGGAGCTAGTATATGGTCGCGAGGCAGGAGCCAAGAGCTGTTAGCAAAATGTTCAGGTAGTTTTCGTCTAACTTTCTGACGCATCCATTTCAGGAATTCCAAATCATGAGCTTGGTTAACTGTTTGTCTGGTTTGCACAAATTCATAGTAAATAATCCCTCTGATACCAAAAAAGGTTAGCAAGGTCATTGTGACTGTTGATTTGGACTGATGGAACTTTTTTGGTCATGACGAGTTAGCTGACTTCTGTTGTGCATTTTGATGCTTTGTTTCAGGGTCGTATTGTTACAGCCATGTTTTGTTACCAGTGATAGTGCAGCCCTTTAGGTGTTTGCACCTTTTCACCTTTCCAAAAGGCTTTGACAAACTTCAACTCCCTTTGCTTTTGTTCATCAGTGAGCTCCTTTGGGGCCATTTTTCCACACACCTTTCTCACGCCAAGATTTTCAGGTTGTTTCACTATCAATGTTTACTTTGTCTACTATGCTTCTTATAGTCAGCCAATGATTTTGAAGCACAATTCCATGAATTTTCGCAATGTTTTGTTAGTTCTGCTCATTACTGGCCACCCTGGCCTCTCTTTATCAGTGACACTTTCCCCTCAGGAAAAAAAAAATTAATCCATTTGTACACTGCTGTTTTATTCTAGGCATCATCCCCATATACTGAGACTAACACGTCCCTGATTTCACTTCCAGTCTTGCCGAGTTGAACAAGAAATTTAATGTTTGTTCGTTGCTCTAATTTAAGCTCTGACATTCTTGCCATGGCACAGAGAAATATACGACAATGATGAGTGCCACTCAGCAAGACACCGCCAGGTCTCGGCACAAACACAGTTGTGAGATCCTGGTAGACCAAGGTTTTGAACACGTATTGAGTTGTTTGTACAGTGCTGCCAATGTAAGTGCATGGTAGCAAAGTTTGCTAATGTCATTGTCAAACTATATATTTACAAGGTAAGTTGTAAATGCTATAAACTATATAGAAATGTCCATCTCTCTGGAGCTCTGATAATGCAGTAGTTAAGTGCAATGGCTGCTCAACTAGAAGTCAGCAGTTCAAGCACAACAGCCACTCCCTTGAACTCCTGTGTGTTAGTTATACTTTGTCCTACAGGGTACATCTCTAAACTGAAATCGACTCAGTGACAATGGGTATCTATTTGTCTGTCTGTCCACTTATCTATCATGGATTGTCATAAGAATGAACAAATTAGACTTACGAGAAATAAATTTAGAATGCTCCTTAGAGGCAAGGATGATAAAACTTGGTCTTATTTACTTTGGACATGTCACTAGGAAAGACCAGTCCCAAGAAAGGGTATCGTGTTTCGTAAAGTGGCGGGTTAGTTAGCAAAATGAAAAAATTTCTCAGTGAAAGGGGTTGTGGACACAGTAGCCACCACAATGGGCTCAAGTGTATAAAAAATGATGGGAGATGGCTCAAGACTGGGAAGTATTTTGTTCTGTTATGCTTAAGGCTGTCAGTTAACTCAAAGACCACTGACAATAGTCTAGACATACGTACACTTATATAGGTTTGTAGTAGGTATATGCATTTTGATATAGAAAAATAGGTATATTTTTCTTACATCTTCATATATTACACTTTCATTGCCCGTATCCTAATGTAGGGACCCTGGTGACACAGTTGTTAAGAGTTTGGCTGACAAACAAAATGTCAGCAATTCAAATCCACTATCTGCTCCTTGAAAACTGTGGAGCAGTTTCATATGGTCCTGTAAGATTGTTATCAGCTGGATATAACTCAAAGGTAATAGGTTTAGTTCTTTTTATACTGATGTAGAGTCATTGTCACATGTTTGGAAAATGTCTTTGAGTATCTATATATCATTGAAAATACACAGAGTTGCAGGTGCTGGTGTTGGTAATGGTGCTATAGTGTTGGTGTGTTTATTTGTATCTGTAAGTTTAATTTGAATTTATGTTGCTAGAGACCTGTGCTATTGTCCTATGTTTCATTTTATTTAAGATACTCATTTTGCCTGTCCTGTATATAAATTCATAGCTTCCAAGTGTTACGTAACATGTTACAAGATGCCCGCACAATATTTTTTTCTTTCTGGCAGTAATGGATCTCCAGTTGCATCCAGGTTCTCACTTCCATGAACAATACTCCATATTCTTACCCTATGGCTCTGTATTACAATTTCCTTAATGTTAACAACTAAGGAAAAGCTGCCTTACAGTCAACACAATTTAAGTTTTACTAAGTGTGGTGGTCAGGATTATCTCAACTTGGCTACTACATATTTGGCTTCTGTATTAAGTGGGGTTTGTGGTGGCTCCCTGCCCCTCAGCTCTCATCTCGTGACCTTTCACTGCGGCTGGTCGCTCAAGTGGCCAGGAGCTCCTGCTCTCTGCTTCCAGCATCTGGTTCCGGGACTTGAACTAGCAGCTGCTGGACTCATCAGTCCTCACAATCCAGTCGGCACTTCAGAGTCCTGCTCTCTGACCTGCCGATCCTGGGTTCACCAGCCTCTGCCTGCTCCTGCTTCCTGACTTGCTGATCCTGGTTTTGCCAGCCTCTGTCACTTTGTCTCGCCACCAGCTTGGGATCCACTGACCTACACAACCGGTGATCTAGAACTCTGGTCTCTGACTTGCTGACCTTGGGTTCCTCAGCTTCCGTGGACACGTGAGGCTTGTGCCAGAGCTTGGGACATTCAGCTTCTGTGATTACGTGAGCTGTTTCCTATATCTGTATCTATCTATCTATCTATCTATTATAAATCTTTCCTTGTACCTAAACGTGTTACTGGTTTTGCTTCCCTGGAAAACCCAGCCTAAGACACTAAGGAAACTTCATTATTTCTGTAATTCTGTTCACTTATATGGACAAAATATTCCCTTCAATTGTGTTAACTCCTTAAAATGACTATGACGATAACCTTTTTCTCAGTTAATATTTGTTCTCTGAATTTCTCTTCTGCTATTAACTCTGCATACTATCTGTTTTCCCTTTATACATTTGTAGTTTACCAGATATAAAATAATTCATTGTAAGGTAACTCTATGATTTAATAATTCACAGGAACATCACTTCTATCCAGAAAATCACCTAATGCATGGCAGAAATGTTGTCAAATGATTCAAACAGAAAAAAAATCCATTGTCTGCAAATATTATCCCTGCTCTTACCTCTTTCAGACCTTTAAAATGTGTTTCCATTTGAACTCTTAAGAATGTAGTGTTATTTTATCAATTCATTTAGGAAAAAATGTTATTTCTTTTGTTATTTCAGTGCAGAGACCATTTGTGCTTTCTCTTTGAAGCAAAAATTATAAACTAACAGTACTGTTTCAGAATCTGTGATTTTAAATTGTATTCCTTTGACATCTTAATTGTATCCAGAAAAGTCAATAGTGTTCCAATAATGCCTCAACATTTGAAAATTGATTGTGTTATTTTACCTCATTAGACACTTCCTCTTGGAGCATTTTGTTAATGTTATTTCATTTGACCTGAGAAGCTTTTTTATTTTGTTTCTGAAATGTTTAGAAGCAGAAAACATGGTAAAATAAAAATACGAAGTTTTTTACACAAAACAACAAATGCCGGAGGGACTGTGGAGAGACTGGAACTCTCCTACACTGCTGGTGGAAATGCAAAATGGTACAATCTCCTTGGAAAGCAATCTGTTGCTTCTCTAAAAAGCTGGAAATAGACATACCATTTGACCCAGTAATCCCACTGCTTGGAACCTATCCTACAGAAGCAGGGGCAGTCCCATAAACAGATACACGCACATGAATGTTTATTGCAGCACAGTCCACAATAGCAAAAAGTTGGAATCAACCCAGATGCCCAACAACAGCTGAATGGTTAAACAAACTATGCTGTATATACTCAATGGAATGCTATGCAACAATAAAGAACAATGATGATTTTAGGATGCATCTCATAACCTGGATGGAAGGCACATTGGAAGACAATATGTTGAGTGAAATTAGTCAATGGCACAAAGACAAATATTGTATGAGACCCCTACATAAGGACTTAAAAACAGACTCGTCTCCAGAAGAAAAGACTCTTTGAGGCCTGCAAGGGAGGGTAGAGAGGAAGGAAGGATGGTTGTAGTTTAGATAGTTGATAGAAATTTAACTGGACTTGAACATGACCTGAAAACTTTTCGAATCTTAACGTAATATTGCAAGGATAGAGTAGCAGGGGTGGGGGTCTGGGGACCATGCTCTCAGGGGACATCGAGGCCAAGTGGCATAATTAGCCTATTGCTAAGACAGTCTTCTCCACCTCATGTTGGTGAGTGGTGTCTGGAGTCTTAAAAGCTAGCAAGCTGCCATCTGAGGTACACCAAATAGTCTCAGCTCAGCTGGAACAAAAGATCACCAAGGACAGCAACATCATGAGAGAAAAGGAATGCCGAGGACAGAAAGACCCATGTAAATATGGTGCTTGGCCACGACCAATGACAGCCATGATGGGGCTCACAATTTTGAGTCCCAGGGGCAACATGAGAGTAAAAAGGGGTGCACCCTAACAACTCCACAAAAAGACCACAACTCGTGATCTGAAGGCCTGGGGGTTCCTTTAGGAACAGGGCCCCTAGACCTGATGCTGCCCCTGATCATAAATCATTACTGAGGTCTAGTCTTTGGACAAGAATGTATTGGACTTGGGGACACAGAGTGACCGTGTCATGTGTGCATTTTATGGTTCCATGCATCTGTAGGATATAGCCCTACTGACCTCTTACTAGAGGAGAGAGGATAGGGTGAAGAGGAGGGGACAGGATATTGTTAAAAGGACATGACATGTATAGAACGGAAAGAAGGAGTGTGCTGTCACCGGGCAAGGAGAGCAGAAGAAGTTGTCAATAGGCAGGCATGCAAATTTAAACTGGATTGTACACTTTCACCCAATCGCAATTAAAAAAAAAAATTTTGTGGGAAAATTTATTTTAAATTTGTAGTGATAAAATTTGTCTACTTAAATAAGGATATTTGTGTGAATATATATATACGTGTGTGTGTCCGTGTGCAGACCAAAGCCTACTGCCACTAAGTTGATTCCAACTCACAGTGACAGTATAAGAGCATGGCATTTCCCCATAGGGTTTCTAAAACTGTAATCTTTACGGAAGCAGGCAGCCATATCTTTCTCCCTCTGAGTGACTGGTGGATTGGAACCTCCAACCTTTCAATCAGCAACTAGCACTTAGCCACTGTACCCCCAGAGCTCATTTATGTACACCAAGAGGAGATTAATTCTAGTAACACAAGTCTGATTTGATATTCATGTCTATGAACATAGTCTATCTGTTGTTGTTAGAAAAATAAACCAGTACATGGTGGTTATATTTGATTTTTACAGGTATATCTTGTTAAATGAGGAGTATAATTGTGAATATGTTGTTAAAATGTTGGTTTCATGAGTTTTTTTGGCATTTGATGGGTAACAAATTTTCCAGTTTTATTAGACTACCAGTACTTACGTTGCCACCTTTGTTACAAAGTTTTAGCCTCAGAAACTCTGTTGGCTTTACACAACAGAGTTTGTATAAGGAAATCAGAATGAGAGAGAATAGAGAAAGGATCTCTGATCATCAGCCTAGTATTCTCTGTACAACTAGTGTAGCTATTCATCTCTGTGATCCAAAGCAACAATTTAGTTTTCTTTTTCATGTGTTATATAGAAGAAGATTATATTTGGTAAAATAGAATCTTGTCTGTATGATAGTAACTCTATGAATTCATTTTTAGTATCTCATAAAAACCAGCCACACTCACAGCCAGGGAATATATTTCCACTCATAGGGACCACACGGGACTGAGTAGCACTATCTTACAGGGCTTTCTAGTCTCTAATATTTAGGGATCTTTTATTTTGTGGAGTCACTGCTGGATTCATACTGCCTACACTTTGGTTATCAGTGGGGCACTTAGCCACTGAACCACCAGGGCTCCTTGGAGGCATCTGCACTACCAATGAACTGTTACTTTAGAAAAACAATTATCAAATTGCAAAACTTTCAGGGAAATGAGTCACATATCTACTTACTGTTACAGTATATCAAGCTTTTAAATTGTATTTTGAATCTTCTGAAGAATTCGTCAGTTTTGGACTTACTTATAGGGCTGCTATGAGTCAGAACTGACTTCCCAACAGTGAGTTTGGTTTGGGGTTTGGTACTAAATTTCAATGGGCTCAGCAAGAACTTAGCTTTATTTTAGTTCTTTCCATTTAAAATTGCACATGGTGTTCAGTATATTAAAGCACCTTAAAAACAATTCGTATCTCTAGTTCTTTGAATATTATAATACAAAAGTGATACTACTCTTGTTAAAAACCAAATATAATTTTAAGAGCATTGAAAAATAGAATTAAATAATTTTAGAACCACTTTCATTCAAAGCCATAATAAACATTGCTTAGTAGGCTATATTGATTTATTAAAATAAAAACAGGAGAAAATCTGAAATGACTGAGACGGTAATTAATTTGATTTACAGACCTAACAGGTTTGGCAGTTATGATGATGCTTTTCATAAGAAGTCAAGCTAAGGCAGAAAAAATAGGATGTAATTTGAATGTACCCACCGACTAAAATAGAAAATACATTGTAATAATGTGTTTTGTTATTTTTCTTTCTTAATTCACCACATGCACAGTTTGAAAAAATTATATCACACATAATATAGATGTAATTTTATGCAGAATTTTAATGCCTAACTTTTTAACTGACAATATATTTGCATGATATCAAATCGATGGCACTTGGTGTGGCAAATAATAGCAACCATTTTTACTCAGCAAACATTTAATCTGCATTTTGTGTTACATAAGGAATACTACTTCAACAACAAAAATTATATCTTTGACTTGATGATTTTAAATTAGTTCATTGAATCTTAGCAAAAATATCTTCCCAATGTAACACTAATACCTTACAACATGTTTTCTTCTTTTCAAAATGGATAACTGAGATTTTCACATAACTAATGCTATAACGATACTCTAAATACTCTATAAGTATTTTTATACTGCAGCAGGTACTCTGATCTCTGCACTGGTCTCTTTCTAAAGGGATACAGAGTTCCCTCAGCTCTTGTGACCTTGGTTTCCGTTCTCTTCTTTGCTCTCCTGAGAAATGAACATCAGCCTAGAAAAAGTGGCTGGGAAGGCTGTCCAGCATTTTTTACATCCACACCTTTCTTTCTTGCTCCTTATCTCAGTTAGAGTGGACTTGGCAGATTAGTTCCACTAGCTGGGGAATTTCTGTATAAGTTTTGTCTTTGCCTGTTACAAACATGCAGATTAGAGTCCAGGTGTCTGACACACATGCCTGTAGTTTAATATGGAGTTTCTTGTGGTTATTTTGTGACGTATTCAATTATCTATGGGCTAAAAACATGGAGCCTTTTTTGCCAAAATGATGCGTAAACTCTGATGTAAAAATTGTGGAGAACAGCCTGTGTTGTTGTCAAGTCTGCAGTGGGATCAGACCTTCTAATAAACCTTCTTACTCTTTGTAATTCGGATTATGTTTCACTGGCTCAGCTGTTTCAGGGCATGGACCCAAATCAGGTAATACCAACTCTGAACAGAAACCACATATCATATATTTGGCTGGAATATATAAATATGTGCAAATGTATTTATCTATTTTTTACCTTTTAGGACACAATAAAATATTATCAACAATACTTCTAAATATTATTATTCCAAATTATCTATACCAGTAGCAAACAATTGAGAAAATGTTTTTATTTTATAAAAATATTTAGCTTTGATACTCCACTTTCAGTGATGAAGAGATCACCCAGAAAAAAAGCACAATAACGGTATAGATCTTACTGCAACAATCAATCAACTCATCCTCATAGACATTCACAGAACTCTCTACCCAAGAACAAACAAGTACATTTTGTTTTCTAATGCACACGGAACATTCTCCAGAATACCCCACATACTAGGCCATAAAGCGAGTCTCAACAAAATCCAAACCATTCAAATATTGCAAAGCATCTTCTCAGACCATAAAGTAATGAAAGTTGAACTCAATAGGAGAAAAATATGGGTAGAAATCTGAAGTCATGGAAACTGAGTGACACTGTACTCAAAAATTCTTGGGTTATAGAAGAAATCATGAATGTAATAGAGAAATTCATAAAATCAAATAAGAATGAAAATACATCCTACCTGAACCTATTGGATACAGGAAAAGCAGTGCTCAGAAGTCAATTTATGTCAAGAAATGCTCACATCCAAACTGAAGAAAGGAAACAAACCAAAGAATTAACCCTACAACTCAAACAGCTAGAAAGAGAACAACCAAAGAAACTCTGGGGCATCAGAAGAAATCAGATAGTAAAAATTAGAGTAGAACTAAACAAATTAGAGAATAGAAAAATAAGTGAAAGAATTAAAAAAGCCAAAAGCAGTCTTTTTGAAAAGATCAACAAAATTGATAAACCATTGTCTAAACTCACAAAAGGAAAACAGAAGCAGAAACAAAGAACCTGAATAAGAAATAAGACGGGAGATGTCACAACAGACCCAAACAAAATTAAAAGTATGATAACAGAATGCTATGAAAAATTGTATTGTAACAGATTTGAAAATGGACCAATTTCTAGAATGGCATCACTTATCAAAATTGTCACAAAGAAAAGTAGGAAAGCATAATAAATCCATCACAAAAGAAGAGACTGAAAAAGTAATCAAAAAGCTGCCAACCAAAGAAAGTCCTGGCCCAGACAGCCATGCTGAAGAATTCTATCAAACTTTTAGAGAAGAGTTAATTCCAATACTACTTAAGCTATTTCACAGCATAGAAAAATGGTGGAAGACTCCCAAATACATTCTATGAAGCCAGCATAATGCTGATATCAAAGCCGGGTAAAGATAGTACAAAAAGAGAAAATTACAGACCAATATCTCTCATGAACCTAGATGCAAAAATCTTTAGCAAAATCCTAGCCAACACAGTTCAACAATGTACCAGAAAAGCAATTCACCATGACCAAGTAGGATCCATACCAGGGATGCAGAGTTTGTTCAACACCAGAAAAACAATTAACATGATCAACCATGTAAGTAATACTGAAGAATCACCTGAGTTTATTCATTGATGCAGAAAAGGTATTTGACAAAGTCCAACACCTATTTGTGTAAAAGCCCTCATCAAAATAGGAATAGAAGGGAAATTCCTCAAGGTAATAAAAGAAATCTATGAAAAAACGACAGCCAACATCACCCTGAATGGAGAGAGATGGAAAGAATTCCCCCTGAGAACAGAAACCAGACAAGAATGTCCACTGTAGCCACCTCTATTAAATGTTGTAGCGAAGGTTCCAGCCAGAGCCATCAGACAAGATAAAGGAATAAAGGGCATCTGTACTGGTAAGCCAAGTCAAGTGCCATCGAGTCGGATCCTGTACTGGTAAAGAAGAAATAAAAGTATACTTATTTGCAGATGATGTAATGTTATACACAGAAAACCCTAAAGAATCCATAAATAAATGAGTGGAACTAATAGAAGAGTTCAGCAAAGTATCAGGATACAAGATAAACATAAATAAATCAGTAGGATTCCTTTACACCAACAGAGACCATCAAAGAGGAAATCACCAAATCAATAGCATTTACAGTATCCCCCGAGGAGGTAAAATATCTAGGAATAAATTTAACTAGACATGTAAGAGACCTATACAAAGAAACCTACAAGACCCTACTGCAAGAAACCAAAAGAGACTTATACAAGTGAGGAACTTACCTTGTTCATGGATAGGAAGACTTAACACTGTGGAAACATCTATTCTACCCAAAGTGATCTATATATATGCAATGCAATCCCAAATCAAATTCCAATGTCATTTTTTAATAAGATGAAGAAACAAGTTATCAATTTTGTTTGGAAAAGGAGGAAGCCCCCGATATGTAAAACACTAGTGAAGAAGAGGAACACAATGGGAGGCCTCACACTATGTGACCTTAGTACATATTACACCACCATGGTAGTCAAAACAGCCTGGTACTGGTGCAAAAACGGACACATAGACCAATGGAACAGAAAACAGAATCCAGAATTAACAGTGTCCACCTATGAACAGTTGATATTTGACAAAGCCCCAAAGGTTGTGAACTAAGGAGAAAACAATCTCTTTAGCAAATATCCATCTGCAAAAAACTGAAATAAGACTCATATCTCACACCTTACACAAAACTAACTTAAAATGGTTCAAAGACCTAGATATAAATCTAAAATGATAAAGGTTATGGAAGAAAAAAACAGGGACAAAACTGGAAGTTCTAATGCAAGGCTCAAATGGACCACAAAATCTTACTAACAACATATAAACAGTAGAAGAGGAAATTGATAAATGGAAACTACTAAAATTTAAACACCTATACTCATCCAAAGATGCTATTAAGAGTAAAAAGACTTCCTACAGACGGGAAAAAATAATTAGCAGCCACATATCTTATTAATGTCTGATTTCCATAATCTACACAGTTCTGTAAAATATCAACAAGAAAAGACAACCCAATGAAGCAATGGGCAAAGGATATGGACAGACACTTCACCAACGAAGACTCCAGGCAGCCAAAGGACAAATGAGGAAATGCTCATGATCGTAAGCCATTAGAGAAATCCAGATCAAGACTACAATGAGATACTATCTCACCCCAAGAAGACTGGCAATCATCCAAAAAACACAGTACAACAAATGCTAGAGAGGCTGTGGAGAGACTGGAACTCTTCTACACCACTGATGGGAATATAAAATGATGCAACCTCTTTGGAAAGCAATTTGGAGCTTTCTTAAAGAGCTAGAAATAGAAATACCATATGATCCAGCAATTCCTCTGCTTGGAATATATCCAACAGAAATAAGGACTGCCACACGAACAGATACATGACTATGACTGTTTATTGCAGCACTGTCCACAATAGCAAAACGATGGAATCAACCTAGGTGCCCATCAACAGATGAATAGATAAACCAGCTATGGTGTATATACACAATAGAACACTATGCAATGATAAAGAACAGTGATGATTTTAGGAAGCATCTCATAACCTGGTTTCAACTAGAAGACATTACACTGAGTGAAATCAGTCAGCAGCACAACGACCAATACTGCATGAGGCTACTATTATAAGGATTTAAGAAAGGACTTATGTACAAAAGAAAACGCTCTCTGAAGCCTACAAGGATGACAAAGGAGGGAGAGGGTTGTTCCTAGATTATATAGTTTGTAGGAATTCAGTTAAGCGAAGACAGTGATGGCACAAAGTAGAAGACAGGTCAGCATAACTGGACTACACCATAAGCTAAAAGGCTTTCTAACCTCATTCCAACATTCTGAAGGACAGAGAAGGGACAGAGTTCTGAGGAACATGTTTTCAGGGGTCACTGAGGTCAATTGGCATCACTACTCTTTTTCTAAGAGGGTCTTCTGCACCCCATATTGGCAAATGGCATCTGGGGTCTCAAAAGTCAGCAAACTACCATGTGAGGAATATCAATTTTTCTTAACCCACCTGGAACAGATGACATCTGAGAGCATCAAAGACAAGAAGAAAAATGAGCGGAGGAGACAGACTCATTGGGAGCATGAGAACAGAAGAACCAGATGTTACCTGGCCACCTCCAAACATGACCTGACAGGGAATAAACAGTGTAGAGTTCCTGTAGCAGCATGAGAAAAAAGAGGTGTGCAGACCAACAACTCTATAAAAAGACCAGAATCGATGGTCTGACAGCCTGGAAGTTCCCCAGAAAACGTGGCCCCTGGACTTGCTGCTAGCCCAGACCTGAAGCCAACACTTCGGACAAAGAATGGACTGGGACTCCAGGACACAGAGTAATGCATGAGATGTTTATTTTATAGTTTTCTACACATATATGAGGCTGTCCTACTGTTCTGTTTCTAGAGGAGAGAGGAAACAGTAGAAAGGAGGGGACAAGTGTTGGTTGAGTGGATACTGGGAGACTGAAAAAGCAAAGTGTGCTGTCACAGGGTGAGGAGAGCAAATAGAGTTGCAGAGAGGTGGGTATGGAAAATTGACTTGGTTGTAAACTTTCACTTAATCACAATATAAAAACTAAAAAATAGTTATCAGTTTTCTACTGTATGCTAATGAATGTCATAATAAGATTAATTTAAACAAATACAGCTGTAAAAGTAAATGAAATATGATCAGTAAAGATATTAAAACACAAAACTTAAAGGTAATAGATTTAGCACATGTTACCCAGCAGATCCTGGGTATTTTAATATGTAATAGTCACAGATTCTAACAACCAGTGATGTCC
This sequence comes from Heterohyrax brucei, assembly GCA_028571685.1. Taxonomy (NCBI): domain Eukaryota; kingdom Metazoa; phylum Chordata; class Mammalia; order Hyracoidea; family Procaviidae; genus Heterohyrax; species Heterohyrax brucei. Next base: position 95,677,509 of record CM053146.1, read on the forward strand.
TTTTGAGTTCTAACTTTAGAAATATGTCCATTTATTCAATGTACTTTGCATCACATATTTTCAAAAGGCAGAGTGGTTACATAAATCACTAAGCTAGAAAGACAACCTAGAATCTTCCCATAATCTTGACTTGAATATAAGGGAAAGTGTGGAGCTCTGGAATATGTGAGGTCTGACAATTAAGTTAGTGAATTCATCCTGGAAAAAGTGCTTTACATACCTCATTCCTGAATATCACTACAGTCACCTTTGAAGTACTCCCCTTAGGAAGCTATGACTCCAGACTCTACAACACCCTTCAAAGCAGTTTTCAAACTCTTTTTCCCAAATGGCCACATCAGAGCTGTCATTATACTACATGTGATGTCCTGAATGTCATAAAAAGTCTTCCTTTCAATATTTTCATTATCTTCGGGTAAAGAAAAGAGTCATTGAGGGCCAGATCAGGAGAGTAGGTAAGGTGTTCCAATATAGTTATTTGTTTACTGGCTAGAAAACTATGCAATTAAGTTTGAGAACTTGCTACCTTGCCACCATGCACAACGGCCTTTCCAAAGAGTTCCAAAATTGATTTGAAGGGGGGACTAGATGCTGATGTCAGTACATAGCTTGCAAGGAAATACTTCGAAGGTGACCCTACTGATATTCAGCAATGAAATATACAGCACTTAGAACAATTAAGTTCATGGACTTGTCAGAAGACCACGTACTTCTTCATCACACAGAGAAATATACAAAAGTGATGCAAATTTATTGTGTATCATGAAACTGTAGAATTCTGGAGCAAATTCAGGTCATCTACTCATATTCAATTGTACTAATCAAGAAACTGAAGTCTAATGACATTAATTTTTAGTCCTTTACAGAAGCAGGACAAAGAAATTTTCTAGGAACAGGTAACACAACCAAACCGTTGTATAAATTCTCACATTAAACTTTGTATCACCTGATTAAGTAGTATATCATTGGTATTTTCCACGACACTGGCTTTTGAGTCAATCTCAGCAAAATGATTATTGACTCTCAGAGTAAGATCTTGGTTAATTAGAGAAAAAGAAATAAGTTAAACAGAAGCCCTAGTAATGAGTCCTCTGCGAAAGACAGTGACAGCGCATCAGTCACATAACACAACAAGAAGAAATTAGAGAGGGAGATGAGATCTGAACGAACTGACTATGAGTTAGAAAGTGTGAAAAAGGAAGTTAGGAAAATTCTCAAAGAAAATGGGTGAAGACAACCGTGTACATTCTTTAATTGTTGATTGACATGAAGGCTAATAGGGGCTTTTAGTTTTGCATCTGGAATCTCTTTCAAGAATCTTATGTAAGTTTATGAAGGATGAGAACATGTACTAGCAACTGACAGGAAAAGTGTATAATGGTACCGATTTTAAATCAACTACAGACTGAGTGAAGCCCTAGTGAAACAGTGTTTGAGGGCTCCGCTCATAACCAAAAGGTCTGCAGTTTAAATCCACCAGCTGCTCCTTGGAAACCCTAAGGAACAATTATACTTCATCCTACAGCCTCACTATCAGTGGGAATCAACCCAACAGCACTGGGCAAAGAGTTTGGTCTTTGTTTGTTGACAGTTAGGGTAGAGAAAAGACTATGAATCTTATTATGTATTCACCTATAAATTGTTTTATTTGCTGATTTGGTACAAGTGAAGGTGAACTGGATTAACAATATATTATTACCGTTATGCTAAGGAAACCCTGGTGGCATAGTGGTTAAGTGCTGCAGCTTCTACAGAAGGGTGGCAGTTGGAATCCTTGGAAACTCCATGGGGCAGTTCTACTCTTTGTATAGGACTGCTGCCAGTTGCAGCTGACTCGCTCGCAGTGTGTTTAGTTTTGGTTAAGGGTCTCAGGAAATCTATGTGGAAGACTGAATGACAAAAAGTTGGAAGGCAGTTAAAAGTTTATATCAGACAGATAAATTCCTGTAGTACTAGATAGTCTCCAGGGTGAAAGAATTTATGTATTTCTAAGTGGGCAACTTTCCCTAGAGAACTCTTTAAAGCTGAGAAAAAAATGTGATATAAACCCATACTCACCTTCTCCAAACACTTGCTTATAGAGAGATGCCAGGAAAAGCTTTATACTTGATCATAAGAGGGCTGTGTCAACCCCTTTGGAGAAAGCTGTGCTGAAAATTTTAAATTTCCGTACCTCATATATAAGAAGACTGCCCATTAGGTTTACGAACTTATCTAGGAAAAAATGCTACGTACTTCATTGCTGAATATCGCTGCAGTCACCTTCGAAGTACTGCCATGGAAGCAATGCACTGATGTCAATGTCTAGTCCACCCTTCAGAGCAATTTTGGATCTGTTTCTGGAATGGCCACCAGAGCTGTCATCCTGTTACTCTTAATGTCATGAAAGTCTTCAAAATGTTTTCCTTTCAATATTCCTTTGATCTTCAGGTAGAGAAAAAAGTCCTTAGGGGCCAGGTCTGTTGAGGAAGGAAGGTGTTCCATACAGTTATTTGTTTACTGGCTAAAAACTCCCTCACAGTTGTCCAACTGTACAAGTAAATTTGCAAGATTTCCACCATGCCACCATGCACAATGGCCATTCCAGAAAGAGTTCCAAAATTGCTTTGAAGGGACTAGACACTGATTTCAGTGCATAACTTCCCAAGAGGAGTACTTTGAAGGTGACCATAGTGATATTCATTCCTAAAGTAGGAAGCATTTAGAACAATTATGTTCACAGACTTATTGTTATATCTCATATAATCCTGTGGTATTATTCAATAGAAGACAGACAGGAATGATGACAGACACAGGCAGACAGACAGAGGTAATAGTTGACACAGATAGAAGATGTAAATATCAACATACCCCAAATCCACTGCCGTGGAGTCAATTCTGACTCATAGTGATCCTATAGCACGGAGTAGAACTTCCCCATAGCATTTCCAAGCAGTGCCTGGCAAATGTGTCATGCCAACCTTTGGGTTAGCAGCTATAGCCCTTAACCACCAGCCACCAGGGTTTTCAGGTATAAGTACCAACACAATATTCAATAAAATCTTTTTTATATTGGGAATATTACAGGATCAAAACTGAATAGAAAAGAAAACAAAAGACTACATCACTTGGCTTATTAACTGGCCATTACCATATAAGCTCCATTCTGTATCCCTGACACTTACAACAACACCTGTAATATAGTAAATACTAATATAGATATATACACACATATATATCAAAATATAAATAAATAAAATTACATCCTTTTAATAATTAAGTTCCAAGTTCTTGTTACGGCCTTAGCATTCCTTTATCAGTCTAGCTGTTAGTATTTTGTGCTTTTTGCATCCTCACTTTGCTCTCTCCTTTGTTTTTCTCTTTTCTCCTGCTCTGCTAGTCAAAATCCTTTCCATGTTTTAAAGCTAAACCCAGTGTCTAATTCTTCTGTGAAACCTTTCCAGTATTTGATATCAGAGTTATTTCTTTTCTGTTTTATCATATAATCTTTTGAGCTCATTCACAATGTAATCATTTGCATCCTCATCCTCTGGTTACGTTTGTAATATCTCTCCCTTGGTTGGCACATCCTATAGCTCATTTATTCACTTTTGTATCTCTGTCCCCTGCAAAATGCCTAACCCAAAAGGCTTCATTCAACTGAATAAATGCTGAGTACATTATTTAGCAAAAATGTCACCAATTTTATATTTGAAATGAATTAGCTGAATTGAAATATTTTGCAAAGCAGATGGATTACAATACCAGGTTGAATATGGCTTTTAACATCATAGAAAGCATTGACAATCTCCACTAGTCACAATCTGGACAGCTGATTATAGTCATTAAACAAAAAATAATTTTACATAAATATTAAATTCTGAATTATAGTATCATATGAGGTCTTACAATTAAATAAGCAAATGCATTCTAGGAAAAGTGTTACACACCTCATTGCTGAATATCACTATGCCTGCTTTCAAAGTACTCCCCTGGGGAAGCTGTGTACTGACACCAGCTCCTAGTCTACTTTCCAAAGCAGTTTTGGAACGCTTTTCCTGGAATGGCTATCAGAGATGGCATCCTATCAGAGATGGCATCCTATTACTCTCAACATCCTATTTCCTTTATCTGCAGGTTAAAAAAAGTCACTAGGGGCCATATCAGGTGAGTAGGTAGGGTGTTCCAATATAATTATTTGTCTACTGGCTAGAAACTCTCTCACAGACAGTGCCTATGAGCTGGTGCTTTGTCGTGATGTCAGAGTCATGAGTTATTGCTGAAGTTCAGGTAATTTTCATCTAACTTTTTCACACAACCTCTTCAGCATGTCCAAATAGTAAAGTTGGTTCACTGTTTGTCCAAGTTGATTCTTAATGAAAAATCCCTCTGATACCAAAAACAGTTAGCAACATTTGTGTGACTGTTGATTTGGACTGACAGAATTTTTTTAGTCTTGGACAATTGGCTGACTTCCTTTGCGCACTTCGTCACTTGGTTTGAAGGTTGTATTGATATTCCCGTATTTCATCACCTGTGATGACATGGCCCCAAACTTCATCTTGCCTCTCCAAAAGGTCTTGGCAAGCCACAACTCTCCTTTGCTTTTGTTCATCCCTGAGCTCCTTCAGAACCATTTTTGCACACACCTGTCTCTTTCCAGGATTTTCAGTTAATATTTTCCTGTTTGTTTATCGAAATTTATTTGGTCTCCTCTGCTTCTCACAGTCAGCTGATGATTTTGTTGCACAACTTGATGAATTTTAGGGTGTTTTAAAGGTTCTCAATACTGGCTGCCCTGACCTCTCTTCATCAGTGATACTTGCTCTCCCCTCAGAAAAACGCTTAATTTATTTGTACATTATGTTTTCTTCATGTCATTATCTCTATAAACTTGGATTAGCATGTACCTGATTTCGCTTCCACTCTTGCCCAGTTTAACAAGAAATTTAATGTTTGTTCATTGCTCTAATTAAAGTTCTAACATTCTCGCAACTGCACACAAAAACATGCAACAACAATAATGAACACCACTTAACAAGATGCCACCACATGCCAACACAAACACAGCTGTGAGACACTGATACACCAAGGTTATGAAACCTTACCGACTTGTTTGTACAGTGCTGCTAAAATAAGTGCACAGTGGCAGGTTCTCAGATTTAATTGCCAGACCTCTTATTCTCTGATATGAGCGTTTAGTAGACTAAATAATGCCCCCCAAACATGTCTACAACCTAACCCTTACTTGGCTCTTCTAAATATATTACTTTATGTGGAAAAGGGGACTCTACAAATCTGAACAAATTGAGAATTTTGAGATGGAGAGGGATCATTTTGAATTATATGAGTGGTCCTGATGTAATGACAAATGTTCTTATAAGAGGGAGGCAAGAAGATTAAAATTAGAAAAAGAAGATGTGGTGATGAAAGCAGGCATTACAATGATGCACCTTGAAGACGGAGGAAGGAGCCGTGGGTCAAGGAGAGCACGTGGAAAAGGCAAGGAAACAAACACTTTTCTGGAGCTCCAGAAAAAACGCAACACTGGTAGCACCTTGATTTTGTCTCTGTTAGACTCATTTTAGACGTCTGACCTCTAGAACGTTAAAGTTATAAATGTGTGTTGTTTTAGGCCACAAAGTCCATGGTCGTGTGTAACAGTAGCAGCAGAAAACTAATAGAGGGTGTTTCTCATTTCTTTATTATTATGACATAGCGTTTTATACATATACCATGTCTGTAAGTAATTTAATTACTAATAACAATTTTGGTTTAAAATTAGTTTAAAATAGTAAACTAATTTAAACAACATGAATTGTGATATACATTTTACCTTTTTCAGATAATAGATCACCCTATATTTTACATTTTACATTAAAAATAGTTATGGAAACCCTGGTTGCACAATGGTTAAGTGTTATGTCTGCTAAGCAAAAGGTCAGCAGTTCAAATCAATCAAGTGGTCTTTGGAAATTCTGCGAAGCAGTTCTACTCTGTCCTATAGAGGTGCTGTGAGTCAGAACTGATTCAGTGTTTTGTTTTTTTTTTTATTAAAAGTAGTTATAGTTGGAATGAAGTATTTAGCTTGGTGTTTAGTCTCAGTTGTGTATTGACTTTCCAAGCCCAACAAGGATTTCAAAAAATAAAAGATTTTTAAAAAAATAAATTTACATGTCTTTATCCTCGAAAAATTACTGCTCATCATGTATTTTAATCATTCTTGGAGCCTGATGCCTACAGTTAGAAAATAGATGTATAAAAATGTAGGCATTAATTCAGGTATAAACTAATTATTAATGCATTTTGTATCAGTTATAAACTTTCCTACAGATTTCAGACATTAACTAGCCAAGTAGAACATCTACCTACTACTGTTCAAGGAAATGACTCACTTGATATTTCCAAATTTCTTACTATTTTATTTATATACTGCATAGAGCTTAATGAAACACTGCCTTTCATAGTAATCTCTGTATTTCGGTTACTTGTGTTTCAGTGTAGGTGTGTGTATGTTTGGGATATTTGAGAGGGCCATACCATTCTCCTGCTGCATGGCTGGTGGCTTCAGACTTTGAGCGCTTTTGATTAGCACTTGAGAGATTTAACCATTGTGCACCAAGGCTTCTTATTTCATGAAGTATCTGAAATTCATAAACCCATGCTTTTTTCCTAAATATATACCTTAAAATTATAAATGTATTGATTTTTTGTTTGCTTTTTGTTTTTACAGGAGTAGAAAGTATAACAAGTAGAATATCTTCATGCTTATAGCCAAAATATTGTTGTATATATAGACTTTTGGTTTAAAAGCATTTTAAGAGAGTCTTCTCTATTTTGTAAACATGACCTGGGACACTAAGGCACACTTAATATACCAGAAAGTGTCTATATACTTAACTGAATAAATTTTCCCCTCTTCCAAGTCAGCACTAAAGAATGAATCACTGCTAGCCACTGTTGGTGCTCCTTTCATACAAAACAAACTGTCCCCTTCTTTCAAACAGAACAAAAGGGACTTCTCTGGGGAAGAGTGATAATTCTTATTCATTAAATCTTAAGAGTGTCATAGATTGAATGTGTTCCCTAAATAGTCTGTCACAGTTTGGCTGTGCCGTAATTCCTGGTGTTGTGTGATGTTTCTCTGTGTTGGAACTCCTACGTCTTTGATGTTAATGAGAATGAAAAGGTAGCAGTTGTGTTGGCAGAGCAGGACTGATGGCTTAAATTTGTTTTGTGCTTTGAGGTAGACTCTTGAGCTATAAACGGAAGAGTCTGGTAGAGAGAATTGGGAACCTCACACCATCAAGAAAGCAACACCAGGAGAAGAGTGTGTCCTTCAGATCCGAGGTTCCTGGGCCTAGATGTTCCCTGAACAGATAATACAACACATGGACTTTCCTCCAAAGCCAACAAAGGGGAAAGCCTCCCCCTGGAGCGGACAGCCTGAATTTGTACTTGAAGCCTACTGGACTGTCTAGGAATAAACCTTCTTTGTTAAAGCTATCCACTTGTGCTATTTCTGTTAGAACAGCACTAGCTAGCTAAAACAAGAAGAATAAAGGAGTGAAATGCAATAGATAATAAGGCAGGACTCTTTGTAAGAGGATTATGGATTCAAGGATGACAGCATATAGAATGGAATTATTAGATAAAGTAACTCAATTATGCTCTTGTATTTAAATTTATTTAAATACTTATTTAAATTTAATATGCTTTTTATATTCACCACTTCCAAAACCACACTGCAATCTAACTTTTCAAATTCAGTTTTCTTTCATTCCAACTTATCTATGGAAAAATACTCATAAGAAATATTTCTTTCTTTTTACATTTAAATTTCCAGTCAATTCATTTGGCTAACTTTTCACAGATTTGGAGATCCATGCTACAATTACTTTTCTTCATTTCTATTTTAGGTTCCAACATCTCTTTTCTCCCTTTTTTTTTTCTTTCTTTTGTCTCTTATTGTCACAAAAACAAGCAAACACACAAAACAGTTGATATGGCATCAATTCCAACTCATAGCAACTCCTGTGTATCAGAACAGAACTGCTTCATAGGATTCTCAACTGTTGTGACTCTTTGGAAGAAGATTCCCAGGCCTTTCTTTCAAGATGTTTCTGGGTGTACGCACACCTCCCAGCTTTCAATAAATTATCGTGCCATGGAGGCAGCCTCTCCCTACACTCGCAGTAAAAACCAACAGCACGTATAATTTCCTTTACCACTTCTGCACACATAGAGCTCAGCCTTGATTAATAAAATCGTACAACGAGACTAACTAGAAATTCTGTGAAATTATAATCCCCACATGCAGAAGTGTCTTCCCATCCTGTCATCTTTCATGCATGTGTTTTGGGAAACGAAAGAAGTCTAGTGGAATATTTCTCACTTTCCTATTGCCAATTCCAAAAATAAACCTGTGTCTGCATTCTACTTTTTCTTTCTTTCTTCCATCTTCATGGAGAAAGTGTTCCCCCTCTTCTAAAAGGCCAGTGTTTCTATATTTACTGTAATGTATTTCCTTTAATGTTACATGGGATTTTGCTCCAGTTGGATTATTTCTTTCCTGTTTTGCATTAATACTTCTCTGTCTAGTTCATCATTCACTTAAAAAAAAATCCCCTCAGTCCACCCAACATAAATAAAATTTGATCGTGTAAGGAGAAACAAACCCAAACAAGCCAACACAAAAATTTAGATGATTCTCACTGAGCTTTGGCTACGATCTCAATACTTATCTTGACCTACAGGCACTGAGTGTTCTTGGACCCTCCTATGCTGCTGACCTCAGCTAATGTCATTCCACTCCTTGCTAACTATGCAGCTGCCACACAAAATTTATGTTCTTCAGACCCAGCAATATTTCCTCTGAAGAACATTCCTGAGCGTTCCCTTTGCTGTGGGCAGCATTTCCTTTCCTGGGTAACCTGGAAGGTCAACAAGCTTGCTTCTGAGTCTTTCCTTTTTTTCTGCCTTGTCACCTGCTGTGGAAGGATTCCTGTGGGACAGGGCTGGCCAGCAGTGGCTTTGTCATTTTAAGTTCTGTCTTCATATCGTGGTTTGGCAAGATAGCCCTCAGATAATAATTCAGAAACTAATTTAGATGTGGTGAAAAAACAAGAAAAGTATATTATATATGAATGTCATAGTCTAAGATCAAATATGCCTTTGTGATTTCAATCAGACACTTAGTTACAGAAGCCAAGACTATTTATAATCTGATTTTCATCCTAATTCGGCATGAATAGAACACAGGACTTCCCCTGGCACAAGAGGTGCAGAAGGAAACAAACATAAGCCAAGTCAGGGTAAAGAAAGCGAGATGTCCTGAGCCACCAGAGAACACAAGAGCAGCTCTGTGTCATCCCAGGGGAAGGATGAGCAGGATTCCATGTTGGTGAAGACATAGCAAGAAGTCAGACTACATCACTCCCTCCACTCAGGCTGTTGTGATCTTATGAGCACAATGAATACCAAAAATAATGGGCTCACTGCCCCAGAGTCATATGTGTCATAACACCAGTGCAATGAAAGACAAAACACACCATGAGCAGGGAAAATATTTGGGGGAAATTTCTTTGTTTTAATTTTTTTATTATGATTAAGTGAAAGTATACAATCCAAATCAATTTTGCATGTCCACCTATCTGCAACTGTTCTCCTCCCCCTGTGACAACACATCCCTCCTTTTCACTCTTCACTTCTAGTACCTCTTAACGAGCACCTATCCCCTCCTCTCTGCCCTCTTCTCTCCCATCTAGAAAGAAACTGGTAGGAGACCCTCCTATAAGTGTATAAAACCATAAAGTACCCACACCACAGGCTTACACTGTGTCCCCAAGTCTAGCCCATTCTTGTATGAAGAGCTGACCTCAGTACTGGTTTAAGTTCAGAGCCAGCAGCAAGTCTAGGGACCGTTTTCCAAAGGGACCCTTCAGGGGTAGGGCCATTAATTCTGGTCTTTCAGTAGAATTCTTCAACTGCACACCTCTTTTTCTCATGTTGTCTCATGGACTCTACATTGTATCTCTCATCACGGCGGCCTTTGGTGGCAGCCAGGCACAGTCTGATTCTTCTGGTCTCATGCTGATGTGGTCTCTCATTCACATGGGTCCTTCTGCCTCCTAAGCTCATTTTTCCTCACGTCTTTGGTGTTCTCAGCTGTTAGCTGTTCCAGATAAGTTGGGACCATTTGGTGTACCTCTGATTTTTTTAAGAGCCCAGATGTTGCTCACCAATATGGAGTGCAAAAGACTCTCTTATCTGAAGACTAGCTATGCCAGTTGACCTCGACATCCCCTCCCCTGAAAACATGATCCTCAGGCCCCGTCCCTGCTGCTCTGTCCTTTGAAATATTCAGTTGACTTTAGAAAACCTTTCAGTTTATGGCATAGTCCAGTTATGCTGGTATGCCCTCTGCTGCATGCTGTCACTTCTTTCACATAACCAAATTCCTATTGACTGTTGAGTCTGTGAACATCCCTCTCCCGGCCTCCCCACACCCGTAGCTGTCAAAGAATCTTTTCTTCTTTAAATAAGTCCGTTTTTAAGTCCTTATAGCAGATATTTCATACAATACTTGTCCTTTTGCAGCTGACCAACTTCACACAGCATAATTTCTTCTAGTTGGAACCAGGTTATGAGATGCTTCCTAAAAATCATTAGTGTTCTTTGTTGTTGCATAGTGTTCCGATGTGTATGTGTACCATAGTCTGTTTATCTGTTCATCTGTTGATGGGAACCAAGGTCAAGTCCATCTTTTTGCTGTTGTTGACAGTGCTGCAGTAAACATTTGTGTGACGCATTTGTCAGTGTGACTGCCTTTATTTCTGTAGGATACATTCTGAGCAGTGGAATTGCTGGTTCATATGGTATTTCTATTTCTAGCTTTTAAAGGATGCACCAATTTGCTTTCCAAAGATGTATCATTTTGGATTCCCACCAGCAGTGTAGGAGAGTTCCAATCTCTCCACAGCCTCTCTAACATTTTTTGTGTGTGTGTGTTTTGAATTATTGCTAACTTCATTGTGGTAGGATGGTATCTCACTATAGTTTTCACTTGGATTTCTCTGACAGCTGATGATCATGAGCATTTCCTCATGTGTCCTTTGGCTGTCTGTGTGTCTTCTTTGGTGAAGTGTCTGTCCATCTCCTTTGCCCATTGTTTAATTGTGTTATTTACATTTTTTTGGTTGATATTTCACAGTACCTTGTAGATTATCGAAATCAGACGTCAGTCTGATATGTAATTGCTGAATATCGTAATGTATGTAGTCTTTTAACTCTCTTGATAAAGTCTTTGGATGAGCACACACATTTGATTTTTAGTTGTTCTCATTTGTCTGTTTTATCTTCTGTTGTTTGTACACTGTTGGTCAGATTTTGTAATCTATGTAAGCCGAGTACTAGAACTACCATGGTTGTCTCTATTTTTACTTGCACAATCTTTATTGTTTTAGGATTAATATTTAGGTCTTTGATGCATTTTGAGTTAGCTTTTGTGCAAGGTGTGAGACACTGGTTTTGTTTCAGTTTTTTGCAAACAGATATCCAGTTTTGCCAACACTGTTAAAGAGACTGTTTTTACCTTAGTTTACAATCTTTGGGCCTTTGTCAACTATCAACTGTTCACAAGAGGATGGTGCTATTTCTGGGGTCTCAGCTCTGTTCCATTGGTTTGTATGTCTGTTTTTGTAACAGTGACAGGCTGTTTTGACTACCGTGGCAGTGTAGTAGGTTTTAAGGTTGGGTTGTGCGAGGCCTCCCGCTGTGTTCTTCTTCAGTAGTGCTTTACCTATCTAGGATTTCTTTTCTTTCCAAACAAAGTTGATGATTTATTTCTCCATCTCATTATAAAAAGACACTGGAATTGATACTGGGATTCCATTGTATATGTAAATTTCTTTGCATAAAATACACATTTTCACAATGTTAAGTCCTCCTATCCATGAGCAAGGTAGATTTCTCCACTTATGTAATTCTCTTTCGGTTTCTTGCAGTAGGGTCTTGTAATTTTCTCTGTATAGGTCTCTTACTTCTCCAGTCAGATTTACTCCTAGGTATTTTATCTTCTTGTGGGCTGCAGTAAATGGTATCGATTTGGTGATTTATTCTTTGATGATCTCTTTGTTAGTATAAATGAATCTTCCTGACTTACTTATGTTTATTGTGTATCCTGATACTTCGCTGAACTCATCTATTAGATCCAGTATTTTGTTTATGGATTCTTTAGGCTTGATTGTGTATATGACCATGTCTGCAAATAGGAATACTTTTACTTCTTCTTTACTAATGTGATTTGCCTTATTTCTTTTTCTTGTCTGATTACTCTGGCCAGAACCTTTAGCACAATATTGAATAGAAATGGTGAGAGTGGTCATCCTTGTTTAGTTCCTTTTCTTGTTGAAATTCTTTCAGTCTGTCTACATTCAGGATGATGTCAGTTGTTCACTTTGGATAAATGTCCCTTATTACTTTGAGGAACTTCCCTTCTTTTCCTATTTTGCTGAGTTTTTAGCATGAATAAGTGTTGGACTTTGTCAAATGCCTTTTCTGCATCAATTGACAAAATCAGGTGATTCTTATCATTTGTGTTACTATGCAGTTGATCACATTACTTGTTTTTCTGATGATGAACCAGCCCTGTATCTGTAGTATGAAGCCAGCTTGGTCATGGTGAGTTATTTTTTTGATATCTTGTTGAATTCTATTGCATACAATTTTGTTGAAGATTTTTGCATCTAGATTCATGAGAGATATTGGTCTGTAATTTTCTTTTTCTGCAGGATCTTCCCTGGACTGTGGTATCAGAATTATGCTGGCTCTGTAGAATGAATTTAGGAATATTCTGACTTTTTCTATGTTGTGAAATAGACTCAGTAGTATTCGAATCAACTCCAAAAGTTTGGTAGAATTCTCCAGTAAAGCTGTCTGGGCCAGGACTTTTTTTGGTTGGCAGTTTCTTGATTACTCTTTCAATCTCTTCTTCTGTGATGGGTTTATTAAGTTGCATTTCTCCTTGTGATAATTTTTGTAGGTGACATGAACCTAGAAATTTCTCCTTTTCCTCTTGGTTTGCAAATCTATTACAGTGAAATTTTTTGTACTATTTTGTTAATGATACTTTTAATTTTGGTTGGGTCTATTATGACATCTCCCATCTCAATTCTTATTTGTGTTATTTTTTCCTCTCGTGTTTTTCTGTTACAAGTTTAGCCAGTGGTTTATCTATTTAGTTGATCTTTTCAAAACACCAGCTTTTGGTTTTTGAGTTCATTCAATTGTTTCTCTGTTCCAAAATTCATTTAGTTCTACTCTAATTTTTATTATCTGTTTTCTTCTGGTGACTGAAGGTTTCTTTTGTTGTTCCCTTTCTCCTTGTTCAAGTTTTGGGATTAATTCTTTTATTTGGACCCTGTCTTAATTCCAGATGTGTGCATTTATAGAGATAAACTGACCTCTGAGCACTGCTTTGGCTGCATCCTATAGGTTCTGGTAGGAGTCTGTGAATTTTGTTATGGAGTATTTGATTTGTTCTATAATCCACGCATTTTTGAGCAAGGTGTTGTTCAATTTCCATGAGTTTGAATTTCTACTCATGTTTTTTCTGCTGCTATTTCAACTTTTATGGCATTATGGTCTGAGAAAATGCTTTGTAATAATTCAATAGTTTGGATTTTCCTGAGACTTGCTTAATGACCTAATATGTGGTATATTCTGGAGAATGTTCTGTGCACATTGGAAAAGAATATGTATTTACATGTTGTTGGGTAAAAAGTTTTGTATACATCAATGAGATCTAGTGGATTGATTGCTGCAATGAGATCTTCTCTGTCTTTACTGAGCTTTTTGTCTGGATGATTTGTCCATTACTAAAAGGGGAGTGTTGAAGTCTCCTACTATTATTTTGAAATGATCTATTTCATTTTTCAGTGTTTTCAGTGTTTGCTCCGTGTATCTAGAAACTCTGGTATTGGGTGCATGAATATTTAATATCATTATATCCTGCATATACATTGAAATTTCAAGCAATAAATAGTGGCCGTTCTTGCCCATGATTGTGGATTTTACTTTAAAATCTATTTTGTCTGAGATTTGTGTTACCACACCTGCTCTTCCTTGTATGTTGTTACCTTGGTATACACTTTGATTTTCAATTTGTTCATATCTTTGGATCTAAAGTGTGTTTCTTGTAAGCAGCATATAGATGGATCATGTTTTTGATCCAATCTGTTACTCTCTGCCTCTTTATTGGAGGATTCAATCCATTTATGTTCAGTGTAATTATCAATAGAAAGATGTTTAGTGCTGTCATTTTGGTGTGTTTATTTTTGTGTTGATGTTTTCTTTGTTGCACTTAATATTCTGTTCTGGGTTCTTTTTCTCTATAGGTTTTCTCTTCATACTTTTCTATGTTGGCTTTGTGTCTGCTGATACTCCTGTATTATATTTCCTGCTTTGATATGTAGTATTGTTAGTTTACTTTGCAGCTACCACTTTGTTCCCCCTCAGTGTTCTGAATGTAAACCAATCTTTATCTTCTCTGTACCGCTTTAGCTTCCTCTCCATCTGAAAGGGTTATAGCTATTATAATATGTCCCTCTTTATAGTGTGATGGTGTCATAGTTTACATGTTAATGTCTCTGTTTCCTCACTTTTAATATTTTAGCTTTGATTGAGCTTTGTGACTTCCCAAACTGAATAGGACTCAGGATGCTGTGTCCTTCATTGCATCCTTGAGTATACATCTGATGTTACTGATTTTCCAAATGAATAGCTTTGTTTGGTATTTCTTGTAAATTTGGTGTAGCTTTTGCAAAGTCTCTAAGCTTCTGTTTGTCCGAGAATGTCTGAATTCACCATCATATTTGAGAGACAATTTCACAGAATATTTAATTCTTGGTTGGAAGCTTTTCTCTTTCAAGGCTTTGTTTGTGTCATCCCACTGCCTTCTTGCCAACATGGTTTCTGCCAAGAACCAAGAGGGCAGCCTACAGTGCTTCCCTTTTTTATGTCAGTTTTGATTTAATTCTAGATGCATTTAAAAGCCTCTTTATGTTTCACTTTATTAAGCTCGATTATAACATGTTTTGGTTTCTTTCTTATAAGGCCTGCCTTTTGTGGAGTTTGATAAGCATCTTCAATAGCTATGTTCTCTTATTCCATGATGTTAGGAAAGTTTTCTTTCAAAACTCTGCAAAATTCTCTCTGTATTTTTGCTACCCCTCCCTGTTCAGAACCTCCAATTACTCATAGCTTTTTCCTCTTGATAGAATCTCACATACTTCTTTATTCTTCTTCATTTTTCTTGTTTCTTTTGTCTGATTTCTCCTCATAAATGATGGTGTCAGCTGCATTGTTTTCAGTCTAGCTAATTATGCATTCCATTTCTTTAATCCTGCTCTTTTGGCTTTGCACTGAATTATCTAACTGTAATACTATTATTGATCTGTTGGATTTCAGGTTTTTGATGTTCTAGCAGTTCATAGAACTTTCTTAGTTTTCACTTTGTTTTGCTGCACTTTGTTTAATATCTACATGAGCTCTGTACATAAGTCTTTTGTATTCTACTTCCAATAATTTCAGGAAACCTTCATCTGGGAAGTTTTTTGATTCTTTACTTTTGGAGTTTTCCAGAGCTATGATGATCTGCTTCTTTAAATGGTTAGCTGTTGATTGTTGTCTTTATGCCAGCAAAAAGCTGTTCAGCTTCTCCAGTGTTATACTAATGGAAGCTGTGGCATGCTTTAAGAATGAAGTAAGGGCACTGCTAGCCTTGGCCACCAGCTGCCACTGTGTTCTCTAGGGGCAGCTGACTTATGTACAGCTTCTCTGATAATACAGATGTGGTCAAGCCCCACAATGCTGCTTGGCTTGGCAAGTGGCCCTAGTTGAGACCTAGTGGTGGCAAGTCCTGCCTCCTGGCTCACAAATATGGCAACCCATGGGTGCTGACTCTCTGGTGTCGTGCCGGTCGACACTGTAGTATAGCTCAGAAAAGGGAAGAGAGAATTATGCCATCACACCTGGCCACTGGGGGCTGCTACATTCTCTAGATGTGCTTACCTTAAAAAGTGCTTTTCTGCTGAGTGGGGAGCACTGTCCAGTTGCAGCCTATAGCAGCTGGGCCCTCAGGGGAAGTGAGCCCTACATTCTGGCTGATAAAGATGGAGCCCTACTTATGAAGTCTTTAGGGGGCCATTATGATATGGCTCAAAGACAGAAGGGGTCAGGACAGTGCCACACTTGACTGCCAGTCAGCACTGTGTTCTCTAGGTATGATGGTCTTAAAGACAGATTGTCTGCTGGGAAAGAACTGTCCAGACATGGACTGTTGCTCATTGTGGGAACAAGCCCCAGCCAAGCCTTCAGGTATGGCTGACTCTACTTCTCAGCTGACCAAGATGCTGTTCCACCTGAGTTACATCTCTTATGCCAAGACATCAGTATGTAGAGCACAGCTCAAAGAAGAGAGGGAGGAGGGGCATTGGCACCCTCATTTGCCTGGCACCGCTGGGTTCCCTCCACGAGACTGTCCCAAGCACAGTCTCTCTGGTGCAGAAGATGCTGTTTACTTAGTGCAGCTCAGCATAGTAGTCAGCCCCAGCCAGGCTCCCAGGCTTGACAGTCCCAGTCCCAGTCTCCTGGTTAACAAGGAAGGCGTCTGTACATGTAAGCCTCTCAGCCACTGCTCCAACAGTAGTGGGACTCACTGTGCTCTTGTTTTCAGTGAAGGTAGTTTTCCTGTTGCCCAGTCCAATGTCAAAATTCCACACCTGATCTTGGAGTTCTCCAAATGTCCACACTTCTCTGATCAATTATTTTTCTAGGCCTTAGTTCTTGGAAGGAATCGAAAAGAGATGCAACTAGTCTACCTTCTTGGCCCCCACTTTTTGGGAGTTTCTGAATAGGAAAAATGGTTGTACTTCAAAGTGACTGTTATCTCTTCTGGAACTTACTATTTGAATGCATGATTTAGAAAGTTTGGAGAACTTAAAGTCAGATGATCAGTCATCACATAAAATAGGCCTTTTGTTAGTAATGTTTGTTAAAAGAGGTAGAAGAGAAACATTAAGTTTGTGGACCTCCTGCTGCCCATTGTAATTTGGGTGCAGTAGCAATGAATCAGAATCTGCTCAATGGTAGTGGCTTTTTTTTTTCCCTTGGTTTTTTTTGTTTGGTACACAGGGAACTAACAGTGCAGGACACAAGTCTCTGGGTGAAGAAGCCTGATCTTTGAACTGGAACCCCCTCCCTTGCTATAATCAAGTGCTGGGAACCAACAGGTGTAAAACATGTTCATGGCAGACACTTAGTGCTAGGTAACTATACAAGTCAGTTTTTATTGCTGGAGGAACACGAGTGCACCCTGAATGTGATCACTGGGCTGGTGTACAAGGTTTTTTTGTTTACCAAAATTGATTGCAGGGAGCACTTAATTACAACTGGTTTCCATAGAGTGATGTAGGAGACTAACTTTTTTTTGAAGGAGAACAAGACTGCAAGGGAATTAGAATTACCTACTTGAAATGGAAATTATAGCACCAGTATGTATGCAGATCCCTGAGCTGTTAAAATAAAGATGATAGAGTTGTCGGTGACCTAGAACACCTAGGGCTGGATTATAAAAGGGAAGTGATTTATGATGCTCTAGTAAAAGCTTGAAGAGCTCACCAGCTCTCTAAACTCATAATTAGGGCAAATTCGTGTTCATCAAAAGAAGAAGACCAAGTCAGCTTTCCAAAATGCTCATGCAGACTTCCTTATCAATGGCTTGAGATGGCTTCAGGTGTTCCAAAGTTACTAGGACATGGAGGAAATGATACCATGCTGCCATAGGCAAAGGAAAACTTGATTCTAATGTTGAAACATAGGCTTTCTGACATAGAAATGCTTAACAAAACGAGAGACAGTCACGATGATAATGATGTTGTTGTTATTATAGCCTCAGTAACAACAAATCTAGAGATGGCATAGTTTAAAGTCAGTTAACATGGTAGTTCAGTGTTTTCCAGAAAGACCCAAGTTTTTCCAACTTTTTACTCATCTGTCCTCAGTATACTGGTTTTGTTTTGAAGATGTCCCTTCATGTCACATACTGCCTGTAATGTCTCCAAGTATATGAGTCTACAATAAAATGTCCAAGAGCCATAAGGGAAAAAGAATGTACATTCTTTCATTGTAAACCTTCCTGAAACTAAGACAGTCCTTTCAGGATCCATCATTATGTTTTGCCTTAAGCCTCATTCATCAGAATTAGGTTACATACATGTTCTAAAACAAAGAAAAGACACTGATAAGCAGAAGGAAATTACCATAATTTCATTTCAATTTCTTTACACTGAGGTTTCTTCTGATTCTCAAATACTTGAATAAAACTTAGGTTCTATTATGAAAGACAAGTAGAGTTGTGAGACAGAGGAGAGCAGGGAAGGGCTATTGGGTAGCAACCAAATGCATCTGACACAGTTTCCATAGTAAATAAATAAAACTTTGTATAACTTTAATTTTTTTTTTAATTTGCTTTGCTTTTGTTTTAATATTTTAACCTTATAATCAAGTCATTAATTTATGTTCTCTTAGTTTTTTAACTTCATCCCTGGGTGGTGCAAATGGTTTAGTGCTTGGTTACTACCCAAACATTTGGTGGAAAGATTGGTGGCTCACATTGACCCAGGGGGAGCTTGGAAGAAAGACCAGTTTATATACTTCTGAAAAGGCATCCTCTGAAGTCCCTGTGGAACACAGTTTTACTCTCACACACATACATGTGTCAGTTTGATTCTATGAGTCAAAATTGATTCTATGACAACTAGTAGTGGTACTTTATTCAACAATAATCATCTCTGAAGTGAGACTGTCTGATATACTTTGTAGTCATCACAATGTCTAAGACAATGTCTAAGCTCTCCCAATAAGCTAGTATTTAACATTTCCCTTAAAGTGATTTACAGGTATGCCTCATTTTGTGCAAGGTAACTTTCCCCAAAGTTGTAAGCAACTAATGCTTTTAAATCAAATCTTTGTTTCCCTCATGTGTTTTTATTTTAATTTCTAAAGTTTGTTTCACAGTAATATTCAATGGACAGTTATGCCTAATACCTGAAACTTAAATCTCACTTTCACTCGACGGCACTTGGCTGGCTGGCTTTCTTCAACTATTTCTTTCAAGCAATTAATAGTCTGAATACTTGGTTATGTGATGAAAGTTCACTGTTTAAAAGTACTTTGAATATTTTGGGGAAAAAATGTCCTTTATATCATGAATATTGTCTTGAAAGCAGTTCTCATTAAAAATTGGGTTTTAAAATTGGTTTTATTTAATTTGAAACACATATTTCCAAATACATATTTAATTTGATTCTGATACGAGAGCTTATAAATGCAAACCAGGAAGATAAAATTATTATCCTACTGGGTAATGCTAAGAATCTATAACATGGACAAGAAAATTTAACTCTTTCTGGCCCTTTCTTACTGAATGAGGGTGTTGTTAATAAGCACATCACTTCTTGAATTTCAGAACTGCAATCCTTTAGCCAAAACCAATTATTTACCACAATATTTAAAGGGACGTATATATAGATAGTATTTAATAGGGAAAAATATAAAATTCATCTAGGACAAAACAAATAAAAAAATAGCAGTATAATCACGTGACAAGGTATATTACTCTTTAATTTAAAAAAATCTTTTGGTTTGGAGAATTATAAATGTCATACTACATATTTATAGGTTGTGGTTTTATAATAGCAGCAAGTCATAGTTTATGGGTTTCAAATACTTAACAAGACACTTTCTTAAGAATTACCCCCAGGGTAGAAATATGTATTTTTGCTTATGATTCATGATGGAAAAGTTTAAAAAAGGGAATGTAAATATTATGAAAACCATGTGTAGGAGTAAAAGTCTTAAGAAATAAAACAACAACTGTCCAAATGCCTTGGAACTGAGTTATTGTGTTATGAGAGTTTTGGGCTTTGCACACTGAACCCCCTTGCTGTCTTTTTCCCATTTGTAAAAATAACTTGAAAAGATCGCATGAGAATGGCCAGTAGCCAGTTGAACCGCTCTACTTAAAGAGGTTATTTAAGGAAGTTGTCAACTTTTAATTTTCAATCTGTAGTTAAACAAAATGTGTATTTCTTCCAAACTCAGAATTTATTAACTAGGGCTGACAAAATTTCTGTCCAAACAGATGTTGTGATTTGAAAACCCAGCCAAAAGAGCAGATTCTTCAGTACCACACTCCACCCTTGTATGGGAATGAGGAGGGCTGCAAGAGTAAGAGTGATAAACCATATGACAGTTGTATAACAATACAGTTGCATTACATAACACAGTTGTATTACACACACAAGACTATATATGTTGTTATACCAAAGTTCCTATCCATGGAGGAAACACACACTAACACTTTCTGAAAGGGTAGGAAGTTTGCGAAGAGGTGCCATCCTGTTTCCTGGGGAAAACCCTGACTTGACGTTAGAGTTATCCAGGGAGCCCGAAAAAAATGCTGATATGCAGAATCTATCCTCAGGTACTCTGATTCAGTTTTCCCATGATGGGGTTTAGGCATGTGTATTTTTTAAAAGCTCTCCCAATATTTATAACATGCAGTCATTATTAGAAGGAAAAACAAACAAAAATGTTTCAGAGTGAAATCTTCTCAGGCTGTCCTGGAAGGGTAGTGCTTCTGGCACACTGCTTTTGCTCCAAACATCTCCAGGTTTTCTGAGTATTTCTTAAGTTCTTTCTGCAACTCCTGCTTTACTAAGGTCACATGATCAGTTCTCACCCTAGGCACTCTTCCCCTTGTTTGTGCAGTAGGCAGAATGAAACTGGAAAGCCACTAAGAACACCAACACACAATAACCATAGCATGAGGAAATAAACTGCTACACCAAAAAAACAAACCCACTGTCATCCAGTTGATTCCAAATCCTAGGGACCCTGGTGGTATAGCGGATAAATGTTACATTGGCTAACCAAAAGGTCAGCAGTTCGAATCAGCCAGGTACTCCTTGGAAACTCTATGGAGCCATTCTACTCTACCCTATAGGTTCACTATGAAACTATTTCACAGTAACATGCCAACATCCAGTCACTCCCCTGTCCCACACTATTTTTTATTTGGTTTATGCCTTTGAAGTTTAAACACGTCACTTAACTGTATTGATGATTTCATGCTATCTATCTTCCAGACTATCATTGTCCTTTATTTGGAAAGGCTGTATTTTTTTTGTATTTAGAGCGTGGGCCTCAACTTCAGGTTTTTTGGCTTCACATCCCAGTTCTAGGATGACTAGTCCTTTTATTTTCTGTGTCTCTATTACATGTGTAAAATAATGCTCCCATCACTTAATAAATGTTTACCTCTTACCGCCCACGGACATCGTCTAAAAACCTACATCCTCCCCGACGTTATCTCACGGCAAAGTAACTCAGAGTTCTCAATTTTCTCATATCTGTGTGGATGTTTCTAATCATTACCAAGAAATTTCACCCCCAGAAAAGTAAAAGCTATGACTAAACATTTGACCTCCGTCTTATGTTTGACTTCTGTTTACATACTACTCAAGCTTAAAAAGGGATTTCTGTCTTTCTCTTATGTCTTGTGTTCTCTCTATACTATGGTTTAAGGATTGAGTTCACCATGGCTGACTATTACTGTGTTAATAGGATCTTAAGGAATTCAGTTTCAAGTTTCTCTTTCAATATCTTCATTTAAAATATTCTCTTCCTACAGAATCAAAAGTACATTTCCAGGTGTTAGGCCTTATATTATCGACCTTGTTTCTTTGGATTTGTGCTTTCCCAATCCTCAATCAAATTCTCTAAGGTAAGTGAGCAAGAAAAATCGTGAATTCTTATTCTTTACTTTCCCAGTAAAAGCAATTTAAATGGTTAACACATTTAATGCTGAACACAGCTATTAGTTCATTATAGCTTTAAAATTTCTCGAAATAATTTAGAAGAGCCTGAGCTTGAAAAATGTTCAACTGCTAAAATCTGATCATTTTAATAGACTCAATGTTCAATAGAAAGTCATTATTTTATCTCACCCTGCTTATCTAAGATGCAGATTTAAAAAAACAGAGAAAAGACAGCTTTTATTTAATTTTAACCTGAGTGAGAAAAATAAAGAAATAAAGTCAGAACGCTAACTCTGGCTCATCTACTAATTATCTGTGAAATTTCCTATATCATTTTCAGCATGATATGATAACACCTGATACTTAGAATGTTTTGAGGGTGAAATGGAATACAATATTTAACATGCTTGTCACAGATGTTAGTACATAGTGGGTACCTGATAACTGATAGTTGCTATTTATTATAATTATTAATATTATAGTAAATTAAAATAGTAATATTAAAAATACTTTCATTATTTTTAGGAGGACTGTATAAGAACCTGCAGGAAGGGAAAAATGGTTGTACTTTATATTTGCCACCTAATTCGGCATTTTCTACGTAATTTAATGAACTAATGCTTTAGGTTGATCTTATCTTTAAAAATACATCACCTTTCCTAGTTGATTTATATTTGATTTTTTCACTGTTAATTATCAAAGAGCTTTCAGAAGCTTTCTATTGGACTTGATGTTTTAATGTGTCACAGATATGAGACATAGTTTACATCATGTTGTTTCCTACTCATTTCTCCATCACAGCATTCTTTGAGAAGCCAGTGAAATCGATGGAGGTGCACCCCAAGGCGATGCTGATACACGTGAAAGGCTTACGTAAAAGTCAGGGTATTTACAGACTTCCTGAAGGCTATCTACGCGTACATTCTTACTTCACTGACTACAAGCCAAGAATTCCCCACCCTTTATAAACAGAGAGATTTAAAAAATTTGTTTTTCTTTTAAGTCTGGTTACTATGACTCTAATTTTCAGTATCATGTAATTAGGTAACTTCTCCTTTATGAAGTTTTGCCTTACCTTACTTCTAGTCTTGATATCGTGGCTTGAACTGTATCCCTCAGAAGTGTGTGTAGTAATTTGGCTGGGCTGGTGATTCCCAGTATTGTGTGATTGCCCTCTGTTTTGTGATTTCGTGATGCTGTGAATTCTAATCTCTGCCTGTGGTTAATAGAATGGATTTATTTTAGAAAGGATTAGGGTGGGACTGTAAAACTCTTCCTAAGATCACCTTCCTGCTCCAATCTAAATGGTTTTCTAGAATGTAGTTTCCACCACCTTTTACCCTACGAGAGATAAAAGGAAATGTAATGGAAAATGGAAATTTTCCATCAGGAAAGCATTCCGGGAGCAGAGCACACCCTTCAGACCTGAGGTTCCTGTGCCAAGATGCTCACTGACCAAACAAAAACTAGGTAGCACAAGGGGCTGCTTCCAGAACCGACAGAGAGAGAGAATGCCTTCTCTGGAGCCAGCATCATGTGTTCAGACTTCTAGCCCACTGGACTGTGTTAAGAATAGACTTTTCTTTGTGAAAGCTGTCTGCTCTGTGGTCTCTCTGTCAGAGCAGTGCAAGATGTCTGAGACACCTGAGGACAAGACATGCCTTTAATTCAGACCAAGACAAAATCTTCAAAAATAATAATTATGTCATTATTTATCTAGCTACCTGCCTCTATGTATCTGTTTATCTATTTGCCTGTCTACCTATGTATTTACCTATCACCATAAAATAAATTCATAAAACTGTATAGAGAAAAGGAGAAGTAAATGTGTGTGTTTATGTGTGTACACACATATGCATTTGTATGTACAAGATATATGGGGTGAATTCATGTAAATTTTCTCCAAGTCATGTCTAATATCAATATCATTGCATTTATTCATTGACTTTATCTAATATACTTTAAAGAATAGTCATACCTTAACCATAAAGTTGTTGCAAGTGATGAGGTAAACACAGAAACAAAAATTATATCATAAAACTAAAATTATGTAGTCATGCAGGGATGTACAGATATGCAAAAAATTCCACCAGGCATTTCAAAGCGTTGGGGGAAAAAAAAATGAAGTGAATGATACAATTAGCTAATTTCTTAGAAGAAAGAGGTATTAGACACCTAACACATATCATTTGTCAAGATTAGTAACAGATGCGTTAGGAATTGCCAGTGCTGTGAACAAAAATCAAAGAGAATGTAGGTGAGTACATAATCTTGGTTCTTCAAGAGGCACACCAGAGGTTGCCAGCCAGTGGCTGATGGGGCAGCAGCAACCTGCTGATCCTTCTCATTTACCAGCAGAGTTGAAAGTGAATTATTCATTTCAATATTTAAACATTATAAAGTTTCAATTAACAAAGACAGCTGGTTTTCTTGGAAAGACTACTAGATGATCTGTCAAAACTGGACTATTATTTCCATAGAACAATTTTCAGGTGCTGGCCCCATAGATAGAGCAAGAGTTATCTGTGGAATGGCTTGCCCCACCTACTTTGCTTACCTCTTTTTCTTCCCAGCCTATATTGGGTACCCCTTTCAAATAATATCCCATAGAGAGCATCTTTAAACACGACAGTATGAATCAAAGGCAACAAAAAGCAAAATGTATTTTTAAGATATGTGATGTCTTAATATCCTTTTGAAAAGAGTAATCCCAAAATGAATTCTAAAATAAGTTTTTCTTTTTTGAGTTAGATGTATAATAGTAAACTGATGCAGAAATGCTAATGTCAGTGAAAACATTTGTAAAACATGTTTTAACTCATTTGTTGTTGAAGAAAAACAGTTAAAACCGTATTATTTCTAATTATCAAGTTGGAAATGATTAAAACTAGTTTTTTGTGGACTATCAAAGCTGCTAAACTCATTGCTACCAAATCAGTTCTGACTCATGCCAACCCTTTAGCACGGAGTAGAACCGCCCTACAGGGTTTCCTAGGCTGTAAGTCTCTATGGAAACAGACTGTCACAGCTTTCTTCCCGTGGAGCTGCTGGTGGATATGAAACTCAGACTTTTAGGTTAGGAGCTGAGCACTTTAACCACTGTACCACAGGGGCTGCTTGTAGACTATACTTAGGTAATATATGCAAACTGCTTTTCTCAAACCCAATGTAATAATCTCCAACAACAGTAATTACTAGTCTTATTATCACTATTAAAATAACACTTAAAATACTGATTGAAGAATGCAGACATCTAGCTAATGATGTCTATTGATTAGGTAAGGGACACAGATGCTATCTTTCATTCCTAGAAGTGTACATTACTGCTAACTTTCTAAGTAATATTTTGAACTTTATTTTAGAACTTTAACTTAGAACTATGATTTATATGAATTCTAATTTATAAAAATAATTTTCCAGTTATACAAATTTTATGTAGAGAAATATTTATTGAGGTATTGAGTACAGTAAATATCGATGCCAGAAAGCATATAATTTTATCTAAAAACAAGTGGTTGGCTAAGTAATTTGTCCTATAGACTTACAATGAAATACAAGATAGTCAAAAGGTGTTTATGAGATGCATATTAATTAGCGTGGAATGATGCTCATTAAACAAGAAAGGTTTTAAAACCAATTGAGCAGTATGCTTCATAATTCAGAGAAAATTTGTTTTTGTAGAGGTATTCTAAGATCGGAAGTATGTATATGAATGTGCTTTCCATATTTGTTTATAATGATAAGACTGAATGACTTTCTTTTATTTTTCCTTGTTGTACAGAAATCAGACTAACGCCTGTCTGGGACAGTATCAGCCCAAACTGTTTTACATTCATTAATTCATGGACAATATTTTTTTATTATCATTCAAGCATTGTTTCAAAGACACAGTTGTGCTAAAATCTGTGTTTGCGGGGATTGATTTGCAGTAATTTTAGTCTAAGCATAGATATCATTTATTTTTTATGATAAATTATTCTTAGTCTAAGAAAACTTTCTCAGGGTGACCCAGGGTCGCCATGAGTCGGATTCGACTCGACGGCACTTGGCTTAAGTAAACTTTCATTTACAGTGTTTGTCAGTAATTCCATTTAGGTTATCCTTGCTGATGAATATCTTTTTTTGTTGGTTTGTTTGTTTCTTTTACTATTAATTACATTTTCACATTTTAACTTTTTAAAAATATTAGGAAAAAAAGAAAGGATTGTAAACTGCCACCAATATCTGTATTCCAAGCAATTAGCAAACTTCAAGTGCCATTTCCATTACAGAAGGTCCTTGAGAACAGGGTCTTGTTTTCAAATAAACGAAAAACAAGCTAGTATATCTCCAGTGTCTATAATATTGCCTATCACGATTCAGATGTTTTTTTTTAAAAAAATGCTGTAAGAATAAATTGTACATTATAAGTGACTTCCAGAAATAAGAACCCTAAAAATCACTGACAGTGAATTTTTTTTTATTCCACGGAAGGTTATTTATATATTGCAGTCAGAAAACTTATATAGAAAATCCAAATAGGAATGCACATCTATCTGTCTATCTGTCGTCTATCTACCTCTCTGTCAGCAGGTTGTTCAGTCTCTGTGGGTAGTTACTCACACAAAGTTTTGGCTATATATTCTTGTTGATAATTGCCATTAAGCGAGTTAACTCACAACAGCGCATTTGAAATACAGTCCGTCCCCGCGTCGTCCTCGCCACGGTTTCTGTGTTGCAGCCGCAGGGTCAACCCATCTTGTCGAGGATTTTCGTCTTTTTCACAAACCTTCCAATTTACCAAGCGTGATACCCTTCTCCACGGATTGGTCTTTCCTGACAACATGTCCAAAGTAGAGACTTTGTCTCAGCATCTCAGTTTCTAAGTAACATTCTGGCTGTACCTTTTCTGAGACAGATTTGTGCAGCTTCCTGTAGAACATGAACTCAACTTTCTTCACCAGCGTTGTAAATCAAAGGCATCAATTCCTTTCTTTTTTTTGATTGTCAATTACTCGTTGTCTAGATTTTGCATATACAAGAGGAAACTAAAAACACCGTGGCTTGGGTCAAGTACCCCTTAGTCCTCAAAATGATACCTTGCTTTTTAACACTTTAAAGAGGTCTTTTGCAGCACTTTCTCCTAATGCGGTATGTCATTTGATTGCTCACTTGTTGCTTCCGTGAGTATTGATTTGGTTCCAAGTAAAATGCAATCCTCAACTACTTCAGTGTTTCCTCTGTTTATCACGCTGTTGCTTATAGGTTCAGTTGTGAGGATTTTTGTTTTCTTTGTGTTGGAGTATAATCCACACTGAAGGCTGTAGTCTTTGATCTTCAGGATTATATTAGAAGCTGCAAAATAACCAAGGACACATAGAGCGACTACTTTGAATAACCTTTGAATTTATAGTTGGATAAAAACAAGCTGCAGCACAATTCAAACTAATCATTTAATACATGAAGAAACTATGCTCATAAAACTAAAAATTCCCACTGTTTTATTCAGCTAGTTAACAAAATCTAGGCTAAAAAAAACTGAGTATTATGACAAAAGTGTAGCACTTTCACAAATTAACTATGTCTCAAAAAATTGTTTTGGCAGCTCAAAATTTTAGATTATTTACAATTCTCTGTGTGTAAGTTTAATCATACTAAAGCCAAAAGCCAAGTACCGTTGAAACTAGGTTTCAGTTATATTACCCCAATTTCTAATGAAAAACTCAAGGTTACGGTTCTGAAAAGGTAATTTTGCAAGGTAACAAACATTATAACCTGATGATTAACAGGAGCATCAAAATTAGCCTTTCACACCATACAAAACATTTCTTTTTTATAACTATGTCACAGGGTTCCATCTGCTAGCAGCGTAGTCAAGAATCAAGCCTAACACATTCCACATTTTTTCTATAATTAAGAAAACTGTGTTTTACTTTAGCATAACCTTTACAAATAGTCGCTGATGTGAATTACATTATGCTCTAAATTTAAATAGTTCTACAAATAGCCTTCCAGAAAATAAACAGTTGATTATGCCTTTCATTATTCAGATTAACATATGTTTCTATCTCAGAGTCTTTTGCAGTGTATTTCATTTCCAAGAGAGAAGAGATTCTCTCTTGTGCAGTTAATGGTATCTTCCTCCTCATAGACATATAAAAGTCTCTAAAGATTTATTAGATCGAGCTATGAGAAGAAAAAATTACAAAAATTCATAACATCTTTTGGCCTTTTCAAACTTTTAATGTGACAAAATAACATGATTGAAACAAGAAACCAAATATAAGTCGATATATATTACCTTGATTTGTTATACAAGTTCTCAAGCTGCTTAAAAAGCGAAAGCAAGCTCGTTTTTGTGTGTGATTTCCAATACTTTGCTAAAAACAACAGAATGTGTTTTCTTCATATTTTAGTCAGTACATTTTCAAAATTTTGATTAAGACTTGAAAGTGTAAGAATGTTGAATTGCAAGGAAGTACATTTTATGCAAAATATTTTTAGAAATATTTTTAGTGATGAACTCTACTCGCAAGCTCTTGCACCGCTAAAAATGCATTTAGTGGAAGTAAAAATGAATTTATATATACGTATGCACATCATACATGTACATTGCATGTGCACACGCAAGTGTGTGTGTGTGTCTGACAAACCAACTCCTGTTGAGTCAGTTCTAACTCATTGTGACCCATGTGTACAACTCTGCATCAGAGTGTTTTCAATACCTGTGTCCTTTTGAAATCCCCAGGGCTTTCTTCTGGGACAACTCCAAGTGGATTTGAACCACCCACCTTTTGATTAGTAGCAAAACACTTAAGCAATTATGTCATCCAGGGCTAGGAAGATGACCTTCTTGTAATATTTATTCTGCTCTGTACCATCTAGTCGTATTTTAATTGCTATGAAGTTACTTGAATAAATAAGTTCAAAATTTATCTGACTTCATTCAAACCAAAATTCAAAGTCAATTTTAGTCAATTTTAAGTAAGATTAAAACTTTTTTTTTTTTTTTTTTTACATTTCACTATGAGTGATTTTTTCCCCCTAGTATAACAGGTCTATATTGTACCATAAACTTTTGTTAATCCTTTTAGTTTCAGGAAAGGTTTATTCACTAAACTACCTACAGTGTTTTAGAAAATGTTTAAGATGGGAGTTCACTGGAGTGAACCACACAGCTTACCATCCAGGAGTCTGTATTTTAGCCAAGCAGGAGACAAACAACAATCGGTAGATATTAAGTAATTCAGATTGTGATAAGGGGCACACGGAAAAATAAAACTCTATATGTCTACACAGCATGGGGAATGCATGGGGAGAGTGATACTGTATAAAAAGTGGTCAGGGAAGCCTTCTTTTATAGGTACATTTGAACACAGACCTATGAATATTAAAGCTAGAGAGCTGAGAATTTCTGGGAAAAGCATGGTGTTGCCACCAGTTTGCTCACAAGCATCACCTCTGAGACTTGAAATTTTCAATCGCTATCAAATCAATGGGCAAAGTTTCTGACTGGTTACAAACACCATCTGCAACCTTTGTCTCATGAAATAGTGTCCATAGCTTATAACAACATTTTAAAAATACACAAAAGATGTAAATAAAGGGGAAGAGAAGGAAGGAGAAAACGCGTGCACGACAGGTGTTCTCATAAATAAAGGCAGCGGAACAAAAGAAACAGGCTCTTTTTTTTAATGTGAATCTTTTGTTTGTCATACGTCGCTGCTTGTATCCTATTAAACTTGGTTTATTCCAGTAGCTTGAACCTTTTCCAAAGCAAATGTTCAAAACAAAAGAGAATATTTGGCCAATTAAACAAACAGAAATGACTGGAAAGTACATCAGTGCTACGCTGAGGTGGCTACTGTCTCGTGTGCTATCATGTTACGGCAACAAAACAGCTAAATGCACAAGTGACTTACATGTTCACACTTTGTAATGCTGAGATGGTAAGAAAGAATTCACAGCATCTGTCGTATCTGAGTAGAAGAAAATATTTCATAACCTTGCTCTTAATGCTTCTTTCTTTTTTAAAGTGAACTTTGTGACTAGCCTTGGACCACAGTTTATATCAGAACAAAAGGAAACTGATTGTGTTATCTTTATAAGTCAAATCTGGAAAACCTACAGTACCAAGTCTTGACAGCATTTGAAAAGTCATTGATCTTAAACTGACAAATGCCTGCAAATACTTGCCAGGTGACAAAGATTTATAGAAGATACAAATTGAAAAGAATATCCTTAAAAATGAATACACTTTGTCTCCTTCCATAACCATACTGTAGAAATACATAGCAGTGGGAGAAGGGACAAAAGGGTTGGATCACAGACTTATTGAATATTGTCACCTATTTCGGGTCACCCTTTTCTCTTCCTGCTGTTTTTGTTTCAATTATCCGTTTAATAATCACTCTGTGCTTCATGTGTCAGGCTCTGGGGCTAAAGTTGTGAACATGTAGACATGGCTTATACCATTTCAGATTAATGAATAATCTCTGAAATAAACAGGCAATAACTACATAAGGTAATATAATAATTGATGTGTGGATAGCATAGTATATTCAGAGCACTTAGGTAGAATACTTATTTGTAGTTGGAAGGGGATTGGATAGGAAGAAATTCTTGGAAGAAGAGACATCTAAGTTATAACTTGAAGTACAGGTTAAGTTTATTCAAAAGAAGCATCGTAAATAGCATGTTCAAAGGTTCACAAACAACAGAGAGCATAATTAATTCAAACAGATGTAAATTTAGGGAACTTCTGGATGAAACAGTGACTGAGACGTGGGATGGAATGCAGAGGTCAGATCATAAAGATGACTCAAAACCAAATTAAGAATTTCAGGCTATGTCCTCGGAGTGGCTCCTTGTTGCTGAGAGAGGAGAGAGATAATGTAAGGTTTAAAGTCACTAAACAGACTGTTAGAGACCTAAAAAATTCCATTTTTTAATAATCTAGGAGAAGGATGATGAAGAATGAACTATAATGGTGTTAATGGTTGTAAGCAATGGATTGAACGGAAAGGTAAAGGAAAATAAATTGCAAGAAGAGGCCCTGGATTTCTGACTAAAGTAAATAGGTAGAAATACATGTATTAAACAAACAACAATAACAACAACAACAAAACATAAATTCATCTTTGGACACGTTGAATTTGAGAAGTATGTCCGAGTTGCTATACAGGAGACAGAGCTTCAGGAAAGAGATGTAGCCTAAAATGCAATGAATTTAGAAAGTTAGTGGAAATTAAGTAGCGAAGACAGTGATAAAATAGTAGAACACTGATAGACTTATCTCTCTCCCTCTCTATGTCTCTCTCTCTCTCACACACACACACACACACACACAGAGAGAGATGGAGAAACAGATCAGAAGAGAGACCAAAGAAAGGAAACAGAGGAGAAAGAGACTAAGAGACTCCATAGGATCAAAAAACATGTGCAGGAAAAAAAAAAAGCCAAGATGATTGAAAGGATAGAGGCTGAGGCTGTGGACACAGAAAATTGTTTGAGCTCAAAATATCAAAGAATCAATACCAACAAATGAGAGTTCCAGGTGTGTGGTTGTGAGAGTGAGTTGCTGGAATGACATGGAATTATAAATCACTACAAAAGAAGCTGTCCATGAATGGAAAACCAGGGCACTGAAAGGGCTGTTCATGGATTTTTATAAATCTTTCACAGTTATGGCAGCAATAAGAGAAGAAAAGCAATACAAGTCAAGTGTGAAAGTCTGAAAAAAATCAACAGACATGATCAGAGGGTATGTGAATGCCAAAAAAGTGAATAGGTGGAATGTGATTTAGAAAAGGGTATTGAACCCCCAGAATTAAAGGCTTTTGTTTTTATATCTATGTAATGTCTCATACTACTGTTTTCTCAAAAGCTTGTCTTTTTTAAGTTAACTGAGCAAGAGAAATACAACAGTACCTGTAACTGAGTTGAAGTGATTGATAGCCTTCCTTTTCTCTCCTTTTGCTTTCTCATTGCTATTCCTGCTTTTAGGGGAACACTCAGGATAGGGGCGTCTTTCATTCTAAGCACTGGTTTGTTCTAAGGGACCACTAGCTGTTACATTGCTGTAAATCGAGTTCTTCAAAACCAAAGATTCTGTGACTGAGTGTGCAGTGCAGAATGTTTATTAGAGAATGTCCTGGGATTAAAATTTTTGAAAAGGAAAAAATAAAAAACTGGATTAAGCAAAAAGGGAAGCTAAGCTGTCGTAGAGGCAGGACGGTCTCAATGGACCCTACGGAAAGTTTCAGGGAAAATGGCCTAAAAATGTGGTCCTGGCTTGTACATTTCCACTTTGTTGAGTTCAGTCTTTTAGCAGAAGCCATCCTAGAAGAGACATAACTGGGAACAAGTGGATTTCTATCACAAAATGTATAATTTAATATGGTTCATATACAATTGTCAGAATATTTTGGTTATTGATATTCTCTGTCATAAGTAGATTAAAATATTCATATTCTGGGGTATGAACAGCTTATGAAAACATCAGTGTTCTGTTCTGAAGTAAAAATAGATCAGTAAGTAACTGAAAACTGAATGGAATGTGGAAAGTCGATACTCATATTCCTACGGGGTGTTGTTCCATAGTGGTTAGGAGCTTGGCTGCTAACAGCAAAGGCCTGCTGTTCAAATTCAACAGCCACAGCTTGGAAGCCTCGTGAAGGATGTCCTACTGTGTAAATTAGCATCTCTATTAGTCATACTGTCTCAGTGGCACCTAGCAATGGCAACAGTGAGGTGCTGGTACACTACAAACAGTAGTTTTAATTCAGTTGCTTTTAATTTGTGTTATTAAATCTTACAACATTAACTTTTTATCCTCCCTACTTTTCCAAATGTAAACCTTTTAATCGACCAGTCAAGCTACAAGTATTCTGCATGTCTAAGCAAAGAAGCAATTCTAGGTCTCCAAAAAAAAAAGCTTGCTGCTTTCGAGTCAATTCTGCCTCACAGCGAGTCTATCAGTCAGGGTAGAACGGTCTCGTAGAGTTTCCCAGGAGTGTCTGGCAGATTTGAACTGCTGACTTCATGGATAACAGAGTGGCATTTAACCACTGTGTCACCGGGGTTCCAGTATGCCAAGGCAGCCAAATGCTGTCGAGTTGGATCCGATTCATGGTTCCAGTACAGGTGTAGCAAAAATAATTAAGGAATTGTGTCAATATTTATTCTGAGCACTCACTAATCTTTCTGCAAATATTCAATCAAGCAGTGGTGATTAAAAATAATAATGATATTTATAATTATTTTAATTTAAATGATAAGCATGGATCTACTCCTTTACAAGCTTGATAATTTAAAATATTTAATAGTTGTTTACATTAAAGAAGACTATTTTTTACAGGAATGAATGACTCAGACTAAACATATACCAAATGTATTGAAAATCAGTATGCTGCCCAGAAGAAACTTTGAAACAATGATCTGAGCTTACGATACAAATTATTCATACAAACAGATAAGCCTGGATGAGGAAACTGGAAAATACAGATAGCCATGTTTGTGTCTTTTCTTCTAGCCTGAAATAATTCTTAGTAGAGCCAAATAATCTTGCAATGGTGTTTTTGAAAACTGTGCTTCTATAAATATTGTAACTATTTTCTTTCATCATCACTCCCACCTCAAAACAGGTATTTGTGACTGTTTGTGGCACTGATGGACAGAAGGCCTGAATTAGCTTTCTCACGCAACAGAAAGCTTGGTGTGGGTGTCTAACATATCTCTCTACTTCTAGTTTTTCCTGTCTCAACAATCACTCAAATGACTTACTCTCATTTTGATTTATTAATGTATCCCTTTTCTCATTCATTCATTCACCAAATGTTCTTGCAATATCTGGGACACTTACGTAGTGTTTGTTATATTATAGAACTACACCACCCAGCGGAAAACCCGACGGCGTAGTGATTTAAGTGCTAACTCTGCTAACCAGAAGATCAGCAGTTCAAATCCATCGGGTGCTCCTTGGAAACTCTAGGGGGCAGTTGTACCCTGATCTTTAGGGTCGCTATGAGTTGGATCCGACTCGACGGCAATGGCTTTTTTTTTTTTTCCAACTGTCGAGAAGATAAACCACAACTTTTTAATGTATGTAAATTAAAATGGGGGAAACAAAAAGACAGAAAAGTTCTTTAGTAACAGTAACGTTAAACTGCTCAGTAACCACAGGTGGCTAGGGGCTATTATATTGGCAAGCACAGAAATAAAATCTTTCCATCATTGCAGAAATTCTGTTGGCACGCTCTGTTCTGAAGTCTAGGGATGCAGTGATAAAAGTGGAAGCCTCTGCTATCAAGGACTTCACAATTAGAAAAAAATTTGAGACAAAGTGCTCTTGTGTAGCAGAGAACGAGCAACTAAATGACTCCGAGGTGTGAGGTAAAACCCCACTTGGGGGAAAGAGAAAAAAAAGCCTGACTTTGATTTAGTTGGAGCTGAGGCACTGAGGAGAAG
Source organism: Heterohyrax brucei (assembly GCA_028571685.1). Classification (NCBI taxonomy): domain Eukaryota; kingdom Metazoa; phylum Chordata; class Mammalia; order Hyracoidea; family Procaviidae; genus Heterohyrax; species Heterohyrax brucei. The sequence continues at coordinate 95,711,816 of CM053146.1, forward strand.
AAACTCAGCCAGAGGGAAAGTCATTAGCAACTGCTCAGGAACAGTGCACCATAAAGTATTTTGTGAAATGGTTAAATGGAGACTGATCTTGGACGAGGTTTTGCAAATAGATCTCAGTTTATTTGATTTTTCATCTATAAAACGGCAATAATGATAATAATATGGGACTCCTGGCGGAGTAGTGTTTAAGAGTTCAGAGGCTAACCGAAGGTCGGCAGCTCAAACTCACCAGGCATTTCTTGGAAACCCTGTGAGGTAATTACACCTTGTCCTATAGAGCCTCTGTGAGTAGGAATTGGCTTGATGGCAATGGGTTTGGGTTTAATTTTTTAACTCTTAAGGTTGATGTTAAAATTTATCTATTGTATGTATGTGAAACACTTCGAACAGCTCCTGGCAACAGGAATTCGCATATATCCATTATTAGCATTATATTCTAATTATCATTTTGAGAAGCATGGAAGAACAATCAGATACTGCAACATAGAAGCAGAGTTACTTCTGATAACAAAACACTCAGTGATCTTTAGGTCAAGTGTTAAGCTAAAGACATTCTTATTCTTTCTTTTTGTTGGTTACAAGTTGAGGAAAAAAGTGCTGCTTCTAGAAGTGCAGGAAGGGCAAGAAATCACAAGCAATGAATGAAAAATGAAAGTTTACTGAGACTACCTAGATTCAGAATGTTTCCTGATTTTTACATGTGAATGTATGCTTTTAGCTTACAATTATTTATTTTGACCTGGAAAGAAAAAAAAAAAAGTTGGAACTATGAAGCTAAAAGAAAACTGTCTCTGTACTATATTTATTTTGTTGGCTAAAAGAATCAAGATTAAAAAAATTGCCAAGACTACCCAAAGACAGATTGTTCTTATAAGAGTCCTAGCAGTCTTTCAGACTTGAAAGTTTTGGGTGGTTTGGCTAAGCATCAGCCAAGAATCAGATATCTTAAACGCTTATTCAGGCTGAACTTTTGAACCATTTCATGTCGTTCTTTTACCATTACACATTACAGCAGCCAGCCTTTTTATATAAAACTAAGGTAAATATCAGCATTAATTCTATAAGAAATTTCTTGCTGTGTGTTAAACTACGAGAATATTGATATTTCAGGCTCACCTACTACTAATTTTGAAGTGACCAGTTCTCTTCTTCGGGTTATGTTGATCATTGATGAACTTCACCAACGCTGGGTATCCTTCCTCTCTCAAGGAGGATATATTGTGGAGGTTTGTAGACTGACCTTTTTTTTTTTTAATTAACTTCATAATTTGTGATTGAAAGTACAAGAACTCTGATTTTACCTGCAAACTAATTTTTAGAGGTCTCAAAAATAGCTTGTGATTTTCCTTTTGTTTAAATCATTGATAATGACTTTACACACACGTGGAAACCATGGTGGCTTAATGGTTAAGTGCCACATCTGCTAACCAACAGGTTGGCAGTCTGAATCCACTAGACTCTCCCTAGAAACTCAGTGGAGCGGTTCTACTCTGTCTTATAGGGTTGCTATGAGTGGGATCAACTCAATGGCACTCGGTTTTTTTTTTTTTAATACAACTGCCATACAGTAATTGTTGCTGTTGTCATTTGCTGTAGAGTTGACTCTGACTCCTTACTACCCTGTTGTGCACAGAGTAGATCTGCTCCACAAGGTTTCAAAGCTGTGACTTTTTGGAAGCAGATCACCATGGCTGTCTTCCTGGATGCCTCTGGGTGGGTTTGAATCAGCCAACTTTCAACTAGCAGTCAAATGCTTAACTATTTGTGCCATCCAGGGACCCTACTGTAGCTGAGATCACCCTTGGCAACTGTACCAGTCACAATTAAGTGCTCATGACACAGCCCAACCCCCCCCCAAAAACAAACCAACTGCCCCGAGTCATTTCTATTTCATATGGACCGTTGGACTGTGCTACAGAGTTTCCAAGGAACACATGGTGTATTTAAACTGCCAAACTTTTGGTTAGTACACATAGCACTACACCACCAGGGTTTCCAGCCCAGAACTTCTTAAATAAGAATTTAAGATAATGGAACCTGATTTTGTGCATTTTAAAGAAGTACACAAATAAAATTGATGGGTGTACTCTTAAGTTATTTTCAACTCAATGGACTAGCCTTATTTCAAGTTGGTAAAAAGAATAGTAAAAAGTATTTTTTATAAAAAATACAATATTAAATTGAAAGCAAAAACACACATATTCCTTTATTTTAATGTAATTTATATAATAAATCGTAGGCAGTCCTACATGAGATTACATACTACGTTAGCCATAAGTTTCCACCTACTTACAATGACTGTCTGGATTTGACAAAGAACAAGACAATATTCAACTGAATAATATTGATATTGTTTTAAATTCTTAACAAAACTGGTCATGAATTTCAAATTTTAAATGCACACTAGTGTAGGTTTGTTGTTATGGTAATTCCGTTACTCAGAGCAGCATGGGTTCCACAGATTTACTTTGCCAAAACTCTGTCATTAAGTAAAGGTCTGAATAAAATTAAGAACCATGTACTCTTGATTCATAATTATCTTTTGGGGAAATTCAAGAATGTTAAAAAAATGTTAAATTTTAAAGTTAAAAAATGTTTACTTGCAAAATGGAGTTATGGAATGAAGTTCTCTGACAATCATAATCAGATTTCATCTACATGAGTGCTACCATTTGAAAATTTTGTGGGAAATGTGATGATTATTCATTTTGTGGGAATGTCTTGAACATTGCAACTAATTTCCTTTGCACCAGATGACTAACTGCAAGTGTTACCCCCACATCATCAGTTGTAGAAGAAAAGAACACACACATTCCCACACTGTCTCATGCAAGTGGTACCCAAGCACTTTGAGAACTTTGTTGCTTTCAAGATATTCAATCTAGGATTGCTGTGTATATTTTTACTAGTAACTCACACTGCACTGAGTATCTGTGATGAGTCTTTTGGTAATTCAGGAATTGTCAGTCTGGGGGATCTTATGTTGCAAATGGATTTGGCAACACATAAGGGTCGCCATGAGTCGGATCCGACTCGACAGCACTTGGCTTTGGCTAACAGCTATAGCTGATGTTATAGGAGCACCACTCATATTCTCTTGGCATCTGCCTTTCCCATATATTCTACTGACGCACTTCTTACTGCCTGAGTGCTTTCCTGTGAGCCACACACTGTACAGGCCACACAGGGCATGTTAAACCCTCTAGTGATCCTCAATCATTTGTTGCTAGATGGGGATTGAAGAATATAAATGTTCTTCCTTTTTTGAAGCTTGAATCAAACAACTTGGGCATGTTCAATACTGCCTCAGAAATCTTTTCCTCAAGATTTAGCCCTTGTTGCCTTTAGTGGTAAAAAATAGCGGTTCAAATCCACCAGATACTCCTTGGAAACTGTATGGGGCAGTTCTATTCTGTCCCATAGGGTCATTATGAGTCAGAATTGACTTGATGGCAGTGAGTTTTGGTTTTGGGGTGGCTAATTTAAACAACTCTTATTGTTTATATTCTCTCCTTTACTTCCCGTTCCTTTACTAGACTGTAAAAATGATTTGTCAGACCTCCTTGTCTAGCTTTGTAAGTAGGAAGGATACAAAGATCAGTATCAGCCAACAGCTTATTCCTGTGAGGTAGAGGTCAAACATGCCTCCACTCTACAACATTTCTAAGTTAATCACCAGTTGTCCCTCCCATGGCATCGCTATGTCTCTGCTAGGTTGAATAATTCATTGCAATGGCCACACGGAACTCAAAGATCATACTCATTATTATGGCCTTATTAAAGAAGTAGCAGCTTATAATTCAGAATCAGGATCAGCTTGGAGCAGCAGGAACAAGTCAGTTTACAAGTTTTCTGTCAGGACACTTTTTGGCCATGTTCAAAGCAAGTCTTGGCTACAGGGCCTTTCTCAGGCCTGTCCTCTGGCTATCATTCTCAGTCCTTGCCCTTGGCCTCAGCCCTCACTTTCCACCTTGGCCCTTGCTTTCTGCCTTGACATTTGCTGTAGCAAGTGTTACAAAATTCTTTAGATCTACCAATAAGAGCCCAGAGGCACCGCACTCTACTACTGGCTCTTCTTCTTGGTGGTAATGAGGTCAACACCACCCCCCACCCCAGCAACCTCTCTTTAAGCCTAGCAGTATGGCAAACTGGCCAATCCGCTGCAATGTTTCCTTGTATTTCATTTGCATTATCAAACTGTCCAATCCCCTGAAGTGCCACAAGTACCTTATTTGCATAGTTCTACCCAATCGTTTCCTCAGAATTAAATGACAATGGCTAGAAGAGCAATATAAAAACAAGTCACTGCACCATATAGTCTTTTCTACAGCTAAATTGAACTCAAATTCTTTTCTTGGGGTATGTATCTAGGAACTCAGTTTAAGACAGTTGAGGAAGGATAAGATTTGGAATTCAATCACTTGTCTTCCAGATGTTAATGGTTACTCATTGCCAGTGGTGAATGTGGTGGTGATAACCCATGACACTTTGAACAATGCATTTACCGAAGGGGATTGGGATAGAGTGAGGGTCATAGATTAGCGCTAATTTATGCAGTAGATTTAAATGTTTGTTTAAAAGGATGAGTTACACTACTTACATAGCTTACGAAGTCAGCAAATGATTGTAATTATCACAGAAGCCTTGAAGGAAGGAAGCAACATCACAACCCAGAAAACCTCTGAGGCAGAATTTCAGTATCCTTTGTCTCCTGTGGAAACACTGGTGGCATACTGGTTAAGTACTATGGCTGCTAACCAAAAGATGAGTGGTTCGAATCCACCAGGTGTGCCTTGGAAACTCTATAGGGCAGGCTGTTCTGCTCTGTCTTACAGGGTCACTAAGTTGGATTTGACTTGACAGCAGCAGGTCTGATTGTTTCTCTTCTATCTTTTGAAGCCAGAAGCAAGACTACACTGAAAATCGCGGCCAATATTTAACTTTAAGAGATATAGATCTACAAATGAAGTTTAGTTTACAGCCTTAGCAGAAGCTCTGCACTAAAGCCTGTTAAGAAAGGAAACAGATCCTAAGACAGGATGTTTGGGGAGAGACACCGCAAACCCTTAAAACCTCAGGTTTCCCTGAACACTCTTGGTAAACTAGGACCTTTGTGTCCCCTTGCTAGAAAAACTCAGCCTACCACTGATAGGAAAGCATAAAACCACCTCATCTGAATGAAGTTAATGTCTTGGAAAGGATGCTTAATGTTCTTTGATGAGTCTCCTTGTTCTCTCATTGCTTGGTCTAAAGGGGTCAAGTCTCACCACAGCAGAAATGGAAATGTATGGTTCCTGCCATGCAAGGAAGATCATTCACCTAAAGACCTACAGATCCTGACACATGTGTACTGGCAGGAACCTATGGGATGTGCCACAGAATGGCTATTCAGGGTGCTGGAACAGGAAAGCTGAAATCAAGTGTGTTTGGAAAGATCCATTGATATCAAAGAACTCGTTCATAATTTAGAATTTAGTAATACATTAAGAATAATGGAGATAGACAAAATGCATTTCAATAATTGTTACTTGAAGCTTTGAAGCGCCAAGTAAGTGAGGTAGAGATGTTAGGAGTACATAAGTAGGATATGGAGAAGATAGGCAAAAAGCCCAGAAAAGTGAGCATGTTAAAATGGATGTATTATTATAAAACCAGACAAATCACCAGCTGACAATGGATCAATGATCTTAAGAAGCAATCTCCTCATTAAGGAAATAATGTTAAATTGTTGGAAGATATCATAAAGAAAGTCAGTGGTGTCTGTTCTCTGTAACTAATTTATTTTAAAAAGTTTATTTATGGAAATAAAATCAGGTATATATTTGTGAGGAAGCTTGATACAAATTAATAAAGAGATGGTTATTATCTAAGAATAAAATGCTAAAGATATCAGAAATGTTATTGAAACATTTTAAAGTATGGTGTACAGTTATTGGTTCCAAATAGTAAAACTGAATGTCAAAATGAACATTCAACTAATTACCTCATATTACAGTTTTTAAATGGTGAATTATGGTACTGATGAGGACTATTTCATGCACCATGGACTGCCAAAAGAATTGGAAACCCTAGTGGCACGGTAGGTTAAGTGCTACCTCTGCTAACCAAAAGTTCGGCAGTTCAAATCCACCAGGTTCTCCTTGGAAACTCTATGGGGCAGTTCTACTCTGGCCTCTATGGTCGCTATAAGTCGCACCCAGCTCGATGGCAGTGGGGTTTTTTTGGCCAAAAGAGTGAACAAGTCTCTCTTAAAAATAAGGATATCTAGAGTTCTCCTTAGAAGCAAGGATGGCCTGACTCGTCTTACAAATACATTGGACACAATATCAGGAAGGATCAGTCTTTGGAGGCAGACATTGTGCTTGGCAGAGTAGACAGTCAGTGAAAAAGAAGAAGACCCACAACAAGGTAGGTTGACACAGTGACTACAACAACGGGCTAAAACGTAGCAGTGATTGTGAGGATGGTCCGGTACTGGACGGTGTTTAGTTTTGGTGCACATAGGGTAGCTACGAGTTGGAAACATCTCAGTGTCAGTGACACTGAGTGACAACAAACTTAATATTAAGTTAGAACATATTTCCTGAAAATTTATTTTCTAAATAAAATTCAATTTTTACAAAACAGATTTCATAAATGTCCCTTAACATTTTACCTCACTCAAAATACACCAAGAATGTTCTTTGCAGTATTTCTTTGATAATTTTTTTCATTAATCCAATAATAATTTATGACTTACTTCTCAATCTGATGTTTTTCTGTTTAATAATAATATCTACTTGCATTCTGGTGGTGTAGTGGTTAAGAACTACATCTGCTAACAAAAGGTCAGCAATCCAAATCCACCAAGTGCTCCTTGAAAACACTGTGGGACAGTTCTACTCTGACCTATAGGGTCACTATGAGTAAGAATAGACTTGCATTTCTTGAGTGTTTATTATATGCTAGGCACTTTGCGGAATTTTACTCAGATTTCTTTGTTTAATCTTCATGGTTATTCACTGAGGTAGGTATTATGTTAAAAAAAATTAAGATACAGAAAATGAGACCAAGAGAGATGAAATAGTTTGCATAAGGTTGTATAGCTGACTAGTAGCCAAGCTTGGAATTCAACTGAGTATCTATTTAATATAATAGTTATAAAAATGCACATTCTATCAGACAATGCTCTGCATGTATTTTCCAAGTCACTAGACTCCAAATTTTTTTTAAGCAACTATTTTATACAACTCACATGTTAGAATTTTCAACCTATGTTTCAAATCCTGTGAGTTTGGGTTACAGATAGTGACAAACAAATCAAATAAACAAGGGAGACCAGCACTGTCTCTGAGTTCTGAGTCTCCTACATACCCCTGACCAAACGCTTCAGCTCCTTTCTCTCTTTGCTTTTCCATTTGTCAATTCTCATTAAAAAACAACTGTACCTTGGGCTTTATTGTCTTCCACCTCCTTGGTTTAACAAATTCCTGTCTCTTATCCTGATCTCTACATTCCTTGCTACAATCATTCATATATATTAGAGCCAATATTGGGAAAATTTCACTATCCCTTATCTCACTGCTATGCTTGAAAACTGCTCAGGCCTTCTGAAACAAGTGCAGGCTTCTCAGTCTGCCTTGTGGGCCTGGAAAACTAGTGTCAGAGCTTCTGGGCGGTGTATAAAGTGCTGCACTACTAACTGAAGAGGTGGGGGCTTGAAGCAATCTGCTTCTGAAAGATTGCAGTCATAAAAACGCTGAGCACATTTCTCCTCTGAAATTCATGGGGTTTCCATGAGTAGGAATCAACTCTCAGTGAAGACTGGTTTCCTTTTTTTGGCATTCTATTGTTGTTTCCCATTAACAATTGATACAATTAAAAAACAATCTGTTTTGTGATAGTAACTGTTATCCCCTCAATGTACAGCACTCTACCTACTTCCCTCCCAAGCTTCCTATTTCCATTTACCCATCTTTCCTGGCCCTTACTTCCTCCTGTACTTTGCATTCGGGCAAATGCTGCCCTCTTGGTCTAGCGTGGTAGAATGCTCTCACTATCACGTTTCTCACGGGTGTTATTGCTCACTTTATAGGTCTGCTGATCATTTGGCTGAAAGATAATCTCAAGAGTGGGCTTAGTTCCAAGTTTGAAGGATGTATAATGGCCATAGTGGCACAGGCTACACCAGTCTCCATCAGACTAGTAAGTCTGGTCTTTTTTATGAATTTAAATTTTCTTCTACATTTTGTCTCCACTCTATCCAGGATCTAGTCAGAATCAGAGCTGTTGGTATTGGTTACTGGGCATCATTTTGTTTTTCTGGTGTTAGGTCAGTGGAGACTGTAGTTTGTGTGGCCTCTTAATACTTTGGACTGATTGTTTCATTGAGACATTAACTTTCTTCATTCCTCTTTGCTCCAGACAGGAAGAGACCAATGGTTTTTAACTCAGCTGCTTGCAGGATTTTAGTGCTCCAGTTAATACCAAAGTAGGATGAGGACCAATGTCCTTACGGGACATACAATGTCAGAAATTAAGTCTGTGAATTTAATTTTTCTAAGTGCTACATACCTCATTGCTGCATGTCACTATGGTCACCTTCAGAGTATTTCCCTCAGGAAACTTATGCACTGATGCGAGCATTTAGTCCACTCTTCAAAGCAATTTTGGAACTCTTTCTGGAACGGCCACTGCACATGGTGGCATGGTGGTGACTTGGCTAACTTAACTGTATAGTTGTTTGTGAGGGAATTTTTAGCCAGTAAACAAACAACTCTCTACTTGACTGATCTGCGGCCAATGACTTTTTTCTTTACCAGACGATAAAGAGAATATTGAAAGTTAGATATTTTGATGACATTGAAGATATCAAGGATGATACAAAGACAGCTCTGATGACCATTCCAGAACACGAGTTCCAAAATTGCTTTGAAGGGTGAACTAGGCTCTGGCTTCAGTGCATAGCTTCCCAAGGGGAGTACTTTTAAGGTAACCATAGCAACATTCAGCAATGAGGTGTGTAACACTTCTCCCAGTATGAGTTCGAGAACTTTGCCAGAGCGCTGTCAGCTGCTCTGACTTCAGAGTTTGCTCAAGATATGTTTCCAATTGGAGTCTTGTCTGATTCTCTAAACGTATTCAAATTCTTTCCTTCTTCAGACCTAAATTCAACCTGAACCTATGAAAATTCCTCATATAATGTTAAACTGTAGTTTTTCCCACTAGTTATGCTTACAATAAAATTTTGTTTTGATTCTTTCTTCTGTTGTGTTATTACAGACAGAGATGGAGGGAACCTAGGATGTTACTTTGTTGTGTGTAAGCTTTAGATGAGGCAACTGAGTTCCACACAGCAACATATGTTTGTACTTGAACACATTGCTCGGTCATTTCCAGATACACGCCCTCTATTTTTGTTGTTTGTTTGTTTTACTGTCTAGGCAAATAATAGTTGCAATAACTGTAGATGGATCGATATTTGCATAACATAAACTGAAATGATTGCCTATGCTAGTGTTTCTCAAAATTTAGCACATATCAGAAAATCTGGAGGGTTTCTTAAATCACAATTTGCTGGGCCACGCCCCAGAATATTTGATTTAGTAGGTTTAGGATAGAGCTGGAAAACTGGTGCTTCTAGGAAATTCCAAGGTGATGCTAAACTGCTGATCTAGGGACCATGCACTGAGAACAAGTGATAGAGTTTAAACTGATCGTCTAGCAATCTATTATATTAAAAGTACAACATAAAGAGTACAACTCCTCTTTTATCCTTGCCCTTGTTGGCTGGCTTGTTGTTTTTTTAAATTAATATAGATATGCATAATATTAGCAGAAAAATGCATTTGTTTTGGGTTATCTTTATTATTTGATTGGTTAAATACCAAACATCATGTTTTTCCTTTAAAAAATGGATAGTTGGATGAATTTGCATATACTATTTTAATAATTCTTGTTTAATAATCCTTGTTTCTTTACATTGCCAAGCCAAGTGCCGTCGAGTCGGTTTCTTTACATTAGCAGTGAGAAAATTCACTTATCCTATATTAATAAAACGTAACACTGCCTGGATTAAATAATAATAGTAATAATAAAATGTAGAAAAGAGTGTCTAGATAATGGTCATTTATCAGAACCATTTGCTGACTTATTTTTCTCTCCTGGTGACCAGGAAAACTTGCAGAAGAATGAGATGGCACATCTCTAAGGAGTTTCTCAGATGTACAAGTGCCAGTCACAGCACAGCGTGAAGGGATGGCTGAACAGAAATGACCTCAGGTCAGTTTAAGAGGATGGCCTGCCTCTAGAATTTTCCAAGGCTGTACACCAAATGCATAAAACTCTTTTGTCAGTTATTTTTTGCTAAAATTAAATTACAAGAAAGAAATCATGTACTCCATGCATGTCTCCGAAGAAAACTATTTATCTTCACAAGAAAAAGCTGTTGGGCAGGTGACTAATACATTTATTGTAATAGCATGCCTAGGAAATCTGTGTCTGAAATCTGTTATTTTTGTTTATTTTTATTTCCTACATATGTTCAGAATGGAGTATATGTGCCTCTGAAGATATAACCAAAGCTTCTTATCTCAGTAGCACCTCCTAGTATAAATAAAGCCTGCCACAGTAGCTGGAAAAATCAGCTTCAGTGTCTACACAAACACTGGAAATCTGAAGTTCGTTTATCTATGTTTCATATCTGACCTTGAACTGGAGCCCTGGTGGCACAGTGGGTAAGTATTTCATATGTGATTAATAACTTAGAAGTCCGAGATAAATCTTCTGTTAAAAATTGTCATGAATAATTGAAGGAAAAAGACCAAAGTCATTTGGCATTTATACCATCCAACAATCAAGTCCAATTGGAATTAATGTGACTATATTCTGCCATGTTTACTTGGCTATCTAAATGATGTTCTGTGCTCAATCTATATCCTGCTTGAAAAATGCATTGAGCTTATCTGAGAGGTCCAGATAGCTGACTGTTTCTTAACTAGCTAAACAAACTATCATGAAACTTACAGCATCAGCAGGAAATGATCGCATTTTTATTCCCTGGTGTGCACTGATTTCAGTGTCTGAATCCGGCCTGTTAGACTCTTAATGAATGCAGCCAGTAAAATTTTGCCATTGCAGATGGTGAAAGGACACCAAAGACATTGAGACTTACTGGTTTACTGACTTCTCTAAAGACAAAATTTGGTAAGAAAACAAGGTAGCCCTTCCTGTAAAGGAGTTTAGGATCGCCAGCTATAGGGTTTCTCTAATGTTATTCTAGGAAAGGACACAGTTGTTGTCCAGCAGTTACGGTTTGTAAGAATTTTTGAAGGAGATGTTTCTGCATTAGCAAAATTGCACATGGAATTTCCAGCTGGTTCTAAGATTATAACTGATATCTCAGAACCACAGAGATGCATATGTGTGGGTGTGTGTCTAAAGGCAGAGAGAGAAACATTTAGGAGAAAACTGTGTTTATTTAGCAGACAATGGTTCTGTGCAGCAAGACTCAATTGAAGATCCCATTTAAGTAGAAATTGTGTTTTGTTACTTATTGTGTCTTTTGTTACTTATGATTTTCCTTTAATCCCCTGATTCTCCCTAATCCCATTATTCCTTACCATTTGACCACTAAATTTTTGAATGTAGGAAAAGTATGTACTTGCATCTTCTGCTTTCTCACCACGCTGGACATCCGAGAACTTCATACGGCATAGAAAGAAATCACTGCAGAAGGAAAGGACTTTCTCTCACATGTAGTACAGATACATTTGGTTATATACAGGCATATTGACTTCTGTTGATCAGGTAACAAATTATTACAAACTGCATGACTTACAACAATATAAATTTCTTACAATTCTGAAAGTCAGAAGTCTAAAATCACCGTGCTGGCGTAAAAGTCAAGGTGTTAGCAGGCCTGATTCCTTTTTAGGCTTCAGGAGAAAACCTATTTCCTTGTCTTTGCTGTGCTGCCTGTATTCATTGGCTTATGGACTCTTCATCTGTCTTTAAAGCCAGAAGCATCTCCAACTCATTCTTCTTCTCTCGCACTGCTTCCGCCTTCACAGTGCTTTCTGTTCTTCTCCAGACAGTTCTCCTCTTCTTCCTTTGTCTAAGAGCAATCATGGTTACATTTAGGGCCCACTGAGCTAATCTAGAGGAATTTCCACATTTCAAGACTCTTAACTATATCTGCAAAGTCCCCTTTACCATGTGACATAATCGTCATAGGTTCTGGGATCCAGGATGTCAATATATTTGGTGACGGTCACTCAGCCTATTACCACCAGCAATGAGTAAAGTTGGCCAGTGAACCGCTTCTCATACCTCTACTCTAATTTCTTCTCATATCATCTGTTTCTGCCTCTTCAGATTGGGAGACATAATCTCTAGCTACAAAGCTGATAAACCAAAGGAATGAGAACACGTGCAAAATTCCTTTTATGGAGAAAAGAACAATTTATTAAAGTTTTTATCCTCAGTTTATCTTTCTAATTCATTGACTCTGACATTATGATACGAAGCATGGTAATACAGTAATAGTTGGCAGTCATTTTCTCTCAGTCATGAAATAAATTTCAGTTATTATGTGCATCCACAAGGGTTACTTAAGATAAAATGCTCAATATTTTCTTTCCATTCTCCTTAGTACTCCATTTTCTTGACTGTATTTTTAATCTTATTGGACCTTCATAATGTTATCTCACTTAAAATTATTGAGTATTTTGTTAAGAGCAAAGAAGCTTTCTTCTCATTAAAATACAGATAAGACTGACAATTTATTAAGAAGGTAACATTAAAGTCCTGAGTTCCTCACAGACTGAAACAGCATTAAGCTCACATTCAAAGTGGGAGTGATCTCTAATGAGAAAATACCTTAAATAAGAATTTCTGTAAGTGTTATATCAATTCAATAAAAATTTGGCAAAGAATTATCTACTAAAGACACTGTAGATTTAGGTCCTATTAATCCTGACAGTCTATCTGTGCACTCTAAAGATGCAACTGAAACAGATGGACCATGCACATAGAAACATTTCATTGCATAAGGAAAATTATTTCACATTTTAAGCGTACAGTCCTATAGTAATTTTTCATATTGTCCTCAGTGATTTCAGAAGAGCTAACGTACGGTACATTATCAAAAATAAAAAAGTAAGAAAGCGTTAAAAAAACAGATAAACTATAAAAGCAGGCTGCAGTTGTATAGTGAATAAGTAATGAATAAAGATCAGTTTGGTGGATTTATTTTCCATTGTCAAGTCGATGTAGAGAAAGATACCCACTGCTGTCTAGTCAGTTCCAACTCATAGTGACACTAGAGGGAAGAGTAGGGCTGCTCCGCAGAGTTTCCGGGGAGTGCCTGGCAGATCTGGACTGCCGACCGTCTGGTTAGCAGCCGTCGCACTTGTGCACACACCACCAGGGCTTCTTGAGGAAAGACAGCGTTTCTTTACGTCTCTGTATAGCATTGTATTGTTGTTGTTGTTGCTACTGTGTATGCCATCAAGTCAATTTCCACTCATAGGACTCTATATAGTGAGAGTAATTAAAAACCATAATTACACTGTTTTGGAAAATATGAGTATTTTAAGCTTCATAGCATGCATCATTACTTTCATAAAAAGTGATTTAACATCGTTCCATAATATGCTATGGTAGAAACCGGTAGCTGTATGCTAGATCCATTCCCTCTTTATATTGGGAAAATAGTTCAACTTCTTTTTCCAGTCTTCCTTTTGGTTAGATATAGTCATATGATTCTATTCTAGCTAGCAGAATGTGAAAACATGTTCACTACTTCCACGAATTTGACATGTGGTCCTCTATACACTTTCCTCTTCAGTTGGCTTGACGTAGCTGGGCAAAATGACCTTGGAAGCCAGTGTTGACGATTGCACATCGGCAAGGTGGAGGCAGTATACTTCCTTGCCTAAGACCTTAGAAAACAGTAATCCACTAATCAGGAATTGCTGAAAGCATGAAATAAGCACCTAATATTTCTAAATCGAATACTTTGCAATAGTTTGCTTGAAATAAAGAAGCCACATACACAATTAAAAGAAGCATGTCTTCTATGTTAAGAAACTAGATTGAATCAACTGACTAAAGTTAGCCGTCTAACTTGAATGAAATGTAAAGCAGTGTTTCCATTGTTTTTATTAAAACAAGTTCAGGTTAACAGATGTTAATAAGTTTTTATTTTTTAAGTAATTTGAGACATAAAAGGGGTTGATAAGGGAACAGATGAAAAGGAACAAAATATTACATACTAAAGAACGTTTTACAGGCTGCCAGATGTTTGCAGTTTTATTAAAACAATAAACTCTTTGTGTAACTCTCCCGGACTGCTAACAAACAAAGTGCTAACAGTGCAAGCAAGCCTGCGATTATTAATTTATAAAACCTATTGGTCTGAATTCTCTTCCTCTTCCTAAGTTAATATTTTCAGAGTGCACCTGGCATAACAACATTCTCCCAGTGCATACACAGACAGAGTCTTTTTTTAGGTCCATACAGCAGCCTAAATTCTTATCAAATTTCTAACCAGTGAGAAAGGCACTTTTTGGCTTAATCTCCAATGTTTTTGAGATGCTAGAAACACCACACAGACACACAGATGCACAGAGACACACACACACACATACACTATTCTCAAGAAAATTGTAAAAGAATTTATGTTTCCAACCTCATGTTGCAAATCACCTTCAAAGATCACAGACAGGAATTAATGGAGAGCAATGAAAGCACCAGGTGTAAACATGTCAGCACAGTACATCCTCCTATTCTTTCAAATAGTTCAGTCTTTCTTAAGCTTTTGTAAAAAAAAAGTTATTTTGTAACAATACCTTGGGTGTCATCTGAGATGGATAAAAATAATATAACATTGTTTTCAATTACTGAAATGGGAAAAAGAGAAGTTCCGGTTTTTAGCTGTCACCTATCATTCAATAGGCCCTAAAACAGCTGTTCTTCGTCTGTCAGGCGTGGTTACTGTGGTGACTTGTGTGTGGCTGTGATGACCAGCCACATGGGTATTTCAAGTGCGGGCAGGGTTCCTCAGGATAGACCGGTTTCAGAAGAGTTCACTGACTACGACAGACTAGGAAGAAGGATCAGGAAGTCTGGCCTGTAAAAACCTTATGGATAGAGGCAGAGCATTTTCTGACATAGTGACAGATAATGAACCCCTTAGGACGGAGAGCACTCAAAACACAGCGGAGGAAGAGCTGCTGCCTTCAAGTGGAGCGGACCTGAATGACGGAAGTGGCGCCAGTCTTTCGGGGCCTTCATTTCCTGAAGTGGCAGGACTCAAAATGAGAAGGAACAGCTGCAAATGTCCACTAATAAGCAGAATGTGGCAGTTTAAAGTACAAATTCAGGGAAATTAGGCACAATCAAAAATGAAGTGGATCACACAAAAATTGATATCCTGGGCATTAGTGAGTTGAAATGAACTGGTCTTGGTCTGATGATCATCCGGCCAACTATCTTGGGAATGACTAATTTTAAATGAATGCTGTTGTATTCATCATCAAACAGAGTATTTTTTTCCAACAAAAATGGACTGGACTTGGGTACACAGTGTGACAAGATGGTGTGTGTAGTTTACGGCTCTATGCGTTTATAGGATGCTGTCCTACTGATCTCTTTCTAGATGGGAGAGTAGAGCGTGGAGAGCAGGGGACAGGAGCTTGTTAACAGGCTATGACAAGTATATAATGAAAAGGAGGAGTTTGCTGTCACTGGGAAAGGAGAGCAGAAGGAGCTGCAGATAGGTGGGCATGCAAAGTTAATTTGGATTATATATTTTCACTTAATCACAATAAAAAAATGTATTTCAACACATATCATGAACTACAGTCCTGTCAGTGAAAAGATAGTAGCCACACAACTACAAGGAAGGCTAGTTAATAGGATTATTCATATTTGTGAACCAAGTACTAGTGGAAATATGAAATTAAAGTTTTATACCAACTCCTGCAGTCTGAAATTGTGGGACGACTTCAAGGACACCGTGTATGAAGAAAGAAAAAGATTAAGAAGGAAGAAGAGACCAAAATGGATGTGAGAAGAGACTCTGAAACTTCATCTTGAATGTAGAACAGCTCCAGTTATTGTAATGAAATGTGGATGTACAAGGAACTGGAGTCAGAAAATAAAAGGGAAGAAGAAGTTTGGCATTTGTGAAGCTGAAAGCATTGAAAAAAATTCAGACCTCGAGTTGCAATATTGAGGTATTCATGGGCAAAACAGAGAATAATATGTGAAGCATCTAAAGAAGACGAAAGAAATATTTAAAGTCACTCTACCAAAAAGAACTGGCTGCCATTCAGATGTCTTGGGAGGTAGTATATGATCAATAACTGATAATCCTAAAGGAAGAATTCCACGCTGCACTGAAAGCACTGGCAGAAAAACAAGCCTCCAGGAATTGGTAAAATAGCAGTTGAGGTGTATCAACAAACAACTGGAATGCTGGAAGCCATCATTTGTCTGTGCCAAGAAATTTGGAAGATAACTACCTGGCCAACTGACCAAAGAGATCCATATACGTGCCCATTCCAAGGAAAGGTGATCCACCAGAATGCGGAAATCATACAAATAGTATCATTAATATCACACACAAGTAAAATTTGCAGAAGATAATTCAAAAACAATTGCAGCAGTACAGCAACAGAGAACTGTCTAGAATTGGGCAAGCTAAAATCAGAAGGGGATGGAATGTATAATATCATTGCTGGTTTCAGGTAAATCTCAAGTGAAAGCAGAAAACATCAGAAAGTTGTTTACCTGGGTTTTATTGACTAAACAAAGACAGGTGTTTGTGTGAGTCGTGGTGAAAATTCAAAAGCACTAAACTGTGTTCATGAGGAACTTGTACACAGACCAAAAGACAGTTGATCCAACAGAACAAAAGAATACTGAGTGGTTTAAAATCAGAAAAGGTACGTATCAGAGTTGGATAATTTTACAGCGCTTACTCAATCTGCACACTGAACAGATAATCCAAGAAGGTGAAAAGAACATGTCATGCAGATGACACAATCTTCTTGTAGAAAGTGAAGAGGACTTGAAACACTTACTGATGATGGTCAAAGACTATAGCCTTAACATAAAGAAAATGAAAATCTCACCAGCTGGACCAACAAGCAGCATCATGATAATGGAAAAATGTTGACGTTGTCAAGGATTTTGTTTTACTTGGATTCATGACCAATGACCATGAAAGCAGCAATCAAGAAGTCAGCATATTATGTTGGACAAATCTACAAAAGCCCTCTTTGAAGCATTAAAAAGTAAACATGTCACCCTGAGGACTAACATGTACTTGACCCAAGTAACGATATTTTCAGTCACCTCACATGCATGCAAAAACTGGAAAATGAATAAGAAAAACTGGTGAAGGACTGACTACTCTGTGCCGGGGAAGAATATTGTACTATAGTGTTAGTGAAGAATATTGAATATACCGTTGACTGCCAGAAGAACAAGCAAAAACCAGATTGCTCCTTAGAAGGGACGATGGTGAGACTTCGACTCACATACCTTGGACATGTTATCAGGAGGGACCAGATTCTGGAGAAGGATGCCGTGCTTAGTGAAGCATGCAGTCAACCAGAGGAAGTTCCTCAAGGCAGTGGACTGACACAGTGGCTCAACAATCCAGTCAAAGGTAGCAATGGACCAGGCAGCATCTGTCCTCTTGCACACAGGTTGTTAAGAGTTGAAAGTGGCTAGACTGCACCTAACAACAGTGAAAACGAAACAAAGAAACAAATGCACAAGTAAGAAAAAAACACAAAAAGGTTAATATAATCTATGTCTAAAGAAATAGGCTAATTTATTCTTCAACATGATTTCTTAAAGAGTTTGCAAAGTACTGCTTTAGACTATTGGAAGTTGCTGTAAAGCACTTCACTAGGGATATGCTAATTCCACTGTCTGGCAGATGGGATGCTAATGATTTGGCAACTGTCAAGGAAGGATCCTGGACAAATTGCTTGTTACCTCATTGTGATTTTGAAACATCCTCTGGAGAATATTTGTCATTATACTCCTTAATGTGACATTATAACTTGTAGACTCTCACATGGTTATTTAGCTGAAGCAGCGGGTTATTAGCCAAAGTGCTGGGAGTGTTTTGTCTGTCGTATAATTCCAAAAAGCAAATTGATTAAGTAAATAAGCTACATCATGAGAAAAGATCATGTCTCTCTCTTGATGATTGCCTTTTAGCTGCAAACTAAAGTGTTTGTTTTAACAAGTTTTAAGTTGTTTAACTTACCTGTATATATGTGTGGAAATGTATGTTTATCCAAATGTTGACCTTAAGGTATGTCTTTTTAAACCATATATTGGCAAAGTGTCAATATCTAATATACTGATTATTCAAGAGAAGCAGCTATCCAAATAGTTGAGCGGCTCTAATTACTTGATACATGTGACCGTGCTGGCACCATACAGTAGTAGCATATCCAGTTGCTCAATAATTATTAAAATCACTTATGAATACTGCGAATAGCAAGTTAAAGAGGGCATTATTGAGGTAACTACTGATATTGGAAAATATTTTAGGCAAATTCCAGAGTAATCACAAATGCACATAGAAAGAAATGAAGCGAAGGATGAGAAAGTTTCCAAGTCAGTAGAGATTCATGTGATTAAATTAATGTATTAAAAGTGCAACAAATACTCAAAATTAATCACTTCCTAATTGTTTTACTGATATCTACACCTATGAAATTACGTATGCCTACTCTCTATATAAGATGGAAATACTAAATAATGATACTTAACTGTGAGGTTTTGTTTTGCTTTGTTTTTAAACCAGGTTTGCATTTTATAATGTCTCATTGGTAGCTTCAAATGGGCAGTAATAGATGAGTTTATACAAAACAAATAAGCAGATATTTAGCTTGAGATTTAAATACTTGAAATTATTCAGTATTTTGTTGCAACCCCAAATTCTCTGTTGGTAAATAATTTACATGTAAACACAAATCATATGTTAGTTAACAAAAACATCACTGAGTTTAATTCATAAATTATTTTGTAGAAAATTGAGATAAATACATATCTATTTGAATGTAAATTGCAGAGATTTTCAACAAGTTGGGTTTTAATAAAAGAAAAATTTTAAAAAGCAAGGCCAATAAAAGATAAAAATCCTGTACTTGGGAGATACATACAACTCACTAAATTTCATAGACTACAGCAGTACCGACAGCTCATTTTGCAATTAAAAAAAATGTTCATCGGAATGTAACAGAGTAGCTTAAATAGCTATAATTGATAATGTAAAATGTCATTTGGAGTAACACTTATGTAATAGACACAAATAAAAATTCTTCAGTTCTTACTACTAAGTTACCGTTATTTATTTATTTTCAGTAAACCTACAATTATGTTTTAAATTCTGCCCTTGAATCTATACAACAATCTAAATTTTCTTGTAATTCTCCTTGAATATTGTTCAGACAAGTTTGGTTTCCTTTAACAGAGTTCCAGTTGTAAGCATCTTAGTCATCACCCGTCTTTGTCTAGCCTGGGAAAGAGAGAACCGTATTGTGACTTCCTGTTAAAGTTGGTCATAAACTGCTACACAGAACTGCACTCACTGCTCCTGCCTGTGAGATGTCAGTGTCCTTGTTCAGATTAGTCTGCTGCAGCACTCCAAGGAATGCTGTTACTGCCAAATGTCTTTCCTTGCTTTCTTAACAGAAGATTGCTGAATCTTTTTTAACGACACTTGCCTTTTGAGTTGGTTTAATCCTCTTGAATTACAAAATTAATTCTCAATGAACTTAGCCCAAACTATAATATTTATTTTCATCAAGGTGTGCAATGCTAACCAAAGTTCAGTGGTTCGAATCTACCAGCTGCTCTCTGGAAACCCCAAGGGGCCATTCTGTTCTGTCTTTGAGGGTCTCTATGAGTCAAAATCAATTCAGTCACAATGGTTTCTTTTCTTTTCTCCCCACCCCAAATTATCTTTACTACAGTAAGAGATAATCAGGTGCCTGCATTGTGCATATAGAGCTTAATCTTTCTCTTTGGTCAATAAAATAATTTTTACATTTTTAAAAATTCTTCTCAATAAAAAATTTAAAAAAAAATTCTTCTCCATAAGCTTTGCTTTCAAAAGCAAATAACATAAAGTCTATTCAAATGTTTTCTGAGAGAACCATTTTTTTTTAACCATTTAAAAGTAAGAATAAGTAATAGCTAGTTTTCAAACAGAAACCCTGGTGGCCTACTGGGTTAAGTGCTACATCTGCTAACCAAAAGGTCAGCAGTTCAAATCTGCCAGATGCTCCTTGGAGATTCTGTAGGGCAGTGCTACTCTGACCTCCAAGGTCTCTATGAGTTAGACCCCGCTGAGGGCAGTGGGTTAGTTTTCAAACTTAAAAAAAAAAAAAGATTTACTTCCAAAAAGTCTTTTAGAAAGTGAATTTTAAAATGCATACAACCATTGATATACTTTTGGAGTGGTCATGATAATTACATTGAATATTATTGACATACTGGATTTCTCTTAATTCATTGACAATGGAATCTATTTTGTCTGCTCTTCTGTTTGCTTGTTTGTTTGTTTTGCTGATGTTTTTGTTGTGCCAACTTTAGGTACTGCAACAGAAGACTTTGCAGAGGCTACATTGTTTCAGTGCAGTGTTATTTTGAAACCAGAGTTAGGAAAGCAAAAGGAGACTATTTAGGATGGATTGTCAAAGCAACATCTGGTTTTTACAGATTTTGCTTCAATTGCTGATTGTTCAGCACTTGAAAATACTTTCCTCTTAGTACTTCTTGACAAACATAAACTTTGCTTCTAAGACATACCATAAGTAAATGAAATCAACTTCATTTTGGCCTTTTGAACTTTATTAATGTGAATTCATCAAAAACCCATAAACAGAGGAAAATAACTGCGGATAATATATCCTTTGCATAAAACCCTGAATACTCTGAGTTCCAAAATGGAACACACACACACACACACACACACACACACACACACACATAACCCTAGTGACACAACAGTTAAATTCTCAATTGTTCACCAAAACATCAGCAGCTCGAACCTACACAGTAGACCAGGGGAAGGAACGATCGGGCAATCTGCTCTTGTACAGGCTGTTGTTGTATTAGCTGCCGTCAGCTCGGGTCCAGCTCACAGCAGTCCCCAGTTCCTGCAGCATCTCCAGCTCACAGCAGTCCCCAGTTCCTGCAGCATCTCACGGTTGTTGCAATGTTTGAGGCCATTGTTTCAGACACTATGGCAATTCATCAAGCTGAGGGTGTCTCTCTTTTTGCTGACCCTCCCACGCTACCAGGCATGATGATGTCCATCTCCAAAGACTACCTGTGAAAATCCATGGGATAGTTGTACCCTGTCATATAGGGTTAATATAAGTCAGTATGTATCCGACTCGACGGCACTTGGCTTGGCTTATGTGCTCAGTGGCACACAATAACAACAGTATATATATATTTATATATCAAAATATATATATTTATTTTTATATATTATAGTTATATTATACATTTTATATGACATACGTGCATACTTATTTATAATATATATTATATAATATTATATGTTATATATATTATATATATTTATAAATACATGAGTCGGATCTGACTCGATGGCACTTGGCTTGGCTGTATATATTTATGTATAAAGCCTAGTGGCACAGTGTTAAGAGCTGTGGCTACTAACCCAAAAGTCAGCCGTTTGAATCTTCCAGGTACTCCTTGGATACCGTATCAGGAGTTCTAGTCTGTCTTATTATAGAGTTGCTGTGAGCTGGGATTGACTCCACGGCAACTTTTTTACTTTTTACTTTCTAATGTGTATTATTATGTTATTGTTCTTTGGTGGTGGCGGTGCTGTTTAGTGGATTCCGACTCCCAGGAACTCGATAGGAGGACAGAATAGAACTGCCACAGGAGAACTGCTCCAAGGAGCAGCTGGTGAATTTAAACAGCTGACTTTTGGGTTCGCAGCCACAGATGTTAACCACCGCACCACCTGGGCTCCAGTCGTAAGCTCAGTAATAAAGAAATTAGCAAATAAACACTGATTACACATCGTGTGGACTTTGTGAGACATAAATAAAATAATTCACACAAAGTCACTACCCACAATGTCTGGAATATAAAAGAGAATTTTGTTATCCATGGTAATTATGACTTTTGTTGGATTGCTTAATATTTACATATTTTCACATTATTAGTGAAACTGCAGTGCGTATCCATGTACACTGGTACTTGTGCTCATCTCAAATTCTCTCTTTATTATAGCTTCCTAGAGGTGGAAGCACTGGGCCCAAAGTGATTGACTTTTAATTGTTTTTATACCATCAGGTATATCAATTTTAATTTATTGAGGGAAAAGTATCTAATATTATTGTTTTGTATTGTATCCTGTTCCACACACTACAAAATGTATGTTTTTCATTAGCAATGTATGATGATCACTAACAGCACAAAATTGGTATATGTTTAATTCTTTGAAACTTTAAACATTTGAAATAAAGCTTAATGTTTTGTTTTTTCCTCACAGAAAGCAAAATCAATATAAGTGGAAGCACGATACAATGATCTAACTCTTTTAAACATAGAATTACATCATTTATGAATTTATTTTCTAAAAAGCCATAACTATGTCCTGAACCAGTGCATAGAACCTAAGATGCAAAAATGACTAAGTTACTTTTCTTAAGGAACAAACTCTTCAATGTGAATCTGAAGTACACTAAGATTCTAATACTAAGGAAACATCACATAAATGCTTATGCTGCCCTTGAATTAGCCTTGTTCTCTGTCAGGATCTATTTGCTGATAATATTTCTCAACACATAAAAAAAAATACTTGCATAAACTTCTGTAGAGAGCCAAACTATGACCTTGAATATATCCCTCCTGAGTTTAAAGACCATCTCAAGAACAGATTTGATGTGCAGGTCACTAATGACCAAAGACCAGATAAACTGTGGAATGAAGAGGGCAAGAGGGCATTAAAAAGACAGGAAAGAAAGAAAAGGCCAAATTGGATGTCAGAAGAGCCTTTGAAACTTGTTCTCAAACATTGAGCAGCTAAGCAAAGGGTAAGAATAGCAAAGCAAAAGACTTAGACAGAATATTTCAAAGAGCAGCTTGAGAAGACAAAAGAAAGTACTATAATAACATGTGCAAAGACCTGGAAATGGAAAAACAGAGGGAAAAACACGTTCTGCATTTCTCAAGCTGAAAGAACTGAAGAAAACATTCAAGCCTCAAGTTGCAATAGTGAAGAATTCTCCAGAGGAAACTGTTAAACAACTCAGGGAGCATGAAAAGAAGGTGTGAAGGCTACACAGCGTCATTATACCGGAAGAACTGCTCAGTATTCAGCCACTGAAGAGGTAGCATATGATCAGGAACTGATGGTACTGAAGGAAGAAACTGAAATTGCATTGAAGGCAATGGCCAAAAATAAGGCTCCAGGAGTTGATGGAATATCAGACTGAGATGCTTCAACAAACAGATGCAGTGCTGGAAGTGCTCCCTCATCTATGTCAAGAAATTTGGAGGACAATCGCCTGGCCAACTGACTGGAAGAGATCCATATTTAAGCCCATTCCAATGAAAGATTATCCAACTGAATGTGGAAGTTACCAAACAACATCATTAATATCACAGGGAAAATTTTGCTCAAAATCATAAAAAAGCAACTGCAGCAGTATATTGACAAGGAACTGCCAGAAATTCAAGCTGGATTCAGAATACAATGTAAAACCAGAAATATCATTGCTGATGTCAGATGGATCTTGGCTGAAAGCAGAGAATACCAGAAAGATGTTTAACTGTGTTTCATTGACTATGCAAAGGCATTCAGCTGTGTGGATCATAATGAATCATTGCTAACCTTGAGGAGAACGGGAACTCCAGAACACTTAACTGTGCTCTTAAGGACTCTGTGTATGGATCAAGAGATAATCTTGTGAATGAACAATGAGACACTGCATGGCTTAAAGTCAGGAAAGGTGTGTGTCAGGGCTGTGTCCTTTCCAATCTGTATGCTCAGCAAATATTCCGAGAACCTGGATTATACGGAGAAGAATGAGGTATCAGGACTGGTGGACAACTCACTAACAACATGCGTTATGCAGATGATACAACCCTGCTTGCTGGAAATGAAGAAGATTTGAAACACTGATGAAGATCAAGGACCACAGCCTTCAGTATGGACTGCACCTCAACATCAAGAAAACAAAAATCATCACAACCGGACCACTAAGCAATATCATTGTAAATACAGAAAGAATTGAGGTTGTCAAAGATTTCATTTCACTTGGGTCCACAATCAATGCCCATGGAAGCAGCAGGCAAGAAATCAAAAGACCCATCACTTTAGGAGAAATCTGCTACAATGGATCTCTTTAAAGTGTTCAAAACTGAAGATATCGCCTTGAAGATTAAAATGCGCCTGACCCAAACCATGGTATTTTCAGTTGTATCAGATGCATGTGAAACTTGGACAGTGAAAAAAGACAACAGAAGAATTGATGCCATTGAATTGTGGTGTAAGAGAAGAACGTTGAATGTAACATGGACTGCCTAAAGGATAAACAGATCTGTTCTGGAAGAAGCACAACTAGATTGCTCCTTGGAAGCGAAGATGGCAAGACTGCATTTTACATACCTTGGACATGTTGTTAGGAAGGATCATTCCCTGGAGGAGGATCAGGAGAGTGGAGTGGCACAGGATTGGGCAGTGGTTTGTTCTGTTGTACATAGGGTTGCTATGAGTCAGAACCAGCTCACTGGCACCTAACAACAATTAATGACATTTATGTTAAGCACAAGGAGTGTGGGGCTTAGAAATCATTTTTTGCAACACATTTAAATTTATGTCAGGGAGGAAAATTTCATAATCAAAGTGAAAGAAAAGGAGTTTTATTGAAGAACAACACAGCTAGAGTTCAGTAAAACTCACTCCTGTCGAGTCAATTCTGACTCATAGTGACCCTGTAGAAGAACGTAGAACTGCCCTGTAGTTCCCAAGGAGCACCTGCTGGATTTGAACTGCCGACCTTTTGATTAGCAGCCATAGCACTTAAACACTGTGCCACTAGGATTTCCAAAGCACTGAATAAAAACAAACCACTCCACTGTTCAAGTGAAGGGCGGGATCTACACACATTCAGAACAAAAGAAAGGTTGGGGGCTAATGATTAGTTACAGGTAAGATCAGCTTCATCCCTAAGTCCTTTGAAACGGAGAGATTGACCTCTTGCTTTGGAGTGAGCTACTTAGGTGAGTGGTGCCAGGCTGTTCGGTTATACACGACTGTTGTCTTGAATACATTATCTCTGGAACAAATTGTTTACATCTTGACACATTCTTCCCATGAGCAAATGGTTTTCGTGCTGACTTCGTGCTTCTTGGGAGGGCATGTTGGCCACCTCTGTCTCACAGCTGACACTCAGGCCTCCAGTTCAAGTTTTACATTTCTAGTTTTTCACCAAGCCTCCAGTAGGGGGCGCGGATCATCCACCGTGGAGGATTCTTTCTCCGCAAGTACTGTTTGCTCAAGGAGCTTCCGTTAATAAAATGTAATTTTCCTCAGCTTGCTGAGCGAATAGGGCTCATCTTCAGGGTGAGTAGGTTTTAGGGGGACCATCTTAACTAACAAGGCCACATTCGAGAAATATGTCTCACCCTCAATATGAGACATACCCAGGGAGATGAAACGGAGGTGATTAAACGTGGTCATTGCTGAAAGCCTGTAGAACCCAGCATGATTTCACATGAAGGAACATACAGATTTGAAGTACAACATTTGGTAGATAAGATCCATTGAATTAAAGCTAAACAGCATTTTATAATTTCACTAATAAATGATGAGAAATAGAAAGTTTCCAAAATACAACAGTACCATTTTTTTCCATTGCTCATACCAACTGAGAAAGCCATTATTAACAGTGTAAGCTAAGGAAGGAGGATTATCAAGGCTAGATACTACATATTGTCTATGATTAACACAGAAGGTCATAACCAAGTGCCGTCGGGTCGGATCCGACAGTTAGGCCTACAGACCTAGCAATAAGACTGGAGCACAGGTACCTGCTTCAGCTGCAGTGAGAGTGTCAAGGGCAATTCTAGTTTGATGTACTACTTTCGTCACTGTCGCTATTTTGCCATGGACCTCTTGAAGCCCATGGTACTGTCACTTAGGGAAGTTTATATATATTGGTTAATATTTCTAGGTGTGCGGTAACGTCTTCAAGTCCTAGCTAAAGTGTGAGTGCTGCCACCAAGTGCTTCAAGCCAGTCAAACGTTTCCTGACCAAGACCACTGAGCACTTAATATGGGTATATGAGTTGGTAAAGGGAGGTAAGAATTCATGGGGTAA
Source organism: Heterohyrax brucei (assembly GCA_028571685.1). Classification (NCBI taxonomy): domain Eukaryota; kingdom Metazoa; phylum Chordata; class Mammalia; order Hyracoidea; family Procaviidae; genus Heterohyrax; species Heterohyrax brucei. Next base: position 95,738,206 of record CM053146.1, read on the forward strand.
GTTGTGAGATACAAATGTTGCAGACCTCAGATTTAAAAGAACCGAGGAAAAGATTTAGATAAATTTGAAGTTTCACAAAGTTTTGCTATTTGCTGTTTTGCTATCATTCCATTAGTGCTCTCTACTAGACCAGAAGACAGAGCATGTAGGGACAAAGTAGCCTTTAGCAAGCAGGAAGAACTTGACAGCCTTCTTGGATGACCTGGCTGGTGAAATGAGTTCCCTGATGGCGACAAAGATTCTTTGATGCTTCTCAAATGGCTATGATGTTTTCAGGAAGCTTCTTTGCTAGGCAGGTTGTGTGAGCACAACAGCAGGGGAAGGTTCGGTCCAGTGTGAAAAGGTACAAATTATTACTAATACACATTTATAACCATTTGAAGGTGGAAGCTAAACAAAATCTAGCTGCCGTGTAAGCACGGTCTTGGAACATAAGGGATTGGTTTCAACGTGTTTTCTGGGATTTTAACAATGAAAATAGGGCGGTCAGTGCACGGCAACATGTTTGCCAGCCTCAGAAAAGTTTCCCTGTGAATATTTTCTTAGCATCTCAAGAATTTTATCTTGTGTCACATGGGAGCCTTCATGTAAGGCTAGCGTCATGGCAACGTGCACGAAATTGGACAAGAAAGTTTCCTTATTAGGCCCAGTCGACAATTTCAGTGATAGGATCTCAGTAACACGTGCCTGTTTTTGCTAATCACTGGTGTTTTAAAACGTCTTTCTAAAGTTAATTTATGAAGGTTGGAATTATCAAGAGACAAATTCGAGGAGTCCTTACTTTATTGTAAATGCAGAATAACTTGAGGAGCAACTTACTGAGCTGCCATGTCAGCAAGATCATTTCCTCAAATTTCTTCAGTTCGGGATACTCGTTTTTGTTGGTGAGCTTGCATTTTTATCACCATGATTTCAGAGGAGAGTAATAGAGCATCTAGAAGGCCAGCTGCTAGCACTCCATTTTTTAAAATACTAAATTATTTGTAGAAGAGGATAAAAATCTTTTGTTTCTATAACATGCTGAAAACAAGTTCATTTCCCAAACAGCATCTACTTTGCGTGGACATATTAACAGATTTTCAGGAAACAATTCTTCTAGATCTAATACTGTCAGTTAATTTAACTTATTGGGGTAAAGGCCTCTGGGGAGACCCTGACTTTTTAAGGACGTCAGTATAAGTCACAAGGATGTTTTCAGTTTCAGAGGGCGGACTAGTAAGATTAGAGATTAAATAGAAATCAGTCACAAACAAAACTTAACCAGGATTCATTAAAGGTGCTTCTTTTAAGTCTTTCCAAGGGGTTAAAAGTTACTCAATCAAGATTAGACGATCACGTGTAGGGTAGTCATTTTCATTAATTAATAACAAGTGGTAATAATTAAACAGGCCAAAGTGGAGTAAAATGTTAGATGCAACCAGAAGAACATCATGAGTTGAGCCTGTTTGGGGGAAAAAAACTGTCAAGACATCATTAAGTGCAGCAATAAAACATGGGACACATAGGCATCTAAGAGCTTTCCCAGCACACACCTGCAGTGGTTTACATAAAGCTAACAGTAGCAGCCGCAGCAATAAGTAGGGAGGGTATGCCACGCCTATAAGGTCTAGCTATAGGCTATCGTCACCTATAGATCTTTGTTGTCCTTCACGTTTTTGACTTAGTACACTTCAAGTGTTTCCAGATACTTCATGTACAAATAATATGTATATATATATACACACACACATATATATATATGTATAGGTGCAAATTGGGAAAACCTAAAGTCGATAGGCTTATTAAAGCCTCTTCTAATTGTACTCTGGCTCTCAATCTTCTGATACAATTTGGAATGAATCTAGCTCCAGATGAACTCCAAACCCATTGCCACTGAGTCAATCTAGACTTGAAACAACCGATAAAACAGAGTGTAACCACCCTCCAGAGTTTCCAAGGAGCACCTGGTAGATTTGGACTGCTGAACTTTTGGTTAGTAGCCATAGCACTTAACCACTATGTCACCAGGGAATCCAGCTCAAAGGCTTTTAAATACTTATACAAACATTGACCAAAAAGAAAAATTAAGATTCCTAGTTAAACAAAGCCACAGAGTCCTAGAAATCCCTTTAACTGTTTCTTTGTTTGGGGGTATTGTAAAGGCAAGAACAGTTTTCTCCACTTAGGGTAAGTAGAGGTGCCTTTTTCAGAAATTAGGTGGCCCAAGATTATTTAACAGAAGTCAAAGCCAAATGTGATTTTTTTCAAGATACCTTATGTCTGCCAGTACCCAGATATTTTAATAAAGCTATACTGTCATCCAGGTAGGTTTACTGGGAGGTTAAGCAAACTAGCCAGTTGTCAACGAATACAACAATGTGGATTTGTTTGTAAACTGTAAAGGCTGCAAATTTTCATGCAGAATCTAAGGACAATAGTTGGGAATTTCAGAAAATCCTTAGAACACTACAGTTCAGGTAAACTGTTGATGTTCTCAGGTAAAGTTTTATGGATTGAATCGTACCTCCCAAAATATGTGTCAACTTGGCTAGGCCGTGATTCCCGGTATCATGTAGTTGTCCTCAATTTTGTAATCTGACATAATTATCCTATGTGTTAAAAATCATAACTTCCATGGTATTAGGAAGACAAGATTAGAGATGGCTATTTTAATGAGATAAGGCACAATCAGCATGATTAAGTTCTATCTTGAGTTAATCTCATTTGAGATACACAACAGATCCAGGAAGAGGAGAGTCACTCACTGCTACCTAGCATGAAGCCCCAGGAACAGACTGCGTACTTCGAACCCAGGGTCCCTGTTCTCAGAAACTGTTAGACCAGGGTAAGATTAGTGACAAGGACCTTCTCTGACAGTGAAAGAAATCCTCTGGAGATGAATTGAGTTATGCACCCCACCACTGCCCTAAAATGTGTGTATCAATTTGTCTGGGCCATGATTTCCAGTATGACATGATTGTCCACCATTCTGTCACTGGATGGAGTTTTGCTTTCAGAATTCTATCAGAATTAAATTCTATCAGAAGTAAATTCTATCAGAAGTAAATAACCAACCCTTTCTTCCTAGTTCCTCATCACAGAAATGTCTTTTATTTGTACTCTATAATGAATCACTACAATCCATCTGTCTCTTACATTGTGATGGCTGGAAGCTGTGCCACAGCTATTTAAAATATCAGTAGGGTCATTTATGGTGGACAGGCTTCAGTGGAGCTTCCAGTCTGAAACAGGCTAGGAAGAAAGGGTTGGTTATTTACTTTTGGAAATTAGCCAATGACAACCTAGTGGATCACAACAGAATATTTTCGGCTTAGTGCTGGAGGATAAATTTCCTAGATTGGAAGGTACTCAAATTACACAGTGGCCACTACAATGGATTTGAGCATGTCAGGAACCGTGACAATGTTCCAGGACCTGGCAATGTTTCTTTCGGTTGTTGATGGGGCTGCCATAAGGTGGAGTCAGCTTGGTGATGACTGGTAAAACAGTGGTATAATGATTATCATCTTCATTACCAAAATAGGTAATTATAAAAACACACGTATATATTTTTTAATTTCACTAGAAATTTTGCAATGATGCAAGATCAAACCATCAGAAGAAAATGAACTATTATGACATTAGGCTTGTCATAGAAATTTATATTGACTCGCTTTTCCTACCTACTCAGTAGAAGCTATTTAAAATCAGCTTCACCTGTCAGTGGAATGATAAAATAGATCACATGCGCTGAAAAGCATTAATGGAATCTACTTGACTAGAGATTGTTATGTGCTACTCAAAACTAATTTATTATGATGAAAAATCCAACATGAAAATATTGTATTTTCCTTGAACACCTGCACTGAGCACCTGATTATAGCTCATGGTGACCTTATAGATTAGACTTTATGAAATCCACCAGACATCACACCACTAAGCAACTGTCAAGTATAATGAAGAAGTCATGTTTCTGCCAAATTAGATTTCTGCCTTTACTGTTACTAATCTACATTTTTAGTTAATAAACAACTATTCATATTTTAAGGCAGTATTTCAGATCTATTTGCCAAGGCTCCAGAAAGGTGAAAAAAAGCTACAAAACAGTAATTTCTGTTACATTGTTCAGGTATAATGAATTATTGAGAGGAATATGAACTTCTAGTGGAGAGTCTTTTTCTTATTCAGAAACAATTTTGACTTATTTCTTTCCCTCAGTCACTCAGGACTGGCATATTTCTTCTTTTATTAGTTTTGGGCTACATTTCACATCATCCTGTGATTCAGTGGAGAATTCTCCCACAGGAAGTTTACCTTTCACAGATAACTGAAAAAAAGAACTAGAGATTTACTCTAGTATATGAAAGACAAAAAAAAAAAAAAAGGCTGATTTCCAGATAGCCTGCGCATTATAAAATAAGGAAATTTGTTCCTAATCTGCAGTTAGAAATAACCTCCCAGTCACCTTTCAAATTTTTTTTTTTTAAATATTATCCTGAGTAACATTAAATAATAACAAAGACTTCTGAAAGTGACATTCCCTGGGTAATAATGGCACATACTTAAATGTCAAACTCCAACAGTAATTTTATTGTAAAATAGGTCATAAATCTCAGATTTAGAAAGAGATTTAGGTACTCTTCCTGTAGTTAATCAGGAATGTCATATCTGAAGAGTGACCATATATCTTATTTTACATGAAGCCAAAAACACAGTTGCCACTGATTCAGTCCTGGCTTATAACCACCATGTGGGACAGAGTACAGTTGCTCCATAGAGTTTCCAACGAGCACGTGGTGGATTTGAACTGCTGACTTTTGGTTAGCAGCTGTTAAACACTTAACCACTGCATCAACTGGGTTGTAAATCTCCATTTTACCCAACCACTTCGACTCTGCTTTTAGAGTATGGACAGACACCCTGACAGAGTTTGTGTCTCTCTCTCATCACCTGACTTACCTGCCCTATAGATTACAGTTTTTGTAGATTGTCATTGTAATTTGAACTTTGTTTTCTAACAGAGCTCTGGTCTCACTTATGCCAGAAAAATGTTCTGTTTCAGAGCTGAAAGTTGAAGCAGCTTGGAGAATCTTTAATTTAGTCTTTAGTTACAGGTAAAAGCTGTGGTCTGTGTCATGGATTGAACTGTGTCCCTGAAACATGTGTGTACCAATTAGCGGCCCAGTGCTTTACCACTGCACCACCTGAGGTCCTTCACAGAAACAGAGACAGACAGAATTTTTTTTGCTCTAAATCCAAGGAAGAAGAGAGTGTCCTTGATTTCTGAGCATAGTGGAAACATATATTACTCAAGGATTCCCAGTATTGTGTGATTGTCCATCACTTTGTCATCCGATGTGGTTTTTGTGTGTCTTGTAAATCCTACCCCTATGATGTTAATGAGGTGGAATAGGTGGTCATTATGTAAACGAGGCAGAACTCAGTCTACAAGAAGGGAGCCAGTCCCTCTGGGATACAAGAGCAGAGAGACAGAGAGACCTCATGTCAGTAAGAAAAGCAGTGCCGGGAGCAGAGCACATCCTTCGGACCCAGGGTTCCTTCACGGAGATGTTCTTAGTTCAAGGGAGCTTGATGACAAGGACCTTCCATCACAGCTGACAAAGAAAGCTTTTCTCTGGAGATGAGGCTCTGAATCTGGACTTTCAGTCTACTAAACAGTGAGAGAATAAGGATCTGTTTGAGCCATTCACTTGTGTATTTATGTTATAGCAGTACAAGATAACTAAGACAGTCTATAAACTGAATACAACTTGATCATAACTTATTTGCCTTGTAAAATGATTCTGTCGTGTTACTAGCATTCAGATGTGCTAGTATTTAAATAGACAACTATCAATGGAGGCTTTTTAGTTGCTGACAATGAACATGTTTCATTAGATCTTCCAGGTTAGTAGACACTAAGATAAAAAGTCTGCTGATCTGTTTCTGAAATTCAGCTAGTGAAAACCAGTGGATGACAATAGTCTGGTCCACAGCCTAGCATGGGTGTGGCACTTAGCCAGCTGGAGTCTGTTCTACTCTGTGTGGGGTCACGTGAGTCGGGAACTGGCTTAATAGTAGGTAACAACAAGTATCTAAATGTAAGGAGACATCACATAGAAAGTAATCTGGATTTTGAATTCTCTTTAAAAATCAGAAAATTCAGCACCGCTTCATCCAAATCCCTAGGCTACATGATTAACTGCAGTCCCTACGGGGCCTACCTCATCCCTGCAAACTTTAGCCTTGGTTGATCCAGGAGAATTTGTGTCTCAGAAGGACCTGTTCACCCTTAAGGAATAGGCAGAAATATGTTAATATTTGTTAGGTACTTTGGAGCTGCTTTCATAGGGACCTCATGTGACACAGGGAACTGCCCCATAGTGTTTTCTAGGCTGTAATTTCTATGGGAGCAGATCTCCATGTCTTTCTTCAAAAGATCTGTAGGTAAGTTTTAGCAGACAACCTTTCAGGCAGCCATGAAGCACCTTACCACAGCACCACTTGAGCTACCTGACAGAAGTATACAACAATAGAATTTTTTTTTTTTACCCTAAGTCCAGGAAAGAGTGTCCTTGATTTCTGAGCATAGTGAGAACATATACTTCTTGTTGACTGAGCCACAATTAATAGCCATCAATGGATTTTCATGTATAAGCAAAGTGTTTACATACGAAAGAGAGATACATTTCTAGAACTTTGAGACACACATAAAGACTGAGTTCGATCTCTATGTCATAAATGGCTGGTGCCTTCAGCAATGGTTTGTACAATAGATATGTTCCTGGGACAAACAATGGAAGTGGATGACTGCCACTTCTGGTATAGTGGTTAGCAGTTTGACCGCTAATCAAAAGGTCAGCAATTTGAATCCATCAGCTGCTGTTTCAAATCCCTATGGAGCAGTTCTACTCTGTCCTATAGGGTTGCTATGAGTCGGAGTCAACTAGATGATAAAGGTTTTTGTTTTTAAATCTATTAATAGACTATTTTAAGTGAAGCACACATAAATATCTAAATCTATCTAGGCATAGTGGTTAAATGCTGTGGCTGCTAACTGGAAGGTCAGCAGTTTAAAGCAACCAGACGCTCCTTGGAAACTCTATTCTGTTAATAGAGTCTATTAACAGTTCTAATAGAGTCTAGACAGTTCTATTCTGTTAATAGAGTCTCTATGAGTCAGAACTGACTCAGTGGCAGTGGGTTTTGTTTTGTTTTTTATCTGTGTATATATATATATATGTACATATATATACACACACACACGTACACATAGGCTAGTGTACCATATATATTTTGATATTATAGCTTTTTTTGAAGTCCCTTCGGTAATGCCAAAGATTAATACTCTCAACTGCTGACAGAAAACTTGGGGGTTTGAGCCCACCTGGGAGCCCCTCAGAAGAAAGACTTGGCAATGTACTTCTGAAAAACCAGCCACTGTAAACTCTACGAAACATAGTTCTCCTCTGACACTCATGTTGTCACCATGCATTGGACTCAGCTCCGTGACAACTGGCTTTGTAAAGCTTTTGGCCATTAAAAAAAAAAAAAAATACCCTTGATACGTTATGGAGTATTTTGTCAATTCTCAGCTGCATTCTCCTCACTTTCATATTTGATATATCTGACATCAGGATGGATCTTATTACTGATGAGTCCATTAAACAGAGTACTTCTTTTTCTTTCCAGAAGCTGTTCTTAAATTGATGACGTATCTTTAGAAAATACGCTGGTTTTGAGGGAGAGGGAATTTATGTTTCCCTAAATACGTGGACTTAACTGAATAATTACATTATTCAACATATGGTGAAGTTTACTGATCTCTAAATTCCTCATCATTTTTAAGCCTTTTAAAAAATTTCTGTTATAAATCAGTTCTGATACAAAAATAGCAATAATAAAAAAATCTCTATCTGAGTAAATATTATTATCTCCTATCAAAATAAGTTCTTTATTGAATGGGTCTTTTTGCTTCAGGCTGAAACTGTCAATACGGCACCTGTATCTCATCTACTGACTCATCTATTGGATCTCAAGAGCAGTCAAACTCTTAACCAGGGTGCATACTAGGGCTCTGGATCTCATCTACAGGACACAAACTTGTGACTTCCATCAAATAATCTTTAGCAGAAAATAAAATCTACATTCTATGCTTATTTTTAACAATTGTTCTTTTTTTCTTACTCAGGGTGGTCAAGTTGAGATCTAGTATTATAGATTCCCTAGCAAGAAATGGGAAACTCTGGTCATGTAGTGGTCAAGTGCTATCATGGCTAATCGTAGGGTCAGCAGTTTGAATCTACCAGGTGCTCCTTGGAAACTCTACAGGGCGGTTCTGCTCTGTCCTACAGGGTTGCTGTAAGTTGGAATAGAGGCAATGGTCATTTTTTTGATGGATTCAGCAAGAAATAACTGGAAATAATCAGGCCAATCTGAACTGTAAAATCCCTGAAATCAGTTAGAACTATAGGGTCCCTATGTGTTGGAATTGACTCAACAGCAGTGAGTTGTTTTAAAGTTGTTGAGCAGCTTTTAATCTTTTAGTATGCCTTCTAACTTTCTACTGCCAGGTGTAGACAGAGGATTAGCCATGACTGAGGTTATTCATGGTAAATATTACCAGAGATGACAATACTTTTCTTGCAAGTATTACTGAGGTACACTGTAGTATCCAAGTGCTCCACATACTGCAATGCCACAGTGATGCTGAGATTCTAATCAAAGAGATGCCCACCAAATACCATCTCAAACAGAGAAAACGGAATGGTAGTCAACAAAAAATAAAGCACATTTTTCAAATGTTGACAGATTAAAAATAAAAATGAGAAGTAAAGTGGTTTGGGGGGATAGTGCTGTTAATATATATGAAGTGAACTGTGACAATTTGGGGACATATTATTATGGGTGTAACTAGAAGCCTTCAGCCTTAAGGAGGCAGTTTTACTGTGATGCTCTCTTTGTGCTCTCTGTGAAAACTAAGAGAAGGTGAAGCTAGGCTGGAATCAACGTGCACTAACTAACTCCTGCATTGTGCAGAGATGATTCACTTTGTGTCTCTGCTTAATGTGATCGATAGCCCCTTCTTTGTGAATTAAAAACAAATCCCCATCACCTACTAATGTTTAAAAACAGTGGGAAGAACACCCTGTCTTTCTAAAATGTAATTAGGTTTGGGAGTGTGTTTCATTCAATGTCTTGTCCCTAGAAACATGGCAGCGCAGGAGGTAAACTGTCATACTCCATTGATCCAATTAGTTCCATTTGAAATTAAGTTCTGAGCTAATAGGATTGGCCCCTAGCAGCAGGTAAATTTACAACTGTGATATCCCTATACTAATTCCACATCCTTTAAGACTGTAACATTCAAGGGAGGTTTTAAAACCTTTAAAAAATAAAAAAAAATGGGAGGACTATTATTTCATATTGGGATATATTTAAAAAGAATGGATTCTGAAACAAAAATCAGGAGACTAACTCTCTAGACCTAAAACTTCCATAACTCAGAGAGGTTGAACAAGTCTCAGTGTGAGCCTAAGTGAAAATTTCCACAAGATAATTCTGCAGAAGAGAATTCTCCCATGATATTTTTGCATTGGAAAAATTGCCTGGCAAAAACAGTTTGGACGTTTTTGTAACTCTGTCTCATAGCAATAAAATGTGTTAATTGTAATTGCATTTATGTTTGATTCACCTTCTCCAAATAATTTTAAATATAATCACTGATAGACTTCATTAGTCTCTCCTTCTTGACGATATATTATTTTCTTGGTGTCAATGACACAATTCTTCCCGAGTTTCCTCCTCTTACAGTGGAGGATTCTTTAATGTCTCATTAGCTAGATTATTATCTTCTTCCTGAGATGTACACTTGGACCAGTCCTCTTCTTTATGTATACTTAATCCTCAGGTGATTTCAAAGAAAGCTACATATTAGATAACGTTTATTAAAAATCTGATGGAGTTAGAAAGTCATAACCCACTGCCATTGAGTTGATTCTGACTAATAGAGACTCTGTAGGACAGAGTAGAACTGCCCCATAGAGTTTCCAAGGAGTGTCAAGAGGATTTGAACTGCTGACCTCTTGAATAGCAGCTATAGCACTTAAGTACTATACCACCAGGGTTTCCTAGACAGTCATACATGAGCAAAATTTGGTGGTTAAGTTTGATTAGGAATAGGATGTTTATGTAGTCTTTCTCCACAAATGATTAATTTAAAAGGAAAAGTTATAACTTTGCATTTAGGAAAAGTGATGGCCATCAAATACTCATGATCGAAGCTGGCATCAGTATTATGGGGATGAAGTCAAAGCCAATACACTCTGAAAAGAAACACTGAGAGGACACATCACTTTTACAACATACTCCTGCCAAGAGTATATAACACGACTCTAAAATGAACAAACAGAAACTTGTTGCTATCAAGCGGATTCTGACTTGGCATCACGCAATAGGGCAGAGTAAAGCTGCAGGCCTTTTGATCAGCAACCAAGTTCCTGTGCCACCTGGGGTCCGATATGAGTCTTTAGAAAAACCTAACCTGGGACATTCCATAAAATTACTGGCTTATAGCCTTTAAAAATAGGAGGGGCAAGGAAGACAAAAAAACTTCTGAAGATATATTTTAGTTTATGAAAGAATAAAGAGAATCGGCAAGTAAGTAATGCATGATCACGAATTAGATCCTACACTGGGGCAAAATACTCATAAAGGACATTTGTGACCATTGACAAATACTGAATGCAAACCATGAATTAGATTAATATTAAATTGCCTGCTGATAACTTTAGTTACATAAAATAAAATCTCATTTGTAGACAATCTACAGCAAAATATTTAAGAGGAAACAGGAAAAGAACCTCTGACTTATTCTCAAATGATTCATGAAAAATGCAAAACGCTTATATTCACATAGATGTAAATATATATACTGAGAATGCCTGATTCTTCCAGACATAAAAGGGCAAATGTATACAACAGCTGAATCTTGAGAAAGTTACATAAGAATTTCCTGTAGTATTCCTACATTTGTTTTGTAGATTTGAAATTATATCACAATAAAAATATACCAAGAAGAAAATATTCCTCTCATGACTTTCCAGTCCATACCATAGCCAATAAATACCTACATTATCTGGCTCCTAACTACATCCCCAGCTCCATTTTCCACTACTTGCCACCTTGTTCAGTCCTCTGTAGTCCCAGCCACACTGATCTTTCTCTTCACACTAAGCGTGGACCTCCCTCTGCAGTTTTGTACTTGCCCCCTCGGTATGGAATTCTTTTGCCTCTACTTACTCAAATCTCTCCTCAAATATCTCCTCAGGGAGGGCTTTTCAGACCTCCCTGTGTATTATAGATCCATTACATCTTTCTGTTTTTATTTTTTATTTTCTCTCTATCTTCCTTCCTCCCTTCCTCTTCTCTCCCTTTCTCCTTCCTTTCCTTTCTCCCTCCCTGCCTTTTCCCTTCTTCTTTTCTTTTTCTTAGCACTTGTTGCTAAGAACCACAGGATTCTGTATTTGATAACTGGTTTATTTACTTTATTTACCTCTCCCTCTGTTTCGTTGGTGTGGTAGTTAAGAACAATAGCTGATAACTGAAATATTGTCAGTTCGAATCTACCAGGCTCTCCTTGAAAACTCCTTGGGGCAATTCTACTCTGTCCTACAGGGTTGCTGGGCATTGCAATCGACGCTGTGGCAATAGGGCTGTTGTTGCTGATGCTAGGTGCCTTGAAAGGCAGTTCTACGGCCTCACCAACACACGGAAACGTGGCCTGCTGCTACACCATCCTCACAACCATTGTCATCTTGAATCCAACGTTGTAGACACTGTGTCAATCCATCTTGTCAAGGGTCTTCCTCTATTTCACCGATCTTTTACGAAGCATGATTTCCTTCTTGGGGGACAAGTCTCTCCTGATAATACTCTTAAAGTACCTGAGATGAAGTCTCATTATTTTTCTTCCGAGGAGCACTCTGGCTGTATGTCTTCCAAGACAGAATTGTTCGTTTTTCTGACAGTTCCTGGCATACTCAATATTCTTCACCAACACTGTAATTCAAAGCTATTAATTCTTCTTTGGTCTTCCTTATTCATTGTCCAGCTTTGTTATACATATGAGGCAATTAAAAATAATGTGGCTTGGGTCAGGTATACCTTAACCTTCCAAGTGACTTCTTTGCTTTCTAATGCATTAAAGAGGTCTTTTGTAGCAGATTTGTCCAATGTAAAGCATCTTTTGATTTCCTGGCTCTGCTGCCATGAGAATCAATTAAGGATCCAACTAAAATGAAATTCTTGATGTCAGTCTTTTTGCCATTTATCATGATGTTGCTTACTGGTCCAGTTCTGAGGATTTCTGCTTTCTGTTTGTTGAAATATAATCCATACTGAAGGCTGTAGTCTCTGATCTTCATTGGTAAGTGGGCATCTTAAGCAAGCCACAGTGTGTCATCTGTGTATTGCAGGTTGATAATGAGTTTTCCACAAAACCTGAAGCCCCGTTCTTCTTTATATTGTTCAGCTTCTTGGACTATTTGCTCAGCATAAAGATTGGATATGCATGGTGAAACTCCATACCTTTCTTGATTTTAAACCATGCAATGTCCCCTTGCGCTCTTCAAGTAACTGCCTCTTGGTCTGAGTACAATTCCTCATGAGCATAATTAAATGTTCTAGAATTTGCATTCTTTGCAATGTTGTTCTATTCTTGAGATGGTCTCCATATGTAGGTGAGATCTGCTCAAGGTCATATTTTGGCTCTTATGGACTTGTTTTAATTTTCTTCAGCTTCATCTTGAACTTGCCAGTGAGCAATTGATGTTCTGTTCTGCAATTGGCCATTGGCCTTGTTTTGACTGAACATACTCAGCTTTTCCATCATCTCTTCACACAGATGTAGTCAATTTGATTCCTATGTTTTCCATTCAATGAAGTTCAAGTGTATAGGCACCATTTATGTTGTATTTGAAATGAGAGGGTTATGGATCTTGCAAAATTGTATCACATGATCTCTGGTGCCATTTCTGTGACCAAGTCTGTATTTTCCAACAACCAATCCTTCTTCGCTTCTAACTTTCCCATTCCAATCACTACTAATTATCAAAGTACCTTGAATGCATGTTTGACAGATTTTGGATCATACAAGTTTGTCAAAATCTTCAGTTTCCTCATCCTTCACACTTGTGGCTGGTGTGTAAATTTGAATAGTAGTAGTTGTTCTTCCTTGTATTCCTATGGATATTATTCTTTCACTGACAGCATTGCACTTCAAGATAGATTTTGAGATGTTCTTTTCAATCTTCTCTCCTTCAAGATAGAGGTAAGCTCTGAGGGCAGTGTCTTGGATTGAACTGTGCTCCCCAAAAATGTGTGCAGAAATTTGGCTGGGCCATAGTCATGGGGATTCTATATGGTATAAACCCTGCTCATCTGATGTTAAAGAGGGAAGATGTGTGGCAGGTGAGTTGGTGGGGCAGGACTCAATGTATACAATTGTTTTGTTACTTGAGGCAGTCTCTTGAGATATAAAGAGAAGCTAGAAGAGAAATTTGGGGACCACCATGAAAGACAGTAGTACCGGAGCTGGTAGCTGCCTTTTGAAAGGACTGGGGTCCCTGCCCTCAGAAGCTTCCAGTCCAGGGGAAGACTGACAACAGGACTTTCAGCCAGAGCCGACAGAGAGGAAGTCTTTCCCCAGAGCTGACACTCTGAATTCAGACTTTTGCTTACTGGACGTGACAAATGGAACTTTCTCTTTTTAAAACCATCCACTCATGGTATTCCTCTTAAAGCAGCACTAGCAGAGGCAGACAGAGACCTTGTTTTTTTCACTAGATTATTTCTACCACCTAATAGTGACTGTTACACAGTGTGGTATAAATATACATAAATTACATCTTTGAAAATAAATACGAGGACTGACAATTAAGTTTGCAAACTCATCATAGAAAAGGTGCTTCATACCTCATTAATGAATTTCACCACAGTCACCTTCAAAGTACTCTATTTGGGAAGCTATGCACCAATGCCAGCACCTAGTCCACCTTTCAAAGTTAATTTTGGAACTGTTTTTCTGGAATGTCCATCAGAGCTGGGGTCACATTACCCTTGAGGTCCTGAACATCATCAAAATGTCTTTCTTTCAATATCTCCTTTGGGGGCCAGGTGAGGTGAGTAGGAAGGGTGTTCCAATACAATTAATTGTTTATGGGCTAAAAACTCCCTCACAGACAGCTGTATAGTTAAGTTTACGAAGTTGCCACAGAGCAGTTGTGTGTAATGGCCACTCCACAAAGAGTTTCAAAATTGCTCTGAAGGGCTGACTAGGCTCTGGGCACAGTACATAGCTTCACAAGGGGAGTAGAGTACTTCAAAGGCGACCGTAGTGATACTCAGCAATGTGGGATCAGCACTTTGAACAACTAAGTTCACAGACTCATTGAACCTAGTATTTGTAATAGGCATATCTGCGAATGAAATAAATTATGTTTAACTGTGGTATTTTAATTAACACCTAGGAAATGTTCAAGGAACAGGTACCAGGGAACAGTAATCTAAACAATTTTAATTATGTTTTTCATTCTGGAAAATTTAATAGACAAAGGACTCAGAAGGGGAAGCAATTAGAGAAGCAACTATACATCACAGTCTTATAACCAAATGGAGCTCTCTCTAAGATCTGGAGGATAAGAGAACCACTAAACCAAAAAAATTGCAAAGTTTATAATCTCTAATGTTCACCTCCAGCTTACCTTGAAGCTTTATCCTTGAGTACACTGAGTCTTCACAAGAATACTGTTTCTGAAACTACTGGGATGTTCCTTGCCTGATTCTTTTGGCCCATGTAACTACCCTGCAGCTAATTCTTTCTTCTAGCAGTTTTGAACCAACTGAAAAAGCACTTTTTTCTGTGAAATCTTCCTGGAGTCTTCCATGCAGTTGCATTATCTACTTTTAAACTTTCATAATAGTACATCTTTCTCATAGCACTTAGCATATTGCATATATATACTTATCATGTTTACAAGAGTGTATCTTTTTGATGCAATCTCTTTAACTGTGGAAAATGTGCCTGATTCGGCATTATGAACATCAACTGTAGCCCACTTATCTTCACATGTATCCACAAGCATAAGGTATTATTGCTTTCCTCTTTCCCTCCAGAGAGAATATTAAATAAAACACTAATAAAATGACTTATTACGCATTGCTTTAACAAGTTTTTTGTATTCTTATATTGTTGTTGTTACTGTTGTTAGATACTGTCCAGTCTGTTCCAACTCATAGTGACCCTACAGTGGATCACATTAGTAGGAAAAATCCTCTCAACTGAAGAATCACACAATTAAATTCCATAAACCACTTATACAGATATTAACCATCCAGTGCATAGTCATTAAAACAGGAACAAGCCGACAGACCTCTGAAATCTCTTACAATATTTCACCAAATTGTTGATAAACAAACTTACAATCTATTTATAGCAGAACCTTCCCCCCTCCCTGGATAAGTGCTAATTATTCTGGATAAAATCCTATCACATTTGTTTTTGCAATTTGAAAGCAAAAAATCATTTAGAAAATGTAGAGTGGTTGCTTGAACTAGGTACAATAATTGTAATAGTAATAGCAGCTTTATAGAGAAGCAAAAAAAAAAGAAAACTATGAAAACAAGCCTCAAAGAAGTACAATGCATAGTATAAAATGTCACACATGATCATTAACCTTAGAATTGATACTCCAAAATACATGATTAATCCCTTAAGTAAGGAATTGAGCATACTTAACAAGTAATATATAGAATGTATTTTAGAATTAGAGAGCAAAAATAGTTGTGCTTAGTAGTATGTTTCTATTTTCCAAAAAGTTAACTGATGTAAATGGCACATTCATTACATAAGGCATTACAGCAGCTATTATGAGATTACCTTGATCTATTGTTGCTGAAGGAAATAATGCCTTGGTCAAATATTATGGGAAGATAATTGTTTCCAGCAACACAAGCTGGCTTCTTTTCCTGCATAAGACAAGATACGCATTTAGAAATCAAGGAAACTTTCAAATGTTTACAGGGAATTCCACTTTATTTTAGAAGAATTCATATAACCTCTGGATGTTTCATGTCTTTGGAGGGGATGATTTCAGGATAAATCAAATGCATGTGTTGTTCTTCGGTCTTCTTACTCGTTCCCCAGCTTTCACGTGCATGTGAGGAAACTGAAATATCACGGCTTGAGTTAGGTGCACCTCAGCCTTCATAATGACATCTTTGCTTTTTCATACTTTAAAGAGGTCTTTTGCAGTAGGTTTGCCCAACACAAACACATTGTTTTATTTCTTACCTGCTGTATTTGAATTAGGGTATTGGCAAAGAATATCGAATTTACCATGAACTGCCAAAAGAACCAAATAAATCTGTCTCTGGAAGAGATACAGCCATAATATCCCTTAGAAACAAGGGCGGTAAGACTGCAGCCCACATGGGTTTAAGTGGAACTTAGTCTTTGGAGAAGGACGTTATGCTGGTAAAGCAGAAAAACCAAAACAAAACCCGCTGCCATTAAGTTGGGTTGGACTCATGGCGACCCTAGAGATCAGGGTAGAACTGCCCCATAGGGTTTCCAAGGACAGCCTGGTGGATTTGGACTGCTGACCTTCTGGATTGGCACAGTGGCTGCAACAATGATCTCCAATGATTGTGAGGACGACACAGGACCGGGCACTGTTTCATTCCGTTGTACACAGCATTGCTGTGAAGTTGAAACTGACTTGTTGGCACCCAACAGCAACAGAATTGCAGCATAATAAGCTATACAACAGCAACCATTAATCCCTACCTAGTCTTTCAGTTAGAAAATTATTTCTCTTAGGCGTCTGATACAGCCAGGCAGTCCTGAAGGAGATTATATTTTGAAGTTCTCTTTATATTTAGTAAAAAGCCTGACATAGCGATTTCAGTTTAAAAATATAGGACGGAGACCCAGCTCCAAAAGAGAAAGATCAAGATATTTAAATATGTATGGTTTTCACACGGCATTTAAAAGTCGGTGAAACCCACAAAATAAGCAAAGTAAAACCAAATGTAGCATCACAATCATAAACTCCATGCTTTGTTAAATGTTCTTATTGATCTAATGTATTAATCAAATCTTTCTTCTTACACACTTAAAAAAAATCGAGTGCATGGATTGAAGCACTTTCCTCAGAGACTGGAAATTGAGACGATTTTTATTAACTTAGTTTCTGTTCTTCTATTCATGTGACAGAATTCACTGATCACAAGTTCTGTAATTCATTGTTACTAAATATGTACTTGCATAGCTGGTTGAGTGCATAGTATGAAAGAACAAAAGCATTCTTTAAATAAGATAAGTTAGACCTGAGGAGGAAATCTTTCTTCCCATTAATTCTGGTTTATCTGTCTGTCTGTGCTGCTTTTCATTGACCTCTCCTTCACCATTTCTGGTTTCTCACTCCCAAACTTGAGCATTCTATTAACAAAAACAGCCAAATTAAGCCATCAATATCACTGAACAACTAGCCAATAAAAAGTATTTTACCAAACCTAATTTCAGCGTCCCAATATTCCAGTGTGATTTCCATTACAACAGAAACTCTTGAAGCATAGTACACTTTGACACAAAAAATGTGAACAAAATACGTTAAATATTTTGCCCAGTATTACATAAGAATAAGAGGCAGAAAGAGCATTTGCTTAAACACCGCTATACGGCACTCTAAAACAGAAAAGTGGATGCCAGTCAGGTTTAGGCAAATTAATCCTCAAAACAGAAAGTACTTAATTCACTAACATTTTAATTTATTTGATCTATAAATCAAACAAAACCAAACCCATTCTCTTGGAATCTATTCCTACTCACAGCAACCCTATAAAACAGAGTGGAACTGCCCCGTAGTTTGTAATGCAGTAAATATTTACAGAAACAGATTGCTACCGCATCTCTGCCTTGCAGTGGCTGGTGAGTTCAAACCATTAACATTTGGTTGGCAGCCAAGTACTTTAAACACTGCAATTATATAAACAAAAGCCAGAAAACTAACATTTTAGTTTGTTGTTGTTGTTGTTGTTGATGATGACGATGATACTAACAATACTGATGACTTAAGCACTTCAGTTTCTTAGAACTTTTTTGTTTGTGTTCTCTTTTTTCTCCTTGTCTTCTTCCTTAGGCTCATAGAATTGAGTTAATCACAGTGTAGCATCTTTATCAGTCCATCCAAGGCTCTGATTGGTTTTACATCATTGTTTTCTCATTGTTATTGATCTTTATATCATGCATTACCCTCCCTTAGGTTCACACTGGAATATTTATGTATCCAGAGAAGCCAATAGAGTGGATATGTGTGTAGACTCTGGAGCCAACTAGTCAAGGCTGGAATACTGGTTTCAAAGCACACTAGACCTTTCATGTCACTAGAATTCTATACCAGTTTCTCCTGCAACATGGATAGTGCCAATTTCCTGTGATGGCTTGAGGCTTACATTATTTAACTGTATATAAACATGTATGTATTCACATTCTTATGTATACTCACAAGTATTTGTGCTGTTATGTATATATACAAATATATGTAATACATGTTTATACTGTGACAAGTACTTTAGCCTAATTTACATAGTGTTATATATGTAGATGGAGTAACCCTGGTGATGTAGTGGTTAAATATGTGACTGCTAACGAAAAGGTCAGTGGTTCCAACCCACTAGTGCCTCTGCTGGAGAAAGAAGTGACAGTCCACTGTAAAGATTCACAGTCTTAGAAACTCCATGGAGCAGTTCTACTCTGTCCTATAGGGTCATCATAAGTAGAAATAGATTCTTCAGCATACAATGACAACATACAAGGTTTGACAAGTTCTCAAACTTGCCACTGTGTGCTTACATAGGCAGCACTGTACACACAACTCGGTAAAGTTTCATAATGTCAGTATATCAGTGTCTCATAGTTGTGTTCTTGTTGAGCATTGCAGTGTCTGACTGAGTGGTGTTCATTACTGTTGTGTGATTTTGTTTGCTGTCATGAGAATGTTGGAGCTCGAATTAGAGCAGGAACAAACGTCAGATTTCCTGTTAAGCTTATCAAGAGTGGAAGTGAAAGCAGAGTCACATTAGTCCAACTTTGTGGGGACAATGCCGTGAAGAAAACATAGTGTACAAATGGATTTAACGTTTTTCTGAGGAGAGACAAAGCATCACTGATGAAGAGAGATCAGTGTGACCAGTAACGAGTGGAGCTGATGAAAACAATGCAAAAATTCATAAATTGTGCAACAAAATTGTTGGCTGACTGAGACCATGAGAAGCACAGCAGGCCAACTAACATCGATAGAGAAACAGGAAAATCCAAACTGAAAATTTGGGCTTGAGAAGTGTGTATAAAAATGGTCCTAAAGGAGCTCACCAATGAGCAAAAGCAAAAGATGGCCAAAGTTTGCCAAGAGCTTTTGGAGAGGCAAGACGATGTTTGGGGCCGTGTTATCGCTAGTGATGAGAAGTGGCTGTATCAACATGACCCCGAAAGACAGGAACAAAGCGCACAGTGGAAGTCAGCCAATTCTCCAGGACCAAATAATTTCTGTCAGTGCCAATCAAGAGTCAAAATGATGTTGCTAACAGTTTTTGATGTCAGAGGGATTTTTCATTATGAATTTGTACCAACTGGACAGTTAACCAAGTTTACTATTTGGAAGTGCTGAAAAGGCCACATGAAAAAATTAGAAATAATTACATTATTTACCTTTATATAAATACATAGATATTCACAGTCTTACGTATGCTCACTTATACACACACTACCATGCATATATACAAATATATGTAATACATGTTTATACTGTGGCAAGTACTTTAGCCTAATTTACATAGTTCTATATATGCCTTACATATGCCTTAGAGGGTCACTATGAATTAAAATTGACTCGACAGAAACAGATTTCATCTATTAAAAGTATAAAAATATACATAGGGATGACAAACAATTTAGAATAGTTAACTCATGTTAAGAAAAGAAAAAATATAAAAGGACTGAAGAAGGGATTAAAGAGTGCTTTACCACCTTAGTACCAACTTCCTGTGATGGCCTGTGGCTTACAGTATTTATCTTTATATAAATATGTAGGTATTCATGGTCTTATATATATACTCACAAACGACCTTTCAACAGCAACTCATGGCTCTTGCATCACGACAATGCACCAGCTCTCAAGGCAGCATCTGTGAGGGACTTTTTAGTCAGTAAGCAAATAACTGTACTGGAGCATCCTCTCTACTCACCTGGTCTAGTCCCCAGTGACTTTTTTCTTTACCAGAAGATAAAGGAAATATTGAAAGGAAGACAGTTTCACGACATTCAGGACATGAGGGGTAACATGAAGACAGTCCTGAATGCCATTCCAGAAAAGGAATTGCAAAATTGCTTTGAAGGGCGGATTAGTCCCTGGCTTCACTGCATAGCTTCCCAAGCGGAGCACTTCACAGGCGACCATAGAGATACTCAGCAATGAGATGCAGCACTTTTTCTAGGATGAGTTCATGAACTTAATTTCAGACCTCAGATGCATGTGCATTCCCTTAGGGGTAAAAGTGTCACTGTGCTTTCTAGGTGTTTGAAATTTGCCTATCACGCCACTACGTTACCCATTGTTAATTACATTTTCCCCTCAACAGTTTATTTTTTTGGCACGTCCATGTTGCTTTCTGTAAAAGTAGCCCATTACTTCTGAGTACTGAATAGTAGTAATTTCGCGTGTGACTCTTCTACGTGTTACATTTTAGTTTCCATGGAGATAGAGACAAATAGAAACATTTATTCACCCACATTTCCACTGACCTCGGGTGTATACATGAAGAGTGTGTCTGCTGCATCATAAAGTACATAAACACTTAGTTTTATCAGTGCTGCTAAACTTTCCTCTGGAATGGCTGTAGTGATTCACCATCCTTCAGCAGAGCTGGAGAGTGGGTTTCCCTACAGCTTTCCCGCAATTTAATTTTATTAGGTGTTTGCCTTCAGGACCTGTGGTAACTTAATGTATTTGTGTGCATGATTTTATGGAAGGATCCAAATTTAATCCATTTAGCGAGCTTTTCCCCAGCATGCTTTTCCCACTGATTTGCCTTAACAAATTGATTATATATTAAATTTCCATAGACATGTCTGTGTGTGGGAATTGCCTTCTGGACTATTCCGTTCCACTGTTCTCTTTGCTCCTGTGTGAGTTCCTTATTGTTTTTATTTCTTCCTTTTCACTGTATCATTTTTCTTATATTTTTTAATGAAATTTGTCTTCTTCATATATATTTGAAATATATTTGCAATATTGTCCCAGTACTACGATTTGGTTTTGTTTGAGAAATATATTTAATTAATAGATATATTAAGAAGAATTAATATGTTTAAAACATTGTCTTGTCCAGAAACATGTTAATTCTCCTTATGTATTCAAACATTTATTTAATTTCACTTTATTTAATTACACTGGTTGAAGCACTCTAATCCCTTCATGAGTCCTTTCATATTTTGTCTTCTCTTACATGAGTTAACTATTCTAAATTATCTTTCATCACTATGTATTTTTATACTTGTAATAAGCCAAAGCCAAGTGCCGTCGAGTCGGGTAATAAATCAAACCTATTTCTGTTGTCAATTTCGATATATTCATAATGACCCTACAGGACAGAATAGAAACACTGCATAAAGTTTCCAGGGATGGCTGGTGGATTTGAACTGCTGACCTTTTGGTTAGTAGCCTAGCTCGTAATCACTGTACTACAAGGACTCTTTTATATATAGGTAAGCAATCATTTAGGCATTTTTAAAAACATTAAAGTAATACACTGCACTGAGAATTCATCATTATATCAAAACCTCAGTGTAATATAGAAAAAGGAAAAAGGAGAAAATAAGCCCATGAGTTCACATAGAGTTTATTTTTTTTATAAATGATTAATAGTAGGAAAAACGTAACTTATGATTGCTTCCTTAACTGATCATATGTTTTGACTTCATACAAATATTAAAAACATATTTTATAAATCTGAGACCCACACAAACAAAGTTTAGAATTTGAATTTGTAAAAGTGGTATAGACACGATTTCAACAGATAAGAGAAGGCTCTTATTTTCTTGTAGCATGGATGTTTAAGAGACACAGAGGGTTAAGAGTGCATGGAGAAGTAAAGCAAAAGAAAATATGGCAAAATTCAACTCAGATTTGTACTTTGATCTATCTGCACCTGAACATTCCAGAAGGCAAGTACTGTAATTCATTCCGAGGCAAAGACAATTTATCATTGTGCATTGGAACTGAGTGTAGTAAAATATTTAAAGATGTTATTTCCTAATTAATATTTTATTAAAGATGATACTTTTCTAAATAGAGACAAATACTACTGATTTCATCTTTTCTTGTCCATGAAAGGCATATTATTTTGTTTCCTTGCAATTTTTAGCTTTTCTGTTAGATGTCTTATTTTCCCCTATTCCCTCCAAGTTATTAGGTAAAACATTGAATTTGGTAGGAGGCCAATTGAAGATATAGCTTATGGGCTAGCTACTATAAAATTTGATATCCCAAATACCCAGAAATGAGATCACTCTAATTATGTTGATAATGTTTTTCTCAATATGTCTAAAATATCCCAGTTTTATCCTCTGCTAGCTTTAGAATTCTTGTCTTTTATCTTTTTCTTTTCCTTTCTTTTGTAGGTTCCTAAAGAAAGTATATACAAGCAGTCAACGTTCCCTGTGTCTACTTAAACTATTGTCATTTTCCAATTGATATTTCCCATTCTTATGAAAATAACATGACTTTTTCCTCAGTGGTGGTGCAATGGTTAAGAGCTTGCTGCTAACTGAAAGGTCAGCCACACAATCCATGAACCAATCCCTGGAAATCCTATGGGAGAGTTCTGCTGTATCCTATAGTGTACTGTGAGTCACAGTCAACTCAATAGCAACAGGTTTTATTTTTTATCTTGTGAAAGTGGCCCTCTAAGATACATCTGTTGGTTCTAGTGTGTTTGGAGCAAAGGAGGATGAAGAAAACTAAATATACATGGCAAATATTAATTCAAAGGACTGATGGACGAGATGAACTGTAGCCTCCACCAGCCTGAGCCCAGGCTTCCAGCTACCACCTCTGATCACTCTAGCAGGGTTCACAGTAGACGGTCCCAGACAGAGTGGGAGACAAATACAGAATAAATTCAGATTCCAACACCTCCCCCACAAAACACCAGACTTACTTGTCTCAAGGAGACTGGAGGAACCCCTGACACTACAGCCCCAGGACTCCCTGCCAGCTTAGAAGTCAAGTTTTAGATAGGCCTCTAAAATGAACAATAACATATGTAAGGGATGTCCTTCTTAGTTCAGTCAAGTATATGACACCAAATGGGCAACACTTGCACAAAAGCAAGGACACGAAGGCAAGGAGCAACAGGAAAACGAGATGAATGGGCTCTCAGAACCCGGTGTGAAAAGGGAAAAGGAGAGCGTGCTGACATATCGCATGGATTAAAACTAATGTCACAGAAGAATTTCTGTATAAAGCTTTTGAATGAAAGCTATTATACACTGTAAGTGTTTCCCTAAAGCACAATAAAGCTAAATATGTACATATCCTGTGAAGAAACACTGTGTGTGTATTGTTTTTATTTCAACATGAAAAAAAATCATGACCAGTTACAGAAGCCCGTGAAGAAGTTCTCTATGGCTCAAAAATTAAGCATTCTGACAGCTTGTTATTTATACAGACTTGTTCTCAGCAAGAAATAGTAGTAAGATGTGATCGTGATTAGAAGTGGCTTTTTAATCAGCCTGAAATGGATGGTCTATCACTTGGAGTAGTAAAACTTTAATTTTTATTGGTATGAGAAGAGTCCACCAAAAGCAACTCAGACAGGTGAGTTATCGCACATCTGTCATCACCCAAGCCTTTGTGATGAAGAGGAAAAAAGGAAATTCAATGTATATTAAATTCTCTGTATATTATGATTTCAGGAAATTTTAGATTTTAAGGGACTTAAGGTCGTATGGCCTGATAAGAACAGCCCTGTGAAGAGTTACTGCAACTGAGAATGACTGATTACTAGAATTCTTTATCATATAACATTATAAGTGTTAATTCTTAATTTTGGCTATTCTTTTGTTGTTTGTTGAATTTTCTTTTGCTTTGAGAAAAATGTCATTTTTAAGACTTCCACTTGGAAAATCTACAATTTTTCTTCAGAATCTCGAATCAGTTTTTAAAACTCTGCATAGGTATTTCACCAACAATGACAATTTGAACTTTATTTTTTGCTCATACCAGCTCATGGCAACCCCAAATATGTCTTAGTAAAACTGTTCTGCAGAGGGTGTTCAGTGGCTGATTTTTTAGGAAGTAAATTGCTAGATCTTTCTTCTGAGGCCCTGCTGGGTGGAACAGAACACCTAGTCTTTAGGTCAGCAATGGTAAAATTAATTTTTACAATCATAATAACTATTGAAATTTTTATTCATTGTTATTACTGGATTTCTACCACTTTTCTTCTCTTTTATTATTACTTTTTCTTTTCCTAACTTCTGTTGAAGGGGCCCTGGTTTTTCAGTAGTCAAGAGGCTGGCTGCTAACTGAAAGATCAGCAGTTCAAATTTATCAACTGCTCCTTGGAAACCCTATGGGTCAGTTCTACTCTGTACCCTAGTGTCACTGTGAGTCAGAGTCAATTCCATGGCAACTGATTTGGTTTATTTATTTATTTTAACTTTTGTTGACCTGATCTAGTTTTTAAGCTGAACAGCGTTGTCATTATTCCTCTTCCATGTTCTCTACCTTCCATAATAAAAATCTAGTTATGAGGCAGGGCCAAGATGGTGATGTGGTCAGATGCTCCTGGTCCCTCTCAAAACAAGATCTGATAAAACAAGTGAATCAACTATATATGGAAACCTAGAAGCACTGAACATAAAAGGCAAAGTTAAAGAGTTGGACTGAGAGGCAGAGTTGGAGAGAGACAGTTCAGAAAAGGAAATGATTTGCCAGAACTGACTTGGCCAGCACTAAATTCTAGATTGACTGATGCATGTAAGCTGAGGCAAGTAGTAGAACTCAAGATGCATTTTCCACATCAGGAGAAAATGAGCGGCAGAGAGTCTGCTCAAGCCTCTGGAATGAGGAAGAAGTGGTGCTCAGTCAGCATAAGATAAATACAAACCTCCAACCTCTTCCCTTTGGGAATTACCTCTCTCCCATTTAGTCGCACCCTTCTGACTCTAGTCTTGGCCCTGATCCTGCTTAAACAATTGCCAGGGTCCCCTAGGTAAGAAGACCTGTCCTACACTCTAAGCTATTCTCCCAGCTTTGGAGAGGGAAAAAAAAATTAACAATTAGAAAAAAAAATAATTTACCAGCTCCTCTAAGCTGAGAACTCAGAGCTGGTACAGCCCCTTTGCCTAGGCACAATTATGAGGGGCCTACAGGTTTTGAATGGGTTTCACCCCTGCATTGACTTACGTGAGCACATTTCAACAGCATAGGCCCTCATTAGGACGCTACAACAGAGTAGATACCTAAAGAATATTTTCAACTACATGTGTTATAAGGAGAAGTGGCAGATCTGAGAAACTGACACTACTCTTCTCATTAAGCAGGGTCCTCTTCTACTCATATAAGGGACCTAACAACTAGTAACTCCACCCATTCCACCTAACCACCCGTAACAGTGGCCCAAGAATAAGTGGTGCCTCCTAATCCTTACAGCTAATAGCACTGAGAACCTACAGACTGGCTACAAAAACCACCTACCTAAGTGCACAAGGGAACAGGGACATGCATTCTACCTAGACACCAAGGTGCAGCCGTCAGCCTCCTGTCGTCTTGCTCAGCACATAACCTCCCACTACAGTCAGATACCTGAGCTGACTACAGTCATGTTTGCCCATATAGGACTGTAGATGACAGCCAGTGCTGCACACTCAGTGACTGACAACCTGGACACCTGAGCTGAATCCACACAAGCAAACTAAACAGATTGCTGGGATCCCATACCTCCTAGCAGCTCTAAAACATCTAGTGGCAGGACATTAGAGCTTTAAAGATGTTACTGATCCAACTAGCTGAAGAAGCTAGGACACAATAAGCAAGCATAAAATAAATAAATATAATAACATTGATGGCTTGGAGACAACAGTAAATATCAAATCATATAAAGAGGCAGAACATGATGACTTCAGAAAAATGATCAAAACATATAACCAAGAAAACTGCCAGAGAAGGAGAACTTGGAATTACTGGAGGCAGAATTAAAAAGATTGATATATAGAGCTCTTCAAGAGGTCAGGAAGGAGAAAGAGCAAAATGAAGACTAGGCCAAGGAACACAGAGACAAAGCAACAGAGGAACTTAAGAAGATTGTAACAGAGTTTGAGACTAATTTAACAGACTGCAAGAATCCAACAAGGCAGTTCTTCTCTGTCCTATAGGGTTGCTATGAGTCAGAATCAGCTCAGCAGGAATGGGTTTGGCTCGGTTTGGTTTGGTTTGGCTTGGCTTACAAGAATCCATAGAAATAGCAAAACAGAAATATAAAAATTTAAAAATAAAATTTTAGATATAGACAACTCAGTAGAAAGTCATAGGAGGAGAACTGAGCAATGAAAGTCAGAATTAGGGAGACTGAAGATAAAGCACTGGATATCAACTTATTGCAGGAAGAAATCTGATAAAAGAATTTTTCTTTTTTTAAAATGGAAAAACTCTGAAGACTGTGTGGCACCATATCAAGATGAATAAACTACTAGTGACTAGAGTATCAGAACAGGGGGAGATAACAAAAACAGAGAATTTTTGAAGATTTGCTGACAAAAAAATCTCCCTGGTATTGTGAAAATGAGAAGCTATCTATCTAGGAAGCTCACTGAACTCCACACGGGGTAAATTGTAAAAGGGATCACCAAGACACATTATAATCAAACTGCTAAAACCAAAGACAAAGAGAAATTTTTAAGTGTCTCCAGGGATGAACAAAAAGTCTTCTCCAAACAAGAGTCAGATTACTAAACTCAGATTACTCAGCAGAAATCACGTAACCAAGAAGATAATGGAGTGACATATAAGGAAGCTTTCAAGGAAAAAAAAAAAAAAAAAAAAAACAACCACTATATATCCAGCCAAACCATCTCTCAAATATGATGGCAAATTTAGGGCATTTCCAGAGAAATAAGTATTTAGGGAATTTGTAAATCAAACCAAAATTATATGAAATACTAAAGAGAGTCCTCCAATTAGGAAATCAGACTAGACATCACTGAACAAAAAACTACAATACAGAACAGAACAACAAGATATAAACTCAGATAGAGAAGGCATGAAAATAAAGTTAAAACATTGGAAATAGGGAAACACAGACATCAAGATATGAGATGACAATGTTAAAGCAAAAATAGAAATACTAAATGATGCAGTCATAGATCTTTCATATAGACAGGAAGTCAAAATGATATCAAGAAATAAAACACTGTCTTAAATGCAAAAAAAATAAAAGTAAATATTGGATAACCACAAAAGAAACTGACAGTCCTACACATCAGAATATAAATAAAAAAGGCTCAGCAAATACAAAACCAACAACAATGAATGAGATGAGAAGAAAATGCATAAAGAAAAATGACTCAGCACATAAAAATAAGTGTAACGAAGAAACTGTCAACAACACACCAAAAACAAACAAAAAATTGAAATGACAGTACTCAACTCATACTCACCAATAGTTGCACTGAATGTAAATGGACTAAATATTTCAATAAAGAGACAAAGTGGCAGAATGGATTAATCAAAATGCTGTCCTTCTATATGCTGGCTACAAGGGCCAAATCTTAAAGACACAAACCGAAGCTGAAAGCGTGGCAGAACTATACTGAGCAAACAAAATAAAAAGGAGCAGGAAAAACTAAAACCACGTGTCATGGATTAAATTCTGTCCTCTCCAAAATACGTGCAGAAATGTGGTTGGGTTGTGATTACTGGTATTGTGTGATTGCCTTCCATTTTGTAATTTTCCTATGCTGGATGTTAAGGAGGAGTAAGATGGGACTGCAAATCCCTTCCTAAGGTCACCTCC
The DNA here is from genome assembly GCA_028571685.1 of Heterohyrax brucei. Lineage (NCBI taxonomy): Eukaryota > Metazoa > Chordata > Mammalia > Hyracoidea > Procaviidae > Heterohyrax > Heterohyrax brucei. Next base: position 95,766,319 of record CM053146.1, read on the forward strand.
CTGTTCCACTGTAAAGGAAATTTCCCCGGAGTATGGCTTGTACTACCATTTATCCTTTTATTTCACAAGAGATAAAAGGAAATGGAAGCAAACAGAGATTTGGGAACCTCGTACTGTCAAGAAAGCATCACAAGGAGTAGAGTGTATCCTTCAGTCCTGAGGTTCCAGTGCCAAGATGCTCCCTGACCAAAGACTGATGCAACACAAGGACTGTCCTCCAGAGCCAACCAAAGGAAAACCTCTTGGTGTAGGCTGAGTTTGTAGCCTACCAGACTGTGTAGGAATAAACTTTCCTTTGTTAAACCCATCCATTTGTGGTATTTCTGTTAGAACAGAACCAGCCAACTAAAACACCATGCCAGAAGCAAACTCTTTAGACAACGATTAGACTGAATAATGAAACATAAAATGATACTCTTGAAGAGTATGCTACTTAGCTCAAATAGATAACATGAGTCTAAATGAGTATCTCCAGTCCAGTAGTGAGATGAGATGACAGAAAGGGACAAAAGCTGTTTGAATAGACACAGCAAATCCAGGAAGGAAAAGGAGGAATGTGTTGTCACACTATGAGAAGAGCAACTAGAGTATATGATAATGTGTGTACAAATTTTTGTATGATAAAATTGAACTATTAAAAAAAGCAAGATTGGCAATATTAATCTCTGACTATATAGACTTTAAAGTAAAATCTACTACAAAGCATAAGGTAGGACATCATGTAATGATTAAAGGGTCAATAGACTAGGTAGACATAGCCATAATAAATATTTACAAACCCAATTTACAAACCCAGTGACCCAAAATATATAAAACAAAACTCTAACAGCATTGAAAACAGAAATGGACAATGACACAGTAATAGTAGGAGATTTCAAAGCACCACTTTTGGTGAGGGATAGAACATCCAGAAAGGAGCTGAATAAAGACATTGAAGAAATAAATGCCACACTGAAACAACTTGACCTCTTAGACGTATGCAGAATACTCCAACCAATGACAGTCAAGTATGCTCTCTTTTCCAATACACGTGGAACATTCTCCAGTATATACCACAAAGCAAGTCTTAACCAAATCCAATGCATTGAAATGTTACAAAGCCTCTTTTCTGACCACAAAGTTGTAAAAGTAGATATTGATAACAGAAACAGCAAGGAAAAAAATTACTTGGAAAGTGAACAACACCTTGCTCAAAAGCTACTAGGCTATAGAAGAAATAAAAGATGGAATAAAGAAATTTACAGAATCAAATGAAAATGAAAACACATCGTGTTAGAACCTTTGGGACACAGCAAAAACAGCACTTGGAGGTCAATTTACCACAATAAATGTGCACATCAAAAAGAAGAAAGGGTCAAATCAAAACTTTATAATCTTGTAACTCAAACAAATAGAATGAGAGCAGAAAAGTATCCCACAGAAGAAAGTAAGTAATAAAACTTAGAGCTGAAACTGGAACAACAATTGAAAGACTTGACAAAACCAAAAGGTGGTTCTTTGAAAGGACCAACAAAACCACTAAACAATTGGAAAAATTGATAAAAGAAAAACAGAAGAGAAACAAACAACCTGAATAAGAAATGAGATGAACAATATCACAACAGACTCAAAAGAAATTAAAAGAACCAGAACAGAATACTTTCAAAAATTGTAATCTAACAAATTTGAAAACCTAGAGGTAATGGACAAATGTTTAGAAGCACACTACCTATTTAAACTAACACAGAGTTAAAACAAGTATATAAACCTATAACAGAAGAAGATTTTGAAAAGGTAATTAAAAAACTCTCAACAAAATAAGCCCTAGCCCTAAGGTTTCCAGTGGATAATTCTGCCAATCTTTCAGAGAGGTGTTAACACCATTACTGCTAAAGGAATTTCAAAGTATAGAAAAAGATGGGAACGCTCCCAAACTAATTCTAGGAAGCCAGCATAACCCTGGTACCAAACGAGGTAATGACAGAGCGCAAATAAGAAAATTACAGACCAATATTCTTTCTGAGCATAGACACAAAAATCCTCCACAAAATTCTAGCCAATAGAATTCAACAACATATCAAGAAACAAACGAACAACAACAACAAAACAGAAAACTGATTCACCATAACCTAGTGGGATCAATACTAGATATGCAGGTGTAGTCAGCTAGTGCTGCTCTAACAGAAATACCACAAATAGGATGGCTTTTAAAAGAGAAATTTTATTTTGGCACAGCCCAGTAGGCTAGAAGTCCAAATTCAGGGTGTCAGTTCCAGAGGAAGGCTTTCTTTGCTGGCACTGGAGAAAGGCACTTGTTGTCAATCTTCCCCTGGACCACAAACTTCTGAGTCACAGAGACCCTAGTCATTTCTAAAGGACACATCAGCTCCTGGCACTGCTTTCTTGATGGCAGGAGGTTCCCAAATCTCTCTGCAGGATTCTTTCTTTTGCAGCTCAAGAGATTGCCTCAAGGCACAATCCTGCCCACCAAGGCAACTGCAGCCATTTGCCCTTATTAACATCGTAGAGGCAAGAATTCCAATGTGGAGGAACATCACACAATGCCAGGAATTAAGGCATTGCCAAATTGCTATGGATTTTGGGGGGAACATAATTCTATCCGTGACAAAAAGAATGGTTCAACATTAGAAAAGCAATCAATATAATTCATTACATAAATAAAACAAAAGAACCACAAGAACTTATCAACTGATACAGAAAAGACGTTTCACAAAGTCCAACATCCATTCATGTTAAAAACTCTCAGCAAAATCAAAATAGAACGGAAATTCCTCAGCATACCAATGGGCACTCATACAAAGTCAAAGCCAACATAATCCTAATTGGAGAAACTCTGAGAGCATTCCCCTTGAGAACCGGAATTAGACAAGGATGCCCTTTATCTCCTCTGTTATTTATCATTGTGCTGGAGCTTTTAGCCAGAGCAACTGAAGTAGAAAAAGAAACAGAAGCCATCCACATTGGTAAGAAAACAGTGTCTCTATTCACAAATGATAAAATCTTTTACACCGAAAGCTCTGAATTCACAATAAAATTTCTGGAACTAACAGATTTCAGCAAAGTATCAGGATACAAGAAAAACCAAACCCATTGCCATCTGTCGATTCTGACTCGTAGCAACATTAAAGACAGGCTAGAACTGTCCCATAGAATTTCCAAGGATAACCTGGCAGATTTGAACTGCCAACATTTTGTTTGACAGTCATAACACTACGCCTTCAGGGTTTCCAGGACACACTGGAAACAGAGAAAAATAAGTTAGATTCTTCTAAAATGACCAAGAACTCCAAAGAGAAAATCTCAAAATCAATATAATTTACCATAACCTCTAGAAGATAAAATACTTAAGAAGGAATCAAACCAGATGCAAAAGTCCTACACAAAGAAAATTCTAAGACACTAATGCAAGAAACCAAAGATCTGCACAGCTGGAAAAACATACCTTGCTCATGGTTGGGAAGGCTCAAGATTGTAAAAATGTCTATTCCACCCAAAAGAATCTACAGATACAGTGCAATCCTGATCCAAGTTGCAATGGCATTTTTTTGATGAGATGGAAATACTAAATCACAAATCTCATATGGAAAGGGAAGAGGCACCAGGTAACTAACAAATTACTGAAGAGGAAAACAAAGTGGGAGGCTTCATGCTACCTGATTTCAGAACCTATTATACCACTAGTGTAGCCAGAATACTTGTTACTGGTACAACAGCAGCTACATAGAATGGAACAAAATTAATAATTCAGATGTAAATTCATCCATCTATGAGCAGCTGACATTGGACAAAAGCCCAAACTCTATTAAATAGGACAAACAGAGTCTAATAAATGGTGCTAGCATAAGTGGATATCTCTCTTCATTGGAAAGAAACAGGGCTCATACCTCTTATCATTCACAGCATCTAACTCAAACTAGATCAAAGACCTAAATATAAAACCTAAAATGATAAAGATTATTGGAGAAAAAGTAGGGACAACACTAGGAATCCTAAAACATGGCATACGCAGAATACAAAACATAACTAACAATGCTTGAATACCAGAAGAGAAACTAGTTCACTGGGAGGTCCTAAAATTAAACACTTATGCTTGTCAAGAAGTTTCAACAAAAGCATATAGCAAAAACCTACGGATTTAAAAAAAAATTGGAGCTATGACATGTCTGATCAGGGTCTAATCTCGAAAGTCTGCAAACTACTGCAAAACTGTAACAACAAAAAAGAAAAGTAACCCAGTGGAAACCAAGGATAAAGACTATGAACAAGTCCTTCACCTGAGGAGAAATCAGGCAGCTAACAGACACATGAGCAAATGCTCATGATCATAGGCCATTAGAGAGATGCGAATCAAAACTATAATAAGATAACACCTCACCCCAACAAGGCTGGCCTTAATCCAAAAAACACAAAACAGAGAGTCGTAGAGGGCATACGACTGAACACTGCAGGCGGGAACATAAAATAGTCTGACTACTTTGGAAATCTAGTTGGCACTTCGTTAAAAAAAATTTAGAATTACTGTGCAATCCAGCAATCCCACTTCTTGGGATACGTCCTAGAGAAATAAGAAATACGTCGTCGCTTGGCTGGCATGTACGTATGAACACGTCTGCACGCGCATGGTCATTTCAGCACTATTCACAATATCATAAAGACAGAAACAACCCAGGCACCTGTGAATGGACAACCGGACGTACACTGATGTGGGTATTCAATGATAGAGAACAGTGATGAAACTAAAAAACATCTCATAACATGGATGAATCTGGAAAGCATTACGCTGAGTGAAATTAGTCACAAAAGACAAATATGAGGCCACTATTACAAGAACTGAAGAAAAGGTTTAAACCCAGAAGAAAACATTCTTTGACAGTTACAGGATGCAGAGGGAGAGAGAGGGAAATTCACTAAACAGTAGGCAAGAGTTATCTTAGGTGAGGGGAAGAACAACACAACACAGGGGAAGTCCCCACAAACAGACTAAACCCAAGCCTAAAACATTTCCTGAACACAACCAAATACTTTGAGGGACAAAACAATAGGAGGAGAGATCTGGGGATCACGATCTGGGGGAACATCCAGATCAAATGGCATAATAAAGCTTATTAAGAAAATGTTGTGCATCCCACTTTGGTGAGTGGAGTCTGGGGTCTTAAAAGCTAGTAAGTAGCCAACTAAGATAAATTATTTGGTTCCAGTCCACCTGGAGAAAAGGAGAATGAAGAACACCAACAACACAAAGAAAACATGAGCCCAAGAGGCAAAAGGGCCTCCTGAACCAGAGACTGTAAGCCTGAGACAGAAGAACAGGCGGTGCTCGGCTACCACCAATGAGCAACACCCTGACAGGGAACACAACAGGCAGTCCCTGCAGGAGTGGGAGAAAAGGGGGATGTAGAACTCGAATTCCAGTAAGAAGATCAGACCTGACGAACTGACTGAGACTGGAGAAGCGTCAGAAGACACAGCCTCCTGACTTTCTGTTAAGCCAAATCTGAAACCAAAGTCAACTCTTTGGACAAAGATTAGGCTAGGCTATAAAACATAAAATAATAGTCCTGAAGAATGTGCTTCTTAGTTCACATGGATACAAAAGATTAAGTGGGAAGCTCCTGTCCTGAGTCAAAATGAAAGGACAGACAGGGAACAGAGCTATTTGAATGGACACAGGAAATTGGGGTGGTGAGGAGGAGGATGCTATCACATTACAGGGAGAGCGACTGGCCCACGTAACAACGCATGTAAACATTTTGCATGAGAAACTAATTTGAGTTCTAAACTTTCACCTACAGCACAATTTTAAAAAATTGAAAAAATCTTCTAGGTGCTATTATTTTATGCATAAAAATTAATTAAATTGTGTATAATTTTAATTGCTATAATCACACACTGGAGTACTGGTGGCACAGCAGTGAAGATCTCAGGTGCTAACCAAGGAGTGGGCAGCTTAGACCCACCAGCTGCCCCTTGGAAAACCTACAGGCAAGTTCTACTCTGTCCTATAGGGTTGCTTGAGTCAGACTTGAGTCTAAAGTTTGTGTGGCAACAGGTTTGCTTTTTGTTTTATTACCATACACTAATAATTCTTTTATGTCCTCTCAGTCTCTTAGACTTGGTTTATATTATACCAGTTTTGTTGCAATAAGCTACACTGAGAAATTTCTATTGCTAAAAAAATTTGAGTTCTTACATATCCCAAATTAACTTTATTTGCTTAATCATTTGAATATTCATTTGATTATACATACTGTTCTAGATTTAACATAATTTTTCTTTCAAAATTTTGGAGTCTTTGCTTGATTGCTTTCAAATATTCCTTTGCTTACACTAAAACAGTGTTCGATTTTTTCCTTTGTCAGCAACCTAGTTTGCTAACGAAAAATATCAACAGTTTTATCTTATTATGCATTCTCAAATACCCCAAGGATGTATGCTTGTTTGAATTTATTTTTATTTGTCTTCTTCAGCTCTTTATTGTTAATTTCAAACTTTAGACTCATTTATTTGATTATTTTTTGCACTCCTCAGTGGTCTTTTGGCTGGAACATCTGTTGCCAAGCCAAGTGCCGTCGAGTCTGTTAGGCAGATATTAATCACGGATGTGAGATATACATTTATATTTTTCCAGTCTTCTAGCTTGCCATCTTCACCTGTGTCTGCTCTGCACACACACACACACAGACACACACATTTGTTTTCTTTTGCAGTTAAGAACTTCAAATTATTTTTTAGCTCTCACATTTTTAAATTACATTATACTTTCACATCTTTATAGTTATAGTATTATATAACTTTTCTTCTCAACACTGTCTTCATGATTTAGTTTTGTTGGTTAACTTTGGTGCCTCAGTTTCATGATCTGGATTGCGCAAACGTATTTAGTAATTCTCAGTTGTCTGCTTATGACTCTTGTGAGGTCCCAGATTGAACAGAGCATTTGCTCATTTCCAAATAAAAACCCTTCTCCCTAGTTGGTTAGGACTAATTTTAATTATAGAAGCTGTTTTAATCAGTTCGTGCTGTTTTAACAGAAATACCGCAAGTGGATGGCTTTAGAAAGAGAAATCTGATTTGTTACAGTCCAAAAAGGAAAAGTCCAAACTCAGAATGTCCACTCCAGGGGAAGACTTCCTCTGCCAGCACTGGAGGAAGGCACTTGTCGTAATCTTCCGCTGAAGTGGAGGCTTCAGAGGCACAGGGACCGTGGGCTTCTACAAAGGATGTTCATGCTGTATTACCCACCCCCTTACATTGCTTTCTTGGTGGTATGAAGTCCCCAAATCTTGCCTCCCTTTCTTTTTGTGTCTCAAGAGACTTCCTCAAGGCACAAAACTGTTCTACACCTTAAGCCTTGCCCTACCAACACACTGCCATCCATCCATCCTCATTAACATCACAGAGGGAGGAATTCCAACGTGGAGGAACATCCCCAGTACCAGGAATTATGGCCCTGCCAAACTGCTACACGCTTTTTAGGAAACACAGTTTAATCCACGACAGAAGTTTAGCTCTGGCATTTTCAGAGAAAAGTTGGGATATGTGGTTGTATGGCATATAAGAAGTTTATGTTTTAGCCACGCACCTCTCATCTCTCTCTGGGACAGTCTCCACACTCACTCTGAATATCCCCTGGGTTACACTCTTTCTGTCCACGAAACTGCAAGTCTAGCTTTAGCCTGAAAGCAGTGGCATAAACCACTATATTATTTTCTTTCTTTCTTTGGCTACTTGACTCTTTTTTTGAGATATGAAGTTGACATTGTCTCTAGTCTACTTCTTCTAACACTCTGGTGAGGCACGTTCTGTACACATCTATCACAGTCTTTAAAAAGTAGTTTTGAAGTTAGTCTAGGAGAAAATTCTTCTAATGGCAATTGCTTGCTATAGATGGTCAGACCTGCAGGTCCCCTGATGCAACTCGGAAGGCAATACTTACATTTCTCAGATGACCGTTCTACTCTTCACTTGACATTGTTGACCTTCCTCTGTCATTTATGGTGAAAACTACTCTTTCCTCCACTGGACTTTCTTCTTTGTATGATGTTGACTGCAGTTTTTCTCTTTTCTGGTTTTTCTGAGTTTAATCCTATGTGTTTTTATCTAAACAATTCTATAATTACTGGTCTGTTGGATGGTAGGGGAGGTGGATACGTGTGCCATCTACTATCTACCAGTGGAGTTCAAGCCCCTCCCTCCCCAAAAGGATAAATACTGTATGAGGCCATTTTAATGAGGCTTCAGGAAATGGACTAACCACAGAAGGAAATACTCTTTGTTGGTTACTGGGGGTAGAGCATAGAATGAGGGGAAATGCACACTCAGAGATTAGATATTAAATAGAACTGGACTAAGTGAAAGAAGCGATAGCACACATGAGAAGGGAGACCAGCACTGCTGGAATATGCCAAGAGCTATTTCTTGTACACATCACAACACTTTGAAGGTTAGAGCAGAAGGAGCGGGGTTCTGGGTACCATGCTCTTGAGAGGACATCTAGGTTAAATGGCACAGCTAAGATTTTCTTTATAACAAAATGGTCAGCATCCCAGCTCAGCAAGTGGCACCTGTGGTCTTAAAAGCTTGCAAGCTGCCATATGATGAGTATAAATTAGCAACAATCCAGCTAGAACAGAGGAGAATGAAGGACATCAAAGACAGGAGGAAGATGTGAACACCAGAGGCAGAAGAAGCCAAGTGATTCAGAGTCTACACCAACATGAGACTAGAACTAGATGGTGCCCGGCCACACCCAATATCTGCCTAGAGAGGGAATGCAATGTCAGGCTGCCTGACACACAGAGAGAAAAGTCCATGTGCAACTCTAGAATCGTGTTAAAAGGTCATCAAGTCTGGTCCAACATTCTGGAGGGTCACCTGAGAGCATGACCCCCAGTTTCCTACACCAGAGATGAAACTAGCACCAAAGACAACTCTTCAGACAAAAATTGGACTGCAATGTACAATATGAGGCTGTTGGAGCAGCTCCCTGGTAGTAGTACTGAGAGGGGAGGGTGAAGAGGAAGGGACAGCACTAGATTCAGTGAATGTGGGCAGTACAGAGCAGAAGGGATGAAAGTGCTGTCACAGAGCTGGGATAGCAGTTGCAGTCACATTGCGTGGGGTTTGATATGGGAGACTGACTTCTTTTGTAAGTTTTCACTTAATCATAATAAAATATTGAAAAAATAATACCCCCCAGAGTAGAACTTTTGCTTGTCATCTTTAAACTCTACTTTCAAAGATTGACTGTTCCGTTTTTGAAGAGCTCCAGTCATTATAAATGACCACGACAAGAATAAGGATTCTAAGATATTGAAAGATTAGGGCAGAACTCTACTGATAACTTTGATTTTATCCCTGGATCTTTTCATTTGGGAAAATTCTCTTTGATCCTTAACAAGTTCAGATACATTGGTAGGTCTGGTTTTTTCTCTATAGATCAGAAGAAAGCACTTCCACTTGAGAAAAGTTGCAATAAAAGGTGAACCTGTCTTCCTTTATTTTTAATGTAATATTTAGAAAAGGCCACCTTGTGAGAGGAAACGTGAAATGGAAAATTACGTAGTTTAAAGTAGAATGAAGAATAAAATACTACTTCCTTCTGAGATCATACACATTTGAAATCAGACAGCTACCCAAATTCAAAATTTCTAGCAATCAACTTATATAAGAATTCCTGTAGCTTGGAGTTCAATCCCAGACTCTGCCTTCAATGAGTCAGTAGTGTTCAGATGTCCATTAATGCAAGACAATAGTAGCTCCCACCCCCCCTCCCCAAATAACAGATACAGCGACAAGGCCAAGATAGCAGAATAGTCAGATGCGTCCCATTCTTCCTCTTAAAACAGGCCCCAAACAAAAAGCTAATTGACTATATATGACAATTTAGGAGCCCCAAGCATCAACAACAAAGCTAAAGAGTCAGACTGAGTTGCAGGGGGAAGGAGAAACAATTTAAAAACAACAAAGAAGTGCCCGTCATGAGATTTCCAGACCCTTGTTGGCTGAGTGAGCTGGCATACGTGGGCTGTTGTCAGCAGGAGCATTCTGGGTGCATCTTACCACATCAGGAAAGGCTTGCCGGTGGAGAGTGAGCACAAACCTCTGGAGCTGGATGGAAGAAATACTAGACCTGCAAAAGTTAACTGCAAGTATCTAACCAACAACGTGGGATCTAAATAACTCTGCCTCTCTAGTAGTTTCACATCAGAGAAGAGCCGCTTTCCCGTCACCCACTCACCAGCTACCTAGCTCAACATCAGTCAGGCAGTATTGAACAACTGCCACACTCTGTATGCTGGAACTCTGGGTAGATTAGGAGGCACTGCTCCTTTACATACGTAGTGACATCAGGGTCCATGGATTTGCAGAATTTTTTGCCCCTGCTTAGACCTGTATGAGCTAATTCGAAACTACATAACCTCAATAGCTAATAAAATAAAATAAAGTGGAGTGCATACAGCTGAAACCTATTTCCAACTACAGCAGCCAGTGGGGGATTTGTAGACTCACAACATTTGACATGGCCTTCAACTTTAAGCAGGGACCTCAGCCACCTAACTAGGGTCCTTATGGCTGGTGACATCATCTACTCCTTCTAGTCACCCAGGACTGGCACTGAAAATGAGTGTTATCTTCCAGCCCTTCCAACAACATTAGGTGTCAATGACCAGCTGCAAAACTCAGCTCGCCATGTGCTGTGGAGGACAGGGGCATGGCCAACACCCTCCAGAGTAGCGGTATTAGCCATATTCTCTGCATTCTTAGTGGAGGCTCCTTGGCTCTGTACTTTAGCTCTGCCTTCCAGGCCCACTGGGACAGAAACTCTGCTCCCTCAGCTTTAGGTTTACCATTCTTCTAGCCCACTTTATTGGTTGCTCCACCATTAGAAAATCCAGAGGACATTGCTCCACCATTTGAGACTCCAGGTCTAGCGTACCCTTTGAGACTCATACAGCTCAGCTTCCTGTGTACCTTATCTCTTCAGCTTCTTCTTCCCTGTTTTTTGGCCTCTGCTTCAGGCCTCTCCTTTCACATCTTCTCTGCTAAGGCTAATGTTCTACATTTCTGTAGCTCCACCGATAAGTGCCTGGAAGCACCCCAGTTTGTTAGGAAGCCTTGAGCACAAAGGCACTTGGATGTGTTGCTCTGTGGGTCAGCTGTATTGCTGTCTTATGCTAGTTTCCTGGTTTTGTTGCTGCCACTTTTCTGATGGCGCTGATTCTCTGCCAGTACCTATCTTCTGCTGCTTCTCCTCACAGCACCTCACTAGTGTAACTGCTCTTATCTTCTGAATCCTCTATATATTCACAGTTTCCAAACTGCTTCCACGTTTCAGGTATCTGTTAGAGCTGCATCACACTTCTGATACAAAATTCTTTTGTAGGCATCTAGTGTTACTATAATATAAATACCACAAGTGGATGGCTTTAACAAACAGATATTTATTCTCTCAAAGTTCATGTCTTAGGTTGGGTTATCTAGGGAAGCAAAACCAGTAACATGTATAATATGCACAAGGAAAGCTTTACGTAAAGGAAACAGCTCACACAGTCATAGAAGTTGAACCATGGCGAGTCCTGGCACAAGTCTTATGTGGCCACGGGAGCTGGTGAACCCAAAGTCAGCAGGTCAGAGATTAGAGTTGTAGATCACAGGCTGTGTAGGTCAGTGGACCCAAGCTGGTGGCCAAGACTGCAGGGTTTCTCCTGACTCATAGAGCTGCAGGGGCTGGTGAACGCAGGATCAGCAGGTCACAGAATAGGAACCTCACTTGCCAGCTGTAAGCGTTGATAAATCCATAAGCTGCTAGTTCAAGTCTCAGGAACCATGAGCAACAAAACAGAGAGCAGTAGTCGGCAATGTGAGCAAACAGGAAGTAAGTGTTGGAAGGTGGAGAGATGAGAGCTGAGGGGTGGGAAGCTACCATAGGCCCAGCCCTTGCCACTTGACATAGTGGCCATACAGGGGGAATCGTTGTCCAGTCAAGCTGACACCATCTTTAGTCCAGTAGGCCAAAAGTCCAAAATCAGGCTGCCAGCTTCAGGGGAAGTCTCTGTCAGTTCTGAAAGAAAGTCCTTGCTATGACTCTTTCTATTGTCTAGGATCTTCTCTTCACAGGAATCTTAGGTCTAAAGGATCCACTCTGTCCCTGGTATTGCTTTCTTTGTGGTATGAGCTCCCCATATCTCTCTGCCCACTTGTGTTATATATCTCAAAAGAGATTGGCCTAACACACTATCTAATCTCATAGATCTCATTAACGTAACTGTCACTAATCCACCTCATTAACATCATACTGATAAGATTTACAATACATAGAAAGCTCACATAAGTGACAAATCACACAATACTGGAAATCATGGCCTAGCCAAATTGACAAACACATTTTCTTGGGTCACAATGCAATACATGATACTATCCAGGAAGCTCAACCAACCCACACAAGGCAGATTCCAAAAGAAAGTCACCAAGACATATTATATCCAACTTGCTAAATATATACCCAAGAATAGAGTCTTGAGAGCAGTTAAGGCTAAATGAAAAGTCACCTACAAAGGAGAATCAATAAGACCAAATTCTGACTACCAAGGAGAAACCATGCACACAAGAAAGCAATGGAGTGACATATATAAAGCCTTGAGGGGAGAAAAAAAGAATCCTGCTAGCAAAGAATTACATACTGTCTTTGAGATACAACAGAGAAATTAGATTATTTTCAGATAAACAGAAATTAAGACAGTTTGTAAAAAGTGAAGCAAAACTGGAAGGCATATTAAAGGGAGTTCTCTGGTTAGAGAACCAACAACATCAGACAACAACCCAAGACAGAAAAACCACATATCAATCCAGATAAGGAAGTCGGAAAAGCAAATCAAACCTTAAAGTCTGAAAATAGGGACATAGAGACATAAATCTGTAAATGATGACAGCATCAAGAGGGACTAGCTAAAGTAGTCATAGTACTTCCACAGAGACAGTAAATTAAGATGACATCAAGAAAGCAAAAATCATTTTCAAATTTTGAAAACTAAAGATAACCACAAAGGAAAATAACAAATCCACTCAAAGTAAAATGAAATCTCAACAAACACAAAGTTAACAATAATGAAAAAGATGAAAAGAAAATACATAAACTAAAGCAATTATACACAGAAAATTGAATGGAACAAAGAATCAGTCAACATCACAAAATACACAGCACAATGTGAGGAACAAACTCATCCCTATCAATTATTACACTGATGCGAAATGGGCTATATGCACCAATAAAGAGACAGAGAATGGAAGAATGGATAAAATAATAATAATAATAAAAAGTTAGTGTAGATATTGCCTACAACAGATACACGTTAGGCTCAAAGACACAAACTAAAATTCAAAGGATTGAAAAGTGTGTGTCAAGCAAACACAACCACAAAGGAGCAGGAGTGCAAATATTAACCACTAAAAAAATAAACTTTAGAGCAAAATCCACCACAAAGGATAAGGAAAAACACTATATAATGATTAAAGGATCAGTACACCAGTAGAACATAACCATAATAAAAATACGTATGTACTCAATTTCAGGGTTCCAAGTTACATGGAAAAACTGTAACAGCACTGAAAACAGAAATAGACAGCTCCAGAATAATAAACCAGATTTCAACATACTGCTTTTGGTGAAGGACAGAACATCTAGAAAGGAACTCAATAAAAACATGGAAGATCAAAATATGCAATCAATCAGCTTCACCTCATAGATTTATAGGAGTGCCCCACACAATAACAGCCAAACAGACAATCTTTTCCAATGCACATGAAACTTTCTCCAGAATAGATCACATTTTGGCCACAAAACAAGCCTTAAAAGAATCCAAAACATCACAATATTACGAAGCATCTTTTCTGACCATAAAGCTTTAACAGCGGACATCAGTAACAGAAACAACAAGGAAAAATAAAAATCCAATACCTGGAGACTGAACAACATGTTGCTTAAAAACTATTGGGTTATAAAAGAAATTGAAGAAGGAATAACAAAATTCACAGAACCAAATAAGAGTGAAAAAACATCTTACCAGAAACTTTCATACACAGCAAAAACAGTGCTGAGGTCAGTTTATAGAAATAAATGCACACATCCAAAAATACAAAGAAACAAAAAAAAAACAAAATCAAAACATTTATGCTACAATTCAAACAAATAGAAATAAAACAGCAAAAGAAGCCCTTTGGTCACCAGAAAAAAGGAAATAATAAATATTAGAGCAGAAAATAAAAAAAACAGAGAATAAAAAAACAGTTAAGTCAGCAAAACCAGAAGTCAGTCCTTTCAAAACTGATGAAGTGTTGGCCAAACTAACAAAATAAAAACAGGAAAGTAAGCAAATAACCCAAATAAGAAATGAGAGGGGCAATATCACAACAGACCCAAATGAAATAAAAAGGATAATAACAGAATTCTATGCAAAGTTGTACTCCAAAAAATTTGAAAACCTACAGGAAGTGGACAAATTTCTAGAAACACACAACCTACCTAAACTAACACAAACCAAGACAAATAAACCTAAATAAACCCAAAACGAAAGAAGACATTTAAAAGGTAAAAAAAAAAAAAAAAAGAACAAAAAAACACTCCCAAGAAAAATCAAGCCCTGGCCCTGATAGTTTCACTGGAAATTTCTACCAGACTTTCAGAGAAGAGCTAACATCACTATAACTAAAGGTATTTCTGAGCTTAGAAAAGGAATATTCCTGAACTCATTCTATGAAGACAGCATAATCCTAAAACTGAAGCCAGGTAGAGACACCACAAAGAAAAGAAAATTGGACAGACCAATACCCCTAATGAACTTAGACACAAAAATCTTCAAAAAGATTCTAGCTAATAGAATTCATTAGCTTATTCAAAAAATAATTCATCATGACTAGGTGGGATTCATGCCAGGTGTTCAAGAATGGTTCAATACTAGAAAAACCACTCAACAGAATCCATCACACGAATAAAACAGAAGATATCAACTACATGATTTTCTCAACTGATGCAGAAAAGGCATTTGATAGAGTCCAACACACATTCCTCACAAAAACTCTTAGCAAAATAGGAATAGAAGGAAAATTCATAAACACAAGGAATGGCATTCATACAAAGCCAAAACCCACATCATCCTAAGTGGAGAGAATCTAAAAGCATTTCCCTTGAGAACAAGAACCTGACAAGGATGCCCTTTATCACCACTTGTATTCAACACTACTCTGGGGATTCTAGCTCAAGAAATAAGGCAAGAAAAAGAATTAAAGTGTATCCACATTGGTAATAAAGAAGTAAAAGTATCTATACTTGAAAATGACATGATCTTATACAAAGAAAACCCCAAAGAATCCACCAGAAAACTACTGGAACTAATACAGGATTTCAGTAAAGCATCAGGATATAAGATGAACATACAAACGTATTCCTGTACATCAACAAACAGAACTCCAAAGGGGAAATCACCATGTCAAAGTCATTTACAATAGCACCCCAGGAAGATAGAGTATTTAAGGAATAAATCTAACTAGAAATGTGAAAGACATACATAAGTGGAAAAACATATAATGCTCAAGGATAGGAAGACTCAATATCATGAAAAGGTCAATTCTACCCAACCTTGTCTAAAGATACAGTGGAATCCTGATCCAAATTTCAATGATATTTTTTAATGAGATGGAGAAAGAAATCACTTACCTCATAAGTAAAGGCAAGAGGACCTAAATATTACCTCATAAGGAAAGGCAAGAGGACCTAAATAACTAACTCATTACTTAAGGGAAAAACAAAGAGGTAGGCCTCACACTACCTGATTTTAGAATCTATTGTACTACCATGGGGAAACCCTGGTGGCATAGTGGGTTAAGTACTACGTCTGCTAACCAAAAGGTTAGCGGTTCAAATCTGCCAGTATCCTTGGAAACTCTATGGGGCAGCTCTACTTTGACCTATAGGGTCATTATGAGTAGGACCAGACTCGATGACAATGGGTTTTATACTATCATGGTAGCCAAAACAGTGTGATACCGATACAACAGCAGATATATAAGCCAATGGGACAAGATTGAGAACCCGGACAAAAATTCATCTACCTACGAGCAGTTGATATGTGATAGAGGCCCAAAGTCATTAAACGGAGAAAAGAGAGTCTCTGTATGAAATGGTGCTAACATGACTAGATATCCATCTGCAAAATAATGGAACAGAGCCAGCTAAGCGCCGCAACTAATATCAAACTCAGAATGGATCAAAGACCTAAATGTAAAATCTAAAGTGATAAAGATCATGAAAGAAAAAATAGGGACAAACTAGGAACTCTAATAAGTGGTATAAGTAGTATACAAACAATAACTAACAATGCACAAACCCCAGAAGAGAAACTAGATAACCGGGCACTCTTACAGGTCACTTATGTTTATTGAAAAACTTCGAGAGTTAAAAAAACAGGACCTGCAGAGTAGGAAAAATGTTTTTGACTACCACATATTCTCTAAAATCTACAAAGTGCTGTGGTACGTTAGCAACTACAAGACAGATAACTCAATCAAAAATGGGAAAAGACTAGAAACAGGCAGCTCACCAAAAAAGATGTTTAGGTGGCTAACAGGCAAATGAGACAACGCTCAAGCTCTTTAACCATTAGAGAAAAGTAAGTCAAAACTGCAATGAGATACCGTCTCACCTCAACCAGGCTGGCATTAAACCAAAAAACACAAAAATAAAAAACACTGGAGAGTTTGTCATCAGATTGGAACACTTAGGCACTGCTGGTGGGAACGAGAAATGGTATGACCACTTCGGAAAACACTTTGGCACTTCATTAAAAAGCTGGAGGTAGAAACAGCATATGCTGCAGCAATCCTGCTCCTAGGAACATATCCTAGAGAACTAAGAGCCTTCACACAAATGGACGTATACACACTCATGGTCACTACAGTGTTGTTCACAGAAGCCAAAGAAGGGAACAATCTAAGTGCATGAGAACATATGAATGAATGAACAAATTAAGAATACATACACACAACGCTATACAGTGCAACAATAAACAATACCAATGATTCTGTGAAACATCTCACCACATGGATACACCTGGAGTGCACTATGCTGAGTGACATAGGTCCAACACAAAAGGACAAATACTGCATGATGCCACTATTATAAGAACTCAAAAAAAGATTTAAACACAAAAGAAAACATCTCTTGATGGTTACAAAGGTGGGAAGGGAGAGAGAAGGGAAATCACTACTTGACAGTATACGAGGATTATTTTAGGTGAAGAGAAAGACAACACACAATACAGGGGAAGTCAGCACAGCTGGACCGAAGGAAAAGCTAAGAAGTTACCTGTACACAGACCAAACACTTTGAGGGACCGAGTAGCTGGCCCTGGGGCCTGGGTACCACAGTTTCAGGTCAACTGACATAACAGTTTAAGAAAATACTCTGCGTCCTAATTTGGTGAGTGGCATTTGGGGTCGTGAAAGTTTGCAAGTGGTCGTCTAAGGTGCATCAATTGGTCCCATCCCACTTTGAACAAAGGAGGATATAAATAAAATCAGACCCAAGGAAAATGTTAGCCCAACAGACTAACTTATTTTCCACTGCTGTCCAGTTAATTCTGATTCGTAGTCACTCTATAGGATAGTGTAGAACTGCCCTATGCAATTTCCAGGGAGCACCTGGTAGATTCAAACTGCTGATCTTTTGGTTAGGAGCTATAGCACTTAAACACTATGCCACCAGTTTTCCCAAGAGACTAAGAAAAACAAAATCAAATCAAACCCACTGCTGATGCGTCAACTGTGACTCCCCGTAACCCTGTAGTACAAAGTAGAACCGCCCCTTAGGATTTCCAAAGAGTACTTGGTGGATTTAAACTGACTTTTTGGTTAGCAGTATAGCCGTTAGCCACCATTACAGCAAGGTTTCTTAGGAGACTAAAACAAACAAAAAAACACTGTCACTGAGTCAATTCCAGCTCCTAGGAACTCCGTAGATCAGAACAGAACTGCCTCATGGATTTTCCGAGGAGTGCCTCGTGGACTCGAGCTGTCTGCTTTTCGGACCACTGAAGCCAGAGACTACACACTTCTGAGATCAGTGTTGATGGAGGACGCCTGGCCACCAGCCGTGACTGACAGGGAGCACAGGGAATCCCTGGAGGAGCAGAGAGAAGTGTGGAGCAGAACTCAAATTCCTGGAAAAGGACCAGACTCAGCGGTCTGTCAGAGACTGCATAAGCTCCAAAAGTGTGGTCCCAGAAGTTCTGTTAATCCAGAACTGAAACCATTCCTGAAGCCCGCTCTTTAGACAAAGATTAGATGGGACTATAAAACCAAAAATAAAACACACAAGGAGTGTGCTTATTAGTTCAATCAGACTTGTGAGACCAAACTGGCAGTTACCATTTGGAACAAGGATGAGAATGCAAGGGGGGGCAGGAGCTCACTGAATGGAAACAGAACCTGGGGATAGAAAAGAAGACTGAGATGTCACAACGTGGGAATGTCGCAAAACGACATGTGTCTAAATTTTTGTATGAAAATTAACATGAGCTGTAAACTTTCACCCAGAATTAAAATTAAAAAAAAAAAGAATAGGTATTTATCATTTATAACAATCTGTTCAGTGAGACCCAGATTTCCTACATGATTTTTGTTGTTTTTGTTAGTTGTAGTTTCAACTACAATTTACTGCAGCTACAGACGTTACAGAGTGCAGTTGCTCCATAGGATTTTCTTAGTCGTAATCTATTTTATGTGTGTGTATGTTTTAGATAGATGTCTACAGAACAAACTAATTTCTCATTAAGTGATTAATGTATAGATGGTTTTGTGACATTGATTGCCAATCTTTTACGTGTCAATACTCTCCTCTGCCCTACCTTTGGCTCTTCATTTCCACTCCCCTGGTTTTGCTGTCCACTCCTGCCTTTTCATTCTTGCCCTTGGACTAGTGTGCCCTTTTAGTGCCCTCTATGTGGTTAAACTACTTGTTGGTCATAATCTTAAAGAAAGCAGATCACCAGGCATTTCTTCTGCGATGCTGCTAAGTTAAAATCACTGACCTTTAGGTTAACAGTCAAGCACAAACTGTGCCACTTAACGATATAAGCAGACATGCTAGGCTAACACCAAACTTGCATGCTGAGGGTGGAATAGGATTGGCTGAAAGAAGGAGCTATGATGACAAAACTCCTGACTTCTCGTCTGCATCCCTGTCTATCAGTGAATGTCAGTGGGGCTGGGTAAAATACACAGCAATCATCCCACAGGTAATTGTGAGGAAGAGTCTGGCAAGATTCTCTAGGTGATTTTTATTCACTGCCTTTCCCACCTACTAACCTGTCCTATACACATCGGAAGATTATACTTTCTTATCTATTGCTTAACAAAACAAATCAAATAAATTATCCACTGAGGTTTTTTTCTTCTTCTCCAGAGTATGAACGTGTTTACCACACAGCGTTCTTCTAAATGATATATCCAAATTTAAATAATAATTGTATGACATATAGAGAAATGCATGAACATTTTCTACATATATGTACAGACACACAGACACATGCACACACATGCACACAAGGCCTGCACTTAAGTTCATGAACGCATCCTAGAAAGAGTGCTACATACCTCCCTGCCGAATATCACTACGGCCACCTGTGGCGTACTCCCCTTGGGAAGCCACACGCTGTTGCTGGTTCCCAGTCCACCCTTCAAAGTAATCTTGGAACTCTTTTTCTGGAATGGCCATCAGAGCTGTCTTTCTATTACCCTTAATGTCCTGAATGTTATCAAAGTGTCTTTCTTTTAACATTTCGTTTATTTTGGGGAAAAGAAAAGTCATTGGGGGTCAGAGCAGGTGAGTAGGGAGAGTGTTCTAATACAGTTAACTTATTTACTGGCTTAAAAACTCCCTCACAGACAACTTTACAGTTAAGTCTTCCAACTTGCTACCATGCAACCATGCACAATTGCCATTCCAGAAAGAGTTCCAAAATTACTTCGAAGGATGGACGGGGTGCCGCAATCAGTGCATAGCTTCCCAAGGGGAGGACTCAGAAGGTGACCGTAGTGATATACAGCAAAGAGGTATGCAGCACTTTAGAACAATTAAGTTCACGGACTTAATTTTTGGACTGTGTGTGTGTATCTGTGTCTGTGTCTGTGTGTGTCTCTCTGTGTCTCTCTGTGTGTGTGTGTGTCTGTGTATTTGGAATTAACAATTTACATCCATCCATTGAGTTCTGAGGGAAGTTCTGTTTCTCATTTCTGTTATCTGAGCTGGTTTATTTCAGATCCCATTAGCATGCAGTGACCAAACCATAACATCTTTGAATTACTGCTGCCAGCACTGGGTGAGGCATTACTATGAGATGTCACACTTTCAGTACTTCTTTCCATCAAAGAGAAAAGAAAAGAAGATCACTTTCAAGAGAGCTACAAAGCCTTGGGAAGAGATAACAAAGCTCCTGATAGCAAATTTTTATAGTTTATTCTTCGTCTAAAGAAATGTCCGGGTAAAGACAGCCTTTGAATAGCTATTTCTCTCTTATGGAGACTTTTTTCTTTATGTCCATCCCTTTGTAAGTGCAAGTACTCAAACAAACACCAGCTCTACTTAGCTCTCTGAAAAATGTATTAAATAATCCTAGCACAAAATATTAATGACTTTCTACAGAATACTGACTAAAGCTGACTCAAATGTCACAATAATCTTCACAGTGGTTTTGCTTGTTTTAATTTTACTAGCTAAAAGAAAACATGATCATAAGTTAAGAAACAATATTTATACTATTATCTTAAATTTAGTTAACATCCATCTTTTACAGAGAATATCATCATACTTTACAAAAGCAAGTGAACAAAATGCACTGAATTCACTTTTTATTTCCTACAGTAACTAGTCAGCTTTTTTCTCTCTCTTATAAAATGAAGACATAACATTGATTTATGCTGTGCTGATCCCAGAATGAAGTGGAACAAGACTGAGAAAATGACTGGTGATTACACAGAATACAGAAACAGGAAGAACTACGTCATTCAGCAAAAGCAAATTTTACTAAATAAAGTATCTCAAATGTAGTGTATGTTGAAACTTGAATAGTCATGTCTGTAGGCAGTTTTAACTGACTGACATTCCACAATTTCACTACAAGCATTTTGATCTCTTGTGTGTTAGGTGTGGTAAAGTCGATTTTTGATTCATGGAGACCTCAAGTGACAGAGGGATGCTTCCACGTAGCCTTTGCTTTGCATAATCTTTATGAAATCAGATTGCCAGCTCATTCTCTTGTGGAGGGTTGGGTGGGTTTGAACAGCCAACCTTTCAGTTAGTGGCTGAGCACTGTTGCACTGTCAGTGCTTTTTCATTCCGATAACTAACCATAAATTATTCTAGTCTAGCATAGTTCATTTTTTCAGTCTCAATAAAATAACTAGGAACTTCTGAAATCATGTTTTTTATCAAACCTGTTAATACATATTTACTAGGTACCTGCTTCTTAACTAGTTACATGTATAATATACAAAGCGTACTAATTGTCTTCAGTCTTTTGTCAATTCTTTATCATATAGTGACATTTAGCATAACAAAGGGCATTAATTTTTCACAACAGTTTTTAAATAAAACCAACAGACTAACACATGTGTTTCTTACTTGAAGTGACTTACTTGATATCCAAATATCTGGCAAACAAATCAACTAAATATTAAAATTAATAATGTAAGCTAAAATCTCAAGGTAAAGGCCTGTGTATAAGCAGTGATATAACTTTGCTACCATAAGAGAAATACTTTTAATGAAAAATTCTTCCTATTTGCTTCACATACTATTAAAATTATCACCATCAAGTTGATTCTGACTCATAGTAATCCTATGGGACAGAACAGAACTGTCCTATAGAGTTTCCAAGGAGTGGCTGGTGGATTCTAACTACTGAGTTTTTGGTTAACAGCTGAGTTTTAACTACTGCGCCATAGTCTGTGTAAACATAAAATAATTTAATCTGAAAAGTAAAATCCTATTAATTTAAATAAATCTGTAAGTAAGTAATAGCCGTACTCTTGATCAGCTGTTTTTAGATGCTTGCTTCTACCTCTTCAGTGCTCCAGCCTTGTACACCAGAGTAGTTAAAGCTACAGATTGTTGCCTTGACTAACACTTGGAGGCCTGACCAATACTCTCTGGAGTTCTTTACTCCAAATCCGAGGAGCACAGCCGCAGCCAGGGCTTCTTACATTTAAAGAAATGATCGACACACTGAGGCAGAGTCCCAATCGTTCAGGCACTGAGTCAAGGAGTGTAACCTCAGGCTTCACTAGAGACCACAGTGATGATACAGTTTTCTCAGTATTGCCTACATTGGGGGCCGTGGAGTGTAGTATCAAAGAATAAATATGACTTCTTTATTATCTGGCAAATGTCAAAGACTCAAAGTCTGAGCTGTGGGTACGTATACACACACTTTGAAATTCTTAGGATATTAACAATAGAATATCATAGCAAAAAGACTGGACATCTTGCTGAAATCACAGATAGGGATCTGAAATTTTTGATCTCAGGCAACAGCCTTGGGGATCTGATCTCTGCCTCTTACAAAGAGCAAACATTATTATTTTTCTTAGCAGAAGTAGCTCCTCAACAGAGTTACTGAGTCTTTTTCATATTTGTATTACCAGTGTTTCATTATACTCAGGAACACAGTCATATATAATAAATATATCTTTCTTTAAATAGTAGATTTTCAATAATTTAGAGGTCCAGTATTGAAAGGATTTCAGGAGCAAGTTTGATAGGATAAATGCGTAAATCTGTCTAGGGTAATACCAATTTGAAAAATGAAAACTAGAGTTTTATTTGAAGAAAGAATTCTGTATCTATTATTCAATAACAAACCATACCAAAACTTAGTGGTTTAAACAACAATTATGTTAACCAAGAATTCTGTGTGTCATGAGCTGGTCTGGGTTCAGCCAGGTGCTTCTTCTGCTGGTGTGTTCTGGGTTCTTCATGGAGCCTCAGTCACCTGGAAGATTGCTGAGGGCAGGTTGTTTCCTGTTGGCAGTGTCTGATTATTGGGGCAAAGAGGTAACTGGGTCATGATTCCTTACTCTCCATCAGACAGAAGCAATTTCTTTACATAACGGATGGGTTCTAAAACCTGTGACTATAAAAAAATCATTTCATAGCATCCTGTTGTCTTATGTTTATTCTTCATTGGCCAAAGCGAGTAGATTCTAATTCCTGATAGAAAAGACTACAAATTTTATGAGTACTCTTTCACCTTATCACAAAAAAATAATGAAAATTTTTAATGGTTTAGAAATTAAAATATCCTCTGTCAAACATATACACAGACACAGACAAACACACATATATGACCACATTCAGTTTCTGGTAAGTAGTTTAACACCTCTGTTCTAAATAATCATAATCTTCTAAACAGTTGTTCATCTGAGAAAGCCTCCTCTCTGATCAACTTAAATTTCTTGTTATACATTGATAGGAAACTGTTGTGGCATAGTGGTTAAGTGCTCCAGCTGCTAATCAAAAGGTTCAGCAGTTCAAATCAGCCAGGATCTCCTTAGAAACCCTATTGGTCAGGTCTACTCTGTCCTATAGGGTTGCTATGAGTTGGAACTGACTTGATGGCACCAGGTTTGTTTGTTTGGTTGGTTGGTGTATACACTGATATGTCAATGAGGCATTTTTGGCAGTCTTTCTATATCTTAGGTGGCACCTGAGAATCTCCGACCTTATTGCATGTTCTATTTTAGGAGGGGTGTCGTTAGAAGAAAGCATTCCCTTTACAGTGTCACATGCTCACTGATGCCATAGAATGTGGCTTCCAGCCTTCTTCCTTCAGTTATTCTTTAATATCATCTTTTTGCTTTATAAAATGTGCAAACCAAATTATTATGAACTATCATGGCTATTGTCAATAATGTACAGTTTTGCCAACCATGAGAAACACTCATTCAGTCATAAGCAGATGTACACCTGGTAAAATAAATGATAGATCAAACAACTATGTATCTTTCTGCCACTCTTATTAAAAAAGAAAAATGCTGCGCTTAGGATACCTTCCAAGTTTCATCTTTTTTTTTTCCTTTTAATTTGTTTGCAATTTCAAGAAACAATGACAAATATTCTCACTGCCAATGAAAAACAGGAGCATCAATAATCTGTTTCTTTTCTTTGTAAAAATAAAAACTGATTTTATTTTCACTGATTACAAATATTCCTGTAAAATTACTGTATTTGACTATGAGATTTAATTATATTTGGCATAATGAGAATATTTAATGGTCTGTTGATGGAACTATGATCAACTTTTCATATTTTGAGGATATGCAATACAACTTGTGTTTCTTAGTATTCACTACACGTAGACTCCTGGAGAAAGCATCTGTGGAGCACCTGCAGTTCATAAATCCTGGTTTTTGAAACACCGCCACATACCAGTATTCACCAATAAGAGAACAACAAAACAAACGAGTGATCTCACACACAAAGAGACATGAAATAAGTGCTCCCTTTTTGAAAAGGACTCATATCAAAAGGGATTAGAAGGAATGATCTAAGACCCAAGAAACAACGGCAATGAAATCTTTGGCTTAGATCTCAGGTAATTTATATACTAGGAGTTACACTTTAGGAGTATTTTATACTGACTTCAAATAGAGGTGAGGGCTAATTCAGCTGAACGGAAACAGGTCCCAGGTGAGCACTGCTCACTCAGGAGAACTGCTCACGGCTGCTTGGCAAGTGCTGAGAACCAAGCTGATGACGGTGCGTTCTACCCTTGTGGAATACTTATTAACTTTTATGACACCCTAAGATTGTTTCTTACTAAAGTCTAATGTGGTCTTTCTGACTTACAACCTGTTTTCAAGGAAAAGCTATTAAATGATAGAGCAAAATATAAACAAATTTTAAAAAATAAACAATTTATTATCACCTAAAAGCATAAATTTAAACAAATAAAAATACAACTGCAAATAGGTATGATAACTTTTTGTTCTTTTTGGTCTTATTCTCACTTATTAGTGTGAAACTTGATGGGTGCTGGCTTTTATAAGATTTCTCTCCTTGTGCTAATTTTCATTTCTTTTTGTCGTCGTGGTTGGCGTTCTTGTTTTGCTTTTCTGTCTGTAGAGTCGCTATGTGTCACAATCAGCTTGATGGCAACAGATTTGGTTTGGTTTTCGTCTCATACTTGTGTCTTTGTTGCATTTTTGCATCACACTGAATACCCTAACCCCAGACTTCTCATCCTCATTGGACAAGGACGTCATGTTTGTGCAAGTGCAGAGCCAACAAAAATGAGGAAAAATGAGATAGACTGACACAACAGCAGCAGTAACCAAGCCTAACATACCAGCAATTATGAAGATGTTATACATAAGGTTACCATGAGTCATTAATGACTGGTTGGCAGCCAACAACAAATTTT
Source organism: Heterohyrax brucei (assembly GCA_028571685.1). NCBI lineage: Eukaryota > Metazoa > Chordata > Mammalia > Hyracoidea > Procaviidae > Heterohyrax > Heterohyrax brucei. The sequence continues at coordinate 95,791,791 of CM053146.1, forward strand.
CCTTTCTGAAATTACAAGGTATGTAGGGGCATATCCCTTTAGAGTAATGCTTTCCTAGGACAAGTAGATACTATAAATGTTTTGAATAACTAAATGAGAAGTAAAGAAATGCAAAAGAGTAGAAAAGGCTTGTTTCCCTTACATCTCCAGTTCTACTCATCAGTCCAACCCCGAAGTCTGTTGCCCCCGACTTGATTCTGACTCAGAATCCCTGTATGACGACTAGAATTGCCTCATAGGAATTCCAAGGGGAGGCTGGCGGATTTGAACTGATGATCTGTCAGTTAACAGCCACGTTTTTAACCACTGTGCCACCAGGGCTGAACTTATCAATTTAGTACCTAACAAATATTTGATTTAGAATTTTGTCTACCACTCAAATTTATTTTATTCTCCCAGGAACCCTTGTTCCTAATCCATACTCTTCCCAATTGGTTATATCCATCGCAAACCTCTACTCTCTAAAAACCCTTGTGCTACACCATCTGTTTCAAATCAATAACTTTAATGAGCAAATGTAAAGAATAGACTTCAATAAATTATTTACATAAAGAAAGTAGCTTTCCCTCCCAGTGGTGTAACGAGAATGTATTCTGTTTTACATTCACATTCTGTTTTGGTCACAGCTTTCTTATGCTAATGTTTTAGTGTCTCTGAGATTTCATTCACAATTTGAAAGATAAACCTTAAAAATATTATGCTTAGTGAGGTCAATCATAAGAGGACAAATATCGTATGATCCTTCTTATACGAAATATCCAGAATAGGAAAAACACAGACACCAAATTTTATTAGTGGTTACCATGGAAGTGTGGGAGGGAAAGATGAAGCCATTGCTTAGGGGACATTGAACTTCTTTTAAGAGTGATGGAAAATTTTGGAAACATCAGGAGGATTGCACAATATGATAAATACAATTAATTTCACTGAACTGTACATGTAAAAAATGTTGAAATGGAAAATATTTTGTTATATATACATTTACTGAAACAAAACACACTCAGACACATGCACACACAAAAAAGCAATGCAGAGAAAACCAAAACAGTTCCATGGAGAGAATATTTGTTAGGAATGAGTATTAACAACTAAAGTATTGATTCTGGGTCTACATATATATGCACAGTTGAGAGACAGGAAAAGTGAGAGACAGAAAAGAAAAAATATATGCATCACATAGAGAGGTACATCTGTGAATATTTGTACATGTATTGCCTTATTCACTGCTGACCTAGGTGACTTAGGAAACCCTGATGGTGTGGTGGGTAAGTGCTATGTCTGCTCTCCAGAAGATCTGCGGTTTAAATCCTCTGAGCACTTGTTAGAAATTCTATGGGAGCAGTTCTACTGTGTCCTTTAGGGTCTCTATGAGTCAGAGTCCACTTGACAGAAGTAGTTGTTTTTGTTTGTTCATTTTAGGGTGACTTAATGGTTTTTTCTTTCTCAGTTATTCCTGCTTGGCTTCTTGATTCCTGTTAGGTGTTCCTCACCTCCCATCATCCTTTACCACCCCCACTTAAGTAATAATGAATGTCAGTTTTTCAAGTGATGTATTTCAAATGCTTCTCATGTTAATTCTAAATATGTTCCCTTTACAAAATGCATACTCCCAGACTTTACCACGCAGTCATCAGTTTTTCCAATGCCACTTGAGAAATTTAATTTGATGAACAGTATGTTTACATCATTAACACATTCTGCCCAAGAGGAATTTTAACAGTTCTCTCATACGGAAAATCATGGTAATATAAAAGTAACGAGACCATAATAGCAAGGAAAAAAAATTCGCAAGAAGAAAACTTAATTTTGAATAGTAAAATAATTAGATACAAACGCTTACTTTTGTTTTGCAATTAATCATTCTAATTACTCATTTGAAACAAAAGCAATATTGCTGAACTGCTTAACTCCAGAAGGAAACGGAAAAACAGCATCCTATAGAAAAGAAAGCAGTATTACTCGATATTAAAAGAATTAAAGTAGCTTTTAAAAATCATTTTATTTGCATACATTTTATTTTCTGAGTATTCTGATATGATCCCTCTAATTTTGTAATGCATTCATAAAACATATTTTATCTCACTTGATCAGCAAAATAACCCTGTGAATTAAGTTTTATTATTTTCATTTTCAAATGAAGAATTCTAAGAAAATATGTGATTTGAAATTACCCAGTACTTCACAGAGAAACTTCACTTTTAAAGACATATAAAAGATCATCAGCTACTGAAATGTTAGATAAATAACAGACTTGAAAGTGGAATGTTTACTTAGATTAAACAAGAAACAAGCATTTATCTGGAAAGAGGGAAAGGATCTAAGTTTTTTAAACACAATGCATAGGCAGTATTTTATCACTGAAGAGAGAACAAGTAATATAATTTTAGTAACAGAGCTACTGTTTTTAGTTTCTTTTCCTTTCAGAAATATTAATTTGAAAGTAAAATTCAAAATTAAATTACAGATAATGTTACTACCTTGGAAAAAAAGAACTACTGTATTTTCTTTGCTTTTTCCCGTGTGAATTCTTCATTCTACCCAATTAATAAAACTAAAAAAAAAATTGCATAGCATGTGTCTATAATAATTGTGGGAAACCCTGGTTGCACAGTGGTTCAGAGCTACATCTGCTAACCGAACGATGGGCACTGCAAATCCAGCAGGGACTCCTTGGAAACTCTGCGGCAGTTCTGCTCTGCCCTAATGGGTCACTATGAGTTTAAATTGACTCAGTGACAACGGCTTTTTAAAAAAATATATACTAGTTGTGATTAGCAATAATGCTTGCATAGGGAAAGAGACGGAAGTAAGTAAAAGTGTATTTCTGTATTGAAAATACTTTTAGCTTTAGCTAGTCAGCACGAAGGAGAAATTATAAACCAAAAAACACTGATAAGCAGGTAAGCTGCCTTTGTAGTTTGTTGTACAAATTCAGGAACATGTGCTGGATTTTCCTATGCTTCCTTAGAGCATATAAATATCCCCACTTGCCGAATAAGTAGTATTTCCTTCAGTATCTAACTGGGGAAAATTTGTAGAGAAGCTAAGCAGGAAGTCCCACCCATCCTGCTGCTCCCACCCAAAGAAAAATAAACTTCTGAATACGAGATATAAACTACTTAAAAATCACTAGGAAAAAGAATAAATGCTCCTTCTTTAATGTTTCTTCCCTCTGCCCCTTCAAGTATAATTAATACGCTTGAAGAGAATTAGAGGGAAGACAGAGGAAACCACTAAGTGAATAGAGTTACCTTAAATTGTGAGAAAGGAAGCTACGTATAAATGCTAGCTCGCTCAAGAATGGAGAAAGCAGACCAGGTTTCAGGGGCTCCTGAAGTTTTAATTTTTTTTCTTCAAGATATAAACTCTACTTCGGATCCGACTCGACGGCACTTGGCTGGCTTGGCTTGCAATTATACTACATTTAGATACATGGAACATTTACACAAAACTGAAAGAGCTAAATGAATATAACATAAGAGATTACAGCCGGAATTTAAATACAAGTTTCAACATTTTATCACTATGTTCCCTTTGAGTAAGCTACTTCATCTCTTCCTAATCTACAATTACTGTCTTTATAAAGATAAATTGCATGGCCGAGCTATCCTATTAGTAAGCTGGAATGGCTGGATCTGAATATCCAGAGTGACTAGTACTGAAAGTAATATGCATTTAACAAGCTTTGATATTTTCTATTTGATTTGATGAATCTCTCTCTAGTTCTGTGGCATTTTAATTAACAATTAGGAAACAGAAGCCACTTTTCAGTATTTTGATTTTTACCTTTTTTTTTTTTTTTAAGTTGAGTGAAAATCTGGTCTTTCAGAAATATTTCCCCAGCCCTGGTGGTGCAGTGGGTAAGAGTTACGGCAGCTAACCAAAAGGTCAGCAGTTTAAATCTAGCAGCTGCTGCCTGAAAACCCTATGGGGCAGTTCTACCACATCTTATAGAATCAGAATCAACTGAAACGCAACAAAGTTTTTTGATTTATAAAATTATTGTAGTTATTAGAGTAACTGCAGCACTATGCTAATGTTTAAACTTGATGTTGTAAACTTCCGTGTACTGATACTGCTATATTTACCATCTTCTCAGGCTTATGACATTCTAACTCATTACTGTATTTGTCTCTTCAATTCATGAATTTCTCTCTCTTACATTTTAACAACTCCTTTAGGTTCTTCTTCGGAAAATTCTTTCAAGCTCATCTTTTCTCCTCCATTCTTACCTGCCATCACCCTATCCATTTTGATGCACTTAGGAAAATCATCACCAATTGAAAAATACATATATATATGTAAGAATATCATATTTTTACACATATCATGTGTGACTTCTGTGTTTGTTTTGCTAATTGTGCCCTTTATTATGACATATTTTCATAAACACCTAATGCCAATTTTTTGTTTTTCATGTTAGTGTAAAAACACTGGCATAGTGCACTTATGAAAGTACCTCTTAGGAGGAAGGTGGGGGTAGGTAAACAAATAGAGGTGCACATTATTTACTTAACTAAGTAGAAATTCAGAATATGTTACTAATATGTAAATTTATGTTCATTAAATCGTGTTACTAGTGACTGTATAATTATTACCACTAGATTTAAAATAGACAGTCAGCTTGACATTACCATTAAAATAAACAGTGTTTGCAGTATTAGCTGATGTAACAAGACAATAAAATAGTAATAACAATAAACAAGCAGACAAAAACAGACTAACAAAAATAATGCTGAAGGGGCTGGCTGATGGGCCTGGGCAAACCCAGGCTGCAGTGACTCGGTGTCTTTCCAGCTGAGAGGCCGTGGTTTCTTGGAAAGTAATGGAGTCTTCATGCAGGGAAGGAGGATGGAAGGTAGGAAAGTGTACATACCTGGTTACTGGGTGCTCTGTCTCCTGTAGGGAGCTGCATAAAATTGCCTTCCCACACTTCTTGCCAGTGTTATACAGTAGTTGCAGGCCAAGATGGTGAATCTGTTCTTCATTAGCTGGTAAGGGATCTCTACTCTATAGTTTTCCTCATTCTTCAATCTCTATTAGTGTCTTATTCCATTTGGTTCTTGATGGAGTTCTTTATTCCTCCATTTTATGCTTAGGGTTCTAGGATTGGTGTTTATATCTGTTTAATTTAGTTTTTCAGGTCTCAGCTACAGAGGGATGGCATGGAGCTTCTGTCAACAACACGATCCTGGTTATTCTTATTTTGAATCAAATTTAAGATACTTTTAAAATTTCTCCTTATCACACTTTTTGTAAAACCTCATCTTGGAATAATATACCCTTCAAAACCAACTCAAATGTGATGGAAACATTTGAGCATTTGCGGATAAACCTAAGTTAAGAGAGTATGTGAAAAGCAAAACAACTTAAAAGAATTATTAAAGGGAGTCCTCTGTAAGAGACCTAACACCATCAGACATCTTGAATCTATGATACAAGAAAAAAAATCATCCAAGTATCAACCAGGTAATTAACTCTTAAGGATAAAATAACAATAAAAAATGCACAACCAGAGCCAGAGAAGTCAATCTGTAGATGACCACAGCATCAGACAAATAAGAGAGGGAATAAATGGTACAGGTATAGAACTTTCAAATGAAGCAATCAAGGAGATATCAAGCAATAAATGATTAATTTAAACTTAGGAAGATGGGGTAAAGTTCAAGATAATCACAAAGAAAGTTAACACACTTATTCATCAAAATAAGGAAGTAAAACAAAGTATCTACAAAGAGAAAATGTACAAAAACAAATTTAAAAAAATGAAAAAGCCCACAAAGAATTCAGCTCAGAAGAGTAAAGCCAAGTGCTGTTGAGTCGGATCCTTAGAAGAGTAAGGAAAACCAAAAAAAGTAAGCAACCCACCCAGAAAAACCACTTGAAAATTACAGCAATAAACTCACATCTATCAATAATCACACTGAATGTAAATGACTTAAGAGTACTCCTAAAGAGTCAAAGAGTGACAGAATGGACAAACAAGACCTATCAATATACTGTCTACAAGACACACATCTTAGAAACAATGTTACAAACTTATTAAAAATAAAAAGATGGAAAAAATATAAAAAGCAAGCAATAGTCAAAAAAGAACAGAAGTGACAATACTAATCTCAGATAAAATAGATTTTAAAACAAAAACCACTATAAAAGACAAGGAAGGACATTATGAAATGATTAAAAGGATAATCCACCATGAGGATATAACTATAATATTTACACACCTAGTAACAAGGCTTCAAAATACATAAAACAAATTCTAACAACTCTGAAGAGAGAAACTGACAATTCCACCATAGCCAAGCCAAGTGCCGTCGAGTTGGATCCGACTCCACCATAGTAGTAGATATATTTCAACACATCCCTCCGACTCCACCATAGTAGTAGATATATTTCAACACATCCCTCTTGGTAAAGTAATATCATCTCTGATCATAATGTCATCAAAGTACAAACTAGCAACAGGAAGACAAGGAGAAAAAATCAGTTACATGAAAACTGCATACCACTTTGTTTAAAAATCACTAGGCAATAGAAGAAATCAAAGATGGAATAAAAAAAAATTCCTGTAATTCAACAAGAATAAAAACACATCACACCAAAATCTTCAGTACACAGCAAAAGAATTGCTCAGAGGTCAGTCTATGTAGCAGATGCCAATCCAGCCAAGTGCTGGTAGCAGATGCACATGTTAAAAAAGAAGAAAGGGAAAAAAATCAAAGCATTACTTATAAAACTCAAAAAAAAAAAAAAAATCAGAAGAGAATAGCAAATGAACAGTCCACCAGAAGAAAGGAAATAATAAAGATTAGAGTAGAAAAAAATGAAATAGAGAATAAAAAGCAATGGAAAGAATCAATAAAATCAAAAGTTGGTTATTTGAAAGGATCAACAAAATAAAAAAAATAAACAAGTGCTGGTCAAATTGACAGAAGAAAGACAGAAGAGGATGCAAATAATCTAACTATCATATGAAATAGGCAACATTACAACAGACCCAACCGAAAGAAAAAGAATCATAACAGAGCATTATGAAAAACTATGCACCAAAGAATTTGAAAACCTAGAGGACAAATTTCTGGAAACACGATCCTTATGTGAATGAACACACTGAGGTTTAAAGATCGTACAGACCAGTAACAAGGGAAGAAACTGAAGAGATAATTAAAAAAAAAACTCCCAGTGGAAAAAAATGCAGGTGGCTTCACGAGAGGATTCTACCAAACGTTCAGAGAAGAGCTTGCACCACTGCCACTCAAATTATTAATAATAATAATAATAACAAATTATTATTATCTCCTTGATTGCTCAAATTATTAACATAGAAAAGGAAGGAATGCTTCCAAATTTACTCTATGAAGCCAGCATAACCCTGACACCAAAAGCGAGTAAAGATACTACAGAAAAATTTACAGACCAATGTCTCATGATTATAGGTGCACAAATTCTCAACAGAGTTTTAGCCAATAGAATTCAACATCATATATCAAGAAAACAAAAAACAAACAAACAAAATGCAGGCAATTGGGATTCATATCAGGTACATAAGTTTCAACACTAGAAAATTAATCAATGTAATCTACCACATAAATAAAATAAAATAGAAGAATCACATGATTATCTCAACTGACACAGAAAATGGGTTCCATTATGTCTTAGTTATCTGTCTAGTGTTGCTATAACAGAAATATCATAAATACCATAAATATGGTATTTCTCTTTACAAAGTGAAATTTTATTCTATCTTACTCCAGTGGGCTACAAGTCCAAATTCAAGGCATCAGCTCCAGGGAAAGTCTTTCTCTGTTGTCTCTGGAAGAACATCTTTGTCATCAGTCTTCCCTGGACTTGGAGCCTCTGAAGCACAGGGATCCCAGATCCGTTTCAAAGGATGTGTCTTGCTGCCTCAGCTATCTGCTTGATTTCTTTTCCTTTGAACTGAAGAGATTGCCTGAAGGCACAATACAATCTGACACATTGAGTCTGGCCCCAACAACACAACTGTTTCCCATCCTTCTTCATTAGCATGACAGAGTCAGGGTCTACAGCATATGGGGACATCACAAAATACCAAATCCCTACACACAATTTTGGGAGGACACAATTCAGTCCATGACACACAACATCCAAAAACCATTTCTGAAAAAAACTCTCTGTAAAATATGTATAGAAGGGAAATTTATCAGCACCATAACAGGCATTGGAAACCCTTGGTGGTGTGGTAGTTAAGTGCTAGAGATACTAACCAAAAGGTCAGCAGTTCAAATCTGCCAATCATTTTTTGCAAGCCCTATGGGGAGGTTTCATCCTGCACTATAGAGTTGCTATGAGTCAAAATTGACTCAGTAAGAAAGGGCTTTCTTTAAAAAAAAAAAGTACAAAACCAAAAGCCAACATTATTCTTAATGGACAGAAGCTGAAAGAATTCCCTTCTGAGAACAGGAACAAGACAAAGATGTCCTCTATCACCTCTCCTATTTAACAACCTGTTAGAAGTCCTAGCTAGAGCAATAAGGCAAGAAAAAGCGATAAAGATCATCTACATTGATAAAGAAATTAACTATAGCAATTAATTTTAAAAAGCAGCGTTTGTTTTTTTTGTGTGTAGGAACACATAAATTGATCAAGTGCCAAGTACAAAGACTAAACCTTGTATTATATGGTAAAAATGACATTTCAAATCATAAGTTATTTTTTTAAAAAGAGTGTTCAAACTGACTATTTTAGTTACCTGGTACTGTTCTAACAGAAATACCACAAAGTGGATGGCTTTAACAAGAAATATTTGTTTTTACACAGTCCATCCAGTAGGGTGCAATTCCAAGTTAAGGGGGTGCCCTCCAAGGGAAGGCTTTTCCTCTTTGTCAGCTCTGAAACAAGGTTCTTGTGTTGCATCAGTCCTTGGTCAGGGTGCATTCTGGCACAGGAAACTCAAGTCTGAAGGGCACGCTCTTCTCCTGTTGCTGCTTTCCTCGTGGTCTGAGGTTCTGAACTCTTGGCTTGCTTCCCTTTCCTTTTTATGTCTTGTAGGATGAAAGAATAAAAGGTGATGCAAGTCACACTCCAGGGAAACTCCCTTTCCGTTGGAGCTGGGAGATGACCTTCAGAAGAGTGCTAAAGTCCTACTCTAATACTCTCTAACAAAATCCACTTTATCAACTACAGGCAGATATTAGGAATTATAATACAGGAAAATCACAAAACCGAAGACAATTGCAAAATATTGGGAATCATGGCCCAGTCAAATGACTACACACATTTTTTGGAAGACACAGTTCAATCCATGACACTGGCTATTTTTTAAACAAAATTAAGTTCGATCCGACTTCATCATGTATATTAAAATTCCAGTTACACTAAATAACTAACTAGAATTACAAACTATGATTAGTTTGAATCATACAAAACATGAACATTCTTTTTCTGCTTAAAAACTTAAAGTAGCTTCATGATATTCTGAATTTTTAGCAACTGCAACAGCATAGTAACAAACCAAGAGGAAAACATCTCTAACATTTTCAGTTAGGAAATTATAAATAAGAATAGCCTAGGCATCTTGTAAAAATCTAGATTCTAATTCAGTATATCTGGGTGGAAATGCAAATTCTCAGCAGACAACTTTGGTAGAAATGCAAATTTTCAGCAGGGTGATCGGGAGAGGATTCAGATCAGAACAAACTTGTTTGCAGCCTTGGTGGAAAGGTTGCCCAAGGTACAATGACTAATAAGAATTGATGACCCATAAGCAAAGATAGATGGCTGTGTCTGTTCTCAATAGCTGTCTTGAAAAACTCAAAGACCTATTAAGGAGCCTGTCACAGACACTAACAGTGTGGCATAATTTATGCAAAACAGACATAAGAGCAGATACACCTGTCAAACATATTAAAAAAGACAACTTAAAGAGATATATAGTTGACAGAGATTACTTCTGGTGAAGGAAATTTGAGTGAGAGTGATGTAAAGGAGAAGAATCAATAATTAGAAATGGCTTTTCATGCTTTACACTTTCTCTCCCTATTTCTTTTAACTTATTCCTAAAATAATTCCACAGGGCACATGTTATTATGTTGGTGTTATGGCTAATTTTCACTTTCTCAGCTTTTATACTGAGATATCTCTAAAAATATTCTTTCATCAATCAGTTTAACCCTAATTGGGTTTTATGCTCTCTTTTCTTTCTAGTTGACAAAGTCACAGTAAAATCTATACCAAACTTTAAGTAAATTTATTATTGATATCTTTTAATCTATTTATTTCAGTAGCAAAAAATGTATAAGTACTTACTACCTATTTTCATTATAAACAGTTGAGACTTAAAAAATGACACAAAAATTTATTATTATTATTTTTATCATACTAGTGTAAACAGAAGTTGCTTGTACCACAGATTCAAAATTGTCTTCCGAAATATTTGTTTAGCCAAATGCTATTGAGTAGGATCTGAAAATATTTGTTTAGCAATGAAATATTTTAATCTCATTACAGTTATCTCCAAGTCCCAAGTGTTTAAAACGTATGTAGCTTGCATTGGCAGGGAATCAAAATGATGAGTGCCAATCAGAAAACAAAACAACAAAAAAGTGAAAACCAGATGAAACCTTTATAGAAAATTCTCAAAGCATTCTAAAAGAGGAACCCATTCATAATTACACTAAACTTCTTTTATAAGTTACCTTCTTTTTTCTTTTTTTTTTTTTAAATAAACAAAGTGGCAGTTTCCCTTAAATATTTCTCTTTTACTTAAAACTTCAGAAATCTTCCTCCAAAACAATTCGTGTGGGACTCCGTGGTTTCATCCTACCTTTACTTTTTGTCCCACTATTACTAAGCCTCACTCTTTTGGAATAGAAGTATTTTTCATTTCTCTGGCTTCTCCGTCCAGCAGTCATCAAAAGGATGAATCTTTTAAACATAAGTTGGATCATATCATTCCTTTGCTGGAATCCATCTAGATAGTTTTGCTCTGCAGCATGTCTTCCCGACACTCTTTCGCTTGCTCACTGGACTCCTATGCAAAACATATATGCTTAAAAATCCAGAGATTTTGTCGTTATCAGCAAGAAGGGATTAGCCAGGCCATCAGCAGGTGAAGTTTGAACTAAAAACTGAATCTTTCAGTTTCTGTTGATTGTGATGATGTCCTACTTAATTTTCAGTCTGATAAGAGTATTGGCTAGTAAAAATAAGAATTATTGTGGCTATAAGAAAGTTTAAACAAGTCTAGGTGAAGCAATGGATAAGATCATGCTCAGCTGTTAATCAAAAGGCTGACAACCCTGTGGAGTAGTTTGACTCTGTCCTAAAAGGTCGCTGTGAGTTGGAACTAACCAGAGGGCAACCAGTTGATAGCAAATACAGAAAAAAAATAAAGCAACTACAGTGGTAGTATTAAGAATCTTAGTATATCAATATAACATATCATTACTATGTTTTGTTTATTTTAGATGTGTGAAGTGTTTAAGTCATTCCTTAACATAAATATACAAATGCCATTTCAATTAGTAAGATAACTTAATTAGACTTGTAACCAATCTTTAATCTTTTAGGAAAAATTACATTTCTAAGCTTAGCTCATTAAATGTTTAGCAAATTAATATAAAACAAAGTAAAAATATTAGTGAGTGCTATGCACCATTTGGAAACCCTGGTGGTGTTGTGACTAAGTGCTACAGCTGCTACCCTAAAAGCTGGCAGTTCAAATTCACCGTGGTCCTTGAAAAGTCTCTGGGGACAGTTCTGCTCTGTCCTATAGGGTTGCTATGAGTCAGAATCAACTCGATGGCAATGGTTTTGACATTTTGATTTTTTTATGCACCAATTATCTGCCACAAATCTAATGAATATAGTTTCTGATACTGCTTACATAAGCCATTGTACTTTTTCAGGACTGAAGCAAGAAAACAGGAAAGGTAAAGGAATTGTGAAAGTAACAAATGACGTCCTGTACCAAGACTATTGCTCCTTTCTGAACTCAGTGTTTTATAACTGAATCAGTCCACATAATAGCTACACTTAAGCTGGCCTCCCCACTTCAAATAGTCTACAAATGGTGCATAGAATAGAATTGACTACTGAACAATAGTTTGCCTCAAATACATTTTGAAAGAAATGGTGTCATACGTATTGTAGGACAGTAAAGAAAATAGTCAAAATTCACCACAAGATTCTGAGCAGGGGCTTGAGACGACTTGTGCTATTCATAGTAAAGTTTTTGTGTGCTTTCCTTTTCCAGTTCCAGTTGCTATCGATTTAATTCTAATTCTTGGTGACCCCGTATGTGTCAAAGTACTAGAACTGTATGTAGTCCACAGGGTTTTTAGCGGTTGATTCTCTGGGAAATGTTATCATCGGACCTTTCTTCTGGTGGTCAGTGTAAGAACGTAACAAAGGGGACTTAGGTTACTAAGCTACAGTCCATCCTCTGCCTCAGTTATCACCCTCAGACCAGAGTAGCAGGTCTGTGTTCCTCTCCCTGTCTCTGAGGAAACAGAATCGATTAAGATCTCAGAGAGGGATAACAAAATCTTGTGTAATTTACACTGTTCAGTAAGATGTAATGAAACTTTATGATGTTATGAAATCTTGTGACTCCTATCATTCTGTGACAAACACCAACCCCTTTGAATTCTGGCTATAAAAATCACTGAAAATGCACCCTAAATGGTACAGTTATTGGCTTGCTGTCCCCCAGATTTGCTGGCATATTTGCAGATAAAGTATTCCTTGAATCCCACACTGTCGCTGAATTTTCGGCCACAGGCAGAATGAACTTGCTTAAGTTCGGCAGCGCTCCCAGTGCTCCTCTGGGTGGACTCAAATATTCAGCCTTTTGGTTAGCAGCCAAGCACATTAACTGTTTACGCTGATCAGGGACTCCCAAGGTTTCCTTTGAAGGACTCTAAAAAGCTCGTCGTGGATAGCATTGTGATGTTGTGTAAGAGAAGTTAGATGGAGCAGTCTCTTTAGATCCAAATCCTGTGCTTAAGTCTGACAACGCCTTTCGTTCCCATCAAACACCCTTGTAATAATTATTTTGTACCTTTTTTTAACTTTATCTACCCTCCTTTTTTCGTAACAGTTACTTTTACTTCATGGTGTCTGTGGTATTTGTGGCCCATTAGTCCTTTGGACTGGCACTACTCTGTGTCTTGGTGTTTCTTCAGTCCTTTCCTCCTGGTGTCATGGAACCTGTAGATTTACTTTAGATGTCCGCTCATAACTTTTAAGACCCCAGACACTGCTCACCAACATTGAAGGTAGAACTTTTTTTTTAACTAACTTCGTTCCGCCTATTGCCCTAGATGACCCCTTTGACCACAGTTACCAGCTCTCAGCCTCAGTAACTCAGTGCCTCAAAACATGTCTGTGCATCTCTGAAGTTTCTATGACTTTGGCTTGGTCAAGCTGTGCTAACTTCTCTTATATTGTACATCTTCTTTCCCTTTAACAAAGTTAACGCTTATATATATAGTTAATAATTTCCTCTAAAGTTAATTTTTTTGGTAGAAGGGAACTGGAACAAATTTAAAAATATCAAAATCCAGTCATTATGTCAAAAAAAATCATTGAATTTACCCAAACATATTTCCAATAAACTATGCATCTATGTCTCTGAACCTGAATAATATCTTCAGAGTTTAAATAGAATTTAATTTATTACAGTTATTCTTTATTTGTTTTGCTGTATCTCATTATTAGTTTTTTTGTGGAAATATGGCTTTTTGCAGAGAATAGGGGCCAAATCTTTACATTATTTATCAGCAAATGTTTTTCTTTTATTGCACTGTTTCTAAAGATAAAGAATATTAGAAGAATACATGGATAGCACATTATCTGAATATGAATAGACTCAGTTTAAATTTAACACATATTTTATGTTGAAGGCTCTCTCTGAAGCTGAAGAACTAGTATCATGGTTTAATTCACTAGTTTCGCTTTATAAAATAGATTCTGGTTGCTTGCATTGTGAACTTTTAAGAACCATATTGATGTGTAGTGGAGTCCTGTGAAATACAATATTTTATTAAAATAGGTCATTAATGCTGAAATTATGGATATTTGTTGTTCCCAAATCACCTTAGAAACAGCATCTGGAATAATATATGCAGACAATAGATATAAGTAAAACTTATTTGTGTAAAAGCAATTTCCATAGTGTACTATTCCAAATTGTTATGCTATATATATTTGGTACTTTTAGTAAGGAAAAGTAAGGGAGAAAGCCACTTTACCATAAGTAAAAGGATATTAATTATGACACTCCTCCTACCTATCCTGAATTTACATAGGTTAGAGTGACATTAAAAAAGAATCTACATATCATCAAAGTTTATAACTCTCAGGAAACTCTACCAGTGTTCAGGAAAAGGTACTGTCTTGGTCATTTAGTGTTGCTGTAACAAAAATATCACAAGTGGATGGTTTTAACAGAGAGCATTTTATTCTCTTATACTTCAGGAGGCTGGACGTCTGAATTTAGGATACCAGCTCCAAGGAAAGGCTTCTCTCTGTGGGCTCTGGGTGAAGATGCTTTTCAATAATCTTCCCTGGTTGAGGTGTTTTCTCAGCACAGGGACCCTGAATCCAAAAGAAAAATTATTCTCTTGGATTTTGTTTCTTGGTGGTATTGAGCCCCCATGTCTGTCTACTCACTTTCTTTTATATCTCAAAAGAGATTGGTTTAAGACACAACCAAATCTTATCGATTGAGTCCTGCCTGATTAACATGACTGCCACTCATCCCATTAACATCGCAGAGATAGGATTTACAACACACAGAAAAATCACATCGCATGATAAAATGATGGACAATCACCTAATACTGGGAATCATGGCCTAGCCAAATTGATACACGTATTTTGGGGAGGCACAACTCAACCCGTGCAGGTACATTGCTCACTATAGTGATTCCTGTCTTGGTGCTGTATGGCCCCCTTAAAATATGAGTCTGGATCCCACGGGGTTATACTATTTCTTAAATACATACCTCACTTCCTAAATTGACATATCTGTCTACATTAAAACCATTGCTAAGACCATTACAAGCTTTAAAAATCAAGATATCTTGATATCTACAATGAAACTAATGGCTTATATCAAAACCTATTTCTAACTTGAAGGTAATAGTCTGTTTCTAAGAAGATTTACTTCCTAAAAAATGTTTAATATGAACTTCCATTTAGTACATCAGCAAGATTTGTCAAACATGTTTCTAATTTTTATTGAAAACTGACTCCAGCCCAAATTACTGAGCATGTTTACATTTAGTCTATGTTCTTACATAATTTCACAAATAAATGAAATACTTTTTTTCTGAATTACTGCTGCTCAGTTAATTTAGGATGACTTGATCAATATGTTTATACTGTAAATGTTTTGATAGGGCAGTATAGAATACATTGTTAAGTTTATGACTAATTTAAAAGTAGAATAAATTGTATTTAAACAGAAGCTATAGATCTTATTAGAATAATACATATATATTAGAACAAGTAGAATTCTTGAAAGAAGTGTATATTACGTATGAATTATTTCCACCCTTGGAATTTCCAAAAAGACAAGGAGGATTAGAGTTTTCTATTTGAAATTATTTACAAAATCCTACCTCTATATTACAAAAAATATTACAAAATATTTCATCTCTGGTTCCAACTATGACTTCCCAAAGGACTATGTTAAGAAAAACCTTAAGGCCACATGTGGAGTCAGTGGGAAAGAAAATATGTCTTGGAATAAGAGGAAGAAATGGAAGTATGTATGTTTGAGGGCTATGTTGAAAAATAAAATCATTCATCTTTATACTGAGAGAATTGTATATAAACTTCTAAAAATCAGCTAATGAAAGGTCTAGGAATCACAGTAATCCTATCCACAGCATTTTGCTTCATCGTGTGTGGGAGCTGAGTCCACCGCAGCTAACAACAGGATCTAAATAAGTTTGTTAGGGTTACAAATGTTATGGCATTTATTGTGCAACAGGCTTCCAATTTTAAGGCTAATGCCTTAGTAGAGGACAAAGACCTTACAATTTAGGATGGGGCTTTGAGTGGA
This sequence comes from Heterohyrax brucei, assembly GCA_028571685.1. Taxonomy (NCBI): domain Eukaryota; kingdom Metazoa; phylum Chordata; class Mammalia; order Hyracoidea; family Procaviidae; genus Heterohyrax; species Heterohyrax brucei. The sequence goes on from CM053146.1 coordinate 95,807,847, forward strand.
CAATTCAGAGAAACACAAAACTGCTTATCTCATGGAAACTTTGACTTTCTGACATTTCAGAACCCCCTGTCTACTTTTACCAGAGGTGAAATATCTCCCCTTTTTGGAGACACAGCCGATGGATCACGTTAAACAGATGTCTCAAAGGTGTTGCTTATCCTCTTCAAAATTTGCTTCCACACACACTTTACAGCTTGTAGATCCTTGAACAGAACCAGCATCAGCACAATTTGAGTAGAAAAATATGAGTCCGTGTTCAGATGAAATAGCAAATGGCATAAAATACCTGTAGGACCTGCCAAGAACTAGAGAAAATATATTTTAGTAGTTCTTAGTTGAGGAGCCAGACAGAGCAGAATATAAGACCAGAAAGGAAAGGATTTATGAGCTTAAGAACATATACCCTTTTTCAGGGTTTAGTGACCCGTAAAGGACACCTGGTGGGACAAATTATATAGCACCATACTGAGGTAATTTCTTTGAAATTTGTACACAGTGATTGTTGTTGATACCTTGTTTTTTCCTTATTCATCATCCACCTTTCTCATGTATGTGAGGTAGTCGAAAATACCTTCACTTGGGTCAGGCACCCCTTGGTTCTCAAAGTGATATTTTTTATTTTTTTACTCCTTTAAAGCAGCCTTTTGCAGCAGATTTACCCATGCCATATGTCCTTTGATTTCTTCTCTGTTGCTTCCATGGGCATTGGTTGTGGTTCCAAGTAAAATGAAATCCTCTACAACTTGATATTTTCTATGTTTTTCACAACACATAATAATAGCTAAATGAGGTTAAGATGTCAGAGTTGCCTCAGTATTATATTAAGATTCAAGTCAGAAAACTCAGAAACATGGAAATATGAGAAGGGATTTTCTTATGTGAAACCAGAATGTCCACTACCTTATCATTTGTTTCTATTATTCAAGAGCATCTGTAGGATGCTCCCGTCAATAAGGCAATCAGGATTGCATTGCTGGTTTTGTAGTGAACAAGCACATTTTTGAAGCTTGGTAGGGTATTTCTGGAAGGAGTAGATAGAACTGTACATTCCTTTTACAGAAATTCTGTTACGTTGGAGGCCAGGTGGCAGTACTTAACCATAAGAGACAAAGAAGATATAATTACTGTAATGGGCAGCAAGGTCAAAGTAGAAAGAGTGCCACGAACCTTAGAGATTCTCTGGCGTGACTGGGAGATCACAGTGTTCCCATAACAGCTGATAAAGTATTATGTTACTTGCAAAATAAAAAGAAGAAGAAAAAAAGACATGCTGACAAAACAAAACACTGATTTCAGGCTAACAAAACGGAAAATCACAGTTTATCCAGGTCCCAGACATAAGTCCTTCTGCAGATTCAATATCCGCTGATTGCAAGAGAATACAGATCTCCTTGAGGAAAGGTATAGCAGTACCACAATTAATACATAAGATAAACATTCCCCCAGTCTTTTCCTAGAAGTATCTATGACTTTTAACTATTTACTCAGTAAAGTGGAATATCCAGAATTTTTGAAGGCTATTGCATACAGAATATAAGCTGACACTACTGAGAGAAAAAGAAAAAGTCCACCCTTATAGGGTCACTATTATTTGGAACCAACTTGATAGCAACACAACACTATAAACAGCTGGCCCCAAGTTCCATCACGAACTACTATTTGAGAGAGAATAATAGAAGCCAGTTGATAAAAGGTGTCCTGATCCAAGATTTTGTCACAGGTCCACAGTTGTCCAGTTGTCATTTGCCTATTCTTTCAATTCATACACCACAGTAGCTAGAACAGCCTCACATTTATATACACTTTTTGCAGGAAGAGTAAAACCACTGAGGCAGGAAAAGACAAGTAAAGCCTCTAAAAGTGTCCAGTCTTTCCCGTAGACAACGTAGTTGCTATGCAACAATACTGTATCTGAAATAGAATAGGAAGAATGAGTGTCACCTCCAAAGTTTTAAAGAATGTAAAAGTAGTGGTGTTGATTCTATAATTATTTGATCCCCATTGGCTCCTGCTACATCAAAGTAGGTGCTGATGAACAATGGTGGATTTTCGTAATTTAACTTAATGGTAGCCTTAAATTTCAGCTGCCAAGTGAGTCGTGATATCTACAAAAAGACATTGACATAGTCCTGACACCATTTGCAGCTATGGAAAACAGTTTTTGCAGTTTCCATCAATGGAAATATCAAAAGCAATTTACTTTTTCATAGGAAGGACAAAAGTACACAGTGTCTCCAAGACAACTACTTCTCATACTCTCTGTCAAAACAATGGAGTACAGTGGCTTTGCTAATCTTGATATTCTGCAAACATAATACTAGCTTTCCACTTAATGCAGTGACATGTTAGTGTCAGATATTATAACTTTTGAACACAGGCCATTATCAAAGATAAGTAGGAGTATTTCATAATAATGTAATATATCAAAATAAAAATAAGACATACAATAAATTTATTTACTAACAAAAAAACTCTGATAATGATTTCAAAATACACAAATGGAAAGAGAATTATAGGGGAAAAGATATGATTTTGCAATCATAGCTGGATATTTTAAAATACTGGCTCATAAGTACCATGAATAACACTATAAAGTGCATCAACTTAACAGGTACTTACAGAGAAGGACAGCTAAAGAATATAAATTCTTTCCAAGTGAACAAGATGTGTACAGGTTGAGAGGTATTCTGGGCTATAAAGCAAATTTCAAAGAATTTTCAAATGATTGAAATCATACAGAGTACATTTGAAGACCACAATAAAATTTAAAAAAAATAACAATAGTCAGTATAGTCCTCAATGTTTAAAACTGAACTTACTCAGTCCAAACAATTTGTATGACAAAGAAAGAAAATCACAAGGAAAATTAGAATACATTTCTAACAAATCATGACAAAATACAACATACCAAAATTGACAGATACAGCTAAAGAAAGATATAAAAGGAAATTTAGAGCTTCAGTGTTATGCTATAAAAACATAAGCATCTAAAATCAATGACCTAGATTTCTACCTGAAGAAGCCAGAAAAAATAACAAGTTAAAGGAAAATTGAAGTTCAGATCATAGATCAATTAAATACACATAATCAAAAATGTAAAAGGGAAGAAAATTAAAAATACAATTTGGTTCTTTGAAAGAACAATACAACTAAAAATCTACTAATCAAGAAATAAAATGAGTGAAAACAAATTAACAATATTAGCAATAAAAAGAAAGTACCTGTTACTACAGATTATAGAGACAGTGTAATGGTTGTGGTTGTATGTCAACTTGGATGGGCCGTTACTCTTGGTGATTTGACAGTCACAGTACACAAAGTCTGAAAACAAAGTTCACAAACTCATCCTTGAAAAAGTGTTGTATGCCTCATGGCTGAATATCACCGTGATCACCTTCAATGTATTCTCCTTGGGAAGCTATCCACGGATACAGCACTTGGTCCACAGTTGAAAGCAATTTTGGAACCCTTTTACTAGAATAGCCATCAGAACTGTCATCGTATTACTCTTGATGTACCAAATGCCATGAAAATATCTCCCTTTGAATATTACCTTTATCTTTGAGTAAAGAAAAATGTCACTAGGGGACGGATCAGGTGGGTAGGGAGAGTGTTCCAAGACAGTTATTTTTTTCCTGACTAAAAACTCACTCACAGACACAGCCGTGTGAACTAGTGTATTGCCACGGTGCAAGAGCCGTCCTTTGAGTTGTTGGTGCAAAGCTCAGGTCATTGTCATCTAACTTTTTCACACAGTATTTTCAGCACTTCCAAACTGTAAACTTGGTTAATGGTTTATTTAGTTGGTATGAACTCATAATGAACAATCCCTTTGATATCAAAAAGGTTAGCAACATCATTTTGACTCTTGATTTAGACAGACAAAATTTTTTGGTTGTGGAGAACTAACTGGCTGACTTTCGTCATGCACTTTGATGCTTTGTTTCAGCGTTGTATTGGTACACCTATGTTTCATAATCAGTGATAACATGGCCCAAAATGTTGTCTTGCCTCTCCAAAAGGTCTTCACAAACTTTGACTCTTCTTTGCTTTTGTTCACTACTGAGCTTCTTTGGGATCATTTTTGCACACACCTTTCTCATGACATGATTTTCAGTTACGGTTTTCCTGTTTCTCTGTAGGTGTTTAGTTGGTCTGCTGTGCTTCTCACAGTCAGCCGATGATTTTGATGCGATGACTTTTTGCAATGTTTTCATCAGTTCTGCCCATTACTGGCTGCCCTGAGCTCTACTCATCAGTGATGTTTTCTCTCCTCTCAGAAAAATGATTAATCCATTTGAACATTGACGTTTTCTTCATGGTATTATCCCCATAATCGTGGACTAACATATCCTAGATTTTACTTCTACTCTTGCCAAATTTAACAGGAAATTTAATGTTTCTACTTTGCTCTAATTCAAGCTCCAATATTCTTGTGATGTCACATAAAAACACACAACAATGATAACGTATGCCAGTCAGCAGGACATCGCCATGTTGGCATGAACACAGCTGTGAGACCCAATATACCAAGGTTATGACACCTTACTGAGTTGCTTGCACAGTGCTACCAACATAAGACCACGGTGGCAGGTTTACAAACCTAATTGTCAGACCTCCAGTTTGCTAGCTATGTAATCACCTCCGTGATGAGATCTGTTGTGACCAACCAATCAGTTGAAAGGGAGTTTCCTTGAGGGTGTGGCCTGTATCCAGTATAGGTTGACTTGCTGGCAAAGCTCATCAGCTGTTGGTCATTCTGGATCCTTCAGATGGCTCCTGTTTATTAACCTCATGTTCTCGGGACCTGAACTAGCAGAGTACCTGCTGATCTTGGGTTCCCCAGCCCCTGTGGTTGCATGAGTCAAGAGAAGTCTGAAGCCTGGCCCGCAGACTTGGGACTTTCTATCTCTACAGTAACATGAGTTGTGAGCCATTTCCTCAATATAAATCTCTATACATTTACCTACTTCACTGGTTTTGCTTCTCTAGAGAACCCAGCAAAAAACAGATATAAAAGGAATTATAATGGAATAACATGAATAATCCCATACCAAAAAATTTGAAAACTTTGATGGAATAACTTTTTATTTCTTAAAAAGAAACTATGTCTTATCAAATCTGACAAAAACTGAGGTAGAAAACATGACATTTATTTTTAAAAAAGAAAGTTATTGTAAAAGAACCTTTACATGAAGAAAGCTCTAGGCCCAGGTGATGTCATTGATGAAGTCTATGAAATACTTGGGAATAAATAAATCTACTTTGATAAAACTCTTCTGCAAAAGAAACAAAAGGGAGGACTTCTCAAATAGCTTTTAAAGGTCAGAAAAACTCATTATAAAACATGATGATGCCATTTGGAAAAAAAATAATAACTGTGTATCAAAATTCCCTATAAACATATGAGGTTTGACAGTTGGGTTTGCTAACTGATTCTAGAAAAAGTGCTACGTACCTCCTTGCTGAATATGACTACCATCACCTTTGAAGTACTCCCTTTGAGAAGCTATGCACCAATGCCAGTACCCAGTCCACCCTTCCGAGCAATTTTCTAACTCTTTTCGGCATAGCTATCAGAGCGGCCATCGTAGCACCCTTGATGTTCTGAATGTCATCGAAATATCCTCCTTTCAATAGTTTCTTTGGGGATCAGATCAGGTGAGCAGCCTTCGGGGGGTCTTCCAATATAGTTTATTTGTTTATGGGCTAAAAACTCCTTCACAGACTACTGTATATTTAAATTCATGAATTTGCCACCATGCACAGTGGCATTCCAGAAGGGGTTCCAGAATTGCTCGGAAGAGTGGATTAGGCACTGGCACTGCTGCATAACTTCCCAAGGGGAGTACTTTCAAGGTGACTGTAGTGGTATTAGTGAAAGTATGTAGCACTTACAACAATTAAATTCACGGACTTAGGTTTGGGACGTCATAGATACCAAAATATTTAAGGATATACTTCCAAATAACCATTAACTAGTTGCTCTTGAGTCAATTCTAACAGTTAGCAACCAAGCACATTCTCTGCTTGCATATCATCACATAGAATCTAGTACAATATTTCAAGCAATGCTAAGTGTATTTTATTCCAGGAACACAAATCAGTTTAACAATTGAAAATCAGTAAGGAATAGTTCATCATACGCAGAGTGCAATGGAAACCCCGGTGGCATAGTGGTTACAAGCTAACCAAAAGTTCTGCGTGTGAATCCATCAGGCTGTCCTTGGAAACTCTGTGGGGCAGTTCTATCCTCTCCTATAGGGCTGTTTTTAGTCATTGACAACAATGGCTTTGCTTTAGAGTAGAATAGAGAGAAGCCGTATGATCATCTGATACCTTCACACCACTAAAGAACTGACAAGTACTCTCAGTAATCTAGAAATAGATAGGAACTTCCTTACTTTGGATTTCTACTGAAAATCAGTCAATAAATAACAAAACTTCTACAGCCAATGTTGTAGTTATTGTTGAAATATTAAATACTTTAGCACAAAGATTGGAAATAAAGCAAGACTACCCACTTTCATAACCTCTACTCAACATTTTGTGGAAGATTCTAGGTATTGAGCTAAAGGAAGCAATTATAGTGAAAAATATATAAAATAAGAAATTAGTAAGTAAAGCTTCCTCTGTAAATGAACATTTGTTTATGTAGAAAAGTCTAAGAAATCTGCAAAATAATTACTTTTGTTAAAAACCAAAGGAAACCAAATCCATTGCTGCATAATCAATTCCGACTTAAAGTGACTCCATATGACATATGAGTCCAAATGAGTCATATGAGTCTATATGAGTCTTTTCTGACTCGTGGTGACCCTGTAAGACAGAGAAGAACTGCCCCATAGAGTTTCCAGTGAGTGTCAGACAGATCTGAACTGCCAACCTTACGCTTAGCAGCTTTAGCACTTAACCACTATGCCACCACAGTTTTCCTGATGTTGTTAGGTACCATCAAATTGATTTTTGACTCATATCAACCCGATGTGACAGAGTAGAACTGCCTTGTAGGATTTTCTATGCTGTAATCTTTACAAAAGGAGCACTGGTGGAGCAGTGGTTAAATGCTTAGTTGCTAACCAAAAGGTTTGAACCCACCAGTTGCTCCACAGGAGAAAGACATGACAGTCAGCTTTCTTAAAAATTACAGCCATGGAAGACCAGTGTAGCAGTTCCACTCTGTGCTATACAGCTACAATAAGCCAGAATTAACTCCATGACAATGAGAATCTTTATAGGAGCAGATCAGCAGGTCTTCCTCTTGCAGAGCCACTGCATAGGTTCAAACTGACAACTTTTCAGTTAACAGCTAAGTGCTTAACTCTTGTGTCACCACAGCTCCTGCAACATTAATTTTGAAAGGTTGTTGGATACATACTTAATATACAAAATCTATTTCATTTTATATGCTAGCAGCAAATAATTAAAAAACAAAATTAAAAAATCTGTTTATAATAGGATGTAAAATGTAAAACAGGGACATAAGGAGATGCAATAGTTCTATCTTACAAATCAAAATATAGGATGATATTCATAAATATCTAAAGAAATGGACAAATATACTTTAAATATGTTAGAATCAATGTTGTTTAGAGGAAAATATGTTTGCAAATTTTTGCAGAAGTTATGGAACTGATTTTAAAGTTTATGTGGAAATGTAAAGGACCTAGAATATCCAGACACTTAAGTGAAATAGAACAAAGGTAGAAGATTTAAATTATTAGACTTCAAGACTTACTGTAAAATCACAGTAATCAGTGGATTGTGGTATGGAATAATGACCAACAGATCAAAGGGAAAGAATAATGGAACCCAAATAAGGCCCATGTGTTTACCTGATTGCCCACAAAGTGCCGAAACATTTTTATAAATAGCAATAAAATTGTATTCAGCACATAGTCCTGGAAAACTGGATGACCACATAAAAAAATTAAGCCTTGACCCAACTTACTTTACACAGTACACAGATAATGAACTGAAAAGGATCATAGTCTTACCTACAGAAATTTAAACCAGAAAGCTATTAGAAGACACTGTAGCAAGCTACCTTTATGATCTTAATCATAGAAAGTAATAACCATAAAAGACAAAAACAAGGTAAATTGTACTTCACCAAAATTAAAATCATATGCTACTCAAAAGACATCAAGAAAATGAGTAGACAAAGCATAGATGGTAGAAAATACTTTCAATACATATATTTAAGAAAAATTGCTATGAAAGGTATATCAAGAACTCCTACAATCAACAGTAAAAGACAAAAGCCCATTACAATTGGGAAATGACATGAGCAACAAAAAAATGGTATATGATATATGAATGGCCTATATGCACATTAGGAAGCACATCTTTAGGTTTCAGTAATAAGCATTTTAAATTAAAATGCAATAGTATTATGCAATCACCCAGACAACTGAGAGGTCAGTGAGCTCAGTGGTCTTTAGTAATGAGGAGTGGAGGATGGTAAAAAGTATGACCTCAGCTGAGAGCTGGTAAGTACACAGAATATGTTTTTCTGCCTTGTCTTACTATTAAGCTTAATTTTGGAAATTTTGTGCCCTTTTTCTTTCAAACTTCTCTCCTCATACATTTTAAAAGATATTGGTATAGGCAAAACAGTTGTTAGAGACACATGAGTGTTTGCCCTCTGCCGCTCCTAGCTTGGGCATATTCACACTCAACAAGAAATCAGTTTAAAAAATAACATTCAAAAAAGGATCAATTTATACCACAATTTGTGTTGATCATGCTCTTCTCTAAAGTCTATGATATTGCTATTTTAATTCCCCTTAAAATTTACATTCTCGTAACTTTAAAAAAGGCAGAAATACAAAGACTGGAGATTGTGTTTGCACGTATGTATTTGTTCACAGAAATATGTGCACCGGTATTCAGCTGAGGCGCCCTGCCTATGTTGGCTCACTTAGTTCTCTCTACAGTGCAGTTTAGCATCATCTTCTCCAAATTCAAAATTAAGAAAACAGAGATTTTGAAAGGCTAGCTGTCACATCCAAAGTTGCTGAGGAATGGCAAAACTGGAATTCCAATTAGTCCTTCCCTTTATGTCACTGTGTTCCTTGTGGCATTTTTGTGGGTGTTGGGAGTGATAGTGGAAACTAGACCCAATTTAAATATCTATGGTTGACTAGTTCAGTAAATGATGGTATAGTATTAATAGAACCAAGGAGTAAGCGGCTATTAAAATGAAAAATGAACTGAAATAAAATATAAATGACAGGAAATTAATATCACAAGATGATGCCATTGATTATTTCTAGGAAGGTGATTGGGCCAACTTGGAAAGGTTATGAAAAGAAGAACCTTATCTTTTTTCTACTACATAATCATATCATACATACTTTGATGTCTGTATTATTGTATGGCTGTTTTCATTGTATTGTTTTTTTATTAATCTATTGTATTAATGTTTTCATTACTATTATAATGATAAAATTATTTCTCAAATAATACAGTCATTTTATATTTTAGTATAAAAGTGGGAGAAGAGAAATTGTATATGTAGAAACAAGTCTGCTGGTTCCACGACGTTTTCTCTTTCCCTTAAAACATGATGCATCCGCATGCGTTTCTGTCCCTTGATAAGCTATGAGCAGTTCATACAAGGGAAGGAAAAATGGTTCTGCTAACTTAGTCTGACAAGTGGCTCTAAGTATGACAGCAGTCAGGCTAGCCAGTGGCCTTTCCTGACAACGTATTACCAAAGGGAAATTGGTTCTTTTGCATTACAGTGACTCATTCCTTCAACTTATTTGTAGTGTCACTTGTGATTGAACCACACTAATAAAAGGAACATACGTTTTCTTCTCCCCTTAAAGTTAGTGAGTCCAAATAATTAGAAGTTGTGAAATTAAAAAATGATCATTTGACTTCTAGAAGATAGCATTCTAGCTTGTCCCATTTTAGTTGCTGTGGTAGTGATAAATAATCCTTTATCTCCAGTAAGAATGATTGGAACTGTATAGGCTATTTGCCTCACTTTAGATTCCACAGTTAAATTATACCTAAAGCAGGCTGTACTGCATCCTGTTTCCAATTCCAAGTAAATGCTCAACGCTGTGACACAGTAATTGTGTCAGCAATTCAACTTGCTTTGAAGTTGATTTGGCTTTTGATTTAGAGAAGGCCAATTCAGGCGCAAGCTGAAGAAACTTTTCTAGGCACAAAAGAGACAAGCTAATTTAAATAACACCAGAGAAAGACCTTGATTCTAAGGTGAACCAAATACACATCTCAGGTGATTGCACAGTATTGTTGGCAGTTTTCCAAGATGAGCTTATTCTAATTATAGAAAGTAGAAGTAATATATACAGGTATAATTTAGATTTAGGGCATTCTAACTAATGCTCTATAAAATATAGGGTGCCTGTTGTGATCAGACTGGGAAATAAGCTTCCAGCTGGTTTCCTACCCAGATTTCCATCCAGTCACAAGCAACCTGTTTATAATTACTCTAGGAGAACAGACCCGATGCCCCAGAAGTATTTCTTCCACAGGACTTCTGCTCTGAATCTTACATTTGCTTTCCTATCTAGTGGGACCCTGGACTACATACAAATGTAAAGAGCTTTCCCCCCCAAACCTTTTGAACACAGCAAATCTGAGAAAGCTGTCTTTCTCTTTCTCTCCTTCCCCAATGTAGAAGAACATTGTGTATCACACAACACTGCATCTACTATAAAAGAAAAAGAGTGTGAGACAGAGGAATAGAAATTGCCCAATTTATTATTTCTCTAACTTTTACTAGAAACCACAATTAATTTTAAGAGACATATAAACATTTTATATTTACATTAACTGCTGCCAAATCTGTTTAATCACTTTTCTCTGTGGTTTTTTTGACAACCCAAAAACCCGTTGCCAACTATTCTGACTCCTAGTGACGCTACATGACAAGATAGAACTACCCTGAGGAGTTTTCAAGACTGTAAATCTTTATAGAAGCAAACTACTACATCGGACTCATAGTGAGTCTACAGAGTAGACCTGCCCCATAGAGTTTCCAACAGTCACCTGATGGATTTGAACTGCCAACATTCTGGCTAACAGCTATAGCACTTAACCACTACACCACCAGGGTTTCTAGTCCTTAACTAGCCACTGTGAACTCTGTTGTTGTTCTGGAAACGTTCAAGTTTAACACTGCATACGTTGGATGTCTGGGCTTCTTTTCACAAACTAAAGAAATTTCTGTCCAACCTACATTTCTCAATATCATCTATCACCATGGTCTGCAAATTTGCATACAGGGGCGTTAGAGAAGGCCTCTTAATTTAAATCACCTTTCCCCTCTGGATCTCATGATTCTACGTGACCACTCTTTGTCAGCTCTCCTGTAGGACAGGAGCAAGCCAAGCCTTCTTTGTTTAAGAAATCATTCCGTTCTGCTGTAAAGTACAGTTTCTCTCATCTTACAAACACATCTAATCTTTTTTAGTGATTTTCTTGGCATCTTCTTTCTTTGACTTAGGAGAAGAAAAAAGTGAAGACAATATCATTTTTATGAATAACGTCTGCTCCAATAAGCCAGCCACCTTGTAGCTCCAATTCTCCTCTCATATCTCATTATGTAAGGGCACCAAATAAATCCTTCACTTTTTTCCTTGCCTTTTAAGAACTTGTGACAAAATAGTTAACCACTGTCTTCTTTTGTCTCTTTTATTTAAAAAATTAAACATCTGTCATAATTTCATTTCATTTCAAGAAGATTTGGGAGCATATAATAAAATGTCATACTGCTTGAGTCTGGAATTCTCTCTAATATGTATAATTCTTTTTGATAGTTAAAGGTTTAAGGTCTAATATGTTAAGTAATTTTTTAGTTAAAGGGTTTAAGGTCAAATTAAAGTCTGGCCCTATGTGGTTTGTGTGGTCTCTCAATGAGCAAGTGACATACTATAATTCCAAAAGGCATGAAGACTCAGGTTGAAACTCTTTGCTTTCATAGTATTCTGTAGGCACAAGTTTACCCTGGAGTTTGGCTGCTAACCAAAAGTTGTCAGTTCAAATCCACCAGCCACTCCTTGGAAACCCTATAGGGTGGTTCTCCTCTGTCCCGTAGGATCACTATGAGTCTAAATTGACTTGACAGCAATGAGTACAGTCAATATTTAAAGTACAGAATAAAACCATTTTTAGTCCACAGTTTATTTCAAATGTTATGTTTAGACATCATCACAGTCAAAATTTACTCCGTTCTCCGAAAGTTGAAATATGGTAGTAGATTTTACTGTTTGTATGGTTGTTAAAACAAACTTTAAATGTTAAACTTATAAGTGGGTCACATTCCCCATAATATATCACTTACTCATTTTAGCAGATATCACAATCATTCATTACATAAATGAGTAAAATCTTAGATTTTGTTTCATCATAATTATTAGTGTAGTGTGAGCTCTTTGATGGCAGGGACAAGGTAAGGTTCATCATTACATTCCCGGAGAGTACAACTCCCAGTATAAAATAGATATGTAACAAAAGTTTTTTGAGTTTAAAATGATGAGTTACAAATCCAGACATAATCAATAGCAGTAGGTTTCTAGAGATCATGAATAAATATGTAAGACAAGAAACTATTTATCATTAGTACTAGATTTAAATATTTGTGCAATATTGTTGGAAATAATTGCAACCATAGAGTAACACTAACATTGATATAATTAAGACCAGCCCCTTTAAAGTGTTTTTTAAATAATATTTTACCATGGTTAAGGGAAAATTTACAAACAAAGTCAATTTGCCACATTAAACTCCATACATAGACTCTGTGGCACTCCATCTGCTGTCCCAGGCCTGTGACAGCACACTCGTCACTTCCACTCCAAAAATCCCATATTCATTCGATGTAGTCCGGTCATCTCCTCTCTGCCCTCACCTCGTGTTACTGTTGGGGAGCTGCACTGACACACTGGTGCCTCACAGTCCAGTCCACCTTTTGTCTAAGGGTTTGTCTGTGTTTCAGCTCTGAGGCAGGAGTGAGACCAGAGGCCATGCTCTCAGGTGAGCCTCTCGTCTTGTCTTCCAAGAGAATTCTAGATCTGCACACCTGTTTTTCTCCCTCTACATCAGGCAGTCTGACATTACATTGCTACTGAAAGCAGACATTGGAGGTGACTGGGCACCATCTAGTTCTGGTCTCATGCTAGTGTAGACTCTGGATTATTAGCCTCTTCCACCTTCCAGACTCAGTTTCCTCCTGTCTTTGATGTCTTTTTTTCTCCTCTGTTTCAGTTGAGGAAACCCTGGTGGAGTAGTGGTCAAGTGCTATATTTGCTAACCCAAAGGTTGGCAGTTTGAATCTACCAGGCACTGCTTGGAAACGCTATAGAGCAGTTCCACTCTGTCCTACAGGGTCGCTATGAGTGGGAAATGACTAGACTGCAATAGGTTTATTTTGGTTCTAGCTGGAGTGAGACCAATTGATGTTCCTTAGACGGCAGCTTTCTAGCTTTTAAGACCCCAAACATGACTCACCCAGTTAGGATGTAGACCATTTTCTCAAAAAGAAAAAGCTTAGCTGTGCCCCTTTTGAAGTATTGTGTGTCAACAAGTAAGCTTTTTACCTAACTATCTGATGTGATTTTCAACCAAATCTAGAAAGCAGGGATTACTTTCACAGATGACAAAGCTAAATAAAACCAGCTCAAGATTACAAAGCAAGGACTGTAGTGAAAGAGCTGGAAATATAACCCAGACATTTCTTACTATAAAACCCAAATTTATCACCACTACACGTCTATTGTTGTTGTTAGGAGCAGTTGACTCAGTTTCGACTCATAGCAACTCTAAAAGCTGCTTGCTCCTGCATTGGGCCCACAGTTGTTTTTAGCTTCAGTTCATCTTTGCAGCCACTATGTCAATCCAGCTTATTACAGTTCTTCCACTTCTTCTCTGACCACCCATTCTACCAAGCCACTACACTTTGAGGTGAATAAAGCTTAAACTACAGTTGTCTAAAAGAATTACATGTATTGATAATATTATATATTGTTATAACTTATTTTAAATAAATAATTTAATTTAAAACAATCAGGATGCAATTTTAACTTAATATTCAGTGTCGTGATACATATTTGAAGATGTAAGAAATACAGTTAATCTGAGTCATAATATCATAGAGGTGTTCAAAGAATGGCCTGAGAAAAACAAAAATTAAGAATGCATTTTCATATTTTAACACTTGTTTAATAAATGTCATTTTAGTACCTTAATTTTAAATGAATAGTTTTGTTTTCATCATAATGCTAAGATCCTTAAGTTTTATAATGATTTTTAAAACTTGTCCTAGAGATCAAAGTTGTCCATGTCTCTCATCCCCAGTCCTGGTCATAACCTTACAAAGTGTTTGTGATAATAAAATCTTTCAAAGAATCGTGATAGAAAGGAAGTTGACATCCTAATTTTTATTCAGCATCACTATGTCATTCTCATGCTATATGCCATAAATCAAGATAGTTTTTTCATAGATGAATTTATGTAAATAGGTAGCAAGAGAAGGTCATGCCAGTCACATTCCCACACCAATGCATTCTTATTATATACTGAGCGCAACTTACTTTGAATTACAGAGTCATCCTATTGTTTAATTCTGAATGACGGTAAATTAAGGATTTCTTTTTTTCTTAAAAAAAAAGAAACACAACTATGAGTTTTTATGTAAAATCCTACTGCAGTAGAATTGATTACAACTCATAGCAAACTTACAGGACAGAGCAGAACTGATCCATAGGATTTCCAAGGAGTAGCTGGTGGATTTGAACTGCTGGCTTTTTGTTTAGTGGCCGCAGCTTTTAAACAGCGGTCTCTTTAAATGAAAGTTGAGTAAAATTCAGAAACTACTATTCTCCCTTTCAGAAATTTCATACACAGTGTTGGACTGAAGTGTCTTTAATATTGTGTTTACCTAACAGTAGTTTTTGTATACGTCTAACAATTAAAATGACAAAGATTATTCTAACTTTAGACTCAAATGTTAGTTTTAGGGGATTTTTATTATCATTATTACTATCAAAGATACGTTTATTCTAAGCTATCATTGACATAAAAACTAGATTTTTATATATCGCTGTTATATATTGGTTTAATTTAACAATCCTTTGTTTCCACAACATAATGTGTATGCTTTCTTAGTACAGAAAGAGAATTTTTATAACAAAGAGGAAATTGCAACTCAATAGTATTATTGCATTATATAATCTTGTGTTATGCTAACTTATGTTGTGTTAAATTTACAGTTTGAGTCAAATTAGCTAATAAACCAGAAAATTATAAAACATAAGCATTCATTTGATAATTGTAAATTACTAAGATGCAACTGTATATTTTTAGATGGCTTCTCTTGTTATTATTGTTCAATATTATTCCGATTGTTTTCTGTAACTCTCAGTGGAGCATTTGGTTCTACATTTATTTTCATCCCCTATATTGATATTGATTGCCTTTCTAAATTATTTCTTAGAATTCTGTCAAATTTGGTATGAAAAACTTCATGACCACCTATCTCAGCAGCAACTCTGGCTTATCTTTGCTTCTTTCACAATAATTGAACTTTATTGACTCTTAGAGCCAACTAAAAATGTAGTTTTATCTGCCCCCATTCCCTTGCAGGGAATGTATATGAAGAAGATTTTTTTTTTTTTTACTGTAATAGGTCTATTTCATTAAAAACACATATACATCCAAAGCAACCTATGAGATATTTTCAGTAGAGTAGACAGAGGTAAGAGGAAATAAGTCAAGCAAAAGCAAAGAGATGTAAATAAAATTAAAACATTAGCAAGCTCCAGGAATGTAAGACAGAAACTGAAAAAATGTTCATTGTGTTTGGTGACAAGAAGACTTGATAATTCTATTTTAGTACAATGGTCAAAAGAGTACACAAAAGTGGTAACAGTGTACCAAGGGAGTTGTAAAAAAAGTGAACATGACAAGCTTACTGGCATACTTCAAGAAGTCAAGAAATTTACCCCTCAACGAAAGAATATAGACAGCTCCATAGCCGGATAAAACATTCCCTGCAACAGGAGACAATAGACAGTAAAAGATGCAGGACGTTAGAAGAGACGATCGAGAACGAAAGCCCTTAAAAGGCTGAAGGGAGAGTAATCTTTACAGATGGAGGTTTACAGCCAATGTTGTCACAAGACAGGAAAAAAATACAAGGTGCACTTACAATTATATGGGTGGTTTCAACGATGAGAAACAGATTTCTTAAGGTCTTTTTCTACAAAATAAGAAGTAAGCTATCTGCTAAGACCAACTGAAAAGAGAAAGAGGCTTGAGAGCGCGAGAATGTTTGCGGTCACCTCGGTGAATAATAGAAAAGAGCTAACCAGACTAATACTGCAGGATTTGCAGCTGGTATTTGCTTAAGAGTTTGGCTGCTAACCAAAAGGTTAGAAACCCCATAGTGCAGCTCTACTTTGTCCTATGAGGTCCCTATGAATTATAATGGACTCAGTGGCAATGTGTTTTTTACCTAGCGCTCAGGGTGGGGTACTGGTTACAAAACTATGCTGGTGACAATATGCAAGAACAATATGATTTTCGAAATCATGGATTTGATATTGGAGGTGGGACCTCAGGAGGTGGAGAACTGGGTTTCACAAGACGGTGGTTAACAGTGATAAATCCCAATTCTAAATTGGAAAGGAAAGGGAATAAATCCAGGCTCAAATGAAGCTAATGAAACTTGAACTTCAGGTCCCCTCTTTTTTACAGTCCACTCTCAACACTTAGCAAAGAACCCTGGAAATTTTGTAGTTTTTGATTTATAATTTTATATTCTTTTTCTTAATGAGCCAAGCCAAGTGGAGTCAGATCCATACATAGTTTATGAGTGTTAATCCCCCCAAATCTGCATACACCCTCAGGGTATGAAGACAGTAGGGTTTCAGTGGACAGGGAGAACTTAAGGGAGTTTGTGAAGTAGAATTTCCGTATAACACTAAAGAGTCAAAAGGCAGAACTCAAAACACAAGAAAGCTAGTGAGCTAAATTTTGTATTGGGGAGATGAATAAAAGAAATCCACACTTCACAGGTGAAGTAGATAAGACAACATAACTTCGCTCTCCTTGTTCTACAGTCCTTAGGTGTTTTTTCGAAGTTTGTTATAGTAAGTATATTTATCGACCCTATTTTTATAATTACTCTTAATAAATTTTAAAATGCTCTGTGGAAAAAAAACTCAGTAGTCTCTTTATAAAAGCCCTATTGCGAAATGACTTTTAAAAAATTATTTACATTAATGTGTCTATATACATTGAAAACCAAGATTTTTTAATTCCTTCCACTAATAAGAGTGATATAACTACCATGCTTCCCTTTCAGACGCAGAGTATAAAACTAAACATGAAGCCCAATCAAAGCAATAAGCTTAAAACGTAAATATATATTATTTACATTTTCCTAGGTTTTTATAGTCTAGTACTTGCAATTATTTTTACAAGAGAACCTAGAGTATTATTAGATAAAAATGTTACACAGAAACATGCCATATCTTTGTCCTTAATATAAAGTCAGGGGCTTTATATCAAGAACGGTTACATTAAAAATATTTTTCCTAAAGTTTCCAAAATCTAGGTAAAATTGTACAGTTAATTTTTTTTCTTTGAAACATCTAAATACAAGTCTTGTATAGCATTTTAGAAATAAATAATACTTAACTGGTGCTAATGCATACATAATATGTATCATTAGTCCTGTGACTGTTTTGACATCTTGGCTGGCAAAAGCAAGTTATTAGTTCCAGCGAGATGAGAAGCCTGATTTAGTTAAGCCGTTGTTTTGTAAGTTTGCATTAACCCATATTCGCCTTTCATGAGAAAGGAGCCAAAGCCAAGTGCCCTCAAACTAGATCCGACTCCTGGAGACTGGAACATAATGTGACTTATCATTCACTTTTCACTTAAGTTGTCTCTGAAAATCAGTTCAAATAATTTATCAGTTAATAACATCTATTAATCCCTTACTCAAAACTTTAATTCACAAGTTTTCTATTTGTACGGATTTCAGAGATATTAAGGAATGCCGAGTGATAATTTTCCTGTCTGTATTTTGAACACTACAAATAGCAAAATAAATATTTCAGAAGAATTTTATCTAGGATAAAATTATTGTACTTTGTTGAATAAACCCACACACTGTCATCGAGTCGGGCCCAACTCATACGGACCCTAGATGTCAGAGTAGAGCTTCCCCATAGAGTTTCCAAGGAGTGCTTAGTGGATTTGAACTGCCTATCTTTTGATTCACAGACACAGCACTTAACCCACTAAGCCATCAGGATTTCTATAGGAATGTAGAATAAAAAAGCTTTCTGTTAGAATGGTTTTGATTTAATGTTTGAGATTAAACAACTTTTTTTTTCCGAAAGATGATATAAGAAATATGGTCTTAAAACCAAACAAGAGTTCAGCTCAGACAGAAAAATGTCTGCCTTGAGCGATGTATTTTAAGAACTGTCTATATGGGATCAAAGTGACAGCAGTAATTCAAAAGATTAGATAGGAACCTTAGGGGGCAGTGACCTTATGCCAAAGGAGGGAGGAACAACTCTGAAGGAAGGGTGAGAATAATTGCACAATTTCATGCATGTAATCAGTGTCACTAAATAGTACATATAGAAGTGATTGAATTGGTGTATTTTTTGCTGTGTATATTGTCCACAATAAAATAAATGAAATATTTTTCCTGTGAATGAATGCTATGCAAACAAAATATTTTTTAAAAGATAGCAGAATGATATTTGATAGTCAGCCTACTGAATTAAAGGTTTTTTTTTCTTAAAAAATCCTGCTTGAGATTAACAGTAGTGTGTCAGTAAATGACCTGAGTCCTGTGGAATAAGTAGATTGCACATCTGTTAATTTTTATACTCTTTTTTTAAAAATCAATACACCATCTGCAACTTAACAGTCATGTCTAATGTGAAAGGTTTAGGCATGTCCTGGTCACTAGGATGATTTCTATTGGCATGCACTGGTATATTGCCTCAGAAACACATATTAAAACCTATTATTCTCTAATCTAAAATTTTTTCAATGACCTTCCATGACTTAACAGATGAATTCCAGATTCCTTGGCGTGGCACAAAAAGCTCAGTAACAGCCTTATCCCATCTACCTCCCACTGCTTCTTCTGCTCATTCCCCTCTTCTAGTTTTCATGCACAATGAATTTCTTTTTATCTTTTCTGTTTTGAAGTACTCTAAGTACTGTCAAATTTCCCCGTCTTGGTACACACTATCTTCACTCCCTGGAAATGTCCTTATCCTACCCTTGTCTAGTTGCTGAACTGCTTAACTTCGTCCAAGTTCTAAGTGCAGTGTTATTTCCTCTGGGAAAACCTTCCTGACTTGCCAAAGTTGAATTCCTCGCTTCCTTTTTGGTGTTCCCACCGCCCTTTGTGGTTTCCTCTCCTGTCGCTGTCTTTCTCCTTGCACTGGGAGGTTCCAAATCACAGAAAAATCACATCTTAGACATACTGAACTCTAGCTGATGTTTGTAAGTATAAAATTCAAGCCTGTATTTTAATTCTCACAAAACAGCAGCAACAAAAATTCCATATATTGTATTAAGTTCTTAGCATTTAACAAAATGAAGTAATCTCTTGAGGAAACATTAATCCAGTGGTGTTTGCTCAGTATTTGATCCCTTTTCCGAGAGCTATGTTGTCCTTGTGGGGAATTATTTTCTTACCTCTGTGCGTGGAAGTTCATAGGAGTGATCTTACCACCATACACCTACCACAGACATCAAGTGGAAATAAAATCTGAATCTAAATCTCATAAATCATGAAAGTCACACAGAAACAAATGACTACAGAAATAGCAGTAGCAACATTGAAGTGGCAGTAGCAGGAGTGGCAGGGGCAGCCTTGGTATTATTTGTGTTGCTACTGTTTTGACTTCTTGGCTGGCAAGCAAGCCAAGCAAGCTATTATTTCTAGAATGAATAAAGGACGTTGGGCTTGGATGGTCAAAAAAAATTTACAGTATTTGATAGAGGTCTGAAAGATATCCAGGAAACTGGTTACTTATAAGGTGGTTATAGTCAGAACACAGTTTGATGATAGGAACCCTTGTGAAATACATAGTCTCGGCCATTTATAAATAATAAAGCTAATAAAAAGAAAGTGGAAAGAGATTTTTGTATACACATACTAAAATCAATTCTTTTGAAATGTGAGAAACCTGAATTCTAGGGAAGTGATATAATTTGCCCAAGGTGACACAGCCACTGGAAAGCTAGGCTAAAAGCCAGGTTTCCTGAGGTATAATTTAGTACCATATTTCACGGTGCCATGAAGCTTTCCATTTATTTATTTATTTATTCATTTTTATGTTGGTTTGGAGTCTTCAGAGTTTTTGCTTGTTTGTTTCATGTTTTTAGTTTGAAAGAATCCTTAACGTGTGTCAATTTTTAAAATCTAAGAACTTTGCAGATGCCACATATGAATCTGAATAGTAAATTCTAGCTGTAATATTTAAATGAACCAAAAAACCAGAATAGAATGTGTAGAATAATGTACATTTACATTGAAATATGAAGACCCAACTTGTTAGTATAACTGGAGAACTTAACTAATATATTGCCTTACATCGTGCTTTTATATAATAATTCATTCCACAGTTTTTTTCCAGATGTTTCTATTGATTTCATGTATATTTGTGACTTTTAAATTAAGCATTTGGTCACTTTATAACACTGGCATCAGATCAACATGATAACAAGAGCTTCCAAGTAAAACCTAATTTATCCATTTATCTGAGGTCAAAAATTTCAAATTAATTCTAAATCTAAAAATCATGAGGCAATGGAATTTACATATCTGCCTTAAAAAAATAAAATCCAGTCTCGATTTAGTGTCATTTTCTCCCATCACTATATATTATCTAAAACTGTGAAACCATTACAAGAATTTCAACAGAGTCTCTTTCTCAGCCAAAACTACCGTCACAAAGAGAAATTAATACGAGAGAAAGAGTCATTAGCAAGCTCTTGACTTCCCGGTACACACAGTTCCACTCTGCCAGACGCTCAGTTCTAGCAGACAGCTATTACATAGCTAACCGAATTGCCTTCTTATAAAATATTTTTCTTTCTGGAGTTTCTGTAGGTGGTTTCATTTTCTAAATTCTTTCTCAGTTTATTCTTATTTATGATAACGGTTGAAATATCTTACATTATAAAGAGCAAGTGTAAAAAATTCACTTAGAGCAACATAGACAAAATTGTTTAATATTTCCCGTTGGTCTGACTGGCCAAAAACTCAAAGCTCAAAGGACAGTCTATTTTCAGAGGAGCCAATAGTTATGTAAATACGTTCTTCTACAGAATTGTTACAAAAGGTAGGAATGTCACTGTGAAGATTTCTGCTAGAAAGCAAATCACTGTCTAGCTATTCTATAATCAAGTTCTATATTCAAGTTATTCTATAATCAAGTTCTGAAGTTGACTAGACTATTATGAAATTAGTATATGTGAAATTAAATTTCATGGGCTACTACTAAATAAAAGTATGGAAAATAAAATAACTAGAGATAAAAGTTTTAAAGCCACTTGAGTTTAAACATACTCTTCCAGAAAACTTAATCATAGTAAGCAATGATATCATCAAAAACCAAACTCACTGCCATCAAGCCGATTCCGACTTGTAGCAACCCTATAGGACAGAATAGAATTGCCTGATAGAGTTTCCAAGGCGCTCCTGGCAGATCTGAGCTGTCCAGCATGTGGTTAGCAGACATAGCACTTAACCACTATGTTACCAGAGTTTCCAATGACATCACAGAAACATAATTTGTGATGTTAATATATTTTATATATAGTGGGATTGATCAAGAAGCACATCGACCTCCTAGATAAAGTAGTGCCCAAGACAAACCCTTGGTAAAACTTAGAAAGAGTTTGTCTCTCAGCTGGTACTTGATTCTATTTACCCATTTGTTTTTTCCACAATAGCTGCAAAAGAAGGACTATACCCCCTGTGAATAAGTTAGGATGCTTTCATCTACAGAAATAGAAATTCTAAATTAAGCAGTACGAAAATCTACTGTCTCTTTTGTTAAGAAAACCTGATGAAGAAGTAGCTCAGAGATGGTTAATTAACACCTTAGTGATCTCATCACAGACTCACGTGTCATTCTAGCAGGGTCAGTATGTCATTTCAGAGAACTGCAACATAGCACACAGAACTCTGGTCAATGCATGACACAGCATGATGAATAGTGCTGATTTGTAACCACCTGTCTAAGGAGTTTCAGGTAGCTTGTACCACCTTGTCAGTGTTGTTTACAGAAACAGTGAGACTCAAATGTGTACCACATCTTGAAACTGATGATGTGTGCAGAAACTCGCAGACACATTGGTCATTGGAACTAGTTATATACTAAGGATATACTTAGATGATCAGGAGAACACAAGAACCTTCAGCTGAGACCCTATTTTGGGGATACTGGTTCTGAGGGATTCCATGCAATGCTAGATTATTTCTTTTTCTTTTCTTTTTTTTTTTCTACGGTTGAATGAAAATGTAGATTCCCATATAAATTTGCCTGCGCACCTACAAGCAGCTCCCACTGCACTCCCTGCCCGGTGACAGCACACTCTTCCTCTCTGTTCCATACACGTCTTATCCTCCCGACAAACTCCTATCCTTTCCTCTCCACCCACTCCTCTTTCTCCAGTAAGAGGTCAGTAGGATGACATCCTACAGATGCATAGAACCATAAAGTGGACACTCTGTCACCAAGTCTAATCGATTCCTGCCGAGACTTACCTCCATTATGATTTATGGACAAGGGCAGCATCAGGGCCAGGGGCCATGCTCCCAGGGGAACTCTGAGGCCTGTGGACCATCAATTGCAATCTTTTAAAGGAGATCTCAGGATGCACCCCCTTTTGTTCTTGTTTTGTCAGCGAGACTCAACTTTGTGAGCTCCATCACAGCTATCACCGGTAGTGGCCAGACACCATCCGGTTCTTCCAGTCACAAGTCAATGTAGTAACCTACTCATGTGGGTCTCTCTTCCAGGTTTTCTTTCCCCCATGTCGTTTTGGTCCTTGGTGATCATCTGTTCTTTCTAAGTCAGGACCAGATGGCATCTTGGCAGCTTTTAAGACTCCAGATGCCACTCACCAATGTGGGGTGTAAAAGGCTCCCTTAGCAAAATGCTTTTTGTGTAAGTTGGCGTTGGTTTCCCCTGAGATCGTGGTCTCCAGCCCCCCACCCCAACTACTCTGTCCTTGTAATATTGGATTCAGATGGGAAGAGTAATCATGCTATGTTGAAGTCCAGTTAATATCGATTTTCTTTCTAATGTGTGCTGTCACAAATTTCCCCCAACCAAATTCCTATCAACTATCTAAACTCTCCTCCTCTTGCCCTCCCTCCCTCCCTAACCTTGCAGCTGTCAAAGACACTTCTGTTGTATGCATGAGTGTGTTTTTAAATTCCTATCGTAGGGGTCTCATACAGTATTTGTCATTTGTCACTGATTACTTTCACTCAACATAATGTCCTCCAATTCAAACAAGGTTATGAGATGTTTCCTGCAACCATTGTTGCTCTTTATCATTGCATAGTGTTCCATTGGGTATATATACCGTAGTTTACCTATCCATTTCTCTGTTTTTGGGCATCTGGGTTGATTACATTTTTTTGCTATCGTCAACTATGCTGTGATAAACATTCATGTGCAAGTATCATTGATTCTGTAGAATATTTTCCAAGCAGTGGAATTACTGGATCAAATGGTATATCTCAATCCAGCTTTTTAAGGAAGCACTAGATTGCTTTCCAAAGAGGTTACACCATTTTGCATTCCCACCAACAGTGTAGAAGAGTTCCAATTTCTCCACAGCCTCTCCAGCATTTGTTGTTTTGTGTTTTTTGGGTCATGGCCAACCTTGTTGGGGTGAGATGGTATCTCATTGTAGTTTTGATTTGAATTTCTGTAATACCTAATGATCGTGAGCATGTCCACATGTGTTTTTTCACTACTTGGATCTCCTCTTTAGAGCAGTGTCTGTCCATGTCCTTTGCCCAATGCTTAATTGGGTGATCTATCTTTTTCTTATTGATATTTTGCAGTATCTTATAGGTTATGGAGATCAGGCATCAGTCTGACGTATAGTTGCCAAATATTTTTTTCCATTCTGAAGGTGTTCTTTTGATTCTATTAATAAAGTCTTTGGATGAGCAAAAGTATTTGATTCTTGGTAGTTCCCATTCATCTATTTTCTGTTGATTGTGGTTTGTTTGACAGATTTTGAATTCTGTCTACATTATGTATTAAAACTTCCATTGTTGTTCCTACTTTTTCTTAGATGAGCTTTATTGTTTTAGATTAGATATTTAGGTTTCTTATCCAGTTTGAGTTGGTTTTTGTATAAGGTGTAAGATACGGGTTTCATTTCAATTTTTTTGCTGATGGATATCCAATTTTGCCAGCACCATTTGTTGAAGAGACTGTTTTTTTCCCCAGTTAAACGTCTTAGGGCCTTTGTTGAATATCAGCTGTTCATAGGAAGATGGTGTCATCTCTGGGGTCTCACTTCAGTTCCATTGACCTATCTGTCTCTTTTTGTACCAGTACCAGGCTGTTTTTACTACTGTGGCAGTGTAATAGGTTCTAAAGTCAGACAGTGAGAGGCCTCCCAGTGTGTTCTTCTTCTTCAGTAGTGCTTTCCTTTCCAGGGCTTCTTCCCTTTCCAAACAAATTTGGTAATTTGTTTCTCCATTTCATTAAAAATCATCACTGGAATTTGTATTGAGATTGTATTATATAAGTAGATTGCTTTGGGCAAAATAGACGTTTCCACAATGTTAAGTCTTCCTATTGGTGAGCAGGGTAGGTTTCTCCATTTATCTAAGTCTCTTTTAGTTTCCTGTAGTAAGGACTTGTAGTTCTCTTTGTAAAGGTCTGTTATTTCTCTGGTTAGATTTATTCCTAGGTACTTTATCTTCTTAGGGGCTATAGTAAATGGTATTGATTTGGGGATTTCTTCTTTGATGATCTCTTTGTTGTTATAAAGGAATCCTACTGTTTTACTTATGTTTATCTTGTATCCTGAGACTTTGCTAAACTCTTCTAACAGTTTGAGTAGTTTATTATGGATTCTTTAGAATTCTCTGTGTATACAATCATGTCATCTGCAAATAGGGAGATTTTTAGTTCTTTGCCAATGCAGATGCCCATTTTTCCTTGGTCTTGTCTAATTGCGCTGGCTAGAACTTCTGGTACAATGCTCAGTAGGAGAGGTAAGAGTGGACTTCTTTGTCTAGTTCCTATTCCGACTCGGCGGCACTTGGCTTGGCTATTCTGAAGGGAAACTGTTACAGTTTCTCTCCATTCAGGATGATGTAGGCAGTTGGCTTTGTATAAATGACCGTTTTTGCCTTGAGGAATTGGCCATCTATTCCTATTTTGCTGAGAGATGTTAGCATGAGTGGGTGTTGGACTTTATCAAACGCCTTTTCAGCATCAATAGATAAAATCAGGTGATTCTTGTCTTTTGTGTTATTTATGTGGTTGATCACATTAATTGTCTTTCTGTTGTTGAACCAGCCTTGCATCCCTGGTATGAATCCAACTTGGTCATGATGGGCTATTTTTTTGTTGTTGTTGTATTCTATTGGAAAGAATTTTGTTGCAGATTTTTGCATCTAGATTTATGAGTGATATCAGTCTGTAGTTCTCCTTTTTTGGTTGGGTCTTTCCCTAGCTTTGGTACCAGGGCTATGCTGGCTTCGTAGAATGAATTTGGGAGTATTCCATCCATTTCTATTTGTGAAATAGTCTCAATAGTATTAAAGATAAATCTTCTCTAAAAGTTTGGTAGAATTCTGCAGAGAAGCCATCAGGGTCTGGGCTTGCTTTTTTCCTTTGGTAGTTTTTAGACGACTTTATTAATCTTTTCCTTTGTGATACATTTATTAAGTTGTTCTGCTTCAGCTTGTGGTAATTTTTGTAGGTGATATGAATCAAGGAATTTGTCCATTTCCTCTAGGTTTTCAAATTTGTTAGAGTACAGTTGTTCATAGTATTCTGTTGTGACAACTCCCTTCTCGTTTCTTGTTTGTTCAAGCTGTAGGGTCAGTTCTTTGATTTGGTTTCTTTCTTCCTTTCAGATGTGTGCATTTATGGAGATAAACTGACCTGAGATCACTGCTTTGGCTGTATCCCATAGGCTCTGGTAGGAAGTGTCTTCATTCTCATTGGAATCCATAAATTTCTTTATTCCATCCTTGATTTCTTCTAAAACCCATGGCTTTTTGAGCAAGATGTTGTTCAGCTTCCGTGGTTTTCACTTTCTATCTATGTTTTTTCTGCTACTGATTTTGACTTTTATGGCTTTATGATCTGAGAAGATGTGTTGCATGGATTCAATGGTATGGATTTTCTGGAGAATTGTTTCATGTCCTAACACATAGTCTATTCTTGATAATGTTCCATGTACACTAGAGAAGAAGGTGTAGTTGTCTGCTAATGGATATGCTGATGAGCTTAGTTGGTTAATTGTGGCAATAAGGTTTTCTGTGTCTTTACTGAGCTTTTTTCTAGACAATCAGCCCAATATTGAGAGTGGAGTGTTGAAGTCTCCCACTATTAATGTGGAGTGATCTATCTCATTTTTGACTGTAGTCAATGTTTCTTTGATGCATTTAGGTGCTCTAATATTAGATGCATAAACATTTAATATTGTTAAGTCCTGTTTGTATATTGAGGATTTCAGTAATAAATAGTGTCCATCCTTGTCCAGGATGGTGGATTTTACATTAAAAGCTATTTTATCTGAGATTAGAATTGCCACACCTGCTGTTCTTTGTGTATTGTTAGCTTGATAGATATTCTTTCATCCTTTAATTTTCAATTTTTTCATATCTTTAAGTCTAATGTGAGTTTCTTGTAGGCAACATATGGATGGGTCATGTCTTCTAATCTGAGATGTCACTTGATGTCTCTTTACTGGAGCGTTCTGTCCACTGACATTCAATGTGATTATTGATAGGTATGTGTTCAGTGCTGCCATTGTGACATGTTTGTTTTTGTGTTGATGTTTTCTCTGTTGTTCTTATTAATCGGTTCTTGGACATTCTTCTTTGTGAGTTGATTTTTCACCTTTTTCATTGTCGGTTTTGTGGTTGTTGAGACTCCTGAATTACATTTCTTGGTATGGTATGTTGTGTCTTTATTGTGCTTTATGGCTGCCCCTAAAATCCCCTAAATAAACTATGTATAAACCCAATTTCAATTACTACCATTCTTATCAACTTCCTCTCCATCTGGAAGGACTATAACAACCATAGTACCTCTGTCTTTTTAATATGATGACATTATAGTATTCATAATATGATCACTGGATTATTTCTTTCACTATTATAGCTTTGTCTGAGTAGGATTCCAGATGATGTGTTGTGTATTTGCTTCTAAAATATAAAGTTAATGGTTTTGTTCCTCGAAGCCAAGAGATTCATTATTTCTTGTAGCTTTGGTTTGGTTTTTACAAAGACTCTGAGTTTCTGTTCATCTGTGG
Organism: Heterohyrax brucei; assembly: GCA_028571685.1. NCBI lineage: Eukaryota > Metazoa > Chordata > Mammalia > Hyracoidea > Procaviidae > Heterohyrax > Heterohyrax brucei. Next base: position 95,835,405 of record CM053146.1, read on the forward strand.
AAGACTTCATTTCCTTTTCATATTTGAAAGATAGTTTTGCAGGATTTCTGATTCTTGCTTGGAACTTCTTCTCCTTCAAGGGTCATGCCACTCCATGCCAGCATTGTTTCTGCTGAGAAATCCAATGAAAGCCTACAGAATTTGCCTCTGAATGTTACCTTTGCTTTGAGTTTTTCTGTCTTTAAGAGTTTCTGTTTATGTTTCATTTTGTTAAGCTTAATTATAGTACATCTTGGAGTCTTTCTTTTGAGCTCTATATTGAGTCAATATGCATCTTGGATATCTACATTCTCTTCTTTCATAATTTCTGGGAAGTTTTCTGTGAGCAGCTCAGCAACAATACTCTCTGTGTTCTCAGGTGTCTCACCCTGTTCAGGAACTCCAATTAATTGTAGATTGTTCCTCTTAACAGAGTCCCATATGACTCGATGGCACTTGGCTGGCTGAGATGCTTCTTACTGCTTCTTCATTTCTCTTGTTTCTTTTTTCTGATTTCTCCTCATAAATGCTGGAGTCAGTAACTCTGTCTTCCAGATCAGAATGTCTATTTTCCATTTGTTCCATTCTGTTGTCTTGGCTTTCAGTTTAAGTTTCTATCTCTTTGATTTTGTTCTTGATCTGTTGGATTTCAGAGTACTGGTGTTCCACCTGATCGAACAGCTTGCTTAACTTTTCATTTAGCCCTGCTGCACTTTGTATAAGGTCTAGGAGGGCTCTATATAGAATCCTTTTGTATTCACCTTCCAATAATTTCAGAAAAGCTTCTTTGTCTGGGAAGTTGTGAGGTGCTTTCTTTTGGGGGCCTTCTGAAGCCATGGGTGATTTCTTGGTTATGGTTTTCTCCAGAGTTTGTTGCTTTTTGGGTATCCTGTGAGTCAATAGAGGCTGAGAGAGATGCTGTGAGGATGGACTGCAGTTGTTTCTCTATGCCATCTTAAAATGAGAGATAAAAAGTATCTGACAACTTCCAAAGTCAGCCAGGTTTTCAGGTGTATAGGTCCCTCTTCCCAGCTGGCAAAGTAAGTACTTCTATGTTGAACTTCAGATGTCATAAACTAGGTCAAAATACAGGAAGGCTACGGCCCTGCTGGCCTCTGCTGTAATGCCCCAGCTGTAGGTGACACTGCGTAGAATACTGCTTTACTGCTGAAAAAGCGTTCTCCTCCAGGCAAGCACTGCCTCCTAGCCCGGGAAGTAGGTCCAGCTGAGGCTTCCGTATGGGTATTCCACCTCCCTGTGGAACAGAATGGTGACCCACACAAGTTTGCCACCTGGCTGGGACCAAAAGAGAGTCCAAAGATGCTGAGATGCACAGAGTCCACAGCTTCTGTTGCCAGGCCCCAGCCATAGGCGACACTGTATAACACACTGCTTTTCTGCCAGAAAAGTGCTCTCACCAGGTCATGTGCTGCCTCCCAGCCTAGGAACTAGGTCCAGCTTGGTCCTCTGTATGGTTGTATCCTCCTCCTGATGGAACTAGATGGCATCCCACACAATCTTGCCACTGTGTGGGTACTGACTACTAAATGGCAGAGGCAGAAAGAGAGGCCAAAGATGCCACGATGCACAGAGTCCAAAGCCAGGCTCTCAAAATATGGCAATTTTGCTTGCTGATCCCACCAGCAGTGCATTTGAGATTAGCAGTGAGTCAAGTCCCAGCTCTGCCCATCAGCTAAGACAGAGAAAAAGAATTAAAATTGTGAGTTACCTTCACTCCGTGCAAGCCCATTCTTGCTAAGAGTGGGGTCAGCAAAAGAGAGGATGTTTTGTGTTCAGTGGTCTGAGATCCAAATTAACAGCTGTATGCCGAATCTTAGGGCTCACTAGGTGCCCAGAAGGCTCACTTTAATTATCAGTTCAGGTCTTGGTTTCCAAAGGGATTTAGGGAGATGTGTGTTAATCTGCCATCTTGACTCCATCTGCTAGATCATTTCTAATTAAAGAAAAAACACATGAGAACTTGCAGAGTCATCTGTACTTAGCATCCCTGGACTCTTGGCTGTGAGGCAGTCTTTGGCTATGATCGATATACTTAATTTAATGCTATCATTCCCTCATATTCTTTTCCTGCAGTAAAGTATAAATTTGTAAGCACTATTATTCTATACCATTTAAGTCAGGACTTAGACTATGGTGAGGCAAATGAGACACCGAGGGAACAAAATTTGAGAAGGTATTCACCCTTGGGATCATATAAGACAGAATAAATATCTCCTTAAATTTTGAAAACTTAGTGGCTCACTCACTTCATCCTAGTCTTGCTCTTGATGTGAATTTTCATCTTCAATCAAACTCTTTCTAGCCATCATAATGACTAAAGTCAGCCTCATCCTCAAGCTAGTTTTCTGCTGTTACAAGATATCTATCAGTGGTGGTGGAAGACACTGGGTTTCTTGTTTGTATGCAGAAGAGAAGAAAAAATAATAAAAAAATTCTCTTCTGTTGCTGCAATAAATTATGAGTTCTTTATGTAATTTAGTACATATCACCACACTCATCAGGGAAATTCCAGGCCTTGATTAGTTTACTAATCAGGAAGGTTCTATAAAGCTGATATTAGGGTGAATGTTCAAAAAGAAAGAGTAAGCAAACAATCAAGAAATAAAGAGAGAGGGAGGGAAAGAGGGAGGAAAAACTCAAGAAGAAGAAGGGAAGTCTGTTGTAGCTTGGGCAACAAAAAGTGTGCATCACACTTTGTTATGGACAGAAACAAACGAGACCAGGAAGTGAACCTTCAGAGTCAAATGCTAAATAATTTTAACTGTAGTTAAGCAGAAGGTATTCACTTTATTATGCAGACACCACCTTACTTGCTGGAAATGAAGGAGATCTGAGGCATCTACTGATGAAAATCAAGGTCCACATCTTCAGACTAGATTGCACCTCAACATTAGGAAAACAAAAATCCTCACAACTGGACCAGTAAGCAATATTGTCATAAAAGGAGAAAGGATTGAAGTTGTCAAAGATTTCATTTTACTTGGGTCCACAATCAATGTCCTTGGAAGCATCAGCCAAGAAATCAAAAGATGTATTGCAGTGGGAAAATGTGCTGCAAAAGACCTTGTCAAAGTATTCAAAAATAAGGATGTCACCTTGAAGACTAAATTGCACCTCACCCAAGTCATAGTATTTTCAATTACATTATATGCATGTGAAAGCTGCACTATGAACAAAGAAGAAGAGAGAAGAATTGATGCCTTTGCACTGTGGTGGGAGAAGAATGTTGAATGCATGATGGACCACTAAAAGAATATATCTGTTCTGGAAGAATTACAACCAGAGTGCTCCTTGGACCTAAAGATGGTAAGACTGCATATTATATACTTTGGACATGTTGTTAGATCATCCCCTGGAGAAGGACATCATGCTTGTAGAGTGGAGTGTCAGTGCATAATAGGAAGACCCTCAATGAAGTGTATTGACACAGTGGCCACAACAATTGGCTTAGGAGTAAAAGCGATTGTGGACATGGCTCAAGGCAGGGCAGTGTTTTGTTCTGTTGTTCATAGCATCACTATGAGTCAGAACTTACTTGACAGCACCTAACAACAATGTTCTCCGATTTTTATTTTGATGACTTAATTTTTATCTGAATAATGTGTCTAGTTTTCTTTAGAAAATCTTTACACACACATGCCTACTATGTTGTTGCTGTTGTTAGATGACTTGCAGTTAGTTCTGACTCATAGTGACAGTATGTACAATGGAAGGAAGCAATGCCAAGTCCTGTGCCATCCTCTAAACAGCGTTAACCTTGAGAGCATTGCTGTACCCACTGTGTCTGTCCACATTGTTGAGAGTCTTCCTCTTTTGTACTGACCCTTTCCCAGCATGATGTCCTTCTCAAAGGACTGATTTCTTCTTGTAAAACGTCTGAAGCATGTGAGACAAATTTTCACCATCCGTCTACCTGACTTCTTCACAGACAGATTTGTTCACTCATCTGGCAGTCATTAGTCTTGCCAACAGCATAAATGAAGCCTCAGTTCTTTGGTCTTCCTTATTCATTGTCTAGTTTTCACATGCATATAAGGTGATTGAAAACACTGTGGTTTAGATTAGATATATTAGTTCTCAAGGTGCTTTCTTTGCTTTTTAAACTTTTAAGAGGTCTTTTCTAGCAGATTTTTCCAGTGAAATACATCTTTTGATTCTTGACAGCTGTTTTCATGACTGTTGATTGTGGATCCAAGTAAAATGAAATCCTTGACAACTGCAGTTTTTTTCTCCATTTATTATGATGTCGTCAATTGGTCCAGTTGTGAGGACTTTTGTTTTCTTGATGTTGCTATGTAATCCGTATTGAAGACTGTGGTCTTCAATCTTTCTCAGTAAGTGCTTCAAGTCCTCTGCACTTCAGGAAGCAAGCTGGTGTCGTCTATGTAATGTAGGTTGTAAAGTAGTCTTCATCCCATCCTGATTCCCCATTCTTTTTCATACAATCCAGTTTCTCAAATTATTTGCTCAGCATACAAATTGAATAAGTACATTAAAATAATATAACTCCCATTCACACCCTTCTTGACTTTAAGCCACATAGTATTCCCCAGTTCTGCTCGAATATTGGCTTCTTGAACTATGTGCAGGTTCTGTATAAGCACAATTAAGTGTCCTGGAATTCCCATTCTTTGCAATTTGTTATGATCCATACAGTTGAATGTCTTTGCATAGTCAAGAAAACACAGGTAAACGTCTTTCTGATATTCTCTGCTTTCAGCCAGGATCCATCTAAAATCACCGATGACATCCCTTTTTCCAAGCCTTCTTCTGGATTCATTGTAATTTTCTGGAAGTTCCCACTGATGTGCTACTGCAAGTGTTTTTGAGTGATCTTCAGTAAAATTTTACTTGCCTGTGATATTAAACATATTGTTTGATAATTTCCACATTGTGTTGGATTACCTTTCTTAAGAATATATATAAATATGGATCTGTTCCAGTCGGTTGTTGAAGTAGTTTCTTCCAAATTTCTTGACATAGATGAGTAGGTACTTCTAGCACTGAATCCATTTATTGAAACATCAACTGGCATTTCATCAATTTCTGGAGCCTTGTTTTTCACCAGTAGCTTCAGAGCAGCTTGGATTTCTTCCTTCAGTACCATCAGTTCTTGATTATATGCTGGCTCCTGAAATGGTTAAACACTAATCAGTCCTTTTGGGTATGGTGACTCTTTGTATGCCTTCCATCTTCTTTTGATGCTTCCTGCACCATTTAGTATTTTGCCCACAGAATCCTTCAACATTGTAATTCAAGGCTTAACTTCTTTCTTCACCTTTTTCAGCTTGAGAAATAACAAGTGTGTTCTTTCATTTTGACCTTCTAATGCTAGGTCTTTGCACATTTCACTTCTTGAGCCCCGCTTTGAAATCTTCTACCCAGTTCTCTTACGTCACTGTTTCTTCATTTTGCTTTAGCAATTCTACATTCAAGAGCAAGTTTCAGAGTCTCTTCAGACATCCCTTTTGGTCCTTTCTTTCTTTCATGTCCTTTTAATGAACTTTTGCATGATGTCTGATATTGTTCTATAACTTTTTTAGTCTTCAGTCTTTGCATTTGATGTGTCAAATCTATTCTTGATATGGTCTCTAAATTTCAGTGTGATGTACTCAAGGTGATACTTCAGCACTCCTGGACTTATTCTACTTTTTTCAGCTTCACTCAAACTTACACAGGAGCAATTGCTGGTCTGTTCCATAGTCAGTACCTGGCCTTGTTCTAATTGATGATACCGAACCTTTCATCATCTCTTTCCACAGATGTAGCCAATCTGATTCCCGTGTATTGCATCTGGAAAGGCCCACATGTATAGTCACCATTTAAAAAAACAAAACCCTACTACTGCCAAGTCAGTTCCAACACAAAGCGATCCTATAGACAGAGTAGAAAACTGCCCCATAGAATTTCCAAGACAGCCTGTTGGATTTGAACTGCTGACCTCCTGTTTAGCAGTTGTAGCACTTAACCACTATACCACCAGAGTTATGTTGTTGAAAATGTTCTTTACAATGAAGTTACTTGTCTTGCAAAATTCTATTTGTGGTCTTCAGCATCTGTTCTGCCACCAGCTCTCAATGTATATTTTCTGACTACCTATCTTTTTCTATTTCTGACTTTCTTATTACAATCACCAGTAATTACCAATACATCTTGATTATGTGTTTCATCAATTTAAGAAGGCACAAGTCAGTAAAAGTCTTTACTTTCTTCATTTTGGGCCTTTGTGGTTGACATGTAAATCTGAAATTTGAATACTAGTCATACTGGGTCATAATAAATAGTCTTCCTTGCAGAGATACGGATATTATCACTGGCAGCATTATCCTTCATGACAGATCCTGGAATGTTCTTTTTGACAATGAATGTAATGCCATTCCTTTTTGTGTTGTTATTGCCTTCGTAGTACAGCATATGACTGATTCAAACTAATCAATACCAACCTATTTCAGCTAACCAATGCCTAGGATATTAATGCTTATGTGTTCCATTTGATTTTTTCAATTTCAGTTTCCCTACATTCATACTTTGTACATTCCACTTTCTGATTATTAGTGGATATTTGCAGATGTTTGTTCTCATTTGGAGTCATGCCATGCCAGCAAATGAAGGTCTCAAGTGCTTGACTCCACCCATGTCCTCAAGGTCTACTTCCAGCATCCCAGCAGCACACAAGCCCCAATAAACTGACAGATACGTGAGAGAAATCCCTGGTGAGAACTTCACATCCATGTACTCACTATCTTGTTATCAAAGGAAACACATACACACAATAATCACAGAAGAGCCCAAGATACAGAAAATAAGCTATTCTATGCCTCTTCACCCCTATTTTTACCTTTTGGGGATTAGGGGCCACTGTTTTTCAATCCCTGTGACTTCATTGAAGATATGTCATAGAAAAGGTATATGAAGAAGTCAGTTAATTTTATTGACAAAAGAGCAACAGAAAAGAGTTTGTAGGCTGCTCTGAAATCTAAAAGGTTACATTGCAATTCTTTCACTAGTAATGCAGTGCTTAGGAGCTACAGCTGCCAACCAAAAGACCGGCGGTTCGAATATACTAGCCACTCCTTGGAAGCCCTATGGGTCAGTTCTACTGTATACTATAGGGTCGCTATGTGTTGTCATTGACTCGATGTCATTAGATTTTTTTGAGCAATGGTTGTTCATGAGTGGCACACTCAGTAAAACACATACATCTCACACAAATAATTTTTTAATGTGTGCTTTCCCAAAAACAAAAAAAAACCCCTGACAAACATGACAGAAAAGTGACATGTATATCAATAGAATAATAACTAATGTAACATACATCTTACAATAATTTGAAAAATGATCAGTTGTGAAGTTGAGAAAGTAACAGCAGTAGAGTGAAGACAATCATTAATTTAAATTTTTTCCATCTTGTAAAACTATAGAAAGTAACAATAGCTGTAAATTGATAGAAGCCAAAAGAGGAAGAGTCCAAAGGATTGTATAATGAAAACTTTGTTAAACTAATTTGAAGATTATGTATGTCCTAAAGGAGAAATTAAAATTAATTTGCTTCCTTTAATTACAGTTAAAGGTCCATCTTTGGGGATTTGGCAAACATTTTAGACTGTGCTAAATAGGAAGCCAGGATGAAATAGAAGTAGATGAAATTGAACCCTGAGGTTATATATAGATTTTGAAGTTATATATAGAGCTCTTTGTTTACTCAGTTCCAATATCATTCTATAACACCTGGCTTAAACAATTACCATTATTCATTCCTATCAGAAGTACTAAATACATTTCTTTAGAAGAGAGCACATTTCTGGAATTGCAGTGAAATTAAGAATAAACAAAATGTTAAAAGTGACCTCACAATAAATAACATTTTAAAAGTTACATTTCCTCTAAACAATTTTAAATTTATAATTACCTGCAATTCTTATAGATTGTATTTAGCACACGAATTTAATTTAATAAGACATTTTCAGAAATAGAGGACACAGTAAATTGACATTTGGTGTAAAAACTAAATCAAATTCATTGTCGCTGAGTGGATTCTGATACATGGTGATCTTTTAGGACAGAGTAGAACAGTTTCCAAGGAGCACCTAGTGGGTTGGAGTGTTTAACCACTACACCATCAGGGTTTCCATTTTAGTGTAAGTGATTTTCAAAATGATTAATCGTGTGTCCATGGAAAGGATTCCGATTGAGATTGTTAGGCAAATATATATGTCTACCCACAAATAGAATAATTTTCCTATTGTATTTTAATAATTTAGTGTTGTTTGCTAGAAACCATGTTGTTTTTGTTACATGCTATGGAGTTGGCTCCAACTAATAGCCACTCCATGTACAAAAAAAGGAATCCCGCCTGGTACTGTGGACACTGCCAGAATCTGTCCCATGCTTCAGCCCATTGTCACAGTCACTGTGACAATCTGTCTTGTTAAGGGGCTTCCTCTCCTTCACAGATTGTCTACTTTACTAAGCACAATGTCCTTCAGGACTGATTCTTCCTGATAACATGTCAAAGTATGTAAGATGAAGTCACACCATAATTCAAAGGCCCCAATTCTTTGGTCTTCCTTATTCATTACCCAGCTTTCACATGCATATGAGGTGATTGAAAACACCGTGGACCATGGCTTAGAGTAGGCACATGTTAGTCTTCAAGGTGGTATCTTTGCTTTTTAACACTTCAGAGTGGTCCCTTGCAGCAGACTTTCCTAATGCAATGCGTCTTTGATTTCTCGACTGCTGCTTGCATGAGTGTGGATGGTGGATCCAAGTGAAATGAAATCCTTGACAACTTCTATCTTTTATATGTTTATCATTATGCTGCTTGTTGGTCTAGTTGTGAGGAATTTCCTTGATGGTGAATTGTTGAGGTGGTAAGGTATGATCCATATTGAAGCCTGTGGTCTTTGATTTTGTTAGTAAGTGCCTCAAGTTCTCTTTCAACAAGCAAGGTTGTGTCATAAGCCTAATGAAAGTTGTTAATGAGTCTTTGTCCTATTTTCATGCCCTGCTCTTCTTTATAGGCTTCAGCTTCTTGGATTATTTGCTCAGCATACAGATTGAGTAGGTATGGTGAAATGAGACAACCCTGAGGCACACCTTTCCTGACTTTAAACCATACAGTATCATCTTGTTCTTCTCAAATGACTACCTCATGATTTATGTATCAGTTCCTCATGAGCACGGTTAAGTGTTTTGGAATTCCAAATCCTTGCATTGTTATCCATGATTTGTTATGATCAACATAGTGAAATGCTTTTGCATAGTTAATAAAACATAAGTAAACATTCTTCTAGTATTCTTTGCTTTCAGCTCAGATCCATCTGACATCAGCAATGATGTTCTTGCTTCTATATCCTCTGCTAAATCCAGCTTGAATTTCTGGCAGTTTCCTGTTGCTTTACTACTGCGGTTTCTTTAGAATGATCTTTAGTGAAATTTTACTTTTGTGTGTCATATTAATGATATTGTTTGATAATTGCCACATTCAATTGCATTTCCCTTCTTGATAACAGGCATAAATATCTCTTCCAGTCGTTTGGCCAGGTAGCTCTCTTCCAAATTTCTTGGCATAGACTAACGACCACTTTCAGTGCTGTATTAGTTTGTTGAAATATCTCAGTTGATATTGCATCAATTCCTGGAGACTTGTTTTTCATCAGTGCTTTTAGAGCAGCTTTGACTTGTCCAGCCAAACCTCCACACATTTTTTGGGGAACACAATTCAGTCCACAACAAGTAGCAAGTTGATGTGGACTCATAATGGAATAGTTCGATGCACAGAGGGATAGTATTGAAAAAGCACAGGACTATCAAAATAGAGGTATCAAAGCAAGCAAATAAAAGTTAAGGAGTAGCACGGTACTCTGGAAGTGCTGTTATTTGGTACGATAAACTGATAATGGTTAGCAAAAACTCACTGGAGCTTACAGTAGCTGAATATCCTCAAGCATAGGCAACACTAGACACATTCCCTAGGGTATTGGGAAATAGACAGATATCAATTAAGGGAACATCTATTCTATTTCAAAACTAAAATGAATTTATATTACAGTACTTATTAATTTACCTGATGGATGGATATTTTGGCAAGTGCCAAAAAATTGAAACTGTCCAAGTATTATCCCTTATTTATGTCCTCCTGAGGCTGCTACCTAAAAATTAAAAGGCAAGAAATTCTCCTCTCAGATTTTCAGTGTTCTAAGTATTCTCAAAAGTTTATCAGGATTGATCAGTAGTCCTTGTATTTTACTTAGAACTTATCCGGTCATTTGTCAGGGATGCATGTGTGTCTTAACTGTTGACTTACAGGAAGGGTTTTGCACTGGAGAAGCACCTTATTTCCTCCTGCACTTCAAAAATAAATTATTAATACCACAATTTCCCCTTCACTTTGAGACCTTAAGTCAACAAGTACCCAAATAATCACATTAAAGTTTTAAGGGAAAGAAAAGGCCTTACCCTTTACAACAAATCAGCAAATGACCTAAAGTGATTTTAAAGGTCATAAAAATACAACAAAATATCTTAAACATATAGGTTATAGCATTCTGATTTTTTACTATAAAGCATATTTCTGGAAGAGGAAAGAAAGTTGCAGCTTTCTTTTAATTACTTCCAAGCAGACACAATAAAACCTGTAATGGATCTACGGAACCAACTGGAAACACAATGCCAGTGTTACTTGTAAACGTATCCCTAACAGTTTGCAATTTACTTATTCTGTTTAACATATTTTTCCTTTTAAAATGCGAAGCACAGCACAAAAGTACATGTGCCTCATATATCTTCATTTGAGAAACTATTAATACAATGAATATGTGCATTTTTCATCTTCTTTAGGTGATAAAATATTACCATTCTTCAAATGCCCCCTCTGTGCTACTCTGTTCATATTCTGACTCTCCTGTCCCATCCCTAAATTGTCTATTACTCCTCTATCTATTTAAAATGTGTGAATTTCTAAAAATGTAGCAGTTTTGTGTGTTTTTTCCCTTACACAAATGAATCTTAAAAAAATAAATTATTCTCTCCTGTGCCTTGTTTGTTGTGGTTGTTTAGCCGTCTGAGATTTGACGAGTTGACGTACTTAGCAGTGGTTCATTTTTTTTTCACAGTTCTTCACTGTCCTGCAGTACAAATATAATGCCACTTATGTCTGTTGAGTGACATTTAAGTTGTTTAGTATGTTTTCCTCTTTGCCATACTCTTGCAGACATTCTTAAACTTTTTTCTTTTTCTGAGTCAAATGTAAGAAATTCCTTATATAGGAGTATTTATCAGGCAGGATGGACTAGGTTGTACTATGGTACCAAAATCCAAACCACTGGGTTGAGTCTAACTCATAGCAATCCTATAGGACAGAGTAGAGCTGTCTCATAGAGTTTCCAAGGAATAGCTGGTAGATTTCAACTGCTGACCTTTTGCTTAGCTACTGAGCTCTTACCACTGCACCACCAGGGCTCCTGTGCCGTGGTTACAACCCCCAAGTCTTAAAGTTTCCATAATGAAATTTTATCTCTCATTTACACTAAATGTCCAACCTGGGGAGTTGTGTTGACCACATTTTCAAGACGCTGAGACCAAATGAGAGGAACATGGTGAATGCAACAATATCTTTTCTCTTGTGGTTTTCTCATGGAAGTAACACACTGCACTTCTGCTCAAATGTCCCTGGCTGAAATAGGTCACTTATGGTACCTAACTTTAAAGAAAATAGGCAGATATAATCTTGTTATAAAGCTGAAACAGAATCAGAAAGATTTAAATTGCACTAATAACTACTGCATGTTCTTACAAGTAGAAACATTGGGTCATTAAATATATGCCTGTTTAACTTCTACAAATATTAACCTGATAATATCAGATTGTTTTCCAAAACAGTAACAATTTACCCCCAAATCAGATGAGTGTCACCCTCCTTCTTCTATACTCTTAGCAACATTATGTCTTAGTAAGTTCTTAATTTTGTCAAGTGTATGTGTGGATGAAATTGCATTTTATTGTGATTTTAATTTGCATTTCACAAAATACTAATGTAATTGCATGTTTTTTTATATATTATTAGCCATTTTTATTTTTACGCAAAATGCCTTTACCATTTTTATATTTGGTCTCACTATCTATTGCTGGCATCTATTATAAAATTCTGTGAGAATGTTAATACTCACAAAATAACAACAAAAGGTATGTATTCAAATATGTAGATTATAACCTTCCATTTTGTAATACATTATGTCCTCAGTTTTGATATGATTTTTGGCTTTTCCTTAAGTATCAGCAAACTCAGTCAGTTCATGTTTTACATTTTCCTGTGGTACATATCTTAAAACTTAACTCAGGCCATAGTGTTTTTTTACAGTTTTCTTTGTTTTCTGTGTCACTGTGTTTCTTTTTCTTTTTCTTTGTAGGGGGAAGGGATGAATAAACTAAAATTATGTATACATACACACACACATGCTTCCATTGTTACAAGATTCTACTTCTAAGACATTTATCTCCTGTATTCTGTTTTCTGATCATATCCCAACCCTTCTGATCTAAGAATGACTAGCCTACTCTGAAGCACATTTTTTATACCTCTGTGATATATTCTTCTGAATAGCTTACCATTTTACCTTCTTCCTTGTACATTGCTCATTCACTTGACATTTTCTAAGTTCTTGACCTGCTGACACAGATTACTTAGCTATACTTTACCTGCATCATTTGATATGTACAACTACCTTCTCTCTTTTCTATTTTCTATTCTTCCTTTACTGAATCTCTTTAATATTTATAGAGATATAGTTACACAGAAAGCAATAGAAAGATCCCTGTACTATTTCCTCATCACTGACAAAACAAAATGATTCTAATTTCAGAATGACTGCTTTTATTATTTCATATTACAGCCATAATTTGGCTTTTGCCTCATTTTTTCATTTCTTTCCACACTGTTACATTGCATTTTATAAAATTCCTGCAGCCTCAGTAAGGGGAAGTTAAAACACCAGAAAGAAACTCACAAATTTTCTCAGTTTATTGAAATAAATATCTACAAAAATAATGGTATCATAAAGTGTGTGGCTGATAGACATTCTATTCTATTTTATTTGAATTAAAATAACTGATAGTTATAGGTTATTTTTCTTAGACAGTAATATTAACCCTATTATTCTGCCTCCAATTTCATCTTTTATACATATAATGTTACATATGTTTTAGAGAAATGACTTGAGAAGTATCACCCTTTGTCATTCTGATAAAAATTTTAAAAACTATTGTTTTCTATTCTAACCAAAAATTTAAATAAAAATTATTATGTTTTATACTATTTAAAAAAATAAGTTTATGCACTTGTGCATTTAGGGTTAAGATACCAATTATTCAAGACAGTGCTAGGAAATATCTGTTTCATAATGTTTATATTTAGTCTTTATGCTTAGATAATGTAGTATGCTTAAAGAATCCCTTATAACAAAAGTTGAAGAATAATTTGATAAAGTCTGTTCAGTTGATTTTTCATAAAATTATTTTTAGTAAGCCCATCTTAGAAATTAAAGGGTCAACAGTTCAAATCCATCAAGCACTCCTTGGAATCTCTCTGGGGCAGTTCTACTGTGTCCTATAGGGTTGCTATGAGTCATAACCAAATCAAACACACTTAATAACAGAAATTCTCAGAGGGAAACAGGTCAGAAATGTACCTACTTGAAGTTATGGGTATTTTCTACTCCATTCTGCCAGTTCTGCCCCAGCATCATGTGAAATATGTATTGTTTAAAAAATATCTTTACCCAGTGATGTCAGTTCTCATAAGGACATTGAGAAGCGGCTGTCTTTTGGAGGGCCAAAAGGTCTACATTTGTTACCTGTTTCTTCCCCTATGTTAGTTTTTGTTTTGAGCTTGGAAGCAAGTCATTGCACCTTCTCCTCTGAAACCTAGTGGTTTGTCTAAACAAACAACAGGGCTAAAAAGATGTAATTTTGCTCTGGTACTCCCTTGTGCCACTTTCCTCCTGTGTGGGCTATCTGGCAGGAAAACTTGCATTGCACTCTGTACAGTGACAGGTACAACCTCTAGAATATAAAACCAGGTGGGGGAGGTGCTGAAGGTCCTTCATCCATGTTGCAAACAGAGGGGCACCAGTGGAAATCTTTCATTCTGCCCAGACAGTATTGAGCTGTGGAGGACTGCTCATGATGGAACTTTTCCTGTTGTACACTGTCTGTCGTCTGTGAGTCATTAAAGTGACTTTCACTCTTGCTAACACTGTGTACCTCTCTTGTGTATATGACTTGATTAGGACATATAGACATAAAACCCAAGAGGGGCTTGGTTTCACTGGGTAGATTTGTAATCTAAGTACTCTGGTAGCTACTTGGAATCTGGAGACAGACTTTGAGGTAACCTGTATATGCAACATACACATAGACACACACACACATATTTGTTACACTATTTAAGAAAATAAGTTAATGCGTTTATACACCAGAGAGCAAGGCAGACAAAATTTCTCATAGATTTAACCTTATGAAACTTAAGGAAACTCACCCTTCTCAGGTATCTAGAATATGTTTTCTTGATAGGTATTTGTTTCATAAATTTACATTGTGTTATAAATATTGGCTTGGCTATAAATATATTGACTTTACTGTTAGTTTATTGATTGGGGCTATTTCAGTGGCAAGTAAAAAAAAACTGATACCACCTGACTTAAACTGAAAGGAATTTTTTAAATAATAGCAACTCATCTGAGAATTTACTGTGAGTTTGGTATGTTGTAGCAATCACGCATTCAACAAATATTTCTTGAGGGCCTAGCATTTGGGAGGAGGTCTCTTCTAGGTGCTTGAAATATAGCAGTGAACAACAGGTGGACGTCCTTCCGCACCTCCGACAATCATTGAGTTTATATGCTATTCAGTGAAATTTGCCAGAATAATAAATAGGAAATACCTGGTAGGTTACATGTTAAAAAGTGCATTGGAGAAGATAAATGCTAAAAGGAGAATAGAGATTGCTGGAGTAGAATGGACGGTCAGTGAGAAAGTGATGTTTGAGCAGACTTGATTGAGTTGAGGGAATAAAGCACTGAACGTTGACAGAAGAGCACCTGTAAGAGCAGAGAGAGAGAAGGAGAAGTAGAAATTGATGTTGATGAGACAAGAGGTGGACTGGAGAAGACTGAAGGAAGCTGAGGTCATACAAGGCAGCAGTTCTCAGCTCTATCAGATTTAACGTACCTTTATAGTAGCTAAAAATGAAAATAGAACTGTATTGGCAAATCAGATCCTGCAACGGAATGCATTTCCTGAGTAGTTAGCGTCACTTGTTAAATTACCAAAAAGAACTAAGTTTCCATAAGTATCTTGACAATCATATTCCTGAAAAATTCAGTGTATATTAAAACTATTAGAAAAGTATTTTGGCTACATGCAAAATAGATTTTATATCTAAAATAAAAAATAATATTTTTAAATTTTGTGAAATCATTCTACATTTGAAATTTGTGGAGGGAAAAGTCAACCTTCAAGAATACAGCACGTTGTGGAAATTCTGGGATCCCTATCTGTAGCTCAACAAATCTGAGTGGAAGCCATTCTCCCTTCCCCACCTCACTGTGATCATTAAAATTCTTACATATTTTTCTGAAACGTATCCCTGGAGGACAGTTACCAGAAGTATAGGCCCTTAAAAGAAATCTGAATTTTAGTATTCCCTGGTGTATCTTAAAAGGATTTCTCTGGCTGCTATCTAGTGTTCCTATGAGTTGTGATCAACTCAACAGCTGTGGGCTATATTAAGAGTAGGGTAAGAAAAGGCAGGGTGACCAGGTCCAAGGCTACTGCTGTGGTCTACAAGTCAGGGATCATGACTGCTTATAGCAGGACAGTAGAGATGGAGGAGCTGAGAAGTGGTCGAATTTCAGATATGTGTTATAGGAAATCCTGGTTACGTAGCACTTAGATGCTACCTCTGCTAACCATGAGGTCGGCAGTTTGAATCTGCCAGGTGCTCCTTGGAAACTCTATGGGGCAGTTCTACTCTGTCCTATAACGTTGCTATGAGTCAGAATCAATTTGACAGCAGTGGGTTTGTTTTGTTTTGTTATTAAATGTAAATTTATGGGATGTACTGGTGAATTGCACTCAAAGAATGAGAAAAGAGAAGTGAAATATGATGTTAAGTATTTTTCAATTTCACTTTTAAATTTTGACCTATATAACCAAAAGACTAGAATTATCATTTATTGTAATTGAGTGCTTCCAAACAGTTTATTGGAAGAAAATCAGAGTTCAGTTTCCATTAGGCCATGTGATTCTCTCAACAGGAGGCTATCACTATTCCTACTTTCTTCCAACCGTTATTCCTGAACCGAGGTATAATAATTTAGTGACAGTACTACAGTCATACAGTGGTAAAGTCCAGGACACAAATGTAGAATTTAGCACATAATTTTAAGCCCTGTGTAGCCTGACTTTCAGTGTATTACATAATTTTATTGGAAACAAAAAATTCTATGCAGAAAGTAGTCTTCAGACATAGCTGAACTAAGAGGCTCAAATGATAGCATCAAAATACGGTCTTACTCTCTCTTTTTTTTCCTCATTTTACCTTTCTTTTCTAATGGCTCATTTTCCAGGTAGGTGTCACTTGATGGCACCAAGCTGGCTGCCATAAGATCAGGCTTGATTTAAGAAACTAGGGTTATCATTCAAAAATAAAATGATGGATGAAGACAGATTGAAATAAGAGATGTCCATTAAGAGACATCATGAAAAAAGAAACCCAAAGATGAGTTCATGGGTCCAAAATTCAAGCTTAGTCTCAGTCTGCACTCTATTTCTATAATAATAGCTATACTTCTGTGTAAACTTCTAAAAAAATAACAAATGGAGTAAATGTTGACATTTGGATTGTCATACAATATATCCAACATTAAAAGTTATGGAATGTACACACATTAAAAAAAAATGAAGTTTGTACTCCAGTAACTAACACATAGTAGGAATTTAAAAAGTATTTGTTGAATTTATAAATGTGTAGATTAACACATTCTGATTGGATTCATTGTCTTTTTAAAACACATTAGGGAGACTGTTTTGGGTCTTCTCAAGCAAATCTAAGCTTTAGATATTTGAGCAGTGCATGGCTTAAAACTGTAAATGATGTGTATAGAACAGAATTTAGGCAAGAAATGCTTGTGATACCCTGAACTCAAATAGGCTGCGTTCTCATAATCACAAGGCCCCATTGAAAGGTCAGTAATAAAAGTGGTGCAGCAAAGGGTTTTGAAGGCTGTGTGCATTTTAGTTATAGAGAATGGGCATGTATTTCTTTCTTTTACTGTTTTCTTCCATATGGTAATGTTTCATAAAAATGTTCTCATACCAGGATAAATGCACCTGGTAGTTGTTAGATGATTACATAAGCATGATCTAAAATCTTTCAAATGTTTGCATGTAATGCAGTTTACATTCTGTTTAAATGCTGAGGCTTGAATAAAACTCTTCTCACTCTCAACCCAGGTATCTTATTTTCAATGCCCACAAGCAAAATTCAGCAACTGCTGTAAAAGTTTTAGTTGGAGATATATTGAACCATCTGTTCCATTTTCTCCTTCATACTTGGAGATAAGTAACCCCTGGCATCAGCAACAACTACAACAGCTGCGATTTTGCTTATAGTAGGCTAGTTATACTATCAAGTTTCCAAAATTCTATGGCATCAATATCTCCCAAGGCCAAATGCATTTAAACCAAGGTCATTAGACTGATCTCTGAGCATAGGCAAAAATAATAGTTTAGGACCTGATAATCCAGTTGTATACACATCACCTTATGTTGTGACTTTCAAATACTGAAAATTGATTTTATGCTTCAAACTGGAAGCTTCAAACTGAATAACATAGTAATTATTAAATGTGGATAATTAAATCAGATGTTGCCCAAGAATATCTCCTTCAGTTTGTGATGTGTTTGTAGCAAGCATAAATTTCATTACTTATGTCTCCAAATCACAACATCTGCTGCATGCCACTGCCCATTTAACTTTCTGTAAATTCAGTCAAAACCATGGTCTGTGGAGTCTTCAGAGTTTTAGATAATAAGCAACACTTGGTCTTGAGTTCAGTTCCAACACCACTTGTCCAAATCCATATGGCTTTGTGCAGCTGAATATTTCTACTACTTATGTCAACCTTAAGAACACACTCGCTCTTCTGTGTCTCTCAGAGCTTTCAGTGTCCTGCCCTACCTGTCCTCCCTGTTTGTCCACCTCAACCCCTTTTCCTCTGCCACTCCTTAAGGGGTCTTTCCATCTAAGCTTTCATAGGACAGGTACTTGTGTCACAGGTGGATAGTTTCACTAAACCTGACCTATTTTCCCACAAACTGCTTTCAAACTTGGGTGTAACGAGTCAGTCCTCTGACAACCTGGACTTATTCCTTTCAAAATAAAAGTATGGTGGAATCTCTCTCTTGGAAGTAGTGAAAGAGTTCATTTATTTGTCTATTTCATTTGTTTTGGTTTTTAAAACTTATTCAGAATGACCAACTCTCTTCTAGTGACAGACAAGTGTCCACCACTTTTGTTGCTGGTGGTGTCCTCTTGCCTTAGTACAAAGCAAACTGTTTCTTTGTTTATAGATGCACTCACAACACAGAGAAAAAATAAAAATGTTTCAGAAAAACCTTTTATTTCAAAAGACATGTTTCATGTTGAGAGGCATTTTATCTACTAAATCCTGTGGAATGGGTTTCTTGTGAGTAGAGTTGTGTAATAAGTTACATAGTGGGTTATTTTATCTGTGAATTACTTGAGTTCCCCTTTTTGCTATGAATTCTTTAATCATTAAGCTGTAACTTTAAGAATCACAACTAATTTTACTAAATTCTGGAATGATGTTTGCATTGATAGCTCAGTGCCAGCACTGAATACAGTTTCTAGACATTTATTTTCCAGTATACAAAGCTCAGAGAATCAGAGCAGGATTCACCATACTGTAAGAATATCTCACAGAATGAGTAAAAGGCAAATATACTATACTTTAACTATTTTTCCATAAAGACAGGAAAACAACTTTTAGGTTTTCAGAATTCATCTCTAGCCAGGGATTAGGACAAACTTGAAAATATTGTACTACTAGATAAGACTTCTATGAAAGCTCCTATGCTAGAGACATTTAAAATCTTGCCTGAAAAATATGCCATAGACGTGTTCTAATCCTGCAAACTGAAATGAGTAGCAAAGCTCATCTCTCATTCTCTGACCCTTCTGGAAAAGAGGACAAACAAGCTTACCAAGTAACTAGAAAATACTGAACAGCTGAGATCAGTGTCAATTTAGCCCAATTATTTGAACGTATGACCAATGAAAATATAATAGAACACACAGAAATATTTATCAATGATATGAACCCAGTTTAAAGAAGGAGGGACAGCTTATTTAAACTTATATTTTTCATGATGGAAGTTCCAAAGGTTCTGAATATTCACAGGACCTAGTCTCCTGCTGAAGGCTGCTTTCTCAGTCTCAGACATAAATCTAACAGTTTTAGCAGGTTAACATACACATTTATGATTGAAGTATCATATCATCTTTGAGCCTCCTGGACTAAAATTCTAGAAGTTAAAAACAGCACTCAATATTCTATTAAGTTTATTTTGTTTGTATCTTCCTAACTTATTGCTCCACTTAATTATCAGGGACACAGTGACCCTCTAGGACAGGGTAGAACTGCCCCTTAGGGTTTCCAGAGAATGGCTGGTAGATTTAAGCTGGCAGCCTTTTGGTTAGCAGTTAAGCTCTTAACCACAGCACCATCAGGGCTCCCAACGACATATTACTCCCCTATATATTATTTTTACAAGCATGGCAACTTTTACACAGAAATCTACCAGAGCAAAAGAACAAATTCAAGTTTATTCTCATAACTGTCAGAGAAAATTGTCAAAGGTCATTTGTACAAAAAAAAAAAAAAAAAAAACAAGTATTCATTACGCCCTGAGCCTCCTAAGCTGCCCCCGACAGATATTCTCCTGTGTCAGTTGAATTTATTTTAGCTCAGTATTTGAGGATGTGCAAGAAAAAAATATGGCTGTCTGCTTCCAGAAAGATTCCAGTGTTGGAATTAAATATTCACATAAATGCTTGGAAACCCTATGGCGTAGTTCTGGTGTGTACTTTAGGGTTGCTATGAGTCTGAACCGACTCAACAGAAACAGGTTTTGCTTTGTTTTTTATTTGAGGATGATGGCTGAAGTCTGAAGTCTAATGATGTACCTCATAGTAAAAGGAGAAGACAGTGTGGTTTCCAAAAATACAACAGCTTTTCATTCTTAAAGTAAAAACCTTCCTTCATTGCAAGGTTTTTTTTTGTTTTTTTATTTGACGTGTCATTATTTCTATTCATTCATCCATTTGTCGCATAAATGTAAATGTATTATTTAAGTGGCAAGCACAGTATGGGTTGCCATAGGTTAAGCAACAACATGATCTAGGACTATTGGTTATAAGAACTTGACAAACTAATTGGGGAAAGCAAGCATTTATATGAATATTTAATTCAAGATAATGCATATGTGTGCACACGTTCATGCTTGTGTATCATAACGGAGGTACAAATTCAATAATGTACAAATACACAAAACAGAAATCAATTTCACCTGTTTCAGAGAAAGTTTCTCAGAGGAAGCACTTATTAGCTACATCTTGAGGGGTTGAATTTTTATTTTGAAAAATAATGTAATGAAGTAATGAAGAATAAGAGAGATACGTAGTTAGAAGAAATTTCTGAGCCTCCCCAAGGCAGAAACAGTTGCACTTTTTATTTATTGTATTCTTAATAAACTGGCTGAAATACAGCAACCAATTGTCATGGTTTGTACTAGACTTTGGGATTTCCTAAGATGAAAGTCTCAGTAGTAAAACCAGGATAGTCCTGAGCAAACTACAATGGTTGTTCACACTACCCAAAATGAAAGTTTTTCCTGCCTTCTACTTCCTATAGCAGTACTATTTCCATTTTTACGTTATTTAATCTCCATCCAAACCTAGACTTGTTTTCACAAAATACTCTAGTAGTCCATTAAGCACAGAGTCCAAATGAATTGAAGAAGGATTTCTCTTTGGTGTGCTCTGAAAGAGCTTAATCTTCAGTCTTTTCATGGAGCAGGGTAACAATATATTATATTAAATTCTCCAGGGCAGAAAAAAAAAGGTACAGAAAGGTATAATATTAACAACAATAATAGTTAACACACCATATATGCTCATGACACTTACTTCTCCAGACGTGGCGTATTGACTTGTCTGTTCCCTACTCCTGCCCCCCAACAGGCAGCACATTCTTACATGACAAGAATCAGGATCTCTTTACCAGTGTCTATAGCACTACTTTCTTGAGGATATAGTAATTCCTTGAAACTTAAGTGTTTAATCAATGAATCCTGGTATACAAAATTTTAATACAATGCTCATGCTGTTTTAATAAGTTGCTCCATTAAGCTAACATTATGAAGCCCCAAGGAGGAAAATTTACAAAAACATAGATTTTATTTTTTTGTGTGGTACTTCTAGCAATAGATAACACATGGTAAATAAAACATATTTTCAAATTAGGAAGTATGATTTGGCATAGGAAGGTATATCTTTAGCAATACTGCGTCTGAGGATTCTCTTTGACCTTGGCCTGAAAAGAGAATTGAGACTTATAATTTAGCAAAAATGTCCTTAGTTCATTTTGTCAGCCTTGTCACTTTTAAATATAAAGTTTTGAAAAGTTGGTGCTTGTAAATCGTGATGGTGTATAACAACATTAAAGTGAAGTTATGAAAAATATTTATGTGGGCAAACAGGAACAATAACTCAGTGTAAAACAATTCTTATACTAAATAATGATAAAATGAAAGTGACATAAATGGCCTGAAAAGTAGTTGCTTACTATCTTTAGATCTATTAGCATTCTGGCAGGCTAAATAGAGGTGTTATGGATGAAATTTATTATAGAGCGATGCACAATCTGATCACCCAACAGGCAGAGCTACAAGAAGACCTAAGAGAAATCTACGGTTGAATTTCTTCTAAGTTGTATCGCCAAGCCAAAAGTATTAACAACCCAAAAAACCAATCCTGTTGCCATAGAGTCATTTCAATTCATAGTGACCCTGCAGGACAAAGTGAACTTCCCCATAGGGTGTCCAGGGCTGCAGTCTTTACAAGAGCAGACAGCCACATCTTTCTCTTGTGGAGCAGCTGGTGGTTTCAAGTCATCAATTTTTCAGTTAGCGATTGAGAGCTTAACCACTATACCACCAGCACTGGTTATTCATCTATGAAATGCTATTTTATAAACTTCACTTACTTTAATCTCACTTAAATATTTTTCTGACACTGCCAAAGTCAGCCAAGTGCCGTCATCCAACTCAGGATGCCATGAGTCCTGATACTACTCATTGCTTTTAAAACAACATCTGAGTGCATCATGGGTCAACCTCCAAAAAGAATCAAGAATATGCAATAGGAAATCATTTTACCCTTTAGGTAGTTAGAATACCATTACCACACTAAAGATCTCTGGCTGCCTCAAATCCTGAGTAAAATTGCAACACTACAAAGAATGTATATAATGATTCTAGAAATTACTGAGAGAGAGAGAGAGAGAGAGAGAGGTCTCCTCTTATCAAGTAAACAATGAATACCATTATGTATCACTCATTTTAATTGTTCTGCCATCTGAATGACAATTAGCACAGGTAGACAGCTTGTTGGTATGCTGGGTGTTTGTGAAGTGACAGCTGGTTGCTCCTCACTACTTTGTGCCAGTAAGAAGTTCCCCTGGAATTGACTAATACCTAATGGATTTATCTCTTTAATAAAACATGATACTTTGTCCTAGCAAAACTAAAAAAAAAAAAAAAAGTGCTACTAGAAATATTTCTCAAGTTGAAAATGTTGAGTCTAAACATTAAATAAAAGAGAAAGAGAGAGAAAGAGAACACATGTGGTGATTTTTGATGTAATAAAAAATGTTAGTTATACATAGCATTTCTTTTCTTCTTTTGAATAATCAATAATGACTTTAAATGAAAACTTCCCAGAAATGATATCCATTTTTGTATGACTTTTTCCTATATACTCTTTTGTAAGTGGGGAGGCTAACTCTGTTCATGTTTCTTAGGGGCACAACTGAAGAAATGTATTTTAAAAGAGAGAGATGACAGTTTTTATTTGGGCAAGGACAAAATAATCATAATAAAATTAAAACCTCTCTTATACATTTCTTTATTCAGTTAACCAAAATTTATTGAACATGCTTCAGGTAGAAGTGTAAGAAAGGTCAAAATGATGCATCAAAACTATAGTTCCTAAAATGTCACAGTAAATGAACAAACAGCTATAATACAATGCTAACAAACTTCTAAAATGTGCTAGAAAACCAAAAGGTATGGCCAATTAACTCTAAAAGTTTACATACTGGTGAATACTTTACGGAAAAGAAAGTAAAAGAGATGAGTCATCTAAGACATTTTCCTGGATAAACAGCAAGGGAGGAGAGTTATGGGCAATGGCCATGGAATTTGTAACATTTTCATGGGAGCACAAATAGCATTAAAAGAACTGTTAGAAAAATCTGTCTTTAGCATTGACTAAATAATCCACTGAGCTTAACTTTTTCATCTTCTCTGATAGTGAAACAAAACTTGCTGCCACTTGGAAGTTCAAACTGAAGCTGAAGAAAATTAAAACAGGTGAACAAGAGCCAAAGTAGAAGTCTGAGTATATTACATCTGAATTTAGAGGTTATCTCAAGAATAGCTTTGCTGCTTTGAACACTAATGGTCAAAGACCAGACAAGGTATTGAAAGACATCACTTATGGAGAAAGCAAAAAGGCATTAAACTGACAGAAAAAAATAAAAAAAAGAGAGACCAAAATGGATGTCAGATGAGACTGAAACTTACTCTTGAGTACAGAATAACTAAAGTGAATAAAAGGAATGAAGTAAAAGAGTGGAACAGAAGGTTTCAAAGGACAGTTCAAGAAAACAAAGTGCTATAATCAAAAGTCAGGAGGGTGGGGCCAAGATGGAGTATTAGACACATGTCTCCTCAATACCCTCTTAGAGCTCAGGACTGGAGTGACAACTGAATGGAGCAGTGTGACCATCTGGGGAGCCCTAGGACCTGGCATAGGGTTGTCTGATTTGACTAGGCACCAGTAAAGGCATAAATATCTCTCTCAAAGACAAGGCAGCAGCTACTGAGTCCTGCTTCTGCTGACTCACTGTTTCAGAGGACTGCAGGTACTGACACTTTTGTGTTATCTGGGAGATGGGTGCTGGGTATGAGCTGGCAAATACATCAAACTACAGTGCTTAAGTAAACAACATATAATGCAACAGAGAGACTGGGCATGGGATAGCCACATATTGAGAGCCCAGATACTGCCTGAGGGCGCCACTTCCCTTTCACCCTCTCTTTTCTGAGCTGTGCCATGTAGTCTGCTGTCTCATGGTAGGCAGGGAAGCACAGTGAGGATGCCATATTGATTGTCTGTGAGGCAGAGTCACTCAGCCAAAGACCTTAGCTGGCCTGATTCTCAAGCAGACTGACAGCTCCTGTCTGGCAAGTGCTTCTGAAGCAGAAAAGCTGTGTTTCAAATGATTTGTGTCTAGAATTATGGGTGAGGCCTTGCAGAGGATGGCAGCAAAGACCATAACACTTTGTTACCCTGAAACACATCATAGCACCTGGGGGAGGCCTATGAGGTGCTTTTGTTGTCAATAGGAAGATGGGGCCTGCCACACATGAGGGCCTTACTGACTTTGGCAGCTGTTGGACATCGCCTTGCTTATCAGTAAAGTATTTTTATAAAATGAGACCACCTGGAGAATTGACTGCTGAGAGGCCCCATGGCATGTCCTCTACCTTTCACTGATCCACATCACAGGGTCAGCTGAAGGCCCTCAGTGACTACATAAGTAGGGCACCATCTTTGCCAGCCAGGAGCAGAGCCTGCCATCCCAGAGGGTCCACTTGGGGCCAATCACTAGAGTACACAGAGATGGTTGATGATCAACTCCTCTCTCAGAACAATGCCTTAGCTCCTGTTGAAGTAACACCAGAGAAATCAAGTAGCTTCTAGGTGACATGCAGACAACAATCTGTAGCTAACTATTTAAAGAAGTATTCCACCATGGCTCCATAAAATTCTGAAAATAAAGAATCAAAACACTCTCCAGATGGAGAAGCATTTCTGAAACTACCAGAGGTCAACTACAAAAGAACTATATACAGAGTCCTTCTAGAGATTAAACCAAAAGCAGCAGAACAAAATGAAAAATGAAGTAAGCTATTTGAACAGAAAGAACATCAAAAATCTGAAATCCAGCATAGCAATAACAGAGTTACAGAATTAGACAATTCAATCCAAAGCCGAAAGAACAGAATTAAAGAGATAGAAGTCAGACTTAGTGATCTTGAGGAGACAGCAATTGACACCAGCCTTTATGAGGAGAAATCAAAGACAAGAAATAAGAAGAATGAAGAAGTATTAAGAAGCACGTGGGACTCCATTATGAAGAATAATCAATGAATAAGTGGAGTTTCCGAACAAGGAGGGATAAATGAAAATTCAGAAAGCATTGTTGTAGAATTCCTTACAAAAAACTTTCCTGAAAATGAAAAGAGAGAACATGGATACTCAAGACATGTAGCGAATGCCACAAAAACCAGACACCAAAAGAAAGACACTAAGACATATCGTAATCAAGCTTGATAAAATGAAACAAACATTCTCTTAAAAGGCAGTGAGGCTCAAAGCAAAGTTAACATTCAGAGGGAAGCCCTGCAGGCTTTTGTCTGATTTATCAGCAGAAATGATGTTGGCAAGAAGGCAGTGAGATGACACAATCAAAGCCTTGAATGAGAAAAACTTCCAACCAAGAATTATATATCTCATAAAATTATCTCTCAAATATGATGGTGAAATTAAGACATTTGCAGATAAACAGAGGCTTAGAGACTTTGTAAGAACCAAACCAAAACTACAAGAAATACTGAAAGGAGCTCTTTGCTTAGAAAAACAGAAATATTAAGTATATATTTAAGGAGGTAATGTATTACACAGCATGCATAATCCTACTTAGTGAAGTCAATAGGCTCAATCAAAACTACAATATTAAAAGAAGATAACCAGTAATCATAACACAAATTATATGACATCATCACACTAAAAACAGGGATATATTACTGTAGTTATAACCTTTTCACATGGAGAGGAAATTAAAAAGACATGCAGAAGTTAAAGTCTGGTTTAAACTTAGGAACTTTGCCACAAAGCAAATTAACAACATGACATATCAAGACAAGAAGCATAATACAGGAGTCTCAACAAACACAAAACCAACACTGAAAAGATGATAAGTCAACCCATAAGGAGGAGTAATCCAGAACAGAAAATTAAAAACAACATAGAAAACATCAACAATACAAAAATAAATGCATCAAAATAACATCACTAAACACATATCTATCAGTAATTACACTGCATGTAAAAGGACAGCACCCTCCAATAAAGAGACAATGAGTGACATTATGGATGAAAAGACACGACCTGCCTACATATTGTTTATAAGAAACACCCCTAAGACTCAAAGATATGAACAAACTGAAAATAAAAGGATGAAAAAATAAAAACCAAGCCAACAATGTACAAAGAAGAACAGGTACAGCAATAGTAATCTCAGATAAAATAAATTTTAATGTGAAATCTACCACCATGGACAAGAATGGTCACTATTTATTGCTGAATGGTTCAATAAATAATCAGGACATAATGATACTACATATTTACACATCCAATAACAGAACATCTAAATGTATCATAAACAAAAACAAAAAACACTGATAATACTTCAAAATGAGATAGATCACTCCATAGGAATAGTTGGAGACTTCAACACTCCACTTTCAATAATCAACAGATCATCCAGAAAAAAACTCAGTAAAGATACAGAAGATCTTTTGCAACTGTTAACCAACTAGACCTTATTGACACATATGGAATGTTTTACCCATCAAAAGATAAATACATCTTCTTCTCTAACTCACATGGAACATTTTCCAGAATAAATCATGTGTTAGGACATAAAGCAAGTCTCAATAAAATCCATGCCATTGAATTATTGCAAAGCATCTTCTCAGACCATAGAGCCATAAAAGCTGAAATCAATACAAGGAAAAACATAGGTAGAAATTTGAACTCATGGAAAATGAACAACACCTTGCTCAAAATTCCATGGGTTATAGAAGAAATCAAAGACAAAATATAGAAATTTATGGAAGCAAATGAGAATGAAAACATCCCACCAGAACCTATGGGATACAGCAAAAGCAGTACTCAGAAGTCAATTTATCTATATAAATGTACATATCTGGAGTGAAGACAGGGCTCAAACCAAAGAATTAACCTTACAGCTTGACTCAGTAGGAAGACAGCAACAGAGGTACCCCTCAGGCACCAGAAGAAATCAGATAATAAAGATTAGAGCACAACTAAATGAATTAGAGAATAGAAGAACAATTGAAAAAATTAACAAAACCAAAGGGTGGTTCTTTGGAAAGTTCAACAAAACTGATAAGCCATTGGCTAAACTTGCTGAAGAAAAACAGGAGAGAAAACAAATAACCCTAATAAGAAATGAGATGGGGGATGTCATAACAGACCCAACTGAATTTAGAAGTATCATTACAGAATACAATGAAAAACTGTACTCTAAAAGACTTGAAAACGTAGTGGAAATGGACAAATTTCTATACTCATATCACCTACCAAAATTATCACAAGGAGAAATAGAACAATTTAATAAACCCATCACAAAGGAAGAGATTGAAAAGTCATCAAAAACCTACCAACCAAAAAAAGTCTTGGCCCAGACGGTTTAACCAGAGAATTCTACCAAACTTTTAAAGAAGAGTTAACTGAAACACTACTAAGGGCTATTTCACAGCATAGAAAGGGATGGAATACACCCAAATTCATTCTATGAAGCCAGCATAACCCTGATACCAAAGTTTGGAAAAAACCAACAAAAAGAGAAAATTACAGACCATTATCACTCATGAACCTCAATGCAAAAATTTTAAACAAAATGCTAGCCAACAGAATTCAACAAATATCAAAAAAATAATACATCATAACCAAGTGGGATTCATGCCAGGCATACAAGACTGGTTCACCATCAGAAAAACAGTTAAAGTGATCAACCACATAAATAGTACAAAGGATAAAAATCATCTGATTTTGTCAATTGCTAGAGAAAAGACATTTACCAAAGTCCAACAACTATTCATGCTAAAAACTCTCAGCCCTCAGCAAAATAAGAATAGAGGGGAAATTTCTGAACACCATAAGGGGCATCTATGCAAACCCAACTGTCTTCATCATCCTGAATGGAGAGAGACTAAAAGTATTCCCCCCAAGAATGAGAACTAGACAAGGATGCCCACTTTCACCACTTGTGTTCAGTATTGTACTTGAGGTACTCAGTAGAGCAATTGGACAAGGAAAAGAAATAAAGGGCATTTGCACTGGCAAAGAGTAAGTAAAAATTTCCCTATTTGCAGATGATACAATTTTATGTGCAGAGAATCCTAGAGAATCCATAAGTAAACTATTAGAACTAATAGAAGAGTTCAGTAAAGTATCAGGATGTAAGACAAACATAAGCAAATCAGTAGGATTTCTTTATACCAACAAAAAGATCACCAAAGAAGAATTCACTGAATCAATACCATTTACTACAGCTCCTAAGAAGATAAAAGACCTAGGAATAAATATAACTAGAGAAATAAGAGACCCATACAAAGACAACTACAAGACCTTACTGCAAGAAACCAAGAGAGACTTACATAAAAGGAGAAACCTTCTCTGCTCATGGATAGGAAGACTTAACATTGTGAAAACATCTACTTTACTCAATGTGATCTACATATACAGTGCAGTCCTAATACAAATTCCAGTGACATTTTTTAATGAGATGGAGAAAAAAATCACCAACTTTGTTTGGAAAGAGAAGAAGCCCTGGATAAGCAAAACATTACTGAAGAACAGCAACACACTACCTGACCTTTGAAACTATTACACTGCCACATTAGTCAAATTAGCCTGGTACTGGTTGAAAAAGAGACCTGTAGACCAATGGAATAGAGTAGAGACCCCAGAGATGCCATTGTCCTCTTACAAACAGTTGATATTTGACAAACTCCTTAAGAATGTAAATTGGGCTAAAAACAGTCTCTTTAACAAATAGTGCTTGTAAAATTGGATATCCATCTGCAAAAAAACTAAAACAAGACTCATATCTCACACCTTACACAAAAACTAACTCAAAATGGATTAAAGACCTAACTAGCAAACCTAAAACGGTAAAGGTCTTGCAAGACAAAATAGGATCAATAGTGGAAGTTCTGGTACACAGTTTAGACAGACTTCAAAGTCTGACAAAGCACAATCAGCAGAATAGAAAATAGACAAATGGGAACTACTAAAAATCCAACACTTTCGCTTATCCATAGGTTTTATCAAAAGAGTTAAAAGACCACCTACAGAATGGGAAAAGATATTTGGCAACCACATGTCGAATTGACATCTGATCTCCATAATCTACAAGGTACTGCAAAATATCAACTAGAAAAAGTGATGAGCAAAGGAGATGGACAGCCAAAAGACACATGCGGAAATGCTCACAATCATCAGCCATCAGAGAAATACAAATCAAAACTACAGTGAGATACCATCTCACTCCAACAATGGTCATAATTCAAAAAACACAAAACAACAAATGCTGGAGAGGCTGTGAGAAGATGAGAACTCTCCTACACTGCTGGTGGGACTGCAAAATGGTACAAACTCTTTGGAAAGCAACCT
Source organism: Heterohyrax brucei (assembly GCA_028571685.1). NCBI lineage: Eukaryota > Metazoa > Chordata > Mammalia > Hyracoidea > Procaviidae > Heterohyrax > Heterohyrax brucei. The sequence goes on from CM053146.1 coordinate 95,865,322, forward strand.
GGGGCTTCCTTAAAAAGCTAGAAAGATACACCATTTGATCCAGTAATCCCACTGTTCAGAATTTATCCACAGAAACAAAGGCTGCACAGTCCACAGTAGCATGGAATCAACCTAGATGCCTATCAACAGGCAAATGGATAAACAAACTATGGTACATATATATCTTCAGTGGAACACTATGCAATGATAAAGAACAATGATGATTTTAGGAAACATCTCATAACCTGGTCTCAGTTGGAAGACATTATTCTGAACAAAATCAGTCAGTGGCAGGACAAATATTGTATGAGACTCTTGCTGTAAGGACTTAAAAATAGACTTACGTACAGAAGAAAAGCCTCTTTGATGGCTGCAAGGGTGGGGAGGGAGGGACAGGGTTGTTCATAGATCAGATGAGCCAGCCAAGTGCAGATAGTTGATAGAAATTTGGTTAGGTGAAAGCAGTGAGAGCACACAGAGGAAAGTAGATCAACTTAACAACTGGATTTCATCGTAAACTGAAAGCTCTTCTAATCTCAACCCAGTTTTGCAAGGACAGAGCAGCAGGGGTGGAGTCTGTGTACCATGTTCTCCAGGGACATCGTGGTCAATTGGCATAACTAGCCTCTTGCTAAGAGAATGTTCTGCACCCCGTGTTGGTAAGCGGTGTCTGGGGTCTTAAAAGCTAGCAGTCTGCCATCTACTGTACATGAAATGGTCTCAGCTTGTCCCGAACAGGTGATCACTGACAGCAACAAAGACACGAGGAAAAAAAATCCGGGAGAAAGAAGGACCCACGTGAATGGGAGACTGTATGAACACGTGATCCGAAGAACCAAGTGGTACCCAGCTACCACCAAAGACAGCCATGATGGGGCACACAATGTTGAGTCCTTTTGGCAACATGAGAAAAAGAGGCATGTATCTCAAGAATTCTACTAAAAGACTGCAACAGATGGCCCAATGACCCAGGGGATCCCCTGGGAGTGTGGCCCCTAGACCTGCTGCTGACCCTGTCTAGAAAATACTACCGAGGCCAACTCTTTGGATAAAAGTGGACTACACTCAGGGACACAGCGTGACTGTACAGTGTGTATACTTTATGTTTCTATACATTTATAGGATGTTGTCCTACTGGTCTCTTTCTAGATGGGAGAGAAGAGGGTGGAGAGCAGGGGACAGGAGCTTGTTAAGTGGATATAGAATGAAAAGGGAGTGTGCTGGTGTGGGGTAAGGAGAGCTGAAGGAGCTGCAGATAGTTGGGCATACAAAATTGATTTGGATTGTATACTTTCACTTAATCAAACATGCAAAAAGTCATGCGAGAAGTTGCAATATTGATTCTGTGGGGAAAACATTAAACAACACAGGAAGCATCAAAGGAAGATGGAAGGAATACACAGTGTCATTTTACAAAAGAACTGGGCAACATTCAAACACTTCAGGACGCAGAATGTAATCAAGAACTAATGACATTGAAGGACAAAATCTGAGCTACACTGAAGTCACTGTCAAAAAGAATAAGACTTCTGGAACCGGCAGAATACCAACTGAGATTTTCAACAAATGGATATAGTGCTGGAGGTGCTCAGCTGCCTAATTCAAGAAATTTGGAAGGCAGCTACCTGGTCAAATGCTGAGAAGAAATCCGTAATAGTTCCAATTCTAAAGAAAAATGATCCAACTAAATATGGAAAACTATGATAAAGAGAATTTAAAAATGGTTGCAGCAGTACATCAACAAGGAATCACGTGAAGTTCAAGTCAAATGCAGCAGAGGACATGAAATGAGGGATGTCATTCTAGACATCAGATGGATCTTGGCTAAAAGCAAAGAATACCAGAAAGATATTTATCTGTGCTTTATTGACTACGCAAAAGCATTTGACTATGTGGATCATAACAAATTATGGATATCATTGTAAAGCATGGAAATTCCAGAACATATAATTGTGCTCATGAGAAACTGGTACATAGACCAACGGAAACTCATCTAAACAAAACAAGAGCATACTGCATGATTTAAAATTACGAAAGGTGTGCATTAAGTTTGCATCCTTTCACTATACTTATTCAGTCTATACACTGAGCACATAATCCAGGAAGGTGGATTATATGAAGAACAGCGCATCGAGACTGGAGAAAAACCCATTGACATATCAGATAACACAATCTTGCTTGCTGAAAGTGAAGAGAACTTAGTGTACTTATTGATGAAGATCAAAGACTATAGCCTTCAATATGAATTACATCTCAGCATAAACAAAAAACCTCACAAGTGGACCAATAAGCAAAATTATGATAAATGGAGAAAAGTATGAAATTACCAAGGATTTCACTTTACTTGATTCCACAATCTACCTCCAAGGAACCAGCTGTCAATTCTGTCTTAGTTACCTAGCGCTGCTATAGCAGAAATATCGCAAGCAGATGGCTTTAACAAAGAGAAGTTTCTTGTCTCATACTCTAACAGGCTAGAAGTCCAAATTCAGGACACTGGCTCCAGGGGAAGGTGCTCTCTCTCTGCTGGCTCTGGAGGAAGATCCTTGTGTTGCGTCATTCTTCCCTTGGTCTGGGAGCATCTCAGAGCAGGAACCTCCATCCAAAGGATGTGCTCTGCTCCCAATGCTGCTTTTTTTTATGATATGGAGTTTCCAAATCTCTGGTTGTTTCCCTTTCCTTTTGTCTCTTGTAAAATAAAAGGTGGTGCAGGCCACATTCCAGCGTAAAAATTCTTTTATATTGGATTAGGGATATGACTTTAGCAAGAATTACAGTCCCACTCTAATTCTCTTTAAAATAATCCAATCTTGCGTCATTAACTACAGGCAGAGATTAGGATTTATAACATGTAAGAAGTAAAGCCAGAAAACTCCTTAGAAGGAAAGATGGTGAGATTTTGTCTCACATGCTTTGGATGCATTATCAGGAGGGACCAGTCCCTGGAGAAGGACATCATACTTGACAAAGTAAAGGTCAGAGAAAAAGAGGAAGGTTCTCAACAAGAAAGATTAGCACAGTGGAGACAATGGTGGGCTTAAGCATAGCAAAAAATGGTTGTGTGGAAGGCAACGGACTTGGCAATGTTTTGTTCTGTTGTATACACGATCATCATGAGTCAGAAGTGACTCACTGGCACCTAACAACAACAAACACATACCAAATGAAGAGAAGATGGTACCCACATTTAAAGTACTGCATTTGTTTCTAATGCCATTAGGTCCGAGATGGTTTAATTTGAAGTCTTCCTTTTCTTTGGGAGTGGGACCCTTAAATGGGTTGTTTATAGGTCAAGAACTCATACATCAAATTGTTGTTCTTAAAATACAAATTTAAGTTTAAATTGTGAATTTTTATTAGGGATTAATATTCACCATATTGTTTCCCAAATCCGTTTGATTATGTATTTTGCAGAGACGAATCAACTTGATAGTAATGAGTTTGGTTTTGGGTTTTTTGTTTGTTTTGCAGTGAAATTTGATGGGCTACCTTTCCTTAGAAATACACACAGCGAGCAGTTGCACTGTTGTCTTTTTTACCCCAGTTTCCATCCACTGGTCTCACAAAAATTAGCACCAGAACAGTCTGCTTAATAATTTCCCACACAGGTTTATCTTCAGTAATTGATGGTAATGACATGTAAAATAGAAAGCATTTAATAAGTTATTTTCAAGTAAACTGAATAAAGCATAGAACAAAATTATTTTCTTAAATTTTATAATAAGTGGGTCATTCTTAGTAAATGATCTGTATCCTGACACTGCTAAAGTTACACTTGTTCAGCAGAACAAAGTTCCCTGAAGCAAAAGCAATAAATGGCCACATTCTGACTTAACTGCAGGAAGCTGACCTTCAATAAAGAAGGGTACCTGAAATTGATAGTGCCAGTAAAGGTAAAAAAGTAGTGGGAAATTAATTGTTCTTAGGGTTTATACATGGCATACATATTTGATTTTTTAAAAAAATACAATCAAATAGAAAAATGTTAACTTATACAGCTGTAGTTTGCTTTGAGAAAAATCACCAGATATTTACTTATACTCTAAAAATGAATATTCTTGATGCATTATTATGATTGTGATTAAAAATTTTAATTCTCAAGAAATTCAAGCCCTCATTTATTCTGTAAATTGGGATATTCCTGCAAACAGAGCCTTGCATATACATAATATCCATTTCTTTCCAAATAACTATTTTATGTGTGCATGTGTGCACATGCACATGTTTGTATTCACATATATTGTTTGTATTCTTTCAGAAAGCTTAATTTATCCACTATGAAAATGGCTTCATCTGGACCAATGTGTGCATCTCACATCATTTCCTCTTGATTTCATGCAATATAGTTTGCTTTTTTTCTCTTCTTCTCTGCAAACTTATCTATCTGCTAATAACAAACCATGATACGGATGGATTAAAATGTCTGAGTCACTGCAAATATAATTTCTTATAAATGCTTGGCAAATAAAGCAAAGAACACTAAGCTGATTGATTTCATCAAAGTGAAACAGAGTGCTAAAAATTATTTACACTAAGGTTCTGTTTCACTATTGGTATAATAGTTCCTATGGAACAAAACTTTCCATAGATAACAACTATAAATTTTGTAAAAAGAAAAAAAAACTCAAATTTTATTAAAAATATTACCTTAAGTTACCAGGGAATGACCGAAACCAGACAGAAACTGGAATGTGGCAGACAATAAGAAAAAGTAAATACCACGGTGTGAGGTTCCCTTTTGTATGCCTTTTCATCTGACTACAAGCACCAATCAATGCAAACGGAAAACCCACAGCGTTACAGACTGGAAAACGCAAATGAAAAATCTGGATGATCACAGCATTTGGGAAGTGAGAAAACCATTAAAATAAAGAAAAAAACAGATGAGGTTCAAAATCTATATATAAACTCTACTCAGATCTCTTGCTGACTGTCTAAACTATGTGTGTGTGTACCAGTCTTCACCCTAGCTTTTAGCTAAGGCTGCAAGAGCTCAATAGCAATCTCAATTCAGCTCACCAGAGGGGAAACAGGATGTGAGGTTGAGTCCAACTAAGTTAACTGCCTATTACAAACAGACACACAGACAAAACTCATAAACAAAAATTAATAATCTTTACGGGGAAATAACACAATGTAGATTATCTACAACATCTAATGTCTGAGAATATATAGTTCAAAATTCCAGAAACAGGAAAACGTGACCTGTACACAAAAGACAAAAACCAAACCCAGTGTTGTTGAGTGCATTCCAACTCCTAGTGACCATTATGAAAGAACTAATCCTAAAACAGCTCAGATGTTACAAGAATTAGATAAGGGTTTTAAAGCAGCTATTATAGTCATGTTTGAGAATTAAAGAAAATATGCTCTTCATGGATGAACAAATAAGGGTTCTCCGTAGAGCAGTAAAAATATAAAAAGGAGCCAAATGGAAAATTTAAAATTAAAAATCACTATTTCTAAACTGTAAAAAATCGATTGGAAGGCTTAACTACAGGTCAGAGATGACCAAAGTAAGAGTCTATGAGGCTGATAATAAAACAGTGGAATTTATTTCACCTAAGAAGTACAAAGATAAAACGTTAGAAAACAATTGAAATCTCAGAGACCTGTGAAACAATATCAGGACACTAATTAAACATGTATCTGGTATGGAGCAGAGAGGAACAGTGTGCTGTCACCAGACAGGGAGAGCAGTGGAAGCTGCATATAGGCGGGCATGTAAATTTATACGGGAATGTACATTTTCACTCAGCCATGTTAAATAAAAAAGAAAAAAAAGAAACATGTATCTAGAGTACCAGAAAGAGAGAAGGAAAATGGGGAAGGAAAATATTTGATTAATGGTGAAAAGATTATTTAAATAAAGTTATAAGCTGAAGATTGTTATCAAATCAACGCAAGATACACTCAAAGGAAGCGATTCTGAAGTAGATAGTCAAACTGCTGTAAACTAAGGGTAGAGGAGAAATCACAACAGTAGCTGGAGAAACAGGAATCATTACACAACATGGAAAAATTACATGAATATCTGTTAATTTTACATCAAAATGATGGAAATTTGAAGATATAGAATGACATCTTGAACACCCTGAAATAAAAAGTCAAACAAACAACAATAAAATCTTTAAACCGATGAGAGGAAAAGGACAAACAAAAGCAACAAAAAGCAACTTTCAGCTCAGGTTCTACATCCAGAGAAACTATCTTTTGGAAGTAGGAATATGTTCAGACAAATCCGTGAGTGTTACCCACCAGTTGATGTCCAGCATAAACGCTAAAGGAAGTTCTTCCAGATGAAGGAAAATTAGACCTTACGGGAATGTGAATATTCAAAGAGAAAGACCACTAGGAATTCTAAATATGTGGGTAGTGTTGGTATAGTGCAAAATTAAACAACAAAACAATATTTTAAGAAGTCTACTAGACTTGGACAGAAATAGAGGTCCATTTTGAATCCTTGAACTGTTCTGATTTATTCTCTGTGCTGATCAAACTCATGAGAAATTACTATCTTTATGTTTCATGTTTAGGTTGTCTTGTATGACTTAAATCTTTTGCTTCTTCAACCTTTTTTTCCCCCCTGCTCTTCTACCCCCACTAACTTTTGAAGAATCATGTGTTGTTGTTAGGTGTCACTGAGTTGGTTCCAGGGCATAGCAATCCTATGCACAAGAGACTGAAGCACCGCCCAGTGCTACGCCCCCTACGATTGTTGGTACAGTGGAGCTGATGGTTGCAGCCCCGGGGTCTGTCATCTCATTGACAATCTTCCTCTTCCTCACTGACCTTCTGCTTTCCTAAGCCTTGTGTCCTTCTCCTGGGACTGATCCCTTCTGATAAAGTACGTAAGATGCAGTCTTGTCATCCTTGATTTTAATGAGCACTCTGGTTGTGCTTCTTCCAAGACAGAATCATAGTGAATCCTTAATAAGCCCACATATAGAAAAAAATCTACATACGCCCACATATATGAGGCAATATGGAAGAAGTTGTCTATTAATAAAGCCATGTAAAACTACTTGCTCAGTCTTAAATGTAGACAAGTGACAAAAAGAAAAATATATATTGAACTTTAAATTATAATATAATTACACTTCCAGTTATTCTTAATTTAGAGGACAATCATTGCCTTGATTATGGAAAATATTTAGACTACGACACCTCAAATATTTAAAAAGCCAAACAGTTCCAGTTTCAACAAATATTGTGTGAGGAAACATCATAATATTTTTAGATCTTATATCAACAGAACTATAAAAATAAGCAAAAAACAATAATTTGTAACATTAGAAGATATTATATATTTTACAAATAAAGCATAATTTCCCTAAACTGACAGGAAAACACAAAAATTAAGAGAGTAAGGGCCAAAATGGCAAAGTTGACAGGTACTCCCTGTGACCCCTCTAACAATAAAGACCCAAAGAAACAAATGAATCTGGTACATACAACATCCTAGGAGCCCCGAACATCAAAAGGAAAGCTGAGAAACTGCACTGAGCAACAGGGAAGAATAGCTCCAGAAGTACACAGGATTCCACAGACCCGACCAGCTGAGAGATGGCCACAGCCGCAACACGGCGAACTGAAGGTGGAGGTCGGCTGGCATCTGCTCAGCAGGAGTGATTGTCTGGAGAAGCCACTCACGCCTCCAGAACCAGCGAGAAACGGCACCTGACTGCTGAAAGCTCAGTCTCTACACGTGACCTATTGCACGAGGACCTGAATCCTTCCCTCAAGGGAGGCCTGTTTCTTTCACCCCAGAACTGCCCTCTCCCTTCTCTGCCCTGCGCCCGGTGCTAGAGGCTGGTACCATGAACTGAGCCCGAAGTAGGACTGCTGACGGCTGCCCGGAGCCATTCCCTGAGCCTCAGAGGAGGAACAACTTAACGAACTTGGGGAAAGGGTGGGCAACTCTGGAGACTGCCCTAAGCTAGAAAATCAGGTCAGAAACTGTTCCTCACCAAGACTCAGACACCAGAAAACTCAACCTATGTTCAGATACAAGGGAGGGGAAGGGGTAAAGACGCATAATGATGTGGGTACGGGTTTTATACTGCAAACTGATCTGGATTGTAAACTTTCAGTTAAAGCACAATAAAATATTTTTTACAAAATTTAAGGAGACCTTGTAAATTTTAAAATCTGCTCAGCTTTTCATCTTCTATTTTAAATTTGTTTGTATTTTAGTTGGCATACATTTGTTGTTGTCAGGTGCTCTCAAGTCGGTTTGGACTCATGCACAACAGATCGCAACACTGCTCAGATTTGCCCGTGATGTCCACAGTCGATTTTATGCTTAAGTCCATTGTTGCAACAACTGTGTCAATCCATCTCACCACAGGCCTTCCTGTTTTTTGCAGACCCTCCACTCCACCAAGCATGATGTCCTTCTCCAGGGACTGACCCTTCCTGACAAGTCCAGAGTAAGTAAGATGCAGTCTTGCCATCTTTGCTTCTTCTGGAAAAGACCTGTTTATTCTTTTGGTGGTCTGTGGTACATTCAATATTCTTCTCCAACACCACAATTCAAAGGCATCGATTCTTCTTCTGTCATCTTTGTTCATTGTCCAGCTTTCACATGTATATGTTGTGAGTAAAAATACTGTGGCTTGGGGCAGGCACCCTTTAGTCTTCAAGGTGACACCTTTACTTTTCAATACTTTGAAAAGATCCTTTGCAGCAGATTTTCTGAATGCAATGCATCTTTTGATTTCTTGACTGCTGCTTCCATGAGCATTGACTGTGGACCCAAGTAAAATGAAATCCTTGACAATCTCAGTCCTTCCTTCACTGCTTACTGGTTCAATATGGAGGATTTTTGTTTTCTTGATGTTGAGGTGGAATCCATACTGAAGGCTGTGGTCCTTGATCTTCATCCTAAGTGTTTCAAAACTTCTTCACTTCCATCAGGTAAGGTGGTGCTGTGTATGGAACACAAGTTGTTTATCAGTTGTCCTGCAATCCTGATGCCTCGTTCTTCTTCATGTAATCCAGCTTCTCAGATTATTTGCTCAGCATACAGATTAAAAATGTATGGTGAAAAGAAACATCCCTGATGCACACCTTTCCTGATTTTAAAACATGCTCTTTAAACCGTGTTCTGTTCACACAACTGCCTAATGATCCATATACAGATTCCCTAAGAGCACAGTTAAGTGTTCTGGAATTCCCTTTTTACGCAACGTTAGCCGTAATTTGTTATGATCCACACAGTCAGATGCCAACACAGGAAAACATCTTTCTGGTATTCTCTGCTTTCAGCTGGGATCCATCTGACATTAGCAGTGATGTCCCTGGTTTAACATCCTCTTCTAAATCCAGCTTGAAGTTCTGGCATTTCAGATTGAGAAACATGAATTACATTTTGTGATAGCATAGATTAAGAAGAGAATGAAGAAAGAGTATTTAATATAACAGTAGTGTTCAAAGGTTCAGAAAGCCTTTTTTCCTCCTCAACTGGACTGTTGCTTACTTGGAGGAAATTTCACAAGCTTTAGAACACTTCCTCCAGCAAAAATAGTTATAATGGCATTTGTCTTACCTACTTCACATGAGCTTTCTGAAAATCAAGTGGTTTAATACATGACTACATGTAAAAGATTAAAGTGTGCAATCTTGGTGATTCTTTTCAAAATGTTTCTGTGTTATCAATTTCTTGTATGTGTATGCACACATATATAATTTTGCTTAATGTAAATATTTATGAATATGGAAAAAGTTTTCACATCATGACCTTTACTTTAGATTTTCCTTATGAAATAGAATCTGAATAAGTACTTAAAAAACAAAGAAAAAAGAAATCCTGGTCTATGGATTAGCAGAGCAGATAAACAAAACCTTTTAAAACAGATGTTTTTATCTGGAAGTTTCAGAGATATCTAAAAGAGGTCAAAGAGGGACATTTCAGCATTGTACCCAGAAATGTTTACATCTGTGCTGCTGGTCATTTTTCTGAAACATATCACCGTGACAACATAATTGTCAGTAGAGTTTTATACATGATGTGTTTAAAACTTAAAGTGGATTTTTTAAATCAATGACACAGTGTCCTATGTCATATCTTACATATGCAGATACTCATACATTTTTGTAGGGTGAATGAATCTGATGCAGGAAGCAAATATGACTCCTGGAATACTTCCCTCATGATCTGATCTTGGCATATACATGAGTTATACCATATGAGATAGGGCTTCAGATCATACTGTAATATAAGACCTTTCATCTATACAGTATGGTTAGTAATTCTCTAGGACTGTATTACCTAGAGTTTTATTTTATTTTTATTGTTATGTCTTTATTTCATGTTCTAATAACACAGTTACCTTATGTACTAAATAAAGTACTCTAAATGTATAGCTAAGATGTTGTTGGCATACCGTAGTTGAGTAGGAGCTACTGCCAAAGCTCTAAGTTTGCAATTATTTCTTAATGAGCAAGAAAAGAAAATTGGATCTATTGGAACAATCTTTTGTGTAAGATTCAACTCCTGTTCACTGCATCTGAGTAGGCTATTCACTCAGAATTGAATTGACATTATACTGACTCTTTAAAACCAAACCTGTTGCTACTGAATTGATTCTGGTTCATAACAACCCTATAGTACGGAGAAGAACTGCCCTATGAGTTCCCAAGAAACAGCTGCTGGATTTGAACTGCCAATGTTTTGGTTAGCAGCTATACCACTTAACTCCTACACCACGAGAGTTTCCAATACTGACTCTTAAGTTTTAATAATTTGCTTGGTACTGAGTAGAATGCTTGACCTCTCTTACTTCTGCTGATATGTCCAACTTCCCAGGCTAAGGTAGCCAAAAATCAAAGTGGAGGTTAAAAAGAAGTCTTTGTCTATTCTCTCCCTGTAGTTTTTTGTCCTCCACATCAGTATGCACAATGCGTTCAAGTTCTACTCCTAGCCCAATCTTACTGTTTAACTCTATTTGTATACCTTGGGTGGCATTTTTTTTAACAAAGATTTAAAATTTAATCATCTTTAAAATTTAAATAATCTTTATAGGTGAACTTTTATTAATTATATGTAATAATATGGAATACCAATGATACTATAGATTGCTTACATATAAACCATTTCCATTGAGTCAATTCCTATTCAGAGCAACCCTGTAGGACAGAATAGAACTGCATTTGCCAGAAAGCCTGGTAGATTCAAGCTGCTGATCTTTTGGTTAGCAGCTGTAGCTTCTAACCACTGTACCTCCAGGGTTTCCATGTATGTGTATAGATATAGATATACAGATAAATGTGTGTCTGTGTGTGTACACCACAACTTTCAGAAAATAATGATATTTAAATTTGCTTACAAAGAAAATAAAATTCTTTCAGTCAGAAGATAAATGAGATTTACTTATTTTTAATTTCAACCAGCCCTGCAGCTGCTACATAATGTAATTCTTAGTTAACTCACTTCCTTCAAAGTAGAGCAACCACTATTGTTTCCAGACTCCAAGGAGTAAGATAACTCATAGGAAAATTCCATGTAATGACCCAGTAAATAGCACTTATTCTGAATTAGATCCTAGGGAATTAAGTAGGGCCCAATCAAATAAGTTTTGTTCAACTCAAATTACTGGGATTGATTTGTTCTAACTCAGCATGCTAGATAAACATTAACACTTCTTTTACAAATCTCCTTTTCCAGAAATTCTTTATTAGATATTCTGCAGAATCACAGCCAAATCACAGCAACAGCAGTGAAATGGCCTCCCTAGCAACAACCTCTTAGCAAGACTCCCACACTATCAAGAAGACAGTCTTGAGGACTTATGGTGCTGGCTTATTCCTATTTTTACTCTTGACTAACCAATGAATGGATGAAAACAAGAGCAACAGGATAAAAAATATTCTTTTCTCATTAATACTTTTAAAATATTGTCAAAAGCTCATTAGTAGAAATATGAATGTTAAAAGATACTTCTGGTAAAGGCTAAGAGGGAAATGAGGGACATGTTGTTGGAAACTGAAAAAATAAAATGGGATCCCTATTTTATAATGGAAGAAAACTTGGCTGAAGTGAGTCCTATGTTGAATAGCAGTACTTATGAAAGATAAACTTGGATATTTAGGAAAGGTTGCCAAGAAATTGTTGAAGGTGTGGCCTGATTTCTTCTTGCTGCTGAGAATAAGATGCAAGAAGATAAACTAAGGAAAAAACTGTCAAACAGAGAACTCATTAAGTGATAATCTGGGAATACCACTAACTATTCAAGTTGGAAAATGAGGCAAAAAATAGATTCTGTGTATGAAAAAAAGAAAGCATACTGCCATCAAGTGGATTCTAATTCGTAGCAACCCTACAGGACAGGGTAGAACTTCCCCATAGAGTTTCCCAGAAGTACCTGATAGATTCGAACTGCTGACATTTTAGTTAATGGCTGTAGCATTTAACCACTACACCACCAGGGTTTCCTATTAGGAAAGGAAGACTGAAAAATTAGGCCATGCCAGTAGCTGAAGTCATTAGGCATGTGACCTTTATAATCACTCAACCATCTCAGCAAAAACTAGGAATAGAAATAGTTATCCAGGAAAGATGTGACGGTGTCTCCTATTTAACAGCATAATTCCCCATGGCATATCTATGAAAGCCACAAGTTCATTTAGTCTGTTACAGTAGTAGAAGCAGTGCCAGCTTGAACTGAAATGGACAGAGACAGAAGAAAATGAGAGATTGTCAAGTTTCCAAAACTCTACAGGTAGGAAATAGGAGCACAGAGCTGCTCAACTGCAAATATGTGTTGCTGTTTGCCATCAAGTTGATTCTGATTCATAGTGACTCTATTATGACAAAATAGAACTGTCCCATAGAGTTTCCTAGGCTCTTCAAGAGAGCAGAGTGCCACGTCTTTTCTCCATCCTAGAAGCTGTGGGTTCAAACAGCCTGTCTTTTGCTTAGCAGCCAAGCACTGAACTCTTACGTCACTGGGGCTCTTTGAACATGTGTTTCCCTTCAAGAAAATTACCTAAAGAAGTGAGCCATGGGCCTGGAAGAGGGATCCATGAGCTTAGAGAAGCAAGCTGCGGACCTAGTAAAGAGAAACATAGGCCCAGACGCTTATGAAGACCCTGGTGTAGAAACTCATGGAGCACGGATGCAGAGGTCAAAGGTGTGAGTTCAGAGTCAGAAACACTGACACGGAGGCGGAGGCTTATAGACCCACCAAGGGAAAGAGAGCCCACGGAGCTGCCTCCAATGCAGAGACCTACAAAGCCTCTGCAGGCTAAGGTGCCGGAGCCCTGTGTTTGGGGGGCAGAGCCTCCGGGCACAAGGAATTATAAACAGGACTTGAAATCTAAGGGAGTGTACCCCACTAGGTTTTGAACTCATTTAGGACTAGTAATGACTCTATTCCTGTCTTTTTCTTTTCTTTTTTTTTCTTTTAGAATGAGATGATCTATAACTGCATCCAAATCCCTCTTTCACAAATGTGTATTGGAAGCAGATAACTTGTCTTCTCATTGCATAGTTCTATAGATGGAAAGGAATATTACAGCAGGATAGTTAATACCCAATGTATCATCAATCCTGATTTAGATCATTTAGATGTCAGCATTTGGAACCTTTGAGCTGATAGTATTTCAATGAGATTTTGGACTTAAGAGTTGATGCTGTAATGGATTGAGAAGTCTTAGGAAGCATAAATCGTTAAGCATTTGACTATTAACCCAAAAGTTGGTGGTTTGAAGCCACCCAGAGGTACCTTGGAAGAAAGCCCTGGTAATCTGATTCCAAAAAGTCACATAGCATTGAAAATCCCATGAAGTGCAGTTTTGTTCCAACATGGCAAACCCATATATTGGAACCAGCTCAATGGCAACTATTTTTATAGTGGGTTGAAAACTTGAGGAATGCTGGGATGGGGTGAATGCTGGGATGGGGTGAATGTATTTTGGATTTTTAGGTAGTCATAGTGCAGATTATTGTGGGCCAAATGATAACCTCAGAAAGATAAGTCTATGTCCTAGCTCCCAGAACCTGTGTTACCTTATTTAGAAAAAGGGTGTTTGCTGATGCAGTTAAGGATTTTGAGATGAGGTGATGGTCCTAGATGATGTAAGTGGGTCCCAAATGGAATTCACATGTTCTTAGAAGAGGCCCAAAGAGAAGAGGGGGCACTGCAACCACAGAGACAGAAATTAGAGTGATACAACCATAAACCAAGAAATGCCTGGGGTCCCAGAAGCTGGAAGAGGCAAGGAAGGGATTCCCTACCTAGAGCTCCGGGGAGGAGGGGTGGTGGGTAGGGGGAAGAGAGGGCGAGGAGAGCACAGCACAGGCAACGTCTTGAATCAGATGCTCATCTTCAAAACTGTAAGAGGGTAGATGATGCTGTTTTAAGTTACCGAGTTTGCAGTAACTGAACATGGCAGCTGTATAAGAGCATTACAATACTGTCGCCTTTGACTGGAAGGCTGGCGAGAAGAAGTCCAATTTCTTGGCCATACACTTTTTTTTTTTTTGGTGGTGAGATCTTTTATTTACACAAAATAGTGAATTTCTGTTTACAATTTCACTTAAAATTAAGATAAAATATGGCATTCCATAGATTCTGCCTTCAATATTTTTCTTAAGGGAATTTTTTTTTTTATTATGACTGAGTGAGAATGTACATTCCCGTATAAATTTACATGGCCACACACTTTTGCAATGGAGATCCCATCATGCTGAGTTAGGGAGTGGGTGGATCACGCACGGCTCAACAGCTACAGACTCATTCTTACTGGAAATACTAAATTTTCTCAAATGTTTATTTTGTTGTATGCTCTTAAGACTTTTTTTTCAGATACCTCAGATCATTGTGGTCCCTACTTCCCCATGATTCTGATCAGCTGTAGTTGTTTTGTTGAAGAGTAGGTTTGCATAGCCCCTTGTACTGTGATTCCAGGGTAGGTTTTTATCCTTGCCTACTAACAGTGAAAACCCCATTGCCAGTTGAGAGGATTCTGACTCATGATGACCCTATAGGACTGAGTAGAACAGCCCAATAGGGTTTCCAAGATGCAGATGGTGGATTTGACCTTTTGATTAGGAGCCTGAGCTCTTAATCACTGTGCCATCAAGGTCAAAATAAACGGAAAGTCAATAGGTTTGTTTTTTTTTTTTAGCTTTTACTGATAGTAACATTTCAGGAAAAATGCACACATACACACAAGAAAGTAAAATAGAGAAGTTCAGTTAAAATAACCATTTGTCCTTCTTGTTGACCTTGTTAGATGCCCTCCGGTCTATTTCTACTCATAGTGACCCTCTGTATGAAAGAGCCAACCACTGCCCGGTGCTCTGCCCCTGTTTGCGTTTTTATAGTCTTTATGAGACTAGTAGTTGGAAAATACTCCATCAAGGCTGGAATATGTCAGGCTTTTAAATTTTTATGACTATGACCAAAAAGATAAAAAATCTACATTGCCATCTGCTTGGTTTTCTTTTTTTAATCTAAAAAATCCACATATCTTTCAATCAACCACCCATAATTTTTGCACTTTAGACACACTTAGGAATATTAATATTTTATTGTCTTTTCTGGCTTCTGTACAGAGCTCTACAGAAATGATTAATATCCCAAGAACTATGCTAAGAGATATGCTAATTACTCATTCATCTAATTTTTCAAAACTTATAATTCTGCTCTCAAATCAGTTCAGATCTTGAAAAGTTGCATGCATGAAATACTGGGCATATGTTTTCAGCTTTTTTACTAATAGCAATGTTATGTAAGAAATACTGATGAATGTCCTTGTGTTTTCTGTAATATGCATTAGAAGAAATAATACCATTTGAGGTCTTCTTTTCAGTGCAGTAACTTCATCATTATGTGACAGTGTATTCTGGCAGATTCTCAGAAACCGGGTGGTTCATGAGACTTCATAATCACACTCTTTAATATTTAATTGCATCACTGAGCTGTTAAGATTTATTAATAGTTGAAAATCATTTTGAATTTGAAGAGTGTCACAACAGTATGATCATTATTAATTTACATGGAGAAGTGTAAGACACTATGGAAGAAATTTGAACTCTTTCCAAAATCAGGTGCATTTAAGTGTTTTTAAATGTATATGTGCTTTGATCAAGTCTACTTTATTCTATAAAATTATGCCACTTCCTCTAATAAAACAATTGTTTTTAAGAAACTAAATTAGAATGATCTACATATATATTTCATATAAGACTTACTGAACAAGATTTTAGCACTCTTACATTTTAGTGTTTACACAAATTTTATTAATTGTGTCTTCCAAATTTCTATTATTGGATTATGAATTTATTGCAAAAGATATGATGAGAAATAAAAATACTCTGTCAAATTATTACATTTTTTGAAGGAACATAAAATCCAATGCACATTAGTTGAAGATAATAATATAAATGATTTCAAAATCAACTAGCATAGATTGAAAGTAACACATGTAAAACTTTTTGCTCTTTCTATCAAAGATAACTCTCTGCTATTTTTCTGGAAAGCTTCTGAGTAACCTCTGCTTAATAAATAGTGATCTATGAAATTTTATCTCACATTTGTTTACTTTCTGACATTGTTAAATACAAAAACTTCTTGAAGATGAAAACATTTAAGCTTCATATCTCAGTTGCATTGATTTAATGATATTTTGCTGACATACAAGGATAATCTGAGGTGGATAGAAGCCTGGGTCATTTCTCCTCTATAAGAATCCAAATATACTACTACTACTACTACTACTAAACCACAAAGACACATAAAACATAGTAAAGCCTGTGTATATATTTTATGGTATATAAAGTGTGTGCCAATACCCAATGAATTCTTTTAGCACATAGGTACCAACAGTCACAGTGATCTTGTTCATACAGTCACTGGGAGAGAAAGCACATACTCTGAATTTGAAGCCCTTTGTAAAGGTCAGGCCAGACCATATGATTTTCTGGGTCCCCTAGTAAGACACTCTCCTAGGCTGAGTAGGGTCAAGGAGGAACTTATGAGGTACCTGGTCTACAAATACAAACCCAAACAATGAGAAAAATCGTGAAGCTGGGTTTAGGAAAATGAATATTTGTCTGTTTTATGGACCTGATCATTCATCAGTGTATCTTGTTTCTAATATTTATAAAAAAAATGTAAGTAAAGAATCTCTTGGTAAGATTTTTATATTTGTATCTTGTTATATTTTTCTATAAAAAGTATCATAAATTTGTAATACATTTCATGCATAAAGTAACGCAGTTTTAAGTGTAACTAAACTAATTGGAATATCATATTATTCAAATTTACTTTATAATTTACTCTATAATTGTCATCTTGCAGAGCAGCACATGTCTAAAACAATGAGGGGATTTTGAAAGGGCAAAACAACTGTATGATATAATCTAAGTTGAATTTTTAATTACTGATTTCAGTATCTTTTTCTACTACGAGTATCAAGCATCTGTTCTTGATCTCACCTAGCAAATTTTCTATTTCAGTTGTTGTGAATTTTAGTTCTCTACTTTTTCGTTTTTTTTAGAGTTTCCATTTCTTGGTTGAGATTCCCTACTTATTGACTCATGAGCAATGTATTTTTATTTTATTATTTGAATGAACACATATAATATATACAAAGTATGAATTTATTTAATTTTAGGGCATATATATTTAAATTCTTAACACATTTAAAACAGGTCCTTTGAATTTTTTGTTGAATTCTTAAAATTAGAATATTACTTCTTTTTACCCGGGCCCCTAAGGTCACCATGATTCGGATCCGACTCAATGGCACTTGGCTTGGCATCTCTTTCTGAATATTGGACACATACAGACACACACACACACACACACACACACACGTACATCTAGTAATATTTTCCACCAGGAACTCGTTGGAAACTCTGTGGGCTTTTCTTACCTTTCCTAAACTGTCACTGTGAGTTGAGATTGAACTGAGGGCCATGGATTTTTTTTAACAGATAGTAGTTTTTGGTAAACAAACAGTCTCTGTAAGTAATGCATTACATTGACTTTGGATTCTCTTTCATTCTCTTCAAAGTCACTGGCTTTTATTTTAGGTCATTAACTTCCCTAGAAAGTTGCTTAAATAGGCACTTCATTCTTTAGCTTGTTGTTTGTTTACCTATGCAACCCAGCTTGTGTTATAGGAAGATAACTCAAATGACGGTGTAAAAGATAGTTTGGAAAGTTGTTAGAATAGAGCTACTGTGCATGTGAACACCTGTCTACCTTACTATTTACAGAGAGCAAACACTGAACAGTAACAACAGATTCCCAAAGGAGAACCACTTTCTGTTTCCTAAATTACCCATGTCCATTCTTATGTTGGGCAGGAACACCGTGACCCAGGTCAGGTGCTGTACTCATATTGTCATCATCTCTGGCTCCCACCATGCTCTTCAGGGGCCTGTATGGCTCCAGACACTTCTTTTCTAACTCTGGGTCTCTCTTAGCCTTGCTGCCAACTGAAGGACCTCTGCAAAAGATCTCCTGGACCTCTACCACTGCGCTGCTAATCCTCCGCTGCTGGTTCTCACTGTAGTACCTGGGCCTTGCCACCACACTAGATAAAGCGCCCCTCTTGCCACCACACTACCAGGACCCTTATGGGCCCTCCTGGTGCCACCACGTTACCTGGACCCTTATTGTCCCCTCTCTTGCCACCACACTCCCTAGAGCCCCACTGCCTAGGCGGGAAGGCATGCAATCCCTGCCCAGGGCACACCCAGGCCTCTTTTAGCCTCTCTGGTAAGCCTGCCCCGAGCCGTTCCGCCCAGTCTGCTGTAATAAGCCCCCGGCGCTCTATCCTCCAAGGCAGTAGGTACCTCCAAGGCCTCAGTTTTAGTCAGCTGTGCTACTTTAACAGTAGTACCACAAGTGGATGCCTTTAAAAAGAAAAGCTGTATTTTTCACAGTCCCGTAAGCTGAAGTCCAAACACAGTAGTGATTAAGTACTACCTCTACTAACCAAAAGGTCAGCAATTCAAATCCATCAGCTGCTCCTTGGAAACTCTATGAGTCAGTTTTCCTCTGACCTGTAGCATTCCTATGAGTTGGAATCAACCTGATGACAGGGGATTAGCTCCGGGAGAAGACTTTTCCTGCTGGCTCTGGAGGAAGGTCCTTGTGGTCTGTCTTCCCCTGGGCTGGGAGTTTCTGAGATGCAAAGACCCTGGTCCTTTCCAAAGGACACATTTAGCTTTTGGCGCTGCTTTCTTTTTTGGTGGTGGCTTGGCTGGCTAATCTCAGCCTGCCTCCCCCTTTGTTTTAGGACACCTAAAGGCTTCCCCAAGATGCACTCCGATGCTGCACGCTAAGTCCTGCCCCACCTACTCAACTGCCACCCACTATCCATCCTTCATTAATATTATAGAGGCAGGCTTTACAGCATACCCAACAGTGGGAATCATGGCCCAGCCAAATTTCTACATGCATTTTCTGAGGAACACAATTCAATCTATGACAGCCTCTTACACTGAGTATATTTGCACAAGATGTCCTGAAAGTGCCTTTCCTCACTTCTTCAACCAAGCAAATGTGCTCCATTCATTTATTTACTCAGGTTTTCTGGATCAATTGCCTCTTCTATACACAGCATTTAGGGATTGTTCCTAGCACACTATTTATTGTGTAGAATATGAATTAACTAATTACAAAGAACCTCTTGGATTGAGAATTCCTTGCTACAGTACAGTAAATATTGCCTTGTTTTGTTTTCATCTTAAGTCTCGAACACCTAGCCAAAGAACTGAAGAAAAAAAAGAAAGAAACTCGGAAGTGCTTATTGAAAAAAGCACGGATGTTTTAAGAAGGTGTAAGTTTTACAAGAAAAAATGTGGCAAGCTGCTATTTTAGAGAGGAAACTGTTTGTAATAGGAAAGATCTGTAATTAGAACCTGCTGATAACTGGCGAGACTAGTTCATACTCATAGATGAAGGCATACAGCTTCACTAATAGCATAGCCCTAATTCTGATTTTAATACTGGTTGAATTTCAGGGAAATTTCACAGAAGAGAAAAGCAAGTCAGAAAAAAAGAGGAGAGCTTCAAGAAACTACGCTGACAGAGGTTTCAGGAGGGCCAAAGTAGATGACATTTAGATCTGGGGAAATTTAAGGAGCTGAGATAAAGACTTCATCCTTGTTCTGTATGCCTTTTGTATGTTCTCAAATCATATCTGATTCTGTAATGCTCTTGACACATAAGTGCATGTCACTATTATATGTGCTTCTATAATGCATTTTAAACTGTGATGTAGTTTTTTTTTAATGCTTTAAACACCTATGTATAAGTCGCTTATAATGTGAAGTTCTAAATAGAGAATTTTTGAACTTAGAATTACCCACTGCCGTTGAGTCAATTACTTCTCACAGATACCTAATGGATGAAGTAGAATTGGCCTTACAGTTTCCAAAGCTGTAATCTTTAAGGAAGTAGACTACCACTACTTTTTCCTGTGGAGCAGCTGGTGGGTTTGAATCTACTGGCTTTTCAGTTAATAGTGAAGCGCTTAACCACTATACCACCAAGACTATGAAACAGACTTCTGTAACACTCTTCAACCATTAACTAAATGTCGTTAGAAAGTTGTTTTAACCTTGAAAATAAGATAATAGAAACGCACAAATTATTTTGTAAATTATTTTCCAAAGTCAGCCTGTGTACCTGTACTCTGTGATAATGGAATGTAACATTAATCAAATCCTTTGCAAATTAGTTAAGCATAAATATGTTAGTAAACCATTACCATTATTTTAAATTAATTAACTTGGCCTTGAAATATGTAGTAAACAAGCACATAAATATGTCATTCAACCATGCTCTTAACTGGCAATATAACATGCTAATTATAGTCGAACATGACAGTACGTGGATTATATAAACCTGTGGATTTCTGCACGTTTTTGGAGAAGAAAACAGAAACAAAAGGTCTCTCTGACTCTCTGAAGATTGAGAAGCCTGTTCAGGCACTGTCCACCACAACTGACCTTGAACTCTAGATACAAGGAACATCCTCTGAGTTCAAGAGATGTGCAAATTTCCTCCCTGAGACCACTCTTTAAGGTAAAAAGCTGGAGTCTAAAGATTAACATTTAAACTAACATTGTAATTGTTAATTCTAATTCTGCAGTGCTAAACGAATGTCTTAAAGTCTTACTTGTGTGCCTTACTAAGACTGCCTTGCAATAAACTAAATAACTTTATGCCTGAGAAACGTGAGCATGTCTTTTTACTTACAAGTAAGTCTTCCAGGATAATTCTTCATGCCAAGACCAGGTAAGGGCATAATCCAAGTGTTTGAAGGCATCAAAAAGTAAGTAACGCATCCAGTCCTGAGTCAAAAAGATGAATGAGGTGGAAGGAAGGTTTGGGACACCAACATTGGAAGGGAAAAGGGATAATATTTTGGTAAAAGTTAGATTCTGGAGAGACTGGGGATTCCATGAGTCGTCATGTAATTTTTGTGAAAAACAAGTTTTTTGGACTGAAGATTGTTAAGTCTGATATGTCATTGAAACAAATTATTCACATACAGTTGGGCAGAAATCACTGATGAGTCTCTTTCAGTATGAAAGAAACTAAAGTGTTCCCAAATAACATCTAGGAAAGGAATGTAAGATGCCTATGCCAAATTACTATTTGTAAAAAGCCCAGGAATATAAATTGTTGTCATTAACTTCCAAGATCTAGTGATACTTTACATGTGTTTCAGACAAATTAAAAATGAGATTATTTTGGAAAGAATCATCAACAGAAGTAAGTGTATGTAAGCCAAATACTTAAGTGATGCTGGAGAAAAGACAGAATGAGCAAAGAACCAACGTGGAACTGAGAATTGGTTCTAGGAACTAAGCCAGCAGAACCAGATCATAAATACTGAATGAAGGGAGGAAAGTATGCAAACTGAAATTCACAGTAGGCATTTTAAATATAATCGCAATTAATCCTCTCTACAATTGTATGGATTGATAGTTATTATTTCTCATTGGTAGAGAAGATCAGTCAAGTTCAAAGAATGACTCAGTTAAGATCACCTAGTCAGTCAGCTGTAAATCAGAATTAATTGGATGGTGTGGTTTGTTGAGCAGTCAGAAAAGTCCAGATCTGTTTCTGAAAGATAGGTCTTCTGATTGCCTGTTCCTCTCATTCTTTTCTACCGCCATTCTCTTAACATACATTGTTGAAAGGCACTTGAGTCCTTCCTAGAAAGAGATGAGAGAGAAAAGTCACATTCCACCTGCATCTCAGTTTAGCCTAGAGCAGAATCCACAAGCAACCGTTGCATCAGAACTCTTCTTGGAAGCTTTTAGATTTTGTAATTTTTTAGAATAATGTTTCTAGTAATACTTTTGGGAACTACCTACAACTTTTAAGTCATCCTTCTTTTATGCAGAAATAGAACTATATATAGTCAAATGTGAAATTCTGTTTGACAAGAAGCTCTGCTCTTATCAAGCCCACATTACACTGATTTCTGGTGTCAGTCAAATGTGATAACATTAATGTACGTAGTGTCTCAACAAAACCATTTAAACAAGGATTATTTGGAATTTTAGACTTACAGGTATCAGTTTCCGCTCTCCCAAAAGGCCAACCTTCTCTGTATCTATGAGATATTTTGGTAGACCAGCTCCATGTCAATTGGGCCCTCTATATTTATGAATTTGTCATATAGCCTATTCTTGTTTAAAATGTCATCATTTTAGACATTCGAAATCGTATTGGCTTTTACCGTAGGTATTCTCTCTTTTTCAGGTAAAAGAGTTTTAAAGCACGGAAGTTATCTTATTAAAACAAAGTTAGGCTGTAAATAAAATTTCAGTTTTAGTACAGCAGTGGCAAAGGGAACATTTAAGTTTACAATATTTTTCTGTAACATTTTGCATGTCTGTGTTGTGAAACAGTTTTATTTGTAAAATTGAGTCATTTTTACCACGTAAGATTTTGTTGCACCCTTATACATAACACTGAAAAACTCAGCTGTAGTCAGTCTCTCCTCATCTAGGCACTTATGAACCCTCCAGAGATCATTAAACTGATCCAGGGCAACAGCATAGATACAAAGCTCTATTTCACACTAAACCTTTTAGTCATTATCACCCTCAATAAATTCCCAAATTAGAGAAGGAACTTTTTATGGTTCCATGTTTTGAAATTATGATTTTATAGCAGGTCAACATTTTAACACCTTTTCTATGTCTAGCAAAAATAATAGCCATTTTGTAGGCACACTTCTAAGAGTGTTATTTCCTTACACAAATATAAAATTAAAAAATATGACTGCATTCTTCGTGTTTTCTGAAAAGCTGAAGAGTGACCATGAAAGCTTCAATACTGTAGGTAAGCAAAGCACAACTGTTGCTAGCAGTGTATTGTATAAGGCGTGCTGGCCATTTAGCAAGTAAGATACATTTTTTTTTTGCTAAGAAGTTTACACATGGAATAGAATTCATCAAAATGCATATTTTCATTATCTGTTGAATTTACAGACTCAGGAATAAAATCTCATTTTCATTTGGATAAGGTATCAACAAATCATTTATAATTTCTGCAGTTCTATTAATATCTTCACAAAAATTAAGACTATTGTGATGTCACTGTCAGACACTAATACACAGATTTGACAAAGAACATTTCCTTTTATGTTCCAAGAAGAAGCTACTGTATAAAAACACAATTGAACTGGAATTAAAATACCTGAATTTGAGAGTATAGACTCCGTTTAATGATAAAAAGCATAAGCAGATCCTGTTAATGTCTCTGATAACAATTTTATTCTGTTTAAAATGAAGAAAATATTTTATGACTCATACATAAAAGAAATAGTGTAATATAGGCAGATGTGCTATGTTAACAATAGTTTCATACAAATGTTAAGGCAGTATTGTGTTCTGATGACAGTTTTGATTGTTCTTCATCTGGTAACATTTTTCATCTAAATTTTCAACAGCAAATCACAGTATTTCTTATTTATTGCCCTCCTAGAATGAAAACTGCCAAATATCACTTGCTCAATCAGACTACAATGACACCCAGTTCTCTGAGATAATGACATTGAATTGAACCTAGAAGGGAATACTTTTTACTAAATCATCATCACAGCCCCAGAAGTGAAGGTCAAGATGGAACTATACAGCTCTGGAGCAAGTTGATTAATGATCACAAGACATTCTAACATTTAAACTCAGGATCAGAAGAAAGGCGGTATTTTTACCCTGCACCTTTAGCAACTGTGAAATCTGTTTCTTTTTTTTCAGAACCCCTTTTCTTCTGAGAACTCTCATAGCTCAAAACCAGGCCTGTTGTCTCCACTGTAAAGAACCAGACCCAAGAAAACACATATCCACACTGTTAAGCCTGGCAAGGTAAGAAAGAACAGATATGCTTCTAATACCATCTTTTAAATATAAGTCTACTCTTCATAGTTAGCAAGCTGGTTTAAGAGAGAAGAGTGTTTCCCTGTGAAATTTGGAAAGATTTTTGAAGTGCTTAATGGATGTGGTGTTCATAGAAGCTAATCTAAACTTTTAGAAAACAATTTCATACCGTACCTCCTTACCAGCTACTGAAAGTCATTGTGTCACATTTTTACACATGAAAAATAAGGTAAATAGAAATTTAAATGGTAAAATAATGAGCATCATTTCTTTCTTTTTAAAATCCTGTCATTACTTGTCCTTTCTGCTGAGAAATGTCCTGTTCTTTTAAGGAACTAGTGATATATGTGCTCACACATTTTTCTGTGGTAAAACAGACAGTTAGTGAAAGAGAAGATGACTCTCAGTGGGATGAACTGACATAGTGGCCAGCACAATAGACTCAACCATAGTAATAATTATGAGGTAAATTAAAACATTTTCTAAATTCAACCCCACATTTCAAAAGAGAGAGAAGTAGGGACAGGCTCTAAGGATCATGTTTTCAGGAAACATCGAGGTCAGTTGGCATAACTAGTCTTTTTCTAAGAATCTTCTGCAACCCGTATTGGTAAGTAGCATCTGCCGTCTCAAAAGCCAGCACGCTGCCATCTGAGGACCATCAATTGGGCACAACCCACCTGGAACCAACGACAACTGGGAACATCAAAGGCACAAGGAAAAATAAGCTCAGGAGACAGAAAGACCCATATGACTGGGACACTACATCAGCATGAGGCAAAAAAGAACAAAATGGTGCCTGGCTATCACCTACAGCCTTGGCAGGAGACACAATGCAGAGCCCCCAGTGTAAACATGCAGACAAGAGATGTGCAGATCAAGAACTCTATTAAAAGACCAGGCTTGATGGTCTGACAACCTGGAGGGTCTCGTGTGAGCATCGCCCCTAAACTTGCTGCTAACCCAGAGCTGAAGCCGGTACTGAAGCCAACACTTCAGACACAGAATGGACTGGACTTGGGGACACAGAGAGATGCATGTGTTATGTGTACCTTATGGTTTAATATATATGCGAGGCTGTCCTACTGGTTTCCTTTTAGTGGAGAGAGGAGAGGGTGAAGAGTGGGGGACAAGTGTTAGTCAAGTGGATACTGGAAGTAAGGGGTAAAAAAACAAGGTGTACTGTCACAGGGTGAGGAGAGCAGATAGAGCTTCAGAGAGGCAGGTACTCAGAGTTTTATATGGAAAATTGACTTGGATTATAATCTTTCACTTAGTAATCACAATTTTTTTTCAAAGAAATTATTATGAGGACGGCACAGAACAGGGTAGTGTTTCCTTTTGTTGTATATAAGGTTGCTATGAAGTCTGACAATTAAGTTCGTGAAATTAATTGTTCTAAGTGCTACGTACTTCATTGCTGAATGCCACTGTGGCCACCTTTGAAGTACTGCCCTCGGGAGCCTAGGCACTGACACCAGCCTCTAGTCCACCCTTCAAAGCAATTTTGGAACTCTTTCTGGAATGGCCTTTGTGCATGGTGGTAAGGTGGCAAGTTCATGAACTTAATTGTGTAATTGTTGTCGTGGATTGAATTATGTCCCCCTAAAAATGTGTGTAGCCGTGTGGCTGGGCCATGATTCCCAATATTTTGTGATTGTCCTCCATTTTGTGATTTTCCTGTGCTGTAGGTTAAAGGATTAGGGTGAATCTGTAAATCCCTTCATAGGATCACCTCTCTGCTCCACTGTAAAGGGAGTTTCCCTGGAGTGTGGCTTGCCCCACCCTTAATCCTTTCATCCTGCAAGAAATAAAAGGAAAGATAAGCACGCAGAGAACTGGGAACCTCATACCATCAAGAAAGCAGCACCAGGAGAAGAGCTTATCCTTCAGACTTGAGGTTCCTTTGCCAAGATGCTCCCTGGACAAAGACTGATGCAATACCAGACTTTCCTCCAGAGCCGACAAGGGGAAAGCCTTCCCCTGGAGTGGACACCCTGAATATGGACTTGTAGCCTACTGGACTGTGTAAGAACAAACTTTCCTTTGCTAAAGCCATCCACTCTGTAGTATTTCTGTTAGAGTAGCCCTAGCTGACTAAAACAATTGTCTGTGAGGCAGTTTCTAACCCTGCTCAGCTGATTTGGCCCTCAGTGACTTTTTTCTTTTGAGAGGGGAAGAAAAAGCTTTTAAGAAGATACCATTTAAATTCCAGAGGCCTGGGTGCAGGGCTTGTGGGCCTGTGAATGAGAGGTTGTAAACAGCTGAAAACGGCTGGAATGCATGACATCAGACCCTTGAAAATGATGGGTCTGGCCTGCTGAATGTGACCTCTGCACCCACACCCAGGCTTATGTACTTTCCTCCTTGAGAGGCGAATTCACCGGAGGAAATAACCTTTGTTACACTATTTAGATAAGAAGGCACCAGTTAGCTTTGGGAAGAACTTCACAAACCCTGTTCCAACCAATACTTGCTTTCTGCCTGATGCCTAAATTAGGATTGGGGTACAGGCGTCCCTCTGCCCCCCATAAAAATTCTGAGATAAGCTCAGTTTCTAAGGAGAAGGTTAAAGTCCCCATACCTCTCTCCAGCACCAGCCCAGGATTCTCCCTCTTCCCCCCAATAGAAATCCTTGATAAGCTCAGTTTCTGAGGAGGGGGTGGCTTCCTCTCATGTAACCTAATGCTAACTGCTTATCTAGTGCCTCTTCAAGTATGCTGGACCAATAGAAATGAAATATGAAAACCTATATACCTGTAACTGCCAATTAAGAGAATACATGGAAATTCCTTTGTCTGCTTTCTTGGGAAAACATATAAATAGGTATGTCTGACAACAGAACAGGGTGCATAGCTATTTTTTGGACTTGAGTCCATCTGCCGCACCGCTGACTAATAAACAGCCTCTTCTTCTACAAACAAGATAGTGTTCCAGGTGCTTTCTGCTCCATAGGCTGAACTTACCTTTTTCCTGCTGCACTTTACCCAAAGATAAAGGAAATATTAAAAGGAAGACATTTTGACATTTTGATGATATTCAGAACATCAGTGGTAATAGGATGACAGCTCTCATGACCATTCCAGATGGAGTTCCAATATTGCTTTGAAGAGTTGACTAGATGCTGGTGCCAGTGCATGGCTTCTCAAGGGGAGTAGCTCAAAGGTGACAGTAGTGATATTTAGCAATGAGGTACATAGCACTTTTTTTAGTATGACTTCACGAACTTAATTGGCAGTGGTGTACACGAGCTGGAATCAAATCGATGACACCTAACAATAATAATGCTCCGTTGGGTAGATCTATGACCAAGACCATGGCAGCAGAGTCTCTTTCTAGGATATTTCAAATAGCAAATAAGGGAGTCCTTTCTCCTGAAGTGACAAAACTGAAAAGATACAAGGCTCAGAGGCTTGTGGCTTAATCAAGAGAGACACACAGAGAGATTAAATGAAACAGACACACATAGAGAAACAGACAAAACACTATAGAAACTGGAGAGATGGTAAGGTAATGTGCCAGAGACCAAGTTCTCCTAAATAGACCAAAAGCAAATCTTAGAAGGAACCAAAATCAGATACTACAACCAACAAGAACTGAAGATAAGTTTGAGCAATAAATCAGTAGAAAAAAAAGATTTAGGAAAAAGAGATTAGGTTAAGTAGTTGTTGGACCAGAAAACAGGCCTAGGGAAATAAGACGTATTGTAGAAATTGTGCTCAATTTGCATTTTCCTGTGAAGTGAGCTACAGTGAATGCTCAAGACCACTAGGGTCAACTCTGCTGTCCTTAAAATCAATTCTCTCTGAATCAACCACTGGACAATAGCAAATCTGTCTTCCCTGGAGCATACTCTGTGCTTTGGTCTATTTCAAAGCAATTCATAGTATCTTCTCTCATAAAGTACTGAGTATTAGTTCTCTGATTATCCTCAACAATCTCACAGCCAGGGTAGCTAGGTGTTCCAGTTATGCCCCCAAAACATAAGTAGATCAGACTCAGGGGTATGGTGGCAGCTAAGCTGCATTCCTGCCCCACAATAGGGGTGGGCTTTGTGGGGGTTTCAGATCCAAACTGTTTAACTAGATGGCCCCCCAGTGACTCTGTAGATAGGGCCACATCTTTGCCAGCCGGGAAGTGGAGCCTGCTACCCCAGAGATTCCACTGGGCCCACTCGTTGGAGTACATACAGGTGACTGGTGACCAACTTTCTTCTCAGACTGTGCCTCAGCTCCTGTTAAGGCTACATTAGAGAAACTAAACAATCTCTAGATGCCCCCAAAGCAACAATCCCTGGCCAGATACTTAAAGAAAAATTCACCCGTGGCTCCAGAAAGCTCCTAAAAGAAAGAACCAAAGAACTTCCCAGATGAAGAAGCCTTTCTGAAACTTTCAGAGGTTGACTATAACAGAGTCATATAGACAGCCCTCCTTGACATTATACAAAATGAAGCAGAATAAAATGAAAAGTTAAGCAAGCTGTTTGAACTGATGGAATGCCAGCATTCTGAAATCTGACAGATCAATAACAAAGTTAAAGAATTAAAAAACTCAGTTCAAAGCCAAGAGAACAGAGCTGAACAATTGGAAAATAGACTTTCTGACTTGGAAGACAGAGCTACTGACACCAGCATTTATAAGTAGAAATCAGAGAAAAGAAACAAGAAAAATGAAGAAGCACTAAGAAACATGTGGGACTCTATCAAGAGGAACAATCTATGATTAACTGAAGATCCTGAACAGAAAGGGACACCTGAAAACACAGATAGTACTGTTGTTGAGTTACTGACAAGAAACTTCCTTGAAATTATGAAAGAAGAGAACATAGATATCCAAGATGTATATAAAATGCCACACAACACAGATCCTAAAAGAAAGACGTCAAGACATAATCAAGCTTAACAAAAGGAAACATAAGCAGAAACTCTTAAAGGCAGCAAGAATGAAAGCAAAGCTAACATTCTGAGGGAAGCTGTGTAGTCTTTCCTCTGACTTCTTGGCAGAAACAACTTTGGCATAGAGACAATGGGGTGGCACATTCAGAGACTTGAAGGAGAAAATTTTCCAACCAAGAATTATATATCCTGCAAAACTGTCTTTCAAACATGAAAATGAAATGAAGACATTCACAGACAAACAGAAACTCAGATACACTGTAAAAACCAAACCAAAGGTACAAGAAATACTGAAAGAAGCTCTTGGCTTAGAAAAACAAAACCACTAACTCTGTATTTTAGGAGACAATACAGGACACATCTGTGGAAACCTACTCTATTAGGGAAGGCACAAAAATCAGCCAAAGCTATAAGATTAAAAGAAGTTATCCAGTGATCATATCATGAAAACTGTGATACCGTCACATTAAAAAGAGGGCTATAATACAGTAATTATAGTCCATCCAGTTGGAGAGGAAGTTAATAAGATATGTAGAAATTAAAATCTGGTTTAAATATAAATCACTAAGGGGAATTATAAGGATAGTCACAAAGTGCAATAAAGATGGTAACATATCAAATCAAGAAACATAATACAGCACTTTCACCAAACACAAAACCAATACTAAAAAGGGTGAAAAATCAACCTATAAAGAAGAATGTCCCAGAACAGAATATTAAGAGCAACAGAGAAAACATCAACACAAAAATAAACACATCACAATGACAGCATTAAACACATACCTATCAATGATTACATTGAACGTAAATGGACTGAAAGCTCCAGTAAAGAGACATCGAATGACATCTTGGATCAAAAGACATGACCTGCCTATAGGTTGTTTATAAGAAACTCACCTTAGACTTAAAGATATGAACAAACTGAAAATTAAGAAAGGAATAATATATACCAAGCTAACAATATACAAAGAGGAGTGGGTGTGGCAATACTAATCTCAGATATATTACATTTCAATGTAAATTCTACCATTGTAGACAAGGATGGACACTATTGCTGAAAGTTTCAATACACAAGCAGGACTTAACAATATTAAATATTTATGCACCCAACGGCACTTGGCTGGCTTGGCATGCACCCAATGCTAGAGCATCTAAATACATTGAAGAAACACTGACTACACTCAAAAATGAGATAGATCACTCCACAATAATAGTGGAAGACTTCAACACTCCACTTTCAGTACTGGACAAATCTTCTAGAAAAAAGCTGAATAAAGACACAGAGGATTTTATTGTGACAATTAACCAACTAGATGTCATTGACATATATAGAACTTTCTATCCCTCAGCAGATAACTATACCTTCTTCTCCAGTGCACCTGGAACTTTCTCCAGAGTAGACCATGTGTTAAGACATAAAGTAAATCTCAACAAAATCCAAACCACTGAGTGATTGCAAAGCATCTTCTCAGACCATTAAGCCATAAAAGTCAAAATCAGTAACAGAAAAAATATAGATAGAAATTAGAACTCATGGAAACTGAACAACATCTTGCTCAAAAAGCCATGGGTTATAGAAGAAATCAAGGATGAAATAAATTTCTGGATTCCAATAAGAATCAAAACACTTTCTACCAGAACCTATGGGATACAGCCAAAACAGTGCTCAGAGGTCAGTTTATCTCTATAAATGCACACAACTGGAAGGAAGAAAGAACCCAAACCAAAGAATTAACCCTTCAGCTTGATCAAGCAGAAAGAGAGCAACAGAGGAACCCCTCAGACACCAGAAGAAAACAGATCATAAAGATTAGAGCCGAACTAAACAAAATAGAGAATAGAAGAACAATCGAAAAAATTGAGAAGACCAAAACTTTTTTTTTTTTAAAAGATCAACAAAAATTGACAAACCATTGGCAAAACTTGTTAAAGAAAAACAGGAAAAGAAGAAATGATCTGAATAAGAAATGAGATGGGAGATGTCACAACAGATCCAACAGAAATTAAAAATATTGTAACAAAATCCTATGAAAGACTGTATTCTAATAGATTTGAAAACATAGAGGAAATGGACAAATTCTTAGTTTCATATCACCTGCCGAAATTATCACAAGGTGAAGCAGAACAACTTAATAAATCCATCACAAAGGAAGAGATTGAAAAAGTCATCCAAAAACTTCCAACCAAAAATAACCCTGGCCCAGATGGCTTCACTGAAGAATTCCCCCAAGCTTTTAGGGAAGAGTTAACTCCAATACTACAGAGACTATTTCACAGGATAGAAAGGGATGGAATACTCCCAGGTTTATTCTGTGAAGCCAGCATAAACCTGATACCAAAGCCAGGGAAATATCCAATAAAAAAGGAGAACAGACCAATATCACTCTTGAACCTAGAAGCAAAAATCTTCAACAAAATCTTTGGCAAAAGAATTCAACAACATACCAAAAAAATAATTCATCATGACCAAATTGGATTCGTACCAGGGATATAAGGCTGGTTCAACATCAGAAGCCAGCCAAGTGCCGTGGAGTCGGATCCTACACGTGGCGACCCTAGGGACACAAAATAACACAAAAGAATCACCTGATTTTGTCAATTGATACAGAAAAGGAATTTGATAGAGTCCAACACCCATTCATGCTAAAAAGTCTCAGCAAAATAGGAATAGATGGCCAATTCCCCAATGCAGTAAGGGCCATTTATACAAAGTCAACTGCCTACTTCATCCTGAATGGAAAGAGGCTGAAACAATTCTCTTCAAGAATGGGAACTAGACACAACCACTCTCCCTTCTCCTGTTCAACATTGTACTTGAAGTTCTGGCCAGAGGAATTACACAAGACAAAGAAATAAGGGGCATCTGCTTTGGCAAAGAGGAAGTAAAAAACTCTCTATTTGCAGATGACATGATTGTATACACAGAGAATCCTAAAGAATCCATAAGTAAACTACTCAAACTGATAGAAGAGTTCAGCAAAGTCTCAGGATACAAGATAAACATAAATAATTCAGTAGGATTTCTTTATACCAACAAGGAGATTATTAAAGAAGAAATCACCAAATCAATACCATTTTCTATAGCCCGCAAGAAAATAAATTATCTAGGAATAAATCTAACTAGAGAAATAAGAGACCTTTACAAAGAGAACTACAAGACCTTTTTGTAAGAAACAAGAGAGACTTACATATATTGAGGAATCTACCCTGCTCATGGCTTAACATTGTGAAAATATCTATTTTACCTAAAGCAATCTACATATACAATACAATCCCAGTATAAATTCCGGTGACATTTTTTAGTGAGATGGAGAAACAAATCACCAGCACTGTTTGGAAAGGGAAGAAACCATGAATAAGTAAAGCACTACTGAAGAAGAAGAACACGCTGGGAGGCCTCTCACTATCTGATTTTAGAATGTATTACACCGTCACAGTAGTCAAAACAGCCTGGTGCTAGTACGAAAAGAGACATACAGACCAAGGGAACAGAGTGGAGACCCCAGAGATGTCACAATCCTCTTATGAACAGTTGATATTCAACAAAGGCCCCAAAATTTAAAACTGGGGTAAAAGTAATCTCTTTAACAAATGGTGCTGGAAAAATTGGATATCAATCTCCAAAAAACTGAAACGAGTCGCACATCTCACACCTTATACAAAAACCAATTCAAATTGGATGAAAAGCCTAAATATCAAACCCCAAACAATAAAGCTCATCCAAGAAAAGATAGGATCAACAGTGGAAGTTTTAGTATACAACTCAGACAGACTTCAAAATCTGACAAAGCATGATCAACAGAAGAGAAAATAAATGGAACTACTAAGAATCCTGACTATGTACAAGCACCTGACATAGCTAACTGTAGCAGTTCCATGTAAGCTGTCCCCCACCCAGAGGCAGGAAGCTGTCTTGGCTGTAGAGGTTCTGGTGAGTGCCTTTACTTGGCAAACTAAACCAGGGCTTTCAGCTTCCCTTCACAGCTGTGGTTGCTTCTGCTTTCTGACAGGCTGTGCCCAGCGCAACCTGAATCTGGTCTGGTCCACTACAGGTGGAGAGGGCAGATTATAAGAAAGTTTCCTGCCTCTAGAAAGGTTACGACGCTTAAAAACACAGCAGCCCTGCTCAAACCATGTGGACGCAAATAACACGCTCAGTGCGGAGGAGCTGGAACCTAGGCAGAGCCTGAGTTTTTTGCTATGTTTTAGCAAATGGGCCATCCCTGGATGACCTATATTCAGATGCTTTGTTATGTAAAATGAATAATCTCCCATGTTTTTAAGCCACTGTTAGTCTGGTTATCTGTTACTTAAAGCCAAATGTAATCCTGCTTTTCAACAAGGATTTCTTTCCCTGCCAGATTCATTGAGTCAGATGGTCCTTTTACTTTTCCCCACCTATAGCTGCAACATTAGCAGATGTTCCTACAAAATTCCAAGAACAGACCTTTTCCTTTTAGGACACACTGTCTTTCAACTAACATATTCAGAGGGCAAGTGGTTGATAGATCTGATATATTATAACGCGTCGATAATAAAATCTATATGAGTGGAGGCAATGATGGTTCAGTGATAGAATCTCATCTTTCAAAGCAGGAGACCACAGTTTAACTCCTGGCCGGTGCACCTCATCTGTAGACACCACTCATCTGTCAGTGGAGCCTTGCATGTTGCTATGATGCCTGATCAGGTAGGTTTCAGTGAACTTACAGACTAAAACAGATGAGGAAGATAGGCCTGGCAATCTGTTACTCACAATTAACCAATTAAATCCCTATAGGTCACAAAAGTCCCATCCTTAACCAGTCACAGTGATGATGCAGAACCAGGCAGCGTTTTGCTCCATCGCGCTTTGGGTTGGGGTCAAGTACAACTTGATGGCAGCTAATGACAGCAACAACACATGATGTACCGTAGTGAAATGTAATGTAACATAAATCTCCCTCCTCCAAAAAAACAAAACAAAAAACAAAACCTGTTGCTGTAGAGTTGATTATGACGTCTAGAGGTGCGATAGTACAGAGCAGGAATGCCACATAGGGTTTCCATAGAGTAGCTGGTGAATTCGAATCGTTGACCTTTTGATTAGCAGCTAGTCTCTTCACTATTACTCTACCCATGCTCCATGATAGATATAAATATAAGACCTGAAACTATAAAATTTTTTACATGAAAACATATGAGGACATTTTGTTGCATTGGGTTAGGAAATGAGTTCTTACCTGTAATATAAAATGCACAATCCAGTTGTTTTTTTTTTTAAGTATTTCTATCCCTAGCAGCATACTGGTTAAGTGCGATGGCTGCTAACCAAAAGGTTGGCTGCTCAAATCTGCCAGGTGCTCCTTGGAGGCCACATGGGGCAGTTTTACTCTGACCTGTAGGGTCACATGAGTTGGAATCAACTTGACAGAGGTTTGGCTTATTTCCATTTTTTTTCTTAAAGAATTTTTGTTCTGTCAAAGACCTTGTTAGCTTACTAAGAGACTGAACAGACAGACAAGCCACAGACTGAGAGAAACATTTGGAAATCACTTATGCTGCAAAGTGCTTACTTCTAGAATATGTAAAAACTCTCTAAACTCCAAAAAAAAGAAAAGAAAGTCATTAGTGAATGGGCAAAAGTCTTAAACAGATGCTTCACCAAAGAGGTTATGTTATTGTTGTTTATAGCTGTCAATGATTGGTTCTTAGTCCTGGTCACCGTGTGTTAGCAGTGGAACTGCTCTGTAGGAAGCAGATGGCCAGGCCTGTCTTCAAACAGACTACACCACTAAAACCCACTACCGTTGAGCCGATTCCAGCTAATAGCAACCCTATAGGACAGAGTAGAACTGCCCCATAGAGTTTCAAAGGAGTGTTTGGAGGATTCAAACTGCTTTAGCAGATGTAACACTTAACCACTATATCTCCAGGGTTTCCACAAAGAAACTACAAATGATAAATAAACTCATGGAAAGATATTCAACATTATTAGCTATTGTTGTGCGCCATCAAGTCTATTCTGACTCACAGGCGCCCTACAGGACAGAGTAGAGCTGCCCCATAGGATTTCTTGGGCTGTAACCTTTATGGGCAGTAGCCCTGACTGTACAGTGGTTAGACTCTTAGCTTCTGAAAGGTCAGCAGCTAGAACTCACCAGCCTCTCTGTGGGAGAAAAGACCTGGCCATCTGTTTCTATAAAAACTTCAGTTTAAAAAACCCTATGGGGTAGTTCTGCTTCACCCTACTTCATCCTATTGGGTCATTATGCATTAGCATGAACTCAACAGCAGACAACAGCAATAGTAACAGTCTTCACCTGAGCAGATCACTGGATCTTTCCTCCTGAAGAGTCACTGGTGGGTTCCAACAGTGACACCTTTGGTTGTAGCCAAGCACTTAATCATTGAGCTGTCAAGTCAAACCCCAAACCCACTGCCGCAGAGGATTCTGACTTGTGGCAACCCTATAATTTAGAGAAGAAGAACTACCCCAACCAGATTTTCCAGGCTATAATCTTTATGCAAGCAGACTATCACATCTTTCTCCCACAGAATGGCTGGTGGGTTCTAACTGCTGACTTTTCAGTTAGCATCTGAGCGTCTAACCATTGCACCACCAGGGCTCCCTTATTAGCCTTTCTGAAAACCAAAACTATGGCCGTAGAACCAACTTAGATGCCTAGTGACCCCATAGTGCAGAGTAGTGGTTTCCAGCCACTGACCTTGCTGTTAGCAGCAGCCCAGCAGTTTAACCACTTCACTACCAGGGCTCTTCTGCTAGCCTCCTAGACTGTGAGAAGATAAATACCTTTGTTAATGCCATTCACTTGTGGTACTTCTGTTCTAGCAGCAGTAGATGACTAAGACACCAAGTGCTTGGGAGGAGAAGAAGGAGTACTGTATATAGGTACCATGAGGGAGATTTTGGGGGGTGCCAGATCATTCTTCTGCCATGATTTCAGTTCTTGGTCATACAAATCTATGTGTGTAGTAACATTTCACTGAATTATGCATCATAAATCCAAACAAACAAAAAAGAAAAATAACTGTGTTTAAAAACTGATAGAATCTGAGTAAACTATAATTTAGTTGATAATATTTTATCAATGACAGTTTCTTGTATTTGATAATTGCCATATGTTTATATAAGATAGTATCATTGGTGAAATCTAGACTAAGGTTACATTGAAAGTCTCCGTAGTCTTCTTGCAATTTTTATCTGAATCTAAAATTTTTTCTAAATGAAAGTTTAAAAAAATAGACTCAAAATTGAAAAACAGACTGGTTTTATTTGGTGGGAATTCTTAACTCTAAAGTCTTTTTCCTGGTCCTCCACTATGCCATCTGTCACCTAACAACCCTATTTCTCGTTGAAAGCATTACAAATGGAAAAGTGCCACTGAATTTCTTCCTACTGACTGTAAAGCAATCACATTATTGCTTGGCTACCAGCCCAGGTTATGGACAAGTAGCTAATGAGAAAAAAAGGTCAAGTGGAGATTTTGTTTGAGATTTCCTCTGGGACAGAGGGTGGTCATCAACATGGGGTGGGAGCACGCATACTCTGATGTGCTATTAAGAGTGTATATATTTTTGCTGAATGAGAAAAGACAATTTTCCATCAAGCTTCCAAGAAAAACAGTAAAGCAATAATATTCTGCAGCATTTTGATTTCTATTTAACCAAGATATAAAGAGGTCAAATTTAAACTGGCACTGTAAAATGATCACCATTATGTTGTTTCAACCAGCGAAGCAGTTATGTTTGGTGGGTGTTCTAATGGTGGCTTGTAAAATGGTGAATTTGAGTTATAGAAATAAAGCAAATAAAAGACATAGAATTTCAAATACCAAAGCAAATACTTCCTTCTACTACACACATAAAGCAGATGGCTTC
This sequence comes from Heterohyrax brucei, assembly GCA_028571685.1. NCBI lineage: Eukaryota > Metazoa > Chordata > Mammalia > Hyracoidea > Procaviidae > Heterohyrax > Heterohyrax brucei. Next base: position 95,902,444 of record CM053146.1, read on the forward strand.
ATATTCATGCAAAGCATACATAAATCTATGTTTTCATCATATTAACCTCTTTAAATTTTCCTTGAACTCATAAATTTCCTAAATTCATATTGTAACTCAGATCCACGGTTGCCACAGATTGTGTTTGGAAGGAAATATAAGACTATAAAGGGGTCATTCAAAAGAGTTTTATTGAAGCTGAGAACAGTTTGGTGTTCTGTTAGTGGTAATAGTTATATGAATCCATACCTGTTATAAAATTTCACAAAACAATGCTCTGCAACCTTTAGAGATTATACATATAAAACTACAAAATTAGAATAATGTCTGTTGTCTAGTTGATAATACTGTACCAACATGAATTTCTTGGTTTTGATAATATAATAAATAAATTCTGAAACAAGCAGTAAAGCAGGCAATATCTGGGAGAACTGTTGAAAATGCTTTATTTCTATACTTTAGACAAATTTATGCCAAGAATTTGGAATTCACATGCAAAAATAGCCAATGTTGAACTTTGCCTACTCTCTATGCTCCCAGAAAGCTGTAATGATGTAGAAATTTTCCCAGACTTTTCTAAAGTGCCCCAAGCCTTTTGCATTCCAGGAAATTATTTCAATGAAGAGCCACCCTTCCCCATGTGATAAAGTTCTCATCTTTTGTTTCCAAAAAAATCAGCAGAGTCTAGAACTGTCATCCTGAAATTAATGACACAGAGACAAAAATGTCCAGTTTAGTAGACATCCCTGGTTGCAAAATATTCCCAAGTATAAATCACCCATTAACTTTTCCACTAATTTCTGAAAAACTAGGTGAAAATCACCTACCAAAACTTTTATCTTCAGATCTGGAGTGCTTTCTCTATTGCAATACCCTGGATAAATTCTATCCTTTATTATCCAATGCCTTTTGTCTTTGACAAAATAACATATAATCAGCCAGTTTGGTATTTTGCTTAATGATGTGTTGTTTTCAATTGCAAAAGATTTCAATGCAAAATTTAAAATTTAGTAAAATTCTCAATTAGTAGCACAGAATTTTATTAATGTATATTAGAAGTACTGCAAAGTTAAGTCTTAACTGTGTAAGACTGCATTCCACTTTGAACACACTAATGCTATCAGATCAGTAAAATCTGCTTAGATCTCATAAAGTCATTCTTAACACATAAGAAGCTGTTATCAGAGAGTAGCTTCATAGGTCTGTTTCTTAGGGTTCTGTAGAGAAAAAAATACCACTTAGATACTTACATACTAAAATATATGCATATATGCATAGAGATTGAGAGAGAGAACAATTTATTTTAAGGAACTAATTTGTGTGATCATGGGGGCTGGCATATTCAAAATAAGTTGGCCAAGCAACAAATGAGAAAGTCTGGCAGTCTTGCATCCCAAATCAACAGTCAGGTGTTGTGAGAGAGGGAAAGACTCTGGCAGAATGTCTATTTACAGTTTGGAGGCAGGTTTCCTCAGGAAACTACTGTTTTGTGTTCAAGGCTGTCAATGGATTGGATGAGGCCCACCCACATTATGGAGGGCAATTTGTTTCACTTAAAGCCAGCTGATTTAAATCGTAAGCACATGTAAATACTTCACAGCAAATCTAGACCAGTATTAGATCCAACTACTGGCCATAAAACATAGCCAAGCTAACACACAAAATCGACCTTCATGGTCCATTCCCTATCAAATTATTATCCATACAAATTTCTTTAAACCATACTTAATCTTCAAATAAAGACAGTAACAAAGTCATACTTCACCTAACATTTTACAACTATCCTGTATACCGCAAATGCACTAACAGGTTATCCAGAGAGGCTGCAACGTCTTTGGGTGGTTCTCGCTCTTCTTCACTCCTCATTTTGTTACTAAGACATCTAGACTAGGAAAACACAGATTAGCGGGGACAGGAAATAGAAATTTTGCTAGTGCATCATTAGAAGTAATAGTGATTTCCATTTCTACCCCTTGATTCTAAACCCATAAATCTTAACCATGGAAGAAACAGCCAAGTCAGCCATGTGCCACTGAGTCAGAAGAAACAACACGGCATATATTGGATGCTGATTTAGAGCATATGTAGCTTCTTACAGAATGCTGCCTCAAAACTGAAAGATATTGCCACCTACCTGGTACCATGTTTAAGTTTTAAAAAGGCTAGCACATGTTCTATGAAGCCAGCTGAAATGTGATGATGGGAAACATAGTATGACCAGAGAAGTCTACCAGCATGAGTTCATTGATGCACTTCACTTGCTGTGAAGTGAATTCTTTGATCCAAAAAATGTTGGGTGGAATACCAAGACAGTCAATGAAGCATTCTCTTAAATCCACGAAAAGCAATTCTGGGAGAACCATTGCATGTGAGGAAGGCCCATTCACACCCACAGCAAATTTCTCTGGCAGCAAAAGCAAAATGTTACCCCTTCCATGATGCAAATGGTCTAATGTAATCAAGTGCCATCAGGTGCTGATTAATCACCTAGGGAAAGGTGCTGCACTGGGGACTCAATTTTGGTCCCTGCTTCTAGAAAATCGAGCGTTCTGCCACCTCTTCCTTACTGAACTGACCTTCATGATGATAAGCCCATGCATAACCTCTTTCTTGCCACCCTGGACACTTAGTTCACAAGCATAGTAAGCAATGGTAAGGGTGGCTGAGGGAACAGCCTGACTGGTATCCATAGAACAAGTCATTTAATCCACTTAATTACAAAGGCCTCTGCTGGGTTGCAAGTACATTTGTGCTTTTTCTCTCATTCAGACTGGTCTAGCCAGATACCACTTCCCAGACCTCCTTGTCACTAATTTTCTAGTTATGTTGCTTCCAAGTACCTAGTCATTCAACTATACCATTGGACACAGGTTATGAATCAACATAAAATTGCACATCCAAGCAAAATTAGCAATTACTTGAAAATCTGCCCGTGGTGAGAATTTTCCTTCACTGCTATCTTTCAAATATGTCCCAGAAAGAAGCTCCGGTGCCATAGCTGTCCACTTCTGGGTGATGCATACATATTCCACAGAACCTATTATAAAACACACCTGAGTTTTCTCTTCCTTAGTGAGCGGATGCTAGGGACTCCTCATAAGTCCATAGGTACAGATGGGAGACAGAATGTCATGTTGCAGGAGTGGACTCATGGGTATTTTGGCCACTTCTTACAACTCACTTGTGCCTTGATGGCCTACTCAAACATCATCTCTTATCTGTCACTTTCATTTAATGATGGAAAGTTGTCTTGTATGCCCAACTTTATGGCTTTATCGTTTAGACAACACTGATTTTCTGATTGACGGCCCAAGTAGCATGATAAATTAGTGGCCTGTGATTAAGTGTTCATTCTCTACTAAAGGTTGGTAGTAAGTCAAAAGCTGTTTCACAAAAGGAGAGTCGTTATAGGATGTTAACCTTTGCCTCAATTTCGAAGGGGCTTGCCACAGGCTTCAAAGAGAAATTCTATCTGCCATTGACACTTGAAATATCATTGGATCTGTTGGATAATATGGCCCAAGTGGCAGAATCTCTTGCACTGTGGTCTCGACCTAACACAGAGCCTTCTCTTATGCTGGGCCCACTCAAAGCTAGCAATTTTTGGGGTCACTCAGTAAGCAAGCCAGAGTAGTGCACACAAATGAGAATTGCTGTCCCAGATCCAAAGAGGCTCACCAAGCTCTGTACCTCCTTTTGAGTTTGTAAGAGGGTCCAGTTACAACAATTCGTCCTTTACCTTAAAGAATTATCTCAACATGCCCCTGGATCCCTAGAAATATCACTGAAGTAGAAAGCCCCTGAATTTTTGTTGGTTTTATTTCTCAAGGAGTAAACCTAGAATAGTTGCTACTTCTTGCTTGTTGCGTTCAGTGAACATACGGTCATCACTACGGTGGACCAGTGTGATGTCTTGGACAAGCGATAGGTAATTAAGGTCCCTAAAGACTAAATTATGACATAAAATTGGAAAGTTGATGTATGTTTTAGTCAGTTAGGGCTGCTCTAGCAGAAATACCACAGAGTGGATGGCTTTGACAAAGGAAGGTTTATTCTTACACAATCCGGTAGGCTACAAGTCCAAATTCAGGATGTCCACTCCAGGGGAAGGCTTTCCTTCTTGTCAGCTCTGGCATCAGTCTTTGTCCAGGGAGCATCTTGGAGCAGGAACCTCAGATCTCAAGGATGCGCTCTTCTCCCAGTGCTGCTTCCTGGATGGTACAAGGTTCCCAATTCTCTACCTGCTCGTAGGATGAAAGGGTTAAGGGTGGGGCAAGCCATACTCCAGGGAAACTCCCTTTACAGTGGAGCCGGGAGGTGATCCTATGAAGGGATTTACAGCTCCACCCTAACATACAGCATAGGAAAACCACAAAATGGAAGACAGTCACAAGATACTGGGAATCACAGCCCAGCCATATGTCTACACATATTTTGGGGGGGACACAATTGAATTCACGACAACACACTTCAAGGTAGGATGGTGAAGGTGTTTTGCTGGCCCTGCCTGTTTAAAGAAAACTGATTTTGTAATCTTCATTAACAAGTAACAAGAGAAAGCATTTGTCAGTTAAATAGCTGCATGCCAAGTACCAGTAAGTATATTTGTCTTATTCAAACAACTAAACCACAGCTGGAATAGCACCTGCAATTGAAGTCACCACTTGGCCAAACTTGCAATCATCCACTGTAATTCTTGAAGATTCATTTCCTTCTGTAAACAGGCCATCTAGGCAAGTGAAATGGGGGTGTGTAGGAACGATCACCCCTAGATCCTTCAGATCCTAGATGGCAGCGCTTATCTCTGCAATCCTTCCAAGAATGTGGTATTGCATTTGGTTTATGATTTTCCTTGGGAGAAACAGTTCTAGTGGCTTCCACTTGGTCAGACCCTTCCTCATTTTCAAAATTAGATTTATTCTAAACTCACAAAGCAATCTACTTTCATGTCATTCATCAGATTGTAAATACATACCCATATTTCAGTTAGAGCATAATATCAAAGCATACTGGAATGAGTCCTGCTCAAAGGATATTTTTTTTTTAAAATTCCTATGTTAAACAAAGAAGAAGACTTGGGCTTCAGGATATTAAGATTAAGGACTTTAATAAAATTTGTAACAGGTTATCAAAAGATAAGTCCTTCGTGTTGGCTTACCATACTAAGGGACATGTTTGAATGGCTACCCAGAAGAGCTCTGACACAGCCGGGGGAAACTGTGCCACATTACTAAGTGAGCAAAGTAGGTAACAGAAAATCTAAAAGGACACAATAGTCCTTGTTTAGCTGAATGAAATAGTTATAAATATTGGCTGACTGAAACACTCTCCTTAGCAGCATTTGTGTCAGCAGCTTTCAAAGGCAATACATTGTAGAGCTAAACTAGCAACAGCAATCAGAAAGATTTATAAAACCCTTTCTAAGAGCCATTCTTGACCATACTTTACTGTTTTAGGAAGTTTAAAACTAGTTATGTGAGCCCTTGAATTCTCTTTTTTTTTTTTAATTGTCTTGGCATTTGAACCATAATCCTAATCAATATCAAAATGATACCAAATGAAAGAATTACTCAGATAATTAAAGAGATTGGATTTTAATTTCTTGCGCAGGATAGATAGCAAGGGTCTTGCCAATGCGGAAAACAAACAAAAAAAACCAAGTAAACCTTGGATAAAATGTGAATTGTGTTGTGCTATTGAGCTTGAAAGATGGAAGTAAAGAAAAACTCTAAGTGGAAAAGAAAAAAAGCTGAAATCTGAGCTTGGAGCATTAAGCCTAGGTTGAAGTCAAGTTTGCCCTAAGGTAATTCTAACATCAGCATTACATAAGGGAATAGGTAGGAAATGAAACAGAGTCTACTGAGCTAAATCATGAAACCAGAAACAGAGCAACAGTTTAGTATCTCACATTAGTAATACTCCTGACTCAAAAAGAAACAAAAGCAAAACATTCATCATCTTTGGATGAAAGCATCTTTAATAGTTTTTATACATGTTGAGATCAAGAAATATAAGCTTTTATCAAAGATAGTCAAACTTGTGAGTAAATAATCTTGAGTGAGAGAGAGCAGAAATAAAAAAATATTGGGATTGATTGTATTTGAATAAAATATAGGAATAAAACTTGCAATCATTTATATGCATATGTGGAAAGAAACAAGAGATATTGTTAAAAAAAAATGAACAAGAAAGGACCAGGTAGATTTTTTAAAAGATCAAGTAAGAACATTTAGAAATACAATATATACATATACATACACAATCACTGAAATAATAAACACAAGTATAGAACAAATGCCAGATTAGATCAACTGAAAGTCAACTGACACTTAGATCTAAATCTACCTAAAATAGTAAACTATAAGCTATGCCAGTTTCCTAAACAAATGTTAGTTTTCCATAACAAATTACCACAAACTAGGTGCTAATTATGACATAAATTTATTGTCTCACAATTCTTAGGACTAGGAGTGCAAGTTCAGAGTGCCCAGCAGGACTGTGGAAACTTTGGTGGCATAGTGGTCAAGTAGTTTGTCTGCCAACCATAAAGCTGGCAGTTCAAAGCAGCCAACCTCTATTTGGAAACTCAAGGAGCAGTTCTTCTCCATCCTGTAGGGTAGCTGTGAGTCAGAACCTACTGGGTGGCTGTGGGTCTGGTTGGTTTTTAGCAGGGCTGTATTCTGTTTGCTTACTCTAAGGAGAGACTCTTGTGTCTGTATCTAGATTATATATCAGATATAATACATGATAAGCAAAATGCAGATACACATTTGAACTTGAGAGGAATTTATATGTAACATAAAAGGCATAATTTCCAATTACATAGAGAATATACCTTAAATTAACATGATATATATACATATATATTTAATTTTATAGAAGCCTGATTCTCTGAGAGCATTAAAAAGGAAGTAAAAGAGTGAGGGAAGGGTAAAAGAAAGAAGAAAGGAAAGAAGAATACCAAGGAGCATCATATTTTTCTTTAACCTTCATTTTTTAGTCTCCAAAGCAGCATAGAATAGCCTATAAGCGATCAAGTCTGATCACATGCAGCCATATCATGTGTGCTGGGTGAGTGTTTATTGGTAATTCCTGTGGAACTAACATTTGATTACCCGTCTAGCAGATGCCACCCAGCTGAAATCTTCACCATCCTTTCTAATGTTGAGTTAAAGACATGGCAGGCAAAACAGACCCACAGGTCTACTCAGGCGATACAGCTAACTGGTTGCTGGCTAGTTCCACATGGCTCGTTATCCTGGAAGGGACTGTGTCAGCATTTCCTAAAGATCAACTGATACTGAAAAATCGAAAGAGAGGAAGGTATATATCTGGCATAAAAAGATTTAGAAGTACATGAAACTCAATTACAATTTTAGATTCAAATCTTGAGTCCTAAAGGCATTAACTTGTCTATTGTCTTTATTTTAAATATATAGTCAAGCAGTAGTATACACTGAATCAAGTTGATTAAATATTACTCCAAATCTGAAATTGTTGACATTCTGGGAAATGCTACCTTTAAAATCTGAACTAATAATAATAATAATAACTCCATTTTGATTATTAGTGATGTTGAGTGCAAAATGAATGAAAAATTAGGGTAAATCTGAATAAAATCACATTTTAATTTGAATATGCCTAAAAAACAATTTCAAGATATTTTTCTTAATGGAATATACACTATTTTCTTAAGCTTGTAATTTTAAAACATTTTGAAACAGAGACGTCAATTTAGTAGTCTGACTGTTGTTGGGATCTACCTCAGTTGCAGGAATGAAGCAGGCAACCTAAATTACTCAAGCCAGTTGATTGGGAATGGAAAGCTAGCGCTCCTTTTGAGAAAAGCAGCAGCTTCTCAGCTGCCAGGGATTGCGGCTGCGTGGGGCTGTGCCGGAGGGTGGCCTGGAGCCCCATGCAGATGACTCTTTACTCTCCCCTGAGGAACTGGAAATCCAGAAATGCCTGCTTTTTAATGCTGGCAACAAGGCTGAAGAATTTTAATTATGATATAGGACAAACAAACATTTCCGGAGGCCACGTTAGGGCAGCTGGCCACCAGTTGGCGAGTCCACACCAACACTCAGCATTCACCATGGTTTTCTACTTCTGCACATTTGCACACAATCTTCCCTCACCCAAGAATACACCCTCTCTTTAAACTCCCACATGTGAGAATCTCCAGCTGAAGGCCCTCTGTCTACACGGGTTCTGTACCCCATGCTGAAGCTGGAAACAATGTCTGCTTCCTCTTGTTCTTATCTAAAGCTAAATTTGTACCACTCATATCACATATCTTGAAGTCTTGTAACTGTGTCTGATTCAAATACCATAAAAAGGCTGAAGTGATTTCTTATGAAACTTGATGTCTACACTCAGCAGAATACCAGATACATAAAAGAGGCTAAATACACAGTTCGTGAATAAATTCTAGCATTAGACTCTTTGAAATAAGCTAATATAGAGTCTTGGGTATCAAATGGAAGCAGTATAATAATAGCTAATATTTTGAAATAATAACTGCATAATAGGAAAGATTTATATCTTAAGTTCATCTGAATTCATGAGAATAGGGTGCTGGGGCAATGAGGTATGTGTGAGCGGATACAAACAGAAATTTCCATTGAGACCATTTTTAACAGCTGCCAGTAACAATACTAACTAAGAATAAGCCCTCAAGTTAATACAAAGAAATAGGCACAATGCCTAGGAGGATAAAAAAGCAATATTTTCCAAAGCTAGTATTTGAAATAATAAAAATATCTTACATGATTTTAATGCAAATGATATAGTTTTACTGAACTTGAGTCTCTGTATCCAAGACTAGTCTGAAATTCCATTTCTCATTACCTTCCTAAGAATTATTTGGTATTGACCTTCAATTAAACAACAAATGTGATTCATTTCTTGAGCTCTTAGATATGGAAAAATCTTTATTGAGCAAGTGTTCCAACTTCATTCATTTCCTTTGCACTGTACTTCAAACCTAAATGAAAGAACAAAGAAGTCAAGGTCAAACAAAAACATGACAACAGTGTGAACAGGGCATATATTATGTGGCTATCAAGAGGACTTCAATGATTATGAGTTTGTGAAATCAGATGAATAACAACATAAGAGATTTTGAAAACTACGTGTGGAGTTCACTTTCAGAAGCAAATGTCTCCAACCTTGACAAGCTTTAAATATTATTGCAGTAAGTTATAAAAGAAATCATTTCAGAACATATCTTAGACCAGACAATAACAAAAATCTAATTTTTTAAGACAACAGTATTTTTATTTGTTGTAGTGTTATCTAGTTTACAAGGTATTTCTCATGTATTGTCTTATCTGGCAGCTAATATAACTATGTTAAGGGGAAAAAATAAAACCTGTATCAACTGGTATGTGAAACCAATGATTAAAAAAATTAGTTGACTGAATTTTAACTGGCTAGTCAGCAATGCAGACAGAGCTAAGCCTCAGGCCTTCGGATATCATCTCTAGCTTTTTGCACCACGCACTTTAGCTTATCAGAAGCTTAGAGGATGTCTTTGTCATCCAGTGCTGCTTTAACAAAAATACCACAAATGCATGGCTTTAAAAAGAGAAGTTTACTCTCTCACAGAGCAGTTGGCTCGAAATCCAAATTCAGGGCATCAGCTCCAGGGCTCCATGGTCTCTGGAGGAAGCTCCATGTCATCAGTCTTCACTTGGTCCAGGAGCTTCTCTGCTCTAGGACCTCAGGTCCAAAGGGCTCTTTCTGCTCCCAGTACTTCTTTCTGAGTGGTATGAGGACCATAACTCTCTGCTCACTTCCCTTTCCTTTTTGTCTCTTGAGAGGTAAAGAATGTAGGCCACACCTCATGGAAACTCCTTTTATATTGTATCAGGGATATGACCTGGGTGAGTGTGTTATAATCCCATCCTAATCCTTTTAAGCATAAAATTATAATCACAAAGTAGAGGACAACCTCACAATAATGGGAATCATGGCCTAACCAAGGTGACACCTTTTTGGGGACACAATTCAATCCATGGCAGAGTACAATCCTAAAAGCACAAAAAACAAACCCACTGCTGTTGAGTTGATTCTGACTCATAGCGACCCTACATCAGCGTAGAATCACTCCATAGAGTTTCCAAGGAGTGCCTGGTGGATTCAAACCGCCAACTTTTAGATTAGTAGCTGTAGCTCTTAAATGCTACGTCACCAGGGTTTCTGAATACAACCCTAGAGCATATTAATGTATTTCTGTGGTAAAAATGTGAGGTTGTCAAATCTCTCTTTTTAAATTTAGACAGTATTTTTCTAAAATCACCAAAATTAAGTTAAAATTTCTTTCTGTGTAGCAGCATCTGGATGGGGCATTTTTTGTTATCATCTTGGCATCTGCTCCAACCATTTCTCAGAATCTCTAGATTTCTATTTGAGAAAGGTATACTTTTGTGGAAATATAATCTTCTTAACTTCATATTTGGGCTGAGCTAACTAGAATTTCCTTTCCCAGCTGAGAGCACACAATTTAAGCTTGTCAAATCAGAGTGAAACCCAAGGACTCGATGTGAATAGTGGGCACATTTGCTCACTTCTATCCTGAACACAAACGAAGCAAAATGTGGCCTTGGAAGTCACTGGCAGCCACACTATGAGCACTAGCGATGAAAGATTTAAAATTAAACCAATGTCTTGTAAGACAGAGAGAAGTTGAACCATAGAGATAATTTAGCCACTGGATCAAACCTTTGATAACTTTTTAATTTAGGACTTGGAATGGACAGCATTTTCAACCAGCACACATCCCAATTGCAGGCTTCAGTGGCAAACAAATCCTAGCTCCACTCTAAACTATCAAGTCTGCCCACCCCCTACCTCACTCCACTGCCAGCCCCAGAAATACCTTAGCACCAAATTAAAAGTGAATAGAAATCTTTAACTTTATGTTCTATGTGATTTAGAATTCAATACAATTATGCTTTGCTGCAATTTTCAGCCAATAGATACATACAGAGCTGTTTTAGGAGTGTTGTTGTGGCCTCTAATTTCGTGGCTGTGTTGTGGTTTTATTTAGTCACTTGGAATCGAAATGGCTGAACAGGAAAACAAATGATCTACTGAAAGTGAAATTTAGCTTATCCGGCTAGATTTTTATAGTGGCTGAAATTCCCTTGTCAATACGTTTTTCTGTCAGTTGTACTTTTATCATCTAGAAGTTATACAATCATGAATGTGTCTCTAAAAGAACTGACCTATTAGGTTACCATTCACGTGTTTATTCACCGGCACCTCATGGAAAACTCTATGGGACCATTCTCCTCTGTCCTGTAGGGGCACGAGGAGTTTGAAATTGATGTGCTGGCAATGAGTTTGCCTTTTTCAGAGTATAACTATTAACTTTTAAAATGATTGATGTTTATTTGACATTTCAATGCTTTATCTCAGAACTTCAAAAAATGTAAAATAACTTGATCCTTGATTCTGAAGTCACACTGCTATTACCATGAAGAATGAAAATAAGAGTCAGCTAAACAATGATCTAATATTGTGCTAACTAAAAAGCATCTATTTGGCCAACTAGCAAGCTAGCAGCCAAAAAATAAACCAAATGCATACTTCTAGTTTAAAAATATCAGAGAAGAAACTATGTGCTCAAGTATTCTCTTTGCGCTTATGATTATCCCCATTAGCATCATTTTGAAAAAAAATCAAGAAAGTGTTTCTTCCTACCTAATTTCACCCACAAGACTTTGATTATATGCTTTAAGATAATAACCACGGTTGCCAGCAGAGACTTAGGGATTTTATAAACATCAATCAATGTCACAGCTAGAAGCAGATGAATCAAAGAATATAACAGTAAATCCTGTGACATTAGTTCATTAAGGAACATTTTAGATTAAAGTGAAATGCACTGCATCTTTATCAGGGCAGACAACAGGTTATATTAATTATTTAGGGTCAAAAAAGGTGAAGAAACAAGGGGGAAAGGGCATTTCACCAATATTTCATGTGTAGAGAGATTTAGCTGCCTACCCAATTCCTACTTTGCTCTCAGGTCAAACCAGCATAAAGCTCCACTCTGGTGAGTTGAGGCAGACAGTGTTAGAATTAGGAGTCTTTCTTACCTGTAGAATGGATGTGGTCAGAGCAAGTTGCTCCCCAGCAACTGGTGGTGCAGTGGTCAAGAGCTCAGCTGCTAATCAAAAAGTGGGCAGTTCACATATACCAGCCACTCTTTGGAAACTCTGTGGGGCATTTCTTCTCTGTCTTAGAGGGTCACTGTGAGTCAGTATTGACTCTACAGTAATGGGTTTAGTTTGGTTTATGTTACTCTGGGAATTATTTTCACTCCTACTTTTTCTAATATGTAGTGTGAAGTGAAAGAGAGGGAGTTCTCTTCTCAAAGACAGGTTATTTAGTGCTGGAGCCACAGGACAGGTGAGAGAAGCCAAAGAAATTGAGAGAATTTATTTCAAAAGAGGTTATCCAAAGAGGGTGCCCTGTGAGGAAAATAGTACTTTTAAGTTATTTGTCCTTCCCGTTTCAGGTTCCAAGCCCTAGAAAGTTGGCTTAATTTTATCCTTGACTCAGATCAGATATGACCTAAGCACGCTTGAGCTCCCTGTAGCACTTCGAGTATGCTACTGAGGTTTACTAAACACGCAGCTGAGATGCTGATCCTAGACAAAAGATATGCCTCTTATAGAAACCTTGGTGGTTTTGATTAGAGACAACCAAAAGAATGGCAGTTTAAACCCACCAGGCACTCCTGGGAAACTATGGGGGCGCATTTCTACTCTGCCGTATAAGGTTGCTGGGAGTTTGTCTTGATAGTAACAGCTTTGGATTTTTTTTTCTTATTGAAAATAACGAACATACTATAATTTCTGGCACCTATCACTGCCTGCCCCAATTTGTAAGTGCATCGTACTGCAGGGGCTTGCATGTTGCTGTGAGGCTGGAAGCTATGCCACTGATGTTCAGAAACCAATAAGTGTCACCCATGACAGAAGGTTTTCAGCTGAGCTTCTAGACCAAGACAGACCAGGATAAGGACCCAGCAGTTTATTTCTGAAAAGAAGTAGCAAGTGGGCACCTTACAGACAGCAGTGAAACACTGTCAAATACAGTGCCAGAAAACAAGCTGCCACCCTTTTCCCTCCTCAGTTGGAAGGCACTCAACAGATGACTTTGGAAGAGCTAACTCCTCAAAGTAGGGTAGAGTAAATGATGTGGATGGAGTAAAGGCTTGGGGACCTTCATTCACTGGTGTGGCACAAATCAAAATGAGAAGAAACAGCTACATGCATCCATCAGTAATCAGAACGCAGAATGTACATAGTACGAATCTAGGAAAGTTGGAAACTGTCAAAATGAACTGGAACACATAAACATCAATATCTTAGTGATTAGTGATCTGAAATGGCCTGGTATTAGACATTTGTGAATTGGAGACAATTATGTGGTCTACTGTGCTAGGAATGAAAACTTGAAAAGGAATGGTGTTGTGTTCATCATCATAAAGAGTATTTCAAGATCTATCCTGCAGTACAATGCTGTCAGTGATGAAGAAACTAAAGATTTTTATCAGCCTCTGCAGTCTGAAATTGACTGAATATGCAATCTGGATGCATTGATAATTACTGGTGATTGCAATAGAAAAGTTGGAAACAAAGAAGGATCAGTAGTTGGAGACTACAGCCTTGGTTACAGAAATGATGCCACAGATCATATGATAAAAATTTGCGAGACCAGTGACTTCTTCATTGCAATTACCTTTTTTCACCAACATAAACAGTGACAATATACATGGACTTAACCAAATGGGATACACAAGAATCAAATTACTGTATCTATAGAAAGATGATGCTAAAACTCAGTGTCATCAGTCAGAACAAGACTAGGTATTGACTATAACACAGACCACCAGTTGTTCATATACAAGTTAAAATTGAAACTGAAGAAAAGTAGAACAAGTCCACAAGAGCCAAAGTATGAACTTGGGTACATTCCACCTGAGTTTAGAAACCATCTCAAGAGTAGATGTGATGCACTGTACACTAATGACCAAAGACCAGAGGAGTTGTTGAGTGACATCAAAGGTATCATACATGAAGAAAGCAAGAGGTTCTTAAAAAGACAGGAAAGAAAGAAAAGATCACAGTGGATGTAAGACTCTGAAAACTGCTCTTGAACATCAAGTAGCTAAAGCAAAAGGAAGAAATAATGCAATACAAGATTTCAAAGGGCAGCTCAAGAAGGCAAAGTATTTTAATGACATATATAAAAAACGAAATAGAAGACCAAAAGGGAAGAACACACTGCATTTCTCAAGTTGAAAGAATTGAGTCAAAAACTCAAGGGTGGAGTTGTAATACTGAAGGATGCTAAGGGGAAGATATTAAGCAACTCAGGGAGCATCAAAAGAAGATGGAAAGAATGCACAGTGTCATTATACCAGAAAGAACTGGTTGATGTTTAACCATTTGAAGAGGTAGCATATGGTCAGGTACTAAAGTACTGAAGGAAGAAGTCAAAGTTGCATTGAAAGCACTGGTGAAAGACAAAGCTTCAGGAATTGATGGAATATAAGTTGAGATGTTTCAACAAACAGATGCAGCACTGGAAGTGCTCACTCATCTATGCCAAGAAATTTAGAAGACAACTATCTGGCCAACTGACAGGAAGAGATCCATATTTATGCCTATTCCCAAGAAAGGTGATCCCACCAAATGTGGAAATTATTGAATAATATTATTAATATCCCTAGGGTCATATCATAGCAAGTGAAATTTTGCTTAAGATCATTCAAAAGTGATTGCAAAAGTACATAGATAGGGAACTGCAAGGTATTCAAACTGGATTCAGAAGACATGGAACCAGAGATATCGTTGTTGATATCAGATAGATCTTGGCTGAAAGCAGAGAATACCTGAAAGATGTTTATCTATGTTTTATTGATTATGTAAAGGCATTCAACTGTGTGGATCATAATAAATTATGGACAACACTGAGGAGAATAGGAATTTCAGAACACTTAATTGTGCTTATGAGGAATTTGTACACGGATCAAGAATCAGTTGTCCAAACAGAGTAAGGGAACACTTCATAGTTTAAAGTCAGGGAAGGTATGCATAAGGGTCATATTCTTTCACCATATCTTTTCAATCTGTATGTTGAGCAAATAATCTGAAAGCTGGACTATATGAAGAAGAATAAAGCATGAGTATTAATCAGTATCAGAGGAAGAAGGAGCAGAGTCAAGATGACAGACTAAACACATGTTTCCCTGAATCCCTCTAGAAACCAAGACCTGAACTGATAAATAAACAGAGCCTTCTGTATACCTAGTGAGCCCTGGGAAAAGGCATAGGGCTATTGATTTGGATTTCATACCACTGAATGGAAAACTTCCTCTCTTTTGCTGACCCCTACTTTTAGTGAGTGCTGGCTTTCAGAGACTGAAGGTAACTCACCATTTTAACTTTTTTTTCCTCTGTCTCAGCCAGCAGGTAGAGCTGGTACTTGACTAGCAGCTACTCTTAGGTGCACTGCTGGTGGGACTGGCAGGTGAAGTTGTCATATTTTGAGAGCCTGACTTTGGAATCTGTGCATCTCAGCACCTTTGGCCTCTCTTTCTGCCTCCACTACTGAGTAGCCAGTACCAAGGCAGGTGGGGAGCTTGTGCAAGACACCATCTTGTTCCACTGGGAGGTGGAAATACCCATATGGAGGCCTCAGCTGGACCTAATTCCTAAGCTGGTAGGCAGCACCTGACCAGAGAAGAGTGCTTTTCCGGCAGTATATTGCACAGTGTAGCCTATGGCTGGGGTCCTACAGCAGAGGCCAGCAGGGTAGTAGCCTTTCTGTATCTTGAACTAGTTTATAACATCTGAGGTTGGATATAGAGGTACCTATTTTACCGGCTGAGAAGAGAGACCTGTATACCTGAAAACCTGACTGACTTTGGAAGTTCTCAGATACCATTTACCTTTCCTTTTAAGATGGCCTAGAGAAACAACTGTGGTCCATCCTCACAGCATCTCTCCCAGCCTCTATTGACTCACATGATGCCCCCAAAGCAACAAACTCTGGATAAAAGTGTAACCAGGAAATCACCCATGGTTTCAGAAGGTCCCCAAAAGAAACAACCAAAAAACTTCTCAGACAAAGAAACCTTTCTGAAACTATTGGAAGTAGAATACAGAAGGATTATACATAGAGCCCTCTTAGACCTTATACAAAATGCAACAGAGCAAAATGAAAAATTAAGCAAGCTGTTTGATTTGATGGAACACCAGTACTCTGAAATTCAACAGATCAAGAACAAAATCAAAGAGATAGAAATTTCAACTGAAAGCCAAGACGACAGAATGGAACCAATGGAAAATAGACTTTCTGACTGCAAAGATGGAGCTACTGACTCCAGTATCTATGAGGAGAAATCAGAAAAAAAGAAACAAGAAAAATGAAGAAGCATGTGGGATTCTATTAAGAACAATCTACGATTAATTGGAGTTCCTGAACAGGTTGAGACACCTGAGAACACAGAGAGTATTGTCACTTAGCTGCTGATAGAAAGCTTCCCAGAAATTATGAAAGAAGAGAATATAGATATCCAAGATGCATATTGAACGCCACTCAACATAGATCTCAAAAGAAAGGCTCCAAGACATATTATAATCAAGCTTAACAAAATGAAACATAAGCAGAAAATCTTAAAGGCAGCAAGACCCAAAGCAGAGCCAACATTCAAAGGAAAACCCTGTGGGCTTTCATCAGATTTCTCAGCAGAAACAACACTGGCACAGAGAAAGTGGCAGGACACATTCAAAGCTTTGAAGGAGAACTTCCAACCAAGAATTATATATCCTGAAAAACCATCTTGAAAATATGAAAAGGAAATTAAGACATTCCCCGATAAACAGAAACTCAGAGACTATGTAAAAATGAAACAAAAGCTACAAGAAATACTGAATTTCTTGGCTTAGAAGAACAAAACCACTAATCATATTTTAGAAGCAAATATAGGACACATTGCCCAGAAACCTACTCAGTTAAGGAAGGTTCCAAACTCAATCAAAGCTGTAATAGTGAAAGAAATGGTCCAGTGGTCATACCATGAAAACTATAATGTCATCATATTAAAAATAGGGATGTACTACAATTGTTATAGCCCTTCCAGATGGAGATGACCAAAAACCTGACTGTCTTTGGAAGTTCTCAGATACTTTTTACCTTTTCTTTTAAGATGGCCTAGAGAAACAACTGTGGTCCATCCTCACAGCATCTCTCCCAGCCTCTATTAACTCACATGATGCCCCCAAAGCAATAAACTCTGGATAAAAGTGTAACCGAGAAATCACCCATGGTTTCAGAAGGCCCCCCCAAAGAGTCTTGCTGCCTTTAAGATTTTCTGCTTATGTTTCATTTTATTGAGCTTGATTATAATATATCTTGGAGCCTTTCTTTTGAGGTCTATGTTGAGTGGTATTCGACATGCATCTTGGATATCTATATTCTCTTCTTTCATAACTTCTGGGAAGCTTTATATCAGTTAATAAAGCTGGTAGTAATTAAAATTGGGTTGATACAGAGTTTATTAAGGGAGATCATAGGGGCAGTTGTAAAGCACAATAAAGATGCAACATATCAGATCAAGAAACTTAACACAGGAGTCTCAGCAACCAAAAACCAACCCAGAAAAAGGTGAAAAATCAGCTCACAAAGAAGAACGTCCCAAAACAGATTAATAAGAACAACAGAGACAACATCAACACAAAAATACACAAGTCACAATGACAGCACTAATCATATACCTATCAGTAATTACATTGAATGTGAATGGACTGAATGCACTAGTAAAGAGACATCAAGTGACATCTTAGATCAAAAGAATGACCCATCCATATGTTGCCTATAAGAAACTCACCTTAGACTTAAAGAACAAAATTAAAAATAAAAGGATGGAAGAATATATATCAAGCTTACAAGGAACAGGTGTGGCAATTCTAATGGCAGATAAAATAGGTTTTAATGTAAAATCTACCATTGCAGACAAGGATGGACAGTATTGCTGAAAGGTTCAATACACAGGCAGGACTTAACAATATTAAATATCTATGCACCTAAGTGCTGAAGGAAGAGTCATTAGCAACCTATGTTATGCAGGCGATACAACCCTGCTTACTGAAAGTGAAGAGAATTTGGAACACTTCCTGATGAAGATCAAAGACCATGGCCTTTAGTACATGCACCTCAACATCAAGAAAACCAGAATCCTCAGAACTGGATAATTAAGCATCATTATGATAAATAGAGAGACGATTGAAATAGTCAAGGATTTCGTTTTACTTGGCTCTGCTATCAATTACTACTGAAGCAGCAGTCAAGAAATTAAAAGCTGCATGACACTGGGAAAATCTGCTGCAACATACCTCTTTAAAGTATTGAAAAGTAAAGATGTCACCTTGAAGACTAAGGTGCTCTTGACCTAGTCCACATATTTTCAATTGCATCATATGCATCCGAAAGCTGTACAATAAATAAGGGGGACAGAAGAATTGATACCTTTGAATTGCGGTGTCAAAGAATATTGAATGTACCATGAACTGCCAAAAGAACAAACAGATCTGTTCTGGAAGAAGTACAACTAGAATGCTCCTTGAAAACAAAGGTGGTGAGACTGGATCTTACATACTTTGGGAATTTCATTGGGGGGATCAATCCCTGGAGAAGAGTATCATGCTTGGTAAAGCAGACGGTCAGCAAAAAGGAGGAGGACCCTCAACAGGATGGATTGACAGAGTGCCTGCAACAACACGTTTAGGTATGAAAACAATTGTGGGAATGGCACAGGACTCAGCAGTGTTTCATTTTGTTGTCCATAAGGTCATTATGAACTGGAACCAATTCAGCAGCATCTAACAACAGCAACCAATAAACCATGTCAAGAAAGCAAGCCAGTGTCACACCATAGGATATAATATACCTGGCTGTCTTCCCAAAGGATTTCCTGAGTGGCACAAAAGTTAGAGTCTACACAGAGGCACCTAGGAAGCAAGTCCTGGCAATCCACTTCTGAAAAATCAGCCATTGAAAACACTGTGGCACTCAGTTCGATTCTAACATACATGTTATTGTCATGAGACATTTTTATTTTTTCTCTTATACTGGTTCCCCCAGATCGCTGGTGTCATGGATTGGATTATGTCCCCCAGAAAATGTGTTCTGCAATTCAGCTGGGCTGTGATTTTCAGTATTGTGTGATTGTCCTCCATTTTGTGATTTTTCCTGTGCTCTAAATCCTAGTCTCTACCTGCGGTTAATAGACAGCATTATGTTAAAGAGAATTCAGGTGGGACTGTAACACCCTGCATAAGATCACCTCTCTGCTCTAAAGTAAAGGTAGTTTCCCTGGAGCTTGTACCACCTTTTATCCTACAAGAGATAAAAGGAAAGGGAAGCAAGTAGAGAGCTGGGAACCTAATACTATCAAGACAGCAGCATCAGGAGCAGAGTGCATCCATCAGACCTGAAGTTCCTGTGCCAAGATGCTCCCTGACCAAAGACTGATGCAACACAAGGACCTTCCTCCAAAGCCAACAATGCGGGAAAACCTTGCCCCGGAGTGGGTATCCTGAATTCAAACTTGCAGACTACTGGACTGTGTGAACATAAACTCTTCTTTAAAGCCATCCACTCACAATATTTCTATTACAGTAGTACCAGATGACTAAGGCAACTGGCTATTAACTCTCTTAGCTAGTGTGAGTCTTCATTCTCCACAAGAGATTATGTGAAACGTTTTTTTTAATATCACCAGTGCACAAAACAGAGGTTGCTATGGAGACCCCATAATTTCTTGCAGTAGCTGAAATATGCTAAATCCCTTTCTAAAGTAACAAATTCTTCCCACACTTTCTCTCTCCCCAGCATAGTAAAGGAACATCGTACTATGTGCATTCTCCAAGAGAAGTTAATTCAGAGAGAGAGGTTTGTATGGCATATAATATCTTTCTGTTACCAGAGCACTGATGCTTTTTACTCTAAGGGAGTCAGTCTTCTTTAGGAATTGTACTGCAGATCTTAAATATACATAGGATGGTGTTGAAATTGATATTTCTACATGAGATAACAAATTCCAGATATATCCATGTTTTTATAAGCTTGATTATATTCCAAGATCCATGCAATGAATTTTAAATATAAGGGAAAAAAAGAATGAACGCAAAGTGCGTGAAACTAAAGGTGATTTTAAAATAACTACTTCTATTTTCATCAGCAATTCAAAATAATTGACACAGATTCTACCACACTAGGTTCAAAAGAAGTCTCTGGATTCGGTCTCCAGAACAAAAATTCTATTTGTAAACCTTCTAACTCACAATGAGGTTTTTCTAGCGGTAATTAGGTAAAATATTTTACTGTAATTGATGATTTTGGAAAGACATCTCTGAATATTTTGTATTTCATGGATTTCAAAAACAGGAAAAAATATTTAATACTAAAGCCAAACAAGGGAACTTTTGTCACAATTTTTATACCCTCCCTGAGAAGTGAATTCCCATGATCTGTAAATGTAATTTATTCTAGAAGCTTTTCAAATAGTAAGAAACTATCGTCTGATTTATTTTAATTAAAACAAGTCCTTATCCTTGCAGATTATATTTTTAAATGTTGAAATATCACCTTAACATTTTAAGTTTCTTTCTCAGTAGACTGTAAAAATCAATCAGTCTATGGCCTTTCATGAGAAGCAAACAGATTTAATGCAATAGGCCACTATGATCCCTAACTTTTCTTTCGTCTTATCAAGAAAATGGCTAATAGAATAAGCTCTTCACCATGCTCACTGATTTTTCCTTGATTCCACAAATTGATTCTACGTTCCAACATGTACATTTTTTATCTGGGTCCTATGCTATTAATTTAATTCTTATACCAAATGTTACTCTAATACTCAGATAAAGTTTCAGACGGCTAATTTTTACCATAAGTAACAAATTAGCATCAATTAAATTAAAATCAAATCATAATTTTTTCAATTGTTATTTAAATGAAAGTTTGTGGTTCATTCAGTTTCTCATAGAAAAACTTAGACACATGCTGTTATGTGACCCTGGCTGGTCTCCCTACTGTGTGACAGCTCACTCCTCCTCCCTACCCTGTAATTCCCATGTCCATTTAACAGACTAAATCATAATTTTTGACAGAATTTCTTGAAGTTCAAATTAATATAAAACTTCTTTCCCAACAAGTTAATCAACCTTTTCACCCTGGGTATTCTGTTATGACTCATCGTAAAACATCTGTCACGATACAACTCTAAAAAAAAAAAAAATCTACAAATATTTGTAGATGTTATTAAACTAGATGATCAGCTACTAATGGTGTATCTTAAACATAAAAGTAAAATCACCTCTTCTGTGTTTTATATTGCAGTAACATTGAAAATTTGCCCAAGAACTTGACAGTGAGAAAGCTCTGAGTAGAAAGGGACTGTCCACAGGTCCTGTTAAGAATCAATTCTCTTTAAAAACAAAATAGTTCTTTCCTGCTTGGTATAATTCTTTTTCCTACCTGCTCTGTATCATCAACTTTTTGTTGTCTTTCAGGATATTTATCTTGTACTTTTTAAACACTGGGTCTGTCAGCTGCTTCTGCTCCGTTTAACAACAGGCTGTTATGGTGCCAAGCAAAAAGGTGGGCAATTTGAAACCACCAAACATTCTTTGAAAACCCTATAGAGCACTTCTACTCTGTCCTATAGAGTTACTCTGAGTTGGAATCGACACAATAACAACGGGTTTGGTTAAGCATTATTATTTTTTTAAAAGATGCTCTCTTTAACTCGTTATTTTTCCCTGTGGGCTCATTTTTTCTTAGAAATACTGACTGGTGTTTTAGTTGGTTACTTGTGTCATACAAGTCAGGACGCACAGACTTCTGTTCTTTATAAGTAAGGTCACCATGAGTCAAAGCGGACTTGATGGCAGTTAATAACACCAACAGCATCAGCATGCATTTCCAGGCACAATTCAAACCTCAGGCTACTACTCCAAATTGTGGAGCTGGTTCACGCATAACTGTCATTCCCTGACTAGATGACCATAATCATATATCTTCATCCCATGTACTACTCTTATCTGAGGTTTTTATTTTATTTATTTTTTTCTTTTGTTACCGTTTACCTAACCCTGCTGTTACGAGCAGGTACAAGGCAGAGGGAGCCCTCAGGGGCTGGCTGCGCCGACCACCACTGCAGGGGGGGACTTCTCACTTCTGCTACTGTCTGGTCCTTTCCTGTTATAATCCTTCACATATAATTCTAGCACATTAAAAAAAATTTTTTTTTCATGTATTTTTATAAGTGTTTATTTTTGTCACGCGGTATTTATAGAAAGGCTACAACCACCCGGGACAAGGCTTTGGAGATAAAAGCATGTACTTAAAAAGCTCTCCTCTACACATTCCTTTGAAAGCCAGAGCCGCCCGACCCCGAGCTCCTGTTTCAGCGCCCCGGGCCTGAGCACCCGCTGTATCCCCAGTTTTCTCACAGTATTGCATTCCTCGGACGTATACACTTTTCCATTAGTTCTGGGTCATCTCCACGGTTGGTCTGAGAAGAAAGTCAGCAGACGTGCGCATGTGCTTGTGAGTCTGCCATCTCATCAGCATCTTGTCACATATACAATTTAATATTGTGAGTCACTTTAAATGCCTTTTGACATTAGTCATAGTCTACTTGTGTTTTCTTACAGATGATGGAAATGACTCTTAATGTCTTTTCCCAACTCCTTCATATTATTCCATTTTTAGACCCCTGTGGATAACGTCAGCTACCGTCTCCCTTTTCACATCCCCCATCAGTGCTTAAACGAGAGCAGCCCTTAGAATTTCTCATCACGTAAGTTGATTGTTTACTGAAAACAACATTCCCCGTTATGACACCAGTGCCTTTTCCACATGCTGTGTAAAATTCACAGGACTATGACAAAATGAATTCTGGCCAAAATAAAATAGATTCATCTTCAGGCTAAAATGATAGAAGAGGAATAAATATTTATTTAAAAGATTTTAGTGATAATCTGAATTTTTCTTATTTACAGGTACTAGGGCAGGTGTGCTACAAGGCACCTCTCTTGAGTGTTCAAAAGCAAAAATATCACTTTGAAGACTAAGGTGCCGCTGATCTATGCTATATTATTTTCGATCACCGCCTAGCCATGCTCCCTGCCAGCCATTTCTATAATTTATAATTTATATTCTCTATATAAATGTAAGTCGCATCTGACTCGATGGCACTTGGCTACATAAATATAATTAATACTCATATCATATCATATATAGTCGCCATGAGTTGGATCTGACTCGATGGCACTGGGTTTGGGTATATAATAATAATATAATATAATATATATTGTGTAATCTATAAATACAATACAATATTTATATAATATCGATATAAATTAATATTAATATTAAATGACTCCAAGACCATCAAAAGAAGATAGAAGGAATGCACAGAGTCATTCTTTTAGAAAGAACTGGTTCACATCCAGCCGCTTGAAGAGGCAGCATACACGATCAGGAACCGATCGTACTGAAGGAAGAAGTCAAAGCTGCACTGAAGGCATTGACCAAAGACAAGGCTCCAGGAATTGACGGAATATCTATCAGTGGAGATAAATCAGCAAATAGATGCAGCCCTGGAAGTGCTCACTAGTCTACGTCAAGAAATCCGCAACACAGCTACCTGGCCGACTGACAGGAAGAGATCCACACTTATGCCCATTCCAAAGAAAGGTCATCAACCGAATGCCGAAATTACTGAACAACAACAGTGATGTCACACACAAGGAAAAGTTTGCTCAAGATCATAAAAAAGCAACTGCAGCAGTATGTTGACAAGGAACTGCCAGAAATTCAAGCTGGATTCAGAAGAGGATGTGGAACCAGAGATATCACTGCTGATGTCATATGGATCTTGACCGAAAGCAGAGAATACCATAAAGATGTTTATCTGTGTTTCATTGACTATGCGAAGGCATTTGACTGTGTGGTTCGTAAAAAATTATGGCTAACAATGCATAAAATGGAAATTCTATAACACTTAACTGTGCTCTTAAGGAATTTGTATGTGGATCAAGAGTTAGTCATGTGAACAGAACAAAGGGACACTGCATGGTTTAAAGTCAGAGAAAATGTGCCCCAATGTTGTATCCTTTCACCACACCTTTTCAGTCTGTATGCCAACCAAATAATCCAAGAAGCTGGATTATACGAAGGAGAACAAAGCACCAGGATTGGAGTATGATTCATTAACAACCTGCATTATGCAGACAATACCACCTTACTTGCTGGAAGTGAAGATGATATGAAACACTTACTAATGAAGATCAAGGACCACAGCCTGCAGCATGGATTGCACCAAAACATCAAGAAAAAAAATTCCTCCCAACTGAACCAGTAAGGAACACTGTCGTAAATGGAGGAAGGGTTGAGGTTGTCAAAGACATCATTTTACTTGGGTCTACAGTTAACGCCAATGGAAGCAGCAGTCGAGAAATTAAAAGACAGATTGCATTGGGAAAATCTGCTGCCAAAGGTCTCTTTAAAGTATTGAAAAGTAAAAATGTCACCTTAAAGACTAAAATGTGCCTCACCCAAGCCATGGTACTTTCATTTATATCATATGCATGGAAAAGCTAGACAATGAGCAAAGAAGAGAGAATAAGAGTTGATGTCTTTGAATTGTGGTGTTAGTGAAGAATGTTGAATTACCATGGATTGCCAAAAGAACGAACAAATCTGTTCTGGAAGAAATACAACCAGAGTGCTCCTTGGAAGCAAAGATGGCAAGACTGCATCTTACATACTTTGGACATGTTGTCAGGAAGGACCAGTCCCTGGAGAGGGACATCATGCTTGGTAGAGTGGAGGGTCAGTGACAAAAAGGAAGACCCTCAGTGAGATAGACTGACACAGCAGCAATGAGCTTAAGTATAAAAATGATTGTAGACATGGTACAAGACCAGACAGTGTTTCACTCTGCTGTTCACAGGGTCATATGAGTTGGAACTCACTTGACAGCACCTAACAACACCAACCTGTGCATGCAAAAGCTAGGCAATGAATAAGGAAGACTGAAAAAGAATTGATGCCTTTAATTGTGGTGATGGCAAAGAATATTGAGTGCACCACCATGAACTGCCAGAAGACTGACCGAATTTGTCTTAGAGAAAGGACAGCCAGATGCTTCTTGGAAGTGAGGATAGTGAGACATTGTCTCACATACTTTCGACATGTTTTCAGCAGGGACAAGTACCTGGAGAAGGACATCATGCTTGATAAAGTAGAGGGTAGGGGAAAAAGAGGAAGGCATAGACTGACACACTGCCTGCAACAAGGACCTGAAACACAGCAAGAACTTTGGGACAGCATAGGACTGGGTAGTGTTTCCTTCTATTGTATGCAGAGTCCCTGTGTGTCAGAACACAGCAACACTTAGCAACTACAAAAATATCACAATATGAAAATGCCATCATTTTAGTAATATTTTGAAATTTTAAAAGTATACTAATGATTTAAATTGCACTTTTGCCTAATTATGTTTTCACAAATTGCCTATTAGACTCAGACTGTGTTAATTCCCAGTAAGATTGCTTACTAGATAAAATCGCTATAGTAAAAGATCCACAGATTACTGACTTAATAACATTTGAAAAAGTGTCGGTGCTCAAATTAGTCACAAACACCTTTTCAGAAATCAAGTGTATTTGTATTGATTGTGTTAAATTCAATCTCAAATAACCTGTACTGCTTCATCTGAAATGTGAAAATCAATTTCCAAGAACATTTGGAATAATTATTTTCTAGAAAAGTACTAAAAAAGTTAAACCTTTTCCTGTACCACTTCATAATAACACACCACGCCAAGTGCCATCAAGTCGGATCTGACTCATGGCGACCCTAGGGGCCAGGGTAGAACTGACCCCCGGAGTATTCAAGGAGCACCTGGTGGATATGAACTGTCCACCTGTGTCTATACTTGCGTTTTTTTTTTTTTTTTTTTTTTTTTACCTACTGCAGTCAGGCTGCTGGTTACCGATATACTTTGTATATGGAGAAATTTTAATATCCAGTTGGTTGTCTGTTTATGCAATGCATTATTGAATAAAATTTGGTGAATTTGCTGAGATATATAATCAGTTTCTAGGTTCAACATTTTTTTCTTTATCCTATATCTTTCTGCTACCTGGATTTCCCTCCATCTCATGGGGCACATCTGTAAACAGTTCTTATAGGAAGTCTCTTGAGTAATAATCCAAGCCATTGTCGTTGAGCTGAATCTGACTCACAGTGAGACCGAGTAGAACTGCCCCGTTGAATTTCCAAGGATCGCCTGGTGAATTCAAACTGCTAACCCTCCAATTAGCATACCTAGGACCTAACTGTTATACCACCAGGGTTTCCTCTCGAGTGCTAGATGCTCTTAAACCTCTTATTTCTGAAAATGAGTGCACGTTACCCTGACAGTTAAATGACTGCTCCATTGACCATTATACTCTACATTAACAGTTACTTTTCCTCGTTAAGTTGAAGACATGCATCCAGTTCTTCTGCCACCTGTTATTACGTAGAAGAGTCTGGTCTCTGTTTATTTTTATCACTTTGTAATCTTTGTAATCTCTGTATTCCCCATTATTGCTTTTAAAATGTTCTCTTTGTACTGAAATTCTGTCGTTTTACCACATGTCTAGGTATGGACTATTTTTTGTTAGCTTATAGTACTCAAACTACTTCTATCTAAATACTGTTTTTGGTTTTTGTTTTTTTTTTTTTGTCCACTTACAAAAACTGTTAGCTATTGTGTCAAATTTGCTTTTCCATCACTCAATCTCTTTCTCTAGAACTCATATTGGATATATCTTGGACATATTCAAGCTAGCATCCACATTACTTAATTGCTATTGCTAATGGCATCCTAGGTGATTCCATCTGTACTCACCTAGTTCATTAATTCTTTTCTGACATATATCCAACCTAAAGGATATGATATGTACTGTGGTGTTCTGTTTTGTTTCATTGTTTTAACCCCAGCAACAGTATTTATTTCTTGGAGATTTTGATTTAATTCTTCAGAGTCAGTGTTCACTTCTGCCTTTTTCATTTTATACATTCTCATCCTTTTTCAGACTTTTGTCTCTTTCTTTGTTTTTGTCTCAAAAAATTCCATGCACACTGTTTTAAAATTGCTGTCATATTGTTCTATGAGATTTAATTTCCTCTGGAAGAATACTGTCCTACTTGCTGATTTTGATGGCTGTCATTCATATTTGACTTCTCTAAGTGATTCAGATTTATTCTTTCAGACTTACTGTCAGTAAGAGATTTGGGGGGTTCTATTTTGTTTTCTTCACCACCCCCCAATCTTCATTCCTTGTTGTAGAATAGAATCTTTCCCAACTGTTTCTCATCATCCCTGGACTCCTTGTGTTCACAATCAACTTTATAATGATGTTTTATGGGTTCTAGTTCCATCGCGTTGTTGGGAATATTTCGTATTCAGTCTTTTCTCACTTGCTCAATTTATGGACTCAAACTGTATTGTATTTTTTTTTTAATTTGTACTGCTTATCTCTGTCTTTCTACTCTCCAGTTTCCTAGGCAGAAGTTACTAGTATATGTTGCAGACTTAACTTACAAATAGCATATTACCCACCAGTCTGTCACTGAGTTGTAAGCAATAAGCCTGGCTTTGATCATCACGTCTTCTTAAATATTTAACACTACTATTTCAATGGGTCCAAAATTATGGCTGCTTCTGTCAGATCTCAAATCCAGAGCCCTCAGTCTTGTGGCTTCAGCTGCATTAGTTATGTTTGGGTTTTTTTTGGTGGGGGTATCATTCCTGGTTTCTGGAGATATCTATCTTATTTTAAGTTTAATATGCCTTTTGTATGTGCTCATGTTTCACTTATCCATCATTGCTTTTGGGTTTGGAGTAGAGAAGAAACATCAAATCAAAGCTACTCTATCCTGTTGCTAGCAGAGCTTTGAAATTGCTTCTTTTAAATCTATATATGCTTAAAATCCAAATGTGTTAAATCTATATATGCTTAAAATCCAAAACAATGTCTTATATTTTACTCTACACATTCATGAAGTCTGAAACTAAGGGGTTTAGGGAGAGTCAGTATGAAAGGTAATCCAAACAGCAGTTGTTAATTGATTGTATGCCTGTTATCAAAGTCACTATTTCTTCCTTATTATTTGAAACTTGCTAGTGGAATTGTTTGAAGGCAATGCATATGGAATTGTATGAAAGTGAAAATATGTCTTCTTTAACCCTGAGAGTAAAGACCTTGGACATCTTTTTGGCTCAGTAATGAAGCCACTCCTGAGGTTCACCCTTCCCACAAAGGTTAGATCATAAAACAAAGCAAAACTGAAGGGGCACATCAGCCCAAGGGCAAGGGCTAGAAGGAGACAGGGGACAGGAAAGCTCGTAATATGAAGCCCAAGGTCAAGAAGGGAGACTGCTGACGTGTAGTAGCGTTGATAACCAATGTTGTAGAACATTATGTGTACAGTTTAATGAGAAACTAGCTTGTTCTGTAAAACTTCATCTAAAGGATAATTATGTATACATACCTATATCCTCTTCTTTATCAATTTAAAACGTTAGAGTTTGCAAAATTCAATACTTGCCTTATTTTAAGTTTTTACGGATACGCAGTTGTTCAACAATCCCAGTGCACCATAAAACATAGTAGCAGTTAGATGAAAAGAGGGATATGATGGCTATTTTTGACAGAGTAACAAAATTTACTATAGCCCAGGCCACATATTTTGGTTTAACTTCTCTTGTTTCCAAATAGCAGATATAAAATCTTTTCTAAATGACCACACAACCATGTTCTTCCCATCTTAAATCATGTCAACGTCTTTTAAAACATATTCTTAATCTTTTTTTTTCTTTCCCCCTTTGAGGCAGCAGGTCTATTGTTTGTTAATAATGGGCTGTCTTATTATTTTCAAATGTTTTTGTATAATTTTTACTCTACTCATTATTAGTATGTCACCATTTTTCCCAATAAAACATCATATACTTGGCAACAGTTATCTTGATTAAGTTAAATAGAGATAGGTGCTGCTGCTGGCTTAGAAGTTGCTAGAATAACAGTTTACATATGTTTCACCCTTTGTCGAGAATACTTAGCATACATTACCTCACTGAATTCCCAAATCAACCACGTAAGGCAATGCCTATGTGTGCTTTTCCACAGTTTATAAACCAGATGTTCTGAGATAGTTATATGTCTACTCACACACAGCAACAATAAGTAGCAGCCATATAACTTAATTCACAGATATTTTATTTCTGAAATTACAAAAGCATTCAAACAGAAGACAAATAACAATGAGAAGATATAATTGCAAATTGCAAAAGACTGGGAATTGCTTAATTAGCTGAAATTAATATAAAGATATCTAGGAAATTAGAAAGAAAATTGTGTTACTTACGGAGGAAAAACCATATTTATGTAATCCACTGCTGAGTACATTGGAAATTAATTTCAGGTAAGAAAATAGCATCCCTTTTCCAATTTATTTTTTATTTTTGATGAGGAAAATTTTACTGACAAGAATAGGTAGATATGGATTCATATCCTGGAGTCAGTTTAGCAGTAGTACGATCATTGGTCGGATCACATATTAGATGTACAATATTAAACTCAGAGTAAAGTAAAAACAGACACAGCTTTAAAATCAATGATAGGTGTTTGTGTGTGTCACATGTATCACATTTTTTTTTCAGAATGGGTGACACTTGAAAAAAGTAAAAATAAGAGTTCACACTAACTAGCTGCTGCTCAAGATAGACAACTGTATAACAACGGCCAAGGATAGGATTCTGTAAATTTATAATTTAAGAAAATATTTTTTGGAGTGTTTTTCATAATATTGTTTATAAGTTCACAAAATTTTGTGAATTGCAGATTTGTTTAAAGTTTTCTATATATTTTGAGCTGTCAGAAATTGTGTTATTTCCCTGTGAATAATTTCTATTTGGAATTATTAATTACTCAAGATTGACCATATTTTCAAAATCTCCATTTCTTTTGTAAGGAGCCCTGTTGGTGCCATGATTAAGTGCTAAAGTGGTCAGAACACTGCCAGTTCAAACTCACCAGCCACACTGTGGTGGGAAAAATGTGGCAATGTGCTTCCATAAAGATCTACAGCCATAGAAAACCCTTGAGCTACTTCTGCTTTGTCCTACAGAGTTGCTGTATGTCAGAATCAACTCAGCAACAATGAATTGGGTTGGTGTTTTGGTTACTTCCTTTATGAGTTGATATTTAATTTTGAGAGTCATTTATTTGTAACTCCGTCTTCTTCATTTTCGTTATTATAGAAGTTAGAACTTCAGGTAATAAGATACATTATAAAGTGTGCTTGAGGACATAACATTGAACCTAATCTCTGCCATTACTACCATAGTGAATATTAAAATACCAGTGTTACACTGATAAATGAATGAACATTTTCTAACAGACTTGCCATAAACTGAGATAACTACATTCCCCTCTTAGGGTTTCTGTGAAGAATAATTAGTAAACTAATGAAACTTCTTTCTTTAAAACTACACTATAATAAGAAAAATTGTCAAAACCAATACAAATGAATGTGGTTTATGACTGAATTAAATGCATCACAGAGAAAAACAGTCTAAGTACACATCACTTGGGTTTTTCAAACAATTGAAGGAACTCTGTCCCTGG
The DNA here is from genome assembly GCA_028571685.1 of Heterohyrax brucei. Taxonomy (NCBI): domain Eukaryota; kingdom Metazoa; phylum Chordata; class Mammalia; order Hyracoidea; family Procaviidae; genus Heterohyrax; species Heterohyrax brucei. The sequence goes on from CM053146.1 coordinate 95,933,199, forward strand.
AATTCAGGGAACTCATCCAGTGATCAAACCCTGCCATCAGCTAAAAACAGCCTGATAGGTATGCCCCACAAGCATGACCACAAACAGTCTGGTATGCCCCACTGGTACCTAACCACAAAATCATAAAGAAGTTTTGCATCAGTCACTCCTCACTTCTCCATCTGAACTTCGAATTTATATAAACTGTCCCCACCAGCTACTGAGTGGGCTGAACTACATCTCAGTTCAGACTTCACTTTCTTCTCTTTGAATAAACTTCACTGGACTCCCAGGCTTGTGTGTTTCGGCCCCTGTTTCACGTCATTCTATCCCCAACAATGATGACCTTGCTTACCTAGTGGTGAAAACTCATTCTCTCTGGGAGGCTGGGCATAAATAGATTTACTGGCAGTATCTAACTCAACAAAAACAACTGCAGCAACTATCATTATTTATCACCATCATTACAGTTTCAAAAATTTGAAGAATTAAATATTAAAATACTAGACATTAAAAATGCCAGAAAGTTCTATGGCTCAAAATGTTCATTGTTTAGCCCTAAAAAAATAATTAGCATGTTTCATGACATCCTGAGGATCCTTGCCAATATACTATTCTGTCCAATAAACAGTAGGAGTAAGAAAGAAAAGATCATTAATCAAATTGGTGTCATGAATATGTATGTCTAAATGACAAATGGGCATGTAGAGGAATTCTGAATGGATGTACAGATACGATCTAGATGACAAATGGGAAGGAAACCTTAAAGCAATACTGAAAATTTTAGCCCTTTAAAAATTGAAAAGATGACCTTTAAAGAAGAAATAACTCCACAGACATGCTAGAGAAAATAAATCAAATATTAAAATTTAGTCAATTAGTACTTATGAAACAAAACTATAAGTATCCGATGTCATTATATTGGTCAAAAGTATAAGTAGAAAATCATGTAGTCTTTCAAAGAATATTGTGTTGCCTTGAAAGAGTCAAATAATGTCAACTTCTGAGATTTTAATTTTCTTCACGTTTGTTTATTTCAAATAAGTGTGATCCTGGAATTAAAATCTTTTTGTTTCAGTTCTTTTGGATATCTAGCCATTGTGGCCCATGCTTTTTGCTGCCTTTACCAGCTCTTTTGTTAACTGTTCTAAGGCATTCTGTAAATGAAACAGAAGCAGCCCATCGCTAGCTAGCTTCAGAATTTTGTCTGGGCTGCTCTTCTATGAAATCTGGCACATGTGATGCCTTGTTTTTATTTATTTATTCTTGACATTATGCACCTCAATGTTGTTTTGATTTGGGAGCTCTAATACACATGAGGAAACCCTGGTGATGCAATGGGTTAAGTGCTATGTCTGCTAACCAAAAGATCAGCAGTTCAAATCCTCCAGGCACTCCTTGGAAACTCTACCAGGCAGTTTTACCCTGACCTCTAGGGTTGCTATGAGTCGGACCCTACTCAGCAGCAGTGTTTTCTTATATTTTTAATTTATATGAGGAACCCAGGCTAACACTATTACTACAAACATAAGCAAAACCAAACAAAACACACTGCTGTTGATTCATAGTGACCCTATAGGTCCCTGCCCCACAGAGTCTCCAAGGAGCACCTGGAGGATTTCAAATTTTGAACCACATACCTTTGGGTTAGCAAACACAGCCCTTAACCCACTATGCCACCAGGGTTTCCCCTATCGCCATGGAGAATGATAAACTAGATCTTTGTCCTACTTACATTATGATTCCTCATATTACCTCCAATACGGTAACCTCCCATAATAGCTCCAAATTTTTATCCAAAATGCATCTTCACTACCAGTCACTTCCAAAAGACAGTTTCTATATTTATTATTCAAAAGGAAGTAATAATTTATACTTCAGAGTAAAACTTCCTTTAATCCTTTCTTGGAATTAGAAAGTATGCTTAAGCAAGTATGCATATGCAGTAATAGGTGCGTGTGTGTGTGTGTGTTTTAAGAGTTCTCCTAATTCTATAACACATAGCCAAAAAATTTAAGATAATCTAGGAAGGAAAAGTGGTGATATTTCATGGAATCTTATGTTTCAGTAAGGAAGAGAGCCAAGATGGGTCAGTAGAGAGGACAGCCATGTAAGTGAAAACTTATAATGCCTAGGAATAGTCAACAGAACCAAGGAAGAGGTAGCTATTTAAACTGTGGATGGTTTTTAAATAAATCAATAAATACACAAACCCACTGCCGGTGAGTCCATTCAGAACCTAAAGGTGAGAGCAGAACTGCCCCATAGAGCTTCCAAGGAGTAACTGCTACACCTCTTGGTTAGGAGCAACACTTAACCACTGTACCGAGAGGGTTTCCTTTAAATAAATACATATATAAAATTATATGTGAGTAGGTCATGCCTAAAGGGTTATTACGTTTGATATACACAAAAGCTTATAAAGGAACCAATGAGTTTAATTTTAGATAAATAAATTGGATGTAAATAACAGTAAGTGATTCATATCAATAAGACACGTATTTTGAGATTTTTCATCCAAGAATGAATCAATTGATACAAAACATCTCCTATGTGACAAAGCAGAGGCATATTACTATAGTACGTGGAAATTCAGCCCATGACATGTAATAGCAAAGCAGACTAGACCATACAGGTGAAGAATTGGTAATCTTATTCTCAGTATCACAGTGTCCAAGCCTGCTGAATTCAATGGTCATATGCAGGCAGTGGCGTACTTGTAAATGCAGTTGGCTTTTTGAGTTCCAATATAAATGTTGGTTGATATTTTCATTTATATTAACTAGTAAGATGAAGTGTATTTTAGCCATCTAGTGCTACAGTAACAGAAATGCCACAAGTGGATGGCTTTAAAAAGATGAATTTTATGCTGTCACAGTCTGGTGCTGCAAGCTGGAAGCTATTGGGTCCTAGTTCTGTTCTCCCTCTCCCCATGTTTCCTGGCACCTTGAAACTGCAGAATAATAGACATAGGAGGAACAATTTGCATTTCAGGCTAGACTATTTCCTCGAAAGTATTTGCAGGATGTTAGCCCAGACAAAGCTATTTGTAATATAAGAACCCAAAGCTAGAGCTATTTCCTTGAAACTGTTTACAGGATAATGGCTCAGGTTAAAACTATTTGCATGCTCGTGTCCTTTGTTTGAAGACAGCTTCCGTGGGCTCTGTAACAAAGACCATGACCATTTTTGCCTATGTACTGCCCAGTTGACTTCTTATCTATTAAGCCTATAAATAAAGCTTGCAAAACTGGACTGGTGTCCATGATTCTCCATCAGAGATCATGGTCCACACTGGCTCCAACTTTATCCTGTATGTGTGATGTGTTCATGTACTCACGTGTTAGTGACGTGTTTTCATGTGTGAATGAGATTTCGCATCCTCTTGCCTGTCTACTTCGGACTCGCATCCTATCCAGCACTGGTCGCTGGAGTGCCAGACACACTAGTCTGGTAGGCTACAAGTCCAAATTCAGGGTATCAGTTCCAAGGCTCTGCTGGCTCTGGAAAAAGGTCCTTGTTATCAGTCTTCCCCTGCACTGGGAGCTTCGGCAGCACAGCGAACCCAGATCCTTTCCAAAGAACATATTCTGTTTCCAGCACGGCTTCTTCGTAGCAGGAAGTCCTCAGCTCTCTGCTTGCTTCCCTTTCCTTTACATTCCAAAAGATTGCCAAGGCACAAAAGAGTCTTACACACTGAGTCCTGTCCCACCAATAGGAGTGTCAACCATCTTCACTCCTGAACATTATAGAGACAGGGTTTACAGCAAATAGGAGGCAACATGGCCAGTCAAACTGCTATGTGCATTGCTATGCACATTTCAGGGGGAACACAATTCAGTCAATGACAAAGTGCAGCAACAAAGATGAATACCAAGATGTCAGTAATTTATCAGTAATGTGAATGGTATTTGTTTAACTAATAATTTTGGCATACTATTTTTGGCATACTAATTTTGGCATGCTATTTGCATAGTAACTTCTACAGAACGAAGACTCTTCATTTAGATTGCATTAACATTTTAACCCATTATACATAATCTGAAAAGTTATGCAGCTATGAGAGTTCACCAAAATATTACTAGTGGATGTACGTAAGTAGTTTACAATGTATTTAAAAAATGGCGATAGAGCATGTATATGTATCTAGTTTACGAATGGTGATTTCAATTTTATCTCGCCTTCACACAAAACTAAAGAAAGTAGCTGAACAAAGTAATTTTATGCAAATGGTATTTTATACAAAACCCCCAAACTAAACCCAGTGCCTTTCAGTCGGTACCAACTCATAGCAACCCCATGGAACAGAGCAGAACTGCCTTATGGAGTTCTGAAGGAGTGCCTGGCGGATTGGAACTGCTGATCCTTTTGGTAAGCAGCTGTAGCACATATCTACTGTACTGCTAGGGTATCTGGTATTTTATGTATTATATACAAATACAGCCAATACAAGTTATATATATATTTTTAAATATTTAGATCACTTGCCACTTTGTTAAGAAACTAAAATGTAAGTCATTAAAATTTGATTTCGAATCTCTTTCTGGTCGGGATCTCTTTAAGAATCTAATGAACATAAAGATATATATGTAATATTTTACCTCAACTATCTAGGAGTTCAGTAATCTCAGAATTAAAAAGATGCACATGCACACACAGATGTACTCAATTTTCATATGATGCCAAAATTGATCTGTTTTGGAGAAAGGCAAAGACATGCGATGTTTCTTTTCCATAAAAATCCCAGTGCCACTGAGTTGATTTTGACTCATAGCGACCCCTACAGGCAGAGTAGAACTGTTCCATCTAGTTTCCAATGAGTGCCTGGTGGATTTGAACTAGCAGCTTTTTGGTTAGCAGACATAGCACTTAATCATTAAGCCACCAGGGTTTCCATAGTGCAAATATGTCCATACTTCAAATAAATGAAAAGCGTAATATAAGTAACTAACACAATTTAAAATTCACTGTCTTTTACCAACAATTTAAGCCAAAAGTATCTAATCAGTCCAATGTGTCTAAATGGATTAAACCTAATTTAATTATTTCCTGTTTTTCCTTTTTCAAAGTGTAGCTTAGTGAAAGATACAGCTCATTAAAAGTTGCAGTATACCCTGCCAATAAAATCTAACAAATTGCATATTAGAAACAGGCAATTAAGCTAATATATAAGACACATAAATCTACAAGTTCTATTCTGAGTTTGCAATTCATCAGACACCAAAGGTAAGACAGATATTTGAAGACAAATGATATTTTCAGGATACAAACATGCTCTTAAAAAAAAAAGTCAATTCACTTCATTATTTTAGCACATGTAGGGCCACTAAATGTCAGCTCACAGAAAAAAAATATGTTCTACATTGTGAAAGAAGGCCTTCTTACTGAAGCCAAGAATCACACTAATGGAATTGTTTAAAAACAAAATTATGGCTAAAAATCAAGAAAACAGCATAAAAAGATAATAATGCAAATATATTTCCTATTCCCAAGGCCATAAAACATGGCAAAAAAAAAAAAAAAAAAAGAGAATTACCATAATGTAGATACAGCTGAATTTTAACCATCTATACATTTAAACATCCTTCCAACTTGGGGTAATCTTTCACCATTTAAACATTCACAGGAAACAGTATTCTGAATGCTAAAACAGAAAGCCAAAAAGTCAAATAATATGTCTTCCTGTACACCTGTGGAAACCCTGGTGGCATAGTGGTTTAATTTAGTGTCCAGTTGGCTAACCAGAAGGTCAGCAGTTTGAATACACTAGACACTCCTTAAAAACTCTGTGGAATAGTTCTACTCTGTCCCTTAGGGCTGCTATGAGTCGGAATTGACTTGCAGGCAGTGGGTTTGGTATTGGTTTTTGTACACCTACAATTGAAGTTAAATGTGATTTATAGTTAGTTAATTGGTGTTCATACTAGGAATCTTGATGGGGAGATGAACATTTGGGCACAGCTGATAAGTCATTCTGAAACAAGTCAAGTAATGTTAATTATAATGAAAAGAGAAAGAGAGAAATGGAGAAGGATACAGACAATGATTTTGGCAATTTCTGAAGGAAAAGTACTCTCTGAAGGAAAAGTAAGCTCAGGCACGTGACATTGATTTGGGAAAAAACAAAAACCCAAAGATGACAGTAGAGCTAACCTGCCTTTAGGCTTCCTGGAATAAGCAGAGAAAATTGTTTGAGTACAGAAAGAGAGGAAGGGATGCAAATGACTTGATAGGAAGGTGCTGATGCATGGAATGAGGACCTTGGACCTGACTTACAGTAGATAAGAAGCCATAAACAAACTCCCAGGGGTATATGTATGTGCTCAAAATAACTCACATTAATACCTTGGGCAGTAGAAATGAGAATGGCTTGCAGGGACAGAGGCTCTGTAGAAGAAAGAATAGTTCAAAAATATATCTTACGAAATGACAGTTACCGAGGTACTGCCAGAAGAAATGACAACTGCCATAGTGCTGAAGATGACAGCGGAAGGACTTCTGCAGTATATGAAGAAGGAGAAGGATTTTACAACCGAATATATGGTACATGTCAATCAGAAGAGAGACACATGGAAAATCATTTTATGTCCTTTCTTTAGTTTTCAGAGAAATGACACTTTTCATCCAGTTAGTGGGATGCTACTCAAGTAGGAAACAGTCAGAAAAACATAGAAGGGGAATCAATCTTCACCATGTGTAGCTGAAGCCCACAACACATCATCCAGCCATTTGAAGTGCAAACAGATGCTACAGAGATCTGAACAAAAATGTGAATGTCTGGTGCAGAAGTGGAATCGAACATGTAAAATCAGCACACCTGAGTTTTAAGGCTACGAATGACACTCATTTAGGCTTCAGGATAAACCCCAATACCTTTGTGCCTCATTAGACATAGCCTTTTGTTTCAGAAGAAAGAAAACAACTTCCAAGTTCAAATCAGGCTGGTCATTTGCAGATGAAGACTTTTTTGTTTTTGTTTTTGTTTTTGTTTTTAACCTGTTGGTTTAAAGTGAAAGCTGAATAAACAAAATAATTATTTTCTTTTGGATATAATTCCTTGAAGTATTAAAGCATCTTTTGTTTTTAAAACATTACAATTAATACAGAAAATCCCTCAAAAAGAATCCCTTGTGTGTACACTGACTGAATATTTTATCCTGCTTTTTTAGTAAAGAGAAGAAGCCTGAATGCTGTATCTACTATTCCACTGCTCAATATCTCAAGACTTTTTAGCAAAATATGAAAAAATGCCCTTCCATAATACTGAGAAGCTTGTTAAAATACATAAAAGGTGGATAATACGATAAGTGCAACATTATAATGTTTAAAAGAAAATGTATAACTTTCCATCTGTATTCTTATATGTAACTGCATGCGGAAGTTCTCGTTTTTGAATGTTTAGAATGAAATACCTAGGAAAATGCCAAGGTAATATGATAGACTCCAAAATGAAAGTGTTTTATGTTGGTGCATCAAATAAAATCTCTTTAAAAATATTGCAGTAAGTTGTTGCAAACAGCATGAGGATTAGGTCATTTAATTTTTTGCAGATGGATATCCAGTTATATCAACTTCATTTGTTAAAGAGACTGTCTTTTCCTTAACTAACACATCTTGGGCCTTTGCCAAGTATCAGCTTCTCACAGGCAGATGATTTCACATGTGGATTCTGACTTGTTTCATCAGCCTACCTATCCGTTGTTGCACCGGTACTAGCCTGTTGTGACCGCTGTGGTGTTACAATAATGTGTTAGTCACCTAGTGCTGCTGTAACAGAAATTCCCGAAGTGGATGACTTTAGCAAAAAGAAATTTAGGTTCTCACAGAAAAGTAGGTAGAAAGTCCAAATTCAGGGAATCCGCTCCAGAGGAAGTCTTTCTGTGTTGTTTATGGAGGAAAGTCTCCTCTGTCAGTCTTTCTCTGGACCAGGAGCTTCTAAGAGACAAGGACGCCAAGTCCAAAGCACGCTCTGCTCCCCGGACTGCTTCTGTCCTGATGCTACAGAGTCTCCCATCTCTGCTTGCTTCCCTTTCATTTATATCAAAGACACTACCTCAAGGCGTAATACAATCTTTATAGATTGAGTCTTGCCTTACTAACACAACCACTGCCTATCCTCCTTCGCTGAGGCAGGATTTGCAACACATAGGAACATCATACAATATCAAGAGTCATGACACAGCCACACTGCTACGTGCATTTTGTGAGGGGACACAATTCAATCTACGACAAATAGATTCTACAGTCAGGTAGCATGAAGCCTCCAAGTTTATTTCTCTTCTTCAGGAATGCTTTGATTTATGGAGCCTCTTCTCTTGCCATATGAAGTTGGTGATTTTTTTCTGCAGCTCATTAAAAAATGTCATTGAAAGTTGGCAGGGATTGCATTGTATCTATAGATCACTTTGGGTAGGATAGGCTTTTTCACAACGTTGAGTCTTCCTATTCGTGAGCAAGGTGTTATTTCTCTTATTATGATGGTCTCTTTAGTTTTTTTTTTTTTTCTGCAATAGTGTCTTATAGTTTTCTTTTTATAGGATTTTTACAGCTTTGGTTAGATTTATTCCTAACTATTTTATCTTTTGGGGGACTATTGTAAGTGGTATTGATTTGGTGACTTACTCTTTGATATTCTCTTTGTGGATATGGAGGAATCCAAGTGATTTATTTATGTTTGTCTTGTGTCCTGATGCTTTGCTAAACTCATCTAGCAGTTCCAAAGTTTTTTCTTTCTTTCTTTTTTTTTTTTTTGTGAATTCTTTAAAGTTTTCTGTGTATAGGATCATATCACTTACAAAGAGAAATACTTTTACTTCTTCCTTACCAATTCAAAGACATTTATTTATTTTTGTAGCACGATTGCTCTGGCTGGAACCTCTACTGCAATGTTGAATAAAAGCGATGACAATGATCTTTGTCTGCTTCCCGTTTTCAAGAAAAAGCTTCCAGACTCTGTCTACTTAGGATGATGTAGGCTGTTGGCCGCAAACAAATGCTTTTTTATTATGTTGAGGAATTTCTATTCTCTTCCTATTTTACTGAGAGCTATCATCATGAATGAGTGTTGGATGTCATCTAATGCCTTTTCTGTATCAATTGATAAAATCATGTGGTTCTTGTCTTTCATTTATGTGATTGATTACAATGATTGTTTTTGTAATATTGAAACAACCCTGAATATCTGGCGTGAATACCACTTGGTCATGGAGAATTATTTTTTTGATGTGTTGTTAAACTCTATTATCTAGACTTGTGTTGAGGATTTTTGTGTCTGAGTTCATGACACTTTCCCTGGAAGATGAAAACTTACAGACTGGATATTGGTCTGTAATTTTGTTTTTTGGTAGTGTCTTTACCCAGTTTTGGTATCAGGGTTATCCTGGCTTCCTAGAATGATGTTGGGAGTATGCCATTCTTTTTTATGCTCTGAAATATCTTTGGAAATAGTTGTGTTAACTCTCTGAAAGCTTGATAGAATTCTCCAGGGAAACTGTCAGGGCCATGGATTTTGTTGTAGGAGCTTTTTAATTACCTGTTCATCTCTTCTTTTGTTATAGGTTTATTTAATTATTTAATCTAGGTTTGTGACAGCTTAAGTAGATAGCATGTTTACAGAAATTTGTCCACTTGTTCTAGGGTTTCAAAGTTGTTGTTGTTGTTAGGTGCCATCGAGTCAGTTCTGACTCATAGTGTCCCAATGCACAACAAAGCAGAACACAGACTGGTCCTACAGCATGTCTGCAATTGTTTTCATGCTTCAACTCATCATTGCAGCCTCTGTGTCAACCCGTCCTCTTGAGGGTCTTTCTCTTTTATTGCTGACGTTCCACTCTGACTTCCAAGGAGCACTCTGGTTGTACTTCTTCCAAACAGATGTTTGTTTTTCTGGCAGTCCATGGCACACTCAATATTCATCTCCAACACCACAATTCAAAGGTGTCGATTCTTTTTCTGTCTTCCTTATCCTTAGAGTACAATTTTCATAGTGTTCTGTTGTGATTTTTCAAATCTCAGTGGGGCCTGTTGTGATATTGACCATCTCGTTTCTTATTCTGGTTATTTGTTTCCTGTCTTGTTTTTCCTTTTGTCGGTTTAGCCAATGGTTTATCAGTTTTGTTGATAATTTCAAAGAATCAGTTTTCACTTTTGTTTAACATGTTTTTCAGTTGCTTTTCTCTTCTCTGTTTCACTGAATTCTACTTCCATTTTTATTGTTTACTCCCCTCTGGTGTAGGGGGCTTCTTTTGTTGCTCTACTATTTGTTCAAGTTTCAAGGCTAGTGCTTTGATTTGGGTACTCTGTCTTTTGCCATGTGTACATTAATTGCTATAAATTGACCTCTTTTGTTTGTCCCAAAGTTCTGGCAGTAGGATGTGTTTTCATTCTCATTTGGTTCTGTGAGTTTCTTTACTCTGTCCCTGATTTCTTCAAAAACCCAGTAGCAAGATACTGCTCAATTTTCATGTATTTGGTTATTTTCCTTACTTTTTCTATTGTTGGTTTATACATTCATGGCTTTATGATCAGAAAAGGTCCTTTGTAATATTTCAGTGCTTTAAATTTTATTAAGGCTTGCTTTATGAACTAATATGTAGTCAGTTCTGAAGAATGTACTATGTGCATTGGAAAAGGTATATTTGGCTGATGTTTGGTGGAGTGCCATATGTATTAGATTTTCTATGCCTTTATTGAATACCTTTCTGGATGTTCTGTCTTTCACTGAAAGTGGTATATTGAAGTCTCCTACTATTATTGTGGAGCTATCCACTTCTCTTTTTAATACTGTTACAACATATTTTATGGATTTTGGAGCACTGTCATTGGATGCATAAGCATTTAATATGGTGATATCTTCAAATAGAAACTGAAGCAATTAGAAAAAGTCCATGACATTCAAACTATAATTTTGAGTATATCCCACCTGAGTTTAGAGACCGTATCAAGAGCAGACTTGATGTGTTGAACACTAATGACTGAAAACCAGAAGGACTGTGGAATGGCATCAAAGAGATCATCCATGAAGAAGACAAGAGGTCATTAAAAAGACAAGAAAGAAATGAAAGACCAAATTGGATGTCAGAAGAGACTCTGAAACTTGCTCTCAAACATTGAAAATGTAAAGCAAAAGGAAGGAATGATAAAGTAAAAGAACTGAACAGATTTCAAAGGGCAGCTCAAGAAGACAAAATGAAGTATTATAATGATATGTGCAAAGAGCTGGAAATAGAAAACCAAAAGGGAAGAGCACGTTCTGTGTTTCTCAAGCTAAAAGAACCGAAGAAAATATTTAAGCTTTGGGTTCCAATAGTGAAGGATTCTGCAGGGAAAATATTAAATGACTCAGGGAGCATCAAATTAAGAGGGAAAGAATACACAGAGCCATTATACCAGAAAGAACTGGTTGGTGTTCAGCTACTTGAAGAGGTAGCATATGACCAGGAACTGGTGGTACTAAGGGAAGAAGTTGAAGCTGCATCAAAGGCAATATCAAAAAACAAGGCTCCAAAATTGATGAAATATCAGTTAAGACATTTCAACAAACAGATGCAGTGCTGGACGTTCTCACTTGTCTACGCCAAGAAATTTGGAAGATAGCCACATAGCTAACCTTCTGAAAGAGAACCATATTTATTCTTAGCTCCAAGAAAAATGATTCAGCTGAATGCGGACATTGCCAAACAATATCGTTAATACCACACACAAGTAAAATTTTCTTAAAATCATTCAAAAGTAATTGCAGCAGTATATTGACAAGGAATAGCCAGAAATTCAAGCCAGATTCAGAACAGGATGTGGAGCCAGAGATATCATTGCTGATGTCAGATGGATCTTGACTGAAAGCAAAGAGTATTAGAAAGATGTTTACCTGTGCTTCATTGACTAAGCAAAGGCATTCAACTATGTGGATCATAACAAATTATGGCTAACAGTATGGAGAAAGGGAATTACAGAAATGACTTTAATTGTGCTCATGAGGAATCTTTACATGGATCAAGAGGCAGTCATTTGAACAGAATAAGGGGCCACTGCATGGTTTAATGACAGGAAAGCTGTGTTGGGGTAGTATACTTTCACTATACCTTTTCCATCTGTATGCCAAGCGAGTAACCCAAGAAGCTGGTCTTTATGAAGAAAAAGGCATCAAGATTGAAGGAAAACTTATTTTGAACCTGTGTCAAGCAGATGACACAACCTTGCTTGCCAGGACTGAAGAGGATTTGAAACACTTGCTGATGAAGATCAGGGACCACAGCCTTCAGTATGAGTTGTACCTCAACATCAAGGAAACAAAAATCCTCACAACTGGACCAGTAAGCAATACAGTGATAAATGGATAAAGGATTGAGTCTGTCAAGGATTTCCCTTTACTTGATTCCATAATCAGTGCTCATGGAAACAGCAGTCAAAAAATCAAAAGACACATTGCAGTGGGAAAATCTGCTGTGAAGGATCTCTTTAAAGTATTGAACAGTAAAGATGTCACCTTGAAGATAAAGGTGAACCTGACCCAGGCCATGGTATTTTCAATCCCATCATATGGTTGTGAAAGCTGAACAATGAACAAAGAAGACAGAAGAAGAATTGATGGCTTTGAACTGTGGTGTTGGAGGAAAATATTGAATATACTGTGGACTGCCTAAAGAACAAACATCTGTTTTGGAAGAAGTACAACCAGAGTGCTCCTTCTAAATAAAGACGGTGAGATTGGCTCATATACTTTGGATATGTTGTCAGGAAGGATCAGTCCCTGGAGAAGGATTTCATGCTTGGTAGAGTGGACGGTCAGTGAAAAACAGAAATACTCTCAACAAGGTGGATCAACACAGTGGCTGCAATGATGGGCTTAAGCATAAAAATGATTGTGGGCATGGTGCAAAACTGGACAGTGTTTTGTTTTGTTCTGCATAAGGCTGATAGGAGTCAGAACCAACTCAACGGCACCTAACAAGATATCTTCCAGATGTATTGCCTTTTAATTTTTATGTAGTGTCCTTCCTTATCCATTGTGGTGGATTTTACTTTAAGCTTAATTTTGTCAGAAATTAATATTGCCACTCCTGAGTGATACATTTTTTACATCCTTTGAGTTTCTAATATGTGTCTTTAAGTCTAAGCTGTGTCTCATGTAGAAAATATATAGATGGATCATATTTTTTATCCACTCACTCACTAGCATCCTATTGGTGCATTTAATCCATTTGCATTTAGCATAATTAGTGATAGGTGATAATTGAGTTTAGTTCTGTCATTTTGATACCTTTTTTTGTGTGTGTGGTTCACAGTTTCTTTGTTCTAGTTAATTTTCTGTGCTGAGTTGTTTTTCTTTATGAATTTTTCATTGTTGTTGGCTTTGTATTTGCTGGGTCTTTATCTTTCATTAATTCTGATGTGTAGGATTGTTGGTTTTCTTTATGGTTACCTTAATATTTATCCCTGTTTTTCTAAGTTTATACCAGTCTTTTATTTCTTTATTTTGCCCTGACTTTTGCCCATATGAAAGATATGTGACTATATTTTTTTACTCTCTTTTTTATGTAATGCTGTCATTTTTTCACGTAATGACACCTCCATTTTCCTATTTTCTATGTTTTAACTATGACATAATTTTGTGATTTCCATAACTAGATTGATATCTGATTGTTTTGTCCTGCATTTTAGTGTTGTATTATTATCTGACGTTACTGCTTTTCTAATGAAGTTTCTTCCTTTAGCGTTTCTTATAATTTTAGTTTACTTTTTATGAATTCCTCAAACTTCTGTTTATCTAGAAATGTCTTAATTCTGCCACCATATATGAAAAACAGTTTGACAGGACATGTAATTCTTGGTAGGCAGTTTTTTTCCCCCTCTTTAAGGCTTTTTATATGTCATCCCATTGCCTCTTTGCCTGCATGTTTTCTGAGTAGTCTGAGCTTAGTGTTAGATTCTTCTTTTCTGATTAGTTTTAACTTGTTCCCAGCCATTCTTTCAACTCTGTGGATTGTAACAAATTATGGATAATATGGCAGAGAATGGGAATTTGAGAATACCTAATTGTGCTCATTAGAAATCTATATATGGATCAAGAGGTAGTCATGCAAATAGAACAAGGAGACACTGAATGATTTAAAGTCAGGAAAGCTGGCAGGATTGTATGCTTTCATAATACTTTCTCAGTCTATATGCTGAGCAAATAATCTGAGATGCTGGACTACATGAAAAAGAATAAGGCATCAGGATTGGAGGAAGATTCACTAACAACCTGCATCACGCAGGTGATACAACCTTACTTGTTGAAAGTGAAAAGGATTTGAAACACTTACTGATAAAGACCAAAGATCACAGTTTTCAGTACGACTTGCACTGCAAAATCAGTACAACAAAAATTCTCACAATTAGACCAGTAAGTAACGTCTTAATAAATGCAGAAAAGATTGAAGTTGTCAATGATTTCATCTTACTTGTTTCCACAGTAAACACCTGTGGAAGCAGCAGTCAAGAAACCAAAAGATGTATTGCATTGGGAAAGTTCGCTGCAAAGGACCTCTTCAAAATGCTGAAAAGTGAAGACATCACCTTGAAGACCAAGATGTGTCTGATTCAAGCCGTGGTATTTTCAATCACATCATATGCATGTGAAAGCTGGACAATGAATAAGGAAGAACAGAAGAAGAATTGATACCTTTGAATTGTGGTGTTGGAGAAAGACATTGACTGTTCTTCAGCTAGTGTGCCTATGTCTTTCTTGGCTTGTTCTCTGTTTTGTCTGATCTCCTTCCTGGTCTCTTGAAGAGTTCGATGCAACAACCTTTTATACTCTACATCTGACTTGGCTTGGCTAGTATTCCGGGAAGTTTTCTTCACCTCGAAGATTTCTTGACTCTTTGTTTTAGGAGCTTGCAGAAGCTATCATGGTCTGCCTCTTTGTGTAGGTTGATCTTGACTTTTGTATCCATACCATCAACAAGTTACCATATTCATTTATTTGGAGTTTTTTCTTTCTGTGTCCTTGTTTCTTGTTTGTTGCGTTTGATATGCACAAATAGCTTGCTCATGTGAGCTAGCTTGATTGCTGGTGCCCTTGAAGATCTAACCTCTTGTCACCACGTGGTTAGGAGTTTATTCGCTTGTATGAATTCTGCTCAGTTGACCATCTAGTCAGTCACCGTATTTGTGTTGCAGGCGGTTATCCACAGCAGTATAAGGTCAGGGATGTTTGGTGTAGCCATAGGTATCTGGCTGCTGTTGAGGTTGGGGTTCACGTAGTGAGCAAGTCAGAGGGTTGACAGGGAGTGTCCATAAAGAAAGCATGTCCCTGTTCCAGCTCCCAGCAACATATAGGCAGGTATATTTTATAGCCAGACTATAAGTACCTAGTGCTGTTGGCTCTATCAAAAAGATACAAGAGCAGACTGAAATTGCTGCCAGTGGCCAAAGTGGATACAATGTGAGCAAGAAAATAAATGGATCAATACTACATTATGAAAACGGTAAAAATAGATACCCACCTCTACTAACATAAATAACTGAATACATTCAAAAAATGTAAGAAAACAGGCAAGTAAATCACCACTGCAGAAGCAGCCCGAGTAATTCACATACATATTCCATCCTTGAAGAGACGAACAACTACCACTGTTAAAAGTAGACTGTTTATAGCTAATTCTTTCCAAATAATACAGTATGGAAATAGGGAGAAAAAAAAATCCTTAGAATTCAGAAACTTGACAAATACTCTCTAAGTCCAGTAATGAAGTTAATATGCACATCGACTAAATCCCAGTGACAGTATTTACCTTTGCTATAATGCAATAAAAATAGCCCTTTACTTCTGTGGTTTTCCTCCCCCAAACACACAGCCCCAATCTAATCACAAGAAAAATGTCATAGATTAACTCTAATAGAGTGGCATTCTGCATAATAGCTGACCGGTACTCCCCAAAGTTGCCTAGGTCATCAAACACTGAGTGAGTGAGAAAATGCCACACCCAAGGGGAGCCTAAGGAGACAGGACTGTTGAAAGCAATATGATACCCTGAATGGGATCCCAGAACAGAAAACAAGGACAATAGATTAAAATCTAAGAAAACCTGAAAAAGTATGGACTTGACTTAAAAGTATGTATATGACTTGATTTATGTATCAGTATCACTTCGTTAGCTTTATCTGATATACCACTACAGATAAAAAGATATTAATTAATAAGTGGGAAAAGAACATGCAATATGTGGAAACTCTCAACACTAATATCACAACTCTTTCTGTAAATCAAGAACTGTTGTAAAATGAAAAGTTTATTTGAAAAGATAAATGAGGGAGCAAATTATGCTCTAACACTAAAATATTTTATCCTCAAAACCTTGAAAAAGGAAAATAAGTGTTTTGGAAAGGAAACAGTAACTATACGTATGACATTGAAGCCATAGTGTGAGATTTAAACACAGCCAAAAGCTAACTCCTGTTGCTGCATATGCTTTCATCCTCAAAATATATTAGATGTACATCCTTTTGAAGAGCAGTGTCAGCAGCTTCTGCTCCTTAAATGAACTAATCCCAAATGCAGTGTGTTTCCTCACAGTGTTCCTCTGATGTTGTTCTCCTTGCCTTTTGCAATGAAGATCTTATTTTTTATTGCTTTCACCTATGCTGTTATTTTTGAATACAATATGCTCTACATTATACTTTCTAAGCAATTAATCAGAGAAAGAGTTCCATTGCCCAAAGAAAATATCACAACAGAATGTAGTCACTTTCTTAATTACTTGCGCATAGCATTTTTTACCTTAAACCAAAAATAATGCTACAAGTCTCACTTGCTGGTCCATTGTTTTAACAGACTCATATGAATGTTCTTATTCATGAACAAATGAGGACACACGTTTGCTCTTAGCCCTGACTCGACGACACTTGGTGAATCATGAAGTCAAAAAGACGCAACAAAAATAGAAATTCTGTCACTATGATTATATAGTATAATGTTTCTAAGATATGCATAATTAAAAATCAAATAATCCATAATTTTTAAAAAATGAATACTTGTATAGAGGCAAGAATTCATGATTGCTTGCTAATTATCTGAATTTCATTGATTTTTTTTTCCATTGTTTCCTGCACAAAGCTTAACAAAGTGACATGGTGATTAAATGAAATTTGGTGAAAACCCCAATTCCAGCAATTCATTGAGATAATACATATCAAAACACTTACAAAATTGTGAACTACTCTACCAAATGTAAGATATAATTTATTTCTAACTCTCTGAGATGAAGAGTCAGAGAGGTGGGAAGCCAGCAAAATGATAAAAATGCTAAGGCCATTTTAGATTAGCTTTCAGAAGAAACATTTGGCTTTGGCTTGGCTTCAGAAGAGGTAAAATTAAAGCTCTCAAAACAAAAAATCAGAATTCTTTTCTATCCTGTAATTTTCATTTCAAGACTGGGAGGTAAATGCAGGGGTTTCATGCCGGTCTGACATCTCTGTCTTTCACAAAGCCACAAAGAAGAGGTCAGCGGAGCTTTTGTAGTTGACTACTGCCTTAAACTTTTCACTGTAATGCCTGAATCCCTGAGCACTCAGCTCTTGTTTAGAACCTTTCCTCCTCAAAGCTCAAACAAAATCAAATTAAATGATTGAATTACATTATGACATCTTCCTTTTGCCTTATCCCATCATAGGTGGATTGTGATTGCAGAGAGTTTCACACTTAGCCCTAATGAAGAATCTCCAGTTTTCTTTAAAGATGGGCATATATAATTTGGGCATATACAATTGCATAAAATGCAGAAGTAGAAGAGAAATAAGGGCAAAGTAAAATGATATTTACTAACATTATTTAAGAATATTTGAACTTTCCATGTTTAAATAAATGGCACTGAGAATTTTTATTTTCAATTCTCTTGCCCTGTCTTTAACTTTTTCAAGCTATAATAAAAGCATTAATAGTAATTATAAAAACCCTGTTATAATTATTTTATAGTAACTGCTTAAAACCATTTAATACTGCTAGAATTAAATCCAAATCTCTTGAGATGACCCATGTTTATCATCATTTTTGATCTTTTGCTTTCCAGAACCTTGCTGTGTTCTGTTCTTAAGTGATTCTGAATTACACTCAGTTTTGGGGAACATAGACCCTTGTCTTTAGCCTTTGTCTCTAGTTTTTCTCTACTTCATCTACCTACTAACTCTTATTGTTCTGCAAGTCTTTGCTTTAAAAGTCAGTATTTCTTGACCCTCTGGTTTAGATTAGACGACCGTCTTTTCTGCTAATTCTCACGGTGCCCAGCATTGTCATTATCAGGGAACATAGAATCGCTTGTGTAACTTACTTGTGTTCATTACTAGATGAAAGCACTCCAAGGGTAGGAAAACAATATATACTATCTTCACTGAACAGCTGTTTCTTAGTCTCATACCTGATGCATAGAAGGTGATCAATCAATATGAATGAATGAATGATGGATAAAATAAACACAGTATACTTTTCAGAAATGCAAATTGATCTGTTCATGATTCATCATTTATTCATACAACAAATACATGTAAGTATTTATTAGGAGGAATGAACAGTCCTGGATGACAGCAATATGTCTGTTAAATAGGCTTATCTGTAAAGATCACACCAAGTTGTTTCAAATTAGTCAATATTGACATTTTGGACTAGATAATAATTTGCTGGTGGGAGAGAATTCTTTTCTGTACATTAAAGATATTTTAGCAGCATCTTTGGCTTCTACCCACTGGGTGTCAATAACATCTCAGTGTGACAACCAAAATGTATCCAGACATTGCCAAATGTCCTTTGGTGGGCAAAAATCTGCCTTGCTTGAGAACAGTTGGCTTAAATGGGATTAGGTGACATAAATGTTAAAAGTATTTATCATAAAGTTTTGTAATAGAATATGTACAAGATTAGAAAGTGGATAGTACCAGCCAAGTGCTGTCGATATACAGTGTATAGCACGGGAGTGCTTAAAACAGCCTTAAGATAAAACAAGAGCAACTCCGAAAAGTAGTAGGAAAGAAAAAACAAAAGAAGACTTACTCCTGTCCGAAGGAAGTATACAATATAATAGGTTTAAACCAAAATGAAACAAACAAACAAACAATTGCTACCTAGTCAATTCTGACTCACAGTGACCTTATAGAACAGAATAAAATTATCTCACAGGGTTTTTAGAGAGCTGCTGGTGGATTTGAACTGCCTGCCTTTTCATTAGCAGCCATAGCTCTTAACCACGATATCACCAGGGGTCTCTGGTAGGTATAGGATGTAGATAATTGCAATATAGTATAGTAAAAGCAGTCACAGAAATATTTAGAGAATGATACATACTCCCATACCAAGAAAAATATTGGGTGTCCACTCTTGTAAAGTTCCCTGGATAAGAAGGATAAGTTACAAAGGTGCAAGGACTGTATTTATTAGCATTAAACACTTATAGACATTCTTTGCCTATCTGGCAGTTCAGAGACGCTGTAGAGAATGTGACAAAAATATACAACTTGGTTTCAGCTGTCAAAAAATATAAAATAAATCCTGATGGATATAATATTTACAAAACTTTTAGGAAATAACAAAGTTCTAATCCTCATGATGGGTCCCTTGGCACAAACAGTTAAGCAGGCAACTACTAGCCAAAAGATTTGTGCTTTGAACCCACCACATGTACCTGTGAAGAAAGGCCTGTCTATCTAGTTCTGAAAGGTCACAACTTTAAAAAGCCTAAAGATCACATTTCTATTCAACATGCATGAGATTCCCATAAGTCAGAAGTGACTCAGTGATCGTTAACAAAAAAAAAGAATCCTCATGACACAGTACATAAGAACAGCCTTTCAGAAAAGGGACCAATTAGTCTGAGCTGCCTAAGTAACAAGAAAATGAAAGCACAAAAGAAAACCCTCGGTGGTGAGAATGCAAGCAGAGCTGCCAGAGCCAAGGATAAGATAAAACCAAAACCAAAACCAGTGCAGTCGAGTTGGGTCCTCCTCATAGCAACCCTCTAGGACAGAGTAGAACTTCCTTATAGAGTTTCCAAGGAGCTCCTGACAGATTCAAACTGACGACCTCTGGATCAGTAACTGTAGCTCTTAACCACTGTGTCACCAGGGTTTTCACCAGTCAATAGAGGAAGCATAAAATAAATAAGGTCAGGTTTTGCAAGCAGACAAGATGTTTCAGGAGGCAACTTAGAACTAGTGTTGATTCTTGATCCATATAGTGACCAAGTTAGAAGTCTACTAGAATACAACTGAATAAGTAACATTGGATGCTGATTAATAACAGAGGTGAGGAGATCAAAAGGTTCAGTAATCCAGGGTTAGGTGGTTAAGGCCTGGGCCAGGATAGTGATAGCAGGTAATAGCAAGACTGAAATCAAGAATTTTAAGTGATAGAACTCACTAATCTATGAGTTGTCTTCTCTCCTTTGTTTCTTCATTTAAAACTTCGGTTAAGTTTAGCTTTGAAAACTAATATGATCAAAGGAAATAAAACAAATACGAAAGTAAGACGATGATGGTAGAAAAATAGTAAGCTAGAAATAAAAGATCTTTTGTCCAGACCAATCAAAAAAAAAAAAAAAAAAACGCAAAACACCAAATCTGTGCTGTCAAGTGGATTCCAACTCACAGTGACCCTATAGGACACAGTAGGACTGCACCATTCCATTCCCAAGGAGTACCTGGTGAGTTCAAACTGCTCTCCTCTGGGTTAGCGGCTGTAGCTCTTACCCACTCTGCCACCAGGGTTTCTGTGATTCTCAAATATGACTACATTTAACAAGCCTGGTGGAACTTTGAAAGACCCTGATGCCCAGGGTTAATCCCAGAGGTACTGATTCATTGGGCAACAAGAGGCTGTCCACTAATAGGTGATAAAACTTCCCCAGGTCAAGCTATGCAAAGGCATTCTACTGTGTGGATCATAACAAATTATGGCTAACACTGCATAAAATGGGAATTCTAGAATACTTCAGTGTGCTCTTAAGGAATCTGTATATCAATCCAGAGGCAGTTGTGCAAAAAAAACAAGGGGACACCGAATAGTTTCAAGTCAGGTGTTTATTGTTTCACAGTTCTGGAGGCTGAAAGTTCAAATCAAGATTTTGGCCATTTCAATTATTTTCTTGTAGATCATCCCAGATGTTCCCTGGTTCCTTGGATTGCACAACACCCTCACATGGTGTCTCTCTTTCCCCGTACATGTGGATCTCTGTGTCTACTCTACTGGGTTTCTAACTCAGAAAGGATCTGATTACAATAACAACAACAAAAAAAAATCCTGTATCTCATCAGGATTATTTCTAAAGGTATACGGGTTAGAATTTCAACACTTTTTAGAGGGACACAATTCACTTCATAACAGGCTATTACTAATAATCACAAATGGTGAGCACTGATGCTAGAACCTACCTTCTCTTACACTTATTCACTAGTTAACAGTTTTTAAAGTCTCTTTTTCTATAGAAGATTAATATGTCTTTATACTTCATGATACATTAATTCATCAAACTGGCAAAGTCTTAGCACTAAGCATTCCTTGTTACTAGGGACAGCTTTCTCAATATTATTCCTACACATTTCTCACATCAGATGTTTAGGTATACACTTATGTATTCCGAGGAACTATGTATTCTTAGGTACTGTCCTTTTCCTTCTGAAGAAGGAGGGGAGCATGGAGGAGGGAAAGGAGGATGCACTCTTAAAAAGAAAAGGAACTCTGTTGATAAACTTTCAGTTTTAAGCAATGGCTGCTTTAAGAAGAAAAAGTTAATGATTGTGTCACAATATATTCATGTACATTCTTGTCCCTCTTCCCCTTCAAAAAGCACAACACATTTTCCTGGTGACATAAAATTTCGGTAATGGCATCACATGACTGGAAAGCAATATGAGAACAAGATTCTAACCCAGGTCCAAAATTTCGTCATGGAAAATGTGCAAATACTTCCTCATCAGAAATACAGTAACAAATATTGATGACATTGTGTTTAAATTAGAAGTTTTCTCATGATACTTGAAATTTGCTTATAATTATGCAAATTTACCAGACGGCCTACATTCATACTTTTCTGGAATGCTAAAAGTTAAGATTTATATTGAACTCAGGAATGACAGGAATGCTTTGTAGTTATCAATGCATAGTCTCCTCGACCTTTTGTCTCTATAGAAGTGAAAGTTACCAGCAAGCTTGACAGGGTTAGGAAGTATAACTTAGTAATGTTTTAATACGCCTGAGTTGTTCAAATCAAGCATTTTTGGTCAAGCTCTTCATATCTATTTGACGGAAAAGCATGTTTCAAGGACAAGTAAATGACGATCTTCTTAAAACGCAAATATGGCTGTCATTCTCTTTAATTTTTGAGCCCTGGTGGCACAGCGGCTAAGAGCTAAGGCAGGGTAGTGGGTAGGGCTGCTAACCAAAAGGTTGGCAGTTCAAATCTTCTGGCTGCTCCTAGGAAATGCTATGGGGCAGTTCTAATCTAACCTGCAGGGTTGCTATAAATCAAAATTGACCAGATGACAACAGGTTACACTGATTAAAACCATTCTGTGGTGGTATAGTGGTTAAGTGTACAATTCCTAACCAAAACGATGGCAGTGTGAATCTACCAGGTGCTCCTTGGAAACTCTATGGAGCAGTTCTTCTCTGTCCTATAGGGTCTCTATGAGTTAGAATCAACTCAACAGCAGTGGGTTATGGTATTACATCATTCTTGCTTTAAATATCGCTAATCTTAAACTGGCTTATGGGTATAAAGCCCTCCCTACCTCTTTCATATTGTCTCATGCCACTTTTTCCTTTGCTTCCAGACTTTAACCATGTACATGACAGTGTGTAATTGTGTGTTTTGTGTCATAACTTGAAACTCTTACCCACATTAGTGTTTAAACAGCCTGATAGCAAGGATCAAGTAATCAGGGATCTTATTACATAGCCAGTATTTAGCCCAAGTCCTGGCACACTGGCAAGAGTAGGAGTGTTTCCTCAAGGAGTCAATGACTTGAGGTTTAGATAGGTTTAGAAAAGCTATCTGGGAAGTCTTGTCACTTAGACTCTGAATTTGTAGCACAGTAGCAACATTAATTAATTTTAGCCACATCTTAGTTTGGGTGCTGTCATCCTGAGGTTTCTAGACAGTTAGAGGGGCGGGAAAGCAGTGGGGAACTCACAGTCTCTTTCATGGGGGTCAGTTCTACCTTGGTCCTTAGGGTCGCCATAAGTCGGATCCAACTCGATGGCACTTGGCTTGGCTTTAATGATTATAAATATATTTTAAATGGATAATACATATATTTTTGTTTTTGCTCTTTAGTTTCTGTGGCAGTGGTTGTTGTTGTAGCTGTTTATTTAATGACTTTCCTGCTCTAATTCTGTGATGTCTGTATTTATGTCCTGTGTGGCCTCTGCTCAGTTAGCTTATCAGAAAGCTAACAAGTGATTAGAGAACATCTTATATTCCTTGAGCTATTGTATCTCCTGGCCTTGAAAAGAGACTATATTTAGTGTGCTGGGACATACCTTTAAGGATCAGGTAGTTTATAATTCTGCCTTAGTCTTCACTTTCTACCTGCTCAGGACCTCCAAGTCAGCCAGAGGGGAGAGAGTGGGACTGGTGGTCCAAGTGTTGATTAGTTGTCTGAACAGCCCTGCTCATGAAAGCAGGCTTTCACATGCCCAGAATTATGTCAGCTTTGAGAAGACACTTATGGTCATCTTGTTTCCTAAATCTTTTATATTTTGGGACAAGGTCTTGTTTACTCCAGCTGGTGCGTCAGTCTTAGTCAAATACAGTGTTTATCCTGTTCTACCTGCTTGTTTACAACAAACATCAGGGAAAAGGGCTTTTCACATGGAAAAGCTCTGAAGGTTGAACAATTAACACCTGCAAATGGGGCTTTTTCCAAAGACTTGTGCGACAGGCCAGGGCCCTTGTGGCATAGTGGCAAGCAGTTCAAATCCACCAGCCATCCCTTGGAAATCCTATAGGGCAGTTCTACTCTGCCCTACAGTGTCAGCTATGAGTTGAAATGGCCAAATAGTGACACTGTAGAAAGGAAGCAGCTATTTAAGGAATTCAACACTCTGTCTCCTTTAGGGATTATAATACTGCTGATTTCCAAAGCTATCAAGCTCTTGATGCTGATGGTGTTTAAGGCTACCACAGAACTGGTCAGAAGAGGGTAGACAATAAGTATATTGAACACTCCAAACCTTGCTGTTCTTGCTGAGGTTATAAGATTTCATTGAATAATCATCCTTGTAGTTTGTCACAAACCTTTGACTAAATCTCAGAGCTCTGAATTTCACAACTTTCGTAGTGTCTTTTTTTGTTTTTTTTTCTGGAAGACTGGATTTACAGAGATCCTCAACCCACAACTTCAGACATCCCACCCATAGTTTATATTTTGAAAAGTCCTCTGTCTTCTGTCTGCTGAATGAGTTTAAAAGAGGCATTGATGGAAGAAGTCAGCACTTAGAAAGCTGTTAGACCACTTCAAAGAAGAATGGAGAATTGTAAGCAGAGAAGTAAAGTGACATCAGGCATATTATCTCTTCTCACTGACCAATTCCATAAATCCTTTAGTATTCATTCACTCTTTATTTCAACCAAATACATGTGAGAAAGCCATTAAGAGTTCGTGCCTTCACTTTGTCTATGTTACTATAGGATTAAGAAGGTCTATCTTCTTGTAAACATACCCTAATTTCAGTAGTTGTGTTTAACCCTTGATTTGTAAGCAATAGAAACTTTCCTATACCAAAAGCATTTCCATTGCCCTATCCAAATTTTTATTCAGATGTCTCATTGTTTGGACATGGGCTTCCACTTATTATGTAATTCTCTGACAACTGCTATATCTTCTGTCAGTGCTGAGGTGAACAAAACAAATGCAGGAGGTCCAGCTGATCTGTTGAGAGATACATTTCAAACAAGTGTCAACCTCTCTAATTATTAAGGCTTTCTGGTGTGAACAAGCCCTGAATTATGAGGTTAACTGTATTTCCTTTCTTCTTCATACTTCTATGGGTGGGATTCTTCATAACTATGGATGGGATTTCTGAAGTTGTGGGTTGAAGATCCCCATAAATCCAATATTGCAGAAAAAAAAAAGATACTAGGAAAACCATCAAATTCAGAGCTCTGAAATTTAGCCAGAGGTTTGCAATAGCAATAAAGCAAATAAGTTTTGACTTAGTTTGAGGAAAAACATCTGCAAAGATTTTTCTAAACATTTAAGCCCACTGCCATTGACTTGATTCCAACTCATAGTGATCCTATAGCAAAGAGTAGAACTTCCCCCCTGTAGAATTTCCAAGGAGCACCTGGTGGTTTTGAACTACTGACCTTTTGGTTAGAAGCTATAGCACTTAACCACCGTGCTACCAGTGTCTCCTTCTAAATAGTTAGTGCCCGGTTTGTGGTTTTTCCATCCTGACAACAATTTTAACACATGCTTTCTTCAAAAAAATCCTCAAAAATTAATACATTTTTTTCTGTATACCTCAATTATATTTTTTATCACAGATTATTGAAAACAGAGAAGTGCACAGTATGCTTTCTCTAAAATAACAATGTCTATTCATGCATTATGTCATCTGTCTCTTTATTTTTATACTGAACATTAAAACACCAATAACCCCATTTAATCTTAGGGATTAACACAATATATAAGAAGAATACATACCAGTAATACCATTTACTTCACTATGTTCCTTCTGAATAGAGATAAAATAGATCAGTAGAAGTTTTAGTGGAGGCCTACACTTTTACAATTTATGTAGAAATCTATTCTAAGCCTTCCTAAATCATATCTATAAACGTTCCGTATACAGATTACAGTAATTAAGTCTCAGAGATAAACTGAAGTTAATTTCTTTTTTCTTATCTAACCCCCATTTATTTCTGATCAAGGCTATATTTATTGTCATTGAAAAAAAATGACTTTTACCTTACACTTGAAAATGTTTGTTCAGATGTTAGAGATAGTCTTTGATGAGTACTTAGTTATATGGCAATTTTTAAAACACAATAACCAAAAACATTTAGGAGTGTTCAACTACTGGTATCAAGTAGATTCTGACTCATAGCAACATAATAGCTACAAACTTAATACCTTACTACCAGTGTTTAGCAGTATATTCATTACTTTTAGTATTTTGGATAAAATACATATGTGTGGGTACACATGCACGTGTAGGTGTTGTGTTGTTGGGTACTGTTGAGTCAGTTCAGGCTTGAGTCATACAGCAGAATGAAACACTGCCTCTTCCTGTACCACGCCTGCAATCATTGTTATGTTTAAGCCCGTCATTGTAACTACTGTGTCAATCCATCTTTTTGAGGGTCTTTTTCTTTTTCACTGACCCTGTGCTTTACCAAGCATGATGTCCTTCTCCAGGGATCAACCCCTTCTGACAACATGTCCAAAGTATGTAAAACACACTCTTGCTCTCCTTGCTTCCAAGAAGCCCTCTGGCTGTACTTCTATCAGGACGGAGCTCTTTGTTCTTTTGGCAATCCATGGTATATCCAATATTCTCTAGCATCACAATTCAAAGGCATCAGTTCTTCTGTTCCTTATTCATCACCTGCTGAAGCCCATCACCCACAAAGACCTCTGTGAGCAGAGCTACAAGCCTTTGTGATGCGGACGGATGCATCTCACCCCTGACATATTTCTGGCTGTATATTTTTTCACCCCAATTAAACTCTCCCCCCGAATATCCCCTCATCTCCCTGCACAAGGACAAACGCTGAGCCCGGGAATGCCCAGCCCTTGATTTCTCCCAACTGCACATCCCCACCCATGTGAAAAGAATTATCCTTTTCAGAACAGCTTAAGAAAGGCATAGGGTAGGGGATGGTAGATGTTTACTGTCCCCGCAGGAGGAGATAAAATAAAGAGTAAAGTAGGAACAAATAGAGATCATAAACTTTAGAACCCTCCTCCTGTACCTTTTAACCTTGAGGTATGAGTAGGGCTGATTGAGCTCGAGGCATAACCTTGTTTTCACTGTCAATTACACATATGCCTTGGGCCATTATCTACAAAGCCTTGACAATTAAAAGGATCACAAGGTTTCAGTTAGCTAATAGCTCATGTGGTCGGGGGGCAGGGTAAAAATTACATCACCTCAAGACCATGAGGTTTTGGTTTCAAATTAGCCAATCACGAGGTTTTGGTTTCAAATTAGCCAATAGATTGTGTGGTCAGTGGGCAGGGTAAAATTCACGTCACTTTGACTATAAAAACAATAAAGACAGACAGCTCTCTCTCTTGCTCTCTGGGTCGGGCTGCCTTAAACTAGAAAAGTCTTTCCTGTCTTTCTTTATTCATTTCCCACCGACGCCTCTCCCTCCCTCCGTGCTTGACCCTGAAAAGATGCCTGGGCTGGCTCCTGCCAATCGCCCACTTTTTGCATGTGCACAGTGCTACTGAAAACACCAGGTGCACCTTAACCTTCAAAGTAACATCTTTACTTTCCACACACTAAAGTGGTCTTTTGCAGCAAATTTTCCCAATCCAATGTGTCTTTTGAGTTCTTGGCTGCTGCTTTCCTGGGCATTGATTATGAACCTAGTAAAATGAAATCCTTGACAACCTCAGTCTTTTCTCCATTTATCATCATGATGGCCTGTGGTCCAGTTTGAAGGTTTCTTTACTTTTCTTGGTGTTGAGATGCAATCTGTACTAAAGGCTGTAGTCTTTGATTTTCATGAGTATTTCAAATCCTCTTCGCTTCCAGCAAGCAGGGTTGTTTCATCAGCATAATGCAGATTGTTAATGAGTCTTCCACAAATTCTGATGCCTTGTCTTCTTCATATAGTCCAGCTTCTAGAACTATCTGCTCCACATACAGACTGAAAATATTTGGTGAAAGGATGCCACCATGATGCACATGTTTCTGGGATTTAAACCACACAGTATCCCCTTGTTCTGTTTGAATGACTATCTCTCGATCCATTTACAGGTTCCTCACGAGCACAATTAAGTGTTCTGGAATTCCCATTCTGTGCAGGGTTACCCATAATTTGTTATGATTCGCACAGCTGGATGCCTTTAATAGTCAAGAAAAACATAGGTAAACATCTTTCTGGTCTTCTGTGCTTTCAGCCAAGATGCATTTGATATGAGCAATATATCCCTGGTTCCTCATCCTCTTCTGAATCCAACTTTAATTTCTGGCAGTTCTCTGTTAATACATTGCTGCAGTCACTTTTGAATGACAACTGTCTTACAAACTTGGTGGCATAGATGACTGAGCACTTTCAGAGCTGCATCCATTTGTCCATTTGTTGAAACATCTCAGTTGATATTCCATAAATTCCTAGGGGCTTTATTTTCACAAATACCTTCAATGCAGCTTTGCCTTCTGCCTGATCAGATGATCAGATGCTATATATATATCCAATTTGACATTAAATAACACATACCATTTCTACATTTTCAGTAAATGCTTTGTACTTATACATTTGAGTACTTTGATATCAAGGTCTTACCAATTTTTACAGCGCTAAAACTTAGAACAGTTCATAGCTATTGTAATCACCAAGTAAAGCAGAAGAAATATAAAAGCAATAAGAATCCCTGATACAGAGGAACTGAGGTTCAGCCTGGCACTGCAGTAGTAGAGGTATCACCCAAGGAACTGTTCAAAAGACTCAAAACACCCAGGGGGTAGTTTTCTTTCTTAATATGAGAAGCCCTTGTCACACAGTGGTTAAACACTTGGCTGCTGACTGAAATGTCAGTTGTTTGAACCCATTGGTTGCTACACAGGAGAAGGATGCGGCAGTCTGCTTTCATAAAGATTTCTAGCCTTGGAAACCCTGTGGGGCCTGTCATCTCTGTCCTGTAGGCTCACTAGTAGTGGGAATCAACTTTATGGCAATGCATTTAGCACTGGGAGGTGAGGGCTCAGCCTGAGTATCAAGCCTTCTTTATGTCTTATGTCTTCCTACATGGCCTGTGTCTTTAACTCAGAGTTCTATTGCCATAGTCTTTCTAGAAAATCTCCCAGTGCTTCTACACAATACAGCTGGTGGATTCAAACTGGCAACGTTCAGGTTAGTAACTGATCACTTAACCACTGGGCCCAGGGATCCTCTCTCACTTGACAAGGGGTCCCCTAATTCTGGTAACATTTTCAAGAAGAAAGATGAGGAACTGAACTGGGTACCGAAGAAATTAAGTCTTGCCTGATACCAATTTACATGCAGAGTATTTCCTCCAGGTCGCCACTGAAAGCAGAGACTGATCTAGGTAGACACTGGTCTATCTCCACTGAAGTACCCGTATCATGACTTATTTCTGTCCCAAATAAGGTGTCTCTTCAACTAGCTTAATTTATTGGAAATATAATTCTAAATACCTCCCCCCCCCGAAAGCCACACTAAATGAAGATAAATTTTTATTGAATTTCTTCAGAAAGGTGCGCTCTCAGTCTTAGCTCTTTCAAGTTTCTCATGTTCCTCAATATTTCTTTATATAGGAAAACCACTCATAATAGCATCCTTTTATATTCTTACAATTTTGCAGTTCTAACTTTAGAGGAATTAAGATATTCATTTACAGGACTTGGACACCTGATTTTTAAAGAAGTTCTTTAAGCGATTCTGCTGGGTAACCAGGATTGAGAACCGCGTGAGTAGATGCACGGTGAGAAGAATTGCTTACCGTATAGTTCCATGATGTGGTTAGTAGTAGAATTCAGAACATATTTTTCTGCTGAAAGATAATTTAAAGATAATATAAGTTTTTTCATTTTATAGTTTGAAATATGGAAACCTAGAGACTGTGGACACTCATGTGAGCTTATGCAGTGTATTAGGGGCAGAAAGAGGAATTAACCTTATTTCTATTTTACTGCAAATCAGAGGTTGTTGTATTCCAGGTGAGACACCCAATACTTATTCAAATATCTACTTTTTTTGTTAATATACCACTTTAAATTGTATCAAAGAATACGAGGTAAGCATGCAAAATATATTCCAAACTCAAACCAATTCTATCATGGCATAAGTGTTACCATGCAGATAGACATAAATAACATGAAAGCATATAATATATATATTGGTTACAAAACTTCTTTGGAGAAAGTAATCCATTCCTAGAACACTGCCAAACTGAGGAGTGAAGTCAGGAATAATAGATAGCAATTGTAATGAGCCACCTGTGGAAATGACCCATCCTTAAGAGTGGAGACAAAATAGATGTAGAAAAAGTCCTCATCAGAGATGCCAAGGCAGTCTCTGCTATCTCTAGCATTAGCCTAATTATCATTATAAACGATGCTGTAACTGAATCGGTTCTAGAACTAGATGAGCATAATCAATCATACAGTAATCTACCTAAAGAAAATACGTTAATGTAAAGCAGTTTATCAGAATGGTGTCATTCTTTATTTCTACTGACCCCTCCTCAAACTGCCTCACTACCTCCCATAGTGACTGCACTATTAACAGTCAGCCAGCCCTATCTTGGAGAGTATACACTCTTGGAACTAAGGATGAAATATTAGGTGGGAAAACGGAGTCACGAATTGGAAAATTTGTCCACTTTTAAACCGTCGACACAAAAAGCACTAAATCTGAAAGTCATGAACATTCTCACTTTAGAGAGCATTTTTTGCTCTAAGGCCAAGGCAGTATATAAAATTGTTTGTTGTCTGGGTAAAAATGTGCCTTGTGACTAGTTACCTCCCTTTGCTCTCTTTGTGTATTCACTGTGCTCATTAACATCACTGTCAGCTGGGCTTCTCAGATGCTCTGTTATTTGGAGAACAGTGATTTGGAGAGGAGAAGCACCTAGAATTCTGGTGACCTCAAAAAACACTCCCCTGGTGAGTTAACAGGCACTCTGCTTTATATATTTTGAGTTTTTCTAGTCTTAATAATGTTCCTTCAGCCTTCTCAAGACTTACCAATCTGAGGCGAGTCTACAAAGTACATTTATTCAGTTCTGTGTATAGCCACATGTGAAGTCCTGCCTAAGTGAAGAGTTAAGCTCTGATAATCTTCTAGCTCTTCATAAATGCTACTATAAACCTGGTGTAAAATTTTATGTTTGAGTCAGGAAGTTGCAAAAATAAAACAGCAAAAAAAAAAAAAAAAAAGAACACTGGCCCTATTTTTTCATTTTACCTAAACTCTCTCAAAATTCCTAATCTCTCTCCCATTTAGTTTCATTCTCCCCATATAAGCCTTTTATTAACACAGACTTTCTCTGAGATGGTAAGCTCCTGAAAGACAAGAATTCGGTATGACTATTCCTTTACCTCTAGAGCCTGGTATGACATGTAGTACACAACAGCTATTAATGAATGTTCTTTAATGACAAAATAAATTAACTCAAATTCCTGAGAGAAAGAAACCCTTGAGTTCCTTAGCTATAGAACTCATTGTGTTTATAGAATCTCTGGAAAGTCTGGTGACATAGTGGTTAAGTGCTATGTCTGCTAAGCATAAGTTTGTCAATTCAAATTCACCAGCATGTCCTTAGAAATCCTATGGATCAGTTCTACTGGGTCCTATTGGGTCACTATGAGTTGGCATTGACTCAACAGCAATGAGTTTGGGGTTTCATAGGATCTTTGTGTAACTATGATCAATAATAAAGAGCATTGATTTAGTGCTTATTTAGATAACATAATCTTATGCGGATACTGCCCAAACATTCTCTCTGAACTAGAAGCCCCCTTTTGTAAAAAAATATTGAACATTACAGTAGTATTCTCCATTATTTGTTAATGAATACACTAAAGAAAGAAAATGGTTACTCCTGAATGAAGATGTTGAAGAAGGTGAATAAAGATAGTACAGATCTGTTTCTTCTTCTATTCCTCTAGAATTCTGATTTGAAATGTGAACTTACAAGCTGGATACTGACCTGGTATGTTAATCAGAAATATCTTAATATTCTAAGCATCTTATTTTATAATGTGTAATTAAAGACTATTGTTTCTCCTTACTGCCATTTCTCTTGACCATGAGACACAGTAAGGGTTGATCTCGATTTTACATTACAGCATCTGTAGTAACGTACAAGAGAAAAAGAAGTTGTTGCTGAGAGAATCTGCACTTACACTAAGGTATGATTAAAACTACAGATAATCGAAACTGAGCAAGTGTTTTCCCAGTGGGTATTTCAGATAAGGAAGAGACCACTGCTTTCACATTTAGTGGGCTTGTACAATAATTAGGGAAACAGTCATTTGGAAAACTAAAAAGGTCATGTTAAGCTAACATATGTCTTTGATGATGACTCTATAATCACTTTTTTATGGGTTATATTAAATAGCTGCTTGTGCGCTGTCAGTGGTTTCTACAGACTTTATTTTCTGACCTTGTAAGAGCATCTTTTCTGCATTTTCATACTGCAAAGCAGCTGCTCCCTGCTGTCTTATTTGTCTTAAAGTTACCATCATCACCAAACTGTTTTGACTCCCACATCTGCAACTTACCTTCAAATAATACAGAAAGTCTAAATGTTCTGAAAAAAGAATAACAGGAAAAAATGGCTGAATCATTTCACTTGCTTTGACAAAGTTTCATTTCTTTTATGACAAAAAATAGTCATTTGGAGTTACCAAAATCATCAGTCTTCATAGCCACCTAGCGGGTTCTTTGATGCTTTTTTCATGAACTTCACTTCCAGGCTTTAGGATCATTTACATAAATTAAATGCAAGCTACAATTATTTTCTGCTACTCCTAGCCCAAGATCACATTTTGGTTATCACATTTTTGTACCCAAGTTCAGGATATTTTTTGAAACAGTGATTGGCTATTTCAATGACATCTTTAAAAGATAGTAATAAGAATGTAATGCCTGCAAAGCAGCTTTCAAGATAGCCTGTGTTGACAGATTGAAACTGGTTTCAATTTTTTAAACAAGTTTCCATCTGGCTGAAAGCTCCACAGTGTCAGATGGTTGGCAGTCATTTCTTCTACCTGTTTGGCTACGTTTAAAAATTCAACATCAAATCGTCAGCTGGAACAGCAGGCAGAAAAGTACACTCTGATATCATTAGTTGTATTTAGCCAATTCCAAATGTCATTATAGACCCAAGACCAAAGTGCTCAGAGTCATGTAAGGTACCGAACTTTAAAATTCACAGATGTTAGCTTCAATTCCAAGGCAAAGTAAAATAGCTCATTTTATTTATTTGTTTATTTTTCACTTACAGCACAAATTAGTTTCTCATTCAAAAATTAACATACAGATTGTTTTGTGGTGTTGGAAAATAGCTCCTTATAAAATATTTCTGTCAGATCTGTTCAATTCAGCAGGCATGTATTATAAACATATTTTGTGCAAAAGGATAAAGTTTTTTTTTTTTTTAAGGGGAATAGGATTATAAAGGAGCAGGGAGCAAAATAGCGTAAAACACAAATCCCAATTTCAAGATGCCTGCCCTGCCACGAGTTCGTGGCCAGAGGGAGCAATAAGATACTCTGTACGCTTTATATAATTTTACAATTATTTGAGGTGTTGATTTTTTTAATTTTGTGTTTTATTATGATTGAGTAAAAATGTACAATCCTGTATAAATTTGCACGCCCGCCTCTGTGGAGCTCCCCATGCCCTCCCTGCCCCGTGACAGCACACTCCTCCTCTCCGTTCTATATGTGTCATATCCTCCTAACAATCTCCTATCCCCTCCTCTCCACCCACTTCCCCGCCTTCAGTAAGAGGTCAGCAGGATGACATCTTGTAGATGCATGTAATGGTAAAGTGCACACACGATATGGTCACTCTGTGTCGCCGAGTCCAATCCATTCCTGCCCGAAGAGGTGACCTCTGATGTTGCTCCTGTCCATAAATCATAGTGATTTTTTGACTACTAAAAGCACAGTGTGATATATATTATTATTGAGATTACAATAAGCAAGAAATGATCATAGCGTTGTTTGACTCCGAAGAAAGCTGTAGGAACAAGATGTCGTTTAAAAAAAGATGGTGGAAATTAAGACATAAAGTGAAGGTGAAAAAAAAAGAAGAAGAAAACAGAATAAGACGAAATATAGAAGCAGGAGCTCAGAAATGTGTCCAAGAAAACCTGAGATATCCAGACTGGCTGTGGTGCAGCGCCTGTGGGGAAGAAGAACAAGCAGAGGCCGGGGAGGGTCGCAAATTCCAGCCCAGGGAGTGTGAACTGCAGGCAGAGAGATGTCATTTGGCCGTTGTTTCGTTCGGTTTTAATATGTAGATGAAATGATCATATTTTTGTTTTAGAAGGAGTAACCCTATTGTTTTGTGCGGGATGGAATAGCTGTGAGTGGAAGGAAAACAGGAGGTCATTATTGTATTGCATGCAGATACAGGCCCTGAATTGCAGAGATAACGGCAGTGAAAGCAGAAAGCAGGGAAATAATCTGGATAAAATTATTTCCTTTTTTAGGATCTTGAAAGAAAATCTTTCACATTTCCATGTGCAGCTATGACCTTGTCACATTTTGACAATGCAAATGTGCTACTTAACATTCTCTACAGTAATTTCTATTGCGATATACTAAAATAGTTTGCTTGCAATGTAACGTTTTATTTCTATGCAGTTTTTGTGTATCTGAAAACATTCTAAAGGTTGGAAAAATACTGAAATTTAAAGAGATACTTGGTAGTCAAACATTAATACACAGGATATTGCATTTCTAGTCTTTCAAAGGTATTTTTAAGGATCATCGTTGGGCATGCTAATAGAAGCTGAATGAATACTGCAATAACTGTAAGTCATAGAAATGTGAGACAGACAATCACGGAGAAGAAACAAATTTAGTATGTCATGTGACACAGCTAATGTGATGGCAGATCAGAGCACAAAAACAAATTGTGTGCTGAGAAATAAAGACAAAAGTTAGCCTTCTGAAAGTACAGAAGTCAGTCAGATAGAGAAATGCCTCCTCATTCCATTATTCGTCTCTTCTATTATCTCCCAACTGACGTATGGCCTTGGCAAGATATTTGGCGTAAGAGTGACTTTTAGCTAACTTCTAGTTTTATCAATTTACTAGTAGGAAAGAAGATTTTGAAACACTTTCTTAATATTAAAGCATTTGTAAAGCAGAATAAAACATATTCCAGGATTCAAAGTAATCTTCTCTTATTATTTTCATTAAAAAAGAAGGCTTGCTATAAATAAAATGCATAATTACAGCATTCCTTAGAGAATTCTTGAAAGGAGCAAACACTTCAATATCACGTAAATTTTTAGTTGTTTTGATTTATACATGCTGGTATTTCAATATCATTTGCATTTTTAAGAATCATGTGAGGAACATAAAAGTGATTGTGAGTTACTTTATGTATTTTTCAAAATATAATTTAGTAATTGGAAATAAAATACATATTTTAAACCTCATCAATGTAAAATACAGAATTTTCTGTTCTAAGACATACTTGAATATGTAAAATTTTCAAAACAAAGCATAGACATCCTTGTACACCAACTTCAAATTATGCTAAAGAATGAAAGCTCCACAAACTCTACTCTAAAGGTAACTTATACAGTTGAAGAAATGTGTACGCCGTGAACAGAATCAACATAACTGAAATGGAACATCAATATAGTACACATGTCTACGGTGAAAGCCATAATTATCCGAGTAAACGGGGAAATGAAGCACTCCCAGAATTTTAACAAGATGAAAAATGAAATCTAATATAAAAGCAATACCATATAATAATATAACTATGGAGAGGACCCACCCTAATGAACAGACAGTAAGTGAGTGAATTAAAGTCTTAGGTTTGCCTGAATTATTCAGAGAAACCACAGGAAAATCACAGAAAACCAAAATCATCTGCAGCTGTAATTTGATCTTGAAAATGAATAAAGATGTATCCGGTAATACTCTAGAAATGGATGAAGTTTAGCATTTATGTATAGAATTTGAGCTATAGAAAATCTTCCTCAATTATGCTCTTTTCTCAAAGAACCCGTTAACCAAAATAATACAGTCAGAAAGGAACAGACATGCCGACCTCATCTTTCAGAAAACACATTTCCTTAACCACGTATATTGTTTTCTCCTGTCTTTTATTGTGGTAAGTACACATAGAACAGAACATTTGCCTTTTCAACAAATTTTGCATGTGCATCATACTGTGCAATCACCACTCTCCATTTCCAAAATTTTCATATATGCTTTATTTTTTAGCATTTATTTTCATATAATAATCAATTCACATGCAATTATAAGAAAATAATACAGAAGAGTCTCATATTCTTCACCTAGTCTCCTCCAACAGCAACGTCTTAACACAGCTACAGCATGATACCACAACCAGGAAATTAACAATGATAAAGTTCACTGACCTTATTCAAATTTTATCAGTCTTACATGCTATCATTTGTGTATTGTATTTAGATATGTAATTTGTCACATTTATAAATTCGTGTGGCCACTATTGCAGTCAGGATGCAGAATGATTATATCAAAAGTGTGCTGTGTGCTACTCTTATATAACAAAGCCAACTTCCTCCTCTGCCACAGCCCCTAGAAACCACCCCTTTTCTGTAATTTTGTCATTTTGAGAATGCTCCATCACTGGAACCATACACTATGGTATGAAATTGGCTTTTGTCACTCAGCAAAATTCCCTTGACAGCCATTGCAGTAGTGCTATTTATCAGGAGTGCATTCTTTCTTCATCACTGGTTCAGGGAAAGTGATTTTGTTACACTACATTATCTTTTTTTTGTTTTCAAAATTCTTTTGGGTTTTCTAGTTCCTTAGATTTTCCACATCAATTACACAATAAATTTAGTCTATGTCTGCAAAAAAAAAAAAAAGACTTGTGAAGAATTTGATAATAATTCCAGTAAATCTAAATGTAGATCAGTTTGGAGGGAACTGAGATATTCATTAGTAAAGTGTATCTCTGATTTTTTTGTGAAACGTTTTGTAACTTTCAGCATAAGGCTCTGAACATACTCTGCTAATTTGTACCTGTTTAATTTTTATTGGAGAAATTACAAACTTTCAACACATTTTCATTTGTAGGAGACAGAAGTGGATTACTTTTTGTGTGTTAACATTAGATTCCGCATCCAGGCTGAATTCATTTGCTAGTTTTAGAAGGATTTTTTTTTTTTTGGTAGATTTCTTGGTTTTATTTACATATACACTCTAACATGTACAAATAGACATTTTTATTTCTTCTTTTCCAATCTTTATGCCTTTTATTTCTTATTCTAAAGTGTGGTATTGTGGAAAGATATGAATAAATACCAAAATTTTCAACAACGCATGCCTGTACAGTTTTATTGTCCTCCTGAAAAAGATAATTAGGTTAAATAAAAAAAATTGTGGAAGTAAAATAACTTTAAATATTCTGTGAACTATTTATTTTATAATCATTTCATCTGTACCAAAAGTAATACTGGTAACACAGTTCACTTACTCAACTATATCAAATATCTTGTCTGAAGAAACAAAGAGCTTTTTATTCTATCAAACATAATTAATTTCTTAGAAACAAATCAGAATAAGCAGATGTATGTCTAATACTTGAATCTAATATGGTTTTTCATCTTAATCAAGAGGTGCTTACTTTAATAATTTCAAATAGGAATAAATGATCTTATCACAAATTAATCACAATCAAGGACTTGTATCTATTACAAAATTAAAATTTTATAATTCTCATGTTACAAATGTTTAAGTGAGAGAAAATAATGCTATAAAAATGATTCATTGTCACCATTAATTCCTTGAAGATAAAATTTCGTGTAAACTTAGCTTTGATTTTACACTGGAGATTTCTTGCTTTGTTGAATGCATGGGCTGTGGCTTTATACAGTAAGTTTATTATTAATACATTCTAATAGCATATTCCAAAGTGTGGTTCATAAAATACAGGCCAAGAAAAATGTTCTAGAAAAAATTGCATTCAATGGTTAGAATGTTTTCTAATTTTATTTGACCGTTAAACTCAGGGATACTAAACATATTCAATTCATTAGGTGAATTCACATGGGGAAACACTAGCATAGGAAAAGCTAACCTCACTATTTACTCTAAATGCTTACTTCTCCAGAGATTGGAGAGAATTACTGCAGTGGATTTGGGATTCCCTTCATCTCCTTTCAGTCCGTGCT
This sequence comes from Heterohyrax brucei, assembly GCA_028571685.1. Classification (NCBI taxonomy): domain Eukaryota; kingdom Metazoa; phylum Chordata; class Mammalia; order Hyracoidea; family Procaviidae; genus Heterohyrax; species Heterohyrax brucei. The sequence continues at coordinate 95,971,269 of CM053146.1, forward strand.
TCTCTTGCACTATATGGTCTGTCTACACCTGGTTGGATGACTACTAAATTAATTTGAAAAATGTGTCATTGTATTGCACATTTAATTTTGTTACTATGTTTTAGCTAACACGTGATAGTTCAATCACTATTTGCCTTTAGAGTCATAGCATACTATTCAACAAATGTTTATTTCCTCTCACCTTCACCCCTCCTGTTTCCAGTCATCAGACCCAACCAAATTATAATTGTAAGCTCTTCAGGAACCATATCAGATTTAAAAAAAAATTAGAGCCACCAAACTGTCAACTTCCCATATTTCATACCATCTGAATGACTACACACTTGAATGAAGAATGTCTGTTAAAACAAACCACATTACATTCTAGCCGCCTTAGTCAGTTTCAAAGTAATACTAAGATGAGATTAATTTCAGAATATAATTTTCACAGCTGTCAAAGGACAGCAATACGATAGCTGCTGATAAACGGTCAAATTCTGACTGACTTTTACAGTGAAATAATGTTAAATAATTTCATGCTGTTGAAAATGGGTGACTGTGTTCCCACAGACTTGTTTCTTTAATACATTATTTCAAAGTAAACTACCAAAATGAAGGTACTACGTTTTGGCTAATTACTAGTTGCCCTACATCATTATTCTGCTATTTTGTTAGTCTTCCAAAAGTTAATCTCTTAATGGAACATTCATTGCATATTTTTCTTTTCTGTTTATATTAAGTAATAAATTAATAAATTCATCTCTATTCCAAACATTATTATACCAAAATTTTCATGTGAATCTGTAAATTCTTATTTTATTATTTTAGCAATACTCCTATTGAGTAGGTTAAGTTCTCTTTCAGTAGGTACGCATCACAAATTTCAGCTCAGTGTAAACCTTTCATGAGTGAATTTCTTTTCTTAACTTTTGTTTTCACACTAACGGAACAGGTGCTGAATCATTGTCACTAGTTTATTATTAGGTGATAAAATAGAGTACCAACTGCACCTGGGACACATCAGTTTCATGTCCCATGAAGCACACCATACACGTAGACTTATGAATTCCACGCTTCCTGGTTACACTTGAGCCGTAAAATATGTTATTCAACTTTCCAAAACTGCACAAAATACTAAATAAACATTATACTTGTTGCACACATTGTTATCAGTTTGATTTAGAGTAAGCTGTGTTGTTAGAGTGTCCCGGGAAGTGCTACTGCCAGGGGCCAGCCTCGGCAGGGTCTGGGATTGTGAAGAGATGGGTGGCGTTGGTGAAGAAAGAAATGAGACTGAGACAACCAAGAATCTGGAGATCGGCAGCCTGTTAGGGCCTGTCTTTCTTTATTTTTTGTACAATCAACAACGTGATTTCACCCTGCCCCCTGATCACACAAGCTGTTGGCTAACAAGGAACTACTACCTTGTGGCCTTTTTTCATGTTGATTATTGGGGCCTGCTGGATAATGGCCTGAGACAAGTGCTCTCTTTACATGTTGGTTATTGGGGCCTTCTAGGTAATGGCCTGAGACAAGTATATCGTGATTATAATCAACAATGAAAACAAAAGTTATGCCTTGAGCTTAATCAGTTCTATCTATACTTCAAGATCAAGAGGTACAGGGAGTGGAAAGGCTGTGTGGGGGGTCGTCCCTGGGGAGCTTCCCAGGGCCTTCCTGTAATCTTGTATTTCACATGTGGAGGGGGATGTGCAGTTGGGGGGAGCCAGCAGGGTTGGGCTGGCCTTGGCTTTCCCAGGCTGGGCATTCCCAGGCTGGGCGTTCTTAGAAGGCATCTTCTTTAATCCTTGTGCCAGGAGATGAGAGGATATTTTTGAGGAAGATTTAATTAGGATGCAAAATATCATCAGGGAGAGTACAGCCAAAAATATGTCAAGGGTGAAATGCACCCGCTCTTCATCACATAGGCTTGCAGCTTTGCTCACAGATGCCTTTGTGGGTGACAGGCCTCAGCATGCTACTAGGGTGGCATTGTCCACTCCAACCCACAAACAGGGTTCTCACTGAGTAAGAATAACTGGAAGACAATCTACAGTTTTCCTCACTAGGAAAGAATTTTTTTTTTTTTTTTAAAAAAAGAGATTACAAGGGGAGATGAGAAGGTCTAGGCAATACTTACCTTCACCTCCTCAAACTAAGGTTTGTTGGGGCTTATAAAGGATTTTAGGCAGGAAGAGTCTCATGTTTTATTCATTGTAAGGGGAGGGTGGGTCTTGGCATGTAATGAGGTGCCGCGCAAGTAGACCAAGATGGCTTCTGCAGTGGGGGCTTATGGGACTGATACCAGGACTTCCTATGGGGTGTCTGGCCTGTGCGGTTTGTTGCTCCCCTTGGTTTGATTCCCAGGTCTTGGCTGTAGCACTCTGGTGTCCGCATTGGAAAGTCACATGGCAGTCACCTGGGTCTTGAGTGTGAAGGACTCTGAATTTGGTCTAAACTGGTTTATCTGAGAAATGTTTTTAGAGATAATTTAAGTAACTGTTTCCTGAATGTGGGTGGCAAAACAATTCACTTATCATTCTGGAATGTTCCAAGGTGTGGTTAAGCTAGCCTTTTGCTTCCCTGTTTCAGAAGCAAGTCCCACTCATGGGACATATGAGTCTTGTGACCCAGGAGGTGAATTGCAAACTATTTACACTTCCAAATAACTTATTTACTTGAATATTTCCACAAGGTGGTACAAACGAAACAGCAAACACACTTGCAAGCATTGTCTTACTGTACAGAAGCTAAAAGACACAAATATTTCACACAATCACTCCTCTGGGAAATATTCTCCCCTGCAAATGGTACTCAGCACTCAAAAATGGAGCAGATCATCTTGGTTTGTTTTTGGACACAGTTGCACCTGTATCTACCATGACTCCAGAATGTACCAAAGTGTTTCAAATTCCTGCCAATAAACCTCCAGGGAGGGAGAAATGCAACATAGGTGTATAAAACTCATGGTCCATGAAAGGATCAAAACAACTTTGGCTTATATTTCCTTTGAAATGTCTCTGCATTTGCAAGATCAATCACAGATTAACTCTGTGGCACTTTTTCTGGCTAGCTTTTTATAGCCAGACAAATCAATATCTCACATTTTAAGACATATAAAAAGAAAATTAATCTTCCATTTATATTTGTGCTTAACATCCATGATTTTCCTAAAATTTATAAAATTATACTTTCTTCCTACAACAGTAATAGTTTGAAGTACTGATAGAAAATCTTAATAAGATAACCAAGTAAGAAATATTAATAACAATATTATGAGGCAAGAATTCAATTTACTTAATTTTTTCAAATTATTAGGCTCCTTTTAATCACCTGATGTATCTCATATTTGATTTCCATATTATAGAAATACATTTTTCTTATTAACCAAGGAAGTATCTGTCTCAGAAAATATATAGGTCTCTGAGTATGTAACAGATCTGAAGCAGTTCTTTCCATAAATTTTTGAGAACAAGCATGATAGATTTTCAAGAACATAGGTGTTGAGGCTAATTAGTTAGAATGGGGATTTTGCAAGAGTTTGCTCACGGAGTTAAGAGTCATGAACCAAAAGATGATGAGAGTTATAATGAAACTTGTAGATAATAGTCATTCCAAGAAAAAGTCTGGTTTCAGTGTGGTTATTGTACATACGCTGTAGCAAGTGGAATTAGCTTCAACTGAGACTTGTTCATAGCAAGGTGTCTAGAATTATGAACCTAGTATTCAGCTACCTCGAAAGGAACCAAATATCCAGACACTCACATGCTTCAGAAGTTCAAAACTCTTATGATCCTAAGGTGGAGAAAGTTGGAACCATGGATTTGGGGAATTGAGGCTGTAGGATGCAGACGCTCAGAGTTATGTAATTCCTGGCAAAACAGAAGAAGTGTTTTTATCACTGCTTTTCACAATGAAATACCATTCACTGAAATATGGGATTCCGTCTTTTAAATTGTCTTACAAGTACGAGTATGATATATTTATTATAATAAAGCATACCGCTCCATTTGTTTTCCAATGAAACTATCCCTCTGTGAGGTATTCTCATAAATATTGCTATGCTAATTTTTTTATAGCACCATATAAAAAAATGGCATAATGACACTTAATGAAAATGTTTTGTGAAGAAAGGGTGTGGTCTGTGAACAAATACAGAAAGTGGATGTTATTTGCATAAAAATGCTGGCCCTGAGGTTTTAGCAGCCAGGTTATTTCTCGCTCCCAAATCCTATTACCCAGAAATAGTAGTCAGCAATCTCATTATTTCTTCTTAATCTTTTTCTCTCCCCCACCCAAATCCCTAGCATCTGTTTCCTCTCTTTCTCTCTCTCCATGAACACAAATTAGGGGAACAAGTAGCCTGAAAAGAAGGTAATTAAATTGCCAATGAGGTAAAGAGAGCTTGAGGGGATACAAACCTGTGTAAATAAGGTAAATGTAAGGAGAAAATGCCTTTGTTCTTGCAGAGAATGTATTTGGAAGAACAACAATCAATGGTAACAGTTAATGGAACTTTCTAGAAATATGTGGGGATAGGATTCATTTTTTATATGTGTTTAAATATAGAATGTTCTATAGACTATTAAAATACATCTAACAGAAGATGGATTTTGCTGGTTGTTTTCTCTTTATTTTGTTAATTTCATAATGCCCTTTGAAAATGTGTATGCTCCCCCAATATATAAGAGCTGGAGAAAATCATTGATATAATAAAAAGAAAAATGCATTAACTCACACTAGAAGTAAGACATATTTCCTCAGAATATCTCTTATCAGGGGTTTAGGAAAGTAATACATACAATATCCGAAAACAGAGTAAGAAGAGAAATTGTTCCCGATAAAAAATAAATTTTGGATTTTAAAAAGAAATCCAAAATGATTTAGATGCAACAAAGAAAATTAAATACACTAGCATCTTGCGAAATCACCACTGGAGCTGAAAAATATCCCCACATCATATTTTTCTTTGAGCACTGTTCCAGTAAGTATAGATTATATTAGCACTTTATATTTCTATTTTGCCCAAAGACAATCATGTGTGAATAAATCAATGCACAGCATTTCTAAATAATGACAGAGTGATAAAATTCCACACCAACTAATTCAATCTAGAAGTTTTGCAAAACTCAAAGCAATTAATATTAATATAAAATAGAAATAAAATAATATAGTCATTTTTGGAAAAATACGGTAATGAGGTGCTGAAACTTATGGATTGTTCCACTCTTGTGGGAGTTACTAAAACACACACACTTCTTAAAATCTTGGGGTATGGTGCCCCATTCACTATCTCGTGCCTCATTTGTCAGAGCAAATTACCATTATTCCTTGAATGACTTTGGTTACCCCAAGAAGTTTGAAGTTAAATAAAATACTACTTCTCTTCCCTTGATAAATTATAATTCTTGTTAGGACATATTGCATGGAATGTTATAATAATTCCCATTGTGTTTAATTACTATTACTTTTTCTTAACCTAATAGGTGTAAGAAGTATAATAAATAATAATTTGTTCATTGAAATTGTGTAAACAAACTCTTAATATTTAGTATTCCAACATGATGTGACATCTTTGAAACTAGAAGGAAGTATAGCAAGGAGGTTAGTTAACTGAAAGTTAATTTTTTAATACAACATGATCGATAGTGATACAGACTGTATAACTGGGTCGTGTTTTAGATTATTTAATAATTGTGGTGATGAAATAATACATATGTTCTTTCTCATATATTTTTGTATCTACTGTAGTAAATATAGCAGAAACCCTGGTTGCCTAGTGGTTACATGCTTGGCCACCAACCAAAGAGTTAGCAGTTTGAATCCAGCAGATGCTCCTTGGATACCCTATGAGGCAGTTCTATTCTGTTGTATAAAATTTCTATGAGTCAGAACCCACTTGATGGCAATGGGTTTCTTTGGTTTTATATCGTATACATTGATAACCCTGAATTTCTTCCTTGCTGTGTGGCACACAAAATACAATGTTCAAATGCAAAATCGCACCTGTGAAAATTTTTGTTTCCCTAAATAACAAAACTCTCTTTTCCGTCTCATAAACCACATTCGAATGTCACTGAGAGCAACATTGTTGAAGATACTTTAATTCATTTAAATATACTTAAAAAGTAAATTATTACTTTTGTTTTTAGAAACTCACTTTCAACAATGTTTACAACTGATTAGGATAAAAGCAATATTAGCTGATACAAGAATAAATTAAATGAATAATTTGTGACAATATGGCAGCATTTAATCTTTTACATAACTAGAGAAAAATGAGTCCAAATAAAACATATCTAATCTCAGGACGGGTATTAAGTTTGCAGATAGATTATATGAGAAACTTCTTTGATATCAGCTCATTATAAAAAACAAAAACCAAACTCGGTGCTATCGAGCTGATGCCAACTCAGCAATCCTACTAGGCAGAGTAGAACTGCCCCATAGAGTCCAGGAGGGCCTAGCGGATTCTAACTGCCGACCTTTTGGTTAGTAGATATAGCCCCTAGCCACTACACCATCAGGGTTTCCCAACTCATTATAGTCGCTTCGAATTCTCATATTTTGTTATTTTATAACACCTCCAAAATAATTTCTATCATTCTCTTCATTAATTTAAAACCCTTGTTAAAATTCCTGTTCGTTTCCAGCTTTTGCATGCATATAATGCAATTGAAAATACCACGGCTTGTGTCCGGCACATTTTGGTCTTCGAGGTGACATCTTTTCAACGCTTTAAAAAGATCCTTTGCAGCAGATTTCCCAATGCAATGGGTCTTTTAATTTCTTGACTGCTGCTTCCATGGGCATTGATGGTGGTCTCAATTAAAATGAAATCCTTGACTACCTCAATCTTTTCTCCATTTATGATGATGTTGCTTACTGATCCAGTTGTGAGGATTTTTGTTTTCCTGATGTTGAGGTAAAATCTGTAATGATGGCTATGGTCTTTGATCTTCATCAGTAAGTGTTTCAAATCTTCTTCACTTCCAGCAAGGAAGGTGGTGTCATCTGTGTAATGCAGGTTGTTAACGAGCTATCCTCCAATCCTGATGCCTCTTTACTTTTTGTATAATGCAGGTTCTCTGATTCTTTGCTCAGCATACAGATTGAAAATGTATGATGAAAGGATACAACCCTGACATACACTTTTCATGACTTTATACTGTGCAGTGTCCCCTTGTTCTGTTCACATGATTGCCTATTGATCCATGTAGAAATTCCTTAAGAGCACAGTTAAGTACTCTTGAATTCCCATTTTATGCAGTGTTAGCCATATCATGATTTAAAAAATACAGTTATAAAAAAATCAGTGAGACTCTCAATACTATTTTTCAAAACTCCCAAGTTCAACAAACAAGTGTTAAAATTGGATTTTTTTTGTTGTTTTTTTTCTTTACATCTCAGGTATACATGTATATGGAAAATGATCAATATGTCACAAAGTTTTCAATCGTATTTTGACTTACTCTTTTCTATAATACCAGCTGCACTCTTTCTGTATGCTTTAGAGGATGAAGAAAATGGGATGATTCAAATCTTATGAGTTAAATGAGAATATATGAGTAAAATGGAAAGCATGTTTAAATATAGATTCCAGAGTTCTATCCGTGTATTTTTATGATGCATAGGTCCGAAGTAGGGGCTAGGAATCTGTGTTAGTCTAGGTTCATGGAGGGAAATATAAATCAAATAAGATTTTAATGAGGGAATATTTCCACAATATTTAGAATAGGAGAGTGACTACAGTAGGTTGTTACTGGACATATGACTTCAAGATTACATCGTTGCAGTTGCAATCCAGAGGTCCCAATTCTGCCATTTCACATTCGTGGCTACCGTCACTAAAATCAAAACCAAACTCATTGCCATCTAGTCAGTTTACGGTGACGCTTTAAGACAGAGTCGAACTGCCCCATAGCATTACCAGGGAAAGGGTGGTAGATTCGAAATTCCAACCTTTTGGTTAGTGGGCAAACTCTTAACCAGGGCTGTTTTACTAAAGGTGGTTCTTGGTCAGCAAATTACTTATCACTTGGCACCAACACAGAAAAGTGACCTTTCCTTCTGTCATACAGTGACATCGCATTGGAAGACCCTAACTTACATTCAAGACCTTGTCTAAGAAGGTGAAAAGGAAAATGCAGTTAAACCAACAGCCCCATGACATAAAGGGAGGGGATAGAGGATATTCTGCACAAGCATTTCAAGTTGTTCTCAAGTGTGTGGCCTTGAAAACCATGCTTTGACAGACGTACATTACAGTGCTCACTTATTTGAGACAAATGTGAACCACAGTGGAGTTTCCTAGCTTTGGTGTCTTTTTTCCACATCAGAATCGATAGAGAAAATAGCATGTGGAAACAGCCTAGAGTGTGGTGCTAATAAATACAGTTCAGCTCTGTGCACAGGATAGAGAAGTTTATTTTTACTTAAAAATCTGCTAGGACCCTGTAGGCATAAACTTCCTAAGGTGTTCTCCAAGAAACATAATACTACAAGTCACTCCACAAAATAAATATATAATCAATGTCAACTGAGAGAACACTTTCACAAGTTTTTCAGTAAATAAATGTATTTAAACATATTTAGTCAAAGGCTTGGAAACCCTGGTGGCGTAGAGGTTAAGTGCTACATCTTCTAATCAAATGGTCAGCAGTTCAAATCCACCAGGGTCTCCTTGGAAACTTTATAGGACAATTCTACTCTGTTCTTTACAATCATTATGGACAGGCATCACCTTGATGGCACCGGCTTTGATCTGGGCTTTGGCCAAAGGTTTTACAGTTTTTGACAATTCAAACCTATTTCCAAGCTGCCAGAAGTAGGAAGGAATGGATCTAAAGGTACAGCAAGAGTCGGTTTACCTTGGCAGTGCCATAGAAGAAGAAAGGTGAAGAAAGTAAAAAGGCAAAGTAAAGGTGCTCACATTGGAAAGAGTCACTTTCTCAGTAGATAGGTGGCTCATTACTTACAGATGGAAAAACGGAGAGGGATCAGGGCTGGCCCGTGAAGGAAACGCTTTGGAACAGCTGCAGGGACAATACCAAAGAGCTGAAATCCTCGACTTCGCTCATAAAATGAGCTAAAGACTCTAAAATACCCAGGGCATCTGTTAGACACTAGACTAGTGAATCAGAATTTCTTGGGGTAGGTCGCAGTCATCAGTACTTTTTAGAGCTTCCCAGGTAAACGCCGCGTGCATTCAAGGATGAGACTCATCACAGTATGTTTTTTCTAAGCTAACCCACGTCAGTGTAGCAGCCAACAACAATTTGAATCAAGTAAGAGCTATAAGTTTCGTATCCCAGATCCTTACTGCCAAGTAATGTGTTACCATGACATTAAATCTCAGGTAAATTTTTTTCATGTGTAGAAGTTGGCACAAAAGCAGTTAACGTCGGGTGAACAAGGTGAAGCTTCAGTTTTCTCTCCTTTCAGTCACGTTAACTAGCATTATAACGAAAATTATAATGAAAAGTTCAACTAAGGCGAATCCAACAAATAACTTCGGTGGCCGAATCAATGTATCTTCTATTTGGATGAAGGAGTGAAAGGCTGTAGCAAGCGAAGGAGACAGACTTGACTGGAATACTAGCGCTAGATCCTACCCTGAAGTTGTTAGCCTCCCAGGCTTCCGGATTCCCATACGCCCTTAAGCCAATCTTGTATAACACTCGTTTTACTAGTGCAAAATTATTTTCAGTATTTCTTATGTTAAGCAATTTGCTAGTGCCAATTGAGGTAGCAGTATTGGAATGGCTTGCTGTGCTGCTGGGGAAGGGTGGCTACTTGACTGAAGTCTTTCAAATACTAATCATCCACCCTTGGCTTTTGAACAACTGATTCTGTTGATAAAAAATATGAACAACTTTTCCGAAAGTACCGATGAATTGAACACTAGTAATCATCGCCATCCTGTCTTCCCGATGTGGGAAGTACCGGCTGTTTGGGCCTTTTTTTTTTTTCTTTTTTTTTAGTAAAGGAATACTATTATGGATAACAATTGCACTTGTATATATATTAATTATCATTACCACACAATTAATAGTTGGGAACCATGGTGTCAAGGTGGTTAAGAGCTTGGCTGCTAACGAAAAAGTTGCCAGTTGGAATCTATTTGTCACTTCTTGGAAACCCTGTAGGGCAATTTCCTGTCCTACGAGGTTGTTATGACTCAGAATCAAGGTGACAGTGAGGTCTTTTTGGTAGTGATTCGGAAAGGGAACCTGGTGGCACAATGTGTTAAGTCCACAGCTGCCAACCAAAAGATCAGTCACGCAAATCCACCAGCAGATTCTTGGGATAAGAGACCTGGATCCCATAACGATCACAGACTAGGAAACTATGCAATAGCTCTACTGTATCTTTTAGGATCACAGTGAGTGATTCAGAATTAACTCAAAGACACACAAAAACAGTGGCTGGGGTTAGAATTGCTAGATATAAGGCAAGACATAGGACGTTCTCACCAAAGACAAATGAAACAAGAGGATGGATACGAGTTTTAGTCGCTTGTCGAATATTCTAGTAAGTGAAAATTGTATTTATTCGTACCTAACCTCAGACTTGAAAACGTTGCTGGCATAGTGGATAAGTGCTATGGTTGCTAACCAAAAGGTCAGCAGTTCTAATCTGCCAGACTCTCCTTGGAAACTCAATGGACTAGTTTTGCTCTCTCCTGTAGGGTCACTATGAGTTGGAATCGACTGGACAGCAGTAGATTTCATTTTTGGGTTTTGAAACCCAGACTTATACTCCAGTTTGCATGAAAATATGAAGTATTTCTGCAGTGTTTTGGTGGACACTTGCACTTCTTTGAATGTAGAACGGCATGCCAAACAAGAGACAGTGTTTTGTATTGTTCAAATATTTATCAAGGATTGATTATAATTTCAAAAATAATGTCACCAACTGCAGTGTTACTTGTGTTGATTGAATCATCAATACAAGACAACTGCATCAGTCTGCATTTGTGGCTGTTTCAATCACAGTAGTGTTAAACATTGAGGCAAACATCTGGCTATATTAAACATTGAAGCAAACATCTGGCTATTAAATTCTCCCCTCTAGTATAGTTGTGGATAATTCTGCACACAATGAAATACATTTAATTATAATTTCACATTTATTTTTCTTTTATGTTAGAGTAAATTGATTTTTAAAAACTTAAGGTATAAGTAGATCATATTGCTTATGAATTTTGTTTCATAATAGCAAAGGAGGAGTTAAAAAACCTTGAATCCTTAGTCTGAATTGGATTACTTATAGACAAACCACAGGTCGCATACATTCTTTTAACAAAGCCTAGGGAACAGAGGTGTCCACATAGTGTTAGTACAACAGAAGACAGAAAAGCAGCCTTTCAAAGTGGATGTAATCACATCGTTCTGTGAAGTTTTTCCAGCAATGCTCATTAGAATAGTGCTTTGAAAGTGGACCTTATAATGTTTTTCAGAAACACTCATTAGCTGGTCCACAAGCATAGTTATGTTGAAGATTATGGTAGAAAAATAGAGATGAAGATCACTTTGACTGAGTTCTTAAGCTCATCTAACAAGATGGGAAAGTGTGTGATATAGAAGCTTGGACAAACAGGAAGAGACAGTGGTAAAAGTTTTGTCCTCCAAATCAAGCACCCTGGAAACCACAAGCTTATTTCAAAGATGCTTCGGTTAGTCCAAATTATTTACAACTATTTTGTTGGATGAGAACATGATTATATTTTGAATCTTTGAGCCAGATTTCTCAGGCTTATTTATTTACATATTAAAATTCAGAAGATAAAATACAAACCAGCTTCCATTATTGTTTATGCCAACTATTTCTGAAGGAAATATCACTATTGTTAATAATGTACACATAGTTGATAAATTCATATGTCTACCAAAAATTATTGTTGCACTGTTTATAGTTTAACATGCAGAGCAAACCACATTTTTCACGTGTAAGTTTTGCCTCAAATGCTACAATTTTATTTTGATTTTCCCTGTTAACATAAACAGTACAATAATTTAAATACTGAGTAATGGCACCAATTTTACTTAATAAAATTCAAATTCAACAGATAGCTACCACATTTTGTACATACTCCTTAAAGTTGATATATTTCTATTATACTTTTATTTAAAACAAATTTTCATTTTCTGACATTTGTTGCTAAAGCACTCAGGGCTTACCTGAGAAATATACATTGTATTTTTAAAGTACAGGAAAATACAACAAAGGCTGTCATTATTATCTCCAGTTGGAAATAACTGTTTATGCAAGGCTTGAGGTTCAATGAAATGAGTTCTAACGAAACCATTTAGCAAGGATTTACTTTTCCCTAAAGGATAGAAATAACTGTGTTTGTGTAGACCCAACTTTAAAATAGATCTAATATTTCTATACTTGCAGATAACCTCTACAAGTTTTTCTAGTCATATCCCCAACACCAATAGTGAGTACTTGAAAAGTAGACTGCTAAGCATTTTCTTTCTTTCTCTCTCTTATTACCGGTGTGCATCTTCCACCCTTCGTATTTGTCCCTAAGCAGCTAGTTTAAGCATAGTTCTTATAATATTTCACTAAGACACCAGAGCATATTTTCCAGGTAAAGTAGTAAAGAAATATGCATTTTTTCCTTCTGAACTCTTGCTGTTAATCTTCTTTGTTTAATCTTTTGACTAGCCACAATTCTATAGGTTTTAACCTAGTTTAAAGAAGTTCACATGTACAAATTTAAAATTAAAAAGCACAAAAATAAGATGCTAATATTTATATTATAAAAGGATCTTTTAATGTATGGAAAGTCAGATCACCTCGTACATTTGTCATACAATTTGACAGTTCTTAGTTTATTCATTTTATTCATCCTCAACGTCTCATGAACAATAAGTAATAAGTGTTTAAAGTGAAACAAATCACCTGGGTTTGAGTGGAGGCCTATGAAACTAACTCGTCCTCAACTCAGTTACCAACCCTGAGGAGAAAACACACTAGAGATTCGAGGACGCGTTATGGGTCTGAATTTCAGCTATGTCATTTCTTGGCATGTGCCTTCTTACTTGTCTCACACTGGAAATAAAGGATGATCTGTTCCTATCTTTCTATATATTCAAATATCTGAATGCTATTATTAAATTGTTTCTCATATCCTCTTATTAATTACATCAGGGATTTGCATTAACTATTTTTTATGCTTTTCCAATCATTTAATATGTATTTTTTAATTTCTTGTGTTTAGCTTTGCAGTTCACACCAGAAAAGGATTAGTTCTGTTAAAACTTTTAAACCGACAATTCAAAATCAGCTGGATTGTCTTTCAATACAAAATATCGTGACAACTGTGTGGGTCTGCTGTCTTCCTTGATCCAACTCTGTTTTCTCCATCACATTGTTCAAAGATTCCACTTATGGAATGATGGTTGGCTTTTTTCCCTGCCTTATATTTTTCTGTATTCTTCAGAATGTTAGATAGTGAGGGGTGTATAGATGGAATTATATTGTCAGCAGCTTTACTGTGTTTAACCAGATGCACCAATCCAGAGGTAATAAGGGAATCATAATACTATTTTTAAAACAAATAAAAACTATCCTCTTTGATTTGATTCTTCTCTCCTTGCAAGAATTTCACCTTTCTCAAGTTTTTCCCTGATGAGTCTCACTGTCTTTAGAACTGTGTCTGTTAGCAACTCACAAAGTTGGTCTTGGCTATCACTTATTTGCAATTTTTCACATTCCTGTTCTATTTTCGCATGATGACTACTGTCAGATCTATTGAGGCTCCCACCAAAAGCAGCAGGATTCCTGCTGAAGGTATCAAAACTTGATGTCTATTTTCTACTATATACATAAAACAGTACCTACTTCTTGATCACTAAGTTCTCCAGCTAAACATGGGCTGAAAAAACCCATTGAATTTATCCATATCCTTGTTATGACTTGTAATGGTATCTTAATTTTAGCCATTCTGGTAGATATGAAATGATTTTATTTGTTTATTGGCCACTTGTATACCCTCTTTAGAGAAATGTCAACTAATAGTTAGACTGAGATTTCCTTAAATGACTTGCTCTAACAAGCTTCCTGAACTTCATTCAGGAGCATTGTGGGTGTCTGTGTGTTGTAGTGTTATCTTCAGTGCAGGGAGTTTACAACACCGCCTTTACTGTCCATTTCTGCCTCCTTTGAGGCTCAAGGTCAGCCAGAGGTGAGAACTAGGCCTTTTCATTACTTCCTGGAAACCCTGGTGGCATAGTGGCTGCGTGCTATAGTTGCTAACCAACAGTTTAGCAGTTCAAATCTGCCAGGTGCTCCTTGGAAACTCTATGGAGCTGCTTTAGTCTGTCCTATAGGGTCACTGGCACTTGGCTTGGCACAGGGTCACCATGAGTCAAAATCAACTTGATGGCACTGGATTTGGTCTTTATTTGGCCATTATTTCCCGGGTATGTGGATGTTCCTTCATGTGCACGTGGCCTGTGAAATTTTTTGATCTGTTTGTTGTTTGCTCCAACTGTTAATACCACTTGAGACAACTGTAATGTTAAAAAAATATATATTGCTGATTGTTTTTGTGAAATCTCTTGGAAAACAGGCTGTCCTGGGAAAGCTCCAAGTGAAGTCAAACATAAACAAGTTCTGTAAGCAAGGGTTTCCAGAGAGTCATTAACCGGGTCAAATAGAGACAGTCCTGTGGATATGGGGCACTTGCTGAGCTCCAAATGCTCTGAGCCCTCCAATGACTACTAAGCTTCCAGCTTTTATTGCTGTGGTGGTTGTGAAGCTGTCAGTTTTCTGGGCCACCACAGAGTGGAAGAAAGGGAGCTGGGGATAGTGTAAGTTCAAATGGTAATGAAGCTCATTGTTTTTACCAAGGATCAATTGTTTTTCTTCAGCTGATACTCCCTGAATTGTTGCATGGCTTTGCTTGCTTTCTAGAGTTTTGAAGAAAGTTGCTTTTGACAGTTCCACCATTGTTCACAATGCTTCTGTGGGGGACTAGAGTTATTGGTGCTCAGCTACTCTAGAAGTCAGAAACTCTGATGCTATTTTTACAGAAGTTGCATCAGCTTTTGGAATAAATTAGAAAAATGACATTTTTATCACATTAAAATATCCCAATCATGATTACAGTATAATTTTTCACATATTCCAATATCTTTATATAGTCTAATATTTTATATTAAAATTATCTTCCATCATTGGCCTTGCTTTGTTAGATTAATAATCAAACACATTTTTCTCTAATATTGCAAATAGTAATGAGGTCTGAAATTTTATATGTAACAACACATGCCATCGAACATTTGTCTTTCACTGTCCACATCTTACCCTTACCTACTTCAATATGTAATGATATAAAATGTTTGTCTGAATAACCAAAGCTGGAACTCTCATGATAAACTTTTGCAAAGCCAACTGCTTCATTGTAAATATTTTATGCCAGCAACATCCTAAGTGGTCACCATAGACGTACAGGAAACCCTGGTGGCATAGTAGTTAAATGCTATAGCTGCTAACTAATGGGCTGGCAGTTCAAATCCACCAGGTGCTCATTGGAAACTCTGTGGGGCAGTTGTACTCTGTCCTATAGGGTCACTATGAGTTGGAATCAACTTGACTGCACAAGTTATACAACTTGACCTCCCCAGATAGAATACGTGGGAATCAAATTGACTACATTTTTGAGAAGACATGATAGAAAAGCTCAATGTTGTGGATTAGAAAACGGTCAGGGCCAACTGCAGAACAGATCACCAATTATTCATGTGTAAGTTCAAATTAAAAACGGACAAAATTTGAACAAGTCCAAGAAAACCAAAGTACAACCTTGAGTATATCCCACCTGAATTTAGAAACTATATCAAGAATAGATTCAATGCATTGAACATTAATGACCAAAGACCAAAAGACTTAGAATTACATTAAGGACATCATATAAGAAAGCAAGAGATTTTTAAAAAACAGGAATGAAAGACTAGAATGGATGTCAAAAGAGACTCTAAAGCTTACTCTTAAAAGTAGAGAAGCTGAAGCAAAAGGATAAAATGATGATGTAAAACAGCAGAGCAGAAGATTTCAAAGAGTGACTCATGAAGATGGAGTAAAGTATAATAATGAAATACACCAAGACCTGGAGTTAGAAAACCAAAATAGAAGAACTTGCTCAGCAATTCTCAAGCTGAAAGAACTGAAGACAAAATTCAAGCATGGTTGCAGTAGTGAAGGATTCTATGGGAAAAATAATAAACGATGAGGAAAGCATCAAAAGAAGATGGAAGGAATACAGAGTCACTGTACAGAAAAGAGCTGGTTGATATTCAGCCATTTGAGGGAGGTGGCATATGATCAAGAACCAACGATATTGAGGAAGAGGTCAAAGCTGCAGTGAAGGCACTGGCTAAAAACAAAGCTCCACAAATTGACAGATACCAATTCAGATGCTCCAATAAGTGGATATAGTAATGCAAGTGCTCAATCACCTATGCCAAGAAATGTGGAAGACAGCTACCTGGCCAACTGACCAAAAGAGGTCCATATCTATGCCTATACCAAAGAAAAATTATGCAAATGAATGCAGAAATTATCAAACAGTATCATTAATAACACACGGAAGTAAAATTTTTGCTGAAGGTCATTCGAAAGCACTTGTAGCATTATGTCAATGTGGGAACTGCCAGAAATTTATGATGGATTCAGAAGAGGACTTGGGCAGATGGGTGCCACTGCTGATGTCAGATAGATCTTGGCTGAAGGCAGAAAATACTAGGAAGATACGTACTTGTGCTTTATTGAATATTTAAAGGCATTCAATTGTGTGGATTGTAACAAATTATGGATAACACTGCAAAGAATGGGAATTCCAAAACAATTGTGCTCATAAGGAAACTTTATACAGATCAAGTGGCAGTCTCTAAGACAGAACAAATGGCTATTGCATGATTTAAAGTCAGGAAAAGTGTAGCTATGTTAAGGTTACGTTCTTTCACCATGCTTATTCAATCTGATGATGAGCAAATAATCCAATAAGATCAATTATGTGAAGAACAATGCTTCATCAGTATTGGAAGAAGACTCATTAGCAGCCTGCAATACACAGATGACACAATTTTGCTTTCTAAAAGTGAAGGAGGGCATGACTTATTGATGAAGGTCAAATCCAGAGCCTTTTGTTTGGATTATACTCTAACATTAAAGAAGATGAAAATCCTCACTACTAGATCAATAGCAACTTTATGATAAGTGGAGACAAGATTGAAGTTGTCAAGGATCTCATTTTATTTGGCTCTACAATCAATTCTTATGGAAGCAGAAGTGAAGAAATAAAATAACACATTGCATTGTCCAGATCTGCTGCAAAAGATCTCTTTAAAGTGTTAAAAAGCAAAGATGTCAAGGACTAAGGTTCACCTGACCCAAACCGTATTTTTTTTTTCAGTCCCCTCATACGCATTCCAAAGCTGGACAATGAATGAAGAAGACTGAAGCAGAATCAACATTTTTGGGTTAGGGTGTTGGCAAAGAAGATGGAACATAGCATTGACTGCCAGAAAAGGTAACATACTTGTCTTGGAAGAAGTACAGCCAGAAAACTCCTTCAAAACAAGAAGGTCAAGACTTTGTGTCATGTACCGTGGACATATTAGGAGGGACCAGCACTGGAGGACATCCTGCTTAGTAAAGAGTTAGCCAAAAAGAAAAAGAGATCAGCACCATAGACCGACACAATGGTTGCAACAGTGGCCTCAAGCACAGCAATGAGCATGAGGCCAGGCTGTGTTTCTTGCTACTGTACATAGCGTCTTTGTGAGTCAGAGCCAACTCAACGGCACCTAACAACAAACACTGTCATACTATAAAAATTGTAAAAGATGTGTATGACTAGGTTGGGAATACTAGTAAGTATGAGGACTGAGGGACAAAAAGATAAAGCAAGGGGACAACTTCACATTGTTTCTGAAGCTGGTGTGCTAGAAACTGTGAAGTACAATTGACTGAGTGTTGTGCACCGAGGTCCAAATAGTGCAATGCCTAAGCCAATATTCCATTTAAGATTTTTATAACTTTTAGATTCTTAAAAAAGAAAAGGAAAACTCAAATCCAATATGGCAACAAATACAGAGGAACCGTAGATTTCCTTTGACTGATTAGACATACTGAGATGTGATTCTTTAGCATGACACTGCTGAACTCACTGATTCCTTCACATGACACTACCAGAGAATCAGGAATGAACTCATTGAGCTCATTCATATATGGTGTTAAGTTAAAGAATCTAATCTCGGTATGTCTAATCAGTTGAAGGACATAACTATGAGTCAGAATAGACTCAATGGCAGTGGGTTTGGTTTTTGGTTTTGGCAATAAATAGCAACAGCTTTAAAATAAAAATATTCCTTACTGAAGGAGCAGTTGGGAGGACAGAAGAAAGTTTTCTACTCTGGTTCTGCAATGCCCACCAGGGGGACTTTTTTGCTTCTAATGAGTATGCAGACTCTCAAGATTATCACAGGTCGCACTTGGCAGCAATCTAGCCAGAAGTGTTTACGACACCAATCACAGCTTGCCAGCAAGACAACATCAGTCATCCACTTCAATGGGAGTCATTTTTCCAGCAATCTATGAGCCACTTCATAACAGCAATGTGGGAGTGCTTCCTCTGTTTCCAAGGTGATGGCTCAAGTGTGACAGGATGGGTTTCACAGCACATAAGTGTTAAGCTTCTCTGGCTTAAAAGCCTCAGGAGCCAATATCCCTGTAACATCACCAGTGGAGCAGCATCCAGATTCTCCCTGAGTGATATGCCCAGTTTTAAAAATCCTTGTAATCAAGGAAGCAAAGCTCACAAGCTTGCTGTCTTATGCGGTTACCAAGGGAACAAAGACAGAGTAAATGTTATCACATGGAGAAAGAGAAATATTTTGATAACCCTCCAATAGGCACGAAAAAGCACAAAATAAAGAGAAGACATTAAATTTAAAGTGAGGACAACTGCTCTGTGAGTTGATTCCAACTCAGGGCAACCCTACAGGATATTGCACCATAAGATTTCCACGGAGCAGGTGGAGCATTCAAACTGCCAACGTTTTTGTTAATGGCCATAGCTCTTAACCACTGTATCCCATGTCGCATGATTATGCTTCTTCTTATCGAACTTCTTCTTTCCTTCGTAGATTCTATGTAACCACATCAGTCTAGGATAGTCATGTGTACGTCACTCAGTGTGTCAGCAAACACCTTAATGAGAACTGATAAAATTGCCTCACTACATAAAGCCACATAATAATTAACTAAAGGCAGGAGCATGGCATAGTGTCAGGTAGTGTTTCTTTCTATTGTGTGTGGGGTCACTATGAGTGGGAACTGATTCTACAGGAAGGTACAGCAACAAAAGAGACAGGACAGGAATCTAGCACTATTTGAAAAGCCTCTTATACTGAAAAGAATTACCATCAGCTAAGCACTGTTTCGTTTACTGAATTGGAGCATTGCCTTTTTAATACTTTGATATTGTCCTAAAGTTTTTTCTCCATTTCTACTTCTCTGTTGATGCAGTGGTTAAGATATAGGCTGCTAACCAAAAAGTCTGCAGTTTGAATCTACCACCTACTCCCTAGGGAGCAGTTCCACTGTGTCCTATAGGGTTAATATGAGTCAGAACTGACTCAACATCAAAAGGATAACCCTACCTTCTCTTTTGATCCCTAGAGATGCAGTGTCATTGTTGATCAGTCTCTTTGCTATGTCCTACACTTTCAAAAAAATCACCTAATTTCTGCAATTCATATCTCATATTTTATTCACATCCTCTCCTTTTTTCTCATTTCCTTATATTTTGTTAGCAAAAGCTCATATACGTATTAAATTTCCAGGCCCAAGAGACTAGTGTGAAGAAGTACTTCTGACCGGTATATGGGAAGGTAGACTCTTCCAGTTTCATCCTGTGGAAAAACCAAACTACCAATCATCAACTCTTTTTTAACAATATTTTGAAGTTTTACACAGTATGTTCACTTTTTTGTGGTACCCTTTGCCTTTGGGTTCAATGGAACGATTTCACTCTGATCCTTTGCCACTAAGATGGTGAATCCAGCAGTAGCTGGTATTCTGTTTCCCAGTTTATATTCACCATTTTGAAAGAATACTTGTGTATATTAGGGATACTACTCAATGACTGAGGATGTCGCTGTGAATCTATGACAACAAGTATATCAATAGACCTTAAGAGTAATGCAGAATTTGTGGGTCAGGAAAAATAATTATCTAAATAAAGCTAGATAAATGTCTTCCATGTTATGCAGTACTACGTGCTATACCATTTGTATCCTGGGGTTTGGATTATTCAGTGATAAATTATGTACATGATTATAGATGAATACAAAAAAAGCAAAAAGTTCTTGAACTTAACACTGAAAACCCATCCCAAGTTATACATTAACTAATGTTAAAAAGTGGTTTATAAGCTGCTAAACTGTAGACTACAAAATATTTGAATACACTTACTAAAAGAATGGCTACTAAAAGAATAAAAGTAAAATAAAGTGATAGCCATTAAATAACTACTACAAGTTTTTGTATTAAAAGAGTAAAATTTGCTGGCCAAGATGGTGGAGCAGGTAGATGTTTTCTGTGACTACTCTAAAAAAGAAGAGCCAAAAGAACAAATGAATCCAGTACCTATGACATCCTACGAGCCCTGAACATCAAAGGGAAAGTTGAGAAATTGGCCCAAACAACAGGAAAAGGAGAGTATCACCTGATGCACATAGCATTCCACAGACCTGACTTGCTGAGAAATGGCTGCAGACTCTTACACTTCCAGAACCAGTGATAAACAGACCATTTTAAGCTCAGTCTTTACATGTAACCTACTGTGCTTGGATCTAAATCTTTCCTTTGAGATAAGTCTATCTCACTTCCCCAAGCTCCCCTCCCCCCCCTTCTCTGGACTGTACCTGGCACTAGAGTTTGAGACCATTAACTCAGCTGGAAGTAGGACTCCTTAAGGCTTTTCTGAGCCGTTTTCTGAGACTCAGAGGGGGAGAATTTAACAAACTTGTGGAAGGGAGGAAAAAATTCTGACTTCCCTAAGCCGGAAAATCAGGGCAGAAACTGTTCCTTCACCTTGAATCAGAAATAAGGGGATATGCCATCCTCACAGACAGTCAGGGATAGATAGATATTCACCCTCTGTCTTTTTCAGCAGCTACAGTCAAATTGCCTATACCAATCACCCATGTCTACCTAGGAAAGTAGACCAGAGCCTACACCACATGCTAGGTGGCTATCAGGATACATGAGCTAAAGTAATATAAGAAAAATAAAGATTCTTGGGCTTCCATATATGGTAACTGCACTAACCACCTGGAGAAAGAACATTTGAACTTCAAAGACAACAATAACCAAACTATCATATATGAGGTCTGACAACGATGTTTGCAAACTCATCCTAGAAAGTGTTGCATACCTCATTACTGAATACCATTATTATCACCATTAGAGCTGTCATCATATTACCCTTAATGTCGTGAATGTCACCAAAATGTCTTCCTTTGAATATTTCCTTTATCTTTGTGTAAAGAAAAAAGTCACTGGGGGCCAGATCAGGCGAGTAGGGAGGGTGTTTCAATACAGTTATTTGTTTACTGGTTATAAGCTCCCTCACAGACTATACACGTAAGTTCATAAACTTGCCACCATGCACAATGGCCACTCCAGAAAGAGTTCCAAACTTGTTTAAAGGGTGGACTAGATGCTGGCACTGGTGCAGAGCTTCCCAACAGGAGTACATCAAAGGTAACCATAATGATCTTCAGCAATGAGGTATGTAGCACTTAAAACAATTAAGTTCGCAGACTTAACTGCTGGACTTTGTATGACCAGCCTATTCACATATTTCAAAACAAGAGGCTGGAACACAGTAGACAATCAGAAAATAAATACAATCTACTGAGAGCTTGAAAATTACAGTCCATATCAAAGCACTTAAAGAAGCAGACCATGATTTCTTCAGAAAGCTCCTCAAAAAATAATCAAACTTTCTAGAGGAAAAGAACTTCCCAGAACTATCAGAGGTAGAATACAAAAGAATTTAGAATTCAGAATTCTTTAAGAGATGATGAAGGAGATGAGGTTAAATGCAGGAGAGCTTAAAGACAAACTGAACAGGCTGGCAAGAATTAGAAATTCAGAAAATTATAGTAAAATTACAGAATCAGATGACTCGATAGAAAGTCAAAGGAGCAGAATTGAGGCAATGGAAAGCCGAATAAGTGAGACTTAAGATAAAACATGTGACATCAACATTTTTGAGGAAAAGTCAGATAATAAGAATTTAAAAACATCAGGAAACAGTAAGAATTATGTGGAACTCTGTGAAGCGGACTAGTCTATGAGTTACTGGACTACCATAACAGGAGAGGATAACAGAAAATACGGAGAGAATTGTCAAAGATTTGCTGACAGAAAACTTCCCTGATATGAAAGACTAGAATATATCTATCCAAGACATTCCTCAAACTCCACACATGGTAGATCTCCCTGCCAAATGACACAAAGTCATATTATAATCAAACTTGCCGTCGAGTCAGAGTCGACTCATGGTGACCCTAAGAAGACACTTTTAAAAGCGGCTAGGGATAAACGAAAAATAACCTACAAGAGTAATCAATAAAACTAAGCTTGGATTACTCAACAAAAGCCAAGTAGGCAAGAAGGCAGTGGGATGACACATACTAAGCGGTGAAGGAAAATAATTGCCAGCCAAGAATTATGTATTCAACAAAATTGTCTCTCAAATATTATGGTTAAATTAAGACAACAGAAATCTAGGCAACTTGCAAAATTTAGGTATAAGCAGAAATTTAGGGAATTTGCAACAATCAAATCAAAATTACAAGAAATACTAAAAGGAGAACTTTGATTAGAAAATTAATGCCACTAGGTAATAACCCAAGACCAGAACACAGAACATAGCAATGGGATAGCAGTCCAAATAGGAGAATCACAAAAATAAATAATAGGCAAAACATTGAAGATAGGACACCAGAGATGTCATTACGTAAACATTGTAACAACAAAAAAAGGGACTTAAAGTAAACGTAGCTGTTGATCTTTCATATGTAGAAGAAGTCAAAGTGATGAAAAGAAATCAAATATTGCCTTAAATCTAGAAAAATAGGGGTGAAAATGAAAGTAACCACAAAGTAAACTGTCAATCCTACTCATTAAAATAATATACAAGAAAAACAGGAAGTCTCAGCAAATACAAAATCACCAACACTGAAAAAGATGAAAACAGAAAGAAATAACAATCAACACACAAATCAAAGGGAATAAAAAAATTGTCTACAACAAAGAAAACAGGCATCAAAATGACAGCACTGAGCTCATACCTATTAGCAGAGCAGAATTAAATGAATTGGACATAGAAAATTGAAAGAGTTAACATGACCAAAAGCTGTTTTTTGAAAAGATTAAAAAAAATGATAAACCGTTAGCTACACTGACAAAAGAGAAACAGGAGAGGAAGCAAATACCTTGAATAAGAAACGAGATAGATGATATTACAACAGACTTAACTGAAATTAAAAGATTCATAACAGAATATTGTGAAAAGTTGTACTCTAATAAATTTGAAAAACTTGAGGAGAGAGACAAATTTCTAAACACTCCAGCTACCAAAACCAGTGCAAACAAAAGTAGAACAACTAGATAAACTCATTACAAAAGAAGAAATTGAAAAAGTAATTAAGAAACTCCCAACTGAAAACCAGCCTGCCACTAACGGCTTCTCTGGAGAACTCCACCAAACTTTTAGAGAAGCGTTAACACCACCATTGCTAAGGGTATTTCAGACTATAGAAAAGGATGCAATACTTCCAAATGCGTTTTGTGAAGTCAAAATCACCCTGATACAAAAACTAGTGAAAAAACCACTGCCATTGAGTTGGGTCTGACTCATAGCAACCCTAGAGGTCAGAGGGGAAACATCCCATACAGTTTCCAAGGAGCACCTGGCAGGTTTGAACTGCTAACCTTTTGGTTAGCAGATGTAGCGCTTAATCTACTATGCAACCAGGGTTTCCAAACCAAATGAAGACAGCACACAAAATGGAAAATTACAGATTAATATCTTTCATGAACTTAGATGCAAAACTCCTCAACCAAATTGTAGCCGACGGAATTCCACAACATATCAAAGAATTAATCCCACCAAGTGGGATTCATACTAGGGATGCAGGGATGACTCCACATTTCAAAACAATTAATGTAATCAACCATATAAATAAAACAAGACAGGAACCACTTGATTTTATCAACTGATGTAGAAAAGGCTTTTGACAAAGTCCAACACACATTCATGTTAAAAAATCTCAGCAAAATAGAAACAGAAGGGAAATTCTTCTACATAATAAGGGACATCTATACAAAGCCAACAGCCAACACCATCCTAAATGGAAAGAGCCTGAAAGCATTCCGCATGAGAAGAGGAACCATACAAGAACATTCACTCTCACTGCTTTTATTCAGATTGTCCTGGAGGCTCTAGCCAGAACAATTAGGTGAGATAATGAAGTAAACGATACCCACATTGGTAAGGAAGAAGTAAGAGTATACCTACCTGCAGATGCTACGGTTTTGTACTCAGAAAACCCTAACGACTCCACGGTAGTGGTGGGTAGGGGGGCACTGCTGGCACTAATGGAAGTAGTCATCAGAGTATCATGATACAAGATAAGCGTACATAAATCAAATGAGTTTCTTTACACCAAAAAAGAGACCATCAAAGAGGAAATCATCAGATGAATACATTTATAGTAGCCCACAAGAAGATAAAATACCTAAGAACAAATCTAACTGAGACGTAAAAGAACTATGCGAAGAAAATTAAAAGTTTCTACTGCAGGAGACTGAAAGAGGCCTACTTACGTGGAGAAACCATCTTGTTCATGGATATTAAATCTTAATGAGACTTGGTATCATGAAAATGTCTGTTCTATCCCAAACAATTTATAGACTCAATGCAATTACAGTATCATCTCTTAAGGAGATGGAGAAACAAATCACTGACTTCACAAAGAAAGAGAAGAATCTTTGGATAAGTAAAACATTACTGAAGAAGAACAAACTGGGAGGCCTTACACTTTGGAGAACATACTATGCTGCCATGGTAGTTAAAACAATCTGTATTGGTACAAAACTAGATGCATAGATCAACGGAACAGAATTGAGAATCCAAATATAACACAAAACAATACAAGGTGCTGATATGTGACAAAGGTCCAAATTCCATAAACTAGGAAAAAAGCAGTTGCTTTAACAAATGTTGTTTGTTCATTGTGTGTCTCTTAGTTTCTTGCAGTAAGGTCTTGTAGTTCTCTTTGTATAGGTCTCTTATTTCTCTAGTTAGATTTATTCCTAGGGATTTTATCTTCTTGGAGGTTATATAGATTTGGTGATTTCTTCTTGAACGAGCTCTTTGTTGGTGTAAAGGAATTCTACCAATTTACTTATGTTTATCTTGTATCCTGAGACTTTGCTGAACTCTTCTATTAGTTGTGTAGTTTACTTATGGATTCTTTAGGATTCTCTGTGTATACAACTATATAACATGTAAATAGGGAGATTTTTACTTTTTCTTTGCTGATGTGTATACCCTTCATTTCTTTGTCTTGTCTAATCACTCTGGCTGGAACTTCTAGTACAGTGTTGAATAGGAGAGGTGAGAGTGGGCATCCTTGTCTAGTTCCTGTTCTCAAGGTGAATTGTTTCAGTGTCTTTCCATTCAGGATGATATAGGTGGTTGGCTTTGCTTAGATGACCCTTATTGCATTGAGGAATTGGCCTTGTTTTCCTATTTTGCTAAGAGTTTTTAGCATGACTGGGTATGGGACTTTGTCAAATATTCTTTCTGTTGCAATTGGTAAGATCAGGTGATCTTTAACTTTTGTGTTATTTATGTTATTGATCACATTAATTGTTTTTCTGACATCAAACCAGCCTTGCATACTGGGTATGAATCCAAATTGATCATAATGGATTATTTTTTTTGATATGTTGTTGAATTCTACTGGAAAGGATTTTGTTGAAGATTTGTGCATCTAGGTTCATGAGTGGTATTTGTCTGTAGTTCTGCTTTTTTGTTGGCTCTTTCCCTGGCTTTGGTATCAGGGTTAAACTGGATTCACAGAATGGATTTGAGAGTATTCCATCCTTTCCCATTGTGTGAAATAGTCTCAGTAGTACTGGAGTTATCTCTTCTCTAAAAACTTGGTAGAATTCTGCAGTGAAGCCATCTAGGCCAGAGCTCTTTTTGGTTGGTAGTGTTCGATAAATTTTTCAATCTCTTCCTTTGTGATGGGTTAATTAAGTTGTTCT
Organism: Heterohyrax brucei; assembly: GCA_028571685.1. Classification (NCBI taxonomy): domain Eukaryota; kingdom Metazoa; phylum Chordata; class Mammalia; order Hyracoidea; family Procaviidae; genus Heterohyrax; species Heterohyrax brucei. Next base: position 95,997,618 of record CM053146.1, read on the forward strand.
ACTTCTCCTTGTGATAATTTTGGTAGGTGGTATGAACCTAGGAATTTGTCCATTTTCTCTAGGTTTTCAAATCTGTTAGAATGCAGTCTTTCGTAGTATTGTTATGTTACTTTTGATTTCTATTGGATCTGTCATGACAACTCCCATCTCATTTCTTATTCAGATTTTTTGTTTCCTTTCCCCTTTTTCTTTAGTAAGTTTAGCCAATCATTTGTCAGTCTTGTTAATCTTTTCAAAAAACCTGCTTTCGATCTTATCAATTGTTCTTCTATTCTCTAAGTCATTTAGTTCTACTCTAATCTTTATTATCTGTTTTCTTCTGGTGCCTGAGGGGTTCCTCTGTTGTGCTCTTTCTACTTATTCAAGCAGAAGGGTTAATTCTTTGGTCTGGGACCTTTCTTCCTTGTGGATGTGTGCATTTATAGAGATAAACTGACCTCTGAGCACTGCTTTGGCTGTATCCCATAGGTTCTGGTAGGAAGTGTTTTATCTCTGCATGTCTTAATTTCATCTTCATGTTTGAAAACAGTTTTGCAGTATGTATAATTCTTGGTTGGAAGTTTTTCTCCTTTAATGCTTTGAATGTGTCACTCCACTTCCTCTATGCCAGTATCGTTTCTAGAGGGAAGTCAGATGAAAGCCTACAGGGCTTCCCTCTGAATGCTGGTTTTGCTTTGAGTCTCGCTGCTTTTAAGAGTTTCTGCTTATGTTTCATTTTGTTAAGCATGATTATAGTATGCCTTGGTGTCTTTCTTTTGGGGTCTAGTTTATGTGATGTTCGATACACATCTTGTATATCTATGTTCTCTTCTTTCATAATTTCAGGGAAGCTTTCTGTCAACAAGTCAACAACAATACTCTGTGTTTTCAGGTGTCACTTCCTGTTCAGGAACTCCAATTAATCATAGATTGTTCTTCTTGATAGAGCCCTGCATGTTTCCTGATACTTCTTCATTTTTCTTTTTTTTTTTTTTTTTCTGATTTCTTTGTGTAAATGCTGGTGTCGGTAGCTCTATCTTCAAGGTCAGTAAGTCTAGTTTCCTGTTCAATTCTGCTCTTCTGACTTTGAATTGAATTGCCTAATTTTGTTGTTCAATTTTTGGATTTCAGAATGCTAATGTTCCATCAGTTCAAACAGATTGCTCAATTTTTTTTCATTTTACTTTGCTGCATTTTGTATAATGGCTAGTAGGGCTCTGTATGTAATTCTTTTGTACTAGACCTCTGATAGTTTCAGAAAGGTTTCTTCATCGGGGAAGTTCTTTGTTTCTTCTTTTTGGAGTTTTCTGGAGCCATGGTTAGATTTTTCTTTAAATGTTTGGACAGGGTTTGTTGCTTTCTGGACATCTAGAGGCTGTTCAGTTTCTCTGGTGTTGCCTTAAGAGGAGCTGAGGTGCAGTTCTGAGAAGGCAGTTGATCACCAGCCACCTCTATGTACTCCAGTGAGTGGGCCTGGTGGAATCTCTGGGGTATCAGGCTCCACCTCTTGGCTGGCAAAGACACAGCCCTACTTATGGAGATACTGTGAGGCCATTGCCAAGTAGCCAAGTGCCTTCCCATTAGCTGACCCTATAATGTGGGTCAGTAAAGGTTAGAAGAGATGCCATCAGGCTGCACCACAGTTATTTCTCTAGGTAGTCTTATTTTGAAAAGTAAAAGCTATGTGACCATTTCCAAAATCAGTCAGGCTGGCAGGTGTGTAAGCCCCTCCTTCCTGATGGCAATGGAGATACCTCTACACCTGTACCCAGATGTTGTGATATAGATCAAAGTATAGAAGGCTACTGTTTTGCTGTCATCCCCTGCTGGACCACACCCATAAGACTACACTGTGCTTACCATAGCTTTTCTGTTGGAAAAGCACTTCCCAGTTTGGCACCAACTCCCAGCCTGGGATTCAGCCCCTGCTGAGGCCTCTATTTGGGTAACTCCACCTTTCAGTTGAACAAGATAACATCCCAGACAAGCTTTTATGCCCACTGCATAATAGCTGAGTCTATGGCAGAGATCTGGAAAATGAGGGTGAAGGGGTTTTGGTGCTCTGAGTCCACAGCTGGGCTTTCAAAATGTGGCTATTCCACACACTGATCACATCAGCAGTGTGGCTGAGTTTTGCTGCCAGTTAAACCCATCCCCCACCTTCCAGTTAACAAAAAGAAAAAAGAGTTAAAAATGCCAATCACCTTCAGTCTGTAAGAGCTGACTGTTCCAAAAGAGCAGGGGTCATCAAAAAATAAGATGTTTCTTTTTCAGTGGCATGTAGTCCAAACCTATAGCACTATGTCGTGTCCTAGGTTTCACTGGGTATCCAGAAAGCTCCATTTAATTATCAATCCAGGCCTTAGTTTCCAAAGAGAATTGAAGAGACATGTGTCTTACCTGCCATCTTGACTCTGCCCTAACAAATGTTGTTGACATAACTGGATATCCATCTGCAAAAATGAAACAGAGCCCATATCTCACACTATGTACAAAAACTAACTCAAAATGTATCAAAAATCTAAATATAAAATCTGAAATGATCAAGATTATGAAAGAAAATATAGGAACAACACTGGGGGCCCTAATACATGGCATAAACAGACTACAAAATATTACTAACATTACACAAACAACAGAAGAGAAAATAAGTAGATGGAACTCCTAAAACTCAAACACTTATGCTGATCCAAAGACTTCACCAAAAGAGTAAAAAGACTACCTAAAGATTGGGAAAGAAGTTTTGGCTACCACAAATTCAGCTAGCATCCAATCTCCATAATCTACAATGTATTGCCAAATCTCAACAAGAAAAAGACAAATTACCCAATTAAACAATAGACAAAGGATATGAACCAGCACTTTACCAAAGAAGACATACAAGACACTAACAGACACATGAGGAAACTCTCATGACCATTAGCCATCAGAAAAAGGCAAATCAAAACTACAATGAGACACCATCTTACCCCAACAAGACTGGCATTAACCCAAAAACCACAGGATAATAAACATAGGAGAGGTTATGTAGTAACAGCAACTCTTCTACACTGCACATGGAAATGTAAAATGGTACAATCACTTTGGCAATTGATTTGACACTTTCTTAAAAAGCTAGAAGTAGTAATACCATGTGATCCAGCATTTATATGTGTTGGAGATGCAGAGAAATAATGGCTGTCACATGAACAGATATATGCACACCACTTTATAGTGGAGTGCTGTCCACAATGGCAAAAGAATGGAATGGATGTAGCTGCCCATCAACAGATGAATTAGATAAATATACTGTGGAAAATTCACACTGTGGAATAATTTTCAACAATGAGGAACAATGAGTATCTTAAGAAACATTGCACAACATAGAGTCATCTGGAAGACATGCTGAGTTAAATGAATACATTGCAAAAAGACAAATATTATATGAGACCACTATTATAAGAACTTAAGGTTTAAGCACAGAAGAAAAGCTTTGGAGGTTCCAAAGGTGGACAGGGAGAGGTAGGGGTATCTGTAGATTAGATAGTAGAAAGGAATTTGGTCAGATGAAGGGAGTGATAGCACATAGTAGAAAGGAGGTTAGCACAACTGGACTACACCAAAAAGCACAAGCTTTTTAAATGCAATCCAACACTTTGAGGGACAGAGCACCAGAGACAGGGGTCTGGGAAACATGGTTTCAGGAAACACCTAGGCTATACACAACATTGTTCATTGCCGCACGATTTCCAACAGTCAAAAGGAGACAACTCAAATGTGCATCAACAGACGAATGGATAAATAAAATGTGGTATAGAATACAATGTAATATTATTCTACCTTAGAGAGAAAAAAAATTCTTGAGATGAGGTAAGAACAAAAAAGATCCTGTCCAGTAAACTGTGTCAGTTAAGAAGTTTCCAGATGACCAGCCTTCCAGTTTGTAGCTGTTTTACAGACAATCACTGAAATTAGACATAGCACGTGTGCAGAAAAGACAATAACAAACGACTTGGGGCCATCACACATGTGCAATCCAGCCACGACCAGCAGAACCAATGTGCTACATCCGTTTCCCCAGACACTCTGAAACACGTCTACCCACACTTGTGCAGAAAGATAAAAACTGCCTGGCTCTTTAAGTGAAAGCAACCAGAGCTTTTGACATTTAGCTCATCAAATGAATAACTAATCCCTTTTCCCACATAGTATACAGACATCTTACAGCTTTTGTTTGGGGAGACACTGCTTTGAGAAAGATCTCCTATACTTGTTGTGGGTAAATAAACTATGCTTTATTTTGAATCCACTTGACTCTGAGCTGTTCTAAACAACAGTTCAAGCAACAAATCCATTGTGTTCGATAGTATCTGACATGCTACAGCATGAATGAACTTGAAAACATTGCACTGAGTGAAATAAACATGTCATAAAAGAGCAAATAGTTTGTGACCCCACTCATGTGAAACATCTAGACCAGGTAAACGTATTGAGACTAAAGTTTATTAGTAGTTAATCAGGGTAGGAGAGAGAGAAAAAAAAGGGAACAGTTGCTTAAGGGTGATGAATTTATGTTAAGTGTAATGGAAAAATACAGAAATGTATAAGGGCAATGGTTGCACAGTGTAATGGACACAATGAATGACACTGAATGGTTCATGTAAAAAAAAGTTGCACTGGCAAATTTTTGATATACAAGGACTGCCAGTTAAGTTCGTGAACTCATCTTAGAAAAAGTGCTACATACCTCATTACTGAATATCACTATGGTCACCTTCAAAGTACTCCCATTAGGAAGCTATGCACTGACACTAGTGGCTAGCCTATCCTTCAAAGCAATTTTGGAACTTTCTCTGGAATAGCCATCAGAGCTGTCGTCTATTACATTTGATGTCCTGAATGTCTTCAAAATGTCTTTCTTTCTATATTTCCATTTTCTTTGGGTAAAGAAAAAAGTCACTGGGGGCAAGATCAGGCTAGCAGAAAGGGTGTTCCAATACAGTTATTTGTTTATTGACTAAAAACTCCCTCACAGACAACTACACAATTAAGTTCACAAACTTGCCACCATGCCACTGTGAGCAATGGCCATTCTAGTAAAAGAGTTCCAAAATTGCTTTGAAGGGTAGACTAGGTACTGGCATCAGTGCACAGCTTCCCAAGGGGATTGCTGTGAAGGTGAATGTAGTGATATTCAGCAGTGAGGTATGTAGCACTTAGAACAATCAAGTTCACAGACCTAATTGTCAGACGTGTGTGTGTGTGTGTGTGTGTGTGTGTGTGTGTGTCCATATGTTGCTTTGGTTATCTAGTGCTGCTATGACAGACATAACATGGTGGAAGTCTTTAACAAAGTGAAATTTATCCTCTCACAGTCTAGGAGGCTAGAAGATTAAATTCAAGGCACTAACTCCAGAGGAAGGCTTTCTCTCCATTAGCTCTGAAGAAATACGGTTGTCATCAATCTTTGTCTGATTTAGGAACTTCTTGGTTCGGGAAGATCAGATCCAAAGGACACACTCTGCTCTTGGTGCTGCTCTCTTAGTCGTTTCTGTCTCTCTACTCAGTTCTGACTTTTATGTCTCCAGAGAGATTAGCTTTAGACAAAATCTAAACTTGTAGATTGGGTCCTGTGTCGTTAACATAACTCTCATCTCTTCAGCATCATAAAGGTAGGATTTATAACATGTAGGAAAATCGCATCAGATGACAAAATGGTGTATAATCCCACAATGCTGGCCAAGTTGGCTAAGTTGGCAGATACTTTTAGGTGACATAATTCAATCCATGACACACATATGCATATACAAGACTTAACCAGTGAGAGGATATAAAGGAAAATACAAAAGGTAGATAATTCTAGGTTATTCCTTTTGGTACTTATGAAGGATTATAACTTCAGTTTATTTGAGCTGTTAGATGTATAGTTGTAGAAATCACTGCCCAGTAGGAAGTAAAGGTAAACCCAAGATCTTCTAATGTGTGAGTAACGTGTATATAAGAAAAATTTTATGTACGAATATGCACTATTTTTACTTAAATAATGTGAGCCCTTTGGGTTTGTTAGGTCGGCAGTTCCAATCCACCAGGTGCTCCTTGAATACTTCGGGGGTCAGTTCTACCCTGGCCCCTAGGGTCACCATGAGTCAGATCCGACTCGGCAGCACTTGGCTTTTGGCTGGCTTGGGTTTGCTGGCTGAGTCCTCACCCCACAAGGCACCTTTATAACCATTGCCATGCCAATCCCTGCCATACCAGTCTCCTGCCACAGTTGCCGTTAAAGAAAAAAAAGCACAGTACAGTTATGAAAATACCTCATGGGGGTGTGGACAGCACCCAAATGCAAAGACATGCACTATTTCATAAAATTCAGTATCGGTGTATGTGTAAGACAAAACCAAACCCATTGCTGTGGAGTCGATTCCATAGTGACCCTATAAGACAGACCAGAGCTGCTCTATACAATTTTCAAGGAGCCTTGGTAAATTCAAACTGCCAAACTTTTGATTAGCAGCCGTTGTTCTTAACCACTGTACCACCAGGGTTTCCATATGTATGTGTATGTGTGTGAGTGTACATGTCTATATCTATACATATATGTAAGCTTATATATACTAATGTATATATATTAAACTGAACACTTTTAGTTGGTTGAACATACTCTAATAATTAATTACTGTCAAATTGCCTAAGTAACAGAAACTGCCAGACTCAGAAATTTGTTTAAAAATACAATAAATATTTATAGGGTGATCCTTGGAAAGTTGTCATTCTATTAGGTACTCTTTAATCACTATGAAAGAAGATAAGTGTGCACAGGCACTGAAATAGCTACTTATCCTGAGAAGTCAAATCCTATAAACCCCACTAAATTGACTCCACTCAAACTGATTTGATCACAGAACCACTTACCAGGAATCAGAGGCATTTGCTGCTACTGGCAAATATAGTATCCTGAACTGCTTTCAAGTTTGAATCAAGGACAGCAGGAGCATATAAGGGAAAGTATGAATGATGAGTGCTTATAGGTCATTCCTTCTAGTGCTTAAAAAGGATTTATTTGAGATGTTATTGGTATGATTGTAAAGTACCACTGTCCCATAAGAAGTCAAAGGTAAACCCAAGATTTTCTAACATGCAAATAACTTGTATATGAGAAAAAATTTAAAGCTACATTTACATATATGTTTACAGGAAACTTTTATAGAAAATTTTAAGTATTAAAGTATTAATAGATGAAATCTTGGTGGCATATTGGTTAAGTGTAATCTGCTAAGCAAAATGTCAGCAGTTCAAATCTGCCAGGCACTCCTTGGAAACTCTGTGGCACAGTTCCACTCTGCCCTGTAGAGTCACTGTGAGTCAGAATTGACTCAATGATACAGTTTTATATACATCAGCCCATTCCCATCGAGTCAGTTCTTACTCATAGCAACTCAGTAGGAGACTAGAATTGGTCCATAGTGTTTCCAAGGAGCAGTTAGCGGATTTGAACTGTTGACGTTTTAGTTAGCAGCCATAACAATTAATCACTGCATCACCTGGGGGCTCCATTTGGTGGACATCTCTATTATAATGCTTTACATACATTAACACATTTAATCCTCACACTAATCCTGTAAATCAAGCTACTGTTGTTCTCCAATAAAGGTAAAGAAGTAGACACATCATAGATAAGATTTCTTCACACCACACATTTATAGTGACCCTTTTCAGTATCACATTATTTTCTGCTTTCAATTTTTTTGTTGATATCATACTTTAATAGAGCCAGCCAGCCAAGTGCCATCAAGTCAGATGAAGCATGCCAAATTATTGAATGTGTCTGAATTTTTGGTAGATAGTATGAATTTTTTCTTTTCCCTAACCACAGTCTTATCCTCAGAGTACAGTGGTATGCATGTGTGCTCCTGATACTCCCCTGGTATCCATGAGTATACATGTGTATCTCTTAAATTTTTTTCAAAATTTAAATATTACCTAAAAAAAAAAAAAAATCATTCCAGCATCCCTGCATATAACGCCCTGTGGAAACAGTAATTTGTGCTGCACACATATTTCTTCCATTCAAGTAGCTGTAGGCTAATGCCTTGCAGCAGCATACAGGACCAGTGAGAAATCGGTTTCAGAATGAACCCTGGAGGCTGAGAAAATAAGTGACTGCTGCAGGAATCACGAGTAATGAAAGAGTCAAAAGAGGGAGTTAACAGGTTTGCATACTTAAATTAGAAAAGTGTGAAACCAAGCAAGGCATACTGGGGTGCTAAGTGGATTGATGCAGACCACACAGAGAGGAAGCACTGTGAACTGCAATAAGTCAAAAAAACAAACCGAGTGCTATCGAGTCGACTCCTACTCATAGACCCTATATGACAGAGTAGAACTGCCCTATAGAGTTTCAAAGAGCGCCTGGTGGATTTGAACTGCTAACCTTTTGGTGAGCAGACGTAGCACTTATCCCAGTAGGCCACCAAGAAGTGCGATAGTCATGGATAAATTCACAGACAAAGTAAAATTAAGCTAAGCGTAGAGAAATGGATACACATTTGATAAGTCACAGAGAGAAAGTTATTTGAGGTAACAGATGGCATAGTTACAATTACAAACAGAAGCTAGAACACAGTGAAACAGCAAAAGTTTTGCAGAAACACCTTCATTTATAAAAGTTTACCTTTATTATGTCACTTTTTCTTATTTTAAAAACTACTCTAAATATCTGTCCTTTATTTTCTTTTTATATCTATATCTAAAAGCTTTATTTACGTGATTCTCTTTATAAAATATCAGTTTATTGCAAAATACATTATTTTTACTTAATATACTGTAATTTTGAATGTGACTCTTGTTTTCTAAGAGCTTTTTCTTTTATGGAGGTTATAAAGAGATTAGCCATCTCTTTAAGCAGTTTTAAAGTATGCAACATTTTAATGGGGTGAAGAATATTTATATTCAGACTCCTTAAAAGAAAAACATCTCTTCACTGGCCAAATTAGTAAGATAACCAAAGAGGTAAACCAAACTTTTGTCCAAGTATTGTTGTTGTTTGCCGTTGAGTTTATTCCAACTCATAATGACCATATATGGTAGAGTAGAACTGCCGATAGAATTTTCTAGACTGTAATCTTTACAAAGCAGATTAGCAGGTCTTTCTTCCAAAGAGCTGCTGGTGAGTTCAAGCCACTAATCTTTAGATTAGCCATCCGCCACAGGTCCTTTGTCCAAGGATTAATTGTTTGAAAAGCTTGTTTTCCCTCTTTGATTATCTTAACCTATTGCAAAAGAACATAGTCTGCTCTTGGGAGGAAAAAAAAAATGTGCTTCCTCTGTTCAAACCCTCTGGAGATGATTCTCCCTGGGTACTGAAAAGTTCATTCTCCTGTGAACACAACTGTCTTGAGGCTGCCCACCTACTGAGGCTGCTATGTTGGTTTGTGTAAGGGTTGTAGAGGTTCTAGAAGCTAATGCAGTCACTGAAGAGCAAACCAAGAATTTCTTTGGAGTTTCCATATTGACCTTCTCACTAATTTCTCTTTGAAAACCTGTGTGCTCCATGATCTTGAGACCAATCAAAACTCAGCTTACACTAAAATGACAGTCTGTGGTATATAAAAAAAAACAGCAAGCACATTGCCATCGAGTCCATTCCAGCTCATAGTGACCCTATAGAATACAGTAGAACTGCTCTGTCGAGTTTCCGAGGAGGGGCTGGTGGTTTGGATTCTAACAGCTGCGCCTTTGGTCAGCAGACAGAGGACTTAATCGCTGCGCCACCAGGTGGTACTACAGCGCCTTCTAATTTTTCAAAGTCAGCTGTTTTCTCCAGGCCTCTCGTCCCTTTAATCCTTGCTAATGTCCCCCTCTGGTTGTTTGCCCTGTATCTACGTTTGGATTTTATTTGTCTTTTTTGTATCCTGCTATTCCTGAATACCTTTTTTATCCTGCTCTCTGGAAATTATTAAATCTGTTAAGCTCCCTTATCAACCACATTTTTCTTTTTTTCAAAATTATATTGGTTTCCATTTCAACTAAAATGGGTATCTTCTCTGAGAATGATGTTTCCACAGAAGTTCTTTCCAGGACAAGCTACCCATTCTATCAAGTCCCATATTTCACATAACTTGACAGTATTAATCACACCTCCTTCCTTGTTTCTGCCATCTACATCTTTACCAGGTTCCCAACATTATCAAAAACTTTCGGATGATAGAATTCTTCTGTATCCTACATTCTAGCATTATCCCATAACCAGGACTCCTTGAACCTCTTACTTCTGTTCAACTGGACTTCTATCACCTTAAACCACTTACATTTGCAGTCATGAACTTTTTCTTTGTGAAAGACCAGAATTTCACAATTTTTCTTTTCTTACAGCTTGCTGGCACTCAGCTCATTCTTACTATCGTGTCTTTGTATAACTTGCCTCCATTCCTTGGAATAAATGTGTCAGTCAGGATGATTTCAGTTGTAAGTAACATTTACAATAAAGAAAAACTGCCTTAAGAATCGGGTCATCCATCATAACCCACTCTCCAGTGCCTAACAACAGCAACAAAATATTGGCTCAGCAAAATTAACATTGGTTGATCCAGAGTACAACAATATAATCAAGTTCATTAATGCTTTCCATATTTTGGTTCCGTTATCCATTATGCTGGCTCCATTTTGTCTGGCCTTCTCATGTCACTAGGATATCTGCCAGCTGGAATCATGATGGCATGCCTTTTTATTGGAATCTAGAGTTGGGTTTTCATTGCTCCTCCAGTGGAGGTATCATTTTCCCTTCCCAGAAAGCCTCATTAAGCCACCTTTGTATTCTCATTCCCTAGAAAAGTGCCATACGTTAGTTCCAAAATCAATAACTGAAGCAAAGCAGATAAAGTTACTTTTATTGGCCAAGAAGAATTAGGCCCCAACCGAAGAGCCAGGGATGGGTTTTGGGAAGGCATTTATGTGTAGTTCTAAAAGAATCAACCCTCTGTTACACATTTTTTACTATGCTATGATAATGGATCTTTAAAAATCTGTTTAAAAAGGGATAATTCATACGATCCTTATACAAACCATTTGCAAATCCAGTTTTTGATTGAAAATTTGGTTATATAAATGCATGCTTGTCGACTTGATGACAGTGGGTTGGTTTTTGGATTTTGTGCAGGAGTCAGGGCTTGAAAGATGCTAGTGTTTGTCTCCTCTCAGTGGGTAGGCATTACTGACAGTTCCTCATCTACTTAGAAAACTTTTTAAGATTAACTTGAAGTACTCTGGAGAAAATCCAAGCCAGATTCAGAAGACGATTTAGAAGTAGGATACCATGGATTGAATCGTGTCTCCTCCTAGAAATTGTGTAGCAATTTGGTTAGGACAAATGATTTCTATTACTGTGTGATGTTGCTATATGCTGCAAACTCTACCTCTATGTTGTTAATGAGGGAGGATGGGGACCAGTTGTGTTGGTGGGGAAGGACTCAATGTGTAAGACAGTATTGCACCATCAGGCACTCAGGCAATCTCTTGGAATATAAAGGAAAGGGAAACAAGCAGAGAGATTACCACCAAGTAGCCCCTGGAGCAGAGTAAGTCCTCTGTAAAAGACCCTGGGTCCCTGTACCTCAGAAGCTCCCAGTCCAGGAAAGATGGAGGACAAAGACCTTCCTGCAGTGCCAACAAAGAAAACCTTCCCCTGGAGCTGATGCCCTGAATTTGTACTTGTAGACTACTGGACTGTGACAGAATAAAATTTCTCTTTGTTAAAACTAATCCATTTGTATTATTTCTTATACAACACCACTAGGTGACCAAGACAAACAGATATCATTGTTAATATCAAATGGATCTTGGCTGAAAGCAAAGAATACCAGAAAGATATTTATTTTGTTTTATTGGCAATGCAGAGGCATTCAGCTGTGTGGACCATAACAAATTATCAATAACAGTTCAAAGAATGGGAATCCCAGAACACTTAACTACGCTCACGTGGATCCTATACATAAATCGACAGCCATTTGAACAGAATAAGGGGATACTACATGGTTTAAAATCAGGAAAGTTATGTATTCAGTTTGTATTTTTTGACCATACTTATTCAGTCTAAATGTTGAGCAGACAGTGAGGGAAGCTAGACTACTTGAAGAAGAATGCAGCATCAGGATTAGGAGAAGACTCGGTAACTACCTGCATCAACCTTGCTTGCTGAAAATGAAGAGAACTGGAAGCACTCACTGATGGAGATTATATGTTTGGATTATATGTTAATGTAATGAAAACATAAATCCTCACAACAGGCCTAATAAGCAAGGAAAAAGACTGAAGTCTGTCAAGTGTTTATTTTACTTGGATCCTCAGTCAATGCTCGTGGAAATAGTAGTCAAGAAATCACAAGAGGCATTGCATTGGGCAAGTCTGTCACAAAAGATCTCTCTCAGGTGTTAAAAAGCAAAGATGTCTCTTTAAGGACTAAAGCATGCCTGTTGCAAGCCACAGTTTTTGTAATCACCTCATATGCATTCCAAAGCTGGGCAGTGAATGAAGAAAGGCTGAATTATGGTGTTGGCAAAAAATATTGATTGTAGCATAGAGTGCCAGAAAAAAAAGATTTGTCTTGAAAGAAGTACAGACAGAATTCTTCTTGGAAGCAAGAATGGCAAGACTTTGTCTCACGTACTTTGGATACGACAGGAGAGACCAGTCACTGGAGAAGGACATCATATTTGGTGACTTGAAGGGGCAGCCAAAAAGGGAAAGACACTCAAAGAAACAGGTTGACACAGTGGCTGTGGCTGTGGCAGTGAGATAAGCATAACAATGATTGTGAGGGTGGCACAGTCCCTGACAGTGTTCCTTTCTATGGCACACAATGTTCGTATTTGTTGGAACCAACTCAGTGGCACCCAGCAACAGTAGCAATAACTCCTCTGTAGAAACTCTAGGGCTCTGTCAGGGATTGAGTTGCATCTACCCAACGTATTTATCAACTTGACTGGGTCATAATGCCTAGTGTTGTGCGACTGTGTACCATTTGGTCATCTGATATGATTTTCCTCAGTGTTGCAAATCCTATTGCAAGGAAGTAATCAGAAGGATTAGTGGCAATTATAGTGATGAGGTTGACAATAATATATAGTGTTTTTAAGCTAATCTTTTTTGAGATATAAAAGCAGTGAGCAGAAAGACAGGGGACCTCATACCACCAAGAAGGCAGTGTCATGAACAGAGCATGTCCTTTGGACCTGTGGTTCCTGTACTGAAATGCTCCAGGACCCAAAGAAGACAAATACATGACAAAGAACTTCCTCCAGAGCAGACAGAGAGGGAAAGCCTTTCCCTGAAGCCAGGGCCATCAATTTTGACTTTTATCCTGCTGGACTGTGGGAGAATAACCTGCTTATTGTTGAAGCTATCCACTTGTGGTATTTCTGTTACAGCAGCACTGGATGACTAAACCATGTTCCACAGGACATAATGTAAGAAACCATGGTTTAGATTGTTTCTTATTTATTTATCTGTTTTACTATCTGTTTATTTTGCTGTGATTGAGTGAAAGTATACAATTCAATTTAAATTTGCATTCCCACGTATCTGCAGGTCCCTCTGCTCTCCTTGCCTGATAACAGCACATTCCTCCTTCCTGTTCTGTATAAGACATAACCTCTTAACAATATCCTGTCCCCTCGTATCCACCCTCCTCTAGTAGGAGGCCAGTAGCATGGCATCCTGTAGATGCCTAGAACCACAAAGTGCACACACTACACGGTCACTCTGTGTCCCTGAGTCCAATCCATTCCTGTCTGAAGAGTTGACCTCAGTAATGATCTATGATCAGGGGCAGCATTAGGTCTAGGGGTCACACTCCCAGGGAAACCTCCAGGCCTTTGTGGTCTTTTAGTGGAGTTCTTTAGATTGTTTCTTGAGAGTTCGATTATCTCAGCTAATTATCTTACTAAGTGTAGCTAATTGTTACCCAATACGAGAATTGTGCTTGAAATAGAGTTATGCTTTATTATTGATTGAAAATGAATCTGTACACTTTAAATACTGAGCATGTCACCATCATAGTTGATATTCAATTATGAAAATTAAGGAAACCAGTATGATTTTAACTTAAACACAGGGCTCTTGTTTATCTCTGCATAAAGACAGATTATCCAGACTGCCTATAGTTATGATTTATCGATCCACATCAAGATCTTACCTGGTGTAAGCTGATGCTGAGCAAAGGCTTGACCGAAGTAAATTTCTTCATTACCCCACATTTAGAAACATCCTGTAGGTCCTATTGCTCTAACTTTAGGACGTCTAGGCTCTTTCTATTTTGCATAACTAAATGTAGGGCTGTATCGACCCAAATGACTCATTTGCATTTGGAGTTATTTACCTTTCAGTCCTTGACATTTTGAATAAAAGTTTAAAGATCAAACCTATAGCCACCTACATTTCTCTGTCCCATGTATTTTCACCATTCCCTTGTTGATAAGGTATAGAACAAGGAGATAATAAAATGTCCCATATTTCTAGCAATCAGGCAAGATTTCCTGCAAAAGTACCCCCTTTCTGGAATGGTCAGGAATCAGGGATCAGCCATACTGGGAGTTCATAAAATGTATTGAACTGAAATATCTGAGTCAATTTTTTTGAGAACTAGTAAGTCTCAGTAACGTTTGTTAACTTCTTTACCAGGGACCACCATTGTGATGTAAGAGAAAAGTGAGCAGTGGAATTATGCACTTGGAAGCTCCTGATTTCCACTTTTTGGACTTCAAAGGCTGTGCAGTACTACCCCGTTTGAGTTTATCTTCATGTGCAGAATAGAAACAAAACCAAAATTATGTTTCAGAGGAGCAGATTCTCAGTTTTATTGTTTGTTTACAATAAGGGAAGTCAGCAAATAATAATGATAATAATAGTGATACTAATAATAAAATATGGGACATATGTGCCACATTTCTCAACCTTTTGTTCACAGCAGGCATCGTTAATCAGAGCTGGCCCCTTCTGGTATGACCTACTTGCCATTCTTGATTTAATACAGTAAAAATAAACTTAAAAGTGGATGAATTCGAAAGCTATACTAAGTAAGACGGACAAAGAAGTAATCCTACAAATGAAATAGAATGAAGGAGGATGGGTCATAAGGCATTAAGCACTTAAAATGAAGAAAGCTGATGTAAGGCATGAACACAAGAGAACAAGAAAAGTTTGTAAGTTAAAGTGGCATTTCCCTTAAAAAAAAAAACAACTAAAGTTAACACATTAAATGCATACAACAAAAATAAGGAGAAAATGGTAAAAATAATCACAAATATCAAGAAACATACAATAGAAACTTTTTGAACGAGTTTAGCAAAAAAGGCAGAGTAACAAAAAGAAACAGAAGGACATAAGTAAAGCAAAGAAATAAAGTTGAAAGGTTAGTAAAAGTGTATAAAATAGGAACACAGTGTCGTTGCTAAGAAGTAATAGAAAAACTGATGTATCTTTATATCATAAATTCTGCTCGACAAACGCAAATGACCTTTATGATACACGACACCTTGGTCTCTCTAGACTGTCATTGACACACTCTATGAACATCAAAGCTGCCACCAGGCCTTGCAGTTATGTACTCTGTGGCTCTGAGGAGCCCTATTCTCGTGACAATCTAGATGGCTGTTGACCGCTGGAGAGGACTGGGGCACACCATGCTCATTTGCTTAGTCACCGGGTTATGCACGATTTTCCATCTTTTCCTTTCTCTTGCACTCCAGTGCCATCTCCTCAGTAAGTCTCAGCAGATGACTTTATTTCCTGTGATAGATATAAGAAAGAACAAATGGAAATGCATCAAAGTTCTGCCACCAAGTCTATAAACATCCCTGCATCCGTCTCTCTCCTTCTCTATTGTTCTGCAATTGTGCCCTTTCTTCTTGTCTCAAGATGATTACTCTATCAGCAGTTACGGTCTTTTTCTCAGTGTCCTCAAATTATGTGCATTTATAGCTCATTCTATAAGAATTTAATGATGCCAAAATACTCCTGTCTTAGAGGAAGAACTCAGAAAAGAAGGATGTGGACAGTCTCACGACTCAAAGGATATCATCAGTGTCTGAATGGTACATGTAGAGAATGTTGAATTGTTGATGTTTTGCTGTATAAGTTCTCAAAAAAAATTATAAAAAAAAATACTCCTATCTCAGAAGTCTCCTTCAATCTTTCTTATCCCTCCAGCTTTATGACAAAACTTTTCAAATGAGTTGCCATTTCCCACTCACAGCTATGACCTGTCAGTCTGCTCTGGCCAAGGACCACAGGAAAGATCATTTTTCTGAACATATTAGTACCTTTCTTGCCTAAGTCACATGAGTATCTGTGACATGTCTAGCTTGCTGTATCCTTACAAGCAGGGGAGTGTCCCTTCTCTTCCTTCTCCCTCTGGCTGAATTCGGTCCCTGTGGCACCAGCTGGGGCAGCCACTACAGTACTAAAGATGACACCGTGCATTGAGATTGGCAGTTACCTTGTCTATACTGTCATCTTCTTTGCATGCTTGAAAGTACAGTAATAAATTTCTATGTTGTTTAAGCCATCATACATATGTGTCATTAATTGACCTTGGATAGTTTGTTCACAATTTATTTCTTAAAGGGGATAGCTTCTCCCACTACAGCCCTTCCCAATTAAGCTTATGTACATGTACATTAAATATATTTAACTAAATTTATTTATTAAATATAATGAAACAACTTTTCAAAAGTTACTAAAAATCATAGCAAGATCTAACATGTCAGAGAAAAAAATTTCCTTTTCAAGGAAGAGAGCTGGCTCTGAAAGAATAGTCAAAGTGGTTTAAATTATGTATCTTCTGAGAAGAAGGACACGGCAAATTCCAAGATAAAAGTTACAAATGTTCCATTTGATCAATATCGCCGCATGATAGACAGTCTGCTCTCAAACTGAAAAGAAAGCTGAGTTCTTACGGGATGACAGAGTAAAACAGCCAGATAGGAGATATCAGTGACAAGTCGTCAATTTGGGATTCCAATGGATGCGGAGAGAGGATGGGCACGTAGTTCTTTAGAGAAACTATGTATACATGAATATACTTACACAAGATCCTCTGTAAAAAGAAAGAATTATCTACATTTATCTGACTATATTGTTACAGAAATGAAAATTGATGTGGGTGTAGTGCAACAAAGCCTTCTAAAAAGTGTAAACTTCAATTAAGTTTGAATAATAGATACTCTTTCCTGATGCTTCCACTTCAGAGTTCTCTAAGTAATCCAGGATTTGTCCAGAGAGACAAAGAGAAAAGAAAACAAAGAAAATCCAGTCAGTTGACCTTCAGAACAATAGCTTCACTTCGGAGAGTGACTACATTGAAACACAGGCTTTTCTACTTCAAACTATTTAGATTGGTTTGGATTGACTAACTATTAAATGACCTAGTGGAGACAAAAGTTTCTAAAATGTCTTCCAAAAAAAAAAAAAAAAAAAAAATGCCCATTTGAGTGGCAGACTCACTGTGGGAAAGATTATTCAGTAAATGATAATCAAATCTGCATTATTCTTCTCTGACATTTGTTTAAGAACCTTCTAGACCTGTAAGGTGGTACCCTACAAAGTGCCTAACCCTACCAATTAGAAAAAAAAACTCACATACGGCTAACGATCCAGGTAGCCCTGGGTGTCAGGGCAGTTAAAATATATAAAACCAATCTCATTTTATTTTTCTGCCCATTCATTTGTCTTCTGAACTGAGATGTCAATAAAAAAAAAGAACTTTACAAGTTTCTGTCTCAGCTCATTCTAAGTTACAGGTAGCAAGAGGAAAAAAAATTAATTTACTGTAAGAGAGCTCAAAGAATTCTTCCCATCAATCAAATGAAAATGCTGATCACTGTTCCTGGTGCTTTGTAACTCAGTTCCACAGGTCAGAAGAAACACTGAAAGTAATAAATCGAAAGGACTATACACCTTCTAAGTGGTGGCATTTTTCTTCTGTTATACCCCTCATTCAGCTCTAAGCAACACAAAAAATAAATTTTCTGTAATCATAAAAAAGGAGGTTAGTACAATTGTTGTTTATTTATTTTAATCAAAACTACTTCACAGCTGTGTAGAGTTTTAATATTTGAGTAATGTGTTAATTTAATGGAGCCCTGGTGGAACAGTGGCTGAGAAGTATGGCTACTAATCAAAAGGTCAGCAGTTTGAATTCACCTGTCACTCCCTGGAGACCCTATGGGGCAGGTAAACTTGGTCCTATAGGATGGCTATGAGTCAGAATTGACTTGATGGAAATGAGTTTATTTTTTTATTTTGTGACTTGATGGAAACGAGTTTCTTTTTTTATTTTGGTTTTGTATGTGAATTTAATAATTACATATTATTATATGTAATTCATAATCAATATTTGCTTGTGATTAATTTGGTAAATGGATTCTGACTCTAAATAATTTCCCCTTAAAGGAATAAATTGTACACATACATTATCCAAGGTCAAATGTTGCTCTATCCATTAGTAGCCATCAATTTCTTTCAACTTTATTCTAAACACATGGTAAAATTGTTTTTAACGTTCGTTTTTAAATATGCAATTTGTCATGGGAACTAGTCTACTTCTAACCATTCAGCCTCTGCACTTCTTTTTCTACATTTAGAAAATTGTCCAACATTTGAATCTTGATGGAAATCAGAGACTACCCCCAACTATGGAACTCAAAATATTAGTAACTTGCTTTCCCAGCCTCTCTTCCAGCTAGAGCATGGCCACATGGCCAACTCAGCCAATCATACAAAACAGGACCTTGATACTTAAACGTAAATTTAAGAGAGCTTTTTCGAGTAGAGCACCACTGACATATAAGCCAGTGAGTATTTGTGATGATAATGGTAAACGTGATGCCAGTGACACCAGAACTACAATCTATGACAAGTATTCAATAGTGGCATCTGCAGAGTCTTCCCTATCTAGTTCTGCTGTAATTTTAATTCTAACTCTGGTTATGCAGGTCCTGTGTTACTCTTCCTGTCTCTCCAAGCTAGTCTGTTTATTCTGTTAGCAAACCAATGTAACTTTGATAAATTACTAAGTCACAACCAAAGTCAGTTTGCATGGCTGGTACAGTGGTGATGCATGGACAAGGAATAAAAAGCAAAAAATCAAAACAGTGCTGTTGGGTTGATTCTGACTTATAGATACCCTATAGGACAAAGTATAACTGCCACACAAAGTTTCCAAGGAGTGCCTAGTGGATCTCAACTGCTGACCTTTTGGTTTGCAGACATAGCACTTAACCACTACACCACTAGGGTGTCCAAAAAATATAAGAAATACATAAATGTATTTTTCTAAATTTCAATTAAAAAAAATATTAGGATGCAATTTAGGAGGAAAGTAGATGAGAAGGAATAAGAAATAAATTGAAGACAGTGTGTAATGACCTAAAAATAGCAATTTAGCTATAGTTAGTTGCTTGTTTTAAGCAAGTGACACAAGCAGTCTACATTTGTTTGCCAGCCTCTTTCTCTCCTCTACAAGGCGTTCTTCTAAGTGCCACTAGCTGGAAAAAGCATTGACACAGTGGTGCTTTTGAAAATACCTTTTGGTGGAGAGAAAGCAGATGGCAAACAAATGCAGAAGACACACAGTAGAAGACATGGTGATCCACAGAATAACACAGCAAACTAATCATCATTTTATTCATGGGCAACAATGTGCCAGATGTGATGTCAAGCAGTGTGCTAACATCTCATCTAACCCTCAAAATAAGCTATAAAATTAGATGTCCCACTGTGGATTCAGAAGAGAAACCTGAGACTTAAGAAGGTCAGATAATTATGTCACACAGTAAATGTAGGGAACAGATGTAGACCTTGTTCTGCCTGACTGTAAAATCAAGCTCTTAACCTTCATAACTTTCTTATAAGGAACACATAGTTGCATCATTAATCACCTGTTAACTGCTAATGTTAATAACTCTGGCCCATTGCCTCTGTAAATATAACAGAATGAAACATGGCCCCATCCTGTGTAATTTGTGTGTTCCTTTCAGTCTCTGCAGCTGAGAGAGGAGTTTTTTAATGGATGAATCATATATATCTTAATAGTTCAGACTCTCCACATTGCTTAAATTCCCTCTCATCCCTGCAAGCTTCTCGCATCATACCAACATGGAAGTCACCACAGCATGACTGCTGATGGATGATTAAGTGTTCTGTACTTATCAACAATACTAAGACCAGCAATACAAAAGACTAACCAAAAGACAAATTTAGTGCAAGCTTTGCTTTTTATTGCTGTCGTTAAGTGCTATCGAGTTGGTTCCAACTCACAGTGACCATGCACACAACAGAAGAAACACTGCCCAATCTTGTGCCATGTCCACCATCATTTTTCTGTTTACACCCATTGTTGTGACCACTGTGTCAGTCCCTCTTGCTGAGGGACATCCTCTTTATTGTTGACCCTCTGCTCTACCAAGAATGATGTCCTTCTCCAGGGACTGATCCCACCTGACTACATGTCCAAAATGTGTACTGATGGCAGGTTTGCCATCATTGCTTCCAAGGAGCACTCTGGTTGTATTTCTTCTAGAACAGATGTGCTTGTTCTTTTGGTGGTCCCTGGGACATTCAATATTCTTCTCCAACCTCACAATTCAAAATATCAATTCTCCTTCTGTCTTCCTTGTCCATTGTCTAGCTTTCACATGCATGCACGTGATGCAATTGAAAATATCATGGCTTGCTCCTGGGAGACAGTGAAGCCAACTGGCATGAGTAGCCTATTGCTAAGAGAGTCTTTTGCATCCTATTTTGATGAGTGGCATCTGGGATCTTAAAAGCTAGCAAGTTGCCATCTGAAGTACACCAAATGGTCTCAACTTATCTGGAACAGATGATCACCAAAAGCAACAAAGAGATGAGGAAAAGAGCCCAGGAGGCAGAAGGATCCATGTAAATGAGTGACTGTATCAATATGTGACCAAAGAACCAGATGATGTCTGGCTGTGATCAAAGACAGCTACGATGGGGCGCACAATGTTGAGTCCTTATGACAACATGAAAAAAGAGGCGTGCAGCTCAAGAACCAACTAAAAACCACAGTTGATGGTCTGACAGCCTGGGAGTTCCCCTGGGAAAGTGGCTCCTAGACCTCCTGCTACCCCTGACCAGAAAACACTACCGAGACCGATTCTTTGGACAATAATGGAGTGGACTCGCAGACACAGTGTAACCATGTGGTATGTGTACTTCATGGTTCTATGCACTTGTAGGAGAGGGTGGAGAGGATGGAGAGGAGGGGACAGGAGATTGTTAAGAGGATATGACACATACAGAACAAAAAGGAGTAGTGTGTTGTCAACAGGTAAACAGAGAAAAACTACAAAAAATTTCTTTGCAATTCTCTAAATAGTGATTTTTATATGCTTGTCAGTAACTATAAAAATAATGCAGTGTATCTATAAGGTGCTGTCCTACTGGCCTCTTACCAGAAGGGGGAGGAGAGGGTGGGAGAGGAGATGACAGGAGATTGTTGAGAGGACATGACATGTATAGCGTAGAAAAAGAACAGTGTACTGTCACTGGGCAAGGAGAGCAGAAGCTACGGATAGGCGGGCATGCAAGTTTAACTTGAGTTGTATACTTTCACTCGATCACAATAAAAATAGTAATAATAATAATGCAATATAACAACAACAAAAAAAACCTTTGGCATTCAGTCAATTCAGATTTATTGCAACCCTATAGAATAGAGCATAGAGTATAGAACTGCCCTCATAAGGTTCCAAGTAGTGAATGGTGGATTCTAACTGCTAGCCTTTTGGTTAGCAGCTGAACACTTAACTACTACACCACCAGGGCCTAGTGTGTTTAAAAAAAAAAAATGTAAATTTTCGTAGAATGTATGTGTGAGGGAGCCTTGGTGTTGCCGTTGGGTTAAGAGACACAACAGTCTATGACTGTTAACTAAAGAAAAAATGGTCACAGTAGAATCTACCAGCCCCTCCTTGGAAACTATATGGGACAGTTCTACTCTGTTCTATAGGGTCACTGTGAGTATGAACTGACTCAAAGTCATTGAGTTTGGCTTGGTTTTGCTTGGTTAGACTTATGATACAATCAAAAGGTAGTCTGTTAACATTTCTTCAGCTTACTGTTTATTTATTTTACAAAAATGCATAAATTCTCAGTCATGCAAACATTAGAAAATTTATATGAGACTGATGTTTCTTCTGTTTATGTGGAATTTCTCATATAGCTTCATGCCCTGTTTTAGAAAAGTTACATATGTAGAGCTATTTAATCATATCTTCTGGCATCACATAACCTGATTCCAGGAGACAGAAATAACATACTTAAGTCAAAGTTAAAACTATAGATGTTATCTCTGCTCTATCAGACTCCGTAACTGTTTTACGTGTTAAAAAACAGCCAACTGAAATAAGTAGAACCTCTCTTGGTAATACTATCAATAATTTTTGGTAACAATGACTAAACAGAAAACAGGGCTGTGTCACCTTAGGAAATCACAGCAGTTGCTGTTTGAGAAAGGTTCCTGATTTACGAGACAGTGTGAGTGCAAGTATTCTAGGAATTCAGTCCAATTAATCTTTATTAGTATAAGAATTTTTCCTCATTAGTTTAGAGAGAGGCAACGGGAAGCGCAGTAGGTCATGCCCGTCTGCATTTGGCTGCAATAATGACTGCAGGTGGAGGGTCAGCTTCCCTGGAGATACGCATGTAGAGAGTTCAAAGCTGTCTGACCCCTGGTTGCAAATGGGTTGTAATTACTGATCCTTGTAATTTCTACTTGGCGTTACTAGTACATACCGATGTATTAACGAGGTACAACAGGAAGAATTCTGTTATTTATTTATTTCTGCAAGAGAGAAGATGAATGTTATCTATCATATACAAATCATGGTAGGTTACTTAAGCTATAATTTGTTTAAGCTATTTTTATGACTAAAACTGATTACATTTTCCTGAAATATTATTTTTCTTTATTCTCATGCTTAGAGAACTTAATATTTGGATGTGGAAATTGGATTACCTTAATGCTTAAGAACCATCCATATGACTAGAATAAAGAACTTCGTTTTGCTGTGAATTAAATCACTTTTAATTAACTTTATACTACAGAGGTAAGTCTTAATGATTTTGATTATTAAAAATAATCTAGATAATCTTCAAAGAGTGAAAATTTCCCACCACTACGGTTATCCAATGAAAGGTGTCTTAGACAGCAAAGGCAAATCCACGAGTGATGCCTTAACAATCTTTTGACCCACGGTATTGTTAAGCTATGTTTGAAGACCATTCCCTGAGATAGAAAGGTTGGAACTGAAAACATATGGCTCTAAAAAAGTATGCTAAATGGTATTTATGAAGAAAGTTTACCATGAAGAAGAAAATAAACAAGACGGCCATTAGCATTCCTGACTCTAAAGAAAAACCAGTGCCATCCATCATATTGTAATAATGTTTGCATCACCCAGCGGTTTTCAAATAAGCCTCAGAGTGAGATGAGTCCTCTAAGAGATGGCTTGTTCTCAGTTATCTCTGAATTTTGTCCTTTGCATCCGGTAAACTTCACACTGTTGTTGAATTGTTACAAATTCATTTTGCTACTTGTGTCAAATTTCTTTCTTACTTGCATTTAAAGTATCTACTGTTGAATTTTCTAGTCAAATGTCACACATACCAACCTTTTTAATCTGAGTCTAAAATCTTTGTATTCTAGTCTTAGTATATAAAATGTGTGTGCCTGTATGTGTGTACGTGTCTGACAGTGATTCATGTTTTATGTGGTAAATATCATCTAGTAAGAGCAAAATGTTCTAGTGCATAAAGTTTACTAGTATTTAAAGTTTATTTCTTTTTATGTCTTTCTGAATTTATATATTTTTTTTCTTAAAACTGATTAAACACATTTTCAAGACAACACTATATTTCCTGGTTGCAAAACTAATTTATCAATCTAAGCATAGTTTTCCTGTGTTTCTGTTCCTATAGGCTTGACAGTTGGGTGGCTATTTCTTGTATTGTATGCGCTTTTCGAAGAGCAGGATAATGCTGTTAAATTGAAATGAAAGGACCTAAGGCATGAGGAGACTTTGAAAGTAATTCTAATGCAATTGTTTATATAGTCAAATTCCAGCATCAGGGCCTCATCACATTTGGGTAAACCAATTCCTTGTAACTTTTTTTCACCTTAAATTGAACTGATATTGAACCGATGATATGTAATTTTGATTTTTCTTTTCTCTACGATAAAAGAAGCTCTATCTTCCTGCCATTTCTCGTGTAAAAGGCCAGTCTCCTGCTCATTTTGATAAAATTTTCAGACACATTTCAGTTTTTACTGCTCTTAAAGTCTAGTCCCAGGAGAGAACCCAACCTGCTAATGTGGTGAGGTAATAACATTCCTTAGTAGAAAGAATTTAAAAAACAAGACAGAAAACAAATACCAAGTTCCTTTTCATACACTGGCAGTGACGGGTTGAATTTAACATGTTTAACACTGTTGTTCCATCCCAGCCTCCAGTTCATCTGTTAATTGGGGCAATGAATTCTCAAAGAGAAATAGTCCTCTTGCCCATTTCTTCATTTTGATCACCACTGTGCTATTTGTGTGGGAGTCCCTGGGTGGTACAAACAATTAGGTGTCCAACTCCTAACCTAAAGGTCTGAGATTTGCTTCTATCCAGAGGTATCAAGAGAGAAAGGTCTGGCAATTTGCCTCCAAAAAATCAGCGATTGAAATCCCTATAGAGCATGCCTCTACTTTGACACACGTGAAGTTGTTATGAGTTGGACTCAACTCTATGGTGACTGTTTCTTTGTAGCGCCCCGCTATAGCTCAGACCTCTGCCATTTCTTTTATTATTGTGATGATGGTGATTAAGTGAAAGTATACAATCCAAATCAATTTTGCATGGCTGCCTCTGCAACTGTACCTGTTCTCCTCACCCAGTGACAGCACACTCCTCCTTTTCACTCTGCTTCACTTTTGCATGCCCACCTATCTGAACCTCTACCTGCACTCCTCTCCTGTGACAGCACACTCCGCCTCTTCACTCTTTACTTCCGGTATCCTCTTAATGAACACCTATCCCCTTCTCTCCACTCTCTTCTCTCATCTAGAAAGAAACCAGTAAAACAGCGTCCTATAAATATATAAAACCATAAAGTACACATGCCACGTGCTCACACTGTATCTCTGAATCTATTACATTCTTATCTGAGGAGTTGACCTCAGTATTGGTTTCAGGTGTGGACCAGCAGCAAGTCCAGGGACCACGTTCCCCAGAGGACCCTAAAGGCTGTTGGACCATCAATTCTGTTTCTTTTAGTAGAGTTCTTGAACTGCACTCCTTTTTCTCATGCTGCATCAGGGACTCCAAATAGTGTTCCCCATCACGGTTTCCTCTGGTGGTGGCTGAGAACCGTCTAGTTCTTCTGGTCTCATGTAGTATTCCATTCATGTGTGTCTTGTCTCCAGGGCTCATTTTTCCTCATGTCTTTGATGATTTTGGTCACCATCTATTGATGTTTCTCAGATGGCAGCTTGCTAGCTTTTAAGATCCCAGATACGCTCACCAATATGGGGTGCAGAAGACTGTCTTAGCAAAAGTCTAGTTATGATTTGGATTTCTCCGATAGCTAGTGACTGTGAGATTTTCTTACGTGTCTTTTGGCTGCCTAGATGTCCTCTTTAGTGAAGTGTCTTTCTATCTCCTTTGCCCATCGCTTAATTGTGCTATTTACCTTTTTCTCGTTAATATTTTGCAGTACTTTGTAGATCATGGAAAGCAGATGTCAGTCTGACATGTAGTTGCCAAATATTTTTCCCATTCTATCAGTGGTCTTTCAATTCTTTTGATAAGGTCTTTGGATGAGCACAAGCGTTTGATTCTTAGTAGTTCCCATTTATCTACTTTGTCTGCTGTTGTAGGTACGTTATTGGTCAGATTCTGTAGGCTAAGCCGTGTATTAGGACATCCATTGTTGTCCCTGTTTTTTGTTGCATGATCTTTATCATCTTAGGTTTGATATTTAGGTCCTTGATCCATTTTCAGTTAGTTTCTGTGTAAGATGTGAGATGTGGGTCTTATTTCAGTTTTTTGCAGATAACACCATTTGTTACAGAGACTATTTTTAACCCAGTTTATAACTTTTGGCCCTTTGTCGAATATCAACTGTTCACAGGAGGATGGCGATATTCCTGGTCTATATTCCATTGGTCTGTATGTCTACCAGTACCAAACTGTTTTCACTACTGTAGTGGTGTAATCGTTCCTAAGGCTGGGTAGTGTGAGATCTCTCACTGTGTTTCTCTTCTTCAGTAGTGCATCACTTATTTGAAGTTTCTTCCCTTTCCCAACAAAGGTGGTATTTGTTTTTCCATCCCTTTAAAAAAAGGACACTGGAATTTGTATTGAGATTGCACTGTATATGTAAATTGCTTTGGGTAAAATAGACATTTTCACAATGTTAAGTCTTCCTAACCATGAGCAAGGTAGACTTCTCTACTTATGTAAGTCCCTTTCGCTCTTGCAGTAGGCTCTTGTAGTTTTCTCTGTATAGGTCTCTTATTTCTCTAGTTAGGTTTATTCCCAGGCATTTTACCTTCTCGTGGGCTATAGTAAATGGTATTGGTTCGGTAATCTCCTCTTTGATGATCTCTTTGTTGGCTTAAAGGAATTCTACTGATTCACTTATGTTTATCTTACGTCCTGATACTTTGCTTAACTCTTCTACTAGTTCCAGTAGTTTATGAATTCTTTAGTGTTTCTATGTATTCAATCATATCATCTGCAAACAGGGAGAGTTTTGCTTCTTCTTTACTGATGCAGATGTCTTTTATTTCTTTGTCTTCTGCACTTGCACTGGCCGGAACCTCTAGTGTAATGTTGAATAGAAGTGGTGACAGTGGACATCCTTGTCTAGATCTCATCCTCTCTGGGTAGTCTTTCAGTCTCTCTCCATTCAGGATGATGTTGGCAGTTGACTGTGCGTAGAGCTCCTTATTGCAAGCAGGAACTTCCCTTCTATTCCTATTTTGCTCAGTTTTTAGCACAAATGTGTATTGGACTTTGTCAAATGTCTTTGTGGGATCGCTACTGTTTTGTACCTGGCATGATGCGTCAGCCACCTAAGGGACGATGCTTCCTCAACCACAGCCCTTTCTACTGCTTGCATCATCAACACGGTGGTCAGAATAATCTCCGTGAAGCAGAAATCTGATGGCCCTTCCGAACTACCATGTAGCCAACACATGTCTTCTGATTTATTCACATACCCAAATCCTACAAACAGCTGTTCAAGGTGACTGCAGTCCTCATTTTACAGATGATGTCACCAAGATTTGGAAAGGACAGTTGAAGTCCCCAACGTTGCAGATCTAGTAGAAGGAGACGGCATTTCAACGGAAAGTCTATGGGATTGAAGCATCCATAACGCAACATGTCACTTTCCAGCTTCACCCCCTACCACCCATTTTCCAGGAGTTTCCTCAACCTGTTCTCTCTCACGTCTCCTTTCTGCCTGATGGTGGTGCCCGTTCTTCATCCTTGTTTAATAATTATGTTAAAACACAATAATGGTGAAAACGACAATAGCGTTGTTGACACTGCCAAGGCCAATCCACATTCACTGTCAGCTGTGGAAAATCAGTTCAATCATTACTTCCCCTGAGCAACTTCCCTGATTCCTTCTCTCCATCTCACATCTCATGCAGAGATGAGTATGCTCTCCTCTGTTCAACTGCAGATCTTTGTTCAGATTTCTATCATAATAAGAGGGTTATAATCACAGATGCGCAGTAGTTTCATCCTCCAGACTGTGAAAGCAGTCTGCTTGATTCTACTTGTTTAACCTTATCACTAGTGTTCATAGCTAGCATGTAGCAGACTTGCTTTAGTTACTTAGTAAAATTGATTCTTGGCTGAAATCTGATAAATACTATTCTAAGAAAAAGATAGCATTCACTAAGTGCTTATTATGTGGCCAGGAACTATTTGGCAAGAACTGTGAATAGCTTGTGACTTTATTCCACTACCAAGCTAACAAGTTACCCTGCCATGGCTTCATTGATGCTGCCAGAAGACAGGCTTCTGGATAAAAGACAAAGAGCTGTATTACTCAAGGAACAACAGGCAGCATCAGCTTCAAGTTCTCATTACTTCCCTTATCCCCAGGGCCCAAGGGTACAATATGTAGGAGGAGCCACGTGAATGTTGCACACACAGTGAGTTTGTGCTACAACTGAGGAGCCTCAAGTTTAGGAGTCCCCAGTCTTTTAAAGGGGGGTTTCTAGCAGATCTACCAACCTTTGTCCTAGAGGAAGACATCATCTATACTTTCCTGACCTCTGCCCTGATGGCAGACCTTATCTCTCTCCTCCAAACCTGTTTCATATGCAAGCATCTTTGAAAAGATAAACCACAAAAAATGTTGTGCACGAAGAAGGGCAGGGAGAATCGTCTTCTAACAGTAAGTGATATATGTCTATTACTTCACTTACTCCTTATTTCAACTTTAATTTTATCCACCTTTGGAAACCCTGGTGGTATAGTGGTTAAGTGCTATGGCTGCTAACCAAAAGATTAGCTATCAAATTCACCAGGCACTCCTTGGAAACACGATGAGACAGTTCTACTCTGTCTACAGGGTCACTATGAATCAGATTTGACTCAGTGGCAGTGGGTTTTGGGTTTTCTAGAGAAGCAAACTAAGGTAATTGTCCTAGGTCATAGATACCAAAGTAAATGACACCTAGTGACTAGCCCTGTGTCTTTTGCTTACTGCTTTTTTGGAGGTT
The DNA here is from genome assembly GCA_028571685.1 of Heterohyrax brucei. Taxonomy (NCBI): domain Eukaryota; kingdom Metazoa; phylum Chordata; class Mammalia; order Hyracoidea; family Procaviidae; genus Heterohyrax; species Heterohyrax brucei. Next base: position 96,026,383 of record CM053146.1, read on the forward strand.
TCAGAAAATCTTAGGCCTGTATCTCACAGTTTTTTATTTAATGAGTGCTTACTGTTCGCTAGGAACTATTTCATGTAATTTTATCTTATTTATCGCAATTCTAAAGAATATATAGTATAGGAATAAAAAGCATGCCCATTTCATTGAGTAGTGTAAATGTTAAGTGAGTTGATAACAGGAAAACACTTCCCACAGTGTCTGGCATATTTTAAGTGCTCAGTAAATAGTAGATACCGTTTTTATAGATGGTTAAACATGGCAAAAAAAGATTAGATGCTGCAGCTTAGAAAATTAGTGGTAACAAAGCTGAAATCTGAATAGAAGATATCTGACACCAGGGCCAACTCTCCTCAACACCACAACGTAATTGTTACACTTGCTCAGGCTCCTCCTCGTGTTGCCTCGTACCCTGTCTTCTCCTCTAGGATGCTTGATTCCCTTGACGTCCCTTTGATTCTGGCTCTAATTCTCTTTCATTCTTGACTCTTTTCTATCTTTCCATTGATTCTAGAATCCTGTTGCTTCTCCTGAAGTTAGAGGCTCAGCCTCCACCAATACTCTCATACCCACTGGGCATCTGCAGGGAGGCAGATATGGTGGGTCACTTGCACAGTATGAAACAAACTGGTTGTGTCCACAACAGCATCTTAATGAAATAGATGGACAGAACAGGATAGATCACAATAAAAGCTGTCAGAACGCATCCTACCTGATAAAAATTAACTGTGTGTGAGTGGGGGAGGGAGTGCAAGTGTGTGTGTACACGCGCTGGATCTCATTGTGAAATGTATTTTTTATTGTGAGTCATTATGAAAGATGTGACAGACATTTCTTTAGTGAAATTATACACTTGGCAGTGTGCTTATTCATAAAACTTAGTCACTCTGGAGTCTGAACATCTGGTCTAAATTTATTTTTATCATTCTGTCTTTTTAAATTCTTTTCAGGGACAGGTAGGCAATTTGCCATCAATTGTTGAAACCACATTACTATAACCTAAGTTTTATTTTCTCCCAATATTGTTTCCCAGGAGCAAATTATCCAGTGAACAGGAAGTACAAGAGAGTTGTTTGCAGATACTGATGTCCATAAAAGCTAAAAAAAAAAAAAAATAATAATATATCCTCTTTTATTTTCCTAGAGATAAAATGTTCAAGCTAATTAAAAAGTCTTTTTTTAGGAAGACCATTTCTCTCTGATCCATGTTGTTCACACACTGTCTGTTTCTTAACTAATTTCCCTGTAATTTCTTCATAGACTAGGATCTGTATTTCAAGGACATTTTCTTAATTCTTATCAGAAATCAATTGGAAATGATTTATTAGTCTATCATTTATCTGATTTTTCAATGTCAGTGTTCCCTTAGGTGGAGTACTCGTATCCTCCAAACCAACATCTACCTCAAAGAATACAAGAGATTCCACAATGGTCCATGTTATGATGCTTACAGTCTAGAGCTCACAAAATAAATGAGGCTCAGTAATAGTTAAGACTTGTATACTTAAGTGACAACAACAGTAGCATAGCATGTAATCACCAAGCAATTGTTTTCAACTACATTTTCTACTAGCTTTGGACATATTATTTAAGGACATATCATTGTCCTGCTGATGTCTACAAATATTTTATTAACATACAGAGCTACCACTTGAAAAATAAGCTGGAATGATCAGCCTATATAAGTATGGGTTATGCCTCGCCATAAAGAAAATAAAAATTCTCACAACTGGACCAATCAGCAACATCATGATGAAGGAGGAAAAGACTGATGCTGTTAAGAATTTCAATTTTACTTGGATTCATAGTCAACAACTGTGGAAGCATCAGTCAAGAAAAAAAATGACAGATTTTGTTGGGTAAATAAGCAGCAAAAAAAAAAAAATCTCTTTAAAGTGTAAATAAAAAACTAAAGATGTCTCATGAAAGGCTGAGGTGTGCCTGATCCAATCCATAATACTTTCAATCTCCTCATATGCATGAAAAAGTTGGACAGTAAATACACAAAATATATTTTGTATACTCAAAATATACCAAATATTGATGCCTAAAAGTTATGGTGTTGGCAAGGAACACTGAATATAGTGTAGACTGCCAGAAGAACAAAGACACCTGTCTTGGAAGAAGTACAACCAGAGTGTTCCTTGGAAGTGAGGTCGGAAAGATTCATCTCATATACTTTGGACTATTCCTTGGAGAAGGACGTGCTTGGCTTAAAGAGTTGGATTGACACAGTGACTGCAACAGTGGGCTCAAACACAACGAATATTGTGAGAGTGGTGAAGGACTGGGCAGTGTTTAGTTCTGTTGTATATAGGATTGCTATGAGTCAGAACTGACTCTACAGCAACTAAAACAACAGTGATTCTTCTTCCAATTTTAGGCCTCATTCTTCTTTACGTAGTCCAGCTTCCTGGATTATCTGCAGCACAAAGACTGAATAAGTATGATGAAAGGATACACATACCTTTTCTGATTTTAAACAGTGCAGTGTTCTCTTGTTCTGTACGAACAACCATATCAGTCTACATACAGGTTCATCATGAGTACAATTAGGTGTTTTAGAATTTCCATTCTTCTTACGGTTATCTATAATTTATTATGATCTACTTACTGCTTTCAATGCCTTTGCATAGTCAATAAAACATTGATAAACACTTTTCTGGTATTCTGTGCTGTCACTCAGCATCCATCTGAAATCAGCAGTGATCCTTATGATTCCACGTCTTCCTTGGAATCTGACTTGAACTTATGACAGTACCATCTCAAAGTACTGCAACAACTTTTTTTTATTATCTTCAGCAATATTTTATTTGTATGTGGTATTAATATGTGTGTGGTAATTTCTGCATTCTTTTGGATAATCTTTCTTTGGAATAGGCATAAATATGAATCTCTTCTAGTTGGTTGGCCCAGTAGGTGTCTTTCAAACTTGTTGGCATAACCAAGTGAACATTTCCAGCGTTGCATTCACGTGTTTAAACATCTTAATTGGTATTCTGGTAGTTTGTCTGGAGTCTTGTTTGTTGCAAAAAAACTTCAGTGCAGCTTGGATTTCCTCATTTAATACAATAGATTCTTGATCATATTTTTCTTCTTGAAATGGTTGAATGTTGACCAGTTCTTTTTGGTACAGTAACTCCGTGTACTCCTTCTAATTTTTTTTTAATTACTAAGTGAAAAGTATATGGTACAAATCAATTTTGCATGGCTGCCTCTGCAACTGTACCAGCTCTCCTCACCCAGTGACAGCACACTCCTCCTTTTCACTCTACTTCCAATATCCATTTAACAAACCCCTGTCACCTCCTCTCCACACTCTTGTTTCCCATCTCGAAAGAAACCAGTAGGACGGCCTCTCACATGTGTATAAAACCATAAAGTACACATACCACATGTTCACTCGGTGTCCCCAAGTCCAGCCCATTCTTTATCTGAAGGGTTGACCTCAGTACGGGTTTTAGGTCTGAGCTAGCAGCAAGTCTGGAGACCATGTTCCTAGGGCCACTCCAGGCTGTCGGACCATCAGTTCAGATCTTTTAATAGAATTCTTGATCTGCACACCTATTTTTCTCATGCTGTGTCAGGAGCTCTACACCGGGTTGCCTGTCAGGGCTGTCTGGTGGAGGCTGGGCACCATCTGGTTCTTCTGGTCTCATGTTGTTGCAGACTCCCAATCATATGGGTCCTTCTGGTTCCTGGGCTTATTTTTCCTCATGGGTCTGATGTTTCCAGTTTTCATTTGTTTCATGTGGGTTGGAACCAATGGACGTTCCTCAGATTACAGCCTGCTGGCTTCTAAGACCCAGACCACTTGCCAGAAGACTCTCTTAGCAAAAGACAAGTTACACCAATTAACTTCCATGTCCCCCTAGAACCATGGGCCCCAGACTCCTTTCCCTCCTACTCTGTCCTTTGAAATGTTGGGTTGGATTCAGAAAACTTTGTAGCTATGTTGTAGTCCAATTATGCTGACCTGGCTTCTAATGTGTGCTTGTCACTCCCTTCTCATGACCAAATTTCTATGGACTATCAAACCTATGAACAACCCTGTCCCTCACTCCCCACTCTTGTAGCCATCAAAGAGTCTTTTATTCTGTGCGTATGTCCTTTTTAAAGTCCTTCTAATAGTGGCCTCATATACTATTTGTCCTTCTGCAGCTGATTGACTTCATTCAGCATGTCTTCTAGTTGATACCAGGTTATGAGATGTTTCCTAAAATCATCATTGTTCTTTATCATTGCATAGTGTTCCATCGTGTGTACATACCACAGTTTGTTTACCCATTCATTTGGTGATGAGCACCTAGGGGAGTTCCATCTTTTTGCTACTGTCGACAGTGCTTCAATAAACATTTGTGTGCATGTGTCTGTTCCTGTAACAGCCCTTATTTCTGTAGCTATATTCCAAGCAGTGAGATTGTGGGACCATAAGGTGTTTCTATTTCTAGTTTTTTGAGAAAGTGCCAAATTGCTTGCCAAATAGGTTGTATCATTTTTTGTTCCCACCAGCAGTATAGGAGAGTTCCAGTCTATCCACAGCTTCTCCAGATTTGTAGTTTTGTGTTTTATGGATTATTGCCAGCCTTGCTGGGGTGAGACAGTATCTCATTGTAGTTTGATTAGATTTCTCTAATAGCTAATGACCGTGAGCATTTCCTCATTTGTCTTTTGGCTGCCTGGATATTTTCTTTGATGAAGTGACTTTCCATCTCCTTTGCCCACTGTTTAATTGGGTTATTTGTCATCTTCTTGCTGATATTTAGCAGTACCTTGCAGATTATGGGAAATAGACATTGATCTGATATGCAATTGGCACATATTTTTTTGCATTCTGTAGGAAGTCTTTTAACTCTTTTGATAAAGTCTTTGGATGAGCATTGTGTTTGATTTCTACTAGTTCCCATTTATTTATTTTCTCTTCTGTTGTTTGTTCATTTTTAGTAAGATTTCTGTAGTCTGTCTGATCTGTGTGTTAGAACTTCCATTCTTGTCCCTAGTTTTTCTTCCATAATCTTAATCATTTTAGAGTTGATGTTTAAGTCTTTGATCCATTTTGAGTTAGTTTTGTGTCAGGTGTGAAATGTGGGCCTTGTTTCAGTTTTTTGCTGATGGATATCCAATTTTGCCAAGATCAATTGTTAAAGAGACTGTTTTTACCATAGTTTACAACCTTTGGGTCTTTGTCAAGTATCAACTGTTCATAGGAGGGTGGTGGTATTCCTGGCTTCTCTATCCCTTTCCATCGGTTTATATGTCTGTTTTTATAAGAGTAACAGGCTGTTTTGAGCCCATAGCAGTGTAGTAGATTCTAAGGTCAGGTAGTGTGAATCCTCTCACTGTGTCCCTCTTCTTCAGAAGGGTTTTACTTACCTGCAATTTTTCCCTTTCCAAACGAAGTCAGTGATTTGTTTCTGCATCTCATTAAAAAATCACATTGGAATTTATACTGGGATTACATTGTATATGTAGATCACTTTCTTAATCTTCTTCCTTTTTTTTTTTTTTTAAATGCTTACTGCATCATTCAATATTATGCCCATGGCATCCTTCGGTATTACAACCCAAGACTCAAAAGTTTTTTCAGTTCTTTTACCTTGACAAATGCAAGATATGTTCCTCTCTTTTGGTTTTCTGACTTGATCTTTGTGTATTTAGTTGTAATACTTCATCTTCTTGAGCTGACCCTTGAAATTTTCTGCTCTGCTCTTTTACTTCATTGTTCATGTTCCCTTTAGCTATTCTATGCTCAGGAGCAAATTCCAGTGTCTTTTGACAGTCATTCTTTTTTTCTTGACTTTTTACGACCTTTTGCTTTCTTCACACATGATGTCCTTCAAGTCGTGCTTCAGATCTGTTCTTGATCAAGACATACATACTCAAGTTGTACTTTCACTCCTGTGAACTTTTTTAATTTTCTTCAGCTTCAATGTGAATTTATTTATGGACAGGTGATGATCTGTTCTGCAGCCAGTCATTGATCTCGTTCTGACCGGTGATATTGAGGTTATCCACTGTCTCTGTCCACATACGTAGGAGATTTGATTCCTGTGTATTCCAGTAGGTGAGGTCTGTATGTTCAGTTACCACCAACATTGCAAATAACTTTTGCAATGATATTGGTCTTCCAATATGATATTGGTCTTCCAAAATTCTCATGCAATGTCCAGTGTTCATTCTATCACCAAGGCTATATTTTCCAACTACTTTCTTTCTTCTGTGTTTGTAACTTCTACATTCCAATATCCAGTAATTAGCAATACTCTTGATTGTATGTTTGACCAATTTCAGATGGCAGACATTGATAAAAACCTGCAATTTCTTCATCTTTGGATCCAGTGGTTGATGCATAAATTTGAATAATAATTGTACTAATTGGCTTTCCTTATAGGTGTATGGATATTATCCTATCATGGACATCATAGATCTTGAATTGTTCTTTTGATAATGACTAGGATGCCATTCCTCCTCAATTTGTCATTCTGGTGGAACTAGACCGTTTGATTGTTCCATTCAAAATGCCTAATACAAGTTCATTTCAAGTCATTAATGTCTAAGATATCACTCTTTATGTGTTTCATTTCATTTTTGATGACTTCCAACTTTCCTAGATTTATACTTTGTACATCCCACATTCCACTTATTAGTGGATGTTTGTAACTGTTTCTTCTCATTTTAAACTATGAAGCATGAGCAAATGAAGGTCCTGAAGGATTGACTCCACTCACATCCATTAAGTGCAAGTTAACGATCTGAGGAAGTAGCTTTTCCTGAACCATCTGAGCACCTTCTTACCTGAGGGCTTCATCTTCACCAACATATCAGAAAATGTTCTACTGCTATTCATACTGTGTTCACTGATCAGGTTTTTTTTACCTCTTCTGTCTTAGCTAAGAAGTTCCACCCAAACTTGTCCACCGTAACTGATCCTGCTGGTGTATGAGATGTTAGGGTTACATCTTCCAGCATCATAGCAGAATGCAAGCCGCCACGGGGTAATGAGCTGGCAGACAGGTGGTGGAAAATGAGGATATTAACTTTAACTACAAATCAAGTGGAAAGCAAACTAGGAAATAATAGAGACAAAACCTTCCAAAGTTTTACATGTTGGAATTTAATATAACCCTTTATTTTAGTATCATAGAAGCATTCAAGAGAAGTAAAATGTTGACTCGGAAACACAATCATTACAATTAAAATATTCAAACAATTTAATTAACAAAGTATAAAATAGGCAGGAAACCTGGTGATGTAGTGCTTAAGTGCTATGTTAGCTAAAAGGTCAGCAGTTCGAATTTGCCAGACGTTCCTTGGAAACTCTATGGGGCAATTTTACTCTGTCCTATAGGGTCCCTATGAGTTGGCATCCACTCGATGGCACTAGATTATAAAATATGCAAAGTAAAAAACTAATCATTGCCAAAAAACAAAGCAAGAAAAAGAAAACAGTCTATATATTGTCTAATTGTAAATCTATTCATTAAAAAAAAAAAAAAAACTCTTCTTCCTTTTCAAACAAGCACTTTTTGTTCATTGTATTGGTAGCTGTAATCTATTGAACACTCAGAATTTACCAGACTTATTTTCTGGAGAGCCAGAAAGTTTTTCTCAAGGGAAAAATTGCTAGACAGTCTTCATCCTTACTCAGTTCCGGGTGTAAGTGGAAAAAAGCTGCTGTAGTTCTCTCAACACAGTCAGCCGTCCAGAATATACACTACACACAAATATCTGAATTTTCTGGCACAAACCAATCTTTCCAGGTTATATTCTCTGGATTCCTTCCCTCCTCTCTAGCTGTAAATCACTTTCATTACCTGTTTACTACCTCTAAAATGTCATCTCGATGGCACCTAACGACAAAATGTTGACATTCCCTCCTACTCTTTCTCCTCACTCTTCGTTTTTCTTCCCCCAGCAACACCACACGGTCAGTATTATCATCTTGTACAATCCAACTCTCTATCAAGATTTTACTCAACACAAACTTTGCACAACAACCTTTTGGCTTTCTCAAGTTATATATAAATCACTGCCAAGTTCACTGAACTATCTTTGTGCATTTCTTAAGAGCCAATGTTTTGCTGTTTAATATTTTTTACTTCTTAATGACACAGACAATAAGGCTTAAATGAGATGCTGCATATAAAAATGCTTATCTCTGGCTGAAACTTAGTAGATTTGTGATAAATATTACTTATTATTAATATGGTTATTATATCTAGAGTCATCTTTAATTCTCTGCTCTACTGTGCATGGTTGGTCCTTAATACACATTTTTAGGAGATATTACATTTTAGTTATCTAGTGCTGCTATCACAGAAATACCACAAGTGGATGGCTTTAACAAACAGACATTTATTCTCTCACAGTCTAGGAGGTCAGAAGTCCAAAGTCAGGGTGTTGCATCAAGGGGAAGGTTTTTCTGTCTGTTGTTAATTTTCCCCGTGGTTTAGGAGTTTCTCAGAATGGAGATCCTGGGTCCAAGAGACATTCTCTATTCTCAGTTCATCTTTCTTGGTGGTGATAGTCCCTCTTTCTCTTCTTCTCTCCACTTTCATCTCTTGCAAGACAAAAAGTAATATAGGCCAGACCCCAGGGAAACTCCCCCTACATCAAATCAAGGCTGTGACCTGAGTTAGGGTGTTGCATCCTACCCTAATTCTGTTTAATATAACTTAATCTTGCCTTATTAACTGCAGGTAGGGATTAGGATTTACATCACATAAGCCAGTTACTTAAGAATATAAAATGGAGATGATCACAGGACACTGGTGATTATGGCCTAGCCAAATTGATCTCTATTTTGGGGGAGTCACAATTCCATCTATGACATGTTACATGGCTGTATCTCTTGCCTAGGAACACAAGTAGGAAAAAGTAATGCTTTTATTTATTCTATTATTTCAAAATTTCCTTTTCATCCAGTAACTGACATGCATTTTCAGTCAAACTAAATTTTTTGATTGTTTCCTGAAGGCTATATTAAATTTCAAAATGTTTATACAATGTTGGTGCACTCATTGGTGGGGGTGGAGGCAATCTGATCACAAGTATTGTGATTGTTCATATTTATAATGAAGACATGACTTTATGCCCAATCTAGTCTTCAGTTTTCGGTACATTCTTACCCTGCTTTAGGCTTGGGGCCCAGTCTAAGTAATCTTGGATTAAGGGGTAAACACACACTGCTCTGGAAGCAGGTATATAGCAGATCTTCCTTCCAGATTAGACAATGTGAAAGATTTCTTTTCTTTTGTGCTCAAGCATGGAGGACCTCTACAGACTACTCCGTCTTGCAGTGGTGCTCCCTGTCCTCTCTGCTCTCAGAGTCTGTTCTCACCCCCACTAGAGTTTGGACCCTGGGATCTTTAGCTCAGGAACCCATAAGATTTCAAACTCTATTTCCTTTCTATCTCTCTTCACTTTGCAAAGCTTATTATATGTACTCGTTCAAGAGGCTGAGACATAGAACAAAGTAGTAGGAGTGAGACAAAAAGATTTATCTCACTCTGGATGCTTTCTCCTAATTGGTTAAATCTTCAGCCAATGTCTAGGCTTGTGATATTTCAGAGCAATTAATATTGCTCTTTTTGTTGGTGTTCTTCTGAGTCATGCTTTTTCAGAAGCAATGAAAGCAGAATGTTGAGCTGCAGGAATGTTACAGTAGTTGAGGAGGCAGGGGAACTGGTAAAATACATTAGCTAACATATTAAAGTAGTATCTTGCTACAAGTGACTGACTGCAACTATACTGATTTGTTTTCTTAACACTCCATTTGTCAATTCAATTATTGCCAAGTGCCAAGTGCCATCGAGTCGGATCTGACTCATGGCGACCCAATTATTAAGAGTTTGAAAATTATAGGGGAAATGAAGGATATCCTTCCCTATTTATATATTCCCTTTATAAAATATTATGTATGTGTTATCTTCCTTCTGTATATCATCAGATATGTCTTAAGGATTTTACTTCAAGACACATGATATAGTTTAAGCTTTTTGGAGAATCATTAGGAAAACTTAGTTATAGTGCAGGAAGAGAAACCAAAACAAAACCCACTGCCACTGAGTCTGAGTCAACTCTGACTCATAGCAACCCTACAGTATATATCAGTATAGAAATGCAAAATTAGTAGTAATTTTTTTCAAGATGATTTGCTGCAGGTTCATAGAGGTGGAAAATCTAATGCTTTGCCATAGAATCATATTCTTCTGAAGTCTATGAGAAAAGAGCTAAGATACTTGTTAGGGAGATTGACAAAAATAAGATGGGACCAAGGAAGGCAGAATTCAGGCAGTAAAGAGTGAGGTACTGAGGCAATACCCAGTGAGACAGAACATGGAGGCAGAACTCAATATTTTCTAAGAAGAAATTAACAGATCACAGAAGATTTAGGTGGAAAAATGCAGAAATAAAATGCATTTTACTATATATACTATTTGAAGCAAACTCAAATACTATTACAAACATCTCATTCAAATTGCAGGGAAGATAGACATTCATATTATCCAGTGTTATCACATAAGATACGTTAAATGCCATTGTTTTATATCTATGTTTAATGTGCTGGTTTTATTGTCTTATTTTGATGGATATAAATAATACATGGAATGCATAAATATAGGTTATTCTAGGCCATTTTCTCTAAGCACATTTTTTCCAAAGCAAAAACCAAAAAACCCTGAAGCTCATAACTGAAATCTTATTAACCAGGAGCATGATTTTAAGGTTCTATTTACAGGTGTGAGGAGGGATTGTTTTCAAGAACTGAACACAGTTAGAAACAAAGTCCGTTTCTGAGAACAAAGTGATATTTTATGCTACTATTCAGGTAATTAGAAACCCTGATGGTTCAGTGGTTAAGTGCTACATCTGCTAACCAAAAGGTCAGCAGTTCAAATCTGCCAGGCCCTTCTTGGAAATTCTGTGGGGCAGTTCTGCTCTATCCATAGGGTCTCTGAGTCAGAATCCTCTCCACAGCAGTGGGTTTGGTTTTATTCAGGTAAGATAATAAATTACATCACTGCTTTGTGCTTGACACCTCTTGTCTACATGTTGGCATAAGCATCTTATTTGCTATTTTGCCTGTTTACTTTTCTCTCTCTCTTTTTTAACTTTTGTATTTAAGGTCGTATAATATCCTCCTCTCAATATTTATGTCATCATTTAAAATAAGATTCTACAAACACAGTTTCTCTTAAATGTGTTATCAGCTTAAACCATTTCTTTGCCATCACTCAAACACAATCTTGCAATCTTTAAAGACAGGAATCTATCATCTGATTTAGAGGGTTAAGTAAATGAGGGAGGAGCAGTCAAAATAGTAAGATTTTTCATGACTTAATAGAACTAAATGGGTTTATGTAATACCCATAAACACTAAACTCTCACCTAAAGTTATATATCTCCATAGTTTATTTTCACTCTCTCTATTATTTAATAAATTCTATGATTTACTGAGAGCTTACTATGTGCCGAGTACTTTGTGTGCATTGTGTTACTTAATATTCACTGTTACTCCCAAATCACTGCTGATGTTGTGTGCTGTTTAGTCAATTCTGACTCATAGTGACCCCATGCGACAGAGTAGAGCTCCTCCACATCTCCACATGGTTTTCTTTGCTATAATCTTTATGGGAGCAGGTCACCAGGTCTTTCTCTTGCAGACACATTGGGTGGGTTTGAACTGCCAACCTTTAGGTTAGCGGGTCAGAGCTAAACCATAGTGCTACCAGGGCTCCTCCCCCCAAATTACTTTCATTATTTAAACTAAGGTACAAAGACTAGTATCTTGTCCAGTGTGATGCAGACAGGAAACTGGGGAGCAATAACATGGGCCTAGGTCTTTCTGACTACAGAAACTACATATTTCGACACTCTACAGCATTTTTTGTTTTGTGTTTTAGAGGTTTTCAGATTTTTTTTTTTTGGAAATCCTGGTGGTGTAGTGGTTAAGTGCTATGTCTACTAACCAAAAGGTCGGCAGTTCAAATCCACCAGGTGCTTCTTGGAAATCCCAAAGAGCAGTTCTGCTCTGTTCTATAGTGTCATTGTGAGTCAGAATTGACTCCGTAGCAGTGGGTTTGCTTTTTTTTTTTTTCAGTTTTAAGTGACAGTAATTCAAATAAGATCAGCTTTGGAAAATAAAGACTTAATAGCTCAAAGAAACATGCCACAATTACAGAAGAGGTGGAATTTACCTTAAAAACAAACAGATTTTGTGTCTACAACTATGCCAGAACCTTCTGTCACTCCTCTGTCTATTTCTGCCAGAGGCCCCATTCTTTCTGCAGACTAACTTTCTTTGTGTAGAGGAAAAGAAGTTTTCTGTCACACTAGGTTTCATCTTTATGTAGTGTGAGATCAACAGGGATTATGCCCAGAAAACAATGGATATGACTTGTTTAAATATTACCAATGAACTGCTACTTCTTTCTTCTTACCAGGAAAAGGAGAAAAGGTCAGAGGAAGAACAGGTCTAGGGCGAGCCAGCCATTTTGAACTTTACAGGGGGTCCTCTGGAAAACAAAATCTGAGTTCAAATACAGGTGTTACCTCATTTTAGTTGTGTAACCTTGGTGAACTACTTGGAAAGTTCTTGTAAGCACCAGCTGTTTTAATCAGAAAAGGTGGATATAAGAATTAAAAAACTATTGCATAAAAATAAAGATAGTATTAGTACCATTCTCCAGGCTGAGCCCCAAGGATATTAAAAACAGGCTAAAAAATATGATGCATATTTAAATAGATAATCTTTAAACATCTGCTTAACCTTTATGTAACTGCGATAAGGTGAGTATCGTATTTTTCTTCATGTGAAAATTTCAAAATGAGATTTATGAAATGTGTTGCAATGATGTATTATTAAAGTATTAAAATTTCATTTCAATTCTATTTCTAGGTTCTTAAAACAATATGAAAGGAAATCCCTTTTATTCCTAAGGGAAGAAACAGTGTATAAAATGCCTTTTTATTTGTTTTCAGAGCATCATCTACCTACAATTGCCAACTTGTAGTCACTGTCAGCTGGCTCTTTTCAGGGTTAATGACAGAATCTAGAGCTGCAACATGCAACGTGCTTATCAATCAAATGTTTTGTTGGGATAGTTCAGCCCAATGGACAACGTTTTCCACTGTTTTAATTTCCAATTAAGTCAAATCCTACAATCTAGAAGGGTCAAATCTGTGTTATATTTCACTAGTTAGTGTAAAAATGGGTATAGAAATGGTATGGAAACTTGAGTTTACTGATACTGTATTTTCAGAGTTTTCTAACGAAGGTGACCGAGTGTCTAGTGATTGGCATTCCATTCAGAGACCTGGCCTGTTCTCCCCTCAGCCTAGTTCTGTACTTCATGGGAAGAAGCACATGAAATAATTCACGTAGTATTAAAAAAAATTAATACACAGATTTTCACGTAACATCTGGCTCAATAAATATAAGCCATTAACTACTGATATTATACTGCATGTTTTGGGGTAAAGAAGAGTCAAGCAAAGGAAAAGAGTTCAGGAAGAAGTAGAGAGGAGGAAAGGAAAAGAAAAATTTTCCCTGTTTTGTAATGACAATGAACATCATCCACAAAACAACTTCCTGCAGGCTTTCATTCTTCCAGTTTTTCTATGGGAGGTGACTTTCTACATTTAAAAAAAAAAAAAGAGAGAGAGAGAGAGCGCCAAGGACACAGAAAGGGCCACATAGACCAAAGACTGCATCACGTGAGTCTGGAAGAACTAGGTGCTACCTAGCTACCACCAGTGACCATTGTGACAGCAAAAACAACGGAGTCCCTCATGGAGCAGGAGACAAGTGGGGTGCAGAACTGAAATTCCAGTAAAAAGACCAGACCTGACGGTCTGAAAAATGAGAAGGACCCCAGAAGACATGGCCCCGGGGCTTTATGTTAGCCAAGAACTAAAATCATTCCCAAAGCTAATTCTTCAGACGAAGATTGGGCTGAACTGTAATACATAAAATGATTCTGGTGAAGAGTGTGCTTCTTAGCTCAGGCAGATACAGGAGACTAACTGGGCAGCTCCTGTCCAAAGGTTAGAAAAGAACACAGAAAGGGATAGAAGCTGACTGAACAAACAGAAAATACAGGGTGGAGAGAAGTGTGCTGCTGCCTTACGGGGAGAGCAACTAGGGTCTCTTAAAACTGTGTGTATAAATTTCTGTAAGAGAACATTTTCACTTATAACACAGTAACTTAAAAAAAAAAGAATTGTCTTTATAAAATGCATATGTAATCGTAATCATCCAGAACTGGTTGATTGTTTCTGTACGTAGAAGAAAATCCATAAGGCTTAGAATGACATCTAAGGTCTTTTATTAGTTAATCTTTACCTTTCCCTCCAAGCTTATTTCTCCCTGAGCCCAGTATATCAGAAGCAATGAAGTAACTGGAATCTTTGGAATCCTCTGTGATGTTGTTCAAGTTATTTCACTTGCCTGAAATGATCTTCTCACTCTCTGACAAGGAGCATGTCTATTCATCTTGTGCAGCTCAATTCTTTTGCAAACCATACCTAAACCTCCAGGTAGAGATGGCCACTGTTTTACCCAAGCTCCTATGATCCTTGTCAGCCACAGTTCAAGTGTACCCTCTTAATCACATCTATGGCTATCTTTGTCTACTGAACATGACTATCTTGATTTTTTCTGAGGACACGAAACTTTTTTTTATCTTTCCCACAGTTTTGTTCTCAACACCAGGCGCAGTGGCTGATCCACAGTGACTGATGTTCAGCAAGTATATGTGAGAAAAATAAATGATGATAGAAACAATATTTACATTTTTTGTTATAATCAAGTACATAATATAAAGGAAAAGGTATACCATATTAGTTTAGGTAAGAGGAAAGAGAATCTTAGGGACATGAAATGACTTACACAGTATTCTAAATAAATCAAAGTATTAATGGACTTCTCTGCTTCTTGTAATTCCCATAAGTATCAATTCCTTGCAGCTGCTGTAACAAACTACCACAAACTCAGTGGCTTAAAACAACATAGATATGTTACATAACATTTCAGAATTCAGAAATCTGAAATAAATCTCACTGGGCTAAAGTTATGATGTCTTCTGGGTTGACTTTTTTTTCTGGAGACTCTAAGGAGGAATCAATTTCCTTGTATTTTCTAGCTTCTGGAGGCCACTAATATTCCTTGGTTTGTGGCCCCTTTTTTTGATCTTCAGAGGCAACAGCATGGGGTCAAGTCTTCCGCATTCTGTCATTTCTCAGGTTCTGTCTCTTCTGCTACCCTTTTCCACTTGTTAAGAGCTTTGGGACTAGACAATGAAAAATAAAACCATAATAAATGAACATTTCACAGTCATCAAATTAGGAAAAATTGAAAATACATAATGCTTGACGTTGAAAAGGAGAGCAGATTCTGATACACTGGTTGAGAGAAGTACATGACTGTGCTATTTCCTTTGGAAAGCAATTCTGCAGTATCAACTAAAGTCAAAGGAGGTATATAATCTAAGACTGAGTATTTTTACTCTGAGTAAAGTATCTTAGAGAAATACTCCCACCTATGATTGAGATACACATAAAAGCATATTTTTTCCATCTTTTTATGGAGGGTAAGATTCTATACAACAGTATCTATTCTGTTTTATCTTTATTAAATATCTTAAATATCACAACAAATCTCTGAGAGAGATGCTAATCCTATCACCTTTTACAGGTGAATTTGAGTCATAGGGTAAGGTTGCCAGGCAATCTAGCTCCAAAGTCCATCCTTTTAGCCCATTTTATACTGCCTCTTATGTCAAAAGAGAAGAATCTGGTATCAATCTGGGTGTCAGTCAACAAGGGAATAAAATATTTCCACATAATAGAAAACTTTACAGTAGTTTTGTGTATCAAGATGAATATAATGCAAATCATAAGTGCAAACAAAAGAACATGCTAGTGAACATGGCAGCTTGACATCATTTCTATACAGATTAAAAGTATACAAAATACTGCTTATATTTTTACGGATATTTGTATATAATAAAGTCATATATGAATGATGTATATCAGACTCTAGATAAAATTTAATGAAGGAAATGGATTTGCCAAAAGCCAAGTGCTGTCATGATTTAGAAGATGTCAAAATTATCTTTATCTTTAAAAAATCTGAAATAAGTCTGGTATAACACCAAAGTTTGTCAAAAATATGAGCTCAAAAGTGTATATCATTGTATACACTTTATGCATAAAATATTTTACAGTGAAACTACAAATAACAAAACTCATCTTGACACTCTCCGTTGTGTAACTTTTTTCCTGGTTCCTTGCTTGAGGTTTCTGACTTGTGAAGTGTATTAAAATGGTACCATTCCTCACAAAGAAAATCCATCTATACGCTTGCCTACTGGTTCATTCATGGTTATGGGTGCTTTACGCTTAGACTCCTAAGGTTGTCACCCATCAAATTGTGAGGCCAGTTTCCCTTACCAGAGTCTCTAGACAGAAGCGGCATGCAGTCTTGGTTGGTCACATGCTGTACTGAATGAACCTTCTGGGTCCTTATTATCCTCATCCCTGATTTCTACCCGAGCCACGATGGTGAGTTTCTCTGGGTAGATTCTAATGTCCTTTGCCTTCAAAGGACTTAAATAAACACCAGCTCAAACCATAAGAATGGTTAAAATCCAAGAGTGGTTATGATAACACCCAAACTTAAAAGGGAATGTGCCCTATACCTTTTCTTCTTCAAAGTCTCACAGGCTTTATTCAAATATTTCCATATGCTTCTTAAAAGTCTTTAATCTCTTCCCACCAGAAATAGCAAGGAAACAGTTTTTCTAAGGAAACAATGACAACAACAAAGTCTATCTTAAATGTATGTATCACTTACATTAGTCACTTGAGTAATTCTTTCCAAACGAGTGTGACGTATTCCGTGATGACCCGCTGGTTGCTCAGTTTCTGTCCCACAGGGTTCTCACCAATCAGGTTCAACCATATTTAAATGTTCTTTTGAAGAAAACTGAGTGTGAATATGATGACATATTGTCTCTACCTTTCAAGTTATCCTCAATTTAAAATAAGTGATTTTCATTGTGCCAAAAAAGAGGTATCCTAACAGAAATGGAAAGCTTTAAGAGGCATCAATTATACCTCCATGGGTCAATTTCAGGCATCAGTGAGCAGGGAGGAGATTTGTCTCTTTATTCTCTTTTTGGAAACCCTGATGGAGCAGTGGTTAAGTGCTTCAGCTGCTAAACAGAAGGTTAGCAGTTCAAATCTGCCAAGTGTTCTTTGGAAACTCTATGGGGAGCTAACGTTTTGTCTATAGGGTTGCTATGAGTCAGAATTGACTCATCAGCAGTGGGATTTTATTTTCTTTGAAGACTCGGACTTTGTTTATCCCAAATCTAAAGATACTCTTTCACTACTGTGTTTCATTCCTTCCAATTAATTCAACTTCCTTCTTATCAATGTGCATCCATTTCTACCTAAACAGGGTTTATGTTCCTTCAGAAAACAGATGTTCAACATGTGTCTGTTTAAATAATGTTTAAAAATCTATTCATCTCTTTATGAAATAATGTCTAAAATGTAAATTGGTAACTATTTTTTTAATACACTTACATGGTTTCTCGTAGAATTGTCACTTATTTCCCGTCTTTCTGTTTTTGGAGTGGGATATCAAATGCAAGTCAGTGTTGCTTAATATTATGATAACGGTGTGAAATAGAATTTAACTTAATACTTTAGGAACAAATAGTATTTCTGATTCTCATCTCTCTTAAATGATAGTCTATGTCATTTAAAAATACATATATGTCTGAAATAATATTTGTTCTTAAATATTAGGTTAAATCTTAGACTCGTAGACTTACTGTTTAAATTATAGACTTACTGTGTAAGTCTATAGAATTAAGTATAGTAACTGATCTTATAAAGTGATAAACTGAATAAGTTTATTTTTTAACAGATAAGAGAAAGCCTTATCAATTAAAGATGAATATAAATATGTCCTATGCAGATTAATGTCTATCCACAAAAACTGCAAATTCCACTGCAACTGTGCCACTCTATTTCATTGACGTAAGAGGAGATGCACATGAATTCATTCCATCCACTTCTTTCAGGTCACAAGGAAGAATCATTCACAGAATATTTCTGTTGGGTCAAAATTTGAGCATTCCTTTTTTGGCTAGGAAAACTCTTTGAATATTTCTTTTAGGATTCTGAAACCAGCTCTGTAACATGACTGACAAGATGTGTGAAGCAGAGGGGATCAGGAAACAATCTGCAAGTGTACACCTAAGATTATGTGGTTTCATTACAGGAACATCAAGCTCTAGGTATAATTATGACATTAATAATATTTGTCTTTAATCAGTTCATTCACTAAGTAGTTGTTAAGCAGCAACTATATCATATATCAGCCATTTGCTAGGTTCTGGGGAAACAGAGACTCATAAAATTAATTTCTTGAATAAAGAAATTTCAGTTTTATGAAGATCAACATATAAGCAAATGCAAAATAAAACGGAAAACAGTTTAATAAGGTGAATAAAACTTGATTTCCCTTACTGCCTCTGTGGTGGAGTGCACTAGTATTCATAAACATTTTCTCCTTTCTGATTGAGGAAGGGAAAATATAACTTCCCTACCCTATAAATGCCAGGTGATGAAAATGAAGTTTAGTGATATATACCATATCTAGGCAGAGAGTTTAAAAGCCAAACTATGGCTTAGCGTGTTCTCTTTCCTTCTACCACATTGATGGTTAACGTTTCTGCTACAGCCAGGGATGTCATCCTGAATCCTGAAGAAAAGTAATGAAAGAACTTAAAAGTTTTATTGAAGTACATAGCATACTTAAAGGAGTTGTAACTGACCTTGAATGAATGTGTAATATGTGTGAGAAATAAAACTTCATTGGTAAACTCCTGAGAGTTGAGAGTTACTTATTACTGCAGCACAGCCTAGCCTCTCGGAGATAACACAGCCCCTCAGAGGGGCCGAGTATGGGTTATAAGGCAGTGCTCTGCTACTGGAAGTAAAATTGGAGCGTATGAAGTTGCAGACATTAGGTGGCACCACAGTTAGGATAAGAGGACTCTACGACTCCACCTGATACCCAAGGAATTTACTTGCTGTTAGTGAAATGGCTCAATACTGCTAAAGCTGGAGATGGAAAGGAAAGGAAGCGTGAGAAAAGCAAGTAAAACCACAGAAGGCAAAGCACTGCTTAAAAGTGAGCGTTGGGGGCTCAAGTCTGGCCTGCAAGGATGTACTTCTCAGAAGCTATCGAAAATCTGAGTCAGCGCTTTGGGTTTTTATGAACCTTAAGTTTACTCTAGATATCAACATACATAGCTAGATCATTAAGCACAATGCTATTGACAGCTGGCTATTCCGTGGCAGAAGTATATGTAGCATGTTGTTGTGCACTTTCAAGTTGATTCTGACCCTATATAACAGAGTGAGACGGCCCCTTAGGGCTTCCTAGGCTATAACTGTTGCAGGAGGAGTGAGTTACAAAGACAAATGTATCGAAGTATACTACGCAGGTGGAGGATATACAGAAAAATACTTAGACCAAGGTGATAAACCTTCAGGGTTCTGTTACTCTGCCTACATAATCATCATATTCCTGCCTACTGAGTAATTCCTCATCTTATTTTGTCATGCTGCCTCATTTCAAGTTTATATGAGTTGGTTTGCATATCTTTAAGGTAGAGGAAATAAAATAACTATCAAATATACGAAACCATGTAAATATAGATTTTGATTTATGTGTGAATTGCCCAGGAGTACGGCCCTGGCACAATCTTAGGCTCTCTAGGTGATTGCTAATTACAGTCAGAATTTAGAGACCTTAAAAAAGGGAGGAAACTATGGTGATATAGTGGGAGTGCTGTGGCTGGTAACCAGAAGGTCAGCGGTTCAAATATACAAGGTCTTCCTTGGAAACTCCATGGGCAGTGCTGTCCTGTCCTGCAGGGTCACTGTAGGTCAGAATTGACCTGATGGGTTTGTTTTTTTGGTTACAGCAGGGAAGTAGAGAACTGCATCCAGGAAATGTACATGCATTTCAGCGTAACACACTAGAAATAGCAGCCTGTATTTATTTATTTTCTATTTTCTTAGTAATTGTGCTATTGTTGTTATTAGTTGACATCAAGTTGATTCTAACCCACTGTGATCCCATGTATGTCAGAGAAAAATTGTGTCCCACAGTGCTTTCAAGGATGGAATCCTTCGGAAGCAGGTCATTAGGGCTCCTTTCTGAGGTGCCCCTGGATAGCCAGGCTTTCAGCCAGTAGTCAAGTGCTTAACCATTTGTACCGCCTTGAGACTCCCTTAGTAACTCTGGTGGTGATTTCAAGATGGAAATTTGAAAAGTAAAAGATAATGACAGATACTGCTGTCTGAAAATCATATAGGATGATAACTATTCGAATACCCTAAACAATATTAAATCATCCCACAGAACATGCATAACGTGTTATATTTCTAGCACTGGGCTAGAAACAGATTCTTGTTCCTAAGAGCCAGTTTAAAGTTTCCAGCTCAGGTCCCCAAATCTAAAACTAGAGCCAAAATTACCATGCCTTTCTGTATTTTACCACCTAGAATGTAGATGACACAGAAACTCAATAATGTATTTCTTCTATTTATGTTTCTCTCGGTAGAGGCCTGGTGGCATGGTGATTGAAAGTTCAGCTGCTAACCAAAAGGTCAGCACTTGGAATCCACCAGCTGCTCCTTTGAAACCCCTGGGGTAGTTCAACTCCTTTGTAAGTCACTATGAGTCAGAATCCACATGATGGTAACAGGCTTGGTTTTTGAACACTGTGAGTAATCTGATATTGACATTTACCTCATCAAACTAAGGAAAGTTTGTTTCAAAATGATTTTTTAATACTTTATATTGTCTCTCAAGTACTCTGTGGGCTTTGATATATTTCAGAGGAGTTATCTTTAGCCATATGTGGAACATTTATAGATCTAATCCAAATAAATGTTAAATTATATGATTCACTTTATAATTTGGGAGAAATTAATTCAAAATATGTGTTTTCAGTATCTTTGATCATGTTAAGTTTAAATTTTACTGGCTTATAAACCAAAAATGACCTGCAGGAGACAGTAATGACAAATGTGAACAGCACTACTAAATATCTTTCAGAACAGTTGAGTTTGAGTAGAGATTTAACAGGTTTCAGATGTTCTGGGACTGGGTGCTTGCTAGAGAATCAAGCCGCTGATATTTCTCAGTTGGAAGTTGATAATTTGGAGTTTAAGATCCAACATCTCTCCCTCTTTCCTGAAAGGTTGCTAATCACAGATAATTAGCCAAATAATAGATCCTCAGTGGGAACAAAAAGGAGACAACAGTGCAAAACCAGGTGGGCAGGACTTCTCACCCTTACTGTGAACAAAAATGGCTTGAGGTTTTGGTTAAAATGAAGAATCTAAGTCTGCAGATCTGAGGCTGGGCCCAAGAGCATGTGTTTCTAACAAAACTCTACCTTATCCCTGAGCTACCAATTCTTGCATCAAAGTTTTGATTAGCAAATTTGCATTTGGTATCATTCTTTTTTACTATTTCATCAGTGACTTGCCCATTACCTCAATTAATAGACTATTGACTATACTTTTTCTAGGACTAACAAAATGATTGCTATAAAGAAGACGAAACAATGGAAACAAAACAAGTCTATTTATGTTATCTAACCTACCATTTCTGTTACATAGAGTGAAAGACAGAAAAATGAAATGGAGTAAAAAAAAATAGATATTTTCCCAAATAACCTCTTGAGAACAATAAGGCCTTGTTGGAAGGCAGATACTCACGGCCAGGTAGATTGATCCATGATTCAGACAGACTCAGCAATGGAGGCACAGTAAGTGCAGTCATACCAGGTTTATCAGTGCAGTGGTGTCAGGCAGGTACGGTATTCAATGGTTTTCTGCACCTCGTGGTGTGGTGGCCTTATATACAGGCTTGAACAAAGGTAGATGGCAGCCAAATACATGAACTTCAAGTCCAGGTTGGTTATTAACAAGTTATGTTATACTGCTGAATCACTGTCATCCAAAGGCCTGTACCTGGCTGGACTGCCTGAGCAAGACAACTTTCCATGCTATCCACACAGGCCTTCAGAGAGAAATAAATAAGTATCTCTTTATCTAAATGTTAGATTGTTCTTTACTGGGCCACATAACAGTTTTGCTTAAAGATTCTACAATAACTTTTGTAACGATAAGTCAGTTTTTCCCTGTTTAGTCATTTGGCATTGAACAATATGACTTAATTTTCTGAGTTTCCGTCTGTAAAATGAATCAACTGAAAGAAACTGCCTAAAATTCTGAAACTGTATAAAAATTTTATAGCATTATTTAGGACTGTTTGGTCAATAGATCTCATAAAAGTTTAACCTTAAATCCGTAAATAATCAAAGGCAAAGAAATATTGAAATCAGGTATCTTAATGAGAGACAGCAATCAGGTTATAGGTTTGAATCTCAGCTCTGCTAACTCCTGGCTGAAGGACTCCATTTTTCCTTAGTTTTTCCATCTATAAAAACAGAATAGCAGTAAACATGCTTCCCACTGTTGGTTTGGAGACTATAAATTTTAATAAATAGAAAGTATTGAAAACTGCCTGGAACTTAGCAAACTATTTATTCAATTAAATAAATCATCAAATAAAAAAGTAGATAATAAAGATTAAAGGTGTCTGAATTTACAACACTGACAAAAAAATAAACCTAATAGTTTTCAACTGCAGTCACTTAAACTATTCTGCAGGTTTCATTGATTGCAACTATGACCTGAGACTGATTAAGTAACTTGAAGACGACCTTATAAAATTGAAAATATGAAGCAACCTCACACGGAGAGTTCGTGCTTTTTATTTATTTTTTAAATCTCTGGCAGAAATCTCAAACTAAAAGCAAAGCCTCCTAAATTTAATGCCACTTCTGAATAAGGCCTGACAATTGTGAAAAGTAAAGAATTCTCAAGATATATACTGCTATGCTAGTCAATGTCAACTACAATACCCTCCAAAGGAGCTGTTGTTTTTAGAGGGGCATAAATTTTGAACTTCTTTTCAAGGGGAACATTTGCTTTTCCTTTAATAATTTAACAGCATCATTTGAATTTTTTCTCTGGGATTAAAAATGTTCAACAAATCACTAAGGACAAAAACGACGTGGGGGAACCCAGAAGACAGAAAGACCCACATGAATGGGTGACTACATCAACATGTGAGCAGAAGTACTAGATGGTGCGCGGTCACCACTAGTGACAGCCATGATGGGGCTCACAAAGTTGAGTCTCAGTGGCAGCGGTAACAAGAGAATAAAAAGGGATGCACCCAGAGGACTCCACTAAAAGAACATACTTGATGGTCCAAAGGCTTGTGGGTGCTTCTGGGAGCATGGCCCCTAGACCTGATGCTGCCCCTGTTCATAAATCATTAATGGGGTCAACTCCTCAGGCAAGAATGGATTGGACTCGGCAACACAGAGTGACCGTATTGTGTGTGCAGTTTATGATTATATGCATCTATAGGATGTTTTCCTACTGGCCTCTTACTAGAGGGGAGTGGAGAGGGTGGAGAAGAGGGACATGAGATTGTTAAGAGGATATGACACGTATAGAACAGAATGGAGGAGTGTGCTGCCACTGGGCAAGGAGAGCAGTAGGAGCCGCACATTGGCAGGAATGCAAATTTTAACTGCATTGTGTACTTTCACTCAATCACAATAACTTAAAAAAAAGTGTTCAAGTAAAATCACATATAGTAACATCATGCTCCTTCTGATCAAAATGGAGTACCAGATATCAAATGTGTTCCCCTGCCTGAAAAAAAATCACATATGTATATATATATATACATATATATATATATATATGCATAAAATCCATGAGAGACATAATCCCTAACCCAGCAATCCGTGAGAGACAGGACATGAGAGACAGGAAAGAAATTAGATGAAGCTAGGATTGCCTTGTATTGCTATCTGGAAAGACTTATTGGACATTGACACCAGGAAGAACAAGTGATCTCCCTGATTTGTGTAGACTGAGCCAGGAGTCCAAGGAACAAAATATAGGGAGTTTTTAGGGTAGAATGTGGGAAGGACAGGAACTTCACATAAAGACTTCTGAGTCTTGCAAAACAAAGGCAGAAATTCCTGGGAGCTGACATGGAGTCAAGAATAATTCTTTTTCCTACTAATTGGGGTAAAAAGCCTCATAAATTGACACTGAATTGACTGGAGTATGCAAAGGTTTTTGCTTCGTTGGTAGAGAAAAATTAATCCTTGATTTAACACTGCTTGATAAAGGCTAATGCAGTATAAAAGTAAAATACAAATGAGCAAATGATTTCTAAACAGCTTAATTGCTTCCTAGAACAAAGTTTAAGAACATTTATAGGCACATGCACTTTTCCAGAAGCCCTTGATGAAACTTACAACATCTGGCATCCAATAAAAACTTACCAGGTGTTTTAGTCAGCTAGGGCTGCTCTAACAGAAATACCACAGAGTGGATGGCTTTAACAAAGAAACGTTTATTCTTGCATAGTCTGGAAGGCTGCAAGTCCGTATTCATGGTGTCCATTCCAGAGGAAGGCTTTCCCCTTTGCTGGCTCTGGAGGAAAGTCCAGTATTGCATCAGTCTTTGTCCAGGGAGCATCTTGGCACAGGTACCTCAGGTCTGAAGGACACACTCTTCTCCTGGTGCTGCTTTCTTGATGGTGTGAGGTTCCCAGTTCTCTTCCTGCTTCCCTTTCCTTTTGTCTCTTGTAGGAAGAAAGGATTAAGGATGGGGCAAGCCACACTCCAGGAAAACTCCCTTTACAGTGGAGCAGAGAGGTAATCCTATGAAGGAATTTACAATCCCACACAAATCCTTTAACATACAGCATAGGTAAATCACAAAGTTGAGGAGAGTCACAAGACACTGGAAATCATGTCCCAGCCACATAGCTACATATATTTTTGGGGGGACACAATTCAATCCATGACACCATGCATGCAGAAAAGCATAAAAATATAACCTACAATGAAGAAAACTTATCAATCGATGGAAATCTACCCAAAATTGACACAAATGACAGAATTAACATATAAAAACTTGAAAATAATTGGTAGAACTGTATTCCATGTTTTCAAGGTGCTAGAGAAAAAGTGAACACATGAAGTAGACAAAAAATTAAAAAAATACAAATCAGAATTCTGTAACTTAAATTTTCAGCATTTGAGTTTAAAATACACCTGATAAAATTAATAGTGGATTAAAATGCTACAGTAGAGGTATTTGTGCTTGGAGACAAATCAAACAAACACCTGTCCAAAATCAAACACAGAGAAAAAAGACTGGAGAAAACAAGGTGAACAGAGTTCCAGTCAGATATGGAACATTTAAGGTGACATCATATACAGCTAATCAAGTCCTCAGAGCAGAGGAGGATATTTGAAGAAGAATAACTAGTTTTTTTCTAATTTCTTAATAATGATAAACCCACCAAAAGAGTTGGCTGAGTGAAAGCAGCCAGAAGAAAAAAAGAGTGTGCTGTGTTATCTCATTTATATTAAATTCTAGGAAATGCAAACTAATCTACAGCAACAGAAAACAATTCAGAGGTTGTCTGAGGTAGGTGTCAAAGGAGACAGGAATAAGACAGAAGGAAATATTAAAATGGAGTGTAAAGAAACATTATGATTATTATCGTGATTATGTTGAAGGTCTTATAGTTACATGTATAGGTTGAAGGTCTTACAGTTATATATATAAATAAATATACATGCTATAAACATCAATTTGTTCACATTAAATATGTACACTTTATTGTATGTATATGATATTTCCATAAACCCATTTTTGAAAAATACCTCAAAAATGTTACATGTAATTTCTGAAATATTTATAATAGTATGATTCAGGGTGAGAAAGTTTCTCTGGAAAAATGCAAAATAAGGTTGTCTTAATATTTTTGTTTTTAATTTAAGGATAATCTTTAAAAAAAAAAAAAGGGATACACTTTACACAAGCACTAAGGCACTAACTCATTATTGGGGAGAGGGTGTGGGGCTTGGTAGCTTTGCTGCACTTCCAGACCGCTAGCAGTCTCTTTCACGAGAGAAATAATTGCTGTTAATTGTAAATATCAGAAAGCACCAGGACTCTGTTCTATGCTGATTCTGGTGACTATATAAAAAGAGTGATAGAGTGGCTCTCAAAGGGCAAAGCGCTCAAAATGTTCCATGCAGAATCTCTTCTGCACACATATTTTTAAAGGGCAGGATAATGAATGTTTCCCAGGTGAGGAGAAGGGACAGAGATTAAGGATTTAAAAATATAATAAATGAAAGTCCCTGTCTTCCTAACGCCAGCTGTGGGATTAATCTCTTGCAGTTGGACAGGATCATAGCTATCCATAGGAGGAATAGATGTTCTTAGAACTATCTTGTTTGGTTCATTGTTTCCAAGGCAATAACTTTGCATTTGAAAGGAATAGTGAGTCAAGTTAAAAAACAAATAAAGAAAGAAAAAAAACAACCAACCAGATCAAAAAAAGAAAAAGAAAAATACATAGATGCTTGGAAACCACAGAGAGTTGGATGTGATCTGGGGTATGGCACTCGTTCGCTGCGCCTTGGATTTTTGTCCATATAGTGGATAAATTAGCACCAGCGTTGCCGAACAATCAGGAAAACTGGAGTCAATTTTTATAAACTGTTTAAGATCAAGAGCTGAAGAAGATAGCAGCCTGAAATTGTCCAGACTACTTCACTGTCATTCTGTGAGTCATTCATTGACTCATGTGGCCACTGTTTAAACCCTGATGGTGTAGGGGCTAAGTTGTGGCTGCTATCCAAATGGTCGGCAGTTCAGATCCACCAGATGCTCCTTGGAAATTACGCAGGGAAGTTGCACTCTGACCTATAGGGTCTCTGTGAGTGGGAATCAGCTTGAGAGTAGTGGGTTTGTTTTGGGGGTATGCTATGTTAATTGTCAGACACTCTTAAATAGGCATAAGTCATAGCAGTGAAAAGTTACAGAGAGGAAACCACAATAAAAATAAGTACAGTAAATAGATGACTTATGTTCTTTGTTCACAGTTGGGAAATTAAAGCAAGGTAAGGGAGAAGAGTGGTATACAGGTGAAAACTGGTTATAATTTTAAATATGAAAGTTCAGAGTAAGCTTCAGTGAGATAGTGGCATTTGGCAAAGGACATAAAGACATTAGTTTTGTTGAATGTTTGGTGAAAGAGCATTCCAGATGGAGGAAGCTACTGAAAAGTCCTAAGAGCCTGACATGTTCAAAAAACAAAAGAGATCAATGATCAGAAAATATAAGAGATCAAGAGGACAAAAGGAGATGAAGTTAAACAGTAGTGTGTGTGTATAGAGGAGAGGGAGATATTCAAGAGGCTAGAGATCATGTTGTTGGGAGTTGTCACCAAATTGATTACAATCTGTGGCTGTGTCATGTGTGCAGAGTAGAAATCTTCTACACGGTTTTCAGAATTAGGTGATCAGCCATGTATTCTGAGGTGCCTCTGAGTGGATTCAAACCTCCAACCTCTCAGCAACCTCCCATCCCACTTATTGTAATGACTAGTTTTTCTGTACATGAAAATAGGAACATTTTGAATTTTCATTAGAGTAGTGACATAATCTTATATATTTTAAAATGATCATTTTGATTGTTGTGTTAAGGCTGAAATGACTAAGTATGGAAGCAGGAAGAATATTTAAGAGACTACTGCAGTGCTCTAGAAAAGAGGTTGCTATAGTTTGAGGAAGTGAGCTGGTGAGAAGTGGCTGCCTTCCAGACAATTTTATAAAGATAGATCAATCCATCTCTCCATCCTGGGGGCAGCATGTAGCATCTAGAGTGAGGCTTTGGATCTGTTAGAGCTAACATAGACCATGGCTTCAGGGTCTGATTCCTTCCCAGCTGACTGGTAGGACAAGGACAAAGAATTGTATCAAGGATCCTTAAATAGGGATAAGCTTGACCTAAAATAATCTGGAAATCTTTGAGTAAATGGGACTCTGCCTAGTCTCTCTGCTCCAATTTTCTGAGAAGCTAGGAAGAAGCAAAATCTTCTCTAACCTCAGGAATGAAAGAACCCAAGGAAACAAAGTGATCTTTTTCTGCTTGGACTGCAAGGGGTTGACAACTCTTCTGCTGCTATGCTATCCACTCAGAAACTGGAATCTGGTCCTCTCCATCACAGTCAGTAACCGCTGAAAATGAAGTACTTGTGTCTTTTCCTGAAACTCAATGCCCAGATTGTCCTTCTAAAAGTAGTGCACTTAGTTAAAACATACAGATCCATGGGATGGGCCAGTGATGTTTACCTAACTTGTCAGGAATCTAGAGACAGGTAGGAAGATGGAGCACAATGACACGTGTGAGTGGATGGATGGGAGCGAGTCTAAAGAGGGAAGACTTCAGTGATGAAGGAATAAGAAAAAGGAGTGATCCCTATTGCTATTGCTCTAGTGACCCACTTGGCAATTTGTGCTTTTTTTAAGCCAGATTCTGGACTCTATGGGTCTTGAGGTCCTGGCTCTTAAAGGGGATGCACTTTCATCAGGGGACACTATTGTGCAATTTGGGCTTCCTCTGCCAACAAACCAGGAGAAAAGAAAACAAACCAGCAGCTTAGCAACAGTAATTGACCTGATCATTAGAAGGTAAAGCTATAAATTAGAAGGATAGCTATAAATTTTTATGGAAGCAGGCTGCAATACCTTTCTCCTCCCCAAGCCACTGGCAGCTTCCAACCACTAGACTTCTCCTTAACCGTCCAAAAATTTTAATGGAGTAGAAAACAAGGAAATTTCAAAAAGTTGCATTTTCAGAGTGGAGAGAATAAAGTGGGTGAAATGAAGAATGAGAATAGGTTGTTACAGAAGGAAGAGTTTGTATTTATGAAAACACAGAATGCTAAGGCAGTAGGCATCAATGAATAATAAACAAAATTACACTGGAGGAAATAAAATTTCCTAAATTAAGCAATGAATCATAACACTATGCAAGTTCATAGATGCTTGTATGAAAAAAGCGAAAGGTATAGAAAGATACAAATCAAGAAAAATGTGCCTCACCTAGAAAACCCTAAGATTTAGGTGAAAATCAAAGTAATATACTAGTAGTAATATAATTGGTAACAAACTGAATGCTTTGTGACAGTATATATAGAGATATAATAATATAATGCATGGGGGCCTGGGTGGTGCAATTAATTTGCAATCAACTGCTACCTGCCAGGTGTTTGACTGTAACCTACCCAGCAGCACCTTGGAAGAAGGGCATGGCAGTCTGCTTCCATAAAGGATACAGCTAATGAAACCACATGGAGCAGTTCTGCTCTGTAACATATGGGTTCACCATGAGTCTGATGTCAATTCAGTGGCAGCTAACAACAAAATATACATAATACATAGCACATAATACCTAAGATATATAGTGCAGTGACTTTTTGATGTATCAATTTGTTTGGGCTACAGTCCACAGTTATCCATGCAAACTCTAATCTAGTTGTTGCCATGAAGTAATTTTGCAGATATGATGAAAGTCCATAATGAACTGACTTTAAATGAGGAAAACTAAAATTTTCCTAGAAAGTTAAGGTCCTCAAGTCATAGCATTTATGA
This sequence comes from Heterohyrax brucei, assembly GCA_028571685.1. Classification (NCBI taxonomy): domain Eukaryota; kingdom Metazoa; phylum Chordata; class Mammalia; order Hyracoidea; family Procaviidae; genus Heterohyrax; species Heterohyrax brucei. The sequence continues at coordinate 96,056,037 of CM053146.1, forward strand.
TGATTTTTGAATGCAAGATGAGTACTTCACTGTAAAACTTTTTACAAGTGCAAGTAAATGACATTAAAAGCACAGAATGAAGGATTTAGCGAAGTATTTTTATTAGTAACAAATACAGGTACCTCTTCACAAATACGCCATTGGGGTGATTTAGAAAGTATCAAGAATATCTGACAGATGTCTTAAAGTGAATGATGTTTAGATTTTAATTTTTGAGTATTTCAAAAACACTGCAATTAGTATAATGACAGTTAAGTAAAAATACAAAAGTAATTCCAGATTGTTTAACAGCATGAGTGCAAATCACATAGCTGAGTCTGGTGATGGAGAGAAGAGGAAAAAAAGTAAAGTGACTCTTTAGTAGTATATGTAACTTGTTCTGAATTTAACAATATTCTGGGGTGGGGGAAGGAAAATGTTTATACCAGTTAATCTTACACTGTATTATTTTCTATAGAAGTCTGTGAATTTTAACATTTAACTTTTAAAAGGAACAATTTAAAATACTGTCATAAAATCTTTTTAACTATCAACAATGTGTATAGTATAGAAACTATCTAGAGTAGGGCCATTATATGTTTGAATAAATAATTGCTAAATTCATGAGTACTTACTATATGACAGAAACACTAAATATTTTACTTGCATTATCCAAATTCCTTGTGCAAACACGTGTCTGTCAATTGGTCATACCATGGTGGTTTGCTTGTTGCTGTGACCCTGGAAGCTTTGCCATAGGTATTTCAAGTACTAGCATGGTCATCCTGGGTGGGGCAGGTTTCAGTGGGGCTTCCAAACTAAGACCGACCTGGAAGAAGGACCTAACGGTCTATTTCTAATAAAAATGGACCAGTGAAAATCTTGTGAGTAGCAGCAGGACACTGTGTGATATATAATACAGAAAGAAGAGCCCCTTGGCTTGGAAGACATTCAAAAGACAACTGGGAAAGAGCTGCAGCCTCTAAGTACAATCACCCTTAAAGACTTCAGTGGAGCCAGTCTTTCAGCACCTTCATTTGCTGGTGTGGTACAGCTCACAATATGAAGAACAGCTATAAATATCCATTATTAATCAGAACATGAAGGGCATAAAGGATGAATCTAGGAAAATTAGAAGTCATCAAAAATGAAATGGAACACATAAACATCAATAACCCATCCCTTAGAGACCCAAAATGATCTGGTATTGGCCATTTTGAATCAGGCAATTATATGGTTTACTAATTGCTATATATTCAGACACATTTTATGCTCTTGATAAAGCATCATTTCTCTTCATTTCTAATGTATTTAGTATTGGATTATCTAAAATCATACTTTCAATACTATCCACAGTACCTCACTTATAAGAGACAGCAGTTCTTCCCACCTTTAACAACCTGTATGGCACCGGAAGTCATATGTAGTTGGGTCTTGGTTCTTCTATTTGTTCAGTAAATATTAACTCACCAAATAGATTCGAGGTTTTATTTATATGTCACAAACTGTTTTATAAGTTCAGGACATATAGATGAATAAAACAGAAAAATATCTGTCCTTACAGATCTCATATTTTATTTGAGGAAAAAGAAAATAAGTATAAGTGGATGAGTTAGTTAATGAATGAATGTATAAGAAAATGTAGTATGGTGATAAACTGTTTGAAAAAATTAAAACACAAAGTGATGTAACTCAAAGTTAAATGAGGACATAAAAATAATTGACACAGAAGTATTTCTTGAAATTTCTGTTGTAAAAATTGTGAGTTAGTGTCCCAGTTTGCCAAAATAGAAATGAAATAGCATTGATATGAGCATATTTTCCAACATTAATAAAAATAATCCTAAAAATTCATAAGAAAGACGGTATAATTGACTTTAGAATTTAGGAAAAAGCCCCAAGGGACCTTCCAAAATAAAACAGCTTCAAACTCAGCAACAAACCATTCTCTCCCGTCAACTACATTTCCCCCTCTCCACTCAGATCAAACTAAGTCTTCTTAAATCTCAATTCTCTTTGACAGATTTTACTAACTTGTTAAGAACAGAAAAGATGCTGAATGAATCAATCAATCAATCAGTGAATTAAAAAAAAATTCTTGGCTATAAATACCTCAGGAGGGGAAAGAAAACACTTTTCAATAAGATCCAGTTTACTCTTAAAGATCTCCATTTTAAGTTGCTTCTTTTTTAGATTTGCTCTTGCCTTTTTCTTTTACCAATGTTCTACACATAAAACATGTTCAGGTGTGTTCAGGTTCTTTTTGGCTACTAATTAACTAGTAAAAAAAGAAAATGTGTAATATATGCAAAGTAAAGAATTGTAATCCAAAGTTTTTGTCGTGTTATGTCTATGAATGTATATATATACATATATACATGTATATATATATACGTATATACCTGTATATATGTAAACTGAAACAAACAAAATAACACAATGTTTTTGGGTAGATCCCAACTCATACTGACCCTGTAGGACAGAGTAGAACTGTCCCCATAGAGTCTTCAAGGATCCCCTGGAGGGTTTGTACTGCTGTCCTTTTGGTTAGCAGCCACAGCTTTTAACTATTGTGCCATCAGGGTTTTCTGTCTATGAGTCAGAAAATGTGTTTCTATGAAAAATAAGCTGTTTAGCTTAAAAAAAATTAATAACCTTACCTAAAGTTCTATTTTGTCTCCTTCCTAGCTACAGATAAAGCAAGAATAAATTTTTTTCCAATTAAAAGCTTCTCAGTCCCAAACACAGCACAGACTGGTGGAAAATATTTTCAATATAAGCAAAAAAGAACAGAACCCAGAATGCATAAACTTATACAAATAAGAAAGATAACAAATAATACTGTTTTACAACAGAACAGAATACTATGCACAATTAAATTGAAGGAATAAGCAAGTGCTAGACATGTCAGTATCAATTAGTATGCAATCACGTTGAGTATAAAAGGTGAGTTCTAAAGGTTTATTCATATTTGGCATGAATTTATGTAAATCTGAAATCTAAAGAAATGATGTTACAAAAGTACATGTATGACAGATACAACATACACCTCAAAGGAGACAGGGATGCCAGTTGGATAAGGAAGAGGGCCTTTAGTGTTAACTATACCTTTTTTCTAATGACAAATCTGAGAAGAAAATGTGACTGTCTGTAAAATCTAGGAGATAGATCTTTGGGGACAATTGGAACATTCTAAATATTTTAAACATTAAAATATGGTTCTTTAGCTTTGTGGCATAAAATAGTATTGATGTTGCTTTGAGTTCTTCTAAAAATAGATAATTTGGGGGAAAAACATGGTACTTAAAATTGTATTAGCTCTGGTGGTGTAGTGATTTAGAGCTCCACTGCTAACAAAAGAATTCAACAGTTCAAATTCACCAGCCATTTCTAGGAAGCCATACAGGGCAGTTCTGCTCTGTGTTTTAGGGTCACTAGGAGTTGGAAGCAACTTAGTGGCAATAAGTTGTGAACACAATTTTTCACACGTCAGCTCGATTCATAATTTGATCTTCAGCAAGAATTTATATCTATGCTGCAAAAAAGCTATATATTACATTTTGTTTTATGATAATTTAAAAACATCAGAAAATATAATATTGGATTCTGTCTTAAAAGAGAAAATTCCAATATAAGGAATTAAATAGGAACATTGTATTACTTAAAATTACTGGGCAAGCCATTTACCTGTCAGTTGTTAGTCCCTGTCTCCAATTTTTTCTCTTTCTGCTCTATATCAGATGAAATGACATTTCCCAGAACCTTTCTCCGCTGGTTTCCAGCTATTGTCAACCAGTGTGAAGCATTCCCAGGAGACTGGAAGGCAGACTGAAGAGAGATGTCAGGCTGTGGCATCCCACACTCTACCCATGATTGTCTACCTCCTAGCATCTTCAGTAATGGCTGAGTTTTCCTTGTGGTTCTAACCAGCAACTACTCACTAATTGGGTTAATATCTTGTTCTGCCTGCTAGGAAACTGTACTTTCAGCTTCTCCCAGGAAGCCCTGCTTTTTGAGACACAGTAATATGGCCTTCTTTGCTTACTCCTGCCATTTTAACAACAACAGCACATTTATGTTTGGGAAATTTTTGTATTGCCTCATCTCTTTTTGTTTGACCTTTCAGATCCTCTTTCATCTGTGCCTTCTCTGTGTTAATTTCATTCTGTTTAAAAACTGAAATTAGCTTCTGTTTTCTTGACTTGATTGTGGCTGATACACTCAACATGTTCAAAAACGAAAACACACAAAAAAACTAATTTGCATTGTTGTTGTAAGAACCTCCACAAATAGTAAAAAATAAAATGTTTTCAGAAAATAATGCGGAACTCTTCTGTAGGGAGCCTTTACTCTGTTCAAAGAAGGGACCAAAATTCCAACATCTTTTTCATTATCTGCACTTACACATCGTTAAACACGTCATTCCTTTACTTACCTGCCTGTTCAGTCAACAGATTAGCTAGTGCGCATCTGCCACATCTATGCATCATCATTCTAGGTGCTGAAAATAGAGCAGAGAAGAAAAAGAAGTTGTTTTCAAGAAATTTACAGTGGCAATCTTTATAAGACATCATAAAAAATGATGTGATATAACTACTATTTCGTTGCAAAATTAATACGTTGAAATATAAGTAAGTATCTTGCTAATGAAGTTTAGCAAAAATGTTTATATTGTATGATAAGAAGTTTAAATTTATACATGACCTTTTTTATTCGGAGAAGATAGCTGGAATTTTTCATTTTTACTAAATTTTCCTTTAATGCAGTGTAGTATATTTCAGCAGATCATTGAAAAGTTGTTTAATAAAAAACAGAAAGTTAAATTCCCTTATCAGTTTGCATAGAAGGGAGTTCTGCTGTATTATGCAAAAGGACTCCAACAGTTTGAACAGACAATCCATGTACAATAGCATCTGTGTTTATTTAGCAGTAAAACCTCTAGCTTATTGGTTTAATAGGTGGTGTTGAACCTCAAAGTGAGGTATTCATGTCAGGAGCAAGCTTCTACAAAAAAGATAATTACATATATTCACTGGAAAAAAGGGTAAGCTTTTGTTCATTGTTTTTGTTTGCTTACATGTATGTGTGTGCTTTCCCGATAATAAAGCCCCCAAACCATACCCACTGTCATCAGTCAGTTAGGACTCATAATAACACTTCAGGATAGAGTAGAACTGTCACACAGGTTCCAAGGAGCAGCTGATGAAGACAAACTGTTCACCTTTTGGTAAGCAGCTGAGCTATAGGGCTCCCTCCCTATAATGCGAGAATTATCATTAGTGATGATTACACAAACTATGTCATTCAGAGTCATAGTTTTCTAATGGTACATTCTCATGACATTGTTATTTTTTATGACATGGTACCTGACTTTATTTTATTTTTTATTACGATTGAATGAAGATGTACATTCCCATATAAATTTGCATGCCCATGTATATGTAGCTGACACTGCTCTCCCTGCCCAGTGACAGCATGCTCTTCCTCTCCACTCCATGCATGTCTTATCCTCCCAACAACCCCCTATCCCTTCCTCTCCACCCATTCCCTTGCCTCCATTAAGAGGTCAGCAGGATGACATCCTATAGATGCATAGAACCATAAAGTGTACACATGATATGGTCTCTCTGTGTCAGCAAGTCCAATCCATTCCTGTGTGAAGAGTTGACCTCCCTTGTGATTTATGGACAGGGGCAGCATCAGGGCCAGGGACTATGCTCCCAGGGGAACCCCAAGGCCCCCGGACCATCAATTGCAGTCTTTTAGTGGAGATCTCAGAGTGCATCCCTTTTTTATTCTTGTGTTGCCAGTGAGATTCAACTTTGTGAAATCTATCACGGCTATCACTGGTGGTAGCTGGGCACCATCCGCTTCTTCCAGTCACACGTCATGTAGTCACCCACTCACGTGGATCTCTCTGTCTTCTGGGTTCTCTTTCCCCCATGTCGTTTTGATCCTTTGTGATCATCTGTTCCTGTTGAGTTGGGACCATTTGCTGTGCCCTCAGATGGCAGCTTGGCAGCGTTTAAGACCACAGAAGCCTCTCTTAGCAAAATGCTAGCTGTGCCAGTTGGCCTCGATTTCCCCTGAGAGCATGGTCCCCAGCTCCTCTCCCACCCCACCCCCAGCTACTCTGTCTATGCAATATTGGGTTAAGATGGGAGAAATTATCATGTTATGTTGAAGTCTAGTTAATATTGATTTTCTTTCTAATGTGTACTGTCACAGGCTTCACCCAACCAAATTTTTATAAACTATCTAATCTAAACCCTCCTCCACTTGCCCTTCCTCCCTCCCCACCTCTGCAGACATCAGAGTCTTTTCTTCTATGCATGAGTCTTTTTTAAGTTCTTATCGTAGAGGTCTCATACAATCTTTGTTCTTCTGTCGCTGCCTGCTTTCACTCAGTGTAATGTCCTCCAGTTGAAACCAGGTTATGAGATGTTTCCTAAAATATAGTCATTCTCTATCATTGGAGAAGAAGGTGTAGTTGTCTCCCGATGGAGAGAAAGTTCTGTATATGTCATTGAGGTCTAGTTGGTTAATTGTGGCAATAAGGTCTTCCGTGTCTTTACTGAGCTTTTTTCTAGACTATCTGTCCAATATTAACAGTGGAGTGTTGAAGTCTCCCACTGTTATTGTGGAGTGATCTACCTCCTTTTTGAGTGTATTCAGTATTTCTTCGATGTATTTAGGTACTCCAATATTAGGTGCATAAATATTTAATATTGTTAAGTCCTGCTTGTGTATTGAACCTTTCAGCAATAGTGTTCATCCTTGTCCACAATGGTAGATTTTACATTAAAATCTATTTTATTTGGGATTAGAATTGCCACACCTGTTCGTCTTTGTGTATTGTTAGTTTGATATATATTCTTCCATCCTTTAATTTTTAGTTTGTTCATATCTTTAAGTCTAAAGTGAGTTTCTTGTAGGCAACATATGGATGGGTCATGTCTTTTGATCCAAGATGTCATTCGATGTGTCCTTACTGGGGCATTCAGTCCATTCACATTCAATGCAATTATTGATAGGTATGTGGCTAGTGCTGTCATTGTGATATGTGTATTTTTGGTGTCGATGTTTTCTCCATTGTTCTTATTAATCTGTTCTGGGACATTCTTCTTTGTGAGGTGATTTTTCACCTTTTTCAGGGTTGGTTTTGTGGTTGTTGAGACCCTTGTGTTATGTTTCTTGATTTGCTATGTTGTATCTTTATTGTGCTGTATGGTTGCCCCTGTGATCCCTCTTAATAATTTATATATAAACCCCATTTGAAGTACTACCGGTCTTCTTAACTTCCTCTCCATCTGGAAGAACTGTAACAACTGTAGTACATCCCTCTTTTTAATATGATGACATCGTAGTTTTCATGGTATGCTCACTGGATCATTTCTTTCACTATTATAACTTTGAGTTTGGAGCCCTCCCTAAGTGAGTAGGGTTTTGGGTGATGTGACCTGTATTTACTTCTAAAATATAAAGTTAGTGGTTTTATTCTTCTAAGCCAAGAGATTCTTTCAGTATTTCTTGTAGCTTTGGTTTGGTTTTTACAAAATCTGTGAGTTTCTGTTTATCTGCGAATGTCTTAATTTTCTTTTCATATTTGAAAGATAGTTTTGAAGGATATATAATTCTTGATTGGAAGTTCTTCTCCTTCAAGGTTTTGAATGTGTCATGCCACTGTCTCTGTTCCAGTGTTGTTTCTGCTGAGAAATCTAACGAAAGCCTACAGGGTTTCCCTCTGAATGTTAGCTTTGCTTTGATTCTTGCTGCCTTTAACAGTTTCTGCTTATGTTTCATTTTGTTAACTTGATTACAATACGTTTCGGAATCTTTCTTTTGAGATCTATATTGAGTGGTGTTCACTATGCATCTTGAATGTCTATATTCTCTTCTTTCATAATTTCTGGAAATTTTTCTGTCAGCAGCTCAGCAACAATGCTCTTTGTGTTCTCAGGTGTATCTACCTGTTCAGGAACTCCGATTAATTGTAGATAGAGTCTTGATAGAATCCCATGTGCTTCTTAATGCTTCTTCATTTTTCTTGTTTCTTTTTTCTCATTTCTCCTCATAGATGCTTGAGTCAGTAGCACTGTCTTGCAAGTGAGAAACTCTCTTTTCCATTTGTTCCATTCTGTTTTCTTGGCTTTAAATTGAAGTTTCTATCTCTTTGATTTTGTTCTTGATCTGTTGAATTTCCGAGTACTGGTGTTCCATCAGATCGAACAGCTTGCTTAATTTTTCATTTTGCTCTGCTGCATTTTGTATAAGGTCTAGGAGACCTCTCTATATAATCCTTTTGCATTCACTTTCCAATAGTTTCAGAAAGATTTTTACATCTGGGTAGTTCTTTGGTTCATTCTTTTGGGGGCCTTCTGAAGCCATGGGTGATTTCTTGGTTACACTTTTATTAAGAGTTTTTTTGCTTTGGGGGCATCATTTGAGTCAATAAAGGCTGGGAGAGATGCTGTGAGGATGGACTACAGTTATTTCTCTAGGTCATCTTAAAATGAAAGGTAAAAGGTATTTGACAACTTCCAAAGTGAGTTAGGTTTTCAGGTGTGCAGGTCCCTCTTCCCAGCTGGCAAAGTAAGTACCTCTATATACAACCTCAAGTGTTACTAGTTCAAAATACAGAAAGGCTACTGCCCTGCTGGCCTCTGCTGCCGGGCCCTAGCAACACATGACACTGTGTAGAATACTGCTTTTCTGCTGGAAAAGCACTCTCCTCTGGACTGCCTTTCAGCCTAGGAATTAGGTCCAGCTGAGGCCTCTCTATGAGTATATCCACCTTCCAGTGGAACAAGATGGTGTCCCACACAAGCTCACTGCCTGCCAAGCCACAGACCACTCAGTAGCGGAGGTGGAAAGAGAGACCAAAAGTGCCTTGATGCACAGAGTCCAAAGCTGGGCTCTCTAAGTGTGGCAATTTCACCCACCAATCCCACCAGCAGTGCACCCAAGACCAGCTGCCAGTCAAGTGCTGGCTCCACCCACTGGCCAAGGCAGAGGGGAAAAAAAAGTTCAAATGGCAAGTTACCCTTGATCCATGAAAGCCAGTGCTCACTGAGAGCAGGGGTCAGTCACAGAGAGGATGTTTTCCATTCAGTGGCCAGCCAAGCTAAGTGCCAAGAAGTGCAAATTAACAGCCCTATGCCACATCCTAGGGTTCACTAGGTGTCCATAAGGCTCCATTTAGTTATCAGTTCAGGTCTTGGTTTCTAGAAAGATTTAGGGAAACATGTGTTTAGTTCGTCTTCTTGACTCCACCCCTCACTTTATTTTTTACCCCCATATGAAAATTTATAAAGAGAAATAGAGTTAGCCCAAAGAGATATTTGATAAGACTTACATTATGTTTTAATATTTCAGTGATTTACAGAAAATATTGATGTTAAAATACAGTGCCTCTAAGTTTTCAGATTTAACTACATACAATCTGATGAGGGAAACTCAAAAGGATTTAAAACAAGTCAGCAAATCATCAAGATATAGTTGGCCAAGCCAAGTGCCGTCGAGTCGGATCCGATATAGTTATGAAGAAAAATAAACTTTGGAATAGTTATATACAATACATTTTTATATTCTATTTATTTTTCTTTCTTTCTAGTGTTTTTATGCATTTAATATATGTTTTATGCAGCCCTTTGTGGCAGTTTTAAGAACTGTGTCCTATAAAGTAGACATAAGTTGAGATCTAGTCTATGCCAATGGGCTTGGTTTGTTTATTTTTAAATATATGTTTTACTCTTACTTAATATGTATTATTAGGAACTATTGGATACAAAGGGAACCCTGGTGGTGTAGTGGTTGAGTGCTATGATTGCTAACCAAAAGGTCAGCAGTTTGAATTCACCAGGTGGTCCTTGGAAACTCTATGGAGCAGTTCTACTCTGTCCTATAGGATCACTGAGTTTGAATTGACTCAATGGCAGTGGTTATGGGATACAAAAATCAATCAGATTACTACTACAAAATCACAGTGATAGCCAGGTATAAGAAGATAATTATAATATAGAATGATATGTGTACAAATAACAATATGTAAAATGCAAGGTATAAATATGTGAAAAATCCTCACAACACTGTACATGTGAGTAATGCAAGTGATTTTCTATGGGTGTACAAAAATAAAAGTTGAAGATTGTAAATCAGGAGAAATACAAGTAATCGTGAATTTCTGTACCACCGTTACTGTCTTTTGAAGTAAACATTCTTTTGGTTTTAAACAGCATAAACACTAAATGCTGAAGTATAATATAAAAAAGAGAAGTTATTGCATCATGTAATTGCAACATCCAAAGGTAACCTCAGAAAAAGAATCTGAATATTAGATTAAGATGACATCACTTATTGAGAGCAGTATTTTAGCAATCATATAAATTTGCTGGCCATTCAGATTGTTGTGCTAAGGATTTAAGAGGATTGACCAGCTTCCACCCAGAGGTGCTAGAGGCTGCACATTAATCTAATGAAAGTGAGGAAATCTCCACCTTGGCAGCAGCATACCTGCTGGTGAAGACACTGGGAAGACCTGAACTGGCAGTAGCCTGATTTCTTCCATTATCCTTCACTGTCTTTGTGTCTTTTGAACTTATGGCTATAAAATCTAACTTTTAAAAATCTTGTTGTCTTCCTTTTCCCCACATGTCAAAGCTAGTGCTGTACTTGATTAATTTATTCTTCTAGAAAATTTGGGGTGCCTTACCAGGCGAAGAGCAACACATCAAGCAGGCAAATAATAAAAGCCCATAGTAAGTTTAACTGCTTGATCTGTTTCCATCAAAAAACCCAAAATGAATAAAGAGTAAGATTTTGTTAAGACTAACTGAACAGCTTCGTTTCTTGCAGTAATTTTTCAGCATTCTGAAATAGTTATCATCTACATCACACAATTTTTGTTACTGACATTTTGAGCCTATAATTGTTAAGCAATGTTGTATGCAAGTTTGAAATCTCAGTGAGGTTATAACCACTTCAGAAGCCCTTGTTGGTAATGTGTTTCTGAGTTGGTTCCAACTCTTAGAGACTCGACAGCATACCTTCAGAAGATAGCCTATTTTTTGTTTGTTTGTTTCCCATTTTCTCAGCCTCTACTATAAAGTCATTTGTTTATGTGAACATTATTTCCTTTGCCAGACAGATACAGAATGCATACTGTGTGTTAAATGTGCTAACTGCTAGAGATATAAAGATGAACAGACATGATTCCTTCCAACAAATATTAAAATAACTGTTTCACACTATTGCTTACCACAAATTCATAAAGAGGAGGAGTCAGATTACAACAAACAGCTACCCTGAAAGAAACACTACAGAAAGTACATGAAAAATACAGAGCACAGAGAAAACACAAAAATAAATGTTATTCTAGTGTAGGCCAAAAAGTGCTCAGAGAATTCTCACTAATGAGATGACTAAAGCTAAATCATACAATATACATAAGCTTGTGTTTACTTAAGAAGCAATTATTTGTTTATTTAGTGTATGTCTACTGATGACAATTTGTCATAGATTCACTTCATGGTGAAAAATTTTTAGTACTATTTAACACTGGAAATATGTTTTCATTGGTATCAAATTCTAGATTAATATTATTTTCTTTCATTGACATTAAGATGTCATTTTATTATACACTGAAGTCCATCATTTGTATTAAGAAATTATCTGTAAATCTTTCAATTGGTCTTTTTAAAGTAATATGTCTTTCTTTTACTCTCTCTGGCTATTTGTACGATTTCTGTTTGTATTTGGTCTTTATCCCTTTGGTATAAGGTAACTAGGTGTAGGATAATTTGCATTTATCTTGAATGAGTTCAACAAACTGAACAAATCAGTTCTGGGAAATTGTGAGTCATTTTCAAATATTGCATCCTCTCTCCTTGATGAAAGTCTTAATTGCAGGAAATGGCAGTTAGGAGTTAGTCACAATCAAGAAAATAGGAACTTAGAAGCCATGAGTTTAACATTTCTGCTACAATGTGCATTTTAGCTAAAAGTATAAAATAAACTCACTATTTCTATTTTGTTCAGAAGATTGCATCTTGGAATATGTTTTTTGAACATATCATATAAATTATATTCAAAAAATGTCTTTTCAAAGTATTTTCTTATGCTGTAAGTCAAAGTTTACAATCCAAGTCCATTTGCCCTATAAAATGCCCCCCACTCCCGACGCAACTATGCAGTGCTAGCCGCTCTCCCCACACTGTGACAGCACGCTCCTCCTTTCCTACTCCGTACTTCCTGTATTCATTTAACCAACCCCTGTCCCTCACTCTTCACCTTACCATCTCACCTCTGACAGAAGCTATTCAGACAACCTCATGTATATATTTAAATCAAGAAGCACACACTTCACCAGCATAGGTCTATGTCTTGTAGTCCAGTCCAGTCTTTGTCTGGAGAGTTGGCTTCAGTACATGTTTCAGCTCTGGGCTAACAGAGAGTCCAGGGCCTATGTCCTCAGGGGATCTTTCAGGATGTTAGACCATCAAGTCTGGTCTTTACAGAAGGACCCGTGTGAATGCGTGATGTTTTAGTCAGCTAGTGTTGCTCTAAAAGAAATAATCATAGAGTAGATGGCTTTAACACCGGAAAGTTTACTCTTACACAGTCCAGTAGGCTACAAGTGCAATTCAGGATGTCTGCTCCAGGGGAAGGTTTTCCCTCTAGTTGGCTCTGGAGGAAAGTCCAGTATTGTATCAGTCTTTGTCCACAGAGAGTCTAGGCACAGGAACCTCGGGTCTGAAGGACGAGCTTTTCTACTGGTGCTGCTTGCTTGATGGTGTGAAGTTCCCCATTCTCAGCCTGCTTCCTTTACCTTTTACCTCTTGCAGGATGAAAGGATTAAGGATGGGGCAAGCCATACTCCAGGGAAACTCCCTTTACATTGGAGCAGGGAGATGATCTTATAAAGGGCTTTACAATCCCACACTAATTCTTTAACATACAGCAGAGGAAAACCACCAAATGGAGGACAGTCACAAGATACTTGGAATCATGGCCCAGCCACATGGCTACACATATTTTGGGGGGTTCACAAGTCAATTCATGACAGGTGACCATTATCAACACATGACCAGAAGAACCAGATGGTGCCCAGCTACCACCAAAGACACCCGTGATGTGGCACACAATGTTGAGTCCCTGGGGAAACATGGAAAAAAAGAGAGATGAAGCTCCAGAACTCTACTAAAAGACCACAATTGATGGTCCAGCAGCCTGGGCGATCCCCTGGGAGCATGAAACAGAGAACACTAAAGAGGTCAACTCTTTGAACAAAAATGGACCAGACTTAGGGGACATAAAGTGACCATGTTCTGTGTGTACTTCATGGCTCTGCATTTTTAGTTGGCTGTCCTACTAGTCTCTTTCTAGATGGGAGAGAAGAGGATCTCCACTTCTTGGTGGAGCCAGGATCTTGTTAAGTGGATATGACAAGTAGAAAATGAAGAGGAGGTATGTGCTCTCATGGGGCAAGGAAAGCAGAAGGAATTGCTGATAGGCAGGCATGCAGAATTGACTTTGTATACTTTCACTTAAACACAATAAAAAAAATTAGAAAAAAAAAGTCTGGTCTTTATAAAGTTGTAGATCCGCAGCCACATTTTTTCTCCCACTTCATCAGGGAATGATACGTTGTGTTCCTGGTACAGGCAGTTATTGGTGGTGGCCTGGCACTGTGTACCTTTCCTTGTCTCATGCTGATATAGTCTCCCAATTACATGGCACCTTCTGTCTCTTGGGCTTGTGTTTTCCTCATGTCTTTGATGTCCTCTGTTCTCTGCTCCAGGTGGATTGGGACCAGTTGATACTACTTAGATGTAAACTTGCTAGCTTTTAAGACCCCAGATGCCACTTGCCAAAATGAGCTGCAGAGCATTTTCTTAAAAAAAAAAAAAAAAAGTTATGCCAGTGGACCTAGATGTCCTCTGAAGAATGGTTCCCAGACCTCTGCCCCTGCTACTCTGCCTGTGAAATATTAGGTTGTGTTTAGGAAACTTCTTAGCTTTTGTGTAGTCCAGCAGTGTTAATGTGCCTTCTACTGCATGCTGTGACTTTCTTCACTTACTCCAATTCCTATCTACTGTGTAATGTATGGAAGTCTTGGTTGGATAGTGGTTAAGTGCTATATTTTCTAACCAAAAGGATGACATTTTGAATCCACCAGGCACTTCTTGGAAACAGTATGGGGCAGTTCCACTCTGTCATATAGGGTTGCTAAGAGTTGGAATAGACCCGATGGCAGTGAGTTTGGTTATTCAGTCTAATATGTGAATGTTCCTCTTCTTCACTACCTGCCCTTGTAGTAGTCAAAGATTATTTTCTTCTGTGCTTAACCCTTTTCTCTAGTCCTTATACAAGTGGTTTCATACAGTATTTGTTTTATTACAACTGACTAATTTCACTCGGCAGAATATCTTCCAGATGGCTCCATGTTACCAGATGTTTCCCAAGATCATCATTGTTCTTTATCATTGTGTATTGTTGTATTGTGTGAATATACCATAGTTTGTTTATCCATTTCTCTGCTGATCAATATCTAGGTTGATTCCATTTTTTTGCTATTGTGGACAATGCTTCAGTAAATGTTGGTGTGCATGCATCTATTTGTATTACAGCCCTTATTTCGATAGGATATATTTCAAACAGTGGGATTGCTGGACTATACGGTATTTCTGTTTCTAGCTTTTTCAGAAAGCCCCAAATTGATTTCCAAATTGTAGCAACACCATTTTAGTCCCTATCAGCTCAGTAGAAGAGTTCCAGTGTCTCTACAACTTCTCCAATGTTTATTTCTTCTTTTTTGTAGATTAATACCAGTCTTATTAGGGTGAAATGGTATCTCATTGTAGTATTGATTTGGATTTCTGTAACAGCTAATGATCATGTGCATTGCCTCATGTATCTATTAGTTTCCTGGATATCTTCTTTAGTGAAGAGCCTGTTCATCTTCTTTTAATGGGGGTATGTGTCTTGTTGAAATCTTGTCTTACCTTGTAGATCAGTGAGATTACAAGACACCAATCAAATTTGTGGTTAACAAAATTTTTTTCCCAGTCTGTACACAGTCTTTACTCTTTTGGTAAGGTCTTGGGATGAGCATATATGTTCAGTTTTTAGGAATTCCCATTCATCTCTTTTCTCTTCTGGTATTTGTGCATTGTTAGTAATATTTTATAGTCTGTTTATATCATGTATTAGGGCTTCCAGTGCTGTCTCATTTTTTCTGCATGATTGTCATCATTTTAGATTTTATATTTAGGTCTCTGATACATTTTGAGTTGGTCTTTGTGCATAGTGTAAAACATGGGTCTTGTTTCACATTTTTGCAGATGGATATCCAGTTTCATCAACACTAATTGTTGAAGAGACTAGTTTTTCCCCAGTTCATGAACTTAGCACCTCTGTCAAGTATCAGCTGTTCATCAGTGGATGGTGTTATATCTGGATTCTCTACTCTTTTCCATCAGTCTATGTATTTGTTTTTGTACCAGTACCTGGCTGTTTGACTACTGTGGCAGCGTAATAGCTTCCAAAGTCAGGTAATGTGAAGGCTAACACTTTGTTCTTCAGTAATGCTTTGCTCATTTGGGGCTTTTTCCCTTTCCAACCAGCCTTTAATTTCTTTGTATTGCCTTGACTTCCTCTTCATCTAAAAAAAAAAAAATCTATGAATACAATAATTTGTCTCTCTTTTTGGTATGACATTGTCGTCATTAACACACTGAGATCTCTGTTTCCTTATTTTTCATGTTTTAGCGTTGATTTATTTTTGTGGTTTCCTTATCTTTGTTGATAGCTGGATTCTTTGTCCTGCACTGTATCCTTGATTATACAAGGACTGCCAATTAAGTTCATTAACTCATCCTAGAAAAAGTTCTACATACCTCATTGCTGAATATCACTATGGTTACCTTCAAAGTACTGACCTTAGGAATCTATACACCAATGCCAGCACCTATTCCACTCTTCAAAGCAATCTGGAACTGTTTTTTGGAATGACCATCACAGCTGTCATCATATTACACTTAATGTCCTGAGTGTCACCAAAATGTCTTTCTTTCAATATTTCCTTCATCTTCAGTTAAAAAAAAAAAGTCACTGGGGTCAGATTAGGTGTGTAGGGACATTGTTCCAACACAGTTACTTGTTTGCTGGCAGTCCCTTGCAGACTATTACACAAGTAAGTTCACAAATTTGCCGCCATCCCACCATGTACAATGGCCATTTCAGAAAGAGTTCCAAAATTGAAGGGCAGACTGGGTGCTGGTATTGGTGGATAGCTTCCTAAGTGGAGTACTCCAAAGGTGATGGCAATGAGGTATGTTGCAACTTAGAACAATTAAGTTTGAGGTTTTAATTATCTGACCTGGTATATGTGATGTTATCAGTTTTCTAATCAAAGAATTTTCTTCAGTGTTTCTTGTAATTTTGATTTGGCTTTTGCAAAATCTCTAAACTTCTGTTTATCTAGAAATGTCCTAATTTTGCTTTCATATTTGAGAGAATATTTCACAAGGTGTATAATTGTTGCTTGGCAGGTTTTTTTTTTTTTCTTCAGGGCTTTGTATATGTCATCCCATTACCTTTGTGGTATGTTTTTTGCTAAATAATCAAAGTTCAGTCTTAATGACTCTTCTTTGTATGTTATTTTTTGTTCAAGCCTAGGTGTCTTTAAAAGCATCTCCTTAACTTTAGTTTTGGGAAGTTTGATGATAATGCCTTGGTGTCTTTCTTTTGGGATCTAACTTGAGTGGAGTTCTATGAGCTTCTTGGACAGATACCTTCATGATATCAGGAAAGTTTTCTATCAAGGTATCTTCAACAGTTTTCTCTGTATTTTCTGTTATCACTCTGTATTCTGATGCTTCAATCATTAGTAAATTATTCCTTTTGATAGAGTCCCACGTAACTCTTAATGATTCTTTATTTTTTAATTATTTTATCTGATTTTTCCTCATATATGCTAGTATCGGTTGCTATGTCTTCAATCTTACTAATTCTGTATTTCATTGGCTTAATCCTGCTCTTGTGCCTCTTCTTAAATTGTCTAATTCTGTAATTTTATAGAAATTTGCTGAAATCCAGATCTATGTTGTGCACATATTACTCTAAGCCTGTTTAATTTTTCCTTATACTCTGTTTCACTTTGCTTAAGGCCTTCCTTATGTCTTGCAGAACTCTAAACAATACTCTTTTGCAGTCTACCTTTAATAACTGCAGGAATTCTTTTTGGTCTGAAAAATGTTTTTTGATTCTTTGGGTAGTTTTCTGAAGCAATGGTGGTCTGCGTCTTTAAATAATTAAAAAGTTATTGTTGCCAAGTCTTCAGAAAGTTTCAGTATTTATGTTTTATTCTTGTGTTTACATACATACACACACAGACACACACTTGTCATATTTTAAAATAGTTTTTGAGTGTCCCAGTAGTCTGGTCATTAGAGCTTCTCTAATTATTGGAGCCTTAGAAATTCCAGTGACCTGTCACCAAGTGGTTAGAGCTATGAGTGAGCTGAGAGTAGTAAGGGGAGTTCCCATCTCAGGGGAGCCAATGGACCTTTTTAAATTCTTCCTTTTTTGTTTTCTTCACCAAGTCCAGGAGGATAACTCATGACACATGTGTAAGATGTCCCATTTCCAGTTCAGGTAATGTGTCAGATTTTAGCACCTAGTGCAGATCAGAAAAAGGAGAGGTAAGCTCTGGGAAAGGAGAACAATCAGCATGAATGAAAGATTCGAATCCTCAAGTGTTTGCAAGCACTTAGTTTATGACGTCCAGGTAAAAGTACTCTGTGATTCTGTAGGTACGTCTGAAGCTCAGCTCCTCCACTGAGAAAGATGCATCCCTCTCACAGCACTGCTACTTTGCTTGGCTGCCTGCTGCCATGCCATGGTTCTGCTTGGCTGGCCAAAGCAAGTCCCTTTGTATGGTGTAGATATGATTCTGGGTGAAATATTTGCTTTTGGACCTGCTCTCTCTGCTCTGTCACAGGTGATCTCTCTCCTTTCCCCTGACATTCAGGGTTCCTAAAATAAGCTATAAAATCTATTCAATTGGTTTTCTGTCTTTTTGGTTGTTGTTGTTGTTAAAGGGGTCACAGGAAAGGTGTGGTTACTCTGCCATCTTAGCCTTGCCTCCTGAAAAAAGATTGTTAAAATTAACAACAACAAAAGCCTGAGGAGTTCAAAAACAATAAAGAGATACTTTAGAACTATAGTTTTATAATCAATAATATTTCCTCACTGAGTGATGTTAGCATCTTTTATCTGCATATAAAAGTTTTGCATAGTGTTTTTGAAGTATCTTTGTTATTTATGATTATTTTTATTTCCAATTATGTGTAATTTTTTTTAATAAGCATATCTTCCTATTCTTTTATTCATAGGCGTTACAGTAGTGTGGGAGTTTCTATCAGTACACTTTTAGAACATAGGTGAAAGATTTTTAACAAAATAAATATCAAAGAAAAGTCATAATTATAGTATTAATTAACAGTTATTGTCATGAAAATAAACAGTCATTAGCGCTTGAACTAACAGAGTATTATACTAATAGTCTCTGTATACTGACACTAATATACCTACAAAAAATATGAAATAATGTCCACAATAATTTTGTATTTCCTCAAAAGAAAAATTAATTTGATTTTTTCCCCTGGATATCGTACTTTTTAAAATTTATTTAGCCTCATCTCTTGACTTAGGATTAATTAATGTAAAGATAGATTGTTAAGTTTTTAAAGAGCATATTTGCTGTTTAACTGGATTCTCAGAGTAAGTTAAAGCAGGTGGATTTAAGCTAATGAAAACATAAGCTTAAATATCTTGAAAATTGCAAGTATTCACGTAACTTTCTTACCAAAAAAAAAAAAAAAATGAAATTTCAGTATTTATTTTTATTTGGAAAAGCATAAATTAACAATAATCACTGAGTTTAATTATCTGAACTGCCTCTAATGTTGACGTTTATTATCTATTACATATAATTAAGACTGACATCTGTAACAAAGTACCTGGTATTTAAAACATAAGGAACAACTGAAGTAGTAAAATCTTCTATAAATTATTATGAAAAAGCAGTTTTAGGTTTTATTAATTAAAATTATGACTTTAGGTGGTATTTTTAAAGTTAATATATTTAATTGAGTCTGCTAATTTCATTGAATGATTGAAAAAATGATTTATTCAAGCTGTGTGTGTAATTAATAAAGTCTGTCAAGTCTTTCTTTTTTGAAGACAATGAGATATGTCATAACACTAGGGATCTTGGCTCCAAAACATGCTGTAATCATGCAATCACTGCCATACTTTCAGGGAAGAGGGATACATAAGGTTGGGATTAAAGGTACTAAGTGGGATGTTTTGCTGGACACTAAGGCTACTGTAATCAATCCAAATAATTATATTCCAGGAGTCACTAGAGAATTAACAACTATACCTTCACTTTTACTTATTAAAGCCTTAATTTATTTTTAATATCCTTAAGTCTTATTTCCCCTTTAAATCCATAATTCAAGTCAAATTTTCAAAGTATTCATCTGGGAAGTTTCCGTTATACAACATGAAATGATTTTGTCTGACGATAGCTCTCTCTACAAATCCATAAATATTCTGAACAAAATATATAAACAAACACAAAAATATTAAATACATAGTCACTCCCAAAAAGAGAAAAATATTTTCAGATTTCTAAAATAAAAAGACACATCAATACATCGTGGAAAATTTGTGAACTAATGGCCTGCAGGACCACGGAAATATAGAACCTGAATATAGACCCCAAATATTATGAACTGTAGTTTTAATTATTAGAAAGAGGAAGAGTTTTGGAGATCCAATCACACTGGCAAACTATAACTGACATTTATACAGAATTGGACTACAAGAATCAATTAAATGAGAAAATAAGTAATAAAAGAAGATACAGAAAATTAGTGAAAGAACAAGCCATCATGAACGAAAAGGACAAGTTTAAAAAGAAATTCTAGTAAGTGAAAATAAAGATAATGCAATTAAAGATTAAGCTGGAGATTTTCAACAAGAGTGTCAAGAATATTCAGTGGTGGATAGGACAGTCTTTTCAAGAAACAGTACTGGAAAAACAAGGTATCCATATGGAAAAACAAACAAACAAACAAAAAGCCTCATACTGTGTATAAAATGGATCAACTACCTAAACCCAGGTGCTAAAACGATAGAACCATCGGAAGGAAACAGCAAAAATCTTCATTAGTCTAGCTGTGATGATGGATTCTTGTTTAAACCACAAAAACATAGACATTAGAGAAAAAAGAGATAAATTGGACCTTATCAAAATTAAAAACATTTGTGCATTATAGGATGTTGGTAGTATAAAAAGACAGCCACCAGAAAGGGAGAAAATATTGGCAAGTCATGTATCTGACAAGGGATTAGTATCCAGAATATTGAAAGAAATGTTGCAATTCAACAGCAATGACCAAACAGCATAATTAAAAAGAAGAAGAAGAAGAACTTGAATAAACATTGCTACAAAGATATACAAAAATGGACAGTAAACTCATGGAAAGGTGCTCAATGTCATTCTGGAAATGTAAAACAAAATCACAGTAAGACACACTCACACCTAAATAGGATGACTATAAGCAGACCTGGTGGTACAAATGGTTAAGTGTTGGACTGCTAGATGAAAGGTTGGTAGTTTAAACCCACACAGAGGATACACCAGAGAAAGACCCTGTGATCTACTTCTGTAGGATTACAGCCAAGAAAATCCTATGGGGAAGTTCTACTATGTCACACAGGGTCACTATGAGTCAAAAGAGAATCAGTGGTACCTAACAACAATAATAACAAGATGGACAGAAAGAACAGAGGGAGGAAAGAAGAAAGAGATGGGGTGGGGGGATAGAGAGAAAGAAAAGAAAGGAAAAGAACAATTACAGCTATTGACAATTTAGAGAAATTGGAACCAACGTCATTACTGATCAAATGGTGAAGCTGCTGTGGCAGTTTGGTGAATCTTCGATAAGTTAAGCATAGAATTTCCTTGTGACCCAGCAATTCCACTGCTGGGTATGTATGAACAAATGAAATACGGTAATAAGAATAAGTAATTTTATATATATAAGTACAATAAATTGTTAAAACTACCACAACAAAAAATTGTTGCTATGAAGTCTATTCAGATTCATAGTGACCCCATAGGACAGAGCAGAACTGTCCCATACAGATTCCAAGGAACATTTGGTGAATTTAGTTAGCAGCCATAGCTCTTAAACCAACAGGGGCACTATGCAGCCAAAAAAGGAATGAATTACATAACCAAATACTTCATGGGACTGGTTTTCTGGATTTAAAAGCTTAAGACCACAGCATCCTGGGACAACTTGATTGTTTGACCTGATACTGTTCATAAAGCTTATGTTCTGCACCTCAGTTTGGTGAGTAGTGAGTGTCTGGGGTCTTGAAAGTTTGTTAGCAGCCATCTAAGGTACATCTAGTGATTTTTGCTCATCCAGAGCAAAGGACAGAGAAAGAAACCAAAGACTAAAAAGCTGGTCTACTAATAATCTATAGGAACCATGACATCTAAATTGATAACCAAAACAAGATGGCGACTGGCTACCCAAAGTGACCACTTGTTATGAACAGGGCCTCAGAGGACAGATCCTGATGTTGTTGTTAGGTACCAACTAGTACATTCCAACCCATAGCAACTTTATGCACAACAGAAGGAAACATGACCCAGTCCTGTCCCATCCTCACAAGCATTCTTATGCTTGAGTCCATTGTTGCAGCCACTGTGCCAATCCATAGCACTGAAGGTCTTCCTCTTTTTCACTGACCCTCTGTTTTACCAAGCATGGTATCTCCTTCTCCAGGGACTAAATCTTCTTTATAACGTGTCCAAAATATGTTAGGTGAAGTTTTGCCATTCTAGCTTCCAAGGATTATTCTGGCTGTTCATGTTCAAGGTTAGATAAGTTTATTCTTCCGGCAGCTCACTGTACATTCAATATGCTTCACCAACACCGTAATCCAAAGGCAATAATTCTTCCCCAGTGTTCTTTACTAACTGTCCACTTTTTGCGTGCTTACGAGATTATTAAAAACACTAAAGTGTTCTTTTGCAGCAGATTTTCCCAATATAGTGTATCTTTTGATTTCTTGACTACCACTTCCAAGGGTGCTGATTGTGATTCCAAGTAAAATGAAATCCTTGACAACTTCAGTCTTTTCTGTTTATCATAACATTACATACTGGTCCATTTGTGGGAATTTTTGTTTTCTTTATGCTGAGGTATAATCTGTACTGAAAACGGTAGTCTTTGATTTTCATCAGTGTCATCCAAGTTCTCTTCAGTTTCAGCAAGCAAGTTCGTGTCATCTGCATTTTGAAAGTTGTTACTGTGTCTTCCCCTAAATACCCGGCACTCCATTCTTCGTGCCGTCTAGCTTCTCGGATTATTTGGTCAGCATTCCAACTGAATAAGTCTGGTGAAAAGATGGAGCTCCGACAAACTTCTTTCTTGACTTTAAACCATGTGATACTCCCTTGTTCAGTTCAAGTGTTTGCCTCTTGGTCTAACAGGTTCCTCATGAGCACATTTAAGTGTTCTGGAATTGTCATTCTTCACAATGTTACCCATAATTTGTTATGATTCACACAGTTGAATGTCCTTGTACAGTCAGTAAAATGGATAAACATCTTTCTTGTATTCTCTGCTTTCAGCCAGGATCTGTCTGACATCAGCAAGGATGTCCCTCGTACACCAACCCCTTCTGAATCCAGCTTGAACTTTTGGGAGTTCCTTGTCAGTGAATGGCTACAATGGCTTTAGTGTGTGATACAAATCATATTGTTCAATAATTTCTACATTCTGTTGGATCCTCTTTATTTGAGATGAGAAAAAATATGGATCTCTTCCAGTTACTTGGCCAGGAAGCTGTGTTCTAAATTTACTGACATAGACAAATGAGTACCTCCAGTGCTGCATCTGTTTGTTGAAACATCTCAGTTGATACCATGTCAATACCTGGAGCCTTGTTTTTCACCATCCCCTGTAGTAGAGCCTGGACTTCTTCCTTCAGTGCCATCAGTTCTTCATCATATGGTACTTAATGGTACTAAAATGACTGAACACTGACTAGTTATTGCTGGTACAATGTTTCTGTGTATTCCTTCCATCTTCTGTGGTTGTTTCCTGGGTTGTTCCATATTTTTCTTGAATAACCTTTCAGAATTGTAAATTAAGACGAATTTTTCCATTCATCTGTTTTATCTTCAGAAATACTGAGCCTATTCTTCTCTTTTGGTTTTCAATCTCCAGGTCTTTGCACATTTCAGTTTGATACTTCACTTTGTCTTCTCAAGCTGCCCTTTGAAATCTTTTATTTTACCCTTTACCCAAAATTTTTTTCATTCCGTTTAGCTTCTCTAGATTGAGAAGCAAGTTTCAGAGTCTCTCCTGACATCTCTTTGGGTATTTTGTTTCTTGCCTGTCTTGTTAATGACCTTCTGCTTTCCTCATGTGTGATGTGCTTGATGTCACCCCAGAACTCTTCTGGTCTCTGACTGTTGGTGTTCAGAGCATTAAATTTGTTCTTGAGATGGTCTCTAAGTTCAGGTGGGGTATACTCAAGACTATATTTTTGTTCTTGTGGACCTGTTCTAATTGTCCTTAACCTCATTGTGAACTTGCATATGAGCAATTGATGATCTGTTCCACAGTCAGTCCCTGGCCTTGTTCTGACTGCTGATATTGAGCTTTTCCATCTTCTCTTTCTACAGACGCAGCTGATTTGATTCCTATGTGTTCCATCTGGTGTGGTCCACGTGTATAGCTGCCGTTTATATTGTTGCAAAAGGCATTTGTAGTGATGAAGCTATTGGTCTTACAAAATTCTAACATGTGATGTCTGGCATTATTTTATACCATATTATAGACAGCCCATTTTTTCCAATTACTGTCCTTCTTTGTTTTCTTCTTTTAAATTTGAATCATCAGTAACTGTGAATGCATCTTGATTTTATGTTAGATCAGTTTCAAACTGCAGAAGCTGATAAAACTCTTCCAATCATTTTCTACTTTAGGGGCTGTTGTGTAAATTTGAATAACAGTTATATTAACTGGTCTTCCTCGTAGAGGCATAGGTATTATCCTATCACTGTCAGTGTGGCACTTGAAGATAGATCATGAAATGTTTTTTGACAATGAATGCCATGTCATTCCTCTTCAATTTGTCATGCCTCGTATAGTTGACAACATGACTACCCAATTCAAAATGACAAAAACCAGTCCATTTCAGCTCAGTAATACCCATGATATTGACCCTTACGTGGTCCACTTGGTTTTCAATAATTTTTAGTTTTCCTAGACGTGTGCTATCTACATTTCGTGTTCTAATTATTAGTGGATAATTGCAGCTGCTTTTTTTTTTTTAAATTTATTTTGAGTTATGCCACATGTTGCCTCAGGATATGAAGGTCCCAAAAGCTTTGCTCTATCCATGTTATTAAGGTTGATTCTACTTTGAGGAAGCAGCTCTTCCTCAGTCATATTTTAAGTGCACTCCAACCTGAGAGACTCGTCTTTCAGCACTATGCCAGACAATGGTCTGTTATTATTTGTAGTATTTTCACTGGCTGATTTCTTCAGAAGTAGACAGCTAAAATCTACTTCCTAGTCTGTCTTAATCCGGAAGCCAAACTAAAACCTGTCCACCAGAGGTCACTTTGTTTTATCTGAAATATCAATAACATATCTTTCAGCACCAAAGCACTGTATAAGCCACCACAAAATAACAGACACAAAGGCAAATCAATTCCAATTTTAAAATGTTTTTCACTGAAAACATAATTAAAATTAGTTAAAAATCTGTTTTAAGCAACTTAGTTATGTTTACCCTGAAAAAAGTTTTCATATACATGCTTGCTCTTCCTGTTTCCTTTTTAACGTGAACTAGTTCTTTACAAAAATGTACATTCTAAAAAAAGTCTAATTTTAACTGAATAACATTTTATCCATCACTCAATACTTAAATTTTAACTAACAGTAAAGTAGGTGTGTTAATTGCAGTTATAAAAATCTTATAACTTTTTCAAGTAATTCATTAGATGACATTTTTGTGTTTCCAAAAATTCCTTTTATCATCTACCATTTTAAAACAATAGTTTTCTTAATACGCTATTTAAACAACACATCCTTAAATCTTCATATAAATAACTGCATCACTCTTCTTTCTACCAACCAATCCTCCAGTCTATTCTGGTCAAAATAGTATGCTTCATGGTCTCCTTTTTAGCTTCTACGCTATTTTCAAAGGCATGTGTATTGGTTATTGGTTGCTTATTTATTGCTGTGAACCACTGACCCTAAGACTTAGTGGCTTAAAATGACAGCCATTTAATTGTGACTTACAACACAAGAGGTCAGACATCAGGACGGAGCACACTGAGTTTGACTGATCTCTGCTCCACATGGTGTTTGCTGGGCGTGATAGGTGTGTGATTCTTAGGATCAATGTGAAACAAAAATATGGAGTTATATTAATTTTCTAGCATGTCTATAACCAAGTACCATAAATTACATGGCTGATAAGAATAGAAAGTTCTTTCTTCACAGTTCTGGAGGCTAGTAGTCCAGATTCAGGGAGTTGGCTAGGGTATGTTTTCTCTAAAGGCTCTAGAGGAGAACGCTTTCTTGTGTTTCCTGGCTTCTGTTAGCCCAAGGCTTTTCTTGACTTGTGGATACATAATTCTATTGTCCCACAGCTCTGTTACCTTTGTTTATCCATCAGTGTCTTATATTTTTTATAAGAATTATGACCGACCTGACTTCAGTACAACTCATATTAATATAACTGGCAACATATTCAAAGACCTTTTCCCAACAAGATTTTGTTCACAGGTACCAGAGATTAGCATTTCAGCATACGGTTTTGGGGACAAAATTCAAACCATAACGGAGACTTTGGTTCATGAATTACTCAGGATTTCATATTATAGACAGCAGAAGATTAAACCAACTGCTGGGCAATTCTGATCAAGAGGACTTTCTGTGTAGCTGCTCAAGTCCCATCCATGCCCATGAACCCAGCCTGGCAGCTAGGTCTGGAACATCTAGTTATCTTCAGTTACACATCTGGTGTCTCAGCTAAACCAAGAGCAACAACAGCACACACAGTTGCCTTAGAATCCAACTCAAAGTAATCCCATGGATATAGATAGAACTACCTTTCATAGGGTTTTCAAGGCTGTGATCTTACAGAAGCAGATCACCTGGCCTTTCTTCTGAGGTACCTGTTTTAGTAGTTTAGTGGTACGTGCCACCCAGGGCCTCAACTAGGATGGTTTAAAAGACTGGAAAAGCTGGATTTGTCATATATCTGTGACTGTGGTTCTCATAGTTGACTGGGTTTCTTGGTTGCCCTTAATGTAGTTTCAAAATTTCTTGTCGGTGTAACTTCTGTATGGAGTCACTCAGTCCTGTTTAGGCTTATTATAGCAACTGAGTTTGGGTTTCCAGAAGAAGAAACTAAACAAATAAAAAGTAGGAACTTAGGGCAGAAATGGAGAGAGTGCTGGTGTATTTCAGGGATTGAAAACGTCACAAAAAAAAATTTGTTTATGAATTCTTGAACTGCAAACTAATTTACAGCTTAAACTTTCACCCAAAGAAATAATGTTAAAAAGAATTAAGATTAGAAATGTGCTTATTGTTTTATTTTGTTTACCTGTACCTTCTCCCTACCTCTTTCTGTCATTATGCATTTTTGCAATACCCTTTTACTCATCTGTTAAATTCTCTCTCATTTATCCATTATTTCCAAATCTTTGGCCAAATGTTACCTGATTAAAAAAAAAGTCTTATAGGAAAGAATTCTTTTCCTGTATTAAAGTATGGTTCTAGAGTCTATTTTGTGACAAATTCAATAAGAAATATGAAACAATAAACAGAATTATATAAGATAATAGGAAACAGCTGAAGAAAATATACTATTGCACATTTCTAGAATGAGCCTACTAGACTTATTTAAGTGGGTATTGCCTAAATACTAGCAATATTTCATAACTCTGTGAAGGCTGAACAACAATAAGGAAGACTGGAGAAAAATTGATTCCTTTGAATTATGGTGTTGGCAGAGAATATTAAATGTACCATGAGATGCCAGAATGAACAGATCTGTTTTGGAAGAAGAACAGGGGTTGGTGAGGCTTCATTTCATTTACCTTGGACACTTTATGAGGAGGAATGAGTTCCTAGAGGAGAATATCATGCTTGGTAAAGTAGAAGATCATCAAAAAGTGATAGCCCTCAATGAGATAAACTGATACCAGCTCAAACACAACGATTCTTGAGGATAGCATAGAACTGGGAAGTGTTTCTTATGCTGTACATAGGAGTCATTGTGAGTTAGAGCTGACTTGATGACACCTAACAATAACAGTGACATCACAAATTTCTTGAAAAGTGAGAAAGAAAGGCTTATCTGTAAGTTGGATTTGTTTCCGAAGTCATTAACTGCTTCTTTTGAACTCAATATTTGCTGATATGTAGCCTAAGTGTCCAGTTGAGACATAACTTTCTTGTCTGGAATATCTTCTTTATTTCCCCGAAATTTGTGATAAAAGTAGAATTTATCTTTATTTCTAAATCAAAGTTAGAACCTTTCAAAATATATACAGTTCCCAGTACAACATTACATTATTTCTCTAATTTAACCTTCCTTGGATATTTTCTACTGTTAATATCTTAAATGGAGCTCGGTAATGTAGTGGTTAACCAGTAGCTAACCAAAAAGGCTGAAGTTCAAATCCACCAGCCTGTCCTTGGAAGCCCTGCTGAGGCAGTTCTGCTCTGTATTGTGTGCTCACTATGAGCTGAAAACAACTCAGGTACAATGGGTTTGGGTTTTGGGCTTATCCTCTTAATATAAGCAGCAGTGGGTGATGGTGGTGGCTTAATACTTACCTAAATTAATTCTTTATCTAATAAGACAACTATATTCATAAAACAGACAAGTATTTTAATTTTTCAGTGTGTTGGTGTCATGGATTGAATCGTGTCCCCCTGAAAATATGGGTAGCCACGTGGCTGGGCCATGATTCGCAGCATCTTGTGACTGTCCTCCACTTTGTGGTTTTCCTATACTGTATGTTAAAGGATTAGGGTGGGGCTGTAAATCCCTCTATAAGATCACCTCCCTGCTCCACTGTAAAGGGAGTTTCCCTGGAGTGTGGCTTGCCCCACCCTTAATCCTTTCATTCTGCAAGAGATAAAGGGAGAGAGAAGTAAGCAGAGATTTGGGAACCTTGTACCACCAAGCAAGCAGCCCAGGGAGAAGAGCGAGTCCTTCAGACCTGAGTTTCCTGTGCCAAGATGCTCCCAGGACAAAGACTGATGCAATACTGGACTTTCCTCCAGAGCTCACAAAGGGAAGGCCTTTCCCTGGAGTGGATACCCTGAATATGGACCTGTAGCCTACTGGACTGTGTAAGAATAAACCTTCCTTTGTTAAAGCCATCCACTCTGTTGAATTTCTGTTAGATCAGCCCTAGCTGACTAAAACAGTTGGTAAGTGCTGTGTGTCCCTAAAATATGCCTTAAATGATTTCCCAGTGGGATCATGCCCATTGTATAAAAAGTCATTATGCAACTGTGTCCTGGAATAAATGAATGTAAGGTGAATAACAGTAGGAGAATCATTTCTCAGTTTTCGCTTACAGGTCTTGTACTCCACACAGCATATTTCATAAGGTTTTCATATTGTCTAAAGTATGTATACATGTGAAAACATACAACACAAAATTGCTTAATACGCTTTGTTTTTCTTTTGTACTTACACTACTTTTCTCACTGCTGAGGTACCACTAAACAAAATTATACTGGTTTTAATTTCTTGAGCCATCATTTCTTTGAAAACTAGTCATTATCATTAAATATATTATGATTGCTTCTGGATGATCCTTGGCAATGGGTGTGTTACAATATTAAATTGAATTTTGTCCACTGTCCTACTTTGCTGGAAGCCAAAACCTGGTGGTAAAGAGGAGCTAAGTACAGGTACATTCTAAAGTATTATGGATTGAATTATGTCCCTCCAAAAATGTGTGTCAACTTGGTTAGGTCATGATTCATACCCAGAATTGTATGATGGTCCACCACTTTGTCATCTGATAAATGATTGTCTTGTGTGTTATAAATTCTACCTTTACAGTGTTAATGAGGTGAAATCAGTTGTGGCAGTTATGTTAATGAGGCAGGATTCAACCTACAGAAGAAAGTTGTATCTTAAGTCAATCTTTTTCTGAGTTACAAGAGGCAAGTTAGCAGAGAGAGAGGGATCTTCATACCACTAAGAAAGGAGAGCCCAAAAAACAGCACATCCTTTGAATCCAGGGTGTCTGCACTGACAGACTCCTTAAACTAGGAAGATTGATGATAGTAACCTTCCTCCAAAACTAACAGAAAAAGGCACTCTGAATTTAGACTTCTAGATTCCTAGACTGCAAGAGAAGAAATTTCTCTTTGTTAAAACCATATACTTGTAGTATTGCTGTTACAGCAACACTAGATAACTAAGACACAAAGATAGCTGTTATCAGGCTGCTTAGATGTCACAGGCCTTTCTGAGATTCTCGCACTTCACTTATAAAAAATGAACAGGTAAGGCACAGAGAATCTTTCCACGTTAGCAAAGATTTCAGCAGAGATAGAAGAGGGGCAGAGTCAACATGACAGACCGAACACGTAGCTCCCTAAATCCCTCTGGAAACCAAGACTTGAACTGATAATTAAATGGAGTCTTCTGGACACCTAGTGAGCCCTAAGATGCAGCATAGGGCTGTCAATTTGGACTTCACACTACTGAAAGCAAAACCTCCTCTCTTTCACTGACCCCACACTTGGTGAGCTTGGGCTTGAATAGACTGAAGATAACTCACCATTTGAACTTTTTTTCCCTCTGTCTTGGCTGGCAGGTGGAGCTGGGACACAATGCTGGTGGGACCAGCAATCGTAATTGCCATGTTCTAAGAGCCTGGCTTTGGACTCTGTGCACCTTGGCACCTTCTGCCTCCTCCATGTGGCAGCTGTGTGGGATGCCATCTTGATACACTGGGAAACAGAGAAGCCCAGGGAGAGACCCCAACTAGACTTGGTTCCTAGACTGAGAGGTAGCGCCTGCTGGGAAGAGAGTCCTTTCCCGGCAGGTAGGTGATGTTTTGCACAGTGTTGCCTGAGGCTGGGGCCCAGCAGTAGAAGCTGTGGACTCTGGGTATCTTGGCACTCTTGGCCTCTCTTTCCGTTGGGAACCTGGTCCTGGCTGACTGATGAGCTTGTGCAGGACACCATCTTGTTTCACTGGGAGACAAAGTTATCCATATGGAAGCCTCAGGTGGACCTAATTCGTGGGCTGGAAGGCAGCGCCTACCCAGAAGAGAGCCCTTTTCAGGCAGAAAGGCACAATTCTACACAGTACCGCCTACAACTGGGGCCCAACAGCAGAGGCCAGCAGGACAGTAGCCTTTCTGTATTTTGAGCTAGTTTATAACATCTGGAGTTTGATATAGAGGTGCTTACTTTTTCAGCTGGAAAAAGGGACATATGCACCTGAAAATCTGACTGACTTTGGAAGTTGTCAAAGACTTTTTACTTCTCATTATAGGAAGGCTGGAGAAACAACTGTGGTCTGTGCTTCACAGCATCTCTCCCAGCCTCTACTGACCCACATTAAGCCCCCAAAGCAAAAAAAATTGGAGAAAATGGTAATGAGAAATCACCAACAGCATCAGAAGGCCCCCAAAAGAAACCATCTCAGAACTTCCCAGATGAAGAAGCTTTTCTGAAACTATCAGAAGGTGAATACAAAAGGATTATACATAGAGCCCTCCTAGGCATTATAGAAAATGCAGCAGAGCAAAATGAAAAATTAATCAAGCTGTTTGATCTGATAGAATACTAGTATTTGGAAACGCAACAGATCAAGAACAAAATCAGAGAGATAGAAACTTCAATTCAAAGCCAAGAAAACAGAATGGAACAAATGGAAAAGAGACTTTCTGACTTGGAAGACAGAGCTACTGACTCCAGTATTTATGAGAAGAAATCAGAGAAAAAGAAACAAGAAAAATGAAGAAGCATGTTGGACTCTATTAAGAGGAACATCCTACAATTAACTGGAGTTCCT
The DNA here is from genome assembly GCA_028571685.1 of Heterohyrax brucei. NCBI lineage: Eukaryota > Metazoa > Chordata > Mammalia > Hyracoidea > Procaviidae > Heterohyrax > Heterohyrax brucei. Next base: position 96,087,198 of record CM053146.1, read on the forward strand.
GAACAGGCAAGACACCTGGAAACACAGAGAGTATTGTTGCTAAGTCACTGACAGAAAACTTACCAGAAATTATGAAAGAAGAGAATATAGGTATCCAAGATACATATCAAACACCACTCAATATAGATCTCCAAAGAAAGACTCCAAAACATATTATAACCAAGCTTAACAAAATGAAACATAAGTAGAAACTCTTAAAGGCAGCAAGACTCCAAGCAAAGCTAATATTCAGAGGGAAACTCTGCAGGCTGTCATCAGATTTCTCAGCAGAAACGATGCTGTCGCGGAGACTGTGACATGACACTTTCAAAGCCTTGAAGGAGAAGAACTTTCAACCAAGAATTACATGTCCTGCAAACTATCTTTCAAATATGAAAAGGAAGTTAAGAGATTTGCAGGTAAACAGAAACTCAGAGACTTTGTAAAAACCAAACCAAAGCCATAAGAAATACTGAAAGAATCTCTTGTCTTGGAAGAACAAAACCACTAACTTTATATTTTAGAAGGACACATCATTCAGAACCCTACTCAGTTAGGGAAGGCTCCAAACACAATCAAAGCTATAACAGTGAAAGAAATGATCTAGTGATCATGTCATGTAAACTATGATATCATCATATTAAAAACAGGGATGTACTACAGTTGCTAGAGTCCTTCCAGATGGAAAAGAAGTTGACAAGACTGGTAGCAGAGATGGGAGAGCTCAGGTAACTCTTGCCTCATCCCCCTAAACAAAGGTTTTGTCAGAGCCTATAAAGACTTTTGAGAAGGTAAGATCTCGTGTTTTTTCATATTGGAGGTGGAGATTTCTGGGAAGTAGTGGAGCTAGGGAAATTAAGTTGCACATGCCTGTTTGTACAAGATGGAGCCAACAGCAAAAGATTCTAGCAGTCACTGACAGAACTTATTATGGGTTGTTGTATATGCATCATCCTTAGAGATCTTGGTTGGAATCCCAGCATCAGCTTTAAGCTCTTGTGCTCCTTTACTGGAAGATCATGTAGTGTTCACTCCTGGCACCACTACATATGTTCCTTACATTAGCACATTCCATTTCATCCTGAAAAACAACTTAAAGAAGTTCTTCTTCTTTTGATATCTGTGGTGTATCAGTCAATAGTGCTACTCAGATTGCTCTCATACTGTTTACCACCTAATTGTCCCTGGGGGTGTCTAAACTACTGAAAATGCCTAACGTGTTTTTCATGTTTCACTCTCCCTGGATATTATTAATTATCCTCCCAGAAACCCTGGTGGCATAGCAGGTTAAGTGTTATACCTGATAACCAAAAGGTCATCAGTTCAAACCTTCCAGGAGCTCCTTGGACACTCTATGGGGCAGTTCTACACTGACTTCTAGGGTCCCTAAGAGTCAGATAGTGGGTTTGGCTTGGTTTTCTTTTTATCCCCCAACCTCTTGTTTTTAGTTTTAGTTACAAGGTTTACTAAAAGGCAATTACGGAGGCTTCTCAGCCTCCTTGTCTCATAGCCATCCACAACTGGGCCAAACTGAAAACCCATTGTCATAGAGTTGATAGCGATTCATAGGGACACTAAAGAAGAAAGTAGAACTTCCCATATGGTTTCCAAGGAAAAAAGCTTTATGGAAGCAGACTACCCAATCTTTTTTCTGAAGATTGGCTAGTGAGTTCAATTGGTACCAGAGCATTTAACCACTGCACCACCTGGGGTCCTCACACCTGACCCAGAAAATGGGACGGTTGGGATCAAAGAAAGCCGACTCCCCATCCTCAGCCTCCTGGGGAGCATAGTGCTCAAGGAAAGACAGACTCCTCCCTGTGAATGGGCAGCACCTCATCACCACTATAACTCTTACCTGGGGTAAAGCAAGGCTTACTGTGGCTGTGGAACTTCCTGGCTATCTACAGACACTAAGCAACTTATGTGTTGCTTCTACAATCTCAAACGAGGTCTGTCTTTGTTTTTCTTCATTTGTTTCTTTTGTTTTGCTTCATTTCTTTCTCTTTCTCTGAACAGGAAAATTGCTGTTAAATAATCTCTATTACTTACTCTGTAGTTGCTGGCATTGGTTATACCAGCCTTGCTTTTAATATGCAAACCCAGTTTTGGAAATTGTAAATGAAACCTTTTTCGCTGTGAACAAAGCTAGTCCCTTGGAAATCAAAAGCACTTTGCCTTTGAAACTATTGTTTACAGGATAGATTTCTAAGATCTAATTAGGGGCTGAAAATTCCCAGCGTACACACCTGTATGTACAGACAGACAGAGAACACAAGGGAACACTGCTACATAGAGTGATATGTACAACAAAGAGTATAGAATAATATCTTCTTTATAGCACAAAGTGTTATTCTGCACTGGTACAACAAATTCCTGCACCTTGGGAGGTGTAGGATTAAGACCCAAACTCAACTGTTCTGACTTCAACATATGGATGTTTTTTTTTCCTCCTATGTCAATATTTTTTTGTCAGACATGACTTAAAGTTATTTGTTTTCAAGTGGCCAATATACCAATTATTATAAGATGTATTTTAGGACTTATGACTGGAACTACTACATCAGTTCAACATTTAATGTGTTTTTCTCAAGGCCCTTTTAAAAAGAACATTCTGATATTACTAAAGAGAGAGATTGAAAATTGAGAGTACATAAGTAATTCACTCAGTACAATTGAAATATCTGATAACTTTAAAGAAGCAAATGAAATTAATAGGTTAAAATGCTCTTCTACCACTTATTAGTGGCAGGGTCTTGGAAAATTACTTTCTCTTTATAAACATGAAACTAATGACACTTAACTAAAATAAGTAAAAGTTATGAAGTGTTTTTGAGTAGTGCCTGATTGATGGAAACTAATATTTTAATTGCTACAAAGTAAAATATTCTGAGAAAGCAAGTTTGTAAAAATAATTTACATTAGCACTCCTTTTTTGAGATATTTAAATCTTATATTGTTATTTTTATTTTGCAATAAAAATAATTGTTTTTTCACACTAACTGACGCAATTCATTGCAGTGCTCTTACTGCAACATTCTACTACAGTAAGACTATTTGAAGTGAATGATAAGACAAATTTCATTTAATTATCCATGTAAAAATTCAGAATTCTAATGAAACACACAGAGACACTATGTAGTTCATGTCAAGAAGAAATTGTAAATGCTAGTGTCATGAAAATACATTATACCTTGCCTGAAGGCATCTAAGAGATTTCTGATGCTTGGGCATTATGTAAATTATTTTCTAAATATCCTTTTTTAGATTTTCATATTTATTTTTGTACCAAATTGGGTTTCATGATGCCCAGTAGGGAACTAAAGTTTCTAAGCCTATAAATTGTACCTATTTTATATTTTAATTCATTGTTCCATTGCATAAACTTGACATATATAAACACTTCTTCAAGCGTATGTGTGTTTTCTATATCTTTGTAAATTCTTACTGTTTCTGGTAAGTACCAAATGAATTAAAAAAATAATTAAAAAAAATCAAAGTGCTAAGTCTCATGCTGTTTCGTACGTAATAAATCTGAAACTCAAAATCTCATACTGATTAGAATTCCTTGGCCATTAAAGAGGAAACCCTGGTGGCATAATGGTTAAGAGCTCAGACTGCCAACTAAACAGTTGGCAGTTTGAATCCACCAAGATTCAGTGGAAACCTTATAGGGCAATTCTACTCTGTCACTTATGGTTGCTGTAAGAATTGCCACGACAGCAGCATGGTGCAATGGTTTAGTGCTCATCTAAGAACCGAAATGTCAGCAGAACCTTCCAAGCCTGTGTGAGAGAAAGATGCAGCAGCCAGCTTCTGCAAGGATTTCAGCCTTGGAACCTCTATGGGGGTAGTTCTAACCTATCCTGTAGGGTCACTGTGCCAATGGGTTTAGTCTGGTTTTGTTATGAATTTAAAGAAAGAGCAGTGGTTAGTGTAGTGGTTAAGGTTTAGCCTGCTAATCAGAATGGTGGTATTTCAAATCCAAGAGCTATTCCCTAGGAGAAAGGTATGGCAGCTGGCTTCTGTAAGGATTATAATACTAGAAACTTTGTAATACTAGAAACTCTATTTTATGGGCCCTACTTGACAGCAACGAGTTTGTTTTTTAATATCACTGAAGAGATACAGCCAAAGAAAGTTTGAATTAAACTAAAAAGAAATCTGTTCATTTACTAAAATGTAAGTACAATGTGTTGAATATTTTCGGTAGCTTTTATTCCTTACGAGATAAAGTACAACACCCTTAATCAGAGCTCACCAGCACCCTAGGCTGTTAAAGGTTCCTCATATTTGGCTTTCTGTTTGAGGCTTCTTGACTTTTAATGTTTCCATTCTCTCTGCCACAAATGCCTTTCCCCATCTTGTATGCCTCTTGTGCATGAAATCACCTATAAAACTCAGCTTACTCTTTGTAAACATGCTGCAGTTATAAATGATCAGCACCGCCTGCCTCCAGCATTAAGGGAAATATCACACTAAGTGTTGGCAACCTGTACTTACTATCTTTATTTATGGCATGAATTTCCTTCTACTGGGCTGTGAGCTCCTTAAGGTCAAAGGCTTAGTCATCATTATTTCTGCTGCACAATCTTAGCACCTGGTCACAGGGGTCCACAATACTGACAGTGGAGCTCCTGAAGCAGGTCCATTTCCGACCCCTCCACTGTTTATGCTTCAATGCAGAGACCCATCAAATAAAACCCACTGTCACTGAGACAATTCTGACTCACTGCCACCCAACTGGACAGAACTGCCCCCACAGAGTTCCCAAGGCTGTAAGCCTTATGAAAACAGGCTGTCATAGCTTTCTGCTGATGAGTGGCTGGTGGATTTGAACCACTAATGTTTTAGTTAGCAGGGGAGCTCCAAACCACTAAACCATCAGGGATCCTTACTTTTAAGTGTCAGGATACACTGATGGTTTTATGTTTACTACCTCAACTCATCTGGACAACAGCTCTGTTTCAGGAATGAGAAAATGGATTTTAAAGTAGAGGAAGTTACTTGTCCGAGGTTCCACAGTCAATAAATTGCAGAGATTACATTTATACCCAGAGCTCTATGACTTCAAAGCCCATTGTTTAAAATTCCGTGATATGCTGGTTCACTCAATGATCAACAACTCTGAATTCTCACTGAGGAGAAATATCAAAAACTTAGTAAATACAATTTAAGCTGTGGGAGCATTCTTGAAGTTAGAAAAAGCAAAAACTGTGTTACATGATAAATCCATATAATAATTAGTTTACATGTCATTCATTCTCCACCAGACTCATAGCACCCTACAAAACGTTCTCAGTGAGAATAATTTCATCCCAGTAGTTAAGTACTCTAGTTCATGATGTTCTTCACTTGTACAGTGCACATAATTCAAACAGAGTGTGGCATATGTAGATAGTGGTGTTCATGTACAAGTGTTAGCAATTTATGTGGAAAATGAATGATTCCGACCTGACACTAGCCATATATGTGAAAGATGTGAGTAATTTTGAAACTGCTTCAGGAGAATTTCACGTTTGAAATTGGACAAAGGACTTGTGTAGTCATACCCGTTGAAAACCTGCCAATTTTCTTCGAACTGATAACACTTTATCTGCGTATGTTCTCAGACTATGGGCTAGAAAGACTGTTAAGGCAGAACCAATCCTACAAGTCTCTGGTCTTGCAATTCTTGCCGCAAGATTGCTTTTTGCAGAAGAAGCACAGTTAAAATCATTTTACCCTGTGAAGATAAAGAGATTCATGACAGAACGTCTTTTGTTGTTAGGTTGTGACAGGAGCCAATGTTTCTTTTGCGTTTTAAAACATGGTGACAGTTTTCCAAGTCACGTTACATAAGGCCCAGGTACACAGGTGCCTTGCTTTGTTTTACTTTGCTTATGTCAGGTCTGGATAAATTTTTATATGGGATTTTGGAGAGAATTTAACAAATTGGAATTCTCACAATGGAAGTCCACGAAATGTAATTTTCAAATGTAAAGTTTTTTAGCCAAAGACAGTTTTAAGCCAATCCAGAATGTGTGGTTTATTTCCTCCTTTACTGAAGAAAAAATAAAAAGAATTCTATTTGTAATAAAATTTCTGTCGGTTGTATTTTGTATTTTAAACATGCTAGTCTTCAAATGAGCAAAACATCCTCTGAATTTGGCAATATTTTCTGCAAATAAAACTGCTTCGAGCAGAATCTCCAGACCTGTGAATACTGTGGCACACAAGCACTCTGCAGCAGACTACTACTGGTCATTAGGCCAGGCCAGTCCACGCAGCTAGAGGCCCTGAACAGTGTAAACAGTTAATGTGCTAACCACATGTGCAAAACTGCTAACCAAAGATGGGAGGTTGGACTCTGATGTCCATTCAGAGGCACCTAAGAAGGAAGGCCTAGTGACCTACTTCCAAAAAATCAAAATCAGGCATTGAAAACCCTGCGGAATATGATTCTGGTCTCACAGACACGGGCCCACCTTGAGTAGGGTTCAGCTAGACAACAGCTGTTCCCTCCATCACCACCACGAAGACAGGTTAGCAAAGAAGGCTTTTAAGGACTGAGGTTGTGGCACTAGATATAAAACTCTTACGTGGGGGTTACGAGGCAGAGGTTTCCTAGGGACTGGTGACCAAATGCAGGATATTATGGTTATTAACGCCTTACTTGATGAGGCCCTTTTTAACACTGTACCTTCTTTATTTCTGACAATTTATCTAAGGATATCAACTAGTGAATAGCTACTTTCTCAATTAGTAGGATGCTTGGGGTTTCTAAACAAGTAGGAAACAGTTTCAGGGGAAAGAAATATCCATCCAGGAAGCTAACAAGATGTTGACGTGGAGGAGGCTATTTTTTTAAAATTATTTTTATTTATATTTATCAGTCAGTAATAACACAGAGAAAGACTTTTGTAACTGTAGTCCAGGGAGTTTTTTCTAAGATTCTGTCTTTTGATCATATGACTCCACCAGAGACGCTCACTTGCTAAGATTTACAGTACATCTGAACAGGAACTAGAGGTGGAAACCTGATCCTGGATTAAGATCTGTGCTTTCCCTCATTTCTACTGTAAACTAGGACTGTTGCATTCCACGTGTTGTGTTCTGTAGTTCTTGCAGAATAATGACTCTTTCACTCTTAGCAGTAAACAAGGAACAGAGCAAGTGACTACTGAGTATATTAGAGACTCAAACTGCAGTGTCAGTGGTACATCAGCTGGGTCATTTCAAGTTGGAAAAGCATCCCTTGTGCCAGGACCATAAGAAGAAAATTACCGAATAATGAAGTGAATTCAGGTAAATTGATACATAAGTTAAATATAACTTCAGTGGGAGGCTTATGGTTAAGTAACTTAAATAAACAATTCTAAAGTACACTTGAAATAAATAAACTTGAAAACAGTGAGGAAAATTTTCAAGGGAGGAAGAATTGCTCAAGAAGGTCTTGCCTCAAGAGATATTTCTATACATATACATATCTATATAAACTAAGATAATTAATAATGTTCCATTATAAGAATATACTGATAAGCAGGCAAATGGATAGAAGCAGCTGCTCACCCATATGGTGCCTTTGTGAAAATCAGATCTATCCTCTGGCCCCAGGAGGCTCTGGATGCCTCTGAGGAAGAAAATGTTCACCTTTTTCACGCTGCGTGGATCCGCTGCTTTGTCTGGAAAAGAAGCCCAGTGTGCTTTCAATCTGGGCTAGCTTCTTTGTTGAGAGTCTTCTTATACCATATATACTATTCAGCCACACCAGGAACTTCTCTGTAAATAGGTCCTATTTCATATCTAAATTCATATGCGGTAAGGATTTCTTTTCATGTCACAAAACAATGTTATCATTTATTAAATAGTGTATAGAGTCACTATCAGAGCCCTGGTGGTGTAGTGGTTAAGAGCTCAGGCTGCTAACCAACAGCTTGGCAATTCCAACTCACCAGCCTCTCCTTGGAAACCCTATGGGATAAGTCTACCCTGTCCTCTAGGGTGGCTGTAAGTTAGGACCAGCTTAATGGCACCTAACATCAGCAATAACAGGGTTGCTATTACCCAATGGTTATAAGTTTCATTTATTTATTTATTCTGGTTAGCCACTTAGGTATTAATTATGAAAAACAATTAAAGGGTAACAACTGTATACTTCACGTTAAGATAACTGTAAAGGAAAGAGTAAAAAAATAACACTACAAGGTACAAGGAAAAATAGAGCTGATCAGTTGAGGTTATTAAAAAGCACTGCAAAAGACTCAGAAATTATTGAAAAAAGTTCTGCATAGCCGAAAAGCAACAATAACAATATAATTTCATTATTTTAATTATGTTTAAAGGCAAATAATTTTTATTTATTTATTTATTATTGTGATTAAGTAGAAGTATACAATCTAAGTTAAATTTGCATATTTGCCTACCTGCGGATCTTTCTGCCCTTCTGGCTCGGTGACAGCACACTGCTCCTTTCCATTGTATATAGGTTGTACCCTCTTAACAATATCTTGTTCCTTTCTCTCTACCTTCTCTTCTCCCATCTAGAAAGAGACCAGAAGGACAGCGTCCTATAAATGCATAGAACCTTGAAATACACACACCATGTGGTCACATTGTGTCCCTGAGTCCAGTCCATTTTTGTTCGAGGAGTTGACCTCGGTAGTGTTTTCTGGACAGTGGCAGCAGCAGGTCTAGGGACCACACTGGCAGGGGAACCCTCAGGCTATTGGACCATCTATTGAAGTCCTTTAGTAGAGTTCTTGAGGTGCACCTCTCTTTTTCTAATGTTGTCGCAGGGACTCAGCTTTGCTTGTCCCATCATGGCAAGGAGGCAGCCGGGCACCATCTGGTTCCTCTGCTCACATTCACATGTTAATAACTCACCCATTCACACGGGTCTCTCTGCAAAGATAGAATTATTTTTTGGTAAAGGTTGCTTATATAGTTGTTTTATAAATAACCTTTATAAGAAATAAAGTGAAATACACAAATCAAATGGCAAAAATATGTAAATAGTTTACAAAAGGAAATGTAAATGTTTCTTTACTTTATGAAAGCGTACCCAGCATAAAAATTAACAAAAACAAAAAACCCAGTGCCATCAAGTCAATTCTGACTCATAGTAGCCCTGAAGAACAGAGTAGAACTGGTCCAGAGAGTTTCCAAGGAGTGCCTGGTGGATCTGAACTGCCGAGCTTTTCATTAGAGGTGTGCCATTCAAACACTGTACCACCGGGATTTCCTTAAAAAGTGAAGTAAGGAAAAATTGAAAAATTGAGCTATTAATTTTTCTTCTGTTGTTGTTAGGTGCCATTGAGTTGGTTCCAACTCGTAATGACGATATACACAACAGGACAAAATATTGCCTGGTCCCCCTCCACTGCCACCATTTTTAGGCTTAAATCCATTGTTGGAGCCACCACGTCAATCCATCTTGTTGGAGGTATTCCTCTTTTTCTTTACTCTACCAAGAATGATATCCTTCTCGAGGGACTGATCTTTTCTGACAATAGTAAGACACAGTTTCTCCATCCTTGCTTCCAAAGAGCCATCTGACTGTAGTTCTTTCAGGACACATCTGTTTGTTCTTTTGGCCATCCATGGCACATTCCACGTTCTCCTCTAATACCGTAGATCATAGATATTAACTCTTATTCTGTCTTTCTTATTCCTTGTCTAGCTTTTGTATGCATATGATGCAATTGAAAATATCATGGTTTGGGTCAGGCACACCTTAGTCTTGAAGGTGACATCTTTACTTTTCAACACTTTGAAGAATTTCTTTGCAGCAGATTGGCCCAAAGCAAAGCATCTTTTGATTTTTTGACTGCTGATTCGAGGAGAATTGACTGTGGATCCAAGTAAAATGAAACCCTTGACAACCTCAATCTTCTTTCCATTTATCATGATGTCCCTTACTGGTCCAGTTATGAGGATTTTTGTTTTCTTGATGTCAAGGTGCAATCCATACTGAAGGCTGTGGTCTTTGATATTCCTTAGTGAATGTTTTAAATGCTCTTCACTTTCAGCAAGCAGGAATTTGTCATCCACATAACACAGGTTATTCATGAGTCTTTTTCCATTTCTGACACCCCATCTTTCATGTAGTCCAGCTTCTAGAATTAACTGCTTGGCATACTAACTGAAAAGGCATGGTGAAAGGACACAACCCTAACATTCACCTTTTCTTGCTTTAAACTATGAGATACCATCTTGTATCCATTTACATATTCAAGATACCTCTTGATCCATTTACATATTCCTCATGAACACAATTAAGTGTTCTGGCATTCCCATTTGTCACAATGTTATTTTTATTTTGGGGTTGGATCACCTTTCTTGGGAATAGGCATAAATACAGATCTCTTCCAGTTGGTTGGCCAGGTATCTGCCTTCCAAATTCTTGGCATAGATGAGCGAGCATTTCCAGGGATACTCCTGTTAATTTTTCACCTACAATCCTCAAAAAAAAAAGTGTTTTGAGAAAAGTATAACAACTAAAATGGAATAGTTTTCATAATAGCATTTGCATAATGGATCCGATTCAATGGCACTTGGCTTGGCATACATTAATAACAGAGATAAAACTGTTTTAGTCATCTGGTATTGCTCTAACTGAAGTACCACAAAGTGAAGAGCTTTAGTAGAGAAAAGTTTATTCTTACACAGTTTCGTAGGCTGAAGTCTGAATACAGTATGTTTACTCCTGGGGAAGGCTTTCCCTCCCTCTCTACTGGCTCTGTAGGAAAGTCCTTGTGTAGTATTAGACCTTGTCTAGGGAGCACCTTGAGGCAGAAACTTCAGGTCTGAGGGATGTGCTCTACTCCCAGTGCTGCTCTTGTGATGGTGTGAGGCCCCAACTGTCTGCTTGCTGCTCATTCCTTTTATTTTTTGTGGGATCAAAGGTGGAGCAAGCCACACTCCAGGGAAACTCCCTTTACAATGGCTCAGGGAGGGGAACTTAAGAAGGAATTAACAGTCCCATGCTAATCCTCTTTAACATACAGGATAGAAAAATCACAAAAGGGAAGGCAATCACATAACACAGGTAATTATGACCCAGACAAATTTCCACACACCCTCTTTGGGGGATACAACTCGATCCAAGACAAAAACATTAAATATTTTGCAAGAATATACATAAAAACAAACACATACATTAAGCACATTAGAAAAAGTACCTCAGTGGGTCAGGGAATGTGAGGAAATGGGAATGAAAGCACATAATTAAATGAATTTTGAGCGGGGCCTTGTGGAATCACTGAGACAACGATGTCCCAAATACTGAAGGCCAAGCTTAACACAGCCATGGTCACGTAACAAGTTTACTAAGGCATAGACAACATAATTAAGAAATAATAGAGAAGCGCCACGTGTTGAAGAAGTGAGCACTCACTCCCATTTCACTCACAAAGTTGTCCATTTTTATGAACTTTCTGGAATTCGCTTAGCAATGTAAAATTTAATTATCAGGAGGGGCCAAGCAAGGAAACATCTGCATTTGGGTGGGGACAGTGTAATTACAGAGTTCCAGAAAAGGACGAGGAAGCCCTAGAGAGATCAGAGAATGTCCAAGTGGAGGGTTAACCTGGTGGTAGGGGTTGGCATCCAAGCAAGATGCAAACAGAGGTAGATGACCTTAGCAAGATATTCTGACTCCTTTTGTTGCTAAATTGAAGAATAAATTTGAGCAGTGAACTCGATGTGCAGAGTTTAGCACTGAACTATATTCTTCCTTCACTTTTTTCCCCTTCCTTATTTCTTTCTTTGTATAGTAGGATGTTAGGAAACAGAATCTAACTGCGTCTTCAAAGAAAGAGTCTCCTCTCCAAGTATGGAGGCTTGGAACTCATTGGGTTTTTCACTTAGCAGGCCTTTTGGTACCTACCACATCAAGTCAGACCTTTGGGACCTACCATATCAAGCCAGACCTTTGGGACCTACCGTATCAAGCCAGACCTTTGGGACCTACCGTATCAAGCCAGACCTTTGGGACCTACCGTATCAAGCCAGACCTTTGGGACCTACCATACCAAGCCAGACCTACGCCAACAGTATTGTTGTTAGGTATAACGGAGTCAGTTTCAATTCATGGAGACGACATGCATAGCAGAAGGAAACACCGCCTGGTTCTGCTCCATTCTATGTCAACATCAGAGGCAATATTGTGACTTCCATTTTTAACCTTCATTTCTCAATTTATTCACAACTTAAACATATGGAGAAAAAAATAAAAGTAATCCATGGCAGTTGAATCAACTTTGACTCAGTGATTTGAAAGGAGAGATCTGTCTCATAGAGTTTCAAAGGACTGGCTGGTGGCTGGTGGATTTAAACTGCCAGCCTTTTGGTTGACAGCCAAGCTCTTAGCCACTGTGCCACTAGAGCTCTTAAAAACAGAGAAAGGGTGCTATTTACTGGAGACTCTCTGAGGTCTTAACAAAGTTAAAAACCTTCAAGACTGTGTAGTGAATGTTTGTGATTTTTTTTTAAAAAAAAATTAAAGTTACTTTATGTGCCTTAGGTGTAGGTTTGCAGCAACAATCAGCTTCTCGTTCAAAAATGTATACACAAGTTGTTTTGCAACATAATCCCAATACTGTGTCAGCACTTTCCCTTTCCACTCTAGATTCCAAGTGTCCTGTCTTTCTATCCCTAATAACCTTCGTGTCTTTGCATTTGGACGGGCATTGCCCATTTGATCTCGCATATTTGCTGAACTAAGAGGTACATTTCTTACCAGTGCTACTGTTTGTTTTAAAGTACTGTCTAATCTCTTGCTAAAAGGTGAACTTTGAAAACGGCCTCAGTTCTGAATCAGCACCTTTGCAACAAGTATCCTTGGTGGTGGAAATATGGATGATCTTTATTTTCCTTTTGCACTTATCTATATTAATTTGTTTGCAATTAATGTGTTTTGTGCTCTCAATCAAATGAATCAAAATAAAGCAATTATTTAGAAACAGAGATAAAATGATGGAAATTAGAAAGCAAATGTAATTGTTAACTTTGGAACCAAGACCTGCATAAGAATTCAAAGGCTATCAGCCATTGTTGTGCATAACAAAAAAGAAACAGGTCTCTTTTTCAACTCATGTCACTGAGAATTTTTTATTTAATTTTATGTTTCATTAAAACTGAAATGCCAAATATTTTAAACAATGACTTTGCTATATTATAGAACTAAATAATCAGTATCTTTGTGTATGTGTTAGCAATAATCAGCAATAAAGTCATTCTTTACATATACACCAGGTAGGTTTTTATCTTAGTCAAGATTCTTTTAGTTTAACTAAGAAACATTTTAAACTGGTTTAAGGAGGAATGAATTTAAAAGTTATTAGATGGATGACAGATCTCTCAGAGTTCATAGTATCTACGATGAATGTAAAGAATTTTCAAATGGAAACCTGAGTCTCTGGGATGGATAGAATTAAGCCTGCTCTAATAACGCTGCCCTGCCAGAACTTGCCTCTGTGCCCTTCTGTTTGGCATTTTCCTTCTTTACTTCCTGGGACTTGCTATAAATCTGATTTAAAATCTTGTTTCCTTTAGTTTCAATGGTTTTAAAAACTCAGTTCTGATATCCTTGAGACTTTTATAGATCTGAGCCATTTCATAACTCAGTTCATATCGAAAGTAAGGTGATAAAAATTACACAGCAATAGCAAGTTTAGAGACTTTAAACATGAGAAGCATATATAAAAGCAAGAAATGTTTGGCAATGTCCAAAATAATATTCACGGGTATTCAGGCATCTGCATTCATTCATAATATACTTTTGTAGCCATAATTCTTTCTCTTTGGCAAGTTCTAGGTCTCATGGGAAGGGAGCACTGAACTCTAAAGAGAAGGCTTAGTGATGTCAATAGAGAGCTGTTGCAATAGCACATTGAGGGGAAGGCTGGGTGTTAGAAAGCCTCTACTCAGATGATGGATGTTGTTGCTGTGCGCCTTGGAGTAGTCAGAGTAACTTATGTCTGATCACCTAGGAAGTGTGTAGAAACCAGGAGGTTTTCAACTTTGAAGTGAGAAAGGTGAGAGCTTGAATGATCCTCTCTTTGATATTATTACAGGCAAATGGATAAGGAATAAGTATATGCTGGGAGATTTTCCATTAATTTGTATATGAAATTTATTAGGGTTCATCTCTGCATGTCATGTGTTCTTAAGGCCCTGAAATTGTTCAACAGAGATTTTAGTGTATTGAAGGTGTATTTCTTAAACTAGCGCTGGCAGATCCTACTGGTTTCTTAATGTATCCTTAGGAGTCTAGCGTTCTTTGTTAAAATAATAATGCCAGCGAAGCCAAGTGCTGTCATAATATAATAATTTGCTTTCAAAATCGTATACATGCTTGTAATCATATGATATCAAAGTAGATTTGGCCATCAGATCAAATTCTGTTTGTAAATACTAGGTTGCCATTTGAGTTATTTTTATAATTGTGTTGATATCAAGTGGTCGCTTAAAGCCACACCATTTACTCATTAGTGGCTATTTGTAAATTGTTACAGAAAAAGCAACTAACACTCTTCTCCTATTTACTTTTTCAATGCAATTAATTTAATATTTGCTCAACTGTTTTGATATGGAGTCCTGGTGACATTATGGAGTAAGTAATTGGTTGCTAGCCAAAAGGGGAGCTATTTGAATCCATCAGCCACTCCTTGGAAACTCTATGGGGCAATTTGGCTATGACCTACAGGATTGCTGTGAGTCAGAACCGATTTGACAGCAATGGATTTAACTGTTACAGTTTAGAAACGATGTTGGCCCAAGTATTAAGGAACTAGTTTTATTACCTCCTAAGGTTAGGTGCTGGGCTGCTAACTGAAAGGTTGGCAATTCAAACCTAGCCAGTGGTTCCATGGGTGAAAGACTTGGTGATGTGCTTCTATAAAGATTATAGTCCAGAAAATTCTGCGGTGCAGTTCTACTCTCCCACACTGACTCACTGTGAGTTGAAATCTGACTTAAATAACATATAGGGTTGCTATGGGGTCACACTATGAGTCAGAACCTACTGGATAGCAGTAGGTTTGGGTTTTGGTTTTTAACAACAGAGCCATGAGGTTAAGGGAGTCACTTAAAATACTTGGACTTCAGTTCCATGTATTTATGAAAGGGACTTTGGATAGAAATCGGTGATCTCTAGAAGTAATTTCCAATTACGAGGCTCTTTTTGAAAACGTTACTGAGGAGATAATTATTTCATTTTGGTTTTGTTTTGTGTATTTTTCTCTTTCCCCTTTCTTCTAATCTTTTTTTTTTTTTTAAATCTGATCCTGAGTCTCTTTGTTACAACTCCCTTCAAGAAAAAAATTCTCTAGAGATGTAGTCAGAGCAACAGCAGCAACTGTGTCAATGCTTCCTTGATAAAGAATGTGAAGAGGGCATGTTTTACTCTTTGTGCGTGTGTCTTTCTTTTGACAATTTCTTTTTTTTTTTTTAAACCAGAGAGATATTTCAAAATTTGGGTTAGGATACACATAAGACAAGGCAAAGAAGTCCTGATCCAGTACTTCAGTGAGGAAATGCAAAATGCCATGCTGCAGGAGGTGGGAAAGCTGTGTTTTTGCTTCTGTCCAGGCTAAGGACAGACTAAGGTACGTCCCTGCCTACTACAGTCGTGTTCTCCTTTCCTCCTCCTAGATGTTCTGCTAGTAGACGCGGGAATAGCCCACTGGGGCACAGAAAAGAATCATCAGATATTAAAGAAAAGAAACTCCGGGAGCTTGAACACAGGCGTCCTATTTGGAAGTGTCCAAGGAGACAGAGCGCCAGAAGTGCGCAAGGCAGAGTCTGGGAGCATTTCCCTCTGACCGGAAGGGGGAGCCCCGCATTCCCAGTCGGGAGCTACCCGGAGTTTCCAGCCCCGAGCCTTGCCGCTGCCAGCACCAGTTTGGACTCTAGCTGATTAGGAAGAGGAGGGAGGGGAAGAAACAGCGCAGAGGGAGCGGACCGCAGCCGGGGGATCCCCACGCCATCGTCGTGTTCACTCGAGAAACTTTCCCTGTCGTTCACGGAAGCGTTGCCCCGGCTCTGCTGGAGAGGAGATCGCTCGGCTCGGAGCCACCAGAAGCTCTTCACACCCCTGCCCGAAGCCTGGCGGACCGCATCTCTAAGTAAGGTACGGGGAGACTGCTGTTTATCTGGGGTCTTCCCGGGCTGCGAGCCCCTTCCTCCCGCCAGGTAACGCGTGGTCTCTTAGAAGCTTATATCTCGGGAGGTGGCGGGCGGTGGTCAGTTCCAGCCAAGGGTGCCGAGGCAGGGGAGCGCAGAGGGCTGTGCGCCGCCAAAGCTGCCACTGCCGCCGCCACCACTGGGCAGGTTGCAGAAATTTGAACAGTGAAAGGGGCAAGAAGTCGTCCAGCACGAGTAGAGGCTAAGACCTGTTGACTCTTGCTATGGTGTTGCTTGCGACTGAAGGGGAGCTCGGGGGCGCAGTGGTCTCTGGGTTCCCGGAGCCTCCCCTAGCCTTTGTGGTAACTTTGATTCTGGTGGCTGAGGCCGGTGGGCAGGAGCTGGGGGGGAGGCGATGGGGCGCCCGCGGATCAGTCTGGCTGAGGATGTGTGGACCAGAATGGGCAGAGCAGGGAGTCATCGCGAGGTCACAGCGAGGCGACCCAAGAGCGAAACTTCTTCCAATGCAGCCTTCCTTTTGTTGCTTCAGGAGCTAGTGTGGACATGGGGGCGGGGAGGCGCGAATCCCCGAGACCAGGCGGAGGCTATTTGAAAGCCCAGGGGCGGCACTGGGATAGTTAAGCCTTGGTTGGGTGGCCCAAGCAGCTTTTCCTGGCCGGAGCTGCGTCGCATGGGCGCAAAAAGCTTGAGATCCTGAGCTCTCGGCCGGTCGCCAGGCGCGCTTGCTGGGGTCCCCTTTCCCGTGGCCTGG
The DNA here is from genome assembly GCA_028571685.1 of Heterohyrax brucei. Classification (NCBI taxonomy): domain Eukaryota; kingdom Metazoa; phylum Chordata; class Mammalia; order Hyracoidea; family Procaviidae; genus Heterohyrax; species Heterohyrax brucei. Next base: position 96,104,056 of record CM053146.1, read on the forward strand.
CTCACTGCACTGACCAGAACCCTGAACGGTCGGTTGTCCCAGCTGCAGCTTCTCGGGCCGCGGCTCCGACTTCCCCGTGCGCGGGAGAGAACTCTGGGCAGGCTGGTTTTCTTGGAATGTGTTTACAATGTTGAATGGGACTTGAACAGGAAGCTGGACGCTGCAACTGGAACTAGCGTGCCAGCTTAGAGTAAGAAAGATGTAGCTGGTGTTGAGTTTGGCGGGGCATGATAAACGCTGGGCCGACCCTGGGTAAGTAATTTGGTCAAGGTGCTTCTCTGAATCCTAGCTGTTTTTCCTTACTGAACTCGCCTGACTTTCACTTAGAATCAGACGTTTGACTGCACTGTTTCAGTCTGCGCGTTTGACAAAGTAGAATACAGTCAGCTATGAAAGATTTAGTACATTTATTTCGGGACTTGAGTTTTTTTTTAAAGTTGCACTAACCATGTGATAAAAAAGTTTTGGGAAAATGTTCTAGTTAACGATGATTTCTAGGATAATGTCGATGGAGACTAGGGTGCTAATAATTTGTGGGCAATCCATTAGGTGAAAAGGAAGAAACATTATGAGGTACAGTAAATGTTAGGTGATAGGGAACTCTGAGAAAAGTTGGAAACTTTTCAGATTTGCAAATCGTGCCCTTTCTGTCAGTCTTTCCCTCCTTTCTCCACAAAACAAGCAGCCTTGCTAGAAAACCACCGACTGACAAAGGACAGTCGTTGGCGATTAAAAGTGCTGCTTGAAACAGCGGACAGACTAAGGTACTGCCCCGCTGCTTCATAATTAAAGGGTCTCCTTGAGCTGTCCAGGAGTGTTTTCCAAGTTTTTACTATTGACATGGAAAGAAGAGAGCAACCTGGCCGGCAGCCAGACTAGGCTGAGCTCAGTAGCGAGGCATGAAAGAGACTGGGGAAGTTGCAGGGCGTAATTGGAAGGGGGCTGTTGGCTGTACTTGGGCTTAAACAAGGGGTTACTTTTGCAACGAGCGTTTTTAGATGACTAAGATCCAGTCTTCTTGGCAAAAAAATAATAACCTAAGCATACAGTGCAGATGCATATGACGGCGGAGAGTGCAAGAGTGCTCCAGGAGGGAAGTCAGATCCTCTCTTATCAGCACTGCAGTGGCAAAGCTGGCGGTCGATGCTGTTTGTATCCATCGTACTTTCTAAATGCCCACACTTTGTTGCCATTTATTTCCTCAACCTAGACTAGATTTATTCTCAACTCCAATCCCTTGACCTTGACCTTGCTTCTTTGTTTTCATAGCCAGTAAGAACCAAAGACTTGAGCTTTGAGCAGATGGTTTTCCACCTAAATTGAGTAATTCAATTAGGTATTCTCAAATGGCAGGGATTTGGGTCATGGAATTAAAGTAGAAAACGTGTCCAGCATGTCTTCTTTTGGTTTGTTTGAAGTGATCATGATAAATAGATTTGCTCTTTCGCCTGATGGAGTAGCATTTGGGGTGATCTCTGTATCTTACACAACATTTACCCAAGAGATTAAGATCCTGCTGTCTCCAAGTTCCAGGTCAGTTGGAAACTCAAAGTTTTACCTTCAATACAGACCTTTCATAAACTGACATTGCTTACATATCAACTATTTACCCTCCCCCTTTTTTTTAGGAAAGGCAGATGTATTATTGTAGGGTTGAGAGTTGAATGGTAAAAGACACTAATGTGGCATCTGTTTCATTTGGATTGATGAATTTGAGATTGTGAGCTTGCTGTCTGAGACTCGCCATATGAATCATGCTTGGCAAAGTGTTTTTCCTGTCTGCGATTTCAGTTTTTCCACTTGCAAAGTAATAAAGAAGTGTTGTTTTACATAATTACTAGCCTACTGTGAGCATTAAGAAGATGAAATAATTTTATTAAGCTTTTAAACATAAAGATTTTAGTGTTTCTGTGTCAGTTAACTGCATTAAGATTATGAACAAGACTAGTGTGTAAGAATAATGTATGTAGAATACACAAGTAGTAATGGTATACCTGCAATTAATAAAATGTTAGGTCTGCATGTTAATCATAGTTTTAATTTAGTCATTAATTTTAAACTTTAAAGATATTGGGCAGGATGTGTTATGGTTAATACTTAGTCATTTTCTGCAACAAAAAAGTGCAATCACCAAATTCATTTATTTTTACTTCAGTTTATATTTATCTTGAAGACAAGTTACTTTTAAAATCCATCTGAACTTAGTCTTTATGATAAGTTACCGAATGTATTTGCAGAATGCGACTCTATTCTCAGAAACAACACTTGACAAACTAAGATATATTTATGGTGTGCAAACGCTTTCTTTTCTCAGTGGTCATAATAATTTCTTGAATATTTTAGAGGATAGGTTTAAGACATATGCATTCATTGATTCAACAATTATTTGTTGTGTGATGGTACCAGATACCATCAGCTCTGGATTAAAAGTCAGAACTTTTCAACACTGTGGTTTTTGTGCATGCTATTTTACTTCTTAAATATTTTAGCAATATGTCATTTATTGTCTATATTAATGAACTTCTTAGTTGTTCCTTGAGGAGTAATTCTTAAATACTTGATTTGTAATCAGCCAATCAAGTAACAAAATATACTATCTATTTTTGTAATGCTACGTTCATGAAAGTTTGACTTAACCCTTTTTCAGGTGCACAAATCAGTTTATTAGTGAAAGAGAAGAGAGTAAGTATGGATAATCTATTTAAAGGCTACGATTTTTTTGGTGAAATGCTTAATTACATTTTTTATTTTTAGATTGCATTTTAGATTGAGTGAAACTCGGAAAGGTAAGTTTCTTTTGTTAGGTGCTGTTGAGTCAGTTTCAACTCAGAGTGGTACCATGTGACAGAGGACAGTTGTGCTGTTGGGTTCTCTAGACTGCAACTTCTATGGGAGCAGATTTTTCTCCTGAGGAGCTGCTGGTTGAGTTCTAATTATGAGCTTTCTGGTTAGCAGCTTAGCTAACGGTGGTGCAACCTATTACATTATTAGAAAAAAAACAAACCAAACCTGTTACTGGCGAGTTAATTCCAACTCTCAGCGACTCTTTAGGACAGAGTGGAACTGACTAATGGAATTTCAAGTAAACCCTTGGTATGTTCAAACTGTCACCTTTTTGGCTAATAGCTGAGTTCTTAACCACTGCACCATCTGGCCTCCAATTACACATTAGGCAACTTCGTCTTTTTTTTTTTTTTGATAAAAGAGCAAGTGGATGTTACATCATATATTAGAATAATTTTCTTTGAGGTGCAAGTTTAAAACCTTTTATGATCCTTTTATCAGTTGTTTAGTATTCTACCCTGGCCACTAGGGTCGCCATGAGTCGGATCCGACTTGAGGGCACTTGGCTTGGCTTGGCGGCATTGGAAGATTCTTAGTTAAATTTCATTTAGCAGCGTGCTTTCCTTGTGACTGTCCTTATGCACCACTGCAGTTTTCTAAGACTCCTAAAGGATTTTTAAAAAGTTATGTTATTTAAATATTCTAATGAATTTGGAGATGGAAATAGGGGCCAACTGCATGGCTGCCATGAATCCTGGTCCCAAAACACATTCCAGTTCACTGGATCTAACAGTGTTGCCTTAAGGCATTTACAGATCAGGAACCTTAAGTGTGTACCTATGGGAGCCTAAAATATATTCAGATTGGAAGAAGAAACACAGTAAAACCTTCAACAGGGAAATTGTTTTGCTTCCAAACAGTGGAGTTATGAAATTTAAATCAGGTCTTTATTTTTAAAAGGAATAGCTAAAATTCAGTGTTCAAAGGAAGGTTTAGAAAATAGTGCTCATATGGTTTTCAGCCTCTGTTACATGCTAGTTTTGTGTGTTTATGCTAAGAAAATGTTTCATGCTATTCCGATGATAGACTATTACTTGATTCAAATATTATGAAGCGGAGTAAGTGCCATTTGTCAGTTAAATGATATTGGCTTTCACTTTTATCTGCTAAGAATAGTTTTGGTAAAGCTGCTCCAGCTTGCTCATGTAATAGAAATGAGTTAAAGCGTGTGGCAGTTGTGATTGCCTGTATACTTTCTACTATATTGCAAAAATTAATAAGAGTTATTCAGAGTTTGAATAACCTTGGCTATATTTTCTGGACTGTACCCAAGAAAGCATGTCTAGATACCAGTTGCTGCCTTTATTTTGTTTGTTTTTCACTAATAGCATATAAGTTGACAGCATATTGTCACATCTGTTTCATCATATGCCTTTTGTAGAAGAGGTATGGAGGTTAATAGCAACCCTTACAAACTTTTATCCTTTGTTTTTATGTGTGTGTGTATTCTTTAACATTTCAGTATTTATACAAGATGTATTTTTCACAGGAAATGGAGATCTCATAAGTAACTTAAATTAACTGATCTTTCTGAGCCCGGTTTTAACAGTTAATTTAAAGTCTTTTCCAAATAGCTATTGCTAGATATCTATGGCTTTTTTTTTTAAATTCTAATGGAGTTTTCAGGTGTTCATTTTACCTGTAAATATAGAGAAATGCAGTTGCCAAGATCTGCCGCTTGAAGTTTTGCTTCAAACACTGATGATGTCCTCGTGGAGGTCTTTTCTATTCTTTAAGTAAGGCAAATGTGAATAAATTCACTGCTTACATGGTAGATACTACTGCTAAATTAGTAAGCTAGCTTGAAGTGAGATAAACATGTAAATGTAATGTTTTGTTTTAGGACTTTCAGATGTTGTAGTTGGCTTGTTTCCTGAAACCTTGGCCTCCAGTCCCCCAAGAATTTCAGGGCTCGTAGTAACCTTTGCCAAAACTGCCAACACAAAGCAAGATTGAATGATTTGAGTTCAATCTCTAGTCCACTATCTTGTAGAAATGGTGTTCATTTAAATGACTGAAACATAGCCAATCAGTTGATAGACTAGGAGATGAAAACATATGGCATGAATGATCTCCTAACTGTAATGTTAAGGATTTGACTGTGTAATATTTTCAGTTATAAAATGTTCTGTCCACTGATAATTATGTCCACATGGTTTGTATTTAAATGAGGATTATCAATTTTAGACAGCATTTTAGTTACAAAGGCAAAAAGAACCATCTGTGCTATGGTAGCCAACTTCAGAATTTGGGGTAGTTAAAGGTTGATACAGAGAATAAACTTGGTTTTAGCTTCTTGTTTTCTCTTTTAGCTATTTAGGAACATCAAGAGTTTGCCGTGTCTCAAAGTAAAACTGTAAGGACACATAAGTTCATTTATCCAGATATAAACTTAAAAAGCAAAAAAGCCCCACACCAAACACATATTGTTTGAGTCATTTGCAACTCATAGTGTCCCCATAGGGTTTCAAAGTGTGCCTGGTAGATTCAAACCTTTTGGATAGTAGCCATAGCTCTTAACTACTAGGCCCACAGGGTCTCTAAATTTCAGCTAAGGTAAGTTAAAACACAAGTTTCTAAGTACCAATGCTAGTCTTATTTAAAAAAAAATAGAGTACCATTACATTATTTTTAAAGATAAAAGTACCTGTTACTCTCTGTAATCTGTTTCATTTGTGTTTGACTTAGAAAAATTTCATAGTAACATGGAATTTTGACTATTTGCTGAAGTTTCCTGTTACATTCTTGACAATGTGAGTATTGTAATCATAATAACATGTCCTTCAATATGAATGCTGGTCATCACTGGTAGTACTCATAAATACAGAGAAAACTTGGCTTTACAGTTGTACAGGACAATTGAATGACTGAATTAATTTCAAAGCTGTTTATCTCTATGCTGCATAGTGAGTGTATTTAATAAGTGAGTGCTAATTATGCAGCGTTGTCTAGATAAGTTGATGAATTTCTTTGTTGTTCAAGCCAATTTGAAATAGAATTTTCAGTTACTTAGAAAGTATCCTAATTAAGCGATTATTAAATAGGATCGTAATTTCACAAATACATGTTTTAGAGGTAATTTAAATTATTAAGGAAAGTTTATAGACTACTTAGATTTCATAAACTTTCTCTCACCACTGCCACTGAGTCGGGTCTGATTTGTAGCAACCATAGACAGTTAATCCCATTACTGTATAATAACAATTGATTACTCAAATCACCACATTTTATTATGCTCTTTAAAACAAAAAGTAGGTTAATCATCTAATTAACTAAATTTATCTGAGATGAATAAATTCTATATCTATCTGAGAAATATACTATTGAAAAAATAATTTGTGACTATAAATTGATAAGCTAATTAATTCAAAAATTAGATCACTGTTTATTTGCTTATATGATATCTTCATGTACAGAAACATTGACAGCACATTAAGAAACATTAACAGAATCTCAGTACTTGTTCTGAGTAATGGAAAGCTCTTAGTCTGATGCTGGAGCCCTGGTGCTGACGTGGTTAAGAGTTTAGCTGATAACCCAAAGATCAGTGTTTCAAATCCAGCTGCAGCTTCTTGGAAACCCTGTGTTCATTTCTACTCTGTCCTGTAGGGTCGCTGGAGTCTGAAGCGATTAAAAGACACCTAACAACAATATGACTCATGGCGACCTTCGGATCCGACTCGACAGCGCTTGGCAACAACAATATAAGTCTGATGTTATTGCTAAGTTAAAATTATTTAAATGTGAAAGATCAAGGTGATAGAAGTACAGCCGAACTGCGAAATAGTATTCTATTTAGAAATATAAAAAAAAGACAAACATACATATAGTAAATATTTAGTGAGAACTAGTCTTAGAAATGTTTAGTCACAGGGGTTATTAGCAATTTAATTATTTGGGGCCACTGTGTTCTTGAGGTGGCTGTTTTATTCCTTATCATTATGCATAGTGTGATGTGTTATATCAAAGTATGAGACTCTGTAGCACAGCCGTTAAGACCTCAGCAATTACCCAGGTAGTCAGCAGTTTGAATTCACCAGCTGCTCCTTGGAAACCTCGGGAGAGCAGCAGTTCTTCTGTGTTTTACAAGGCTGCTAGGAGTCAGAATTGACTCTACAGCAGTGAGTTTTTCTTTCAAAACATGAGTCCCTGGCTGGCTCAAACAGTTACAGGCTTGGCTGCTAATTGAAAGGTTGGTGAGTTGAATCCACACAAAAATGTCTTAGAAGAAAGCGCCGATAATCTGCTTCCAAAATTGTTCCCCCAAACCAAACCAAACCCACTGCCATCAAGTCAATTCGAACTCACAATAGATTTGTAAGTTACAGCCATGGAAACCTCTGGAGTTTACTCTGCAAGACATGGGGTCACCAGGAGATGAAATTCGTAGGACAGCAGCTTTGTTTTCTCTTTTAATCAAAGTATAGAGATATAAGTGACTATCTTCTTATTTGAATCCCTGAAGCAGTGGTTAACAGCTTGGCTTCTAACCAAAAGGTTGACAGTTTGAATCCACCACTAGCTCCCTATACAGAGCAGTTCTCTGTCCTGTAGGATCACTGTGACTTGCGTTAATTCAAAGGCAAAAGATTTCAGTTCTTTTCTTTTTCCTCATTCTTCTTAATGTAAAAATGGCAGAACTTACCCCAGACTGACGATTGACAAAAGCAGGAATGAAATGTATTTTGGCATGTAAGTATTCTCCTTAACTGAAATAGTCACCAGGTATTTTAAGCAGGTGATAGCAGTAAACAAGGAAACCCTGGGGACACAGTGTTTTACAGCTATGCTGTAACCAAAAAGTCAGCAGTATGAATCCTCCAGGCTCTTCTTGGAAACCCTATAAGGCAATTCTTTTCTGTCCTGTAGGGTCGCTGTGAGTTGGAATTCACTCACTGGCAGACGGTTTTGTTTTGGGAGGCAAGCAAAGAGGGGAATGATTGAACAGGCTCAAAAGAATAGGCGTGTCTCAAAATGGAGAGGTTTGCCGAGAATGAACCCACCCACCTGTCACTGAGTCGATTCTGACTTGTGCTGACCCTATAGGACAAAGTAGAAGTGCTCCATAGAGTTTTCAGAGTGTCTGGTGGATTCAAACTGTCGACCTTTCAGTTAGCAGACATAGCTCTTAATGACTACGCCAAAAGGGTGTCTGCTGGGAATGACGGGTGGGGAAAATAGAAAGCTAGGTTATGCAGGCAGTGCAGATGAAAGACAGTTGTTGAAACTGGAGGTGGAAGAGTGACAGATGTTGAAAGCTTGTGGGAAGGCAGAGCGGCAGTGGATCATTGGTCAAGAAAGAGAAATGCTAATGTATCAGACCTGCTATCAGTGTGGAACATGGAAAACATGAAGTTAGAATGAAGACAGACATAGATTGCCAGTAACTTGAACGTTAGAGGAAAAGTGGAAGAGACATCCCCTGGGAGCAGTTACTGATTGAGATGTCTGAAGTAACAAGACCTCCTACATTAACTATAATTGAGATGCGAATAGGTAATTTTCTTTCTTTTTTGCTTAAGAATGAAAATAAGCATGTTTGAGATGCTTTCTCTATGAGATCATGACCTTCATTCAAGATCTACAAAAAGTCACCATACAGGGAAAGCAGGGCAAGAGAGGCCAGAGAATACAAAGTGCTGGAATTCTCTGGGGATTATTGTTCTTTTCGAAGTTGCAGTTCAGGGAACATCCTGGGGCATCTCTGCTATTACAGAATAGAAGTGACCTCCTGGTGACCTTTTCCTGTTTAAAAGGGAGTCACATTCTTGTGGGCTTTTGAATTGAATAAATGACTCTTGCTGTGGAAATTACTATAAATGAACCCTGCTAATGTACTTTGGAAGGCTTAGTTGAAAAGATAACTTGGCCAGATAAGCTTGCAGCAGGTTTAAAATGATGAGGGGTAAGTATATAGATAATTAAAAAATGAAGACAGTTTTATTCTTTAAAATTATTTAATTTAGCACTTCAGTGTCCTAAATTTAGACATCCTTCATGGCATGCTTTCATGATTTCTTTAACTTGTTTTTTTATACCTATGTATCCATACCAAAAAGGTTCTTTTGAACAAGAAAGTAGTGATAATAATAAAAGCATTTATGGAGTGCTTATTATTTTCTCTGGAAGCCCTGGTAGCACAATGGTTAGCACTTGACTGCTAACCAAAAGGTTGTCTCCAATCTATCCAGTGGGGCCATGGCAGAGTATATTAAAATTGGTATGGGTAGGAGCCCTGGAGTATTTACTTTTGACTAATAGTGACTCCCTGTGACAAAGCAGAAATGCCTTAGGATGTTTTCTAGACGGCAATCTTTACTAGCAATACTGCTTGGAAGAAGTATAACCAGAAAGCTCCTAGAAGCAGGAATGGCAAGATTTGTCTCATGTACTTTGGACCTGTTTCCAGAAGGAACCAATCCTTCAAGAACATCCTGCTTGGTAGAGTGTCAGTGAGAAAGAGGGAGACCCTCAATGAGATTTGGCACAATGACTGTAAAAATGGGCTCAAACATAACAGCGATTGGGAAGATGCCATAGAACTGGGCAGTGTTTTGTTCTGTTGCACATAGGTTTGCTGTGAGTTAGAACTGACGCTATAGCACCTAACCACAGTTCCAGTCTTTCCTGGAGCAGATCACCAGATTGTTTTCTTGTGGAGTGGCTGGGCGGTTTGGAACCTCCAACCTTTCAGTTAGGAGCGAAGTGCTTTGCCACTGACTCAAGGGGCCCCTGCAGTAAGATTGCAGCCAAGAAAACCCTAGGGGCAGTTCTGCTCTGTCGTGTGGAACAACTGTAAGTCCATTATCAGCTGGAAGACACTGGCCCTTAACCTCCATGGTAACAATAGCTACATTCTAAGCATTGTGCTAAATGTTTTATCTATATTATCTCACTGACTACACCCTGATGCGGTCATAACCAGTTTATAAATTAAGGCATAATCTGTTTCCACAGCCTGCAAACAGAGGAGCCAGGGCAGGAAGTAGGACCAGAGGTAATGGTGTCTTAGCCACCATACTAACTAAGGACGTGCAAGACAGTGCCAGCAGCCAGGCCGCTTTTGGTACTTCTTGTCACTAGTTTGGGTGCAACACTTTTGATATAATCTGAACTTCTAAATCCTGATTTATGTTTTATTCCCACCTTTTTGCCCTTAACAATGGTGTGATGAGCTAGTTGTCTCCTGCTGTCACACTAGCAACTTGGAACTCCCTTATAACTACACATTTGTGCATTTGTGCCCTATTTAGTTAGATAAAGCCTAAACATTAATCCATCCAGTAAAATCCCCATTGCCGTAATGTCAGACCTATAGAACGGAGTAGAACTAACCCATAGAGTTTCCAAGGAGGGGCTAGCATTTTCCAACTGCTGACCTTCTGGTTAGCAGTTGAGCTCTTAAACTCTGTGCCACTAGGTCTCCAACAACTAAATTATATCTGCATACATAGTTCTTTGACTTTTGCCAGATTTGTCAGGAGAGTTAAATATGTGAGAAAATCTGATTTTTTTTTTTTTAATTTAATTTTTCCTTGACTTTGTCAAGATCAAGTCTCGGTAAACAAAGCCTCAGACAATTGAAATCACTAATAGTAGTTGTTTCTGATCAAACAACGTACACTGTTCACATGAGTGTTTAACAACTGAGACAGTGGACTAGATAATCTGAAAGAATTGCTCAGCTCCTAACACAATCCAGCTTTTTGTTTTTAATAGTTTTTATTTTTTTTAACTAATGGTTTTCTTGATCCAAACATCAAACTCTAAAAGTGCTCCTAATATATAGTATTTGATTTCATCATTTTTTGTAATTTGAGTTGTTAGATATTTGGTCTTTGTTCATTACAGTGATGCATCTGTGGAGACAGGGTATTTCTGTTCCATTTATGTGATACATGCTATTACATACCTTGAACTTCTAAATCATTACTTTACCTTTTTTTTGACTATTTGATAGCCTAAACCTGTATTTGACAATCTGCATTGTAGTTCTGCAGTTATCAGTATAAGGCCTTAGATTGTACTGGAAAGATGAGCCTGAGCTTTGGCTTCTGCGGCTTGTGATACAGACATAGGATTTGCCATCTACAAGCTGTTTTCTTTGGCCTGCAAAGGAATGGCACACCACTTCTCTTCCCTAACCGGCACAATTAGAAAGGTTTTAATTCCATGCAAGGTTATAAAGAAGACTGACAACATTATTATTGCATGTAGCACATGGCTGGCATGTTATAGGTAGTCAATAAATGATAGTTAATGTTACCTAGTTAAAACATACTTTTTGTACTGTTGAACTTTATGGTAAAATCCTTTGCTTTTTTCATTCTGATTACAAAAAATGCTATTGCGTGAAAATGAGTTTATTCTGAACTATAAATACAAGTGGAACAACCTCAGCATAACATGCCATTTGCAAGTTTTAAAAGATAAAAAACTAGGGAAACACAGAATGAAATTCTGTTTTTGATTATTTCAATCAAAAAAACCTCACAAGTTTAAAACATATAATTTTAACTGAGATGCATGTTCCCATAATTAGAAATTCAAGTTTTGACAAAGGAAATATAATATATAATATTAATATGAAACAATTTGAGAAATTCTTAAAGTTAAAATCATGTAGGAAAAACTACTGTTGAATTTTTTGATGTATATGCATCAACATTTTTTTCTCAGTTGTGTAATTAATGTATGCTATTATAAGTTTAACAATACTGATGAGTATAAAGAAAACAAATGTTTCCCTGTCTACTTGGATGACATTTTTAATTTTTAATCATAATGGAGCACACGTGCCACACACTAATTTTTAACTTTACCTTCTTCCCTTAGTATGTGTTGCTGTACATGAACCGACTTGGGTGTATGTACTTGGTTCGAATTCACTCAGTAATGCCCAGAAGAAAGCCCTAGTGATCGGTTTCCAGAAATATTACTACCAACACCCCTATGGAGCACAATTTGACTCCATATAAGTTTCACTAGTGGGGCTTCCATGAGTCGGAAAAGATTAGAGAGCAGTAGGTTTGGTTTTTGATAGTGGTTTGTGTCAGGAGGAACTTTAGGAAAAAAAAATTCTGTGTATCTGTGACTTCATAGTTTAAAATTCATGTTTTATTGAAGATAAATGTGAAAAGCTGTGGAGTGACAACATCTAAATAAATATGCAAAGAAACATGAATTATTTGGCAATGGTTACTGTCCAATTATAAGACGGACCATTTTTCTCTACTAGATGTCTGTTTAAAGGAGCCCTTGTGGCCCAGTGCTTAAAACACTCAGCCGTTAACTACAAGGTCATGGTTCAAGCCTCTGTCAGGAGAAAGATATGGCAGTCTGTTTCCCTAAAAATTTATATAGCCTTAGAAGCCTGATGGGGCTTTTCTACTCTGACATGTATGGTTGCTATCAGTTGGAATCAACACAATGGCAGTAGACTTGGTTTTTCGGTTTTGGTTAGATGTCTGAACTTGGAGTTGATACGAGTGCATTATAAAGTAGCTGACCTGAGGGCCAGACTATGCCCCTCTGCTTTCTCTCTCACTCCGCAGACCAAGGATTTGGTTCATTTTTGCAGTCCTTCGACCTGGGCTCGTTATTAGTAAAAGCTTAAAATCTCAATCATTTAGGCCATTCTATTCTAGATTCAGGAAGCGTACACTCACAAAATTTGGGTTTGGAAAGAAGCTGTGGCTTTGAGTCTTTTCCTCACATCTGTACAGGCGTTCAAGGAACTTGGGCCTCAAGGATGGAATCTATTTTTCATGATTGGAATTTAAAATGTATCATTTCCATGAAGAGCTAAGAACAAGCTGCATTTTGTCTTGTAATTTTGCATTTTGTCTCGTAACTTTGCCTGGGAAAGCCATTCATTATCACAGAAACTGAGGTCTTCTAGTATTAAAATGAAAACCTGCCAAAAATCAGACTTTGTCCATTTTTTAATAATGTTTCCCCACAAAGCGGAAATAAATTAGAACCTTGTTTTATATTTATTTACATAACTTCCTTATATCTTGTGTACTGAATGTTTGCAAAAACAGATGAAGTCTATAGTCTGGAATATTTTAGAAGACCTGAGATGACTTATTGAAGACCTACTGAAATACAGATCTGCCTGGATCTTAACTATATATTGCCATATTATATAACCTTATTCTTGGATGTATCACTTATTAGCCAAGAGATTTTAGACAATTTATTTAGCTTCTCTGGAATTTGATGTCTTAAATGTAAGAAGGATTAAATCATGAATTGGTACTTGCATGAATCAGTGAGAGTTTTAAAGATGATAATCCTCATTGGCGCCAGTGAATTTTCATGTAGCTTTTTCTTGTGTGGCCTTCTTTTGACCCCAAGGTTGTTTTACAGTGTCACACTGTCTCTGCTGGGCTTGGAGAGCAGACAACATCAGATTTCCATGTTCTACGTCTTATCAAATCACCATGGAGCTTCAGACAATCAATACAGTTAACATTTCTGTCGTTGTACATGACTGTTTTTGAAATTGTTTCTATGCACATTTTGAACCCAGCAGTGTTTTCCTTTTTCAGTCCTGTATTGTGGAAGATTTAATTGAAAACATCAGGGACTGGCTTTATGTTAGGGAGAAATTCACTTCTGCCATCCTCACATTCCAAATCTGTGTAAGAATGTTTCTCATGATGATGATTATTAAACTGTGATGTTCTGTTACTTAACATTTTTGTAAAAGACTTAATGACTATGGGTCAGTAATACTGTAAAGGAATGTCTTGTAGCTTATTTGTAGCTTGATACATTGGATAAAATTATTTCTAAGGTCCATCCTGCCGCAGTAATTTAAATTTTAAATGATGTGTACTGTTTCCTGGAGTATTATTTTTTAAATAAAGGAAAGCAGTAACTGTGTTCTAAGTGGATTAAATCTATTGGAGTTTCTACAGTTTGCTCATGCACATTTTCATTTACTGAACTAACATTTGAAAATCTATTTTATGTGCAGTGCTAGACTCTTCCAAAATATCCTTCATGACAGGGAAGCATGGACTCCTATCTTCTACAATTGTAGTATCTTTGAAGTCTTAAATTCGTTTGAGTTTGGACATCTACTGCACTGAGTTTGTTTTAAAGTAAGACTAATGTTACATTATTGACAATGGGCAATACCAATCCTCCATGAGTATGAGGTATTAATCCTATGACTGCACTTACTCTTTGACTTGATGTCACATTTTGCTTAGTACATGTGCCTATCTGTGGCAGAGCAGCCCTGGTCACACAGTGGTTAAGAGCCCAGTGTACTATGGCGGGGGTGCGGTGGGGATGGCAATCAAGTGGAATGGCATTGGAGTAGATGAAGGAGGAGGAAGGAAATATAAAATGTTCATTTACAAAACCTCATTCTGGCAGCATTGAGCAAGATGGAATGAAGAGGTAGAAAATTAAAGAAATAAAGATAATTTTCTAACATGAATAGTCTCGGAGGTCACCTTTCAGCCAAATAACAGACTAGGCTATGAAATAATGATAATGTCTGAATGTGCTTCTTAGGAAAATTGACTCTAGTGGGCCAAAGCACAACATTTTGGCTCAAAATCAAAGATAAGAAGACAGGGAGGGATAGAGAACCTAATGAAAATGGGCATCCCAGGGAGGAGATGGGAAGAGTGCTGATGTGTTATGGGGATTGTAGCCAGTGTCGTGAAACACTTCTGTAAGAATTATTGATTGGAAGATTAATTTGCTATGTAAGCTTTCACTTAAAGTGCAATAAAATGTTCAATTTTATTAATTTATTTTTTTGAATTTTTATTAAAAGTGCAGTTCTTGTTGCTGTGTATTAGATCCCGTTTTGCAGTGTACCAGATCTCATATTATGTCACTACTTGCCCCGAAACTTTTAATGGCATCTATTTCACATTAAAAAAAAAAAAAAATCCACTGCCACTGAGTTCATTCCAACTGATAGCAACCGTATAAAGGAGAAGTCGTTACCTAATGTGTGTCTCCTGATCTGGCCTCTTGATACCTTCTGGCCACATCCCTTGTTGCTCACTACTTCCTCACTTACTGCTGTGCTGGAACCATATGAACTTTGCTCTTATTGGTCCCTCTACCCAGAATGCTCCTCCCTGCTAGTCTTTATGGTTGCTCCCTCCTTCCTTCTCCTCTTTCATCTTAAGTCACCTTCTCAAGGAGGCCAACCCTTAACAACAGATTTAAATTCACAGCACCCTAGTACTTGCCGTCTGCTTCTGTTTTTGTTTTCTTAATAGGATTCATCACCTAGGACACTATATAATGTAATTATTGTCTTTGCATTTCTTCCCAGTTAGAATGGAGGCCCACAAGGGCAGGGCTTTCTGTGCATTTGCTCATTTCTAGGGGCTCAGGACTTGTAAAAGTGCTTAAGTAGGCATTCAAATATTGCACAAGTGGAGAAGAAATTCAAATTCAAATTCAGATTTCCTTAAAAAAACATGTCTCATCCGAAGTGCTTATATTGAAATATTTTAATTTCATCAGAAGGCATTGGTAACAGCTGTTTGAAAGATGCAAATGTTGGATAATGGAACGGAGCACAGTAACCCCTGTGCAATGACCATTAGTCTGTCCATTACCTGAGGCTAGTATGCGGCAAAGTCACTGTTGCTCTCAGAGGCATTAGCAGAACAGGATGCAGATCCTCTGCTACCGCCTATGTGACCCTGCAGAATCTGGCCTCTGTCTTCCCTCTATGTTGTCCCCTTTATCATGAATGAATGATATGATTTCTCATGAACTGCTTATTTTGCAATTATTTTAGATTATACGTATGCACAATCCTAGGTGAGGACTTCTGGCCTATGACCCCAAGTCTTCCTGGATTGAATTAGAATATTCTGCTGTATCAAAAAGAAAAATGTGTTTTTTACAAAACATACCTTACATAAAACGCAGTTAACACAGTTAACACCTGATGTGTCAGCTGGTCGATTTGAGGAGCAAATTCTAATGAGTGATGGTAATTGGAAAGAAATATATTTATCATAATGTAGTAGCAATCTGGTTTCCATATTTTTGTTTGTTCGGGATAACTCCACAGTTCTGTTTGTTTATTTAATTATTTCACATGCTTTGTATTATTTATTTCATTTTTCCATTTTCAGATGCAGCCTGTCAAGTATTTGTTGTTGAAATGAAATACTACTTGCTAATAGGGTGTGAGAAATAAGGAGTAAACATTTTTGATATATTAGTAGGTGCCATATAAATGGATAACTGTCCTTGGAAAATTGACAGCCACTTTATAATATACTTAATCATAGGACAAAGGTGTACATGTTTTTATACAGGTGTGTGTATTTAACAAATGCTTTAAAACATGCCATTAGGTACATTATCAGACTTGGGTTGTTCTTTTCTGTGTTGTGGTATATATACATACTACATCTAAGATGGTATTAGAAAAAGATATGCTTTTTAGAGAATAAAATTATAGTTCCCTAAGGATATTGATTTTGTGATCACAGCTTTTTCATTTTTAGTTTTTCATTATTTGTTTGTTTACACCATGGCAGATTAAGCTATCTTTGTATCTGCCTAACTTTCAGATGGATATTTATTGTGAATTGCCCTAATTGATCAGTGAAAAAGCTTTATGACACCTGCCTAATTTTGGTTGTATGCAATAACTGTTTTTTTAAATTAATTTTTGCTCAATGAAATATGTTAATGAATGAGAAAAATCAATCATAATCTAGTAAAGTACAGTTTTTTCTGCTCAAAATTAAAAAAAGAGAATGGAGAAATTTCAAAGTATCTCTGATCACTGATTATTGCTATATAGTCTCATAAAAATTGTAAAACACTTATGGAATTCATATTAGAGGTGCTATAAACTTTTATGGTATCTATTAGGTGAATTTCTAAGCCTCTAAAAATACCCCAAATGGTATCAGCTGATTAGATTTCAGAGAGGTATAAAAGTGTCAATAAAATGTCTAGTGGTAATAAAGTTGTGCTGATGGTATTCATTTGTTCTTTTCTTTCAGTAAACTCTGTGCATGGAAATTCAGCTGAATGTGTTGTTTCATTTATGGATGATATTTGTTTTCTAAAAAGTTTTCAAACTATGAAACAAACCTGTGAGCTTACTTTAGCAAATTTTTATTTAGGAGCATCATTGAAGCAACTGTTGTAATTTTAAACAAGTTGTATCTCAAATAAAACAATATATCTGTATTAAGTGTGTTAAAGGTTTGTTTCATTAACACGTTTAATACTCTGGTGGTGTAGTGGTTAAGTGCTATGTCTGCTAACCAAAGGTTGGCATTTCAAATCCTCCATGAACTCCTTGGAAAATATGGAGCAGTTCTACTCTGTTGAATAGGGTCACTATGAGTTGGAATCCACTTTGAAGCAATTTTTCTTTTTTCTTTTTTTTTTTTTTTGAAATGTTAACAGGCTGAAGTGGAATCTTTCCATTTTGTTTTTGAGAAAATGTGATCTTTGCACACACAGGAAGTTATTACACATAAATAAATTCCTGTTAAAAAATTTTCAACTACTGAAGATGTAGAGGGTAAAATGTTATTGCTTGTTTACACACTCCCTTTGTGTGGCCCTGAGAGATCAAAAAAAGAAAGGTAATAGTTTCGTGTATATCAACCAATATCATTTACACATATATACACCTTGATGTTGAAAAAAAAAAAAGAAAAACTGGATTGTAATGTGTGTTCCTTTTACTTGGGTTTTTTTACTTGTTCTTTTCTTCTCCCTCTCACTTGACCTTTTGTACCTTTGTTACCTTTTTCTATCTTTGACTCTACCATTTGGGAGCACGGCTGATATCTCAGCTTGGGCTGTTATAGACATTTTGATTGAGACAACGTTTATTATGAGGGATTGTCCTGTGTATTCTGCTTAGCAGCATCCCTTGCCTCTACCCACTAGGTACCAGCACCATGATCCCTGTTGTGGCAACCACAGACGTCTCCAGACACTGCCAAATGTCCTGTAGGGCACAAAAATCACACAGTTGATGCTAAATGTTCCTGGTGGGGGTTGGGAGGGAACAAAACTACCCCAGATGAGAACCAGGATTTAGTCGCATTTCTGAATGCACCATAATTTAGTAATTTGGTGGTACATATTTTGTAGGTATAAGTAATGATCTCTGAATGATGAAGTTCTGCTTTCAAATTAATATACCAGTATTATATTTAATACCAATACTGATTAAAATTTTAGACTTGATTCTCTACAAACTTGAGATCAAGTAAAAATTATTAAAATTTAATATTCGGATAACATTCTTTGGTAGCATGCATGTTTTGAAGTGCCATTAAAAATGTCATAAGTACAGCAGTGATTAACTTTCACTCCATATGTGTACAATTGACTAACAATCCTAGCAAGATATATGCATTTGCTAAATGGATAGAAAAAATAATTGAAGATATTTGCTGATGAAAAACTCTCTACTACTTATGAGAAATTTTCTTGTATGTTGCTATGAGCATTAGGAGTCTGAAATCAGACCTTCTATAAGTCTTGATACAAGTTCGTGTTAACTCTTTGATAATTACAAAATACATATGCATTTGAGTTACTGTAATGGCTGGCTTGGCAATATAATACATAGACATCTTTTCTGAAAAGAGGTTAAAAAACAAAATAAAAACAATCTTTCAGAACAGATACTGTACTGTAAAATATATATTTTTCATACAGTCTCTCAACATTTGTCTTGTAATTTGTGAATATAATTTTGAATTTAACTGGAAATAAACTAAGGTTTTAATACTGTAGTTTAACTTTGAAAAACAAAGTGTTTTAGCAAGAAAAAATTATCCTATGTACTATCTAGAAACCCTGGTGGCGTACTATCTAGGAATTATTTTCAGGCATATTTATTTTTGTACCTTAAAATTTCTGTGCTCCTTCCATAAAAAGAACAATAAAAGAAAAACTGACCTTCACAATTAAATTTAGACAACATCAAACAGTATTTCCTGTAATTTTAGACTTACTGTTCTTACTTCCACCCTTAATAAATATATGTTTGATGAATTTCCTGTTGACTTTAAAAGAAATTTGCACTATAGGGTATTTTAAAAGAATTACTTATTTCAGGCTTTTGCCAACTAGTAGTTAAATCACTTCCTTTACAAAACAATATTCAAACTTTTTTTAAAGTTAAAATTTTAGCACGAAATTAAGGAACTGTATTAATTTGTTTTACTGATTTTAATACACTAACTTTTAAGTCTGGAATGTCTGAATCTGCTTTTATACTTTCAGTTCTTAACTACCTAATCCAGTTTCAAAATTTTAAAAATGACCAACTCAAAAAAAAGGTTGAAGTATTTTGTTTTCAAACTCACATAAACCACTTTGATACTAATATTGATTAGAAGTGTAGATGTGATTCTCCATAAACTTGAGATCAGATTAAATGATTGAAGTTAATATTCTAATAAAAATGGCTATGCCTCTAAGTTTAGTGGATATTAAACTCTATTTATATATATAATTGAAACCATGGCAGTGTAGTGGTTAAGTGCTACATATGCTAGCCAAAAATGTCAGCAGCTCGAATCTCCCAGTTGCTCCTTGGAAACTCTATGGTTGCTATGAGTTGGAATCGACTCGACGGCAGTAGGTTTGGTTTCGCACGTATGTAGTTTCATGCTAAAAACATTTCCACATTTGTCTTCTTTCTTATATCACTGGCAATATTGAGTGCCACATGTATGCTTTTCAATATTTTGAAAATGTTTAAAAACAAGCTTAGATTTATCTAAGGTGGGAAAGACATTTTGTGATCATATGACTTTTTTATTTTAATATATTTAAAGATAAATGGTAAAGTAAAAAGTTACAGAGTGAAAATTTATGCAAGAATCACTTAATCTAATTTTATCATCTACTCACATTTTGGGAAGCACTGATTGAGGTAAAGAATTAGTGCATCATAAAAAGTCCCCTTTGATTTATAGAGGCTTTGGGTTATGAGTAGGATTCTTCCAGAACATTGCCAGAATTTTGTTGCTTCATTGTTTTGCAAATTTTATACATGGTGATCTCCATACAATATCAATCATAACCAAGCCAAACCAAATCCTTTGCTGTCAAGTTGACTCTAACTTCTAGCGATCCCACAGGACAGAGTAGAACTGCCGCCAAGAGTTTCCAACGAGTGCCTGGTGGATTTGAACTGTTGTTCTTTTGGTTAGCAGCTGTAGCATGCAACCACTGTGTTACCAGGGATTCAGAGAAGAATATAGGTTGGCATAATACATTCTTTTCTTTATATTCCTTTTTAGAAGTTGACATTGGCTATTGTAATGTTGCAAAAGCATTAACAATATGGGTCCTACATTTTACTCTATTCTTAAAGCATAAATCTGAGTAAAACCTAAGAGGAAGGAAGAAAGTTGACATGGATTCTAATTTGTTTAAGTCTGGATTTCCTTAGGGAATGACATTAAGAACAATTTATAACATGTGCCCTTGTGGTTGATTACAATCCAAATTTGAGGCTGTCCTGTTCCAGGTATTTCTTTAGCTATTTCTGTTTCTCACAATACTCGGCTATTTTTTTCCCTACCTTTGTTATTTCAGCTGTTTCATGGACGTTTATTTTGGAAATGTAGATTGAGTAACATTTCTTATGTTACCCTTACTTAGCTCTTTGTAGTAGAGGTCATATTTATTTAAAATCATAGACTTTATGGCTGAGAAGTCTGTTACAGCCAGCCAATTTCCATTCTCGCTACTTCTCTGACCCTGGTTTTGGCTTTCAGTACCTCTAGCCTGGATAGTTGAAATTCTTTCTTCACTTTCTTTCAACCTTTGGTATTTTTCACACAGTTTACTACAGCTCTGCTGATGTCTCACCCTTGTCCAAAAGCCTTCACCTTTTCCCGAAAATAAGAAACCCAAGACCATTATCTCTACTTTTTTTCCTTCAATCATCTCTTCTTGTTCTTATACCTTCCTGTTACTCCTCTACACTGTGAAACCAGACAATCATTGATCCTTAAGAGGTTTTACATTTGCTTTTGCTGTCCTCAATTCTTGTCCATTGACTCTGTCTAGAAACCAGCATGCATTCATTTTTCTGTCAATATCTATCCTCCTTTCCAGGTTCCCTCACATTGTCCCTCTCCCTTTTAGATTTCATGGGTTCCTCTTTAACCTTGCCCTCCCCTGCCACAAACAGAATATAACATCTTTCTTCTTCCTGAATCACCATCATACTTCTGAAATTTTTTTTACAGCTAGGTTGCAGCATCATTGGATCTCACTGGAGAAGAAATGCACAGGTTTTGGAATCAGTCATACCTGATCTGGTCCCTGCGCAGCTGCTCTGAATGTTGTGGAATGCATTCTTTTACATTCCAAAGCCTCCGTTCCTTGTGCACAAAATCGCAGTTGCAGCAACATGAAGACTGCCAATTAAGTTTGCAAACTCATCCTAGAAAAAGTGCTACGTACCTCATTGCGGAATATCTACCCAAAACTCACTACCATCACTATGGTCACTTTCAAAGTATTCCCCTTAGGATTCTATGCACTGATGCCAGTCCCTAGCCCAGGCTTCAAAGCAGTTTTAGAACTCTTTTCTCTGGACTGCCCATCAGAGCTGTTGTCATAATACCCTTGGTGTCTTGGATGTCATGAAAATATCTTCTTTTCAATATTTCCTTTATATTCAGGTAAAAAAAAAGTCATTAGGGGCCAGGTTAGGTGAGTAGGGAGAGTGTTCCAGTACAGTTGTTTGTTTATTGGCTAAGAACTCCCACACAGACAACTCTACAGTTAACTTCGCGAACTTGCCACCTTGCCAGCATGTGCAATGGCCATTCCAGAAAGAGTTCCAAAATGTCCCTGAAGGGTGGACTAGGCTGTTGCATCAGTGCATAGCTTCCCAAGGGGAGTACTTTGAAGATAACTATAGTGATATTCAGCGAAGAGGTATGTAGCACTTAGAACAATTAAGTTTGTAGACTTGGTTATCAAACCTCCTATGTGTTTAAAGGATGAGTAATTGCTTACTCAAGAAGGAATGCTATTTTAGTATTTACCCAAGCAATATTCTGAAGGACCTCAATGCTTCTGCCACCCACGGAGAAATCACTTCCTTATCCCCAAAACGCACAGTTAAAGGTGTTTGTATGTGTGAATTAAATGATAATGCACCACTGGGATACTTGAAGGTTGTTTGTTTGTGTATGTACAAGTTGTGAAAAGAAAGTTTACTGTTATCATGACATTTTTTCTGTTTCCCCCCCCCCTTCTCTTAGATGTCGCCCCATTGACTTTTAGGGCTATCTGTGCGCATTGGTGATTCGTAACACTGGTGTGCTAATTTTTTAGGAGGAAATGATGGTCAACCAGAAATTTATGTGTCTTGATAATGGAAGATTATGAGGCATTCCAGTCTCTCATTCCTCCGTGATTTTCCTTCTGGGTAGCTAGTCACCAAGGAAGAACCTAGCACGTTTGCAAGTGCCATACGCAGATAACTTATTAATTTAAATAATTGAGCCATATAGTTACACTCCTGAAGATAATAATTTGCTTTTATAACTGTCCTGTATCTTCACTGGAACCTCGTTAGTTGCAGCATATGTAGGCCTCTCACTGTTTGTACTAGGTGTCTTTGTCAGCAGACTGTGGGTAGCACAATGGTTAAGCACTGGGATACTAGCTGAAAGGTTGCAACTTGAACTCACTCAGAGGAGCTTTAACAGAAAGGCCTGGCAGTCTGCTCTGTAAAGTCACAACCGTGAAAACCCCATGGAGCCCAGTTCTACTCCGAACGGATAGGGACATCATGAGTCAGAAATCAACTTGACAGCAAATGGTTTGGATTCTGGTTTGTATTTGCCGTAAACTTAGTACAAAAGTTGAATGACAGAAATAGAAAAAGGAATTCAAATTAAAAGACATTCTATCATGAATTGAATTATGTTCGGCCAAAAATGTGTGTGGCAGTTTGGCTGGGCTATAATTCTCCGTATTGTGTGATATTCCTCCATGTCATAAGCCCTGCCTGTGTGATGTTAGTGAGGGTAGATGGTGGCAGTTGTACCGATGTGACAGGACTCAATGTGGGAGATTGTTTTGTACCTTGAGGCAGTCTGCCTCAAGGAAAGAAGCTAAATACAGAGGGAAGAAGCTAGCAGAAAGATTTGGCCACCACATGCTATCAAAAAGAAAGTGTCAGGAGCAGAGCATGTCTTTGAGAAAGGACCGGGGTCCCTGTGCCTCAAAATCTTCTAGTTGAGAAGATTCACGACAAGGACCTTCCTCCAGAGGCAACAGAGAGAAACTTTCTCCTGTGCTGACCCTGTGTTAGGACTTGTAGCATACTGGACTATGACAATAACATTTCTTTTTCACTTTAAAGGCATCCACTTGTGGTCCATTTTAATCTCTGAAGAAGGCCCTCAATCGGGACCTTCAAGTTACTCATGCAGAGAGGCTTTCTCTATTACTCTGAGCACTTTTTTTTGTATTTACCCAGGGCGAAAGGAGAAAATGACTGAATGTCAGCACTGTTAATTAAGTTTGCTGAAGAATCTCTGATGCCCTGGAATTGTTTTCCAGGAAAAGTTCTGAAACTAAACTTGCAAAAGTAATTGCCTAATGAACACGTAAAACGTCAGTTACACTTCAGTGTTCACGCTTAAAAGAGAATGCTGACCCTGAAGCTCCCTTTAAATGATGCCTTAGAATTTTCCCCTCTCGTGAGATTCCATATTTATTTTAACTTGAATTTTGAAGAATTAAGAACCTTTAAATTTTTTACCTCAGCTTAATTACATAATCAGTTCAAACACTGATTTCCTTGGGAAGTGTTAGCTCATTTCTGATGTAATGGAATTCATGGTAAATGTGCTGGTGCTAAGCAAAGCTATTACATAACATTTATTAGTATATATTTTCCAGAACTGACTGCAGTGTCATCTGTTTGAATATCGTCAAAGTAACTTATACTGAATCAAATTGATATTCTCTAATTCGAGAGAAACTGAGGCATTCAAAGTTGCAAAAAATTCTAGTGTGTGATAACAGGCAAACTTTTTTCAAAATGCAGTATAATTCTGGACTTTATTTCAGATTGAAAGTTTGTATATTATGAAGGCATTGAAAAGAAAAATACATATGTAAATTTAGGCATAGTTATTGTTACTTTAGTTCTGTCCTCAAGTTGCAAGACTGAAGGATGCTATGAGCAAAATATTTAATGACTCAGGAAGCATCAAGAGAAGATGGAAGGAATATATAGAGTAACTATATCATATAGATTTGGTCAGCATTCAGCCATTTAAGGAGGTAGCCTATGACAAAGAACCACTGATACTGAAGGAAGAAGTCTAAGCTGCACTGAAGGTGTTGGTGAAAAACAAGGCTTCAGGAATTGCTAGAATACTGATTGAGACATTTCAACAAATAGATGCAATGCTAGAAGCACTCACTTCTATGACAAAACATTTGGAAGACAGCTACTTGGCCAAATGACGGGAAGAGATACATATTTGTGCCCATTAAAAAGAAAGGTTATCCAACAGAACGCAGAAATTATTGAACAGTGCCATTAATATGATACATAGGTAAACTGTAGCTAAAGATAATTTAAAAATGATTGGAACAGTATATCAAGAGGGAACTGCAGAAATTCAAGTCAGATTCAGAAGAGAACATGGACTGAGGGACATTACTGCTGATGGCAGATGGCTCTTGGCTGAAAGCAGAGAATACCAGAAAGATATTTGTCTGGGTTTTATTGACTATGCAAAGGTATTTTTGACTGTGTGCAATGTGAAGATTGGGAATGCTGGGACACTTAATCGTTCTTGTCATTCTTTCACCATACTTAATCTGTATCCGAGAAAATAATCTAAGAAACTGGACTGCAGGAAGAATGCAGCAACAGGATTGGAGGAAGACTTATTAACAATTTGTGATGTGCAAATGACACAACTTTACTTTCTGCAAGTGAAGAGGACTTGAAGAAACACTGAAGAAAATCAAAGACCACAGCAGTATGGATTACACCTCAACATAAAGAAAACAAAGACTCTCATAACTGGACCAGTAAGGGACATCACAATAAATGGTGAAAAGATAGAAGTTGTCAAGAATTTCATTTTACTTGGATCCGCAATCAGTGCTCATGGTAGCAACAGTCAAGACATCAAACAACAAGTTGCATTGGGCAAACCTGCTGCAGAAGACTACTTGAAAGTTTTAAAAAGCCAAGATGTCACTTTGCAGACTAAAGTGTGACTGATTCAAGCCATGGTGTTTGTAATAACATCATTGCAGATAAAAGCTGGAAAATGAAGGAGGGCAACCATAGAAGACTTAGTGCCTTCGAGTTATGGTATTAGCAAAGAATACTGTGGCCTGCCAGAAGGATAAATAAATCTGTCATGAAAGAAGTACAACCGGAATTCTCCTTAGAAGCAAGGATGGTGACACTTCATCTCATATACTTTGGGCAAGTTTTCAGGAGGGACCAGTCCCTGGAGAAGTACATTATGCTTGGATTGACACAGTGGCTGCAAGTGTGGATTCAAATATAGTTGCAAGGAGGGCAGAGGACTGAATAATATTTCATTCTGTTGTACATAAGGTTATTATGAGTCACAATCAATGGGAAGAAACCTAGTAACAACAGTGAACTTTGTATCACAGTCTGTTGCCATGTCAGATCAAATAGAATTTACGTTAAGTTTGATATTCTTTCCTATTTTTTCTCATAAACTCATATTTAGATATATGAGAATTGTGTAAGGAGAGGGAAACAAAAACAAACAATAAAAAAACAGTATTTCTCAACATTTTTAGGTTTTGGGGTTCTCCTTTAGATAATAAGCGTAACCTTTCTTGAATTTCACTAGCATTTTACTTTATGATTAATTATTATTTTTTGCCAGAAGCATTTTATGACTCATTTTTTGGAAATAATTTCAAATGTGACAACATTTGGCAAAAATAGTAGGAAGAATGCTTATGTATCTTTTCCTACGTTAACCTGGAGAATGATTAAGAGTTTTCGTTAACTTGCTTGGCCGTGATTCTCAGTGTTTTGGCCATTGCATAGTATTGTAATTACTTCCCTGTTGAAATTTGGCATGTGATCATCACCGTGGTGGAATCTGCCAAGTGGTACCGGTAGGAGGGGGGCCTGTGGTGACTCACCACTGTCTCAGCCGTCATCTCCCCACTTTCCATTGCCAGCTTCCTTCCCTCCTGCGCACCTTGCCAATGTTGTCGACCTGTTGTGGGTCCAGGTCTCTTGTCTGGCTGTGGGTTCTTGGGACTTGGAGCTGGCACTTTACCTCCACCTTGGGATTCCTCAGCCTTCACAGCTTGTGGGTGGGAACCCTGCTATATAATCTGCCGACCTTGAGTTTGCCAGCCCCGGTAACTACGTGAATCAGAGAAACAGGAATCAGAAAGCCTTGCCTGTCAAATTGGGATTCATTGTCCTTCATAGTCTGTGAGCTGGATCCCTGTTATCTGACTTGCTGGAAGTGAGTTTACCAGCTTCTCCTATGGTGTGAATTGGGAGAAGCCTGTATCCTGATCCACACAGGGAATATTGCAGCTTCTACAATCACCTGAACTGTTTCCTTAATATAAATCTCTCCCCTAAGGTCGCCATGAGTCGGATCCGACTTGACGGCATTTGTCTGGCTATATTTATACATGTTACCAGTTTTTCTTTCTCTAGAGGACTCAGCCTAAGAGAAACCTGTTGTCAGTCTCTTAGTTCATTTGATTCATCTCTTATATTCTTTCTGTCCATATGTTTTTCTATGTATACATAAATACCTTTTTTTTCTAAGCCACTAGAGGTATTTTTTTCCCATTTTACCTTCTTTTCTTTTTTTTTATTATGATTGAATGAAAATATACATTCCCATATAAATTTGCATGCTGACCTACATGCAGTTTCCACTGCTCTCCCTGCACGGTGACAGCACACTCTTCCTCTCTGCACCATACATGTCTTACCTTCCCAACAGTCTCCTGTCTTTTCCTCTCCACCCATTCCCCTTCCCCCAGTATGAGGTCAACAGGATGACCTCCTGTAGATGCCAAGAACCATAAAGTGCCCACACAATATGGTCACTCTGCATCACCAAGTCCAATCCATTGCTGTCTGAAAAGTTGACCTTCATTATGATTTATGGACAGGGGCAGCATCAGGGCCAGGGGCCCTGCTCCCAGGAGAACCCCGAGGCCCCTGGACCATCAGTTGTGGTTTTTTAGTGGAAATCTTAGGGTGTACCCCTATTTATTCTTGTGTTACGAGTGAGACTCAACTTTGTGAGCTCCATCGTGGCTATCACTGGTGATAGCCGGGCACCATCTGGTTCTTCCACTCACAAGTTGATGTAAACATCCACTCACGTGGGTCTGTCTGTCTTCTGGATTCTCTTTTCCCCATATCATTATGGACCTTGGTGATCATCCATTCCTGCTAACTTGGGACCATTTGCTGTACCCTCAGATGGCAGCTTGGCGCTTTGAAGACCCCAGATGCCACTCACTAATGTAGGGTGCAGAGAGACCTCATTAGTAAAATGCTAGTTGTGCCAGTTGGCCTCGATTTCCCCTGAGAGCATGGTCCCTGGCTCCCCACCCAAGCTACCCTGTCCTTGCAATACTAGAGGTATTTTTCATTGCAAGCTTTCTTATCTTCTTTGTAAATTCCTTGTTCGTGACTTAAGCAAGACATTTATTCTGATGTAAGTGGTAATAATACAAATAAAGCATTCTGATAAATTTCTTCTTCTTTCACAGTACTTATTGCCCTAACTGTAATTATGTAATTCACTTATAGTAAATATACGCTTGAATATCAAGTTGTGTCAAATTAGTTTGACTCCTAAGCGACTCTATAGGACGTAGTAGAACACCATGGGTTACTTGGTCTATAATCATTAAGGGATTATATTGCCAAGTCTTTTCTCCCATGGAACTCCCGGTAGGTTCAAACAGCCTTTAGATTAGCAGCTGAGTGCTTAATCATTGAGCCACCAGGGCTTCCAAGAATACTATTACCAAATTATATTATGGGTTTATCAGACTGTTATAGATTATACTACTGATATTGTTCATACATCAGACTGGTATGAAAATTCTTAGGCTTAATGAAGCCAGTGTATTTTAAATTTCTTGACTTTGTCTTCTGTTTAACTTTGAAGCATTTTGACTAACACTCAGTGGGCAGAAGATGAAAGGAAGGATGGAAAGGACGGCGGGAATTTGCCATAGGGATAGTGCTGGCTGGCGTGGAACACTAGTTACCTTTGTACTTGTCACACTGTTACCAGTTTTATGTTATGGGTAGATTTTTACTCTTAGTCTGAAAATTATTTACAGAGCCTATTTTTTCTTCTTCTCTTTATAGATCCTTGATTTCTAGTCATTGCTTTATTTTGCCAGTGATTTCATTTTTATTCTTGTGTGCATTGTTCCAAATGATGAAACAATGTAGTATCTGTATACACTTTGCATCCCTAAAATGTACTTCCAGAAGGACTGTTTATTAGTTTCTTTGCAGTGTCTTACTGTCACGTACTGAGTTTCTAATACTTGCTGACTGGCTAAAGTGATGCTGGCTTACACCCTGCTGAGCTGCTCTGATTTCCTGTTTGTTAACTGGAACAAGCGTGCTTATCCTGTAAGTCTGTGGAATCAGCTAAGAAGCGTCCTATTTCATCTGAGGGACAGTTGCAGTTTTCTGTATTATATGTTATAAATACCTGGCCCATTTATAATGCTTAATTACGTATACAATTTGCATAAGTTTTACAGTTTTTTTAGTATTTTAGTAACAGTTTGATACCTCCATTATTAAATGCTCAGTACTTCATCTGTGTTATCTTTGTATTACCAAAATCTTGAAAAAGTAAGTGATATGTCTTTGTCTTACAGAAGAGAAAAATGAAGCTTAGTTAAAACAGTTTGCTTTTTAGTTAATAATCAAATTGTCAAGTACTTTGTTTTATAAGAATCCACAGCCAGTGGCCCTGGAAACAGTAATTAGAAAATCAGATAATGCTTTGCATTGGGTAAATCTGCTGCAAAATACCTCTTTAAAGTGTTAAAAAGCAAAGACATCACTGGGAACTAAGGTGTGCCTTACTCAAGCCATGTATTTTCAGTTGCCTCATATGTATGTGAAAGCTGGATAGTGAATAAGGAAGGCCAAGTAATTGATGCTTTTGAATTATGATATTGGTGATGAGTGTTAAATATCTCATAATTTGCCCAAAGAAACAAATTTGCTTTGGACTACTTCTTAGAAACAAGGATAGTGAGACTTCATCTCACACACGTTGGACATGTTGTCAGGAGAGAACAGTCCCTGGAGAAGGACATCATGCTTGGTGAAGGAGAAGGTCATCAAAAAAGAGGAAGTCCCTCAATGAAATAGATTCACACAGTGGCTGCAACAAGGAGCTCAAACCTAGAAACAATTGTGAGTGTGGGTTAGGATTGAGCCATGCTTTGTTATGTTGTACATAGGGTCTCAGTGAGTTGGAACCAACTTGATGGCATCTAGAGACAACAAAAACAATCTCCCTTGCTGGGTTGATGTGACAATTAAGAGACTATATGTCTGAAGCAGCTCAAATAGAACTTGACACATACTGTCCCCTCATTGGTGGCACAATGGTTAAGACCTTAGTTGGCTAACTGAAAGGTTAGTAGTTCAAATCCAGCAGCCAATTCTTAGAAACTATGGCGCAGTTCTATATTCTTCTATAGAGTAGCTGAGTTAGAATTGACTTGATGGCAACAGTTTTTTATTTCCTCCTAGTCTTTCATTAAATAAAATTGTAGTACTTTTATTGTTGTCACCGTGACACTGGTGGCACAGTGGTTAAGTGGTATGGCTGCTAATCAAGAGGACAGCAGTTCAAGTCCACCGGGAGCTCCTTGGAAACTCTGTGGGGCAGTTGTGCTCTGTCCTGTTGAGTCACTATGAGTCAGAATGGACTCGATAGCAGTGGGTTTGGTTTTTGGTTTGGGGGGATTGTTATTACTGTTATCAATGCCGTAGCTCAGCTTGTAGCATAGCTGAGATGTCAGACCCTGCCCTAATCTGAATCTAAAGTCTATGTTGATTATCTGTCATGCTTTTTTTGAAATACAAGCAGTGTGAACATATAGTATAGTTGTATTGTTTGTCATTATGTAGCTGTGTTCTCAATTATTACAAAGGAGCCAGATGTTGATGACCTGCTGGGAAAAGTTTCTATCACTGGCTGTAGCTCTAAACCAGTCCTAAATTACGAGGGCTGACACCATGTTTCATGCTGATGACACTGTTCGTAGAAGCTCTGCAACAGCTGGTGGCCAATGTGTAGACTCAGCACAGTTCTCCTTGACAGCTGTGCCGACTCAGCAGAATTCAGAAGATAAATAATCTGCCCCTACAAGGATCGGTCCTCAGTACAGAGACTGATCTGTAAAACTAGGAAAGAAAGAACCTTATTAAAATGGAGTAAGGTGTCTAACTGAAGTTTGTTTTCTGTTTGGCATTTTGTGTCTGAGTTAAAAAGGCTGTGCTGAGAGAGCTGTTTGTCTGTGGGACCAGGTAGCAATAAGCTGGTACGTAAGTCCAGATAAACCATAAGGTCACATTTTGCATTGGGCCATTTTTATCAGAGGGCAGTGTGCCTCGTGTACAGAACATGCAACTGGTAAGTGCCCCAGGGAATAATGATGGAGAGCTGGGATTTCTATGCTAACAAAAAGGTCTTTGTTTCACAGAAATTTTGCTCATTTTGAATGCGATTATTTGAATACAGTAATACATGCATATTTGTTTTTGTGATTTACTATATCAACGTACAAAGACACATGTGATTCTGTCCTCTCACTCTGAAGATGGCAGAAATTACCCAATACTGATGACTGACAAAAACAGAAGGAAGTGTACTGTAAGGTATTAAGGCTCTGGTGATGCAACGGCTAACACGCTCATGTGCATACTGTGGTTCCAATCCATCAGCAGCTCCTCAAGACCTGGAAGATAACCCCCTGTAAAAATTTCAGCCTAGGAAATCTTATGGGGGCACTTGTACTCTGTCCTTTAGAGTTGCTGTGAATCAGAAATGATTCAATGGCACACAACAACAGTAAAGCTACCTTGAGGGCAATGGTGGTTCAATGGTAGAATTTTTACCATCTGTCAGACATTGGTTCAGTTCCCAGCCAGTATCCCTGAAGCACCATAACTACGTTTATCTGACAGTAGTGGCTTCAGTGTTGTTTCTCTGCTGAACAGGTTTCAGTGGACTTTGTAGACTTGTGCAAACTAGGAATAAAGGACTGGCAATTTATTTTCCAAAAGCAACCAGTGAAAACTGTCTGCATGGCAGCTGCTTGATCCACAACCAATTACGAAGATAGTGTGGAACCAGGCAGTGCTTTGATTTGTTGTTCATGGGGTTGTCATGAGTAGAGGGGAACTCAACAGCAGCTAACAACACAGCAGTGGGATGGTCAAGGTTCCACTTTGCTTGTGATTATAAACTGGAAATCATTTCTTGATGACTAGTGGAACTACATTTTTTTGGGAAAAGAGATGTGTGCTTGCTTGTGGGAAACCCCTTGCAGGTTTCCCAAGGACCAGATGGCCAGTTACAGGATTGGGACTGCAGAGATGATTTGCTATGAAGTGAATGAATTTTAGGTTTTAGGGCTCTGTGTGTTCCCAGGGTCTGTTGAAGGCCCTGAGCCTTATCCATACGATCATATGTAAAACTTGAAAATGAAGGTATGGTAAACCTCTTCAACTAGAAGTTCTATGTCTTTTCAAGTCTACTCTCCTCTGTCAATTTTCCCCTGTGCAAAGTGGTGTTAAATGAAACCCAAACCAAACTAAAAAGCCCTTGATGTTGAGTTACTTTCAACTCATAGCAACCCTATAGGACAAAACAGAGCTGCCCCATAGGATTTCCAAGGAATGACTGATGGATTCAAACTGCCAAGTGCTTGGCTAGCAGCTGTGGCTCATCATGGCTCTTAACCACTGCAGCATCAGGGCTCCAGGAACCCAGGGTAATTTTGGAACCCAGTTAAGGGGATGCTGAGGTGGAGATACATTTATTTTGCGCTTCATGGATATGGTAGTGTGAACTATATGAAATTTGGAGGTTGAAAATGATTGAACTTTAGTAATTTCATATAGCTAAATCTAACATTTATGCAGCCCATAGTTCCCTCATTGTGTAATTATTTCTACTGTTCTGGTACAGTAATGGCTTCCAGAAATGTTCCTACTGCTCAGTCAACCTGTGGGCCCAGTTTGCAGAGTGAAAGAACAAGGCCAGAGATCATTTTGTGATCTGAATGCATTCCCAAGCACCTGTCATTAAAAGCCTGGAGGTAGAACAGAAATAAGTTTTGAAATGTAAGGAGACAAAAGCTAGTCTTTGGAAAAGATTCTCCTGTCATACAGATTATATATGAAAGAAACTAAATAGAGGTTTCCTCAAATTTGACTGTGTTTTTAAAAATGTACATGACACTGACAATATCAAAGGGGGAACTTAAAGGTTTTTCTAAACTATGAATCATTAAAAACAACAGCAACAGCAACAACGGAAACTACACTGACAGTCTCTTTATAGAAAACATTATAAAATCCTTGAAATATGAAGAAGAAACCAAAGTTTATGAACTCAAATAAAACTGAACAAAACACTAAGTATACAGACATGTGTTTAGTAGTTAATTGAAAATGTAATTTTCCTGAATTTTATGATTTTTGAGATAACTGCCCAATTAGGCAAGCTTGTAATATTTTAAAATTTTGTTAAGGAATTTCCCCCACTCCCTGCTTAAATGGGAGCCATATGAATTATATAAGTTTTAGAGTTTATAATATCTGGATCTACCCATAAATGGGAAACATGAACGTGACTATCAGTTCTCCCAGGAAGCCATAGATCTTTTTCAGGGATTATTATTATTATAGTACAATTAAGTGAAAGCATATAATCCAAGTCAGTTTTGCTCAGGGATTATTTTTAAAAACCAAAACCAAACCCACTGCCACTGAGTCAATTCCAACTTGTAGTGACCGTATAGACAGACTAGAACTGCTCCATAGAGTTTCCAAGGACTGCCTGGTGGATTTGAACCGCTGACCTTCTGATTAGCAGCTGTAACATTTAACTGGTGTGCCACCAGGGTTTCCCTGGGATTATTTTTATACCTTCTTGTATTGGAAAGTAATTATAGTAATGTAACAGATTTATTTTCAGAGTAAAAAGAGCTATAGTAATATGAAAAAAGATTATACAAATGTTACTCTACTGTATAAAGTATGTTCCTTTGGTTAAGTTTAAATTTTTTGAACCTCATAGCAACTAAATCTATCAATTTCCCTACTTCTCTGTCTTCCCTCAGCCTTATTTATTCCATCTTCCCATTCAGAGAAAGACAGAGATTATCAGTAAATAAGATTATTCTCAACGCAATGGGAGTGGATGTGACCACATGTTTCCAGGGGCGTCTCCTAGTACTTTTCACTTAAGTTTCTCCTAAAGATGTGTTATGCTGATCGCTCTTTTGCGTTTTATATCTGGGAAGCCCAAGAAATATTACTAGAATCAGCAATTACATTACTTGCTAATAAATTGTTCGCCAGTGTAAATTCTCAGTTTTCACAAGTAGAACAGATGTTTATTCTTCCACCGTGTTGTTTTATCTTCTCCTCTAATTGTGCCAGCTTGGAGGAGGCTGGGAAACTGTAACGAAAGAAGTAATGCTTTTCTGATTACTACACACACATAGTCCCTAATTGTCTGAATTTTGGCCACTGAGGAATCAGAGTTTCTACTGACATCTTTCCTTAAAGAGCTTCTCTTTAATGAATCCTGCTATTGGAAACCTTTGTGGCATAGTGGTTAAGCGCTATGGCTGCTAATTAGAAGGCTAGTGGTTCAAATCCACCAGGCATTCCTTGGGAACTCTGTGGGACAGTTCTACTTTGTCTATAGCACTACTGTGAGTTAGTTGGAGTCGATTCGGTGGCAGTGGTGTTTTTTTTTTTTGCTTTTTTTTAGTCAAAGGTGTAAAGTGTTCCATGGGAGGCTTTAGTTGATTTATTCATGGTGAATACAGTTATATTTAATACTCATTTGCTCCTTGGAATGTAACATGTGAATGACTTCCCCTGTCACCGTTTCTTTTATCAGAAACTCCTGTGGCAGTTTGAATCAGCTCATTTTAGCTCACCTTCAAAGTCCTTCTAGTCTCTGAACTGCTTTTATTCAAGTCCCTTGTTGATCATGAGAATGGCGAAGGCCTGGGCAGCCTTTTGCACACTGCATAGGGTCGCCATCAGTTGGGGGCCAACGCCATGGTGGCTAATAGTGATGACAGCAAACCTTTGTGAATGCAAAAAACAACCTTAGGTTCTGTAGGGAAGAATCTGAGACCTCAACACCTGCCACAGCTTAAAACAGTATTCAGCATTTGGACAACCTCACTGGCTCCCAACGTCCTAATTGGCCTTTCACTGTCAAAGGTGTTCTTGTTAATGAAATACACTATCTGAATGCATAAAATCTTATTTAATAGACAGTCACCTTACCATCATACTTGTTCATTTAACAGCTAATTGTTTAAGTGCAGGCATTATTGTAGGTGCTCGGGTAGAGCAATACACAAGCAGTTAACAACAACAACAACAAAAAAACACCAAAAACCTATGCCCTTAATGGTACTAACATTCTGTGAGGGAAATTAACAAATAATAAAATGTAAAAGCACAAAATAAATATAAAAATGAAATACATAAAATGCATAGTATATCAGATTATTCTATACACTATGAAAAAATAAACTAAGGAAGACAGCTAGGCAGTGTTGGAATAGATGGTGGGTTGGGTATCTTTGGAAAGTCTCCTTAGATTATTTCTTAGCTCCTTTCCAACCTGTCCTTTGAGCTGAGGGGGCAAACCAACCTGGACCATATTAATAGGTCCCCTGGGAGGAGATCTAAGGAGAGGGAGATGTGCATTCAGGTTATTTACTCCCTTAGCCCCCTTCTTGTAGGTGGCCTCAGACTGGCCCCGGCCCTCCGCCGGCTGTCCGTGCTTGCCTTGAGATCGCAGTCTGTATTGCACTCTCCTCTTCATTTCTAGTATCATTCTCTTGTCCCTTCAGAATTAGGCATGGCGACCTCTCTAACTGCTATCCTGAAGTTCTGCATTGTGCCTTTCTGTTTTCCTACCTCCTGCCCACACTCATGTTAATAGTCCTTTTTTAAACTCCCACCAATTATACTAATTTCAGCATAGTACTCATTTCCTTCTAGGACTCTGACTGATAAAATACTAGTCCAAGAGTTCTTCAGTGATGATTTTACATTATCAGTGACTGTTTTAGTCAGCTAGTGCTGCTCTAACAGAAATACTACAGGGTGGATGGCTTTAACAAAGGAAGGTTTATTCTTAACAGAGTCCAGTAGGCTACAAGTCCAAATTCAGGATGTCCGCTCCAGGAGAAGGCTTTCCCCCTTGTCGGCTCTGGAGGAAAGTCTGG
This sequence comes from Heterohyrax brucei, assembly GCA_028571685.1. NCBI lineage: Eukaryota > Metazoa > Chordata > Mammalia > Hyracoidea > Procaviidae > Heterohyrax > Heterohyrax brucei. The sequence goes on from CM053146.1 coordinate 96,139,471, forward strand.
TATTGCATCTGTCTTTGTCCAGGGAGTATCTTGGCACAGGATCCTCAGGTCTGAAGGACATGCTCTTCTTCCGGTACTGCTTGCTTGATGGTGTGAAGTTCCCAATTTTCTGCTTGCTTCTCTTTCCTTTTATTTCTTGTAGGATAAAAGGATTAAGGGTGGGACAAGCCACACTCCGGGGGAAACTCCTTTTACAGTGGAGCAGAGAGGTAGTCCTATGAAGGGATTTACAGTCCTACTCTAATCCTTTAACATACAGTTTAGGGAAACCACACAATGGAGGACAGTCACAAGATACTAGGAATCATGGCCCAGCCATATGGCTACACATATTTTGGGGGTGACACAGTTCAATCCATGACAGTGACCTCAAAAAGAAAAGAGAGTACAGACTATATAGAAATGTTTCTTTTTTCCATAGGGAAACAGTAGCTCTGTTTTTACAGTACTGGATAGTATGGTGGCTGCGACAGCTGGAATGGAATAAGCAAGTGGGAGTATAGAAGGAAATTGTGTCACTGAAGCAGTAGAAAGGGGTGGAAACTCCCTAGATGGCCTTCTAGGGCTTATTCTGGGTGTGAAATGAAAAGCCATTGGAGGTGGTTTCAGGCTTATGATGCGGTACTCTGGCTGCTACCCTTTGGAGAACAGACTGTGTGGAAACTGATGCTGGGGGTGGTTAGGGTAAAGGTGGTAAGAAGCACTGCAATTCTAGATGTGTTTGGCAACAGGATGAAAGGAGTTGTTGATGGGCATAGAATTATGCCAAGTTTAGCAAGTGGAAAGATGGATTTGCCATTTCTGAAATGAAGATGATTGGAGGAAAAGTTCAGGGAAGAACATTAAGAATTTTATTTTGGACCTGTTAAGTTTGAGAAGTGTTTTAAATATCCCAGTTAATAAGATATGTCTAAGTTAGAGACATAGAGATATTTTTAGGACTTCTAGGATTCATCAGCATATAGCTGATATTTAAAAGCCATGAGACTGATAGAAAATTATCTAGGCTTATTGATAGCACACTCTTTGGTTGGATATTTGTAAACATTTATTTTTACTGCAAATATATGGTGACTACATCTGTCAATTTGCCATGCTGTGTTAGCTGAGTGCTGCTGTGGTGCTGGAAGCTGTGTCGTCAGGATTTCACACACCGGCAGGTTCACCTATGGTGGGTGGATTCCAGTGGAGCTTCCAGATGAAGGTGGACTCGGCAGAAGAACTTGGTAGTAGTCTACTGCTGAAAACACTGGCCAGTGAAAACCTTAGGAATAGCAGTGGAATACTGTCTGATATAATGTAGGAGGAGGGGCCCCTCGTATTGGAAAGGCCTCCATATTTAGTGCTTCTACAACTCCCAGAGCCTTCTTAGGCTGCTCGTGGTGTACAAGGCGTGACAAAGATGACAGAGGGTGCTTTTCCTCTGTTTAAACCAGAGCCTTTAGCTCTAACCTCATATTTCTGCTGCTAAGGAAGTCATTTGGAACCGCACCCTCATCTGTTAAAAACTCTTTGAAATCTGGATTTACTGTTAATCTTGCCTAGGAATTTTTTCCTTTCCAATTAACGAGCAGAAGAGGGCTTGCTAGCTTTCAGAGCAGCCTTGCTGTGAAACCACTCCCAGAAAAACATACCTACCCAGTTCCGTAACTCTTCCCAGGTAACTATGCTCCTTGGTCTTTTCAATGTAATTTAGTCTTAACATTCTTTAATTATATAGTGTTGGGTTCTTAAAGTTGAGACAGACCTCAGAAATGACCTCTTTCAACTTCTTTTCTGAAGGCAGAATGACCACCACACCCCTTAGGCTAGTTATTCAAAATCTATTTGCAGAATGCCCTGGGTTCATCAACTGGGATGCTGACCCATACTATTTTGTAACAGCTCTTGTACTTTTTCTTTTGTAGCCAAAATAAACATCTTTAAAACCTCTACTTTTGGGTGATCGGGTCACAGTGATTTGAAAACACTATCTGTGGTTAGTAGTTCTCAAAGTTTACTACACATAAAATTTACTTAGAGGGTTAAAATGACTATTCCAGGATCTACTATCCAACGATTGCTTCAGTAGACCAGCAGTGGAGTCCAGTAATCTACATTTTTAACAAGAATTTCATGTGATTATAAATTTTGATTGCTACTGTAACTTACTGCTGAATATCATTAGGTTAAAAAAGAATCTTTATAACAATACTCTTATAAACAGTTATAAACACAAACAATATTTCTGTGTATAATGTCATCTGTGTTTGAAAATTCTATTTTTAGAGACTGTACCCAAAATACCATCAAAGATTTATTGTTTCTGCTTGTTGGAATTATGAGACATTTATATTTTTACTTGTCTCTTTATTTTATTAGAATACACTTTGCTTTTATTGTTAAGATGGATATACTTTCTGCGAAGATTACATTTTGCTTTCATTATTAAAAGTAATAATTTATGAGTAATTTAGCTTGGTTACTAACCAAAAGGCTGGCAATTTGAATCCACCAACTGGTCCTTGGAAACCCTATGGCACAGTTGCACTCTGTCCTACAGGGTCCCTGTGAGTCGAAATTGGCTTGACAACAATGGGTTTGGTGTGATTTTTATATTTGTCATAAAGGAGATTTCATAGGAGACATACATTTGTAAAGATGAGAAACACCTAGTTTGATGATACTCATATTGATGCTGAACCTCTTCAGGTGAGTTAGAGACAGGGTCTTTGTATAAAAAACACCAACTCTTCTGATCTTCTCTCAAGGGGAGATAGTAGTCATTTCATTATCCAGTTGAAGGTTCATTTATTCTTTGAAAAAACTTATGTCCTATGATCCATACAAAAATTATCTGTTGCTATTGATAGTTGCCCTTAAGTTGATTGTGACTCATGGTGACCCCGTGTGCACTTCCGAGGGGCCTCTGAGCAGGTTCAACAGCCGAGTAGCTGAGTGCTTCACCTGTTGTGCCACTCAGGGGTCACCCTGTTATAAGCAGGGGAGGCAAAAGTGGCCTAAAGAATAGAGACATTATCTCTGTTTGGAAAGCTATGAGATGATTTCACTTAACGGTGGTTGATGGAGTGAATCTCAAAAAATGAGGGGCTTTCTTGGGTAGGATTTGGGGAGTAAGATTTTTCCTTGAAAGTCATATACAAAGCCATAGAAATGTGAGCATCTTTAGTGCATTGCAAATAAATAAGTGTAAGTGATTTCACTTTGGATGCTCGTGAAACTGGACAGATAAGCATCATGTCAAACTTTGAACATCTTGTACGCCATATTAAAGTACTGGGAATTTTGATAAGTGGCTTGATAAAGTTGTGGCAGCAAGTGTGGCAGATAGATTGGAGAGAATGGGAGAAAAGTGGTTGTACTATGTTTAGAATATGTCTAATGTCCAGTAATATGGAATGAGGAAAACAAGTACATTGTTTAGAATAAAACAAAATACCTGAATTCACATTCTGGGCTTTATTTTTTGATGATCCGTCTCTCTACTTAGTGTGACCATTTCTAGGTCATGGATGCATGTTGTGGCTGAGAAAGTTTTGATTGTACATGGTTTCATAATTTTTCATTTGAGTGATACTTTGCCTGTTGTCAGTATAAATCAAGAGAAGACTATGAGAGGGCTAGTACCTTTGAGAGAAATTAGAACATCATCCGAAGGATGAGCCATTTAGAAAAGGGAGGGATGTCAGAGGGCAAGGATAAATGTAATGAAATAACTGCATATTCGATGGTGGCAGATAATTTACATGGCACTGTCTAGTTAGTTGCTGCTGAACTTACATTAGTAGAATTCGTCCATATTTTTCAAACAAGAACAGGATACACAGATGCTCTCTGTGATTCATGCTATTGCTTTAACTTTGATTTAGATTATTTTACCTAAGAGGTAAGACTCTAAGACTAAATGAGCTCAAGCCATGTATCCATGTAATAAAGATAGCTACTATATACAGCATGAGTGTTTGCAGCCTGTGGTCTTACAAAAGTAATTTTTTTGTAATTTGACTAAGAAACAGTAATTAATGCCCAATATTGCTAAAGCAAATTTATTGCACGTTTCTGAAAGTAATATATGCTTTCATAAAAATATTAATTTACTAAAATGGAAGTAAAATGTAAAAGTCTCCTTACTTTCCTTTGCTTAAATTTGGTAAGTATCTTCCCATATGTATGTATCTGTGTATAAATACTTAACTCATTATTTCTTAAATTGAGGTAATAGCAGTAACAAGCATATAAAATATCACTGCGGTTTTTGTGTTAAAAGTCAATAGGAGTGTAAGCTTCTTCAGCAGCTGCCAATATTTTGAGGACAGATACTTATCTGTTACTAAATAAATAGTAATAGTTTAGATGAAGCCAGGATTAATTCTTTGTATTCATTTGTGTCTCAAAGGAGGTAGTAATTACATATGCCACCTCTTTGTAAACTCCATTTTCTTCTTTGTAATTACACTAGCAGGCTACTACTCTTAATTTAGTCAGATAAAAATAATCAATTAATGAAAATAAAGGAAAGCAAACTCTTTAACCATCAGTGTCTGTTACGAGTTACTTCTATATTCCTTAGGGCTGGAGAAACCCTGTATATGTTAGAAGAAACCAATCTAGAAGAAAGTAACTTTACAATTATCCAGTGTCCTCTTCCTTGAATTTTAATGACCATACTACCACTCTTGAATTCTGTTAAAAGTTTTGCCCTCAAGCCCACAAACGACAGTTTGAAACCAGATGCTTCTCAAAGGTCTCTCCTTTAGACCAGCTGCAATTCTGATGTGACCACTCATTGTTCTGTAAGCAGCTTAGGCCCAAGTAGTCACCCTTTGGACTGTCCCTATACAAAGCTGTTTCTGTCCCACACAGGCGGGGGACTCCCTGTACTCAAGGCTCAGCTGCAGGCACTGCTGAATTAATCAAAGGATACTTAGACTGCATTCCTTCAAGACTAGTAGCTGTTTTCTGCAGTGACTCCACCCTCCCACTGTGACCTCCCTGCCCTTTTTAAATGCTCTCTTGACAGCTGGAGATCTGAGAGCTGCCTAACTTGGGGAAGATGATTGAGGAAGAATGTTCTTGAAAGTTTTCTTGTTTAGAAATGTGCATTTATGTGCCCTTTTGTCCACCACAATTTACTAAAAAACAAAACAATAATCTGTAATAATGTTTTTAAGCATTTGGAATAATACACTAGGTGCTCCATGTACTTTCAGTGTTTCATATAGTCCCAATAATAACATCTTAAAAGATACTAAGAATTAGTATCTGGTTTTACACAGGAGGGAATGCGTACTGCTGCTAGGATATGTGTATCCAGCAACATAAGCCAAGTGGTTCTCAACTCTGTGTGTTGGAAAATCACCAGAAAATGTCTTCTGAAATACAGATTCCTGGGTCCATGGCTAATCAATTAGGTTAGAATCTCTGAAGAGTGGTGCCCAGGCATGAGAATTTTCAAAGACTCAAACTTTCCAAGTGATTCCGGTATGCAGCAGGGCCTGAGAAACTGTAGTAAGCTGTCTCACACTCAAACCTTATCAATACAGTGGTACCTGGGTCAACAGTATTTGCATTCTGTAGAAGCTTATTAAAATCCAGAGTATTTGGCTTTTCTAGGACCTGTCGAACCACAACTGCATTTTTTTCTGTGCATCTAAAACTCTTCTAATTTTTTTAAAAAACATTATCGAAGGAGAAAACAGGATCTTGTTTGGGATTCAGAGATCAAACCCTGCCCCTCAGATGCTCTGTCTAGCAAGCGACAGACTTATTAAAAGGCAATTTGCTAAGAGCTATAATGGAAGTAATACAGCAAATGCTGTCACTGTATAGGAGGAAATGAAAACTGCTGCTTGGAGAAATTAAGAGAAAGTGCCAAAAGAAGGTGACTTGAAGGCATTCCAGGCAAAGGGAAAGACATAAAGGACAATTTACTTAATAAAACTTGCCTTTTTGCTTTAAAAGTCTCTGATATAAATAGAAATAAAACAGAAAATAGCAGACTGTCAATGAAAATATGTTTAATACACATCTTTATGTTTTCAACATGTAAATCCTAACCAAAAACTGATGATTAGAGCCAGATTAGAGAAGTGATGTAATAATTGACAGAACAATTTCTTTCTCTTTTGGGGGGAAACCAGGACAATCAAATGAAATTAATTATTTGTATCCTAAGCATTAGGGGCAGACTCCTTGATATTCTGTCTTTTTAGAGGCTATTAAATCACATGCTTTGAAATAAATAAAAGAAATGATGAAGAATAGCCAAATGTTGCCCTAAGAGACAGAAATGATCTTAGAAATAATAGTAGGAAGAAATTTACAGATTTTTAACCTATGTGTAACACATGCCTGGCACATATCTGATTCCAAATATATTTCAGTTATGCAAAAGAATAAATGCTTTCAATTTGTCTGTAAGGATTCTTCAATTTAGATTTGTTGAAAGTGTATCTTCCTTACTGTAGTACTGATAAAATATGGACTCACAATGATATCATTACACATTATGAGGCTTCTAGCTATTGAGCATCTGGTCAGGTGTTTCACAAGGTTGTTTACTTATAAGATTGCTTTAATTCTCTGGAAATCCTCTGAGGTTTATGTTAATTTGAGGAACTTAGTTGTGGACTCAGAAATGTTTGATTGTAGAGCTCATGCTTTTTTTCACTCCTCCGTCCTCCTTGTGCTCTGCCCTGCTGCCTCAGTTCAAGAAACAGCTGAAATTGCTAGAGCCTCTCTCGATGGAAATTGCATGGCTGGGAATCAGAAACTTGCCCTTTGATTACGAATTGACTCTGTGATCATACAGAAAACACTGATCCCTCTTCCTTAGTCTCAATGTTTATAACACAGGCCTGCTCAGTTGTATCAGGAGTTCATTCTTTAGGCAGTGAACATTTGCAGGAGAACTGTGTGCTAATGTAGTAGGGGCTTGAAGATACAGCAGCAATGAAGAGTGGTAAGAGTCCTGGTCTCATGAAGCTTGTATCGTGGTGACTGAGGCTGAGAATAAAACCAAATAGTAATTGGAACCATGTAACGGATAGAACAGGTGACAAGGTAGACTGTAGCTGGAGTGTGCATGAGGGTGGCCGTGGGTTGGGTGCTCTGGGAAGTGGTTACTGAGGAGTTAACATTTCAGTGGAAACCCATAAATGCTGGATCTGCAGGGAATCTATCCGGGTGTGTAGTGTTCCAGGCAGGGGGAGCTTCTGGAGGAGAAGTCCTAAGGTGGCAAAAATTCTCCATGTTGGAGGCTTGTTAAAAAGACCACTGCAGCTGGTGTAGGAGTGGAATTTGACAAATCCCAGTCATGGACTTAGAGTGCATGATAGCAACGCTTTCTCAAATACAGATAGTCCAGAGAAATCTATAATGGTGGTCTTGTATCTTTGATACCTTTGGTTTTTTAATTGTAGTTTAGATGAAGGTTTATAGAACAAACTAGCTTCTCATTAAAAAAAGTAGTAAACATACTGTTTGATGACACCGGTTGCCAAACCAGTGACGTAGCAACACTCTACCCTGCTCAACCTTGGGTATACTACCTTTGACACCTTCGGTATGGCCTTTCAGTTTTGGGTACCTTTCATGTACTTCAGGAAATCCTTCCCTATAAATCATATCCTAGAGTAGAAGCCAAAACCTTACTTCACAGTCTCTTTTGTGTCTAGAGGACAGGCACATGATCAAGACTCTGTCAAATAGATGCACATATGCCAGACTTCAAATTGGAAATTACCCACTGCTATCAAGTTAATTCTGACCCCACAGGACAGAGTAGAACTGCTCTGTGGAGTTCCCAAGAGCTCCTGGTGGGTTGAACTCAGACATAGCACTTAACCACTATGCCACCAGGGTTTCCAGATTGGAAATTAGTGACAAGAAATAGGCACAGTGGGATCCATTCTGGTAATATGATGGCTGATACATTCAGTTTACACAGGCAGCTGGTCCAGAAGTTCGAATAGAGGATTTGGTGCTGAGTTAGTGGCTAGCAAAATAGACTTTGGCTAGTGTTCCTGGTAATGGCAGCAGTTCTAAATCCACTGACTTGGTGCTATGGTGTTTTAGTGATATTCATACCTCATAGCCTGGTTCTCTGGCTCTCTGGCTGTTTCTTTCAGTTCCTAATATCATTTAATAAATCCTTAAAATTAGAGTGCCTTTGTGTTGTTTAGGATCCCTAGTGGTACAGTGGTTAAAATGCTCAGCTTCTAGCTGAAAGATTGGTGGTTCAAAGTCACCAGCTGCTCAATGGGAGAAAGTTGTGGCAATCTGCTTACATAAAGATTTACACCCTTATGTCTGGGATCTTAAAAGCTAGCAAGCTGCCATCTAAATAGCATCAACTGGTTGCAGTCTACCTGGAGCAGAAGAGAATGAAGGACACCAAAGACATGAGGAAAATATGAGCCCAGGAGAAAGAAGGTGTCATGAGTCCAGAGGAGCTAAATGGTGCCTGGCCGCCACCGATGACTGATCTCAAAGGGAATATAACACGGAGTCCGTGAAGTAGAGGGACAAGAATGGATGTGCAGAACTACAACTCTATTAAAGGACCAGAACTGATGGTCTGACAGACTGGAGTGTCCCCTGAGGACATGGCCCCCAGACTTTTTGTTAGTCCAGAGCTGAAACCAGTACTGAAGTCAACTCTTCAGACACAGATTGGGCTGGATTATAAGACGTAGAGTGACACTAGCGCAGAATGTGGTTCCTGTCTTAAATACATACATGAAGCTGTTGGAACAGCTGCTGTCCAGAGGTGAGGCAAGAGGGTGGAGGGGGCAGGAATTCATTGAATGGATGCAGGTAGTGGAGGGTGGAAAGTAGGGTTTGCTTGGAGAAAGCAGTTAGAGTTATATAGTAGTGTTGGTGCAAGGTTCTGTATGGCAAAGTGACATGGATTGTAAACTTTCACTTAAACCACAATAAGATATTAAAAAATAAAATAGAATTATAGCCTTGCAGATTCTGTGGGACAGTTCTGCTGTGTCCCTGAAGGGTTGTTGAGTAGGAATCTACTCCTTGCCGGTGGATTTGGTTTTGCTTTTGCTATTTGCATTAAGAAACCTATGTCAAAGCTCCAGGCTTGAAAATAAGAGTCAAGGAGGCTTACTTCCCATGTCTGAGAAGCATTAGGTCAACGAGCTTCCTTCCAATTCTAAATTCTTGTGCTAATTAGTGGCCACAAATGACCTGGAGATGTAAGCCCTGCATATTTCAAAATCCTGTTTTGCATATTTTTATTTTCAAAATTGTTTCAGTGGTATGAGTCTACTTCATCCTCTGAACTTAGATAAAGAAGACTGATTAATTATTCACTTATATTCTTCTGCAAGCCTCTTAATGACTTTCCTTAACTTAAAGAACAGGATCTTATACAAAGATGCCACCTTCCCACTAGGATTAAGAGCTATCCAGGCTTTTAGATATATCATTGAAAAGGGCTACAGTCTCCTGGACAACTTCTTTCTTGCTAAGAGCCCCTCTTGTCAGTAAAGCTAAACTTTTTAATTTTTAATCACAACCCTAACATGAAGGCATTCTTAAAGAACTTTGTGGTTTCTGCTTAATAAAATATGCTTCCTTCATTCAATAAATAAAATATGCCACCTGCCTTTTAGGGGATTACGGTGCTGTATCTGAGACAGGCGTTTTAAAATTTAAGTGGTTCTTAACACCTATATCAAAGTACACCACCATCTGTCCATTACTTCTCCCAGGCTGGCCTCAGAAGGGGTGTTCAACATGCATTTGTTTCTCAGTTCTGGTGGTACAGTATCAAGTACTGGATCTACCAGTAACTACAGGGAAGTTCTACTCTGTCCTTCCTATAAGGTTGCTATGAGCCAGAAGAGACTCAATAGCAATGGGTTAGTTTTTTTCTTTTTCCCTTTCATGTCTTAAATGGCTTTCTGTTTACAGCCTCTCTGCCTATCTCTCTGCTCTGGGTTAGAGTTCTGGACCTTTACTAAATCTAGCCAGTTTTATTTCCTAGAAGTTAATTTTACATTTATTACTAAATTAGTTTTCTTTTATCCTTGATATGTCAGTTGAGTGCAATGTTTTTCGTGATGGCTACTAACAAAGGAAATCTTTCTGTACCTATATAGGAAACCCTGCTGGCACATTGGAATAAGTACTACAGCTGCTAACCAAAAGGTCTGCAGTTCAAATCCACCAGGCACTCCTTGGAAACTCTCTGGGGCAGTGTTACTCTGACCCCTAGGGTTGCTTATGAGTCTGACCTGACTCGACGACAGTGGGTTTTTGGGTTTTATATCTATGGAGGTAGGAATGGTGAATGACTGCTACACATATTTAACTTGCTGCTTACCATGATACAAAATACTCACAGTTACAAAAAGGAGAGAAATATGTTACCCCATTTGTCTCATTAAAGGCTCCTCCCACACCATACTACTGTGTACTCTTAAGAGCAGCTTACATTAAATATCAGTTGAAAAGAGATTTCTGACTAAAAATATACTTTTATGAGTTGTAATCATGAAGCTTATGCATGTTTTGGCTTTGCCTTTGTAAGAGAGTTTCCGGAGACCTGTTTGGTTCATATTTTGTCAGTAATTTTGAGTGACAAATATTTTGTCACTCAGGGACTATCTACTGTGGACATTCTTTTTGTCTTTATGATTTTAGAAAAAATATTTTGAAGATAAAATGCTCATTTTAGAATATTTTTTCTGGTGGTTTGTTTTAACCTTAAGACATAATACACTTTTTTAAAATTACATATTGCTCAAAAATTAAGGTGGGAAATGCATATTTGTTGTCTAAGAGAAATTCAGAGAAAATTGAAAATCAAACTTCAAAATAACTTTGTGTAAGTTTGATTTTTTTTTATAATGCAAAGTTAAAATCAGTATGTATCAAACTAACATGACTCATGATTAGGCAATTTACAAGGCTTCTCAGAGCTTACATTTCCTGATTTGTAAAATAGGAACAAATATCCCATTTAAAGGATTAGGATTTACAGGAGATGAATGCCCCAGTGTTCCAGTGGAGACTCTGCTCTAAAATGCTATTCACATGTTTACTATTAATTATAAAAAAGATGTCGGGTAAGTATCAGTCGTTGCTCCCGGACCTAAAAGGAACTGGACAGAGATTTGCAGAACAGTTTTTGTTTCAGAATAATTTATTGTGGCAGTTGTCTAAGGCTGCTACAACAATATGCCAGAAGGTTTTAAAGAGCAGAAATTTATTGTCTTAGAGTTCTGGAGGCTAGATGTCCTAATCAAAGTATCAGCGATGCTGATTAGTCTTCACAGTTATGAGAAAAGAACTGTCCCCTGCCTGTCCCCTAGCTTCTGGTGATGGCCAGTAATCCTTGACGTTTCCGTCTCCTCATACATGTGTTTGTACATGGTACCTTCCTTCTGTGTGCGCCTCTGTCCTCTTCTGTATAAGACACCAGTCAGATAGGCTTAGGACCCAGATACGAAGACTGCCAGTTGAGTTCTTGAACTCATCTTAGAAAAAGTGCTGCATACCTCCCTGCTGTGTATCATTACAGTCACTTTGGAAGTAGTCCGTTTGTGAAACTGTGCACTGACACCAGCACCTAGTCTACCTTTCAAAGCAAATTTGGAACTCTTTCTGGAATGCCCATCAGGGCTGTTGTTGTATTGCCCTTGATGTCCAGAATAGCATCAAAATGTCTTCCTTTCAATATGTCCTTGATCTTTGGCTAAAGAAAAAAGTCGTTGGGGGCCAGAATGGGTGAGTTTGGAGGGTGTTCTAGCACAGTTATTTGTTTACTGGTTAAAAACTCCCTTACAGACAACTATACAGTTAAGTTCATGAACTTGTCACCATCCTACCATGCACAATGGCCATTCCAGAAAGAGTTCCAAAATTGCTTTGATAGGTGGACTAGGTGCTGGCATCGATGCATAGCCTCCCCAGGGGAGTACGTCAAAGGTATATTCAGCAAGGAGGTATAGACCACGTAGAACAATTAAGTCTGTGGACTTAATTGTCCCACCTAATATATGATTAACATGCATTTTAAGTATATTTTATGAAATAATGTTATTTTAATATACATTACCTTATTTCCTGAGTTTTCCCTTAAGATTTTACAACATATATTTTCTTTGTCTGCTTTGCATCTTCTCTAGTGAAAATATGTGTTAATTATTATATTTCTATTACTCCGAGGGCGTACTTTTACATATGCACATTTACTTCCTCATTCTTTGAGACTTTATTATTGGAAACTGCTTTGAAGAGACTGTAAATGGTAAAAGATAGTACAATTTCAATGAGGTCTCTTGGTTCTGTTCCAAAAATAACTGGATGTTAACACTAGAATGAATAAAGAGAGAATGAATCAAAAGATTGACAAAGCAAAGAAGAAGTAATAGTATTTGTTGATTGACCAAATATGGGGGACATCAAAGAAAAGTGAAAGATGCTTTCAACTGGCCATCAGGAAATATAGAATTCATTCTCAGAGTTTTAGAAGTTCTGCTGCTCAGTAGAGCTGAAGAACAGCAATAAAAAAAAAAATACAAAGAATAAAATTTATGTAGGAGGACCACAGTATGTAGACTACCAAGAGCCCTGAAGACTGTGCTTCATAAGGAAATGTGGACATCACTTTTTCCACAGGGAACCATGGGCGATAGATGGTATATATGCATCTTCAAAGCAATCAGTGTGTAGTTTTCGAATAGTGGCATATGTGGCAGGATATGCTAGAGGAACAATAAAAGAGAGTACTATGCATTTAGTTAATGTAAAAGTCTTAGAGGATTGGTTAAAGTAGAAGAATGGTGAAAAAGATGTGTATCTACTTAAAATCTTTAGTTTTAGCTTACATTTTTTACAAATGTGTTTACTTGTCAAACTCTTTGTTTAGGTTGAGGTCTCTCCTTTGACTATGAGTCTGCAGAATGTAGAATATATATTTCCATAAAGAGTACTTTCTTCCATAAAGCATATTCATCCCAGGTCATTCCAGTATTTGTTTCTTCAAATTGGAGGGAAAACTTTAGAACCTGTATACTGCAATCTTAGTACGAATTCCTTCTAAGTTTTAACAATTTCATCTCTTTTGTAGATGTCTTGCTCTTAAAGAATATGGAAGGAGATTGAGTAAGTGATCAGCTTGTAATTTAGTTAGAAAGAAGAAATGAGTAATAGATACTTGTTAGGCAGTAAGTATACAACAGATAGGCAAGAACAGAACTGGTCAAATACCGAGGGGCTTTGGAGCAGCCCAGTAGCTGTGAGTATTCTATTAACTGTGTTGTTATTGTTAAGATGCTGTGAATGTGCTCTCACTTATAACAGCCCCACATGAGAGTAAAGCTGCCCGGTAGAGTTTCCTTGACTATAATCGTCACTGAAGCAGATTGCCAGGTCTTTCTCCTGCAAGGCCCTTAGGCAGGTTTCAATTGTCGACTTTTTGATTAGTAGCTAAGTGCTTAACCACTGCACCACAAAGGTGCTGGGACACTAGTTAGTATTGCCTGTGCTTTAATGGAGTGTCAGTCAATCCTTGTGACCAGTAAGGTAGTAGGCCACTATGAGTGAGAATTGACTCTTTGACAGTGGTTTTAATGGGTAAGCTAATTAGTTGAAAGCCTATTTTGAGAATCTGCACCTTTCTAATTGTTCTTTAGAAGTGTTAAGAAAAGCTCAAGGAGAAAAGATTTACAGGGAAAATTATATTTGGGTCAATGATGAAAGATAAGACAGTGGAGGGATTTGTGATAAGAAGGTGAGTGCCTGTTTGTTTTCAGAGATTAAGAAATGCTTACTTCTTGGCTGTTGTATTACAGAGTGAAAGATAAGAGGAGAGAAATTTCTTGCACTGATTTCAGAGGGTGAGAGAACATTTTTGTGATCACTGGGTTACCTAATCCTGTAGCTGTACTTGGGTGGTCTTTCCTGGGTGGTCATTTTTATCTTAGTAAGCATAGTAAGTCAAAGGCTGACTGTAAATATGACATCCTTGGATTGCTTAGAACTGTCCTTTTAAAATGATAGCACTACAACACACACACACACACAGATGCATGCACACACGTGGGCATCTGTGTGTAGAGTTTAAGATGTTATTCTTTAAACAGATATGTCCTGCGTAACAGAGTACGTTAATAGTTTAAAAAAAAAAAAACTGGAGAAAAACAAATTAGGATCTGGTTTTCGTGAATGATGAATTGTATGCACAAATTCTGAGCTGTGCATATAAATATCTGTCTTTTTTAAAACCTCAAAATATGTCCTATTGTATAATTTGTAAGAATCTGCATTTTGCTTACTGAGCTTGGTTTTGAAAATTGTCTTCTTTATTGTTTTCATGGCAGTTGGTGACGCTAACTGTAGCTGTGAGGCAGCTGTACCTCTTCCTTGCTATTCAGTTATCAAAGACTGCTTCCCGACCACCTTAGCACCACACCACTTTCCTGAGCTCTTCGCTGTGTCAGCCAGATGCTCCTGCCGTCACAACAGAACTTTGAAAAGTGGTTTTTAAGATCTTTCATTTTACTGATCTTCTCAAATCCCCTCCCCGACCCCCTCAAGAACCTTTGCTATCTAGGAAGACAAGAAACAGGATACAATGATGGCACAGAAGCCAAAAGAATAGACAGTTTAAAAAAAGGATAAAGGTTTACCCTGATCCAATGCTGCAGGAGGTTAGATAATGATTAGATGTAATCAGCTGGATTTTAGGCTTGCTTTTGTCGTGAAGAAGTACAAATATTCTGACCATATTACCATAAAACATGGATCTGTGCCACCTACCACAAAGCCAATACCGAGACAGGGTTAAGGTAGGTGCTAAAGAGGTTTATTGTGTATTGGTATATAAGAGACAGGGGAATGGAGTCCTCAAAGCCTGTCTGGCTTCTTCAGTCGAGTTGAGGATTTTCTTGAGTAGCTCTGGGTAAACATTCTGATATGGGAGACAGTGATTGTGAGAGAATGTGGGCAATTCATGAAGGGAGTCTGCAGTCAGGCGTCCGGCTTCTGGAAGGAGTCTGTCTGGCAGTGGGTGTCCAGAGCCCAGAGGGGGCCCATCCGGAGTCTTCTCCCAGTGCTTTCACAGGTGGGGATGCTGGCTGGTGCTTCCACCTGTTCGATGATCTGGAGAGAATCTAAAACAAACCAGCTGCAGAGATTTTGTTGCGCCTCGTGCCTGGTGCATCATCTTCTGTCTGCACGGTTTCGGCGGGTGACAAGTTACTGTGTAATCTCCCTGGGGCTCGGTAGTGCTGGGAAGCCAGGACTTTGAATTGAAAACAGGTATAGACCTAAAGAAATGTAGTAAGTCCTGTTCAGTTTTTTACACAACCTGCTTCAACCACTTTTTCAAAAAGGCCAGTTCTGAATGGAATGGGGAAGAGTGAAGATCAGATTTTACTTAAGACGAAGCCTCTCTGAAAAGTATTTGTAAATAAGCCAGTAAAGAATGAGGAAGAGGAGTTACGGGAAGAGAGATGAGTGATGTATCTCGTACTATTCCTTCTTCCTGAAACAGCCTTCTTTCTTATCTTTTCAATCCCTTGTTGTTAATAGTAAGATTTAATAAGGCCCTGATTGAAAGTGTCATTACTTGACATTATAGGGAGAGAACAATGAGGTGTTATTCTTGCCCTTATATTAATAGTCTAAAGACACAGCAACGAATGTGAATGGTAGTTATTCTCTGGCAGAGTTAAATGTGGCTTATTTCCTTTTTGGAGTCATGATTTAGTATACATATCTGGATGAATCAGGAAATTTCTTGTAATCTTGACACCAGAAACAGAAGTAACCTGTCTTCTAGGCCTAGGTCCTGGCAGTCTTTCTTCAGACTTCTACTGATATGGTTTGATCCCAGGTACAGTTAAATCCATGTAATGGTTGTGTTACAACGGAAGTTGGCAAGAGCTCAAATAGATCTTTCTAAGACTGTCAGTTAATACCTCCAAATTCTTATCTAAATAGTCATTTACTGACTGCTAGACTCAAGTGTACACAAAATTTTAATGAGGGCTGATAAAAGAGTCTAAGAAAGCAAGCAAGAACAGATTCACAATCCATAAATCATGGTATTAAAGAATGTTTCATATTTGTAGAGTATGTTGTTCTTTGTAGCATAGAAAGCACAATCATAAGCATTATTTCTTTTGACTTACAACCTCACTATTATGATATCATCACACATAAGGAAATCACAGATAGGGTTCAGAAAAGTTACTAGTGATTGCTTGCTATATACCAGGTGTGGCATTAAGAAATTTAAATTAATTTCTTATTTTATTTGTACCACTGCCGTATGCTATGAAAAAAAAAATCCATTGCAATTGAGTTGATTGCTACTGAGATTGTGTAGTTGAAAAATTGAGATTAATTAACTTAATCACATGTACATTTCTAGTAAGAAACAGTGAAAATTTTTAGACCCAGATGAGCTGACACAAGGACACTTGTAGCTCTTACATATGTTATGCTGCCTCTTTTGAATCTTCACTCATGAATTTCATTTACTCTCACTCTGTAGTTCTTACAACTTACTATTCTGTTAAAATGCCACAAAGAATGCATTACATAATGTAGTTATCAAAAAACTCTCAGAAAGGTCAGTGGACTAACTTAATATGTGCCTGGTTTCAATTACTACACAGGTAATTTCAGAGACTAGTCATTGACCAGTTCCTTTACAAGACTTTTGTTTGTTTTGTTTTTAGATGGAAAGTTAACAGACCTTATCTACTGGAATGAATTTTGTAACTTTTTATCAACTAGAGCCATTCAATTTATCACCGAAATTTGATATTTTGGGGATAAAAAGAGAGCTAACTAAACAGGTGTGATAATTAATATTATATATCAACTTGGCTAGTCTATGATTCTCAGTGTTTTGACAATTAAGATATAATTTGTCAGTGTTATGATAATTTGATCATATCATAAGATCTTTCATGAGATTTGATGTAACGTAATTTCTTCCATGGCAAGATCTGCTGTGAGTAGCCAGATAGTTGAAAGGCAGTTTCCTTGGGGGTGTGACCTGCATTCAGTATATAAGCGGACCTTCTGGGAAGACTCAGGGATTTTTGCTAGCTCTGGAGCCTGCAGATGACCCCTGTTGGACATGTGGTTTTGGGGACTGGAGATAGCAATTTACCTGCCGTCTTACCTACCAATCTTAAGATTCATAGATCTTCACAGTCTGTGAGCAAGACCCCTACTATATGACCTACCTACCTTGTATTTGTCAGCCCCTGATGCTAAGAGAATCAGAAGAAATCTCTGTTCTTATCCATGGATTTGGGAAATTATGACTTCTATAATCATAATGAATCATTTCTGATATAAATCTTTCTATACATGAAGTCTGACAATTAAGTCTGCAAATGTAATTTCTCTAAGTGCTGCATAACTAACTGCTAAATATCACTATAGTCACCTTTGAAGTACTACCCTTGTGAAGCTATGCACTGATGCCAGCACCCAGCAATTTTGAACTCTTTCTGGCATAACCATTATGCATGGCAGCACGGTGGCAAGTTTGCAAACTTAAGTGTGTTGTTGTCTATGGGGGAGTTTTTAGCCAGTAAAGAAATAACTGTATTGAAACAGCTCTTCCTACTGACCTGATCTGGCCCAGTCACTTTTTTCTTTACCCAAAGATCAAGGACATATGGAAAGGAAGACATTTTGATGACATTCAGGACATCAAGGGTAATATGACTACAGCTCTGATGGCTGTTCTAGAAAGAGTTCCAAAATTGATTGTAAGGATGGACTAGGCACTGGCATCAGTGCATAGCTTCCCAAGGTGACAGGGCTTCAAAGGCGACCATAGTGATATTCAGCAGTGAAGTATGTAACACTTTTTCCAGGATAAGTTCATGAACATTATTGTCAGACCTTGTATATGTACACATTTGACTGGTTTTGCTTCTCTAGGGAACCCACAACAGTTTTCCGGGACAAATGATACAAACTGAGGTAGCTGCTGGCAAGCAGGGATCTGTGCTCACCAGAGCCACAAGGATGAGGGTATTAAAAGAAATTTAGCTAGTAGGAGAAGCAAGCTGCTTGACTCACCTTCAGAGGAGAATTTTTTCTCCTCACTAACATTGGAATGTAGTATGCATTTATTAACTAAATGAAGACATCAGGACACAAAATATATACAGAAATTCTCATATTAAATGACTTAAAGGGACCATCATGTATTAGTCATACTTTGCTCCTAGGCTATGATTACCCTTAAGAGTACAAATTGATGTGACAGGGTTAAATGTTGCTAGAATGCATTCACACAAATTTTTAACGTAACTGCATGTTTTTGTTTTCCATACTCACTGTGAACATCTTTGGCTATGACCTTTAGGAGCTGTGAAGAGTGTATGCTCTTTCACTGTAAGGTACACTTCAGTGAGGAATTAAAAAATTACTTTAGGACATGGGTTGGGTATATGATATACCTGAGATTCTGGGGCTATGCCTACGCTCATCACTTTCTGTAGTGGCTCCCGAAGTGCAACATGGTATAAACAACAAAGAATTTGGAGTCAGAAGGCATCTGTTTTAAGTCCCAGCTCTGATATTCATGGCTTTGGGACCTTCCTTCATTCATAACCTCTTCTAGTGTTTTTAGGTGGCAACATCAGTCATTTTAACCTTCCCTTTCCTTGAGAAATAATTGGCATTTTACTCTATTTTTTGCTGTTTGAAAGTTTTCTGTCTCTTCACCCTTCATTTCTGTTTTTTTTTTTTGCAGTTAACTTTTTAATTTATATCTATCTTACTAAAAACACATTTCTAATTAGCCTTCTTAAAAAATCTTTCTAAACTATATTTTCAGTGTATTTTTAACAACAATAATAAAAAAGTCCATTTCAGTCAAGTTGATTGTGATTCATAATGACCCTATAGGACAGAGTAGAACTGCCCTATAGCGTTTCTTAGGAGTAGTAACTGGATTTGAACTGTCAACTTTTTGTAGTTAGCAGCCATAGCATGCTATAGCTCTCGACCATTGTGCCACGAGGATGCCAAGAATTACATAAGACTTTTCAAAAATTACCTTCCAATCTGCCCTTACTCATATCAGGGCCTACTTAGAATATATTCCTTTAGGATACATTACTTGCCATTGCTTCAAAGTCACATCTATTTTTTAAAGGAGTGAGGTGTGTCCTGTGTTATTTTTTTCCCTACAGTCTTGTTATTTACCTCAGTAATCACTAACAGTTGTATTCTCCAATACTCATGGCATTTGTATTCAGTACATTTTTCTTGGAGGTATCACAAACATGTTGAAACATGGCTTCCCTGTGAAACAGAATCTAGAGGAAAGCTTTTTTTTTGTTTTTTTTTTTGCTTTGAATAACCTTTTCAATTTCCTTCTACATTACTGGAAATAGTGATGCAGTCAATAAACTCTTATTAACAGCAACTTTATTAACAAAATGACAATGACTTGCTTTCATGGTTCACCTACTGACATAATGAAAATATGAACTGAAACAGCTGCTCAAATTAATTTAGTTGTGATTTCAAAATTTTGCTACAGTTAAGTATTACTGAAGTTATACTGTAAAACTCAAATTTCCACAATTCATTAAGAAAAAGAAATAAAAGACATACAAATTGTCAAGGAAGAAGTAAAAATACCTTTCTTTGTAGCTAACAAGATCTTACATGTAGAATATCCAGTGGAAACAAACAAAAACTTATGTGAATTAATATACAAACGATAGCTGAATAAAAATACAAAAACAATTTATTTCTGTGCATTAACAGTGAACAATATGAAAATTACATTAAGGAAACAATTTCATTTATTCAAGAAGAACAGAACATATAGGAATTTAACAAAAGAAGTACCAGGCATGTTCACCAAAAAGCTCCAGATATTACTGAAAGAAATCTAAGAAGATATAAATAAATGGGAAAGATGTTACATATTCATAGATTAAATGCTTAATCTCATTACAATGACAATATAATCTACAGATTAAATGCTACCCATATCAAAATTTTATCTGCTTTTTTTAAAAATAGAAATTGAAAAAATGATCCTAACATTGCCATGGAAATGTAAGGAACAAAGAATAGCCAAATTGAAAAATATGATCAAAGTTACAGTACTACCACTTTCCAATTTTAAAACTAACTACAAAGATACAATAATCAAGACAGTGCAGTGCTGGCATAAAGCCTGATGTAGAAATCAATTGAAAAAAACTGAGAGTCCACAAATAAATCTTTACAATTACAGGTTATTGATATTCTTTAAGGGTGTCAGAAAAATCAATGGTGAAATTCTTCCCTTCCAGCAAATTGTATTAGTTTAATAGAACCACTTAACTTACAATGTATACAAAATTTTACTTAAAATAGGTTATAACAGCTAAAATTATAAAAACAGATAAAAACAAAATCTTCAGGTAGATAGTGGTTTCTTACATACATCACTGAAAGTAAAAATGGTAAATAAAAGTACATAAATAGTTCCCATCATAATAAAAAATGTTTGGTTTCAAAGGACAGCATTAAGAAAGTGAAAAGACAACCCGCCAGGATAGCAGCAGATATTTTTAGTGAGTCATATATTTGGGAAAAGACCTGTACTCACAATAAAAAAGTTTTTACCACTCAATAATAATAATAATAGCAGTAGTAGTAGTAATCCAATTAAAAACTGAACAAAGGATCTGAACACCCATCAGAATAATATATAAAAATATGTGTGTGTGTGTGTGTGTGTGTGTGTGTGTGTGTGTGTGTGTGTGTATGGATGCATATACATATATATATGGCCTGTGAAAAAATAATGAACAGCATTAAAACAGCAAGCTGCAGTTCAAAGCTATAATGAGATACTACCACAAACCTGCTAGAATGGTTAAAGTTAAAAAAAGCATACATTAATAAGTGTCAATGTAAATACTATAAATATACCTAGAAACAGAGAGTGACAGAATAGATTTAAAAAAAACAAGCAAACAAACAAACAGACAAACAAAACAAAAGATTCACTAGTATCCTATCTACAAGAGACTCATCTTAGAAAAAAAGATAAATTTATTAAAAATCAAAGGATGGGAAAAAAAATAAGCAAACAGCTACCAAAAGAAAACAAGAGTGGCAATACTAATCTCAGATAAAACAGATTTTTAAAACAAAATACACCATAAAAAGCAAAGAAGGGCAGTAAATAATGACTAAGGGGACAATCTATCATGAAAATATAACCATGATAAAAATCTATGCACCAAATGAAGTGTTCCAGAATACATAAAACAAATTTTAACAACAGTGAAAAACAAAATTGACAGTTCCACAATAATGATAGATTTCAACACACTACTCCTGTTAAAAGAGAGAGCATCTGGAAAGAAACTGAGCAAAGAGGCAGCAGATCTAAGGGACACAATTAGCCAATGGGACCTCATAGATATCTCCACACAACAGCTACAAAGTACACATTCTTTTCCAACACACACAAAATTTATCAAGAATAGACTACATTTTAGGCCCCAGAGCAACCCCCCACAAAATCCAAAACCTTGAGATAATACAAAGTATCTTTTCTAATCACAATGTCATGAAAGTAGAAATCAACAACAAGAAGAGCAAAGGGGAAAAAAAGAAGTTACTTGGAAAGTAAATAATAAACCACTGACCAGACTTAGAATAGTAAAACAGGAGGGGACTCAACCTAAACAAGAAATGAGATGGAACACGTTATAGCATGGCTTGAACTGTGTCCCTCTCAAAATGTGTGTAGTCATTTGGCTAGGCTGTCATTCCCAATATTTTATGATTGTGCTCAATTTTGTGATTTTTTTTTTTGTATGCTGTATGTTATGGGATTAGCATAGGACTATAAATCATTTCCTAAGGTTCCCTCCCTGCTACATTTTAAAGTGAGTTTCTCTGGAATGTGGCTTGTACCACCTTTTATGCTTTTATGCTACAAGAGATAAAAGGAAAAGGAAGCACACAGAGAACTGGGAGCTTCACGCCATCAAGAAAGCAGCACCAGAAGAAGACTGTGTCCTTCTGACCTGAGGTTCCTGTGCCAAGATTCTCCCTGAACAAAGACTGATGCAACCCAGGGACTTTCCTACAGAGCCTACAAGAAGGAAAGCTTTCCCCTGGAGCGGACATCCTGAATTCAGACTTATAGCCTACTGGACTGCATAAGAATAAGCTTTTCTTTGCTAAAGCTGTCCACTTTGTGGCATTTCTGTTAGAGCAGTACCAGATGACTAAAACAGAATTTGGTACTGAGTGAGTGGAATGTTGTTCTAACAAATACCTAAAATGTGGAAGCATTTTTAAAACTGAATGATAGAAGACGCAGAAGGAATGGAGAACTGTTAACACTGAAGATGGTACAGGTGGTGAGAAATAGCAGAGGACTGATGGTGGCAGATAGGTGGCAGCAGAACCAGAGCAGCACAAGACCATGCTGGAGCCAACCCACAGAGTGAGAGCTGAGTGCCTGTGTACAGGAGTTTCCTGGTGGAGTGGGATGCCTCTAGACACTTGAAACAGTGGATCTAAGCTTGCTGACCCAGTGAGCAAGAGAGCTGAGTGCCTGTGTGTAGGAGGCTATGTGACAGAGTGGAGTGCCTCCAGGCACCGGAATCAGTGGAGCTATGGACCTTTGGAAGAGTTTTCCCAGTGGGGCAGATGAGGGCCTGAGGCCCCAGGTCATGAGGTTACAAGAAGCAGATGCTGAATAGATGAAGAGCATGAAAAGATGACCTGCTTCAGTCTCAAAAGGGAGTTTCCCTGGAGTGTGGCTTGTGCCTCCCTTAATCCTTTCATCCTACAAGAGATAAAATGAAAGAGAAGCAAGCAGAGAATTGGGAACTTAACACCACTGGGGAAAAAAAGCATTGGGAGAAGAGTGTGTGCTTCAGACCTGAGGTTCCTACACCAATATGTACCTCAAACAAAGACTGATGTAATCCAAGGACTTTCATCCAGAGCTGATAAAGGGGAAAGCCTTCCCCTGTATCCTGAATTTGGACTTGTAGCCTTCTGAATGGTGTAAGAATAAACTTATGTTTGTTAAATCCATCCATTTTGTGGTATTTCTGCTAGAGCAGTGCCAGATGACTATAGCACATTACAACAGAGTCAACTGAAATAAAAACAAACATAATAGAGTATTACAAAACGCTGTACCCCAGCAAATTAAAAAACCTAGAAGTCAACAAATTTTTAGAAACACACTATTTACCCAAACTAACACAAAATGACACTGAAAATCTGAACAGACCCATACAAGAGAGAAAACTAAACAGATTTAAAAAGCTTCAAACAACAAAAAAGCCCTGGCCCAGAAGGCTTCACAGGACATGTCTACCAAATATCTAGAGAAGGGCTTACACTAGTACTACTAGAACTATTTCAGAATACTGAAAAGGAAGCAATACTTTTGAATCTATTCTATGAAACCAGCATAACCCTGATAATAAATCCAGGCGAAAACATTACAAAAAAGAAAATTACAGACCAGTATCTCTCACAAATATAGGTAGAAAAATTCTCAAGGTAGTTCTAGCCAATAGAATCCAACATCGTATTAAAAAGGTAATACACCATGACCAAATAGGATTCATAGGAGATATGCAAGGATGGTTAAGCATTAGAAAATCAATTAGTATAATCCACCACATAAATAAAAAGAATCACAAATCAAAGGCATTTGACAAAATCTGACACCTGTTCCTGACAAAAATTGTCAATAACAGGCATAGAAAGGAAACTTTGTAATATAGTGAAGGGATCTACCCAAAAGCAGTCAGCATCAGTGTCAATGAAGAGAAGCTGAAAGCATTCCACTTGAGGACAGGAACAAGACCATAGTGCCCTTTGTTACCACCCCTACGTGACATTGTACTAGAAGTCCTATCTATAGCAGTAAGGCAAAAAAAAAAAAAAAAAAAAGAAATAAAGGACATCCAAATTGGTAATGAAGAAGTTAAATAGTCCCTATTTGTCGATATGATACAATATGTAGAAAGTATACAAGACTCCATGAGAAAACTACTAGAACTAAAAGAAAGATTAAGCAGTGTAATAAGACACAAGACAAAGATATAAAAAATCAGTTGAATTCCTATATACCAAGAAAGATAATGATGAAAACGAAGGTAATGAACAGGCACTTCACCAAAGACATTCAGGTGGCTAACAGACAGATGAGGAATTGTTCATGATCCCTAGCCATTAGACAAATACAAATCAAAACCACGATGACGTACCTGCTCACCCCAATTTTACTGGCAAGAATTTAAAAAAAGAAAAAAGAAAAATAACAAACATTGGAGAGGCAGTAGGGAGATCAGAACTTTATGTACTGCTGGTGGGAATGCAAAATGATACAACTAGTTTGGAAAACAATGTATCACTTCCTGAGAAAGCTATAAAGAGAAATCCCAGGTGATCCAGCAATCTTGTTCTTGGAATATAGCTAAGAGAAATAAGAGTTGTCACACGAATGGACATATGTACACCTGTGTTTATTGCAGCACTGTTCACAATAGCAAAAAGACTTAAACAACTTAGATGCCTATCAACAGATTAATGGATAAACAATCTGTGGTCTGTACACACAGTGGAAAACTACACAACAATAAAGAACAATGATGAATCTACAAAACATCTGACAACCTGGATGAATATGGATAGCATCATGCTGAGTGAAATAAGCTGATCACAAAAGGACAAATTTGTATGAGACCACTACAATAAAGATAAAGATTCATGAAAAGGTTACACACAAAGAGAAACAACATTTGATGCTTACAAGGGAGGGGAGGGGTGAGGATAGAAAAACACTAGACAACAGGTCGGTGGTAACTTTGGGGAAGGGTGAGACAGTACACAATATTGGAGAAACTAGCAGGCAGGACCAAGGAAGTTCCATAGACATATCTACATATCTACATATCTACAACTGGCATAGTATGGTTTATAGAGAAAAGGTTTACCTTCTTCTTTGGTGAGTGGCATCTCGGGTCTTAGAAGCCTATGAGCAAACACTTAAGATACCTTTGATATATTAAGATATTCAAGATATAAGACGGAAACCCTGATGGTGTAGTGGGTTAAGAGCTACCTCTGCTAACCAAAAGTTCAGCAGTTCAAATGTGACAGGGGTTCCTTGGAAACTCCATGGGACAGTTCTAGTCTGGCCTCTAGGGTTGCTATGAGTCGGATGCGACTTGATGGCAGTGGGGTTGGGGGGTTAAGATATAATCCTCTTAGATATCTAAGATATTCTACTGGTTATCCCTTTGGGAAAAAGGGAGGATGAAATAAACTAAATACACATGGGGAAGTTTAGTCTAAAGGACTAGTGGACTATGTTTGCAATAGTGCTCACGAGACTGAGTACAGTACAACTAAACAGTGCCCAGCTACCACCACTGACTACAATAGAGGGTCCTGGACAAAGGTGAAGAAAATTTTAGAAGAATATGTTAATTTACAAAAAATGACCAGACATACTGTCCTGATGGAGACTGGAGAAACTCTCGGAGTATGGACCTTGGACAATTTTTTAGATCAGTAATGAAGTCTTTCTCGTGGTTTACCCTTTATCCAAAGATTAGAAAGGCCTATAAGATAACATGAGATTAAATGGGCCCAGGAGCCCAGGAGCAAGGATTAGAAGGCGGGAGGGGCCAGGAAAGCTGGTAGTAGGGACCCCAAGGCTGAGCAAGGAGACTGCTGATGTGTTAAGCAATGTCATAAAATGGTATGTGTATTAACTATTTAGTGAGAAACTAGTTTGTTCTGTAAGTCTTTATCTAAAATATAATAAGAAATTAAAAAGTAAGTGCTAACAAGCATGAGAAGATATGAAATCCTTACATATCCGTCACGAGATTGCAAAACAGTGCCACTACTTGGGGAAACACTTTTATGGTTCCTCAAAATACTAAACATAGTGTTACAACGCGAAACCAGCCAAGTGCTGACATGACCCAGTAATCTCACTCCAGATCTATACATAAATTATATTCACAGAATAACTTGTACAAAAATGTTCATAGCAGACTTATTCATTATTGCCCCAAATAGAAACAACTCAAATATGCATCAACTGATAAGTGCATAAACAAAATATAGCACATACGTGCAATGGGTTATTATTTGGCAATGAAAAGACATAAAGTAACAATACATGCTCCAACACGTGATGAACCTTTAGAACATTATGCTATGTGCAAGAAAATAATAGAAGATCATATATTTTGACTATTTATGAAATGTCAAAAAAGGTAAATCTTACCAAAATAAACAAAGCAAAATGAACAGATAAACCTGGAGATACGGAAAAAGTATTAGTGATTGGCAGGAACTAGAGAAGGAGTGCATGAGGGATAACTACTAGTGATTGCAGGATTCCTTTATATGGAATGATGAAAACGTTCTAAAATAATAATGATGATTTTAATAATGATGATTTCACAACTCTGGAAATACTGAATTGCACTTTATTGGATGAAGTTTATGGTGTGAATTATACCTCAATAAAGCTATTTAAAAAACATTGTTAGTCTTAAGAAATCTTTAACAGTTCATTCAAACATAAATTTGAGGGAGTGCTAAAGACATTTACAGGAATGAACATTGCATGAATTAGGAAGTGATAAACTAAGAAAACTAATGTCTATAATAAAGAAATCTTGACAGACAACACTTCTCACAATCTCCCACCCAAAAGATGGAATAGAAAACTGACATAAAAGGCTAATGGGCAAAAGCAAAATAGACAAATATGGCTTTAAAAAAAGGCAATAAAACACAGTATTAAAACATTCAGTAATAAAACACCCACTCCATTCTTTAAGTATGAGAAAATGCTGGACTTAAAAATAAACCTTAATTTTATATTTTTTATTTACATAGACAAAATTTTCTTTTTCCTTTCGCCTTTCCCTCCCACCTTCCTGCCTTGTTCTCCTCCACTTCCGCAATAGTTAACCCACAATAGTTAAGCACACTTGATTTTTCAAAAGTGGCCTTATGTTTTGTTTTTTTGTTTCTCCCAAGTTGGTTAGTTAATCTATGAGGCTTTTAGTTTCAAAACAACTCTCAGACATTGGCAGGGTTTTTTTTGTAAAGCATTAACACCATCTGTTACAATAGCAGGGCCAGGTAGGCAGTACTGGGGAATTCCCTAATACTGTCTCTTACCCATTGTCTCAGACTCTCTAACTTTAGTAATGATACTGTCATAACTGTAGGTGCCAGTTGAGTTGTAGATTATTTATAATGTTGAATTAGAAGCTACTTCAACTGTCTTTCCAGTATTTTAACCCATGTTTTCCACTAATAAGTCTGTAAATGTGTGTGTTAAGTTCCATCAAAAAATCATCAGTTTTGGAGTTTTATTTCACAGATGACTCCAGGAGAAATACAAGCATCTATTAAATCCTGCAGCTTTGGGGACTGCAATAAAGTGAAATCTTGCATATATCTTGTAGTGAACCTAATTTTTACAAATGTTGCCATGTGCCATTGAGTCAGTTGTGATTCATAGCGACCTGATATGACAAAGTAGAGCTGTACTATATGGTGCCCTATGCTATAACCTTCCAGAAGCAGACCACCAGGTATTTTCTGTGCTGAAGCCATTAGGTAGGCTTGGACAGCTGACCTTTTGGTTAGCAGACAAGTGCTCAACCACTGAACTGCCAGAACTTCTTTTTTAAACATAGTTGCATGTTTTTCTAAACATGGATATACTAAACAACAATTTTAGTCCATGTTTCAATGTTCAAATTCCTATAAGCCACTTGAAGAAGTTAAACTAATTTTTAAGAAAAAAGGCATGCTTATAGAGAATCTCAATATAGTGTTTGCCGTAATTGTAAGATCTTCCAAAATTTTACTGCTTAAACTATAAGACATTCATTAAGAGTTTCCATTAAATAGTAATTGGAAAATTTTATTTCCCATTTAGAAGAAATTAAAATACAATAAACTTACTTTAACAAATATACATTATCACTAGTGAATCATGCCCTCTGTAGTTGTTCTGTTTACATGATTAGCATATTAATCACACTTGTAAACATATGCATCACTGTATATTATATGATATGAACAGAGTTTCTGACCCAGTAATGATAGTTGGGATCATGGCCAGAGTGATTCTGAGTATGGAGAAAATCCGTTTTCAGTTATGAAGTTTTAAAGGCCTCTTTGTAGCCTTATATCTTGTTAAATTTTACAGATCAAGATTCTCCTATTGTTAAGTAGGTGATACAGCCTTTTAGTAGTATCAGGTGAGAAGTTTCATGAATGTTATAGGTTCTGGGTTGGAAATGGACATTTGAACAGTGGATATTAAAAAGGATTTTGGGGATGATTTTGGTGGCAGATCACACTGTTTGATTGTATTTTAGGGTCACTATGACTTAGAGTCAACTTGATGGCAACGAGTTTGGATTTTGACCTTTTCCTGATTTTAAACTGTGCAAATCTGGTGCAAAAGACCTCTTTAAAGTGTTAACAAGCAAAGACGTCACTCTGAGGACGATGGTACATTTGACTAGAACATGGTATTTTCAAATGCCTCATGTACAAGAAAAAGCTGGACAATGAAGAAGGAGGACTGAAGAATTGATGTTTTTGAACTATGGTGTTGGCAAAGAATGTTGAATATGCCATGGACTGCCAGAACAACAAACACATCTGTCTTGGAAAAAGTATGAACTGGATGTTCCTTATAAGTGAGGATGGTGAGACTTGATCTCACGTACTTTGGACCAGTTCCTGGAGAAAGACATCATGTTTGAAACAGTAGAGGGTCTGCAGAAGAGACAAAAGACCATCAAACACAGAGATGGGCTCAAGCAAAGCAATTGTGAGAATGACACAAACCAGTGTGTTATTCTGTTGTACAGTAGTGTACTAACTTGATTGTACCCAGCAACAGCAACAACAGGGAAAATCACAAACTTAAAAAAGGGAAGATTCAGGTTTAACAATCTAGATTTTTTTTTAATTATTGAGGAAAAGATTGAATAATTTAGTATTTTTATGGTGCCAAGCAGAGTTACTTTATACAGCAGGAAGATAATGAATTATGAGTTAATACCTGGAATTTAAAATTAAACTAACATACATTTATCTAATTGTGTAGTAAGTCGTTTCATCCTGAATATTATATTCAGGAATAATATATATTAGTTAATAATTTTTGAAGTGATTGAAAAAATAGAAATGATTCTATTCAGCAATAATTACAGGATACTAAAAATCAAAGGTAGGCTCTGCAGCACAAAGTAAAATACTATAATGAAGTTTTAAAGGACCTGGGGTTAAAAAACCGAAAGGGATAAACATGTTCAGTGTTTCTCAAGCTGAAAGAACTGAAGACAAAAAGTTCAAGTTCTGAGTTGCAATACTGAAGGGTTCTGTGAGCAAAATACTGAACAACACATAAAGCATCACAAGAAGATGGAAGTAATACACAGAGTCAATGAACAATTGTGCAAATGGCTTCAGACCAGGCAGTGTTTCCTTCTGTTGTATACATTGTCTCCCTGAACAGGAATGGACTCCAGGAGTGAGAACTGACGTAATGGCACCTACAAACAATAACAACAACAAAACATAGTTTTGGGGGGGGAAAAAAAGTCACAAAACTGTAAATGAATAAGTGAATGAGTGAATCATTTGATCAATGGAGGACATGAATATGTGTTATGCTTGTTTTCCTGATACTGTTTTATTTCTTTTAAACATTCTGGTAGAAATAAAGTCTAATTTTTCAAGATATCTACAAGTCTTGTCAGAATAGACTTTACTCAACATATTTCTTTCAAGACTGCTTAATTCGTAAAGTGTTTTCTATGAAAAAATTCAAGAAAGAAGACCCTTATTTCAATTACCAATTGCTTATGAGTCTATTTACTTTAATATTAATTTAATTAAAAACAGAAAATTAGACATTCATCTCTAGTAGGAAAACATTAAGTAATTAACACATCTGAACAATAAATAATCAGTCCAACTTCATAGCTGTGTAAAGGGTAATGGATTCAATTATTTTTATTCTGCTTCTTGAGTCATTTTACTTGGGACGAGAACTAGTAACTCCATTTCATTTTTAAAAAATAATAACATAATAACTCCTTTAAGAAGAACTGTTGAAAACCTTATCCGTTATAATTGCTTCACAGATGAATTAAGTATTGTAATGTAGATTTGGATAAAAAAATTATTAAGTTCATCAGACATATTTCAAATCATGTAAGCTGGTAATGCTCCACCCTGGCCTCATTTTCTTATCTATTTTTCAGTGTTAATTTACTCCTCACAGATATTTACTGAGTTATAGTTATGTGTCTGCCATTGTACAAAGTCATGGAGATGTAGCAGTGAGCAAAACCACTGTAGTCACTACTGATTGATTAGGCTCCAGTGTGATACATTCTCTGAAGGAGAAATAAATGGTGCTGTGATTGTGTTCAGCAGTCCTTAAAATGAGAGCAAAACACTGGAATAAGCTATTACTTACCAACTCAAATAGCCAAACTTTTGAAATGGCTTTCTCCTCTAGCAGGTCATGGATTGCATGCTTTATTGTTACGCTTGCTTCAGACTTCCACAGTCCACAGAGTCAAAGCCCTTAATTAGGCTGTGTTGAATTAATGTCATCAAACTGTTGGATTGTTTTATTATTTCCAATAAAAATGATGGCTTGTAAAGATACAATGAATAGTACTCG
This sequence comes from Heterohyrax brucei, assembly GCA_028571685.1. NCBI lineage: Eukaryota > Metazoa > Chordata > Mammalia > Hyracoidea > Procaviidae > Heterohyrax > Heterohyrax brucei. The sequence goes on from CM053146.1 coordinate 96,170,228, forward strand.
TAATTATTGTCTGTTTATTGTTAACCTCCCTGAAGAAAAGGAAGGTGATGGGCCTAAAAACGCTGATTGTTTCTTTTTCTTATAGCTTTAGAAGGGCAAGTCTGGTTTTATACATGACATCAGCAATACTGTACTCGCTGCCATTGAGTCAATTCCAACTCAGAGTACTAGGATTTAGAAAATTTAGCTAATTTGAGATGCTGATTACAAACTGGTTAACTTTAGGAATTGCTCAAGGTAATACACCACAGCCATTATCAAAAAGAAGAGAAAAATCAGAATAAGTAAATGGGCTAGGAAAATGATCAGAGACTAGTCAAATACACAAGGCTTTAGAGTTTATTTTATGATGGTTCCACTTTTATTGCCACAGATGCTTTAAAAATATCTTTATTGTCAAGACTTGTTGGCATTTGTGTAAGGACAGTGTGCGTCAGTGTTGAAGAATTTTGTTTCTCTGTTGTCAGTATGTTCTGCTGTGTCTTGATCTACAGTTCTTGACTGACACTTGGTAGTTAACTCATCACTGATTTACTTTGATGATTCAATGTAGGTCATTCTCAGATGATCTGCTATGATTTTGTAAACACGTCACTCATTACTAGAAAGACTGTATTGTAACCAAAATTGGCTTCACCTACGCTCTGAACTGCTAATTGTTTGCAGGCAGAAAGATCTTTTAGTCACAACCCAAAATAGCTGGATCTACTTGCCATTGCTTTTAAAGAATCTGTATTTAGCACCGTAGACAATTCCATGTTTTATTTTGACACTGGTTTTCAAGCAATTACAGTTTCCTACACTATCTGAAAATTCTTAGAAGCATTCCAAGGTTTTCATCAGTTTTTCTGGCATCAGATGTTGGATGCATCAGATCATGATGGCAGTACAAGCTGTTTCCACCTGTGAAACTTTTATTCTGATTTCTTAAGAGGAGGAATCAATTTAGTTATTAATGTTAAACAAGTCAATGTTGAATCTTTTCATTTTTGGTTCGTTCAGGGTGTGCATGGTGTTTGATCTCTATACCCATGACAATCCTGTCATCTGATGAGATGCTAGAGGAGGAAGGAGATTAAGTAGAAACCACTTGGCTGCTGTTTTTGGAAAGATAGCAAGGCATGACATGCTTACTTGAATGCAAGGCAATAAAAGATACACTGCCTTCTAGAAATTTACTTTGGAAGATACTATTGTGTTTTATTATTTGAGATTAAAAAATTTGGAAAATAAATAGCCCAGAGTAGGAGTCCCTATTTTACCATGCCAAAAGCCAAGGGCCTTCGAGTCGAATCCGACTCATACCATACCATGAATAGTTATCATACAAATGAAGACTATTCAATACGATTATGGAATAGACTTCAAAACAATTTATTTTTCCCCCAATAAATTGGCAATTAAAATTTTTTTACTTTCTAAAATGTCACTGCACTGTGTATCATTGAGCAGATAAGTGCTAAATGTTACATGCAGCCTTCAAAATAAATTCTGCTGTGCAAGCGTCTTTGATAGAGAGTAGATATCTTTATGTCAGCCATTCATTCATTTGTTCCTTCAATATGTTTTATTGACCACCTGTTGTGTGCCAGCTGTTTTTCTATCTAGTCATTCTTAAGAAACATCAGTGCCTGACCTCAAAATGTTTAAATTAAAATCTCTGAGACGCAGACATTTGTATTTTTTAAAAGCTCTTTCTAATACACAACTTCGTTTAAGGTGAAAGATCGGACCTCTGTTTTCACATGGCTTACATTTTAGTGGAAGAAACAGACGATAAACTAATAAATTAATATTTAAGCTACTGATAAGTGCTATAATGAAAAAGACAGTGAGAGGACAAGGAGTGACATCATGTAGAACTTTTATAGACCGTGAGCAAGGGTATGATGACATTCAAGCTGTGATTTCAATGATGGAAATGAGCTTCACCTAGTTGAAGGTCTAGGGGCAAAAGTTCATGTAAGGACCCTGGTGATGCAGTGATTAAGAGCTCGGCTGCTAACCAAAAAGTCAGCGGTTCTAATTCACCAGCCACTCCTTGGAAACCCTGTGGAGAATTTGTCTCTGTCCTGTAGTGCTACTGTGAGTTAGAATTAACACCATCAGTTTATGTGTTTTTAAAGACTGTACTGTAGAAATAGGAAAACCTGATGCTGGTTACGAGCTACTGCAGTTTGAATTCACCAGTTGGTCCTTGAAAACTCCATGGGGCAGTTCTACTCTGTCCTCTGGGGTTGCTGTGGTTGAAACTGACTCTGAAGGTTTCTGTTTGTTTGTTTTGTTTTAAAGTAGAAATGGCCTTAGTTTGTTGGAAGTAGAGTAAGACGACTTACGTGGCTGAATGGGAGAGAGAGGGAGATAGACACAGAGGTATACATAGTCTCACATCTGTAAGTGTGCGTAGAAGGCTTTGGATGACTGGGGATGTGGGCATGATGTAATCTTATTTACATTTTGAACAGATCATTGTGACTTTATAGTTAACATCATTATGATTAACAGTTACAGAAAAAAATTAATATATCCTTGGACATTTTATATTTGACATTTGTTGAGTTGTCAGATGTTCATACCTAAAGCACATCCAGCCTATTCCATGTGCAGATTAATTATATGTAGGGTAAGTTTTTTGGAGGTGGGTTGGGAAATTGATGCTTACCATACATAGTTTATTGATCTAATTTGGAAGGCACCTTGGTGCTTATCATGCATCTAATGTATATGATGATAATTACCCTGTTTTCATGAGGAAGAGGTGCATTTCTTTCAGGAAAATATATATGTGATTTATGCTCAGTAAGTTTTTTTTTTTTTTTTAAAAGACGTTTTAAAGAAAGTCTAGTCTCCATCATAATTGCCTGCCTATCCACATTTAATTCTGTTTCATTCTTACTGACATAATACTGGGGCCACTTCAATTAAAAAAAAAAAAAAGATTATTTCAGACAGCTCTGATAATTTTATATGTCAATGACTTTTTATGGTATATCTTTCTGCATTTTGGTGAGGGATTAGTTGAATGGCTCTTGTAATTGATGCATTTTCTGCAAACACAATTACTAATCATGAAACTGCCTCTGTTTATCATCTTACTGAGAACATCATGAGCAAAACCCTGGAGATAAGTCCTTTATATGTCTCCTTGGTTAAATGAGGAACCATGTTACCATAAGCTTTAGAATTTCTCAGATTTGTGTATTTAAGAAATATATATGAAAAAATACCACAAAAATGCTTAAATTTATTTATCCAAGAATTTTCCAAACACATTTGGCTACAGTATATTTTTGAGTGTATGTGTTTGTGTTCCTATATGTAAAACACTTCTTACATTTTTAGAACTAGTGTTTCTCAGAATTCATGTTGAGAAGCATTCTTCTATATATTTCTGAGTTTTATTTCTGTAGGTGGTATCATTAATGATATCGTACATACTTGCACATGTGTAAACAAAACAAAACATTGAAAGGCTTATGATTCTTTTTGACACTGAGCAGATGTGAAGCTTATTCCTTGATTAATGCCTGCAAGACTTAATAGATAAACTTGTTAGCAGTTTGTTGCCTGTTCCTCTAAAGTCTTAAATTTAAACGCACAAGTGACTCCAGGCTTTCTCACAAAAAAAGTAACTACAATCCTCCTAGCCATATGCCAAGATATTAAATGGTTGTGTTTCATTCATAAGCCTCTGGACTTGAAGTATAGATCCTTTTTCTCCATTTCTTCCTTTATGTGATTTAGAAGGTGGTTAGTTAGTTTTGTCCAAGAGGGTAGAACATTGGTGCTTTTAATTTGCACAGTAGATTTTTTTCCCACCACATATATAACAAATTGAGGAATCTGGAACTCTGTAGCTACTTCTTACTTACACAGAGTGAAGGAGAATGCAAAAGCAAAAGTGAGTTTTAACTGACGGTGGGTTCTATCTAATTAAAAAAAGCATGTAGACTGTAAAGATGAGAGGAGAATACAGCCATTTAAATGACTTGAAAATTCCTTCTATCTTGATATCCAGGTGCTATAAAAACATTAAAATTGAAAACTATCCCTTTTTAATACCCTATATCTTTTCTATTAACATGATTTTCCTTCTAGAAAGCATTAACTTAGTCATTTGTGTTTGTTGGAATCTTGAATTGTATAACTTCTAATTGCCTTTGGTACCTTTGTTGTTTTTCATTCAAAGGTTCATTTTTATAGTTTTGGAAAATTATACTGAACTCCTGTTTGTGACATTCCATTTAGTTCGTAGATGGTAATTGGTGCACCAGATTTGCAGATGCTGTGCAATAACTTTGTGGTTCCTCAGGAAATTCAATCCAATGGATGGAAATTATCAAACTGGAGCAAGAAGTGGGAATGCTTAGGTAGAACTCAGTCTAGGGGAGTTCTCAGGGACTGAATTACGGAAGAGTGTAAAACTTAGTCTGAAACTTCTAAGGAAACACTAAACAATAGTTAATTGGTAGACGGAAGAAAATTGAGATTTGCATTTCTGAGCTAAGTTGCCAGAGTGCAGAGTATAGACCGGTGGAAAGAGTGAAAGTACAGAGAGTTAGTCCAGCTGTTTAAGGCAATGACGTTGAGAATGGGGAAAATGGAATCAATTCTGGAGCTCTTTGGGGAGTAAAAAGTATAAGACCTGGAGAGAAAATATAGGGGACTAGGAGAAGGGAAGAAATATGGTGTGCCTTTAAAACATTTTCCAAGATGAAAAATCTGGAACAAAAGCAGATTTGTCAGTCATAAGATAAGGGGATATTTGGACATGTTCAATTAGTGATACTTTTGAGAGCTGGTGGTTTGGCAGTGGTCTCTGCTAGTCACACTTCCATGTGCTTGTAGTATACTGAGTTTTGTAGACTGTGGTCTATCAAGCACACTGAATCTAATATTGCATCTTTTAAAAAAAGTGTACTAAAAATCTTCAGTTTACGTGCAGTGGGGTTAATGAGGAGCCCTGGTAGCATAGTATTTAAGAATTCAGTTTGCTAGCCAAAGGGTTGGCAGTTCAAAACTACCAGCCACTCCTTGGGGACCATGTGGAGTAGCTCTACTCTGTCCTGTATGGTCACTATGAGTCCCGGTTGATTCAAGGCTAGGGGGTTTGGGAGATTAATGTATGCTATTCCTGCTTTATCACTTGTCTTATTTAGAACTAGATGACTTCCTCCTGTATTTCTGGGGAAAATCCTTAATTATAGTTAAATAAATCAATCTTTGATGCTTCCCAAGGGAGTATCCTGCTCACAGTGCTTAAAACAATAGGATGCTCTTTTACAAACTAGTGCCTGTAATTTCAAGATAAATCTATGTTTGCTTTTCATGTTGGGGAAGGTGGGGGTCACATTTCTGTAACATGCAGAGGAAATGCCCACTGAGAGCACTTTCTGATACATGGAGTTACCTCAATTACTTAATGGTAAAAGAATGTCTGTGGAGACGATTCCTAGTGGCAAAGAAAGATTTTATATTCTAAGTACCATGTTGGGAGGCAACTAGCTTCTTGCTGCCCAGTTCTCAGCATATGTATTGTGGTGTAATGAAGTCCAACTAATGTGGATATTCTATCTCTAAAAGAAAATACAAAAAAAGCTATACAGTGGGCTACCTTTGAAGGGAAAAATTTGGAAGACAGTGGTTGTAAAGTATTATGAGCACTTTATTGTTTTTCCCTCTGCCATTCTCTTTCTCTGAGCAGAGAGATCCTCTATATGTGCCTCATGAAATTTAGGGCTTTCTCTAATGCAGGGAGATTAGAATACAAATATCAAAATACTGTACAGAGTTTATGTTAATGTGCTGCAGCATAGACCATGTGATATATGTATGCTTCTGCCAATTAATTTTAATATCCACGTTTGGAGTGGCTGGGTAATTTTGGAAAGATTCCGGTCAAGAATCCAGTGGCAACTGGGGCAAGGTTTCAAATATTGCTGTTTACACTCCACCAGTGGGTTAATTAGCATAAAACTTAAAATATTTTTCCTTGGTGAAACAAGTGATGTTCATGATATGCAGCTGGCTAGAAATATTGCTTAGATACTGCTGTTCTGCCAGTTTGTGCTGAGGCTGGGATCCTAGGAGGTGCAATACTTTTCCCTTTCCTAAATGAGGGATTCTGCCATAGGATCTCTTCCTTCATCTTTTGGGAAGGTTAGTGGATCCTCTTGAGGGAATACTGTTTTAGTTGCCTTTGCAGTGACCAAGGCAGGATGATTTTGTAGTAAATAAAAGGAGAAGTTAGGACTTCACAGAGCCTACTGGAATGGAATGTATGGCTGTTTTTGTGCTTGCTGGCTAATAACTACTTGTTCATGTGGTAGAATTTGATTTTAGACTTTTCATTGTCAATACCATCTGGTGATCAGGTTATATATGATGAGACATAACACTGTTGGGGGCTACTAGTATTTACTTAAAGCATTCTGATAATTGCTCAGTGGAAATTGACTTGAGTCTTTCTGCATGTGTGCTAGAAATTGTCTTGAGCCTTGCTGCATGTTTGCTGGACTGAAATAGCAGTGTTGCCCCAGAGTAAGCAGACTTTAGGGAGAATGAATTAAGTGATGTCTTAGAGTCAAAGCAGTCATGGTAAAGATACTTATGTTTCTCAAGAACCTTCACTAGGCCCGGAAGTGAGGTGCAGTAGATTGTGTGTCTGAGAAGGATACAGCATATCCACCTGGCCACCCTAGGAATATGCTTTCTATGTATCATGGGACATGCAGAGATTATCTGCTAGAGGTGAAAGAGAGGAAGCACTGCTGCTCCTGATATTCTTGATGTATTGAGATTGAGAATCATCTGAACGCATGGGGACCTGTAACTATAGAAAAGTTACAGGGGGATGTCATCTTGGCAAAACCAGAGAGACTAAATGGTGAGAACACTGTCAGGAGAGTGTTTCAGTCAAAGGGCCGGGTCACGTGACAATGGGAATAACAGGATCAAAAAAGAAAGAAAAAAAAAAAAAAACAATCAAGACCAGTGTTCCAACTTTTCTGTTTGTCTGAGGTTCAGTCTTCAGGTTCACAGATTCCCTGTAACTTTCCCATCAGTCAAAGCTAATTAACCATGAAAAATACTCATAAAGAAGAAAGAGGAGATGAACACTTTGGATGAAGACTTGGAGGGAAAGAAGCCTTGAGCTGGAAACCTTACAGGATGACTGGAATTTAAGAAACCAAATAAAAATATACACATCAAAATACAGTACAAATTGTTTACACAGCAAAATCACTGGACTGAGTGTACTGAAAGGGCAGTTGTATCTTCCCTAAGAAGACTGGGATTCATGATAAACAAAATTATGGACAAGTTTAAGACAAAATACAAGCTTCACACACACAAAAGGGGGTTAACTGCACATATTTCTCTATCAACTGCCCAAGTATTTATTATGTTTGGAAAACAAGCAAAACTGTCTTCATCTTTTAATTCATTTATTTGTCTCTTCAGTCTGCAATTTTATGGGACTTTTCTCAGCATTTTGGATTTATCTACTTTGTAGACAACTTGCCTTGCACCCTCCTACCCCAAACAAAACTGTTGTAGACTCCGTGGCTTATACTTTCTAATAATGCGCCAGACACTTCCTCTAAATTAGCTAAACATTTACTCAAATATTTTTATTTGTTGTAGGAACAATGATGTTACTTTTATTTGTAGTTGAATTTTATTTAGATATGTCAATATGAATTCTTTGAGGGCAGAGAATATGTCTTCTTAATTGCTGTGTAACTACTGTGAGACATGTTCCTGATGCTAAGTAAATATTGGTTAAATGAACAAATTTTATTTACTGAAAACAAGGCTGTTTTCATTTTCTCTCACTGAACCATTTTTCTGTGTCTAAATGGACCAGTCAAAAAGGATAGAGGAGTAGAGCAGGTGCTGTGAAAGTTATCCCGGATATAGGTAGGTAGGATCCGGAGGGTAGGTAGAGGAATGGTATCCAAGGTTACCTTAGACTCCAAGCACTTTTCTGGAAGTGACTTGGCTCCAAGGGTTCGGAGTGAAGCATCAGGTAGCTTTAGCAAGCTGGGGCACGGCTGTGGAAAATCCAGATGGTACTTAATACGTATATATTCAAGGCTATAACCAGTGTTCTTTTGAGGTCTAAGACAGTCTGTGATACTCAGTGGGATTTGTTTGTCAAAATTCAGTTTCTGGAGGGAGGGTGTGTTCCAAGTAGGTGCCAAGATAGTAACTATCTGCAGCACAGGTCCACAAGAGTGATGCATAATTAAGGGCTGGCTTCTGCTCTTTCTTGGCAAATGGGTTGCTTCGGGCAGAGGGGGGACTGTGGTTCTGTCTGCTATCTGCACAGTTCTTCGGGCAATGAGAACAATCACCAACATAGTTGAAGGAGAAATAGTAAAGCTTAGGTACTGTTTTTCTTAAAATGCTTTGGCTCTACGATGTGTGTGTGTGTGTGTGTGTGTGTGTGTGCGCGCGCAGACATACAGGTTTAAAAGAGCACATGTGCTGTACATGCACCCCTGCCACCACCTCCCCAGCACAATTGTGAAGTCTGGGAATAAGGATATAGTGATACTCTGTATCACTTATATAATTATTAGTCTTTCTCATCCTTTCTTCATCCTCCTGGTAGCTTTTTATTTTCTTTTTGCTCTACTTCCTTTCTACTTCCTATCCTTTCTTATTCTTGCTTTTTGATCATTTCTTGTGGCTTCTCCTTCCTTCTAGCTGCAAGGTATGATTATGTAAGCGTGTTAAACTTCTGTACTTCGTGTTGTATAAGGTAGAAAAAAATCTAATACACTGTAAAGAATAACTTAGGGCAATGTATGGAGTTATATGAGGTTGGTTGATCTATAAAACTGAGCAAGCATGTATTTTCTGTTATACTGATAATATTTTATTTAATTTCAAATTAAAACACAAACTCTTTTAAGCATAACAAATAAAGATACAGAAGCCATGGATAAATTATTTGCTTTATTATTCTCGGGAGCGGAGAGAAAAGTCATAGTCTAGGCTTTTTGTGCTTTTGTTGTGTTTTGGTTTCATTTTGCTTTGAATTAGTTACAGAAGAACAGATGTCTACAAATAAATTTTTTCCCCATGTTCAGACTACCCTTTGTCTTCAGTGACTTGAGATGCATAATAAATTTATGTAACATTTTTTTCCTCTTCATTGGATTAGTACAATTCTGTTGAGAGTATACTAAATAGAGCAAAAAATAGAATTAATTTTACAGTACTGTGCTGTATGAGACAGTTTTGTTCATTTGTCATTTTAAGACTGTTTCTTGGGTGGATATGAAGGGGATCAGGCTAAGGAGGTTGTGTTTGAGTTCCTTTGATTGCAAGGGGAAGGCTCAGATGACCTCAGTAAGGCTAAGTTTAGAGGTGAAGAAGACAGAAATCCAGCTGTGTGGCCAGCCTTTAAGTGAACCCAGGGAAAATCAACTGAGATTCAAAATGGAAAATCATCAGTGTAGCTATTCCGAGTAAATCCCCTCTCTGCCACCTAGTGACACAGTTGATTCTTTGCCACTGGAAAGTGACAGCTCACTTCTGTCTCTTCTTGCTGCCACCAATCACTGTGTCCCCTTCATCTTCTCACTCAGTTTCTAATCATTGATGATGATTATTTTTTGTGGCTTCTGCTGATTCACAACATCTGCAGGCTATCTTCTATTGATTTCATTTGCTGTTCTAGTTGCAAACAAACTGATCCTCTTACCATATCGTGGTACAAATTCTAGTCCAAGGAACTCACTGTTCCTTTGTCTAAGTGGCCTTTTATACAAGGTCCCTCAATAAGCTGTAGATTAGCTATTCTTGATTTAGGCACTCACTGTAGACTAAGAAGCTAAGACTTACACAGCGAGCTAAAGCTAGGTTTAGCCTTCCAGCAAGTGGTAGCCTCTTAGGAGACATTTATAGAAAGAAAGGCATTTTTTTCTAGCACACAGATGGCCAGTTTGATATAAGGAGACATTAGTTTGGCACAAAGCATGTGGTTCTTGGAGGACCTGTTTCAGTGACCAGCTAATAGTTGGCCTTCCGTGTATTTCTGAGTGAACTAATCAATGAATGAAAAATGACTATTCTGCTTACTTTCTGAGTCTTTCCTGGATATCTTTGCATTAATTCAAAACATTTTGTCTCAATTTTTAAATTTTATTTTATATATTATTTCTCTCAATTCATAAATCGCCTTCAACAATATATAAAGAACTTCTCTAGAGAATTCAATTTATTTAATAATGACGACATCTCTACATATGTAAGCCTTTCAGTTTTAAGTGATAAAGGCAGAGGAGAGTGTCCTTAATATGTTTTTAAATGTATGTGCTGTTTCTCTGAGTGTGCATGTATGTATTTTTTTGAGGCTGGGGAGCAGGGCTGAGTGATTTGTTGATTAGATTTTTTTCTTTGTTCCAGTTTTCTTTCATTTTCTCCTCCATCTTGTCCAAACATCTACTGAGAAATTACTATGCACAGGCATGAAGAAAATAATGCATTTTTTTTTTTTGTCTAATTCAGATATATAGAAGCCTGTGGTTGATGTACTGATAATTTAGCTGGCCAAGTATAAGTGGATTGAATAGCACAGTTTCCTTGATTGGGCAGCAATTTTCATTCATTTATACAAGATTCTGATACGTGTGTGTCTATATATATATATATTAAATTTCATACGGTGCTGTTTTCTTCTGAACTAGGCTTTCTTGGCAGATAATAAAAGAAAAATAAACTTCACCATTATGTTATTTGGTAATGACAATTATTAGCTTTGAATTGTTTATTTTATCAATGTACTTAGCTAGAGTAGGTAAGAGTTTTTTTTTTTTCTCTTCTTGGATTAGCAGTAATACCATATGATTTACTAAAAAAATATGAAAGCAGATCATAAATAGTACACAGTATTTACTATATAAATAGATGAGTTACCCTCCAGTTTTGAAAGGATGACAAGGAAAGAAAAAGAAGTTAGGAGTCAGGATGCCTGAGTTATGATCTTAGCTCTGATGCTACTAACTTCTCTCTCAGTGTAGATTTGCCTTTTGAAAAGTTAAAATAACCTTAAAAATGTATCACTGTCAGGGGCAGACCTAATCTGAGTGAGAATTAAGTTAGATACAAAATCTTAATATGCTGACCTTTAACTTGGCATTTACAATAACAAATTATGATCAGTTATTTCCATGTCTGGCTCCTCCTAGAATATAAGTTACGATTGTTAATCTGTGTTTCTGGTCTCTACAATGCCCAGCCCCAAGAAGATATTTAGTAATGTTCATTGGGTAAATAAAACTAAGGACGAGATGAGAAAAGAGAAATCTTTTCAATATTATACATTTTTTACGACTTACTAATGTAGTTTTCAGGGATCATGATAAGAGGAGTATATCCTTCAAAAGGAAGATAGATCAGTGTGTCCTCTTTCGTACACATGATTGGGAAGCTTTTCTTCTATTTCAGTATCTGTTGCTCTAAATGATTAGAGAATGAGGAGGCCGTGATAATTATCTTCATTAGTTATGTTAAGTAAAGTTTTTACTGTCTGAAAGAATATACTGATTTGATTTTAAGTGTTTTCAGGAAAAGAGATGAAGATGAGTCTGATTTTATCCAGTCATGAGTTTGCTGGAGGAGTGCCCTCCTATGGCTAATACTAATACTTCACCCTTAGTAATAGATCAAGACCAGTGTTCCAACTTTGTGAGGATCAGTCTGAGGTTCAGTCTTCAGGTTCACAGATTTCCTGTAACTTCCCCATCAGTCAAAGCTAATTAACCACAAAAAATACTCATAAAGAAGAAAGAGGAGATGAACACTTTGGGTGAAGACTTGGAGAGAAAGAAGCCCTGAGCTGGAAACCTTACAGTAATAGATTTGGAGCATTTAAGAAAACTGCTCTTCCATCATTTATTTCTTCTGACTACTTACAGCTTGGTAATTAGACATACTTAGGATTTTCTATGATGCAGCCTTAAATTCTTAAGAAATGGCTTCACAAAAATTTACACAGTAGTGTGGACACTCACATCACTTGTAAGAAAGGCATTTCATTGTAGATTGTACATTTCAGCCCAATTCATAAGATATTAACTTGTATGAGGGCTGATAACATTATCTTACTTTTGCATGGTACTTAATTTTGCAAAATGCTTTCATATGCAATCTATGAAAATATCTCTAAGAAATAACAAGAGTGGCTACAATTAACATCATGTTGTAGGTTCTCTACAGGTTATTTTGACCTAGCTTTCTTATAAAATACTGAACTGTTACATGAAATTCGACCTGACCTCGTAATGCTGACATCTCTAGGACCTTTTTTCCAACTCATGAATCTGTGAGCAGAGGCTTGTTATATGTACGCTAAACTAAATCATTAGAACTGCGAGTCTTGGGTTTAAATTAGATTATTGCACATGTTAATTTTCATAGGAAAAAGTTATAAATAACTTCCGTAGTAGACATCCTAATCAAGAAAAGATTTTGGAACAGTATAGTTTCAACAGAGTTAATAGATAAGGCCTTGGGCTGTGGAATGGCATGGAAAGCTAGAATGGAAGAGGAAGCAAGAATAACAGAAAATGATGTATTTGAAGTTCTGGTAAGTAGAAGTTACTCCCTGCTGATGAGAAAAATGTGTACCGAAGAAGGGTGAAGAGAAAGATATCCAGAGCTTGTGTAAATGTAGTAATTGTTTATCATAAGTATTTTATACATCCATCCTGTGTTACAGCCTACATTCTATGGGGCTGAGGAAGATAATGATTCACGTATGTGTTTCTAAAGCATGGCTTCTTAATTGAATTCTGTTTGAGGTGGGTCTAACTGAGAGGGAAAAATGGAGAAGAAATTTCTGGAGAAGAAATGATGCATACAGAGATGCATTGTTTTGGAATGATGCGTATTGAGATGACAGATTTTAATCCATTTAAGAGAAAAGGAAAATATTTATACTTTTTTTTTTTTTAATGAGGCAGCAGTGATTAAAACTAAGCTTTAATAAGCTAAACTTTTGTTTATTTCTACCTGATACCCAGGGTTAATTTTTTTTAGTTTTAATGATATTTTTGTAATTTTGTGATATATACAAACAGTATTCAAAATAAAATCGTGGAATTGTAGACCGAGGTATCTTATATTTCCTAAAGTTTCTTGTAAAATAAAGTTGGGCCCACTTTTTCAGTTCTATAAACGTTTATGTTGTTGTTGCTAGGTGCCAGCAAGTTGGTTCTAACTCATAGTGACCCAGTGAACAACGCAAGGAAACACTGCCTGGTCCTAAGCCATGTCCATAAAAGTTTTTATGCTTAAGCCCATTGTTGCGACCATTATGTCAATCCATCTTGTCTTCCTCTTTTTCCCTGATCCTCCACTCCAGCAAGCATGATGTCCTTCTCCAGGGACTCATCTTTCCTGTCACGTTCAAAGTATGTAAGATGCCATCTTGCCATCTGTACTTTGAAGAAGCACTCTGGTTGTACTTCTTCTAGAACAGATCTGTTCTTTTGGTGGTCTATGATGCATTCAACATTCTTCTCCAACACCACAATTCAAAGGCATCAGTTCTTCTTCTGTCTTCTTTATTCATCATCCAGCTTTCACATGCGTGTGATGCAATTGAAAGTACCATGGCTTGGGTCAGGCACATCTTAGTCTTCCAGGTAATAGCTTAACTTTTCAATACTTGAAAGAGGTCCTTGGCAGCAGATTTTCCCAATGCAATGTGTCTTTTGATTTCTTGACTGCTGCTTCCATGGGTGTTGATTGTTGACCAAAGTAAAATGAAATCCTTGACAACCTCAATCTTTTCTCCATTTATGATGATGTTCCTTGGTTGTCCAGTTGTGAACATTTTTATCCTCTTGATGTTGCGGTGTAATCCATACTGAAGGCTGTGGTCCTTGATCTTCATCAGTTAGTGTTTCAAATCATCTTCACTTCCCACAAGTATGGTGGTGGCATCTGCGTAACACAGGTTGTTAATGAGTTGTCCTCCAATTCTGAAACCTCCTTCTTTGTATAAACCAGCTTCTTAGATAATTTACTCGGCATACAGATTGAAAAGGTATAGTAAAAGGACACAACCCTGATGCACACCTTTCTGACCTTAAACCATGCAGTATCCCCTTATTCTGTTCGCACGACTGCCTGTTGATCCATTGATAATTCAAGTCTTTCTTTAATATACTTCTTTGGTAGGCCATTCAACAATTCATAAATCAAACCTGTTGCTATCAAGTCAATTCCAACTCTTAGGGACCCTGTAGGACAGAGTAGAACTGTACCAATAAGATTTCTGCAAAAGTGCTAGTGGATTCAAACTGTTGATATTTTGATTAGCAGCTGCTATACTCTTAATCACTATGCCATCTGGGTTTCTGAAATTTTATAGTACTTCAAATACTTAACACACACTATTTGGCTATACTGTGCTGGCTTGTGTGTTGGACAGAGTTGAGCAGAGGTCTCAGACTAAGACAGACTAAAAAGAAAGGCATGGCAAACTAAAATGGGTTGATGATTATGGCAATGATGCAGGCCTGGGAAACGTTTTATTCTGTTGTACATGAGGTTACTGTGAGTCAGAGTTGACTCAATGACAACTGACTAATACATGTGAAGGTTCAGGTGTCAAAGTATATAACTGTTCCAGAAACTGAGATAAACAACAACACACATTTTATTTACTGTTGTTGTGAGGCTATTTAAAGAAATAAGAACATACTCAGCTGTTTTAAGTAATATTTCATTGTGTTTGTTGGCAAAAATTCACAGAACAAGTTAAACTTCCATTTGACAATTTCCACATGAATTATTCAATGGCATCAGTTACATTTTTTACACAATGTCATCATTCTCTTCGTGTTCTGGTTGTTGCCATTCCTAGTACTCTAGATTCCTTGGAAGTGTATCATCTCATTTTTACTTTGAATTAAATATTGATCTTTTGGACTCATACAGATGGTTTTTCTACTAAACGATTATGATAGGGGATAGCTTTGGTTCAAGGCTTCAAGAATGCCCCAGGACAGTAGTCCCAGGGAGTCTTCAGGTCCAGTTTGTCCAGTTACTCTGGTCTTTTTTAAGAATTTGAGTTTTCTTCTATATTTTCCTCCCATTTTCCTCCCCCTAGTCAGATTGGCCAGTGGTAGTACCTGGGCATGATCTTGTTCTTCTGGTCTCAGGGTAATTGAGTCTGTATCTTGCATAGGCTTTCAGCCGTGTAGACTTCTTTCTTCTCTGACATCTGGTTGTCTTCTTACTCTTTTGTTCCTGATGAGTAGATACCAATAATTGTATTTTAGATGGCTGCTTGAAAACTCTTAAATCTCAGATGTTGCCTGCTCCACTAAGATGTCGAACACAAGCTTTGTGAGCTGTGTTTTGCCAGCTGACTGAGCTGTCAAAGGAGATGATGGTCCTAGGTTTTTAGACCCATAAAATCAGTCTTGGTGGGCATTTGGTGTGTCTGAGATGTGTTTGCAGCTGTCTTCAGTGAATAGATGTACTTTCCCACATATAAGTATCTATATGTACACACAGATGCTTCTATCTGAAGAATGTGCACTGTTAGGGCCAAATCAAGTTGTAATAACTCGATTCCACTGCTAATAAATACTTCATCTGCTTGTATCTATAAGTAAAATTATGACAAAAAGGACACCATTCACTCTTGTGAAACTTTTGAATTAAGAAATGTTACATATTGCCTATTTCATATCAGACTTATAAAACCAGTGAGATTTATCCTAAATCTGTTTACCTACAATTTTTCTTATAAAAATGGCCATTTCTGTTTAAAACAGACTATCTGACTAGCATAATAATCAATCCAAACTTCAATGATTGTATCATTACGTAACTAACAAACTATGCTATTTTATAACTGCCAAACCACTGAGAATCAAGGCCCAAACAGTTGACGCATAACCATTAACAGCCAGCTTTAGTCTCATCTTTTGCCTCAGAATTTGTTACTGCTATTGATGTATGTCATTAATGGACAAAACAGTAAGATAGTAGACATTTTACAATTGCTATTGCCTTAGTAGAAAACCCTAGTGAAGTATTAGTTAAGTGCAGTGATTTCTAACTAAAAGTTCAGCAGTTCACATCGTCTAGGCACTTCTCAGAAACTCACAGGAATCCATGAATTTCTTTATTTCATCCTTGATTTCTTCTATAACCCATGGTGTTTTGAGCAAGATGTTGTTCAGTTTCCAAGAGTTCCGCTTTCTACCTATGTTTCTTCTGTTATTGATTTCAGCTTTTATGGCTTTATGATCTGAGAAGATGCTTTGGATTAATTCAGTGGTACAGATTTTCTGGAGAATTACTTTTTGTCCTAACACATGGTCTATTCTGGAGAATGTTCCATGGGCACTGGAGAAGAAGGTGTAGTTGTCCGCTGATGGATAGAAAGTTCTGTATATGTCGATGAGGTTTAGTTGGTTAATTGTGGCAATGAGATCTTCTGTATCTTTATTGAGCTTCTTTCGAGATAATCTGAAAGTGGAGTGTTGAAGTCTCTTACTATTATTGTGGAGTGATCTATCTCCTTTCTGAGTGTAGTCAGTGTTTCTTTGACATATTTAGGTGCTGTAATATCAAATGCATAAATATTTAATATAGTTAAGTCTTGCTTGTATACTGAAACTTTCAGCAATAGTGTCCATCCTTGTTCACAATGGTGGATTTTACATTAAAATCTATTTTATCTGAGATTAGAATTGCCACACCTGCTCTTCTTTGTTCATTGTTAGCTTGATATATATTCTTCCATCCTTTAATTTTTCAGTTTGTTCCTATCTTTAAGTCTAAGGTGAGTTTTGTAGGCAACATGTGGATGGGTCATGTGTTTTGATCCAAGATGTAACTCGATGTCTCTTTACTGGAGCGTTCAGTCTGTTCACATTCAATGTAATTATTGATAGGTGTGGGTTCAGTGCTGCCATTGTGATATGGTTATTTCTGTATTGATGTTTTCTCTGTTGTTCTTAGTAGTCTGTTCTGGGACGTTCTTTTTTGTGAGTTGATTTTTCACCTTTTTCAGAGTTGGCTTTGTAGGTGTTGAGACTCCTGTGTTACATTTCTTGATATGGTATGTTGCATCTTTGTTGTGCTTCACAGCTGCCCTTATGATCCCCCTTAATAAACTGTGTATAAACCCAATTTTAATTACTACTGGTCTTGTCAACTTCCTCTCCATCTGGAAGGACTATAACGACTGTAGTACACCTTTCTTTTTAATATGATGGCATCATAGTTTTCATGATAATCACTGGATTATTTCTTTCAGTATTACAGCTTTGATTGAGTTTGGAGCCTTCCCTAACTGAATAGGATTCTGGATGACATGTCCTTCTAAAATGTAAAGTTAATGGTTTTGTTCTTCTAAGGCAAAGCCAAGAGATTCTTTCAGAATTTCTCTTAGTTTTGGTTTGGTTTTTACAAAGTCTCTGAGTTTCAATTTATCTGTGAATGTCTTAATTTCCTTTTCATATTTGAAAGATAGTTTTGCAGTATATATAATTCTTGGTTGGAAGTTCTTCTCCTTCAAGGCTTTGAATGTGTTGTGCTACTGTCTCTGTGCCAGCATGGTTTCTGCTGAGAAATCTGATGAAAGCCCACAGAGTTTTCCTCTGAATGTTAACTGTGCTTTGCGTGTTGCTTCCTTTAAGAGTTTCTGCTTATGTTTCATTTTGCTAAGCTGGATTATAAAATGTCTTGGAGTCTTTTGAGATATATATTGAGTGGCATTTGATATGCATCTTGCATTATCTATATTCTCTTCCTTCATGATTTCTGGGAAGTTTTCTGTCAGCAGTTCAGCAAAAGTACTCTCTGTGTTCTCAGGTGTCTTGCCCAGTTGAGGGACTCCAGTTAATCGTAGATTGCTCTTCTTAATAGAGTCCCACATGCTTCTTAATGCGTCTTCATTTTTCTTGTTTTTTTCTGATTTCTCCTCATAGATGCAGGAGTTGGTAACTCTGTCTTCCAAGTGAGAAAATCTCTTTTCCATCTGTTCCATTCTGTTTTCTTGGCTTTGAATTGAAATTTTTGTGTCTTTGATTTTGTTCTTCTTCTGTTGGATTTCAGAATACTGATGTTCCATCAGATTGGACAGCTTGCTTAATTTTTCATTTTGCTCTGCTGCATTTTGTATAATGTCTAGAAGAGCTCTGTATATAATCCTTTTGTATTCATTGTCTGATAATTTCAGAAAAGTTTCTTTGTCCAGAAATCTCCTTGGTTGCTTCATTTGGGGGCCTTCTGAAGCCGTGGATGTTTTCTTGTTTACTGTTTTCTCAAGGGTCTGTTGCTTTTGGGGCTTCATATGAGTTAATAAATGCTGGGAAGGATACTAGGAGGATGGACCACAGTTGTTTCTCTAGGCCGTCTTAAAATGCAAAATAAAAGGTATCTGACCACTTCCCAAGTCAGTCAGGTTTTCAGGTATAGAGATCCCTCTTCCCAACTGGCAAAGTAAGCACCTCTGTATCCAACCCCAGATGATACGAACTAGTTCAAAATACAGCAATGCTACTGCCCTGTTGGTCTCTGCTGACGGGCTCCAGCCATAGGTGACACTGTGTAAACTACTGCTTTTCTGTTGGAAAAGCGCTCTCCTGTGAGCAGGTGCTGACTCCCAGGCTAAGAATTAGGTCCAGCTAAAATCTCCATATTCAAGATGCTGCCCCACACAAGGGCACCACCCCTTCTGTACAAACTATACACTGTGGCAGAGGCAGAAAGACAGGCCAAAGGTGATGAGATGCACAGAATCCTAAGCCTGGCTCTCAAAATATGGCAATTTTGCCTGCCTATCCCACCAGCAGTGCTTCTGAGACTAGCCACTAGGCAAGACCCAGCTCCTCCCACCAGCCAAGACAGAGAAAAAAAAAGTCAGAATGGTGAGCTACCTCCAGTCTGTTAGAGCCAGGACTAGCCAGGAGCGGGAGTCAGCAAAAGAGAGGAAGTTTTTTGTTCAGTGGTATGAAGTACAAATTAACAGTCCTGTACCATGTCCTGAGGCTCAGTACATGACAAAAAGGCTCTGTTTGATTATCACTTCAGGTCTTGGTTTCCAGAGGGGTTTAGGGGGGTGAGTGCTTAGTTTGCCCTCTTGACTCTGCCCCTCACTCTTCAAAAACTCAGTGAGGTAGTTCTAATCTGTCCTATAGGATCACTGTGAGTTCAAATCTACTCCATGGAAGTGGATTTTGTTTTTTATTGCCTTAGTTGGAAACCCTGGTGGTGTAGTGGTTAAGTGCTACATCTACTAACAGAAAGATTGGAAGTTTGAATCAACCAGATGCTTCCCAGAAATTCTATGGAGCAGTTCTACTCTGTCCTATAGAATCACTATAAGTCAGAATCTACTTGATGGTGGTGAGTTTGGTTTGTATTATGTTAATTATCTAGTGCTGCTATAACAGAAATACCAAAAATGTTGACTTTATCAAACAAAAATTTACTACCTCACAGTCTAGTAGGCTAGAAGTCTGAATTCAAGGTGTCAGCTCCAAGGGCATTCTTTGTTGGCACTGGAGGAAGGTCCTTGTCATCAATCCACTGATCTAGGAAGTTTTCAGCACAGGGATTCTCCTTCCAAAGTATATGAACTGATGGATCTTCTTACTTATTGGTAATGAAGTTCCCCATCTTACTGCTCATTTCTGTCTTTTATATCTCAAAAGATACTAAGGATACGAGCTGATCTTGTAGGCTGAGTCCTGCCTCATTAACGTAACTGGCTCTAATTCTTCCTCGTTGACATCTTAGAAGAAGGGTTTACAACACATGGGAAAATCACATGGTTGGATTCCAAAAATGGTGGACAATCACACAACACTCGGAATCATGGCAATTTGATACACATTTTGGGGGCACATTTCAAACCATGACAGTTGTAATTGCAAAATGCCAGATAATGAGATTATAAATGAGGAGTCGGTGTACTATATCATGTCTTAAGAAAATACAAATACTTAAAAGTACAGTGAAACCTGTGAGAGTTAGAACTGCTTGGTTTTTCTGGGACTTGCAAGTTTTCCACCTTTCGTGGGATATTGTCTTATCACTTTTCTATCCATCTCTACTGGGGCCTTGGTGACATACTGATTAAAAGTTCAGCTACTAACCAAAAGGTTGGCAGTTTAATTCTTCCAGCTGCTCCTTGAAAACCTTAAGTGGCGGTTGTACTCTGTCTTAAATAGGGTCATTATGAGTCAGAATGGACTTGATGGCAGTGGATTTAGTATTATTTTTTTAACTTCTCCGTATTAGTAGGCAGTATTTGAGTTTTCTTCTCTGACAGGTTTCTGCCTTGCATAGATTCTGGCTTTGGTGCCAAACCAAAAAACATTGGCTATCAAGTTCATTTGAGCTCATAGGATTTTATAGATTTTACTGTGCATAAATGGTTCTCCTTTAATTCTAAAAATCTACTGCTGGCCCATTTGAACTTTCATGTTATTTTCAGCCTCTAAAAAGGACAACAGCAAATATATTCAAAATATCATTAAATCAAACCAGTTGCCATTGAGTTGATTCTGATACCTAGTGACCCTATAGGACATGGTAGAACGCCCTATAGAGTTTCTAAGGGCAGTCTGGTGGATTTGAACTGCCAACCTTAGCACTTAGCCACTATGTATAGTAATAGAGTAGCTAAATGACTATTTTTGTAGAACAATTTGATTTTCTTCTACATATCATTCAATCACTGTTGCCCTTTACTGCTTTTCACTGTTAGTTCTATTTAGGAAAAGTCATATAAAATATTCAATAGAATGCATATTATCCTTTAGTAAATTACATTTGTGAGAGTATCTGTACTTGACAGAAAACCGATTCAAACTCATTTAAACAAAACAAAATATATATTGCCTATCATAATCAAAAGTTCTAGAGTGATGCTTCAGGTATGGAAGAATGAAAATATTTGGAAATTTGTTTCTCTTAGCCATTTTCCACTGAGTTAGTTTCATTTTAAGGAAGGAAGCCTGAAAACAAAATAGCCGCCAGACTTAGTCCTACAGTTAATCAGTTCAAGTAGAAAGGGATGTGTGCCTTTGTAAATTATTTCAGCAAAAGTGCTGGTTTGATTTTTCTTGTTTTAGCTTAGACTATGTACCTAGTCTTCTGTGAATGCTTACACCCAAGTTATGATGCTCTCATTGGCTACTGGTGAAATCAGCGCTAAGGTCAACGTAGGCCCAGTGTGAATACATGAATGGGGGAAGTGTTGGTTTACAAAGAAAAGCTAGAGTGCTGTTATTCATTTCTTTCTTTCTTTCTTTTTCTTCTTCTTCTTCTTCTGAGCGGGCGTAGAGAGGTTATTGAGAAGGAAGCCATGTATAAGTCTATAATAAACAGGTGAAGAGTGAAATTTATGCTGATGTATGGTAAAGCCTCTGGATAAGAGAACAACAGTTTAAGATGATCTGCTAACATTTGATATTAGAGCAAAATAAACAATTATTGCAAAGTATTGATTGTACCAATGTTTGCTTGCTAAAGGTGTTTAATGCTGAAATAATCACCATATAAAATACATGAGATACTTGTATCCCTTAGATTCTTTTCTTATTTGTAAAATAAAAATGTTTGTTTGACAGTACATCTACTTCCACATTTTTTAGTTACATTGATAGGGAAAATATTCTATATTATACTGAACAGTATTCATATAATTTAAGTTAATTTTATATCCAATTATGATGATATGACAATTAATTTAGAATAGAAATGAGAATTAGTAAGGTTTCCACCCTCCCCACCAACTGTGGGAAATTATAACACTGACTTACAGCTCATAGAAATTTGCATTTCAAATAGATTACTCACTTCATGGATATTAACATGAATAAAATTAAACTCCATAGAACTGTGAAAAATAAACTAATGACTTTTTTTTAATGTAATCCAAGTTACTGAATATTTTCTGGCACTAGTTTTCATAAGAAATTCACAGCAGTGTCTTGATTTCCTTTATTTGAATAGCCTCTGTAGCTATTTATAAAAATATTTAACAACAGCCTTTATTAAATAGGTGCTTTGCTTCAGTAAATACTGAAATAGTTTACAAATATTTACAGCTTTTCAAGGTAATATAAAGTGTTCTAAAAATTGAAGGTGGTTTTTAACATAGGTACTGCATAAATATATTTAATAACCTGATTATTATTATTATTTTATTGTGGTTGAGTGAAAGCAGTATACAGTCGAAGTTAAATTTCCTTGCCCAGTGACAGCACACTCGTCTTTTCTTTTCTATATATGACATATCCTGCTAAGAATCTCATATCCTCTCCCCTCCACCCTCTCTTCTGCCTTCTGATAAGAGGCCAGTAGGACGGCATCCTGTAGGTACACAGAACCATAAAGTGGACAATCCATGTGTTCAACCTGTGTCCGTAAGTCCACTCCATTCCTGTCCGACGAGTTGACCTCAGTAATGCGTAATGCTGTGGGGCAAAAGCTGTCTAAGGGCCATGCCCCCAGGGGAAGTCCCCCGGCATTGGACCATCAGTTGTGGTCTTTTAGTGTAGCTCTTATGGTGCACCCCTCTTTTTAATTGTGTTGCCACTGGGACCCAACACTGTGTGCTCCATCACGGCTGACATTGGTGGTGGCCAGGCACCATCTGGTTCATCTGATCACATGTTGGTACAGTTATCTGTAAATGTGGGTCCGTCTGTCTTCTGGGCTCTTTTTCTCATATGTCTTTGTTGACCTTAGTGATTATCTGATTCAGCTGACATGGGATCATTTGGTGTACCTCAGATGGCAGCTTGCTATGTTTTAAGGCCCCAGATGCCACTCACCAATATGGGGTGCAGAAGACTCTCTTAGCAATAGGCTGATTCTGCCAGTTGGCCTTGATGTCTCCTGAGAGCATGGTCCCCAGACTCCCTCCCCTGCTTCTCTATCCTGGTGATATTGGGCTAGGAATAGAAGAGTTTTCAGTTTATGCTGAAGTCTGGTTAAGATGATCATCTTTCTGTGACAAATGTCACTGCTTTCACTCAACCACATTTCTATCAGCTATCTAATCTACATGCACCCCCTCCCTTCTTCCCTCTCCTCCCTTGTAGCTGTCAAAAAAGTCTTTTCTTCTGTATGTGAGTGTTTTTAAGTCTTTATAGTAAGGGTCTCATACAATATTTGACTTGGTGCTGCTGACTGATTTCACTCAACATAATGTCTTCTAGTTGAAACCGGAATAACCTGATTATGTTTGCTATATTAAAATGCTACATAAAGGCCAATGACTCTAAAGTGTTGTTTTCTGAGATGAATGAGTGAACAGAGAAGAAAGAAGGAAAAAAGAAAAGGAAGGAAGAGAGAGGAGGAGAGGCTTTAAGTGTGAAAAGTATTTGGAAAAATTTTCTGGTTCTGAAGAACTTTGTGTGAAAGCCCTTACTTGAGGTGTTTTACAAATAGTTCTACAGTCAGATTGTACACTAAATAAAAGGTGATTAACTCATTAAAAAGTAAACTTAATTAAATCTGAGAAAGATTTAATGAAATTTAATGAAATTTAACCATCGATGAAGTAAAATAACACTTTTGATAAAGATTTAAGTTACTTCAATATTTTTGTATCATTTCATAGCCAATATCCTAATATAATAAGTAGTAATTTATATTATTCTGTGATAAAATATGTAACAATGACATTGGAGGAAACTGTGAAATAAAATAAACTGACCTCTTATAATATAATGAAGGAACTGAGTGAATAAATGTAGCTCACGTTGCTGAGGAAGAAGTAATCAAGGCAGGGTTAGAAAAGATCAAAGACCCTGAGTCATAATATTTTATTCAAAATTTCAGAAAACCTCTTTAAAAATATTTAAAAATAAGTCATAAAAATATAAGAAAATAAGATTCACAGACAAAATATTTAATAAATTAAACACATAAAAAGTTACACTTGACTTGCAATTAGCACTGAACTCCCAGACTAAGATAGACAAGGAAGAAGGACCATGCAGTTGACTTCTGAAGAAAATTATCCAATATAAACCTTATGGGTAGCAGCAGGACATAGGCTGATACAGCGCCAGAACGTGAGTCTCTTAGATTAGAAGGAACTCAAAATACAAGTGGGGAAAAGCTGACTCCACAAAGTAGCACTGACCTTAATAACATGGAGGAAGTCAAGCATTTGAGACCTTCATTTGCTAACGTGTCATGACTCAGAATGAGAAGAAACAGCTGAAGACATCCACTAATGTTGAAATGTGGCATGTATGAAGTATGAACTTAGGAAAACTGGGGAACATCAAAAATGAAGTGGAACTCATAGACACTGACATTCTAGGCATTAGTAAGCTGAAATCAACTGCTATTGGCCATTTTGAATCAAACAATCATGTGGGTTACTATGCTGGAATTTAAAGAGGAATGGTATTCCAGTCATTGTCAAAAAGAACATTTCAAGACCTACCCTGAAGTACAATGCTGTCAGTGATGGGACGATATCTATAAGCCTAAAAGGAAGACCAGTTAATATGACTGTTATTTAGATTTACCTACCAGTCACTAAGGCTCAAGAAGAAGAAATTTTTACCCGTTTCATCAGTCTGAAATTGATCAAATAGCCAATCAGGATACACTGGTAATTACTGGTGATTGGAATGCTAAAATTAAAAACAAAGATGGATTAGTTGTTGGAAAATATGGCCTTGATGATAGAAGCAATACTGGAAATCTCATGACAGATTTTTGCAAGATCAATAACTTCTTGCTTCCAACATAAACATCAACTGAAAGCAGAAAACAGCAGAAAGAAAGTTGTGTGTTATGGATTGAACTGTGTCCCCCCAAAATGTGTGTAGCCATTTGACTGGCTATAATTCCACTAGTTTATGATTACCCTCCATGTTGTGAATTTTCTCTGTGGTATGTTAAGAGGATTAGGGTGGGAATGTAAATCCCTTCCTAAGGTCCCCTCCCTGCTCCATTGTAAAGGGAGTTTCAAGGAGTTGCAGCACCTTTTATCCTTTTATCCCTTGCAGGAAAGTAAGCAGACAATTGGAAACCTCATGCCATCAAGAAAACAGTATTGGGAGTAGAGCATGTCCTTCAGACCTGAGGTTTCTGGGCCAAGATACTCCCTGACCAAAGACTGATGCAATACAGTACTTTCCTCTGGAGCCCATAGAGGGAAAGCCTTCTGCTGGAGTGGACACCCTGAATTCAGACTTGTAGTCTACCAGACTATGTATGCATCAGTTTTCCTTGTTAAAGCCATCTACTCATGGTATTTCTGTCAGAGCAGCATTGGCTGACTGAAACAATGTCTTTACATCCTTTATCAACTATGGAAACCGTGGTGGTATAGTGGTTAAGTGCTACAGCTGCTAGCCAAAAGGTTAGCATTTTATATTCACCAGCACTCCTTGGAAATTCTGTGGGGCAGTTCAACTCTGTCCTATAGTTTTGCTGTCAGTCACAATCAACTACATGCAATAGGTTTTATATTTATTTTGTGTTACTATGCAAAGGCATTCAACTGTGTGGATCATAACGAATTATGAATAACATTGATTAAAAGGGGGAATTCCTTCTGGAATGAGCGCACTTAATCATACTCATTAGGAATCTGTACACAGATCAAGAAGCAGTCTTTGGAAAAACTAAGGAGATATTGTATGGTTTAAAAATCAGGAAAGGTGTGCATCAGGCTTGTATCCTTTCACCATAACTATTCAATCTGTATGCAGAGCAAATAATTGAGAAGCTGGAATATGTGAAGAAGAACAAGGCATCATGATTGGAGGAAGACTCATTAACAACCTGCATTATGCAGATGACACAGCGTTGCTTGCTAAAGAAAACAAAAATTGTCACTGTTGAACCAATAGACAACATTTTGATAAATAGAGAAAAAATTGAAATTTTCAGAGATTCTTTTTGGATTCATAGTCAACACCCAGGACAGCAACAGTCAGGAAATGAGGTACTGAGTTGAGAAATCTTTAAAGTGTTAAAAAGCAAAGATGTCACTTTAAGGACTAAAGTATTCCTGACCCAAGCCTTGATATTTTCAGTTGTCTTATATGCATATGAAAAAGCTGGATAATCAATAAAGAAGACAGGAGAAGAATTGACACCTTTGAATTATGGTGTTGGCAGAGTATTGAATATGCCTTGGGCTGTCAGAAGAACAAATAAATTTACTCTGGAGGAAGTACAGCCAGAAGTCACCTTAGAAGCTAGCATGACAAAATTACATCTCAGACTTTGAAGGTGTCATCAGGAGGGATCACTCCTTGGAGAAGGACATCATATTTGATAAAGTAACAGGTCAGTGGGAAAAGAAAGACCCTCAGTGAGATGGATTGACAGAGTAGCTACAACGGTGGGCTCAAGCGTAACAAGGATTGTGAAGGTGCCACAAGACTGGGCAGTGTTTCATTCTGTTGTACCTAGGATTGCTATGATTCAGAACTCAGGGGACTGTACCTAATACAACAAGAAATATCAGAAAAAGAAACAATTAAGTCACATCACCAAAAGATTGTTTGTGACTGGAAACCATGGTGGCATAGTTTTAAGTGCTATGTTTGCTGAGCAAAAGGTTGGCAGTTTGAATGCACCTTGTGCTCCTTGGAAATACTATGGGGTAATTCTACTCTGTTCTGTAGGGTCACTATGAGACAAAATTGATTCAATATCAGTGGGTTTAGCTTTGGTTTGCAGAATGGTTCGAAACTAGCATTGTCATATGCTGTGGGTGGGAGTTTGTTGACTTTTTATAGAACAAATTGGTGTCAGCTATCAAAATACTTAAAAGGCCAAGGAGTACTTTTTTGCCTAGTGGTTATACTTCTAGGAAGCTATAGCAAAGAGATAGCTTGAGATAAGCACAAACATGTACTGGACAAGGATAGGCACTATGGTTTATTTATAATGTGAAAATACGGAAATTTAAACAATGTAATAGGACAATAATAATTACCATGCATAACTAAATCCCGTTTTGTGTGCCAGACATTGTTATTGGTGCCACTTTGGTATAAATTATCTCATTTGTTTCTACAAAGTTTACATGATGTGTAATTGGTGCTTGTTTTCTAATTTCCCTACCATTGCGTTTATAACAGGCCAAATTTTCCCTAATGGAATGTCACCATGTGTAACAGCCTGTGATTTGGGAGAAATGGTCAAAGCCCTGTCTCAAGGGGGCCCTGTTTGGCCTGAGCCAGTCATTGATTCTACCTGATTGCTCCCCAGGGAATGGTCTCAACTGACTAAATCTCAGCATTTTTGATCACTGAGTGAGATAGAAGTCCTCTCTTCTTTCTTTTTCTCTCTTTTGCTCCTGTTATTGATGCCATTGCTTCCTCATTCTTTCTTCCTCTAACTCTTCTATGTTCTTTCCTGTTTTTATATGAGTTTCTCATTCTTTCAATAAGCAATATATATAAAGAAAGTAGACAATCATTTTGGAAGCAGCTACTATCTGTTTTACAACCCAGGGGAATGTTAACCTTAAAATAAAGCTGAAACTTTAGAAGAGAGAACACAAGACACAAAGAGACAAGTTGTTGGCTCCCATGTAAAAAATATTGAATTAAATTACTTTTCCAATTTAAATTTCCTTAAGCCCATGGATATTGTTGCCGGGAGCCAGCCCCAGCATCTTTTCAGGGTCCCACACAGAGGGAGGGGAGGCATCGGCAGGAGAATGAACAAAGGAGACAGGAAAGAATTTTCTGGTTTAAGTCAGCCCGACTAAGAGAAGAGAGAGTAGCTGTCTTATTTTATTGTTTTTATAGTAAAAGTGACGTGAGTTTTACCCTGCCCACTGACCACACAATCTATTGGCTAATTTGAAACCAAAACCTCATGATTGGCTAATTTGAAACCAAAACCTCGTGGTCTTGAGGTGATGTAATTTTTATCCTGCCCCCCAACCACATGAGCTATTAGCTAACGGAAACCTTGTGATCCTTTTAATTGTTAAGGCTTTCTAGATAATGGCCCACGCCAGATGTGTTGTGGTGATAATTGACATGCCCCGAGCTCAATCAGCCCTACTTATACCTCAAGGTTAAAAGGTACAGGAGGAAGGGTCTAAAGGTTATAATCTCTATTTGTTCCTACTTTGCTCTTTATTTTATCTCCTCCTGCGGGGACAGTAAACACCTATTTTCCCCCACCCTATGTCTTTCTTGAGCTGTTCTGCAAAAGATAATTCTTTTCACATGGGTGGGGATGTGCAGTTGGGGAAAGTCAGCAGGGCTGGACGTTCCCGGGCTCAGTGTTTGTCCTTGTATAGGAAGATGAGGGAGTATTTTGGGGGGAGAGTTTAATTAGGGTGAAAAATATACAGCCAGAAATATGTCAGGGGTGAGATGCATCCGTCCACCATCACAAAGTCTTGTAGCTCTGCTCACAGAGGTCCTTGTGGGTGATGGGCTTCAGCATGTTGTTAGAGCTCTATGTGTGTCATTGTTTCAATGAGAAGACTAGAATTCACAGAACATGATGGCTTCAAGTCACTGTAACAACTATCAGTGCAAGTCACTATGTTTTTAACTTTTGAAAATGTCATCTTAAAGGTGTGTTAAGGCCTTGAGACTTTGTCCACAGAATGATGTGGTCAGATTTATTTGTCAGAGAAATCATGGTAAGTTAGTGATGGATTGGCGGTGAGAAAGGAAACAAAGCAGACTCTGTTGTAATAAGTTTGTTTTTGTTTTTGCTTGACTGCCTGTAGGAAGTAAGAAAAATAGGATAAAACAAACCTGTCAATTTTCTGCCTTGTGCAGTTTAGAGTGAGAATTGTACTGTTTACTGAGTTGATGTTACGGGACAAAAATAATAATAATAATAAAGGAAAAGGGAAAGGAGGAAGGTGGATCATAGGATAAGGGTCTGTTTTGTATATTTTGAATTTAGGGGCCTATCCGATTGCTGTTGAATCAATTCTGGCTCATGGTAACCCTATAGGACAGAGTAGAGCTGCTGCCAAGAGTTTCAAAGAAAAAGGTGCTAATTTGAATTGCTGACATTTTTTTTTTTCAGTTGAACATTAGCTAAAGGTTTACAGAACAAATTAGCTTCTCATTAAATAGTATATATATTGTTTTATGACACTGGTTACCAACCTCACAACTTGTCAGCATTCTCCCTCTTCAGCCTTGGGTTCCTTGTTACCAACTGCCCTGTTGCTGCCTATGTTCTAGTCCTTGCCTCTGGGCTGGTGTGCCTCTTCAGTCCTGTTTTGTTTTATGGGCCAGTCTAATCCTTCATGAAGGGTGATCCTCCAGAATGACTTCGTTATTGAACTGAAAGGATGTCTGGGGGCCATACTCTTAGAGTTTCTCTAGTATCTGTCTGGTCAGTAAGTCTGGTTTTTTATTATAACTTAGAATTTTGTTGTACACTTTTTCTCCAGGTCTGTCTGGGACCATGTACGATCCCTGTCAGAGCAGTCAGTGGTGGTTACCAGGTACCATCTGGTTGGTAGAATCCATGGCAGCTGTACTTTGGACTAAATTTTTTTTCTTGCATCTTTAGTTTTCTTCATTCTCTCTTGCTCCTGAAGAGGTGAGACCGGTAGAATATTTTAGATGGCAGTTCACAGGCTCTTAAGACCCCAACTACTTCTCACCAAAGAGGAAGGTTGACCATTTTCTTTATAAACTATATTATACCAGTTGAGGTAGATTTTGAACTGCCTACCTTTTGATCAGCAGCTGAACTTCTTAACAACTGTACAACCAGGGTTCCAGGAAATAAGAAATTAGAATCCAGAAGTTCCCTTTCTGCATCATTTTGTAACTGGATGGAGATATTGTTAAATTCTTGTCTACTTTCTTAAAAAGACAGATAATAGGCAAATGGTTTTAAGGAAGGTTTAAGATCGTGGTTAGTGGTGATCTGTAATTCATTTGGTGACAGCTGGAGATGATTTTTACCCTGATTTGTTGATTTGGTTGATTTATTTTGTATGGGGTACTTAAGGTTTAAGCATTGCATTAACAATCTGAAACATCGAGTAATTTATTAACAATATTTTCTTTCATTTAATATTATTGGAAAAAATGAAGGTTTGGGTAAAGAAATGGTTATATTTGTTGAATTTCATATATATTGCCAAATTCTTGAGACTGTTATAAAGGAAGGCAAAACAGTATAAGATTCAGTGTATAATGGAACTGTAAATCTATAGTATCATAAATTAGAAATAAACATTTATATTTTAAAATAAAAATACGTTCAAAAGAAAAGATCATAAGCTAATCTCATTTTTGTAAGAATATTCAAAATATCCTCCATGTGAACAAGTCTAATCAGACCTAGAATAATATCCACATCAAAGTATATGTCATTTTCCAGGGAGAAGAAAGATGGAAGTAGGCACAAGTTTGTTCTTGTTTTTGACATGGGTATTTTTATGCTTGTCTTTATTCTGTCACATTGCATAAAATATTCGAGGTTGAAAAGCCTTTCGTACAGTAAAATTGAGTTTCTGCAAATCTGAAATAGAAATAAAAGCTGCAGAGATATTATGTTGAGTCAATCATTTTAAGGAAATACTTGCTTTATCTTAATACTTCAGAATGACAATAATTAATAGTCTGATTAGCAGAGTCACTCATGTTATCTTGGGTGATTTCTTTCATTTCATTTCCTAAGACCAATATTTGTTGCAAGATAAATAGAGAATTACTACTATCCTGAAAAGAAACTATTTTTTTCATTCTTCCTTCAACCTCTTCCCCCCACAAAATTAAAATTTGATCTGGTAAATTACTCTCGAAATCCGGACAGATTCTGTGGTTAACTCTTCATTATTTGTAAAAATAAAAACAGAAATACAATGACAACACTCCCACAAAAACCCTGGGTCTCAAGATTGGTGAAGAACATTAGTTTAAATTAAAGTAGGTGTTGAATATTGAAAGCACCTAGAAGTTCTAAAGTAGAGGTTGCATTTATTCCTCTTTTTCCCGGTAAATCTTCCTCAGCACTTGGTGGGGTACTGACCTTCTGTTTAAGGAGAATGGAAACAATTGGGAGTGGATAAAGGCAGTGGTTGGGCAGCCTGATGACTGTAAGTGAATGTCCCTGAATGGTCCACATGAAGAATGTTGAAATCACAAGCATTTTGGACGTATATATTTGCCACATTAAAAACAAGCAAAGACAAATTTCAGGGTACAAAACTTGAAATCCAAATGGCCTTCCTGGTGGCTTATCTATTTTTCTGAACCGTTAGGACCTGCTGTACAGCAAGGCAGGTTCTTTATAATCGTGCATCATATATGATTAAATTTTCTTCTTGAAAATGAGATCAGTAATCTGCTGAAGACAGTTTTTTTTAAAACTTAGAGTACTTGTGAAACAAAGTTAAAGTTCTATAGAACAATTTGTTTTTGTTTAAAGTTGGATGTATGTTGATAACTTTCTTTGCCCCATGTTGCTGAGAAATTCTTTGTGAGATTATCCATCAATAAGTGAGTGAATGGAAAGATTTGTTTGTGAGTTGTAAAGGTATTTATTTTCCCTTTATAATCACTATGAGTAATCTGGTACCTGAGATTGTCATACAAATAGTAGTGGAATCTCTAAATAAGAATTTTTGAAATTATGTATAGCAAGTAGTGGTGGTCTGTATCAAGGTATTTTGTCAAAGTTTTGGTTAGGGACAGGAATATCGAGTGAGTTATGTGTTGCTATTTTTTGAAAAAAGCTCTATCTTTTTGCTGTTAAGAAGGGACATTGCTTTGTGGATTTTTCTGTTCCTATTTGAATTTATGTCAGAAGGACATTTGAAATGACCAAATTAAAGGAAGGCGTATTTTGCATTATTGCATCTCTGTGTACAAAATTTTTCTCTTTGCTTGTTGGAATAAAAAAATTACAAATCTTAGCAAGCTGATATGTTTGTTCTATTTATTCATGAGAATAATTAGAAGGATGAGCTACCTAGACACATCTTCATAGCTGTTGAAGTGGAGTGGAAATTTGAAATATCAGCCCTTTGTAACATTCTTTTTCATCTACTTAATCATTATGGACAGAGTTTGCGCTTCATTTGCAAAGAGCCAAGTATAATTAGCTAATGTGTGAAAGAAATAGCTGGAGCTGGCTCTTTTGTAGAGTGAGACAGAAAGGGGTATGTTGTCAACCAATTATCATTGTGCTCTAATAGTAAAATATTTATGAATTAAAACGCTTATCATCTAGAAGTTGTAACTTTATGTTAAAAAATGTACATTTTTGACATTGTTATCCTGTTACTTGCTTGAACAAAACACAAATTAGAATCTTAGGCTGTGTACTGAAACCCCTATATTAAAATATGCATAAATCTAATTATTGAATAATGTTACTAAATCTAATTTTATTTTCATTTATAGTCATGTGCCATTCCGTCTGATATACATAGAAGTCAAAAAAGAGAATTTGGATGTGATTGAAGCTATACAAATTTAAATACCTGTATTTTCCTTCAACTGTATTTGAGAATACTAAGGTAAGAATAAACAATGTTTTGTTTATATACTTTTGACCATTTACAAAATATCTGAAACATTAAAGGGTATTCTTATTTTATATTGAATATTAACACTATATAGTTTTATTGTCAGAAATGGTAACTTATATAAAAACAATAAAACAAAAGTCTTCAATGAACTGATTTCTAAAAACAGCCTCTGTTATCATTTTGGTCTATATCTTTTATTTTGCTGCTTTTTTAAAAAAAATTTTCCTTTAAAATATGTTGAGATAATATTGTGTCTTTTTTATTGAATTATTTTATTTTTGTAACATATTTTGTTTAAAACTTTGACATATATTAATATATGACATAAATCATTTTTTAAAACTTCTATGTATCTGATTTAGATTGTCTATAATTATTATGAAGTCATTGTTCATATAAATTAGTCTATATGTCTGTCATTATTTTATATTGATACAGTTATTAAAATTAGCATCACTGAATCAGTGACTGTGACTTTCTATAGACTTTTATTTGTTATTGTTGAATATACCTTCCAGAAGGTTGTGAGAAGTCAGTTTCCATTGACAGCCAAGCCAAGTGCCGTCAATTTGGACCCATTAAGCATTTTTGAAAACCTTTGTTTTATTATTATGCCATGAGTCGGATCCGACTCGACGGCACTTGGCTGGCTGTTTTATTATTGACTAATCCTTTCTCATTCAAAGAATCTCCTTAGGAAAACCTATTTTAAATTGAAAAAAGAATTAAAGTGAGGTTAAGATTCTGAATTTTGATCACAAGTAGTAGCTTCTTGTTTTTTAGCAAATATATTCTCTTATATATGTAAGTCGAGAAGTGAATATTATATGTACAAGATTACTCCATGCTGTTTTAAAATGTATCATTTGTAAGTGTTATAAAATATAAATTTATTCAACTAATATTTATTGGAAATTTATTGAGCTAATCCAAAGCACTGTGGTTATATGAGTGATGGTGGTCATGATAGTAGACATTAGGGCCAGGAAGACAGAAATAGTTCATTATTTCTTTTAATTTTCAATGAGATATGGTGAAGTCAGACACTTATGTCAGTTCCTGTGTACAAGTTAGGAGCCCTGGTGGTGTAGTGGTTAAGAGGTCAGTTGCTAACCAAAAGGTTGGCTGTTCGAATTCACTAGCTCCTCCTTCGGTACTCTATAGAGCAACACTACTCTGTCCTATAGGGTCTCTATGAATCAGTTTCAATGTGATGATAGAGAGTTTTAGTTTATAAACAAGGTAGGATAAATTAAGTGCCAAGAAAGAAGTGAAAAGAGAAGACATTTGCTGATGCCAACACGTTAGCCTGGGAACAGGACACTTCACAAACCAGACGCTAGTTGAGTTGTGCTCTTTAGGGTATTTAGTGTTTTGGCTGGACAATATTTGTGAAATGATATTTGAAATGGAGAGTGATCTTGGAACAAAGGCACAGGACTGGGAAAACCCAGGCGCGTTCAGGAA
Organism: Heterohyrax brucei; assembly: GCA_028571685.1. Taxonomy (NCBI): domain Eukaryota; kingdom Metazoa; phylum Chordata; class Mammalia; order Hyracoidea; family Procaviidae; genus Heterohyrax; species Heterohyrax brucei. Next base: position 96,204,219 of record CM053146.1, read on the forward strand.
ATTTGAAAGGTACAGTAGGTGGAGCAAAGTTGTGGGAAAATACATTCTGTGGTTTAGATTCCTATGTATTTTAGTCATTATATAGTAAGAAACAATTGTAGAAGCATACAATAATCAATGTTGTCCTTTAAGAAACAATGTAGAAGTAATATGGATATTAGACTAATAAAGAGTGAACAAGCTCAAAGGAAAAGTGAGTAATTTGTAGACTTTTCAGTTTAATCAGCGTTTGCTGAACATTTGCAAGTGGGAATTATAAAGAAAAAAAAGGATAAGGATGAAATAATCCCCACCTGTGAGTAGCTTGTAATATAGTGAGTGAGACAGGCATAGCAAAGAAATGAATGTAATATACTGTGACAAGGAAATGATAGCACTATTTCAAGAAAAGATTATTGTTATGTGCCATCAATGAGATGATTCTGACGCATAGTGATCCTATAGGGCACTGTCATACTGCCCATAGGGTTTTCCAGATGTAATCCTTATGGGAACAAATCACCAGGTCCTTCCTCCTATGAAGCCTGCTGGTGGGTTTGAACCTCCAAACATTTTGTGTAGCAGCTGAATTCTTAAGTTTTGTGCTACCAAATTTCCTTAAGGAAAAACTAATGGATAATTAATCATGTCCGGATGCAGGTACTGGATTATCAGTAGACAAGGTTTCCCCCCCAAGTTAAAGCCTAATCAAGGTTTTGCAGAATGGTTAGAATTTGTTACTCAAGAAATACTCTTCCTGCACTTTGCAAGAATTCCAGCATGAAGTAATGGAAACTTTATCTAGGATGAGGACCACACGAGGTGTGGATAGATGAGAGCTGGCAGTAACAGAAGTGGTGGGAGGTTCAAGAGATGCTTTTTAGCTTAGGTGAGGAGAATGTGTTGATGGCATCCACAGAAATGGGAAAAATAGAACAAAAGTGAGATTTTTGTGTTGGTAATAAATTTGGTTTTGAACCTAGGCTTTTTCTACCCTTATGATCACTGTGTTTTGCTCATACTTTTGCTGGAATGCTCAAAGCTTTTTTAATTTTATTTCCTTCTTTTTGAGGATTCCTTCATTTACTATTAGAAATGTTTGAGTTTTCTAAAAATAAAAGTACAACCATAATAAGAATAAAAACAACTTACATCAAACAGAACATATGAATACCTGAGTTCATAAGCCCTGTGGATATAATTTAGCTTTCAGCTATGCAACTGCCACAAAAGTGGATATATATCCTTCTATTGGGAATTAGATAAATTTATAATAAGAGGATTTGTGTAATGGACAATAGAAAAGATCCTCAACACTGAGAAACAGCTTACCTATATCACACAAAGAAAGAAAGAGAAAGAAACACTTCTGTCCAGTTAATTCTGACTCATAGTAACCCTATAGGACAGAGGAGGACTGTCCCATAGAGTTTCCAAGGAAAACCTGGCGATTTGAACTGCTGACCTTTTGGATGACAGACTTACCACTTAACCACTGTACCACCAGGGTTATTAGGAGGAAAAGACACTTTGTTAACCTATCATTGGAAGTAGGGAAGTTTGTGAAAATTTAGAATTTACCTTCTCTGGAAAGCTTCTCCTGACTTATGGAATCTGGATCAGATCCTTCTCTCTATGTTCCATCATAATATATTATACATTCCTCTTTCACACCCAGTATTGTGCTTCTGTCTGTTACCCTCCTGAGACTAAATTTCTGGAGGTCTTGGTCATTTCAGAATAAAAATCAGTATCATTAAACATAGAAATCTGAATCTAAATAAAACTTACCATGTTTGTTTTATAGAGGCTGCTTTTTAAGTTTTGCCTGAATAGCAAGCACCCTTGAATTTGTTGCGCGATCTTCATTGCCTTAATTTTGGCTGACTTAGGCTAAACTTGCCCTCTAAGTTCCATATTACTTTTCTATTGCTGTGTAACAGATCACTCCAAAATTTAATGGTTTGAAATAATACTTAGACATCATCTCACAGTGTCTGAGCTTCAGGAATCTGGGAACAGCTTCAGTGGACACCTCTGATTCTGGGTTTCTCGTAATGTTATAGTCAAGCCGTTGGTCAGAATAGCAGTCACCTCAAAGCTCAGCTGGGCTGCAAAGTTTACTTCCAGGCTCCATTACTACGTCCTCTCTCCACAGGGTGGTCTCAAGACGTGATACAGGCTTTACCCAATACAAGCCATCCAAGAGGATAAAAGAGACCCTCTGTGATGTAAGCCTAACTCTTCATAACTATGTCTAGGAGGTGTCATCCCACATATCTTGGGTTGAATGGTAGCTCTCAAAAGATATGTTCAAGTCTTAATTCCTAGTGCCTGTGAATGTGACCTTATTTGGAAAAAGGGTCTTTACAGATGTCATTAAGCTAAAGATCTCAAAATTCGGTGATCCTGGATTTGCCTTATTGTTGTTAGGTGCCTCTGAGTCAGTTCCAACTTACGGTGACGCTATGGGTGACAGAACTACCCAATGCCCGATCCTCTGCCGTGCTCACGGTCCTTGTTATGCTGGAACCCATTGGTGCAGCTGCTGTGTCAGTCTAGCTCATGAGATGCTTTCTCTTTTCTACGGGCTCTGTACTTACCAAGCGTGGTACCCTTCTTCAGGGACGGATCCCCCCGACGGCCTGTGTAAGTCTCACTATCTTTGCTTCTGAGTAGCGTTCTGGTTGTACTTCTTCCAGGACAGATTTGCTTGGTCTCTTGGCAGCTCATGTTATATTCAATATGCTTCTCCAACACCACAATTCAAAGGTGTCGATTCTTCCTGTGTCTTCTTTATTCATCACCTAGCTTTCATATGCATCATAATGATGGAAAACACTATGGCTTGGGTCTAGAATACTTTAGTCTTCAAAGTGATATGTTTGTTTTTCAACACTTTAAAGTGGTTCAGCAGATTTACCTAGTGCAAAATGGCTTTTGATTTTATTGACTGCTGCTTCCATGGGCGTTGATTATGGTCTGTCATGAATCGAACTGTGTACCCCCCAAAATAGGTGTAGCCACGTGGCTGGGACTTGGTTCCCTGTGTTCTACGATAGTCTTCTATTTTGTGATTTTACTGTGCTGTATGTTAAAGAATTATGGTGGGACTGTAAATGCCTTCATAGGATTACCTCTCTGCTCCACTCTAAAGGGAGTTTCTCCCGGAGTGTGGCTTGCCTCACCCTTAATCCTTTCAGAGACAGAAGGAAAGGGAAGCAGGCAGAGAATTGGGAACCTCGCGCCGCCAAGAAAGCAGCATCTGGAAAACAGTGCGTCCTTCAGATCTGAGGTTCCTGTGCAAAGATGCTCCCTGGACCAAGACTGATGCAATACTTGGACTTTCCTCCAGAGCTGACAAAGGGGAAAGGCTTCCCCTGGAGCAGACATCCTGAATTTGGACTTGTAACCTACCAGACTGTGTAAGAATAAACCTTCCTTTGTTAAAGCCATCTTCTCTGTGGTGTTTCTGTTAGAGCAGCACTAGCTGGCTAAAACAGGGTCCAAGTAGCATGAAATCTTTGACAAGGTCAAACTTTGCCTCATTTATCATAATGTTGCTTACTGGTCCACTAGTGAGGATTTTGTTTTCTTTATATTGAAGTATAATCCATAATGAAAGCTGTGATCTTTTGATCTTCGTTAAGAGCTTCAAGCCCCCTTCATTTTCAGCATGAAAGATCGTGTCATCTGCATGTCACAGGTTGTTAATAAGTATTCCTACAATCCTTATGACCCATTTTTCTTTATATAGTTCAGCTTCTCAGATTATTTGCACAGCATACAGATTGAATAAGTGTGTCAAAAGGATACAACCTTGACACACACCTTTCTTGACCTTCAACCATCCTTGTCCTGTTTGAATGATTGTCTTTTGATCTATGTACGTGAGCACGTGAGCGCAGTTCTATAATGACCATTCTTGGCAATGTTGTCTATTATTTCTTATGATCCACACAGTTGGATCCCATTATATAATACATAAGACGCAAGTAAACATCTTTCTGGTATCCTCTGCTTTCAGCCAATGTCTACCTGACATCAGCAATGATATCCTGGTTCCACATCCTCTTCTGAATTCAGCTTGATTTTTCTGGCAGTTCCCTGTGGATATACTGCTGCGTCTGCATTTGAATGATCACCAGCAAATTTTTAATTGTATGTGACATTAATAATACTTTTTGATAATTTGCATGTTCTGTGGGGTCACCTTTCTTGGAAATAGGCATAAATATGGATAACTTCCAGGTGGTTGGCCAGGTAGCCAAGCCAGCCAAGTGCCGTCGAGTCAGGTAGCTCTTTTCAAAATTTCTTGGCACAGAGAAGTGAGCACTTCCAGCACTGGGTCATTGAAACGTCTCAGTGGATATTCCATCAAAAAACTGGGTGAAACCTAATCCAGTGATATGTCTCCTCATGTAGACACAGAGAAGACCGTGTGAAGACAAAGGCAGAGATTAAAGTGATATAGCCGCAATCCAAGAATTGTGTGGCATCACCAGAACCAAGAAAAGATAAGGAACAGAATTCCCCCAGAGCCTTTAGAGGTAGTGCATCATTGTGAACACTTTGACTTTGGACTTCTGACCTTCAGAATTGTGGGAGAATAAATTTCTATTGTTTCAAGCTGCACAATTTGTGGTAATTGTAACTGAAGCCACAGAACACCAAAGCTATCTATTCTGTTGTCTTCTGTTTGTTAGAAGTGAGTATCTAGGTCCAGTCCACATCCAGTGGTGAGGGTAGGTGAGAATTGGAGGCAGCCTACACAAAGTCACTTGTAACAGGAGGCAGAGATCACCAGGAGCCATCTTCAAAGATACTTATTCTATCTAATTTCTGGATACCAGTGTCATATATTTACATGGATGGATCCCTGATGGATAGTCATTAAGAGCTATGGGTGCTAACCAGAAGATCACCAATTCAAATCTATCAGCCACTCCCTGGAAACTCTATGGGACAGTTCTACTGTGTCCTGTAGGTTCCCTATGGGTCAGAATCAACTTGACAGCAACAAGTTTGGTTTTTGAGTTATCCACATAGATGGATCACACTCAGTAGGTCAGATATTAGAATCATTATTTGACAGTCTTAAAAATCGTATCTATCTTTTTGCATTACCTGCCCTTCTTATTAGAATTACTATTCATTTGGCTGTCTGAGTTGGAAAACTTGGAGACAATTCATCTTCTTCTCTTTTACTACCATAACCTCTTACTGATTAGTCATTTTATTGTTTTTTTTAAATTTCTACCATAGATCTTTATTTAAATATCTTCACCATTTTTTGCACCCTTCTAAGACCTGTTTGCATAAGGACCGGAATAGTACTTAATCAGCTAAACAGTCTCTGAGTATTTCCCTTTCAAGCTTACCCCTGAAAACTGGCTTTATAAACCCCAACAGGATTATACTATTCCCTCTATTTGACACAAGTCATAGGTCCACTGTTGCCTACTGGCCAAATCTCAATTCATTAGCAAGAAATAAAATACCCTTGTGGTATGGCTCTTGGCTTCCTAAAACTCAAGCTTGATCAGTGGTTACTCATCATTGAGTCTTAATGTAATTCTGTAGAATTATATAAATAAGCTAGATACATTCTACTCTTCCATGTTGCATGTCTTTGCCTGAAATTCTGTATTTTTTTCCACTAACCAAATAGGTGTTTGTTTTTCATATAATGTCCGAAGTACCTAGCAGAATGTCTAATGTAAGCACCAGCCCAGAAAAGATTTTCATTTGTTATAAACTAATACCACAGGTGAATGAGTTGACAAGATGAGGAGAGGCCTAAAACATCAATAAAATAGCTAAACTTATAGACAGGTGTAAGATGGAAGTAAATGAAAGCCAAAGAAAAGTCATGAAATAATTATAGAGTAAGGTTAGAAAATTTAAGAGGGAAATATATTCTTAACATAAATATGTAGAAGTGATCTAAAATCAAAAAAGTGTGGCAAACAGGGGAAGATTTGGTTTTGAGACCATAAATGAAGTTCAGATTCAAATGTGGCTTTGAGATCTTAGGAGTTTTGCAAGATATATCCTCATGGATATTACAAAGTATTGGGCAGAAAGAATGTGAGAAAGACAACAGATACTCAACATTGTGAGGAATCATATAAACAGATGACAAAAATTACAGAAATGAACTAGAAGTATAATTTCTTCACCTCTGAGTTATAATTGTGATTCATAACACCCCTTTCTGGAGGAAGTATCTAGAGAGATCCCTCAAAGGAGAGCAAAGTCATATCACATTTAGAAAACTCATGACCTAATACATGTCAGCATTTAAATGCAAAACAAAACAACCATTAAGTTACTAAGAAAGTTGAAGAGAGCCATTTTGTTTTCATAACTTTTAATTTTTAACATTTAAAATCTGTATTTAGTCCAACTATATATTTAGAAAGTATAGTTACATACATTAACAACATAAGGAAGAAAGAAAAAAAGACCAAAATAGATGTCAGAAGAGACTCTGAAACTTACTCTTGTACATGGAGCCCTTGAAACAAATGGAAAAGATGATCAAGCGGAAGAGCTGAACTGAAGATACCAAGGAATGGCTTCAGAAGACATAAATAAGTATAATGAAATGTGCAAAGCCTGGAATTAGAAAAACAAAAGGAAAAGTGTATTCGGCATTTCTCAAGCCGAGAGAACTGAGGAAAAAGTGAAGCCTCGAGTTGCAATACTGAAGTGTTCTATGGGGAAACTATTAAACAATGCAGGAAATATAAAAAGAAGATGGAAGGAATAGGAGGTCAGATAATTACATCCACAAACCTAATTGTTCTAAGTGCTGCATACCTAATTGTGGAATATCACTACAGTCACCTTTATAGTACTGTTCCTGGGGAGCCGTGCACCAATGCCCCACCTAGTCCGCCCTTCAAAGAACTTTTGAAACTCTTTCAGAATGGCCATTGAGCATGGTGGCATGGTGACAGGGTCACCAACTTAATTGTACAGTTGTCTGTGAGGGAGTTTTTAAACCAGTAAACAAGTAACTGTATTGGAATACCCTCCCTACTCCCCTGATCTGATCCCTAATGATTTTTTTCTTTACCTGAAGATAAAGGAAATATTGAAAAGAAGACATTTTGATGACATTCAGGACATCAAGAGTAATTCAGTGGCAGCTCTGATGGCCATCCCAGAGAAAGAGTTCCAAAATTGCTTTAAAGTGTGGACGAGGTGCTGGTGTCAGTGCATATCTTCCCAGGGGAGTACTTCAAAGGTAACCGTAGTGGTATTCAGCAATGAAGTATGTAGCACTTTTTCTAGGATGAGTTCAGGAAGGTAATTGTCGGATCACATACTCAGAATCAATTCACCCATTTAGGAAGTAACGTAAAATCAGGAACTGATGGTACTGAAGGAAGAAGTCCAGGCTGCAATGAAGGCATTGGCAAAAAAGAGTCTCCAGGAATCAACAGAATGTCAGTACAGATTTTCCAGCAGGGAAATGCAGAACTAGAAGTGCTCACTTACGTACTGCAAGAAATGTGGAAGACGGCTACCTGTCCAACCAAGTGGAAGAGATCCATCTTTATGCCTACTCTCAAGAAAGGTGATCCAACAAGATACAGAAATTATTGAATGATACCATTAATATCACATACAAGTAAAATTTTGCTGAAGATCATTCACAAGGATATGCAGCAATATATTCACAGTGAATTTCCAGAAATTCAACTTATATTCAAAAGAGAATGAGGAACCAGGGATATCATTGCTGATATCAGATGGATCCTGTCTGAACGCAGAGACTACCAGAAAGATATTTATCAATGTTCATATTATGCACTATACAAAGGCATTTGACTGTATAGATCATAAAAAACTATGGATAACAATGTAATGAATATCCCTGAAATTTAACTGTGTTCATGAGGAATCTATATACAGACCAGGAGGTAACCTTTGAAACAGAACAAGTGGATGCTCCATGTTTCAATGTCAAGGAAAGTGTATGTCAGGTTTGTAACCTCCCACTATACTAATTCGATGTGTATGCTGATCAGATAATCTGAGAAATTGGACTGTGTGAAGAAGAACATGGCATCAGGATGGATGGAAAGCTCATCTGTACCCTGTGTTATGCAGATAACGCAGGCCTACTTGCTGAAAATGAAGAAGAGTTGAAGCACTTACTAATGGTGATCAAAGACCACAACCTTTAGTATGGCTTACACATCAGTATAAAACCAAAAAAACCCATTGCTGTTGAGTCAGGTCTGACTCATAGTGACCCTGTAGGTCAGAGTAGGACCACCCCATAGAGCTTCCCAAGAGTGCCTGGCAGATTTGAACTGCCAGCCTTTTGGTTAGCGGATGTAGCACTTAACCCAATACACCATCAATGAAAATCCTCCACTGGACCAATAAGCAACATCGTGATAAATGGAGAGAAGATTGATTGGATTCACGATCAATGCCCTGGAAGTGGCAGTCAAAATGAAAATGATGCATTGCAAAGGGCAAATCTGCTGCAAAAGACCTTTTTAAAGTGTTAAAAAGCAAAGGTGTCACTCAGAAGACAAAGATGCACCTGCCCCAAGCCTTGGTGTTTTCAGTCACCTCATAATGCCTGGTAATGCTGCATAATGAGCAAGGAAGACTCAGTAAGAATTAACACTTTTGCATTATGATGGTGCCAAAGTATAGTGACAATATTGTCGATTGCCAGAAGAATGAACAAATCTGTGTTGGGAGAAGTACAGCCAGAATGCTCATTAGAAGCAAAAATGGTGAGACTTTGTCTCCTGTACTTTGGACATGTTCTAATGAGGAGTCAAATCCTAGAGAAGGACGTCATGCTTGATGAAGCAGAGGAAGATGGTTTGACACAGTGGCTGCAACAATGACTCACGCATAACAGTGGCTGTGAGGATGGCCCAGGACCAGGCAGGGTTTCGTTTTATTGTACATGGGGTCACTATGAGTCCAGACCAACCTGAAGATACCTGATAACAGCAACATTGACGACAACATATTTAAATTATACCTCTGTTCTAATTAATCTGTGATATTCAGTTAGGAGGCGCATAACCAGGTAGCATTTTGTTCTATTGCACGTAGGCCGACTCCGTGGTACCTAAGAGTAACAACAACAAAAACTTACTTGGTATGTAATAGTTATGAATTATTCCTTCGTAAATAAATTAATTAAACATTAAAACCTAACAAAGTGGTTAATTGTTTAATATATCGGTTTATGTTCCAAAGTATTGAACTGTGGGTGTATTTTAATCTACAGTAATTACTCACATTATGGAGTTATCATTTAATTGTACTAAAGCTGTCTCTTGTTTATAAAATGGTTGCAGTTGCTTTTAGAACATGGGTTACACTGAGGCAGTTTAATTCTGGGAAATTTGCAATAAAGTTTCTGAAAAGAATAATTTTCATAGGTAAAGAATTAAATAGAGAAGTGAAAAAAAATAGGGTTTACACTGATATTCATAGTGTATAAAGAAGTGAAGTAGAGTAATTGAGAGAGTGAGAAACTGGGAATAAAATGAGAGGTTCAGTTTGGGGGGGGGCCGTAGCAGTTTTGTCTGCTGTGGGACTTACTAATTATTTCCAAGGGTAATTGTCTACAGGGTACTAGAGCTATCAAGTAAGGACATACTGGCACATAAGTGGCACCTGAAGTTGTTGTGTACTTTTGAAAAACATTGCTATTATTTATATACCCTGAAGTAATAAAAGGTATCATTAACAATGATGTTTAAAAATACTTTTTTTTTTTTAAGTGCTAAGTGAAAACTAAGATATGCACTTGTATATCCAATAGGACTTTATTGGGCTACATTTAATAGTAAATAGTGTAAGTAAACACACTAAAATGTTACTGTTTTCTTGGAGAGACATTATAATTTTCTGCCTTTTTACTTATTTGTAAACTACAGTATGTTCAATGAGCATGCACTGCTTTCATAGTCAGAATTCATTGTTATCTGTAAATTTTTACAAGATGTTTTCATAGCTTAGTATTTTTTATGTAAATAATTGATTTCAGAGATTAAATATCTTTTGACTTAGAGGGAAAATGTTTTTGAAAGAACAAGAGAATTACCATCTGAATCAGACATTTAATGAGGTATTTTAAAATATATATATGAGGTTACAGATTGTATTTCCTCAGTTTGGTTAAGTAGCAACTTGGGAAATCAGGGGAAAGTTAGTATTGCTGACTTTAAGGAGAAATTGAGCTTGAAAGCATTTTTCCTTAATGTTGAAAACTTTATCAGTGAATGAGCAATTAAATAAAACACAAAAATAGATACTTTTATGTAAGTCATCATCAGAAATGGCAAATTGCCTTATGTAAGATGATTAGCCATAACATTCCTGTAAAGATTTTACTGATTTTTCTAAGACTTAAGAGGTATTTAGATTTCTGGAATGTGAAATTAGAGCTTTAATATTAAATCTACTTTACATATCCAGGGGTTACACTATGAGAACAGAAAGCATTTGCATGCTCTTATGTGTGTTTTATTTCCCATTTTAAAATAGTAAACAACCACTATATTAACAGTTCTGGATAATATGATGATATGATGATGTAATTAAAACTCTGACATGATCTTTAGGCCATTCTCTTGTTTTGAAATTGTTAAGAAATAACACAGGATGATCAGTGCTTCATAATAAGCTTTAGTAAAAGGCCAAATGCTGAGTAGTACCAGCAGCAAGGAAATTTGATACTCACATGTCAGATTTTTTGTCTTTTTTTTTTTCTAATTTTGACAATATCTTAAGTAATAGTGTTTGACTCACCATTAAAATTACAGTTATTTATTGACCCTGATCTGGTAAAAAAAATTATATTCTGCTGTTTAAGTGTAGCTATAAAATTCAAACATCCTTTTACTTGAAAATATCTGTAAATAATCTCTTTCTTTGTAAATAGTTTTGAACAGCCTCGAGTAATAAGTATACTCAGAATATGTTTTGGTCAATTATTTTACAAGAACATGAGAGATTGCCAGTATCAAGAGTAATTATAGAAAAGAAGCATAAGCTTACATTTTAATGAGCATTTTAACGTTTTCAAGGCAAGTTTACACTCATCATATCATTTAATTAGACTATTTCAGTAATATTTTAAGTGACTTGCCTCACTCCAAATTTTGACTTATTTGGAACTATAAACCTAGAATTGTGTCATGCTTACAGTTATGGCTTATGGACATTGTTTCCTCCTTCTTTTGTGGTATTTTCCAAACTTCCAAATAAATGTTAAAATATCTGCTATTTAGCCTCTATTCCAATTCTGCAGGATGAGTAGAACTACTCCACTGAACTTCTAAGGAGCAGCTGGTAGATTTGAACTGCCAATCTTTTTAGTAGCATACTGTAGTTCATAACAGTTGCGCCACCAAGGCGCCACCAGTAGCCTCACCAGGATTAATTATAGTAGTAATAGTGGCAGTAGCAGCAGCCAACAGTTACATATTGTACAGTATTTATAAAGCATTTTTCTAAGACCTATGAACAAGTTAACACACTGAATTCTCAAAGAGAATTTTTGAGATAGAGAATTCTGTTTAAAGATGAGAAACTTGAAGCATAAAGGAACTTGCTGGAAGTTGAATGGCAGAATTGGAATTAGAATCCAGATGGAATCCTTATTTTATCTACTGTACTTGACTGCATGAAGTAGGCACATATTAAAATGAAGTATTTTACACTAGAAACAAAATGAAAATAAAAAAATGATTAAGAACCTGTCAACATCCCTCTACCATTCTGTCCTGAGACAGAATGACACGTAGCCCTATGTGAAACGCACTACTTCTGTCGTCTTCTCCCAAACTTTTGTGCTTCCTACACTCCTCATATTTAATTCATTTAAGACTCCTTCACTTTCCTCCCACCTAAATTTCAGTTTTGTAGTGTTATTTGCATGTTCTCTAGCGAACAATCATTAGAAATATTTTCCAAGGGAAACGTCTTAAATTTTGTTTGATTAGGAAGGATTAATACTGCATTTTGAGAAAATAAAACCTAAACACAGTAGTTCTGGGCACTAAAATAATATTAATGAAAAATAACAATTATAAATTTTGAAGGTAATGAGTTTATTAGAAAGAAGGCTTTTAACACTTTTTATAGCTTAAACTTGTATTTGCTATTAAATTACTTTTTGAGATGAAAATTATAGATTTTATGTTCTGATAAACAGCACACAAAAAAGTAATCTCCACTCACACTTTAATTGTTGAGTGGAACAGAAAATAGATACATATAATTTAATAAACAATTGTGCAAGAAAATAAAGCAGAGAGACTTAAAAATTATGTGACATCCAGAAACAGACAATCGTAGAGAAGAAATCATCAACTCCATATATTCAGAGAGAAGGAGGGCTGTTAACTAAAGTGGACTGTGATACCAAGTCTGTTATTATTCAGAAATGGCAGGTTCCAGATTGATGGAGAGGCAGTGAGTCAGTCCAGGGATGCTCATTTACTGCTTAGTTGGAAAGTAGTTCAAACCTGCAGAATCCCTTTTGTCGCCTCTGATCCAGATAGCATCAACTGGGTTGTCTGCGTCAAGTGGTGGCAGTGAGAATGTGGGTTTGGATTAGATCAAAGCAGGAAAGTATTCAGAAGATTAACAGGTAGGAAGAGAATGAGGGAATTCATTACTGGGAGATCAGCTACCAAAGATCCCCTCTCCTCAGTAAGTCCCACGCTTTCTCCTCCCTCATTGAAGATAGAGAACACAGCACTGGGTAACAAGAGCTAACAGAGAAAGCATACTGAAGCTGGTATATAGTAAAAAAGGGTGTGAGAGATATCATTTTCTTAGAAGACAATTAAGGAGGGATCATTAAAGATTTGATCATTAAAATTTTTTTAAAATCTTAGAAATTAATAATGTGAAATATAAATTTACATTCAGTGTAATTATTGATAGGTATGTGTTCAGTGCTGCCATTGTCATTTGTTTATTTTTGTGTTGATGTTTTCTCTGTTGTTCTTATTAATCTATTCTGCAGCCTTTGTGAGTTTATTTTTCACTTTTTTCAGGGTTGATTTTGTGGTTGTTGAGACACTTGTATTACATTTCTTGATACGGTACGTTGCTTTTTTATTATACCCTACAACTGCCCCTATGATCCTGCTTAATACAGTGTATAGAAACCCGTTTTGATTGCTACCAGTATTCTCAACTTCCTGTCCATCTGGAAGGACTATAATGACTGTAATACATCCCTCTTTTTAATATGATGATATCATAGTTTACATGATGTGATCACTAAATCATTTCTTTCACTGTTACAGCTTTGATTGTGTTTGGAGCCTTTCCTAACTGAGTAGGATTCTGGATAATGTGTCCTTCTAAAATATAAAGTTAACGATTTTGTTCTTCCAAGCCAAGAGATTCAGCATTTCTTGCAGCTTTGGTTTGGTTTTTACAAAGTCTCTGAGTTTCTGTTTATCTGTGAATGTCTTAATTTCAATATATGTAATAGCATAATAATGCATAGATATAAACTTAGTAATATAAATACAGCATACACAAAAATTAGCTAGATGTAAATATAACTAAATATCAATATATAGGCAGTCCTGTGGTTATGAAGAATGTTCATTCCTAAATGTGTCTTTTTAAAGTCAAATTTGTAGGTAGTTGGAACAGATGCCTCTGGTTCTTATTCAGCCTAACTTTAGTGTAAGAAAAGGCTTGAAATCTTCTCAGTGTTTTAAAAACTACATGTGCAACAAGTTGATTGTGTCGACGAATTTCTTGAGAATAGGAGTTATTTTGAAATATGTGTGTGTGAATGTGTATGTGTGTGTGATATATGTATATATACACAATGATTAGTCCTTGACTGCTGACCTGAAGGTTGGCTCTTCCAACCCTGTCAGCAGCACCATGTGAGAAAGACCTGTCAACTGGCTTCCTTAAGATTGCATCCAAGAAAATCCTATGAGTACTTCTACTCTGTACCCCACAGGTTAACCAAGAAACGGAATTAACTTCATGAAAATGGGTTTGTTTGCTTCCTTGTGTTTTGATGTTGTATGTGGCAGCCATTCAAACAAACAAACAAAGTGAATGTAGTCACTCCAGGTTTTATAGCCTATTAGAATGTGCAACAAACAACAATACAAAATTGCACATTTAACTCTATGCCCTTAATGGCTCATTGGTAGTATATGTAAAAAGTGTTGTAAGATGACTACAGTGATTTGGCAAGAATGAGAAAATGAGCTGTTTGAGCTTGAGACACTTAAAAGTTAACCCATTTAATAAAGATAATGTTAGATAATATTTTGAGAATTTTATGTGAATATTCTGATTAATATTTACAAGACTTTTACAGTGTAGCTGTTATTCTTCTCAATCGATACTGGAGTAGCATACAACTGTTAGGTGATGCCTCTAAGGTCACACAGCTGAGATTTGAATCTAGGACTGAATTGTCTTGCATATGGGATGCATAGCTCAGACAGAAGTATCAGAAGTGTCAGGATTCTAAGGAATACACAGATTAAGATACTAATTTAAAGTTGTACTTTTAAAATTGTAATAAAATGAGAGGAAAATGAAAATAAGACTCAATACTTTAGCTAGGCCAAAGCACAAATGAGAAATACTTCATTCTAAAGTGTCACTATATTTTTTACATTAGACATAGTGTTGAAAAACAGTGATGTTGATGCTTTTCAATGGATTCTGACTCATACCAAGGTTTTAGAACAGTAAGACTTCTCCCTAGAGTTCTCAAGACTGTAATCTTGACAGAGGAAACCCTAGTAGCATAGGTTTAAGTGCCATGGCTGCTAACCAAAAGCTAAATCCATCTGTGCTTCTTGGAAATTCTATGGGGGCAGTTCTACTCTGTCCCATAGGGTTGCTATGAATGGGAATCAATGGGTTTTTTAATCTTTATGCAAGTCCCTTGTCATTTACTTTTCCTCAAGTGTTGCTGTGAGCTTGAACATTTCCATTGGCAGTCAAGCACTTAACCACTGCATCACTAGGCTTGCACTGAATCCTCTTCCTGTGGAGCTACGTAAGTGTGGGTTAACAACAGAGAATCAACTTTTATCTATCTATCTGTCTGTCTGTCTGTCTGTGTCTAATGTATCGTTTATTCATTTATTATCCATTTATCTATCGATCTATTTATCTATTCATTTATTTATTTACTATGTTTATCTGTCATCTATCTGTCTATATCTGTCTGTCTATCTATTTATGTCTACATAGAGTGAAAGCATCTATGTCATTGTCTATTCTTCCCTAGGAGAGAATAAACAATGCTGAGGAAAAACAGACACATGTAAAAAAATGTTAGAATGTTAAGTAGTAGGGAAAAGTGTGTACCTTTTCATCTTCTCCCATCCTTCACTTAGGAAATAAATTAAATCCATTTTAAAAAGTAGCAGATGGCATTCTGGTTCAGCAGGCTTTTATAATAACTGCATATGTGGTCTAAAAAGAGAGAGCTGGTACATGTATCTGTCTGTGTGGTCCAGCTTAAAGAATGCTGTCTTATTTCCTGAACTTGAAAGTGTCCAGATTGTAACAAAATATTTCCACTGTTTTTATTCCAAGGTTACTCTAGACTTTTAGCTTTGTAAGACTGGCTTGTTTCTATCTCCAAACCAAGATAAAACTTCACTCTGACTATTCAGCCTATTACTGCCAAGCTTGACAGGTTCTCAGTCAAACTCTTAATATTTTATTCCAAACAAGTCTTTTAAAACTTAGTGTTGGAAGGGGTTACAGGCACCTCTTTTTCCTTTTCTCTTGACAGTCATCAGTGTAATGCATAAAAGATATAAAATCTTTTGGATTTCTTTGTTGTTTCCAGCTTGCTAAATTGTGCTAATTAATGCTTTGATAGTGTAGAATTAAGCTCTCTCAGTAAAGAAATAGGTGTGTTTTAGTATGATGCAAGAACAATTTTATATATATATGTATATATATTGCTGGACAATGAATCAGGAAGACTGAGGAAGAATCTATGCCTTTGAATTATAATGTTGGCAAAGAATACTGGATATACTATAGACTTACAGAAGAGCAAACAAATCTGTCTTGGAAGACTGTCTTAGACTGGATTTTCTAGGGAAGCAAAACCAGTAACACGTGTAGGTACAAGGAAAGATTTATAATACATATAGATAGACATAGATACAGGAAACAGCTCACACAATCACAGAAGCTGAATGTCCCAAGTTCTGGCACCAGCCTCACATGACCACGGAAGCTGAGGAACCCAAAGTCAGCAGGTCAGAGACCGGAGTTCTAGATCACCGGTTGTGTAGGTCAGTAGATCCCAAGCTGGCAACGAGATGGAGCAGCAGAGGCTGGAGAACCCAGGATTGGCAGGTCAGGGAGCAGGACTCTCAAGCGTGGACTGTAAGGATTGACGAATCCAACAGCTGCTAGTTCAAGTCCAGGAACCAGATGCCCAAAGAAGAGAGCAGGAGCTCCTGGTTTTGTGAGCAGACCAGCAGTAGTAGTGGGAGATCAAGAGATGAGAGCTGAGGGATGGGAAGCCATGGCAAACCCCGCCCTGCCACTTAATACAGCAGCCAAATATGGAGTAGCCAAGTTGACATAATCCTGACCACCACAGAAGACATACAACTCCTTAGAAGCAAGGAGAGCAAGACTTCATCTCACATATTTGACATGCTATCAGGAGGACTTAGTCCATGGAAAACATCATACGTGGTAAAGTAGAAGGTCAGTGAGAAAGAAGAAGACCTTCAGTGAGATGAACTGACACAGCGGCTGCAACAGTGGACTCAAATGTAGCAGTGATTGTGAGGATGACCAGGACCAGGCGGTGATGAATTCTATTGCACATAGGGCTGCTGTGAGTCAGAATCAATGGGCCAAGCCAAGTGCCGTCGAGTCGGATCCGACGACAGCACCTAATAACAACAGCAACATGTTTTAAAAATCCCCCTATTGACAAGCTACTTTATCCCTGGTGTGACTGTAATTAGTATATTCTGTGTTGTGTCCAGTAACTCATTTAATTCTTAAAGGTATCTGACTATATGAAGGTTTCTGTACTTCTCATTGTGCTAATGAGAAAAAGACATCAAGAAAGATTGAGCAATTTGTCTGAGTATTTTCAACAAACATAACACTGAAGACATAGTTCAACTCAGGACTTTCTGACTGAAAATTGGTATTTTCTTACAAAATACTCTCTAAAAAATGTTATTAATGATGTGTTTTGCTGAAATTTTTAGAAATGATATGAAGTATATTAGGTGAAATCTGTGACCTACTTTTGTGTGATAATTCTTCCTCCCACTTTCCCTCGGTAGCTAGCCTATAGATCCCAGTATTTTAGGACGTTATTACAGCTCACTGTGTATTTACTATGAGTAGTTTGTTCCTAGTGGAGACCCATGCTACCTAGCCTTTATTTGAGATTTTATATTTATTTGCTCTTTTACTCTTTAATTTTCAGCTATTTTGGAACATTTCCATTTGCCTGACAATGTTCTAGGAACTGGGAATACCATAGGAAGTAAAATAGGCAACAATCCAGCCCATCTGTGATTTACATTCCAGTGTGAGAGCATCAGTAATCTCCACCTCCTCAATATCTATGGCCTAGAGTTAAGGAGCTTCTTTAAAATAAAGCCTTCTTTTTTAACCCATTTTTTAAAAAACGTATTTAAAATGTAACGAAATAATTAAGTAACTGTACAATTATTACTTTACAGACAGCCCTGCTCCCCATGAGAACCTGTAAAAATTGTTGGCTTTCATGCTGCCATTTCCCAGTCTGAGATATTCCTTCGCTTGAGTGTGCTGGTGATTGTTAGGTTGAAGTAGGACCAGAGTGTTTCCTTCTGTTGTATGTAAGGTTATCATGAGTTGGAATCAACTGAACACAGTTAAAAGTAAACAACATATCTTTTCTAAAATTCACTCTATTAGAGATCCTAAGAGACAGAAGTATTCTAATAACAAATAGGACGCAAAAACAGTATTTCTGTTACTCAATATTTTTATAATTAGAAAATAATTATAATTTTTGTAACAAACAATTTAGTTAAATATTTATTGTAAAAGTTTAATTTATTAAGATCACTTTTAAAGAAGTGAACAGGAAATAAGAATAGTTCATAATTTATAGATAGAATTTAGTTGAAAGTAGCACTTTCGAAATTTATCTTTTATCCTGTTTTTAGACTTCCATAATGCTTCTACTTTACATGGATGT
This sequence comes from Heterohyrax brucei, assembly GCA_028571685.1. Taxonomy (NCBI): domain Eukaryota; kingdom Metazoa; phylum Chordata; class Mammalia; order Hyracoidea; family Procaviidae; genus Heterohyrax; species Heterohyrax brucei. The sequence goes on from CM053146.1 coordinate 96,222,448, forward strand.
GTATCTATGTCTATATATGTACATACATACATATGTATCCCAAAACTTGAAATTTCAGATTTAAAGTAAGGCTTCTTTAAAAAAAAATTAGTATAGTTCTGCCTCATTTGAGATACTGTGGTATTTTGTTTACTGTGTTAAAAATAATTATTCCTTCTTAAATGTGCAGCTAGTAGAGAGATATTTTCTGGATTCTTGATATAACCTTTGCGTTAACTTATAATGCAAATATAAAAACAACTACTTGGAAATGTTATTTGAGTGTTTGACAAGCCAAGCCAAGTGCCGTCGAGTTTGCCAAAGACAGCTATTAATAATATACAAAGAGAACTACTAAAGGAATGTACCTATTCAAAAATTGCAACTCTTTTATTCTTTTAAAGTTTTACATAATATGTCTAAATTTTATAATCCACAATAAACCTTTTTAGAATTGCAAGTATGAACTGAATCAAGTTCATTATAATTGTTTTAAATAGCTTTATAATTTTTGTTATTACAAATTTCTAACAATTGATACAATACCATTCAGTTCACCCATTTGCTCACTTCTTAAGCCCTACAAAATTATTTTGATGCAAATTACATCATATAATTTCATCCATAAATATCTCAGTGTACAAGATAAAACCTTTGAATATAATTACTACATCATTCTAACATTAAAAATAAGTAATGATTTTTTTAATAGCATTGATATTAGACAGGACTGAAATTTCCAGTTGTGTGGTAAAAATCCTCCATGTTTCTGTCATACTATGGGGACTTGTGTGTTGCTAAGGTGCTAGAAGCGCCAGTGGTATTCAGATACCAGCAGGGTCACCCATGACAGACAGGTTTCAGTTGAGCTTCCAGATTAAGACAGATTAGGAAAAAGGACCCGTCTACCTCTGGATAGAAATTAGCTAGCATAAACCTTGTGAACCTTATAAACCTTATGTCTGATGTAGTGCCAGAAGACGAGCCCCCCTGGTTGGAAGGCACACAATAATTGACTGGAGAAGGAAGAGCTGCTTCTTTAAGGAACTTTAAGATGTGGATAGAGTCCAGCTTTTGGGACCTTCATTTGCTGATGTGGTGTGACTCAAAATGAGATGAAACAGCTGCAAACATCCTTTAATAATCAGAATGTGAAATATATGAATTGCAAATCTAGGAAAATTGGACATCATCAAAAATTAAATGAAATACGGAAACATCAATATCCTAGGCATGAGTGGGCTGAAATGGACTGGTATTGGCCATTTTGAATCAATTGTATGGCCTATCATGCCAGGAATCAAAACTTGACGAGGAATGATGTTGCATTTATCATCAAAAAGGAACATTTCAAGAACTATCCTGAAGTACAATGCAGTCGTGATATGATAATATCCATATGCCTATAGGAAGACCAGTTAACGTGACTATTGTTCAAATTTATGCACCAATTGCAAAGGCCAAAGATGAAGAAATTGAAGATTTTTACCAGTTTTAGCAGTCTGAAATTTATGGAACATGCAGTCAGGATGTATTGATGGTTAATGGTGACTGGAATGCAAAAGTTGGAAATAAAGAAGACAGGTTAGCAGTTGGAAAACATGGCCTTGGTGATGGAAAGAGTACTGAAGATTACATGATAGAATTTTTCAAAACCAGTGATTTTTTCATTACAAGTACCTTTCTTCACCAACATAAATAGTGAGTACACATATGGATCTCACCAGGTAGAATACATAGGATCAAACATCTACATCTGAGGAAAGACAGTATCATACATCAGAACAAGCCTGATTTTCCTACACAGATCATGAATTGCTCATATGCAAGTTCAAATTGAAACTGAAGAAAATTAGAATAAGTCCACAAAAGACGAGGTATAAGCTTGAGTACAGAGAGCATAGAGATCATCTCAGGAATCGATTTGACTCAACTAAACACTAATGAAGACCAGACAAGTTGTGGAATGACACCAAAAACATCACATATGATGAAAATGAGAGATCATTAAAAAGACGGGAAAGAAAGACCAAATTAGATGTCAAAAGAGACTCCAAAACTTGCTCTTAAACATCCAGTAACTAAAGCAAAAGGAAGTAATGATGAAGTAAAAGAACCAAACAGAAGATTTCAGAGGGTGATTTGAGAAGACAAGTATTATGATGACATATGCAAAGAGCAGTAGGTAAAAAACCAAAGTGTAAGAACACATTCTGCATTTCTCAAGCTTTAAGAACTGAAGACAAAAATTCAAGCTTTGAGTTGCAATAGTGATGGAATCTAGGAAACTGTTAAATGATGAAGGAAGCATCAAAAGAAGATGGAAGGAATACACAGAGTCACTATACCAAGAAGAATTGGTTATCATTCAAATATTTCAAGAGGTAGCATGTAATCAGGAACTGATGGTATTGAAGGAACACATCTAAGCTCCATTGAAGGCACTGGTGAAAAATAAGGCTCCAGGGATTCACATAATATCAACTGAAATGTTTCAACAAATGGATGTAGCTGACCAGCCAATTGTAAGGGATCCATATGCGTGCCTATTCCAAGAAAGGCAATCCAACTGAATGCAAATTATCGAACAATATCGTTAATATCACGCACAAGTAAGATTTTGCTTCCCTCCCGCCAAAACCAAACCTGCTGTTGTTGAGTCTAAAGATCATTCAAAAGCAGCTGCAATGGTATATTGACAGGGAACTGCTAAGAATTTGGGGTGAATTCAGAAGAGTCCATGGAAGCTGGGGTATCATTGCTCACATCAGATGGAACTTGACTGAAAACAGAGAAGGTCAGAAAGATGTCTACTTGTTTTTTATTGATTGTGCAAAGGCATTCAAGTATGTGGATCCTAACAAATTATAGATAACACTGCAGAGAACGGGAATTTCAGAACACTCAGTTGTTCTCATGGGGAATCTGTACATGGAACAAGAGGTAGTAGTTCAATCAAAACAAGGAGACACTCCATGATTTAATGTCATTGAAAGTGTACATCGGGGTTGTAGCCTTTCACCATGCCTATCCAATCTGTATGCTGAGCAAATAGTCCAAGAAGCTGGATTCTGTGAAGAAGAATGGGGCATCAGGTTTGAAGGAAGACTCATTAATAACCTGCGTTATGCAGATGATATAACTGGGCTTGTCGAATGTGTGGAGGATTTGAAACACTTACCGATGAAGATCAAAAACCTTGGCATTCAGTATGGATGACACTTCAACATCAAGAAAACAAAAGTACTCACAACTGGACCAGTAAGCAACTTCATGATAAATGGAGAAAGATTTGAGGTTGTCAAAGATTTCATTTTACTTGGTTCCACAATCAATACCCATGGAAGCAACAAGTCAACAAATCAGAAGCCTAATGGCACTGGGCAAATCTACTGTAAAAGGCCTCTTTAAAGTGTTGAAAACCATGAAGACTTAAGGTGCTTCTGACCCAATTCATGGTACTTTCACTTATGTCATATGCGTGCAAAGCTGGACAGTAAATATGGAAGACAGAAGAAATGATGCTTTTGAACTGTGATGTTGTGGAAGAATATTGACTATGTCATAGACTACCAAAAGAATGAATAGATTTTTCCTGGAATAAGTACAACCAGAGTGCTCCTTAGAAGCAAAGGATGGCAAGTTGGAATCTTATGTACTTTGGACATATTGCCAGGAAGGATTAATCCCTGGAGAAGGGCATAGTGTTTGGTAAAGGAAGACCTTCCACAAGGTGGATTGACACAGCAGCTGTAACAGTGAGCTTACACATAGGAATGATTGTAGGTGGGTACAGGAAAGGATGCTGTGTAGTTTGGTTGTGCATAGGGTCACTGGGAGTAGGAAAAAACCTGGTGGCACCTAACAGGAACAGCTTATATCACAATAGGTTCATGATTTGCAACTGTTTATGTACTTTTTCAGATTTTTTTTAAATCAACCATTTTGTCTTTCATTTTTTTCTCCCTTATAACATAGATTTGGAAGACAGCTGGTCAATCATCCTACAGATTTTGTCTCAATCTCAATTTTAATGATGGCATCATCATTGCCAAGCCAAGTGCAATCGAGTTGGATCCAACTCATGGCAACCACAGGGGCCAGGGTAGAAGTGACCAAATATCCCATAATAACTTGTATAAACTTGATCAGAATCAGGTTTAATTTTTTTTTAGAAGTCTCTGTCATAGCTGCTACTGTATTCCTTCATCAGGAGTTATATGACTTCTGTTTGTTTCTCTCATTTGATGTTAGTTAGCCATTGGTGTTAAATGACATTATTAATTTATGAGAGATTGAAAGTGAATGTTCCAATTCTGTTATTGCTTTTACATTATTAGCAGAATACTTCTAAAGGTAAAACTGCCCTTCGTCTATTACTGGATTAGTCAGTGAAATAGTGGGTATAGCCAAGTGCCGTAAAGTCGAAATGAATGGCTGATTCTGTATTTGCTAGTTTTCAAAATATGAAAAGGGGTGAGTGATGAGCTGTTATTTTTATTATTGTTTGCTCCTGGGGTTAGGCATTCTTGCCAGGCTACAATTCATTGCTGTTATCGTTCTGATTGATACAACCTTTTTCTGTTTTAATCATTGCAAATCTCTTCAAGTAGATTCTAGGGTCAAGTCTTGTTATTCTCGGATAGCTGCCTTGCTATTTGATATGTCAGAATGCTAAGACTCGATACGTGCAATTTCACCTTGGATTTGGAATCAGCCATTTGGGCAAGGAACTTTGGTTTGTTTAGTGGGAAATATTTTCAAGACCAAATTTTGAATGCTGTGGTGCTATTACCTATAGATTAATTGTTTCTAGGTTTTTCCATGGTCTGATTGTAAGACAAATTATTTCACGGGTTTTTGCTAATTGTTCCTATTCAAAATCAGAATTGCAGATATTTTATATAACATTCTCTCTTTTACATTTATATCTCCTTTACCTACAGGAGGAATCCCACCAAATTCCTAGGAACATGGGGAACATGGGGAAAGACATTGAGAATATTGCATTACAACTTATTTTTAATCAAAACTACATACAAGAGAGACTCAGAATAATAATGCCAATATTATCATGTTGCTTACAGGATTATTGAAGTAAGTTTAAAGTCTACATTTCTTTTGACTTTATGCCCTATACATGCATACATAATACAGTCAGGTTATTCTGCTTTAACCCATTGTCCCTGAGCCACTTCTAACACATTGTCACCCTATAAGACAGGGTAGAACTGCCACAGACTGTTTCCAAGGAGTGCCTGATGGATTTGAACTGCCTATCTTTTGGTTAGCACCTGTAACTTTTAACTACCATGCCACCAGTGTCTCAATTCTGCTTTAAAGTCCCTTGAAATGGGTCTTCTCTGTGTGGCTATGCTATTAACTGGTGTTATGTTCAGAGCTGTGTTTGATTTTTATTTTCAATTTTCAGAAACTGCTCTTTTGAAAACTAATTTGATTTTATAATTTTTTTAAAAGTACATGATTCCAAAGTCCAATCTACAAAACAATGTGAGTCAAAGAAACTGATCCCAATTCTTATTTATACTCCTCACCCTATATCCTCTTCTCATTGTAGGCAACCTGTGAGGTAGGGGAATTATAACCTTTTTTTTTTTAATCTTCAATGTTTCAAAAGTAGTAGAACCCTATATATTTTTCATCAAACTGCCCCACTGCCTCGCCATTTTCTTCTCTCTCTCTGTACATGCACACAGATATATATATAGAGAGAGATAATGTATAGAAAATATGCACTACATATATGGTATATAATATAATAATAAACACATTCTGTGGGACAAGGAACTTAATTTTCAAAACAATGTTTAAAGCAGAAGCTACACAGGCCCCATAGCTTCAGGAAAGGAAAATCACAATACAAAGCCTGTTGCATTGGAGTTGAGTCCAACTCGTAGCAACTATATAGAACAGGGTAGAACTGCCCCGTAGGGTGGACAAGGAGCTGCTGGTGCGTGTGAACTGCTGAGCTGATTAGCAGCTAACCCTGTACTCTAGTCATGCAGATTCACTGACTGGATGGATTATAGCTGTACATTAAGAGTAAGTCATGCGTATTTACTGAGGTCCCAATAAACAGGTGACCCAGAACCTTCGAATGCTCTCTGTTTTGAGATCTCACGGAGTGGTGAGAAAATCTACATGTGGGGAAGGCTGTACCATGTTCCTGGGGACAATGAAAGCCTCCTTGTGCTGGAACATTTTCTGTATCTTACCTGATACGACCTGTGAGTGCATCCTTTCTGATTACAGGAAATGCATAACTGTAAGTAAGGTGGATTCCTGGTGGCACACTGGTTAAGAACTCAGGCCGCTTAATGAAAGGTTAGCCATTTGAATACAGCAGCCACTGCTTGGAAATTCTGGGGGGCTCTTCTACCCTGTTCTATATAGTTGCTGTGAGATGGCATCCTCTTGACAGCAACGATTTGAATTTCTTTTTTTTTTCCCCCCTTTGGTTTTCAGTAAAATAGTTTCTGTGAGATATGTAAGTCATCCTAGTGAATTACTGAAATCACAGTAGCAGTGAAGTAACTGCTGGTGGTGGAGGGGTTAAAGCTATGATTGCTAGCCCAGAGGTCAGCAATTTGCATTCACTAGGTGGTCTTTGGAAACTCTGTGGGGTAGTTTTACTTATGTTATAGGGTTATTACGAGTTGGAATTGACTCCGTGGCAATGGGTTTTGTTTTGTTTTGGAAGGACAGATTCCAGACTTGGGAAGATCTGACTCTGACTGGTTAGGGTCAGAGGGCAGAAAGAGTCACATCAATGGCTCTTGTCAGAAAATGATGAAATGGGATAGTGGGGACGTAAGTGATCTTCTTCTTTTAGAAATTAGCCTTATGTTAGCTGTCATTCATACACATATGAATGTGATTTTTTTTTTTTCCTGAGCCATGTGAGATTAGGTAGTAAACATGATGTTCTATTACCCTTTATAAAAGCAAGGCTATTCTCTTGCATAACCACAGTACACCTGTCGAAAACATACAGTTAACATGGAATTTCACCATCTAACCCCTAAATTCTCTTCATGTTTTTCCATTTGTCTCAATAGTGTTCTTTACATTTATAGGATTCAAACCAGGATTACATTGCATTTTGTTGTCCTGTCTCTCTTACCTTCTTCCATGCAGAAGAGTTTCTCATCTTTCTCTTTCTTTTTCGACCTTAGCATTTTGAGAGACTCCAGGCCACTTTGTAATATCTGTCAGTAAGAGTCTGTTTGACTAGACTGAGAGTATGTATTTTTTGGCATGTATACCACAGAGGTAATGCTGTATTCTCAGTGTCTTGGGATGTACATAACATGGATATGCTCCAATACTGTTGATGCCCGTGTTGTTAACTTGGTTAACATTTGTATCTGCTGTTTTTTATACTGTCAAGTAAATTAATCAATAGTTTGATAATTAATAATTAATATTAGAAAGTATTCTGAAGCTTTATAAATAGCTTGATCTGTATCAGACTTGAAGCTACTAGTTTTATCCTTGAAGATCTTTGCCTGAATCAAAAATTACTATGACAACTGCCCAATGTTGTCCTTTGAATTCCACCTTTCCATCATTTTGCCATTCTCCCATGAAGCACAAAGTCCCCACTTATGTAATTATTTACATTATTATTGACTCATGGATTCATATTTTATTCAGTGATTTTTATTCTATTTCTATCGCCATTCATTTTGTCGTAAAGGGTCTTCCAGTAAGGATGTCCTATCTTTGACAGCTCATAGTGGAGATATTTGTGAAGCTACAGCCAGCTGTATATTTATCACTTTCTTTAATTCGTCTTGACAAATAACCATGAAAAGGTACCGAATTCCACAACATGTAGAAATTACTAAAGTTTGTTATCAAAATGGGTGGTCTGTTTGTCAAACATCACTTGTGTTATGTGAAATTTACAGTGCACTTAATCATCCCACCGAGAGAACAATTCTATGTTTAATCAGAAAATTGGAGACAGATGGATCTGTTGCCAGATGATGCCTTGCATCAGCATACACAAGACTCTATCCCAATCAATTTTTTGCCAAGTGCAAGAACTGGACCTTTCATGGACCGCAGTTTGGTGGATTTTGCATTTGAACTTGAAGCTTTATCCTTACAAAATGGTTTTAACTCAAGAACTGAATTCCAGCGACCACAGATTGTGCTGTGCATTTGCTGAGTGGGCTCTGGAGCAATAGGAAGTTGACCCCGCTTTAGCCAAAATATCATCTTGTGTGATGATGTCCATTTTTGAATGAATGGTTTTGTTAACAAACAAAACTGTCACACAGAGCAATGAGAATCCAACGAAGATTCAAGAACATCCACTTCCTCCCTGGAAGGTTACTGTTCCTCCCTGGAAGGTTACTGTTTGGAGTGCATTTTGGTCTGGTGGAATCATTCACCCTTGGTTTCTCCAAGATGAAAAGGAGAGGCTGTGACTGTCCACGGTGAAAGATGCTGGGCTATGATAGCTAATTATTCTTAACCCTACTTGAAAAGTGCTGCAGTGGCCATTTACATAAAGTTCTTTTCCGCACGTATACCATCAAGTGTACTTCAGAATAATAAAAACAATTAAAACTGTATCATCTACACAACTTATCTTATTCAAGTTCAAAGATAAGTGACCCTTATTGGAAGACCCTTTTACAAATTATTCCAGTGGAAGTTCCTTCAGGTTGGCTCCTCTGTGACTTTGACGTATTTCTATTTGACCGTTTTATTCCTTTTTAGCATAAGTTCAGACTCACATTGTACTTTCCCTTTCTCACCTCTAGAGTCAACGATTTCTTCAAGGCCTGTCAGCCCTGGTGTTGTCAAACACGCCCTCTATTCCAAGGAAGTGCTGTTTCAGTTCCAGGTTAAGCTCCCCAGCCCAGCACAACACGTCAGTCTAGTACAGATCAAGTCCCTGGGCGACACTGAATCCCTGTCCTTACCAACCCTTTGCTTAATTTTTTTTTTTTTAATTTAACATGACTGAGTGAAAATGTACATTCCCATATAAATTTACATGCCCACCTATATGCAGCTTCCACTGATCAACCTGCTGGTGACAGCACACTTTTCCTCTCTGCTCCATACATGTCTCATCCTCCCAACAGCTTCCTTTCTGCTCCTCTCTACCCACTCTCCTTCCTCCAGCCAGAGGTCAGCAGGATGATATCCTATAGATGTATAGAACCATAAAGTGCAACCAATATATGGTCACTCTGCATTGCCAAGTCCAATCCATTCCTGTCCCAAGAGTGGATCTTTGTTATAATTTATGGGTAAGGGCAGCATCAGGGGTGGGGGCCATGCTCTCAGGGGAACCCTAAAACTGCTGGACCATCAATTGAGGTCTTTTAGTGGAGATCTCAGGATGCACCCCTTTTTATTCTTGTGTTGCCAGTGAGACTCAACCTAGTGAGCTCCATCGTGGCTATCACTGGTAGTGGCTGGGCACCATCTGGTTCTTCCGGTCCCAAGTAGATGAAGGCACTCACTCTTTTGGGTCTCTCTATCTTCTGGGTTGTATTTACCCCATGCCATTTTGGTCCTTGGTGAGCATCCATTCCTGCTGAGTTGGGACTATTTGCTGTGTCCTCGGATGGCAGCTTGGCAGCTTTTAAGACCCCAGACTCCACTCACCAATGTGGGGTGCAGAGAACTCTCTTAGCAAAATGCTAGTTGTGCCAATTGGCCTCGATTTCGCCTAAGAGCATGGTCCCCTGCCCCCCGCCCCAGCTACTCTATCCTTGCAGTATTGGGTTAAGATGGAAGGAGTACTCAAGTTATGCTGAAGTCCACTTAATATTGTTCTTGTTTCTAATGTGTGCTATCACCGCTTTCTCCCAACCAGATTTTTAGCAACTATCTAAACTAAACCCTCCCCCCCCTCGCCCTCCCTCCGTTCTCTCCCATGCAGCTGTCAAAGAGTCTTTTCTTCTATACACAAGTCTGTTTTTGAGATCTTATCGTAGAGGTCTCATACAGTATTTGTCCCTCTGTCACTGACTACTTTCACTCAACATAATGTCTTCCAGTTGAAACCAGGTTAGGAGATGTTTCCTGGAATCATCATTATTCTTTATCACTGTGTAGTGCTCCATTGAGTATATGTACCATAGTTTACCTATCCATTCTTCTGTTGTTGGGCATCTGGGTTGATTCCATCTTTTGCTATTGTGAACTGTGCTGCAATAACATTCTCGTGCATATGTCCATTGGTGTGAAAGGCCTTGATTCTGTAGGATATATTCCGAGTAGTGGAATTACTGGGTCAAATGGTATATCAATATCCATTTTTTTAAGGAAGCGCCAGATTGTTTTCCAAAGAGGCTGGACCATTTTGCAACCCCACCAACAGTGTAAGAGGGTTCCACTTTCTCCACAGCCTCTTCAGCATTTGCTGTTTTGTATTTTCTGGATCATGGCCAATCTTGTTGGGGTGAGATGGTATCTCCTTGTCATCTTGATTTGAATTTCTTTAATAACTAAAGATCGTGAACATGTCTGCATGTGTTTTTTGGTTGCCTGGATCTCCTCTTTAGTGAAATGTCTGTCCATCTCCTTTGCCCATCACTTAATTGGATGGTTTATCTTCTTCTTATTGATATTTTGTAGTATCTTATAGATTATGGAGATCAGGCATCGGTCTGACATAGAGTTGCCAAATTTTTTCCCATTCTGTGGGTGTTCTTTTAATTCTATTAATAAAGTCTTTGGATGAGCAAAAGTGTTTGATTCTTAATAGTTCCGTTTATCTATTTTCTCTTCTGTTGATTGTGGTTTCTTTGACAGATTTTGGAGCCTGTCCTCATTGTGTATTAAAACTTCCATTGTTGTTCCTACCTTTTCTTGGATGAGCTTTATCGTTTTAGGTTTGATATTTAGGTCTTTTATCTAGTTGGAGTTGGTTTTTGTGTAAGGTGTAAGATATGGATCTTGATTCAGTTGTTGCAGATGGGTAACCAATTTTGCCAGCTCCATTTGTTGAAGAGACTGTTTTTACCCCAGTTTAATGTCTTAGGGCCTTTGTCGAATATCAACTGTTCATAAGCAGATGGTGTCATCTCTGGAGTCTATTCGGTCCCATTGATCCATCTGTCTGTTCTTGTAACAGTACCAGGCTGTTTTGACCACTGTGGCAGTGTAGTATGTTCTCAGGTCAGGTAATGAGAGGCCTCCCAGTGTGTTCTTCTTCTTTAGTAGTACCTTTCTTATCTGGGGCTTATTCCCTTTCCAAACAAAATTGGTGATATGTTTCTCCATCTCATTAAAAAAATGACACTGGAACTTGTATTGGGATTGCATTGTATAAATAAATTGCTTTGGGTAAAATAGACATTTTCACAATGTTAGGTCTTCCTATCCATGAGCAGGGTAGGTTTTTCCATTTATCTAAGTCTCTCTTAGTTTCTTGTAGTAAGGGCTTGTAGTTCTCTTTGTAAAGGTCTGTTGTTTCTCTGGTTAGATTAATTCCTAGGTACCTTATCTTCTTAGGGGCTATCATAAATAGTATTGATTTGATAATTTCTTTCGTAACAGTCTCATTGTTGGTATAAAGGAATCCTACTGATTTACTTATGTCTATCTTGTATCCTGAGACTTTGCTGAACTCTTCTATCAGTTTGAGTAGGTTACTTATAGATTCCTTGGAGTTCTCTGCGTATACAATCATATCATCTGCAAACAGGGAGATTTTAACTTCCTCTTTGCCGATGCAGATGCCCTTTATTTCTCAGTCTTGTCTAATTGCTCTGGCTAAATGTGCTCTTAACACAATGTTGAATAGAAGAGGTGAGAGTGTGCATCCTTGTCTAGTTCCTGATCTCAAGGGAAAGTCTTTCAGTCTCTCTCCATTCAGGATGACGTGGGCAATTGGCTTTGTATAAATGGCCCTTACTGTGTCGAGGAATTTGCCGTCTATGCCCATTTTGCTAAGAGTTTTTAGCATGAATGGGTGTTGGACTGTATCAAATGCCTTTTCTGCATCAGTGGACAAAGTCAGGTGATCCTTGTCTTTTGTGTTATTTATGCGGTTAATCACATTGATTGTTTTTCTGATGTTGAACCTGTTTAATTTTTTTAAATAGATTTTTAAGTTTTGTATTTTTCATTCTAATAGTTACTTTTGTATTAATACCAAAAGATGAGCTAATCAGTCTTAGAAGAAATACAACCAGAATAGTCCTTCAAAGCCAGGGTAGTGAGACTTCAGCTTGTTTACTTTGAATTTGTCGTGAGGAAGACCAACAGATAGAAAAAGGTTGTGTTTGGTAGAGAGTCAAGTAAAATGAGAGAAATCTTCAGTGTGATGGATTAACACAATAGACTCAGGAATGGACTCGCCATATTAACAACTCAGGAAGATGGCACAAGATTAGGCAATATTTTGTTGTGTTATGCGTGAGCTCTCCAGGAGTGGAAGCTAGCTTGAGGGCAACTAGCAACATCTTTGTTTTTTCTGACTTGTTTTTGTATTGCAAGCCTTGTTAAACCTTTTTTTCTTCTACCTTCACTTAACTCCAGTGTCTAACTTGAAGTAAGTAGTATCAATAAGGCAATCGGTAAACTCATCACAGTTTTCATATGAGTTACCCAATTATGTCCATTTTTAATAGTGGTGTATCTACATTGTATGTTATATTCACTAACATCTGTTATTTGGTTTTAGTTTTTACATGAACACACATTTGTCGTCTTTTATTTAATTAGCTTTAACTGACTATTGCTCTGATTATTCTCTCTGGTTGCCTGAAGGTCATACTTGAGAAAGAGTTAATAGAAATAATATTTCTTGAGTTCTCATATGCACATAACATTGTCTGCACCTTAGTGCTTTAAAGGTTTTAGTTTAACCTAAAATAATTGGCTCATGTTTTTCTTTTCTTCAGTTGTCTTCTACCATACAATGTTGCTGTCAAACTTTGATGACAGCCTGAGTTTTCTTATTTGTAAAAGTGCTTTGGTGATTTGCTTTGCTGCTTGGTTTGCTTTCCCTTCTTTTAACTTTGAAACTTGACTAGACTATGTCTTCTAGGTAATTCTAGCTACTTTTCCCGGGTACGTGATGTGCTTTTAATATGCACACCTTTTTAATTTTTTTTTAAGTAAAGTGTTACTCAATTTTAAATTTTACTATATATATGTGTCCTGTTGTTTTTCTTTTTCTTCTTGGTGAATCCAGTAAATGGCAGATCTTTTTTTCTTGAGGTCTGTATTTGCAACTTTCTTCCAATTCCATTTTACCTGTTTCATTTTTTAAAACACAGCCATTTTTAAATTCTTCCTTTTTATCTCTTAATTCTCTTACAGCGTCGTGCATTGTGTTTGTGTTACTCCTGGTTTTTCTGCCATTCAAAAATGATTAATTCCAAGACTGAGAAAAGAAAATTACTTATTCGTCATTTTAGTATCTCCATTTATTTTCATAATTTCCAAGCGGATTTTCAAAAATTGACTTGAGTTTTAATCTGTTGTGTAGGCAAGTCTGTCATGCTTGCTTTGTAGGGATGTTAATTGTCTCTTTTTCTTTTTTATATTTATCATAACTTTACCAGAGATTCAAATGCTAATACATTGTTGTATTTTTAATTTTTGACATGCAATTAAGTTTTCTCAAATTCTGAGAGTAGTAGGTTTTATAGTATCTTTTCTAATATCATAATTTAAAAACTCTATTCTGTGGTTTTCCTAATGGGTTGAACATATACATAGCCTCACATTCAAATTTATTCTGACCCTGTTCTCTAAGTTTGTCTGTGATTATTCCAGTAATGCACAATTTGGTTTTATTTCCAGAATTTATTCTTAATTTAGACTTCGTGATGGAAGTTACCTTTTGGAGATTGATAGAGCCCAGACTGCTCCAAGCCTGTTCCACTTAACCACAAACCCCTGCCCTTCCCAGTGCCTTGGAATACAATACCAAAACGCACCTGTTGCTGTCAAGTTAATCCTGACTCATTGTGAGACTCTATGGCACAGAGTAAAATGGCCCCATACAGTTTCCAAGGAGTGGTTAGGGCATTGGAACTGCTGACTTTGTGGTTAGCAGCTGAGTGCTTAACCACTGTACCACCAGGGAATATAATATGTTCTTCCAATTACGGCTATTTTTAGTGAGTGCCTGTTGGCTATTTTGGATGTGTTAAATGTCTTGTTGTTTACGCTTTTCCAACACTGTGCTGGTACCATGAGTACCTTGTGGCATTTCATGGTTTGCTACCCCACCGTGGCATTATTAATTTGTGTCTTAGCTTTCTTTTACAACAGTTGTGTGCTACATAACTCAACAGCTTAAAGCAACAGCTGTCTCTCAGTGTTGTGGGTTAGAAGTTCCATAGTTGTAGCTGAATCTTCTGGTCACAAGGCTAGGATGAAGATGCTGGCTGGTCCACATTGTCACTTGTAGTCTGTACAAGGAACAGATCTGTTTCCAGACTTCTTGTTAGCAGAATTGCTTGGGGATGTGTAGTTCTTAGCTGCTTAATTCTTCAAAGCCAGCAGAAATAAAATTTGCCCTATTTAGAGTCTCTAATTTCAGGAAACAGTTTGGACCCTCTCTATAGATAATTCACAGCATGGTCCTTGGGTTGCACCAGGACAAGAAGAGAGGGGCTTTTCTGAATATGCCCAGTCCCTCTTTGAAGGGCTCTTATTTGATTAAGCTAGGTCTACCCATGATAATCTCCCTTTTTATTAACTCATGTGAACTGATGTGGAACCTTAATTACAGCAACAAAATATCTTCATCGTTAGTGTAACACTTAATTATCATCTTTGATTACATATTGATATTCTCCTCTGTTCATAGGTTTCTCTCCCTGTCCAAGGGGGGGCAAGCAAGAATATTGGTGGCCATCTCAAAAATCTGCCTATCACATTTTGTCACTAGGTTTGATGTGGATTTTGTTCTTTGATTTTTCATATTACTAAACTGGTTGTTAGCTTTTTAAGGAGAAACCCATAAACTCTACCACTGTCATCTTTTCCTAAAATCCTAGAGTTAAATTTTTATGTTAAGTCAATTTAACAGGAAATAATATAATAATAACGACCACCACCAACAACAACAATGACAGCATCGTAGGTGTGCTCTTACGTCATCAAAGTCTAGGTACTCAGGCCCTCACCACTTCATTTTGAAGTTGTGTTCCCTGCAGATTTATGTTATTCTCCCAAGATCCTCTTGTAGAAACGTGCTTATGCCTCTATATAGCAGCTAACACATTTTATTATATGTTTCCTTTGACCAGCAGTATCCAAAGTAGAGCTTATGTGTACCCAAGGAGAAATGTAAGAAGCAAATAGATATTAGAATTTCTTGAAATTATTTTATCTCATAATTTTAATTTCTATTTTTGAGTATATGTTTTAATATATGTATATAATATTAACAAAATAGAATATACATGGCATTTTAAATTAAAATATATTTTAATATTTGAAATCATAGAAACCAGTAAATCCATTGTCGTATGGTTGATTTTAATTCATAGCCACTCTTGAGGACAGAATAGAACTGCCCAGTAGGGTTTCCAAGGCTATACTCTGTACAAAAGCAGAAGGCCACACCTTTCTTCCCTAGAGCAGCTGGTGAGTCAGTCTTCCTTTTGGTCAGCAGCCAAATGTTTAACCACTGTGCCACCAGTGTAATATTTTACATATATTTGTTACCATTGAGTTGGTTTTGTTTCGTAGTGACCTTATAGAACTGTCCCATAGGGTTTCCGATGAGCTACTGGTAGATTCAAACTGCCAGTCTTTTGGTTAATGGGTATAGCTCTCAAACACTGCACCATCAGAGATCGATGTTATTTATTTGTATATACTAATTTGCATCTGTTTGGGGCACATGGTGAAACATTTTTTAACACATGAGCTACATGAAGAAAACATTCGAAAAACCACTTTGTAGATAGTGAGCTACTTTAAGAGATTTTATGTATTTATAGCTGGAAGAGTATAATAAAGATAAGATGTTTTGCTATGAACAAACATGTATTATTATTTATCTCTGCTAACCCTGGTGACATAGTGATTAAGTGCTACATCTGCTAATCAGAAGGTCAGTAGTTTGAATCTGCTCCTTGGAAACTGTGGAGCAGTTCTGTGGCCTATAGGGTTGCTATAAGTCAGAATCTACTCGATGGCAATGGGTTTGTTTGTTTGTTTTTACAGTATTTTCATAACAGTTTCACCTTATTTCATCAGCTTTATCAAACCAGTTCTGCTAGGAATTGTTTTTAATATGTACAAAAATCATAGAACAATATTTTTATGTTATACATTTATCTTTGTTAAATTATGGGGTGAGTATTAAGAAGAAATTTTCCTAAAGTATCTGTTGAAATGTAGAGCTTGTACTTTCCTAGTTACATTGTGGTCTCTAAACCATTAAGAACCAAATTTAATAATTCCTTTTGCACACGATCTTCAGGCCTCTTTAAAATTCAGAGACACACAATCTAATTGGTAGTTGTGCTTATCAAGTTGAAATTAGAACTGATTATGTGTTAATATCATTTGTTCAATTTCTTTTTTTTTGGGCTTCAATATTTGCTTAGCAATCAAACTACTTGAAATTGTGAGTTATGTCAGCAAAAAGGACTAAAAAGATTTTTTTAAATTAATTATTCACAATGATCTTTAGTAATTTTGCTATCAAACAAAGGCTAGCTGCTAACATGTTATATCTTATCACCCAAAAGGAAAGAAAAACAATAGTGTCGAGATGATTCAGACCCTATAAGACAGAATAGAGCTGTCTGACAGGGTTTCCCAAGAAGTGGCTAGTATATTTGAACTGTTGATCTTTTGTTTAGCAGTGGAACACTTAACTGCTGCTCCCAGATCTATGTGCAGCTGTGCAAGCCCTACACAAACAAATAAACAACAGTTGCCATGAAGTCGATTCAGTCACAACGTGACCCTCTGTGTGCAGAGTGACTGCATTCCGTAACATTGTCAAGGCTGTTTCAGAAGCAGTTCACCAGGTCATTCTTTTGAAACTTCTCTGAGTGGCTTGAACTGTGAGCCTTTTGCTTAGTAGTTTAACATTTAACCATTGCATAACCCAGGGACTCCTGTACTGGCCTATGTGTGTCCCTCTGGCTGCCAGGAAATCCTCTTTTTTTTCCTTCTCCGGAGTAAAGGATTTAAAGGCAACATCAACGAGATTTTTTGATTTTATATTATGATTTTGTAACGATTACATTTAATCCAGGAGCCCTTGCACTGCAGTAAATAAGTGCTGAGTTGTTAGCTAAAACATTAGCAGTTCAAATCCATACAGTGACTCCATGGGAGAAAATAACAGGTGATCTGTTCCTGTAAAGATTATAGCCTAGGAAACCCCATCAGGAACTCCTGCCCGGTCCTATAGGCTCACTGTGGGTACACATCCACTGAAGAGCATACAACTACTGTAATATCCAATCTACTTTAAATAGGAAAAAAAATTGTTTCAAAAAATAAAGGAATTTAATACAAATCATTGGAATTACAAATATGTACTACAAGCCAAATAAGTATCTCTGCATTAACATGGCTATTGCTGTTAGATGTCATCCAGTCATTGTTGACTCATAGCAACTCTGTGTACTGTAAGAGAAGCACTGCCTGGTCCCGTGCCATCCTCACAACCATTGCTGTATTCCAGCTGTTCTCGCAACCACGGTGACAATCTATTTTGTTGGAGATTTTTCTCTTTTTTTAGCTGATCCTCTGTCTTGTCAAGCATGATGTTCTTCTTCAGAGATTGGTCTCTTCTAATAACACGTCCAAAGTATGTGAGATTAAGTGTCACTATCTTTGCTTCCGTATGTATTTCTAAGACAGACGAGTTTGTTCTTCTGACAGTCCATTGTGTATTCTGTATTCTTCTCCCACACCATGATTCAGAGGCATCAGTTTTTCTTTGGTCTTCTTTATTCACTGCCCAGATTTGCATTCAGTCTTCTTAATTCATTGTCCTCTTTCACATGCATATGAAGCAAATGAAAACACCTTGACTTGGGTCAGGTACACTTTAGTCCTCAAAGTGACATCTTTATTTAACACTTTAAAGAACTCTTTTGCAGTAGATTTGCTCAACATAGCATGTCATTTGATTTGATTTGCATGGTTATTGATTATGGATCTAAGTAAAATGAAATCTTTGCAATCACAGTCTTTGTTGTGATTCTACTTATTTATAAACATATGAACTCTTTCCTAAAGGACTGTCGTTTCCTTAAAGTCAGAATCAGATTTTACTTTCTTTAATTCCTCAAAAGATGTAGATTTTTAATGAACAGGTGATGCCACTCACCCGTGCTTCGTAGGGTTTTTGATGTGGGATGATTTCCAAAAATCACAAAGAGTTGCGTTAGTACTATTTTTCTTCCTAACATCTTGCTTGTTTTATTTTTATCAGTTTTATTCACTTGCATGTGTTTAAATGAATAAATCAATTATTGTCTCTTTAGCAAATAGCAAATCTTTGTGATGTGAATTGGCTCCTCCTTCCAAATTACCTGTGAACAAAAAGGCTTTGCAGATATCTGGAAAACATTTGAAGTGTACAGCCAGATTCAAATGATAGGAATGAAACAGTCATTCAGTGAGAGAAGGTATGGCCTTAGGGCTGCAAAACAAGGTAGTTGACATCAAGCTGCATGCCCCAGGCTGAGTGAGCCTTGTCCCCACTCTGATAAAGAGGTTAAAAACAAGCAGGCAAAAAAATGAAAGCAGCTCTCCACTAACCCAGGGGAGCAGTTTAGAAACTAGAGTATGTTGAAGATCTTGAAAGAAGAAAAATTCATCACCAATAATTAAAATGTCAGGCTTAAAAAAATGCAGCGATGTGGTTTCTATTGTATGCTAGCAGTGTGGTAAAAGAAACACAGTCTAAAATTAATATACAGTTTTCTCCAGAACAAACTGGAATACAAACTCAACTGTACAAATACATTTCAGGTCTTTGCTTGCATTGTATCTTCTAACATCTCTGGCCAATGCAGGTCACGTGGCCATTCCCCAAGCCAGCTAACCAAGAGCCCACATCAAGGGTTGTAGATATATGATGGTGTAATTCCTGTTGGAAAGATTGGGAATAATTCGGTCAACCAACAGATGAGCAATCTTATAGGAAGCAGGAAAGGACAGAAAGATAAAAAAAAAATGTATGGAGGAAACAATATATGTAAAGTTATATAAACAAATCCAAATCTTCAGTAATTGAAATAAATGTAATTAGATAAAATTAGTTAAATAATATGTTTTCGTCATGAAAAAATAAAAATCCTATAATATGCTTTTTAGAGAAGATTTATACAAATTCCACACAATGCTTAAAATCAGATATACAGAACAGTAAGACCTGTTGCATGATTTAAAAAGGAATCTAATAAAAGCGTCTCCATTTATGTGGTAGATGCAGTCTACAGATGTTAAAATATCTAATGGTACTTAAAAGTTTGGGGTAAGACATTTTTCTGGAAAACAGCTCTCCGTAAATTAGCTTCTCAAATTAGAAATGTAGCTAAATTATCCTTTTAAATTTGTTCTACTTTACTCGCCGTATCTCATTCGTTACTACGTAACAGCAGAGCATATTTCCCATTGGTAGCTGGTTTGTTTTCAATAATGTTTTGAAATGATGTTGAACTGAGAAGCTCAACATTCCACAAGATAAGTAAATTCAGAGAAGGTAAAAACCTTCGAGATTGAATTGGATAGATTTCATGAGGCTTATGATCTAAACTCATGAATTTGACTAATGGATAAATTCTCAGCCCTTCATTCAAAGCACATTTATCATTTTGTTTGGCATTCTAATCAGCTCAATTCTCTAAGCTCCTGGCTGGTAGCAAATGAAATCACTGAATTAAGTTAGAAAGAAAATTGTATATGTATCTTAGATAAACAGAAAGTAGACAAAATATATATATGAAAACCCTGGTAGCATAGTGATTAAGAATTACAGCTGCTAACTAAAAAAGTCAGCAGTTGGAATCCACCAGACACTTAATGGAAGTTGTTCGAGGCGGTTATACCCTGTCCTATTATAGGGGTGGCCATGAGCAGGAATAGATTGAATGACAGCAGGTTTATTTATGTATCTCTATGTGCTTTGTTGTGTACTTTTTATATTCCCACATTGGAAGACATGTATGAATTCGAGTTTGAAAAACCAGAAAACCAAACTCGCTGCTGTAGAGTCAGTTCCAACTCATAGTGACCCTCTAGGACAGAGGAGCACCTGGTGGATGTGAAATGCTGACTTTTTGGTTAGCAGACAGTACTTAACAACTGTGCCACCAGGTTTTCAGTAATTTGAGTTGAGGTAAATAAATTACAGTGGATAGGGCTGTTACAAATCTGAATTGACACAAAGGTACACAACAACAGCAGCATCTCTACAATGGAATTATAATAGAACTTCAAAGATACAGTTAGTGAAGAAAGGGCTAACACACAGAGATACACTGTAAGGATATAGTTCAAATTGTTTTCAGTGGCTGGTGTCATTTTTAGGAGACAGCTTTAGGAGGAAGGGACAGCTGACAAAAGAAAGAGATAAAGTGTTGTTCAAGCAGGGAGAAGGAGCATTACTTTTCTTTTTCTATTATATCTGTATTTTTCAAAATCTTATAGCAGATCTTTTGTCATGAGAAAAAATTAAGAAAGAAAAACTGGGAAGTGAAATACTAGAGACTGGCCATACCAAGCATGTTTTATGAATAAGGTGATGCAGGAAGCACAATAATTAAATGAGAATGCTATGTTTCAAGTAGCTTCCAATAAAAGAGGGAAGTCATTTGTAGCTGTATTCATTTATGCATATCCTGTATTTTTACAAAAAGAAGAGGACAGCCACTGACAGAAACATCTACTAGAATTCAAAAGTGAAGATAAGAAGAAAAGGGATAAACAAGTTTAAATAAATAAAGCTAAGGTGAACTTATTTGTGAAATTCATATCCTGAAATTATAGCATTTTGCTAAAATGAGGCACAGATTTGCTTGTAAGATTTCTAGCAGCCAAAACAGATAAAGCAGCATGACTCATGATGTCTATTGCATTAAAAAAAAAATCTGGTTTGGAGAAGCTGTAGAAGTTATTTTTGCATAGGTCTAAGGGCAGAGTGGATAACTGCTGAAGCTTCTTTCAAATCTCACTCAGATGCTAAAATTAACTGTAGAAGGGCTCTGTTCTAAAATTAAGATTAAAAGCTAGGTTGATTAAAGGCAAACAATCTGAAAAGTTACTCATAGGGTGTACTTGAATCCTCAAGCATAAATGGAACATCAGTGTGTTTCATGAAGAATCATACATAACAATTTATTTTGATATTGTAGGATTTTGTCTTTGTAATAACTCATGTTTAGCTTACTACCCATACTATTTATGTGTGAAGGACACAAATGGAAATTATTCATAATTTTCACTTACCACATAGTATTAATTTTAAGAGAAATAGAAAGTATTCATTGAATCCAGACCTAGTTGTTTGTTATCCTTGTTAGAACCTTGCATAGTGATACACTTTATTACTCTATACTTTATTATATAGATTCTTATTGCCACACACACACGCAAAGATGAGATTCATTTACCATCAGTAGGAACTTTTATTTCTATCAGTGACAAGATGATATTTATGATTGTAAACTCATATTCAAAACATTTACTTGCACAGTAAACAAAAGCCATTTTAAATCTATTTTATTACTTTAAACAAATCATGTAAATCAGTCCTCAGGTGTATGTTGTGACTCTAGTCTGGAGTCAGCATGGTGCTAGGGACTGTGGGAAAAGAGGCAGAAAAGGAGAGATGTATGAAGTGGTACCCTGCACTGGTAAAGCTTATGTACAGGGCAAAGATTTTCCAAAATCACTGTATGTTCTTTGGAGTAGTTGAGCATTGAGTTGGCACCTTGTCAATCACAAAAATAACTGATATCTACATAGGGCTTTAGCATTATAGAACACTTCTATGTTTGATCCTCCAAAATTCATCAAATTTCATCTTATTTTCAAGACTCCTGGTACAGATAATAAATGATAACCATGAATTGTGTCCCAGACATATTCTTCTATATACTCTGTCATTTAATCCTTATTAAAAATAAAGTTTAGGAAGCTGAGACGCAGGCAGAGTCATCCAACAAATTGTAGAGCTGAAATTTAAAGTGAGTTTTGCTCTCTTCCAAGTTCAGTGAATTCTCCTGCTTATATTCTGTAGTTGCTAGGACTCCCTCAGCAATGTGTCTTGTTCAAGCTTGGGTCCTTTTAGCTGGTTGGGAACTTCTGGAAAGAGTGCTTGAATTCAGGGGAAGCTCAAATGTCCACCCACAGTCAAAATCTTCTAGAAAGATATTTAGAAGCTGGAACCTGGAAGTCCTTATCTTTAAAATAGAGTTATATAGATTTCAAAGATAAAGAATAAAGAAGCCTAATGCTGTTGCTGCACCTTGAATGGACTTCAAATACTGGTGCTTACCCCACTGTATTTCTCATCTGTGTGGTTTGCTTAAATTAGCCAATAAAATCTCTTCCTTCAGAGCTTAATCTAGGATGAATTTTGTTTATTTGTAACTGAAAGAACTTTGACCAACAGAGACTGGCAGGCTTAAAGTAATACAATAGGTCTAAAAATGGCTTCTGTTTACTGCACATCTAAAACATTTTGAGTTACATTCTATCATGATGTCTTCACAGCTTAAGACCAATGGTTTAAAAAAACCATCAATAATAGTCTTTTGAAAACTGTTGAGTGTCAGCTGATAAAGCATTCTCTTATTTTTAGAATGGCAGTAAAATTATTTTCAAATGATAATTATAGAGGTTAAAGTCTTTGTTTAAAGACCAAAATAATATGGAATTAAAACAATGGTTGGTAACAATTTTAAGTTGATACATAAAAATGATATTTTTGAATAAAATATAGAGTCCTAGTACACAAATTCAGTATTCCATAAATGAAATAAAATCCTTTGTTTTTGTTGTTCTTCTAATCTGATAAACATAGCTAGAGCACTTGAAACCAGTAAGATCATTGACATCAGTAGCACATTCTGGGCATTTTACAGTGACAAGTGAGAACAGTAATAGAATTATGATGGTACATATGAGATCTGACCTTTAAGTTCATGAACTCATCCTAGAAAAAGTGCTACATACGTCATTGCTGAATATCACTATGATCACCTTCGAAGTATTCCTCTTGAAAAGCTATGCACCAATACCGGTGCCTAGTCCACCCTTCAAAGCAATTTTGGAACTCTTTCTGTAGAATCAGAGCTGTAGTTATATTATCCTTGATGTCCTGAATTTCATCAAAATATCTTCCTTTCAATATTTCCTTTATCTTTGGGAAAAGAAAAAATTCATTAGGGAGGCCAAGTCAGGTAAGGAAGTAGAGTGTTCCAATACAGTTATTTGTTTACTGGCTAAAAACTCCCTCACAGACAGTGCTGTGTAAACTGGTGCATTGCCGTGATGCGAGAGCCAAGAGTTGTTGACAAAATTTCAGGTCGTTATCATCTAACTTTTTCATGCAGCCTTTCAGCACTTCGAAATGGTAAACTTGGTTAACAATTTGTCTAGTTGGTACAAATTCGTAATGAACAGTCCCTCTGATAAGAAGAGAGGTTAGCAACATCATTTTGACTCTTTACTTGGACTGACAGAACTTTTTTGGTATGGAGTATTGGCTGACTTCCATTGTGCACTTGGATGCGTTGTTTCAGGGCCATGTTGGTACACCCAAGTCTAATCGCCAGTGATAACATGGCCCAAACATCGTCTTGCCTCTGCAGGAGGTCTTGGCAAACCTCAACGCTGCTTTTGGTCATCAGTGAGCTCCTCTGGGACCATTTTTGTACACACCTTTCTCATGCCGGGACTTTCAGAGAAGATTTTCCTGTTTCTCTACCACTGGTTACTTTGTCCGCTCTGCTTCTTGCAGTTAGTCAGTGATGATGATTTTGACACACAATTAGACAAATGTTTTCATCAGTTCTTTTGCCCTCTCTTCATCAGTGATGCTTTCTCTCTTCTTAGAAAAATATTTGATCTATTTGTATACTGCCCTTTTCCTAATGACTTTATCCCCGTAAACTTGAACTGATATGTCCCAGATCTCACTTCCTCTCTTGCTGAGTTTATAATAAGCTCTAATTCAAGCTCTGAGTTTCTGATTATGGCACACAAAAACATGCAACAATAATAATGAATGCCACTCAGCAAGACAGCACCACACATTGACATGAACAGAGCTGTGAGACACTGATATACCAAGGTTATGAAACCTCACTGAGTTATTCATGCAGTGCTGGCAATATATGTGCATGCTGGCAAGTTCACTGACTTGTCAGACCTCGTACAGACACACACACACAGAGACACACACAGAGACACACACAGAGAGACACACACGCAGAGAGACACACACACACAGACACACACACAGAGACACAGAGAGACACAGACACACACACAGAGACACACACACACAGAGACACACAGACACAGACACACAGACACACACACAGACACACACACACACAGAGACACACACACACGAGGGCTAACAGTTGTGAACTGATCCCAGAAAAAGTGCTACATCCTACATGGCTGAATATCACTATGTTATTCACTACATCACTGAATATCACCTGTGAAGTACTCTCTCTGAAGCTATACACCGATGCCAGCACCTAGTCCACCCTTCAAAGCAAATTGGGAACTCTTTTTCTGGAATGGCCATCAGAGCTGTTGTCATAGTGCCCTTGATGGACTGAATGTCATCAAAATGTCTTCCTTTCAATACTTCCTTTGTCCTGGGGTAAAGAAAAAAGTCACTGGGAGCTGGGTCGGGTGAGTAAGGAGGGTGTTCCGAAACAGACATTTATTTACTGGCTATAAACTTCCCCATAGACAACTAAATGATTAAGTTTGTAAACTTGCCACCGTGCCACTGTGTGCAGTGGTCATTCCAGTAAGAGTTCCAAAATTGCTTTGAAGGTTGTACTAGGTGCTGGCACTGGTGATTAGCTTCCTAAGGAGAGTATTTTGAAGGTGACCATAGTGATATTCAGCAATGAAATATGTAACACGTAGAACAATGAAGTTCACAGACTTGTCAGCCCTCAGGTGTGTGTGCGTGAAAGTTTCCTTGTTTCTGTTGTTAGCTACTATCAAATCAAGCCGCAACCCATGGTGACCCCATCTGCAGCAGAATCACACCGCGATCCTATTCAAAGCTGAGTCACCTGCGTGGAAGGTAGAAATTTTATCATACAGTGACTGCTGCTCTCTCATTAGTTTCCTAAGGCTGCTGGAATAAAGTACCGCAAATCAGGAGGTTTCTGTGTGCAGATATTTATTGTCTCACAATTGTGGCACCCTTCTCATTCCACAGAGATCAGTGGATTTCAGTTCACAGAATGGTCTGTGCCTGTGACCCCTCCATATCCTTTCAAATTCAAATTGAGCAAGACTAACTGTGAACAGGAAAGAAAGGACTGGAAGCTTTGAGTGAAAGAAAAGTGCTCATGGATTAATTTTGTTTGTAATTCCTTTGAAGTGATTATTTGGTTTTGTAAGTAATAGAACCTCCAAATCAAAGCGAGAAAGATATCTGCTGTCAGTCTCTCTCTTTGGTGACGGTATCTGTGCTTCTCTTGTGAGATTTATGCTTTTATTCTGACACCTACCAGTATAAGAGGATATGATCTGTAACTGCACTGTCCAGCCTGGCAACCACTAGCCATAGTTCCCCAATGGCACTAGTCACAGTTCACCTACTCGGTAGCCGTGTGTTGCAGTTACTACCATATTAGACAAGATAGATATAGAACAGTTATATGAGTGCAAGAGGTTTTATTGACCTTGTTTCACTGTATAGTTCTTTCTCCCTGCATCATCTATAGGACAGGTCTTTACACACAGTAGGTCTTCCAGGCTTGTTTGTTGAAAACAAAGCGTCCTTGTGTTGCGGCCAGTGTAACACTCAAAATGTTCAAAAACTGTATTTAAGAATAAAATCCAGAATTGTAGGTCTTGCACTCATGATTGTAAGAGCCTGGTTTCCACCTGCGTTTCTGGGCCTACAATTAGAGCTCGCTTTGCCGCTTCATCAAAACTCATGTGCTAGACAAATGTCAACTATGTCACGTATCTTCCTGACTCTAAATCTTAGAACTGAACGTTTGTCAACCTGAGTACCTTCCTCCCTCAGCCTCATTTCTGTCATAGTATTTTCCCTACACTAAATTTAATTGGAAAAGCTGCCACCTCCATAAATATAGCCAAGAGTGGTGTTCATGCCTTAGCGGAACTTCTGGATTTCTCTTCTCCAATAGACGCCTGGCAGTTATTTATGACCACACTGCACATCACACTAATTTATGTGTGTACCATATTTCTTTCAGTCACCAACACGGAATTGAGTTCGTATACTAGAAAATGCCAAGCACAGTGATTGATAAATAATAAGAGGTCAATAAATATTTATTGAAAGTCTGAGGTTGTACACTGCAGGTGGGCAAATGTTCTCCACCTTGCCTATTAGGATATAAAAGCTTCTACCAAGAATACATTCCTGCTAAAAGTGACATCATCTTATAAAATATTTCTTATACAAGTATTATATAATAAATAATAGATTGTAAGTAATAGAATTGTAAGAAATCGGATGGAATTTGAAATAGACTCCCAACCTTTTTTTTTTTAGTGTTAACTTTCTCCTTGTTTTGTCAAGTATGTGATAGATGATAGTTTTCTAATTGTCAAAGAGGAAAACATTTTCTATTCATGCAGAGACAGAACTTAAGTCTCTTCATATTCTAATATTCAAAGGCCCTTTTTTTTTTACTTTCACTGATACAGGGTCGCCATGAGTCAGATCCGACTCGACGGCACTTGGCTTTTGGCTGATACATAAACTTTGAATTGATCCCACTCAGCCATATGCCAATTTGGGGGTCCTTTCTCAGGCTGCTGGGACTGTGTCTGGCCACCAGCCCCTGAATGAATGAATTTTTTAAATAGTAAATTAATTTAAATAGTTAAAAAAAATTTTAAGTTGTTAATAAATCACTGCAAGTAGTAAAGGAAGACAAAGGTATAGAACATGAGTTTCGTTGCAGATAATTCGGAAGTAATTCAGAGATGATAAATATAAGTATATTGAAAAGAAGCCATGATAAGTATCTGGATCTAGGCCTATATCTGTCAACTAAAACTACCAAAAAATGGGTATTTGGCAATTGCTGTAGCAGTCTTTATCTTTCCATAAAAATAAGTGTAATATTTTCAAGGAAAACTTTCGGGCTTCTGTATTTTTTTTTTTTTTAAAAAAACTTGTTACCATTCTTATGTAGATCTGTCACTCTCCTGGACGTCAGCTCACTAGTACCCATAACCAGTTTTTAATAGACTGATCTATGAGGCATTAGGACAGTACTGATAGTCAGTACAAAGAATATCTTCATTTCTTTCATCCTCAGGTCTATTTAATTTTTTCCATTCTAAATTATTACTCACCTTAGAAATTAACAAGTTCTTAACCTGCTGATGTATCTTTGTAAGTGGGTAGGGCAGTCAGGTCATTTTAAGGGGTAACTTCTATTATCATGTCTATTGAAGGGAAATATCTATTATAGGGAAAAGTTTTAAACTCATGTATGGTCACAGATTTATATGTGTTAGACAGCTGGCCACACCTTCTTCAGCTGTTTCCCCCCTGTTCCTTGTCAGTGACCCCATCACCCGGTAGAGAGACTAAAAAGTCTGATATTCCCATCCTCCATGGCAGGCATGCATGTTTCTGTCTGGGGGATTCTAGAAAGCTTTTTTTTTCTTTTTCCTTTTATTGTGATTAAAGTGAAACATTCTTCTACTCGTACCTTTGTATGTGGTGGGGTGAATGGGGCCACCATCTTATGACTGAAAGAAGGACCTGAAGAGAAAAGCCATCGTCCTGAGGATGGGGGAGCAGAAGAACTGGAAGTGTTAGGGTCTTTGGTGGCAGCAATGTACTGTAAAGTAGTCCTAATAACATGATGGTTAAGAGCTCGGATGCTAACAAGAAGGTTGACAGTTTGGAAACACCAGCTGCTGCATGGGAAAAAGATGTGGCAGGCTGTGTCCTTAAAGATTTAAAGGCTTGGAAATCCTATGGGTCAGTTTAGCTGTGTCCTACAGGGCTGCTCTGCAGCAGAATGTACTGGATGGCAAAAGGTTTAGATCTGTAGCTTGATGTACTGTTGTACTTACCAACCTAGGAACCCATATACTTTCACATTTCTTGTTATGGGGGGTAGTAATGCCCTATTAGTCAAGCCAATTTTAGTCACCTCTGCTACTTGCAACTCCAAAGCTTTCTGAGTAAAACAAACCAAATCCATGTTTGGCAACAAAAAAACTGCACAGGGCACAGCACTTCTAATTTGCTAGACTCTGGGTTCATTCTTATGTACTGGATCTTTGTGCTTTGATTCTGCTCTCCTGGCTGAGTGTAGGTTAGTTATCTGCCCTCTGACACAATTCCTGTCTGGTTTAGATCTCTTTAGAACTAATGCTTGTTGTGTCTACTAGGATTCTTTCTTTCTCCCGCATAATAACTAGGTAAGACTTTAAAAAAGTGAAACCAGTTTAAATACAAAGAAAATCTGTGTTCGAATTTGTGCAACTGAAGCATGATTTTACTTAATAATGTACTGGTATATTTATTTATTTATTTATTTATGTGATTGATAGTTTATAATCCAGGTCACTTTGCCATATAAAACCCCAAGCACCCACCTCTCTGCAGCTGTATCTGCTCTCTTTACCCTGGGGCAGCACACTCTTCTTTTCCACTCTTTACTTCCAGACTTGTCCCCTTCTCTCCACAGTCTTCTCCATTTGCCCCCTCCCCTCCACTTGTCCTCTCCTCTCTCCTTTCTCCTCTCCCCTCGACACAGAAACTAGTAGGACAGCCTCACATATCTATTAAACCATAAAGTACCTACACCAGCTTTGCTGGATGTCTGACAGATGTGAGAATAAGATTTGCTATGGTCACTTTTGCTGTAAAGGGTAGCATTTTAGGAGGGTCTTCACTTATAATAACAAATCTAAGGTGAGAGTTAGCTTGGAGTAATGTCATGTCCAAATGTGTATCATATCAACATACTAAAATTCTGTTTCTACTATATGATGGATGCATGATTTTGGCAAACCATCCTGCTTCTTTGGTCCAGCTGCAATCATATCAAATTGCTACTACTCAGAGAATATTACTTTGAAAAGTAAATGAGATGCTGTATTTAAAGCACTGGTTCATTGCCAGGCACAGTAGATACTGAATTTATAGTATATCAGCTCTTCAGAGCTCCCTGAAAATAATATTGAGGCAGAGGATTTTAGCTACATTACTGACTGCTGATTTTATTTATTCCTTGTTCGTAGGCTATTAGACTCTACATGTGTCTTACCATTGATCACAAGAGGTCCTTTGGGAGAAAGTGTTTAAATCCATGCCTTGTAAGGCAAACCATAAGATAATGTCACAGCAATTGATGCTACTGTGGGAATGTAGAGATCTTATTGGTCAAATAAAAAATCAGACATGCCTGGTTGAATGCTTGGTTTGAAACTTCAGAACGTTGTCTGGGTCAGGTGTAGAAATAAGTGGTAAAGTCAGACAAATATGATCTAGAGTCTGTGATACTGGAATTTATGTGATGTGTTGTCACTTGCCAAAGAGAAAATAAGAAGCACTGCTAGACAGTGTGTGACATACTGTTTGAATAAGTAAAGGGCAGCATATTTAATAATAGCATGGTTAATTATAACTTATCTAATTTTCAGAAATGTTTTTGCAACTCTTTGTTTTATACTATTATAGTCAATCAGAGACATTTTTTTCCCTTCCTTTGCAACCTCAGCTTTAGTTTCACTGTTGTGAGTCGTGAAGCTGCTCCACAGGGTTTTTCCGACTGTAATCTTCATAGAAGCAGCTCTGCAGGGCTTTTTCCTGTGGAGCCATTGGGTGGGTCTGAACTGCCAGCCATCTGATTAGCAATTAAGGGTCTCGACCACTGCGCTGCTCAAAAAACTACATCATTGGAGGGAGGCAGGGAGAAGAATGGAAATACTATCCTTAAACAAAATTGTGTTCTTTAGCAAAGCATAGCATGAAAATTAAATGGACATAATACTTCTAATATAGTTATAAAATCTCTGAAACTTGCTACTAGAGGACTTGAATTTATTTTTTTCTTTTTCTTTTTTTTTAAATTATGACTGAGTGAAAATGTACATTCCCATATAAATTTACATGCCCACCTATATGCAGCTTCCACTGCTCTCCCTGCCCGGTGACAGCACACTATTCCTCTCTGCTCCATGTATGTCTCATCCTCCCAACAGCCTCCTTTCCCCTCCTCTCCACCCACTCCCCTTCCTCCAGTCAGAGGTCAGCAGGATGACATCCTATAGATGTACAGAACCGTAAGTGCATTGAATATGTGGTCACTCTGCATCACCAAGTGCAATCCATTCGTGTCTGAAGAGTGGGCCTTCGTTATGATTTATGGGCAAGGGCAGCATCAGGGCCAGGGGCCATGCTCCCAGGGGAACCCTGAAGCTGCTGGAGCATCAGTTGTAGTTTTTTAGTGGAGATCTCAGGGTGCACCCTTTTTTATTCTTATGTTGCCAGTGAGACTCAACTTAGTGAGCTCCATTGCGGCTATCACTGGTGGTGGCCGGAAGAACCATCTAGTTCTTCTGGTGCAAAGTCTATGTAGGCACCCACTCATGTGAGTCTCTCTATCTTCTGGGTTGTCTTTACCCCATGTCCTTTTGGTGGAGGACTTGAATTTAGATATATACTGTATCTCTTACCAGCTGAGCAATCTTGGGAATATGTATAATCTATGAAACCCATTGCTGCCAAGCTGATTCTGACTCATAGTGATCATGCAGGGTAGAACTGCCCCAGGTTTCCAAGGAGCTCCTTGTGGGTTCAGACTGCTAACCTTTTGATTAACAGCCCTAGCACTTAACCGCTACACCACTGATGTCTTGGTTGCGTGGTGTATAAGAGCTCAGCTGTTAGACAGAATGTGGGCAGTTTCAGTGTGCCTGCCTCTCTTTGGTAACTCCGTGGAGCAGTTCTACCCTGTCCTTTAGGGTCACTGTGAGTTGGAATTGACTCAGCACCAAAGGGATAACTTAGATAGACCAGTATACTTGAAATGAAGACTCTGCAAAGTGTATTAAATGATTACATATGTGAAAATACCTACTTGTGCAATATCTGGCGCAAAGTAGACATACAACAGATGTTTGCTGAATTGGAATGTGTTATTTCTCTATCTAGTGATTGCCTCCACTCACTCTATTTTCCCCATCGTTGTAGAGACTCAGAATATTTACTTGAAGAAAAATGTGTTAGTATTACAGTGTCTATAATTTCTTTTACTTTGCCATGTAAACAAACTAATATCAAGGGTAAAAAAAAAATGATGGACTTTGTTTCATTATTTTTCCCTCCTTCTTCCATGCATTTTGTCTTTATGACTCCCTACCTCTCTCACATTGAATATTTCTCCGTAATTCTCAGCTTTGAACTACTTCCCCAGTACATCTATTTATCTTGCACACTAAGGAAACTGTTTAGAATGAATACTAATCAGGGAGTAAATATACCTCTTCCAGTAAAGCATTTTGCAACCCAGGATACAATGCTGTGAGAATACAGATGGCATGAGCGCTGTGAGGTATTATTACTTCTGTGAATTGGTGTATGCTGCATAAGGTATGCAGCCCGATGATAAAGCTGGAAAATTTAAATAAGTATTTCTGCCATAGATTTTCCAAAGGAGAATACATCTCTGCTAATGCAAAAGATTACAAAGCAATTCCTGTTGCTAGTCTAGGATTCTGCAATGTTGGAATCATGCCTGGAACTAAGGCATTGGAAGGATCACAGGAGATTATGGCCTAAATGAATTATTGTCTTTTTATTGGAAAACTCAATGAAAAATCAGTTTTACTTGAACTTTAAAGGAGGTGGAGAATAGCAGGAGTTCAAATGGCCTTCATAAAGTTTATACCTTCTTATGATTCATTCATGTATTTAGAAAGTTATTCTCCCTCCAATATTCTTTCAACTCGACAGCACTTGGCTGGCTGGCTTCTTCCTATTTTTGTAACGGTATACATTCAGATTTCAGCTAACACATTTTCTCTAGCCAATCTTGTAATGTGTGTGTTTTATATATTAATGTATACAAATTGATGATTACCCTGAATAATATTAATAGTACATATAATTTAAAGAAATTGCCAGAAATGTGTATTATAAATTTATTACCGCCACCAACACAATTAAGAAAAATATTTTAATGATATTATATGATATTCCTGGCACTATACCCTGGTGGCATAATGGTTAAGTGCTACATCTGCTAACCAAGAAATCAGCAGTTCAGATCCAGCAAGCGCTTCTTGGAAACTCTATGGCATAGTTCTACTCTGACCTATAGGGTCACTATGAATTGGAATTGACTCGACAGCAGTGGCTTTGGCTTTTTTGGCTTTTTATATCAGTTAGAAAGTGCTTTTGACACCATAGTTAGCCTCTTGACTCCAGACTTAAAGGTCAGCAGTTTGAACCCAGCAGCTGCTCTTTGGGTGAAAGATGTGGGAGTCTACTTCCGTAAAGACTTATAGCCTTGGATGCCCTGTGGGACAATTTTACTCTGCCCTATACGTTTGCTATGATTCAGGATCGAAGCTATGGAAGTAGGGTTTGGTTATTTTCTGTATCAGTTATATTGTCATGCCAGGATTTTAACATTTCTAGATATGACAAAAATAATTACGCTTTCTGTAGAGAAAGTAGGATTTTTTTCCTCTGATTCACAATTATTGTCTAATTACTATTTTAATCTTTAGAACACGTGTTTAATGGTTTGTGTAAGCATAAATACATGTAGTTAAATTGTGTTAGAGCACAACCACCATTCTCTTTGGGCCACTTCTAATCAGCACAGTGAATTAGAGCCATAATACCCAGCCCCAAACTCATTGCCGTCTGGTTGATTCTGACTTACAGTGAACCTACAGGAGACAATACAACTGTTCCCTGGGACTTCCAAGGCTGTGTAAGTGTTTGCAGAAGCACATTGCCACATCTTTCTTCCACGTATAGGTTGGTAGGTTCATGGGTTCCAACTACCAATCTCTGGTCAGCAGCTGAGTGCTTTTTAGCCTTAATAAAAAAGCAAACTAAACCTATCACCATCAAGTTGATTTCAACTTCTTAATAGTGACCTGTCAAAACAGGAGGAAACCTGTACAAATTTCAAAGTCACTCCTTAAGCTTTAAAAGAAGTAGTGTTCTTGTGGTTACATATACATACAGACACCTATAATTATATATAATATATAACGTGCATGGAAACCCTGGTGGTGTAGTGGTCAAATGCTACAGCTGTTAACCCAGTAGTCGGCAGCTCAAGTCAACTAGGTGTTCCTTGGAAACTCTGTGGGGCACAGGATCACTGTGAGATGGAATCAACTCGATGACAACAGATATATATGCATGAACATGTTATATGTATATGCAATGCATATATTTTGTATATGTACACATATACACCATGTGTATATACCATGTGTATTTATCCTCTAGTACCAAGTTCAGTACACTTAGTGTATCAATATGAGTTATTACTGTTTGCTTTAATGCTCTTCAGTTAAGAATGCTTTACTTAACATTAAAAGAATAGAATAATATTAGAACATGAGGTTTTTTCCCGAGCTAAAGATGTTTTCTGTTTAGTAGGCACATTTGGACTTAATCAACTTTCTGATGTTTGAACTTCCGGAAGCTCTTCCACATTCCAAAGCAGGGTACCCACGGAAGCATGGGTACGATTACCACATGGTTTAGGAGCCTCCACTTGACTGTGCAATCAGGTTTTCAATTCATTCTGAAGCAGCATCTGCCTCACAGCTGAAAACCATTAAACTTCAACAACAACATTTCTCCTTCTCAATCGCTGACTTTTTCCAAGCAAGTAAGAGGTTTAACTCTTACCTTTTGGCAAATTACTCAATAAATGAGTAACTGAGTGATTGTTCTCCTTAAAATGTAGTGTCTAGTGACTCTCTTTAGCCTAAACAAAGCAGTATCAACATCTAAAGTACTTAACATTGCATTTTGACTTATGATTCCTGAAATGTGCATTATTTTACAGAACAAGTTTTCTATTGAAATTTTCTGTCTAAATTTATGATCTAAAAAATCATGATATATTCTGTAGGAAAGGCATGTTATTGTTTTATTTTATCTGGTTGTAGGTTAACATGGAAAATGATCAAAGACATTTAACAACAATTCAGTCACAGTCCTTTGTTTGCTGAGTGAGCACATCTGCTATGTTAAAGGCATATTGTCACATATGGTTTGCATTAGGAGAACAAAATGTTAATTCAAAAAAACATCGAGAAACATGAGAAAACTCCCAATTTGTTTCTGTTTAAAAAAATATTTTGGTTTCACCTCCAGTAAGACAAGACTTCTTTGTAATGATGCACATGACAGCATTTTTACTATTAAGTCATGATTATCTGCTGATGATTCTGGCTGAGTGAATAGTTTCCAGCACTAAAATGTGTTTATGTCTTTCCAATGCATTTATAATTTTTTTTAAAAGCTTATTTTTGTTTGGGCTGCTTGCCATTATAATCTCCAGTATTAACATCGGAGTTGAAAAGATAGTGTTTTTAATAGTATGTTTCACTGTATACTTAGTATAGAAGATCAGTGGAAAATTTACATGTTAACTTTTTTCTCAGCTTCTCTGTTAGAGATTTCTGTTAGAGTATGCTAAGAGAAAAACAGATACATACACTACATACTATATATATATATATTTCAATTCAATTCAAATACATTAAAGTACTAGGTTTCTATGTATGATAGAAATGTCATTCACTCTTCTCACTGCTGTCAAATCGATTTCAACCTGTAGCCACCATAGGACTCATATTAACTCATAGGACAGAGTGCCACATGAAGTTTCCAAGGCTGTAAATCTTTACAGAAGTGGGTTGCCACATCTTTTTCCCATAGAGAAACTGGTGGGTTCAGTCTGCTGACCTTCTGGTTTGTAGCCGAGCGATTTAACCATCACACAGTGAGAGTGCCTTTATCTGTCGTTAACATACAGTCAGTTAAAGTTTTCAGTTAAAAGCAGGGATATATAAACTTTAACTTGGATATGAAGTATCATGTTTACAGAATATTTCTCTAGTTGAAGAAGTAAACTTTTGAAAATAAAGGTGTGTCTAACTAGAATAAATGAATAATTCTGAGAGTTTGGTATTTTGGATTAGTAAACATAAACACACTGCAATATTTAATACTTTTTCATGTGTACACTTGGCTTTAGAAATAGAAGAAGGCTTGGGATTCACCAGTCTTGCTTTTACCAGACAACAGACTTGTTACTTCTTGTCTGGTTGTCACTAATTCTAAGAGATTATGCTTTTGCGACTGTTCTTTTTATGTGTTGAGAATAATGAGAAGAAAGCAAGCAGCAGATCAGAAGCAAGTGCGTGTGTTAGTAGATGAATCACAGAACCAGGAGGCTTCTCCCCTCAAGGTCACTGGTCTGAAAGCAGAACGGGCCTACAGGGATTCTGCCTGACAGCAGGTTTAAGTTACAGAAATGCAAAAGAAGGAGATGACTCAGATGACACGGTTCAAGTCTCCTTCTCAGATTTGGAAAATGTCAAAGATTGTAAGGGGACTGTGTTTTTTCCAGACTTATTTATGACCTTTTCAAAACTATATAATTTAATGATGTTTTTTCTCTTTTTATCTTTTTCATAGTCTCACAATGCAAGACTTCACAGAGCTTTATTCTTGTATTTTCTATCATGAATGTACTAAATATTCTGGTTACATGTTTTTCAAAATAACAAACACTAGATCCTTTGTCCTATCCTCATTCCTAATACTGTGATGCTCTGCCATCCTCACTTAAAAATCGCAAATCCAAAGTCATTTGCACTGTCATTGTGGTCATTTTATTTTTGGTTATATAAACATCATTTTAAAATATTTTATTCATTGATTGGAATGGCATATTTCAAAAGCAGTAAATAAATCTGTGAAATTAGAGATTACAGCATAACGTCATTTAAGTAGCATAACCAGGGAAAAAACAAACAAACCTACTGCAGTTGAATTGACCCTGAATCACAATGACCCTGCATGTTATAGATTAGAACCACTCTATTGGGTTTTCTAGGCTGTAATCTTTACAGAAGCTCTGCAGTGGTTCTGAGTAGGTTGAAACTGTCAAACTTCAGTTTACTGGACAAACCATTTGCACCGACAGGGACAGTAACACAAAATATATCAAATTTACTTTTGTGAAGGACTGTCTATAAAAAACATAAAGTTAAAACCACATGTTGCATAAAGATATGCTTGCTTGTTTGTTTCAAGACATACTCATTACTGTCTTCCATTAATTGAATTGTAATAACTATTTGTATTGATATTAAAATTAGACAACTCAAAGAATATTAACTGGTACCTGTTCTTTTAATATTGTATCTCAAATACTTTTGTATGTGACATTTATAAAATGGACGAAATTAAAAAATATTGCTATATTTAGAAGTGGAATTATTTATAAACATTAAATTACTGTTCTCTAAAATGATTTCACCCTAAAATATTTACTCTCCTAGATTTTCTGACACCTTTAGTTCTTAAAGAAGCCTTTGGGTGGTACGAATAGTTAGATTGTTTCTAACTAAAAGGTTGAATGTTGGAGTCCACTGGGACAAAAAGACCTGGCAATCTACTTCGGAGAATTCAGCCACAGTTCAGTACTGACATACCTGTGGTCACCTTAAATCACAATTGACTCCATAGCAGCTGGTTAGTACAGTCCTTCGAGGAACTGTTTATGTCACCATCTTGATAGGAATGCACTAAATCTATTCTGTTAGAATTCCACAGATAAGTAGGTTACTAGACGTGACTTAATACTCTTTTCTCTTAAATCTTTGGCAGGTGTGGGGGAGCAGAAGCCAGATGTGAGCACTGGCATAAATATTCACTCCAAAAGCCATGGTACTTGGGGTGTCTGAGTCTTCTTTTGCTTTATCCTGAACAAGAGCCAAACAATAACACTTCTTGACATACTTCAAGACATAAGAGAACAAGAGCATGTGATTGTTTGACTTTAAATAACTTACTCTAAGAAAAAGCTTACTCTTAGTTAGCTTGATATCACTTCAGCTGGTGTCCAGCCCAAGTAGAAAAAAAGAAAATTGTTTCATTAAGTGGGATGGAGATCAGAAGTATAAAAGGAAATAAGTGCGTGTTTCAAAGTCTCCTGTGCAAAAAGATCTTCAAGTTGGAGTTATGAAGTTTGCCATTTATAGATACAAATACCTGGGGCACCCTCTGACTTTCCATATTTAGTCTGTGTCTTAGTTGTCTAATGCTGCTATAACAGATATACAACAAAAAGGTGGGTTTAACAAACAGAAGTTTACTCTCGTACAGTCTAGGAGGCTAGGTATCCATATTCAGGGCACCAGCTCCAGGGGACAGCTCTGGAGAAACCTCTTTGTCATCACTGCTCCTCTGGTCTAGGAGCTTCTCAGTGCAGATGCTGTGAGTCCAGAGAACTCACTGATTCCTTGTCTTTCTTGCTTAGTGGTAGTGAGGCCCTTCTCCTCTCACTGACTTCTTTCTTTTATGTCTCCAGAGAGTAAGACACAACCTGATCCTATAGATTGACTCATGCCTCATTCACATTACTGCCTCTAATCTGGCCTCATCAACTACAGGTTAGGATTCACAACGCATAGAAAAGTTACAGCAGATCACAAATGGAGGAGGGCCGCACAATACTGGAATCATGACCAGTTTGACAGACATTTTGGGAGGACACATTTGGTCCATAAGAGCATGTGGCCTATTATCTTACTTTCTTTGCTCTTGGTAGCTTCAGATGCCAGTGTACTCCTGGTCCCCCAGGTCAGATCTGCTCACTCCAAATGACCCTTCATGGTCAAAGTGGTCTTACTGAAATTATACAACAGGATGAATGGGTGAAGAAAATGAGGCAGTCTAAAATTTCAAAGCTGTGGAAACAGAGTATAAGAATAATTAGTAATTTTGGCCGTGGATCCTCATTTCTGTCGTTGTTCTCATTATGCATACCCACAAACCAAACTTGTTGCTTCCAAGTCAATTTTAACTTCTAAGGGAACCTGTAGGAGATAGTAAACCTTCCCCATGGGATTTCTAAAACTGTCATCTTTGCAGAAGGAAACTACCATACCTTTCTTCCACTGAGTGGCTGGTGCTTTCAAACCACCAACGCTTAGGTGAGCAGCCGAGCACTTTAAACCCTGTAGCACCGAGGCATCCTCATATTAAGCATAAAACAACAACAACAAAAACAAACAAAAAAACTGTTGACCTTGAGTTGATGCCAACTCATAGCAACCCTGTAGGAAAGTAGAAGTGACCCATAACATTTCCAATGAACCATTGGTGGATTTGAACTGCTGGCCTTTTGTCTGGCAGTCCAGCTCTTCACCACTATGCCAAGGCACTGCATCATCACAGCTTCCACGTTAAGCATAAAATCAAAACAACAAAACCAAAAAACAAACCTCTTGCCCTCAAGTTGATTCTGACTCATAGTGCCTCTCTAGGACAGAGCACAACTGCCCCATAGGGTTTCCAAGGAGTCCCTGGTGAATCTGAACTGCTCACATTTTGATTAGCTGCTGTAGCTCTTAACCACTACGTTAAGCTTAGACCAAACTTAAAATCAAATCCATTGCCATCCAGTGGATTTCCACCCAGATGATAGGGGATCTAAAATGTATCTTTTATCTCTTGGAGAGGAAGAGAGAAGGGGAGACAGAATAATAATGTAAAATCATTAAAAGGGTTTTTTCCTGAAGCTGACTTCCAATGCAGCAGTACTGGTAAAAGACTGAAAAGACAAAGGTATTTAAGTACCCCTGTCTTCCCTTCTCTTCCCTCCCCCTTATCCTACGCTTTCTTCTCTTTTCCTTATATACCTCTTCATCTTCCTCACTGAGTGCT
Organism: Heterohyrax brucei; assembly: GCA_028571685.1. NCBI lineage: Eukaryota > Metazoa > Chordata > Mammalia > Hyracoidea > Procaviidae > Heterohyrax > Heterohyrax brucei. The sequence continues at coordinate 96,261,581 of CM053146.1, forward strand.
GATGAGCTACTTAACTGAGAAAATGCCTTCAAGTAGAGGAAAAACAATCCTATTTTTCCTACCACCAAAGATATCAAACCACTGTGATTTTTTTTTTTGTTTCCTCTAATTCAGTGGTATCTTCTGATTAAATGAATCAGTTGTGAAATGTTTGTGTCTCTTCATGCTTCTTAAAGGAATTTGATCCAGCATTTATTCTCTCTCTTTTCTGCCCCTTCACTTTTTTCATGTTCACTGAATTTTCCCACTAGCATAAATACACATGCAATAACTTTCAACAACAACAACGAAAGTCTATTTCTTGAGTCTGTGTCTTCCTTCAGTTGCCACTGCATTTGTTCCTGGATTTTATTTTACCTTAATAGTGCTCTTTTTCTTCAGTCTAATTTATACATTTGATATGCATTTGACTTTAGTTATCATTTGTCTATTGAAACACACCTCTTTGTTGGTCATATCACCTATAAGCTCTTCAAACATTATTTTCTATTCTTACCATATCTTCTAGTTCCATAATGTTAAATGCAGTCACTCAGCAACTCCACTTAAGATAGCCAAGTGCCATTGAGTCAGATCCGACTGTAAGATAGCTAATGGATATCTCCAAACTATCATATGCAAAACAGAGGTTTTGAATTCTCTTTCAGACTTCACTTTTCCATCAGTATCTCTTCAGTAAAACCGCTGTATTATTCACTCAGCTTAAAAGAAAGAAAAATATAGTTGTATTTGCTTTCTTTCTTTTAATCTTGATAGCCGTTCACCAGTTTAGAACTGTCAACCCTCTCTTTGAAATATAAACCAAACAGAACTGCAAAGGGTCTGAAGATGATGAAGTAAAATAAAAGAAGCAAAATTTCAAGACATTTGATGGCAAGGGAGAAAGCTGTAGCTCTAATGATTTTCAAGAATCAAATTCTCAGGAAATGAAAACTAGACTGAACTAGAACAAAACAAAGGTGTATAGGCAAGGAAGACGTTTCTGTAAGAGGAAATGGGAGCAATCAATATAGGTAAAGAGATTGAATGACCACTACATGTTTGGATTTAAATCTTCAAGTGGGAAGTTATCATTGCCAGTTTGACCAGTGAAAACAGAAAAACAAAACAAAGCAACACACGAGGATATAAAAACAGGCTGGCATCAATCTTTTTAGTAGGGTAGGGTATAAGTTTATCTGCCTGGAATGAGACTTGTGACTTGACAAGAGCGAAATTTCTTGAAACAGCTGCTATGAGATACCAAAGAATGATGAATAAAAGAAATGCCGAGTAGCAAGCAGACCCTAGTCTAGATATCTGTTAAGTTCTCCTAACTCAACTGAGTGTCTGAAAGCAGGCATACTTCATCAAATTGCTTATTAATTTATTAATTGGTGTTATTTCAATAGATTTCAAGGAGAAATATAACTTATCTTAGAGAAACTTGATTGTTACTGCCATTATTGGCTTTTTATAAATGATTTCTTTGATGAAAATGTACATTGTCATTATTTGTATAGTTATTTGTAGTCCTGTGCAATATGTGGGTAATTGGATTACGTACTTACAAGTTTTCCTTATGTTGAAAATACATCCAAAACAGTGGAAGATTTATATTCTTTGATTGTAATGTCTTTCTACAGTCTTCAGGAATAAATGTATGTCTTTGTGCATCAGTAAAATGTAAACTATTTTAGAAAACTTAATTTGTTAATTTCCATTTAACAACTTTTTTAGTCATTAACAGATATTTACTAAAGATGTGTACTAGATACTGGAGAAATAGATTAAAAAATAAAGAAAATAAGACATTTAGTTTTTTGGAACACCATTCTGCAATTCATTTGAGGGAGTGGTGTGGATGGTAAATGAAAACATTCATTAGCACTTGAAAATGAGAGGGCTAGCACCACATGAGTGAATATTTTGAAAGGCAAATTTGCAAATTAGTTCTGGAAAATTTGCTGGAGTTAGTTCGCAAAAATCCTTCTGAATATGATAAAAATGGATTGTTAAATAAAAAACAAATCAAGACTTAGATCTGTAGTCATTATTTAGAAGGATTATTGCAATAAGGAGAGGGGACCTATTGCAGTAGTGAGAATATGCTAACTTTAAGATCAATAAGAGCCTCAAAGTTTAGGCAAAAAAGGGCTTTTAATTTTTTTTGTTGTTTTTTAAGGGAAGAATGAACCAGTTTGAAAGAATAGGTTGTGAGGATGTAGGATGAGTGGAGGTGGCCTGTTTCGATAATACACCAGAGAGTGTTTTATCCTGAGTAGTTCTATTTTCAGAGGTATCATTGAGAAAGAGTTGTATGCTAATTTAGGCAAGGGTGGGTTCAAATTTCAGGAACTTGGGGGAAAGAGAAAAGCTTACCTACATTTTCGTCAAGTCAAGGTAGCAAGTATTTTGTCCAGATTGGTCTTTGGGCACAAAGAGTACAGCTAATCATTTATAAAGCAAAGAATAGGAATTTAGAAGAGCTGAAACTCTGGTGGCATAGTGGTTAAAGGCTACAGGTGCTAACCAAAAGGTCAGCAGTTCAAATCCACTAGGCTTTCCTTGGAAACTCTGTGGGATGGTTCCACTCTCTCTGATAGGGTGATTATGAGTCAGAATCAACTTGGCAATGTCTTTTTTTTTTTTTTTTTGATGTCTGGCCTTACCATGGGTGAGCAAGCAGGTATCTGTGAGTAACTAAGTTATGTAGGGAAGAATGTTTCTTTACAGTAAGCATTTCCAGAATATAAAAACACAAAGGAGTGGAAGAACTTCTTTAACCCTCAGTCTTTCCCAGGATCACAGGACTCAGGCAAATTTCAGCATTGTCAGGATGATGAAAAACAGTGAGATTTTTGAGGTGCAATGTTTCGGCAGCTGTGCAGGAAAGAATGTTAGAAAATCCAAAGGAAGACAATTAGCAAAATTAAGATTGTCATAGTCTCAATGAAGTTCAAAAATAAGATCTACATGATTTTAGTGGCAGAGACAGAGTATGATGTCAACAGGAAGGAAAGCATGATTTTTCAGGGTGGATATCCGAGAGCTCTGTTTTGGAGGATTGACTTTCCGTCTCTTTTTCTTTCCTCCTCTCTGTGGTGAAACTGTGGACGTTGTTGTGAGATATTCTGGACTTTAAGTGAAAAGATATGAGAAGTTTCCTTGGAGCTTTTAAGTTACCTTAAAAGCTGATGAAAAGAATAACCTTTTTCACTCTCAAACAAAACTGTCTTTAGAGAAAAAAGGAAAAACTCTATAAAATGACTAAAATGATGCCTATGCACATTGTTAGAATTTAAGGTTAAAGTAAAAAAAATACCACTGTAAAATCAGCTTAGATAAAAACAAGAGATTTAAATGAGTATATTCTTTCAAGTGAAACTCCTTAATAAAAGATACAAACTATGAAACAGAAATAAAAATTAATGCTTATGTGGTTGCTGTGCCTGTAGAGATCAACAGAACTTTAAAACAATATACATTTTATAATAGTTTTGCTTAAAAAAATCCATAAAGTTATTGAGTCTTAGACTTTAGTAGCATTAATCAAGCATTCAGGCTGTTATTCTGGTCTTTCAAGGGAATTCATACATTTTTGCCAAAGAAAATGTTACCTCACTAATTAAATTTCATAAAGTTATCTCTCACAGATAGAATATGGATACCAAAGTGTTTGGTGAAATGACGGAAACAGCAGGCATGAGAAGATACTGTGCTGATACGAGCAATCAACATAAAGAGGAAAGCAAGCATACTGTTAGGATAAAAGTTAGCATAAGTTGGAAAAAGTATCAAACAGTACTTCAAAAAAGTCAATCTCAAGTTCAAAAAGAAGTTAAACCTAGGTTAGTTTTAGGTCTACATATAAGGAAGTGATTTTTATTCTGTTCATTTGTAATTTTGCAATTTACAGATTTTTTTAAAATTTGTTTTTAGGAATGCTTAGCAATTTATTTCCAGATGATTCTCATTTTACAGTAACTGACTTCCCATTGAGAACACAACGTTATGCAGGAAACCTAAGAAGTGAAATTGTTACTTGATCATTGAGTTGGTGGAGTTATAATGAAAACTTTCAGTATCAAATTATTGAAACGAATTATTTAGCTCAGAATCTTAGAGAAACTCTAGAGATTAAAGGAGTGTATTAGGATACTCACAGGAAAGAAATTGCAGATTGAAAATGCCGTTATAGCACCTTTAGTGAGACTTTTACTCTTTTGGTCCCTAACAGAACCTACGTATATACTTATCCTAGGGTACTGAGTGGTAGCCCAAGCTGAGACAGTGAGAGCAAGGGGGTTTCTTACATTACTCAGGTCCCCTACTGAATTTTGTGATATTCCTACGTGACTTTAATTACTGACTAGGTACTTATTTCATAGTCCTTAGAGTGTTTACAGTTGTGGAAATGACTTTTGAACACTTGTTATTTGATTCCTCTTACAGCAGAAAGTGTTGTAAGAATAAAGTGGTTTAATTTTCATATCTTCCAGTGTTAATAAGGACAGGCTGTACATGACCATATTTCCTTTGGGATTCATCGTAGCAGTTACTTAACTTCGTTCTTTGCTTTAGAGGAACTTTGTTGCACAAACCTGGTATTTTTTGGACATTGGACGTTAAGTTTTTCTCATATGTAAGCCATTTTGAAAGTCACCCTCATTACCAGCTGTCCAACATGGCTCGTGTTGGATTATCTTGCACCCCTAGTCAATGGTGCTGCAGAATAAGCTAGACGAAAGACTTAGTGAGGGATAGTTGGTGGTTTCTTCAAGGCTGTTGAGCAAATCTGTTGCCAAAGACCCCATAAAATGTTCTAGAAGCAAAAGTAAAGTTCAAGGAATAAGATGCACCTGACCCAAGTTATCGTGGTTTCAACTGCCTCCTGTGCATGCAAAAGCTGGGTAATAAATAAGGAAGACTAAAGAAGAATTGATGCCTTTGCATTATGGTGTTGGTGAAGAATATTGAATATACCACGGACTGCCAAAAGAGTGAACAAGTTTGTCTTGGGATAAGTACAGTCAGAATGCTCCTTAGAAGCAAGGATGGCAAAACTTCATCAAAGATATTTGGAGATGTTATCAAGAGAGATCAGTCCCCAGTGAAGGACACGATGCTTGGTAAAGTAGAGAGTTAGTAAAAAAGAGAAATTCAGTCAATGAGGTGGATTGACACGGCTGCAAAAATGGGCTTATGCATAACAAGGATCATGAGGCTGGGGCAGGACAAGGCGGTGTTTCACTCTGTTGTATGTAGGGTTGCTGAGAGTGGGAACCAACTTGATGGCATGTAATAGTAATGTGCCTAAGAGTTTTATACTCGTAACCAATAAGCTGTGCACCTGCGCTGCTCTTCTTCTTGAAATGTTTTCCCCTCTCACCTTTAGCCTTTGAAACAAACACGTTCTCTCTGACAGTTTCTCCTGGGATGAAATAGTCAATTGATACTTCATCTTCTGTCTTTTGATAATTCCCGGTAGCTGTCTGTTTACTAATGCTTGCTTCAGCCTATAGCCCATTCTCCTTTAATTCTTAAAAGTTCTGTGTTCTTTGAAAACAGAGACCATGTCACATTTATTTTTGCTTCCCCACTCCTAGTATAATGCATAGCATATAACATGGTCTTAAAGTAGATCTAATAAGAGAGCAAAGAATTTTTAACATGTGTGTGCTATGAGATGAAGGTCAGCACACACTGTCTTCCAAAAAGATAGTAGCATGATAATTTATTATATCATACATCAGAGTTTCAGAAAACATTAATGTTGCTATTTCAAAGTACTTAGAAATTCCTAGTATTTTTAACTCATGGAAACCCTGGTGACATAGCAGATAATATACTACAGCTGCTAACGAAAGAGTAGGCAGTTTGAATCTGCCAGGCACTCCTTGGAAATGCTATGGACAGTTCTACTCTGTCCTATAGGGTCTCTATGAGTTGGAATCTATTTGATGGCAATGGGTTTGGTTTTAGGTTTTAACACATACCACATGGCTTCCCCATCTGGCAATCTGGAATTTTTCAGTTGTGTTTAGTTTTCTTGGCTATATTCAGATAGTATTGCTATATACAAGCAATAATTCTTGCAAATTACAGTCATAAAACAAAAGAAAGACGACTATCATAGGTGTTTTGCAACTGAGATAGGCAGCAAATCTTCTCAACAAAAAATAATTATATCAGGAAGAGTGTCAAAAATGAGCTAAATTCTCTTAAGAGAATAAAATATGCAGTGAAGTTCCAACTGTGAGTCACTACTTTAGAGTAATTAGCAGCCTGGTGGAGTTCATATGTGGTCTAAATTTGTGTGACATCTTTTCATAATTACTTTGGAGAATTATGTATTAAAAACAAAATAAAAGCGTAAAAAATATATCTCGTGCCCAGTCACAGGAATAGCTTTTTTTCTGCTTCACCTCGTTTATCTTTCTGTATATAACTACACTGAATGATTGAACTTCATTATCATAGCACTGTATCTGATCTCTCAATGAACGACAGGATTTTAAAGTGAATTATGACTTATGTTTATCATAACTATATTTTCATTATTTTGCTGTTTTTTCATTTAATCTTGAAAGATTTCCAGGAAAATCTAATTTCAAAAGTTTTCATATGAGTAAAAGAGAAATCTAGAACCAGTTGTTTTATAGATTTTAATATTCATTCCATATCTTCTTCCTTTAGTCATAATGAAATTTCATAAATTCTTTATTTTTAGATATCTTCGTTAATTTTTTTCTCATTATAGATTGTATTATTTTTGCTTCTTTGCATGCCTGATAATACATATACATAAAAACAAACCCAAACCCACAGCTGTAGAGTTGATTTTGACTCATAGCAACCCTGTAGGTCAGAGTAGAACTGCCCCATGGAGTTTCCAAGGAATGCCTAGCTGGCCTCTTGGTTTTCAGCTGTAGCACTTTACCACTATGCCACCACGGTTTCCATACGTATACATAATATATACATATACATATACATGTATGTGTGTGTGTATATATATACACATGTATATATACATATACATGTATATATGGATATACATGTGTGTATATATATACGTATGGAACTGTCTGTATGTCTGTATATATCTATATCTATATAAAATGCCGTAATCTATAACTTTTACATGGTTTGATGCTGGATATTTTTATATTTCTTAGAATATACTTGAGGATTGTTCTCAGAGACAGTTAGGTAACTTGGAAACAGTTTAATTTTTTGAATCCTATTTCTAAGTGCTGTTGGTGGGGGCAGGGAAGCATTTCATTTTAGAATTAATTTTCCTCACTAATAAACATTTTACAATAAGTAATGGTCATATAAATAATTAAAGCCCATTAATGCTTCTTTAAAAATCATTTAAAAGCCTAAAATAGCAATATTCAAAAGCTGGTATTTTTTTATGACTCTATTTTATGGAACAATTAGTAAGAAAATATTGTGTAAAGTATATTTTTAGTATATATGATGTTAATAATTTGGGTATTTTAATTCATACTATGTATTCTCTACCTGTCTTATATTAATGATATATATAATGAGAAGATTAATACAATATAAGGCAAATAATAGGATGATATTATTGTGTCATTATGTAAGTCTACAGAATAGTATCTCAGTGATACTGTTTTATAATTCAGTTAAATGTTTTAATCTTTGTCAGTAGGAACACAAGGACACAGATATCAGTAGTTTAACCACAGTAATGACTTTGTTGAAAAAGATCAATTTAACAGCTGTGCTTTTATTGACAGGTAGATTTATGGAGAGTAGAATGACAAAGATAAATGATATCCTCTCAAATTAAAGGAGAGTATTAAAGTCATCTATAGAATTGATCAGCAGAGTTAAATTTATAGTTTGTGGATTTAAAGTTTCACATGGTATTTATGGTTTAGTTACTAAATGGTCATTTTCTTTTTTCATTTAGTAATTCTAGTATATTTATAGGCTGCATATACATTTAATAAAGAAAAACTATTAATTTAACATTTGGAATACCATCTGTTTATTCTACTTAAAAAATGGAATGCTGTAAGTTTTTTCTATCGTTATATAAATCTGAATGTGGTACTAAGAAAACATACTTTTAATTTACTGCTTTAAATCGAAATGGGTCATGGATTTCAATAATTGAACATAAAAGCCTGTAAAGCTGAGTAAGTTAGTTGTAAACTTGAAGAATAGACCTGTATTGTAATTATTATTTTCAGAAGCTGTATAAAGAAGGAAAGATGCCTAATGTCAGGATAACAAAAAATATAAAGGTGAAATAATTGAAACCTTATAATTGGTAAGGATTCATTCCTTGAATTCCACAAATACTGACTCAATGGCACTTGGCTGGCTAGCTTAGTATTTATGAAGTAATATTTCCATTGCTGGAGACGTAGCCATAAACAAAACAGGTCAACAACAACAACAAAAGAAAGGCATACTGTCTTAGAGCATGTTGGGTACTTATAAAATAAGCAGGATAAATACATATACTTTATACTAATTTTAGTTGCCATTGAGTTGATTCTGAGTCACAGTGACTGTCTGAGCAACACGAAGAAATGTTGGTCAATCCTGCATCATACTCACGTTTCCTAGCATGTTGAGTTCATCATAGCTCTTGGGTCTAAGGTCTCCTGGGCTCTTATTGAACCTTTACTTTCACCAAACATGATGTTGTTCTCTAGCAATTGATCCCCCCTGATGAAGTGCCCCAGACAAGGGAATCAGACAGTGTTCAGATGTAATCCAGAGTTTTCTTTGACTGATTTCTGGAAACAGATTTCTGAGTCTTTCTCCCTAGTCTGCCTTATTTTGCAATTTCCACTGAAATCTATAAATCTTGGGTGGTGCTGTTAGTATTTGAAATACCAGTGGGAAGGTTTCCAGCATCATAGCAACATGCAAGCTACCACAGTCTGACAAACTGACAGACAATAGCACCTGCATGTGTGTGTTTACATAATTATATCCTTATAAATATGTTGGTATAATATATAGCATACATATCATGTATAAATATAAAATGTATTTTGCAAATCTACAAGGTCTACCAACTAAGTTTGTGAACTCATCCTAGAAAAAGAGCTACGTACCTCAGTGGCCATCAGAGCTGTCACTGTATTACCTTTGATGTCCTGAATGTCATCAAAATGCCTTCCTTTCAATATTAACTTTATTTTCCAGTAAAGAAAAAAAGTCATTGGGAGGCCAGATTAGGGGAGAAGAGAGAGTGTTCCAATACAGCTATTTGTTTACTGGTTAAAAACTCCTTCAAAGACAACTGAACAATTAAGTTTGCGAACTTGCCAACATGCCACCATGTACAATGGCCATTCCAGAAGAGTGCCAAAATAACTTTGAAGGGTGGACTAGGTGCTGGCATTGGTGCATAGCTTCCCAAAGGAGTATATTGAAGGTGGCTATATTGATAGTCAGCAATGAGGTCTGTAGCACTTAGAACAATGAAGTTCACGGATTTAATTGTCAGGCCTTGTATGTACGTGTGCGCACTCACACTCATATCAGTGACAGCATAAAGATAAAACAGGTAAAAGAGGAGGAAGAACTACTATGAGGAAGGTCTTTTAGTTTTTTATAAGGAAGACTTCCTCAGCAGGACTCACTGAACGTGTAATAATTGAGAAAATACCTAAATGGTCAGAGCAGAAGAGCACTCTAGACTGAGAAACACCAAGTGTAAAGGTTACTAAGGGCGAGATTTATCAGGAGTATTTGTTGAACAGCAAGGCGATCAATGTGTCTAGACTTTACTAAATAATAGAGAAGATGACAGGCAGAGGATTGGGCTGAAGCAGAGGTAATATAGAGCCTTATCACTAATTTTGAGAATTTTGAGTTTATACTGAGTGAGATGAGAATGAATTGAAAGATAGTAGTCACATGCATGACATCACTGACTTTTAAATGCTGAATTGAAATTAATCTTATGGCGGATACAACCAAACCAAAACTAGAGCCACTGCCGTCAAGTTGATTTTGATTCACAGTGACTCTACGGGACAGAGTAGAACTGCCCCATGGGGTTTCCAAGTCTGCAGTCTTTACAGAAGCCGACTTCCACATCTGTCTTCCATGGATATGGGTGTGAGAAAAAGAGAAATATTAAGGATATCTCTAAGCAGCTGGGGTTTTAAAGAAAGGCAGTGGAAAGGTTGTTTGGCATACCCATCATTAGATGTGGAAAGTCAAATATATAAACATGTGCTGGAGAGAGTCTGGACTTAAGGTATAAATAAGTGATTAATTAGCATACAATGGTATTTAAAGCTATAAGACTGAATTAAATAAACAGAAAAGAGTAGAATATGAGTTTTAGACCCAGAGCTTGCCAAATAGAGATCAAGGTAGTAAAAATTTGCCTGTAAAGGACACAGAAATATTCACTAGAGTGGTAAGAGGATGACTGGAGGTTATGGTATCCTGAAAGATACATTGTAATTTTTTTTCTTTAAGAAGTGACCAGTGTACCTATATTACTGACAAGTTGAAGAGGATTAATGTAAGTTTGACTATCGAATCATGCAAATCAAATGCCATAGTAGACATGGTTAAGAACTGTTTTGATGAAGTGGAGTAGAAGTGGGCTTTGTAAGGATCCCAAAGGCAAACGTGGAACAATGAATACACACAGCTCTTTCAAGCAGCCTTATTTAAAGGGTAAAAAAGAAATAGGACTTGGTTAATGTGTGTACAAATAAGAGAAAAAGAAATCTAATGCCTAAAAGCAAAAGTTAGATAGTTTCAGCTAGCTGAGTACACGTGGTTGAAAGAGTGTGATACATAATTCATTTTCTAATTGTTTTATTTTCTCAGTGAATTGGTAGCATGGTCAGTGTCTGAAAGCGGGACTAGGAGGAGTGTTCAAAATTTGATTGTGGGAGGTTTAACTGAAGATTCTAGAAGTGTGTCCCTTGAACCAGCAGCATCAGGGTAACCTGAGAATATATTAGAAATACAAATTATCTTGTCCTACCCTAGAACATTTACATCAGAAATTCTGATGGTGTCTAGCTGTTTTATAGCAAGCCCTCCAGATGACTCTGGTGCAAGATAAAGTTTGAGAACTGCTGGGCTAAAAGACTGTGAGAATAATGGACAACATAAATACAGTGTGATTCTTGAGAGTATGTAAAGGAGCTTGAAGTTGAAAATGAAGGTTTGGAAGTGAAGCTTGTCAGCAGGTTTGTGTCTCAGCCAGCCACTTCCAGCTGTGCAGGTGGAGACAAACAATCTAGGGAAACTCCTTAAGTACAAGTGGAAGCAATCTAACTGCAGATACTAATAGGTAGTAGACACTAGATAGCAGGAATTGGGAGCAAAGAGTCTGTGCATCTTAGACACACAATAATCTATTGTAATAATTGGCCATGAAATTTAAAGCTGGATGTGAAGATAAAATAGATTTTGAGAAGAGTGACAGTGAAAACACAGTAGGACCAATAAATACAGATTTCAGTGGAGTCAAAGAATCATTGGAGCTGGGGTTGGTGGTAAGTCATTTCTAGAGGAGTTTTTTTTTTCCCAGTCTGTAGATTGCCTTTTTTACTAATTCTATAAAGTCCTTGATAAACATAACTTTTTTTTTAAGGTCCCACTTACATCTTTTGTCTTCTAGCTGTGCTTTTGCTATAATATTTGTTACCCTATCATTACAAAACATTAAGTCCCATTGTTTTCTTCCAGGAATATTATGGTTTTAGGTTGAACATTTACATCTCTGATACATTTTGAGTTAGTTGTTGAGTATGCAGTGATGTGTCCATCCTATTTCCCCAAGTCATTCTTTCATATAGCTTCCTGGGAACTTTGTGAAATGCACATTTACAGCAAGGGTTCCAATGAGAATGAACCAATGTGAAGCCATGCAGATTTCACTGAGAGAACAAAGTAGAAGAAAGATTCAATAAAAATGCTAAATACATTCTGATATTGATTTACTATGAATGCCAAATACCATAGCAAGAGGTTTCCAGAAGGTGGGAGAGGTGAGAGATATGACTGCTTAGGGACTTGAGTCTGAGGGAGGAGACTGATCTGAGAATCTGGTTTATGCTGACTGGTTCACGGGCCCCTAGTGGCGCTATGGTCAAGGCCATTGCTGCAAATCAAAAGGTCAGTAGTTTGAATATACAAGCTGTTCCTTGGAAAACCTACGAGGCAGTTCTATCTACTCTGTCCTATAGGGTAACTGTGAGTTGGGATTGACTGAAATGAATGTTTTCCTTTTGTTTTTGTCATAAAATTATAGTCTCTCAGCAGAAAGTGGTAAGTCTGAGTCTTTGAATGGGTTCAGTGGAAAGGCTTTGGATAATTTACATAGAGTTCAGGGAGTTTCTGGGCAGCAGAAAGGAGGAGAGGGTCTTACTCAGAATTAAATTATTCTCTTGTAGTCTGCAGATGAAGGGCCGTAGAATAAGGCTCTTACACCAAGTACATAGGTGCCCTTGGATTTTAGCTGATTGAGGCCTCTGGGCTAGTAAGGGGGCAGAGTATTAAATAAAAGCAAAACCTCCTGCTATGGAATGAGTTATGACTCACAGCAACTCTGTAGGACAGAGAAGGACTGCCTCATGGGTTTCCAAGGAAGAGCTGGTGACTTTGAGCTGCCAAACACTTAACTGCTGTGTCATCAGTAAGTTTTATTTGATTGGATTAAATTTAAGCTGAAAAGCCAGAAGATGTTAGTTATTGAAAGGGTAACTTTATTTTAATTCTAAGTGTCTTTTTAAGTTACGCTGGAATATCCCTGTAGCACTAGTCCTTATAGAAGATAAATTAGAACTTATTATCAATTCAGGGGTGTCTCATTGCCAGAATAGCAACCAAATTACTTTGGCTGGTTTCATCAGTAAGATAAACTCTTTCATGAACCCCAAATATAGGTGACAATGCAATTGTGGTTTATATTTAATTTTAACTTCCACCTGAGACTTTAAAGTGAATATTCCCTGAGTTTCTGAGGGAATCGTAGAGAATTCTTTTGTTGTTTTTTACACAAAGACATTGTTGTTGAATCCGTTCTGACTCATAGAGATCCCATGAACGACAGAATGAAACATTGCCCAGTCCTGTGCCATACCCACAATCGTTTTTAGGCTTCGGCCCACTGTTGTAGCCACTCTGTCAATCCATCTCCTTGAGAGGCTGCTTCTTTTTCGCTGACCCTCCACTCTACTGAGCACGTACTTCTTTGGGGACTGATCCCTCCTGATAACATGTCCAAACTATGTAAGACTCAGTCTGGCTGTCTTTGTTTCCAAGAAGCACTCTGGTTGTCCTTCTTCCAGAACAGATCTGTTTGTTCTTTTGGCAGTCCAGGGTGCATTCAACATTCTTCTCCTACACCACAGTTGAAGGTACTCAGTTTCTCTTCTTTATTTCTTATTCAATGTCCAGCTTTCACATGCATATGATGAGATTGAAAATGCAATGGCTTGGGGAAGGCACAGCTTAGTTTTCAAGGTGATGTCTTTATTTTTCAACACTTTAAAGAGAAGATTTGCAGCAGATTTTTCCCAGTACAATGCATCTTTTGATTTCTTATCTTTTGCTTCTGCTGGTGTTGATTGTGGAACCAAGGAAGATGAAATCTTTGACAACCTCAGTCTTTTCTCCATTTATCATGATGTTGTATACTGGTCCAGTTGTGAGGATTTTTATTTTCTTGATGTTGAGATGCAATCTACACAAAGACAAAGATAAAATTGAAATGTCTCAATTGGGCAGTTAACTTATAGCTTTAGTCAAGCTACTGGTTTTGGTGTTCATCACTCACATTAGAGCAAATCACAGAATGGAGAGTAAGGAGAATCTCTGTATGCAAGATCATTAGATTGGGGTTTCATACTACATCTCAGGCAATAGCAAATACAATTGCAAATACTTTCCTACTTTACCTAATTTGTAAAACAGCTCTGAATGGTAGATAGTTTTATCCCATATTGCCAACCACTATTACTACCACTGTACCACCTGCCTCTGAAACTCTATGATAGTTATTTCACCTCTCTCTGAATCTCAGTTAATCCAAAATGTTTTTAAAGTATTTGTACGCTTGGGTGACTTTATAAAAGTGATTACATCCTCAAATTTCTAATGAAAAGATTTTGGTTTATCAACCATAATAGTAACAATAATGAATAATAATGATAACAGTGAAACAAAAATTTACCACACGTGTCCATCAAGCTCAGGAAGAAGTTTTGATTTTCTTTCCCTTTAAATACAATTATTGACGGATGTATCATAGGAAACAAAATTTAAAAACCTTGGAAGAATTTCCTTCAATATATAATGATCTGTTTATGTCCCTTATGATATTAAGCATGTGTGTTTTCTCTTACCTAGTGTCCTTTGGGACATTTTAGAATGTTATTTTAAAATATTTTCAAATATTAGAAGAGCCTGATCAGTACTTCTCCATTTATTTTTAATATTTTGTTATTCTTATAGGAAATAAAGTGTGATTGACCCTGACATTGATTTGGCTGATTCTCATCATGAACCGTGCTTTTAGCAGGAAGAAAGGTAAATATGCCCATTTTGAAGGACTTGGGATTCAATTCAATATTGCTATGAAAATAAGTATAGATGTTAAGAAATTGCCTTCTCCTATTATCAAGCCAAATTTCTGAGGTGTGAAGTTAGACTAGAATAACACAAATCTGGGAGCACTGCTAATTGACCTTCTTTTGTCAGTAGCATAATGAGAATTAAGTTGTTAAGTTCAGCAGTTCACAATACAAAGGTAGCAATATACACTCAAGAAATTTTAGGCTATTGTATGAAATTGCAAAGAATAAAGTGATCTGAAATCTGTCAACTTCACCTCGTGTGACCGTGAAAAATTAAGTTTCTTAAGCCTTACCTAAAAGTAACAGCAATGAAAATTTACAAGTGTGTGTCTATTTCATATTTTACTGAATACTACTGAGGACTGGTGATAAGTGAAATGACAGAAATGAGACCAAAATAAATTTGTCGTTAATTTTCAGGCAAGGGTTTAAAATAATTATAAAAGTAATAAATCACAGTTACCTATATAGGAATGAAACAATTAACTACATGTATTTTTTAAAGGGACAGGAAAACAATTCATTTAACAAAAATGTTTCATGATGAACTAATACAGGAGAAACAGTTGTGTATTTTTTCTAGCTTAAACCAAATCAAATCTGTAGCCATGGAGTCGATTCCAACTCATAGTGACCTTATAGGACAGCATAGAACTGCCCCATAGAGTTTCCAATAAGTGTCTAGCAGATTTGAACTGCTAACCTTTTGATTAGCAGCTGTAGCACTTAACAACCCCACCAGGGTTTCCATTTGAGCACAGTTGGAGTGAAACTAAGAGAAAGATTATTTGGAGAATTGAAAGCAGAAGCATTAGTTATTTCCAGCTTTGCTTTATTGGCTTTGAAGTTCTTTTAGTCTCTCTTGTTTTTCAAGTGTAATGATCAGATATTCCTATCAGAAAATTATTGATCAACATTTTACTCCAAATAAGAAGCTGATACCAAAAGTTCTACCTTAAGTTCATGAATCAGTTCTGAGCCTCATTTAGTGAGATTGTTAAAGAGAAAAACTTCTTAGAGTCTTTGCCTCTGGTTTCAATGTATCGTACTTTTTAATATAACTTTAATATGAAATAGAAAACTTGAATTTTATGAGATTTATATATCTTGACAATCTAGAGCTATAATTATATCCCTAGAGAATATATAATTAAAGTCATATTTCCAATAACTGCCATTGGTATGCACTGTGTATAGTATTCTAAAAAAAAGCTAGATGGCCTTCTGTCAGTAAACGGTTATCCCATTTTTTCCTAAATATCCAGTTTTCTCATTCTTCATGTGCCAGTTTTCTAAGTGATCCAGGGTCTCAGAAGCCTGAGGAAAAAAAGACTATCGTCTTAATCCTAACTATAAGTGTATTATTGTATTTTTCTCTTTTCTTCTTTGTAGTATGTGCTCAATTGGTAATTTGTCTTATGTTTTCTATTATTGTTTTAGCCAAGTACGATATTGATTTTGTTTGCAAGTGTTCTAATGTATTAGAGTTGCTTATAGATTCTAAAAACATTGCATGTTTGAGAATTGCATTATTTTGAGCTATTTTGAAGTGCAATGTAAAAATTAGTCTAACATCCTATAATCATAGATTAAATTTTAATAAACCTACTTGTTTTGTATCTTCTTTCCTTAGATTAGATTTCTCATTTAATTTTTAAAATCCTGTGTTCTAGTCATCATATCAAAATAATGTCTTTTAATAAAATAACCTAAAATATAGTATGCAAATTTAAATGTGGTTGCATAATTCAATTTACTACATTTTAATTTCTTTAACTTATCTCTTGTTATACTGATAAGTAGATACCATAATGCATAGTAGTTAAAATTCAATATTCATTATTTTCCTTTCTTATGGGAAATTATACTCAAATAAAATGTCATCATCCAACCACATTTAGTTTTAAATTTTATACACTCGAAGTAGATGCTTTCACTATGGTAAACTCTGGTAATACAGGAATAATGAAATTACTGTATCTCTTTTTTATTGTGATTGAGTGAAAGTGTACAATCCAGTTTACATTTGCATGCCTGCCTATCTGCAGTAACTTCTACTCTCCTTGCCCTGTGAGAGCACCCTCCTGCTTTCTGATCTATGCATGTCATATCCTCTTAACAATCTCCTGTCTCCTCCTCTCCACCCTCTACTCCCCTCTAGCAAGTGGCCAGTAGGGTGGCATTCTAGAGATGCATAGAATCATGAAGTCCATACATGATATGGTCACTCTGTGTCTCTGAGTCCCATCCATTCCTCTCCAAAGAGGTGGCCTCAGTAGTGATTCATGATCAGGGGCAGCAGCAGGTCCAGGGGCCATGCTCCCAGGGGAAGTCCCAGATGTTTGGACCATCAATTTGCAGTCTCTTAGTGGAGTTCTTAGAGTGCCCCCTTTTTTCCTTGTGTTGCCACTGGGACTCAACATTGTGAGCCCCATCATGGCTGTCATTGCTGATGTCTAGGCAATTGTATCTTTCTTAATGTGTTCTTAATCAAAATGCATTTTGAAAATGGAATTTTATTGTCTCAGTAGTTAGAGTAGTTCAACACTTGTCAAAGATTCTGAAATATTTACACTTCCTGTGGATGTTCATGACTGAGTTAGTGATTATAGTTTAATTTCAAGGCAGAGGAGTAAACTCTAGAATGTTTGCATTCTCATTTTTGCATGAGTCCCAGTATCTAATTGCTTCGGTGAGCACTTTGTGGTGACCCAGAACAATCATCAGCATTATCTCCTTATCAAATCCACCAGGTGCTCCTTGAATACTCTGGGGGTCAGTTCTGCCCTGGCCCCTAGGGTCGCCATGAGTCAGATCTGACTCGACAGCACTTGGCTGGCTTGGCTGTAATTATATGAATTAGTGTAAAGAATTTAATTATCTCACTGATTTTTCTCTTCCAAATTATAAATTAGGGTGATAGTAAAGTCATAGTAGCCCAGTGGAAAAGAACCCAGCTGTTAACCAATAGGTTGGCAGTTCAAATCCACCAGCCATTCTTTGGACACTCTTTGGGTCAGTTAGTTCTGTTGTGTCCTATAGGGTTACTATGAGTTGGAGTTGACTCAACAGCAATAGAGTTTTTATTTGTTGTTGTTGTTTTCAGGTTTTATAAGTGTAGTTCCTATATGAGAGGCTGTGAAAAGACCAACCACTAAACAATCAGCGCATAAGAATGCGGTGTGGATCCATACTTGTTATTGAGAAACTACAACTCATTCTTATATAATTTAATCTGTTGATTATTTGAGTGCATTACCAGGAATGGCTGTGCATACTCACCTTCCTTCTAGGTCACTACTGTCTGACACTTTATAACAGAAGCAGTATCATCACCTGTCAAATAATCGTGACTTTCAGGAGAAAGCAATTATCTCCCTGCCTCAGGATTGCTATAAAGCATCATATTCAGACTTTACATCCTCCTGAGAAGTAATATATGTCTTGGGAAGAGAGATGAGAAAAGAGTTGAGTTAAGGAGTAAAAAATGAAACTGGATATTTGTTCCTCAAGGCCTATCTTTGATATTTTGGTTATTTTGCTGCGTACAATATTATGACATACTTCTTTCAGTGTAGTACAAGGACATTACATCTCAAATCTAAACAAAGCTTACTCTTGAACTGATCATTTCACTATGCATTAGCAATCATAAGGAGGAAACTTTAAGATAAAATCTATACAGGAAATAAATACGAATGTCAATACTGATTTTTGAATCTTCTCAAAATATTCCATCCAAGTATAGCTATTGTATATCCACCCTAGTAGTCAGAAATAACCCCAAAAGTACCATGAGCATGGAGTTTCATTGATCCTTCGTATTTCTCTTAGAAACCTTTGAGAATTTCAAATTTTACTCCAAATATGTATAGTAGTAGTATACTAAAATATAATGCATTATCCTTTTTAATTGAAAGATAAAATTGATGTTCCAAAGTATATGCCATGTCTTCTTGTGCCTTCATGTTCTCTGGTTTGAGGACAATTGATAATATCAATTTAATTTCCTTCACATCATTTTAAAGTGTTCTGAACTGAATGTTGAAAAAGCACTATTACAAATCCAACATTTTGTCTTAGTCTTTACCTAATTTATTTGGTGATGAATTCAGCCTTTGACTCTATTCTGTTTGTAATTTTCCTTCTAAACTTACTTCTGCTATAAAATAAAATACAAATACACACAAAATTGCAAGATAATATATTTGAAGATTCAGAAGTCTTACTCTAAACAAATGCCACTTGATAAAAAATAAAAGTCCACTTGATTTGTATAAACTTATTTTTTACTGTACCTCTGTATTCACTTCACAAAGTATTTTAGAATAGTACATAAGATAAATTAATAAAAGTCAAGAATTTGTGCCAGCCAGCCAGATATATTTTTCATTTCTAGCAATACAGTTTCAGTATTTTTTCAAAGTGAGTCTCTTTCATTTCTAATATTTTACAATTATTTAAGAAATATTTCAGAGTCCTATATTTAAGAATATTTGTATCCATACCTCCAGATAGTGGGCCCTCAATCAATTTGTCTGTTTAGAATGAAACAGATCTCTTAATTAGATTGATTTCTAAATAAACATAGTCCATTGTGTTGTTTCAGCTTTGTAGAGCTGCCATTGTTAGTTTAATGTTAAACTTTTCTTTTAATAACTAGAGATTTTTGCTGCCCCCAAATAGTAACAATCACTATGAGTAAAGAACAGGTTACCTTTTGTTCATCAGAGGATTAATAGACAGAGGACTTGTAATTCATGAGAGTATAAAGAATAAAAATATTTGTTTTTAATCATGATTAATTATTCATAGCCCACATGATGTTGTCATTTTTATATGTTCTGAGAAATTTATTATCGTTTGTACTATTTGAAAATCTTTGGAAAGGACATGAAAGAATGCTAGAATAACTCTCTAGCTATTGTGTTCTTACACATGACTAAGTTTTCTTCCTCAACTTACCAAATGAGTATCAGAATTAGAAATGTTCTTTCTCTTCTTGAACTCCACAGTATGCTAATATGTAAATATAACACCTTGGAGGCTGTAATTTCACTTAACACTGTGTATTCTTCATTGCAGACAAAACATGGATGCATACTCCTGAAGCTTTATCAAAACATTACATTCCCTATAATGCAAAGGTAAAAACAGTTCTTATTGTTTCATTTCATTTGTTAATATGATATTGCTACTAACTCATAGTTGATCTTATAAAAGTTTCTTATATATTAGTGCTTTCCGGTAAGGTATTTTAAAAAAATGTACATAAAAAAATAATGGTGCAGCGCATGGCATGGAAAGTTATTTTTCTGTATACATGACTTCATTTGAAAAAGTATATTCCTTATTTCTTTTAAGTCATGTATGCATTTTCTTCAAATGATTATGGCTATCATCAAATTTACTGGTGATATTATGGCCTACAGGAAATAAAACAACTAATAGCTTCCTCTAAAGACATTTTAATGCCACATTAGCCAGACAAAATGTAAAAAGCTAACCTAGAAACGAGAGAAATGACCTGCAATTTTAATGATTATCATCCAAAATAAGAGAAAAAGCCAAGTGCCGTCGAGTCAGATCCGACAACAAAAACAAAAAAAGATACAAAGAACAACAAAGAAAGCATCATGACCACCATTAAAAAAATACAAACCTTTAATTATTAAGAGAACAGAGAAAAAAGGCACATTTATATTTTAGTGTACCTGACCCAAGATCAAGCCATAGTCTTTTCAATCACTTCATATATGTGTGAAAGCTGGACAATCAATAAGGAAGACGAAAAAATTGATGCCTTTGCATTACATATTGTCAAGGAGTAGTAAAGATTTCATGGGCTCCCAGAAGCACCAACAGATCTGTCTTGAAAGAAGCACTACCAGAAAGTTCCATAGGGAGAATTGCGAGACTTTGTCTCATGTACTTCGGATATGCTATCAAGAAGGACCAATCTCCCAAGAAGGAAATCATGCTTAGTAGAAGATCAACAAAAAAGCAGATGACATCAACCCGGATGCCCAACAACAGAGGAATGGATAGGTAAACTATGGTATATATACACAATGGAAGACTATGGAATGATAAAGAACAGCGATGATTGCAGGAAACATCTCTTAACCTGATTTCAACTGGAGGACATTATGCTGAGTGAAAGTAGTCAGTGACAAAAGGATAAATGTTGTATGAGACCCCAACAATAAGAACTTAAAAGCAGACTCAGGCCTAGAAGTAAAGACTCTTTGATGGCTGCAAGGGTGGGGGGGGGGGGAGGGTTTAGATTAGATAGGTAATGGAAATTTGGTTGGGTGAAATCGGTGACAGCACACATTAGAAAGAAGATAAATAGTAACTGGTGTTTGATACGATTTGAGTACTCCTCCCATCTTAACCCAATATTGCAAGGACAGAGTAGCTGGGGAGGGGGGCCGGGGGCCATGCTCTCAGGTGAAATCCAGGCCAATTCGTACAGCTAGCATTTTGCTAATAAGGACTCTCTGCCTCTCTCATTGGTGAGTGGCATCTGGGGTCTTAAAAGCTGCCAAGCTACCATCTGAGGGTACACAAATGGTCCCAACTCAACAGGAATGGATGATCACCAAGGACAAGATGACATGAGGAAAAGAGAACCTAGAAGACAGACAGACCCACGTGAGCGGGTCTCTACATCGACTTGTGACCAGAAGAACCAAATGGTGCCTGGCCCCCACCAGTGATAGCCATGATGGAGCTCACAAAGTGGAGTCTCACTGGCAACAAGAGAATAAATAGGAGTGTATCCTGAGATCTCCAATAAAAGACCACAGTTGACAATCCAGGGGCCTCGGAGTTCCCCAGGGAGCATGGCCCCTGGCCCTGATGCTGCCCCTGTCCATAAAGCATAATGAAGGTCAACTTTTCCGATAGCTATGGATTGGACTTGGCGATGCAGAGTGACTGTATCTTGTGGGAATTTTATGGTTCTATGCATCTGTAGGATGTCATCCTGCTGACCTCTTGCTGGAGTAAGGGGAGTGGGTGGAGAGGAGGGGATAGGAGACTGTTGGGAGGTTAGGACATGTATGGAGCAGAGAGGAGGGGTGTGCTGTCACTGGGCAGGGAGAGCAATGGGAGCTGCATATAGGGAAGCATGGAAATTTATATGGGAATGTACATCTTCATTCAATTGTTATAAAAAGAAAAGAAAATCCAAAAAAATAGAAGCAGATACCCTCCAATGAGATAGATTGACACAAAGGCTGCAGTAATGGACTCAAATGTAGCAATAATTTTGAGGATGGTACAGGACTGTTTTGTTTCTTTGTGAATAGGATCATTATGAGTTAGAATGGACTCAGTGGCACCTAACCACAACAGAAGCATACTTTAGTGATTCTTTTGTTCTAGTCACTGAATTCTCATGGTGAAATACAAGTATTAATCAATATCCTTATATCCTAAGTTGATTTGATTCTTTGTTGTTGTTGGGAAACGGAACAAAATAAATGCATGCTATTTATAAAAGAGTTTTGAAAAGAATGTTGTTCTTTTGTAGTTAGTGAGCACCAAGCCTAAAATAACTTTCAGAGAAATCTTTTTCTATATTTGCAAGAGAAAGAGTGAATTAAAGAATTGGGTTGGGATGTGACAGTGAGTCAAATATGAGACTGAACTTTGAAGACAGAATGAGGGCAAACAGAAAATAATAAAATGGTTTTTATAACGGAACATAAAGGCTGATGGTTTCATAAACTTTGCTTTGAGAAATAATGAGATCAGGAGTAAGGGATTATTTTAGGAGGAATAAAAGAATGTTTATTCAGCAGAAAGCCAATCGTGTTTCACAGAGGACCTCTAGGAATACTGGTGTAAGTCATCATCAGAAGGAAGAAGCATTTAAAAGGCGAATGTCAAGAAGTTATTCCAGAGATGGTTCTCAGCAGTGAGATTTGCAGAGTACAACTGTTTTTTTTTTTTTTTGTTGTTGTTGTTTGTTTTTTTGCTTATTTTACATAAAATAAAATGTTCTAAAATGTTTGAAGTACAAAGTTAATGTAACTGGTACCAGCAAAAGTTTATGAATAGCCCTATAAAGTTAACATGAGAATTGTTGTGATTTTATATTATATAGCAATTGTTATTTGCATGCTTTAATGTATTTTAGTTAACTGAACAGGAAAGTTGAGTTACTATTGCTCATCTCTTACAAAAGTGTTCTTAATATTAACCATTGATAATTTTTATGAAAAAAGGAATTTAGTTTAGAAAGGCATTATTGTTTTAAAAGGCATACAAAGTTTTTTGGTATTTTCCTTTATTTTATAACTCGAAAGTGAAATTATCAAAGATTATTTTTTTAATATGTGACTCAGATAACTAGTGTTGAAAAACTAGTTTATAATGGTTTCAAAGATTACACTTAGAACTGTCTTTAACTAGATGGGTTAAGGTGACAGTGGAAGTCTGCTTATCTACCTGGAAAAATTGCCTGTGCTAATTCACTGGTGTGTAACAACTACAACAAAACCTCCGTGATGTAGAGTATACGGAAGTATCATTCCAGACACATGTGTTGGTGAAATGTGGAAGGGAAGATTGGCTTAGCCCATTCTGATATACAACCTGAGTAATATTGTATATATGTGTATCTTAAGCAGTATTTGAAATATTTGAACAGCATTACTTTTTCTTCCCCTAAATTACCTTCTTTGTCACATTTTTTAAATTGATCTTTGAGGAGGGCTATATTAGAAGATTCTCTGTGTCTGTAATTAGACTATATTCCACTCAAGAACTAAGCCTGTTAACACAGAAGTAGACTGGCGCAATAGAAAGAAATACAGCCTAGAATTAGGTCGCCTTGGCTCATACCGGGACTCCATCACTTACTTGCTATGTGTCTTTGGGCAAATGACGTAGTCTTTCCATGTCTAAGATTTTCATCTGTTAATTGGCATGGTAATACTTTTCCAATTGAGCTGTTATACAGATGAAAGAGTTAGATGAAGTGCTTACAAGTATGGCTGGAATAAAATACCTACTAAGTAATGCTGTCAGGTACCATCAGATTGATTCCTCTTCATAGCAATCCCGTGCTCAGCTGAACAAAACACTGCCCAATCCTGTGCCATCCTCAAAAGTGTTGCATGCTTGAGTCCTTTGTTGCAGTCCTCTACCGGTCCATCTCACTGAGGGTCTTCCTCTTTTTCGTTGACCTTCAGTTTTACCAATCATGATGTCCTTCTCCTGGGACTGATCCCTCCTTATAACATATCCAAAGTATGTGAGACAGTCTCACCATCCTTGCTTCTAAGGAGCATTCAGGATGTACTTATTCCAAGACAGATTAGTTAGTCTTCTGACAGTCCATGATACATTCAAAATTGTTTGACAGTACTGTAGTTTAAAGGTAACAATTCTACTGTCTTCTTTATTCATTGTCCAGATTTAAAATGTATAGAGTAGTAGAAAAATATGTAGTGGTAAGCAAAGATGTGTCAAATATCTAATGGAAGAGTTGATATGAAATGTAGGAAGTTTATATGGAGAACAGAAAAAATATAATTTTCATCTGTCTAAATAAGAGAGTTAGCAACAGTAAAGAGTCCCATCACTTCACTCACTTTTGGAATCTACAGATTACAAATTAATCCACTAAATTAAAAAAAAAAAAAAACTTTAAGAATTACAATTCTCCCTAGAGAAAGTATGTTACAACACTTATTTATATTGTGGTATCTTCATTGTTGGAGCTGTAGTCACAAAGTAGAACTACCCCGTAGAGTATCCAAGGAGGCACCTCTAGGGTCACCATGAGTTGGACCCTACTCGACTACAGTGGGTTTTTAGTCACAAAGTGCTTAGGAGCTCAGTTGGTTAACCGAAGTTTGGGAGCTGGAACCCACCAGCTTTTCCTTAGAAATGCTATGAGACAGTTCTACTCTGTCCTCTAGGGTCACTATGAGTTGGGAACACCTGGAGGACAACAGATTTGGTTTAGTTTTACTGGTCTTCCATTTTAGAGTAATACATTTGCATCTGAATAATCTAATCATTTCCGTTTCTCTTTTTAGAATACTTTTTATCTATATAATCTTTTATAAAACATTCTATTTGAGAAACTCATTAAATTTCACAGAACATCTATTTTAAATCATATGCTGGTATAAAATAATAGTTTATATCTGGTAAGTAATATTCTATGTAGTGGTCATTAGGAATTTTAATTTTATTTTTTATTTTTCAATGGCAATATTAATACATATTGATATTTTGTAGTGATGTTTTTCCAAACTGCAGGTTATAATCCATAAAAAAATGGGGTCACAAAAACAAAGTATTAGTCATGACATGCATGTATTTAAAGATGAAATAAAAATAAGAGAAAAAGAAAAGCAATTTTCAGAATGAGTATGGTAAACATCAGTTTGTTCCATGAAATTGGAAGCTACCACCTTTAAAGAGTAACCAGCCTTTAAACCCTGTTGAAGACTGTACCAGATTTAACAAAAGCATGAAATAGCAATAGAAGGGAGCTTTTCGAAGGAGAATTAACATTTAATAGAAATAAAGACCAGCCTGTAAGTTTAGTATCCTTAATGACTATAACATTTTGAATCAATTCCTGAAATGTGCATATAAACATGATAGGTATGACAAAGAAAAGTATATATACCAATAAGTTCATTTGTATATTACTTCATTCAGTCAGTAACACTTGTGCTTATTCATTCAAATTGCACCCCTGACATATGTGAGGTCTTCAATTAGTCTATGAGAATTTGTTAGTGAATCAAATACATAGAATGCTTGCCATCATGGAGCGTACATTCAAGAAGCAAAACGATATACACATACACAGATGCACACACACACATACTTTTTTTCTGAGAGACAAGAGATAAGAAAGAAAGAAAAGATTGTATCCTAGAATGCAGTCATTACTTTTAAGAAAAATAAAGCGAATAATGGGAATTGGGAGAAGTGAATACAAAGGTGCTGTTCTGCAAAAAGTGGGTGGGAAAGATCTCTTTATGCAAGGAGTGTAGAGACGTGAAGGCAGTAATAGAATGAGAAGTGACTCTATGAGAGAAAAGCATTCCAGATCAATAGCTGAAATATCAGAAGATTATTCTATTGATATGAGAAACTTTATAAGGAAAAATTAATATTTTGGTTTGTATTCAGGAATTCCCTGCAGCTGGCTTTTTGCCTGGAGCTTGTGTGTTGTTGGGTATGGTTTGTATCTCATTAATGCTCTGTATTAGGACTTCTAGCTTTGCCAAGCTATATTGGAAACACTGGTGGAATGGTTGTTAAGAACTACAGCTTGCTAACCAAAAGTTCAGTAGTTTGAATCTAGTATGTGCTCCTTGGAAAATATATGGCAAAGTCCTATTCTGACTTGTAGGATCACTGTGAATCAGTATTGACTTGATGGCAATGAATTTTTTTTTGGTTTCAGATAATATCAGAATGCAGTTCTAAAGAGATGATTACATTACTTAGCTTCATATGGTAGTAAAGAGAACTAGCCATCCTTTGGGATCTGCTTACTAGATTCCAGGTTTTAAAAGTGAGTGAGTCTAAAATGAATAGGAACATGGACCTTAATTTCAAAAACATATGACTTCCCTGGGGAAAGAGGACACATGAAGCCAATAAGGAATTTTGAAAGAAAGCCAGATAGAATATTACCACCAAAATAAGAGTGTCAAATAAGTTTAAAAATGAAGATTAAGTTCTATGTCAGTGGTTTCTGGGTGTATCAGAGTTTTGTTTATTAAGTATGCATAAAGTATTTACCAGTAGGTGTGTTTGATAAGACAGAGGATTTGACCAAGGTGTGTCCCTCAAGATCGTCTTAGCTTTGAGAGTTGTGTAGTTTTTAACCAAATTTTACAATCTGATCTTCTTGACTATGTATAGAGTAGAAGCTATTTCTTGGACTTCACAAAGAAAATTAAAAATTAAAGAATTACACAAAAAGCAAATGCTAGATCAGATATGAGTGGTTAGAGCTTGAGGATTCTAACTCTTAGTTGTTGATTGGGAACAACATTTCGGACACGTAACATTTGAAATGTATAGTTGAACAGTTTGATAGTGATTGACTAGGGGAAACCACATCCTATATATGTGGTATGTTGAGATGCACCCCTCAAGAGTAAGGCTCTACATCAAGAACCCTACTAACTTTATCAGAATTTTTTAACCAAGTAGATACTGCATGCTATCAAGATATTAAGAGCAGCCACTTTCTCATCCAAATGACCTGAGTTTAAATCTCAGTTTCCCCAACTAATTAAGTTATACAACTTGATGGTCTTGAGTTTTTTCACTTGTGAAATGGTGATAATAATTGTGCCTACCTTATTGGTTTGTTGTAAGTTTTAAATGAGTTAATATGTGCAAAAGCATTAGGTCAATGTCTGGTATGTTGAAAGATCATTATATTAATATTGTTGTTATTGAAATTGTTCTCTCAGCTTTGAAATTGCTGTCAGTGATTATTATTCCTTTAAAGTTTATGTTCACAGTCACCCTGTAGGACAGAGTAGAACTTCCCCAAATGGTTTCCAAGGAATGGCTGGTGGATTTACACTGCCACCTTTGGGTTAGTAACAGAGCTCTTAACCATTTGGGTTACTATGAGTTGGAATAAACTGTCAGCAACAAATTTTTTTTTTAAGTTTATACTAATATCCTCCTCAAAAAGAATCACAACAAAGCTCTTCTTATGTCAGATATTGTATCTTTTCTGTTTCTTGCAAAAATAGTGAAATCAATGAAGGAACCTGGGGTGACCATTCTGAGAGTTTCTGGGGTGAAAGGATGGTTCAGCCTGCAAGCATGACTATTATACCAAAAACCAAACTCTTAGTCTTCAAGTCAACTGAAACTCATGCTGATGTTATAGGACCGAGTAGAACTGCCCCAAAGGGTTTCCAAGGTTATAATCTTTACAGAAACAGACTGCCACATCTTTCTCCTATGGAGTAGCTGATGGGTTCAAAGTTTCAATCTTTTGGCGGATCACTTGTCTGATGGTAGACTCAATTCTATTGTGGTTTGTACATAAGGAGACACTTTGATCATTAAAGAATGTCATTGTGATCAAACTTTTCTACATTCGAGAGCAAAATGTTCATGTAACGGTCATCTTAGTCTTAGAATCAAATATAGGAATAAAAAGAAACCCACAAAAACCTGTCTAAACTGTGTTATAGGGTTTTACAGGGAACACTTGGGTCCCACAAATGGTTAAGCACTTAAATACTAGCTGAAAGGCTTGTGGGTCAAACCTACCCATAGGTACTTTGGAATACAGCCCTGAGGATCTGCTTCTAAAAGATCACAGCCTTGAAAACTCTATGGAACAATTCTGTTCTGCACTCATTGGGTCACAACTATTAATGAGAACTAACAGGAACAATATGGGGTTTTGCAAGTGAGAAGTTAATGAAGACCAAAAGAACTGGATGGTGCCCAACTACAGTTATTAAAGATTGTGATCAAAGAAGATCATAAAGGAGAAAATGCCAAACAGAATTTCAGATTTCCATGAAATCCAGACTTTCTGAAGCCATGGACACTGTGTGAATCCCTGAGATAAGCTTTAAACATAAAAACTTACACCAAAAGTACACCGTTTTGGAGCCCTGCTTGTACAATGTTTAAGAACTTGGTTACTAATTAAAAAGTTGGCAGTCTGAGCTCAGCAGCCACACCTCGTAAACTGTATGGGGCAGTTCTACTCTGTCCTGTAGTGTCACTGTAAGTCAGAATCAATTCAACAGCAACAGATAGTTATCTTCTTGAGCATAAAAATAGATTAACTAACAAAGAATATTTGACTTGGATATAGTACTGTAAGAACTATCGATGTGGGATTTAATTGACAACAACTGTTTGAAAGCTTAGACACAAAATTTAGGGGATAATGTGTTTATGTTAATTTGGGGAAAACAATTCAGAAAAGGAAAATGAAAGGGTTGCACAACTTGAAAAACATAATCACTGTCACTGAATTATACAAGGAGAAATTGTGGAACTGTTGCATGTTCTTCTGTTGCATGACATTCTTATGTGAGGAGTAATATTTTTGCAATTATAGTAATATCTGTTGCATGTTCTTATCCTAACAAAAACAAAAAATAAGTTATAAAAAAAGAAGTTAATGAAGAGAGAAACTTACATTATATAGCCTAATGAGTCATGTTAATGAAATTATTTAATGTAACTTTGTTTTTTTAATAATATTTTCAATTATTTTTTTCATGAATATATGATAAATTACCCTTTAATGAAATGTTAGTATTGGCTTAAGACTTAATTTAAGGAAATATGATTCTTGAAATGAAAGTATCTATTACAGTCCCTAAAGTAGAAATCTGTAAAGAAAAACATTCAAATTTAACCCTGTGGAATCATTAAAAATTGGACAAATTCAAACCTCTATAATTGATGAGATGCATTATTAAAACATTCAAAGTGATTCAAATACTAATTTCATAAGATTCCATATAGCAAGTTTGCAATAACAGCAAACACAAATGTTTGCCAATTTTGCTGATTGCAGATGGCAGGGAGGATGTGAAAACACGTAAAGAGCTCACCTTTACCACATGTGATCGTTTGTTCAAAACTGAACTTTTAGTCAAACGAAAAGCACAGGGATCATTTAAAAATATCAGTTTGATATAGAGCCCGCAAAACAACTTTTCTTAGGTTTTAGAACTAGTCTTAACAATGCTAATATGCACAACTTACACTCCTAACATTTTTAATTGACTATCCAGCCCCACAAATCCAAACCCATTGCTGTTGAGCATCATGTAAACTGAAACTTCATTGTTATTTCCTCCCATTTCAAAAAATCCACCCTATGTATATACTAATGGCAATTCTACATCTGCAAGCATTTGGAAATATCCCTTTATGTGCTAAAGCAATACTTGCATATATTTAAAAGGGAATTAGAAAGCAATCAAATGTTATTTTCCAGCAAGAAATGATAACTAAACAAATAAGCATAGCAATACCTAAAAGTTTGTGCAGTTGTGATTTTTAGTTAGTATATGCCTGTAAAATACAAGAATAAATGGAAAAAGAGAAATGAAAATAAACACTTGGCTTTATGTGGTATTTTATTTCTGTAAACAAACTTACAAAGCCAGTTGAATTTTTGAAAAACATGCCTGTTTTAAAGAGGTTACTTAGTTTTTTGTTTTGTTTAAGTTTGATCTTAATTTCTTAGGTAACTTAAATATATTATTGAACATTACTTTGGAGGTAATCATAATTGCAAAAATATTACTCTACACATAAGAATGTCATAATAAGAGTATATTATAGCTGCTGAGAATTCCTGAATAGAAACTAAAATATTAATTTTTCCTTATGAAGATTCACAATGGACCAACATGTCCTTTTTTTGGTAAAGACTTCATGTGGATTAAAGATTCAAAGACTTTTTTTTAAAGTTGATAAATGACTATAGGAGTCGTTTACTCCAACACCATCATTTTTTTTTTTTTTTGATAAAGTAAGTTGAGAGCCAGAGGGTTTAAGTGATTTGCTCAAGATTTACACAGCCAGATAGCAGCAAGATTAGTTTTAGAAATCAAGTTCACTATTTGAGATCCATTTTTCTCTCCACTGAAATCTACTATTCTCAGGCTTAAAGAGATTAATACACCCAGCCGAAGAATACATACAAAAGCACACTAGATATATATACATGTCTGCTCTAAATAGGATACTCTACAAGTGAAATTGCTCCCTGTGTGGAAATTGCTGTGTTGTGTCTGTTAGTAGATGTTTTGTGGGTCATTTAAAATCACTCAGGGATTTTGCAGAGATGTGAATTAAGCAGATTAAATATAGTGTCCTTGCCTCACTGACACCCAGGCCACAAACTTTAGGCTTTTATAAAGTATTTTATGTCTCTTATTCTGCTTAAATTAATTACGCTTATACTAGTCTAATCCCTGAATAAAAATGTCTTGGTGCTATTTATGTATGTCCTTAGATTCTTCTTCCAACTTAAAAGCACCTAGTTATAAGAGAGAATTTTCTAAATGTTGGATACATTTATCATTCATGTTATGTTTCTGCAAAAATGTGTTTGGTGCTGTATGCAGTAACAAGAAAGCTTGTTAACAGCTAAATAATATTTATAAGAAAGAAAAGGTCCAATTTTGTCTCAAAGCAGTTCAAGCAAAAGCGTTTTGAAGACTGGGGTGTTAAATTAAGATTTTGAAAAGAAAAAATAAACAGTTGCCATGAGGTCAGCTGCAACTCATGGCAATCCCATGTGTGTCTGAGCAGAACTTGGCTTCATAGGGTTTTTAATCACTGATATTTTGGAAGTAGATCACCAGACTCTTCTTTCAAGGCACCTTTGTATAGACTTAGACCTCCAGTCTTTCTGTTAGCAGCCAAGCATGTTACCTATTTGCACCATCCATGGACTCCTGAGTAGATAGAAGGGATATTGTAGCCTGGGGAAAAAAAATGTGTGTGGAAATTAAAATGTGATGTGTTTTATCAAGATCATTTTGGTAGAGATTTTGATGAATTGACTTAAATAAGGATATGTCCTAGTGGCATAGTGATTAAGCATTACAGCTGCTAACCAAAAGGGCAGCAGTTCAAATCCACTAGGTGCTCCTTGTAACCTCTGTAGGGCAGCTCTACTCTGTCCTACAGAGTGTGTGGGAGTCAGAATCAACGGTTTCAATGGCAATAGGTTTGGTTTGTTTTTCAAATATAAGAAAATTAGTTGGGAGTGAGACCAAGATGGCAGACTAGACACAGATCTCCTCAATCCTCTCTGAAAACTAACGTCTAAATTAATAATTGAACAGAACACTCTGGATGCCCAGAAAGCCCTAGCATATGGCATAGCATTGTCAGATTGGACTACACACCACTACACAGGAAAATACCTCTCTCTGATGAGGTGGTGTGCACTGAGCACCACTCCTGCTGACTCACCGCTTGGGTGATCTGCAAGTACTGATGCCATCTTTGTTACCCAGGAAGAGGGGGATGGGTGTGAGCTGGCAACATGATGAATTGCAGTGCAAGAATAAACAGCATGTAGTTCAGCAGAGAGACAGCATGTGGGATAGCCACATTTTGAAATCCTGACTGCTGGTGGGGCACCACTGCCGCTTGACCTTCTCTTTTCTGAGGTGCACAATAGATTCTGTGGTTTCCTGGAGGGAAGGGCAGCTCAGGTGGGTCACCATCTTGGTCAGCTAGGAGATGGAATCACCCAACTGGAGGACTCAGCAGGGGTCAGTTCGCAAGCTGAGAAGCAGCAGAAGTCCAGAAAGCAGTTCTCCAGCAGAAAGACTCTGTAGGACAGTATTACCTTATGGGGGTGGCCTGGCTAAGGATAGTAGCAAGACTGTTACCCTTCCCTAACTGAACTACATCATACCATCTGGGGACAGCTGAAGTGGTGTTTCCATTGTCGGATGGAAAGTGGGACCTGCCACACCTGATGGCCTGACTGATTTCAGCAGCTGTTGGTCAACTCCTAGCTTCTTAAAATAAGACTGCCTGGAGAAGCAACTTCTGAGCAGCCAGCAGCATCTCTTCCAGACTTTACTGACCCACATCATAGGGTTGGTTGATGCTCCCCAAGTGAATTTATAAGTAGTGAGCCATCTTTGCCAGCCAGGAGGTGGAGCCTGTCAACCCAGGGAGTCCACTGGAGCCAGTCACTGGAGTACAAGCGACAGCTGGTGATCAACTCCCTTCTCAGAGCTATGCCTCAACTTCTCTTGAGGTAACACCAGAGCCTCTAGATGGCCCAAAGGCAACAAACTGTTCCTAACCATTTAAAGAAACAGTACACTATGGCTCAAGAAAATTCCCAAAATAAAGAACCTAAAAACTTACCAGATGAAGAAGGCTTCCTGAAACTATTGGAGGCCGAGTACAAAATCATTATATAGAGAGCCATCCTAGAGATTAAACAAAATGCAGCGAAGCAAAATAAAAATTTAAGCAAGCTATTTGAACTGATGGAACAATCTGAAATTGAGCCGATCAATAACAAAATTACAGAATTAGACAATTCAATGCAAAGCCAAAAGAGCAGAACTGAGGAAATTGAAGTCAGACTTAGTGACCTTGAAGATAGAGCTACTGGCACCAGCATTTATGGAGAAATCAGAGAAAAGAAATAAAAATGAAGAAGAATTAAGAAACATGTGGGACTCTATCAAGAGGAATAATCTACAATTAATTGGAGTTCCTGAACAGGGAGGGATAGCTGAAAACATGGAGTATTGTTACTGATTTACTGACAGAAAACTTCCCTGAAATTATGAAAGAAGAGAACATAGATATCCAAGATGTGTGTTGAATGCCACAAAAGCTAGAACCTCCAGAAAGACACCAAAACATATAATCAAGCTTAATAAAATGAAACATAAACAGATGCTCTTAAAGACAGAGAGGCTAAAGCAAAGTTAATGTTCAGAGGGAACCCTGTAGGCTTTCATCTGACTTGTTGGCAGAAATGATGTTGGCAAGGAGGCAGTGGGATGACATATTCAAAGCACTGAAGGAGAAAAACTTCCAACCAAGAATTATGTATCTTGCAAAATTGTCTCAGAAATATGAAGATGGAATTAAGACATTCACAGATAAACAGAACCTTAGAGGCTTTGTAAAAACCAAACCAAAATTACAAGAAATGCTGAAAAAATCTGTTTGCTTAGAAAAACAAAACCACTGAGTATATATTTAAGGAGGCAATGCAGGACACAGCATCCAGAAGCCTACTTAGTTAGGGAGGTCACAAAACTCAGTCAAAGCTACAATATTAAAAGAAACGAACCAGTGATCATATTATAAAAACAGTGAC
Source organism: Heterohyrax brucei (assembly GCA_028571685.1). NCBI lineage: Eukaryota > Metazoa > Chordata > Mammalia > Hyracoidea > Procaviidae > Heterohyrax > Heterohyrax brucei. Next base: position 96,295,049 of record CM053146.1, read on the forward strand.
ACCATCACAATAGAAGAAGGTTATACTACAGTAATTATAATCCTTTCAGATGGAAAAGACGTTAAAAAGATTTGCAGAAGTTAAAATTAGGTTTAGATTTAGAATATTAAGGGAGAGTGTATGGGGTAGCCACAAAGCACAATGACAATGAAACATATCAAAACAAGAAATGTAATACGGGAGTCTCAACAGACACAAAACCTACACTGGAAAAGATGCAAATTCAACCCATAATGAAGGTTGACCAGAACAGAATATTAAGAACATGGAAAACACCAACACAAAAACAAATACATCACAATAACAGCACTAAAAACATACATATCCACAATAATACTGAATGTAAATGGAGCAAATGCTCCAGTAAAGAGATGAGTGACATCCTAGATCAAAAGGCACAAACTGTATATATGTTGCTTACAAGAAACTCACCTTAGACTCAAAGATATGAACAAATGGAAAATTAAAAAATGAATTAATATACACCAAGCTAACAACATATGAAGAAGAGCAGATTTGGCAATACTAATGTCAGATAAAGTAGATTTTAGTGTAAAATCCACTGTTATAGACAAGGATAGTCACTATGTATTGCAGGACTGAACAATATTAACCATTTATGCACCCAATATCAGAGCATCTATATACATCTAGTAAATACTGACTATATTGAACAATGAGATAGATCACTTCACAATAATAGCTGGAGACTTCAACACTCCACATTCAGTAATGCACAGATCATCCAGAAAAAAAAAAAGAAAAAAACCTCAGTAAAGACACAGAAGATGTTATTGTCACAATTAACCAACTAGACCTAATCGACATATAGAGAACATTTTATCCATTGACAGATAAGTGCCCCTTCTTCTCCAGTGCACATGGAGCATTTTCCAGAATAGATCATGTGTTAGGACATAAAACAAGTCTCAACAAAACAAAACAAAACAAAATCCAAACCACTGAAAGATTGCAAAGCATGCTGTCAGACCATAAAGGCATAAAAAATGAAATCAGTAGCAGAAGTAACACAGATAGAAATTTGAACTCATGGATACTGAACAACATCTTGCTCAAAAAGCCATGGGTTATAGAAGAAATCAAGGATGAAATAAAGGAATTTGTGGAATCAAATGAGAATGAAAACATATATTACCAAAACCTATGGGACAGAGAAAAAGCAGTACTCACAGGTCAGTTTATCTCTGTAAATGCACATATCTGGAAGGAAGAAAGGACTCAGAACAAAGAATTAGCCCTACAGCTTGAACAAGTGGAAAGACAACAACAGAGGGACCACTCAGACACCAGAATAAATCCGATCATAAAGATTAGAGCAAAACTAAATGAAATAGAGAATAGAAGAACAACTGAAAAAAACTGACAAAACCAAAAGATTTTTTTTTTAAAAGATCAACAAAATTGATTAACCACTGGCTAAACTTACAAAAGAAGAACAGAAGAGGGAACAAATAATCTGAATAAGAAATGAGATGGGAGATGTGACAACAGACCCAGCTGAAATGAGAGTATCATAACAGAATAGTATGAAAGACTACCTTAACAGATTTGAAAACCCGAAGGAAATGGACAAACTTCTAGATTCATATCACCCAGCAAAATTGTCACAAGAAGTAGAACAACTTCATAAACCCATCACAAATGAAGAGATTGAAAAAGTCATCAAAAAACCACTAACCAAAAAAAGTCCTTGCCCAGATGGCTTCACTGGAGAGTTCTACCAAACTTTTAGAGAATAGTTAACTCCAATCCTACTGAGACTATTTCACAGCATGGAAAAGGATGGAATACTCCCGAATTCATTCTATGAAGCCAGAAAAAGCCTGATACCAAAGTCAGGGAAAGATTCCACTGAAAAAGAAAATTACTCGTAAACCTAGATGTAAAAATCATCAACAAAATCCTTGCCAAAAGAATTCAACAACATATCAAAAAAAAATAACCCATTATGACCAAACTGGATTCATACCAGGGATGCAAGGCTGGTTCAACATCAGAAAAACTACTAATGAGATCAACCATATAAATAGCACAAAAGATAATGACTTGACTTTAACAAGTGGTGCTGGCAAAATTGAATATCCATCTGCAAAAAAAAATTGAAACATGAACCATTTCTCCCACTTTACAGAAAAATTAACCTAAATTGTATCAAAGACTTAAATTGCAAACCTGAAGCAATAAAGATCATGCAAGAAAAAATAGGGTCAACAATGGAAGTTTCAATTCACAACTTAGACAGATTTCAAAATCTGACAAAGCATGACCAACAAAAGAGAAAATGAATGAGTGAGAACCACTAAGAATCAAACACTTTTGCTCATGCAAAGACTTTATCAAAATAACTAAAAGACTACCTACAGAATGGGAAAAAGTATTTGGCAATTACGTGTCTGACCAACATCTGATCTCCATAATCTATAAGGTACTGCAAAATATCAACAAGAAAAAGGTAAATAACCCAATTAAGTGACGGGTAAAGGAGATGGACAGACACTTCACCAAAGAGGACCTCCAGGCAGCCAGAAGACACATGAAGAAATGCTCATGATCATTAACCACTAGAGAAATCTAAGTCAAAACTACAATGAGATACCATCTCACCACAACAAGATTGGCCATGATCCAAAAACACAAAACAATAAATGCTTGGAGAGGCTGTGGAGAGATTGGAACTCTCCTACACTGCTGGTGGAATTGCCAAATTGTACAACTTCCTTGGAAACAATCTGGCACCTCCTTAAAAAGCTGGAAATAAATATTCCATTTGATCCAGTAATTCCACTGCTTAGAGTATATCCTACAGAAGCAAGGGCAGTTACATGAACAGATACACGTGCACAAATGTTTATTGCAGCACAGTCCGCAGTAGCAAAAAGATGGAATCAACCCAGATGCCCAACAGCATATGAATGGATAAACAAACTATGGTACGTATACTCAGTGGAACACTGTGCCATGATAAAGAACAATGATGGTTTTAGGAAGCATCTCATAACCTAGTTTCAACTGGAAGACATTGCTGAGTGAAATCAGTCAGCGACAAAAGGGCAAATATTGTATGAGACCTGTACTATAAGGACTTAGAAATAACCTTATATACAGAAGAAAAGACCCTTTGACATCTTCAAGGGTGGGGAGGGAAGGAGAGGGCTGGTCATAGATTAGAACCTGTTGATGGAAATGTGGTTGGGTGAAAGCAGTGACAGCTTCCAGCAGAAAGAAGATCAACCTAACTGGACTTCAACATAAACTGAAACTACTTCTAGTCTTAACCAGATATTGCAAGGATAGAGTAGCATGCTATCAGGGGACATCGAGCCCAATTGGAGTAACTAGGCTGTTGCTAAGAAAGTCTGCATCCCATATTGGTGAATGGCATCTCTGGTCTTAAAAGCTAGCAAGCTGCCATCTGAAGTACACCGAGTAGTCCTAACTCTTCTGGAACAGATGATCACCAAGACCACCAAAGACATGAGGAAAAAAGAGCCCAGGAGACAGAAGGACTCATGTGAATGGCTGACTGTATCAACATGTGACCAGGAGAACCAGATGGTGCCTGGCCACCACCCAAAACAGCCGTGGTGGAGCACACAATGTTGAGTCCCAGTGGCAACACAGGAAAAAGAGTGTTGTGCCCTAACAACTCTACTGAGAGACCACAATTGATGGTCCAGCAGCCTGGAGGTTCCCCTGGTAGCATGTCCCCTAGACCTGCTGTTGCCCCTGACCAGAATACATTATTGAAGGCAACTCTTTAGACAAGAATGGACTAGACGGAGGGAAACAATGTGATCATAAGGTGTGTATATTTTATGGTTCTGTGTATCTGTAGGATGCCGTCCTGCTGGCCTCTTACTAGAAGAGAGAGGAGAGGGTGGAGAGTAGGGAATACAAGATTGTTAAGAGGATAAGACATGTATAGAATGAAAAGGAGGAGTGTGCTGTCACTGAGCAAGGAGAACGGAAGGAGCTGCAGATAGGCAGGCATGCAAATTTAATTTGGGTTGTATACTTTCACTCAAGCACAATAAAATAGTTTTTTAAAAAAGAAAATTAGTGAAAGGGTGAACATTCTTTTTTCTTTTTTAAACAAAGAACCTAAAGGAATTGTGAAACAGTGGTGATGAAGGGATCATTAGGGGAGGTGAAATCTAGTAGGAAACACCAAGGTTTGGGAGATGATTTAGATGAGTACGGAGAAAAGGCAGCTATCAATGGATTGTATGGTTTTATTTCAATATTGATTAGATTTCAGATAGAGGAAAAGTGCCTCCAAGGTTCTCTATCATTTGATAGGTGGAGGTGAGGTCCTCACTTCTGAAGACAAATCAAGATCCCATCTCACTGTATTTCTGTCTTTTAGGATATGTGTAAAAGGAAATAATCTTTCATCCTTTAGGAGAGAGAGAGAGAGTTTACAATTAAGTCTGCAGACTTAGTTGTTCTGAGGCCTAGATACCTCATTGCTGAATATCACTACAGTCATTTCTGAAGTCCTTGCCTTGGGGAGCTATGCACTGATACCAGCGTCTAGTCCACCCTTCGAAGCAATTTTGGAACTTCTTCTGGAATGGCCATTGCACACAGTGGAAAGTCCACGAACTTAACTGTACAGTTGTCTGTGAGGGAGCTTTTAGCCAGTAAACAAATGACTATATTGGAACATTCTCCCTACTCACCTCATCTGGCCCCAATGACTTTTTTCTTTACTTGAAGATAAACAAAATATGCAAAGGAAGATATTTTGATGAAACTCAGGACATCTAGGGTAATATGATGACAGCTCTGATGGCCATTCCAGAAAAAGAAGTCCAAAATTGCTTCGAAGGGTGAACTGAGCACTGGCTTTGGTGTACAACGTCCCAAGGGAAGTACTTCAAAGGTGACTACTGATACTCAGCAATGAGGTATGTAGCACTTTTTCTAGTTTGAGTTGGCAAACCTAATTGGCAGATGTCATATATATATAATCATATAATACATACGTAAACTCATATATTATATGATTTACAATACACACATATACATAAATGTGTGTGCATATATTTTTCAGATAAAAATACAAACATTTTTATCTTTCCTATAATATGAAACTGGAGACACTTCAACTCTAGAGCAGTTATGCATATTTTTCCATCTTAGAATAGTCTCCAGTTGTGTACCTATTTCCTTAGTTTTCAGGAAAGCACTTATCTTTTATTTTTTCACCCTGCTGGAACTAAGCAGTTCCTTTTTCTGAATCTTTAATGTCAATAACTAAGAATGTGAGAGTAGACTCTCTATCCGTCTTTGTGTAAGATAGTATCAGAGCAACTCCCACTCTGCATCTGGCGTAGTTGAGATAGCAAAGCAGAAAAAAAAAAGGTCATGTGGGAGCTAAAGATCTGATATAATTTATGAAACCACAGTCTGAGAAAAGATGTACCTCCAAGTACAGAGAACACAGAACAGAGTATCAAAGAGCAACTGCTCACAGTATTAGGTCTGTGATGTATTATATTTTCTAAGAATAATAATTATATTCCATATATATAACATATGCTAATTATTAAAATTTAAGCAGTATAAGAAAGAACTGAACAAATCACTCAAAACTCTTCCAGGCAGAAATAACCAGTGTTAACTGTTGGTCCATAATATTCTGAGAATCTCTCTTTGAGCAAGTAAAAGTGCAGGAATTAGATACCCAAGTTAAAAAATGCAGCATTCTGTGGATGACACTATGCCAATAACTTTCTAAACATTTTACATCTATTATCTCATTTAATCCTCACAAAAAAAACCATGGATTGGGGACATTTATATTAAACAGCTAAATTATGACATTGAACTGTAAATATTAAGTAAAGGTGGAAATGGATGAAAAGATAGACTGTTAGGAAGAATTAAATTTGTGAGAAGGAAATTGTAACTTGTGTTCTATTAAAAAAAAGCCTTGAATTCAGCTTGAATTTAATACAAGGAAAAAAGAAAAACAGAATTGAAGTTACTAAATTCCAGATATGTATTTCTTTGCCAAAAAGGATATTAATTCCTAAAATACTGTCCTAGGGTTAAAGGAAGAAGATTATGAAAGCCATTAAATGTTTGGCATTCTTGTGCTTTTCCTTAACAGCACCCTTTGCTTTTTGACAGCGTGCATGTGTGAGTGATGAAGTGAAGTGGTTGAGACTCTCCCATCCTCAGTTTTTGTTGCTTATTTCAGTTTTACTTGCCAGGATTTGCAACATTTACAATTTTGTGCTGGAACTATAATTCTCCTAGTAGTTCAATCTTAATTATATAGTGCGATACAGTCATCTCACCAGCACTTCATTTGCCATTTCTTCTCTATGTCTGAGTTCTTTATTTAATTTACATTTTCCTCTTTAATGAGAGTTTCCAAAAAAAGGAGTCAACAACTGTGTTCCCATTGTGGATATCTGCCTCCTTCCACTTGGCCCTACTTTCTGTCTCAGAAGATGAACCATCATTGTACAATATTCTCTCATTCTTCTGTTGAGAAAATCTATCCTGATCAACTTGTAGGTGACTTAACTTTTTTCTTTCTGGATGCCTGAGAACTTCTTTCTTTAGCCATAAATTTTCATACATAATGCGTATGTTTCATTGTTGACTCAGTTCAATTTTTTACTATACACCTGCAAAATTCAGTTCTCTTTTCATTATGCCACAGTTTTCCTAAATCTTTTTTTATTTGTTAAATCTTATTTAGTTTTTGCTGATTAAAATCTTATCATTCTTGTTTTCTCTCTCCGTTTCTCTTTCTTTTCCTTCCAATTTGTTTTCTCCTTCCTCTTTATTTTTTTCTTTCATCATATCAGCGTATTATTTTAATTTACAGGAGAGGATGATTCTGTCATCTTGCTTTACTTCTGCCCCATTTTTCTGAAGTTCTAGAAGGTATTTAGAATGATGTCTAAATAAGGTTTTGTCAATGTCATCCAGAAAACTTAAGTTATTCTTATTTTCTGTGTAATGTGAAACTTAGTTGGAAAATTACAGTAACTCTTTAATTTGTCCTCTTTGCTCCTAGTTTTTGCATCCTGAAGGTTTTAGTGTCCACTGCACCTCTTTTCTACCCTGGCCCCTAGGGTCGCCCTGACTCGGATCCAACTCGACGGCACTTGGCTGGCTGGCACCTCTTTTCAAAGGCAGTACCAGTGCCAGATTTTAGCCTATTGGTGGCGTGAAGTAGAGAGTGAACTTTTTAACTTCTGCCCTCATCATAGCTACCCTACTCTAGTTCCGGTTTAGATCTCTGGTTCTCAGTGATACGTCCCAATTCCTGTGGTCCTGTCTTTCTCCTTCAGAAATGGGATCAGACACAGATAATATAGTGAACCCCAGATTCTCTCAATGTGGGCATATTTTCTAAAAGAAATTTTATACTGTACACAGTCTTGCTCTGTATGCAGTAATTGCGTACTCAAGTTGTTTTTATAGATTCTGGGTTCAAAAGAGAGAAGTTGGAGTTAGAGAGATAGTTAAAGAATAACTGTTGTCTTCTTCACAGTTCTCTAGGTTCCTAGTAGGACCCGACTCTAGAATACTTCAAAAGTTTTGCATACATGTTTTAATAATAGAAAAATAACAGAGAAGCTGCAGTTTGGCATTAGACCTGCAAAAATAGAAATTTTTGGCTTTTAATTCTCTGTACGCTTCTTGTTTTCTTCCTGCCTCTCTCTTGTGTCTTCAGTTGCCTTTGTAGTTTCTCTATCTAAAATTTTCTTCTAAGCACTAATGTTGCCCTGAGTTGAATCCTTGAACCTCTTAACATTTTTTTTCTTTAATATTTCTCTTGGGCAAACTCATTTAGCCATCTATTTCTTCATGAGTCTCCGGCCTAGATCTCACTTCTGAATTTTAGGACTACCTATTTTCCCTCCACTGGACAAGCCACATCTTAAAGACTTTGAATACAATACTCAGAACATCCTGCAGCACCTGGTTCTCCCCTGTACTCTCCATCTGGTGCAGTAGTACTGCTCAAGACTGCTCTAGGGTCAAGTGACAAACTCTTGACTCAGTCTTGCTTAAGGTGAATGACAGGCATGGCTGTCATTTCAACCATTTGATTCATGGGTCACTTTATGTCAGCAGGTACAAGTCCTGTACTGTATTTTCATTGAGTTGCCTCAGATTTCAGACTCCACTTGATGGCTGTCATTAGCTTCAGGTTTATATTGTCACAAAGCCCAGACCTCCTTCTCTTAACTCAAAGAAACCTTCCTCAACTGATTCTCAAGGGCTTTGATGGGCTAGAGATACAAGGACTGCCAGTTAAGTTTGCGAACTCAGCGTAGAAAAAGTGCTACGTACCTCGTCGCTGTATGTCGCTGTGGTCACCTTTGAAGCACTTCCCCCTTAGGGAGCTACACACTGACACCAGTGCCTAGCACACCCTTCACAGCAATTTTGGAACTTTTTAACAGAAACAAGACCTGTTACTGGAAGATGGGAGAATGGATGTAACTACAAATCTTACTAAAAAGCAAACAAAACCTTTCTACCACAAGTATCAGCAGTAGCCAGAGTGTTCCCTTCTTTTGCTATCCACATCTAATTAAATGTTGAAACTTGCTGTTTCTCTAACACTCTCTTGAATCTGTTTATTCTCCACAGAGCTACCACCACTGCATTCTGTAGGCCATGATGATAAAAGAGATTTTTTTCCCTCCTAATCTATCACAGACTGTTATTTTAAAAACAACAACAAAACCAACCACTATGACATTCAACAGATATACTTTTCTGTCAAAATTACACAATTTACAAATATCAACTCTCAGTGTCTATACTAATTATGCTCTGTAATTAACAGTTCATGACCCGGGCTCAGCTGGATGATCCTCCTCGGAGCCGAGCTAGTTTAGGTCTCCATTCTCTCACTTTTTCCCTTCGTTTCTGCCTCTCTCTGTCTCTGTCCTGTGAGAGCCCCTTTAAACAGGCTTTTCAGAAGCATCTCCTCGTTCCTTACCCTGCTTCGATATAGCAGAAACTTCCTTAAAATGAAATGGAATCAATTTAATTCTCTGTTTAAAAATCCTTCCTTAGCTTTGAATTGTCTCCTGATCCATTGCATGCTCTTTAACACGGTTTCCAGTTTGTCCTGTTTCCTCCTCCAGTCCCGTCTCCATGCTGATGCTGTAGTGTGCTCGTTTCTTTCTCACTATCTCTTTCTTACTTCGAAGGCTGTGCATTTACGTGAAACTTACATAAAGACTTGCTTACTTATACCTCCTGTTATGTCTCACAGTCCTGTAGGTTGAGCTTTAGCCCTCACCTCCTCCAGGAAGTCTTACTTGATATCACTCTGCCCCCAAAGTAGGTCTGACTTAAAGGTGTTTGTGGTTAGACATAATTCTTAAAACTCTCTACTGTGTAACTTCCAACCTACTTATCAGTACCTGTTCATTAGACTATAGAGCCTTAAAGATAATGCTATATCTTGCTCAACTTATTTCTTTCTTGTTCATCTTTGCATCATTGCCCCTAGCATCTGGCAGATAATGAAGTTCAATGGTTACTGTAGAAAAATAAGTCAGTTGCTGGGTCCATCCAAGGAAATGGATAGAAGATTAGACTGTGCATCCACTGCCCTTTTAGACTCAGTTCTCAGACTCTTGTGTCCACAAGCCTGTTTCTGGGCCCTAAGGGATCCCCAACACTCTTCTCCTTTCTGTGTCCATTCTAATTTAGGTCTCAACAAACAACTCCAATGCCTTGGAATAAAAATAAATAAATAAATAAGTGAAGGCCCTGGCTCTGTTGTGAAAGCTGCGTAACAGGGGAAATGAGTAGAAAAGAGACCTTATGTTCTTTAGAATACATAAAAAAAAAATTCAACCAGAATAATGTGTATGGTAAGCAAGAATTTTTCTTTTTTTTTTTTTAAGGAGGCCTGGTGGTATAGTGGTTAAGGTTGACTGCTAAATGAAAGGTCAGTGCTTGGAACTCAACCAGCCATTCCACATGAGAAAGATATAGCAACGTCCATCCATAAGTTTACAGTGTCAGCAACTCTGTGGCATAGTTCTAGTCTGTTCTGTGTGGCCACTGTGAGTCAGAATACATCACCCACAACAGCAGCAAGGACTATTGTGCTTCTAGCACAGTGCTAACAGTTTTGGAACCGCCCGTTAGTAACAGCACAAATAATAGTAACAGTTTTGGAACTGTGAAGGCTCTATTAGAATGTCAATAAAGGTCAAACTCTACAACTTAATAGGAAGCCTAGCAGTTCACTCAGTTTTCACATCTGTGAAATGGAGAGAATTTCTTATAGTTTTTTAAAGAACACATAAGATAATATCTGTATAGTACCTGTAACATAATTTTTACTCACCAATTTTTAGTTTTCCATTTTTCACTTTTTCAGGCATAATTGGTATTAACAAACATTTGCTATAATGTTGTTATTATGGAAAAAGCTCCCATAACTTCACACGACCAATTTGGAACACAGTCCATTAATGAGATGATAACTCTCTCATTCTGTGCAGGTTTCACTAACATGACCAATCCAAGATTGAGCATTATGAAATAGTACGGTTGTTGAATAGACTTGCACAACCCTCTTCAGTCCCTGCCTTGTATCCAGACAGATATCTGTGACAGAATTACTCACTAATGGTGACAGGCGTAGCAGCAGTGGCTAATTCCTTCCTAGGAGATTTAGTCAGAGAGAAGCATAGATCACCCTACCCTACACTCTGCAGGGCTGCAGAGTAAGCAATGAAGGGGCTTGATCTGCCATTAGTTGGTCCACAGCTGTAACCCCAAATAAGTAAAACTAGATCTTAGCTCCCTCAGGTTTTGCGTTTATTTCCGAGGATTGCCACACTACTCACTTGAATACGTGCCCGCTTTTATGGCTCATTAGAATGCTATTGCTCCAGGCTTGCTCACACAAACATTCTCCTGCATGACAGACGGAAAACAAAGCAAGTCTTACCAGAAATGAAGTTATTTCCATTTGCAAATACTCAAGACTAAAAAATAAGCTGCAGGAACCTCTGGCAAAAAATGAGTGAGGCTGAATATGCTTAAACTTTGCCAGGAGAAACATGCCAGTAGATTTAATTCTTGGAAAAAATGTTTAGAAATAGAATGAGAAAGCAAAAGTAAATAGTTTAAGAAGTGAACTCAGTACTAAGTTAAGAAATGATTTTGTGTGTTTGTGTATTAGTATGGCAACAGTTCATTAAATTAGTAAATCATATCTTATAGTAAATGAGTTATTCTGGGAAAAAGAAGACGGAGATAAATCTTACAGCAAAAATATGATACCAAGCATAGACCTATGAGCACTGTGTATTTAATACGTGCACAAATGTTGTTGAAATTTTGTAATGAATTAATGAATAAACATTACTTTGCCATTTACTTAGTAAATCTCATTACTAATGTCCATCTGTACATTTTTCAGCATAGTAAAAATTGCAAAGAATGAAAAATTACCTAACATTATAGTAAATGACCCAAACAGCAAGACATTAATTGGCTAAATGAGTTCAGTGGCTATTCAATGGCCAATAACAGAAAATGGGAATCTTTTTAGTTAAAAAAAAAAGATTAAGGGCTATCACAAATTTGTATTTTATTTTCTGTTTCACCGCAAATCACCTCATAGTGATGTGGTATGTGTAATTGTGTTTATAGTGATCTGTGTTTGATTTTAGGGCGTAAGTTAATTGTCTTTAAATCTAGTTCCAAGATGAAAGTTTGTAGTGCCCAAATAGCTGATCAACAAAGGACGTAAGTATTTACAGTTGTTTATACCCTGGTTCAACCTAGTCTTCTGAAGTATGTACTAGGTACCAGACTCCAGGTATGTAAAATGCACCGCAGTTTCATGCAAGCGGTCCACCACAGTCCGTGACGGAAAGAACACTCAAGACTCCTCAGGTTCTGCTCAAGTCAGACCAATCAAGGCACAGGCGACACTGCAGTAAAAGAAAGAATGCGCACAGACAGACGCATACGGAACCTGAGACACCTGAAGGTAAAGCTCTCTGGAGTTTTTACATTTGTCACACAAGATTTACTTCGTCTTATGAAACACCTGTATTTGTGAAAACACTCTTTGTTTCAGAAAAGCTTCCTTTTTCCTTGGCCAAGGGTCAGTATCAGGCTTCCACACATCCCAGAGATATCCATATACTTGGCTCAGTCCAGCTGTAAGTTAGTGCTGTTTTACATACTATGGTATTATCATGGATTGAATTGTGTCTTCCAAAAACATGTGTATCAGTTTGGCTAGACCATGATTCCTGGTACTGTGTGATTGTCTATCATTTCACCACCTGATGTGATTCTCCTACATGTTATAAAGCCAATCTGTATAATGTTGATGAGATAAGACGAGCAACAGTTATGTTAATGAGGTAGGATCATATTGAATTGTATCTTGATTCAATCTCTTTTGAGATATAAAACAGAGAGACAAACATTTCAGTGCCCATGGAAGCAGCAGTCAAGAAATCAAAAGACACATTGCACTGGGAAAATCTGCCACAAAGAACCTCTTTATTAAAGTGTTAAAAGTAAAGATGTCACCTTGAAGACTAAGGTGCGCCTGACCCCAGCCATGGTATTTTCAGTCACATCGTATGCATGAGAAAGCTGGACAATGAATAAGGAGGACAGGAGAAGAATTGATGCCTTTGAATGTGGTGTTGGAGAAGAAGATTGAAGATACCGTGGACCACCAGATAAACAGATCTGTTTTGGAAGCACTAGGACCAGAGTGATCTCAGGAAGCAAAGACAGTGAGATTGTGCCTTACATCCTTCGGATGCGTTGTCAGGACAGTCAGTCCCTGGAGAAGGACATCGTGCTTGGTAGAGTGGAGGGTCAGTGAAAAAGCATAAAAACAACTGTGGGCATGGTGCAAGACCGGGCAGTGTTTCGTTGTGTTGTACACTGAGTCTCTGCGAGTCAGTACCAACTCAACAGCACGAAACTACAGCAGCAGCAATATTCATTGTAGGTTAGGAAAGTGCCACTCTGTCCTGTAGATAGCACTGTGTCTTAATCAACTTGAGGGCACACAACAACAACCGATCAGATGTGTCTGTGTCTCTTGATGCCATATATTGTATTTTAGGTTTTATAAAACATTCAGTTTAAAGATAAGAAGCAGTTAAATGGCCATCATACAGAGCATATGTTAATTGTTTGGTAAATATTGAACAACTAAAGGACTAAGGCTGTAATTTTGAATTTTAAGAAGGCTAACAATTTCTGTCAAAAACTTGTTTGTAAGTGGCGGGAGGGGGAGGAACACATTTATTTTTAAATTTATTTCATGCTGTGAGCTTGTATTAGAACAAACAAGTATTTGTAATTTTCAGTACCCTCAAAGAAAAGTCTGTTTTCCAAATTAACAAATTCACATGCAGAAGATCAGGTAGCAGCTGTATTCCTCTGAAGGAATACTCAGTGGGAAGTAATTGTGGCCTTTTTCCTACCATGTAGTCACAAGACATTTTCACTCTGTTTCATTTTCTCTTTTATCCAAGGATTTTAATTGACTACTAAAATTAGAATCCATCTCATGGGACAACTAGGTCAGTTGGCATAACTTATTTCATAAAGATAATAGTCTACATCCTAGTTTGGTGAGTAATGACTGGCATCTTAAAAGCTAGAGGCAGGCAATCTAAGACACAACTGTTCTCTTCTGAAGACAAGGAGAGTGAAGGAAACCAAAGACTCAGGGAAGAAATTAATTCACAAGACTAATGACCCATGCAAACCACTGTTTCTTCTACCCTGAAGCCAGAAGAACTAGATGACTCACGGCTGCCTCTACTGACTGCTGAAACTAGGGACACAACAAAAGGTCCAGGTTAGAATAGGAGAAAAATGTAGACCAAAATCCAAATTCATAAAAGGACAGGACTCACTGGAATGACAGTGACTAAAGACACCTCTGAGACTATTGCCCTGAATTAACGTTCTTAATCTGAAACTGAAGCTACTTCCATAGGTCAGATTTCAGACAAACTATAGACGGACCTCTAAAATAAACAATAAAGTGAAATGTACTCCTTTAAACAGTCAGCTGTATGAGACCAAATGGTTAACATTCCAAAAGCAAAAATGACGAGGCAAGGCTGTTATTGTTGTTAGATTCCGTTGAGTCAGTTCTCACTCCTAGTGACCCTGAGTACGCTAGAACGAAGCACCGTGACATTCTGTGCCATGCACACAATTATTTTTATGCTTAAGCCCATTGTTGCAGCAACTGAGTCACTCCATTTTCTTGAAGGTCTTCCTCATTTTTGCTGACCATCTACTTTGCTAAGCTTGATATCCTTCTCCAGGGATTGATCCCTCCTGACAACCTGTCCAAAGAGTGTAAGACACAGTCTTGCAATATTTGCTTCCAAGGAGCTCTCTGGTTGTGCTTCTTCCAAAACAGATGTTTGTTCTTTTGGCGGTCCATGGTATACTCGATATTCTTCTCCAACACAAAACTCAAATGCATCAATTCTTCTTCTGTCTTCTTTGTTTTACTGTCCAGCTTTCACATGCATGTGATAAGATGGAAAGTACTGTGGCTTAGGTCAGGCATGCTTTAGTCTTCAAGGTGATGTCTTTACTTTTCAACACTTTAAAGAGATCCTTTGCAGTAGACTCTCCCAGTGTAGTGGGTCTTTTGATTTCTTGACTGCCGCTTCCTTGGGCATTGGTTATGGAACCAAGTAAAATGAAATCCTCGACAACCTCAATGCTTTCTCCATTTATCACAATGTTGCTTACTAGTCCAGTTGCAAGGATTGTTGTCTTCTTAATATTGAGGTGCAATCCATACTGAAAGCTCTGGTCTTTGATCTTCATCAGTGTTTCAAATCCTCTTCACTTTCAGCAAGCAAGGTTGTGTCATCTGCATAATGCAGGTTGTTGATGAGACTTCCTCCAATCCTGATGCCTTGTCCCTCTTCATATAGTCCAGCTTTTCAGAAATTTTGGTCAGCATACAGATTGAAAAGGTGTGGTGAAAAGGTACAGTGTTGATGCATACCTTTCCTGACTTTAAAACAAGCAGTGTCCCCTTGTTCAGTTCTCACAACTGCCTCTTTATCCAAGTACTGATTCCTAATAAGCACAATTAAGTATTCTGGAATTCTCATTCTCTGCAATGCTATCCATAATGTGTTATGATACAGAACAATCGAATGTCTTTGCATAGTCAAGGAAACAGGTAGACATCTTTCTGGTATTGTGCGCTCTCAGCTAAAATCCTTCTGACATCAGCAGTGATACGCGTGGTTCCGTGTCTTCTTTGGAATCTGGCTTGAATTTCTGGCAATTTCAGTCAATCTACTGTAGCCGTTTTTTTTGAATGAACCTTAGCAAAATCTTACTTGAGTGTGATATTAATGATATGGTTTTACAATTCCTGCATTTCACTGGATCATCTTTCTTAGGAATAGGCATAAATATGGATTATTTTCCAGTCAGTTGACCAGGTAGCTGTCCCCCAAATTTCTTGGCATAGAAGAGTGAGCACTATATCCTTTGTTGAAACATCTCAGTTGATATTCTATCAATTCTTGGAACCTTGTTTTTCATCAATGCCTTCCATGCAGTTTCAATGTCTCCCTTCAGTACCACTGGCTCTTGATCATATGCTGCCCTCTTGAATTGGCTGAATGGTGACCAGTTCTTTCAATTATAATAACTTGGTGTATTCTTTTCATCTTCTTTTGATGCTTCCCGAGTCATTTAGTATTTTCTGTGTGTAGAATCCTTTACTACTGCAACTTAAACTTGAATTTTTCTTCAGTTCTTTCAGCTTGAGAAATACAGAACATGTTCTTCCCTTTGTTCTCTGTTTCCAGTTCCTTGCACATGTCGTTGTAATACTTTACTTTGTCATATTGAGCTGCCCTTTGAAATCTTCTACTCAGTTTTTTTACTTCATAATTTCCTTTTATCGTAGCTACTTGACATTCAAGAGCAAGCTTCAGAGTCTCTTCTGACATCCAAGTTGATCTTTTCTTTCTTTTTAATTGCCTCTTGCTTTTTTCATGGATCATGTCTTTGATGTCATTCCGTAACTCATCTGGTCTTCAGGCATTAGTGCTCAAAACATCAAATCTGTGCTTGAGATGATCTCTAAATTCAGGTGAGATACGCTCAAGGTCATTCTTTGGCTCTCATGGACTTGTTCTAATTTCCGTCATTTTCATTTGGAATTTGTTCTAACTGCTGACACTGAGCTTTTCTACCATTTCTCTCCACAGATGTGGTCTATTTTGTTCCTATGTATGCTGTCTGGTGAGGTCCATGTGTACAGTCACCATTGACATTGACGGCTAAAGGTACTTGCAATGAAGAAGTCGTTGGTCTTACAGAATTCTGTCATGTGATCTCTAGCATCATTTTTATCACCAAGGCTGTATTTTCCAACTACTGATCCTTCTTTGTTGCCAACTTTTTCATTCCAATTGCCAGCAATTATCAATACATCCTGATTACATGTTTGAACAATTTTGGACTGCAGCATCTGGTAAAAATCTTCAGTTTCTTTATCTTTGGCCTTAGTGGTTGATGTGTAAATTTGAATAATAGTTATATTAACTGGCCTTCCATGAAGGCATATGGGTTTTATGCTATCACTGACAGCATCATACTTCAGGACAGATCTTGAAATGTTCTTTCCGACAAGGAATGCAATACCATGCATCCTCAAATTGTCATTGTCAGCATACTAACCCATATGACTATCTGATTGAAAAATGTCCGTCCAACACTAGTCAGCTTGAGTTTATTAATGCCTACAATATCAATGTTTATGCATCTCATTTTTTTTGATGATTTCTAGTTTTCCTAGATTCATACTTTGTATATTCAGCCTTCTGATTATTAATGGATACTTGCAGCTATTTCTCCTCATTTTGAGTTGTGCTTCAGCAGCAAATAAAAGTCCTAAAAGTTTTATTTCATCCGCATTATTAATGCTGACTCTACTTTGAGGAGACAGCTCTTCCCCAGTTCTCCTGAGTACCTTCCAACCTGGGGGGCTCATTGTCTGATGCTATATCTGACAATGTCCCACTGCTGTTTGTGAGGTTTTCACTGGCTAGTTCTTTTCAGAAGCAGACTGTTGGGTCTGTCTTCCTAGTCTGTTTTAGTGTGCAAGCTCAGCTAAAATCTATCCACTGTGGGTGGTGCTGCAGGTATCTGAGTACTAGGGGCATGGCTGCTAGCATCAGGGCAACACACCAGCACCCACAGTATGACAAACTGAGGAGGCAAGGAGGGACAGGGAAACTGGATGAATGAAATTGGGGCAGGCAGAGTGGAAATGGTAAGAGTGCTGACACTTTGTACAGATTACAATCAGTATCATAGAATAATTGGTGTTATGCATTGAATGGGAATCTGATTTGTTATGTAAGCTTTTCCTGAAAACACAACAAAGTGTAAAAAACAGTACTTATTGAAGCAAAATGTTTACTATATATAAATATACTATATGTAAATATAGTATATAACATACAGAACATTTATACTATGTATGTTTATGTATACAATGTGTTGTTGCTGTTATGTGCCGTTAAGTCAGTTCCAACTCATAGTGACCTTGTGCACGACAGAACAACACACTGCCCTGTCCTGTGCCATGCCCATAGTTTTTATGCTTAAGCCCATTTGTGCAGCCACTGTGTCAGCCCATCTTGTTGAGAGTCTTCCTCTTTTTCACTGATGCTCTGCTTTACCAAGCTTGCTGGCCTTCTCCAGGGATTGATCCCTCCTGACAGCTGCTTGCTGAAAGTGAAGAGGGTCTGAAACACATACATGTATTTAATAGCATAAAAGCATGTATTTGTATAAACACACTTATGCATACATATGCATTCATATACAGGTGAGAACTTACAGTACAGGGAAAAATGATAATAGATTTTAAATTTAGCTGTCTTTATGTTGACAAAGCATCTTTCAAATAAGTATTTTTCTTGAAATCTGTACAGACAAAAAACTAGAGTTTTTTTTATTTGTTTGAGCAATGATCCAGTTCCTTTCAAGTACTAAATACCAACGATCATAAATACCCTATGAAGTGTGCCTCACCAGACCTGATGGAGAAATGTCTAAAAAGTAATCACAGCAAAAATCCATTTCCTGTGAACTGTAATATTACCTATGTCATTTAGAGGGGTGGCCTCTGTATTTTTGCAGACTGCCATATCTCCTTGCCAAATATTTCTGCCTTAACATTTGTTTGTGATTTAATATTTCAGTAAGATAATCACAACCAGTATTATTATACTTTAGAAATAAGAATAGGGCCTCAGAGTCTTAAACTGCTTTATCTAAGTTGACAACATGTAAAACATGAAACCATGCTATCCACATAATATACTCGTAAGTTCTAACCCTTTTGAAATATAATGCTTTCCCCTTTCTTAATGCCGTCTTTGGTTTCAGAAATGTAACCGTAGTAGAATATATGCATTAACTCCTCTTAAATGCTTTCCAACAGATAATGCTAGAGGTAGTAATATTGTCATTACATGTACAACTTTTATTTTGGATTTTACGTTAAAACAACTTTTTGTGTAGAAATATATAAGAAGGCAAAGCCGATATTGAAAGAGCTGGACTCTTGATTCATAGGCAAGCTGATAGTTGGTACTCTATTGGAAATGCTGGTGGCATAGTGATTAAATGCTATGACCACTAGCCAGAAGGTCAGCAGTTCAAATCCACCAAACGCTCCTTGGAAACCCTTTGGGCAATTCTATTCTTCCTTATAGGGTCACTATGAATCGGAATTGACTCGACAACAATTGGTTTGGTTTTAGTTTTACTGACCACGTTTTTGTCTGCAACCATACACTCCCTT
The DNA here is from genome assembly GCA_028571685.1 of Heterohyrax brucei. Classification (NCBI taxonomy): domain Eukaryota; kingdom Metazoa; phylum Chordata; class Mammalia; order Hyracoidea; family Procaviidae; genus Heterohyrax; species Heterohyrax brucei. Next base: position 96,313,941 of record CM053146.1, read on the forward strand.
TGTGAACTATGCCAATTCAGATAGACAGCTCAGCAATTAGGAAATGCATGTCTTTGACCAGGTTAAGGAATGCCACAGAGCAATATTCTCAATACTGATCTTATTTGGGTTTCTTTAGGATGGCCCAGTGTTTGTTAGAAATGTAGGTTTCCTGCACACCCCATTCTGATTTAGTAGATTTAGAGTAAGCCTGATACCCTGGTGGTGCAGTGGTTTAGAAATTGGCTGCTAACCAGAGGTCAGCAGTTTAAATCCACCAGTTGCTTCTTGCAGACTGTGGGGTAGTTCTACCCTGTTCCATGAGGTAGCTATAAGTCAAAGTCAACTCAAAGGCAATAGGTAGATTTAAGCCTAGAAATCAGCATTTTAACTGTAGTGTGCTAGAGAAGCACTGAGAAAGGTACGATTGTTTCACTTGTACTGGGGAGTAAAAACAGCACAACAAATGAAATGCACAGACAAACCCTGTTTTAATCACTAGTGCTCACCTTGTCCCCTTCTGATCTTTACGGGCAGCTAATAATGAGCAGCAGAACTGAGTAGCTTTAGTCTCAGTTCTCTCTGCTCCCGCACAGCAACGGTGGCAGTGTTTATAAGCATCAAAATTGTCCAAAGGTGATGATTTCAGAGAATAAAAAGAAAATCACAGGTTCTTAATAATTCACTGTACAGGTGATGCCTAAATAAATAAGCCTTCAGGGAACAAAGATGTCTTATAATAAAACTGGCTATGTTAATAAAATACAGGAAAACTTTTCAGTTCAATAAAAATGTTTCTCTGAACCTGTTCTTGGGTATGTCTGCACAGTACAGTCATACCTCTGCCAAGATTCTTTGTCTGTTCATTCATGAGTAACAAAAGTCGATGGAGTCAAAATTCTACACCAGTCTGCCTGAAGAATCTCCTGTCTTCTTCCCTTTTCACTTTCTTACTCCTTCAGTAGGAAACTCTGGTGGTGTAGCGGTCAAGAGCGGTGGCTGCTAAACCAAAGGTTGATAGTTGGAATCTACCAGGCTCATCTTAGAAATTCTGTGGGGCGGTTCTGCTCTGTCCTGTGGCGTCACTGTGTGTCAGAATTGACTCAGTGGCAGTGGGTTTAGTTTTGGGGGGTTCTCCCTCAGTGGTGATCCTGTCTTTCCTAACTTCTCTTTTCCTAGATTCACATCTTCTGATCTCTTATTTTATATCAAGTTGGGAAAAGATCAGAGACTAGTCACTGCCATATGCTGAGTGACGGACTCATTATACTTTAGTAGTAATAATAAACTGAGTCAGGCATATATTCTTGCTTTATGGTTAGAGCAATACTATCAGGTGGATACTATCATTATAACAACCTTCAGCCACTTCTAAGCTGGTTTATATTATGGTTCCTACTTTACAGATAAGAAAATTGAGATTTATAAAAATTCTGTAACTTGCTCAAGGTTAAACAGTAACCAGGACATTGGTCAAGTCCCAAGAGGATGATTCCGGAGCACATGCTTCTGACCACTGTAGTATGCCGCCACATAGGTGAATGGTAAACCATGTTTCTTTATGTGAGCAGAGACCGTTCCGTGTTACAGCTTATTCTGTGTCTCAGAAGAGGTAGAAGGGGAGCAGGGCAGCTAGCGCCTGTTCATTGTCTTGAAATTTACTCTCCACAGAACTGAAAAAAGCCGGTTGTATTCTATTAGAAAAGGGATGGTTCCACGTTGCATCCCTGGATCAGCTCCTGTGCTCCTGCTCTTCTAGCTAGTAGCTTCTAGCAATTTACTCCTGGGAAATTTTCAGAACAAGAAAACAAAAAAGTGTCCCATTGTCACTGCCTTCTTCCAAAACATAGCTATGAGCATGCTTTCTTCTCTTGCTCTTTCGGCCTGCCTTTGCCAGCCTTGGACGTCCATCCAGTCCCTCCCCTTGTGCATCAGCGTTTGCAGAGCTTCTGCACCTCTGCGTTTACAGCTTCTGCACCTTAACCTGTCAGCTTCATTTCGTCCAGAAAGGACATTTGCTCTGATTTCATAGGATTTCTATTAGGATAGTTATATGTATGTATTTCGATTATTGCTGCTGAGTTTATTCTAACTCATAGCAACCATGTAGGACAGAGTAGAGCTGCCTCATAGAGTTCCTAAGGGATGGCTGGTGGATTTGAACCGTGAGCTGATTGTTTAGCAGCCATTGTGCTTAACCACTGCTCCGCCAAGGCTTGGAAGCCCTAGCAGAGTTAAGAAACAAGTGTGAGGTTCTTTGAATGGAGAAGGATGCTATTAGAGTGGGATGGATCATTCACTGTACAAATGGGCCTGTTGGAGTGGGAGAAATGGCTGGGTAGTTTCCCATAGACATTTAATTTGTCAGGCTTACCCCACAGCTGGTGAGTCAGTGTGTAAGGAAAAGTTATCTATATGTTTTAACCTTTCCTTAAACACTGATTCATGATTCACCAGGCGCTCCTTGAGTTCTCTAGAGGGCAGTTATACTCTGGCTTCTAAGGTCACCATAAGTCGGATCCAACTCGACAGCACACTTGGCTTGGCTGGCTGTCTGTATGTTTTAGAATACACTTTTTAAAAAATAAATAATTTGTTAGAATGTATTTTTGAACATTTGGATCCCTTTACTAAGCATAGCATTGCTTGTTTGTTATTTGTAATATAAGAGTATACTGCTGTATATTACTCATGTTTTCTGTTAGATAATGTTCATTATTTTTGATCTATGTAGAAATGGATGCTAGTTATCTTATGAAAAGAGAAAATTGTCTGCCTCCATTTTTACTGAGGCGTGGACACTCTCAGAACAGGGTAGGAGATAGTTTAAGGGAAAAAGAAAATTACTAGCCTGCTAAAAATAACCTGCAAATGTGTGGTATACTTCATTATATTTCTGTTTCCCCTGAATGAAATATTATCTTTGAAAATGGCTTATGCAATGCCTGGCACATAGTAGGTAACCAATATGTATTAGAAATTGTTCTCGTCTTAATACTTTGTAGCCCTCTGAGAGAATTTCTTTTAGTCACTGAGTATTTCAAAATGCCATCAGAGCAAAACTTTCAGTTTTCTTGAAAAATCTCTTCTTCCTGTAAACATAAATATACATGAACATGACTGCTACTCACCGAATTGACAATCTTGTCTTACAAATGATTGAGAGCACAATTACCTAGCTACCATAATAATCCAGGAATCTGCAAATTTTTGTCATGTTCATTTTCCTAGTACTGTATAACAAAGTTTTAGAAATACATACATATTTAAATGAATTCTAAGAAATCTATCCCTGTGTATTCTTAGTTTTGGATTCCATTTTATGCTAATATATGCTTATAAAGTGAAGTTTCGGTACTTCTTTTGGAAATGTTGATCTTAATTTACCTAACTCACTTTTTGTCTGATGAGTACCACCTCTTGACTTAGTACTACTACATAGCTCAAAAGTAATGCTAGCAGTAGTGCTTGGGAGAAATCTCTATCAGATATGAGTCAACTGTCACTACCCCTTATTGAAGAAGGGAATATCTTGACTCCCAACTTAGCACTAACAATGTGAAGGTAGGAAGACTCTCCAAAAATTGTAGTGTATGAAGAATAAAACTGACAAGATGTCGTGATTCATGTAATTTCAATTTGGAAAATCTAACTCTAGAGACTCTTCAGGATTTTCAAAGTTTCAGAGTCTGTTAAAGGTAAGAACTATACTAAGAATAATCATTTATAAATCAGGACTTAAGTTTTCTATATGTTATATACCCTAGAGAGTGCTCAGTACTTTGCTGTGGCACATTTCACACGTAATAATTATTTTATGGTTGAGTAAATTAAATGTGAGTATAACAATAATGAAGAAAGTTATTTAGACAGGAAATTGTGAAGAAGAGAATATAGAGACCAAAGTAGTGAATGTTTTTATCCCGCTTAGCAAGTGATAGGTATTTCTCCAAAGTACTTGAAAATAGCAGACAAGATGATGGGTTGAAATAAAGCCAAGGATAACTGTGAAGCTGCTTTTCATATTCATGGTTAATGTAAAAATAAAACAACTACAGAGTGGGCTATTTGAAATTTAATGAAGTATCAAACACTTCTGCCAGCAAAGTCACATAAAAATGCAATTGCAAATCAAAGTCCTATCGTATACATGTAACAGCTTTTATTTTTATTTTACCTTATCAACAGTGAATCTTGTGGTTAACTGGTTGTCTTTCTTTCCTTGTGTTGTCTGCTGAATAATTTATGAACCCCTTAGCAAACTTACAGGAAACCCTGGTGGTGTAGTGGTTAAGTACAATGGCTATTAATTGAGAGGTCAGCAGTTCAAATCTACCGGGCGCTGCTTGGAAACTCTATGGGGGGCAGTTGTACTCTGTCCTACAGAGTCACTATGAGTTGGAGCTGACATGATGGAAACAGGTTTGATTTTCTGTTTTTAGCAAATTCATAGGATTACAGGTTTTTATTATATATCTATGTCTATTTCACCTACTTGTTTATTTTCCTTTGGCCTAATTCAAATCTTAGTTTTCTTTATTCTTCTTAAATACCATATCACTACGCAAAATAAAATTTGGCCTTGTCATTTAAGAAACAGTCAATCCTTGAGGACAATAAGAATTAACAAAAGTAAAGTCATTGACCTTAGTGTTTACAGGGGAATTCATAATTTACACATAGTTTATGTGGTAAATTGGTACATTTGATATCCTAAATGACAATCCGAAAATTAAACCTAAGTAGAGAAGAAATGAGCACAAATTGGACTTCCATCTTCCAGGAAATGCTTTTATAGCAGAAAGCCCAGTGTCCATTTGGTGGTGAGAATACCAAGACTGGGTTGAGAGAATATGTTATTCGCCCTTTTCTGGACACTTGCCCTATTATCCGTGCATTGGGCGTTCCTGCGAGTGATCGAGGTCCCTCCAGCTCAGGTAGATGCCATCAAAAACTTGCAAAAGGCCCATGCTTGTTGTATGACATGCTGTCTGCCTTAACATAAAGAATTAATCATGTTAAAATGGCTGGCCACTCAGACACTCCTGAAATTCCCTAATGCAGTTTATTGTGACTTTTATGTATCAATGCATCCCTAGGCTTGTGCATGCCTCTCAACTTGCGTGTTCAGTAATACGGAATTTCTGAAGCAAAGAGAAGAAACTTTTTTTTTCTCTAATTCTTACATGTGACAGCATCCATAATGTCTACAAACATAAAATTTTGAAATTCATACTGGGTTAGCCATGAAATTAGATGCAAATAAGTATCATGACTCTATTGCTATCACACCTTTGTCCATACTTTGTATATTACGATAGCATTTATCTCTCATAAATGAAAAAGATTAATCTCAAGACCGTGTCATCATTACAAGTTTTATGTTAAGCCTGATAGACAAAGAATTGAAAAAATCATGTTCCAAAATGTTTAAATTAAAAATAAGTATATCTTTAATAAAAGAGACTATATTAAACAGGGAGCCTTGGTGGTGCCATGGTTGAGAGCCACAGCGGCTAACCAAAAAACTGACAGATCTAAGCCACGAGCTACTCCTTGGAAACCCTATGGAGAAGTTCTACTCTGTCCTATAGGGTTTGAATCAACTTGCTGTGAGTTGGAATCAACTCAGTAACAACAAGTTAATGTTATATAGCTGAAGTTCATCTCAAATGCCAGTTATACAGCCTGAAAATTGTAAATTTGTGAATTTAATATATTAAATATGCTATGGGAAAGAGACATGTGTAGTCTTTTGGAGAAGAGTAATAGACTGCAACATCATCTGGTGTATGGTTCTATATATATATAAGGTGGGAGTTTTTATATAATTTAGAATTATAGTCACTAATCTGGTTATTAAATGTGTAGAAGTATTCCATGAAAACAAAAAGAGCTGTGTTAATACCAGGATTAGGATTTTCAAAGGGCAGCTGAAAAAGGCTCTCAGAAGCTGCCTGAGAATAGGCGATGATTGATTTTGTTAAAGGCCAAGGAAGATCAAATAAAATTGGCATATAGTAGAAAGCAGACAAAACCAATTAAGGATTACAGTGAAGAATAAATAGCTCCAATTAGTGATAATTGTATTCAAGTACTGAGAAAGATCCCAAACAAAATTTTCTTTAAAGATATGGAATAATGCATTGTCTTGCAAAATATATATCCTAAATGATCAAATTGATGTTAGAAGTATGTAGGGTTGGCCTAATTATAACAGGAGCATGAACAATAAATTCTGGAAGTGAAACAGAGATAGTTGTTCACTTTTACAAGCAGGAGAAGGGTGTAAGTCTGTCAGCTGCTGAGCTAAGATAGTATATGACCTCATGTCTGCATCAGATTTCCAGGCAGGCTCATTGATGTGAGATGCACCTCAGTGATTTCACAAGAACAGCGAGAGATCCGTTTATTTCCCTGATCCACTCTAGGAATTGCCAGGACCCACTCCTATGTGAATTCTTGGTGCTTATGTTTCTCCATCTGTTACTAAATTACCCAGAGTCAGATTCCCAGCAGATTTATTTTCCTTTTCAAGTCTGTTAATAGAATTATGTTGGCTGTATCAAATAAGCGAGGAAAATTATACAAAACCTGACATATCTTAAAAAGAATGATGGCCACAAACCCTGTTGTCCAAGGATTACTCTAGAATCTTCTGCTTTTGTTGTTGTCAGGTGTTAGGTGTGGTTAGGTGCCATCAAGCCAGTTCTGACTCGTAGTGACCCTGCGAACAACAGAGTGAAGTGCTGCACAGTCCTGAGACATTCCCACAATGCTTTTAATGCTTAAGCCCACTGCTGCAGCTAATCTGTCTGTCTCCTTGGGGGTCTTCCTCTTTTTTGCTGACCCTCTACTTTACCAAGCATGATGTCCTTCTTGAAGGACTGACAATATGTCCAAAGTATGTAAGATGCAGTCTAACCATCCTTGCTTCTAGAAGCACTCTGGTTGTACTTCTAACAGAAAAGGTCTGTTTGTTCTTTTGGCAGGCCGTGGTGTGTTCAATATTCTCCTCCAATACCACAGTTCAGAAGTGTCAGCTCTTCTGTCCTCCTCGTCTGTTGTCCAGCTTTTGCACGCATATGATGCTATGAAAATACTATGACTTGGGTCAGACACACCTTAGTCTTCAAAGTGACATCTTTTCAACACTTAGAAGAAATCTTTTGCAGTGTATTTTACTAATGCAATGTGTCTTTTGATTTCTTGACTGCTGCTTACATGGGCACTGATTGTGGAACCAAGTACAATGAAATCCTTGACCATCTCAATCCCTTCTGCACTTATCATGACGTTGTTTAATGGTCCAGTTTTGAGAATTATTATTTTCTTGAGACTGAGGTAAAACCCATACTGAAGGATATGGTCTTTGAACTTCCTTAGTAAGTGTTTCAAATCCTCCTCACTTTCAGCAAGCAAAGTTGTGTCATCTGCATAACGCAGGTTGTTAATGAGTCTTCCTCCAATTTCCGCTTCTTGGATTATTGGCTCAGCATACAGATTGGAAAGATATGATGAAAGGATGCAACCCTGCCACACACCTTTCCTGACTTTAAGACATGCAGTGCCCTTTTGTTCTTTTCTCACAGCTGCCTCTTGATCCATGTATAGATTCCTCACGAGCACAATTCAGGGTTCTGGAATTCACATTCTTCACCATGCTGCCTGTCACTTTGTCGTACTGTGGAGGCTTGCGTGTTGCTGTGATGCTGGAAGCTACACTACCAGTGTTCATTTACCAGCAGGGTCACACGTGGTGGACAGGTTTCAACTGAGCTTCCAGACTAAGACAGAGTAGAAAGGACAACAACCTCCCCTACCCCCCGACATACACAGACACTTGCCGGTCAGTCTTGTCTGTCACTCTAGAGTCTGGAACCAAATAATCCATACTTGGGCAAATCATTTGGGAACGTTGGCTTCTGGAAATAAGTATTTACTGAATGCCTGCTACGAATCAGGCACTTTATCCACTCTCAAGTGTAGGGCTATGTATACATGTTTTACAGTAGAAATTATTGTTCAGGCATGTTAAACATCATAGACCGAGCAAGAGGCAGACAGATTCAGCACTCAAAGCTCATATCCCTGTGATTTCTAAAGCCTACTGTATGATTCCATCATACCACATCCACAAGAGTCTTTGATTTTTTTGTCCATCACTGTATCTAAGTATGTGGAACAGTACATTGTAGGCCTTTGGTAAACAGCTGCAAATAAAAGAAGAGCAGCTCTTGTCCTGAGCCTGTTGTGATTAGTACCTTTGGAGGGGACCTGATGGGAGCCAAATAAAATGTACAACATCATATTCATAGTCACTGATACTAAGCTTGCCTCACTCCATCTGCCTGAGTTTTTGTTTGTTTTGTTATTTGTTTTTCCCTTTTTTTGCATGGACCTGAGTTTCTAAATCCAGGAGATACAACCCCATGGGCAGGATCCAGTCTTCTTTGCTCTCACGTAAAGCGCACTAGGAGTAGTTCTGCTTGCAGCAGTGCTGTGCGGAATAATTAGGCCGTATTAATCACTGACAGAGGGAAGTTACAAGAAATATCTAAGTCTGCAGCTCAGGAATATTGTTAACCCACACGCATTTTTCGCTCAAAGGAACAATGTTCAATCATCAAGACCTGAAAAGGAAATCATTCACCCTTTCTAAAGAAATGAGAGAAGTAGTTGAAGTAATAAACTCTATTAATCTGATCACCCATTTTTGGTGATATTTAAGTATGAAGGAGAAGTTCTGTGCACAAATAGGTCTGGGATCTTCCCTCAGTTTTCAAAACAAATGATGTTCCTATACAGCCCAACGTTTCGGCTATGATATTGTTTTGCACTTGGATGCTTTCAAGCTACAGTTTGTTTGAATTGTTCTCATATAATGACACTGTAGGAGGAGTGGGAGAAAAAAACCTGTGAGGAGACACAGGAGCCCTTTCTGGTCACTGAATGTCAGGGTGTCATCTGCAGCAGAATTAGCAGGTCAGGGAGTTGGTCTATTTATTTGCTGTGTTGCTAGTATCTAGTGCATTGCCTAAGACATTGATGACACACAGAAAATATTTTCTAAATGGACTATAATATAGAAATAATAATGGTGACAACGATAATGACAATAACAACACAATGTGTCCCAAAGAGGAAATACTGGAGCTGCTATCCTCTGAAAAAGGAGGGGATGCTAGAACATCTAAGGAACATCTTTTCAAAAGGGAGAAAAAAGAAATTTAGCTCAGGAGAGTTGAAATGGTGCTTGAAATATTTGAGCCTTCCCTGGAAAAACAGTATATATATATATATATATATATATATATACATATATATACATATGTATATATATATAGTGTGCGTGTGTGTGTGTGTTTGTGTGTCTGTGTATTTGCACAGAATTCAATATTTGAGATAAATACTTTGTGGAAGCTTAAACCTGAAGTAGAACAATAAACATCATGTTAAGCAGAAATATATGTTTATATATTGTAAAAAGCTTAAGTTCCATAAAAATGAAGAATGAATTATGGATGATGATTATTATTTTTATATTGATTTATAGTTAATAAAGTAAATAAGAAAATAGTTGGCAACAATATTGGAAATACAACACATTTTTCTTCATGGATGATGAGACACAATTTAACAAAAAAGCTGTTAAACTCATAAGAGCATTTAGTAACTAGTTCAGGTAACACAAGAAACCAAACTCATTGCCTTTGAGAGGATTTTGACTCAGCAACTCGGCTAGGACAGAGTGGGACCCCCCCATAGGGTTTCCAAGGAGCTCCTGGTAGATTCAAACCACAGTCTTTTGGGTCATCTTTTTGGTTAGGAGTTGTAGCAATTAACCACTCCATCCACAGAGCTCCAATGTAAGTATTTACTGTAGTAGTAATAACTATTTATAAATAGAATTGAAAAAAGTCCCAATTTCCAAAACCTAGAAAGCAACTAGGAATATATTTAACAAGAAAAATACTTGACATTTCTAAAAGACATTGCAAAAAGTTAATTAGGAGATGTCCACAAATAGAGATCTACACATACGGACAGATAGTATAACATAAAATCATAAAAACTTCACTCGTCTCAAAAGTTATATATAATTTTGATTATATTGCAGTGAGACTTTTTTTTAGTATGAAGTTTTTTTTTTAAATTAATTTGGAGGGATAATTGCTTGAAAACAGCCAATGAAATTTTGATTAAAAAGTATACTTATTTATGTGTTGGTAGGGACTATAACTGCTTTGGAAGGAAAAAACACAAATCTCTGGTGGCTTAAAGTAAGTTTTTTTGTGTGTTTATCTCACAGTCATCTGTGGATTCATAGACTATTTTTTATTGTTGTGTTTATTATTATTATAAGGTAAGTATTTTTAAAAATTTATTTTAAGTATGAATTTATTGACTTTCACTGTGTGTCATACACATGTTGTATTTCCCATTTAATTCTCATAATATACTTTGAGTTTATCCCAATTTTATTTATAAAGAAATGAAGTTATTCAAGGTTCTGTAAATATTGGTACAGTCAGTATTTTGCAACTCTGATTACATCATCATACAGCCAACCAAACACACTATTGGCTCAGTTAGATTTTAAATATGTTTCTCAGTAGAAGGAATGTGTGCCATAACTCTTAATTATCTAGTTGGATGTGGCAAAAATGAATAATATAATCTCAACTGAGAGTCTTCTTCTGAATATACTGTATCCTCCTTCTTTCTGTGTCTTTTTATTTAAGGTAGAAAAGTAAAGAGTACTTGTCAAATATTTGGGAAACATGGAATCCTAGACCCTGCTCAGCTACTAACGAGCTTGGGAAGTCACTTCACCTCTCTTTGCTTCAGCTTTTACAACTGTAAAATAGTGGAAATTATATAAGAATATCTCCGTAGCACATTTACTTTTGTATTTATGTGATTTTCTGATAATAAAACGGATTGTGAAGCCTGACTTCAAAGCTTACGCTTTTAGTTTTCTGTGTAAGTTGGTCTTTTGTTTTATTTTTAAATAATATTTCTATTTATAACAGTGCAAGTAGATGTCTTATCCTTGACCTCACCTCCTCAGGTGTGAAGAATATTTGATACGGAGGGGCTTCTGGAAGCAGAATGAAATTTCTCTGCTTCACCTTGTGGCTGTGTAATATAAAGTTTGACTTGGGAGACACTAGCACACTGGGTAGTACAAATAGTTTCTTGTTTATATAAAGTTTATTTTGACTTAGAAATACTGTTTTAAAGGCAAGGAACTACTAAAATAATAAATTCCTCACATAAAATAAGGGCAAACAACAGTAGAAAGTTACTACAATACTGGAAGAAAGGCCTGTCTACCTACTTCTGAAAAAAAAATCAACCACTGAAGTCTCTGTGAAGCACAGCTCTGTTTGGACTTAAGGAGGCCACCACTGGTTGAAATCAGCTCAGCAGCAATTGGTGCTACACTGCGGGGCTGTGATGCACAGAACACACAGGAAAGAGTCCTTAAATAAAGACAGTCACTGCATTCAAATGAAAAGCCTAGTATCAAATCTAATATATAATGTTGTTGGCATTTTGCTACTTAGCCAAAAATGCATATGTATTTTATTTTACTTTTTTATCAAAGAATCCTGGTTACCCCTTAAAACCGTAGTATGACTTCCTTCAAGTGGACTTATTTTAAGTTTCTGTCAGGATTACGGTTTTGGCCATTAAGTAATAAGTTCAAATCCAGATCATTCTCATCCACCTTTATCAGCTGAATATTTTGATGTGCTTCTTTTTAAAGATTTCTTTTTCCTTAATGGTTGGCATTGTTACATGGCAAGTCACCAGGTGAAGACTATAAAATTAAATTAGCCAAGTGATTGCCTTACGTGTGTGTGTGTGTGTGTGTGTGTGTGTGTGTGTGTGTGTGTGTGTGTGTGTGTGTGTGTGTGTGTGTGTGTGTGTGTGTGTGTGTGTGTGTGTAAACACGTGCCAAGCCAAGTGCTGTTGGGTTACAGTGGGGTATCTAGAAGGCTTTACTACTTTTTTTTTATATTCATTTTACACATATGGCTTCAGGATGGCTCCAAGAAAATTATGCTCATTATATATCAGGCTCTGCAATGTTGTTGAAAATGATAAGAGGCATACTCACTTTTTTTTTATTAGACTACTTGAGTATTGTGCTGCTAAAACTTCGTATTTTTTAATCTGAATGTTGAAAGGAGCTTTTGTCCTGAAAGAAGTCGAAAATATTTCCTTGATATTTAAAAATAATTATGTAGAAAATATATTATCTACACAAATACTGACTTATTCTTAATATGTATGCTGTATATTTCTGTTATAAATCAGCTACTTTGTATGTTAAATTGCAGTCAAATTTAATAGCAGTTCAATATAGTAACTCTTTAGGTACTTATTTTAGCTGTTATTTTTTTCTCATATTAAAAAATGGAAAACTATGTTATTCCTAGGATGATTCAAAGGCATCGAAGGAAGCAGGCAAAGCCGGGTAAATAGGCCCATGTCGTGTCCAACACTGCCCTCTACTGGAAAATAAGGAAGTTGCAACGCAAACTAGTCTTCCTTTCTAGTAGGAAAAAACTTCCCGTGCAAAAATATTCATTTTATGTAGTATTTATAAATGAGAGTAGCAGTCTCAAACTCTCACAACATGTTTTTTGTAACATGCTTCTGTTGGGCATCAGCCAAGCCAAGTGCCAATCAGGCAACACAAAAAGGACTGAAGGAAATGAATTCATAAATAATGTAAGGAGATTACTGTAGGAGAGAATTCTTTGCATTGTTTTTGATTAATTTAAATACAGTTGTGGGAGCTTGGAGAAGTATTATACCAACCTTAAAATATCTTAATAGTATTATAATTTAAGAGCCTGGAAAGGAATTTTTTGTTTATTATTATTATTCTTATTATTTCAGTAGACAATAATCTCTAAAATGCCTATCTACAGCACATCTACCAAAGCAATAAGTCTGCAACATGTGTGGACCAGAGAATGCGTGGCCATATGTGTATGCAATGTGTAATTAGTTTTATGGTATCAGAATTTTTTCTATATTTGTCCAGGACTTTGTAGATGATTTAAAAAGCACACTTTATAATTTGCAAAATCTGTAGAAAGTGTATCCTATGTTGTCACATTTCAGTTATATGAAGTAAAATAGACAAAGCATTTTAGTATAAATAGCTGCTATCATCTTACTCTTTATGGTTTGATTTACTTCAAATTGTCCCTTCCCTGTTTTATATCTTCCTTAGCCTTGCATATTGTTGAGCGGTCATTGCAGTCTTTTAGCCTCAATTCTTAGTCAGTAGCCAGTGTTCAAACAACTTGACACAAACACACACTAGTACTCAATAAGTAGATACATCGGACACAGTTCACCTCGTACTACTGTTGACTGATTACTTTTAGTTTAATGTGAATTCAAGAGATATTCTACAATGCTTTTTAACAATGATTACCACTTGGTTATGAGGTAAAAGATAATGCCAACTTTCCTGTAGTTTCTAAACTTCCTTTAGTGAGTATCTATTTTTAAAACAAAAATTTATATTCTTAAGAAAACAGAAGAATTTTCTTGCTGAGCTGAAAGGTATAAACACACAGTTATGCAAAGCACACTCTTGTGCTTCTTTTGGATCTAATGCCTTATTTTTCTTTAAGAATATAGAACACCAAAGTGGCTGTTGTCTATGTGGGGAGGTAGAAAGGTACGGTGGTGGTGCAGTGGCTAATGTGCTTAGCTGCCAACCAAACGGTCGGTAGTTGGACCCACCACCTGCTCTGCAGCAGAAATATGTGACAGTCTTTCCTGTAAAGATAGCAGCTTTGTAAACCCCACGGGGCAGTTGTCCTCTGATCTATGGGGTCACAGTAAGTTGGAGTTGGCTCAATGGGAGTGGTTTGGGGGCAACAGAGAAAAATAATCAGTATAATACTGAATCCTTTAATAAAAAATGGCACCAGACACTAGGACTTGCCACAGAACACTTGATTATTTTTCTTTTATTATTTGCTATACTGAAAAATAATTCTCTGCTTCTATATGTATCAAGCAGAAACAGTCTGATTTATTATACTGTGTTTTCATTATTTTGTTTTTTTTCTGCCATAGAGAGGAGCTAAAACATAAAGCTGATAAAACATACAAACAATTATGTTTACTAAGTTTTTGATAATTGTATACACACACATATATGTATCCCATTGTCTGAGAGAATATAAAACATAAATATTCCTGTGATTTTCTCTTAGTGAAATACTTAAGAGAAACCTTTTGAATCATCACAATATCCTTTAATACATCCCAATGTTACATATGTCAAAAATTTGCTTATTTAGCTGTTTATCTACCTATCTACTACTAAGTCGTGTTCTGTGGTGTTACTGTATCACTGTTTAACTGTTCACCTGCTGAAAGACATTTGGGTGGTGTCAGGTTTTTAACTATCAAGAATAAAGCTGCTATGAGAATTCGTGCACAGATTTTTACATGATTGTAAGTTTTTAGTTCTCTAGGATGAATACCAAAGAGTGACATTGGTGGATCCTGTGTTACATTCATGTTTAGCATCAAAATAAATTACCCAACTATTTACCAAAGTGTCTGTGTCATTTTGCAGTGACATGAGCAGTGATGTGATGTAATTTGATAGATCTGTTGATCCTAACAAATAGTGTTGATTATCTAATTTCCCTGTGTCTCTTTGCCACTTCCCTGAACACTTGCCACGTTCTCATTTGTAAGGTTTTCTCCAAAGACTCCCTTTGGAAAATAGTGGCTGTTTGGTGACCAGCTCTTCTGATACTTCCAGCCTCTCAGGGCCACCATTGAGACTTCAGTACTACAGTCTCCCTAATGCACGAATTCCATCAGAATTTTTGTCTAAACTCCATTTCTGCAAATCCAGCTATTAAGTCTGCATCTCTAAGGAACACCAGAGCATTTTAAACTCAATGTGTTTAAGTGCATGTTTCATTTCTTCCTTCTATTCAGATGTCTACTGAAATTTTACCGTATCCAAGAAGACTTTCCTGACCACCTGTCTTAAATATTCATAACATTTTACTCAGTCTGTGATTTTTAAAATGTTAATCATGCTTATGTCATCTATGATGTTTTAATTATACTTGTATCATCTATGATATTACACATGTGTGATATACCCGTAAACAGACATAGATACGCGTATCTACAATACACAAACATAAACATACGTAGTAGAACACAGATTCTTGAGAACAAGGATATTTTTCCCTGCTGTGTACTCAGCACGTAATAAATGCTTGGTTGATAGTGAATATGCAGCTACATTTTAAAGGAATGAATGAATACACCCAGTAGTTAGTTCTTATCATTTGAAGACTTAATTTGTATTTTATCAAAGTAATCTGTGTTTAATACTTTACACAGTCAAATGTTTCCTAAAGGTTTCTAATGAAAAAAAGCAAAACCTACCCCAAGGTCTTCTCCCAACTCTCAGTTTCTAAAGCAGCTAATTTGAATTCTTCTGTTTCTTTTGTTATTTTCTCTTAGGTTTCTGGATACTCTGTTACATTTTTGTGTTTTGATTCCTCCTATGTGTGGAGAGCCTATCAAGACAATCCTGTAGGGCTAAACTGTAGCTTTGAAATTTCTTACGCTGCCAGTCCCCACTCTAATCACCGCTCATGCAGACTCGGTGAGCCCTGTCTCTGCTCGCACTGGGGCATTGGTCTTTATTCTGCTTCTATAATGCCAAACTGTTACATGAAAATTTGGTAATGCCACCATGACTTTATTTCATGGCGACAATGTAAATATTGTTCAGTGCTAACCAACTAAGTTACTATTATTGCATTTCTTGTATTACTTGATCTTTTTCTTGAGTAAATAATTTACTACAATTTTCCCCTGGTTAGTTTTCCAAACACTGGCAATAATGTAGCTCCCAAAGCTCTAAAACTACTCTTAGTAGTCAAATGACTCAAATAGCCTTTCAGTTTTTTTTTTTCTGAGACATCTTCCAGTAGCCCTCCCAGTACTCTCATCATCATCATCATCTTATTATTATTATTATTACCTCTCTGTCTAATTTTGTTTTCCCCTCTTTCCATCTCAGCTGCTGTGCTCTAGGCTTGTTGCACCATTACTACACTAGATCGTGGTGATGCTGGTAGTTTGTTCCCATGTCCTCTGTTACCATCCTTCCCCTGTTTTCCTGGATCCCTTTTATTTGTCTTTCTTATTCACTCTCTTCTCTTCTTACTGAGAACTAAGCCGTAACAGGTACATCTGGGAGCAGCCAGTATTCCTAGGAGACAGACTGGGGAAGACGATGGAGGACTTTCAGTTCAGCATGTGGACTTTGGTTTATTTTTGTTTCTTTCTTTCAGTAAGGTTCCTCACTTCAGTGCCTAACTATGCCTGGCACTTTGCCGTCCAGAGCTGCTGTTCAGCCTCTTCCTCTGATTAATAGTGCTTTTGTCTTAGATGGAAGGGACTAATTCTTCCATCATATCATGATTCAGTTCCATCTTTTCTTTCATCTTCAGGTACCAAGTGGAGAAAGATGCAAACTGAAGTCTTACTGCTAGTACATACACTTTGTATAAAGCTTTAGATGGCACTATGATACTGAATTTACTTGTTGTGTGAGCTTATGCACTAGACAGGACACTTCTGCAATTTAAGGCTTTAAGCATTACACAGTGTCTAAGGTTGAGTTCTGCCAGAATCAGATCCCAAGGCAAAGATTTGGGTGCAAGAGACTTATTAAGGAAAGACTACCAGGAAAAACTGTTAAGGGAGAGGGAAAATGAGCTATGCAAAGGCACAAAGTCAACGAAGGGTACAAACATCAGATGGAGCCCCACTCTCAGCCTGATCACTATGGAAGCTCTGCAGCCTCAAGGCACACTGAGGATTGGCAACAGGCTACAATAAGAGAAAAAACAAAATATACCTTCAAGTTTACCCCATCTCCAGGCAAAGAAATTCCTTTTGTCTTTCACTGGCTAAAGAATGTGGGGAGTAGGAAGAAGCAAAAACTCCCAGGAGCTTCCATCCTAAATACGGTCATAATGACCCACTGCCAAGAGAATCCCCTGAGCATCTGGAGTGTGAGGCATCACCAGCAAAGCATGCAGAAGATGGAGGGTGAGTTCCTGAGCTGATACAGCAAATCCAAGGAGATCAGACCAGAGCACCAGCTGCACCCACTAAACCCTGGTGCCTTCCCCAAACCATCAATAGATAAAGGACAGTGATAGTCATAAAATACTTAGAAGGTTACAGATTTTTTTTCATTTATTACAATTGGTCTTCGGAACAGTTTTGTAAGGGTAGAACAGCAATATCATTATTCTTATTTTTCCAAAGAGTTCAATATGGCAGAAATTAAATAGCCATTCTTGCATCTTCATATTCTGAGCCTGGAGTTTGTTTCAGCATAATGCATCATATTCAAGAGTTTGCTAAGTATTTGCCATAGACCTCTAAGATGTATACTGAGTATGAATTATTTAGTCTAAGATCAGTCTTGGGTAGCTTTTATAATTTTAAAAGACATAGGCTATTATAAGGAATAAGCTGCATTCAGTTTTAAAATTATTTCCATATAAATCATCTAACATTATATAAGAAGTTGGCTAAAGCAAAGAACTTCATATTAGGATGTCTTTGTAGTTTAATTTCCACCATCATTCAAGCCTTCTTCCTATATTTCATTATTCAGATGGTTTAATTAAAGCCAGTGTGAAAGGAATATGTTTTTCAAAAGTCCTCTAAAGGTTGATTTATTTTGAACACACTTTGAGTTCTTCCATAATTTTCCCACAGGAGTGTTTTTGCATATAATACTTACGATGCATGACATTTCTGAAAAAGTAAGACTATTCTTCAAATGTATTCCAGTAACCCTTACCATCTGTTATTGCCACATGAGATTTTCCTTGTTCTTGGTCAAGAATCACTTACCAATAAGGAATTGTTTTCCAGTAGTGAAGCTCTAGTTGATAGGATAAATTGAGAGAACTTGAGAGTATGGATCTACTTAGAACCGAACAGCTCTTGTTGTGTAAACTACCTTCCTTTTACTGGGAATCTTGATCCTCTCTGGATGGTCTAAAATAGTGCTTTTTGAGCCCGGTGGCACATTAAAATAATCACATGGAGAGCTTTAAAATGTATAGATGCTCTGGGTCTGCCCAAGACCCTTGAAATCACACTTGTAAGCACTGGTGTAACTGTCAAGTTGCCCAAGTGAATCTGTTACACACTCAAGGTTAAAAACCACTGATGTAGAACAGATGAAATCTGACAGGCCTGGTGGTATCAGGAATGGTTTTGACCGTCTCTCACATCCTGGCAGTAGGTTTTCAGTCCCGTTGAAGCTGTTAAGCTCTCCATTTACTTTGGTTGTTTTTGTAAGCTTGGCCAACAGCACCTCGATGTTACAGTGGGGCAAGCCGTGTCTGATGACCCCTGATAGCAGTTGTTTGGTGTAGTTTCAGCATACTGGAGGGGAAGAAAAAAGAACTGTTGAGCCTTATGGAATTTGAAAGAGAGAGACTTCTGTTAGCCGTATGCTTCCAGCATTGTTTTCTCTCTTCTGTGAGCTCAGTGGCTTAGCAGTTAAGTGCCATAGCTGCTAACCAAAAGGTGGCAGTCCAAATCCACCAGGCACTCCTTGGAAACTCTATGGGCAGTTTGACTGTGTTCTGCAGTCAGTATGAGTCGGAATCCACTGGACAGCGATGGCTTTGTTTTCTTTCTTGTGAGCTCATTGAAAAGGAGGTCAATGGTCGTCTCCTGTATTTTCAGCTCACTGTGTTATGAGCTATGGCTGATAACCAAAAAGTTATTAGTTCAAATCCATGAGGTGCTCCTTGGAAACTGTGTGGGGCAGTTCTACTCTGTCCTACAGGGTTGCTATGAGTCTGGATTGATTCAACTGCAATAGTTGCTTTTTGCCTTCTGCCGTCCTCATGACCTGTTGTTATTTTCTGTGTCTTGGTTTTAATTATTAAACAAATCACCTATGGCAATACTTTTGAAATATAATTTCCAGCTACCGTACTAATGCTGATGACATGGTGATAAGTGCCACAGCTGCTAGCCAAGAGGTGTACATTCCAGATCCACCGGCAGGCACTCCTTAGAAACTCCATGGGGCAGTTCTACTTGTCCCATAGGGTGGCTATGAATTGGAATCGACTCTGGCCGTGGGTTTTGTTTGGGTTTTTCAACCACTAGACAAAAGGTTGGCAGTTGACACCCACCCGAAGGCATCTTGGAAGACAGGCTGATGATCTGCTTCAAAAGGTCACAGTCTGAAAACTTGTGGAGCAGGTGCTTCTGTTCTTCACACACGGAGTCACAGTGAGTCGGTCCACTGGACAGCAACTGACACCGACTTGTAAAGGTTCTGAGTCATGTGACTTAAGGACCTGCAATTTACATCTTAGCCTACTTCCTCTTGCAGGTAGTTGAGAGTCTTCTTGAGAAACTTGATTCTAATTTCTCTAGTTGTATTCCTGCCCCTCCCCCCAAAAATCAATAAAAATAACAATTAATTTAAAAATACCGTGACTTCACTGTTCGGTTCACTTGCATTTTGTGAGTTAACATATGTAATTATTTGATGTGAAACACAGACACGTATGTTTTTATGTGTACCAAAAACAAATTCAGGCCCATTGCTTGTTAAGCTGATTCTGATTGATAGTGAGTCTATAGGACAGAGTAGAACTGTCCCACAGGGTTTCCAAGGAATAAATGGTGGATTTGAACTGCCGAACTTTCACCTTAGCTCTTAATCTCTTTGCCACCAGGGATCTGAGTACATAGAGATAGAGAGAGAGAGAGAGGGGGGTAGATGGTACAGATATCAAACTGCTGACCTTTAGGTTAGCAGCCATAGCTCTTAACCACTGAACCACTGGGATTTCCTAATACACACCACACACACACATACTCATATAGGCACATACTTTATACACATACATATTTACATACCCAAACCCAGTGCTGTTGAGCCCATGCTGACTCATAGTGACCCTGTAGGACAGAATAGAACTGCCCTGTAGGGTTTCCGAGGAGCACCTGGCAGATTTGAGCTGCCGACCTTTTGGCTAGCAGCCATCACACTTAACCATTATGCCACCAGTGTTTCCACATATTTGCATATATATGAAAATTAATGAATTCATGACAGATGTTATACTTGGCAGCATATGAGAAGACAAAAAAGGTTTGGGTAAATTCTATGTATTTCATGATTTTAGTGATTCTCTGTTTATACAGATATGTTTTATAAAATAAAACTTTCATATATTAATTCTAATTAGTCTTGAGTATTTCGTGATATGAAACTCAGAAGAGGGATTATGTTTCCTCTGGGTATGTATTTTGTCACAAAGTATTAGTGTATTATGAAACATTTTTTGAGGGGGTTAGTATGTCTAGCTTTAGCTAACAATTCTCAATGCGTACATTCACGTGTATTTAAAAGCTTGATAAAATTATGGATCATGTGTTAATTTTTTCCTTGATTAGCTCCTTATTATATATTAAGAACTAGTTTATCTTAAAAATTATATATGTTATATGAGTGTCATAACTGAAGAAAGTGAAAAATGTTGATATCATAATACTAAACCATTTCAAATTTTAATATCTTAAACTTTGGAGGTTTAAGTATAGTAACAAAGAAAAACATTTTTGAACTTTGAAATTACAGGTGCCTCACAAATTCTTAATACCTTTACTAGATTTTAACATTTGAGATCAACTTCATTTCTTTGGGTTCAATAAAATAACTTTAATTTTCTTTCCAGTAAGAATCTGCCACTAAGATACTCAGAAGTGTAGCTTTAAAAAAAAAAAAGAAAAAAACTTTGAGTAATATGAATTGTATCTTACTATGTGATTATATTTTCATGGAATTTAAATAACTTATTTAAGGTTCTATTACTATCAAACCATTCTGTTATGCAAATGTTACAGTTCCAAAATGACTTAATGGTATACAATGCACTAAAGCTTTGTATCTCACAAATGACCATTTTCAGTTTCTTGGCAGCACGGAAGTGGAGCAGCCCAAAGGAACAGAAGTTGTGAGAGATGCAGTGAGAAAACTAAAGGTAGGGGAAGCTCTCCAAGTCAATGCCTCATCTGTCAAACTGGCCTGATGGCATCAGCAGACTGGGGAGAGTTGAAAGCATGTATAACTTTGTAGTAGATAGAGCTTCACTGTTTTAAAAATCACAAATAAATACGGCCAGGTCAAGGAAAAACCTTTAATAATAAATACATACACACAACCGATGATTTTTCAGAATTTGATATAGTATTCATATTTTTCTTAATAGCAATCTCTCATACTCAACAACAGCAAAAATTTTTGCCAATATTCCATTAAGCAGTGAAGTAAAATTACTTGCCTTTACTTGGATAAGTATGGACTTATGCCCTGACTCAAAAAGCGGGCAGTGGTGTAACAATTATCTCTAATAGTTAAGAGAATCACTGAATTTAAAGTGAGGTTAGAGTTGATTCCATGGTAAAATTTAGCAGTGTAAATGTGTCCTAAAGATGTCCTAATGGGCAAGTGCAAGATTTGCCCATGTTCCTAAGCAATGATGGGGCAGAGATGAGTTATCACTCATTGGGACTTAAGAGCAGACAAGGACATTTGATAAAATACCCAGCTGACTCACAACTAGAAATTCCCTGAGAAAGTCATATATAAGATGTCATATGCAGTACTTTTTTCAGACTGCTTCTTATCTCAGGGGACATGGACTCTCACTGAATAGCTCCTTCAGCAAAATTATTATCAGTCTTTACCTTAAGGAAAACATCCAGACCATTATTTTTGTTTACACGAGTATATCTGTTTTTCTCTATAGTTGATCTCATGTTTTTTTAAAGAGTAACATTTTTTGTAACTGTCTAGCTTAGAGATCATCCAGTTCCCCAACAGGAGGGTTAGGCCTCTACTGATACAATTATGTGCCGAGCAAATTCATGAACATTAGAGAGTATTGAATTGCTTTGAGAATTACATATCAGGTTGAATCTGCTATGGAACTGAGGAAAAAATCAAGTAGGATGGCTTGTGTTCCAGGTGAAGAAATAAAGGTAATAGTTTGTAATCCATCTATTCAGTAGGTAAAATATTTGATCTACTCTTTTAAATGAAATATGCTAAAAGGTTCCAAGACAATTTCACTACCATTTGGTGAGGGGACATGTGGAGAAAGTAGACTAGCTTTCTTTCTTTCCATGACTCACTAAGTAAAAATTCAGACTAGACTTTGTTTGTCCAATATTTTTAAGCACAAATAGAGGCTCTGTAAAGCCTTGCAGTTTATAAATTAAATGTAGAATGGAGTTCACTTTAAATACTTTCAGAATGTTGCAAACTCTGGACCACAAATAACATCACCTCCACCAGCCTGTGCCCGAAAGAATGGTAGTGCCTGGCTACCATCACCAACTGCTCTGACAGGGATTGGGTCACAATACAGAGTCCCAGACAGAGTAAGAGAAAAATGTAGAACAAAACTCTAATTCATGGGAAAAAAGCCCAAACTGACGGACACTGGAAGAACCTGGAGACTATGGCTCCTGGACTTCCTTCTCAGAACTGAAGTCACTCCCAATATTGACCCTTCAGGCAAACGAATAACATACAAACACACGTGAGGAAGTGTTTCTTAGTTCAGCAGTGTACACACGAGACCAAAAGGGCAACATCTGCTCAGAAGTGCTGATGATAATTCAGGAAGGGACAGGAATAGCAGACAGATGGAAATGCGTAATTGGGGTGTGGACAGGACAGTGTCGATATGTCATGGGGATTACAACCAATGTCACATAACAGTCGTGTGTAAGCTGTTGAGTGAGAAACGAATTTGCTCTGTAAGATTTCACCTAAAGCTCAAAAAGAAAAGAGAAATGTTACCAACTCTGGGCATGAATCCAGTTTCACTACCACGGTGGATCTATAATCAGTGTTTCTTTATGCCTGGGAAATTCTTCAATCAATGGATCGAAATCCCAGATGAAATGGATTCAACTGAGTAATGACTAGATCAAATGAAATAAATATTTGAAATCAAGTGTTTTTCCAACGGTTTTTTATACATTATTTTGTGGATTTTTTTATCTGTTGTTCTTGGGTGATCTCATGTTTTGCAAATGGAAATATATTCTGTTAACAAAAGAATATTAGACACAACAAAATAAAAGTATACATTACAGTTTAAAAGTAGATGTTCAGTTAACAGTATGAGCTATTTTGTGTTTCAAAAGTGCCTTCCAAAGTAGGTACTTAATAAACACTCTTTCTTCTGCTAACGGCAAAAAAAAATTGTGCGTGAGGCAAGTTTAACTGAGGGTAATTAACTCACGCGTCAATTAATATGCATAAAAATGTATTTTCTCTATTTACACTTAATGGCTTTTATTTGTGGGTTTTTTTTTTCCTTTGTGTCAGATGTCAGAGAGTCCAACTCAAAGAATATCAAAAACGTTTGCGTTTAACAAACAGATCCACTATTCTCTTTAATTCTGTTGCAAATGGAGAAATGGCCAGCAGGTGGTAGTAGTGCTCTACTTAAAAAAGAAATTTGCCTGGTTCCTTCTGCGGCATTCCGTGTTTTTGTTTCCTGATTATTCTTTAAACATATATGTATTCTGGCTGCTTTTTTTTTTTTTTTAATCACAGCAGTTCATCATTTGATTCTGCTTGCCACGTAAGGTAACATTTAATTTTTGTAAACTATATGTATCCAAAGCTTCTTCCAAAGCTTGCAATATTAAGACATTGGCTTCTGACATTAAATGAGAGTTCAAAAATTAAGAATAAGAAAAGGGCAGAAAAAGCTAACAGTTTTCCAGCATTGCATTTCTTCATCTTTTATGTTGAATTATGCCTAGTTTTTAAGAAAGTTTTAAAACTTTGATTTGCCAAGCCTAAGTGCTATTTTTATGCCACTTTATGAAGAATTTATAGTTTATTTAGTGTTTTCAGTTACAATTTTTAGCTATTTATTTTAAGATTCTTGATTGCCAAAACAGCAATGCACTTTTCTGTTTCCTAATTGTTTTAGTCCAAGGTTTAACAAAAGAACATTTTTTTCTAAAATATAATAATTCAAAAGCCTTCTCAGTTTCTGTGGTTTTAATAGTATTGTTATTGCTGTTAGCTTGATTTTAGGATAGAGTTACTCACTTTTATTAACACAACTAATAAAAATATAAAAGGAACTCAGTGTATTTCACTGAAAAATTTAGTATTCATAGCTGGTTTTAAAACTCCTCAGTTACCTTTCCAGTTTCAGAGATAAATAGGAGGACACACATCTAGACCCCATGCTAAAGAGCAGAATACTCATTCCACTGGAGTTAAAAGAAAATTAAAACCACTTCCAACTCATGGGACCCCCAGTGTGTGACAGTAGAGCTGTGCCCCCCTGAGACTTCAGTGGCATTTCAGAAGTATAGCTCCAGGCTTTCCTTCCAAGGCAACTCTGGCTGGGCTGGAACCTTCAACCTCAAGGGTAGCAGCCGAGCACACTAACTGTTTGCACCACCTAGGCAAGCCTAAAGGAAAATTCATTGTTGTGTGCCATCGAGTCGATTCCCACTCATGGTGACCCTATGAGCCACAGCAGAACTGCCCCCCTAGGGCTTCTTAGGCTCTAATCTTGACAGAGACAGATGGCCGGGTTTTGTCTCCCGCAGTGCACCTGCTGGGTTTGAACTGATGACCTTTCAGTTAGCATCTGAGCACTTAACCATTGTGCCACCAGGGCTCCTAGAAGAAAATTTCGTGAAGTAATTTCATGAAAACGTGGCCTTGGGAATTACCATCTAAACACCACAAAAATCCCGTTGCCTTCAAGTAAAACTGCCCCATGGTGTCTCCAAGGAACAGCTGGTGGATTGGAAGTTCCAACCTTTTGGGTAGGAGCTGAGCTCTTCTTAACCGCTGCCTGCACCACTAAGTCTCCACTACACCACCACGGCTCTTTAATTACCATCCGCCAAACCCGTAGCTATCCGGTTAAGTCATTTGAAATCATAGTGATCCTGTAGGACAGTGAGGAACCGCTCTGTAGTTTCCAAGGAACAGCTAGTGGATTCAAACTGCATACCTTTTTGTTAGCAGCCAAGTGCTTAACCACTGTGCCTCCAGAGCCCCTAATTACCATCCAGTCTTGTTACACATCCATCTAACCATTCATTCTATCTCATTCTCTCCAAGTAGGGTAACAGTCTCTTTTGTCTATAGAACCGATCATTTAATTAATAAAATATTTAGCATTTGTTATAATTATGTACATAAATAGCTGATTTCCCCAAAAAATTATCAGTAATACTTGAACAAACTTAAATTCAAAGAAGCACAAGAGCAAAAGCCACTTGACAGATTAATAATTGCCCTCTTTTTAAAGTAATCATAGAGTAATGGACCTGAGGTAGTAAATTAATTATCCTTCTTGTGGATAATGTGTATTCCTCTGGTTACATATTTAATTTCATTTTTTTAAGTCCTCTGAAAAATGGATAGACATTCATTAGTGATAACATTGAAACATAAAAGCACTCTTAAATTTTCTTTGGCAGTTCTACTTACCAGAAGGACATGTATTCAAGTTCTATACATATTTCAAACATAATTGTGTACTTTCCCATCATTTGAAGAGGATAAAGTCTTGATTTTTTTGTTCCTCGTATGCAGCCGTCTTCTAGAATCTTCACGGTTTATGAATAAATTATGTTGAATTACTGAATTTAGGCTTTAATGGTAGGTCGCTTTGTGTAGATGACCAAGAAATGCACTGACTGAAGCAAAAAATGAAAGAAATTTGTCAAAAAGACTGTTCAGGTTTTAACCTTCAAGTAGTAGGTGAATGAGGGGAGAGAAAAGAATTTAATCTAAGAATGAATGGTTAGCGTTTTTCAGCGTGGACATTAGAAATATTTCGGAACACAGGTGAGAGCTCTGCAGTGAACGAGACAAGCTGAGAGCTGGAAGAAGCACGCACACCGTGAAATACAACAGGCAGGCCTGTAAGAAGAAGACTAGTGAAGCAAAAAGGAGAATGTTCAACTCTTTAAAATATAGACTGATCAAAGAAAACCTTAGACTTAAGACTTTTGCAGTACATATGCAGACATCAATGACCAGTATAAAACTTGATAGTTAGGAATGTGAACTGCAAATTTTATTTTTCTTTATGAAGCAAATGTTTTGTGCATCAGAAAAGATGTTATTTAATGGATAGTGGCAAAGCTAGTTTTTAGCTAAAGGTGCACAAACTCATTTTATGGTTAAGGTGACTAATTAAGTTCTCCAGTCCTTGTATTTCTCATCTTTGAAACTGGACCGTTAAATTGGATGATCTCTGAAGCTTCTTTGAACAGAATTCCTTCATCTTGATGTCAAGTGAAAAGTTCTAGCCACCCCTAGATATGTGTTTTATTTTTTCTCTTCCTTCTAGTTCTGTATCTCTTCTTCCTCTGCCTTCTCCTCTCTTCTTGTGGCTGTCACTTCATGTCTCTCTGTTTCCTTTTTCTTCTTCTGGCCTTCTTTTCTGTCTCCTTCTTTCCCTCCTTCTCCCTCTTTATTGTTCTTCCTCCTCCCTCATTTATTCTTGTCCTCTCTTTCTCTCTCTTGCTTTCTTCCCTTCTTTTTCCAGACAGAAAAGAGAGAACTGAGCAGATCAGCTTAAAATTAGTGATGTTTTGTGGTAGACTTTTTGGAAGCTGAAAGGTTGCACAATTCTTGTCAGAGGTTACAGTCCTGGCTGGGTCCAGATGTGGAAGAAGCCTCGGGCGTCTGCTCACGGTCTGCCCTGGGAAAGAGCAGCTTGTAGAAAGCAAGCATAGATTGCTCCTGCAGGCACAGGGGGAGCTGGTTTCTTCAGATGCTTTCACATAGATGGAGAGCAGCTGATGTATTTCATAAGCCTTCTGATGATAAAAAACCCAAATTGTCTTAATTACGCAATACAGAAAGAAATTATGAAGGGAAAGGAAACACAATTAATCCATATTCTTTGAGAAAGAGCTGAGGCAATTTTTAAAGATCTGCTTGAAAGCAAAACAACTTTCTTAAAGACAGAAGAGAAAATTCTGTGGCACAAGTTAATCAAATTTATGTGCAGAATGCAAGCCTGCTGGTCACAAAACAAAACAAAAAAGACAGCTGCCTGCATTCATGGAAAAGCACAGACATCAAGTTGAAAAATTATACCATACAAAATGAAATAAAACAAATGGCACTCTCCCTCCCCCCAGCCTCCTCTCCACCCCTGGAAACTGAAGAAGAAGTCTGAAGACATTCACATACACATCGGTTATATTAGCCTCCTTGAAAGTGCAACACCATGAGAACAGAAACGAGCTTTGATTCCTCTCTGCTACAGGACTCAACTTTGCTGTGTGTGTTCACATCTGCCCTCAATTAGAGGGAAATGCACAATGCAAATAAATACAACACACCAAACCCCACCCCACCTGATGTGCAATCCATTTCTTGCCAAGTCAGGATAATCCATATGCTGAAAAAATATTGTACTGGGAAATAAGTTTTGAAACCTTAGAATAGGGATGAGGAAATCTGTGATTTTTTTTTCTTTTTCTTTCCATTCATTACAAAGAAAGGTAGATTAGAGAAGAGAAGAAGAAGAGAGAAGGAACGTAGGGTGAGAGTATGATTGCCACACAGTGTAAAATCAGGACACATTAATTCAGAATTTCGAATCGACATTGAATTTTTTTAAGTATGTCCCAAATATGGCATGAGGCATGCTAAGTTTATATATAACATATTCACATGTTATGTATGCTACATAAATGTGTATGCATATATAAACTACTATATATGTTTTGGAAACCCTGGTGGTGTAGCGGTTAAGTTCTACGTCTGCTAACCAGAAGGTCACCAGTTCAAACCTGCCAGGTGCTCCTTGGAAACTATGGGCTAGTTCTACTCCAGCTACAAAGTCACTGAGTCAGAATCGGCTTGACAACAGTGGTTTGGATATATACGTTTTAGAAGGAATATGAGTAGAAGACTTATTTAAAGTATTTGTTTGTTAATATTCAAATTTATCTGGGTTCCTGATAAGCCTCCCCACTCAAATCTTGCAGTGCTAAATGACAGAAGAAATTCTATCCACAAAATGTACAATTATTCTGATTTTCTTTTTTTATTTTAAAATGCAACAAGCCTGCAGTTCGAATCTACCAGGTATTTCTTGGAAACTCTATGGAGCAGTTCTATTCTGTCTGATAGAGTTGCTAGGTGTCAGAATTGACTCCATGGCAGTAGGTTTGGTTTAACAAGCTTTTACATACATTTACTAGTTTACTGAAACACTGTAATAAATACTATCACGGAACCATAGGAAAATGTTTTGTTTTTCCACATATTTATGATACCTGTAATTCTAGACTAAGTCTAGGTTTGTGCATGAGACTTTTACCTGGAATAGTTACTGCAACTCAGCTTTAATTTGAGTATGGCAACCTGTGTCTCTCCATCCATCGATTAGGTTGTGTAGCAGAGAGTTGCATACTGGGTAAGCGTGTGGAAGGGGCAAAGGTGGCTAATGTGGCTGCTAGTTTTTTATGGGAATTAAAAGATCCACAGAAAAATGAGTTGACCCCTCCAGTCTTTACACTACACGTTTTCAGTTTTCACAACTGTTTTGTTAAATATATTTCTTTTCAATTTCATAACAGCAGTGCATTAAAAATCGTGTTTGTAAAAACTTGTTGGAAATCGTTTTAAATTCTGGTTGTAGATTACTATGACTTCTGAATATTTGCGAGGCTATACTTTCTACCAAACCCAAACCAATCTGACTGCTATCCAGTCCATATGAGTCATAGAGACCTTGCAGGTCAGAGAAGAGCTGCCCCATAGGGTTTCCGAGGCAGTGATTTCTCGGTCAGCAGAATACCGCATCTCTCTCCCGCTGAGTGGTTGGTGAGTTAGAACCACAGACTTTTGGGTTAGTAGCCAAGCATTGTAACCACTGTGCCACCAGGGCTCTAAACACTTTATAATGGGTAATAATTTATACAACAAAAAAGTCAACACTTGAATACAAATTTCAAATGTGTGTCTTTGTCTGTCATAAAAACAGAATCATTACTTTGTGAACCCTTTTAAATTTGCAGTTTGCCAGACATATTAAGAAATCTGAAGGCCAGAAAATTCCTAAAGTGGAATTGCAAATATCAATTTACGGAGTAAAAATTCTAGAACCTAAAACAAAGGTAAGGCAGTTTTAATGTCTCTAAATTGGTTTGAATGTCGGAAGCACTCTGATCTTTAGTTGCAATTATGTTGGTATTAATTTATTTTTTTACCAACTGGAACTATTTATTTCTCAGCAAATGACAATTTGAAAGTTCTATAAGATTTTTAGGAGGAAAATCTACTTTGGGTATTGCTTTCTGTGTGATCTATTTTGGGGATTGGGTTATATAGATTGTATTAAGTGTACACAATAGTGTGTGTATTTGTATGTAAGAGTTTTTCTTCATGCATGTTAAGGAGATGTGTACTGTGCAGGGAAGAAGACAGAGCCTGTGTTTTGTTTATTCAGATGTTCTGAGCTAGCTCTTATTGTCTGTAGATATAATCCCTATAAACCTAGGGTTTATATTTAAGGATCTTTGTCCCTTATGAATCCAACAATAATATTTTAAAATGCAACCTGCTTTGAATTCTAATTTCATTCATGTGTACCTTGTTCATAATACCTCAGAAATATTCTTTAGTAATTTTGTAAAGATCTTGATAGTTTGAGAAAACTGAGTAACATTCAATGCCAAAATTGTACAGATAGCTGTTGTTGGTGCTTTTCTCTTATACTGTAACATGTTTAGTAATTACTAAGCCCAACAGGGGGCTTTCTCTAGATAGATTATGAAAGTGTTTTCCAGGGGTCTGCAACTTTTTCTGGTCCAACAAGGACCATTGATATCTTCATCTTTGTGAATGACAATTCGAGGCAATGGCTTGCAATTGAAAGTACAGACGAGAGCCCTCAGCGTTACCTGGAAGCCTGTTAAAAATGTCCAAGCTTAAGTGTCACTCTAGATCTACTGGCTCTGAATTTGTCTATTAGAAAAGAATCCCTGTGATTTATGTACACATTAAAGTCTGAGCATCCTGCTGTATTGCGCATTCTGGTAACTATACAGGAAACCCTGGTGGAATAGTAGTTTAGTGCTACTGCTGCTAAGCAGAAGGTCAGCAGTTTAAATCTGCCAGGCGCTCCTTGGAAACTCCCTGAGCCAGTTCTACTCTACCTACAGGGCCTCTAAGAGTTGGAATCACTGTCATAGGGTCTCTATGAGTCAGAGTCACTCAACAGCAGTGGGTTAGGTAGCTGTACATAGGGGTCCTCATTTCAAAATTGTAGTTCAAGAAACACATTAAATATACCTGAGGCATTTGTAAAAATAAGTTCTGAGGCCCCATCTTAGACAACAGGATCAAAATCTCTGAAAGTGGGGCTTTTGCGTTTTTCATCTGTTTGAGAACAACTGGAGTAGGAGTGGAGGCATTCATAGTTATTGTTCAGTTCCAATTTAAAAAACAATGACATTCTTTCACATTTCACAAGCCATGAATTTAAGACCTCCCAAGACAATCCTGTCTAATTTCCTTCTATTCTCCACCCTCAATATTAAATAACAAAAAAGTGGAGACTTTACTTTGGTTTTGGCTATCTAACAATAGCTGCTGCTGAGGTGTCTGAAAAC
Organism: Heterohyrax brucei; assembly: GCA_028571685.1. NCBI lineage: Eukaryota > Metazoa > Chordata > Mammalia > Hyracoidea > Procaviidae > Heterohyrax > Heterohyrax brucei. The sequence continues at coordinate 96,344,706 of CM053146.1, forward strand.
AGACAAAGGAGGTAATGAAAGGTGATTCAAGCACATAATAGGATGCATGTAGTTTGCCAGTAACAAGACAATTGAAAGGGATCATTCTCTGCTGAACAGGTTGATTGGCTAAGATGAATTTATTAGGCAGATGTTAGCTACAAAAGAACAGTAAGAGGGAAAAGCAATAAACTACAAACTGACAGTATATTAGAAAATAGTGTATGTAGTCTCACTATGTACAATCTCAAAGAAAAATAATTCTAGTCCTGAATTACTTTCCATAAAGTATGAACGCCTAAATAGTGGCTTATGACTGGCCCAAACAGATCATTTGTTGTGTTTGTTGAAAGCTTTCTTCTGAACCATACAGATAGGTAACTTTCTGCAGCAGTTTTTTTGAGGGGGCGGGGTGGGAAGCAGGAAGGGAACAAAGATCATGCAAATACAAATGGAGTACTCCAACCAACCAAACCAAGTGCATTGCCTCTGAATCAATTCTAACTCATAACAACCCTATAGGGCAGAGTAGAACTGCCCCACAGGGTTTCTAGGGAGTGCTTGGTAGCTTCCAACTGCTTGTCTTTTGGCTAACAGCCAAGCTGTTAACTTTGTGCCACCAGAACTCCAAATGTGACACAGAATTGCCAGTTTACAGATTGTTGCCTAAAGAGTATAGGGATATGCATTGCAACTTTTTCTTTAATCTAATTTGTTGCTCCTAGAATGATTTCATCAGGTTTTCAAGTGAGGGTCTTTCCTCCAGTAAGAGATACAACAAAAGCATTTTAAAAACCTGGCATTATTTGCTTAGTTTATGGCATTGATTTGCCATCTCTCTTTTTGGTCCATCTATTGTCGTTATCTGTTAATGAACCAGAAAAGCCACTGCCGTTGAGTCAATTCCAACTCATAGTGACTCTATAAACAGAGTAGAATGGGCTCATAGCGTTTTCCTGGAGCTCCTGGTGGGCTTGAATTGCCTACCTTTTGGTTGACACTTAACCAGTACACCACCAGAGTTTCCCTTTTTATAAAAGGCTGTCTCAGTGCTGGAGGCACATGTTTTTAATATGTCAGATTTTTAAAACTCCTTGAAATTTGCTTTTTTCTTCACTGAGTCTATTGTTTGTTTTCTTTCTCAACTCTTTATTGAAATTAGTGCATTTTTTAAGTTTGCAAAGACAAAATTGAAAGCAAACTTGGCCTTGTATTTACCTATTTATTATCGTTTTAACGGAAACTCAGCCACTGTAATAGTCTATGCTTTTGATCATTGGTGTTTTGTGGGAATTAGATTTTACCTACCATGGTTCTTAATGAGCCTCTGTAGAAGCGGAGGCATTAGACGTTTTAGCATGCCTGATTCACTCATCAGTATCCTTGTGAGGCCATGCAAAAACTTGAAGCTTTTTAATAAACATGATCTGTATGTTCTCTCTTTGCAGTATAATTGCTGGTAAAATCTAATATGATTACTGCATTTCACAATTGATCTCTTACTGTTGCTGTTGTCAGTTGCTCTTGAGTATTGTATTTGCCATGAAATATTACTTGTATATTATTATAACATGATATTCCTGTTGTCTGAAAGTAGAGAAGTTACTTTATGGAGATTCCTGCTGTGTTTTAGTTTGCTGTAAGAGTTAGTTAGTTTAGTTTGCTATGAGTCAGAGTTGACTCAGTGCCAACAGGATATAAGATACTAAACTTAATATTCTTTAAGCTTATATACAGTATCCAATTCGCTTACAGAATCTTGCCTTCTGTGAGAACGCAACACACATGAATTCAAATTTAATACAACAATTGCCCATGATAATCCATATGTGGTTCTTAATATTTACCCTATAAAGAAAACAAAACAAAACAAAACCGTCTGCCATTGAGTTGATTCTGACTCCTAGGAACCTTTGGACAAAGTAGACCTGCTTCATAGTGTTTCCATGGAGTGTCTGCCGGATTTGAACTGCCAACCTTTCCGTTAGCAGACGTAGTACTTAATCACTGTGCTATCAGGGTTTCCCCCTGACTCTATAAAGCCTCTAAATACTTTGTTGCTGTTGTATGCCTTATTGCCAATTCCTATTCATAGTGGCCCTAAATGACAGAGTAGAACTGTCTTGTAGAGCTTCACTCCTAGGCTTTAAACTTTAGGGGAGACACCCTGGTGGTGCAGTGGTGAAACATACAGGCCCAGACTGAAAGGCTAGTGGTTTGAACCCAACGGCAGCTCCAAGGGAAAAAATATTTTACCATCTGCTATCATGATATTTACAAAATGGGTAAGTCTATGGGGTGGTTCAGCTCTGTCACATGGGCCCTTAGAGTGAGAATGGAGTTCATGGCAGCTAAGGACATAACCACCACCTTTCCAGGAGCAGGTCACCAGATCTTTCTCCCACGGACCCCCTGATGGGTTGGAGCTACCCTGACTTTTTAATTGACTGCTGAGTTCTTAACCATCATGCTACAAGAGCTGTTTACTAAAGACTTGACTCTTACTTTTTTAAAATTCATCTAAGAAAAGGTGCTATGAAGACTTCGCTTATTTATATGTGTAATTAATATCCTCATTTTAGAAAAGTACAAGGGGAAGTAAACATGTAAACTGTAAAATGTAGGGAACTGATAGAAGCAAGGATATAATTGTATTGCTTTTTAGTGCTTTTTATTTGTTCCTGTTTTTTTTTTCTTTTTTATGTTTCCTCTAGTTTTAGACATATGGATTGATATTAGACTACATTATTGTTTTTTCTTTCCTAGTAAAAATACAAGTTAAAAAATTAGAATGAAAAAATCTAACTTTTTTTTCATTTTCCAAAATAATACATTAAAATTTTGTTTTATTTATGGTACAACTTAAAGTAAGACTTTTTGGAGAAACAGACAGCCCCTGGGGTGCAGTTCTTGTTGCTCTCATCTCTGGTCTTCTACAGCACCCACTAATAAATGTAACTTGGTGACTTGAGTTTCTGATTGATACTCCTAGTGTATATCTTAAAGAAGAATATTTGTAATACAAGAACATATGCCTTTTACTACCAATTTACATTAGTCATAATTGAATGGACAAATTGATTTCCATCTCCAACGTATTTCCAAAAATTGTGGAGAATGAATGGTTGATATGGATATGAGTGTCAAATGTTCAGTCTTTTGACTAAATTATTATACATATGCTTTCACACAGAGAGCTCTGGTTGCACAGTGGTTAAGTGCTTGGCTACTAACCAAAAGGTTGGTGCTTGAAACCCATCAGCAGTACCACAGTGGACAGATATGACCATGATAGTCTGCTTTTATTAAAAGTACAGCCTTCCAAGCCCTGTGGGGTAGGTCTACTCTGTCCTACAGGGTAATTATGAGTCAGTCAGAACCTATTCAACAGCAACAGGAACATTTTTTTTTTTTTTTAATTATGTGAGTGGGTGTACCGGGACTGCCGGTTAAGTTCTTGAACTCAACGTAAAAAATACGCTATATGCCTCATTGCTGAACAGCACCGTGGTCACCTTTCAAGTACTCCCCTTGGGAAGCTATGCACCCATGCCAGTGCCCAGTCTACCCTTCAAAGCAATTTTGGAACTCTTTCTAGAATGGCCATCAGAGCCATTGTCATATTACCATTCATATCCTGAATGTTATCCAAATGTCTTCCATTTGGTATTTCCTTTATCTTTGGGTAAAGAAAAATGTCATTGGGGAACAAATCAGGTGAGTAGGACAGGTGTTCCAATACAGTTATTTGTTTACTGGATGAGAACTCCCTCATAGACAACTGTACAATTAAGGTTGAAAACTCCCTCATAGACAATTGTACAATTACGTTTGTGAACTTGCTACTGTGCTCAATGGCCATTCCAGAAAAAGTTCCAAAATTGCTTTGAAGGGTGGACTAGGCACTGGCATCGAGGCGTAGCTTCCCAAAGGGGGGACTTGGAAGGTGACTGTGGTGATATTCAGCAATGAGGTGTGTAACACTTAGAACAATTAAACTCAGGGATTTAATTGTCAGACCTCATACTCTTAATGTCTATGCAGTATTTGTTTTTCTATTAACTAGCAGGCTTAATTATTTCCAAGGCTGGATGAAAACATGTCTATTTAATAGGAAAATTATGGACAGCAACTTATGTGCAAATGAGGCTATGTTGTAAACTGTGATCCAGTGTGATAAAGGTTGAAAAGAATTTGAATCTTAGTTCGCAGATTACATAAACTTGTGAAATTATCTTAATCTATCTGAGTCTCAGTAGTCTCTTATGTCAAACTGAAGGGTTTAAGGTAACGATCTCTTAAGATCCTTTACAACCATGAAAGACCATGAATCTCATTCTCTTGAATCGTGCTTGTGATTTTCTAAATACTATTGAAACGAGTGGAAACTCGGTGGAATGGTGGTTAAGTGTGTGGCAGCTAACCAAAAGGTCAGGAGTTTGCATCTACTGGAGTCTCCTTGGAAACCCCATAGGACATTTCTACTCTGTCCTATAGGGTCTCTATGAGTCAGAAATGACTCACTGGCAATGGAATTTTTGTTATTGTTACTAATTAAATGCCTTAGTTTAATCCTCATCAGGAGGCTCATCTTCATTACATACTTGTTTAAGTGTGGGGTGTATATAATGATATGACTAAAGAATGACATATGCTTGTTCTGCTTATAAAGCCATAACTTGTATGTTATGAACACAAGCTAGTATTTCAGAAAATAGGGGGAAAAAAATCTCACCAACTATCTTTATTTCCGTGTGTGTTTACAGGAAGTCCAGCACAATTGCCAGCTTCATAGAATATCGTTTTGTGCAGATGATAAAACTGACAAGAGGATATTTACTTTCATATGCAAAGATTCTGAGTCAAATAAACATTTGTGCTATGTATTTGACAGTGAAAAGTGTGTAAGTATGCCAGATGTTTCAGGGTAGTTTGTCCTGTTTTACAAGCCAGGAATTGCCTTGTTTCCGGCGTTAGGAAAAGTATTTGGGAATGAATAAGGTCTGCAAGTACTTAGCTCCACTAATAGATTCAGCCTGTCATGAGGACATGCTTCAGGATTTCTCCCTTAACTAAATTCTCATGTTCATGTGCATAAGCTTGTATGCAATTTCTTTCCTTAGAATGTCATGTGGCCTTATGTTACATATTTATTCTTCTTATGATCATTTAATCTATTTGTACTTTATCTCTGATGATTTATTAATAGAGCATGTTGAACAAAACATTTTTGTTATTGTTTATATTGGAATCAGGTAGATTTGATGAAAGTATTCTACATTCAGGAAATAAAATCTGTATGTCATGTTTGAAAGTATCTCCCACACTTTGGAAATTTCATTCTTGATTTTCATTATCCAGAAACCTAAGAGAAGGTAATAAAGTTGTGTGTGTTTTAGCAAGTAAGAACATTTAGGAAATTCCTAAGTTCTGTAACAGCTCTTGAAGCATCTGGAATTTTAAGGAAAATCCTCTGTAAGCTAGAGCTAATAGTGATCTAGTCTGAGTTCCTGTTACAGAACATAGAATGTCAACTCCAAGCACACAATATAGCCACTGATGGCTTTAATGAAGGAAAAAACATTTCATCTCAGATGACTCAGAGTGAAACTAGAACTTAATTGACTTAGACTGGAAATAGAACTTAATTCATGTGTTTGCTTTCTTGTTACTGTTCAGAAATAGCAGAGGACTAATATTATACTGTCTGGGGAGGTGCATATGTTTAAGCACTCAATTACTAGCCGAAATGTTGACTGTTTGACCCCACCCACAGGCGCCTCAGAAGACAGGCCAAGTGATCCGCTTCCAAAAGATCCTGGCCTTGGGCACCCTCTGGAGTAGCCGTGCTCTGCACACATGGGATCTCCATGAGTCACAACTGACTCAATGGCAACTAGCAACATTGTTTAATTTTTTTCCTGGATTTCAGTATGTGAACTCTTTGAGGACAAGGACCTTTTCATTTGTCCGTGTAACTCCTACACTGGGTGGATAACAGATGCCCAGTAAATTTTTTTTCCTTGAGGCAAAATTTACAAAAAGGAAAGCAAGCCATTATCTGTAACTTTTACACCAGACTGTTGTTATTTTTGTTGTTGTTAGCTGCCATCAAGTCAGCCCCCAACTCATGGTGGCTCCATGTTTAAAGGGGCAAAATGCTGCCTGATCCTGCACCATTCCCAGGATTGGTTGCAGATGGAAACTTTGTGATGTTTTCATTGGCTGATATTTGGATGTAGATCATCAAGCCTTTCTTCCTAGTCTGTCTTACTCTTCAAGCTCCCTCAGAACTGTTGAGCATTGTGGTAACATACACGCCCACAATGACAGTTGAGTGGTGGCGTGCAAGAAGTGTGCTGGCGGAGAATTGAACACCGGTCTGTGGCATGGAAAGTGAGAAGTATGCCACTGAATTACCAATCCTGTCTTGTAGACTGTAATGCGTTACAAAGAGAAAACTACTATGTTAGTTGCTAAGCTGCTTTGGGTCAAATACTGAGAATGGGAAGAAAATTAGCAAAGTGTTCATCAGAAAAATCTGCTTGCTCATTGTTATACAATATTTCATGTGCAATTAGATTTCATATGAATCTCAAGTTAGTTTTGGAATTTATCCCATTGAATGAATGCCGTTTTTTATTTATATGTTTCAGGTGCTTCTTAATTATGATTGCTCAAAACTGTCTTTCTGTCTTTGACTGAAAATATTGAAATAGTTATTCATTGGGTATTTTCTATATGGAACCCTGATCGCATGGTAGTTAAGAACTGCTAACCATCTATAGGTTGGTAGTTCAAATCTACCAACTGTTCCTTGGAAACCCTATGGGGTGACTGTATTCTGCCCTGTAGGGTTACTATGAGTTGGAATCAACTCAATGGCAACAGGTTTGGATTTTGGTTAAGAGAAAGTTGGATCCCTAGTGATGCTGTGGGTACTAGCTCGGTTACTAACCAAATGGTCAGCAGTTCAAATCCACCAGCCATTCCTTGGAAACCCTGTAGGGTAGTTCTCCTGTGTCTTATAGAACAGTTATGAGTCAGAATTGACTAGAAAATAACCTTTTAAACTTTTGTTAAGCAATAAACTCAGTTTTCATTCTTTTTTGCCTTGCAAGTAAAAACAGACTTCCTTGGGGTTCTTTGAAATGTTCATAACCAGAGTTCATTATTAATGAACTTACAGATTTGTGCTGCTTGTTTTACCTGTCTGCATTTGAATCCCATTCGTATTTATTACATGATATTGCATCTAAAAGACCAAGAACCTATAAGGGTGCAGGCTTGAATTTTAAAGGTTGCTCATAGCCACTCTGTGCAGAAAATGGAGGAAAACCAGAAGAATGGATCAGAACAAGAGAAAATGTTAATTTTTTCAACCCGTGTTTTTTTGTTTTAAATAAAATGATAATGTGGTACTCTAGTATCGGATCCAACTTGACAGCACTTGGCTGGCTTGGCTAGTAGTGAAATCATAGTAGCATAGTGGTTAAGAGCTACAGCTGTTAAACAAAGGGTTAGCAATTGAAATCCATCATGTGGTGCTTTAGAAACCTACTGGGGCAGTTCTACTCTGTCTTTTAGGGTCACTATGAGTCGAAATAAAAGGAAACCTTTTTTTGTTGTCGTTATTCTGATTAGTATATTCTAGAACCCCAGAACACTCAATTGTGCTCATATGGAACCTGTACATGGTTCAAGAGGCAGCTGTTTGTTCTAACAGCTTGTTCTGTTCTGAACAAGTATATACTGCATACTTAAATTCCGAAAAAAAGTATAACCAGGTTGTATCATTTTACCTTATTTACCGAAGCTGTATGCTGAACAAATGATCTGAGAAGACACACCATGATTGTGTTTACTGTAGTCAGCCAACACTGGAATTGCTATAGAGCCTGCTTCCTTTGAGTATTGTATAAAATTGCAGTTTTTATTTGGAAAAGGTTAGATAAGGGAAAATTCTTAAGCTGGTTTCTGCTCCTGCTGTTTTAGAGCTGTTTTGGCCTAGATATTATTATATTGTTTATATTTCTTTCCTTGTACACATTGATTACAGACAAGGAGTTCTTTGGTTCACTTGGGGATAGTCCTCTCCAAGTTCCTTTGTAGTCTCTGTTTTAAAATCCCATTGTGGAGTTTTGTGACAGCGGGTCCCGTTTCAGCTCATAGTGCCAGGGTAGAATTGCCCCATACAGCTTCTGTATGGAATCAGACTGCCACATCTCTCTCCTGTAGAGTGGCTGCTGCGTTTGAACTGCCAACCTTCCGATTAGTAGACAAGCACGTGACCATTGTACTACCAAGGCAATAAGGGCCGGTGAAATGCTCAGGCAATACTGTTTCTTAACACCCTTTACTGTGTTTGTTTTGTAGTGAAATGAGAACCCTGACCTAATTGTACAAGCTCTGGAACCTCCAAGGGCTGTAAGAGATGTTTCATTAAACCTGTATAACCTAGTGGAGGTTGGTGCCTTGTATGTGTAATTTCTGGTGGAGGCCAGTATAGGTGTCTATATTGTTCAGGCATTTTTAAATGGCACCTACCATTGTCGAAAACTCAGTGGAATCCATTTGACAGTTTTTGTGTGGCCTTTTACATCTGTGAAGAGGTAGGGTAGTTGGTCCTGTAGTTCTGGGGACATCTCCTGTTGTAGGAGGTTTCAGTGGTTTCGTTAGTTGAAGGGCTTTGGCCTTCTGCTGTGCCTCCTTTGTGTGTTGTATAGTATGTGCCAAGGCGTGGTGTACCAGGAGGAGGCTAGTGGGGCCAGTTCAGCAACTTTTTCCCACATTTCTTCACTCCAGATATTCTAGCCATGTATTTTCCAGCTTTCCCCTTGCCAGAATCCTAACCAAGTAGCTAGCCATTTAGCCACTGACCAAAAACTTGTTAAGGTAGGAAAATGTTTCTCAGGGACATACTCTGTTATTAAGAGTAGCATGCAGTTCAGTGCAGTGAGCAATCTGGCCTATCCACTGTGAATGCTGGAGCGTTTGAATAGGGCTTTCTATCGTCTGGCTTCCTTATTTTCTGGCTAGTCCTATCAATAAAGACCATTGTTTTCTGGTTTTGAAAGTGCTGACCATTGGGGTCAGTTTTGGGTGGGCTTGGTAAGTTAAATTCAGCTGTGGAGTACGTGGCAATTTCTTCACAGAATTGTAGTAATATTCTGGTTGGGTCATGTTTAGTTCAATCCTGCAAATACAAGTTCCACTTTATTAAGGGAAGTTCTGTTGCTTTCCTGATTGAAAGAGATCTTTTTCCATTACTGAAGTATGATTGGAATCTGGGTTCAGAGGGTAATTTTCTCTGTTCCAGTAAGAGCATCAATTTCAAAAAGTGCCCACTATGCCTCCAGTTGTTATCTCTCCAGGGGCAAAAAATCATTAGACTGAATCTGGAAATATTTGCACCAGAAACCCATAGGCAAGCACTTCCCTATCAATTTGGTTCCGAGGGTGGAAGAGGCCAGTAAGAGTGGCTGAGACCTCTAACTGGGGCGCTAGTGAGGGACTCCTGGGATTGTCGTTTCCAGTTGTAGCTGCAGTAGCTCAGCCTGTGTAGGTCTTAACCACTGTGCCATCAAGGCTTCTCTTGCTTTCTAGTGTTTGTTATTGTTTAGGTCCTCAGTGAAAAGGGAAGGATTTATAGGTGATTTGATGGAGAGCAGACAAGTAATGGCTGTGGTGAACATACTGATACCAGATTCCAGACATTCCTACGAGATGCTGGACTTGCTTTTTCAGTGTGGGTGTCTAAGTTCCAAATAAGACCCCCAATTTCAGGCTGTGAAGGGATCTGTACCCTGTATGGGGTAATTGCTCAACCCTTCTTATTGAGATGTTTACTCATGATTTTAATGATTCTGACAAAGTTGTGAAAGCAATGCAAAGAGGGAAAGATGATCTTTCAACAAATTTTGCTTGTACAATTGAGAGACTCCATAGGCAAATATAATACACTTTGACTTAAAGCTCCATACCTTATACAAAAATTAGTGCAAAATGTACACAGACTGAAATGTAAAATATGTAACTATAAAACTTCTATGGAAAAATCCAAAAACATTTATGGAAAATCTTCAGAATCTAGGGCTAGGCAAAAAGCTCCTGTACTTAACACCTGAAGCAGGATCCATAAATGGAAAAATGATGAATTGGACTCCTTCAAAAGTAAAGTTTTTGCTCACTGAAAGATTTGGTAAGGTGAGAAGTAAGACTAGCCACAGCTGGGAGAAACTATTCAAACTATGTTTCTGGCAAAGGATTGTTGTTAATGTTGTTAGATGCCAAGGAGTTGGTTCCTACTTACAGTAACCCTATGGACAACACAACGAAACACGACCTGGTCTTGCTTCATGCTCACAGTCATTTTTATGCTTAAACTCATCATTGCAGCCACTGTGTCACTCCATCTCATTGAGGACTAGCATCTTCAAAATATAGAAGTCTCAAATCGCAATAGTAAAACAAACACAATCTATCAAATTAGAAATAAGCCAAAGACATGAAGGAGGATTTCTGTGAAGAAGATACACAGATGGCAAATAAACTCGTGAACAGATGTTCAACATAAGTAGCCATTAGGAAAATGCAAATAAAATCACAATGAAAAATCGCTATACAACTACCAGAATGGCTAGAATTAAAAGAAAAGAAAGAAAAAGTGATAACACCAAATGCTGGTGAGAATCCAAACAAACTGGATCACTCATGTAATTGTGTAACTGATCAGGAAAAATGCTGATGGTTTCATCAAAAGCTAAGCATGCAGCTACAATATGAGTAAGTTGGTCATTTATCCCACGTACGTGAAAACTTATATTCACATAAAAAACTGTACCTGTTTGCTTTATAATATTTTTTCCTAATAAACAGCATGTGTTTCTTGTGTGGAGAGCTAATAAAGCATGTAGACATCATATAGACTTTGACATTAGTGAGCTAGAAATGCAAGCTCCTGTTCTGTCATTCAGCAGCTATTTTGGCTATTTATTTAATGTATCTGAATCTTTGACTCTTCATCAATAAGGTGAGAATATTCCCAGTTCACAAAATTGTTTTTTGTGTTAAAGTAATTGAGAATATTTATGTTAATATGTCTGATATAAAGCACGGACACTATATGTTACATTTTGATAATTACTGTTAATAATAGTTAATGTTTATACAGGATTGCTATGAGTCAGAAATAACTGGACAGCAATGAGTTGGGTTGGGTTTTGGGTTTAATGGTATTATTAATAAAAACAATATAATCAATGTAACTGAACTGAATAAATAATGAGAAGCTGTAGACTAACAGATTCCTCTCATAATTCTATTTTGGTACTTTTATACCCATATATCATATGTAAATATATATGTTAACACATGCAAAACTCATAAAATGTGTCTGTAAAATGAGACACAACTATGGCTCTGTGGAGGATGGATGGGTCAGGAATAAGTTTACCTCTGTGGAGGATGGATGGGTCAGGAATAAGTTAAATAACTAAGAGAAACTTCAAATGTATCTGTACTCCGTAATGCCTTTAGTGCCACCATTAGGAAGATATTCAGAGAATTTGAGGAAAAAGAAGGTAGTAACAAGCAAATGCATTAAAATTTTGGCAGAGAAATAGAAAATATAAAAAATATGTGTAAAGAGAGAAAAGATAGAGTCTTTGAAACAGCTAGAGAAACAAGAAACGTTATTCGCAGAGAAAAAAATGCTATGAGTAACTATTGACTTTTCATCAGTGTCAGTAGAAGTCATAGGGAAATAGAATGATTCCTCAACATGCTTAAAGCAGAATGACGTCACAACTGAATTGTATATCCACTGATGATTTTATGTACATATTTTGGATATTTTTAGTTAACTGTGTTAAATACAAGTATTTTTACAGCTAAAAGCCCTCTGAGCAAATAATAGATGACAAAAATGACAATATCAGAAATTTAAATAATCTAGGCCTTATTACATCGATCATAGCATATCTAAAGTATTTGGTTTTGCAATAAATTAAATCATGGCATTTTTATTATTTAATATATTATCCTTAGTGTTTCTATGATCTGGAGCTCTTATTATTAGATATGGTGTGTTTGTGATACAGTAAATAATTAATGCACCAAGTAAACTTTTTATGATGTTGAAAAAATATCAAAAAGACTTTTGAGATCAGTTGAGATATAATTGAGGAATGAGCTGATGCGTTTATGTATCTATGGTAGGTTCTAGCTGATAGATCAGAGACTGTGAATTGTTTGCCATCAAATCTAAATAACAGCTACATTTTGTTCATTTGACAGTGTATTTTCCAAAAACATGACCTGTTTACCATCAGTTAAAACTGAAAGACGTCATTAAAAAATTCAGACTTATGACCTCATCTCATTTATTGACGATCTGACAACTCTGGACGGGAATTATCCTTTTCCAGAAGCCAACAATAACTGGAATTGTGTAGCAGTTGCTCCACTTAGAAAGGCCATACCTCAGGTTTTCCGCAGACACCACCCTGTCAGCCTGATTTTAGTTACCTGCCTCCTTTAACAAACCCTCCTCATTAAGAAGAGGAAATAAACATCATAGCAACAAGAGAAATTGTGTTTGGCACTGTCATTTTTCACTTAACAGGCACTAAGTACTTAAGGAACAGAAAAACAAAGTAGAAAGAAAAATGCTATGACCCAAGTTAAAACCAAACCCACTGCCACTGAATTGATTCCAACTCATAGCTGTACCCTATAGAACAGTCAAACCACTGCATCTTCCACGGAGAACCTGACAGATTTGAACAGACAAACTTTTGGTTAGCAGAGGTAGCACTTAACCACTGTGCGACCAGGATTTCTAATACTATTTTAAGAGAGGACAAACTGGACAACAGCTATGCCTTTCATTGCATTTGTTTGTTTTCCTGTTGTGCCAGGTAGGCAACACCAGAAAAACATTGAATTGTTATGTTAGCATAGGCTGCTTTGCTCATTTGCTCCATCTTTATCCCTTGAAGTACCTTGAAATACTCCATCAGAGTATCTTAAAAATCTCATATGAATGTTTGTTTTGGTTTATAGAAAGGTCTAATTATTGTTGTTAAAATACAAATCTTTGTTTGAATTTTACAAAGGCTGAAGAGATAACCTTAACAATTGGCCAAGCATTCGACCTGGCGTACAGGAAATTTCTAGAATCTGGAGGAAAAGATGTTGAAACAAGAAAACAAATTGCAGGGCTACAGAAAAGAGTGAGTAAACTAAGGTTGTTATTTCATATTTATGTGATGTTAAGTACAGGGAAACTTGCATATCATCAAACAAATTTAGAAGGCCTGCCATTAAATTTCCCCCACACTGATTGGAACTGCTTTCACTGTGTTCCTATAATTTTTCATTCCTGATCCCCTGCACAGTTTTTAACCGTTTTATATTGAATTCCCACAAGAACTTAGTGTTCTCATGTGACTTTGCTTCACTTCCTGATGCTTCTCATGGGGATCAGAGCAGCAGAAGCAGCAGATGCTGGGTAAGTGGTTTCCCATGCAGATCAGATTCCTTTGTAATTAAATTACACCCTTTCTCCCCTCTCTTCAGAGTCATCATAAACAAGTTTTGCTGTCTTGTGGTTATACTCCAAGATTATGGGTATAGACTACAGTACAACACAAAAACTCAGAGATGAGGCATAGGAACGTGAAATTTGCACACACATAGTTTTTCTTTTTTAATTTAATAATGTGAGTTTTTAAATGGCCTAGAATTTTCTGATATTTCCAAAGTTTTATCAACAATTTTTTTTCTCTGTACACTGAAGAGTATGCAAATATTTTAAATAACATGTAATCCTGTTTACTAATGTAGAAAATATTATGGCCAATACTTTACAAGAAATAATTTCTGGAAGTTATTCAATAATCCTTTGCTTTTTAGATCCAAGACTTAGAAACAGAAAATGTGGAACTCAAAAACAAAGTACAAGATTTGGAAAATCAGTTAAGAATAACCCAAGTTTCAACTTCTCCAGTAAGTGGAATATGTGGATGTCTCTGGATCACTATTATTATTTAAATCTGGATTTAAATCTGCATCACTATTATTATTTAAATAATAACACCAATTTGAAACTGAACACTGATAGAGGTGAAAGTGGTAAAGAAGCTTAATAATAAAAATAAATAGAATTACTTAGGTAGTTTTGACTATATATATGCTGTTCTGTGTTACTCCTGTCCCTTTTGTTTTTAAAATAATTCAATTATCATTTTGGTCTTAGGTTTTAGTATTTTATTTTATTTTCTGTTCATAACATTATCTTTCTTTCCTTTCTGTTGATTATTAAGATAAGAGCTAACAGCTCATGTCTTCTCTTCCCCTAACATGCTGGACTTCACTATAGGAAGTAGGCTGTTACCAAGATGAGAGTTAGTTTATTATGTTACATAGCAAGGGTTTCTCCTGGGAATGAGGCAATTATATTTCAGACAGTAAAGTAAGTGGTAGTCACTGCAATCAACATTTGAATACTTATAATTATCATAGTTTTAAAATCTTTTTGCAAGTATCACTGAAATGCTATTATTGTGTGATTCTAGTGTGAGAGTTCTGTTCGTTGGTTGTCTTAGTTTGTTTTGAGGGAGAAGTGGATTTTAAAACAACATTCTTCTAGACAAAATATGTTGACTTTTTTTCTGATATTCTGCATGTATATTTTAATCTATATTTTAAGACTATTTAGTATGTAATGTATGTCAGGGTATTAAGGAGCCCTGGTGGTGGTGGTTAAAGCACTGAGCTGCTGATTCAGAAAGTTGACAGTTTGAACCCATTGGCCACTCCTTGGGAGAAAGATGTAACAGTTTGTTTCCGTAAAGATTACAGCCTTGGAAATCCTATGAGGTGTTTTTACTCTGTTCTATAAAATCACTGTGAGTTGGAATAGAAAACACAATTTTGATAATTGCAAACTTTCAAAAACAATTTTTTTGTAAATTTTCATTTGTGAGTCTATTTTGGTTTATTCCCTAGGCTAACTCAATGAAGACTCTTAACTCATAAAAGAGTATTTCACCACTTCCTCACAGTGAATAAGAATGTTTCTGTAAGAAGTTGCATTCAGGGTTTCAAACTTGGTAGGTCCAAGAAATGGATCAAAAATATTCCTTCCTATGAGCACACCCTTTTCATCTTCCAGACTGCTTAGAATGTGGCTTGTAGCAGCACGGCTCGGGTAAAAGACGTTGGGAGTGAGGTACCTAGTCACCTGTGCTATGTGCAGTGAAATCCTGGAGCACCACTGTAGGTGCTGGCTTTATTCTATTTTCCCTTTTGTTTCTCTCGTCACAGCCATCACTCTGATTTTTACCAGAACTGTTACTTTTTCTTGCCTTTTTTCTGAGGATGTCACTGTGAGCTATGCTGCTGGAGAAAAATAAAAAAATAGGAGTAATGATGATAAACTAAGGAGAATTTATGCTTTCACACAATCTGTAAGATAATTGTTCTCAGAACTCACAGACTTTCCTTCAGCCATTGTGTTGACACATGAGATTTATCTTCATTTTGGATGAAACTGAAGCTTGTTCACTGTGTGTTCTACTTTTCTAGGGAACGAGAATATGAGATTTTGAGAAGAGTAGAGAAGTTTGGGACATGCTGTTTAAACTAGCACCCACTTATTTGGTTTCCCCAAAGCAAACTCTATCTTGAGATAATACTGAGGCATCTGAGAGGAAGCTGGGTCAGGACTGAAGTTTGTGAATGTGCATTGGTAAACTCACACAGTTACCAAGTCAGTTTCAGAAACTGAAAGGGACAGGATGGTTGAAGAGATGACCTTGACGTCAGTTTCTTTGACCATTTGACTGACATAACTATTTCAAGAAGTAATGTGAAAGTTGATATGCAAGTGATACATATTTTTTATACATACACATGAACGTATGTACATTTACACACCTACGTGCATGCAGACACGCATATATAGAAAAAAAAATTGCAGTTGAGTTGATTCTGACTCATGATGACCTTATAGGACAGACTGGAACTGCCTCATAGGGTTTCCAAGAAACAGCTTTTGGATTCAAACTGCTGGTCTTCTGGTTAGCAGCTGTAGCTCTTAACTACTGCACTACTAAGATACATAGATGCACACCTATCATTAATTTATTCAGCAATTCTCGTTAATTGAGTTAATATGGTAAAAACTCTAAAATTATTAAAAATAGCCAATTATTAAAATGGATTAGCTCTCCTGAGGTTAACTCATTTAATAATTAGTATAGGCCTTGTGTTTATCTCAGTACTGGATCTTTCTGAATAGAAATGCTTCAAATACTGCAACTAAAGGGTAGAATTAAAAAAGAAATCTTTCTCTGTAAACTATTCTTACATTTATTTGTAAAATGTATTATAATATTGATGATTATTAAAATAACTCAAACTATATTATTATATATTCTTTTTACTTATATATTCTTTTTTCCCTTTTCTTTCATCTTTACAAAACATTGTCACGTCACTTTTCAGCTATTTGTTGTATGCTATTTGAAATTAATAATGTACTATGGAGGATATACATCTTTAAGATAAGAAATAGAAATCATTTGAGTCTCAAAAAACTGAACTCAAGAACATTTTTAAATTGCTAAAAGGTACTGGTTTTGGAAACGGTGTTGACTAAATATGTCCTTAATCCTTTTGAAGAAATGAAAAACTTTATTTTGCCTTTCATTTTCAGTTATAGTTATATAGCTGTCAAACAAATCTGTAAGTGCAGCAATATTTTTTTAGTCTGTTAAAATGGACTCCTACTCTTCTGATATTAAAAATAAAATAAATAAATTACCTACAACCTTTTAGTAAGTTTGGAATGTTCCTATGCTTGTGCATGTTTACTCTACTGAAGGTTAATTTATAAGACATTAAGATTGTAGTTGAAAATAGGCAGTGAAATTGTAAATAATTGGCAAAATATAAATTTATAACATACATAATTGTTTACTAGCTTGCCATCAGTCTACAGTAAAGCAAATATGTGCATAATTAGAATTGTTTTGTATCTGCTCTTCCTTATGAAATTAAAAGAACATTAGTTTTGTAGGACCCTTTGACCAGACATCAAGCATATGAGATTAGAAATGCAAGGGTATCCATATGAATGTACAGTAAATGCCTATTTGACTTATGATCCTGGACATTTGCTCTCTAGGTTTTTTTTTTTGTTTTGTTTTGTTTTTAATAATATTCAACTGTGTTTTGGGAAAAAGTTTGCAGAGCAAATTAGATTCTCACTCAACAGTTTCTACACAATTTGTTCAGGGATGCTAGTTACAGTCTTCACAACGTTTGTTTCCATTCTGACTTTTCTGAGTCTAGTAATCCTGTTTCTCTGTCCCCTTACCTTCTCATCTTTACCTTAAAGTAGCTGTAGACAATTTGTTCTCATATACATGATGTTTTAAAGGAGTGATGAGAGGTGAGAGTCTTTAGTTTTGACTTAATCTATGATTTAGCCACAAGGTGAACTCAGAGGTTAGCTTTGGTTCAAGAGTATCTTTGAAAAGTAGCTTAGGGCAACAGTCTTGGGAGTGTGCCAGTCTTAACAGGTTCATTAAGTCTGGACTTTTAAAGAATTTGACTTCATTCATATTTTTCTCCTGTTCTATCAGGGCCTGATCAAAACTATTGGTAGTGGTAGCTGGATCTCGTCTAGTTCTTCTGGTTTCAGGTTAGATAAAGCTGTGGTTTGGGTAAACAGTTAATCTTGTAGACTAGTTCCTTCTTTTTCTTGTCTTCCAGGTGAGTAGTGACTAATAATTGTATCTTAGATGGCTGCTCACAAGCTTTTAAGAGCCCAGATACTACTCACCAAACTGAAATGTGAAACATAAACTTTATTAGCTATATTATACTGGTTGATCAAGTTGTCCCATGAGACTACAGTCTAAGACTAGAAAACCAACCCTGCAGTATGTTTGGTATGTATTTGAGAAGTATCCATAAGTATGTCTTCTGTGTGCTTTATTATAGTTATACATGAACAAATGTGCATGCACACACATACGCGCATAAACCCAGTGCGGTCAAGTCGGATCCGACTCATGGTGACCCTAGAGGCCAGAGTAGAACTGCCCCATAGAGGATTCAAGGAGCACCTGGTGGATTTGAACTGCTGACCTTTTGGTTAGTGGTGGTAGCACTTAACCCACTACACCACCAGGATTTCCTATACATGCGTATACAAGTGTGTATATCAAAAAAAACACATGGTGGTTGAGTTGATTCTGACTTATGATGACCTTAACAACAGAGTAGAACTGCCTCAGGGTTTCCAAGGAGCAGCTTTTGGATTCAAACTATTGACCTTTTGGTCAGCAGCTGTAGCTCTTAACTACTGCACCACTAAGGTATATATATGCATACACATGTAACATATATGTCCACAGATACATTTTTTGGTTGTTGGTACTGCTGTTGAAAAATTGTATATATCATAGCATTTACCAAAGCATCAGTCTACAGTAAAGCAAATATGTATATAATTAGAATTGTATCTGCTCTTCCTTATGAAATTAAAAGAACGTTAGTTTTGCAGGACCCTTTGACCAGACATCAAGCATATGAGATCAGAAATGCAAGGGTACCCATATGTATCTGCAGCCTGGTGATATCATTTGCTTTGATCAAGCTGTACTCGTTTCACCGAGACTCAGTGCTCACCTTTCCTATCACTAAAAACCTCAAGTGTTTATTGTCTGGAGAGATACCCCTTCTCCCTCTCTCCATCCCTGTTAGCTACCAGTGAGTGCTGGTCTCTGTATATTTATCTATCTTTGTCTTATTATAAAAGTGACATTACATGTTTTTGTTTTTGGTTTTTGCAATTGACTAATTTCCCTCAGCGTAGTATCCTCCAGAATCATCTACATTATATTTCGAGGATTCATTGTTATTTATGGCTATGTACTATTCCACTGTATGTATCTACCATATTTTGTTTATCAGTTCATGCATTGATAGGCACTTAAGTTATTTCCAACTGTTTTCTATCACGAATAGTCCTACAGTGAACATTGGCGTGCATGTCTGCTTGTGTCTGTTCTGTTAGATCTCCGGGGCATATACCTAAAAGTGGGATTGCTGGACCATAAGGTAGTTGTATTTCTAATTTTTACTGTTTACTGTAACAATTGTACCCTTGTACAGTCCCACCAAGCACTGAATATGGATTCCAGTCTCCTCACATCTCTAGCATTTGCTGTTTTTCTGTTTTGTTTTCTTTTTTAAGCAGTGTTTTTTTTTTAGCATGGATAAGATGGTATCTTTTATCTCTTATTTACATCTTTCTATCTGCTAATGATTGTGAGCATCTTTTCATATGATTGTTAGCCACCTCAGTGTCTTCTTTGAACATTTATTTGTTTAAATTGGATGGTTTGTCTTTTTGTTGTTGGGTTGTTGAAGTTTTCTATATATTTTTGAGATTATATCCTTATTGGATATGTCATGCACAAAGATATTTTTGCCAGTCTGTAGGTTTTGTTTTTTTTTTTTAACTCATTTGGGAAGAACTTTTGAGGAAATAATGTTTAATTTTTATGAGGTCTCAGTTATACAATTTCTCTCCTGGTGTCCATGTATTTGTAGTTGTTTGCAATAACTTTTTTTTAAAGCATTAGATCCCCTGGTTTGATTGCCCCTTTCTTCCCCGAACTTTATAGCTTTAGCTTTAATGTTTAGATTTTTCATCCATTTTGAGTTACTTTTGGGGTTTTATTTTGAGGTATGGGTCCTGTGTCATTTTCCTGTAATTGGATTTCCAGTTTTGCCAACACCATTTGTTAAAGAATTTGTCTTCCCCCTCCTTTTTTAAATAGACTTCGGCCTTTTGTTGGAAATCAGTTTGTCTATAGATGAATAGATTTATTTTGATGTTCTAATTTACTTCCTGTTTAGTCAGCTAGTGCTACTCTAACAGAAATAACCATGAAGTGGATTGCTTTAAGAAAGGAAAGCTTATTCTTACACAGTCCAGTAGGCTACAAGTCCAGGGGAAGGCTTTCTCCCTAGTCGGCTCTGGAGGAAAGTCTGATATTGCATCAGTCACTGCCCAGCAAGCATCTTGGCACAGGAACCTCAGGTCTGAAGGACGTGCTCTTCTCCAAGTGCTGCTTTCTTGATGGTCTGAGGTTCCCAATTCTATGCTTGCTTCTCTTTCGATTTATCTCTTGTGGGATGAAAGGATTAAGGGTGGGACAAGCCATACTCCAGGGAAACTCCCTTTACAGTAGAGCAAGGAGTAATCCTATGAAGGGATCTATAGTCCCACCCTAATCCTTGAACAAACAACACAGGAAAATCTCAAATTGGAGGACAATCATGAAATATTGGGAATCATGGCCCAGCCACATGGGTACACATATTTTGGGGGGGACACAATTCAATCTATGACACTTACACAGATCTATGTATCTGTCACTGAACCAGTTATGAGGCTGTTTTGGTTACTGTAGGTGTGCAGTAAAGTAAGTTGTGAGATCAGGAAGTGTGAGTCCTACTTTGTTCTTCTTCTCTAATAGTGGTTTGGCTCTTGGGGTCCCCTGTCCTTTCAATGCCAAACTAGTGATGTTTCAGTAAAGATTGTTCTTGGAATTTGGATCAAGTTTGCATTGTATCTACAGAGTGCTTTGGGTAGTACTGACATTTCCATGATATTAAATCTCACAATCTATGTGTATGGAATGTCCTTCCATTTATGTAGGTATCTTTCTAAGTTTCTTGTAGTAGTCTTTCCCACTTTTCATTGTAGAAGTCTTTTACTTCTGGTTAGGTTTATTCCTACGCTTTTTTTTTTTAACTTTAGGGTTGTTGTAAATGGTACTGTTTTCTTGATTTCCATTTCATAATTCTCCCTGTTCGTTTAAAGGAATTTAACTGATTGTTGTGTGTTGATCTTGTACTCTGCAGTTTTTGTTAGTTCTTCTATTAGTCCAGTAGCTTTCTTGTGGAATCTTCAGGATTTTGTATGTATAATCTATGTCATGTGTAAACAGAAATAGTTTTACTTCTTCCATTCTGATTTGGGTAGCCTCTATTTCTCTTTCTTGTCTTACTGCTTGACCTAGGAACCCCAGAACAATATTGAATAAGAATGACATTAATGGGATCCTTGTCTGGATCTCATTCTCAAGAAAAAGGCTTGGTTCTTTTTTCTAGTGGTAATAATTTTAGCTGTTGCTTTTCCATCCATATTCTTACTTACGATGAGAAATTTCCCTTCTATTCCTGTTTTGAAGAGTTTTTATCACAAAAGGGTTTGGATTTTATCAGCTGACTTTTCCGCACCAATTGACATAATCCCATGATTCTTCTCCTTTGTTTTATTAATGTGGGTAATTACACTGATTTTCTGATGCTGAAGCATCTTTATACTCCTGGTATGAACACCATTTGATCACAATGTATAGTTTTCTTCATACGTTATTGAATCCTGTTCACTAGAATTTTATGGAAAATTTTTGCATCTATATTCATGAGAAATATTGGTTGATGGTTTTCTTTCTTTGTGAGATTCATTTACCTGGCTTTGGTATCAGGATGATGTTGGCCTCATGGAATGAATTAGGGACTGTTCCTTCCTCTTTTGTGTTCTGGAAGAGTTGAATAGTTTGGTATCAATGCTTCTTGAATGTTTCGCCTAGAGCTTTTATTGTTGAGGTTTTTATTTTTTTAATGATATCTTCAGTCTCTCCTGGATCTATTTTGATGTTCTACTTCTACATAGTTTACGGAAGAAAAACCCTGGCAGTGTAGTGGTTAAGTGCTACATCTGCTAACTAAAAGGTCAGCAGTTCAAATCTGACAGGTGCTTCTTAAAAACTCTTGGGCCGTTCTACTCTGCCTTACAGTAGGGTCACTAAGAGTAAGAATTGACTCAGTGGCAGTGGGTTTGGTTTTTTTTGGCTACTGTGTCTCTAGGAATTTGCCCTTCCAGGTTTTCAAATTTCTTGGAATATAGTTTTTCATAGTATTCTGTTATCATCCTCTTTATCTCTGTTGCAGCTGTTGTAATGTCTAAAATTTTGTTTCTCATTTTGCTTATTTGCATCTTCTTAAGTTTCCCTTTGTCAGTATTACCAGTGGTTTGTCTCTATTTCATTGATTCTTTCAAAGAACCAGTTTCTGGTCTTGTTGATTTTTTTCTGTTTTTTTTTTTTTTTTTTTTCTGTTTTCTTTCTTTCCACCTGATCTTTATTATTTTCTTTCTTTGGATAGCTTTGCTCTTTTTTGCTGTTTCTTTCCTGTTTGTTCAAGTGGTCAGGCTAAGTTACTAATTTTGAATCTTTCCTTTTTTTTTAATGTAGATTTTCATTGCTGTAAATTTCCCTCTCAGTACTGCTTCCATTGGGTCCCAAAGGTTTTGGTATGTTGTATGTTCATTGTCATCTGATCCTACATATTTTTTAATTTCATTTTTTATTAATCCCATGACCCAAACATTGTTTAGTAGTGTGTTGTTTAGTTTCTGTGAATATTTTCCTTTATTCTTCCAGTTACTTATTTCTAACTTTATATCATTATCATCAGAGAAAATGCTTTGTATGATTTCAAGCTTTTTAAATTTGTTGAAGTTTGCTTTGTGACCTAAAATTTGGACTATTCTAGAGAATATTTTATGTGTTTTGGAGGAGAATGTGTACTGTGCTGCTGTTGGATAGTGTGTTCTCTGTATGTCTTTTAGGTCTAGTTTACTAATAGTGTTATTCAGATCTTCTATACAGTTATTGCTTTTCTTTCTATCTGTTCAAGTTGTGTATTAAAAATCTCCAAATATTGTTGTAGATCTGCCTGTTTCTTTCTTTAGTCTGGTTAGAGTTTGCTTTATAAATTTTCAGGCTATAATGCTGGATGTGTAAGTATTTATAATTTTTTGTCTTCTGGATGTATTAACTCTTTTATAATTATGTTATCATTATTTTTCTTTGTCTCTTAAAGTCTATTTTGTCAGAACTTAATCTTGTCACTCCAGCATTCCTTTGGTGACTGTTTGCATGGCATGTTTGGTTTTCTTTTTCTTTCCTATCTTTTGATTTTTAAACTATGTATGTCGTTATACTTAAAGTGTTTCACTTGTAGACATAATGATGCCTCATATTTTCTTGTAATACATTGTTCCACTCTCTATAGCTGGACTGGAACATTTAATCCATTACTATTCAATGTTATGATATGGAAGAATTTACTGTGGTCATTTTATTAAACACTTCTCTGTGGTGTTACTGGTTTCTTTGTTGTTCTATACTGTTTGTGCTGATTTCTTTTTGTATATGATTTTTTTTGTTACCACTGTTTTGTGCTTACTTTTTTTAATTTTCTTCTTCATTTTGGTGACTAAATTTATTAATTTCCCTTGTGATTACCTTGAGGTTTACATTTAACATCTTACTTTTAAAACAATCTGTTAAATATGGAAATTAACCTGTTTTCCAATTGTGATGACTTTACCTGTCTTGGCAAGAGGGTGGTGTTAAAAATGTATCTTTTTTTCAGGTTGTCATCTGACATTGTCAGTTTTATATCTGAAAGACATCCTTTAATATGACTTGTAGAGCTGGTCTGGTGGCTAAAAATTCCCTTAGTTTTTGCTCACCTGAGAATGTCCTAATTTTATCCTCATTTTTGAATGACATTTTTGCTGGATACATAATTCTTTCTTGGTATATAATTTATGCTAGACAATTCTTTTTTTTATTTTCCAGGACTTTGTATACATCATTCCCTTTGCCTTCTGACCTGCATTGTCTGTGATGGGAAATTAGTGCTTTTTCTTATTGAGAACCCTTTGTAGGTGATATTGTGATTTTTTTAAACTATGTGTATCTTTATACTTAAAGTGTTTCACTTGTAGACACAGTGATGTTCTCTGTTTTAGGATTCTATTTTTTGTGAGTTTGTAATTTTGTTCTTGTATTGCTTTCCAGAACTCTTCTTGACATTTTTCTGTTTTCTTTAATCTGTTTGAGAAGCCTTAATACTGGTTGTGAAGTCTTCATCAGATCGTAATTCCATTCTCTATTCTTCCTCAGTGAACTTTTCCATTTCTTCTGTTTGTTTGATCAAGCCACCCTTTCCTGTGTCTTCCTGTGATTTGTAATTGATTGCTGTCTTCAAAACATTCAGGTTTTTATTTGTTTAAATATTTCTTTATTGATTTCTTGTTTGTCTTTATTTTTATATTTTGATATATCAGGAGCTGAGCGCCTTCCTTTTCTGTTTAGATTACCTCTTTCTGTTTTTTCTAATTGTCTTCTTCTGATAGTGGCCTACATACAGCTTTTCTGCTGCTTGTTGTCTGGGCATGATGTCACTGTTAGGTACAGTGAGTCACCCACAGATGAAGGTCCTCTGTTGGTTGGGCACATGTGTCTTCCTCTAGACTATTCCATGGAGCTGCAAGTAGTACCTTCCCCACTGTGAGGTGGTCAGGATTTGTCCACAGCTCCTAAGGGTTAGCGTGGTCTCTCTGCTTTGGCACAAGCAGTCTGTCGAGGTCAGTAGAGCAGGAAAGGTCATCTTTGTAGTCACAAGGAGGCAGTGTGGCCCTAATGGATGAGGCAGGCCCTCTGAGCACGCACAGATTGTTGTCACAGTAGGGTGGGAAGAGTATTGGGGTTTAGTGCGTGTGCGTATTGCTTGCTGGATCAGGTAGGGTGTGAGTGGATGTCACTGCAGCGGGGGAGACTGAAGGAGGCCCGCCACGAGGGTACCTGTCAGACCATGCAGTTGGTCAGCGGGTGAGAATTGCTCAAATGTGAGAGGAAGAGAGTGATGCAGAGCAGGTTGCGAGGACTTCTGATTGTTCCTTTATGGTTTTACTACTCAGTGGGCAGTTATACAAGTGGAAAGGCACCTTTGCTAGGTGGTCCTGTCACTAAGCAAGTTTACTGGAGCTGTTGCCCACCTTCCTGTACTTCCCTTTTGCACCTTCTGCAGATGTGTGCTTCCTGTCTTATCCATCCCCTGTCCTAAGTCTCCAAAGATTCCACCTGTCACTTTGCTCCAGAAGCACTTCCCTGTATTTTCTTAGATTCAAGACTATAGCACTACTGCCTGTTACCTTCTTGAGGTTGTTCAGATCCAACATGTATTTTGCCTACCATGTTCCTTTTCCAGATTGTTTACCCAGTATTTCCGCTTCAGGCTGTGTTTTCCATGAAGTTGCTTTCTTGGGCTTCTTACGCAGGGTTGTTGCTTGCTGCTGTCCCAGAATGGCTGTGCTGGGCAGGTCTCACAGGAAAGGCACAGGCTATCCGTGAATCTCATTGTTCTCACTGTTCTCACTCTCTCTTCTTCCAGTTGGTGTTCTGTCCAATTCTTCAGCATTACTTTGATATCCTGGGTTCCAAGGTCCTTATTCACATGTTTCGTTTGGTTTTTCTGGCCCTGAGACATCTGTGAAAGCCACTGCGTTAGTTGCACTTGTCTCTGCAGACTTCATTTGTTTTGAACTCTGAGGACTTTAAGGATAGAATATTCAAAACTTGGACAAACTCTTAGCAGTTTGTTTAAAGAATTAGAATTATCACTTAATGGATTCAGAAAGCATTGAAGAAAATTATAAATCCTTTATTCACATGGAAATTAAAAATGGATGGGTTTGGTATACGTAACTGAGGAGCTTTCAGTGTGTTGTGGTCCAAGAAAACCCCAAGATAAATGGTTTTTCACAACTTGTCAGCTCAAGAGAAGCTTTGATTCAGTGGGAAACAAATTTTCATATTCACTTAACCATTTACAAAACTCCAACCCAGGATTGGTTCTCTGTAAATGACTTCATACTGCATTGTAATTTGGTTCATGGAAATCAATATACAGACATAATTATTTTCTGTGGGGCTAGGATTTGAATATCAAAAACAATACAGTTAATATTAAGCAATTGCTAGTCAAAGTAAATAAAAGACAATCTCAGTTTTAAAATAGTACATTTTAAAAAGAGGGAAGAAAGCAAAGATAAGAATGGAAGTTTAGGAGTTTTAATGGCATTAAAAGTAATGCATAAATATTTCAAAAAAGGAAATTATCAGTATGGGACAATGCTGTTTTTCTTACTAGATTGTGAGCAAGAAACAGATAAAGTCAGATCTAGGAAGCAACAGAACATTAATTAGAAGGATTTGGGGTAAAATTTGAATAGATTACTAAAAAGTAACATGGTTTCTTCCCTAGGAGGAGTTCTAAATTTGAAGTTGAGTTTTCCTAATATAGGAAAGCAGCTCAAAAGCACCTGATCTAATAATAAAGTCCAGTGTTACTTAGAGATGGTGATCTTGTACTCTATATTGAATCATAAATGTTTGCAGCCCTGTGTAATAGAATGTTCTGGAAGGAGACTTTGGCACTTTAAGTAGAGTCACTGTGTATTTGAAAGCAAAGGTGCATTTATCTGTTCTCCTCACAGGCTTCCTAAAGAAAGATTGCTATTTCCTAAGCAGAGATGTATCAGTCACATGTAAGATATATATATCAGTGGGAACTGGTCATAATTATTTATTTTAAAGATGAAAACTAAGTGAAGTTAGATTCAAACTTTTAACAAAATCTTCAAGAAATCAAAAAAGTCCTGTCAAAGAGTCTTAGTTGTCTAGTGTTGCTGTAATACAAATACCACAAGTGGATGGCTTTGACAAAGAGAAATTTATTTTCTCACAGTCAAGTATCCTAAAAGTCCAAATTCAGTATATCAGCTCCAGGGGAAGGCTTTATCTCTCATTTGGCTCTGGACGACCTGGTCCTCAATCGTCACCCAGTCTGCTTCTCAGACACAGGGACTCCAGGCCAAAGGCCAAGCTCCGCTCCTGGTACTACTTCCTTGGTAGTGCGAGGTCCCCAGCTGTCTGCTTCCTTCTCTTTTATCTCATGAGAAATTAAAGGTGGTGCTGGCCACAGTCCATAAAAACTTCATTTACATAAGATCAAAAGAAAAAAAAAAAATATTGCTGTGGAGTGTATTCTAACTCATTGTTAACCTCATAGGACAGAGTAGAACTGCCCCTAGAGTTTCCAAGGGTCACTTGGTGGATTTGAACTGCTGACCTTTTGATTAGCTTCTGTAGCTCTTAACTAGCACCAGGATGCGTAATTCAATCCAGGACACAAGTTTTCACAGTATTAATTTTAGTTTTAGATTTTCTTTCCTAATCCCTTTATCATTGGGGTTTTAAAATAATGTCTTAGTAATGTATCTTATTTGTTAAGCAGAATACCACTATGATTTTTATTTTAACACACTTTCCAGGTATATATATTTTATGTAGTTATGACCTGCTGTAGCAGCTTAAATATGAATAGAACATATAGTATGGCTGTATGATGGATGTTCTATGCCCTTGAATTTATTGATTTGTGAATTTCTGCTCTTACATAAGCACATTGCCCCTTGGGGAGACAGAGAGAAATAGATAATAAACACATAGATAAATGAAAAAATAAAAAAATTCTGGTCTAATATGTGCAAAAATAAAAAACAGAAGAAACTGGAAGAGAGCAACTGGAGTTTAATTACAGAAAATGATCAGGGAAGCCCTTTCTGAAGATGCTGCATTTAAATTGGGACCCGACTCATGCGATATGAGCCAATGCAAAGGGATAAAAGTGGTAACAAGATATTTGTGGCTAGAGCTGAGTGAATGAAAGCCAGGGAGGTGGGAAATGGTAAGAGAGTCAGGGTGTAGATTGTATAGAGTCTTCTAGGCCATGATGAAGTTTGGGATTTATTTTCATTTTCTATCTTATTTTATTTTTTCCTAAAAAAAAAAAAAAAAAAAAAAGACTCTAGAAGGCTTTAATTAGGTGACCTTGGGATTATTTGACTGCTGTGTAGCGGTAATGGGCTGCACAGAGGCAAAAGTGAGGTAACAGAAACTGAACAGAAGGCTCTTTCAGTAGTCCACGGAGGAAGGAAGGTAATCTGGCTAGATTATATTAGTGAAAATGATAAGTATAGCTAGGTTTTGGGGTAGATTTTGAAGGTAGAGTTTGCAGAAATTACTGATGTGTTGGTTGAGGCTGCGAGAAAAACAGAAGTGTCTGGAATGCACCCTCCTTTTTTAACCTGTGCATCTGGGTAAGATGGCAGTGTCATTTTCTGAATGATAAAAAAAAAAAATCAGCAGTTCACTTAGCCCATATTACTTCTGCCAACTAGATAGCAAACCAGAGGTGTTTATTAGGAGACCAGGTATACAATTCTGGGATTAGAGATCTGGACTGGTAATAAGTGCTTGAATCAAATATTTTCTCCCTTTTATATCACCTGGATTATTGTTTTATCTGCTCAATATAAATTTTACCAGCATGATATTATGGAGTAATTTGCTTCTATGTAAAGAAAATAATATGAGTCAATTGATTTGCTCCATCATAAAATTAAAAGACACGTGTAACTACAAAATGAAAAGTATATATTCTTAAAATTTGTCCCAGGCCTTTTTCAACTTATATCCAATTCCTCATATGTGTAATAAATGAAGCCAGTCCAGTTCTTTATTTTTCTCATTTGTAGATTGATATATGTTATTACCATCATTTTTTTAAACTTCTTAACAGAATAATTACATGTTTCCTAGTTATGACTCCAATGGCTTATTTTCTGATAAACAAAACAGGCTTTGATAGTGCTCATATTACATACCTCTGTATAACACTGAGATTGTGGAAACATTTTTACTAGTTTTAGAACTTGGGTCTTTTTTATATACGTACAGTCAGTTACACTGAGAAATTTCCATTACTTGACTGTGCTGTTTGCCTTCTGCTGTGTTCTGGTGGTTTGGCAATAGATGAGAGGTTGGGTTTTCTACCATTTGGTACTAATCATCTAGGAACAATCTGATTTCCATTTATTACATTCACATGGCTATGTTGCCTATATTTATATTAAAAAAAGGGTCTACTCTTTCCTCCTAGCCTCATGAAAGCCTCCAAAAGAGTGCTCCATTATACAATGTGGGCATAATAAGTTAAATCAAATTGTTCCTCTTGATTCTTAACTTCTGGGTACTTACATTTTATTTTTGTGGTAGTGGCAGGTTGTAACCAAATCAGACTGTTGCCAGGAAATTAAATGAATAAAACTGTTCTCCTAAGGAGTATAGAATTTTCTGTTGCTAAGTTTAAAAAATAAAAGACTCCCTTTCAATTAAACCCAGTGTGACTGGATAAAATTCTGCCTTTACATACTCAACAGGACAGCCACTGATTAGGCCTGATAGGGCAATTATATCCTAAAATGTGTACTTTTTTGTGAGTAAACATGCCTGCCTAGTTATCCTTCTTCATTTTCTCAACTGCTATTGAAGTTTGATAGGATGGCCAAGAGCATACTGTGAAAACTGAATTATACAAGAAGCCAAATGCGACTCTTTAAACAAAGGCAGAAATTTTAAACATGACCATTGGGTCAAGAACATCTGGTAGCCACAAAAAAATGATTACCTATCCACAACTTCCCTTTCATAATTATTAGTTACATTAAAGATGATTCTATAGAATTGAACCCCATATAATGGGAAAAACAGTATGTCGCCGTGCCGTAGTCTGCTCTAGTACTGACCGTTCCAGATCTGACTATCAGTACCTGGTCAAATCCTTGGGCTTCGCTTGCTTCTGCTGACCTAGTTGCTCAAGTTGGACAGTCGTATTCATTTCACAGGCAAAATTCTTATAAAGACTTATGTGATGATGGATCTTACAGTTGCAAGACCAATATAAACAAACTATGCTTATAGAAGTTTAGGAAAAATAAAATTTGGTGGTGGCATGAGTTCTAAATTCTTGAAGTTTTTACCTTTCAAAGTTATTTAAAAAGCAATAATGAAAACGAAGAGATATGACAGTTTGGTTCACAAACTCATCCTAGAAAAACTGCAGCATACTTCACTGTTGAATATCACTACTGTCTTCTTCAAAGTACTGCCTTGGGAAGCTAGGCACCCACACTAGCGCCTAGTCCACCCTACAAAGCAATTTAGAACTCTTTTTCTGGAATAGCCATTAGAGCTGTCATTGTATTACCACTGATGTCCTGAATGTCATCAAAATGTCTTCCTTTCAATATTTCCTTTATCTTCGGGTAAAGAAAAAAGTCACTGGGCACCAGATCAGGTGGGTATGGATGGTGTTCCAATACAGTTATTTGTTTACTAACTAAAAATTTCCTCACAGACAACTATATGATTAAGTTAGCAAAATGGACACTGTGCCACCATGCACAATGGCCTTTCAAGGAAGAGTTCCAAAATTGCTATCAAGGGAGAACCAGGTGCTGGTGTCAGTGCGTAATTTCTCAAGGGGAGTACTTTAAAGGTGACTGTCATGATGGTCAGCAGTGAGGTATATAGCACTTAGAACAGTTAAGTTCGTGCACTTTGTATCATTAAAAATGAACTTTAGCATCAAGTAGAGTAATATAGAAAAATTTGGCAGAATACTTTACACTGTAATTATGTTGTTATTTATAATAAACTAGTTTTTTACCTAGTAAATTTTAATTTATGCATGGTATTTTAGAAAATAAATTTTAAAGGGATTTATTTAGCTTCAAAGTTAATTAGAAATAAAACTATGAACCTTTATGTTTAACTAAGCACGGTAAGTCATAGTTTGATTTTGAAGCTATTTGACATTTAAAGGAGTTTTTGGAGATTCTTACTGCCAATATAATTACATTTTTAATATTAATAGCTTTCTAATACTTCTGTAGCTAATGCTAAAGAGCTCTTCAGTCATTAAAAAGTTTTATTTATTTAAGCGTACTTAATACTTACTGATAGAATCCAAAATATTTTATGGTATGTTATCATTGCTGTATGATTTTAGACAAAGCTTAAAGCTGAAATATCTACATGCCTTAAACATACGCAGCTACTACTTAGAACACGAAAGCTACAAAACTACAATAATAGTAACCTCAGTTATGCACACTCGACATTAATGTGTCCTTTAATCTAACAACTTCTGGCTATGGTGTAGTTGCTGATCATAGAATTCCACTTAATATGACAGTTCAGATTCTTTGCACCTTCCTGAACCCCAGGGTACTTGAAAGTATAAGCTTACAGAGCTTAGTTAAATGGTTCATAGTATTTCTGTAGAACAGTTCAAAAAAAATGTTATCTAGCCTTCTATCTAAATACTGATACCAAAAACCAAACCCATTACCAGTAAGTTGACTCTGACTCATAGCAACCCTATAGGTCACAGTAGAACTGACCCAAAGAGTTTCCAAGGAGTACCTGGCAGATTTGAACTGCCAACTTTTTGGTTAGCAGACATAGTACTTAACCACTACAGCATCAGGGTTTCCTAAATACTGATAGAAAGCCCCAAATGAAAATATCATAATTTTTACATACAAACTACATGTTTCATTTCTTTAAAAACAAAAAACGGCAATTAAACAGTTAAAAATCACAGCTTTAAGAAAAGGGGAAGAGGGAATGAATTTCAGAACACTTAAATTTAGAGATACCAGTAAAAAAACTTTTCTAGTATCAAAAAAGCCACTTCATGCCATCCAGGCGCTTTAGTTGTGTCTTATCCTTCTCTAATAAGTCCAGTCAGTTGTAGTCCGTTGGTCCAGAACCAGGCACTATGGAAATACCCACACAGTCAAATATGCTGGGCCAACTTCCATCAAATGCAGCATCTAACTCCTTGACTTAAATCATTTTAGGTTAAGAATCTCTAATTTAAATGTCAACAGAGTTAAATATGACCTAAATGCTTTAAATAGGCATTTAAAGTAGTGGTGAATTGAAGAACATGGCCAGACTTTAAAGGTAAAGCAGAGGCCGTTTCTTGCAAGATTATGTGTCTACTTTCTAGATTTCTGATTTCTCAAAAAGATCTCTAAATTTTATTGTGAAATCTCAATATTTATCTGAGGTACTGATTCAGTCTTTAAAAGACCCTCATGACTGAAAGAAAAAAATGTCAGTTGTCCAAATTTGGTGTACTATTAACTGATCCAAAAATACCTGTGATAGTTAGATGGCCTTGGAGTCTTAAACTCTAGCTACCAAAACTCTAAATTTTATCAGCTATCCCTAGTTTACCATTTTAAAAGTAAAACTATATCGGATGGATGGATGGATGGATGGATGGATGGATGGATGGATGGATGGATGGATGGATGGATGGATGGATGGATGGATGGATGGATGGGCGGGTGGATGGATGGGCGGGTGGGTGGAGGGGCGGGCGGGCGGGCGGACGGACGGACGGACGGACGGACACACAATAAAAGATATACCACTTCATCAGTTTCTGCATTTGCAACTCAGTGACACTATTTGGTTGAAGCTGTACAACTGTTCTTGCTATCCTTTTCCAAATTATTCAGCCACCACTAACATAAAATCATTGTCCCTAAGCTTCTCATCTAACCTTTCCATTGGATGTTGTCAATTTGCTTCACCATAGATAGCTCTTGTACACCGTGCTCAAGGCAAACATACTTTACCAATCAACTTGCTTGACTTAAAGAAGACTTCAGGTAACAGTTTTGGTTTGAAGTTTAAAAACTATCTCAGGGTGATATTTTCAGAGGTTCCTGCAGCTTTAATGGTACCAGAAAGCTAGTCCGAATTTCACTGAAAATTTTAAATTCTGTCCCCAATTTTCCCTCCTTTGATCTGGATTCTTCCATATAATCTTTGGTCAAAATGTTCAGTAATGGTAGCTGGGCACCGTCTAGTTCTTCTGTTTTCCTGGCAGAGGAGGCAGTTGTTCACAGAGGCAACCACATAGGCATTCGGTTTCTCCTTCCAGTTCCTAATTCTTCTTGCTCTCTGTCCTCTGCTACTCCAAGTAAATAGAGACCAGTTGTTGTAGTTTGGGTGACTACTTGTAAACTAGTAAAACCATCCGCTAACTGCATTGTTTGAATAGCCTCATAAAATACTGAAGTATTTTTGAGCTGTAAGATTTGGCCTTAAGTTTATTTCAGGCACCTAATAAAGAAATTTGTTAACATAAGTCATAAAAAAGATAGAATATTTCCATTTAAAGTCATAAAGAAGAATATTTCTATTTATGTTACAAGTTAAATGACATCAAGAACAACATCCACTTGACATCTTATGCTTTATTCAGTATAAACACCTCATAAATTCATGGTTTCAGTGAAACAAATTCTCTAGTATAAAATAAGCATCAAATATCCCTTGGTGGTTTACACCCTGGTGGTGTGGTGGGTTACGTGCTACCACTGCTAACCACAAGGTCGGCAGTTCAAATCCACCAGGCACTCCTTGAATATTCTGGGAGTCAATTCTACCCTGGCCCCTAGGGTCGCCGTGAGTCGGATCTGACTCGATGGCACTTGGCTTGGCAAAGTACTTTATAAAATATTATGGAAAAGCAAAATTTTGCCCGACAAGGAGATTATAGTTTTCACCTGTGACAAAACTATGTAATAAGTTACTATTTTAATTATTTAATGCTGCTGTAACAGAAATGCCACAGGTGTATGGCCTTCACATAGAGAAATTTATTCTCTCTCAGTCCAGTAAACTGGAAGTCTGAAATCAGGGTGCTAGCTTCAGGGAAAGCCTTTCTCCTTTTTCGGTTGGCTCTGGACGAAGGTCCTTGTGATTCATCAGTCTTCTCTTGGTCTGGGAGCACCTCAGCACAGTAATCTCAAGTTCAAAGTATGAGCTGTTCTCCCAGTACTTTTTCTAGGAGGTAGGAAGTTTACAACTCTGCCTACTTCTCCTTCCTTTTTATCTCTTGAGAGATAAAACATGGTGCAGGCCATATTCCAGGGAAATTCCCTTTGCACTGAATCAGGGAGATGATTTCAGTAAAGATGTTATGATCTCATTCTAATCCTCTTCAACAGAATCCAATCTTGCCCCATTAACTACAGATTTATAATACATACAAAATTTAGTCACAAAGTAGGGGACAACTGCACAATAGTGGGAATCATGGCCCAGCCAAATCAAATTGCTACACACATTTCTGGGGAGACGTAATTCAGTCCATGACAGTGATGTGGAGTATAAACTAAAATTTCCTTCCTTCCTTATAACTTCTCCTGTTCTTCTACATGGTATCTTTTGTCAAATATTTTACACAGGTAAAGGAAAATTTTTAGTATGCATCTGTCCTTCAGATGCATTTTTCCTGTTAACACTGTATAATGCAGATTTTATGATTCAAAAACTTGAATTGGAGAGCTTAGGTGTAGTGAATAGCAAAAAACAAACATGTAGGAAGAACTAACTGTATAACATTTTTGCATTTGGAAACATGTATGTATATATGTATACACATATACATATAGTATACATATATATAATTTAATTAAACTATAAATTTTTAATTATTATGCCTATATTTATCTCTTTGAGAAAGCCGAATTTACCATGTTGGTTCTGCTTAGAAGCTCTTGAGATAGGGAAGTTAATGCCAAGTCATGGGAAGTAGAGAGGATACTCTCAGTAAAGCAGCTCTGCAGAGGTAAAGCTGGTTTCTGAATAAAAATAGAAGTTTCTAAACCCCAAAATAATCAAACCCACTGCTGCAAAGTCAATTCTGATTCATGGAGACCCTATAGGACAGAGTAGAACTGCCCATGGAGTTCCCAAGGAGCCCATGCTGGATCCAGACTGCCAACCTTTTGGTTAATAACCATAGCACTTAACTGCCATGGCACCAGGATATTGCAGAATCCCTGTGCCTATTGGATGTAAGCCCTTCTTCTTGGGTTCTCAGACAACTGCCGTTTTCCGTTAGTGGTTTGAAGAATCAATCTTTCTTCTCTTAAATATGCCTACAAATGTTAACAGAGTAGATAAAATATCTATTATTTTGGATACTAAATAGCTGTAATCCCAAAAGGTACTCCCAAGAGACAAAACAGAAATATGTTAATTCTTTTAAGAGCTCACATCCAGATTTCCTTTATTCTAGTGGATAGTGAGTTATGCAAGCTAAACTAAGTGTAATAAATGTGATAATTTATTTCAATATTTTAAAATGTCATGTTTTAGTAAAAATATATCGAATTAAGCAATCAAAGCCAAAGTCTATGAAAATAGGAAGAGCTACTCAATTATGTACTTTCATTTTTAAAGCTTATTTTGACATTATCTTATTTTCTCAAAAGGACAAGTAAATTTTCTTATCTGCTTTTTCTTTTCCTTTCATGTCTCCTCTCTTCCCCTTAGTATATTTCTCTTTCTGTTATTCCTTTTCAGCTGCTGCACAACATTTCTGCTCATGAGAAACAAGGGTTTCAGAGATGCTCATCCTCTCTTGGGAGTAGTGGTGGTGATTCTCTTCCCTATCTAAATACTTCTTCCATTACTGTCATTCCTGTCAACTCGCCTGAATCCAGACTGTCATTGGGACTGTTAATACCGCCGCCTTCTAAATGTGGCCTTCCCAAGCCAATCAGTGAGAGCAGCATCCCAAGACCTCATGTAATTTGCTGAGCAGAAATTCTTTTGTTACTGACATGTTTCAGGTTTTTATTTGTTTGTTTTGCTTTGTTGGGATTTTTTTTCTGCTGAATGTGCCATTTCTAGAACAGTTTAACAATCAGGTATGACCTGGAGCTTTTCAATGCCATTTTTGCTTCCTTTGGATATGTGTTTTCAGCAAGTTTCAAGTAGGGAGTGGTGATAGCATACAATTCCACAAAAAAAGGTGAAATGCAATGCATACTTTAATATGTCCATCAAACAAGACAGTTATAAAAAATAAAGTTTTCAGAAATTTTGGTAAAGGCAAATTCAGTATAGTTTAGTGCAAAATGAGAAGTCTAGATTGATCTGAGTTGAGGAGTGAATGGAGAAGTTGGGACAAGAAATGGAACACTGCTTTCAAGGAGCTAAGTTGGAAGGGAAGAGAAAGAGAGGAGACTGGCTAGAGAAATACAGCGAAGATAGGTTGACTGGTTTATTTAGTTGTTCAGGATAGTTCGAGTATCTTTACACCATAAAAAAGAGGAGAGAAGTGGAAACCAGGACATAGGAAGATTAGGGGACAAACCGTCCTGAGCAGATAGAAAGAGGTGAAGGAAAAAGTTGCTTTGAAGTTTTTGGATAGCTTCTATAGCAAATAAAGAAATTATTACAGAAAGGAGGATGACCTTAATTTTTCTGCATGGAAAAGATGTACCAATGATCATTGTAACTACATAGCAAATCTATCACAACTAGCCTCACCTGTATCACCTGATACAGGTGATAGAAAAAAATAAAT
Source organism: Heterohyrax brucei (assembly GCA_028571685.1). NCBI lineage: Eukaryota > Metazoa > Chordata > Mammalia > Hyracoidea > Procaviidae > Heterohyrax > Heterohyrax brucei. The sequence continues at coordinate 96,380,946 of CM053146.1, forward strand.
GTATTCTGAAAACTTTGGTTTTAATATGAGCCAGTATGTGTTTATAGGCAAAACAAATATTTTCCTCTAAAATAGAAATTCACCTTCTTTTATTGCTGACTAGATCAGATGGTTTTTATAGGCACACTGAACAGCTCTCCATCTGATAATCAAAATGGTGATTGTCTTTCATCCTTACATTATTTACTGGCTACACCCTCATAGACTTTTCATTTTTCTTTCTTTTTACTGGTTCAGCCCAGATAATTCAACAATTTTGGTCACACACTTAGTGATTGTTAATTTCATGAAATAGAGACTTTTTTCTTTTAATTGATGTAATCTTATTCTAGCAATAAAAAGCAATACATTGAATATAATAATTGTTTGTCATTATAGTTATAAATGCAAATAAAATACATTCTACTTTTGAATATTTAAAAATAGTCACCAATTGCACTTGAATTGTTGTATCTGAGAAGATGGATCATCCATATTCACTTATTTCTATTTAAAATTTATAATCTTGGCAAAATGTATCACTGGGATGAAGTGTTTTATATAACTAGTTTCCAACTTATTTCCAATTTTCTAATATAAATAGCAACTATCTCTAATACAACAACAAAAAAAAACCCACAAAAAACAGTGTATCTTTGTTATGAATTGGATTGTGTCCCACAAAAATGTATGTCATCTTGACTAGGCTGTGATTATGTGGTTGTCCACTATTTTATAAACTGGTATGATTACCCTATGTCTTATAAACCCTAACCTCTATGATATTAATGAGGCAAGATTAGAGGCAGTTATGTTAGTAAGGTACTGTCAATCTACAGGATTAAATTCTATCTAGAGTTAATCTCTCTTGAGATATAAAAAAGAGAAACAAGCAGAGTGGAGAAATACCTCCTACCACCGAGAATGAAGAACCAGGAAGAGAGTATGTCCTTCAGACTTGGGATCCCTACACTAAGAATCTCCTAGGGAAAGACTAATGACAAGGACATACCCCCAGAATCAGTGAAAAAGGAAAAACTTCTTCTGGAGATAATACCCTGAATTCAGACTTCTAGCCTCCTAGATTATAAGAGAATAAATTTCTCTCTGCTAAAGCCATCTACTTGTGGTATTTCTATAATAAGAGCACTGAATAGCTAAGACAGTTTGGTATATCCCTTGTTGAATAGTATTGCCATCATTTTTTGCCATCATCGTTGGAGAATATTTTTGCAGAAATTCTGTATGGCTTTCTTGTTAGTAACCACTGTTTGTTATAACAACTTGAATCATATAAGTTTGCCTATAGTTGGCTTTCTGTGATATATAAAATGACAAATTAATTTGATTCAACCAAATTTGTTAAATATGTTTTATATGTACATGAAATATTTAAAATTATAATGTGTCTATGTGAAATATTTCCCAAATTTGCATTGTCTTCATTGCAGGCAGGCAGTGTGACATCTAAGTCACCCTCCACTGACATCTTCGATATGATTCCATTTTCTCCCGTGTCACCCCAGCCTTCAATACTGACTCGCAATGGCACACAGCCACCTCCAGCACCTAGCAGACCTACAGAAATTAGTAAGCATTGTCAATAAATTAGTATTTCCTTGCTATATTCATGTATATTTTAAATTTTTAATGAATACTTTGTGCAGAATTATTTATCTTGATCTTGCTAATAACTTTAATTATTAGAATATAACTGGTTTTGTATATGTGTCAAATTAATTCTGTAATTCAGAATATAGTGCTAAAGATCACTGTTTGCAATTTGAGCCTATTTTACAAAAAAATGATATTTTGATATAGGTTTATTTGCATTATAATATAATGCATTTCATTTGTATTTTCATTGAGTTGTAAGTTATATTTATTTATTTATTTATTATTTAACATGACTGAGTGAAAATGTACATTCCCCTATAAATTTACATGCCCACCTATATGCAGCTTCTACTGCTCTCCCTGTCCGGTGACAGCACGCTATTCCTCTCTGCTCCATACATCTCTCATCCTCCCAACAGCCTCCTTTCCCCTCCTCTCCACCCACTCTCCTTCCTCCAGCCAGAGGTCAGCAGGATGATATCCTATAGATGTATAGAATCATAAAGTGCATCCAATATATGGTCACTCTGCATTGCCAAGTCCAATCCATTCCTGTTCAAAGAGTGGACCTTTGTTATAATTTATGGGGAAGAGCAGCATCAGGGCCAGGGGCCATACTCTCAGGGTAACCCCGAAACCTCTGGACCATCAATTGAGGTCTTTTAGTGGAGATCTCAGGATGCACCCCTTTTTATTCTTGTGTTACCAGTGAGACTCCTCTCTGTGAGCTCCATCGTGGCTATCACTGGTGGTGGCCAGGCACCATCTGGTTCTTCTGGTCCCAAGTCGATGTAGGCACCCACTCTTGTGGGTCTCTCTGTCTTCTAGAACCCTCCTACACTGTTGGTGGGGTTGCAAAATGGTCCAGCCTCTTTGGAAAGCAATCTGGCGCTTCCTTAAAAAAATGAATATTGATATACCATTTGACCCTGTAATTCCACTACTTGGAATATATCCTACAGAATCAAGGCCTTTTACACAAACGGACACATGCACCAGAATGTGTATCGCAGCACAGTCCATGATAGCAAAAAGATGGAATCAACCCAGATGCCCAACAACAGTGGAATGGATAGGTAAACTATGGTACATATACTCAATGGAGCTCTATGCAATGATAAAGAACAATGAGGATTCCAGGAAACATCTCCTAACCTGGTTTCAACTGGAAGACATTATGTTGAGTAAAAGTAGTCAGCAACAAAAGGACAAATATTGTATGAGACCTCTTGTCTTGTGTATAGAAGTTATGTTTTTTATTTAATTTAGCTATTTAAAACAACTCCAGTAGTAATTAACTTTGACATGTTTAACATTTGGTTTTAGTACTTTTATCAACAATTATATTTGTGTTCTCGGTTAAAGAAATGTATAAATCTATAAATTCCAATTTATTCATTAGTTTTAATCCTATGAGTCAGATCCGACTCGATGGCACTTGGCTTGGACAAAGACTCTTTCAATATCTAAAATGCTGCAAGGACATTGTTTTTTTGTTTTACCTTCTATTTATTTAGAAGGAGCATAAAACTCTCTTTGCTGTAATAGAAAGTATACAAAAGATACTAAGTTTCAATGTCTTGGCTGTGTTTTAATCTGTGACCCATCAAAGAAACTGTAAGACTAATTCCTTATGGATATGTTCACTCACTATGACTAAAAAGAAAGTATTCTTTCTATTTTTTCAATTTTTGTTTTTAATGCTTTATTGCATCCTTCTAGTTCATATTAAAAATCAAACCCAGTGCTGTTGAGTCGATTTTGACTCATAGTAACCATGTTGGTGAGAGCAGAACCGCCTTCCGGAGTTTCCAAGGAGTGCCTGGTAGATTTGAACTTCTGATCCCTTGGTTAGTAACTGTAACACTTAACCACTATGGCCCCAGGGTTTTGAATACATGTTAAATACAACTCTGAAGTTTTATCTTAAAGCTTTGATGCATGGGAGGACCTGTGGTTTATTTATTTTTTCCTGTAGATACTAACATGGTAACATTATTCAAGTTAAATATTTTAAAAAAATTAGAAGATCAATTTATAAATAAAAGTAATAGCATTAGGCACTTTAAAAATCAATTTATAAAAATATTTCAATACTTTACATGAAGTTGAAATATAGCTTTTAATGCTTCTGGTAATATTTGTTCCAATGCAAAGTAAATTTTTCAAGGAAATAATCCATAACATTTATATCATGATGTGTTTTAGAAAATGCTGTCTGTAATTTGGTATCACAATGAGATACTTCTTTCCCTGTGTGTGTTCCCAAGTCTCTTTTTTTTTCTTCTGTCTTTTACTTCCTTGGATCTCATCAGTGATTGATTAATTCATGGATTCACCAAAGATCTGTGAAGATTTGAACTCAGTGCTAGAATTTGAAAGATAAATTAGCAATGTATCCATAACGGAGGGTGCTAATTCAAGTTTAAATACAAAATTGAAAGGATTGAACTGATTTGAAGAGATTTAAGAAGAATAATCTACAAGGCTTAGTGACCAACTGTATATGGGTATGATGATTGGAGGTCCAAATCAGTCATGATTCAGGCTTTTAGACAAAATATCGTTAACAGGGAAAACTAGAGATAGAGAAGCAAAAAATAGTGAGTTATGTTTTAGAACTGATGAGTTTGAAATTTTTTGGGAAAATCTAGGTAGAGATGGTCAAGTAGTTTTAAGAGATTTTCAAATGAAGTGACACTTTGCTACATTTTCTGTCTCTACATATTCCTGAATATCAAAATTTACTGTATGTGGCAACAGATATATATATATATATATAAAACAAATGCTTCTGGGACAAACTTTGTCGCAGTTGTAATTGTGAAATTGTCTAAGACTCTAATTCAGTGGGGTTTTAGTCACAGGACTTCTCTTTAAATGGAATCTTAAGTGTATTCATTCATTCATTCATTCTTCATTATCTACTATGCACATAAAAACAAATTCCAACAAGGTTGCCTCGTTTACTTCTCTCCTTGTTGGTATCTGATAATACTATTTGTTCTCCAGTGTCACTAAAAACTGTGATTTCCCTCTGAATATCACACTTAGTTTATTTAATAACTATGTTCTTTCCTTGGCTACCATTTCTATGAAGTAAGAGACTTAGTCCTTCCTTCATTACACTGACCTTTTTCCCAGCAAACTAGGTGGCATATAACATATATTCAATAAATATTAGTGGATAAAGTAAAAACTGAGTGAGTGAACCATCACTCATTAATTTTTATTCTTTTGCTTATGCACTAGACAAATTTTTTTTCATATTATTAATTACACTGCAGTACTCTTCATGGAAAAGTAAACCTAGATGAGATTTTTTTTTTTTTTGATACAAATTTTAGACCTGTCTGAGCTGACCAAATGCACCAAAATATTTGGTAATATTTATGAACTTATGTGGTCTCAATGTCTTTGCTTATTAAATACAATTGTAGCTTCTTAAGTTATGGGGGAGTCTTAAGAATCTGATAAATGTTAGGAATCCTCTTCACAGATAAGCACATACATCCACTAATACTAAATGTCAGAACTTCACTGTATGTGAAGTACTGTTGAATATGCTGAAAATAAAGTAGTGACTAGCACACACCTCTCAAAAATGTCCTGTTACCTAGTTTGGTTTATTAACTGAGCAACATCAACTTGGACTAATATAACAATAATAATACCCATAGTTACATACAAGGTGACCATAAATGCCCGTTAGTTTAGAGTACGCCTGGTTTATACCTATTGTCATGGTATCATTATTAGTAACATTCCTTTGAATCTCAGAAGTGACTTTAGGTAGTAAATTATATGGTCCTCCTAGTTACACAGCACTTACTATACACCAGAAACTTCTAAGAATTTTCCACTTATTAACTGATTTAATATAAATATCTAAAAATAATAATAATAAAACAGGTATAACTGAAGAAGCAAGAATCCTTCAGAATGGGAATCACAGAGAGCTTTTAGAAAATATAATAGAAGTAAGTAGTATTTTTCCATGTACATAGTACTAAATTTAGAGAATATCAAGTTTCCTACAAAATGAGGGTCTTAATACATTATAAATCCCCATACTCATATAACTTAGAACTTTTTCTGTTAATTGAAGATGTGTTCTAATTGATTCAGTGATTTCTTAAGATTAAAAAGAGAAATTAAGTCATACAAAAGCGCATAATTTTATCACAGATGTCAATTTTAATTTTGATAATAATTCTTTAGTCATAAAAAGCAATGTGTAGTTTAAAACATATGTACAAATTGAGTTTTGAATAATACATTACTGCTATTTTTAAAAACAGATTTGTTTGTAGGATTGGAGACATTTTTTAAGAACTTGTCTCATTGTTATCTAGGGAGGTGATGATGATTTCCGACTACATGAAATGAGGTGACTTCAGTGTTTTTCTGGATAAAAATGCATGAACTACGAGCGGGACCACTTACTAGTATATTCAGACCTATTTATTGCCTTACTATTGTGTCACAAAGCCGTGAGTCAATAGAAACAGTACTTTCTCCATGTGAGTGGCACATTAGTTTTAGTACATTTAAATTGGATCAATAACCAATGCATTATAATCTTTTTAATATCAGATATTTGCAAAATTTCATATTAAAATGTTCAACAGAGTTAATTAAAGATACTGAAACCTCTCTAGATAATAATCCTGTGCAACAAGTTTTGAATGGCATCATAAAATGTATTTTTGCTACCTGTTGGTATTAGCCTAAACTCAAGTAAAGCTAGAAAAACAAAACAAACCTCTTGCTGTCAGGGGGATTCTGACTTCTGGTAACCCTATAGGACAGTGTGCAACTGTCCCATAAGGTTTTCAGGGAGTGGCTAGTGAATTTTAACTGCTGACCTTTTCTTTCGCAGCCAAGCTTTTAACTCCTGGGCCAGCAGAGCTCCCAGCATAAAGTGGAAGAGTGGAAAGTGGTTCTTCTGATCATGTGCATTTGTTTATACAATACTGCCTTTAGATTCTAACTTACTCCAACTAATGTCTGGAAGCTTCACATACTAACTCATTCTCTTCTTTTTAGAACGAGACCTGTTTGGAGCAGAACCTTTTGACCCATTTAACTGTGGAGCAGGGGATTTTCCTCCAGATATCCAATCAAAGTTAGATGAGATGCAGGTGACTGTTTTAACAGACTGTCTAACAAGTGGTCTGTTTCTTTTTAATCTGGGGCAAAGAGTGGTATACACCAAAAATTATCTTTCCTTGAATTACTGTCATTACAAAAAAATTAATAATGTACATGTAATCCTAAAAATACTCATACTGAAGCTATAAATAATTTTTTTTTGTTGTTGTTAATGATGTGTTTTACAATGACAAGAAGTTGGTTTTGGTACACTAAACTATGTGGCTTCTAATGGTTCACTATTTTGAAAGTCAGAAATTAAAATGTCATTTCACTATATTTACAAGACGATCTCAATCTTGCCATTTATGAATTTAAAAGTTATAAATGAGTAGATGAGGGAAAATCTTTGTTAACAGTGAAATCATTTTTTTCTGAAAGAAGCATTGTAGCTCTAGTTTGTAAGTTCTGAACTCTTACTTAAAAAGCAGACACCCGGTGACAACTTGCTTAGGAATGTAGTCTATTGGGATTCTCTTCTGGCCCTCCCCCCAACTCTTCCTCTTGAACTCTCACTGTCTTACATTTCAGTTCTGAATTGGTCTGGAAGTTGGAAGCAACTGGTTACAAAATGTTTATGCTATGGGCCACAGGTGGCTTGTAAGCACTAGAATAAAGCCTTCATGTTTTATTAACACTTTACATTTTGGTGAAGTTATATTTTATTAAAAAAATTTTATACAATAGCATCCATACAAAGCCCTAGTATGTGGAGGTGAGAGGAAGATGCGTGAAGTAAGGAAAAGAAAGCATTTCCTTTTATTAGGAGCTGGGTTAACACATTCAATCCCTGTGTTGTTGCATTTCTGGGGGAAAAAAATTAATGGTTGAATTCTTGTCTTCTAGCACTGGTAGATGCACTGTTCCCTGGATGTTAGACTGCAGCTGTGAATCACACTTATTTTCTAAGTATTGTGTTGCTATTAGGTGCTGTCAAGTTGATTTTCAAGCCATCATGGTCCCATATGACCAAACAGAGTTGCTTTGTTGCATTTCTTACGCTGACAGTATGAATCTGAATCAATTAGGTAGCACACAACAGTCTTTATGGAAAAAGATCCCCAAGTCTTCCTCCCGTGAAGCAACTGTGTGTGTTTAAAACTACCAACATTTCAGTTAGCAACCAAGTGCTTAACAATTGGGCCAACACCCTGAGATATTTGTGGAAACCTGGTTGAGAAACACTGTTATGATGATTTACTGATTTGTTAGTCAAACAATATAATGCTATGGTGATTTTCTTTTCATTTCTAACGGTAACTGAATGTCTTTTTATTGTTATTCTCTCCTGCTTTCATGGTGGGTAGCGCCAGAGATGGTTGGTATATTATTTTCATGATTTTAAACATCTTACAACAGTTTAAAAGCTAAAACTTAATATTTGCATGCTTTATTTAATAAATATTTGAACAGCAGTTTCATATGAATCTGTCTGATTATTAGCTGTATTTAAGGAGATTTTACAGCTCATATTTTGAAGTTATTTTTCACTGACTTAGTAAATATTGTGTTATCCACCTCATCACTAGTCTGTATCTGTTTGTCCACAATTTATGTGCGAGGCGATGACTCCTGTTATTGATCTCACTAGCCTAATTAATCCAATGCATTAATTTAGCTACTGTTTTTATCTTTGCATAGAATATAAAGACTTAACACAGTGTAATGGGTTCTGTAAACCACATTTGAGTTAACAAGTATTGTGAGATATCTTTTCCTCTTCATTTATAGAGAATTTTGAGTAAGGCTATTCTAGTAGAACTCAATTATTAAGTTTGAAAAATCTCAAAAACAGCTCATGCCTATAAGAGTTTAGTTATAAACATCGGATCATATTTCATTATAAGTTATGGAAAATTGGGTCATTTGATTTGACATATTTTAAGCAGCCTGGTATATGTCACTGACAGACAAATCAATGGAATAGCACTGGTAATCCAGCAGAGTACTGTATGAGTCATAGTAACTTGATATATTGAAAAAAGAAGTATAGCAATTCAATGAAGGAGAAAGGAATGATAAAGTAAGTTAAGTCTATTGGTTAATAATTTGGGGGAACATCAAGAAGATCAATGTACAGTTGAAAATTACAGCAGATACTACAGTAAATTTCAGAAGTGTTAAACAGTTAAAGGAAACCCTAGTGGTGTAATGGATTAAGTGCTATATCTGCTAACCAAAATGTTGGCAGTTCAAATCCACCAGGTGTTCCTTGGAAACTGTATGGGGCAGTTCTAGTCTGACCTCTAGGGTCATCAAGCTTGGGAATTGGAAGGAACATTTAGAAGGAAAAAATATGAACAGAAATCTATAATCATGTTCTTTGCTTTTTCTTTGTGCTTTTTAAATACATCTCGTGTATAATTAAAGCAAACACAGAAATAATTACAAAACTACACAATCAAAAAAAAAAAAAAGAAAAGAAAAAGAACCCCATTGGAATTGATTCTGACTCATAGCAACCTTTTAAGACGAAGTAGAACTGCCTCATACAGTTTCCCAGGGTTGCCTGCCAGATTTGAACTGCAAAACTTTTTGGTTCACAGCTATAACTGTATGAAAAAGCAGTAGATGACAAAGGAAGACCACAGTAGCTAATACATGTGTAAATATGTTCAGTCTAATAAAACACAATTAAAAAAAAATTGTGAATGCCATTTTAATCTAGTAAATTAGCAGGTTTTTAAACATTTATTTCTAGTAATCAGACAGAGTGAAAGTATGATCAAACAAGTGCTCTAAATTGTTAGCAGGCCAGAGCTATTGCAAAGCTTCCCTTTGTAATGTACTGTGTGATTGATACTTGTATTTCTGCTTGATATCACATGCTTTCAAATAATCTATTCTGAGGACAAAATCATTATTAGGGTAGAAGAATATCAATACGTAACACATGTATTCATATTTGTTTTTAATTGTAAAATTCTAGAAACAAATAGTTTTAAAAACTGATAGTAAAAAATATATTGTCATTAAAATTAATTTTATGGCAACTCAACATAAGTTTATTCTGCTGCTATGAAACAAAAAAGATAAAATATATTATGTAATATTATATAAATAATTATATGCAAGTGGTCCTCAGGTTATAAATATCCGATTTCCAGAGAAGTTGTACTTTCCCTTGAATGTTATGTAAATTTGCCCTCACTTGGAAACGGCTGAACCAGCCCTTAAATGGGTTGCCATTGCATCAATTCCAACTTATAACTGACCCTTAAAGACAGAGTAGAATTGCCCTGTAGGGTTTCCAAGGAGCTCTTGATTGTCACCCATTTGGTTAGCAGCTGTAACTCATAACCATTACACAACCAGAGTTTCTAAACCACCCCTAAAAGCCACTGCAGTTGAGTTGACTCTGCCTCGTAGCATCCCTATAGGACAAGAGTAGAACTCAAAAGGAATTCCTCATCACAGTCACCTTTGCTTGCTACTTGGCAGCTGTTAAATCACTGAAAAGGCTTTTCCAAGCAATAAGAAACCTGTTGCTGCTGAGTTCATTCTGACTTATAAAGACCCTGTAGGACAGAGCACAACTGTCCCATGGAATTCCCAGGGATCGACTGCTGGATTTGAACTGCCTACATTTTGATTAACAGCTAAGCTCTTAACCACTTTGCCACCAGGGCTCCATTCTTGCACTGAAGCTAAACCAAACCTCTTGCCATCCAGTTGATTCTGACTCCTAACAATCCTTTAGGACAGAGTAGAACTGCCCCATATTGTTTCTGGGGAGCAGCTGGTGACTTTGAACTGCTGACTTTTTGATTAGCAGCCAGAGCTCTTAACCAGTGGTCTCTGAGCTATAGAGCTCCTCGTGCACTCAAGTAAGGCAAAATCAGAAGCACATGCATCTGCTTCAACTTACCTACAAATTTGACTTAATGATTTAAAGACGCTGTTAGGCATGGATCTCTTCTGTTACCCAGAGTCTGCCTGTAATACACTTATAAAAACTAAGTATAATATGAATATCATTATTTTGTTGAAATAGCTTTAAATATCTATAGAGAGAAAATAGAAGAGGTTAAAAAACATAATGTCTACATGGTTAAAATTGTTACATTTGAAAAGTTTTTCCTTTCTTAAAATTTAAAATGTAATTGTGTGAATGTTTCATACCAAAAGCATACTATTATTAATATATCAGTGATGAAATTATGTTGTGTGAGTTTTAGTTTGGGATAATTCCCAACACTACATGAAAGTAAATAAAGCATAATTTTCATTCAGAAGTTTAAAACATAAAAGGATATGGAAACTTTGAAAGGACTGAGAAATCATTAATTATGATTTATAAAAAGAGTGCTATGCAGAAAAGTCAGAATGTATGAGAAATTTTATCTCAGGAGAAAAAAGAAAAAGAGAGAGAGAGTATTAATGTGTCTTTGTTAACTGGGATGATTTGCTTTACCTAGCAGGACTCTTTGAGAAGATCCTCAGAAAACCACAATGAGGATTTTGCCAGAAGTAATATACAAGCTTAAAAATATATATATATGGAGATAGTGATTGACACTTCTCTTTTTTGCTATTTTTTTTTATTTCAAATACTGACAATTCATTGGTAAATAGTATTTTTCAAGGTAATTGAAGTGAGACTGGTTCAGTGTCACACTGAAATGATAAAATTTACAAAAGCATATTTTCTCGTACCTTTCCAAATTTTAAAAAATGCATATACACATATGTGTGTATGTATACATGTGTTGTTTATAACATACCACAAGATGCTGTAGTACACAGAGCCTCAAATATCTGAATAAAATATTGTTTTACAAAGTAGCTTACTTGAAACATTTTAAAGTACTGACTTTTCTAAACGTTGACAGTTTGAAAAATGCACATAAAATGGCAAAATGTGTTTTCTTTGACAAAAACACATTTAAAAAATGTTAAATACTCAAAACTTTATCCAATTGAATGTAATTTACATTCCAGGTAAATTATGACATTGCTAGGTAGTCTGTGTGCTACAGACGTAATCAAGAGGAGTCTTGGAACATTAATAATAGACAAAGTGGGGTTTGCAGTTTCATAGCTACCTTATTCTTCAGTCTAATTAAAATGCTTATAGGTGTACAACAAAGACTAGGAGTTTAAGTATGTATAAAGGTTTGACAAGCAAACATTTGACATGTAACTATTTTTTTAAGTTGATTAAAGCATAAAGATTTCAAATTCTGTTTATAGTATTTTTATTTACTTAAAAAAATCATTATTACTATAGTGTTTCTTGTTTTAATGACATGACTCTTTTTTACAGGAGGGGTTCAAAATGGGACTAACACTTGAAGGCACAGTATTTTGTCTCGACCCATTAGACAGCAAGTGTTGATGTCAAGAACAAGAGATGCTGAATCCTGTTACATTTCTTTTATATGCATATGTATCATTATTACATTATGACAGGCATTATACATGTGTCAATATATTTTTGAACATTTTAACTTTTTGAAAATTATTTCAGTAAAGTTTCCTTACACGTTCTGTCAATTCATAGTGTTTTTTATTAAAAACAACAGACTGTAAAGTAAATCATACCTTTGTGTTTCTTTCATTTTCAGTTGCAAATGAATTTAAAATAGAAAGATTATCCAAGTATCTGTCATGTGACTGAGTTCTAAGTAATTAGCACCTTTGAAACTTGTTTATTCTCCAGGCTGCTAATATATTACTGATTTCCCAAAAGCCATACCTGAAGACGTAGACCAATGTTAAACTAAACATGTTCCATTTTCAGATCAATAAACACATGTGACCGTTCGTTAGACAGATGTCATCATCTATTAAATGTTAACATAATTCAGAAAATGTAAACTTTGAAAATTAATGCCAAATCACTAATTTTTAGCATATACAATAGCAAGAATATAAACTACCGTGATGATTCAACCAACTGTGTTTAGGGTATTTTTTAGTAAATATAAGGTAATTATGTTAGTTATCATGATTATAGTTCATATAGTTTTATTTGTTTCAGTAATAAAGATTGTGGAAAAATAAAACATTTCAATTTACAGAACATTTAAAATCAAATTTGATTCTAATGAGGTATACTACATCTGACATCATCTGGCCTAATGTTTCCTTTAAAAAAGTTAAAAAAATGTGGTGTCCATAGTTACAGTGTCTGCTACCTGTATTTACTGTACAAAATATATTTTTCTTCACTGAGTAATGACTATCCCCTGGTATTTTCTCCCTTGATAAAGATATCCTGAGACTTTAAAATCTATATGGCAACTGTTCTTTATACTTTATACTGTTCATCAGTATTATTTAGCAAATTGGCTTAGATTTGCTTCCCTGAATTCAGAATCTTGTTTTTCACAAAAGTGAAGTTACTGCTGGATTTAGTGTTTAGCATGAACAATAAAATTTTTGTGTATTTCATTTTTGACATGAAGATAAACTCCTGCCTTTAAAGCTATTTGTATACCTTTGCTAAATATAAAATAGACTTTAATTTGTACTCAGTGCTAAAACAAATTATAGTCAAAATTTCTAATTTGATTCATCACATTATAAAAACAAATTTATGAAAATATGAGATTAGACTGAGGGTAGCCCTCAAAAATAGATTTTTTCTTTTATTCATGGAAATTTTTTTCAACTGCTAAAGGTACATGTTCACTACTAAAGGAATCAAATATGCTTATGCAATATTATATTTGTATGTGTGTCCAAAGTGTTTTATGGTATATATAAGTCTTGTTTGTTTTCTGTCTTCTAAGATGTCCCTTAATTAGAGGGTAGTATATGTTTCGTAAAGAAGAGTCTTTATAATTTTATTTGTCATATAGTATTTTGGAATTTGTACAACGAGAATGTTTAGAAGCCATATCAATGGCTTTTTTTAACAGATAGAATTTGTATTTTTATTGTACTTTAAAAAGCTTTATGTAATAAGTATATATTTAGTGGCCATTTATTATCAATGGTAACACGATAGATTACTAAGTATTTGCACACTTTACCAATTTTTAACGGTAACCAACTATGCTACTGGCATGATTAAATAGTACATAATTGGTCTTTAGTTATGAATACTTATTTCACCAGTGCATTTTTAAGAAATCTGGTTGACAATTTTATCTCTATGTAATCTCAATGCTATGTTTGATTTTGCTGACAATAAATGTTTTTAAATAAATTCCATTGTATAATTTGTTCATTGAATGATCTCTAGTTAAGTTATGCACTCTGAAGCTAGTTACATGATAAAGTGGGACAAAAGAAAGAGAGGAGAGAAAAAGAGTGCTTTACTTTTAACCTCATTTCTTACAGCCCACACACATTTTAGCTTTATGAGCAAATATCATTCAGTTGTGAAAACAGTAGACTTGATCCTGCTGATGAGAGAGGTCATACTTTGGTTCCTTTCACCAGAAGCATCTGGTGCAATAACTGTATTATGTAAATATGTCTTTCCAAAAGTAAGAGACCTTTTAGCCTTATAACATTGCAAAGAGTTTCTGGCTCATGATATTAAAAAGTGAACTTTGTAGTAGGAGTTAGATTGTGGCAAGTTGTGCAGTCATGCAATTTCATCCCTATTCAAAACACTGTAAGTTATTGTAAGAGCACACAGGACATGCATGCACAGCCATTCCAAGCTCAGGAACAATTAATCAATTCATTCAGTAAAATTCATTCACATATGTGAATAACATGATGATATGGATAAAAACATCTAGTAGGTTTGGTGAGAGACATAGCTAAAGAAGACAGGATCAGTGCCTTTGGTTAGCTTATTAATAAGGAAATGTAGGGCAAGTATACGAATGAATAAAACTGGTACGCATTAAGGTACAATGTGAAGCAAAGACTTCCTCTGGGCACATTTATGTTTAACTGTGTTTAAGTTAAATGTGGTATGTAGAATTGGTAAGGAGTCCTTGTGACGGAGTGATTAAAGCATTTGGTGGCTGGCTAAAAAGTCAGGGGCTCAAATCCACCCGCCACTCTTGTTGGGGAGGGGAGAAGATTGGGCGGTGTGGTTGCGTAAGGACCAACCTCTTGCCCTCAGGTTGATTTTTGACTTAACCCATTAGGAACGAATAGAACTGCCCTATTGTATTTCCAAAGAGCAGTTGGTGGATTCCAGCTGGTAACCTTTTAGTTAGTAACCAACCTCTTAAACTCTGTGCCACCAGGGATCCTTTAGGGTCCCTATGAGTTTTAGCACTGGTTAAAATAATGTAGAGTCGATTCCAACTTGAACTGAATTTGAACGGCCAGCCTTATGATTAGCAGCCAAACTCCTAACCACTAGTGTCTGTTGTATCAGATAGCCACTTTGAGGCTTATCAGTACAGTCCAATGTCAATAATCTTCACTTCTCCTTATTTCTTGTGTTTTGGACTCATGTTTGTTTTTTTTTTAACAATTTAGTCAAATTACAGAGATTAATTTCAAATAGAATTTCTGATAGATTCCATGTTCTGTTTCTACTTTTTTTTTTACTCTTCAATGTCATTGCACGTAACCATGAAAAAACTGGCTGTTAAAATTTGTTCTGTTCCAGTGTTTCCATACATAGTTCCAATTTCAATATTTATTCATGATTTTGGGTTTCAGCCTCTGTTAAATTAGTTGAAAAATATTGGACACAATTTTGACAAGAAAATCTCAGACTCCACCTAAACTACACCCTTAAGATGTAACTAACACGCTCTTGTGATGGACATGCTGGTTTGCCCTCAGATCCTTGTGTCTAACATAAGAAACACTGTTACTTATATGACCTTTCCGCTCTAGAGAACCTGAAAGAAATCTCATGTGGACTTTCCACTCCAATGTCCATCTCCCAAATTCGGTACTAGCTTTAATTCCTGAAGACAAATCTCTCATTTTGACCTTATATTGTTAAAGTTCACAGCAATCCATTTCTGAAATTCCCTCCCTGAAGCAAATTTTCTAGGGACTCTATCCCAAATGTAGATGTCACCTCCTAAAATAATTCATACTCTCTTATTTCTTTGCTTTAAATAAAGCATTGTGAAATAAGGATATTATTTAACAGCAGAAAGCATTCTCTTTTCTATGGATTCATTTCTTACTGTCCAATTCATGGATCCTAAAACATAGTACTTTCAAAACTACACATAAATTCACAGAAAAGATGGCATCATCAGCAAGGAATCTAGTTTACAAGCTCATTGCTCTTGTTTTTGTTGCTGTCGTTGACATTATGGGATCAGTTGAAACACCTGAGTTTCTTGTTTGTGTATTACTAACACTGAATTTCGTGTTAGCTGATAGCACTACTCTAAATGTATAAACAAAAAGTTGCCAAGATTGACCTTACTTTATGTTAGCCACCTTTCTGACATCCCTTCAGAAGCAAACAGGAACTGTATTGAATCAAACCCTTCCAGATGGCAAGCAGCTGTACAGGGGCTTTGTAACATGCAACAGGGCTCTGAAATCTTGTTCTTTATAGAAAGGGAAACCTGGTCGGAAGCTGTAGAAGAAATATTCTTAAAAGGATTCTCTAGTGCACACTGGACCTATTTTAAGTTCTTTTTTAAAGAATATTTTGAAATTCCATAGCATTTTCTTGGTGCCTTGGACTTAGTTACCTCATCATTATTATTTTGCAAAAATCAGTAAAGTAGTGTTTTGTAAACTGTTTTTGAATTTTAAAGGTTTTGTTCTTTTAACTTTATTCTCCAATGATCTTAAGTGAAGGATGATTTTGACATGTCTGTATTCTTCTTGCTGCCATATATCATATTCTGTTTAGAAGTCTTGGATAAAGGGTTGAATAGCTTTTTTAACATACTTATTTCAAATGATGTGTTCTTAATTCTTTTATACTCTGGGGGAAAAATAAGAAGAAGAAACCTAGCGAATGTCCGTGGGTGTTGCAGATGGTCAACATACTTGATCGCTAGCAGAAAGCTTGACCATTTACATCCACATGGAGGTATCACTGACAAAAGGCCTGGCATTCTATTTCTGAAATATTAGCCATTGTAAAACTGGTGGAATATAGTTCTGTTCTGATGTACGTGGGTCTGTCATGAGTCTGAGTTACCTTGACAGCAACTGTTTCTTTGTTTCTACAAATAAAAGACAAAGATAACACTCAACTCCACACTTTTTACCTCTCCAATAAAATCTTTCCCACTATTTTAACTTTTCTCTTTCTACAGCAGTATCTATACATGTGTTTTTAAATAGAGCTCTTGATAATTGTCCAAGTACCTTTAACAACTACTATAGAATCAGAGACTAAAAAAACCTGACTTAATTGTCTAAGGAAAAAGAATAATCAGAAGAATTCATCAAAAGAAATAATATTGATTATTTTTAAACAGGCTGGAAAGGTTCAAAGACAAATGTTGTATAATTAAGGGATGTTACCTGTGACCTGAAGGCAACAGGTTTGGTTTTGTTTTTTACCTATATTTAAAGGAGTGGATAACTCCATTTGTTGAACACATGGTGTTGAAGATGGTGTTGAAGACTGGGCTCTTTGAAGGCCGTATTGTATTCCCATAGTTTTTATTGAGCTTAGATATTTTTAAGTTCATTTGTTTGTCCTAATTTTTTTCTTATCCTCTTCCTTCAAATGAGATTTCTCAAGAAAATTTTGGGGTCCATCCCGGTTGACCACTCCTTCTTCTCTGTCTCGCCAGGCTGCTATGTTCTAGTCTGTTCCAAAGGTCACTTGTTCCAGTTGAAATAGCTGTCTGGATGGCTTGGAAATAATTCAGACTCTGGTTCTGTCCTGTAAAGAAAGCAAAGAAAGATGTTTGTGTCTTGGCTACATTTTGAAAGGAAAAAATAAAAGCATTTCATGGCTGAGTCACTAATATTTTAAAAAAAATAAATGTAATTCTGTAACTTATTTAAAATTGTTATGTTCCAAAGTTTTGTGTCTTTGTTTACTTTTTGAAATCAATTGTTAATTATCTGTATCATTATATTCAAAAATAGCTTTTTTAAAGCAAGATGTGTATACAGAGAGACTTTGGCAAGAATTCAGCAAATTCTACTCTCTCCCCGTCCCATGACTCTGTCTCTATTTAGTTATCCTCTTCTTCCTTTATTTTATTCTCAGTACTTCTTTAAGTGAAGAAAAATAAACGAGTTGTATTAGATAGGGAGTGAAAGGAGACAGAGAGTGAAGGGATAGTCATAAATCTGTGATATCAACTGACTTACACTTGGCAAAGTGGCTGTGTGCAGAGTTTGAGCTGTTCATTTTTAACATCAGTTGTACCATTTAAGAGCCTGAGAATAATAAGAATAATACAACTATATAAAAAGCCATTTTGACAGCAATTCTATAATTCTCCTGGTTCTATCATAATACCAGTAATTTTCATCTTTCCTAAACTGTCCACTGTTTTCATGATTTCCTACTGTCCATAGCTTAGAAAAACAAGTATTATTTCTTACTTTTTTAGTCTCACTTGAGTAAGAAAACTTCCAAAGTATAATTTGCTTGATTTCTAAATGACATTTAAAAAGGTTACTAACATATATGAAAGATATTTGTTTTAGAGCAACTCAGTGTGAGTTGTTGAACTTAAGTATAAAACTTTGTGATGTTATGTTTATGCTTTCAAGTCTTTGACTTTGGGAAAGTCATGTAGGGGTTTATGTCTCCTAAAGATCATGAACATTAGCTATTCTTGGCATAAAAATGAGAAAATGTCCTCCAAGTACACCAAAGATTAAAAATCAATCAACAAAGTAACCACATATCTCATCTTTTATGTGCACACTAGTTTTAAATCAAAATTGAATAAATGGCTCCTAGTGGAAAAAAAGAAAACAGCTCAGAAGGTCAAATCCCTCAGGCACTCCTTGGAAACTCTATGGGGCTGTTCTTCGCTGACCTCTAGGGTCACTGTGAGTCGGACCCGACTCAATGGCAGTGAGTTAGTTAAATAGTGGAAAGTCCTGGTGGTAATGGTTGCTAAACAACAGGTCAACAGTTCAGATCTGGATGTGTTCCTTGGAGACTATTGTACAGGGCAGTTCTACTCTGTTCTATAAGGTTGCTATGAGTCAGAATTAACTGAGTGTGGTAGTTTTTTTTTTCTTTTTCTTTTTTTGATGTAGTTAAATAGTGTATAATTGTTAGCCAGTGTCAAAATTTTGAAGGAAAAAAAATACGTGACAATAAAAGTGTTCTATTTTGGGATTTATTTCATTACCATTACCTCCAAATCTACATAGATTCTTCTTTATAATATTTCAAGTTGACTGCAAGATAAAGGTATAATTCTAAGATTCCCTCCTTTCTCCACCTTCCTCCTTTTCTTCCTGTAGGCACACACTAAAGACAGATCCTCAAAGTAGATTTACACAAGAGAACTGCGGTCCATACTTCTTTACAAAAGTCCTGATGGCTTGCCACATTTTTCAGGATAGCTTGAACATGAATGACACATGGCTCAAAGGGACTGAAAGGGACCCCACTTTATAAGGAAATATTAAACTTTGAAAATACCAGCAAAGGAATGCTTCATTGTACATCTAGTGAGAAGTACCGTCATAACCACCAGTGGCTGTAAAGTCGGTCGTGACTTAACGGCAACCCCAAGTGTGTCTAGAGCTGTGGTCCAGAGGGTGTCAGTGGCTGATGTTCCTACAGAAGTAGGTCACCAGGCTTTTCTACCAAGGCACCTCTAGTGCACTGGAAACTTAGATTTTGCTGTTAGCAGGTTAGCATGTAAACTTCACCAACCAAGGACTGCTAACTGAAATTAGTTAGAAATATCAAAACACAAGTCTGTCTTCCATGTGCTCACATAGAAGGAAACAGGTTCACAGAGGATTTGTTGTATTTCTGGATTTCATGGAAGCCTGTCTGTATGTGCCTGGGTTTTATAATGACATTTCTATGCATAAATGTGAATTCTAGAATACTGACTTGAGAAGGATTCAAATGAAACTTGCCTTTCACGTACGAGTTCTGATGATTAAGTTTGTGAACTGATCCTAGAAAAAATGCTACATACTTCCTTGCTGAATATCAGTAAGATCACCTTCCAAGTACTTACCTTAGGAAGCATGCACAGATGTGAGTGCCTAGTCCACCCTTCAAAGCAATTTTGGAACTCTTTTTCTGGAATGGCCATCAGAGCTGTCATTGGATTACCGTTGATGTCCTGAATGTCATCAAAATGTTTTCCTTTCAATATTTTCCTTATCTTCTGGTAAAGAAAAATGTCACTGGGGGCCGGATTAGGTAAGTAGGGGCAGGGTTCCAATACAGTTGTTTGTTTACTGGCTAAAAACTCCTCCACAGACAACTCTACAATTAAGTTTGGCAACTTGCCACCGTGCCATTGTGGGCGATGGTAATCCTAGAAAGAGTTCCAAAATTCCTTTGGAGTGTGGACCAGGCACTGCATTAATATATAGCTTCCCAAGGGAAGTACCTCCAAGGTAAATGTAGTAATATTCAGCAGTGAGGTTTGTAGCCCTTAGAACAATTAAGTTCGCAGACTTGTCAGATCTCGTGCCACTTTGAGTAGTTGAGTAGTTGAGTAGTTACACCACTTTGAGTAGTTCTTCTTGGTAAGGTTTTCACCATTTTTTGTACCTATAAAGGAAAAAAAATACAGAGGATATAAAAATCCTGGTGAGCCTGTTAAATTCTTCTAAGGGCAGCAACTGCCCTGTGTATTTCTCATTACTGTGTCTCATTTCCCTAAGCCTTAATCATGGAGCTGAAGGTAGAGAAAACAGCTGTCCCCGAAAATCACATGGGGCTCAAGTGTTTATTTCTACTATGCAAACGGATCAAACTTACACAGACTTTCAGGAAGTATTTTACAAAAATGTTCTAAAAGCAGTAATACCTTCTTAGCAAACAAACGGTTCATTAAAAAAAAAAAAAAAAAAGAGCAATCACAAGAATATCCATCTGATCAAATTAGATTAATTAAGTAGATTCTAGACAGAAAATAGAGTCAATGAGGCCATGGAAATCACATGAGTCATATGACCTACTTGAGTTTATTCAGAACACACATAGTCACAAAATTTTGGGATTCCATCAAAACCAGATTGTTTTCTGTAATGCTCCCAACTAAAAGTTAGAAGGTCAAAGGAAAACTGAAAAAAAATGCCCCAAAAGTTATGTCTAAAAACAAACAAAAGCCACGTAAGTAAAACAGTAAAAAGGGAAGCTATCTTTCTCAGTTTTCATAGTTCACCAATGTCTTTTTAATATTCTTATCAAATACACTATTCATTGTTGACTTGCATCTGATACCACTGGTCTTTTTGTTTGATACTCATCTAGAAAATCATTGGAAAGGATTTATTCCGAAGCACTGCAGCTGAGGTTTAAAGAGCAGAGAGGGTTAGTTTGGAATGTGCTTATTCTCAAGAAAGGCCATGTGAGATTAAAATGCATTAATTCTTTATTGTTCTTCTTGAGAAAGAGCAATTTGAAGCAGACAAACTTCAGCTCTGTTTCAAAAGGTCAGCTGAAATGGAATTTAAGAAGAAAAATGAAAATGGAAGTCATATTTGTAATACTTAAGACATATGCTTTATGTTAAAAGACTTTCCTGATGAGGTCCTTTTGTGGCGAACTGGAGTGTTTCTCCTGGGTGTGTAGAC
Organism: Heterohyrax brucei; assembly: GCA_028571685.1. Classification (NCBI taxonomy): domain Eukaryota; kingdom Metazoa; phylum Chordata; class Mammalia; order Hyracoidea; family Procaviidae; genus Heterohyrax; species Heterohyrax brucei. Next base: position 96,402,297 of record CM053146.1, read on the forward strand.
TGAGACAAAAAGAAAGCTATTGTTCTTCACCGATCCTTTTATTAGCCCTAACTGTATATATTCTGAAGCCAAAGCCAAGTGCCGTCGAGTCGGATCCGTCTCATATTCTGAAGGAGCAATCAAAATTCCTGCCCCCAGCTGTATCACACTGTGACTATGCTATGTTTTCTGTGAAAGAAGTCTTTTCTTCTTTTCATACATAGATCCAAGGTTTCTAGAAATGTCATCCTGAATTCAGTCTAAGTCAAATAGTAAAATAGCTAGAGATATTCAATGAAAAATTGGAAACATTTTAGACACATATTTCTTTCAATTTCTGGAGACTAAAGTTTCAAAGGAAAATGAATACATATTTGCAAGAATGTATATTTATGACTGCCAAAATTTCAAGACTACTTTACTGATAGAGATTGTGGTATATCTACATGACCACAAAGGTTATAATGAGATGAACACTCTTTTCCATCCAACACTCATGCACAGAGTATTAGTTGGAAAATCTGAAACCATGTATGCATCCCTGGGAATTGACTACCATAGAAACACTGCAGTCAAACCACTCATCAGGGCAGCCAGATTTCCCAGAATGAAGCAGTCACTCTAAAAAAATTATGTCAACTAATTGTGTCAAAAATTGCAGATTGGCATAAATGGAGAGGTTATTAGACAAACAGAAATGTGGTATTCGTATTATAAAAGGCTTTTATCTTCCCTAGCTATTGAACTTTAAATGAAAGACAATCGCAATCGCCATCAGTTAGTCACTCAATCAAGCTAGAGTGAACACCTGAATATATCTATTTTGCCTACACAAGTTGTACTCACAAATTATGAAACATTCTTTTTTGTCTAAAATATGTGCCAACATATATATCACCATATAAAAACAATATTTGTCATTTTTAAGTCTGTAATTATCCAGATGATTTTATAAGTTATCTTTGACTTTTTATTTGGAACTTTTTGAGGGTTGTGAATTCATAATAACTGGAGAACATCAACTATAAATACACAAAATTTGATTTTTCAGTTGTCTTTTACTCGACAGCACTTGGCTGGCTGGCCTTACCTGTAATGATATTTCTGACAGATTTACAATGAGAAGCAGAGAGAAACCAAATGCCTTTAATTTTTTCTAAGAGGTTAAAATTCAAAACAAAAAATCAGAGAAATAGCTAAGACACATTTTTAATTCACATAGATTATTTTATTGAAAATCATTTTTATTCTGATGCTAATTCCCAACTATAGTGAATATTATCAACCTGATATTGTTTTTTTTTTTTCAAAGAACAACAAACCTCCATGCTTAGGTGCTGGAAAACAAGGCCTGTTGAGTTTAAAAATTACAAGAACTGTAAACTCAGAAATACAGAAGTGCTGATAAACAAGTTGACTTAAGTGATCATTAGTTATACAAGAACTCAGAAAGTTTTTTTCAGGTTGCATAATGTTTCCCAATGTAATTCCAAAAATTCCATTTATTTCAATTCCTGACTTAATCATTATTTGAAATGATAAATACAAAAAGCAAATTCAGGGAATGAAAAAACAGTCATGGTACTTAATATATTGTCTTGTAGAATGACAGGCCTGGTCATAGATTAGAAATGCAAAAATACAACAAATGAAAATACTATCATTTATTCACAGTAGATAAATGTTTCAAATACAGCAATTTTATTGGTAGAAGGAAATATGAAAATGTAAATAAACATACCATGTTATCCCTATCCTCAATGTTATCATAATCAGGTTGGAAATATCAGATGTTCATACTTGAACAACTAAAGAAGAATTAGTGTAATGATAATAGAAAGGAATAAGGAATAAAGTCACTGAGAACTCTACCTGTTGGTGCTCTTGAGTAAATCAATCCAGGCCAGGATATGCAGCATCAACAAATAGCCCCCATAGAAGCAGTGAGCAGCAAGATTTAGTTCTCATTTGTGCTACATGTCCACTGGAGATGGCTGTCATTCTGTTCTAAGGCAGTTCTACTGTGTGCTAAAGGAGTGATCTCCTTCTTGTCCATTCTTCTTCATGTAGTGAAAGGAAACGAGACATGACAAGTCAAAGGCTGACTGTTAACCCCTCTTCCCTGCAGTGGCACACGTTGTTTCTGTTCTGAAGAGAACACTGTCATTTCATTGGCTTACTCCTGAGTTTGACTAAAAAGGAACCCAGAGAGGAATGCTAAAAAGGAGAAAACAAAATTTTGGCAAGTAGTAGTATGATCCATGATATTTATTAAATACCTCTAATAGTTATTAATTTTGTGTCTTAGAAAAATTACTTAATATCTCTAAGCCTCAATCTTCTTACCTAGAAAATAGGAGCAGTATTTAGTGATAAAATTAAGGACAAAATAAAAATGAGTATAAAAAGCACCTAAAATTACCTAGGTGTTTAATTAATAGTAGCTATTATTATGGAAACCCTGGAGGCATAGTGGTTAAGTGCTACATCTGCTAACCAAAAGGCTGAAAATTCGAATCCTCCAGGCACTCCTTGGAAACTCAATGGAGCATTTCTACTCTGTTCTATAGGGTCCCTGTGAGTTGGAATCGACTTGAGGGCACTGGGGTAGGTAGCTGTTATTATAAATGCCAAATAGCTGTAGAAATACTTTTGCAGAAATGAGAGTCTTACGGCTCAACTAAATGTTAGGCAGTAGTAAAGCATTAAGAAAATTAATATAAGAGTTTAAACTTGTATTCCTTTTACTCTTGTGTTTGTCATCAGATAGCTTAGGAGCAATTAAATAGTGTAATTTTTTTCAGAATAATTTTACTTTGCCCCATAAATCTTTTTGCAACTTATTGGCTGCATATTTGCTCTATAAGGTATCTTCCCAGTCTTTCCAGGATTGGATATCCAGAGCTAAGTAAATCATAACAAGGCCTACATGATTGAAAACAGGAATGTTGGTCTAGTGAAAGGCTTACCCCTGCAATAGAGGCCACTGGTGTGGCTTTTAAAATAGGTCTGTCTGCCAGAAGCCTTTATGGTAAGCGTGGCTGGAGAACTAAGAGTCCCACAAACTATAATTCAGGTTGTCTTACTGCTAAGTCAAAGAAACTGCTTTTTCTATGGTTTGAAATATCCCAAGGAAGAATTCAAACCAAAACCAATGTTGGTTAAAGTTCTTAGAAAATATGAGTCTTGAACAGCTCAGATGTGCTGAATTGTAAATGGCTGCTGACAGAGTGCCTCTCCAATTCTGTTTCCTTGAAAATGGTAGACAGCATAAAATAATTATATTTTGCTTAAAGAATGGTCCTATCTTTTGCCAAAGAAGAAAACCTTGTACTCTGTCAAGAAACAAAGAAAAAGAGTTTTATTGAAGAATTGCTGTACAGGGAATTACTTAATTTGGCCTTTCTAGCATAGTCCATGGAAATCCTGGTTGTGTAGTGATTAACTGCTATTGTTGCTAACTAGAAAATCACTGGTTTAAATCCTCCAAGTGCTCCTTGGAAACTCTATGGGGCAATTCTAGTCTGTCTATAGGGTTGCTACAAGGTAGAATTGACTCAACGGCATTGGGTTGGATTTGGTTTAGCAAAGTCTGTGACACCAATCAAATAACTTGGTAAAACGAAGAAAACCAAACCCATCGCTGTTGAGTCTATTCCAACTTATAGCAACCCTACTAGGTAGGACTATGCAGATGAGGTGCCTATGACCCACCAAGTGGATTGGGTTGCTTGCTAATAATATAAATAAAGTACATGGTACCTCTTCTAGATGGAACCATGCAAATAATGTGTTTGAAAACCTAACATGGATCAGTTTTGGTCGGAGAGGACTGGTCACTTTTCCATCCCTCTAGGCTTAAATAGAGACATGGAGAAGTTAAGAGAGGAATTAGAATATAGAAAACAGAGAGAGGCAGCTGTGGCAGCAGAACCAGGACAGAGAGGGCAAGCTGAAACACTGGAGAGGGTGAGAAGCAGCGTCAGAGAACTGGTGGCAGGAGACCTACAGGAAGAGCTGTGGTGGGGCTATTTGGTCCATGAAGCATGTACAAGCCATATCCTTTTGGGTGTGAGGCACACTGGTAGAAAGAGATGCCTCCAGGTCCTTATCACCAGAGGGAAAACAGCTTTGTAACACTTACCAAGACAGACACTGGGCTGAGCGACCAAGAGGCCAAGGAACAAGAGAGACGTATACCTGCAAGTACAGCTGAGAAACTTCACCCTTGGGAATTTGTGCCCTACAGAAAAGCCAGGAATGGGGCATTCTTCGGACCCAGGATCCTTGCACTGAGAACCTCTTAGATCCAAGAGGCAGAAAGAGGAGCTGTAGCACAAAATTCAATGAGATATGCAGCATGAGTTGGTAGGAATGAGGAGACTGGTGAGAGATGGCTGTGGTTGGGCTTGTCAACCCATAAACCTAAGAGATGTAATACTTCCTGAGAGGGGCCCCAAAGTCCTGGCAACAGCAAGGCCAGAGCAGGTCCTGGTGATAGCAGGATCCCAGCAGGTCCCAGTGGCAGAGTATGAGAAGAGCTATATTGACCAGAGAAATGAGTCTTGAGTTGTTGTTCTTGTTACTTCCTCATTGATCCTGATCTCACAGTGTACTTCTTAAACAATTAAACTGTTAAGTGCAGTCAGTGAGTTCTATGAGACACAATAGCAAATTGCCAAGTACCAAGATGGTAAGGAGAACCCTGATGAGGCAGGGGTGGTTAATCTTAGAGAAAATGGAAAGGCATAACACTTTTGAAAAGTTGAGCATTGAGACATCTTTAAACCTCCTTTTCAAAAAATCAGCTTTGCTCTGATCCTCATGAAAGAAATTATTCATGTAGGAATAACACAGCTTTAGTTGGGTAGAGCTAGGTCAGAATATGAAGCATCACACTGCTCAAGTGATTAAAAAAAAAAACTGCCATTAAGTTGATTCTGACCTTATAACCGCCCTATAGGACAGAGTAGAACTGCACCATAGACTTTCCAAGGAGTGCTTGATGGATTCAAACTGCCATCCTCTTGGTTAGGAGCTGTAGCTCTGGGTCTATACACATGGCAAAAAAAGGAAATGTAGGAGAGTGATAAAACCAGCTTAATCTTGAAGACCTTAAAAATGTAAAGATGAGCCACCTGGCCAGGAGAGAATATATTATCACCTAAATGAGTGGAACCAGCTTGTTGTGTTTTACAAGTGTGTAGCCATGTGGCTGGGCATGATTCCAATTTTATGATTGTCTGCAATTTTGTGATTTTCCTATGCTGTATGTTAAAGAGGATTTGGATGGGACTATAAATCCCTTCTTAAGGTCCTTTCCCTGCTCCACTGTAAAGAGAGTTTCCCTGGAGTATGGCTTGTACCACCATTTATCTTTTCATCCTACAAGAGATAAAAGGAAAGGGAAGCAAGCATATAGCTGGGAACATCATACTATCAAGAAGGCAGCACCGGTTGAAAATCATGTCCCTCAGACCTGAGGTTTCTGGGCCAAGATGCAACCCGACCAAAGACTGATGCAACACAATACTTTCCTTCAGATCCCAGAGGAAAAGCCTTCCCCTGGAGTGGATACCCTGAATTCAAACTTGTAGCCTACTGGATGGTGTAAGAATAAACTTTCCTTTGCTAAAGCCATCCGCTTTGTGGTATTTATGTTTGAGCAGCACCAGATGACTGAAACAATGGTCATAAACACATATTTCCCGGGAACAAATTGTTTACATCTTGACATATTTTTCCTGTGGAAAAAAAGTTTATGTAACTGACCTTTTGCTTCCTAGGAATGCATGTTGTTCCCTTCAGTCTTACATCTGACACAAATGCCTTCAATTTGAAACTTTTATTTACATTTCACCTTTTTGATCAGGCCTGTGCTAGAAGATGCTGATCATCGACAATGTTTCTTCTTCAAGGACTTTATCTTCTTCAGGAGATGTGTTAATAAAAATTATTGTCTTCACCTTTCTGAACTACTAGACTTTATCTTCAGGGTGAGTAGGTCTTATGGGGAACATCTTAACTAACAAGGCTACATTCAAGGAACATATCTCAGTCATGAAAGAATGACAGAGGTTTCAATGAAACATACTCAAGGAGAGAAAAAGGAGGTGATTGCACAACGCAATCATTGGTGGAAGCTTGTGAAACCAGCATGATTTTATGTGAAGAGTTGTCTGGTTTGAAGTACAGTATTTCACAGATTAAATACATTTTAGAAAAAGCAAACCAGCATTTTATAATTTCTATAGTAGAAGTGATGAGGAATATAAAGATTCTAAAATAAAGTAGTAATTTTTCTATCACCCACCCTAAGGGAAAAACCAACTACTTATTAATCAATTGAGGAAGGGACAGGATCTTTAAGATGAAAACCAGCATATTGCCTATGATTAACACATAGTGTAATTGTAGTACTTTCACCAGGACTACTGTAATTGTAGTACTTTCACCAGGACTACAGACACAGAAATCAGGTTTTATTATATAGCACAGGTACCTCCTTTGTATGCAAGTGGGGATATCAAGGGGCATACTATTTTGGATTACTTCTTCTTTCATCACGCAGTTTTTGTATACATCTCTTGAAGCCTGGAGACATTGTAATTTAGGGCAGTTTGCATATATTTCATTAACGTTTGTACGTGTGCCATTACATTTCCAAATCCTGAGACGTGAAAACTGCTAATGATCGGGCCAAATAAACAGTGATCAAGAGAACTTAACATAAGTATGTTAGTGGTAAGGAAATTCAGTCTGAACACATCCTTGAGTTCAGCTCAGGCCCTCAGGGAATCTTCCAGTTCTGCCTGGTGGAAGCCAGGGTCAAATGTTGGTTTCACATAGCCAAAAAGTGCCATTAGGGGCTACTAGGGGCTACCCAGTAGAGACCTGAACATCATAGCCAGTCAGTTGAAAAGAAATCAGTAACTTGTCAAGTTACTACTGCACATTCTGACACTGGAAGCCATCCTACAGGTCTGGTGAAGGCTGGGTATTCCTATGAGTTTAATTAGACTGTTTCTAGAAAAAGGGAGCAACCCAGCTTGGCCTTCTAGCTTGAGAAGTAACCAAACCAATTGTTTGTATGAACTTACAACATGAAGAGTACCATTTGTGGGTTGGGGAATTTCTTTGGCTGATTCTTTTTGGGTTACTTTATTTAGCAAATTAGGTAGCCTGAATATTTAACAGGAGGCAGAGCTAATTATGATTTTCTTTGGACACTTTATGTCCACCAGCAGCCAGAAGTAAAGCTTTACTGAGGAAACCCTGGGTGGCACAGTGGGCTAAGTGCTCCTTGAAAACTCTATGGGACAGTTCTGCCCTGACCTATCAGGTCATCAAGCGGACGGCAACGGGTTTGGGTTCTCAAGACAGGCCTGCCAGGGGTTTTAGCAAACTAAGAACTCATCAACATATTATAGCAATGTGGATTCTGTTTGTAAACTATAAAGCCTGTACTCCACATTCACAATCTGAGAAAAATAGTAGTTTCCACCTATACTTCAGTAAATCCCTTGGGCCATTACAGCCCATGTAAGTCATTAGTTTTCCCAGATAAAAGCAAACAAATATTGAGTTTCAGAATGCACAGGAATATTGAAAAATGTACTGCTAAGATCTGCAATCATAGAATGACCTGCATCTGAAGGGATATTGGAAAGTAATGAATGAGGATTATGTACTACCGGGAATCTAGGATTAATAGTACAGTCTATCGCACACAAATTTTAACCAAATCTCCAGCCCCTATTATTACTAATTTTTTAACTTGAGGAACAGGGATAATACAAAGACTGGTACAATGGATAATTAAACCTTTAGAAGTGAAATCTTGTAGGATGGGAGCTAGTCCTTCATTTGCTAACCAACTTAACCTACAAACTTGCCCAGACAACTGAAGCCAAAAGGGTTTCTAAGGCTAAAACTAGGGAATTGTTGTCAGAGGTTTAGATCTATCTATTTGAATTTTAATCAGCTTGGTTGTCAAAGTTGTATCTGTAGACATGGTGCCTCCCAAGGTTTCAGGAACAGGAAAAAGCTGTCAGAAGAACTAGGCTGAGTCAGATTTTAGAAAGGCATGGAAAACACCTGTGTGCCACAAATGACTTCTAGCTTCCTGAATTCAGAGTCTGTCTCTGTTAACGTAGGGATATCAGCAGACTCAATAATTCTTCCTCTTTTTCACTAAACTGTAAATGGTGATTCTATTTGGATAAAAGATCTCTTCCCAGTAGATTGAGAGGGATATCAAAAGTGAATAAAAATGGGTATAAATATTCTATGCAACCAAGAGATATCTGAACAAGCTGATTTCTTTCTGATTGGTGACTCCTACCCCTTTTGAAATTTCAGTACTAGAGAGCAGGGACTTTTGTAAACATGTGGGGTTTATAGCAGAGTGGTTTCAGTGTCCATTAAATGTTGGCAAGTTTCTCCATTAATAAATGGTTTCTCCTTGTCGATTAAGAGTCACCACAGGAAAAGTACCTGAATTCTGAATCAGATTGTAGAAACGCTTTAAAGAGGGCTATGACAGTACATTTGTTCCTAGTTGTTTATTGTTTATAGCATTCATTCTTCAAGTGGCCAGTTTTTCACAACAGTAACAAATACCCACCTTTGTCCCACTGAAAGGTTTAGCATGTTTTCTTTTGACTTGGAGATTATAATAGTCATACTTAAGAGTCATAAATTTATTAGCTTTAGAAACCATTTTGCCTTCAAAAGTCTGGACAAGTTTGTAGGTTAAGTTGGTTAGCTTGACAAGAAAGGTCTTCAAATCTGATGGATCTTGTTTTACTAAGGCTCAGATTTCAGTTCTAAGACCAGATATGAAAACATCATTGAGAGCATCTGAGGCACAGGAAGTGGTCAAAGTAAGTCTAGAGTGTTTGGAAAACTTCTGGAGTCACAGAGTCAGATAATCATAAGCACTTTCATCTTTCTCCAAAGTGAATTTCAGTCTAGCTAGTGCAGGAAAGGCCTTCGGGGCAGCCTCTTGCAAATTTTTTTTTTTTTTATTCAAGATCTGAGAGTTTTCCAACAGTTTGGTGGCTGTTTTATCAACACTTATGGGTAAACTGTCCTTAGGGTCTTTCCATTCTATCTGTTCTAACCCAAATTGGGCTTTCCCTGGGACAGTAATCAAGTGATCAAGTTGACAGAAATGAAGAATTCCAGTACAATATGCTCTGATAATTTTCTCCAGAAAATTTACAGTGGTCCTCAAGGAGCTTGGGAAAATCACAGTGTTACACAATTCTGAGCATGTTCGTGGGGTGTAAATGATCATGGAATTTTCAGCATCACTGCTGGGGTGTATTTTAAAGGCCATTTCAAACAAAGCTCTCTTTGCTGTAATTTTGTTTGTTTTTTAAGAGGAAAAAGGTTAAGTTTAGATAAAGAATTGTCAGGGGAATAAGAAGCAAAGAAAGCTATAAATAGGTAGCAGCTGGCAGGAGAGCAGAGAGAGTGGAAGCCGAAAATTGACAACCTAGTTCTTTATTCAGCTTAGTTAATTTACAGACAGTATCCTGCAGGGAAGCAATTTTACTACCTTGAAGTCTTTTAGAGGCCTCAGTATACCAATTAAAATGAGTGTTAAACCACTGGGACTGTTGAATCCAGGAGCCTCAATTCTCTAACTTACTGTGCAGAAAAATTAATATGCAGAGATCAAAAGAACCAGAAGTAGCCATTGAACTGTCTTGAGAAAGGTTATGGCAGACAAGAACATGAACATAAATTGACCATAATGCTTTTTGATGCAGTAAGAGTCCCAGAAGGTAGTTCCAAACCTCCCTTAGATACGGCACTTTCCATTTTAAAATTACAGTTACAACAAGTAAAATTTATTTGCAAGACCCCAAACAAATTCACTGTAAAACTGTGAGAACTATCAACACAAGGGAGTGGAGCTCAGACTCAAAAGTTTTTTGTTTACTCTAAACAATTTCCAAGGCTGTGGGTGTAGAGAGCCAAACCTAGTTCAGCAGGCACCCTATCTGTGTCTGGTCACCTCAGGGATCATCAGAGATAACGCACCTTTGAAGTTTGGCTCCTGACACCAAAAAAAAAAAAAAGTCTTATACTCTGTTAACAATAAAACAAACAAACAAAAAATATATTGAGGAATAATACAGTTCAAACCGGGCAACAGTTAAGCAAAAATACAAAGCATTCCACTATTCAAGTGGAGTTAGGAATCTATATACATAGGCCCGTAGATCAGACATGCCTAACCTAAGCATTGGTATTTTCAGTCATATATGTATGCAAAAGCTGAAAGATGAACGATGAATAAGGAAGACAGGAGAAGAGTCAAGGCCTTTGAATTACAGTGTTGAAGAAGAATATTGGCTATAATGTGGACTGCCAAAAGACCAAACATGGATGACATATAACCAGAGTGCTCCTTGGAAGCAAGGACAGCAAGACTATGTCTTACATAATTGGGACATGTTGTCAGGAAGGATCAACCCCTGGAAAAGGATATCATGCTTGGCGAAGTAGAGGGTCAGTGAAAGCGAGGAAGAAATTTAACGGGATGAATTGAAACTGTGGCTATGACAGTAGGCTCTAGTGCAGCAAAGTTGTGGGTTGGCTCAGGACTGAGCAGTGTTTCATTCTGTTGAACATAGGGTTGCTACGAGTTTGGACCAAATCAATGGCACCTAACAACAACCACACACAGAGAGAATAAAGGAAGATAAAGGATTAGTGATTGATAAGATCAGCTTCAGCCTGGAGTTCTTTGAAATGTAGACGTCAGTCACTTGGCTGCAGAGAGTGAGCTACCATGTAGGTGCCTGGCACCAAGTGGTTCAGTTAGAAATGACTGTAGTCATAAACATATTTTTCTTGGGAACAAACTGTTTCCCTCCTAATCTTGACACAATCTGCCCAGAATGTAAGTAACTGTTTACATCCTGACATACTCTTCCTGGGAGTGCATGTTGCTCCTACATTCTTAGACCTGTTAAGAGTGCCTCAAGTTAGAAACTCTTCCATTTACAGTTTCTTCTTCTTGAACAATTGAATATTTGATTTCTGTGACTCTGAACTCTGCTAATTATGTGTTTGTTTTAGAACTACAGAAAAATCACATTCTTACAGTTTTATTCTTTTCTACTTGGTTGTTGTTGAATGCTTACATTTAGTGTTGTTGTGCGTAGTAACTTCTACTTTTCTATCTAGTTATTAAACTGCATACCAACAGCAGCTACAAAGTACACTGTGTATGGTCTTCAGTGTCTGACATCTTGTTGCTGTAAGCCAAGTGCTGTCGAGTCAGATCTGACTCAAATTATTAATATCTATGTGATTTCTCACCTGATTTATAGATCCATCTCCACCTGCCTTTTCATCATTTTTCTTTGATTTTCTTTCAGTCATATGTACATTACATTTTTCCTCAAAATTCACTATGGTCTGAGGGTTATCCCAGAGAAATATTTGATCAGCTTTACACGAGAGAACATTGACGTTTTAAAGATCTGAAAGTCAGTCAGGATAGAACCTTGCTGATGAAAACAAATTTTAAACTTGTATTGATTCTACAAGCTTCTCTAAAAATGTCTATTTGAGATATTCCCAGGGTTAAGACCACTGAGAGGCTCTACCTGTGTGAAGTCTGATGTCTTCATTTAAGTACATACATCTTCTGAAAGAATGCGAGAGGTTGAGTGAAAAGGAAACCTGAAAATTATTAAAGGATATTTTATCCAGAATGGAAGACATAAACAACTCAAAGCTGGGCTTCAAATCAGAGCAAAAGAGGATGAACAAAAAAGACAGTGCTGAGTTTTGCAGTTTGAGCTGTAACTTAATGAGCATCTCATGAAGACTCACAACCATGAGAAATGATAAAAAGAGGAGTAGCTGGAAGAACAACAGCCTTTTACATTTGTGTGAGCTAGCAGGAGAAGACTCCACTTCTCCAGAGTCCTGGGAAGATAGCATCGCCCATAGAGCCTAAGACAACTCCAAGAATCAGTGAGTAGGGGAAGATTTGCGTGTTGGAAAACAGGACATTGTTGACAATCAGGAAGATCTGCCGACGTTTCAAATACATGCTAAAGTAATAGAAACATAGTAATGTCATCATTTGAGTGCCCCAGGAAATAGACTGTGGGGTGGAGGTTTGCATATAGTCAGTTCACTGGGGATTGTTTTTGTTAACGATACCCATACAGAAGTAAAAGAAGCACGGTGGAGCAGAGAAAAATGTTGAAATTTGATACAGCAGTCAATCCACCGCCATCAAGTCAATTCCAACTCGCAGCTACCCTATAGCCAGAAGAGAACTAGAGTTTCCAGGGAGTGCCTGGCAGATTTGAACTACAGTTAGTAGCCCTTGAGCTTAACCACTGTGACACCAAGGTTTCCAATACAGCCCTGGTTTCAATCAGTCTGAAAACTGTAGAGCTGGGATGGCCCTTCAGAGATGTTTCAAAAGGGAAAGAGGTTAGTCTCCTATACTTTCTCTCAGATTAGTTATCATGTATAAGTAGGTTTTGGTGCTTGGTAGTTTGGGTAAAAAAGCTCCTTTAGGCCAAAAGCAATTTTTAGGGAACCACTGAAAACAAAACCTACTGCTGTCAAGTCGATTCAGACTTAGAGCGACCCTATAGAGCAGTGCAGAACTGCTCATAGATTTTTCCCAGGAGTGCCTGGCAGATTTGAAATACAGACTTTTTGGTTAGCAGCTGTAGCACTTAAATGCTATGGCATCAGGTATTCCATGAGCGATTAGAAGCTAATAATTTTAGTAACATGGGTGCCTTGGGCCTTAAGGAGACATTAGGGCTTCTAGTAAGTTTATCCCATCTGGAGACAGTTTCTTTAGGATTCCAGTTTACCTAGTTTCCTGTGAGGGAGTGGCGGGGGAAGGACCTGGAGACATAGTAGTGGGAAAGACAATTCCTATTACTGCAGGTGGTGTTTGGGAAACAAATGATATTCATTGTCTTCTTCTTTTAGCACCCATTCTAAATTCTCACCACATCTGGCACCATAGTGGGGTATTATGGATTGAATTGCAAGCCTTCCCAATACAATGTCTAATTTCAAACCCTTTTGCTTATAAATGTGACCGTATCTGGAAATAGGGTTTTCCTTTTGTTCTGTTGATGAGGGTGGGCCCTAAACATAATCTTTTTTAAATGGTGTCTTACGAAAATAAAAACTGACAAACAAACAAAAACACAGAGACACATACAGAAGATAAAGATACCATGAGAGGATCAAAGAACTGAAAAATGCTCAAAGCTGCCAACAAGGAAGAGACTCAGAAACTTGCTCTTGAAAGTCAAGTAGCTAAAGCAAACAGAACAGAAATAACGAAGCGAAAGAGCTGAACAGAAGATTTCGAAGAGCTTCTGGGGAAGGCAAAGTATTACAATGACATGTAAATATCTGGAGTTAGAAAACCAAAGGGAAGACCATGCTTGGCATTTCTCAAGCTGAAATAACTGAAGAAATTGAATCCTGAGATTCAATACTGAAGGATTCTATAAGGAAAATACTAATCAATGCAGGAAACATCAAAAGAAGATGGAAGGAATACACAGAATCCCCATACAAAAAAAAAAAAGGATTTGATTCAGGAGGTAGCATATGATCAGGAGCAGATGGCACAGAAGAAAGAGGTCGAAGCTGCACTGAAGGCACTCGCAAAAACCAAGGCTCCAGGAATTGATGGAGTGCCAAATGAAATGTTCCAACAAACTAATGCAGTTGCTGGAAGTGCTTACTTGCTTGTTGCAAGAAATTTGGAACACAGCTACCCAGCCAACCCACTGTAAGAGATCCATATTTATGCATTTTCCCAAGAAAGGTGATCCAACTGAATGCAGAAATTGTGGGAAAATAATATCACATACAAGTAAAATTTTGCTGAAGATCATTCAAAAGTGGTTGCAGCAGTATATTTACAGGGAACAGCCAGAAATTCAAATTGCATTCAGAAGAGAACATGGAACCAGGAATATCCTTGTTGGTGTCAGATGGTTCATTGTTGAAAGCAGGTAATAGCAGAAACGTATTTATCTGTGTTTTATTGACTGTGCAAAGGTATCCAGCTGTGAGGATCCTAACAAATTATGGCTGATGTTATGAAGAATTGGAGTTCTAGAACACTTCATTGTGCTCATGAGAAATCTATACATTGATGGTCACTCCAACAGAACAAGGGAATACTGCATGGGTTAAGTCAGGAAAGGTGTGCATCAGGGTTGCACCGTTTGATTCACTGATTGGTGTATATACATCATCCTGGAAAATGGCCCCCATTCTTGCAGAGAATAATCTCCAATCAACAGCTGACAGATATTGTTGAAAAATCATTCTGTCATCCCCATCAGGACCACAGAGTTTGGGCCGCATAATGTGTCACAGGGCTGGTGGATTCCAAGACTATGTGTTCACTGCTGTAGCTTAGGTACTGTAAAAATAATCCCTTGGTTTGATGTGATGTTATTATGAAACTCAATTTTAAAAGGTCAAATCATTTTTAAGCCTTGAAGTCTGCTAGGCAAAAAAGACAATTCTACACTCAGAATATGAGTCAGTTTTCGCCAATATAAATTGCTAGAGTTTTCAGGTAACAGGTGTTGAACATAATCAACTTACCATCAAATGGCTAGCTGTTCTACTCAGGGACTGTGCCTATTTGGGGACTTAGAGCTATTCTGTGTTGTGGCAAAATGGGTGTTTGGTGGTGTCAGTAGCTAGATCTCAGCCTTAGTGAGTAGGAAGCTAGGCTGCTGAACCCATGCATAGCTTGCTTTCTTATTACCTTAAATAGTCCTGTCGTGGTAACAGAGACTGACTGATGTCAACTGGCCAAATCATTTTGCCCAGTTTGCCATTAATTACTTGTTACATGCAGATGCCCCTCTGGTTGTTAACATAGCTTTTCATCCTTTATCCCTAGGGTCATCATACTTAAACCCACGCTTCCCTTTCCATGGTCTTCCAGTCTTGATGCATCTCTCTAACTAAACGACCAATTTACTCCCAACTGCACTCTCTCCTTACAAAATGTATCACCAAAGCCTGACCATTTGTAGGATCTTCCATCATAACTGCCTTATGGGAAAGTGGAAAGAGGGAACAAAAAAAACCCTATTGCATTCTTCACATCAAAAAAACATGGTTTATCTGAGCTCCTGTTAACCTGTTCCAGCAAAAATACTACGGAAGTTACAGCAGTGGTAGTTGAGGGAATTGCTTAGTTGATGTTGCTTTAGCGCATCATTATCTACCAGGACCTGTCTGATAAGGGCTGTACTGGTTGAATTAAGTGAGAATCTGATGGGAGCATCATTCCTGCATCCTTTGGGTATTTAAGGACAACACAAACTACTGCCATTCCTACACCCTGCTCTCTGAGAATTCAGTATTTGTTGTTTTTGATTTCCTAGCTCAGCTGGAAAAGGAAGATTGTGTCACTTTAAAGCGCTCCTGCTCTAACAGAGCATTCATGATGTCTGTGTTCAGTTATCCTCAAAATATTTGATTATTTTTCCCTCAATGTCTTAATCATCTGGTACTTTTCTAACAGAAGTACTACAAGTGGATTGTTTTAACAAACAAAACTTTATTCTCTCACAGTCCAGTAGGCTAGAAGTCCAAATTAACGAGGTGGAGCCTTGGGGAGGCTTTCCCTCTGTTGGCTCTGGAGGACGGCCCTTGTGTTGCATGAGTATTTCTGAAACCATCCTGGTGCAGGAACCTCAAGTTTGAAGGACATGCTCTGCTCTCAGTGCTGCTTTCTTGATGAAATGAGATCCTGAATCTCTGCTTGCTTCCTTTTCCTTTCTCTCTTGGAAACTGTGGTAGCATAGTGGTTAAGTGCTACGTCTGCTAACCAAAAAAGTTTGGCAGTTGGAAACCACCAGGTGCTCCTTGGAAACTCTCTGAAGTAGTTCAACTCTGTACTATAGGGTTGCTATGAGTCAGAATCAACTCAACAGCAGCGGGTTTGGTGGTTTTTGGTATAGAATAAAAGGACAAATGGTGTTGCAAGCCACACTCCAGGGAACTCCTTTTATGTTGGAGCAAGGAGGTGACTTTAGGAAGCGTGTCATGGGTCCATTCTAATCCTCTTTAACGTAATCCAGTCTATTAATCACAGGCGAGATTAGGATTTACAGCATAGAAAAATCACAAAACAGAAGACAAACACAAAATACCGGGAATCATGGCCCAGTTAAATTATTGCACACATTTTGGGGCAGGGTAGGGGGCAGATATAATTCTATCCATGACACTTAGTGTGCAGTTACTTGATAAATTGGCCATAGGTCCTTTGTAAGAAAGTGTAGGGACATTGTGACAATATTTACTTGCCTATAAAATATACACTGCAGGGTCCTTATTCCTGTGAACTTGGTCTCTCCTTCAGTCAATTCAGTCTCGCACTGAAAATTGGCTAAGATATAGAAACTGAACAAGGTATCGTAAATTTTTATTGGGCACCTGCCCTAAGTTTCCTGATCATTCTTTCTTGCTTTATATTTTTATTGTATATGAGTTCCAACAATTAATTACATGAACTGAATTGTTCTAAGTGCTACATACCCTACTGTTGGATATCACTACAGTCAACTTCCAAGTACTCCCCTTGCAAAGCTACTCACTGATGTGAGTGCCTAGTCTACCCTTTGAAGCAATTTAGGAACTCTTTCTGGAATGGCTATTGCTCATGGTAGTGTGGCGGCAAGTTCAGGAACTTATTTGAATAGTTGTCTGTGAGGAAGTTTTCACCCAGTAAACAAATGACTATGTTAAACCATCCTTCCTACTCACTTGATCTGGCCCCTGATGACTTTTTCTTTACCCAGAAATAAAGGAAATGTTGAAAGGAAGACATTTGGATGACTTTTAGGACATCAAGGGTAATATGGTGACAACTCTGATGGCCATTCCAGAAAAAGAGTTCCAAAATTGCTCTGAAGGGTAGACCGGGTGCTGGCATCAGTTCAGAGTTTCCTGAGGGGAGTCCTTTGAAGGTGGCTGTAGTAATACTCAGCAGTGAGCTATGGAGCACTTTTTCGAGGACAAGTTCAAGAACTTAATTGGTAGTTCTCCTAGACTGAGAAATACTTCTGCTGTCTGACCACTTATACTACCCCCAAGTGATATTATGTTCTCTTGACCATCTCTGTTATCTCTTTACAAGTTAGACATTTCTGTCTGTAAGACCAAACTTGTTACTCACCATTAATGCTTTGCTTCTGATGACTGAGTGGCACCATTTGACCTTTACTTCTCCTAAATGTTGTTCTGTATCAACATCACTTACCCACGGGCCTAAAGAGAATACCCACCACTCATCTTTTCAGCAAGGCTGATGTTTCCAGTCAATAATTTTTTCGGCCTTATGGGACACAAAGTAGAGAACCCAGCTAAGCTGTTCCTGGGCTTCTCATCTACAGAAACTTGGAGGTAATAAACGTCTCTATTTGTAAGTGACTGAGTTTGTGGTCCTTTGTCATGAAGCAACAATTCACTAACTGCCACCGTTTAACACACTCTGCATACTCATTCTTGCCATATCTACCCACTAATGTTCTCAAGATAATGGAACAATAAGTTGGAGATATTTTAGAAGGAAAAAGAAGCTCTGTACCTGATTTTCAAGTGACATAAACTAATCCTAAGTCCTGTTTAATTTATGAAGACTTGTTGTTGTTAGGTGCCATCGAGTCAGTTCTGACTCATAGCGACCCTATGAACAACAGAACAAAACACTACCCTTTCTTTCACCATGTCCAAAGTCGTTTTTATGCATAAGCCCACTGTTGTGGCCACTGTGTCAATCCATCTCATCAAGGGTCTTCCTCTTTTTCCTTTTTAATCTGTATTCTAAGCAAATAATCCACAGAGCTGGATTATACAAAGAACAAGGCATCAGGATTGGAGGAGGACTAACCGACAACCTGTGTTACACAGATGACACCACCTTACTTGCTGGAAATGAACAAGACTTGAGACACTTACTGATGAAGATCAAGGACCACAGCCTTCAGTGTGATTGCACCTCAACATCAGGAACACAGAAATCCTCACAACTTGACCAGTAAGCAACATTGTTACAAATGGAAGAAAGATTGAGGTTGTCAAGGATTTCATTTTACTTGGGTCCACAATCAACACCCATGGAAGCAGTTGTCAAGAAATCAAAAGATTCATTGCATTGGGAAAATCTGCTGCACAAGACCTGTTTACGGTATTCAAAAGTAAAGATAGCACCTTGAAGACTAATGTGCACCTGACCTAGGCCATGGTATTCTCAGTCACATCATGTGTATGTGAAAACCGGATGACGAACAAAGAAGACAGAAGAAGAATTGATGCTGCTGAATTGTGGTGTTGGAGAAGAATGTTGAATATACCATGGACCACCAAAATAACAAACAGATCTGTTCAGGAAGAAGTACAATCAGAGTGATCCTCGGAAGCAAAGACTGCAAGACTGTGTCTTACATACTTTGGACATGTTGCCAGGAGGGATCAGTCCCTGGAGAAGGACACCATGCTTGTTAGAGTAGAGAGTCAGCAAGAAAGAGAAAGACTCTCAGTGAGACGGATTGACACAGTGGCCACAACAATGAGCTTAAGCATAAAAACGATTGTAGACATGGTGCAGAACCAGGCAGTGTTTCTTTCTGTTGTTGGCACAGTTGCTGTGAGTTGGAACCAACTCAATGGCACCTAACAACAACATCGAGTCCTCAGTTAAACGGTAAAACAGAAGGCCTGACATTCACAGAGCCTTGACAAGTTAATGTCACTGAAAAACATGTTTGAGTGAGTGAATGCCTGGTGCCATTCAAGTATATTTCAGTGCTTATAAAGAGCTATGGACTACAACTGTAAGTGGCAGTATATAAACATTTGGCAGCTAACAGAGCATATATTGATTCATGGTGAATTTGAACCAGACACTCAGCTCCACAGGGACCCCATAAATGTTTAGGCAAACTCAGCAGCTTGGAAAGGCCGACATAAATTTATATTTGATCTCAACATTGTTACACTTCAGTGGCTTCTGTTATGTCATACCTGCAATTGTCAATTTCTAAATTTGAGTTTTAAAAAGGGGATAATTTTTGAGGACTATTTTACAAACTCCTTTTCCATAGGTAGATAGACAGATACTTGCGTAAGTAGGGGGGTAGGTGGATTGATGGATGTATGGACGGATAGATTGTTGTTAGGTACCACTGAGTCGGTTCCAACTGATAGTGACCTTATGAGACAGGGTTGAACTATCCCACAGGGCTTCCAAGGAGTGGCTGATGGATTTGAACTGCCAACACTTTGATTAGGAGCAAAGCTCTTAACCTCTGCACTGCTGGGGCACTGTATATATACATGAGAGAAATTAAGCATCATCTCAGAAAAGTATTGTGTATTTTCATTTGTTTCTGAGTCGGAGGCACAAAATATGGAGTTAAAAATTAAGCAACAATTACTGTAACATTTATGATAGAAAAAAGAAAGAGTTTGAGCACTTTTACTTATTTTCCTAAGGATTTTATATGGGTAGAGTTGTGTTTGTGGATCCTAATATTTTGAATAATTGGTCTATTTAATTGTTGCATGGGATATATGCAGTTTTAAAGAGTTCAAGCGCAGTACTAAGCATAGTTAATTGAGAAAATAATGTAGCTGTGAACACACTAGACAAGATGATAAAAAATAGTTTGATCATTGATTTTCATCTTATGTTCAGTAACTACAGTTGAACAAACAGTACCTGAAATGCAGTTGTAAACACTCACAATTTTGATTTAGATACAAATTATTCAAAAAAAACTCCTTAAAATTCAATTAAAAAAAAAACACCTCTAGGAAGTTTGGATAGCGTTATACGACAGGCAAATAATAACTCTCTAAACCAAGTAGCTTAACTGGGAACAGTAGGTATGTACCAAAGAGCCTACACATTTTTCTTGGTTGTTTTTTTGTATATGAAGAAAGGAGATACGTTTCTGAATATTAGTTTGTTGTACTTCTGCTTTATACCTCTTTATTTTTTCTTTGTTTCTCTTTCTCTCTTTCTTTCTTTCTCCCTTCCTTCCTTCCATTCTTTCTTTTTTTCTTCCTTCCTCCCTCTCTCCTCCCCTCCATCCCTCCTTCCTTCTCTCCCTCTCTTCCTTCCTTTTATCCTTGCTTCCTTCTTCTCTCTCTCTTTCATGTATCTTAGTCATCTCATGCTGCTATAGTAGAAATACCACCAGTAGATGGCTTTAACAAAGAGAAGCTTATTCTCTCAGTCTGGTGTGCTAGAGTCTGAATTTAGGATGCTGACTCCAGGGAAAGGCATTCTTTCTCTGTCAGCTCTAAAGGAAATTCTTGTGTTGCCTCAGTCTTCCTTTGGTCTAGAAAAATCTTAGTGTGGGAATCTCCAGTCCAAAGAACAGTTTTATTCCCAAGACTGCTTTCCTGGTAGTGTGGGATTCTCATGATTCTCTGCTCTCTTCTTTCCTTCATATCTTAAAAAAAGCTTGGCTTAAGGCGCTGTCCAATCTTGTAGACCTCATCACTATAACTGACAGTAATCTTATTAAATCACAGTGTTAGAATTTACCAAACTAAGAAAAGCAAACCCAGTGCCATTGAATCGATTCCTATTCATAGGGACCCCACACTACACAGTAGAACTGCCCCATAGGGTTTCTAAGGAGCACCTGATGGACCTGAACTGCCAACCTTTTGGTTAGCAGACTGGCACTTAACCACTACCAGACACCAGGGTTCTTCTGGACCTTACCACTATGACTGTCACTAATTAACCTCATTAAATCACAGTGATAGAATTTGCAACACACAGGAAAATCTTATTAGCTGACAAAATGGCAGACAATCACACAATCCTGATGATCAATGATCATGTCCCGGCTGAACTGACACACCCCCATTTTAAGGGATAACCTACTTTAATCTATGGCATTGTGCTTTGAGTGAAAATTTACAATTCAAGTCAGTTTGTCATACAAAAACTCACACGCACATTGTTATGTGAGCCTAGCTGCTCTCCCCACACTGTGACAATGCAATCTTCCTCTCCACCCCATGGTTCCCATTTCCATTCAACCAGCTCTTGTCCCACTTTGCATTCTTATCTCACCTCTGGCAGGACCCGCTTATGTAGTCTCATACATCTACTGGAGACAAGAAGCACACTCTTCACCAGTCTTATAGTTCAGTCCAATCTTTGAAGAGTTAGCTTTGGGCATGATTTCAACTCTGGGCTAACAGAGAGCCTGGCACCGTGTCTTTCGGTGATCCCTTCAGTCTGTCAGACCATTTAGTGTGGTCTTTTTGCTAGAGTTTGAGTTCTGCACCCACTTCTCTCCTGCTTTATCAGACACTCTTTGTTGACTCCCTGTCAAGGCAGTCCTTGAGAGTGTCTAGGCACCATCTAGTTCCACTAGTTTCATGCTAGTCTCTAGCTTATGTGGCCCTTTCTGTCTCTTGGGCTCACATTTTCCTTACGTTTTTGATGTTTTCCATTGTCCTTTATTCCAGGTAGACTAGGACAAATTACTGCTTCTTAGACGGCTGCTTGCCAGCTTTTAAGCCTCCAGACACTACTCATCAAAGTGGGATGCAGAACATTTTCTTAATAAACTTTGTTATGCCAATTGATCTGGACATCCCCTGAGATCATGGTCCTCAGACCCCTGACCCTACTCTGTCCCTTGAAGTGTTTGGTTGTGTTCAGGACACTTCTTGGTTTTTGGCTCAGTATAGTTCTGCTAACTTCAGCATTGTGTGCTGTCTTCCCTTCACCTAAAATAACTCTTGTCTGCTATCTAGTTAGTGAATACCTTTCTCCCTCCTTCTCCACCCTTGTAAACATCAAAGACTATTTTCTTCTGAGTTAAATGTTTTCTTGAGTTTTTGTAGTCTCATGTAATATTTGTCCTTTTGCAACTTGCTAATTTCACTCAGCATAATGCCTTCCAGTTTCCTCCACTTTATGAGATGTCTTACATATTGTCCTTACTCATTCTACTTATAAAAAGATCAAAAACATCAAAATATGTTTCACCAATAGGTATATACCTATCTCGGTGAACAGTGAATTTATTTGATTAGTGCAAACCGGAAATCCCTAAGAAACTTCAAAATGTACAAAGTAATATGATTGTTGCTGATTGAAACTACTAAAGAAACAATTTTTGTCTTCTGGCTGGAAAAGATAGAATATACTTATTACCAAAGCAGTCCTTTCAATTTCACAAAATTGTCTGGAAGAACTGGAGATTACATTGGTGTCCTTCCAGCAGGTGCCACACTTCTAGTCACTACCAGTACACACTAGCCTGACGGGCACTGTGAGACTCTCAGATCAAAAGACAAGACTTAGGCAGGAAAGACAAAAGAAAAGAAGAAATGTCTCAAATAAAATGTTTCTTGTAATTCACTGAATAGCTGTGCTTTCCTGTTCTGTTAATATCTCATAGGCCTAGTAGATTTCCTGATTCTTCATATGCATTTAGTCACAATTTAATGACAATGTTTTACAAATGAAAACACAATTTGGGGAAGAGTAATTTAATTTTCTCCATCTTTTCATGAGTGACCTGACCACAGACTCAGCCCATCACTAAAATCATGCTATTTCCATTTCGCTTTATTTCCTCAAGTTGAATGATATCATGTTTCCATTGTTTCTGGATAAACTCAGGTAGAAGCTAAAGTTCAACTGTCTTTTGGGTTTGGTCTAAGACTCCAAGCATGCTTCATAAGTCTCTATCTATGCAGACTCTGTATTTCTTTTAAAACAGTTAAGATTTATTGGAGTGAATCTGATGAATTTCATGCCTTAATTAGACTCTGCTTTTCCATATGTCTGGCATGAAAGAGACATACAGCCTAGCCAATACCACATAAATAAAAAGCCTTTCAATATGAAATAGCATTTCCCCTGAAAAACCAACCAAATCTGTTGCCATCAAGTTGAAGTATAGGTAACAACATCTCGAGTTCTCAGTAAATGTTAACATCGAATCAGAGTTTTAAGCAACTAAAATATTGAGAAATATGGAAAATATTTCTTATGTCTTATCCAATATTTGCTTTCCTCTTCTTACCAAGAGATCTTCAATTTTGCCCAGCTAATATTAGTCACCTCTCTGACACCTTTGGCAGCTATTATATAGCAGTTATGGCCAAATCTATAATATTCCTTGATATAAATGAATGACTCCTATTGGCAAATCTTATCTTCCCTATTTTACCTTTTTTGGAAAACAGGGATTAAGCTTAGAATTGCAATAGGCAGCTTGTACTGTAAGAATAAAAGCCAGATACTAAAAATGGCAGAAAAAATATAATGAACCTTTTTTGATGGCATGGTGGGGCCACCATACCAATCTTGAAGTTCCTGTCTCTGGATTTCTTGTTATAGAAAGAAAAATTAATTAAGTCACTGGATTCAAGTGTCTTTTGCATACAACTAAACATAATCCTAAATAACGAATTAAATTATTAAAAACTAATCAAAGTCTTGAATTGCTTTTTCTCTACATCTCATTATATGAAATTTCCTGGTAAGAAGAATGATAGTTAATAATTATCTTTTTTACTTATCAAGATCCCAGTAGATAGGTTTAAGAACAAAAATGATAAAACTTCTTTTTCATTTAAAAATGAATACCTCTTTCATGGTGTACTGTAGAGCATAACTGAACTATTCATATAAAGAACTTAGCACAAATGTTATAATTTTGTAAACACTATCTCTGATTATTGGGAAACCCTCGTGGTGTAGAGGTGAAGTGCTACAGTTACTAACCAAAACGTCTGAGTTCCAGACTACTGGGAGCTCCTGGGAAACTGTATAGGGTAGTTCTACTCTGTCCTATAAGGTCACTATGAATTTTAATGGACTCAATAACAAAAAGTTTACCTCTTATTATTAAGAAGGGCATGCTAGTTCTTAGATAAAATAAGATTAGGAAGGATGTTGACAAGTCGTAAGGTCATGACCGTGTTTACTCTTTGTGATATTTCTTCTTTTCAGAAAATTGAAGTATTTTCTCTACAGTCACACATAGATATTTCCAGGTTAGCCCCTAATAAATTATACTTTCAGGCCACACGCTCTGGCTTCTTTTTTTCAATCATCATAATCTTAACTGTGTTCTAAGCACCTCCCTCTGGACTATGTTATTTTCAAAATGAAATATAAAGTTTATCAGGCTTTGTTCCTTTTCCTTTCACTAAATAAAACATTTTAAAGTTTTACTCCTCTCTAAGACTTTCTAACTTTTTCTCTTGGGCTGAGTCTGAATTTTTGTCTGAGCTGGGATTCTTTGCTTTCCTCTTTTTAACATAATTGTCTCTCAATACGTTCAATGCATCTCTTTCTAGTCTCTGTCTGATGTTCAATAATGTTTACTGCATACTGTCAAGAAAACTTTCCAATCACATCTCCTCCTGCATTCTTGTGCAAAGGAAGGCTGGGCCTAGGAACCCTAAAATAAGACAGTGCAAACTGCATTTGGAAAATGAATTGATTATTTCTAATAGTTCATTTCTATCTGAGGCAACCTGGAACCTATTTTGCTCAAAAGAAGCGTCTTTGTAACAGTGCCGATGACCTGGTAAGGATTTGGTAGGAAATATTTAAAGGCACTTTAGGGACCACAGGCTCAGTTCAAAAATCTGGTTTTTATTGCTTGTGAGGCTACAGAGCTAAGGAACAAGGAGAATGGAAGGGCATATTTTTAATTTGCATGCATGTGGCAGACATGTCACCAGGCCCTTTCAATGGCCTCTGGATTGTTTAGTTCAGTCCTCATATTAAATATAGCCTTGATGTATTTCTATGTCCTGAGGCTTTGTTAAGATTGTCTATGTCAGGTTACAGCCGAGTTTTGTGGCACAGACAAATGTTAGTTCTGCTGGACCACTGTTATACCCACACTAGCGATTCTTTAGCACCAGTGAGGGAACCAATTGCGATAAACCCCGATGTGTGTGGTTGTGTGTTTCTGCCACAGTGAAGACTGTGAGTCAGTAAGAGATGACTTAAGCCCTAGTAAACACATCACAACAATGGCCTTTACAGGAGTCTTTTACTTGGTCCCATACCCTTTGCCATCGAGTTGATTCTAACTCACAGCAACCCTATAGTGTAGAGTTGAACTGCCCCATGGAGTATCAAGATGTGTCCGGCAGATTTGAACAGCTGACCTTTTGGTTGGCAGCTGTAGCACGTAACCACTACCCTACCAGGGTTCCCTTTGTTCCGTGGTTGGCGTATGTATATATTTTTTCTCCATTGGCAACAGTATAGTTCTTTTCTTAGATACCACGACTGGTGCACAGGATTTCCTGTCCTCCCACTCAGGTTCTTAACAACCTTCCCAACTTCTTTATTCCTCTAAAGCCAACCATCTCATTACAAATAAGGAAAAAGATTTCCAACCCTCAGAATTATTCGTAATATAAAACCTTTTCCCATTTCCAGACAACACAGAGAGATTCAATCTCACAACCTTCTCGGTTGAAGCAAACTAACTGTATTCCAATTAAATGTGTGTATACATATGTAAAATAAAATTCTATGTACTAAACTTAACATAGAATGGACATCATTTCTCTTCCACCTATTTAAGCTCTATACTCCTTGTTAACTCTCAAGGGCTATAGCAGAAAATAAGTGAAAGGTGGGGCTATTAATCTCAGTGACATTCATTTTTGATCCTCAGTGCTAGGGAACCTGAAAATGTTCCTGATATGGGAAGTTCTCAGGCTCCATTTTTCAGTTGCACAGAAAAGCAGAAGCCTGAGAATATCCATGAAGAAAGGCTGACTACTGCAGGGTGTGCAGAGTTTCTTTGTGGCTGACGTCACAGAACTCTGGGAGCAGGAGACACAACAGGCAACCCAGGATGAAGACAACAAATAACCACAAATTGGGGCATTCCCCATTCCCTATTTCATGGAATGCAGAATGGAAACATCTCTTATCCGCAAAGTTCCACAGTGTATTTCTTGCATTTGGATTCTGGCATCTGGCAGTTCTTCCCCTCTGTTTACAGATTCCATCTCTCGTCACAATGATAGGGACAGTTCTGTAAAACCGAACACTGTGAGTGGTTAAGTCACTGCAGGTCTTCATTTTACTTCTAGCTCCAGGTGCCCTCCAGCCAAAGACAGAGGAAGGAAAAGAGAGTCTCCAAAAAGGTCCCTCCTGAGAAATGGAAGGATCTGAATGAATCTTCATTCTCTGGTGCAGAATTGAGCGGGGAAAAAAACCTCTGGAGGTGCAGGACCCTTTTACACTTCTTCGTCCACAGTGGGTGCTATCTGGATTAAGGAAGGCAATGTGTAAGTTAGAAATGTTAGAGAGAGTGCAAGCTTGTTTATTTTTTTTCTTTCTTTTTAGTGTTTTAGATATTTTGCTTGAGACCTCTGTCCTTTGAAACCAAGCTGAGACAGAAAATTGGAAGTTTGCTGTTTCCTTGGTAATTGTGTCTCCGGCAAATGTACAGCCCTCTTGAAGTGTGGCATTGACTCTAATCTTTCTCTGCTTGGAGCTATTCAGCTCCAAATGAAAAGAAGTGTGTGATTTTTAGAAAAAGCTTAATCGATTGATATTCCCTTCATAATCCTCTGTCACAATTCTGACCCTGAGAAAACGTGGGACCGGTGGGAAACATGCTTTACAAAGAACCAAAGGCACACTACTCTTTTTTACTTTCTTTGGATACTAGGGCTGGCAACCAGACTCCTGCAGGCCCAGAAAGAGAAGTGTTCTCAAAAAGCTCTACTTCTCCAGATTTGTCTCAAAAAAGGAAAGAAAGAGAAAAAGAAAGAAAAATTTGACAGTAATACTGTGAAAATTTTTCTCAACTTCATCTAAGGAGAGTGGAAAAGTTAGAAGTCAGCATTCATCCCATTCCTGAACCTTAGAACACTCTAACAATCAAGCTGGGAGTCAGTAGAAATGGACCATACTCTAGTTTTACAGAAGGCTTTTAGCCCAGGATGCCTACTCAAATTTCCCAGGTACAGTTCTTGACCCAAGAGGACACTCAATTATAAAATAGGAAGAAAGCTATGGAATGAGAAGGGAGACAAAAAGCTTTGTATAGGCTTTAGATTTCTGAACCTCTTTGGACACGAATGGATTGGACTTGGCGATGCAGAGTGACCGTATATTGGATGCACTTTACGGTTCTATCCATCTATGGGATATCATCCTGCTGACCTCTGGCTGGAGGAAGGAGAGTGGGTGGAGAGGAGGGGAAAGGAGGCTGTCGGGAGGATGAGACATGTATGGAGCAGAGAGGAATAGTGTGCTGTCACCGGGCAGGGAGAGCAGTGGAAGCTGCATATAGGTGGGTATGTAAATTTATATGGAAATGTACATTTTCACTCAGTCATGATAAAAAAAAAGAAAAGGCCAGAGTAAGGCTCTTAATCACAATATGCTATACTGTCTTTAGTTTCTGTGATAATACATCAGTGTATATAATGCTAAAGGTTTGCTATGAGTCGACATCAACTCGACAGCAGTGGGTTTGGTTTGTCTTTTGGGTAATGCTGTATGGAGCCCTTGTGGTGCATGGGTTAAGGGCTATAACTGCTAGCCGAAAGGCTGTAGTTTGATTCCACCAACTACTCCTTGAAAATGCTATGAAACAGTTCTACTGTGTCCTATAGGGTTATTATGGGTGGTCAGAAATGACTTGAAGAAAGGATTTTTTTGTTTGTTTTGTTTTTGCATTTTTCTTGCCTTCTTCAGTTACTAAACATGTGATCTTGGAAAGTGTGGTGGATTGAATTTTGAAATTAGATTATTGAAAATGTGTGTGTCAATTTGACTTGGCCTTGATTCAAGGTATTATCTGACTTTCCCATGTGTTATAAATCCTGCCTTTACAATGTTAATGAGGGAAGGTGGGCAGGAGTTGTGTTGGTGAGGCAGGACTCCGTCTACAGAATTGTATTGTGACTTCAGGCTGTCTCTTGGGATACAAGAGACAGCAGAGAGACTGAGGACTTCATACCACAAGATAGGAAGCTCTGGGAACAGAGCACATCATTTGGGGCTTCAGGGTCCCTGTGCCTCCGAAACTCCCAGTCTAAAGAGAAAATAAATTCCTCTTCGTTGTAGTCATGGCCAAGCCAGTAGTCATACACTTGTGGTATTTCTGTTACAGTAGCGCAAGATGACTAAGACAGGAAGTTTAGCAATCTCTTGCTGCTTAATTTTCTTTTCTACAAAATGGTGATTACATTTCTACACAGCCATGAAATTGTCATAGAAATTGCATAAATTAAGAGAAGAATAATGCTATGAACAGTGCCTAAGTTAATCTTCATGAAAACATGGCAAGAATTTTTAAAAAATGTTAAAAAAAATAGAAGAAAGAAACGAGATGAAGGTAATACAGGCAACTTTTCCTTAGTGCGTAGCATAATGCTACAGTGACTAAAATAAAACAGTAACAAGTGAAGTAGCAGTCATTCACTCATTGCTATCCAGTGATTCCCACTCATAGTGACCGTATAGGAAAGAGTAAAACTGTCCCCACAGGGTTTCCAGGGAGTGTTTGGTGGATTTAATCTGCTACCTCTTTGATTACCAGCCATCAGTACTATACCACCAGGGTTTCCAGAATAGCAATGTAAACCAAAAACAAAACCAAATTGCATGCAATGGAGATGACTTCGACTTATGGTGACCCTGTAGAGCAGAGTAGAACTGCCCCATAGAGTTTCCAAAGAGAACCTGGCAGATTCGAACTCCTGACCTTTTAGTTACCAGATGTAGCACTCAACCATAATGCCACCAGGGTTCCAGAGCAGCAGTAATCCTACATAGATATGAGGTTTTGTTTTATACTAAAGCTTACATTGAAAATCTACTGAGAAAGGATGCATTATGCCATGACTCTTGTTTGGATAATTATCTATTTGGAAACACAATAAAATTAGATACATACTTCAGATACATAGATTAAAAGGTCTAGATAAATTAATGGTCTAAAATAAAATAATGGTCTAAAGTGACGATATCAGAAGAAAAGTATAATGTATATTTATAAATAAAATAAATAAATTTACTTACTTATTTAAGAATTGGCTTTGGGAATGATACACTAAACATGAAACAAAAGCCCAGAACTTTAAAAGAAAGCATTCAGACGTGTGAGCTTTTTTTAAAACCTAATAATTATGGAAAAAGAAAGGAACATGCAAATTATCTACACACATGCACACAGAGTTGATAAAAAAAATATAATTTCCCTTGTGTCTAAGAGAGGTAGTAGCACAGAATGGTTATTTTTTACTTTGGGAAGACAAAAGATATTTCTGGTTCTATTTTTACCCCAAGGCAGAATTTTACTTCTTAATTTGGTGTTAGTTTCAAGCTAATCTATAGACTTTATTCATAAATTGCCATGAATCATATAGAGCCAAGTCACCTGGATTTGAATTCTGCTTTATTTAAAAAAAAAAAAAAGTTAGGCTGAAGCAACCGTTGTTGGTGTTTTTGGTGTCATGCACCTTGTTGCACCTCATAGCCACACTGGGTATAACAGAATGAAAACCTGCCCAGGTCTGTACCATCTTGCCAATTATTGCTATTTTTGAGCCCATTGTTACAGCCACTCTGTCAGTTCACCTTGTTGTGGATCTTCCTCGTTTTTACTGACCCTATAATCAACCACGCTTAATGTCCTTCTTCTGGACTGATCCCACCTAATAACAAGATAAAAGTACATGAGACAAGTCCCTCCATCCTCCCTTCTATGAGCCATTCTGGCTGTACCTCTTTCGAGACAGATCTATTGGTTCTTCTGGAAGTTCACTATGTGTTCAATATTCTTTGCCAGTACCGTAGTTCAAAGGCATCAGTTGTTCTGTCCTCCTTATCTATAGTCCAGCTTTTCCATGAGTATGAGGCAGTTGAAAACACCATTCCTTGAGTTAGGCTCACCTTAGTTCTCAAAGTGACATCTTTGTTCTTTAACATTTTACAGCAAACTTGTCCAACACAATAAAGTATTTGATATCCCATTCTCTGCTTTTGTAAGCATTGATTGTAGACGCAAGTAAAATGAAATCTTCAACAACTTCAATATTTTCACTGTTTATCTTGACATTGCTTATTAATCCAGTTGTGAGGATCTTGGTTTTTTAAGTGTAACTGACACTGAAGACAGCAGTCTTTGATTTTCATCAGTTAAGTGCTTTAGTCTCTCTCGTCAAGTAAGGTTTTTCATCTGCGTATTTAAAGACCTCCACTGTCATCAAGTCTATTCTGACTCACAGCGACCCTATAAGGCAAAGTAGAACTTCTCCACAGAGTTTCCGAGGGGCACCTGGTAGATTCAAATTACTGAACTTTGGTTAGCAGCCATAGTTTCATTTGCATATTAAAGGCTGTTAATTAGTCTCCATCTAATCCTGATGCTAAGTTTTTCTTGAATAATCATGGTGAAACTGTACAACTCTGAAGCCTAGCTTTTGACTGCCTGTAGATCTAGGAGCAGGTTCTATGTCAGCACAGTTAATTGTTCCAGAACTTTCATTATACACAATTTTATCCCCAATTTGTTATGATTCCTTACATCAAGTACCTTTTCACAGTCAGTAGAACACAAGTGAACCTCTTTCTGGTATTCTCTGCTTTCAGGCGAGATACCAGCAATAAAATTCCTCATTCCAAATCCTCTTATGAATCCACCTTGAACTTCTGGTAGTTCCCTGTCGATGTACTAGTGTTAGAATCATTTCTGAGTTATCTTCAGCATATTTTCTAAAAATATCATGTCCCTTGGCTCGCATCATGTCCATGTAAATAGCACACCACACATATGATGCGTGGAAATGATGAAAGTAAAACAGTTCTGGCATAGAGGGCCTATGCACATGCTGCACACATCTTGATACATTTCCAGAGTGAATTTCAACCTCCTTTATGCATCCTCCCATTTAATAATGCTTTATTAAAAAGAAGTGGCAATCCGTTTCACCAACGGTCTTCCTTTTTATCACTGAACTTCTATCTGAACAAATAATTCAATACTAGTGTTCTAGTCAGTTCAATAAGATGAACTGACACAGTGGCTGCAACAATGAGCTCAAAAATAGCAATAATTGGGAAGATAGTACAGACCTGGGCAATTTATCATTCTGTTGTACCTAGGGTGGCTATGAGGTAGAATGAGGTGAATGGCACCAAAGAACCCCAACAGTGATTGCTTTAGCCTAAAAGTTTTTTTAAAAAAATAAATCATTATTAAATGGGAGGATCAGTAAAAAAGAGAAAGATCCTCCATAAATCATTCTGTTCATTTTCTTTTGTTGTGTTCATTCTCTTTAGTTTCCTGCTATGTGCATAAAGATAGAAAAAAATGTTACTTCTGATGATAATTTTATAATAAAGGTGTAAGCCACAATCAAGAAGTTTTGGATGAGCTTGTAGTCCTCCAGAAAATGGAAAATAAACAATCAAAGCTGTGCATTTGTACATATTAACTTAATGGTTTCAGTAAATTAGACGAGAGCTGAATGTGAAATTATTATCAGATTGTCTTAAATGAAATCTGTAGGCTAGTTTATGTCTGTTTCTTTCATGGTACAATTATGTCTTCTTAGTGTCAACCGAAAACAAGGAAGACTAGAGAAGAATTGATGTCTTTGAATTATGATGTTTACAATAAGTATTGACTCTACCAGGACTGCCAAATAAATGAGCAAATCTGTCTTAGAAGTATTTCCAGGAGTGCTCCTTGGAAGCATGGATGGCAAGACTTGGTCTCAGAAACTTTTAACCTGTTGTCGGGGGAGCACAGACCTTAGAGAAGAACATCATGCTGGTAAGCTAGAAGTTCAGTGAAAAAAAGGAAGACCCTTGATGAAACGGATTGCCACATTAGCTACACTAATGTGAGAATGGAACAGAACTGCAGCATGTTTCATTCTGTTGTACATAGAGTAGCTATAAGTTAGAACGGACTCTGCAACACCTAACAACAACAACAGTATCAAAGTCAGCAGCGTGATTGATAAAGTACACATATGAAAATAACATGCAGAGGGTGTTGTGCTGTTGGCAAGAAAAAGTACAACATGCATGTGACTTGTAAAAAAACTTATACTTGTATGCAATATTAATAATATCAATATTAATGCAGTATTAATCACACTGTCCAATAATTTCTGAATTCTGTTGGATCACCTTTTTTGAAATGGGCCCTTACATGGATCTCCTCCAATCTGTTGATGAGGTAGCTGTCTTTCAAACTGCTTAGCATAGACTAGTGTTTCCAGCATTGCATCTGTTTACTGAAGCATCTCAAATAATATAACATAATGCCTTTCAGGGA
Organism: Heterohyrax brucei; assembly: GCA_028571685.1. Lineage (NCBI taxonomy): Eukaryota > Metazoa > Chordata > Mammalia > Hyracoidea > Procaviidae > Heterohyrax > Heterohyrax brucei. Next base: position 96,434,663 of record CM053146.1, read on the forward strand.
AGGGACTTGGGATGATTATTTTAATTGAAATACTACTTGTTTTGAAAATTATTTACAGAATAGGCAATGTAGTTAATAACTAATAGTAGATTTTAAATGTCTAATAAGAAGCAATTTACGTGTTTATCACATGTATACATAGTTAAAAAGCTGTTTTACGTCAAATTGAAGTTGTACACACTGGAACATTTTTTGTATTAATATCTTCCCTTCATTTCACAGATATTTAATTTTGTTACTTTTGTTCTTACATAACCTTACTTAAAATCTGATTGAGTGCCCTGAGAATTTCAATGTTGGAGAGGGAACAATGAAACAAATTGGAAAAAAGAAAATCTGTCAACTTCCCTAAGCTGAGAACTCAGGGCATAAACAATTTCTTTGCCTAGGCGCAGGCAAAAGAATATCTGGACCTTGAATGCCTCTTACCTTTGCATTCATAATCCAGTGCCCGCAGTCCAGCTGCAAAATCATTCCACCTATGTATCTTAGGCAGTGGGTTATGTACCTTAAAAAGCAGGGACAGGCTTTCCGTACAGACACTCATGAAAGGATGTTAGCACCAACCCCTCTTCCCAGCACATGCAGCCAAATAAATGTGCCTAGAGCAATCACACCTGCCCATCAAGGACTGCAGGAAAAAGTCTGTGACTACCTGGTTACCTAAGCTGAATACCTATAAGAAAAGTCAGAGGACTCATCAGCTTGCATACCTAGTAACAGCTCTAACCAGGTGGTGGCGAGACTTTAGCCCTTCAGAGATGCCAGTAATCAGACTAGCTCACATTACTAGCCTATTTGGACATTTCAAAGTAAAACAAGAAGCTATAACACAGTAAACAAACATAAAATATATAAATACAATTTGCTGATGCCTTGGAAACAACAGTCAATGTCAAATCACCTAAAGAGGCAGACAACTATGGATTCAGGAAGCTCCCAAAACAAAGATTCAAATTTTCCGGAGGAAGACAACTTCCTAGAATTATAAGATATAGAATACAAAATATAATTATATACAATTTTTCAAGAAATCCGGAAGGAGATCAGGCAAAATACGGCACAGCAAAATGACAAACTGAATGAGCTTCAAGAAAGCCTTAAAAGCAGTGATAAAAAATTCAGGAATTTAATAATAAAATTACAGAATTAGACAACTCATTAGAAAATCAAAGGAGCAGAACTGAGACAATGGCAGGCTAAATTACTGAACTGAATTTAAAGCTCTTAATAGTAATATATTTAAAGAGAAGTCACATAATTTTTTTGTTATTAAATGAAGTAACACAAAGAATTTATACGACTCTATCAGAAGGAATAATCTGAGTAATTAGAATACCAGAACAGAAGGTATAACAAAAAATAAAGAATTGTTGAAGACTTGTTGAGAGAAATCTTCTCTGATACAGTGAAATATGAGAAGACATCTGTCTAAGATGTTGATCCCATATGACATAGGGTAGATCCCAAAAGAAAACCACCAAAATATATTATAATCAAACTTGTCAAGTATATTACAATCAACGTTACCAAAACCAAAGACAAGGGGAGAATTTTTACAGCAGCTAGGGTTAAACAAAAAATAATCTACAAAGGAGATTCAGTAAGACTAGGTTTAGACTACTCAGCAGAAACCATGCAGGCAGGAAGACAATGAAATGACATATACGAAGATTTAAAGGAAAAAAAAAATTGCCAGCCAAGAATCACATAGCCAGCAAAATTGTATCTCAAATATGATGGCAAAGTCAGGACATTCTCAAATAAACAGAAATCTAGCCAAGCCAAAAGCCAAGTGCTGTCGGGGAAATTGCAAAACCAAACCAAAATTACCAGAAATGCTAAAGGGCATCCTTTAGTTAGAAAATCAATAATATTAGATAAAAAAAAAAAAAAGCACAAACAGAATTCAGGGCAAAACAACCAGATATCAACCCAGGTAAGGAAATCACAAAAATAAATCAAAGCTAAAATATGAAAATAGAAAGACAGACATGTAATAAAAGGTGAAAATATTATAACAAAAAAGAGAGGCTTAAAACTATAGTCCTAGATCTTTATTAAGTAGAGCAAGTCAAAGTGATGCAAAAAATAAGAGATTGGTTTAAATTTACAAAAATAAGGGTAAATATTAAGATAACCACAAAGGAAATTTACAATGCTACATTTCAAAATAAAGACCGAGAGAAACATAAAGTCTTAACAATGAAAAAGATGAAAAACAACCCATATAAACAAAAACAACTCAGCACAAAAAAAATACATAGAACAAATAGTCAATAATGCACACATACATACACACACACACAAAGACACCAAAGTGACAGCACTAAACTCACACCTCTCAATAACTATGTTGAATATAAACACATTAAATGCACCAATAAAGAGACAGAAGTGGCAGAATAGATAAATAAATACATACATATCCTTCTATATGCTGCCTACAGGAGACCACTTTAGACTTAAAGACATAAAAAATTAAAACTCAAATGTTGGAAAAATACATCGGCAAACAACATTCAGGGAAGAGTAGGAGTGACAGTATTAATTCCTGATAAGATAGACTTTAAAATCCACCATATTAAGTAAGAAAGGACACTGCATTAGGATTAAAGGGTCAGGACTCTAGGAAGACATAACCATAGTAAGTATTTACACACCAAATGATATGGCTCCTAAATACAGAAAACAAACTTGAGTAGTGTTAAAAGAAAAGTAAACAGCTCCACAATAATAGTAGCAGATTTCAACATTCCACTTTCAGTGAAAGGCAGAACATCCAGAAAGAAGCTCTACAAAGATATGGAAGATCTAAATGCCACAACCAAGCAACTTGTCATCATATCCATATGCGGAACTATTCACCCAGTAGCAGCCTAGTGTACTTCCTTCTCCAGTGCACATGAAACATTAAGCAGAATAGATCACATATTAAGCCATAAAGCAAGCCTTAACAAAATCCAAAGCATCAAAATATTACAAAGCATTTTTTCAGACAAAAAAAACCATAAGAGTAGAAATCAATAACAGAAAGAGCAGGGAAAAATACTTAAGCAACACACTGGAAACTAAGCAACACGCTGCTCAAAAACTGCTGGCTTAAAGAAGAAATTCACAGAATCAAATGAGAATGAAAACACTTCCTACCAGAATCACTGAGACACAGCAAAAACAGTGTTCAGAGATTACTGTACTTCAATGAATGAACACATTCAAAAAGAAAAAAGCGTCCCAATTGAAAACATTAATGCTACAGCTTGAACAAATACAAAAGAAATACAGGAAAGTAATAAGAAATTAAATGGGTTATATCACAACAGACTCAGCTGAAATTTAAAAATGTTGTAATAGAATATGGAAAATTATACTATAATAAATTTGAAAACCTAAAATTATAAGTTGCTGGAAACATACTACCAACAAAACTAACACAGAAAGAATTAGGACAACTAAATAAACCCAAAACAAAAGAAGAGATTGAAAAAGTAATATAAAAACTCCATCCCCTTCCAAAACCTCCCCAGCCCTGGCAGTTTCACTGGAGAATTCTACCAAACTTTGAGAGAAGAGTTAAGACAATATTAGCAAAGGTATTTCAGAGCCTAGAAAAGGATGGAATAGTCCCAAACTAATTCTATGAAGACAGCACAACCTTTACACCAAAACCAAGTAAAGACAGCCCCCCCCAAGAAATTACAGATCAATATCTTCCATGAACTTAGATGCAAAAATCCTCAGCAAAATTCTAGCTAAGAAAATTCTACAAGGTATCAAAAATAGTAATAATTCACCATAACCAAGTAGCATTCAGACCACGGACGACTGGATGGTTCAACATTAGAAAAATAATCAATGTAGTCAACCACATAATTAAAACAAAAGACAAGAACTACTTGACTTTATCAACTGATACCAAAAAGGCATTTGACAAAGTTCAACACCCATTCATGTTAAAAATTCTCAGCAAAACAGGAATAGAAGAGAAACTCTTCAACATAATTAGGTGCATTTATACAAAGCCAACAGCTTACATTATCCTAAATGGAGAGTCTGAAAGCTTTACCCTGGGAGCAAGAAACAGACAAGGATGGCTTTTGTCACCACTTTTATTCAAGGTCATTCAAATATCTCATCAAGAGTAAAAAGACAACGTACAGACTGGAAAATGTTTTTTTTAGCTATGACAAACATGATCAGTGTCTAATCTCTAAAATCTATAAGGTCTACAGAACCTCCACAATGATAAGACAACACAATTAAAAAGCAGGCGAAAGGTAAGAACACGCATTTCACCATAGAAGACAGTCAGACTGCTGGCAGATACCTGATGAAATGCTCGTGATCATTAGCCATTAGAGAAATGCAAATCATCTCACCCAATTACGCTGGCATTAATCAAAAGACCACAAAATAATAAATGTTTTAGAGGCTTGGAGAGACTGAAACACTTTTATGCTGTTGATGTGAATGCAATGTGGTGCAACAATTTTGGAAATTTATTTGGCATTTCTTTAAAAAGGTACACACAAAAATACCATACAACCCAGCAATCCCACTCCTTGAATGCATCTTGGAGAAATAAGAGCCATCACAAGGATACATGCATGCCGATGTTCATTGCATCACTGTCAACAGTAACAGAAAGGTAGAATCAACCTAAGTGCCCGTCAATGGGTAAACAAATTATGGTATATTTGCACAATGAAATACTGTGCTATGATGAAGAACAATGAGGAATTTTGAAAATATAACATGGAGAAGTTTGGAAGGCAAATTTATACTGAGTGAAGTTATTCAGTTGCAAATGGACAAATACTATACAAAACCACTATTATAAGAACTTCAAAAAAGGTTTAAACACAGAAAAAAAAAACAACTTTGTTTGTTACAAGTGTGGGGAGGAAGGGAGAAAGGTATTTGCTAATTAGATAGCAGACAAGAAATGTTTTAAGTGAAGGGAAGAGTAAGACACAGTAGAGGAGAAATCAGCACAACAGGACTAAACCAAAACTAAGTTTCGTAAATATAACCCTTCAAGCTACTGACTAACAAGGGAAGGGGTGTAGGGACCACAGTTTCAGGGCACATCTAGGTCGATTAGCACGAAAAAGTTCATTAATATTCTGCATCTCACTTTGGTGAGTGACATCTGGGGTTTTAAAACTACCAAGTGGCTGTCTGAAAAAGCATCAATTGCTTCAGCCCACCTGGAGCAAAGGAGAATGAAGAACATCAAAGACATAAGGAAAATAAGAGCCCAAGAGGCAGAAACCCACTCACCCACTGCCATCAAGTGGATTGTGACTCATAGCAACCCTATAGGTCAGGATAAAACTGCCACATAGAGTTTCCAAGGAGCACCTGGCAGATCTGAATTGCTGACCTTTTGATTAGCAGACACAGCATTTAACCATTGTGCCCCCAGAAAGGGTCACATAATCCAGACACAGAGTCAGCATGAGACAGGAAGAACTAGACAGTGCCTCACCACCACCTATGAGTGCCCTCGGGAAACACAGCAAGGGTCCCTGATGTTATGGGAGAAAAATGGGATGAAAAACTCAAACGTTATTAAAACTGCCAGACCTGACGATCTGACAGACCAGAGAGTCTGAAAATGACATGGCCTCCAGACTCTCTGTTAGCCCAGAACTGGAACAAGTTCCTGAAGCCAACTCCCCAGACAAAGATTGGACTAGATTATACAACATACAATGATACAGACAAAGAGTGTGCTTCTTGGCTTAAGTAAAAACATGAGAGTAACTGGGTATCTCTTGTCCGGAGACAAGATGAGAAAGCAGAGCGGGACGGGAGCTGGTTGAATGGACATGGCAGTGCGATGTGGAAAGGAGGAGTGTGCTATCGTAGTGTGGGGAGAGCAGCTTGACACACACGATAATGTGTGTTAAGTTTCTGTATGATAAACTGACTTGAATTATAAACATTCACTTAAAGCACAACAAAATATTGAAAAATGTGTAAAACATAGAACTCTTTAAAAAATGCTTGAGACATTTTATACAAAAACACAATTGTTTCTAATAGTGTTTTTAAAAAGTTTTGAACTAAGCATTTTATTGTCATCTACTCTGAAATATTCTTGTCACTTATAGTCTTTTTCTGTAATATAAACTTTTATTTCTCAGGAAATGACCTATTAATATCTGTTAAATTATCTAATTTCCTTGAATAGAAGTGGTAGAGAAATGTTCTTTACGTGTACCAATGTAGGAAGCTCTGTATTCAGAGACCCCAAATGAGAGAGCCTCATTTTTCTGGGCAGAGAGAACCAATCACCTCAAATATGCCATTTTTTAATCCAACCTCCTCTTTTAAGTATCAACACTGTTAAAGTTTCTGGAACCAAATCTTTTTACTCTTCTTTAGTAAAAGAGATAAAAACACCACTGAACTCAGTGGATTTGGACTTTCTTTTGGGAAAACGTATGACATTTCCAAGGAAGTTAAAACTGAACCGTAGCTGTTTCACAATGTTACCGATGGAACACCAGAGGATCCTCCTCTTCCCATGTCCTCTGCAGAGCACTCACGAACCACTATTTGACTTTGCATACGTTCCACTGTAGCTAGCAGTGTTGTCTTTATCTTACTGCTTCCCCTCTATCTCCTTCAAGTCTCAATCTAATTTTATGAATAAATAGAGGAGGAGACGATGAAGATGTGAGGATGGAAAAAGATTGTTGAATATAATTTATAGACGTCTCTCGCACGCTGTGTTCTTTGCCTGCAAAGACCGTTTCAGTGATTGAGTAGTCTCTAAAGCTACTGAAGCCAGTTTTCAACAACTTTTAACTTATGTAATACTGTGACACTGTCATCAAAAGGAGATTCTCAGTATTATTTTAAATTCTTTAATCCTATAGGAGGAGGATATGCTCTAACAGAGAAATTGATCCTATCCAGTCTTAAAAAAACATAAACGTTCACCTCCCTTATTGTATTGACAATCATGCCTGTGGAAAATAGTGTGGTATTGAAAATAAAATTTTTTTTATTAATTTCTTATATTTTTATTTAACATAACTGAGTGAAAATGTACATTCACGTATAAATTTACATGCCCACCTATATGCAGCTTCCACTGCTCTCCCTGTCCGGTGACTGCACACTATTCCTCTCTGCTCCATACATGTCTCATCCTCCCAACAGCCTCCTTTCCCCTCCTCTCCATCTACTCCCCTTCCTCCAGCCAGAGGTCAGCAAGATGATATCCTATAGATGTATAGAACCATAAAGTGCTTCCAATATATGGTCACTCTGCATTGCCAAGTCCAATCCATTCCTGTCCAAAGAGTGGACCTTTGTTATAATTTATGGGAAAGGGCAGCATCAGGGCTGGGGGCCACGCTCTCAGAGGAACCCCAAAATGGCTGGACCACCAATTGAGGTCTTTTAGTGGAGATCTTAGGATGCACCCCTTTTAATTCTTGTGTTGCCAGTGAGACTCCTCTCTGTGAGCTCCATCGTGGCTATCACTGGTGGTGGCCAGGCACCATCCAGTTCTTCCGGCCCCAAGTCGATGTAGGCACCCACTCTTGTGGGTCTCTCTCTCTTCTCGGTTGTCTTTACCGCATGTCATTTTGGTCCTCGGTGAGCATCCGTTCCTGCTGAGTTGGGACCATTTGCTGTGTCCTCGGATGGCAGCTTGGCAGCTTTTAAGACCCCAGATGCCACTCACCAATGTGGGGTGCAGAGAGCTCTCTTAGCAAAATGCTAGTTGTGCCAGTTGGCCTGGAATTCGCCTAAGAGCATGGTCCCCCGCCCCCCGCACCAGCTTCTCTATCCTTGCAGTATTGAGTTAAGATGGAGTATTCAAGTTATGCTGAAGTCCACTTAATGTTTTTCTTGTTTCTAATGTGTGCTATCACCGCTTTCTCCCAACTAGGTTTCTAGTAACTATCTAAACTAAACCCTCCCCCCCTCCCCTCCCTCCCTCCCTTCCCTGGCAGCTGTCAAAGAGTCTTTTCTTCTATACACAAGTCTGTTTTGGGGATCTTGTCGTAGAGGTCTCATACAGTATTTGTCCCTTTGTCGCTGACTACTTTCACTCAACCTAATGTCTTCCAGTTGAAACCAGGTTAGGAGATGTTTCCTGGAATCATCGTTATTCTTTATCATTGCGTAGTGCTCCATTGAGTATATATACCATAGTTTACCTATCCATTCTTCTATTGTTGGGCATCTGGGTTGATTCCATCTTTTTGCAATCATGGACTGTGTTGTGGTAAACATTCTGGTGCATGTGTTCGTTGGTGTGAAAGGCCTTGATTCTGTAATTTTCAGTTTGTTCTTGTCTTTAGGTCTCAGGTGAGTTTCTTGTAGACAACATATGGATGGGTCGTGTCTTTTGATCCAAGATGACACTCGGTGTCTACTGGAACATTCAGTCCATTCACATTCAATGTAATTATTGATAGGTATGTGTTCACTGCTGCCATTGTGATATGTTTATTTTTATGTTGATGTTTTCTCTGTTGTTCTTATTAGTCTGTTCTGGGACACTCTTTTTTGTGAGTTGATTTTTCACCTTTTTCAGAGCTGGTTTTATAGTTGTTGAGACTCATGTGTTAGATTTCTTGAAATAGTATGATACATTTTTGTTGTGCTTTACAGCTGCCCCTATGAACCCCCTTAATAAACTATTTATAAACCCAATTTTAATTACTACCAGTCTTGTCATCTTCCTCTCCATCTGGAAGGACTATAACGACTGTAGTACATCCCTCTTTTTATTATGATGACACCATAGTTTTCATGATGATCACTGGATTGCTTCTTTCCATATCAAAGCAGTGATCTACTTTGGAGCCTTCCCTAAATGAGTAGAGTATTGAGTAGTGTGTCATTCTAAAATATAAAGTTAGTGGTTTCGTTCTTCTAAGCCAAAGCCAAGAACTTCTTTCAGCATTTCTTGTACTTTGGGTTTGGTTTTTACAAAGTCTCTGAGTTTCTGTTTATCTGGGAATGTCTTAATTTCATTTTCATATTTGAAAGACAGTTTTGCAGAATATATAATTCTTGGTTGGAAGTTCTTCTCCTTCAAGACTTTGAATGTGTCATGCCACTGTCTCTGTGCCAGCATGGTTTCTGCTGAGAAATCTGACGAGAGCCTACAGGGTTTCCCTCCGAATGTTAGCTTTGCCTTGAGTCTTGCTGCCTTTAAGAGTTGCTGCTTATGTTTCATTTTGTTAAGCTTGATTATAATATGTCTTGGAGTCTTTCTTTTGAGATCTATATTGGGTGGCGTACGATATGCATCTGAGATGTCTATATTCTCTTCCTTCATGATTTCTGGGAAGTTTTCTTTCAGCAGCTCAGCAACAATATTCTGTATTCTCAGATATCTCACCCTGTTCAGGGACTCCAATTAATCAAAGGTTGTTCCTCTTAATAGAGTCCCACATGCTTCTTAATGTTTCTTCATTTTTCTTGTTTCTTTTTTTCTGATTTCTGCTCATAGACACTGGCATCAGTAGCTCTGTCTTCCAAGTCAGAAATTCTTTTTTCCATTTGTTCCATTCTGTTTTCTTGGCTTTGCATGGAAGTTTCTATGTCTTTGATTTTCTTCTTGATCTGTTGGATTTCAGAGTACTGGTATTCCATCAGATTGAACAACTTGCTTAATTTTTCATTTTGTTCTGCTGCATTTTGTATAAGGTCTAGAAGGGCTCTGTATATAATCAATTTGTATTCACTTCCTGATGCTTTCAGAAAAGTTTCTTCATCTGGAAAACTCCTTGGTTGCTTTGTTTGGGAGCCTTCTGAAGCCATGAGTGATTGCTTGTATGCCACAATTGTCTGTTGCTTCTTGGGTCCCATGTGAGTATATAGAGGTTGGAAGAGGTGCTGTGAGGATGGATTGCAAGTGTTTCTCTAGGCTGTCTTCAAATGTAAAGCAAAATGTATCTGACCAGTTCACAAGTCAGTCAGGTTTTCAGGTGTAGAGGTCCCTCTTCCCATCTGACAAAGTAAGCGCCACTGTATCCAACCCCAGATGATAACACACTGGTTCAGAATACAGCAATGCTACTGCCCTGGTGGCCTCTGCTGACAGGGCCTAGCCTTAGCCAACACTGCGTCGAGTACTGGTTTTGTGATAGAAAAGCGCTCCCTGTGGGCAGGCTCTGGCTCCCAAGCTAAGAATTAGGTCCAGCTGTGGCCACCGTATCCAAGATGTCGTCCTCCACACAGGCAGCAGACAGAGGGGCTAAAGGTGCCCAGAGGTAGTGATTCCTCTGCTTCTGTTGCAGGGCCCCCAACGTAGGCAGCACTGTGCAAAATCCCTACTTTTCTGACGGAGAAGCGCTGTCCCGTTTGCAGGCACTGGCTCCCAGGCTAAGAACCAGGTTCCGCAAAAATCTCAGTACCAACATGGCGTCCGGCACCCTGACCGCGAAGCTCTGCACAGACCCCGCTGAGGCAGCTACAAAACGAAAGGCTCAACGTGGCTAGATTAACAGAGTCCCGAGCCTGGCTCTCAGAATATGGGAATTTCGCCTGCCTATCCCCCCAGCAGCACGTCTGAGTCCAGCCGCCAGGCAAGACCCAGCTCCGCCCGCCAGCCGAGACCGACGAAAAGAAAAGTCAAACTGGTGCGTTTGCCTTCCGTCCGTGAGAGCCGGGGCTAGCCGGGAGCGGGAGTCAGCGAAAGTGAGGAGGTTTTTCGCTGAGAGGTATAAAGTCCCAATTAACAGCTCTGTGCCGTGTCCTGAGGCTGATTAGGTGCTCAGAAGGCTCTGTTTGATTGTCAATTCAGGTCTTGGTTTCCTGAGGGATAGAAGGAGACGGGGGCTTAGTCCGCCATCCTGACTCCACCTCTGAAAATAAAATTTGATACTAAAAATGTTTTACTGAATCTTCATTCATATACTGATTTTCCATAGCTATCAAGTCAATAGCGACCACAGAAAATAGAAGATAGAAGATAGAGTAGAACTGCCTCTTAGGATTTCCAAAAGTACCAGGAGGATCCAAACTGCTGAACTTTCAGTTAACAGCCTGAATTCTGAACCATTATGCCACCACAACTCATTCATACAGTCTATGATATTACCATCTATGTATGTGATTGTCTATGTGCCAAAACCTAGAGATTTAATAGGCAATTTGAGAGACAAGAGTCTGCTCCTATGAAAATGTGAGGAGACACAGAAACAAACAAGAGAGATGATTTCATTCAGTGACAAGTCCTATAAAGAAACGACAATGATAGCGATAGTAGGAGAGTTGTCATGTATCAGAAGAGATAAAAGGTCACTGAAGGGGGAAAGTAACAAATAATGAAAACAGTCACATGGTATGAGGTTAGCCAAGTAGCAGGAGCTAGACAGTGTTGGCCTCTAGTCTTTGGTAAGGATCTTAGATCTTATTATGCAATAAGTCTTTGCAGTTACAGGACCTAATTTTTGTTTTTAAAAGACTGTTGTACTCTGAGACAGCTGATCTATAGATGCAAGAATGCTTATGGGAAGATCAATGATAAGATTTTTTCAAAAGTCTGGTCTAGAAATTGATAGTGGTTTGAGTTAGAAAACAGTCAGAAGCATCTGAATTCAGGTTATAAAGTGGAGGTAGTAACTTGATAAATAACTAAAGGGTTTGGTTTTAGAGGTGGAGTTGGTGCAGATAACCAAAGAAGCTAGAATAATACTTAGGTTTTTTTTTTTCTTTTCCCCCAGAGCTTCTGGCTGATACTATGGGTGTTGATTGAAGAGAAGGTTTAGGTCAGGGTAAATCAAGACTTCTGTTCTGGATAAGTTATGTACATGAACGGAATAATTGATTGAGCAATTGGAGATCACCTCTAAAGCTCAAGGAAAGGGCTTGTCAATTTTTTTCTATCTTTTTAAATCAGAAATTTGCTAAGTATATTTATTTTCTTAAAGTGTTTCTTAAAATTTCATTCATCTTTAAAATAATAGGTAAAAACTAGATCAAAATTTTTACAAAGTACTGAAGTGATACTATAAAAGTGATAGTATTTGTCAACATAATATGCTGATTCAATAATTTTAAGTATTGTCAATTTGGAATATTAGAGTTGAATAACAGAATATAATCATAAAGTCTTAGGAAGATGTTCAAAAAAGGCTGAGTGTTTAGAACTTACAAGCAGTTATAATTTCTTTTGTTCCTTACAAATGTCTTTTTTCTTGTTCCTTGCAAATGCATTCATATCTCCCAAAGTAACAGAAGTAGTACTTGAAAAAGATGTTCACATTTCTTTGACAGTAATTATTTATTCTTTTTTTCTTAACGTGTGGACCATAACAAATTATAGATAACATTGCAAAGAACGTAAATTCCTACACACTTAGTTGTGCTCATGAGGAACTTGTATGTAGAGGAAGAGACCGTCCTTTGTACAGAATAAGGAGAACAATGAGTGATTTAAAATAAGAAAAGTTATTGCGCGGTTGTATCTTTTCATCATACTTATTCAATCAGGGTTGTATCACTTCCACCACACTTTTTAATTCGTATCCTGAGCAAATAATCTGAGAGGGCAAACCGTATGAACCCAGCACCAGAACTGAAGGAAAATTTATTAACAATTTGTGATATGTAGATGACACAACTTTGTTTACTGAAAGTGAAGAAGGCAAAAGCATGACAAACAGAAAACATTGAAGTTGTCAAAGATTTCATTCTATCTGAATCCACAGTCAACACCCAGGAAAGCAGCAGTCAAGAAATCAAAAGACTCATTGCCCTGGGCAAATCTGCTGCAGAAGACCTCTTGAAAGTGTTAAAAAGCAAAGATTTTATTTTGAGATCTAAGGTGTGTCTAAACCAGGTCATAGTGTTTTCAATTGCCTCATATACACTGGAAAGTAGGAGAGTGAATCAGAAAGATTTAAGTACAAATGATGCTTTTATATTATGGCACTGATAAGGGATATTGAATATAACATCGACTGTCAGAAGAATGAACAAATCTGTCTTGGAAGAAGTACAGCCAGAATGCCCCTTAGAAGTAAGGATGGAGACACTTTGTCTCATGTGCTTTGGACATGTTTTAAAGAGGTACCAGGCCATCAGGAAGGACATCATACGTGGTAGAGGTTGACGAAAAGGAGGAAGCCCTTCAGTGGCATGTATTGACATAGTGACTGTAACAATGGGCTCAAACATAGCAACAATTATGAAAATGTCACAGGACCAGGCAGTATTTTGTTCTGTTATTCATAGGGTCACTATGAGTTGGAACCAAACTGATGTCACCTGACAACAAAAACAATGTTTTTTTTGTGTGTGTGTGTGTTTGTTTAAACATAATGCTTGCAGTTTATAACCTCTGGAAGCAAATCTGAACACACATCACTTTCTATGTACACTTCTCTCATTTCCCAGACCAAAATTTCCTTGATATTCTTTTTTATGTTTTCTGTTTCATATAAAATTTCTTGCAAATTTGTTTTTCACATAGTTGCCTTTAAGTAAATATTAATTCAAGGAATAATAAATAGAATGAGTAATACTAACATTCATAATGCACTGAAGATGAATTAATGATATGCCAGCTTTTAACTTGGCCTTCAGAAAAAGGCCAAAAATACTAAGGATGTAAAACTTGAATGCAAATATTCTTTCTTAAAAATAAAAAAAAGAATTTAATACTATGGCCTAAAGACAAAGAAGCTAATGATCATTAATAAAACAAATATGCAGAAATTAATTATTCACATGGCATTTGACAATTTAATATTACTTAAAAATGGAACAAAGAAGATTGAGATATAATTTAGTAGTGAGTGTCTTGTTTTTAGAAGAAAAATAAAGTGTACTTACATTTGTAGTCCAGGAAATAAATGCAATGTGTTTTCAACTTCCTCATCAATATAACATGAGAATAAAAGAATTTATGAAACTATATAATTATAAATTATTTTCTGACAAAATGTATCTTTGTTTAAAGCATTCCTTCACAGTTGACCACCAGGACTTTAATTTCACTGGAGTTTGCTTATTTTTAGGTAATATGTTAACTCTTGTCACTTATTTTCCTTTTCTCAAAAACTCTTAGAATATTTATGTAATAAATTACGTAGGGTTAGTTAAGGATTAGATTAAACAATATCAAACCACCATGTTTCATAAGTAAAAAGCAGTTGAGGACATGAGGTTTCACATGGGCCATCTGATATTAAATGTGAAATATAGGATCTCTGGTCTGTTTGTAGAAGTTAGCAAGAGATTCTCGTGGATATGAAACAATCGTTAACTTCTTATACCTAAAAGACGTGGATGCATTTAACCTTCCAGTTAGGTTTTCTAACACTCTTTCCAGAAGTTAAAGAGAACAAAGAAGTCATATGGCGTAAAAAGAAAAGAAAAGAAAAAAGAAAACATTTATCTATGGAACATTTCATCATGAGTAAGAGGGTCCACTATGTTTGTTTCTAGACTATGATATGAAACTTTCAATCTTAACTTCATTCCCTTTGGCTACTAATGTCCTCTGAATATCCCTGTTCATTACACATACGTGCCTCTAAGCCATTACTTCTCAGGTGAAGGTATAGAGCCTAGCAAAGGTTTAGGGAAGGACAAGAGAGGAAGCAAAGCACTCCAGGACTACAACAGAGGACATTTTAAAACAATGTGTAATAAAAATGGTAAGAAAAGAGCAACGTTGTTCATACTGATAAAGAGAATGGAGGCTGACAAGAGTATCATTTTTACAAAAGACTGCAAGTGATAGAGTTTAGAAAACATTATAAAGTTTGAGTGTATTTACAGTAACCTCAATAGTAGCACTGTTACATGATTTTATGTGACAAAAAAGAATGGAATCTAGAATGATTGTCAGATCATTTATGCTCATCATTTATGAAACTATAAATAAGTACTGTCATAAAGTTTCTTAGCTTGAAATATTTTATTGCCTGTAAATTATAATCACCACAATTTTTGTTTCAATCTTAAGTAAGAATACACTTTTATTAAGGGAAGCGGGCTAGCATTGATAACGTGTGACTAGGACATTCATTTCCATATTACAGTTGAGAAAAAAAGATGCTGCTATGGTTAAGATTGTGTGTCAACTTGGCTGGGCCATGATTCTCAGTGTTTATATGTGATCACCCCCATACTGGGATCTGCTCAGAGTAAGAAATCAATTTAAAGGAAGTTTTTTTGAGTGTGCAGCCTGCATCTGAATGTAAGCAGATGTTCTGACTTTTTGCTCATTCTGGATCCTGCAGACCCCTCCTGTTTATCTGACCTATGGTTCTTGAGACTCGAGCTAGCAGGTTACTTGCTGGTTTCAGCATTCATCAGTCTTCAAATCTGTGAACAAGAGTCCTGCTCTCTAACTTGCTGATGTTGGGTTTGCCAGTCTCTGCAGCTATGTGAATTAGGAGAATCTTCCTTCCTGATCTAAGGACTTGGGACATTCTAGTCTCTACACTCATGTGTACCATTTCCTTGATACAAATCTCTCTCTATATAAGCACAAGGTCTGCTAATGAAATCCACAAATTTCATTGTTCTAAGTTCTACATACCCCATTGCTGAATATCATTATGGTCACTTTCAAAGTACAGTCTTTGGGAAGCTGTGCACTGATGCTAGAACCTAGTTCCCCCTTCAAAGCAATTTTGGGACTCTTTCTGGAATGGCCACTGTGCACAGTGGCAAGTTCATGAACTTAACTGTATAGTTGTCTGTGAGGGAGTTTGGGGCCAGCAAATAAATAACTGTATTAGAACACCCTCCCTGATGTGGCCCCCCATGACTTTTTTCTTTATTGGAAGCAAAGGAAATATTGAAGCCAAGCCAAGCCAAGTGCTGTTGAAGGGAAGACATATTTTCGCCATTCAGGACATCAAGGGTAATAATGATGACAGCTCTGATAGCCATTCCAGAAAAAGCGTTTCAAAATTACTTTGAAGGGTGGACTAGGTGCTGACATTAGTGCATAGCTTCCAAAGGAGAACACTTGGAAGGTGACTGAAGTGATATTCAGCCCTGAGGTATATAGCGCTTTTTCCTAGGATGGGTTCATGAACTTAATCGGCTATTTTTGTACTTACACACATTACTAGTTTTGCTTCTCCAGAGAACCTATCCTAAGACAGATGTCATGACTATTGGGGTCAGAAATTATAGAAAAATGGCTTTTCTCAAGTCAAAGATGAAGTTAAAATTTCAGATGAAGTAAGTGGTATTGCTACTAATATTAATAAATTTCCTACTCTCAAGTCAATGCTAACTCATAGCAATCCCATAAGGTTTCAAAGGCGGTGAGTCTTTACAAAAGCAAACTATTGCATCTTTCTCAAATGAAAGGTGGTGTCAAATCACTGACCCTTTGGTTAGTAGTCAAGTGATTTAACAATTGTGCCACCGAGACTCCTTATCAATACTAATACCAAACCAAAATCTAAACACATTGCAACTGAGTCAATTCTGATTCATAGTGACCCTACAGACAGAGGAGAGCTGTCCCATAGAGTTTCCAAGGAGTGCCTGGTGGACTTGAACTGCTGACCTTCTGGTTAGCAGCTGTAGAACTTAACCACTACACTACTAGGATTTCCATTGACATGAGTAGAATAAAAAAATCATAAAGTTTAATATACTCTAATTTGAGACAGTTTAAAAAATGTTTGAAAAATTATTACCATTATTCGATGATACTCATATCTCATTATAATATCTGTAGGGTGAATACTGGAAAAATTAAGACTTATTTAAAAAATACACAATAATAAACTAAAAAGTCACATGTATTTACTCCAAAAATTGCATTCAAAAATTTATATAGCTAATGTCATTGTTTTTAATTGTATAGAGATTACCAGTGACTCCACGATATCTGTTTCTTTTTCTTCGGTAATGGAGCTTCCTCTTCTAGATTTGGCAGTATGGCTCTGTGGAACAGAAAGCAAAACAACACTGTATTTTCCTGCTTCCATGGGGTTATGTTAGTGTGTTCTAAGCAGTGGATGGCAGTTGGCACAGTCTCCCAAAAAGAGTCAGTAAAAAGGGAGAAGAAACACTTCTCTGTCCCTTCTTTCCTCCTGACAACATAGTGGATGTAATGACTATTTCTAATCCCAGTTTTGACCATGAGGCAATCCTGGGAATGGAATCTGTCTGTAACAAAGCAAGATAAAAGGAACCTGCACTTGTTACCTGCAGTTGAGTTAATAGTGACTCATGGAGACCTTACGTGTACAGAGTAGAACTGCTCCACAGGCCTTTTAAATCTATGACTTTTAGAAAGCAGATTGCCAAGCTATTCTTCCGGGGTGTCTATGGGTGGATTAGAACCGTCAACCTTTAGGCTAGCAGTCAAGTGCTTAACTGTCTGCACCACCAGGGACAAAAGAAAAAGAAAAAGAAGAAACCTGTTTTTGTTGAGTCAATTCTGACTCATAGAGACCCTAAAGGACAGAGTAGAACTACCTCATAGGGTTTCCAAGGAGCATCTGGTGGTTTTAAACTGCTGACCTTTTGATTAGCAGCCATAACTCTTAACTGCTATGCCAGCTAGGTTTCCATAAGAAACTTATGTTCCGGAATATGTGGTGTATCAGTAAATACCTGAGCAAATGCTTCTCCCCTTTTTATCCTCTCGTCCTGCCTCCCCTTTTCCTTTCTCTTCTTGTCTTCCTTCTCTCTCTCCTTTTCTTGCTCTTTTGCTCTCTTCTCCTCCCTTCTTTTCTCCTTTATCTTTCTTTCCTCCTATATTCCCTCTTCTTTGTTTTGTTTACTTTTCCTTTTCTCTCTCATTTCATTTTCCAAAATTATTCCCAGAATAATTTGAAACGTGGTACAAGATCAAGCAAAATACAAAGTGATAAATTGGGGATGTGAGAGCAATAGAGATTATATGAAAAAAAAATCCAAAATTAAATTGTACTTGTCACTTACTAGGAATTAAAACCTCTAACATCATTTAAAAATGTCTCTCAAGTTTCTGAGTAACTGTAGGGAAGAGTAATTAAAATATGTCTTTTTCATTATCTACCAAGTTAAAACATGTGTACAGACTTTTTTGCCGAAATTGAATGCAACACACAATTTTTGCATTGTCTTGGGCTTCAAAAACTTTGTTCAATGAAGTGAATTCTATCTATTAAAATTAAGATGCATAGAGCTACCCTCTAGGTTAAGGGATATTTTATTGCTAGCATTGATAGAAACATTTATCACTAACATATATTAGCTTTTTTTCCTGGATTATTAATTTCTTTAGCCTCAGCTGTGTGGAATGCACTGTACTGAAAATACATACAAGTTTCCTGCAGCTGCTTTGGCAATAACTCTGTAATTCCCAGCATCAGCAAACTTTCCATGTATGTTGTATTCATTCTTTCCTTATAGGGTCGTCCTACAGTTTTCCTATTCAAAGAGTAGTTTGAGGAGCAGGAGAAAACATCATGCAAGCCTGGTAAATATGGAGAAATTCAGGTGCTACCAGAGACCAGCTGCATCAGATTTGGGATTTTAGCAAGATCTCCCAGTGAATAACAAGCACATAAAGGTTTTTGCACACGCATGGAAGATCATAATTAGGGGCACACTTACCTGTCTCAGGGCTGGTACTGGGGAATTGTCACTTGGCTGCAATATTAGGCCTGAATCAAATATTATTTTATTTAAGCCTGTATCCATGAGAAAAGAAAATTTTCAAATAAAAGGATCATATATAAATTTATATGAAAAAAAAGTTTCTTTATGGAGATAGTAACTTGGAGTTCTACGTGTTATCTTTAAGCAGTTCTACTCTGTCCTACAGGGACTCTATAAGTCAGAATTGACTCACCAGCAATGGAAGAGGTTTTATCACTGTCAGTTGCACAAAAATCTGCTCGCAGAGTGAAGGATTGCTTTTGTGTCACCTTTGTCGTCTTTGTCTGGTAACTCCCGCCCAAATGATTGAGTGGGAATATGGCAGAATTCATGGTATATTTTTGTTTCAGCGGAATGATACGTAAATGCAAGGCATTCATATTATAAAAATTATTTTGACTACAGTCATGTACAAAAATGGGGAAAAAATATTTCCTGATGTTCTAATCCTAGGGAATTTTTGGTACAAGCTGAAAAGATTTCAGTTTTGCAGCTGTGTTCCCTGAGACCACTTTGGACTAAATATTGGGAAAAAAAAAATAGATTAGCCAGGAAGTCCATCAGTAAAGCTTTTGTTACACTTACAGCTGCTAGTTTAGACTTCTGAAAGAGTTGTATTATATTAATAATGCAAAATTCTTTATTAAAACACAAATAAAAAATAAAATAAGGACCTAAATCTTTATAAATGTTACAGTGAAAAATAGCTTAATTCTAGTGTTGGAACATCAATATGTCTTTTAGCTTAAATTGCTACACTGGACTGCTTCAGCAAAGACCAAACAGAGCTTTGGAGATTAGGTTCAAGAAACCTTGCCAAGTGAAATGAATCAGAACAGATTATTCGTGTTATCTTGCAGACAGGAGTACATTGTAAAGCGACTGCAACATGCATTTCCTCTTGTTACTCACCTTTGATTTACACTAAAATAATACTTTTTGAGACAACACAGCTGGTATGGGAAGGACTGGGGATGGAGACAGAGATTTGGCATCAAGGGACATGAAGGTATTATGCTGGGAGCAGAGAAGAGTTCAACCACTACTAAAAAGGAAGAAAATTTTGGAATATTTATGGCTATCAGAAACTTCGTCCTTATGAAGAAGGCTGACTATGTGGTTTGCTGATGAAGAAAGATCAAAACTGGACATCTCTAATTGTAGCATGTACAAAAGATACACAGGCCCATATGACATCAAAGGAGAGATATTGTGGGTTCTTGAACTTTTGACCTTCAAAATCAGGTGTCTCAGCAGTGATCAAGATAGCTGTAGGAGCTGACAACCATCACCCAAATTCCCTGTCTCCTAAGGGTCTTATTATGCTACATATAGCTGAGTCAGTTCCAACTCATAGGAGCTCTGTGTACAACAAAAGGAAATACTGTTCAGTTCTACACCAGCCTCACAACCATTGCTGGGTTTCAGCCCATTGTTGCAGCCACTGTGTCAGTCCATCTCTTTGACAGTCTTCCTTTTTGTTGTTGACTCTCTACTTTTCAAGCATGATGATCTCCAGAGACTGACCCCTCCTGATAACATGTCCAAAGTACATGAAACAGAGGCTTGCCATCCTTGCTTCTAAAGAGCATTTTGGCTTTACATCTTTCAAGACAGATTTGTTGATTGTTTGGGCAGTTCATGGAATATTCAATATTCTTTGTAAACATTGCAATTCACACATCAGTTCTTCAGTCTTCCTTATTAATTGTGCAGCTTTGGCATCCATGTGAGGGGATTGAAAATACTATGTCTTGGTTCAGCACCTTCATCTTCAAAGTGACCTATCATCTTTTTAATAATGCAAAGGGTTCTTTTGCTGCAGTTTTCACCAATGCAATGCATCATTTGACTTCTTGACTGCTGCATGTATGAGTATTGATTGTGTGGATCCCAGTAAAGGTAAATTCTTGACAACCTCCGTATTTTCTCCATTCGTCGTGGTGTCACTTACTGGTCCAGTTGTGATGATTGATGTTTAATTTATGTTAAGGTACTATCCACAGTGGAGGCTGTAGTCTTTGATCTTCATGTGTAAATGCTTCAAGAGCAAGTTTTACAGCCTCTTCTAATATCCATTTTGGTCTTTCCTTTCAATGACCTTCTGCTTTCTTCATATATGATGTTATTGTCATCCCACAGTTCTTTAGGTCTTCAGTCATTAATGTTCCATGTATCAAATCTGTTTTTGATATGGCCCCTAAATTCAGATGAGATACACTCAGAGTTTTACTTTGGCTATTGTGAGCTTATTTTAGTTTTCTTTATCTTCAACTTGTGCTTGCATATGATCAATTGATAATTTGTTCCACAGTCAACCCCTGGCCTTGCTCTGACCAATGATGTTGAGTTTCTCCATTACCTCTTTCCACAGATGTAGTAGATTTGATCCATGTATACTCCATCTGGTAAGGTTCACATGTATAGCTACTGTTCATGTTGCTGAAAACAAGGTATTTCTGCATTTTGAAAGTAGATTGCTATTTTTTTCTGGGGTGCCTCGATTCAAACTGCCAGCCTTTCATTAGGTTAATAACGAAGGGCTTAGCTGTTTGTGTCACCCAGAGACTCCTAATGCAGCAAAATAAATTAACGTGATATTTGGAAGGGGGGAGGGTGGGCACTAGATTTGTATACCAGTATTCTATGCAAACTCGTTGGTGTTAAGTCAATTCCAACTCAGTTACAGAGACCTTATAGGACAGAGTAGAATTTCCCCCTACAGTTTCCAAGGTCATAATCTTTATGGAAGCAGACCGTCTTATCTTTTCTCTTGTAGAGCAGCTGGTGGGCTCAAACTGCCAACCTCCTGGTTAGTGGTCAGTGGCTTAACTATTGAGCTACCAGGGCTCCTCTCCATGATTGTCTGATTCAAAATGGCCAATTTCAGTTCATTTCAGTTCACTAATGCTTTGGATATTGATCTTTATGTGTATTATTTAACTTTTGATGGCTTCTAATTTTCCTAGAATGATACTTCAGACATTCCACATTCCAGTGATTAATGGACAATTACAGCTGTTTCTTCTCATTTTGAGTCATGCCACATTAGCAAATGAAGATACAAAAAAACTTGACTCCGTCTGTGTCATTAGGATAACTCCACTTTGAGGAGATAGCTGTTGTTCCGCAGCTGGATTTTGAGTGTTTTCCAACCAAAGAGATACACCTGGCATTATATCAGGCAATGCTGACTTCTATTCATGAGGTTTTCACAGGCTGATTGCTCTAGAAGTAAATGCCAGTTCCTTTTACTTAGTCAGTGTTAGTCTAAAAGCTCTATTGAAGCCTGTTCAACTTGAGTGACCCTGATGGTATTTGAAATACTGGTGATATAGCTTCCAGTCAAAACAAGACATAACCATCATATTACCACAAACTGACAGACAAGTGGTGGACCATCATTTGGTCTACTATTCTGAAAATGATGAAGAGGAATAGCATTATGTCATCAAAAAGAACATTTCAAGATCAATGATGATGAACAACTCTGTCAGAATAATATCTATACACTTACAATAGAGACCATTGAAATTTATGCACCAATTATTAATGCCAAAATGAAGAAATTGAAGATTTTAACCAACTTCTGTAGTCTGAAATTGGTCAAACGTGCCATCAGGTTGCATCGATAATTACTTTTAATTGGAATTCAAAAGTTGGAAACAAAGAAGAAGGATTGCTATTTGGAAAACTTGGCCTTGATAACAGAAATGATGTGAGACATCAGATGATAGGTTTTCGGAAAACCAGTGAGTTGTTCATGGCAAATAACTTTTGTCAACAACGTAAATAGTGACTATTCTTGTGAATCTCAACAGATGAAATACACAGAAATCAAATAGACTGCACTTATGGAAAGACATGATATAGAAGAAGCACAATATCTTCAATCAGAAGGCCAGGAGCCACTGCAAAGCAGGTCATCAATTGTTCATGCTAAAGTTCAAGTTTAAGCTAAAGAAAATTTTTAAAAAATCCATAGAGCCGAAGTACAATGTTGAGCATGTTGTTGTTGTTCAGATCTGACTCATAGTAACCCTAGGCACAACAGAACATAACATTGCCTGGTCTTGTGCTCATGTCCGTAATCATTTTTATGCTTATACACACTGTTGCGGCCACAGTGTAAAACCATTTGGTGAGGGTCTTCGTTTTTCTCACTGACCCTCCATTCTACCACACATGATGTCCTTCTCCAACTGTGTAGATCATAACAAATTAAGGATAGCACTGAAAGCACGAGAATTGTGTCACATGTATTGTGCTCATGTGAACCTATACATAGACCAAGAAATGGTCACTGGAGCAGAACAAGGGAAGTATGGCATATGACTCAATTCTGTCAGTGAACTGACACACAAAATTATGTGATACAAAATGCCATCCTGAAATAAACATATCTGAGTTCTCTGTGGGAGAAAGAGGTGGCAGTCAGATTCCATTACAATTGTAGCCTTGGAAATCTTATGGGGCTATTCTACTGTGTCCTATAGGGTCACTGTTAGCTGGAATTGTAGCAAAGGCAATACCTTTTTTTTCTCCTTTTGGTTTCTATCTTGTGGGTATATTATTCTTATGGGTTCAAATTCATTTCTCTACCTCTTGTGTGATGTCTGTATCAGTTAGCTCATTCATTAAACAGTAAAATCTTATAGAATTTTTGTTGACTAAATAAATTAGTATACACAAAATATGCTTGCTTTCTCTCACTCTCTGAATCAAAAATACTTCCCTTGCCTACCCATGGTATATTATTTAAAATGGGTTTTGAAAATAATTCTCTACATGTGTTTTTAAAATAATTTAATACTTCCCAGCTTTACTACATGGATTATCCTATTTCTAGGCATTTTTAAGTGTAATGTAGTTTTATGACTCTCTTAAGACCTCTGCAAGAGGGACACTGCTGTACTGAGTACAACACAGTCCTTTTTTTCTGGTTCCCTCACAACATTAGTATTAGACGTTCTGTTTTTGTTCTGATATAATATACTGTGTTAGTATGTTTTCTTTTAATAAAGCTGAAAGAAAATGGGTACTGCCTAGTTATTTTCCTCTGCAGAAAGTGAAGATACCTCCTGCATAACTAAAATCCTGGAAATAAGTGGATAGTACGAGAGATACTTACTGAGATTTATTTTATAGCTTGGTTATAGATCAGATTCAAAACTCATTTTAAATTCGAATGATTCAATAGATTTGACCCTGACCCTAATACAAATCTGTAAGAAAGTATATAAATACCGTGATGTGAATTTCATGCTGGCATCCACTGAGATATAAAATATCCCTTTTGGCATACTTTTTAAATCCGTATCAGTATTTTGCCATAGAATGCTACACTATTACAATTTGAGACTTGAATTTTTAATTCAGTTCATTCAACTTGAGAAATGCTGAGCATGTTCTTACTTTTAGGTTTTGTAACTCCAGGTCTTCGCTTGTGTCATTATAAAACTTTCTTTTGTCTTCTTGAGCTGCCCCTGGGAACCTCCCACTCAGCTCTTTTATGTCATCATCTTTTTCTTTTTCCTTTAGCTGCTCTATGTTCAAGAGCAACTTTCAGAGTCTCTTTTGACATCTATTTTGACCTTTTCTTTCTTATCTTTTTAATGACTCAGTTTCTTTACATATGATTACCTTGATGTTATTCCATCACTCCTCTGGTCTCAGGTCGTTAGTGCTGGATGGGTCAAATATAGTCTTGAAATGGTGTCTAAATTCAGTTGGGATATACTTAGTTCATGCTTTGGCTATTGTGGAGTTATTCTAATTTTCTCCAGCTTCAATTTGAACTTGCATATGAGCAATTGATGGTCTGTTCCCCAGTTGGCCACTGACCTTATTCTGACTTATGTCAGAAATGTAGTTGATTTGACTCCTGTGTATTGCATCTGGCAAAGTCCACGTGTGTAGCTGCCATTTATGCTGTTGAAAAATATTTTTGCAATAAAGAAATCATTAATATTTCAAAATTCTATCACATGATCTCTGACATTATTTCTATCACCAGGACCATATTTTCCAACTACTGATTCTTCATTTCCAATTTTTGCTTTCTAATCACAGGCAATTATTGATGTATCCTGATTTCATGTTCTGCCAATTTCAGACTGCAAAATTTTGTAAAAAATCTTCTGTTTTTTCATTTTTGGCATTAATGGTTAGCATGTAAATTTGAATAATAATAGTATTAACTGTTCTTCCTTGTCGGGAAATGGATATTATTTCATTACTGACAGTGCTGTATTTCGGAATAGACCTTGAAATGTTCTTTTTGATGATTACTGCAATCCAATTACTCTACATTTCATCATTCCTGACATAGTAGAACATATGATTGTCTAATTGTCTAATGGCTAACACAAGTCCATTTCAGCAAACTGATGCCTAAGATATTGATCTTTATGCATTCCATTTCATATTATTTTAATTTTTCCTAGATTTGTACATCATGCATCCTACCTTCCAATTATTAATGGATGTTTGTAGTTGTTTCTTCCTATTTTGAGTAGTGCCATGTCAGCAAACAAAGATTCTGAAAGTTTGACTCCATCTCCATCATTAAAGTCAACTCTGTTTTGAGGAGGCAGCTCTTTCTGAGTTGTCTTTTGAGTGCTTTCCAATCTGAAGGGCACATCATTCAGCACTATATCATAAAATGTTCCATATCTATTCACATAGTATTTGCTGGCTGTTTATTTAAGAAGTAGAACATCAGGTCCTTCTTCCTGGTCTTTTTCATTCTGGAAGCTCAGCTGCAACCTGTCTGCCGAGAGTGACTCTGTGAATATTTGAATACTGGTGTCATAGTTTTTAGTATCACAGTAATACATGGGCCCCCACAGCACAGCAAAAAGACAGACATAAGGTGGAAAATGTCAAAAGAAATAGGAAGAAATACATAGAGCCACTATATCAAAAAGTATCTGTTGATATTCAATAATTTCAAGAGGTAGCATATGATCAAGAATTGATGGTTCTGAAGGAAGAAGTTTAAGCTGCATTGAAGGCATTAGAGAAAAACAAAGCATTAGGAATTCACGAAATACCAACTGAAATGGTTGGATAAACAAATGCAGCACTGGAAGTACTCACTCATCTATGCTAAGAAATTTAGAAGCCAGTTATGTGGCCAACTGAATGGAAGAGATCCATATTTATGGCTATTCCAATTTCAATTCATATTCCGTTTCTATGCCATTTCGGTGATCTAACAGAAAGTGAAAATACCAAACAATATCACTAATATCAAACACAAGTAAAAAATTGCTGAAGATGATTCAAAACTGCTACAGCAGCACATTGACAGAACCACTAAGAAATTAAATCTAGCCAGGAAGAGGACTCGAAATAAGGGATATCATTGCTAATTTCAGGTGAATCCTGGCTGAAAGCAGAGGATGCCAGAATGAAGTTTACTTGGGTTTTGTTGACTCCG
Source organism: Heterohyrax brucei (assembly GCA_028571685.1). Taxonomy (NCBI): domain Eukaryota; kingdom Metazoa; phylum Chordata; class Mammalia; order Hyracoidea; family Procaviidae; genus Heterohyrax; species Heterohyrax brucei. The sequence continues at coordinate 96,460,719 of CM053146.1, forward strand.
TAAAGACATTTAACTGTGTGAATCGTAACAAATTATAGATAATGTTGCAAAGAACGGAGATTCCAGAATACTGAATTGTGCTCATGAGGAAACTGTACATAGACCAGGAGTCAGTTATTTAAACAGAACAATGCTATACCGCATGGAATAAATTCAGGAGAACTGTGCATCAAGATTATCTCCTTTTACTGTACTGACTCGATTTGCATGCTGACCAAATAATCTGAGAACCAAGACTATATAAAGAAGAAAGAGATATCAGAATTGGAGGAAAATTCATTAATAACATGCCTTATGCAGATAACATAGCCCTGCTTGCTGAAAGTAAAGAGGATTTGAGGCACTTACTGATAAGGAGCAAAGCCTTCAGTAAGTGTTATACCTAGATAAAAGAAAGCAAAAATCCTCACAACTGGACCAATAGGAAACACCATGATAAATACAAACATTTCAAAGTTGTCGAGAATTTATTTTCTTTCAATCCATAATCCACACTCATGGGAGCAGCAGTCAAAAATCAAACAATGCATTGTTTTGGGAAATCAGCTGCAAAAGATCTCTTTAGAGTGTTAAAAAACAGAGGTCACTTTAAGGACTAAAGTGAACTAGTCACATGCTATGGTGTCTTGAATTGCCTCATATACATACAAAAACTGGACAATAAACAAAGAAGAGCAAAGAATAACTGAAGACTTTGAATTATGGTGTTGGCAAAGAATATTGAATATACCTTGGATTGTCAGTGAATGAACAAATCTGTTTTGGAAGAGGTACAGACAAAGGTCTCTTTAGAAGCAAAAATGATGAGACTTTGCCTCATATTTTTTGGACATCTTATTAGGAGGGATAAATTACTGGAGAAGGACATTATGTTTGAACTAAAGAGGAAGGCCTTCAACAAGAGAGACTTACACAGTGGCTGCACCAAGGGCTCAAGAAAAGCAACGATTATGAGAATGATGCATGACTGGATAGTGTTTTGTTCTGTTGTACACAGGGTCATCATGAGTCTGAACAGACCTGAAGCTACCTAACAATAACAACAACATTGATATCTAGTGGAATCCTTATCAAATCCCTGGTTAGATGTCTGCTCTTCATTCCTCATTATGGTGTCTCCTGACCCAGATTTAAGCCCTCACTTTTTCAGGGAAACTTTAGAGGAAGGATACATCAGGGGACATTTTAAATGTTATTCTGCACTGTGTGAGGACAGGACTTTGGTTTGGTACTCAAATGACTGGAATTATCATGTGACATTTATTCCTCATAGTGATCACACAATCATTATAGGATATATCTGAGCAAGACTTGAAATCTTCCTTGACCCTATGTAACAAATACGTGCATAGACTTATCTCTCATCTTTGTATGTCTAAACATAAAGGAGACTCTCTCATTTACCACCCTTTTCCATGGAGTCTGTCTATCACAAAACAGTAAGACAAATCAGCAGATAACTCCCACTTAGATCTAATCTTCTTGTTTTTCTGCACCACAGTGTTTTCTCTAACGTTCCCTATACCCTTCACAATTTAGAGGCTCATTGCTTAAACAATACCTACATTATTCAGTCTTTTCCACAATAAAGCTACACAGGAATTCCAGCCAACATGGTACTATAGATAGAAAACCACATTGTTCCTCCATAGCAAAGGTGTCTCTGGAACCCAAAGTGTCGAACAAAGAGATGAAAAACTCAGACCAACACCAAAAGGAATAACAAACTGACAGAGAACGTAGAGTGAGAAGAGATTTGAGAGGAAGCTCCACATGAGTTAACACAGCATAGAGTCACCATCTAGGACTCCTCTTGGATATAGGCAGACAGAGAGTTCAGGAAAGCAGTTTCATGAAAATCCCAGCAGGAGACAAAGAACCCAGTCATCAGCAGTACATGCTTTTCTATGCATCAGAATCTCCCCACTGCTCTACCTCCAAAGCCTCCTGGCTAGATGGGTAGCTTTACTGACTGGGAAGTGCAGTGATCAGGCTGCTTGAATTTGTGTACTCACATAGGAGATTAGATGGCAGGGAGTACAGCATGAAAGCAACTTCAGGGATCTCCCAGCAGGAAACACATCAAGCAGTAATCAGCAGTGTATGCTTTCCTAGTCCTCTCCCTTTCCTCCCATTCCCATGACCTTCTCTGCTTCCCTCCTGCTCCAGTCTCTTGGCCAAGAAGAAACTCCTTAGGGCCTAGACCACTTGGATTCACCCTGCCTATACTGGTTGACTTCCGTTTGTCTGTAGCTGGTGTTGTTTTATTCCTTTTCCTTTGGTTTCTTCAGTGCCTCCTACAACTTCCCCATCATTTCTTTTGAGCACCTAGCTCCATGTGCCATCTTTGTTCTTCCTGAAAGACTATTAAGCACCACTTATCTGGGGAACCACTGCCTGGTCCATCATGCCAGGCTGGTGGAAGCCTTAGGCCAATTTTCTTTTGCTTCATTTTATTTTGTACTGATTTGCTGTGTTTTGTCTATTTGTTTGCTATCTCTTTCTTTTCACGGCCTGGGAGCTCCTTCATTGGGTTATACTGCACAGCTTAGGACCTACTTCCCCAGCTTGAGTGTTGGTGGAACTCCTGGGGACATTTCCTTTTTTATTCCCCCTTTTTTGTTTTCTGCCTTTCTTCATTTCTCAGTCCTTGTCTCCCTCTACTCAACTTCTTTTCTCTGTCTCCTGAATATGTGGTGATGTGGGACATCTTACTTCTTCTAGCTAGGCTATACTGCACAGCTTGGAAGATGTTTCCTTGAAATTTGCAGCTATACAAGTGGAGACCCTAGGAGCCACTCTTTTCTTTCTTGTCTTTTTTCTTTTCTAAATTTTTATCATCATTTTTTAATTTGTACCTTTTTCTGTTCTTTTTCCTTTCCATTTTTCTCCATTCCTGATTTTCTAATCTCTCCACTCCAATAGTAAGCTTCCTTAACCTTACCACTGTCTCTCCTCACCCCTACCCTTGGCTTCTGTTTCTCTCTCTTATCTCCCATACCAATCTTAGCTCACACATCACAACCTTTCCCCTCCCGCCTGGCTACCTGCATTGTGTACTGAACTTCACACCTCTGAGTAGCACAGGCATAGACTATTGGAACCTACCCACCACTGACTTCTAGCCCAACCTGTCTGTCCTGGAATGGGCCATAAACAGCCTATTCCAGTCTCTCCACTTCAACTCAATCTACTCTGCTGTGAGAAGGTAAAATATTATCATGACCACATATGACCAAACAAAGAATGCATAGCTCGTCTACTCTGACAAAACCAAATAAAGCAAAAAAGCAAGACGAAACAAACCAATCTACAATTAATAAATGAAGAAAATAATGACTGAATGCTCCAAAGACATCATATCATATAAAAGTTTGTTAAAAGAAAATAAAAAAGATACTTTCAGTAGACACCCAAAACAAAAATAAAAGACCAGATGATTTTCTAGCAGAATAAAAGGCACTAAAATTGACAGAAAATGTAAACCTCGAATGTTCTTAATGTATCCAAAAGTTGAAACAAATAGGAGGTAGAAATTAGGGAAAAAACAAAAAAGAAAATTCTTGGAAAAGACAGCTAAATTTACAGAAGAATTCAGGAAAATAATACACAAATAAAATGGTAAAATAAATTCACAGCTAAAAAGCACACAAAACAACAATAAGAAATCCAAAGGACAAACAGCAAGATTTCAGAAATGGACAATGTTATAGGACTAAGGAGCTGGTTTAAAATGATGGAAGGCAAGATCAGCAAAACTGAAAACAAACAGTTGGATACAGCTCTGTTTAAGGAAAAATCAGAAAAAAAAGAAAGAAGAAAAATGAAGAAACTCTGAAAATTATGTGTGATACAATCAAAAGCACAAATATGTAAGTGACTGGAGTTCTGTAACAGAGGGCATAAACAGAAAACAGAGAAGATCACCGAAAAACTGCTGACAAAAAAAAATTCCCTGATTTCATGAAAACTGGAAAGTTGACTTTCCAATAAACTCAGTGAACCTCATATAGGATAGATCCTTAAAAAAAATCACCAAGACATATCATAACTACACTTGCTAAAATGAGTGACAGAAAAAAAAAATTCTGAGTGCTTGAGACAAAGTCACATACAGCAGATTAAAAAAATAAGTCTAAATTCTGATTGTTCAGCAGAAACCATGCATGCAAGAAGGCAATAGCATTGCATATATTAAACCTTGAAAGATAAAAAGAAATTGCCAACCAAGAACAATATATCCTACAATATATGATGGTGAAGTTAGAACACTTTCAGATACACAGAAATGAAGGAAACATGTATAAACCAACTAAAAATTATAAGAATTATTAAAGAGAGTCCTTCAATCTGAGAACAAACAACACCAGATCACAGCCTGAATCTAGGACACAGATTGTACAAGCCAGATACCAGCCTGTGAGCAGAATTCTCAAGAAATACCCAAAATGAACAGAATTACAACAGAGAACCAGAGATGTTAACTTGTAAATGATAACAATGTCTAAGCAATGCAAGAAGGAAAAAAACTATGCAGGTATAGAACTTTCTACTGGAGTGGAAGACAAGGCTATACCAAATAATAATAGATTGATTCAAACTGGGAAGACGAAGTAAGTTTTGAGGTAATCATAAAGAAATTAACAAACCTACTCACTAAAATAAAGAAGAAATACATAAAGTCTCAATAAAAACGAAATCTACAAAAAGCAAAACAAATGCTAAAGAAACCCACACACAAAAGGAATTTATCACAGGAGAGTAAAAGGAACAAAGAAATGCCAGCACCACAAAAACAAGCACTACAAAATGACAGCAATAAACTCTCACCTTTCAATAATTATGTGGAATGTAAATTGCCCAAAAGTATCTCCAAACAGGCAGAGAATGACAGAATGGATGACAAAACAGGATCCATAAGTATGTAAACACTTATGCTCATCAAAAGACTGTACCATAAGAGTAAAAATAGAACATACAGACTGGGAGAAATTTTTGGCTATTACAAATCAGATAAAAGTCTAATCTCTAAATTTTACAAGGAAATCCAATACTTCCAAAAAAAAGACAAATTATCCAGTTTAGAAATGGGCAAAAGAAATGAACAGACTTTTCACCAAAGATGATGTTCAAGTGGCCAACAGTTGTGAGAAAATGTTCATGACGTCTAGCCATTCTAAACCATAAACCAAATCAACTACTATGAAGGCAATTCTGACTCATAGTGACCCTAAAGGATGGAGTAGAACGGCCCCATAAAGTTTCCAAGGAGCACCTGGTGGATTGAACTGCCAACCTCTTGGTTAGCAGCTGTAGCACTTAACCACTATACCACCAGTGTTTAGGGAATGTAAATGACTAAAAGTCTTCCAGAGTGTGTCAAAATAATCAACAAGAACAAAATACAGCACAGGGGCAGCAGGTACTTCCTGTTCCTGACCTTTTTGGTAAAAAAAGGAACTAAAGTGTTTTAGTATCTAAAAAAGTACCTAAAAAGCACAGGAAGTTCTACTTGTGCCTTAAAGCTATGACAGATTAATTGGAAATGTAAATCAATGCAGGTGATCAGTATCTGAAAAACTGTCACACTTTATAACCACACAGCTACTCAAGTGACTCTTAAATGCTTTGTGTTAGTAGCAGCTAGTTCACTAATTTTTATACTGGCATAATCATGATTATTTTCAATACAGTATTTATGTAGATTTAGACCTATAAGTTTCACTCTTTTTAAGAAGAAATATAGATATCTATGAAAAATTTAATGCTACTAATTCCTATACTGACAGTCCAAAGCATTATATATGTAAATTCTGGAATGAGTATTATTGAAACCTACTTAGAAACACACACATTATTGGACAAGATGACAGATACATGGATAGAAATCTTTAAATGGCATTGTTTTTGTTAATTAAAATTTTAGAATTGCATAAAAATTCAATAAAAGGCAGTGCTTCACGAAACCAGTATGTTAGGTGAGTTATGTCCGCAAATGGAAGTCACAACCAAGCAGCTGACATAGTTTCTTAATGAATGTGGCTATCATTACATACTCTGGACATGTTATCAGGAGGTATCAATCCCTGGAAAAGAAAATCATGCTTGGCAAAGTAGACAGCTAAAAATAGGATGACCGTCAGTAAGATGGACTGACATAGTGACTGCAAAAGGGGCCTAACATAAAAATGGTTGTGGGCATGGTACAAGATGGTAGTTCATTCCGTTGTGCGTAGGGCTGTTATGAGTTGGAACTGACTTGACGGCACCTAACTACAATAACATCATTTCTTTACCACTTTTAAATTGGCTTGACATGTGCGATTTCTGTTTTGTAGATGGGGAGATGAGATAAGAAGTGTTCCAGTGTTTGAATGACAAAGTTGCTATGTGACACAGCTGGTGAGCTTAGGTCTTGTGATTCCAGAGTCTTTATGGTTATTACCTACCAAGCTACACAGCATCTTCAGTTAAGTTAGAAATTTTCTCTTAAGTAGAACAAACTAAAGCACTTTAGATAACTGACTGTAATCATTATTTGAATTTGGTAAGATTCCTTTTTTTTTATTGGCAGGAGTCAGTAATAACTGAATATTTGTATGCCAGGCTTAGAGGGTCAGAGGAAGACCTTGATCAGATAGATTGACAGACACAGTGGCTGAAACAATGGATTGAAGTATAACAGTTGTGAAAGCTGTTTCATTCTATTGTACATAAGGTCACTACGGATCAGAACCAACTGCTGCCGGCACTCAACAATGACAGTATTAAATGCATATTGCTTTGGAAAAAATATATACCTCCCTGGTTAGACTATAGTACAGCTAAAATTTCTGAAATATAGCACAGGCACTAGCAGATACAGTTGAAAAGAAATATTTTCGCACCTCAGCCAGAATATTAGGACGGCAAACCCTTATGGGACAGACTTAACAGTCCTGACCCTATCCCAGGCATATCGGTATAATGAAACCTCAGCAGTAGCAACGGCAGCAGTTCATTCTCTTTTCTCATGCCACTTTGCTTTGAGACAGAACCAACTTCAAGGAGTATAAAACAGTAAGGAAACTCTGGTGGTATAGTGCTATATAGTGGTATATAGCAGTTAAGTGCTACAGCTGTTATATAGAAAGTCAGTGGTTCAAACCCGCCAGGCACTCCTTGGAAACTCTTATCAAGCTGTTCCCCTCTATTGGGTTGCTATGAGATGGAATCGACTAGACAGCAGTGGTTTTTTGTTTTTTGGGTTTTTTTTTTTTATATGGTAGTATAGTGAAACTGAAACCTAAGCTTTTAAGCCAGAGAAGTGGGAAAAGGACCCTTAAATATTTACATGAGATGCTGATCTAACTACAGAGCTTCCAGTTTGTAGAACTGATTGGATCAACATAGCAGGTGTTCTGAGAACCGAACTATGGAGTAGACTGGCCTCTGGGTGGTATACACAAGAAAAGACCAAAATATCTCTGCGAGGGCTTAGAAAGTTAGATTGACTTTGGACCACTAGACCACGGAAGACACAACAGGACTACTAGTCTCAACCTAAACAGAGTTGTAATCAGCTAAAACAAGAGTTTAAAAAAAAAGAAGAAAAAAAAAAACTATAGTTGGAAAGGATCTAGTGTCTGATAAAATAATATTCAAAATTTTCAGGATATAATTCAAAATTATTTGACACATACCCACCCAACCCATTGCCGTCAATACAGTTATAGGAAAATCTCGCAAACTCACAGGGAAAAGGTAATAAACAGATGTCAAAGACAAGATTATCCAGATGCTAGAATTATGCGACAAAAAATTCAAAGCAGCTATCATAACTATGCTCCTTGAAATAAGAATTGACACTTCAAACAAGGGTAAAGATAAATGTCCTCAGCAAAGAAATAGAAGCTGTAAAAAAGAATCACTCAGCAAACTAGAAACTGAAGGGTACTTTCTTAACCCGAAAAAGACCATCTATAAAACTCCTACAGATAACTTTATACTTTACGAGGAAATTCCAGATGTTTTTCTCCTCAGATATGCTATGCTAAGTGAAAGAAGCTGACCTCATAATACTGTCTGAGTCAATTCACATGACATTCAAGAAGAAGGAAAGTGACATTGGTGGAGAACAGATCAGCATTTGCCAGGCACTAGGGGTAAGGGAGTATTTGGCTACAAAGGGGCAGCAAGAGTGAAACTTGAGGAGTAATGGAATTCAGAAACCCTGGTGGCTAGTGGTTATGTGCCTCAGCTGCTAACCAAAAGGTTGACAGCTCACATCTGCCGGGAGCTCCTTGGAAACTGTGTGGGGCTGTTCTACTTTGTTCTACAGGGTCAAAGGGAATTGGAGTCAAGTCAACGGCACTGATTTCTTTGATCGGTTTGGGATTCTGCTGTATCTGTACTGTGTTGGTAGATACAAAAATCCATTCACATGTTAAATCTTTAGACTTGTATCCCGAAATTTAGCTTTATCGTTTATGTTTTTTTCAAATGTAAACAGATATAAACGTACATATATATATATTATATACATATATGTTTACCTGAAGTATAACATCCAATATGCTAGGAAGATCAAGCACTTTTTTGTTACAGTTGCAATGAAATGCTATTGTTTGCATTTTATCTTAAAAAAAATACAGATTTTCTGTAAGATACTAAGATAGTCTTCTTAGAGATGAAATTTTAAAAAGCTGGATTTTCACACTTGCTTGGCTTGATCTGAAGAACATTCATCCAGGAAAGTTTAATGCAGCACATCAAAACAATAAAAATCAACTGATTGTAGAGAAGAAAAGCAAAAGTTGATACTGGAAATAATGGACAGGGTGTGAAACATATCTACTCTAAGGAGTCATACATAAAGGAAAGAGCTAGACCTCATCATGAAGTGTAACGTGAGAGATAGGTAGGACAAGTCCTTTTGAATCGAGTCCATGAAAATTTAAGAAGCCAGCAATTCAGTTAATATCCTGCATAGAACAGAACCCAATGCTAAACAGAAATTAGATAAGCCCGCTCTTACTTCAGAGGCACATTATTAGCATTGATGTAAACTGTGTCCTTTCACTGTGCTTATTCAATCTGCATGCTGAGCAACTACCTAGAAGTTGAACTATTTGAAGAAGAATGTGACATGAGGATTGGAGATGTGCGGTAACACAACCTTGCTTGCTCAAAGCAAAGATAACTGGAAGCACTTGCTGATGAAGATCAAAGACTACAGCCTTCAGTATGGGTTACATAAAGAAAACAAGCATTTTCACAACTGGACCAATAAGCAATATCATTATATATGGAGAAAAGATTGACGTTTTCAAAGATATAATTTTACTTGGATCTAAAATCAACAGTTGTGGAAGCAGCAGTCAAGCAATCCAAGGGTTATTGCGTTGGGCAAGCCTGCTGCAAAAAATCCCTTTCTTTATAGTGTGAGAAAGCAAAGGCAGCCCTGTGAGGAACAAAGTTCACCTAACCAAAGCTATGGCATTTTCCATTGCCTCATATTCAAAGAAAGCTAGACAATGAGTAAGGAAGACTGAAAAAGAATTATTGACTTTGAATTACAGTATTAGGGATGAGTACTGAATATACCATGAACTGCCAGAAAAACAAACCAACCTGCCTTGGAAGAAGTACAGCCAAAGTGCTCCTTGGAAGCAAGGATAGTAAGACTTTGCCTCATGTATTTGGGATGTGTTACTTAGATGGACCAGTCCTTGGAGAAGAAGGTCATGCTTTACAAAGTGGGGGCGGGGCTGGGGGAGCACTTTTTTTTTTTTCAGTCAACTCCCATTCATAGAAACCCTACAGTTTCAGCCAAAAAAGAGGAAGACCCACAAGCAAATGACACAGTGCTGCAGCAATGGGCTTAAACACAACAAGCATTGTGAGGACGGTGCAGGACCAGGCAGTGTTTCCTTCCTTTGTATGTAGGATCACTGTGAGCCAACGGTGACTTGACGTCACCGAACAATTACAACCTAGTCTGGGAATCTTCTTCAACGGTTGCAGTCATTGAGCTACATAGGAGAAATCATCTATTGTTTACTTTTAGTTATAAACCTAAATAACCAAATTGCTGCTGAGTTGATTCCAACTCCTGGTGACCCTGTAGTACAAAGTAGAACTGCCCCATAATGTACCCAAGCAGTGGCTGGGGGATTCAAAATGTTGAGTTTTTGGTTAGCAGTTGAAGCACTTAATCGAAACAATTCTATCAATATCTTGTCAAAACAAAGAACAGAATGAGCAATCTAAAACACAAATCATAAAGACCTTTTAGGGGTTTCTGTGTCATTTGCTTACTTTTGGAACCCCGGTAGCATAGTGCTTAAAAATTCAGCTGCTAACTAAAAGGTGGGCAGTTCAAGTTCATCAGCTGCTCATTGGAAACCCTCTGGGGCTGTTCTGCTCTTTCCTGTAGGTTTGCTATGAGTTGGAATTGATTCCATGGCAAGGGTCTTGCTTTTTTTTTTATTTTTTTGGTTTTGCTTATCTTGCACATAACGTTATGTTTTTTTCCATTCATAGGACAGTAACCAATTAAAATCAGATGTCTTATTTTAAAAGATTAATTTTGAAATTATGATCTAAAGTATTATTTCTGTTTTCTAAGGCCTGAAAAAGTTTTAACTGTTCAGTGGAGTGCCAAGTATTAGCATGTGATAAGAAACTGAGATTAAGTTCATAGATGAAAGCAAATAGAAGTAGTAATAGAACGGAAGAGAATTTTTGTTTGTTTGTTTTTAATTTGGGGTCCTTATATACCTCACTCAGTTGTCCCCTAAAAACATTATCCTAGAAGATTTGTCTGGGTGAAATAATTTATTTAGTGGGAGTTTTTAATCCATGTCAGAGTCTGATTGCAACTGGATCTCAGTTTCCCTAGGTCAAGATTTACAGAATATCTTGGGCTTCATCTTAATCTCTGTAGACTCTTGAGTTTTTGAACCAGTCTAATTTCTTAATGCATTGTTTTCCTTTCCGTGACCCCACATCAACATATATCCTACATTCAAATACCAGGCCATTCTGGGAAAATCAACAACTGGAAATTTAAATACGCTTATGTATTCAAAAACTTGTAGAATGCCCTGTGTAAACCCTAGAAATTCAGACCTATACAGGTGATTATGATTTGCATGCATGATGATAGGACAAGGACCACCCTTTCAAGATTTCAAACACATGCATACTTGAGACAACAAACCTGTTTGTGTTCCAGAATCTCTGTTCACATTTTCCTAAAATTCCTTATTCAATGTTACAAATATTTTCATGTTCTGAGGGAAATGAAATCTTTATTTAAAGGTGACATCAATTCTTACCTCTTTTCTCCAAACTGAATTTCGGGTTTATGGCTACAACTCACACACAGGACAATAGCGTGATGATTTACTAGGATACTTAAGACTGACTCTCAGTTTTCTCAATAAAGATGATTGCAGCATTCTCAGATGCAATAATTAGAGGCTGTATTTTCTCATTGTGACTACTTTGGCAGAAATTTCACATAATTGTGATCCATCTAAGCATACTGGAACTTTTTAGGTAGTCTTTGCTTTTACAGATTGCTTTCAGAATGAATAATAGTCAAACGAATCGAGCCTCATGGAACCTGCTTTTGGACAAAATCCACTGTTAGCCCTTAAAAAAAGTAAGATATAACTCAAAGTTTAACTTTGAAAATGAAATACTTTGGCAGTAGATTTCTAATTGATTTTCCTACCCCCAGCTGCAAATCTTATGGATGCAAAGTCAGGAAAATAGATACTTGGGACAATGAGCATTCTCTGCCGTGACCAGTCATCAGTCTCCTAGTTTTCTAAATGCTGACAGTTCCTACTCGCTGATGTTAGCTCAGTATACTCTTTATCATTATAAGTTTAAACACGAATTTAAATATTTATTTACCATTATTACTTTTAAAAAAATTTAGAGGAAACAATGATACTCATAATTTGGGTTTTTCAGTAGAAAAATGGTATAAAATTTAATAAAGAAACACACAAGTTCTTAAATAAAAAAATAGATCACATGGTCGTGACTCTCAGGAATATATTTTTTTCCAAATTTTGTGATATCCATGACACGAAATTTATCCTTGTAACCATCTTAAAGGTGTACAACTCAATGGCATTTAGTGCATTCACAGGATTGTGCTTTCAGAATATTTTCCTCATTCCAAAAGGAATCCCTGGGCCCATGAAGCAATTATTTTCCACTCCCTTCTCCATTAAGCCACTGGAACTTGTTTCTGTCCCTGTAGATTTTCCCATTTTAAGTATTTTATATAAACAGAATCATGCAATATGTGGTCTTATGTGTCCGGTTTATTTCACTTGGCATAATTTTCATTAATGCTGTAACTTTTCTTTCTATGGCTAAATGATATTTTATAATACAGATCTACCACATTGTATTTATCCATTCATCACTGGTGACCTTCACGTATTTATTATGAATAACATCACTGTAAACATTTGTTTACGTATTTTTATTTATTTGAATACCTAAGTTCAATTCATTGGATACATACACCTAGCAGGGTAAGTGTTGGACCCATGTAATAATTCAATTTTTAATGAGTGAGGAACTACCAAAAAATAAAATGGCTATACCAGTTTACATTCCTACAGTGACATGAGGTCTCTAATTTTCACATGCTCATCAACATTTATTATTTTCCTTATTTTTTAAATTACAGTGACATTAAAAAGAAGCCACTACTCCCTTTTACTATAGCTACCTTAATAGAAAACAGACAAACAAAAAATTCTGGTGAAGTCTATTCCAACTATAGCCACGCTAGCAGATGGTCAGAGACAAAGAGGAAGACCTTCGAACAGGTGGCTTGACACAAGGGGCTGCAGCAGTGGGCTCAAAAATAACAATGATTATGAAGGTGTCACAAGACTCAACAGTGCTTCCTTCTGTTACGGAGTCTCTATGAGTCAGAACTGGCTTGATGGCATCTAACTACTAACAACAGGTGCTCTCATGGATGTGATTCAGTGTCTCACTGTGCTTTTAATGTGAACAATGTATTTTTAACATTGTATTTACTTATTTTGGAGGGAAATGGTGTAAGGTTCATTTCACAGCTTTGAGTTCTTTTATTTATACACAAAAACTGGCTTTAGGAATATTAGAAAAGAGACTACAGAAGAAAGTGTTTGATTTAAAAATATGGCAGAGTAACAAACGAATGCAGTGATTTAAACCAAATTCAGTCCTTATGTATAAGCTATGTATGCATCACTCTCTAGTGTTTACCCATTATTAAAATAGTATTCTCAATGTATTGTCAATGAATTATTTACAACTATAAAAATAAGTGAGATAAACTTTTAGTTCTTTGAGTTTCCAAACTTTGATATTAAGCATTTGCCCTTTCAGCCTGCTAATACAGTGGTCTATTCTCCTGTAAAAAAGAAAAGAAAAGAAAGAAAGAAAAAGAAAAAAATTCTTGCCTGTAGAGTTTATATTTTGGCAACAAGTTATAATATTTGGAAAACTTAACCAATAGTTTACATTCTTTTTCTAAGAGATCCAAGGTTTATCTTACTTAAGTAGAGATACACGCAATCTTTTACAAATCAAAAAGAAGTACTGACCTAAATGAACTGGCTCTGATAAATGGATTATAAACAGTGTCATGGTAAGCACATTTATGCATCAAATTCAGATTCTGTCTACCCTGAAAAAGTGAAGCTAAAATCCTAGTACTTTCCCTTAATTTAAGTACACAGCTTAAACTTTAAGCTGTGACGCTAGTGGGTCCGAGTGAGCTTATCTCGAAAGGCCTTTATTGATGTGCTTAAAAGAGAGTCTGTGTGTCTTCAATGTCAGTGTAAGTCTTGTCTGTGGAAATTTAAAAGTAGCAGTTCATAGAGTGAACAGTTGCACTAATGATTTAGCGGTTTCTAAAAGACATTATCTTATATAGCATGAGGCCATGTTTTGCCCTGCCTGGTAAATGTGGAAGTTAGGGTACAATTCATCAAAGAGCCCTAGACATGCTATTATTCAGCCACACATCTGGAGCCCATAAAGATTTGTGCTTTGCCTGGGAAGAAGATAACATTAAAATTTGCTCTGTGACCTAGCTATTCAAAATGAAACAGTTACACTTAGACCCTCTTTCCAAACCTTTTCTTTCCTTGTTTAGTGCAGTCACATGTGGAATGATGGCAAATCTAATAAGACTGGATTTTGACTTGTCCCTGGTTTTATAACTAAATACTTGAAAAACAAACAAACAAACATGAATCTGGACAAAGGAATCAGTAATGAATTCCACCAAAGATAAGCAATTCAGCGAGGTAAAGGGCAAAATAATAAGAGGTTATATTCAAACAGAAATAAGTACAAAAGTCAGTGCATAAAAATGACTCAAATGTAGACTACTGTTATGTAACAAATTAAAGCTCAAGTGCATAATGTACATTTTGGTTCTTGTTTAATTTTATTTTATAGTAGAATGCAGCTGAAAGTTCATATGCTCCTTTATCATAAAGCTACTTAAATAATGTAGTATATACTCTGTTTCAGTATCATTTTCATGTAACAGTGTTTGTCTTGTGTTGCTCTCAGAGTAAAGGGTAGTAAACCTCTACAGATTTAACAATACATTAGAAAAAAATCTGTTTAAAATGTTTCATTGTATTTTAGCTATTAGCCTTCAGTGACTCATAGGCTGAAGGAATCTGGGAAACTCACTATCTAGGGGCTTATGTTCACCTTTGATGTCAAAACTTCATCTGACCTCTTCACTGTAGTGTCTGATAGTCTTGCATGGTGGTCATCTTTCTTTTAATCTCTTCCAAAATACACATAGATGGGACATTTTTTATTTTGTGCTTTCAGTATTTAATTAGCTGTGGACTTCAGATGTGTGCATGTCTAGAGCATTGTAACTAAATGCAGCTGCCTCTTTGGGAATTATGACATATTCTTGTTGTTAGGAGCCAAGAGGAGTGGCTGCAAAGTAAATGAGTGGCTTGAGGGAGAAATCAGAAAAGAAAAAAACAGAAAGCCTTTCTTCTGACAACAGAAGAAAGAAATGACCAAATCCTTGGTCAGTTTTCACTCCAGTTTGAGCCAACTTGCCACATGTTTAAACAAAATTGTTAAGACTAAAACTTACTTAATTCCAAGGACAATGACAACTGTAAAAACTCAAAATAATCTTCTTTCAGTGCAATTAACTCTGTATGGAATTTAGTACAGCATACCAAGCAGATAGTTCTTATTTTTCTAGTGTTTTGGGGGAAGGTGATATGCTACGTGAATGGATTTTCCAAGTAACCAAAATTCACTATTTAAAACACACGAACTTTTCATCATTTTATGTATCTTTGACTCTGAAAATCTTCCTGAAATGCATTATTCCCTGTGTTATTAAACAAACAATATAAGTAACATTAAAGTGTATTTTTCTAAATTGTGTTGTTAACCATATTAGATAATTTAATAATAATAATAAAAGCTGTCATTCGTCGGGGCCTGCCTTGTGCCAGGGATTCTACATGCTTTCCAAGGATTACGCCCATTAAATGTTACAAGATTTCCAAGGAGTAGAAGAGACCTTGCCTGAGGTCATATCCTGAGGAGTGCCAATTTGGGTAAGTATGACCCCAGAACCTACCTTACTGACCACTAAACATTACATAGTTTTGTTTTTGGTTTGTTTGTTTGTTTTCCTAGAGTAGTTCTTTCTCTTCTGCCTCTGGCAACGATTCACCATCTCCCCCCTCAGCTATCTCTAAATCTCTGTTGTCTCCTCACTCTTCCAGTTGCTTTGCTGTGAATACTCTGCAGGGAATACCAGTGAGTATCTAAGAGGAGCTATTATAGATATCATCTACAGTCTGAAAGGCACAATAAATCTTTAGTTGGGGTCATTATGAAAGCTTTCTCTGAAATTTAGATAGTATATTTATGATAACGTGTTCCTCAGAACAGTGTTTAGAAGTCTGAAACTGATTGTCTTCGTGTGTCTCACCAGTGAAAAGAGAGCCAAAATTTATTTATTTCAAGCAATTGACTGGTGCAGTTGTGGGGCTGGCAAAGGCAATGTCAGTAGATGAGGCAACAGACTGCGAACTTCGGCCGTCTTGTGTTTGAAATCCACACGTCACGTGATGGGCAGGAAATTCTGACATGATGTCTATGTAAAATCGTCTTGAAGAAAAATCCCTCTGCCTCGAGCAATTTCAGTTTTTGCTCTTAAGGCCTTCAGTGAGGCCTACCCACCTTATGGAGAGTTTGTTGGGTTTATTTTTGCTTTTGTTTTCTTTTCCTCTTAAGTTCAACTGAATTGAGTGTTAGTCGTTTGTCACTTACTCCAGAGCAATATCTAGACTGTTGTTTGACTGGGTTGCACACACAAGTTGTCTTAAATGCAGTCGCCAGATGGCAAGCAATCACCAGAGTACTGGGGTGAGATTTCTATCCGGTAGTACCCACCATTCCGTGGGTGTTATGTCTGTTTATCCTGATTCAGTCTTCCGCACGAGACATGCACATGATGCTGGCAACAGTGAATACTCACAGACAGCAGTCAGTGTGCAGTATGAAAAGTTCCACCATCTGTAGTCCTCCCCGGCTTAAAGCTGCCTTGGCAAGATGGAAAACTTCACTAGTGCACCTTCTCTTCATGGACGAAAAACCCCAAGACTTTCCACCACCTGGGTTTATATTCCAAGTGTTGTGTATTTCACTGCACACAGTGCAATGAAAATTTTCCCACCTGATCAGCTGAAAAAGGGAGAGGACTTGTCGGACATGAGAAACTGGCCCATATTTGCTAGCTAGGACTAGTAACTGTTCGTCCCAAATGCTTATTTAGTGAAACTATTAGGCTTTGGGTAAACCCTGGTGACAAAATGGTTAAGAGCTATGACTGTTAACCAAAAGGTCAGCAGTTTAAAACCACCAGGTGCTCCTCAGAAACCCTATGGAGAGGTTCTCCTCTGTCTGACTGGGTCACTGTGAGTCAGAATTAGCCCGGTGGCAAAAGGCTTTTGGTGTTGTTAGGCTTCAGAAGGAGAGGTGTAATGTTTTGTTCCAAAGCCAAAAGATGCTAACAGTGGAAAGACTGCCGTTCGGGCCATCTGAAGGACACCTCCTGTCAACTGGACACTGATGGAACAACTTGGCACTGTAGACCAATCAAGATGACACACAAAATTAACCATCTTTATTTCTGCTATTAAACTGTGCAATCCAATCATTTTGTGAGGAAGTCATTTTTTTTTCCTGTTTCAGGAAATTCAATAATATGTAACATTTATCTCTTACATAATTTCCATTTCTACTATGGCACATGCTGAGAACTTTTTAACAGTAAGGTTGTATGTTATGTGGATCTAAAACAATATAAATTGAAGAATTTAAAATACAAAACAATATATGTAAGCATTTATATTTTAGATGTAGCATTTGATTGATATCCTTGAGTGTTTTATCTCAGAAAATGTACAAGCAAACTAGATTTGCCTATTATGAATCGATGCTGCTTTACATATGATAAACTCAAATTTTTTAAAAGTGGGTATTAAAATGTTGTAAAATACAGAAAATTGGTGAAAACAGAATTACACAAATTTCAAACTTGTGGATATGTCTTCAGTTTTTTTTAGTGAGCTAATATATGATAAAATATATTTCAGTGGAAATTTGAGAAAACAAGATGATGCAAAGCTTTTATTAATGCATTACTCCATATGGAAATAAAAAAATAATTTTAAACAATGCTTTGGATGACTTCTGTTAAAGCTCTCTCTATGAATACAAGTAAAATCACTAACTGATGTTTTATAGTTTACTAGTTACTATTTATGTAGCTTACATACAACTCAAAACAACTGCCATCAAGTCAATTCTGACTCATAGTGACACTATAGGACAGGGTAGAACTGCTCCATAGTTTCCAAGGAGCACCTGGAGAATCTGAACTGATGACATTTTGGTTAGCAGCCGAAGCACTTAACCACTAAGCCACTAGGGTCTTTGTTTACATACAAGAGATATAGAGCTCCTTCATGTGTTTAATATCATCTTAATACAAGTATAGCTTATAAGATTATAATTTTACTCTTAAATTTAAAAAAAAGCCATTAAACATTGAAAGCACTTTGTAATTTTGTTTCTGTGTCTTATATTCATTTCTAGTTCAATTGAATAATTTATATGGAAACAATTTTAATTACTGTGAACATAGTATTACAACTATGAACAAATTTTTCTTTTTTATTATCTTTACATCAGAAACAAAAATGATTCTAAAGTTTCCGGAAGTATACAACAAACATCTATTCTGGTTAAAACTGTGTTGGAGAAGTGAGAAACAAATTATTTTTAACATATTATATAGCATATACATTTAAATATGATAATTATCAGGTAGGCAGATGACATGGGTGAAGATATTCAATTGTGTCAATTTTTATTGAAAAATTTACTTATGCATTATGAGATTTCTTTATGCACACAGTCCATTTATTTATTGGTAAGTCAATGAATGTTTATGTAAGTTTAACTGTCACAACACAGCAAAAAGTTGTAAGATGCAAAATATTGAAGCTAAGACCAAAAGTGGAAACTATTATAACATAGAGAACAGAGCTAAATTTCAAAGGACTGGAGGTTTGCCAAGAAACCTTTGAAAGTACTAGACTATGACATAAGCTCCCACTTACAGACAGACTCATGTGAGAGAGAGGAAGAAAAAGAGAGAGAAGAAAAGAAGGAAGGAAGGAAGGAGGGGAGGGAGGAGGGAGGGAGAAAAGCCCAGTGAATGATACTTGCAGAAAGAAGCTGTCTTGCACAGAAGCAAAACTAGAAAGAAGGGTAGGCCGCGGTATTAGTCTCCACTTGGAAGTAAGCAGGTGAAAGAAGGGGAAACCCAATGGTGTCTGTTCCTTAATATTTCTGAAACATGACTTCAATTTATTTTCATTAACACCTCATTAAACGTTTTCGTATTTTCTAGATTGTTGATTTTGTCACTCCAAAGTACTAATCTTTGATGGTAGACCTAGCCATCCCAGAAATCTCAGTTTTTACACATAAAATTATTATAAAAAGCAGTTCCTAATAGGAATAATTTTCAAACATAATAAATGTAAATTTTTATGTGGACAGATTTCACTATTATCTTGGTTCCCAGTGCATCTCAGAACTCAAGTATAGTCATTACACATCAAGTCCTCAGTAAGTATTGTTAATATTACCACATTTAGCATATGTTTTATCATAATATAGAATAGGTAAGCCATCTGTTTAATACAATGACAGTCTCCCAATACAAATATCGTACTATCTTGCTGCCTAGAAAATTATCTTAAATACTATAGCTTAAAACAAAATTTATTTAATTCATGATTCTATACTTCACTGATTTCAGTGAGGCTCGGTTAGGTAGTTGTACTGACGTTGGCCAGGTTCAACTGGTTTGGGGTAAGATGTCTTCTACACTTTTAACAAGTTACCAGGTCAGTTAAGGGCTGGCTAGTTAAAAATAGTTAGATAGTACAAAGTATAGCTTGGAAAAAGCAATGATTTTTGGCTATCTTTGGTTACCTAACACAACATATATTAATATATCATAAACTTAATCATCACTTGGGGCATTTTTTTCTCAAGCCCTGCCTTCCTGTATCAACTAGACTGATTTCCAGGTGTTTAACCTTTCTGGGGACTTGTTGACAACCCTACTGATATTTAACTAAGGCAATCTTGTATTTTAGGGAATGATATCTACAGCCTATGACTGAATCTGGACCACTATCTGATTTTATGAATAAAGTTTTATTGGAACATGGCCATATTCATTCATTAGATATTTTCTCTCATTCCTTTCACACTGCTATGGCAGATTTGGATAGATGGACAGAACATATGTCCCAAAATATAGGCACACCTCGCTTTACTGCACTTCTACTCATTGTGTTTTGCAGATACTGCCTTTGTTACAAATAGAAAGTTTGTGGCAGCCCTATGTTGAGCAAGTCTACTGGTGACAATTTTCCAACAATATGTGCTCATCTTGTGACTCTCTACCACATTTTGGTAATTTTCACAGTATTTCAGATTTTTTCATTACTATTATATCTGTTATGGTGATCTATGAACACTGATCTTTGATGTTACTGTTGTAATTGTTTTGGGGCACCGTGAACTGGGCTCAATAAGAGCTAAGTTCATCAGTAAATACTGTGTTCTGACTGATCCAATGACTGACAGTTCCAGTCCCACCACCATCCCCACCTCTCTCCCTCTCCTGGAACCTTTCCTTTCTCGGAGACAAGATAGTATCGAAATGAGGTCAGTTAGTAACCCTACAATAGCCACTAAGTGTTGCAGTGAAAGGAAGTGTCATACACCTGTCATTTTAAATCTAAAGCTAGAAACGATTAAGCTTAGTAAAGAAGGAATGTCAAAAGATGAGACAGACTGTAAGCTAGACCTCTTGTACCAAACAGTAAGCCAAGTTGTCAGTTAAAAAAGAAAAGTTCTTGAAAGAGGTTATAAGTGCTACTCCAGCGAACACATGAATAATAAGAAAGCAAAAGAGCCTTACTGCTGAGCAGGATTTAGTGGCATGGATAGAAGATTAAACCATCCACAACATTACTTTAGCAACTATTAATCCAGAGCAAGACAATAACCTAATTCTCTTCAATCTTATGAAGGCTGAGAGAGACAAGGAAACTGCAGAAGAAAAGTCTGATGCTAGCAGAGCTTGCTTTTTTGAGTTTAAGAAGCTGTCTCTAAAACGTAAAAGTGCTAGAAGCAGCAGTAATCATGGTTATAGAAGCGACGGCGGGTTATCCAGAAGATCTAGTGAACGTGGCTGCTCTAAACAACAAGTTTTCAGTGTAGATGAAACAGCCTAATAGTAGAAGAAGATGCCATTGAGGACTTTCATTTTGAGAGGAGAAGTCAATGCTTAGACTCAAAATTTCAAAGAACAGGCAGGCACTCTTGTTAGGTGATTTTAACTTGAATCTGATGCTCATTTACCATTTTGAAAACACCAGGGCCCTTAAGAATTACGCTAAGTTGATTCTGCCTCTGCTCTCTGAATAGAACAGCAAAGCCTGGATGACAGCACATCTGCTTGCAACATGGTTCATTGAATATTGTAAGTCCACTGTTGAGACCTATTACTCGTAAAAAAAAAAAAAGAGATTCTTTTCAAAACGGTCACTGGTCATTGACAATGCATATGGTCACCCCAGAACTCTGGTGGAAGTACACAGGGAGCTTAATGTGGTTTTCATGCCTGCTGACACAACATCATTTCTGTAGCCCATGGATCACACAGTAATTTTTACTTTCAAGACTTACTATTTAAGAAAAATGTTTTATAAGGCTATTGATGACATAGGTAGGGATTCTTCTGATGGATCTTGTCAAAGAAAAGCTACTTTCTAAAGCTATCACTTCTTTCAGTTTCCACTTAACCTAGGACTTAAGCTAAGAGAACAGCCTATATCTATAGCACTGCAGGGCTTGTTCATGGCAAAAGAAAGAAAAAAAAGACTTAAAGCTGACTCATGTATGACACATGCCACTTCCATAAAGAGTTAATAGGCCAAACTCATTCACTGGCAAAAACTGTATTTAACAGCGCACGGATAAATAAGCCTCTGGCAGGGAGGAAAAGAAAACATTTATGAAAATAATCCATTAATTTCCCCCTTTTCCTCTAATGTCTTTGTTCTCTGTATGAAATTCTTGGCCTTAATTTCCCTGATGATCTTTTTTGCTGTATGTTCTAGTATTTGACTTTGACTTTACCTTTCATAGAATTAATTTAGTCTTCAAAGTATTTGTTTTATCATTTAATCTTTGTATCGAGTTTAACATTTTCGTTTCCAAGTACTTGCTTTCTTGATTTTTCCAGTTTATAACAGTTCAGTTACAGTTCAGGGATGTTGTATTCCTTTGAATCTACTATAGGTATAGTGTTAAATTTTAAAATCTCTACATAATTTACTTGTTATATTTATGTTGTCTTTGAGCAAACAGTTGCTTCTCCTGATCATTTCCTTGCTTGGTCTTGACTTTTCTTAAACACTGTTGAGATTTGATGTTCGTTCATATTTACTAATGAAAGACTATTTTGTCATAATAGCTAGATGATGTCAGCCTACTCTGTAGTCCACATAGGCATCAGATTTCTGTCTTAAATATGAAAATAAACAAAGCCACTGCCATTGAGTCAATTCCAATTCATAGTGACCCTATAAGACAGAGTAGAACTGTTGCAGAGAGTTTCCAAGGAGCACCCGCTGGTTAGCAGCAGTAGTGTTTAACCAGGGCCTCCTAAATATAAAAGGTACTGTGAAATCTGTATTCCTGTGTGGGGAACAATGATAGGCAAAATTTAAGTATCAGATGACGCATGAAGATTATTTTTCTCAACTATTACAATGAAAAACATTCTGGGAAGAGAACACTTCTGTGTAATTTTTTTCCTTCCTTGTGTCTTTGGACAAGATATGTTTTCAGTTTATCAAAGATTCTTCCAAACTCCTAATTAATGAAGAAATAGAAAAGCAACTGAACTTTCTTAAGGAAGAAACAAATAGGAAAGTCTTTGTACTTTAGATTGGAAAACTCAACTCAGCAGTAGTTGGATGAAAATATTAAAAGTACCCAACTTCTTTACTGATACTATACAATTAAGTGACTAAGCAAAGAGCCTTGGTCATCCTACCAGAACAACATGCTCATTTATGGGGCCACAAGAAAAACCTGTGTCACACTTTCCTTGGAATGATAATTCTACCAGGGCTTGAGCCCAGTCATTTAGATTCAAAGTGGTAAATAAATGATGACTTCCTGGCTCTTCTGACCCTAAACCACCTATGTATTTACTTTTCTTCTTATGTTTAGCATTTAAATATCAACTTACTAGCATTAACAGCCTTGTGGGGAAACAAGAATCAGTGATGGTTTGGGTTCACAGAGTGTAAAGAGGCCATAAGACTGTGAACAACGCAATTTCTCAAGGTAATTAAGATAATGAAAAACCAACGCGCAGAAGTAGAAAAATGTCCTTTGCTGCATGGCTGTGGTTTTGTCTTACATGGGTTACTTTTGCAGTTCTGACTCAGAGTCATGTACTTCTCAAGTTCTTTTTTCAAAGGAGATTATCCGATTTTTCACTGTTATATACCAGAATGAACCACGAGTGGTTCATTCCAGCAGTACATGGCTCCACTCCACTACTGGGTTATGAGTCTGTGTTTCTCCAAACTATGCTTTCTTCTATGATGTTATGACAGTTTTATCTAATTTCTTCAGAGCTTCACACACTAGTGATTTGAATAAGTGTCTGGAATTAATAGGGATTTAATATATTTCATTGACTGAATGAAGGAATAAACAGCCCAAATCAAGTAGCTATTTGTATATCTGGTGGTAAGCATTTCTCCAAGTGTGCAATTTTCATAAGTACTGAATCATAAGTAAAACCATCTCAAGATCAGTGGCTAAACTCTTTGATGGCGAAGGCTTCCTGTCATACCGTTTTAATTATAGTGATTCTGCTCCAACTTCCCTGAAGTATTTATGCCAGGATTTTGGTAGATTCACAATTTGTTGCATTTTAGGAATTAGATTTCACCTTCTTTATATAGTTCATATTGGGTCTCTCCTTCCCTTGTTTATAATTGTCAAGTAAACAAATCTTGTTTCGCATTGTAATGTTAAGATAGTTAATGACTTGAATTGTTATTACATTTTCTGTTTTGGAGATTGCTATAGGGGATTTAACAAGTGGTCAGATTAATCTTAAACCTTTCTCACCTATCCAACTTGCCATTTACTGACTCCATACCATATTTTTACATAAATAACACATGCTATGATGGATTGACCAAGAGCCGGATCCGACTTCACAGCATTGGCTTGGCATGATGGATTGACACAGCAGCTGCGACAATGGACTTTAACAATTGTGGGCATGGTGTAACACTGGGCACCATTTCCTTCTGGTGTCCACAGGGTTGTTATGTCAGAACTGAAGGGACCGCACCCAGCCACCACCACAACAACCCATGTTTTCTACATTTGCTTGCCAACTACTCCCTCCCTCCGTGAGGCATTTACACAAGCCCTGCTGTGCCGTTTATTTCTTACTTGTTGCTGTAAAAAAAAAATATTAGCACATTCACAAGAATATCTCAGAGGAGGAGGATGCAGTTGGTAAGTGAGCATAGAAGGTCATCATTTGTATCAAAATACAGTAACAGATCTGCTAAGACAAAGATATCCCATTTATTTGTCCAGTTTCTATTTAAATGATTCATACCTTTGTTGGCTGCAAAAAACATAAAGGTCCAAAATTGTCTCGGGTTTTGCTTTATTAGTCCACTAAAGGAAACAGTAAGAAAAAAAATGCAGCCAGGTGTTAGACACAGGTGTGCATTACCAAAGCTAATAATTCATTATTATTTTCAGTGGACATCTGCCAGCATGCATTTCACCTCAAGTAAAAAAAAATTGAAATTCAAGCCCAAAATTCTATTGAAAATAGAAACTGAATTATATCTCATAAAGATAAATATTTTCTTTCTCCAACTCCTTTATCTAGCCAAGTGCTCAGAAGTTATAATGGATCTATTAAAGAACGTACTGAATCACAGTCATCAGCTCTATCCGCCAAACCCCGAATGAGATCTGATTAGTGGGCATCAGAGAAGGAAAGGGAAAATAAAGTTGACTGAATTATATGAGCTAGCAAAACAAAGACTGACATACAGTGAAGAAGAGAACCAAAAGAATAAGAGAACTAGAACTAGAGTCCTGAAGAAACACATACTTGCCTAGCTATAGGCTGTTTTCAGTTATGTGATGTCAGAGGGATGGAACCCAACTCTTGATTGATCATGGGCTTTATGTTGAATATCCAGGAAAAATGGAATGTTTAGGAAGGGCAGCTAAAAGGAAAATCAAGCTAATTAAATTCTCTTATTTACTATTTAATGTCCTGGCTCAGGGAGATTGTTGAAAGTGCAGCAGAAAGAAGGAAAGGACTTAAGAATGAACAAGAATTGCTGTGAGCCAAAGTCTTGAAGAGACAGCTTGGAGAGTAACTGTGTCCCTAGCAAAAAAGTTTTTTTTTTTAAGGATGTGTTCTCGAAAATGTCTCTGGGTGACACCACAGGTTTACAGTCAACTACTAACATAAATATTGGTTGTTTGAACCCACCTACTAATGCTATAGAAACCCTGGTGGCATGGTGGTTAAAAGCTACAGCTGCTAACCAAAAGGTCATCAGTTCAAATTCACTAGGCACTCTCTGGAAACTCTACTACATCCTATAGAGTCGCTATGAGTCAGAACCCACTTGACAGCACTGTTTTTTTTTTTTTTTTTTTTTTTATGGTTAGCAGCGATACAGAAAGAAAGGGCTAGCAATCTGATTCTGCAAAGATTATAGCCAAAAGTAACATATAAGATCATCATAAACTGCAAAATTTACGTGATGGTAATGAGTTTGGTTTCGGTGTTCTAGAAAAGAAATTTACTATATTCTCTATTTCAACTTCCTCTCTTCACATTATTTCCTGTGGGGAGCCAGTTCTTACACAATGGTGAGTTTTATTCTGTAATAACCAGTAAATTCTTAATATTGAAAAGCCACTAAAATAAAGGAATAAACATATAACCAAAAGATGAAGAACGAATGCCTCGAGAAGAATTGCTCTTCTGGAAAATAGAAGATGTTAGAAAAAAATCTTTTATAGGGTCTTGGGTGGCATGAGATGCTGAGACAGGTAGCTAACAGAAAGATTGACAGTTCAAACTCACCGAGAGGCATCATGGGAAGAAGGTCTAGCAAACCGCTTCTGCAAAGATTACAGCCAAGAAAATTCTATGGTTTCAAGTTCATGGGTTCAAAATAATGGAAGATAATATCATTTATTTTTAAAGAGGTGAAGAATCAACAGATGAGTGCTTTCAGAGTTCAGATCATATATCAGTGCAAATGAGAAGCTTAGAAACAAGCATGGGAAAGAAATGGAAGAAAATAAAAAAATACTAATGGGACAATTCCACAATCAATACCCTCAGAAGCAACAGTCAAGAAATCAAAAGACACATTGCACTGGGAAAATCTGCTGCAAAGGACCTCTTCAAAGTGTTCAAAAGTAGGGATGTCACCTTGAAGACTAAAACGTGCCTGACCCAAGCCATTATATGCATGCAAAAGTTGGACTAAGAACTAAGAAGACAAAATACGAATTGATGCCTCTGAATTGTGGTGTTGGAGAAGTAAGTTGAATGTACGATGGACTGCCAAAAGAACCAACAGGTCGTTCTGGAAGGAGTGCAACCAGAGTGCTCCTTGGAAGCAAAGACGGCAAGACTACATCTTACATGCTTTGGACATGTTGTCAGGAAAGATCAGCCCTGGAGAAGGACATCATGCTTGGCAGAGTGGAGAGTCAGCGAAAAAGCGGAAGACCCTCCACCAGATGGATTGACACAGTGGCCACAATGATAGGCTTAAGCATAACAACAATTGTAGACACTGGGCAAGACGGGGCAGTGTTTTGTTCTGTTGCTCATAGGGTCGCTGACTCCACGGCACCTAACAACAACAACAGTGAGACAATAGAAGCAAAACAGAGAAAACTGAAAAACTTTCATAAATAGCTGGGTAGGTTTCAGTTAACACAAATAACAAAAAGGAAAATATCAACTATGCAAAAAGGACTGCAAGCAATAAAAAGTTTGGTAACAAAGGACGTCTGGGAAACACACGATTGTGGCTTTTGAAGAACAGGACAGTAATGAAAATAAAACATACTCAAAAATGTAACAGCAGAAATCTTTAACTGAAAGACTGAACAATAAGATTAGTAATAGGAAAATTGATAGAGTACAGTGGACATCAGATATGCCTCGGAGGGTTTAACATCTGTGATAAAGGAAATCAGACAGAATAGAGTAGTTTTTTGTTTGTTTTAACATCAAAAGGCAGTGCATGTCTACCAAATTCTGAGAAAAGGAAATCCAATCCCACATTTTGGCCTTAGGTAAATTATATTTTAGTGGCAACAGATCAATAATCAGAAGTGTTCAAGAACTTTGGCAAATACAGCACAAAACACACAAATAAACAAATAGATAAAGAAAACCATTGCCTGGCAACCAAGCAAAGGATAAATCAAAATAAAGGGCTTAGGACCATGAAAACCACCTTGGAATGGTAAGGAAAAAAAGTTACTAGAAGAACAAATCCTTCCAGGTATAGAATTGAAATGAACTGTTACACTTACTAGTTTAGAATGGAAATCGAAACATTAATAACAAAAATCAAAATAGTAATCATCACAGAAATATAAGTGTGCATTGTGTCTTCTTTACTAACAGGGAGTAAATAGAAACTGTGACAATCAGAACAACTTTTTTTGAGAAAGGCATCATGTTAACAATCTATGTCAAAGGTATACTGGATATTAGTTACTTGGTGGTGGTGGTGGTGGTGTTAGTTGCATAGAGACTATTCTGACTCAGGGAGACCATGTATGTGCGCAGTAGAACCATTCCATAACATTTTTAAGGCTGTAAGTATTCTTGCATGTTTTCTGAGTTTCAAAAGTTTTAAAATAAGAAGTGATGAAAAACTATTAAAAATAATTTATAGTTTAAACATAAAATACCCAATGTATTTATCATATTTTAATCTTAACTTTAGAAGGACTTCAAAAAAAAATAGTATCACTTTAAGTTTGGAAAAGTAGTTGAAATTTACAATTCTACTGGATCATGGCATTTTTCATTACATTCCATTTAAGTTAAGTATAGTACTTTCACTAACACTAGAATGCATCTCTAAATTTGAATCTATGTTTATTTTCTTTCTAGAGAATTATTGGAATAGTTTTGATCAAATATTAACTGTTTCTAGTAATTGGTATTTGAGTGATTAAAGAAAACTATCCTCATATTCTCTAAGAGCTTTATTATTATTATTAAATAATGATCAGGTAATATTTTTCCAGACAAAGTAAATATTATCAAGTGTATGTATACAGGAAACCCTTGTGATGCAGTGGTGAACTCAAAGATCAGCAGTCAAATCCTCCAGGGTCTCATTATAAACTCTATGCAGCAGTTCTACTGTATCCTAAAGGGTTGCTATGAGTCAGAATTGACTCAACAGCAACGGGATTTTGGTTTCTAGGCGTACAAAAAAAAAACCCAATCCCACTGCCATGAAATCAATTCTGATCATAGCAACTTAGAAGACAGAGCAGAACTACCCCTGCAGGCTTTCCAAGGAATGGCTTGGTGGATTCCAGTTGCTGGCCTTTTGAGTAGCTGCTGAGTTCTTAACTGCTGAACCACCAGAACTCCAGTGTGTATATATGTATGGGAAAATTGTTAGAACATAATATCAGAGACAGAACACGTCTGTCAGATTTCGAAGAGCATATAGATGACTTACAAAGCAATGTTAATTAGGTTGTTTTGTACGTGACTGCTGTAGAACGTGCTTTTCTTTCCACTAACTAAAAGCACAATTGCAAAGTCATTTTTCAAAAATAAAATTATGACTATGGATATAACTAATTAAGAATGACAAAAAATATTCCAGGAAAATCAGACATAACAGGAAGTACATTTAAATATTAATGCACGAAAATTTTATATATTTGATACAGAAAATACACACTTGCAGACAAAGAAGCCTAGGACATCAGTAGAAACTGAAGAAGAGGTAGTAAGAAAAATAGCATTAAACAGTTTATAAACTAAAGAAATGAAAACAATGAACAACATCTTTCACTGTCTTAAAGCTATTTTTAAGTGAAAATTAACAAGCTTTAAGGGCAAATTTATGAACACAATCTTCATAGTTTTTGTTTTTTTTTTTAATGAGGTTGTGTATTAGAACCATAGAAATTTGGTAGTATAGTCAAGTCCGTTAAAAATATTTTTTCTTACAATGAGTTCCAAAAATTTTACTTCTAGGAATTTATCCTAAGGAAAAAAATATACACTGACAGTGGTGATAGAATTGTTGGTGGTGTGGTACAGTACAGTGGTAAAGAGATGAACTCCAGAGAAAGACTGACTGAGTTCATAGTATATCATAGTAGGGAAGTCCTGGGTGGAGTACACAGTGAAACGCTGGTTTAC
Source organism: Heterohyrax brucei (assembly GCA_028571685.1). Classification (NCBI taxonomy): domain Eukaryota; kingdom Metazoa; phylum Chordata; class Mammalia; order Hyracoidea; family Procaviidae; genus Heterohyrax; species Heterohyrax brucei. The sequence goes on from CM053146.1 coordinate 96,489,889, forward strand.
TAACCAGAAGGTTAGTGGTGTGAACGCAGCCAGTGGCTCCTTGGAGGAAAAGCCTGATGATCAGCTCCGGAAAGGCCACAGCCATGCTCAGGGTTAGCCATTGTGGTTGCCATCAAAATCCCATCATAGTACAATTCATATATATAGTAATAGTACAATTACTATAGATACAGTAATATATACATATAATATATGTGTACATATATACATATAATATATACATATATTATATACATATAATATATATTACTGCCAATATAAATGTCTGACAATCACCTACATGCAGAATTAAGAAACTGCTAAAAGAAAATCTTTCTTGGTGTGAGAAAACACTATCTATAGTTAAAACTAAAGGAGTAAGACTTCAAAGAGGCATAAGAAAAGACTATGTAAATATTCCAAAATGTCAACAGGACTCAACTACATTTGATGAATAACATCTAACTTATTTTGTTTACAGAATTTTCCAAATTTATGCTTATCAAATTGTAACTGCACACATTAATTTAATAATCAGAAATTTATGGTTTTAAGGTAGCAAACACATCAATAAATAAAAAACAATAGCTGCTTAAAAATATAAAATGTGTTTTCTTCAATTTAGTGACATAAGCAATTAATTCTTGACTACATTTTAATTTGCTTTTTTACATGTTCAGACTAATTATAAATTAATTTCTTTCTAAAAGCATTAACAAATTTATTAACAGATAAAACAACTGTATGAAATGGTGCATTATTAAAGCTAGAAAAACTAGTGAAAAGTAAAAATAAACACAAAAGAGGCCAGAATCAGAAAGAATTGAATTGAAATGTAGGTTTATGAGTAAAGATTTTTCTTTCCCCAGTTTCTTCATTAAACAAACAAACACAAAGCTGTGGAACTGATTGTGACTCATAGCAACCCTATTAGACAGTGTAGAACTGCCATATAGAGTTTCCAAGGAGCATCTGAAGGATTTGAACTGCTGACCTTTTGGATAGTAAATATAGCACTTAACCACTACACCACCAGGGTTTCCCTTTTATATATATAATATCATATATAACATATATAAAATATATAATGTATATATAATGAGTCAGATCTGACTTGATGACACTTGGCTTGGCTGGCTGGTAATGTATATTATATATACATATATATAGATATCTTTGGATCTCATAGAGTTTCTATAATTTTTGCCACATGCTCTGAATACACTTTAAAAGGACAGAAAGAGAATGAGAGTGAAAGAAAAACAAAGAAAAATGTATTGAAAGAAAAGGTTTCAATTCTGTACCTGAGAGGCAAGATTCAGCAGGAAAGAATATAAACACTCTGCAGTTCATAGTTAGAACTAAAAACAAAGTTAAGGAAAAAAAAATCTACTTTCTCCTTTCTGCTTGTTATCTCAGCTGCAAAACACCAGGAGCCATAAACTGTAATTGAGTAAAGAGCAGTGTGCTTTCTTCTCTACTTGATACCAGGCATACCTAATATGTAAAAATAACATCACTGGAAAAAAATAAAGAAACGTCATAGAAACCGAGAATGTTGGAATCAAAATGTGAAAACCACAAAATTCATATGAGAAAGATATCTGTTCAGTCAGTATCAAAAAGTGTCAAGTCTCATTATTTCAAAGTTTCTTTTGCATCTGTGTGAAGCCATAATTGAAGGATAACTTCAACTCACTTTATTCAGATTTACCATAGTGTTCTATACTGCTTTCTGCCCATGTTCCAGGCCATGAGCTTTATTACCACCATGTCTTTATAGCTTTAAAATGTTGATAAATGACTGGTTACAAATGCAGCATGATTATATTAAATTTATACAATCATAGAATTCATAAAGCAATGTCTTTTGCTTGAATGGCAGCTAGCTTGCAACCCACTGAAGTAGCTGCATTTCAATTCACATCAAAGTATCATAATGAGTCCAGGTCATCAAAATTATGACTGTTGAACAAGCAAAACTTTGAATAAGAGAGAGATACTGGTTAAAATACAAGTGACACAGCTTCGAAGGGTATTAAAATGCCTAGCCTGTGCTTACATTATGGCCAACCAAACGGTAAAAGAGGTGACTGACAATCTAAACAAAAGAGATAAAACACAGGTACAGTTTTCTTGTTATTTACTCAGAACTAGACCTTGCATTAATAAAAATCTTGGTTGCTACCTCTTTAGCTCTTCCATCATCTCTGCACTGAAGGCACTGGCGAGAAAACAAGACTCCAGGAATTGATGAATGTCAGTTGAGATGTGTCAACAAACAGATGCAGCAATGGAACATCAAAACACCTACGACAAAGAATTTGGAAAACAGCTACCCGGTCAACTGACTGAAAGAAATCCATACATATACATGCATTCTCAAGAAAGATGATCCAACAAAGTGGAAATTATCAAACAATATCACACACAAGTGAAATTTTGCTGAGCATCATTCAAAAGTGATTGCAACAGTATATTGACAGGAAACTGCCAGATATTCAGGCCTGATTCAGAAAAGAATATGGAACCAAGGATATCATTGCTGGTATCAGGATACATCTTGACTGAAATCAGATAATACTAGAAAGATGTTTACCTATGTTTTACTGACTATAGCAAAAACAGTTGACTGTATGGATCATAACAAATTATGGATAACAATGCAGAGAATGGGGATTCCATAACATTTAATTGTGGTTATGAAGAATCTGTACATGGGTCAAGAGGCAGTCACTCAACAAGGGGACACTGCATGGTTTAAAGTCTGGAAAGGTGTGTGGTAGGGTTGTATCCTTTCACCATATTTATTCAATCTGTAGGCCAAGCACATAATCCAAGGATCTGGACTATACGAAGAACAAGGCATCAGGATTGGAGGAAGGCTCATTAATAACCTGCAGTATGCACAGAATCAACCTTGCTTCCTTAAAGTGAAGAAGACTGGAAGCACTTACTGATGAAGATCAGAGACCACAGACTTCAGTGTAGATTATATCTCAAAATAAAGAAAACAAAAGTCTCCATAGCTGGACCAATAAGTAATACCATGATAAAGAGAGAAAAGATTGAGGTTGTCAAGGATTTCATTTTACATGACTCCACAATCATTATCCATGGAAGCAGCAGCAAGAAATTAAGAAATGCATCACATTATGCAAATCTGCTGCAAAAGAGCTCTTTAAAGTGCTCCAAAGCAAAGAGACCACCTTGAAGACTAAGATGCACCTGACCTAACTTATGATATTTTCAGTCGCATTACACACATGTGAAAGTTCTACAAGGAATAAGGAAGACAGAGGAATTGATGTTATTGAATTATGGTTTTGGAGAAGAATATTGTCTATACCATCGACTGCCAAAAGAAGGAACAGATCTTTCTTGGAAGAAGTACAACCAGAGTGTTCTTTAGTAGCAAGGATGGAGAAGCTATGTCTTACATACTTTAGACATGTTGTCAGGAAGGAGCAGTCCCTGGAGAAGGACATCATGCTTAGTAGAGAGTCAATATTGAAGAGAAAGACCCTCAACGAGATGGGTTGACACAGTTGGGCTCAAGCATAGTGATCGTTGGCAAGATGCAGGGCCAGGTAGTGTTTTGTTCTGCTGTGTATAGGATGACTGCAAGTCAGAACTGACTTGATAGCTCCTAACAAGAACAACAACCTCTTTAGCGTGACTTTCTCTTACTATGATGGAATTTTGTGATATAAACTTGCATAAGCAAAATGGTTTCATCTTGGTGCATTTTTTATACGTGTATGCTTAACTCATCTCAGTGCACAGACTATTTTAAGTTTCTATAATAAATTATTTTTTTCTTCATATACTTAATTTTTATTATGTAGCTAAGGGACAACTTGCATAATACGTAATTTCTACAAATTTAATGTTCAATAGTTCCAGGATTGTGTTCTACTTGAAGTTAGTTTGTTTTTGTGTTTTTGCATTGTCTCCAGTACTTCTTTGAAGTCTTTTAAAACATCAGCGTCTTCTCACCACAAACACTGTAATGAATTTTAGGATCTTAGTGTCTCCACCCTTAGAGAAAAATGTTCAAAGGGTAAGCCACAACAGCCTTTGGAATTCTGACCTCAGCTCTGCAGGAGGTGACCTCATAGTAAAGTGAGCTGGAGACCAGATGCTAACTGTCCATTCAAGTGACAGCCAAGATGGATTTGTGTAGAACATAAGAATTCAGCAAGAATTCCAAGAATTATTAAAGAATGGGATTTTGTAGAAAGAAAAATCTATGTGAATCTTGAGTCTTTTTGACTATATCATTTTAAAAAACGTATAAACTGACAAAACACTGTTAGTTGCCATGAAGGAGATCCTGACTAACAGTAGTCTCATTTTTGCAGAGTAAAACTGCTCCATAGGCTTTTCAACGGCTGTGACCTTCAAGAAGCAAATTGCCAGAACTATCCTCCAAGATACCTCTGGGTTGGTTCAAACCACCAACCTTTTGGCTTATAGTTTAGCATTTAACTGTTTTTGCCACCTACAGACTCCTTAAACTCATGGACTATTGAAGCCTAAAAGAAAATATTTACACTTATATAACTGATTTACTTATTTTCCAAATACAGTCTTCAATTATTTGATTTTGCTAAAAATTCTGAAATTAGTGTGAGTTCTACAATACATGACTATAAGAAATACAGTAATTTGGTTTTATTCATGATTGGCACTTGGCTGGCTTGGCCTGCCCCGTTCTAAGAGAACATTATCATTGCCCAACTAGTATTTCTGTTTTTCATCCCTGTGAAATTCTAAGGCTTCTTTATCACTGAAGATTAATTTAAGTTTCATAATAAAAGATTTAAGAAAAAGGGAATCAGAGAGAGAGACATAGATGTTTGCGGGGATGGAGGAAGAGAAACGATTAAATAAAACAAAAGTTGCATATGAAAAGAAGATATTACAAATGTGGCTGAGAACTGCATATTTTGATTCTCTTCACAGTTTGTGAAAAATGTAAGTTAATCATTTTTTGATGTGTGGAAAATACTTTGGTTTCTGGACTTTTATTTTTTTAACCTCTGTGTGATTCAGGCATATCCACAAGAGACAGATAAACATTACTAATTGAATTTCACTATAGCAACACATTCTTAAACATTCCTGTAACATATCAAATTGAAGAACAGTTATAAATTCCTTTAAGAATAAGCCTTTTTTGTGTTATTTTTAATAATTAATTTTTAATTTTGGATGACAAACTTAGAAATATAATTGAAAAGACATAGATTATTACAAGAGTTTAAAAAAAAAAAAAAACAGTGGTTTACCTGGTAAGCCATGTTGCATATAGTGTTTTAAAACCATCCTGAATTAGTTGAGTCTACCTTTGTCTTGAAAACAATGATTTTGGAAGGGTAAAATTATTTTTAAAAAATACAAAGGGAAACTTTTGTATTGTAGGGCACTGCTTTAGCTCTGTGATAGCTTAAATTTTGTTTTCTTATAATTAACTGACAGTGAGAGATTACTGTGTTTGAATATGAATATTCTCTTTAGAGCAATATGTTAAACTCAATGCTTATCATACTTTTCTGCACTGAGTTATAGACATCACTATATTTTATTAACAATTAAGTTACCAGGGGCAGAGTCAGGATGGTGAACTAAACACACGTCTCCCTAAATCCTTCTGGAAGCCAAGATCTGAATTGATAATTAAATGGAGACTTCTGGACACCTAGTGAGCCCTAGGACATGGCACAGGGCTGTTAATTTGGACTTCATACCACTGAAAGGAAAAACTCCTCTCTTTCGCTGATCCCCACTCTTGGTGAGTGTTAGCTTTCACAGACCGAAGGTAACTGACAATTTTAACTCTTTTTTCCTCTGCCTTAGCTGGTGGGCAGAGCTGGGACTTGCTAGCAGCTAATCTCAGACGCCTTGCTGGTGGGATCAGCAGGCGAAATTGCCGTATTTTAAGATCCCGACTTTGGACTAAGTACATCTTGGCACCTTTGGCCTCTCTTCCTGCCTCTGCCATAGAGTACCCAGTACCAAGGCAGCTTGTGAAGAACACCATCTTGTTCCACTTGGGAGGCAGAAATACATACCCATATGGAGGCCTCAGCTGGACCTAATTATTAGGCTGAGAGGCAGCATCTGCTGGGAGAAGAGTGCTTTCCTGACAGAAGGGCAATATTCTACACAGTGTTGCCTACAGCTGGGGCCAGGTAGGAGAGACCAGCCGGGAAGTAGCCTTTCTGTGTTTTGAACTAGTTTATAACATATGGGGTTGGATATAGAGGTGTGTACCTGCTGGGAAGAGGGACATGTACACCTGAAAACCTGACTGACTTTGGAAGTTCTCACATACCTTTCACCTTTCATTTTAGAATGACCTAGAGAAATAAAGGCAGTCCATCCACAAAGCATCTCCCCCAGCCTCTATTGACTCACATGATGCCCCAAAAGCAACAAACTCTGGATAAAAATGTAACCAGAAATCACCAACGGCTTCAGAAGGTCCGTAAAAGAAGGCACCACAGAACTTCCAAGACAAAGAAACCTTTCTAAAACTAGCAGAAGGTGAACACAAAATGAATATATAGACAGCCCTCCTAGACCTTATACAAAATTCAGTGTGACAAAATGAAAAATTCAGCAAACTGTTCAATCTAATGGAACGTCAGTACTCTGTAAGCCAACAGATCAAGAACAAAATCAAAGACATAGAAACTTCCATTCAAAGCAAAGAAAACAGGATGAAACAGATGAAAAATAGACTTTCTGACTTGGAAGACAGAGCTACTGACTCCAACATCTATGAGGAGAAATAAGAAAAAAGAAACAAGAAAAGTGAAGAAGAATTAAGAAGCACGTGGGACTCCATTAAGAGGAACAATCTATGATTAATTGGAGTTCCTGAAAAGGGCAAGACACCTGAGAACGCAGAGAGTATTGTTGCTGAGCTGCTGACAGAAAACTTCCCCAAAATTATGAAAGAACAGAATACAGGTATTAAGGATTCATATCAAACTCCACTCAATATACATCTCAAAAGAAAGACTCCAAGACATATTATAATCAAGCTCAACAAAGTGAAACATAAGCAGAAACTCTTAAAGACAGCAAGACTCAAAGCAAATCTAACATTCAGAGGGAAATCCTGTAGAATTTCATCGGATTTCTAATCAAAATTAATGCTGGTACAGAAATAGTGGCATGACACATTCAAAGCCTTGAAGGAGAAGAACTTTGAACCAAGAATTGTGTATCCTGCAAAACTATCTTTCAAATATGAACAGGAAATTAAGACATTTGCAAATAAACAGAAATTCAGAGACTTTGTAAAAACCAAACAAAAGTTACAAGAAATACTGAAGGAATCTCTTGGCTTGGAAGAACAAAACCACTAACTTTATATTTTGGTAGCATATACAGGACACTTCATCCAGAATCCTACTCAGTTAGTGAAGGTACCAAACTCAATCAAAGCTATAATAGTGAAAGAAATGATCCAGTGATCATATTGTAAAAACTGTGCTATCATCATATTATAAACAGGGATGTACTACAGTCATTATAGTTCTTCCAGATGGAGAAGAAGTTAATAACATTGGTAGTAATTAAAATTGGGTTTATACATAGTTTATTAACAGGGATCATGGGGCAACCATAAGGCACAATAAAGATGCAACATATCAAATCAAGAAATGTACTACAGGAATCTCAACAGCCACAAAACCCACCCTGAAAAAGGTGAAAAATCAACTCATAAAGAAGCATGTCCCAGAACAGATTAATAAGAACAACAGAGAAAGCATAAACTCAAAAATAAAAGTATCACAATGGCAGCACTGAATACAAACCTATCAATAACTACATTAAATGTGAATGGACTGAATGCTCCAGTAGAGAGACACTGAGTGACTTCTTGGATCAAAAGACACGACCCCAAAAGACATGACCCATTCATATGTTGCCTCTAAGAAACTCATCTTTGACTTAAAGATAGAAACAAACTGAAAATTAAAGTATGGAAAAATATATATCAAGCTAACAATACACAAAGAAGAGCAGCTGTGGCAACACTAGTCTCAGATAAAACACATTTTAATGCAAAATCCACCATTGTGTAAAAGAATAGACACTATTTGTTGCTGAAAGATTCAAGACATAAACAGGACTTGACAATATTAAATATTTATGCACCTACTATTAGAGTACCTAAATATGTCAAAGAAACACTGGCTACACTCAAAAATGACATAGATCACTCCACAATAATAGTGGGAGACTTCAATACTCCACTCTCAAGATTGGACAGATCATCTAGGAAAAAGCTCAATAAAGACACAGAAGACCTTATTGCCACAATTAACCAACTGGACCTCATCAATATATACAAAACTTTCTATCAATCAGCAGACAACTACACCTTTTTCTTCAGTGCACATGGAACACTGTCCAGAGTAGACCATGTGTTAGGACATTAAGCAATTCTCAACAAAATCCATACCATTGAATTAATGCAAAGCATCTTCTCAGATCATAAAGCCATAAAACTCAAAATCAATAGCAGAGAAAACATAGATAGAAAGTGGAACTCATGGAAACTGAACAATATCTTGCTCAAAAAGCCATAGGTTACAGAAGAAATCAAAGATGAAATAAAGAACTTTATAGATTACAAAGAAAATGAAAACACTTCCAGCTAGAACTTGTGGGATACAGCCAAAGCAGTGCTCAGAGGTCTGTTTATCTCCATAAATGCACACACCTGGAAGCAAGAAAGAAACCAAACCAAGGAACTAACCCTACAGCTTGAACAAGTAGAGAGAGAAAAACAGAGGAACCCCTCAGGCACCAGAAGAAAACAGATCATAAAGATTAGAACAGAACTAATTGGAGAACAGAAGAACAATTGAAAAGACCTAAAGCTGGTTTTTTGAAAAGATAACAAAATTGACAAACCACTGGCTAAACCTACTAAAGGAAAACAGAACAGGAAACAAATAACCCAAATAAGAAATGAGAGGGGAGATGACATGACAGATCCAACAGAAATCAAAAATATCATAACAGAACATTATGAAAGACTGTACTCTGACAAATTTGAAAACCTACAGGAAATGGACAAATTCCTTGATTCATGTCACCTACTAAAATTATCACAAGGTAAAGCAGAGCAACTTAATAAAGGAAGAGATTGAAAAAGTCATCAAAAAAACTACCAACCAAAAAACGCCCTGGCCCAGATGGCTTCACCACAGACTTCTACCAAGCTTTTAGAGGAAACTTATCTCCAATACTGCTGAGACTATCTCACAGTATAGAAAGGGATGGAATACTCCCAAATTCATTCTATGACCAGCATTACCCTGGTACCAAAGCTAGGAAAAGACCCAACCAAAAAGGAGAACTTCAGATCAATATCACTCATGAATCTAGATGTAAAAATCTTCAACAAAATTCTTGACAATAGAATACAGCAACGTATCAAAAACAGAATCCGTCATCACTAAGTGGGATTCATACCAAGTATGCAAGGTTGGTTCAACATCAAAAAAACAATGTGATCAAACACACAAATAACACAAAAGACAAGAATCACCTGGTTTTGTCTATTGATGCGGAAAAGGCATTTGATAAAGTCCAACACTGTTTCATGTTATAAACTCTCAGCAAAATAAGAATAGACGGCAAACCCCTCAATGCAATAAGGGCCATTTATACAAAGCCAACTGCCTACGTCATCCTGAATGAGAGAGACTGAAACAGTTTCCCTGGAAAACAGGAACTAGACAAGGATGCCCACTCTCACCTCTCCTACTCAACATTGTACTAGAAGTTCTAGCCAGAGCAATTGGACAAGATCAAGAAATAAAGGGCACTCGCATAGGCAAAGAAGAAGTAAAAATCTGCCTGTCTGCAAATGATATGATTGTACACACAGAGAATGCTAAGGAATCCGTAAGTAAACTTCTCAAACTGATAGAAGAGTTCAGCAAAGTCTCAGGATACAATATAAACATAAGTAAATCAGTGTGATTCCTTTATACCAACAACAAGATTATTAAGGAAGAAATCACCAAATCAGTACCATTTACTATAGCCCCTAAGAAGATAAAATGCCTAGGAATAAATCTAATCAGAGAAATAAGAGACCTTTACAAGCAGAATTACTAAGTCCTTACTACAAGAAAGTAAGAGAGAGTTACATAAATAGAGAAACCTACCCTGCTCATGGATGGGAAGAGTTAACATTGTGAAAATATATATTTTACCCAAATCAACCTACTTATATAATGCAATCCCAGTGACATATAATTCAATTCCAGTGACATTTTTTAATGAGATGGGGAAACAAACCACCAACTTTGTTTGGAAAGGGAAGAAGCACCAGATAAGTTAAGCACTACTGAAGAAGAAGAACACACTGGGAAGCTTCTCACTACCCGACTTTAGAAACTGTTATACTGCCACAGTAGTCAAAACAGCCTGGTACTGGTACAAAAAGAGACAGATAGATCAATGGAACAGAATTGAGACCTCAGAGACAACACCATCTGCCTATGAACAGCTGATATTGGACAAAGGCCCTAAGACATTAAACTGGGGTAAAAAAAAACCTCTTCAACAAATAGTGCTGGCAAAATTGGATGTCCATCGGCAATAAATTGAAACAAGACCCGTATCTTACACCTTATACAAAAACCAACTCAAACTGGATAAAAGACCTAAATATCAAACCTAAAACAATAAAGCTCATCCAAGAAAAAGTAGGAACAACAGTGGACATTTTAATACACAACGTAGACAGACTTCAAAATCTGTCAAACCACAATCAACAGAAGAGAAAATAAATAAATGGAAACTATTAAGAATCAAACCCTTTTGCTTATCCAAAGACTTATTAATAGAACTAAAATGCCACCTACAGAATGGAAAAACATGTTTGGCAACTGTATGTCAGACCAATGCCTGATCTCTGTAATCTATAAGAAAAAGATAAATAATCTGATTAGGCACTGGGCAAAGGAGATGGACAGACACTTCTCTAAAGAGGAGATCCAGGCAGCCAAAAAGACACATGTAAACATGCTCACGATCATTAGCTATTAAAGAAATCCAAATGGAAACTACAATGAGATACTATCTCACTCCAGAAAGGTTGGCCATGATCCCCAGAACGCAAAACAACAAAAGCTGAAGAGGTTGTGGAGTAATTGGAAGTCTCCTACACTGTTGGTGGGATTGCAAAGTGGTACAACCTCTTTGGGAAGCAATCTGGCACTTCTTTAAAAAGCTGGATATACATATACCATTTGATCCAGTAATTCCACTACTCGGAATGTATCCTACAGAATTCAGGCCATTCACACCAACTGATACATGCACACGAATGTTTATTGTGGCACAATCTACAATAGCAAAAAGATGGAATCAACCCAGATCCCCAACAGCAGAGGAATGGATAGGTAAACAATGGTATATATACTCAACGGAACACTATGCAAAGATAAAGAATAACGATGATTTTAGGAAATGTCTCATAACCTGGTTTCAACTGGAGGATATTATGCCGAGTGAAAGCAGTCAGTGACAAAAGGACAAATACTGTATGAGACCCCTACAATAAGAACTCAAAAACTAACTTATTTATAGAAGAGAAGATTATTTGACAGCTCAAGAGAGGGGAGGGAGGGAGGATGAGAAAGGAAGGGTTTACATTAGATAGTTGGTAGAAATTTGGTTGGATGAAATTGGTGACAGCACACTTTAGAAAGGAGATCAGTACTAAATGGACTTCAACCTAACATGATTACTCCTCCCATCTTAACCCAATATTGCGAGGACAGAGTATCTGACGCAGGGAGCCGGGGACTGTATTCTCAGGTGAAATCGAGGTCAGTCGGCACAACTAGCATTTTGCTCAGAGAGCCCTCTGCGCCCCACATTGGTGAGTGGCATCTGGGGTCTTAATTGCTGCCAAACTGCCTTCTGAGGGTACAGCAAATGGTCCCAACTTAGCAGGAATGGATGATCACCAAGGATGAAAACGACATGGGGAACAAGAACTCAGAGGACAGAGAGACCCATGTGAGTGGGTGATTATATAGACTTGTGACCGGAAAAATCGGATGGTGCCCAGCCACCACCAGTGATAGCCGCGATGGGGCTCTCAAAGTTAAGTTTCACTGGCAACACAAGAATAAAAAGGGGTGCACCCTGAGAACTCCACTAAAAGATCACCATTGATGGTCCATGGGCCTCAAAGTTCCCCTGGGAGCCCTGGCCCTAACGCTGTCCCTGTCCATATGGAGGTCAATTCTTCGGACAGGAATGGATTGGACTTAATACAGAGTGACTGTATCATGTGTGCACTTTATGGTTCTATGCATCTATAGGATGTCATCCTGCTGACCTCTTACTGGAGGCAGGAGAGTGAGTGGAGAGGAAGGGATAGGAGATTGTTGGGAGGATAAGACATGTATGTAGCAAAGAAGAGTGTGCTGTCACTGGGCAGGGAGAGTAGTGGGAGCTGCAAATAGGTGGGCATGCGAATTTACTTGGGAATGTACATTTTCTTCCAATCACAATAAAAAAATGCGTTACAAAACATTTGTGTCTTCAAGGTGGAGTGCTCAAAACTGTTTTGTAATATAAGTCTGTCATGGATTGAATTGTGGTCCCCAGTAATATGTGTATCAATTTGACTAGACCATGATTCCAGTATTGTGTTGTTGTCCACCATTTTGTCATCTAATGTGATTTGCTTATGTTTTATAATCCTGTCTTTCCGACATTAATGACGTGGGATGGCAGTAATGTTGATGAGGCAGGACTTAGTCTCCGAGACTAGATTGTGTTTTAAATCAATGTCTTTTCAGATTTGAAAGATGGAAGCTAGCAGAAAGACATAAGAACCTCAAACAACCAAGGCTAAAGGCCAGGAGAACAGTGCAGTTTTGGGACCCCCAGTCACTGTGCGAAACGGGGACCTCTGGCTGGGGAAGACTGGTGACAAGGACCTCCACCAGAAGCCCATAGGTACGGAAAGCTTTCCCTTGGAGCTGAAACCTGAATTTGGCTTTCTCGATTTTTAGATTATGAGAGAATAAACTGTTTGATAAAGCCTTCCACTTTTGCTATTTCTGTTACAGCAGCTCTAGATAATCAAGACAAGATCCCAAACCAGAACTTTGACATTCTGATGTCGCAGTGTAGGGCAGAGTAACTCTCCCATATTGTTCCCCAGGTTTTACATCTTTATGAAAGCAGGTTGCCACATCTCTTGATGTTGGACTGGATTTGGTTTCCAGGAGTCCCAGCCATTTAAAAAACAAAAAAAACAAAAACATAAGCCGTTCTGTGTGTTCTATAAACTGTTAAATTTATAAGACTTTGTGTTCAGCTGTTTTTCATTTTCATGTTTCATGTTTAAACTTGCTCACAAAGCTCTAAAATTGAACGATGTGATCATCAGGAAATGTTTTCTCATTTTCTGAATATTGTCTGAAAATCAGCATTGGATAAGACCAACCTCAATTATTGGAAAAAGGGTTTTTAAACATACATAACCCCAAAGTCCTTCAGTGTTTATTTCTTTCCTACAGTCAAGGAGGGCCAGTGATGTTTCTTGAGAGAATCTGTGTGACTCTTGGAAATAGGCCCCTTATCCCTTGCTCCACTACAATTTACAAATACTTTAAAATTCTTATTTACATCCATAATTTACATATAAGTTATCATAGCAGCCACCAGCCTTTTGGATGTCCTTTCAGGAAAAAAGTCACCATTCAATTACAGCCTCCATATCAATACCTGCAGAATCTGCCTTAGGTTTTGAGTCAGGCCAAGTATTTCCTGAGCAGTCCCAGTCAATGACTGAACACAGTGAAGACAGAAGAGCCTGGCTATTTCTGCACACTGCTACATTTACCTGACTGGTAATCTTTACTTGAGATCACCCCTGTGTGTTGGTTAACAGTTTGTCACAAATATATTGTAGCAGGAAGCTCACCCTACCCAGTCCTGTTTCTATTTTCTTTTTTCTTTCACAGGTTTCAGATCTTATTCATAGACTAAAGGTTCCCTTTGCCTAATCCCACTTCCTAATAGCTGTCACCTTTCACAAACAGCAGATCAACATCATAGTCTATCGGCTTCTCTTATCCAACACTGTTCCCTGCTCTCCCTTTTCAGTGTATAACATAGGCTTGTCTTCTCCAGTCCAGCTTTCTCTGATCATGGGTGGTACTCCTTATCAAATTTGTTGCACTCCTAATTTCATTTTGTCATCTGACTAAACATTATTACAAACGCCCTACATCCACTACCAACAATGCATTTCTAAATCTTATTTACACAGTTGATGATATGAGAAGAATTTTGGATGGAGAATCAGAAGATATGAGTTCCAGTCTTCTTTTCTACATTTTCCAGTGTTAGAACCTTAGTGAAACCCTAAGCCTTTCCAATGCTTAGTCTCCATATCAGTAAAACTAGTGTAATCCAACTCGACGGCACTTGGCTTGGCAACAATATCTAAATACTCAGAGGATAGCTTAAGGTTAAAATGAGAGTATGTACATGATGGATCTTTGAGAAATACTCTAATCTATTGATTAACTAGGTGTTTCGGAAAACTAATTTGTTTTGTTTGTAGGACTGGTCTATGTGGTGTTGGCATGGGATAATGAGAGAAGTATGTTGGAAAGATGGGAGTAAAAGGAAGCAATTAGACATGAGGACTTTAGTATTTTAAAAAATTATTCAGTGGTGTGATGAGTAGAGAACAACTTTTTAGAAGAAGGGAGACATAAAGTGATATGCTTTTCGTTGAAGAAATTTCTCTCTGACAGTGGTATAAAAAGTGAGTGGAAATAGAGGAAGAGCGGTTGGAGACTGTTATAATGGTTCAGTGTGAAATTAAATAGTGTTAGTGATGATAAATCGAAAAAATAAAAAATCTCTTGCCATCGAGTTGATTCTAACTCATAGCTACCCACTGAGTTTTCTAGGAGTGTTGGTGGATTTAAACTGTTGACTTCTTGGTTAACAGATGTAGCTCTTGTCTACTAAACCACCAGTGTTTATGATAGTAATGAAAGTTTTATGCAAAAAAAAAAAAGACAAATGTAGGTGACAGAAATGACAAGCATTGGTTTCTGATTGTATGTTGGTGTGACGGTGTGGTAGAGTAAGGAGCAGAATAGGGATTTTATGATGAGTTTCTTATGTCAAGTTTAGGTGACAAAATTGTGAATATTGGATTGGAAGAGAGACTATTTCAAATACATCTTGCTGCACATCTCAGTTCATCTCAGTGACAACTCAGAGTCATGACATCCAAAACTGAACTCAATTCTTTCTCCTTCCTCTTCTTCTAAAAGTAAAAACTTGGTAAAGTCTTCGGATGAATACAAGTGTTTCATTTTTAGGAGTTCCCAGTTATCCATTTCTCTTCTGGTGTTTGTGCATTGTTAGTAATATTTTGTATTCTGCTTATTCCTTGTATTAGGACTCCCAGCATTGTCCTTATTTTTTATTCCATGATCTTTATGATTTAAGATTTTATGTTAGGTCTTTGTTCCATTTTGAGTTAATTTTTGCTCACAGTGTGAGATATGGGTCTTGTTTCATGTTTTTTGTGGATGGATATCCAGTTTTGCCTACACCGTTTGTTGAATAGACAGTCTTTTCTTTACATTATGGACTTCTCACCTTTGTCAAGTATCAGCTGGTCACAGGTAGACGAAGTTATATCTGGATTCTCAATTCTGTTCCACTGGTGTAAGTATCTGTTTTATTCCAGTACAAGACTGATAACTTCCATGGCAGTGTAACAGTTTCTAAAGTCAGGTAGAGTGAGATCTCCCACTTCGTTCTTCTTCAACAATGCTTTATTTATCTAGGGCTTCTTTCTTTTCTATATGAAGTTGGTGATGTGTTTCTCCATCTCATTAAAAAATGCCATTGGAATTTATATGAGGATTGCAATGTAACTACAGATTGCTTTAGACAGAATAGACATTTTCATGATGTTGAGTCTTTCTCTCCATGAACAAGATAGGTTTCTCCAACTGTGTAGATCTCCTTTGGTTTTTTTTTTCAGTAGAGTCTTGAAATTTTATCTTCACAGGTTTTTTATATCTCTGGTTAGATTTAATCCTAAGTATTTTATCTTCTTGGGTGCTGTTGTAAATAGTGATTTCCTCTTTGATGGTCTTGCTATTAGTGTAAAGGAATCCAACTGATTTTTTATGTCTATCTTACGTCCTGATACTTTGCTGAACTCTTCTATTAGTTTCAGTGTTTTATTTTTCTCTTCTTAAATATATTGTTTAGGGTTTCCTGTATATAAGATCATATCACCTTCAAATAGAAATACTTTTACTTCTTCCTTACCAATTTGGATGCCCTTTATTTCTTTATCTTGCCTAATTGCTCTGGCTAGAACCTCCAGGATAGTGATGAACGAAAGCAGTGACAATGGACATCCTTGTCTGTTTCCTGTTCTCAAAAGGAATGCTTTCAGACTCGTTCAATTTAGAATGCTGGTGGCTGTTAGCTTTGCATAGATGCCCTTTATGATGTCAGTTTCCATCTGTTATTATTTCACTGAGTTTTTAAAATGAAAGGATGTTGGACTTTGTCAAATGCCTTTTCTACATCAATTGATAAAATCAAGTGGTTTTTGTCTTTCGATTTACATATACAGTTGATTAAATTTATTGTTTTTCTATTGTTGAACCACCCCTGGTATGTATCCCACTCTGTCATGGTGAATTATTTTTTTGATATGTCATTAAATTCTCTTGTGTTGCAGATTTTTTGCATTTAAGTTCATGAGAGATATTGGTCTGTAATTTCTTCTTTTTGTTCTGTCTTCTCCTAGTTTCGGTTATCAGGGCTATGTTGATTTCATAGAATGAATCTGGGGGTATTCTATCCCTTTCTGTGTGCAGAAATACTTTCTGTAATGCTGCTGTTAACTCTTCTCTAGAAGTTTGGTAGAATTCTCCAGTGAATCTGTCAGGGTCAGGGCTTTTTTTGACTGGGATTTTTTCATTTCTTTTTCAATCTCTTCTTTTGTGATGGGTTTATTTAGATATCCTACTTCTGTTTGCAATAGATAAAGTAGGTGTGCATTTCTAGGATTTTTCTGTTTTCTCTAAGTTTTCAAACTTATTAGAATAACAATTTTTATAGTATTCTATTAACCATTCTTTCAATTTCAGTTAGATCTGTTGTGATAAGCTGATTCGCTCTGTCCAGTCTCTAGGCAGTCATTGCACTCTTTTGGTGAGATCTTCAGATAAGCATAAGGCTGTGATGTTTTCAGAGATCTCAGTGATCTACTTTTTCTTCTGCTGTTTGTGGATTTTCCTGTGTACCTTGGTATGGGAACTCTCAGCATTGTCCCTGTGGACTGTGTCCATGATCTTTCCTGTTTGAGATTGAACCTTCAGCTCTCTGGTCCAGTTTGAAAGAGTTTTTGTGCATGGTGTGAGATATGGTTGTGGTCTGATAGATTTCTTCGGCATGAGGACATCCAGTTATGCCCAGACCATTTCTTAAAGACATTGTCTTTTCTCCACTTTTGCCCCCTTGGGCCTTGGTCAAGTTTCAGCTATGGGGGGTGGACAACTCTGTGCCTGGATACTCCACACTGCTCTGCTGGTCTACACGTGTTTGCTGTCACAGTGGCAGATGGTTTCAATAAATCTAGCAGTGTCATCACTTCTCCAGCCAGGTAGTATGTGACCCTCCACTCAGGTCTTAGTTTTCCTTTACCTACCTGGGGCTCCTTTCCTTTCTGAATGAAATCAGTGATTTCTTTCTGCCTCTCAATACAAGACGCCATGAGTGTCTGCATTGGGATTGCTTTGTATCTCCAGATCGCTTTGGGCAGCATAGACATTTTCACAGCATTGACCCTTCATATCCACGAGCAAGGGGAGTTTCTCCCCTTGGGCAGAGCTCTTTCGATGTCTTCTGTAGGATCTTGAACTTGTCTGTGGATCCATCTTGGACATCGATGGTGACATCAATTTATTCGGATGTATTTTATCTTCTTGGGGGTGGTTTCCAATGGCATAGGCTGGTGGATTTCCTCCCAGACACTCCCTTTGTGGGTGTAGGGGAATCCAGCTGATCTGTGTCCCAGGTCTGACAGTTAAGTTCCCAAACTCATCCCAGAAAAAGGGCTATCACCCTCGTTCCTGAGTATCAACAGGACGGTCACCTTCAAAGTACTGTCTCTGCACCCCAGCTAACCTACCCTTCAGGGAGATTTTGGAACTTTTCCTGGGACAGGCAGCATGCCTCACAGCACGATGGCCACCTCGCAAACTTCACAGCAGTGTCGTCTCTGAGGGAGATTTTAGCCCAGAAACAAACAAGCATGTGGGGCTATCTTTGCCACCCATCTGGCCCCCAGCGACCTGTTTCTTGCGTCGTTACTGGAAACTACAGAAAACTCTGAAAGGAAACCATTTGGACGCCATTCAGGAGGAAAATGAAGGGCAATAGGACGACAGCTAGCTAGGCCATTCCAAAAAATAGAGCTCCAAGCTTGCTTGGAAGGGTAGACCTGGCACTGGCATCGGTGCTTAGCTTCCCTAGGGCCTCCTTGGCATGGGACCCTACTGATATTCAGCAAAGAGGTAGGTAGCACTTTCTGCCAGGACATGGGCAGTCCTTCTGTCTCTTGTTGTGGTGGCTTTTATTGCTCCGGGATATCTTCCAAGAAGACCAGACAGCTGCATCCCAGGATGTTTCTGTTTTCAGCTTTTGAAGGAGGTGCCAAATGGACTTCTGAAAAGCTTGCATCATTTTCCTTTCCTCCTGTCCATGCGGAAGTGTTCCAGGGTCTCAGCCTCTCCAGCAATTCTTCATCTGAGAGGTTTTCCTTTGATGAATGGCAGCCTTGTTGGGGTTAGAAGCCATTGCCGTCGAGCCGTTTCCACTCCTGGCAACCCAGAATATCCAACTCATGGGAGCTGGTAGCTCTTTTTTTCCCCTTCCCCCATGTTGTTAAATTGTTCCCTGTCTGAGTCTCCAGGAATGACTTAGGGTGGGCTTAAGAAGTCCTACTTCCAGTTCAGTTTATGATGTCAGACTCCAGAGCTAGGCACAGTGACAGAGAAGGGTGGGAGAAGTGCTGGGAGAAGGGAGACTTGCCTATGTTGAAATGAAGAAATAGATCCATGCACGAGGTAGTTTACAAGCCAAAATTTAGCTTTCGATGATCTGGTACCGTTTTTCACTTGTTTTGAAGGCACAAGTGTACTCTCTAGTCAGTTTCTCCTGCTGAGAAGGACACCTACCGACCTCTACCACTCTGTTTCCCACACTGGTTGTAGCTGCCTCTGGGCAGGTCAGGTCCGTGGAATCCTATGGACTTTTGGCACTAGTCTCCCTTCCCTATTTCTCAGTCCAACTTCTCAACTTTCCTTTTGATGTTCAGAGATCCTAGGATGTCATATGTACTGGATTTATCTGTTCTTTTGGGGGCTTTGTTATTAGAAGAGTCACAGGGTGTGTCAGTCTACTCTGTTCTCGGTCCTGCCCCACATCTTTAAACCTTAGCCAAAATTATTCCCTGAAGTCCACTTTGAACCAAAAAATAGACAACCTGAATTAGCAATGTGTGTTTGGCTTGGGCACAGTGTCTTGAACGATTCATCTACATGAAATCAAATTGACTGTGGCAAGTGGAAAGACTAGATGGGAAGTTTAGGGGGCAATGAGTTTAAGATAATGGTGACAAAATAAGTTGGAAAAAATTAGTGAGAATGGTAGAACAATTTGAAGAACTGAAGCCATTGAAGTCACTCAATAGCATATATAGATATTGTTTATCTTTGTGTATATTTCAGTACAATAAAAATATTCAAAAAGGAGAAGTCTCATTTTCACAAGTTTAATGTTTAAACTTCTGGTGATGGAAGTCTCTTTCTAAAGCAATTTCTGGCTGCTAGTGACAGTGGTCCTCAGCCTTCATACTTGGGATTATGAATAACTCCATTTTTGCCACTAACACTTGCTCATGGTGAACTAATTTGCTATCTAAAGGAAACCAAAATTTTGTTACCCCCAGTCCTAGGAAACAGATGCCTTGCTGTAAACAAAAAGCCAAACTTTCTGCCTTTCTGTCAGTTCTGACTTATGACAACCCCATGTGTTACAGAATAGAACTATTTCATAGACTTTTCTTGGTCATAATCTTTACTGAAGCAGATTGTCAAACCTTTTCTTGCAGTTATATTGAGTTGGTTATTATCAATGTCATGGATTAAATTCTGTTTCCCCCAACAATGTGTGTAGAAATTTGGGTGGACCATGATTCCTGGTGTTGTGTATGCTGTAAACTCTGCTTCTGTGATGTTAATGAAGGTAGATGGGTGGCAGTTGTGTTCGGGGGGCAAACTCAATGTGTAAGATGATGTTGTACCTTGAAGCATTCTTTTGGGATATGAAGGAAAGGGAAGTAAGCCGGGGGAGGGGACTTCATCCTACCAGGAAGCAGAACCACAAACTCAGCACATCATTTACAAGGGTCCCTGCACCTCAGAAGCTTCCAGTCCAGGGAAGATTGATGATTAGGACCTTCCTCCAGAGGCAGCAGAGAAAGCCGTCTCCTTGAGCTGACACCCTGAATTTGGACTTTAATGTACTTGTCTGTGGCAAAACAAAATTTCTCTTTTTGAAGCCATCCACTTGTGGTATTTCTGTTACAGCATCTCTAAGTGACTAAGACAATCTCTGATGACTACAGTTGGGTTAGTAGTCAAACAAAAGTCATTTATGGACATACACTAATCCTAGGCATTAGTGAGCTGAAATGGACCAGTATTGGCCATTTTGAATCCAGCAATCATATGGTCTACTATGCTGGGAACATAAGCTTGAAGAGAAATGGTGTGTTCTTCATCAAAAAGAAAATTTCAGAATCTGTCCTAAAACACAATGCTGTCAGTAATAAGATAATATCCATAGACTTACAAGAAAGGCCAGTTAAAACAACTATTATTCAAATTTACACTTCAATCACTAAAGCCAAAGATATGAAGATTGAAAATTTTTACCAGCTTCTGTTGTCTGAAATTGACTGAACATGCAATCAGGATGCACTGACAATTACTGGTAACTGGAAGGCAAAAGTTGGAAACAAAGAAAAAGGATTAATAATTGGAAAATACTGCCTTGATGATAGAAATAATGCCAGAAATCACATGATAGAATTTTGCAAGACTAATGACTTCTTCATTGCAAATACCCTTTTTAACCAAGAAAAACAGCAACTGTACCCATGGACCTCACCAGATGCAATACACAGGAACCAAATCTAACAAATCTGTGAAAAAAAACAATGGAAAAGCTCCATATGAACAGTAAGAATAAGACCAGGTGCTGACCATATGCAAATTCACATTGAAACTGAAGAAAATTAGAACAAGTCCACAAGAGCCAAAGTATGACCTTAGTACATCCTGCCTGAGTTTAATGACTGTCTCAAGAACAGATCTGATGGATTGAACACTAA
This sequence comes from Heterohyrax brucei, assembly GCA_028571685.1. Taxonomy (NCBI): domain Eukaryota; kingdom Metazoa; phylum Chordata; class Mammalia; order Hyracoidea; family Procaviidae; genus Heterohyrax; species Heterohyrax brucei. The sequence goes on from CM053146.1 coordinate 96,511,391, forward strand.
TTACTGAAGACCAGATGAATTCTAGAATGACATCAAAGACATTATCCATGAAGGTAGCAAGAGGTCATTAGAAAGACAGGAAATAAAGAAAAGACCAAATTGGATGCCAGAGAGATTCTGAAACATGCTCTTGAATGTCAAGCAGCTGAAGCAAAAGGAATAGAGAAGGGCCTAAACAGAAGAATTCAAAGGGCAGTTTGAGAAGACACAATAAAGTATTATACTGACATGTTCAAAGAGCTGCAAATGGAAACCCAGAAGGGAAGAACACATTCTGCATTTCTCAAGCTGAAAGAACTGAAGATAAAGTTCAAGTCTTAAGTTGCAATTGTGAAGCATTCTACAGGGAAAATAACAAATGACTCAGGAGCATCAAAAGAAGATAGAGGCATTATACCGGAAAGAACTAGTTGGTGTTCAGCCATTTGAAGAGGCAGCATATGATCAGGAACTGATGGAACTGAAGCAAGAAGTCAAAGCTGCGTTGAAGGCACTGGCAAAAAAAAAAAAAAAGTTTCCAGGAACTGATGGAATATCAATTGAGATATTTCTATAGATGCAGCACTGGAAATGCTCACTCTTTTATGCCAAGACATTTGGAGGAAAGCTATCTGGCCAACCAACTGGGAGAGGTCTTTCAATGAAAGGTGATCCAAATGAATGTTGAAATTACTGAACAATATCATTAATATCACACACAAGTAAAATTTTGTTCAAGATCATTTGACAGGGAACTACTAGAAATTCAAGCTAGATTAAAAAGAGGTCATGGAACCAGTGATATCATTTCTGATGTCAGCTGGATCTTGGCTGAAAGTAAAGAATAACAGAAAGATGTTTACTTGTGTTTCATTGACTATGTGAAGGCACTCGACTGTGTAGATCATAATAAATTATGGCTAACTTAGCACAGAATGTGAGTTCCAGAACACTTATTGTGCTCTGAAGGAATCTGTAGATGCATCCAAAGGCAGTCTTTCGAACAGAACAATGGGATACTGCATGGTTTAACATCAGGAAAGTTGTGCATTAGGGTTGTATCCTCTCACCATACCTTTTCAATCTGTATGCCAAGCAAATAATCCCAGAAATTGTATTATACAAAGAAGAATGAGATGTCAGGATTGGAGCATGACTCATTAACAACCTGCATTATGCAGATGACACCAACTTACTTGCTTTAAGTGAAGAAGATTTGAAGCACTTACTGATGAAGATCAAGGACCATAGCCTTCAGTTTGGATTGTACCTCAACATCAAGAAAACAAAAATTCTCACAACTGGACCAGTAAGCAACATAGTGATAAATGGAGAAAGGACTGAGGTTGTCAAGGACTTCATTTTACTCGGGTCCACAATCAATGCCCATGGAAGTGGCAGTCAAGAAATCAAGACACATTGCATTGGGAAAATCTGTTGCAAAGGATCTCTTTAAAGTACTGAAAAGTAAAGATATCACCTTGAAGACTAACGTGCACTTGACCCAAGCCATGGTGTCCTCAATCACATCATATGCATGAGAAAGTTGGACAATGAACAAAGAAGATAAAAGAAGAATTGATGCCTTTGAATTGTGGTGTTGGAAATGAATGTTGAATGTACCACAGACTGCCAAAAGAACAAACAGATCTGTTATGGAAGGAGAACAGCCAGAGTGCTCCTTGGAAGCAAAGATGTCTTGCATACCTTGGACATGTTGTCAGAAAGGATCAGTCCCTGGGGAGGGACACCATGCTTGCTAGAGTGGAGAGTCAGTGACAAAGAGAAAGCCCCTCAACGAGATGAATTGACACATTGGCAGCAACATGGGCTTAAGCATAAAAATGATTGTGGACATGGCAAAAGACTGGGCAGTGTTTTGTTCTATTGTGCACAGCGTTGCTGTGAGTTAGAACCACTTGATGGCACCTAACAACAGTCATTTGTTTAACTTTGTTTTAGAATGAAAACAAGAAATAGAAAATAGAATTTTTCTCTTTCAAAAGCAACTTTCTCTGTGGATGAAAGTAAAATCCTTTTATAACTAAAAGAATAAAAGACAGTTATCTCTACCTGAATGACTTTCCTTAAGTTTTATAAACTATCGTCCTATCACATTAGCACATGGTACTTTATTTTTCTTGTGATTTATAGGATTTTATTATTATTATTCACATTTTTTGCACCTTAGGTGAAACTGCACGGTGCAAATCAGTTTATCATTAGAAAAAATATACACAAATTGTTTCATGACATTGGTTGGAATCCTCACAACATAGCAGCACTCTCCCCTGTTCCACCACAAATGCTCATTTCAATTTGTCCAGTTTTTTTGCAGCTTCCTGCCTTCTTATCTTTGCTTCTGAGCAGGTGTTGCCCATTTTTTCTCCTCTACTTGATTTATGCAAGGAGTACATCCTAGCTGGTGTTGGTGTTTGTTTTTCAGGCCTGCCCAATATTTGCCTGAAGGGTGAAATTCAGGGGTGGCTTCATTTCTCAGTTAACGGTGAATCCAGGGGACATAGTCTCAGTGGTTCCTCCATATTTGAAGGCCTTAGTCTCGATGGTTCCTCCTATCTCAGTCAGTCCAGTAAGTCTTTTTTTGTGTATGTGATTTTTAATTTTGTTGTACATTTTCTGTGCTCTGACTAGGACTCTCTATTGTGATCTCTGTCAAAGCTGTAGGTGTTGGTAGTCTGGCACCATCTAGTTCTTCTGGGCTTAGGCTAGTAGGCTGGTGGGGGCTGTGGTTTATATGGTCCATTATTTCTTCGGACTGATTTTTTCCTTGTGTTTTTTATTTTCTTCATCCCCCATGCTCTAGAAGTAATGAGAGCAATAGATGTATCTTACATGGATGTTCCCAAGCTTTTAAGAACCCTGGAGCTATTCACCTAAGTAGGATGTAGAACATTTTCTTTAGGTATTGTGCTATACTAATTTTGAGTTTGATGTCTCCCCAGACCATAGCACATGATACTTTGCCAGTACCTTGAACTTTGTCCAAGGTATTTCAAACTAGCAAACATCATATATTGCATTATGTCTTACAACTAACTAAAAAGATCACTAACAAAATTTCTAATAATGTTCAGTCACTAGCATTTATTAGTAGTAATACTTAGAGTTGCAATGTAAATGGTTTCAAAATGGAGGTGTTATTACAATAATCTCTTTCGGTAAGTCAGATGCCTGTCTTCACTCCACCAATAGGAAAGATTATTAGGCTTCTCTAAACACAAATTATCAATTTACTAAATGCTTTCAGGACATGAAATTATACTTTATTATGTCTTTTGTTTCAGCTAAATTGCCATTATTTCAAAATATGTAGACCATACATATCACTTTCATTCTGTGTTTAACTCAGGAAAGTTCAGAATTTAGGTTCTGAGGTGCCAGTAAATTCTTTTTCTACAGTCTTGAAGCCTTTTAGAGAGAAATTGGAAAGAAGAAAGATAAAGCTATCTTACATGGATATACAGTAATATTTGTATTTCACCTCTAAAATGAATTTCTAACAGTAAAAGATGGATTTTTTTTTCCACCTAGATTCTTTCTATAATATAATCCATGGCAACACAGAGCGTCTATACATCCCATCATATCCCTACCCGGGGGTGGACAAAGAAAACTATAGACTATAACGTGAGGAAAGAACACAGGAAAGGCTGTGGGTTCAGATTTCAGAAAGTTTTTTTTTTTTTTAATTTTTTTTGAAGCAAGTCATGTCCATTACACAGTAAGAGTGATTTCTATGCTAAAGAAATCATTTATTCTTGCAATACTGAAACTTGTTAGATGCCATCAAGTCAATTCCAACTATAGCAGCCTTATGCACAACAGAACAAAACACAGAGCAGCCCTGTGCCGCTCTCACAACCACTATTAAACTTGAGCCCACTGTGTCCTTCTTGTTGAAAGTCCCCGTCTTTTCCACTGACCCTCTACTTTCCCTTCTGGGGGGACTGATCCCTTCTTACAACAGGTCCAAAGTGTCAGATGCAATTTCCTCATCCTTGCTTCCAAGGAGCATTCAAGTTGTATTTCTTTTGGCACTCCGTAGTACCCTCAGTACTCTTCATCACCACCGCAATTCAGCACCTTCTTCTGTCTGCCTTATCCGCTGTCCAGCGTTAGCGTGCGTGTGAGGAGACTGAAAACGGTACGGCTTGAGTCAGGTACACCTTGGTCCTCATGGTGATATCTTTACTTCTTAACACTTTAAAGCCATCTCTTGTAACCAGTTTGTCTGTTGCAATGCATCTGCTGTTTTCGTGATGATATTTGCCAATCCAAGTAAAGTGAAATTCTTAGCAACTTCAGTCTTTTCTCTGTTTATCATGATGTGGCTTATTAGTCCAGTTGTGAGGATTTTTGTTTTGTTTATGTTGAGGTGTTATCCATACTGCAGGCTGTAGCTGATCTTCCTCAGTAAATGCTTCAAGTCCTCTTCACTTGCATCAAGCAAGGTTATGTTATCCAGATAACGCAGGTTGTTAATGAGTCTTCCTATAATTTTGATGCCCCATTTTTCTTCATCTACTTCAACTTCTCACATTACTTTGAAAAATGAGCAGATTTTGATACAATATTCTTAAAAGATGCCAATATTTTAAAGTATCATATTAGTGTTGGATATGTAACATTTTTCCAAGTGTTTCCATGTGTTTTGCAATTGTTTTTTTAAAATAATTATTTGACATACTGTGATGAAAAATAAAGAAGATTTTGGGAATGGAAGGGATACTTTGGAAATCTTTGAATTTAAATACTTATTATCTCTTAAAGAATGACTACATCATTTACACATAAAATAATATAAAGAAGAGGATGAAACCATGAGATCATTTGAATCTGTCTTTCAAGTATCTGGGAAGACACAGTGATCAGTCTTACACCCTTTCTTCACAGTGAATAAATAAAAAGGAATGCATACCACATTTCTTATCTCTCTTTCTTGATTTCAACTTAATCAAAACATACATCACCACAAAAATGTCAAATTATCTCCTTTAAAAGTTTGAGTTATTTATTTTTTAGTATTTGCAAGATGTAAGACTCATTAGAAAAGAATCTATTGCCTAAAAATGTTCAGGGAGTAGACATAATCGCTGGAGTTGAGTTAAAGCACACAGGCAGTTGAAAACACACTGCAATCTAAAAGTTATTTATTTCAAGAAAGCTTCACTGATGCAAATTATTTTTGAGAAGGCTTTGTGTCAAAGTATACACTAATTATACTGTTTAAAAGATCACCTAAATATTTAATACCCTGCTGACTATCAAGATGCATTTTAGGCTACATGTTTTAAGTTAAATAGTGTCTGTTGCTACTGTTGTTAGACGCTGTCAAGTTGGTTCCAACTCAAAGTGACTCTGTGTACAGGAGAACAGAACTCTGCCCAGTCCTGAGGTGGGTGTCCTCCCCGTAGTTACTATGCCTGACACCCCTGCTGCAGCCACTGTGTCAGTTTAGCTCACTGAAGGTCTTCCTCTTTTATGCTCACCACCTATTTTACCAAGCATGATGTCCGTCTCTAGGGACTGATCCCTCCTGTCCCAAGAATTTGAGACAAAGTCTCACCGTCATTGCTTCTGAGGAGCGTTCTGGTTCTACTTCTTGCAAGACAGATTTGTTCATTCTTTTGGTTGTCTATAGTATATTCAATATTCTTCACCAAAGTTACAGTTCAAAGGTGTCACTTCTTGTCTCTTCCTTATTCATTGTCCCGCTGTTGCATGCAAAGAAGGCTATATAAAACACCATAGTTTGTATGAGGCACACCTTAGTCTTCAAAGTGACATCTCTGCTTTTTAACACTTTAAGGTGATCTTTTGCAGCACTTTTGCCTGATAGAAGACTCTTGATTTGTTGACTCCAGGGGTGATGATTGTGGATCCAAGTAAAATGAAATGCTTAACAACTTCAGTTTTTGTCTGTTTATCACCATGTGGCTTATTGTTCCAGTTATGAAGATTTTTGTTTTCTTTATGTTACAGTGTAAACTGTACTGAAGTCTGTGGTTTTTGATCATCCTCAGTAAGTGCTTCAAGTCCTCCTCCACTTTCAACTAGAAGGTTGCGACATCTGCAAAATTCTCATTAATGCTCCAATAGTGATGCACTAGTCTTCCTCACAGAGTCCAGTTTCTTGAATTATTTGCTCAGCATACAGATTGAATGATTATGATGAGAGGTATTCCTTTGTTATGTTTGAGTGATTACCTCTTGATCTGTGTACAGCTTTCTCATAAGCAGAAATAGTGCTCCGGGATCCCCGTTCTTTGTAATGTTACCCATAATTTCTTATAATCCACAGAGTCCAATGCCTTTACATGAGTAACCCTGCTAATACTTGAACTCTGGTGGCATGTTTTCCAGCATCACAGCAGCAGACAGCCCACAAAGTATGGCAAATTGACAGACACTGTTTAGCCACTGAATCTGAGACCTCATAAATTATACGTAAAGCAAACTAAAGATCTAAATTATTGTTTCCCATTGTTTAATTTTCTGAAAAATGGAGTAAACCTAGCCCTTTCTGCCCCTCCTTCTTCCCCCTTCTTCAAATGAAAGAGTTGATGTCATATTAAGTAGTGAGAAGAACTGAAGAAATAAAACAGCAAATTTGCATGCAAAAAGATTCATGTCTGTATCAACAAGAATTATGGCCAGAATGTATGGCATTAATTTACACCTGGCGAGAAACCCAAAAGGGTATCGTTGCTTTTGTGAAATACTTTGCACAGTGGTTCCAGCAATCTAAGTATCATCAGTAAGATCTATGGCACACACACATACAAAGTCAGTTAAAGCAAGTCAGAGAAAGGAGAAAGTCTCTGGTGAATCCATTTTTTTACATCATCTTCACTTTGCTGTGTATTATTTTCCACTAATATAAAAGCAAAAAAGAAATTGGAGTAGGCTAGATACATAGAAATGTTTCAAGAACATATATGTATGTGAGTGTACTAAATACAATCCTATTTTCACTTCCTTGAGTAAGGAGGGATGGCAGAACAGTTCTCTGTATGATTTGGCTGCTTACAGGATGTTGATTTAATTTAACCAAGGAGTTAATTTGGTTCTGATTGGCTTGCTTTGTGTAACAGCTACTCAAGCAGCAAAATTGTACCTGCTCATCAGATATAAATTGTTTTTCTACTGTAGCATTTCTCCCAAAGTAATATGTTCAGCTTTCACTTATTTTTTTTCTTTTATATATATATATGAAAAGACATGTTATATGTTACATGTATAATATATACATATACCAAGCATTATAATTCTTCATGGGAAGTAAATTCAATGCTTTTTCCTCCGTGTGAAAGTTTTTTGTTATTTTTTCCCCGCTCTTGGATCAAGTTGAATTTTAACTGGTTATCTACACAACAAGGCTGATTTTGCTGTAAGTCATGTTGCCAAGCCAAGTGCCGTCGAATTCAGTGAGAGACTCACCTGATTGATGAGAGCTTTTTGGCTCATCTGAATGCCTAATTTTAAAAAAAAAAATTCAACTGTAATCTTTCAAAGCAGCAGCAGACAAGCTTCAAGAAGGTGCATCTTTCTCCAAAGATTTCATAAGAACAGCAACAAAAAGCATGCGAAATTCAATTTAATTATCATATGTGCCAGCACAGTGTTTAATGCAAAGGTTAAAAGAATAAGGAAAAAGAAATTATAGGAAAGAACCTAGAGTGTCAGATAAATTTCATTCTGTAGTAAAATAAGCAATACACAACAGCATGCTTTTTACATTCAGCAGTCTGTGTGTCCTCATGATAAACCTATCGCTAAAATTAATACTTTAATTTTGAAGTGTACAGCCATTTGTTCTGGAATATTTCAAGCAGTTCAGCATAAGTTAATACAGTTTATCAGACACCAAACATTCAATATTTTGGAAGCCAAAATTATTTCAAAGGCTCACTCAGGCTAAACCCAGAAATTTCGCATCCTATCTCTTGGCTGTTTTCTAGCAGAAGGTACCACAAAGAATCTTCTCACTTGATTAGCCAGTCATGTGGGGTAGGAGCTACGGCAAATGTGTAGAAATGGCCACATTTGAGTAGTCACATGTATTTCTTATCTCCGTGGAAAAAGACGTACAATGTACTCATTAGCTTCTCAGCTACATGATATTTACAAGTTAGTTGCAGGCTCCTTCAGATAGTTTAGACTTTATGAAGCAGATTTCAGCATCAGGATAAGAGGAAGACTCATTAACAACCTGTGATATGCAGATGACACAGCCTTGCTTGTTGAAAGCACTTATGGATGAAGATCAAAGACTATAGCCCTCAGTGTGGATTATACCTTAATATAAAGAAAAGAAGTATCCACACAACTGGACAGCATCATGCTAAATGGAGAAAAGATTGAAGTTATCAGATTTCATTTTACTGAATCCACCATCAGTGCCCTGGAAATGGCAGTCAGGACATCAAACAACCGAATGCATTGGGCAAATCTACTGCGAAAGATCTTTTTAAAGTGTTAAATAGCAAAGGTGTCATTTTAGGAAAAAAGGTGCCCCTGACCCATTGCTGGTAGAGAGTCAGTGAAAAAAGAGGAGGACCCTCAAGGAGATGCACTGGCACGGCGCTTGTCACAGTGGGCGCAAGCATGACAATGACTGTGAGGACTGGCACTGGACAGGGCAGTGTTTTCTTCTGGTACACATAGCAGTGCCATGAGTTGGAATTGGTTTGATGGCACCTGACAACCACCACCACAGCAGAGGGGTAGGTAGTAAATTCGATACCTGTGTGTTTCGTCTGGTGAGATCTACAAGTATAAACTCATTGCTGTTGAGTAAGTTCTAACTCAGAGTGACCCTCTATTGTAGTTTGAAAAAAGATATTTCCAGTGAATATGTAGTGGTTTTGCAAAATTCTAGCATGTGATCTCTGGCATCATTTCTTTCACCAAAGTCTTATTTTCCAACTGCTAATCCTTTGCTGTTTCCAACTTATGAATTCCAATCGTCAGCAATTATTAGTGAATGCTAATTTTGCTTTTGACCAATTTCAGACTGCAGTAGCTGGTAGTTGGTAAAAATCTTCAGTTTCCTCATTTTTGGCATTAGTGTCTGGTGCATAAGTTTGAATAACAGTTGTGTTAACTGGTCTTTCTTGTAGGGATATGAATACTACCCTGTCATTGACAGTATTGTATTTCAGGATCGATCTTGAAATGTTCTCTTTGATGATTAATGCAATGCTGTTTCTCATTGATTTGTCACTCCCAGCATGGTAGACCATGTAACAGTCTGATTCAAAATGGCTAATACCAGTCCATTTCAGCTCCCTCTTACCTAGGATATTGATGTTTAGCATTTTATTTCACTTGTGACAAATTCTGTTTTCTTAGAGTCATGCATTGTACACTTCTTGTTTCAATTATTAATGGATATTTACAGCCATTTCTTCTCATTTTGAGTCACTCCACATCAGCAAATGAAGGTCTTGTGAGCTTGACTCCACGCATGTCGTTAAAAGTCACTTTACTTTGAGGAGGCAGCTCGTCCCCATTCACACGTTGAATACTTTCCATCCAGAGGTGCTTGTCCTCAGGCACTATAGTGGACTGTAATTTACCTTGCTTTACAGAAAGTTTCCACTAGCCTGTTTTTGTTGTTGTTTTAATCATTAAGACATTTTAATCTTCATTAAAAAAAAAAACACATTGCATCTATAGGATATCAGTCTGCTGACCTCTGGCTGGAGGAAGGGGAGTGGGTGGAGAGGAGGGGAAAGGAGACTGTTGGGAGGATGGGACGTGTATGGAGCAGAGAGGAATAGTGTGCTGTCACCGGGCAGGGAGAGCAGTGGGAGCTGCATATTAGGTGGGCATGTAAACTTATATGGGAATGTATGTTTTCACTCAGGCATACTAAAATAAAATAAAAATTTTTAAGTTGTATTTTAGGTGAAAGTTTACAGCTCAAGTTAGTTTCTCACACAAAAATTTATGCACACGTTGTTATGTGACCCTAGTTGCATTGTCTCTAATGAGGTGACACACTCCTCCTTTACACACTGTTTTCTGCGTCCATTCAGCCAGTCCTTATCCCTTTCAGCCTTCTCATCTGCCTCTAGACAGGAGCTGTCCACTCAGTCTGGTGTATCCGCTTGAACTAGGAAGTACACTCTTTACAAGTATCATTTTTTATCTTCTCAGCAGTCTATTCTTTGTCTGAAGAGTTGTCTCTGGGAATCATTTTTGTATCAGAGTAACAGAGAATCCAGGCGCTGCATCTCCTGGGGTTCCTCCACTCTCAGTCAGACCACTAGCCTAGAGTTTGTACCAGAATTTGAATTTTGCACTCCACTTCTCCCCTTTTCTAACATGTATGTGCTGTTGTGTTCCCTTTCAGGGTGGTCACTTTAGGTAGCTGGGCCCTATCTGTTTCTTCTCGTCTCAGACAGATGGAGTTTCCTCTACTGGCCAATTTATTACAAGTAGATTGGCAGAGGCTTCTCTCTGGTGTGTCTTAGTCTCTGTTGAAACCTTTCTGCCACGGGTGAGCCTGTTGGTATTTGAAATATTATTGACATAACTGTCAGTATCACAGCAACATGCAATCCGTCACAGTATGGCAAACTCACAGACAATAGAGAAGTTCAATATCAGTCAGAATAAGGCAAGGGGCCTACTGTGGAATACAATTCATTGCTCATGTGCAAGTTCTAAGTAAAGCTGGAGCAAAATAAAACCAGTATTCAGATATTTCAGGAGGTACCATATGGTCAAGAACTGGCTGTGCTATAGGCATTGGTGAAAAAGAATGCTCCAGAAATTGAAGAAATACCAATTAAAATCTTTCCACAAATGGATGAAGCACTGGAAGTGCTCACTCATCTATGTCAAGACATTTGAAAGACAGGTACCTTTCCAAATAACTGGAAGAGATCCATATTTGGACCTATTCTAAAGAACGGTGATCTAGCAGACAGTGGAAATTGTTGAATAACATCTTTAATATCAATGAAAGTAAAATTTTGCTGAAGAGCATTCAAAAATGGTGATAGCAATACATTAACAGGGAACTGCCAGAAATTTAAGCCTAATTCAGAAGAGGGTGTGGAAGGAGGGTTATCATTACTGATGGCAGACAGATCTTGGTTGAAAGCAGAGAACACTAGAAAACATTTATCTTTGTTTCTTTAAGTATTCACGGGCATTGGACTCTGTGAATAATAACAAATTATGGATAACATTTTGAAGAATGGGAATTTCAAAGCACTTCATTTTGCTCATTCAGAACCTGTACATAGTCCAAGATGCAGGGCTTCAAACTGAACAAGGGATACTGCATGATATAAATTCAGGAAAGATGTGTATCAGAGTTGATCATTTTACTGCACTTATTCAGTGTAAACTGAGCAAATAATCCAAGAAGCTGGACTACATGAAGACTGTGGCATCAGGATTGGAAGATACATCATTAACAAGCTACAATATACAAACAACACAACCTTGCTTGGTGAAAGTAGAGAGGACTTGAAGCAGTTATGGACGAAGATCAAAGTCTATAGCCTTCATTATGGATTATACCTTGACATAAACAAAACAAAATCTTTACAAGTGGCCTATTAAGCAGCATCATGGTAGATTGTGAAGATATTCATTTTGCTTGGATTCGCAATTAACACCGACAGAAGTAACCATCAAGACATCCAATAAAGGATTATGTTAGACAAATCCTATACAAAGGATCTCTTTGAAGTATGCAAAGCAAAGTTGTCACCTTGGACTAGGTATACTTGACCTAAACTGTGGTGTTCTCAGTAGCCTTATATGTCCGTGAAAACTGTGAAATAAATAATGAAGACTGAAAAATAACTGATACTTTTAAATAGAGTTCTGGTAGGGAATATTGAACATGTTATGGACTGTCAGATGAAAGAACAAATCTGTCTTGAAAGAATTACAGTCACAAAGTTCCTTAGAAGTGATTATGGCAATAGTTCATTTTACGCTCCTTAACATGTTATCAGTAGGGTCTATTCCTTGGAAAAAGACGTCATTCTTGGTAATGCAGAGTACCTACAAAAATAAAGGAAAATCTACAATGAGATAAATTGACACAGTGGCTGCCTCAGAGGCCTCAAACACTGCAAACATTGTGAGAACAGTTCAGGGTCGGGCAGTACGATATTCTGTTGTACACAGAACTACTATGAGCCAGAACAAACTCCACTGCACCTACTGCTAATAATACACCCATTTTTATGTATAATTGTTTATAAAAATCATCTATTGTTGTAATTGTTGTTAGGTGCCGTCGAGCCAGTTCCAGCTCACAGTGACGGAATGTGTAACAGAATGAAACACTACCTAGTCCTGAGCCGTGCTCACAATCGTTAGCTTAAACCCATTGTTACAGGCACTGTGTCATTCCAGCTGTTGGGAGTCTTCTTTTTCACTGGACCCTCTACTTTACCAAACATGATGTCCTCCAGGAACTGATCCCTCCTGACAACACATCTATTTTAGCAATCTAGTGCTACTGTAACGGAAATACCACAAATGGATGACTCTAAAATGAGAAAACTTTTTAGCACAGGCTAGCAAGCCACAAATCTAAATTTAGTATAAGAAATTATCATAGTCCAATAGGCTATGCGTCCAATTCAATACGAGAGTATTCTGGAACAAGAATCTCAGGTCAAAGGATGTGCTCTGCTCTTGGTGCTGTTTTCTTGGTAGTACGAGGTTCCCAAATCTAAACTTGCCTTCCTTTCTTTCATGTCCCAAGAGGCTGCCTCAAGCCACAATAAAAGCCAGCACATTAATCTCTGCCTCCCCAACACAACTGCCACCCATCTGCCCTCATTAACATCATAGAGGCAGAAATTCCCACATGGAGGAATATCACACAATACTAGAAATCCTGGCCCAGCCAAACTGTTACAGGTTTTGAGGGGAACACGATTCAATCCATGACATCATCCAAAGTATGTAAGACATGGTCTCGTCATTCTTGCTTCTAAGGAACACCTTAGTTGTATTCTTCTGAAACATTATCTGTTTATTCTTTTGGCAGTCCATGACATATTCACTATTCTCCAACCCCACAGCTGAAAGTCTTTAGTTCTTCTTCTGTCTTCTTTATTTATTGTCCAGCTTTCTTGTGCTTATGATGTTATTGAAAATAGCATGGCTTGGATCAGGCACTCTGTAGTCTTCAAAGTGACCTCTTTGCTTTTCAACACTTTAAAAAGGTCTGTTGAAGCAGCTTTCTCCAATACAACGTGTCTTTTGATTTCTTGACTGCTGCTTCCACGGGCATTGATTGTGGAACCAAATAAAATAAAATCCTTGACAACCTCTGTCTTCTCTCTGTGTATCATGACGTAGCTTATTGGTCCAGTTATGAGGTTATTTATTTTCTTGATGGTGAGGTGCAACCCATTCTGAAGGCTGTGGTCTTTGATGCCCAACAGTAAGGGTTTCAAGTTCTCTTTACTTTCAGCCAGCAGAACTGTCATCACCACAACACAAATTGTTAACGAGTTTTGCTCAAATCCTGTTACCCCTTCATCCGTACATATTCCAGCTTCTCGAATTATTTGCTCTGCAGACAGATTGAATAGGTACAGTGAAAGAATACAGCCGTGACATATACCTTTCCTTATTTTAAACTAAATAATCTCCACTTGTTCTGTTCAAAACATTACCTCTTTATCCATGTACAAGTTCTTCCTAGGCTCCATTAAGGGTTCTGAAATTTCCATTCTCTATAATGTTATCCATAATTTGTTATGATCCACACAGTTGAATGCTTTCACATAGTAAAACACAGGCAAACATCTCCTTGGTATTCTCTGCTTTCAGCCAAGAACCATCAAACATCAGCAGTGGTATATACCTGGTTCCACATCCTCTTCTGAATCAGGCCTGAATTTATGACAATTCCCTGTCAATATACTGCTACAGCTGCTTTTGAATGAGCATCAGCAAAATTTTACTTGCATGCGATACTAATGATATTGTTTAATAATTTCAACATTTGGTTGGATCATTTTTCTAGGGAATAAGTGTAAATATGGATCTCTTCCTGTTGGTTGGCCAGTTGCTGTCTTCCAAATGTCTTGGCATAGATGAGTGAGCATTTCCAGCACTGCATGCATTTGTTGAAATGATTGACACTCCATCAATTCCTGGAGCCTTGAACTTTTTGTATCATTGGTTCCTGATGACACCTCTTGAAAAGGCTGAACATCAACCATCCTTTTAGTACAATGCCTCTGTATATTCTTCTATCTACTTTTGATGCCTCCTGACTCACTTAATATTTCTGTATAGAATCCTTCACTATTGCAGCTCAACGTTTGACTTTTGTTGTTGTTGTGCTTTTCAGCTTGAGAGGTGCAGAGCATGCTCTTCCCTTTTGGTTTTGTATCTCCAGCTCTTTGCACATGTCCTTATGATACTTTGTCTTCTCAGGCCACCCTTTGAAACCTTCGGTTTGGTTCTTCTACTTCATCGTTTACCCCTTTTGCTTTAGTTGCTTGACATTCAAGAGCGAGTTTCAGAGTTTCTTCTGACATCTATTTTGGTCTTCTCTTTCTTTTCAGTCTTTTTTATGGTCTCCTGCTCTTTTCTTGAAAGATGTCCTTGATGTTGTTCCATGACTCATCTGGGTTTTGGTCATTAGAGCTCAACACATCAAATCTACTTCTTAGCTGTGGTCCAGACTCAGGTGGAATATGCTCGATATTGTACTTTGGCTCTTGTGCATTTTTTTTCTACTTCGGTTTCCATTTGAACTTGTGTGTGAACAATCAGTAATCTGTTCCTCATTTGGCTCCTGGACTTATTCTGACTGATGACAATGAACTTTTCCATCATCTATTTCCACAGATGTAGTCTATTTATTCCTGTGTATTCCATATGGACAGTGAATGTGTGTAGTCACCATTTACGTTGGTCAAGAAGTTGTTGTTCTTACAAAATTCTGTCTTGTGATCTCTGCCATCACTTCTAACACCAAGACCATATTTTCCAACTACTGATCTTTCCATTCTGTTTCTAACTTTCACCTTCCAATCACTGGTAATCATAAATGCATCCTCTTCGCATGTTTGATCAATTTCAGACTATACAAGTTGGTAAAAATCTTTCATTTCTTCATTTTTGGCCTTAGTGGTTGGTGTATAAATTTGAATAACAGTCATATGAACTGGGTCATATGTATATTATCCTGACTCTGAAAGTGTTGTACTTCAGGACAGGTCTTGAAATGTTTTTTTCATGGTGAATGCAATGCCATTTCTCTTTAGATTGTCATTCCTGATGCAGTAGATCATGTGATTGTCCAATTCCAAATGGCCAGTGCCAGTCCATTCCAGCTCAAAGTGCCTAGTTTATACATTCAATCTTTATGTATTCCATTTCATTTTTAGTGATTTCCAATTTTCCTAGATTCATGCTTTGTATATTCCGCTCTCCAATTATTAATGGAAATTTGCAGCTGTTTCTTCTGATTTTGAGTCCACGCCACATCAGCAAATGAAAGTCCCCAAAGCTTGGCTCCATAACAGCATTAAGGTAAGTCTATTTTGAGAAGCCAGTTCTTCCCCTATTGTCCTTTGAATGTCTTCCAATCTGGAGGGCTCATCTTCCTACATCATATCAAACAGTGTTCCACTGCTATTCAACATGTCTCTCAATTTGCCACACTGTGGAGGCTTACATATTGCTGTGAGGCTGGAAGCTATGCCTCTGACGTTTGTATACCAGCAGCGTCAACCACGGTGGACACATTTCAGCTGAGCATCCAGACTAAGAAAGACAGACTAGGAAGAAGGACTTGGCAGTCTACTTTTGAAAAGAATTAGCTAGTGAAGGTTGTATAGAGAAACATTTTATTGCATATATATACATATACACATATTTAGGGAAAGAGTTGTATGTTGGAAATGTATGTGTGTGTGTGTAAATTCAAAACCAAAGCCATTGCCATCAAGTCAGTTCTGACTGATAGTGACTGTATAAAATGGATTAGAACTGCCCTACCAGGTTTCCAAGGAACAGTTGTTGGACTCGAAGCCCAGACATTTAAAAGCCAAGATCAACCCATGTGCCATCAGATTTACAGATAGATAGATAGATCTGTTTATCTATAGTGCGTATGTATTTATTTGCTTCTTTGTCACTGGAGAATCAACCTTTCTGATTATGTTTTCTCATCTGTAAAATTCAGGAAGCTAAATAGTCATTAAGGATTTTCCAGCTATTAATTCATACTTTTTAAGGAAACTTGGCTTGCCTCAAGTGAAAATGACAGTTATAAACAAGTATGTGGCCATAAATAAACAAAAAATTATTTCCATTTTTGAATGAATCATTTTCTAACTTCCTAATATAAACTTTTAGAATTATTTAGATAAAGCCAAGAAACTGAAACCTTTTTTTTGTTGTTGTTGTTTTTAGGTACAGTGATTTCTGATTCATTGCAACTCTATGTACAACAGAAGGAAACATCACCGGGTCCAGCACCATCCTCAAAATCACTGCACTGTGTTAGCCCGTTGTTGAAGTTAGTTTCTGAAATGTCATAATATGAATGTTAATAGAAGAGGAAGATAATAAACCTAGAGGAAACAATCTTGAATAGCTATGAGAGCTGTTATGGCTGAACTTGAATAATCTAGAGCAAAGCAGGTGTACACTCACTGCCAGCCAAGTGCCGTCAAGTCGGATCTGACTCATGGTGACCCTAGGGGCCAGGGTAGATCTGATCCCCAGAGTATTCACTAAGAATATTAAAATTTAAGAAATCTGTGAACACTGGTGTTAGTTGACGGATATCTTGAAACTTTCTACTTACAAAAACATTCTTACTCCCCACTATATAAACAATATTTTCTTTGATCTACATTCTGTAGTTCAGAGCATTCATTTGGTATTTTAAATATGCAAGCATGATAACATGCTGGACAGAATTAAAAAAATCACAAGTAAATGCAATTATTTGAATAAAATACATTTAAAGTGTGTTCTAGTTTTCAATCATGAATCTCCAAAGTACTTGTTTTTCTTTCATATTGAAATGAAACAATAATTGTCTCACTTTGTTTGTTTAGCCAGACTAATAATAGTTCATTCACTCTGAAGAAATGAAAAAGAAATCCAGCTCCTCAAAGTCTCACATCTGAAGTAACCATCAAAATAAATTTCTTGAGGCAGTGATTAAGAGTTCAGCTGCTAACCAAAAAGTCAACAATTCAATTCCACTATCCATTCCCTGGAAACCCTGTAGGGAAGTTCTGCTCTGTCCTATAGGGTCACTATGAGTTGGAATCTATTGTATCAAGTAACATTTTATTTACATTAGAATAATCTCATTTTTAATATCTTTGCATTGATGTGTTTTCAAGAAACTTTTTCCTCACCCTTTTCCAAATTTAAAACAATAAGTATTGACTACAGATTCTTTAATATATCAATGTGATTTTAAAATAAAACTTCTCAGAGAAACAAGTCTGTTGCCACTGAGTCTATTCCAATTCATAGTAACTGTGCAAGACAGAACAGAGCTGTCCCAAGGAGTGCTAGTAGATTCAAACTGCTGAACTTTTGTTAACAGTGAAAACTTTAACTAGTGCATCACCAGGGATCCAAAACTCTCCAAGGTATATTATATTTAGAGCTTGAATTTAGCCTTTAAGTTCTTATTGTTATAAGTATATTATTATGAGTTTCTTAATGACAACAAGCCTTCTGAATACTGGCTCTTGATCATGGAATAGTTATAACACAGACCAATTATACAAAATATACAAAGGACTGATTTTCTAGGTTGATTTTTTTTTTATTCTAAACAATATGAATGTTTCCACTCTCCACAGGCTTGATCTAAATTTTTGCCCTGAACTTCCCAAATAGTCATTCCAGAGTCACAGATAATAGGTAGATGATGCTTAGGTGTTTGTATCATGGCATTGGTTAACAAAGATTTGGGAGAGGACTGGAGAAAAGAGTGAGTGGGCTGGCCTCTACTTCACGCAGTAAGAATATATCCATTCTGTGGAAATGAAGACTAAGCTTCTAGAAGGCTACTTCCTGGATGGAGTAGAAGCCTTAAGGGCCCATATATCTGAGTCACTGGATTATTTAATAGCAGCCCCTGCAGAGCAGTGAATAAACACCAGGCTACTGAGTGAACGGTAGATGCTGCAAACCCATCAGCTACTCTACTGAAGACTGGTGTAGCAGTCTGCTTCTGTAAAGACTTTTGCTGGTGTTGATGCCACTGAGTCAATCCTGACTCAGCAACTCCATGTGATGGAGTACAACTGACCCACAGGGCTTTCTAGTCTGTAATCTTTACTGAAGCACACAATATTTTATCCCTTGGAGCCACTAGGTGCGTTCTAACTGCCAACTCCTCAGTTAGCATCCAAGTACTTACCTGTTTGGCCACTAGAGCCTTGGAAACCCAAAGGAGCAGTTCTACTCTGTCACATAGGGTCACTATGAGTTGGAATTGACTCAGTGTTAGTATACTCTGGTTTTAGCTTGTCTAGCAACCACATGAGCTCTGACAGTACAGTGGTTGAATTATTTGGCAGCTACCCAAAAGACCAACAGTTCTCTATGAGAGAAAGATTGGAATGAGCAGTGTAGGGGTCAATATTGTGTCAACTTTGTAAATCCATGTTTGGCCACTGTTATCAAGTAGCAGGGGTGGGGTCTGTGGTGGCTTCCCTCCCCTCTGCTCTCATCTCTCCACCTTCCACCACCTGCTTCCTGTCTCCTCGGTGGCCAGCAGCTCCTGCTCTCTTTTGAGTCTGGTTCCTGGACCTGAGCTGGCAGCTGTTGGATTCACCAATCTTTACAGCCAGTGAGTGAGAGTCTTGTTCCCTGACCTGCTGATCCTGGGTTCGCCAGCCACTGCAGCTTCGTGAATCAGCAGAGACCTCACCTCCAGCTTGGGATTCCCCGACCTACACGGCCAATGATCTAGAACGCTGGTCTCTGATGTGCTGACCTTTGGTTCACCAGCTCCTATGGCCACATGAGGCTTGGGTCAAGACTTAGGACATTCAGCTTCTACAATTATGTGAGCTGTTTCCTTTATTTATGAATCTTTTCATGTGCATATATGTGTTACTGGTTTTGCTTCCCTAGAAAACTCAGTCTAAGACAATTAGGAATCATGTTCACGACACTGTGTTCAGCTTTTAGGGGGTTTAGTAGCTGCATTAGTACCAGGTCTGATTAGATCAGATCAACACACTCAGTCTCACATCCTGTGATGAAGCACAATTTGCACTATTTCCTTTTTCTAGTCATTTAAAACACTGTTGAAAGAATGCTATGAGTGCTGTATGAGTGAGGTAGCTATCTAGATGAAAAAGAACATTTACTAAATGTAATTGGCTTACTTTATGGGAGGGAAGTTCATAAATAAATTCTACAGTTGTAGACTCAGAGTAGAAAGCTAGTATTCACCTACAACCCCTCTGAGGTCATGGTCAACATAGCACCACTTATCACACCTTCCGTCACCACCATCAAGGCAATGCAACTCTCGAGGCATTTCGGTATGAACTGTGGATTGTTTGTTTTGTGTTTCTAGCTATAGCTATGATAACTTCATTAAAGCTGAGATTTCTGTTTATTTTCCAGGCCCATCATCTGTCTGCTTTCCTTTGTCAATCTACGTCAGTCTTTCTTTTTGCCTTCTCTGTTAAACTTTATAATCTCATGTAGGTTTGTGCTGGCCCTTAATTTGTAAATCCTACTCATCACATAAAAAAGAAATGAAGGAAATATACTGCACTCTTACCTATCTTCCTTTAAAGATATTCTTCAGTTTAGGTATATCTCAGCCCCCAATCCAAGCAACAATTAAGTAAGCACTCTCTTTTTCCAGGGTGTTTTAGTCAGCTAGGGCTGCTCTAACAGAAATACGACAGAATGGATGGCTTTAATAGAGTAACGTTTATTCTTACATAGTCCAGTAGGCTACAAGTCCACATTCAGTCTGTCTGCTCCAGGGGAAGTCTTCCCCATTGTCGGCTCTGGAGGAAAGTTTGGTATTGCATCAGTCTTTGTCCAGGGAGCATCTTCGCACAGGAACCTCAGGTCTGAAGGACGCGCTCTTGTCCCGGTGCTGTTTGCTTGACACTGTGAGGTTCCCAGTTCTCAGCCTGCTTCCCTTCCTTTTATCACTTGTAGGATAAAATGATTAAGGGTGGGGAACGCCATACTCCAGGGAAACTCCCTTTACAGCAGAGCAGGGAGGTGATCCTACGAAGCCCCACCCTAATCCTTTCCCATACAGCAGAGGAAAATCACAAAATGTAGGACAGTCACAAGATACTGGGAATCAGGGCCCAGACACATGCCTTCACATGTTTCTGGAGGGACACAATTCAATCCATGACACAGGGTGTGGGCTAGATTATCCTGCTAATAAAATTAGATTTTGTTTACACTAAATGCAGCCTGTTCTAATAAAGGTTTGTGTAGAATTAAATAGGAGAAATACTGCTTACTGCTAATTATGGCTGGGGATATCATGGAAAGCTTCACAGAAGAGGGAACATTTGAACTGAGATTTCAAAGAAGAGTAGCAGTTCACCTGGAGAAAAGCTCTCAAGCCCTCCTTTTCTCTCCTCTCTCAGATGCCAGCTCTTTGTCCTTATTCTTTCTCCTCCCTGTATACCATCTCCTACTCCTATACAACTCTTTCTCCTCTTGCCCTTCGGCTAGGTAATCATGCTGCCCCTCACAAGCAAGCTACTCATAATTTCATGACCCATATTCTGTATTTTTCCTACTTTGAAATGGGAAAGGGAATATAGCTCCAAGTTTTCTCAAGGGACCACAGTGTCACTTGTACCTGTGTGTGGCGGAGGTTCAGGTGGTGGTGTTATATGTTTGAAGGACAACGGAAGAGCAGTGCAAATGACCATTTTGAAAAGTCAAAGACAAGACAGAAAATTTGTGGAGCTAAATCTTTACTTTTTCCTTTAAGTGTGTTAGTGTCCTATGCATAAAGAATATATAGCCACTTATTAGGGAATGTTGTAGACAAATCTAAACAATGAGAGAAAAGAGACATTATAAGGTAATAGAAGTTCACTATTTATGTAATCTGTTTTAATATTTGTCTAATTGCTGTGATTCCTTAAGAGCTCCAGCTGCTAAAACCAAAATGTTGCAATTAAAATCTACCAGCTGCTCCTTAGAAATACTATGAGTAAGTTCTGCTCTGCCTTTAGGGTTGCTATGAGTCAGAGCTGAGTTAATAGCAATAGGTAATTACTATGATGGACATAGTACCCATCCAGAGCATTAAATGTTGTAAGATATTTTTAACAAATTTTTGTTATTTTTAAATGTAATTTTCTTTACTTTCATCAAGACATTAATTAATGTCACTCAACAACCAATTCATTAATAAATGCATGTTGCACATCTTGAAGAACCCTGGTGGCACAGTGGCCCAACTTCTAATTGTAAGCTTGGTGTTTCAAACCCCACCAGCCTCTCTGCCGAAGAAAACATCTGGTGATCTGCTCCCATAACACAGTTCCACTCTGTGCTATATGGTCTGTTTTAGTCATCTAGTGCTACTGTAACAGAAATCCCACAAGCAGATGACTTTAAAAAGAGAAATTTATTTGGTTGCAGTACAGTAAGCTGCAAGTCCAAATTCAGGTGTCAGCTCAGAGGAAGTCTTTTTTTTCTGGCTGGCTCTGAGGAAGGTCTTCATCATCAATTGTCTCCTGGACTGGGAACTTCTAAGGCTCAGGAACTCCACGTCTTTACAAAAAATGTGCTGAGCTCCTGGCACTGCTGTCTTGGTAATATGAGGTCCCCAACTCTCTGCTTGCTTCCCCGTCCTTGATATCCTGAAGGATTGCCTCAAGGCATAACACAATCTTACACATTGAGTTCCTCCCCGCTACCACCACTGCCACCCATCCTCCCTCATTAATATTGTAGAGGCAGGGTTACAGCATACAAGATCATCATCCAATATTAAGAACCATAGTCTAGCCAAATTGCTACACATTCTTCCAGTTGTTCAATTCTGTTTTCTCGGCTTTGAATTGAATTATCTAATTCTTTAATTTTGTTATTGATCTGTCAGATTTCAGAATGCTGGTGTTCCACCAATTCGAACAGCTTGCTTAATTTTTCATGTTGCTCTACTGCATATATATGCATACATAACCCTTTTGTACTTGACCTGTGACGGTTTCAAAAAGGTGTCTTCATCTGGGAAGTTCTTTTGTTCTTTCTTTTGGGAGTTTTCTAGAGCTATGAGTGGATTTTTCTTTAAGTGTCTGGCCAAAATTTGTTGCTTTTGGGGCATCTAGAGGTTGTTTATTTTCTCTGCCTTGACAGTTTTTGAGGTTCAGTCTGAGAAGGAAGGTGATCACCAGTCACCTGTATGTACTCCAGTGACTGGGCCCAGTGGACTCTCTGGGATAGTAGACATTACCTCCTAGTTGTAAAAGACATGGCCTTATGTATGGAGTCACTAGGGGGCCATCCGCTGACCCTATATTGTGGGTCAGTAAAGGCTGGGAGAGGTGCTGTCAGGATGCACTGCAGTTATTTCTCTAGGTTGTCTTAGTTTGAAAAGTATAAGCTATGTGACAGCTTCCAAAATCAGTTAGGCTGTCAGATGTGCAAGCCCTCTTTCCAGCTGACAACAGAGGCACCTCTATGTCCATCCCCAGATGCTGTAATCTAGTTCAAAGTATGGACAGGCTACTGTCCTGTTGTCATTCACTGCAAGGCCCCACCCATAAGGCTACACTGTGCTAAACACAGCTTTTCTACTGGAAAAGTGTTCCCTGGGCTGGCATTGCTGTCCAGACTGGGAATTAGACATTGCTGAGGCCTCCATTTGGGTAACTCTGCCTCCCAGTCAAATGAGATAGTGTCCTGCACAAGTTCTCCTGCCTGCTGTGAAATAGCTGAATCAATGAGTAGGTTCAGAAAGAGAGGGTAGAGGGCCAAGCTCTCAAACTGTGGCAACTCCACCTGTTGATCACATCAGCAGTGCAGCTGTGCTTTGCTGTCAATTAAGCCCAAGCCCCACCTGTGGGCTAAAACAAAGAAAGAAAGTTAAAAACACCAACAAGGGTGGGAGTCAGTGAATGAGAAGTTTCCCATTCAGTGACATGTTGTCAAAGTTGACAGCCATATCCCATGTGCTAGGCCTCACTGGGTGTCCAGAAGGCTCTGTTTGATTATCAATCCAGGCCTTAGTTTTCAGAGGCAATTAAGGAGATGTATGTCTAGTCCGCCATCTTGACTTCACACCAAATTGCTACACATTTTTGGTGAGATATTACATGCTGTGCATTTCTCAAGCTAAAAAGAAACAAAGAAAAACTAAAGCTTTGAATTACAATAGTAAAGGATTCTACATGGAAAATATTAAAAGATGCAAGGAATGCACAGATTCAATAGACCAAAAAGAAATGGTCAATGTTCAACCATTTCAAGACATAGCACATGATCATCATGATCAGCAACCAATGGTTCTGAAGGAAGAAGTCAAATTTGCATTGAAGGCACTGGCAAAAAAAAAAAAAAAAAAAAAGACTCCGGGAATTGATGAAATATAAATTGAGATGTTTCAACAAAATAATGTGGCACTGGAAATGCTCATTCATTTATGACCAAAAATTTGGAAGACAGCTACCTGGCCAACTGACTGGAGGAGATCTGTGTTTATTCCTATTCCCAAGCACGGTGATCCAACCAAACAATATCATTAATATCACAAGCAAGTAAAATTTTGTACATAGTAAAGATCATTCAAAAGAAGTAAAGATCATTCAAAAACAGCTGTAGCAGCATACTGACAGAGAACTGACAGAAATTTAATTCAGATTCATAAGAGGACTTGGAACAAAGGATATCACTGATGATGTCAGCTGGATCTTGGCTAAAAGGAAAGAATACCTGAAAGATGCTTAACCTTGGATTATTGACTATGCAAAGGCTTTCAAATGTGTACACCATAATAAATTAAGGGTAATATCTTGGAGGACAGGAATTCTAGAACACTTAACTGTGGTTGTGAGAAATCTGTACGTGAACAAGAAGCAGTCATGCAACCAGAACAAGGGAACACTGCATGATTTATAGGAAAGCTATGCATCAGAAGCTAGACTATATGAAGAAGAACAAAACATTAGGACTGGAAGAAGTTTCATTACCAATCTGTGTTATGCAGATGACACAACTTTGTTGAAAGTGAAGAAGATTTGAAAAAACTTACCATGAAGATCAAAGATCATAGCCTTCAGTACGGATTGAACCTCAACACCAAGAAAACAAAAATCCTCACAACTGGACCAGTAAGCAGCATCAGGATGAATGGAGGATTGAGGTTGCCAAAAAACATTGACTAATGGTTGTTTAGCCAAAAAACGTTGACAAATTTCCTTACTAAAATCAGGATTTAATTTTACTTGGATCCACAATCAACGCCCATGAACACAGCAGTCAGATGTATCAAAATGTATCAAAAGACACATTACATTGGGCAAATCTGCTGCACAAGATATCTTTAAAGTGTTGAAAAGTAAAGATGCTACCTTGAAGACGAAGGTACACTTGATTCAGCCAAGATATTTTCCATTGCATCATATACATGTGAAAGCTAGATAATGAATAAAAAAGATAGAAGATGAATTGATGCCTTTCAATTGTGCTGGAGAATGCTGAGCATACCATGGATTGCCAAAAGAAAAACCAGGGATGTTCTGCAAGAAGTACCACCAGAACACTCCTTGAGAACAAAGACGGTGAGACGGTGTTGTAATGAGTATTTTCCTAGTTACTTGTAAGTTTGATCCCCTTCTCACGTTGTTATCGGTCATTTCTTTTGTGAATTGTCTCCTCATGTTATTATGATTTCATCATGTGTTTTTTTTTAAATAGAACTTTAGATGTTTTAAAATATATTAAATATGGTAATCCTTTATTAAATTATTGTAAATGTTTAGAAAACTCTGGTGCCATAGTAGTTAGGTGCTAGGGCTGCAACCAAAAGGTTGGTAGTTCAAATCCACTAGGCACTCCTTGGAAACGCTATAAGGCATTTCTACTCTGACCTATAGGGTTGCTTTTAGTCAAAATTGGCTGGACAGCAGTGGCTTTGGTTGATTTTATTCATTTGTCTTTTAATTTATTTCATCCTACAAACTGTCTTTCAGACGTTTTTCAAGACAGGCAAATGTTCTTAATTCTTAGAATATATTTTGAGTGTTATTCAATATTACATCAAATTCCATATCTCAAAATTATAATCATTAATTATGTATTTCACACTTTATAAGTTATTAATGTTTAGATTTTCAATCTAATAACTTTTCTTTGTTGTTGTTGAATACATAAGGTAATGACTTAGCTTCACATTTTTCTCTAAATGAAAGTCAGCCAAATATCTTAAAACACATTATTATCTACTCCATTTAGTCCTTTCAAAAAGTGATTCCAGACACTTAAGAAAATCAAACTAGAATGGGTAGATATGACAACAAAGGAAAGAAAAGTGGTTGACTCAATTAAACAGGCTAAAACAAAAGAAGAGGAAAAATGTAATATTTGAGGGATAAAAGTATAGGAAACTGGAGGGAGATGCTGCTATATGCAGTCACAGGATGTTACAGAGAGGCAAGACTGGTTCAGTCTCACTCATTTCCTAGATGGTTTGAGACAGTCCCACAGTATTCAGTTAAGACCTAGAACAAGTTCATGCCAGAGCTAATGAACAGCCCAGGTTTTGCAACAATAAGAGAATGAGTTTAAGCCTGCTGGAAGCATGCACACATGACTTGGACATTGCTGGGTGCTACATAATAGGAAACCAGCCTCTGTAGTGCTCAATAATAACTGTAGGTTGTATGCATTTGGGCCTCAGGCGCTCGCCAGGCAAGTGGCCAGGCTACTTGCCTGCCTGAGTCAGAAGGAGCAGAACTAGTTCAATATGCTGAACAAATTCATTCTGTTTGATATCTCTGTTGCAAATATACTATCACTGTTGCCTAGTGTTAAAATTAATACCATCTATTACAGATGAAGGTGCACTGGTGGCTCTGTGGTTAAAGCACTCAGCTGATAACTAAAAGGTAGGTAGTTTGAACCCATCAGCCACCCCATGGGAGAAAGATGTGGCATTCAGTTTCTTTAAAAGTTACGACACAGGAAACCCTATGGGAATGTTCTATCTACACTTTAGGGTCACTGTGAGTCAAAATTGACTAGACAGCAAAAGATATGGTTTGGCTTATTACAAGTGAAGTTACAATTTATGATTGCATAATTGGTTCAATTCCATGGAAAAGGGATAAATATATATTAGGATCAAAATATAAAGAAAGTTACATTCCATAAATAAAATGGTAATAACTTATATTGATCCTTGTATATGCTATTTACTCTCCAACAACATTCTGTATTTCTTTAGAGAATCATCTCCTTGTAAGCCAAAGTAGAATTGTTTTTCCAAAACTTCAGACTGCAGATACAAAATATTTCTGCTAATGTAACTTGATTTTTGGGAATTATTAAAATTCTTATTTTTAATTTTTGATATTGTTTATTGCCATGTGTAAGACATTACCTAGAAAATTTAAATTGTGTTTACTACCTGATAAAGAAATACTGTAGTTTTGATGAATTTATAATTTTTAATTTCATAGGATTATAGTCCCTATATTTTTGCTACAGATATTTCATATCACCAGCCTTGGCCTTAGTACCCAGTGTTGTTCATACCATACATCACAAGTCTAAGTTAAATTTATATTTGCATCCTTGCATATGTAGTCTGTAATTATTAAGTTGTCTTCATTTGAATGAGTCTTAGTTACAAGTCCAATTTAGCACCGTGAATGAATTTTAGCTTTATCCTATTGATATAAATATCACTGTGGACTAGTAGTGCTGGAGAAACCTGTGGTGAGAATCAGATAAAAGAGAAAAGATTATATTGCGTGGTGTATTTTTTGATTATTGAATATTTGAGTGGAATCAGGATTTTAAGTGCATCTTCTCTCTTATCTACACAAATCAGTGGGTTGACACATTCAAGATACACCTAGTAGTCTGGGCAGGAAGCAGAACCTTTACATGTGCCCGGAGACATTCTCCCAGCCTTGGAGGGGGAAAAACTTAACATGCAGGGGGCGGAAATAATCTGTTGGTGCCTCGTTAGCCACGAACTCAGGGCAGAAAAGTTTCCACAGAACTTGAATGTGTCACACCTCTGCATACAACATCAAGCATCCACAGTCTAGATGTAAACCTTATCTATACACTCAATTTAGGCAACAGGGACATACTTCCTCACAGACATCCAGGAATTTCTGTCAGACACCTACCTACAACTCTAACCACCTGGTGACAGGACATTAAACCTTCAAAAGCACCAATAATCAAACTAATTCACACATTCAGCCTATTTGGGCAATTCACAACAAAACAAGAAGCAAGAACAGTAGGGAAACATAAAATAAATACATACAACTTACTGATGACAAAAATCACATAAAGATGAAACCATGATGGTTTCAGAAAGCTCCCAAAACAAAGAATCAAGTTTCCATAAGAAGAGAACTTCCTGGAATTGTCAGAGGTAGAATACAAAAGATTAATATATAGAACTCTGCAAAGGATCAGGAGGGGATCAGGAAAATTGCAGCAGAGCATAAAGGCAAACTCAACAAGCTGCAAGAAAACATAGAGAGAGAGCAAGTAAAAAATCAGAATATTGATAAATTAAAGAATTAGAAAACTCAACAGAAAATCAAAGGAGCAGAACTGAGGCCAAAACATCAAAACTAGTAAGACTGAGGATAAAACACTTGACACCAACATATTTGAGGAAAAATCTGAGAAAAGAACTTTAAAAAAAAATGAAGAAACACTGAGAATTGAGTGGAGCTCTATCAAGAGGAATAATTTGAGAGGGATTTGGAGAATTCTACCCTACATTCAATTTACACAATTATTACTAAAGATATTTCAGAAAACAGAATGGATGGAATTCTTCTAAACTCATTCCATGAAGTCAGCATAATCCTAATACCAAAGCCAGGTAAAGACACCGCCAGACACACACAGACACACACACACAGAGACACACACACACACACAATTGCAGACTAATGTCTATCATAAACTTAGATGCAAAAATTCTGAACAAAATTTTAGCTAATAGAATTTAACAACACAGCAATGATAATTCACTGTGACCAGCAATGATTCATACCAGGTATGCCGGAGTGGTTCAACATTAGAAAAACAACCAATGTAATCCATTGCATAAATAAAAGACAGGAACTACATGATCTTATCAATTGAGACAGAAAGGCATTTGAAAAAGTCCAACACCCATTCATGTTAAAAACTTGCAGCAAAACAATAATAGAAGGGAAATTCCTCCACATAATAAGGGCATTTATACAATGCCAACAGCCAGATGATCCTAACTAAATGGAGAGAGTCTGAAAGCATTCCATTGGAGAACTGTAACCAGACAAGAGTTGGCTTTGTCACCACTTTTATTCAACGTTGTGCTGAAAGTTCAGAGCAATTGTCCTGGAAAAAGAATACAGGGCATCCAAATCGGTAAGGAAGAAGTAAAAACGTCTCTATTTGCAAATGATATGATCTTATACACAGAAAACACTCAAGAATCCACAAAGAAACTACTGAAAGTAATAGAATAGTTCAGCAAAGTATCAGGATACAAGATAAACACACAAAAATCAGTTGGATTCCTTTTATAACAACAAAGAGAACAGCAAAGAGGAAATTACCAAATCAATACCATTTACAATAGCCTCCAAGAAGATAAAATACATAGAAATAAAACAGTAGAAATGTAAAAGACTCATACAAAGAAAACTGCAAGACATTACTGCAAGAAACCAAAGGAGACCTGAGCAAATGGAGAAACACAGCTTGCTCATAGATAGGAAGACTCACTATAGTGAAAATGTCTGTTTTCCCCCAAATGAACTATGGCTAAATTTGCAATGCAATCCTGATCCAGATTCCACTGGCAATTTTTAATGAGATGGTGAAACAAATCACCAACTTCATATGGAAAGGGGAGATGTCCCAGATAGGTAAAGCATTACTGAAGAAGAACAAATTGTGAGGCCTTACACTACCTGACTTTAGAACCTGTTATACCACCACCATAGTCAAAACAGTCTGGTATTGCTATAACAAGTCATTTGCAAAAATCAAACAAACCAAACCCATTGCCATCAAGCAGATTCCAACTCATGACAACCCTGTAGGATGGAGTAGAAGTGTTCCAAAGAGTTTCCAAGGAGCGCCAGATGAATTCAAACTGCCAACCTTTTGATTAGTAGATGTAGCACTTAACCACTACACCACCAGGATTTCCTTTGCAAAAATAGGAGGTTTAGTTACATATACTTTAATATTCCTTGTGAGGTTGAAATAAGGTAATATCTGTAACAGACACATGTTAATATCCAGCATATGTTAAACACTATGCTGGCAATTATTATTTTTATCACAGTCTTAAACTTGGCTAGTCATTTTGACTTTTGTTTGAGAATTCTTATTCTTTTTTCATTTTTAACTGTATTCCCTTTATACCAAGTATTCTCAGATAACCTGAAACATTCTGGATATTAGCAGATAGCCTCATCTTAGAGGAAAGTTTGTTACATCTAATGAACAGAAAGCAAACAGATATCCTCCCTCGACAGTTACCACTTAATAAATATTGTTTTATACATATTAGAAATACACCAAACCCACTTTACTTATTCCATAAATACTTTTTAATATGATTTTCAGTAAAACAGATACTATGAAAGATTTGAGTATATTTAGATCTAGAATGAAATCATGGCATATATGTGTAACACACCACATGTGTTTCATAAATTTTAAGTCTTCAGCACCCATAAATTTAACACATATACAATTAGATATTAGATTTTCTTAATTTTTTCCACAATTTTTGTAATTTTTAATTAGGTGTTATTTTTTTCTTATGTAATGCCGCTTTAACAATTGTAGAAACATCTACGTATATTTCTAAAATTTATAATCTGACAGGTTGGTTAAAAAATTGTTTATGCCACATTCTGTGGTAGGTGCTAGAGGTATCCATAATAGAAAAATGATTCCTCAAGATGTTTAGTGACATAGTAGTTTATAAAATGAAAACAGACAAATATATCCACCATGCTAAAATGGCGGTTTGGAGAGAAAAGGCACAGATGAGAAAATCCAGTTAATAATCCGAATAGTTTTGAGTCCTGCGTTTTCCAGTTTGATAAAGTTGACTTGACTTCCTTACAAGTTCTTGTTTTTCTATGAATGAAACTCAAGATGGAATAAGAGCATAAAGAGGTGATACAGTTAACATTCAGACATAAGTGGATGTAAGAATATTTATTCACCATTTGGGCAAATTACCTAACTTCTGTAAAACTTAGTGTCCATGTAATGAAATTAGTCATCAGACTGCTATGCAGTTTAATCAGAAGTGATAATGTACTTGACCAAGGCAAGGTCATGGAAGCTTCGTAGATACAACCAAACTCTCTAAGGGATTGAATTACTGGAATTAGAGTTGGGGACCATGATCCCAGGAGACATCCAGCTCAATTCATATCATATAGTTTATGAATAAAATGTTCTACATCTACTTATGTGAGTAGTGTTTGGAATCTCAAAAGCTTGTGAGCAACCGTCTAAGGTGCTCCACTAGCTCCACCCCATCTGGAGCAAGAGGAAGTGAAGAAAACCAAAGACACAATGGAATGATTAGTCCGAAGGACTAACGGACCACGACTACACAGCTCCCTCTAGACTGAGTCCAGCATGGCTAGACAACTGCCCAGCTACCACCACTGACTGTCCTGACAGTAATCGTAATAATAGCAGGTCCCAGACACAGGTGGAGAAAAATGAAGAACAAAATTCTAACTTACAAAGAAAGGCCAGACTTACTGGTCTGTTGGAGGCACGAAGTCCGGAGAGTATGGCCTCTGGACACCTTTTTAACTCAGTTCTGAAGTGACTCCTTTAGCCAAAGATTAAACAAGTCCGTAAAACAAACAGATAAAAAAATGACAAAAAGGACACACCAGCCTGGGGCAAGGACAAGAAGGCAGGAGTAGACAGGAAAGCTGAAGGGAAACTCAAGGGTGAGAAGTAAAGGTATTGACATGTGGTACGCTGGCAACCAATATCACAAAGCAATATATGTATTCATTGTTTCCTGAGAAAGTAAGTTGCTATGTGTCTTAGCCATCTAGAGTTGCTATGCAGAAATACTGTAAGTGGATAGCTTTAACAAAGACAGATTTATTTCCTCAGAGTAAAGTAAGCTAAGGGTCCAAATTCAGGGATTCGGCCCCGGGGAAGGCTTTCTCTGGTGGCTCTAGAAGGTCTTTGTCATTAATATTCCCCTGAGCTGGGATCTTCTGAGGCGCATGGACCCTGGGTCCAAAAGACATGCTGTATTGCTGGCACTGCTTCTTTCCTGGTGCAAAAGTCCGCATCTCTCAACTCGCTTCTCTTTCCTTTAAACGCTAAGACACTGATTGAAGGCACAGTGCAATCTTACCCACTGAGTCCAGCCCCACAGCACAACTTCTGCTCCTCGCCTCTCATTAACATCACAGAGGCAGACTTTACCACGTAGAGGAACATCACACGGCACTGAGTCGTGTGGTGTAGCCAAATTGCTACATGTGTTTTTTGCGGGGGGGGGGGTGCAAAATTCAATCCATGACACTCTGTAAACTTTCATCTAAAGTACTATGAAAAAAAAATGCAGACAACTTAAGAGTGTATCTGGTCTACAGCAAGCACACACAAAAAATTAACTTTTAACTTATGGATATTAAATTGTACTTAAAATTTTGCTCTTTTATGTACTTCTCGATTCCCTAGTAAATAAAATTCGAGTGGCTTATGGAAATGAAAGTCTTTTAAGTGGTCTCCCACAAAAAATAATGAACTCTTGACAAATACTTCATTTTCTTGATGGGCATATAATCATGCAAATCATCCTAAGAAGCTGGATTAAAAAAAATGAAAAGTCACTGACTTGAGTCCATTTCAGCTCATAGCACATGACAAAAAATGTTGACCTGTTGAACTTAACGTTCTTAATATTCCTAATTACAGAATATTCTTTTGTTTTTAAGGACACAGTCAGTGCAGTTCTTGTTTCTTTAAAAAACCATGGTTGTTAATTTTATATAATATTTTCCAGACTGTTTTACGGTGAATAATAAAAAGGAACTCTGTCTATTAGTGCAAGTTTGAAGTCAGATAGGGCTTCTTGCCAATGACGCAAAACAGGGATGTCATTATGTTTAGCTACATGCAGCCATTGTTCTAGGAAGAGCGCACACAGAAACGCTACTGAATGGAAAATGTTAAATATCATACTGTGTAATAATAACTGACCACAGTCTGTCAAAAATTGTAAAATCTACACTTGGCAAAGCTGAACTTGCTTAATAATGAACTAGCAAAATTGCCATCTAGAGCTAAGAATGCTCTGTTAATGCAGATCATTGCTTGGGTAACTGACAGCGTGATTTACAGCTGGCGATCAAGGAGTACAACAATTCTTACATTATTTTTAAAGTTCTTATTACCTTATAAAAGGGGAATTAGCAAACACTGGAAATTGTCCTCATCCTTGATCTTTTGGAGTATTGGAAGAAGCATTTGCAGCTGTAAATTACAGTATACATAAATATTTTTCTCCATAGTCAACAGGCTGTTCTTTGATTTAGGAACAGGGGCCTTGCAGAAGCGAGGTAGTAGCAGTGGCCTGCAGGAAGAAAAGGAATGCAGATCAAACAGGGACTGAACAACAAAATGTATATTTTTAAAACTGGCTTTTAGTGTTTATAAAACTTCCAGATTTTATTTTTATTCCATTTTAAAGAAATACTTAGTAACAATAACTGGATATTCAAAGATGTCTACATCAAATTTTCTCTGACATTCTGTAAATATGGCATGCAGGTTTTAGATCCTAGGAATAACAGTGAATAAAGGCATAAACATTAATTTGAGCACAATATTTGATGTTAAAAGTGCAAGGAAACTTTGAATATTAATTATTATAATTTATTGAGATAATAATATTTGCACTGTAATGTTTCAAATAAAGATGGATTATTTATTCTGTATTTTCTCCAAGGGATTTTAATTTTTTCACTTCAGTAAATAGAATGCATCCCAAAAGAAAAATAATTTTTTTCAGGATCTTTAGGATATGACGGTATAATAGCTGAATTACTCAATTGTGTAAAAACAGTCATTTTATACTCATACAGAGAGGAAAAACTTTAAGAATCAAAATTTTCACTTCAGGAAGCTAGAAACTGAACAGTTAAACTGAATGTAAGTAGAAGAAAGGTAGTAATAAAGATAAGAAATAAGGAAAGGGCAGCAATCACAAGAAGTAATAAAACTGAAGTCAGATTGTTGAAGATTGTTGATATACTTCTCACTAGACTGGTTAGCCCAGCCCAGTGCCATCGAGTTGGATCCAACTGATTAAGGAAAATAATAATGATAAAATGCAAATATCTAATATAAGACATGAAAAAAAGGGATAGCTCCCAATTCATTTTATGAGTTTAATTCGAACAAGAAAGCCTATTAACAGGATGGCAAGAGGTTTGTTTGTTTGTTTAATAACCAAGACCAAATCAAATGTGTACTGCTATCATTCAAATAATTTCGTAACTGGTTTTGAATAGCATATGTGAACATTTAGGAAGTGCTTTGGGAGCTAGAGAAAATGGAAAGATATGAAGAGGCTGAATGGGTACATTCCAGGAAACATCAGATTTGACCAAAGCAATCTTACCTCTTTCTGTTTTACTTATTGAGGTGTTAAGTAAGGTACTAGTTTCAAAAGTTTTGATTAAAAAGAGGTTACAACATGGCCAGGATGAAAAATTTCTTAAATTTTTCAGATTATGAGGTTTGTGTTAGAGAGGTAGTCACTAACGATACACAAAGCTTTTAGAAAGAAATTCTTGGCAAGAATCTATATACCGCTTTTAACCTGTATTATTAGGAAAAAAAGTACTTCTGTAACAGTAAGAAAGCACATCTTATTTCAAATTGTAATATTTTTGAAATGTGGATGCATTTTACCTGTCATAAGTAATTTGCATAATACTTATTACTATTTGCACTATGCAAATGTAGGGATGAATGAAGTGACACCACAATTATTTATTCATAGCACCACATGAGATTCTTTTGACTGAAACTGGGACATCACATTTGTACTTCAAATGCCTTCAAATAACATGGCATTGAAATAAAATATTTTTGTATACACAGCTTATTTTTTGCTATAAATCACACAATTCAAATAAAAATGAACAAAATGTTAAATCTCCTAAGACAGATGACAAAATTTTCTTAGCTATGGTACTTTGTAATGGACAATTTAGTCATTCTAGAACTGAGAGTTGTCATGCCTTTATTCGTCGAAAGCTACCAAATGACCTTGAAGAGAACCATTAAACTGCAAAAAAATACCACTCAATTAGGGAGATAATTGTTAATTTAACCAAATATGAAATTCTAATAAAACACTGACAGTCTTCAATATAACTCAAAATGGTCCATTAATTGCTAAAGATGATAAACAGCCAAAGACCATCAAAACAAATAATGAAAGACAAATGAGAAAGTAATTTTTTTCTTTTTTTCTTATTATGATTGAATGAGCATGTACATTCCCATATAAATTTGCATGCTGACTTACATGCAGCTCCCACTGCTCTCCCTGCACAGTGACAGCACACTCTTCCTCTCTCCTCTATACATGTCTTATCTTCCCAACAGTCTCCTATCTTCTCCTCTCTACCCATTCCCCTTCCTCCAGTATGAGGTCAACAGGACGACCTCCTATAGATGCCTAGAACCATAAAGTACCCACACAATATGGTCACTCTGAGTCAACAAGTCCAATCCATTGCTGTCCGAAGTTGACCTTCATTATGATTTATGGACAGGGCAGCATCAGGGCCAGGGGCCATGCTCCAAGGGGAACCCCAAAGTCCCTGGACCATCAATTGTGGTCTTTTAGTGCAGATCCCAGAGTGTACCCTATTTATACTTGTGTTGCCAGTGAGATTCAACTTTGTGAGCTCCATCGTGACTATCACCGGTGGTAGCCAGGCACCATCTGGTTCTTCCAGTTACAAGTTGATGTAGACGTCCACTCACGTGGATCTGTCTGTCTTTTGGATTCTCTTTCCCCCATGCCTTTATGGACCTTGGTGATCATCTGTTTCTGCTAAGTTGGGACCATTTGCTGTACTCTCAAATGGCAGCTTGACAGCTTTTAAGACCCCAGATGCCACTCACAAACGTGGGGTGCAGAGAGTCCTCATTAACAAAATGCTAGTTGTGCCAGTTGGCCACGATTTCCCCTGAGAGCACTGTCCCCAGTCCCCCACCCCAGCTACTCTGTCCTTGCAATATTGGGTTAAGACGTGAGGAGTACACAAGTTGTGTTGAAGTCCTATTAGTATTTATCTTCTTACTAATGTGCGCTGTCACCGATTTCACCCAACCAAATTTCTAACAACTATCTAATATAAACCCTCCTCCCTCGCCCTTCTGCCCTCCCTATCCTTGCATCCCTCAAAGAGTCTTTTCTGTTATGTGTGAGTCTGCTTTTAAGCTCTTACCATAAGGATCTCATACAATATTTGTCCTTCTGTTGCTGACTACTTTCACTCAACATAATATCCTCCAGCTGAAACCAGGTTAAGAGATATTTCCTGCTATTATCATTGTTCTTCATCATTGCATAGTGTTCTATTGAGTATGTATACCATAGTTTACCTATCCATTCCTCTGTTGTTGGGCATCTGGGTTGATTCCATCTTTTTGCTATTGTGCTGTGATGAACATTCTTGTGCATGTATCAGTTGGTGTGAATGGCCTTGATTCTGTGGGATATTTTCCAAGCAGTGGAATTACTTTGTCAAATAGTATATCTATACTCATTATTTTAAGGTAGCACCAGATTGCTTTCCAAAGGGGTTGTACCACTTTGCAATCCCACCAACAATGTAGAAGACTTCCCATCTCTCCACAGCCTCTCCAGCATTTAGCGTTTTGCATTATTTGGATCATGGCCAACCTTGTTGTGATTAGATGGTATGTCATTGTCATTTTGATTTGAATTTTTTTAATAGATAATAATCTTGAGCATGTCTGCATGTGTTGTTTGGCTGCCTGAATCTCCTCTTTAGAGAAGTGTCTGTCCATCTCCTTTGCCCATCACTTAACTGGATGATTTATCTTTTTCTTATTGACATTTTGTAGTACCTTATAGATTATGGAGATCAGGCATTGGTCTGACATAAAGTTGCTAAATATTTTTTCCCATTTCTGTAGGCTGCCTTTTAATTCTATTAATAAACCCTTTGGATGAGCAAAAGTGATTGATTCTTAGTAGTTCCCATTCATCTATTTTCTCTTCTGTTGTCTGTGATTTGTTTGACAGATTTTGAAGTCTGTCTACGTTGTGTATTAAAATTTCCATTGTCGTTCCTACTTTTTCTTAGATGAGCTTTATTTTTTTAAATTTGATATTTAGATCTTTTATGACTCGACGGCACTTGGCTTGGCTCATCCCGTTTGAGTTGGTTTTTGTATAAGGTGTAAGATATGGGTCTTGTTTTAATTTAGTGCAGATGGATATCCAATTTTGTCAGCACCATTTTTTGAAGAGATTGTTTTTACCTCAGTTTAATGTCTTAGGGCCTTTGTCGATTATCAACTGTTCATAGGCAGATGATATCATCTCTGAGGTTTCGATTCTGTTCCACTGATCTGTTTTCGTACCTGCACCAGACTGTTTTGACTACTGTGGCAATGTAATAGGTTCTAAGGTCGGGTAATGAGAGGCCTTCCAGTGTGTTCTTCATCTTTAGTAATGCTTTACTTGTCCGGCGCTTCTTCCCTTTTCAGACAAAGTTGGTAATTTGTTCCTCCATCTCATTAAAAAAGGTCAGTGGAACCTGTACTGGGATTGCATTATATAAGTAGATTGCTTTGGGTGAGAAAATAATTTAAATGATGCTTTAGGTTCTTAGTATGAAGAAGGTTCAGAAACAGAGTTTGACATGACGGTACAAAAGAAAGTGGTATGTAACAGAGGTAGCCATAAAAATGCTCCTCTCTGACCTCAGATCACCAGTGAAGGGAAGAAAATTGACCAGTCACTCTAAGTACTAGACTTTGAGATCCATCATTGCATATGCCCAGAGGTCACACTTCCCAGGGAACACTCCCAATCAGTGACCGAGCAGGCCAGAGTGTCAAGTCAGGCCCATTCCTGAGAGATACTACTCTCCATTGATGGATCACTTGGGCTTTAGAACTCCCATTGGCCTTGCTGAAACTTTCTTAGAATTGCACAGTCAAGTTTTCCAAAACTCTCATGCCTTCCTTTCACCTCTACCAATGTTGTACCTACACCAAGGCCTGATAGCTCTTTCATCCTCTCCCAGCTCCCTCCCTATTTTTCCTCACAGATGTTCTCCAAGTAAATCTTTTGTCCACCTAATTCAGACAAGGGGTCTGCATCTCACATAGTCCAATGTAACAATAGTTTAAACTCTGTGGGCAAAAGCTCCTAGTTGTCTGTAAGTTAATAACATTGTGCAATTAATAAAGTATCTTGTTTATTGTAAGAAATATCCATCACTAGATTCATGATACATCTTATAATTTATATGTTACTGTGTTGTTTCTAAGTGCTGTTGAGTTGGTTGCAACTCATAGCAACCCTACGTGCAACCCTATGCACAGTGAAACGCTGCGCAGTCTTGTTTTGTGTCCACAGTCATTTTTATGCTTAAGTCCATCACTGCAGCTTCTGTGTCAGTCCATCTCATTGAGAATTTTCCTTTTTTTCACTAACCCTCCACTCTACCAACCATGATGTCCTTCTCCAGGGAGTGATCCTCTTGACAATATGTCCAAACTATGTAAGATGCAGTCTCACCATCTTTGCTTCCAAGGAGCACTCTGGTTGTATTTTTTTCTGTCTTCCTTATTCACTGTCCAGCTTTCCCACCCACATGGTAACTGAAAATACCATGACTTTGATCAGATGCACCTTAGTCTTCAAGGTGACATCTTTACTTTTCAGTAGTTTAAAGAGGCACTTTGCAAAAGATTTTGTCACTCAGTATGTCTTTTGATTTCAGTAACAGCAGTGATTATTTTCAAAACATGTAATCCTGTTCTTTGAAACTTTTATGAAGATGAGCTCTGTATCCAATTTTTATGTGACTTCAAATGTTCTGCCTATTTTCTGCAAATTCCTCCAGGCTTATAGTACATGGCCGTTTCTCTCAATTTTTGCTTTTTCTGCAGTCTTGCAAGATTTTTTTCCTCTTCACAAACGAAATGTGGAACTCAACTACTTCTTAAAATTTTTATTAAAAGAGAAAGCGCTCCCATGGAGCTCTTGTACATGCATATTGAATTTCAGATATATATGTCTTCTAACATCCTTTGACAAGATTAATATCAGAAAATTTCCACTAACTTATCTTTTTTGATCAGGTTCTACTCTTCTGCAACGATACCCACGTCGATGTATGTCTCTCTTTATCTCCTCCTTACTTTTTTCTCCCTCAAATTTGTTTTTATTTCTTAGAGGACTTTAGGTCTTTACTGACCCTTCCCAAATGAATGACTTTAACAAACAAAAATTTATTTTTATTCTATCCTCATAGGTAGTTCCAAGGTTCCGTAGTGTCTTGGCTTGTAGACAATTCTCACTTATCTGAAGTCGTGGATTGAATTGTGTACCTTCCCCCCCACACACACAAACTGTGTAGCGATTTGGCTGGGCCGTGATTCCTGGTATTCTGTGATCTTCCTCCGTGTTGTAAACCCTGCCTCTATGGTGTTAATGAGGGAGTGTGGGTGACAGTCGTGCTCGTGGGGTAGGACTCAGTGTGTAAGACCATATTAAGCCTTGAGGCAGTCTCTCCTGGGATATAAAAGGAAGAAGCAGGCAGAGAGAGCTGGGGACTCTACACCACCAAGAGCAGTTGTGAGAGTATTGCATGTCTTTTGGGAAGGACCCAGGGTCCCTGCACATCAGAACTCCCAGCCCAGGGGAAAATTGACAACAAGGACCTGCCTCCAAAGCCAAAAGAAAAAGCCTTCCCCTGGAGCTAATGCCCTGAATTTGGATTTCCAACCAGATTTTCAGTGAGAAAATACGTTTTCCTTGTTGAGGCTATCCATTTGTGATATTTCCATTGGAGCAGCACCAGATGAGTATAATACCCGACGTGTTTCTTTTCCCTGTGTGCCTGCCTCTCTGTCTAATCTTCTCTTTTTACAACTCAGAAATGACTAGATTTAGAACTTACCCAACTAGAGTATGATGTAATTCATTGAAGAATACACTTTACAAACAAGATTACATCAGCAGAAATCGAGGTTAAGATTCTAACATGTATTTTGTGGGACACAACTCAATCCATAGAATCTATCGGATAAAAATAAAGGAAGTGTAAATGAAAAACAAAAGAACTAATTCTGGGTTTATAATATAAGCCAGGGACTCAGTTACAAAGAGTAAGTTCAGCAAATACAGTTATTATACACATTATTAATGTTAAGAGGAAACAAGGGCTAACATATTTTTATGTCTAGAGACAGCTTCTGATTATTTGAGGATCTTTCCTGGGGATTCACGTACGTATGCACACATGGCTTCATGATGCACCTGTGTATGGGTCAAGCCAATATATCTTATTGCTATTTACTTCCTGTCATTTATTTTATTTACTTCCTTTTACCCATTATCCACGGGACTACTGCAGTGATCACTGGAGGGTTTCTTCTTTGCCTTACTGTGTGGAGTCATCAATAAACTCACATCTTACTCTTGAAAAACTAATAAAGAATATTTACATGTCACAATATATAAAATTAAAAACCAGATAATTCTCCCCTGAAATCATAATACTTAATCTTCAAGTCTTTTAAGGCGATGAATGGGGATTAATTCTTGCAGTTCTTTATAAATTCATACAGCATATACCTCCAATGTATTTGTTACTGGATAACAGGTGAGTCCCATAGTTGACCATACGCTATGAAATAATCAATTAAACTGACTTCATGCTAAAGATACAGAGTGAGATTAGTTAAAGCCCATCGGTGTTATAACATGGCATAAATCTAGTCCTGAGGAGGACAAGAGAAGTTAACTACTGGTTATTTTAGTGTGTGGAAGAAACGAGTCAGTGATACTTTTGGCTTTGATTGAACCATTGAGAGAAGTGTCCTCAACAACTGAATTATTTCCACAACCGGTACATGTTACTCACAGTACATGTAGTAACTGAGGATTGTGTCATCATGTGGAGGAAAACTAATTATTTCCAGTGTCCTCACCCATTTTAAAACATATCTGCTAGATTGTCATAGTGTTTACAAAACTCTCTGTGGTTATGTGATCATGTCTATAAAATAATACAAAATTTATTGAAGTTGGTTAAGGCTATTAATCTGTTAAATGAAAAGAAAGAGCTTCAATGACCTCAACATTGACATATTCCAGAGACAGTTTCCAACCAATGAAAATGGAATTTGTGATTTAAAACTTAATACACTTTTGAGAAGCAGACAGAATAGAATTATGTCCTCCCACTGTGAGCTATTATGAATTCTACAGGGCCGGATTATGGAATTAAGTATGCTTGAAGTCAGAGGCCAGTTACTGATAGAATCCAGAGGCAAGTGCTAAAAGCCAGATCCAGAGAAATCTTTTAAAATTTCCAGTTTCAAGTTAAGGAATCATGTAGCCTGGAGGATAGTGGAACAGTAACAAATATTGAACAAGGCTTAAGATAGTCTTGGATAAAACAGCTCTGTTCATGGCAGAATTCTTACGTGTTCCCTAGGCGCCATGAGATAGGCCCAAAGATGAAATAATAAAAATAATAGTTAACTGTAACACTGCACTTGGTAACTTTTATTGTATAGAAGTCACATATCTCATTTAGTTCTCCTAACCTGATGATTAGGGGTTTTTCATTAGGGATTTTTAGCCAGGCCAAGTGCCATCGAGTCAGAGCTGACTCATGGTGACCCTAGGGGCCAGGGTAGAACTGACACAAAAATGTTTGTCCATTTTTACTCATACCTATTTTAACTCACCCTGAGTTATCCCATGTTCTGCGTCAGCTCTTACTGTTTACTCTATGCCCAAACCAAATCAAAA
Source organism: Heterohyrax brucei (assembly GCA_028571685.1). Lineage (NCBI taxonomy): Eukaryota > Metazoa > Chordata > Mammalia > Hyracoidea > Procaviidae > Heterohyrax > Heterohyrax brucei. The sequence continues at coordinate 96,552,696 of CM053146.1, forward strand.
CCTAGTGCTGTCGAGTTGATTCCAACTCAGGACAATCCTATAGGACAGAGTAAAACTGCTCCGTAGAGCTTCCCAGGAGCACCTGGTGAACTGAACTGCTGACCTTTTGGCTAGCAGATGTCGCCCTTAACCGCTATGTCATCAGTGTTTCCACTTTGTGCCCATTCTCTTTTATTTCTGTTTTGTGATTTGTTGTCTTGAGGTCTGTCTCTACAGCTTGAAATAGAATGTTTCTTAATCCTGTCAAATAACACACGTTCCCCCGAGTATAAACAGAAAGTAAAATAAAACTTTATTGATTTACTCCATTTAATCTTAAATTTGGTGCATGACATCCTTTTATGTGTTTACAGTTGAGTGATTGTTTAGTCTACCTTTTGGGAACTAATCTTTTAAACAATATTTCCCTAATAGACTTGCACAGTTTCTTTCTGCTGCTATCAGTCTCTGAGCATACTCCACGGGGTTTATAGATTTCACTAAATATCAGTAGAGCCAATAATTTTGTATTTAAAAAACTGTAATTTTCCAAATTACAGTTTTAAAGTCCAAAGTTCTCATAAGAATATGAATCATCATTTTCTGGTTTATCTCTGTAAATTTACCTCTTCCTAAAACTTCCTTACACTTTGCTTTAACAAAATACCCTCCCCTGTGAAAACTGTTTCATGATGTTGTGATTTGTTTGTACGCCAACTAGCTCTGCATTCTGGGCTTTACAATGTATTGTTGTTTTAGAAGTACTTGGAAGTTTTGCTATTTGTCCCTTTTCCAGCAACTTCCTTCTCATGGCATTTGTGTGTGAACACTGACACAATATTTGGATAAAATCATTTATTCACAAGCCAGTTTCCTCCCTGGTCACTCTGTTGACTCCATCCTCTTATCTGCAGTGTATTCCCAATGTCTAGGATACTGTGCAAAGTCAATTAAAGTTCTTGCCTTTGGTCCTCTTTTACATCATACTAATTTCTGTGATAAAATAGAAAATACACATTAACACAATCTTATCTTCATTTTCTAGACTTCTAATTGGCAATCTGTATAGAAAGACATTTCAAATTTGGTTAACACTGATGAGGCTATATCAGCTCATGGCAAACTGAAAAATTCAAGTCAGAAGACTTTTGAAAAGTCTACTAAGGATTTCAGCTTTATTTCTCAGTGATTTCTAATCTCTTTAGCCTGATGATATTTTCCTTTGTAGTCACCAAATGGCTACAGGAATTCTAGGTTTTTCACATATGTTTATACTACTTAGAAAAAGAAAGAAAAAATGTTTTTTCTCCCAAGAAATTGACCATTCCTATGGCCGCTGGCCATGGCCAGGGTGGGTTTAATTCAGTAGGACCCATGGTGTAAATTAGCGGCAGACACACAATTAAAACCAAGAATCCTAATATTGTCAAGTATCTGGAACATAATATATGACTATGACTTGGAATTGACTTGACAGCAATAGGTTTGGTTTTTGTTTTTTAATTTTTTTATGTAGAATTATATTTAAAAAATTATTTCCAGTTGATGTTATTCTTTAAACTTATCATGGGCTAAATATTATAAATATTGTATAGAAGGTCATTCATATTAATTTTACATCTGAAATGTTTTAGAATACTCTAGATTTCCAAGTAAATTTCACGGGATCTCCCTCAGGCTTTCTAAAATGAAAGACAGCAGCGGACAAATAAACAAACTAACCATGATACTCTAAAGGATATAGAATATAAGATAAAATATTTTTGAAAAATAAGAAAAACAGAAATATGCATTATAATGAAGTATGTATAATTTTGATTACAGTGTTGCATAATACAGAGATGACTAGAAATGATAAAGTTTCCACAACATTCTATGAAGCAGAGTGGATAAAATCTGAGTAATAAGAATAAATACTGAAAAGATAAACTGATAAAAAATCTAATTCTGAAAAGCATTATTTTATTGGTATTTGTGTTCACAATACTTTACTTGTCACACAAAGAAATTTGATTTTATCATAATCCTTCTTTTAAAAAAGATATTTCACAGTATATTTTATGTCCATTCTATCTTCATTTTGGGTGTACACTTCATTAAATCTTTTGGTGATGAAGTAATTGCAGTCTTGAAGCCAAAGATAGACTAGATTTCCTTTGAACTTTACAAGGAGTCTTTTTTCAGTATTTTAACATGTCCTCCTCATTGCTGCCAGGGATATTTTTAAAAATGGACGTGGCCTTTTTTGACTCTTCCTACGTTGTCCCACTCTACAGAGTAAGAATTACCAGGCACCCCAATTAGCTTCTGATTAACTTGCTTGTCACTTCACACCCTCTTGGTGTATCTTGTTTACTCTTTCTAGATTTTTTTTTCATTATTTTCTCCAATACTATCTTTATAAAGCATCTCTGAGTGTTTGCACAAACTGCCTTTCTGATGCACCTGTGCCTCTCTTGTCTGATCGGAGCAGTTGTCCTTTCAAGAACCGGTTTAAATATAACCTTGCATGTGAAACTCCCTTAACATCTTATCCTGTTAGTTGCCTTTCCACTATAGTATTATACAACTCCTCCAACCAAACCCATTTTCATTAAGTCAATTCTGACTCACAGAAACCTTGTAGGACAGAAGAAGTGCTCCACAGAGTATCCAAGGAGTGCTTCACAGAATCAAACTGCCGAGGTTTTGCTTTGCAGCCACTACTCTTAACAATCAGAAGAGTTTATATGCCAAGTAACTGGAGGGGGCCTGGCCTATAGCGTATCTTTATTAAATATTTATTGGATAACTCAGATCCAACTCAACGGCACTTGGCTTGGCAATCCATTAATTATGTGAAATTGTATGTAAAATTATATTGAAAATGATTAAGTTTCAAGTTTTTGTTCTTACATTGTTTTATATTAAAAAGTTCTCTGTGACTTGGCAATGCAGAGTGACCATATATTGGATGCACTTTATGGTGCTATGCATCTATAGGATATCATCCTGCAGACCTCTGGCTGGAAGAAGGAGAGTGGGTGGAGAGGAGCGGAAAGGAGGCTGTTGGGAGGATGAGACATGTATGGAGCAGAGAGGGATAGTGTGCTGTCACCGGGCAGGGAGAGCAGTGGAAGCTGCATATAGGGGGGCATGTAAATTAATACAGGAACATACATTTTCACTCACTCATAATAAAAATAAAAATAAAAAAAAGTTTTCTGTGAAGAGGGGTAAGAGTAGAATAATATCCATTACTTAGAAGGCAGTATACTTCTTTTTTTCTAATATTAAAAAGTTTCTCCACATGTGAATAGCTATATTTCAGTTGACCGCATTGTTGTCGGGTGCGTTTGAGTCAATTCTGACTCACAGTGATCCTATACACAACAGAACAAAACACTACCTGGTTCTGCTCCATGCTCACAATCGTTGTTATGCTTGTGCCCACTGTTGTAGCCTCTCTGTCAATATATATTGCTGAACTTCTCCTTTTGTGTGAATTCTGTAATTTCCTAAGCATGATGTCTCTCTCCAGGAGCTGATCCCTCATGACAACCTATCTAAAGTATGGAAGAAGTAGTTTTGCTATCTGTGCTCCTAAGGAGCATTCTGGTTGTATTTCTTCCATGACAGATTTGTTCGTTCCTTTGGCAGTCCATGATATAGTCAATACTCTTCATCAACATAATTCAAACACATCAATTCTTTGGTCTTCTGCTACATCGTCCATCTTTCTCATGTGTAGGAGGCAATTGAAAATATCATGGCTTTGGTCAGGCACTCTCTAGTCTTCTAAGTGACATCTTTGCTATTCAACACTATTTTTTTAATTATGGGTAAGTGAAACTATAAAATCCAAGTCAGTTTTACGTGCTTGCCTCTCTACAACTCTATCTGCTCTCCCCACCCTGTGACAGCACACTCCTCCTGGTCACTTTATACTACTAGTACCCTCCCAAAGAACACCAACCTGCTATCGCCACCGTCTCGTCTTTCCTCTAGAAAGAAATCAGTAGGACAGGCTTCTATAAATGTAAGAAACCATAAAGTACACCCACCACAAGCTCACCCTGAGTCTGCAAGTACAGTCAGTTCTTAGTATGAAGTATTGACTTCAGTACTGGTTTCAGGTCTTGGACAACAGCAAATCTAGGGGCCATGTTTGCAGGGGACCCTGCAGGCTGTCGGATTATCAGTTCTGGTCCTTTAGTAGAGTTCTTGATCTGCATACCTCTTTTTATTATGTTAAGTCAGGGAATTTATACCATGTCCCCTATCAAGTCTGTCTTTGGTTGTGGCTGGGCACCATCTGGTTCTTCTGGTCTCATGCTGATGTAGTTTCCCAACCATGTGGGTCCTTCTGAACCCCTGGGCTCATTTTTCTGCACGCCTTTGATTTTCTCAGTCATCTGTTCTGCCTGCTGGCTTTTAAGACCCCAGAAGCCACCCATCAATATGGGGTACAGAAGACTGTCTTAGCAAAAAGTTAGTTATGCCAATTGACCTCGATGTCCCCTTAAAACACAATCCCCAGACCCTTGTCCCTGCCACTCTATTCTTGGAAATGTTGGGTTGAATTTAGAAAACGTTTTAGTTTGTGGTGTAGTCTATTTATGCTCACCAAACTTCTGCTGAGTGCTGTCATGCGTTTCACCTAACCAAATTCCAATCGACTATTTAATCTATATCCAAACCTCTCCCTCCCTCCCCAATCATACAGCTGTAGAAGAGTCTTTTCTTCTCTGCATAAGTCCTTTTTGAAGTACTTGTAATAGTGGTCTCATACAATACTTGTCCTTTTGCAGCTGACTGATTTCACTCAGCATAATGAGTGCTACCAGGTTATGAGATACTTCACAGAATCATCATTGTTCTTTATCATTACATAGTGTTCCATTGTGTATACATACTGTAGTTTGTTTATCCACTCATCTGTTGATGGGCAGTAAGGTGGATTCCATCTTTTTGTTATCGTGGGCTGTGCTGCAATAAACATTCTTGCTCATGTATCTGTTCATGTGGCAGCCCTTATTTCTGTGGGATATATTCCAAGCAGTGGGATTGCTAGATCACATGGTATTTCTATTTCTAGCTTTTTAAGAAAGTGCCAAATTGCTTTCCAAAGAGGCTGTGCAATCTTCCATTCCCACTGGCAGTGCAGGAGAGTTCCAGTCTCTCCGCAGCCTCTCTAGGATTTGTTGTTTGGTGTTTTTTGGTTTATTGTCAATGTCATAGGGGTGAGATAGTATCTCATCATAGCTCTGATTTGGATTTTTCTGATAGCTAAGATTTGTGAGCATTTCCTCATGTGTCTTTTGGCTGCCTGAATGTTTTCTTTGATAAAGTGCCTGTCCATCTCCTTTGCCTGTTGCTTAACTGGGTTATTTGTCTTTTTTTTGTTGATACCTACTAAATTATGGAAATTAAACTTAAATCTGGTACCAAATAGTTGCCAAATATTTTTTCTCAGTCTGTAGGCAGTCTTTTAGCTCTCTTGATAAAGTCTTTGGATGAGCATAAGTGTTTGAGTTTTAGTAGTTCCCATTTATCTATTTTCTCTTCTGTTCATGCATTGTTGGAATGAATTTGTAGTCTGTCTGAGCAGTGTACTAGAATTTACATTGTTGTCTCTATTTTTTCTTCCATAATCTTTATCACTTTAGGTTTGACATTAAGGGTTTTGATAGTTTTGATTTAATTTTTTGTAAGGTGTGAGATATGGGTCCTGGTTCAATTTTTTGCAGATTGGTATGAAATTTTGCCAACACTCTTTGTTAAAGTGACTATTTCTACCCCAGTTCACAACCTTTTGGGCTTTGTCAAATACCAGATGTTCATAGGGGGATGGTGATATTTCTGGATTCTCTATTCTGTTCCACTTGTCTATATACTTGTTTTTGTACCGGTACCAAGTTGTTTTGATTGCCATGGCACTATAGTATGCTCTAAGGTCAGGTAGTGTGAGGCACCCCATTGTGTCCCTCTTCTTCAGTAATGTCTGAGTTATCTGGGATTTCTTCCCTTTCCAAGCAAAGCTGGTGATTTGTCTCTCCATCTCATTAAAAAATGACATTGGAATTTATATTGGAATTGTATTGCATATATAGATCACTTTGGGTAAAATAGACATTTTCACAATGTTATGCCTTCTTATCCATGAGCAAGGTAGGTTTCTCCAAGTGTGTAAGTCTCTGTTGGTTTCTTGCAGTAGGGTCTTATAATTTTCTTGATAAGTGTCTTCTCTGATTAGAGTTTTTCCTGGGTATTTTATCTTCTTGAGGGCAACCATAAATGATATTGACTTGGTGATTTCCTCTTTGATCCTTTGTTGATGTAAAGCAATTCTACTGCTTTATTCATGTTTATCTTATATCCTGATACTTTGTTGAACTCTTCTATTAGTTCCTGTAGTTTATTTATGAATTCTTCAGGGTTTTCTGTGAATACAATCATATCATCTGCAAATAGGAATACTTCTACTTCTTCTTTATCAATGTAGATGTCCTTAATTTCTTTGTTTTGTCTGATTACTCTGGCAAGAACCTCTAGCACAATGTTGAATAGAAGTGGTGACAGTGGACATCCTTGTTTCGTTCCTGTTCTCAGGGGGAATTTTTTCAGTCTCTCTCCGTTCTGGATAATGTTGGTGGCTAGTTTTGCATAAATCCCAAACCACTGCCCTTGAGTTGATTCTGACACATAGTGACCCTATGTTTGCATAGATACCCCTTCCCAAGTTGAGGAATTTGCCTTCTATTCCTATTTTGCTGAGATTTTTTTTTAACATGAATGGGTGTTGAACTTTGTTAAATGGCTTTTCTGCATCAATTGATAGAATCTAGTGATTCTTATCCTTTGTGTGATTTGTGTAATTGATGACATTAATTGTTAGTCTGATGTTGAACCAAACCTGCATCCCTGGTATGACTCAAACTTGCTCTTGAAAAATTATTTTTCTGATATGTTGTTGAATTCTGTTGTCTAAGATTTTGTTGAAGATATTTGCATCTAAATGCATGAGTGATATTGGTTTGTAAATTTTTTTTTTTTTTTGGTGGGATCTTTACCCAGCTTTGGTGTCAGGGTTATGCTGGCTTCATAGAATGAATTTGGGAGTATTCCATCTCTTTCTATGCTGTGAAATAGCCTTGGTAGTAGTGGAGTTAACTCTTCTCTAAAAAACTGGTAGAATTCTGTGGTGAAGCCATCTCGGCCAGGGTATTTTTTGGGTTAGTAGTTCTTTGATGACCTTTTTCAGTATCTTCCTTTGTGATGAATTTATTAAGTTGTTCTATTTCTCCTTGTGATAATTTTGGTAGGTGATACGAGTCTAGGAATTTATTTCCCCTAGGTTTTCAAATCTGTTAGAGTACAGCCTTTTGTAGTATTCTATTATGATGCTGCTGATTTCTCTCGGATCTGTTGTGATATCTCCCATCTCATTTCTTATTCAGGTTATTTGTTTCCTCTCCTATTTTTCTTTAGTAAGTTTAGCCAGTGGTTTATCAATTTTCTTGATGTTTTCAAACAAACAGATTTGGGTTTTCTTAATTTTTTCAAATGTTCTTATGTTCTCTAATTCATTTAGTTCTGCTCTAATTTTTATTATCTGTTTTTTATTTTTTTTTCTGGTGCCTGAGGGGTTCCTCTGTTGCTCTCCTTCTGTTTGTTCAAGCTATGGGGTGAATTCTTTGGTTTGGGTCCTTTCTTCATTCCAGATGTGTACATTTATAGGAATAAATTCACCTCTGAGAACTGTTTTTGCTGTAGCCCTTAGGTTCTGGTAGGACTTGTTTTCATTCTCATTTGATTCCATAAATCTGTTTATTTCATCCTTGATTTCTTCTATAACCCATGGCTTTTTGAGTAAAGTGTTGTTCATTTTCCATGAGTTCAAATTTCTACATTTTTTTTTCTGCTATTGATTTCAACTTTTGTGAATTTATGGTCCAAGAAGATGCTTTGCAATAATTCAATGGTTTGGTTTTTGTTGAGACTTGTTTTATGTCCTAACACATAATCTATCCTGGGAAATGTTCCATGTGCATTGGAAAAGAAGGTGTACTTATCTGTTGACAGATAAAAGTTCTATATATGTCAATGAAATCTAGTTGGTTAATTGTTGCAATAAGATCTTCTGTATCTTTACTGAGCTTTTTTCTAGATGATCTGTCCATTACTGAAGGCAGAGTATCAAAGACTCCACTTATCATTGTGGAGTAATTTATCTCACTTTTCAGTGTCATCAATGTTGTTTGATATCAGTGTTGTCAATGTTGTTAGATGCTCTGGTATTGGGTGCATAAATATTTAATACTATTAAGTCCTGCTTATGTCTTGAAACTTTCATCAATAAATAGTCACCATTCTTGTCCACAATGGTGGATAATACATTAATGTCTATTTTTTCTGGGATTAGTATTGCCACTCCTGTTCTTCTTTGTTTGTTGTTCACTTAGAATATATTTGTCCATCCTTTGGTTTTCAGTTTGTTCATATCTTTGAGTCTAAGGTGTGTTTCTTGTAAACAGCATATAGATGAATCTTGTCTTTTGATCCAGAATGTCACTCACTGTCTCTTTATTGAAGTGTTCAGTCCATTTACATTCATTGTAATTACTGATAGGTATGTGTTTAGTGCTGTTATTCTAATGTCTTTATTTTTGTGTTGTTGATGTTTTCTACATTTCTCTTAATATTCTGGTTAGGGTCCTTCTTTATGGGTTGATAGTTCATCTTTTTCAGTGTTGGTTTTGAGTTTGTTGAGACTCCTGAATTAAGTTTCTTGTTTTGATATGTTGCATTGTCATTTTTCTTTGCAGCTACTCTCATGATCCCCCTTGCTATTCTAAGTTTAATCCAGACTTTAACTTCTGCATATCTTTTTAATTTCATCTCCATCTGAAAGGAAATTATAACTACTGTAATACATCCCTCTTTTCTGTGTGATGATGTCATAATTTTTGTGTTCTGATCACTGGTTCCCTTCTAACAGTGTAGTTTTGATTGAGCTTTGTGACTTCCCTAACTGAGTATGATTCTGGGTGCTGTGTCCTGCCTTGCCTCCTTAAGTATACTCTTAATGTTTTTGTTTTTTAAGCAAAGAGCTTCTTTTAGTATTTCTTGTAGTTTCAGTTTGGTTTCTACAAAGTCTCTAAGCTTCTGTTTATCTGCAAGTGTCTTAATTTCACTGTCATATTTGAGAGACAATTTTGCAGGATATATAACTCTTGGTTGCAAGTGTTTCTCCTTCAGGGCTTTGAATGTGAGATCCCACTGTCTTCTTGCCAATATTGTTTCTGCTAGGAAGTCAGACAAAAGTATACAGGACTTCCCATTGTATGTTTGCTTTGTTTTAAGCCTTGCTGCCTTTCAGGGCCTCTGTTTGTGTTTCATTTTATTAGGTTTCATTGTAACATGACTTGGTGTCTTTCTTTTGGGTTCTAATGTTAGTGGCATTCGATAAGCATCTTGGATGTCTATGTTCTCTTCTTTCACAATTTCAGGGAAGTTTTCTATCAGCAACTCCACAATACTCTCTGTATTTTTGGCTATCCCTCCCTGTTCAGGAATTCCAGTCATTCATAGATTGTTCCTCTTAATGGAGTCCTATATATTTCTTAATGCTTCTTCATTTTTTTATTTCTCGTCTCTGATTTCTCCTCATAAATGCTGGTGTCAGTTGCCCTATCCTCAAGCTCACTAACTCTGGCTTCCATCTCCTCAGTTCTGTTCTTTTGGCTTTGGATGGAATTGTCTAATTCTGTAATTTTATTACTGATCTTCTGGATTTCAGGTCATTATCAGTTCAAACAGCTTACTTAACTTTTTCATCTTTTTCTGCTACATTTTGTTTAATCTCTGGTATTGCTGTATACAAAATATTTTGCACGTAACCTCCAATAGTTTCAGATAGGCTTCTTTAGCTGCCAAAATCAGTCACTCATATGTGGCATGCCTCACCTGGCTGAAAATAGAAGCACCTCATAGGCTATCCCCAGATGCTGTGATGTAGTTCAAAGTTGGAAAGTGTTATAGCCTTGCTGCCATCCTGTGCCAGGCCCCACCCATAATTCTAGCCAGCAAAGAGCTCAAATCACAATGTGGGGATGATCATCCTGTGTGTGTTTCTGGCATTTGTAGGGTTGTTATGAATCAGAACAACACCTAACAACAACACCATGAGTCAAAATTGACTCAATGGCAATGGATTTGAATATATATAAAGACATAATAAAGATAAATAAACTCCTAATTTTTAAAGACTATGTTAGATAGGCTTTATGTTATTTTGAGAGCAAATACATTCCTACTTCACACAATACTAGCAATCTTAGAAATTAACATAATAATTTCAAAGAAATATAAACTACAGTTGAGGCTTATGTATAAATGTAATTCTAAATAATGCATTCTTATAATTTGTTGTTAATTTTAAATACTAGCCTAGTTTTGATCAAAACAAGTTTTATTATGAGTGACAATGAATGATGCTTTGAATAAAATTTTATTTGAAATTTTGAAGGATTCTAGATAACAAAGCAGTTAAGAGTCTGGTTGCTAACCAAAAGGCCAGAAGTTTGAACCCACCAGATACAGCCCACCAGAACCAAACACAGGTCGGTCATCCCTACATCATGATTTGAGCTCTTTGCTGCAGCCACTGTATCAATCCATCTCCTTCATGGTATTCCTCTTTTTCTTAGCATTATTATTCATAATGCTAAAAATGTTTTACTTTCACTTTTCCTTAAAGAATAAACTTAAACAATTAACATATATCTTTGGTTGCCCAGTGGTTGAGAACTTGGCTACCAACCAAAAGGTCAGCAATTAGATTTCATCCACTGCTCCTTGGAAACTTTGTTCTACATGGTTGTTACACGTTGGAATCAACTCAATGATAACAAGTTTGTTTGGTTTGTTTTTTTAGAAACCAAAAAGAAACCACATAGACTATGAGTTACATGTCATTGGTTGGTAAAAGGAGATATTGAAAGGGAGGATGAGAAGAATATAAAATCAAAGCTTTCTGTGTAACCCTTAACCAATTGAGTCACATTTGGCTTACAGCCACTGGAGAGACTGTTTTAAAAATGTACTCTGTCTGTAGTTTTATAGCTAGTCCTTAAGGTATAGAATATGTTCCACATTACTATTAGCCTCGTGTGCCAAGCTAATGAATTAAAAATAGTTAATATGAGGGAAAAAAAATATCTTTGCCAGGTAGGAAGAAGTCAACTTAGATCCCTACATCATGATTTGAGCTTTTTGCTGCAGCCACTGTATCAATCCATCTCATTCATGGTAGGGATCTTCCTGCATCCCAGGCAGGAAGCAACAGAAATATCCATCACATGCTTTTGTCATTTTGTTGAGGGGGAGACATGGCAGGATGGACAGATGGATACAGGTCAGAACTTACAGCAGATGGCAAAGTTATAATGTTCTGTCTTTTGACTTTTATAAAAATCTTACATGAAAGAGGATAATATTTTACTGGTTATGCTATATTAATGATTAAAATATATTTTCTAATACATTTTTAAGGAGGAATATTGTTTAAAGTAATTCCATGATTAAATAAACCATTTTTAACAAAAGGAATATAAAACCTGCTCAGGAGTCAGCTTTGGGGAGTCCCACCCTTACAAAGAGCCCAGACTGTGATTTACTGACATAGCTGATGTTGAGCCATTCCTAGATCCTGCTGCATCCACATGGGACTGTGGATTATGTTGTCCACTGTCCAAAAGGCAAACATAGTTCTTATTTACATTTGTGTACTGCAGTTCATATGAGTGAAACTTTAAAAGGTGATGACTGAGGAAATAAAATTTTTGTAGTGTAAAGGTAATAAACTTGGCTGGCTTTTGGCAAAGGTAATGAATGTGTCAGAATTTTATCTTTAGGCTCAGCAAATCCTAAGTCTCAAATATGTGGATTGTCTTATATATTTTGAGTAAATATTCACATCCAGATAATAATTAATTTTATTTCTTAACTACATCTTGTGTTTAACCACCCAAACTGAGATGCTCATTATCTCTTATCTGTTTTACTGAAGTACCTTCTCTTGTAAAATTATATATAACCTAGACAGCACTTGGCTTGGCTATTTGGTAAAGAAGAGAAATTATACTAAGTAAAATAAAATTTTTATCCTCAATATTTCTTTAAGGCCCCAACTTGATGTACTGAAAAAATATTTATATAATTTTCTCTCTTTTGTATTTATTAAAAATAGTTAGTATGAGGGAAAAAAAATCTTTGCCAGATAGGAAAAAGTCAATTTAGACATGCCCAAGCAGGAAGCAACAGAAATATTCATCACCTGCTTTTGTCATTTTGTTGTATTTTAATAAATACAAAACCTGTTGCTGTCTAGTTGATCCCTACTCATAGCTACCCTACAGGGCAGGGAAGAACTGCTCTGTAGGATTTCCAAGGAACAGTTGGTGAATTTGCACTGTTGATCTTTTGGTAAGCAGCCACAGCTTGTAACCACTGTGCCACCAGGGCTCCAAGCACATAGCAATTTATACACATAAAAGCACACTCAAATGGTGCTTGTCATAGTATACTGTCGTAGTATACGTTGTAGTATATTCTATTTAAATTCTTCAATTAAAGTATTTTATATAACAAAGTATGTTAGTGATAATTCCACAAACCAATATTTTTTCTATTGGTAACATGTATCCTTTTATAAAACGTACCATAATATATTTGGTCTATTATATAATAGCTACCCCTCATTATATTAACCATACAAAGACTGCCAATAAAATTTGTAAACTCATCCTAGAAAAAGTGCTACATGCTTCGTTGCTGAATATAACTATGGTTAACTTTGTAGTATACCTCTTGGGAAGCTACGCACAATGCCATTGCCTGATCAACCCTTCAGAGCAATTTTGGAAGTCTTTTTCTGGAATGGTCATCAGAGCTGTTGTCATATTACCTTTGATGTCCTGAATGTCATGAAAATGTCTTCCTTTCAGTATTTCCTTTATCTTCAGAAAAATTATTGAGGGCTAGATCAGTTGAGTAGGGAGGGTGTTCCAATGTGGTTATTTGTTTACTGGCTAAACAAGCATGCAAATAAGTTCATGAACTTGCCACCTTGCCACCGTGTGCAATGGCCATATTCCAGAAAGAGTTCCAAAATTGCTTTGAAGGGTGACCTAGGCACTGGCATTGGTGCCCAGCTTCCCAAAGGGAGTACTTTGAAAGTGACCATTGTGATATTCAGCAATCAGGTATGTAGCACTTAAAAAAAAAAACTAAGTTTTTGGACTTCATTGTCAGACTTTGTGTATTATACAAAGGATAGACTTTGTTAATGGATATATAATACAGTCCTTTTTTGGTTGTTATTAAAAATATGCAAAATATATATCCATATACATATACATTAGGAAAGTAAATTCTTCAAACTGGTTATGTGTACTTTGTTACTGACATTGGCAAAATGATCTTCCAAGAGGTACGTCAACTTACTCTGCCACCAGTAATGTGTGAATTTACCTGCTTGTCTTCATCCATGGTAATACAGAACGTAACATTTTTTAAAATCACTATCAGTGGAAGGAAACTGTCGTGACACAGTGGTTAAGTGCTATGGCTGCTAACCAAGAGGTCGGCAGTTCAAATCCTCCAGGTGCTCCATGAAAGCTCCATGGGACAGTTCTACTTGGTCTGTATGGTTGCTATGAGTCAGAATCAACTCAGTCGCACTGGGTTTGTTTTTGTTTGTTTTACCAGTGGAAAATAAGTTCTGGCTTTATTTTGCATTTCTTTTATTACGAATGAGGTTATATAACTTTTCATGTGTTTAAAAGTCATTGCTTCTTCTTCTATGCTTACTTTTTATGTCATTTTTGTCTTCTATTGGGCTGTTAGCTTGTCCTTGATATTTTTTAGGAATTTTTTAATAGGAATGAAATTGGCTTTTGTCTGTCACAGATGCTCATTTGGCTTCTGCTTTTGTTTTTGGCATTCTTTTCTTCCTAGTCACTTTATAGTTTTTATGAAGTTATATTTATCCGCTTTTGAGATGCTGTATTTTTTATTGTTTCATGATATTTAGAATAGACCAACTCACACAGAAAATCTTTGGCTTCAGTTTTTACAATTAAATCAAATAATCTGGATTTTATTTGTCATAGTGAGCTGTTGCAGATGGTTACACAGTTGTATTCTTTACTGAAGAATTCATTTTTTCCCCCAAAGTTTATTATATATTATATTTATTGAGATCTACTAATTAACCCTTTATCTGGCTCCTTTTTAAAGTTTCGTAGCTCTTAAATAAGTTTCAACAGTTGAATTTTTCGTAACTCTCAATTCTTTGCTTTTTCAAAAATTTGTTGGCATTTCAGAGGATAACAATCTAACTGGTCTTCCTGGATCCAAATTAACCCCTTGTTTTATTAACCTGGATAGTAGCACTACTTCCCATAATATAGTCATATGGCTCAACAATACCTTTAGTGTAAAACTAAATTTCTTAGACTCTTATTCAAGATTGGTCTTGTGTACTTAGTCTTGAGTTCAACACCCCTCTTGCATTTCTTGTGGTTTTCCAATCACTTTGTGCTCTCACAAACTATTTTGTTCTTCAAATATATGTTCCAAGCATAGGAATTCTATCAGTCTCTTATAATTGATTACAACGAATGCATTCAAAATTATACCTTTTTTTAAAAATTCTTTTCTGATCCCCTTGCTCCGTCTCAAAGTTAATGTGATCCTCCTAAATGTTCTTGTAACAAACTGAAAAATTTCAAGCATACAATGATGAATGCTGTTGTTGACCATCTCTTTCAAAACGGTTTTTAATCTTTTAGGACTGTGCCACTCGCCTGAATGTTTGTCATTATCTGCGTTCAACATAATGCCTGTTCATAGCAGACACCACATTCACTGTGAAAGTTGTTGAATTAGAGTATGACTATGTCAGTGACATTTATCAGATGTGTTTGGGTACCAAAGAAATCGGATCCTATGATGAACAGTGTCTTCAACATTTATAAAAAATAAGATGATACGATTTTTTCTTACATTTTCTTTGAGAAAAATTTTGTTTATAAAATTATAATATAATCATAGATATATTCTTTCTCAAAACTACTCCAAAAACAAAGAAGCTCAATATATTAAAAAAAAAAAAAAATGTAACATGTTTAGTAACAGAAGGAAGACTTAGTGGCATAGTGCTTAAGAGTTATGACTGCTAACCAAAAAATCAGCAGTTTGAATTTACCACGTGCTCCTTGGAAACCATATGGGATCGTTCTACTCTACCCTATGTGATCCTTATAAGTTGGAATCAACTTAACAGTAATGTAGTTTCTTGGGGCAGCTTGAGAAAAGTGAAATGACTTGAAGTATTTACTGATAAAGATCAAAGACTATAGCCTAAAGAATGGATTTCACCTCACCATAAAGAAGAGCAAAAATCTTCACAACTGGTCCACTAAGCAGCATCAGGATAAATGGAAACTACGCTGAAGTTTTTAAGGATTTCATTTTACTTGGATACATAGTCAACACCCGTGGATGCTGCAGTCAAGAAATCAAGTGACACACTGCATTGGGCAAACCTGCCGCCCAGCAATGAACACTTTAAAGTGTTCGAGGACAGACGTAACTTTGAGGGCTAAGGCATGCCTGAACCAAGCCATGGTCTTTTTCTTTCAATTGTCTCATATGCATGTGAAAGCTAGACAACGAATAAGGAAGACTGAAAAAGAATTAATGTCTTTGAATTATAGTGTTGAATATATACATGAGGACTACCAATTAAGTTTGTGAACTAATTCCAGAGAAGGTGCTACATACCTCATTGCTGAATATCACTCCCCTTGGGAAGCTATGCACCAAGTACACTTTTCAAAGCAATTTTGGAACTCTTTTTTTATGGAATGGCCATCAGAGCTGTCATCATATTAACTTTAATATCCTGAATGCTATCCAAATATCTTCCTTTCGACATTTCCTTTATCTTCTGGTAAAGAAAAAAGTCCCCAGATCAGGTGAGTAGCGAGGGTGTTCCAGTACAGTTATTCGTTTACTGGCTAAAAACTCCCTCACGGGCAGCTATATAATTAAGTTTGTGAACTCGACACCATGCCACCATGAGAAGAGGCTATTCCAGAAAGAGTTACAAAATTGCTTTGAAGGTTGGGCTAGGTGCTGGCATTTGTGCATTGCTTCCCAGAGGGAGTACTTCAAAGGTGATCGTAGTGATATTCAGCAAAGAGGTATGCAGCACTTTTCCTAGGATGAATTCGTGAACTCATCAGACCTCCAGCGTGTGTGCGTCTCTGTGTGTATTGAATATGCCAACAAATCTGTCCTGGAAGAAGTACAGACAGAATGCACCTTAGAAGCTAGGACAGTGAGACTTTGTCTCATTTACTCTGGGTGTGTTATGAGAAAGGATCAATCCCTGGAGAAGGACAACACGCTTAATCAGCAGAAAAGGGGAAGATCGTCAGTGAGACGGACTGACACAGTGGCTACAAGAATGGCCTCAAATGTAGATATCATTATGTGGATGGCAAAGGACCAGGAAACAGTTCTTTCTGTTAGGAACAGACTCAATTACACCTAACGAAAACAAGATGTATACGTTTTTCACAAAATACGATTTGAGTACCAAATGTATCGTACCTTTCATCGTTGTTCATAAAAATACGGGTTCCTTGACTACACTACACATCAACTGGATCAGAGCCTCTGACGTTGGTGAGCCCAGCACACCTCCTGCAGCTTTGAATGGGCATTGAGTTGTGCTTGCCATCTTCCGTCATACAGGAAGCAACTCTCCGTCTTTTAGCTGTCTTCTGAAGTATGCTTCCTGTTTCTGGGCAGGTTAAGGAAAACCAGAGCCTGGGTCACAGAAGCAGCAGGACTGCCTGCAACTGGCAAGAACTGGATCTGAGCTGCCTGACACGTGCAAAACCATGGACCTCGTCCTCTGAGGGATGCCGGAACTCATCTCCCACCAGATGGAACCAATCTTGAGTGACCCAAGATTGAGGGAAGCCTTTCAGCAGTGAGACGTCCAAGTCTAAGATCTGGGTTGAGAGACTCTCCGTGGCCCCCTTCCCCACCACCTTTTTTGTAGACTGAGTAAACACAGAAAGATCACACTGGTCCTGGGGATGCCCTTTGGGGCCAGGTCAATCAGCAAGCTGGCTCCACCTCGCAGTGTTCCTGAAATCTCCCGTATAGACCCCTTGGGCTGTTGTTCTGGGAGCCACAGTGGCAAGGAAAGTCTTTGTGTGCTCCTCTGCTTGGCCAAGGAAATCCGGCTGCTGCTGCACCGGTATCGTGTCTCTGGGGCTACACCCAGCCGACCTGCAACAGTTTAGCTACACTGGAGCCCTATCACCCTCCATGACTGTTTGCTGAACCTTAAGAATCACTGCCTAGCTCTTATCATGTTCATATGTCTGTTATGACTGGGGAGATGTTAACCTACAAGGTTGAACTCTGTCTCCTGTAGGTGCTCTGTGTGTCTGATTATTAGCCGCAGCCAAAATCAGAGAATCAAATGTTGATTTAAGTACAGTAATGTCTGAATAAATAAATCAACAAGTAAGCTGAGGGATAATTCTCATCCACTGTCATTCAATTTCAATACTGGGTGAATTTATTGGCAATTATTAAAGTTGTAATTTTTCTCTGCCTTTCAAAAGAATTGTAATAAGAATTTGGACAAGATGGGTACAGAGATTAAGAAAATCCCATCTGTCTTCTTGAAGAACAGTATTTGCCTTTCACCAAACATCAAACCAAAAAACCAAACCTAGAAGGACTTCATTTAAATTACAGTGAAGACCGAATAACAAGTGTAAAATGGAGTGGGGTGTAATTTTAATAACACAGAACCCAAGGCTTGGCAAAAAATTGTCTTAATATTCCTGGTTTATTATGCAGAATAATTATCACTTCTTCCACAGTATCTGTCTCTGTAACTCAGGTACAGGTTTGTTACTAAAAGAAAGTTTAAGCAAAGTAAACACGTCTATTTAGTACTCTCCCAAGAAACAGCAAGGAGAAAGAAGGTTGAAAGACAGTAATTTTATGTCAGGGTAATGTTTGTGGAAATTTAATGAGAAATATAATACTTTTCATTGTATCCAAGGTTATTGTAACCCTAAAAAAGAGCATTGTCAGTGGTGAAAACTTCTAAGTGGCCAAACCTTTAGTTGGTTTATGTTACAGGAAAGTTATACTGGCAACTACATCTCTGTGAGATAATACTGATATAATTTTCCTGATGGTTGTGGACAGGGACTTTTCAGCTCAGAAACGAAATATAAAACACATCACAAAATAGTGTGTTTTGCAAAAATACAGGACTTTCAAACATGGCCTACGCAAGTGATAGCATGAGATCCATTTCAACCCTCTGAGGACACAAAATAAGTGCCAAGCAGGAAGAGAAATCGCTACTTCAATAGGCCTGTTATACAAATAATATGATTTAAAAAGTGCTGGTGTGCAAAGAAAAAGACACAGATTTCTGAGGGAAAAATGGGTCAGATTTAAACCACAATTGGCAGAAATTATTGCTTGGTCTCATGACTCTACCAAATACAACTTCCATTTTTCTAGGTCAATGGTTCTACATTAATTGAGAGATTAAACAGTATGTGTTTCTTTAATTTTTCATGTAGAAAATAAACATCCTATAGGTTCTTAATACACAATGCCTTTCTTTACATAATTGGTTTGCAAAATATAATGAAAATATGAGAATTTTGTGAAATTTGTTCACTGTTCTAATATTAATGCCATATGAATCATTTAACTCTTTGTGTCTTTGAAATTTCCAGATGCCACCTTAGGTTTTTGTGGTGACTCTGAAGTGTGAAATTTCAGGGCCACGCGTACTTTTCCTTAGTACAGTATAAATAATATGGTATTCTAGCTGGTTTTGGCAATCTGTGTGACCAAATTCAGCATGTTATTCACATATATTAATATCTGCATTAACAACTCTGAGACTATCAGTACAAAACACAGTCAAACTTGGGAAATTTAAAAAATTGTATTTATGTTCTTTTGCGTACAATAAAAAAAAATCAGTACTTGAAGTATCGTTACTATGAGAAGCTTCTTCATCAAAAACAAAGACAACAGACATGTTGGGGAAAATTTCTATAGAAGATATAGCACCAAGCAGACAAAGTTCAGCTAATTGTATGTTTTCATGACTACTTATTAGAAAAGTGAAGCCTAATTTTAAAGAACTGGAAAAATCTAGTGACTGCCAAGAGGATTTTTCCATGCATTATAGATAGCTCTTTGGAGTAAAATCCACATGTATTTATCCGGATGTTAATGGGAGGAAATGTGGAATTTAATGATAAGTAGATGTACGTTGGAACTACAGAGCAGTAATGAAATGAATAAAGATGACTACAAAACCCTCTCTTTCCTTCTTAAAGGAATCTAGAATCATGATGTGTTATAAATTCTAATACATATTGGAGGAAAAGATTCAGCTAAAATTGTACTTTCTGAAAAATTCACTCAAGATAAAATTACAAGTAAAATTTCTAGAAAACAGTTTTGGTGTGAACTAGTAAATGGCCTCTAAATATAGGTAATAATGTATTTTAAAAAAAGAAAAGACATTTTCAAAGTATGCTTCTACATAAAGGGGAGTATTTCTTCTAAGTGAGAAGAAAGACTGAAGCAATCAGATAGAAGCAGGAAGACCCAGTTGCTAAGGCCATCCATTCTAGACGGTGCTTATTTGGAGCAGAAACCAGCTCTATTATGTGCAGAATGTGCAGATAGTAAGAATTTGAGCAGATGATTTCACCTTTTACAGACTCGGTTTCCTCATCTTTAAAGTATGGTGAGAACATACAGCTCACAGGATTCTTGTGAACATTAAAATAGATGTCTCAAGAGATTCAGATTATGATTATCACCAAGAAACTGTACACAGTTTACTAGATTTAGTATGGTCCTTAACAAAAACAACGACAAAAAAAAACATACTTCTGTCAAGACTCGAGGCACTTGGCTTGGCTCTGTCAAGTGATTTGTACTCATAGTGACCCTTTAGGCAGAATAGAACTACCTCTTGAAGTTTCTAAGGAGCACTTCATGGATTTGAATTGCAGATCTGTTCATTGGCAGTTGTATCACTTAACCACAATGCCACCAGGGTATTTCTGACCATCAAAAATTCTGTGTATTTCTGATGCAAAGGAGACAGCACCATAACTACTCTTCTTTTGTGGAAATTCTAGTGCCAGTGATTTAAGAGCCGGGGCAGCTAACCAAAAGGCTGGCAGCTTGAATCTACCACGTGCTCCTTGGAAACTCTATGGGCCAGTTCTACTCCATCCCATAGGGCCACTATGAATTGGAATCAGTTTGGCAACAGGAATTTGTTTCTTTTCTTTTCTTTTCTTTTCTTGTGTTGTGGAGACTCTATCACCGAGGGTGGTTCAGGGCTCTAGGGAGCCGTGCTGCCCCGCAGGAGCGGTCCTAGGCAAGCTGATTTCCAGTGAATTTCAAGGTCTCGCTGCCCCATGCCTCATGACTCCCAAAGTTGGTGAACTTCGTTAGTTTCCTTAGTATCCAGGGGTGTAAAGTATGGTAAGAATATAAGATGAGGAAACTGAGAAAGTCGACATGGACTAGACCATGTAGAGTCTTACATATCATGCTGAGAAGTCTTCATTTTATTCTAAGTGCAGTGAGAAGTCTTTGAAGTGCTTTTAGCAAGGAACTAGTGAGATCAGAATGACAATTTAAAAACATTGTCTTAGCTGCTGGGAAGAAGAGGAGGGAAAGATATTAATATTTGTTTAACACATATAATATAATAAGAATGAAAAAATTTCTCCTTTTAGTTTTAATTTGAACAGATACATATAATATAATGATACTGTATGTGTTCATTCAGATTATAACTAAAAAGGGAACATTTTGACCTTCTGCCAAATTACACAAGAATAAACATGAAAACAATTATTTTAAAAAGACAAAAAAATTAACTTATATTTCAAGATATAAATTTTGGTCAGGAAAAATTTTGAAGCATAATTCTGTTGCATATTTTAATATTATTCAATTAACTTTCAAGTAATTTGTGCTTTAGAACCTACTTTTTTGCTTCTGTTAGTGATTTATCCCCTTGCTATTATATGCACTATCAGTGTAAAAGAGGTATTAAAAGTCATAGGCAGGCATGCAAATTTGAATTGTATTGTACGCTTTTACTCAATCACAGTAAAAAAAGTCATACCACGATGATATTAAATTCTAGTATTATTTTAATATCTATATCACCCTGAAAAGTGTTATGCATACTACATATGTCAGTTCTCATGGAAAGCTAATGAAAATTAAAATAAAATTGTCATCAACTCTGATTCATGGGGGCCCTCATGTGTCAAAGTAGAACTATGCCCCATATGGTTTTCAGTGGCTGATTTGTCAGAAGATCACCAGGCCTTCTCTCTGAATTGACTCAGAAGGAGACATCAGGCCTTTCCTGCAAAGTGGTCACTGGATCAATTCAATCTGACTGTCTTTCATTAGTAGCCACAGAAGCTTAGCTGTGCCACCTAGGGATTGAGTTCCAGAACTTGGTTATATTTCTTAGAATCAAGAACTGGAAAAGTACTGAAAGACTGTCTACTCCTTTCTTTAGTGAAAAAACAGAATCTCCCAAAGAAGAAGTAGCTCCTTCACGAATTCATAGTTAACAGAAAAAGAACTAGGTGAACATTCAGTGACCTGACTTCCAGGCCCAGCTCTGCCATTATTTAATTTTCAAGGATGATTTACTAAAATAATCTAGTATAAAAACAAAATAAATAGTAAAAATACAAAGAAAAATAATTCATCCCCTTGAATAAATTTACTACCTGGAATTTACATCTAATTTTTGCTGAAAGGATGTTGGATGGTACCTTTAGGATTTCCAAAGAATACACACTTCTAGTTCTCTCAAATGCCCCCAGTAGAATCTTGACAGATTTGCTGTGCACAATAAGATTCTCACTTTTAATAACATATCAAGAAGGAAATCTGGTGGCCAACAAGGATCAGAAATAATGAACATAACAAAGAGGAACAAAATATCCCAACAATTATATGCAATTCACAATATTGAAGGGAATGTCCACTTTGGGCTAGTAAAGTTAGGATGCTGGTGACTTGGGACCAGGCAGTGTTTCCTTCTGTTGCCCACAGAGTCACTGTGAGTTGGAACTGGCTCAATGGCACCTAACAACAACGTAGTGATTTGAAAATAATAGAAGCATAAATTTATGGGGAAAGGGGGAAAGCAACAGAGGATGTAAGAGAACACAGCACTTCCACAATATGGTGATAAACCAAATTTAGTCCAATGCCCCACACCATACAAAGCTGGATCTATTGTTCTATGTAGAACAGTAAAATTATTTGAGAAGGCAGTAAAAAATATTGCTTATTTGGAAAATAGTTCCACTAAGTATGGTTTAAATTAGGAAAAAAGATCATAGCTTTACAGAACAGTAACTTGTTCAACATTATTCATTTATCAAGGCTCCTATGGAGTTAAAAATTCTTTTTCCTATTAGTGACACAACATGGCTTGTGTGTTTATCGCTTAATTTTTATTCAGTTATCTAATTTTTAGTTTTCTTATAACTCTTGGAAAAATAGGTCATTTCTATGATATTGTTCTCAAGTGCCATTGAGTCGTTTCTGATTCACAGCGCCATGTGTACAAGAACCCTAACAGCCCTCAGTCCTGCGCCCATCCTCGCCATGGCTCTTTGAGCGCACGGTTGCAGCCGGGGTCAGTACATCTCCTTGAGCATTTTCCTCTTTTTTGATGACCTTCTAATTTGCCAGGCATGAAATCTTTCTCCAAGGACCGGCCCAAATTAAGCAAGACAAAGCTTTAATGATCCTCGCTTCTAACGAGTGTTTTGACTATATGTCTTCCAAGACACATTTTGGTTCTTCTAGCACTACATGGTGTATTACATATTCTTTATCAACATTTTAATTAAAAGGCATCAGTTATTCTTTGACCTTCCTAACTAATCATCCAGCTTTTCTCACTATATGAGGAGATTGAAAAATACAATTACCTGGGTCAGGCAGACCTTAGTCCTCAAAGTGACAATTTGCTTTTTACCACTTGAAATAAATCTTTTGTGGCGAATTTACCTAACAAAAAGTATCCTTTGATTTACTGACTGCTGCTTCCATGGATCTTAGTAAAATGAAATCCCTGACAGCTTTAATATTTTCTCCATTAATCATGATGTTGCTTATTGGTTCGATGATCATTTTTGTATTCTTTATGTTGAGGTACAACTCATAATGAAGGCTGTAGTGTTCATTTGATTTTCAATAAGTGCTTCAATTCCTTTTCACTTTCAGCAAGTAAGGCCGTGTCATCTGCATAGCACACGTTGTTAATGAGTCTTCCTCCAAGCCTCATGCGTCATTCTTCTTCATATAGTCCAGGTTTTTGGATTATTTGCTCAGCATATGTATTGAATATGTGTGGTGAAAGGGTACAGTCCCGATGCACACCTTTCCCAATTTTAAGCTGTAAAGAATCACCTTGTTCTGTTCAAACAACTGCCTCCTGGTCTATGGACAGATTCTACACAAGCAAAATTAAGTGTTCTGGAATACCCATTCTTTGAAATGCTATCCGTAATTTGCTGTGATGATGCCAACAATCACATGCCTTTATGTAGTCAATAACACCTAAGTGCGCTGCCTTTTGGTGTTCTCTACTTACCAGTCAAGATCCATCTGATGTCAGCAATGATGCCCCTCATTTCACATCCTCTTCTTAATCTGGTTTAAATTTCTAGCAGTTCCTTGCCTTTGTTCTGCTGTAATGGTTTTTGAAGTATCTTAAGCTTAACTTTACTTACACGTGATATTAGTGATAGTTAGATAATTTCCACATGTCTTTGGAATGGGCACATACATGGATCTCTTCTGGTCGGTTGGCCAGGTAATGTTATAGTACCTCCAACACTGCATCCATTTGCTGAAGTATCTCTGTTTGTATCCCAGCAGTTCCTAGAGATTTGTTTTTCATTAGTGCCTTTGATGAAGGTGTGTTATTAAATTCTCTAAAAAGTAGCATCAATAGCTTGCACTTGGCAGGCCTTTAATAA
The DNA here is from genome assembly GCA_028571685.1 of Heterohyrax brucei. Classification (NCBI taxonomy): domain Eukaryota; kingdom Metazoa; phylum Chordata; class Mammalia; order Hyracoidea; family Procaviidae; genus Heterohyrax; species Heterohyrax brucei. The sequence goes on from CM053146.1 coordinate 96,576,845, forward strand.
TTAATTCCTGATCCTATTATTAATTGATTAAGCATACTTAATCCTATCTGTACTAAAAACAGTTCTTGTGGTACAGTAGTTTAAGGACCTGACTGTGAGTAGAAAGGTCAACTTTTTAACCTACAAGTCACTCTGCGGGAGAAAGATGTAGCAAGCTGCTTTCATAAAGATGACTGCCTTGGAAACCTTATGGAGCAGTTTCACTCTGACTTTCAGGGTCTTCATGAGTCACTGTTGACAGAAATGACACTGGCTATTTATAGGAAGCATTTAAAATCATTCATATACATTTCAGTTAAGGTAAGTATTGTAATATATATTTAAATTTGATATAAAAATGTGTTGTTAAATATAAAATATATTGGTAATATCTATTGAACCACTAAAAATAAGTAAGTCTATGTTAAAATTATTACAACATTAACCACGAATATTTTCTTCTGTATACTATAATTTAATTAATAAAGTTTATGTTAGTATATCCCCCAATAAAGTAAATTAATAATAAAATGCATTGTCAGCATTGCCTTCCAGATTTTCTCTTTCCTTCCTTCATTTGTCTTGCTGCTTTCCATCCTCGATGTTGACGTTATATTTTGGTCTTTCATTAGCCTCGTTTAAGATTATGCAGTGGCTTCCCAACTGATTTTCATGTCTATAGCCTTTCCTCACTTCAGCCATTCCTGACTGTTTCTGCAAAACTACTTGTTCTAAAGCATCTGTTTAATTGTTTCACTACGTATAAATGTATTGACTTTCTGTCTGAACAAGTCAACCCTTCTCATCCTAGTTTTTAAAAGTTCTGTACAACCTGAACACAATCCACTTTGAGTACTGGGTATGTTCCAACCATACTGAACTACGAAACCACTTTGTCAACTACTGGGATGCTTCCAATTCTGTATTTTAGAATGCTAAAATATTTGCCATCCTATGGGATAACATGATTCAGTGTTTGTGAATAAGAAGTGGCCTTATCTGCGTCACTTATATTATTTCTTATCACTCTGTCATAGCTGTATGAATATGTTTAATGTTCCTCTCTATTTGGTGACTTCTTGTCAAATAAGGATTGTTTTGTATTATGCATTTCTCTGCTCGGCGTTGTGGCTTTCTCACAGCAGACCCATTAAATATCATTTAAAGAATCTAACTCAGACAATGTGCCGTACTTTAGGCTACTGTTTTTGGAACTAAACACGAAATGCACAAAAGTTGATATGAATTTGTATTCCTGTGGTATTAACCTAAAGTTGTCTCTCTTTGCATTCATTACCATTATATCTTGTGGGGTTGTCCAGTGTTAAAGTCTGATTCCGGTTCGAAAAATAGATAATCTCTATAGTTAGTGGCCTTGGAAAGGATGAAAACAAACAAACAAACAAATCACGGTCCAATATCTTTAGGAATATAAATGCCTGCCTTCTGAAACACTGGGTAACTGTTAGCAAAATCACAGGGAGAATTTAACTGATGAACAAAGTCTCTTGATTAATATTGCCTAAAACTTTTGGGAGTTTACTTTTACTTCACAGTATCCATTCTTCTTAAAAATCTTGTCTTCCAGATACTTGTGACTTTAAAAAAAAAAAAGGTTCCAATGAATGGAGATCTACTTTGCTTTGGAAGGCTGTTAGGAAACAGTAGGGCTTGAGATTTCCATGACACTTGGAGATAATTTTGGACATCTTGGGTTATTGCACAAGCGGATTGAGAAGTCCTGGCCTGTATCATTCAGTGTTGTCAGTTTCCCAAAAGGAACACATGTGGTTCATTTTATAAACATCTGGACAGAATGAAACATGCAACTAGAAATGATGACATTTTCAGCATCTTTGCATTAGGATTTAATGGTATGGTGAAAGGTAGCATCTAAGAAAATTTGGTGTTTGATTCACCTAATGCATTGCATCCCCATATATGGCCTGCCAAGTAGCCAAGTGCCTTACTAGCTGCTAAAAGATCTTGGCATTTCCAATTTGTTAAGCTTAAATAATTCCAAAATGAATTTTCCACCCAGTGACAATTATCTTTTGTCTAAACATGATTTTATTAAAACCAGCATTTGTCCTGCACATTGATGTTTTACCCTGTGAACATTTGCATAACCCTAAACATTTGCTGTCCATGATTTTTGTTCACACCCTTCAATTCTTTTAGCCTCTTCCTTCTTACTCATCAGTTGGCCTAGCTGAAAAGATTTAGTTCTTTTCTTCTATTTGCATATACCAATCCCAGATTTTCCACAAAACATTTCTATTTTTACTATATTCTTTTGTTATCCCCATCAGCTTGTTAAAAATCTTTTTGATACAAAATACTCAAAATCATGTTTAATATGGTTTTGCTGGAGACATATTAAAAATTACCCATAAATTAATAATTCAAAGGTAAAAGTGGCCTCTAACAAGTGTTCCATTATGAAGCCATGTAATTAAGACAAATCTGTTCTCTATTACTGTACATGATTTGGCAGAGGAGACTTTGAACTGTGAACTGAAGACGAGAGAAGGAAGAACTCTGCACAAATAGTTTACAGATGTGCCCACAAAATTTTTGCTAGTGTGTACTACAGTCTCCAGGAAGTAACTGATAATTGTCCTCTGTGTCTCATGAGCTGTTTTATGTAAGTAAGCTGTTGCTACTTATATAATTAATTTTACACTAAATTTTACCATCCCATTTTTGTTTGTTGCTGAAATAAGCAAGCATGCTTTTCAGTTTTTGCCTCTGAGCATCTCAGAAACTTCTTTAAAAAGCTGAGAGTCAGCACTGGGCTCATAGAATTTTGTGGAGGCCTGGCATGAAGTATCTGTTGTTAGAGAATTAGATATAAGCTGGTAGATTCCTCTCCCTTGTTCCCTCAGGTCACTTCTAAATTTTTGAAAGCAAGGAAAGGGCCCTATACAAAACTGTGACACAGAGTCCTCTATGGCAGTTTGTGTATTTTAAAAACTACAGGAAATGTCTACTGTTTGTTATGTTTAAAAAGACCTTCAACATAAGTATATTTAATATTGTTTAAGAGTATTGAAAATGATTTAAAGGAACAAAATGTGATTTTTATTATCTAGAAAGGCCTTTCTAGATTAAAAAGACTTAATTAGATACAAATAAGTAGCTGGCCTTTAATTTAGTATGAAGAAAACTCATCTACTCAAGTATACATCCCTTTAGAACTCTACAAGACTGTTAGCTTGGTCTCCCACTTTTAAGAACATTTTGCTGTTAAAAATCATTTCTCATAATTATATAACAAAGGGATTTTTTATTCAGAATATACATTTTTTATTTTGTATTCACTGTTAATCTTGTTAATCTTTGCCATATCTGTGGACTAAGAACTTGCCTTTTTTATAGCCCAGAGAACACACTGCTAAGAAGACACAGCTATATGTCAGGTGTTTTATCAACAGTCATTGATTGCACGCATGTTTTATACCTAGCATTCTCAACACTTTTTCAGTGTTGAGAGCACTGAAAATAATGCACACCATTCAGTTTCTGTCTTGTGATGCTCCCAGTTTAATCAGACGAATTAACAGATTGTTATCATTCATTATTGTATATGAGAAGCCTATATACCACTGTCATAAATTAAATTGTGCCCTCTCCTAGCTAAATATGTATCGATTTGGCTAGGCCATGATTCCTAGTAGTGTATGATTGTCTTGCATTTTGTGATTTGACATAATTGTCATATGTGTTCTAAGTCCTAATCTCTGCCTGTGGTTGATGAGGAGGAAAAATTAGATTCTATTAAAGAAGACAAGAGTGGGATACGACACTCTTAATTAGGTCACAATCCTGCTAGAAATGGAGTTGTCCTAGGGTGTAACCTGCATCATCTTTTATCTTACAAAAGATAAAAATAAAGATAAACAAATAAAGACAAAGATCACCTTGCATCAGGAAAAAGAGGCAGGAACAGAATATGTCCTTTGTACTCAAGGTCCCCGTGCTGAGAGATATCCAGGCCCAGGGGCAGATTGATGACAAAGACCTTTACTAGGAGCTGAAAGAGGAGAAAGCCTTCTCCTGGAGCTGGTGCTAAGAGGCTAGAATTTGGACCTCTAGCCTCCTAAACAATGAAAGAATAAATCTTTGTTTACTAAAACTGTCCACTTGCATATTTCTTTTGTAGCAGTACTAGATAACGAGATAACATTCAATCACTAGCTTTTTTTTATTGTGTTTAAGTTTCGAGGGCACTTGGCTTGGCTAAGTGAAAGTTTACAATCCAAGTCAACTTGCCATATAAAACCTCAAATACCTACCTCTCTGCAACTCTGACTGCTCTCCTCACCCTGTGACAGCATACTTTTTTTCCACACTTTCCTTCCAGTATCCACTCAACCAATACTTGTCACCTGCTCTCCACTCTCTCCTCTCCCATCTAAAAGACACTAGTAGTGCAACCTCAGGTGTATGTTAAACCATAACGTAAACACCCACCACCTGCATGGCTCTGTGTCCCCAAGGCCAGTCCATTCGTCTCCTGAAGCATTGGCTTTCATACTGGTTTCAGCTCTGCATTAGCAGCAAGTCTAGGGACCATGTTCTCAGCAGACCTTGGAGGCTGTCGGACCATCAAGTCTCATCTTTTAACAGAATTCTAGATCTGCACACCCCATTCTTTCGTGCTGTGTGAAGGACGATACATTGGGTTCCCCGTCAGGGTTGTTTTGGTGGTGACCAGGCACCATCTAGTTCTTCTGATCTCCTGCAGATGTAGTCTCCCAGTCACAGAAGTCCTTCTGTCTCCCAGGCTCATTTTTCCTAATGTGTTTCATGATAACAGTTTTTGTCTGTTCCAGATTGGCTGGGACCAGTTGATGTTCCTTAGATGGCAGCTTCCTGGCTTTTAAAACCCTAAGCACCACTCACCAATATGGTGTGTAGAAATTTCTCCTAGAAAAACACTAGTTAGGCCAATTGACTCCAAAATCCCCTGAAAAATATGGTCCCCAGACCTCTGTCTCTGCCACTCTGTCCTTTGAAATACTGGCTTGAATTTTCTATAACTAAAGCTTTTGAATATTGTTTTAAATAAACAGAGTGGAACAGGATGATTTTAAGCTGAGGAACTAATTGATTCAATTGAAAGTTAAAAAGAAATTTGTCACCTAAGCCCAGCCAAGTGCCGTCGAGTCGGATCCGACTCATGGCGACCCTAGGGGCCAGGGTAAAGGAGGTTTTGTTGAAGTAGTGGAAACACCAGGCATTTTCAAACCTTATTATTTTTATATCTTTCTTCATCATCTCAGAAAAGGAAAGAAATGTAGTAGACTGAAAGGGCAATGAGGCAGGAAGTAGAGCTTAATGAATTGAAGCTAAGGGAGGATAATATAATGAGAGATAAAGTAGAAAAGAAGCCCAAGATAAGGGGGAAGAAGGAAGAAACAGGTATGGAGTAGTTATAATCTGCTGTCTACCTGCAGCCAGATTGAGAGGACAGCCAGGAGAGCACCAAGCCACAAGGACATGTCTTTATTAAAGGCTGCTGAAATACGGTAGGAATCCCTGAGTGGTGCACATGATTAATGTATTCAATTGCTAACCAAATTTGGAGGTTCAAGTCCAGCCAGTGGTACCTCAGAAGAAAGGACTAGTAATATGCTTAAAAAAAAAAAAAAAAAATCACCAATTGGAAATCCTCTATAGCACAGTTCTATTCAGAGACACATGAGGTCACCATGAGTAGAACTCAACTTGATGGCAACTGGTTACTGGTTAAAAGAAAAAAAAAATGGCATGAGTAGGTCAAAAATACACTGATAGCTAGTTACTGTAAGTGTTCCTTTTTTAACTGTTAAAATATAAATTGATTTCACTTCTGTTGAAGAAGACAACTTTAAGAAGAAGTAAAAAATAAATTCTCTTAGCATTCATTAAATGTATTCCCAATATACAAAGCTTTTAATAATATCGGTTTTGAGGTACCCATAATTATTAGCATGCTTTTTATACTCAACTATTAAGTGGGTTGAGGAATCCGCATGTCTTTGTCAGGACATGAACACACATTTAGATATTTGGTCCTTTCAGAAGGGTGAAGAAGGAGGAAAAGATAGGTCTGAGAAGAGGAAACCTTGTCCAGCCACATACAAGTGAGTCTTCAATTCACAGATTATATGAAAAATGGCTAGGATTTTAGTTGACAGCCGCTTCTTTATAAGGGAAACAGCCCCCAAAACAGTTGCCATTAAATTGATTCCAACTCCCAGCAACCATTTTCTGTTTCAGAGTGGAAAAGGGTTTTCAGTAGTGTGATTGCCAGGCCCTTTTTCTGAGGCCACTTATTGGTGGATTCCAACTGAAATCCTTTCAATTAATAGCTGAGTACTTAACTGTTTGTGTTACCCAAGGACTCCATAAATGAACGGCATAATTTAATCGCTAAAAAAGTAGTGAATGCTGATGTTGCATGTGAAATCACTCTGAGAGATACAGAAACCATTATCTCAAGAATTTAGAGGGTTCTAGAATCTTTCCTTTATTAGCATGTCTTTCTAATTCATTTACACAAATGCAAAATGACCTTTTAAGTTTTTAACATAAAACCATTCAGCTTAAAAACAGCCTGTTGTTCCCTACAGCTCTGGGGAAAAGTATACAAAATCATAAGCAGAATATATATATTCTTCTGTGATATGACTCTCATTAAATCTCTGATCATATCTGTGTCCATTACCTCTGCCCTTCTCGCCTTGAACACCAGTCAGAACAATCTTGCTTACCCATTCTCCCTGTCTTTATGGAGAGTGCTTCTTCTCTGGGAGTTTCCTTCATTTGCTTCCATTCTGGTTTATTATTATTATTATTACTTACTGAAAATGTACATTTTCATATAAATTTGAATGCCCACCTATATGCAGCTCACACTACTCTCCCTGCCCGGTGGCAGCACACTCTTCCTCTCTGCTGCACATGTGTCTCATCCTCCCAACAATCTGTTATCCCTCCCCTCTACCCACTCCCCTGCCTCCAGTAAGAAGTCAGCAGGATGACATCTTCTAGATGCATCAGATCATAAAGTGCACACATAATACAGCCACTCTGTGTCACCGAGTCCAATCCATTCCTATTCGAAGAGTTGACCTCCATTATGATTTACGGAAGCATCAGGGCCAGGGGTCATGCTCCCAAGAGAATCCCGAGGCCCTTGGACCATCAGTTGTGGTCTTTTAGTGGATATCTGAGTACACTCCTTTTTATTCTAGTGTTACCAGTGAGACTGAACTGTGTGAGCTCCATCACGGCTATCACTGGTGGTGGCTGGGAACCATCTGATTTCTCCTTTCACAAGTCAGTGTAGTCACCCACTCAAGTGGGCCTCTCTGTCTTCAGGGTTCTCATTCCCTTATGTCATTTTGGTCCTTGATGGTCATCCACTCCTGCTGAGTTTGGACTATTTACTGTACCCTCAGATGGCATCTTGGTAGCTTTTATGACCCCATATACCACTCACTGATGTGGGGTGCAGAACGCTCTCCTACAAAAGGTTAGTTATGCCAATTGGCTTCAATTTCCCCTGAGAAGATTGTCCCTGGTCCCCCACCCCAGTTACTCTGTCATTGAGACATTGGGTTAAGATGGGAGGAGTGATCGTGTTATGTTGAAGTCCAGTTAATATTGGTTTTCTTTCTAAATGTGTGCTGTCACAGATTTCACCCAACCAAATTTCTATCAACTATCTAATCTAAACCCTCCCCACCTTGCTCTCTCTCTCTCTACCCTTGCAGCTGTCAAAGAGTCTTTTCTTCTGTGCTTGAGTCTATATTTAAGTTCTTATCGTAGGGGTCTCATACAATATTTGTCCTTTTGTTGCTGACTGTTTTCGCTCAGCATAACATCCTCCAATAGAAACCAGGTTGCAAGATGTTTCCTAAAATAATCGTTGTTCTTTATCATTGCATAATGTTCCATTGAGTATATATACCATAGTTTACCTATCCATTCCTCTGCTGTTGGGCATCTGGGTTGATTCCATCTTTTTGCTATTGTAGACTGTGCTGCAATAAACATTCGTGTGCATGTATCTGTCGGTGTAAATGGCCTTGATTCTGTAGTATGTATTCCAAGCAGTGGAATTACTGGGTCAAATGGTATATCTATATCCAGTTTTTTAAGGAAGCGCCAGATGGATTTCCAAAGAGGTTGGACCATTTTGCAATCCCAACAACAGTATAGGAGAGTTGCAATTTCTCCACAGCCTCTTCAGCATTTGTTGTTGGGCATTTTTTTGGATCATGGCCAATCTTGTTGGAGTGAGATCATATGTCATTGTGGTTTTCGTATGAATTTCTCTAACAGCTAACGATCGTGAGCATGTCTGGATATGTTTTTTGGCTGCCTGGATCTCCTCTTTAGCGAAGTGTCAATACATCTCCTTTGCCCATCGCTTAATTGGATGATTTATCTTCTTCTTATTGATATTTTGTAGTACCTTATAGATCATGGAGATCAGGCATCAGTCTGACATATAGTTGCCAAATATTTTTTCCAATTCTTTTGGTGGCCTTTTAATTCTACTAATAAAAGCTTCAGATGTGCAAAAGTGTTTGATTCTTAGTAGTTCCCATCTATCTATTCTCTCTTCTGCAGTTTGTGGTTTGCTTGACAGATTTTGAAGTCTGTCTATGTTGTATATTAAAATGTCCATTGTTGTTCCTGCTTTTTCTTGGATTAGGTTTATCATTTTAGATTTGATATTTAGGTCTTTTATCCAGTATGAGTTGGTTTTTGTATAAGGTGTAAGATATGGGTCTTGTTTCAATTTATTGCAGATGGATATTCAATTTTGCCAGGACCATTCGTTGAAGAGATTGTTTTTACCCCAGTTTAATGTCTTAGGGCCTTTGTCAAATATCAACTGTTCATAGGCAGATGATGTCATCTCCAGGGTCTTGATTCTGTTCCATTGATCTGTCTGTCTCTTTTTGTACCAGTGCCAGGCTGTTTTGACTACTGTGGCAGTGTAATAGGTTTTAAAATTGGGTAGTGAGAGGCTTCCCAGTGTGTTCTTCTTCTTTAGTAGTGCTTTACTTAGCTGGGGCTTCTTCCCTTTCCAAACAAAGTTGGTGATTCGTTTCTCCATCTCATTAAAAAATGATGCTGGAACTTGTATTGGAATTGCATTTTATAAGTAGATTGCTTTGGGTAAAATAGACATTTTCATAATGTTAAGTCTTCCTATCCACGAACAGGGTAGGTTTCTCCATTTATGTAAGTCTCTCTTATTTTCTTGTAAAGTAAACTGCAAGTAAGGACTTACAATTCTCTTTGCAAAGGTCTTTTATTTCTCTGGTTAGATTTATTCCTAGGTACTTTATCTTCTTAGTGGCTGTAGTAAATGGTATTGATTTGGTGATTTATTCCTTAATAATTTCATTGTTGGTATAAAGGACTCCTACTGACTTATATTTATCATGTATCCTGAGACTTTGCCAAACTCTTCTATCTGTTTGAGCATTCCACTTATGGATTCTTTAGGATTTTCTGCATATACAATCATATCATCTGCAAGTAGAGAGATTTTTAATTCTTCTTTGTTGATGTGAATGCCCTTTATTTCTTGGTCTTGTCTAATTGCCCTGGCTAGAACATCTAGTACAATGTTGAATAGGAGAGGTGAGAGTGGGCATCCTTGTCTAGTTCCCGTTCTCAAGGGAAATTGTTTCAGTCTCTCTCCACTCAGGATGACGTAGGCAATTGGCTTTGTATAAATGGTCCTTATCGTATTGAGTAATTTGACATCTCTTCCTATTTCGCTGAGAGTTTCTAGCATGAATGGATGTTGAACTTTATCAAATGTCTTTTTTACCTCAATAGACAAGATTAGGTGATTCTTGTCTTTTGTGTTGTTTACGTGGTTGATCACATTAATTGTTTTTCTGATGTTGAACCAGCCTCTTGCATCCCTGGTAAGAATCCAGCTTGATCATGATGGATTCTTTTTTGATATGTTGTTGTATTCTATAGACAAGAATTTTGTTGAAGATTTTTGCATCTAGACTCATGAGCAATAGTAGTCTGTAGTTCTTTTTTTGTTGGCTCTTTCCCTAGCTTTGGTACTAGGCTTATGCTGGCTTCATAGGATGAATTTGGGAGTATTCCATCCCTTTCTATGCTGTGAAATAGTCTCAGTAGTATTGGAGATAACTCTTCTCTAAAAACTTGGTAGAATTCTGCAGTGAAGCCATCTGGGCCCGGTCTTCTTTGGTTGGTAGTTTTTGGATGACTTTTTCAATCTCTTCCTTTGTGATGGATTTATTAAGTTGTTCTACTTCACATTGTGATAACTTTGGTAGGTGATACGAATCAAGAATTTGTCCGTTTCCTCTAGGCTTTCAAATTTGTTAGAGTACAGTCTTTCATAGTATTCTGTTATGATATTTTTGATTTCTGTTGGATCTGCTGTTACAACTCCTCTCTCATTTCTAATTTGGTTTATTTGTTTCCTTTTCTGCTTTTCTTTAGCAAGTTTAGCCAGTGGTTTATCAATTTTGCTGATCCTTTTAAAAAGCCAGCTTTTGGTCTTTTCAATTTTTTCAACTGTTCTTCTGTTCTCTAGTTCATTTAATTCTGCTCTAATCTTCATAATCTGTTTTCTTCTGGTGCCTGAGTGGTTCCTCTGTTGTTCTGTCTGTACTTGTTCAAGCTGTAGGGTAAGTTCTTTGATTTGGTTTCTTTCTTCCTTCCAGATGTGTGCATTTATGGAGATAAACTGACCTCTAAGCTCTGCTTTGGCTGTATCCAGTAGGTTCTGGTAGGAAGTGCTTTCATTCTCATTGGAATCCATCAATTTCTGTATTTCATCATTGATGTCTTCTATAACCCATGGCTTTTTGAGCAAGATGTTCAGTTTCTGTGAGTTCCAATTTCTATCTGTTTTTTCTGCTATTGATTTTGACTTTTATGGCTTTATGATCTGAGATGATGCTTTGCATTAATTCAGTGGTACAGATTTTGTGGAGAATTGCTTAATATACTAACACATGGTATATGCTGGAGAATGTTCCATGTGCACTGGAGAAGAAGTTGTCTGTTGATTGATAGAAAGTTCTGTATATGTTGACGAGGTCTAGCTAGTTAATTGTGACAATAAGGTCTTCTGTGTCCTTGTTGACCTGTGTCCTTATTGAGAGTTGAGTGTTGAAGTCTCCCACTATTATTGTGGATTGATCTATCTCATTTTTGAGTATAGCTAATGTTTCTTCAATGCATTTAGGTGCTCTAATATTAGGTGCATAAATATTTAATATTGTTAAGTCCTGCTTGTATATTGAACCTTTCAGCAATAGTGTCCATCCTTGTCCATGGGGGTGAATTTTACATTAAAATCTGTTTTATCTGAGATTAGAATTGCTATACCTCCTCTTCTTTGTTCATTATTAGCTTGACATATATTCTTCCATCCTTTAATTTTCAGTTTTTTCATATTTTTAAGTCTAAGATGAGTTTCTTGGAGGTGACATATGGATAGATTGTGTCTTTTGATCCAAGATGTCACTCATTGTCTCTTTACCGGAACATTCAGTCCATTCACATTCAATGTGATTACTGATAGGTATGTGTTCACTACTGCCATTGTGATGTTTATTTTTTTGTTGCTGTTTTCTCTGTTGTTCTTATTAATCTGTTCTGGGACATTCTTCTTTGTGAGTTGATTTTTCACCTTTTTCAGGGTTGGTTTCGTGGTTGTTTAGACTCCTGCATTATGTTTCTTGACTTGATATGTTGGATCTTTATTCTGCTTTATGGTTGCGAAAGCCAGGCTTTGAAAATATGGCAATTTTGCCCGCCAATCCACCAGCAGTGTGTCTGAGGTTAGCTGCTAGTCAGTTCCAGCTCCACTGACTGGTTTAGACAGAGAAAAAAAGTTAAAATGGTGAGTTAACTTCAGTTCATGAAAGCCAGCATTCAACCACAGTAGGGATTGGCAAAGGAAAGGAAGTCTTCCATTCAGTGGTATGAAGTCCAAATTGACAGCCCTACACCATGTCCTAGGGCTCGCTAGGTGTTCAGAAGTCTCCATTTAATTATCAATTCGGATCTTGATTTCCAGAGAGATTTAGGGAGACGTGTGCTTAGTCTGCCATCTTGACTCACTGCTTCCATTGTTGGCATAGTATGCTTAAAGTAACCTACTGTAATTGTTAAGATTGTCCATCACCTTGGCTGGGCTATGATTCTCAATATGTAAATGTGTTCACCTACATGATGGAATCAGCTATGATTAGCCAATCAGTTGAAACAGTATTTTGTTGAGGCTTGTGGACTGCATCTGAATATAAGCAGATATTCTGGCTTTTTTGCTTGCTCTGGGTCCTACTGATGCCTCCTGTTCATCTGACCTCCAGTTCTCAAGGCTTGAGCTATCAGCTATCTGCCAAACTTAGAATTGGTTGATCTTCATTACCTGTGAACAACAGCCCTAATCTCTGACCTACTGATCCTGGGTTCCCCAGCCCCTGTGCCTTTGTGAGTTAAAAGAAGCCTCTCTCTTGATCCATGGACTTGGAACATTCCAGACTCTGCCATCTTAGGAACCATTTGCTTGACAGAAATCTTTCTATGTTGTAGTTATTTTTAGGTGCCATTGAGTTGGTTTCAACCTGTAGTGACCCTATGGACAACAGAATGCAACACAGACCAGTTCTGCACCATGCTGTCAATCATTTTCATGCTTAAACCCATCGTTACAGCCATTGAGTCAATCCATCTCCTTGAAGATCTTCCTCTTTTTTACTGACTCCCTATTTTAACAACCACAATGTCCTTCTCCAGTTGCTGATCTCTCCTGACAACATGTCTGAAGTATGTAAGACACAGTCTTTCTATCTTGGCTTCTAAGGAGCATTTTGGCTATACTTCTTCCAGAATAGAACTATCTGTTGTTTTGGCAGCCCATGGCATGTTCAATATTCTTCTCCAACACCATAATTCAAAAACATCATTTCTCTTCTGTCTTCTTTACTCATTGCCCAGCTATTACAGGCATATGATGTGATTGAAAACATCATGGCTTGGGTCAGGTACACCTTAGGTGGCATCTTGACAACACTTTGAACAGGTCTTTTGCAGCAGATTTTCATAATGCAATGTATCTTGACTTTTTTGATTGCTGCTTCTGCTGACATTGGCTGTGGAGCCAAGTAAAATTAAATCCTTGACAACCTTAATCCTGTTGCCTTTTATCATGATGTTGCTTACTAGTCAGTTGTGAGGACTTTTGTTTCCTTGATGTTGAGGTGAAACCCATAGTGAAGGCTGTGATCTTTGATCTTTATCAGTAAGTATTTCAAATCCTCTTTACTTTCAGCAAGCAAGGTTGTGTTATCTGCACAAAATAGGCTGTTAATGAGTCTTCCTCCAATCCTGGTACATTGTTCTTCTTTGTATAGCTCATCTTCTCAGATCATTTGCTTGCCATTCAGATTCAAAAAGTATGATGAAAGAGTAGAACTCTGACACAGACCTTTACTGACTTTAAACTCCTGTCTTGATGTTGTCACTATGTCATCCTAGTTTTCTGACTGCAAGTTTGTAAGACATTTGTAGGTTTCATGTCTTTCTTAGTTTCTATATCTTTAGCAGCAATTCATTCCCAAATACACAGCTACTATTAAATAAACATATGTGTGCTTTAAGTTAAAGGAATAGTTAAATCAATTCTATGTAGCACCAGCAGGCAGAACCAAAGAGTGTAAGTTAGGCAGCATAGGGTTTTTTTGTTGTATAAAGAAAAATTGCTCATAGTAAAATGTTCCCAAAAAAGAAAAAAATTGATTCATGCAATAACTAAATTCTCAGCAATAAAAATATTTAATAAAGAGATTGGACAGCAGTTGTTTGTTTCACTGAATAGGTAATTAGATCAGATAGTAACTACATAATAATAAAAACATAATAGTGATAATGACCTGCCACAGAAATTAATGCATGCTAATTATATGCAGGACATAGTGCTGTTTTTCACACAGATTGTCATTTACCAGGAAAGAAAAAAAAAAAGACTCAGATAAATAAATTAATTTGCACTTGTTACCATGTGATTAAGTGAAAAGAAATTGATGCAGTTAGATTAAATTTTTGCATTTTTGGTTTTTCTACCTATGTTTCTAATATAGGTCCCTGCTTGAATTGGGGAAATCTTGATGATGTAATGGTTAAGTGTTATGTCTGCTAACCAAAAGGTTGGCAGGTCAAATCCACCAGGCACTCCTTGGAAACCCTATGGAGCAGTTCTACTCTGACCTATATGGTTGCTCTGAGTCAGAGTCAACTCAATGGTAGTGGCTTTGGCCTCCACAGGAATTATGGCCACCAAGGGTCAGAGTCCTCAGACTGTCTTCCCTAACTCAACAGACTGATGACTGTGTTGTATAATTACCTAGACAGACTGAATAGAAACCAAAATCTAGGCAAGGGTCAGGGAAAGAGGAAAACTTTCTTCCTTCCCTCCTTCCCTCCTTCCCTCCTTCCCTCCTTCCCTCCTTCCCTCCTTCCCTCCTTCCCTCCTTCCTTCCCTCCCTCCTTCCCTCCTTCCCTCCTTCCCTCCTTCCCTCCTTCCCTCCTTCCCTCCTTCCCTCCTTCCCTCCTTCCTTCCTTCCTTCCTTCCTTCCTTCCTTCCTTCCTTCCTTCCTTCCTTCCTTCCTTCCTTCCTTCCTTCCTTCCTTCCTTCCTTCCTTCCTTCCTTCCTTCCTTCCTTCCTTCTTTCCTTTCTTCCTTCCCCTCTTTCTTTCTTTCTTTCTCTTTCTTCCTTCCTTCCATCCTTCTTTCCTTCCCTCCTTTCTTCCTACCTTCTCTCCTTCCTTCCTTCCTCCCTTCTTTCTTATCTTTTTAATTTTACTTTTCATTGATTACAACAAAAGAATAAAATTTCTAACATCTGTCAATTATCTATGATAAATCCTCAGTCCCCCACCCACCCAAGTAGCCAATACAGTCATTTTCTTCTGTGGATAGTTCTCTTGTTAAGTCCTTATAACAGAGGTCTCATACAAAATTTGTTCTTTTGACACTGATTGATTTCACTCAGCATGATATCTTCTGAATGAGACCATATTATGAGATGTTTCTGAAACTGTCATTGTTTTTTCATGGTTCAGTGTTCCATTGAGTATATGTACCATAGTTTGCTTATCCATTCATCTGTTGATGTGCATCTGAGTTGATTCCAACTTTTCGCTATTGTAGACTGTGCTGCTCCAAACATTCACGTACATGTGTCCATTCATATGACAACCTTTATTTCTGAAGGATAAATTCTAAGCAGTGGTATTACAGCATCATATGATATATATTTATTTGCACTTTTTAACGATACACCCGATTGTTTTTAAAACAGGTTGTACCATTTTGCAATCCCACCAGCAGTGCAGGAGAGTTCCAGTTTCTCCACAGCCTCTCCAGCATTTGTTGTTTTGTGTTTTTTGGATCACAGCCCATCTTGTCGGAGCTAGATGGTATCTCATCGTAGTTTTCATTTGAAATTCAATGATCTTGAGGAAAAGGGACAAGAGATTACCTGAGAGATTCAGGTCAATGGAGAGATGCCAGCAGGTTTAGGCTGGTCAAACTCCCCTTACCCTAGCTCTGCTTGCCCCCTGTCTCTCCAGAAAAACCCCAGATCAATGCTTGAGTAGTTCTGCTTTGAGGTTTAAGATGTCAGAAGCTTTTCTGAGACTCTTATCCCTTTGGGTCCCTCAAGTCAATTTATATTACCTACACCTTATTGTCTGAAATTCTTTTAACCAGAAACAAAGCTTTTCAGCTTACCATGAAACATAAAAGTTGAGGGCTTATACCTTGGTATCAGAGTAACACTTCAATTTATTACAATGTTAGTATACAAAATGCTGTTTTGCAGAAAGTTAAATGGTTGCCAGAGTTAACATTAGAATATTTCCTACTGTGTATATAATAAATTTGTTTCCTAGTTTAACAGAGGCTAGTTTTAGTTTGAAGCATAGATAGAAAGAATTTGAAATTCAGCTCAAACTTTGGAAACAGTAGAAAGTTAATAAAATCACTGCAAACTGTTAGACACAGTACAAATGAATCTTCCAGGCACCAATGACTCTAACTGAGGCAAAGAATAATACATGTATGTTGGCAATTGTATAGAAAAGCCATATATATGTATATATATGTATGTATGACTTACATTTATAACTCAGCGAGACTCATAATTACAGCTTCACTCTTAAAGAATTCCACTTGTTCTTCCTCCATCATGACACTCATTTTATTTTCTTGACATCCTGGAATAAGTGGATAGCATCGCATGTTTCTGGGTAGCCCAAATCAAAACAAACAAACAAAAAACTATTGCCAACAAGTTTATTCCAGCTCATAGCCTGGATGTCCCCAAAGCCTCTAGCATTCATCTAATGTAACTGTATCAAGTCCAGATGTCTCTGTCATAGTTTTTCAGAGTATAAACACATTACTTTGAAAGTACTAAGCATAAGCACTTATGTCTCCTCTAAACTGCACCCATACTTAGTTCCATAATTAACTCACTTTACATAGGTAGGGTTATAGCAGAACTTTGCTCTTTGTATATTCATCATTGTTTAAAAATACTCTCCCTCTTCAATTATGATATTCTGGCGCCAGAAGCCTTAATTAATTATTTGGGCAATGTGTATTTATAAACAAAGGTTTGTGTGCTTTAGGTATATACCTGTGAACAGGAAAGTTGAGGTTTATCAGAAGTCTGATCTGTGAATGTAATGTATTGTTTTTAAAAGTGTGGTAGAAACAACAGAATAGTTCTTAAAGAAAATATTCAAGTTAAAATCATTCTTCTGCATTAATTAGTTTAGTTTCCAAAATAAGTCATTCAACATCTCTAGATAGTTTTGTCTCTGAAATAAAAAAATGGACTATAATTATCTTGAGAACCATCTTTAATTCTTAAAGTGATTTTAACATAGTGATGATGTGTATGACATTCATAATATTTGCTAAATGAGATATCCAGAAATAAGTTAACAGGGCATGAGAAATCTAATAGGAAATATTAATCTAATAATATCCAACCCAAAAACCCAGTGCTGTCAAGTCATATCTGACTCATGGTGACCCTAGAGGCCAGAGTAGAACTGCCCCATAGAGTATCCAAGGAGCGCCTGGTGGACTTGAACTGCCGACCTTTTAGTTAGCATGCACTTATTTGAGTGGGAAAAGAAAAAAAAGTCTAGAAAGATGGTGGCATGGATTAAATCGTGTCTCCCCAAAAATGTGTCATCAGTTTGGCTGGGATGAATCCCAACATCATGTAATTTTTTTCTCATATGTGTTGTGAATGCTGCTTCTATGATGTTAATGAGAAAGAATGAGCAGCAGCTGTGTTAGTGAGGTGGGACTCAATGTACAGACTTGGATTGTGTTGAGATAATCTCTTGAAAGATAAAAGGAAGGAGGATTGACCATAGTATTGGAAACCTCATACCACCAAGAAAGCAGCACGGAGAGCAGAGCTCCTCCTTTGGACCTGAGGTTCCTGTGCCAAGATGCTGTCATATTGAGTTCAGACTTAGCCTACTAGACTATGATAATTTATCATATTGCATGGATTTTTAGTTTACTGGACTGTCATAATAAAATTTCTCCTTGTTAAAGCCATCCGCTTGTGGTATTTCTGTGTATGACTTTAACAGCACTAGACTTGAATGACTTAGCAGCATTAGATGACTAAGACAGATGTACAAGAGGTTATTTTTATTTTCTGTACATGAAATATTTTCACGTTGATGTTTGTTTTGGATTTAAATATTCCTTTTAATCTAATAAAAAATTGGGATATTGTTTCTCTATTTTTCTTTAGCTTTTCAATATGATTCTCTGGGTATTCTTGCCATTATAATTTATAATCTGTATCTATAATAAGTATTGTAGTCTTTAATCTATGATAATATCATAGTTTGTTCAGAATTCTAGTAAGCATCTAAAGTAAGCAAGCAAATAAGCAAAAAAAAAAAAGTCTAGGTAGTACTTATAATCACTAGTACTTGAAGTAGCATTTGGGCCCTACCAAGGTAAAATATAGTACCAACATTTTTAATGGATCGGGCAAATAGCAAATAGCCACTATTCTCTACTAAAGAAACACATAAAAAAGGGGGTGGGATGGTATGAGTGAGGGGATATAATCGTGTCTCTCATATGGATATAATAAACATATTTCTCAAATTTTATTTTACTTATAACTACTGAGGAAACTAACAAGATGTTATAATGGGTTCAAAAAGAATTGAAGGACCAAACATACAGACATAGAGAGATACCATGGCATTTTATTACTGCTTAGAAGTTCTCATTTTATTCATTGAGATCTGGAGACAATTGGATAGCATCACCTTTTTCTGGGTAACCCACATATCCCCAAATCTTGTAGCATTCACCTAATGTGATTGCGTCAAGTCTACACACCTCTGCCTTAATGCTGGAGATTGATGGAGACAATTTTTTTTTTCCACTCTTGTCTCTTATTCTGAACCACTGCTTCCTCTTTGAGCACTTTGCCTCTCTGCCTATCATTCACTGAATCATGTACGGTGCTCTTCTGTCTCCACTCCAGTTGGTCCAAATGTAGAGATAAACCATTTCCAAAGGTCTGCTTAACACAGGCTAACGATATGTGTATCAAGGAGGTTGGGTAGTGCAGACTGTATTGGACTGTATGGCGCAGGGAGATGATAAAAAGGGATTACAGAACAGAACATGAAAGAATTTAAAACTGGATAGAGATGTCATATTTCTTAAGGTTTTCAGCCATTCTTGTAAGAGCCCTGTTTGTACTCGCCCCTTTCTTTACATAGCTTGTTCTGATGGCTCTGGGCCTGTCCCCAGAAGTAGCATTTGGGCCCTACCAACGTAAAATATAATACCAACATTTTTAATGGATTGGGCAAATAGCAAATCGCCACTATTCTCTACTACAGAAATATTTAGAAGGGGGTGGGGTGGGGGCGAAAGATATTTACTGTTGCTGTTCCTTTCCTTCTCCCACTCCACGTCACACTAACAAACAACAATAAAACCCAAACCAAACCCAGTGCCATCTAGTGGATGCCAACACGCAGCAACCTGATAGGACAGAGTAGAGCTGCCCCATATGCTTTCAAAGGAGGACCTGGCAGATGTCAATGGCTGATCTTTTGGTGAGCAGCCGTAGCACTTAACTACTATGCCACCAGAGATTCCAGCCAGCAATACCTGTAGTAAATCCACGTACGTTAAAACCAACAACTAAACAAACAAAATATTTCCTCTACAAATTAACATCCTTTATGAATTATATAGACTATTTACCTATTTTCTGCACTTCTCACAATAGATGCCTCATCTCCCATTACTAGAAACCCTAAACAGATGTTCTAAGTAAGAGAGCTACTTCCCCCCAAACAAATACTGTCATTACGTAAGATGGGAGACATTATGCAAAAAGTGCACTACAATTTTTAATAGCATTTTTTTCCTGTCTTCTCATGACTTTACATTTTCTGATCTCTTCCTAGTTTTATGTGAGAACTATTGCTCCAAATTCAATTTCTAAGAAATATTAATTGCTTAATCTTGTTCAATTTCTAAGAAAGGACAGTAGCAAGCAAATTATCTGAAAGAAAAGTGAACGAATCATTTGTAAGAGGCCAGCTGGTCTGCCTGGAGGCAGATACTGAGATATGACACAAGAGAAACAGAAACTTCGTATTTGTCTGAGAGCCTTGAGCATCTCTGTCTTTCAAACTGGGCTAAAAATATATGTATATGAAATTCTCTACAAGCTTCTACATCTTTTGCCTTTGAGCAAAGAGATGAAAATAAGCCCTTGGCAGCCATCTACCGGTGTTTGACTCTCTCAGTTGCCTGTGGCTGCTGTAACAGAAATATTGTAAGTGGACAGCCTGTAACAAAGAGAAATTCATTCTCTAACAGTCCAGTAGGCTGAATTACAAATTCAAGGCACTAGCTCCAGGGTAAAGTTTTCTTTGTTGGTTTTGGAGTAAAGTCCATGCCATTAATCTTCCCCTGGTCTAGACACTTCTTAGCACAGGGACCTCAGGTCCAAAGGACACACTCTGCTCCTGGTACTACTTCCTTGGTGATATGAGCTCACCCTGTCTGTCTGCTTGCTTGTCTCTTTTATATCTCTAAAGAGATTTACTCAGAATTCAAACTAATCTTATAGACTGAGTCCTGCCTCACTAACATCATAGAGGTAGGATTTACAACACATAGGAAAATCACATCAGATCACAAAACAGTGGACAATCACACAATACTGAGAAGACTAGCCTAGCCAGATTGACATACATTCTGGATGGGCACAATTCAATTCCTAACAGCCTCTTAGCACCAACCTCTTCTTCCATCTTCTCCAATCCAAATTATCTTCTGATCAAAAACAATACCTGCTACAAAGAGCTACAATAGCCAGACTATGGAATCCTCTCCCCATTTCCTGATTCTCCACGTTCTTCTTGTTTTCTTTCTTGCCTCTTTCCGTCTTCGCTGTGTTAGTCGTCCCCACTCTAGCAGCTTCCTGATGAACGTGCTTTAACTGAAGAAAAGGAAGAGTGTGAGCAGAGGAGAGCAAGAAGGAAGGCTGCAGTGTCCATTAGCCTTTTCTTCCCTGACGTGAACAGTTGTACCACATATTCTAACATTTTCCTGGCTCCAAAAGGTTTACTATTTTCATGATGATAAAACTACATTCCTAACATAGTTCACCACTACTGTTTATTGACTTGAAAAGCCCCAGAACCTGTGTCCTAGGAAGATTCAGTAAATGAAGTTAGTATTTGGGCCCTTTAAAGAGTGAGAGTCAGAAATAACAATGATCATTTGTTCAACAAGATTTATATAATATTTAAATACAGGAGACCATGCTGGAGTGTGAAACAACTAAGTCCACAAGATAAAGGAGAGACATTTACTCTTCCTAACACGGTCAGGAAAATTGGGCTTACAGCAGGCTTGTTGATCCTTGTGACTTTCAAGAGCGCTGAGTTCCCTACATTGAATTAAACTTGACACACAAAGCGTTCATCAAGTGAATATTTGATTGCACAGCTGTGGATCCCTCTTAGTGAAGCATGTCCACCTTCTTGATACAAAAGCAACATAGTTCACCATTACAAAAAAGGCAGAATTACACTTAACTTTTTTAACAGAAATAAGTTACGAAAATAATAGAAGTAAGTTAGATAAATCTGGTTTATGTCTTAGAGACCACTGCTTAGATAACTCAGACTTCTTCATCTTTTTTTTTTAAATCTAAGACTTGCATCCTTACTAATCTTTGGTGAGATCTAGATTGATGTTTTCATTATTTTCCTGAGAAGCAACGTGGCACATATTCATCCTCAGATTCACTTTTGCCCTTGGACTCTTTCTCATCTTTTGCCTCCTTAGGGAGTGACAGGCGGGGGAAAAAAGTACACTTTCAGCCAATTGGCTTTATTAGTAAAGCTTTCTCATCTACAAGGCATGAGAATATGTTTGTGAATCTGCTTCTCCTCTAATTGGCAGTGAGAAGCATAGCTGTTCTTTAATTAGAACCTTCTGTGGCCTATTATATTGTTTACCCTAGGTTTTTAACCCATCTGCAATCCAAGGGCAAGTGGGTGACATGGGTCAAAGGACAATTTTATTTAACTGTTAGATAATATTGGATAAACACTGGCCACCAATGATTCTTTGAGTTACTGTCTTTGATGGTTATTATAGTGGGGGAGGGGCAATAGTGGAGGAGTATACCAGAAATCACCTTAGACTAGGACCTGACATACAGTGCTAGTCTTGCTGCTGACGGAATTTATCTTTATGGGTCTGAGTAAGTCCCTTAACATCACTGGAACTTGATTTCCTTATCTGTAAAAATTTGGCATAATATACTTTTAAATATTTCACTGTGTAATTTATAAAATTCCTTCCAGGTTTCTGACTGCAACTTTTTGATCATTGCACTGAAAGATACTGAAGGACAGAGAGGGATATAGCTATGCCTTATCAGTGAGTTTGATTGCTGCAAGATTTTATGGACCAAGAAACTTGTATTTATTTTTCCTTTATCACTGAGATTTTGCTTTTGTGACGTTTCGGTGAAGATGTTTGCTGACACTGTTAAAAGATGTTCTTGGCTAAAATATGTTAACAGACAGTTCTGGAGCGCATCGTCCTTTTTAATCCCAACTTTTTGTCTTTGATCTCCTACCATTAGCCACAAACATCAATGCCATCCACAAACAAAAAGAATTATGGCTAATGGCGCGTCACTGAAAATCACATGCTTGCTCCTTTCCCTAATGCTTGCCTGTAAACCCAAATCCCGAGCTGTATCTTTTGTTTTTCTTTGTGTTAGTGCCTCATCCTGGGTGCAGGGCATCAGCTGATGGCTCACGTACTGACACAAGGCCAGTACAGCTGGCTAGGCACAGAATGCGCTTCATAATAACAAGGCCAAGGAAAGACAAATGGTGAGACAAGGTGGTTTATTTATTTTAATAATCTACACAGCAAAGACCTATTCACCTTAATGCTCTGAAAGTAAGATACAAAGTTTCAAAAGAAAACAGCTTCAACAGAGTAGGTAAAGCAAGTTGTTTTATAATAAAATGTACTGTAATGATTGATCATATGCAACACACTCTTTTAAGATAGCTATTGACTCTGAAAACTCACTCTTTCCACCAAAATGGAAACAATAATTTATGAAGATCCCCAGAGTGAAACTTACACTGGAAACTCCTATGACAAATGAAAGATTTATGACTTTGTTCCCAAAGAGTCATGGTGTATACCCTTGTGCAAAATAATGAGTCTGTGTCAACTGGCATTCTCTTATTTAATAGTGTCTGTTCATATTTACAGAATGTTATTTTATAAATGAAATCATACCTAGTAATGCAATTGAAATTCTCAGGAAATACTGTTAAAAATAAATAAATTTTTGCCTCCAATTGACATAGAAACCAACATACAAATGCATATTCTAAACAAGGAGGTGATAAATCCTTCAAATTCAAAGAACAAGAAGCAATTATTGTAAGAAAGACATAATGTTGCCATACTGGAAATCAATTCCTCTGCTCTTAGTATTTGGGGACAGGTATAGCACCCAGTAAAAAAACAAACCAAAGCCTTTGCCATCAAATTGATTCTCATTCATAGCTACCCACATGACAGAGTAGAACTTCCACCTAGGGTTTCCAAGGAGTGGTTA
The DNA here is from genome assembly GCA_028571685.1 of Heterohyrax brucei. NCBI lineage: Eukaryota > Metazoa > Chordata > Mammalia > Hyracoidea > Procaviidae > Heterohyrax > Heterohyrax brucei. The sequence goes on from CM053146.1 coordinate 96,600,087, forward strand.
GTAGATTCAAACTGCAGACCTTCTGGTAAGCAGCCATGCTCTTAACCACTGTGCCTCAAGGGTTTCTTACACAGGTAATAATATTCTTAAATAACCTAAGATTGTATTTTCATATATAGTCAAAATCATTTTTTTGCATGCCAAGTATTCCAGTATATTGCAAATCTCATATGGTATCTATTCTCCTTTACAATTTCACTCGTAAATTCAACAATATGCTTTGAAACAGCTAGGTAGTTCAGTTTAACTTATGAGTGTATTTGGTGTGTATCAGAATACAAAATACAATCTAGTGAATAAAGTATATAATATACCAACTAATAAAGATTAAAAAGAACAAATGATGAAAATAGCAATACTGAACACAAAACACGTTATAAACATACACTAAATTTCTGTCTGTCAGAAGTGACAAGAAAAAGAAAGTATTTTTAATTCTACTTAGACCTTTGTTTTTTTCCTATCCATCTATCCTCCTACCCACCTATACTCACTACACATGCTCAGATACACAACCCCAAAATGTTGCCATGTGTGTCTTAGTTTAATTACATTATTTTTATGACTCAGCTTTTAATCATCTATAACAAGGCCTAGAACACAGAAGGTGTTGAATAAATATGTGTCAGATAAATAAAATACCGTAGATATACCTTCAGTGGATTTCATCTGTTGGACAAATCCACTATCCTGTAAGTTCCATGAAGATATAGCCAACATTTGTCTTATTCAGCAATCCTTCCCTAGTGTTGAGGACATCCAAGATAATAAATATCTGTTGAGTGAATGAATTAAGGTATTGTCTATAAAATAGATACTAGTATACATGACATTTTTATCTTTGAACCCAGTTGCTTTGTTGGCCTATAAATTTCTAGACATTTCTTTAGTTTTGTGCTTTCTAAAGCATACAGCTCTTTACCTATGTCCTGGTTTTCCCTTGTAGTAAATTAGTCCAACAAGCTCTCATAAAACATCTCATGTCCATGTACATCCCTTTAACCATCAGAAGCACCAGGAGCACCCCTGTCGGATTCTGACACTTTGCACTCTGTGCTGTTGAAGCCAGCTGTAATGTAATAGCTAAAGAGACAGTGTGTGGATTCAGACTGTCTAAGTTAGAATCCTGGCTCTACCCATTACTGTTTGTGCAAAAGTCTTAAAAATTTCACAACTTGGCTTCCTCATCTATAAAACTGTATGTACTATCTAGAAAACATCTATACCCACTCCATAGGTTCTTATGAGAAAAGTCAGTTAAAACACATGAAATGCTCAGTACCATTCCTCATACATACTAATTAGTAAAAATGAACTATGATTATGAATTTTACTAACCTCATCTTTGTTCCTAATGCCATTTACCATCTCTTGTGTTATGGATTGACTTGTGCTCCCCCAAAATGTGTATCAACTTTACTAGACCATGACGATTGTGTGGCTGTCCACTGTTCTGTGATCTGATGTGATTATTCCGGGTGCTATAAATCTCAACCTCTATGATATTAATGAGGCAGGGTTAGAGACAGTTACATTAATGAGGCAGGACTCCATCTATAGGATTTGTTATAGTTTGGGTCTTTGTGTGTGTGTGTGAGAGAGAGAGAGAGAGAGGTAGAGAGAGAGAAATAGAAGAAAGTAGTGAGCAGGGAGGAAAGGTACCTCATACTACCAAGAAAGAAGCACTGGGAGCAGAGCATCCATGGCCCTGAACTGAGAAGCTCCTAGACCAGGAGGAGATCGATGCACAAGACCTTCTCCAGAACAACAGAGAGAAAGCCTGCCCCGTGAGCTGGCACTCCGAATTTGGACTTCTAGCCTACCGGAATGTGAGAGACTCAATTTCTGTTTACTGAAGCCATCCACCTGTGGTGTTTCTCTTATAACAGTTCTAGATAACTAAGATCCCTTGTTATCTAAGCGAGTTTGCATGTACACTTCTCAAGCTCAGACGACTATTCACTTTATTCCTAAAAGTTATCGACTGAAACTCATGTCAGCTAACAATAAGTTAATATGTAACTAATCCTAGAAACTTTTCCATTTATAAGGTGACTCCTTAAGACATAATCCTCCAGATAACCCCATCGTTACCCACAATTAGGGAACTGATAAAGACCAGTATGCCACTTCTACAAAGTTGTTAACTTCCTTCAAATATTTAAATCTAGCACCCGTAACCACTTTTAGTCGTATTTAGAAATATTTGCTCTTCTCTAAATAACATATTTCATTTAAATGATGCATCTGTCTTGTAATGGCTGTTCATGCATGTGCTGACCTACATTTGTCTCTGCTAATGAATCACTAGGAGGGAATGAGTCAGGAACTAGCAGTTCCTTACTTAGATGTTTCATTCATGTGTTTGCAGTGGGCTAGATCACGCCACTTGCAGGATGTTTGTGTATTCGCTGGAGAGTCATGGACAATTGAACTTCAGGAAGTGTTTTGTTTGGTGGTGTTCTATAGAAAATGGAAAACTCTGAGGACAATTGTGTAATATTGTCAGCTGGAGGAACTAAGTCTCAGAAAAACGGGAACACGAGGCTTCTATGTCATTAATTGGCTAGAATAAATGCAATACTCTTCCTCTAGATGAACATTTAAAGTTTGATTTCATAAGTTTTGAACTTTTTAGTATTGCAATGCTTGTACAATCATTTAGCACTGTATGCCCTGACCTGAATTTATACATGCACAACCTACTTTTCTCTACTTATATTATTTGTGTAGACTCATGAGTCGGATCCGACTCGAAGACTCTTGGCTGGCTGGCTTCGCACTCTACTTATTACCAAAATATACAAATCAAAAAGTAAAGTTTAATTTTACAAAAGATACAAAGGAACCCTAACTTACAGACTGTGCTGTCTAAACACTATTTTTATTAAAGCAAACCAAGTTTCTTTGAGGAAAAGTTGATTCTAGGTCTGGGGGAGGAAATATAAACTTGAGCCTGGAATTTCTTGCTACTAAATACAAAAAGAAAAGAAAAAAAACACCATAAAAATGCATGTGGTCATGTCAGAAAGAAGTATGTACCAATCTGAAAAATGATAACACATCTAGGATTTGTTTAAAACAATCTAGTCAGAGACGAGAGTAGTAAGCATAGATGAACATGATGGTTTATATGTTGATAATTGTTAAATAGCATGGAGCAATAGATACTTTGGGACTTACTGCCTAATTATCTCACTTTTGTACATATTTGAAAGTTTTCACAATTAGAAGTTAATATTAAACAACTGGAGGTTGTTTAATACATTCACATTCATGAAGTATGAGTTATCTGAAGCACCTACCAAATACAGGCTGGTATGCACATTAGTTTTAGTCTAATAGATGGAATTTGCTCAAGTAACTGGCATGAACTAGACACTCACATTCCTAATAAGCCTATTATTCCAGTTTCACCACCTTCTCAACATAAATCAAAGCCATGAATGTCCTACCAAGGAATTTCTTATGATTAGTCAATTAATTACCCCAGTTGGGACAGTGGTTAAAAGCTCAGCTGCTAACCAAATGGTAGACAGTTTGAATCCACCAGCCACTCCATCGAAACCACAGATGGGAATTTTATTCTGTGCTATAGGGTCACTGTGGGTTAGAATCCACTTGTTGGAAATAAGGTAAAGTAAATTGATTAAAGAGGAAAATATTTTAGTTTGTCTTGTGGTTCTCTGTCATAGCCATGTAGAAGCTGGAAGCTCCGCTCTGTGGCAGAAAACTATACTTTGTTGGGTTCTAAAAGATAATGGAAGCAGAAAACATTCCCTTTGGCAAAAATTTAAATGCTGTGTCTTTTACACTTTACCTGAGATGAACCGAGATAGAAATTTGCATTAATTCATTGACTGTCGTTAATAATACGTTGGATGGTAAGGAGAAAAAATAAAGGTGAAATGAAATTTATGGATCTTGCAAAATGGACTTGGCATATGAAATCATTTCTACTATTGATATTCAAAAGGAAGTAAAGACTTAACGTGTGAATATTAAACAGTCTTTTGTCCCTCACTGAAGCCGTAGGTCAAGGTTCATGGTGGCTAGGATGGATTCTGTGCATGGTGTCAACTATACAGAGCTTTCTTACCAAGGCTAAATCGGCTATCAGCTTTCCATAAGCAGTGAAATATTCTTAACCTCCGTTACGGCACAGCGTGGGAAGGAACAGTGGCAGTTCAATAATAGTGCCCTCATTTTAATGCAGGAAATCTGGGTTCAGTTCCAGCCAATGCACAGCATTGCACAGCACCACCCATCTGTCAGTGGGTGCTCATGGGTTGCTGTAACAGAGGAGGGCTGTGTTTTCACAGCCATAGATTCTTATACTGCTTAAGTCTGTCTGTTTGTTTTTCTTTTTCTATTTTCATGCTTCCTACATTACTTCCTTCTCTGTGCTTAGCTTGAGCCAACTTTGTGATACTCCCCAGAACATATCTTACTAACAACCACGGATTCCACTTACAATGTCTGTCTCTCCAAGGTGCAGCAATAGGAAATCTCTTCCTGAAACAGGAAAAGATTTGATTACTGTGTCACCACAGAGAGAAAACTTTAGGAGTCCAAGGTATTATTCTACATGATGTGATATGATTTCTGAAGTAACAAACAATATATATTGTTGTTTCTACCTTAGTCAAAATTCATGGATCTTAGGATGGAGATGGGAATGATACTTCTAACCTCTGTACTGACTCGCATAATATTTTCATGACAGTATGTTCTATTGGTTTACAGATATGAAGAACAGAGATTCCATTTACATTGGAAACTGAGAGTATACCATGCCTGTTTCTGCTTGATCCTGACACTGGTCAAAAAAGAGAGAGAATAGAAAGGATATAATTTTGTCAAGATGACTGATCACAATGGTTAATTCGGAGTGCTGTTTTTGAAAGGGAACAGGGGAGAAAAATAAGTGGAACTTAGGACATTTCCTGGGACAGGTCCTTGAATTGCCATAGGTAACGATAACTGTTATTAGAAACCAGAAACAATACTACAGAGAAAGGATCACCCCCCTCGAAAAAATCTCAAAACTAGCTGAGGTACTGCATGGACGGAAAGAAACCTTAATATGGGGTAGAGGAGAAAAGTTCTTAACAGCTCATTCAGGTCACTAGCATACACATGCCACGTAATTAAGTGTGGTTACTTTGCAGGGCACTAAAACCCTCTTCTGTTTCTCTCATCTGCTTCTGTTACCTCATGCTTGATTTCTCTGGCTCTGTCTTTGTCCTGTGATTTGGTGACTTGGTCGGAAGGAATGTCACACCTTAGTCTTGACCCTGAATCATCCTCAGTTCCATTTTTTGTTATCTGAGTGACAGTCCCCTTGTTCCCTTATTTAGACAGAATCTGTAAATTCTGTAATCCAGCCCACTTCCAGGTTCTGGGTTCCCATACGTCTGGAAAAGGGAATCTAACATTGAAGCCCATTGATGTCAAGTAGATTAATTTATTCTATCTTAACTTTCATGGATTTGTTTCAACACCTCCAAGGAATTTAAGAATATTGAAATTTAAAAGCAGAAGTTCAGAAACAAAGTTTCCTTCAGTTAATTTTGGGCTTGGTATGGCATTACTTTAGTGTCACTGCGTGAAGTATGTTCTGCTGACAGAAAAACTACTGTACATGTTTCTACCAAGGAAATAAAAATATAAATGGATAAAAAATAATTCTAGACTATCAGAAAGTGGAAATTAATATTCATGGTATATGAAAAGACCATATCAATTGAGACAATACTTAACATCATCAAAAAAGAATGTACTCTTCTGTCTCCCTGTCTTTATTTTAGCTCACTCATGTAAAACTATAATCAACCAGCCGATCAATGACTATTATAAACAACGGATCTCAGATCCATGGCTATTTAGATTGAGGTCTCAGGGTAGCACACAGGGAAAGCACACGTTGACAGGGAAGAGGAACTCTTCAGTAAGAAAAGACTAGTGACACTGTATTGAGACACTGAAGGCCATCCTTACAACGGTTTACCCTTACAGTGTCACAGACTAAAGGACAGCAGAGGGAAACCATTTAGTATTATGTGACCTTACATTTCAGGAGAGAAGCAGAATGATCTTGCTGAGCTGTGCAAATCAGGTCAAAATCTGTTATTATTCATTCAACTTGGTGACTTCATTAAACGAAACAAGATGATGTGAAAACAAGTAAAGAAAAAGCTTTGCCTCCACAGAATTTAACTGAAACGTTATTATATTCTTTACTGTTGCAATTACTGAAATCCACTCATGCTGAATGAGATGGTAATGTAGTCCTTTTCAAAATGAGCAAGGTTTCCCCACAGATTTTTAAGACATCTCCTGCAGTGAGGCTGTGGAGAACCATCCACGTGAGAGGAGGAGCGCTAGCACCAGGCCTTAGTGGAAGCCGTTGTGAAGACCTGCTGAATTAAAGCATATTCAGTTCACGTCCATCCAGAGGCATCTCAGAAGTCGGGACTGGTGATCTGCTTCTGAGAGCTCACAGCCTTGCAACCCTTAGGGAGCAGTTCTACTCTGCAAACGTGCGATCATCGTGAGTCAGAGTCACTTGATGACAACTAACAGCAAATGAACCAGTGGCTTTGCTATTGAGTCTTTGCTTCTTTGCTTTTAAAGTCAAATGTGCTGCAATTGTCCCAATATTTTCTTCCTTGTGGTTCATTGCAGGGTATTTATTACTGGGATCAGTGAAGAAAAGGTACAAACTAGTGATCTCTTTTTGCCCCCAAATAAAGAATTAAATTAATAAGGCTTTAGGTTGCTACTAAGAAATGAACAGTATGTTCTTTTCAAGGTATTTTTTCTATGAGACTGCTAAGTTTTCACTAATGCTATGGTAAATTTCTCTGGTTCTACAACGTATTACCCCTTGAATGAAAGAGGTTTCAAAAATCTTGTGTTGGGTTTTATTAAAAAAAATAAATAAGAGGGAAAGCCATATGCAAAAAGAACTATAACTGTTACTAGACAATTTGAAACCACACTGTACTACCACAGACAGGAAAATATTTTGATGACTAACTGTAGTTCCCTTGACTAAGCATCTCCTTATTGAATCATTTTCTAACTAGTCTCTCTAAAGAAATTAAATAACTTTGAGATCCTCTTACCATGGCAAGTAAGTGGCTAACATGTGTTTTCCTAAATCTCTGTGGGGAATTATAATTTTCCGAGGAGGATTTTCCTAACTGTCGAAATGCCCTCCCGGATTCTCAATGACTAAGTTCCACTTTGGCTTGAATTTTTATAACAAGATTTTGGAAAACCATTTTTCCCAGAGAAACATTTCATATGTAATTACTGTTTCTACAATGCTAGATAAAACAAAATTTCCCTGAAACTGAATGTCCTTGCACTTGAGTATCATGTATGTGTAGTTCAGGCTCAGGGGACAGAAAAGCACTTATTTCTTGCTCTTAGAGGTAGATTTTAGATTGACTGAACAACTCAGACACCATCAGCATTTCTAAGTCCAGGAGTCAGGCAAGGAATGTGTTGATGAGATGAGGCCTATTCCTGGCCAAAGTCTGGAAAGAGTCAGGGTAACACTGTGAGTTCTGGGGTCTGGTCCAGCGCTGACTCAAGACAGGAAATGTGTGCACCGATGGCTCTCTGTCAGACCTGGTTGGGCCTAAGACGTGAAGAAATCGTAAACTGTTTTGGGGGCTTTTTAGCTCCAACTGGTAAATTCAGCATTAAGCCTCTCTTTCCTGCCTTCTGACCTAATAGGAATTTTCTTCTTGGTTGTGGTTAAATATTACCTAGTATATTTTGGCTTTTGTAATTTGAAAAGCAGAAGTCTGCAACATTTGCCCTGTCTCAAAATCTGAGCTTTCAGTGAAGTCATAACTAAAGGAAGCTTCATTAATCACACTGAGAAGGCCAGAAAAATCAGGATAGACTCTTGTTTTCTGTAATAAAATCCAGACTGAAGTTGAAATGCTGAGGGGGCAATGTTGGGGGGACAAAAGACCCTAATTAATAATTATTATACTCTAAGACTTCAAACATATTTAAATGAATGTAATTTAACTCGATGGCACTTGGCTTTGGCATGGCACATATATACACAGAAACACATATTTAAGTAATACATGTTGCGTTATTAGGTGCCGATGAATCACTTCAAACTGATAGTGACCCTATAGCACAGAGTATAACAGCCTCACAGGGTTTCCAAAGAGTGATGGGTAGATTTCAACTGCTGACCTTTTGGTCAGCAACCATAGTTCCTAACCACTGTATCACCATGGCTTACACATAATACACACACAAACATGGTTTATAATGTATATTTTTAAAAAATTGACATTATGGTCTATTAAAATTTATTATTTAGAATATACATTAGAAGAAAACATACATAAGATGTCTAGGAAAAAAGATTTGTCTTTAAATTTAAGTAGTAATTCTTTTTATTATAGATATATTTATTTTTAAGCCAAATCTCCCCTGCTTTAGGTCTTGTGTTTCAGGCTGAAACAGTCAGCATGTCAAAGAAATTATGTGGTAGCAGTAATACTGATAAAAGTTGAAATAAAATTGCTTTGACAGCAATTCCCAGACACGTTTCTCCAAAAGAAAACCTAATGTAAATCACAAAGTTGCTCTCCGTCTCTAGAGTCAAAGAAAAGACTTAGTAAAGAAGTGGTGGGGTAGAAAAGTTTACTTGCACATGGACATATACAAATGGAAAAGAAATACTACATTTTTTGTGAATTAAATAAAAAGCCAGAAACAACATGGCTTTGGAAGAAGTCGTGATTACCATATAATTATGAAAACTTTTAGAGATTAGCAGAATCTGTGATTCTAGGTCAGCAGAACAAAATAAACTGAAAACTTAGATCTAGGAATTAACAATCACACTGATCTAATAAAAAGGAATAATGTCCTATGATGTGGAGGTTTTGTTTTCTTTTCCATTCAGCTCTGTTTTTTGAAATACAGTCTCTGGTTTCCTTTCATATTCAGATCCCAGAACAGTTTAAGCATTACTAATTTCTAGGAACATTTAAAATTTCTTCCAAGAGACCCTTACATTTCATGATTGTTAATGTAGTCTGACAAAGTTGATTCATTATTTTCAATTGTCTTCACAATTAGTGAAGTCAAGATAAAAATGTATTAAAATGTGTGTGTGTGCGTGTGTGTATATATATAGTGATTAAAAGCTCAGGCTGCTAATAAAAGATGGGCAGTTTGAATCCACTAGCAGCTCTTCACAAACCTGTTCTACAAGGTCCCTAGGAGTTGGAATCAGCTTGATGGCAACTGGTTTAGATTTTTAAAAAGATGTCAGTCATGTCATACTCCAACTCTTTCTATCATATAAGTTCGGTAAAGCGATCAATGGTTTTATATCTCCATATCTGATCAAGATGAAGCTTAGATAGTCTGTTGTAGAGTAGCTATAAAATGCAGTACTGTGGCTTAATGTATTTAAAAAATTGATTCAGCTGCTTACCTACTTTTTTTAGCAAGGCACCTTATTAGGAACTCTTGAGTAATTTACCTAAAATAAGCAAGATCATGTCCCATACACAATTACAGATAATAGAAAACAGAAGGAGGCTGAAAGGGCCCTGAATGACTGAAATGAATTTTAAAGGTACCTGACAAATAAGGGAAATCATTAGTAGTTTATTCTCCTTCATGTTCTTAGATAAGATACGTAGGCAGTGGTGAGGACCATGAAAGTACAGTGTAGAAGGTGACAAGAGGTAGGGATGAAAGTAATCAAGACATAAAAGGACTCAGAAATAGAAGGCAAGAAACATCATTGTACTTATGTACATCTTTCCAGGGTGATAAATACTGGCTGAATTATTCCTCTTAACATCTTGTTTTCCCTTTTAATTCTGTGAAAACACAGTCAAGAGTTCATTCTTCACTTACATAAATAGTTCAGTATGAAGTAAACATTCTATTCCAAAAATAGAAAAAGAGACATTATCATGCATAGAAAACAAATTAAAAACCCAGTGTTATCCGGTCAGTCTCCACTCATAGCAACCCTATAGGACAGAGAAGAATGGCCCCAGAGAGTTTCCAAGACGGGCCTGGAGGACTGGAACTGCCGAACTTCTTGTTAGCAGCCATAACATTTAACCACATTGCCACCAGGGTTTCTAGAAAACAAATTATTCTAATAAAAGGTAAGAAACGTATAGAGCATGTACAGAAGCCCTGCTGGTGTGGGAATTTTCTCACATCCTTAAGGAGGTTATGTATTATCCATACAATCCAGGATTTAAAGCCACTGGCGTATTTCATGTTCTTTGTTAAAGTAATTAAGCGTCATTCTAATGCAAAGGACTGTATTTACTATAAACCAAAACCAAACCAAACCCACTGCCACTGAGGGGATTCTACTGACTCATAGAGACACTACAGTGACAGAATGGAACTACGCCATAGTTTCCAAGGAGTGCATGGTGGATTTGCACCGTCAGCCTTTTGGGTAGCAGATGTAGCACTTAACCACTATGCCACCAGGGTTTCCGTATCCACTATAACTTTTACATATTCTTATCTATAGCTTTGTCAAATTATTGCATCTCTCTAGCACTCCATCTAAAAGAGGAAGATACTGACTTATTCTTAAATGTAAACTAGTGCATACAACTGAAATACATATGCATAAATTATATCTTGAACCTTATAAACTGAAATTAAGGGAATAGCCACTGGGCAGGTATGAATTGAAAAATCTCCATTGTCTCAATTTCCAATTAATTGGTGTAATAGACAACAGATCAAATGATATATATTGTCCCTCAGTTTTCAACTATATTGAAAGTCAATTATAGTTATGATCAAATTATAAGCCAACAGTCTTAGTAGAATTTTATGCATTAAAATATAATCGTGATTAATGTCTCAATACTATTTTAGATGATTTTGTTTTGTATAGGTCTCAAAAAAAACTATTTTCAGATTTTAATTCTGAACGTGTATATAAAATTTATTTTTTAATTCTTTGATTTTGATTCCTTCTTTTAGGAAATAAAGGGATGCATATATACTTATATATCTTGGCTTGCATATACATATTTATTAATGTTCCAAATATTTTGACAGTTTAACAATTTATTGCTAGCAATTATTATGAAATTTTTCTTTGTCCATAGATGATTATGTTATGATTATTCATAAAGTAACATGAATAAAGGCATATTATTTTTACGGATGAGTAAAGGTAGAGGGAGTAGGCTAGCAAGGGTGAGTAAAGGGGAGAGAGTAGGCTAGGAAGACTGAGTAAGGGAGAGTAAGCAGCCCCCACTTGTCTGTTCTTTTGTCATACTGTGAGGCCTTGACTGTTGCTGTGATGCTGTAAGCTATGTCACTTGAATTCAGGTTCCAGCGGGGTCACTCATGGTGGACAGGTTTCATCTGAGCTTCCAAAGTAAGACAGACTAGGAAAAATGACCTGGCAGTCTACTTCTGAATAGAATTAGCCAGTAAAAACCTTAGAAGTCGTAGCAGAACACCGTGAGATACGGTACTGGGAAATGAGCCCCGCAGACTGGGAGGCACTCAGAGGATGACACGGGAGGAGCTGCCTCCCACAAGCAGAGCTGACCCAAATGATGCAGATGCAGTAAAGCCTCCAGAGACTTCATTTGCCGAGGTGGCAAAACACAAAATGAGAAGCTGCAAACATCCATTCAAAACCAGAAAATGGAATGTACAAAGTATGAATCTAGGAAAACTTGAAATTATCAAAAATGAAAAGTAACACATAAACATCAACATTGTAGACATTAGTGAGCTGAAATGACCAGTATTGGCCATTCTGAATCTGACAATCATATGTCTACTATGCAGGGAATAAAAACTTGAACAGGAATGGTGTTGCATTTGTCATCAAAAAGAACATTTCAAGATCTGTCTTCAAGTACAATTTTGTCAGTGATAGAATAATATCCATAAGCTGACAAAGAAGGCCAGTTAATATGACTATGACTCAAATTTACACACCAAACACTAAGGCCACAGATGAAGAAATTGAAGATTTTTGCCAACTTCTGCAGTTTGAAACTGATTAAACATGCTATCAGGATGCATTGATAATTACTGGTGATTGGGATGCAAAAGTTAGAAACAGAAATATGCCCTTCGTGATAGAAATGATGCATGATAGAATTTTGCAAGACTAATAGTGTCTTCAGTGTAAATACCTTTTTAACCAACACAAATGTCAATTGTACACATGGACCTCAACAGATGGAATACACAGGAACCAAATTGACTACATCTGCAGGAAAAAAAAAACATGGAAAAGCTCCATATTAGCAGTCAGAACAAGACCAGGTAATGACTGCAGCACAGATTATCAATTGCTCATAAGTAAATTGAAACTGACACTGAACAAAGTTAGAGTAACTCCAAGAGAGCCAAAGTATCACCTTGCGTGTATCCCAATCCCACCTGAGTTTAGAGCCCATCACAAGAACAGATTTGGTGCTTTGAACACTAATGACTGAAGACCAGACGAGTTGTGGATGACCTCAAAGACATCACCCATGATGAGAGCAAAGTCATTACAAAAACAGGGAAGAAAGAAAAGTTCAAATTGGATGTGAGGAGAGACCAAAACTTGTTCTTGAACATCAAGCAGCTGATTCAAAAGTAAGGCATAACCAAGTAAAAGAACTGAATAGAAGATTTCAAAGGGCAGCTTGAGAAAACACAGTAAGGAATTATAATGACATGTGCAAAGAATTGGAAATAGAAAACCAAAGGAAAGAGCGTGCTTTGCATTTCTCAGTCCAAAAGAACTAAAGAAAAAAAATCAAGCCTTGAGTTTCAGTAGTGAAGGATTCTACAGAGAAAATATTAAACAACTCAAGGAGCATTAAAAGAAGATGGGCAGAATACACAGAGTCGTTGTACCAGAAAGAACTGGTAGACGTTCAGCCATTTAAAGAAGCAGCAAATGATCTGGAACCAATGGTACAGAAAGAAGAAGCTGAAGCTGCAATGAAGACACTGGCAAAAACAAGGCTCCAGGAATTGATGGAATATCAGTTGAGATATTTCAACAAACAGATGTAGCACTGAAAGTGCTCATTAGTCAATGTCATAAATTTGGAAGACAACTACCTGGCTAACTGACTGGTAGAAATCCATATTTACGCCCATTCCAAAGAAAGGTATTCTAAATGAATGCAGAAATTACTGAACAATATCATTAATATCACACACAAGTAAAATTTTGCTGATGATGATTCAAAAGTGGCTGCAGCAGTGTATTGACAAGGAACTTCCAGAAATTCAAACTAGATTCAGATGAGGATGTGAAACCAGGATCTCATTGCTGATGTCAGATGGATCTTTGCTGAAAGCAGAGAGTACCAGAAAGATGTTTACTTGTGTTTCATTGGCTATGCAAAGGCATTCGGTTGTGTGGATCATAACACATTACAGCTAACATTGCACAGAGTGGAAATTCCAGACCACTTAGTTGTGCTCTTAAGGAATCTGTACATGGATCAAGAGGCAATCATGCAAACAGAACAAGGGGACACTGCATGGTTTTAAGTCATGGAAGGTGTGGCAGGATTGTATTCTTTCAGCGTACATTTTCAATCTGTGTGCTGAACAGATAATCTGAGAAACGACTATATGAAGAAGCATGAGGCCTCAGGATTGGGAGATGACTCATTCACAACCCATGTTACTTGCTGGAAGTGAAGAAGATTTGAAACATTTACTGATGAAGATTAAGGACCACAGCCTCAGTATGGACTGCACCTCAACATCAAGAAAACAAAAGTCCTCACAACTGAACCAGTGAGAGACATCATTATAAATGGAGAAAGGATTGAAGCTGTAAAAGACTTCATTTTACTTGGGTCCACAATCAATGCCCATGGAAGCAGCAATCAATAAATCAAAAGATGTATTGCATTGGGAAAATCTGCTGCAAAGGGTCTGTTTAAATTACTGAAAAGTAAAGATGTTTCCTTGACGATAAAGGTGAGCCTGACCCAAATCAAGGTATTTTCGATCACGTATATGCATGAGAAACCTGGACAATGAACAAGGAAGACAGAAGAAGAAATGATTCTTTTGAATTGTGGTGTTGGAGAAGAGTGTTGAATATACCATGGACTACCAAAAGAACAAACAGATCTGTTCTGGAAGAAGTACAATCAGAGTGCTTCTTGGAAGTAGAGATAGCAAGACTGTGTCTTACATGCTTGGGACACATTGTCAAGAGAGATCAATCCCTGGAGCAGGACATCATGCTCGATACAGTAGAGGGTCAGTGAACATTTATCGCCTCCATTATTTAAAAGGAAGTTAGTAAGACTGTAGTCATGCTATTAACATGAGAATATTTAGGCTTTACTGTCAAATAGTGCAAAGGGATTCATAGTTGTAGAGTTGACACAGTGATACAGGTATGGTGCCTCGGTATGGGATCCAGAGAAACAGCATTCTTTTTTCGTGTTTTCTAATTTTCATTTCTCTTCCCCTGGAATGTAAAGGCAGAAATTTTAAATTGAGATAGAGAACGCTCTTTGAAATCTGCTCAAGAATCTTTTTACATTCTACGCATCCTAAAATTTCATTGTACCAGAGGTTGTAAAGGGGATTAGTCAGATGTAATAGATTTAGTCAAACCATTGTATTCAAATTGTTACTGAAAATATAATTTAGTCAATATTTTCATCTTGTCATTTATCTGATCTCACACTGCTATAGCATCTTGTGCTTGTTCTTGACGAGATGGATTGACACAGTGGTACAATGATGGGCTTAAGGATAAAAACAGTTGTGGATATGGCACAAGACCAGGCAATGTTTCGTTCTGTTGTACGTAAGGTTGCTGTGAGTTGAAACCAGCACTCTGGCACCTAACAACATCAACGTTTTTATGCACAGACAGAAAAAATAGACCATCATTCAGCCATTTATTGCAGCCAGCTACTCTCGATGAACTCTGTTGACTATAGACATTAACTACAAGGACTCAAAACCTTCTCCCCATGTTGCAAAGGAACTGTGAGACCTGCATAATGTCCCTCAGACTTTAATGACTGAAATACTTTGTCCAGTGCCAGTTGATTCTAATTTCAGTGGCCACAAAATCCCTGCTATCTTCACTTTCTAACTGTAGTGAATTCTCCACTGTATTGTTATTGTGCGCTAACAAGTTGGTTCTGACCCGTAGTGACCTCACGTGACAGAGTACAATTGTCTCACAGGGTTTTCTTGGCTGTAATCTTTACAGAAAAAGATTACCATGACTTTCTACTGCATAGTAACTGGGTAGGTTCAAACTGTCAACTTCTCAGCAGAGTGCTTCACTCTAGAGCTCCCAAGTCTCTTTTACATTATCAGGAAGGAAAAAAGAAAAGGGAAAATGCTAAACTTCTAAACATGCTACATATAATCATTCTGACATTGTGAAAATGTCCTAAATACTTCACCCCAAAATCCCCTAACTCTGTTGAGATGGTGTGATACGTGTGTATTTGCTTTCTAGTTTTGATAGGACACAGGTTTGGTAGTAAAAACTTTTAATTTATGCAATTAACAGAATCATTGAGGGTAGAGTAACTTTTTTGTTTTGATTTGGCTGCAGTTAACTTCTGCAGTTGTATTAACTCTTGAGATACAGCCCTAAAAGCCTAAACCCATTGCCATAGAGTCGATTCCAACTCATAGCAACCCTGTAGGACAGGGTACAACTGCCCCATCGAGTTTCCAAGGAGTACCTGGTGGAGTCCAACTGCTGATATTTTGGTTAACCCCTTCACCATCAGGGTTTCTCTTGAGATAGCTAAAAATTATTTAATTCAAGAAAACTTTACCAAATGCCAGGTACATAATAGGCTGTCTTTTTGATGTTGGAATAAATATAAGTGAGGTCCATTTACAGATTTCAAGACACACATCATTTACTTTCAGAGTCAAGCAAAATAATAATGACTGCACTATAGCATCCATTCTTTTTATTAACCATTTATTAAATTTGTCTGTATTTCAGAGCCTCAAGTAAGCATCAGGCATAGAGATATCAAGAACCATAGCTCTTGTGTTTTACAAGTTTACTGTCCACTGGGTGTACAAGCCTGATAATCAGTGGTTGCCATGGCATGTATTGAATATTGTGATGGAGACAAACACAAGATGCTGTGGCAATTTTAGAGGGGATAAGTGACAGGCTTAACAGACTGACTGAATTACATCTTCGTTAACAATGTGAATACAATGGTTTGACTCTAAATCTGTTATATCAGACTAATCTCTTTTACAACTATTGGTAGAAAGAAACTTTAGAAAACATAGAAAATGGAAAGAATCTTGAGAGATTTCAAACAGCATTCTCTACCTCAGATTAAATCTCCATGTTCCAAGAAAAGAAGAATGCCAATTAGAAAAAATTAAAAAGGAATGCTGTGTCTTTTGATCCAATACTGAGGCACCATAACTGTATTACTGGGTCAATTATACAACTAAGAATCCCTCTGCACCAATTGACGGTAAAGCATGAATGCTCTTATGTTAATAGCATGACAACAATATTATTAATTTCCCTTTACAGTAGGGGGCTCTAAACATTGCCCCTCTGCTGACCTAGCACCCCTTCAGCCTGTATTAGTGTAAGCCTTGAAACACATAATTTGACAACTGCATGGCTGTGTTCAGTGAGAACTCAAATAGTTTTTACTTCATGACTCCAGGAAAGACAAATGTTAGAAACATATTTCACTTTTTTTTTTTGTTTGCATTCACCAAAAAAAAGTTTATATTTCATATTGACCTGAAGATTTATTCATTTGGCACAACATAACTTGGCAGTTGCTTAGGGATTTCCAATGTTGCTAATTAGCCAGGCTATTTAGTAAATATTTGCTTTGAACATACTCATGAACAAAAACATTTTTTTTAATCATAGCTATTATGGAAAAGATTGTAGCTATTTTGAATTATTTACTACACTTTAAACTCAATAGATGCAATTGATCAAGAAAACAATTTAATGTCATGTGAAATACTCAATTGTAAGAGATTTTTTTAGTTGAAAAGCTCAAGATAATATAAACATCATAAACATTAAATAGAATTATAGCTAAAATGGGCAGTAGGACTTCTTACTCTGAAGAAAATGTTTTTTTCTCTATGAAATATGCTAACACAGTTTTAGTGCATACAGTTTATTAAATGAAAACCATTATGCTCAGTCATTTCTATCAAAATTACCATCATATATGGGTATCTACTATGAATGCCTTTTGTTTTTCTCTTGAAACTTGGAAAAGATCAGAGAAAGAATGGGATAATTCCACACTTTTTTTAAAAAAAGATCTACATATAACTTTGAGGAAACCCTGGTGGCATAGTGGGTTACGTGTTACATCTGCTAACCCGAAGGTCTGTAGTTCACATCACCAGGCCCTCCTTGGAATCTCTATGAGACAGTTCTACTCTGACCTTCAGGGTCACTGTGAGTCACACCCGACTCGACTGCTGTGGGTTTGTTTGTTTTTTTATGTATAACTGCAGCAGGGGAGCTAATATGACAAGGCAAACACCAGTTGCCTGTCACCCTAGAGGTAACTTACTACCACTTAGTCTGAGTATTCTTATTTGTAAATTGGATAGTTATAAAGATTCATTGAGATGGTATTTGGCTGGCTATATAGTATAGACACAAATAAATGTTGATGTTACAGCCATCATCAGTTCAAACTCACAGCAACTTTATGTACAACAAAACAAAACACCATCCAATCCTGTGCCATCGTGGTTATCTATTACTGCTATAGCAAAAGGACCGTGAGTGGATGGTTTTAACAAAGAGAAATTTATTCTCTCATAGTTTAAGAGGACAGAGGTCCAAATTCAGTGTGCCAGATCCAATGAAAGGCTTTCTCTGTGTCAACTCTGGAGGAATGTTCTTTTCAACAATCTTCCGCTGGTTCAGAAGTTTCTCAGCCTAGACACCAGATCCAAAGGAAGTAGTCTACTACTCCCGGCTTGTCTTTCTTGGTGGTAATGAAGTCCTTCTCCTCTCTGCTCATTTCTCTCTTTTATATCACAAAAGAGATTAAGTTGTATCTACAACATAATACTGTAGATTGAGTCTGGCCTCATTAACATAACTATCTTTAATCTAGCATCATTAACATCATAGAAGTAAGGACTGACAAGAAACAGGATAATCACATCACATAACACCACAAAACGGTAGAAAACCATTGAATACTGGGAACCGTGGGCTAGCCAAGTTGATGAACAACTCAGTCCATAACATGAGCTGTCCTCACAATCATTGCTATGTTCGATCCCATTATCCAGTCGATAGGTCAGTCCGTCTCCTTGAGGGGCTTCCTCTTTCACTTTGACCTTCTACTTTACCAAGCACGACGTCCTTCTCCAGCCTCTCCTGATAACATATCCCAAGTTACGTCATGCTCACTTCTCAGGAACGTTCTCACTCATTTCTTCCAAAACAGATTCATTTATTCTCCTGGTAGTCCATGGTATATTCAGTATTCTTGATCAACACTGTGATTCAGACTCAGCAATTCTTCTTCAGTCTTCCTTATTCACTGTCAGCTTTTGCATGCATATAAGGAGACTCAAAATCCCATGGTCTGGATCAGGTGCACCTACATCCTCAAAGTGACATCTTGGTTTTTTAAAACTTGAACAACTTCTTTCTGTAATGCATTGCCTTATTTCTTAACTGCTGCTTCCATGAGTGTTAACTGTGAGCACAAGGAAAATGAAATCTTTGAAAACTTCAATATTTTCTCCATTTATCATTACACTGAGGCTGTCATTTGAACAGAAAAAGGGAATACTGTGGTTGAAAGTCAAGAAAAGTATGCATCGGATTGTATCTTTCACCACATTTATTCAGTTTGTATGCTGAGCAAATAATCTGGAAAGCTGGAATAAATCAAAAAGAATGGCACATCAGGATTAGAGGAAGACTCATCAAAAACCTTCAACACGTAAGTGACACAGTATTGCTTTCTGAAAATGAAGAGAACTTGAAGCATTTACTGATGAAGATCAAAGCCTACAAGCCTAAATATGGATTACAACTAATTACGTGTAAATGTACTTAATATTTCTTGACCCTCTTATTCTGCTTCACTCTCAGCACCAGTTGTTAAACAACAAAAACAGTTGAATATAGAAATTAGAACTCTCTAAAACCTCTTCTGAGTTGCAGTTATTTCAACTGTACTCTATTAAGGGGGAAGTTACATCAATTTTGATATTTGATTTTTTCACAAAATGACCAAGAACTTTATTGGAGAAGCAAGGTATAGAAACAAAGAATTTGATCATAAAATTGAGTTTAAAATGGTAGAGGAACACCACACAAAAGACTAAAATTCTTACAAAAATATCTGAGTTAAATTTATTAAAATTTTAATTAAAATATTAAAATTCTTATTAAAATCACATTTTTTTTTAAATTTTATTTCTTTAAGCAAGGATGAGAAAAGCCTCCTATGGCTAATTTTGAAGTGAGTGGTATAGATTCTGTGTATGCTATACTATCTTTCCCTGATAGAAAAACTCCATAACAACAGAATCATTGTCTTTTTCTTTCACACATCTACCCCATGCACATAGATCAGTGACTAGTATGTAGGTTTTTAGTAAATATTAAAAAAGAAAAAAATTGTACTCAGGAAAGATAGTGATTTCCAGCATATAACTGAAGAGGACTTTGTGAATTGGCTGAAACATAGAAGCAATCTTAGAAAATGGGTAGAGCTCAGACAAGCAATGGGATAAAGGGAGTTCTGATTAGAGTAATAACTTACATGTCACTGAGGATTTTTATTATTTAGATACCAAGGTCTCATATACTATACAAACTAACAGAGAACACACACATTAACCATGACGAATTCTGCCAACCAGCCAAGTAAGGAAGGAGAATGACCATAAGATTCAGCTATAGAATTCCCTTATTATTAATGACTAGTTTCAGTACAGTCCAAGCAACAGCAGCCAGCTTGCAGATCAGTGACGAAAGGGGATAAGGGGGAGACACTGGGCTTTCCAAGAAACTCAGTGGTGAGTATAAGATACAGGTCAGTAGTTAAACTCAAGGAATGGGACATTTTTTTAATAATTATATCTTTAAAATAAAAAGAGCTGTTACCTACTTAAATGTTGCTAATAAAGAACAACAGGTTCAAAATCGGTCCAACAGACCACAAAACGTATAACGGGGCAAGGATGTTCTGGATTTTGTAAGCCAGCAATTAGATTAAGTGGTGATAGAATTCAACTGAAGAATGTAAATGTGAGAGGTCCTTGATGACACTGAAGACAGAGTTTATGGAACAAGCTTCTCAATGAGATTGATGACTCAGGGTGAGTTAAATGAGAGAACAGAGTAGACTTTGTGAAATGGCTGTGTGATGTTTGGGTAAGTTTTGAGCTGATTTTAACATTCCAGAGTACATTTTTTCAAAGTCATGTTAAGTTAGAGAGGAGTATTAAAATTAGGAATGTCCAAAAAACTCAAAGATTAGGTATTTAGATGTTGAATGAAGTCACTCGAGATGATGGAAGAGAAAGGAAGGAAGTTGCATTCAGTGCCAAAATCATCAGTAAAGATCAGGAATGTTCAGAAGATCATAGAAGACAGACACAAGAAAAAGTATGATATTGCTGAATTCACCGTGTCTCAAATAGCAAGGGGTGTTGCATAAGAGCAGAAGGAGAATGATCTAGATACAGAGTTGGCACAAAAATATTTAGTGTAATTTTTGTGTTTAAGTTTTTCTTATATGTAGCATTGTTTTCCAAAAACAAACAAGCAAACAAACAAAATCCCATTGCTGTCCAATATGTTTCAACTCAGCAACCTTATAGGACAGAACAGAACTTCCCCATAGGGATTCTAAGGAGTAGCTCATAGATTTCAACTGCTGACCTTTTGGTTAGCTGCTGTAGCTTTTAACCACTGCTCCACACGGGCTCCTTCTTTCCCAAAAGTATTGCCTATAATAATTAATGCCAGTGTTAGTAGTGAAGAAGTACACTTATGTCCCTCCCATTCCCATTAAAGATACTGTCATGTGCCACTCAGCTGAATCAGATTTATACAACAGTGGCCATATATTTAGATCAACCAAATGTGTGGATGGACACAACTCAACCTTATTTTATATAGCAAATCTCTAATAAAAATGAAAACTCAACAAATTACTAAGGTAAAATGATAGGATTTCTTTTTATTTTTCCATTTTTATGTTATAATTCAGCTTATAACAGTATACAGAACATGGCACAGCTACTACAATAATGAGTTTTTCTATTGGAGTGCAAAATGAAGTGTATCCTGCTTCTCTAAGAACTCTTGGGAGTTTTCAAAATATGAATTATTAATAAGAAAAAAACACATTTGGTATTTTATCTCTAAGGATTATTTGGCAAGAGAGTTAAATGGTTAAAGGTGTAAAGAAAGAAAAAGTCTTATGTCCACATCTGTATGAGGAAAATAATTACAGTAGATTTTCACGCCTACAGGTATAATTGCTTCCTCCAGCTTCTTTATTTCAGTCATCGCCTCTGAGAGAATCTGGAGAGACACTGGCTGGATTGACTATGTGCAGTGTGTGAAAGGTAAAATAGATCTCCATTTGCTGGGCTGTAGTCAAGAAACTGATTTTTGCCGTGTTTATATCATAGACTATATTTGCGGTGTGTCTACCATTAGTAGACCAAATTACTCTGTGTTTCTGTTTACTTACCTAAGAAATCAATAAAGTCAGATACTGATGGAAGTATTCCAGTAAAAGTATTAAAATATCACTAAAAGAAGTAGAAAGTGACAATTCCAGCTTTAAATGTAACAAAGTAATAAGTATCAGGGGCAACAAATAAAGATCTAAGACAGCAAAACTTGCAGGAAACCATGGTTAGATTCTGGCTAATTGCTGAATGTTAATATCTGCAAGATATTGTATTAATATTTGCAGCCAATATTTGCGAGGAGTTAATATTTTCAAGACTGTGGATGACTGGAACCAGACATGAGAAAATTGTGTTACAATTCAGATTTTGGCTTGTCTTAGGAGAAACTGAGAAGATGCTTCTGTAGAAAACACAAACCCAGGCTCTATCAATAATTTTAAAATGATGACACAGTATTTTTTTTTTCAATAATTGTCTAGTATTTACTTCTGGAGTTATTGGTGACTGTCAAGTAATAAATTCTAATTCAAGTAATACCTTAATTTTAAATATAAAACAAACAAGAATATATTACTACTAAACTGTTCCTTGAGGTGTGTCCATGCAAGGCATATATAAACAGAGATGTTGACCACAAACCAGGGTTTGTTGTTGTTAGCTGCTGTCAAGCTGGCCCCAAACTCATGGTTAGCCCATGATTCGTGAAATGACACACTGCTGCTTCTGCACCATCAGTTGCAGGTTAGTCTCTTACAATCCATCGGGTTTACACCGCCTTATTTTCGGAAATACATTGCCAGGTCTTTCTTCCTAATCTGTCTCAGCCCGGAAGCTGTGCTCAAAAATAAGTTTGAGAAGTTTGTAACTTAATAGAATCGCTCACCTCTCCCCAAAGCCACAGTCATAATACCTGTGGGCCACAGTTGGGTCTGTTGCCTTTTTTCGCAAATAAATTTTTGTTGGATACAATCACAGTTATCCTTTTCCTTATTGTCTCTGGCTGCATTTGAGCTACAACAGCAGAGCTGAGTACTTGCAACAGATAAATGGCCTACAAGATGGAAAGTACTTCCTATCTGTCCTTTTAGCAAAAAACTTTGGTAATTGTTGATGTAAACAATCAAGGAATACAGAGAGAAAAATAAACTAAAGTATCAGATTACAGAATTCAAAAAGAGATCCACATGTACGTGGATACTCGATTTAAGAAGAGAGCAGTGAGGACAGCACAATGCTTTCAATGAAGGTGCCAAGTCAGCTATATGTTCATCTGGAAAAAAAATCATCTTGCTCTCTCTCTTATCATACACAAATATCAAATCCAGAGGCATGATAGATCTAAACAGGAAACGGAAAACAATAAAGCAAGTAGGTGAAATTTTACAAGAATATCTTTAGAAGTTTAGCTATATTAAACAGAACACAAAAATATCAGCAGCAAAGGACATAATTATTAATTATACTATATTAAAATGAAAAACCCTCTTCATCCAAAACACCATTAAGGAAATAAAATGAATACCCATAGAGTGTAAGAAAATACTTTTAATACAATGAACAAAGGACATGTATCTAGAATATATAAAGAATCCCTAAGTACACATAGAAAACCCTGGTGGTATAGTAGTTAAGTGCTGTGGCTGCTAACAAAAAGGTCAGCAGTTCAAATCCACCAGATGCTCCTTGAAAACTCAGTGAGCCAGTTCTGCTTTGTCCTATACCCTTTCTCCGAGTTGGAATCAACATGATGGCAATTGTTAGTTTGTTTGTTAAATATGCGTTGGTCTTCTAGTTTCAGGTCAGACATGTAGAGCTTAGAAATTGTCACTAATTTCCTTACAAGTAAAAGCTAGATACATTGAAAGTCAACATTTCTTTGATCCATCAAAAAACTGAGGTGGCAGGGCAAATTGTCTCTCCAGTAGCCAAAAACTCAAATAAAATTCAGAGTCAGGGCTGAGATCTGGTTACCTTAAGCAGAATCTGTAGAAGCCATGTAGTGCCTGGTAGATTTGAGCTGCCTACTTTTTTGTTAGCAGCTGTTTCGCTTGACTGCTATGTCACTAGTGTTTCCCATAAAGTGGTAGAAATACCTAACCAATAATTTTGGTGAAATGTTGGAGGCTGAGTGTGGAAAAGGACAAGAACTGTTGTGGGCTTCAGTCTTAGGGGGAAAGGGACACCATTTTGTGGGCTTTATCTCTAGGAAACTCATCAGATTTTCAATGTACACAAATAAGGTCCCCTAGCATCTCTGACATGGGAGGGGAAGAAGGACCACTGTGAAATATACTCAGACCTTCTCCGTAACAGTGCCCTACTCTACAGAGAAAGCATCTTGCATAGACTTATCTCAGCCATTGTTGCTGTGTATTACTCAATCAAATTACATAGCACTGCACAATAGGATATCATAACTCGTAATCTTTATGGGAGTAGATGGTCAGGTCTTTTCTTCTGCAGAGCCCCTGTTGGGTTCCAACCACTGGCCTCTTGTTTAGCAGTCTAGCGCTTAACCATTGCACCAGCCGGACTCTTCACTTTGTTATGGAAAGGGAATTTTCCATTTCAGCACTCTGCAGACTTACTATGTCACCAAAGCAGGAGTAAAGGGGGAGACAAAATTCACAGATTTCAGGACGTGAAGAAAAGACATTGAGAGCATTGCCTACAGGGAAGTAAGACCAAGTCCAAGGCAGTTAACAAGAGCAACACTAAAGAAAAGAAAACTAGAGTAGCTGTATTGATTTCAGACAAAGCCAACTTACATAACTATAAAGAGGTCAGTTTTCAAAGAAAGTGTAATAACCCTAAACCTGTAGACACCTAAGAAAGAATATTAAAATATACAAGGCAAAAACTGATAGAACTGAAAGCAGAAAGAGTAAAATTCACAATTACACTTGGGAACTTCAACATCTTCTATCAATAATTGATAAATCAAGCAGTTTGAAAATCTGTAAGCATATAGTGACCTGAAGAGCACTAGCAATCAAAATAATGGGCTTGATAGAATACTCCGTCCAACAGAAGAAAAACATACATACTTCTTTCTCACAGAGTATTCACCTACATACACTTATGAAAATCCATAAGAAACTTAAAATGATAGAAATCATTTAAAACATATTCTGTGGCCACAATGGAATTGAACAAAAAGTTAACAACAGAGAGGTGGAAAATCCCTAAGTATTTAGAAAATAACTCTTATACTTCTAAATAAACTATCAGCCAAAGAAAATGCTATGAATCCCTACAAAACAGTGAAAAACAAGGACAAGTCCAAGTTAACAAACTGGAAAAAAATAAAGAGGAACTAGAAGAAGAAGAAGAATTACAAATAGCTCATAAACATGTAAACACTTGCTTAACGTCATTACTTATCAGGGAAAATGTAAACAAAAACCACAAAATTTTAAAGCAACAATCCCTGGTGGTGAAAAGGATGTGAAGCAATGAGAACTACCAACACTACTAATAAGGTGTAGCTTTGTCTACCATATGACTAAAGACATTCTCTGTTAAGAATACACTGAGCAGTAAGCTACCAGAAATGTTTGCAGCATTATTCATAATAACCAAACCAGAAAATAATCCAAAGGCCCATCAGAATGGAAAGTGTAATTGAATTGTGATATAATAATACAGTGGAATACAATTAGCCTAGAAAATGAACAAACTACTGCTTCTTGCAACAACACAAATAAGCAACAAAATGAATTAACATCATGATAAAAAATTAAAGAAACTGGACCTCAAAATAATATAGAACAAATGATTGATTTAATGTGAACTTCAAAAAGAGGTAAAAATAATCCTTGGTGTTGAAAGGAGGCAGAATCGTTGGTTATCTCAGACCGGCAGACACGGAGAATAAGAGGGGATGAGAATGCACTGGATTTTCATGACCTTTGTAATGACCATGGTGGTGTAGTGGCTCAGTGGAATGACTGCTAATGGAAAGACCGGCAGTTCAGATCCACCAGTCACTCTTTGCAAACTCTATTGGGCAGTTTTACTCCATCCTATAGGGTCACTATGAGGTGGAATCATGAAATCAGCTCGATGGCAATGGTTTTTTGTTTTTTTTAATATATGTTTTTTGGTTTGGTGATGTCTTATTTCTTTACCTCAGTGGTTACATTGATATGTTCACTTTGGCTTTGTGCACTTTTCCATACACATGTTTTATTTCAATAAAAATATTTCTTTAAAAAAATTGAAGATAACAAATTTCATGGTATGGATTACCATTCTTGGTCAGTGCTTATGGGCACCATACCATAAAAGTGCTCTTATTCTCTGCATCTAGAACATTAACATGGTCTTAAAATAGTTAAAAAGCTGTTTTAGCAGACTCTTACTTTGTAGGAGGGAAAAATAAAGTTGCTCATTTTGAAAGTCTGGCTTACGTTCCAAGGAGTTATGTAATTTCCTGTCTGATAGAGGAAAGCTCCTTGTTTCAATAATAAATGACCTCTCTGTGTCCTCTACAGTAATAGAAAAACATCTTTCTGTAAAATGCTTTTTAGGTCTGCAGTTTCTTTTCAGGGTTATTAGTGTTACATCCAAAGTCAAAGAAGGGAGCAGAAATTCCTGTTCTTGAATTTCATGTGTGATTGGAATCTCAGGCACACACCCCTCATAGTTGTGAGCTTAAACTGTTGAAGTCTGCTTACAGGTATATCCGATGAGCCCTAATGCATTGATTCTGCTTGATTTCTCCCCATCCTTAATACAACATTCTTTCTCTGTCTACAGACAAAAGAAACTTTAGAATCTTGAAGCAAACTGCAATTTGGGAAGATATACCTGAGCTTTAATATATAGACCATTAATTATTTAATTAACAGATTTTCTTTAGCTAGCCATGTAACAAACTGCAGTCTTGCATCAATGCACAGATACTTTGTAAACTGGGAATTCTGAGAAGAATAGTTATCATTACTGTTGGAACAAAATGAGCCAAGATTATCTATTTATTTCTACCTTAGTTAATTACTGCCAAGTTTGTTTTTTAAATACAAAAAGGAGATAATAGTTGTATTCATTATATGTACTAATTTATCAAGTTATTATAATTGAAAAGCAAAGATGTGATGTTAAAGACTAAGGCGTACTGACCCAAGCATGGTGTTTTCCGTATCCTCGCATGCATTCAAAAGGTAGACAATGAATAATGAAGACCATAGAAGGATTGACGCCCTTGAATCGTGGTGCTGCCAAAGAATGTTGAAAGTACAACAGATTGCCAAAAGAGCAGACAGACCTGTCTTGGAAGAAGTACAACCAGAATAATTCTTAGAAGTCTGGCTGGTGAGACTATGTCTCCCATCCTTTGGGCCCGTCATCTGGAGGGATCCGGCTCTAGAGAAGGACATCATGCTCGGTGGAACAGACGGCCAGGGAAAACGAGGCAGCCCCTCAGTGAGACAGACTGACCTAGTGACACCACAGGGGGTTCAAGAGTGACAACAGTTGTGAGGATGGTTTGGGATAGGGCAGTGTTTCCTTGTGCAGCACATAGAATCACTGCAAGTCAGAATTGACTGTTTGGTACCTAATAATAACAAAACACAATTTTGTTCTCCTGCCAAGTGCCGTCGAGTCGGATTGTTCTCCTAGGAGAAAAAAAAACAGTTATTAAAAATTCACTGATCTTGTATGAGGGTACGTCAAACAGTATTGCTCAAAATCATAAAAGCCTTTATTTAAAAAAAAATACATCGAAATGTGAAACTGTTTTTTCTTTGTAGATCTATGCACTTCTGGAGGTGATATTCCCATCTCTTTTTACCTTCTCTGTAGAATTCTGTGCTCTTTGATTTATAGCACCTCAAAATGGAAGTTTTGGCGTCCTCAAGGAACGGCAATCATGTTCTTTTCCGACTCGACAGCACTTGGCTGGCTTGGCTGAGTTTGGAAAACAAAAAGAAGTCTGAAGCGGCAAGATCAGAGATGTGGGGTGAATGAGGCACGAACAAGCATGAACAAGTGCATTATCCTGATCGGAAATAATAACAATAATTCCTTGTTCTTAGCAATGCACTAGTTGCATCAATTGTCCTTGACATCCCTTGAAAGCATGGTCCCCAAACTCTCACCCCAGCTACTCTGACCTTGCAATATTGGGTTAAGATTGGAAGAGTATTCAGGTTATGTGGAAGTCCAGTTAAATAAATCTTCTTTCTAATGTGTGCTGTCACTGATTTCACCAAACCAATTTTTTATCAACTATCAAATCTATAACCAGCCCTCTTCCTCTTCTCTCCCCTCCCATTGCTAAGACAGTCTTCAGCGGTATCTGGGGTCTTGAAAGCTAGCAAGCTGCCATCTGAAGCACACCAAATGGTTCCAACTCAGCAAGAACTGATAACTACCAAAGATGAAAATGACATGGGGGAAAGAGAACCCAGAAGACAGAAAGATTCACATGAATCAGTGACTACATCAGCATGTAACCAGAAGAATACCACCAGTGACAGCCATGATGGGGCTCACAAAGTTGAGTCTCAGTAGCAACACAAAAATAAAAAGGGGTACACCCCGAGAACGCCACTAAAAGACTACAACTGATGGTCTGAAGGCCTTGGGTTTCCCCTGGGAACATGGCCTCTAGACCTGATGCTGCCCCTGTCCATAAATCATTACAGAGGTCAACTCCTTGAACACGAATAGATTGGACTCGGGGACACAGAGTGACCATATCGTGTGTGCACTTTATGGTTCTATGTATCTATAGGATGTCATACTATTGGTCTCTGACTAGAGGGAAGTGGAGAGGATGGAGAAGAGAGGACAGGAGATTTTTAAGAGGATATGACATATATAGAATAGAAAGGAGGAGTGCGCTGTCACTGGGCAAGGAGAGCAGCAGGAGCTACACACACGCACGCATGCAAATTTAAACTGGATGGTACACTTTCACTCAATGACAGTAAGTAAATAAAATAAAATAAAATAATAATAATTCTGTGTTCTTTTTCTCACCAGTATCTTTCAATTTCCTTACAACATCTTAATAAGCTCCATGATCATCCAGTGTCTTTCAAAAAAAGTCTATTGAGATTATCCCTTTGTAATCCAAAAAAACCATGGCTGCAGCCTTCTGAGCAGTCCTTCTCTTGGTTCTTCACTGCCTTCTTCCCAACCTTTGGTAAAATGCTTGACTCATCTGAAAATTGTTGTTTCATGTGGAGCAGCATTCCCACAAACTTGTTACAAAGCTTCAATAAGCTAGATGTTAGCTCAAATCTTAAAATCTTTTTTTTTCCCCATGGCACAAAAAAAAAAAAATACTCTTTTTTTCATGAAGGCACATTGGTAAGACTAAGTCAAGTGTTTCACTGAGGGAACTTGTCTGCAGCCACCCACTGGTCGCAGAAACATTTTGTTTGGAATAAACCTGGTGTGTATGAACTGGAACCCTAGTAGTGATACTTTTTGACTTACCCTCATATTTTATATTTTGATCACATTTTAAAACTAAAATGAAAAGTGAAAACTGTGTTTTATAATTAGGGGATGTGGCAGGCTATAAGAAATTTCTTATACTAATATATTTTTTTCAGCGCTGTCTTAGTCATCTAGTGCTGTTATAGCAAATACCACAAGTGGATAGCTTTAACAAAGAGTAGTTGATTTCTATACAGTAAACTAGGCTTACAGTCCAAATTCAGGCCATCAGCTCTATGAGAAGGCTTTTTCAGACATCCTTCTTCCTGAGACTTAGAGCTCTTCTGCAGAGTGAACCAAAATCCAAAGGATGTACTGTTCTCCCATCACTGCTTTCTTGATGACATCTTGTCCCACTGTCTGTCTGGTCACTTCGTTGACTTCTATCCCTAGAGGTTGTCTCAACACAGTCCAAGCTTGTAGATTGAGTCCCACTCACTAACACAACTGCCATTCATTCTCCTTCATAAACACCAGAGGCAGGATTCACAATATATGTGAAAAATCACACAATACCGGTAATCATAGACCAGCCAAATTGATACACACATTTTAGGGGGGAGATTGGAGGAAGGGGGACACAATTCATTCCATGAAAGGCATCAAAAAAATACATAGGGATTTTTGGCAAAAGATGATTTTTTAAATTTTTTAGTTATATATTGTTTTAGGACATCATCAACAACATGTCAACACTCTCTCTTCTCACCTTTGGACGCCCAAGTAATGGCTTTCCTGTCCCCTCTTCCTTCTAGTCTTCGCCTCTGGCCTAGTGTGCTGCTTTAGTCTTATTTTGTTTTATGGGCCTAATTTTTGGTTGAAGAGTAAACCTTAGGAGTGACTTCATTCCTGGACTAAAAGGGTGTCCAGGGGCTATACTCTTGGGGTTTCTCCAGTCTCTGTCAGGCCAGTAAGTCTGGCTTTTTTTTTTGAGTTAGAATTTTGTTCTACATTTTCTTCTGGCTTTCTCCAGGACCCTCTATTTTGACTCCTATCAGAGCAATCAGTGGTGGTAGCCAGGTACCATCTAGTTGTGCTGGACTCAGTCTGGTTGAAGTTGTAGAAATTGTGATACATTAGTCTTTTGGATTAATCTTTCCCATAAAAGGTAAATTTTTGGAGGCTGGTGGTCTGAAAACTGCATATCATGGAGTGTTAATTGTATCTCACTTTCCAGGTTCCCTTCAATCATCCCCAAACATTAGATAACACGTATTGTTGAACCATGCACTGTCTCATTATATAACGGTCTGCACTTGGGCTTGCTCTTTCTTTCTTTCAATGTTAAAACCATTTCTGAAACATCTATCTTCTCTTCCTCTTTTGAAATTAAAAATAAGTCTGGATGACTCCTGTAACATAGAGAAAGAGTCAGCATTAAGTAGTGGAAAAAGAATAAACTTAGAATTTGGAAGCTTGGCTTCTAGTTCTGGCATTACACCTCAACATTTCTTTGGACACTTCAGTCTTTCTTAGTGTCAGTTTCCTTGTTTGTAAAATGTGGATGGTAATTTTTATTCCACTTACCTCACTAGTTGTTGTGAACAAGTGAGGTAAATGGGAAAGCTCTATGAAAACTATTACATAAATATAGGGTGTTATTATTACTATTGCCATTATTACCGGAGCAATCAGCAACATCATGATCAATGGGGAAGAAATCAAAGTTGTCAAGGATTTCATTTTACTTGGATTCATAGTCAACGCCGATGGAAGTAGCCGTAAAGAAATCAAATAACACATTGCATTAGGCAAATCTACTACAAAAGACCTATTTAAAGTGTTAAAAAGCCAAAATGTCACTTTGAGTACTAAGGTTTACCTGACCCATGCCATGGTATTTTCAATGACCTCATATGTGTACAAAAGCTGGACAATGAATAAAGAAGACCTAAAAAGAATTGATGCCTTAGAATTAAGGTGTTGACAAAGAATACAGAATATACCATGGACTGCCAGAAGAACGAGCAAATCTGTCTTGAAAGAAGTACAGTCAGAATGCTCCTTA
Source organism: Heterohyrax brucei (assembly GCA_028571685.1). NCBI lineage: Eukaryota > Metazoa > Chordata > Mammalia > Hyracoidea > Procaviidae > Heterohyrax > Heterohyrax brucei. The sequence goes on from CM053146.1 coordinate 96,631,267, forward strand.
GAAGCAAGAATGAAGATACTTTGTCTCATATATTTTGTACACTTTGTCAAGACATTGTCCTTGGTAAAATAGAGAACTTCACTAAACAAGACAAAGGTACACAGCAAAATGAGCAAAATGGATGACTCAGTGGCTGCTAAAAAGGTCTCGGGCACATCAGTGTGAGGACGGTACCGGGCCGGGTAATGCTCTGTTCTGTTGTACATTGGGTTGCTGTGAATCAGAACTATACCTAATGGCAACTACTGCTACAGATTTATTGAGACTAGATAACTAAGGTAATATCTTTGTCCCTGGCTCGGTCCCTTGACCTACACTTAATTTATTTGTTATTGGACCTGGAACCTTCTTGAATTTATCCAGTTTGGTAAATAAAAAAATATTTAAAACTTTGGAAACTGAGAAAGGCTTCTTCTGTGAGTGAAAAGTGTTTCTGTTACAACCTCCTGTTTTAGATGGCTGTAGAAGTCAAGAAAAAAAGAAAAAGAAAAAGTCAGAGAAGGACATCTCTTACAAAGTCTGAATTATAGGCAATTTCAGTGTATTTAAATTTACTTGACTAAAGGAGAAGGGTTATCCCTTGCACATGGGCTGTAAGAGGCACCCAAGGCCATTTGTTGAAAGATACTGGCTCTAGCACAGTTACTTCTAAGTGACATCGAGCTTTTTTTCCCCAGGACCTTACGATTTGGCTCCCACAGCTACTTGACAGCACTCTAACAGGCTCTCCCTTCTCAAGCTGCAGCCCTGCTTCCCACCCTCCTTTGTTTGCCTCTAACTGCCAAGGCTTTGAGGTTTCCAAAAGGCAAACACAGCCTAATCCTTCTCCCAGTGGCTGCTTTTGAGTGACTCATATCATTTGTTTCATTTACTGGGTTTGGACACACAAGGTTAAAGAAAACTTATGGGAAGGCTTCCTGGAGTGTTTCAAGTGAGCTGACTCATGGGCCTTAGGTCACGCTGACCATTTGGAGTCATCAGAACTTTCTTAATGTACCCCCAATTTCTGACCAGTTACCAGAAGCTTTCTCAGAGAAACTGTACAGGCCCAGCCCCCATCCACAGTTCAAGAATTAGAGAAGAAGTACCCTGAGTACCACGTAGCTTTGTGCACCAGGCAGGAGTTTGGTCCAGCTATCCTATTATCTTGGGGATTTCCTAAATTAGGGAAGAAGATTTATATCATGAAGTAGAATACAGCCAAGCCAAGTGCCGTCGAGTCTAGCCCTTTTTTCTCAATGGCTTACATGTTACGAACTTCTTGTTGTTTTAGATTTCATGTGCTTCTCCATCCAAATTGTGTTTTCAAAGCTAACATCCAGTGACCCCTGAATGTGTTCAGAGAAGAGTGGTGACAATTGTATGCAGAAAAGTGGCAATAAGAAGAAAGGAGGGATGCAGAAACTGTTGACCAGAATATTCTGAATACTAGTAGGCATGATTTTCCCTTTCTTCCTCAGGAAGGTATGATAGTATTCTCAGCCAGGAGTGAAATAGCTTAAAACTATGACAGCCAGCATTCCCTGCGAAAGGTTTTCAATTCGTCACATTTACCTTAGCAGCAGCATTTCTACACTAATCTGGACTTCCGTTAGTTCATACCATAGACTGTTGGCAAAACACAAAAATCTGTCAAGCTACTTGTATTAATGAGTATGCAGTCTGTAGCACAGCGAATTACTTCATATGACCGTTTTAGTCATTGCTTTGTAATTCCTACCAAATGACTGGATGAAACTATTCCAATGAGATGCTTGTAGCCCACAAAGGGGATTGGATAGTTTGCTAATAATGTAAATAAATACATGATAGCCTTGTGATACCACATAAGTAACGTATACAGAATCCTAAGGAGGGGATTAGTTGGTTTTGCCATCTCCCTAGCCTTACAGCTGATCCATCTCAGCTGTAAAGAGGAAAGGATTTTAACACCACCAAGAAAGAAAAGCCAGGAGTGGAGTACATCCTTTAGACCTGGGATCCCTGCACTGAGAAGCTCCTGGAACCACAAGACCACAGTGATGCTGAAGACAGTGAGAAGCAACAACAGAGAAATGGTCACAGCAGAGGGAAGAAATGGGCAGCAGACCAGCAGGAGACAGGGCGATGAGTTTCTCAGCTCATGGAAAAACAAAGCAAAGTGCCTTCAGGCGGGAGCCTTCTGGTGAGTAGCGTATCTCCAGGCATTTGGTGGAGCTCGGGTTGCCAACCCATTGAGCTAGAGATGAGCTGTACACCTTTGGACCAAGGCAGAATAGGGTGCTTTGAGACACTCCTCAGCAAAACTGAAAGAGGTTTGCTATATCTGCCCAAGCAGGGCTGAGACCAAAGAGGCTATGGGATCAAAGAAAGGCACACTTGTGGGCACAGCTGAGAAGAAACATCTTGATCCAAGAACTGGAAGCTGAGCATTTCTTAACCTAAATTGTAACCTGTTACTTCCCCAATAGAGCCCATAATGCTGAGTATTGTCTGGGAGCTGTGTGTGGCCACTGCAGTGATTTAACAAACTTAGCCTAGAAGTAGAGTGACATGGGATGGACAGTTGGTCTGAGAACCGGGGACAAGGATTGACTAGAGGAGATTTGTCTGATCTTTGCTGCACAAGAATCAGTCTTAGACTGTCATTCCTGGTTCTTCTACCCCCATGTGAAGTTAAAAGAGGTCAAACACTGGCCTCACATGCCATTTGTATCAACTTACATGTCAATTGAATGTTTTATAAACATATTTTTGATTTGATAATCTTTCAAAATATTAGACCTATTTTTCTTGTCTCAGTTGTAGTATCTTTTTCATTATTCCATAATATATTGTCTTGGTGTATGTCTGGCCTTTACAAACAGTAAAATGTTCCTAAATGCTTTGATTATAAATAGCATCTTGGCTTTCAAATGCTCTTACTTATGATAAAGTAAGAAAATAATCTCATGTGGCCCTAAAGTCAGTGCTCGAGACTATAAACGTTCACTTCCTACTCTGATTTTTCTTTGGTTGACTTTTACTCATCTTTCAGACCTCAAATGAAATGAATGCTTTTCTTTATGAAGAACTTCCTCTAAATCCTAGGACTGCCAAATGTTTTCTAGTTATGTGCTCTTCTAGCTCACAGTAGTGTATCTTTAAGTCACATTATATAGTTCATATTAGATATAATTTGCACAATTTTTTGTGTTTTTTTTTTTAGGTTTAGTTGCTTCACTTCTAGACCTTAACCTCCATGAAGGCAGGTTTCATGCTTGCCTTGAACACTGCTGAATTCCCTTTGTTTCATAGAATACTCGAGCACCTAAGAGTAGCTCAAAAATATTTTTGTATGAATGAAGAATGAACAAACACCTCTCTAATACACAATTGCTAGCAAACCTAAAATCTGTAATCTGATGAATTTAGGAAAAAATTCAGAAACATTTTTTTCCTGTTAGTTGGCCATATGTAGATGCTAAGAAGGCAGGAAAGTTGGCTTGTCTTGTTATCAAAGGTTGCATCCAAACTTTTCAGGCTAATTGCAGCATCAGAGATTGTGAGAAGGTGTTCATCTTCTACCCCTCTGACACACTTCAATGGACCACTTTCCAGCTTTAAATCAAATACATTTAGAATCCATCCCTAAGACGTGGGTGGTACTCTCAGCTCTACAGTCTGTTCTCTTCTTGTTTCTTATTTACAGAATGGAAAAGCAGAGTTCTAGAAATGCCCCTTCTTTTTAGAGACTGTCCACAATTGCCTTCAAATCTAAAGGGTGGAACCTTTCTTTCTCTCTCTCACTATCTCACTTAAAGAGATTGCCAACAACTACAGTTTTTTCAGGCCCCACTGTGCATGTTATGAATTTGCCACTCCTTCTGTTTACTCAACTGCACTGAGGCAGCCATCAACTGAGTCTTAGCTCTACTTGCTTGCCAAACATTGTGAAATGACCAAATGAGAAGAAAAAAGAAAGCCGAAGCATGGATACCAAAGACAGAAAATTCTTTGAGCCGTCTTACTAGCCAGTGAAGAACCATTTTGATGACACGTGTCCTTTGATATAACAGAAACAGACTAAAACAAATCTTTCTCCTGATTTCTCAGTTAAGAAACCACTGCTTTTTGTATACCCTCAAAGAAATGCTTTTACCTACCTCTTTTCTAATAAATGGAGAAGAGAGGCTTAAAAATCTCAGTGATTATCACGCAGTCTTCCAATTTTGGGTAAAATTAAAACTTTGTCTTTATTTTTCTTCCAAACAAATTAGGTAAATAAGGGTAGTTTGTTTATTCCAAGTGTCACGTCAGTTTTTGAATATACAGGTTAGAATTACACATATAGCACATTATGGGCATTCAACTCATGTTAACCACCAAATCAGTGTAACCACTATAGTCTCTTATACATGCTTCATTTAAACATTTAGGGCTTAGCTGTTGATTTGAAATATATGTTAAACTTTTGTTTCCCTTCAACATAATGCTTGTGCTATCAAACCAAACACGTGGCAGAACTTGAAGGACTGATGCCAAACATATGGTGTCCACAACCAGTCAGCATAAATTTTGGAAAGCTAATTGCAGAAAGAAGCCAGCAAGAGAAGGGCGGGGGGAGCTTAATAACACACATGTGCCGGTTGAGGATGTCCTGATAGAGTAACTGCTCTAGGGCCTGCAAATATCTTTGTCATGCAGAAGAGGCAATTTTTAACATTGCAAGAACAGCAAGATTAAACAGTCTTTTGAAAGTTTTATGTATTTTTAAAAATTAAAAAAAAAAAAAATGAACCACTGCCATCTAGTCGAGCCCAGCTCAGGGTGAGCCCATGTAACAGTGTGAAACTGCCCCATGAGGTTTCCAGCGCTACAGTCTTTAGGGATATAGATCACCAGGTCTTTCTCCCATGATGCTCTGATCGGTTTAAACCACTCACCTTTCAGCTGGCAGCCAAGCTCTTAACCATCGCGCCCCCAGGGCTCCATGTTTGTTTTTTATTAAATTACAAAATTAAAAATGTAAGTTTTACAACTTAATTAAACAATAAGATAACTTTCCAAAAACTGTATGCACTTTAGAAGTCCCTACTCTAGTACCTCTAAACTGTACACCTTGTTCATTTTTAGCCTGAAGTTAACAGAATTATAGGCCCAATAATTGTTCTTGATTTAAATATACCCTAATTTCAGCCATCAAGGCAGCAAACATCTAATATTTGGCTAATGCTCCTTTTCCTTTAAGTATGAATCATAGAGTAATAGAGTTTTTCAGCTCAAAGAATACCAGAGATCACTTAGTTTAAATGTTTCATGTGTCCATAGGAAACTGGGATCCATAATAATTACATGACTTGTTCAAACTGCACAGTTTCAAAGTGGCAAAGCCAGATCTGAATCTGTGATTTCATTAACATATCTCATTGGTCTTCTCATATCTTATGCTGACATACAAAATATCCTATAACAGAAATTTGGATACCCTCTTCACTGAAATGATTATTTCCTCACCCCAAAATTGAATGTGATATTGGTGTTTTGTGGGTCTATCTCTAGTGTCTTCTCTCTATAGAACTCATCGTGTCCTTTGTACAACGCTGGCCATTCCATGTTCTGCAGTATCCCCAAGACACAGCCCCTAGTAAGCCAGGACCGGTCTCAGAGTTTCTGTTCCTGCTTAACTCTTTGAAACCATTATTCCTGATCTCGTTGCAAATTTATAACCTAAGTGGATTTAGATTGGTTCTGGAATGTAAATATAAAAAGTGGAATAAGTTACTCTACAAGTTACCTCACTTGAGTGATAAATATAAAGAACGTGTTAGCAATTTCTAATTGTCTAGATTCATGTTTCTAAACAATTAACCAGGAACATAGTAAGACTTTGTTTTGTTTTCTGAGGAATAAATATGAATTCCAGAAACCCTGTGTAATAATTTCGTTTGTGGAGGCCTGGTAGTGCAGTGGTTAAGAGCTTAGGCTGCCAGCCAAAAGGCCAGTAGTTTGAATCCACCAGAAGCTCACTGGATACTCTACGGGGCCGTTCTAGCCCTTAGGTTTGCTATGAGACAGAATCAGCCTGATGGCAATGGGGTTGGTTTTGTTTTTTGTTTTTGTATTAGTTATCAGTTACTGTACAGCAAACTATCCTGAAGCTTAATTTTGAGAGCAATGACAAATCATTTGCTCACAGTAATGAAAATTAACCCAGGCTCATTGGGGACAGCAATTCTATGCCCACGTGGTGTTAGGGAGGCAAATTGACTGGGATTGAAAGCTCTAAGATGGCTTTACTAACATGTCCAGCCCCACAGCTAGGTGGCTGGGGGTGGCTGGGGCTGGGATGAGATGGATGAGTCTTTTCTTAGGTGGGGATGTTGTCTGGGCTCATTCGTAGCTCTGTCTGGAACCTCAGTTTTCCCCTACGTGGTCTCTCTCTTCACGTGTTTACCCTGGGTTTCTTTAGGTCACAGCTAGCTTCCAGGTGACTGAAAACAGAAGCTGCTAAGTCTATGGAGTCCTAGGGCTTGAGCTGGCAAAGGGCTGCCATAACTACATTCTACTGATCAAGCCAAGCCAAGTGCCATCGAGTCAGAGCAAAGCAAGTCAAAAGGCTATCCAAATTATAAGGCTGGATGATGTAAAGACTTTGTCTTGAAGTGAGAAGTAGCGTATGAGTTTAGGAAAGAGAAGAACTGTTAGAGAATATTTTTCAGACAATCATTTGTTTAAATTAATGACATATTTACGCAAAAGTAGTAAGAGTGAGAGTGATTCTGTCTTGAACTACCAATCTTTGACTAAGATGAAAATCATACTCAAAAACAGCACACACAGTAACAATTGTTTTATTAGTGTAGGTCCTTTTCTCTTTTGGTCATTGGATATGTGTCAACTTTTGCTCTACTTTCACATTTCATATTGATTCACACAAGTACTTGTAGAATTCTTGGACTGAGGCTAACCTGGTAACCATCTGCATAGACAAAACTGCTCAGTATTTACTCTTTAAAACTCAAGTGTCAGATGTATAGACACCAAAAATTGATAGACGTTATTAGGAGTATAGGGAGGAATAAAAGGGATTTTTGGTTTAAGGGGCCATGAGTTTACATTAATGGTGTTGGAGTACTTTGGGAAAGGATAGCAAGAAAGCTTACACACTTGAAAAACACAACCAACGTCACTAAACTACACATGCAGCTATTGTTGAACAGGAAACTCTGGTGACATAGAGGCTAAGTGCTATTGCTGCTAACCAAAAGTCTAGCAATTCAAATCTACCAGATGGTCCTTGGGAACTCTGTGGGGCAGTTTTCCTCTGACCTAAATGGTCATTATATGTCAGACTCAACTTGATGGCAGCAGGTTTGGTTTCTTGCTTTTTATTGTTTACCTGATATATGTTTTCTATGTATACTTCTATTATAATAAGCAAAAATAATTTCAGAACCCTACAAAATGTATCTTCTTTTTTAACTAGAGTATAATCACCAAATGGAAACCCTGGTGGTGTAGTGGTTAAGTGTTATGTCTACTAATCAAACAGTCAACAGTTAAAACCTGCCAGGTGCTCCTTGGAAACTCTGTGAGGTAGTTCTACTTTGACCCTTGGGGTCGCTGTCAGTGACAATTGACACAACAGTGATGGCTGGTTAACCTAATCATCTAAACACTTACTGGTTGACTATTCTTTGTTTCTAGGGCAGAAATCCGTCACCTATAACATGTAACCTTCATGTAAACTTGCTCTACCACTTTGTTCTGCAAAATGATGATGAATCTTGACTTCACAATATTTTTGAGTAGTTGCAGATACCTCCTGCAAAATGAACTTAAAGGAAAAGATTGACTAGGCCCCTTGGACTTTAATTTCAAAGATGGGAGAAGGAAAAAGGAGAGTTTTGGATTTTAATCTGAAAACCCACACCCTCCTTCCAATTTTCATTTCCTAAGACTGTTTCCTTTCTTCCTTTATAAACCTGCCTCTACTTCTCTTTCCACTGTTCATATACTTGCTGGGAGTTTGCTGTTTAGCTTTTTTCATACTTATTGTGTATATAAATTTGTTAAATTTATATACCGAGGACATTTAACATATAAAACAAATATATTTAATTTATATACTGAACAACACTTTATTCAAGCAAACTAAAGAACTGGTGATGGCTTCACTGAAGAAAAAGGTGAGGAAGGATGTTCCAGGCTGAGGGAAAAATGTGAACAAAAGTATGAGTCAGGAAAGAATAGATGTTCAGGGCATGATGAGTAGTTTCATATTATTAAGCAAGCTTAACCTTACAGCTTGAAGATCAGAAGTAACTATCTTTTGCTTCACCTGGGCAGTGTTTTAAAATGTTTAATTATCAATATTTAATAATCAGAAGATTTCATATCACACTTCAGATTCCTGGTTTGTCTTGGAAACCTGGTATGGAAACTCTGAGCTTCTCTTTCAGCATGGCAACATAAATTAATCAAGCTCGGCTAAGTAGTGTAATAAACAGCCACAAAATTTCAGTAACTTAATAGAATAAATATTTATCTCTCCCCAAAGCAGTAGTTCAACAAAGGTATTCCCAATCCAGTGCCTTTTCTGGACAGCTTTTCTCCAAGTGATATATCAAGGACACAAGTTTCTTTGGTCTAATAACAACACTTCCCCTAGGTTCTTGAAATTCTGTACAGTCAACAGAGACAAGAGGAGAAAGAATCAAAAAATAGACACAAGTAGCTTTTATGGTCCAGTCCTAACATGATGTTTGTCAGTTCCACTCAGGTTTTCTGAGCCAGAAGTCAGTCACATCCATCACCTAATGGCAATAAAAGCTGGGGAATATGTAACATCTGTGTACTCAGGAGGGAAGGAAAATGTGTCATGAACAATGAGCCAGTTTCTGCCATATGACTGCTGGCTAGAGGAACGTTGTCTCTGCTCTCTTTTACCAGGGTGTGTACCCACTTTTTCACCATAGCCTGCTCCCAACCTGCTGAACTCATCTGGGCTGCCTGTCTAGCCACTGAAGGCATTGAGCATGTAATTCTCAGGATAGGAAATGGAAAATGAAATGTCTGGAAGTATTGAAAAAGGCACTCTTTGGAAAGGAAAAGTATTTAATACGCCTTGCGTTTAACAGAAATTTTATAATGATGCAACTTGACGGCACTTGGCTTTTTTTTTTAGGTAAAACACAACTTTCTCTTTTTCTCTTTTCAGTCAATGAACTATATAAAGCTGTACCAGGAAAAGCAATTATCGGGTCTTTCATTCAACTACTGAATATTTCATGACTTTCAAAATTGCTTTTTCTGTACTTGTGAATGAAATGAAACATTTGTGGCATTTTTATGGTGCCAATATTTTTCTTATTATAGGAGGATTCTGATTTGTGGACTGTGATTTTTGAACGATAGAGAAAGGTGAAGCACAGGTTCTGCCCACCTCACGGCAGATTCAAGTTACAGTGAGCTGGTCTCATGACCATTAGTGTACCTGGAACATAGCGGCTTCCTCAGAGACACTTACAAGAAAACATAGAAGATATGGGAAAAAACAAACAGACAAGCAAACAAAGCTGCAGAGTTATGTGAATGTACTCCAAGCATTTGATCAGAAGGTTACCACAGAGATATCAGTGGAAAAGCTCATATGGCAAGAACATTAATTTAGAACCCGATATCACCTATGTGGAAACCTTGGTGTTTGTTATAAGTGGTTAAGAGCTAGGGCCACTAAAAGGTCAGCAGTTCAGATCCACATGTGTTCATTGGAAATCACGTGGGACAGTTCTACTGTATACTATAGGGATATTTTGAGTCAGAAGCAACTCACAGCAGGGAGTTTATTGCCTATGTGGAATAACTCATAGATCACAAAAAAAGGGGAATTGACAAATAAGGATTTACTGGAAAGAAATAATAAGGGAGAAGGAGGAAAAAATGTCAAAAAATTTCACACTGAAAAGATTGTTGTTGTCTCCCATGGAGTCTATTCTCATTCACAGCAACCCTGTGAGTGAAAGGATTAGCTGGAGAGTTTTCTAAACTAGATCAGGAGCTTCAGTTGCTTGGAAATATGGATTCAAAGGCTGATCACTTTTCTCAAGTCCATAGGCAGATTCAAGATGCAATGAGATATTGCGGCCAAATATATGGAGAAAAAATGAAAAGAACCATAAAGAAAACTCATACTAATATATTAGCTAGAAACTCCATCCCCATTCCCAGGAATAATCCAGATGACCTGGAACCTTCAACAAGTAAGGTCATTACTGGAACTAACAAAATGCCAAAGTCATGCAACTCTTCTACATTACTGAATTGAACTTTTAAAATTTGTATTTTTTTCTTGTACTTTTGTATGTATCGAAATATATCTGTAACTTTATATGTAATGTTTCCAGCCCCTCCCCGCCAAAACAAAGATTTGATTTACAAAGATACCAATAATCAAGTCAGCCAAGTGCCATCAAGTCGGATCTGACTCATGATAATCAAAGGCAATAATAAAAAAAAAAAATCTGGTAACTGATTGATGTCAGAACTCACTTACAGTGGAGTCTTAGGAATGGGACCCCATCACAAGCCGGGGACTAGTTGTTTGACACCACTGTCTTTAACCTGTTAATTCCTTGATTTCTCAGACCAAGTTTGAAAATGTTAGGATCAAACTAGTATCTTTTAAAAACAATCACTTTCATTTGCATGCATGATTATTTACAAATTGCACCTCTTTTAAGCCAGGGGACCGCTTAGCCATTATCGCTGTAATTTTTCTTTGTATTCGCTAAATGGAAATGAATATGTAGTGAATATTCCCATGGAATTTTAGGGTGGTGGGAACTTGGGCCCTCTTAAATCTAACCACGTTTTACATGAAGTTTCTGAGATTGCAAGCAGTAAACTGGTTTGTTCAAGTACTCCAAGCCATTTAATTTCCAGGGAATTCCTAGGGGTTTTTTTTGCAGCATAGACCCTTGACTTATCTCCATACTATCACTGAATTCTACTAGAAACGTATCTTTGTGGTGGTGGCTTAAAGACATTATGACCATAATCAGCAAGGAGAACAGAGACTTAAGATAGAATACTGGCAGACGTAGCTTAGAACGTACAGCATGAAACTGAATTTAGAAACGGTATTAAGTAATTATTAAAATGTATATATTTTTTATTGTTCTTTAGGTGAAAGTTTACAGTCCGAGTCAATTTGCCATATAAAAGGCCCCTGACTTACCTCTATGCCCCTCTACCTGCTCTCTCTAACTTGCGATAGCATACTTCTCCAGGAAGGGTCTTATGGGACTCTGTTTCTTGAACTAAACTACGGGAACATGTTCCCTGAAGACAATTTTTAATTTCACAGAGTCTCCCAATAGGCATAAAGCAACAGGAACCTATTATTGTGTCTTTATTTTTTCAGGAGTGAATTATTCTATTCAAATACTAATACTCTCGAGTCGGATTCGACTCGACGGCACTTGGCTTGGCTCACACTTTGGTCCATGTCTGTCAACACACTGCTAACACCCTTATCCCAGGAAGAGGGAACATGAATAGTCATGCCTTCAGTTCTGGATTAGCAGCAGTTTCCTCAGTGATACTTTTGTTCTTTGCCTATAAAAGAAAGTACTTTTCCTGGATTCTGATCTCCTGTTGCTTGGATGAATTATCCCGGACTCTTTATTTCCTGCAACAGGAGCCCTGGTGGCTCAGTGGTTAATAGCTATAGTTGTTAACCAAAAGGTCAGCAGTTTGAATCCACTGACTGCTCCTTAGAAGTCCTATGAGGCAGGTCTACTCTGTCCTATATGGTTGCTATGAATTGTAAGTGACTTCACTGCAAATGTTTGTTTGTTTTGGTTCTGTCTCCTTCACTGTGGAGAACAGAATTTTATTCTGTGGGAATCAGATTTTTAGCGAGGATCCGTGGAGTTGAGTTGACCCATCCAGAACATTGCCCTGAGAACTTTTGAAACTTGAGCCTTGAGAAAACTGATTTCCTAAAGTCACCTTTATATAAAACAATAGCCTAGTAAGCAGCTTAGTAAAGACCATTTTTTCCTTAGGCAATGGGTTTGTTTTAGTCATCTAGTGCTGCTATAACAGAGATACCATAAGAGGATGGGTTTTTAAAAAGAAACTTATTCTTCCACACTTCAGTGGGCTACATGTTCAAATTCAGGGCATCAGCTCCAGGAGAAGTCTTTCTCTGTTGGCTCTGGAGGAAGGTTGCTGGCTTGGGTCTTCCCTGGACTGGGAGCTTCTGAGGCACAGGGACCCTAGCCCAAGGACACACTCTGCTCCTTTATTAACAGTATGAGGTCCCCTGCTCTCTGCTTACTCCCCTTTCCTTTACATCCCACGATATTGCCTCAACACACAATATCATCTCATACCTTGAGTGCTAACCTCACAAACACAGCTGCTGCCCATTCTCATTGACATCCTAAAGGAAGGCTTTACAGCACATGAGAACATCAGACAATACTAGGAATTATGGCCTATCCAAATTGCTACCTACATTTTTTGGGGGGACACAATTCAATCTGCTACAGGGCTCTGTTGAAGAACTGTCTTTGGGCAGGAATCATCTTTGTGCAAGTCGGTTCTGAGAAGCAGAATCCAGATCAGACTAGGAGCTATATTTTGGGTTAGTTTTTAACGTGTTTAAGTATTATTCTAGTCCCATCTCCATGGCAGAGCTGTATTTTAGGGTAATTTTTTTATATAAGTGCTATTCTAGTCCGATCTCCATGGCAATGTTCATACCTTGGTGTACAAGAATTTATGCAAGTTCTTTAATATTTGGAATATTTCTGAATCCCTAGCTGACATGCTGATTTGCAAACCACATATTAAATAAACTTCAGTGAATTTCCATTATTGGCTTAATCAATTTTCATTTAACAACTGGGATAGTAATTCTGTCTTACTGTCTCTGTCTAATCTTCTTGTTATATAGTCCACATCCTGGTCCTGGACATTGCTGATCTCATCTCTTCCAATCATACTAATCCTCCTATGATTGACTTCCTTTCCCTTAAACCCATCAGCCCATTGCAGCAGAGTTGATTCTGACTCATAGTGACCCTATAGGGCACAGTAGAACTGGCCTATAGAGTCTTCAAGGCTGCAATCTTTATGGAAGCAAAACACCGCATCTTTCTCCCACAGAGTATCTGGTAGGCTTGAACTGCCAGCCTTTTGGTAAACAGCCAAGGCTCCTTTCCTTTCACTTAACCTTTCTCATGGAATTTATTCTGACTCATAGTGATAGAGTTAATAGCTGTAGAAAAATTCTTAGCTAGCTCCTTTCCTAATGCTAAAATCTCTTCCACCCCCTCAGGAATGTTAACACATAAGAAAGTTGTAATTTCCCTTCTGACTGGTGCTCATAAAATTTTTGAGATCATTTTCCCAGGCTGTTCTTGAACACTGACCCAACACAGTGACACCAGTTTGCAGCCTAGGATGCAGATAAGCAGCACAGTTCCTGAGAAAAGACAAGACTCCTGACATTAAGGGCAACTGGTCTTGAAACAAACTACACTTCTCCATCAAGCTCTCCTCCTCTGAAGACTCACATGCCTAACCCCCCTTCTTCCCTAAACCCCTTTATAAAACTTGCAAGCCTAAACTAAGATTCTAAGATGATTAGGGTGTTAACCCACTCTTCTCAGGTTGGCGGTAATCTGAATAAAGCAGTTTTAAGACTGTGTGTTGACTGAATAGTGACAGGCAGAATGCCGCTGCAATTGGGTTTTTCTGGGGGCAATAGCAATCCTATAGGGCAGAGCAGGATGCCCTATGGGGTTTCCAGGGAGCAACTGGTGGACTCAAACTGCCAACCTTGTTGGGTAACTGCCAAGATCTTAAACACTGTGCCACTAGGGCTCCTCTTTTCCCTCAGATGTGTTGTATTAATTGTTGTTTGTATGCTTCCAAACTGCACTAAACAGCCTGTAAACAGCTTTCATCATAGATCAAAGATGAAAATTATCTGGTCACTAAATACATGGCTCACAGTGACTTTTCATGTGTTCAGAAGTTAACCTGGTTCTAGGAAACAGCCTTGCCAGTTACAACTTCGTTGCTTAATTTTGTTTTTACACCAGAGAGTTGTAACAAATGATGCTTAGATAGCAAGCTCTTTCTGAGTTGAATTGATTTACCCTACACATCTTTTAAGAGCTATTTTCTGTGACTTTATACGCAGGTAGTCCCTAAGTTATGACGCAGTTCTGTTATAAAGGCTCTGCCCTAAGTCCGTTCTGACCTAATTTGAATAGCTCTTTTTTTTTAGTTTCCATTATTATTGCCTTTTATTATCAGTGTCTTTAGAAATTTTATCTTAATTTGTCTTTGGAGATTGGAAACAAACACATAAGCTTACAGATTCATTTCAACATTATATGTAGTACATAGCATGAACTATAAAATACATATATACTATATATATATATATGATTGTTTTAAGTGTCATTCCTCAGAACTCAAATATGTCACAGGCTGGGGACTATCTATGTCCATGAGACAGATAAGTAGTGGGCTATGTACTGAACAGGAAAACACAGCTGTGCAGTGAGAGGTCTAGTATTGGTCAGATCACCTCTGGGTTTCATTAACTTTAGCTTCCAAGAGCCTAGCTCACAGAACTGAACAGAATCTGTGCTTCAAGGTCTAACAAACTACTTGTGATGAAAACAGAAATGCATTTCAGCAAGAGAGGTAGATAAGGTTATGACGTTCCAGAGATCTAAAATTTGATTTAAAAAATATGTCAGACAAGCATCCACCAGATTGAATTCAGCACAATTAAATGGTACCCAGCTACCACCACTGGCTGCTCTGACAGGGATCACAATTGAGGATCCTGGACAGAGATGGAAAAAAAGGTAGAACAAAATTCAAACACACCAAAAAAAAAAAAAAAAAGAAAGAAAGAAAGAAAGAAAGAAAGAAACACAGATTTACTGGTCTTAACAGAAACTAGAGAAACTCCAAGAATATGAACCCTTTTAGCTCAGTAATGAAGTCACTCCTGAGGTTCACCTTTCAACAAAAGATTAGCTAGGTCCATAAAATGAAATGAGAATAAAGAAACATACCAGCCCAGTGACAATGACTAGAAGGCAGAAGGGGACAGGAAAGCTTGTGATGGAGAAACTAAGTTTGATAAGGGGAAAGTGTTGATATGTCATGTGGTTGATAACCAAAGTCACAAAGCAGTGTGTGTATTAATTGTTTAATGATAAGATAGTTCTGTAAACCTTCATCTAAAGTACAATAAACAAACAAAAAATAAAAATGCCATACAAGTCCAAGATAAACTTTAGACAGTCAGAAGTGCTTAGAAATCATGTACAAAGCTATTCTCCAAAAATTAAAAAAATAAAGTTTTACTAAAGGAGATTCATCATGAACCACATTCCAGCTCTTAACATGCCACAACATCTCTCCTTTCAAATCCCTACATTTGTTTTCCTTGTTGTTCCCTGTTGGGTGTCCTGGAAACACAGAATTCAGGCTGCTAACCCAAAGGTCAGTAATTCGAATCCACTAGCCACTCCTTGGAAACCCTATGGGGGGGTTCTACTCTGTCCTATAGGACCACTATGAGTTGGAATCGACTCAATGACATTGAATTTGGCTTTTTTGGTTTAATTTTCCCTTTAAATTCATTTATTGTTGTTACGTGTCACTGAGTTGATTCTGACTCATAGCAATCTGATAGGACCTGAGTTGAACTGTCCCATAGAGTTTCTTAGTCAATAAAACTTTATGGGATCAGATCAACAGCTCTTTCTCCCAAAGAACCTCTGGTGGGTTCAAACTCCTGACCCTCTGATTAGCAACTGAGAGCTTAACAGTTGTGCCACTAGTGCTGCTACTTATCATAAAGTCCTTGACTAATAATCCTAATATTTGAGCGATCTCTTTCTTTTAACTATTTCCTTTCTGATTATTCCTTTCTTGACCATGGGTCATGTTTTCTTCCATTTTCACATGCTGAGATTTTCTTACTGAGTGCCAGATAGCTCATATAAAAATCCAGTCGAGACTAAAGGAAATGATACTTATCTCCAGAAAGAAGCCTGCCTCTCTTTGTCAGACCTCTACGATGAGAACTGAATCACTGCTTTTAGCTGAACTGGGTCTGAGTTTCGTTGCAGCCTTCGTCTGATTCAGTTGACTGCCAGATTCAAATGTTCTGAGGGCAACGCTGGAACTTCATCACCAATATGGTCTGCAGTCCAAAGACTGATGAGGTTTCCAAGCTCTGCTGTTCTCCTGACTGAGCAGCTTGCTCTTTAATCAGAGGTCTCTGCTTGCTTTATGTCCTACAGCCGATTTTCTGAGTTGCTGAGGAATTTTCTTTATTTAGCATTCCTACCCTTGGCTTTAGGAAATCTCTTTTCAGCCTGCTGCCCTGTCTTTGTGAGGCAGCCAAAGCCTCTCTGCACTCTGGGAGGGCAGATTGTCTCAGATACATTGCAGTTCTTTCCCAGTCTAAGATGTCTGGGTTAAATCTGCAGGGCTGGAGGGTCTCCTACCCCTCCTGCAAAGGACTGGAGCCTGGCAGTTTCTTTTAACTCTCTCTTCCCACCAATACTTTTGCCTTCCATGAACTTCAGAGGGAAAGAAGGGGGGGTGATACAGTTTTCTCCATATCTCAGGCCCCACTGGAATTCAGCCTGTCAGGCTAGCCCACACACAATCGTGTGAAGTTAGGCTGGTTTCTCCACACCCGCATCTGTGGAGATTTCTCTTTCTCCTTTCCATGTTAGCAGTCATAAGAGATCTCTTTCTTCACACTTACGAAGGGCTTGTCACTTCCTAGACTTTGATTTGTTTAGGTGGTTTTATGTTTTCTGTTCCCTGAAGAGATTTAAAAAATCTGATGTATCTTTTCCAGAAAGTTTCAGCTGAGAGAATGAGCACAAGGGTCTTTTGCAACTTCCAACATCTGAACGGATAGTGAGAGTCTTACTATAAATTAAGAGGAAAAGAAACAGCTTCCAAAAAGTTTTGTGAGTATATATTAGGAGTTTTCCATTCTCTGAGTCTTTTAAATGGGCCTTGAGTTTCCAAGACAATAAGCAAACAGCAAGGTATCCAAGGCCTCATATTTTCTCATTTCAGGTACCTCTATAGACTCTCATAATTCAAGCAAAATTCTTAACATACCAAGGCAAGATATAAATAGGGACCTGTTCATAGCAAAGGAGGCCTTCAGCATTATATGGGCCATTGTACCCAATCTTCTGCAGCATTGTGACATATGTCTAGAAACCATACAGGTAAAGTCATATCTGTTTTCAGTGGAGTGAGAATTGAGTTGCTTCTTTTGGTGGCTGTGGTAAAAAACAGCCAGGACCAGTGTCGTAGTAAGAAGTAAAGCATGGAAGCATGTCAATTTTCTTGAGGAGGAAATCCCTTATATGCAAAAAAGAAAAAACTCGTAAAAGTACCTCACGACTGTTTCTATAATACCCACCTAAAATGTAGCGGTTCATGGACCAGAATCTTCCCATATGAAAGATTCCTTGCATTTTGGTATAAAATTGACTATTAAATGTCAGATGCTCCTCTGTAAACAATGAGACAAAGTTTATGTTGTATCTTTTGTATGGTGTGTATCCCAAATGTAGGACCCTTGGTTCATGTCTCGAATCACTGGTAAACCAAAATAGAACAGTCTTAAACAATGTTCACATAGTCTTACCCCTTGTAGTTCAGGTAACAGTGATAACAAATAGCACTTACAATGTTCTAGGAACTGCTCTAATTCCATATGTCACCAAAAAAAGAACAGACCAACCGCAAGAGTGGCAAAAACCGCATGAGGCTTGGTAAAACCATTATCTCCATTTTACAGACGACCAAACTGAGATAATCAAGTAACTGGCCTAAGCTACAAATAATGATTTGTTGTATCAAAAATTCATAGGAGAATAAAGGGAAATTCTGCTTTTATGCAATTGTAGTTTGGAGTCAACTAAATCCTTTTTCACTATTTTCTGATACTGTTTATCACTGCTTATGCAGACTGACTATTCTGACAATGAACTTAATGGCATCTTTATCCATATTAAGGAGTCTTGGTTCTACTGTGGCTAAGAGTGTAGCTGCTAAACAAAAGGTCAACAGTTCCAGTCCACTAACCACTCACTGGAAGCCCCACAGGGAAGTCCTACTCTGTCCTATATCCAGGAAGAGACCACTAGGACAGCATCCTACAACCGCATAGAACCATAAAGTACACATACCACGTGCTCACATTGCATCTCCAAGTCTGGCCCATTTTTGTCTGAATAGTTGACCTCAGTAGTGTTTTCTGGTCAGGGACAGCAGCAGGTCTAGGAGCCATGCTCCCAGGGGATTCCCCAGGTTGTCAGACCATCAGTTGTGATCTTTTAGTGCAGTTCTTGAGCTGCACCCCTCCTTTTCTTGGGTTGCCACAGGGACTCAACATTGTGTGCCCCACCACGGCTGTCTTTGGATGTAGCTGGGAACCATCTGGTTCTTCCGGTCACGTTGATTCAGTCTCCCATTCACGTGAGTCCTTCAGTCTCCTGAGATCCTTTTTTGTTGTGCCTTTGTTGTCCTTGGTGATCATCTGTTCCTGATGAATCGGCACAATTTGGTGTGCCACAGATGGCAGCTTGCCAGCCTTTAAGGCCACATACCAATATGTGGTGCAGAAGACTGTCTTAGCAATAGACTAGTTATGCCAATAGTCCTCTATGTCCCCTGAGAACATAGTCCCCAGGGGCCACCCCTGCTACTCTATCCTTGCAATATTGGGCTGAGATTAGAAGAACTTTCAGTTAATGGTTAAGTCCAGTTAAACTGATCTGCTTGCTACTGTGTGATATCACTGCTTTCACCTAACCAAATTTCTATCAACTATCTAATCTGTGACCAACCCTCTCCCTCCCTCCCCACCCTTGTAGCCTTCAAAGATTCCTGTCTTCTGTACATAAATGTATTTTTAGGTCCTTATACCACAGGTCTCATACAATCTTTGTCCTTTTGTCACTGACTGATTTCACTCAGCATAATTCTTCCAATTGATGTCAGGTTATGAGATGCTTCCTAAAATCATCATTGTTCTTTATTATTGCACAGTGTTCCATTGAGTATATTTCCTATAGTTTTTTATCCAGTCATGTGTTGATGGGCAGGTTGATTCCATCTTTTTGCTGTTGTGGGCTGTGCTACAACAAACATTAGTGTGCACATATCTGTTCATGTGACAGCCTTTGTTTCTGTAGGATAGATTCTAAGCAGTGGATTACTAAATCAAATGGTATACCTATTTCCAGTTTTTTAAGGAAGTGCCAGATTGCTTTCCAGAGTGGTTGTTCCATTTTGCAATCCCACCAGCAGCCGAGGAGAGTTCCCATCTCTCTAAAATCTCTCCAGCATTTGTTGTTTTGTGTTTTTTGAATCATGGCCAACCTTGTTGGTGTGAAATGGTATCTTATTGTAGTTTCGATTTGGATTTCTGTGATAGCTAATGATTGCAAGCATTATCTCGTGTGTCTTTTGGCTGCCTGGATGGCCTCTTTGGTGAAGTGTCTGTCTGTCTCCTATGCCCAAAGCTTAATTGGGTTATGGACCTTTTTCTTGTTGATATTTGCAGTACCGTGTAGATTGTGGAGATCAGATGTGGGTCCAACATGTAGTTGTCAGATATTTTTTCCCATTCTGTAGCTGGTCTTTTAACTCTTTTGATAAAGTCTTTGGATGAGCAAAAGTGTTTGATTCTTAGTAGTTTCTTTTTATCTATTTTTTCTTCTCATGATTGTGCTCTGTTTGTCAGATTTTGAAACCTGTCTAAACCGTGTATTAAAACTTCCATTGTTGACCCTATTTTTCCTTGCTTGATCTTTATCTGTTTAGGTTTGCTATTTAGCTCTTTGATCCATTTTGAGTTAGTTGTTTTGTAAGGTGTGACATATGGGTCTTGTTTCAGTTTTTTGCAGATGGATATACAATTTTGTCAACACCATTTGTTAAAGAGACTGTTTTGACCCCAGTTTACAATCTCAGGACCTTTGCTGAATATCAACTGTTCAGAAGAGTATGGTGGCATCTCTGGAGTCTCAACTCTGTTCCATTGATCTAGATGTCTCTTTTTGTACCAGTAGCAGGTTGCTTTGACTACTGTGGCAGTGTAATAAGTTCTAAGGTCAGGTAGTGTGAGGCTTCTCTCTGTGTTCCTCTTTTTCAGTAGCACTTTACTTATCTGGGGTTTCTTTCCTTTCCAAACGAAGTTGATTTGTTTCTCCAATTCATTAAAAAATGACACCGGAATTTGCATTGGGATTGCAGTGTATATGTAGATTGCTTTGGGTAAAATAGACATTTTCACAAGGTTAAGTCTTCCTATCCATGAACAGGGTGGGTTTCTCCGTTTATGAAAGTCTCCTTTGGTTTCTTGCAGTAAGGTCTTTTAGTTCTCTCTGTATAGGTCTCTTATTTCTCTAGTTAGATTTATTGCCAGGTATTTTATCATCTTGGGTGTAAATGGTATTGATCTGGTGATTTCTTCTTTGATGATCTCTGTTGGCATAAAAGAATTCTACTGATTTATTTAAGTTTATTTTATATCCTGATACTTTGCTGAACTCTTCTATTAGTTTGAGTAGTTTACTTATGTATTCTTTAGGATTCTCTGTGTATACAATTATATCATCTTTAAATAGGGATATTTTTACTTCTTTGCTGATGTAAAAACCCTTTATTCCTTGGTCTTGTCTAATTGCTCTCTTTAGAACCTCTAGTGAAATGCTGAATGAAAGTGATGCGAGTGGTCATCCTTGTCTAGTTCCCGTTCTCAAGGGGAATTCTTTCATTCTCTCTCCATTCAAGATGATGTAGGCAGTTGGTTTTGCATTGATGCCCCTTATTGTATTGAGGAATTTCTCCTCCATTCCTATCTTGCTGAGAGTTTTTAGCATGAATGGATGTTGGACTTTGTCAAATGCCTTTTCTGTGTCAATTGACAAAATCAGATAATTTCTCATCCTTTGCACTATTTATGTGGTTGATCACGTTAATTGTTGTTCTGATGTTGAACCAGCCTTGCATCCCTGGTATGAATACGACTTGGTCATAATGAATTATTTTTTTCATATGCTCTTGAATTCTACTGGCTAGGATTTTGTTGAAGATTTTTACATCTAGGTTCATGAGAGATACTGGTTTATAATTTTCTTGTGGGATCTTTCCCTGGCTTTGGTATCAGGATTATGCTGACTTCGTAGAATGGGTTTGGGTGTATTCCATCTCTTTCTATGCTGTCAAATAGCCTCAGTAGTATTGGAATTAACTCCTCTCTAAAGGCTTGGTAGAATTCTCTGGTAAAGACACCTGGGCCAGGATTTCCTTTGTGATGTGTTTATTAAGTTGTCTGTTTCTCCTTGTGATAATTTTTCTAGATGATATGAATCTAGAAATTTGTCTGTTTCCTCTAGTTTTTCAAATCTGTTAGAGTATAGTCTTCCATAGTATTCTGTTATGATAGTTTTGTTTTCATTTGGGTCTATCGTGACATCTCCCATCTCCTTTCTTATTCAGATTGTTTCCTCTCCTATTTCTCGTTTGTAAGTCTAGGCAATGGTTTACCAATTTTGTTGATCTAGCTTTTGGTTGAACTAGCTTTTGGTTATGTTAACTTTTTCAATTGTTCTTCTAGTCTCTGATTCCTTTAGTTCTGCTCTAATTTTTATTCTTTGTTTTCTTCTGGTGCCTGACAGGTTCTTTTGTTATTCTGTTTCTACTTGTTCAAGTTGCAGGGTTAATTCATTGATTTGAGCCCATTCTTCATTCTGGATGTGTGCATTTATAAAGATAAATTGACTTCTGAACACTGCTTTTGCTGTAACCTATAGGTTCTGGCAAGATGCATTTTCATTCTCATTTAATTCCATAAATTATTTATTTTGTCTTTGATTTCTTTTATAACCTATGGCTTTTTGAGCAAGCCAAGCTCATTTTCCATGAATTCAAATTTCTACCTATGTTATTTCTGCTGTTGATTTCAACTTTTATGGCTTTATGGTTGGAGAAGATGCTTTGCAATAATTTTGTTGAAACTTGCTTTATGTCCTAACACATGGTCTATTCAAGAAAATGTTCCTCTTTCATTGGAGGACAAGGTGTACTTGTCTGTTGGTGGATAAAAATTTCTATATATGTCAATGAGGCCTAGTTGGATAATTGTCATAATAAGATTTTCTGTGTCTTTTCTGAGCTTTTTTCTGGATGATCTGTCCATTATTTATAGTAGAGTGTTGAAGTCTCCAACTGTTACTGTGGAGTGGAGTGATCTACCTCATTTTTCAGTGTTGTCAGTGTTTCTTCAATGTATTGAGATGATCTGGCATTTGGTGCATAAATATTTAATATTGTTATGCCCTGCTTATGTACCAAATCTTTCAGCAATAAATACTGACTATCCTTGTCCATGATGGTAAATTTTACATTAAAATCTATTTTATGTGAGATTGATATCCCCAATCTTGCTCTTCTTTGTGTTTTGTCAGCTTGGTATATATTTGTCCATATTTCGATTTTCAGTTTGTTCATATCTTTGAGTCTAAGGTATGTTTCTTGTAAGCAACATATAGATAGATCATATCCTTTGATTCATGATGTCACTCTCCGTCCCTTTTTTGGAGCATTCAGTTCATTTATATTCAGTGTAATTATTGATAAGTATGTGTTTAGAGCTGTCATTTTGATGCCTTTATTTTTGTGTTGTTGATGTTTTCTATGTTGCTCTTAATATCCTGTTCTGAGTCATTCTTCTTTATGGATTGACTTTTCATCTTTTTCAGTGTTGTTTTGTGCTTGCTGAGATTCCTGTATTATCTTTCTTGAGTCAGTAGAAGCAGGACTCAGCACGCTGCTGTCTTGTCTTTTGAGAGAGGTAGTTTCCACCTTACTGATACCTAGTCCAATCTGACAATCCTATGCCTGATCCTAGGGCTTTCATGTGTCCAAGCTGCTCCATTCCATTATCATTCCAGGCCTTAGTTCTCAGAAGGAGTCAAGGAAACATGTGTCTAGTCTGCCATTTGGCCCCACCCCCTCAATGGTTGTTTATATTTTAAAAATCTACTCCTTTTTATCTTCCTCCTTTAGCTATATTCTCAAGTAAAAAGAAAGATGTACATGGCACACGTAAAATAAAAATAACATAAAAAATCCAAACTATTAAAATTGTTTGAGTTTATGATTCCCATTCTCTAAAGAGAAAATACACGGACAGTCCCAGAATTATGAAGGGGTTCCACTACCAATTCTGTCCTTAAATCAAATTTTTACATAAGTGGGAATAGCTAGGTACAATTTGTATCTAACATCAATTAGTCAAATGTTTATTATAGTATGTAGTCCATACATACTACTGCTGCTTTTGTTGTATCCCATAGGTTCTGGCAAGATGCATTTTCATTCTCATTTGATGTCACAGTACAGTTTCAATACATAAAAACCATTAAAGAAACACAGATACATGAAAATATCCTTAACATAATGATAGTGTAATAATTATAATTTTCAATGCTTGTCACATATTATGAATATACCTCAACTTTTTAATATAATAGGCTTTATGAGGGTTGGTTCATAAAAGCAGATGCTTGTTAACCCAGGAACTGCTTGTTCTACAGTGTTGCTTGCATTCTTTTACAGTTATGTCCTTCAGACAAAAAAGGACAACAATATCCTAAACTGAATACGTCTTCTACAGCACTGTGTTAAATCTATAAACTACTTGTTGGAGGTCACTTTTGTAACTTGCATTATGCTTACAGTGAAAAACACTCTCACAAATCATATTTTCTCTAAAGACATATTCCAACTTTCAAAATGCTCTCATTGCCAATCGTTTTGCTTAAAATCTGAATTTCTTCTGGTTGATACCAGAGATGGGTGTGGTGAAACTAAAGTTGTGAAAAAGATTTTGGATAGAAAAAACATTAAATAACACTGGCTAATCATTGAAAAGTGGCAGGCTGACTCATTTTTCATATGAAATATTTCTGAAATAAAAGATTGTGATATACAACACAAAGCAAGACAAAATGAATCTATAATCATTTATGTATAGTTCTGTTATAATAGAGTCTTTTCCAATCATTTTAGTATAAATCAGACCCACTGTGAAAATAATGAAGTAGGGATGCTAAATTGAAAGCCAAACTTTGCTTGGATTCACTTTCACAGTCCCTATAAACAGCAGTCCAGAAATCAAATGAAGTACTGCATTAGACAAATTCTACTGTAAACAATCTTTTTAAAAATGTTTTTTTAAAAAACCCACATATTACTGGAGGACCAAGGTTTCCCTGATACCCAAGATGTGGTATTTTTAATCGATTCATGGCCATGTGAAAGCTAGACAATGAATATAGAAGACCAAAGAAGAAGATGTGATGTCTATCAATTATGGTGTGGGTGAAACAGATTAAATATACCATGGACTACCAGAATGAACAAATATGTCTTGGAAAAAATACAACCAGAATACTCCTTAGAAGCAAGGCTGACAAGATTCCAATTCATGTAGTTTGGACATATTGTGGGGAGGGACAAGTCCCTGGAGAAGGTAAAGTAGAGGTTCATTGAAAAAGAGAACAACGCTCAACAAGTTGGACTGATCCGGTAGATGAACAATGGATTCAAACACCAACAACTGCGACGATGATGCATGGTCAGGTACTGTTTCATTCTGGTAAATACAGCTTCACTGTGAGTCAGAACTGGCTTGAAGGGACCTAATAACAGCAACTCCAAATTCAAATTATGTCAAAGCAAACAATGAGTTAAACCTATAATCAGTAGTTTAGAGAAGGAAAAAAAGAAAAAAAAAAACTAAACAACCACAGCACTTGCCCTTCCAGGTAGTTACACACTTGTTAAAAATATTTGGTAGAATTCTGCAGTGAAGCCATCTGGGCCCAGGCTTTTTTTGGTTGGCAGTGTTTTGATGACATTTTCAATCTCTTCCTTTGTGATGAGTTTATTAAGTTGTTCTGCTTCACATTGTGATGATTTGGGTAGGTGGTAAATTTATACAGGAATGTACATTTTCACTCAGTCATATTAAATAAAAAAAAATATTTGGCAGCATGTCCCCACAATGATACGACACAATGATGTTCACCTGCCAGTGAAACAGGATATCAGGCACCAGTTTAAGAAACTGTAGGAGACTCGGTTTCCTAAAACTCTCCTAAAGGTACATATTTCTCTGTTAAGTTTTATAAAATCTAACTCTGAAGATGGCATAATATTTAAATTTAAATTTCTTTCATGTACAGCACATAAATCTGGGTAATAATTTTTGCTACAATAATTTTATATGTAAATACATTTTATTCTCTAGAGTTCAAAATCATTTGTCAGTTGATATTAAGATATTTAATCAGCAATTAGAGCAGGGTGTAAAAAAGAGGGCTAAATTATATTCAAAGTACCATAATGATAAAAATACTCTAACAGCTGACAATTTAAAATCACTCATCATCCTCAAATGAACATCAGACCTGTTTTCTAATCCTGTATTTCTGTCTCCTCTAATCTAATCTTTTTTATATCTGGCTACCAGAATAACTTTTACCTATAATTTACTAGAATAACTAGAATAATCTTTACGATAACTTACTAGAAGTCTTGTCAAAATTATTGTTAGGTACTTCCTAGTAACTTCCTTCTGTTGGTAAAATTTATTATTTTTATTTAACATTAATTTTTGCATTTTGCATATTATACTGAAATGACATAGAACTGCTCTCGTTTAGCCTCTATCAAACTCCTGTCAAACAGCCTGTGCACTTAATTCACTCCAGAAACTTGGAGTAGTTGAGGCTAGTAGGCAAATATCTAGTACAATGACATACCTTTCTTCCATATGTTCTTTTAGAAGTTTAACAAGAGTTAGACATATTTGTTCCTAAAAAGTAAACAACAGTTGTACAAGTTATAATATTTATATAATATATTAAGTATTTCATAAAATGATAAAATATGATTGTCAAAATAACTATTTATCTAAAGATTAAGTACATTATGACATGAAACAAAAATAAACTCTGTAGCATAAAATGTAGATGAGACAGTTATAAACACTGGGGAAGTGATCATAAAAATCCAGAACAACTCTGCACTCCGATTGCTTTAATCATTGTGTAGATTGGATTGTGTGCCCCCCAACAGTGTCTGTCGACTTGGTTAGACCATGATTTCCAGTGTTGTGTGGTTGTCTACCATTTTGTAATTTGACAAGATTTTCCTCGTGTATTCTGAATCCTGTAACTATGATGAAATAAGATACAGTAGTGACAGTTACGTTGATGAGGTCTACAAGATTGGATAGTGCCTTGAGCCAATCTCAACTTTCAGCTATTTCAGAAAGTAGCATGTGATCAAGAGCCAATGGTACTGAAGAAAGAAATCCAATCTGCACCAGAGGTACTGGTGAAAAACAAGGCTCCAGGAGCTTATGTAGTACTAACTGAGATGTTCCAACAAAGAGATGCCCCCTGGAGTGCTCACCTATCTATGCAAGACAGCTACCTGGTCAACCGATTGGAAGAAATCCATGTTTGTGCCCATTCCAAAGACACGTGATTCAACAGAATGTGGAAATTATTGAATAATATATTAATATCACATGAAAGTAAAATTTTGCTGAGGATCATTCAAAAGCAGTTGCAGTAGGAAACTTACAGAAAATTGCCAGAAATTCTAGCTGGATTCAGAAGAGGACCTGGAACAAAGGGTATGGTTGTTGTCAGATGGATCTTGGCTAAAAGCAGAGAATACCAGAAAAATGCTTATTTGTTATTATTGACTATGCAAAAGCATTTGGCTGTGTAGATTATAACAAGTTATGTACAACATTGAAAAGAATGGAAATTCCAGAACACTTATTTGTCCTCATTCAGAAACTGTATCTAGACCAAAAAGCAATTGTTCAAACAGAGCAAGGGGGTCCTGCATGATTTAAAACAAAGGTGTCTGAGATGGTTGTATCCTTCATCATACTTATTTAATATACATGTTAACTAAATAATCTGATTATGTGGGCTATATTAAGAAGAATGTAGCATTAGGATTGAATGCAAACTGTCATGGATTGAACTGTGTCCTCCCAAAAATGGGTGTAGTCACGTGGCTGGGCCATGATTCCCAGTATCTTGTGACTGTCCTGCATTTTGTGGTTTTCCTCTGCTGTATGTTAAAGGATTAGGGTGGGGCTGTAAATCCCTTTATAGGATCAACTCCCTGCTTCACTGTAAAGGGAGTTTCCCTGGAGTATGGCCTGCCCTACCCTTAATCCTTTCATCCTACAAGAGACAAAAGGAAAGGGAAGCAGGCTGAGAATTGGGAATCTTGTGCCATCAAGAAAGCAGCACCAGGAGCAGAGCGCGTCCTTCAGACCTGAGTTTCCAGTGCCAAGATGCTCCCTGGACAAAGACTGATGTAATAATGCCAGACTTTCCTCCAGAGCCAACAAGGGGGAAAGCCTTCTCCTGGAGCAGACACCCTGAATACGGACTGTAGCCTATCAGACTGTGTAGGAATAAACCTTCCTTTGTTAAAGCCATCCACTCTGTGGTACTTCTGTTAGGGCAGCTCTAGCTGACTAAAACAGACTAATTTACAATCTGTGATATATAGATGACACAGTGTTGCTCAGTTTTCTATGTTCTTTGTCTCTTCAGTTTCTGCTTCCTGTGGCCTCTCTGCCCTGACCTCAAGCCAGCACCCACTTTGCTGGGGCCAGTGTTCCAAAACTGCTACACACAATTTCAGGCAGACACAATTCAATCCATGACAGGCAGTGACTGTGGATACAAATAAATGAAGTCGTTAACAATTTTTATATTTTCTTTATCATGATGTTATCTTTTGTACCAGTTATGAGAACTTTTTGTTGTTTGTTTTCCTTTTTTAAAAGGTGTAGGTGCAGTCCATACTGAAGGCTTAGTCTTTGATCTTCAGCAGTAGGTGTTTCAAATCCTCCTTACTTTCAGCAAGAAGGTAGTGTCATCTTCATGGCATAGGTCTTTAATGAGTCTCTGATCCTTATTTCACGTTCTTTTTCACAGAGGCAAGCTTAGCAGATTATTTGCTCAGTATAAAATTGACAATGTGTGATGAAATGATACAACCTTGATGCACACCTTTCTTGAGTTTAAACCACGCAATATTCCCTTGCTGTTTTGGAAAAATTGCCTCTTTGTCTGTGTACAGGTTCTGCACAAGCACAATTAAGTGTTCTGGGATTCCTCTTCATAATGCTGTCTATAGTTTGTTATGATCCACCCAGTGTAAAGTCTTTGCATATTCAGTTAAACACAGGTGAACATCTTTCTTGTATTCTCTGCTTTCAGCCATTATCTATCTAGTACAGTAATGATAGCCTTCCTTCTATATCTTCTTTTCGAATTGCCTTGAATTTATGGCAATTAGTTTCCTGTCAAACACATTTGAATGATTTTCAGCATAGTTCTATTTGCATGTGGTATTAGTGATATTGTTACATAATTTCCACATTCCACTGAATCACCTTTTTTTGGAATGTGCACAAATGTGTAACTTTTTCAGTTGATTGGCCAGGTAGCTGTCTCCCAAATTTCTTGGGATAGAAAGGTGAGTACCTCTAGCACTGCGTCTGTTTGTTTAAACATCTCAATTGGCATTCTACCAATTTCCGAAGCCAGTGCAGCTTGGACTTCTTCCCTCATTACCATCAGTTCTTTATCGTATGCTGTCTCCTGAAATAGGTAAGCTTAGACCTTTCTTTTTTTTGGGTGGGGGGGGGTATAATGACTCTGTGTATTCCTTCCATCTTCTTTTGGTGTTTCTTTTGTCATTCAATATTTTACACATAGAATCTTTCAATACTGCAACTCAAGGCTAGAATTATTTTCTTCTCTTTCATCAGCTTGAGAAATGCCAAATGTGTTCTTTTTGTTTTCTAACTTCAGTTCTTTGTACATTTTATTATCATAATTTCTAACTCCAGTTCTTTGTACATTTTATTATCATAATTTACTTTGTCTTCTTCAACTGCTCTTTGAAATTCTCTGTTCTGCTCTTTCACTTCATCATTTCTTTCTCTCAGTTTAGCTACTACATGTTCAAGAGCAAATTTCAGAATTGCTCCTAACATCTGTTTTGATCTTTTATTTTTTGTCTTTTCAATGGCCTTCTGATTTCTTCATGTACTGTCTTTGATGTCATCCCACAACTCTTCTGGTCTTTGGTCATTAGTGTTGAATGAGTCAAATCTCATCTTGAGATTGTCTCCAAGTTCAGGCAGGATATTCTCATAGTCATGTTTTGTCTCTACTGGACTTGTTACGATTTTCTTCAACATCAACTTGTATGTGAGCAGTTGATGGTCGCTTCTGCAGTCAGCCCCTCACCTTGCTCTGACTGATGATATTGAGCTTTTCCCTTATCTCTTTCCGTAAATGTAGTTCTTTTGATTCCTGTGTATTTTATCCAGTGATGTCCACATGTATAGTCACAGTTCTATGTTGTTTAAAAAAGGATTTTGAATGGCTGTGTCACTAGTCTTGCAAAATTCTGCTTTGGGATTGACCTCTGGTGTTGTTACTATTAGCAAGATCATATTTTCCAAGTACTTACCCTTTTTCTTTGTTTCAAACTTTTGCGTTCCAATCAACGCATCTTGATTGCGTGTTTGGTCAATCAATTTCCTACTACAAAAGTTGATTAAAAAACAGAATTATCTTCTTCTTTGGCTTTAGTAGTTGATGTGTAAGTTTGAATAATATTCACATTAGTTAATCATCATCGTAAATAGGTATTACCCCATAGTGCAACTAGCCTCAAAGTGAATACCATTAAAGATATATCATGGACTGAATTATGTTCCCCCCACAATGTATTTAGCAATTTGGCTGGGCCATGATTACCATTATTGTGTTATGTTCCTTTATGTTATAGAAACTGCCTCTATGATATTAGTGAGGGAGAAAGGGCAGCTGCTGTGTTAATGAGACAGGAATCAACCTATAAGATTGTATTTTGACTCAAGGCAATCTCTTGGGATATAAATGAAAGTGAAACAGAGAGTTGGGTACCTCATACTACGAGGAAAGAAGCAGTGCCATGCTGAGATCAGAGTGCATCCTTTGGACCTGGGGTCCCTGAGCCTAAGAAGCTCCCAGCCTACGGTAAGAATTAACAAGGGACTTTCCTGCAGAGCCAACAAAGACAAGGTACATTTTTTCTCTTCAAAGCTACAAAGAATAGAATTTATCTTGGAAAAAAACTGTCTCTAAATAGAACCAGCTCTTTTCCAGAACTCTGTGTTTCAAGGAATGAATAAGCAACTGGATGGGATTTGGGGATTGGGGTATGGGTAAGTATTACACTTTCTCATGTGAGCTTCATAATGCAGGGGATGATATATGTATATTTTTAGTATTAACATATTTTTCTCTGTATTTTTCTATCTTTTAATATATTTCAGATTATTAGAGCAAGAATGCAAAGAATGTGTTAACATTTTGTTTCTTGTATTTAAAGTTGAAACTTCTAGCAAAGATTTTTTTTGTCCAGGAAAATATTTTTCTAAATTCTTTCTCCATGTGTACTCCCTCTACCTCCTATCTCTCTCATGCACAGTAAACCCTGCCTATTAGATCATAGAGTTGTACATAAGGGAGGAAGAGCAAGTCATTCAATACCTACCCCAAGGAGTCACCAGAAAAGAATGAAGACAGCAAGTTCAAAGTTCCCCTTTTTTTCTCACACTCTTCAGAGATTACACCAGAGCTGGTGGTGGGTAAGGTTTTTAGAACCAAGAAGATAAGTTAGGGGACACTGAAAGGTCAAATGCTTTTGCCATTTCCTGTAAAAAGACTTGGAATGAAATTACTTACTGCAGAGCTGATGCCAGGTAAAAATTAAACTGGGTGGTCATTTGGAGATTTGTGTGGTCAGTCAGAAAAATCTCGCATATTTAACTTTCCTGAGTGGAGTAGCTGAGAACAAGAAGCAGATGATTGTCTGCAAAGGGAGATAGAAGAGATTTCCAGTAGACATCTGACAGAGGTCATGACAGAGGTCATCTTGTCCTTAATTCAAATAGGAGTCACACACAGACTTAACAGGTTCTGCAGGCTGGAAAAACTGAGGTGAAGTTGAATCACCTGGAGAGAACTACCATGTCCTTAGACAAAATAGACCTTAAGCACATACACGCTAAGCACTAGCTAAGTCAGGTAAACACCAGGCAGAGCAAATCCACTCATAAACCAGATGATGTAGAGAACACTGTGCAGATCTAAAAACTCAGTCTTGCCGATGCCAAATAAGTTCCATAAGTCTTCTCACTACCACACATAAATTCGACCTTAATAAAAACAGACTGGGGAATGGGAGTGTAAAGAAAACTCTTTAAAATAACTAGGTGGACTAAACATTGGTTCATTAGTTTTATTTATTTCTCTCTTGTCTTCCTAGCAAGTGTGGACACATGAGGAAGACATGATACTACCTACTATAGGACAAAGATGCTTCATCTTTTTTTCTATCTGGAAGATGTTGTGCATAAATTATGCCTGCAAAATATTGATTTAGGATAGCAAATTATATGCATTTAACTAAATTTAGATCTATTGCTACATTACATTTTAATTCTTTATCCTTACATGACAAATAAGCAAATATCACAATAATAATAATGACAAAAATAGCTAACATTACTATGAAAACACTGATGGTGCAGTGGTTAAGTGCTACAACTGCAAGCCAAAGGGTCTGCAGTAAATGTACCAGGAACTCTCTGTCCTATAGGGTCACTATGAGTCAGAACTGACTTGACAACAATTTTTTGCTTTTTTTACATTGCTATGTGCCAGGTATGATCTCAAATGACTTACATGGATTATATCGCTGGTTCCTTACAGCAGTCTGGTAAGGGTACTTTTATAATTCCCAGTTTTCTCTGATGGTAAAGACAAAGCAGGAAGTGGTTAAATCATGTGCCAGTGGTGTAAACTCAAAATTCCAACCTGTTGTAACTCCACAGTTGGTTTCTAAATCATGGGTTGTGGAACTCGATGATTTCATTACACTGTTCATTTTGATCTGAAACTATGTCAGGTAGGTTGTTTGGCACTAGGCAGAAAAAAATCTCTAGATGAAATAAAGAATGTTTTACTTGGTTGATCATGTCTGCATTTTAACATGGCAAACAGATTTTGTGTTATTTCTGTATGAACATAAATAAATTATTCCATTTGGTTAAGCTATGAGTTTAAAATTTCCCTGTTGAGATATCAAAGTCACTATCTGTTTGTTTATAATTTCATGTTTTAACAAAGAAAATCCATTCAAACCATCAGCTGGATAGGCTTTAATTTAATGACTAATTCCAGGTAGACTATCTTCCTGTTATTCATTATGCCCTAACTACTTCTCCATTTTCCTCTTTTCTCTGCTTAAACGCATTCATTTTGATCTTCCGTGTTCTAGCCATGTTTATATCATCCTATCTTTGCTCTCATTATTTAGTAATTTTTCATTAGGCAGTATTTTTTTCTTTCTTCATCTTCTGCCCACTTCTTTTAATGTGATTTGCATAACCTTGTCACAAAGAATATCAAAACAAAAGATAGAAATTCAAAGAGATCTTTTGATGTTGATCAAGCCATTTACTCTTTTTAGGTGTCAGTTTCCTCACTTACAGAAAAAAAGGAATTAAATGAGGCAGTCTCTAAAATTATTCCAGTTTAAAACTTCTTAATTATGCTTATTGAGTTCACTGTTTACATTCTACTTAGAGCATAATTACTTTAGGCTGTGTCTATACAACGCCAAGTTTTAGGTCGGTTCAACAAAAACAGCCAGTTATCCAGATGTTTGGTCTCCCAGAGATCAAACATCAGGAGAACTAAACTCTGGACTGATCTGACCACTGTGTAAGCCCAGTGAATCAATATATTAGCTGAACTGATCATTTGTATCTAGTTTTCATTAAGCGTTTCTTTGTAAATCCTGTTTTTCTGTCTAATCTCTGTGTTTTATTTACAATTATTTTATAAATTCCAAAGCTATTAGTTTGTCAATTTGAATAAAGTTTCAATTTTTATGTGGCCAGCTCGACGAAGCCAGTGTACAGAAAGTTTCACCCCGTTCAATGGTCTGGTATGTATTTTGT
Organism: Heterohyrax brucei; assembly: GCA_028571685.1. Classification (NCBI taxonomy): domain Eukaryota; kingdom Metazoa; phylum Chordata; class Mammalia; order Hyracoidea; family Procaviidae; genus Heterohyrax; species Heterohyrax brucei. Next base: position 96,664,460 of record CM053146.1, read on the forward strand.
ACTGAACTCAAGGATGAGACAGGCAATATGGCTTCCTATAGCAGTTCTGACTGCTTGGAAGAATTAATTCCAGTGTAATCAGTAATTTTCTATGGCTTTCAACATTCACAGAGTCTATCTTTGTAGCATAGTGGTTAAGTGCCACATCTGCTAACCAAAAGGTCGGCAGTTCATATCTACCAGATGCTCTTTGGAAACTCTATGGGGCAGTTGTACTCAGTCCTGTAGGGTTCTATGAGTTGTGAGTTGAAACCAACTGTACAGCAGTGGCCGTTTTGTTTTGTTTTAGATCTCTCTCGTATGTAGGTAGCTACAGTTATGTCTTTGAGCCACAGCATATGCAGTCCTCTTGGTCGTTCCTTAGTGTAGATGACGCACATTTGGTGATCACCCTCCACAGGAGGATAACTGAGGTACACAAATCTGCTCCTCTGCAGGATATCATCTTCCAGATGCACTATGCAGGGGAGCTGTTTCAGTCTTCCTTTTTCAACCTTATTTTGCTATTGTTAAAACGTGGACTGTGTTTGAGTGGGTGCATGGGATAAGGTGAACCATCATGATTGTGTGGTGACCTTGTTGAAGGGTTTCTGGAAAAAATTCTGATGCCAATAATTAATGTTTGAAGACTATCTGGAAATGGGAAAAAGTTTAGTGAGTCATAGTGATAAAAATTCTATTTATTGACTACCTACTTACATTGTAGACATTTTAGAAATGCTAGATCATCTTCATTTTAAAAGATTAGTATATGAATGTTAAGAAAGGTAAACAAACTGTCCAGCCATACAAAAACTTGCCTGAACCAGAATTTTAACATTGGTTTGTCTTTTTCCAAAGTCTGTGTGCTTTCCAGTATACCATGATGTCACTATGTTATAAATTCCAAGGAGACTTTTATCTCATGTAAAACCTATAGGTTTAATTTAACAGTTTTGAAAACTGTCAAAGATTATTTTTAAATTTGGATATTTCATGTAACATCTAAATTTTTGACTTCTGTAGAAAATGTCAGAAGATCTAGAAATACTGACCCCACATACAGACATCTGAGTTGGATCCAACTCGACGGCACTTGGCTGGCAAGAACAAATGAGCAGCAGCTATTACCTTTAAAACAGGAATAAGCTATTCAGTCTGCCTTATCCCTCACCATTTCCCTTTGCCTCCTGAACAATACATATGAATGTTGCTGTATGGAAATATTAAATATTACATTATCAGATCCCAAGTCTATCTTGGAAGAAGCACAGTGAGAGTGCTCCCTGGTGAGACTTTCTCTCACATACTTTGCAAATGTAATCAGGAGGGACCATTACCTGCAGAAGGACATCATGCTTCTAAAACGGAGGCTCAGAAAAAAAAAGGAAAACCCTTGTCATGCACTTAATTTTATCCCTTGACAATTTCTATCAGTGTGGCTAGGTCTTGATTCCCAGTATTGTCAATTGTCTACCATTTTATTATATGATGTGATTTCCATAAGTGTTTTAAACCCTGTCATTATGTTGTAAATATATGGGTTAGCAACAGTTATATTGATTAGATATACAAGGTCAGATAGTGTCTTAAGCCAACCTCTTTTGGGATCCAAAAGAGTAATGGGTAGAGAGACATGAGGATTTCGTATGACCAAGAAAACAGCACCAAGAGTACAGCATGTCCTTCAGACCCAGAGTTCCTACTCAGAAAATGTCTAAATTAGGGTAATATTGATGAAAAGGACCTTCTTCCACAGTCAGTGACATGAATGGCCGGATTTTGAACTTGTAGCCTGCTGACTGTGAAAAAATAAATTTACTTTTGTTAAAACCATCCACTTGTGGTGTTTATATTATAGTAGCACTAGATGACTAAGACAACCTTTGACAGGATGGAATGACACAGTGGCTGCAACAATGGGCTGAAACATAACAATGATTGTGGAGATGGCACAGGACCAGACACTGGACCAGACCCTACGTGCCATTGTTGATAGAGTCACTGTAAGCTTGAACCAAATTGAAGGAAGCTGACAATAACAACGACAGGATTGCCAGAATAATGCCCAGTCAAATTTATTCTGTTAAGTTACAGTAATAGCTTCTTTAGACACCTAGTGAAGAAAACACATCTAGGAGAGAAAGCTAGAGTTGAAATATGAAAAAAAATAAATTTTGTTTTTTACCAATCAAGCTAACGAATGTAGTTAGAATCACTCTTCAGTCCTGAACAGAGAGTTACACATAATTTTAATCTGCTAGAGGAATATCTATACTCAAATTCATGTTCACATGAATGCTAAAGCAAATGTATCAAAGATATTTCATTATTTGCACAAAAATGTGGCTTTTGCAATAATGTGGTGAGAGAACACCCACACATAGGCAGTGTTGATTTGCCAAATATCCAGATGGAAAGCATGACTCTATCTACTATGTGAAACTCTTTTCTCTCAAGAAAAAAAAAGTGAACACAGAGCCAGAGTGCTATTGCTCCCTATAATACTGTGACATACATGCATCTTTCATCCAGCTTTGTAATCCACATTTGTTAAAAATAAAGGGTGCTGAGGGAGTCAAGATGGTGATTTAAACACACATCTCCCTAAATCTGTCTGGAAACCAAGACCTGAACTTATAATTAAACAGAGCCTTCTGGACACCTAGTGAGCCCTAGGACATGGCATAGGACTATCAATTTGGACTGAATAGAAAACCTCCTGTCTTTCACTTAACCTGCTCTTCGTGAAAGCTAGCTTTCACAGACCGAAGCTAACTCACCACTTACTTTTTTTTTTCTTTGTCTTAGGCAGTGGGCTAAGCTGGGACTCGACTAGCAGCTAATCTCAGATGCACTGCTAGCGGGATCAGCAGGTGAGATTACCATATTTTGAGAGCCTGGCTTTGAACTCTGTGCATTTTGGCATCTTTGGCCTCTCTTTCCATGTGGCTTGTACAGAGGCAGGTGCCAAGATTGTGCAGGGTACCATCTTGTTCCACTGGGAGGTGGAACACCCACATAGAGGCCCCAGATGGACCTGGTTCCTAGGCTGAGAGGCAGTGCCTGCCCAGAGGAGAGTGCTTTTCCGGCAGAAAAGCAGTGTATTACACAGTGTCGCCTACAGCTGGGGCGCAGCAGCAGAGGCTATGGATTCTGTGCATCTCGGCAACTTTGGCCTCCCTTTTGGCCTCTGACATAGAGTAGCCTGGACTTAGCCAGGCAGTGAGCTTGTGTGGGACACAACCTTGCTCCACTGGGAGGCAGAGGCAGAGATACCCTTACAGAGGCTTCAGCTGGACCCAATTCCTGGGCTGGGAGGCAGCACCTGCCTGGAGCAGAGCACTTTTCCAGCAGAAAAGCAGGATTCTACACAGCGTCACCTACAGCTGGGACCCGACAGCAGACTCTAGCAGAGCAGTAGCCATTCGGTATTTTGAGCTAGTTTATAACATCTGGGGTTTGATGTAGAGGTGCTTACTTTCTCAGCTGGGAAGAGGGACCTATATGCCTGAAAACCTGATTGACTTTGGAAGTCTCCAGATATCTTTTACCTTTCATTTTAAGACAACCTACGGAAACAATTGCGATCCATCCTAGCAGCATCTCTCCCAGCCTCAATTGACTCACATGATGCCCCCAAAGCAACAAACTTTGGAGAAAAGAGTAACCAAGAAATCGAATCACCCATGGCTTCAGAAAGCCACCAAAAGAAAGCACCACAAAACTTCCCAGATGAAGAAACCTTTCTTCAAGTATTGGAAGGTAAATCCAAAAGGATTATGTATAGAGCACTCCTAGGCCTCACACAAAATGCAACAGAGCAAAATGAAAAATTAAGCAAGCTGTTTGATCCGATGGAATACCAGTACTCTGAAATCCAACAGATTAACAACAAAATCAAAGATACAGAAACTTCAATTCAAAGCCAAGAAAACAGAATGGAACAAATGGAAAAGAGACTTTCTGATTTGGAAGACAGAGTTACTGATTCTAGCATCTATGAGGAGAAATCAGAAAAAAAAAAAAAAAAGATGCATTAAGAAGCATGACGGACTCTATTAATAGGAACAATCTATGATTAATTGGAGTTCCTAAACAGGGCAAGACACCTGAGAACACAGAGAGTATTGTTGCTGATCTGGTAACAGAAACTTCCCCAGAAATTATGAAAGAAGAGAATATAGATATCAAAGATGCATATCAAACACCACTCAATATAGATCTCAAAAGAAAGACACTAAAATGTATTCTAATGAAGCTTAACAAAATGAAACATAAGCAGAAACCATTAAGGGTAGCAAGACTCAAAGCAACATTCAGAGGGAAACTCTGTAGGATTTTGTCTGGTTTCTCAGCAGAAACAATGCTGGATTTTTTTTGATAGAAAGAGCAAAACTAAGCATGGCATGTGATGAGACTGGGGATGTAGATGAGAGCCAGACTATACAGAGCTTTTATCATCATACTACATAGTTCATCTAAAATAAATAGAAAGCTCTTAAAAGAGTTTAAATAGAATTGCTTATAAAGCACTGAGTTTTGTCTTATAGTGATGGTCAATCACTACAATTAAGGATAAGATTGTATAGTTGATTACTGTAATTGCTTTCAATAAGTTATATACCTGTGAAAAGTTGAACTGGTAAACATTATCTGATACATGTGGTCACATATTGAATTGTGCCCCTCTAAAATATGTGTCAACTTGGTTAGGCCATGATTTCTAGCATTATGTGGTTGTACCGCATTTTGTGATTCGAATTTTATGTTAGAGAGGTTTAGGGTAGGATTGTAACACCCTTGCTAAGGTCACATCCTAGATCCAATGTAAAGGGAAGTTTTCTGGAAATAGCCTGTGCCACCCCTTTATCTTAAAAGCCAGAAAAGGAAAGGGAATCAAGCAGAAAGGAGGAACCTCATACCATGAAGAAAGAAGCACTGTATGCAGAACAAAGCACATCCTTTGGATCCAGGGTTCCTGCACAGGGACACTTCTAGTACCAGAAGACTGATGAAAAGGACCTTCCTCCAGAGTCAACACAGACAGAAAAGTTTCTCCCAGAGTTGAAGCCCTAAATGTGGAGTTACAGCACAACAGACTGGGAGAAAATAGATTTCTCTTGTCAAAGCCATCCACTTGTGGTATTACTGTTAAAGAAGAAACCAGATGACTAACAGAGATATAACAACAACAAAAAGAGCAGCTGTTGAGGCTGCTTACGTGTAATCAAATACTTCATGAGACTTGGTTTCTTCGTTTGGAGGCTTAAGGTCATGGTTTCATGAGACATCTCAGTTAGCTGGCCTAATATTGTGCTCCACATTTCTGTGCTATAGTCTCGTTTGTTGCATAATACCTGGTGTCTGGAAAGCTTGCAAGCAGTTATCCAGGGCACATCAGTGGTTCTCCATTCACCTGGAGCCACAGAGTGAGGAGTATAGTTAGGAACAGGAGAAAGGAATGACATTTGTAGCTAACTGTCTCTGTGAACAACTACTTCCTTTGCCATTAGACCACAAGTACTCACTGATGACTGATTATCACTATCAAACATTTTGATCCAAGATTCTAAAGAAGAATCTTCATCAAGATGAGAAAATGCAGAACATAATTTCAAATTCTTATGGAATACAGCTTTCTGGAGCCAAGGAGGCAAGATAAACCTCAAAACTATTGCCCTGAGATAATCTTTAAAACTTAAACCAGGAATTTTCTGCAACATCTTCTTAAAACTAAATAGTGCCATGGACTGAATTGTGTCCCTCTGAAAACCTGTGTAACCATGTGGGTAGGCTGTGATTGCTGGTATTGCATAGTGTTTCTGTATGTTGTAAGTCCTGCTTCTATAATGTTAATGAGGGAGGCTGGATGGTAGTTGTCTTGGTAGGACAGGATTCACTTTGTAAGACTGCATTGTGCCTAGAAACACTCTCTTGAGATATAAAAGAAATAAGCTAGCGGAGAGAGTTGGGGACTTCATACCACCAAGAATAAGTGCTGGAAACAGAACTCATCCTTTGGAAAGGACTCTGAATTCTTGCGTATCAGAGGTCCCCAGTCCAGAGAACAATTGACAACAAGGATCTCCCTTCTCGTTGAGAAAGTCTTTCCCTGGAGCTGACACCTTGAATTTGTATTTTTAGCATACTAGACTGTGACAAAATAAAATTTCTCTTTTTAAAGCCATGCGTTTGTGGTATTTCTATTATAGCAGCACTAGACAATTAAGACAAGTATGAGATCTGACAAGTAAGTCCACAAACTTAATTGTTCTAAGTACTACACACTTCACTGCTGAATATCAATACACTCACCTTCGAAGCACTCCCTTTGAGAAGCTACGCACTGATCCTAGCACCTAGCTCACACTTCAGAGCAATTTTGGTACTCTTTCTGCAACGGCCATATTGCACAGTGGCGTGGTGGCAAGTTCACAAACTCAATTACATAGTTGTCTGTGAGGGAGTTTTTAGCCAGTAAACAAATAACTGCATTGGAACACCCTCCCTGCTCACCTAATCTGGCCCCCAGTGACTTTTTTTTGTTACCTGAAGATAAAGGAAATATTGAAAGGAAGACATTTGAATGACATTCAGGACATCAAGTGTAGTAGGATGATAGCTCTGATGGCCATTCCAGAAAAAAAGAGTTGCAAAATTTCTTTGAAGTGTGGACTAGGCGCTGGCATGGGTACATGGCTTCCCAAGGGGAGTACTTTGAAGGTGACAGTAGCGATATTCAGCAATGATACATGTACCACTTTTTCTAGGATGTGTCAGGCCTCGTAGTTTAGCTTAACTAGTAAAGAATTTCTGGTTTGAGTGTTGGGCCCTTTTAAGAACTGTCTGTATAGGGTCAAATTCACAAAACCAACTCAAAAGATTAGATAGGAAACTTAGGTGGAGTTTGTGTTAATAGAAGAGGAATAATCCTGAAAAGGAGTGGGAAAGGGATTGCACAGTTTGAAAAGTATAATCAACACTATTGAATTTTTCCTGTAGAAATTGTTGACTGGATGCACTCTTCACTGTGCATATTCTCAACAACAACAAAAATTATCTTTTAAAAAGCTTAAGTAGAGGAAGATGAGGCTGATTTGTGCTAAGATCACTTTTATTGATTTGAGAGACACCAAAATAATGAAGGCAGACAAGTTAGTAGACTTTTGCAATAACCACATGTATTAGTTATTTATGAATGTCTAACAAATCATCTGAAGTTTAGTAGCTTAAAACAATAAACATTTATTATCTCACAGTTTCTCTGAGTCAAAAATCTGGGTGAAGCTAGGTGCTCTGGCTCTGGCTCTGGCTCTCTCACAAGATTTCACTCAAATTGTCAACCAATACTGTGGTTATTTGAAGACTTGTTTGGGAAGGACCCACTTCTAAGATCCCTCAAGCTGTTGGCAGGATTCAGGTCAACAGTGGTTCTTTGATGAGAGCCTTGGTTCCACAATGGCTCTTGGCCAGAGGTCTCCCCGTGTTCCTTCCCACTTTGGCCTCTTTACAAGCCAACTCACAATATGACAACTGGCTTTCACTAGAATAAGTGAGAGAGCAAAAGAATAAGAGCAAGATAGAAGCTCAAGTCATTTTGTAACGCAATTTGAGAAGTGACACTTCATCACTTTTATGGTATTCTATGCATTAGTCACAAGCAGGCCTAGTCTACACTCAAGAAGGACAGATGAAACAAGAATGTGAATGCTGGTAGGCAGAGATCTGCAGCAGTCACATCATAGAACCTGCCTATCACAGCAAATGAGAGATAACAGTAGATTGATTAGGAAAGGTTGGAGAAAATCACATGGATTCAAGAAGTATTAATTTAGAGAAAAATAAATCTTAGGGATAAATTGTCGATGCTGTGGGATGAGGAAACTGGAAATGTCAACAAGTTTTGCTAGACTGTTCAACTGGATGAATGGTGATGTGATGTACTAACAAAAAATACTAAAAGAGGATCAGTTTAGAACAAATCAGTAAATAAATATTTTTTGTTCACCCAAATGTAGGTAGCTTATATGTTTGCTATCAGGAGATATGCACTGTGGGTAAAAATATGGACTCCAGTTAGACCTCTGACTACCTGACTGAGAATTTCAATTTTGCCATTGTTCCATTTCTTCAGCTATAAATGGAGGGAAAATAACACCTGTTTCAAAGAGTTGTTACAATCATTGAATTAGTTACTGTATATAAAGTTATCTTTTTAGATGAATGTCTGGCATAGAGCAGGCACTATGTAAGTATTTATTACTATTGTTATTACTGGTATCAAGGAGTCCTGTAATAGAGAAGTTAAGCACGTGGCTGCTGACCGAAAGGTGGGTATTCGTTACTCACCCAGTAGCTTCCCAGGAGAAATACCTGGAGATCTACTTTTGTAAAGATTACAGAGTTAGAAACCCTAAAGGCCATTCTACTCTGTCACATGGGGTCACTATGAGTTAGAATCAGCTTAGTGGCACACAACAAAAAGAAGAACGTATGGAAGCAGAAACAGAGAAAGTAGATATTTGAATACAATCAGACTGCATTTTCTCAGACAGACAAGCAAAACATGAAGACACTAAAGCAAGGGAGTTTGAAAATCTTGGTTTATAGTTATTTCTCATAACTTTAAGCTGGATAAAGAAGGACTTGAAAGTGTGAGACCAATGTTGAATTTGCACCATATAGAGGAACCTCAATTAGAAATGTCACTGATATTAGTAACAGTGGAACATCTGGAGGGTAAAGATGACTATCTTTTGGGACTGAGTTCAATACAGTTTACATCAGCTGAAGCAGAATTTGATATGACCCAAAGTCAATGATAATGGTGCAGGGTAGAATAATACATCGTGATTTAGTCTACCAAGAAATAGTTAGTGAAAGCGTATGAGGCAAGCAGTTGAAAGCCCATTAATGCAATATCCTTGGAATAGAAATGCTTCCTCAATATGTTATAGGACGGAAAAAAAATCAAGATACTGATTTAGCCCAAGTGGTCTCAGGAATTATAATTTGTTGGATGGAAATAGGTGCCATGATGGAGGAAGACTTTCAAAGAGATGAGGGTAACGTAGCATTCAGTCAACAAGCATTCTCTCAAAAGGAAAACAGCTATATTTTGGCTGAGGTCCTTATGGTTCATGAGACAGTCATGCTGATGGGCCTTTAAACCTCTCACTGACATGTTGAGTGAGGCATGTGGTATACTCCCTGTATGATCTTGAATCAGTTAATACACTGTACCCTCACAGTACAAAAGAAATTAAGAAAAAATTAAGAGCAATTTATCTCCCTATTGGAAGACAAAAATGCTACACATGTAACCTGGGAAACCGTATATGGCATTAAAATCTGGAACGAACTTCAGGCTTTTTATGTCGAACACCAATTTTTGGAGCTCCTTACTCTTGTCATCTTCCACAATTTTACAACTGAAACGTTCATTTTTGCCACAACATATCCATATGCTATTAATGCATACAAGGAGCCCTTGTGGTACAGTGGTTAAGAGCTTGACTACTAACCAATAGATCAGTAGTTCAAATCCACCGGCAGCTTTTTGGAAATCCTAAGGGGACGGTTCTACTTTGTCCCATACAGTTGCTATGAATCGGAATCAACTTGACAACAATTGGTTTTCTTTTTTTTCTTTTTTAGTAATTATATAGCTATCCCGGGGGAGAACAACATCAGAATGTTACATCTAACGAAACGGTGAAGTCACTGTAATGCTAGGACAAAGGCAGCATTCCAGCAGACCTTCTGGACCAAGCTCTAAGGAATTGAACTCAAGACAGAAATATCCTGCAAGCGTATCATTTCCTCTTGGAGAAAAAATGTAAGAAAATTATATAAAAGATTAAAAATACCTTAAAAGTGATCCCAGTATTAACCCAAACATCAAAAACCCACTGCAGTGAAGTAGATTTCAACTCATAGTGACCCTAAAGAACAGAGTCAAACTCCACGATAGAATTTCCAAGAAGCACCTGGACTTACAGCCACTAGGGTTTGCTGCTAGCCTTAAGTGCCTAAACTGAATTCTACATTGCTTAATACATTCAACTAATGGTATGGAATTAGAGAGGTGAAACTATACAAACCAACAAATGTATTCCTTGATCAATTAAATATTTTTGTAGTAAGGGCATTAGAAAATCCTTGGTTAATTTAGAATGGACACTGAGTAGAAACAAAGTCACCAAGTTGTATTTCAGTTCTTACATTAACCACAATATAAGGACCAACCTCCTTGAGTCTCAGCTCCCTCGTCTACAGGAGACACCTGATTTTAAGAGGCCTCCTTTGAGTTCCTTCCAGCTCTGAGGCCTGTGGTTGTGTTTTCTAGGGCTGTAGTTTTCTAAGTCATCCACAACAGCACTCACTGAAGTATGTTTACTAACTTAGATGTAGTCAAAAACAAAAAATCATCTGTTGCTTGCTGGAGATACAATCCAAGAAGGGCTTAATTTCCTGATTTTAAAGAGGTCCAAGGAAATGAACTTCCTCCATGTGGTTTGAGTTACAGGGAAATGTAAAGTACATCTCTGACTCAACTTGTGGGTGGTCAAATAGGGGGAAAGTAAACAAAGACTGATTCTGCAGTATTTTAGGTCACTGCAATTTTGTGTTTGTAAAAACTGCCTGAGAAAAGATAAACAAACAAATGCTCAAATCAAGTGAAAAGAGAAAACTTTCTGTTAGCCCCAACTATAAGCCTGTAGAAGACATTGCACTGTAAAACAGGGAAAAGTGAAGACATCCATCTTTATGCACCTTGTCATCCTCATCCACTCCCAAAGACACAAACTAACACACAAGCACAAAGAGCCCCTCTAAAATTATCTTTGTAAAATTTAAAACTTTGTTAATTTCAAGTAAACAAAAATATCATTTTCCAAGTTTTCTTAGTCTCAGTTATAGATCATACTTTGTAATTAAAGTTTTACATATGTGAAAATACAGTAGAAAATAGCGGAGACTGGGAAACTGGTGGAAACTCTGGTGGCATAGTGGTTAACTGCTATGACTGCTAACCAAAAGGTCAGCCGTTCAAATCCACCAGGCCCTCCTTGGGAACTCTATGGGGTGGTTCTGCTCTGTTGTATCGGGTTGCTATGGGTCTGAATCAACTTAATGGCAGTGGGTTTGGATTTTGGGTTTGTAGAGACTGGTAAAGGACCAGATAAAATTTTTATGTTTTCTTCATAAGATAATTCTACAGTAGAATTATATTCTTTCCTGAAGAAAAATGAATGAAAAGTTTTGGGAAAATATTGTAGAATTCTTACTGTCAGATAAACTGTGCTGTAATACATTGAACTGATTCATACAGACTATCTGAATATATATATATATTTTTACAATTATTTCAGTTAATTCAAGGAATATTTGGGATCAAACATCAAAAGCTGTACTTGGAACTATCTCTTTTATTGTAAAGATTATTTCTATATCTTTTGTTAGCACCTCCTTTTACTATTAGATGTAGTCTCTAAAAATATATTAGTATGTTGAAATCTTAAAAGAGGAAGATATACACATGTACTAAAATTGGTACTCAGTTTTCTTGGACATTTGCTTTTAATAAGTATAGTATAATCATATTTATCTGTGTCCATAGATGAAGGCTAAAGATAAAACAGAAACTAATGTAAATCCTCAAACCATGGCTCTAGGCTTATGTATAGCTCTTTTCTGTTCCAGAATGACTTAAAATCTGTGATTCCTATGTGATGGTTGAGAAAATTAATATCCCAAATTATGTCAAAACATAAATGCCTATGAGGTGGAGACATTCACATGAACTTTCAACTTTTCAATTATTAACTAAATAACTTTTTGTTTAATTAGTGTGCAAAACAGGAATGTAATTTCTACAAAATTTCAAAGATTTTTCTTGGTCTTCAAGTTTTTAAAAGTAATCTAGCCAATTCGTTCTCTTGTCAAAGACAAAGAGGTCGGGTTTACAGTTAAAATGTAGGATTCCTAACTCCCACTTCATGGCAGGAGACCCTCTGAACCAGAACCTAAATCACCTTCAAAACAACCATTATAATTTGCTTTTTTTTTCTCTCTCTCTCTTATAAGTATTATATCAGTGCTGGGATAATTATTATTTTTTTACTCTTGCTATACAAAGGAAAAAAGTGAAAGACATATTAATGAAATCTAGATTAATCTTGAGGAAATCATTTTTAAAATTGAAGCTTTAAAAAGTTTTTAGTTTAAAACAGCTCTAAAAGAATGAAAAGCCAATTATTTTAACTTTAGATTTTTTTTCATTATTTTACCTTCAGATAAATGGATAAAATGTGAAATGGATTCATATTTCCTGTATCATTTGGAATCACATGTGTTCTATGTGTGACTAAGAATCGTGCATGTTTTATAAATTGAAGATTAACAACTAAAATTCAAAAATTATAACGAAAAATTTCATTTTAAGTTTAAAAACCTCACTATTGTTAAGTGCCATCAATTATAAATTCTCTATTTTGGCCCCCCCCAAAAAAGTAAAGCTACTGAATATACATGTAGAGGTTGGATTTTGTTTTCATGCAATTTCCGCCCTTGTCAGAAGGGAGCAATAATCGCACAAATGTCTCAACTATGGGAGAAGTTGAACTCATTTCACTCACAATTGGTCACTGAATGCTCATTATCTCATAAAAATATTAGCAAAATAAGAGTGTAGAAATAAAACATGTCTTCTCTTCCCAGGGAGCTGTAAGTCAACATATGTTACTTGGAGGCATGGAAGTGCCTGAGTTTCATCTAGGGAGAAACTCAAGATTAAGAACAGGATAGGGCCAAGGACAAAACCTATGTGGCACCAGAATTAATGGGCTGGTAAAAGATTATCTCAAAGAAGACTAGGAAAGAGTGGCCATAGAGGAAGAAGACAAAAGAATGGTAATCCAGAAAAGAGGACAGAAAAGACATTCATGTGTGCTATGAGGGATATTGGCTAGATTTCATCAAGATGTCTTTTACTTTTTTGCTTTATATAACGAGTAATATTTTAGAAAACAATAATAATTCCCAGTTTATGTTACTTCGCTATAAGCAAGTTTTCTCTTCCCGTATCCCGGTAGACATTGCAGTTGCAGGAAAGTATATAGCTGAAATAGCTTCTCAAGGAATTAGAAAAAAACACGAGAGCACAGCCAGATTGTTCTTACCTCTGAAACAGTAGTTAAAATAATAAAGATAAGTGAATTAAAAAATGTGGTGTACACACTCACACACACACATATGTATATACACACAATGAAATATGTCTTAACTGTAAAGGGAAAAGAAGTCCTGATTCATGCTACAACATTGGTGAACTTTGAAAACATTATGTTGAGTAAAATAAGTCATTCGCAAAAGGATTGTATGATCTCACTTATATGAAATATCTAAAGTAGGCAAATATATAGAAACCCAAATTTATTAGTAATAATCATGGGTTGGATGGAAGGGAAAGAGTAAATCATTACTGAGGGAATATTGATCTTCTTTTAAGGGTGATGGAAAAATCTGGAAATGGATAGTAGCAATGGTTCTACAGACCATAAATATAATGTCATTGAATTGCACATGTTAAAAATGTTGAAATGTTTTGGTACATATGTATGCATAACTACATATCTATGTGCATGTATATGTTTATATGTGCTACAAATAAAAAAAAATGAGAGAGCGGAAAGTTAGTTGCTGGTGGGCTATACGAGTCCAAAACACATGCCTCGCTTCTCTGGATATTAGGCTGGAGTGTGACAAATGTTTTAGATCGCTTCAGAATGCTAAAAAAAAATTAGGTTTCAGAAGAAGTAACTGATCTGCAGGACAATTTTATGACCCCCTGAAATTTCTTGTCTGTGTATACGTGAGGGAGGTATTGTCTAAAAGAGCAGGGAAAAAGTCTAGTTCTCATTGCCTAAGAGCCATAGATGGCAAATTTAGAACCAGGAGATCCGTCACGGGACCTGGCATGATGCGGTCCAGTTATAGACATCCAATGCCACCGGAGGGTAAGGCAGAGGCTCAAAGAAGTGTGCAGCTCCAGCAACAACTCAAAAGAGGACAAGTCCTCTAAAAGGGAACTGCAGGTCTGAGCAAACCAAGAATGAAATAAACTGCAACGTAATCAAAGATGGCCTTCAGCAATCCCTAACAGAATGGCCTTGGATGAGACAGATGGAACATCGACAGCTCAGGGGAATATCCTTAGCACACATGTAAGCACCTTACAGAGCTAGAGCACCAGCTTCCTCCTCCATCACTGAGAGCATAAATGTCTCTCCCTAACACTTCAACTGTTTTAGGCAGAAGCAGGGGGAAAGGAGAGGGATCTGAAAGTTTTGAGTTACTATTCTGAAATGATTGTTTTATGTCTGAGTAGGCTTATCATGGATTGAACTGTGTCCCCCAGAAATGTGTGTAGCCACTTGGCTGGGCCATCATTCCCAGTGTTTTGTGATTTTTCTATGCTGTACATCCTAATCTCTGCCTGTGGCTAATAGATAGGATAGTTACATTAAAAGATGATTAGGGTGGGACTGCAACACCCTTGCTAAAGGAGTTTCCCTGGAGTGTGGCTTTTATCCTTTTATCCTGTGTGAGGTAAAAAGAAAGGGAAGCAAGCAGGAGAACTGGGAACCTCACACCATGAAGAAGGCAGCACCGGGAGAAGAGCATGTTCTTCAGACCTGAGGTTCCCATGCCAAGATGCTCCCTGACCAAAGACTGATGCAACAAAGACTTTCCTCTCAAGCTGACGGAGGGAAAACCTTCCCCCAGAGTTCACACCCTGAATTCGGACTTGCAACCTACTGGACTGTGTAAGATTGAACTTTTTTTTGCTAAATCCATCCACTTGTGGTCTATCTGTTAGAGCAGCACCGGATGACTAAAACAAGGCTTTTTAAACTATTGTGAGTTTTAAACTAGATCAGTCCTTAATCACTTGCCACCCCACCCTGTCACTACCTAGTGGATAAGGATAGATAAGGAAAAGAGGCAAGCAGTTTTAGAAAGTAAGGAAATTATATTTTGTTCTGTGCATTTGAGTACAGTATGAGTAATTTTTCAAACAATTTGTCATGGAATGAATTGTGTCCCCCCAAAAATGTGTGTAGCCATTTGGCTAAGCCGTGATTCCCAGCACTATCTGATGCTTCTGTATGTTGTAAACGCTACCTCTGTGATATCAGTGAGAGACAAGCAAGATTGTGTTGTGCCGTGAGTCAATCTCTCGGGATAGAAATAAAATGGAAGAAGGCAGAGAGTTCAGGACCTCATACCAACAAGAAGCAGTGCCAACAGCAGAGCGAGTCCCTTGGAAAAGACCCAGGATCCCTGTGCAGCAGATGCTCCCAGGCCAGGTGAAGATTAATGACAAAGATCTTCCTCCAGAGCCCACAGAGAAAGTCTCTCCCTCCAGCTGACACTATGAATTTGGACTTGTAGCCTACATGACTTTGACAGAAAAAATTTCTGTTTTTAAAGCCAGCCACTGCTGGTATTTCTGTTAGAGATGTATCAGATGACTAAAACAGAATTATACATTGTTTGTTTTCCTTTCTCATTCCTTTGTAGAATTCTGCAAAGACTACCCTTGATGTGAAAAGAAAGGCAGATTGGTGAGTAAAGGAGATCAGATCTTTGCTGCTCCAAAACTTCTGTGACCTCAGCACACACACATATATATATTTTTATTACTATGTGTCTGAAAATCTGTAATTAATGATGATAATTCTTTACTAGAAAGACCCTTAGCAAGGAGCATGTAATTGGAAATTATTGGTAATTTAGCACATATGGATCACTGGGTATTTGATAGTTCTAGATAAAAACTGAACATATATAGAAAAAGTGAACATAGGTGGAGAATTAGAACAAGAATAGCCAGTTGAAGCAGAAGAATATTGTATTACTCAGATTCAGAGAGACACCAAAACGTAGAAATATTGAAATTTTTGAAATTAAAAGCAATGGAAGCCAAAGGCTAATACAGTTAACACTTATTTTTAATTTTTAATTAGAAAGTATGGGGTTTATTTTGTTTTAGTCCCATCTAATATTTGCTATGGCTGCTAACCAGAAGGTCAGCAGTTCAACTCCACCAGGTGGTCCTGGGAAACTCTATAGAGCAGTTCTACTCTGTCTATAGGGTCCCAATGAGCTGGAATCTACTTGACAGTGGTGAGTTTCGTTTGGTTTTTTGTTAATATTCCATTAAGGAGCCCTGGAAGAGTAGCTCCTTGGGAGAAAATAACCGGCATTTTGCTCCTGTAAAGGTTACAGACCAGGAAATTCTAAAGCGCTGTTCTACTATATCACATAGTCAGAATCAACAACAGTATTCAATTGGGCCCTCAGACAAACTTCAGAATTTTTAACTATCAGCATTTTACCAATATGGAGACCAAAATTTCACACGGTGAAGTGACTTTTCCAAGTTGCCTTAACATTGCATTGAGTGGACGAATCACACCTGAAACTCAAGCTTTATTTTTGCATACCATGCTTTCTCCCCATTACAGTCATCAGTAGTAACTTGTGAAACTCCATAATTTTGCCCATAGCCAGGTACACACATTTGAAAAGGCCCAAGGAAGTAGGTAAAAAATTTCTTAAGAAAACAAATATCCCACCAGCTTTTAGCACTGCAAACATTTTAGTTCGTGCAATCTAATCTTTTCAGTTGTTTTTCATTAGTATTTGTACTTTCTAACATGTGCCTAAATTCTAGGATTTGTGTCTTTGAAAAGTTTTTAGGAAAAATGACTTCAGGTTTTCTACTTAATCAAAAAGATGATACTGCTGGGGAAAGTTTACAACTTCTTAGAATGAGCTTCTTAGAATGAGCCAGAAAAAAATGAAACGTCATACAGAATCTCAAGTAATGATGGCTCGTGGCAAATATTCAATTTCATTATATGTATAAAGATATATTAAAGTATTCTAGCAGTAGTAGTTATTATTCAAAATATACAAATGAGAATGGCAAAGCTACACTTTTCCAATTGTAAAATGAAATATGTTTCCCTCATAGTTCAAGAAAAAGATGATTTTTATAGTTTGAAATGAGCATACAGTGGGAAATGTGTTTGTAGAAAGCTCCGGATAATTATTGCACTCATAAAACATCTGACACTAGGAAAAGGAGGACACAAAGTTACAAAAGGTTAAACACAAGAGCTGTTCTCATATGGTTGGTCATCATGCTCATTACCATTTACAAAAATCTGCTTAGGAAGGGAGATATCAAGCTACAAAAGATTGCTTTTATCTAGAATTTGCATGTATATTTTTTCATCTTTGAAATTTCAATAATTCTATATTTTAAATTACAAATGCATAACTTATCAGTGGTTTGTAGTTAGACTTTGTTTTCCGTTTGCTTGACAATTTTTGTCTTCTAGCTTTAAACATAATTACTATTGTTGATATTGCAATAGCTGTTGAAAAGTCAGCTATTGTGGATTGAATTGTGGCCTCTGCTCCAAAATATACATATAAATTTTGAATTCAGTTATACATGTTGAATTCCTGACTCTCACACCTGTGGAAGTGATTTTTTTTGAAAGTAAGTTTTTTATTACATAGATGAGGTTTTATCAGTAGAGGGTGGATCCTAAGCCCAATCACTTTTAATAACCTGAGTTACATGAAGAAGAATGTTCCAAAACAGAATAATAATAATGACAGAGAAAACACCAACACTTATATAAATGGACAAATCTACCCCACTCATGGATAAGAAGACTTAACACTGTGAAAATGTCTGTTTTCACCCAAAGCAATCTACTTATATACTGCAATCCCAAGACAAAGTCCTGTGACATTTTTTAATGAGATGCAAAAACAAATCACCAACTTTATTTGGAAAGGGAAGAAGCCCTGGATAAGCAAAACACTTCTAAAGAAGAAGAACACACCGGGAGGTCTTTCACTACCTGAATAGAACCTACTACACTGCATGGTGATGGAAACAGCACGGTACTGGTACTGGTACAAAAAGAGATAGATAGATCAACAGAACACAACTGAGATCCCAGGGATGACAGCATCCTCTTATGAACAGCTGGTATTCAACAAAGGCCTTAAGACATTAAACTGGGGTAAAAGCAACCTCTTCAACAAATGGTGCTGGCAAAATTGGGTATCCATTGGCAATAAATTGAAACACATTTGTATTATTTCTGTTAAGGCAGCAATAGGTAAGTAAAACTGTATAACCGTCTATTTTTTAAGAGAATGTGTCTCTTTGGACTACATTTATTTTATTTTATTTTTTGTCTCTGGCTTTTTACTATTTATTAACTTATTTTTTCTCCTGCGATTCATTGAATTTCTTAAAATTTTGGATTGGTGCCTGTCATGGATTGAACTGTGTGGCCTGAGAATATATGTTAACACGACTCCCAGTATTGTGTGGTTATCCTCCATTTTCTGATTGTGAATTTAGGTTAAAAAAAATTTAGGGTGAGATTATAACACCCTTACTAATTAGGTCACATCCCTAATTCAGCGTAAAGGAAGTTTCCCCGGAGTATGGCCTGCACCACCTTTTATCTCTCAAGAATTGAAGGAAAGGGAAGTGAGCAGAGAGTTGGGGATCTCATACTATCAAGAAGACAATACCAGAAGAACACTTCCTTTGGAGCCAGCATCCCTGTGCCTGAGAAGCTACTAACCCAGGGGAAGGCTGAAGGGAAGGATCATCCTCCAAAGCTAATGGAGAGAGAAACTTTCCCCTGGAAGTGATGCCCTAAATCTGGACTTCTTGCCTACCAGACTATGAGAAAATAAATTTCTCTTTGTTACAGCCATGCACTTTGGTCTTGTCTGTTATAGCAGCACTAGATGACTAAGACGTGTCTGTGATAAGTTTGTCTGTGGTCACAATTGTTCCTCCTCTGTTTAAACACATCGTGGTTTACTGTAGTCACAGTATATATATCCACTGGCTGGCTTCACTGACTTTGTTTGTCCATATAATGTGTTTTGGCCAGCAGAATATAAGAGAAAGAGAAAATGTATCAGCACTTAGCAGAGGCCTTATGAAATATCAGGTGTCGCCACTCGATCCTTTTTTTCTACTGTCAACTACTATCAGAGAGGTATGTCCCAAATAGCTGCTAGTCTCACAATAAGTCATGCGGAACAGTATTCAATTTGATCCAAAGTCAGTACGAAGAATTACATGCAACAAAAAAATGTTGTATTGTAAGAGCTGAGATGTCAGAGTTGTTCATTACACAGCATTATTAAAGCAAATTCCTGGCTCATACAATTATCTTCAATGAGTTCTGCAAAATTACAAGCCAATAATTATTTTTTCTCTCAAGCTCTCTTTCTTTTTTACTCTGGACCCCAGTTATACATATGCTAAACCTTTTTACAGCTTACTCTGTTTTTTAGTCACAATCAAAATTTTCCATCTTCTAATTTTTCCATGCTGTACCTCAGATAAACTTTTCTAATTTGTATACCAAATTATTGACTCTGTTTTTAACTTTGTTTAACCTGCTTTTTTTTCTCTCAATTGTTTTTTTATTATGATTGAATGAAAAGGTACATTCCCATATAAATTCGTGTGCTCACCTGTATGCTGCTCCCATTGCTCTCCCTGCCTGAGGACAGCACACTCCTCCTCTCTGCTCCACATGTGTCCTAGCCTCCTAACAGTCTCCTATCCCCTCCTCTCCACCCACTCCCCTTCCTCCAGTAAGAGGTCAGCAGAATGACATCCTATAGATGCATAGAACCATAAAAGTCCCACAAAATACTGTCACTCTGTGTCGCCAAGTCCAATCCATTGTTGCTGGAAAAGTTGATCTTCATTATGATTTATGGACAGGGGCAGCATCAGGGCCAGGGGCCATGCTCCCAGGGAAACTCCAAAGCACCTGGACCATCAGTTGTGGTCTTTTATTGCAGATCTCAGGGTACACCCCTATTTATTCTCTTGTTGCCAGTGAGACTCCACTTTGTGAGCTCCATCGTGGCTATCGGCCGGGCACCATCTGGTTCTTCTGGTCACAAGTGGATGTAGAGACCCACTCAGGTGGGTCCCTCTGTCATCTGGATTCTCTTTTCCCAATGTCTTTCTTGTCCTTGGTGATCATCCTTTCCTGCTGAGTTGGGACCATTTGCTGTACCCTCAGATGGCAGCTTGATAGCTTTTAAGACCTCAGATGCCACTCACCAATGAGGAGTGCAGAGAGTCCTCATTAGCAAAATGCTAGCTGTGCCAATTAGCCTCGATTTTACCTGAAAGCATGGTCCCCAGCCCCCGTCCCAGCTGCTCTTGCAATATTGGGTTAAGATGGGAGGAATACTCAAATTGTGTTGAAGTCCAGTTACTACTGATCTTCTTTCTAATGTGTACTGTCACTGATTTCACCCAACCAAATTTCTACTAACTATCTAATCTAAAACCTTTCCCCCTCACCCCTCTCCTTCTCCACCCTTGCAGCAGTCAAAGAGTCTTTTCTTCTACACGTGAGTCTGTTTTTAATTTCTTACCATAGGGGTCTCATACAATATTTGCCCTTCTGTTGCTGACTACTGGCACTCAGCCTAATGTCCTCCAGTTGAAACCAGGTTATGAGATGTTTCCCGCTGTCATCGTTGTTCTTTATCATTGCATAGTGTTCCACTGAGTATGCATACCATAGTTTACCTCTCCATTCCTATGTTGTTTGGCATCTGGGTTGATTCCACCTTTTTGCTACTGTGGACTGTGCTGCTATGAACAGTCGTGTGTATGTATCAGTTGCTGTGAATGGCCTTGACTCTGTAGGATATAATCCAAGCAGCAGAGTTACTGGGTCAAATGGTATATCTATATCCATTTTTTTAAGGGAGCGCCAGATTGCTTTCGAAAGAGGTTTCCAATCCCATCAACAGTGTAGGAAACTTCCAATCTCCTCACAGCCTCTCCAACATTTGTTGTTTTGCATTTTTTGGATCATGCCCAACTTTGTTAGGGTGAGATGGTATCTCATTGTCGTTTTGATTTGAATTTCTTTAATAGCTAAGGATCATGAGCATGTCCACATGTGCTTTTTCGCTGCCTGGAACTCCTCTTTAAAGAAGTGTCTGTCCATCTCCTTTGCCCACCGCTTAACTGGATGATTTGTCTTTTTCTTATTGATATTGTAATACCTTATAGATTATGGAGATCAGGTGTCAGTCTGACACAGAGTTGCCAAATATTTTTTCACATTCTTTAGGTGGCCTTTAATTTTATTAATCAAGTCTTTGGATGAACAAAATTGATTGATTCTTAGCAGTTCCCATTTGTATATTTTCTCTTCTGATGATTGTGGTTTGTTTGACAGATTTTCAAGTCTGTCTGTGTTGTGTATTAAACCTTCCATTGTTGTTCCTACTTTCTCTTGGATGAGCTTTATTGTTTTAGATTTGATATTTAGGTCTTTCATCCAGTATGAGTTGGTTTTTGTATAAGGTGATGGATATCAAATTTTGCCTGCACCATTTGTTGAAGAGATTGTTTTTACCCAAGTTTAATGTCTTAGGGCCTTTGTCAAATAGCAACTGTTCATAGGCAGATGATATCATTTCCAGGGTCTCGATTCTGTTCCATTGATCTATCTGTCTGTTTTTGTAATAGTACCAGGCTGTTTTGACTACTGTGGCACTATAATATGTTCTAAGGTCGGGCAATGAGAGGCCTCCCAGTGTATTCTTCTTCTTTAGTAATGTTTTACTTATCTGAGGCTTCTTGCCTTTCCAGACAAAGTTGGTAATTTGTTCCTCCATCTCATTAAAAAATGACACTGGAACTTGTATTGGGATTGCATTATATAAGTAGCTTGCTTTGGGTAAAATAGACATTTTCACAATGTTAAGTCTTTCTATCCATGAGCAGGGTAGGCTTCTCCATTTATGTAAGTCTCTCTTAGTTTCTTGTAGTAATAAGGTTTGTAGTTTTCTTTCTAAAATTCTGTTATTTCTCTGGTTAAATTTATTCCTAGTACTTTATCTTCTTAGGGGCTACAGTCAATGGTATTGACTTGGTGATTTCTTCCTTAATAATCTCATTGTTGGTATAAAGGAATCCTACTGATTTACTCATGTTTATCTTGTATCCTGAGACTTTGCCAAATTCTTCTATCAGTTTAAATAGTTTCCTTATGAATTCTTTGGGATTCTCTGCATATACAATCATATCATCAGCAAATAGGGAGATTTTTAGTTCTTCTTTGCCAGTGCAGATGCCATTTATTTCTTGGTCTTGTCTAATTGCCCTGGCTAGAACTTCCAGTACAATCTTGAGTAAGAGAGGTGACAGTGGGCATCCTTGTCTAGTTCCTGTTCTCAAGGGAAGCTGTTTCAGTCCTTCTCCATTCAGGATGACATAGGCAGTGGCTTTGTATAAATTGCCCTTGTTGCATTGAGGGATTGGCTGTCTATTCCTATTTTGCTGAGAGTTTTTAGCATGAATCGGTGTTGGACTTTATCAAATGCCTTTTCTGCATCAATAGACAAGATCAGGTGACTCTTGTCTTTTGTGGTACTTATGTGGTTGATCACATGAATTGTTTCTCTGATGTTGAACCAGCTTTGCATCCCTGGTAGTAATCCAACTTGTTCATGATGGATTATTTTTTGGATACGTTGTTGTATTCTATCGGCAAGAATTCTGTTGAAAATTTTTGCATCTAGGCTCTTGAGCAATATTGGTCTGTAGTTAATCCTTTTTTGTTGGATCTTTCCCTGGCTTTAGTATCAGGGTTATGTTGGCTTCATAGAATGAATTTGGGAGTATTCCATCACTTTCTATACTGTGACATAGTCTTAGTAGTATTGGAGATAACTCTTCTCTAAAAGCTTGGTAGAATTCTGTGGTGAAGTCATCTGGGTCTGGGCTTTTTTTTTGGTTGGCAGTTTTTTGATGACTTCTTAAATCTCTTCGTTTGTGATGGGTTTACTAAGTTGTTCTGCTTCAGCTTGTGATAATTTTGGCAGGTGATATGAATCAAGAAATTTGTCCATTTCCTCTAGGTTTTCAAATTTGTTAGAGTACCGTCTTTCATAGTATTCAGCTATGTTATTTTTTATTTCTGTTGGATCTGTTGGGACAACTCCCTCTCATTTCTTATTTGGGTTATTTGTTTCCTTTTCTGTTTTTCTTTTGTAAGTTTAGCCAGTGGTCTGTCAATTCTGTTGAACTTTTCAAAAAACCAGCTTTTGGTCTTTTCAATTTTTTCAATTGTTCTCTAATTTGTTTAGTTCTCCTCTAATCTTTATGATCTGTTTTTTTTTTGTTGTTGTTGTTGTTTTTCTGGTGACTTAGGGGTTCTTCTGTTGTTCTCTCTCTACTTGTTCAAGCTGTTGGGTCAGTTGTTTGATTTGGTTTCTTTCTTTCTTCCAGATGAGTACATTTATGGAGATAAACTGACCTCTGAGCACTGCTGTGGCTGTATCCCATATGTTTTGGTAGGATGTATTTTTGTTCTCACTGGAATCCATACATTTCTGTATTTCATCCTTGATTTCTTCTATGACCCATGATTCTTTGAGCAAGGTGTTGCTCAGTTTCCATGACTTCCACTTTCTATCTGTTTTTTCTGTTATTGATTTCAGCTTTTATGGCTTTATGATCGGAGAAGATGCTTTGCATTAATTCAATAGTATGGATTTTGTTGAGAATTTCTTTATGTCTTAACACATGGTCTATTTTGGAGAATGTTCCATGTGCACTGGAGAAGAAGGTGTAGCTTTCTGCTGATGGGTAGAAAGTTCTATGTATGTTAATGAGGTCTAGTTGGTTAATTGTAGCAATAAAGTCTTCTGTGTCTTTATTGAGCTTTTTTCAACATGATCTGTCCAATATTGAGAGTGGAGTGTTGAAGTCTCCTTGCTGTTATTGTGGAGTGATCTATTTCCTTTTTGAGTGCAGTCAGTGTTTCTCCGACATGTTTAGGTGATCTGGTATTAGATGCATAAATATTTAATATTGTTAAGCCCTGCTTGTGTATTGAAACTTTCAACAACAGTGACCATCCTTGTCCAAGATGGTGGATTTTACATTAAACTGATTTTATATGAGACTGGAATTGCCACACCTGCTCTTCTTTGTTCATTGTTAGCTTGATATATAGTCTTCCATCTTTTGATTTTCAGTTTGTTCCTGTCTTTAAGTCTAAGGTGAGTTACTTGTAGGCAACATATGGGTGGGTCATGTCTTTTGATCTAAGATGTCACTTGTCTCTTTACTGGAGCATTCAGTCCATTCACATTGAATGTGATTATTGCTAGGTATGTGTTCAGTACTGCCATTGTGATATGTTTATTTTTGTGTTGATGTTTTCTCTGTTGTTCTTATTAATCTGCTCTGTGACCTTCTTTGTGAGTTGATTTTTCACTTTTTTCAGGGTTGGTTTTCTGGTTGTTCAGACTCCTGTATTACACTTCTTGATAAAGTATGGTGTTTTTTTTTATTGTGCTTTAAGGCTGTCCCTATGATCCCACTTAATAAACTATATATAAACCCAAATGAGTCAGTTCTACCCTAGCCCCTAGGGTCACCATGAGTCGGATCCGACTCGACGGCACTTGGCTTGACTTTGATTGCTACCGGTCTTGTCAACTTCCTCTCCATTTAGAAGGACTATAACCACTGTAGTACATCCATCTTTTTCATTTGGTGATATCACCATTTACATGATATGATCACTAGATTCTTTCTTTCACTATTACAGCTTTGATTGTATTTGGAGACTTCCCAAATTAAGTAGGATCCTGGATAATGTGTCTTTCTAAAATATAAAATTAGTGGTTTTGTTCTTCCAAGCCAAGAGATTCTTTCAGTATTTCTTGTTGCTTTGATTTGGTTTTTACAAAGTCTCTGAGTTTCTGTTTATCTGTGAATGTCTTAATTTTATTTTCATATTTCAAAGATAGTTTTGCAGGATAAATAATTCTTGGTTGGAAGTTCTTCTCCTTCAAGGCTTTGAATATGTCATGCCACTGTCTCCATGCCAACATCATTTCTGCTGAGAAATCCAATAAAAGTCTACGAGGTTTGCCTCTGAATGTCAGCTTTGCTTTGAGTCTTGCTGCCCTTAAAAGTTGCTGCTTATGTTTCCTTTTGTTACGCTTGATTATAATATGTCTTGGAGTCTTTCTTTTGAGATCTGTATTAGGTGGCATATGATATGCTTCTGAGATGTCTATGTTCTCTTCCTTCATGATTTCTGGGAAGTTTTCTGTCAGCAGCTCAGCAAAAATACTCTCTGTGTTCTCAGGTGTCTCGCCCTGTTCAGGGACTCTAATTAAACGTAGATTGTTCTTCTTAATAGAGTCCCACATGCCTTGTAATGCTTTTTCATTTTTCTTGTTTCTTTTTTCTGATCTTTCCTCGCAGATGCTGGAGCTGTCTTCTCCAGAATGTGTTGCTTTTGGGGCTTCATGTGGGTCAATAGAGGCTGGGAGAGATGCTGTGAAGACGAACCACAGTTATTTCTCTAGGCTATCTTAAAATGAGAAGTAAAAAGTATTTGACAACTTCCAAAGTCAGTCAGGTTTTCAGGTGTATACATCCGTTTTCCCATCTGGCAAAGTAAGCACCTTTATACTGAACCCCAGGTTTTATAAACTAGCTCAAAATACAGAAAAGCTACTGGCTTGTTGGCCTCTACTGCCTGGCCCCAGCTGTAGGTGATACTGTGTATAATTCTGCTCTTCTGCTAGAAAAAGCCATCTCTTCTAGGTAGGCACTGCCTCCCAGCCCAGGAATTAGGTCCAGTTAAAGCTTCCATATGGATAACTCTGCCTCCTAGCAAAACAAGATGGCGTCCTGCACAAGCTTGCCAGCCGGCCAGGCCCAAGTTCCTGGCAGAAAGAGAGGCCAAGAGTGTCAAAATGCCCAAAGTCCACAGCCTCCACTACTGGGCCCCAACCCCAGGTGACACTGTATTAAACACTGCCTCCCTGCTGGAGAAGCACTCTCCCCTCGGCAAGTGTTACCTCCCAGCCTAGGAACCAAGTCCAGCTGGGGCCTCTGCCTGTGCTTCACCATTTCCCAGTGGATCAAGATGGAGTCTTACACAGGTGCACCTGTATGGCTACCACATGGCAGAGACAGAAAGATAGGTCAGGGAAGCATAGAGTGCAAAGCCAGGCTCTCAGAACCTGGTAATTACACTTGCCAGTCCCACCAGCAGTGCCTGCAAGATCAGCAGCTAGTCAAGTCCCAGCTCTGCCTGCCCCCTAAGACGGAGGGGAAAAAAAAGGTTACCTTTGGTCTGTGCAAGACTCTGCTTGTTGACAGTGGGGTCAGTGAAAGAGAGTAAGTTTTGCATTCAGTGGTATGAAGTCCAAATTAACAGCCCTATGCTGCATCCCAGGGCTCACTAGGTGTCCAGAAGGCTCCGTTCAATTATCATTTGAGGTCTTGGTTTCCAGAGGGATTTAGGGAGACATACGTTTAGTCCACCATCTTGACTCAGCTCCCCATTTAATCTGCTTTTAAAATTGTCTCCTGAGAATTTTTTCCTGTAATTTCAATTTGATTATTTCCCAAATACATCATTTTACTACATTTCTAGTCCCTATAAATGTTTTCAGTCCTGCATTTAGTTTTTCTTAATTGTAGTCAGAATAATGTTTCTTAGTCTGCACCAGATAGTTCTATAATCGAAAATTTTTGGTTTCAATTTCCTTTTTCTCTTCTTTCTGCTAGTTCACATTAATTTCTTTTGTGACTGGTTACCTGTTAGTACTGCCTGTATTTTTAAAATTTGATCTTATGGAGAAATTCTTATTTTCAGAATAGAATATTGTTCTCTTCTGAAAGATGACTACAGGCACTTCATATTAAGCCATGCCAAGGCTTGGACTACCTGAGGGATAGAAATCTCGGTTGTTATTCCATGAAACAGCTAGTTCTCTTCTGATTCACTCTCACTATGAATGTGTTTTCCCTAAAGTCCCAGATTACTATGTGTGTCCTCTTAGAGTCTCTACATCATACTTGCCTTCAGCTTTGAATTTGGTACCTTCATTTTAGGACATTTTTAATTTTCTAGATCAGCTAGTAGGTTAAAAAGAAAAACAAGTAACTACTATAATTGCTCCCTTCCTTGATTTCTAATATCATCACACATTTTATCACTGGTAGTTGTTTAAAATCTTAACATTCGTTCAGGGTTTATTTTTTTTCCTTTTGTTATTATTATGATTAAATGACAGTATACAATCCAAGTCAGTTCTGCATGTCTGCCCCTCTGCAACTCTAAACCAATAGGACAGCCTCAAACAAATGTATAAAACCATATCTGTAGGACAAATTCCAAGCAGTGGGATTGCTGGATCTCATAGTTCTTCTATCTTAAGCTTTTTAGGAAAGGGCCAAACTGCTTTCCACCAGCCGTGTAGCAGTGTTCCAATCTCTCCTCAGCCTCTCCAACACTTGTTTTGTGTCTTTTGGATTCTTGCCAACCTCTTAGGGGTGAGATGGTATCTCATTGTAGTTTTGATTTGAATTTCTCTAATAGCTAGCGATTGCAATCATTTCCTCATGTGCCTTTTGATTGGATGGAAGTCTTATTGGTGAATTATGTGTCCATGTCCTTTGCCCATTATTTAATTAGGTTGTCTTTTTCTTGTTGATATTTTTCAGTACCTTGTAGATTATGGAAATTTAACGTCAATCCGATACCAAATAGTTGTCAGATATTTTTTCCCATTCTGTGGGTAGTCTTTTAACTGTTTTGAAAGTCATTGGATGAGCAAACATGTTTGGTTCTTAGTAGTTCCCATTTATCTATTTTCTCTTCTGTTAGTCTTGTATTGTTGGTCAGATTTTATAGTCTGTCCAAGCCATGTATTAGAACTTCCATTGTCATCTCTATTTTTTCTTCCATAATCTTTATTATTTTAGATTTGATGTTTGGGTCTTTAATCTGTTTTCAGCTAGTTCTTGTGTAAAGTGTGAAGTCTGGGTCTTGTTTCAGTTTTTTTGCAGATGGATATCCAAATTTTGCCAACACTGTTAAAGAGATTGTTTTTACTGCAGTTTACGATCTTTAGGCCTTTGTCAAATATCAACTGTTCAAAAGAGGATGGTATTTCTAGATTCTGGATTCTGTTCTATTGGTCTACATATCTGTTTTTGTATGAGTACCAGGCTATCATGACTACCATGGCAGTGTAGCAGATTCTAAGGTCAGGTAGTGCAAGACTTCCCACTATGTTCCTCTTCTTCAGTAGGTGTTTTACCTATCTGGGGTTTCTTCTCTTTCAAAACAAATGTGGTGATTTGTTTCTCCATCTCATTAAAAAATGACATTGGAATATGTATTAAGATTGCATTGTATATGTAGATTGCTTTGAGTAGAATAGATATTTTCAGTGTGAAGTCTTCCTATCCATGAGAAAGATAGATTTCTTCACTTATGTAAGTCTCTTTTGGTTTCTTTCAGTATGGTCTTGTAATTTTCTCTGTGTAGGTCTTTTACATCCCTGGTTAAATTTATCCCTAGATATTTTATCTTCTTGGGGGCTATTGTAAACGGTATCGATTTAGTGATTTCTTCTTTGATGATCTCTTTGTTGGTATAAAGGAAACCTACTGATTTATTTATGTTTATCTTATATCCTGATAATTAGCTGAACTCTTTTATTAGTTATAGTCATTTATTTATGGGTTCTTTAGGGTTCTCTGTGTATATGATCATACCATTTACAAATAGGGATACTTTCACTTCTTTGCCTGTGTGGAAGCCCTTTATTTAGTTATTTGTATGATTGCTCTGGACAGAACCTCTAGCGCAATGATGAAAACAAGTGGTGACACCAGGCATCCCTGTCCAATTCCTGTTCTCAGGAAGAATTCTTTCAGTTGCTCTCTGTATTCAGGATGAAGTTAGCAGTTGGCTTTGCTTAGATACACCTTACTGCATTCTGGAATTTCCCTTCTATTCCTATTTTACTGAGAATTTTTAACATGAATAGGTGTTGGACTTTGTCAAATGCCTTTTCTGCATCAATTGATACAACTGAGTCTTATCCTTTTTGTTATTTATGTGGTTGCCCACATTAATTGCTTTTCTGGGTTGGGGATGTTGAACCAATGCTGCAACCCTGGTATGAATCCTATTTGGTCATGATGAATTATTTTTTTCATATGTTGTTGAATTCTATTGGCTAGGATTCTGTTGAATATTTTTGCACCTAGGTTCATGAGTGATATTGGTCTGTAATTGTCATTTTTGGAGGGGATCTTTATCCAGTTTTAGTATCAGGGTTATTCTGGCTTCATAGAAAAGATTTGTAAATGTTCCATCCTTTTCTATGTCATGAAGTAGCTTCAGCAGTGTCAGAATTAACCCTTCTCTAAAAGTTTGACAGAATTCTTCAGTGAAGTCATTCAGGCCAGGACTTTTTGGTTGGTAGTATTTTTTTAAATTACTTTTTCAATCTCTTCTTTCATGATAGGTTTATTAATGTGTTCTGTTACTCTGTGATAATTTTGGTAGGTGATGTGAATCTAGAAATTTGTCCATTTCCTCTAGGTTTTTGAATCTGTTAGGCTATAATTTTTCTTAGTACTCTGTGGTGATACCTTTAATGTCAGTTGGGTCTGTCATGACATCTCCCATCTTGTTTCTTATTCAGGTTATATGTTTCCTCTCCTGTTTTTCTTTTGTAAGTTTAGCCAGTGATTTATCAGTTTGTTGATCTTTTTAGAAAACCAACTTTGGCTTTGCTAATTCTTTCAGCTGTTTTCCTATTCTCTAATTCCTTTAGTTCTGCTCTAATCGTTATTGACTGTCTTCTTTTGGTGCTCGAGGGGCACTTTTGTTATTCTCTTTCTACTTGTTCAAGTTGTAAGATTAATTCTTTGGTTTGGGCCCTTTCTTCATTACAAATGCATTTGCTGCATCAATTCACAGAGTCAGGCGATTCTTATCCTTTGTGCTGTTTATGTGGTTGATCACATTAATTGTTTTTCTGACATTGGACCAGCCTTGCATCCTTGGTATGACATCAACTTGGTCATGATGAATTATTTTTTTGATATGTTGTTGAATTTTATTGGCTAAGATTTTTGTAGAAGATTTTTGCACCTAGCTGCATGAGTAATATTGGTCTATAATTTTCTTTTTTGTGGGATCTTTCCCTGGCTATGGCATCAGGGTTATACTGACTTCATAATATGAATTTGGGAGTATTTTGTTTTCTTTTATGTTGTGAAATGACCTCAGTAAAGCCAGAATTAACACCTTTCTAAAAGCTTGGTAGAATTCTCTGATGAAGCCATCTGGGCTAGGACTTTTCTGGTTGGTAGTTTTTTGATTACCTTTCAATCTCTTCTTTCATCACAAGTTTAAGTTGTTCTACTTCTCCTTGTGATAATTTTGATAGGGGACATGAATCTAGAAATTTGTCTATTTCCTCTAGGTTTTCAAATCTGTTAGAGTACAGCCTTTCACAGCATTCTGTTATGATACTTTCAATTTCAGTTGGATTTGTTATAACATCTCCCACCTGATTTCATTTCTCTTTTTTATTATGACTGAGTGAAAATGTACATTCCCGTATAAATTTACATGCCCACCTATATGCAGCTTCCACTACTCTCCCCGCCCAGTGAAAGCACACTATTCCTCTCTGCTCCATACATGTCTCATCCTGCCAATAGTCTCCTTTCCCCTCCTCTCCACCCACTCTCCTTACTTCAGCTAGAGGTCAGCGGGATGATATCCTATAGATGCATAGAACCATAAAGTACATCCAATATATGGTCACTCTACATCACCTAGTCCAAACCATTCATATCTGAAGAGTGGAACTTCGTTATGATTTATGGGCAAGGGCAGCATCAGGGCCAGGGCCCATGCTCCCAGGGGAACCACGAAGCAGCTGGACCATCAATTGCAGTCTTTTAGTGGAGATCTCAGGGTGCACCCCTTTTATTCTTGTGTTGCCAGTGAGACTCAACTTAGTGAGCTCTATCGTGGCTATCACTTGTGGTGGCCCGGCACCATCCAGTTCTTCCGGTCCCAAGTCTATGTAGGCACCTACTCATGTAGGTCTCTCTGTCTTCTGGGTTGTCTTTACTCCATGTCATTTTGGTCCTTGGTGAGCATCCATTCCTATCGAGTTGGGACCAGTTGCTGTGCCCTCGGATGGCAGCTTAGCAGCTTTTAAAACCCAGACACCACTCACCAATGTGAGGTGAAGAGAGCCCTCTTAGCAAAACGCTGGTTGTGCCAGTTGGCCTCGATTTCACCTAAGAGCATGGTCCCCTGCCTCCTGCCCCAGCTACTCTGTCCTTGCAATGTTGGGTTAAGATGGAAGGAATATTCAAGTTATGCTGAAGTCCGCTTAATATTGTTCTTGTTTCTGATGTGTGCTATCACTGATTTCACCCAACCTAATTTTTACCAACTGTGTGGTCTAAAGCCTCCCCCCTTGACCTCCTCGCCTTGCCCTCCCTCCCTCCCTCCCCTCCCTTGCAGCTGTCAAAGTGTCTTTTCTTCTATACATAATTCTGGTTTTGAGATGTTATCGTAGGGGTCTCATACAATATTTGTCCTTTGTCACTGACTACTTTCATTCAACATAATGTCTTCCAGTTGAAACCAGATTATGTTTCCTGGAATCATCATTATTCTTTATCATTGCATAGTGTTCCATTGAGTATATATAACATAGTTTACCTCTCCATTCCTCTGTTGTTGGGCATCTAGGTTGATTCCATCTTTTTGCTATCGTGGATTGCGCTGTGATAAACATTCTTGTGCATGTGTCTGTTGATGTGAAAGGCCTTGATTCTGTAGGATATATTCCAAGTAGTGGAATTACTGGGTCAAATGGTATATCTATATTCATCTTTTTAAGGAAGCACCAGATTACTTTCCAAACAGGTTGGACCATGCAACCCCACCAACAGTGTAGGAGAGTTCCACTTTCCCATCTGATTTCTTATTGGGGTTATTTGTTTCCATTCCTGTTTTTTTTTTTTGTTGTTGTTTGTTTTGAGCTTAGCCAGTGGTTTATCAATTTTGTTGAACTTTTCAAAGAACCAGCTTTTGGTTTTCTTTTTTCAACTGTCCTTCTATTCACTGATTCATGTAGCTCTGCTCTAATCTTTATTATCTGTTTTCTTCTGGTCCCTGAGTGATTTCTTTGTTGATCTCTATTTGTTCAAGTTGTAGGGTAAATTCTTTCGGTTGGGCTCTTTCTTCATTCTGAGTGTGTGCGTTTACAGAGATGAACTGATCTGTGAGCACTGCTTTTGATGTACCCCATAGGTTCTATCAGATGTATTTTCATTCTCATTTTATTACACAAGTTTCTTTATTTTATCCTTGATTTCTTCTGTAACTTGTGGATGTTTTTAGCAAGGTGTTGTTCAGTTCAGACTTCTGCCTACATTTTTTCTGCTACTGATATCAACTTTTACAGCTTTATGGTCCAAGAAGATGTTTTGAAATAATTCAACAGATTGGATTTTGTTGAGACTCGCTTTATGGCTTAATATGTGGTCTGTTCTGAAGAATGTTTGATGTTCATGACAGGTATGTATTTAGTGCTGCCATTTTGATGCATTTATTTTTCTGTTGTTGATATTTTCTATGTTTCTCTTAATATTCTGTTATGGATTGTTTTTCTATATGGGTTGACTTTTCATCTTTTTCAGTGTTGGTTTTGTGTTCATCGAGACTCCTGTATTATTTTTGTTGTTTTGATATGTTGAACTGTTAGTTTGCTTTGCTGCTGTCCCTTTAATTCCCTTTAATATTCTAAGTTTAAACCAATCTTTAGTTTCTGTATATCTGCTTAATTTCCTCTCCATCTGAAAAGGTTACAACTACTGTAATATATCCCTCTTTATATTGTGATGATGTCATAGTTTTCATGTTAAGATCACTGGTTCCTTTCATTTAATATTTTAGCTTTGATTGAGTTTTATGAATTCCATAGCTGAATAGGATTCTGGTTGTTGTGTTACATTGAATCCTTAAGTGTACATTTCTTGATTTTGTGTTTCTAGACAAAGAGCTTCTTTCAAAATTTCTTGTAGTTTTGGTTTGGCTCTTACAAAGTCTCTGAGTTTCTGTGTATCTACTAGTGTCTTCATTTTACCTTCATATCTGAGAGACGGTTTTGCAGGATATATATTTCTTGGTTGGAAGTTTTTATCATTTAAGGTTTCGAATGTCATCCACTGCCTTCTTGCCAACATGGCTTCTGCCCAAAATTCAGATGAAAGCCTACAGGGCTTTCCTCTGTACATTAGTTTTGTTTGAATTCTCACTGCCTGTAACAGCCTCTCGTTATGTTTCATTTTATTAAGCTTGATTATAGTATGTCTTGGTGTCTTTCTTTTAGGGTGTAGTTTTGGTGGCATTTGATAAGCGTCTTGGATATTTATGTTCTCTTCTTCCATAATTTCAGGAAAATTTTCTGTCAGCAACCCTTCAACAATTCTCTCTGTGTTTTCATCCATACTTTCGTGTTCAGGAACTCCAATTATTCATAGACTACTCCTCTTAATAGAGCCCCACATATTTTTAAGTACTTCATTTTTCTTATTTCTTTTCTCTGAATTCTCTTCATAAATGCTGGTGTCAGTTGCTTTATCTTCAAGTGCACTGTCATGGTTTGAATTGTGTCCCCCCAAAAATGTGTGCAGCCACGTGGCTGGGATATGGTTCCCAGTATCTTGGGACTGTCCTCCGTTGTGTGGTTTTGCTAACCTGTATGTTAAAGGATTAGGGTGGGGCTGTGAATTCCTGCTATGGGGGAAGTTTCCCTGGAGCATGGCTTGCCCCACCCTTAATGCTTTTAGCTTGCAAGGAATAAAAGGAAAAAGAACCAAGGACAATTTGAGAACCTCGCTACCATCAAGCAAGCAGCACCGGGAGCAGAACACGTCGTTCAGACCAGAGGTTCTTGCATTAGGACGCTCCCTGGACAATGACTGATGCAATACTGGACTTTCCTCCAGAGCCGTCAAGGGGAAAGTCTTTCCCTGGAGCGGACACCCTGAATATGGACTTGCAACCTACCGGACTGTGTAAGAATAAATCTTTCTTTGTTAAAGCCATCCACTCTGTGGTATTTCTGTTAGAGCAGCCCTAGCTGACTAAAACATGCACTAACTCAGCCTTCCAGTTCCTCTATCTTGCTTAATGGTTTTGCACTGAATTCTCTAAATTTGTAAGTTTATTAGCGATCTGATGGATTTCAGGTTGTTGATGTTCCAGCAGTTCATACAGCTTACTTAATTTTTTCACTTTGTTTTGCTGCATTTTGTTGAATCTCTAGGAGGGCTCTATACATTATTCTTCTGTATTCTACCTCTGATGATTTCAGAAAGCCTTCTTCATCGGGGCAGTTTTTTTGTTCTTTATTTTGGGAGTTTTCTGGAG
This sequence comes from Heterohyrax brucei, assembly GCA_028571685.1. Classification (NCBI taxonomy): domain Eukaryota; kingdom Metazoa; phylum Chordata; class Mammalia; order Hyracoidea; family Procaviidae; genus Heterohyrax; species Heterohyrax brucei. Next base: position 96,698,857 of record CM053146.1, read on the forward strand.
CCATTGTGGTCTGCTTCTTTAAGTGGTTAGATATTTGGTTGTTGTCTTTGTGTCATCAAGAAGCTGTTTAATTTCTTTAGTGTTACACCAACAGGAGCTATGATGTTCTAAGAGGACAACATGGGCACCACTAGGCTTTGCTGTCAGCCACATCTGCTGTCTGCAGTGACTGTCCTTGGCTGTGTTCTCAAGGGTAGAAGACCCCACATCTTGGCTGCTAAAGGTGGCAAGTTACTTGTGGTGACTCTCCATCATTATGTCATTCTAGCCTAGGGTATAGATCATGGAGGGGAGGAGAGAAGGTTGCTGCCACACTTGGCTGTCCGAGATCAGATGTATTTAACTTAAAAACTGCTTTTTTGCTGACAGGGGCACAGTCCAGCAAGTGCCAATAGCAGCCAACCCTTCAGGACTGTCAGGTCCCAACTCCTGGCTGGCAGAGATGGCACCCTACTCATGGAGTCTCTGCGGGGCCATCAGTATGATATAGCTCATTGAAGGGTGGTGGGAAATGCAGCCAACTCATTCAGCTACCTATCACTGCTGCATTCTCTACCTGGTCTTATTTTAAAATCTGCCTTACTGCTAAAAGAGGTGCTGTCAAGCAGCTGCCCAGAGAAGCTGGGCCCTCAGGGATGGCAGGCCCCACCTCCTATCTGGCAACAATGGTGCCTCATAGAACACTACCAGACACTATGATGCATCTCAAAGGATGAAGGGGTCAGGGCACTGCCACCCTCGGCTGCTAGGCCCCATCATGATCCCTTGATAGGATCATCTCAAAAACAGCTATTCTGCTGGAGAACAACTTTCCAGACAGGCATTGTTTCTCAGTGTGAGAATTAGCCCCTACTAAGACCTCATGCATGGGCTAATTCCTCTTCTCACCTGACCAAGATCGTATCCTGCACAAAGCACCCTTTCTGCAGTGAGTCAGCAGAATCCATGGTACAGCACAGAGAAAACAATCCTAAGAGGCACTGGTGTTCTTAGTCAGCAGCTGGAGTCTCAAGATATGGCTGTCCCAAGCACAGTCTCTCTGTTGCAGTATGCACCATTCACTTAAACACTGCAGTTCAGTGCATGAACCAGCTTGCACCAGATTCACAGGCTTGGCAGACCCAGTCCGCACCTCCCAGATATCAAAGAAGATATCCATATCTGCACTCCCCTCAAAAGAAGCATCAGCAGAAGCAGGACTCAGTGTGCTACTGCCTTGCCTCCAACAGAGGTAGTTTACCATTTCCTGTTGCTCAGTCCAATCTCACAACCCTATGCCACATCCTGGGGATCCTGGGATGTCCACACTGCTCCATTTCTGGGCCTTAGTTCTCAGAGGAAATCCAGGAGCTGTGTGTCTAGTCTGTCATCTTGTCTCTGCCCCTCCCATTTCTTCATTCCAGATGCGTGTATTAATAGAAATAAACTGACCTCTGAGCACTGCTTTTCCTGTACCCCATGGGTACATGGGTACATGGAAGGACATGTTTTCATTCTCATTTGATTCCACAAATTTCTTTGTCTCCTTGTCTTCTTCTATAACCCATAAATTTTTTAGCAAGGTATTCAGTTTCCATGAGTTCACATTTCTACCCATGTTTTTTCTGTTACTGATTTCAACTTTTATGGCTTTATGATCTGAGAAGATGCTTTGCAATACTTCAATGGTTTGAATTTTGTTGAGATTTGCTTTGTGGCCTAGTACATGGTCTGTTCTGGAGAATGCTTCATGTGCATTGGATAAGACGCTGATCTTGTCTGTTGTTGGGTAAACAATTCTGTAGAAGTCTGTGAGACTGAGTTGGTTGATTGTTGCAGTAAAATCTTCCATATCTTTATTGAGCTTTTCTCTGGATGATCTGCCCACTACTGACACTGGAGTGTTGAAGTCTTCTAATATTACTGTGGAGTGATCTAATTTTTCAATGTTGTCAGCATTTGTTTGATGTACTTAGATGCTCTGATATTGCATGCATAAATATTTAATATTGTTATATCCTTTTTATGTATTGAACCTTTAAGCAATAGTGACCATCCCTGTCCACAATGGTGGATTTTACTTTACAATCTATTTTATCTGTTCTTCTTTGTGAGTTGTTAGTTTGATATATATTTTCTATCGTTTGATTTTCAGTTTCTTCACATATTTGAGTCTAAGGTGTGTTTTTTGTAAGCAGCAGTTAGATGGATAGTGGTTTTCGATCTAGCCTGTTACTCTCTGTTTATTGGAGCATTCAATCCATTTCTGTTCAGTGTAATTATTGATAGGTATGTATTTAGTACTGTCATTTTGTTGCCTTTATTTATGTATTGCTGACATTTTCTTTGTTACACTTAATATTCTGTTCCAAGTCATTTTCTTTGTGGGTTTTATTTTCATCCTTTTCAGTGTTGGTTTTGTGTCTGTTGAGACTTTTGTATTTTGTTTCTTGTTCTGATAGGTAGTATTGCTGGTTCTAATGTTCTAAATTTAACCAGTTTTTAACTTACTTATACTTCTTTAACTTCCTCTGCATCTGAAAGGTCTATGAATACTGTATGGTGTCCCTCTTTGTAGCATAATGTCATCATAGTTTTTACGTTGAGGTCTGTGTTTTCCTAATTTTAATATTTTAGCTTTGATTGAGTTTATGGCTTCCCTAACTAATTAGGACTCTGGATGCTGTGTTCTGCATTGCAGCCTTGAGTACACATCCAGTGTTACTGATTTTCTAATTGAAGAAGTTCCTTCAAAATTTATTGTAAGTTTCATTTGGCTTTTGCAAAGTCTCTAAGCTTCTGCTTAACTGAGACTGTCCTAATTTTATTGTCATATGTAAGACAATTTTGCAGGATATATAATTCTTGGTTGGAAGCTTTATTCTTTCAAGGTTTTGTATGTGTCATCCCATTGTCTTCTTGCCAGTATAATTTCAACTGAAAAATTGGAGGCCAGTTTAAAAGGTTTTCCTTTACATGTTAGTTTTAGTTTAAGCCTAGCTGCTTTTAGTAGACTCTCCTTATGTTTCATTTCATTAAGCTTGATTATAATATGTCTTGGCATCATTCTTTTGGGGTCTACTTTTTGTGAAGTTGGATTAGCATCTTGGATGGGTATCTTCTCTTTCATAATTCAGTGAAGTTTTCTGTCAGCAGATCTTCAACAATTCTCTCTATGTTCTCTGCTATCCCTCCCTGTTCTAGAGCTCCAGTTACATATAAATTGTTCCTCTTGATAAAGTCCCTCATAATTCTTAATGCTTCTTCATTTTTCTTGGTTCTTTTTATCTGATTTCTCATGAAGGCTGGCACCAGTTTCTTCATCTGCAGTTTCACTAATTCTGCATTCTGTTTCTTCAGTCTTGCTCCCTTGGCTTTCAACTGAATTGTCTAACTCTGTAATTTTACTATTGATTTACTGAATTTCATTTTTTCTGTTGTTCTAGTAGTTCATATTGCTTTTTTATTTTCTCATTTTGTTCTGCTGCACTCTGTTTAATCTGCATCCTAAAGTCTAGAAGGGCTCTACATGCAATTTCTTCATATTCTACTTCCAATAATTTCAGGAAGCTTTCTTCATCTGGGAAGTTTTTTGATTCTTATTTGGGGAGTTTTCTGGAGCCATGGTGTTCTCCTTCTTTAAATGACTAGATATTAATTGTCATCTTCAAGACGTCAGTAGGCTGTTCATCTCCTCCAGTGTCACAGCAGCAGAAACTGTGATGTAATTCAGAGAAGGGAGGGGAGAAGGGCGCTGCTGCACTTGGCCTCCAGCTGCCACTGAGTTCTGTAGGTACAGCTGTCTTAAGTAGAGTTTCTCTGTTGAGGGAGATGCTCTCCAGTCAAGCAGCACTGCTCAGCTTGGCAGCCAGCCCCAGCTGGGTCCTCAGATGTGGCAGGCCCCACCTCCTGGCTGACAAAGATGGTGACCTACTTATGCAGACTCTCCAGAGTCACACTACCAGACTCTACAGCATAGAGAGAAGGGACAGGGCAAGGTCACTGTCACACTCATCTGCCAGCTGCTGCTGAATTCTTTAGGTGCTGCTGTCTTATAAACAGCTTCTCTGCTGAGAGGGATGCTGTCCAGCCAGGTGCTGCTGCTCAGCGTGGCAGCCAGTCCCAAATGGAAGCTCAGGCTCAGCGGACTCTGCCTATTGGCTGACAAAGATGATGACCTATTTGTGGAGGTTCTTCAGAGCCATACCAGCAGACTCTATGGTATAGCTCAGAGAAAGGAAGAGGGAAGGGTACCACTGCACTTGGCTACCAGTTGCTACTGAATTTTCAGCTTCTGTGCTGAGAGAAGCATTTAGCAGTCAGGCAGCCAGCCTCAGCTGGGTGCTCAGTTGTGGCAGACTCTGTCTCTTCATTAACTAAGAAGGCATCCTTCCAGTTCCCCTTCTCCTGTGCTATGCCAACAGAATCTATGGCATAGCTCAGAGAAGAGAGGAGAGAATAGTGCTGTTGCACCACCAGCCACTGCTGGGTTCTCTAGATGTGATTCTCTCAAGCACAGCTTCTCTGCTGAAAAAGGCACTGCTGCTCATCATGGCATCTGGCCCCAACTAGGCTCTCAGGTATAACAGCCCCAGCCCCAGTCTCCTAGCTGACAAAGACAACATCCATATCTGTATGCCTGTCCATTGCTGTACCAGCAGAAGGAGGACCATTTGCACTGCCTACTCCCCTCTGAAAAAAGGTAGTTTTCCTTTCCTATAACCCAGTCTGATCTCACAATTTTCTGCCTGATCTTGGGGGCTCATAAAATGTCCACTCTGTTCCATTCAGTTGTTTTTCAGGCCTTCATTCTCAGAAGTAATCAAGGAACACGTGACTTGTCAGCTATCTTGGCCCCACCTCTTTTGTCCAGGGCTTTAAGGAGAAGACTTTTTTTAAAAGTATTTTATCTAGGTTTTTAAATTTTTTGAAGCATTATAACTGGTCTGAATTACTGACTCTCACTAGAAACAGCATATCACTCAAAAAATATTTAGGCCTTTTCATTGTGCTACTATTTTGTTCTGTTTAACTGTCTTTTTTCTAACTGCTTCTTCTACTAACTTTTATATTTCTGTTGGAATTTAACCTGTCCCAAATAAAAGAAAACTAGTAGCCTAGAATAACACAAAGTTAATGATGCTATTTGCCTGGCTCTGATCTTCCACTTGCATTCCAATAGCTAAACCTTTTTATGAAGTTGGGCATAAACCCTCAATTTAGTATTCAGAGTCATTTTTTTCTGCTCCCATGTAATAGATCATGTCTTGAAAATGTGCAAAATTTCCTACCTTGGTAGCACTGCCTTATTCTTCAAACTCCCCTGTTGTATTAACGACAGTTAGTCTTTCCTCTTCAAACCTCATTGCCAATATCACCTCTCTTAAGGAGACATCATCCTAATGAAAATGTCTGACATTGATCACTTTGTTATTTCCTACAAAAGTCTTCACAACAGTGTTTTATATGCTTCCTGGAAACCTTGGTGCCACATTCTGAAACTTTCTGATATTGACTGTGAATGGAATCATTTCCTTTCAACTTACTTGATGACAAGTTTGAACTCATCTCCTGTAGCTGAAATACGGTACACTCATTGCTTCTACTTCTCTCATGGAATGGATGTATAGTTCATGTTCTATCCCTCCTAATGATACTACCAGCTTCATAAACTTTTTAATAAGCTTGCATGTCATAAGACACAATCTCTTCACTATTTTCCACTGAAGAGTAGAACAAAGAAAAAAGATAAAATATTAAACAATTGATTTATTTGTTTATATATTTTATTAAAGTAATGATGTTTGAGGCTGATAATCAGTTAGTAAGCAGTACCAAATATAATCCAGGACAATACACATTTTTCACTTTTAAACATCTTAAGAAAAGCCTGAAATTCAATGCTGATTAAATACACCTTTCAGAGTTACCCTGCCCAAGGGGTCATTGGTTGAGAGAAATTCTTAGAACTGTTGTGGATTAATTCCCTGGTGCATCTAGCCTGCTATACACCTGGGCTGAGTAAAGTCTTGTGATTAAGTAAAATATTCAGGGAAAAATAGGCAGTGATGGCAGCTGGAAGACATACAGGAGGTATGACCTGGAACAGCACATTCTGAATGAAAATGAGTGGAACATTGACAATGTTAGCTACAACAAAGATTATACCCCCAAATGTTGCATATACACGGTGAAGTTTCACTTACCACCCAAAGTCCATTCATGTTCCACCCCCTTAAAGTGCGTGTCTGGACACGTATTCTCTTGGACAAGGATTGAATAAGTATCCAGATATCAGAAACAGAAATGAAAATGTACGCAATTTGCACTTTTCAAGTCATTTGATATAATAAAACACATTTATAAAACATTGACCTAAAGTTTCTTTAGCATAAGAGATAAAGAAATTCTTTTTGCTTGAGAACTTTTGCTGACCACAAAACCCCACTCTGTCATGTACCTGGTAGGCAGGAAGTAACAGGTTGTGATCTACAATAACCCTTAGCGTTCCCTGGTAAATTTACACTCCAGCTATCAACAGTACTGATTCATTTGATAAGATGCTCTTCATTGGCTCTTTTCTTTTCTCTCCATTGTTTCCTCCACTATTACATCAGCATTTTCTGGGATCACGTTTCATAGAAGCAATGTGCATATAAATCTTTTGCTGCTACTGGAACTTAAATTAAGTCTGTTGATCTGTTGATATCTTGTCAGCTTTCATCACATCTTCAAAAGATTCTAAAATTAAGTCACTGTTTTGGAAAATGATAGTTAAAAATTATTTTGTTGCCAAATAATCACTTTTATGTATGTAATCCAAGGCAAAGATTGAATACAAATCAACTTAAAATAATAATGAGTCAAATATAAAAACCAAACCTGTTGCTGTCCATTGATTCCAACTAAATAAAACCCCTGTAAGATAGAGAAGAACTGTCTTATAGAGTTTCCAGTGAGTGCCTGGTGGATTTTAAATGCCAAAATTTTAGTTAGCAACCACAACACTTAACCACTGCACCAAGGTTGACATGGTAACTAGGTGGTTCATTATTTTTTTATTAATTCTTGGGGATATATGTGCAGCTTTTCAATATGAAGTGATAATAAAGTGATTTCTAAACTTAACCTCAAGGGGTTTTCAGCATGCTTGAGTGTGAAAATACGACTTTCCTAATCAATGTTAAACATCAGTACACAAGATTTGGAATTGTGTTAACAAGGTTAAAAGTGAGAAATTTCATGGATGGGCTAAGGTGGCAAAGTAATCAGAAATCTCCTGTGGTCTTCCTTATAACAAAGGACCAAAAAATAAAATAAAGTAAGAATTATTACTTGATTATATTTGATATTCCATAAGACTTAAACATCAAAGGCAAAGTTGAAAAATCAGACAGAAAGACAGGAAATGGAAAGATGCTTCAGAGATATTGAGTGCTGTCAAAACTTGATGAGCAGGAATAAGCACCCTGCAGGCAGAGAACAACCAATGACTAGAACACAGGACAGAGCAACCAGATACCTAGGTATGCAAGGAAATCACAAAGTAAATCAAACCTAACACAGTGAAAATAGGGGAACTAAGATGTCACTATGTAAAATATGACAACATTATATCAAAAAAGAAGGGTCAAAAAATGAAATCATAGGTCTCTCATAAAGGAAATCAAGGTGATAAAAAAACATAAAAGACTGGTTTAAATTTAGAAAAACATGGGTAAATATTAGTCACAAAAATAATAATAATAATAACAATCCTATACATCAACATAAAAAGTGAAAACAGAACAAAGTCTCAGAAAATATGAGCCCAACAACAAAGACAACAGTTGCAAAAAAAACACGTAAAGAGAAACACTTCAGTACAGAAAATTTAGTGGAACAAAGAAACTGTCAATAATGCTCAAAAAAAGACAACAAAATGACAGCACTAAACTCATAGATATCAATAACTATGCTGAATGTAAATAGATTAAATGAACCAATAAAGAGACAGAGTGGCAGAAGAGATTTAAAAAAATCAATTTTTATGTTGCCTACAAGAGACACAACTTAGGCTTAAAGACACAAACTAAAACTCAAAGGATGGGAATGTATATATACATATATGTATATATGTATATATATACATATATATACATCAAGCAAACAACATTCAAAAAAGAGCAGGAGTGACAATATTAATTTCTGATAAAAGAGACTTAAAGTAAAATTCATGAAAATGGTTAAGGAAAGATACTATATAACAATTAAAGGATCAAGACTTCGGAGGACATAACCATATTAAGTATTTACATATCCAATGATAAACTAAAAAAGCTCACTGCTGTCGAGCCAATTCTGACTCATAGTGACCCTGTAGGACACAGTAGAACTGTTACGTAGAGTTTCTAAGAAGCAACTTATAGATTTGAGCTGCTGACCTTTTGAGTAGCAGATATAGCTGTTAGTCACTAAGACACCAGGATTTCCATACCCTATGGTAGGGCACCCAAATACATAAAACAAACTCTAATAGCACTGAAAAGACAAATAGCTCCATGATAATAGCAGAGGACTTCAACATACCACTTTTTGTAAAGCACAGAATATCCAGAAAGAAGCTTAATAAAGATATGGAAGATCTAAATGCTATAATCAACCAACTTGACTTCATAGACATGTACAAAACACTCCACCCAACATCAGCCAAGTGTACTTTCTTTTCAAAAGTACATGGAATATTCTCCAGAATAAATGAAATGTTAGACCATAAAGCAAGCCTTAACAAACTCCAAAGCATGAAAATATTGCCAAGCATCTTTTCTGACCATAAAGGTAGACATAAAAGAAAAACTAAGGAAAAACAATCAAACACATGGAAACAAAACAACACCTTGTTCAAAAACAACTGAGCTGTAGAAGAGATCAAGACTAGAATGAAGAAATCTGTAGAATCAGATGTGAATGAAAATGCATTCTACTTGAACCTTTGGGACACAGCAAAAGCAGTGCTTAGAGGTCAATTTATTTCAGGAAATTCACACATTCAAAAAGAAAAAAGGGTGCAAGTCAAAGCATTAATCTTACAACTTAAACAAATAGAAAAACAGCAGCAAAAGAAAGCAAATAAATGAATTAGTAAGTAGAAAAACAGTTGAAAGTATTAACAAGACCAAAAGTTGGTTCTTTGAAAAGATTAACAAAATCAATAGACTGTTAGACAAAATGACAAAAGAAAAACAAGAGAGTAATCAAATACCCTGAATAAGAAACTAGATGAGTGATGGCACAACAGACTCAATGGAAATTACAAGTATATATATATGTATATATGTGTGTATATATGTATATATATCACAAAATACTATGAAAAAGTATACTGTAACAAAGTAGAAATCCTAGAGGAGATGGACAAATTTCTAGAAACATACTACTTACCTAAACTAATACAAACATAGGTAAAACAACTAAGTTAAACATATAACAAAAGAAAAGGTTGAAAAGGTAATTTAAAAATTCCCATCATCAACAACAAAAAAGCCCTGGCTATGACAGCTTCAATGGAGAACTCTACCAAACTTTGAAAGAATAGTGAACATGACGACTACCAAAGGTATTTCAGAGCATGGAGAAGAATGGAATACTCTCAAACTCATCCTATGAAGCCAGCATAGCTCTGATACTAAAATTAGGTAAAGCCACCAATAAACAGGAAAATTACAGACTAATATCTCTCATGAAGTTAGATGCAAAAATTGTCAGTAAAATTCTAGCCAATAGAATGAAACAATATATCAGAAAAATTCACCATGACCAAACGGTATTGATAACACGTATTTAGGGGTGATTCAACATTAGAATACAGCCAATGTAACCCACTACATAAATAAAACAAAAAACAAGAACCGCATGGAGGTTGTTTATATAAAGCCAACAGCCAACATTATCCTAAACAGAGAGAATCTGAAAACATTCCCCCTCGAGAATGGGAATCAGATAAGGATGGCATTTGTTACCATTTTTATTCAACATTGTGCTAGAGGGTCTAGTCAGGCTAGAAAGAGAAATAAAAGGCATCCACATTGGTCAAGAACAAGTAAAAGTATCTCTGTTTGCAAATGTTACAATCTTATATGCAGGAAACAACAGTGAATGTACAAAAAAACCTGTCAGAATGAACAGAAAATTTCATCAAAGTATTAGTATTTGAGATAAGCATACAAAAATCTGTTGGATTCTTCAACATTAACAAAGAGGAAATCAATACCCTTTACAATAGCCTCACAAAGATAAAATACCTGGGAATAAATCTAACCAGGGTTTGTAAAAGATCTATACAAAGAAATCTACAAGACACTACTGTAAGAAACCAAAAGGGTAACTATCTAATCTAAACCCTCCCCCACTCGCCCTCCCTCCCTCCTCTTCCTTGCAGCTGTCAGAGTCTTTTCTTCTATACACAAGTCTGTTTTTGAGGTCTTATCATAGAGATCTCATACAATATTTGTCCTTTTGTCGCTGACTACTTTCACTCAACATAACGTCTTCCAGTTGAAACCATGTTACGAGATGTTTCCTGGAATCATCGTTATTCTTTATCATTTGTGTAGCGCTCCATTGAGTATATGTACCATAGTTTACCTATCCATTCTTCTGTTATTGAGCATCTGGGTTGATTCCATCTTTTAGCTATCGTGGACTGTGCTGCGATAAACATTCTGGTGCATGTGTCCGTTGGTGTGAAAGGCCTTGATTCTGTAGGATATATTCCAAGTAGTGGAATTACTGGGTCAAATGGTATAACAATATCCATTTTTTTAAGGAAGCGCCAGATTGCTTTCCAAAGAGGCTGGACCATTTTGCAACCCCACCGGGTAAAGACAACCCAGAAGATAGAGAGACCCACATGAGTGGGTGCCTACATTTACTTGGGACTGGAAGAACCAGATGGTGCCTGGCCACCACCAGTGATAGCCACGATGGAGCTCACTAAGTTTAGTCTCACTGGCAACACGATAATAAAAATGGGTGAGTCCTGAGATCTCCACTAAAAGACCTCAACTGATGGTCCAGTGTTTTCGGGGTTCCCCTGGGAGCATGGCCCCCAGCCCTGATGCTGCCCTTGCCCATAAATCATAACGAAGTTCCACTCTTCGGACACGGATGGATTGGACTGGGCAATGCAGAGTGACCATATATTGGATGCACTTTATGGTTCTATGCATCTATAGGATATCATATTGCTGACCTCTGGTTGGAGGAAGGAGAGTGGGTGGAGAGGAGGGGAAAGGAGCCAGTTGGGAGGATGAGACATGGATGGAGCAGGGAGGAATAGTGTGCTGTCACCGACAGGGAGAGCAGTGGAAGCTGCATAGAAGTGGGCATGTAAATTTATACAGGAATGTACCTTTTCACTCAGTTATACTAAATATAAAATTAAATTAAAAAAAAAAAAAACTAAAAGGGTCCTACATCAGTGGAGAAACCTCCTTTGCTCAAGGATAGGAACGCTCAATATTGTGAAAATGTCTGTTCTACCCAAAGCAATCTCTAGACACAGTGAAATTTTATTCCAGATTCAGTGGCATTTTTCAGTGAGATAGAGAAACAAATCACCAACTTCATATGGGAAGGGAAGACGCTTCAAACAAGTAAAACGTTACTGAAGAAGAACAAAGTGAGAAGTCTTTAAAACCTATTACACCACCATGTAGTGAAAAAAGCCTGCTGCTGATACAACAGATTCACAGACTGATGGAATAGAACAGAAAATTCAGATATAACACCATCTGCCTATGAGCAGCTGACCCTTGACAAAAGACCAAAGTCCATTAATTGAGGAAAAGACAGTCTCTTTTACAAATGGGGTTGGCATAACTGGATATCCATTTGCCAAAAAAAAAAAGTTAAAGACTCATACCTTACACCATTCACAGAAACTATCTCAAAATGGATCAAAGACCTAAATACAAAATCTAAAATGATAAAGATCATGGAAGAAAAAATAGGGACAATACTAGGAGCCCTAATACATGGCATAAACAGAATACAAACTATAATTAACAAATCACAAACACCAGAAGGGAAACTAGACAACTAGGGACTCCTAAAAATCAAACACTTATGCTCATCCAGACTGCACCAAAAGAATAAAAAGACAATCTATGTTCTGGAGAGAAAAAAAAAATGGCTGTGACAAATTCAATCAGCATACAATCTCTCAAATCTATGTGCTATTGCAAAACCTCAATAACAAAAAGAAAAATAACCCAAATAAAATATGGTCCAAGACCATGAACAGAAACTTCACCAAAGAAGACATTCAGACAGCTAACAGATAGATGAGGAAATGCTCACAATAATTAGTCATTAGAGAAGTGGAAATCAAAACTACAATGAAATACCATCTCACCCCAACAAAGCTAGCATTAATCCTAAAAACACAAAATAATAAATGCTGGAAAGGCTGTGAAGAGACTAGAACTACTTATACACTGGTGATGGGAATGTAAAGTGGTACAACCACTTTCAAAATCAATTTGGCTCTTGCTTAAAAGCCAGAAACAAAAATGTCACACGACACAGTAACCCTGCTCTTTGAAATATATCCTAGAAAAATAAGTGCTGCCACACAAATAGATACATGCACAACAAGATTCATTGCAGCACTGTCCACGATAGCAAAAAGATCAAATGAACCTAGGTGCCCATCAACAGATGAATGAATAAACAAATGAATTTAAATGTATGCACACGATGGAGTGTTATATTATGATCAAGAAAAATGATGACTCTTGGAAACATCTCATAACATGGAGAAATCTGGAAGGCATTATGCTAAGCAAAATTATTTAATTGTAAAAGAACGAATATTGTATGAGACCACTATTATAATGACTCAAGAAAAGGGTGTGAGGTGCAGAGAAAAAAAAATATTCTTTGGTGGTTATGAGGGTGGGCAAGGAGGGAGAGGGGTATTCATGAGTTAAATAGTAGACAAGAATTATTTTAGGTGACAGGAGGGACAACACACAATAGAAGACAAATCAATACAACTGGGCTAAATCAAAAGTTGTTTCCTATATACAACAAAAAACTTTGAGGGACAGAGTAGCAGGTGTGGGGTCTGGGGACTATAGTTTTAGGTAACATCCAGGTCAGTTGGCATAACAAAGTTTACTAAGAAAATATTCTGCATTCAACTTGGAAGAGTGATATTTGAGGTTTTAAAATCTAGCAAATGGTCGTTATGAAGTTTCAACTGGCCCCAACCCACCTGGAGCAAAGGAGAATGAATAATACCAAAAATTTACAGAAAATATGAGACCAAAAGAGAGAAACAAAACCACTCACTGCCGTTGAGTTGATTGTGACTCACAGCAACCCTAAAGGATGTAGCGGAACAGCCCCAAAGAGTTCCCAAGGAGCTTCTGGTGGATTCAAACTGCCGACCTTTTGATTAACAGCTATGGCACTTAATCACTACTCCACCATGGTTTCCAAAAAGACAGAAAGTGCCACCTAAACCAGAGACAACATCACCATGACAGTGGAGGAACTAGATGGTGCCTGGCTACCACTGGTGACTGCCCTGACAGGGAACTCAACAAAGAGTCCCTGATGGAGCAGGAGAATGTGGGATGCAGAGCAGAAATTTTAGTAAAAAGACCAGACCTGATGGTTTAACAGGTAGGTCCTCAGATTCTCTGTTAGCCCAGAACTGAAATCACTCCCAAAGCCAACCCCTCAAAGTTTGAAGTGGTCTAAAAGAAATAAAATGATACTGGTGAAGAGTGACGTTCTCAGCTTAAGTAGGTACAGGAGACTAACTGGGCAGCCCCTGTCTGGAGGTGAGATGAGAAGACAGAGGGGGACAGGAGCTGATTGAATGGACATGGGTAATATGTGTTGGAGATGAAGAATGTGCTGTCACAGTGTGAGAAGATCAGCTAGGGTCACATAACAAAGTATGTAAGTTTTTGTATGAGAAACTGAATTGAATTGTAAACTGTCACATAAAAATAAATAAAACTGAGAAATTTATCTGTTAAACTTGTTTTATTTGTGACACACATACATGTGATCAGTACACACAAGAAAGAGAAATGAAAGCCAGGAATTATTTGACAATTTTTACATCTCCATACATACATCATGACTAGGGAAGTATAGTTAGGTAATTTAAAAACTGAGAATCCTCTTTCATCAAGTTTACTCAGTAATCTTCTTAGCTATTTGCAAAGATACTACCTGTAAAAAATATGTCCTGAGGACTTCTGGTCTCCTCTAACTTGACAAGCAGTGGTTGGAGGAGAATCAAGATCAGCAGCCAAAAACCAAGCCCATAACCACTGAGTCAATTCCATCTTATACTGACCTCATAAGTCAGAGTAGAACTGCTCCATAGAGTTTCTAAGGAGCTCCTGACAGATTTGAACTGAGAATCTTTTGGTTAGCAAATGCAGAACTTAACCGCTACACCACCAGGACTTTTGTAGCTCAATAGCCAAAGGCTGCTTTCTATAAAGCAGTCAAGGGTATCTCTTCTCTTTCTATCAATTGTGACACCAACTACCCCTCCCATGGCACTCCCTACTTTTCCACCGGATTCAATAACTTTCTGTAATGGCCACGCAGAACTCACAGACAATATTGATGATTATAGGGCTTATTAGGAAAGTAATAGGTTACAGTTCAGGATCAGAAATGATTCAGGGTACAGTTGTTTGCTCAGGATCACTTCTTCTGAGCCTTGCTCGAAGGCAGGCCTCTCTCTGGTCCTCAACCCCTTGGATCTTGGTCCAACCTTTGCCTTGCTCAAGCAATTGTTACAAAGCTCTTTAGCTCCACTGACAACTGCTCAGAGACACCCTAGCAAACCACAGCCTTAAGGTCCTTGCCTCTCTGGCTCCGTAGGTCAGCAAATCTGTGTCTGCTGATATGTGTCTCAACACACCCCACTGCACGAGTAAGCGTCCAATCAAAGGCGCTAGGCCCCCACTCCGTGGGGCAGGAAGCACACCATACTGTTCCCTACTGGTTTCCTGGTTCTGCTGCTCCTGTTTGCACCATTTCTCTGCCGGTGCTTTTTGCTGTCTCTCACCATCTTCGATGTCACCACTTTCCCTCTCTGCCTCTGTCCAGGAGATTTCCAATACAGGGATCCCAGGTCCAAAGGGCACATTTTGCTCCCATGTCTTTCTCTTGGTGATGATGAGATCTCCCTTTTCCACATCTGGAATGGCTCATTTAAAGCTCAGTGGGATAGCAAAACGGACCCGTCCTTTCATTGGAGTTCCATACATTTTATTCCCATGATCCCACTCCCATGAGAGTTACATGCTCCTTATTTGCCTTGCTTAGCTAACTGCCCGATCCTCTTAGCGGACCACAGTCCCCTTGTTTGCATATCCCACCCAGCCATTTGACGGTATTTACAAGACCACGGCAAGAGAGGCCGTGTAAAAGTGATCCACCTCACTGCATTACCAGATTTAGAGATGTTCATCAAAATGCTACTATGTTTTTAAGAATATTGCAAATATGGTCATACATCCTTTGAAATGCCTATTTTAAAAAAAATATCTCAAAACCCTGTACTTCACGTGTATTCCAAAGTTCTGGCTAGTCAGCTGACAATGAGAATACTTACTTTCAGCCTTTGAAAGCTGATTGCACCAACAGTGTCTCAGAAAAATTTATGAGATGTACTGCCTTCAATCTCTTGACTTACTTTAGCAACTTAACTCACAGAAGAAAGGTATCAGACATAAAATCTGAATTGCCGCTGTGTTGTTTCAAACTGAATAATGTCTACCAGGTTAGACAGTGAGTCAAGGACTTTGTTTGCTGCATAAGGAAAATATTCTCGAGTGTTGCTGGAAAAGCTGACAGGCGCAGTACTGCACCTGCAGGCTCCCTTTTAGGTAGAGAAATAGGAGAAAGAGAGTACATTGCTAACTTGGCTAGAGAAGCAAAATTCAGCTTCTATAACCGAGTCAGTTCTACCTGTGAGAATATGTACAATATTTGATAACTAGTAGTCCTGTTCCATTCTTCCTTGCTTTAGAAAATAAAGTTATGAACTTTTAAAACATTAAAACAAACCTCTAATTTTCATGTAGTAGATAAAAGATTTTTTGGCAAAAGGCAATGAAAGCATTCTATTGCTCAACATAGAAAGTTATCTAAACTAGATAACAACCCTCAAAATTAATCTGTGAGCCATCAGTTCCACAAGTATAGGTAAATAACATGATGGCAGTTTTGAACTAGGCAAAATGCAAATTGAGGTCATATTTTCTAAATGTTGATGCATTATCCAGAGAAATTTAAATGTTCCTTATTGAAAAAACTGGTTTTTCACTCAGAGCAGGTATCCACATTGATCAGTTTAACTAGATGGTTAATTAATTCTAAAAGCTAAAGAAAGGAGTAATGACCTTGAGGGAAAAATGTATTTTAAAATACTTGACTGTACATGCAGCTTTAGTAGTGCAGTAGATAAGAGCTCAGGTCGCTAACCAAAAGGTTGGCAGTTTGAATTTACCAGCCGTTCCTTGGAAACACTATAAGGCAGTTCTTCTCTGTCCTGTACAGTCTACATGAGTCAGAATTGGCCCAACGACAGTCAGTTTTATGCATTTTAATTAATTGTTTGAACTTGTATTTATTAAAGTCTACTGGCAAGAAATTGATGGTTTTAAAGTGAATAGAAATCTTAGTTCATTAAGTCTATGGAGTGTACATTAACTCTCATTTTTTAATCTAAATTTATACTGATGGATGAGCACATATAAAATGTAACTTGGATACTAGGGTTGAAAGAACACTGGATCAGCAGCCAGAAGAATGCATTCCTACTGTAATCATAAGCCAACTGTGTAACACTAAATAAATAAAATCTCTTCGTGTTAAAGCTCCTGGAAAGCACTAAAACTAAAATAGCCAAGCCAAGTGCCTCGAGTCGGATCCGACTCATGGCGACCCTAGGGGCCAGGATGACAAAAAATGGCAGACCACATTTTTCCATAAACATAAGTATTCTTCACATTCAGTCAACAAGTATATAGTAAGCTAGAGAGTTACATGACATGAACTTCCTAAAGGAGTTCTTGATCTCTTTAAGGAAATAAACCCTGATACACAAGCAGAAGTCTAAGATAAACAATCTATAAAGTCATCAGCCATCTTAACTCTTTATGACAATTCAAGGCTAAAGTAGATGCCCCGCTTGCATGTATTGTAAGATTTCAGAATCAAAAAAGTTAGAGTAGGAGCAGAGTGCACAGAGTCAGTTGAAGAAAAATGAGCTAATAAACCCTAGGGAATCAACCATGTTGCAGTATAAACATTTCCTTGGCTTTCAAAGTAAGAATTGGTTTAATAATGCAATAAATGAAGTAATATAAAAGCTGTGGGCCAATATTACTCAGTCAAAACTTGCTAGCACTTGGATGAAAATGACCTTTTTTAAAAAAAAAATTACATCGGTAAATAACCAGCTTTATTAATGAAGTCAATGTAATGCAAAAATGTTTAAAGGTAACAATTCTTAAGAAAAATTACAATAATTACTAAGGATGATTAGAGTTTTTAGACAGCTTGAAAAACGTCATGACATACCTGTTTACGTGAAGAACCTTGGTGATGAATTTTGAATATTGCACTCAACAAGACCTGGGGTTGCACAGTGGTTAGAAGTTTGGCTGCTAACTAAACCCCTTAGAACTGTGGTGTTGGATTAGAATAGTGAATATACCATAGGCTGCTAAAAGAACAAACAGATCTATCTTGGAAAAAGGACAACCAAAGTGTTGCTTGAAAGCAAGGATAGCGAGACTGCGTCTTACATACTTTAGACATGTCAGGAGTGATCAACCCCTGTATCAGGACATTATGCTTGGTAAAGTAGAGGGTCAGCATAAAAGAGGAAGACCTGCAACAAGATGGGTTGACTAGCAGCTACAATGATGGGCTCAGTCATAACAAGAATTGTGGGCCTGGTGCAGGACTGGGCAGTGTTTCTTTCTGCTGTACTTAGGGTCTCTATGAGTTGGAACCAACTCCACAGCACCTAACAACAACTGCTAATCAAAAGGTCAGCTGTTTGACGGGTCTGTCAATTAAGTTCATGAACTTATCATAGGAGAAGTGTTACATATGTCATTACTGAATATCACTGTCGTCACTTCTGAAGTACTCCACTTGGGAAGCTACACTGACATCAGCGCCTAGTCCAGCCTTCCAAGCAATTTTGGACCGCTTTTTTTCTAGGGTCGCCATGATCCGACTCGACGGCACTTGGCTTGGCTTGGCTTTCCGGAATGGCTGTCAAAGCTGTTGTCATATTACCCTTGATGTCCTGAATGTCATCCAAAGTTCTTCCCTTCAATATTTCCTTTATGTCTGGGTAAAGAAAAAAGCCATTGGGGGCTAGATCGAGTGAGTAGAAAGGGTATTCCAATACAGTTCTTTGTTTACTGGCTAAAAACTCCCTCACAGACAACTATACAGTTAAATTTACTAAATTGCCACCATGCTGCTGTGAGGAATGGTCATTACAGAAAGAGTTCTAAAATTGCTTTGAAAAGTGGATAGGTGTTGGCAATGGTGTAAAGATCCCCAAGGGGAGTACTTTGAAGGTGACCATAGTGATATACAGCAATGAGGTATGTAGCACTCAGAACAATTAAGTTCGCAGACTTAATTCTTGGGCTTCATATACCAGCCACTCTTTGGAAACCCTATGGGACAGTTTTAATGTGTTCTATAGGTTCTCTATGAGTCAGAATGGATTAATAGCAAAGAGTGAGATACACTGTCAAGCCATCATTTGTTAATAGACGCTAATGACGTATTTAAAAAACACTCAGGTCGTATAGATGTAATGAAGAATTTTTTAGTGAATGTGTTTGGCACAATATCCGTCTCTTAACACCAGAATTAAGAAAAGGACTGTAAACTGAGAAGGAAAAGGAAATATATTCTCTGATGATTCATCTGGAACTAGTTGAATATTCAGGGCTTATCTACAAAAATTCCTTTAACTTTGCTTAAAATAGCTGTTTTTAGAATTTGTCAGACATAGGCAAATTAAATTCAAACAATGATGAAATGAGAGAGTCCTGCCAGGAAACTTGTCCACTACCACCCCCTAATCTTCTAAGGAAAATTTAAATAATGTTTTAGAGTAGAAAATGAACTCTTTGTTGTACTAGTAAGATAAACTGACTGAGAGACTGGCATATGTGGCATATAAGTCTGCCATTGCTCCTCCCCTTCACCTAGAACAATGACATGGCTTTATGAAATAAGGTATCAACAGATCAGTGAAATTACTTTGCAATATTATGAGTTGAAAACACTAAATTTATTAGACTGGACCAGTATGCATCCTTTTGTTAGCCATCATTGTCATGCAACATTCCTGATTAATTTGAAATCATTGATCTTTACTATTTAAAGAGGAATATTGTGCCAAGTAAAAGCTCTGAAATGTTTGAAAGTTTACGACATTCATTGTTATGTGTGTAGGCTAATGTTGACATGGCTAATAAGTTGTCTAGTAAAGTGAAGTCTGTCATGATTGTAAAGAAGAAAACCAAACTGATGCTCTGATCTAAACCAGACTTGAAACATCTAACTCAACCTTGCCTGAAATGGTGAGTCAGATTTGACTTGTTGGAGATGATTTGTTTTTTCCTTTCTTCTTCTTCAATTTTTTTTTTTTTTTTTTTTTTGTGTGTGTGTGTGTGTGTGTGAAATTAGCAAGCACTTTCTTCTATTGGGAAGAAAATTATTTTCAATGCCTGCATATTAAGAAAAGGAGGAGAAGGGTGAGGGGAGGATATAGCTTCTTTACAAAGCAGAGTCATTTTAACTATAGTAAAAATAAAACCAAGTGCACTAGTAGATCTCCTTAACACTTCTATCAAATAATATATGTTTCATGGAGTTTGCTGTGACCACTCAAAAATATTAGGAACTTACTGAATACTTACAGAGCCCTGGATTTGTGGTTTGAATTGTGTTCCTCAAAAATACATGTCAACTTGTCTGTGTCGTGAATCCCAGTTTTGTGTGACTGCTCACAATTCTGTCATCTAAAGCGAGTCTCCAATGTATTGTAAATCCGACCTCCATGATGTTAATGAGGCAGGATCAGAGGCAGTTCCAGGGAGGAGGAGGTCTCAACCTATAGCATTAGGTTGTGTCTGAAGTCAATCTCTTTTAAGATGTGAAAGAGAGAAGTAAACAGGGAGATGGAGGCCCTCATAACATTAAAAAAGTACCACCAGGAGCAGAGTGTATCTTTTGGACCAAGGGTCCCCACACGTGAAAATCTCATAGGGCAGGGAAAGATCGATGACAAGGACCAGAGCCAACAGAGAGACCAAGACTTCCCCTGGAGCTGGCACCCTGAATTTGGAAACTGAGAGAGAACACATTTACCTTTGGTTAAAGCCATCCACTTATGAAATTTTTGTTATAGTCACACTAGATAATTAAGATATCTGGTGACACAGTCCCTCAGTGCCGAGCTGCTAATTGGGTGATTAACAATTTGCATCCATCAGTCCAGAAGAAAAAAGATGTGCCAGTGTGCTTCTATAAGGATTACAGCCTTAGAAACCGTATTGGGCAGTTCTACTCTGTCCTATGGAATTGCTGTGATTTCAAATTGACTTGATGGCAACAGGTTTTCAGTGGGTATTTACTACATGACTGCTGTATATGGTATATTGTATATAATGGTTGCAGTTTCATTTAATTAAAATTACTGCTAAAAAAGTTTCATTTCTTTAATCAAAAATAAAAAGCAAAATTCAATGCTGTCAAGTTGATTCAGACCCATGGCAACGCTACAGGACAGAGTAGAACTGCCCTATAAGGTTTCCAAGAAGTGCTTGGTGGTTTAAAACTGCCAACCTTTTGATCAGTAGTCATAGCTCTTAACCACTACATGGCCCTAAAATAGTACTAAACTTAGAAATAAATAGATCTGAAAACAAATCTGTTTTTGCCCTGTACCAACTATGTGGCTTACTTAATGTCTCTGAGTGTCAATGTTCACATTGCTTACACAAATTAAATTAGATAATATGTTCAAAAATATTTGTTTATAATTATTGTTACTAGATGTATGATTAATACACTAATATACATAATACTTTCATTTTTTCAATAGTGTTTCACTTTTCACATTTGTCACATTTGGGACCAAATGCATATTAACTGGAAATTTCTCCCTTGCTACCAAGAATTCAGTGCAAGATTCTTTACTTCTAAAAGCCAAGTCAAGTGCCGTCGAGCTACATGTTGTTTTTTCCTTTGAGTAATTCTCTTGACCAGAGCGTGG
Source organism: Heterohyrax brucei (assembly GCA_028571685.1). Lineage (NCBI taxonomy): Eukaryota > Metazoa > Chordata > Mammalia > Hyracoidea > Procaviidae > Heterohyrax > Heterohyrax brucei. The sequence goes on from CM053146.1 coordinate 96,720,179, forward strand.
AAACAATACCCTGGGAACAAAGTTCAAACTTGACTTCTTTAGAAACACTGTATTTATGTTCATCATGTTTTGAATCACTAGAAAACCGCAAATTTATTGCTCTACAGTTCAGGAAATTTGTATGACAATGTAATGATGGAAGATGTATATGCTATAACCTTGCTTTACAACTTGAAAATGGACATATGCGTACATTCATTCTGTGTACAACAGAATGAAACACTGCCTGGTCATATACTATGCTCACAAACATAATGCTTAAGCCCATTGCAGCCACTGTGTCAGTCTGTTTCACTGACTGTCATCCTTTTATTCACTGACCTTATTCTTTACCAAGGATGATGTCCTTCTCCAGGGATTGATCCCTCGTGACAACACGTCCAAACTATATGAGATGTAGTCTTACCTTCCTTTCTTCCTTGCTTCTAAGGAGCATTCTGGTTATACTTCTTCCAGGACAGATCTGTTTTTTCCTTTGGCAGTGCATTGTATATTTAATATTCTTTGCCAACACCATAATTCAAAGGCATCAATTCTTCCTCAGTATTCTTTATTCACTGTCCATGTTTCCCATGCATAGAAGGTAACTGAAAACAGGACAGCTTGAGTCAGGCACATCTCAGTCCTCAAAGAGACATCTCTGCTTTTCAACACTTAAAATAGGTATTTTGCAGCAGACTTGCCCAACATAATGCATTTTTTGATTTCTTAGAATATGGAATATTAATTATTAAAAATTGGTTTTCTTGATTTAAAAGAGGTGAATTAACCCTGTATGAACAAAACTGGAAATTAAATTTTGTGAAACCTAGATAGGCTCTCAGAGGCTCTGTTACATAGACTTTCATATTTTCTATTGTAATCTGTGCCTGCCTGTGTATTCAAAACAAGGCCTTTTGTGCAAATTGTTCCTAGAGAATTAAAACCCCTGTATATTCTTTGGTAAGAAATTTTAGTCTACAGAAACACCACCAAAATATCATAAAGTTAAGATAAGGAAGTATATGCTTGCTATATATATGGAAACCGTAGTGGTGTAGTGTTTAAATGCTAAGGCTGCTAAGCAAACAGTTGGCAGCTCAAACCCATTAGGTACTCCTTGGAAACTCTAGAGGGTAGTTCTACACTGTCCTACAGAGTCACTGTGAGTCAGAATCAACTTGACAGCAATGGGTTTGGTTTTCACATATATGGATCAGTTTCTCATTGCAAAAGCTGGTAAAAATCTTTAATTTCTTCATCTTTAGTCTTTGAGGTTGACGCATACTTTGAGTAGTAGCATTAACTGATCTTTCCTGTAGCCCTTTGGATACTGTCCTATCACTGACAGCACTGGACTTCAGGATAGAGATTGAAATGTTCTTTTTGACAATGAATGCAACGTCATTCTTCTTCAAGTTGTCATTAACAGCGTAGTAGACCATATGATGGTTGGATTCAAAATGGCCAATATCAGGCCATTCAGCTCACTAACGCCTAAAATATCAATGCTTATGCTTTCTATTTCATTTTTTACTATTTCCAGTTTTCCTACATTCATACTTAGTACATTCCACATTCTGATTATTGATGTATGTTTAGGGCTGTTCTCATTTTTTGTCATGCCACATAAGCAAAGGAAGGTCCCAAATCTTGACTCTATCTACATCAGTAATGTTCAGTCTACTTTGAGGAGACTGCTCATCTCCAGTTACATATTGAGTGCCTTGCAAACTCATCTTGTGGCACTACATGAGACAATGTTCTGGTGCTATTCATAAGGCTTTCTCTGGCCAATTTTTCTCAGAAGTGGACTGCAAGGTCTTTCTTCCTGGTCTAAGCCTGGAAGCTCAGCTGAAACCAGTCCCCTGCTGATGTGTCCATACCAGCAGCACAGCTTCCAGAAATACAGCAACACATTAGCTCCAAGAGTACAACAAACTGACATATGAAGATTTTTTACTAGTCTCTACAATCTGAACTTGATTGAACATGCAATCAGGATGCATTGGTAATTACTGATGACTGGAATACGAAAGTTGGAAACAAAGAGGGATATGTTGTTGGCAAATATGGCCTTGGGTATACAGACAATACCAGAAATTACATGATATAATTTTGCAAGACAAATGACTTCTTCGCAGCAAATACCTTTTTTCACCAATGTAAAGTGGTAACTATACATCTGGGTCTCACCAGATGGAGTATACAAGAATCACATTAACTACATTTGTGGAAAGAGACTACAGAAAATCATCAGTCAGAACAAGTCCAGGGGCTGATTGGAGAACAGACCGTCAATAGCTCATATGTAAGTTCAAATTGTAGCTTAACAGTTTTATAAAAAGTCTATGAGAGCCAAAATACAACCTTGAATACATACCACTTTAGTTTAGAGATCATCGCAAGAATAGAGTTGATGCACAGAACACTAATGTCCAAAGGCCAGAAGATTTGTGGAATGATATCAAGGACATTATCCATGAGGAAAGCAACATGTCATTAAAAAGACAGGGAAGAAAGGAAGGAAGGAAAGAAAGAAGGAAGGAAGAGAGGAAGGAAAGGAGGGAGGGAGGGAGGGAGGAAGGAAGGAAGGGAGGGAGAGAGGATGGAAGGGAGGAAGGAAGGGAAGGAGGGAGGAAGGGAGGGAGGGAGGGAGGGAGAGAAAGACCAAAATGGATGACAAGAAGAGATTCTGAAACTTGCTCTCAATGTTGAGTAGCTAAAGAAAAAGGAAGAAATAATGCGCTAAAAGAAGACAGATTAAAGTTTTATAAGGACATGTGCGGAGAGCTGGAGATAGAAAACCAAGAGGGATGAGCATGCTTGGTACTTCACAAGCTGAAAGAACTGACAGAAAAATTCAAGCCATGATTGCAAGGATTTCATGGGGAAAACACTGAACAACACAGAGAGTACCAAAAGAAAATAAAATGAATACACAGTCATCACACCAAAAAGGACTAGTCAACGTTCAACCATTTTGAGAAGCAGCGTATGACGAGAAACTGGTGGCACTGAAGGAAGAACTTGAAGCTGCACTGCAGGAACTGATGAAATATCAATTGCGATGTTTCGACAAATGAATGCAGGGCTGAAAGTGCTCACTGGTCTATGCCAATAAATTTGGAAAACAGCGACCTGACCAGCTCACTGGAAAGATCAACATTTGTGCCAATTCTCAAGAAAAGGCATCCAACTGAACACAGAAATTATAGAACAACATCATTACTATCACACTAAGTAAAATTTTCCTAAAGGTCATTCAAAAGCAGCAACAGTAGTATATTCCCAGGGAGCTGTCAGAAATTCAGGCATGATTCAGAAGAGGATGTGAAACCACGGATATCTGGTGATGTCAGATGGATCTTGGCTGGAAGTAGAGAATACTAGAAGGAAGTTTACTTGTATTTTATTGACTATGCAAATGTATTCGACTGTTGTGGATGACAAAAAAGTCATGTATAACATTGCAGAGAATGAGTATTCCAGAACACTTCATTCTGCTCATGAGGCATCTGTACATGGATCAAGAGAACAGAACAAGGGAACACTGTATGGCTTCATTTTAAGAAATGTGTGAATCAGGGTTGTGTCCTTTCACCATACCTACTCAATCTATATGTCAAACAAATAATCCAAGAAATACAACTTGATGAAGCAAAACAGGGCACCAGGATTGGAGACTCATTCACAGCCTAAATTAAGCAGATGACTGCTGGAAGTGAAACCCCAAACCAAACCCATGCTACACTCAATTGCGACTCATCGTGACCCTATAGACAGAGTAGAACTGCCCCATAGAGTTTTCAAGGAGTGTCTGGTGGATTTAATCTCCCAGTCTTCTGGTTAGCAGCCATAGCACTTAACCACTATGCCACCATGGTTTCCACTGAAAGTGAAGAGGTCGTGAAATACTTAGTGATGAAGATCAAAGACCACAGCCTTCAGAATAGACTACACCTCAACATCAAGGAAACAAAAATCTTCATGACATCATGATAAATTGAGAAAAGACTGAGGTTATCAAGGATTTTATTTTACTTGGATCCACAATTAATGGCCATGGAAGCAGAGCCAAGAAATCAAAACATGCCTCGCACTGGGCAAATCTACTGCAAAACACCTCTTTAAATGTGTGTAAAGGAAAGATGTTACCTTGAAAAGTAAGACACACCTCACCTAAGCCATGGTGTTTTCAATTGCATCACATGTATGTGATAGCTGGACAATGAATAAGGGAGACATAGAAAGAACTGATACCTTTGAATTCTGGTGCTAGAGAAGAATGTTGAGAATACCACGGACTTCCCCAAGAGTGGACAGATCTGTCTTGGAAGAAGTACAACCAGAGTGTTCCTTACAAGCAAGGATGGTGAGACTATGGCTTAAATACTTTGGACATGTCGCCAGGAGGGATTAGGCCCGGAGAAGGACATCATGCTTGGTAAAGTAGAGGGTCAGCAGAAAAGAGAAGGACCTTCAACAAGATGGATTGACACTGTTGTTGAAACAATTAGCTCAAACATAACAACAATCGTGGTCATGGTGCAGCACTAGGCAGTGTTTTGTTTTGTTGTGCATAGCGTCACTATATGCTGGAACTGACATGACAACACCTGTCACTTATGGAAGGAAATATATACACTTATGGAAGGAAATACGTGGCCCTTTTTTTGAGAGTGAAAAACCCACTACCACCAAAAAATAATGTTTATTGTTTAAAATACATACACACTCCTTTTCCATCAATACTTATTCACCCAAGAAACTAAATATTTACATTTGGTTCTGACTTGTAATTGATACACTTACACATTTTCAAGTCTAACAAATGAAAGAATTCTTATTAAGTTCTAGAACAGAAAAATAAGACATAGGAAGGTATAAAGAAAAAAATGTCAATGTTTACACTACAGAGTCTTTCTCTGGTGGATGCTTTACCTCCTACATCTAATAATCAGGCAGTATAAATGGTTTTAAGTAGGATCGTGCTAAAGTAAACGTGTTCTCAGCCACGAAAGCATCTGTTGATTTCTGAAGCTCCAGAAACATTGGTGAATGTTTTGCATTTCTGTTTTCTGACCTGGATTGAACTGGACACACCAAAATAATGTGAGCAGGGCTGTTCTCATGGTATTTTGGCTACAACTGAAAGTAAATCTGCCAGCATTCCTGTGAACATGCTTTTCTTCTGCCCAGCTTTGAGTGTTTGAGAAGTCTAACTATGTTAAACCCAGGCCTTCATCTGAACTAAAGCTAAACTATGAAACTCTTTTAACAATGTTGTATCTATTTCAACTCAGACTTGGGAGAACAGAGCTGTTAGAAAGCACAATATTGCCAAAAGTCTTGAATATTTGATAAGCGAGAGTACAGACTGTCAAAACACATCTCGGTGGAAATGTCATCTCATCTCAGTAATGTGGCTTAAGGGTAGCTATTCATCTAGTATGTGACCCAATCTTTTCCAGACAGCATTCTAACAGATGTTTTGGGAAATGGTGGGGATAGTCCATCAACCATGTTCAGTGGGAAGAAAAGGATATGTTAATAGTTAAATCTCTATTTAAACCTTAGCATTCTAAACTCATACTATGTTAACAGGCTATTTGAAATTAGGTCTTATTTTATAATTTACTAGTAACTTTAATTTTCATTAATCTTTAAATTTATCTCCTTCTACTAAACACTATTTTTCACTTTTGGTATTTTTAAAAATTTTCTGAGGAGAAGAAAAATGTATTGTCTTATCTGAAGCTGTGCACGAATGTTAACATCCTGAAGGCTTTTTCCCCAATTCTACTTATTCTTCTATCATATTCAAGCATAACTGGGTTCTCTTTTTGGATTCATGAAATATAGTTGCAAAGCTTCTTAAAAGACCAAACCATTCCACAATACTCTTTTGGGGAAAGGAATGACACATTATCCCCCAAGTTGCACAAACAGTTAGGATTTTGTCTAGGTCCAGGTCCACAAGATAATCACAAATTGAGCTCATTTTTTATTTTTTAGTTACCACGAAAAAGGAGAGCAGCTGGCCGCTCTCCTTTGTATATTCATTTTTTACATACTTAGAGATCAGACTTATCCGTTAGTGTTTAACCTAGACTAAAATCCACTGACACTGAGTTGACTCTGACTCATAGAGAGAGACCCTAAAGGACAGAGTAGAACTGTCACACAGAGTTTCTAAGACTGTAGTTCTTTACCAAAGTAGACTGCCGTATCTTTCTCCCATGGTAACCAAGACTAAACAGGTAAAAGTCCTTAGGTGTTTACTCACTACTTTTGTTGCTAGCAAATGAATAATTACGTGGATGACCCCTGTTACTTTTCTAAGATTCTTTTTCTCCCTGCTAAGTTGTAGAATTAGAAGTGAAGTGAACCCAGCAGCTTAGAAAGACTTTTACCATTCCTGAAGAACTATATTACAGGACTTAAATTGTTTGCATACCCACTTACTTCTAAAATACAGATAACACACAGTAAATACATGAGCTGTAACTGAATTTGTTATCTTACCCACTTCCAGTAAATGCTCTGTGAGTGTGCTGGGGGATGTGTTTTCCTCCCGTATGTCTCCTGTTTTCAGCCCCAGATTATCAACCCCCTGATATCCACATACTTGTCTGCCATTGCAAAGATTTCAAAATTATCTAAGTTTGCTTTAATAATTAAACAGTGTAAGAAGTTTTGAAAAAGGAGAGCACATCTCAAAATGAAACATACAAAGATGAGTCATTGCTCCAAACTGTTTACAGAGTTGAAACTGGACTTTTTAACTGGCTCCGCTGCTAGCATGCAACAAGCATGAACATCCATAACCAATCCCTTCGAGGGCTGTTGTCCACAACTGACTTTAGGATTAGTAACAAGTTTCATAGACAGATTTATATATTTAATTTTTCATTTACACTCCATGCTCCATAGTTAAACAGAAACAGTAGAATGGCTAAAATGCTCTCCATTAATAAGGAAATCATTATTATCCACTGTAACATTTTTTATCTTAAAATATTTCTTAAGCTGTTACTTCAATCAGATATTATTCTTTAAATGGTTAAGTTCATTAGAAATATTTTGTTGGAATTAACTAAGTGGCTGACAGTAGCTTAAGCCCTAAAACCATTTATTGTTTACTCAACAAAAACTCTCAACAGCTTCCCACAAATGTCTTCAAGAAATCAAGTTCTTTATGTCTTTCTATTCTGCCATTTTTTCAAACAGCCTTTTTCTTCTTCTGACTGACAGATGTCTTCCATAGTTCCTGGCAGTGTGCTCCCATTCACAGCAGGAAGAAGGGGAAGCAGAAGATCCATCATCAATCAATATTTTCATATATTTCTCTTTTATTGGCAATATAAAGTCTTTTTCAGAACCACCTTCTCCAAGCAGAATTTCTCTTTAAACAGTTGGTCACTTCCATCTGCAAGAATTCTGGGAAAATAATTTTTAGCAAATGAGAGTAGAATTATCATGATTGGTATAAACTAATCATAGCTTATTTCCTAGTTTTGGCAAATGGTCCTATTTTCCAGATATCAAGGGCTCTCCCATAAACTAGACTTCAGGTATCACAGAAGTAAATTTTGGGAGAGACTGCAGGAGGTAGCTAAAAGTACCTGCCATAGTAGCTATCCCTCATGAACCATTACTTAAACAGAAACCAGTCATAACGATGCATGTGTCTAGGGACAGACGTCTCAGGAAGTAACTTTAGTTTTATTTAAAAACGTGAAGGCATATAACAGAAACAAAACTTTTCTCAGATTAAGAAAGGCTAGAACACAGAGAACAAAGATCTTCACTACGTATTCAGGAAACACATCTGTGGTTTAACTCGAGTGAGGTCTGTTGGAATCTCTAGCAGGCTGGGATTATGCAGGGAAAGAGCGTGACCCAACCTATCTTCCTCTGAACATTCCTTTTCCCACAGTGATCATCCTAACACTGCAGCTGGGTATGATCTTCCTCTCTCCAAAATCCTTCTCCTCCCAATCCAACAGGTTTCACATGTGAACAAGATTCATCTGAACCCAGTCACAAGGACACTCAGTCCAAAGGAAGAGGTATCAAGTAAATAGCACTTTGTGTTGAGAGCTAAATAAATGTCTTCTTATTATAAAAAGAAAGGACTCACTGTATATGAAATAAAATAAATAATAAATGGCGATTGCTTAGATTTCTCTGATGAAACATTGGGGGTTAATGGTAAACGATATCAGACTTCTCTATGATATACAAAGTAGAGGATACTCACAGGAAAAGAAAAATAACAATCAGCTCCAGTTCCTCCCATTCTGTGTTAAGCATCAGAAGACAGTAATAGCCTGTCTACTGAGTTTTCAGAGAAAGTTTAGGAATCGAGGTAATTTTATTCACGCAGTAAAGGTAATAGAAAGAAAATGTCAAATATTCAAAGACTCAGAGAAAATAATCCATATTTCCTATGTTAAAAAAAAAAAAACACCTCATTCAAAAGCATACTTTAACCAAAACATACCAGTAACATCCGTTTAAAAAGTAGATCAGCTCATGTCACCCTTATGCTCAAAACCCTCCAGACACTGTCCACTTACCTTCCGGGTTCTTTCAGTGGCTTGGCTGCGCTCTGGGGACTCTCACCTCGGTCTCTTACCACGTCTCCACGGACTCTCACGTTAGTCAGTGAGCTCCTCCTGCCCTGACTTTGTTGCTGCTTATCTAGTCGGGCAGGGTCACTCCAACCCCAGGGTTTTTGCAGACAATGCTCTCTGCTTGGAACGCTTTTATCAAAGTTGTCTGGAAGACTCACTTTCTCAATTCCTTGCTTAAGCAGCCCTTTCTCCCTGAGAATCCTCTGACACCGTTTTCTCCCCGTATCACCCACCTTCCCCTCAGTGTCTTTTCTCTGTTCTGAGTGAAATAATCTGCTAGGAGATGGGTCCTCTGCATGGCAGTTATTTATTAGATCTAGTAACCTTTTCCATCTTGTCAATTTTTTTAAATTACATCTTCTACGTGTGTTTACATTTTAATCTTTGTTTCTTTAGTTATGCTTTAGATGGAGGTTTACAGAATAAATTAGCTTCTCACTGAACAATTACTACTCATGTTTTACATGCCAAGCCAAGTGCCGTCGAGTCGGATATGTATCTGTTACCACCTCCAGGACGTGTCAGCACTCTCCCTCCTTGACCATCAGGTCCCTGTTACCAGCTTTTCTGTCCTCTCCTGCATTCCACCCCTTGCCCTGGGTCTGGTGTGCCCACTCAGTCTCCTGTTGTTTTATGGGCCTCTCTGATCTTTGGCTAAAGGGAGAGCATCCGCAGTGACTGCATTACAGGGCTGAAAGTGTCCGGGGTCCATACTCTTAGGCTTTCTCCGGCTTCTGTCAGCTAGGAAGACTGGTTTTGGGGGCGGTTTTCGTGAGTTAGAATTTTGTTTGACATTTTTCTCCACCTCTGTCCAGGTCCCTGCCTTGCGACCTCCACGAGAGCTGTCCGCGGTGGCCGGACACCACCTCGCTGTGCCGGCCTCGGTCTGGTGGAGGCCGTGGTACTTGCAGTCCATCGTTTCTTTGGATTCATCTTGCCCTGCATTTTTCGTTGACTTCGTTCCCCTTCACTCCCTATGGAGCACGATAAGTGGACTATCTTAGATGGCCACACACACGTTTTTAAGACCACAGACTCTACTCACTAAAGTAGAATTTATAACATTGTCTTCATATACTATGTTATGCCAATTAAGCTCCGTGTTCCCCCAAGGTCATCTCTGTATTTTTAATTTTCAGGAACTGTTTCTAGACCTTTAGTTGTTTGTGTCTTGCCACAAACTTGTCTGGATTTATGGTTGTATATTTTCTTAAATGTCTCTAAGAAAACAGAACTTAAAAACTTCTCTATTATTTCTTCCATTATTTATTTCTTTGAGGTCTGTTCTGTTTGTCCAACTTGGTCGTTTACTCACAGGCTGTTTGTACTCTTCAAATGTCTAAAAATTCTTGGTTAATAACTCATAGTTATGAAAAGAATGTGATTTTACTCACAGTAAATTACTATCATGATTTTTCTTTTAGGTATACACATATGACCACCTGAATAGGAGCCACCGGCTGAGACCACGATGCAAGTTAATGGATCCTGTTAAAAAACAAAGAAAACCTGGTGGTGTAGTGGTTAAGTGCTATGTCTGCTAATGGAAAGATCAGCAGTTCAAATCTACCAGGTGCTCCTTGGAAACTCTATGGAGCAGTTCTACTCTGTTCTATAGGGTTGCTATGAGTCTGAATAGACTTGATGGCAGTGGGTTTTTATTAAGAAACAAATTTTGATTGATAGTACCTGGCCTAGAAGCAGGAAGGTAGCTGAGGATCTCCACAAATACAGTAATCTCAGAGAAGCTAGCTGGGGACCTCCACAAATGCCAGAGTAAGGCATTTATTTTGCCGATAAAATGTTTTCTATCGTGTGCTCCTGATGCAAGCTGATTTTGCCCTGGCAATGTGGAGGTATGGGGTTCTTTTAGGTGTTTCTTATTTCTATCACCTTGATATAGGCGTTATGATTAACCTCAATTCAAGTGTATTATTCACTTTTCTACAGAAGATAAAATCTTGGTTTTCTATCTGTGCTGCTCGAAACATGCATAAAATGATAAGAAACCACCTTAGATCACATTTCTGTAATTCTACCCAATTCTGAAATTTCCGTTCCTTCCAGCTCCAAACTGCAGTTTCCCTGGGGCTCAGCTAGAAACGTCATCCTCCTAATGCGCACCATCTTACTTCTGAATCCACTACATGTGCTTTATCTATCAATATAATCCTCCTGCTTTCAGAATTCCAAAAGCTTGCCAAATCTCTGGTCTACTGGGGGAAATTCCTCTTTTTTTATAGTAATCCCTGGGACTCAATCAGAACTTTGGATGAGAAGGAGATGTGTGTACTCAGTTGCTTCTGCAAACTAATAAAAGATGTTAACTGTACAATGACGGGAAACATATTTCAAAGCAATTAGAATAGGGTTAGGATTGTCAATAAGGGATTGTCCTAAGACAGTCTACCATGATATTCCAAGAGCCTACATTCATTTTGTTGTTGCTGTTAGGTGTCATCAAGTTGGTTCTGACACACAGTGACCCTATATACAACAGAACCAAGCTAGTGTCATCCTCACAATTGTTGTAATGCTCGAACCCATTGTTGCAGCCACTGTGTCAATTCATCAGTTCAGTCATTAACAAGACCTGCTGCCATTGAGTCAATACCGATCTTAAGCCAAAATCAAACCCAGTGCTATCAAGTTGATTTTGAATCACAGGAACTCTAAAGGAGAGTAGAACTTCTCCATATAATTTCCAAGGATCACCTCACAGATTCGAACTGCCAACCTTCTGGTTAGCAGACATAGCACTTAACCACTGTACCACCAGGTTTTCCTCCAACTCATAGTGACCCTATAAGACATAGTAGAACCCTCTCATTAGGTTCCCAAAGAGCACCTGCAGGACTGAAATGGCCGACCTTTTGGTTAGCAGCTGTAGTTCTTAACCACTATGCCACTAAAACAAAACCAAACCCAGTGCCATTGAATCGATTCTGACTCATAGCAACACTACAGGACAGAGTAGAACTAACCTACAGAGTTTCCAAGGAGTGCCTGGTGGATTTGAACTCCTGACCTTTTTCGGTTAGCAGCTGTAGCACTTAACCACTGTGCCACCAGGGTTTCGACTGTGCCACTAGGATTTCCAAATTTGGTCACTCACCACTGGTAAAAGAAAGTTCTTCACACTTTCACGCCCTTAAGACTTAGCTCTCATTGTTTCCCAAGGCTTCTTATAAAACATAATAAAACAGTCCTCAGTGGACAATGCCTATCTTTGCAGTCTAGTCCTGGAAATTAGCAGGCAAATGTGGAAGATACCCAGAAATTCCAGGCTCTGGACTCAAGTCTCACTGCAAATGTGGAAATAAATTTTACTAAAAGATGGACCAGATTTTCATGCTGATGATCTGAACATGACGTAAAATCTATGGAAAACAATCCAGCATAAAATTTCATAGCCAAATCTTCTCTCAATTTAGTTTTAACATATATGCTTATTCTGACTCTGGTGTTTGTTAGTTTCCTTTATTTGGGCTTTTTATTTGTTCTTTATTCTTTCCATTCTTACCTCCCCTGCAAAGTCCTGTAGGAAAACAATTCAAGATGGACGGTGCAACCAACATCTTAACTTCATTATGGTTTTCCAGCCCTTAATAATTATCATGACTAGGCTTGGCTAGAGACTGACAAATTCAATCGGCTCAGGAGCCTAACAATAAAACTGGATTTTGAAAGAAAAGTCAAGACATCAAAGCCAAGAGGACAAGTAAGTGAGGTGCAAATCCACTGGTTTCTCTAAAGGAAAGGAATGAGTTTTTTCGTATTTTTTGAAATTAATGACTCAAAACCAAATTAGGACAAAACAGATAACAGGATTGATGCAAATGCTAATTTCTTGTGTCTTATTGTTCTCATATTTGTTTTAACTATTGAAATGTACTTACATTAATGATGGGCATCACTTATTGTCTGAAATTTCATTAGATGATAGAGTCTTCCTTGGTAGGCTTTATAATTAGCATAGACAACCATCATCTCTTTTGAATGATTTTGTTACAGAACTTTTAGGTTCCTTCCAGCTCTGATCTTGTGTGTGGATCTAAATAAAACGAATCATTTCCAAGCAGTATTTGCAAATATACACATCAGCACATTCTGATGCTGCCTCTTCCGAGAGGCTCAGTTGAGAGCAGGTACTTGGAAACAGCGCAGACTACCCGCTACTTCAAGGCCATTCACCTGAATACAGCTGTTTTCTTCACAGCACATTCTCCTCCCACCTTCTCAGATCTGATTTTTCCTCTCTGTGTCCACCTACACGCACACCACAGTCAAGTACACACACTTGATGACTCTTTCAAGCTCATTCTTTTTGCAGCTGAACAACCGTAAGAAATGCTATTAAATCATAGTTTGCACATATGCCCTTTTGTCTTTATGTGAAGTAAAGTAAATCGTTGTTTCAGAACACACTTTTCTCTACAAAAATGCCTTCTGGCTTTCAAAGATTCAAGCTGTTACACACACAAGAGAATTATAAATGGTGACTCTGGCAGGCCCCCATTGCTCACACCTGCTAAACACAAGTACTTCTTTGACTTATCAGGTATAATATTAATCCACCTATGATTTATATATCATTACAAAATATTTAAACAAAAATGCTGTAGTCAGTGAAGTTAATGAATTCTACCTTTCCACTGAGTTTCATATAAAATAAAACCAGGCAAAATGACTGTAACAACAATAATAATAAATAATGTTTTTTGAGTTCTTACCACATAACAGGAATTATTCTAAACACTCTCCATAGAATAATCTAGTTAATCCTAAAAACATTGACATGGGTCAGGTGTTTTCTTCTATGCATAAGAAAAATGAGATTCAGAGATTTTATATCTCTTACCCAGGATCACCATTTAATAATTGGCAAAGCCATGAACCTATAGCCTAGATGTAAAATTCATAGTCTTAACTAATATATTGTAATACCTTAAGACATAATGGAATAGTGCTAATTGCCATATAAGACCTTTAATGTAAAATAAAAACTCTAACAAACATCACTGATAACACCGAAAGTATTAACTACATTAACAACGTAGTTATCTACTGGTTAATTTTTATCAAAAGAAGGTCAAATAGACAGCTGCTTGCAAGGGAGAAGAAAGAAAAGACAAAAAGTCTTCTCTGCTAAAATTATATTATGCTGCTACCACATCTACCAGTCATCTTTAAGTCTCTCCGATATAGTGTTGGAAGATGAGCCCCTCAGTTTGGAAGACACTCAAAATATAACTGGTGAAGAGCTGTCTTCTCAAAATAGAGTTGATTTTAATGACATGAGTGGAGTGAAGCTCCAGCTTGGTCTTCTTCCTTCAGTACCATCAGTGCTTGGTCATAGGCTACCTCTTGAAATGGTTGAACATAGACCTATTCTTTTGGGTTCAGTGACTGTATTCCTTCTGTCTTTTGATGTTTCATGAGCTTTATGATATTTTGCCCACAGAATCCTTAATATTGCAACTTTATTTTTTTCTTTAGTTCTTTCAACTTGAAAAATTCTGAGTGTGATCTTCCCTTTTCATTTTCTAACTCCAAGTTTCTACACATTTTATTATAATACTTTGTCTTCTTGTGTCACCTTTTGAAATGTGTTCAGTACTTTGACTTCATCATTTCTTCTATTTCCTACTCTACTCTGAAAATCAAGTTTGAGTTTCTTCTGACATTCACCTAAAAAAAACAATGCATCTTCATTTAATGTATCTTAGGCTCTGTTCTCTAGACAGCAAAACCAGTAAAGTGTGTGTGTGTGTGTGTGTGTGTGTGTGTGTTAATGGATCCTTTAAGAAACAAGAAAACCCTGGTGGCGTAGTGGTTAAATGCTGTGTCTGCTAATGGAAAAGTCGGCAGTTGAAATCCACCAGGCACTCCTTAGAAACTCTATGGAGCAGTTCTGCAACAACGGGCTCAAGCATAGCAACAATTGTGAGGATGACACTAGATTGGTTCTGCTGTATATAGGGTCACTGTGAGTCAGAACCAACTTGATGACACCTAATAACAACAAAATGAATGAATGCTCTTGGAATATCACAGTTGTCTCTCTTAGGACAATCCTTTACTGACATTTCTAACTCTATTCTAGTTGCTTTGAAACGTGTTTTCTTTTAGGTATAAGAGAGACTCCATATCTCCAGTAACTTGCTGATGTGGTAGTACTCAAAATAAGAACCAAAAGCTGCAAACAAGAACAAAAAAAAATAGGAATGTAGAATGTATGCAGTCTGAATCTTGGAAGATTAGGAGCTGTCCAAAATGAAATGGAGCATTCGATGATCAATATCCTAGGCATTAGTGACTGAAATGCACTGCTATTAAGAATCAGACAGATACACAGGCCAACTTTTTGGCTTTTTGCTTAGTTTGGAAGCTATGACTGCCTCCTGGAACTTGAGCTATCAGTTTATCTGGAGATCTTGGGATTTGCCAACCTTCACAGTCTGAGAGCAGGAGACTTTGAGTTAATCCTGAGTTGACTGGCCACTGCAGTTACGAGAACTGAGAGAAATTTTCATCTTGATCCAGGGACTTGGGATGTTTTTGCTTCTGTAGTGGTGTGAGTTATTTCCTTGATATAAACCATTCTTTCTTTGTCTCTGTCTTTCTCTACATATCTCATATAGAGATTTTGCTGTCTAGAGAACAGAGCCTAAGACATAGGCAATGAAGATGCATTGATAACTGCTGCTGATTGTTGGAATGTTGGAATGAATGTTGATTGGAATGGATTGTTGGTTGGAATGGATTGTTGAATGTTGGAAACAAAGAAGGATAAGTGTTGGAAAATAAACTATGGTAACAGAAACAATGCAGGGGATGTCATGATAGAATTTTGCAACACCAACAACTCATTCTTTGCAAGTATTTTTCAACAACACAAAGAATAACTGTACACATGTACCTCATCAGATGGAATAAGCAATAATCAAATTGACTGCATCTGTAGAAAGCAACCATGGAGAATCTCAATATCATTTGTCAGAAAAAGGTCAAGGACCAACAGCTGAATATACCATCAATTGCTCATATACATGTTCAAGCTGAACATGAAGAGAGCTAAGACAGTTAATGAGAGCCTCAGGATGACCTTAACTATATCACACCTGAATTTAGTAACCATCTAGAGAACAGATGTGACACATTAAAAATTAAAGGCCAAAGACCAGGTGACTTGGGGGATGACATAAAAAAAAGAAAAAGGCCACTATAAAGAAAGAAAAGACCAAGGTGAATGTCAGTAGAGACTCTGAAACTTGATTTTCAGCACAGAGTAGCAAATAGAAGAAATGATGAAGTCAAAGAACTGGACAGAAGATTTCAAAAGGTGACACAAGAAGACAAAGTATTATAATAAAATGTATACAGACTTGGAGTTAGAAAGTGAAAAGGGAAGATCACACTCAGAATTTCTCAAGTTGAAAGAACTACAGAAAAAAATTCAAGTCTCAATTTGCAATATTGAGGACTCTATGGGCAAAACATCGTAAGGCTCATGAAATGTCAAAAGACAGAAGGATTACAGTCACTGAACCAAAAACAATAGGTCTGTGTTCAACCATTTCAAGAGGTAGCTCATAACCAAGAACTGACGGTATTGAAGGAAGAAGACCAAGCTGCAGTGAAGGCAATGGTGAAAAAGAAGTCTCCAGGAATGGACAGAATACCAAATAAGATGTTTCAACAGACAAATGCAACATTGGAGACACTTGTCTGTGCCAAGGAATTTAGAAGACAACCACCTAACCAACTACTGGATATTTATTTGTTTATGTAGGCAAGAAAAGGTGATCCAGTGGAATGTGAAACATTAGAGAACAATATCACTAATATCATAGCCAAGCCAAGCCTAAAATTATGCTGAAGATAATTAAAAAATGGTTGTAGTATCAGATCAACATGGAACATCCAGAAATTCAAGCTTGATTCAAAAGAATCATGGGAAGGCAGAACATTATTGCTGATGTCAGATAGATCTTGACCGAAAATAGGAAATACCAGACAAATGTTTATCTGTGTTTATTGGCTATGTGAAGGCATTAGGCTGTATAGATCACAGCAAAATGGGGAATTCCAGAACTCGTACTTCTGCTCATGCAAAACCTGTACTTACAGAATGAGGCAATCATTCAAATAGAACAAGGAAATAGTTTGTAGTTTAAAGTAAGGAAATGTATCTCAAAGTTGTACCCTTTCACTATCCTTTTTCAGTCTGTGTGCTGAATAGATAATCACAAAAACTAAACTATATGAAGAATGAAGCATCAAGATCAGAGGAAGACTCGCTAACAATGTGTGACATGCAGATCAATCAATGTTGTTTGCAGAAAGTGAAGGGGACTTGAAGCACTTACCGATGAAGATCAAAGACTACTACCTACACACTGGATACCTCAACACAAAGAAAACAAAAATCTTCACAATTGGATCAATAAGCAACATCATGATAAATGAAGAAAAGATGAAGTTGTCAAGGATTTCGTTGTACTTGGGGCAATAATCAAAGCCAATGGGAACAGCAGTCAGAGTACGAAACCATGTGTTGCTGTGGGCAAATCTGTAGCAAAAGATCTCTTTTGAGTGTTCAGAAGCAAAGAAGTCACTGTGAGGATAAGTTGTGCCTGACCCATGCTACGATATTTTCAATCATCTCATATACATGTGAAAGCTGGAGAATGAGTAAGAAAGACTAAAAAATTGATGTCTTTGAATTTTGGAGTTCACTAAGAATATTGAATATACCGTGGACTACCAGAAGAATAACCAAAAAAAAAAAACAGTGCCATCGAATCAACTCCAACTCATAGCAACCCTAAAGGACAGAGTAGAAAAGCCCCCTAGAGTTTCTAAGAAGCACCTGGTGGACTTGAACTTCCAACCTTTTAGTTAGCAGCCATAGCACTTAACCACTACCTCACCAGGGTTTCCACCAGAAGAACAGTGCTGGAAAATAAGCCCCCAAGGCTGGAAGACACTCAAAAGATGACTGGGGAAGAGCTGCCTCCTTAGAGTTGACCTTAATGACGTAGATGGAGTAAGACCTTCAGGACATTCATTTGCTGATGTGGCAAGATTCAAAATGAGAAGAAACAACTGCAAACATCCATTAATAAATGGAACACGAAATGTACAATATACGAATCTAGGAAAATTGGAAATAGTCCAACATGAAATGGAACACATAAGCATCAGTATCCTAGGCATTAGTGATCTGAAATGGATAGATGGTGGCTGTTTTGAATTGGACAATTGTATGGTCTACTCTGACAGGAACAATATCTTGAAGAGGAGTGATATTGCATTCGTCATCAGACCACCATTTCAAGACCTGTCCTGAAGTACAATGCTGTCTGTGATAGGACAATATCTATACTTCTACAAGGAATATGGGAGACCAATTAATAAAACTTTTATTCAAATTTATGCACCAACCACTAAGGTCCAAGATGAAGAAACTGAAGATTTTTACCAGCTTCTGCAGACTGAAGTTGATCAAATACACGATCAAATTGATCAAATACACTGGTGATTGGAATGCAAAAGTTGCAAACAAAGAAAAAGGGTCAGTAATTGGCAAATACAGCCGTGGTGACAGAAATAATGCTGGAGACTGCATGACAGAATTTTGCAAGATCAATTACTTCATTGCATGTAACTTTTTGCACCAACATAAAGAGCAAGTACAGACGCGGACTTCACCAGACAGAATATATAGGAATCAAATTGGTTACATCTGTGAAAAGAGATGATGGAAAAACTTAAGATCAGTGGTCAGAACAAGACCAAGTGCTGACTGGTGACACAGACCACCATTTGCTCATATACATGGTCAAATTAAAACTGAAGAAAATTGAACAAGTCCATAACAGCCAAAGTGCTACCCTAAGTATATCCCACCTGGGTTTAGAGACCATCTGAAGAACAGATTTGATACATTGAACACCAGTGACAAAAGACCAGATGAGCTGTGGAATAACATCAAGGACTTCAACCATGAAGAAAACAAGAGGTCATTAAAAAGACAAGAAAGAAAAAAAATAGATGGCACTGGATGTCAGAAGAGGCTCTGCAACTTGTCCTTGAACATCGAGTAGCTATAGCAAAAGAAAAAACTGATGAAGTAAAAGAACTGAACAGACTATTTCAAAGGGCAACTTCAGAAGACAAAATAAATTATTATAATGATATGTGTAAAGAGCTGGAAATCGACAACAAAAGAGAAGAACACATTCTGCCTTTCTCAAGCTATGATAACTGAAGAAAAAAAAAATCAAGCCTTGAGTTTCACAGTGGAGAATTCTACAGGGGAAGTAGTGAATGACTCAGGAAGCATATTAAAAAAATGGAAGGGATACACAGAGTCATTACATCAGAAAGAACTGATGAATTTTCAACCATTTGAAGAGGTAGCATCTGACTGGGGACCTGTGGTCCTGGTGAAAGAACTCAAAGCTGCACTGAAGGCATTGGAGAAAAAAAAAAAAGCCTTCAGGAACTGATGGAATATCAACTGAGATATTTCAACAAATGGATGCAGTACTGGAAGTGTTCGCTCATCTATGCCGAGAAGTTTGATGGACAGCTACCTGGCCAATTGACTGGGAGAAATCTATATCTATACCTATTCCTAAGAAAGGTGATCCAAGTGACTATGGAAATTATCAAACAGTGTGATTAATATAACACTCAAGTACAATTTTCTTAAAGATCATTCAAAAGCGACCACAACAGTACATTAAAGGGAACTGCCAAAAATTCAAGCCAGTTCAGAAGAGGATGTAGAACCAGGGATAAAATTGCTGATGTTAGATGGATCTTGGCTGAAAGCAGGGAATACCAGAAAGATGTTTACCTGTGTTTCATTGGCTATGCAAAGAAATTTGACTGTGTGGATCATAACAAATTATGGATAGCACTGCGGAGGATGAAAATTCCAGAATATTTACTTAATGGGGCTCATAAGGAATCTGTTTAAGGGTCAAGGGGCAGTCATATGAACAGAACAAGGGGACACAGTGTGGTTTCAAGTCAAGTAGGGTGTGCATCAACGTTGTTTTCTTTCGTTGTACTTTCTCAACCTGTTTGCCAAGCAAATAATCTGAGAAGATGGACTATAATAAGAACGAAGCATCAGGATTGGATGAAGATTCATTAACAATCTGCATTATGCAGTTAACACAATTCTGCTTGCAAGAAGTGAAGAGGATTTGAAATACTCATTGATGAAGATCGAAGACCACAGCTTTCAGTACGGATTGAACTTCAACATTAAGAAAACAAAAGTCCTCACATGTGGACCAGAAAGAAACATCATGATAAACACCGAAAGGATTGAGGTTATCAAGCATTTCATTTTACTTGATTCCACAGTCAATGCCCATAGAATCAGCAACTTTCAAGAAATAAAAAGAAACTTTGTGCCAGGAAAATCTGCCATAAGAGATATCTTTAAAGTATTGAAAAGTAAAAATATCACCTTCAAGACCAAAGTACACCTGACCTAAACCAGAGTATTTTCAAATGCGTCATGTGCATGTGAAATAGAGACCACAAATAAGGAAGACAGAAGAACTGATGCTATTGAACTGTGGTGTTGGAGATAACTACTGAATATACCATGGACTGCCAAAAGAACAAACAGATCTGTTCTGGAAGAAGTACAACCAGGTGTTCCTTGGAAGAACAGATGGTGAAATTGCATCTCACATATTTTGGACATGTTGTCAGGAGGGATCAATTCTTGGAGAAGAACATCATTCTTGGTAGAGTGGAAGATCAAGAAGAAATAGGAAGACCTTCAACAAGATGGATTGATAACAGTGACTGCAATGATAGGTTTAAGTATGAAAATAACTGTTTTGGGGCATGATACAGGACCAAGCAATATTTCATTCTATTATGCATAGGGTCACTGTGAGTTGGAAATGACTTGACAGCACGTAACAACAACAACAGAAGAATGAACAAATCTGTCTTGGAAGAAATAGAGGAAAAAAGCACTCTTTACAAGTGAGAATAACAAAAGTTCTTCTCATGTACTTTGAGCATGTTATCAGGAGGAAGCATTCCTTGGAAAATGCATCATGCTTGGTAAAGAAGAGGGTCAGTGAAAATGAGGAAGACCCTCAAAGAGATGGACAGACTCAGTGGCTGCAACAACTATCTCAACAGACAATGGTGCAGGACTGTTCAGTGCTTCTGTCTTACACCATATTCTCTAGAGAAGCAAAACCAGAAAAGCATATGTACATATATAGACAGAGATCTGCATTAAGGAAATGGTTCCTCCAGTTGCAGAGGCTAGAGAGTCAAGTGTGTGAGTCCTGCTGGAAGCTTCTTCTGATTCAAGTAGCTGACAGGGCTGGCAAACCCAGGATCGGCAAGTTAGACCCCAGAGCCCTGGCTCACAGGCTGCAAAAACTGACAGATTCAAAGATAGGCAGGCAAGATGGCAAACAAATTGCCAGCTCAAGTGCCAAAAACCAGAGGTGAAATGAATAGAATCAAAAGCCCAATAGCCTCGCCAGAAATTCCACCTATGTTTGACGCAGGCCAGATCGCCCAAGGAAACTCTGTTTCAGCTGGTTGGTTGCTCACAGGAGATCCCATCATGGAGGTGATCGCACTGTATCAAGTTTCATGATGAATGTTGTCATATCATTACTCAGCTGCCAAACCACTGAAAATCATACTCTAGTCAGTGACACACAGCCTTAACAGTCAGATTCATTCTGTTATACTCGTGGTCAGCACGCATCAGAACTCACTCAACAGTACTCAGCAGCAATGCCCATTACACGCTCCCCCAGAGCTATTATAAAATAGCTGATAATACACAGAACGCAGCATGACTAGAATTCAAGTTGTCCCTGCCTAGAGCATGGCTGTGTGAACTTCCTGCTGCCTAGCAGAATCATTTGTACCGAAGTGGTATTTAACAAAACCTATTAAATTGCCTCAAGTTTATTGATTGCCCTGGGAAAATTACAAAGTGTACAGTACCAAAGAATCTTCTTCAAACTAAATTTAGTTTAATTTGATGAGGATTAAAAACTTCAGCTCTTTCTTTGGAAGACTTCATCAATAAACAGCCATGCTGCTCTAGAAGCTCTCTTCTGCAAGAAATGCTTTTTTCTTTTATTTTTACATAGCGGCATTACTAATTCTGCTGTTTTGGGGGAGATCCTTTTCTATTTTGATTTATCTCATTTTTTTCATATAAAGGAATGCTATTGACTTTCATGTACTCTTCTATCTAGTAACATGACATTTATTAGGTTAATAGATATTTCAGTACTTTCTTTTTATATAAAAATAATTATGATATTACTCCTTTTATAATTTTAATGTGATTAATTTTTACATATATTTTGCATTTGGTAGAAATTGCAACAAAAAAATTTAAGTAGTAGTAGTGATAGGAATTGCCCCAATTTGTGTCTAGACTAACACCTTTATAACCTAACCATTAGAAAATAGGTGAACAGAAAACTTGTAATAATTCTTGGTTTATTACATTTATAAATTTTTCTTCTGTTGTTGGTTTTTACCAAGAATTGATCCTGTTGATATTTATAAAATATATTATCAGGAGGGGTAGAATTTTCTATGTGATTGTGTGATTTTTTTATAATTGACTAGTGAAATAAATTATTCTGGTTAATGTTCTAAAATTGAATCACTCATTCCTGAATTAAATCCTGTTTAAACAGGTATATTAGACACTGATTTATTCACTTTGTCCTATACCTACATTTTTTTGAGAGTGAAACTGGTATAGCTATGTGTATTTGTGCAATACATCATATGAGATAACAACAAAATTTTGATTCCTAGTGGATTGGAATCCAATTCTGAGTGCATGTTTAGTAGCTGTGTGGCTTCAACAAATTAAAAATCTCTTGGGTCTCTATTTTATCATCTTTAAGCAGAACTATTCTGACTTGCTGCACATAAATTTTTTTTTTGACTTAAATTTTTTTTATTGTAGTTAAGTGAAAGCTTATAATCCAAGTCAATTTACCATATCAAAACCTGAGTATCCAACTCTCTGCAACTGTATTTCTTCTCCTCACTGAGTGACAGCCCATTCGTGTTTTCCATTACTTGTCCCCTCCTCTTCACCCTCTCCTCTACCCTCTAAAAAGAAACCAGCAGGATAGCCTCATATATATTCAGCCATAAAGTACACACACTTGTATCATTCTGTGTACTTGAGTCCAGTTCATTCTTAGTCCGAAGTGTTGGCTTCAGTACCGGTTTCAGCTCTGGGCTAGCAGCAAATCTAGGGGCCCCTCAGGGTTGTCAGACCATTAAATCTGATATTTTAATAGAGTTTGATCTGCATACCCCTTTTTCTCATGCTATGTTGGGGACTCTACATTGTGTTACCTGTCAGGGCTATCTTTGGTGGTTGCACATAAATTTTTAAAGGACATAATGTGAGAAAGTATGTAAAACTCTAGCAAGTGCATCCACTGTCAGTAAATGCTAATCCACTGTGCCGAGTGAATTAGAATGGACTTTCTCTTGAATTACAGTGTGAAAGTCCAACCATAAACTCATAAATAGCAATAAATATCACACTAAATAACATATATCCGACTATTACTACTTTTGTAATACCAGCCATCAGTGAGTGAATCTCCTGGCTGGATTACCTTTCCAGCAAACTATCTTCTGCATAACAGGACTATTTGCTCCAAACGTGTGTTCCTGTTGAAGGTTTCCCAGGACTTTTTATTTATAACTACAGTGAGGCAAGCATAACTCTCCTTACATATAATCTGTAAAAGATATTTGCAGTTGCATGGTTACTGTCGTTTCTTTCTGTGAATTTCTTTCTAGGACATATGGTAGAGCAGAAGGCCAATATTTGCACAGCCAAACTTCCTCTGTGTCCAGACGTTTCCCTTGGCAGTCAAGGCAGTAGGTTTCCATGTATGACCAGAATACACACTACACTGTGAAATGTGAAAGCAGCTATTAGCACTACGATTGGGGGCAAAAATTGGCATTAAATCAGTGTTGGTGTCGGACTAGGCAGTGTTTCGTTTTGTTGTACATAAGGTCACGCTGAGTTGGAACTGACTAGACAGCATCTAACAACAACAAATAAATGAATAAATGAAAGGATAAACCTCAAACAACAACAAAAAAAAAATGTCATTTCAGAAACATCTCACCACTTTGGAAAGCTGGGAAAATGATTTCAATAGAAAATATAATTTATCCAACCACTCGTTTATTCAATATATATTGATTGAGAATTGACTCCTTCCCATACAAGGTACAAGTCCCACTGAGATTAAAGACTGGTAAGGAGACAAACACTGAGCTTGTAATTCCACATACACTGAGTTTTACAGAGAATTCCAATTACAAGAGTATACGAGGTCTGACAAGTAAGTCCAAGAACTTAATTATTCTAAGTGCTGGTTTTAGTCAGCTAGTGTTGCTCTAAAAGAAATACCACAGAGTGGATGACTTTAACAAAGTAAGGTTTATTCTTACACAGTCTAGTAGGCTACAGGTCCAAATTCTTGATGTCCGCTCCAGAGGTAGGTTTTCCTCCTTTTCGGCTCTGCAAGAAAGTCTGGTATTGGGTCAGTCTTTGTCCAGGGAGCATCTTGGTGCAGGAACCTCAGGTCTAAAGAATGTGCTCTTCTCCGGGTGCTGCTTTCTTGGTGGTGTGAGGCTCCCAGTTCTCTGCCTGCTTCCCTTTCCTTTTATCTCTTGTAGGATGAGAGGATTAAGGGTGGAGTAAGCTATACTCCAGGGAAAGTCCCTTCACAGTGGAGCAGGGAGCAGATCTTATAAAGGGATTTACAGTCCCACCCTAATCCTTTAACATACAGCATAACAAAACCACAAAACGGAGGACAGTCACGAGACGCTGGGAATTGCGGCCCAGCCACGGGGCTACACCTAGTTTTGAAGGGGACACAATTCAATCCATGACAGTGCTACATACTTCAGTGAGGATATCATTACGATCACCTTCGAAGTCCTCCCCTTGGGAAGCTTTGCACTGACACCAGTGCCTAGTCCACCTTCTAAACAATTTTGAAACTTGTCCTGGAATGGCCATTTTGCATGGTGGTACATCAGCAAGTTAACAAACTTAATCGTACAGTTGTCTGTGAGGGAGTTTTTACCCAGTAAACACATAACTATACCGGAACACCTTACAGACTTTTTTCTTTACCTGAAGAAAAAGGAAATACTGAAAAGAAGACGTTTTGATGACATTGAGGACATAAAGAGTAATACAATGACAATTCTGATGGCTATTCCAGAAAAAGTTCCAAAATTGCTTTGAAGGGTGAACTAGGCACTGGCATCTGTACGTAGCTTCCCAAGTGGAGTACTACAAAGGCCACTATAGTGATATTCAGCAATTATGTATGTGGCACTTTTTCTAGGATGAGTTTGCTAACTTAATTGTCAGTACTCGCAAAGTCCTATTGTTAGATGCCACTGAGTCAGGACCAATGCAGAGGGATCTGATGTGCAGCACAACTAAACACTGCCTAGTCCTGAACTGTCTTAACAACTGCTGCTAAATTTGAGCTCATTATTGCAGCGACACTGTCAGTCCATCTCGCTGAGGTTCTTCCTCTTTTTTGGTGACTGATCCCTCCTGATAACATGCCCAGAGCAGATGGCAGGAAGTCGTGCCATCCTCACTTCTAAGGTGATTCCTGGCTGCTCTTCTTTCAAGATAGATGTGATCATCCTTCTGTCAGTTCACTGTATAATCGTTATTCTTCACCAACACCATAATTCAAAGGCATCAATTCTTTTTCGGTCTTCCCTATTCACTGTACAGCGTTCACATGTGACTGAAAATAGCCTGGCACGGGTTGGATGCACCTTGTCCTCAAAGTGACATCTTTGCTTTTTAACATCTCAAAGACGTCTTTTGCAGCAGATTTGCCCAGTGCTACACATTATTTGGCACCTTGACTGCTGCTTCCATGAACTTTAATTATAGTTCCAAACAAAACAGAAACCTTGACAACTTCAATCTTGTATCTGTTTATCACTGTGTTGCTTATTGCTCCAGTTGTGAGGATATCTGTTTTCTTTATTTTGAGGTTTATCCATATTGAAGGCCGTAGTCTTTGATCTTCATCAGTAAGTGCTTCATGTCCTCTTCACTTTCAGCAAGCAAGACTGAGTTATCTGCATATCACGGGTTGTTAATGAGACTTCATCAAGCCCTGAGGCTCTGTTCTTCACATAGCCCAGTTTCTTGCATTATTTTTTTCATCATACAGATCTAAAAAGTATTGTAACTCTGACACACATCTCTTTTGTTTTCAACCGTACAGTATCCCCATGTTCTATTTGAGTAACTGGGTCATAATTTATATACAGATTCCAAATGAGCACAGTTAAGGTCTCTAGAATTTCTATTCTTACAGTGATATTCATAATTTGCTATGGTTCACACTGTCAAATGCCTATGCAAAGTCAATAAAACACAGGTAAACATCTTTCTGGTTTTCTCTCTTCCAAGCAAGATCCATCTGACATCAGCAATGATATCCCTCATTCCATTCTTTCCTCTGAAGCCAGCTTGAATTTCTGGCTTTTCCCTCTCTTTGTACTACAACGTTTTTGAATAATCTGTAGCATAATTTGTTTGCATGTGATATGAATGATATCGTTCTATAATTTATGCATTCTGTTGATTCACTTTTCTTTGGAAATGGGCACAAATATGGTTCTCTTTCACTAGTTTGGCCAGGTAGTTGTCTTCCAAATTTCTTGTCATAGACAAATAAGCACTTCCAGCATTGAATCTGTTTGTTACAACATCTTATTTGGTATTCCACCACGTACTGCAGCCTGTACTTTGCCAGTGCCTTCAGTGTAGGTTGAGCTTCTTTCTTCAAGACCATCTGGTCTTGGTCATACTCCGTCTCCTGAAATGGTTGAATGTCAACCTATTCTTTTTAGTACAGTGACTCAAGATTTCATCAATCTTCACTTGACACTTGGTGTATCTTTCAGTATTTTAACCATAGAGTTAGTGTAGCAACTTGAAGGCTGAATTTTTTCTTAGGTTCTTTCACTTTGAGAAATGCTGAGCGTGATCTTTCTTTTTGGTTTTCTGACTCTGGGTCTTTGAACATTTTATTATAATAATTCAGCCTGAATCCTCATGTCACAATTGAAAATCTTCTGTTCAGCTCCTTTACTTCATTATTTCTTCTATTCACTTTAGCTCTTGTACATTCAAGAGCAAGTTTTCTAGTCTCTTCTGACATCCATCTGGGTCTTTATTTTTAGTGACTTGTTGGTTTATCACATACGATGACCTTTATGTCATCCCACAGTTCATCTGGTCTTCATTATTAGTGTTTAGTGCATCAAATTTATTCTTGAGGCGGTCTCTAAATTCAGGTAGAACACATATTCAAGCTCATACTTTGACTTTCATGGACTCATTTTAATTTAATTCAGCTTCAACTTGAATTTGCATGTCATGATCTATCCCACTGTTCTGACTCATAATATTACGATTCTCCATCATCTCCTTCTGCAGATGTAGTTGAGTTGATCCCTGTGTATTCCATCTGGTCTGGTCAACATGTGTATCAGACAATTATGTGGTTGTAAAACATATTTCCTTTGTTGGTCTTGCAAATTTCTACCATGCATTATCAGCAAGATTATATTTTCTTTTTTGCTAAATGTAGTTAATTTTTTCTTTGCTTTTTAATTATACTTTAAGTGAAGATTTACAAAACAAACTAGTTTCTCATTAAATAGTTAGTATATATATTGTTTTATGATACTGGTTAACAACCCCACAGTAGGTCAACACTTTCCTTGTTCAGTGTTGGAGTCCCTATTACCAGCTTTCTGTCCCCTCTTGACTTCTAGTCCTTGCCCCTGGGCTGACATGCACCTTTAGTCTCATTTTGATTTTTGGTCCTGTTCAATCTTTGGCTTAAGGGTAGACCTCAAGAGAGATGTCACTACTGAGTTGAAGTGTTGCCTAGGGACCATAGTTTTAGGGTTTCTCCAATCTCTGTCAAGCAAGCAACCTGGTATTTCTTTGTTTTTTGTACTAGAATTTTGTTCTACATTTTTCTCCAGCCCTGTCTGGGAACTTCGATTGAGATCTCTCTCAGAGCTATAAGTGGAGGTAGCTGGGAACAATCTAGTTGTACTAGATTCAGTCTTCTGGAAGCTGTTGTAGATGTGGCCCATTAATCCTTTGAAATAATCTTTCTTTCCCTTATTTCTTTAGTTGTCTTCATTCTTCCTTGCTCCTAAAGGGTGAGACCAGTGGACTATCCTAGAAAGTTGCTTACAGACTTTTAAGACCCCAGACTCTACTCATAAAAGTAGAATGTAGAACATTTTCTTTATAAACAATGTTATGCCATTTGATCTACATATTTCCCAAGACCATGGTCCCCACAACCTTTAATCCAGCCATCTAGTCCTTCAGGGAGTTTGGACATTTCTATGGAACTTCCATAATCTTGACTTGTACAGTTTGTGCTGACTTCTCCAGTAGTGTGTACTGTCTTACTCTTCATCGAAGTTACCACTTGGCTATTGTCTATTTAGTATTTTTCCATCCTGATCTTTCCCCTCCCCGGTAAGCATCAATGATTGTTTCTTTTTATGTGCAAACTTTTCATGACTTTTTACAGTAGCAGTCTCATACAATATTTGTCTTTTTGTAATTGACTTATTTCACTCAGCATAATGCCCTTCAGTTACCTCCATCTTATGACATGACACCCAGTTCCACCAGTACCATTTGTTAAAAAGACTGACTGCCACCCATTTGATAGACTTTGAGTCCTTGTTGAAGGTCAGATAACCGTATAGCAATGGATTTACACCTGGAATACCAATTCTGTTCCATTGGTCCATATATCTGTCATTGTACCAGTACCAGACAGCTTTCTTTCTAAGATATGTCTCTTGTAAACAGCATATTGATGGATCCTGTTTTTTAAATCCATTTTGTCACTCTCTGTGTCTTATGGGTGCATTTAGGCCATTTACATTTAGTGTAATTATTAATAAGTATCAGTTTATTTCTGTCATTTTGTAGTGCCCCTATGCTTGTGTGTGTGTGTGTCTGTGTGATGTTGACATTTTCTTTATTCATCTTACTCTCCTGAGCTGAATTCTTCTGGTTTATGGATTTTTTTTTTTGTCTTTTGTTTCTGTATATTTTATTTTTATTGAGACTCTGTTTTCCTTTTTTACTTTGAGGAGTAGGTTTGTTAACTTTCTTTGTGGTTACCATGAAACTTATCCTTCTAGGTTTCAATCACTCTATTATTATTTGGTAAGCTCTTTGCCTTCTGCTCCATGAGAAAGTGCTGTAGCTATACCATTTATTCTCTTTTATTGTTCTGACATTGTTGCCATTTACAGATTAACCTCTCTGGTTTCCAGGTGTAATATATAGAGAGAGAGAGATTTTTTTTTTTTTTTTTTTTTTGGATAGTCTCTGAGAGTTCATTTCCTAGGCTGGTACCTAAACCAAAGCCCACTGCCACTGAGTTGATTCTGACTTGTAGATACCCTATAGTGACCTTATAGAACAGAGTAGAATAGCCCCATATAATTTCCAAGAAGCACCTGGTGGATTTAAACTGCTTAGTAGAATTTTGCATCTCAGTACAATTTTGCATCTAAGATTCAGGTGTGGTCTGATATTGCTTGTTCTCAGATTGAAGGACTCCCTTTAATAATTCTTGCAAGTTTAATTTGGTTTTCACATTTTTCTTTAATTTCTGTTTATCTGGAAAATGTTCTAATTTCACCGTAGAATTTGAATGAGAACACTGCAGGATACATTACTTTTGGTTGTGAGTTTTTCATCTTTCAAGGTTTTATATATATCATTCATTGCCTTCTTGCCATCCTGGCTTCTGCTGAACAATCAGAGCTTAGCCTTATTGTTTCTCCTCTGTATGTGTTTTGTTTTTTTTGTTTTGTTTTTGTTTTGTTATGACATGCCTTGGTGGTTTTCTTTCAGGGTCCATCCTATATGAGATTTGCTGAGCTTCTTGGATGGTCAGTTTTTCATCTTTCATGATATTAGGGAAGTTTACTGTCAGCAGCTGTTCAATTATCTTCTCTGTGTTTCCCATTTTCTCCTCGAGTTCTGGAACTGATCAACTTCCACATTTTTGCTTTTGACTGTATTCCACATAATTCTCAGGGTTTCTTCCTTTCTTTTACTGATTCCTTCTCAAGCAGAGATGTAACCATGTGTTTGTCTTCAATTTCACTGATCCTGTGTTCCATCATTTCAAACCTGCTCCTCAGCCCTTTGATGATGCTGCCCATTTCTGAAATTGTATTGTTCATCTTCTAGATTTCTAATTGTTGCTTTTGCATGATTTCCAGTTGTGAATTTATTTTGGCATTTGTTCCTGTGTTATTTTTATGAATTATTCCATTAAATTATCTATTTTTTCCTCATTTTTGTCTGCTTTTTGCTTCAATTCTTGTGTATCTCTGAATATTAGAGATTTCAATTCTCTGTCAGGTAATTCTGGTGGTTTTTCTTCTATTGGAAAGTCATCTGGTATTTTATTTTTGATGCATACTGTAGCCCTCCTTTCCTGTTTTTGTTTTATATTCTCCATTGTCTTTTGGCCAGTCGGTAATTATTTTCTTTTTTTATTGATTGTAGATCTGCTTGTTTCATCCTGCCTTTTTGTTTTATCTGGTTCTTGCAGCAGGTGGACTGTGCACTCTTTGTTGTTTGCTTATCTGTGGTCACAATATTTTTTACCTCCTTGTCCAATGTTCAGGGCCAGTTGCTCAGTTATGGTACAGCAGGGAAGGTCCAGTTGAAGTGGAGGGCCTGGGATGGGTTATTGGTGGCTCATACCAGAGCCAACAGGATAGGACTGGAATCAGTACCAGGCAGGATCCATAGGCTGTGCTTGTGCTACTCAGAGTTACAATGTTCAGCACCTGGTACAGGTAAGCAGGAAGCAGCAGGGACGTTGTGATGTGTAGAGCTAAAATGGGTATGGAAGAAGGGAGACAAAAAGGAGCTAGAAAGAAACAAACAAAAGAAGATAACGTTAAAGGAGCTTGCTGTTAGAATGGAAAGATGAGAAACTCAGAAATAGAGAAAAACAAAAATATTTTTTTAGAAAGAAGAAGGAGAAAGAAAAAAATAACCAGTTAAAATTTGGAAAAGAAAGGCCCAAGGGGTCCTGCCAGCGCTACTTCAAAGGCAAGTGTACTATCTCCCAGGCTACGTGGTACAGCCTGGCTAGAAGGAGTATAGATGTCACATAGTGTCAGGCATTGAGAAGACAGGAAAAGAAGGTCAGTGTAGATATATGGAACTGAGAAGTGAAGAAGACAGAACGAAAAAAAGAGAAAGAAAAAGGAAGGAAAGGGAAAGGAGAGAAGGAAGGCGAGAGAAAGAGAGAAACAAAGAAAGAAGAAATGTCCCCAGAGATCCCACTGATGCAGATGTGCAGACTGGGGAAGTGGGTCCTAAGCTGTGCAGCACAGCCTACCTAGAAGGGATTCCAAAGCCATGAAAAGAAAAAGAAAACAAACACACAAAACAAAACCCAACAAAGCAAAACAAAAGAAACAAAGGGGGGAAAAAAGCCCAGAGGATTCCAACAACATAGTGTCATCTCTTGGGGGAATGGTTCTCCAGTTGAGCAACACTCCAAAGCCTTTCAAGAAAATGAGAAGATGGCCCATGGAGCCAGGTTTTAGGCATAAAAGAGCAAGAGACAGTGGGTGGCACAGAAGAAACAAATAGAAATGGTTAAAAACAACATTAGGTACAGACAAACAGCACTCAGGGAGCCAGCCAGTGGGCGAGGTGAGGGGAAGGCTGCCAATCCAAGTAGTATGGGCTGAAGGAGTTTCCTACTGGCCAAGAAACTGCAGCCTGCAGGAAGCAGAGGAAGCTGGACCTGGGTGATGGTGGGGGAAGCAGTGTTAGAAAAGCATATATCACTAGTTACTAGGTGATTTGTGCCCTGCTGGGAACTCCTGAAGGTTCTTTTGATGGTTTCGTGTCTGTTCTCTGATGTGGTGGGGTGAATCAAAGCAGCATGGACATTGCACTTATCAGCCAACTGAGCCACCACAGCTAGTCAAGAGGCCTCAGAGACCGAGCAGCGGGGGGAAGACAGGTTACCAGGTGCTTCGGCTTCTGCTGAGACTTCCCTGGATCGGCTTTCCTGTGCGCCCCATCTTCCATTCTCCAACAGGAGTCCAAGATGGTGAATCCACGCTGGGTTAGATGATAGGGGACTTCTCTTGTATCTCTTTTCAGTCTCTATTCTCTGTCAGCTTCTTATTCCATTCTATGTTTCACTGAAGAATCTATCTCTTCACACTTTGGTTTCTAGGGTTGACATTTGTCTCTGTTTTACTTTATTTTGGGTGTCTTTGCTGTGGAGAGATGATGTGATGGCTTCGCTCTATGTCACCATGTTAGCTGGAAGTAAGGCCGTATTTTCCAACTTCTAACACTTCCTTGTTTCCAGTTTTACACTCCAACCACAAGTAGTTATCAATGTATCTTGATTTTATTGCTTATCAATTTCAAACTGTAAAAGATGGTAAAAATCTTCAATTTATTCATCATTGGCATTAGGGGTTGGTGCATATATTTGAATAATGGTCATATTAACCGATTTTCCTTGTAGGTGTATCAATATTACCCCATCATTGATAATGTTGCTTTTCAGGATAAATACGGAAATTCCAATTTTTCTGTATAAAATTGCAGGACTTGGTGCACTGAAGCCTTGTTTAACTATATGTGTCGTGTTAATGCTCAAGAATAGTAATCGAATGTATATACCATGATTGGGGTCATGGATTGAATTGTGTTCCCCCAA
Organism: Heterohyrax brucei; assembly: GCA_028571685.1. NCBI lineage: Eukaryota > Metazoa > Chordata > Mammalia > Hyracoidea > Procaviidae > Heterohyrax > Heterohyrax brucei. The sequence continues at coordinate 96,752,703 of CM053146.1, forward strand.
AAAAATGTGTGTGGAAATTTGGCTGGCGGCACTTGGCTTGGCTTGGCATGATTCCCTGTATTGTGTGATGTTCCTATATGCTGTAAACCCTGTCTCTGTGATGTTAATGAGGGAAGACGGGCAGCAGTTAAGTTAGTAGGGCAAGACTTAATGTGTGGGATTGTACTGTGGCCTGGGGAAGCCTCTTGAAATACAAGGAAGGGGAGGCAAATGGAGATTTGAGGACCTCATACTACCAAGAATCCGTGCCTGGAGCTGAGCACATCCTTTGGAGAGGCCTGGAGCTGAGCACATCCTTTGGAGAGGACCAGAGTCTCTGCATCTCAGAAGCTTTCAGTCCAGGGGAAGAGTGACACCACGGACCTTCCTCCGGCACCACCAAAGGCTGACTCTGGAGCTGACACCCTTAATTTAGACTTTTAGATTACTGAATTGTAACAAATAAAATTTCTCTTTTTAAAGTCATCCACTTGCAGCATTTCTGTTAAGGTAGCACTAGATGACTAAGACAACTGGTCTCTGATTCTGAATGGTCTAAATTCTAATTCAAGATCTAACATCAGGTAAACATTATAAATCCATTAGCAATAAAATTAAGGGTCATCTGCACTGTCATAGAATAATATTAAGATCCAGCAGCTTGGAGACTTTCTAACCTCCTTGCATTCTCTGAATATCTCTTTTGTGATCATTTGAAACATACCTTAAACTAAAGCTCCTTGAAAACAGGCAGTTAAATCTTTAAATGCTAATGTCCAACCCATAAAATCCTAATTGGGCAAAAATATCACAAAAGGGCAAGCAGAATACAGAAGTTGAGATACAATGAAAACTATGCTATGGTTCAATATAGAAAAAAATACTTAAGGCAAAATACAGACGAATTTTCCACCAGGTATTAGAGGCACTCTTAGTGGCCCTGACAGTGACCCTATGGAAGAGGTGGTTTTCAAGGATCAGCTAGTGGTTTTGTAGTGCCGATCTTTGGTTAACAGCTAAATCAGTCATAGGGTTCTATAAAGAAAATCCATCAGTTTCTACACAAACTCCACTACGACTTAAAGGAACTCTTGAGGAAATCAACACATATTGGCCTCATGGGTCTTTCCCAGTCTGACATGGTAGTTACAGCCTCACCATCACTACCTATTTCTATAACATAACACTCTCGAGAAGCTCAGACCTCAGTTACACAATATTCTAAAAAAGGTGAAATCAGCCTACTCCAGAGACAAAGGATTGCTAAGATCTGTCTCCCTGCTTGGAAAGGGAAATGCAAACCCACAGTAAACAAAAACATACATTAATATTTCAATGTACTCAGCATCTTCTCTCTCACTTGAATCCTTCTCATCAGAATTTTAAAAATCTTTAAAAATTTCCATTAACTTGAGCCAAGCCAAAGCCAAGTGCCGTCGAGTCGGAAAGAACAAAAATACACACAATATCTTTCTTGCCATCAGTGAAATCTACATTGTCAAGTTCATTAAACTTTTTTCTCTCTTTTTGTGTTTCTTTTTGGCCTCAACATTCTTGACTTGAATTTATACTGGGATAAATGTCAATAAAAATATAATTGCCAATCTTGCTTCTCAACTGGTTTTAAACATTTTTGGTCATTCCCTGCTTTTCTAACATTCTCTTTCCTTTGCCTCATTAGCAATCTTTTATTTATGCACCTAATTTTTGATTCACTCTCAGACTTCTCTACTCAGTATTAAATGTTAGACTTCTTCACAAGGCTGAAGCTTCTCTTTTCATTCTACTCTTTCATTTAAGCGTACAGATTAATTTATGTATTAGAACCCATGGCTTCCAAATTTATTTTTGCAGCCCAGGTAATTTTATGCAATTCTAAACCTGTGCATAGAACTACTTACAGAATTAAAAAGTGCCCAGACCTATCAGTTCCTGTAAGATGTCTCAGATACACCTCAAATTCAGCATGGTCAACACCAACTTATGATTCTTTCTCCCTAAAATGAAGATAGTATGAAGGAATTAAAAAGTAAAGAAAAATTCTGTCTACAAAAATAACTGTTTTTCTTCTGGTTTTCCTAACTCAGTGCAATAACCATACAGATTCCAAAGGTAGAAATCAGAAACTTAAAGTAATGCTCTTCCTTATTCCTATCTGCAATCATTCTTTATACTTTTAATCCAGAAGGTCTCTTGAATACATCCTCATTTTTTTCCTGTCTTTTGTAATCCTAGAATAGGCATCCATTTTCCATAGACTTGATTTCTAAATTTTCTAAAAGTTGCTCTCTTCATAGCTGCCCTTGTTATATTGCAGTTCTTTCTTTGAATCACCGTCAATGTAATATTTTAAAAGTTAAAATTTCTTTATTTTATTCTCTTGCTAGGAAACCTTTCAACAACTTACCAGCCTACTGAGAATAGTGACTTACTCCTTCACGGAGCTTCCAATAACATACATCACTTCACCCCTACCTATATTCCCAACTTCACCTTACACTATCTGCCCTGGCTCTCTCTGCTTTAGCTTTACTGACATTCTTTTTCAGTTCCTTGAGGGAAAGCTTGCTTTATCTTACTACATAGCTATTTAGTAAATTATCCTATTGTGATGAAGCCTTTGGAAATTGATGCAAAAATGGTATACATATGTAATGTCTATTACAGAATTAAAGTATTTTTAATTATTACACAGTTATGAAAACTGTGCATTTTTATTTTAAAATGTTTATTGGGTATTCACTATGAGATTGACTATCTACTAATCACAAAATTCTCAGTTGAATATGTCCAAAAATATAATGTAAAAAATTACTATGTGCTTTATTGCTAATATCTTCAAACTAAAACTTGCATGAGACATTCTCCAATTACTTTTAAAATGCTATAAAAGTATTATACAGGGAGAAAAGCTAAGACCAATTCTAAGTACTTTGGAATGGAGAAAAATGGCAAATACACATTTAGCTCACAAATTGAATATTTCCCTTTATTCATTCAGCAAATCTGTCAGATGCTATATTGCTAGCTAGAAAGGTCCCAAATCTCAGAGAGCTAAATCAAGAATTTTAATCCCAATTTGGGTAAACACCATTATAAAATTTGTTTTCTAGTTTTTTCTTTTAACCCTCAGCCACTGACTTTCATTATATTAATAATTTATTCTTGTCTACACCCGAATATTGTTGAATGTTGGAATATAATATTTTATATTATAGCACAAAATAACTACTTTTGTTTCTCACAAATTTGTCTGCATCCTTTCAAGTATTCCTTAAAGGTTATACGTACATAAAAATAAAAAGGCAGCATAGGTTCTGTGCTTGGAAGGGAGCTTGATATTTCAATTCCTTTCATTAGCAAACATTTGAACTCATATTTTAAAATACTCTAGGTCATTTATGAAAACAAATTTTCTCATCTGTTCCTCATTGCTATTTATACACCTTCTGAGTCCCAGCCCATGGGTTAGCAAGAGTCTGCATGAGTGTGTTGTTGGAGGGAAGTATTCATGCTCCTGGAGGGGAGCATGAATGAAAGGGGTGTGTTCAGGGATCTGCAGAAATGTTTTTCTTGAACTGTTTTGACAGTTCCTTAATGCCAATTGACTCATGTAGAAGCACACACACTTTCAGCATGATGAAGGGAATAGAGAATCTGTTCTACTTCCATGTTATTTGAGTGAAGTGGAAAAACCAACAAACCTCTCCAGGAACTATTTTATTATATCTGTTTACCACAAACTAATATCTTACATTCAGGTTAACTATACTTTGATACTGACAGAAATGTTTTATGTACCACTGTCACTGTTGATGGATCTCGTTGGTGCACAAAATTAGTCACTCATGTTGTTGTCTTAAAGTTCCATGAAGACTGGGGAAATGTTTTGTTTGTATAACCAGTGTCTGCCATAGATGTGAACATTTGGTTGGCACTACAAAAATACTAAAATACTCATAAGAGTAGGAAAAATATGCCTAATTTCTAGTCATTGGTTTCACGAGTTAATACAGGAATTTACAAGTTACAAAAGGACATTAGCCTTGTATCTCTGATAAACTGACTTTCCCTTCCAGCTCTGCCTATTTTGTTGACCTTGTGGTGGTTCTGAATTTTGTCTACACAATGCAACATCTTGTGGAGTTTTTAAAACATTTTCTCTAGACTACATTTTAGGTGAAACACATAAAAATCTCTGGAAGTTAGATGCCATGTGTCCTAAAGTTTCTGTGCTGACTCCAATGAACTGTTTAAAAATACACCTGTGTAGAGTCATCTGAATAATACAACCATTTCAGTGATATACCTTAGGAAAAAACTAAGCTGATTTCAGGAAAAATAAAAAGATGATCAATTTAAACAAAGATTCTTTGAGAAAAATAACGGATATTTTAGATCTTTAATCCTGATATATTTGAGCATTTTTAAAAATAAAGATGAAAATACATGTGCTTGAAAAGTTACGTGATATAATAATAATAACCAAAATACGTTAAACCTAGAGGAGCATTTCTGGGATTTAAAGATCATCATCCATGAATTAAACTGTGAATCTCGATTTCATCATTTGTAAAATTACTAGATTGCTCTGGATGATCTCTTACAATTCTATGAAGTCCCATAGTTTTATAACTGGTTTAATGAGAGTCCTGAATGATTCTTTTAATGAATTTCTAAAATATACAACTTTCCATGTGAGGGATCATCTTTCATTTAACTCTGATGAGATAGGCCATTGGTGACAATCAAAATTCTTCATTTCATATGAATTTTATTAATAAGAAAAATGTTTTAGAGATCTCTGCTTTTGACAAAGGATTTTCCTCTCAAATTCTCTGAATTTAGCTCCAAATACCAAAATTGCTGCCCATAACCCACGTGAATAATTCCAACGGTTTGGGCTGCTGTACTCTGTAGAATCACAATTCATGCAATAGTGTCAATTATGAGAAAGAACTCCATTAACTAAGGAGGGCTGTAAGAATAATTATAACTTCCACAAAATCTGTCAGAAAAATTATATGGAACATATGTAAGATTTGCATTCAGTAGAATAATAATAATGTTAAGTCAGCTGTTGAAAATTTGACTCTGAATTTAGTTAACATCATGCTTAATCTTCCACCTTTTCTCATACATTCATATTTATTCATGGGTTAATTGCCTAGTATCAATCATAATAGCAAGCCACTATTTTATTTTACATGCGTTATCTCAATAAATTCTCAAAATAATTTTGTGAGGCAGAAAACCTTATTTTTTAAAAATCAGAAAATTAAAACTCAATGAAAGTCAGTCGGTGCCAAAGTCAAAACTTACTGTAATCTTGGCTCCAAGTACAGGGTGCTTTTTGCTGTGGTTTGCTTCCCTAACCAGACACATTTGTTTATCACATTGCTTTTTTTCTTGATTCTCTTTAATTTTTAATATGATTTGTAGTAACTACTTCTTGAGTTCTTTTCAGGACAGAAGAAGGGACTGGGCATTTTTGCACAGTAATGCTTAGTAATCACTTGAAACGACAGTTTGTGTACACACATACACACACACACACAAATGATATAAGCAAACAAATAAAAACAGTTTTACGATCAGAAATGGGAACTACAGTGTAGACTACATCAGTGGATGACTATATATTCTGGTCAATCACAACTCGGGATTAGCAGAACAAAGACTGTGGTTTATTATTCATTTTCTAATTATATAGCAAAAGTAATTAGTTCAGCAGCGTATGATAGATGTTATTCAGATTTACCAGATTCTTTACTTTTGAGTATTTTTTTCTTCTATATTGTACAGATTTCAGCTACACTCTTTTTCTATGCAAATAATGTCTATGTCATTGAACAATTTTTCATCAGTAGATGTTTAATTATATATAATCAAAATGAGTTATGATAACTTTCAACCCCATAAGTAGGTTATCAAAAATGTCTGTGATTGTGATTAAATTGATAGAAATAAATACTATATACTTAATTTTTCTGTTTACATTTGCAGTTTATCTCTTTACATGAAAATACAGGCTGAATTACGTTTAGTTTCTGTTGATCTAGTAATATTAAATCTTGATCACTATGCTAATTTGTAGAAATCACCTTCTAATATTCCAATTATATAGGCACTAATAAGCCTATCTGTATCTAACAATATACAAAAAAACCGGAAAAAATTGGTAGACAGAAAGGAAAGAAAGACTTCAAAGGACACCAGATGACAGTAATGACCCAGGGAGTCTTAGCAACTGTCTTGTTTCTATTTCTCTCATGAGCTGTGAGTTTTTTCTCTTAATATATTCTCCACAGTCAAAGTCTCTGGCTTCTTAAAATATTATCTTCTTCTTGCCATGATATGACTCACAACAACATTATTTTCTTCAGTACTACCCTTGTTATTAACTAGTAAATCATTTCTAAACCATACTTCGGGTTCAGTGTTCTAAGAGACATAACCTGATTTGATTAGCTCACTCTATCACAGTCCATGTTAAAGGCCACTAGCCAGTCTAAACACTACTGACACTCCATCCCTGAAGTAAAACAGCAGTGGGTTCACAAATTCTGAAACATGTCTGCTAGACAGGCAATAGGGCAAGCAGTCACTGGAATAGACTGTGTTCACAGATGTCAAATTTGGTATACACCCCATTATCATCTTCTTCTCTCTGCTTTGCAAACTCAAATAAAAGGTTGAAAATTTGCCTCAGTTCCTCTTACTGAGATATGAGAAAACGACACATATCAAACAAGTGAGACACAGTCATGGACTGAATCGTCTATTCCCTGTTCCTCATCCACCCCCTCCCCCCACTTTCCCCACCCCACCCATCCCACCCACCAAAGCAGGTATAGCAATTTGACTAGATCATGATTCCTGGTATTGTATGATGTTCTGTATGTCATAAAAATATAAAAATAGAAATGCTGCCATCGAGTTTGATTCTGACTCATAGTGACCCTGTAGGACAGAGTAGAAGTGCTCCATAGAGTTTTGAAGGAGTGCCTGGTGGATTCGAACTGCTGGCCTTTTGGTTACCCTCCTTGCACTTAAACACTATGCCACCAGGGTTTCCCTATGTTCTAAATCCTGCCTTTATGATGTTAATGAGGGAGGAAAAGTGGTGCTGTATTGGTGAGGCAGGACTCAGTCTGTAAGATTATATTTTGCCTCGAGGCAATCTCTTGGGCGATAAAGGAAAAGGGAAAAAGCAGAGAGTTGGGGACCTCATATTACCAAGAAGCAGTGCCGGCAGCACAGTTCATCCTTGGACCTTGGGGAATCTCTGTGCCTCCCAGGCTTGTAGTCCAGGGAAAGACTGACAACAACGGCCTTTGTCCATGGCACACAGAGAAAGCCTTCCCCTGGAGATAGTGCCCTGAATCTGGACATGGAGCCTACTGAACCAAGACAGAATACAATTTCTCTTTTAAACACCATTCACTTGTGGTATTTCTGTTATAGCAGTACTAGATGACTAAGACAGAATCGTAAGTTAAAAAAAAAAAAGCAGTTGCTGAGATTGAGAAATTATGATACAACTGGTCTTCTCATAGCATAATTTCTTCAAAATCCCCCAAACTAGAATTACCATAAGTTTACTAAAGAAATACAAAGCAAAAGAAATTGGTTGCCATCAAGTCAATTCTGACTCATAGTGACCCTATAGGACAGAGTACAACTGCCCATAAGGTTTCTAAGGAGATGATCTAACCTGTTGATTAGCAGCTGAGTTTTTAACCACTATGAAACCAGGGCTTTTGTTAGGAAGAAGCTTCTGTCAAGATGAAGGTCGTTGAAAAAGAGCAAGACCCTCAACAAGGTGAATGGACACAGGAGATGGACCTAAGCATAAAAATGATTATGAGCATGGTATAGGACCAGGCAGTGTTTCATTCTGTTGTACATAGTGTTGCTATGAGTCAAAACTAGCTCCACAGCATGTAACAACAACAATGCCATACTTCTTAACATTGTTCTAATCAGATAATCACATATTTCAAAAGTACACTAAATGCTGTATGAGCTTAGAAGAAGATGATAGCACCACTTTCTATGAGTCAAGAAAAAACTGAGTATAATTTTGACTTTGAAGCGTGCGTAATTCTTACAGAGCATCAGAGGAAGTGAAAACATAACTGCTGGAGGGGATAATAACACAAATAAAAAGACAGCAATAGTGATAATGAACAAAGCCTTTGGAAAAAAATCAATGATTACTTGCACATGATTTTTTAATTTAATTTTAATTATGCTTTAAGTGAAAGTTTATAATGCATCGGTTCATCAGTTCACCAGGTGTGTGGAACAGTTTTCCTCTGCAGTCCTGCACAGGCAGGGGTGACTGGTGCCGGTACCGGTATCTGGCTGCACCCGCCGAGTAAAGCCGGGAAGTGATATTTACCCCTGAGGATCTGTGAGGGAAGTGTGTACCTGTTCCTTAAATCAAGTAAGGGGGTAGGTTTTTGCAGCTGGGTTGTAAGTGCTCAAGGCTGTTGGCTATATCATCTAGGAGGTACCACTTATGCTTGGATCCCTGTCACAGGTGGCTAGGTGGCATGACTAGAGCCAGCAGTCCTCAGGCCCCTACAGCATAATAGTCAGCTCTTTGTCAAATGTCAGAAAACTGACTTTCCACCCTACAAGTGATACAGTAAAAGGGTTCAGGTATGTACCCTGTCATACTGTGCCAATGAAGGCCTGTGCAGTTGTAGTAGACTCACATATGTCCGTGGAGGACTGAAAGGCAATCAGAGTCCATGGACTCCATAGGCCTGTGTCTAGGAATTGTTTCTATCCTGAATTTCCAGTTTATGAGAGCCAGCAGATTATTTTTTTCCCTGTTGGTTATCCTCTCTTCAAAGCTGGAAAAATGGCTCAGGGCACATAGGGGTCCTATATGTGGCCAAAGGGATGCTTCAGTCTCTGAAGCTGGCTCAGGTGCAGTGCAGAGAAGGAGCAGGGCGGGGAAAAAGGAGACAGGCTTATCTCAATGGAGAGTTTTTTGGTCTGTGCACAGTAGGTTAGGCATAAGCAAGTTATCTTTAGATAACTGAGTGCTTTTTTTCACTGATTCTGAAGGCATGAACAGATGCTCCACTGCTTGATCTCTCTTGGTGTGGAAAACACATCCTGAACGCCACTGCTTTCTTCACTGGCCTTGGGCCAGCGGATCCATCTCCTGGGTGCTGCTTCTCACTTGGTCAGGTCTGGCCACTCTTACCTGTTTCTGAACATTTTCTCCCTCCTCTGCCATGCAGTCTGATTTCTCAACTTTGCCTTTGATGTTCAGGACTTCTAGAATGGCATATGTAATTGATTATTTTGGTTTGGGGAGTTTTTTGGATCTTTGTTGTAAGAGGGATCATAGGAAGTGTCTGCTTACTCTGCCATGTTGGCCTCCACTCATTTAAAAATGTTTTACAAGTTAATTTGGACTAAATCAAACCTTTAATACAAGTCTGAATAAAAAAAAAAAAGGAGTAAGAAACTGATCATAGTGATCTAATGAGTGTAAGACAACATGTTTAATAATAATGGCTAATGTTGATTCAGGGCTTCAAATCAATTCTTCCTAGTTCCTTCATGGCTGAAAAAGTAACACTGGTACAGACCTGAATTTTTTAAAATTGAGTGAGCTGAAACTATAGCCAGAATGGAAAAATTCACGGGTCAAAACCCTCCTAGAAACCTAATCTTCCTCTTAAACTACAAGGCCAGTGTATGGATAGCTTAGCAACCAAGTCTTTTCCCCTAGGATTTTGCTCAGTTGGAAACTGCAGTTTCCCCACCCCTGACCCTCCCTGCCCCCTGCCGACTTTGCTGCTTTGAATGTGTGTCACTCTCTTCAGGCGTGACCGTAATTCAATCTCATACATCACATTGCTGAAAGGACTTACTGTGCGTCTTTTGAGTTTCCTCTTCCAAGGCTTCCATTTGTAATTTTTCACATTCCAGTTATGGTTCTGGATCACCTGAATTTTAAAAATTCCAATCTGTTCCAGTTTGCTTTGCTGGCTATGGCTAAAGTGGCTCAAAGCACTGCACTTACCCAGCCTTTACTTAACTTTTTTACCAGAACCTATTACTTTCATGTATTAGCTCATATAATTCTCATGAGAACCCTTTGAGATACATGCTACTCTTCTTTGTATTTTGTAGATGAGCAATCTGAGGCAAAAGGTTAAATGATTTGCCTAAACTCACACAACTAAAAAAGTGGAGATAGAATTTGAAACTACGGGTTATAAAAACGAGTATCTGCTTTTACTCATTCAACCTAATTTTTCTAGACCATGCTTCTTTTACCCTGTTGTTTAAGAAAATTCTCTATAATGTATATGCTTATAAATGCACAGCCTTGTGAGAATGTTCTTGCATTGTTGCTTTAGGAGCTGATAGAAGAGGAGACAGTAACATGCAAATACAGGGTGGGCCAAGTTCAATGTTGTGAACTATCAAAAACTTTAAAAAAATTGGAAAAACTCATAGGCAATAATTAGTGAGTAAATTTGCTGTATTTAAAACCCTGCAATGATTTGAGTATTCAAAACAACATTCAATGTGTCATTTATTTTAATGAGTGAAGTGTATAACTCTGAAATCTCTTTTTTCCTAGTTCCAGTGACTACAACCTTGAATGCTGTTTTTAGAATTTAGCTGACTTTTCTATATTTTTTTAAAATTGAGACTTACAGTAGCTTCCTATCAGTTTATGCATTTTAGACCAATGAGTTTTGCCAATACTAACAAAAAAAAAGGATTCTTGTAAGAAAACAAAATTGCTAGCATTCAACGTGGTGTCTGCCTACTGGTTTAGCCACCTGGTACCACTCTGACAGAAATGTCATGAGTTGATGGCTTTAGTAAAGAAGAGTTTATTCATACACAGCCCAGTAGGCTGCCGGTCTGAATTCAGGGTGTCAGCTCCAGTAGAAGGCTTTCCCTCTTTGTCAGCTCTGGAGGAGTGTCCTTGTGTTGCATCAGTCTTTCTTTGGTCAGGGACCATCTTGGCGCAAAGACTCTCAGTTCTGAAGGAGCACCTGCTCCTGGTGCTGCTTTCGTGATGGTATGAGATCCCCCAAGTCCCTCCTTGCTTCCTTTTCATGTCTTGTAGGATAAAAGTGGAGCAAGCCACATTCCAGGGAAACTCTCTTTACGTTGGAGCAGAGAGGTTACTTCTGGAAGGATGCCACAGTCCCACCCTAATGCTCTTCAACACAGTCCAGTCTTTTAATCACAGGCAGAGGTTAGGACTCACAGCATAGGAAAGCCATGAAACGGAGGGCAATCGTGCACTACTGGCAATCATAGCCTAGCCAGGCTACTACAGACAATTCAGTCCATGACATCTACAGTGTGATGCTCTGCATTTAACAGAGGGGTGAAAAGATTGGCAAGTAAGGCCATTAGAAATGTCATAAAACTTGGCTGCACTGTTAGGGTCTCGATGAGTCAGAACTGACTCAACAGCAGTGGATTTGGTTGGATTTTTGGCCTATTTTGACGACAGTGGTTTGTAATAATAATAAAATAACTTTTTAATTTGAAAAAGCTTAGGAAATAAGTTAAATTGGAAGATGTTGTTTGTATTTCTCCAACGAAAGTTCTTTGAAAATAAAAACTTAGTCTATAACTCAGTTTAATGTTATGGTTTTCCTTTGATTCATGAAACCCCTTATGTGGTCTTGTCATTTTTTCACTGTCTCTAAGTTTATGTCACAGACTCAACTGAACCAAAGAATTCAGCAACCATATTAATGTAGTATGATTTCATTAAACATTCTTCTAAAGTTAAATTTTTATAATTATTTTGTGAGGATTATTTTGCTCTATACAATCACTTTTAAAAGGCATGTTTGGTTTGTTTTATCTTCCTGTTTTCATAAAGGTCTCACAATCTCCAAAATGGTTATTGAATGATTCAGTTTTATTTCAATAACAAAAATAGAACTTTAATGTTCTAAACTTTCGATCTGCAAAGCTGGAGTATAACTAGGTTTCTATACCATAGATTATCTGATCTTATATATGCAGTGTTTAACAAATATTATCTAAATGTTCTCTCAGCTGTCTGTGCATATATAAGAAACTGGTATACAAAATCTTACTAGTTCTCAGCAAAATTTTTTTTTTCTGGAATTTTTCTTCTGAGAGCATACCTTCTTCAAGTTAGGCTTAATCATATTGCTTTATTTCGTTCCTAAAAGGTGATCAGACACAGCATGTTGAAACCAATGGCAGCATTCAAACGTTTTTGTCCAGTTCTTCATAGTCTCCTCCCTGGCAAGGAAAACCCTGAAGTCTCATGTTCACAGTATAGCAATGCTGCAATCAGACCAATTCCTTGAGCAATGACAAGGAGCAGCAGCCTCATTGGCCTACAGGAGCAGGTAGCATAAAGCAAACAAATGCAGTCCCATCGAGTCACTTCTGACTCATGGCAACTCTATAGACAGAGCAGAACAGCCCCATAGAGTTGCCAAGCAGTGCCTGGCAGATTTGAACTGTCAACCTTCTCGTTAGCAGCTGTAGCATTTAAGTGCTATGCCACCAGGGTTTCCAGGTAGGAAAGGCACAAGCATTAAAAAAAAAAAAAAAAAAAAAAAAAAGTTGCTGTCCAGTTGATTCCAACTTACAGTACCCCTGTAAGACAGAGTAAAACTACGTTAGAGTGTTTCCAAGGAGCAGCTGACAGATTCCAACTGCCTGTTTTTCTGGTTAGCAGCCAAACTCTTAACCATTGAGCAACCAGGGCTCCCAAGCACAAACATAACAAGTACTCTGCTATTTTAAGAGTTCTTTGTGTATTCTGGACACAAGCCTTTTATCAGCTATGTGACTGGCAAATATTTTCTCCCAGTGTGCCACTTGTCTTTTCCCTCTCTGCAGCTTAAACTTCCACAAAGTAAAAGTTCTTAATCTGTCAAAATATCAGTTAGCTGTAGAGTGTGAATCAATATAGAGACACACTATTCTATTCCATTTATGAATGTGTCTGTTGTGTCAATATCAGACTGTAGTGATTACAGTAGCTTTACAGTGTATCTTGAAATCTGGTAATATGAGTCCTCCAACTTTGTGCTTCCTTGTCATAACTGTGCTGCTATTCCAGGTCCATTTCCTTTTCATATAGATTTTTGAAGCAGTATTTTATACCTCATAAATATTTTTTTGGATTTTGATGAGAACTGTATTGAACTTATAAACAAGACTAGAAAGACATCTTAACAATTTTAAGTCTTCCAATCCATGAACAAGAATCTATCTCCACACTTTATAGTTTTCCACACAGAAGATCTGCACATATTTTTCTAGATTTATGTTAAAATATCCCCCTCTCTCTCCCCTCTCTCTCTCCCCCCTCTCTCTTTTTTTGGGGGGGTGACTTAAATGTCATTTTTGTTTAAACTTCAAATTCCAATTGTTTGTTACCAGAATAAAAGAAAGCAATTGATAAATTGTTGTTTTAAACCACTCAAATTTGAGTGTCAATTATTACCATTTTCACATCTTGAGAAATAAGGAAATTGGACATATGTATGCTGATTTTCTAACAGAAATATAAAACATGTTGTCTTGGGGTCCAGTGTCTGTGGATGTGGAGGAAACTGATACTGGGAAATGAAAAGATGGATCTGTATTCCACTGTGTTGAAACATTTGCCAGTGCCTGTAATAACATGGGAAGTAAGTAGTGTTCTAAAGCATTTGTAGTTTCAAGGAAATATGCTGATAGAAAAACAATTGTTAGGTGTATTTCTGCCATTGGATATTTTGGCAATATACTGCAAGAAACAGATAAACTCGGGAAAGAAAGAACAAGTCTGTAAGTCGAGGTGAAAGGAAGTAGTGTCCAGAAATTCAGGACCTTGTAGATAAAAATTATTACGTTTTCATCCAAACAATGAAAGATAAAGCATGCTGTAGTACCAAAATCCATTAAAATTTTTCAGTTGTTTAAACTGCCTCTAGTTGAGGAATATATTGGGGATGTAAAACTCAGTAAGTCCCTTTAGTGAGTTAAAAAGAAGAATAAAGGTTAGATCCTAAGGTCCTCAAAGTACCTGGAACTTAAAACCAAAAAAAAAAAAAAGGCAGACAGAGTATGGGAAACCAGTATAGCAATTCTGGGAACTATGTCTCAAAAAATAATGTGGGTTTGGTTACTGGCCCATGAAGCTGACTCAAATCGGATAGATAAGGGTCTGAGAGAGTGGGAAGTCCAAAAGTACCAGGAGCCTGTGCGTTTTCCAGATTTTGAATGACCTTTGGGCAAAGCATATACAAGTGGGAAATGAATAAAGAAAGCATCGCTGCATTTTCCCCAGTTCCCACTTCAGATGTGGCCAAGAAATATGTTGGAAAAGGAATACTCTCCCTGAGCGTGTAGAGAGAGACTTGAAGAAGAATGGACACAGGAGCTCCTTCCAAGGAATAGTGCTAGGGCCTAGCAAAAGACTATTCATACCCTCAGAGTAAACAATCTCGTAATACTTTCTCAGTCGAATTTTAGAGCTGCTGCAGACAAGGGCCTTGAGAGAGACGTTTTCACTACCACCACCACTCTCCCAGCCCTCTCAACTCATTCTTCCCCTTTCTGAAGGATAGTGTTAATTATCTTCCTTTCTCGGCATTGTACATTCTTGTGTATCTGGTGGGATTGGAAAAGGATAGCTATATTTCAGCTCTTTCATCTCACTGGTCTTCAGATCAAGAGAAGCCACATTCAGATCTGATGCAGAGACCAGTGCACACGGCTAACACCCAAGCCTCACGCGTGTTCACAGGACAACAGAGCTGCAATGAACATGCATCCTGAGCAACTCCAGTGAATAGGTCCCTCTCACCTCCCTAAATTACACACGTGACATGAGACAAAAATAAATATTGTCATTTCAAGCAACTGAGATTTGGGGAGTCTGTTTTGCACTATAAGGTGATCTATCCAGTTACATCAGGTAAGGGCTTAACCTCACTCAGCATGCGGATGGATCAAAACACAGGACAACTCTGTAGGTAAATTAAAAAAAAAAATCCAGATTGTGGATAAAATTTCCAGGAAAAACAATTAAAACACGATTTCAGTCCAGTTTATATTGTCCTTCTAAAATACGGAGGTGTCAATAAGCACTTAAACAGAACAAGACACACAGAACCAAATGTAAGCAGCTTGAGTGGTTCACCTTTGTAATTCTTCTACTTCCCCTTTTAGTGAATATTTACCCACCAATCCCAACCTCTCTATGCATATTTGCACACAATTTAAAATAACAATAGTTTTGGAGATCATGTAAAATGAGTACCATTTTAGGTTAGTGCAAAGTATCTCTACTAGTTGGTTCAAAATCTTGGAGTAAAATGATATTAAATGTGCAAAATAGTGAACAGATTTCTACATATTAACTATAGAAGCGGTGTTCAACCACTCTTTTCCTTTACTTCCTTTTCTCATTCTCTCTTTATTTTCCCCGTTCTCTTCTTGATAGTCTCCTCTCACTCCCACCTTTCTCTGTGCCTTGCAATAGGTAGTTTTGAACTAAAATGCAAAAGCTAAGTTTAATACTAAGATATACAGGGACCATGTACCATTTAAGGCATCTTCTTCAGATACGTGTATTTTCAAAAGCTGTTTTATCCACTGAGTTCCTAGGTGGTGCAAAGGGTTAGCATGCTCAGCTGCTAGCTTAAAGGTTGGAAGTTCAAATTCACTCCAAGGTACTTCAGATGAAAAATCTAGTGGTCTAGCTTAGAAAAATTAGACATTGAAAACCCTATTAATGACAATTTTACTTTGAATCAACTTGGTGATGACTGTATTGGTTGTTGTTGTTACTGTCTTATTGACATATTATGCAAGAATCAGATTGAATTCTGTTTTGTAATTTTAAAACTACAGTCACAGAGCAGTCCATTTCCCTGGAGTTCCATGATACCAGGAAAACCCAGGTACTCTAACTGATGGCAACAATTATGAGTCGATGGTAGTATATAATCTCACATGTTTTAACTATGCGGTATGCTCTTAGCTATATTGCAAATGTTAATTAAAGCCTATTGGGAATATTAATCATCTATAATGAAGGTAGATCTTTTATGGAAAGCATCGCACTTCTCAGATATTATGAGTTACCCAGTAAACCTTTCTTTTTTAATTTTCTCAAGTTCTTAACTCCTAGATATTGCCTAAAGTTCTCCGGTGCCTGTTAGGTGTAAGAGATTCAGTGTGCAACATTTCCATGACTAGAAATCAACAAGTAGTTGTACATAAACAATGAAATAAAGTACATATCGATTTTGATAAAATCTGAAGCATGAATTCATAAAGTAATGTTCAAAAAGCTGTGAAGTGTCACTTTAATGTATATACAATATATACAACAGAGTCTTCTGAGCTATAAGGGCTTTTAATTCTTTCAGGAAAATGTTCCCAGGATCAGGCCATTTGCTGAGTGCTTTTTTCCATAACTATGATGAGACTCAGCTGTGCCACTAACAATCATCTCCTTGGGCCTGGCAAAACGACAGGGGATTGCTGCAATTGGCTTCTCATTCCATGCCCCCAATTCATTGC
This sequence comes from Heterohyrax brucei, assembly GCA_028571685.1. Classification (NCBI taxonomy): domain Eukaryota; kingdom Metazoa; phylum Chordata; class Mammalia; order Hyracoidea; family Procaviidae; genus Heterohyrax; species Heterohyrax brucei. Next base: position 96,769,257 of record CM053146.1, read on the forward strand.
CCTTGGTGAAAATGACTGTCTGGGAAAACAAAAGTGTTCAGACAGAGAATTCAACATTTTGACTTTTTTTCTTTTTTAGCTCAAGTTTAAAGCAGTACCAAACCCCTCATTATTTAATGCAGGCAGTGAGATTCCACCCACGACTTCCATCTCTCTAAGTGTTTCAATCCTGGTGGCTCATGAACAATCTTTTCCCATGGAAAACTGCCAGTTGCTTGATTATTACATTTCCTTTGTAACTCTGAACTTGAATTATCTTTTACTGGTTGAAAATGTTTCAGAAATATCTTTAATCTTTTACTTGACCTTGGAAAACTTAAGAATATGAGCCTACCTAGCACCAAAGTGAGTTCAAATTAGAAAGGAAAATCAAGTCTGCATGTTTTATTGGTACAGGAAAGGAAATTATTTGATGAAGGAAAGTGGTTTATTATATACTGTTTATACATAATACATATATAGTGTGTGTGTGTATGTGTATATATACACCAAGATATCAAACTGGATGTCAGAAGAGACTCTGAAACTTGCTCTTGAATGTCTAGCAGCTAAAGCAAAAGGACTTTGTACTAACCTAAAATGGCACCCATTTTACATGATCTCCAAAACTATTGTTATTTTAAATTGTGTGCAAATATGTATAAAGAGTTTGGGATTGGTGGGTAAATATTCACTAAAAGGGGAAGTAGAAGAATTACAAAGCTGAACCACTCAAGTTGCTTAGATTCTCTTCCATGTGTCTTGTTCTATTTAAGTGCTTATTGTCACCTCCGTATTTTAGAAGGACAATATAAAGTGGACAAAAATCATGTTTTAATTGTTTTTCCTGGAAATTTTATCCACAATCTGGATTTTTTTTTTTTTAATTTACCTACAAAAGGTGTCCTGTGTTTTGATCCATCCACATGCTGAGTGTGGTTAAGCCCTTATCTAGTGTAACTGGATAGATCACCTTATAGTGCAAAGCAGACTCCCCAAATCTCAGTTGCTTGAAATGACAAAGTTTATTTTTCTCTCATGCTAGATGTATAGTTTAGGGAGGCAGGAGGGACCTATTCATTGGAGTTGCTCAGGATGCACATTAATTGAAGCTCTGTGTGTATATATACATAGGCATAACATGTTATATATATACATCTGACTCGACAGCACTTGGTTTGGCTGGCTATTATATATAATGTATTGTTTTTTATATGTATTATATATTGATTTATATATTGTTTCTTTCAACCAAGGCCTCAATCTCTGCTACTATACTTGTTTTTTTTGTTTTTAACTTTTTGGAAAGTTACATACAACTTACTCTCATATTTACCAATATAGCCATATAGAAGCTAGTTTTATCCAATCCACTATACCTATATATTCTCTTAACATGCATCAGTATAGCTTGCATTAAGTGAGTAGAAGGCACTATGTGTCACTACTTATGTTACTATAACTATATTAGAAAACCTGGTGGCTTAGTGAGCAGGTGCTACAGCTGCTGAACGAAAGGTCAGCAGCTCAATTCCACCAGGTGCACCTTGGAAACTCTATGGAGTAGTTCCACGCCATCTTTATAGGGTCACTATGAGTCAGAATCAACTCAATGACAATGGGATTGCATTTGAGCATGACTATGTTAGGAAGAGTGAGAAAAGTTTAGCTAAGACTCATTATGAATTTATTTCACTTAAATTTACACCAAGCAAACACAATGATATGGAGACAGTAGTGAGTCAGTGGTAAAATTTTTACCTTCCATGTTACAGAGTTGTTGTTGTTGTCAGATGCCATCCGGTCGGTTCTGAGTCATTGTCACCCCATGCACAACAGAACCAAACACCACCTCATCTTGCACCATGCCCACAATCATTTTTATGCTGAATCCTGTTGTTGCAGCCACTGCACCAATGCATATTGTTGAGAGTCTCCCTCTTTTTTGCTGACTTTCCACTCTACCAAGCATGATGTCCTTCTCCAGGGACTGATCCCTCCTGACAACATGTTCAAAGTGGGTGAGAGACAATCTCTGCATCCTTGTTTCCAAGAAGCACACTCGTTGTACTTCTTCTAGGACTGATTTGTTTGTTCTTTTGGCAGTCCATGATACATTTAATATTCCTTTCTAACATCACAATTCAAAGGTATCAGTTTTTCTTTTGTCTATTTATTGTCCAACTTTCATATGCACATGATGTAAGTGAAAATACCATGGCTTGGGGCAGGCACATCTTAGTCTTCAAGGTGTCATCTTTACTTTTCAATAATTTAAAGAGATCCTTTGAAGTAGATTTTCCCTGTGCAACGTGTTTGATTTCTCGACTGTTGATTCCATAAGTATTGATTATGGAACCAAATAAAATGAAATTCTTGACAATCTCAATTCTTTCTCCATTTATCACTATGTTGTTTACCAGTCCAGTTGTAAGGATTCTTGTTTCCCTGATGTTGAAGCATAATTCATACTGAAGGCTATAGTCTTGGTCTTCAACAGTAAGTGTTTCAAATCCACTATACTTCCAGCAAGCAAAATTGTGTCATCTGCATAACAGAGATTGTTAATGACTCTTCCTCCAATCCTAATTCCTTTCTCCTTCTTATAGTCTACTTTCTTGGATTATTGCCTCAGCAATACATTAAAAACATATGGTGAAAGGATATAACCGTGACTCACACTTTTCCTGACTTTAAACCATGCAGTGTGCCCTTGTTCTGCTCACAAGACTGCTTGTTGATCCATGTACAGATTTCTCAAAAGCACAATTAAGAGTTCTGGAATTCCCATTCTCTGCAACATTATCCATAAATTGTTGTGCTCCACACGGTAGAGTACCTTTGCATAGAGAATAAAACATAGATAAACATCTTTTTGGTATTCTCTGCTTTCAGCCAAGATCCATCTGACATCAGCAATGATATACCTGTTTCCATATCCTCTTCTGAATTGAGCTTAAATTTCTGGCAGTTCCCTGTCAATATGTTGCTGAAGTTGGTTTTGAATGATCTTGAGCAAAATGTTACTTGTGTGTGATATGTATGATATTGTTCAATCATTTCCTTATTTGGTTGGATCATTTGGTTGGATCTCCTTTCTTGGGAATAGGCCTAACTATGGATCTCTTCCCTTCTGTTGACCAAGTAGCTTACTTCCAAATTCCTTAGGGAAGATGAGTGAGCACTTTTAACACAGCATCTATTTGTTGAACATTTCAGTTGATGTTCCATCAATTCTTGGAATCTCATTTTTCACCAATGCAGATTCAACTTCTTCCTTCAGCACCATTACTTCCTGATCATATGCTCCCTATTGAAATGACTAAATGTCAATGACTAAATGATCATATGCTGCTTCTTGAAATGACTAAATTCTTTTTAGTATAATGACTCTCAGTATTGCTTCCATCTTCTTCTGATGCTTCCTGAGGGATTTATTATTTTTCCTGTAGAAGCCTTCACTACTGCAGCTTGAGGTTTGACTTTTTTCTTCATTTCTTTCAGCATGAAAAACGCAGAGCATGTTCTTCTTTTTTTGTTTTTTTTTTTATCTTTAGCTTTTTGCATATGTCATGATCATTGTGTGCAAAAAACTGGAGATAGAAAACCAAAAGGAAAGAACATGCTCTGCAAGTCTTATTGAGCCACCCTTTGAGATCTTCAGCTCGTTTACTTCATTATTTCTTCCTTTTGCCTTAGCTACTAGACATTCAAGAGGAAGTTGCAGACTCTCTCCTGACATCCAGTTTAGTATCTTCTTTCTTGCTCATCTTTTTAATGGCCTCTCACTTTCTTCAGGGATGATGTCTTTGATGCTATTCCACAGCTTGTCTGGTCTTCATTCATTAGTGTCCAGTGCATCAAAACTATTCTTGAAGTGGTCTCAAAACTCAGGTGATATACTCAAGGTAGCAGTCTGGCTCTCGTGGACTTGTTCTAATTCTCTTGAGTTTCAACTTGAATTTGCATATAAGCAATCAATGGTTTGTGCCTCATTCAGTACTTGGTCTTGTACTGACTGATGATATCTAGATTTTCCATAATCTCTATACACCAAACAAAACACAGTGCTGTCAAATCAATGCCAACTCATAGTGACCCTATAGGATAGAGTAGAACTGCCCCATCATGTTTCCAAGGAGCATTTGGTGGATTTGAACTGGCGACCTTTAGGTTAGCAACCGTAGCACTTAATTACTACACCACCATGGTTTCCTCTCTATCCACAGATGTAGTCAGTTTGATTTCTGTAAATTCCATCTGGCAAGGTCCTTCTGTACAGTGCCATTTATGCTGGTGAAAACAGATACTTGCAGTGAAGAAGCTGTCAGTGTTTCAAAATTTTATCTTCCATCATCTTTTCTATGACCAAGGCCATATTTTCCAACTAACAATCCTTCTTCTTTGTTTCCAGCTTTTGATTTTCAATTACCAGTAACTATCAATGCATACTGATTAGGTGTCTGATCAACTTCAGACTGCAGAAGCTGGTAAAAATCTTTGTTTTCTTCAGTTTTGGCCTTAGTGGTTGGTGTGTAAATTTGAATAATGGTCATATTAACTGAGCTCCTTGGTAGGTGTATGGATATTTTCTATCACCAAGAGCATTGTACTGTAGGATAGATCTTTTTGCCCCTTTTTTTATTATGAATTAATAACAATTTTACAGTCTCTGTCATGTTACCATACGACACCCAGAACTTTCACCTCTATTCTATTCTAGCTGCCCTGTCCTCCCTTCCCCCACATGGCAGCATGCTTCCCCTTTTGTTTGGAACTTTCTGTAACCTCTTGACCAAGGTCTGGACACTCTGCTCCTGCAAAGTGTCCCTCAGACAACCCCGTGTCCATTTTTGAAGGTCTTTTCATTTCCAGTATCACTCTATGTTTTGTATAATCCAGATCAGTCTTTGCCAAGGAGCTGGTCCTGGTGCTGGACGCAGTTTGAGTTTGGAGAGTCTGGGGGCCACGCTCCTAGGGGGCCCTCCGTGCAGAAGGACCATCAAGTGTGGTCTTTTGGTAGAGTTGTAGCTCTGCCCTCCACTTCATCGCCCACCGTGTCCAGAGCTCTGTTCAGCATACCACCTCTGGGCTGCCACTCATGATGGCCGAACACCATCTACTTGTTCTGGTCCCATGCTGAACCAGGCTCTAGCTCACATGGCCCCTTTCATCTGGCGGGCTCACATTTTTCTCCCGCCTTCAATGTCCTCCACTTGCCTCAGGTCTAGCTAGACTGGGACCATTTAGTGCTGTACACATGGTAGAGTGCTAGCCATTAAGATCCTAGTTGCCATACACCCAAGTGGCATGTGGAGTGACACTTTGACAGGAAAGACAGAAAAATCATTGATGCGCTAATTAGTCTGGATGTCCCCTGAGAGCATGGCTCCCTGATCCCAGACCCTGTTGCCCTGTTCTTTTAAAGTGGTGGTACACATTAGGAGGACAATTGGGTTTTGAAGTTGAGTAATTGTGGGTATTCCACTTCTAGTGTGTGCTGACACATCCTATATCCATCCCTAATCCTAACCACTAAGTGGTAAAAAATCCCTCTCCCTCCCTGTTCTCCACCCTTATAACTGTCAAATATTGATTTCTTCTTGCTTAAATGATTAGTTGTGTCCTTATAGTAATGGTCTCATACAAAATTTGTCCTTTTGCTCAGTATGATTTCTTCTAGATGGTCTCGCATTGACAGGTATTTCTCTAAGCCATCATTGTTTCTTACTGTGTAGCATTCCATTGTATGACTATACCACAGTTTGTTTAACCATTCATCTGTAGATGGGCATCTAGCTTGTTTCCAACATTTTGCTATTGTGGAGAGAGCTGCAGTAAACATTGGTGTGCAAGCATCTATTTGAGTGGTGTTCATTATTTCCTTGGGATGCATTCCAAGGAGTGGGATTGCTAGATCATACGGTATTTCTATTTCCAGTTTTTTTCAGAAAGTGCTAAATTGATCTCCATAGTGGTTAAACCATTTTACAGTCCAACCAGCAGTGTAAAAGAATTCCAACCTCTCCATACCCTGTCCAGCATTTATTATTCTGTGTTTTTTTTTACTATCGCCAGCTTAGTTGGGGTGAGATGGTATCTCAGTGTGGTTTTGATGTGGATTTCTCTGATGGCTAGCAATCTGAACATCTCTTCATGTATCTGTACGTCTTCTTCCACGAAGTGCTTGCTCCTGTCATGTGCCCATTTTTTAATCAGGTTGTTTGTCTTTCTTGAGGTTTTGCAGTGTCTTGCAGATTAAGGATAGATCTTGAAATGTTCTTTTTGACGATTAGTACAACACTATATACCTCTTCAAACTGTCATTCCCAGCATAGCAGACCATACGATTATCTGATTCAGAATGCCCACTACCAATCCATTTCAGCTCACTAATATTGGTGTTTATGTCTTCTATTTCATGTTTGATAATTTCCAATTTTCCTATATTCATACTTTGTACAATACACATTTTGATTATTAATGGATGTTAGCAGCTGTTTCTTCTTATTTTAAGTCATGTCATATCAGCAGATGAAGGTTCCAAAAGCTTGACTCCATCCACATCATAAAGGCTAACTTTAACTTTGAGGAGGCAGCTCTTCACCAGTCATTTTAGGGTGCCTTTCTACCTGGGATAGAGGGGTCTCAGTTTCCAGCACCACATCTTATGATGTTCCACTGATATTCATAAGGTTTTCATTGGCTAATTCTTTTCAAAAGTAGACTTCTAGGTCTTTCTTCCCAGCCTGACTTAGTCTGAAAGTGCAGCTGAAACCTGTCCACTGTAGGTGACTTGCTGGTGTTTGAGTACTGGTGGCATAGCTCCCAGTATGATAGCAACATGAAAGCTCTCGTGGTATGACAAACTGACAGACAAGAGGGAGATTTGGGTTGGATTCATGGTCTGTGCAGTTCAAACAATCATTACTGTTCTGTTAGTGAAACCTTGCAAATTGCTATTATGCTGAACAGCTTTAGGCAGAACTTCTAGACTAAAACAGAGTAGCAAGAAAGGACTAGTCATCTGTTTATGAAAAATTAGCCAGTGAAAATCCTACAGATCACAACACTCAGACCATACTGTGTATGGTGTCACCAGGGCCAACTTATCAACAGCTAACAACAAAACATGATAGTAAAGGGAATGGAAATGCTAATACAGGATTTTAAAACCTGGACATAATAATCAAATTAAGAGAATATGCAAAAATATTCTGGGATGTTTATCTTTCAAGAGAAGCCAAGCCAAGAGAAAGGATAATAAAAACTAAGCACCAAGACTAGTTTACCTACACTGACCGAAGTTTTCTCTTCAGGGTAAATTTTTTTTAAAATTTATTTATTGTTATTGAGTGTAAGTGTACAATCATTTAAATTTGCATGGCTCCTACTGCTCTCCTTGCCTGGTAACAGCTACCTCCTCCTTTCTGTTCTATACACATCAAATCCTCTTAACAATCTCCTGTTCCCTATTCTCCACCCTCTCCACTCCACCAGTAGGATGACATTTTATAGATGCATAGAACCATAAAGCGCACACATAATATGGTGACTTTGTGTTGCCGAGTGCAATCCATTAGTGTCTGAGGAGTTGACCTCAGTGATAATTTGTGATCAGGGACAGCATCAGGTCTAGGGTCCATGTTCCCAGGGGAACCCCCATGCCTTTGGAGCATCAACTGCTGTCCTTAGAATTCTCAGGGTGTACTCCTTTTTATTCTGGTATTTCCACTGGGACTCAACTTGAGAGCCCCATCATGGCTGTCACTGGAGGTGGCCAGGCACCATCTGGTTCTTCTGGTTGCATGTTGATGTAGTCACCCATTTACATGAGTCTTTCTGTTGTCTGGGTTCTCATTTCCACACGTGATTTTTATCTTTGGTGATCATCTGTACCTGCTGAGTTGGGACCATTTGGTATACCTCAGATGGCAGCTTGCAAGCTTTTAAGACCCCAGATGCCACTTACCAATAAGAAGTGGAGAAGACCCTGTTAACAATAGGCTAGGTATACCAACTGGCCTCGATGTCCCATGAGAACATGGTCCCCAGACCCCTGCCCTGCTACTCTGTGCTTAGCTATTGGGTTAAGATTGGAAGAATTTTCAGATTATGTTGAAGTCCAGTTAAATTCATCATCTTTCTAATGTGTGCTGTCACTGATTTCACCCAACCAAATTTCCATCAACTATCTAATCTACAACCAGCCCTCTCCCTCGCTCCTTCCTCTCCCTTGTAGCCGTCAAAGAGACTTTTCTCCTGTACTTGAGTCTGCTTTCAAGGTATTATTGTAGGGGTCCCATACAATATTTGTTTTTGTGCTACTAATTTTACTCAAAATAATGTCTTCCAGTTGAAACCAGGTTATGTGGTGCTTCCTAAAATCATCAATGTTCTTTATCATTGCGTAGTGTTCCACTGAGTATATATACCATAGTTTATTTATCCATTCTTCTGTTGTTGGGCATCTAGGTTGATTCCATCTTTTTGCTATTGTGGACTGCACTGCAATAAACATTTGTAGGCATGTATCTGTTCATGGGACTGCTCTTGTATCTGTAGGATATATTCCAAGCAGTGGGATTACTGGGTCAAATGTTATGTCTGTTTCCAGCTTTTTAAGGAAGCATCAGATCGCTTTCCAAAGGGGCTGTGCCATTTTGCAATCCCACCAGCAGTGTAGGAGAGTTTGAGTTCTGCCACAGCCTCTCCAGCATTTGTTGGTTTGTGTTTTTTGGATCACAGCCAACCTTGTTGGGGTGAGATGATATCTCATCATTGTTGTGATTTGAATTTCTTTAATAGCTAACGATCGTGAGCACTTCCACATGTGTCTTTTAGCTTCCTGAATGTCCTCTTTAGAAAAGTGTCTGCCCATCTCCTTCACTCATCACTTAATTGGATTATTTATCCTTTTTTGCTGATATTTTGTAGTACCTTGTAGATTATGGAGATCAGACATCAGTCTGACATATAGTTGCCAAATATTTGTTCCCATTCCGTAGGTGGTCTTTTAATTCTTTTGATAAAGTCTTTGTACGGCACTTGGCACTTGGCTTGTATGAACAAAAGTGTTTGATTCCTAGTAGTTTCCATGTATCTATTTTCTCTTCTGTTGAATGTACTTTGTCAGTTTTTGAAGTGTGTCTGCATTGTGTATTAAAAATTCCCTTGTTGATCCTATTTTTTCTTGAATGAGTTTTACTATTCTAGATTTGATATTTAGCTCTTTTATCCAATTTGAGTTGGTTTTTGTGTAAACTGTGAGATATGGTTCTTGTTTCAATTTTTTGTAGATGGATATCCAACTCTGCCAGCACAGTTTATTGAAGAAATTATTTTTACCCCAACTGTTCATAGGAGGATGGTGGCATCTCTGGGGTCTCAACTCTGTTCTATTAGTCTATGTGACTCTTTTTTTACCAGTACCAGGCTGTTTTGACAACTGTGGCAGTGTAACAGGTTCTAAAGTCAGGTAGTGAGAGGCTTCCCAGTGTGTTCTTCTTCTTCAGTAGTGCTTTATTTGTCCAGGGTTTCTGCCCTTTCCAAAGTTGATGAATTGTTTCTCCATCTCATCAAAAAAGGACATTGGTATTTGTATTGGAATTTCATGTTTATGTAGATTGCTTTGGGTAAAATAGACATTTTCACAATGTTAAGTCTTCTTATCCATGAGCAGGGTAAGTTTTCTCCATTTATGTAAGTCTCTTAGTATCTTGTAGCAAGGACCTGTAGTTCTCTTTGTAAAAGACTCTTATTTCTCTAGTTAGATTTATTCATAAGTGTTCTATTTCCTTGGGGGCTATAGTAAATGGTATTGGTTTAGTGAATTCTTCCTTAATAATCTTTTTGTTGGTATAAAGGAATCCTGCTGCTTTACTTATGTTTATCTTGTATCCTGAGACTTTGCTGAACTCTTCTATCAGTTTGAGAAGTTTACTTATGGATTCTTTAGGATTCTCTGTGTATACAATCATATCATCTGCAAATAGGGAGATTTTTACTTCCTCTTTGCCGATACTGATGTCCTTTATTTCTTGGTCTTGTCTAATTGCTCCTGCTAGAACTTCTAGTACAATATTGAATTGGAGAGTTGAGAGTGGGCATCCTTGTCTACTTCCTGTTCTCAAGGGGAATTGTTTCAGTCTCTCTCCATTCAGGATGAAGTAGGCAGTTGGTTTTGTATAAATGGTCCTTATTGCACTGAGGAATTTGCCATCTAGTCTTAATTTGCTGAGGGCTTTTAGCATGAGTGGGTGTTGGACTTTATCAAATGCCTTTTCTGCACCTATTGACAAAATCAGGTGATACTTGTCATTTGTGTTATTTATGTGGTGAATCACATTAATTGTTTTTCTGATGTTGAACCAGCCTTGCATCCCTAGTATGAATGCAGCTTGGTCACGATGAATTATTTTTTTGATATGTCATTGAATTCCGTTGGCAGGTATTTTGTTGAAGATTTTTGCATCTAGGTTCATGAGAGTGACATTGGTCTGTAGTTCCTCTTTTTGGTTGGATCTTTCCCTGGCTTTGGTATCAGCGTTATGCTGGCTTCATAGAATAAATTTGGGAGTATTTCATCCCTTTCTATGCTGGAAAACAGTCTCAGTAGTATTGGGGTTTACTCTTCTCTAGAAACTTGACAGAATTCTTCAGTGAAGCCATCTGGGCCAGGGCTTTTTTTGATCGGTAGTTTTTGGATGACTTTTTCAATCTCTTTCTTTGTGATGGTTCTAGTAAGTTATTCTGCTTCACCTTGTGATGATTTTGATAGGTTATATAAATCTCAGAATTTGTCCATTTCCTCTAAGTTCTCAAATCTATTATAGTCTTTCATAGTATTTTGTTATGATATTTTTTATTTCTGTTGGATCTGTTGTGACAACTCCCATTTCATTTCTTATTCAGGTTATTTGTTTCCTTTCCTGTTTTTCTTTAATAAGTTTAGTCAATGGTTTGTCAATTTTGTTGATCTTTTCAAAAAACCAGCTTTTGGTCTTTTCAATTTTTTCAGTTGTTCTTCTATTCTCTAATTCATTTATTTCTGCTCTAATCTTTATGATCTGTGTTCTTCTGGTGTCTGAAGGGTTCCTCTGTTGCTCTCTCCTACTTGTTCAAGCTGTAGGGTTAATTCTTTGGTTGAGGTTATTTCTTCCTTCTGGATGTGTGCCTTTATAAAGAAAAACTGACCTCTGAGCACTGATTTGACTGTATCCCATAGGTTCTGGGAAGAAGTGTTTTCATTCTCATGTGAATCCATAAATTTCTTTATTTCATCCTTGATTTCTTCTGTAACTCATGGTTTTTTCAGCAAGATGTTCAATTTCCATGAGTTCCTATTTCTATGTTTTTTCTGCTATTGATTTGACTTTTATGGCTTTATGGTCTGACAAGATGCTTTGCAGTAATTCAATGGTTTGGATTTTGTTCAGATGCGCTTTGTGTCCTAACACATGGTCTATTCTGGAAAATGTTCCATGTGCACTGGAGAAGAACTTGTAGTTACTTGCTGATGGATAGAAAGTTCTGTATATGTCGATGAGGTCTAGTTGGTTAATTGTCTGAATAAGATCTTGTGTGTACTCAGCTTTTTTTCCAGAAGATCTGCCCAATACTGAGCGTGGAATGTTGAAGTCTCCCACCCTTGTTGCAGAGTGATCTATCTCATTTTTGAATGTAGTCAGCATTTCTTCAGCATATTTAGGTGCTCTAATATTATGTGCATAAATATTTAATATTGTTAAGTCCTGCTTGTGTATTGAAACTTTCATCAATAAATAGTGACCATCCTTGTCTATGATGGTGGATTTTACTTTAATATCTATTCTAGCTGAGATTAGTATTGCCACACCTGCTCTTCTTTGTATATTGTTAGCTTGGTATATATTATTCTATCCTTTAATTTTCAGTTTGTTCATATCTTTAAGTCTAAGCTGAGTTTCTTGTAAGTAATGTATAGACAGTTCGTGTCTTTTGATCCAAGATGCCATTCATTGTCTCTTTACTGGGGTATTCAGTCCATTTATACTCAGTGCAACTATTGATAGGTATGTGTTTAGTGCCGTCATTCTGATATATTTATTTTTGTGTTGTTTTCTCTGTTGCTCTTACTATTCTATTCTGGGACATTCTTCTCTACAGGTTGATTCTTCACCCTTTTTGGTGTTGGTTTTGTGTGTGTGTTGAGACTCCTGTACTATGTTTCTTGTTTTGATATGTCATATCTCCATTGTGCTTTGCAGTGATCCCTATTATCCCCCTTAAAAATCTACATTTAAATCTAACTTTAACTTCTACATATCTTATTAATTACCTTTCTATCTGGAACTAATGTAGTATATGATGGTATTGTAGTTTTCATGATATGATCACTGGATCTTTTTTTTTTTTTTGGTTAATATTATAGCTTTGGTTGGTTTTTTTGCCTTCCCTACTGAGGTTTCTGGATGATGGGTCCTGTGTTGTCTCCTAAAACACAGAGTTCCTGGTTTTGTTCTTCTAAACCAAGAGCTTCTTTCAGTATTTCTTGGAGCTTTGGTTTGGTTTTTACAAAGTCTCTGAGTTTATGTTTATCTGGGAATGTGTTAATTTCATTTTCATATTTGAAAGACAGTTTTGCAGGATATGTAATTCTTGATTGGAAGTTTTTCTCCTTCAAGACTTTGAATGTGTTATTCCACTGCCTCCAGGCCACCATGGTTTCTGCCAAGAAGTCAGATGAAAGCCTACAGGGCTTCTCTCTGAATGTTAGCTTTGCTTTGAGTCTTGCTGCCTTTAAGAGTTTCTGCTTACGTTCCATTTTGTTAAACTTGATTATAATATGTCTTAGAGTCTTTCATTTTGGGTTTAGATTGTGTGTCATTTGGTATACATCTTGGATATCTATGCTCTCTTCTTTCATAATTTCAGGGAAGTTTGTTGTAAGCAAGTAAACAACAATACTGTTTTTAGGTATCCCTTCCTGTTCAGGAACTCCAGTTAACCGTAGATTGTTCCTCTTGATAGAGTCTCACATGTTTCTTAACACTTCTTTATTTTTCTTGTTTCTTTTCTCTGATTTTTCCTCATAAGTGCTGGTATCAGTAACTCTGTCTTCCAAGTCTGAAAGTCTTTCCAGTTGCTCAGTTCTGTTTTCTTGGCTTTGAATTGAGTTGTCTAATTCTTCAATTTTGTTATTGATGTGTTGGATTTCAGAATTCTGGTGTTGCATCAGTTCAAACAGCTTGTATATTTTCTTATTCTACTCTGCTAAATCTTGTATAATGTCTAGCCAGCCAAGCTAAGTGCTGTCGAGTCTAGGAAGACTCTATATATAATTCTTTTGTACTCAATCTCTGAAAGTTTTGGAAAGGCTTCTTCATCTAGGAAGTTCTTTGGTTCTTCCTTTTGGGAGCCATGGGTGGATTTTTCTTTACGTGTCTGGCCAAGATTTGTTGCTTTTGGGGCATCCAGAGGTTGGCAGAGGTTGTTTAGTTTCTCTGGTGTTGCCTTAACAGAAGTTGTAGCACAGTCTGAGAAGAGAGTTGATCATTAGTCATCTCTATGTACTCCAGTGACTGGGCCCAGTGGAATTTCTGGGGTAGCAGGCTCCATCTCCTGGCTGGCAAAGATGTAGCCCTACTTATGAAGTCACTGGGGGCCATCAGCTGACCCTATGTTGTGGGTCAGTTAAGGCTGGAAGAGATGCTAGCAAGCTACACCACAGTCATTTCTCTAGGTAGTCTTATTTTGAAATGTAAAAGCTGTCTGATAGCTTCCAAAATCAGTTAGGGTGTCAGGTGTGCCAGCCGCTCTTTCCAGGAGGTAATGGAGGCACCTCTATATCTGTCCCAGATGCTGTAACCTAGTTAAAAGTATGGAAAAGCTACTATCCTGCTGTCATATCTTGCCGGGCCCTACCCATAAGACTAGACTGTGCTAAACACAGCTGCTGGTAAAGTGCTCCCTGGGCTGGTACTGCCTCCTAGCCTGGGAATTAGCCTCTGCTGGGGCCTCCATTTGGATAATTCCACTTCCCAGTCAAATAAGATGGCATCCCACACATGTTCTCCTGCCTCTTGTGAAACAGCCAAATCAATGACAGGGGTTCAGAAAGAGAGGGTGAAGGGGCCACAGTGCTCTAAGTCCAGAGCCAGGCTCTCAAAGTGTGGCTATTCTGCCCACTGATCACATCAGCGGTGCAGCTGAGCTTTGCTGCCAGTTAAGCCCAATGGTTGCAGCTGGCTAACAAATAGGAAAAAAAAAAGTTAAAACCACCTTTACCTTTGGTCTGCGAGAGCCAGCCGTTCAACAAGGGCAGGGGTCAGCGAAAGAGAAGTTTCCTGTTCAGTGGCATGTAGTCCACATTGACAGTCCTATGCCATATCCTACGGTTTACTGGATGTCCAGAAGACTTCATTTAATTATCAATCCAGGCCTTAGTTTTCAGACGGAATTAATGAGATGTGTGTCTAGTCCGCCATCTTGACTCCAGCCCTCCTCCAGGCTAAAATTTAAGTTCTTAAAACACATTTTGTTAAGAAAGTAATTGTTCAAAGATTAAATTTTATGAGGGACATGTAGGTTGTTCTATTCACTGTATAATGTACATAAAGTGATTCATATACAAATATAGCCAACTAATACTAAATCACTGTGCTCTAACTTTTACATGAAAAACTTTAAGACAATTCTACCACAATAAGAAATGATTATTTGAAACAAACAGTGTTTTCCCTAAAGAACACTCTCAGACTGTCACGTCTTAATGATATACTTCATTTCCACTTCATGCATAATTGCTTCCATCTCATTCAGGATAGGTGCCATATAAGGACAAAAGTAGGCAGTCATAAAAAGCATTACACTTTGGAAGTAATACACATGACTTCTGAATTTAGAAAGAAGTTCAACTTATTTCCACTCAGAATGCCACTTGAAAACTCAAGGTTTGATGATAGGTGGATGGAAAAGAACTTATATGGTGTCTTTGTTTTTGTATGCAGTGTTTTAAATACATATACTATTCTACTCCAAAATAAACAACAGATTTTTAATAAGTTAATTGGAAAATTTTAAAATTTGAATAATACTCTTTAACATAAATATATGTATACATCAAAGGAAAATGATTTCCTACAAGGAATTATTACATTAAAATAGTAGCAACAATAACAATATTGTATTTGGCAAAGAGTTATCTATGGACGTTCTAAATAAATTAGAATTGCCACAAGAAGACATCCCTATCCAATTGGGAGGGGTCAAGAAAACTTACTTTTAATTAAAATCAAAGACTTCTTTCTATAGTCACTGAAGTAAACTGTTATAAAAATCCTTCAGAAATATTAAACAAGTTTTCTTGGTCATCTAATGCTGCTGTAACAGAAATACCACAAGTGGATAGCTTCAGCAAAGAGAAAATTATTCTCTCACAATCCAGGAGGCTACAAATTCAAATTCAGGGTGTTAGCTCCCAGAGAAAGCATTTCCTCTGCATTGGGTCAAGAAGGAAGTCTTTTTTTATCAATCTTTCCTTGGTCTAGGAAATTCTCCACACAGGAACCTCAGGTCCCAAAAGGACTTGCTCCACCCCGGCACTGCTTTCTTGTGGTACGAGGTCCCCCTGTTTCTCTGCTTGATTCTCTCCGCTGTTGCTCACAAGACACTGCCTTAAAACACAATCCAATCTTGTATATCTCATTAACGTATCTGCTACCGATCCATCTCATTAACATCATAGTGATAGGATTTATACTACATAGGAAAACCACAAAATGGTAGACAATTATGCAATATGGGGAATCCTAGCCTAACCAAACTGACAGATACTTTGGGGGCCACATTTTAATCTATGACATACCTATAGTAGTTATAAGAATAACTATGATTTATTAAATTAGAAAATTTTAGAGTTAACATTGACTGTCATTTTTGCCTCT
This sequence comes from Heterohyrax brucei, assembly GCA_028571685.1. Lineage (NCBI taxonomy): Eukaryota > Metazoa > Chordata > Mammalia > Hyracoidea > Procaviidae > Heterohyrax > Heterohyrax brucei. The sequence continues at coordinate 96,785,162 of CM053146.1, forward strand.
TGTTTCTCCAAATTAAAGATTTTGGTTTGAGGTAACTACTTTAATATTATCTAAACAGATACAATATAGACAGCATTCCATCTGCTATGTGATCTGAAAGAAAATGTTCCTCCATGCATTCATTCACGTAATGTAAAATCCAGAATGTTAGCTTCCATAAACTTATAAAGTTTTGGCAGAAAGAGATAATGACTTTTACAAATTGCTTCATAGCATGGAGGTTATATTCATTTTTTATTGATGGTGTAAAAAATTGCCACAAATTTAGTGGTTTAAAACAACTAACATTTACTTATTTATTTTTATTGAAAATTAGGTGAAGGTTTACAGAAAAAAAACTGGTTTCTTGTTAAAAAGTACATGTATTGTCTTATGACATTGGTTAACAAACTCACAACAGATCAACAGTCTCCCTTCTCAGCCTTGAATCTCCGATTATCAAATTTTGTGTCCCCTCCTGCCTGCTAGTCCTTGCCCCTGGGCTGGAATGCCACTTTAGTCTACTTTTATTTTATGGGACTGTCCAACCCTTGGCTGAAGGATGAACCTCAGGAGTGACTTTGTTACTGAGGTGAAGCAGTGGCCAGGGGTCATACTCTCAAGGTCTCTATAAGGCCAGCAAGTCTGGTCTTTCTTTTTGAGTTAGAATTTTGCTCTACGTTTGTCTCCAGCTCTGTCTAGGTCCCTCTGCTGTGATCCCTGTCAGAGTAGTCAATGGTAGTAGCCAGCCACCATCTAATTTTACTTGATCCACTATGCTGGACTGTGTTATAGATGTGATCCGTTAGTCTTTTGGACTAGTCTTTTCTCATTTCTTTAGTTGTTTTTTTTCCCCCTTGCTCCTAAAAGACCAAGACGAGTGGAGTATCTTAGAAGGCCACTCACAGACTTTTAAGACTGCAGATGCCACTCACCAAAGTAGAATGTGGAACATTTTCTTTGTAAAACATGTTATGCCATTTGAGCTAGATGTTCCCTAAGACAATGATCCCCATGGTCCTCAGCCCACTGATCGGTGCCTTAAGGAGTTTGTATGTATCTATGGAGCTTCCATGATCTTGACTTGTGCAAAATGTGCTGGCTTCCCCAGTACTCTGTACTGCCTTGCAATTCACCAAAGTTACCACATAAAAATAACTAACATCTATAATCTTACGGTTATGGAGAGGACATATTTGAAATGGCTCTCAAAGAACAAAAATCATGGTATCAGTAGGCCTGTATCCCTTTCACGGGTCTCTGTGGGAGAATCTGTTCCCTTGTCCTTTCCAGTTTTAGAGACTGTCTGTGCATTCCTTAGAGTGTGGCTCCTTCAAATCTTTAAAGCCAGCAGTGGCAGAGCAATTTTGTACACGTATCAGATCACTTTCACACTGACTCCTTTGCCCTGCTTTTCTACAGTTAAGGACATTTGTGATTACATTGGAGCCACATCTATAATACAGGATAATCTCCCTATTTGGAAGTTAGTTGATGAGCAACCTTAACTCCACCTGCTATCTTAATCTCCTTTCGCCACATTACTTAACGTATTTATAGATTCCAACTATTAGGATATGGGCATTTTTTAGAAAACAAAACTTAGCCATTGCTGTTGATTCCATTGTGACTCAGTGATGCAGAGAACAGAGCAAAACCTCCCCTATAGATTTGCCAAGGGATTCCAGCTGCTGACTTTTTCTTTAGCAGCCATAACTCTTAACCACTATACCACCTTCTTGGGCAGGCCATAGTGGTTTTCATTACACATTTGTGAAACGTAGGATTTTAAGGAAGTGTAAGTTTAGCTGTATATTTATTATAAATGGTGTTTAGCAGGGTAAGGAGGTTCCCTTCTATCCCTAGTAATTGAAAGTTTTTAATATAGGCAGATGCTGGATTTTGTCAAATGCTTTGTCTGCACTACTGAAATGGTCATGTGCTTTCATTTTTAGTCTGTTGATATAAACCATAAACAAGCAAACCTGCTGCTGTCAAATTGATTCTGGCTCAGCAACCCTATGGGACAGAGCAGAATGCCCCCATGCAGTTTCCAAAGAGGGGTTGATAGATTCAAACTACTGACCTTTTGATTAGAAGTGGAGCTCTTAACTACTGTTCCACTAGGGCTCCATCTCCCAATATTGTAAACTAACTTTATTTTCAAACTTCAAAACAATCTCCCATTCCTCAGCTAAAACTCACAGTTAATGATTTTTCATGCTCTTCAAAGTACATTTTGTACAGTTTGCTAACATTCTGCTGAGAATTTCTGCATGTACGCTCACAAAGGATATAGGTTTACTTTTTTCTGTTCAATATTATGAATGAAAGAACTAATATTTCCACAGATGTTATGATTATTGAAATAAGGGAAATGACAATAAAGAAATATTATGAATAACTTTTTGTCAGTAAATTTGGCAATTTATATCAAATAGGAATGTCTCTTGAAAGGCATCAACTGCAATGCTTGTTCAAGAAAAAAATAGAAACCTGAATAGCCACAGAAATCTTTTTTTAAAAAAAACTCTCAAAAGAATATCAAAAAAAAGAAGAAAGCATCAGAGCCAACTATGTTGACACTCCGTAAAGAAAGCAAAGGTTTACAGTAACCAAATAAACAAAGAACCAAGAAAAAGACAACTTGAAAAGTAGAAGCAAGCTTGCAAACGTTCTTTACTTGCTCATGGTCTACAACCTCCACTTGAAGGCAGCAACTTGCATTCCCAGTATGGGACTTGCTCCTTGATTTCAAAGGATGCAGGCAGACCTTATACACAAATTACTGACTGTTTGTTTTAATTTCTCTAGCAGCTACCAAAAGAACTGACACAGTTTCAAGTCTCTGTTTAACCTAACTTGGAATTCACTCAAAGTGGGAAATGGCAGGCATTACTCAAAACACGTTAGAGTGATGGATGTGAGGCTACTGGAGCAAAAGATAAATAAACTGCCTAAGGCCTGGGATTGGGAACCCTGGTGGTACAGTAGTTAAGAACCATGGCTGCTAACAAATCTACCAGCCATTCCTTGGGAATCTCATGGAGCAGTTCTACTATGCCTTACAGGGTCATTATGAGTTGGAACTGACTTGAAGACAACAGATTTTTTGTTTTGTAAAGGGTGGAAAGAAAAGTGGGAAAGATTCCTTGGGAAATTAGAGCATTCAAAGTCACGTTTATAGGGGAAATTTAGGTAGTGACACCATGCACAGGGCAAGACACATGATTAGAAAGCTCTGACAAAAACCTAAGACTTCACTCTGGGCAGATCTCTAAACTAAGTGCTCCAGCACTAATTCTCTTACTAAGAAATCCACCACAACTAAAAAAGAAAAAAAAAAAGAAAGGAAAAAACAATGTTGCCACCTTTTTAGCTTATATATAAAAAAAATGTTTTCTGCTCTACAACAACATATATTTCTTACTAGTTACATAAAGAATGGTATTTTTTAAGAATATAAATAACATATGTAAGTTACACTAAATGCAAAGAACACATGCACTTCCTAGAGGTATGAATGTGACTGAATATAAGAAAAATTCTATATTTAATTGATTATTTTACATTTCTCATTTGAGTTTTGCTAGAAAGTATACTCAATACACAGAATGACTCATCAGTTGAAGAACAGGCAGAGACTGTGCTGAGAATTCAATCACAGGAGTGACATAAAATACAATTTACTGTATTACTTGCTTCTCACACCTTTTACACCTTTCCTGTTTCCATGACTAAGCCATCCAGCAATTCTGGTTCCTCCACTACAAACTTGCTTAGTATGGTTTCCATCTAAAAACATTACTCTAACTCAAGTTTTCTTCTAATATGTGCCTTATGTCAATTTCACATTCTTTCCTATCATTTCTCAGATTTGACTTTACTATATCAAAACTTATTGATTACTCAATAATTCTAGAAGTAATGTAACAATAACTGAAAATTGTATGGTGACTTAATATCCAGAATACTGTCTTACAAGTTATTTTATTAAGTGCAGATTGCCTTCAAGTAATCAAGTTTGCCACCACTTGTCTGTCACTCTGCCATCCTGTGGTGGTTTCCGTGCTGCTGTGATGTTGGAAGTTATGCCATTGGTATTTCAAGTGCCAGCAGGGTCACTCATGGTGGACAGGTTTCAGGTGAGCTTGTAGACTGAAAATAACAGACAAAAAGACCTGTAGTCTACTTTTAGAAAAAAAACAATTGACCAACAAAACTTTATGAACAGCAGTGGAACATTGTCTGATACAGTGCTGGAAGATGAGCCCCTACAAGTCTCTCAAAATAACTAAAGAAGAGCTGCCTCCTCAGCATAGAATCTACCTTAATGACATGGATGGAGTCAAGCTTTTGATACCTTCATGTGCTGATGTGCCATGACTCGAAATGATAAGAAATATCTGTAGACATCCATTAATAAGTGAAACATGGAATTTATGAAGTATGAAGTATGACTCTAGAAAAACTGTAAACTGTCAAAATGAAATGAAATGCATAAAGTTCTATATCCTAGGCACTAGCGAGCTGAAAGGGGCTTGTACTGGCCACTTTGAAATGGAAAGTTATACAGTCTACCACACTGGGAATGAGAAACTGAAGAGGAATTATATTGCATTCATCCTCAAAATGAACATTTCTGAAGTACAGTGTTGTCAGAGATGGGATAACATCCATATGACTCCAAGAAAGACCAGCTAAAATGACTATAATTCAAGTGCCAATCAATGACCAAGATGAAGGAGGTGAAAACTTCCGCAATCTAAAATTAACCAAACATGCATTGATAATTAATGATAACTGGAATGGGAAAGTTAGAAACGAAGATAGACTGGTAGTTGAATGATATGGCATTAATGATAGAAACGATGTCAGAAATTATAAGATCAATGACTTCTTTGTAGCAAGTACCTTTTTATGACAACATAAATGACAACTCTACATATAGACCTTGCCAGAGGGAATTCACAGGAATCAAACCAGCTATGTCTGCAGAAAAAGGCATACAGAACAAGGTCAGGGACTTACTGTGGAACAGAGCATCAGTTGCTCATATGCAAGTTCAAGGTGATTGAAACTCAAAAAAATTAAACAAGTTCATAAGAGCCAAATCATGACTCTGAGTATATCCTACCTGGACTTGGAGACCAACTCAAAAAATAGATTTGAAGAGTTAAACACTAATGGTTGAAAACTGTAGGCCAAAGCCAAGTGCCATCGAGTCAGATCCAACTCATGGCAACCCTAAGGGCCAGTGTAGAACTGTATGAGTGGTGGGAAATATCAAGGACATCATACATGAAGAAAGTAAAAAGTCATTGAAAACAGAAAAAAAAGAGCAAAATAGATGTCAGGACAAACTCTGAAATTTGCTCTTGAATATCAAGGAAATAAAGTCAAAGGAAGAAATGATGAAGTACAAGAGCTCTATAGGTTTCAGAGGGCAGCTTGAGAAAACCAAGAAATATACAAAGACTTGGAATTGGAAAAACAAAAAGGAAGAATACTCTGAGCATTCCTCAAACTGAAAGAACTGAAAAAAAAATTAGATCTTCAAGTTGCAATTTGAAGGATTCTGTGGGGAAAATACTGAATGGCTTTGAAAGCATCAAAAGAAGACCCAAAATTGGTCTACATTTAACAGTTTTCAGAGGTAGTGTTTGATTAAGAACTGATGGCTGGCCCCCAGACCTGGTGCTGCCCAGTCATAAATCTTTACTGAGGTCAACTCTTCAGACAGGAATGGACTGGATTTGGGGACACAAAGTGACTGTATCGTGTGTGTGCTTTATGATTCTATGCATCTATATGATGTCATCCTACTGGCCTCTGCCTAGAGGGGAGTGGAGAGGGTGGAGAGGAAGGGAAGGGAGGTTGTTAAGAGGACATTACATGTATAGAACAGAAAGGAAGAGTGTGCTGTCACCAGGCAAGGGGAGCAGAAGGAGTTACAGATAAGCAGGCATGGAAATTTAAACTGGATTGTAAACTTTCACTCAATCACAATAGAAAAAAAAAGGAAAGAAAGAAAAGAACTGATGGCATGGAAGGAAGAAGCTCGAGCTTCACTTAAGGCATTAATGAAAAACAAGACTCCAGAAATACCAACTGAGATTTTTCAACAAACAGATGCAACACTGGACACTCTCACTCGTCTATGTCAGTAAACTTGGAATACAGCTACCTGGCCAACCAGCTGAAAGAGATCCACATTCGTACCTCGTTTGAGGAAAAGTGATCCAAGAGAAAGCAGAAATTAGTTAATAATATCAATACAATCACACACACATAAAATTTTGTTAAACATAATTCAAAACTACTGAAGTAGCACATAGATAGTGAACTTCTAGAAATTCTAACTGGATTCAAAAGAGGATATAGAATAAGGGACAACATTGCTGAAGTGAGGTAGATCTTGGATGAAAGCAGAGAATACCAGAAAGATGTTTACCTGTGCTTTATTGACTATACAAAGATATTCAACTATGTGTATCATAACAAATTATGGCTAACTTTTCAAAGAATAAGGGTTCCAGAGCACTTAATTGTGTTCATGTGAAACACGTACATAGACCAACAGGCAGTCACTGGAGCAGAACAACAGGATACTGCACAGCTTAAAATCAGGAACCATGTGCCTCAAGGTTGTATACTTTCCCTCTACTAATTCAGTCTGTACATTGAGCAAATAATCTGAGAGGCTGGACTATATGAAGAAGCATAGGGGATCAGAATTGCAGGAAATCTCATTAACAGTCTGCAAATTGCTGATGACCATGTCTTGCTTGCTGAAAGTGAAGAAAACTTGAATCACTTACTGACAAAGATCAAAGACCACAACCTTCAGTTTGGTTTTGGATTACACCTCACCTCAACATAAGAAAACAAAAATCCTCACAATTGAATGGATAAGCAATACATGATGAATAGAGAAACTATTGGAGTTGCTAATGACTTCCTTTTAATTGGACCCACAATCAGTGCCTACAGAGCTAGCAGTCAAGAAATCAAATGACCTATTGTGTTGGGCAAATCCATGGCAAAAGACACCTCCAAAGTTTTAAAAAAAAGAACAAAAAAAAAGAGAAGACGTCACTTTGAGGACTAAGGTACATATGATCCAAACCATGGTGTTTTCAAAGTTCCTTTAGGTATGAGAAAGCTGGGCAATTGCTAAAGAAAACTCAAGATGAATTGATGTATTTTAATGATGATATTGGCAAAGAATGTTGAAGCATAGACAAACAAGTCTGTCTTAGAAGAAGCATAACCAGAGTGCTCCTTCGAAATGAGGATGGCAAGAAGTCATCACACACACTTGGACATGTTATCAGGAAGGACAATTCCTTCTGCTGTATTTAGAGTAGCTATGAGGTAGAATCAACTCAGTGACTCCTGAATTTCATTTTCTTAGTTTGATGCTTCGTAATTTGTCCTTCTCCTGCAAAACTCCTTTATTCAGTCAGGTTGTCATTGTTAGCTGCTGTCAAATTGTTTCTCACTTACAGTAACTCTACGTACCACAGACCGAAACACTGACCAGTCCTGTGCCATGCTCATAATCCTTATACTTGAGCCCATTGTTGCATCCACTGTGTCAATCAATCTTAACTGTACTTTACCAAACGTGATGTCCTTCAGGGACTGATTCTTCCTAATAACATGTCTGAAGTATGGCAAGATGTAGTTTTGCCATCCTTATATCTAAGAAACATTTTGAGAGCTGCTTGGCAGTCTATGGTGGATTAAATATTCTTAGCCAACACCACAATTCAAAGGAGGCAATTCATTTTTGATCAGCCTTATTCATTGTCCTGCTTTCACAAACAGAACATGCAGGTGAAAACACCATGGCTTGGGTCTTCATCATCAAAGTGACATCTTTGCTTTTCAACACTTTTGCAGCTGATTTGCCCAGTGCAATTATCTTTTGATTTTTTGACTGCAGCTTCCAAAGGTGTTGATTGTGGATCTAGGTACAATGAAATTCTGGACAACTTTAGTCTTATCTCCCTTTATTATAGTGTTGCTTTTTGGTCTATTTGTGAGAAGTTTTACTTTTATGTTAAAGTACAATCCATACAGAAAGCTATGGTCTTTGAACTTCATCAGTAAGTCCTTCAAGTTGTCTTTACTTTCAGCAAGCAAGGTTGTCTTATTTGCACATAGAAGATTGTTAATAAGTCTGCTAATAAGTCTGCCTCTAATCCTGATTCCCTGTTTTTTGTATAGTCCAGTTTCTTGAATTATTTGCTCTGCAGACAGATTGAACAGGTGTAGCAGTAGGATACAACTCCGACACACACCGTTCTTGACTTAACAACCTCGTTGTGTCCCTTGGCTCTGTCTGAACAACTTGATCTATCAACAGGCTCCTCACGAGCACAATTAAGTGTTCCATAATTCTCATCCTTCAAGATGTTATCCATAATTTGTTATGACTCACACAGTTAAATGCCTTTGCATAGTCAATAAAGCACAGATGACAATTCTTCTACTATGCTTTTAGCCAGGATCCATCTGACACCAGCAACGATATCCCTGGTTCCACATCTTCTGAATGCAGCTTGAATTTCTGGCAATTCCCTGTCAATATACTGCTGTAGCCAGATTTCATAAGCTCTTCAGCAAAATTTCACTTGCATGTGATGTCAATATTTTTGCAATAATTTCTGTACTCGGTTGAATCAACTTTCTTGTGAATAGTCATAAATATGGATCTCTTCCAGCCAGTCAGCCAGGTAGCTGCCTTCTAAATTTCTTGGCATAGCTGAATGAGTGCTTTCAGCACTGCACCTGTTTGTTGAAACATCTCAGTTGATATTCTCTCAATTCCTACAGCTTTGTTTTTCACCAATGCCTTCAGTACAACTTGGACTTCTTCCTTCAGTACCACGGATTCCCAATCATGTTACCTCTTGAAATGGTTGAACATTGACAATTTCCTTTTGGTATAATGACTCTGTATTTTTTTCATCTTCTTTTGATGCTTCCTGCTTCATTTGATACTTTGCTGATGGAATCCTTCACTATGGCAACTCAAGGCTTTAATTTTTTCTCCAGTTTCTTCAACTTGAAAACTGCCAGGCATGTTCTTCTTTTTTGGTTTTCCATCTCCAGCTCTTTGCACATATTGTTGTAATGCTTCACTTTGTCTTCTCAACTTGCTCTTTGAAACCTTTTGTTTGGTTATTTTAGTTTATCAATTCTTCCTTTTCCTTTAGCCACTCAATGTTTAAGAGCAAATTTCAGTCTCTTCTGACATTCATTTTGCTCTTTTCTTTCTTTGCTCTCTTTTTAATTTCCTCATGCTTTTTTCAAGTATGGTGTCTTTGATGTTATTTCACAATTTGTCTGGCCTTTGGTCATTAGTGCTCAAACCATCAAATCTATTACATTGGTCAAAAACTGTATTTGCAATGAAGAAGTTGTTGGCCTTGCAAAATTCTACCATGTAATCTTCAACCTCATTTCTGTCACCAAGGCCATAGTTTCCAACTACAGGTCTTTCTTCTTTGTTTCCAACTTTCTCATTCCAAACACTGATAGATATCAATGAGTCCTGATTGCATATTCAGTCAATTGCAGACTGCAGAAGCTGTTACAATTCTTTAGTTTCTTCATGTTTGACATTAGTGGTTGGAGATTTGAATAACAACCATGTTAACTGGTCTTCTCTGTAGGTATATGGATATTTTCCTGTCACTGACAGCCTTATATTTCATGATAGATCTTGAAATCATTTTTGTGATAATGAATGCAACACCTTTCCTCTTCAAGTTATCATTCTCAGCATAATAGACCATAGATTGAAAACAGCCAGTACCAGTCCATGTCAGCTCACTGATACCTAGGATATCATTTATGCTATCCATTTCATTTTTGACAGCTTCCAATGTTCCTAAATGCATTCTTCATCCATTCACCTTTCCAGCTGTTGATGGGTATTGGCAATTGTTCCTTTTTGAGTCATGCCACATAAATAAATGAAGGTCACAAAAGCTTGACCAACAACCACATGATTAAAGTTGATTGTACTTTGAGGAGGCAGTTCTTTCTCAGTCACATATTGAGTGCCTTCCAAATGGTGATTTAGTGGTTAAGTGCTACAGCTGCTAACCAAAAGATCAGCAGTTCAAATCCACCAGGTGCTCTTTGGAAACTCAATGGGGAAGTTCTACTCTGTCCTATAGGGTCGCTATGAGTCAGAATCATCTCAGTGGCACTGGGTTTGGCCTTTTGGATTTTCCATCCCGGGGTCTTCATCCCCCAGCACTGTATCAGAAAATGTTCTGCTGCTGTTCATAAGGCTCATACTGCACAATTCATTTCAGAAGTAGACTTGTGGGTCCTTCTTACTGTTTCTTAGTCTGGATGCTCAGCTTAAACCTGTTCACCATAAGTGATCTTGCTGGTATTTGTATACTGGTGGCATAGCTTCAAGATCACAGCAACTTACAAGTCTCCATAGTAACATAAACTGGCATGCTGGGTATAGTTATTACACAGGCCTATTTAAAAAAAGAAAAAGAAAGGAAAGGGGCAAGGACAGGAAAATGGAAGAGCACAGGAAAGCAGACCATGGGATATCCACATTTGAGAAGAGGGAAGTGTCGACATGTCATGGAGTTAGCAATCAATGTCACAAAACGTGTATTAACTATTTAATGAAAAACTAGTTTGCTCTGTTAAACTTCATCTAAAATACAGTAAAAAGAAAACAGTTGTAATAGTCATGTATATTTTATATAAAAAGAACTAGAAGAAAAGCACTACATTAAAATGTTGGCTGAGGACATCCTGACTACAACAAATTAAAAAAAATAATAATGCACAATAGAACAAACAGGTTGTAAATTTTTTCCTGTAACTTTTTTTTGAGTTTTGAAATATTTTTTCCAATTTAGTATGAAAAAGAAAGTTCTGCTTAACAATGTATGGAAATTCCTCATCAGCATACTTGTCTTAAGCATGAAGACTGAGTTTCATTCTCTAACGATACCAGATGGTGTACTATCCTGCTACATTAGCTCATGGTCTGAAGGGAATTATAACACGTGGCAGACACAGCAAAGAGATGAATTCCAAATCCTTAGAAAAGTTCTGAAAGATGACAGTAGTATTTTGGCAGAAAAAAAATACTCATGGTCTCGGCAGCGGTTTCTTAAGCTCAAATTTGTTCCACCCTTTTCTTCACCTACATTTTGAATTTTTTTGTTTCAAAATGATGGTTGTTGCAGTTTTCAGAAAAGAAGACAAAGAAAAGGCTTTTATCAGGCAATAAATATGTAAGGTCCACACTGCCTTATCTGTAACCCCACTTTTAGGGTCATGTAGGTTTATATTTGAATATCCTTGCTTCTATATACTTGAAAGACAAGGGAAGATAAGAAATTTGATCAACGCTAGCAGAAATGAGGGAAGACGGTAATCATTTGGTACCAAGTAGTTTTGGTCAAGAAGTGGGCAAATATTAGAAGTACTGAGATTCCTCAAAAGCTTAGAATAAGTAGTTGTGTGATAACTGATTTAACAGAATTACTAGTAACTCAGAATTTGATTACCCAAGGGCTGATGCTGCTGAAGCACATAAGTAATTTAATGATGAGTGTGAAGAGGTATGGATGATAACTACAGTTAACTTAGAACTGCTTGGTTAAAAATATATAACAAAATAAAATATATATTACATAAAAATATATTACAAAATAACTTCTGAGGGTTCTCACACCCACTTCTATCCCAGGAATAGTTCTCAGCCCATTAGTAAATATTTTACTAGATAGACCATATCCTAGCTTGCAGGACATTTTGAATATTCTCATTAAAATATAGATTTTTTTTTAACAATCTGTCTGTATTCACAGGTTATTTTTTATCTGGCTGTAAAGAGGACCAATTTTACAGTTATTTACCAAACATATTTATTTAGTATCTGCTCTAGGCTACAGAGTCAGAATCTACCCAGTGGCAGCAGTTTTCGGCATGGGTTAGAGGGCCCTCTGAGTGCTGCAAATGGCTAATGCACTTAGCTGGTAACCTGGTATCCAAATGTTGCAGGTCACAATCCACCCAGAGGCATCTAGAAAGAAAGGCCTGACAATCTCTTTCAAATCACTGAAAACCCTAAGAAGCACATTCTTTTCTGACTTTCACAAGGTCACTAAGGATCAGAATAAACTCATTGGCAACTGGCATTTTGTTTGTTTCCCCATAGGATGAGCTACAGAGTATATTCGGTCTTGAAAGAATGACTTCAAGACAATTATTGATACAATCACTGTTGCATTTTAAATATTTTTAATCCAGTATAAAACTTGGAAGATAAGAAAATTCATCTCCATGCAAAGGTAATCTGTGTTTATTTTTTGTAAGACAGAATAAAATCTAATTTCCTTCACTCTCTCTTCTAGTCATTGTCTTTCTTTTTTCATTTTTCAACAAATATGAAGTAAATACCATAAGCTAGGCACTTATGATACTTTCCCTGGGCTCTAGAGATTTGCGTGCAACTAACACAAGAAAGATAACTAGTAGCATGACACTTAGACTCTGATAAGGAACACAGAGGAATTTTGTAATTTCAATTTCAATAACTTGATGCTTGCACTGAGAAAGTACAATTGCTAAAATAATACTCCTTAGTGTGAACTGATTTCTCTTCTGTGCTTCAGGGAAATCTTCCTAGATGGGGCCAGGTGACACCTACTGACACCGAAAAATGAGTAGGATTCATCAGGTGACACACCTTGTGAGAAGAGGGTATGTAAACTGTATGTAAATGTTGCAAGCAAAACAAACTACCTAAAGTAGTTTGGAACGGTCAGGGGTGAAGACTGGAGTGCTGGGAACTTACATAGTAGACAGACTGAAATAAAAGCCTAGATGATTCTTCTCAAAAAGTAGACAAATGTAGGTAACAATTTACACTTTAGTTAGTGGTATGACCAGGTTTGTACTGCAGAACAATTTCTTAGGTAACAATACAGAAAATAACTTTAAAAAGAAAAGTTACTGGAAGCCAAGCTAAAAACTAGGCTTTCTAAATCCAGGTAAGAGATAGACTGAGACAGTGATGACCTCTTGGTTAGAGATGTGGATGGATTTGAAATGCTGAATTCAATTTTGGTCACATGGAATTTCAGTTGTCTGTGAGTCATCCAGAGCTTTTGCAGCCTGTTGATTTAGTGCTTAACTGCTAACCAAAAAGTAGGTAGTTCGAACTCACTCAACAGCTCTATGGGAGAAAGATCTGACAATCTGCTGCCATAAAGATGACAGCCTTGGAATCAGTTTGGGACAGTTCTACTCTTCCTATGGCATCACAATGAATCAGATTTGACCAGATGGCAATGAGCAAGACATCCAAGTGGATAACTATTATTGTTAGAAGTAGTAGTGTTTATTAGTAGTATTATAGGTGGCTGAATACATAGGCTTGGCACTTAGAAAAGAGCTCAGAGATAAAATCAATGTCTGGAATTTGTTTATTCATTTGTCTTACAAATACTTTTTGGGAGCATATTATATGAACTATTCTAGGTGGTACCATGACAATATAAGCCAAAACAAACTTCTCATCTTCTTATAATTCAGTGGGGGAAGCAATAACTGATAAATAAATAAAGTACATATACAGAGCCCCTGTAGTATAGTGGTTAAGAGCTTGGATGCTAACCAAAAGGTCAACAGTTTGAATCAGCTAGCTGTCCTTGGAAACTCTATGGGACCATTCGATTCTGCTTCATAGGTTCACTAGGTCGCTATAAGTTGGAATTAACTGGATGCCAACTTTTTAAAAAATACAATATGCATAATAAATCAGAAGATCATAAGTGATGAGAAGAAAAATAAAGCAGAAAAGAGAAAGTAGATTGTGTGTAATAGTGTACAGTTTTAAATGGACCATTCTTAGAAGAACTTCTTAGGTGCTCTGCCATCAATGTTCCACTCACAGTGAACATTGATCGAGCGACAGAGGAGACTAGCCCTATAGAGTTTTCTCAGTTACAATCATTATGGCATTAGATCAGTAGTTTTTTCTTTTGAGGAACCTCTGGGTGGATTTGAATCACTAATCTTTAGATTATCTACCAAGTGTTGAACTGTTACACCACAAGTGCTCTTTGATATGTGAGGAAAGACATGAGAAGATGAAGAATCAAACTACTCAGATGTTGAGAAGGAGTAGGCCAAGGAGAGATATGAATAAGTTGAAAACTCCAAGCAAGAATACATCCAGACTGCAAACCAATATATGAACATGTTGGTAGTTAAAGCTGTAGGAGGAAGAAGGAAACATACACGGGAAAAAAAAAATCCTACAGAGGGAGGTTAGAATGAAGGATGTCTAGCTTACTCCCCAAATAGCAATTTAGATAAAACTCTTTCTCAAAAGTATTACAAAATTTCCTGTCTCCTTTAATATAGTATATAATACCACTGTTACTAATAAGTATTATTAAGAGTACTCTGGATTAGGATACATTCAGGACTCAGTAGATGCTATAGAAGTCGTCTATAATAGATGTCTTTGAAGCTCTGGTAGCATAATGGTTAAGCACTACATCTGCTAACCAAAAGGCTGGCAGTTCCCATCTGCCAGGCACTCCTTGGAAACTCTATAGAGCATTTTACTCTGACCTATAAGCTCACTATGAGTAGGAATTGACTCAACAGCAGTGGCAAAAAAAAAATATGGTACAGATGTCTTGGCTCCAACTTTGAATGCTTTGAAGATACTAGGTTTACGATACAGAAATCAGGGAAAAACCAACTAGCCATTCATTTTCCTTTTAGAGTGTTTCTGTTTATTCTTTTTTCATATTTTGTGTCTTTAAAACAAATTTTTAAAACACCTCTAGGCAGACATCTTGAAGGTAACTCTGTTTCTTATCAAGAAGAAGGAAGAAGTGTTATGAAAGCTATTTGGCTCTCAGAATTGCCACTGCCCAATTTCACATTCAGAAGACTATTCTGGATGATTGAGAAAACTAGAAATGGTATCATGTTCCATTTTTTTCCAGATAGTGCAAAGGAGGGTGAAAACTAGTGAGACTGTTATAAAGCAGGCCAAGATTGGATCTAGATGAAATAGGATGAATAAGAAGACACTCAATACAGATTGAATTGTGTTCCCCCCAAATGTGTATCAACTTGACTAAGCCATGATTGCCAGTATGTGCAGTCATTCTCCATTATACGATCTCATGTGATTATCCAAGGTGTTGTAAAACCTAACCTTTCTGACTTTAGTGAGGCAAGATTAAGGCAGTTGTGTTAATGAGGCAGGACTCAGTCCACAAGATTAAGTTGTATCTTGAATCATTCTTTTTAGACATAAAAGAGAGAATTGAGGAGAGAGGATGGTAACCTGCCACTAAGAAAACAGAGCCGAGAGAGAAATGCCTCCTTTGGATCTGAGATTACTACACTGAGATGCTCCTACACCAGGGAAAGATTCATGACAAGCACCTTCCCCCAGGACCAACAGAAGAAAGCTATTCCCTAGAGTGGGCACCCTGCATTTGGATGTCTACCCTCCTAAACTGTAAGAGAATAAATTTTCCTTTGTTAAGCCAACCACTTGTGGTATTTCTATTACAGCAGCACTAGATAACTTAGACATCTTTTCTGCATTGAGATTCATAGTAAAGAACAATAGATATAATCTTAGACATCACTTCCACTGCAAAATCCATCATGACCCTAAAAGAGCAGGTCACATATCCTGTACATATTTCCATATCTCTTTTAAGATAGCATTTACAATTCAGAGTTGAAATTATATCTTTACTTGTCAGTCTCCCAGACAAGACTACAGACTTACAAAAAGCATGAAAAATGAAGAAGCGTTAAAAAACATGTGGGACTTCATTAAGAGGAATAATTTACATTTCTTTGAAGTTCCTGAACAAGGGGGGATTTCTGACAATATAGAGAGCATTGTTGTAGAGACATTGACAGAAAACTTTCCTGAGATCATGAGCAAAAAAGAACATAGGGATCCAAGATGTTTATCAAACATCACAAAAGCTAGACCCAAAAGAAAGTTGCCAAGGCATATTATAATCAAGTTTAATAAGCTAAAACATAAACAGATGCTGCTGAAGGCAGCAAGGCTCAAAGCAAAACTAATACTCCGAGGGAAACCCTGCAGGCTTTTGTCCGACTTTTCTGCAGAAACAATGCTGGCTAGAAAACAGTGGGCAGACACATTCAAATCCCTGAATGAGAAAAACTTCCATCCTAGAATTATTTATCTTGAAAAATTGTCTATCAAATGTAATGCTGAAATTAAGACTTTTGAAGATAAAGAGAAATTTAGAGACCTCAAAAAAACTAAACCAAAATTACATGAAATATTGAAAGAAGCTTTTCCCTAAGTGTATGTTTTAGGTGACAATTCAGTACACTTCATCCAAAATTCTAATCAGTTAAGGAAGTCATAAAATTTCGTCCAAGCTACAGTATTTCCTTACACAGGGAATCTGTGATCATATCATGACAACTATAATATCATCACATTAACAGAGGGATACACTACAGTAGTTATAGTTGTTTTAGATGCAGAGAAAGTTTCAGAGTTATGAAGTAGTTAACATTGGGTTTAATCTTAGTATGTTAAGGGGGATAATACATGTAGCCATAAGGCAGGTTAAAAATGCATTGTATCAAAATAAGAAATGAAATACAGGAGTCTCAATGAACGCAAATGCAATACTGAAACAACAACCCATAAAAAGAGTGCCCTAGAACAGAACATTAAGAGCAATACAGAAAACATCAACATAAATGTAATTACATCAAAATGATGGCACTAAGCACATACCTATCAATAATTACATTGAATGTAAATGGACTAAACACTCCAGTAAAGATACAGCGAGTGACGTCCTGGATCAAAAGACATGACCCATCTATATGTTGCTTACAAGAAACACACCTTAAACATAAAGATATGAACAAATTGAAAATTAAAGGTTGGAATAATATATGTCAAGCTAACAATACCCAAAAAGAGCAGGTATGGCAATACTAATCTCAGATAAAATAGATTTTAATGTAAAATCCACCATTGTTGACAAGGATGGTCACTATTTATTGCTGAAGGGTTCAGTACTCAAGCAGGATTTAACAATATTAAATATTTATGCACCCAATACCAGAGCCCCTAAATACACTGAACAAATACTAACAACTATGAAAATCAACACAGATCATTCCACAATAATAGTTGGAGACTTCAACACTCTCCTTTCAGTTACAGATAGATCATCCAGAAAAAAGATCAGTAAAGATGCAGAAGATCTTATTCCCACAGTCAACCAACTTGACCTTATCCACATATACAGATCTTTTCATCCATCAGCAGAAAAGTACACCTTCTTCTCTAAAGCACATGGAACATTTTCCAGAATAGACCATGTATTAGGTCATAAAGCAATTCTCTATAAAACCCAAGCCACTGATTTACTGCAAAGTATCTTCTCAGACCATAGAGCTATAAAAGTTGAAATCAATAACAGAAAATTCATAGGTAGAAATTCAAACTTATGGAAACTGAACAACACTTTGCTCAAAAAGCCTTGGCTTATAGAAGATATTAAGGACAAAGTGAAGAAATTTAGGGATTCAAGTGAGAATGAAACACATCCTATCAGAATTTATGGGATACAGCAAAAGCAGTGCTCAGAGGTCAGTTTATCTCTATAACTGCACACATCCAGAAAGAAGAAAGGGCCCAAATTAAAGAATTAACCTTACAGTTTGAACAAGTAGAAAGAGAGCAACAGAAGAACCCCCCCCCCCCGGCACCAGAAAAAAACAGATTATAAGGATTAGAGCAGAACTAAATGAATTAGAGAGTAGAAAAACAAATGAAAAAAATTTACAAAACCAAAAGCTGGTTCTTTGAAAAGATCAACTAAAATGATAAACCATTTGGCTAAGCTTACAAAAGAAAAACAGCAGAAAGTACAAATAACTCAGTTAAGAAAGGAGATGGGAGATGTTACAACAGACCCAGCTGAAGTTAAAAATATCGTAACAGAATACTATGAAAGACTGTAACAGATTTGAAAACCTAGGGGAAATGGATGAATTTCTAGATTCACATGTTCCCAAGATTATCACAAGGAGAAGTAGATCATCTTAATAAATCTATTACAAAATAAGAGATTGAAAAAGTCATCAAAAATCTACCAACCAAAAAAAGTCCTGGCCCACATGGCTTCACTGCAGAATTATGTCAAACTTTCAGAGAAGAGTTAACTCCAACACTATTGAGGCTATTTCACAACACAGAAAGGGATGGAATACTCCCAAATTCATTCTATGAAGCCAGCATAAGCCTGATACCAAAGCCAAGGAAAGATCCCACAAAAAAAGAAAATTACAGACCAGTATCATTCATGAACCTAGATTCAAAAATCTTCAACAAAATTCTAGCCAATAGAATTCAACAGCATATTAAAAAAATCATTCAACATGATCAAGTTGGTTTCATTCCAGGGACGCAAGGCTGGTTTCAACACCAGAAAAACAGTTAATGTAATCAACCACATTAATAACTCAAAAGGTAAGAATCACCTGATTTTGTCAATTGATGCAGAAAAGCCACTTGACAAAGTTCAACACCTATTCATGCTTAAAACTCCTAGAAAAATAGGAATAGAGGGGAAATTCCTCAACTCAGTCAGTAGCTTCTATGCAAAGCCAACTGCTTTCATCACCCTGAATGGTGAAAGACTGAAACAATTCCCTCCAAGAACAGGAACTAGACAAGGATGCCCACTCTCACCACCTCTTTTCAACATTGTGCTAGAAGTTCTAGCCAGAGCAATTAGACAAGACAAAGAAATAAAGAGTATCCATATTGTCAATGAAGAGGTAAAAATCTCCCTCTTTGCAGATGATATGATTTTTTTATACACCGAATCGAAAGGAATCCATAAGTAAACTATTGTAACTAATAGAGGAGTTCAGCAAAGTATCAGGATGCAAGATAAACACGAGTATATCAGTAGGATTCCTTTATACCAACAACGAGATTATTAAGAAGAAATCACCAAGTCAATTCCACTTACTATAGCCCCCAAGAAGATAAAATACCTAGGAATAAATCTAACTAGAGAAATGAGAGATCTTTACAAAGAGAACTACAAGACCTTACTACAAGAAACTAAGTGAGACTTACATAAACGGAGTAATCTACCCTGCTCATGGATAGGAAGACTCAACATTGTGAAAATATCTATTTTGCCCAAAGCAATCTATTTATATAATGCAATCCCAATACAAATTCCAGTGACATTTTTTAATGAGATGGAGAAACAAATCTCCAATTTTGTTTGGAAAGGGAAGAAATCTCACATAAGCAAAGCCTTACTGAAGAAGAAGAACACACTGGGAGGCCTCTCACTACCTGATTTTAGAACCTATTACACTGCCACAGTTGTCAAAACAGGCTGGTACTGGTACAAAAAGAGACAAGATCAATGGAACAGAGTAGAGACCCCAGAGATGACACCATCTGCCTATGAACAGCTGATATTTGACAAAGGCCCCAAGATTTTAAACTGGGGTAAGAATCATCTCTTTAACAAATGGTGCTGGCAGAATCGGATATCCATCTGAAAAAATTGAAACAAGACCCATATCTCACACCTTATACAAAAACTAGCTCAAATTGGATAAAAGACCGAAATATAAAATCTAAAATGATAAAGCTCATCCAAGATAAAATAGGATCAACAATGGAAGTTTTAATACGCAGTGTAGATAGACTTCAAAATCTGACAAAGCACAGTCAACAGAAAATAGATAAATGGGAATTACTAAGAATCAAACACTTTTGCTCATCCAAAGAGTTTATCAAAATAATTAAAAGACCACCTACAGAATGGGAAAAAAAATATTTGGCAACTCAACATCGGACCAACATCTGATCTCCATAGTCTCTAAGCTGTTACAAAATATCAACAAGAAAAGGATAAATAATCTAATTAAGCGATGGGTGAAAGAGATGGACAGACATTTCTCTAAAGAGGATATCCAGGCAGCTGAATGACACATGCAGAATTGCTCATCATCATTAGCTATTAAAGAAATTCATATCAAAACTACAATGAGACATTATCTCATCCCAACAAGGTTAGCAATGATACACAAAACACAAAACAACAAATGCTGGAGAGGCTGTGGAGAAATTGGAACTCTCCCACACTGCTGGTGGGACTGCAAAATGGTACAATCTCTTTGCAGTCTGGCGCTTCCTTAAAAAGCTGGAGATAGATATACCATTTGATCCTGTAATTTCACTACTTGGAATTTATCCTTCAAAAACAAAGGTTGTCACATGAACATATGCATGCATGTTTGTTGCAGCACAGTGCACAGTAGCAAAATGTTGGACTCAACCCAGGTGCCCATCAACAGATGAATGGGTAAGCAAACTACGGTACATATACTCAATGGAACACTATGCTATGATAAAAAACAACAACAATTTTAGAAAACATCTCATAACATGGTCTCATTTGTAAGAGATCATGCTGACTGAAATCATCAGTGTCAGTAGGACAGATTTTGTATGAGACCCCTGTTATAAGGACTTAACAAGAGAATTATCCATAGAAGAAGATGGCCGTATTGGCTACACGGGTGGGTGGGGGCTGAGGGTTTATTATAGATGAGATAACTGACAGATGTTAGAAATTTATTCTTTTATTGTAATTAATAAAAAATAAAAAAAGTTATTTAAAAAAAGCATGGCTCTTGTCTATTTCATGACTAAAATTTTTGCCTAACATGATGCTTCTTACATAACAGACATTCACTAAGTATATGTCTAATATATAAATTCAGCAGATGTATTGTCCTGCTAGAATAGGTTATACCCTCTGTCATGGACTGAAATGTGTCCCCCCCAAATGTGTTTAGTAATTTGGCTGGGCCATGATTCCCAGCACTGTACAGTTGATCTCCATTTTGTGATTTTTACTATGCTGTGAATCCTAATCCCTGGGGTTAATAGAATCCTGCCTGGGGTTAATAGAGTGGATTATGTAAAGGAGGATTAGGGTGGGACTGTAACACTCTTCCTAAAGTCACCTCACTGCCCAGTGTAAAAGGAGTTTCCCTGTACTGTGGCTTACACCAGCTTTTATACTTTTATCTTATGAGAGGTGAAAGGGAAGCAAGCAGAGATGGGTGACTTCATACCATCAAGACAGCAACACCAGGAGTAGAGCACGGCCTTTAGACTGAGGTTCCTGTGCAGGGTGCTACCTGACCGAAGACTGGTGATGCAACACAAGGACCTTCCTCCAAAGCCGACAAAGAGGAAAAGCCTTCCTCTGAAGCAGATGCCCTGTATCTGGACCTGTAGCCTACTGGACTGTGTAAGAATAAATTTTTCTTTGTTAAAGGCATCCACTTGTGACATTTCTGTTACAGTGGTACCAGACAACCAAGACATCCTTCTACTGTTTTTTGTTTGTTTGGATGTTTGTTTATTTTACAACAGCTACTGCTGTGCAGCCATACTTGCTTTCATTTAATTCTTCTCTAATCAATATTTTATAAATGCTTTTATATTTATCCTGTACACAATTGTTGTGTGTTGACATACATCCCCTATCACAATATTCTAATATTTTCCTTTGAATTCTAGTTCTGTCTGCCACAAGTAGCTTTGTGTTACTTGCAAATTTGATAAAAAATTTCTGCTATGTCCATTAATCGTCATTCTATAAGATTATTAATTCAACCAGTTTCAAACCTCCTATTTCAGTATCTTCCCATCAACTTAATCAACAAAGAGTATGAAAGACACAAATGTGAACTTAGTCATATAAGGTAGAATCTGAGTATTTTTAATTAGTCCCCAAATGCAGGATTGTCCAATTCCAAGGAAGTAATTTTGAGATTTATGCTTTCCCATTTTAAAATGCATTCATTATCCTTTACACAAATAATGACTGTATTATTGTCAACAGTTCTACATGCCAGAATGAAGCATTTGATTAGAAATGCCAGAAGACAGAAAGTCATGCAGACAAAAGCTCAAGCCTTCTGTATAGAACAACATGAATCAAACACAATTGCTTTGTCTGAAAAATAAAACAATGTGACAGCAGATGAGTAAATATGGCTGTCAGCTCAATGCAGCGGTCAGAAATAGACTACCACCCCAGCAGTGAATTATGGAGATTTGCAAGAATTGATGCTTTTGAATTATCCTGCTGACAAAGGTATTGAATATACCACGGACTGCCACAGGCGTGAACAAATCTGTCTTGAAAGAAGTATAGCCAGAACAGTCCTTAGAATCAAAGGATTTCAAGACTACATCTCACATAGTTTAGGCACGTTATCAAGACAGATCAGCCCTCGGAGAAGAACATGAAGCTTGGTAAAGCAGAGGGTCGCTGAAAAAGAGGAAGTCTCTCACCAAGAGATGGGCTGGCAGAGAGGCTGCGGTAATGGTCTCAGATATAACGGTGATCCTGAGGATGACACAGAACTCAGTGCTTTGTTCTGTTGCACACAGTGACTGTGAGTTGGAACCGACTCTACTGCACCCAGCAGCGGTAATGACAATGTTTACTGAGTAAGTCTTACATCTTTTGGTGTGAATTTCTTTGGTCTCTTGGTATAAGAAGGATTACGACTGCATTGAGAAAGTAAGCTTGCAGCTTCTATTTATGAGATTATTTCATGGAACCGTGAGATATGGAAGAAAAATTAATGTCACCATTAATGAGATTCTGTAGGCTTATTGGTTCACTTTGAAACTTCTTATGCAAAATCTATTGATTCATTAACCCTAAAAGCTCAAACATAATAAAGAGCAACGATAAAGTATTAAGCTAAGGTGCATATAAACTCCTATTTTAAAATGTTCACAGAATTTTTTTTAGCATGACTGGTATACAATACATGAAAAACACGTATCACCTCCAGAAAAACAGGAAAATCACCCAAATACTCTCTCATTTGGTAGTTCAATAGCTAAGGAAACAATGTGTAAATAAAAAATAAATAAAGAGAAAAGTTTGGTTCTGCAGATGGTGCCCGGCCACCACCAGTGATAGCCACGATGGAGCTCACAGAGAGGAGCCTCACTGGCAACACAAGAATAAAAAGAGGTGCATCATGAGATCTCCACTAAAAGACCTCAATTGATGGTCCAGCAGTTTTGGGGTTCCTCTGAGAGCATGGCCCCCGGCCCTGATGCTGCCCTTTCCCATAAATTATAACAAAGGTCCACTCTTTGGACAGGAATGGATTGGACTTGGCAATGCAGAGTGACCATATATTGGAAGCACTTTATGGTTCTATACATCTATAGGATATCATCTTGCTGACCTCTGGCTGGAGGAAGGGGAGTGGACGGAGAGGAAGGGAAAGGAGGCTGCTGGGAGGATGAGACAGGTATGGAGCAGAGAGGAATAGTGTGCAGTCACCGGTCAGGGAGAGCAGTGGAAGCTGCATATAGGTGGGCATGTAAATTTATACGTAAATGTGCATTTTCACTCAGTCATGTTAAATAAAAATTAAAAAATTAAAAATAAAAAATAAAAAAAAAAGTTTGGTTCTGTTACTCTGTGTTTTAAAATAATATGTTCTAGGGAAACATATTTTAAGCCCACTGAACAGACTGTTTCTGTGGATATTGTTTGGAAAACAGAAATTTGTGTCTATACGTAAAATGTATTATAAAAGGGAGATGAAACTTTAAGAAAATAATTAAAACTTTTTCATTGGGAAAAAAGACAACTGTATGATCTTTTAAAAAATCAAACTTCAATAAACCATTGTCAAACTATATTTAGCCTCATTGTTTCATACATGAAGAATTAATGGTCAAATAATTTGTTAAAGATTAAACAGAGTATAGCTATTTTAAGCATTGGGGTTATGCATTATTTTTCTGATGGAACCCAGACAAATTTAGTGTGGTGCCTTGCACACAACAGTCAGTTCAATAGCGTAATTAGTTAGTTAAAAAAAAACTACTTGGACTCTCAAGCAGACAAAACTATCTACCTAGACTATCACCCATCTGTCAGTTTGTTATGCTGTGGTGTCTTGCATGTTGCTATGATTCTGGAAGGTATCTTAGCCATCTAATGCTGCCATAATGGAAGTTTCACAAGTGAATAACTTTAACAAAGAAGAATTTATTTTGTCACAATCCAGTAAACTGCAGGTTCAAATTCAGATCATCAGTTCCAGGGATATGCTTTCTCTGTTGGCTCTGGAGGGATGTCTTTGTTGTCCATATTCTTCTGGACTGGAAACTTCTGAGTCACAGGGACCCCAGTCCTTTCCAAAGGATGTACGCAGCTCCTGGCACTGCTTCTTGGTAACATGAGGTCCCCAATTGGCTGTTTGCCTCTCCTTCCTTATATTTCAAGAGGCTGGCCCAAGAATGCAACAAAATCCCACACACAGCCCTGCTCACTGCCTCACTGCCCTGCCACCCATGCTGTCTCATTAACATCACAGAAGCAGGGATTACAACATACAGAAATATCATACAATACCGGGAATCATGGTCCAGCCAAATTTCTACACACAGTTTTGGGGGAAGACAATTCAGTCCATGATAGCATCTCACAAGTATTTCAAATACCACGAGGGTCATCCATGAAGACCAGGTTTCGGAAGAGCTTCTAGATTACAAAGGTAGGTCTGTTGCTCTACTTCTAAAAACTAACCAGTGAAAACCCTGTGGATCAAAACAGAATCTTGCCAGATAACAGTTACTGAAAATGCACCCTGTAGGCTGGAAGGCCCTCAGAATGTAAAACGTCCACGACAATGGAATCAGCATGCCAGTGACTGTGAAGATGCCACAAGACTAAACAATGTGCACTTTGATGTACGTGAGGTCACCATGTGTTAGAGTCCACTTGCTGACAGGGGACAACATCCACCTAGAGGAATCTACACGAATTTTAATTTGAAGGCAACATGTACAAGTGGATAAAGTCATTGAAAATGCAAATCTATATAGTGAGGGCAGTTGTCACATCTATCAACTGATGAAAGTAAAATATAAAATAAAATAAACATTGGAATTTGGTTAGCTATTCTGATTTATTTAACTGTTAAGAATCCACAATGTCCCCAGTTACCTCTATGCTATTCTTCAGCTCTGTCGTGGCACTGCATAAATATATACATCAAAATAAAAAATGGGTTTTGGAGCATAATATTTCATATGAAGCAACTGAAATCAAGCTCACTTTGAAATCAGTGATAAGAGAGAAAGAGAAGGCCAAGCTGAGAAGTGCTGCAAAGTCTAGGGAATAATGTTGTAAAGAAAACCCTATGATTCTTTTGGAAAGATTTGCTTAAGTGTCATTTGGGGACAGCTCCCTGCCACATATGTAAGTTCTGTTAGAAACTAGTCATTGTGCACTGTCACGACGGGATCATTTTGTGCCATTCACAGCTTGGACAGGCCTTGAGGGAAGGGAAAGCCTAATTTTTTTCCCCTCCTTTCTGGTTTTGCTTGGCTAATCCAAGTTTAATACCGACTATAGCAAAACTTGGATTGTCCTCAACAGTGTCTGAGAAGAAGGAAAATGGGATTTAAAAATACAATTTAATAGAAGAATGCAATTCTACTCATACTGATCTCTACATTCCAATGTACAGTCACACCATCTCCATGTAAAACTATAGATGTAAAAGACACTTTTAAGGAGGGTTTTCTTCCCCCCTCCATCTTACGGAGACAACAGGGAGAATGCATCTTTGACCATATGTTTTCAGTTTTCAAAGAACATTTTGAATTTGCTCTGTGGTCTGCGGGACTGCCTTTAAAACTCACTTTACAAGACATGTAAGAAAACCAGAATCCTTATCTTAGATTTACATTGGGTTTGTTTGTTTGATGCAATAGCGTGTGACTTGTTTATTCACCAGAAATTTTAACAAATTGTTTTTGGTTGTTAAAATAATAATAAGCCTATCCTCAGTGACCCACCACTGGAAACTTTCAAAATAACGTCTCCAACAAGTAATGCTTTGAGGAAAAAGCATAACTAAATATAATTACCCAACATTTCATTGAAGAGGAAGCTATTCATTTGAATATAGACTCCAATATATTTATTAGAAATATTTTTATAAAAAGAGGGAAAAAAGAAAAAGCATTTATAGCTACTAAATGCTGTATAATATATGGTGATTAAAAGTCTTCTTGGAATCAGAACCTTGACTCTGCCATTATTAACTATGCCATCTTAGGCCAGTCAGTTTGCTCTTTTGAAAAACATGTATAAAAGTTTTATGTGTTTGTAGGGCTGTGGTGCAGATTAGATTAATTTATATATACAAGGAAACCCTGGTGGTGTAGTGGTTAAGTGCTACAGCTGCTAATCAAAAGGCCAGCCATTCAAATCTGCCAGGCATTCCTTGGAAACTGCTGGGCAGTTCTATTCTGTCTATAGGGTTGCCATGAATCAGAATCAACTCAATGGCCGTGTATACAGAAATTAATCTAATCAGAGGTAAATCACCAGAGCTTTATACCAAGGGGAAACCCTGGTGGTGTAGCAGCTAAGTGCTGCAGCTGCGAACCAAAAGGGCTTTAAATCCAACCAAAATTTCAAATCCACCAGGTGCTCCTTAGAAACTCAATAGGGCAGTTCTGCTCTGTCTTATCAGGTTGCTGTAAGATGGAATCAACTTGACAGCAGTGACTTTGGTTTTTTGGTTTTATACCAAGGCACCTACGGATGGACTCTGAAGTCCAACCTTTTTGTTAGTGCCTGAGTGCATATATATATGTGCATAAACACACACACACACACACACACACACACACACTTACATGTATTTTGTTAGTAGTTGGTATATATGTATTTTTCTGTTGATAGCAGATATATATACATTTATGTATCTAGAATAGGCTGTTCACAGTAAGCATTACATAAGAATTGTTATTATTATTATCATCATTATCATTATTGGCTTGGCATATTATCATTACTAAAGGCTTTATTTATTGTTTTAATTATATAATAACAAACAAGTTATTTTTCTGTGACAGTAATTCGTTTATACTAATAAAATCAAAACATGTAATCCATTCCATAATTCATTCATTAAACAGACATTTACTAAGCGTATCTTGCATGTTGGGAACTGCATCAAGCATTAACATGGTTAATATTTTTCAGATTTTCTTTTCAGATAATTGGATTACTCTCTTCAAAACATTTTAGGGATAGCTGCTTAAACTTCACAGTAAGAACAATTTCTTAGAATATTTCATAGGGTCCCTCTCTTCATCAAACTATTCCTTTTTCTTCTATGCAAACTAATATTTACAGGCCAAGCTCTTTCTTAGAATCCATTAAAAAATAAATTATCTCTTAGATAGTGATCCAAAATAAACAGTTCAAATAAGATATGTTTTGGGAAAATGTTAATAAACTTGCCTCTGGCAAATTATTTGAGTTTCCCTGTACTTCTTTCACTTGGCAGGAATTTTATTTTGATATTAAAACAGGAAGAATGAAGAAAAGTGTCATAAGACTTTATAGATGGACACTTTTATTCTAAAGTAATGATTTTTTAATAAATCTACTCTTCAAGATGAGAATTGGGAGACCTTTAATTTCAATGCAAATTATGTAAATTGGACTGGAAAAAAATTAAATCACCAGAAAACTTTGAATCATTGGTATTGGAGTAGATTCTCAGAATCCCACCAGTCAAGAGGTACTTACTAAGATCCTGCTGTTTTAGACAGCATGCTAGATACTTGATACCCACTGCCATTGAGTCGACTCGAACTCACAGAAAACCTATAAGACACAGTGGAATGGCCCCATAGAGTTTACAAGGAGTTCCTGAGGGATTCTAACTGCTAGCCTTTTCCTTAGGAGTCGTGGCACGTAACCAATATGCCATCAAATAAAAAAAAAGTCCAAACCAAACCCAGTGCCGTCAAGTTGATGCTGACTCATAGAGACCCTATATGACAGAGTAGAACTGCCCCATAGGTTTTCCAAGGATTGTCTGGTGGACTTGAACTGCCATCCTTTTGGTTAATAACCATAACACTTATGCCACCAGATACTAAATACTAATTGTTCTTGAGTTGCTCCCAACTTGAAGTGACTGCATATGTGTTGGAGTAGAACTGCTCTCTGTAGGGTTTTCAATGGCTGATTTTTCAAAAGTAAAGTCACCAAGCCTTTACATCAGGGCATTTCTGGGTAAACTCTAGCTTCCAGCCTTTCTATTAGTAAATGAGTCCATTAACCATTTGCACCACCAAAAAAGCACTCACCAAAACAAGTGCAGCTGTTTCCCCGTGGAGCTAACAGCATTTCAAGAA
Organism: Heterohyrax brucei; assembly: GCA_028571685.1. NCBI lineage: Eukaryota > Metazoa > Chordata > Mammalia > Hyracoidea > Procaviidae > Heterohyrax > Heterohyrax brucei. Next base: position 96,813,513 of record CM053146.1, read on the forward strand.
ATATTAAATAATAACTGTAAGTGGTCAAGTAAATTGTAGCAAATAAATAAATAAATACCTGAAATACAGCTAAGCCCTCTGGAATATGGGCATATAATATAATATAGTACATGTTTTGGCATTCTTCAATATTTTAAAATTCTATGTCAATGATCTCCTAACCCTTAGCACTTGATGTTCATTTGTCCAAAGGTTTAAACTGCTGACAAAAGCTAATGGAAGTGTAATAAAACCTCTGAGATCTGAAAATCAACAAGACTGCATTTTTTTTCCAAATCTGGAATGTTTTCCATCTTTGGCAAGATGCAGTCTTATCATTTCTCTATTGCTTGTTTTGGTGGAAAGTAGGTGAGTTTTCTTTCTCTGACAGGTTTCTGCTTTACGTACCAAAAAACCCACCACCATTGAGGTGATTCTGACTCGTAGTGACCAATGTTCCAGTTTTAACAGGTTTTGTGTATTGCCTTTATATGTTTTAGCCAAGGAGAAGAAATCTTATGACTATGATGCTAGGAATAAGAAGAAAAGCTAACACAATCGTAGGTAAACATAGGTGCCTGAGGTGTTGGTTGGTTACCCCTTTCAGGAGCAAAGGTATACATGTTGTTGTTAGCTACTACTGAGTCAGTTCTGACTCACAGCAACCCTGTGTGCAACAGAACAAAACACCATCCAGCCCTGTGCCAACCTCATGTTCCCTATAATCCCTGAGCCCATTGTTGCAGCCACTGTATCAACCCATCTCACTGAGGGTCTTCTTCTCTTCACCGATTCTCCAATTTACTGAGCACAATCTCCTTCTCCAAGGACTGGTACTTCCTGATAACATGCCCAAGGTATGTGAGACAAAGCCTCATCATCCTTGTTTCTAAAGAGCGTTCTGTCTGTGTTTCTTCCAGGAGATGTCTGTTCCTCCTTCTGGCAGTCCACAGCATATTCAGTACTTTCCACGAACACCACCACTCAAAGTCTAATGCTAACTGATATTCTTCTTCTGTCTTCTTTATTCATTGTCCAGCCATCTCATGCATGTATAGCAATTAAAAACATCATGGCTTGGGATCAGGTGCACTTTAGTCCTCCAAGGGACAGGTTCCCTTTTAACACTTGAAAGAGTTCTTTTGCAGATTTGCCCAAAGATTCGGGCAATCAAAGATATGTCAAACAATGTATTGTTTTAATTTCTTGACTTCTGCTTCTATGGCTACTGATTCTGGATCCAAGTGAGATGAAATTCTTGGCAACTTCAATATTTCCTCCATTTATCATGATGTTGCTTATTAGTCCACTTGTGAGGATTTTTGTTTTCCTTATGTTGTGGTAAAAGCCGCACACTGTTTTCCATGCCTCTTCTCAGCAGTTTAAGTCTTTGGAGAAATGGACATCAAGAGCTTAGTAAAGGTAAAGGAATCCTTGACACAGAATTTTAAAATATGGAAGGGTGACAAAATATGGACCATTTTATATTATACGCCATGTTCCGAAAGGGCATAACTTATTTTCTGGCAGTTGTTTATTTATTGAACGCATGATTTACTTAATCACTTACAATTATCATTTAATGTTTCTCCAAAGGCTGTAAATCCCACGGGGAGAAGCTGCTTTGGCGGTTGCTCTTTTGGTGATGCAAGAGGCCGCGGTGTTCCGGCTTCATCAGGAAGTGCTTCCGGTCCTCTTCACCAGGAAGTGCTTCTGGTCCTCTTCACCAGGAAGTGCTTCAGGTCCTCTTCACGGTCAGCAAGCAAAGCTGTCATTTGAGTAACTCTGGCTGGTAATGAGTCTTCCTCCATTCTTCATGTAATCAAAATTCTTGTATTATTTTCTTAGCATCCAGATTGAATAAATATAGTGAAAAGATATAACTCTGATGCACACTTCTTCTGACTTTAAAAAATGTAATATTCCCTTGTTGTACATAAACGACTGCTTCTTGATCTGTGTACAGGTCCTTCTTAATAGTTATATATAGCTAGGATTTATTTTTGTACCTCTGGGGTTCTCTGGAAAGCTACTGTCCCACTGACAGTACATGCTGCTGGCAGGCAGGGCCCTATATAACAGTTTGAAATGGAAAAAAAACAGGTATGTGCCACAAATGACTGTTTTTACAGTGTATTGTATCATGTGATAGTGAATTATTAATTTTTGGAAGAAAAACATGGGTTTTGAAAACTTTTTTTTTTTTTGGTACATATATGTACCCCTGAACTTTGGGGATAGAATTTGCATTCAGAAAGGGTCCAGACTTGCACCTCTGGACTCTGCAGGTATGATTTTTAGAATGAAGCATAAAAGAGAAACAATAATATCTAAAAAAACTTCAGACACACTCAATGATTCAGCATGCCCTCTATTACTGAAAATACAGAGTGTCAACAAAAAAAATAAAAGGAAAGCATATTGGGTCACAAAAGGGTTGACATTCCTGCTATCGTTCCCTCCAGCTCACTGTTCACCTTTTCTTCTTCTTAAGTGTTAGGAAGGATTTTACTAACTAGTGTGGCTACAGTCGTTAAAGATTTGGGGAAATTCCAAAATCCACAATCCCTAAGAATTTCCCTGGTTCCCCTACTTGGAGAAAAACTGCAAGCAGCTTACAGCACATCCAGTCAGAATCTTGACCTGGAAAACCATTGATGTAATTTTTCTACTTTTGTTTTAGGGAATCATCCAAAAGAAGTGTCCAGAGAACCAGATATAATTTTGAGCAGGGTTTGCTAACGTGGCTTCAACAAGGATTTTACTTCTCTGGTAATTTTGTAGTCTGCATCATTTTTTCCAGTAGTGTGTCATGCTGTCCCAACTGACTGTCTGGCCATATTTTGCTCTGCTGTTCACTGTAGAAAAAAAAAAATTGCAGATAAAAGGAAAGGACCTCGTTCAATCTTGCAAATCTCCCAAAATGAATCCCCTCTTCTTTTGTCCATCAAGTCTATATGATTTTAAAAGGCCTACCAGATCTAGAACATTTTTTGAGTGGGAAATAGTAACTTTTGGGGGTTCTCAAATAATTAGAGCCTCATTTTGATTGTTACTAACTGATAACTGGAAAAGTCTTGAGTTTCTTGTTTTGTTTGTTTTATAATTCCTTTCTAAAATGAAAGTGTATTGTTTATACCACTTGAAGTGAGAAATGGGTAGTGGTCAGGGAATTCTCACACAATTCTACCCACTTTGGTCATGTACTGTATCCAACTAGTAACCTTCAGATCTTGACTGACTCTTACTAGTCTGACTGATGTTTTGGGGAGTGACTGTTTCAGCTGAATACCAGGCAGCAATCAAGGATGATCCAACCCGGATGCTGAATCGAGGTCAATGTGGCTACCGACTTTCTAGCTGTCCTTTTCATTGGCCAGCAGGAAACGGATTCCAGTTCCCACCCTGGGGACCTCTTGTGAGTACTGTCACCTAATTTCTGTGTAATCCCTGGTATACTCAACTAAACAGACTGAAGTTTCTACAGTTCTCCAGGTAATTTACAATCAGTAAATTGAACAATATAAAACAAAGCATTCAATATTTGTCTGACATAGTTCCACATGAAGGATGTCTACGCTTGTGGGAGGTAAGGAAGCATCAGTATTTTGGCTTGATGTTTTGCATTATATTTTCCTTTCTAAAAATTTCAACTGCAAAGAAACTCATTCAAAACAAAACAAAATGAAAAAGAAAAAAAACAAAACAAACCACTGCAGTCAAGTTGGGTTTGACTCATGGCAACAGTCGTTATAGAACAGAGTAGACTTGAGCCTTAGGATTTCCAAGAAGTGGCCGGTGGAGTTGAAATGCCACTTTTGGGTTAACAGTTGTGCTCTAAACCACTGCACCACCAGGGCTCCTACACTGTCAGGGCCAGGGAAGTTGAACAAAACAGTTCAAGAACTCCTCCTTGATGTATATTTTATTCTCATGATACTAATTTATATGTCATTTTTTAATGTTTACTCCCCAAATAAAACAGATTAAAATGTGATGCATTTTAAATTTTGTAATTTCAATTTATTCTAAAATTAACTGCTTAACTTTTCTAGCATTCTCTTTTATAATCCTTGATAAATTACCTTTACTTTTCATTTTACAAATAGTTCCTTTCTTGTGATACTTATGATGAACAGCGCCTTTGCTTTCAATTTGTTAGCTAATCAGTTCTGTTGTTTTGTTTTCTATTTCAGAAAGAAATTCATATCATCTGGAAGTTTTTAATATCCATCTAAATCCAAAGATTTCCTGTTACCTTCCATTGTTAAGAGCAATGAAAACCCTGGGATTAATGAATTTATTGAAAAATACATGAGTTCTAAAGGACACAAACAAAATAGATTGTTTCATATCTATTTTGCTGGGTTAAAGATTTCATGTTTTAAATGATATACCATTTCTTTTTATAAAAGCTTTCCCTAACATATCTAACAGTTTAGGAAATCACAAAGACCCATAAGTCAAAGGAGATGAAGAATGTTAGGAAAAATATAGATGACAGAGCTTACAGGAGGAAGGGAATTATTTTATCAGAGCAAATCAGGGAGGTTTCAGAGACAAGGTGATCTTTGGATTAAGTCTTAAAATGTTAAGTAAGATTTGACCATACAAGAAAAAATTATTTCAGATACTAAGACAGCATAAACAAAGGCATGGAGACAAAAAAATACAGGGTAGGTACTGGAAAGATGGGCCATTCAGTTTGTCAGCAAGGTAGTTAGTGACTGAATGAGGCTGAATTGCCCATTAGGAATTGTCTCAAATAGTGTTAGGTTTCCAAAACTGGGGTGGAGGTGGAAATGGAGAGAGTGAATGGAATGAGAGAAGAGAAATAAAACAATCTTCATCTATTCAGTATTGTCATCTGGATACTACCACTTTGCATGGTATAATATTTGTGTGGAAACTTTCTATTTGAAGTGGTTTATTTTCACTAGCCAGATATTTGATTGAATCACTTCATGAAAGGTCTCTAACATCTGTAAAATGATGAAAGTTGAGGGCCAATTCTTGTTTTAGGTCCTGCATACTTTTAAGACATGTCTATATTGTTAAACACCAAATATATTAAGTGCTACCATTCTAATCCAGTCTTGTGTTTTTTTTTTTTCCACATTTATCAGCACACACTGTAAAAAAGAAGCCCTACTCGTGTACCAGTTAAGTGCCTACCTGATAACAGAAAATTCTATAGGGCAGTTCTACCCCATCACAGGGGGTCACTGTGAGTTAAAATCAATTTGCTGGCTCCAAACAACAACAACAACTCTGTTACAAGAGCCTACGTGCTGCTGTGCTTGACTTAAAAGGTGGGGGCTGGTAGGGAATATCTTTAAAAGGTGTATACACCTAAACCAAACTCAATGCTGTCAAGTCAATTGTGATTCATGGTGACCCTTATAGGACACGGGAAACTGCCCCATAGTGTTTCCAAGGAGCACCTGGTGGATTCAAACTGCCAAACTTCAGGTTAGCAGATGTAGCTCTTAACCACTACACCACTGGGATTCCCTAGAAGGTATATAAGCAGGAATAAAATGAATACATAAATAAACTCAATGCAGAGCTACTAAAATGAGTATTTCTACCTGAAAACCAAGAGTCCAAAGGGCAACACTTAAATCCTTGAGGACAAAAAGAGCCCATTCACCGTTACATCCTTCAACAAGAACCTGATGTTGGTATTTTTCAATAGACCAATAACATATCTAAGCATAGAGCTTATTTAAACACCATGTAATAGATAGACAAAAGTAAAATCTTCAGACGCTAAGCAGAATGATTTTTAACATAAGCTGTGGTGCTAACCAGAGAATGGGTATCTGTGTGGAATACTAGTCGTGTTAAGTTTATCCACAGTCAAGCCACTTTTACTTCCCTCTATTTGTGGGAGAAGGATTGTGGAGGCTGTCAGTTTTTTTGTTTTAAAAAACTCAGTTGGATTTAAAAACCCTAAATTTGAGACTCCATTGAGTATCCCAACATAAAGAACATCCATAGTGATTAAAATTAACCTAAATTTGAAGTGTGCAAATTCAAGGGGCTTGGCTTCTGCCTGTCTAGGGTTGCTATCAATAAGGGGCCTTCTTTTCATCTTCAGACAGAGCTGGCCACGTTTGAGGAGCCACTGCAGCTGCGTTGGATACTGCTGAAAATTCCTAACTATGACTCAGATGACAAATTATATCTGATAGAGAGTTTAATGGGGCTTACAGAGTGGGAACTGCAAGCCTGAGAGTGATTAAGTTAACTGAAGACCCAACAGGGAACTCCTACAGGATGCTGTATCCCAGCCTCTGTATCAGGGCTTGCAGCAAAGTTTATAAACTATTCACGCTTTTTACAGATGAGTCACTGTGCTAGTGAACGAGCTGAATTCCAGTTTTCTATGAGTTTTTAAGTCTAATTACAAAACACAAATGAGGACAGCAAGTAAAATCGTCCCTGAAACATAAAAACCAAAAACCAAAAACCAAACCCCGCGCCGTTGAGTCGATCCTGACTCATACGCACCCTATAGGGCAGCGGAAAACTGTTCCATAAAGTTTCCAAGGAGTGCCTGGCACATTCAAACTGCTGATCTTCTGGTCACCGGACGCAACACTTATCCACTGTGCCTCAAGAGTTTCCCACTGCAGCGTAGGTATATAAAAACTCCATTCAGAAGGACATGTTTCCAGTACTCCAGAAACTGGCAATTCAAACAGATGCTGGTCAGTGGTTTCCTTCTCTTTGACTAGATAACCTACTAAGTAGGTAAGATTTCAAGTGACAGGTTTTATAACCACATTAAAGGAAACACATAGATTTTATCCATTTACATGGAGGCAAACTGATACAGCAAATATAAATTATCCTTCCATGTGTACTAAGGCAGTTTCCAGAAAACTGTACTTGCTCAAATTTCTGTGAACCTCGAAAAGTGTATGTATATGTACATATCTATCCATCTATATGTAGATATGTATGCATGCACAAACACGTAGGGAATTCTTTTCCACATGCTAAGATTTACCTCATCACTTAGTATAAACTGAGTATATATAGTAAGTTTTTACTAAAACTTTTAAAATTATAGCAACTCTGTAAATTATCCAGTGATCCATGATGAGCCAAAGATCGGAAGAATGGCGATTTTTTTAATTGGCCATGAATTCTACAATTGTATTCTTTCTCTGAATTCTTTTACAATTCCCCATTAGAACAAACACAGAATTTGCATTCACCCAATTCCTAAATTGCATAAAAATATCAGTATCGTAAGTGTTAAGAATCCCTGGTAGCACAGTGGTTAGGGGTTTAGTCACTAACTGAAAAGCAGGAGGGCCTAACCCATCAGCTGCTCCTTAAGAGAAAGTCTGCTTCCACAAGGTTCCAATACTGGAACCCCTAAGGGACAGTTCTACCCAGTTTTATAAGGTTGCTATGAATTGGAACTGACTTGACAGCAACGAATACCATAAGTAGTGACTAATTCAAGTGGAAAATATGGTAAAAAAAAAAAAAATTTGGAAAATGTATTACTTGGTTCCAATTCCAAAGGGGGACTTTGAGAGTGGTGCAACTGCTTTGAACTTTATGTTCTTGAGGTAATTTCCAGGTGAAAAAATACAGAGATCAAAAAAAAAAAATCAGAATCTCAAGTTTAACAGCAAAGTATACAAAAATAATACACAGAAATAGAGATATTTAGAGTCACTCTGAGGACAAAGATGGACCTAAGTCAAGCCATGACATTTTCATTGTCTCTTAAGCATGCCAAATCTGGATCACGAATGAAGAAGAACTGACACCTTTAAATCACAGTGTTGGTGAAGAACGCTGAATTTACGCCCAAGGACTGCCAGAAAAATGAACAGAAAGCTAGAGTGCTCCGTAAAAAAGAGGACCGTGGAACTTTGTGTCACATACTTGGGAAACATTATCAGGGGGACAAGTCCCTGGAGAAGGACATCATGCTGGATAAAGCAGAGGACCCTTGAAAAAGAAGACAGACATAGCGGCACCAACAATGGGCTCCAACACAGCCACAAGAGCGTGCAGTGTTGGGTCCCATTGTCCACAGGATTGCTACGAGTTGGAACTCAGAGGGCTGCACCTAACAACAGCGGTAGTGTTCCCAAACTCAGCATACCGTGTTCATTTCATTTGACTAAATGTCAAGGAAATTCAAGTCTTGTACAAAAGTAGAACTTCTTGCTTAACAAGACATGGTATCAATAAATATTCTGCTATAGGAACAAAAATAGACACTTTACTCCACTTCAGATATTAGGAGAAAATTGTAGAAAAGAGATCTGAACCGTTATTATAATCACTTAAATACTTGACTGCCCCATCCTACTGCTAATGCCACTTACCTCAGTCTTGGGATTATCCCACTGTTAAACCTAGCCAACTCTTTCAACTATAACATGGCATTATTTTAACCATATTTGTGGCTTTAATCCACTCATAATGGTGTTTGTTCAAATATCTTTAAAGTGGACACAATATTCCAGGTATGGTTTCACCCATGTAAGCTCAGTGAACTTGATTCTCCCCTGAGCATTACCAAAGAAGATCCACAAAGTATTTACAGTTGTAAGATATCCTAATTTAGGTCACATTTCTGCTACAGATTCAATGTTTCAAACTGAGTACTATCAGAGAAACATTTTAAAATGGCTTTGCAGTGATATGAAAACATACAGAAAATGTCCATAAAAACAAATCATCTCTATAGGTTAAAAAAGGCAGTGTAACAGGGAGAGAAGGACAGAGAAAAAGAGAAAGAGAGGGACAGGGAGAGAGGAGAGAAAGAAAACTTGGAATACTGTTCTTCCATGTGTTTCTCATGATGGAGATAATTGATTTTTTTTATTGCTATTGTAGAGCACACTGCTGACATTAGCTGGACTACTCAGTTCATCACAGCTGTGCAGCTCTACCAAGTTCCATTTTCCACTAAACTGGAAAAGATTTGCATTTTTGGTTGATAATCTGCCACTCCCTTGCTTTAGCTCATCTTTCCAGGCACTCTCTTTGTTGATGAAGAGCCAGATTAATCAGTGTTTTAGCTGGTGCAGGTGTTTAGATTTGTGTTAAAACTCTAATGCAATCCAGAGAGTCAAATGACATGTCTATGTGTGCTGGTAAATATCAGTGCAGGCAAGGAGGCAGAGAAAGAAACATGTGTCTAGATTGCTATCAGCTCCTGGATAGGGTAGTAGGATTCCCAGCATGTGTCACCGAGTCATGTGTCACAATACCACCTCAGCTTCACATCCATATAGACTCTGTGTCAAACGGCACTGACCGGAGGAGAAAGAACAGGAACTGGTACACAGAATTCTTGGTATAGGACCTTCAAATATGCTTGGGGTGGTGAAGAATGGCAAATCAGGAAATCGGGAGTATGAATTCTCCCTATCAGTCATGAATATCTTAAAATACAGCACTTGGATGTATAAAATATCAGTTAACTTTTCTTAACAGCATGCTTCAAGCGAGAATTTTTTCTCATAAAGGTTTTCTTTGAATGGCTAATCAGACTGAGAAGTTTAGGGCAAGTCAAAACTGCAGCTGAAATTACTATAAATGTAATATACAATATAAGGAGCCCTGGTGGCACAGTGGAAATCCCGGTGGTATGTCTGCTAACCGAACAGTTGACAGTTCAAATCCGCCAGGTGCTCCTTGGAAACTGTGGGCCAGTTCGACTCTGACCTACAGTGTCGCTATGAGTTGGACCCGACTCGATGGCAGTGGGTTTGGTTTGGTTTGGTTTAGTGACATAATAAAGTGAGACGTCTGCTAACCAGCTGGTCAGCAGTTCCAATCCGCCAGGCACTCCTTGGAAATTCTATGAGGCAGTTCTTCTCTGTCTAGATGGTCACTAGGAATAGGAATGCACTGGATGACATCTGGGGTAGAGGGTGCCACACTGGTTAAAAGTTTGGCTGCTAACTAAATTGTCAGCAGTTCGAATCCACTAGCTCCTCCTTAGAAACCCTATGATACAGTTCTACTTCTGTCCTCAAGTTGTTATGAATTCGAATTGACTTGATGGCAATGAATATTTTTGGAACAATATGAAGTATACACACACACACAATTATTTCAAAAACAGTACAATCAATTTTCATGTGGGAAAATAATTTCAATGAGAAATGTTAAGAACTTTCTATGTTTTTGACCATCTAAAGCAATAACAGAAATTACTTAATATGAAAACCAAAACAAACCCACAACCACGTTTCTGAATTTGTTTGAGGAAGATTTTTTTTTTTTTTTAAGTATAAGGTGAAGGTAACTGGAGGACAGAAAGACAGATATGTCTTTTTTTTGTGACAATTGCAGTATGGCCCAGTCTAATAAAAAAAGAACTGTCGAATCTATTCCTACTCATAACGACACTATAGGACAGAGTAGAATTGCCCCAAAGAGTTTTCAAGGAGGCCCTGGTGGATTCGAATTATCAGCCTTTTGGTTAGCAGCTGTAGCACTTAATCACTAAAACATCAGTATTTCCATGGTGCATAAAAGCTGTCACCACGATCGTTCAACAATTTTTGTTTTGTTTTGTTTTCCTTGTCAAGAAGTAACTTTTCGAACCAAAATCAGAAGACGCACAAATTAGTCACACTAGATCTTCTTTCCTACCTCAGATGATGTCATCCACATTGGTGCATCTTGGTTTACGCTCCTTGCAACCAGGGATAAAAGGAGGGAAATCACACCACAGTCAGCTCATGCTTACTAAATAGATGCACTTCTGGGAAAACATATAGGACATCAATTGAGGAAAAATAGAGGAACATTAATTGGGAGAAAACAAAAGACATAAAGAGCCTTAAAGAAGGTAATTTTCCTAAGGAGAAAAGTTTGGGCTGAGTCTTAGAGAACTGACTTCCGGGAACTAATGTGAAGTGGAGAGCACTACACGTGCGCATGCGTGGAGCTGGGCGTGGTTAAGTTACCCAGGGGAAAAAGGATGCAAGTGCCCTTGACTGGGATGGAAAGGCCTGCGGTAGAAGGTGGAAATGATGAAGGAACTGTGGACCGATGATTAGGGTATAAAAAAGATCTTGATGACTAGGCTATAGACAAGCATCTTTTTCTTGGTATTTGTCGGAGACCTATAAATGACTTTTTCCTCTATTTCAAGTAGAACTGAGAATTTGCTCTTCTGATCCAGAAATACATTAGAAGTTCTAAATTTAGAAGTATTTACACAAATCCTGAGACAGTATCGATCTCTTCTGGAGCCCTGGCAACCATGAATAAGTGCTTAGCACTAACAAGAGGTTGGTGGGTTGAACCCACTGGGCAGCTCCCTGGGAGAAAGATCTAGTCATCTACTTGTGTAAAGATTACAGCCTAGGAAATCCTGTGAGGCAATTCTACTTTGTCACAGGGGGTTACTATGAGTTTAAAATCAACACTATTTTACCCAACAGCAGATTTTTTTTCTTCTACCATTTCACATGATAAGCTGTTTCTCTTCCAATCGAGACATGAAAGGATAGATTTTCTCTAGAAAAATATCTTCTGACTTTCACAAGCAGAGCAAAATTTGTAAATCTTACAAAAAAGCACTGTTTGGCTTGCTAAAGAAATGTGTGAGAAGTGGAAACAATCACAGATAAGTATCTAACTTTTAAGATGCCATTTAAACATAGCTCAGATACTTAGTCTTTTGACATTTGCTTGAAATTCAGTGTCCAGGGCCAGGGTGGGTGGGTGAGGGAAAAGGACAAAACAGAGTCTTTTCTTCTAGTTAATCTCTTACAATTCCCTATTTAAATTGAGTTAGGGTGGATTCTGGCAGAACAGCAATGAAAAAAAAAATCTTCTAGGAAAACAGTTTGCAAATAGCCATACCCAAGAAATGGGCATCAAGCAATTTCTCAAACTTATATAGTATTGTATGATATATGAGGTGAAATAAAAGAAAAAAATACATAGAATTCTTACATTAGAATGGGACAAGGCAGAGCATTTCAATGTATGCTCATAAGTTACACATGTGTAAAGGACTGAATAAAATATGTAACAAACTTATACATAAGCACACACACACAAGCTCCAGATGTGCTGTTTTTCTTGCTTTGTGGGCTGTGTCTTCTATAAGAGAAAAAGAAATATTAATCATTTCTTTTACTGCTAAGGGGATGGGTGCTGCTCTCATATTTCAGAAAGGGGCTGGAAAGTGAGAGAAGCCAAACTTTTTCCTATTTAAGGGCAAAGCAAAGCAATCTCAGTGGCTGAGTTTTATGACGGGCCCGGTGCTGAAGGGCAGGGAACAACCGATGGTGCTACTTTGAACTGCCTTTTTTTTTTTTTTTTCTTCTCCTTTTTGCACAAAGAGTCTCATGTCTGATATTTAGACATGATGAGCTTTGTGCAAAAGGGGACCTGGCTACTTCTTGCTCTGCTTCATCCCACAGTTATTTTGGCACAACAGACCCCAGGAGGTGAGTAGGTACTGCTTTCCAGAAATTTTATGAGGTTTGGGGCATTACTTCTCCTTACAAATAGATAGAAAGGGGAAAATCAGCCTCCTAAAAGATCATTTCCTATATAAGGTCCCAACTGTGCAAGGCGTGAAATGATGGTGATTGCGCTTTTTTTCACATATGCTTAAAAAGCTAATTGTCATTTCTGTGTTTAAAAGTTCTCTGAGTGTGTAAGAAAAAGTGCTTTCACGTTAAAGATACTTACTGAAAAACTTTCAAAAGAGCTTTTAAAAATCTCCTGTCCTGGATTGTTAACATCTTGGAATGCTTCCCTAGAAATCTGGAAGTTATTGGTCTCTTGTAATAGTTTTCTGTTCCTTTTGTACGCTGCATCCTTTGTGAGGATAGAATACTGAGCACTGTTTTCCCAATACGATAAAGTATTTTCAAAGCAGCATGTTTTCAAAACTATCTAAAGGAAAATACTATGCATTAATACAATGTCAGCAAGATATCTTGTCAATACTCTTTAAATACATACAAACTATTAAAATCTTTTCATCATTCCTGTTTTTGCTCTGTTTCTAACACTTACATACCTGATTAATATGTATTTTCTAATAGCATGTTGTTTAAAATGCTACATTTTCTGCACATTCTACTTTTAACTGCACTTATGCTTACAAAGAGTGTATTTTCACAAACATATTTTTAACAGGAATTTTTTGACTCGCTTGCAAACAAGGTAAAAGTATTAGTTCATTTTGACTTCAAAAAGTTTATGTGATGTATTTTCTAGTAAGTGTATGTAATGGTTCCCCATGTTCTAATTTCCTTCAAACACTGTCTCATTATTTAAGGTAAATTATTTTTTATTAATTCATGTGTCCCTTATAGCCATGAAAATGCTGTAAATATGTAAATGCCAAATTTAAAGATAATGAAATCACTGCACATCATTTCTTCTGTTTGTGCTCACTTGAAAAATATTAACATTTTAGATGTATAGTTTTTGTTAACGTCATGCATAAGGATAAGATTATTTTTAATATGTTATCTGTGATGTCCTCCCAGGTAATATATGTCAGGACGAGGGGAACACCCAATGCCATTTCTTCAGTCATGTTCAACCTATGGCCATAAAAGAAAAACATCTGTCCCTAGTTCCCTTCTCTTCCTCTTACCCCTCCTCTCTTTTCTTCTCCGTCCTTCTCAGCTCCCCACCCCTCTGGACTCCTTTGGCACTCCTCCTTTTCTTTCTTCCCGCGATGCCCCACCTTCTCCCTAGACAAGCCCACTCTTCCTCCTGGCCCAGGCTCTCTCTGCCCTTCCCCCTTCGCTCCTTCCTTTCCTCCTCCTGGGCCTCCTCTCTCGTCTTTCTCCTTCCCTTTTGCCGCCCTCCCTTCCTTTCCCTACGACTTTCAGTCCGCTTCCTCTTTTATCCCTCCTCTCCCTCCCCTTCTCTGTCAGTCCAGTTCCCACCAAAAAATACACATTACGATGACGGACTTTGGTTAGGGTATCAAATGACTGGCATCCTCCACGCCAAACAGAATTTCCCACCCCAAGCAGAATTTTTACCTTTTTAAACTATTATGTTCTCCTAATTTCTGAGGGGAAAAATAAAATCAGTGTTCTCATTTGTTGGAAATATTAAAAGCCTTTGGGTTTGGGTTCCAAATATTTGTAGATGCTTAATGATTGCAGTAGTTTAAAAGTGTAGTATTTTAGATTATAGAGGGAACAAAAAAGCTTGACACCTACATTATCCTTATATTACATGACTTCGTTCCTCCCCCACCTTTCTTTATAGCTGCACAAAATAATGAGTGTCTATGGAATTTTGCTAATATAACGTCACTAAGCTACAAAGAAGTTCATTATTGTTTTTGTCTATACAGTGAAAACGAAATTGTCAGTGCTTTAGACAGTACATCTTATGTTCCTATACACATTTCATAAGAAAATTCTGTTGGTACATAAGCACTGGGGAGATTAAAGAAGAGGATTATAGACACAGCACATTGAGAACACTCACATAAAATTTCTGGGTTCTAGGCTTCTAGTTATTTGCTTTAAGAACACCAGAAAGAAACAACACAGCTCTAATAAACACTAACTTCTACTCACAAGACTTTTCCGGACCATAAAACATGTCTTCACAAATAATTTTCATTATTTAAAAAAATCTGCGAAAGTTCTGTTTGTGTCCTTTAGTCCACCAACGGAGAAACGTGGTATATTTTGTATTTCTTGTACCGTTCATGGAAAACCTGGTAGGACAGTGGTCAAGCGCTACAGCTGCTAACCAAAAAGTCAGCAGTTCGAATCCACCAGGCACTGCTTGGAAACTCTATGGGGAGGTTCTCCTCTGTCCTATAGGGTCGCTATGATTCCGAATCTACTGGATGGCCACAGGTTTGGTTTTGTTTGGGTACTATTCATAGAACACGCCCAATTTTAAGTTTAAGGTATCGCCACCTAGTGGCTGACAACAAATTACCTTTTTACAACTCTTCCTACTGTTAGACAATTGAGTGAAGTATTTTAAAGTGAAGTTTTAAAATATTAAATATGTGACTTTTAGCATCAAATGCCATTCTTATGAGGAAACGAGTATATTATTGTCATAACGTTGCCTCACACAGAGACATAATGGCAACAATATTCAAAGACTTTTAGTAAATGCTTGTGTATGATGGCTGTTTTCAAAACTCCACATAAGGATTTTTAAAAAACATTTTCAAGGCTCTAATACAGTCCTTATTTACTTTAAGTATTTTAATGTCTGCTTACTAGATAAATGATGAATACATGCTACTAAGTAATATTTCTTCTTCAGGAAAGGAAGAAACACTTTACATATGTTCTACATGTTCTAACATTTGGCTCCTGGGAAATCCTGGTGGCATAGTGGTTAAACTGCTATGTCTGCCAACCAAAAGGTCAGCAGTTCCAATCTGCCAGGTGCTCCTTGGAAACTCTATGGAACTGTACTACTCTGTCCTATAGGGTGGCTATGAGTTGGAATCGAATCGACAGCAGTGGGTTTGGTTTTGGGAGTTGTATTTCACTACACTGATAATTTCACCAAAATAAACCATGGACCTTTACTTGTCCGGGAATTGCAAAACCATAAATAGACCCAGAGAATAAGTTCCCAATTACTTGTTTTAAGATTCTAGTTTCCATTATGCCTGAAGAGAGTACTGACAGCTAATCACATAACATCCAGGTTTTTCAGTTGTGTGTCCCCCACAATCAAACATATGAGCTAATGAGGAAAAATGTAGCATGTAATCATTAAAATCAATGGCATTTTAAGAGGAGAGAAAGCATAATTGCTCAAATATCTGTGTCAGCCATCTAACACTGTATTCGAGCTTAAGTTAAGACAATTAAGACTAGAATCAGGATTTCGTTAAATTCCACATAACCAGAGAACAAAAAACATACATTAAGTTCACAGCATCTGGCTTTCAAAGATTAGACAGATTTATAAAACAAAAATAAGACACTTAAAAGGAATAAGCTTCTTAGTTCAATCAAATATACAAGACCAAGTGGGCAGCTCCTATCCAATAGCAAGGTAAGAAGGCAGAAAAAGAAAAGAACTGGACCAATGATCACAGAGAACCCAAGGTGGAAGGGGAGAGTATGCTGTCACATTGTGGGGATTGCAATCAATGTCACAAAGGAATACATATATAGACTAAATGACCAAAACAGAAAAAAAAAAAAGTGTCTGAATTTTCTTATTTTTGCAATTTTCTCATTAAAAGGAGATGCTAAAAAATTACATATTGTTTTTGAAAATACATGAGCTAATGTATTTATAAAAAATGATAACGGGGATGTTGTTCTGTTTAATAATTAAATTGATAACCCTATTTTTTTAAAAAAAGAGGTTCAGAAATTTATGACTAAATCAGATGTCTTCATCAGTTCTGTGATTGTATAAATTGTAAGTAAATAAAGTACTGTTGATACAAAATTTTGTGGGTTTCATTCATAATGCACTGTTTCCTTAGCACCAGAAAATATTTTACAATAAATGCTGTAAATGTCAATAAGCAGATATTCTGATTAAATTCTGAAATTAAACGTCTTAGCTTTATAAGAGAGCTAAACCACTGCAACAATTGTGGAAAAGAAGGAAAGACTCTATTACATATCTTTTAGCTAGTTCAGATTCCTAGGTTGGTTTCTTAATCTACCAAACCCAAGCCCATGTATTTTAAAAAAAGAAGGAAAAAAAAAAAAAAATCACTGGCTGTCAGTTTGCCAAAAGCGGAGTCTAAAGGATAGATCCCCAGAAAAGCCACGGCTCCGAATCTAGTCCTAAACCGGTGGGGAGCTGTCAAAGAGAAGACTGCCACCTACCGAAACTTCGTGGTTTCTACGAAGGATGACGCTTTTGTGCCAGAGTTCCACCGATTTACGTAGCCCAGCGCTTTCATTTTTTGTAATAATAAATGGCATCACCACCTTGAAGTGATTACAGTGGATTGCTTAAGAGTTAAAGCTGTGAAGATGAAAGATGTGAAGATGAAAGATGTTGTTTCTTAGCTGGATACGAGGAACATTTGTAAAGTTTCCAGTCTACAATAACTTTTTGGAAACATCTCGCTGGACTGTTTCTTCTAAAACATTTCCCTGGAAAAAAACGCTCCGTCTCATTGTCTGCCACACTAAAAAAAAAAAAAAAAAAGTCTAAGATTCTAAGGTTTAAAAGAGATTTAGAGTTTTCAAAGGGAAAAAGCTTCGCGTGTTTCTTGTCAAGATGACAACGGAAAAAATGAGATAGCTTTTCTTACACAAATCATTTGTTAACTGCGGCTTTGGGAGTTACATTAACCACCAGAATTTCTGTCTGTGCCTAATGAAAACACAGCAGAAGTGGATTCCTTTCTGATTAACTAATAAAACCCTGGCATTTTCCATAGCTGAGGTCAAAACTGCCGTCAAACTATAATTTCAGTGAAGAAAGTGAAAAGTTCAAACAAGAGAGGCAAAAGTTAAAAAATGCCCAAACAGGGAAAAAAAATTCAAGAAAAAGGATCCAAAGAAACATTGAAAATCAAATTTGCTTTAAAAGCTAACAATGAGAAATTTCTACTTTAGTGCAATAGCATTTGTATTTCCAAATCTTTGTTGTCTGTAGTAATTTGGAATAGAGGCTGGTAAACAGGAAGGTTTTCAATTTAATTGAAATCAGGGAAACATTCCTTGGAATTTTCCTAGCATGTTTATGATGCCCAAACTTAGAAGAACTTCTAATAATTAGGAGTTCATTAGCATGAATCATTTAATAGCTGTAATTTCAGAAAATCAGTTTCTTACTAAGACACCCTAAACATAGTGTTTGTGTTGGGTACACAAGGTATGCAGGTTTTAAAGACTTGGGAGTTTGTTGTTCGAGCCCTTGTTCTCTGTGCGTAGTCAATACACACTGGCTTTCTGAGTCACACTTTAATCATGTTAGTGGTCTAGTTGTCAGAGAGGCCTTGCAGATACAACTCTCATAAGGTCAGAAAATAAACTGTACAATTCAGTTACAGATGCTATCTTTGTGATTTCAGACCAGAGAGTGAGTTGCAGAAAAGGTGGTGTTACTTCATAAAAGTCCACCTTTCTAGACTCTAACTTTTCAGGGCTTGCAAGCCATACTGAGACAATCTTTTGAAAACCTCCTCAGTCCTACCTAGCCTGTGGCACCACAGAAACAGAAAAAAGAAAAAATATATATGTAGTGGTTAAGATGATCAAATCTAGAGACAGCTTTCCTGGGTTCAAATCTTATCTCCACTCCTTACCATGCAACCTTGGGAAAATTACCTACCCTCTCTGTGTCTGAGAATCTTCATCTGTCAAATTACATTTATGACAATACTCACCTCTTTGGGCCATTAAAAGAATTAAATAAGATAGATAAATCACTAAGAACAGTGCCTACAACACAGGAACTACAAGTCCTACCTAACCCTGGCTTTACTAATACTAGCAAACAAAATTACTGTGAAGTTGAAATTATTTACTCATGGAATTATCATAAGTCCCAGTTGACTCAAGGGTAACTAACGGAAACAAAATTGATTCAGTGATAAAGTAAGTTGTAAAATTCGGGCTATCAAGTGTAAAATTTAAGGATGTTTGCCAATTGTAACAGCTCCAGTGCATTTTCTTCAGTGTTCCTATAATTCATCACAAATCAAATTGCATTACAGATGCAATGGCTCATTATTGGATATAGAATAGTTTTAATTTTCAAATTGGTTTTAATTTTGGCAGGATAAAGTGTTGATCCCCAAAAGAGAACTTTTGATTCATAAAAATCATGTAACTGTAAAGAACAATAAAAAAAATCTCGAAATGATGATTTTTTTTACTGGGAACAGGACTAAACATAGTCTACCTTGTTCATGGAAAACAACACTTTAAAACTGAAGTGATTCATCTACAGAGGCCTACAGATATTTCCTTCAGGCTCATTTATGCTGATTCCTCTAACATATTTGAGAATTCATTAGATCCCTGCAACTCACCAACTTCTGCCCCTGGCCATTTATTGTAATGCAAATTTGCCCTCCCGTTGTAGTGACTGACCCAACAGCCCCTCCAGTGACCAACTTTCAGTCAGGAGACCTTCCCTGTTGTACTGCAGGTCTTAGAGCATTGAAAGCCTTCTCTTGCACTCAAGTAAGGCTAAGCCAGAACTGTATGCATCCATTCCAACTTACCTACAAATTCAGCTTAAAGACCCTCTTAGGAACCAACCTCATTTGTGACCCAGAGACTGCCTTTATTTCCTCTCATATGCAAAACATATTTAGTAAAAATGTATGTTTTCTAAGCATTAATATCATTTAAAAGTCAAACATCTTTCAGCTGGAAACCATGTGAACTTTTTCCCCCAACACATAATATTCAACTTTCCAATATACTGAGGGTATGATAATTTACTTTTATTTTTATATTTTTGTATTAAAGAACACCTTTCCCCAGATGAGGTATCTAGTAAGAAAAGACAATAAATAAACCTGTCACTTAACCTACAATTCGGATCCGACTGGCTTTGGCATGGAACCTAAATGAAAACTTTAATTAAATGACTTAAGAAATATTATTTTTACTCCAAAAATTGTTTCAAGACAAGTATGATCTGCTTTATTTTTTTATTCACAGCAATAAAAGTCAACACAAGTTAACATTTGAAGAATGTAAATTAAAAAAACAACGAAAAAGAATGCTTTGAGCACAGCTAAAAATATAAGATTATGTTACTTGACTTTGTTTTTCTTTAAAATTCTAAAAAAGAGAATTAAAAATAAAAGAGGGTAAGAGTGGATCATGTCACGTGCTAGCTTCATTTTGTTTTGTAATTTAGAACCCAGCAAGGAAGGAATGCAGTCTAATTCATTGTTTGCATGACCACAAATAAATTTGTTTCAGGACTGTATTTTGCAATAAGAAACAAAACACAAAATGACATGAGAGGTGGGTTTTAAAATTATTTGCAGATTAGAACCAGGAGATTTCCTTTAGACAACAACTGTTCAGCATTTCAGATTTCCAAGAAAAAAAATGAACTCATATGAGATGTGACAACTATTTCTTAATCCCATTTTCTTTTCCATTTCTAAATGCTGCAAAGAACAAGAACATTTTATTCCTCTTCAAAACTATACTTTCTTTGCTTTAAACTGTGCCATGACTGTTCCATATGTAACTAGGCCATGGTACTAAAACTGAGAACCACGAGACACCTGGGTAAGGGGTTAAATTTCCAATAGAACTTATTGTCAACCACATCTTGTGATGCACAGAACAATACCCTGGAGGAAACTACACATAACTCTCCATTTTTCTTCAACATGGGTGACTGAAATAGAGCAACAGAAGTCTTTCAGCTACAAGTTTCTACTGGAACTGGCTATTCAGGAGAGTCAAATTTCTTTCAAAGCGTATGTGAAATAAGCTTATGCCACTAAACAAAACTGCAATGATTCCTGTTTTTCAAACAACCTTTCTTCTTTGACTTAATATTATAGGACTTTTACTTTCTAATGTAAAATCAATCATGCATACATCGTGTTAGCTGTTAGCAGCAACTGCAAGGAAAAATTTCATTGTAAGAGCATGGGAATTTAAACAAATGATAAGTGCACTCAAATAACTTAGCCTTCACAGTGATGTCTCTATGTTTTAAACAACAAAAACAAACTTATGTAGGACATCTAACAAATTTTTTTAAAAAAAAAAAAAAAAGAGGGCAACCAAAAAATTTCATTCATGTAGCCCTTAATTTAACCTTATTCTAACCAATTTTTGTATAACTTTTTAGTAGCCAATATTGTGCTCCTCTCTTTAACAATTTGCGGAGCAAATGAAAAATACTACACATCTAGCAATATGATGATGTCCTCATGAGACATAAGCACATGAGCATAAGTGCATAGAAAATCAAAGTTTACATTAATTTTAAGGCAGATTTGGAGTGTAGGAAGAGCAGATATTTGAAAAATGAGGTGCTTGAAGTCAGCTTTAACTACTACCCTCTTTTATCTCTATCTGTAATGTGCCATCAGTGTTCAAAGTTAATTTTTGTAACACTGTGCTAAGCATAGAATGATATCTGATACAGAGATGAAGAACTGAAACAATTATTAGTTTAAACATAGTGGTTAACTGCTATGGCTGCTCACCAAAAGGTCAGCAGTTCAAATCCACCAGGCAGTCCTTGGAAACTGTATGGGACAGTTCTACTTTGTCCTGTAGGGTTGCCGTGAATCAGAATCAACTCAACGGCAATGGGTTTTTCGGTCCCAGTTCTGATTATTAATTCCTTGATCTAAAGTTGATCTGCAATAACACTTCACATAAAGTTTATTTAGAGAAATGTTCAAGAAGACACATTTTAAGAAAGGGGAACCAAAGCAGAGATTGATGAATGTACTTCACTTTTACTAGACAATCTTTCCATCTTATTAAAACTTGCAGACTTTTTCTGCAAACCAATGCATGTGGCAATACAAAATTTCAGTTCTCCTTAGATAACAAATGGCATTATCACTGTTCATAATAATGAGTATTCATTTTCCTATTAACCATATCTTCCATAGCACCCCTCCAGTAGGTCCACTTGACTCACTCACCCTGCAGTAAGCATTTTGGCACTCTGCTTTTATATTCACTAAGTATAAAGGAATGGTCTTTTAAAAGCTGAGGCAATATTTTTTTCCAGTGTTCTAATCTATCCGTTTCAAACATGGAGAAGGAACTGGAATAACTCCACCAAATCAACAGATGTCCTTGTCTAGTTAAAATCGCAGTAAACCACATTGGGAAATGGTCACAGAGTCTAAATGGACTTTTAAACTTCCTAAATTGATTGAGGATGTTGGATGAGGTCATAAAGGAATACTTAAACGTAAATGGAAATAGGGAATCAAAGCCATTTCGGGCCTCTGTAGGGTCTATAGGCTCTGAAATTCTTCCCCCTCCATGCTCCCATGAATTTTAGTAAGCCAACTAAAGGTTTAAACCCAAAGTATTCACACATGAACCCAAATCACTGAGAGAAAATTGAAACAGGAATTCAAAAGGCAGTTTTCGTGGCTGTGTGTAACACCCAGGTGGAAAAATCCCAGGACCTACTCAAAGGCCTTTTGGCTACAAGGCAATACAAGGCAATACAAGGTATCCTTTGGCAGATATTTCAACGGTATTGGCTTTGAAAACATAAAATTTCACCGTCTCACAAAAATACAAGAGTACTGAACAGTATATCATTTGTTGTTTACAAAACCTTTTGCAGATGTTTAGAAACATTACTTATTTATTCAATTACTGGCAAGCCATCACAGTAATCTTTCAGAACTAAAATTGTATTTAACCACAATCCCCAGCTAATACTTTAAGAATTGAGACCAGGTTTTACGTTGGCAAACCCTATGCTGATTCATTGCTAATAGCTGCTGAAATTTCAATACCTAACATATAATTAGGAAGCAAGTCTAAAATCTTGGTTGAAGCAAATTTTTGACCATTTTAAGCCACACATATGCATGGTAATGATTCATACTTCTCCCCATTATCCCTTTCCAATATTTGTTTTATAAAATAATTTTTTTTCTTTTCTTTTTGTTTAGAGATTTAAAAACTTCTTTATATCAGTATGGGATATACAATATTATGCCACATCTCATTGACCTATTAGTGTCCAACAGAATCTACAATGTTATTCAATACATACAAAAAAGTTTTGTTAAAGTTTTCCCAGGAAAACTTGGAAAGACTTTTTTATGTTGCCAGGAGTAGCTTAGTTTTCCTCCTGAGTTTCTCAACTAGGTTAATAAAATCCACACTCAATATGACAAACTTGTCTTTTATTGTAATAGTGATTCCACCTACTGTTAAAGCAAAGAAGATCAATTGGGTAGAAAGACTGCTCTTCAACTGTATAATCAATAAATATGTGTCTAAGTATGACCCACTGACAATAAATTCGTATTAAAATTAAATTAAAAATCCTACTGCTCTTAGGAAACCCTTGTGGAGTAGTGGTTAAACATTATGTGTGCTAACCAGAAGGTTAGCAGTTCAAATTTACCAGATGCTTCTTGGAAACTCTATGGAGCAGTTCTACTCTGTCCTACAGGGTCTCTATGAGTCAGAATTGACTCAGCAGCACTCAGTTTGGTTTTGGTTTTATACTGCTCTTGAAGAAAACTTACTGTGGTACTGCAACACTGATGTTTCTGCTAAAACAGATTTGGGGTTTTACGCATTCTTTAACTACTTAACAAACTATGCAGGAAAAAAATACGATTACATTCAGAATTTGATCTTTGAATTTTGGATTTTTTTTTAACATGATCATGTCTATAAGGACATATCCATAGATTAGTTTACCAAAAGAAGAAATTTCTTGTTTCAAAATAGTTCTGTTTGGGGCTGTTAAGCTTTCAAATAATGTTTATGCCTGGTGAAAGACTAGGTCCACACCTAACTTTGTGTTGAAAGTTCATAAGGAATAGCTCTAAGTCTCTTAAGGTTTCTGAGAAATGTGAAAGAAATATGATAAGTTCTAAAAGACATAGGCAATGCTTTTGAAAAGCCTATATAGGAAACCCACACTTTCTGTTTGAAATAAAAAGAGACCAAAGGGTATGCAACTGAAATTCTGTAAGGGATTACAATGTATTCTTAAGTAAATATGCTTACTAGATTGTTTAATCTCCTATCCTAGAATTAAGATATATGTTACTCTGCATGCGTTTTTTAGTATTGATAAACTGTCAAAAAAGATTGGCCAGTTTTCAAGTTCAAAGGAGGTTTATTCTTGGATTGCTATTGAACATGGTCACAGCAACATAATAACAACATCACACCATCTAACTTCTTTTCTAGTTGACGGAGGATGCTCCCATCTGGGTCAGACTTATGCAGACAGAGATGTCTGGAAACCAGAACCATGCCAAATATGCGTCTGTGACTCAGGATCTGTTCTCTGTGATGACATCATATGTGATGACCAAGAATTAGACTGTCCCAACCCAGAGATCCCTTTTGGAGAATGTTGTGCAGTTTGTCCACAGCCTGCAACAGTTGTGAGTTAAAATAATAATAACCGCAAATTTGCAAGACTCATATAGTCATATGAATAATTTCTATACTATATTTTGATTATGTAACTATCTTTGGCTTGGTTCCCTTTTTCATTACATTGTCTTATGTATTTATAAATAATCCAATAGGTGCTTAAAGTCATGTATCACGGGTACCTCTTCACAATGAAATTAATCATCAATTGCATTTAGCTGATGTTTCTGATCTATGAGACACCTTCAAATCTCTTTTGGATGTCACTCCTGTCAGCAAAAGTTTGTTGAGTGTGGGTACTTTATTTCTTAATGGAACATCCAACTACAATGGGAAAAATAGCTGTAGCTCATATTACCTCTGGTGATAGCGTTACTAACATGCATTGTTGCCCAAAAGCTTCCAGTGTTTCATAAATATTCTAAAGAACATACCAATTAGGGAAAAGTAACAATGCAAACAGTATATTTCTTTTTGTATATTCTTTTAGAAAATTAAGAAAAGTGATTTAGACATGAAATGTCTGTCTGAAGTATACTTTCAAGTCTCCTAAAATCAAGAACGAATGTGAACAGAAAATACGCTACAATTGTTTGTACCTAATTTTGTTTAGGTTCTTAAAATAGTTAAAAGAGAAAGTTGGTCTGAATTACCAGATGACATTCTAGATATAGGCAACACAATTTTACTAATTATTTCACTTACTAGAATAAACATAACAAAAAAGTGTGTCTAGGAAACCCTGTTGGCATAGTGGTTAAGTGCTACATCTGCTAACCAAAAGGCCGACAGTTCAAATCCAACAGGCACTCCGTGGAAGCTCTACAGAGCAGTTCTCCTCCATCCTGGAGGGTTGCTGTGAGTCAGAATCCACTCGATAACACTGGGTTTGTTTTTTGTTTCATGGCTTCTACCCGCGATCCCTCCCCTCACCCCCAGTTTTAGTTCTTCAGCAACAAATATCTTTTCCAGGACAATCTGATAGATTTAGGAAATAAACTCACACAGAACAGCAAGAAGATAAAGAATACAAAATATCATGTGGTGTATTACCAAGTGATTTAGTACACAGAACATTGTAAATTTAAGAAAGGTTTGCTTCTCTGTGTATGGGAATGTATTGTTTACTACAAAAACATGTACTGTTCAGTTATTCTTGGCCATTAACAGACTGAGAGAAAACAAATTCATGTCTGTCAAACAATCATATTGATACCATAAGTTAAAGGTGAATGCTCAATTTTAAAACTGGGGATTAAATGTGATTTGGGTTAAGAAATAAATACGCTAATTGCGATGCACTTTATGGGAAAATTGTTCCTATGTGTTGTTTAATCTGTGTCTGTTTCCATTTATTAGCCTCCCCCACCTCCTAATGGTCAAGGACCTCCAGGCCCCAAAGGAGATCCAGTAAGTAAAGATTCTTTACAGAAATGAAATTTATCCTAATTATTTTCCCAGTAATTTGCTTTATAGATATTTCTAAAATCTCTTTCTTATCATATCCTTTCCAGACTTGAATTTTCATGATTGACATATGAGTATTTTGCTTTAGTGCTCATATTTAAATGAAGACATGAAATGACAGTCTCTAATAACACATGGAGAGATTCAAATTCCCCAAATTGCATATAATTTCTTCATCTTCACTGTCAACATGAAAAACAGAATATAAGTCAATCATGAAAAGGAAAATGTACACTTAAATCATTCACATAAATTGAATTAAAAATGTACTTATTCTGAAAATAACACTCTAACTCCAAACCCATCGCTGTCAAGTCAATTCCAACACAATGACCCTATAAAACAGAGTAGAACTATCCCATAGAGTTCCTGAAGAGCTTCTGGTGGAGTCAAACTGCAGCCATAGCATTTAACCACTAGGCCACCAGGGTTTTGCTCCCAGAAATGATATATCCCTTATTCTGACTGCTCCTCTCAGAGAGGAGAGAAATGCTCTCTTAATGTGGTGATGATTCTGAATTGCTACGACTTCTAACTGTTGCAGAGCCCTAGTGACACGGTGGTTAAGAGCTCAGCTGCTAATCAAAAGGTCAACAGTTGGAGTCCACCAGCCTCACACTGGAAACTCTATCGGGCAGTTCTACTCTGTCCTATAGGGAGACAATGAGTCAAAAACAACTGTTTGGCAAAGGGTATTTAGGTTCTGACTGTTTTATTTATTTTATGTGTCTCTGTCTCTTCTTCTTACATATATATGCATATATATAATTATTATTATTATTATTTTTTAATTAGGGCCCTCCTGGTATTCCTGGGAGAAATGGTGACCCAGGTATTCCTGGACAACCAGGTTCCCCTGGTGCTCCCGGTGCCCCTGGAATCTGTCAATCATGTCCTAGCGGTGGTCAGGTAATAAACTTCACAACGAAACATGCCCTCTTTAAAACTACCTAGTTCATCTTCTTTACTTTAGACTGTATTACATCTCATGATTGTGGGTTCCCTATAACTGTTCTCTGATTTTATGCATTAAATCATTTAGCGCTTATATATGTCAGGCACTAAGTGCTTTTTCAACGGTAATTTTCCCTCATAATGCTGTTATATTTTTTTCCAAACTTTAATTTCTTTGACCTGTAACATATATGTACTGTGTTTGAGAAACAAAAACTTCAACTCCCAAAAGAACTAACTTAACCAATAGAAACTGGTGCAACTGTCCCTTGTCCCCTGTTCCCTTTCCAATTCCAATGATAAAGCCTCTGAAAATCTGTGCAGAAAACAGTCGAAAAACTGTGGACACACTTTGCTGATTTCAAATCAGCAGGCTTATTCACGGTTATATCACTGCTTTGTTAAGACTTCAGTGCACATCATGTTCTTGATTAGCATAGCAACCAATGAATTGCTTCTAAAACAAATAAATAAAAGTAAACATGGCTGCATGAATTTAGGAGAAATTAGACATTCACAGAAGTCTTGATGGGTTTAAATAAATGCATTCCAAAATACATTCAGCAAGAAGCAAAAGATATCCTTTATTTTATTCTTATCCTGTAACCAAATAAAATCCATCTCTAGAACCAAAACTCAAAAGAAAGCAGTTCCAAAGAAATACAATAAGCATTTCTGACTTCCTATTATTCTTGTGTTTATTTTCTATGAGGCTTTTTATTTAGGATTGACTCATATCAATCAAAAGCCAGAGCACATGAATTTTTATCGGTATCACTGACCAGTTGGGAAAGTCATTTAATTCCTCTACTTCTGTGTCCAAAATGAGAAAGTTTATTTATATGAACTCAAGATTCTTTCAAGTTCAAACAGTTTATGGTCCTGTGTTTTCACTGTTTTCAATGTTAAAGGTATTGTTTAGAAATAGCAGTTTGAATAACAACAGGAGGAACAAATTACTTACAATGAACACTGCATGGAGTTGGTTGAAAGATCTGGGTTTCTGCAGGAAATCTAAAGCCACAGAGAAATAGGATAATCAGGATAAATAATGCACACCACATCAAATACCTGCCTCATCCTTTGGCATGCAGAAACGCTCAGTAAACAGTTGATGCTGCTTCTTCTAAACATGTCCTTCTTCTAATATGTTCGTATGGGTCTCTTCTCCTTGATACAGAACTACTCCCCCCAGTATGACTCGTATGACGTCAAAGCCGGAGGAGGACCCGGAGGGGTAGTAGGCTACCCCGGGCCAGCTGTATGTACAAGCATTTATCATTTTCAAAGCGTTAATTAGCCTCCAAGTGTGTTAAATCTTAGTTGTTCTTTTAGGAGTCGGTATTGTTATCAAATTGTACCAAGTGGTCTGCAAGGGTTGGACAAGAAAATAGTTGCGTTATTCTTACTCTTCTATCATGACCTATTTTTTTCTAATCACCTCTCTTTTCATGACTGTTTTGCACCCCCCGCTTCCTGCTTCACGTGACCACCTACCTCTGTTGGGTTCCATCTGCCACCACGCTTATGTCTAACTCTCTTACATTGCCCTTATTTTTAACTAAATTTCATTTTTGTTTTCCACTTTTCCTTTTTCTCAAACAAGCTGTTTAGAATTCTTATTTAGTTCACTTGGCTTGTCTTTTCCTTTATTAAATGCTACTTTCGACATGCCTATCCAAGTGATGAATATCCAGTATAAAAATGTGCTTCTCACCTCAAATCTTCACAATATTTCTAGGATTGACTGAGTCCTTAAGCTTGTCAACCTTAAATGGTAGATACATTATATGTGAAGGGTTTCTTTCAGTGTAAATGGACTAAAATTTTGATAGGAGAAAACATAAAAAATCACTGAAACCTGGACATAGGCATTTGAAACCTAGTATCTCATGTGACCAACTCCACGTATAACACAATCTCTCAAGAGTGATGGTAAGGAAGGTGAAATTTTCACTATATGTAACAGTGTATGCAAGTGTAAATGCATGGCTATTTTCCAGGATTATGAAGGACTACTGTCCAGATCACTGGGCCTCTTATTTGTGATTTCCAAAACCAGTAGGACAAAACTTTAGCTAATAGACTGAAATGACCAGTTTAATGAAGCCCCTTAAAACTGGTGCAAATTTTTTGGTAAAAGGGAGTTTTACAAGTCTCCACAGTTTTAAGGGAAGTGACTTTTTTTTTTTTTGTTTGGTTATCTCTCAAAGCTCATAGAAGAATTCTACTAATTTAGACAAACTGGCTCTAACATAGCTACATTCCCCTTAAGCATCTTACTTTTGTCAATTAGCTGTATTTTTTAAAACACAAAACCAAATAAGGCCATTTCTTTGGACATCCAAGAAAAGAGATTATAAGAAAATATTTCACTATAAATTTTGTTTTATAAACTTGTTATCTATATTTAGGGCTGTCATGTCACAATTCCGAATGTTTTCAGGTTTAATCTGTGTTTCTGAAGAACGAGAAATCGAGTAGTTATAAGTTTCTGCTACTCTATGAATTCTCCATGCTAATGTAACTCTGTGGCATTTACATCAAAATAGTTATGAATTTGGGGGTTGATTGACACTGTTACTTCAGAACTCAGATCATGCAATTTATCGTAAGCAGATAAACATTTTTCCCCTCTGAGTTTGGCTGCCAGGTAAAAAATCGGTTCTTCACCAGTGCTAGCAGCATTCTAACACTATAAGGATTCTCATAGCATTTTGTACTGATATTTTTTTTTAAAAAAAGTTATGATGATTCAGTGAAAGTGTACAATCCAAGTCCATTTTGCATACCCACCTGTCTGCGACTCTGTCTGCTCTCCCCGCCCTGTGACAGCACACTCCTCCTTTTCACTCTTTACTGCTACTATCCTCCCAGTGAAGACCTGTCTCCTCTTTGTTTTTTTTTTTTCACATTTTGAAGCCCCTTCTTTCAGGAGACTTATGCCAATATTTTATAGCATTTATATAAAATTATATAATATCAATATTGATGACATGAATATAAATATTCATACTATGAAATTTCACTGATTCTGTGGGAACTTAATTTTGAGAGATATTTCCTACTGAGATCTCTGTAGAGCTTACAAAATCAATCATTTTCATGAATGGTTATCAAGTAATGAAATACAGTCACTCTCACTTTAAGGATGTCAATATAATTCCTGAACAGAACCATCTCATGAATAAAGTGTATTGCATATGCATTTATTTTGTATTTATCATTCACATTTACATTCCAGGGTCCCCCAGGCCCTCCTGGTCCCCCTGGTACATCTGGCCATCCTGGATCCCCTGTAAGTACAGCCCTGAGTGGTGCTTTCTTCATCATACTTATTATAAATCAAATTAATATAAAGTTCTGCTTTAATTTATCCATCCCCAACTTTCCTTTAAAGATTCTGAAACTGTATTTTTAATATCCTTTCACTAGCAACTACTAGCCAGTAAAACCTTGGTGCTATTACGCCACATTTCATATACATGTTGTAAATTAAATTCATTTTCAGCACAATGTGATGGAATGGAGTAAATTAACTTAATTCTGATAAAAAAGGGTCAATCTTCATAAACTGGAATCAAAGTAGCTACTTACATTCATATATCCTGTTTCCTATGGTCTTCAAGATGAAAATGAATCACGTGACGATTACGTAGCTCTCAAGACATTTACGTATTTTTCAATTCTTTAGGGTTCTCCTGGATACCAAGGTCCCCCTGGTGAACCTGGACAAGCTGGTCCTGCAGTAAGTGATGATTAAATCTGTATTTACTAAAATAACAGTTCCATACAGAAACTACCTTTGATGTCTAAAATATGGTTGTTTCAACTCACAGCAGCCCTACAGGACAGAGTATAACTGCCCCCCACACAAGGTCTCCAAGGATCTGGTAGTGGTAGTGGTAGATTTGAGCCACTAATCTTTTGGTTAGCAACTAAACTCTGAACTATTGCACCATCAAGAATCCCAGCACAGTCACAGGCCCTTACAAAACATAGATTAAATGCATCTTTAAATTTTACAATAAAAAAAAATATTTTTATTATAGTAAAGTTAGTGACCAAAATCATTTAAGCTCTTTTAATAGTTTAGGTATCTTAGACACACTCACTGTTTAATCCTCTGGTTTATTAGCCAGCAGAATAGTCTACCACCTAGTGCTGATACAGATCCTTTCTCTTTTCACTGTAGGTTTCATTTTCCTCTAGTTACTCCCTTCACCTTGTATGTAGTTTTCCACTATGTCATTTTAAGCATATTTGGGTAGAAATAAGTGTAATCTAACAGCGACCTCTAGAAGGATATGCTGTGTAAATAAGCTGGTAAGGTGGGATCAATTAATTCAGCATTTCAAAATATTAAGAAATATACATGATATCTTTTAGGTGTATAGAACCATAAAGTGCTGACCTCTGGCTGGAGGAAGGAGAGTGGGTGGAGAGGAGGGGAAAGGAGGCTGTTGGGAGGATGAGACATGTATGGAGCAGAGAGGAATAGTGTGCTGTCACCGGACAGGGAGAGCAGTGGAAGCTGCATATAGGTGGGCATGTAAATTTATATGGGAATGTGCATTTTCACTCAGTCATAATAAATAAAAAAATAATTTTTTTTAAAAAAAGAAATATACAAGTCTTTAGTACATTTGGATTTGTAAGTACAAACACATATAACAAAGATAAATGATGCTTTCAATTTCCATTAAAATAAGTTTAATAAACAGTAAATATTAGATATAATACTAACTCAGCAAGTGTCAATTTCATGAACAACACTGAAAAGTATTTTCAAAAAGAAGTCTTACTCCTGGGGCAGACATAATATAAAATAATAAA
Source organism: Heterohyrax brucei (assembly GCA_028571685.1). Classification (NCBI taxonomy): domain Eukaryota; kingdom Metazoa; phylum Chordata; class Mammalia; order Hyracoidea; family Procaviidae; genus Heterohyrax; species Heterohyrax brucei. The sequence goes on from CM053146.1 coordinate 96,844,796, forward strand.
TTGGCATGATAGGAAAAGCTATAAATATATTTGTTTTTGTTTTTCTGTTGCTGTTATTTTTAAATGATTTCCTTATTTCCAGGGCCCTCCAGGACCTCCAGGTGCTATAGGTCCATCTGGACCCGCTGGAAAAGATGTAAGTTGTTAAGAATTGCACATGGAAATAGCAAAATTCTAGACAGCATGCAGTGTTTGCCAGAATCTCAGAAGAAAAATTATACTCAGAAATTGTTGATGTCATAACCTTTTAGTGTGTATTAATCTGTGACTATCTGTACCATGTTTGTATAGCTAGATGCACCATCTATCAATTTCCAATAACCTCCAACTTTGTTTTTGGGTTTTTCTCAAGAAGATTTAGCCAGTGAAGAAATAACTGGAGGAGAAATAAATTTCTTCTCTCTACTTCTTAGAAAGAATAAATGTTATGAACTTGAAAAATTAATACTATATGACCTTGAAAACTTAAAGGCATCTGTACTATAATACTTTTGAATCTTTCTCACTTAGTTTCCATTGCCAAGTTCTTCTCACTGGGTTAAGAGTAGGCACAATATGTCAGTGAGAAGAGACTTCTGCATTATCTCTTCATAAGATTATACCAAGGTGGGAAAAGCCCTCAATTTCATCCACTAAGAAAGTAATCTAATAATTGTACCTTTAGACCAGCTATTTCATTGAGTCATGAGTTATAAAAGTGCAAACTAAGTAGCTCTCTAGTTGTCTATAACATTTTATCATACACAGTGCATACATATTCTCTATTTATCCACCTAGGGGGAGTCCGGAAGACCTGGACGACCTGGAGAGCGAGGACTTCCAGGACCTCCTGTAAGTCTTCCATAGCCAATGCATCAGTTGGGTCAATCACAATGACCTTAGCCAGCCAGCCAAGTGTCGTCGAGTCGGATCCGATTCATGGCGACTCTCAGTTTGAGAATTAGTGTACAGTTAAACTCAATTAAAAAGCAGAAAATATTTTACTACTAGATTAGGATTTTATTTAAAGGTTGGTTAATCCTTTTTCTATTCTTTTTAGGGTGCCAAAGGTCCCTCTGGTCTGCCTGGATTCCCTGGTATGAAAGGACACAGAGTAAGTAGAATTTCTGATTTGCTTATAAGCTGTCTCGTTTCACGATCTTTACTTGCCTAATCAACTTTACTGGACAATTCATTATGCCTCCAAAATGTTTGATTCTGACCACCAATTCACTGTTATTCAAGAAATTGTTGATGCCGTGCCAACGTCTGAATAGATGCACAGTAGCTCCACAGAAAAATAAAAGTCTATCAACTTTTTTTTCTTTTTAACAAACTAGTTATTCTATCAAACTGTATGGAATTCTTGGGAAGAATAATTTTATTTTCTTCTCACTGTTACCAGAAAAAAATGAAAACATATTATTGAATCCAACATTATTCTATGCTCTAACAGTACACAGATTCAACTAACTGAGCCAAAAATCTATGAACTTAAGAGAAATAAGCCTTCTGAAGCTGCAATTTGTTACTGTATAGTTAAGGCAACTTTTGAATTGAACTAAGTTGTGCTTTCCAGTTGTTTCTTATGTTTTTGCTTTACAATGAATGTTGTGTTCCCAAGCCATTTAAAACCATTTAAAATTATTTAAGTAAATGTTGCAACTGTTGCTATGTGATAAAAGCTAGTTTTGAAAGATTCAATGTGAAGTTTATCAACCATTATGGATCACTAACAAATGTTAATTTTTTTACTGTTTTATATATTTCATAGGGCTTTGATGGACGAAATGGAGAAAAGGGTGAAACAGGTGCTCCTGGATTAAAGGTAAATCACACTAAAATGATCTTTTCATACGTTAGTTGACATAAATATTCTAGCTGTACTTAAAATTCATAGTTTGGAGTTTAGTGTGTTCTGAATTTTGCTTTTAGAAAGTAAATGACTAGCTGAAGTGTTCTATTACACCTTCCGTGAACGTTAACTTAAAATGTTCAAGTAAGAATTTATTGAGCATCCCAGCGTGCCTCATTGATCACTTGTGGTTAGTCCACAAATTGTTAAAACGCAGAAATTGCGATTTCTGATCAAGTACTAACACAAATTTGATTTGTTAAAACGTACCTTTTCATTAAGCTCTGTTAATAGTTTCTTCATAATGTACTGTTTAAAAATCTATAAAGTTAGCTTTTATTACATAAAATAATAGCGTATTTCGTATCTCTAGGGTGAAAATGGTCTTCCTGGTGAAAATGGATCTCCTGGACCAATGGTAATTCTGCTTCTTACCATGTGATCAGAAGCGCTGGTAGCGTAGATGTTAAGTGCTATGGCTCGTAACAGAAGGTTAACAGTCTGAATCTGCCAGGCGCTGCCAGGAAACTCTATGGGGCAGTTCTACTCTGTCCCCTAGGGTCACTAGAAGTTATTCTCGAATCTACTTGAAGGCAGAGCGTTTGTTATTTTGTGTGTGTGTGTGTCATGTAGTTCTCAGTTTTGCTATTAACAGCACTCTTCACAAATCAACTGTTCTTAAAGGTTTTAAAGTAAAATCCTACCTTTGATTTTACTCTGCAGGGTCCAAGAGGGGCTCCTGGTGAAAGAGGACGACCTGGGCTTCCTGGAGCCGCAGTGAGTATCGTCACCAACATTGTCCAGTTATAACCCAAAGAGACACACTCAAGAATCTGGGCCAGAATTCCAAGCTGTGACAGTTTAAAGGAAAAATGTTGTTTCTATAAAGTCACACTCAAAATAACTTCCATAAAACTTTGACCATAGGTTAGATAAAATAATGTTTTATAGTTAGTATCTCTGTCTTGAGGGACTACCCAGAATTTTAGATTTGCATGTATTTTTAGTGACGCATACTCATATTCTCTTCTTTTAAACATAGAATTGAAATCTCCATACGTTAGAACATTGCTGTCTAGATCACAATTTCAACAACTTGACTCTAAAAATCAAACATTAGTAGGCAGATTTCAATACACTTCAGAAAAATACAACTTGCGACAATTTTAGTTAAAATCTTAGCTGTGACAAGCCTTTCAGAATTAAGAAGATATCTGAAATATGCTTTTGCTTTCAGGGGGCTCGAGGCAATGACGGTGCTCGCGGCAGTGATGGTCAACCAGTGAGTCATTTTTATCTAATCGTACTTTGTTCCAGGGTAATAAGAGATTATTCATGGTGGAATATATATCCCTTTTAGTTTTTATGTTGACTATCTTTAAATAAATATATATTTTTTCTTTTAGAACCAACACTCAACATTGTCAATAAATACCTAATTGCAATTGATGCTGGATCCATAAACAAAATCTAGACTCTGATATTCTTTACTGTGCTTGACCAGCTGTTATCATCTGTATGGTGTTTAAAGTGCTAATTAATATTCAGTAATAAACCTAACAATTAAAAAAGCCTTGAAAAATAGACAATAGTGATATCTTTATGGATGAGAGCACAAAATTCAGGAAATTCGGAACTAAGTAACCTCTACAAAATCACAGAAATAATGACAGAAATTGGGGAAAATTCAGATTTTCCAATTTTAGACTTCACTTTTTTTTATTTTGCTGTATTATTTGTCCAAACAATATTCACCCATGAATAATGAATACCATTCTGCATAATTGATCTGCATAAATACCTTCTGTATTTTACATGTGTTTACTTAATGTCAGTAATGTTAGCTTTAAGTTATTTAACTAAGAGCACTAAAAATTGTATTTAACTTTCTAGGGCCCCCCTGGTCCTCCTGGTACTGCAGGATTCCCCGGTTCCCCGGGTGCTAAGGTAAGTATTTATTTCTATAAGAGAATAGGAGCCCCTGGGCAGGGGGAGAGAAGGGGGCGGGGAGGCAGTGGTCACAGCCCTTGGCAATCTGCTCCCCCCAAAATTCACAGCCTTGGAAAGCCTATGGGAAAGTTCTACTCTGTCTTATAGGGTCACTATAAATTAGAATTAATTCAACAGTAGTGGGTTGGTTGGTTTCTTTCATTTGTTTTATAGATCAGTATAAACTATATCTTGGTGACAATAGCTGATTATTTAATTACTTCTTGTGAATGATTTTTGTTATCAGTCAAAAGAGTATCTGTTATTTCTACAGGACTTTAAAGCCCTGCTCTTAATTCTGTAGTGGGTGTTACCTGCAGTGTTCAGCTTTTTGGACAATGCTTCTAATTGGTTCTCTCTGTTTTTTCTCTTCTTTCTGGGAAGTAGAGATAACACAGTTATCCACAAGTTTGTAATTTTTATCTTCTTTCATGAATAATACTGCCTTGCTTCAGCTGCAGAATATAGTCATATCTCTTTAACCTATGTGAGACAGGTTTAAACAGGACTGAAGAGTAACCTAGTTTACTGATTTGAAGGGTCAAAATAGACTGATTTCTCAGGGTTTTATCCCTTAGGGTGAAGTTGGACCTGCAGGGTCTCCTGGTTCCAGTGGTGCACCTGGACAAAGAGGAGAACCTGGACCTCAGGGACATGCTGGTGCTCAAGGTCCTCCTGTAAGTCGCCTACACGTCTGCTGAGAGAGAATAGATTTGTGCTTAGGCAAGCACACTTCTGTGTTGCTGTCAGTTAAAACCACCTTCTTGAAAAAATATTGATTAGTGTTATGCAATGACTCTACAACCTGTAATAAGTACTGATTTGATAAGTATTGAAAATGGTACTCAGTTAATACTGATATGGTCATTTTTGAAGGTTATGTTCTTCTGGAACCTATGAATTTTATGCTTATTGTCACGACATAGAGTAAAGTGAAGGAGGGATAAGTTATCTGACACTTTGGAGAATATACCTTGAACTAATTGCCAGTCAGAATAATTAAGAGATGAAAAAAAGATTTAAAATCTTCTATTAATTTATTATTTCATAATGTAGACCAAGTGCATACTATCCCTAGTTTATTTAGATAATGATAGCTGTCTGCCACTATGTTTATGAGCCATGTTACAGTTGGGGAAATCCCCTACTGTCTACAAAGCATCATGTTCACTGGTAAATTTGTTTTACCAATAATTTCAAATACATTTCAAATTATATGTATATAATTTCAAATTATATGTATAAATTTCAAATCGTGTGTGTGTGTATGTACATATACATGCATGTATATATATATATATACATACACACACACACACGCACACACACACACACACACATACATATGTAAACCCTGGTGACTTACTGTTTAAGTGCTACAGTTGCTAACCAGAAGGTTGGCAGTTTGAGTCTAACAGATGTTCTGTGGAAACTCTATGGGTCACTTCTACTTTGTTCTACAGAGTCTCAATAAGTCTAAATCAACCTGATGGCAGTAGGTTTGGTTTTTTTTGGCACGCACACACACACACACACACACACACAGAGCTCAAGTTTGATGTACATGTATATACTACTTGCCAGCCAATTGCTGTAGAGTCAGATACCACTTACATAATTATTTTTATGTTCCTGTTTTCTCTAGGGCCCCCCTGGGACCAGTGGTAGTCCTGGCGGTAAAGGTGAAATGGTAAGCTAGCTCCACACGTCATCCTCATCCACACACACATTTGTGGCTTCCTTTGCATCTTGCCTAGTGACAGATTTGTGACATTTAATCTAGACATTCAGAAAAGAAAGTTTGAGTTTGGTTAATGTCAGTGTTATCGGGTTGTTTTTTAGGGTCCTGCAGGCATTCCTGGAGCTCCAGGACTGATGGGAGCGCGGGGTCCTCCAGGACCACCTGGTACTAATGGCATTCCTGGACTGCGAGGTGCTGCTGTAAGTTGCTTGTTTTATCTTAGTTGCCTAAACTATGTGGCTAAACTCCCCAAGAAAAATAGACATTGCAATTGTTTTCCTCCTCTTGAATTTATATTGATTTCACTGATTTTGTACCTGAAACTTGCGTTACCAGTAATGATTTGGTAATCTGTCCTACCAGTTTTAAGCCAAAATTTTATCTCCTTTAGGGTGAACCGGGTAAGAATGGTGCCAAAGGAGATCCAGGACAACGTGGTGAACGTGTAAGTGTTTCATCACCAGATTTGATGATTTCTTAGAAAAATTCGGCATAATTAGAAAATAGACAGGAAAGAAAATTGCAATCAAACCCAGTCATCATTCCTTTATGCTGGCATCCTCTCTTAGGGTGAAGCTGGTTCTCCAGGTATCCCAGGGCCTAAAGGTGAAGATGGCAAAGATGGTTCTCCAGGAGAACCCGGTGCAAATGGACTTCCAGGAGCTGCAGGAGATAGGGTATGTTCCCTTGGAGGCATCTAAAAGAAAAACACAAATCATTTCATCCACGCAAACTTCATCTTCAACCAACTATCATTTTTCTTAAGCCCAAATATTGCTTTAAAGGATTTTATAACATAGGAATATCTCTGTTGACACTCAAGAATTATGGAAAATTTTTAATGCTTTGAACTAAAATACTTGATTTTCATCATTTCCAGGGTGCCCCAGGATTCCGAGGAGCTCCTGGTGCCAATGGCCTTCCCGGAGAAAAGGTAGATAATCTGTGTTTCTATTGTTTACTGAACACTAGCACTACAAATTAGCATTTTCTTCTACAGAGTTTCCCATGAATGAAACTTTAATTTCAGAAAGATGCATATTGGAGTTTAAAAAAATAATTCACTGTTTGAAATAATAATTCCAACCTCTGCTCATTCACTTTCTTAGCTTTAAAACTAAAGCCAGTCTCTCAGCATCCTTATCTACCAACTGGGGATCATTTATCTCAATATCATTGAAAAAGTATCTAAACCAAACTTCCTGAAAGTTCTTTGAAAACTCTAAAGTACTATGCAATTATGATTTCGTATCATCATCAAAGATAGTTGACTTTATATGCACAGGTGTATGTTGGTAAGCCCACTAAATATTGTGTTCTTTCTCAAAACACATAATATTCTTGATAGCCCTCTTAAGATTTTTCTAATATGGCAATATAAGCTAATAGATATCTATAATTTTCTAAATAGCATGTCAGTAGCACATCAACTCTCTTCCAGAGGGAAATGAAATTCTCTTGTGATCTAATCATTGTTTCTTTATTTTTCCACTTAGGGTCCCCCTGGGGAACGTGGTGCTCCAGGTCCCGCCGGTGGCAGAGGAGTTCCTGGAGAACCAGGCCGAGATGGTTTGCCTGGAGGCCCTGGACTAAGGGTGTGGTGAATTGCTTGTTCAAAAGACACTGTCATGTAGTAATAATAAGAGCAAATGAAGAAGGATCAAAGATAACTTAAACCAGATTATACCTTTTGTAAGGCTCCAAACAAAATAAAATGAAAAATTATTTAAAGAAAATCTAGAATAGATGGAGAAAGAACAGGAAACAGAACATTTGACTAACAAACTTGATAAACGTAAGAAAATGTGTACAAATATGGAGCTACACATTTAAGTGAAAAGTATTTTAAAAATCAATAAACATGTTCATTTTATAAGGAGATACAGTATTAAATCAACTGACTGACTGACTTCTTTGATGCAGGGTATGCCTGGGAGCCCAGGCGGGCCAGGCAGTGATGGGAAACCAGGACCTCCAGTGAGTACCTTTCAAAAAGCTCATTTTACAAACCAAGTGAAATATGGAATACATGTTATGGTCTAGGCTTGAATGAGTATTTTCATATTCTGGGTAAAATCTTTATCAAACCTGTCTGAATATAGTATTTTTCTCACTAGGGAAGTCAAGGAGAAAGTGGTCGACCAGGTCCTCCAGGCCCATCTGGTCCCCGAGGTCAACCTGGTGTCATGGGTTTCCCTGGTCCTAAAGGAAATGATGTGAGTTTCTTCATTAATTTCCTAAACACCTAATTATTATAAAAGGCCTTTTAATTGACATATGGAAGGCATATGTGACCAAAACTTAAACTCCACCTCCAGGCACAGAAAAATACGTGAAAATCAATACGCCATGTGAGAAGGAAACTAAAATGCATTTTACAGAATTTACAGATATCTGGAAACCCTGGAGGCTTAGTAGGTTAAAGGCTACATCTGCTAACGAAAGGTTAGCAGCTGAAATGAACCAGATGTTCCTTGGAAACTCTATGGTGGAGTTCTACACTCTGACCTATAGGGTTGCTGTGAGTTGGAATCGACCCGATGGCAGTGGGTTTAGCTCCAGAAAATTGCCGTGAGTCAGAATCGACTCTGTGGTAACCTACAATAGACTCTTGAAAATAATTTTTGGTTGTGGATGCGTATGAGTGAGTGAAGGACACCAGCGAAAAATCTGAGAGAACAATATGATCAGTGATTTCCTCCTGGAAATTAGTTAATAGCAGGTACTTCTTCTTTAGGGGGCTCCTGGCAAGAATGGAGAACGTGGAGGACCTGGTGGACCTGGACCTGCGGTATGTAGCTTTCAGCAGCTTAGTTCTAGGTCTCTGACAAATGCATTACTCTCTAAATTTACAGTCTCTCTCCAGTAAATTTGTTACCACTGACTCTGAAATTTTTGTTTTATTTCAGGGTCCTGCTGGAAAGAATGGTGAAACTGGACCTCAGGGTCCCCCAGGACCTACTGTAAGTTTACTCGGATAAATCAGGGTTGGAAGTAGGGTAGAGACAGGACCAGGAGCAGGCTCCAGGGATTATGTAATCTCTGACACTATGTTATTATTGGTTATCAAAGTCATTTTGAAAAGTGCATATTTAGTTAATTGAATACAATACTGTATGATGTTTATGTTGTACAGATCTGCCTGTATCACTCGAACAGCCTAGACTCTCTCCCTGTTGCATGCTATTGCTTTTAAAATTCAGCAGTGGACTTGCGGCAATGGAAAACGCGTGGACTAAATATGTAAATATATTTTGTAGTGAAATATTGCATTATGTTTTTCCACATAGGGTGCAAGTGGTGACAAAGGAGAACCAGGACCCCCTGGTCCACCTGGAATACAAGTAAGAACTGATCACTTAATTGCATATTAAGCACCTGCTTTTACCATACAATTAAATACTTTCTTTTGGTATCTTGGAAACCCCTGATGACAAAGTGATTAAGTGCTATGGCTGCTAACCAAAAGGTCCAGTAGCTGGAATCCATCAGACACTCCTTGGAAACTCCATGGGGGCATTTCTACTCTGATCTATAATGTTGCTGTGAGTCAGAATCAACTCAAAAGCAGTGTTGTATTACGATGATGATGATTATATTTGGATTTTGACATCTTTACTTGAGTGTTCAAATTTGTTACTACGATAACTAATTACCTTTTCTCCCCAACTTAAATTTTTTGTCTTCCATCTTGAAAAAGAAGGCAGGCAATGTTAATATATGGACGTATTTTCCACGTTCGTTCCGGAACTACTGTGTTAATGTTATCAAAAATACTTAGATTCATATAACCCCATGCTTTCACTTATTTTTCACTACAATAGAAATTCATGTAGCTAAATTCATCTTGCCAAACTCATTGATTCCTTTTTCTGTGAAGCAACAGAAAGAACAGAGATGGAATTAGGTTTGTAAGACATGATGGTCATTTCTCTTCATTGGATTTTGAATAGCACAAATGTTCTATGACAGAGGCCACTAAAACCATTTTTAAAAATAAGTTGTAGAAACTTGTTTATACCTAAGAAGCTTTCCTGCAAGCAGTTCTTGAAGTGATTACACAGCACAAATACGATTCTTTGTAGGGCTTGCCGGGGACTGGTGGTCCTCCAGGAGAAAATGGAAAACCCGGTGAAGCAGTAAGTTGAATGTCATTTTTCAAAACTCAGCATAAAAATGAATAGTAATCATCTATAAATTATGAATGTTTACATTTTCTCTTACCGTAATATCTGAACTTTAACATTCAACATAGAAATACTTATTATCAAATCAGAAACAAAATATTTAAGTGATAGCTATTACATAGAGAGTTTCAATTTTACCATAAAATAAAAGCAACTTAAAAAAGCTACATAGCTTTAAGATTTGGTAAATTGTAAAATATGCAAACAAGCCAAATGTGCTTATCACTTATACTTTCATAGCATGAATTTTTACATAGGCCTAATCATATAATGCCCATCTCTTAGGGTCCAAAGGGTGACGCTGGTGCACCTGGAATTCCAGGAGGCAAGGTAAGTACTTCAGTCTCTACCTTCTTCACCATGGTATGGAGAATTTGGTTAGTGACACATATTTATTATTTTGAACCAACATACTCATTTTAGAAGAAGAAGAACATTACATATGTTTGGTGAATATGCATAAAGAAACTCAAGATATTTCCAATACATTATATTTTTGGCAAATACAACTCTGGGACATTAACAAGTGCCATAGACTTGACCACCACGGACTTGAAATTTCAAATAGAAAACCATGTCAGTGTACTAATTCTATAAAAGAAAACTGTTTTGGTGAAGAACTTTAAAAATTTACCCTTCTTCCCCAACAAATCTCCCTTCAGCCAAATAGACAGGCCTACAAAGTGAGCTGTAGCACTTGAAAGGAAATGCTCCTCGGATCAAGCAGCCATAGTAGACTAAGAGGCCAGGATTTGACCCAAAACAAAGTTGAGAAGGTAGGGTTAGTGGCAGGGCAAATAAACTCCGGGAGGAAGCAATAGAATGCTGTCACATTGAGGAGATGTCCACTAATGTCACAAAACAAAATGTGCATAAATTTGAATGAGAAAGTAATTTTCTCTTCAAACTCTTACCCAAATCGCAAAAAGACACCCAAAGAGAGAGGGAGAAAGGAACAGGAAGATATGCTGAGCAGACCGGGACCCACCTGCAACTTGGGGTCAAATCCAGCCAAGTCCACTCTAGATCAGCAGAATCCCAGTCACCCCACAGACACAGGGATGAGAAATAAATAAATACACATAGCAATGTATATTTTAAAAATTCACTATTGTCAATAAAATAATAGTAACAAATACTTCAAAGATAGTTCATCCTTAGACCAAGTATCAAAGCTTCTTTGATTGGGCTCATTCTTTTAAGTTTCTAGTTCCCAGTTAAGTGCATCAAATTATTTTGGATAACTAAAAATTTCCGAATTGCTGGAAAATAAATATTGAGAGCGTAATTGTCCTCATCACAATAATACAGCTTAAAGTGTTTTTGTTTGTACTTTTCTGTTGTTTTGTTTCATCGCTTTGGTTTTTCTACTACGGGTATTAATGTTTCTTGCTACAGGGAGATGCTGGGGCCCCGGGGGAACGTGGGCCTCCTGGACAGGCGGGGCCTCCAGGAATTAGAGGTGGAACTGGACCTCCTGGTCCCGATGGAGGAAAGGTAACTCCACAGAATCCAGTTAACCTAAACTTTAGAAAGTGTATTACCTTTCTTTCTTGTGATTTAATATTTCTCCCTACACTACAGGGTGCCCCTGGACCTGCTGGGCCACCTGGTGCTTCTGGCTCTCCTGGTCTCCAAGGGATGCCTGGAGAGAGAGGAGGTCCTGGAGGGCCAGGCCCGAAGGGTGACAAGGTACTGACTTGGTTTCTCCAGCGTGTAACAGAGCAGACTTCTTAGATTAAATGATAGCAACCCTGCTGGGAGGTATTCTATTCTCAAAATTAATGTTATTTTATACTCTGTGAATTCCAAAATACCTTGTTAGAGTGATTATCAGAATGCCTAATATATATCACAGCAAATCTTAAGAGCTGCTCATCTTGGCAGATGTCAACTGAGGATACTTATAATCCTATTAGAGATCTGTTGAAGCAATTGGGAAGCTCTGGGCTACGATCTGAATGATTGGCAGTCCAAAGCCACCCAGAAGCTCCACTGGGGGAAAAAAACTGGCAAACTTCTCTCGTAAAGATTATAGACTAGAAAACCCTATGGGGACAGTTCTGTTCTGTCACATGGGGTGTCAGTGACTTGAAGTCACCTTAATGGCACCCACAACATCATAATCTTATGAGACTGGCCTTTATTTGACAGGGTGAGCCAGGGAGCTCAGGTGCCGATGGTGCTCCAGGGAAAGATGGTCCCAGGGTGAGTATTTCCATCTTTGCGTTGCAGAGATGCAGCCTTATCTCTGTGTGAAATGGAATGGTCTGTTACCTGAACTGCTGTATATTTTCAAACATCTCCTATAAATTATGTCACAGCTTACCATCTTTGGGCACTAAGAAGACCCACGTATCTTGGTTATTAAACTGCTTAGTTTATACCACTCACTATCTGATAGTTTAACAGCAACATGAGATGAAAAAATCTCAAAATGTAATACAGGTAAAAGAAGAGTCATAAAGGATCACTAAAATCCATGATGGTCAGTCCTGCTCATTAAGAAACTTTATTTTGAAAAGGACTGTAATCCTGTGGCACATTCATATCAGGGGAGACGACTTACCAACAAAAATAAGTGGATCATTTATACACGTAACAGCTAGGCGAACCTTGAGGAAGTATACAGAGTGGGAAAAAAGACAATCTCGAAAGGATAGATCATGCATGATTCCCTTCATGGGATATTTGTGAATTCATGGAGTTTTAGAGTTGTAGAATAGACTGGTGATTGTTAGAGTTTAAAGATGGAAGGGAAAGTAGCGGCTTAGCTATTAAGTTACAGCGCTAAGGAGTCTTGTAGTGATTGTACAGTCAAGTATCTCAATCGTGGTGGTGCTTGTGTTAGGCTGTACTAATGACAAATTTCTGTGGAGCTAAATGCACACACTCACACAGGAGTGTCTGCATAACTGGTGATATCTGAATGAACTGGGGATCACAGCAGAACCAGTTTCCTGATCTTGCTGTTGTATTAGGGGAGTCCGGGGAAATGGTGCGAAGAAATTCCCTGGATGTTTCTTCACAGGTTAATATGGATCTGTAACTATTTCTAAATAAAAAGTTAAAAACAAATCTATGCTGTAATCAATTGTACTCACATTAGCAAACGTCTTCTGGGTAGAACTGTAGCAAATAAACATGATAAATAAGCCATTTCATAAATAGTGTATTGACTGCTGTTGCCTCAGAGAAATTCGTAGACATGCCTGAGAGGCTAGATGGGTAGACAATCCTGCCCAGTAAAAAAGGAAGAAGATGGCTGATATTTCATGAAGTGTAAATAAAAAAATATTGAAAAATGTTTCTGTAACGATACTTTGGTTAGACAATTGAGACATTTTGAAAAACTAGTAGTGAAATAAAGCAATGTGTTTTGATGTTTACAAGGTATTTTTGTAAGATTTACATCACATCACCTGTAATAGAGAGAAGAATGCAGTAATCAATAAATTGCTGCTGAATCTTGTTGTCTTCTAGAGTCGTCCCCATGGACTCTTATTTTACTAAATTCTGTATTTATTCTCTATGTGAAGAGCGTATCACTCAAGCTGTGAAAGAAATCATATTATCCAGTGTAGTAGATGGATGATGTGTCTTTATACTCCCTATTTGGTTAATATGAAAAAATATACTTCTATGTTCTTTAGGGTCCTGTCGGTCCCATTGGCCCCCCAGGCCCACCTGGACAGAACGGAGATAAGGTAATGCTTATCACTACATAGAAATGGGCAGAAAATGTCTTGGGCTTTTTTGACACGGGACAATGACAATGTTTAATTTTTTCTCTCTCCTTTTTCAGGGTGAAGGTGGTGCCCCTGGACTTCCAGGCCCGCCTGGAGCCCGTGGTGGCCCTGTAAGTGTTAAAGTCATTTTCAACACATCATTTAAACCCGCACTAAAAGCTACTTGAGTTTCTCCCCTTAGTATTTGAGCCCCAAGAACCTGTAATCCTCAACTCTGGGGTCCTTTCTTTAGGGATCACATGACATGTAAGAGAAGGTTAAGTTTCTTCTATCTAAAACTCACCAGAGACAATTTTAAACCATACCTTCTTTCTTATGTAACTCTTAATAAAGAAACATGAAAGTATTACCGGCAACAATGCATTGGCTGGTAAAAACTTCACCTCTTTGCCTGCTGTCCTAAATTAAAGTTCCCTGCCTTCAGGGTTTTGAGAGTCAGAACAGATAGATAGTTAACATTATTTTAATTAATTTATAGATTTCTTGATGAGCCATTTTACCATATTTGAAAATACTTATAGTTTGAGAAGGTCTATAATTAAATGTGTTAAACACTTCGAAATTCTCAATTTTTCTCAAAAAGGAGGTCATAGTCAGAGGACGAAAGAGTAAAATGGTCTGGGTATTTTCAACTTTCCATGTTGTCATCAGATGGAAGGAGGTCTGCGGGAGTTAAACTCTGTTAGTCAGCTGTGCACATTTCCTGACTGAAGGAAAAGATAGATGATGTATGAGGGGAGGAGTGGGCACTGTGACGAACAAGGACCATTTTCCTGTAGGGTGAGAGAGGTGAGCACGGACCTCCAGGACCTGCTGGTTTCCCTGGTGCCCCTGTAAGTATGAATGGTTCCCAGTCTATAATCCCAGCTTGCTAGAAAAATAAAAATAAAAAGCAGTGTCACTGAGCCGATTCTGACTTATAGCGAGCCTATTGACAGAAGAGAACTGCCCTCAGAGTTTCCAAGGAGCATCTAGTGGATTCGAACTGCTACCTTTTGGTTAGCAGATGTAACACTTACACACTATACCACCAAGCTCTCAAGTGTTAAGTTCTAGCTCTATACCCTAGTCACTCATTCCCCACAGGATTATTTTATTTCTTTACCACTGTTCTTCTTTTGAAAGATGAGGGTAAAAACCCCTGTCTTGCCTTTCGGCCTGGGTAATGAATCTAAAACAGCACTATAAGCTTCCTTAGTCTAAGCCACATTTTTCTTAATTGGTTTGATTGGGGCAAACTCTGTAGAACTCATTTCTCCACTGACACACGTGGGATGACCATGAGTCAGAATCGACTAGATGGCAGTTGGTTTGGTTTGGGTTTATTTCCAAATGCATGAACTCTGGAGAAACATTCTCTTTGTGGCAAATAACGTATCCCTCTTATAATTTGTTACTAATTAACTTCTAACATGAAAAGATCTTGATTAATTTTGGTTTGTTGTGTCTTCAGAGAGTCTCCTTTTGCCATGTTGTTTTCACGTATCAGAAGCATTCTATATTCTGAAGAAAAATATTGATAAGCCGAGGGCATTGTAGAGGGTTTTAGCTCACAGGCTGTGCTATTTCTGAATGCAGGGACAGAACGGTGAACCTGGTTCTAAAGGAGAAAGAGGTGCCCCCGGTGAGAAAGGAGAAGGAGGCCCTCCTGGAGCCGCAGGACCTCCTGGGGGTTCCGGGCCTGCTGTGAGTCTCCTTCCCTTCTTTATGCCTTCTAATGGACCACACTCAAATTTGTCAGCAATTTAATATTTCATACTGAGATTGTTTGCTGAAGTGGCAAGAGTACAGTCTTTATAATAATACATTTCTGATTTGAAGCTTTGTTCCAGCTGTCTAGATATGACCTCACTCAAGTTATTTTATCTCTTCATAAATTTACTGTTGTTGAAAGGTTTGAATCTTGTCCCAAATCCTGTTTATCATGCTACTTGATAGATTCGTTTTCCCTCACTTTCCGTGTAGGGTCCCCCTGGTCCTCAAGGTGTAAAAGGTGAACGCGGCAGCCCTGGTGGTCCTGTAAGTACTGATGCTCTTAAACTAATGTTAGGGACCATTAATTGACATTAATCTGTATATAAACTGCTTTTAAAGATGCAAGAGCCCTGAAGACAGTATAAAATTATAGTCATTCACTTATACGTGAGATAGGTACAAATCCCAAAGGGAGAAAATAAACTGTATGTGACCTCAAGGAAGCATGCTGATTCTTCCATATTTTTTTATATCTAGACTTAGTAGACAGTTCTTTATTCTGCTTAACTTTTGGAATTCAAATAAACATCATTTCTCAGGGTGCTGCTGGCTTCCCTGGTGCTCGTGGTCTTCCTGGTCCTCCTGGTAATGCTGTAAGTCCTTTTAAAATCTTCCTAAAATAATATATTCCATATAGGTATGGGATAAGATGTTTACATATTGATGTCTTATCTTTTCAATAAATCTCTTGGAACATTATTCAAAAGTAGGTAAAATGGAGAAGTAAAACAAATTCACCTTTTCACTGTAAAATACACTTCCAACAATTGTTTGTAGGGTAGCCCGGGACCTCCTGGCAGCAGCGGTGCTCCAGGCAAGGATGGGCCCCCAGGTCCTGCTGGTAGCAATGGTTCCCCTGGCACCCCTGGAGCATCTGGACCAAAAGGTGATGCTGGTCAACCAGGAGAAAAGGGACCACCTGGCCCCCAAGGTCCTGCAGTGAGTAGCTTCATTAGTCTGTTTATTGACAACTTTTTTTTTATCACAAATACTGTAAAGGAAAAATACGTGCACATAAGAAGAGCTAAGGTACCATTATTTGTCACAACAGGGAGCCCCAGGCCCAAGTGGACTTATAGGAATTCCTGGAACACGAGGTCTTGCAGGACTGCCAGGCACGCCAGGTACTAGAGGAAGTCCTGGCCCACAAGGTGTCAGGGTAAGTATAGCCATTTTCACTGGATTCTTGTTTTCTTTAATAGCCTTCAGAGATCACTTAACCACAATAAGTGTGTCATGAGCAAGTTTTCCAGTCATGGACATAAATTATCCAAAAGATGACCTTTTAATTGACAGTTTCATGTTTTGGGGAAGCAAATATGTTATTAAATGGCTCCAGAACATGAAAACAATGTACATCTTAGATGAGTTATGAATATAACACAAACAAATCAATATCACAGCAATATATCTTGCTTTCTCAAACACCTTTATTAGGAAAATTGTGAGCTATCCACAGTTTGTTGGCTGTCAGTGTCAAAGGGGGCAATAGTGGTAGCTAATAGAAGTATAAGGAGAACTGGTGGTGCAGAAGGTAACAATTCAGGCTGTTAACCGAAAGGTCAGCAGTTCAGATCTACCAGCCACTCAATCAGAAACCATATGGGTCAGTTCTACTCTGTCCTATAGTGTCACTATGAGTTAGAATTGGCTCAAAAGCTTGGGGTTAATAGACCTATAAATACCTTTCACTGAAACCAGTTATCCACCAACTCATTTTTTCACTGTTGATTTTCTGTCACTAATATTATTTTAAAATTGCAGTAATTAACATTTAATATGTGTTAGCAAGTACAATAATGAAGTTCTGTGTCTACCAGGGCTGACATTTTGATGTTTTGAGCATCTATTCCAACAACATGTCAGATGTTGTAAAGAAATGAAAATTAATGTTTCAAGGCATTCAGTTTATGTTAACATATTTAGTAAAAGTATACATTTCAGGTGGATACAAATTTCAATGAAAATTTTAATAAGAGCCATAAGTCCCTGTAGTTGCATGAAACTTTGTAAGTTTTTCCTACCAAGGTCTGTTGTTATAAATGTAACCTTTCTACATCTCATACTAGAATGTATTCTAAAATAAGATAATAAATGTACTTACCCAGATTTTTGATGTCTAAAATCACTGGGCAAGTTAGACAATACTCCCTGGTGGCTTGCTTCTCAAAGTATTTTCTTTCACTGAAGTGATAGTTTTAGGAATAAATGCATTAGAAATTGAAGAAGACAATTTATTTCCCTAAAATATAAATACATCTGATAATGCCATACAAATAAATTTCCTAAATTAAAATAAGATGTATTTTATTTCATTGTACACAGGGTGAAAATGGAAAACCAGGACCTAGGGGTGAAAATGGAGAACGTGGTCCTCCTGGACCCCAGGGTCTTCCTGGACTGGCCGGCGCAGCTGGTGAACCTGGAAGAGATGTAAGACCAAATTCTCATGAAATAGCCAGCCAACCATGTAGCATGTGGTCACTCACTTCAGCTTTGGTCCAATTAGATCTTAATTTCTAGGAGTCAATGCTACCACATTCTAAAGTTCTCCTTTCTTTTCTAATAACAAATATTCTTTCTATTACAACTTAGAACAGCCTTAAAATTCCATGTTCACTAATATTTAATTAATGAATGATCATTAGTAGAGAAGAATATGATTTTAACCTAAAAAAGTGGGAAAAAACAGTAGGAAAAGCCCTAATTTATATCATGTTTTCTTGGTAAAAATGTTCTGAACATTTTTTGTGATTTGTCTTTCTGTAGATTGTAGATTCCTGTCATCAGTTAGATAAGAGTTTCTCTAATTTTATTAGTTGTCTCCTCCTGCTAAGAGTCTCTTTTAGACCTTTTTTCTAAGTCACTTCTCTTTCTCACAGTCCATGAAATATTAAGACCACAGAAACATACTGCATATGGATTTAGATACTGTAACCCCTTGAAGGGCTGCATACCATTGTAACATACAGAAATTTTCACCCCCGAAAACCAATTTTATGCTCTTCAGAACAATGTTGCCTCTATTGAGAATTCGTGGTTTTGAATACCTTGATTACTTTCCCCATTTTTTTTTATCAGGGAAACCCTGGGTCAGATGGCCTCCCAGGTCGAGACGGAGCTCCTGGTACCAAGGTATAACAAGCACTTACATTAAAGGCTTCTGTAATTTAAGCGATAACTGCTCATCGCGCTTACCTGAGCTCTGTGCGCTTGCCCACAGGGTGATCGTGGTGAAAGTGGTTCTCCTGGTGCCCCTGGTCCTCCAGGCCACCCAGGCCCACCTGGTGCCGTTGGTCCAGCTGGAAAGAGTGGCGACAGAGGAGAGACTGTGAGTTCAGATGAGAACAACCTCCCTTCACTTGTCTGTTTCCCTTGGTAGAGAGTTTAGCCGGTGAAAGAGAAAATGCCAGTTATGTTAACCGAAAGATCTGCTGTCATTTATTTTACAGTTTTTAGTACTAGTTATTTCTTAGGCAACTATGGTAACAAATTAGAAGATTCTGGCAGTAGTCTATGAAGAATTCATTATTAAAATCTAAACAGTATTAATCAGACCAAGTTTCTATTTACTGGGTAAATGCAAGGCTGAGTTAACAGGACTTTTATCAGTCGACCCCTGGAAAAGATATAAATAGGCAAAGAACCTTGAAGGAGAAAATAAGTCTAACTTTCAAAAATCCTATGCATGCTATGTTGCCATCACAATGAAATCACTAACTTTTAAAAATTAGATTTTATCAGTCAATAAGCAGTTTTAGGTGAGTTTGTCACTCTGGTCATTTTCATTTTAGGGCCCCGCTGGCCCTGCTGGTGCTCCAGGTCCTGCTGGTTCTCGGGGCCCTGCTGTAAGTTTTTGTTTTTAAACTCGTTTCACGGGGTGAGGATTGTTTGGGAGTAAGGGTGGGCATGTTCAGGAAGAGGAGATAATAAAATATGTAACTATGGAGTGAAATTTAGACTTCCTTCAATAATGGAGAAAGCAATTCAGGGTCTAAAAGTTCATTTGGACAAGCTTGTAAACATTAACTATTGGTGAATCATACAATTATCAGTCAAAAATTAAACAGCCGCAAAAACGTTTCTTATTAGTCCATGTACAAAGCAACTTGTTGATAAGAATTTCTGGCCAAAACAATGTCATAATATGGAAATCATTTCTATACTTTCTATTTTGGTTTTCCTGTGTGTGTGTGTGTTTGTGTGTATATATGGCTGTAATTTAAACTGTATTTCTAAAGGGTCCTCAAGGTCCACGTGGGGATAAAGGTGAAACAGGTGAACGTGGTTCTAATGGCATCAAAGGACATCGTGGATTTCCTGGCAACCCAGGTGCCCCTGGTGCTCCAGTAAGTGCATCATTCTGTCAGAAAATCCCTTTCAGTGTATTTCAACTAATGACCCAAGGAACTGTATTTATAATCAAACCCACTGCTACTGAGTCCACTGTGACTCACAGAGACCCTGGAAGTCAGAGTAGAACTATCCCATAGAGTTTCCAAGGAGTGCCTGGCACATTTTAACCACTAAGCCACAAGAGTTTCCAATTGTGGTTATAGGGCTTATATATGACCAAGAATGTAGAGACAGTAGAAGTTTTTCACCTCTAAATGTATACTCTAGAAGAGATGAGAAATGGAATACAGGGTTTATTTGGAACAATAATGGGTATAAAACAGTGGGAAGGCTCAAGAAAAGAGTAAACCGTGTCTCATCATGATTTCTATGTTTCTTGATCATATCTTGAATGTATAGTTTCCTAAACTTTTTTAAAAAGTTTTATTCACTGTTTCCTCCCAGGGTCCTGCTGGTCACCAAGGTGCAATTGGCAGTCCAGGGCCTGCAGGCCCCAGAGTAAGTGTCACAGGAAGAAACTAAAGCACCCACACTTTTAAAACATTGGCACCGTGGGAAGATATTCTAGCATTGTAATATCATGGTGATTTCCTAGGGACCCGTTGGACCTAGCGGACCCCCTGGCAAAGATGGAACAAGTGGACATCCAGGTCCTATTGGCCCACCAGGTCCTCGGGGCAATAGAGGTGAAAGAGGATCAGAGGTAAAACACTGCTTACAAATATGTGTCTTTATTCTACTATTACCTTCAAGTGTTCATAGATACTCTGTAATGTTTTAAAACTGAGATAATGAATTCCACATTGTACAATCACCTGATTTTATGTACAGAATAAACAACAACTATATTGTGATCCTCTATACTACATTATGACCACAGGTGAAATTGTATACATATGTATATATATACATATATATATATTAGGTTTTTTAAAACTTTGTATTAGTTATCATCCATTAACCCACTGTTGTTGAGCGGATTCCAACCCATAGCAACCCTACAGGACAGAGTAGAACTGCCGTGTAGTTTCCAAGGAGCACCTGATGGATTCAAACTGTTGACCTTTGGTTAGCAGCATAGCACCAAACCTTACACCACCAGGGTTTCTTCTAGTCCGTTAGACAGGAGAATAGCATGTTCCCAGTTAACCGGATGAACTATGCTGACCTTGATCACACAGCAGAAGCCATCTAAAGCTGGTGTGAGAATCACCCTCCTTTGCATTTGTGTAGTGTATTTTACCTCTCAAATAGTGTCCATAATTCCTCTTACACTACTGATAGTATTGTTTGTAATATCTTCCTATCCCAATCTGTGGGATAAATGAAATACAAACTATTATCCCAAGATGCACATAAGGCAATCAAAATGCAAATAAATGACCAACTCAAAGATACAAAGCTAGATTCTGAAGCCAGAATCCAGGTTTCCTGGCTCCAGAATCTAGCTTCATGTCTGGGCTGGTCATTTAATTTGTCCTCTGTGTCATAGCAGCATTAGAACTGTGCTTTGTGAGTTATTGGTTTACATAATCTATATAAAAGGAAATATGATGGACTAAAATTTCTAGTCTAATCCTTTTACTGCTACATAGTAAAACACTATAAATTTCACAGTAATGAATTGTAATTATTATAAATTATTATTTAATCACATAAAAGCCCAAATAAAATAATTTCACACAGCAGTGTTTTTAATTCATTTCCGTGGGTTGACAAAGTATTCTTTTAGTGGACACCAAAAAATACATTCAGTGACACCTGTTCTTACCATTCTCAGGGCTCCCCTGGCCACCCAGGACAACCAGGTCCTCCTGGACCACCTGGTGCACCTGGTCCATGCTGTGGTGGGGATGGTGCCGCCTATGGTGCCGCCGCCCTTGGTGCTGAAAAGGCTGGTGGTTTCGCCCCATATTATGGAGATGAACCAATGAATTTCAAAATCAACACTGAAGAGATAATGTCTTCACTCAAATCAGTTAATGGGCAAATAGAACGCCTCATTAGCCCTGACGGTTCTCGTAAAAACCCTGCTCGGAACTGCAGAGACCTGAAATTCTGTCATCCTGAACTCAAGAGTGGTAGGTTGGGGAGTAGTAAGGGGATTACAGCAAGGGCTGCTTATATTATCATCTGGGGAAGAGAGAAACTTTACTCTGAATGGGAAGCATTTTCTAGAAGATATTATACATAAAAGATGTTTGTTGAATTGAAATTGCTTGATAACACAAGAAAAAGTAAACTTTTCAGATGCACTTAAGATGTAACATAGCTAACTTATTACAAATATAGGAAAATGTAAAGATAGCTTTGTAGCAATGTTAACGCATTCAGAGTTTGGTGTGTCTCTGAGGATCACAACAAAGCTACATGACTGATAGAACAACCTACGCGAGCTTGTGTTCTCAGGATCTGATAGATCCAGCTTAAAATGCAATCAAAATTTGCAATTTAAATTTTTGTTCTAAAATCATTTCTTTTACGAATTAAATGAAAAACACCAGAATATTTATAAGATTAAACAGAATACTGTTAGGGTGTAGAGATTTGCTTATATTGGTTTAATCTGAAAGGAAAACTTATTTCAAGTTTTTAGTGCCTTCACAGGGAACAATGCCTTTTGTAAGTTAAGTTCTATAAATTAAAATAGGGAATAACCATCAAATATGGAAAATTTATGGTTAGCATAAGTCTGGATTATACAACCACATTACATCATTAAGCAAAAAAAGATTAGTGAATCATCTTTAGAAAAGAAAAGAAAGCAAATATACCGTTAACAATGTCTTGGCTTTAATATGTCATTATTATTAAAAGGGCAAATGTTATCTTTTATTTTTTCTAATTACTACAGCTAATGTTTTTAACTCCACCAATTTCATCTAAAAATTTTTCTATATAACGATATACTATAAAACACAAATGTATACAATATAAATATATTAGCAGTCAACTCAGTAATGCCTTACCAGGTACACAAACAAAATCATCACAATTCACATTTAATCACTGTGTTTTATTAACCAAGTCTCATTTTCCTTTTTTTGTGACTATTCAGGAGAATATTGGGTTGATCCTAACCAAGGTTGCAAGTTGGATGCTATCAAAGTATTCTGTAATATGGAAACTGGAGAAACATGTATCAGTGCCAGTCCTTCACGTATCCCACAGAAGAACTGGTGGACAGATTCTGGTGCTGAGAAGAAACATGTTTGGTATGGAGAGTCCATGGCTGGTGGTTTTCAGGTGAGAAATCACATACCATTTTGTAAAGACATAACCCTGACTTACCTGACCTTCTTGGCTCCTTCTACGTGTTCATCAGAAAGCTAAGCTAATTAATAAACATAAGATCCATATAATTGCAGATATTCAGGTGATTATACTTTAATAACTTGTCACTTGTTAAAAGCTGAAGTAGACTGAATTATACTTTGTATAACTGAATTGAATAAACATCTCCTTCCCCTATCTGGACCTGTCTCCAGATGAAAACCTGTTGAAATGAAAGCAACTGAAATTTAAACCCACAGCATAAACTTTATCAAATAATCTGAATGGATTTTTCTTTCCATTCTCAAGCCTTCTCTACTTTGATCTTACAGATTACACATGCAATTAAAATATATCTGTATCCAAAATAGTCATATATAATGTAAAAGGTCAGTCTGTATTTCAGTGTTCATATCAACAGCACATGACTCTCCTACACACAGCTGCAATTAATATGCCTGATCAGTGTTATTTGTTCCCTATCACAGTTTAGCTACGGCAACCCTGAACTTCCTGAAGATATACTTGATGTCCAGCTTGCCTTCCTCCGACTTCTCTCCAGCCGAGCCTCCCAGAACATCACATACCACTGCAAGAACAGCATTGCGTACATGGACCAGGACACTGGGAACGTAAAGAAAGCCCTCAAGTTGATGGGGTCAAATGAAGGCGAATTCAAAGCTGAAGGAAGTAGCAAATTTGCGTACACAGTTCTAGAGGATGGTTGCACTGTAAGTAACTACATTTTTATAAGCATAGTTTATAATGAGCTCAGCATTTCTAATTTGACCATGCTAACAATTTTGAAATGAAGAAATAAAAAAATAAGAGGCGCACTTAAGTTGGCATTTGGTGTGAGTTATACAGAATGTACTGTAGGAAATGTTAAATACCACAAAAAAGTAAACAATAGAGCTTAAACTTTTGTAACTCACAAATTCTTTAAGAATTTGGTGAGAACTGAATGTTCCTTTTTAAGAGAAAATAAACACATACAAATGTAAATAAAAATTGCACCCAGATTTTATAAAATTGCGAGCCACCTCCTGTCCATCTATGAAGCCCATGGGTATCTTTGGAGAGCCAATTCATGAATTCTGTTCTTTTCCAAGGATTAAACTTTCTTGTATTTTACATTAAAAAAGAATTGCTCACGTGCATGAGAGAACTTAAAAATATAGGAGATGTAAGCAAGGGTGAAGAAGCAGTAGTGCATTTTTATAAGAATAATTCAGTTTCTCAAAAGAAAAGAATTTCAGCTTGTTACCTCTTGTATGAGGTCAAGATGGTGGGCACAGAGTGGGAGAAGGAAAGAAAGAAGATAATTAGAGTTTTGTGTTTACAAGGCTAAATGCTTAAGAAAGAAAATACATTCTAAATAGCTATTAAGAAGTTAGGAGAATATGCTTTTGAAAATTACATCAGAGAAAACAGTTAAGTAACTAATACCTCTCATTTTGGTTTGGTTCTTAATCTTTGGTTTTGATTATTGAAAATAGCTTTCTGCTGAAATTAAACTGATGTAGTTTCTGACTGAGTAAAAATCTCCTTCACCTATCTGGACCTGTCTCCAGATGAAAACCTGTTGAAATGAAAGCAACTGAAATTTAAACCCACAGTAAAAGCTTTATCAAATAATCTGAATGGACTCCATCTAGAACTTCTGAGTTTCTTAAATTTTAAATTCAATCAAAATTTCAAATTAATTACAGTGAAATTTTAATCTGAGGGATTAAATTCGTGTCTGTCCTTTGACTTTTATGAACAGGGCAAATTCGTTTCTAACATTAGAAAATCCCATTGTGAATGAACAATACACTTGTTAGTAAATTGACTCTGTACCTTTGAGAAACTAGATTCATCCATGGCCAAGTGCTGTCGAGTCAGATCCGACTCAGAGATTAGATTCAGGCCTTCCTGCCTGAGTCCTGCCGTGCTGGACTCAAGAATGCCACAAGGCCTTTGGATGAAAGCGTGGCTTACAGTCTTTGAGGGTTACATCTTGGAAGTGAAAGAGTCCTCTCATGTATGAAAGATTGTCACGGCAGGCTGGCAGTAACCCTAGAGAAGTTTTTTGTTTGTTTTTAATTTGATCAGTCAGATGAACTATCTAAGTAATGACAATGTAATGATCGCTTACCTTTTCTTCTCTTTTTACAGAAACACACTGGGGAATGGGGCAAAACGATCTTCGAATATCGAACACGCAAGGCTGTGAGGCTACCTATTATAGACATTGCACCCTATGATATTGGTGGTCCTGATCAAGAGTTTGGTGCGGACATTGGCCCTGTTTGCTTTTTATAAACTAAACTCTATCTGAAAACCTAGCAAAAAAAATCACACTCCATATGCGTTCCTCTTGTTCTAATCTTGTCAACCAGTACAAGTGACCAACTAAATTCCAGTTATTTATTTCCAAAATTTTTGGAAAAAAGCATAAACCAAATACAATTAAAATGCTTTTTGTTTTATTTTTTTACCAATTTCAATTTCAAAATGTCTCAATGGTGCTATAATAAATAAACTTCAACACTCTTACAATAACACTGTGTTATATTATTTGAATCCTAGCCCATCTTCAGAACAGTAACTGTGCTCACCGCTAAAAGATACCCACTCTTTTTGAATAGTCAAACATGAGATTAGAAAAGACCTCCGTACTTCAACTACCTCAACCTGATCAAAAATGCAAGATAGTTCTTCTGAGTCCTGGAAGAGCAAAAAAAATTGTATAAGTTGGCAAAACTTATGAATTTCATTGATCTGGTTTATTTTCTAAAATATTGGTAGGGGAAAAAAGTTAGAGGGTAGTACAAGAATTTAAAGAAATATTTGAAAGCCACAATTATTTTGATCTTGGATATTAAATGCTTTTAAAGGTGCTTCTCTCTTTCTGTCATTGCTGGTCAAGATGACCAAAATTTGGGAAAGCTTTAAAGACACATGCTATGGTGCTAATGTGCTTTCACTTTTAAAACTCTAGGTCAGACTTGTTGACTTACCTTCAAAAGAAATTCACAACATGTGTACATGTCTCCTGTCCAAAACACATTGATTGGCATGCCACTTCAGGGGACTCTTTCCTTCATTCTGTAAAAGTCAACAACAACAACACAAATTGTGGGGCTGCTTTTGTCATAACATGGAGAATGTGTTGAAATTTGACTTTGTAAGCTTGTATGTGGTTGTTGATCTTTTTTCTTACAGACACCCATAATAAAATATCATCATAAAATATTTCTGGTTTTCTGTCACATTTCATAGTTTTTACAAATACATGTCTGTACTTAAGAACCCTAGTGATTTTCTTGAAAAGTACGCTCAATTCTAATTCCTGAGGTTTGTAATGCAATGGCTTTTGGGATTATAAGCTTTGTTCAAATCAGCAATAATAGTCAGGAGAGAATCCTGCAGATTTTCATATCGTACATAGTGGGACCCCCAGGAAATGTTGGAGACCATGGTGGTTTAGTGCTTAAGTGCTACCCTATGGACAGTTCTACCTTGTCCTATAGGGCTTCTGTAAGGTGGAATCAACTCAATAGCAATGAGTTTGGTCTTTGGGTGGTGCAGTGGTTCAGAGCCATGATGGCTAACCAGAAGGCCAGCAGTCCAAATCAACCAGATGCTCCTTGGAACCTCTGTGGGGCCATTCTACTCCATCTATAGGGTCGCTATGAGTAAGAATCAACTTGACAGAAGTGGGTTTGGTTATTGGGGGCATATTGAAAATTTAGGGTATTCTGTTAGAATGGGGCAACTCTGAAAGTGATACAGTTTCCTTAAAAGTGGAGGGAGGTGGTAATCAAGGAAGAAGACACTATTTATCATAAAGTAAACCAATCTGACATAACAAGCCAAGTTGGTACTGTTGTTTTTGTTAGATGCCATAGAGTCACTTCCTACTCATAATGGGACAGATTGGAACGATTTATTGGGTTTCCAAGGAACAGCTGGTGGATTCTGATGACCTTTCAGTTAGCAGCTGAGCTCCTAACCACTGCACCACCAGGCCTTCAGGTTGATACTAACAGCATTAACAGATTTAGGCTTAGTCAATCATCTCCACACACTGCCTCACTGTGGTCTTGGGTCAGTCTGTTAATCTACGTCTTTGAGTTACTGTAAATAAAAGAGTATTATCTTGCACATTTGGCTTTATGATGAAATTTACTCACTCCACATACAGTTTAAAAAAGTAGTAATAACAAGAAAGAAATCTTATCTGTCAAATGTCAGGCCTTTTGTTATATTTAGCCTTTGGTTCAGAGGATACCAAAATTAACAGTTTCTGGGGTACTCTTCTACAAATACTTTACATACAGAGAGAGACAGAGAGAGAACATGCCCCACTAGCCAATAGTATGGATTAACAAATTAGATCACTTTGAGTTTTACTTTCGACAAAGCGATATATGAAATATAATCTGCCTCCTTCAATTTTAACTTAATATGGAGAATAGTTCTTTCACTACATATAGCCCTAACTTATTGTTGTTACAGTCTAATATTCAAATTAATGGATAAATTATAATTAAAAAGTGTTTATGTATTTTTTTTAAACTGGCAAGCATGTAAACCTTATCCTAGAAAATCCCGAGTCAGTGAGTCCTGTTTAGGGCTAGAAGCCACAAAGATCAGAAACTGGCTTTTTCAGTCTCCCTTGCAGTGAGATGTTAGGTATGTGACCTAACTTTGGCAAATTAGAGGCAAACACTGTATTATACACTAGGGAGGCTCTGGATAGAATCCTGCCTTGCCTCATGCTAACTTCTGGTAGTGTCCACCAGAGCTCTTAGGCCTGTAGTTGCTTCTCTCAAATCCCAGCCTCCGTCTTTACACGTAATCTTCCTTTGTATGTGTCTTTGTGTCTTCACATAGCATTCTCTTCTCTCTTCTTGTGTGGACACCAGTTAGATTAGGGCTCAGCCTAAGGACCTCGTGTTAATGAATTATATCTTCAAAGACCCACTCGTACAATCAGATTGTATTCACTGGTCCTGGGGGTTAAGATTCAACATATCTTTTGGGGCACATACATCAGTTGTTTCAACGTGACGATACTTTCATTAGTTTCCTATTGTTGTAGTACCAAGTTTTCACAAACCTAGTGACTTAAAGCTACACAAATTTACTGTCTTATATTTCTGGAAATCAGAACTCTGAAGTGAGTCACTGGACAAACAATCAGAAGTCAGCACGCGCCTACTCATTTCTAATGCCTCTAGAAAGAATCTGTTTTCTTGACATTTCTAAAAGGCTGTCCACATTCCCTGGTTCATGGCCCCCTTGTAACTTCAGAATCACACATGATCAATTGAGTCTTCTCATGTTCTACTACCTGCCCCTCCTACATCCCTCTATTATTCTAAGGACTTCTGCGGTTCCAGTGAGACCACTTGGATAACGCAGGTTAATCTGTTTTAAGGTCAGCTGATTAGCAACCTTAATTCCATCTGCAACCTTAATTCCTCCTTCCAGGTAACAACATTCTCACAGGTTCCAGAGATTAGGGTGTAGACAAATTTGGTGGACCATTTTTCTGCTTGCAGCAGTGATTCAAATGAATAAGAACAGAGAATCTATTTTTTATGATGTACATAACTGCAGCTAGATTTCAAAAAAGCTAGGTCAGCTGGGCCAGAAATAGCTTTTGGGGTCTGGTAGTAATGTTGACTTCATCTGCCTGCTTCAGGGGTGTCATTTTTAACATGGTTCTGAATGTCTAGCATTCTCTTTTTTCTGTTCATTTTATGAACTGCATATAAAATCCATGTGTTACATTTGTACTTAAATAAGTAAAAGATGGCTTCAGCTATTTGCAACTAGTCTAGCAACTGGTAACAGTAGCACAGCAGACAGCAGAAACAAAGGAAATGTAGAGACTCTAGAATCAAATCTCTGTCCCTGTTATGGGTAAAAGTTGTCCAAAATATCCAGGAAAGAAAATTTGGTAATCCTTGGAAAACAGTAACCCATTACCACCTGTAATAGAATTTATCATCCATGATCATCTGGAATGATTTCCACTTTGAAGACAGGCTTAATAAAATGAGTGACATCTAACTAACCCGTTGCTATTGAGTCAATTTCAATTTCTAAGGACCCTATTGGAGAGAGTATAACTATCTTTTAGGGTTTCCAAGAAGTGACTGCTAGAATTGAACTGCCAAACTTTTGGTCAACAGCTGAGCTCTTAACCAGGTCTCCAGCCTCTAATACACAATCAAAAACCAAACCAAGCCCATTGTTGTTGAGTTGGGACCAACTCATGGTGACCCTAGAGGTCAGAGTAGAACTGTCCCATAGTTTCCAAGGAGCATCTGGCAGATTTGAACTGTTGACCTTTTGGTTAGCAGACAGAGCTGCACTACCCACTGTGCTACCAGGGTTTCCCTACTACACAGTAGTAAATGTCAATGTCATAAGGACCTTAGGATGGCACGTGAATGCTGATCCTTCTACTAGTAACCACCAGAAAGAGGACAAGCTCAAATCTCTAACTTCCTTTGCAAAGTGTGGAAGGAATGTGTTAAATACATAAATACAAATAAATATTTGATAGCTCATCCTTTTTGCCTGTGATAACCAAACAAATATAAACCCTGACTCTGTATATCACAAAGCTTCAGCATCAATTTAAGTGGCTTTCTGAGTTCTCAGATTGATAACTACATAATTGAGAAATAATAGGACCCTGGAAATTTAAATGGAGTTTATGAAAGAAATCTCATTACTAAATCCTGTTTCACTTTAAGCTCTTCTAGCCAAATAAGATAAGGTTCCTTATTCTCAGCCTGGTACAATATTTCTGCTTTTCTTAAAATGCAAGATGCCTACAAGAAAAGGTCATTTCTCCTCCTGCCTCATTCCCACCACTGTTTCTGGTCTCCAGATTTATAACTAGAATCAGATCCTCAAGTGCCTCAGGGAGTATCAAGTGAAAAGGCCAGCCACAGGAGGAGGCTTCCACGTAAAGCAATGGAAAGTTTAATTAATTTATAATGCAGGCAATATGAGTGGGAGTGTCTTCTGACATAGTAGACGCAGGAGAATTGGACAACTTGGAATTGACCAAATCTGTCAGTACGTGACTATAATAGAGTTCTAGGAAGGTTATAATTATTGTTATGGCTGGTTAACTGAAGTAGACCCAGAAATAGCCAAAACTAAATGCATCTGAGACATCGCAAACTTGCTGGCAGGTAAAAAATGTAATTTGCAAACTTAGGAAGATAGACATGTTGGAATGGGTTTATCATACATAACCCAACCACTCACCATGTAACTGTGCCCTCAAGATAGACAACCAAGATCTTGAGAAATACATGAGGGAAATGGAGATGTAAGCTACCACCTCTGAAAATCCCATGCTAAATATATCTGTAGTCTGTAGATGCATTTAGAAAAACACCTAGCTGAAATAAATTTTTTGACAAGAAGATTTCAGTCAACAGAGGCTAAAAGGTAGCTCAGGACCACCAGAAACAAAGTAAGAATGACAACTAAAAGAGACAGCGGGGCTGGTATGGGAGGAAAATAACCTGATCAGAACAACTTTTTGTAGTAGCTAGTTTACCTATGAGAAAGGTTCTATTAAATACGCTGCCTATAAGAGTCATCCTTATTTATTTTCTTTGTAAACAATAATGACAACAAAATTTCAGTTCAGATAAAAGGACACCAAAGTTGAAAGATCACAGCATGGTGTTTGTTTTCATAGAAGTGAGTGAGATCACCAAATGACAGAGTTAGGACAAAGGAGAAAGGCCTAAGGAACGAACACCGGGGAACTTCAATATGCATAAACTGGAGAAATTAAGAGGAAGATGCGAAGGAGAGAAAAGAAACCAAGAAAGTACAGTGACCTAGATGCCAAGGGAA
This sequence comes from Heterohyrax brucei, assembly GCA_028571685.1. NCBI lineage: Eukaryota > Metazoa > Chordata > Mammalia > Hyracoidea > Procaviidae > Heterohyrax > Heterohyrax brucei. The sequence continues at coordinate 96,875,567 of CM053146.1, forward strand.
TAAAAGTGTTTGTTTCTTAAATTTCCAAAGTATAACATATTAAAAATGTAAGTGACTTCACAATCAACCTATTTCAAGCCTCCAGTTTTAGATAAAAAAGAGATCAAGTGAGAGCATACATTTTTTTCCTGCATTCCACAGTTCCCAGCTAGAGATGTAACAGAAGCCTCTAATTCACAGGCATGATAATTCTTTGTCTCTTTTTGGCAGGGAGATTGAATACAAGTATCTTCATCCTTAAACCAATATTTTAAAAAATTGTCTCTTCTTCTTTGAAATAAAATGTTTTATAATTTTTGATTATGAAATGTATAAAAAAACCCACTGCTATCGTGCCAGGTCCGACTCATAGTGATCCTAAGAGGTCACGATAGAACTGTCCCATAGAGTTTCCAAGGAGCACCTGGCGGATTTGAACTGCTGATCTTTTGGTTAGCAGATGTAGCACTTAATCCACTATGCCACCAGGGTTTCCTTATAAACTGGATAGTCATTACAATATGATTCCAAAATTCAGACAAGTAAGGAGAAATATTTATTATCCATGACCCATGTTGGTAGACATTTTCTTAAACTTTCTATGAATATTCAAAAATAATTGTGACAAAAGTGGACATGAAATTTTCATGCTACTTATTTAACACAATACCATCTATCCAAATATTTTTTATGGTATTCATAATTAGGAGAAACATAGATGTAACTGTTTAAAATAATTAATGGTGCCAAGTTAGAAATCACATCAAAAGACTTTTATCTAGTTCATATTAAAATTTTATTTGTCTGGGTTATAGCTTAGAAGAACACAAGCTGAACACAAGTGAATCAAAAGCTATGAAAAATATTTTCCTTTCAGAAATAGTTCTCCACTACATCATAGATTACTAAGTGAGCTTGGTACAGTATTGGTGAAAACAGTTTGTATGACATGGTATAGATGAGAGGTCTCCCCAGATCACTATGCTCCCCAGTCTGAAAGCCTGAAGTTTTCAGAAATCTTATGAAGAAGCACTTACTGAGTTAATATCAGAGAGGAAAATAATTTAAAAAAAAAAAAAAAGACTACCATCTTTGGCTAATATTATTTTTAACAAATTTTGACCTTTAATCCTTCCTGAAAACATACCTGCTTTTAGATGTCTTGAGTGATTGCCCTTAAAAAATGCACAGAATCACTTGATATCTTATTACCATGACACCTGTGAACTAAAATCAAACTGCCCTTTGTAAGCCATAAAATTTAGAAGTGAGAATTACCAGATTTCATGCTAATTTAGTAATAATGTAAAAATAATGGTATGATTGGATTGGTTCAGTCTTAAAAATGAGATACTCCAGGGTCACTATGAGTCAGAGTCTACTCAACAGCAGTGGGTTTGGTTTCAATTTACAACTAAATAGTGGGGGTAGGGAGATAGAAACATTTAAGTTGTGTCTTAAATTGGGCCCCAGGAAACAAACTCTAAGATGGTATCTTGTGTGCAGGTGTTGGAGAGTAATCTCAAATGGTACATCTGCAAGGAAATGAGACGAGCGTGTTTGGATGGAGAGAGAAGCTGACCCACAATGCAGATGATGTGAAGGTGTCAGTAGGCAAGTGTCTTAGTCACCTAGTGCTGCTGTAACAGAAATACCACCAGTGGATGGCTCTAAAATAGAAATTTTATTCTGTCACAGTCTCGTAGGCTAAAAGCCCACATTGAAGGTGTTAACTGCAGGGATAGGCTTTTTCTGCTGGCTCTGGAGGAAGGTCTTTGTAGTTAATCTTCCCCAGGGAAGTTTTAGAGGTGCAGGGACTCTGATTCTTTCCAAAGCACATGCTCTGATTCCATCACTGCTTTCTTAGTGATATGAGGTCCTCAAATCCCTCTGCTAGCTTCTCACCTTTATATCTCAAGAGATTACCTCAAGGCACAATATAGTCTTAAACTTGAATCCTGACCCACCAAAACAATCAACACCCATCATCCCTCATTAACATCATAAGGGCAAGGCTTACAACATGGGGCAGTACCAGGAATCATGGCCTAGCCACATAGCACTACACTGGGAGAGAATGCAGTTCAGCTCATGACAGTGAAATACAGCACACAGAACCTCAATAAATTATTACAGCAGTCCAAATAGGAGATAAGCCAACTATAAACCACAGTAATGGCCAAAAAAATGAAAAACTGTGTTTGGCAAGTAAAAGATACATGAGAAATTCTTTCTGAATAAATATTCAACTGGAGCAACTTTCAGAGGTCAATTGTCAAATATATACATATTCAGTCATGTAGGCAAAGGAGAGAGAAACATTGGCTTCCAACTCTAGCTTCCCTATTTGATCAATTTAGACAGCATTACCTGAATGGCAAGGATATTTAGAGAATGAAGAATTATAGAAAGAGACTTGTAGATAAATATCATGTGCTAGGCTTAGAAGTCAATGCATATAAGCTGCTATGAATTACCCAAGTGTAAATACCCAATGGGAAGATGAAAATTCAGGATACTGGGTGGTATCGATTTATGTATTATATTTATAGACATAAAATTTAAGATGGAAGAAAATGGTCTGATAGAAAAAAGGAACCTTGAAAGAGAAGATAAGAAGACAAGAACGAAAGATTCTTCCATATTCTATCACTAAGACAGCAAGAAGAGGTCAAGAGGACATAGATATACAAGGTCAGCCGGAAACACGATATCATGAGAAAAAATGATCCAAGGAAGAAACTGCATTGACCAAGAACATGTATCTCAGATATTTTACATATAGAATATTAGAGGAAATACTGGCTAAAAGTTGGAGCTATTCAACCTTGGATTCACGTTTTTTTAACTAGGTGTGATTTGGGCAAATTATTTCTGAGCTTCGGTTTCTTCAGATGTCAAACAAAAATGATTAAAAAAATAAAAGAATCGGTATCAAGTCGATTCCGACTCATACTGAACCTACAGATCAAAGGAGAACTGCCCCGTGAAGTTTCCAAGGAGCACCTTGCAGATTTGAGCTGCCAACTTTTTGTTAGCAGATGTAACACGTAACCACTACACCACCAGGGTTTCCAACAAGAACGATAACCCTACTTTATTTATAGAATAATTGTAAGAATTGAATTACATAAATCATGAAGTGTCTGCTATGTAGCAAGTTTTCAAGGACCCGTATCACTGAAGCCTCTCAGCAAACCTGAGATGTCGAAATTGATGCATTGACCGGTAAAGTCCAAGGACAAGTAGCTTGCATGGAGCACAGCTAGAGTACAAACCTGGATTTAATCCACTAAACCTCATGCTCTCCCCATGGAATCTGCTATTTTCAAGAAAAAACAAGAGTCTCAGTGAGGATTCAACATGATACCAACGAGCTGTTAGGAATGATATCTAGTAAGGTTAACAATGGAAAAAAAAAAATCTAAATGTAGTGACCTTTGAGACAAGTGACAGCAAAGTTAGGAAGTTGGGGTTAACTTGCAAGGGGTTACACAGTTAATGTAAGTGGGCGTGCTGAGTGTGGAAAGGAGGAGGTATGAGGGAGACAGACTATTTTTTGAGGAAAACACAAGGTCAAAGGGAATGTGAAGACATATGATCAGACTGACAGGCAGTGGAAAGATAGCTTTTGGAAAAGAAGGAAGAATGAATTTGTATTTTAATGAAGAAAAGGATGAGACTAAATAAACTTGGCAAGGAGACAGAGCATATTTTCCTCAAAAACTAAAGAGAATGCCATCAAGTATAGAAGTACTCATGGGGGAAATTAGGTTAAAGAGGGAAAATGGGGATAACCGAAGAACATCAGAAGTCATGCAAAAGATGTTTCCAACTAATAAGGAGGGAGTAAGTGGAAAGTTGCACAATCCCAGTCTTACAGCTTTCTACGTGGCAGTGAAACATGACAGTGATTCATTTGGAAGGGTGGTTGAACATGATAAAATGTGTGACTGATTAGAGAATACTAGGTCAGGGGCAGCTAAGTAGACTTGGAAGTCATCCTTGTACAGATGGTCGATGAAATCATCTGGCTCCAGAATGTAATCATTTGGGAGCAAAACTTCCAAAGGCAAAGGCAAGGTGAAAAGGACAGCACGATGTGTATGTGGTACAAGGGAGGATGTGAAAGGAGCAGCACCAAGAGGCTGATTTGGGACCCTGTTGCTTTGAATGGTCTAAGAGAAAGAAGGTGTCATTTTGAGGCCTAAGGTTGTCATTAATTCAAGGGTTGCAAAAACTGAGAAGACATTGAACAGTCAGAAAGTATCACAAGCACTTCTGATAAAAAATTTTTAGGTCTGATTTTCAAGTCATCTCTTTAATTTAAGCCACTGGAGACTGTAGTTGGTGGTGAAGTCATGATGTGAAAGATTAAGGCAATCGTTGTAAGCAGCCACAAAGCACAATATTATGAAAGGGAAAATGTTCAGTGTTTCAGGGAGGAGCTTGAAGTCAGCTCCCTATATGAATCTTAGGGCTCGCATTTCTACTACAGATGTCTTCAATTTGTGTTTCATTTCTCTGATTAAATTGTCTAGCAATTGTGATTATTCTTTATCTCCAGCTGTGTTTCATTAGAAGTGCTATTTCCTGACTGTTTCATATTAATTTACTGCTGGGAAAATAGTTCACATTATATTTGTAGTCTACTTTCCTCTATTTATTACTATTTGAATCCACATTTGTGCTTCACTTAAATGAAGACTGATTTTGAAAATATCAATGGCATATAATCCTAATTGCATATATGCATACTTTTAATATATACTTCTTAAATTGTAGTTAATCATATTCTTTGACATAAATAGATGGAATCTTGAGCTTTTTCTTTATCTTGAAGCGAGTTACACAGTAATGTATCAATGTAAAGTAAATATCACGTGATACTCTTGTCGATGACTTGGAAATAGACTCCTGTAGAGAACAACCAGCAGTCCCCATTAAGTTGAATTTGTAGGTAACTTGGAGCAGACACATTTGGTTCTCCTGTAGCATCAGTTAGTCAAATGCTTGTCTTAGTGTATAATATACACACAAAACACTTAAGAAACAGCATGCAATGTTTTCATGAGCATCACAAAACAGTGTGTGCGTACATCAACATGAACTGCTGTATTTAAATCAAATTTTTAATGTAATAGGCTTTACAGAAGCCAGTTCTTAAGTAGGAACTATCCGTAAGTCAGACATTCATAAACCCAGAGACTATCTCAATAAGCATAAACTACAGAGAATTGTGTCAGATGAGTGCAATTTTTTCTCTACAGCTTTCTGTTATAATAGCCATGTCTTTATCTAGCTTGATTTTCAGATAAAATTTTCCCCTTTCTCCGTGTTTCCATCTATTGTTCTCATTGCGTTTGGTCACAAAAATCTAAAAATGAGAGTAAGAGATGTATTATTGCATTAGAGGTCATTTCAAAGCACCTTTTCCAAAAATACAAGATTAGCCTTAGCAATCAAAACCCTAGATTCTTTACCTAGGAACTGTTATTTTTCATAACAGGAATATATCTTTCCTCTTTCTCTCTTTTTCCTTTAAACATCCGTGTCCCCCACTGATCTCTCCTCAGCCCACTGTTCTCCCTTGACACTTCTCTCTAATGAATTCATCCACACTCGAAGCTCTAACAATTACTCGTATATATAACTCTGACCAGTCTCCAACCCAATGTCCCATGAACATAGTGTGTCCTAAGCCTGTCCGCTTTCCTATTCCCCGTCTCAGTAAATGTCGTCACCTTCTATCAGACTACACAAGCTAGAAACTTGAGACTAATCTGAAACTCTTCCCCTTTTCGCCTTAATTCTTGCATCAGGTTCTGGTAATTTCATTTAAGGATCTCTCAAATCCTTTTTTCTCCACCTTCAGTAACATGACCTCTCACTTCCTGCTTGTTTTTGTCCAACATCGTTCTGGTTTTAAAGTCACATTACATTTTTCTTCTTTCCTGGATATTGCTGCCAGAGTGATCTGGCTAGTACTCATCTCACAGCACGAGTGTTACGAACGTAACACCCCTGTGTATTTTGTAATGAAAGTTCTACTGGTATTTTGGTTGGTACAATTTTTTGGTCCAAGAGATCAACGTCCCTGGCCCACTGAACCTCTGGTGGCGTAGTGGCTGTATGCCATGCCTGCTAACCAGAAGATCAGCAGTTTGAATCTGCCAGGTGCTTCTTGGAACTCTATGGAGCAGTTCCACTCTGTCCTGTAGGGTCATTATGAGTTGGAATTGACTTAGCAGCACTGGGTTTGGTTTATTTGTTTTTTGCTTTTGGCCCCATTGACAAAATGCCTAGAATATCATCCAGTTTTTGTGATAATCTCAAACACTTTTCAACTGCATTTCTGTAGGTGCTTTAAAGATTATGGTTACAACCCTAGCTGAGAACCACAGTTTCCTAAAAACACCTTCAAAATGAATTTCAGTCTTTTTGATGTGGCACACAAATCTGTTTATGACCACCACCACCCCTTCCTGCTTATCCTGTTCTCCTACCAAGCCCTTTGAGCCTGTCATCATGCTAGCCTACTTAAGGTTACCCAGATAAGCCATGCATCCAACAGCTCCAGGCCAAACCCCTTGCTGTTCTCTATGTCTGGCATGCCTGGCACACCTTCTTCTTTGTTCAAGACAATATTCCCGACCCTCAAGAATCATTAAATAACCTTTTATCCAGGTAGTCTTCCTTGCTTCCTTTCTTCTCCAACTTCCAGCCTGGTTTAGATGTTCTCATGTTTCCACTCTGTTTACCTCTTTAACAACAGTTATTACAACGTGTTTATTCAATTCAGCTTGTCTGGTGGTCTACTCTACTTACTAGTGATAGAACATAACTTAAAGCATGGAGTGACTTGTTGGAGCATCAGCTGGATGTTCATTTTATATTCCAGGGCCAAAAAGCTAATATCCTTACATAAGATACGCAAGGAAAGCATGCATCATAATAGATTCTTAAGGCTGTAGCCTAAATCATTCTGACGTCATTGTGAAACTGCTTTTGCCATACAAGTTTTACATTCTACTCTACTTTATATCATATTTGCTTTTATGTTAAATAACATTTTGGGTTACTTGCCATCAATTAAAATTGATGGTTCTAAAAACTATCACAGAGTATTTGTGTCTCCTACCCCCAATTCACCTCTGGCCATACTATGTGCTCACATTCATTGAAATGTTTATTAAACCAGCTAATACGACTTTAACTCTAGTTTCCACAATCCAGTATGAAAGACAGATAAATACCAAAAGTGTATGTATTTTTCTTAATCTTCTTTTACATTAAATATTATGAGGCATTTTAATATTTATCAGTTGATAGGCAGAATGTATTGTATTTTCATCATTTCTTTAATTTCTGATAATATTGAGTAGCTTCCATATGTTTGTTGACCTTTTATATTATTGCATGGTGAATTTTCTATAAAGAACCTTTGGTGGTTTTGAGTTTCTTTTTTAACATTTAAATCTCAGACAATTTGGAAACTGTTTTAGTATCTATTAAGGAAAGAACCATGCTTTTAAAATAATAAATGTTAATCTTGTTACTCTAATACCATTTGCTGGATAAATGAGAAATAATTTAATTATATAATCAATTCTAACACAGACACATGAATTCACTTCTAGATGTTCTTCTTTCCCTGTGACTGGAAGCATTTGACTATTTTTAGTAGAGCTTGTGCTCAATCTTTAATTACCATTTATCACTTGTAGAGAAATTTCTTATCGATTTTCTTGTATGTTTTTCAATTCAATGAATTTTAGAGAGCTTTTTCATGTGTCATATTTTAAGATCCTGCTACAGGGAGGCTATGAATCAGAACTGACTTGATGACAATAGCTTTGGTTTTGTTTTCTTTTTCATTTTTTGTTTTCTTTTAGGGCTTTTGGTGTAGGATTTTATTTTATGTTGTCGCAGGAAAAAGATAAGTTCGGCTGTCAGAGAAGAAAACACCTGGAATACCACTTTGTCTTTAAGAGGAAGAGGGTTTATTGCTGGTGGTGCTGTGGTCAGAATTAAGTCTGAAAAACAGTGCACACTGTTCCATTAACAGACATAGCTATTTACACATTTCTTTAAGAAAGTAGACAAAGGAGTTTCCATGCCAAGCCAAGTGCCGTCGAGTCGGATTGGCAGCTATAGGATACAGATTTTCATACTGTATTCTTATTGGAGTAGTATGCTTAAATAGGCACTGGGCAAGCAGTTAGTATTAAGCTACATATGAAGATTTTTTTTTTTTTTTTGAAACGAGGCTGATCAGGGATTTCTATAGGGAAGGAGGGCATGTTCAGGGCATTTGAACTTCTACCTTTTTCTTAGAAACTGAGCTTATCTCAGGATTTCTGTGGTGGGGAGAGGAGAGCAGCTGGTATCTCTGATGCCCCAACCCTAATTTAGGCATCAGCTCAGCTTTATTTAGTGAACAGAACATGTACACGTGTGGTAAAGCAGGTGTTGTTTCGAGCAGGGTTTGTGAAGTTCCTCCCAAGCAAACTGGTGCCTTCTTATCTGAACGGTATAACAAAGGCTGCTTCCTCAGGTAAATTCACCTCTCAAGGAGGAAAGTATGTAGGCCTGGGTGTAGGTGCAGGGGTCACATTCAGGGGACCACAGTCAACGTGTTCAAGGATCTGAGTCGTACATTCCAGCCATTTTCAGCTGTTTACAATCATTCATTCACTGGCTCACAAGCCTCGCACCCAGGCCTTCTGGAATTTAAGTGGTGTCTTCTTAAAAGCTTTTTCTTCCTCTCTCAGTGTGTGTGTTAATTTAGAAAATTAAGTTCAGTAGGCAAAGGGAATTCCTCAGCAAATGGCCTTTGACAGGTTAAGGAATTTAACTTCTAAGAAATGAGCATAAACCCAGTGTCAGTGGAACAGAGGGAGGCAGATAGTTGCCTAATGAAGCTTGAGAAATAGGCAGGAGTCAGGTCAAACCACAGGCTCTTGGAGTTCAAGAGTTTTTTATCTTCAAAGATGTCAGTGAAGCTGTTTAAGATGGGAGGGGTGTGTTTTGCGGGAAGTGATTGATGGCGTATTCAAATGTATATTTCAAGTTGATGTCTCTCTGGCTATAAGGGAAAGAAAGAACCAGAAGAATATAAGAGCAGATGATACAAGAGTTGTTGCCTGAAGCCCTGTTTGTATGGTACTGAAGAAAATTCAAGTGAGAAGAATGATAATTTGAGCTAGGATGGTGACAGAATCTAGGCGTTATTTGTATTTTTAATTTGTCTTCTAAATGTTTTTTTTTATTTAATATGACTGAGTGAAAATGTACATTCCCATATAAATTTACATGCCCACCTATATGCAGCTTCCACTGCTCTCCCTGTCCGGTGACAGCACACTATTCCTCTCTGTTCCATGCATATCTCATCCTCCCAACAGCCTCCTTTCCCCTCCTCTCCACCCACTCTCCTTCCTCCAGCCAGAGGTCAGCAGGAAGATATCCTATAGATGTATAGAACCATAAAGTGCATCCAATATATGGTCACTCTGCATTGCCAAGTCCAATCCATTTGTGTCTGAAGAGTGGACCTTAGCGACACACATTCCTTCACTTTCATTGTCACTATCCTAGCTCAAACTATCATCTCTCTAGGCCAGAAACCTGGGATCCACCCTGCTCTCTCTCTCTCCCAGGTTTTTGACTTCCTGAAAGGAAGAGATGATGCGACAAGAGACAGTGAACTCAGAACAAAAACCAGCTTTCTGATAGAAATACCATAACTTTGTTCTTTTAACATGCTGAGCTGCTGCTAAAACATAAAAATACTAATTTATGATCAGGGGCAGCATCAGGTCTAGGGGCCATGCTCCCCGAGCAACGCCCAGGCCTTTGGACCATCAGTTGTGGTCTTGTAGTGGAGTTCTCAGGATGCACCTTTTCTTATTCTCGTATTGCCACTGGCCCTCAACTTTGTGAGCCCCACCACAGCTGTCACTGGAGGTGGCCAGGTACCATCTGGTTCTTCTGGTTTATTCACATGGGTCTTTCTGTCTTCTGGGTTCTCTTTCCCCCATATCATTTCTGTACTTGGTGATCATCTGTTCTCACTGAATTGGGACCATTTGGTGTACCTCACATGGCAGCTTGCTAGCTTTTAAGACCCCAGATGTGACTTATCAATATGAGGTCATAGGAATGGATTGGACTTGGACAGGAATGGATTGGACTTGATGACACAGAGTGACCATACCATGTGTGCACTTTATGATTGTATGTATCTATAGGATGTCATCCCACTGGCTTCTTACTAGATGGGAGGAGAGAGAGTGGAGAAGAGGGGACAGGATATTGTTAAGAGGATATGACTTGTATAGAACAGAAAGGAGGAGTGTGCTGTCACCAGGCAAGAACAGTAGAAGTTTCACATAGGCCGGCATGTGAATTTAAAACAGATTGTACACTTTCACTCAATCACAATAAATAAATAAAGATACTGAGATAAACAACTGATATATATTTCTCAAGCTCCAGGGAAAGATTTGGGCTGGATATACACACTTGGAGCTGTTGGCACGTAGCTAGTAAGTAAAATCATAGGCATGGATAAGGGCAGGTAATGAGAGAATATTGGAAGCTAAAGAAAGGAGAGTAAGACTGACCCTTAGGGAATGCTAACTTAGGAGGCGGACAAGAATAGCTGCTGTTGGTTGAACAAGCCACATGGATAAAAAGCCAACTTGCTGCCATTGCTCCAAAGACTTCTGGTTGCTGTGGGTACATGATTGCACTGGTTTGCTGCTTTGGGTCTCAGTCCCTAAATTAACTTTTAATAAGTTATTTTTAAACTCAAACCAAACCTAACTCATTGCCATTGGGTCAACTCTGACTCATAGCAACCCTATAGGACAGAGTAGAACTGCTCCACAGTTTCTAAGGAGTACCTGATGGATCCCAACTGCCAACCTTGTGGTTAGCAGCTGTATCTCTTACCCACTACACCACCAAACCAAAAAAAGAACCAAACCCATTGTCATAGAGGGGATTCCAATTCATAGCTACCTTATAAGACAGAGTAGAACTACCCCATAAAGTTTCCAAGAAGTTCCCAGAGGATTCAAACTGACAACCTTCTGGCTAGCAGCCATAGGACTTAACCACTACACCACCAGAGTTTCTTAAATTATCATTATTTCAAAGAAGTTTATCTTGAGATGCTCTTTATTAATCATGACATAGACAGTCTGAATGAGATAGTCTGAATCATTTTTTGTTCCCTTAGAATTTTTTGCACTTGCTTTCTGCCATATAACATTGTTCTCTTGATAAGGACTCTTATCTATAATTTGAATTTATTTTCAACTTGGCACAAATTATATTGAGCCAGGCCAGAATGTATCAAATTTTGAGTTATGGGGTTGGGATTTCTAAAACATTGCTTGTGATTTCTTCAAGATTTTCCTCCCTTTCGTTAATCTGGAGAGTATTCTTAATTCTTAATAAACATATATTTATGCCACTATCCTTCCCAAATGCAAAATATTTCACCTTTTTTTTTCAAAATTTGAGGCATAGTTAAAAAGTTTCACTAGTATGAAAGTACTTACGGGTCTGGAACTTGGGGAAGAAATTTAACAGCCAATGGAATGATCCAGGCAAGTTCTTACTTGCAGCATTCCTGAGGTCCAAACAGTAGCTGGTATTCCCGTAGTTGGAAATTGTGTGTTTTGGACTTAACAGCATACCATGTATTTCTGGCTTATTTCATCAAACTTGTATAACCCGTATCATTTGCTCTTAAAGTAAGTTTTAATTAAAACAAAACTCACAAATGTCTTTAGATTTATAAATATTCAATTGCAAGATATAGAGTTCATATAATAACCAATTCACAAACCAACAATGTTATGAAATAAACGTTGAAACTAAAACACTGAGAACATTTAGGCTACATTCATATCTCATACACTGTGAGACACAGATTTTATTATCCATCATGACAAAGAAACTGCTTTTCTTCTTTTATCAGTAGTACTACCCTGACGTTTTTAATAGTATCCACAGTGTTATTGTGCCTTTGTCAGTTGATGTAGATTTTCATTTATAAGCCAACAGACACACGATGGAGGAGACGACAGAGGGCATTTTCTGGTGCTATCTTTTAGACAAATGGCAAATGAAGAACACCATGATACCCTTTTTTTCACCACTGGAAATGAAATAAACCTAGTATGTTCGAAGGAATTCCACAAAAACAAAAACCATTGACATGACAAAAGCGTGCATTTAATTTGATGCTTTGCAGAGATACATGACTAAGGTGTGCATGGCTTGTCCTTTGGGATGGTCCCAGTTATTTATTTTTAAAGAAAAGATAAAAATGGAGCCAACAAATGCAATTAAGAAAAAGAAAAAGAAAAACCTTGAGACATAAGGGGACCTACATGTTCTGCTCTAAGAATTACAAAACATTCCGGATACAGCGTGACAGGTGAACAGTGAAACGGCACTGAACAATTCTCTTTCTTTCAAAAACGGGAAGCCTAACAGTTATGTTGTCACAAATGGTATTGATGAAACCGTCTTTATTTGTAAAGATTTTTATAGAAGAAATTTTAGCACCATCATTAAAGGAAAAATAATAACAATAATACTTTGGTAGCCCCGCCTATCTCCAGTATTGGAATAACAACAGAATCATAGCACCTTTTAGTATTTAATATATAAACAAGAATAGTAAGTCCATCCCAGCTTCTTGAGATGAGGTAGCTCATGCTAAGAAACATTGGGTCATTTTTTTTCTGCAAAAGTTCAGAGGCCAATGGTCTAATTCCAATCATCACATTTGATCAGAGTCAGCTCCACAACTCTGAGTTTCTAAATCTTTTCCTTCTTTACAGGCTTCAGGATGATGAGACGGTAGGTGCAGAAGAGTTTCACTTTGGGTCCTGAACATGTATTTATAAAGTTTCTTTGTCTACATTATTTTGCATTCAATGTCTTCTTAAACAAGAAAGCACAGCTGGATTCAATGGTCTATGTAAGTAACTTCTATCTCTATTGATAGACTGAGTCAAGGGCAAAAGCAACCTTTGAATTTGAATGAAAAAGAAGACTAAATTTACTGCCCTTTACAAAAATTTAAATTGAATGATTTCACTTTGTTCTCTAGAAACTCCAATGAAATATATTATTAAAACGTTCACTTAAGACAGTGAGAAAGCAATATAGTGTTTTCTTTTCAGATTCTCTTTCGAGTCTACAACAGTTATACAACGTTAAGACACACAGGTGGGTTTCATTCACAAGGTTAAACATTTTGATTTCACTTTTAATTGACAATCCATGAATAAGCGGTCACAAATGGGCACTACTTTCTAGTTTTCAAACAGCAGCCAAGCAAAATAAACATGGTTGGTTTTACATACCCCACTCTTTAAGCTACCTGCCAGGAGGAAGAATTTCCTCATAAATACTAAGCAACTTTGTCATTACTTTGAAATAAATTGAAGAAAACAGAGATTTATTGATTCAATCAGTTTACTTTTTTCAAAAATGTGGTCATTGTCATTGGTCATCTTAACCCTAAACTTCTGTATTGAAAAATATTTTCAATCAATTAAAACTTGAGGATTTTAAGTAAAATAAATATTCTGAAGGATAAGGAGGCCAGGCACTTAAGACCGTATGTACAATGCTGATCAAGGATCAGCCATTACTTCAAGAGTCTCAGGATCAACTTCAAACAGTCAAAGTTCTTGTGAACGGTGGTGTCTGTTGATGGTGGTGATGGTGGTCATTGCTGAAGTCTCTTGGCTTACTTTACACAAAACAAACTGGCCCAACTTCAGCGCCAAATTCCTGATCTGCGCCGCCAACATCCACAGGGGCAAGATCTATAATGGGCAAGCGTGCCACGTTCTGTGTTCTGTATTCAAAGACAGTCTTGCCTGGATTTCCATTTCGTTTCTGGAATTAAGTGGTACAGTGTGTTAATAATGTTTACAGACTGTAACCAAGAGGTCAGACAATAACAACCCAGACAATTTGAATAATTAAAACCCATTGCCTTCAAGTTGATTATGAATCATGGTGACTTATAGGACAGAACAGAACTGCTCATGTGGTTTCCAAAGACCACCTGGTGGATCCACACTGCAGATCTTTTGGTAAGTTGCCATAGCACTTAACCACTACACCACCGGGGCTTCCAGGTCATATTATCTAGAGCACTACTTAAAGTCAAGAGAACTCATAACATATAATCAGAGACTAATATGCCTGGTCGGCATTGCTTTCATGTTCTAAGTTGAGCAAACGCCTTCCATCATTTTAGAATTTCCCAAATTGTTATTAACAAAATGACTAATAAAAGCCTTTCTGTTTTTCACAAAAAAAGCTACAATTCATCATTCAGTATTTTTCCTGCTTTTATATCTAGAGATGAAAGTAGGGAGACATACAAATCAGTAGAAAAATATAGTGTCTCAAATTGATTATATACTTTAAGATCAAGAAATTTTAAAGCACATCGTTTGATTAAACAAGATCTAGGAGAACCAATGTGAGCTTGCAGAACTGGATTGAACACAGGGTTCCTGTTCTTTCTTTACCCCTCTGTATTAGGACCTCTTCTGTGCTTCATGCATAACACATATCCAAGCTCACCCTAAAGGAAGACTACAAGCAAAATGTAGCTAAGCTTATACACCATGTAAAATTGCTCTCATCTCAACTGCCACAGCAGTATTTTTAACAAAACAAATTTTGTCTTCTTCCAGAATGATAGAGATCAAGAAAATTACTTACAGAACAAGTGTCGTGGAGAACTGTGTATCTGAATCTAATGTTTCCCTCTCCTTTGATTTCTAAGTCGTTAGCCCCTTTGAGGACCACAGCTTTCTTGAGGTTCTTTGCATGATCGTCCATGTATCCTACACTGTTCTTACAGATGTATGTAATATTCTGTGAGGCTTCTTTCGACAAAAGGCGCAAGAAGGTCATTTGAGTAATGGCTGTATTAGGTGACTGGTGGTCTCCATAAACAAACTAGAAAAACAAAGTGAATCCTCATTACACATATTAATGGTGTCTTTAATACCTTCAACAGATATATTGATTTTTTTTTAAATCTTAAGCTTACTATATATTAAACAAGTGATAAAATTAATAATAATTCTAACTGGGCAGAGAAAGTTTAAATGTTTTTTAAGTGTACTTTTTCTAAAAAAAACTTTGCATATTATTTTGTTAAGTTCTATACTTGAGCATTGGCTTGGATATTCAATCATGTATCAAAAATAACTCATTATTTGTATTGCTAATTAACTACTAGTATAAATTTTTTTAACCCCAATGCTACAGATTTATAAGAAACTTGGATTACTTTTTTCTATTAGCTTACAAAAATATATAATGAAAAAAATCCCACTGGTTCTTTCCAACTTGTCTTGTATTATGAACTTTGTTTTCAACTACTCCATTAGAGTTTTCCCTACATTATTGTGTTACCTAAGTTATATTTCAATCACTTATATTGAAATTTTAAAATTTCTCACTGATTAAATAATTGTACATTCCAACTATCATATACACACTCATAATATTCTCACATAATGTTTATTTTGAATATGATAGTTTCTGGGGAATGGTCAGGAGAAGAGGTGAGAATAAAATGTCTAAGAGTCAAACTGCCACAAAAGAATCTGGGATGAAATATTTGTATTGCAATATGAAAGGCAAGGCCAGACCACAGTCTGAACACCGGACCATGAAAGAAACATAGGAGAAACTGCAGCTTAGAAAAATAGTAACAGAATTCCCATA
Source organism: Heterohyrax brucei (assembly GCA_028571685.1). Taxonomy (NCBI): domain Eukaryota; kingdom Metazoa; phylum Chordata; class Mammalia; order Hyracoidea; family Procaviidae; genus Heterohyrax; species Heterohyrax brucei. The sequence goes on from CM053146.1 coordinate 96,891,338, forward strand.
ACTACAAAAATGCCTTATATTTAATAATACTGTAAAGTTTACAAAATGATACAATTATGAAATTACTATTATTCTATTTGAGTCAGATCCGACTCAACGGCACTTGGCTTGGCATTATTCTATTAACCGTCTATATTTATTTATCGCTTGTCATGTTCTAGGCCTTACTGAGCACTTTATATTCACACAAAAAATAAAATTGCTATTTTCACCCTCACCTTGAAGTGGAAAAACTTAGACTCTGAAAGTTAAGCGCCTGTGTAAAATCCCAAAGTCATTCAGAGAGTCAGCTAAAAGTCATCCAGCTCTCCTTAGAATAGGTATAATTACTCTCTTTCCACTGTAACAAGATCCCTTCAAGTATATACCATAGTCAATGCTACATACATTGAGGGAACTAATATTTAAAATAATTATTCTTCTATATTCCATCAATAAAATATTATAATTCAAAACTTTTATTAATATAAGGTATAGTAAAACATTGTTTATGAAATGATATTGCATCTGTAACTAATAAAAATATATAATTTCAAAAAATATGGTAAAATCTAAAATAAAATAATGCCAAAGCCAAAATAATAGTATAGCTATAAACAAATACTAAACTTCAATAAATGATGAAAAGTAGAGAATACAACTTTAAGTAAATATATTCAATTACCTGAAATCCTCTATTCATATCAAGACCATACCAAACAGGCTTCTGGTCAGGAGACCTGCTGATCCACCAGGTTTTCAGTGGTATACTCGATGGGTTTGCTGATATACATGTCTCTCCTGTTTCCATGTTGCAGTACACTTTGATGGCATCTTCAACACATCCCTGGTTAGGATCAATCCAGTATTCACCTATTGTACAAAATAGAAATATTCATAATCAAAAGTGATTAAGAATCACCAAAAGAATTAATGGAGGGCTTAAAAACATGAACTCACTGATTAGAAAAACATAAATAATATGTATATGAGTAGAAACAAGTTAACATACACAGCTATTAGCAGAAAAATTGGTTAAGTTCAAGTCTACCAAGAGGTGTCTTTTTCAGCCGTTGAAAATCCTATGGAGCACAGTTCAACTCTGACACACATGAGGTCACCATGAGTTAGAATCAATTCAACAACAAACAGTTTTGGTGCTAGGCTATGTTCTAAGCACTTTGCAAAGCCAAATACTTAACACTCAAACATCCATGCAAAGAAACTGTCATTCTTACTCTATAGGTGAGAAAATTATACAAAAAGAAATAAGCCACAATGAGTAAGAACTTTCCCAAACTATACCCACTACTGAACCCACTGTTGTTGAGTCAATTCCAACTCATAACGAACCTACAGGATGGAGTAGAACTGTCCCATAGAGTTTCTAAGAAGCACCTGGTGGATTCTAACTGTCAACCTGCTGGCCAGCAGCCATAGCACTTAATCACTATGCCACCAGGGTTCTTACCAAACTACACCAAAACAAAAACCAAACTCGCTGCTATTGAGTGAATTCTGCCTCATAGTAGCCCTGTAGAACAGGGTAGAACTGCCCCCAAACAGTTTCCAAGGAGCACCTGTTGGATTTGAACTGCCAGCCTTTTGGTTAGCAGCCATAGCACTTAATCACTATGCTACTAGGGTTTCCTGCCAAACTATAGTCTCATTAAATTTATAAACCCAATATTTTACAGGAATTCTTAAGTGAAATGTAAATTTACTGTCAAAACAATGAGTAAACAACCGAGGAGAACTACAGTTGGAATGATATGAATATCTTATTGCTCTTTTTTAAAATGAATCTTTTTGTGTGTAAGAGATTCCTGAGACATAGTATAGCTAAACAGTGCTTGCTACTGAACATATCATTAAATAAACAGATAAACTTAGACTATATATATTGATATAATTTATAAAATTTATACCATGAAAAATTGCATTTAAATTAAATGCAGAGAGAGTCCTGAGATGTATAAATCTGGAAATAACAATCATCTTTTCTTCATGAATAACAACTTTAACTCTTCATATCAATCTCATTTCAAAGTTAAATGAAATTCTTAATCATTTCAGAGCTCATTACTATGGCTTATTATTCCTCTTCTCGAGTTTCATTTAAAAAAAGAAATTTAAATAATACAATAATATAAACTTTATGCAAGATTCATATAATTAGAGAAATAAAGGTGACCAAAGCCCTAAATTCCCTGTAACTTCAACTACAACATCATCCTGCTGGCCAAGACCCCTAATGTGTGATTCATAGACCATGAAACTACATTAAAGGAATCCCATATTCAAATAAGTTTTGTAAATCATATATGCTTTATTCTACTCTTGAGCCATAATATATGTGAAAATATTAAAAGCTCTGAGAAGTCATGAAGTTAAAAAGAAAATATATGATTGACCTTGTTTAATCAAGTACTTTTCATATTTGTATCACCATGAGATGTTTTTGTTCCACACAACTGATCAATAATTTAACACTTCTAGATTAAATTTATCAATAAGTTAAGACTTCTAGATGGAAATGAAATTATACCATGAAGAAGTTATATTCATATAGCACTTACCATTTACCCTATAATTTTTCATACATTTGACTATTTCCACTTTAAAACCATAAGCTCTGTAGCACATATACATTTTATCTCTTGCAGCTAGCTCAACTGAGCTTCTGTGTACTTACCACTTTGCTTTGTGGGGTGGCAAAGCTTTAAGTCATCACAGGTCCGGGCTGGGTGCTTTTTAGAGCCATCAGGACTACGCATAGTTTCAATCTGACTACTGAGTGACTTCAGGGTAGCATGAACCCCTGGGTCTGTTTTGTTTTTGTCATCTGGGGCCGCTTGATCTTCAGTGAACTCTGGAAGTGGATCTGGCATATTCTCATCATAGTGTCCCATAATATCCCCAAGAGCAGCTGTAAGGTGGCCAGGGGGACCTGGAGGGCCAGGAGGTCCTGGCTCACCAGGAGGACCCTAAGTAATTAAACGGACATTGGAAATACATTTACATTATTATTTTTTCAATTATTATTGTTATTATTTATTGAACACAAAAGTACTGGTGGCCTTGGTATATACAAAGTTGCCACTCAACACCCTAATCCAATGATACTGCGAGATGTAGTTCATGTTGTTCGTAAATAGATGGCGCTGGTCTGCCAAACTGTGACGTTCCAAGGATGAGGTTTGGTGCACAACTGTATTTCAAGTAATATATCTTTATTAGGATTTAAGACAAATGTCCAAGTACAAAATATTTGCTCTGTTTACCTTGAAGATGTCATGGAAGTTAAGACTATTTAGACACATACATTTACTTCAAAAACACTGAATAACCAATAGATGAAAGCAACATGACAAGATACTGACACAAAGAAAAAATGCAGTTAACATATTTAATTTGGAGCTAGAAACTGGAAAATATGCAAACCCGTAGTTTTAAGAGCTAATTTGGGAAGGGTAAAATGGAAACATTTTGAAAATATTCATGGGCATAAGTTGGAAGAGAAGGCAAGGCAGAATTCTCGCTGTTGGTTCCAAGGAAATACCCACAAGTAATACCCGCAAGAGAATTTCCTCTATTCCCAAGTAAAGGAAAAACATGGGGAGACTTTTTTATACTTATTAATAAGTATACATATTGAAATTATCTGCCCTAAACAAAACTGAAATTCCCTTCTGCTGTTTTATTGTCAAAAATAAACACTTCTCCTCGTTATTTTCCACAAAAATTACTTGAGTGATAGGAGAGAAGCAGGAAAAGTAGCAAAGGCTAGGGAATGGGTCCTATTAACTGATTCTGTTATATCTCAAAAGAGAACTCAGTAACTTGCAAGAACCAACAGACAACCTAAAGAGTCATGAAGCCCACATCTCACATGGAGAGCACAGACTTGGGAGTCAGAGGCTCTGCCACTTGCTATATGGCTTTGCCAAGTGGCCTCAACTTTAAGTACCAACATTTCTTCATTATCAAAAAGGTGTTAAATACTATTTTCATGATTATATCATGCCTCCATGAATTCCTCCGTGTTACTCTCAGGGGAAGGGATATTTTATGACAATTTTTTATCAAGGACCACTGAAGCACAAAATAAAAGTCAAGAGCCATAAAAGTAGTAGGTATGCCAACTTTAGAGATGGTTTCTATTTACATTCAGAGAAATAACTTTTCTCTTAACCATAGGAAGTATAAAGTTATTTAATCTATTTAGTTTATAGCAACTATTCTACTTAGTAGTATAGAAATTTAAAGGCAGAGACGGAAAGAACAGAGAAAGGTAAATAAGGCCAAAGAAGAGGAAAGATCAGAGAAGAAAGCATGAGCTCATAAACACACACACACAAGAGCACACATGGGCATGGAAGATATATAAAGACATTTTCCAAAGACCTTAGAAGCAAGAATTTAACTAATCTAGTTCCATAGCTTTATATAATCTTCAAAGCTTTATATAATCTTCAAATCAATACTGTTGGGATTTGTTATGAGTAGTCTCTTCCTAAGTCATTTTAAATAGAGAAATACTTCAGTTACATACTCTTCACTTCCTAGCATAAAGCCTCCTGAGTCTTAATGGCGTAATACCTACATCTCACAGCTAGACTGCTATTTAAAGCAAAGTAACACACTTTAAGTTTATGATAAATACAATCATTACTTGCTATTTGCCTCATTGGCATCATGTTAAGTCAAGGCCTGGGTAGTTTGGCCTCTGATAGCATACAACCTGAATTTAAAGAAATCCATTGTCATCAAGTCGGTTCCAACTCATAGTGATGCTATAGGACAGAACAGAATTGTCCCACAGGGTTTTCAAGGACATCCTGGTAAGTAACCTATATTTAAATTGCAGTACAATGGATCACTTTTACATGGCCTTCTAGCCATGGAATTGTAACTTCCACAAAATGATTGGCTGTGCCACAGTATTAAAAGTGACTGGTCAATTTATTGTGCAAGGAGTCACTTGAAAATCCACCCAACTAGACAGAACCCCTTGTGATTCAGTTAAGGGACTGGCCAGTTTTGCCATTCTCCTAGGCTTATGTAATATGGACTAATCCCACAGAGGTTCAAGGGAACCTCATACCATAAAGAAGATTCTATAGTAGAACATGACCTTTGGACCATGGGGGTCTCTGCATTCAGAGCTTCCTAGCCCCAGAACAGAGAAATATCATAATGAAGACTGAGAGACGGTGGCCTAACCAGCCCACAGAGAGACAGCAGCTATGGAGCTGCCAGCCCATGGAGAGGCAGAGTTGGGCACCTTTGTACAGGAAGTCTGCTTGCGTGCTAAAGAGTTGTAATACCTACCCTTGCAGGGCAGAGGCCTGAGTGTGCCCTGTGGGACATGCTCCTGCCCTGGGCAGCATGGTGGGAGCCATGCACGCCCTGTAGCCATGCAAGCCAGTGGCAGAGACCCAGCAAGGCCCAGTGGCAGAGCAGAAGCCTAGGGAGAAAGGCAAGGTCCCCTGGAGGGAGGGGAGGCAGTAGCCAGAGGCAGTGATGATGTAAGGACAGCATTGGACCAGAGCTGCAGTTCTGCCAGCCCAGACAGATAAGAATAGACATGGGTACTTTGGTCAGAAGGGTCCTTTGTGGATCTTTCTGCTTACTGCTTCTTTGTATAAATGATAATAACAGCTTTCGCTTTGCCACCATGACGTAAGCATCTCCTGTGTTCAGCTTGGTCACAGATAAAGCTGGAGGCACAGCCTGCTTGCACATGCCACACAGATGGACAGAGACACGTGTACAAAAATACTTAAAATAGTTACTTATACAGATAAGCTCTACCGTGACTTTTAGGTTTGTTTTCAGGGACCCATGAATCTCTTATCCACCAAGCTGAATAAGTCCGCTTCTGAAGGTGGCATTCCCTTGATTGCAATCCAAACCATGGAAACAGCAGCATTACTTTTGTGCCCACCTCTGTGACTTACCTCAGGTCCTGCTTCTCCTACACTGCCTCGCACGCCAGGAGGTCCAATTGGCCCTAGTGGCCCAGGATTGCCTTCTTTCCCTGAAGGGCCTACTGGGCCTGGAGGACCCTGAAAGAAGCAAAGACTCTTTTAGATTCTATGGGGGGCAGGGAGGGAAGGAAACTTCTACGATGTCTTTGTTTCATCAAAGAATTACTTTCTTTATGAACCTATTACAATGATTTCTCAGGCTCATTTTCCTAATGACAAATAAATGGAGTTCCAGAGTTTTATAGAGTTTATGAATTCATCACACGTGATTCTGCTATCATTCATGCATGGAAAAAACTAGTACTGGTTTAGAATTTTAATGGAACATTCATCTCCTTTTATTGGTAGGAATTGCTTCATTAAATCTCAAATACTGTAAACTTAACTGAAACTTAAACTAACAGGATAAGAAGATGAGGGTCACAAGTATAAGTTAAATTTGTATGTATATACCCCAGAATCCCATTACATTTTAGTAATTTCCATGTTCCTGTTGTCAATTTTATGATTTTTACACTGTCTTCAGACAGAGCAAGATTTTTTCCATTTTTCTAAATAATTATATGTGTTAATTCTTGGGATGTTAATGTCCTATTATAGGAAACATCCATACAATGTAGAATTTCTGAAAGTTTCAAATAATGATTTCATTTTATGACTTTCTTTGCATTAGCCTTATGCAAACTACTTGTGATAAACTATTATGATTATCTAAGAGAAAAATACATCTGGTTTCAAAATCTGTCTCCATTTCATAGTAGGTCTTATAACCTCATCTCAAAGAATGAAAGTTTAATGAAAATTTCATTTAATAGAGAGTAAGAAAATGAGATAGCAAATGAGTACATCTAAACCTAGATAAGAGATCTTAATGTGGGTCCATGAGGTAACATGTCATAACTGAAGATACTTCTACTTAAAAGTGATTGCTGAATAGTTTGTCTCATATGTTTGCTGTCAGTTTCAAAGGACATAGGCCAATTACAGCTTCAACACCATGAAAATAACACTCAAGCATTAGCAATATATCACCCAAAGCATTATTATTTATCTCTGTAAACTGTTTTTTGTTACTTACTCTCGGGCCAAAGGGTCCAGGGATTCCAGCACTGCCTTGTTCACCATTTGGACCCTAAAAAGAAAGGAAATAAAAAATGCTGCCAAAATACCTAGATTTTACATTATGCCATTCTTAGTTTCTCTGACTTTCATAGCATAAACTATTTGATAGCTATCCTTGTTTGCATGAGTTTGTTAGGTTTAGTCTTATTACACCAATATTAAAGCCAACTTTAAAGGTAATACCACCTGTGTCTTTTTGCTTTATTTCTTCCTGACAAAATTCTGGCTAATATATAGGCAATTATATTGCATACCTGGGTAATTAGGTATTCATCCAGATGAAAATAACATACAAAATCCATCTATTTTATAGGTAATATACATTCATGTTGATACCTCTGTACTCACACAGGGAGGAGAAAATAGCACTGAAAGCAGTAACTTACAGGAGGTCCAGGAAGACCCTGAAGACCAGTGAAACCTCTGTGACCCTTTTGACCTCGGTCACCTCGATCACCATGATCACCTTTGTCACCCCGAGGTCCTTGTGGTCCCTGTAAATAGAGGTAAAGATATTATTTGTCTCAAATTCATTATAATTTTGAATATTGTGTTTTATATAGATTAACACAGTTATCTAAACAGAATCAAACCTAGATGTTCTTCAGTCTATTTATTTCCAAGGAATGGTAGAGAATCACTAAAACCAAGCAGTTAAATCTGTGAAAGCAGGAACTTACATAATCAGAAACCTGTCAGAGAAAGAAAACTCAAATATTTTCCACTGAGTGATAGAAAAGAGCACACTCTGGCAAAGTTGGAAAACTTGAAAGACCTAGAAAAACAAGACAATCCCATCAACTTCCCACTCTCGTAAGTTAGACTCTGAAATAGTTACTTCTGAAAGATTTGTTTCTCTTTAATATTCAGCCTAGAATCATATCTAAAATGATGTCATTATTAAGTTTGATCTAGCCTATGTGAAACATTTTCCAAATGTTATGTTTCATGTATTTAACTGACAGTTACATTATGTATGACTATTACCATCACATACAGATTATTTTAAGAAAAAAGGTACACTGCTATATTTATCATGTTACCACTAGGAAGAAAAATGCTTATTAAATTTGTATATCCAAGTAAACTTACTGGATGTGTTGGTTGTGACCACAGTAAGAAACTGGCAAAAACTAGTTTGAATAAACTACAAAGGAATATAATCATTAAGCCATACTTCTTTAAAGAAAACACAAAGAAACTCAATATCATCCTCATACCTACAAATGTACAATATAGTAATCCAAATACAATAGTCCTCCTGAAAGACTAAAGACAAAGCAATAATTAAGAATTTGGAGAGCAGAGTCAAGATGGCAGACTAAACATGTCTCCCTAATTCCCTTTGTGAATTGCGACTGGAACTGATAATTAAACGGACCCTTCTGGATACCAAGTGAGCCCTAGGACACAGCATAGGGCTGTAAATTTGAACTTCATACCACTGAATGGTAAACCTCCTCCCTTTCACTGACTGTGCTCTTTGAGAGAGCTGGCTTCCACAGAATGAAGGTAACTCATCATTTAAAGTTTTTTTCTCTGTCTTAGTCAGTGGGTGGAGCTGGGACTTGACTAGCAGCTAACCTCAGATGCACTCCTAGTGTGATAGGCAGGCAAAATTGCCATATTTTGAATGCCTAGCTTTGGGCTCTGTGCATCTTGGCACTGTTGACCTCTGTTTCTGTGTAGCTTGTACGGAGGCAGGTGCTGAGATTGTGTGGGATGCTATCTTTTTCCACCAGGAGACAAAGATACCCATATGGAGGCCCCAGCTGGACCTAGTTCTTAGGCTGAGAGGCAGCGCCTGCCTGGAGGAGAGCACTTTTCCAGCAGAAAAGTTTTATTTTACACAATGTCACCTATGGCTGGGGCCCAAAAACAGAGGGTATGGACTCTGTGCATCTTGGCGCCCTTGGCCTCTCTTTCTGCCTCTGACATAGAGTAGTCTGGACCTAGCCAGTCGGCAACTTTGTGCAGGACACCATCTTGTTTCAATGGGAGGCAGATATACTCACACAGAGGCCTCAGCTGGACCTAATTCCTGGACTAGGAGAGAGCACTTGCCCAGCGCAGAGTGCTTTTCCAGCAGAAAAGCAGGATTCTACACAGTGTCACCTACAGCTGGGGCCCGACAGCAAAGGCCAGCAGGGCAGTAGCCTTTCTGCATTTTGAGCTAGTTTATAACATTTGAGGTTTGATATAGAGGTGATTACTTTCTCAGCTGGGAAGAGGGACCTATACACCTGATAGACTGACTGACTTTGAAAGTTGTCAGATACCTTTTACCTTTCATTTTAAGACGGTGTGAAGGCACTTGGCTTTGGCTAGAGAAACAACTGTGGCACATCCTCACAGCATCACTCCTAGCCTCTACTGGCTCATGTGATGCCCCCAAAGCAACAAACTCTGGAGAAAACCATAACCAAGAAATCACCCATGGCTTCAGAAAACCCTCAAAAGAAAGCACCACAAACCTTCCCAGATGAAGAAGCTTTTCTGAAACTATCAGAAGGTGAATACAAAAGAATTGTGTAGACAGCCCCCCTAGACCTTATACAAAATGCAGCAGAGCGAAATGAAAAATTAAGCAAGCTGTTCAGTCTGATGGAACACTAATACTCTGATTTCCAACAGATCAAGAATAAAATCAAAGACTTACAAACTTCAATTCAAAGCCAAGAAAGCAGAATGGAACAAAAGGAAAAGATAACTTCTGATTTGGAAGACAGAGCTACTGACTCCAGCATCTATGAGGAGAAATCAGAAAAAAGAAACAAGAAAAAATGAGGAATCACTAAGAAGCATGACCAACTCTATTAAGAGGAACAATCTATGATTAATTGGAGTTCCTGAACACAGCAACATACCTAAGAACACAGAGTATTGTTGCTGAGCTGCCAATAGAAAACTTCCCAGAAGTTATGAAAGAAGAGAATACTGATATCCAAGATATATATTGAATGCCACTCAATATAGATCTCAAAAGAAAGACTCCAAGACATATTATAATCAAGCTTTACAAAATGAAACATAAGCAGAAACACATAAAGGCAGCAAGAATCAAAGGAAAGCTAATATTCAGAGGCAAACCCTGCAGGCTTTTGTCAGATTTCTCAGCAGAAACAATGCTGGCATGGAGGCAGTGGCATGACACATTCAAACCTTGAAGGAGAACAACTTCCAACCAAGAATTATAAATCCTACAAAACTATCATTCAAATATGAAAATGAAATTAAGACATTCACAGATAACAGAAACTCAGAGACTTTGTTAAAACCAAACCAAAGCTACAAAAAATACTGAAAGAATCTCTTGGCTTAGAAGAACAAAACCACTAACTATATTTTAGTAGCAAATACAGGACACATCACCCAGAATCCTACTCAGTTAAGGAAAGCTCCAAACTCAATCAAAGCTATAAGAGTGAAAGAAATAATCCAGTGATCATATCATGAAAACTATGATGTCACCATATTAAAAAGAGGGATGTACTAAAGTCATTATAGTCCTTCCAGATGGAGAGGAAATTGATAAGAGTAGTAGTAATTAAAATTGGGTTTATACATAGTTTATCAAGGGAGATCATAGGGGCAGCCGTAAAGGACAACAAAGATGTAACAGGCCATGTCAAGAAATGTAACACAGGAGTCTCAACAACTACAAAACCAGCTCTGAAAAAGGTGAAAAATCAACTCACAAAAAACAGTGTCCCAGAACAGACTAATAAGAACAACAGAGAAAACATCAACACAAAACTAGATGTTGATAGAAATTTGGTTGGGTGAAATCTGTGACAGCACACATTAGAAAGAAGATCAATATTAACTGGACTTCAACATAACACGATTACCCCTCCCATCTCAACCCAATATTGCAAGGACAGAGTAGTTGGGGCGGGGGACCAGGGACCATGCTCTCAGGGGAAATTGAGGCCAACTGGCACAACTGGCATTTTGCTAAAAGAGCCCTCTACACCCCACATTGGTGAGTGGCATGCAGGGTCTTAAAAGCTGCTGAGCTGCCATCTGAGGGTATAGCAAATAGTCCCAACTCAGCAGGAACAGATGATCACCAAGGACCAAATGACACTGGGAATAGAGAACAGAAGACAGAGAGACCTACGTGAGTGGGTGGCTACCTCAACTTGTGACTGGAAGAACTTGATGGCGCCCAGCCACCACCAGTGATAGCCATGTTGGAGCTCACAAAGTTGAATGTCACTGGCAACACACGAATAAAAAGGGGTACACCCTGAGATCTCTACTAAAAGTCTACAACTGATGGTCCAGGGGCTTTGGGGTTACCCTGGGAGCATGGCCCCTGGCCCTGATGCTGCCACTGTCCATAAATCACAATGGAGGTCAACTCTATGGACAGGAATGGATTGGACTTGGTGACACAGAGTGACCACATCATGTATGCACTTTACAGTTCTGTGCATCTATAGGATGTCATCCTGTTGACCTCTTACTGGAGGAAGGAGAGTGAGTGGAGAGGCAGGGGTAGGAGATTGCTGGGAGGATAGGACATATATGGAACAGAGAGGAAGGGTGTGCTGTCACTGGGCAGGGAGAGCAGTGGGAGCTGCATGTAGGTGGGCATGCAAATTTATATGAGAATGTACATTTTCATTCAATCATAATAATAATAATAATAATAAAGAATCTCATTGAGGGGGAGAAGTTGTACCTACAGGGAAAAATTATCTGTTCAGTCTTAGCCTTTTTTCTTAAACCTTGAGAATAAAAATAGCTCAAGGTTTCAGTAGTTCACAGTAAACTGAAAAGTGACACAGGGTCGCCTAGTAAGAGATCAGCTTCTGTTGTCTTTAGAGTTTTCCCAGAAAAGAATTGAAACACTAACAACTCGACTTTGGACAGTGAAGAAACAACAGCTGGATTGACTCTGCTTAATATTTCCCTTACCGCTTTATGTTTGTATTTTCTCTGGTCCTCTTTTTTTTTCCGTTTAATCTGGATATCTAAATGGTTGGAAAGTATGCAAATCTTTTCATAATAAAAGTAATAATAGTTTTCATTAACGTTTATGTGTTTTATATAATAATATAAATTTAAATATTGAAGTCAGCCTGAATGCTTTTAAAAATTTAGATAGCTCTTTTACTTTTGGAATACCCTAAAATTTTATAATTAAAACAAACTAAACCAGTAAGTATCTAGTTCAGTTTTTAAATATAGTTCATTTACTTACAGAAAACAAAACTACACTGTTTCTGTAACTTTGGAAAACCATTCCCTTTGACATGCTGTTCAATTTATGATATCTTTGCCAGTGTGGCTCCAATCAAAGCTGAGGAATATGATACAATAATATGACCACAATTTTAAGGAGATAAGTGTTCTTCATGAATACAGACATTGATTTAGACAATGGATATGAAAGCAAAATGATTTATTAGACTGCCCATAAAGACATAATTCACTGACAGTAAGGCATCCACATAATAACAACCCAAAGGCAATTTGTAATGAGAAAAAAGGATCAGAACACAAGTAGGTCAGTATCTTTGAAAATAAAACGTCATATTTAAATTACACTCTTATTTTACAAAGAGCTTTCAAATTCATTTTCCTATGTGACATTTAGAATAGTACTGAGATGTGGGCACTACTATTCCTATTATTCTGGAGAGGAAAACTGGGACTCTGAAAGCCTTTGTTAATTATTTAAAGAATCCACAGCTTAGTTCACGGAAGTAATGTTAAAACTGAAGAAACAAAACTGAACTTCTATCATTTTAAATTAATATTTTTGTCTAAATCTTGAGGAATCTTTATCCTATGAATCTTAAATTGTACTTCTTAGGAAGTATATTTTATGTAAGAAAACTTGTTAAAATAAAATTCAGAACTTACAAGTAAGCCACGTTTTCCGGCTCGACCAGGTGGTCCTATAGGACCCCGAGAACCCTAGAAAAAATTTTTACAAAAATTATGATATATGTAAAACTAGCCAGCCAAGTATTAAAAAAGAAAAACACCCACTGCCGTTGAATCATGTCTGACTCATAGAGACTCGAGAGGGCAGAGTAGAACTGCCCCAAAGAGTTTCCAATGAGTGCCAGGCAGATTAAGAACGGCCGACCTTTGGGTTAGCAGATGTAGCACTTAACCACTATGCCACCAGAGTTTCCATATGATATACACATACTATATAAATACAGGATGTCAAAAGTATGTGTTTTTAGTTGCATGCTTATAACTGTATGTGTGAATCTATACATACACACTTAGGGCTAATGTGTGAAACCAGGCTAATACCCATATGCAGGTAGGAAGAGGCTCATCTGTAACTCCAATGACACTCCTATAGCCAATTTTATTTATTGGCTTTACTGAACAGAGAAAAACTTAGTAGATTATGTAAGACATTACTTGCTTCAATTTAACATATGCCTGATACATATTTTATCTCCTAATCATCAGAATAGCTTTAGAAAATAAAAGCCAAAAGCATCAAAGTCTTTGAAATTCTATTAGAAAATCAAAGTTTTCCTTTAAGATTAGAAAAATACAATTTACTCCTAATTGGCTGCATATCATTTAGACTCCTTAACCAACTACATACACATATTTTACAATATCCATACATATATAATGGCCAGTATAGAACTGACCCCTCCTTACCGGTTCTCCTCTTTGCCCTGCATCTCCTGGAGCACCAACAGGACCGGGGGTTCCAGGGGCACCCTGAGATCCAGGGAGACCTGCAGGTCCAGGGTCTCCACGATCACCCTGACAAGATCAATTGTGGTATTATCCTCTTAATCTTTATTTTAAAAGAATGGTATTCTATATGATCATGCTATTCAAGTTAGGGGGAAAAAAAAACAGCAAATTTTCCCTGTTACTAATACTAATTGAAAAGAATGAGATTACTTCAGACCCCTCTCATCCGTCCCACCATCCTGGCCCACTGGTTTCCATGCTCAAGACTGAAGCATAGGAGTGGTAATTTCCAATATTTAGCATGTTTCCTGGAGCAGCAGGCTTCTAACTGGGACACCCACACACTTAGGGTACACAAAGACATAAGGCTTTCTAAGGCTGTGAAAGCAGGAATAGTGTTAAGGGCCTTCAACTCCAGATCGTTTTTCAGAAAACTGATGTTTGAGCACCCTTTTCTGCCTCCCCTTTACCAGTCACCCAATTAGCACTTGATAGGGCAGAAAAAAAAGAAAAGGTAGATCTAATACCATCCACAATCTTACTGTGGTTCAATATTCCAAGAATAAATATTTTCGGGTACCAAACTAAGAGGTTTTTTGGAATGCATAGTTCATGTGAGAATAAGCAAATAGATTCGAAAGAAAGACTCTCTATTTTATTCTAGAGACACATTTGTAACAAAGCTCTAAATCTTACTATCTTCCTAAAAAGTCAGGGGTGAAATGACTGCCATATGAAAATCAATGAATATGTTTGGCTTGAAAAAATGAAATCAGATATTTTTTTTCCAGGAGAAATTAAATATTATGTGACTGCCTAATTTGCTAGCTATACTAAACTTTTTTTAATTGCGATTAAGTGAAAGTATACATTCTAAATCAATTTTACATGCCGGCCTATCTGCAGCTACACCTGCTCCCCTCAACCAGTCACAGCAGAATCCTCTTTTTAGCTATGATAAACTTTTTCAAGTTATGTAACATATTTATAATAAACTGTATGAACTAAACTGAAAACTTAAAGATTTTGAAAAATCTGTTTAAAGCACTTACACACTTAAAATCTCCAAAGAGTCAACTTCCTTTGCAACTACTGAAACTTTTTTTTAAAAAAAATGGATTGTTAACTTCAAAATGTGTGTAGGGGTTTATTGATTTTCAAGATTGTTTCAGAGTACACCAGCAAAAACTCTGAGGACTATGGTATACGCGTTAATTGCATTCAAAGTATTTGAACCCTGAGGTTCAGAAAACTTGAGATCTGTGCAGCCTCAATGTCTGTTCTACATAACGTGGCTCGAAAGATCCAATGCATCAGAATGGTCCGGGGGTGGGGACAATTTTGCCTTCCACAGCCTGATACATAGTCTGAGACAACTGTAGAACTACCCAAGAGAACTATGACTTCACATAATTTTAAGGAGATTTTTAGTTCATCACGTGTCTAATTTAAAAATCTGTAATGCCTGGAAAGCCGTAGAGTTCTTTTCCTCATGGCGTATTCATGTTAAGGTGTGAGAAGAGAAACTGAGGTGTTACACAGCACTATTTCTGTTTTCACGCTTTTGTGAATGGATTTGAAACTTAGAGCACTTCATATATACATCCTCATCCAAAGCTTTCATGTTGAACCATGAAGGTTAGTATTTTTGTTTGTTTGTTGTTTGTTTACTTTCTACACTGTCCTTTTGTGGTAACTGTAAGACAAACACAGTCCAAACACTAGACGTTTTGTCCTCTCCTCCCAGGAACTACCTGACTCCCTAGCTCACGGGTCCCAATCACAGCCATTGATGGGTTAGAATAATGGCTTCTCCTCAGGATTCCAACTTACCTTGAATCCCGTTCTCATTTCTTAACAAAGATGCCACACAAACCGTACTGAGAGAGGCAATGCCTCCTCCATACTCACCACCAGTAACTGAATGAGAACACAAAAACCTCACGAAAGCTTCTCCAAGGTGACAGCCATCTCAGCCTGAAGCACTCACCTTCTCTGAGTCTTATAAGCAATGTGCTTTCCTATACTTAGTAAAATATGTCATCCAACTTTCTATGTTCAACTCTCATTTCATTTAAAAGACCTGTCAAACTTGTGATCTTACAAAAAGGGTTGTTACTGGTAGAAAAACCAGAGCGACATTGAATTGTATAAGGATGAATGGTAGTTTTTACTATTTAATATCAGAAAGATTTCAGAGTCACACTACCAACCCACTGCTGTTGAGTCAATTCCAACTCATAGCAACCTTATAGATGTTTACATTACTCTAGACTTTGTAATCATTACAATTGCCCTTACATGTTCTCCAACAGCACCGTCCCGTCCTGGAGTACCGTCATTACCAGCGGGACCCTATGAAGAATCATATGTGAAAAAAATATTAACTGAATAATAAATAAAATCTCATTCTATTTGCCAGAAAAACTTGAGTATGTTTTCATATCTTTTCTTATTAACTACAGATTAGCATATATGGAAATCTCAGTTTAAAAAATAAAGTCTTCTGGTATATTTCAACTACTTTGAATTACTTGTGAAATTATTAATACTTTTTTATGGAACCAGTTCATTTCTATTTTTTATTTTTAAAAAGAAAAAATCATCAAACCCTTTGACATAAATAAATTTCAATAAAAGTTTTAGTATTTTGTGTTTTGTTTATATGGCTAGGGAATAGTTTTTCACTATTCTTGAGTTTTTCCAAATAATATCCTTGTAATTTTGAATTAAAATAGCTGTAAGTTTATATGACATTGGGGCTATATACTGTATGAGTGCAACTATCAGACATTACAGAAAAGGAAAAACCAGAAAGACAGTTAAAAGATCAGTGGTTTCCGGGGATTCAGGGACTAGGAAGGGATGACTAGGCAAAGCATAGGATATTTTAAAGGCAGTGAAATTATTCTCCATGACACTGTAATGGTGTATATATGTCATTATGGATTTTCAAAACCCAAAGAACCATATAACACAAAGAGTAAATATAAAGTCTAGTGTACAGACTTTAGTTAATAACAGTGTGTCAGTATCAGTTTGTGAACTGTAACCAACGTCCTACAACAACGTTAATAACAGAGGAAACTGTGCATAGAGGTAGGGGGTGAAAACTTGGGGAGCACAGACAGTGGAAAAGTCTGCATTTTCTGCCCAGGCTTTTTGTGAACCTAAAACTGCTTTAAAAAACTAAAGTCATCGACATACATAGAGGCTTGACTTCTTTTCCTATTTTCTTCCAAGTTACATTATATTAAGTTATACTTTCAGAAATACAACTTAACCATTTGACTGAAAAGTTCTCTGAAAGGCATTGACTGTTTCTTTTAAGAAACTGAGACATTACTGTAACTTTAACTGTTTTTTGATTTACTCATTAAAGCAGTAAAGACAGTAGATTCCAATCTGTAACTTCCTGAATCACCTTTCAAAAATCAACTTCAGCTCAAAAGAGCCTACGGGAATGTGACATCTATAATGTTAGAATGGCATTTAAGTAAAAACGATCTCTACTTAGTTTGCCCTTTTCACAAGCTGTAATAGTTATATTAATCTCATCCATAAAACCTGGCAATTTTGACAACTGTGCCATTACGGGATGAAATAATAACAAGAGAAAAGATGAATGGGTGTGTCTTTTAACCTTCAAAACAATTTGGCAGTAAGTTAAATCACCTAAAATGTTTAGCTCCAGATTAGAGGAAGGTCAATGCAAAGACACCAGTCTTGATTCCTTTTCTTTACATCATCATTTAGCCAACTCTCTAGGGAAGGAGAGTCCATCAAATAACATCACTAAAACATTTCTTAAGGTCAAATGTACAACTAATTTCTAAATTAATTTCTAAATGAAACAAATTGCCCCATGGCACCCAGATAGTGAAGAATAGAGTTATTTTCACAATTGCACTCACTTCAGGTCCGGGTTCCCCTACAGGACCATTTGAACCAGGGGGTCCCACGGGTCCAGGTGGACCTTTATCTCCTGGCCCACCGGTTGGTCCCACCTTTCCTGGTGTACCCTGAAATAAAAGAATATATCAACTAACTTTGAAGAAATTTTAAGGATGTGAGTTCTCATTAAGCATGCTTGTGTTCAAATGAGACAACAATACAGCTTTCTGTAACAATTGCCCACTATCACTCATGCCACTGCAAAGCAACTTCAAGACATGTTCGGTTCATATACTTTGACACAGCAAAGAGACTGGAAAATATTCTCTATCCTTGCAGGGTTTACAGTTGACTTTTCCCAAAGAATTCGGTCTTTACTCTTGTTTCCTAAAAGACAACTTCTAAAACCTTGGAATTTCCCCAGTAGTTGATATGCCTTTGATGAGAGTTCTGAACACATGAAAGTGAGGGAAACTCTCGATAAGATAGGTTGACACAGTAACCACAGCAATGGACTCGAACTCAGCAAAGATCTTGGAGATGCTGCAAGATGAGGCTACATTTCATTTTGTTATACATAGTTCACCACGAGCCAGAGCTGACCCACAGGCAACTAACAACAACAACTGGACCACAACTATCTAACAGATTATTTTAATGATGTGACTCAAATGGGGGCTGGCCAGGCCAGAAAGAGCTGTCTTATGATATCAGCCCAATAAACATTCTGTGTACAGAAGCTCTAAGGACTTCCTGGTTGGTGAACGATACTGAGACATACGCAAAGGCAGCACTTTTTTTTTTTTTTTACATGGAATCTTTTTTTACATGGAATCTTCCAGCTGGAAATGTCTCACATATCACCTAATGCTTTTCTTCATTTGTGTCCTCTTTGCTACAATAGAACTGTAATCTTCAGTATAGTACTTTCTGTGAGTTTTATGAAGCATTCTAGAGAATTATCAAATCAGAAGGAGTGTTGACAAGAAACAAGTTAAATGTGAGGGAGGGCACTGAAGACCCCCAAGTTTAGGGCTGGTATCCTGAGGGTGTAGCGGGAAACCCCCAAATTTGTAGCCAGCAGAAATAAAGCGAGGGTGCTGAGAGGATCCTTAAGCCTGTGGACAGGGAGCTATTTGACAATTTAGAAGACTGTGCTCTTTTAAATTCTGAGATCTGATTTATGTCTTATAACTAGGACAGAAGGAAGGAATACTCCATGTGCAGATGGGAGCAGAACTGAAGTGGAACTGGATAGAGTGAATTCATTCTTTCAGTTGGTGTGAAAAGTGAAATAGCTTGCATTGATTGATCCTATAGTCCCCAGCTCGATTTGTAACCACGGTCCGTTCTAGCTGGCATCAGAAGTTGGCATCACTATTAAGACATGCTCATCATTTTTCACTCCTTTGTCTGCTCGGTTGACATCTACGGTCTGATATTTTCCTCTCCCTTTTGGGGGATTATACTTTCATTTCCTCGTCTCACTTCTGCTAACAGTAAGACATCTTTTAAATCTGATTTGCTTATTTCAGATCTCTACCTGCATATCCCCCAGCTCTAGGGCCCCAGGAGTAACATCTCTGTCTACACTGCATATAAAAAATGTTTTGTTTTGTTATGTTCTCAAAGCATATAATCTTTCCATGGCAAATTTTAGTCTCTCCAAAACTAACAGTGAATCAAACTTTTATCATTCTCCAGGCGCCATGAGATTCTTATGCATGTTCCAGAGGATAAGAGACTACTTTTAGTATCCTTCACAGTTTACCCAGTTTACATTCAATTCTAATATTACTCACTTTAGCTTAACTGCTTTTTCCTTTGAAAATTTACTTACTGAACTGTGAAGTATAGGTATTTTTTAAGAGTATTCAAGAAAAGGCTACTTATTCACCAGTAGATTAACCCCCTTCCCTAGCTCCATGGATCATTCTAATCTTTGAAGAAATATTTAAGAGTCACCAAAAATTCATATCCTTAATAGTCTGCTTCACAAGTCACAGGGTTAAATAAGTATATTTTCCAAAGGCTTTGCAAGTTAGCTAAGAATTTGACCTTTAAGATTTGACCTTTGAGATTACTCAAAATTTATGTCTAAAAAAAAAGACTGTCTATACCTACTTAAATCATTTAAATACATTTATTAAAGAAAGTATTATGATCTAGTCTCTGCACACAAACTGCATCATACATAATCAGAGGACACACTGACTGATGCAGCAACTCACCGCTGGGCCTGGCAGGCCGGGCATGCCTCGCTCTCCACGTTGCCCAGGCATGCCAACAATTCCTCTTTGCCCAGTAGTTCCAGCTGGACCAGGGGGGCCATCTGGACCCTAGTGTTGAAGATAAACTATGATTAAAAATTCTCCAGGGTAAAAGTGTATCCAAGATTTTACAGTACATCATAGTTTTTCAGAAATTTCTGCATGAGGAAAAGCCCTATGGTTCGTTGAACCGTATATGGACACATGGAACCTGGTGTGGAGTAGTTAAGTGTTTGCTAACCAAAAGGTCTGCAGTTCAAATCTACCAGCCTCCCCTTAGAAACCTACAGAGCAGTTCTACACTGTCCTATAGGATCTCTATGAATCAGAATCAACTTGCAGGCAAAGGGCTGGCTTGTTTGGTTATATGTACATGTATATAAACATATAAATATAGCCTCTAAGGTTATTCAGGGAAACCCTAGTGGTATAATGGTTACCAACTACTGCTGCTAACCAAAAGGTCAGCAGTTCTAATCTACCAGGCACTCCTTAGAACCTCTATGGGGCAGTTCTACTCTGTCTTATAGAGTCATAATGAGTCAGAATCAACTCCAGAGCATTGCTTTATGGGTAAGGTTACCCAAAGGGGAAAGTGGCTTATCGGTTAGAAAGAAACTTGAAAATCAATGTAAAATTAACAGTAAAAGAAGTAATTATTTGGAGAAATATTTTTGTTCTTTTTAAGTAGAAAAATAGAAATTTTAAAAAAGTAAAGGGAAACTCGAGCAAGCTCAGTTGTTTTTATCGGTATCAGTATCCTGGTGTGACAGTGTAGAACAGTTTTGCAAGATGTTATTACTGAGGAAAACTGGGTAAGAGGATGTAGAGAACCTCTGCATTATTTCTTGTGACTGCATTTAAATCTACAATCATCTAAAAAGTCTTTTTAAAAGTAAAGAAATAGTGAACTACCTAAAGAGATTAATGTTTAGAAGCATTTAGATAATAAAAATATTTTTTTAATTAAATGTTCATACAGTATAAATACTGGTAAAAGATTGATTTTTTTTTTTTTTTTAGTTTTTGAGCACCACAGTCATTACTGCTACATTTTTACATATACGTATGCATTTTTTTCTAGAGGAAAGAATTAAAATTAAAAACATGTAGCACGTATTGCACTTACAAGGCTTTGTAAGCATGCCCAGTATAATTTTTGAACAGTTTCTTCAGGACAGTAATTATGGGCTTCTATTTTTAAATGTATCAACTAGGGATAGTCTAGGACAGAGATGCTGAACTTACAGGCTGCCCATCTTCTCCTGGGTCCCCTTTGTCTCCAGGGCCACCCGGGGGTCCAGCTGGCCCTCGATCTCCCACTCGACCATGAGAACCAGGGTCTCCACGAAGACCTGGAGGTCCCTCCTTCCCAGGTTCCCCTAAGGGCCCTGCAGGTCCTGGAGCTCCCTAGGCAACACAGAGAGAAACACCAGAAGGGGCAAAGTGGACATCAAACAGAGGAAATGAAGTAATGGTCTCAGTGCCTAATGCAGATTCCTGTTAATTAATCAGTCATTTGGTACCTTTAAACAAAGCACAACAAAAAAGTTGTAGATTAATTCCTCAGGAGAAAATCTACACATCATTTTCAGACAATTCTCTTTGAGCTGTTACTTAAGCATGATGAAATTGACTTGAATTTTCAAGTACTTTAAGACTGCGCTCCAACAGTGGAACGTGTAACATTTTATTCCTGCAATGACTTTACCTTAGGATGGCAGAATGACATTTATTAAAGAAAGTTTCAGAATACCTCCTGACAGAAGAGAATGATTCTTCTCACCCAATGCTGTTAGCATTTAGCAGCTCAGTGGAATAACCCTCAAATGTCGGGGCCAAAAAACACTTGCAAATAAACTCCTCATAAAAATCCTGGATTATTATAGCTGAATTTGCTTTGACAAAATACCAGTATGAAATATTGGAAGAAGAGTTATCAACATAGGAAAATAAACAAGATACAAAGAAAAGAATAACTAATAGCTCAATTAAATATATGTACTTATATATGCACACATGTATGTAGATATATACTACAAATAGATATATGTCACATGTACACAAGCAGTTACTCTACCATCAGTGATCTGAATTACTGTATTGACTTACAGTAGGTCCTGGAGGTCCAACTCTCCCAGCAGAACCAGGAAATCCTGTAGCACCCTAGAAATACAATGCCATCTAAGCAAATTTTAAATAACATTAATTAGTTATATGTACTTTTCTGCAATCCATTTTTCACAGGATGAGTTAGGACTTTAGATGTAGTTGTGTGTTGTGAATAGTATTTGTTTTTATTGATATAATTTGTCAGATGAATTTTAGAATGATCCTGGGCTATTTAGCGGGAAGAGTGCTATTTTTCTTTTTCCAGTTTTCATTTATCCTGAACATACACAACTAGGGCTAAGTAACATTAATATTTTATGTAACAGAAATATAAAAAGTGCTTTCACATTATTCATTTTGGCCTTATTTAGGTAATTTTTATTCTTCATATGAATCAGCTAGATGTTGAAGGAAACAAAACTGATTTCAACCCAGATATCTAAGAGTTCTTTCCATTACAGTATGGTTGATGCAAGTAGAATTTTATTGTCACTGCATCATATTAAAATTAACTGTTAAGTGGCCCCAAAAGTACTGTAAGTTTATGGTTAGCTATTCATAACTCCGAGAGTTTCAAATCAACTTACAGGTGGACCCTGAGTTCCTCGGCCGCCCTTTAGTCCAGGTACACCATTAGGACCCTAAATAATAATAATAATAATAAAAAGGAGAACTTCAGGAATTAGAAAAACGAATTGGTTAACACAAGATCCCACTTTGTGCATTAGACTCAAATTGTGTCATCCTCCCCCTCACCGCCTTAAACTTACATGAGGACCAGGGGATCCTGCCAGACCTTGTGGTCCAGGAGAGCCAGCGTCTCCCTTCTGTCCTGGCTCTCCAGGCTCACCTTTCACACCAGGCTGCCCATCAGGACCCTGTATGCAATTGTATGAATGAGCAGTTGATTATAAGAGCTACAGGCAAAATACTTCATAGCAATGATTGCTATCATCTCATTTAATCATTTATTGTAAAACGGTCCTTTGTAATTAGAAGAAAAATCTACCCTAATGAGGTCTTAGAAGACAGCATGAAAAAATAAGCTATCTCATAATATTTTTATTATAACAAGTACACAATCCCAGAGTACAAACACATCAATTCTTGTGTTAACCTAGGAAAAAGTGTAATAAAAATAAGAATATTGTCTACAAAACTGTAGATTTTCTAGAATCCTTAAGTACTTTCAAAACACATGACAATGATAATTAACTAAACTCAATGGTATGACAAAAGGAGTGTTTATTTACTGTGTGAGGAGATTTGGGAAATTATACCTGGGGTCCAGCAAAACCAACAGCCCCCGTTGGGCCATTTTCACCACGAGAACCCTAAGAGAAGACAAAGATTATTGTAGCTCCCACACATCCTTCTAAAGAGGAGCAGTACTTACAATTACATGAATTTAACATGGTTTAAAACATGTACGTACAGAAAGATATTGCTTGAGGGAGGACTTTCACAGGTGATATAGAGTTATGGGTCATAGAACAAAACTCCCAAGGACAAAGATTTTCAAAGATAATTCCTAGCTAGACTTAATAAATTGTATATAAATAATATACTGATAATTTTTAAATTTATATAAAAGATTAAAACCAGAAAGCTATAAATAGCTTAAACAAATAGGTATGGTTTCATGTAAACACCAAAATAAATGAAGAAATGTTTTACTACTCAGTCTTACACTAAAAAAATCTTGTCACTTACAGGATTGCCACGGGACCCAGGAGGACCAACTAAACCTCGAGGACCAGGTTCACCCTAGAAAGCAGATTTTGCATGTTTATTGTCCAAGGCAATGTCAAAAACATAACACAGCTGTAGGATGTTGTGAATATTTATTGGGAAATGAGAGGGGGAGAATCAACGGTAAGGCAGCACAGCTATCATACTTGATGGAAGGCAAAGCTATGAAAGAGCCAGAATCCATGTCACATAATTATGAGTCTATAAAGTAGCAACTTCTGACATTACCTTTTCTCCAGTGGGACCAGCAGGACCTGGGGGACCCAGGGGACCAGGAAGACCCTGTCAATTGACAGAACACAGAAATGCTGAAGAAAAGCAGACACAAAAATCCCCATGTTATAATGAACAAAAAAGAAGAGACTGCTGTCACACAAAAACAGTGTGACTGTTTTTGTAAAAACACTATCTACAATGAACGATATAATCCCTATATTTATCAAGATTTTTCTATCTAGTCCAGAACAACTTCTACCAAGTTTTCTGCACAGAACTTAATTTTTTTTTGGTTCAAATGAACCCATCAATACACAAACCAGTCTTTGAATATGAAATCTAAATTATTACTATTCTTCAACAGCATCTCTAGTTCCTGGGTGTATTTAATTCTTCTAACATGTATTCTCAAAATTGAATATAGACTGAGTAAAGGCTTTTCCTCAGCATCTCTAGTTCCTGGGTGTATTTAATTCTTCTCACATGTATTCTCAAAATTGAATATAGACTGAGTAAAGGCTTTTCCTCTTATGTGTAGAATACTACATATAATATAGCTCCTTTTCATTGAATGTGCAAAATTTTGCTAAAACAATAAACTCTATACATTCTGAGATGAAAAGGAGTGTACTTTATAGTCCTAGCGAAAGAGAGCTGCTGTGTGTGGACACCATCTAGCTCATCTTGACATGAGGTCAAAATCTTTAACTGCTGTACTGTGTTGGGATCTTTTCTAAAAGAAAATATCTGCCATTTATGTATTGGCAGCCCACATATTCTTTTACCATTTAACTTCTGCATGTCTTACTGAAGAAACAAGCAAGAAAAATGACTTTTGAGTCGGATCCGACTCGACGACACTTGGCTTAGCTGGCACTTTTGATAACAATATGAGAAAACTATGTTCTTACATTCTGGAGCTATAATGGAACAATATTCTTCTGACAACTTACCTAATTTACTTCCTTAAAGGATACGACTAAATATGAAGATCCTTCATTACTTATATCCACATTTCCTTTTCATACAACAGTTCGACATTCATTTGTTTTCCTTGACTATGACTTTACAGTAAATGCTGTAATTTGTGTCTTTGTTAAAACAATGCACTGTTGTCACTAAATATGAACACCCCTGTGGCATAGCAGTTAAATGTTACGGCTGCTAACCGAAACACTGGCAGTTAGAGTCCAACAGGTGTCCCTTGGAAACTCTATGGGAGCAGATCTACTCTAACCTGTAGGGTTGCTAGGAGTTCGAATCCACTCAATGGCAATGACTTTTTTTTCCCCCCTCACTAAATATAAAACAGTCACTGTTTAAGTTCTGACCCCATTATACAGCATTTTTTTAAAGCTATGTGATAGGGATTATACACATGTATATCAGATATCACACAAATTGACTTTCAAACAGCATCATACTACTTATTACATACTCCAGATTATATACATAATGTGAAATACAAATAATATAGTACATTCATTTTGGTTATATTTGAAACAGTAGATCAAATACTAGATTTAATTAGAAGGCTAGAGATATCTCATGCTCATAGTCTAGTAAATTAAACATTTCACTTTTAATTAGCTTTTCAGAAAAAAACAAGAATAGATAACCTACAACTTGGTGTAAAAACTGTTCATCATTTTTATTTTCTTCATCAAAATCTAATGTAACCAATGTATTAGCAGTGGCTGAGTGTACAAAGCCGATGTGCTAATAGCGATCCCTTGTTGATGGTATAACTGCTATTTCCAGGGTACAACACGACAACTAACAACAAAGCACCTCATACTAAAACAGAAATTACTTAGCAAGTATCAGAAACTATTCTAGAAAACACTGTATGTCTAACTCTCTATAACCAACTGTGCTTCTATGAGGGAATCATTCACATCTGAAAACGTATGTCCTTTTGCCAGACTGCCCTTGGTACTGCAAATGAATTCTATTTTTGAGGACATAAAGCTAGTTAAAGTCAGTTTCTGGTATAACATTTAAACAGTGTTTTGGGGAGCAACCATCATTCTTGACATCTTACTCACCCAGTCTCTTTACTGCGGCCAGAGCTAATGAAGACTCACAGTGCAATAATTTTCTCACCCTTCACTTCCAGGATATTGAGAAACGTTTATCACAACATTGGCTTCTCCTCAAAACTCTACTTGCCTGCATGGGTCAACTCATTAGGCCAGCATTTTAATAGAAATAAACTTGGCCATAAAATGATAATAGAGAATAATAAGGAGGAAGATTTCCACTCCCTAAAGCACTAATTTTACAGACACAATAAAAAAACTTTTTATTCCAGTGTCTCAAAAATGACTACTTCGGGGCTTGCTTTAGTTCAGAGGAGCCCTGGTAATGCAGTGGCTAAAGCACTCGGCTGCTAACCAAAAGGTCAGCAGTTCAAACTCACCAGACACTCCACGAAGAGAAAGATGTGGCCATCTGCTTGCACCAAGATTTATAGCCTTGGAACCCCTATGTTCTACCCTGTCCTGTAGGGCCTTTGTAAGAATCAACTCTACGGCAATGAATGTGGGTTTAGATCCAGGTAAACAAAATTAGTATCCATGGCTGACCAATACGAAATCTCAAATTCCATCAGCCCCCGAATCCTGACTGCCAAGGAAACATGAACAACTTTTTGAAACTTTGGGCAAATTCATGTTAATGATAATGCTGATTTGTAGCCCAGCTAGAAGGACTCTTTTTACTTACTCTTGCTCCATCGTTTCCAGCTGTACCTTCAGCACCCTTCTCTCCTATGCCACCCTGGGAAAACACACAAATAAATCCATTCATTTTTTTTTATCTTGCCCACACTTGCATGAATTCTTCATGAGAGCAGGGATTTATCTGTCTTGTTCATAACTGTATCCATTAGAGCTTAAAATGGCACCTGTTACTGTGTATTTTATCCATAAAAGTATATTTAATAAATGACTTTATAAAACAATGACTTGTGACTCAAAATGTTAAAGCCTCCTCAAAAAGTCATTAACAGCAGAAAGTTTAAATGAGTGAAGCAAAAGACAAGACTTACCCTGTCACCCTTGGGCCCAGGAGTTCCTGCAATCCCTCTTTCTCCAGGCATACCTTGAAGACCTGGAGGCCCTGTATCTCCAGGGGTCCCAGTTGGGCCTGGACTTCCCTGAAAAGAACCAATGATAAGTGACTTCATCAACATTTTAAGATTGAAATATATGAAATTTCTGTTTTGGAAGTCAAAAATACTTGAATGTCAGCAATTTCACATAGGAAAACTCAATGCTTATACTTCTTATTTGGGAAAATTATCTTGAGTTGATTGAGTTGTTCTGAGAAATGAAAATGATACTTTTCCTTGTTGATTGCTGTTTTGTGTTTTCAACTTCTGTCTTTAAAGAAAATTGACTGTCAATTCAAATAAAAATGGTGTAGTTGCTTCTTTTGGCAATGTTACACAAGTTTTAATAGAGATAGAGGGTGTTGTATTACATTTAGAGAAATAGCTAACTCCTCACAGCCTGTGATATTAAGCTGTGCTGAGAATCATTCAGTGAATACATTGCACATCTTATTCAATCACTCCGGACCCTAAAGACACAAAAGAGACCTTGTGTTATATTATCATGAAAAGTCATACTGAAATTGTTTATATGCAAGTTGCCAATATTATCTTCTACCCATCACAAATGATAGCCAGAAAGGAAGGATAATGATTTTGGCTTTATAGTGCATTGTATTTGCAGATTTCTGAAACTGTATACTTTTATATATTTTGTAAACAGAATTAGGGAAAAGGAGAATGGACTACATGATTAAAAATGAATCCTGACAAATTATGCACTTTTAAAAATTTCATCTGTTTATTAATGCAAGCTATCAATAATTTTTATAAATAAATATTAGGAATAGGTTTCTATAAGAGAATGTATCATTATGGTTACCATACTGTAAGTTCTATCATAGGAGTCTTCTTTGCAGGTGAATCTGTAGTGTCAGGAAAAAAGCCTAATAGGTATTGATTCAGCAAGTATTTGTTGAAGAAGATGATATGTTCAAGTTATCTTGCAAAAAACCAAGATAAACATATTCTAGCACCATTGTGTGTTTATTGAAGGGTACTTTTAGAGAGTGTTAAAAAAACTTGAGCACCACTCACTTACTTTGGGACCATCAGGACCATGCCCTCCAGCCATTCCTTTCTCACCAGGGAGTCCAGTTATTCCTGGTTCTCCTCTTTCTCCAGGATTTCCACGTTCTCCCTAACAGAAAATTGGAATATCAAATAATCTCAGTGTTTGGTCTATCAATGAGTCAGAATGTTTCTGGCAATCTGCAAAATGACTTCTACTGAAGAAAAATTTAGAAAAGAGCAACCATTAAGTCTCAATCTTCTAATTTAGTGATAAAAGGATAAAAAAAGCCATCTAGTTGATTCTGACTCACAGTGACCCTATAGAGCAGAGTAAAACTGTCCTATAGGATTTCCAAGGAGCACCTGGTGGATTTGAACTGCCAGTCTTTTGGTTAGCCTACTTGGCACTTAACCACTATGTCACCAAGGTAAGAATAATATTGAAGAATGGATATACTAGTTTCCCTGGACAAAATATTCATTAAAAACTGTATTTTCATCCAGAAAAAAAGCTTGATACTTAAAATCTACTTTAAGACAAAAGAGACATTTGAAAATGAAGCCAGTAGCAAAATTAATCAAGAATAAGGAAATACTTACTCTAGGACCTAATGGTCCAACTGCTCCAGGATCTCCAGGAACACCCTACAAAATCAATTTTCAAAAATTGGAAGAAAAGCTTTGAGGTAACTCTTAGGTATTTATTAGAAAACTTTCAAAATCACACACCTAATTTCTTTTACTATTTCACTAGAAGGCTAAATAAATCCATAGTATTGTAGAAGGCTAAATAAATCCATAGTATTGAAGAATAATAAGTGTGCTTTCACAAATGAAGGAATTTCTCATTTCTAGAAAACAAGTTGTTATGAATGAACGTTTGGTTTTTAACACTGAGAAATACAAAATATTATCTCCCAAATACAGCCCATTAGTGTTTCAGAGAAAACAAAATATATGTTGCATGCTGTCTATTCCCTAATGGAACAAGAAAAGGCTTAAATACAGAAAAGGGATATAAAAAGCCCCTGATCAAGAGTTTATCTTTTAATAGAACCAATTTAATTCTATTCAATTTAGTAAATGGTTTTTGAATATATGATATGGACAAAGCAGTCTTCTAGGAGTTGTGGGCTCAAACTAGTGCAGTCAAGGCCGTGTCAAAATTTTCAGTTTGTCCTGAAGGAAAATGTGTCATTTCAAAACTACTCTCTCTGATAAAGATAATACCCTTATCGATTTGTCCTTCTCATTGTGCTGTCATCTTCCCAAATCCAAACATAGTCACATTACTTCCTACTTAAAAGTCCTTCAGTTGTTTTCCATTATTCTAATACTGAAGAATGCATTTGATCCAAATTAAGACCCTCTGTCGTCTGGTCCCAGATGAGCCTTCCTGCCTCATCATTATTCTTCTCAGCTTGTCCTCCACAGTCCTGACATACTAAGACTAATTTCATTGTCTTAAATTCATTAGCAAGCTTTGGGATCTTTGCATCTGCTGGTTCCACGTCTCACCTCCTCTCTGCTGTACCACTACCGTTTACCCTTCCAGACTCATGATAGACACAACTTTGCCTGAGAAAATTTTCGACGGCACTTGGCTTGGCTGGCTGGTCTAAATTCGATACATCTTCCAACTTTTCACATACATAGTGCCTCCTCATCACAGTATTTAGAACACACTATTATTGTAACTCTCTTATCACTCTAAGGGTAAGGACCATATCTATTTTGTTCAACTGTGAGAAGCCAGTGCCTAGTACAGCCAAACACAAGGAGTACTCGGCAAATATGCATTGAGTCACTCAAAGAAAAACAAACTAAATAAACCTATGTGCCAGCAAAATCACAGTAATGAAATGGTTAATATCTGTTGTAAATAAAAATAATGTCTCCAGTAAAATTCTAAATTATGATATGATATATTGAGGAACTAAGAATACAATCTTGGGAATTAGACAAATGCAATACAGTTCATATCAGCTGCATTGGGAATGCTACTTAACTTCTGTGTGCCTCACTTTTCTCATCTGTAAAAAATCCAGATGAAATTATAATACCTATTAGGTAAGTATTTGAAGATCAAAAGAGAAAATATATGCAAAACAAGCAAAAATACAACTTTTCATGTAAGAGTTATTATAAACCAGAAATTTTTATTTATTATTTATTTTATTTATTTTTATTTATTATTTAAACATTTACCTGATCTCCTGGCTTTCCAGCTTCCCCAGGAGGCCCCGGAGGACCAGGAAGTCCCTATAGCAAAAGTAAGAAAATAAAATGGTTAAGTCTGTGAAACTCTACTAGGCCACTAGTGTTAACAGTTCACTATTACAATTCATGGAGACTCTTGTGACCATGTTTTCATGAAAAAGAAATTATTCAGACACAAGTTAAATCAAAACAGTATTCTTTGCAAACAATGTGCCTACATAAATAACATGCCCACATGTATAATGTGCACAGCATAGCATGCCTAGGAAAAGAATCATGAGAGGAATGCACAGTTGGCTAAAAACCTACAAGGAGTGTGTTATTTGCATAAAAACATGGACACTTAATACTACACACCAGCTGCTCAGTTTATGTGATTAGATTTTCATTTGCACATCACTTAGCCAAAAGAGATAAAAATGTAACAGGAGGTTCTTCATATTTATAAAGTTTTAGGGGTCCGAGAGCAATTTTTGAGGCTGCTAGAATATTACTGGAAACCAATCTGAAAAGCTTTTTTCCCAAATTATGATTATTCATGTTATTAAATAATCCACTATCTTTAGATAAGCCATGTAAATTTGTTCAACAAAAACCTGTAGAAACTGCCAATAAAGCTAGACTAGTATTAAAAATAGTTTAATAAGTCTTGTTAAGATATCAAGAGCATCTTCTTATTTTTCATTTGTTAATAGTTCGGGGTTTTGATCAGTTTTTCATGAGAAATCTTCTTGTACTCTTCCAACAATAATGTCTGATTTTATCTAAATGTTTATCCCATTCACCAAAAGAGGGATTTTTTTTTAAGTATATAATTTTATGTCATTTGACTGTAAACTTCTATATTTTTAAAATGCACTTAATAGAAGAAAAAACAGCAAACTGAATTAGTGCGTACCTGAAAACCAGTGGGGCCTGGAGGTCCCTGCTCTCCTCTCTCGCCAGCTAGACCCTAGGTCGGGAATGAAAAAAAACTGAATACGGTGTGATTATTATGCCTGCCTCCATCTATGTTTCTGTCGCCCATTAGAAGCCTTGATGTTGCTTGGCATTTCTTCCAATTACATGTTTTCCAGTTTAGCCGGATAATGAATCAGAATTAAAAGTCATGTAATGGTGATATTTGAAATCCTTCCTGGTGAGAAATCTTTTTCATAGCTGGTGAAAGGATGACGTATATTTACTTTTTAATCCAAACATGAAATAATTGGAGTTAACTACAAAATTATAGAAAAATTGGAAAAAGTGTATATAGAAAAATTCATTATTTTCTTATGCTTATTCTAAGAGCATAATACTTTCAGTGTAGTTTATTTCTAACTGCGGTATTATCAATCAAGCCTTCACAACTAAAGAAAGCAGTACTAACATTTTAGAAAGATATTTGAATTGTCCCACACAAAGACAAATACATATTCCAGAAATATTCCTGATAAACAAAGAATTCTGAAACCCTCAGGCAAAACACAGCCCAAAAGATAAGTGTGTCCCTTTCATCCATCTAAAACAAAAATTGAAATAAATTTCTGTGAGAAACATTATTAAAAGATAGATTATAATTAACTATTTTAAATAAGATAATTCTGAAAGTGTTAATGGTCGAATACTATTTTCCTTGTTTAATATATTCTTGAACCATGACACTAGAGACAAACCCTTGCCATGAGACTTAAAGATGTTTAAAATGCCAGACCAATTACTGTGTCTAAAAAGGCAGGCGATATTGTTGCAGAAATCAAACAACATAATTGATTTTTTGCTATCTTGTCCTTTCTTAAGTATTCATTTCCTCTGAAGCTTCTACTTGTACCAATATTAAAATCTTGGACAAATATCATTGAAAATGCAATGCAAATATATTCTCACTAAAATATCACATACCGGGGGACCCACAGGACCAGAAGGACCAACTTCACCATCTTTCCCAGGAGCTCCCTGTATCATACAGAGAGAATTCATCAGGTGAGGCCATACGAATATGGATGGTTTATATATATATATAGTTTCATACATTACATACATATAGGTATATATATAAATACACATATATATACCAGTATATGCATGTGTGTATACATACGTATATATATATACACACACATAGATATGCATTTTATATGTATAGTTTTCTTTTGTTTATAGCTGAAAATGTACACTTACCCTCTGCCCTGGAACACCAGCATTTCCTGCTTCTCCAGGCTTTCCCAGGTCACCCTAAAAGAGAAATAGAAGTTATTTGAAAGTTCAGTAAACTCTGCCCAAAATGTACCTGCTCCAAATGAGGATTCTGATGAGATACAAACGTATTATACCATGTACTCACACTGCTACCTTTGGGGCCTGGAAGACCCATACTCCCAGGCTGCCCTCTGATTCCTATGGAGCCTGGAGGACCGGGGCGGCCGTCTTCCCCTGGAGCTCCCTGTAGAAATTAGAAGCAAACTGAGTTTCACATAAAAACCACCACCACCACCACAAAATCCACTGCCGTCAAGTTGATTCCAGCTCATAGCAATCCTCTAAGACAGAGGAGAACTGCCCCATAGGGTTTCCAAGGAGCAGCTAGTGGAGTCAGTTAAACTGCCCATATCTTGGGTAGCAGCTGAGTTTTAACAACGGCCCACCGGAGCTCCAACGAGTCCTATCTAATACTATCTAAATACTGCATCATCCAAATGGCCACTTGTCTGTATTGACTGTAGAAGTTATATAAGCTTTAAAATATCCTGTATTTTTATCTTGAGTGAGAACAACTGAATATGTGTTTAAACTGCTGAATATTTTGAATATTTAGAACAGAGATTTTACTCTTATTCTGTACACAAGCCAAATTTTCACTTCTCCTTACAGGTAATGAAAACTCACGACTTTTATTTCACCTTTACAATATAAAGGAAAGGCACAGTTTATACAAATGAAGTTCATACCTATTTATCATTTAAATGTATAAAATTGGAAAAAAATCAAGAAATGAGAATGTTGCTAATAAAAAATTTCACCAATATTGAAAGAATACATCATTTCACCTTTTTCACTGATATCAGGGAAGCAATTTCAACCTCAAGTATTTAGCTCAATGAAATTTGGTTAACTTCGCAGCTAATGTGAAAATATGCAGATCCTAAGATTTTACTTCAGAGAGCCGTTTTAAACACACAAACATGATCAGCATCCACGTGATCAAAGATGTTAACCTCAAATAAATGTTTTATCATTTGAGCTGCATGTCTACTGAGAAATGTTGATGGTTGGGGTGTTTTGTTTAAATTGCTTACCAAAGGTCCAAGTTTTCCTTCAGGACCTTGAACACCAGGATTTCCTGTCAGACCCTGAAAATATAAGCAGTAACCAGTTTACTGCTGATCTGCAACTGAAATAAAAATTCTAGAGAAGTCATTGTACTGAGAAGATTAATTCTACTTTGCTGTGCCCACTATGGTTGGTCTTAGACTGCACTACACACTCACTTTGTCATCGTAGACAATGCCCAGCCTGCTTTCAGAAGGATACCTGATGCAGTTAAGTCAATACTTACTTATGGAGATTCTACAGGACACAGTAGCATTGCCCCCATATGTTTTCCAGAGCTGTAATCCTATAGAAGCAGATTGTCACACCTTTCTCCCACAGAGAAGCTGGTAGGCTTGAACCACTGACCTTTCAGACAGAAAATGCAGCAGGCCTGCAGGGCAGCCCCCCAGTGGACTCTGAAATGGGAGTCCAGGGCAGGACAATCCTCCAGGAGCTGCCTTTAAGTCACTCACAGGACAGGTCTGACGTATGAGAATGAGATTGATGGTGGGTACAGAAGCCACACTGGTTTCTAAATCTCATGTGATCAATCTTTTGTGGGAGCCCAAAGGATACAATCCTGATCCCAGCAAAGAGGACTGCCCAATAGAAAATATTCCTAACCTAGAAAACATCCTGGATCCTGCCAACTTCAAAAAACCTAAAGCTACAGCTTCCCATCAGATTTTTATAGTTCACTCATAGTCTTCCAAAATCCAGATATGGTCTAAATCAGGGACCACCTTCAATATAAACTATGTTGAACAATAACTGAGCTACCATTTCACATTTATCACGTGTTCAGCAAAGACATCTAGGCTAAAGTGAACCCAAAGCCAGTTTTCCAAGCAGAAGGAATAAGGGCTACGGTAAACTCTTACACATTTAATGCGGAGTTCGAGAGAGAGAAGAGAATTTATGTTGAACCACCCAACTATTTTTTTTGTATCAGCTCTTTCCCTTTAAGAAGCCTTGTTGGAAAGTTTATATAAGGGTCATTTCATAGTTCAAATGAATTCTCAGTGAAATTAGTTAACATTAATTTCCTAATGGTGTTAGGTATTCTCCCAAAAGCCAAATATGGTTGTTAAGAAAAAGAGAAAAATTATAAAATCTGGCAAGCAATTCTTTTAACATGTAGTAAATCTATTAGCACAAACTACTATGAGAAAAGGAGATTAGAAGTCACTGGTTATTACTGTATTTTCTATATATGATAAAAATAACAAGTCAGTATTTAAAAATAATGTATTAGGGTCAAATCTGTATAAACACAATTTCCAGGATATGAAAGCAATCTAAACACATCTTTTGTTTTACAAATAATGCATGGCACTATTTCTCTTGGACTGACGTGGCAAACTACTGCTGTGTTCTTACCCGAGCACCTGGCAGCCCAGGTTCTCCCGGACGTCCTGGGTCCCCCTGACCTCCTTTGGGTCCTGAAGAACCTACAGGACCCCTCTCTCCTTGAGCCCCCTGTTTCAAAGGAAGACAGAACTTGTCATTGAAAAAAGGCATGCAGGGAAATAAACTTGTGCATATAAATTTCTTCTTAAAAGTTTAAGGCATTACTCAACAGGCAAAACTTTGTCAGATTGCTAATGCAAGATTTCTTTGTAGCCAATGTCACTTCACACTTTGATCTAGAGTGGTTGTCATTAACTATTGAAAGTTGTCATTAGCACTTCATTCTAATAATTAAGACTAAAAATATACATATATGTTAACTAAAGAAACAATTTTTCTTTTTCTTTTTTCTTTCCTTTTTTTGTCAAGAAAGATCCCTGAAAAGTCTGAAAAGTTCCACATTCCTCCAACTATCATTTTCTTGCCTCCTCCACCACACACAACTCTGTACCAGAATAATCATGCAGCAGGGGTTTAGAGTCAAGCCTAGCTTCTTTGTTTATCCTGTTTCTGGAGTTGGTTCCATGTTGACCAGGGATGGATGGCCACACTGTAAAGCAGTCCCTGCTCCCACTCAGGATTGCTCACTGGAGTATCACCATTGATGGAGTAACCTCACCTTTGGTCCAGGTAAACCATCAGAGCCTGGAAAACCACGATTGCCAGGAGCACCCTACAAATGACCAAAATTGATGTTGGTATTTTGATAATAAGCAATTTTTTATTAGTAGTATAAAACTTTTGAAGCCAAGATAAAGTCAAGGTGGTGACAGATGTGTGTGTGCCTGTGTGTCTGTGTCTGTCTCTCTGTGTGTGTGTGTGTGTAATATAGATACAGATGTGTATATAGCATACCTATGCATCAGAATCAGCTTGACAGCACTGGGTTTTCATATGTATATATGAAAAAGCTGACCACATAGAAAAAATTTTAAATGTAGATGTAAACACTGATGAATTGTTCAAATCCAGAATTATGCTAACAAGTCATTTTAATTTTAAATATTGAGAAACACTAAAATCTCAGTGAGAGGCAAAATGGTGATACTTTATACAGGGATCAAAATATTAACAATAACATGTATTGGTATTGTCTTGTATCTAAAGCCCCTCACATTATCTGAAGCTGGGGTTTACAGTCAAGCCTTGTGCTGTACTCTAAGCGACAGTAACCCCACTTTGGTTTATTAAGATGGCCAAGCCCTTTCTGGTCTGCCGGCTTTGCATCAGCAGTTTCCTCTTCTGAGAGTGTTCTTTCTCAGGGTTGTTGTGGTTCATTCTCATGGTCACAGCAGAAATGCCACTTTCCCAGAGAACTCCTGCTCATCACCTAACCTAAATGCTGAATCACTGTCATATACCTATAGTTACTCTCTGTCACTTCCCTCTATTATTTCATAAGTGTTTATGGTACTGATTTAAAATTGTAAAATTTATTTTCTTGTTATTTACCTTTTGACTTGTTTGTTGTTTAACTCACCCGTGGAACACAAGCAGCATGGGAGCTGAGACCCACGCCACGGGATTCATTGTTGTATCTCTAGCACCAACGTATCAACTCACGTAACATAGTTGTTCAATAAATATTAGTTGAATGAATAAAGAAAGACTAAACAATTAGCTCCTTTTTTCTCAGGTAACTTTATTGAACTATGCAAAGGACCTGCAAGCATTTCTCTTAATGTTCTAATTTTCTGTACTATCCCAAAATGGACTCATGGAATTCTCCAATGAACATAAAAAAAATTTCATTATTCAAAATCTCACCCTTTCTCCCATTGGGCCTGGAGGACCAACTGTTCCTGGATCACCACGGGGACCTCGTTTGCCTTCTTCACCAGGTGGGCCAATTGGACCTTGAATACCATGTGGCCCCTATTGAAAACAGGTGAATGATCACCAGGAAAAAAAAAATCACATGATAAGTGATGTAATTGTGAGATACATTCCATAAAGTAAATCATAAATTTTAAATGACAATTTTATTTTCATCCGAAGGTGTCATAATCCTTACTGCTACTATTTTAAGTGCTGGAACATTTTGGTCTATACACTTTTTGACAAGTTACATGCTCTTGTCATTATTAGAAAAAACAAATAGAAGCCTTCCTTACAGGTTCCCCTTTGGGTCCAGCTTCTCCTTTGAAACCTGGAAATCCTGGATCACCCTAAAATAAAAACATGAAGATCATAAGACACAGAACATTTAGCCCACCCAAGCTTCCATAATGAATTACAATAATAGGTCTTCAAGTATTCTGCAACTGAGTCTGTTTTTATTCAATAAAATAACCATGTTTTCAGTTTTTCTAATCTTATAGAATATGTATAATTTTTTGTATAATTTGGTAGTAATCCATTTATCTTACAGTTCCCTTCAAGAAATTTGTGTTTTAAATCTTGGGTTTTTTTATCATGCATTCTAGAATAATTAGTCACTCAGTTTATATCCAGACTTGATAATTACATTTAGAACTAATTGATAGTTTCTCCAGACAAATCTACTTAGGGTTTGTTTTAACATATAGACTTTTTCACTCAGAATCAAAATAATTCTGTATTTCTGACCTAACTTGGCCTTCGCAACTTTGAACACAGCATTTCATCTTTGGAGTATTCTGGGAAACTGTGTACATATGTTTCTCAATGCCAGTTGCAGTTTATTTTCCAAGGACTGCATTGTTAAAGCCAGAACATGTTAAATTCTAAGGCTGTGTCTCAGCTACACTCATGTATTAGTAAATCTTGAAATAGCATTTGAAAAGGATTTATCACCATGACCCACCATGTTCTTGGGACAGAATTCAAACTCTGTTTAAAATAGTACTAGAAAAGAGTGTTTTTATTTTTATGTATCAAGCTTGAATTGTATTAGCAAAATTTCTCAATTGTTTATTTCTTATGGGCTTATCACATTTTTTCTAATAACTGCTTTATACTAAACGCGAAAGCTCAATTGATATGAATAATATATTAAAATCACTCAAAACTAATATTCAATAGTTCTTAAACCCTTTTCTAGCCAAATTATCATTATAAATCTCCATATTTTCCTCGCTGGAGCACAAAATATTTCTATAACTGCTCATTATCCAACTGCTCATAAAATTATATGGGGTGTACCGTGAAATGATGACCTTACTATTTTAAATAGAAAAAGCACTAAAATTTGGCAAAAGGCAATAATGTTTCTCTTAGGATTTAAGAATCTGCATTGTAGATTCATGGTTTAGCTTTCACTTTACAAAGATTCTAATCTTTAGTGTTCTTATTCAAAAAAATTGCACAGTCTCTCATTTAGAAGAATCAGTTCCAGTCCATTACACGCTATTTCTTGGCAGCATTACCGGTTGGCCTCGAATTCCTGGAGGTCCAGTGCTGCCCTGAGGTCCTGGAGATCCAGGAGGCCCTGCCAAGCCAGGGGGACCAGAGGTACCTGGAGAGCCCTGTCAGACACCAAGATTGACAATATGAGCAGAGGCCTAGGTAGAAGTCTATCTCCTAGGTAGAAGACAATATCAAAAAATCGGATGCATTTCTACTTCTTCAATCATAAACGCAGTTACCTACCGTAGGGCCTTTGGCACCAGGACTACCGTCGGTTCCCACTGTACCCTAAAGAAATACATGAAAAGGCTATGTAAGAGGTCATATCTAGGAGTATATCGGATGGTATCCAGATGGCCATCCATCTTCAGAAAGGAGACTGCAAAAATTACAAAATAAAATCAATCACCAGTATATCATAAAAATCACTTTTCAGGATCAATCCCACCTCCTCAATCAGAGGTGACAAAAGAAATGTGTTTTATTTTTTTTTGTTTTATTTTGGTTTTAGTTTAAATATTCAAATTTCAAAGAAAGTATTAAAATGGATTGCATTTTGTACTGTTCTTGTGAAAGTGGCCAGCTTTCTAGGCTAGCTCTTAGGTGTTCTACAAACTTACAGGAAGACCTTGAGAGCCCGTTGGGCCTGGTGGTCCGGTTTCACCTCTCTGTCCCTGAGGACCCTCTGGGCCTCTGGCCCCCGTGGGACCTGCTTCTCCCTAAAGGAATGCAAAGGAAAAAGTTAATTTAAGAAAAAATTAAATGTGGCATGATACAAAGTTGATTGCTCTGTTTGGAATTTCACATTTTAAATTCAATCTCTTAAAGCGACAAAGAGCAGAAGGTTTATCTGAGGCAGGTGTGCCTAGCCTAGCTCATGCAGCTGGCTCGCACTTACCCGCCCCCCAACGTGTAATGATGCCCATTGCCTCTTGGTTAGGAACGTTCTCCACACCCCAGTCTCCAAACAAAAGCCTATGCATCTGTCAGGTCAGCTTAAGTTCTATTTTGAACCTTCTCACAGTCTGGAATTTCTTCTATATACTTACCAGATGTTTTTACTTATTATACATTTAACATTTTACATAATCTAGATTCATAATGAAAAACGAGAACAACCTTAGACCAGGCACTGAGTTGGTCAAAGAATGGGTTCTCTTATCTCTAAGTAGTTTGCTTTTATTACATGCTCAGGCAAATATTCAGATGCTTCACGTATACTTCTGTGTAGATACAGAAGTACATTAAAACACTAAGACTTTTTAATAACATAAAGCCAAGTGAGGGAGGAAAATTTACCAGATCAACTACGTCTGCTCAGTGTAAATGCAGACATTTCAGATCTAGGTATAGTATTTTACAATTAAATCTTGATGTGGTCATCAGAAGACAAACTAAAATATTTCCTAACATCTCTAAAATAGCCCAATAGCAGCTAAAATGTGCTGAAACAGATGACAGGTCTTCAAATTTGTGAAACTCACTTGAAGAAACTCGGTATCAATTTTATATCTTCATTACAGAACAAGAATAAATAATATAGAAACTTGTTATTTTTAGAATATAAGATAGAATTTGATTTGTAAAAATTCAATTCCATTTACCTTTCAAAAGCGCAACTGATTGAACTTGCGTGTAAGTGTCTAACACTTGACAACTTTTGGCAATATTTTTTTTTCAAACAGTCCTTTGATATGAGTTAAAAGGAAATGAGGGGACGAGTGGGAGCATTCAGGGCAGACTGAAGTGGTCAAAGTGATCTGATAAGCTAAAACAAATCCACTGCCATCAAGTTGCTGCCAACTCTTAGTGATCCTATGGGGCAGAACAGAACTGCTTCATAAAGTTTCTAAGGAGTGCCTGGCAGATTTGAACTGGCAACTTTTTTGTTAGCAGACACAACAATGAACTACTATGCCACCAGGATTTCCAAGTGCCCTGATAACTATCCCAGTTTTCCTTTCAACCCAAGATAGGGGTCCAGGTGTAGGAATAAGAATACAAGATGTTTGGTTAAATTCTGCTTCAGATAAATAACAAATAACTTTTAGTACAAGTTTGTCCCATGAAATATGTAGGACATACTCTACTAAAAAAATTATTCATTGTGTATTTAAAATTTGAATGTAATTGGGTTTCTGTATTTTATCTGGCATATTATATACTTATAAACTATCACTGCATGCCTTAGGAGGCTCATCAGTATCAATAAAACATAAACTCCCAAAGTGAAACAGTATGAGCTGATGTATTCTTCACTTAGAGAATGGGGGGCCATGGCAGAACTTTACAGGAATAACAGAATCTTGGCAAGAAGAAAAACTGGTCAATAAGAGCTCTACACTAGGGGTTAGGACAGGGAAACAATTTCTGAGAAAAATAGTTTTGTTTGCAGTAGCCTAGTGATCTACTTCTAAAAATCAGCCAAGAAAAGCCATATGAACAATGGTCCAATCTACAGCAAATTGGGTCACGGGGATGGCCCTAGGTGAGGCAGCACTTCATCGCATTGTGCACAGGGTTGCCATGACACGGGGCATACTCAACATCAGCTAACAACAACACCACTAGGAAGAAACATGAACCTATAGTGAGCGTTTCCTTTGCATCAGGCCCTCTGCTAAGGGTTTACATGGATGACAGTTCTTAATCTTCAATACAATTCCATGAAAAAACCAGAGATCAGGTGACTGTCTACAGTCGCAGTCACTTTCTTGCAGCAGAATCTTCTAAGTAAATCCCATTTTCAGGATGAAAATATGGAGTGTGGGGGGGGATAATCAAATATATGATTTCTTAAAACTGGTAAGTAGCATTCTGAATTTATTGATTTAAGAAATATAAACTTAATATCCTCCCACCATAATCCTTGAATTTATTATCCAAAGTACCGAGAGAAAGAAGCAATTATGACTCATTACAGATGCACATCATCCCAGCAGAACCCTTTAATCCATTCTCACACAGAGAGCCAAGTAGCCTCACTGCCCACTTCTTTAATAACTGTGTAGAAGGGGTGGGGGGGAGGAGTGAGGACCAGCCAGCAGTGTGAGAGAAGAACCTTTTGACAACTTCTGATTTATTCAACCTCCTATTGTTTATAACATTCTGATGTTTATTATTCCCAGGCACTCTATCCAAGAACTGAGTTCCAATTCAGATTAAAGTTATTTGTTGCAGCTGTTTCAGTGGTTCAGCATTAGAATTCCAGCTCACTAGATTCTCCAATATTCCAATTTCATGATTGCAAATAGTTTTTCCATAATTACACAATGTATCTCAGCTTTTCATCTTCTGCACTTTTCTTTCTACTACAGTGCACAATGAGAATCTTCTAGTTTCTTTACTGAGTTAAGAATGACTCCTAGGCTCTTCAATTAATAAAATGCATTCTTTGAGATTCAGGTAAACAAATAGAGTTAAATATATTAACACCTTACCTTCATTCCAGGATTTCCTGGAAAACCAGAAGAGCCAGGAATTCCAAGAGGACCCTATTAAAAGAAACCAGAAAGAAATCAGATATGTTCTTAACATTTAATTAGGTCATCTATTTGGTGGTTAAGTGGTTTTGGGGCTAAGTGCTAATCAAAAGGTCGGCAGTTCAAATCCACCACACGCTCCTTGGAAACCCCATAGGGCAGTTCTCTCTCCTACAGGATCATTATGAGTTGAAATCAACTCAACAGCAGTGGATTTTTTTAATTACTTATAACTGCCAGTACATTAACACACAACATAGGAATAATCTACTTTTATAAATAAAAATTATAAAGAAAATAATGTAATTTCATCACAAGTATCTTCCAATATTAACATCAAATAGTACAAAATGACATGTCTGATGTATTGAACATAATAGAATTTCTCAGTAGAAACACAGATTAACTCAATCAGAAACACAAATTGTTGGAAGCAATTATTCAAAATTGCTTCTTGAAATAATTACTTTCCTGTGCTAACCAACTAAGAATGATAATTTTTAGGAAGTTATAACTTATACTAAAATCCAGTAATGTATAAAGATGATGCTTACACGAATCACTTGGATATTTTAGACTGATCCTCCCCCCGACCAGGTTAATAGTGAATGGATATTCTCACTATTCTACGTTTGGAAATGCACAGAGTTTAAGCCATTTATTTAAAGATCAGTTTTAAAAAGAACAAGGGTAAGTGAAACTTCAAATTATCTCAGTTCTTTTTTTTAGAATTATGTCTTAATACTATCAGCTTTGAATTAATGAAAGGTCTTTGAATCATACTTATTTTCTTCCTCTTTTATTTTCCTTTTAGGAGTAACAAGGAAAAAAATCCTTGCGGCAAAAAACAATTACTCCCATGGCTACTCTACTTTTGGCACAAGGAGAAAACTGAAAGCCTTAAACTTCAGTCTTTTACAGCCTTTCAATATTGGCCCATGCTGATCATGAATACTCCCTGAAAACTGCCTTCTCATAAAATTTTCTTTCATCAGTATTATATTAGCATGATATACTTATGATCCAATGTTTGTTACTTCAGCAAGAAAAAAATTGTTCCATGGACTAATAGGATTTCTGATAACAACTTTGTGTTCAGTTACTAAAGGATTCTTAGGGAGAAAATGTGGTATCATGCGTCTCACTATACTTCTATATTTGTGAAATCCTACTTTTCGTTCATGACAACAGTTATCGCTCTTGCCTCTGCGGAATCTCTTGTGGAGTTGTTTTGTTTTGTTAAAAAACAAAACTAAACTAAACTAATTCTAGGTTTCATCTCCTGAGATGTTTTAATCAGTTTAGTAATCAATATTCCTAGAAGTTCCCCAGGTAATTCTAATGTACACCCAGCAATGAAAAACCACTGTTTTAATGAGTAACAGATAAAGATAAAGGTTACTGTATGATGTCCACAGTATTAGTATGCATATTTAACTAGTAACCAGCACTAATCGTATATGGGACAATCTCTTCTGGGTATTACTTTACCTTCTTTTGGAAAATCTAAGTCACTGATATTAAAATTACATAATCTGATGGAAAAGAA
Organism: Heterohyrax brucei; assembly: GCA_028571685.1. Lineage (NCBI taxonomy): Eukaryota > Metazoa > Chordata > Mammalia > Hyracoidea > Procaviidae > Heterohyrax > Heterohyrax brucei. Next base: position 96,934,774 of record CM053146.1, read on the forward strand.
CATGTGTATGAATGAACTGTTCTACAGGTCACAAAATATATTTATACTGAGGCAATTTTTTATAATTATTTTATTTTATTTTTTTATTAATACAGTAGAAGAATAAAATTTCTAATATTTATCAATTATCTCATTTATGATAAACCCTCAGCCCCCCACCCACCCAGGTAGCCAACACAGTCATTTTCTTCTATGGATAATTCTCTTGTTAAGACTTTATAACAGAGGTCTCATACAAAATTTGTCCTTTTGACATGAATTGATTTCACTCAGCATGATCTCTTCCAAATGAGACCATGTTACGAGGTGTTTTCTAAAATTGTCATTGTTTTTCACCATAGCATAGTGTTCCACTGACTATATGTACCATAGTTTGCTAATCCATTCATCTGTTGATAGACATTGGGGTTGATTCCAACATTTTTGCTATTATGGACTGTGCTGCAACAAACATTCATGTACATGTGTCTGTTCGTGTAACAACCTTTGCCTCTGAAGGATGAATTCCAAGCAGTGGAATTACAGGATCAAATGGTATGTCTTTATTTCTAGCTTTTTAAGGAAGTGCCAGATTGTTTTTCAAAGAGGTTAAACCATTTTGCAATCCCATCAGCAGTGTAGGAGAGTTCGAATTTTGCCACAGCCTCTCCAGCATTTGTTGTTTTGTGTTTTTTGGATCATGGCCAACCTTGTCATGGTGAGATGATATCTCATTGTAGTTTTAATTTGAATTTCTTTAATAACTAATGATGGTGAGCAATTCTGCATATGTCTTTCAGCCGCTGGATATCTCTAAAGAGAGAAATGTCTGTCTGTTTCCACCCATTACTTAATTGGATTATTTATCCTCTTCTTGTTGATGTTTTATAATACCTTATAGACTATGGAGATCAGATGTCAGTCTGACATATGGTTGCTAAATATTTTTTCCCATTTGGTAGGTGGTCTTTTAATTCTTTTGATAAATTGTTTGGATGAGGAAAAGTGTTTGATTCTCACTAGTTCCCATTTATCTATTTTCTGTTGATTAGGCTTTGTCAGATTTTGAAGGCTATCTACACTGTGTATTAAAACTTCCATTGTTGATCCTATTTTATCTTGGATGAGCTTTGTCGTTTTAGGTTTTATATTTAGGTCTTTTATCCAACTTGAGTTGGTTTTTGTATAAGGTGTGAGATATGGGTCTTGTTTCAATCTTTTGCAGATGGATATCCAATTTTGCCAGCACCATTTGTTAAAGAGACGGTTCTTACTCCAGTTTAAAATCTTGGGGCCTTTGTCAAATATCAACTGTTCAAACGAGGATGGTGGGATCTCTGGGGTCTCAACTTTGCTCCATTGGTCTACATGTCTCCTTTTGTACAAGTATCATGCTGTTTTGACTACTGTGGCAGTATAATAGGTTTTAAAGTCAGGCAGTGAGAGGTTTCCCAGTATGTTCTTCTTCTTCAGTAGTGCTTTACTTATCTGAGGTTTCTTCCTTTCCCAAAGAAAGTCGGTGATTCGTTTCTCCATCTCATTAAAAAATATGGCTGAAATTTGTATTGGGATTGCATTATAAAAGTAGATAGTTTGGGGTAAAATAGACATTTTCACAATGTTGGGTCTTCCTATCCATGAGCAGAGTAGATTACTCCATTTATGTAATTCTCTCTTATTTCTTGTAGTAAGGTGTCGTAGGTCTCTTTGTAAAGATCTCTAATTTCTCTAGTTAGATTTTATCTTCCTGGGGCCTATAGTAAATAGAATTGATTTGGTGATTTCTTCTTTAATAATCTCACTGTTGGTATAAGGGAATCCTACTGATTTACTTATGTTTATCTTGTATCCCATTATTTTGCTGAACTCCTCTATTAGTTTCAGTAGTTTACTTATGAATTCCTTTGGATTGTCTGTACAAACAATCACATCATCTGCAAATAGGGAGATTTTTACTTCTTCAATGCTGATACAGATGCTTTTTATTTCTTAGTCTTGTCAATTGCTCTGGCTAGAACTTCTAGCACAGCATTGAATAGAAGTGGTAAGAGTGGGCATTCATGTCTAGTTCCTGTTCTCAAAGGGAATTCTTTCAATCTTTCACCATTCAGGATGATGGAGGCAATTGTCTTTGCATAGATGCTACTGACTAAGTTGAGAAATTTCCCCTCTATTCCTATTTTTCTGAGAGTTTTAAGCACAAATGGGTGTTGAACTTTTTCAAATACCTTTTGTGCATCAATTGACAAAATCAGGAGATTCTTATCTTTTGTGTTATTAATGTGGTTGATTACATTAATTGTTTTTCCGATGTTGAACCAGCATTGCATCCATGGAATGAAACCAACTTGATCATGATGAATGGTTTTTTTATATGCTGTTGAAATCTATTGGCTAGGATTTTGTTCAAGATTTTTGCATCTAGGTTCATGAGTGATATTGGTCTGTAATTTTCTTTTTTTGTGAGATTTTTCCCCAGCTTTGGTATCAGAATTACGCTAGCTTTGTAAAATGTATTTGGGAGTATCCTATTCCTTTCTATGCTGTGATATAACCTCAATGGTAATGGAGTTAATTCTTCTCTAAAAGTTTGGTAGAATTCTCCAGTGAAACCATCTGGGCCAGGACTTTTTTGGTTGGTAGATTTTTGATGACTTTTTCAATCTCTTCTTTTGTGATAAATTTATTGTTGATCTACTTTTCTTTGTGATAATCTTGGTGAGTGATATGAATCTACAAATTTGTCCATTTCCTCTAGGTTTTCAAAACTGTTAGAGTACAGCCTTGCATAGTATTCTGTTATGCTATTTTTTATTTCAGCTGAGTCTGTTGTAACTCCCATTTCATTTCTTAATTGGGTTATTTGTATCTTTTACTGTTTTTCTTTTATAAGTTTAGCCAATGTTTTATCAATTTTATTGATCTTTTCAAACAACCAGCTTTGGGGTTTGTTATTTTTTTTACTGTTTTTCTGTTCTCTAATTCATTTAGTTCTGCTCTAATCTTTATAATCTGTTTTCTTGTGATGACTGAGGTATTCATCTGTTGCTCTCTTTTCTACTTGTTCAAGTTGTAAGGTTAATTCTTTAATTTGGGTCCTGTCTTCTTTCCAGATGTGTGCAGTTATAGAAATAAACTGGCCTCTGACCACCTGTTTTGCTGATCCCATAGATTCTGGTAGGATGTGTTTTCATTCTCATTTGATTCCATACATTTCTTTATTTTGTCCTTAATTTCTTCTATAACCCAAGGCTTTTTGAGTAAAGTATTGTTCAGTTTCCATAAGTTTGAATTTCTACCTGTGAATTTTCTGTTACTGATTTCAACTTTTATAGCTCTATGGTCCCAGAAGATATTTTGCAATAAATCAGTGGTTTGGATTTTATAGAAAATTGCTTTATGACCTAACACATGGTCTATTCTGGAGAATGTTCCATGTATATTGGAGAAGGTGTACTTACCCATTGATGGATGAAAAGGTCTGTATATGTTGATAAGGTTAAGTTGGTTGATTGTTGCAATAAGATCTCCTGCATCTTTACTGAGTTTTTTTTCTGGATGATCTATCCATAACTGAAAGGGGAGCATTGAAGTCTCCACTATTATTGTGGAATGACCTATCTCATTTTTCAGTGTTGGCAGTATTTGTTCAACATATTTAGGTGCTCTGGTATTGGGTGCATAAATGTTTAATATGGTTAAGTCCTGCTTCAGTGTGGAAACTTTCAGCAATAAATAGTCACCATTCTTGTCCACAATAGTGGATTTTACATTAAAATCTATTTTATCTGAGATAAATATTGCCATACCTACTCTTCTCTGTATACTGTTAGCTTGGTATATATTATTCCATCCTTTAACTTTCAATTTGTTCATGTCTTTAAGTCTAAGGTGTATTTCTTGTAAGTAGCATATAGACAGGTCATGTCTTTTTATCCAGGACATCGCTTGCTTTCTCTTTACTGGAGTGTTCAGTCCACTTACATTCAGTGTAATTATTGATAGGTATGAGCTTAGTGCCATCATTTTGATGTTATTACTTTTATGTTGATGTTTTCTATATTGCTGTTAATGTTCTGTTCTGGGCCATTCTTCTTTATGGGTTGTTGTTTCAGTGTTGGTTTTGTGTTTGTTGGGACTCCTGTATTACATTTCTTATTTTGATACAATGCATTGTTAATTTGCTTCATGGCAACATGTATTATCCCCCTTAACACACTAAGATTAAACCCAATTTAACTACTGCATAACTCTTAAGCTTCCTCTGCATCTGAAATGACTATAACTATTGTAGTCTATCCCTCTTTGAATGTGATGGTATTATAGTTGTCATGATATGATCACAGATTCCCTCATTTTAATACTGTAGCTTTGATTAAGTTTTATGACTTCACTAACTTATTAGAATTTTGGATGATGTGTCCTGAATTGTCACCTTAAATATACATTTAATGGTTCTGTTTTCCTAATGGAAGAGCTTCTTTCAATATTTCATGTAATTATAGTTTAGTTTTTATGTAGTCTCTAGACTTCTCTTTATCTTCAAAAGTCTTAATTTCACCATTATATTTCATAGATAGTTTTGCAGGATAAATAATTCTTGGATGAAAGTTTTTCTCCTTCAGGGCTTTGAAAGTGTCTGCTCACTGTTTTCTAGCCAGCATTGTTTCTGCACGGAAGTCAGATGAATGACTACAGGGTTTCCCTCGGAGTGTTAGCTTGGCTTGGGGCCTTGCTGCTTTCAGAAGCATCTGTTTATGTTTCATCTTATTAAGCTTGATTATAGTATGTCTTGGAGTCTTTCTTTTTGGGTCTAGCTTTTGTGATATTCAATAAACATCTTGGATACCTATGTTCTCTTTGCTCATAATCTCAGGAAAGTTTTCTGTCAGCCCAGCAGCTTTTCCTCCCACCCTTCTCTGACCCACATTGTAGGGTTGGCTGACAGCCCCCAGTTTGTCCATCAATAGGGTGGCCTCTTTGCCACCCAACAAGCAGAGACTTCCACACCACAGAGTCCACCTGGGAAAAATCACTAGAGTATTAGAGACAGCTGGTGACCAACAATTCTCTTAGGTCCAATACCAGAGAAATAAGTGTCTAGATGGCATGCAGGGAGCAGACCATAATTAATCATTTAAAGATGCAGCCTTCAAATGTTCCAGAAAATTCCCGAAGTAAAGTTTCAAAAAATTTCTCAGGTGAAGAAGCCTTTCTGAATCTATCAGAGGTCAAGTACAAAAGAATTATATATAGAGCCATCCTAGAGATTAAACAAAATGCAGTAGAACAAATTGAAAAATTTAGTAAGCTGTATGAACAAATAGAACATCAATGATCTGAAATACATCAGATCAAAAACAAAATTATAGAGTTAGATAATTCAATCCAAACCCAAATGAGTAGGATTGAACTGATAGAAATCAGACTCAGTGACCTTAAAGACAGAGCAACTGACACCAGCTGAAACCAGAGGAAAAAAATAAGAAAATTGAATAAGGATTAAGAAACATGTGGGACTCCATTAAGATGAATAATTTACATTTAATTGGAGTTCCTGAACAAGGGGGGATTAATGACAATATCGAGAGTATTCCTGTAAAGGCAATTTTTTTATAACTTAACTTACAGAATCATTTTGCTTGTAGAGATATAATTTAAGTGCCCCTAACAAATAAAACAAAGGTAGACATACCCACATCAATCACTATAATTACTATCTACTTTATCTTCACAGAACTTTTATACCTCTGGACACCTGAGCAGTTCATAAGCAGCAGCTGAGATTATACACATGGAAGAACTATTCCAAGTAAGGGAGAAAGAAAGGTCAATGATATGCCAGGACTTATGAAATTAAGAAAAATATTGCCCTCGCTTATAATTTACTATCAGTAGCTAAATAAATGTTCAGGTTTTTATCTTCAAACCGGAGCAGCCAAAGGCTCCTAATTATAGAGGATAGTCTAGTATAAGACTATCTAGAGAAAAATACAGTAGTAATGCAAACACTGGATATAAGAAGTACACTGTGGTGTGTACAACTTGGACACGCCCTGAAACCTCATTATTTCTCATTCCATATGACATTTTAACCTCTATGGCTTTATCACCTATATGTTAAAAATTACCAAATCTACATTTCTAATTCAAACCTGTCTCCTGAACACCACTTTTTATATCCAGTCACAAAGTTAAACTCATTTCTTCTTACCCTATACCCAAATCCACAACAATAGCCAGTTTTTCTTTCTGTATTTCTAGTCTTAGATAATGGTAACATCATCCACCAAATTTTCTAAAGCAGGAAAGCAAATAAGCTATGCTTACTAGTTTCAAGGAGTTCTGGTATCACTACTGTTAAGTACTTGGCTGCTAACTGAAAGATCTGCAGTTAGAACCCACCAGCTGCTCTAGAGGAGAGACAGCCTGACCATCTTCTCCCATAAAGATTCACCCAAAACCAAACCCACTGCATTCCAGTTGATTCCAACTCATAGTGACCCTATACCAAAAAAAAAAAAAAAACCACTGTCATCAAGTAAGTTCCAACTCATAGCAAGCCTATGCTCACAAACAAAGGTTATCACATAAACAGACACATTCACAAGAATGTTTATTGCAGCACAGTCCACAACAGCAAAAAGATGGAATCATCCCAGATGCCCATCAACAGATGAATGGATAAAGAAACCATGGTACATACACTCAATGGAACACTAAGCAATGATTAAAAAAAAACAACAATGATTTTAGAAAACATCTCATAACATGGTTTCAACTGGAAGATACTATGATGAGTGAAATCAGTCAGTTACAAAAGGACAAATATTGTATGAGAGCCATATTAGAAAGACTTAAAAATAGAATTATGTACAGAAGAAAAAATCTCTGACAGCTACAAGGGTAGGGGTGGTGAGAGTTTATCATAGTTGAGATAGTTGATAAGATGTTAGAAATTTTATTCATTTAGTGTAATAAATAAATAAAATCATTTTTAAGAAAACCTCACAGCTATCAAGTCAATTCTGACTTACAGCAACCCTATAGGAGTATAACTACCCCCATAGAGTTTCCAAGGAGTACCTGCAAGATTTGAACTGCCAACCTTTTGGTTAGCAGAGGCAGCACTTAACTACTACACCACCAAGGTTTCCTACTGACCTTTCTGATCATGACACTACCATATTTAAAATCTGTTTGTGATTTCTCAGTAACTACTGCACCTTCTGCCATTGTACATAGCCCTTCAAGATGCAGCTCCAGCCTCTTCATCCAATTTTCCCTGTTAGTATTTCCCTGGTTGAAAACCCTGGTGGTCCAGTGCTTAAGAGCTCGGGATGCTAACCAAAATGTCAGCAGTTCTAATCCACCAGCTGTGCCTCCTGAGATCATCATGTCTTTCACATATTCAACCTATGGAACATGTTATGTTCTTGCCCATTTTCATCTCCTTATCTTTCAAGGTTCAGCGTGAAAGTTGTTTCTCTTTAAGTCTTCTTTGAGTGGGAGACTCCCACTACAGGCTTGATGTTCCCATACCTCAAGTTATATTCCTACATTACAGAATTTAGAAGTAGGATTATCCTACATTTATCAGTTGAGGTACATCTCTCTTCTCTGATAAACAAGTCACTTTCACAAACAAGTACTGTGTGTTTATCCTCTTTGTATTCTAGGTGGTCCGTAAATGTTCATGAACATACAGATGGAAGAATGAATGAATCAATGAGTGAGTGGATATGAAACTCATAAAACTCACCATTGGCCCAGGCTTTCCAGGCATTCCATGTGCACCTCGTTGTCCCTAAATACAAGGAAAAAAAAAAAAGGTTAGATAAGGTAAGGCTGCAGTACCTACAGCATTTACTTATAATTTTTGTGCTTTTAAAATTTTTCAAAATAAAAGAAATTGAAAAATGAATCTTTACATCAAGATTTAATAAAACAACTCTAGTTGTAATAAGCATAATCAATTGACAATTATAAAATACAGCTTGGTAGTAATAAAAATATCAATCCTCACAGCAATAATAAGGAAAAATCAAAACTGACAAAAAGTAAACAAATTAAAATTGAAAGATAGAGACAGCATATTCAACACCTGGGACTACACATCAGCCCATACATCCAGAGGCAGGAAAGGCAGCTTTCACTGGTCAGAGCAGGAAAGGGCTCTACAGTAATTTCAGATTGTGAGGTAAGCAGCCTGCAGCTTGGGGCATATAATCCAACCGAACCCATGGTATTGGAGGTATGAGTGATGTGAAATGTGCTCTGTGGAGTTTGTGGCAAGTCTAAACGACAGAATCACAACATAGGCCTCCACATTCTGGAACGGACATGCGATCAAACTGCAGAGATTTTTATACATCTTTTGAAAGCTAACTCCACGCATGTTACTACATCTTGATAGAGATAGAACTCCTCACCACAGAACACAAAATGGGTAGGGATCTGAATCACTCGCTCTGCCATGTAAGCCAGCCAGACCAGCAGATTCGCCGGCTGGTAGGTGAGCAGAATCTAAAATAGCTAGTAGAGAGGAAATGGTAAGTATTCATAGTAACCCTAAAACCAGTTTCAGTAGCAGAAGGCTATAGCTATGTACCTTTTCTAATTTTCCTTAGGAACAAGATAAACCAGAATCCTAAAGGAGCTATTCCCACATGGCGTAAACTTCATATACAAAGCACGTGCATCTCAACAGCTTAGATGAGACTCTATATAAGAGATGCTCATGTGAGCTGCCCAGATCATCCTTCATGACTGAGGCACTCATTCTGTAAGATGCTGGAGAGTTGCCTCCTGACAGCTCACAGCTGAATCTCTATCCAGGAATTACTCTCAACTAAAGGACACAGCCTTGCCCAAGGTTATGTTTTTTCCTGTGGGACAGCCCATAACCAATGACTGCTCAGTGCAAGATACAAAGGTCTGGATTGCTACCCTTAAACTGGGAGAGCTCTGAAAGGCCATCAAGATTGAGAACTCCACATCAAAGCAGCTAAGGCTTCATTTACAAATCCATCACCATTGTCCTTCTCCCTCTGTCCATTTCTCTTTCTGTCACCTCACAATTGTTATTGCCAAGAACCTTGCTAAATAATAGGTTTTACGTGCATTTATTCTCAGTTTTCTTCTTAGAAATTCTAATCTAATGTGTAAATTAACTTCCTCGGATTACATTCATGGCTACAATATTTTCAGGAATATATTTCTTACACAAAAAGTTGTTATCTTTTCATTTTGATCACTTAGGAATAAAGAAATCACTTTATGTCTTTGGACTTTCATAAACATATTTTGTAAGTATATTTCTATAAAAACTACAAATCATATTACAGAGATTAAAAATTAAAATACTATCAAACCATCTGAATTTTTCCCTAAAAGATTTCAAACAAATGTGTTTGTTCCTAAAGAAAATGGGATAATCAGTATTGTAAAACTGGCCTATGACCAAAGGAAAGAGAAATATAAATTCAAAACGAAAATTAAAACAGAACCCAAACTGAAGAGAAATTTCTAATGTACCTGGAATTTACAGGCAGAAACATTTAGAGAAACATCTCATTTACTGTCATTCTTCATACTCCAGTCTGAGATTTAAGATGGTCTTCTAGATAGTCTTATTAGAGCAACTAAGAATACCCCCTCCTTTAGCCACACATAAAAATATAATCTGTCCTGATTCATTGTTAGTTAATGAATAAAAAAATTGATTTAGACAATAGCAATTTTGGAGAATTCTCAAACTGAAATAAAACTATCGCAAAGGTTTAATAAAAATGATAATCACACAAGTGAAGAAAATATAAGGAATTCTAAGTGATACAGCAAAAAATTACATGTAACTATGGAATAATTCTTCTGAAATATGCTGCTTCTCAACTGTCTAGAAAAAAATCCCAATTTCCAGAAATAATGCTGAATAAAACAAACTATCATAGAATATTTCAGATAGCTCTAATTTACCATCTAATGTGAAGCCATAGAGCTTGAGTGCTGTCTACTTAATTATAGAATAGAATCAAGTTTCTGTTTCTTTAATATCATATGTGAGAAAACTCCTTCATGATGTCAATGCATTTATTGACACAAAATATATAAAGGTAAAGAAAATTGTTTCACAAAAGTACACAAATTTTATCTGTCTTTTACAATCAGTATATAAGATAAACACTGTGGTTTCAATAGATACTAGTTGCAAATCTACTTTCCTTCCATGTATTTTAGGATCATATATCTTTTCCTACATACCAAAAAAATCCACTGCCATCAAGTTGATGCTGAGTCACATTGACCCTATAGGACAGAGTAGAATTGTTCCATAAAGTTTCCAAAGAGCACCTGGTGGATTTGAACTGGAGACCTTTTGACTAGCAGACATAGCACTTAATCACTACACCACCAGGGTTTCCTTTTCCTACACAGAGGTGATTAATCTGGTACAAGAATATATAAATAAAGCTTTTGCATTTAGACTTAAATCTTAGAATTGCTTTATAATTTTTTCTTGTGTGTAAATTTTATAATCAATAGGTTATGAGGATTTTTACAGATTTCTGTTAATTCTTCTAAAAATCCTTTGGGACTTGTTAGCTCTGTGTCAGAGAAAAATGAATGTCAGAAAGGTTAAGTGATTGTCCAGTGTCACTCAACAATTAAATTGATTGGACAGGATGACCACGAGCAGTTATTTAATTTCTACATGCCTCAGTCCCAGCAGCTTTTGAAAGGGCACACAATGAGTACCTACTTCTCAGGATTGTGAGGAATATGAAATTAAGAGATCTGAAAGAATGCTACTCTATGTTTTCATTATTTTTGAAATTTTGTCATTAGAAATAAGTAGGTGATAGATGTGATATGACAAGTGTAAACATTAAGGGAAGCTGGGTCAAGAATATATGGGAATTTTCTGTATAATCTTTGCAACCTTTCTGTAAACCAGAATTTTTTTTTCAAAATACATCAATTTAAAGCAATAACTAAACTTGAAAAGAAAAGGGCTATCAATATAGTTAATCTTATTTCAAAAGAATGTTCAATATTGGAAACCTGAAAAAGACACAGAAAACACATATCTCAGCATTAATAACTGAAGCGTGTACTTACTGGAGCACCCTGAGGCCCAATTCGCCCTCTCTCTCCTGGCATCCCCCTCGGGCCCTATAAATGAAAGCAGAAAACATCAGTTAAAGAAGGTAATTTGAACTCTAGGGTGGTTTGACTACACTTATTAATCCACTTGAGACTCAGCATAACCGACTACAAAATAGTAGTATTTCTAGGGGCAATCCATCTGTGGAGATACAGAATCTACCACTTTCTATCTGAATAGATTTCATAATGAGCTGAATCTGTAATAATTTTTGACTACTAACTACAGAAAAAGAATAAGAGTATAAAACAATTAAATGCAGTAAGCCTTTCCCATTTGAAATATCAAATTTTCTGGGTGTGCTGTGCCTCTGACCTAGTAGACAACAGCTAACATGTTTCCCCATGTCTTTTTTTTTTCATTTAAATATTCTCTTAATTTAATCCAAAAAGCAAAGAAATAACCAAAAACTAAACTGATACATACCAAAGGACCCATAGGACCCATTGCACCAGTAGGACCAGCTTCACCCTAAAGCAAAAATAAAATTACATTATAGTATGAGAAACCCACACCTGACATTTACATCACTATGTTCCATGTGTGTACTATTTTAAAGTTACATTGTCAAAGTGTCCATCTAAAAACAGTATACTTTCAATTAAAGACCTCAACATTGTGTTCTATTTTCCTTCCTCGAAACCTAATGGAAACTTAGTTTCTATACAAATAGGTCTAAAATAAAATTGAAGACTTAAACAAGAATGATGGAACTACGATACCTAGCTATAATAGTTAGCATCAGAAAAGTAATTATATATCTATGATTAATAATATTTTAGTACATATAAAACCTCAGAAGAAGTACAGACAGAATGTTCCTGGAGAAGGATATCATGCTCAGTAAAGCAGACAGTCAGTGAAGAAAAGAAAAAAACCTCAATGAGATGCATTGACATAGTGACCGCAACAATGGGCTCCAACATAACAATAATCCTGAGAATGACACAGGATCTGTCATTACTGCATTCTGCTGTACATATGGTCACGATGAGTTGCAACTAACTCAGTGGCATCTAACAACAAAAACCTCACAAAGTCAAAATTATTGTAATTTTTCTTTAAAGCCTGTTACAGGAACCTTAGAAATAAATTTTAAAACCAGTTGTTTTTCCTGAGATGAGATACCATCTCACCCCCACAAGGTTGGCCATGATCCAAAAAACACAAAACAACAAATGCTGGAGAGGCTGTGGAGAAATTGGAACTCTCCTACACTGCTGGAGAGATTGCAAAGTGCTACAGCCTCTTTGGAAAGCAATCTGGTGCTTGCTTAAAAAGCTGGAAATAGATATACCATTTGACCCAGTAAGCCCACTGCTTGGAAGAGATCCTACAGAAGCAAGGACAGTCACATAAACAGATACATGCACATAAATGTTTATTGCAGCACAGTCCACAACAGCATAAAGATGGAATCAACCTAGATGCCCAACAGATGAACAGATAAACAAACTATGATATATATACTCAGTGGAACACTACGCAATGATGAAGAACAATGATGGTTTTAGGAAGCATCTCATAACCTGTTTTCAACTGGAAGACAATGCTGAGTGAAATCAGTAAGTGGCAAAAGGACAAATATTGTGTGAGACACCTGCTATAAGGACTTAAAAACAGACTCATGTATGGACAAAAAAACTCTTTGATGGCTGCAAGGGAGGGGAGGGAAGAAGGAAGGTTATAGATTAGATAGTTGATAGAAATTCAGTTGGGTGAAATCAGTGACAGTGCACATTATAAAGAAGATCAACTTAACCAAACTTCAACATAACGTGAAAACTCTTCCAATCTTAACTCAATATTGCAAGGACAGAATAGCGGGAATGGGGATCCAGGGACCATCCTCTCAGGGGACATCAAGACCAACTGGCATAGCTAGCCTATTGCTGAGAGAGTCTTCTGCACCCCATATTGGTGAATGGTGTCTGGGATCTTAAAAGCTAGCAAGCTTCCATCTGTGGTACACTAGGTGGTCCCAACTCAGGTAGAACAGATGATCACTAAGAATAACAACATAAGGGAAACAGAGCCCAGAAGACAGAGAGACCCACACGAATGGGTGACTATACCAACATGTGACCAGAAGAACCAGATGGTGCCTGGCCACTGCCAATGACTGCTGTGATGGGGCTCACAGTGTTGAGTCCCAGTGGCAACACCAGACAAAAAGGAGTGCACTCTAAGAACTCCACTAAGAGACTACAATTGATGGTCTGAAGGCCTGGGAGTTCCCCTGGGAGCATAGCCGCTAGACCTGGTGCTGCTCCTGATCATAGATCATTACTGAGGTCAACTCTTTGGACAGGAATGGATTGTACTCAGGGGACACAGAGTGACCATATCATGTGTGCACTTTATGATTCTATGCATCTAGCATGTCGTCCTACTGGCCTCTACTAGAGCGGAGTGGAAAGGATGGAGAGGAGGGGACAAGAGGTAGTTAAAAGGATATAACATGTATAGGACGGAAAGGAGGAGCATGCTGTCACCAGGCAAAGAGAGCAGGAGCTGCAGACAGTAGGGCAAGCAAATTTAAGTTGTATTGTAAACTTTCACTCAATCACAATTAAACAAAATAAAAGGATGTTTTTCTACCTAAGTGTCTTACAATGCTTCCCATCAAAAAGTCCTCCACTTTTCCTCGATGTTCTCTCTCCTTCCAAAAATATACATTTTTTGAAAAAACTGTGGCCAGAAGTTCCTGGGATCAGAAAGAAACTAAATAATGGGGCTACAAAGCTGTTTAAACCTCTCAGATATCTTTAAAAGGGAAGAAAAAAGGAGAAAATGTCTCTCAGCTGCTGAAATCACTGTGCCATCTTCATACAAAGCCAATAGTCACCCTACATTGTCAGAAACCCAGTGCGACAGTTAGTATTGTTACGGCACATCTCCTGGTAAAGTTACTGCTGATTCATTTAGGAAACACTACACTTACCCACTTAGTCATTTATACTAATCTTTCCTCTAGAACTCAAAGTAATGCTACACTGAAGCTATACTGAGATGTGAGACAATTACCTTGGAACCAGTTGCTCCAACTTCACCTTTAGGGCCTTCGAGACCTTTGTGTCCCTGTGAAGAAAAATATCACTTTGCAGTCATACACTCATTTTTGGTTCTCAAAGCATAAAAGAAGAAAAATAAGCTCACACAGTATTGCTGATGAAAATGTATTTCAAATTTAAAGTCTTGCAAAAATGTTTCTAAATTCTTAACCATTTCTGAAAGTCTACTCTAAGAAAATTAAAGCAAGAATTCCTCTTTAATTGGGTTTAATAATGTATAATACTTAAATTAGTAAAATTCAATAACATTTTTAGCTTTCAGTGTTCTCTCCTTTCAAATATTGGAAACTTCACAGTACTTTAATCTATAGACACAGAGTTAAAAAGTACAGTTGCTTCGATGAAACCAAATACTTACGCAGTTTATGTAGGTATCAAATATAGTTATATCTAGGGTAATGTTCAAAATATTTAATAACTAGTATAACAGCATAACAGCAACTTTTCAAGGAAAGGACAGCCAGTATATACTAGCTGAGTTATAAGCCATGTTTTCCTCTGTGTATTGATATATTATACTGATGTAAATGCATTTTATATATAATACATGCAAATTATACATTAATTAGCCGAATTATAAAAGGAGAGGCATTCTACTGCTTTCCAAATCAAAGCCAACTGCCTCTCTGTGATCCATGTCACTCACTACTTAAAAATACCGTGTGACCCATGTAGAGAGCAGAGAGGAGGGGTGTGCTGTCACCAGGCAGGGAGAGCACTGGGAGCTGCATATAGGTTAGCATGCAAATTTAAATGAGAATGTACATTGTCATTCAATCATAATAAATAAAAAAAATACCATGTCACCTAGTCTGCTTTATAGTAATTGCCCATTTTTTTAATTATATCTTTCAGTGAAGCTTCAGAACACGGATAGTTTCTTGTTCATCACTGTACCCTCTTTCATGGCACGGTGTCCAGTAGATAGCAAGAACTCAAAATACATTTATCAAATCAAATGAAATCAAGTGGAAATATGAATGAGCATTGCAATTTCAGTAACCACTGATGAATATTACAAACACAGCCAATTACAAATGAATGGAAAATGGATATCTAATGACTCAGAAGAGAGTTCTCCCCATACCCACAACATCTGAGATGGGCTCAACTTACTCGGTGACCCTTCAGGCCTGGAAGACCAGGAGCCCCAGGAAAGCCTCGAGCTCCCTGGGTGAGGACAGAAACAGACATAGCATTTCAGAATTATAAACAACAGGAAGTTTCCCAGTGTATCTATTTTTCAAAAAATTTCTAGACATAGTATGTTTTCACCAACATACTAGAGAACAAAACAGTATACTTTTCATCTATCAAAATATAACAAGGTATTGAAAAGTTAGCAAAGCAGACACATCGCTAGAAACAGAAATCTAACTTACACAGGAATATGTATTAATGTCAAGTATTGATTTGATAACATTTTTAAGTTTTCAAGTGATACTACTGTATTATAACAAGTAGCGTGAAGGAGAGCAAGAGTAAACACAAAGCAACATGTTCAGTATTTGAATCAATGAGGTCAAGATAATAGAAAAAAAATCAGTAGATGAACCTAATGAAAACTCATACTGCCTCTCTTTTGTATTATTACTTTATATTAGGTAGAAGAGTAAATACATTCATGGCAACCCATTTATTTTTTTCTCTGAACTTCTAAATATTGGAGGCAGGATATAATTGAAAGAACACTGTTAAAATGTGACCATAAAATATTTTTAAATGAAGCATTCCAGAGAAGCTCTGTGGATTTATGATTTCTTGAAACATTAAACAAGGAAATAAAATATTCAACAGATAGGAAGGTCAAGAAATACAGAGAGTATTACTTGGTTTCTCGGCTCACTGATTTCTCAGTTCTGCCAGTTTTATGCTTCATCTACCTAAGCATAACCCCCTCAAAAAAAAGAGAAAGATATCCATACAAATGGCACCACTATTTCTCAGCAATGCATAAAAATTTTCCTTTGTTAAAATAGCTAAGGAACTAGTGACTTCATCGTTTGCTTATTCTCACTTCCCACACCAATTTGGTTTTGAACTGAATTTCCATTACTGCTGCTATCAGTAGACTCTGAATTCCTTGATACCGTAGGTTGTTACATTAATCTGTGTATATAGGCATTTAGCTTCACGCCTGGCATTGAGTGGGCATTTAATGAACAATCACTGGATAAACAACCAAGTGAAGAAACAATTTAACTTTTCTCTAAGCTCAGTTGACATTTTACCTAAACTTTCCTTAACAGACTTCTCTTACACTACTATAATCTTCACAGGCAAAACCCATCTGCCCTGCACAGCACAGAGTTTATTTACTCTTTACTAAATGAACTTACAAACAACTCAATAAATAAACTTCATATGATAAAAGCAAGGCAGTCATTCCTGTATGCCCTCTCGAAGAGGAAATCCTTCTCGGGTGTTTTGGGGAGTTCCACCGTAGGGGTGCATCAAACCACACTCTCTGAAAACACGAAGTTCAGCTAATTCTGTTTATACAACCCTTCTTAAGAATTCTTTCTCTTCAAGACCTCCCTTCAAGTGTTTTCACTGGAATACTTCCCTTTATTGAGGCCTGCCTCCCCTTCATCCTTAAGCAGGAAAAGTCAGTACACACTTTCTAAAACTATAGGGGAAACGCTGCACTGTAATTTCACAAATGAGTTAATGTTTCAGTTTGGTGTGGTCCACAAGTGAAAGTCTCGTGTGACTACATATCCCTATTTCAAGAAGAAAATGAACCAGATGTATCAGTACTCATAAAACTTCTCATTCTGCTGACCCAAGACTGTCATCACACTGCAGTCACATGTCACACATTGCTGCATGTGCTTGCAGAGTACATCTGTGATCTACTGGCACGGCAGGCTTTTTCCCCATGGAAACAACGTGCAGCCCAAAGGGAGGTTCTGGCCTGCACTGGTTGGAATGGACATTTGTGGGAATAACTAAACCTCCTGCCCTGGTCTTCATTTACTTCACAAGTTGATGGGGGAGGAAAGGAAAGAGAGAGAGAGAGAGAGAGCAGGAAACCAGAGGATTGGTTTTATATTTATAATCTTTAGAACCCTGTAATTATCTTCCAAAGATCAGCATCCTTTTGTTGAAAAAGCAGTGCTAGCATTGAACCTAATCAATTTTCAGACGGTAAACAGAGTAGCATAGTACCATTGGTTGTATCAAGTAGCAAAAACATTCAGAAATTGTCGGTAATAAGCGGATCAAATCAGATGAGGGTCTGCTAGAGGAGGAGAAATCTTAAGCACAGGACTGTCAGAGAGGCTTTTTGCTTATCATCCTCTAATTTTTCCCAGAGCATCGGTAGCACATTTCAGGGAAGGGCTTATCAATGTAGTGTGAGTGAAGACGGAAAGGGGTTCAAGGGCAGCCACGTAGCCAGGTCCTGCACTATGGGAGAGTGGGTTTCCAGGGAACTGACCCTGTGGTGAGCAGAGGAAGAGGCAAACAGCTGTGCGAGAGGTCTGGCAACCAGCACATCCTGTCCTTAGATTTTGGGGCCCAGAACATCAGTCCGGAATTTCAGCCAACACTAGGGCTTGGGAAGCAGCCAGTGAGGCATCCTGTCCACAATTTATTATCTCTGAATTATAAAACCCGTGTCAACAAACCTTCTTCAAGCTATTGCTTTGGACACATGGGGCAATTAAAGTAGAAATATTGAAGATTAAAAATGATAACGAGGATTGAGAATTTGTGGGATATTAATAGGTTATAAAGAGTGACTTGTCTGAAAAATCGACGCTCGGTTTGTGAGCATCCATATTTGATTACCTCTCAGATGGTTAGTCACACGGTGCCAGTGCAAGTCACGCAACTGGAGTCAACAATCACTCAGAGGAAATACATTGTTTTACAGTGGCAGAAGGAGCAGTTCTCAGGGACAGCACTTAATGCATACACAAATACAATGAATGATGAGTTTAAGGGTCTTTATGTTGTTCTATTGATGAGCATAAACTTACTGGAGAGCCTGTAAATCCCATTTCACCAGGATTTCCATTTCTACCAGTTTCACCCTTTGTGGAAAAAAAATAAGAGGGACAAAAAAAGATTAAGATGTTTTCCTCTGAGACTGGATTAAAAGTAACTTGACAACAAAAGATCTCTTGGAAGTCCATGTCAAGTATTCTAAACAGCATAAAAAACTGAGCTCTATTTCTGATGACAATCTATTCTAACAAGTCAAACTGCAGAGATTTCATTAGTTTATCCAGAATAAGAAATAGATATAAATTACGCTGGCCTTACTTAGCTCACCATTTTACAAACTTCAGAATGTACATACACATATGCAATAAAATTCTACTTAAACATGTGGTAGTGAACTGAAATATTATTTGCCATTTCTTGTGATTAAAAAAAATTCAAGAATTACCTGAGATATTTTCTCTACTAGCTAACTTAACATCATCTAATTAAATATATCTCGTGACATACAAAAAGACAATTTAGTATCACTCATAGCTTAATAGCCTACCCATGATCTTATCCTCATCGGTGGTACCACTAAGAAAAAAAAAAAAATCCAGAAAAGTAAATTTGTTGCTCCACCCTTTCTCTAATAACATGTTCTTAATGTTAAAATATGAATTACATCATAATTTCATTTAAAAATT
Source organism: Heterohyrax brucei (assembly GCA_028571685.1). Taxonomy (NCBI): domain Eukaryota; kingdom Metazoa; phylum Chordata; class Mammalia; order Hyracoidea; family Procaviidae; genus Heterohyrax; species Heterohyrax brucei. Next base: position 96,953,634 of record CM053146.1, read on the forward strand.
AAACTGAAGAAATGACAGCATTGGGGAGCCATATTGGCGCTATACTACAAACACATTGAAAACTTTCCATTAAACGAAGACCTCAGACTGATGTACTGCAACAAGAGCAGTGCATTTTTCTTTAAGATCCCTTCAGTGGCTTCACGAGCAAAGGTTGTAGCAATTGTGACAACAATTCCAGTATCTCATGGAGAAATCATAATAGAAAACCTGGGGGATGCTGGAAAAGAAATGGCACCTGAGAACACGATACTATCAAAATTAACAGCACTTTCAGATTTTTAAAAATGTCATCCTGAGTTCTCCTATCTAGACTGAGTTTAATAGAAACTAAAAGGGTGGGACAAATGAAATAGGAATCAACAAAGAATATTCATGCTAAATATGATAGCTCTTTAGTCTCTTTAAAACTTCAAACAAAATGAAGAAAGCCAACCTACATCTTCACCAGGTTTCCCAGGAGGGCCCTCTGGTCCACGTGCACCAACTGGACCCTAATAAACAAAGGGAACAAAGTATGTTTACCCATATTTACCAATACCTGCCAATGTTACCATCTAAAATATTGTGGAGATACATTAAAATATCAGAGATAAATTCTTTATTGATATTCTGAATTTTATGTCTTATCTCTTTGATTGCTCCACAGGCAACAGGAGAGTTTAATTTCACAGTTGCAAATATTTCAGTGCCACGTACTGATCATATTCAAAGCATTTGAATTTAAATACTCTGCCATCAAGAAGACAGAGTTTAAGTACAATCTATAATATACAGTTTGTAAACTGAGCTGTAATTTCTAGCTTCATTAAGGGAAGATCTGGAAAAACAAATTCACTACATTGTTTTAATGCCTGTATTATAACTGGGGCTACGTGCTTACTTGACATTACCATTGGTCCAGGGTCACCAGGTTCACCGGGGGGTCCTGTAGGGCCAATGCCACCCTAAAATTGAGAAGGAATTACATAGAATAAACTAAATTAAAATTGAGAAAAAGGTATATATATGTGCAACTGTATACAGATGTAAGTGTATGTGTAAAAACATATATAGAGAAAACTAAAAATTACATGTACAGATTAAAGTAAAATAGAATTCTAAGTCCTGGACTTTCCACAGTACAGTGTTGGTTGTTTGGCCTGTTGAATCTGCCATTTTCCACATGTGTGACCTTTGTCAAATGACTACATTTCTCTATAGCTGTTTCATAATCTGCACAATGGTTGTTGTTGTTAGTCGCCTTTGAGTTGATTCTGACATATGAAGATCCCATCTGTTCAGAATAAAGCTGTCACACTGGATTTTCAAGGCTGCAACCCTTCAGAATCAGATTGTCAGCCCTGTTTTCTGAAGCATGTCTGGGTGGGTTCGAATTACCAAACTTCCTGCCAGGAGCTGACCACTTAACAATTTGTGTCATCCAGAAGTTGTTACTAATATTAAAGAGGCTGATACATGTTGAGATGTTGAGTACCAACAATGCTGTCACCAAGTGAGGGTTCACTTAATGTTAGTTATTGTCATCATTGTCACAACTTCAACACTGTCATTATTATCACCAACTACCACCTCTTCTATTCACCAATGGCAGGAATACAAAATGACTTAAAATAAAACTCTACATGTCATAATGACAATATGATATCCTTGACTGAGCTAAGGATTCTTTTCTTTCTTTAAAAACTATTTCCTAGTGCCTATCAATTCACTACAAAAATTAAAAGCGGTCTGTACCATCATTTTACTGTCATTTGATAGGATATAGAAAGAAAATACAGTATTATGGTCTTTCCTAAGATTCCACAGTGATCATCTTGACTGTTACTACTAATCCCACCAATAGGGTAACAGCCTTCTCTGATTTGATTTTAAAGGCTCAGAGTCAGCACCTAACCAACTGTCAGAATTTTCAGCATGACATGATATAATGACCTTCTATTTCAGAAGCAAAGACAATTTTTGGCATTGAAGTCACAAAGTAATCAGATGACAAAAACTTAGTCCCACAAAGGGACTTTAAATAATAATAATAATACTGTGTATATTTTGGAGTAAAAACTAATTAAACGCAACCTAACCAAAGTAAGTACCACAATTTGCAATTTAAAGGGCTTCCAAAAACAGTGTGTCACACAGCTCTTGCTTGTGTTTGCTTTTTTCTACAGTATGCAATTTAATTATGAAATGACTTACTTGCTTCCCTTGTAAACCTTGTGGTCCTCTTGGGCCAATAGGACCCTTAAAAACAAATCAGAGGAAAACATCACATAGTGTTCATGACAACGATACCAAATATTTCACAAATGGTGAATTGGCTTCAGAATCTGGAACAATAAAGTTTCGACCCTCAAGGATGATGACATTCTCCATCTGTAGTCATATGGAATGCAGCTAAACTTAAGAAAGTTAAAGCTTGGGATGATTCTATGTACACCATAGTGTCCTGAAGACAAGTAAACAGTTAAGTCTGTGCACACCCAATGCTTTGGGGACAAGAACACTGGCATGCTTAAAGGGTGCTTCTGTTAAACCAGAACATATAAAAACAAAACACACAAAAAAAATGGCAGGTAAAGTAGTTATCAGACTGCCTATTAAATTCTTCGGCTTCATGAAGACAGATAACTCTTGTACAGCTTAAATAAGCAACTGGAATCTAAAGATTTATGATACCCTAAACAATAATGATTAGGTTATTTTAAACATGAGTTTAAAATTGTCTAGAGTTCTAAGGTCTGTGTTATTTCTTTCTGTCTTAAAATACATTGAAAGTATAGAAACTGCATCCACACAGTCTTCCTGGATTTAATGATATAAAAAAATCAAATAATGCAAATGTACAAAGAAGCAAAAACAAAAATGTAATTTTAAAAATCTATTGACTTCAGTTTCTATAATTTTTTTAATGTCATAATTTAAAAAACAGAATTACTTACAATAAAGCTAAGTTTGTTCTTATAGCAAAAACTTAATTTTTTGTTATTCATCAGACATTTTAGCAGTAAGAATACAAAGTTCTATTTAAAAACTTTTTTCAAATATGTAATTTGAACTCTTCAATTCAATGGATGAAAAAATATTATATGTTTCATAAAAATATTCCAAGATAATCACTGAATGACACCATCATGTTAATGACTTAAAACTATGTAAATAATGTTTAAGGTACTTAAAACATTGGCTTGAAGGACAGGTAGAAGACGTATTAACTATGGGGCATGACTCTACACTTCCTATTACTTGAAGTATTATTATTATGGGATATCTTTAAATTATGTTATAAATGAAAAAGCATAGAAGATTTGGTTTGAAAATGTTAATTCATTTAACGAGACTGTATTGTTCCAAATTCCCAAATTAAAGTTCTTCCCTGGACAAAAAGTAAGGCTCTTCCTCACTGTTGAGGAAATTAGAAAGAGAATGGGGGAATCAATGGGTCCACCATAAAACCTTGGAATTGTTGGCATAAGGCAGCCAGAGAAGTAAGAAACTAAAAAATAGTAATAATAAAATAGCAATAGCAAGACTTCTCTTGTTTTAAAATTGTGTCAAAGCATTATATCTATATTTAATATCATAATTACAGAGTTTTTTTAACTAAAATGGTACAACTTTCATTGCCATGGTAGTGGTTACACAATGGTTTACGATCCTTTATTTCCGTGAATGACAACCCTTCAATCATTAATGAAATACATTATGGTTATTGTTAGGTGCCATCAAGTCAGTTCTGACCCATAGCAACCCTATAGAACAGAACGGAACTGCAGGGTTTCTAAAGAGTGTTTGTTGGATTTGAATTGCCAATCTTTAGGTTAGATCCTGAGCTCTTAACCTAATCAATCCTTTATTAATAGTAACAAGTGCTGTGCACAGTTATTCATCATATGGCACTGGAGTTTTAACTGGTACCCATTGTACTAGACAAGTAAGCTGAATGAATGAATAAATGAATGGATGTATTTAAGCAGACACATGTGATTTCTTGACTAGTTAATCTAAAATTCTGTTTTTAAAGTGACGTTTCTAACAGCAAAATGTATGCTTACCACAGAGCCAGGCATCAGTCCTACTTGACTCCCAAGTCCAGATTTTTCATCCAACCCAGCCATCTGGGCTGAAAACGGCTATAAAAGCAATGTGTTGACATTATTTTCACAGTAAAAAGGGTACATCAACATAGTGTTTTAAACTTATTCTGGAATTCTAAACAATAACTATTCTGAGAATCATTTTAAACTTCTGACTTTAAAGCAAAAGATTTGAGTTGTTTTTCATTGTACATGTTTTGATTAAGCATTCTTCTCCAGAGTATTTATAACTATGTTGCTTCTGAACATCTACTTCAAAGAGTCAAATGTCCGACATTTAACAAAAGCACGGATCATTCTGATAAGTACTTAGTCTAATTGATTTCAGGCTTAAATCTTTTTATCTGATGGCCTATCATATCTAAAGCGTGCCAAACAGCTCAACAAAGCCTGAAAGAAGTTTTTAAGACATCTGCAGTAAGATTTCAGATTCTGTTTCAGACTATTTAGATATGTGTCTTTCTTTGCTCATAGTCAATAAACTTTAAATTGATAAGAATTGTATAATGCTCCTGATGAATCAGTGTTCCAAGAAATGGAAATAATTTTCCTATTCGTTCGCGAATTTAAAAAAAACTCTGGTAGGTGAACTGATCAAAATTGTGCATACATGTTCCAGTAGTTACATGAATTTCTGGAATTCAGCGGGAAAAAATGATGTCTATATTGTTTGAAAAATAGTTAATTCCTTCTACGCCAGTCAGCTGAAAACAAGTGTGTGAACTTTTTTATTTTACAACAAAATAAAAATAAAATATCATATGAGCCGGATCCTACTCAACGGCACTTGGCTTGGCTATTGTATTTCAGGGCATCACACATTCCTCTGTTAAGCTGTGCCATCCTCTCGTGAATTTAGCAGGTGGTAATATAAAGACATCTGGTTATATTGTTCCTCAGCTAGCAAATAAATTCAAAAGATGATTAGGTGCATTTTTAGTGTCAACTCAGTGGTTCTTTGATATGTGTCACCATGGATAAATGTCATCCTCACTTGGTTCGGACACAGATTTTGTCAGCATTCTGAGCTTAGAAAAGAGCAGCATAACAAAGATATGTCTGTCTTTTCGATTCAATGGCAGTGGCCCTTTAGTATCAACAAGAGAAGGAGCAGAGTTGATCAAGAGCAGAGCAGACACTGAAAGACAGAAATCAAAGCTGGCCTTTAAAAAAGGCTACTTTGAATTTTCTAACAGTCCTTGTGTATTTAACAGTTTTATTGTACACAGCAGCCTTGCATGCAATTTGCTACTGTTAAGGTTAAGGGTTAACGTTGGCACTAACACAATTTAAAACCATAGTAACAGATCAATAATTTAATACATTACCTAAGTAGAACATTGGGCAGTGCACGCAACTCACCCTGCTCATACCATCAGGTCCTGGGTGGGACGGATGTCCAGGAGGTCCTGGGGGACCAGGTTGGCCAGGCACCCCTGGTTCTCCATCAATTCCCTGAGGACCACGGGGACCCTAGAAAGCAAGCCAGTGCAAATTAGATCCCACTGTCACACGCTTACTTAGTAGAAAAGCTACAAGTGCAGACTGCTCCATGGAGATAGATGGTCCCCTATTTAAAAAATTGATAGCAATCAAACCATTTCACAGCAATTTCATCAACTACATCAGGGCTCCCAGCATCAGCACTGGTCGGAGTTTCTAGCATTACGTTGTAGTCTGGTTAAGAATTTTGCTTATGAAGTGCTAAATCCCCAGTAATCAGCCTTCTTGGGACAACTATAAAATGTGATTCAGTTCAACGGTACCCTAAAATGAGCTTCCCCATTTGAGCTTTACTGTTCCGCAATATTCTAATCAACAATTCCTAGATTCACTTGTCTGTGTTATATTACAGTCACTATGTATGTTCCTGGAAACCCTGGTGACACAGTGGTTAAGTGCTCCAGGTGCTAACCAGCTGGCAGCTCAAGTCTGCCAGGTGCTCCCTGGAAACTCTATGGGGCAGTTCTACTCTGCCTATAGGGTCATTTGACAGCAGCGGGGTGGGTTTGGGCTGGTACTTGTGCCTGCTTAACTTCGTTTTTCTCCCCCGCCAGAAGTCTGAGAACCCCTGGACTTGGATTGTGTTTATTTCTACTTCTAATTTCTTAATGCTTTGCGTAATTTATGATAGATGGTAGACACTCAGTATAAATACATTTTGACATTTCAGTTTTCTCTAGTCTACTATTTAATGTCTGGTACACTTTATTTTCTTTACCACCTCCAGAGGTAGATAAGATCAATGAGAAATAGAGGGGAAGGCACAGTAATCCAAGTTCTGGTTTTCAGGGAAAAGAGCAAAGATTTCTGCTGCCAAATTCCACCCTTCTCCAACACACATTCTAAATGCAGCTTGGGAAAACAGCCACGTCCTCACTTCTGGAAATACTCCACCCCCGGTTTCATCATTCCCACCAGTAGTTTTTGGCATTTCTCTTCAAGCTAGAAGAGTCTCAATGGGCTTTGTAAGGAAAGAAAGGCCTGAAGTCATCATAATCTAACTTTTCTAATGAGAAGCAGTGATAGAGATTTAAAAGAGGGGGTGAGTGAATCAAAGTTTAATAGTATTAATAAGCTTCTTGTGCTTAGAGATAGGAGAATACCAACTGGCCCACAATGAGGGCTTGAAATATGAGCTGAAAAACCAGGGGGAGTGAATTCAGGGCCAACTAGGGTAGTATCAGAGGGGGCAGTTTACATGTGATGCTTTTGGGAGGGTGACAAAACTATTCATAAATTTAAAATTTAATATCTTTCAGTGTGTTCAGACATTCACATAAATGTTTTTGTCTTTTAAGAATATCCTGAAACACTGTGTTAAATCAATAAGAAAACACATCTATTCAAATAAAAGTAGGTAACTTAACCTGAAAAGTGTGTTTAAAAATGTGATTTCTTAGAAAATTATTCTCATCCCTTAAAAATTAACCCCCCATGATCACACCAGTTCCCCTAAACTACTGAAAATTTTCTATACTCTTAATTATACAGAATAGAGGCTGATTTTAACTGCTATATAGGATTCCCAGACTATATTAATTTATACAGCATGAGCTAGAAATTTATATTGTCATTGGTAAAATAAACTAAAAAACCAAACCCACTGCTGTTAAGTCTATTCCAAACCACAGCAACCCTATAGGTCAGAGTAGAACAGCTCCATATAGTTTCCAAGGAACATCTGGGGGATTTGAACTACTGACCTTTTGATCAGCAGCCATACCACTAACAACTACACTGCCAGGTGACATAGACAATGAAGTTATCTGAGTTTGTCATAGAGCCTTTCATGGAAAACTCTTGATATGTTTGGAATATGCAACTACTAGTTGGTAGCCAGGTATTAGGAGCTCTGGTAGGACATTGGTTAAAGTGCTTGGTTGCTAACCTAAATGCAGGTGATCTGTACCCACCCGCCTGTCCACATGTGAAAGACGTGGTAGTCTGCTTCTTTAAAGAACAGAGCCTTGAAACCTCGACATGGCCCTTCTAATCTGTCCTGTAGGGTAACTATAAGTGGGAAGCAACTCAACGGGAATGAAGTTGGTTTTAATTTGGCTTAACCAGGTATTATTGCATACTAAAGGAATTTGGTAGTGAGATGGTTGAAGTACTAGACTGCTAACCAAAGGCTGACCATTCCAATCCACCAATCACTCTGCAGGAGAAAGATGTGGCAGTCTGCTTGTGTAAAGATTACAGCTTTGGAAGCCCTATGGGGCAGTTCTACTCTGTCCTACAGGGTAGCTATGAGCTGGAATCAACTCAGTAGCCATTGGTTTGGTTTGGGGTATTACATGTAAAAAAATGATATAAAACACAAGCTCTGCTTCCAAAAAATGAGGTTTACAAAGATAAAACAAACAAAAGTAAAATAAAAACTACATTTAGAGTTTCTCAGAGTGGAGTGAAGTCTGGGTAAATTGCATCCTTCTCCAGTCTTCTATGATGAATCATCACATTTCAAAGTCTGTTCGGTGGGTAGCTCTCCTTTCGTTCACTTTGTGAACCATTCTGAACCTCCATGGCATCTCTTCTAAATAGCCTACATAACTTATTCTTATATAAATCGATACTGCAGTTACTGAAGGAAATTTTATGAAAATCGTCAAAAATTGGACTAGATTACAAGCGAAAGAAAAAAACTATAATCCATGAACATTTTCACCGATGAATATTGAAAACCTAAGTTACAATTCTAGAATACATTAAAAATTATATATTTCAATATTCCCAAGTTAGCAGAATTATATGTCTTACGTTAAGGAAAATGTTTTATTTATGATCATTCCTCCCATCTCCCGAGATGCTTGGCTTATAACCAAGGCAACAATCGGCAATAAAAAATTACTCATAGAGTGTCACTAGGTGGCGATCTTTAGACGTCTACAAGTAGAAAAGCGTTAACGACTCAGAATCTTCAAGAACTTTTATGCTCTCTACTCGTTAACAGTATCTCACCAAAAGTAAAGAAAAAAGAAAAACACATAGAATCTGGAAAGATCTAGTAGATTTTACATTCTATGAATGCAGAAATTAAGACCAATAGAGAGTAAATGACTTATACAATTAGAATTCTTCTACAAAAAGAATACAGATTTCTTAAAGAAAACATTTTTGAAAGTTTACTTTCGTTATGACAAAACCAACACATCTTCCTCAGTTGATCTTTCGCTCTTCCTATGAATGTCCCAACACTTCTGTCAAACAATGTCTTGGCAATATAAAAGGACAGAGCAAACCACAAACGGTTACCTCAATCTAAACACAATTTTATTTTTACTCTGCTTCTAAACTTTACCCATGTAACTTGGAAGTAGCTCACAATGCACAGTTCTCAATTTCAATGTTATTGACATCGTGGGCCAAATGATTCTTTGTTGAGGGGGAATGTTTGGCAGTATGCCTGGTTTCGGCTTACTAGATGCCAATAGCAGTGCCCTACATACAACTGTGTTAACCAAAAATGTTTTTAAACATCATCAAATGTTCACTTGCAGGGGTGAGCAGAGGAAAGATTGCCCCAGATTGAGATCTACTGATACTGAGATGTTCTAGGAACGCTTCAGTACTTGCCAAACCTGTCATCACGTGTCCTCAGTTCTAAACACTTTGTTCAGGTAACTTCAGTGATAAAACAAGCAAGCTGTCAGGGGGTGGAGAGTCACTGGTGGGACGGAGCTGATGCGCGCTAGCTCAGGAGAGTCCGTTAGGCACCTCTCTTCCCATCTCCATAGTCTGCAACCTCACATTGGTAACTTGGAACAGCCATAGCAGGAGTATTTACACCAAGAAAATCATCAAAAACTATACACTGGTTGTTATATAATTATCAGCATTTTATTGATGTAATTAAGAAGGAACAGATTTCCCATTTGAGTATCTGCCAGCATTTGACTTCGTTAATTCCTCATAAATAACCACTTCCTACTCTTAACCTATCAGGACGCTGGATGGCACGAAGAGTTTATAAATTTTACTTGGCTCCTAACTGGAGGGTTGAACCTGCAGGGCTGGTGGGAGAAAGCCCTACTGCCCTACGTCCATAAAGATGACGGCCGAGAAATCCTATGGATATTTGTTGTCCTCTGTATCACAGGAGGTTGCCATGAGTAGGAACTGACTGGATGGCAAAGGATTTGTTTGTTTGTATTTATTCTTAACCCGTCTACCTCTGGCCCATCTCACCTTAGTCTTCCTCTTTCTCTCTCATTACTACACACACATGTTCATACCGAATTCCTACTCATGGTCTCAGATCTAACAAGGTAGGAAGTGAAACATATCACACACTAACTCAAGGAGAGATGAGAAGCGAATTAAAAGGGAATGGGGAGTATGTTTACCGGATCCTAGTGGTCTTAGTTATCCACTGATGCTATAACAGAAATACAAGTGGATAGCTTTAACAAACAAAAATTTATTGTCTCATAGTGTAGTCAGTCAGAAGTCTACAGTTCTAGTGCCAGTTCCAAAGGAAGATTTTCTCCCTGTGGCAACTCTGGGAGAAGGTCCCTGTCATCAGTCCTCCCCGTGTCTGTGAGCTTCTCAGGGCAGGGACCTCAGGTCCAAACAATGAGCTCGGCTCCTGACATTTCTTTCTTGGTGGCACGAGAGCCCTTCTCTGCTTGCTTCTCTCTTTTTATTTCTTGTAAGATAAAAGGTGATGTAGGTTACACCCTAGGACAACTGTCCCTACAGGGTTGTGACATAAGGAAGGGTGTTGCATCCCACCCTAATCTTTAACATAACCTAATCTTGCCTCATTAACCACAGACAGAGAGTAGGATTTACAGCAGACAGGAAATCACATCAGATCACAAAACAGTGGACAACCATACACATGGCCTGCCCAGACACATATTTTTAGGGAACTATTCCATCCATGGAAACCCTGGTTGCTTAGTGGTCAGCGCTAACCAAAAGGTTGGCAGTTCAAATCCACTAAGTGCTGCCTGGAGATTTCTGGGGCAGTTCTACTCAGTTCTATAGAGTAGCTATGAATTGGCATCGACTTGATGGCCCTGGGTTTGTTTTTTTCTTGGTTATTCAATCCACAGCGTAGCTATGAGTCACAATCAACCTGACAGCAGTGGTTTTGGTTTTTTGGTATTCAACTTATGACATCAGTGGTTCTGGAAGTCTTAGCACTGTTTCCACAGCAATGTCACCTGAGTATAGGACTTAGATTTACCAGCTGCTATGGGCACAACTGCACTGATTCAAAGTACTTGCTGTGTGACCACTGAGATTTCCAGCTATCTTTGTTATTCCTAGTCTGGAGCCGGCATCTGCAGGGCTACCAACACTGCTCAAGCTACCAACAGTGGGGAGGCAACTCAACAGAACTCCAGGGGAGAATGGCGTAAGTCAGTCTCAGCACAGCCTTCCTTCCCCTTATACACACTCTGGACACATTCTCATTTCATAACTCCAGCTCAAGTTTGGGAAATGTTATGGCATCACCTGCTAAAACATGTAGAAACATAAACTAGTATCAAAGATGAAACTAGTGGTGGGAGGTCCAAGGGGACCTTTCACATTTAAATATTCATGGTTATTTGCTGTTTCCTTGCTATTCTATTTTTCCCATTTAGATATAGACAAATAGATACTAAGCAGGCTAAAACTTCATGAAGAGTTGAATCTACACAGATACCACTAGAGAGAAAACTAAACAGCACCAACAGTTTTCTTGGACTGAAATATGGGTCAATGACAGAAGCACAAATTAACAGAATTATTTGGTATACGTATTAAGGGGCTTAGATTTGGTAGCTGAGAAATAAAATCAGAAGAGAATTTTAATCCTAGGATTTGAGAACAATTTGTGTTTTATACGGGTTTGTAAAAGTGCAAAAGAAGAAAACATTTTACATGATTGCATAATATCCTCAGATTTTACCTTGAAATTCAAAAAAAAAAAAAATACCATCAATTTGATTACAACTCTTAGGGACCCTTTCAAACTGCCCCACTGGGTTTCCAAGCAGTGGCTGGTGTTTTCAAACTGCTGTCCTTTTGGTTAGCAGCCAAGTTCTTAACCACTGCACCACCAGGGCTACATCTCAAGGATACAGACTGATTATTTAAGTTTGAAAGTGTTAGCTTTGTTCTGGTAATGAACTTGTTCACTTTTAAAACTATTCCTTTGGCAGCTCTTCTCAGTAAAAAAGGAAGAGTGTAACTTGGAAAATAGGTTCATTGTTCAATCATCTGAAAGAAAATCATATTCTCTAATAATATCTTTTTCATTATGCAGTTTGGTTATTCCTATAGCAACCATAGATCTCAGAACTTGGGTATATTATCTTGATGGCACATTCTTGACATTGTTTATTCATGAATTATAATCTCTGAAAATAATCTGATATGCTATGTTTCCTTAGATTCTACTTATTTTAATTTGACCACATAAAGGACAAGGAAATATCATTTGTGTTACCTAATAAAGATAACATGCAATTATTAGCACATGGTAATTTCCTCTGAATCAAGAGAAATACACAACCATTTTATGACCTGAATTCATTGGAACATTAAACAGAGGTGAAAGAGGAACAGGCTACATCTCTTCCGGCAACAGGGAAGCCTGGGTAGACTGCTGACTTAGTTTACACTCTCAAAAGAAAACTGCTTCCCACTTACAGGTCTCCCTTTTGGGCCTCGCTCTCCCCTCGGTCCTTGTGATCCTGGAGGTCCCTAAAACAGACAGTAATGACCATTACTGACACATATTTACACTTTGGTTTGTTTTTGTTTTAAAGATTCGCTTTACACAAAGAAATTGGAAAACAGAAATATCTCACTTCTTATTTCAGTTTAAGACTACAGAAAATAGTCGTTGCATGCAAAAGTTCTGTGTACACAGTAGGGCTGTTTGTTTTAGCAGTGAGGCTTGAAGAGCTGTGAAGCATTAAGTGCTATATTATTGCATCATGGTGCCTAATGAGCTGACTACATTGGCTCAAAACAGGAATTGCACAGTTCTAAGGATCCTTTTATTGTGTACTGCAAGTATGTGGTCTTCACCACTAAAGTCTGATCGCAAAGATTTACAGTTAGCATTTTGAGAGCTATGTAAATATTCAACCCCCTAAAGTATCAATTATCTGAAGGAATGTGTGAGTACACATTGACACATGACACCCCCAAACAATTTATAACCAGTCAAGCTGCCAATAAAAAGAATAGAAAGAAAAGTGCCTTTTCATTTGTATACTGTGCTTTGTGGGCCACCAGTTATATATATACATATATACACACATACATATATACATATATACACACATACATATACATATATATATACTTAGTTTAGAATTTAGCATTATTTCTACTGTATAGTTTAAAAACCCACTTAGAATATTCCAAATAATCACATCATTTCCCCGTACAAATAAAAAATAGCAATTATATTACAAAATGGTGTTATTGTGCTAACATCTTAAAATGCTTTTTTTCCCTAGGAAATAGTAGCAGCCGCCATATCTACTTTTTTTCCATAGAATATTCCTCAAAGAAAGTTTCAGTTGTGTTATGAAGATTATTTACTCAACCCAGCATAGAGCATTTCTCATCAGTTCAACATGAAATAATCCTCTATGTGTTATTCAGTGATGCAAAGGAATACCTAGTCTCGCAGATGTTTCAAGACAGGCTGTTTTAAAAACCAGGCATTATTGTTTTACACACTATTGACCTCTCGTGAGCGTAACAGCCACAGGGATGTTCAGTGTCTCAAGGAACATAAGAGTACTATGACTATTGGAGGACAGTACTTACTGCTGGTCCTGGACGACCACGTATACCCGTTACCTAAACAGTAAACAAGATAATCAGCAAAGTTTCTAGAATTAGAAAAAGTCAATAAACGAAACCAAACCCACTGCCATCAAGCCTATTCCAACTCATAGCAACCCTATAGGATAGAGCAGAACTGCCTCAGAATTTCTAAGGCTATAAATTTTTACAGAAGCAGAATGCCACATCTTTCCCTCATGGAGTGGCTGGTGGGTTGGAACCACCAACCTTTGGGTTGGCAGCTGAGCTCTTTAAGCACTGTGATACCAGAGCTCAAAAAAAGTCAATAATCAAATAAGATTAACAACAGAAGCCATAGTAAATTTCTGTTCAACAAATAGATGTTTATCAATTGATGCTAACCTTGTCCCTGCGTTATGAGCTAAGATATTATCTAATTAAAACTTCACTATGAGACACATTGTTGAACTAATTACTTCTCCTCTCTGTGCGTGTTTCCTCATCTGTGAAATTGGAATGATGATTGTGAAAATACTTCCCTCACAGAGTTGTTGTGAAGACTACACCAAGAAATATCTGTAAAACACTTAAAACGGAACCTAGCCATAGGAAGCATACATAGGTGTTTTTAAATAAACAATAACTATGATTCTATTTTTTAAGCACTTTTTCTGAAAAACAAGCCAATTTAAAAGCAAAGCAAAATGGGAACGCAGCAAAATAAATCTACGTGTATATCCTTTGTTTTGAGAGAGCCATAACTCCTTTAAAATCATTAAAGTCTTTGAGAGAGGTGGTTGGTGAATGTTTATCCTATTTAATAGTAGACCTTTGATCATCAGCAAGTCTAAATAACTCCTATCCAACATGGAATTTTCATCAGAATCGTAGCACAATACTTCCAGGAGTGTGAAACATTAAACAGTGTATTTCTATATAGAGTACACTGTTATTTACCCTATAAAAATTACACATCTAAATTACCACAGTACATTTAATTTGTAAAAATCTGATTCTGAATTTTGACCTTTAACTGTGGAAGCATAAAATTCAGGAATACAGAATATTAAATACTGAATTATACATTGAGTTTGATTGTTCTCTTGTGTGTTTTACTTGTCAACTTAGCTATAGTACAGTTGCATATTATTGTTTAACTATAATACACTTGCATATTATTGTTTATATAATCTAAAATAAATAAATGTTAGTTTATAACCAAGCTACATGAAACAATACATATATGTACTTACAACAGGCACTAGTCCTGGTTCTCCTTTTTGACCCTGAGAATGAAAACAAAACAGTTCAGCTAGTAAAATAATGACTGTTGGACATGAACGTGTCATACCAGATGATGCCATGTAAACCCCGGGAACTTCTGTATAAGATATGTAAGAAATGAGAAAAGAAATCAACAATGAAGTTTTATATATTTAATCAGATATTATTTGTGGGAAAAAAATATTTTTTTCCTCATCTGAAAGACATGAAAATCAACCTAATGTGTGGTGAAAAGGAATAATTGATAGAGTTGTTTCACATCAGTTTTTATGGAAATCAAATCCTGAGGGCTGACTAGAGCAAGAAATCATTGTGATGAAAAGATGTCAAGTCAAAATACCCTAACAAAAACTACTCAAAGGCTGTAAAGAAAATCCAGACTATTTTGAATATTTGGATTATCAGAGTCTTATTACATGCCACCTAGTAATGTGTAAGCTGCCATTCCTGGGCCACTTGGCTCCCTTTTTTAGAAGGTATGGAAGAATGTAAGAAATAAGGCACTTGGCTTTTTTTTTTCACTCAAGAAGAAAACAAAAGAGGTAATTATTCTGGGCAAGTAATTCTCAGTCTCATGATCAGGTATCAGTCTAAATCCTCAGTGTGGTGCCTGGTAACTCTCAATGAGCTATTTTTGTTAACATATTCATTTCCATTAATGTATTATAAAATAGTGATTTTACAGGGCAACTGAAGAGGGTGAGTAATAAATTTAAGGATTATATCCAAAATTTAGGGGGGAAAAAAAGAGGAATGAGTTCTATTTATTTCATTTCTCCTTTCACTTATTGCTCTTTTATTTGATTATAAAAACAATATGTGTTCACAGCAGGGAGTTTTGAAAGTAGAGGGAATATATAGAAGAAAAAAATTAAGCTCAGTGGGAGTTAACTGCCATTAACATTCTGGCAATCTTGGTTTTCTATCTTACACATGTACTCTGCTTTATGTAATCAGTGCTTTCTTATTTTATTCTGATATTTCTGTTTTCAATTTTACAGTGATAACATTATAATGAGCATTCTTGTTCATAAATGATTGCACAATATCTATGATTAATACTTTGTAATATTTTTCTATAAATTAAATTTGTGAGTTAAAGAGCATATCTACTTGTTTCTAATCTAGATCACCAAATTATCCCCTGTAAGAAGCAAGCTAACTGTACTCTTCCAACACTATCTCACATCTGACAAAATTTGGTAAAGTTCAATTTAAAAGTTATTTTGTAAGTTTGATAGTCTTAATGATGGACTCATGATACAACTAGGGATACTCTGATTATACTTGATGATAATTATAATGATGAGGTAGCTGCTACTTCAGAAGTCAGAAATAAATTGAGAATTCAGAAGAGGGAAATAGCCCTGCAAAAACAGGAGGAAATTCTACATGAGTAAATACAAGATAGAATCTAGAGAGACTAAAAGACAGTCCAGACAGAAACTAGGACACAAATGATCAACATGCATGGGCTGCATAGCAAGATGGGCTTATTTCTGATAATTTCTAACTTGGTATCTCTATTATTTAAAAGAGAATAAAGATAATAGCAGCTTTGTGTGATGAATTGAACTTTGTCTGCCAAAAACATGTACTGAAATTAAATTCTGACCATATGTTGCCAGGATTCAATCATGTGATTTAATCAGTAGGCCTTGGCACAGCAGGTTACCTTCCATGATGTAATCATCTTCCATATGCAATCTAGCGTAGTATAATCAATCAGTCAATTGAGCTCATACCAGGTAGGATGTAGTAAAAATGCTTCAAATCACTTCTGAGTTATAAAAACAGCAGAAAGAACACAGACGTGTACACGGGAGAAGGTTTGTCTACAAGCAATGGAACAAAGGAACTTGTAGGGCTATCCACAAGAAGAAATTGACAGGATGGAGACTCAATTAGGATTTTTATTGTCTAGAGCTATGAGGAAATTGTTCTTTACTTCTCAATCAATGGAAAGTAAAGACTCTTCCCCTTTTCTTTCTTTCCTTTCACTCTTTTTGCATCAAATCTATGCTGTACTTCTAATGTGTGAACTGTAATAAGTGTAAGGAATATAAAGGATAATAGGACCATCCCTAAGGAATTCACAACCTTGCCACAGAAACAGATATACAAACAGAAATTAATTACAAAGTAATTAAAATAAAGGCATCTGTAATTCATAGGCACAGCAGTTGATATGTATTCATGCATTTATTATGATGTATATGTATGATACCCAGTATTTTGCAAAAGGTCTTCAAACACTTTAAGGCACAGTATGTGTGAATGTTATTAAATAAATTCTACTTATAAAAAAGTAACTATAAAAAGTCAAACTTACCTTTCTTCCTCTACCTATAAAAAGAAAAAAATAAATATGTTATTTTATGGAGTAATGGTTACTGAGACTCAGCTAAATATTTATTTTAAATGATGAGATTCTTGTGGAGTTAAAATTTGACGGATTTCCTGACTACCAGTAGAAAGAACTACTAAGTTGCTTTTGACTGCTATTTCCATAAGAGTCAAAACAGTACATCCCTTTGGAAAACTCTGACCTCTGAATATTCTTCACAATACAGCACTGAAAATTTAGTAAAGGAACAACAGAAGAGAAAATAGATAAATGAGAACTACGAAGAATCAAACACTTTTGCTCATCCAAAAGCTCTATCAATAGAATTAAAAGGCCACCTACAGAATGGAAAAAATACTTGGCAATTATATGTCAGACCAATACCTGATCTCCATAATCTATACTACAAAATATCATTAAGAAAAAGATAAGTCATCCAATTAAGCAATGGGCAAAGGAGATGGACAGACACTTCTCTGAAGGGGAGATCCAGGCAGCCAAAAAGCACATGCAGACATGATCACTATCATTAGCTACTAAAGAAAGTCAAATCTAAACTACAATGAGATACCATCTCACCCCAACAAGGTTGGCCATGATCCAGAAAATGCAAAACAACAAATGCTGGAGAGGTTATGGAGAGATTGGAAGTCTCCTACATTGTTGGTGGGATTGCAAAATGGTGCGACCTCTTTGAAAAGCAATCTGGTGCTTCCTTAAAAAGCTGGATCTAGATACACCATTTGACCCAGTAATTCCACTGCTTGGAATACATCCTACAGAATCCAGGCCATTCATACCAACTGATATATACACACAAATGTTTATCACAGCACAGTCCACAAGAGCAAAAAGATGGAATTAACCCAGATGCTCAACAACAGAGGAATGGATAGATAAACTATGGTGTATGTACTCAATGGAACACTATGCAATGATAAAGAATAATGATGATTTTAGGAAACATCTCATAACCTGGTTTCAACTGGAGGACATTACGCTGAGTGAAAGCAGTCAGCAACACAGGGACAAATGTATGTGATCCCTACAATAAGAACTTAAAAATAAACTCACGCATAGAAGAAAAGACTCTTTGATGGCTACAAGGGGGAGGGGGAGGGAGGACAAGGAGGGGAGGGTTTAGATTAGATAGTTTATAGAAATTTAGTTAGGTGAAATCGGTGACAGTACACATTAGAAAGAAGATCAATATTCATTGGATTTCAACATAACAGGATTACTTCTCCCATCTTAAGCCAATATCACAAAGACAGAGTAGCTGGGCAGGGGGCCAGGAACCATGTTCTTAGGGGAAACAGAGGCCAACTGGCACAACTAGCATTATGCTAAGAGAGCTTTATGTATCTGACATTGGTGAGTGGCATCAGGGGTCTTAAAAGCTGCTAAGCTGCCATCCGAGGGTACAGCAAATGGTCCAAACTCAGCAGGAACGGATGACCATCAAGGACCAACACGACATGGGGGGATGAGATCCCAGAGGACAGAGAGCCCCACATGAGCGGATGATTACAGCAACTGGTGACCGGAGGAATTGGATGGTGCCCGGCCACCACCAGTGATAGCCAAGATGGAGCTCACATAGCTGAGTCTCACTGGCAACACAAGTATAAAAAGGGGTGCACCCTGAGATCTCCACTAAAAGACCATAACTGATGATCTAGGGGCCTCGAGGTGTCCCTGGGAGCATGGTTCCTGGCCCTGATGCTGCCCCTATCCATAAATCATAATGGAGGTCAACTCTCCAGACAGGAATGGATTGGACTTGGTAACACAGAGTGACTATATCATGTGTGCACTTTATGGTTCTATGCATCCATAGGATGTTGTCCTGCTGATCTCTTACTGGAGGTGGTGGAGTGGGTGGAGAGGAGGGGATAGGAGATTGTTGAGAGGATAAAACATGTATGGAGTGGAGAGGAAGAGTGTGCTGTCACTGGGCAAGGAGAGCACTGCATATAGGTGGGCATGCAAATTTATATGGGAATGTACATTTTCACTCAATCGTAATAAAAAAAGAAAATTTAGTAAATGATAAAATCAGTTATTAAAAATATACTGATTTATCTTCAGTTAGTATTTCTGTGTTATTTTTGTTTCTTCTGCTTTTTCAGTAGGATATTTGTTCACATACTTCAAAAACCAAAATTTGTTGAAGGTATACAATTATACACTGGGAAATCTTTACTCTCTGCCTCCTTCCCCCTATTTCCTGTATTTCACCCTCAAAGAAAGTCATCATTACTGGTTTCTTGTCTATTGTTCTCAAGTTTCTTCTTAGATAACACATTTAAGGAATTGGATCAATTCCAACTCATGATAACCTCTTGTGTTATTACAAAGCAGAATTTCTCCACAGGATTTTCTTGGTATACACTGAAATATTGGCATCTGTATTTCAAATCATCAACCTTTAGGTTAGTAGCCTACAGCAAACTACTTGTAATGCCCAAGAATTTTCCTACCTACATTAATAGTATGTCTCATTCATTGGCCATTGTAATAGATGGTGCTGTTGTACTAAATTATATTAGACATAATTATTCTTTTCCCAAGGACAAAGTTGACACCAGAAAAGATAAAGTATTTTCTAAGTCCATTAATGCTCAGACAGACATTAATGGACTTAGAAAATTAATAAATATCTGGAAGACATTCACCATGGATATGGTAACAACAACAATCTTAAACACTACTGAGAACTCTCAAATTAGACATGACCACTTAAAATTCAGCCAAAAAATTTCTTCGAATTTTAGACAAAAGAGGGGAGGGAATCATTAATCCCCAAAACCACTCAGTAGTAGCTTGATCTCTCTCATGTGTTGCTTAACCCTGACAGCTAAACACTGCAGCTGTAAAAACGAATCATTGAATCAACCTGGCTGAGTTGGTCCTAAGGACTCTTACCAAAATTGGTGTTACTATTGCCAGTTGTATGTGGGCAGACAGGACAGCATTCCCCAGAAGGTGTGATAGGGTCGGCACAGTCAAGAACTTCTTGGCACTGTATCTTGTCGCAAAGAATAGCTCCGTTGTCACAGACACATATCTGGCAAGGGGCAGGCTTCCAAATGTCCCTGTTTAAGTACATCTGGCCATTCTGAGTGCAGGCAATCTCTTCATCATAACCATCTAGAATAAAAAGAAAAAGGAAAAATACGAGAGGTTAGGAAACTTCTGAAATTTTGGAATTTGGAGGATACAGTAATTTAAGGATGAACCATCTTGTGTTGTTGTTAGAAGCCGTCCAGTCAACTCCAACTCACAGTGACCCTACGAACAACAGAAAAAAACCCTGCCTGGTCCTGCATCCTGCTCACAGTCATTGCTAGGTCTGAGTCCATGTTAAAGCCTCTGTGTCAATCCACCTCACTGATAATCTTCCTCTTTTTCACTGACCCTACCATCCGAAGTATAATGCACTTCTTCAGGGACTGTACCCTCCTGATAACATGTCCAAAGAATGTGAGGAGGTGTCTTGCCATTCTTGCTTCTAAGGAGCATTCTGGCTATGCTTTTCCAGGACAGATTTGTTCATTCTTCTAAAGGTCCACAGTATATTTAATATTCTTTGCCAGTGCCATAATTTAAAGGCCCCAGCTCTTCATCAGTCTTCCTTATTCATTGTTCAGTTTTAACATGTACGTGAAGTGATTGAAAATACTATGGTTTGAGTCAGGTGCACTTTAGACCTTGTATGTCAGACTCAACTTGTGAGTTCTCAGAAATACTAGGTTAAGCAGTAACCTCACAAGGAGACAGCACAGATGAAATTACTTAATTTATATTTACATGTAACCAACCAGTTGGCATATAATTGATATCAACTCATATTGAGCCACGTGTGTCAGAGCAGAACTATGCTCTCTAGGGTTTCCACTGACTGGTATTTCATCAGTGGATCACCAGGCCTTTCTTCCGAAATATCTCTGATGGAGTCAAACCTCTAACCTTTCCATTAGCAGCCTAGCCTGTTGATCATTTGCACCACACTGGGACTCTATTTACATATAAAGCAATCTGTAACTTCCATGAAATAATTATAATATTTACATCTCAGTATGGTAGGGGCAACCCTGGTGGTGTAGTAGTTAAGTGCTATATCTGCTAAACAAAAAGTTGGCCGTTCAAATTTACTAGGCACTTCTTGGAAAATCTATGAGACAGTTCTACTCCTTCCTATAAGGTTACTACGAGTCAGAATTGATTCGATGGCAGTGGATTTGGGTTTTTTTAGTTAGCACGATAGGGTGAAAAAGTGAACCAAAATAGGTAGAGTTAATCAGAGACTTCTTCCCATAAGAAGGCATGTATGATCAAAAGTAGGAAGGATTAGTAAGGAGAAATGCAAATAGGGCTTTTGAAAACAAGGAGAAAAAGAAAGACAGATCAAAAGAGAACACATACTTTTGGTGTCTGGGTAAACCTATCATAACTTTCAACTCACAATGAACATGTAAACTTTGAAACAAGAGGATGTATTCATGTACCACAGAGAAAGACTTTTAGAAATATTTTAAAAATAAAGTAAGAAAGACTAACAATGTCCCAGTAACAGAAGGGGTCTCCTCTACAACTAAAAGTGCCTACTAAACTGTACTGGAAATGCAAAACTGCATAACGGGTTACTTACTTTTCCACCAAAATTAAGTGATTCTGTGGCCAAAATAATATAGTAAGTTGCTAATTAATATTTGAAAAATGTCCTTTTGTATTTAGAGAAAATATGAAGGAAGACTACAAGAAATATACACACACATTAACATACAGTAACAACTCTATTACTCCTTTATTATAATTGAAACACATACATATTTCATCTCATGATTTTAATGAAAGAGAACGGTATACTATCTCAAAATGTAATCTGGATCTTATTAAAACCGAAGCTAAAACCCACTTCCATCTAGTCAGTTCTAACTCATAGCAATCCCATAAGGTTTCCAAGTCTGTAAATCTCTACAGAAGCCAGCTGTCACATCCTTCTGCAGAGCAGCTGGGGATTTCCAACTTCCAACCTTTCAGCTAGCAAGTCACTGTTTTAATCACTGCGCACCAGGGCTCATGGGTCATACTACCAAAACCCAAAACCAAACCCAGTGCTGTTGAGTTGATTCTGACTCACAGAGACCCCACAGGACAGAGTAGAACTATCCCATAGAGTTTCCAAGGAGCACCTGGCAGATTTGAACTGTTGATCTTTTGGTTAGCAGACATAGCACTGAAACCACTACACCACCAAGTCATACTAAACCCACCCACCCCCCCAAAAAACTGCACCCAGTGCTGTCAAGTAGATGCTGACTCATAATTACCCTATAGGACAGAGTACACCTGCTCCATAGAGTTTCCAAGGAGAACCTGGCAGATTTGAACTGACAGCCTTTTAGTTAGCAGCCATAGCATTTACCCACTATGCCATCAGGGTTCCCCAGGTCATACCAGCATGTTTAAATCCCTCAGGAACTTTCCAACTACTTAAACCCAAACTTCTAATAAGGCCTAACAGTGCTGCGTGATCTGCATTTTCCTAACAATCCAAATGTAATGTCAGCCTCTCCTCACTCGCTATCCTCAGGCCACACTAATCTTTCTGTTATTTGAAAAGACAAAACATCCTAGCTCCCCCAGGCCTTGCACAACTTCCGCCCTTTGCCTAGGACTGCTTTTTCCTCCCTCACCCCAGCCTCTCATGGCTTGCTGTAAGGATCACTTGCTTGCTTGATGGATCACTTGTCACTTCTCCCCAAACTTCTCTGACTATCTATATAGACTTTTTTTACCCAGTTGATATGCTTTGTTCAACACTTGGAAGAATTCATTGACTGACTTTGTATTGCATACAAGACACCTGAACAGTTTCTAAATTGTGAGCTGGTAAGCAAAAATTGCTGCCCTCATGGAACTTAAAACAATTCATACTAATTTATTTACTTTTACTTGCTAATTTCATATTGCCTGTATCAGACAGTAAACTCCACAAAAACAGAAATTAGATATGCCTTGATTACCATTTATCTTTCTAATTCTTGATGCTATGACTTACATAAAGCTGATGTTTTGTAAATACTTGCTGAATGGATGGATACAAACTAATGTATGAATTAATAAGTCTACATTATGCTTCACCAGCTTAACTGCACAAACTTTAATTTTGCACTTTACAAAAATAAAACCAAACATATAAAGACTGCATTTGCAAGCAGTTGGTGGAGAAGATTATCATTTGCTATATTTTACAAATATAAAGCAGAAAAACAAAAACTATTGCTGCTAAGTTGATTCCATCTCACAGCGACTTGTTAAGACTCTGTAGAACTGCCTCCTAGGTTTTTCAGTGAGCAGCTGGTGGGTTCATGCTGCCAACCTTTTGATTAGCAGGCAAGGCCTTAACCACTGCACCACCAAGGCTCCTCTTACAAAAATAGTCAGGCAATAATGCATAACCACAATTGAAATGATTTCAGTTAGAGTAAAGATTTTTCCTGAGACTCTCATCTTCCTAGCTTACAAAGTTCTTCCTCAGTAGCATTTTTCTTACTGCTGTCTTGTATCTATTATGGATGACTCTTCCTTACACATTCAGTCTTTCATCACAGAAGTTTGGCAAATGGAAAATTGCTTTCAGAGCATGTCATCACATCCTCATGATTTCTTGTGTTTTTTTATAAGAAAGATCACAAAGTTTCTAATCTATTTTATCATCCCTAAAAGACTTTTCTCATATAATACATAGGTAATCAGCAAAACGGTAGTGGCTCTTTGTACACAGTACTATTAAAGGCATTTTAAACCAAGGATACAGTTAGACTCCTGTTTTATGATGCTTTGAGCAATTTTTTTAATAAAGAAATTTGTATATCAAATAACCAGAATGACTTTTTAAGTGAAATTCATTTTGAAATGTTGTTCCATGGTGACCATTTCCTCAAAACACAACCTATATTGAAATAATTTACATCTATAAACCATTGACTAATCCATTAAGAAGATAATTCAGGATAACCTTGCTCACCAAACTCTCACAGTTGACAATGAGCTATACAATCACAAGCAGTCAATGGTATTTGCCACACATTCAATTAGCTTATTTCTCCCTTCTCATGCTGTTGAGAACAACAGCATTTACATGTATTTACCGAGGGTGAGATCCCCTGGTGGTGCAGTGGTTAAGAGCTTGGCTGTTAACAAAAGGTTGACAGTTCAAATCTACCAGCCACTCCTTGGAAACCCTACGGGGCAGTTCTCCTCTTTGCTATAGGGTCCCTATAAGTGAGAACCAACTTGACACCATCTAAAAACAACCACCAGTGGGTGTATATCTAGTACTGAATGCACAAAATATTAAAAGCCTATGTGCTCTGTTCTCAAAAACACATATTATCACTGGGGAGCTGACAAAAATATACCAATTAAACAATTAGCTAATTGGAAGCAGATAAAGAATATGGAAACAAAGACCAAAATGATGCAATAACATTGTAAGTTGAGTATCATTAAAATGCTTGGAAGACTCTTCAGGAGATGAATTACCCCGTTCTTTTTCAATCTTTCAGGGTGGGTATAAAACAAAACGTTTTCTCAGTCTCGTGTAAACTCACGGAAGATCTATTTCTTCCTGCAAGTTTAAGACAGCATGACCTCAACCCAAGCAGTAAAGAAGTGGGTCATGGCATCTCTTTCTGAAAATGACAATGTTAAAAGTTAGTATTATACTCTGTGTCAACACTAGTTCCTCTCCCCTGGGAATTTATAATTAAATTGAAGATGATGTGGAAAGTTAGCTGGAATGTTTTTTAAATGGCAAGGAGAGGAAAAACCACACTGACTGCTAAACTCTGTCTTTTCTTCACCCACACAAGAATCCGTACACATCAGAGAGGCACAAAAACTCAGTGAACTCTCATCACCCGTGTCTGAATGAAAGACACATACAAAGAAACAGTAGGTGGAAAACATAGGGTGCCCCGCAGCTCTAGTGTTTCTACGTGGTGCTTGTGCACCTTACGATTAGGTGGTCCCTTCTCTTTTCTACATAGAAACATTCACTTCAATGAAAAGTAAAAGAGAAAGCAAAATTGCAGCCAATTTGCTGAAAAAATTCACAGTAAAGTTGTCATGACATACTAGTTACCTTATGAATGTCGATGTATTTAAAAAAAAAAAAAAAGAATTTTCAAGGGACAGTCTGACAGATTCAGCTCCATCCAGATTGCCTACCCAAACTATAAAGCTAACCCAAGTCAACATCAATCTTGATGTAAAGCGTAGAGCTTAAAAAATTATTGTTCTTAAATTGCTTACTTCAGTGAACAATTTTTATAAAATTTGAATGAGAACTCCAAAACAGGAACACTGTGGCACTTCTATTTCTGCTATTTATATTTCTGTCACCTTCATAATGTTGAGGAGAGTTGCTGGAAATCTCATGGTCTTGTCACCATTCTGTAATCTGGGATGGTGCTGTAACTTCCCAAATTTTTATTCCAAGCTAAGAGATTCTTTTCCCCTTACCAAATGTTCCGACAAAGTGAACCAAGCCACTGTGAAGTCACTACCACAAACATCCAGACACTGACAGCTATGAGAGTAGAGAGATAATGTATCTGACCACATTTTAATCTGGGACTGACTCACTTGTGCTGTGTTTCTCATTTATCCTTATAGATTTGTCTTCTCAGAATTCAGTTCTTAATCACTAGATGGCAGACCAAATCCACCACCTTATTGTGAAAGTCAGTTGGAACCAAAGTTATCACAACTGCTGCTTACCAGTTACAGGTCACTCCCCAGGTCTATAACCTTTTATATAATCATATTTGCGCAAAAAAGTTTCCATTGAAAGAGTCATTTGAAGTCTTTTCATTGTCCAGAGAAATGTGATTCTATTTTGTAGTAAATTATTGGGGCTGCCCATAAGCCTTGAAAAGCGTGTGAGATAAGAGTCTGTAAGACTGCGGTTGACGTTCTCTAGACATTAACCCCAGCTCTCCCTTGACAAAATAAAGTAGATGCTCACGTGTTACAAAAATTTTTAATCTGTTTAATCAGAAAAATGTTTGTTCAGAACATTGTCTCCCATGTACTGTGAACTCTGGGAGCTGGAACCATGTTCTACTCTTGGTGTTCTTCACACTTAACGTCAAATAATCGGTCCTTGGTAAATATGTTGGCTACATGGATGAACACATAGATGAATGAAGAAAAGAAGAAAATAGTTCCTATTTGTGTCTATTAAGCAGATAGCATAGGTAACTCTCTTTACTCCTCTCCTAAACTTCCCAGACAGGGTGTACACATAGCACACTTAGTTTGAATGAGAAGTGAGTCTCTTGGTTGTATTCTGACTTCCAGACTTCTGTGCAGCCAGAAAAGGAGACTATGCCAGTCACAGCAGCCTGTATTTTCAAAGAACTTTCAGAAAGCTACAGCAGCCCTTCAACCTTCCTGACCCAGTTGGCCTCAGTCCCTTCTAGAGTACTATTATTATGATTTAAAGTTTCTTGGACTGTAAAAGTCTTTGAGGACTAGAATCATGAGCACTGTCAACTGGTGCCCTCATGAAATGAGCAGAGAATGCCTTATAGGACAACCTGTTGCCATCAATTCAATTCTCACTCATAGCAACCCTATAACACAGAGTAGAACTTCCCCCTAGGGAAGTTTTTGATTAGCAGCCAAGCTCTTAACCACAAAGCCACAAAGGCTCCCTCGTAGGACAAAGTAGGTGGAAAAGGAGCATGTGTTTCTCTGGACCATAGACGTACCCTTCGGCAGTGAACAACCTCACCCAACCAGCTCAGTTAGGTTCCAGAGATCTTCCTAGGAAAATCACTTCTTCCCTCTGTTCTCAGTCACTGCTGACATCATAAGGAAAACAAAGAGGGCAAGGGAGAGTATCTGTTTGTCTTTTAATCCCTCTTCAGTAAAGGCCAACAATTCCACTTTCGTAATTCTCTTCCCTTGAATTACCAAAGTTCTAAAAGTTAGATATTTAAGAAGCCGTCAGGTATGGAAGGACGTTTTTTATGTACTTTGACAAATTTTTTCTACCAAAGCCTCAAGGGCTGAGACAATGGGTTGTGAATGGGTAAAACAAGGCCTGTCGGGCTTTTCATGTTATGCTCCCCGCTCTGCCACCGTCTTTCACTTTCTAATGAGTCCTCCACATTTAAATAAATCTTTTAGGATGGTTATGGAAAATTCATGCTTTTTTGTGCTCTCCTCTCCTCTATTTTATCAACTAAATAGCAGTAGACATTTAACAATTATTTGAGCCAACTTAAACTTCTATTCCACTAAGGACAATCATATTTTATAATCTTAAAGCTATAAAAATGATTCACCTTTGAGATTTACTTTGAAATTTGAGAAAGTGAAAATAAGAAAATTCACACACAGATTTTCAGAGAAGCACACAAATTAAACTGCGAAGGTGGTTAGTTTCTCCACTGCAAGTATAAAATGTTTCTCAATCTCAGATACAAAGGTTTTCAGTTAACTAGTAAAACTGATGTTTCTACTTTACTTAAAATGGAAAAATGAAAAAGGAAAAGCTCTCATATTAGTTACTGCTTAAGTTTCTTCCCATGTATCATTGGAAAATCAAAATGATTGTGGCCAAAACATGAAATTAAAACTACATGCTATCCACATGCAATTCTAGTCTACAGTTTTCTCTGGAAAGTGAACTTTCAGTCTGCTAAGGTATTTGACTTTTTTTTCCTTCTCCAAACACATGGCTCAAATACTGAATAGCTATGGAAACACCATAAAGAAAACTTGGTTTGTCGTACATTCTATATGCTAGAAATTTAAGTAATGAATTCTATAGCAATCCCTAGTTCTATTCTCAAATACTAATCCTCAATGAATAAATAAAAATTGCAAATTAACCCTTGATACACACACTGGTAATCTCTCACTATCCCAACCTTTGCTTTTTTCTTGTCACTACAGTACTTATCACTTTCTAACCTAGTATGTACATTTTTTATTTTGTTTATTATGTCTCCATGATGGAATTGTAAGTCTATTTTTAAAAATACATATATATATATATTGCGATCAAGTCAGTTCCAACTCACAATCACAGTCTGTCATGACAGAGTAGAATTGCTCCCCGCCCCCCGGGTGTCCAAGGAGCCACTGATAGATTCCAATTGTAGACCTCTTGGCTAGAAGCTGCAGCTTTAATCACTAAGCCACGAGGGCTTCCAGTGCTTTCATACTGAAGTCTTAATTTCTTACTGGAAACAATGGTGGGATAGTCGTTAAGCGCTACATGTGCTAACCAAAATGTTAGCACTTGGAATCCAACAGGTCCTCCTTGGAAACTCTAAGAGGAGGTTCTTCTCTTTCCTATAGAGTCGCTATGAGTCAGAGTCGACTCAGTGGCTGTGGGTATATTTAACCCAAACCTGTTGCTGTCAATTCTACCTCATATTGACCCTACAAGACAGTACTCAGTTGAACTGCACCATAGTGTTTCCACGGAGTGGCTGGTGGATTCAAGGTGTACACTTACTAAGAGACCTGAAATAGTATTCAGCTTGAGTTCTGACTCTCCTAGATTTAGTTTACACATATTTTATAACTATTAAAATTTAGAAGAAGGCCTGTCCTATAAGATCAACAGGATTACCATGAGTTGGAACCAGCAACTGTAAAACTTACAAGGTGGTTTCACTGAAAAACAAAAAAAGAAATTTCATTTTTCTCTTCTTCCTGGCATTCTATACTAATTCTAAATCAGTTTACAGACTCTTTAAAAATAAGGCTATAATTATCATTTCAAAACCTGAATCCATTTTTTTATCTTCAAAACAGTTTATCTTCTGTAATGTGACTCTTCTGAATTCATAATTACATAGAAGCCGCTTTATTCATTGCAGTTTTAAGTTGAAGCCTCAGTGTGCACTGCTTCTCAAACCAGGCCACGACCATGGCCCACTCTGGAGGGAGAACAATGAGCCGCTGCTTTCTGCTAGGAAATTGTATTAATAACTTCTAGATGCATGGCAAAGCTATTTATTGAAAAATTTCTGTGCTTGTAGTGGGAACAAAAGACAAGCAGAGGAAAAGAAGGAGTAGCCAGAGGAGAGAGAAGAGAAGGAGGAAGAATAACAACCTAGACGATCATTTTCTCCTCACATACGACTTCACCACATCCAGGAGAATTTGCAAGTTTCTTTAACAAAAGACACAATTAAACCAGAGAAATTTCCTTGTCCTATGGTGGTATGGGAATTCTAGTAGCATAGTAGGTTAAGTGCTATGCTAACCAAAAGGTCAGCTGTTCAAATTTGCCAGGTGCTCCTTGGAAACTCTATGGAGCAGTTCTATTCTGCCCTATAGAGTCACTATGAGTCAGAACTGACTCCATGGCACTGGGTTTTGGGTTTTATGGTTGTATAGATAAAAAAAAAAACATGGAATACAAGATTTTGACCTGCAAATCCATGTGTTTCTGAGAAGTTATTTTTCCTAAAAGGTAAATGAATGGAGCCAAACTGTAACATCCTCATGATGAGGAAATATATATATGAACATAAACAAACTTTACTGAGAGTTCAAAAACTAAAAATTATTACTAATCATTTGATAATATTTCCTTTTCTGGTTTTGATTAAACTTTGAGTTTTACCATTATTGATGAAATCATACTTCAATTTTTAAAAATATTGTGACTATGGAGGAAATACCTGTTAAGGAGAAACAATATGTTGTCATTTTCTTTAAATATATGTGAGAATCCTTAGAGTTTTCAAAAACTTTTTAATTGTTTATCTAAATCCTCTAAAAAACAAAAAACCCACACCCAGTGCCATCGAGTCAATTCTGACTCACAGCCACCCTATAGGACAGAGTAGAGTTTCTAAGGAGTGACTGGTGGATTTGAACTGCCAACTTTTTGGCTAGCAGCCGTAGCACTTAACCACTGTGCCATCAAAGTATCCAGTCCGCAGTTAGCAAATACTTATTTTGTTGGTGGTACAGTGGTTAAAAGCTCAACTGCTAAGCAGAAGGTTGGTAGTACAAATCCATCATTAAACCTACTGTTGTTTAGTTGAGTCTGAATCTTAGTGACCCTATAGGACAGAGTAGAACTGCTCCATAGAGTTTCCAATGAGCACCTGGAGGATCTGAACTGTCAACATTTTAGTTAGCTGATCTCTGTTTCTCTACTTATTAATATATAGAAAAAGAAAAATACAACTCTTTAAGCCAGCCAGCCTTGCCTTAGACTTCTGCTAAAGGTCAGCCACAATAAATGAGCCAATCTGGCATGGGTGTCCTGATTAATCCATTTAGTCAGTATTTATTTATCCAGCAAAATTTATCTAAGAGTGTGCTACAAGGGCACACTTTGAGTAAGGTAATAAGACATTTGGTGTTGTGCATGCCTGCCAAAACAATCAAACTACACAGAAGCTTCAAACGGCAATGAATTTTTTTATGAGAAAAAAATAATTCTGCATACAAGTGCATTTCAGTAATGCACTCAAAAGAAAAAAAAATATGCATTTAAATGTCATTAATCCAATCTTATTTTCCCATTAATCTGTGTATGAGCATTGGACTTTTTTAATTACTTATCCTTATCCTGAAAGTCTTCTTCTGTATTTTGAAAGGTTTTTACCTAATGCTTTTCTGTTTTATTGATTCCAACTAATTCATGAGAACATCAGTTTTGTAATTCCTATGAACCAAAACAAAACTGCCTTTGACCGTGGGGGGTGGGGGGGCATAAAGAAACAGTTATATTTATAAAAGCAGTCTCTAAACAAGTTAAGAAGTAAAAGAACTCCAAATGATGTTCAATTGCCTTAAGAGTAAATCTCTATCTTACCTTTTAATGTCATGTTTGGTAATTAAATGTATTTCAAACTCTAAAGCAGTAGAACATGTCCTGAGCATATGGTAGAGAGAGAGAGAGAGAGGGAAGCATATCATCCTATGAACAATTATGGTGTAGCAGCCAGTTCTGAGATTCCCAGCATGGGTCTTAAGACTCCTAACATATTATAATCTTCCAAATTTTTTGGCGTTAAGAAGACTCTCTAATTATAAAACAAGTGCATTTACTATTGAAGCAAACATCAAAATCACTACGCATTTTGATAATATACCGTATCAGCAAATAGTTACTATCTACTTGCTATTTTGACAAGTACTGAAAATACAGAGATAGCATGTTGAATCTCTCCCTTTTAAGAAGTTTACAGACCTGTAAGCAAAACAGTTCAGTAAATAGATGATTACAACACAGTAACTTCAGTGTAATATTTGAGATAAATTCAAATAGCTGTGAATCAGCTTGACGGCAGTGGGTTTCCTTTTTGTGTGTGCGTGGGAATCCTTAGAGAAGCGTTTGGCCCAGGCAAGAGGTCAGACCAGTTGTGATTCAAGTTTTGTAATTTCCTGTCTTTACTGTTTTTCTTTTATTAAAAGAGAAAATTGTCGTCCAAAGTGGTTTCTTACAGAATTTCACTTCCACACTGCATTGTTGCTCCTGGCTCCTTGGTGATAAGTGGCAATGATACTCTCTTTGCTAGCTCATCTGGAGGGGTCTGAAAGATCACGTCCCTTACTTCCATTCATCGCTTCATGTTGTAGTTCTTTAGGAACAACGGCACTCTTGTTGCTAACTCTAGAAGCTTCCAGAAGCTTCCACAAGCTTCCACAAGCGGGCGCCTTGGCAGGGAGCGAGGGTGTGGCGTACCAGTCCAGAAACCAGCAGGGGTGCGGAGCAACGCAAGGAGGAGTCCACTGTCAGCAGCTGCAAACTCTGGCAACACTGGGATGAACTGTCAATAGCTTTCTCCCGGTCCATTTCTACAGACATTTGATTGAAGTGCCATTTTCCAAATTTAGATACAGAATTCTAGGGTTTTCTTACATGGCACTTTAGGAAGTCAAGAAGTAGTTGTATAATACCTACTTTGAAAGACGCTGAGGTTCATTCATGGACGCTAGATTACAATTTAGAACACTGTTCAATTAGATATCAAACACATGCACTAAACATTTGGTTATATTTCATACTTAGCAGATTCCCTCATACTTATTTTCATAGATTATTTAATATTTTTCAAGAGTCTACTTCAGCGTTGACACATTCCATGCCTGGAGTGATATAAGATGCTCCAAAAGAGCTTTTAGAACGGTAAAGAAGAAAATAAAAGGACGTTTACAAAACCAGGCTTTTGGTAAATATTTACTGAGGACTTTATAAATGTAAAGTATCTTCTATCAGCTATTGCTAAAATGACCACAGCTAGTCAAGACAGCAAGAAAAGCTTATTGTAAGATACTGGGTTTGAGGGATTATGTACAAGAAATATGAAAAGATGAGATACTTACAAATTGAAATTGTCTGAAGATGGGTGAGTAAAAGTAGGTTATAAAGCAGACCTTAAAAATGTCAAACATTGAAATAATGGATTCATGAAAGACTGCTTGAGATGGAAGCAAGTGATCACTTAAAAAGGCATGGAGAAGACAAAGAGGTTTTGTATTTAGGATTAGGAGGAGACAATTCAATTTATAGGCAAGAGGTGATATGCTTTCTGGGTGAAAGTAATGCCTCTTCTAGGAAGGTTTCCATGGCTTGCCCACTCTTTTTTGTGTATCTTGATTTACTTTGTCCATAAACCTTTCAAAGTATTCTATTGCGTGTACTTACTCACATTCAAACTCTACTAGGCTATATATTTCTTGGTGGTGAAAAACATGTAGTTTTTCTTTATAGAATGAATTTGAAACACTGCCTGCCACATAGATAACTAGGAAATGCTTACTGAATAAATAAAAGAATAAATGGGAATATATCTGAGTAACTATCAAGAATATTAATGTAGCAATAAATTAAACATTAAAAGCACATGAGTGCAAAATCAAGGTAACTAGTTAAATATTGTACTACAGTAGTGGTTCTAGGAATTAAGAGAAAGTTGCAAATTCATGAAATGCAGATTACAACATATGCATGATTTGATATGTGTGTGATAAATAGTAGACATACTTTAAAAATAGTGTCATGGGTTGAATTGTGTCTTTCAAAAAATATGTATCAATTTTCCTGACCATGATTCCCATTATTGTGTGATTCTTCCCATGTGTTGTAAATCCAGCCTCTATGATGTTAATAAAGAGACAGCTGCATTTGTGTTAGTGAAAAAAAAAAAAAAAAAAAACACTGCTGTCAAGCCCAACTCACAGTGACCCTATAGAATGGAACAGAACTACTCCATAGAATTTCCAAGAAGCGCCTGGCAGATTTGAACTACTGACGTTCTCCAGCACCTAACCACTAAGCCATCTGAGCTTCCATGTTTTGGAGAGGCTGACTCAGTTTACAAGCTTGTATTACGTCTTAAAGCAATCTCTTGGGAGATAAAAGGAAAGAGAACCAGGCTGAGAGTTAGAGACCTCATACCACCAAGAAAGTAGCTCCAGGAGCAAACTTTTGGACTGTTTATTTACAGAGAAGAGCAAAAGGTGGACATAAAAACTTTTAATGCCCAATGCTACATGTGTATTTTAAGTAAGTGACAGTAATAAGTTGACTAGCAAAAAGCAAGAGGGGTTGGATTGTTTGAGAGAAAGAAAAAAAAAAAGTGAAACACTCTATGTCAGTTGATTCCAACTCCTAGCAACCCTACAAGACAAAGGAGAACTGCCCCATAGAGTGTCCAAGGAGCACCTGGCAGAATCAAACTGCCGACCTTTGGTTAGCAGACATAGCACCTAACCACTATGTCATGAGGGTTTCCTACATCGATAGCTGCTATTTATTGTGTTCTATATTCTAAAGAGCTTAAACAAATGTAATACTAAATGCCTTATGAAAAAAATATATTTAATCTTTACAATAACTCTGGTGAAGACTTGGAGTCAAGTAAAACATAATTTACCTTAGAGCTTAGAAAAGAGAGAGGAACATGAGCCATTTTTAAAATGAGCTTGTTATCAAAGAGAAGCATACTGGGAACGTGAACCTCTTTTCTTTCTCTCCAGCTCCCGACTCTAAATGGTCACTATTTTATTTCCCAATGTTATGTCTATATGGCCACCAAATGTTATCGTCCTAATATCCGGTGAAATTTCCCCTAGCTTTTCTGAGGCTTCACAGGATATTGAGTGGGAAAACTATCTCCATGACATAAAAAAAAAAAAAGCCTTCAGGCATTTTGATGAGTACAGACTGTAAATGACTGAAAACCAACTATTACTTAGTTCCTTTTATAGACAAACTTATAAAGCACAGGAAATGAAATTTTTCCCCAGAAAATTGAGTGTATATTGTCTAACTGTGACTCCTCTCCTGGCAAGCAATGCATTTTAGACTATGTATGTTATTTAAACTAAATAGGTTATACAAAAAGACATTGTGAAAAAATTCAATCAAATTCAACATTTAAAAATACATTCTAACACAAAGCACCAATGACTTTTTAGGTTATCTTTTTCAAATCTACAGTTTCTTCCATTTTTCTGGTCTGAAACACAGTTTTCAAGAGCTTTTAATTGACTTTCTCTATTTAATGCTAAGAAATTTGAAATATAAACCTACTCAATGGAACAAGCTGTAATTTCAACTCTTCCCTCTGTTTAGTAACTATAAATTCAGTCACAATCAGATAGCCAGTGACGATAAGGATGAAAAAGAAAGAATGGAATAAATATGATTACTCATTTCATTGTGAAACAATGAAGAGTACATGTGATCTAGCAAAATGTATCTGAACTTGACCCATATGCATATTGAATTCATGGAAGATTTGGGGTAAATTTGGGTATTTTTATGGAGTTAATAGTATGGCATCATTTAAGACGTGTTTGATGGGACATTGTTGGTTAAATGTTAAGTACCAAGGCCGATGGAGTTTACTGTGGGCTCA
Source organism: Heterohyrax brucei (assembly GCA_028571685.1). NCBI lineage: Eukaryota > Metazoa > Chordata > Mammalia > Hyracoidea > Procaviidae > Heterohyrax > Heterohyrax brucei. Next base: position 96,988,553 of record CM053146.1, read on the forward strand.
ACCAAACTTGTCATAGATGGAACACATTATCAAGTGAGATGTGCTAGATATTTTAAAAAGAAACCAAAAATATGTCTCCAGATATAACAATAGACACACCCACTGGAGTTGCCAAGGAATATCTGTCTTGCCAAGCAGAACTGCAGACTTAAAGGCATTACTTCATGCTCAGTAAATGTTTACCAAGAAATTCTCGGGGAGTTAGACAGTTTAAAGTACAGACCAACTCATTCTCCACATCCACATTAAATTGGATATATAGCAATAGTCATATATTCAACATCATTCTACTTCCTCTCTTAAAATTAGAATAAGATTATTTGTCTCTATGGCCCAACAGGCTTTGGACTCCTTTAGCTCTACACTGAGTCAAGCATTGACTCAGAACTCACAGGAATATGAAAAATGCAATGATAAAAGTCTCTCTCAGCCATGGTGTTATGCTACTTTATGCTAGCACATCTATGATGAATGAAAAATTCCACTATTTATGGTTTTATAATAGTATCTGAATCTTACAAACCAAACCAAACCTACTGCAATCCAATTGATTCCTACTCATAGTGACCCTATAGGACAGAGTAGACCTGCTCCACAAAGCTTCCAAGGAGGGCCTGTCACATTTGAACTGCCAATCTTTTGGTTAGCAGACATAGCATTTAACTACTACGTCACCAGGGTTTCTGAATCTTACAAAGTGTGTATCATACAGGAACTAATCCAAAAAACCAAATCAGTGGCAGTCAAAGTCAGTTTTGATTTATGGTGACCCACATATGCTGCAGGTTAGAGCCGCATCCCACAGAGCTTTCAGGCCTGTGAACTGTTGGAAGCAGGTCACCAAGCCTCTCTTTCTTTCTTACATTTAGTTGGGACTAGTTTAGCTTAATAATCTTAAAAGTAGAAGAATTAAAATTACTAGCAAGAGAAAACAGCCAATAGGACAATAAGCTAATAAAATGTATATTATCTAAATGTCAGTATATAGGCATTCTTTAAAGTTTTAACTATTCGTGTCATGGGTAGGGACTATGGCAAATTTCCCTCAGTTATGAGTATTAATTTCCAGTTAATATTTATTAATGGAAAAATATTGTGGATATCTGAAAATATTTTGTTCTGTTTTAGCATAAAATATTGTGGCTATCTGAGAATATTTTGTTGTTTTAGCATTAAAAAAAAAAGGCATTTTTAATGCCAAACCACTTTTTATGCACTGATGACTTTTTAAATTATCTTTTTTAAGTCTACATTTTCTTTCATTTTTCTAAATTCGGAAACACATTTTTCAAAGCTTTTGTTTGTTTTTCTTTGTTTAGCAGTAAGAAATTTGAAAATTTCTAATACTCAGAAAACATCTATAAATTTTTATTTCTTTTAATGTTGCTAAAGCAGGATGGTTGGAAGAAAGTGATATATGTTGAGTGGGACATTCTGCAGAACTTCTTAAGAAAAAGGAAATCAGCTCTTTGGCAGCTGTACTAAAATGTCAGAAACTCCTAAAACTCAGGAGGAATGAGTTACATTTCTGAGTAAAGCATGCAAGTAAAATAATATAATTCAAATTGAATTTCCCTGACAGAGGGAGCATTATAATGAAAAATACATTCCAAACCAAGAATCTAATAAAGGCAATAGCAAAAATGACCACATTTAATAAAATGAAATATATTCATGAAGAAAACTGAGTACCACTGAGTGCTAAAAGAAAGAATAAATCAGTCTTAGAAGAAATACAATCAGAATATTCCTTATTCGTAAGAATGGCAAGACTTTGACTCTCTTACTTTGGACAAGCCATTAGAAAAGACCAGTTGCTAGACAAGGAAATCATATTTGGTAAACTAGAGGGCCGACGCAACGACACAATAACTGCAACAATGGACTCAAGCATACAGATAATCACAAAGAACACAGGGCCAAGCAAAGTCTCATTCTGTTATACACAGGATCACCATGAGTGGAAAGTCAACCGAGAATTGAGAAAGCAGTTGGTTTATTTAGGAGCTACATGTAATTCAATATGCTTAAAGGAAAGATGTGCAACCCATTTGTCACCTTGTCATACTGTGCTGGCTTGTGTGCTGCTGTGATGCCAGTAGCTAAGTAGCAGGTATTTTAAACACCAGCAAAGATACCCATGATGGACAGTTTTCATTGGAGTTTCCAGACTAAGACAGATGAGGAAGAAAGGCCTGGAAGACTTAGGAAACTGAAGGATTACGAAGCAAATTGGTCAAGGAAAGCCCTGTGGATCACAACAAAATATTGTCCAATATAGTGGTACAAGATGAGCCCCCTAGGTTGGAAGACAACGAAGAGCATGCTGGAAGCCAGGAGCGTGGTGTGGGATCTGGTAGTATTTCCTTCTCTTGTACATGGGGTGACCGTGAGGCTGAGTGATTCAACAGCCACTGACAGCAACAACAGAATAAAGACAAAGTGAGAGAATAGAGGAAGAAGAAAGGGAAACCGGGTGATAGAGAAAGACATAGGTTTGGAAGGTAGGGCAAGACTGCGTGCCTAAAACAAGAACACAGGTTTTGATTCCTATTTCCTTGGCTCTATCTGCAAGATAAATGGGACCCTGCCAACACAAAAGAATGAGGAGTTGAAAAAGAGAGGGCAAACTTGCAACTCAAATTAATAAGCCTTTCAGTCATGAAAGCGTAATCTAGTGATGAAAATGCTGGTGGTGTAGTGGTTAGGTACTATAGCTGCTAACCAAAAGGCTGGCAATTCAAACCCCCCAGGGACTCCTGGGAAACTCTATGGGCAGTTCTTCCCTGTCCTATAGGGTCACTATGAGTCAGAATTTACTTCAAGGCAATGAGTTTTTGGTTTGGAATCTAGTCATGGAAGTCTTAGCATGTAGTGGTTATGAGCAATAGCTGCTAACCAAAAGGTCAGCAGCTGGAATCCACCCAGGGCTCCTTGTGAACTCTATGGAGCAGTTCTACTCTGTCCTATAGGATTGCCATGAGCCAGAATTGAGTTAACAGCAGTGGATTGGGTTTGGTTTGGAACCCCTTCATTGATGTGGCCTGCTGACACAGTGGTTAAGAGTTTGGCTGCTCACCAAAAGGTCTGCAGTTCCAACCCACCAGCCACTCCTTGGAAATTCTGTGGAGCAGTCCCACTCTGTCTATATATAGTGTGTCACCATGAGTCAAAAGCAGCAAAGGTTTTGGTTTTCTTGGCAAATCATTGTGCAAACTCCTACAAGCCAAAGTGACAATGTACAGGGTGTGAAAAATGAGAACTCAAGGAAACCTCAGGTTTTTATTTTATTTTGATTTTTTAACCCTAATGCTAAAGATTACTTACTATATAAACTTTGGTAAATCATAAATTCTTTGATCATTAATTTTTCATCTGAAAAACAGGAATAACATATCCTCCCTCCCTCACTAGGCTGTTGTAAGAATCAAACAGACACAACAGTGTTTTGAGAAACCATTATTCAAACACCAACCATTATGTTTAGCACAAAGTTTCTCAGATTTCTCTTGCCTGCCTCTACTCCAATTTCTATGTATATCAATCACAATATTCACTACTGCCCTATCTGAAATAAAGGTCTATCAGAAGCTGGAGTAGAGCAAAGGAAGAAAGAGAAATTATACTTTATGTTCTACTGTCAGAAATCCACTCACTGGGCTATGACCACAGTGTAGGACACTTGCTTCTCCCACAAAACACTCTTAGATCAAGCATTTAATAGCAAGCCTCCTGGCCTTTCCACATAAATAACATCACAAAACAAAAGCATAATCAAGATATCAGGAAAAGGTGGTATGAATAAAGAGAAAAGATGAGTTCCATCAGGTAAGATAAAATTTTTTTGACTCTATCTTTAGTCAGGCTCCATTGATACCATAACACCTGAGTTACCTGCCCAAAGCAATACACCTGTCTTTAATCTAATTATAGCCTGAAAGTTGTCGAAGCCGATTATGTGGCATCCTGACAAAAGACTGTTTAAGCCAAGGCAGAATATTTTATGATTTCAGCTAATAATAACCCATACTTTGCTAGCTATGTTTTATAGAAGTAGAGGGCACAGAGCATGTGGGGTCTGGAGGCAAACCCCAGTGTCATCTTTTAGAGCCATTTAAAGCTTTAGGTTCTTCTTATGATCAGATATTTAAGATCTTTGCGTTCTTTCACATAAAGATTTCATCTAAGCCAGTCTCGTAAAAATTAAAGGTGTTTTATAACCTCAAATATTTATATTTCTCAGAGTGAAGTGAGTTTTCTTATTTTTCTGTTGCTGTTGCTGTTGTTTTTTAATTCAGCCTTGATAGTTGTCTTAAGCTGGTGCTTCTCAAATCTGGCCTTGCATCACAATTCAGAGAAATATTTAAAATACTGACTCCAAAACCCTGACTCTAGTGATTCTCCCTTTTTTTTGTTTCCACACTGGAAATCTGTATTTTTTTAAAGACTCCTCTAGTATTTTGATGCCAGATTTCAGAATAATTGCTCAAGTCCTCACAGTAAGCACATTCAGTGATTCCATCTAGATGGAAGACACTACAGGAAAATTATTGTTGCTTTGCTATAAACTTGCCCATTTGGGATCCTTTCCCTTTTTACATCCAATTCTTAGACAAGAATATATTTTCCACTTCTTCCTTATAAAAGCATAGATAAATCTAAACAATACTGTCCTTCATGGGAAAAGTTTCCACACTGAGCTATTATAAATCTGAAATCTCACTAGATTGCCCTTCATTTCAAGGTACAAACACTCTTAAATTATAATAGCTTTAATTGTAAGGATCCTTTAATATTTTAGTAATGAGTCTTCCTGAGAAAGGTTTTCATTTAGATCAGCACAGTGATTTAATATAAGAAGTTGCAAAAGCTCTCCCAGAATCCATTTATGCCTGTGTGGCCCTCTGATGAGTTTGTATCACCAGGTATAATTCACAGACCGCGACCCCCAAAAAAGAAGTCTCAACAAAACTCTTCAAGGGGAGAATTTAACAAGAAAATACACCAACTACCTTATAGAAAACAGATGGTTGGCGTCACTACAGCTGAAGGGCTGTCCGCTTGCCTTCATCCTGTTTTCTAGGCTTTTCTAAATTGGCAAGAAAAAAATTCCTTACATCTTACCAGAAGCGCAGCCTGTAAATGAGTTGCTTAGGAAATCTGAAAGCCCATATTTTAAATCTAAAATATGTAAAATGATTTAAGAATGGCTTCTTAGCTCCTTATATTTTGAAAGATGACTGAATCACTTCCTAATTTTACAGGCCTATGTAAGGAGAAAATGCTGTGGATCAAAGAATAGCTTTTATATCAATTAATTGTTTTTCTCTCAACTTTAAAACCATCTTCACCCTATGTCATGTATTGAATTGTGTCCCCCCAAAAACGTATGTGTTGATTTGACTTGGTTAGGTGTTCCAATATGGTGCTCTTCCAGGTGCTGTGAATCCTGCCTCTGTGAGACTGATGATGGAGAACGGGCAGCAGTTGTGTTGGTGAGGCAGGATGCAAACCACAGGCTGGTGAAATACAAGGGAGAGAAGTGAGCAAGGAAGTGGGGAACCTCATACCACCAAGAGGGAAGCACCAAGAGCAGATCACGTCCTCTGGACCCGAGGTTCCTGTGCTGAGGTGCTCTCACTGGATTTGGACTTATCCTACCGGACTATGATGAGTTCTCATATGGAATGGACTTGCAACTTGTTTGTGGATTTGCAGCTTACTGGACTGTGACAATAAAAGCTTTTCTTCATGAAACCTTCCACTTGTGGTATTTTCTGTTAGAGTAGTACCAGGTGACTAAGACACTCTATTATGTGCAAAAGCTAGTAGGTCAGATTTTCTTCTGGAAACTGTCCATTTAACTGTAAACTGGAGCCCTGGTTTTGCATTGGTTAAGCACACAGGTGCTGACCAAAAAACTGGCAGTTCTGTGGAGAAAAAGACCTGATGGTCTGCTTCCAAAATGATCTGTTTAGGAAATCCAACAGGGCAGTTTTACTCTGTCACATCATGTCATTATGAGTTGAAATTAACTTGACAGTGCATAACTCCAAAATGGACAAATTTTAATACATGGTCTAGGATTATTATCTTCAAATCAGGCATCAAAGAGTAACTTAATGTATTACATACATCTATTTAAATGTCATTTATGCTCTGATTTTGGCCAAGATGTTAGATTATAATTTGGCTGTTTATTAAATATATGTAGCTACATCATAAAAGGCAGTGTGCTCAGAGGTTTATAAAAAGCCCACTGCCATCAAGTCAATTCTGACTCCTAGCAACCCTAGAGGACAGAGTAGAACTGCCCCATAGAATTTCCAAGGATCACCTGGTGTATTTGAACTGCCTACTTTTGGGATAGCACACACAGCACTTAGCCACTTTGCCACTAAGGTTTCCCAGAGGTTTATAGTAATATCTAATCTTTGCCCTCGTGTCACTTATACTTTAGTTGTTTTAAATCGTGCTCTTTCTAATGTTTCTACCTCCAGCAGTTATGAAGTTTATTCATATATTAACTTGAAGCAAACAAATTTTAAAGAAATTGATTAAATTAAGATGTCTATGCTGTAATATTCTAGAAGTCTTTTTGGTCACAGACTCGAAGTACTTCTCTCTCCTTTATTCCTTTAGCTCAATTCAACAAAAACTCACTTTCTCTCTTCTCTCTGCTAGACACTGCTCTGTACGCTGGTGATTCAGTGAGAAACAAATATATTCCTGAGTACTTTCCCTTCTGAAAAGAACAGTCTTGCTTGGTTTCCCGTGAGAATTTTCCTTCTTGCAGTCATTCATGGAAACATAGCATCATTCTGTGGATAGAATCTGTGTGTGCTGTGCACAGTTTACTCCCAACCCTTTTAATCACAGGGATACTGTAAGAGATGAGTCTGTGCAGGATGCTGGACTTCTCATTTTCAGAAATAAATAGAAATGGATTATTTTGATTTAGAATTTTTTTAAATTTTATTTATACATTTATTTCATAATTATTGAGTACCTCATGTTTATTTCTAAAGCGGAATTACTTTTTAAAAACTATTCATAGTTTTTACCTTAATAACTAAACTATACACAGAGGCAAGCTCCCTCTATCTAGTTCACAACTGTATCCCCCTTGCAGAAAGCAGACTCAGAAACACAGCACGTGTCCTCTTGTAGCTTCGTTAAACAAAAAAGAAAGGGGGGGGGAGGAGAAAAATAAATCAGAAGATCGCTACCACGTCTAAATAACCACCTTAGCTCTCAGAAGATCCCACATATGTCTATCCTCTTCCACAGTTTAATTTTAGAGGCAAAGGAATGGCTGGAAAATAAACCAGTCCACAAATCTCCTGTTTGTACAAGTTCCTATACACTGTGAATCTAGTTAATAAAATCCAAGTCACATCAAAAATCACAATACAGTTCTTTTTCATTTACTCAACACATACATACTGAGTACCCAACGATGCACAAAGTACCACGCCAGTGTTGGGAGTGCGAGCGTGAACAGAACAGAAAAAGTCTAGTCCTCAAGGAGCTTGCACAGTAGCGGAGGGAAATAAAAAACAGCAAGTAAACACATAATTCGGTGGAACGTCTGCCTGTGACACGTGCAACAGGGAACTGCATCCAGGCGAGAAGAGGGAGAACCAGGAATGCGGTGAATGGAGGGAAGACGGTCAAACAAATCAAGCCCACTGCCGTTGAGTGATTACAACTCACAGCAACCTTGGAGGACGGAGTAGAACTACCCATGACAGTTTTCAAGGACTGCCTGGAGGCGTCCAACTGCTGGCCTTTGTGTTAGTAACCACAGCATTTGACCACTACGCCACCGTGTTTTCCGAAAGAGGCTAAAGAAATTTTGGATTATCAGGGAAAGGTTCACAGATAGCGTACATTTAAGTGAAGCCCTGAAAGAAATAACATATTATTTTAAAACAACCATTTTTATTAAAAGAAATGGCATCTTTAAGCACTATCATCCTAAAAAAAGTGACTTCAAGTTTTCTTGAGTTGCAGGAAATGGCTTTGACAGCTAAGCGCATTGCAGAGCTCAGGGAATGACATAGCCAGTGGCTTTGCTTGTGTGACTGACCAGTAGGTAGACCACAGGCATCAAAAAGTATCTCTTTCTGCTCTTACGTTTTTCAGTCATTTCAAAAATTTCATGGAAATGTTGCAATCACTCAGTGAGAAAATTCAACTTCTGTGTAAAGAGCTGTCAGATGAAACCAAGATTAATGACCTAGATTGTCTTAAGATACCAGCTCAGGCTGTCTCAAGACCTGCTATTGAGCAAAAGGTTTGGGCCAAAAGTTCAATAGGAACTGTCATTTTATATTCAGGGTGAAGCTAAGTATCCCGCTGAACTCACAGAAGATGGATTGTGTCATGAGGAAGTACATTTCTATTGAGCAGAAACAGTATGTCACCAAGTCAGACTCTCAATAACAGCACCCTCCGTCTGTGTGGACCAGGCAGAGAAAAACATGTCATGATACTCTGTGCAATCCTGCTTCAGGAAGACACATTGGTGGCACCCTCTCTGGTACAAAGAGGAGAAAACCTCGCAGGTGTAATGAAATATACATTTAGGAGATAAATTGCTGGTGAAAATAAATACTCATGTATTACTCAACTAATTTTACAGTCCCTCAATAAGATCCTATACATATATATGTAACTTATAGCTAAGTCTAACTCTTAGACTTAATAAAACAAATTAGAGATGGATAAATTATATGTGTAAACCAATAGCTACATATTTCTAATAATAATCTGTGACTATTTCAAACAAAATAGCTCTATGTTATATAAGCCATGAAATGTGAATATGGAATTTGGGATTCATTCATAGGATAAGAGATTCCAATTACAGGATATTTATGAATTCATCCACTGAGGTTCACATTTGGTTTATTTTACACAAAAATACCTATTATTTGAAAACTAATGTCATTGAATGTATGAACATGTGATTAACCATGCTCACAGCAAGGCTCTCTGACCTCAGAAGGCCACCACTGCCACGTTTTACATCTATTTTTATGATATGTAATCATGGCCTAGTTTTTAGAGACGTTAAGTAGAAGTTTCCTACCACATCGACATTCCAGAATAACAGTGTCATTCTGGTAAACAAACAACTTTAGAAAAATCAGAGGAAGAAAAAGGTTTTAGAAAAGCTACAAGCCTGATTTTGTAAAATATAACACCTTTCACTCAACGGAGAAAATTAATTTTATGCTCTTAAGGGAACCTGTACAAACAGCCTTATTAATTCTGATTTCAAACATTAAGTAAAAACCATTTTGTCACTGTGAGTTGTAATTGACTCAATGGCAACAGATTTTTCAAGTTTAATGACTTGATTGTATTTTTAAGAATTTGTCATTTTTAGAAAGGAACAACAAAAAATAAACTACAAAAAGAAAAGAAGAAGAAAAGAGGAAAAGAAGACCACAGGATAAAGCATTCAGCCGGTGAGGCACAGCTAAAGGAACCAAGAGGAGTCAAAGATCAAAAAACTCACCACCACTGAGACAATTCCAACTCACAGCGACCTTACAGGTCAGAGCAGAACTGCCCATAGGGTTTCTAAGGAGCACCTGGTGGATTTGAACTGCTGACCTTTTGGTTAGTACACATAAAACTTAAATACTATTCTAGCAGGATTCAGGGAAGGCACTTGAAAACAAGCATCCAGAAGAGAGGAAATCATCTCGCAAGCACCAAGGGAAGAGAAAATTCTAAGAAAAAGCATATATAAGTGTCATCAAAAAGTAACAAGTTCTTAAATGGGAAGAAGACTATCAAGAGGCTGTTACATGTAGAGACTGAGAGCTCTTGAGACCCCAGTTCTAGTGATATCCTGGAGATGAGAAGCCCTATTAAACATGGACACGAGAGCTCCAGGAGTAACTACGTACGTATTAGTGTCTGCCACAATGCTTGGCAACAAAGATCATTATTAGAGACATAAGAAATTAATAATCAAGTAAAAATATACAGAAATAAAGGATGTATTCCATAAAATTTTTAATTATTCATCTAAATATCAAAATCTGTAAAACAATATTGAAAGTTCACTGAATTTGTTGCTTGGTACTTTGGAAATAATGACAGCAAACTCATACTTGGAGAGGGCAATGAAGGCAGCAATTAGGAGAATTCTAGTGCAGCTATTCAGGGATAAAGAAGTTGAAGATGTAATTTGTCTGAAGAGCAGTCTAGAGGCTGGTTTGCCTGGTATAGAGTATTCTACCCAGGATACAAGTGGAAAAGTGCCATAAAGTGACAGTTCTCATCATAATTCCGAACACCAACAAAAGGCTTTATGTTTAACTTGGTTGACTGTGCCATGATGGTATTCAAGGCTTTTCTTTTATTGAGCAGCAGGAAGAAGGAAAAATAAATTGAATCTCCTAAGACTGGTGAACAAACTGGGAAAGTCAGCAGAGGCAGGAAACAATCTATGCAGGTAAACAAGTTAGGTGGTCACCAGTCTGGCCCTAGTGTAGATGGAAGGTTCAGCCTAAGGACAGAGGAAAAGAGAAGAGATATTCAAGCAGGTGCATGAAGCCAAATGTTGGCAATAGTATAAGAGGAGGTCAGAAGTTATGTTCCATTACCAGGAAAATAATTTTATTTGGAGAAGCTTGTCCTCCCTGGAAGAAAGGAAAGACACTTTCTTTCCTCTTTCTTTCAGGCTTGTATTTCTGAAAGAAGAACTGCTAATAGTGTTAGCTGTGAATTGATTCTGACTCATAGTGACCCAACCTGTGAAGAGTAGATCTGCTCCGTAGGGTTTTCAAGGTGGTCAGCCTAGGAAAACAAATCTCCAGCCTGTCTTCTGAGAGGCCTCAGGGTACATTCAAACCATCAACCTTGTGGCCAGTAGTACAGTGCTTAACCACTTAATGGACTCCTAAGCAAAGGGCTGAGAAATGGATCTGAAGACAGCACCCCATCTTCGTGGACTATTATAGTCTAGTGAAGGAAATGATTCCAACTCGTTGAGACCGGATGTGTTGTAGAGCAGAGCTGCTGTGACCTTTCAGAAGTACATTCTCTGAGTCTCTCAGGATGCCTTCTAACAACCAACCTTTCTGTTAGTCATCTAGTGCTTTACCATCTTTTAATGAAGATGTAGTCATATACGAGGTCTGATGATTAGGTTCATGAACTCATTCTAGAAAAATGCTACATGCCTCATTGCTGAATATCACTGTGATCACTTTCAAAGTACCCCCCTTTGTAGCTTTGCACTGATGACAGCATCCAGTGCACCTTTCAAAGCAATTTTGGAACTCTTCTTCTGGAATGTCCAGCAGAGCTGATGCTGGAGAAGGACTGCCAATTAAGTTTGAGAACTCATCCTAGAAAAGGCGCTTCAGCACTGGCATCATTGCACAGCTTCCCAAGCAACGGAGTATGCAGCACTTTTTCTAGGATGAGGTCATGAACTTAACTGTCATACCTCGCATGACACCAGCTCTGACGGACATTTCAGAAAAAGGGTTCCAAATTGCTTTGAAGAGTGGACTAGGTCCTCACATCAGTGCACAGCTTCCCAAGGGGAATACTTTGAAGGTGACCATAGTGATATTCAGCAACGAGGTGTGTAACACTTTTTCTAGGATAAGTTCATGAACTTAATTACCAGATCCGTGGATTTAATACACCTTTCCTGAAAACTCTTCTGTTGTTAATGATAAAGGAAAAAAAAAACAATGATATCTGATCAGTATTCTTTGGCATGAACACAGGTTGCTAGATGCGGCATCTTCCTCCCACAACCATGAGAGTACTGGTATCTCTACACCTCCATTCGGCTTCAGTCAGTTCCTCAGCAACTTACAGCCTCTCACCACCCAAGCAGCCTTGACAGAGGTGACAGTAATTGTAACCTGAGTCAGAAAATTATTCCAGTAAGGTAGCTGACCAAAAAAAAACAACCTCTTGACAGTTTGGTTAGACTGTGTTGAAGTATATCATTTCCAACGGTTGTAAAACAAGCACATTAAATTATGAAGAAATAATAGAGTTAAAAAAAAACTGCATAGAAACATCCTTTCAAAATTTGAGTTAATAACTTTGTGCATAGCAACAAACACCAAGAAAAGGGAAAATGTCAAGAAAATGAAGCAAATTACATCACAGATGGCAAGGCAAAAAATAGTTTCCTTTATATATCACAAGACTGGCTGAAAAAAAAGGAGACAAGATGGGTAATCATTTTAAAACTTACAAAAACAAATCTTCTGTAGCTCAATTAATCCATTATCAGTAATAGTAATAACATTTACTGCCTGATTAACCTTATGAAATTAGTACACTCTGTGAAGTGATAAGAAACACTAATTTGAAAGCTTTGGAAATTCATCAGTTGAGATACACAAAAAAATTTCCAATTCTAGTCATAATTTTTCTTCTTGTCATTTTTTCTATTTCCCCTTTCCATTTTGGCTTACAATTATGGCTGAATTCAAATAGTAAAGAAGCATCACCTCAAAATACATATATTCTAATTGAAGCCAAACAATCATAGTAAAAAGAGCATACCATCCATGGTCACGGGTTTCCAAACTATCACTTCAACAACTTTAGCAACATTTTTGTCCTTTAACCTGGAAGTTTAAGTAATATGTAATTTATGATTGCAATATTTTATTACAAAATATTGCCACATAAGTAGTTGGGTATTATAAATAGTAACATGTGCTTCAAATACTCCATGAAGTTGTAAGTTACCTACAGCTTGAAAATCAGACAATACAAAGATTTTTGACAAAGCCTACCCCTCTGTGCCGTGATACTGATTGACAATGAACTGAAAAACAAAACGTAGTGTTCCACTTGGCAATCTAATGTGTTTCAATAGTTTCAGCTTCAAACATATGCAGACTCTATACTCACATCTACATATTTAGGACATCTTCAAATGAATAACAAAAAACAGTAACTCAATACTCAAATATTGCTCTTTTTTGTATTTTGTAAGTTATTAAAATAAAAGATCATTCGGTTGAAAGAGATTTTGTTTCAATTAGCTACTGTCATAGTGATGACACAAGTAACAATAGAAGCTTCCATTAACTGAGTACTTACAGAATACAGAGTATTGTCTTGACTATTCTGCGGTCTTGATCTCAGTGAATCTCAACAAACAAGCTATTATCCACTCAAGTAACTGACAATAGCTCTAAGGGGTTAAATAACTTGTCCTGGGGCTGAGATCTGCCAACCTCATAAGTGATAAATCCTGGATTTCAACCCAAACAGTGTTTTTGCTTCTTCATTAGTAGGGATGATCAGCATAGGACAAGTGGTTATTAATCCCACATTCTTTCTCAATCCCATGCCCCGGATAGGCTACAGTCACGTGCGTATTAGAATAAAATGACTGTTAGAGTGAAACCTGCTACAGTAGGGTCCTCACCTGAGCTCTGATTTCTCAGCTCTGAAAGCCCAGAATCTCAATCGTTACCTTGTACTCATCATACATATTTGTGTAACTGATTCATGCTGCATACATTCACAAAAAGTGAAGTCATGTATGAAAAGCCAACAAACTGTTGTGCAGAACAGAAGGTCCCAACAGCCTCTTATTGTTGTTGTTAGGTGCCATCGAGTCAGTTCTGACTCATGGCGACCCTATGAACAACAGAACGAAACACTGCCCCATCTCATGCCACATCCACAATTGTTTTTATGCTTAAGCCCATTGTTGAGGCCACTGTGTCAATCCGTCTCTTTGATAGTCTTGCTGTTTTTCACTGACTCTCCGCTCTACCAAACATGAGCTCCTTCTCCAGGGACTGATCTTTCCTGACAACATGTCCAAAGTATGTAAGATGCAGTCTTGCCATCTTAGCTTCCAAGGAGCACTCTGGTTGTACTTCTTTCTGAACAGATCTGTTGGTTATTTTGGTGGTCCACTGTACATTAAACATTCTTCTCCAATACCACAATTCAACTGCATCAATTCTTGTTCTGTCTTCGTGTTCATTGTCCAGCTTTCATATACATATGATGCAACTGAAAACACCATGGTTTGGGTCAGGTGCAACTTCATCTTCAAGGTGACATCTTTACTTTTGAATACTTTAAAAGACACCCTTTGCAGCAGATTTTCTCAATGCATCTTTTGATTTCTTGACTTCTGCTTGGGCCCTGATTGTGGACCCAAGTAAAATGAAATCTTTCACAACCTCAATCCTTTCTCTATTTATGACAATGTTCCTTACTGGTCCAGTTCAGGATTTTTGTTTACCTGATGTTGAGGTGCAATCTATACTGAAGGCTGTGATCCTTGATCTTCACCAGTAAATGCCTCAAATCTTCTTCATTGCCAGCAAGCAAAGTCATGTTGTCTGCATAACACAGGTTGTTAATGAGTTGCTCTCTAATCCTGATGCCTCATTCTTCGTCGTACAATCCAGCTTCTCAGATTATTTGCTCGGCATACAGATTAAAAAGGCACGGTGAAAGGACACAACCTTTACACTCACCTTTCCTGACTTTAAACTGTGCAGTGTGTCCCCTTGTTTTGTTCGCACAACTACCTCTTGATCCATATATGGATTCCTTAAGAGCACAATTAGGTATTCTGGAATTCCCATTCTCCACAATGTTAGCCATTGTTTAGTATGACCCACACAGTTGAGTGTTTTTGCATTGTCGATGAAACACAAGTAAACATCTTGCTGGTATTCTTTGCTTTCAGCCAAGACCCATCTGATATCAGTGATGATATCCCTGGTTCCATGGCCTCTTCTGAACCCAGCTTGAATTTCTGGCAGTTCTTTGTCAATATATTATTGTAATCACTTTTGAATGACCTTGAGCATCCTCTAATTGTTACAGTGTGTAAAAAAATTGTTTCAGATAGATAGTGTACATGTAGATCTAGATATATGGATATAGTGCAGTTTCACATGAGTGTATCAGGAGTACATTTTACATACAAACATTTTCTATGAATATATGCATATAAATACACATACATATTGGAGTGCTATGTGATTTATTGTATATGGCAATTTTTATCATCTTGAACCAAGTTACTTTGTGGAAAAGACCAATGATAAATAATTTACTTGAAATCTATCCTGCCACATTCCAATGTTATGTTTAAAAGATTGCATTTGTATTTTTGACTGCAGAATTCAATATTGTTCATTTATTCAACAAGGACACGAATGAAGAAAAATATATTAAATGTAAAATATAGATTTCTAATACTCTCAAACTGTGAAATACCATTGATTCAACATCTGATTTGACTTTTGGCTTTTATTTTTCAAAACTATGAACTCTCTGAGATTAGTAAAAAGTTGGGCCATCATCAGTTGAAATGAAAATGAAGTTGACAAAACCACCATGTTTCACTGACTGAACCAGATTAAATATATTTGCAAGACAAGGATTTACGACAAAAAGTAGAGGGGAAAAAAATTCTCATTAGCCTGAGAAAAGTGAGTCTTTAAATTTTAGATATAAAAACAAATTACATGTGGTAACTTATAGTTTTATTTAGCTGTTCTCTGTCCAGCCCCATGTCATTCGGTAACTGTTATCAATGAAGTGTTTTTCCATGTTTAGATGTATGTGTGTTAAATATATAAACAAAATTTCATCCTATGAGGTCCAACAACTAAGCCCGTGAAAGTAATTGTTCTAAGCGCTACATACCTCATTGCTGAATGTCACTACAGTCACCTTCAAAGCACTCCCCTTGGGAAGCTGTGACCTATGCCAGCACCTATTCCCTCTTCAAAGCAATTTTGGAACTCTTTCTGGAATGGCCATTGTGCATGATGGCAAGGTGGCAAGTTCGCAAACTCAGTTGTATAGTTGTCTGTAAGGGAATTTTTAGCCAGTCAACAAATAACCGTATTGGAACACCTTCCCTACTCGCCTGATCTAGCCCCAAAAGACGTTTTTCTTTACCCAAAGATGAAGGAAATGTTGAAAGGAAGACACTTTGATAACATTCATGATATCCAGGGTAATAGGGCAACAGCTCTCATGGTCATTCCAGAAAAAGAGTTCCAAAATTGCTTTGAAGGGTGCACTATGTGCTGGCGTTGGTGCATAGTTCACCAAGGGGAGTATTTTAATGGCAACCGTAGTGATCTTCAGCAAGGAGGTATGTAGCACTTTTCTAGGATGAGTTCACAAACCTGTCAGTCCTCCTACATTTACGTGTGTCTATATTTTCTGTTCACATATAAATGTCTTCTAAAGTTTAAAATCTAGGTCATGTAATAATAGTAATTACAACAATGTCAGTCATTGTGTGAAAGTGTAGAAAGGAATAGCTATATTCTGTTTCCTACTGGAGAATCAGGGGTATGGGCTAAGATGAAAATTTACTAGGTAAGATTTATTTTACAGTGTAATTTTTAGTAGTGTTATTTTGATACAGTCACACTTTGTGTATTCAAAACAGGTTTTTTTTTAAATTATTATTTGCACAGAGGAATATACTTTCTCTCATTTTACTTAAATAACATGTATCTCTCATACCACCATCCCCTTATCCTGTCCTGGATAGAGAACTAGTCTGACCTCCAGTACGTTTTAAGCCTGTAGGCACATTTAACATTTCCTTATAAAACAAAGCTATCTGTTTGTAGAACAGAGGGCTAAACACAGAAATACCATTGTGCTTCAGAAACACTAATGATAAGGTCAAAATTGTCTATTTCTGTACATAGACACATACATACAGAAAACGAGAGAAAACAGGGAATTTGATCTTACTTGCTCAAAATGTATAATTCTATAGTCAAAATATCTAAGCTCCATATAGTTTTACCTTTAAGTCATTTCTCCCCTCCTCTCTCTGTCCCTTACCCTCCCCTTCCCCTTTTTCATTAAGCTTTGTTTCTCACTGAAGACACTTAAAGTATACTAGGCAAATAGTTTCTGGCTCCAAATGAGCCAGTTTTAGCAATTACTAGCAAGAGAACCTTGAATAAGCCATTTATTTTTCGAAGGTTTATTTCTTCCAACTTAAAAAACAGTTTCAGTATTCACATCTCAAAGTAAATGAGATGGTTTATAGGATAAAAGCATTGTAAACTAGTAAGAACTAAATAAACATTCTTAATAGATCAATCTAGATTCAAATATTCTATTCTAAAATGTATGAGAAATATCTTGCATATTTGAGACAAAAAAAAACTTCATGTTAAATCATCCTGGTTTTGTTGAAAGAAACTATAAAATAGCCATATGCATTCCTAATTTATAAAACCAGAATACAGTCTCATTTAACATAGATCTGATAAAAGTAAAATAGGCTGGGAATTAAACCTGCATTTTGACAGAGATGGGAAACTGGTAACATGAACTAAGGATTCAATGGTCTGGAGAGAAGTTTTGTTGGAAGGAAGCTGGAATATAGTATACAAAAGATAAATACAGACACTGGTGAGTTAATACATTTAAGTTAACCAGTAAGAATAACAAGCGGAATTTATTAAGTGCCTACTTGATATAAGTCAGTTTTCACATGTTTTCTGGTAAGTGCTCCTAACCAGTGAGGTGGGAATTATTTTTCGTATTTACCCACTTTACAGATAAAATGACTGGAGCTCACAGATACAAAAAGATCTATGCAAGTTAACAAGGACTTTCAAAGTCTTATCTGTAGAAGTTACGTTCTTTCTATTACTTAAGGCAATAGCTGTGCCACTGATATATAATGGAGTATCCATCTGACTGGGGTGATTTATGTGTGGCTCTGGTTAAATACCTTGTCTCACCCAATAAAATAGAATGAGTTTACATAGTCACAGGGGTCAGTCAGTGAGGGCAAGCTTTAAAATTTTCACACTCACATTTCCTGACTTTCCCCTAAAGTCTTGAAATTTTCCAGCACTAAAGTAAAAGCAAAATGAACTGCTAAATTTCCTCTGGACACTTAGGGTGCTATTTTAACCTGTAGATAAATCAATTATTCAGTTAATTAGATCAAGGAGATCTTAAGAGTTTAGTAATGAAGATTTTTCCATTTGACTTCCAGAAACCCAGCTCTCCAATATATTTTATTTGCCTAATTTCATAATTGGAGAAAGATCCGCCATCTACTATCATGAAGCTTGTACCCTAAAAAAACCTACAGGGCAGTTCCACTGTCAAGTGCAGGTCCAGTGAGTCAAAAACCAACTCAATGGTACCCAACCACAACAATAATTTCATAATAAAGTTTATGTCAAGAATCAAAGACCAAAAGTTGAGCTTCATCATTCCAAAGAGATTTAAAACAAACTCACTGCCATTGGGGCCCTCCCGACCAGCAGAGACTGATACATTAGAACTGCCCCTGTGGGTCTCAAAACTGTAATCTCGGTGCAAGCTGACGGACCTATCTTTCTTCCCAGGAGGGGCTGGTGGGTTTTAACTGCAGGCACTTTGGCTAGCAGTGCAGCACTTAACCACTGCTCCATCAGACAAAAAAATAAAGAAACCTGTTGCCGTTGAGTCAACTCCACCTCACAGCGACCCTGCAGGACAGAGCACAACTGCCACATAGAGATTCCAGCAGGTAGCTGGTAAATTTGAACTGCTGACACTTTGGTTGGCAGTGGAGCTCTTAACCACTGCACCACTGAGGCTCACCACTGAGGTTCCTTAAAGCTTTTCAGAAGGCAAACAAGCACGTAGAAAGATGCTTAACATGAGATGCCACTAGTGAACTGCAAATTAAAACAACAATAGATACCACTATACCCCAACTGAAGAAACCAAGCCTACTGCTGTGGAGTCTTCTGACTCGTAGGGACCCTATGGGTCTGCGTAGAACTGCCCCACAGAGTTTCCAAGGAGCGCCTGGCAGACTTGAACTGCCAACCTTTGTGGCTAACAGACATAGCACTGAACCACTACGTCACCAACATTTCCATACCCCAACTAAAATAACTAAAATCCCAAACACTGACAACACCAAAGGCTAACCAGGACATGGAGCAACAGAAACTTTGTTTTGTTCCTAGCGAAAACGTGAAATGGTACTGCCACTTCGAAAGACAGTCTGGCTTTTTCTTACAAAACTACTTGTAGTGTTCTCATATAATCCAGCAGTCACACTTCTGGTTGTTTATCCAGATGAGGTGAAACTATTGTCCACATAAAAACAAACAAAAATTTGCATACAAATTTTTACGGCAATTTCATTCGTAATTGCCAAAATGGGGAAACAACAAAGATGTCTTTCAGTAAATGAGTTGATAACCTGTGATACATCCATACAAAGAGATATTACTCGGCATTAAAAAGAAATGAGCTGTCGAGCTATAAAAAGACATAGAGGAGTCTTAACTGCATAGTATTGCTAAATGAAAACAACTAGTCTGAAAAAGCTATATACTGTAGGATTCCAATTATGTGTCATTTGAGAATAGGCAAAACTATAGAGAAAGTGAAAAGATCAGTGGTTTCCAGGACCTTATGAGGAGGAAGGGAATGGACAGGAGAAGAGGACATCTTTAGGGCAGTGAACCTATTCTGTATGATATCTGTCAAATTCCATATGACTATATAACAAAAAGAACATATCTTATGGACTTTAGTTAATAATGTATCATTACTGGTTCATCAATTTTATCAAACACAGCACAGGAATGCAAGGTGTTAATCACAGCAGAACCAGTGTGCAGGGGTAGGGGAGCATGTAGACTCCGTCTGTCCTTTTTTCATAGCTTTTCTGTAAACCTACAACTGTCCTAAAAAAGTCTTTTTAAAAAAAAAGTTGAGCTTCACCAAATCAAAGAAAATAATTGGGATTGTTTTATGAATGATCATTTTATATATCCTATGCAAACTAACTCTTTTCTGGAAGCCCTAATCTATGTTTAGAGAAAATGTAAATCTTATGTAATTAATAGCTAGATTTTTGTCCCTATTTTTATAAGCAAAAATTGAAAATATTGTATAAAATTGACAAGGTAAAGTTGGAATAATGCAGACAGATTTAAAAGAGTTAAATTACAACTATATGTTGTAATGCTAGTTGAAAGTA
This sequence comes from Heterohyrax brucei, assembly GCA_028571685.1. NCBI lineage: Eukaryota > Metazoa > Chordata > Mammalia > Hyracoidea > Procaviidae > Heterohyrax > Heterohyrax brucei. The sequence continues at coordinate 97,008,582 of CM053146.1, forward strand.
ATGTTAAAGTGAAATTTTCCTTAAAGCTGTCACTTTTACTATGAAAAATATATATTCTTCTAACCATATATGCCTAGATATGTGTAAACCCAACCCACTGCCATCGAGTCGGGTTTGACTGATAGTAACTCTATAGGACAGAGTAGAACTGCCCCACAGAGTTTCCAAAGAGTGCCTGGCAGATGTAAACTGCCAACCTTTTGGTTAGCAGATGTAGTATTTAACCCACTATGCCACCAGGGTTTTCTTATTTGTAATAGGATTGCTTAATAATTGAGTGCTCATGCTAAAAAAAAAACTGAACTGTCAAGGATTGAATTATGACCCCCAAAAATGTACATAGTAACCTGGCTAAGCCATGATTCCTAGCATTGTGTGATGTTCCTATACACTGTAAACCCTGCCTCTATGACATTAACGTGGGAAGGGACAGGCAGTAGCTGTTATAGTGAGGCAGGATGCAAGTCTGTAAGACTGTATTGTGCCTTAAGGCAATCTCCTGGAATATAAAGAGCAGAAAAGCCAGGCAGAGAGTTGAGGACCTTATACCATCAAGAAAGAAGCAGTGCTGGGAGCAGAATGCATCCTTTGGACCCGGAGTCCCTGTGTCTCAGAAGCTCCCTGTCCAGGGGAAGACTGACAACAAAGACCTTCCTCCATGGCCAACACAGAAAGATTTCCTCTGGGGCTGATGCCCTGAATATGGACGTTTAGCCAGTTTTCTGTGAGAAAATCAAGTTTTTCTTGTAGCCATCCACTGTGGTATTCGTGTTATAGCAGCACCAGATGACTGAGACCCAAAGCAAACCCGCTGCTGATGAGTTGATTCAGACTCATAACAACACTCCAGACAAGTAGAACTGCCCCTGGGGTTTCCAGGAAGCAGCTGGTGGGTTGGAAGTGTCACTTCTGGTTAGCAGCCAAGCTCTTAACCACTACACCAAGGGGACTCCTGTGCTTGGGTCAAGCATTCAATAAATGACACTTAAAATTTAAATGATAGGTTAGGCATTCAATAAATGATAGAAAAAAAGTAAAAATCATTCTTATATTTATGAGTATCCATTAAAGAATAAAATTTAAACAGTTACAATCCATTCCCTGTCTTCAGCTTCTAGAATTCCCAGATTTTAAGCCCAAATACAGTTACCTGGAAATCTCTCTCCAGATTTTATCTTAACTCTTGTCTTTTTTAATACCCTCAATCCCCAAACCTGACTCACTGCTGTTGAGTTGATTCCTGCTCACAGCAACCCCATAGTTTCCAAGGCTGTAAATGTCTATAGAAGCAGACTACCGTATCATTCTCACATGGAGCCACTGAGGGCTTCCAACCTTTCTCGTAGCAATCGATCGCTTTAACCACTGCACTACCAGGGCTCCTTCTGCTTACAATAGCACAGTCCACAAATTTCTTGCTACTATTGATACACCGCAATCTATTTTAAATGTAGGTGCTAAAAGTGTCTTCTTCAGTTAAACTTCAACTACGCAATCTTCCAAAACCTCAGCAATTGCTTTCTGTTGAACTTTGGCCCAGTGACAACTTCTTCCTCACCTTCAGACTGAAAAGCAGATATAGAAGAGATTATAAAGAACTTTGCAGGTTTTGTCTGCAATTTTAAAATTAAAAAATACTTTTACTGACCACTGGACCATTGCTGACACCTTAAAAACATTCATCTACTTCCTTACCTATCTACTTACTCTCTGGCACATTCATTCCCTTAAATATTATTTTTACATGTCACTTAGAACACACCTATATTTTCAAATAAGAGCACTGGTGGTACCATGGTTAAGAGTTACAGCTGCTAACCAAAAGATTAGCAGTTCAGATCTACCAGCTGTTCCTTGGAAACCCTGAGGAGCAGTTCTACCCTATCCTGTAGGATTGCTATGACTTGGAATCAATGCCAGGGCAACAGGTTTTTTTTTGTTTGTTTGGCTTTTGGTTATTAAATAAATCATATGTACATCAACCCAAACCATCACATCTCTCCCCTTTTCTGCACAAAACACACAAAACTCCCTAGGTCCCTAGCCTCTGGCTTCATGTCACATAGAGTAGGCAGTATGTAGTAGTAACTACTACCTACACACCAAGCCTCCTTCACACATGTCTCAGTGATACCTCTACTTGAAAGGCTTGTAATTGTATTGTAATTGTATTGCTTGCAATTTTTACCTTCCCAAAGGCTCCGAATAAAGCAGCCAGTGAAAGACGCCATCGAACACTGACTCGCTGCCATGCTCTGGGCCCTTGCTTGGGGATGCACCAACTGGAGCAAACATTGCTCTCTTTTTGCACAACGGCCATGTCTACTTGCTTAGGGTCATTCAGAGGTGACAGCTTTTTCTAATCAGTAACAAAGTTCCATAAAGCCTAGGCCTAGCCCTGTAACTGAGGTTAATATTTTGGGGGTTGGAGTTTTATTCTAACTTAATTTTCTTCCTAACTAATATATACCCTTTGACATTATTTACTGAGCCTATTTCAATGACATTTATGCAATATTTATTCAACATCTTGGTGTTTTACATTCACCTCATCCTTTATACTGTGCTATAACACACAACAAAGCCAAACAGAACAAATCCAGTTCAAACAACTTACACTCTGATTGGGTAGTCACAATCCGAGCACACACATAAAACTTTTAAACAAACATATACCTTGATGTCATGTGAAAGGCAGTGCTCTAAGCAATAAAAGAGATGTGTGCAGCTTAGAATGACAAGGAAAGTCTTCACAGAAGAAGCAGGTCCTAAACAGACTTTTGAAAAAGGAGTAAGATGTAGCTGAGATACAGACAAAAATGAAGACATCATAACACATGGGGAATGTCCTACAAGTAGCATGTCACAGGGATTGTGTGCTCTGTCTTTAAAAAATATGTAACTGTACACTATATTCTTGAAGAACTTGACACAGTAATAAAGATTAATACATTAAGAATCATGAGGGTAGGATTTAGATACAATCTGTTCCCCAGATCTTTGGGCGAGGGGAGGGGAGGGAAGGGCCCGTGTTTATCATCTGCAAAACAGATGGTTATGGTAAGGGATGCGGACTCTCAAAGGCATTCTTCTACTGCAAGAAAATATGTCACTATGATGCAAGACCCTTGAGCCTCTGAAACAGGGAACTCAGAAATATTTGAAGCTTTTTCTAAACAATTCCAGAGATTAAAAGATCGATAGATAAATGAAACAACTGAAACACCTTGTTAACATTAGAAATCTTTAGTTTTAAAAAGAAGTACATAGTTAAGATTTAGTTTTATCTAGTTAGGAGAGCTGAAGTTTTATTTTTGAGCAAGAATCTTCTAAGGGAGAGGAAGAAAATCAAATAATCATGTGCTTGTTTATTGTAAACTTTGGACTACAAAACAGAACTATGTTTTCACAGGGATACTATATTTGGGCTTCTTTATGGAAACAAACAGGCTATGATATCCTTGTAACCACATATCTGAAAGAATGGGATCAGTAAAAATATGTGTGCATGTATATATATGCTATCTAATACTTTTTTTAAGGTTTTTAAGTAATCTAACTAAATTAAATCCACGAGCCAGTGTGTGTGTGTATGTTTATAAATTCTTTATCAGAGTTTCTTTATCCTAGCAAATTGGGGAAGCTTATACTTCCATTGATATTAAGCATGTGTATATGTGTGTGTAAATTCTTTATCAGAGTTTTTTTAAACCAGCAAACTGGGGGAAATGATATTTTTGTTGATGATATTAAGCGTGTGGGTATAAATTCTTTATGAGTTTTTTTAAACTTAACAAACTGGAAAGATGATACTTTTGTTGATGTTAGATGCTACTGAGCCACTTCTAACTCACAACAACCCCATGCACAGCAGAAGGAGACACCGGCTGGTCCCGACCCATCCTTACATCTGTTGCTATGTTTTGGACTATCGTCACAGCCACTGTGTCACTCCCTCTCATTAAGGGTCTTCCTCTTTTCCTTTGACCCTCTACTGTACCAGAGATGACATCCTTCTCCTGGGACTGGTCCCTCCTGATAATATGATGTCAGGGAAGACAATAGCTGCATATATTCTAAAAAAGTTACATGGAGCACCACATGTACTAACTAGTCTGGGTAAGTAGAATACCCTTACCAGTGATTAGCAGTAAGCTGGAGCAGTAACCCTGAATTGTTTTTTGTGGATGAAGAATTTCTCCATTTGGTTCTGAGTAGGAACAGATGTCTCATTCCTTTCAGAAAGGAAATTACATTCAACAGAAGAGGAACTCAGTACTGCCAAATTAATAAGATAAGAGATTTCATCATCTCCTGGAATACATTAGCACGCAATTTTTTCTCATACTCTAGTGATCCTTGCTGAACTAGCCCTTTTTGTCTAGGGCCTCATGGAAGGAAGAGTTAACCTATTCCATGACCAACGTTGCCCTCCCAGTATTGCAGAAGTCTTTCTTAATCCCTATATGTGTGAAACAACAGAAGCCATGAGATTTGATGTCCTGCTCACCTCACATTTTGAGTAAGTGGGACATAAAGTGATATAGGAATTCTTACATTTAGAGAATATTAGGAACAATAGCATATCGAAAACTATAAATCTAATAAAAATCTTACTTAAATGAATAAAATAATGTGAGAATTGCCTTTATCGGAAATCAAGATTATTCCTTGAGCATCTCTTCCTATCTTCACATGGGTTCAAAGCACTATTCATTGAATTTCCTACTCAAAGAGTAGAAAAATGGTAATGCAAATATACTATACCTCACTAAAATAATGAGCTAAGATGAAAGTATAAAAAGATTAATCCACACAACTCCAAATAGTTATTGAATACCTACTACAGCTGGGAGGACTATGCACAAATGCTATGCTTGACTCCAAAAACACAAAGCAAAATAAGACACAGTGCTTCATTTAAAAGAGTTTTCAGACTAGCAGGCGAGTCTAACACAGAGATAGACAGTTACAAGAATGCACGGTCATCTGCAGGAAGAGAACTAGGCACTAGGTGTTGAAGGGCAAGGAGAAACAACATCACAATCAAACTAAGAATCCAAATCAGAGACTTTGTAATTATGTTCCTCTTTGGCTCACAAGCTAAATCAGAAGCTCCATGAGGACAAAAGTCCAGTTTACATTTTCACTGCTTTATAATCTGTGTCTACGAGGGTACCTGGATTATTACATACGTTAAAAAATAGGTATATTGTCAGGTAACCAGCTGAAGAGATTTATATTCAGCAGGGTTGCTTTGGGGCAGAGCACAGTGTTTCTAAGGGAAAAAAATCGACTTTGCTAAGCTGCTTGGGGCATAGAGGAAAGGCAGCATGGAAGGTGAGGTCAAGTTGCAAAGCTGTATATGGAAATATTTTTCTCCCTGAAAAAGAAGGAAATAGTGAAAAACATCTAAGGATAGAGATGAGACATAGAGAAATGAGTGAGGAAAGATAGAGAAAGGCAGACATTGCAGGATACCTACTTCTTAATAATACGGCCTTTCCTTAGAACTCCAAATCCTCAGTTAAATTACTGAACCCCCAAAGGCTTGGGGAGATGTTGTCTCACACATCAGGATGCACACAAGGTAAGACGGAAAAATCACAGACTTAAACGGCAAAGGGCCGTGCACTTGAAGAGAAATACATGCAAGTTCCAGAGTCTCTGGAAAACTCAACTGCTAGCCAAAAGGTTGGTGGTATGAAACCACCCCGAGGTAACTCCGAAGCTAAGACTGGTGATTTGCTTATGAAAGGTCCCAGCCTTGAAAATCCTATGGAGGAGTGTTATCATATACACATAGACAGGATCACCATGAGTCAAAATCAACTCAATGCCAACTAACGACACATGCAATTTAACTGGAGCCTGGCCTACAGCTAACATCTGGACTACATCTGGTTGGATGAATAATGAAGACAGGAAAGAATATTCTAGGGAGATCTGGGAGAAGGTAGTAAGTAGCGAATAGCCATTAGGAAGCACCACACAGGGAAAGAGAAGAAAGTGTTTACGTGGAAGGTAAATGAAGATAAGGCTGCAGGTAATTAAGGACTGAATTATGAAAAGCTTTGAGTGCTGAGCTAAAAAGCATGAAGTTTATGTGAATGCTACCGGAAAATCCTTTTAAGTAAAATAATTGGAAGACAATACTATAATTAAGAAAGTTAAAACTTTGAATGAAAGCAACATTGGCCTCTTCTCATAGGCAGCTAGAATGCACATTCAAATGCTGGACTGAGGCCTGTCACAGATATTTGTTTGCTAAACTGAATTTTCAAAGTCTAGACAGATTTAGGCAGGAATTGATTCAGGCTATGTGATGGGTGCTTGTTTTCCTTTTCTCAGTAATAAGCCTCTACACTTGGGAAAAGAAGAAATGCCATACAAAATAATTTAATTGTAGGAAAAAGCAGCTTAGGAATATGTAGCCATTATAAAATAAAATAAAATAACCAAGGTAAAAAGAAATAGTTTAAAACAAAACAAACCACAGAAATTCTGGAGACTATTTTAAAATACATCATTAGAAGCCCACGACGAATTTTTTGTCATGAATCATAAAATAAGCCAGATGCAGAAGAAATAAAAAATGCTTTCATAACAAGCCATCACAGTAAAAACAGCCTTCATCGGGAATAATAAGCATAAAATGTAAAGATTGCCAAACAAAGGATGAGGGGAAGCCTCCAAAATGTGACAGGTCAAGTACAGCCAGAAATTAGGCAGACCAGAAAAATAGTTGTGAAACTATCTCATAAGGAATTTCAAAACCATTAATGAGGGGCTCCTTAGAAATGTCAAAGAGAAGAAGGAATCCAACCACAGAATCCATGGGAATCCTAAATACAAAATTATATGTTTAGAGAATACATTTAAAAAAAGGCTAATGCTGTTTTGTTTCAGTATCTTCGCTCCAAAACAGTTTTAGCACCTAAACTGATGTAGGCATGTCAGAGATGTATATTCAGTGTTTTAGTCATTCAAGACTTGATGCAGCTAGATACCTAAGATGCTACAGTATCCAGTCAAAAATTACTTATGAGGAACTTAAAGGTGAAATGTTGGACAGTGAGCCAAGACACATGAGCTGCTGGTAGCAAATTATACTTGCCAAATAAGGGCAGACTATCAGCGTACTCCCATTCATAAACACAGACTGCAGTGAAGAGTTTGGAAATCAAGGACTCATTTCTAACTACACTATCTGGTTGATGTATTATAAAGGAGATGATAGCTGAATACTTAATACACAGAATTCACAGAAGAATCATGTTCCTGGGAGGGGATACGATTATTGACTAACCTGCTAAGGTTGTCAGATTAAGTATTTAGACAGAAGAGATCTGGTAGAAATAAATTATTTAGATTTTCAAACATGTCCCCAACAAAGTTTATACCAAAGCTACCCGAATATTGAGTCACTATGCGATTTGAGAAAATGTTTTGACATGCAGAAGGAGCTGGCTTAGAGTCAGGAGCCAAGTAGGGCCAAATAAGTGTCTCTTTAGGCAGAAATGTACAGATGCTGTGGGCTTCCAAAGACTGTAATGCTGTGATATCTTTAGACAAAGAAGTGTTCAGGGTATTCTCTAGCTTTCCAGATTTTATTGGAGGAATTTTTTTATCTTAGACTCCATCTATAAGCCTTAACTGATACCCTGTAGCCCAGGAAAGTCCCAGGAGACAGGACGTAAGAGTAGACAAGAAACTTCACCTTCTTATAGCACCTTGTTGGCCTCTATAAAATAAGCTGGTGGAGAATTTTTCAATTATTTCCTCACAAATCTGAGCACTACTGAGCAACACTAACCTCTTAGAAGAATTAAACCACACTATGAGTGATTATTTTCAGTTAGCGCCATGGTGCTGTTTGTAAATAAGAAGAGAACTGACGAAATTCTTTATGGAAAATGTGCTTGAATTTCCAGAAAAATATATTCCTAATCCCTGGGGAAAGACAATCCACTTACGGAAAATGTATCATGATGATAAAGACTCAAAAAAAAAGAAGAAGAAGAACATCAAAAGAAAAAGTAAAAGAAAAATATCTCAGAATGTTGAACAGTCATCTTCCCTGAACACTGCCTGGGAAGACGCAAGTTTAAAAAGCCAAGATGTTTGCAAAGAGAAATATGCATATATTTACACATATGTAAATAACTTGTATCTGACACATAAAGTCAAAATACAGCAGTCCCTGGAATGTGCTCTGTGGCTTTGGTTGCCACATGGAAGAAAAAAGGCATGGAAGTGGAAACAGTTCAGCAAATAAGCACAGACCCAAGAGACGGGAGGCCCTGGGTTCATCTACACGGAAGAGCGGGGACGCCCAAGCTGCACGGATGGAGCCAAGAACAAAGTCAGAGACCAGGGAAGTCTACTAGCCCACAGAGGGTATGTCTCCAGGTTCGAATGATGCCAATACAGGATTAAGCAAAAAAGCCCATTATCAAATGAGCAATAAAAATACAATCTATATTGCCTTCTGATATGGTATTAGAATAATAGGAAATACTCAAAAATATATAAGATTTAGCCAAACCTAGGAATGCTAGACTAGCTATAAACACATTGGGAATACTTTCAAAAGGCTTTTAGCATTACTTATCCTAGAATCATAGATGCAGCTGAATCTTGACTTTCCTGCAAACAAACTTTACTCCACAAACGTGACGCCCCTTGTTATGGGTGTCGTTAGTTGCCCATGCGGATTACCAATTCATTCAGATCATAGCCCTAAACAAAGAAGGAAGTTTCTAGAATATTTGAGTGGTAATTAAGCTCTTTGAATTCCGATGTTGTCCTCAATAAGAAGTAGTGCTTGATTTCATGCTAATAAAGCTTTAAAAATGGAAACTGTTATTTCTCATCACCTGGGCTTCTCACTTTCTTCTTATCAAAAAGAAATTTTGACAACAAATATTAAAAGGTAAAGTTTATCCTTCTGTTCCCACCATCTTATATGTTACTTCAGAAACTAGTTTTGAAAACAGCTAAAATGAAATTCCTCCAAACTTCAGACAAGATTGTTTTTAAAGTAAAATAAATGCATTAAGACTCCATGATATATAAGCCTGTAATATTAATATTTTATTGATAATAAACTTTTGGCTTTCCACAGTCTAAAAACATACCAAAAAACCAAATGCCTAACCAGGACAAAGCGGAATTGCCCCATAGGCTTTCCAAAGGTGGCTGGTGGATTCAAACTGTCAACTTTTTGGTTAGCAGCTGCAACTTTTAACCACTGCACCACCAGGCACCTCTAAGAATACATTTGTGAATATCTTTCATATTACGACTAAATTTTATTTAATTCTGTAAGTCTGTTATTCTTTTATTGGTCACATATATCACAATTTGCAGCGGTCCAATAGAATAAAAACTTGATTACATTTTTTTAAATATAATCTACCACATAATATTAACAACACATCAAAAGAAATACACATGATAAAGCTTAATTATGAAATTAAATTGGACATTGCTAGTATCAACATATTCTGAAGGCAAGAAATAAAGAAACCTTAAGTGTCTTAAAACATGGGTGATTCTTATGTGTTGAGATCTAAGTTCTACATTTCTATTTCTTTCTAAGTATTTACTGGTTTCAAGACAGTTTACAAGAGTAGTGTCAGAAATTTTTACCATCAAATCATTAACCTAGAATAAAAATGTGCCCTTCTATACTAAAGCTTTTTCCTTAGTCAAATTTTTCTAGACAAAAACATGTTAACGCCTTTTGAAATGCAACCTTTTATTTGGTGTTGTGTGTCAAGTTGTAGCAGAAAATGAAACACACACTTTTCAAAAATGATATATATGCTATATTGCTTGTAATTTCAACCTTGGTGCAACACAAGGGCTTTGACATTCCTCTGTGAAGTGTATTTTATGTGTACCCTCAGTTGTTACGGTTTGCTTTAATTTATGTAATTATGTGTGAGGTCAACATGGAAAACTCGCCCTCACTCATTACTGGTGAACATTCCTGAACAACATGTGTGCCTTCATCAGACTAACAGGCTCACAGTCCATAACAAGGTCAAATGAAAGCAACCAATTGTTCAGCCACTAAACGGTTATGATTCTTTCCTATACTGCAATTGTACTTTGGAGACGGCTTTAAAAAAAAAAATTCATTTCTGTCAAGTCTATTCTAACTCACAGGACAGATAGCTTAAGGGGCAATTAATGAATATCCACAGTGCTCTCAGATACCAAGCAACTGGACACAGAGTAAATAGAATTCATGCTAACTGTCACATACTAGAGCACCAATACAATTCTAGTTTTGTCACATTGATACAAAAATTCTTGGAATTCAGTACATAAAAGGGGATTTGCACTTGAAATTGCATCAACTAGAGTTCTTTTGAATATAAAAATTTTAAAGCTGTCTCAGTGCAATTCATTTTCAAGATGTAAACTTAAAAACTCCTTTAAGTTCTCAAAAATTAAGTTTGTTTGAAAAGATGGTATCTCTGTGACCTACCACTATTTTCAACCTTACAAGAAAATCAGTCTAAACCACCTTGGATTCCTCATCCTCCTTTAAAAAAAAAAAAAAAAAAAAAAACTCCTTAATAAAGGGATGAAAGTTTTGTTTATACAATAAATATTTCCTGATATTCATTGGAATCTCTTTTCTTGTCAGCTTTTTGCCCTGGAAGGGAAGGGACTTACAGAACTTGTCTTTGATTCTTCCAACACTAAATTAATCTACACAGTGCATCGGGAGAGAACAAAAAGCTATTTAGTTCAATTTCTTAGGAATTCCTTCTATAGCATCCCTAAGTGACTATAAAGTCTCTGCTTGATTATTTCCAGAAATGGAAACTCACCACTTCATGGGAAAGCCCAATCTATTTTCAGTCAGGTCAAGGTGTTAGAAAAGATCTTCCATAGGAAATCCCACATGACATTTTACAGACTGTTTTTATGTATAAAAATGGAGCTGGGTGGCACAGCTTTTAATGTGATTCAATGAACCTTTCCTGGAAACCCTGGTGACGTGGTTAAGTGCTACATCTGCTAACCAAAAGGCTGGCAGTTCGAGTCTACCGAGAGCTCCTTGGAAACTCTGTGGAACAGTTCTGCTCTGCTCTAGAGGTTCACTGTGAGTCAGAATCGACTCCATGGCAGCGGTTGTAGTTGTGGATCACAGATTATCTGAGTCGGAATTGACTAGATGGCAGTGGTTTTTTTATGTCTTCTGACGGAGTCTCTGCGTGGCCCAAATAGTTAAGCATTTGACTACTAACCAAAAGGTTGGCTGTTGAGATCCACCCAAAGGCCCCATGGGAGAAAGGCCTAGTGATCTACTTCAGAAAAGTCACAGTCACTGAAAACCTATGGAGTGCAGCTCCACCCCAGTATACATGGTGGGTCTCTGTGAGTCACAACCAATAACAGCGGCTGGTATACTTTCTACCTGTGGAGCTATTTCTGTCTACTGGAGTTATAATAAGCAAAATGAATGCATTTCCACACAGCTAGTATCTTCAACTATTTTTATGTAATTAATTTGATCTTTTGTTGTAAACAAGATACACAACAGATTTTCTGTTATGCACAATTCAGTGACATATGCTTTGAGTTGTACAATCACTCTATCCTCCTTTCCTGAATTGTTCCTTCCTCATTAACAGAAACTCACTGTTCCCTAAGTTTCCTCTCTAATCTTGCAAGTTACTGTAGTCATTGTGACCCAATGTAGATAGTTCTTAAAAGAGCACAGTGCTCAAAGTAGACATTCTGTACTAGTTAAGCTAAACTTCTACTACTTGGTTTAAAGACTAAGACTACATTGGGGAATATTTAAAGATTATCTCAGGGCAATATCATATTTTTAGGAAAGTAACACATACCTTCTATGTTGGTTAGCAACTACACCCTCTCTCCATGAGGTATGTTCATAGGCACATGATGCTGATTTTTTTTTAAGCGATAACATCTTTTTAAAATACAGCATAGTCGTGCTTATGAAAATACTTTGGAGGAGGGCAACATATATAGACCCAATGCATCAAGTCAATTCCAACTCATAGCAACCTAATAAGTCAAAGTAGAACTGTCCCATAGGGCTTTCAAGGAGAGCCTGGCAGATTTGAACTGCCAACCTTTTTATTAGCAGACGTAGCTCTTAGTCAATATGCCACCAGGGTTTCCATCAAACAAATAAAGAAGACCCAAATTATTTTTGTAAAAATATAGTCGTTTCAGGGGTTCATCCAGACTCCGTGGATCCAGAAAGTCTGGAGTCTATGGGCATTTGAAATTCAGTTCTGCATTTTCTCTCTTTTGAACACAATTCTACAGAATCTTTGATGAAAACATTCAGCAGTGGTAGCAGGCAAGTTCTTCTGGTCTCACACCAGTGGAGGCAGTTGTTCATGGAGACAATGAAGCACACATTCCATTTTTTCCCCTTATTCCCAACTACCAGGACCCATGCCTCAAACCATATAAAGAAACAAGTTCAGAATGACTTAGGAATGTAAATGTAAAAACTAAAACCATAAAATTCTTAGAAGATGATTCAGGGGCAAGGTTGTGAGGCTTAGCTTTTAACAATGGATTATTTCATATAATAAGAAAAGCACAAACAGCAAAAGACAATATAAAGTAATGGAACCTCATAAAAATTATGTTCATCAAAAGACTTCACCAAAGCAGTGAAAAAGTGAGCTACCAAGTAGAATACCTTTGGAAACCACATATTCAATGTGAATCTAAAACCAAAATATATGTAAACCTTCAATGACTTAATAACAGAAAGACAAACCAACCAAAAACTGGGCAAAGACGTTGAATAGGCATTTCACAGAAGAGAGCATTCAAATACCTACAAATATCTTAAAATATACTAACCAGATGTCAGCCTACCCCTACTTTATTCTGATCTTCTCTGATAAGGAACTTAGTCCCTTCCTCCTTCCTTCACACTGTGTTTTTCCCTGACATGCTTCAAAATGTACCTTAGGTCAACTAAAATAATCTCCGTGGCAAATACTGCTGCAGTAGGTCCCAGAATGGTTTGCGGTTTATATTTAATACAGGCATGATCAAATAAAGCTATCTGCAGAATGAAGAAACTCAGAGTCTAGATAAATAAATCCTTTCATGAAAAGCAATAGTAATATTGAGTTTTTACAGCCTTGTTCCCTGATGTATCCATGATTTAAGACATGAATGTATGATAAATGCTTAAAGAGAAATAATAGATCTGGATAATTTGAAAATTAAAAACAGACATTTAGTTCTTGTTTTAGTAGATTCTAATTCAGTTATCTCACCCATTCCTGAGAGCTGTCAAGACAAAAAATAAAAATAAAACCTGTGCTAAGGAGTCGATTCCAACTCACAGTGACCTATAAGACAGAATGGAACTGTCCCTTAAGATTTCCAAGGCTATAATCTACAGAAGCAGACTTCCACGCCTTTCTCCTGAGGAGTGGCTCATTGGCTTAAACCCCTGACCTTTTGGTCAGTAGCTGAGGGCTTTAATCACGCACCACTAAAGCTCCAGGTGTTGCCAAAGTATGTGCAAATTCAAACCTAAACAAGACCATAAAAAATACATTTCTCTGAAAGTCTTTTTCCTATCCTCTTAACTATAAGTGCCACTATAATATCTTCTCTAATTTTGCTTTGTATAGTTATGTTTTCTATTCCCATTGCCACTGAGTTGATTCCTACTCATTGTAACTCTAGGTGACAGAGTAGATCTGATCTCATAGTGTTCCCAGGGCTATAAATCTTTACAGAAGCAGACTGCCACATCTTTCTCCCTTTGGTGGCTAATAGGTTCAAACCACCGAGTTTTCAGTTAGCAACCAAGTGCTTAACAACTCAGTCAACTGTAACTTACCAGTTGCAGAAACTAACTGTATAAATCTCACTAGCTATGATAAAGCTATATCTCAGCAAGGAGTTAGATAAAAACCGTCTTCATTTTAAAAGCCATCTTGCTTAAAACAAAATCACCCAAGTATGGAATTTACAGTGTAAGCAAATAACACTAAGGAGTTTCAGAAAAACTTAAATATTGAATTTTCACTCACATGTCTGAAAACAAATGACCAATTATTATCTCAAAATTGTATTTCTGGGCTTAAGACTCTGGTAGTTATATTAGTAAATGAACTATGTATTCCTTTGTTTATAAACACAAGGCTTTGTAAGTCAAGGCAGAAAATTTTCTTCAGATATCTAGGAGAGAAAAATAAAAGTTTAATCATTTAACATAGAAGAAAATTTGTACCTGAGATAAGAAAAAAATCTGATTGGGGTGTCTGTTTACAAAAAGAAAACATAAAGCATTATTGTTACTCATTTTTTTAAAAAGCTAATGAATTTCACAGGCTTATGGGGCCCTGGTGGCCAGTGGCTAGGTGTCCAGATACTAATCAAAAAGGGCAATTCAAATCCACCAGTCACTCCTTGGAAACCCTATGGGAGAGATCTGCTCTGTCCCCTGGGATTGCTATGGGTCTGAATTGACTCTACAGCAAAAGATTTGAGTTTTTAACTTTTATTTTATTTTATTTTTTTATTTAATCCGTATTACGTTGTTGTCATCATTAGGTGTCATCAAGTTGGTTCTGACTCAGTCATCCTACGCATAACAGAAAAAACACTGCCCAGTCTTGTGTGTGTCCACAATCGTTTTTATGCTTAAATCCATTGTCACGACCACTGTGTCTGTCTGTCTCATGAAGGGTCTTCCTCTTTTTCATTGACTCTCCAGTCCATCAAGTATGATGCCCTTCTCCGGGGACTGATCTCTACTGACAACACACACAAAGGATGTAAGATGCAATTTTGCTATCTTTCCTTCCAAGGAGCGCTCTGGTTGTACTTCTAGAACAGATCTGTTTGTTTTGGGTGGTCCATAGTACAGTCAACATTCTACAGCACCACAATTCAAAGGCATCAATTCTTCTTCTGTCTTCTTTGTTCCCTCTCCAGTTTTGGCATGCATATGACATGACTGCAAATACCATGGCTTGGCTCAGGTGCACTTTAGTCTTCAAGTAACATATTTACTCTTCAATACTTTAAAGAGATCCTTGGCAGCAGATTTTCCCAGTGCGATGCACCTTTTGATTTCTTGACTGCTGCTTCCGTGAGCATCGACTGTGGAACCAATTACAATGAAATCCTTGACATTCTCTGATTCTCCGTTTATGATGATGTTGCTCACTCATCCAGTTGCGAGGATTTTTGTTTTCTTGATGTTGAGGTGCAATCCATACTGAAGGCTGTGGTTCTTGATCTTCATTAGTAAGTGTTTCAAATATTATTTCCAGCCAGTAAGGTGGTGTCATCTGTGCAACATGGGTTGTTAATGAATTTTCTTCCAATCCTGATGTCGCATTTCTCTTCATATAACCCAGCTTCTTGGATTGTTTGCTCGCCATATAAATTGAAAAGGCATCATGAAAGTATACAACCCTCATGCACACTTTCCTGACTTGATATGATGCAGTGTCCCCTTGTTCTGTTTGCACAGCTACCTCTTGATCCATATACAGATTTCTTCAGAGCACAATTAAATGTTCTGGAATCCCCGCTTTACACAATGTTAGCCATAAGGCTTTTGCATAGTCAATGAAACATGGGTAAATATCTTTCTGGTATTCTCTGCTTTCAGCCAAGACCCTTCTGACATCAGTAATATATCCCTGGTTCCACATCTTCTTCTGAATCTAGCTTGAATTTCTGGCAGTTCCTTGTCAACATATTGTTGTAGTCACTTTTGAATGATCTTGAGCAAAATTAAACTTGCATGTGATATTAATGATATTGTTCAGTAATTTATGCATTTGGTTGGATCACCTTTCTTTGGAATGGGCATAAACATGGATCTCTTCCAGTCAGTTGGCCAGATAGCTGTCCTCCAAATTTCTTGGAGCAAGCAGTTCCAGTGCTGCATCTGTTTGTTGAAATATCTCAATTGATATTCCATCAATTTCTGGAGCCTTGTTTTTAGCCAGTGCCTGCAATCAGCTTTGACCTCTTCCTTCAACACCATTGGTTCTTGATCATATGCTACCTCTTCAAACAGCTGAACGTCAACTAGTTCTTTTTAGTCTAATGACTCTGTGTATTTCATCCAGCTCCCTGAGTCATTTAATATTTTCCCTGTAGAATCCTTCACTACTGCAAGCCAAGGCTTTAATTTTTTGTGTAGTTCTTTCAGCTTGAGAAATGCAGAATATGTTCTTCCCTTCTGGTTTTCCATTTGTAGCTCTTCGCACATGTCAGTGTAACACTTTATTTTGTCTTCTTGAGCTTCCCTTTGAACTTTTCTGTTTAGGCCTTTTACTTTACCATTCCTTTCTTTTGCTTTAGATGCTTGAAATTCAAGAGTAAGTTTCAGAGCCTCTTCTGACATCCAGTTTGGTCATTTCTTTCTTCCCTGTCTTTTTCATGGCCTCTTGCTCTCTTCACGGACGATGTCTTTGATGTCAGTCCATGATTTGTCTGGTCTTTGGTCATTAGTGGTCAGTACATCAAATCTGTTCTTGAGATGGTCTTTGAACTCAGGAGAGATATACTCAAGGTCATGCTTTGGCTCTCATGGACTTGTTCTGATTTCCTTCAGTTTCAATTTGAATTTGGGTATGTACAGTTGATGATCTATGCACAGTCAGCAGCTGGTCTTGTTGTGACTGCTGACATGGAGCTGTTCCATCATCTTTTTCCACAGATGTAGTCGATTTGATTCCTATGTATTACATCTGCTGAGATACATGTGTAAAGTCACCATTTGTGTTGGTTGAAAACGTATTTGCAATGAAGTCATTAGTCTTGCAAAATTCTGTTATGCAATCTCCAGCATTATTTCTATCACCAGGGCCATATTATCCAACTACCAACCCTTCTTCCTTGTTTTCAACTTTTGCATTCAAGTCACCACTAATTATCAATGCATCCTGGCTGCATGTTTGATCAATTTCTGACTGCAGAAACTGGTAAAAATTTTCAGTCTATTCATCTTTGGCCTTAGTGGTTTGTAAGTAAATTAGAATATTAACTGGCCTTCCTTGTAGGTATATGTATATCATTCTATTACTGACAGCATTGTACTTCTGGACAGATCTTGAAATGTTCTTTTTGGTGATGAACATAAAACCATTCTTCAAGTTTTCATTCCCAGAACAGTAGACCATATGATTGTCAGATTCAACATGGCCAATACCAATCCATTTCAGCTGACTAATGCCTAGGACATCGATTTTTACATGTTCCATTTTATTTTGATGATTTCCAATTTTCCTAGATTCATATTTCATACATTCCATATTCCAGTTATTAATGGATGCTTGCAGCTATTTCTTCTCATTCTGAGTCCTGGCACATCAGCAAATGAAGATATAGAAGGCTTTACTCCACCCCCAACATTAAGGTCGGCTCTACTTTGAGGAGGCAGCTCTTCACCCATCATCTGAATGCCTTCCAACCTGGGAGACTCAATTTCTGGTACTATATCTGACAGTGTTCCACTCCTCTTCATAAGGTTTTCCCTGGCTAATTCTTTTCAGAAGTAGACTGTCAGGTCTCTCTTCCTAGTCTATCTTAGTCTGGAAGCTCAGCTGAAACCTGTGTATGAGCCATACCAGTGGCATAGCTTCCAGCATCACAGCAACAAGCAAGCTTCCACTGACAAACCAATCCATATTATACAATGTGCTAAATGCTGTAGATGTGTTTCTTGTTTAACAAATGAATTCAGTAGGCAATGACTTTCATTCCCATTTTACAGATAATATAACTGAAGTTAAGTGAGATTAACCATCCTTCTCCATGTCAGATACTGCAAGGTAGACTAAGACTTTCATCTCTCATGGCATGATTTCCAATACCCCACTCTTAAAAATGGTCTATTACCACCAGCCCTCAGCTGGACCAAGCGACTGCTAGACAATGAGGACAGGACAGATCAAGGGTGACGGTTAAACAATCACAGTGCAACACGAACAGGATTATTCAGGTTCTCAGGAAGAAGACTGAGAGGGAGTCACCCACTTGCTTTAAGCACTTTGACATGACACACATGATCTCATTCAATCATCACACAGTTTGAGGTAGTCAGAGCAAGTATTCTCATCTTGTACACCTTAGAGATGTACAATTTGAATCTCATATATATGGCTTAAAATACAGCAAGTGCACTAATGAGCTAGAATTTAAAGCTGAATGTTTCTAACTCCAAGTACATGAATAGGTAAGTAAGGTCAGCACCCTATGACTTCCATACCTTGAATCATGATACCAAAAAACTTCTGAATTGCATCTCTGTGATGTTTCTTGGAAAAATTTAAATGGCAATGGGTGTAGACAATACAGTAAGCTGAAGTGGCAGGGAGGTTAACATGCAATGTAGCTCAACTCACGGTTTATACTTCAAAGCTTCCTTAGTAAATTCTCAGTGGAACACACCCAGGTGCCCAGGTATGAAAAGAGTTGCTTGCTTTCATGGCTCTCTTGTTATCCCAGCTCCTGCTGCCCCATGCTTTGAGAAAATAGTCAGAAAATGAACTAGAGTTTTTGGATGCCAACTCTGTCAGGATTTGGCCTTTCAGAAGAGCCTAGTTTTTCCGGCCCAGGACCATGATTAACACTGAGATTGAAGTAATCTCTATTTCAAAAAAGAGTTACAGCAGAGACAGTTTTACAGAAATAATTTAGAAATAAGGCCAGATAACCCCCCAAAATGTGGAGGCAGATGGAGAATTCTAATTATCATAAACAGGTTGACTTGTTTGAGATGGCAATTTACTATCTGCTTTTTAAAATCAACACATAGCGGAAAAAAAATGATGTTGAAAAGAAGCATTATGTATACTAATTATGTAAAAAGAAATATTTAACTAAGGATTTTTTTTTAATTTTGATATTTTCTTCACCTTTTAGAATAAATCCCAAGAAAGTACTTGATATATAGACAATATCTGGTTGCCTGTGTGAGTCTTTTCCCAGACCTCACAAAAAGTGAAACTGACAAAAAAATATCCAGTCTGTGAATTTGCTAACATTATATTCAATTCCAACACTTCCTGAAAACATTTTTCCTAAATTTACAAAATAATGTTAATTACTGAGGTTAATTGGAGGGAGCCAGGTGGAAGAAGAACCTCATACATGCCATGTACTTCATATGCATTTTTCATCTGATTCACACAAAACTTTGGCAACGAAACTGTAATCTGCATTCTGCAGGTAGAAACCCTGGTGGCATAATGGTTAAGTGCTATGTCTGCTAATCAAAAGTTTGGCAGTTCAGATCTGCTAGACACTCCTTGAAAACCCTATGGGACAATTCTACTCTAAATGATAGGGTCTCTTTGAGTTGGAATCAACTCAGTGGCAGTGGCTGACATTTTGCAGATGAAGAAAACCACACGAGGTAGCAATCAATTCAGCCAAGGCCACTCTGGTATTAAGTAGGGAACCCAAGATCTGAAGACAAACCCTGATTCCCATCACACATGTTTCACTAACCCCGTTATACCTAACAAACATACTAACCAGGAAGAGTGCCCCTGATTAACATAATGACATCAATAGTTACAGGAAAGATAATAAAGTGCAGGAAAAGGGAAGCAGAGTGCCTGATGATGGAAAGCATGGGGTATGCACCCCAAAACAGATGTAGACATGTTTTTACTACATGCAATCACTGGGGCCCCAAATTCTGCTCTATTCTCTCCCTTATATCTATACTTCCTGAGCTCTGCTCGTTTTGCCTGCCATGTGCCTGAGCCCTCTTACATCAGTGTTTCACATCCCTTCTGATTTTTCTGGCAACACATGTTTCAGTTTTCTGTTGCAGTTGCCAAAACAAGCATTTCAACATCTGGAAATCATCCTCCATCACTTTCACCGGTGAGATGCATTTGCCTTAAAAGGTAGTTCCCATATAGACCCCCTGAGATTCGGCATTACCTTTGAGTAGCAGCCTTCTAATATTCCCTGCTTGTGGAAAATTGCAACCCACTGACTAAAAATTCTGTCACTTTCTATCACACCAATAATAACATATTTTATGAGTCAATGTTATACTATCCTTCAGTAATATATTTAAAGCCAAGCCAGCCAATATATTTATTTAAAAAGGAAAAAATTAAAACAAATGATCAAGCGAACAAAAATTTATATAGAAAAACCAGCTTAAAAAAGATAACAATACCAGCATAGCTGAACAGTCAACATCATTAAATACAATATATTTAAAGAAAAGGAACAATGACAGAAGTGTAGAATACACTAGTAACAATAAAAGCCCACTGTCAAGATAAAGAAAAGTTCTACTTCAAGACTTAAAGGAGAAAGATTTAACAAGTTTACTAAAGATGGTTCTTATCTGCTCAGAGAGCCCTGATTCATGACTCCTAATTTCTTTCTTCCATTGGTGTAATACAGGTGGGTGTCAAGGTTAAATCCATTCCACACAATGACCAGGCAAATGTTTTTGATGCTAAATGTGTAAGCTGAGTCTCCAGTGCAGCAGAATCCTGTCAATTTCATCCTTCCTCACCCTGCCTAATACAGTGCAGTTTAACTCTACACCTACAGAGTCAATGGCCTTCTAAGCTGATTGAAATGAACCCCACTTCTAAAAATGATGATTCTACCAGACCGCGAGTCCCATGAGTTTAGCATCTTTTTCATGCTCACCTCCGTACACATTTTATATGGCGTAAAGCAGACACAGAACTAAGTTATCAATAAATGCTTGCTGGATGCATAACTTACTGAAATACATCATTAAACACAATACAGTAAATGAGAAAGAACGACGACAGAAGTGTACAACACACTAGTAACAACAAAAATCCCCTATCAAGATAAAAAAAAAAGTTCTACTTCAAGGCTTAAAGGAGAAGGACGTAAGGTCCTTCATGGGTACTTTAAAATAAAACAATAATTAAATGTTCTGTGTCATATCTGTCTGTTTTATCTATTTATTCACTTGTGTAATAACTAGCACTTATCACTCTCCATTTCATGCCAGCCTGAGATGTTCTTCCCTTGGCCTTTCACATGCCTGATTACTTCTCCCCATTCAAGGTCTTCACACAAGCTGAATCCACCTTATGCAAAATCACTCCCACTTTCCAGAAGGGCACAGTTCAATAGATCTTTCTGTGATGATAGAAATGTTTCAAAATCTGCCCCGACCAATAGAGTAGTCTCTAGACATATGAGGTCTGACATAAAAGTTTGCAAACTCATCCTAGGAAACGGGCTACCAGTCTCATAGCTGAATGTGACAATGGTCACCTTCCAAGTATTTTGGAAGCTATGTACTGATGCTAGTACCTAATCTACACTTCAAAGCAATTTTGGAACTCTTTTTCTGGAATCGCCATCAAAGCTGTTGTCCTATTACACTTGATGTCCTGAACCTCCTCAAGATGTCTTCTTTTCAATACTTTCCTTGTCTTTGGGTAAAGAAAAGAGTCTGGGGGCCAGATCAGGTGAGTAGAGAGGGTGTTCCAATACAGTTACTTGTTTACTGACTTAAAACTCCCTCACAGACAACTATACAATTAAGTTCACAAACTTGCCACCATGCCACCATGTGCAATGGCCATTCCAGAAGATTTTTTAAATGTGCAAATTTATCATCTTACAGTTCTGGAGGGGTTAGCAGGGTTATATTCATTCTGGAGATACTAAGGGAGAATCCACTTCCTTGCCTTTCCTTGCCTTCTGTCTTCAAAGCCAGCAACATCAGGCCAAGTCTTTCTCCTACTGCTCTCTCTCTGGTACTCTCTTCTGATTTCCTCTCCCACTTTTAAGGGCCCTTGTGATTACACTCAGTGTGTCTAGTGAATGCAAGACAACAGTCTTATATTATGGTGTGCTGCATCATTACCTTAGTTCTACCTACAGCTTTGATTGTCCTTTGCCATGTAAAGTAACACATTTAAAAGTTCCAGAGATTAGGATATGGATATCTTTGGGGGTCATTAGCCTGCATACCAAATCCTCCAATATAATTTAAGCACCCTGTGGTCAGAAACCTGTGCATTACTATATGTCCAGAGCCAGGAATTATGTCTGTCACATAACACTAAACCAAACCAATTGCTGTCAAAGTCAATTGAATTACAGCAACCCTACAGGACAGAATAGAACTGCCTCATAGGGTTTCCAAGAATTTGACTGGTGGATTTGAACTGCTGACCTTTTGGCAAGCAGCTGAGCTCTTAACGACAGTGCCACCAGGACTCAGTCTGTCACATTCCCATTTCATTGCCATCAAGGTAATTCTGACTCATAGTGACCATATAGCACAGAGTAGACGTACCCCTATAAAGTTTCCAAGGAGTGCCCGGCAGATTTGTACTGCTCAGCCAATGTAGCACTTAACCAATATACCACCCAAGTTTCCAGTCTGTCACATAGCGCTTGATAAATATTTATTCAATTAATAAATTTCAATATTCTTTTTTCAGGGCAGCAATTTTTAATGCTGTATACTGAAGGACTGTAGAATTTAAACATCAAAAGAATTTAAAATGCCATAAAATTGACTGGAAAGTTTCAAACATGCTAAGTTTTTATGATGTTTATTGAAGGCCTCATTCCAAGAAATTCATTTTTTAAAACATGGTTATTCTGCTTGGTTGTAGAGATTGTCCCCAGTAAGACATAGGTATTATATAAGCAAAAGACTATCAGATACTAATACTTTAATAAAAGAAAATTAATGACTGCATTCTGCAAAATACATACTGATGTCACTCCTCCTAATTTATTGTAGTAAATACTTGAATCTGTTATCTAAGAATAAATCCCATTACAGTGGCAGCATATAATCACATTATCTTTTGAAACTTCTTAAATAGCTTGTACAAAATCCAGTAATAATTCACACTAGAGAATATAAGCATATGGTCTGCTAAGTAACTGTAATAAACTGCAATAAAATAGTGGAAATATGATTGATGATTTGTTGCCATGGTAGCTGAAAAATAACATCTGCTAACAAAATGGAATATTCAGCCTAGGCAACTGTTATTATGTATATATAACAGTTCTGACTACCTGCTGATCTTTTCCACCCATCTCCCAGTGGATGGCACTCAGGCTATAATGAAACAGGTCACTAAATGTCCAGTACAATTTAATAAAAATCATACATCAAAGAGCATAGTAAAATGTTCTAAATCATCGTTTTGAGATATATAAAGTTTCAAATACAAATCATTCTAAAATCATGAGACCACATTAAAAGTGAAAGTTAGGCAGAGTGTCTTTCTTGTTTGAACTTGTTTCTTCCATGTTTATTTAAGCAGACACAAATGTTAACACATCAGGAAGTGTAATCTGTCTTCCTCCCTCCCAAAAAGGTGGCACAGAAGAATCTAAAAGTTCATTGGGTATGCTAAAACCAAAAAACCAAGCCCACTACTGTCAAGTCAATTCCAAATCATAGAGTCCCTATAGGACAGAGCAGAACTACCCTGTAGTGTTTCCAAGGAGTGTCTGGTTGATTTGTACTGCTAACTTCTTTTAGTTAGCAGCCTTATCACTTAACCACTATGCCAGTAGGGTTTCCTTGGGCTTGCTAAGAACATATGAATAAAAAGGACCTGAAAGAATTGAAGGAATCCCTGAGTGTTACAATAGATAAGCATTTGACGATCACACAAAAAGGTTGGTAGTTTGAACCCGCCTACTGGATGCTCAGAAGACAGGCCTACCATTCTGCTTCCAAGAGGTTAAACCAAACCAAAAACCAAATCAACTGCTGTCAAGCCTACTGTGACTCATAGCAACTCTATAGGTCAGAGCAGAATTGCCCCATAGAGTTTCCAAGGAGCACCTGGTGAATTTGAACTGCTGACCTTTTAGTTAGCAACTGTAGCACTTAACTACTATGCCAGGTTTTCATCCAGGAGGTTATGCCTTTGAAAATCCTCTGGAGCACTTCTACCCTGCACACTATGAGTTGGAATCAAATTGATGACAACTAACAATATATATAACAAAAGAGATAAAACAGAATTTCATCATTTATCTTAAATAATGATCACAAACACAAGCTTCTATTATCTTCTTATACTGGAGGATTTAATGTTTTCACTAATTTGCAAACCCAACTGGAAAGAGCAGTAACCATGTAATTTCCATCCAGACTGCTATGTTTACTTCAAAGTGTATTTCACACATACCAGTAACAGGGAGTTTGGAATGTAATGTTCTTTGGATGACAAAAATAAAATGTGGGCTGAATGGTTTGTGGTATTCTTGTTTGAAATAACTTTGCCAAAGGTATGGTCAAAATGTCCTACTATCTCTGCTATTTCCCAATTTGAGAAAACAACTTAATATCTTCACCATCAATGAAAACACTAGGCTAATAAACTATTTCAATCTTACATTAAATACACATGTATGATTTGGTATAAACAGGAAAAAACACTTATTTGTGGCAGCTGAATGTTAGAAACATCCTCCTTAAATATATTTACTCTTCCCCTAATCTCTTTCTAGGTAGACTAATAGTTTAGTGAGGGTGAGGGTTATATCTCACAGCGGTGTTGTTATAGCCTGGTGCGATACCTGGAATATGGTAAGTGCCTAATTTATATATACTGAATTTGAATTACAATCTCAAAGGTTTTAGGTCAAGAACCCAGTAATCCATATAGAAGTTACAAAGAATCGTCATAGCAATAATGGAAGACCACATGCAATGGCTGACTCCATCATAATAATTTTATGGAATCCTTAATGGAAATACATGTCATTTTTAGGGCAGTGGCAAATATTCTTACCACAATTACATTGAATATCATCAAGCCAAGCAGAATTTTATGCAATTCTTTATCTAAGTTCCCTAACCATAATTTCTCCTTCCTTACAACATTTCACTAGCACTGCAAACATTTACTAGCACTAAATATAGCACAGTGGAAATAACAACAGATAACAAGCATTGTTTCATGAATAATAAGAAATAGACCCACGGAATTAGAAAGCAATACAGCACTAAAAGCAAGTGGCTAGAATTTTAGTTGAATATATGACCTAAATGACCACTGTGTAAAACTCGTTCAAAAATCCATGACAACAGCCAGAGTATTGTGAAGATGAAATGTTCTGTTGTTGCTGTTTCCTGTAACACCAGGCAAAGGGCTAATGAACGGACAGATGAGTGAACGAAGGAAGGAAACTGCCTGTTGCGTACGTGGCCTGGTAGGGATTTAATACTCTGTAGAGAAAGTCAAACAGAAATCACTCTCCTTCCAAATGTGTCAGAGCATCATTTCTTTTCATAAAAAGTTAAATTTTTCAGAATCCTCTAAAAGTTCTAACATCACCGACACGCTTTTATAACAGCTTTTAAAGATAGAATGGCATTTGCATAAGGCAAGGAAGTAAAGTATTATTAAGTGTGGAAAGATAACCCAGTTGCATTTTGCTGAACAGTACTTTAAGGTGGAACCTGGCCGTTTTTTTCCCAATACTATTGTTAGGTGCTGTAGAGTCAGTTGCAACTCATAGCCATCCTGTGAACAACAGAACGCAGTACTGCCAGGTCCTGCCCCATCCTCACAAGCGTTCTTGTGCTCTCGTCCATCGCTGCAGCCACTGTGCCAGTCCACAGCGTTGAAGGTCTTCCTCTCTTTCACTGACCCTCTACTTTACCAGCATGATGTCCTTTTCCAGTGAATGATCCCTCCTGGTAACATGTCCAAAGTACGTGACCTAGAGCCTCACCATCCTTGCTTCTAAGAAGCACTCTGATTGCACTTCTTACAAGACAGATGTGCTTGTTTTTTTTAGCAGGCCATGGTATATTCAGTATTCTTCACCAACATTGAAATTCGAAGGTGTCACTTTGGCCTTCCTCCGAATCTCTCACTAAACTATTTATTTGAATACAGAGTAAGCACTTGTGAATAGTTCATCAGATTTTAGTCAGAATATTCAGGTGCTTGAAATAGACACACAGACTTCTTGTAAACGCATTAAAAAAAATCTGGTTTCCATGCTAGAATGTCTGGATGCGACATTCTAGCAGGACTGGTAG
Organism: Heterohyrax brucei; assembly: GCA_028571685.1. NCBI lineage: Eukaryota > Metazoa > Chordata > Mammalia > Hyracoidea > Procaviidae > Heterohyrax > Heterohyrax brucei. The sequence goes on from CM053146.1 coordinate 97,034,650, forward strand.
ACACAGATGTTTGCTAGACTCAGTATTAGTGAGAGAAGGAAACAGAGCAAAGAAACGCAGAAATGGAGTCTCTTCTTTCCCAGAATGTTCCAAAAAGTTCTGCATTCAAGAAATACCAACAGACTAAACCAAACTTTTTAAAAGTTCAGACTAAACAATGACATATCTGCCACCAAAGACTATTGCAAAGAAAAATAATCAAGAGCAAGCATGTCAGTTCTGTGGCCTCTCTAGGTAAAAAACTACATGCAGTGTTTTAGTCCCTTTGTATTTTTAATGCTGCATAGATTATTAGTTTATTAGACTGTTGGGCAAAGCAAGCAGTAAATAGAGAGAACTGTGAAGAAATCTAGCAGGTCTAAGGACCAGAGTCTAGGAATGCATGCTGTTCAACTCTGACTCCCAGCCCACCAAAAAGCATTTGGTGGACACTAAATACTTATATATTTTTTTCTCTAATTGGAAAATACAAAATTAACCCAAAGTTTACAAAATTTGGTATCTGTGACTCTTTTTGCAGTCATCATCTTTCATTTGCTCTGTTGTTGTATGCTGTCCAATTGGTTCCCACTCAGAGTGACAATACAGAACAGAGAAGAACTATCCCTAGGGTGTCCTAGGTTGTAATATCTACAGGAGCAGATTACCAGGTGTAGTCTGTTGTGGAGCTGCTGGGTGGGTTTGAACTGCTAACCTTTCATTTAGAAGCTGAGTGCTCAATCACTGAGCCACCAGAGCAGATTTTATTTACCACAACACCTAGAAAAAATGTTTATAAAATCATTCACTGAAAAGCAGATCAATTTACAAAGTTAAAAATTGGGATTTGTGTACCTTGAATAAGTCATAACCCACTAAAACCCATTGTCTTTAAGCTGATTCCTCCTCATAGAACTGCCCTACAAAGTTAGTTTCCAAGGAGTGCCTGGGAGATTCTAATTGCTTTGCTTTTGGTTAGCAGCACAGGTCTTAACCATTAGGCCACCAGGGTTTCCAAACAAGTCATAGAGAACAATAACCTTAGATCAAAACTTCAAACCCTATTTTAAAACTACCAAAATATATTAACCACAGAGATTGTGTATGATGCTTCAGTCTACCAAAACATGTGCATGAATATCTCCATAATATTGTACCATGAATCTAATCTATTTGAATTAGCTTCAAGTTAACATTTGATAGTCACAGACTTTCAGAGTAGAACGGGGGCCTAGACACTATATTACACGTTATACAAAGTAGGAAACTGAAGTCCAGAGTTTTAAGCCACTGCCACACAAAATCACCATGCTCATTCTTGGCAGAGCTGCAATTAGAACGCAGATTACCTGTGTCCTGGCCCATTTTAATTTAGAGACTTTTCTTTAAAATTATTTCAACAATTCATTTCATGGAAAAAAGAACAGTCCATTTAGTTGAGGCCATCGCCTCTCTAACTGCATGTTTCTCTCTGTGCAAGTAGAGAGTCTTAAAATATACCAGAAAGCAGACAGTCCTGAGGCGTGATGGGACCTTTGTCTAAACACTTGGCTCAGATTGTTGTGGATATCTGTCACCAGTTTAAAAGTCTAGCTCAAAGTCACCTTTTGACTGAGGGAAAGAGGATACCATGCCACAAGCAGGCACTTACAACTTAACTTTGATTTGGAGGCACGCTTCCTGTTGAGAGATGCATAGGGCAAAAGTAATAATAACAGTGGATCCAGCCTTCTGCCAAGATGCTACATGTTTGCCTGTAGAGGAACTGGAAAGGGTCCAGTTACAGTAGAAAAAAAATCATGTTTTGTTTTTCCATCTGTTCTGATTATTCTCAAGGTAAAACCTATATAACTTGCATTTTCCTATTTAATGCCTAAGTTAGGGCTTTAAGAGATTTTCCAGACTGTTATATAAGCAGGCTATTTTACTTTCCTCAGATCAAGGTTTTAAATTTTGAAAACAAATAAACAAAATTGGTTTTCTTTCATTTCAATGAGGATGTATGTAGTCCTATCTACCTAATGGATCAACTTTGCTTTGCATTTAGTCAGTTGTTCACCACCGTAAAGTTATTCTAATACAATAATATCTTCATCTGACAAAAGATCATCATACATATTATGACTTCCATGAAATGGAATAACAAAATGTATTATCTTTGTTTTATAATTCAGAGAACAGAAGACCAGACACATTAAATGAATTACCTAAGGTCATCCAATTCATAAAGAAAGAGTCAGTTCTTTATTCTAGTCTTCTGATGTTTTCTGACCTGAGGCTGGAATGGGTAAGTGCTAAGCTTATTCTTGTCTTCTGATGTGCTCTGACCTGATGATGTAGCGGATGAGTGCTAAGGTTAATAACACAAAGGTCAGCAGTTCAAATTCACCAGGTGCTCTTGGGAAACTCCATGGGACAGTTTTACCCTGTCCTGTAGGGTTGATTATGAGTCAGAATTAACAGCAATGAGTTTTTTGGTTTGGGGACCTAAGGCCAACATTGTATTGACCCATTGCCACATTAAGATATGAATAGAAGTCGAGTTAGCTCAAATACCTCCTTACTGTTCTGTTCAGGCACAGGTACACACCACCACTTACAAAAGCGTTATCTCAGTCTTCAAATAAGTCTATCTTGATGACAACAAAATATTAAGAAAGGTAACATAGGTTTGTGTATTGAGCAGTTTCATTTTTCTCACATAGTACCATTTGATCCAGATAGGAAAACAATTAGCTAAAAGGATAAAATTAAATGGTAAATATACTCATTCATAGTATGCATCTTAATACTGAAGAATACCAAAAACTTGCAGATTTTTTGCTGGTTCACTTCTTCCAACAGCTCGTGAATAAATCAAGAGTTGAGCAAGCCCCAACCCAAAAGGAAAATACGAGACACATAAAAATGTATTTTTGCAGTTTCCAACTTCCCAGTTGCACCTTTCACTCCACCGTGTCTTAGACACCTCTGGTTCCTTGCTCCCCCACCTCCCACCTCCTTTCTCTTATCAGAATTTAGTAACCAGGAATGATCTGATAAAACACAGTTCAGTTCTAGATAAAATAATCCTTAATGGTCTAATTAGGGAATCCAGCTAAAAAAGTGCTAATATATTTCTTCATTGTCTGTAAATTGCCAAGCATTTTCATCCAGTACTTCAATATACAGTAGAAAACTAAATCTCAAAAAAGATCAGAAACCAGCAAGTGGCAAAGTCAAGGACTCAAACATGAGGCTCCAAAAACTTTATCTCTGAAAGTAAATGGGAAAAAAGAAGCTCTAAATATAGGAATTACTGACTGTGAAAAACTTTACATGTATAAAAGCAGTAAGCATTGGGAACTGAGTTTCCCAGAATTGAAGCAGTTTCACTGTTGGGTCATTGTTCTCTGCTCTTACTGTCTGTAGACCTCACCGATAGAATACTTGCTGCTACCACAAAACCAAGGGATATAACACTGTGGTACAGTTTTTTCATTATTTTGAAAATGACTGTATTTTAGGAATTTAGGATAAAAAAGAAATTCAAAACATCATGGAAGGCTCAGTCTCCTGAAACTCTCAAAATAAATTCCACAAGACATGATTTGGGGGTGGGTCACACCAGAGTAGCACAGAGCCTTACATTATATGAGGTATTATATTTCAAAGAAGCTATCTAATTGGTATTCCTTGTATAGCATCAGAGAACGCCTCTTCCCAGGAATTTATGTCTTCTGCACAATCACTCTTGCTTGCCGCATTCTCCCTGTTGCCACAGAGCATGACGTTCTACTCAAGTGTGACTTGCAATGTGCTATTAAAGGATTTCAATGAGAAAACATAATTAGATTTCTAAAAAACAAAAATGTCCTAAAGCAGAAAAGGAAAAGCATTGAAGTCAGAAAGTACAGAACTACCCACTCTGAAATGGTTCCAGAGAATTTTGCATTTTGGGAAACATCATCCTAAAATTGAGTTATGTTATGTTATGTCACTATGGGCATAGGTGATACAGTGATCATGTGGTTCTATGACTGAAACTCAAAAGCTCTAAAGGACTAAAAAGAAACTCAAAAGTTCTTTTCATAAACAGTAAGAATCTGGTGGGTAAATTTCAGTTTTGACTGTAGTACTAGCAACTTTCAGTTTCTGTTAGAATATACTTGACATGATTTTAATGTTTTGATCGAGAAATCCTCTGTAGACAAGGACAGAATGTCTGCAACATATATTTCATCTTCCTTGGAAACCCTATGGGACAGTTCTACTCAGTCTTTTGGGATCACTATGAGTCCAAATGAACTCAACAGCAATGGGTTTATAGTATGAGCTAGGAGGCCTGATGGTGCAGTGGCTAAGAACTCTGCTGAGAACTGAACGATCAGTGGTTTAAAGCCACCAGCTGGTGGAGAAAGATGTGTCAGTCTGCTTCCTTACAGATTGTAACTTTGGAAATGCTATGTGGCAGCTCTTCTCTGTCCTACAGGGTCACTAGGAGTCAGAAGCAACTCAACAGCAATGACTTTTTATATCATGTGAGCTACAGAGTCCATCCGCCATGCTGGGATTTCACTGAGAGCCACCACAACCACTGATTATCACTGCCAGAGAATATTCAGAAATATTTAGAATATTTAGAAATATTAAGAAAAGAAATGTCCTTGCTCTTCAGTGCAAAGCTTGTATTACAAGGAATAAATATCATTAAACTAGTGCTTCAGATTAATAACTACAAGGGCCAGGTAAAGTATATAGTTCTCCACTGAGAAGGAGTAGAAATGATATTAGACAAGTAAATTTTGATAAAGCTTTAGCTTGAAGTAAAAGTCTAATTTAAAGCAAAATTTGGAAGAGGACATTCAGGTGGAGTTGCAGTGTGAAATGCTGGGGAAGAATGCAGAATTCAGAATCATGAGCCTTTCCTTCACAGAGAAAGGATGTTGGAAGTATATGCTTTTAAAAAACAAAACAAACAAAAAAAAACCTGCTTTTCCTCCTAAGACTTTAGCAACACAGCACACAAGAATAGGTGTCAGAAGGGGCACAAGGTTGCTCAAGTGGGTGGCTAAGGTTACAAAAATATAGTTATGTTAAATATAATAAAGTAACATTGAGATACAACCAAAATGCCCCTTAAAGGCAAGGATGGTGAGACTACATCTCCCATACTTTGGACATGTAATCAGGAGGGTTCAGTCCCTACAGAAGGACATCATCCTTGGTAAAGTGGAGGGCCAGCCAAAAAGAAGAGCTTCAACAAGGTGGATCGGACAGAGGTGCAACAGTGCTCAAGCACGGCAACAGTAGTGGGGACGGTACAGGACCAGGCAGTGTTTCGCGTTCTTCTACATGCGGTTTCTTTGAGTTGGAACTAACTTGATAACAATGACAGCACAAAACATACCAAGTTAATTTTATTTCATCACCCTCCTTGTATGCATGTACATGACACTTCCATTGGAACTTTGAATATAGTCATTGATTTATCTCTGTAACTGTTTCTCAACCAAATTCAGTGTAGTTTTACTCTACTTAAAGGAGAAAAAATTAAAAACCATGGTCAAAAACACGCCACATCTAACCAGTAGAGTCCAAGATTAAGAAAAAGTGGGAAAGGGCTGGCAAAAGAAAATAACTGTGTTTTGGGTTTTTTTTTTTTTTTTTGGAACACCTAGAAACACATTGATACTTTTATGACATCCCTTAATGATTGAACATAAGCTTCCTGACGGATTTTCTATGTTCTTTGTTCATTGGCTTCAAGTCCAGGAAATGTTCCTCAGCTCTTTTTTTCTCCCCAGTACTAATTCATGTAAAAGAAAATTGTTATATAAAAAAATCAGTGCCCTCTACACTCTCAAATAAAAGCAGAGGCCTTCTTTGATAAAATTTTAGGCGTTGAGTGTTTGTAGCCCAGTACTAGAAAATGAGGAGCTTCTTCATTGGAGTTCATCCTCCCACTGTAATCAGTTAACTTCATGGTCCACCAGCCTGCCTCTCTGAAAATTCTAGCTGAAATTTATCACCAGTATGAGAAACATGGAGACCCTGGAGGCGTAGTGGGTTAAGTGCTACGCCTGCTAACCAAAAGGTCAGCAGTTCAAATCCGCCAGACACTCCTTGGAAACTCTATGGAGTAGTTCTACTCTGTCTTATAGGGTCACTATGAGTTGGAACCGACTCAACAGCAGTACTTTTTTTTTTAATGAGAAACATGGTGCACCAAACTAAATTTCTTCAATATAAAGACTGTGAAAGAATGAGAAAGAGAAAAGCTCAGAAAACATTCAAACTAGCATCAATAAATTTGCAAAGCTCTTCAACTTCAGGAAAAGAACAGCCAGATTCCTCCTACTTAAGATAAATGGAACTATTAAATCTCTGTAAATAAATTGTATTTACTGTGGGAACCAAGATTATTTTTAGAATTCCATAATGAAAACATGTAAAGCTTGAAGGTCCATGAATAATCACGTTAAATACCACAGATTTCATTAAAGAATTTCATAGCTATAAATTATCTAGTAAAATTCCAAATGTGTCCCTCCTTCCAATATAAACTCATCATTTCTTCTTCTTTAAGTTTGAGAAACTTGGAAGAAAGAAAATTATAGCTACATAAGGAAAGGTGAGCATGTGTGATGTGCCTACATTGTAACTAGTCTCTGCTTTCTGGAGTCCATTTCACAACAATCTCCTGGGAGTGAAGGAACCTAAGTGCCTTTGGAAAATGAAGAGACAGGCTGCAAAGCCTGGGAAAGACGGTCACCCCCACTACTGCATCCAAGTAGTCCTGGGAGCTACCTTGTGAATCCCTGTGCAGTGAAGCAATTGCTCTCATTCCAAATGCAATCCAGAGCACGACAGAGTGGAAAATATGCTTCCAGTTTTAAAGAGAGACTTTTATGACTATCATATTTTCAAAAAGTAAATTCAGACAAGGCTAGTAGACAGGCATGAGGTAGCATTGGGGCATAGAATGAATCAGGCTTGGCTTGCTGACACTCTGGGAACCATCACAAGATCCAAATGCATGCGGGGGTGTGAAACAGGAGGGTGTGGAGTGACACTGCAAATCACATGGCCATTTGAAAGGCTCCAAAGGACAGTTTTTGTGTCTACTTTCTCTCATTAGTTCTCAGCAGGAAAACTACAAAAAGAAACAATATCAAAGAACAAATAAATAAGAAACCTTGTACTTCAGCAGTAAAACATTTAAATATGTTTGAAAGAGCTTATTAATACATAGATAATAACATTGATGCATTATTTGTTTAAAAGACCAGATTCAAATAGATAAGTTTTTCATTTTAAGTTTTAAATCAAAGTTAAATGTTCTAAGGACAAAAATGGTTTATTTCTTCTGTACAATCTAACACCTTAGTATTCATAATCACTCAATAAGCACTTATTGTTGTTATCTTTATTTATTAAATAGTAATGTAAGAATGATGTCAAGTATTATGAATTGAGCTCCTCCTCTTTGTTAGGACTCATGTTAGCATGTAAGTATTTTATATACATAGAGGTTTTCACAATAATTGGTTGAGGTAAATATTATTATTCTAATTTTATAAAAGAAGTAAGGTAAATTAAGAAAATCACTCCAAAATATGCAAATACTATTTGCAAAACAGGAATTTCAATTCAGTTTATTCATACATAAATGAATGAATAGTGGAAGGATGAAAGGCATTGCAGAGGACTAATCTGAGGCGGGAACATGTAAAGTGGATTCACGGAAGGACAGTTTAGACTAAGAATGTCTATACAGAAGACCTGATGACCATAGACTAAACTGAGATGGGACTGCTGTTAGTATAACCAATAACCAAGTTTATATTATGTGCTAAGAACATCTAGAAAAGAAATCAGATGACAATATGATATGGTATATTCCATGGGAGAGGTGTGTTGAGTGTTCTGAGAAATGGGCACACAGCTCAGCTAACAAGGGAATGAGAGACCTGAACAAAGTCTAGGAAAAAAAATATTGTCAATGAGTCAATTCCAAATCATAGTGACCCTACAGAACAGAGTAGAACTATCCAATAGGATTTCTAAGGAGTGGCTAGTAGATTTGAACTGCTGACCTTCTGGTCAGAAATTGAATGCTTAACCACTGCACCATTAGGACTTCAGAGTCTAAAAAAAAAAAGAGGCTAGAAAAAAAGAGGTAGGTGTGTCTGTGTGTGTGTGTATATCTGTAGTGGAGGGTTGGGAATTACAAGCAATTCCTTATTATTAGAACATCAAGTATGAGGCAGAGAATGACAGCTTATGTAACTAAAATTCTAGAAACAGGCTACATCAGGAAAGATCTTGTATACCATACTAAACAGGTTAAACATGATCCTTTCTGCCGAAAGCCAATAGGAAAACTTTAAAGAAGGTGACATGATCAGGTTTGAGTTGTATATAGCAGGAAAAGTGACACAGAAGTGGAACTATATACCTAGGGTGCGGAGTGGCTCATAGGAAGCAAGGAGACAAACTCAGATCCTATTGCACCTACTCTAACCGTAGATGATTAGACCCTTAACTGAGGCATTTGTAGTAAAGATGAGCAAAGCTGAAGAAGCAATAAATTAAAGAAGTAATGAAGTAGGTAAAAAGGTAGGACTTAGTGATTAACTGGACACTCTGGTGGTGTAGTGGTTAAGTACTACATCTGCTAACCAAAAGGTCAGCAGTTCAAATCTGTCAGGTGCTCCTTGGAAACTATCGGGCAGTTCTATTCTGTCTTATAGGGTGCTATGAGTCAGACCTGACTCGATGGCAGTGGATTTGGTTTTTTTGGTTAGTGATTGAAATAAATACAGAAGAAAGATGATCCAGTCTTGGAGGGAAGATGGTGAGTTCAGTTTTGATACGGTGAATCTGAAATGGTAATGGACCGTCCAGTAGGCAACTGGATACATACCTCAGTATTAACATTCAAGGTCAATGTTAGAGACAGAGAAGCGGGAATTATCTCACACATAAGTGTTAAGCAAAACTCTGAAAGTGAATAAGATTCCTAGATGACCTAGGAGGGTGGTATATACAGGACCACCAACTAAGTTGGAGAACCCATCCTAGAAAAAGTGCACACAACTGATCGCTCAGTATCACCACGGTCATCTTCCAAGTACTCCTCTTGGGAAACTATGCACTGACACTAGCACCTTGTCTACCCTTCAAAGCAATTTTGTAACTTTTTCTGGAATGGCCATCAAAGCCATCATCACATTACCCTTGGTGTCCTGAGTGTCATCAAAATGTCTTCCTTTCAGTATTTTCCTTATTTTCAGGTAACGACAAAGTCATTGGAAGCCAGATCAGTGAGTAGGGAGGGTATTCTAATATAGTTATTTGTTTACTGACTAAGAACTCCCTCACAAACAACTAACTATACAGTTAAGGTCATGAACTTGTCACTGTGCCACTTTGCATAATGGCCATTCCAGAAAGAGTTCCAAAATTGCTCTGAAGGGTGGATTAGGTGCCAGCTTTGGTGCACAGCTTCCCAAGGGGTATACCTTGAAGGTGACCATAGTGACATTCAGCAATGAAGTATGTAGCACTTAGAACAATTAAGTCTGTGGACTTCTCATAGACAGAAGTGATGAACTAAATCCTTTGGGGCAGCAGAAGAGTGCTATGGAAAAAAAGAGGAAAGAAGTCCATGAATGAAACTGAGAGGAAAAGGTGAGGACCGTGGAGGAGAACCTTTAGAGAGCAGCGTTTCAGAGAATCTGGAGTGGTGGTCAACATTATCTAATGCAGCAGAAAGGCTTGACAAGATGAGGTGAAAGAGACTCAATGGAATATCACACATCTGAGTCGTCATCTTCCTAGACCAGCTTAAGTGGTATGCAGCGGACAGTAGGCCGAGCAACACCTACTGGTAAGCTAAGACAGAAGAACATACTGTTCCTGTAAAGTAGCTGGATGAGGAAGGACAGAGAGGGTGGGAGTGAGATAGACACTGGGGGAGCGCTCAGCTTGACTACAGGCTAAAGGGAAAGGCCCAATAGAAAGGGAGGTGGTTGAAGAGATAGAAGAGAGGGCATAAATAAGGCAGCAAAACTCCCCAAAGTGTTGAGGAACAAATAAAAAATGGAAGAAAAAATCCAAAAGATGCTTCACTCAGTCATAATAATTAAAAAAAAAGAAGTAACCAGGGACCAGTAGTAACATGCTCCATCTTCTTTTTGATTTGTCAATCTCATGTCTCCATATGTTCCCTCACAGTTTGATATTCATAAACAACTAATAAGCACACACACACAAAAAAAGATTTGGTGAAAGCCAAAAATATCTGTATAACACTAGAGTGTGTATCTGTGATGACTGAAATACAATTATGGTATCACTTCCTGTGTCTTACCAAAGGTTTGACAAAGTGCCTTCAGGTAAATTTCTCAACTGATCCTTCTAAGAGTCCCATCCTGTTGATAGGAGAGCTGTCTGATTTCTCTGATAATTCAGATAAGAACACTAAATCTCCATGAGGTAACTAGATTCTTTGCAGGTTACCCAACTTCTAAACAGCAGTGTCACTAGAACGGAAGTGTTTTCTCACAGGATGGTTGGACTGGGATTTGTTTTGCTGGTTGAAAAAAAGACTACAACAAATTCTGTGGAGCTTATGTTGCAATCAGTGACTCCACAGAAAATATGCTTTGTTGTCATTTTAAAACTGAACTAATAACTCATTATGTATGCATGACCTTAGGCATTCAAAAATTTGACTCTTCAAATGTAAATTAATTTAAAAATGAATTTAAATGATGTGATTGAGAGGAGGCCCCCAAAGTAAAAAAATAAATAACTGTTAGCTGCCTTTCCTCCTTCTCATATCTTAATTTAAAAAAACAAAAGCAAACACTTTTTAATTTGAACGTTATGCTAGACAGCTGGAGGGACAAGAAGACATTATCAGTATTGTTAATGTTCCTGCCTCCTCTGTAAAAGGTACCATGTGTATAAGGTAAACATTGCTCATTTGGAATTTCCCTGATACAGTGTTCCTAAAAGTATATATTCAGTATGAGATGGAATATCTCAATTTCATTTAAATGGTTTAGTTATGAACATATCAAAAATAACTAAATAAAAACACTAACGCTGCCAATATGGCCACATCTTTAAGTCAAATTTTTCCATAGGATATACCACACCCATCACATGTGAATGCCAAAAGTAAGTACTGTTTTAAAAACTGAATTTTACATCTCATCAGTTTTGTATGGAGTTTAGATAAAACACATACACAAGTTACATAAAAAATTTAGGTGATAATTCATTATATTTCCCTAGCAATTCCATTCTGACTCAAAAAACTTTCCTCAAGTTGTGACTTTACAGTTATAAGAATATTTTAAAGACCTTCTATTTATCACCAAATTGATAATATGTCAAGGCATATGTTTAAGGAGTATTCTGGTTACATGGATATGGCCATATGCAATAATGAAGAATTGCAAATCAAAGGACAACACTCTAAGATAAATTTATCTTACATAAGCTTGGCAATTTGCCCAAATTTATGCACTATCGATTAATAATTATCAATTTTATTCTAAATCTCCTACCATCACTATATCCTATCACATGTAAGTGGAGACATTGAGGCTCAGTGGTTAAAAGCTGTGGCTGCTAACCAAAAAGTCAGCAGCTGGAATCCACCAGCCCTCCTTGAAAATTTTATAGAGCAGTTCTACTCTGTCCTACAGGGCCACTGTGAGTCAGCGTCTACTCAACTACAGTACATTTGATTTTATTTTTTCTTCTCATATGTAAAGCCAACTTTTCAGTGTTGAGATCTCAAAGTCAGAAACATCAGATCAAAACAATTAAGACCAGGCAATGATGTACGAATTATCCTTCAACCCGAAGCAAACTTCTTGATTACTCAAGGGCCACAGATTAACATGACTTCAATATTCTAAGTCCCAGCTTTCCAAAACTAAGTTTCTCTTTCTGTTTTTGCCTCCTATAGTCTACTATGTGCATTTTTAGAGTTATCAGTGCAGTAAATTTCAGGCATGCAGTGGTAGTGGTAAAAGTGTGAAGAGCAGAAAGTAAAAGAGAAAAATAATAAACAATGAAAAATAGATATTCACTTGGAAATATATTTTAATAATGTGTATCCTCTGCACAGCAGAATGATTCACCCAACCTACTATGGGGAAGATTAGAGTCTTGAGTTGTTTTTCCATAAATGATGGTTTATTTGCAATGGTTTATCTACAGACTTTAATTAAGTTTCTTTGTAAGTGAAAGGAATCACTAGAATAGCAAGTTATTATTAAAATCACAGAGTATAGTCTTAGAACATAGAAGCCAGCTGGTCTACATCCAAATCAATGAGAGTTAGGCAGAGATTTCATATGGTGATTGACCAACATCCCTATGAATCAGAATCACCTAGACAGCTTTAAAAATATACAGATACCCAGACTTCATTCTGAACCTACTTAGTCAGGATATTCAAGAAAAAGTACAGTGACAGAATCTATGTTGCTAACAAGTGATTCCTCATACAGCCAGCTCCCCACTAATCTGTGTATGGTGTACATTTTGTCTATCAATATAAAGAACTCACTGTCTACCTCACAATCTACCTAGCTACATGCATAGAGACACACTCTTCAAAATAAAACTTCACCTTAGTTTGAATATAAATTATAGATACTTCTAAATTTATTTGAAGAGAGAAAGGAAACAAAGGAAAGCCAACCTAATAGTTAAGTGTCACCCAATGGCACTGTCTTCATATTCTACCCAGCAGCCAAGAGTAACCAAGGTGGATCTGGTCACTCAACTGCATTCTGGTTTAAGCAAACAACACTTAAGACCCACTGCATCACAACTGTAGTTATCGCCTAACAGCCATTTTCTGTTCCATCCTTTGTAACAGATTGCATATATTTAGCAAGGTATATTATAAGAGTAATCCACCTGAAACATATTCTAAGCCTCCCTTACAGCTTTGTGCAACCACATAACTAGATTGCAGCCAACTACAAGTAAGTTAAAGTTTTATGAAGGCTTAAAAGTATTCTTTTAAAAAAATGGGAGAATAGCCTTTATTTCCCTTTCTACATCCAGACACCTGGAAAGTACAAGTGGTGGCTAAAGTTCCAGCAAGCCTGTGTCAAAGAAGCCAAACCCACTTTGACTCATAGCAACCCTATGGGACAGAGTAGAAATCACCCATGGAATTTCCAAGGACTAGTTAGTGGATGTAAACTGCCAACCTTTTGTCAGCAGCCAAAGACTTAACCACTACACCATCAAAGCTCCAGCAACCTTATAGGAAAAGCCCAACCCATTTGTGCTGAGTTGATTCCAACTACTAGTGACCCTACCAGACAGAGTAGAACCATCCCACAAGGTTTCCAGGGAGCGGCTGGTGGATTCAAACTGCCAATATTCTGGCTGATAATGGAACCATTAACGAGTACCCTACCAGGGTTTCCAGTAACCCTATTCAAACCAAAAACCACTGTAGTTTAGTCAATTCTGACTCATAGTGACCATATGTGTCAGGGAAGAACTGCCCCATAGAGTTTTCAAGGAGTACCGAGCAGATTTGAACTGCCCACCTTTTGATTAGCAGATACACCACCTAACTACTACACCACGAGAGTTTCCCCAGCAACGCTACAGGATCAGAAAATCAAGGAACATACCCTAGAGACAAAGGAGTGGACAACTGGAAAGAACCAAAGTCCCCTGTGACTGTGTAACCAATATGTCATCCCCCACTACCTACCTAAAGGCATCTTCACATGTGAGGGGAAAAAAAGTTTTTTGTTTACTGCAGTCTGCTATACAGCTGAACCTAACATAAAGTATCTATTCTCAGAAATAAAAATAAAATATTCTGTATGCCCTACATGATCCAAGCAGTAGTGAGTTTAAAACCTAATTTATGAGTGAACAAATATCTTAAGCTATGTATTCATATGTCTGTGCAATTCTTAAGAAGACCCACTCAGATTCTGCCGAGTGTTAAACAACCCCATCTTCACGTTTGCATTTCAGCAGTGAGAAGAATGGCGACCTAACACAATAAAAATGCAAGAGACCATGGTGTGGAACAGACTGCAACACAGTCAGTAATCAAGCGCTGGTTTGGTTGAAACTATTGTTCTGAGAAGATCTTTAAACCTTAAACTTTAAACCAAAAATATCTCACAATGACTTTTAAACAAGAAGTTAGCTTAACTAGTAAAGAATGTCTGCCTTAAGCTTTGTGCTCTTTTAAGATGTATCTATATGGAATCTAAGGGACAACAGGACTTGAAAAGATAAGAGACTTAGGTGCAGGGAGGTTATGTTAACTGGGGAGGAACAAGTCAGAATGAGGGCAAGAATGGTTGTACAGCTCAAAGGATGTAATCAGTTTTACTGGATTGTACACATAGAAACTGTTGAAACAGTGTATGTTCAATTGTGTATATTCTCATCGATGACAATAAAAACAAAATAAATTATATACAAAAAAAGCTAGTTTGGGTCCAAGACATCAGTGCAGGAATATGAAATGAGAGTTGCAAATTTATGGCCCAGGGTCCATATCTGGCCAATGGATATATTTAGTTTGGCTTATACAATGCTTTCTGAAAACATTAAGTTGAATGCCTGCATGTGGCTGTGTGCCTTCAGCTCTCCTCAGGCCCCCTCATCTCCCATTGATGCCCAAAAGCTCACTGCACGTGCTTATGTTACCTGTTGTCATGTAACCTAATCATCTTAACTACTTTGACTTACCTACTTCAATAGATTAATCTAAAGTTTTCCCAGCTCACAAACTTTGTCCTTTTGTTTTCTCCTAAACTTAAAAATCAAATTGGTTCTTAAAATTAAGCAACCAGTAGTGAAGTTTTTGGCTTAAAAGTTCTAAAACTTGATTTATTCACTTTCACCTCCTCAGTTCTAACAATGTCTATCATGTAGACACTATGTTTGTTTTATATTTCTGGTAAATAACCATATTCGAACAGAAGGCAATGTACCTTTATGTAATGAACGGAAAAAAAAAAACCAAACACTTGTACCTACACACTTACATGTGATGACAGGTCTCTACATTTCCAAGGGGGCATGTTTGTACACAAAGTACATACCACATTACAGAGCTTACATAGGAGATAACATGGTCATAGCTAAAGTTGGAAACATTTGTTTTGCATCAAACACTTCCTTTGATTTCAATATTTACCTACACTTACTCATCCCAAACTTAAAATCACATGGTGTTTCTAAATGCTGACATCTTTTTGTAAGCTTATGGCTTGACTGAACAAGGGCAATAAATATTGTCAAGTATCCATAAAATATAAACTTAAACTAAAATATGCATGATAAGTAAAAACAAGTCACTGACTATATTGGATTCTGGAAATCTTTTCCTTATTAACTTTAATTAAGGCCATAACTACTTGGGCTTTCTATTTAATTTTTATCACATACTTTCTCTTAGGCTGGTTAATAAAATAGAGGAATTTTTGTTTTCAATACATATGCAAGCAATTACACTTTTTCTATAAAGTTTTTTCCTTGGAATTCCAATCTCTGAGCCATTAGGCTATACTGAAGGGACAGAGATTGGCTCGAGATTGACGATTTTTTTGCACCATGCTTCACATTCCTACCATTTCTGTAAAATAATATTAAGGAAAATTAAACTGCTCGTTTTTCAGAAACACGTTTAGAGTAATTAGAACTATTTAGCAAGTCAGCGTATGGCCTCTTCTAAACTTTATTAAGCACTCCTTTCGTTTATCTACATGTTCAATTACTTCAACACTTTATAAAAGCAAGTTATTAACTTTAAAATAAATTAACAAGGGAAAGTAGTATTAATGAAGTTTTAAGTTAAACTTGTGTTTTGTTTTAGTGAGGCAGAGGAATCAGCTCTTGTCTTCATATAGTAAAACTTTCTATGGTAATTTTTTCTGTATTTTTTCTTCCATTTCCTGCTTCTGTTTCCTATTTAACTGCCTTCTCTGCCTTCCCAACAATGCCCATTGTTATGCCATTACAAAGAAACTTATTAGCTTTTTAAGCTGTCTTAATTTTTTAAATATAAAAAGTTTCAGAAGTCTAGAAAGTGCCTTCTCTATGCAACAACTCTTGACAGATCGTTGACTATTCTTTCACAGATTCTTCTGCTCACTCTTTAAATGTTTTTAAAATGTGTGGTCTCCAGGTTAATTTTACGAACATCATTACAGCAAAGATACACAACATGGGTAGTATAATACACAGAGACACACACACATATGGAAGGCAGACACAGAAAAGTTCAACAAATTATGTTAAGTTTTAAAAGCTTGAGTCTGATGTTAAATAGTTATTATAAAATCTATAATGGTCTATTCCATAAGAGTACTGTCTCTATTTCAAAGTTCAGCTTACCTCAAAATTAAAGATGTAATAGCTGGTGGAAATAATTTAAATGTTTTCTTATATTCTAGATCAGCGATGTACTTTTGCTTACCCATGCCATAAAGCCCAACCCTGATAAATGCAAATTACATAGGAAATAATTTGGTGACCTGGCAAGATTTGCCTTTAAATAAATAAATAATTTGGTGCCTAAGGGCTAACGCTCATACAGTCATCCCATGCCCAAGAAGTTGTATATAATAAGGCAGACTGATTTCCTGCCTTCTGCCGTCCAACCAAAAGCCACCACCGTGCTGATAATCAAGTCAGAAGGGTGGGAAAATACCACTGCAGAGGAAATCTGGCTTCTATCAGTCTCTGCCACGGAGAAATAAAAGCGACGCCTCTCTGTAAGCGAACTGATTTTCAGGTTCTAAATAAAAATGATAAAGAAGTGAAAGTCTATAAAGAGACAAGAAAGAAAAGCCGAAGACAAAGAAAAATCAGAGCTATCAGAGTTGCTGCAGAAGTTTTTCTGAACAAAGCATTTTACCAAGCGGCTGAAGTTCAGTACAAAAAAGACTCCACCCTACCCAGACTCCCAGGGACTTTTCCTAGCTCTGAAAAAAATAAAAAAGCCAGCCTACAGAGCAGAACTCCTCGAACTAAAAGTCCCTCCGTGCTCACTTCTAAGCACTCTTTTGTTTATTTGTTGGTTTTGATTTAAATTTCCCATTCTCCGCGTTCAGGCAAACGGACTTCTCTTTAAGCTTTCCCAGAAATACTGAGCTGTGTACTTTTTCCAAACGCAGAGAGAGAAGCTCCGGATTTACCAGCATCTCGATCGTCTTCAAAGCCGTTTCCCAGGTGCAAATCTGTCAGCCCCCTTCTCAGCTTCAAACCAGAACCTCCTCTTTACTCTTTTCCTGAGGTTTAACATTCCACCTATCTCCCAAACCGTGCAATAAACACCACAAGCAAAGCAAACGGCCAACTCACCATCCTCGCCTTCTTCCTGGGCTTTTATTGAGACAAATTGCCCTAATAAAACAGAAAGAATGAGGAGAGGTCTTGCTTCCACCCAGTTTGCCATCATGTCTAAATATTAGACATGTGGGTCCTCCTGAGAGTGAAAAGGAAAGTCTAAGGGTATTGTAGCACCATGAAGTCAGCTGCGGGCTCTTCTTTCAGCACCAGCCCCAGGGCAGACTCTGCAAGCCCTCTTTTTCAGCACCAGCTCTTACACAGTCTGCGAAACTGTTTTCAAGCGATGCAGCTTTTAAATAGGAAGAATGCTGCCTCCACTTCTTTTCCTGCCCCTTTTCAGCTTGTTCAGGCTCATAACCATCCAGTGTCTGCCAAGCAACGGTCTGATTGATGGTAAACAACCAAATCAGAACACGCGTTTCTACTCTTTGAACTTTCTCTATGGCATTTATGTTTTAAGCATAAACTGGGTTTAATAGAAGAACCATGCTTTTATTTCTTTCTTCCTCCTCGTTTATTTTTATTTTTTAAAAGAAAGCCTATTAGAAGAGCTCTGTTCTTCATTCTCTGACCCTTTCCCCAGACACACACCCTGTAACTTTTTCCCTATAAGCTGGAACAGTTGGTAGGCAGGGAATACAGTCTTTTAGTCTAGTTTTTGGAATTTAGATAATTCAGGACTCCCTTGCCCATCTTAAATATTTAAAGTGTCAAATTTTAACCCTCTTTTATAAAAGGAAGCATTCTTGACACTTTCTCAGAGTCCATTTCTTATTCCATACACTGGAAAGTTCAGGTGAGAGAAGTATTTTATTTCAGATAAACAAATTTGTGATTTATCAGCCTTTTAATTAAGAGATAGATCTTCTCTTTCTGACCACATTTCTAGTTAAGAACATGATTCTTGCAGGTCCTCTTGTCCCAGAGAATTTTGTTTGCTAAAAAGATAATCTACTAAACTAGTGAAGAGGAATGGAAAGTATACTGCATTTGAATGCTGAAAACCTGAGTTCAAGTACCAGCTCCGCCGCTCACCAATTTTGTAAACATACGCAAAGTGCTCTATCTCTGCATACACTCCAGTTTTTCATTGGAAAAAGGGGCTTTGCCTGACCAGTGCACAGGATTCACTGACACTGAATGGGTAATTGAGTAATATATTACCAACTAAGTTCTAAATTGCTAAGTACTGTTAAAAGACAAAGAAGTCAGTTTCAGGACTAAGGTAAGCTTTTCCCACACCCTGGTGTTTTCAACCATCTCACATGCCTGTGAAAGCTGGACAATGCAAAAAGGAAGACTGAAGAAGAATTGATGCCTTTGATTCTGTTATTGGCTAAGAATGTTGAACACACCATGGACTGCCAAAAGAACTAACAGATCTGTCTTGGAAGAAGTACAACCAGAGTGTCCCTTAGAAGCGAGGATGGCAAGAATTTGTCTCACATGCTTGGGATATGTTATCAGGAGGGATCAGTGCCTAGAGAAGAACATCATGAGTGGCAGAGAGTCAATAAAACAGAGGAAGACTGTTTTAGTCAGCTAGGGCTGCTCTAACAGAAATACCACGGAGTGGATGGCTTTAACAAAGAAAGATTTATTCTTACACAGTCCGGTAGGTTGCAAGTCCATATTCAGGGTGTCCGCTCCAGGGAAAGACTTTCCCCTTGACGGCTCTGGAGGAAAGTCCGGTATTACATCAGTCATTGTCCAGGGAGTGTCCTAACGCAAGAACCTCTGGTCTGAACGACGCGCTCTGCTCCCGGTGCTGCTTGCTTGATGGTAGCGAGGTTCTCAAATTGTCCTTGGTTCTTTTTCCTTTTATTCCTTGCAAGCTAAAAGCATTAAGGGTGGGGCAAGCCATACTCCAGGGAAACTTCCCCATAGCAGGAATTCACAGCCCCACCCTAATCCTTTAACATACAGGTTAGCAAAACCACACAGTGGAGGACATTTCCAAGATACTGGGAACCATATCCCAGCCACGTGGCTGCACACATTTTTGGGGGGACACAATTCAAACCATGACAAAGACATTCAATGAGATAGACTGACACAGTGGTTCCGTGTCAGTGTGAGCAGGAACCAATTTGGCAGCACCAGATAACAACAAAAAATTACAAAGAGCTAGATTAAAATAGATAGTGGTGTTATTAGCCCTAAACCACCCCTGAAGCCATTTGATAGATTGAATTATGTCCCCCCTAGAACGTGTATCATTTAAATAGGCCATGATTCCTGGCATTGTGATTTCCTCCCCCCATGTTCTGAATCCTACTTTTTTAATGTTAAGGAAGGAGGATGGGCAGCAGCTGCGTGAATGCGGTGGGACTCAGTCTACCCATCTGCATCGTGTTGAGGCAATCTCCTGCAATTTAAAAGAGATAATGGAACAGAGAGATTTGGGGGACCTCAAACTACCAAGAAAGACATACTAGGAGAGGATCATGCCTTTTGGACTATGGGTCACTGTGCCTGAGAAGTTCCCAAACCATGGGAAGACTGATAATAAGCACATTCCTTCAGAGCCCATAAAGAGAAAAAGTTTTCCCTTACAGCTGACACCCTGAATTTGGTCTTTAACCCTACTTTACTGTGAGAAAAGAAATTTCTCTTTGTTAAAGTCATTCACTTGCAGTATTTCTGTCACAGCAGCGCTACATGACTAAAACAGCTCTTAAGTAGTGGAAGACATAAAATCCCTTTTATGCTTGCCTTGAGGTCCTGAATCACAATCTGGAAAGGAATAAAACCTTCTTAGAGGCACAGATATTTTTGAGGTGTGTCTGCTCAACAGATGTGGTAATTCAGGAGAAAAGTTCATTTCGAAGTTCTTAATTCTGATATGAGACCTCAGTGTTTGTGTGAGGAGCTCGAGATGGGTCCCAGTTCCAAAGGTCATCCCAACAGTATATATTCAGTAGTATGCATTTTGTCAGTGTACTTTTATCAATTTTCACAGCACCTCTGAAAGGTGTATTATTTTTCTCAAATCAAATGTAAGAAATTATGGCTCAAGAAGTTTACTTACTCAGGCATGATCATCTAATAAGTAGTAGATTTATGATGCTATTTCAGAGGTGTCTGACTCCAAAGTTGGTGTTTTTCACTGCTTCTCAAGTCTTGGGATTTAACCTGACACCCATACTTCCTGTCTCAGAAGAAAAGTTGTCTCTACTCTCAGCATTGATCTCTCCCACTGCATATGCCTTCATATATTCTTTAGAATATTATTCTGTCTGTATACTCTCTGTCATGGATTGAATTCTGTCCTCCCCAAAATAGGTGTAGCCACGTGGCTTGGCCATGATTCCCAGTATCTTGTGACTGTCCTACATTTTGTGGTTTTCCTATGCTGTATGTTAAAGGATTAGGTTGGGACTGTAAATCCCTTCACAGGATTACCTCTGTGCTCTGCTGTAAAGGGAGTTTCCCTGGGCTTGCCTCACCCTTAATTCTTTCATCCTAGGAGCAATAAAAGGACAGAGCAGCAGACAGAGAATTGGGAACCTTGTACCACCAAGAAAGCAGCACCGGGAGGAGAGCATGTCCTTCAGACCAGAGGTTCCTGCCCCAAGATGCTCCCTGGACAAAGACTGATGCAACATTAGGACTTTTCTCCAGAGCCGACAAGGGAAAAGCCTTCCCCTGGAGCAGACGCCCTGAATCTGGACTTGCAGCCTACCAGACCATGTAAGAATAAGTCTTCGTTTGTTAAAGCCATCCACTTTGTGGTATTTCTGTTAGAGCAGCTCTAGCTGACTGAAACACTCTCCCTATCTTTAGCCTCTCTCACTCAACTAGTACCTTTCTTACAGCCTATAAACTTACTTACCTAGAGTCTGTCTTCAAAAAAAAAACAAGATTTCTCTCAACTGCAAATCTATAGAGTTTTTTACCATTCCACGTCTTTCTCTCCCAGCTGTCCTTCACTCTCTGCTGTCAGGAAATCACCTCCAGTATACCACTGAAATCATAATGCAGAGAACAAAGGTAAAATAAGTCATATTAAACTAATAATAGAAATTGGTTGAAATTTAATATATGATTTGCAAATTGAGGTAACATTTTAACTAGATGGCTAACATACTCTGAAAATGAGAACATCTAAAATTCTTAAGACTGTATCTTGCCAGGGTAATGGAGGCCCAGAATAATGTTTATGTAATAACAATATACCCTAAAATATAGCTTCTAGTCACAGACTGGGGTTCCTGTTTCTCGAAATTTTTGCACTTACATAATTCTCCAAAAGAATCCAATGCCTAAGGCAAAGTATCTCCACTAAGCTGCTTACTAGGCTGTTGTTTGACTTAAAGGTGACTTTAGCAAATCAGTTTCTTAAAGACTCCAAGTTTGCCTAAAGGAAAATAGGCTGGGTGACTCATCCCAAGTGGGTAGACTACAAAGATTGAGATACCAGGAGAATTCAAATTTCTCAGTTCCTTTTTTTGATCATGATTCAGCTATGGAATCTTTGACCACAATCTGATTCTTCTGGCCACATGGCAAATGAGACAGTCGTTAATGAAAGCAATCAGATATGGAGTCCAGGTCCTACACCATCCGGCTTTATTTTCCTCTACTGCTCTAGGTGAATTGAGACCAACTACTAAACTTTCTATGGCCCCTCACAACCTTTGAAGACTCCACACACAACACAATGAGCCGAGAGGTAGAAACAGAAACGTGAAGAACAATGTTAGGCCCACTGACTGAAATGAATCACAAAACCACGACCCTAGAACTTTGAACTAAGGAAATAAATCCCATGGGGTATGTGTTTATACATCAGGCAAATCAGTAACTGCTTTTCACAGGCCTCAGAGGCAACTACATTCCAACAGACTTCATATTGCAGATTAGAAACATACCAGCAATATTCATCCATTAAGGCCAACTCCTCTTTAGGAGACTAACAGAAAATACAATAGTGTCCTGTATTGTACATTTGTAGCTCAAACTTCAGATACTTGTCTAGTTACGGTGTTTACAACTTTGTGAAGTTTATGAACAGAAACTTATAATCCAAAAATTGTAATTTCAAATCCATGTAAACTCAGATTTCTCTTTTACTGAAAGAATTTGTTATTTCAGTAACTAATATACAGTATCTTATGGCAAGGCTTTTTCTCTGTCTTACAGTGATTAAGATTTCTCTGTCTTACATTGATTAGCAGTTTGACTGCTAATCAAAAGGTTGGCAATTCAAATCCACCAGCCACTCTGTGGGGAAGACCTACTGTGTCCTGTGAGATAACTATGATTCAAAGTCAACTCTATGACACTGTGCTTGGTCTTTTTTCTTTGTTTTGTTTCAATTCTTCTTTCCATCCATTTTAAGTTTGCTTTTCTAGTCTTAACATTTCATCTCTCATATTTCTTATTTTTCCTTTTGGTTAATTGATTATACACAAACACGTCTAATCTACAGATTAAAAAATAACAATGGTTTAGGAGAAAGGAAAAAATATTTTCATATATTAAAAAATACAACATTAAATACAACAAAAATACAACATTAAAGCATCTACAATATCTTCCACATGAAACCAATAATAATCTTTTAGTTCATTAAGTCCTATGTAGTTAATTTCTGTTCCTCACAATTCTGGCTCAATATCAGTCTATGAACCCATCAGCTTCCACACAAGAGTTCTGGAAAGCTTGATTCAGTATAGTACTATCCATGTTCAAAATACCACGGTACTTTTCATAAGTATAATATAGTCCATTATTTATGTCAAAGTACTCTGGTCAAGCACTGCTAGCTACAGGCAGATTTATTACAAAATAATGATAAAACAGTTCATTAAAAAAACTTTAGATAAAATCTATAAGTATAATGATTAACTCCATTTTCAAAGAATTTCAGATATAGCTTATGATACTTTTGAAACATAATACCATATGATCAGAATATACGAAGAACATGCCAAGATTATCTTGTCTCTAAACGTCTGAACAGTAACAAAAATACAGGTAAGTGAAGTAAATTCCCAGTTAAATTCATTGGCATTGATGCTGCTACATTCAAAAGAAATAAAGTATCAACAAAGTTAGCAATTAAAATGACTAAAATTATGACAAATAATATTACTGTCCTGTCTAATATCAGGCAAAACATGAGGAGATAATGACATAAATTTTAAACCCTCCCAAATCAGACACTTCTGTTGATTTAATACCACATCTCAGAACACATCACATTTGTTGTTGTTAGGTGTCATCGAGTGGGTTCTGACTTAGCACAACAGAATGCGACAATACCTGGTACTGCACCACCCTCACAGTCACTGCTAGGCTCCAGCCCATTGTTGCACCCACTGAGTCAGTCCATTCTGTTGATGGTCTTCCTCTTATTCTCCAGCCCTCTGCTTCACCAAGCCTCGTGTCCTTCTCCAGGGACTGATCTCTTCCAATAACATGTCCACAGTATGTGAGACATAGTTTCGCCATCCTTCTTTGACTGCAGATCCAAGTAAAACGAAATCTTTGAGACCCTCTTTCTTTTCTCCGTTTGTCCTGATGTTTGCTTATTGGTCCAGTTATCAGGACTTTTATTTTCCTTATGTTTAGGTGTAATCCATACTGAAGGCTGTAGTCTCTGATCTCCGTCAGTAAGTACTTCAAATCCTCTTCATTTTCTGCAAACAAGGTTGTGTTATCTGCAGAGTACGTGTTGTTCATGAGTCTTCCTCCTACCCTGATGCCCCACTCTTCTTCATATATTAAAGCTTCTAGGATTATTTGCTCAGTGTACCGACTGAATAAGTATGGTGACAGGATGCAACCCTGACGCACACCTTTCCTGAGTTTAAACTACATAGCATTGCCTTGTTCTGTTTTGACAATTGCCTCTTGATCTATATACAGGTTCTTCATGAGTACAATTCAGTATTCTGAAATCTCCCTTCTTCATAATGCTATCCATTATTGTTATGATCCACACAGCTGAATTCCTTTACATAGTCAATAAAACACAGCTAAACATCTTTCTGGTATTCTGTGTTTCCAGCCAAGAGCCATCTGATATCAGCAATAATATCCCTGGTTCCATCCTCTTCTGGCTTGAATTTCTGGCAGTTCTCTGTCAGTACACTGCTGCAGCTACTTGTGGATGATCTTCAGCAAAATTTTACTTGTGTGTGATGATAACAATATAGGCATAAATATGGATCTCTTCCATTTGGTTAGCCAGGCATCTAACTTCCAAATTTCTCTGCATAAGACCTAGTGAGCACTTCCAGCACTTTACTCATGGGTTGAAGCATCTCAGTTGATAGTCCATTAATTCCTGGAGCCTTGCTTTTCACCTTCAGTGCAGCTTGGACTTCTTCCTTCTGTACCATGGGTTCCTGATCATACGCTACCTTCTGAAATGGTTGAACATTGACAATTCTTTTTAATATAGTGACTTTGCGTATTCCCTCCCTCTTATTTTGAATAAATAAAATTTATTAACTTTTTAATAACACTTTTCTCCTGATATACCAGGAACAAATCCTTTTGTGACTTTTCATGAAGTTCAAAAGTTGTCAGGAACACACAGCAGGGCAGAAGTCAGCACCAATGGACTAAACCCAAAGCTTAGAAGTATTCTAAATGAAATCAGTCACTTGGAGGGACAGACTAGCAGAGTTGGGAATATAGGGACCATGGATTCTGGGGACATGTAGGTCAATGGCATAACAAAGTTTATTAAAAAGTTTGCTTCCCACTTTGGGGAGTGGAATCTGGGATCTTCAAAGCTAGCAAGTAACCATCTAAATAGCATCAGTTGGTCTCAACTCACCTGGAGCAAAAGAGAAAAAAAGAGCAACAAAGACACAAGGAAAGAGTGAGCCCAAGAGACACAAGGGGTCACATGTACCAGAAACTACCTCAACCTGAGATGGGAAGAACTAGATAGTGCCCATCGAGGTAACTTAACGAACAGTTCCTCTTGGAGCCAGGAAGATGTGGAGTGCAAAACTTGAACTCTAGTAAAAAGACCAGACTTGATGGTCTGACAGACGAGAGGATCCCTGGAAGACATGGCACCTGGACTCTCTCTGAGCCCAGAAGCCACCTTCTCAAACAAAGATTGACTGGTATATAAGAAATAAAATGATACTGGTAAAGAGTACTTAGATATAGGAAACTAACTGGGCAGCTCCTGTTCAGAGGTGGAATGAGAAGACAGAGGGCTTTGTGAGCTGATTAAATGGACACGGGAAATACTGGGTGGAGAGCAGGCATGTGCTGTCCCCGTGTGGGGAGAGCAGCTATGGTCACACAGCAAAGTGTAAGCTTTTGTATGAGAAACTGACTGGAATCATCTACTTAAAATATAGAGAAATAAATAAAAGTTGCCAGGAGTTTGTCATATGTCACAGAGAATAATATTTAACCAAATTTCACTTTGAAGTAGTACAGCCAGAGTCAGTTGTACTCCTTGGAAGTGAGGAAGGCAAGATTTCATCTCATATACTTTGGAGCTGCCGTCAGGAGGGATCAGTCCCTGGAGAAAGATATCATACTCGGTAAGGTAGAGGGCCAGCAGAGAAAGACACTCCATAAGAAGGACTCGTACAGCGGCCTCAACAATGGGCTCAAACATAGCAACAGTTTTTAGTGTGGCAAAGGATCCAGCAGTGTTCCATTCTGTTGTATACAGTGTCACTATGAGTCAGAACCAACAACAATAAAGAGAATGTGGCTCTGGAATGAAGTCAGATGTCGGCTCTAAATACTAGCCCACTGGCCCTGAACCTGAGCTTATTCAGTTCAGGAGCTCACTACAAACACACGGATCCTGGATCCTAAGTGGCCTGTCATGATTTTAGAAATGGTGAGAAAAACAGAGAACACAAAGGGTACAGAATCAGCTGCAAGGTTTGGTTCAGTGCCCTGATTTTGCAGCTTAAAAAGTCCATGAGATTTCTGCACAAAACTTAATTTCATTCTTTTGGAACCTCGTCTGATCTTCCCAAACCTAGTTTGAACCTAGTGTGTTCTTACAGCTAGAGACCTAGTGTCTTATAACTGTCAGTTAATTTCAATTTAGCAGCCAAACTGCAACAGCAAACACATAGCTCGAGACCAGAGAGTTCATAACATAGCCTCAAAGAGACCAGAAAGGAGCAGGGAGCAAAAAGGAATGCTTTATAGGCCTAGTTCCTGATTTCCTCAAAGGATTCAAGTAGGTGGTGAGACATCTTCATGGTCCCACTTTTGACACCATGTAATATTAAAATAAAAATCAAACTAAGCCAGTAATATAAATTGGTTTAACTCATTCTTTTATTCAACAAGCATTTACTATGTGTGTTATCTTCCAGGTTTTGTTCCAGGCACTGAAGATATAATTGTGAACAACATAGACAAGGCCTGTGATTCCATGGAACTCAAGTGGAGCAAAAGGCAGTAAGTTAGCAAATACGCAAACAGGCTAATTTGTTGTGTAATATACTGTTGTTGCTATGCAATGGTGAAGATATTGCACGTGCCACACACTGCCGAAAGAATCAGCAAATCTGCCTTTGAGGACACATAGCCAGAATGCTCCTTAAATGGTGGTGAATCTTCATCTCACATGCCGTGGACATGCTGTCAGGAGGAACCCGTCCCTGGAGAAGGGCATCATGCTGGGTAAAGTACAGGATTGGTGAAAGAGAGGAAGACCCTCAAAGAGATGGGTTAACACATTGGTGAGTGGCGTCTGGGGTCTTAAAAGCTGCCAAGCTGCCATCCGAGGACACAGCAAATGGTCCCAACTCAGCAGGAAAGGTTGCTCACCGAGGGCCAAAATGGCATGTGGTAAAGACAACCGAGAAGACAGAGAGACCCACAAGAGTGGGTGCCTACATCAACCTGGGACCGGAAGAACCGGATGGTGCCCGGCCACCACCAGTGATAGCCATGACGGAGCTCACAGAGAGGAGCCTCACTGGCAACACAAGAATAAAAAGAGGTGCATCATGAGATCTCCACTAAAAGACCTCAATTGATGGTCCAGCGGTTTTGGGGTTCCTCTGAGAGCATGGCCCCCTGCCCTGATGCTGTCCGTTCCCATAAATTATAACAAAGGTCCACTCTTTGGACAGGAATGGAATGGACTTGGCAATGCAGAGTAATCATATGTTGGAAGCACTTTATGGTTCTATACATCTATAGGATATCATCTTGCTGACCTCTGGCTGGAGGAAGGGGAGTGGACGGAGAGGAGGGGAAAGGAGACTGTTGGGAGGATGAGACATGTATGGAGCAGAGAGGAATAGTTTGCAGTCACCGGACAGGGAGAGCAGTGGAAGCTGCATATAGGGGGGCATGTAAATTTTCATGTGAATGTACATTTTCACTCAGTTATGTTAAATAAAAATAAAAAAAAGTAAAAAAAAAAAAGAGATGGGTTGACACATTGGCTGCAACAATGGACTCAAGCATAGCTACAATTATTGACATGGCATGGGACTGAGCAGTTGTTTTGTTCTATTATACATACGGAAACTATGAGTCATCACCACCACGATGGTACCTAACAACAAGAACATATTTATATACTTGCAAGTATGTTAAGCTAAAAAATATTGAGTGACTTACAGTATTATTATCTCTCACTATCTTTTGTTTAAAAACTTCAGTAATTGAGTTTATGCTAAGGAAATGAATACCATATAATCTCTGAACCTCAGTGCCTTGATAAATGAAAAAGTTGTGCAGCCAGACTGCCTGTGTTCCAATTCTGGATCTAGATGTGATCTGGGATTAATTTCCTTTCTTCATCTGTAGAATTTAGAAAGTAATAACATTCACCTGATGGCATTGTTTTGAGAATTAAATTAGTGAAGTGCTTACACAGTGTTTGAAACATAGTAAATACTTAATATATTTTAGCCATTATTATTGTTGTTGTTCTGGGTATTACTTTCATACTGCCTTTTATATATGCTTCAAACTACAAGATTAAATTGTGTTTTAAGTCAGTCTCATTGAGATATGAAAGAGACACTGAGCAGAGAGATCAGGGAAAACTTACACCACAAAAACACAAGAGCCGGGAGAATAGTATGTCCTTTGAACCCGTGGCCACTGTGCTGAGTAGTTTCTTGACTGGGGGAAGATGAACGCCAAAGATATTTCCCCGGTGCTGACAGAGAATAAAAGCCTTCCCCTGGACCTGGCACCCTGAATTTGGACTTCTAGCTTCCTAGATTGTGAGACAATAAATTTCTCTTTGTTAAGGCTTTGGTATTTATGTTACAGCAGGACTAGATAGCTAAGACAGTGCTCATCTACTGTACCTCATGATAATTAAACCACAATTCCAATCTTACTAAGTAGGAAGGTACCATCTAAACATTGGCAC
The DNA here is from genome assembly GCA_028571685.1 of Heterohyrax brucei. NCBI lineage: Eukaryota > Metazoa > Chordata > Mammalia > Hyracoidea > Procaviidae > Heterohyrax > Heterohyrax brucei. The sequence goes on from CM053146.1 coordinate 97,063,337, forward strand.
AAAGGTAGCAGTACAAGAACGTACCCTAAAGGCACATTGGCAGAATCCAACTCCTGGCCTGGTCATTTACCAGCTGGATGAACCTGGAAAAATCATACATCTTCTCTGTAACTGTTTCCTTGTTTGCAAAACAAGGATAATAATAGTGTTTACCTTGTTATGTTCTGTCACAAAGATTAAAATTGGGTAATTTTTGTAAAGCTCTTAGAATAATAAGTAAAAATAATTCTGTTAGTACTTCTTTTGAGAAAACACATGATTCACTGTATTGTAACTATTAAGTTTCACTGAAGGCTCAACAGCCAAGGTAATTAGAAGGAAACTTAATTATCCATCACAATAAGTGAGTCGGATCTGACTCAATGGCACTTGGCTTGGCATCACAATGAGCTCCATTCACGTCCTGTTTAATTTTTATTTTATGTTTATTGAGGTATACTTTACATACAACAAAGTTCAACATTTTAGATGTATAGTTTTTTGAGTTTTCACAAGTACATGCAATTTTGACCATTATCACAGCCAATTTATAAATTATTTCCTTTTTCCCTCAAAGTTTCATCATTTAGAGTCACAGTAACCCATCTCTACCACTGGCACACTAGCCTAATTTCCGTCCCTATAACTTCGCCTTTCCAGAATATTGTATTTAAACAGAATCACACAAGTTGTAGTATGCAGACTTCTTTGTCTAGCTCCAAGGTATATCCATGCTGGTGTACAGGTCAGCACTTTGTTCCCTTTGTTCCATTTCTATGTTTACATTTTTTTGTTTTTACATCATTCACTCATTTTTGATGATTAATCTATGCCTCAGAAATTCTGAAACAGAGGTGATTATTTTCATTGGAAAGGACAGTTTTCTGTAGCCAAAATGAGACTCCATGAGTCACGGCTTCCACAGACAGAAACTTGTTAGATGGCAGCACTAGATACAGGTGACAAAGGGGAAATTGTCCAAAAGCTCAATAACACCAAAGGCCACTTATCCCAAATAGCATGTTATGATCCATGTACTGTTCAAAGAAATGAAAAAAAAAAAAAATTAAAGACCTAGGAGTCTCAAGTTGTTTCTTAAGGGAAGAAGGAGTCACTCAGCACAGCAGACTCAGAGTTCTTGCACTGTCAATTGACAGTTAGGTGATGGCCTACGGTCTGGGAAATGTGTGGTGTGGTGTGGTGTGGTGTGGTGTGGTGTGGTGTGGTGTGGTGTGGTGTGGTGTGGTGTGGTGTGGTGTGGTGTGGTGTGGTGGGTGGGGTGGGGTGGGGTGGGGTGGGGTGGGGTGGGGTGGGGTGGGGTGGGGTTGGGTGGGGTGGGGTGGGGTTGGGTGGGGTTGGGTTTGGTTTGGTTTGGTTTGGTTTGCTTTTGGTAGGAAAAAGGCAGGAGAAAGCTGGGAAATCAACGTGATACACTTCACAAATCTGCTGGCATTTTGTTCAATATTTTAAATTACCCCATGTGTTGGAGCAAACTAGGTTTTCTGCTCGTTTAGTAACTTAATTTCTGTTTTTGAAATGTTATGGAGTATATATCTCTGAGAAGAGAGCAAGAAGTTTTTATAAACTGGCTTTTCAGAAAGAATAGCATTTTATGTAACAAAGCTGCCATTTTAACTGCCATCTCTTGTATTTTTGTTTTATTTTTCATATTTATGCTCTGTGCCTGAATTTAAAAAATTATATTAGCTATCAATATTTCCTAAACATGGAATGCCCAATCTTGTAAAACTTCTTTTTCAGACAATCTGTGAGTAAAAAACATTGGTAGAGTCATGGCTAAGTGCTACATCTGCTAACCAAAAGGTCAGCAGTTCAAACCTCTATGGTGGGCCAGTTGTACTCCGACCTGTAGTGTCACATTGAGTCAGAATTAACTGGACAGCAAACAGCTGGATGAGTAATAAAAAAAATTAACTCTAACTCCCTTTTGCTAATGGAGTTGTATGAAACAAGAAACGGCCAGCAGTAGCTATGGCTTGATTAATATAGAAAAGCAGAAAACCCTTGCTCCCAGTTCCTACAATCACAATTCTTCACAGCATGTAATTTAACAAATATTTAAAAGTACATTATGCCTTTGAACTGAAATTTTTATTTAAGTATCTTCAAATAATTAAGGAATTCATTTTGGTAGAAATACACAAATATGCTTTAAGATAAGCTCTTAGGAGTAACTGACATCTTATTTAAATATTAAAACGCAATCACTGTGTAGCCAAGTTTTTCAATATTCTCAATATTACATGACACAGTGGTTCATTTACTATAGTGCTTAGAAAGTACAACAATTCTGTATGTTTTGCACATATCTTTCTAATCACTTTAATTAAAACATGCATATTCATATACTAACACACCTATAAAACAGAGTTGGTGAAAGCTATTCATGAACTCACGTTCTTACATTATTGCATCATGAAAATCTACATCCTCACTGACAATGAAAAAACCACTGCCATTGAGTTAATTTTTACTTAATGGGCCCCAAAGAACAGAATATTACTGCCCCATAGGGTTTTGAAGGAGTACTTGATTGATTCAAATTGCAGAACTTTTTGGTTAACAGCCATAGCTCTTAACCACTATACCAGGGGAGGTTTCAAGGGTAAGTAAATCAAAGCCCCTATAATAATTTAGTACCAAAAAAAGATTATAATTCCTAACACAGAGTAAATACTAACGCAAGTTTTGCTCACCAGTTGGAAAGTGTACTTTTTTAGTGTTCTTTCTTTAAGTATGTGAGCTATGTCATCTCATGAGATTTGGAGGAACACATGGATCTCATTTTATTGTTTTACAGAGACTTACCCATGTTTTCTCTGGAATACTTGCAATCATGAAATATTATTGAACGAGTGAGATATCTTAAATGTGCTGTGTCTTCCCTTTCAGTATCATCTCCACGTCCATGATTTTGGCATGAGAGGAATTCGGGAAATCATTCCTGGGACATCTGAAATCTCTTTTTCATAAATCAAGTAAACAGTTAAAACAACCAGCAGGTAGTTCCAAAGTCTAGCAATTTCACTGCCTGTTAATGTAACTGAAATTAAATCTACACACACTTATTTGCAGGAAGAGGCCCTTTATTAATGCACATCTTGTAGTTAACCTCTAAAACCATGGATTGGCTTCAGAGTCATAATGTACTTAATTTACCAAATCTACCCTGTATTCTAGGAGCCCTGGTGATACAGGGGTTACATAGTCAGCTGCTGATTAAATGATCTACCACGTGTGCCATGGGAGACAGATGTAGTAGCCAGCTTCCATAAAGATTACAGCTTAGGAAACTCTGTGGGACAGTTCTACTCTATCCTAAAGGGTTGCTGTAAGTTATAAGCTGGAATCAACTCAACAGCCATATGTAGAAAATTCTGTATTCTGCTCAACTTTTATGCATTTGTTAAACTCTACAAATGCTTCAACTATTTGGGACATGGAAATCATCAGTAGCAGAAAGAAATATGAAGTTACTGTACTCCTAAGGCATGGGCATGAGACACCACGCCCTTGTTTCAAATGTGCCCTGTCTGTCTTAATGTGTCCGTCGTCCGTCCCTACTGAAGGAAGACTAGGCTGTGGTTTCAAATGTTATATGCAGTTCAGTGTAAGACACACTTGTTGTAAGGTTGCTTTAAGGACGCAAATACATGTAAGGTGTAGTCCCTATTGGCCAGATGCTCACATGGTTTTGTGGTAACAAACACAAGCACTGATATTTATAATACATTTAAGACTGGGATGAGTTCCATTATGGAGCTACACAAGGAAATGGGAACATCAGGGAGAATAAAATCTTGCAGTCAGGAGGTCATGAAGCGCTTGACAGTGTGGTGGAATTTAAGCTGATTGTCAAAGACTGCACAGGACTTTAACAAACACTCACTTCAGGGATGTTAGAGAAGACACAAAAGAAAGAATCCAGATGAGGAGTCTGTTGGGAGGATGAGACATGTATGGAGCAGAGAGGAATAGTGTGCTGTCACCGGACAGGGAGAGCAGTGGGAGCTGCATAGAGGTGGGCATGTCAATTTATACAGGAATGTACATTTTCACTCAGTCATATTAAATTAAAAAAAAAAGAGTAGTCAAGCAGGATTAAATCATAGGCCGTTCAACAACACAAGAAGAAAAAGACTAATATTTTAAAATTCCATGGAACAACATCAAGCATTTACAGTAACGAAGATAAGAATAGAGGCCCAGGGAATACTAAAAAATCTACTGCAATCAATTCCATCTTCAATCTTTTAATGATATAGCCAATATTTCAGGATAATTTTTCTGTTAGTCATTAAATTTTAAGACGCTATTTTTTTTATGATTTCGCTAAACTGATTAAACTGCTGAACTATATTCTTCAGAACCCTCTGCCTTTAGAGAAGCACAAAATTACATCAACAGCATCCCTGAAACTCTACTCTGGAAGAAAAAAACACATTTCCACTACTTTGCATGGTCTGGCTTCTTGTAGAACTATGTTCATCCCTTTGCTTCCAAAAGAAGACAAACTTCAAGAAAAAATGAGGATGAATCAGCAACCATAGACAAAAATTCTGCTTTTCACATAGCAACTACCTTCTGTCTTCCAAGCTCAATCCCAAATGGTCATATTGGAAGACGTATCTGTAGGTTTCTCCCTTATCTAAGTATCACTAGCCCTTTAAAGTATCTAGAAAGATAAAATCCAGCTCTAAATTCCAAATCCCAAAAGAAACAAAAATGAATCCCTAGGATTATCAAACTAGTTTTAGGTAATTTAAAAAAATAAAAACTCACCCCGTGTCATTAAGAACATGAACGTGATATCCCTGAAAGAATTATTTTACATAATATTATCTCTGACAATATTAAGCAATGGGAAACTTGAACTCTGGTCTTAGAACCACCCCTGACTAACCACTTGACCTGAAGAAGGTCTAATAGGTCCTTGGAGCCTAATTCCTTAGTTGTAAAATGCATTGGTGAGAGTCCCTTTGTATTTGTAAGTATTGTTACATGCACAAGGAAACTCTAGTAGCTTAGTGGGTTAAGTGCTATGTCTGCTAACCAAAAGGCCAGCAGTTCAAATCTACCAAGTGCTCCTTGGAAACTCCGTGGGGCAGTTCTACTCTGACTTCTAGGGTCACTGTGAGTCGGACCCGACTTGACAGCAGTGGGTTTACATGCACAATGCGTGAATGAATTTTGTAAACTCTAAAACTCTGAATGAATTTTGACAACTGCATAAAACATAAACTAAATAAATTATCTGCATAGAAAAACAAAAACCAAATCCATTGTCACTTTGTCAGTTCCAACACATAGTGATCCTATAGGACAGAGCAGAACACCCCACTGGTTTTCAAAGGAGTGGCTAGTTAATTCAAACTACAGACCTTGTGGTTAGCAGCCCAGCTACCACCACTGTGTCACCACAGTGCCACATTTATATAACCATGATGGTTAAATACAAATAGATTGTCTGAGAGTAATCCTATCCAGTTCTTTGCCTAGAAGACCAGAACAGATTCTGGGGATTTCTGAAGTTATTTTTAGGTATGGAAGTTTATTTCTAATGGTAAAAAGACAAGACTAGTGACAGATGTAGTGTTCTCAGTCTTGACAGGATATTCTTCAGACTGCCTAAACTCAGAAAAAACAGCTACACAAGAGCCAACAGAATGTGCTAAAAAGACAGCAAGGAGTTGGGGAGGAAGAAAGGAACAGGGAGGAAAACAACCTTATAACCTACATCTTAAAAAAAAAACTGTCATACCACACCCCATTTAGTTTTCTCCAACATGCTGTGGGCTACAGGCCTCACTTTACAGATAATTAATATTGAGTTCAGAGGGATTAAGTGGTGTGGAAAGATTCCACAGCTAGCTACTAAAGAATAAGGACTCAAACCCAGACCTTTTGACTTCCATTTCTTTCTCTACTTCAGATGATCTAAGCACCCCTGGGAGTTCCCAAGTTCTTGTTAGGGTAGGTCTGTGGACTCCTCCCTATTGCAACTACATATATCTGTATGAGGCCAGATGTGTTTCACATACTTTTACCATAGCAACAGATGGCAACAGATTGAAATCAGCTGCAAACACGAAACTCCTGTTGTATTCTTTTAAGCAAGGGATATGCAAAAACATAAAATAATACCACTCTTTGGACTAATATTTTTGTTTTGGTAAACACTGTTTTAATAAAATACATTATTTATTTTAATATCTAATAGGGTTACCACTAGTTGGAATCAACTCCATGCAACTAACAACAACATATTATTGTCTCACTCTGAGAAGTCGGATCCGACTCGACAGCACTTGGCACTTGACCGGCCTAAGAAGCAACAATGGTGAGGCTTCAGCTCATTCACCTTGGACATGTCATCAGCAAGGACCAACGGTCAGAAAAGGATATCCTGTTTGGGAAAGTAAAGGGTCAGAGAAAAAGAGAGAAAGCGTCATTAAGATGGCTGGAGTGTCACTATGAGTTGGAGTGCAAATGGCTCCTGCGATAAGAAATGTTAAGAACTGCTGCTCTTATGCCATGGTCCAGGCAGATTCCTTTATCATCTATATTTCTAACAAAGTATTTATTTTTTAAATTTACAAAGGTTGCACATGTTTTTGAACCTTCACTACCAGAAAAGGAAAAATACAGAAAATACAAAGAAATTCAATTCACGAATAAACTCACCGGCCTGTTTTAATCATTATTAACACTTGATATACTTGACTGCTACATTTATGTATCTTCAAACTTCCCTGCGTCTGAGAAAACATTTTACAGGTAATCTTTTACTGGATGAACTGTTTTTATTTTACAGTTAATGTTATAAACATTTGAATAACTCTCTGAAAAACTCTACAAATAACTCTTTTTAGTAACTATATAATATTCCATAATTTATTTAACTATTTCCTGTTGTTACTTACTTAAGCTATTCTCCAATTTATGCTATTAGAAATAATAGAATGTGGAGAAATTTCCTGGATTCTTTAATTTCTCAGTGATAGATAAACATACATGGAGACATCCATATGATTTCCAGTAGTTGGAGAAGAAGATGTTAAGTCTGTTGGAGTGACTTTAAAAGAATGTTTCTTGGATTTACATATCTTTTTCACAACTGATGTTTAAGCTAATTTGCAAATGACAAAAATATTCAGAGATGAGAACTTCCAGTGGAAGACACAAGAGCAAAAATTCATAAACTGTGTTAATGTAAGTATTGCTTAATATATCTATTTGAGGAGGAGAAAAGAACATTATGGCCAAATGTTTCAAATTAATGTTTTTCTCTTATGTGGCATAAACTTTTCATAACTCTTCATTGTTTTTCACTCTACTGTTTCCACTCCTGTTAAAATATATACATATTTAGATCTAGTAGTATATTTCTCCTATCAGGAAGAAGTATGTAAGTATGGGGAGTCCTGAAGTTACTTTTAGGTATTAAAGTCTACTTTAAATGGTAAAAGGACTTCCTGATTTTCCACATAAGGGCTGGTAATCCCTTCTTCATATCTAAAGGCAATTAATGGATTGACAAGTACAGAATCTAGTCTGGCAGTCATTCATCTTCTGCAGCACTGCTGAAGTGAAGTAAGGTCTCTTATTTCCACTGCGATTATTTTGCTATGAGCACAAGACCTAATGAAACTGAAACAGTAGGAAGTTTGTCTTTAACTGGATAAAGATCTTTATCTTTATCCTCATCTTTATCTTAACCAGTTAAAGATGAGGATAGCCAAAAAGAAACATGGGAAAAGGCATCCTCCCCCTCCCCCTCCTTTTTTTTTCTGAGAAATCCAGTGGTAAGAGGAATGGCAGAATGTCATGTTTTCTGGAATAATGAGAGGGACAAAAAAAAGATCACTTATTAAATTGTTGACAAATGGAGACATGTAATGACCAGACCCATTTATCAGACACCTTTGCTAGAGACACACCTGAGAAGTCAATTTAATCCCCAGGCATAGCTTTCTTAATAGTTACAGAAAACCAAACCAAACCCACTGCCATCAAGTTGGGTCTGACTCATAGTGATCCTAGAGGTTAGAGGAGAACTGCCCCATAGAATAACCAAGGAGCACCTGGGTTTGAAGTGCCAAACTTAGCAGACATAGCACTTAACCCACCATGCCACCAAGATTTCCAACACTTGGAAAAAAGAAAACAAATTAAAGCTTTGAAAATCAATCTCCTACCTACCCTTTAGAATACATATAAGTCACTACTTTGAGGGATGCTGATAAATACTAATATAAAAGTGATGGTCCAGATCAGGCCTTCTACTTCTCAACTTGGAAACCCTGGTGGCGTAGTGGCTAAACGCTACATCAGCTAACCCAAAGGTCAGCCATTCAAATCTACCAGGCGCGCTTTAGAAACTCTATGGAGCAGTTCTACTCTGCCCTATGGGGCCTCTATGAGTCAGAATCAACCTGACAGCACTCAGTTTGGTTTGGGTTTTTTGGTACTGATCAACTGCAGAGAAAAACTGACAATTTTTTGACTAATAATTTTTAATATTCCAAATTAGAAAGCAAGAGAGTAAGTTACTGATTTTTATTTTCAGAGTAACTCTACTCTATAGTTCCTTTATCTGTATGTTCATTCATTCAACCATTCTAATATTCATCTTTCTCTAAAATCCTGTATGGTTTATTAACCAGAATCATTGATTTCTAACATATGACACACTGATGCATACCACTGTTTAAGTTTTTACATGATTATCTTTTATCTTCTTAGTATACTATGGCTTGCTGAGACAACAAACTAAGATGAATTCTTATTAAACCTTTTGTAAGCTAAATTTCTATGGATGTGAATTTTGGGGTAGTCCCATGATCAAAAAGCAGGATTTGGCTCTTTATTAATTTCATATTTGTTTAGCAAAAGGGCCCTGGTGGCATAGTGGCTGAGAGCTCAGCTACCAACCCAAAAGTCAGCAGTTGGAATCTACCAGTTACTCCTTGAAACCATGTGAGATAGTTCTATTCTGCCCTATAGGGTTGCTATGAGTCAGAAAACACCTGACAGCAGTGGGTTTTTGTTCTTTTTTATTTAGCAAAATTTTATATGGTTCACATATAGTTACTAAAAACCTTTATCTGAGATTAGAATTGCCACACCTGCTCTTCTTTGTTCATTGTTAGCTTGATATATATTCTTCCATACTTTAATTTTCAGTTTGTTCATATCTTTAAGTCTAAGGTGAGTTTCTTGTAGGCAACATATGGATGAGTCGTGTCTTTTGACCCAAGATGTCACTCGATGTCTCCTCTTCACAGGAGTGTTCAGTCCATTCACATTCAATGTAATTATTGATAGGTATGTGTTTAGTGCTGTCACTGTGATATGTTTATTTTTGTGTTGATGTTTTCTCTGTTCTTATTAATCTGCCCTAGGACATTTTTTCTTTATGAGTTGATTTTTCACATTTTTCAGGGTTGGTTTTGTGGTTGTTGAGGCTCCTGTAGTACATTTCTTGATTTGATATGTTGCATCTTTATTGTCCCTATTATCCTGCTTAATAAACTATGTATAAACCCAATTTTAATTACTACCAGACTTATTAACTTCCTTTCCATCTGGAAGGACTATAATGACTGTAGTGCATCCCTCTTTTTAATACGATGACATCATGGTTTTCATGATATGATCACTGGATCATTTCTTTCACTATTACAATTTTGATTGAGTTTGGAGCCTTACCTAACAGTAGGTTTTTGGGTGATGGGCCCTGCATTTGCTTCTAAAATATAACGTTAGTGGTTTTGTTTTTCTAAGCCCAGAGATTCTTTATTTCTTGTAATTTTGGTTTGGTTTTTACAAAGTCTCTGAGTATCTGTTTATCTGTCAATGTTTTAATTTCACTTTCATATTTGAAAGATAGTTTTGCAGGATGTATAATTCTTGGTTGAAGTTCTTCTCCTTCAAGGCTTTGAATGTGTCATGTCACTGTCTCCCGGCCAGCATTGTTTCTGCTGAAAAATATGATGACAGCCTACAGGGTTTCCCTCTGAATGATAGCTTTGTTTTGAGTCTTGCTGCCTTTAAGAGTTTCTGTTTGTGTTTAATCTTGTTAAGCTTGATTATAATATGTCTTGGAGTCTTTCTTTTGAGATCTATATTGAGCGGCATTCTATGTGCATCTTGGATATCTATATATTCTCTTCTTTCATAATTTCTGAGAAGTTTTCTGTCAGCAGCTCAGCAACAATAGTCTCTGTGTTCTCTCACCCTGTTCAGGAACTCCAATTAATCACAGATTGTTCCTCTTAATAGAGTCAAGCGCCACATGCTTCTTAGTGGTTCTTCATTTTTCTTGTTTCTTTTTTCTGATTTCTCCTCATAGATGCTGGAGTCAGTAGCTCTGTCTTCCAAATTGGAAAGTCTATCTTCCATTTGTTCCATTGTGTTTCCTTGGCTTTGAATTGAAGTTTCCACCTCTTTGATTTTGTTCTTGATCTGTTGGATTTCAGAATACTAGTGTTACATCAGATCAAACAGCTTGCTTAATTTTTCATTTTGCTGTGCTGTGTTTTGTATAAGGTCTAGGAAGGCTCTCTGTATAGTCCTCTCATATTCACCTTCTGATAATTTCAGAAAGGTTTCTTCATCTGGGAAGTTCTGTGATGCTGTCTTTTGGGGGCCATCTGAAGCCATGGATGATTTCTTCATTTTGCTTTTATCCAGAGTTTGTTGCTTTTAGGGCACCATGTCAGTCAATAGAAGCTTGGAGAAATGCTGTGAGGATGGACCACAGTTGTTTCTCTAAGCTGTCTTAAAATAAAAGGTAAAAGTTATGTGAGAACTTCCAAAGTCAGTCAGGTTCTCAGGTGTGCAGGTCCCTCTTCCCAGATGGCAGAGTAAGCACCTCTATATCCAACCCCTAGATGTTAGAAACTAGTTCAAAATTCAGAAAGGCTACTGTCCTGTTGGTCCCTGCTGCTGAGGTGACACTGTGTGGAATACTGCTTTTCTGCTGGAAAAGTGATGTCCTCTGGGCAGGCATTGCCTCCCAGCCTAGGAGTTAGGTCCAGCTGATGCCTCTGTATGGGTGTTTCCTCCTCTTAGTGGAACAATATGTCGTTCCACCCAAGATCCTCTCCTGCCTTGGTAAAGGTTACTCAATGGCAGTGGTGGAAAGAGAGGCCAAAGGTGCTGAGATGCACAGAGTACGAAGCCAGGCTCTTAGAATATGACAATTTTTCCTGTCAATCCCACCAGCAGTGTGTGTGAGATTAGCTGCTGCTCAAGTCCCAGCTGCACCCACCAGCTAAGACAGAGAAAAAAAATGAAAATGATGAGTTACCTTTGGTCACTGAAACCCAGCATTCACCAAGAGCAGGGGTCAGTGAAAGAGAGGAAGTTTTCCATTCAGTGGTATGAAGTCCAAATTAATAGCCCTATGCCGTGTCCTAGGGCTTACTAGGTATTCAGAAGACTCCATTTAATTATCAATTCAGGTCTTGGTTTCCAGAGGGATTTAGGGAGACATGCGTTTAGTCTGCCATCTTGATTCCTCCTCCCCCCACATATAAATAGTTATCAAAAACTTAAAAGCAAAAGCGCTTGATTATTGCCCAGCAAGGCAGATAGACTCTGAAAGCTGGGGCAGCTCAAGAAGTTTTGTGGATTTGTTTTGAGTTTCAGTAACACACAGAGCTGTACAGTGGCTAACAAAAACAAAATTAAAACATCAGAACTCTACAACTTCAGTCAGTAAAGCTGTGTACTTTAAGACTTTAATTCTGTACAAATATAAGCCAAAAAACCAAACCCACTGACACCAAGTGTACAATTTCTAGAGTTACAATATTTGTCCTGACACAATACATTCCAAAAATGAAGCAATACAGATGTACTGAGTTTTTGTCTTTTGCCCCATCAGACTCATTCCCTATCCTTCTTTGTACGTCTCTGCAACCCAGGAGGCTGACCTTTACAGCCTGTATTAACAGACAGCCTTCTCTTCTGGCTTCCTGTTGGGTTTGACCAATGGAAAGCAAAGTAGGGAACTGAAAGGCAAGAGAATGAGGTCAGAGGGTATTTATTCCCTGGTCCCTCCCTGCCAGTCTGTGGTTAGACAGTGGCTGCATTCCTGTGGGATAGCTTTTTCCTACAGCTTCATCTACCCAGGTCTCAGTAACTAATCTCCTTCGTGGCTCTTTAAGGCCTTAAGAGAATAAAGTCACCTACTGAGCAGTTCACTATTTGGTGTTGGCTTCCCTTTCTTTCCTATACCTTTGTAAAGAATCTTTATAAAATTTTCCTCAGTTATCCCATTGGGAGTCCTATCTACTCCTTGCCAGGACCCTGACAGATAAAATCTCACAAAAATAAAATGCTTTCAAGTGTGGAATGTAGAAGAGTATTGGTGAGTAACACAGAAACAGATGACTAAGAAGAGAGGACTAAGATGAGATCCAGATAGATTCTTGCCTTAGCAACTTGTAGGTAAAGATTTCACCAATTTTTCATTCGAAGGAAGTATCTAAAATAAAAATCACTTAATTTTTAAGAATTAGTAATAACAACTATTACACATATTAAATACTTAATTTGTTTCAAGAGTTCTACTAAATGATATCTGTACATTATACCATTTGTTTGAATTGTGTTCCCCAAAAAAATCTGTGTAGCAATTTACCTAGGCCGTGATTCCCAGAATGTGTAATGTCCTCTGTGGTGTAAATCCTGCTTCTATGTTAGTAAGGGCATATGTGCAGCAGTTCAGCTGGTGGGAAAGGACTCAGTGTGTAAGACTGTTTTGTGCCTTCAGGTAGTCTCCTGAAATGTACAAGAAAGAAGCTGACAGGAAGAGTTGGGGACCTCATACCACCAAGAAGTAATGCTGGGAGCTCAGCATGTCCTTTGGCAAGCACTAGGTCCCCTGTACCTCAGAAGCTTTTGTCCCAGGGGAAGACTGATGACAATGGCCTTCCTCCAAAGCCAAGAGAGAAAGTAATCCCATGGGGGTGACAACTTGAATTAGGACTTTTATCCTACTGGGACTGCGACAAAATAAAATTTCTCTTTTTAAAACCGTCTACTTGTGGTGTTTCTGTTAAAGCAGTAGTAGATAACTAAAACACCATTTAATGCTTACAGCCACACATAACATTAGTTTAAAATTAGGAAAGTCAGAGCTTACAATAGTTAAATAATTAGACAAGTGTAATTGCCCTAGGGTCGCCATAAGTTGGATCGGACTCAACGGCACTTGGCTGGCTTGGCAATGGTTGGAACTGAGTTTCACACGCTGACATCTCTGACTCCAGAGTCAATTCCTCAACTTAAAATAAACAAATCACTTTACAGTAATTATTCAGCCACATAATTTCCAACTCTCTTCATTTTTATATTTATTTGTTAGTTAATCACTGAATTTACTGTTGATACTTTATGTCAATGTGTGATTTTTTTTCTAGCCCAATTATTTACTGTGAGAGGTAGCATTTTAGTAAAATTATCTGTAACATTTATCAGATCAAAACTTCGAAAATTTGTGAAGTAACAGGAAGCAGGAAGGAGAGTTTGTCATCTATGTCAGTCTCATGAATGCTGAAAATCTAGTGAAGATGGACTATGAGAAAATGTTCAAGAAAACCAATCCTAGTCAAAGACACAGACCTTTCCAGCTTACCCATTGCAATTTTTGCTTCTCCACTTTGTTTTTCAGCAATTTTTAGCACAATTAAAATGGCCAGCCAGGAAACTGAAAAATAAGAGGTGAAAGGAAACACGTGCAGAAGGCAGAGGAAGAGCACATGTGAGGAAACAGAGGGATCATTTCAACAAAGAATTCTTTAGATACTCTATAAAATTGGTGTATATTTATATTTTTAAAAACTTCCAGTATAAATTACTAGAGCCAAAAAAGTTACATAATAATAAAAAGAGATAGAAATATATTTATCAATACTCAAAAGGAAATGGAAGAGGAGAGTAAAAATATTTAGATATGAAAGTCATAATGAAAGTAAAAGCAACAGAATGAATATTACTGAAAACAGATATGAACATCATTTCTCAAAATCATTAGATATTATCTCAATATTAACTTTTGCCTAGAAAATGAAAAGCTAACTCACACTTTGTTCTCACCCTAATGATAAGTAAAAGCCGTATAATCTTCAGAACCGTAGTTTGTCATCAACCCATCATACAGCTAAGATCTGTGGAGGAAATTAAAGGAATACACAGGAGCTACTTCCTATCATGAGCTCATCTCTCTGTACAGGGGGGAGGGGACTTCCCTGGCATTTCCTAAGCATAAACCTAAGATATAGTCTGGCATTGGTAGTCACAGATTTCTGTGAAGATCCAAAGTGGTAAGTTTACACAAAGTGGTTCTGGGTTGGTTGTTTCTTGAAGATCTAGCAGAAACAAGTATGACATCTCTAAGGAAAAATGTATTTTGAACTGAAAAAAAAATTGCTGTTCAGTCAATTCCAACTCATACTGACCCTACTGGACTGAGTAGAACTGCCTCGTAGAGTTTCTAATGACTGCCTGGTGGACTGGAACTGCTAACCTTTGGTTAGCAACCATAGCACCTAACCACTATACAAACTAGTGTCTCCATTTTGAAATCAGGTTCAGATAAATTAACAAAGAACATATGTTTGCAAGTATAATTTACAAAAATGAAGAAAAAAATACAGCCACCTTGAGACAGCAAGCACAGATCCACAAAGAATGTATTGACTGAAATCAGTACAAAGTAGAAGTGTATTTAATAGGTTGGTGGATGTGAAAGGGATCAATGAACATATAATCATTGATTTGAAACGTAACCAAATAGAACTTCCAGAAATTAAAAAACACAAGTAAAATAGGAAAGACAATAAATATATTAGCCAGAAGACCATACTTAACTGAAGCAAAAATTAGTGAATTGGAAGACAGAATTGAAGAAAATATCCAGAATGTAACACAGAAAAACAAAAAGATGAGAAATACAAAAGTAAAATTAAGAGACATAGAGGTTAGAATAAGAAGTTCTAACACACGTCTTTTTTTCCAGCAGCAAAAAAATGGAGAGGTGATGATATTCAAAGCTGAAAAATCACCTTGATATGAAGGTTAGAAAAAAATATTAAAAAATTAAGCCAAGCAAATTAAAAAGACATAAAAATTGCATTGTATTGAAACTGTAAAGCACCAAAAACAAAATATAAAAGCAATAGTGGGGGGAGAAAAAGGGCAATTTACTGTGAAAGAAACAGCAAATGAACTAAGAGCTAACGTCTCAGCAATACAAGGTCTAACACTGAAGTTCAAAAACTCATCCTAGAAAAGAGCTACATACCTCATTGCTGAATATCACAATGGTCACCTTTGAAGTACCCCCATTGGGAAGCCATGCACCAATGTCAGAACCTAGTTCACCCCTCTAAGAAGTTTTGGAACTGTTTTTCTGGAATAACCATCATAGCTGTCATTGTACTTCCCTTGATGTTCTGAATGTCTTCCAAATGTCTTCCTTTCAGAACTGGATGGTACCCAGCCACCACCAGTGATAGCTGTGATGGAGCTCACAAAGTGGAGTCTTACTGGCAACACAAGAATAAAAAGGCGTACACCCTGAGATCTCCACAAGAAGACCACAAATTATGGTCCAGGGGCCTCAGGGTTCCCCTGGGAGCATGGCCCCTGGCCCTGTCCATGAATCATAATGGGGGTCTCAGACAGGAATGGATTGGACTTGGTGACACGGAGTCACCATATCACATGTGCACTTTATGGTTCTATGCATCCATAGGATGTTGTCCTGCTGACCTCTTACTGGAGGCAGGGAAGAGGGTGGAGAGGAAGGGATAGGAGACTGTTGGGAAGATAAGACATCTATGGAGTGGAGAGGAAGAGTGTGCTGTCAGCGGGCAGGGAGAGCAATGGGAGTTGCATACAGCTGGGCATGCAAATTTATATGGAAATGTACATTTTTCACTCAATCATTAAAAAAAAGTCTTCCTTTTAACATCTTTATCTTTGTGTAAAGAAAAAGATGTTGGGGATCAGATCAGGTGAGCAGGGAGGGTGTTCCAAGACAGTTATTTGTTTACTAGCTAAAAACTCCCTCACAGACAGTGTCTTGTGACCTGGTGCATTGTCATGATGCAAGAGCCATGAGTTGTTGGTGAAAATATCAGGTCATTTTCATCTAACAGTTTCACACAGTCTTTTCAGCACTTACAAACAGTGAACTTGGTTAACTATTTGTCCAGTTGGAACAAATTCATAATAAACAATCCCTCTGATGTCCAAAAAGTTTACCAATATCATTGTGACTCTTGATTCGGACAGATAGAACTTTCTGGGGGGTTGTGGAAAATTGGCTGAGTTCCATTGTACACTGTGACACTTTGTTTCAGGATCATTTTGGTACACTCATGTTTCATCACCATTGATAACATGGCCCAAACATCATCTTTTCTCTCCGAAGGATCTTGGCAAACTTCAACTCTCCTTTGCTTTTCTTTCTTTGTGAGCTCCTTTGAGACCATTTTTGCACACAACTTTCTCATGCCAAAATTTTCAGTTAAGATTCTCCTGTTTCTTTAGCAACTTGTTTACTTGGTCTGTTATTGTCTCATAGTCAGCTGATGATTTTGACACACAATTTGATGAATTTTTTCAATGTTATGTCAGTTCTGCTTGTTACTGTCTGCCCTGACCTCTCTTCATCAGTGATGCTTTCTCTCCTGTCAGAAAAATGTTCAATCCATTTGTACACTGCTGTTTTTGTCACAGCATTATACCCATAAACTTGTACTAGCATGTCCCAAATTTCACCTCTACTCTTGCCAAGTTTAACAAGAAATTTCATGTTTGTTCATTGCTCTAATTCAAGCTCCAACATCCTTGTGATGGCACACAAAAACCTGCAGCAACAATAATGACCACCTCTCAGCAATGCACCACCAAATGTTGACATGAACACAGCTTTGAGACACTGACATACTAAGGTTATGAGACTTGACTGAGTTGTTTGTACAGTGATGCCAACATAAGCACACTGTGGCAAGTTTTTTGAACTTATTTGTCAGACTTCATAGAAACCAAAAGAGAGTGGAACTTCCAAGGAAAGAATAAAAAGCTATCTTAGAGAAACTTTTAAAAAGAAAAGACATACAAGGAAAAGTGGTACAATTATGAAGCAATATGGTGACATTATAAAAATATATGTAATGTGCCCAGTAGATTAATAAATTTAAGGTCTTGCTTTATTTGGGAAAGGTTAAAGATATCAATTTTAGAGTGTCAATTTTAATATGTGTACTTAAAAAGCTAACATAATCATTCAATGGATAGAAATGAAATGTATAAGATGTAATCTTATACAGGCAGGGAGAACAGAATGTGAACAAAAACCAAAATGTACTAAATCTCTCCCACTCAGCCAGAAAAAAACAACCAAGAAAACAGAAAAAGCAGGACAACTGAACAGAAAAGTAATGTTAAAAATTGATTCAGAAAACATAAAGAAGAATTCAAAGCTATAGATTGTCAGGCTGGGCCCTCAGAAAAGGTAGGACTTGGGAAAATGTAAAAGAGGTGAGAAAAATAGCACAGGGAAAGTGTGGCGAACAGGACAACACTGACTTGAGCATGGGACAGTGAGGGAGATGGCCAGATGAAGCAGAAAGCTGCCATTCAAGAGGAGTAAAAATTAATTTTTCTGGGCTTAAAATTCTTGCAATAGAAAACTGAGAGCTACTGAGCAGGAGAAGGAAATGAGAAGAGTAAAATACACACATATGGGTTGAACTGCAGATAGGGCAGAACACGAAAGTCCATCACTCTCTCAGGTAGTGGATGTGCTCCCTGAGGATATGATGAATTTGAAAATCATCATTAAAATCACTATCTTTCTTTGTAGAATTGTCCAGAAAGAACAATGAAGATGACAGAAAGGGAAAGTAGCACAGTCAGTCGTCAAACTTGTTTATTAACCCTTTCTAGTGATCATTTTCAGTCACTCATTTTTCACTATTTACTACACTAAAGCTTACCAATGTTTAGATGAAATTATTTATTCTTTAAAGAGTTTTGCTGAACTTCCCAATTTTCCAGAACAGTGTAACTGATATATTCCAAGCTCCTCCTCTGCTACATATTTTTTCTCTGGTAGCATGAAAATGCATTAAAGTGTTAAGAATGAAATCCAAGTTGACTACCTTATCATTGGCACAGATAAGGTATAAATCTATAATAGAATCCTTTAAAGTAGATTCTGGAAACAAAGAGAAAGCATGAGTTCTTCAAACATATACACAAGTCAAGAAAATACCATGACTTGATATAATTGTCCTGCCTTGTTTCTTTGCACCCTCCCAAATCTAAAAGTGGCATTGCTTTCAAGTCCCAACCAAAAAAACATAGAATGAACTTAAGTACAATGTAGTCAAGAACCAAACACCAGAAGTCTAACTTACAATCAACACACCCATCCCATAAATACAGGAGAAACTCTGGTGGAGTGGTAGAATTACAGGGAACATACCAGTATTGGCTCTGGCAGATGTTGAGGTTGTGCAAACAGGAACACTGCTGTATGCTGAGTATTTCTGAGCTTCTAAAACTGCTGAATTAGGCATAAAAGAATATTCAAAATTGCAAGTTATCAGCAAATTTAAAGACTAGAGTGTCATTTTGACTTTTAAAAATTTTTTAAAGACACAAACTGGATTAAGTATTTTTGTCACTTTGTCGGTTGTAACAAGATACTTCCAGCTTCGATTTTCAAGACCACATCTTACACAACTGAAGTTCTTTTCCTATTTGGGGTATTTTACTAGTTTCAATGAATGTAACAAAGACAAACGAAACAGAAGCTGGTGATCCTATAGCTTACAATGACACTTAATAAAATATATAATTAGTTACATATGTGTGAGAATTTCAACAAAAGCGAAATATCTCAAATTCAAAAAGCACTACAGGAAAAATATTAAGAATTAAATTAGAGAAGCTGATCCATGACCTTCCCTGTTTAAAAGTGAGGCATTTCACAGAAAGTGATTTCATTCCTCAAATTAATAAATTATGCTACTAATGGAGAATTTTAGGTTCCTTTAATATTTCAAAAATTAAAGTAAGAAAAGAAGCACCATTAAATTCCTCAAGTAGAGCTTTGCCGAAAGCTGTTTGCTAAGCAAATACTAACTGCCTCCTTAGTAGGCTACTTGCCATACCTTTAAAAAGCTTTAGGACTTCTGGCCCAATTAATTAATCACAGTTTATTACAACTTGCCTTATTTCTAATTTATGTGCTCATGTATCCGTCTTCCCCACAGATTCAGAGTGGCTAGTGACTTGAGTCTAATAGAGAGTTTTAGACCTATTTATACAGCTTTGGTAATTGTTGAATTGACTTGGACTTACTTCGAAACTTTGAAATTTGTTCTATCTTTAAATGCTATTAGCTCCTTAGAGTATATCCTCACTTCAACTCATTTTTCCCTTTAAATTTCTTATACACATCATTCCAAAAAATAAGCAATCAAAAGCTACAGACAGCTCTGTCTAATGGACTGACTCACTGATTCATAAGAACTTGTAGTTTGTACTGGGAAAGGCTTGAGGACAAACTTCAGCATTCAGAAGGTAAGGACACCATGTTGCATTAACTGTATCACATAGGGACAATACAGTATAAAAAGTGACAGAATAGTGGTCATTTATTTTCTACCCCCAGATATCAGATTCTACGCGTAGATCCTAAGGTATTACCTTATAAAACTCTAAACTAGTTAATGCCACAGCAAAACTTTCTACAGGATTCCCTTATTCTCTGTAGTTTTCCATAGCTAGAAACCATGAAGAAGAAACCTAACAATACTGCTGTCCTAACCACCGTGGGATTCCCTGCTTGCTTTACTTAGGGATTTTACTAATTCCACCTCTCCCTCCCATCTTTGTGCTGAGGCATTATTAAAAAGCAAAAGAAACACAACTTTTTCTCTCAGGAATAGAGGGACTCCTGCCTCAAATACCTAGGTTTTTTTCTATTTACTGTATGATTAGCCAGAAGAAAACAAAAAACCAAGCCCATTGCTGATGAGTCAATTCTGAGTCATAGCGACCTCATAAGGCAGAGCAGAACTGATGCATAGGATTTCCAAGGAGCACCTGATTTAAATTGCTTTAAATTGATTTAAATTGCTGACATTTTCATTAGCAGCTGTAGCTTTTAACTGCCATACCAACACAATTTCCAATTTCATAACACCTCACTAAAATCCTTATTTTAGTATAAAAGAGAACTATTTCATATAAAAGGTAATCCTTTAGGATCTATGAGTAGAATCTGATAACTGGAGTAGAAAGTAAATGATCAGTATTTTGTCACTTTTTATATCATATTGTCCATATGTGATATATGGACAACTATATAGTATAAAGAGAATTCTTTCTCCTCCTAACAAACTGCTCTTAGCATATCTTAGGTCTACAGTGAATATTTTAATGATTACTAGGTGTTTGTGGGAAACCCTGGTGGCACAGTGGTTAAGTACAACATCTGCTAACCGAAAGGTCAGCTGTTCGAATCCACCATAGCACTGCTTGGAAACTCTATGGGACAGTTCTACTGTGTCCTATAGAGTTGCTAATAAGTTGGAGTTGACTCAACAGCACCAGATTTTAGCTGTTTATGCTATCTCTTATGAACACTTAAGTGTGCTCATGTGGAATCTATATATGGATCAAGAGGCGGTCATGCCGACAGAACAAAGACACTGCATGGTTTCAAGTCAGGAATTCTTTTACCACGTATTTTCAAGCTCTGTACGGAGCAAATAACCCAAGAAGCTAGAATACATGAAGAAGCATGGGGCATCAGGACTGAAGGAAGACTCATTAACAACCTGCAGTTACACGGTCACCACAACCCTCCTTGCTAACAGTGAAGAAGATTTGAAAAACTTATTAATGAAGGTCAAAGACCACAGCCTTCAGTATGGATTGTACCTTAACAACAAGAAAACAAAAATCCTCACACTGAACCAGTAAGCAACATCATGATAAAGGGAGAAAGGATTGAGGTTGTCAAAGATTGAGGTTGTCAAGGATTGAGGTTGTCAAGGATTTCATTTTACCTGGGTCCACAATCATTGCCCATGGAAGCAGCAGTCAAGAAATCAAAAGACACATTGCATTGGGAAAATCTGCTGCAAAGAATCTCTTTAAAGGGTTAAAACATAAAGATATCATCTTGAAGACTAAGGCACACCTGACCCAAACCATGGTACTTTCAATCGCATCATATGCATGTGAAAGCTGGACAATGAATAAGGAAGACAGAAGAATTGATGCCTCTGAATTATGGTACCTTTTCCAGTTCTCGCTCTAGTGCAGTTTCAGTTGTTCTGACTGGACTCAGTGTGCCCTAAGTACTTTGTTTTGAATTACAAAAGGGAGTGAGAAATGACTGCTAAAAGACTTTAGCCAGTTAAAAGACTGTTTCAATATTCTAGGTAAGGGATGACATGAGTCAGTGACTTTGTGAGTGATGATGATAATAATAGCTAATATCTATGGAACACATACAATGTATAAAACAAAACAAAACAAATAACTGCCATGGAATTGATGTGGACCATAGTGACCCTAAGGGTCAGAGCAGAACTGCCCAGAGAGTTCCTAAGGAGTAGCTGGTGGATTTGACTGTCAGCCTTTTGGTTAGCAGACATAGCACTTGTCCACTGTGCCACTTATAGAGCCCTATTTTAAGTCCATAGCCTTATAATATAAGCACTATGTATATTTCAAGTTTGTAAATAAGGACAAGGCCCAGAGAGGTTTTAGGTAAAGAAATTCAAGTCACACAGAGACAGGCCTGAAACCCCAGCCTCCGGTTCCTCAGTTCTTTCTTGTAACAACTATCAAGTAGCCAAATTCCTGAGTTACTCCTGGGAAAGAAACAATAGTACTTGGGTTCTAACTGAACACAAAGAGTCATGGAGAAAGAGCAGTCCAATAATCCTCAGAAACTCTTAGTTTGTGATCAGATGGGTAGACACCACAAACAAAAAAGATCAAGTTTGGGTATCCAGTAGGAATAATTTTTACTTGGGTCCACAATTTTTAATATTTAATATTAAATTAATAATTAACAAAATTATAAATATGAAATAATTGCTAATAATTAATTTTAATATTTCATATTAATATTTCATATAAAAATTTATGTTTTGAATTAAAGGTGCTTGTGGGACATTGGAGGAGAGCTGCCAATTGAGATTTGAGGTGGGCCCTTTCTTAAAAAGTTAACTTTGGAGGTAAAGACTTTTGAGTCTTCAGAACAAAGATCACAGTTGATGTTTTGAGTGCAAACGGTAAGGCTGGCCCTGAAAGGGTGAGCATGGTTTTCAAGCTGTCAGATATGGTTTCTGTTTCTTTATGGTTCTTTTTTTCTGCATAAAGACTAGCAAACAAATGTTTTAAAGATATATATTGGGCAGCAGAACGAAAACACAAGATCAAAAGAAATTTGGGTCTTATGATACACAAGAGAAGTTTGAAACCACTCAACAGGTTTTTTTTTTCTTTAAGAAAACAGAAATGCAGGAAAAGGGAAGATACAGTTTAGAACAGAATGCTTTAGTTTCTGAACTGAAATGTGGGATCCCATTAGATTGATTATACTCTTTAGAAGGATTTGGCAACAGAGACTGAAATGACATCAGCAAACCAACCCCTAGCCAAGTATAATGAGTCACATTTTCATCTGTTTCTACTTGATTAAAATATTTTACATTTGTTGAGTTTGAAAAAAAAAAAAAAAAAGACAGAGGAAGCCCTTGAACGTGGAAAATGGAAACTACAAGCCTGGCGAATTTCTGACGCTCCAGAAGTGCAGCATCGCAGAAACTTACCATTTTGATTTAAAGAGGCATTCTGAAACAAACAAACAAAAAACTCCAAGAAATAATTGGCCAAACCACTTTCCCAAAGTGTTTTCTGGCTTTCTTAAACAATACCAGAGTAAACCCTAAAAAGAGTGATCTTTTGTGATGTTTTTAAAAATATATAGTTAAATATAGTGTGAGATGTAAGAAAAATAGTTAATATTTGAGCATCATCTGGTCTTGATAACTTATTTTGTTCAGATTGCTATGAACTGCTGCTTTTGATGGTTCAAATGTATCTAAACATTTGCTTTTTGGAGGAGAGGAAGCAGGAAAAAGCAGTGAGCCCAGAAGGTTTGCTTCTTTACAGGGCTTCATGCCAAGTAATCTGCAAACAATTCACTTCCTGGCAAATGTCTGCTAACTGGTTTACTCATTTTACTCACTTTTTCTTTTCTTTTTAATTTTCCACCCTCCTTTTTCACTGGAGCTGCTAATACTGACCTGCAGATCCCTTAGCAACCAGAGAGATTTATAATCAGGTCAACTTCACTTGGAAAAGAAATCCATTGCTGTTGACTTTCGGCAGTTATTTTTCTATGTGCATTACTTGAAGAGTCAAATGATGTGTCAGAGAAGTCGGTCAATCGTCAGGTGCCGCACAAACCTGTTATTATTTAACAAGCTGGAGCACGTAGAGAATATCCATGAACAAAAGTAGCATCGTTTAGTGTTATTTTAAATTAAGAAGCTGCTTTCCAAGATTGCAGTGTTCTTTATCCTATGGTGCCATTAACGGAAACCCTGATGGCATAGTGGTTAAGTGCTACAGCTGCTGACCAAAAGGCTGGCAGTTCCAGCCCACCAGGTGCTTCTTGTGAACTCCATGGGGCACTGTACTCTGTCCTACATGGCCGTTGTAAGAACCAACTCGACGGCAATATCTGTTTTTTTCTTTTTTCCAAACACCCATCAGTAAAATCTGCCAAACTTTTCAACCAGTGAGTTGAATATAAGCAAAACCATACAAGAAGATACTGGAAAATTGATTCACTAAAAGTTGAAAACTATGTTATATCAAAATACATTTAGATGACTAATGGCACTCTATAAAAAATGAATAATAGTAGTTATTATTACAGCGTATGTGGTAGATAGTACTTGTATCTTAAGAATAGTTGTTACATATCATTAAGGAAAAGGCTATTCAAAAAAGAACAAAACTGCAAACAGGCTACGTTCAAAAGAATAAATAAAAATAGCTGACATAAATAAAAATACGTCAGGCTCACTAACAAGTAATGAAAATTTTTTAAAAAGACCAGTGATGTACCTCTATTCCTTATGCTTCAGATTAACAAAGATCAAAAGCAAAAGCATCTAGGGAATCCTGGAACAATGATGGGGGGAACAACAGCATAGATTTAAGCATATTCTTTATATTTGATCTGAAAAATAGACATAAATGTCTAACAATAGAAGATAGGTTGACTGTACCATGGAGCTATATACAATGAACTAATATAGTCATTAAAAATAAGCATATACCATATATATGCTGACTTGTGAAGATTCCATTTGTCAGAGGAGAACTCTGCTCTACAGGATTTTCAATGACTAATTTTTATGAATGTAAATCACGAAGTATTTCTTCCAAAGCACCATTGGGTAAACCAGAACCTCCAACCTTTCAGTGAGGAGCTCAGCATATTAACTACCCAGGGATTCAAATACTGAGAAAAAAATATAAAAATGTGGAAAAATGCTCATGTTACACTAAAACACACTGAAAGCATAGTGTACATAACATATACGCATGAATATATACATGGAGAAAATTCCAGAAAGAAATGACTGAAAATTTTATGACTATAAATGACTATAAATTTTATTTATGGGCAGTTGACATTATAGAGTGATTAATTCAAATGTATTTAGCTTCAGTATGGATTATACCTCAACGGTTAAGGAAAAAAAAAATCAAGAAAAGAAAAATCTCCACAATTGGACCAGTAAGCAACACAAGGATAAATGGAGAACAGACTGAGGTTGTCAAAGATTTCATTTTACTTGGTTTCACAATCAACCCCCACCCCATACTTGGCTAGGGATTAGTTTGCTGATGTCATTCCAGTCTCTACTGCCAAGAAATCCATCAGCTGTATTGCACTGCCCAAATCTGCTATAAAAGACCTCTTTAAATTGTTGAAGAACAAAGGTGCCATCTTGAAGACTAAGCTGCAACTAACCCAAACCATGGTGTTTTCAATCACATCCTATGCATATGAAAACTGGACAATGAAGAAGGAAGACAGAAGAACTGATGCCTTTGAATTACAGGGTGGGAGAAGAATATGGAACATACTATGAACTGCTACAAGAACAAACAGATTTGTCCTGGAAGAAGTACAATCAGAGTGCTCCTTGGAAGTAAGGATGGTGAGACTGTCTTACATATTTCAGACACATTGTTAGAGAGGGGTCAATCCCTGGAGAAGGACATCATGCTTGGTAAAGTACAGGGTCAGTATAAAAGAGGAAGACCTTAACAAGATGAACTGACACAGTGGACGCAAGAATGAGCTTAAGCATGAAAATAATTGTGGGCATGTTAGTTCCATTGTCCATAGTGTCGCAGTGAGCCAGAACCAACTCCATGGCACACCAGCAACCATATTCTAATATTTATAAAAGAAACATGAACCACTAATATAGTTTAAAAAAAACTGTTAAAAGTTATGTCTTCCTTTGGCTTGGCTGGCTCTATAATCTAAGTGGAAGGTGGGGGTGGCAGTAGTGGGAGGCATTGCCAAGTAAGGCAAGCTTGCTGACCAATGCAACTAGTTTCCCAAAGTCAATGGGCAGATTCCAAGGACAGTTTGGAATTCTGTGAAAGGTGCTTTTTCTATTATATGCATAATATACAGAGCTCCTTCAAATATATCTCATGCTTAAAAGGTGCATTCAACTAAATATCTATTATTATTTGCTTTTGCCAGTTCCTGCCCTAGGTATGAAGACCTGGTGGTACAGTGGTTAAGAGCTCAGTTAGTAACCGAAAGGTAAGCAGTTCAAACCCATCAGCCACTCCTAGGAAACCTGATTGGGCAGTTCCACACTGCTCTGTAGGATCTGTGAACTGGAATCAACTCAACAGCAATAGATAGGGGTTTTGTGTTTGTTTGTTTTTACCTTGGATTGAATTGTGTACCCCAAAAAATACGTATAGTACTTTGGCTGGGCCATGATTCCCCGTGTTCTGTGATTGCCCTCCATTTGGTGATTTTCTGATGCTGTAAATCCGTCTCTGCCTTTGGTTAACAGAGTGGATTATGTTGGACATGATTAGGGTGGGACTGTAAATTCCTTCAAATTTGTCCACTGCAAAGGGAGTTTCCCTGGAATATGACTTGCACTACCTTTTATCCATTCATCCTCCAAGAGATAAAAGGGGAGCAAGCGAAGAACTGGGAACCTCATGTCATCAAGAAAGCAGCCCCAGAAGAAGAGTGTGTCCTTCAGATCTGAGGTTCCTGAGCCAAGATGCTCCCCGAACAAAGACTGATGTAATACAAGCACTTTCACCAGAGCCAATAAGGGGGAAAACCTTGCCCTAGAGCAGACATCGTGAATTTGGACTTGTAGATTACCGGACTGTGTAAAAATAAACTTTCCTTCGTTAGAAACCATCCACTTGTGGTATTTCTGTTACAACAGTACTAGTTGACTAAAACAGACCTATATATTGTTTCCTATAAAACTTTATTATAATCTTCTAAAATTTCCTGTAAGTTGGGTATCATCATGTTCAGTTTAACATTGTAATACCTCAGCCCCAGAGGAATTAATAAAATTTCTTACTGATACACAGCTGGTAAATAGTAGATGAGAATCTGAACCTAGGTCTTCAGAATCAGTATCAATTGAATGCTTCAAGCTACCCAGGAAAAAAAAGAAATCTGTGTATAGTTATGATAAGCTATGAAAAGCTACATATTCTAAGGTAAACAAATTATCTTAGTCTGCCCGTATCTGTCCCAGTTTTGAAACAGAAAATCCCACATCAAGAGATTACTCTAAGTCCCAAGGAAACTGGGACAGTTAGTCTCATTAAGAATAGTGCGAGACCCAGTGGTCAGCAGGCATTTGTGTCTATCGAGCCACATAAATGTGGCTAGTCTGAATTGTGATGTGCTATAAAAGTAACAGGAAATCCTGATGGCATCATGGGTTAAGTGCTACATCTGCTAACCAAAAAGCTGGCAGTTCAAACCCAACAGGTGCTCCTTGGAAACTCTATGAGGCAGTTCTACTCCGACGTCTAAGGTCACTGTGAGTTGGACCCAACTCAACGGTTACGGGTTTGGGTGTTTTTTCTTTTTTTTGTATAAGAGTAACGTGTACCAGATTTCACCAAGACAGTACAAACAACCAACCATAAACTATGTTGTTAATAACTTTTGTATTTATTATATATTGAAATAAGAATATTTTAATATATAGGGTTAAGTAGAATATATTAATTATAATCAATTCCACCTTTTTTGTTTTTTGTTTTTTTTAATGTGGTTACTGTGAAAATTTTAAATTACCTGTGTGATTTGCATTTTTAGCTCACAACATTTACCTTTTGGACAGTGCTATTCTAGAATAAAAACATCTTAAAAGCATATCTATTTAAAACATTTCTGGAGATGTTTTAATGTTTAACTTATACACCTTTAGTTCCCCAAAAGTACCCTCTCTGTTTAGATCTCAGGAAAATTAATTCTACCTCTTTTATTTCTCCATCCTAAATCAAAAACCAACACAAGTGTAGGCTAATCAATCACCTAGCATTCTAAGGGAGTCCTTCATCAGGAAAAGTGCCTGAAATTTAAAGGCTACTGAAGCATAGCTGCCGCAGCATGTTTGCCCACAGGTCTAGACGTTTTCTCTTTCCCTCAATCCTTCCTCGTTTAGCTTGCATGATGCAGTTACTTAGACTGCACACCTGGTGTGATAACAGATTAAACATGCTATTAGGCTCTGCAAGGATCTCATTCCTACCCATTAAGCATAGCACAGTGGTTTTCATGGTGTGCAAGCCCTGTAATAAATACTTCTTTGGCCAGTTTTAGCATGTCAAGAAAACAAGTATAATTAACTACAGTAATCATTTGCAAAATAAAAATAACCATTTACCTTCTTATTCCTGGCACTATGCAACAACAGAGCTATGGAGGATAATATGAAGGGATTAATGTCCCAAGATTCCTGGCACCTGCCACCCCTCCCCCAAAGTATCTTACACTTTGGAATTTTTATTTGAGAAGCCATTCCTTTGTGTAAAGCCACTGATCTCTACTGGATGCTGTTAAATCATTCAACAACTCACTAATTCATTTACTCAACATTCTTTAGTCTAGGAGCTAGGGCATGGGAATTCAAAGACAAAAACTAGGATGGTATTGCCTTGGAAATGTCAAGATCTAGCATGTAAATTAAAAATATACTATAGTGTAATTTGTACTACAGAAGATGTTATCCATGTCACTAAGTGAATCAATTACTCAGATTACATAGCAGTAACGTCGAAGAATAGATAGCATTCTAAAAAAACAAAAGATACATCCTAATGGTTAAGATCAGCTCTAGAGTCAAACTTAAGTCCTAATTCTGTATTTTGCCGCCAACTGGTTGTGTGAACTTGGGTAAATCACCAAAATCTATGTCTCTGTTTCTCCAAATAGGAAAAAAGCAACATTATCTTATCATGTTATTGAGAATTAAATCAACTAGTCAATTTAGCTACAATGAGTTTAATGTACAAGAATTTCTTGCATTATCTCTTTCACATTGTGTATATCAAAAATACAAATTGTCCACAAGGACAAATATTGTATGAGACCCCTACTATAAGCACTTACAAACAAACTCATGTACAGAAGAAAAGACTCTTTGAAGGCTGTGGGAGGTAGGGGAGCAGGGTTGCTTAGGGAGACAAAGGGTTATAAATTAGATAGCTGATAGAAATTTGTTGGGTGAAATCAGTGACAGCACATATTAGAAAGAAGATCAATTTAACTGGACTTCAACATAACCTGAAAACTCTTTCAATCTTAACCCAATATGGCAAGGATAGAGTAGCGAGGGCGGGTTCCTGAGGACCACGCTCTCAGGGGACATTGAGGCCATTTGGCATAACTAGCATATTACTAAGACAGTCTTCTGCACCCCATATTGGTGAGTGGTTTGGAGGGTCTTAAAAGCTAGCAAGCTGCCCTCTGAGGAACACAAAATTGTCCCAACTCAGCTGGAACAGACGATCACCAAGGACAACAATGACATGAGGGTAAAAGAGCTCAGAAGACAGAAGACAGAAAGACCCACATGAATGGGCAACTATATCAACATGTGACCAGAAGAAGCAGATGGTGCTTGGCCACCACCAGTGACTGCCATAATGGGGCTCACAATGTTGAGTCCCAGTGGCAACATGAGAAAAAAGGGGTGTACCATAAGAACTCCACTAAAAGACCACAGATGAGGGTCAAAGGCCTGAGAGTTCCCTGGGAGCATGGCCCCTAGACCTGATGCTGCTCCTGATCATAGATCATTACTGAGGTCAACTCTTCGGATAGGAATAGAACGAACTCAGGGGCACAGAGTTACCATATTGTGTGTGCACTTTATGGTTCTAGGCATCTGTAGGACTGTGCTGCAATGAACGTTAAGGGCATGTATCAGTTGGTGTGAATGGCCTTGATTGTGTCGGACATATTCCAAGCAGTGGAATTACTGGGTCAAATGGTATCTCTATATCCATTTTTTTAAGGGAGCACTAGATTGCTTTCCAAAGAGATTGCACCATTTTGCAATTCCACCAACAGTGCAGGAGAGTTCCAATCTCCCCACAGCCTCTCCAGCATTTGTTGTTTTTCATTTTTTGGATCATGGCCAACCCTGTTGGGGTGAGATGGTATCTCATTGTAGCTTTGATTTGAATTTCTTTAATAGCTAGTGATCATGAGCACATCCGCATGTGCTTTTTGGCTGCCTAGATCTCCTCTTTAGAAAAGTTTCTGTCCATCTCCTTTGCCCATCGCTTAACTGGATGATTTACCTTTTTCTTATTGATATTTTGTAATACCTTATAGACTATGGAGATCAGGGGTTGGTCTGACATATAGTTACCAAAATTTTTTTCCCGTTCTGTAGGTGACCTTTTAATTCTATTAATAAAGTCTTTGGATAAGCAAAAGTGGTTGATTCTTAGTAGTTCCCATTTATCTATTTTCTCTTCTGATGATTGTGGTTTGTTTGACAGATTTTGAAGTCTGTCTGCATTGTGTATTAAACCTTCCATTGTTGTTCTTACTTTTTCTTGGATGAGCTTTATTGTTTTAGATTTGATATTTAGGTCTTTTATCCAGTTTGAGTTGGTTTTCGTATAAGGTGTAAGATATGGGTCTTGTTTTAATTTCGTGCAGATGGATATGCAATTTTGCCAGCACCATTTGTTGAAGAGATGGTTTTTACCCCAGTTTAATGTCTTAGGGCCTTTGTGGAATGTCAACTGTTCATAGGCAGATGATGTCATTTCTAGGGTCTTGATTCTGTTCCACTTATCTGTCTGTTTTTGTACCAGTATCAGGCTTGTTGACTACTGTGGCAGTGTAATAAGTTCTAAAGTCAGGTAGTAAGAGCCCTCCCAGTGTGTTCTTCTCCTTTAGTAATGCTTTACTTATCTGGGGCTTCTTGGTAATTTGTTCCTCCATCTTATTAAAACATGTCACTGGACCTTGGGTTTGAATTGCATTATATAAGTCGATTGCTTTGGGTAAAATAGACATTTTCACAATGTTAAGTCCTCTTATCCATGAGCAAGGTTTCTCCATTTCTGTAAGTTTCTATTAGTTTCTTGTAGTAAAGGTTTGTATTTCTCTTTGTAAAGGTCTGGTTAAATTTATTCCTAGGTACTTTATCTTCTTAGGGGCTATAGTAAATGGTATCAACTTGGTGATTTCTTCCTTAATAATCTTGTTGTTGGTATAAAGGAATCCTACTGATTTACTTATGTTTATCTTATATTCTGAGACTTTGCCAAACTCTTCTATCAGTTTGAGTAGTTTCCTTATGGATTCTTTGGCATTTTCTGCATATACAATCATTTCATCTGCAAATAGGGAGATTTTTACTTCTCCTTGCCTATGCAGATGCCCTTTGTTCCTTGGTCTTGTCTAATTGCTCTGGCTAGAATTTTTAGTACAATGTTGAATAGGAGAGGTGAGAGAGGGCATCCTTGTCTAGTTCCTATTCTCAAGGGAAACTGTTTCAGTCTCTCTCCATTCAGGATGACGTAGACAGTTGGCTTTGTATAAATGGCCCTATTTTACTGAGAGTTTTTAGCATCAGTGGTTGTTGGACTTTACCAAATGCCTTTTCTGCATCAATAGACAAGATAAGGTGATTCTTATCTTTTGTGTTATTTATGTGGTTGATCACATTAATTGTTTTTCTGATGTTGAACCAGCCTTGCATCCCTGGTATGAATCCAGCTTGGTCAGGATGGATTATTTTTTTGATATGTTGTATTCTACTGGCAAGAATTTTGTTGAAGATTTTTGCATCCAGATTCATGAATGATATCTGTCCATAGTTCTCCTTTTTGGCTGGGTCTTTCCCTGGCTTTGGTATCAGGGTTATGCTGGCTTCAAAGAATGAATTTGGGAGTATTCCATCCCTTTCTATACTGTGAAACAGTCTCAGTAGTATTGGAGATAACTCTTATCTAAAAACTTGGTGGAATTCTGCAGTGAAGCCATCTGGGCCAGGGCTTCTTTTGGCTGGCAGCTTTTTGATAACTTTTTCAATCTCTTCCTTTGTGATGGGTTTATTAAGTTGTTCTGCTTCACCTTTTGATAATTTTAGTAGGTGACATGAATCAAAGAATTTGTCCATTTCCTCTAGGTTTTCAAATTTATTAGAATACAGTCTTTCATAGTATTTTGTTATGATACTTTTGATTTCTGTTGGCTCTGTTGTGACAACTCCCCTCTCATTTCTTATTTGGGTTATTTGTTTCCTTTCTTGTTTTTCTTTAGTAAGTTTAGCCAATGGTTTGTCAATTTGGTTGATCTTTTCCAAAAACCAGCTGTTGGTCTTTTCAATTTTTTCAATGGTTCTTCTATTCTCTAATTCATTTAGTTCTACTCTAATCTTTATGATCTGTTTTCTTCTGGTGCCTGAGGGGTTCCTCTGTTGTTCTCTCTCTACTTGTTCAAGCTGTAGGGTCAGTTCTTTAATTCGGTTTCTTTCTTCCTTCCAGATGTGTGCATTTATGGAGATAAACTGACCTCTGAGCAGTGCTTTGGCTATAGGTTCTGGTGGGAAGTGTTTTCGTTCTCATTGGAATCCATAAATTTCTCTATCTGATCCTTGATTTCTTCAATAACTCCTGGTTTTTTGAGCAAGATGTTGTTCAGTTTCCATGAGTTCCACTTTCTATCTGTGTTTTTTCTGCTATTGATTTTGACTTTTATGATTGTTTATGATCTGAGAAGATGTTTTGCATTAATTCAATGGTATGGATTTTGTTGACAATTACTTTATGTCCTAACCCATAGCATGTTCTGCAGAATGTTCCTTGTGCAATAGAGAAGGTATAGTTGTCCATTGATGGATAAAAAGTTCTATAGAAGTCAATGAGGTCTAGTTGGTCAACTGTCACAACTAGGTCTTCTGTGTCTTTACTGAGCTTTTTTTTTAGATGATCTGTCCAATCTTGAGAGTGAAGTGTTGAAGTCTCCTACTATTATTGTGGAGTGATCTATCTCCTTTTCGAGTGTAGTCAGTGTTTCTTGGATGTATTTAGGTGCTTTAATATTAGATGCATAAATATTCAATATTAAGTCCTGCTAGTGCATTGAATCATTCGCAATAAATAGTGTCCGTCCATGTCCATAATGGTGGATTTCACATTAAAATCGATTTTACCTGAGATTAGAATTGCCACACATGCTCTTATTTGTTCATTGTTAGCTTGATATACATTCTTCCATCTTTTAATTTTCAGCTTGTTCCTACCTTTAAGTCTAAAGCATGTTTCTTGTAGGCAACATATAGATGGGCTATGTCTTTTTATCCAGGATGTCACTCGACATCTCTTTACTGGAGCAGTCAGTCCATTCACATTCAATGTAATTATTGATAGGTATATGTTCAGTGCTGCCATTGTGATATGTTTATTTTTGTGTTGGTATTTTCTTTGTTGTTCTGATTAATCTATTCTGCAACCTTCTTCTTTGTGAGTTGATTTTTCACTTTTTTCAGGGTTGGTTTTCTGGTTATTCAGACTCCTGTATTACATTTATTGATACAGTATGCCGCTTTTTTATTGTGCTTTACAGATGCCCCTATGATCCTGCTTAATAAACCATATATAGACCCCATTTTGATTGCTACTGGTCTTGTCAACTTCTTCATCTGGAAGGACTATAATGACTGTAATACATCCCTCTTTTTAATACAATGATATCATAGTTTACATGATATGAATACTGGATCGTTTCTTTGAATATTATAGCTTTGTGTTTGGATTATTCCCTAACTGAGTAGGACTCTGGATAATGTGTCTTCCTAAAACATAAAGTTAGCTGTTTTGTTCTTCCAAGCCAAGAAATTCTTTCAGTATTTCGTGTAGCTTTGGTTTGGTTTTTACAAAGTCTCCTAGTTTCTGTTTACCTGCGAATGTCTTAAATTCATTTTCATATTTGAAAGATAGTTTTGCAGGATATATAATTCTTGGTTGGAAGCTCTTCTCCTTCCAAGACTTTGAATGTGTCATGCTACTCTCTCTGTGCGAGCATTGTTTCTGCTGAGAAATCTGAAGAAAGCCTACAGGGTTTCCCTCTGAATGTTAGCTTTGCTTTGAGCCTTACTGCCTTTAAGAGTTGCTGCTTATGTTTCATTTTGATTATAGTATGTTCTGGAGTCTTTCTATTGAGATCTATATTGAGTGGTGTTCAGTATGTATCTTGGATATCTATATTCTCTTCTTTCATAATTTCTGGGGAAGTTTCTGTCAGCAGCTCAGCAACAATACTCTCTGTGTTCTCAGATGTCTCATCTTGTTCAGGAACTCCAAATAATCATAGATTGTTCTTCTTAATAGAGTCCAACATGCTTCCTAATGCTTCTTCATTTTTCTTGTTTCTTTTTTCTGATTTGTCCTCACAGATGCTCTCAGAATGTGTCTTCCAAATCAGAAATTCACTTTTCCATTTGTTCCGTTCTGTTTTCTTGGCTTCGAATTGAAGTTTCTATGTCTTTGATTTTGTTCTTAATCTGTTGGATTTCCGAGTACTGATGTTCCATCAGATTGAATGGCTTGCTTAATTTTTTGTTTTGCTCTGCTGCGTTTTGTATAAAGTCTAGGAGGGCTCTCTATATAGTACTTCTGTATTCACCTTCTGATAGTTTCAGAAAAGCTTCTTCATCTGGGAAGTTCTCAGGTGGTTTCTTTTGTGGGCCTTCTGATACCAGGCTACCATCTTCTCCAACATTTGTTGCTTTTGGGGCTTCATGTAGGTCAATAGAGGCTGAGAGAGATGCTGTGAAGATGGACCACAGTTGTTTCTCTAGGTGGTCTTAAAATGAGAAGTAAAAAGTATTTGACAACTTCCAAAGTCAGTCAGGTTTTCAGGTGTGTAGGTCCCTCTTCCCAAATGGCAAAGTAAGCACCTGTATAGTGAACCCTAGATGTTATAAACTAGCTCAAAATACAGAAAGGCTACTGGCCTGCTAGCCTCAGCTGTCATGCCCCAGCTGTAGGCGATACTGCGTAGAATTCTGCTTTTCTGCTGGAAAAGTGGTCTCTTCTGGGTAAGCACTGTCTCCAAGCCCAGGAATTAGGCCCAGCTGAGGCTTCCGTATGGATGACTCCACCTCCCAGGAAAACAGATGGCATCCCACACAAGGTCGCCAGCTGGCCAGGACCAGGCTCCCAGTATAAAGAGTGGCCAAGAGTGCCGAAATACCCACAGTCCACAGCCTCCGTCACTGGGGCCCAGCCCGAGGCAACACTGTGCAAAACACCACCTCCTGGCTGGAAAAGCACTCTCTCCCCAGCAGGCACCACCTCGCAGCCTAGGAACCAAGTCCGGCCAGGGCCTCTGCCTGAGCTTCTCCATTTCCCAAGGGATCAAGATGGTGTCCTGCACAAGTGTATGTGTACAGCTACCACATGGCAAAGGCAGAAAGATAGGATAGGGGAGCTGTGATATATGGAGTCCAAAGCCAGGCTCTCAGAATGTGGCAATTACACTTTCCGGTCCCGCTAGCAGTGCATCCAAGACCAGTAGCTAGTCAAGTCCCAGCTCTGCCCACCAGCCAAGACATAGGAAAGAAAATCAAAATGGTGAGTGGCCTTTGATCTGTGCAAGCCTCTGCTCACCAAGAGTGGGGTCAGTGAAAGAGAGGAGGTTTTGCATTCAGTGGTATCAAGTCCAAATTAACAGCCCTATGCCGCACTCCAGGGCTTACTAGGTGTCCAGAAGGCTCTGTTTAGTTATCATTTCAGGTCTTGGTTTCCAGAGGGATTTAGGGAGATGTGCGTTTAGTCTGCTGTCTTGACTCTGTCTCCCCCATGCATCTACAGGATGTCATCCTACTGGCCTTTTACTAGATGGGAGTGGAGAGGGTGGAGAGGAGGGGACAGGAGATTGTTAAGAGGATATGATATGTGTGGAATGGAGTGATATGTGTGGAATGTGAGGAGTGTGCTGTCACTGGGCAAGGAGAGCAGAGGGAGTTGCAAACAGGCAAACTTAAGTTGTATTGTAAACTTTCACTCAATCACTATATATATATATATATACACACACATGCACGCATGCACACACACACACATTGTTATTTTATTGAGTAAAATCTAATTTTGCTGGAGAAAAAGTCCTGGGACAGAATAAGTCTTAGATATCTGATTAAGTAGGGAAGGCCAACATGAATCAATTGCAAAACTGGGTGAAAGGAATCCTTAAAAAGAGTACTAAAAAGTGAGAGAGGAAAAAGCGACAGCAAGAATCTATGTGACAATATTGCATTGGACCTGACTCATTTAATAAAATAATTTCAAAAAAAAAGGCAAAGCAGTTGACAATCTGTTTTTTTCTTTAAGAACGAAGACTTATTAGTTACAAATAATTTGGCGAAATCTTCATATACTCTTTACTTTTGATATAATAATGACATCAGCATATTCTTGTCATTGAAAGACACCTGGACTATTGATGTTCAGTGCCCTCAAGTCATTTCTTACTCATAAGGACCTAATGTACAACAGAAGGAAGTCAGAAATTTCTTAAAGAGGATCAGAGCTGTAATTAGTGCAAGAGCAGAGTAGACGTACCCTTCCAAGCTCTGTATGCACAAAATCACATTTTTTGTAAAATTTGAAAGAATAAGGTATTTTAATTCTAATGAATGGAAACATTTTCCATTCTGAGTTTCCCTTTGTCACTTTCCATTACTCCTCAATGTAGTGTTGGAATGGCCACAGGCATTTTGACCACTAAGAAGCTGACTTGGTGGCATATTTACTTTTAATTTCATAATATAGATTTATGTGATTCACAGTCCATTCAACATTAAGTTATTGCTAGAAGACCAAGGGTAGAAATGGCTTCCAGAAATATTTCCACTCATCACAATAGAAAAATTCAGGGTTAGAAGTTTTCTATTAACTTAACATGAACATGTCCTATATTGCCTGGCCATGAAAATATGCAGGTAATGGAGAAAATAAAAAATCTAAAATGCATCAAACCACAAACTAGTCTGCAGAAAATTCTTCTAATCATCAGCTATGTACAACTGATTTGGAACATTACATTCTCATCAATGCCTACTCAAAA
The DNA here is from genome assembly GCA_028571685.1 of Heterohyrax brucei. NCBI lineage: Eukaryota > Metazoa > Chordata > Mammalia > Hyracoidea > Procaviidae > Heterohyrax > Heterohyrax brucei. The sequence continues at coordinate 97,100,091 of CM053146.1, forward strand.
ATCAAAGTTCTCTCCTGTCAATAACATATGTGAAAATTTAGAGCACACAACTGTAAGTGAACCAGCCATTCTTTCTCTTTTTTGGTGGGAAACACATAAAATAGTGTTTCAATTTGTAGAACACAGACCTGTTATCAGCACTGAAAATAGAAAGTAATTCTTGTGTGAAGATGCATTTCAATGCATCAGACTGTATTTCAACATCCCTGATTTATTTTATCCTAACAAAGTCTGGTGCTTTCAGACTATCCAACACTCAAAATTACCACTATCAGTTGGAATCAACAAATACAAATGCAGATAGTTTAAAACAGGATGTTAGCCTTGTACTGGGTTTTAATACTTCACTTCAGCCAATCTGGAGACAATTATCAGTCAGATTTTTTTTTTAAAGCAAGTATCACTTAGACATATAGTCACCCCTTCAGTATCCTTGGGTTCCCTATGTAAGAATTCAGTCAACTGCAGATCAAAAATCTGAAAAACAAAGAAAGTTCCAAAAAGCAGAACTCAGACTCTCTCTGAGCAGTTCACTGAATTCAGGCAAACATAGTGGTGTGTAGGCCTCCCCTGCTTTCCCTCACCCCTGTCACAGCTCCTCACTCTCCAGCAGCTGCGGTTTGAGCATTGTTCACTTTGAGGCCTTGGTCATTCCCTGCTTGTTGTCAGCAACCTTTGCGTCTGTGTTAAAAAAAAAAAGCTCCTAGAAAGCAATTAAGTGGAAGCAGGGAAAGCTATCTTTTGATGAGAAAATAAAAATCGCAGACCTTTTGAAAAGTGGCTTGTGGCAAACAGCCTTCAAGTTGTTAAGAACTGACCAGAAAGAAGCTGAAATTCAAAGAAATTTAAAAAAATATCTCTAAAGCTTGTGAAGACTGAGAAAGGGTTAAATGTTGAGTGTAAGTATTAACAACAATTTGTATATCATTTACACTGTCGTGGCTATTATATTATAAGTAATCTAGAGATGATTTAAAACTTATGGGAGGATATAAGTAGGTCATATACAAATACTACACTGTTTTATATAACGGACTTGAATACTGGTAGATTTAGGTATCCATGGTGGGAGACAGGATTCTAGAACCAATCCCTACAGATACCAAGGGATGATCTTGATTTTAAAGGATTCTAGAAAAACAGCAGGAATTTTGATTATTGATTAGAAACTAAATCACTGGTACCTACAATACCTAAAGTCTCAATGAAAACAATACTTTAGCATTTCAATATTATACATGATTCTCTGTAGTATACAAAAAATGATTTTAAATACCCTGAAGACCTCCTTGATTTTTTTCCCCATAGCACTATCTCTTTCTAATTTACTATATACTATTATTTTTATTTCCTATCTCTTCCTCAGATCCATGAGGTCAGCGGTTTCTTTGACTTGTTCACTGCTATACTGGGTCTATTGGGTCACTATGAGTTAGAATCGACTTAACAGCAGTGGGTTTGGTTTTGGGGTTATCCTCAGTACAAAAACAAGTGACTGTCACATAACAGGCTCCAAAAGGTCATCAGTTGGATGAATGTTCATCAAATACTTCTAAAAACCTTTATAGACTTGTGAATAAAAATATACAGCCCATAATTTCACATTTGCATAATTAGGAAAGGCAAAGAGTAATTATACTACATGTCAAAAGAAATAAAAATTGAAATGATAAAGTAATACTCATATTCTTACACACTTCTAATTATGAAAAAGCAATAGTTTAACAGTATAAACCAGTTGGAATTTCAGTCTATGGACAATTAAATCTACTCATAATAGTGCTTTTGTTGCAATTAAAAGTTACCTGAAATAATTAAGGAAACTATAGAAAAAGTATGCTAACTCTTCTTTTCAAAATGAAGAAAAATACAGAGATTATTACAATGTGCTAGTTAGGAAATATGGTTTCTATTTTCCTGACACAAATTACAGTGAATACTTTTGTAGGGAGAGAAGATTGGGACAAGAAATGCTAAAAAGAAAAAAAAATAACAGTACTTTTAACATTCAAAGCTATCTTTTATGTGAAGCCTCTGTCCAAACATTACAACTTATTTACTGAAAGGTATTCATTTAGGAAAAGTAATTTAGGTAAATTTACATTTAGGTGAAGAAAAAGAAGTTTCATTGCTTTGAGAGGGAAGCAGCTCTTGACTCTTGTAAACAGGAACTTCCCATTCAGATAGATAATGTTCCTAAGAATCACTCGTTTATTTATTTATTTTGTTGTTGTTATTCTCTTCTCTGTATCTACCCTTCACTAGCAACAAGGGCAAAGACTAGTTCATGGCAAAATTATAAACACTGGACTGAAGTTTGACATGCTTATAATGCTAGAAACCCTGGTGGCCTACTGGTTAAGTACTACAGCTGCTAACCAAAAGGTTCACAGTTCACATCCACCAGGCACTCCTTGGAAACTCTATGGGGCAGTTCTATTCTATTCAATAGGGTTGCTATGAATTGGAATCAACTTGATAGCAGTGGGTTTTTAATAATGCTGGACCTCCGGAATTCTACAAAAACAATGTGGACCTGTTCTGGACTTGGAAACTCTGGTGGTGTAGTGGTTAAGCGCTATGTTTGCTAACCAAAAGGTCAGTAATTTGACTCCACCAGGCACTCCTTGGAAACTCTATGGGGCAGTTCTACTCTGTCCTATAGGGGCACTATAAGTTGGAATCAACTCAACAGTAGTGGCTTTTAGGAGTTTGTTCTGAACTCAAATTTAGAAGCATTCAGCTGCTGAAATCCTAAAGTACTAGTGGGACAGTGATACCATACCCTGAGTCTATACTGAGTCATATGCCTTGAAAAAAATTTTAGAACATTACTAGAATTAAGCACTTAAAATAACGCTTAGCTATTTCAGTTGATCCAGGCAAGTCACTACTGTTTTATCACCATTCAAATGTCCTCTCATTCTCAAAAGGATTACAATTAGTAAATTTAGCTGAATGTGCTTTAGAGTTTCAGCAAAATGCCAACTAATATTAATGTGTACAGAGTCTCCTGAGATGATTGAGAAAAATGGAGATTCTCAGACCCCTTCCCCAGAAACTGGATTTTATAGGCTTGAGAGTGCGGTCTGCATATTAATAAACACTGAATCACATACTCGTGAATTCAGACTTTTGTAAGTGTTAGAAATAGTGTTGAGAGTATTGTTATACAGTACAGATATGGAACATTTATATTAGCAAGTATTTTTTTTTTGGTAACACATTTTTCAACTGTTGTAGGTCAAGAAAATTACGTGTTCTTCCAGTTGTATCCTCCTATCCAGGAAAAGTACCCATTCAAGTTTGTTCTCCTACGGAATTGAAGGAAACAGCTGTGGAACGATAAATGCCAAAACAGAAACAACTGGGTAATTTCCTTCTAAGGCTACCAAGCCGGCTGATCCTCAGAGAACCCGCTCCGGGCACTTGAAAAAGCACTTAACAGCTTGACTTTGGGCCATTGGACTTTGGCCAAGGCAAACCTGTCTGCTTTCTTCCTCAAAAGGGACAGTTATGTTTGTAGTTTAGGAAAGGAAATCATCAATGCCCAGTAGAAAGCTTCCCAAAATTCCAACAGTACAACTCTGTCACAGGCCAAACACAGAATATCACTGAAAACAGATCTCAGGCTTCAAGAGTAAGTTAGCATTGGTCCTGTGAACTATTTCACAGGAGGCTGGTCTAGGCTCCCAGGCTGAGAAATTCTCATTCACCCAGCACAAGTATTCCCAGGATGTATATCAGAATAATTCATGGATAACATTCAAAGACTATAAATACATCATTTCTAAATTTCAATTTAAAAGGTCAAATATCCGGGTTTCTTCTATCTATGTCAGCCCAGCTAAAAATGTGCTGCTATATAAGTTAGCTAGCTACTAAAATGTCTTATTATACTGCATTTATCAGAGTATCTCTTCAAATGAAAGGGTATACAGCAATATGACTTAACACACATGAAATCTCTTTAAAAAAATGAGTAAATGAAACCATCTTAGAAAAAGCATCTTCCTCAATCAATCTGTTTTTTGCTTTTTCTAGTATATCTCACTCACAAGATTTAATACAACAAAATCCTATGTTTGCACAGTAATCTATGCATACTCATATGACCATCTGGCCAACACTTGCCCAAATCACGGTGCCTGCCTCTTTTTCCACATTTAGATTATAATCTTCATTCATTGGGATTCTGTAAGTACTAAACCAAACTAGCAAGTTTAAAGATCAGAAATAAGCCAAGAGTTGTACAGAAAGCTTATCGGGGCATAAGGAATGTGTGCATGTGTTCACTCAAAGCCCATTTACAAGGACATTCACAGCAGTACTATCCGCAATAGACAAAACCCAGCCCCTACCCAAATATGCAACAGCAGAATGGATAAAGATATTATGATCCTGTTCACAAGGAATGAATGACCCACAACTATGAAAAAAAAAAAAATGGTACAAACATAAACCTGAACAGAAGAAACCAACACTGTGTTGATGGCACGTACTTTATATTTCTATTTATATAAGTTCAAAATCAGAAGAAAATATATGCTGTTATAAATCAGGGAGCAGGTGCTCAACTTGAGAGGAGGGTACGTCTAGGAGGTAGGCTCAGAGGACTTTCTGGATTGCTCACAACATTCTGTTTACTCAGTTCCTGGCTACTTGCATCTCTTCACTTTGGAAAAACTTATTATGTAAGCTGTACTTTCTTTATGCACACTATACTTCCAAGAAGTTTATTTAATGAAGAAGCCCACAGTGTTGTCACACCTCTAAGGGAAATAATACAGAAATGAACTACATGAGTGAATGAGAGATAAAAGCAAGGAAAGGAAGTCAGGGTAAACTAAGAGAGAAAAGGAAAAAGATGGAAGAATTTTGTCTTAAAACGGCAACCTGTCTTCTTATGGAAAAAGGAGAAGAAGCTGTTGTTTTTAGTCAGTTAGTGCTGCTCTAACAGAAATATCACAAAGTAGATGACTTTAGGAAAGACAGGTTTATTCTTACACAATTCAGTAGGCTACAAGTCCAAATTCAGGATGTGCTCTTCAAGGGAAGGCTTTCCTCTTTGTCAGCTCTGGAGGAACGTCCTTGTGTTCTGTCAGTCTTTGTTCCAGAAGCATCTTGGCACAGGAACCCCAGGCATAAAGGACGTGTTCTTCTCTTGGTGCTGCCTGAGGTTCCCAATTCTCTGCTTGCTTCTCTCTTTTTATCTTCCATCGGATGCAAGGATAAAGGGTGGTACAAGCCACTCCAGGGAAACTTCCTTTACAATGGAGCAGGGAGGTGATCTTATGAAGGGATTTACATTCAGTCCCACCCTAATTCTCTAACATACAGCATAGGGAAATCACAAAAGAGGGGACAATCATAAAACATTGGAAATCATGGCCTAGCCACACAGCCACACACACTTTGGGGGAGACCCAGTTCAATCCATGACATTGTAGATAATATTGTAAACAAAATGCTTGGAGAACACCAAAGAACAAACAAAAAGTATCAAAAACCAGTTTCTCCTAGTGCACAAATACATGTCAAAAATCAAAAGCAAGCAAAAAGTAAATGGTATTTGAGTCCCTGGTTAAGCATCAAAAAAGTAAAGCGAGTCCCTTCTCACACTGTATGATCTCTCAAGAAATTCCTGATAGACAAACTGTAAAAAAACAGATCTACTGGGGAAAAAAAAAACTTAGAAAATACGACTTTAACACAAGAACAGCTGTCGTAAGCACAATGCCGTATTTTTTTTTCATCTTAAACAGGCAAGAATTTCTGCAAATCCAAAAATCTAAATTTCAAGATGGAATAGAAATGACAAGATCTAAAAGAGACTTGGTGGGTATAGTCAAGATGGCAGACTAAACACACATCTCTCTAAATACCTCTGGAAACCAAGGTCCTTCCATCTTAATTAATTGATAATTAAGCAGAGCCTTCTGGACACCTAGTGAGCCCTAGGACAAGGCATGGGGCTGTCTCTTTGGTCCACATACCACTGAACATGAAACTTCTTTTTCACTAACCCCCACCCTTGTTGAGTTCTGGCTCTCATGGACTGAAGACAAATTGCCATCTTGATTTTTTTTTCTGTCTTAGCCAGTGGCAGGGGCTGAGGTGCTCAGAGGGGCTCAGACACACTGCTGATAAGATTGGCAAGCACAGTACTGGAACACCAGTACTCTGAAGTCCAACAGATCAAGAACAAAATCAAAGCAGTAGAAAATTCAGTTCAAAGCTAAGAAAACAGAATGGAACAAATGGAAAATAGACTTTCTAGCTCGGAAGACAGAGCTACTGACTCCAGCATCTATGAGGAGAAATCAGAGAAAAGAAACAAGAAAAATGAAGAAGGATTAAGGAGCATGTGGGATTCTATCAGGAGGAGCAATCTACAATTAAATGGAGTTCCTGAACAGGGAGGGACACCTTAAACACAGAGAATCTTGTGTTAAGCTCCTGACAGAAAACTTCCCAGAAACTATGGAAGAGAAGAATATAGATATCCAAGATGTATATTGAACGCCACTCAATATAGATCCCAAAAGAAAGACTCCAAGACATATTATAATCAAGCTTAACAAAATGAAAAGAGATTTGGGAAAATATTTGCAACTATATTATATAATGGAAAAAGTGTTAATATGCATGGTTTGCTGAGAATTCTAACAAAGCAATACAGAAACATTACTAGAGAAGAGTCAAAGAACACAACCATGTAACAGAAGAAGTACAAATGTATGAAAAGTGACTCTACCGCAATGAAAATCAAAGCAGTAAGCTGGCGTTTGTAATTATAGAATTGCTGTCTATCAAAAAAAAGTCCTCAAAAACTCCAATCTAAATATTAAAGGAGGGAACAGCAATAAAAGAGTAAGTAAACCCCAAGTAAAACCTCAAAGAGCTGTTTTCCAAAACTAGTGCTGTTGGCTGCTGTTAAGTCAGTTCCTGACCTGTGATGACCCACCCATGTTTCACAGAGAACTACTTTAGACAGTTTACCTGGCTGTAATCTTTACAGAAGCAGTTCACCAACTCTTTCTTCTGTGGAACCACTGGGCCAGTCTGAACTGCCAGCTTTTGGATTAGCAGCCAATTGCAAACGATGTGTAGCACCCAGGCTCTACAGTTAGCATTGAAAAGGCAAGACATTAGAGTCAGTAATGCCAACCACTTCAGCAGCGATGGATGATGGAGCCATGGCTTTGGTAGCAAACGTCAGTGCCCTCAGTATTAGCAATCAGCAACATCCGACATGCAGCAACATCGCACCAAAAAACAGCAGTAGCAGAGCCTTTGATGTAGTTGTGAACACTCTACTCCAGATAGCAACTGCAAACACTCCTGCAAATATCCACAGCAATATCCAGAATGGGCGTAAATGGTCAGCTTCTCCCTTTGGAAAGCAGAAAAAAATTCACAATCATGAGGTAAAGCAAGAGAGAAAAAAATGACTGATACCCTGCAGTTCATAAGAGAATTCTTGCCTGTAGTAGAGGAAAAACTATCTGCTGAACTAAGGTGTACCTAGGGAAGGAGGACTGTTGTTCCTACATAACAGGTGGGATTAAACCTGAAAAATAAAGTAGCATATTTCCCAGTGAAATGTATCATGCACATTCATTATGCATATTTATAGGTTTTAATATCTTATGTTTTTCTGTTTTCTATTATGCAACTATTATTGTGACCTAGCTTTAGCCCCAAGCCTATGGCCTGGAAACAGTGATATTTCGATACATTTTAAGAAAATAAGCAGCTAGATTTCTGGTACATAAAGCTTTCTGTTTCAGAATTTCCTCAAAATATAGCAAGAATATTTTAGTCAAAAGCAGGGAGGTAGAAATAAGTGTCTCAGCACCAGGTATACACATGGTTATTATACTAAGTATACAAATGATTGTTTTCCTGTTGGCATCTCTACCTTTGCTCTGAATACCTTCATTTTGCTTCTAGGTAATTGGAAGCTGAAATCCAGGAAAGATAAACAGTATTTCAAATGTTTCTGCTAAAGAATAACGTTATTATTAAGTTCTAAAGCAAAGCTACCTGTAGCTGAATGCTCCAGATGAACATGTATAATGTTAACATTTCTAATTTGTATGGTTGTTTGTCCATAGATACAAATATATGAAATTGTCAACAGGATCAGAGTCCTGAAAAACTCTAAAAAGTAGACACAAGGAGAGCATATGGAATTAGACACACCTCGGGGTCATTCAGTATAGTTTGGGTACTGCAGCTCTGCTTTGCTATTTAAAATACAGTCAAGTAGAAAATGTGGTCCATTTCCTATTTCTGCTCTATATCTTTTTCTTTTTTTTTTTTCCTTTCAACTGAGTGTTTTAACTAAGTTTCTTTCATTTTCTTTTGCTCTTGAAAAAACTGGTTTATTTCACTCATCTTGCTTTAAAGGTTGTGTTTTATTTCTGCTTTTCTGTTTGTTTTCTATCTTTTGTGGTCTGTATCTCTTTTATAATATCTTCTCTCACTATACTATAAGTCATGTTTATAATTTTTAGTCCTACTTGTCATTACTATTGTATCTTTTAATGACACTGTTTAAGTATATACTAGTTAGCATATAAAACTGAGGACTAAGATAATATCTACTAACTTCCTTCTCAGACATGGGGTCTCCATGAACCCGAAATCAACTCAATGGCACCCAACAAGAAGACATGAAGAAATTGGCAGCTGCATACTTTCTCAACCTGGCTCCCCAGTTTTTTACATGCACCCAGTTTTTTTTTTTCATGCTCTAAGATTTTGAAATGACTGCTATTTTCACATTTTATCAACTTTTTGTTAAACAATTTTTAAGATGCAGAATCTATTGTTCCTTTATAGTTATATTTATGACAGTAATTCTATGCTTAAATAGATTAAATAGAATCAGAGCCTACCATCAACTCACACCATGGGTTCCTCACTCAGGAGTTCTGTTTTCCCCTCAATGGCTGAACTGAATATTTAAATAAAGATTTTACATAAGTAAGTACCATATTTCCTAGTGAAATATATTCTGCCTAGTCATTATGTGTATTTAAAGGTTATTTATATTTTTCTTTTTAATTTAAATGAGAATGACAATTCGCTTAGGTACAGAAATCTTTGATCAAACTCACCCCTGAAAATCTGGTAGATAATGCTTCCCTCACTTCTGAAATTAGCATACAAAGCTAAAGCCACACATATATCTAATTTAGCTCAATACTACTGGTAATAAACATCATAAGAATAATAATAGTGTCACAGAGAAAGGATCACAGTGGTCCAGAGGAACACACCTCAGAGAAGTGGATGAGTTTGATGTTGTGAGAAGGAGAAATTTACTTGGGGCAAAAGCTGAAAATGTGGATAACTGTTGTGATTTTAATTATCTTGCCAACATATCTAGCCACAATGGGCCAAACAAATTTGCAATGACAGACTATAAGGCATGTTCTTAACAGTGAATCTAAATTTACATTCTTACATAGTACAAGTTTTACATTTGTTCATGGAAAGAGAAAAATAATAACTAAATTTGACAGAGTAATTATAAATCTATATTTGATGGACTTTGGTTTTGTTGGCACTGCATATCTCAAGGACTAAGTTTGAATCAAATAAATTTAAACACTGCCATATTGTTCAAGATCATATATTAATACCATTCTAAAGCTTCATGGCACAAAAACAGAAATAACAACTGATCTTAATCAGATTTTTTTCAAAAACCCAGTATCTCCACCATAATTGAAATTGTCAGTGGGACTAAGAAGTAAAATATACTCTATTAGAGATTTATTATCTTTCCACCATTGAAAACTGAAGTATATATGCATATCATACAATTTCATTCTCATTTTCCACAATGATTGTTATAGTTCTGATCTTCTGTTTAAAAATTTCACCATCCTGTAACACTGCTGTTTCCTTTCAACTGTCCTGTCATAAATGTGATTATGGCCTTTTGTTTGTTACCTATTGATGGTTCAAATGCAAATGACTGAACTACCAAGACTTCTCCAAAAGAATCTGATTGAATGTCATCATGCTGATGAATTAATCACTAGTCAGGAACTAGGTCAACAGTTTGCAACCTCAAAAACGTGCTATCTTCTACACATTTAAAATGGGTCATGCACTGGGAATATTAATTCAAAGATCAAGTAACAAATACCAGCTTCTAACTAAGTAGCATTGTAACATGGAAGTGTAGTCCCATTGTTACTTGGGTTGATCTGACCTTTGAAGAAACTCTACCAAAAACCAAACCCACTGCCATGGAATTGATTCCATCTCATAGTGACCCTATAGACAAAGTAGAACTGCCCAATAGAGTTTCCAAGGAGTGCCTAACTCTGGCACTCTAAATGTTTAATGTTTTATCTGTAGTTTTATGTAAATATTGACAATTATGATAGAACGATGCCACTTCCACCCAAAGATGCCCACATCCCATTACCTAGAATCTGTGAATTAAGAAAAGGGAAAGAAACCAAACCCACTGAGAGCAACACTATAGGACATAGTGGAACTGCCCCATAGAGTTTCCAAGGAGTACCTGGTAGATTTGAACCACCAACCCTCTGGTTAGCAGCCATAACTCTTAGCCACCATGTCATCAGAATCTGTGACGAGTTTACCTTATATGGCAAAAGGATGTAAGAATGGGGTGGTAGCTGCATCCAACCTCCTCTAACTTCACAAGGTGGAGTGACAATAAAGATGGATAGCCCTAAGAGGTGAAAACCAGACATGCCTTCTCTCTCCATCATCTTGATCAATTATGGCACAAACTGTACCTCTGACAGCACTCGCTACTTCTCTGATGAGTTCAGTAATTCATAACAATAACTGCACAGAACTCACAGACTATACTCACTGTTATGGAGCTTATTAAGGAAGCAACAGGTTTTATTTGGCATTCAGGGAAATTCAAGATATAGTTCTTCAAGACCGTCTCTTCTCAAGTATGGTCACAGACACATCTCTCTCTGGCCCTTGCCTCCTCCCCTGCCCCTCGCCTCCTGCCCCGCCCCTTGCTTGGCCTCTGCCTTGCTTCAGTAAGCATTATGAAACTCTTTTAGCTCTGTCTATGAGTGCCTGGAGGCACCCTACTCCTACAACAAGCCTCCCTCCAGAAGGCACTCAACCTTCCTACACCATGAGCTGGGGAAGTCCACAACACCATCTCCTGCCAGTCTCCTTAATCTGCTGCTGCTGTTTCTCTACCTCTGCTTCTCATCATCTGCCATCTTGGATGTTACAGCTCTCTCTGTCTACCAGTTCTAAGAGGACCTCAGGAAAGGGACCCAGGTCCAAAGGACACACTGTGCTCCTGGCTCTTCTTCCTGTGCTGGTGAGTTCCTCTCCTCCCTCCTCTAAGATGGTTCATTTTAAGACCAGCAGGATGGCAAAATGGACCAATCCCCTTGTTACAGTTCCATATACCTGATTAGCACGGTCCCACTCAATTGTTTGGTGGGAGTTCCAAAGACTTTGGTTAGAAGAACTATGTAAAGCAATTCATTGCACCTGAGGGACTTGAGATAAATTCAGGATCTCAAGATGGAGATATTGTCCTAATCCAAGAGGGCCCAACATGATCAATAGGGACTTCACAAGTGAAGTTCACAAAAAAATGCAACAATAGAAGCAAGGTCCGGAGTCAAAAAAATCTGAAGATAGAACATTGCTGACTTTGAAGACAGAAGGAGTCCGCAAGACAAGTAACGCAGGTGGCATCTGGAAGTGGCAAAGGCAAAGAAACAGATTCTCCTGTGGAGCCCTAGAAAGAACACATTACTGCCTGCAATCTCATTTTTCATCAGACAAGATAATTTTGCAGATGTCCACTCGGAACCATCATATGTTGGTTTCAAAATATAACTAACAGAGAACAAGATTACTTTATTTCCAGGTTCTCAGAGGGAGCTTCAAGGTGTCTCAAGAGCGGTCAGTAAATGTGTTGATAGAAAATCCATGACATATTCCCACAAATACATCATCAATCTGAATTACATTTATACTATTCTTTTTTTAATCCATTGGCTTTTCTCATTAAAATCAGCCAAAGAGCTTGCCATCTCCAGCACAAAGATCCATCAATCCCTCTATTGTATGCTACAAATATTAATGTGTTATTTCATTTCCTTCTTTCATCATCCACCATACTCAGTGAAGCCCCATTTGCTTCCACATCAAATACAAACACCAACTTGCACCATCATGTTTCCTCACTACTCTCCAATGCACAACACATCATATACATATAAACACACACACACAGTTAAGCAATTTCACATTGAAGGCACATCTATTATTTCACATATATAACGGCCAAGCCAAGTGCCGTCGAGTCGGATCCGACTCATGGCGACAGTTAATGTTTATAAATCTTGTAGGGAACACACACACACACACACACACACACACACACACACACACACACACACACACACACACACACACATTTATATCCAGGGCCAGGGTTCAAATCCAGCTCTAGCTAACAGCAAAGCCCTCCTTCTTTTTACACATAAACGTGCTCTACTCATGTTTACTTCATTATATTCATTCAAATCATGACTTCCACACCTGAAACTTCATCTATCCAAATCCTATTCATCCTTTATGGTCTAATTCAAATTTTAATGGTCTTTATTTAAAGACACACATCATTACCATAATGCAAAAAAAAGTCAAACTGAAAAGTAACATTAACTTTGAAATATGTTTTCAAACTTAAAACGTAAAAGAGGAAGTTTGATAATTCCACAAGACAGGTTCAACTTGATGGTGGAAGGACTGGGCAATGGGGATAACAGAAGAGTCTGCAGAAGAAACCTGTCACATGCTCCTGGAGTGTTCTGGAAAAGTAGGATATAGACCCCTCAGGCACAGTGGTTAAGAATTTAGCTGCTAACCAACGGGTACAAAGTTAAGATCCATCAGTCACAAGGAAGAAACCATCTGGGCAGTTCTTTTCTAGCCCGGTTATTTAACTTTAAACAAGATAATTTACCTCTCTAAGCATTCGTTTCTTTGCATCTACGTATAAAACCTACCTACAGGATTATTTATAAATATCATATATGTGAAATATTAGATGTCTCTTCAATGTGAAATTTCTTAATAAATTGTGTGTGTGTATGTGTGCACACGCATGTGTGTGTGTGTGTGTGTTTATATTCGTATGATGACTGGTAATATCTGCGTTGTGCCTTGGAGAGTAATCAGGAAATACAGCTGGCAGAGTTGATGTTTGTATTTGATATGGAAGCATACAGGGTTCCCACTGAGTGTCATGGTCAATTGAAGAATGAAATGAAAATAACACATTAATATTTGTAACATAGGGGATTGATGGATCTTCTTGTTTGATTTGCAAGCTATTTGGTTGGTTTTAATTAGAAAGCAATGTGTAACTATACTTGGAAGTTTGCAGGCCAGTTTGAGAGAGCAAAAATAAATGGATAAAAAAGCCAAATCTTACAAGTGTGATTCTGATTGGTGATGTATTTCTGCCATGTCTTGGATTTTCTATCAACAAATTTACTGGCAGCCGTGGAGCTGCCATGCTGCTTTCAGGGGAAGGAAGAAGGAGCAGCAGGGCCAAGCCAAGCCTCACCTCACATTCATGGTGTCAGGAAACCAAATGACCAGTGTCATAGCTTGCTGTGTTTTGCTAGGTCAGATGGAGGGGTAGATAATGGGAAAGCAGGGAGTCTGTAGATCAAGGAAATGTCACCACTTAGGGAAAGAGGAAATCAATTCTGTATACAGACAACTGGGTACAGAGTCAGCTTAGAGGTAGGTGAGGATAAAACTGAAAAACAGGTTGTATCAATTCTGAGTCATAGTGACCCCATAGGACCGCACAGAACTGCCCCATAGGGCATCCAAGGAGCAGCCAGTGAATTCAAACTACCAATCATTTAATTGACAGCCAAGTTCTTAACCATTGTGTCACCAGGGCTCATGACTGTGGATATACCAGAGAATTCACATAGCTTGATCACATAGGCTCATTTACGTTCATAGGTTTGAGGAGGAGGGAAGCAAACACGGAGGGAAGGTCTGAAGGAGGAGAAGGGGAAAGGAAGCAAAGGAAGACACTGAAAGGAGGTAGGAGGTAGCAGGAAGGAGGGAGAAAGAGAAGGGAAGGAGGGAAGGAAAAAGTTGAGAATGCTTGTGGAACAAACACCCTATAAATCCTCTTGAAGATTCACAACACATATTAGAGTCTAAAAAGCTCCTTGGCAGAGAAACTCAGCATTATCAAATTTAGTTTCCCACAGGAATTTTTTTGTTTTTTTGGCAACACATCTATTGTTATACTGAGGACCAGATTACATGACACATCAATTTAAGAAGACTTGATTTAAAGTTTTCAACTACCACAATACGGTAAGTAACAAAATTCATTGCACAATAATAGATTCTGAAGAACACATATTATACATATGTATGTACATACATATTCTAATTTTTCTAGGAGCAAAATGAATTATTATGACTCACTGGGAAACATCTATTCCCAAATGGTTTACGCAACACCATATGTATATATATTGCAACGCAATATATATGTATATCTTGGTGTTGCTTAAATCATTTGGGAATAGTAAGTTATTATATATGTATAAAATAACTATAACTATACATATAGTCATTACTACTAAACAAACATATTCAATCTACAAATGTTGTAATTCCTGTTCTAATAACAAGTGCTTTTGCCAATGTAATGGATCAGTAGTTTTTATTCTCAAGAAAGAGCTGTGTATATCATAATTTATGTTTATACAACTCAGTCTAGCATTTCAGAGAGGCTTCCCTTATCTACAGCTATTCCCACGTTTTAAAAAAATGGAGAAGAAACAGATGTTGAATGGTGAAACATATTTTAAACTGTTTCAAAAATATTTGGCAGTAACCTCTGGTATATCAGTGGAAGAACCATTCTGTGAGATGTCACATTTACTTTGCACGTAATTTTCTTGAATGAAAAATAATTTAAAAGGAGACCAGAAGAATTATTCACTGTGTGTTACACAAATATTTACTAACATGCAAAATAATGATTTTAGGAAAGACTATATATTTCACCAAGGTTCTAAGTCTCTATGAACCCAGAATATATACTCATACAAGTATTACATTGGGAGGAGAAAAGAAAAAACTTAAATTCATTTGCTTTGTGTGTTACTGTTGTTTATATAGTCTGTGATTTTTTTTTACTTTTGTTTTATTATGATTGAATGAAAACATACATTCCTATATAAATTTGCATGCTGACCTACATGCAGCGTCTACTGCTCTCCCCGCACGGTGACAGCACACTCCTCCTCTCTGCTCCATACCTGTCTTATCTTCCCAACTGTCTCCTATCTTCCCCTCTCCACCCAATCCCCTTCCAGCATGAGGTCAACAGGATAACCTCCTATAGATGCCTAGAACCATAAAGTGCCCACACAATGTGGTCACTCTGTGTCACCAAGTCCAATCCATTGCTGTCTGAAAAGTTGACCTTCATTATGATTTATGGACAGGGGCAGTATCAGGGCCAGAGGCCCAGCTCCCAGAAGAACTTCGAGGCCCCTGGACCATCAGTTGCGATCTTTTAGTGGAGATCTCAGGGTGCACCCCTGTTTATACTTGTGTTGCCAGTGAGACTCAACTTTGTGAGCTCCATCGTGACTATCACCGGTGGTAGCCAGGCACCATGTGGTTCTTCTGGTCACAAGTCGATGTAGACATCCACTCAAGTGGGTCTCTCTGTCTTCTGGCTCTCTTTCCTCCATGTCATTATGGATCTTGGTGATCATCTGTTCCTGCTGAATTGGGATCATTTTCTGTACCCTCAGATGGCAGCTTGGCAGCTTTTAAGACCCCAGACGTCACTCACCAATGTGGGGTGTGGAGGGACCTCATTAGCAAAATGCTACTTGTGCAAATTGGCCTGAATTTCCCCTGAAAGCACGGTCCCTGGCCCCCCAGCCAAGCTACTCTGTCCTTGCAATATTGGGCTAAGATGGAAGGAGTACAAAAGTAGTGTTGAAGTCCCATTAATATTCATCTTCTTACCAATGTATGCTGTCACCAATTTCATCCAACCAAATTTCTAACTACTGTCTAGTCTAAACCCTCCTCCCTTACCCTCCCACTCTCCCCACCCTTGCAGCCATCAAAGAGTCTTTTCTGTTATGCATGAAGCTGCTTTTAAGTTCTTATCGTAGGGGTCTCATACAATATTTGTCCTTCTGTTGCTGACTACTTTCACTCAAATAGTCTGTGATATTTTTAATTAACCTTGATTATTTTATCCTTTCTACTTTGAGTTTCTACCATACTTTTCAAACTGACCTTTGCTCTAGCTAAGAGACTGACTCAGGAGCTAATATTCACCTACAATAATTTGTGAAAGATCCTTGTAGTTTCTGGGCATATTTGGTCATTTCGCATAATGTGTTCATTTTATTTTGATCAACCTATGTTTCAACATCATTAAAATATCTTTGAAGAGTGGTGGGTAGGATAAAAAATGATTCCAACAAAAAAAAAGAGATATGCAGGAGGTATGTAGCAGTTTTTCTAGGATGAGTTCCTGAACCTAATTGTCAGACCTCATATTTCAGGCAGTATTCATGACACCTGAGAGTCATTAATGAACCACACAGACAGGGAATCTCCCTGCTATTTGACTTTGCCCAGGTTGGAAAATTAATCATGATGAATTCTTTCCTTGTTCAAGGTCTCAAATAGTTCTTCATTATTGTCATGATTGAAGTATGTCCCCCCAGAAATGTATGTGTTGATTTGAGGAGTTCCAGTACAGTGCTCTTCCTCCCACGTGTTGTGAATCCTGCCTCTGTGATACCAATGATGGAGTATGGTTTGCAGTTGTGTTAGTGAGGCAGGATTCAAGCTTGTGGAATATAAGAGAGAGAAGTGAGCTGAGGAAGTTGGGAACCTCACAGCACCGAGAGAGAAGCACCGAGAGCAGAGCACGTCCTTTGGACCCGAGGTTACTGTGCCGAGACACTCTCACTGGATGTGGACTCAGCCTACCGGACTGTGATTTCTTATTCTGAATGGACTTGTATCTTGTTAATGGATTTGTGGCTTACCGGACTGTGACAATAAAAGCTTCTCTTCATGAAACCTTCCACTCATGGTATTTTCCATTAGAGCAGTACCCGGTGACTAGGACAATTGTCTACTTAATAAACTCCAAATTCCTTAGCCATAACTATTATTCAAGTCCTTTTTATTTTTTGAATTCCACTATATTTGTTCTTAATATTCCAACTTTGCCTCAACATGAACTCTCCAGAAGCATAAAAATGAAAGTAATAATAGCAACAATTCAAAAGGATTCTAGAACTCACCCGGAGTTTTGGAATCAAAGTATATTTTAATATGGCTAAGAGATTTGAAAGGTTGAAAAGAGGGAGAAGTTGCAGATGATGGGTTTAAGAAAGAAAGTTGGATTGGGGCCGCATTGTAAGTGATGTTACATGCTACACTAACAAGTCTGTCTCTGTTCTTAAAGGAATCAGGACACTGTCATATACCATTTTAACAAACGAGTTTTACGACCAGATATGTGTTCTTTGGAAACCCTGGTGGTGTGGTGGGGAAGTGCTGTGGCTGCCAACCGGAAGGTCAGCAATTCAAATCCTCCAGCAGCAACTTGGAAACTCTATGGGGGCAGTTCTACTCTGTCTCTAGGGTTGCTGTGTGTCAGAAATCACTCGATGGCAATGGTGTGTGTGTGTATGTGTGTGTGTTCTAGAAAAGTAATTCTGGAGGCAGTCATAGGGTAAATTTGAGAAGTCATGTCACATAGCATGAAAGGAGCTAAGGGAACACTGAAAGATAGATGAGAGATAATGACAGTTAAAAGAATAACACAGTGGTGCTGATGGAGTGATGAATGTCATTCCCCAGAAGGATTTTACAGTCACGTTCAATCAAACCAGAGGCAAGTTAGTGCAATGGTTAATGGTCACGTAACTTGAGTCATGTAGACCCTGTCTCAGTACTGTCTTCCCCACTAACTGTATTATCTTGGTCAAGTCACTATAACCAAAAAAACCCACTGCCATCAACACAGTTCTGACTCATAGTGACTCCATAAGGTTTTCAAGGCTGTAAAGCTTTACAACAGCAGACTGCCACATCTGTCTCCCACAGAGCCACTAACGGTTTTGATCTGCTGAGCTTTTAGTTAGCAGTCAAGGGCATTAGCCACATGACACCAGGACTCTGTCAAGTCACTATACCTCCCTTACCATCTGTAAAGAGACGGCCACAGTACCTATTCCAGATACACTGTGAGAATTAAACTCATTAGTCTATGCCGAATAGCAGCATTACTGGTTTATGAAGTACTCTGTAAGTGCTAGCTATAAACTGCACCCATAGAGCATGAAGGGTCAGAATCATGGCTCAGACTTTTAACTTTCTCCCTTCTGTGTGTTCTCAGATTTGTTAACTATTTCTTCTGCTCCATACATATTGCAATTTTATCTCCACTACATTGTTCTTCAAGCCATCTTTACCCCCATCTCCACAGGTCAAAATTTAACCTAGCCCAAAGGTTCATGGGTGCCTCATCTTTGCACCCCTAACAGTTAGCATGTTTTAGGTTCTAATTAAATTTAGATTAATTTAGTAAATTTAAATTCTAATTAAATTCAAAGTTCTATGGAAACCTCACCAAACATGTTTTTCCTGCTCCTTAACTGTAATGGAGCTTTGTGCCATTCTTCTTCTTCCTTACCACACGTTGTCTTTCATTTGAAAGTTTGATATACCTAACTCATCTCCTCTTATAGCTTGATCAGATCAAGAATAATGTCATTTCCCCAATGCAACCGTCATGGTGCTTTACCAGTGACTGGACTAGTGTGTTAGATTAATAAATCAAATGCACAATTACTTAACATTTCACTCAATGGCAAATAATTCAGAGAACAGTCACCCACTAGACTATAAACTCTGCGTTGCCAAGCTGACTCTTCTTGTAGTCAATGCTTACTTCTAATGTGTCATCATCCTGGAACCCATTCCTAGGGAACCAACCTTAAAGATGCTCATTAAGTAGTCTTAAATTCTTACAGTTTGGTCCTCAGTTCATTGTCCCCAGGTATTTTATTATTCTCACAAAATATTTCTGAATAGTAAAACTCAAATCTTGTCAATTAAGATAATTTTAACTTTTATGCATATATTGTTCTATAATTTAACAGAGCTGAAGCTTTCTTGCGCTCCTTGGGTCACATTACATTTGTGTGAGTTGGCATCTGAATGCTTTGCAAACATCAGTTTGAGGGGTTGTAAATATTGGTTGGCTAACACTTACTTTAGAAATTCTAGGCTTCTATGCTTAATGATTTACACCAGCACCACTGTTCCACAAAAATCTTGGGCAGGGCTTTAAAATGTATTAAGATGGCAGCCAGCCGAATACATGTGCCATCCAAATTTCCAAGTCTGGGGGCACAAAAGAGGAAAATCTGCCTGAGCCTGCTCAGGCCAGACTGCACTTTTCCTGAGCCCTGGAAATGTAGTCCTGCCTGGGCCCCCGACAGCATGCCCGCACTGCCTGCAGCCACTCCAGGCCCTGTGGCACAGAACACTTCCCCCGACGCTGCACCAAAGTCAGGCTTCTCTTCCTGTCAGCAGGAGCCAAAAGACAGATGTCATGGATTGAACTGTGTCCCCCAAAAGATACATGTAGCCATGTGGCTGGGCTGTGATTTCCAACATTTTGAGATTGTCCTCTATTTTGTGATTTTCCTGTGTTGTATGTTAAAGTATTAGGGTGGGACTGTAAAGCCCTTCATAGGATCACCTCCCTACTCCACTGTAAAGGGAGTTTCCCTGGGGTATGGCTTGTCCCACCCTTAATCCTTTTGTCCTACAAGAGATAAAAGGAAAGGGAAGCAAGCAGGGAATTGAACACCTCACACCATAAAGCAAGCAGCACCCAGAGAAGACAGCATCCTTCAGACCTGAGGTTCCTGCGCCAAGATGCTCCCTGGACAAAGACTGATGTAATGCCAGACTTTCCTCCAGATCCGACAAGGGGAAAAACCTTCCCCTGGAGCAAACGTCCTAAATTTGGACTTACAGCCTACCGGATTGTGTAAGAATAAACCTTCCTTTGTTAAAGCCATCCACTTGTGTTATTTCTGTTAGAGCAGCACTAGCTGACTGAGACAACAAGGTTCCACTACATCAGAAGCAAATGCTGCAGAGGGTTGCCAGGAAAGATGTGAGCTTGTGGCCAGATTGGGAAACAAGCCAGCTCACAGATTCTTGCTCAACTTAGAAACAAAACCCCTATCATTTGAAAGCATCAATACATGTTTCTTTCATTCCAAGGAGCTCATAATCACTGCACTTCCTAGTCTCTGTCGTGTTACCCACAGCAAGTTGTTATATTTATTCATCAAACAAAACAAATATATCTGCACACTCTATCCAGCACCCCTTCCCAAGGGATAGCTCTAGGAATATCCCTAGGGATAGCTCTAAGGGCATAAAGGGCCAATGCAGTGTGTCATTGTCCTTCTCCCAAACAGAGATCAAGACAGCCAGCCACTGCCCACCTGTTCAAACCATGTACCTCTAAACCAAAGACTTTGGGTTGCTGTGAGTCTCAGAATTCAAACACAAATCCCAACTGCTGGTTGAGAGAAGAGTTAATTCAAAAACAGTTAAAATTAATATATTAACTGCTTATGTATTGTATCTCAACAAAGTACTTAGAACCATAGATTCAATAAAGATTGAGATTCAGATTGTGCACACCTGCTGAGAAAGTCTATAAGGCAAATTTATGAGGTTTTCATTTCATTTTTGCAGAACAAGAAGCTCCTGAAGATGTTTGTGAGAAAAGGTAAGATGAATTGGCTGGTATTTTGGGAGCACTTAAAAGACTAGAAGTTCAAATTCACAAGCACTCCTTGGAAACTCTACAGGGCAGTTCTGCTCTGTCCGACGACAGCACCATGAGTCAGAACTGACTCGACAGCCATGGTTTAGGGTGCTTCTTTTTGTCGACATGACAGATTGGAGAGGCAAAAGGATGAGACAAGAACGATGGATATGTCTTAGAGGACACCTATCGACGGCACTTGGCTTTTGGCATTTCCTTCCCTTGCTCTTTTGTTCCGGGTAGGATGAAGGCCACTAGTAGCATTCTGATGGCCTTTCTACTCACCTTCAGTGGAGAAATGACTTAGCAGATAGGCAGATTTCAAAGGAGAAACAAGCTATGTGGAGCCCTAACTATTCTGTCTGCTGGCTTGGGGGCGCACCTCAACTTGAAGAACACGCGTTCCCCTCTGGCTCTCCAGGCTGCAAGCATGCACAGCTGACTCCCTGGAGGTGAAGCTGCCTAATCCACAAGTTTACCATTAGGAAAACCGACAGAGGATATTCTTTTTTTTTTTTTAATAACTGCATAGTGTTCCATTTTTGGATAGAAAATAATGTAAATAGTCTACCACTGTTGCAAATTTAACTTCTTTGCAAGCTTTTCTATTAGAAACAATGCTACCTAATGACATGCACATACCTGCTTTCACAAATATGTGAATTTATCTGTAGGATAAATATCAGAATCAAAGGTTACATATACATTCATAGTTTTGGTAGAGAGCATTCAGTTGCCCTCCACTGTGGTTGTATGAATTTACATACAGCAATGTATGAGAAAATTAATTTGTCCCACGTAGTGTATTATCAAATATTTAGATTTTTAGGCATGATTCCTCAGCTTTCTGGGGGTCAGTTCTACTCTGGCCCCTAGGGTCGCCATGAGTTGGATCTGACTCGATGGCACTTGGCTTTTACCTGGCTCCTCAGCTTTTAGAAAGTACCTTTTATGGATCATTTTCAAGTCTTGGCATATTGTGAAAATTTAATTCCCATCATTATTAGATGAGGATTTTCAGCTTAAATAATGCACGAAGTTCTGGAATACTATGCAAACATCCAGGTACATGGGTCCCCAACTAATTGATTTTAATGTTTTACTTTAAGATGTGCCATGTATCACACAGTATATAGAAAGAATGATCTGAACCTCAATATAATCCAATTTTATCATAATAATCAAATAAAAAAGAAAAAAACAAACCCAGCGTTGTCAAGTCAATTCTGACTCATAGCGACCCTACAGGACAGAGTAGAACTGCTCCATAGAGTTTCCAAGGAGGGCCTGGTGGATTCAAACCGCCAATCTTTTGGTTAGCAGCTGTAGCACTTAGCCATCATGGCTATAAAATACACTTTATCTTTCTGACTGGAATTTGAAATGCAAAAATAACAATATATTACTTGAACGTAATATTTACTACCATAAATGCAGTAAAAAAAAGTCATTGCTGACAATTAAACATTTTTTAACATATATGATATGAAGAGAAATTGACCAGATTCTGTCCTCCAAAAAATGACCATCCATTAGTACAGCCCCAAATGTGGACATATGCATTTTATCTTGCCTGACTAAAAGCTATCTGATTGAAACACACCTAGCCCTTTTGTTGTGAAGTAAGTACATTTAATTTTGTTGTGATATTAAGTTCTCTAGTTAATTTATTTTCATCATGAAGCTAATTCCTGTCAGTAAAGACACACGGTACCAGATGATGTAATTACAACTGAAAATGCCACAAACTCTGGCAGGGTGATAGCGTGCCTTGTAATTTCTGTTTCACTTGTCATTAAAAACTAAATATCTGGGTTCTTAGTTGCCCTATCATAACTAATCTTATATCTAAAATAATTAACTTATATACTGCTCTTCTCAAAAATTTTAAATTTCCATCCTTCCCTGAAAGTGCATCTCAGCTAATAATATCTGATCATTTTATCAGAGACAAGAGAATATACCTAATCTAGTAAAAAACTGAAATGTTGTATCTTTATTTTAAAAGGTAATTCTAGTTCTAGGACTACTGAAAAGAGTGCACTGTGCAGTTTGTCAACTAAATCCTATCATAAATTAAAATGATTCTGTGGTGGCCTGAGTTTAGGTCTACATGTAAAAAGGGAGACATAGTATTAGAAGGATTCTTTCTTCCATTTGTATTTGGGTTTTATTCCTCTTTCCCACAAAAGAAGGAGAAACAGGCAGCTGTGAGAGCCTATAAAATAGCCCAGTCCAGTAAGCAGGATGAAAGAATCGGAAGAAAATGCACGCAGAGCTCAGAACTGGATGCGACACCAGCCCTCACAACCAGATGAGCCTGAGGGCAAATTACCCAGCAAACCTTGACCCGAGTTCCCTCAGCTGCAAAGTTTGTCCAGATGGTCTCTGAAAGATCCCTTGAAGGTCTTTCAGAACACATATTCCATATTCTGATAATTCCAAGTTTATCTACTCCTTCCTCCCCAACCCTCCAATGCAAATCAGTAGGTCAGAGCAGTAAAAAGTGCCTGGGTCTCCCCTTATACACACCACCCAAATAATTTTTTCATTGGCCCCTTGGCCCACTTAACCCAGAAATCCCTTTGCTGGCAGAACAGCTGCTGGACAAAGGAAAAGTACACTATGAGACAATTATGCAAACATGAAATATGCACTGATTTCCTTCTCACAATATAAAAATATGTGACTAAATGTGTGATATTCTAAGATTTTCCATCTATAGAGTCCTATAGCAGCATTCATTCATGCCTTCTCATAATTTTCCAAGGTTATTTTTAACCACATGCAGTGATAGTACACCTGCTGCACTTCACTATGGTAACCATTTGTCACCAATACTCCAAGGCAGCTTTAATTCAACTTACTTTGTCCCAGATTTAGGCAATGTGTCAGACTGTATCTCTTTTTACAGTCTCAAGGAACATGATTGCCCATATCTTCAATTATTGCCTTTCTGTTTCTTTCTGCCATGATTCTAATAATAAACATGACATGAAGAGAACTAGATTGTCATCTTTCATACCTTTGTAGTTGTCAGTTGGTATCATAGGCTAACGTGGTAACAGAAAGAGTTGAAACCCAGCATGAGATTTGGACATAAGTAGACACGGTGCAGGAGACATTTGGCTGAACTCACTTACCACACAGAGTTTAGAAGACCTGGAGAGAAAAGTCAGAATTCATTTGCTATTGTTAATGACATTTCCAAGTGGCAATACTAGGGTCCTTATCCGGGAAGAGAAGGTAAGGAACTATGTTAAGAAACCATACAGCCTGTCTTCTGGGCAGAATATGCAACAGCTGTGTGTCCACAGTAACTGTGTTCAGGAAAAAGACAGAAAATGGCAAAGCAAGTCAACAGGTACTAAAGGTAATGTCCAATGCTCAATGCTGAGCATAAGGATGTATGGAAATAAGATGCCATGATACTGTACTCCCAAATGCTTCCATATATATTCTCTAAAAAATAAGCAAGTTTTAAACTGTTGTATTACTTCGTTCCTTGAGAAACTGCTGAATACTCTAAAGTCATCTCTGAGGGAAAAAAACACATGTACACACAGTATATCATGAGCAGTTTCAGAGATTGTCAGCTTCCCAGAAAGTCACTCAGACTTCACATTCAACCCTTTGGCTAAGAGAGATGTGGCTTTGTTGGGTAACCTAGGAGACCGGTAGCCTACAAATGCCAAACCGAGTTGTCAGCTAAGCCTATTTGGACAGTGCAGTCTCCAGTGAGGAGGCCCTGGTTTCTAGGCTTTACAGAAAACTCGCTGCCTTCCAGTCAATCCAGGCTCATAGTGACCCTCACAGGACGGAGTAAAACTGCTCCTCGGGGTCTCCAAGGAGCACCTGGTGGATTCGAATTGCTGACTTCTTGGTTAGCAGACATAACACTTAACCACCACACTAGACTTGAGAGAGCAATTAATAGACTCAGTCTTCACGGTGGGTCGAGGCTGTTTATTAACGACTATGAACTGTGCTGTTTTGTCTAGGAATATGTTTAAAAGGAACAGGGCTGAGAGTTCTGACTTGAAAGTCAGTGAGTCCAGTTCTTTGGACCTAAGTTTAGCAAAGGCCAAAAGATGAGGTGTCCAGCAAGGCTGAGGTAAACAACAAATCTATTTCCTGTATACCATACCCACACGTCAGAGACAAAAGTAAAATGAGACTTTTAAGGGTCAGACTTGTCTAGTCAAGGTCAGAGGAGAGGCCTCTGTTAATGGCATTTGGCAAAAGGTGAAAGAACAAAAGAAAGATGGTGACCAGATGTTTTCCATTTAGACTCTGTAAAAGGGAAATTATATTACAGTAGAAGGAATTCACATTATATATAAAAAAGATCTTCCTTCCAATGAACTTTGTAAAGCATGAGACCTACTTATTGATGGGCATTGTTACTATTCTCCGAATTTTTTTATAGAACAAATACCTTCCTGATTACAGTGACTTAACTATAATGTTGCCAGAAATGAGCTTTCAGATTAGACATGTGTGGAGACAATCACATTCCTTGAAAGATTAGCATATATGTATATTCATGGCATTTATTTAACTGTTAAATATCCATTAAGTACCCCTACTATTCTTATTAATTCTATTGATTTATATTACTATTAAAGGTGAAAAATGTCAAGATGTAGCAGTCTAGTTATACACCTATATTTAAACTTGTATTTTTAAACCAAACAACTCTCATATCTACAGACACATGTTGAAAATAATACCTTAGGTAAAGTACACACTGGAAAACTATGCAGAAAATAATGGAAAAGTAAACACAAAAGACGATCTGGAAAGACTGTTTAAAAAGTAATGAGATTTACAGATTGACTAAAAACACCAGGAAAATCTCCAAAAGGATATTTGGCATTTAGTCTGTGAGTCAGAAAAGAGAGCTGGCAGTTGGTCAGGAGAAAATGTGAATCATAAAAAAAATCTATCTCCTCCATCATAATGCATATGAATCAGATGTCTGTTAGCCAGTTACGGGTCTCAATTCTAAAGTCAGTAACCACTTCATGTCCTTGCCTCCATCACCCTGCTTAGATTTCTTGTTGTTTCAATTTGTAACACGTGTAGCTCATATTCACACAGACTTTTGGGAGGAGTATAATGACCCCCCTGTCCATTCACACTGTCCTTTATTTTGGCCAGTTGCTGAGTCAAAATTGCCATTTCTATCGCCTACAACAGGAGTCTGGCCTTGCAGCCGGATACTAGCAAGCAGAGCAGTGACTGCTACAGCAACAGACTAAACAGACAGTCTAAAAGGCAGAGTTACAAGAGGTAAGCAATTCCAAATACAGGAAGGTACGAACCAAGTTAAAAAGAGTTTTTAAATACAGTTTCAAGACATGGAAAATGAGACTATACACATCACTGTCATTGCAATCCTCATTAAAAAAGATTAATGATTATTTTTCTGTTGTTATTTTATCAATATTCTCCTTTCTAAGAATTTGTTAAATGGTTTAGCTTCAATTTCTCGTGAACTACAAATTCAAGGAGCAGCTTTCAAATAACAATTTTTAATCAAAGATTCCAAGTAACCCAAAAACGTTAGTGACTTTTAAAATATTATTTACAAATAACTTGGCTATGCCTTTGATTTACAGGTGTTCTTATCTAGCCTCCCAGTTGTATAGAAAAATATTAGCAAGACCAAAAATAAGTCACAAAAGAGAAAAAGACACTCACAGTTCAAATTCAGTCCTGTTTTTCCCCTGAAGCTTACAGTGGTTAGCTGTCATTGAGTCTGTTCCAACAGATGGTGATACCACTTATGCAGAGTAGCACTCTTCATAGGGTTTCCAGGGCCCTGACCTTTCAGAAGCAGATTTATGGCTTTTCTTCTAATCTGAAAGTTTATCTGTTGATCACAAACTGACCAGAAAAAGGTAAGAAACAAAAGAAAATTACCATACTAATCAAAAGGTCAGCAGTTCAAATCCACCAGCTGTTCCTCCAAAACCCCATGGGACAGTTCTGCTCTGTTCCATAGGATTGCTACGAGTTAGAACTGACTGGCAGCAACTGATTTGTTTTCTGGTTTTAATTTAAAAATCAATGTTTTTAAATTATTCTGTACTAAAGCATAAAATGGAAACCCCGGGGGTCTAGTGGTTAACTGCTACATCTGCGAAACCAAAAGGTTGGCAGTTCACACCTGTCAGGTGCTCTTTGGAAGCTCTGTGGAGCACCTCTATTCTGTTCTACAGGGTTGCTGTGAGTCAGAAGTGACTCAAAGGCAGTGTGTTTAGTCTGTGTTTAAAGCACCATATTACTGCCAGTCTTAACCTATCACATT
Source organism: Heterohyrax brucei (assembly GCA_028571685.1). Taxonomy (NCBI): domain Eukaryota; kingdom Metazoa; phylum Chordata; class Mammalia; order Hyracoidea; family Procaviidae; genus Heterohyrax; species Heterohyrax brucei. Next base: position 97,127,351 of record CM053146.1, read on the forward strand.
TGTGGACCTGAGTGAAACTTGAAAACTGTTTGAGAAGCTACCATACGTGGTTTGCCAATTGGTTCTCTGTTTAGATCAGCGATTCTAAATGCTGATAGTCTTACATTATCATGAAATAAAATCCTTAGAAAATATAACATTCACATTTTAACAAATGAACATAATCTAACTACAATATAAACAAGAAATAAAAGTTTAAAATAAAATAATATAAATTTCAGTATATGAGTGTTCAACCATGTCAGCACTAAATAACAAAGTGAAGAGTAAGATCTTTATATCTGTTTATAATGCACAAATATAGATTTAAGACAAATAAGACCATATTCATCTGATTACTACAGATAATATTTTTACATAGTCAACACCTAGATACAAAGGCTAAATAAAAAACGAAAACTCAACTCACGGCAACCCTTTGGATTACACAGCAGAACAGCTCCATAGGGTTTTCTTGGCTGAAACCTTCAGAGAAGCAGATCATTTGGTCTTTATTCCACAGCACAGCTGGATGGGTTCAAACTGCCCACTTTTAAGTTAATAAACAACCTCAAACCATTGGCATTACCTATGACTTACTTGGCAGTTGCATTTCAGGAAAATTCATTATAAAACGTCTTCCAGTGAGGGTGTCCCATCTTTGAACTTGCATAAAATAAATTGTGTAAATAATACAATTTTAATTGTTTTATTATTTTGAAGTACAGTTGATGGCATTATGTGTGGAAAAGAACTTTGGGTAAACGGCCACCATGGCACCTTCCAAATCGGGCCCCAAATTATCACAACCCAAGATCTTTCGCCACTGATACCCACAGACTCTCGTCATTCATCTTTGCTAAAATAAGGGCCAGTGATTCCAACGGATCAAACTCCACATCAGACAGTTACTTTCTGGGGATGAAGTGGCCATCCTTGACTCTCCGCTGGATTCTCACTGCTCCAAATGCAACAGTTTTGCTTGTTAAAAAAAAAACCACTCATCCAAAAATGGGTCTTGTCACTGAAGATGATTTTTCAGCCCAAAGTAGGGACAGCTTCCAGTTACTCCAGAGCCCAGTCAGCAAACATACTCTGCAATCTTTTGTTGGACTTCAGCTCTTGAGTTAAAACAATTTGGTAAAGTTAAAGCTTCAAGTCCAGATGTAAAATCTGCCAGACTGTGGTCCAGAAAGGTCCAGTTCTTATGCTTAGCGAGAAACTGATTGGGACAGATTCTCCCACACACTCTGATCAATAGTGGCTATGCTTTTATCAGAATGGTAGTTCATTGACACACAGATGTGATCTTATTGACAACAGACCTCAAATTTTTTGATTAAATGTGAATTGGTGTCTTGGTGGGATGATTATGTGCATTGTAAACTTCACATAGTGCATGAAATGTTTGTGGAGGGGAACACTCATTTGGGTAATAACCTTTAATAACCTTTACAATATCTATACATTGTGGAATTGGTAATTTTCATGATTATTTGTCAAGACTAATCAAAAAATGTGATAAACATGACCACTATAGCTTCACAATTATCGCCGCTGTGAGCTGTCAAAAACAGGACATCCTTATTGGAAGGCTCTTTATATTAAAACTGTACTGAAAATACTTTGTTTATGTGATGAAGTTAGTTTCTAGGCTCAAATCAAAAACTGATGTTTCATTTACAGGAAAACTGGAAAGTCCTTCAAAAGTCATACATACATCAGTGTGACAATCTTATCCGAATTTCAAGGCATGTAGCATCCACAGCTACCTACTAAATGCAGTTCTAATCACTGTGACCAAAAAAATAATGTTGTTATAACATCCAAAACTCCCCTAAAGAGTAGCATCCACACTCTCACCTCTAACTTTGAGAACCACAGATCTAGGTGGAGACAACTAGTTATCTAGAAGGCAGTCTTGGATTTATGGAGAGTTATGGAATGGCCCTTCTAGGAAGAGTATACTAGAGCATGTGTGGGCTTGTTGCAAATCTTTTTGAGTTCAAGCAGGCGATGTTAACTGACCAAAGGTACATGTTAAAGGTCAATAACAGAAAGATTAATTTTATAATAAAGCCACTGCCTTTGAGTCCATTCCAACATACAGCGATCCTACAGGTCAGAGTAGAACTGCCCCCTAGAGTTTCCAAGGAGCACCTGGTGGATTCGAACTGCCGACCTTTTTTTGATTAGCAGACATAGCACTTAACCACTACACCACCAGGGTTTCCCTATAATAAGTATACAAAAATCAAACATAAGAAAACTAGCTACAAAGGCTAGAAAATACGTTCCTTACTGTTACTAGCTGCCATTGAGCCAAGTTCAACTCGTGGTGACCTTATGTGTGCAGAGTAGAAATTCTCCACGGGGTTTTCCAAGTTGTGACCTTGCAGAGGCAGATGATGGCCAGGTCTTCCAGGAGCTTCCGGATGGGTCTAATCCACCGATCTCTCAGCTAGTAGGTTAATCCCCTGTGCCACCCAGGGACTTCATAGAGAATATGTTCAAAAGATACAAATTATAACAGCAAAAATAGATAAAATACCAATGAAAATATAATAAAATATGTAAAAAAAGTATAAGATATTATGGAAATTCATTAAAGAAAACCTAAATACTTGGATATATTTACTATGTTCATTAAAAGGATAACCCAGTAATATAACCATGTCTATTCCCTGGTGGTGTAGTGGGTTAAGTGCTACCACTGCTAACCAAAAGGTCGGCAGTTCAAATCCACCAGGCACTCCTTGAATACTCTAGAGGGCAGTACTACTCCGGCCTCTGGGGTCGCTATGAGTCAGGTCTGACTCGACGGCGCTGAGTAATTCTTCTCAAGTGATATAAACATTTAATATAATTCTAATAAAAATCTAAAAATCTAACAGGAGTTTCTTTTTATATATGAATTACAAGTTAATTCTAAAATCGATACAAAATACGATTCTAGGGTATTTCTGTAGGGAACTCCAAATTAAAAAGTGGAGCAGAATAGACACCAGTAAAAATTCATGCATATGCAAATATTTACATGTGACGAGGGAACACTGCACATCAGTGAGGCGAGAAGGTTTTCATAGAGATTGAGAATTGAAACGAGAAACAAATTTTTAAGCCTTAACAATGCACACATATGTGATAACACCACAAAGAAAAGCAAGTAAACATGTAGAGTAAAAAATCAGAATAATGCTTAACTCTAGAGGGAGAGAAAGAAATTATAATCAGGAATGGTCATGGGAGGGGCTTCAGTACAAAAATTATACACACAACACAATAAAAACGCACAAAATATATGAAGCAGCAACAACAGAAGAGAAAACCAAATGACTAGCTAGAACTTACACACTTTTAGTGGTGGTGTAAATTAGTACAGCCACTTTGGTCAACAATTTGGCAATGTCTACTCAAGTTCCTGTTCTCATCAAGTCAATTCTGAGTCACAGAGACCCTATTAGACAGAGTAGAACTGCCCCCAAAAGGTTTCCAAGGAGCAGCTGGTGGATAGGAACTGCTAACTTTTTGGTTAGGAGCCACAGTTCTTAACCACTGTGCCACCAGGCAGCCCTAGTAGAGACATGCAAATCTACCTCTAGGCATGTACCTAGTATAAATCTTGAACATGTACATGGGAGATGTGTATAAGAATCATTGCTACAGTATATTAATAATAGTGAAAAACTGAAAACAAGCAAAATATCTATTTACATACGAAAAACTCATTTAAACATACAATGAAATAATAAACAGCAGTGAAGACAAATGTTAACAGTTGGCATACATATTAACACAAATGAATCTCAAAGATATGACTACTTAATAAGAAAGTTACAGAGTATGTTCAGTAATGTTAATATTTAAACACTATCACATGATTTAGAAATACAGGAAAATACTAGATAAACTATTGCAACAGTCATGGTATGAGGGAGTAGCAAGAGAATGGAAATTAAGGCAGAGAAATAAGAGTTATTTTAAAAAAACTTTATGTGACTCAATAATTGCTTTTGAGTGGAGAGTGACAAAGTGAGGCAGTATATTTTTTTGAGATTTGGAGAGTTAAAAATGACTATAAAATTTTATGTGGTCATTAACAGAAGTGGAGAAATCAGAATCAGTTTTTAATTTTAAGAGAAACAAGTGATAAATTCACTTTGACATATGGTTGTGCTTATAGAAAAGTGACTTGGTTCAAGCAGGACTGGGGGAAATCCAGCAGCAGGTTTTGTGTTGAGTAAGAAACAGGAAACTTTAAAAATAAAACCAAAGCATTCTAGATACTAAAAAAATTATATTATCACTAATGTTTAGAGGTGACATGCAAACGGCTTAGTAATAAATCCAGAGTAGTTGTTACTTCTTGCTGGCTAGGTCCAATCAGCATAATGTCATTAATGTCATGCACTAGTGGGATATCTTGTGGAAAGGAAAGATGATCAAACTCCATGATGACTAAATTACGTCAAAGGGTGGAGAGATATGTACCTTTATGAGGACATTAAAGGTTCATTGCTGACCTTTCCAGCTGAAGGCCAACTGCTTCTGGTGGACTTTATTAACACATGTCAATAAAAAGGCATTTGACAGATCAATAGCTGCATACCAAACACAGGGAATGTATTACATTGGTCATACAGTGAAATTACATATAGATTCCAAGCATAGAGCACAATAGGGTTGACACCAATGTCTGGATTTTACATGTTCTTTGAGACATGATTCATAAGGTCAGGCTGGTCCTACTTTTTGGACTAGGACCAGAATGGATGCAGACAAAGCATCTTACATTACATTTACACAAATGTTTTAGGGGAAATAATAAGTTGTTGTTACGTGTTCCATCAAGTCAGTTCCAACTCACAATGACCCTGGGTACAATAGAACAAAACATTGCCTGGTCCTCCACTGTCCTCGCAACCATTGTTATGCCCGAGCTCATCATTGCAGCCACTGTGACAGTCTATTTCTTTGAGGATTTTTTCCTAACCACCTACTTGACCAAACATGATATCCTTCAGGGACTGATCCCTCCTGATAATATGTCCCAAGTGTGTGAGACGACTAAAATTTATTTAGTTCAACTATGAACATGATTCTCATGAATTCCAGCTACAATTGGTGTGACCACCTGGTTAAGTCTGTGACGATTCCCTGTCATGCTCCAACATTCTTCTGTATTCTGCAAGGCCAAACAGATGAGTTCAATAGAAATGTGTTGGGAATTACAACTCCTATATCCTTCAAATCTTAGATGGTGACATTAATCTCTTCAATCGCTCTAGAAATATAGTGTTTCTTTGGGTTTACTATTTTCCTAACTAGACATATTTCTAGGCGTCAACTTCGCCTTTCTTATCAGAATAGCCATTGCCTAGTAATCCCTGAAAATGCCAAATATCTTCTTTTCCCTAAAGTGCAGTCATCCAGGCAAAAGGCCATAGATCTTCTGGGGAAGGCTGGGACAAATACTAGCAGTACAGATTTTGATGAGTAGAGTCCTTCCTCTAGGGCACCAGAGCCTCCACTTCTTTCAAGGGTTTCTGGGTCTGTAAACTTGCTCAAGTCTAAGAATTGACTAAGAGATCATAACTCTCTGTTTTGATGATTCAAATTAGATTTCTATTCACTTGACCTAGAACTTTTCTGTTTTTACAGACCAGTTAAGACTTTAGTAGACTGCCACTCTATTTCTCATCCTGAGACAACATGATCAACTAGCAAATACTGTAAATTTCACAAGTTGGAATATTCTGGTTACCTCTTTGACTACATTGCTTATTATGGTAACCACACCCACCTTGTCTTTTGGGATTAAATATTGCCACTTGGCCGCTGCTTCCTTGGAAACCAATAATCTCCATTGCATTTAAGGATCCCAGTTCAGTGACATCAGAGCCCATTATAATTTCTGATCTACGGAGAAAAGGTACTATGGAGTTTTTTCGAGGAGCTGGGAATCCTCTCACAAATTTATTTCTCATAGTCCTGCTGAAATGTGTTATATGTGAATTTTGTAATTAGTAAAACTACAGGCACAAAAAAATGCTCATTTTGCTAAAACAGATACAAATAAAAGGATATATGTTAAATACTTTTGTCAATGTAAATATATATGTAATATAACATTTGCTATCTCAACATTGTTCAGATGTACAATTCAATGACATTAATTATATCCCTCATATGTTGCATACATCACTAGCATCTACCTCCAGACAGGAGGGGAAGAAATAGGAGCAAAGCAAATAAAAGAGAATTATTTAACTCTCATGTCATTTACCAATCATTTTAAAATAGCAATGAAATAAGAATGCTAGAAATAGATACATCATTTGATCCAGTAATCCCACTGCTTGAAATACATTCTACAGAATTAAGGGCAGTCATGTGAACAGATACATGCATATGAATATTTATTGCAGCACAGTTCTACAACTGCAAAAAGATGGAATCAATCCAGATGCCCAACAACAGATCAACAGATAAACAAACTATGGTATATATACTCAATGGAATACTATGAAATGATCAAGAACAATGATGATTTCAGGAAGCATCTCATAACCTCGTTTCAGCTGGAAGACACTATGTTGAGTGAAATCAGTCAGCAGCACAAGGACAAATACTGTATGAGACCCTTATTATAAGAACTTAAAAACAGACTCACGTACAGAAGAAAAGACTCCTTGATGGCTACAAGGGGAGAGGAGGAAGGGAGGGAGAAGGTTGGGTATGGACTAGATAGCTGATAGAAATTTGGTTGAGTGAAAGCAGTAACAGCACACTAGAAAGATCAGCTTCACTGGACTTCAACATAAACTGAAAACTCTTCTAATCTTAACCTAGTATCTCAAGAATAGAGTAGCAGGGACAGGGGTCCGAGGACCACACTCTCAGAGGACATCGAGGCCAACTGGCATAACTAGTCTATTGCTAAGAGAGTCTTCTGCACCCCATATTGGTGATGGGTATCTAGAGTCTTAAAAGCTAGCCAGCTGCCTTCTTAGGTGCACCAAATGATCCCATCTCAGCTGGGTCAGATGATCACCCAAGACAATGAAGACATAAGGGAAAAAGAGACCAGAAGACAGAAGGGCCCACATGTATGGATGACTGTATCAACTTATGATCAAGAACCAGATGGTGCCCGGCCACCAGCAATGACAGCTGCGATGGGGCACACAATGTCAGATCCCAATGGCAACACACAAAAAAGAGGAGTGCAGCTCAAGAATTCCATTAAAAGACCACAATTGAAGGTCCAACAGTCTGAGACTTCCTCTGGGGGCATGGCCCCTAGACCTGCTACTGTCCCAGATCATTAATCATCACTGAGTTGACTCTTCAGAAAGGAATAGATTGGACTCTGGGACACAAAGTGACCATATGGTGTGTCCACTTTATGGTTCTATGTATCTACAGGATGCCATCCTACTGGCCTCTCACTAGAAGGGACAGGAGAGGGTGGAGAGGAGGGGATGCGAGATGGTTAGCAGGAGATGATATGTACACAACAGAAAGGAAGGGTGTGCTAACACTGGGCAAGAAGACCAGATGGAACTGCAGATAGGTGGGCACACAAATTTAACTTGGATTGTATACTACTTTCACTCAATCACAATTCAAAAAAAAAAAAAAAAACCTTAAACATACACACACACAAGCATACACAGAGTGCTAGTAAATCAAGAAGCCAGGCTAAAGTCTGAACTTTTTTATGCTTCTTGAGACCTGATTTACAAGGTCAGGCTGCCTCTGTTTATTGGTCTAGGGTAGGATAAATACAGACAAAGTATCTCACACCAAATATATATTTACGGAATTTTTTTAGGAGCAAGAATAAATTACTTACTTAGTTCAAGTATGAAATACATAATTCAAACAAACCAAGTAGGCAACCAAATTCATCACTGTAAGAGTACTGCCATTCTATTATATATGCCAGTTGGTTTCATAGCCCAGTGTTTTTTTTTTATCATTTCATTTGTCCTTTTTAAGGTATTTTCATACTTCCTAATTTCTTGTGTATTATCTTTATTACCTATTTACTACAAAGACGACTCCCCACGTATTTGGACTGCATGTATCTCCCCAGCCCAAACTGGAGTCCCTCAGGGCTGCAAAAAGTTAAGACACTCAAGCACTAAGCAAAAAGTTACAGGTTTGAATCTGCCTACGAGTCCTTTCAGAAGAAAGGCTGGTTACTTTATCTCATAGGAAATCAGCCATTGAAAACCTGTGGAACACAGTTCTACTTCTGACACACCTGGAGTCCCCATGAGTTTGAGGCAACTGATGGCAACTGGTTTATCCCAAACAGGAATAAAATTATACTTTCCACTTTTCTTTTTTTTTACATTCAATAAATATCATTCAGATAGAGCTCTGCTTCTTTTTCTTAATTTTTCTTTTTCCCATACACACACAAACTGTTTGGGCCACAGTATTTTTTTTTTAATGAAATTTCTTCATTATCACAGCCTCTTTGTTCAGTAAGCAATACAATCACCAAACTGAGAAAATTGACACTATTTCCACAAACAACAAATGTCATTTCATTTCTAACACATAGCATTCTCTTCTCTTTGAATAAAAACTTCTCTCTGTTGCCTAAAAATGTCAGAAATTCCAGCACCATTACTCTGGTTTACTGAATATGTGGCAGAAATTTAAATTGTTTCCAGACTTTGTGCTATTTTTGTATTAGTCATCTGAGCAAATTCTATTCAGCATGTTCTTCAGTTAGAAACAATTTTCGAAATATATACCTACCTCCAAGAAGTGACAAAAATCAGAGTTAGTAGGTCTATGTTCAGACAAAATCTATATGGTTGGTGAGTGCAGATTTGCTGGTAACGAATTGCTTAAAAGAAATTTCTCAACTATGAATGAACATTTAGATAACAGTATCCTTTTGCTGAGAATGAGAATAAACTATTAAAAAATACGGGAGAAATATACTGTCAACTAAAAGATGAATCATTGCTCATTAAAGGTAAAATTTAGAAATAAAATGTCACAATTAGTGGCTATTTTGTATAAATTTAATTCCCTATTAAAACAATATCCCTCTTATACTGAGCCACTCATGGAAGAAAACATAAACTGTGTCACTTTGGGCCAAGAAGGCATTTTAACACAAATCAGATTGAGGAATTTACTACTTCCAGTTGCTTAACCTCTCGGAACATCTGTAAAATAATTATATTAATTAAGATAATGACTCACGTTCTTAAAACTCTATGATTCTCTGATGCCAAAGTCTAAAACTGTCTTAATGAAATGGGAGGCCGAGTCAAAATGGCAGACTAAACAGAGATCTCCATAATTCCCTCTGGAAACCAAGACCTGAACTGATAACCAAAAGGAGACTTCTGGACACCTAGTGAGCCCTAGGACACAGGATAAATACAGACAAGGTATCTCACACTAAATATATATTTAGGGAAATTTTTTAGGAGCAAGAATAAATAGCTGTCAATTTGGACTATATATCACTGAACAGGAAATGCTTCTTTTGCCAACCTCCACCTTTGTTAAGTGCTGGCTCTTGTGGTCTGAAGGTAACTCGCCATTTTAGCTTTTTTCCTCCAACTTAGCCACTGGGCGGGGCTGGGACTTAACCCGCAGCAGAGCTCAGACACACTGCTGATGGGATCAGTAGGCAGAATGGCCACATTTTGAGAGCCCGGCTTTGGACACTGAACTTTGGCACCTCTGACCTCCCTCTCTGAACCTCCACAACCGAATTGGCTATTCCCAAGCAGGCAGTAGAGCCTGTGTGGGACGCCATCTTGTTTGACTGGGAGGCAGAGTTACGCTAACACCGGCAAGCAGGGCTTGGGCTTAACTGGCAGCAAAGCTCCAACACACTGCCGACAGGATCAGCCAACAATATGGCCACATTTTGAGAGGCCGGCCCTGGACTCTGTGCACATAGGCCCCTCCACTTCCTCTTTCCAAACTTCTGCCATTGAATTGCCTATTCCACAGTGAGAGGGAGAGCTTGTGGTAGACATCATCTTGTTCAACTGGGAGGCAGATTTACCCAAACAGAGGCCCCGGCAGGACCTATTTCCCAGGCTGGAAGGCAGTGCCTGCCCGGGGAGCACTTTTGAGGCACAAAAGCAGTGTTTTTCACAGTGTGGCCTTATGGGCGGGGCCTGGGAGCAGATGACAGCAGAGCAGTAGCCTTTCCATATTTTGAACTAATTTATAGTATCTGAAGTTGGATACAGAGGTGCTTACTTTGCCAACTGGAAAAGGAACTTGCCCACCTGAAAGCCTGACTGATGTTGCAAGCTGTCAGATCCCTTTTACCTTTCAATATAAGACTGCCTAGAGAAATAACTGTGGTATATCCTGACGTCAGCTATTCCAGCCTTTACTGACTCACATCATAGGGTCATCTGATGGACTCCAGTGACTCTGTAAGTAGGGCTGTGTCTTTGCCAATCAAGAGGTGGAGCCTGCTGCCCCAGAGATTCCACTAGACTCAGTCACTGGAATACATAGAGGTGACTGGTGATCACCCTCCTTTTCAGACTGAGCTTTAGATCCCATTAAGGTAACACCAGAGAAATAAAACAACTTCCAGACACCAAAAAGCAACAAACTTTGGACAGAAACGTAAAGAAAAATTCACCTATGGCTCTAGAGAGCCCACAAAGGAAAGAATCAAAGAACTTCCCAGATGAAGTAGCCTCTCTGAAACTATCACAGGGTGAGTACAAAAGGATTATATAGAGAACCCTCCTAGACATTATACAAAATGCAGCAGAGCAAGCTGTTCGAGATGATGCAACACCAGTACTCTGAAATCCAACAGATCAAGAACAAAATTAAAGAGATTGAAAATTCAATTTAAAGCCAAGTAAACAAAATTGAACAAATGGAAAAGAGACTTTCTGACTTGGAAGACAGATCTACTGACTCCAGCATCTATGAGCAGAAATCAGAAAAAAGAAAGAAGAAATATGAACAAGCATTGCAAAGCATGTGGGACTCTCTTAAGAGGAACAATCTACGATTAACTGGAGTTCCAAAACACGGTGAGACACCTGAGAACACAGAGAATGTTTTTTCTGAGCTGCAGACAGAAAACTTCCCAGAAAGTATGAAAGAAGAGAATACAGATATCCAAGATGCATACCGAATGCCACTCAATATAGGTCTCAAAAGAAAGACTCCGAAACATTTATAATCAAGCTTGACAAAATGAAACATAAGCAGCAACTCTTAAAGGCAGCAAGACTCAAAGCAAAGCTAACATTCAGAGGGAAACCCTATAAGCTTTCATTGGATTTCTCAGCTGAAACAACGCTGGCACAGAGACAGTAGCATGACACATTCAAAGCCTTGAAGGAGAAGAACTTCTAGCCAAGAATTGCATATCCTGCAAAACTATCTTGCAAGTATGATAAGGAAATTACAATATTTGCAGATAAACAGAAACTCAGAGACTTTGTAAAAACCAAACCAAAGCTACAAGAAATACTGAAACAATCTCTTCGTTTAGAAGAACAAAACCATTAACTTTATATTTTAGAAGCAAACACAGGACACATCACATAGAAACCTACTCAGTTAGGGAAGACTCCAAACTCAATCAAAGCTATAATAGTAAAAGAAATGATCCAGTGATCATAGCATGAAAACTGTGATGGTCATCATATTAAGAAGAGGGATGTACTACAGTCATTATAGCCCTTCCAGATGGAGAGGAAGTTAATAAAGACTTGTAGTAGTTATAATTGGATTTAAACATAGATTATTAAAGGGGATCACAGAGGTAGCTGCAAAGCACAATAAAGATAAGACATATCAAATCAAGAAACATAATACAGGAGTCTTAACAGCCAAAACCCAACACTGAAAAAGGTGAAAAATCAACTCATGAAGAAGAATGTTCCAGAACAGAACAGTAACAACAGGGAAAACATCAGCACAAAAATAAACCCATCACAATGACAGCACTAAAGACATATCTATCAATAATTACATTGAATGTAAATGGACTGAACACTCCAGCAAAGAGACAACAAGTGACTTCTTGGATCAAAAGATATGACCTGTCTATATGCTGTCTTAATGGAATGCAAGGAGAGATTCCATAGATTTGGTCATTTACCAACTCCAGTACTGAACAGTTTTTATGGTCAGGAAATTCTTCTTGGCTAACCTAAATCTTAAGCCCTTTCAATAATTCTTTCTATAATGTGGTTAGAAAACAGATGACTATCTTCCCTTGTATGGAAAAAAAAAATTAATCCCATACTTTTACACAACTATTAAATCACATTTCACATTTTCTTTTCCAAACTGAGTAGTCCAAACTTTCCTTAAGAATCTTAACTTCCAGCTGTTTAATAGTGTAGTGGCTTTAGTCTGCTCCTACTCAAGGTTTTCTAGATTTAAGCTGTGGATCCCCAAACCAGAAGATGACATTCTTGGGGATCTGAGAACTGAGTACTTTTCCCTACCAGTTTGTGGACACGGACAACTAGCACAGATATTTCAGGAACTAAAACAGCCTTTACTTCTTAGACATCATGACCACCAATCTTCTGAAACGATTATAGTTTTCTCTTTACCATAATTTCCATGTAAATGACTGGGTGGTTCTCCCCTCCTGCCACAAACCAGAAGGTACAAATGGATTTTCTTTATAGTATTCTGAGGAAAGATACATTTCAACCTAGGTGGACAAAACTAGTTATTTTCTGATCTCTTACAACAGCAATGTGGGCATATGTTGTACTTTGTACAGCTATATGATGCTTATAAACCTAAATTATTATGATGGGTGGAATTATGATTATAGAAATTATAGAAAGTTTTGAACATGCGGTATGTAGCTCAAATTTTTGTCACTACCACTTGACAGTTTGTATCTTTCAAAACGCTATTAATATCTTTCGGCCTTTGTTACCTCAGATGCAATTGGAGATAAAAACACAAATTTCCTAAGATTGGTGTAAGGTTTTAAAAAGATAACTAAGGTATAATTCAGATGTCCATTTTCTTCTTGTCCACTTGGGATAACACAAGTACAACTCCAATACAAAAGTAGAATGCTTCACAATCAAGCACAGGAAATCCTTTTACAGTAAACGTGTTGTCATTGGGGCATTTTTACTGAGGATTTGCAAAGCCTCTGAGAAGGGAGGAAACCCTGGTAGTATAGTGCTTAAGTGCTACAGCTGCGAGCCAAAAGTTCAGCTGTTCAAATCTGCCAGGCACTCCTTGAGAACTCTATGAGGCAGTTCTCCTCTGACCTGTAGGGTTGCTGTGCATAGTAGCTGACTTGACGGCAGTGGCTTTGGCTTTGCAGGGAGGGAATGACATTATGGAGCACTAAGAATTTCCCTCCTACTTCTCTGCAAATCTTCCGTCAACTTTTGGACATGTGGTCTCTTTTAACCTTGACCTCAGCCTTGCAGGTACTCATCTCTTCCTTCATAAATTCCTCCTCCCCCAACCTTCACTGCTCCATTCTTTTTTATAAACAGTTCAGCCCAGCCTTAGATTCAGCACTAAATAAAACCATAAGCTGTCCTCTAGCAAAGGGCTCAGCAAATGACAGGTAACAGTTTTTTTTTTCCATGTAAAAGCAAGGAGTTCTGTTGACAACAGGTGCTTGATAAAGATTATTCTCCTTCCCTCACACATTCCTGTGGGAATCTGCACTAATGGAGTCAATGCATGCCAAAAAATGATAATAATCAATATTGCAGTATTTTAATCTTAAAATACATTTCATTTTTCTAGCTTTACAATTTATAGTAATTCATATAAGTCTATATTTGAAATTTATAGTTTCAAAGATTTCTAATGGCCATGATCAAACTATCAGTTTAATAAAAACTAAAACCAAACACATCAATACTCTTTAAAGCAAATCCTATAGGCAGCAGTTAAATAAAAGAAAACCAGATGCTGCCCTTGCCCTTAGATCATAATGAAGTTCCACTCTTTGAACAGTAAGGGATCGGAGCAGGAGTGGGTGGAGAGGAGGGGAAAGAAGACTGCTGGGAGGATGAGACATGTATGGAGCAGAGAGGAATAGTGTGTTGTCGCCGGGTAGGGAGAGCAGTGGAAGCTGTACATGGGTGGGCATGTAAATTTATATGAAAATGTATATTTTCACTCAGTCATAATTAAAAAAATAAAACCAACTCACTGCCACTGAGTCAAGTCCAACTCACAGCGACCCTATAGGACAGAGTAGAACTGCCCCATAGAGTTTAGGAGCACCTGGTGGATGTGAACTGCTGAGCTTTTGGTTAGCAAACGTAACACTTAACCACTAGGCCATCAGGGTTTCAAGTGGTTAAATAGGCACCTTTTTCTCTTTCTGTTTTTTGAAATAATGTACAGTATTATCTAGTACATGTCTTTTTTCTACGGATGGCATTCCGGTTTTTGTTATGACAAGCAACTGACTATTTCTAGATGTGTGGCCCATGACTAGGGAAGTTCTTCAGTGATTACTATCTTTCGGCTGCAGTAAATCAAGTATAGATCATACAACAGTCAGTTTTATCGAAGCTGTGAAATGATTAATGAGGAAATAGTCTTTGAATGTATTTGTTTTTGTTTAGTTTTTTATTGTAATTAAGTGAAAGTTTACAATCCAGGTCAGTTTTGCATACCCACCCCTCTGCAACTCTATCTGCCCTCCTTGCCCTGTGACAGCACTCTTCTTTTTCACTCTTTTTTTTAAAATAAATAAATAACTTTTATTGTGGTTTGAATACAAGTTTACACTGTATATCAATTTACTGTATAACACATGGAATTTTCACTGTTATTCTACTCTAAATGCTTTAATCCACTGCCTTCCCTGCCTGTTCCCATGACAGCATGCTTCCCTTTCTCATCCAGAACTTTCCATGTCTATATGACCAACAGCTGTTCCCCTTAACCCTATCTTCTAGCCTCAGCAATGAGCTTCTTGGACAGTCTCATGTGCATGTTTGAGTCCAAAAGTTTATTTATGGTCAGACTCATTCTATGTCTTGTACAGTCTAGTTCAATCTTAGTCTGGAGGTCTGGCTTTGTTGCTGGCTGAAGTTTAGGGTTATAAAGTCCAGGGGCCATGCTCTTGGGAGATCCTCCAAACTGACCGACCACCAAGTGTGATCATTTGATAGAGTTCTAGTTCCGCCCTCTACTCCTTCTCCTGCTGTGTCAGGGACTCCAGAGCATGTACCCATCTGGGCAGTCTTGGCAGTGGCCAGGCACCATCTAGTTCTTCAGGTCCCATGGTGAAGCAGACACTGGCTCATATGGCCTACTTTTACAGAGAAGTTTTAAGAATAAGTGTTATGGCATTTGGTTGTTAAACAATGTAATTTTAAATCTTAGTATTTTTATTAAGTTATTCTCATTAAAGAAACATGTTGCATTCCAAATATCTGCAGCACATTTCTCTACTTTGTCATTTTAATGTTTTCCAAATATCATTTGTTACATAGTAAGTAGATGTATATATAATTGCTAAAACATGAATATCCCTTTAACTATATTATTTTTTCAAATAAAAGAGAATTCTTCTATAATTCCAACCACTTTGAATTAATGTTACCGTCTACGGTTTGGAGGCAAACTTTGCAGATTAGCATTAATTTGTGTTTGTTTTACATTCTAAGTCTTTTTCTATAAACACCATTAACTGATCCGTGAACTTTATTTTAAATAAAAAATTTAAATTTAATTTTTAAAAACTTAAATTTATTTTAAAATAAATTTTAAAAAATTAAGCTTTTTAATTTCTTTTTTTATTGTGATTGAGAGTATGCAATCTAAATCAACTTTGGATGCCCGCCTATCTGTAGCTCCATCTGCTCTCCTCACCCCATGACAGCATAATCCACCTTTTCACTCATATTTCTACTGTCGTCTTAAAAAGTACAGGTCCCCCCTCTCTACCATCTCTCTTATCTAGAAAGAAACCAGTAGGGCAGCCTCCTATAAATGTATAGAGCCATAAAGTACACACACTGTGTGGTCACCCTGGGGGCCCAAGTCTTGCCCATTCTTATCTGAAGAGTTTACTTCAGTACTGGTTTCTGGTCAGGAACGGCAGCAGGTCTAGGGGCCATGTTCCCAGGGGATCCTCCAGGCTGTCAGATCATCAGCTGGTCTTTTAGGAGAGTTCTTGACCTGTGCACCTCCTTTCCGCATGTTGCCTCGGGGACTCTACATTGTGTCCCGCATCACAGCTGCCTTTGGTGGTGGCCAGGCACCATCTGGTTCTCCTGGTCTTGTACTGATACAGTCTCCTGTTCACATGGGTCCTTCTGTCTCCTGGCCTCTTTTTATCTTGTGTCTTTGTGTTCTTGGTCATTGTCTGTTTCAGATGAGTTGGAGCCATTTGGTGTACCTCAGATGGCAACTTGCTAGCTTTTAAGACCCCAGATGCCACTCACCAATATCAGGATTGAAGACTTCCTTAGCAAAAGATCAGTGCAAACTGGCCTGAGTAAAAGACTGAGTTTACTGGATATTTAACGAACAGTGCCTCAAAAAGTCAGACTGGCCTCGATGTCCCTTGAATACATGGTCCCCAGATCCACAGACTTGTTATTCTATCCTTTGAAATATTGAGTTTAGAAACCCTTTCAGTTTATGTTGTAGTCCGGTTATGTTGATCTGCTGTCTACTACATGCTGTCACTGCTTTCACCTAACCAAATTCCTATCTATTATCTAACATGTTACCAACCCTCTCCCTCTTTCCCTATCCTTGTAGCCACCAAAGAGTCTTTTCTTCTGTACATAGTCTACTTTTAAGTCTTTATGGCAGAGATCTCATACATTATTTATCATTTTGCCACTAGCTGATTTCACTCTGTATGTCTTCTAGTTGAAACCAGGATATGATATGCTGTCTAAAATCATCATGGCTCTTTATCATTGCATAGTGTTCCATTGAGTATATGTACCATAGCTTGTTTATCCATTCATCTTTTGATGGGCACCTAGGTTAATTCCATCTTCTTGGTATTGTTGACAGTGCTGCAATAAACATCTGTGTGCAAGTATCCATCTGTGTGACCACCTTTATTTCTGCAGGATATACTCTGAGCAGTGTGATTGCTGGATCACAGAGTATTTCTATTTCTAGCTTTTTAAGGAAGCACCAAATTGCTTTCCAAAGAGGTTATACCATTTTGCTTTCACATCAGCAGTGTAGGAGAGTTCCAATCTCTCCACAGCCTCTCCAGCCTTTGTTGCTTTGTGATTTTTGGATTATCTCTAACTTTGTTGGGGTGAAATGGCCTCTCATTATAGTTTTGATTTGTATTTCTCTAACAGCTAATAATCATGAGCATTTCCTCATAAGTCTTTTGGCTGCTTGTATGCCTTCTTTTGTGACATGTTCATCCATCTCCTTTGTCAATTGCTTAATTGGGTTATTTACCTTTTTCTTGTTGATATTTTCCAGTACCTTGTAGATTATGGAAATCAGACATAATCCAACATGTAGTTACCAAATATTTTGTCTCATTCTGTAGGTAGTCTTCTAACTTTCTTGATAAAATCTTTAGACGAGCCTACGTGTTTGGTTCTTAGTAGTTTCTATTTATCTGTTTTCTGCTATTTGTGCACTGTTTGTCAGATTTTGAAGTCTGTCTAAGCCACATATTTGAACTTTCATTGTTGACCCTATTTTTTCTGATATGATTTTTATCATTTTAGGTTTGATATTTAGGTCTTAGATCCATTTTGAGTTAGTTTTTGTGTAAGGTGTGTGATGTAGGTCTTGTTTCAGTTTTTCCAGATGGGTATCCAATTTGGACAACATCATTTGTTAAAGAGATTGTTTTTACCCCAGTTTACAATCTTAGGGCCTTCGTCGAATACCAACTGTTCATAAGAGGTTGGTGGCATCTCTAGGGTATCCCTAGGGTCTCTGTTCTGTTCCAGTGGTCTGTATGTCTCTTTTTGTACCAATACCAGGCTGTTTTGACTACCGTGGCAGTGTGATAGGTTCTAAGGGCAGGTAGTGTGAGGCCTCCCACTGTGTTCATCTTCTTCAGAAGTGCTTTGCTTATCCTGGGTTTCTTTCCTTTCCAAACAGAGTCAGTGATTTGTTTCTCCATCTCTTTAAAAATTTACACTGGAATTTGTGTTGGGATTGCATGGAGAGCTTTTTTATTTCTAAATAACAATGCTGTTTTCAAGTACTCTATAAGGGAACAACATGATAAACATATTGATTTAGTATTTTTGCTAGGCTGGATCTAAGGAAATTGCCATCTTTAGATCAAAAATCATTAAATGTCAACAATCTCATATGGTTTAAGCTAACAACTATCTTTTCTTTCTAGAAGAAAAATATTGACATATAATTCTTTGAGTCACACATTGAGCTGCTAGGGAACTGTGGCAATCTGTCTCATACACACTAAACAAATTGTTTATGATGTCAAGTTTTATCTCAGCCAAAACCAACTCTTCCATTCCCCCTCCCCTGCCCCAAGTTAGGCAGCCAGTATTCTGAGGGCAGAGTTGGAGTTGGCTGAGTCTTGAGACTTTTACTCATTATGTGTAATGACCACCACACACTATTTAGTGGCATGTATTTACTGGATTACGTGTCTGTGAAACACCTCACCCTTCTGCAGCCTACTTATGGTAAATTGTCTTCTTTGAGGTTATGGGCATAGAAAAACCTAGAGATCTTATTCTAGTGTTACTAATGACATCAGATTTCCAAAAGAATGCTAAATATGTACTGAAATTTTAAAGTACATGTTGATCATATTGCATAGTTATTGTAAGATTGCCCTTCTTAAATTTTCCTTAGAGATTGCTCATTTTTCACATATATTACACAAGTGTGATTCCCTTGCTTTTAAAAAATCACTAACTAAAGAATATTTAATAAAAAATTGATGTATTTCCATTCTCTTTCTTGGAAACAGCATCACAACTTAGAATTAACATATTTTTAAATGACATTTTTTCCTACATAATGTTCTATTGTCTTATTTCATACCATCTAGCAGACCCGACTCAACGGCAGTGGGGGTAGGTAGTAGTATCCAGTGGACTCTTAATGGCACAGTGGTGAAAGGACTGCTAACCAAAAAGTCAGTGGTTGAAACCCACCACCAGCTGTTCCATAGAGAAAGATATAGCAGGCTGCTTCTACAGTTCTGCTTTGTCCTATTGGGTTGCTATGAGCTGGAATCAACTTGACAGCAATAAGTTTGGTTTCTGTCTAGCGGTGTCCAAAGTTTTGGAGCTCTCATCTCATTTCTATTGCAATCATTAGTTGAACTTCCTGCTCAATTGCTGTAAATTATGCCTAAAACTTAAATTTTTGACCTGTTAGCATTTCAACTTAATTTTCTATTGTAAAAAAAGTGTATTTCCAACCCAAGACAAGAACACAGAGCACAGCAACTGGATATCAACTCAAATAGCCAGCCAGCCAAGTGCTGTCACAAAAATAAACCATAGACAAAACACTGAAAATAGGAAAACAGAGATGTTATTAAGTAAACACTATCATAAAAAAGAGGGACCCAACAGGAAATGTAATCATAAATCTTTCATATGGAGGGGAAGTCAAGGTGATATAAAGAAATTAAAGCCAAGTGCCAAGTGCCGTCGAGTCTGGTTTAAATTTAGAAAAATAGGAGTAAACATTAAGGGAACTACAAAGGAAACTCTCAAACCTACATATCAAATAATTAAAAATGAAGAAAAACATGAGGTCTCAGCAAATACAAAACCACCATCACTGAAGATGAAAACACATAAAGAATAAACACTCAGCATGGAAGACATTATACTGAGTGAGCTCAGTGAATCACAAAAGGACAAATATTGTATGAGGTCACTATTATAAAGACTTACAGCAAGGTTTAAACACGGAAAAAAATAATCTTTGATGGTTACAAGGGTGGGGAGGGAAAAAAAGGAGGGGAATATTTGTAGATTAGATAGTAGATAGGAATTGGGTTATCTGAAGGAGTGACAAAGAGCAGATGAAGGGAAGTTAACACAACTGGACTACACCACAAGCTGAGAAGTTTTCTAAATACAAACCAACATTTTGAAGGACAGAGTAGCAGGGACAGGAGTCTGGGAACCATGGTTTCAGAGGACATCTAGTTGACATAACTAAGGTTTTTTCAAGAAAATATTCTGCATACCACTTTGACGAGTGGCATCCGTGGTCTTAAAACCTAGCAAGTGAACATTCAAATAGCATCAATTAGTCTCAATCCATGTGGAGCAGAGGACAACAAAGGACATCAAAGACATGAGGAAAATACAAGCCCAGCAGACAGAGGTACCATTTAATTCACAGACGATGAGACCAGAAGAACTAGATGGTGCCTGGCCACCACGAACGACTGTCCTGATAGGTAACACAACATAACTTTCTGGATGTAGCAAGAGAAAACTGGGCATGCAGAATCAGAACTCTATTAAAAAATCACAGTTGATGGTCCATCAGACTGGTCCCCTTAGGACCCTCTGTTAGCCCACAGCTGAAACCAGCACAAAAGCCAACTCTTCAGGCAAAGACTGGACTGGACGGCAAGACTCAGAGTAATAATGGCAAAGAATATGCTCCTTGGCTTAAACACATACAGTGAGGCTGTTGAGCAGCTCTTGTCCTAAGGTGAGATGAGAGGGTGGAGGGGAACAGAGACTAGTTGAATGGATGTGAGAAGTACAGGGTACAAAGGAGGAGTAAGATGTCACAGAGTGGGCAGGAAGCAATTAAGAGTTGCATAGTAGTGTGTGGTGTGCTGGGTTTTATATGGCAAACTGATTTCGATTGTAAACTTTCACTTAAAGCATAATAAATTTTTTTAAAGATATATTTCATGAATGCTCACTGTTGGAGCTTAATTGGTAGTGGATGAAAATAGATCTACATTTAAATCTCAGCTCAGCCACATAACAGGTATGAAACCTTAGGGACATTATTTTACTTCTCTAACTCTTTTTGCCTGTTTGTAAAACGGTGATACTAAAGTTATCTATAGAAATTAAATTAGAAAACAAATATAAAATATATAATTTAATGGCCATGTTAAGTAATTAATACAAGTAGTAACTATTAACAGTACTAGATGTTACTTACCAAATAAATCAAACCAAAAAATCCTCTAATAATGGGTCTTTTTAATTACCTAAGGGCTACATACACAGGAACCAATGGTACTGAAGGAAGAAGTCAAATGTGCATTAAAGGCACTGGCAAAAAACAAAGCTCCAGGAATTGATGGAATACCAACTGAGATATTTCAACAAATGGATATAGCTCTGGAAGTGCTCATTCATCTATGCCAAGAAATTTGTAGGACAATTATTTGGCCAACTAACTGGAAGCGATCCATATTTAAACCCATTACAGACAGATGATCCAACCCAATGTGGAAATTACCAAACAATATCACTAATATCACACACAAGTCAAATTTTGCTCCGGATCATCCAAAAGCAACTGCAATAGTATATTGACAAAGAACTGCCAGAAATTCAAGCTGGATTGAGAAGAGGAAGATCATTGCTCATATCAGATGGATCTTGGCTGAAAGCAGAGAATACCAGAAAGATGTTTACCTGCGTTTCACAGACTATGCAAAGGCATTCCACTGTGTGGATCATAACAAATTATGGCTAACATTGTGGAGAAGTTCCAGAATACTTACTTGTGCTCTTAAGGAATCTGTACATGGATCAAGAGGCAGCCATGTGAACAGAACAAGGGGATACTACATGGTTTCAAGTCAGGAAAGGTGTGTGTCAGACTTGTGTTCTTTCACCATACCTTATCAATCTGTATGCCAAGCAAATAATCCAAGAAACTGGACTACACGAAGAAGAATGAGATACCAAGACAGAAGCCCAACTCATTAACAACACATTCTTGTTTGCTGAAAGTAAAGAGAATTTGAAACACTTACTGGTAAAGGTCAAGGACCACAGCCTTCAGTATGGATTGCACCTCGACATCAAGAAAACAAAAATCGTCACAACTGACGCAGTAAGCAACATCATGATAAATGGAGAAAGCATTGATGTCATCAAGGATTTCATTTTAATTGGCTCCACAATCGATGCCATGGCTGTAGCAGCTAAGAAAACAAAAGCAGCTTTGCATTGCGAAAATCTGCTATAAAGGAAATTCTCAAAAGTATTGAAAAGTAAGCATGTCATCTTGAAGATTAAGATGCTCCTGACCCAAGCTGTGGCATTTCCAATCAGATTATATGCGTGTAAAAGCTGGACAATGGACAAGGAAGACAGAAGAAGAACTGACACCTTTGATTTGCTGTGTTGGAGAAGAATATTGTATGTATCACGGACTGTTCAAAGAACAAACAGATCTGTTCTGGAAGAAGTACAACCAGAGTGCTCCTTAGAAGCACAGATGGTGAGACTGCATCTCTCATACTTTGGACATGTTGTCAGGAGAGGTCAGTCCCTGGAGAAGGACATCACACCTGGTAGAGTGAAGGGTTCAGCAAAAAAGAGGAAGACCCTCAACAAGATGGATTGATACAGTGGCTACAACGATGGGCTTAAGCATAAAAACAATTGTGGACATGGTCTGGGACCGGGCAGTGCTTTGTCTGTTGTGCATAGGGTCGCTATGAGTCAGAACTAACTCGACAACACCTATCAACAACAACAACACACACATGTGGTAAGTCAATCAAAATAGTGTCTCTTAACATGACCCAAGATTCACTGGAGCACATCATAGAATTAATGCAAACCAAGTAAGCAAGTACAAGTACAGTTTATTTAGCTAAACCACAGGTTGAAAACACAGGACTGGATTATTACCTTCATCTCAGGTCAACCATCATAAACTTTTGCTCCTGCCTATGCTCCTTAAAAACAGAAACACCTTAAACATTACAAATGCCTACCTAGTCATGTTCCCTAGACTTAAAAATCATACAGCAAGGTCAGGAGGGGAAGGACATGCAGATCACAGTTTGGAACATAGCAGCTGTCAGAAACAAGAAAAGCCTAGACAGCCACAAAGTTTACACAAATTCTATGGAAACACAATATACTTTAAACAGAAAATGAAAGAAGACCCTTTCCCATAAATTATAACAAAGGTCCACTCTTTGGACAGGAATGGATTGGACTTGGCAATGCAGAGTGACCATATTGGAAGCACTTTATGGTTCTATACATCTATAGGATATCATCCTGCTGACCTCTGGCTGGAGGAAGGAGAGTGGGTGGAGGGGGCTGAAAGGAGACTGTTGGGAGGACGAGACATGTATGGAGCAGAGAGGAATAGTGTGCTGTCACCGGGCAGGGAGAGCAGTGGAAGCTGCATAGAGGTGGGCATGTAAATTTACATGGGAACGTACATTTTCACTCAGTCATGTTAAATAAAAATTTAAAAAAGAAAATGAAAAAAGATTGTTCCATAACACCATCAGATACAGCTACTCATGCATAGCTTCAACCACAACTTCACTACTGATTCATTTAATACATTTTCAAAGAAAGATAGATTTCAGTGTGTCTCAGTATCACCTGATCCAAAGGCATTCAGTGGAACAATTGAAAGCAAGATCTGCCAGTCACATCAGCAGCCTTTGACTAGGGGTCTGTAGTCAAGAAAAGTTTTTAAATTTTCTTTCATTTCCCTCGAGGGAAAGCTCGAATCTCTTTCCATTTCCAAGGTGGGTAGATACCAAGGGATCAAGCAGCCATCCCAGAAACACCACCTGTTCTACCAAAAACAAGGAGCGTCCTCCAAGAAATACACAGCTACTCTCCCAGAATGCTTGCAGCATATACCTGAGAGGTTCATTAAAAGCTGAAATCACACAAACTGTAGAGAGTAAGGCAGTGCAGTCAGTGCTGGTTATAATGCCAGAATACTGAGCACGTGGTTGGTAGTGGAGATGCAGCCACACTGGCCGGAGTGGCCCCAGCACTGCTGTAATCAGTGTATCCAGGATGATCGACCTGGGAAAGATTTACATGACAGATGAGGTAATTCAATCTGTGATCATGGGGCTGAAACAGAGTACCCTGGAGGAATAAGAGAGAAAGAAAAACAAAGAAAAGATTCCATACAGAGAATGAACTATGAACACACAAGGGAAATAATGCATCAGCTGCAACAATACAGGTTTTCAAACAAACCCTGAGTCTGAAATTATACTTGCCTGTAAGTGGAAGTGTTCAGTCTTAGTTTGAAATTTTAGACCAGAACTGAATGCGTCAAAAGAGTAAAAGATGACCAGAAGGAGAATTCAGGTTTTTGACCCCAGGCAGCTGTGCCTAAGGAGATGTAAATTCCTTTCCTTCCCAGAAAGGAAGCTTTCTTTAAGATGAATGAATGCAGAAAGCTTCGTTATGGTTGGACAGAATTTATCTTAAATATTGTCTCCTCTCAGCTGCTTATTTCATTTGACTTCATGTCATCTATCAGCTATAACCTAACAAAGCTGAGGTTTTTATAAACATATTTATTCAGGAATTGTCATGAAAATGAAATTTTAAAGTTGATTGCAGAAATGTGACCCCAATAGGAAACATACCTTATTTTGGAAATTATTGGGGTCATAAAGGTTATATATATGAGTAGGTGCACATACAATTACATTTCATTTACATTCTGTTGAGTAAATATGAAATGATTTCAGATGGTTTCTACCATATTCCCTTAAAAGCACAACTTGATGGCATTTTATTATATTCCTCCTTCTTTTTAAGCAGAGCTAGATGATCTACACTTGGCCAGACACTGGAAAAGCAAGCTTTAGAGAAAAATATTTAACATCCTATGTATAATCAATTTTTTAAAAAAATTTCTGGAAAATTAATTAATGAAGTCATTTTTCAGTGACAGTGGAGTTTTCCAGCTTCTTGGTTTTTATTCAGGAAATTCCAGTGGAGGATAGTGATGGCGTTACCTTCTTGCTTGGTTAAGAATTACAGAGACCTTCAGTCACCCAGTCAAGAAAATTTATTATATTCAACAATCTGGAAATCATAGCCTGTGCAGAAATAGAAAATAAAACATTTGGGAGGTATAAGCTCTACTTTGAAATAAATTTTAGAATTTCCTCTGTCTTTATTCTCAAAATTCATTAAAAAGGGTCTGCTGTGACCTTTATCTTATATCTCATTGGACAAAATCAGAGTTCCTTGAACTTAATGTCTTCTACTTTTCTTCAGTTCTTGAAAATTCTATTTATCCGTTTCTTGAAATATTTTTTTTTTTACTCCTTTCTTTTCTATCGGAAACTGCTGTTATACAGATACTCACACTTCTTTTGTTCTCCATAGCTTTTGATTATTTTCTCAATCTTTCATCTCTTTATCACAGTATAATATTTTCCAGGAGTGTTCATTGATCTAACGTTTCTGCCCACTAACTAGTGCATCCCAGCAAGAGCAAATGGTTAAGGAACTTAGCTGCTAATGGAAAGAATGGAAGTTCAAGTTCACCCAGAAGTGCCATGAAGAAAAGGCCTGGCAATTTAGGTCCCAAAAAAATCAGCCATCAAAAACTCTGCGGTACACAGTTCTACTGTGACACATGTGGGGTCAACATGAATCAGAGTCAAGTCAGCAGCAACTAGTATCGGTAATTAATTCTTTAGCTGTATGTTTTCTGCTGTTGAGTTTGATTTAGCTCTTTAACAATCACATTTTCATCACCATCATCTCCTACTGGTTCTTCCTTACGTTAGTTTGCATCTGCCTCATGTTTTACTTATGCTCCCCTAGCTCTATGAAAATTTTTGTTAGAATTATTTTAAGTTATTTTTCTGTCTGTTACATTTGTTATTCTCCCTCTGGAATGGGTTATTCCAGATAATTATAACATTAAAGTGACAGGAATTGCCTTAAGTTCACTGAATTATCTATGTTTTCAAATTCTGTTTTGCTTTGACATTGTAAATCCTAGTCCAAAGGGGGTAAAAAGGAAGAAAGATAATAGAAAAAAAGAAAGAAGATATATCCTACTATGGCTAGAACTTAGCCATAGAAAAGGGATGCAGCTTGGACAGAAGATGGATGAGCATACAAGACAGAAGGAATGACAGTTATTAAGCTTGTAAGATAAGAGTAAAAATCATAGAATACTAGATGACAGCAAAGAGAAATCTATGTGTTTTAGTGGCAGGCTCTTTAGAAAACAAAATGTTATAATGGATAGCCAGCCAAGTGACGTTGAGTCGGACAGTGGCCTTTCGGGTCACCATGAGTCGGATAATGGATAGGAGAGCACAATTAATTTAAATTGGGTGATATACACAAAATATGGAGATATATATATACATACTTGTGTGGATATGTATATGTTGGTTCCTGCCTTTACAATCTGTAAACAACCGTTTGTCTATATTTACCAGGAGCAAAAGAGGAAGAAGGAGAGGTATGAAGAGGAGGAGAAGTGAAATGTGTGCCTAACTGCTTCTACGAGCAACTGCCTCCTTAGCCATGAAATCAGAACGATATGGTGCCCGTTACCATTACAGAACATTCTGATCAGAGTCTATAGAAGAACCCTGAACAAAAGTGGGGAAATGAGAATCTCAAATTGTCACAGACTCCAGACTTTCTGGAGCCATTGAATATGAGTGAACTCTTGAAACTATTGCCCTGAGATTGTCTTTAAACCTGAAACTAAAAATACCCCCAAAGTCTTCTCGAAGTTCAACAGTAGTTTAGCTTAGCCAGTAAAGAATGTCTGCTGTGAGCATCATGCTCTTTCAGGATTTAGCTGTAACCCTGAGAGTGTGGCCTCCAGACATCTTATAGCTTAGCAATGAAGTCACTTCTGAGACTTATCCTTCAGCCAAGGATTAGGAAGGCCCATAAAACAAAATAACACTAAATCGGCATACAAGCCCAGGGGCCAGGATGACAGGGCAGAGGAGACAGGAAAGCTGGCAATGGGTTGGAACTCATAATAGAAAACGGGGGAGTGCTGACATTCCATGGAGTTGGCAACCAGTGTCACAAAACATGTATTAATTATTTAATGAGAAACTTACTTGCTCTGTAAACCTTTATATAAAGTATAATAAGAAGATTATTTTAATAAAAATTAGTCAATTTATATGGGATCAAAGTGAGAATAAAAAATCCCGTTGCTGTCGATTCAGGTCCAACTCACAGCAGCCCAACAGGTCAGAGTAGAACAAAATTAGATAGAAAACTTAAGAAGCACTGAGTTTACGTTAATGAGGGAGAAAAAACTGAAGAAAAGGAAGATGAGAATGGTTGCAAAACTCACAGAATATAATCCGTGTCAGTGAATTGTACATACAGAAATTGCTAACTTGGTGTATGTTCTGATGCATATATTCTCAATGACAACAAAAATAAGACAAATTATTTTTTACAAAAATCTTTAGCATCTATGGTTATTGTGCTGTAAAAATAATATTTGCCACAAATAACTTTTAGACCAGATACCCAAACCTAATTTAGAAAAGAAATTAATAAAAGCAAAACAGAAAGATTGCATTATATTTGGAGCTGGCTAGCATTTTACAAGACAGTCTGTCAAAAAGAGGGCAAAAGCACTAAGTTATTAAGTGAAATAGCAGGATGTAATACATTTAAAATACTTCCCAGGCAGAGTAAGCGAGCTGGGAAGATATCACTGGTCAAAAGAAAACTTGAAATTGTTATTAAATAAGCATGATGCAAAAGAGTTCACTTAAATGGAAAGTTAAATATAACTCTTTTAAGTTAAACTTATTCTTTCAGTACAGATTTTCTTTTCCCTAGGTTTTCATGATCTATATTTTCTTCCTACTACAATTTAAATGATTTTGTTAAAGGATTTTCACAATGTTCATTTTACTGTAAATATGTTTTCAAGTTCATTCCCTTAAGTGAAGGCACTGTTGTCTCTTACTATGCTTGAAATTACTATGCAACCTAGCTTGGGGATAATTAATAACTGATTTTATGTCTTACGTCTTACATTTTTTGGTACAGTATCAAGGCACACAATAAGGATTTATATCACCCAAGTCTTCAGCAGTAAGTCATAAAGAAGAGTAAGTTATCAGAGAAAAGATGAAGGAAAGCAGAAAAGAAAAGAAAAAGAAAAGCAAAAAGAATGGCTTGTTTATTTCAGAGGCTTTTGCCAATTGTATATACCCCTGAAATTAAAAATTTTAAAACATGGTTATTTTAACTGTTTCTACATTCCAGGACATAGTATACACCTTTTAGGTTTGGTCAGCTACTGTAAAATATTTCTTATATTGAACATATCAAATGGATTAGTTGAGATTCACATACTTATGGACTTCTATGTATCTGTAGGGACAAAACTCAAGGAATTTCCTAGTGATAATTCAATTTCCAGTCCAGAAGCAGAAAACAATTTACTTGAAATAAATATACTGTCTCCTACTTAAGCAAGCCCATGGTTAAAATTTAGGATTAACCAATATTTGAAATAGTATTTATTAAACATATTTTTTCTTTAGAACTAATAAAAGTGAATTGAAAACATTATACGTTTGCAGTTTACAATGAATTTACGTTCTTTTCATTAAAGGTGACTATTATATCATTTAATCTTTATAAACACCTATCAGACTAGAAGAATAGGTAGTTTTAATACTATTGCTACGCCTATTTTACAAACAAAAAACAAAGTATAAATAAATCAAATGACACTTTCACTGTCCTATAACTAGTAATTAGTGAAACTGGACAAAAGAGCTAAAAGAAGTTGGATTAAGAGACCAAATGGATCATTTGAAGCAATAGAAAGAGTTTAGACTTCATGCATCAAATCACTGACCCAAAAATGTCCCATGGTGAACAATTAGGAAAAAACTACAGCTGGGTGGCCTGCCTCGTATAAGATCACAATGAATGGAGTTGCTTATACGAGTAAAAGACTTTGAGTTTACTGGATATTTAATGCACAGTGTCTCAAAAAGTCAGACTTTCCAATAGTGACTGAGAAGGATTAAGAACAGTTGTCACTACCTCACCTTGACATTTATTTAATCAAGTAAAGAACCTCAGTTCCATGCTAACCATTTGTATAACAGCTACGTCCAGGATCCGAATGACTGCCAGTGAGGACATCTTCGGGAAACACATCAACTGTCTACAAATCATTCATTCCTTTAACAAATATCTACAGAGTACCTACTGTATTCAGGACTGTTCTAAGGAGATAGAACAATGTACAGACCTGGTCTTTGAGAATTCTATTATTCTGAAAGGATGAAACAATGAACAAACTAGAAAACATATAAGTGCCAGTAAAGGGAACAAGGAAGACAAGGGGGTGTCAGGGACGGCTTGTCTGATGAGGTGACCTTTGAGCACAGACTTGAGGGAAGTGAAGAAATGGGGCATGTGGGTGACTGTGGAAAAAGAAAAAAAAATCCTAAGCAAAGTAACAGCTACTGGAAAGGTCTAGAGTCAGAAGTGTGCTTGGCATATAAAAAGGAAAAGGCTCTCACTGGGCCAGGAGGCAACGGGACAAGGCGGGCTAAGGGAAGGGCAGAAAAGGGAGAGCTGAATAGAGCATCTGGAAGGAATCTGTGTTTTAATGATTCTTAAGCTGCCAGAGAATCAAAATGGAACAAGGTCTGAAAATGAGAATATCACAGCAGGAAGTCAGGGCACAAAACGTCAAAAGTGGTAACAGGAAGGTTTTACTCCCTCTGTGGCTTTTTAAATTTGCTTATCCACCCACCTCCAGGCAAACCAAGGAACTTCCCGAGTATGGAGACCCACACTGTCACCATTCCCAGCACCAAGAGAAAGAGTGTCTGTCAAGGATTACGTTCAAAAGAATACTTGAGAAATCCAATTACAATGATTAAAACAGTTTGTTCTTCTCCTTGTAAGGGTTGGAGGCAAACACTCCTGCGCCGGGGCAGCAACGCTACATCATCAGCACCTGGCGCGCCATCCCAAGAAAGCCCGGTGTCTCCCAAATCCTCAGTTAAACCTACACAAAACTTAACACTAACATCCCAGTCTCCATTCAGTAGCCAGACCTGTGTTAACTCCAAGCTACTATAGAAGTTGGTTTTGCAGACAGACTTAACTGGAGTCTGCAGCATTAAGATATTAGCATACAAATGAGCAAGGCTCAGAAGTCATCTACAAGAGAGACCCAGTGCTAGTTAGTGAGCAAAGTGATATAGCAGTGTGAGTGCTTTATCAGGTGTTCTCTGACTTTTTGTATCACAGGCAGTACGTGAGATCCTATACTATAAAAACATATTATAATACATTCCGACTCGACAGCACTTGGCTTGGCATAATACATTACCATTATTGACAATAAAAAAATGAAAATATTGTAGAGAAAGAGTAAAAACTTCATGACATATAATT
Source organism: Heterohyrax brucei (assembly GCA_028571685.1). Taxonomy (NCBI): domain Eukaryota; kingdom Metazoa; phylum Chordata; class Mammalia; order Hyracoidea; family Procaviidae; genus Heterohyrax; species Heterohyrax brucei. The sequence continues at coordinate 97,157,701 of CM053146.1, forward strand.
CTTATGCCTCTATGTTATTAGGTTTATTAACATTTCTAGAAATATGTGGCATATAATAGTGTATTTATAATACTTAAATTGTTTCTCTGTATCTTCAACGTTAGTGTAAAATTAAAATGTTACAAAATATTTCAGAAGCATAATATTACAAAACAAAACAAATAGAACCAAGGCTCATGGGTCGCTCTCCTATATCTGTTTCCAGTTTATTCTCTGACGCAGTCACTTACTGCCAAAAGTTACACTTGTAATATGGTTATAATGAAACTATAACTAAGCTAGAGAAAATTATTAGATAGAGTACTAATAGAATCAACATATTAATACTTAGAAATGTCACATGGTAAGATATAAATAATGAGACTTTTTCATGTACAGGGTATGAAAATCAAATGGATTAATTTACAGGTTACATGATTTGCACACATGTTGGCTTTCATTCTTGCTTTGTATGTCAGTCTGTGTGGATGTCTGGACTCCGTCTTCCTGGGGTGATGACTTTGCTCTCTGAGTGGGATGATGGGAGCACATGTGGGAGGGATCAAAGTAAACTGCTAGACTCAATAGAGCTTTTATGTCTGATGACCTCTGAACACTATAAAAAGATCTAAACCCTAGAATAAACAGGAAATATTTACTATAGGTGTTATAAACTCATGCATCAGATTTTCTGTTAAAATCATTCTCAACAACAATAACTACAAAGTCTATGGTGGTTACTGTACAAATTAGGCAGACTTGGTTTCTTGTATCCTGGAATATGATTTCTGAAAAACAACTTTAAAGGACCGCTTATTCAACTTGACAAATATATAAATTAGCCTCCTGACTGTTAAGGACTTTCACTTCAGTGTGAGTAAATAACAGCTGTGGAGTGTTCATGCAAAAATACAATACTCAAATTCTAGTTAATGTTGTTGGCTTGTTTTCCTAATTATTCATCACCAGGTGGCATTTTTAGGTCAGTTGATTTGATGCACAACAGAATGAAAGGCAAAAAAGGAAGAATAGAGAAAAATAGAGGATAAGAAAAGACAAAGGGAATCATAAAAGGAAAGCAAGACAATAAAAAGCAAAAGAAAAAAAAAAGCAGTAAAAGGAAACGATAAAAGAAAATAAGAAAAAAAAACAGCCTGTGCAATTTTTGAAAGAGAAAAATGTAGACCTAACTATACCTTTGTGGTGTTCTGCCCAAGAGTATGTATGTAACACCACTATAATCATGAGAAAAACATTACAAAACATTAATGTAAGTATCTTACAGAATGTCTCATTAATACTCCTCAAATCTAAGGAGGTCATCACAAATAAGAAACATCTGAGAAAAATCCAGAGCCAAAAGGAACCTAATGAGACATGGTAACTACCTGTAATACGATATACTAGAACAGACTAAGAATATTAAATACAAACTAAGGAAATCTTAATAAAGTGTAGACCAGTTAATACTAATATACGAATAATAGTTCATTAATTGTGGTAAATGTAAAGAATAATGAATGTGATACTAATTTTAGGGGAAATTGAGTGCGGGGTGGGTTGGAACTCTGGGCTATTATTGTAACTTTTCTATAATTTAAACTTATTCTAAAATTAAAAGTTTATTTTAAAAAGGCAGGCCTAAAAATCACTCTGGCAACTTCAAAAAATACCACATAAATCTATAGCTGGTCTCTAATCTGGACCACATTCACCACTAATCCAGAGGGAGGGGAGAAGTACTAAAATTAAATGTTACAAAGAATAACGCTATTTTGCCTAACTATTTAGGAGCCCTGGTGGCACAATGGTTAAGAGCTATGGCTGCTAATCCAAAGGTCAGCAGCTTAAATCGACACGTTTCTTCTCAGAAACCCTGTGGGCAGTTCTACTCTGTCCTATAGGGTCTCTGTGAGTCAGAATCGACTTGACAGTAACAAGTTTCACCAATTAGTTAGAATCAAAGTACTTAAAATACACAGCATGTTTCAAGTTCCCTCTGGCTATGCATCTTCAGCCAGCGGATCAGAATTTCTTCATCTCACTCTTCAGACGTCGAAGAGTGAAACTATGACAGACATAACACAGGAAATACATAGTTCTTCATCTTGATGTTGCTCACATGAAATCTGAACACAGACAATTACAGACATTCTTCAAGAGCAATGTGCGTAGATTGCAATTACTACTTCCAGGATTAGGCAAATCCAGGTCCCTAGACTGAATCCTCCACTCACTGGCTCTGTTCTGTTTGGTGGCAAGTCGCTTAACCTCTCTCATCTGTTTTCCAGTCTTAAATATAAATAATACTACTCACTTCATAGGTTCATTGTGTGATTTACATAAACATGCCTGGAAGGCAGTTATTATAGTACTTGGCACATAGCTAGCTCTTAATAAATATTGCTTTGATTTCTAGTTTCTTCAAAATTATTCTTACTTGTCTTGGTTGTCCTTTGAGCTATCTGCCAAATGTTTCAGGTTCTTTCCCCTTCCATTAAAGACAAGTGGTAATCTGCACTTTCTGGTCCTCTTTTGGTTGAATAGGACATGGGACTAGTTCTGGCCAAAAGACTGTACACAAAGTGATATGTGTCACTTTCTAGGTCTTTTCCTCTGTCAAATGTGAGATGGCTGGATACTCTGTCAACTTCAGTTCCTCAATGACATCAATTAGTAAGGTTCTGTTTTTAACTCACAATGAAGACACAGCATGAAGGAGAAGCAAACTTCTGCAGCCCTAAATCATTGAGATTTGGATAAGCATCACCTGTCTTGACTGATATACTCAAGTTGGGCACATTAAAAACAAGTCTCTTCAAGCCTAGCCATACCCACCATCCCCTTCAGCCAAAGTTTGCCCAGCCCTATCTATTACCCCTTCCTGAAGCGCAGGAGATCTACACAGATGCATACAAGGCCAGCCATACCCACTCTCCCATCTCTGAGGCACAGGCATCTCCTCTGACATGCTGAAGTCCAACCATGACCACTGTCTTTTCTTGAGGAGTAGACCATCTGTGCAAACCCAGACAGGCTTCACTTTACCCTCAATTCATCCCAGATGTGTAGATCTGTGCCCCTTCTCTCAGCTATCCAAAAGACCCTCCCCGCTGAGCAGGACTCTACACCGTAATGTGCCTATCTCCCTGCCTCCAAGTAGGACTCTACTGTACCAACACCACTTCCCAGCTGGGTGAGATTCTATGCTGTTCCCAGCTGTCCTTCCCTGCCCCCAGTTGATTGGGACTCAGTCCCCTACCCTGCAGATCCCTTCCTGAATAGGTGGGCCTCCACATCCTATTCTGCCTGACCCTCCCTGTACTCCTTCCTGCACTTCATGGTTCACTGACCGCTAGTGGCAACACAGAGAGAATTATTCTTCAAGAATTGTAAATCTCACATTAGGGAAAGGACTTTTTCACACACCACTAAGCAATCCTCTAAAAGATATTACATGTACCTAATTATATGAAAATACTGATGTCTTAGTGGTTAACAAAAAGATCAGCAGTTTGAATGCACCAGGCACTCCTCAAAAACTCTATGGGGGCTATCCTACTCTGTCCTATGTGGCTGATATGTGTCTGAATCCACTCAACAGCTATGGGAATGACATAGGTACATAGTGTATGTGCAACCTATCATATCCATCAGTGAGAAGAAATCACAGCTAGCCAACTGGAGCCCCAAACCCATACACAGACAAGATAACTGGTAGCTCTCAGTCATACACAGACCAGTACTATAATATATATCAGTTAAAAAATACAGTAGAAGGTAAATAACATAAAAAGAAACAGAGGAGGTAAGACTAAGATAGCAGAGTAATAGAGCACCTCCCATGATCTTTCTAACAAAGATTTTACAAAAAGAAATTGATTATATATGACATTCTGGGACCCCTGAGCATCACAAGGAAAGACAAGAAATCAGACTGAGCCTCAGGGAAGGGAGAGTAGGTCTAGAAGTACCTAGGACTAGCTAGACCTGACCCCACAGGAGGTGGCACCACACAGGCAGATCCATGGCCATGAACTTAGTGAGCAGAGCAGTGGCTTTCAAAGGATGTCTTACTTAGCAGAAAAGACCAAGCAGTAGAGAGCTCACTCACTCCTCCAGAATCAGTGAAAGGTCACACTCAATTGCCAAAACCTAAGTGTATTGCCTCTCACAAGAATCTAAACCTTTCCTTCCTGATAAACCTCTCTCCCTTTCCCAATTCTTTCCCCTTCCCTTCTCTGCATTGCACTCAGCTCCAGAGTCTAAAGCTATTACCTGGCCTAGAAGTAGGACATCTTACATGCTCCTCAACCAGTTCTCCTTGACTCAGAACAATTTAACAAAAAGGGGCAAATAAGTTAATAAAATAAACTGCTGGCCCCCCAGGCAGAGGCAGTTCCTTTGCCCAGGCTCAGGCACAAGGGGATGCACCTTCCTCACAGACACTCATGGCTGTCAGGTCCCTGTCTTTCTGAGTCCTTGTAGCCAGATGCTTATGCCTATAGCAAGCATCCCTGCCCCTCTATGACTGTAGGGGAGAATTTGTATCACACATTTGGTGATTGAATACCTGGATGCCTGTGCTGAATGCTATGAGAAAAGTAAATGAATCCTTGGGCTCACCTGCCTGGTAACAGCTCTAACCATTGGTGTTAAGACATTAGAGCATCAATGGCATCAATAATCATACTAGCACACAGGGCCAGCCTATCTGGGCATTTCAAAAGAAAATAACACAAAAAGCAAGAACACAATAAACAAGCATAACATAAATAAATACAATAACTTACTTAATGGCTTGGAGACAACAGTCAACATCAAATTACTTAAAGAGTCAGATCACAGTGACTTCAGAAAGTGCCCAAAACAAAGAATCAAGAAATTATCCAGATTGAGTGGACTTCCTGGAATTACAAGGTGAAGAATATGAAATATCGATCTTTAGAACCCATGAAGAAATCACAAAGGAGATCAGTCAAAACACAGCAGAGCATAATGATAAATTGAACACACTGCAAGAAAGCATAAACACCATACAAAAATTCAGGAGATTAATAATAAAATTATAGAATTAAACAACTCTATAGAAAGTCAAAGGAGTAAAATTGAGACAACAGAAGCTAGAATTAGTAAGACTGAAGATAAAACCCTTGACACCAACATATTTGAGGAAAAATACAGATAAGAGAATTTTAAAAAATGAAGAAACACTATGACTGGCAGGAATAACCACTAAGGGAAGATAAAAGAAAATACAGTGAGAGTTGCTGATGATTTGCTGACAGAAAACTTCCCTGATATCATGAAAAGTGAGAAGATATCTAGCCAAGATGCTCATCGAACTCCAGACAAGGTAGATACCAAAAGAAAGGCACCAAGACATACCATAATCAAACTTGCCAAAACTAAAGACAAAGAGAAAATATTAAAGGTGGTTAGGGATAAAAAAAAAATAATCTACAAAGGAGAGTCAACAAGACTAAGCTCTAACTACTCAGAAAAAAACTGCAGGCAGGAAAATAATGGGGTGACATATTCAGAGCCTTGAAGGAAATATTTTCCAGCCAAGAATTACATATCCAGTAAAACTATCTCTCAAACATCATGGCAAAATTAGGACAGTTCCAGATAAACAGAAGTTCAGAGAACTTGCAAAAACCAAACCAAACTTAACAAGAAATAGTAAAAGGTGTCTTTTGGTTACAAAGTCAGTAGAATCAGATAACAATCCAAGGCTAGAACACAGGAGAGAGCAATCAGATATTAACCTAGAAAGGGAAATCACAAACAAAACAAACCTAAAATACTGGAAATAGGGAAACAGAGAGGTCATTATGTAAAAGACGATAATATAACAAAAGCAGGAACTAAAGAATGTAGGCATAGATTATTCATACAGAGAAGTCAAGATGATACAAAGAAATTAAAGATGGGTTTTAATTTAGAAAAGTGGGGTAAATGTTAAGGTAACTACAAAGGAAATTAAAAATCCTACACATCAAAATTTAAAAATGAAGCCTCAGCAAACACAAAACCAACAAAAATGAAACAGATGAAAAGAAAACATATAAAGAACATTGACTCAGCATACACAATTAAGTGAAACAAAGAAAATACCACATGCAAAAAAAAAGATCAAAATGACAACACTAAATCTATATCTATCAATAGTTGTGCTGAATGCAAATGGATTAAATGCACCAATAAAAAGACAGAAAGTGGCAGAATGGATAAGAAAACACCATCCTACAAGAGACACACTTTAGACTTAAAAGTTCAGACAAACTAAAGATCAAACAATAGAAAAAATATATATACTAAGCAAACAAAATTCAAGAAAGAACAGTGGCACTATCAATATCTGATAAAATAGACTTTACAGTAGAATCCACCACAATAGATAGGGAAAGACACTATATACAATGATCAAAAGAACAATCCACCAGGAGGACATAACCGTATTAAATATCTCCACACCCAACAACAGGGCTCCTAAATACATACAAGAGTCTCTAACAGCATTGAAAATAGAAATAGACAGCTCCACAATAACAGTGGGAGATTTCAACATACCACTTTTAGTGAAAGAACATTCAGAAAGAAGCTTGATACAGACACAAATATCTAAATATCGCAGTTAACCAATCTGAACTCACAGACATATGCAGAGCTCTCCATCCAACAGTAGCCAAGTGTACTTTCTTTTCCAACACACACGCAATATTCTCCAGAATAGACTACGTATTAGGCCAGAAAGGAAAACTTAACAATATCCAAAGTATCAAAAAGCATTTTTTCAAACCACAAAACCATTAAAGTAGAAATCACTAGAAAAAGCAAGGAAAAAAAATCATATATGTAGAAACTTAACAACACCTTGCTCAAAAAATACTAGGTTATAGAAGAAATCAAGGAAGGAGTAAGGAAAATCACAGAATCAAATGAAACAAAAATGTATACCGTCAGAATTTGAGGGGCACAGCAAAGGCAGTGCACAAAGGACAGCTTATTTCAATAAATGCACGTATCTAAAAAGAAGGGCCCAAATCTAAACATTTCCCCTACGACTCAAACAAGAAGAAATACAGCAGCAAAAGAAGCTTTCAGACACCAGAATAAATAAATACATAAAAATTAGAGGAGAACTAAATGAATTAGAGAATAGAAAAAGACCAAAGAGGTAACAAGACTAAAAGCTAAGTTTTGGGAAAATTTTAACAAAATCCATAAACCACTGGCCAAACTGACAAAAGAAAAACAGCCTGGTATTTGTACAACAGTGGATACACAGACCAACGGCACAGAACTGAGAATTCAGATATAAAATAAGCCACCTACGAGCAGCTGATATTTGGCAAAGGCCCAAAGTCCATAAATTGGGGAAAAGACAGTCTGAAATGGTATTGGCATAACTGGGTATCCATGTGCAAAAAAATGAAACAAGACCCATATCTCGAACCATGCACAAAAACTAACTCAAAATGGATCAAAAACCTAAATACCAAAACTAAAAGGATAAAGATCATAGAAGAAAAAAAAAAAAGGAACACCACCAGGAGCCCTAATACACGGCATAAGCAGAATGCAAAACATTACTAACAATACACAAATGCCAGAAGAGAAAACAGGCAATGCAGAATTCCTAAAAATCAAACATTTATGCTTAGCCAAAGACTGCACCAGTAGGGTAAAAAGACAACCTACAGACTAGGGGGTAAAATTTGACTACCACATATCCAACCAGAATTTAATCTCTAAAATGTATAGAATACTGCAATACATCAACAACAAAAAGACAAATAATCCAACTAAAAAATGGGCAAAAGGTATGAAGAGGTATTTCACCAAGGAAGATACACATTTAGGCAGTTAAGAGATACACGAGGAAATGCTCATGATTATTAGTCATTAGGGAAATTAAATCAAAACTGCAAAGAAATACCATCTCACCCAACAAGGCTAGTATTAATCCAAAAAACACAAAAGAATAAATGGTGGAGAGGCTGAGGAGAAACTGGAACACTGGTACACTGCTGGTGGGAATATAAAATGGCGCAACCACTTTGGAAATTGATTTAGCACTCCCTTAAAAAGCTAGAAACAGAAATATTGTATGATCCAGCAATTCCACTTCTTAGAATACATTCTAGAGAAATAAGAGCTGCCACCACAAACAGATACATGCACACCAAATTTCATCACAACACTATCCCCAGTAGCAAAAATATGGAATTAACTTAGATGCCCAAAAATGGATGAATGGATAAACTAACTATGGTATATATACTCAATAGAATACCGCGAAATGATAAAAAAAAAAAAAAAACAATGATGAATTTAGGAATCATCTCATAACCTGGTTTCAACTGGAGGACATTATGCTGAGTGAAATCTGTCAGTGGCAAAAGGACAAATATTGTAAAAGACTCCCGCTATAAGGACTTAAAAATAGAGTTATGTACAGAAGAAAAGACTCTTTGAAGGCTACAAGGGGTGGGGTCCAAGGATTGGTCATAGATTTGATAGGTGATAGAAATTCCATTAGGTCAAAGCAGTTGGAGTACACAGTAGAAAGCAAATCAACTTGACTTCACAATAAACTGAAAGCTCTTCTCATCTCACCCCAATACTGCAAGGATAGAGTAGCAGGGGTGGGGTCTAGAGACCATGCTCTCAGGGCACATTGAGGTCAGTTGGCATAATTAGCCTATTGCTAAGAAAGTCTTCTGTACCCCATGCTGGTGAGTGATGTCTGGAGTTTTAAAAGCTAGCAAACTGCCTCTGAGGTACACCTAATGGTCCCAATTCATCGGGAACAGATGATCACGGAGAACACCAAAGACATGAGGAAAAAAGAGCCCAGGAGACAGAAGCACCCATGTAAATGGGAGACTGTATCCGTAAGTGACCAGAAGAACCAGATGGTGCCTGGTTACCACCAATGACAGTGTGAGGGGGCACACAATGTTAAGTCCCTGTGACAACATGAGAAAAAGAGGGGTGCAGCTCAAGAACTCCAGTAAAAGACCACAGTTGATGGTCCAACAGCCCAAGGGATCCCCCGGGAGCATGCCCCTAGACCTGCTGCTGCCCTTGTTTAGAAAACACTACTGAGGTCAACTCTTCGGACAAAAATGGGCTAGACTTGGAGACATAATATGACCATGGTGGGTGTGCTTTATGATTCTATGCATTTATGGGAGACTGTCTCTTTCTAGACAGGAGAACAGGAGAGAAGAGGGTGAAAAGGAGGGTGCAGGAGATTATTACGAGGATACGACAAGTTTAAAATGAAAAGGAGGAGTGTGCTGTCACGGCAAGGAAAGCAGAGGAACTGTAAATAGGCAGGCAGGCAGGCATGCAAAATTGATTTGGATTGCATACTTTCACTTAATCTCAATAAATACATATATATAAATCAATAAAGAAATACGTAAACAAATACAACAGACCCTTAATGCTTGCAAGATAGAAGTCAATTAAAATATATTTTTTAAATTTTTACAATTTGTAATCTAAAGGAACTTTCCGTGATGAAACAGACTTTTATACAGACTGTTCTGTTAACATAATAGCTAAAAATACTGAAAATGCACACACCACATTCAATTTTAAGAGATAAAGAAGTAGACTCATTTTACTTAAAAATAACAGAAATCTTCAAGCACTACTTTAAAAAACAGGAAGGAAATGTTTACCAAATCTGATTTTCCATGCAACTCCACAGTTTTCTCTATCCCAATCAAATCTTAATGTTTTTTGTTTTTTTTCAAAGGAGATGTAATCTATTATTTGGAATTTAAAAAATCTTTCAATTTTTTGTTTGCTTGCTTTCCTATTTGAATGTTCCTAATCAAGAAATCCTGGTAGCACAGTCTTTAAAGTGCTACAGCTGCTAACCAAAGGGTTGTCAGTTCAAATCCACCAAGTGCTCCTCGGAAACTCCATGTGGCATTTCTATTCCTATAGGATGACTATGAGTCAGAATCGACTTGACGGCAACAAGTCTGATTCTTTTTTTAATCAAGAACCACTTTTCTTTCTTTTGTAATATGGCAGACAAAAAGAACATGTTTTTGCAAATCTAAGAATTGACCAGTATATAAGTTATACTTGGTTTACAAGAACTCTGCTGGAGCAATTTTATTGTTTTGGGATGGATCACACAACAGTGTTTGCTTATTCGTTGTTTGACTAAGCCCCTTCTATGATCTCCACCTGGCCACCCCCAAATTAGCCTCTAGTGTCCTATTGGGTGAGCTTGCACAGGTCCCCGTGTGCAGATAGAAACGAGTCCTTTCCTTGTGGCTACAGGCTACAGGAAGGGGAAAAGAAATAAAAACACTGAGCAAGACAAAGGAACCCCTCTGCTGGCTGCTTCCTACAACGTGAACAGTATGTTGTCGGAGATGACCCACAGTGACAAAAGCTGGCTCTGCTTTTGATGCCAGAACGTACGTCAAAAACTTCCCTAAAGGCTTGAAAACATCACAGCTCTTTTATTTTTGTTTAAGCCTAGACCTCTAAACACCTATATGCTGTTAGGTGTCTTCCAGTCAGTTCTGACACACAGCGACCCCACGCACAACAGAATGAAACGCTGGCCATTCCTGAGCCACCCTCTCAATCACTGCTATGTTGGAGCTCCTCGTTGCAGCCACTGTGTAATGCACCCCATTGGGGATCTTCCTCTTTTTCTCTGACTCCTACTTTGGCAAGCATGATGTTCTTCAGGGACTAGTCCCTCCTGATAACGTTCCAAAGCACACATGACAAAGTCTCGCCATTCTCACGTCTAAGTAGCATCCTGGCTGTATGTCTTCCACAGCTGCTTGTAATTCCAGTGACTGCACCTCCAGAGAAAGCCTAGGAAAACTGGAAAACATTCTTGTGTTCTGCCTAATAATAGCCTACACTTGTGCTGCAATTTCTCACCTGTGTCATTTCATTTGGTGCTCACAGCAATCTCACAAAATAGGCAGGACAAGGAATGTTATCTTTACACTGAGAAAAACTGAAGTTGAGATAAGTGATTTTTCAAAGGTCACATACCACAACTACCAAGACAGCACTGCAAAGATTCTGGGTTATTGAACTCGACATTTTCTCATTAGCAACCCTGCTTCCCACCAGGCAAGGTTTATCACAGCACTGTCCCCAGTAGCAAAAATATGGAATCAAATTATCTGCCCAAAAATGGACAAATGGATAAACAAACTACGGGACATATACTCAATGGAACACTGTGTAATGATAAAAACAATGACGATTTTAGGAATTATCTCATAAAATACAATTTTTGAGTCACTGGTAAAAGTGGTCTTTTAAAGTAAAAAGGAATCTTTTTTGTTTTATTTTTAAATCACTTTCCCTGAGGGAATTCCTTGGCTAAAATAAATGTCCATAAAAGATTAATTTCTCTGACTTTTTATAATAATTTTACCCTTTTTAATTTCCTTATTAACTATAACCAGAGAATCTTTCCATGAAATTAAAAATAAAAAGGCCAAATGAAATGTTAACATCTGGTTTCACAGATCCTTAGAATTTTGCCTGCCTTTTCAAATTACCCAAATGAATATATTTCGTATCAGTATCCTAACATCCCGTGGGCATATATTTCTGAGATTGCCCTATTCCACCAGGTAGCCTTTTATTTAGTTGCACGTCGAAATTAAGGGCCCAGATTCCCTGGGTGGTCAAAGTTCCTCCACAAAAGTACACATGTGGTAAAGCAAACGACTGAAGACAGAGGAGAGCACTAAGGCACAAGGCAGGTCACATAGCACAGTCTGGCATCATACTTAGTAAATTATAGCTAAGCAGGTTTCAGTTGCATCCTAACTGTCCATTTTCAGATGGCAGTTCTGGCAAACACCAGATCACTAGGGCTGCATTATAAAGCTCAAATAGCATATTTAAATTTGAAACTCTAGGTCTGATTTATTTCTAGTTTTTCAGCTGGCAAACATGGAAAGTACTTCTGAGCAGGAAAAGAAAATGAAGAATTTACAATGAATGGAAAATCTTAGGAAATCAAGGGCTAGACAATTCTATGAGTCACTACTGAGATATCCAAGGGGATGGAGATTCCAGTCCACTCATTAAAGTGTGGGCTGAAACGTTGCTTTATTTTTCAAGAATTTCCATGGGAGGCACTTGGAGGGAACAACAGGAGGAGGTCACAACTGACTGCAGCCAGAAAGCGCCTATCTTGAGAGTGGTGAGATCCTGGCACAAGCTGAACACATTCCATTCACATCACAGACAAGATTTCTAGTCCTAAATGATTTTAAAAGAGTTTATGGCACTACTGCAAGACTAAACTGAACACTTCAGAAGAAACTGTTCTAAATGGATCAACATAGCTTTTAAGTTTCATACACTTCTGGGTTCTTAAATACAACACCATTTTGTCTAAGATCTAAAATCTTAGAATGCTATTTTTAACCAAACCGAAAACTAAACCCATTGTCATCAATTTGATTCTAACTTATAGGGACCTTATGAATGACAGAGGAGAATTTTACCCCTACAGTTTCCAAGGAGCAACTGGTGTATTTGTACTGCCATCCTTTAGGTTAGCAGCCAAACTCTTAACCACTGCACCACCAAGGCTCCTTACTAAAAAAAAAAAAAAAAAAAAACCAAACTAAATCCATTGCTATCAAGTCAATTCCAACTCAGAGCACCTCTATAGGAGGAAGAAATATATTCTAAGATAAATGAAATAATTTTAGATTCATAATTTTCTTTGTAGGAAGAAATTGTCATCTATTACTCTTTCAAACAAGGGAACAAAATGAAGAATAAACCTAAGAAGCAATATATATACTCTGTGGATATTAGAGTTAATACCATAATATCTGTTACCTACCTCCTAGATACAAACTGTGTATGTACTTGAGTCAATCTGCTCAAGTGTGAGACAGGTCAATAGCATCCCTGAGAGGCTATGGATTGCAACAGTTAAGAACACAGTGTAAATCCTGTCAAGCTGTTAAGCTAATTACTTATTAGCTTAAAGTCCCAGTGTCTTTTATAAAAATGAGAAAATAATTGTGCCTAGTTGATACAGCTGGTGGCCCTGGAGAATGTACACGGTTAACTTGTTCAGCTGCCAACTAAAAGTTTTGTGGTTCCAGTCCACACAGAGGCGATGCAAAAGAAAATCCTGGCATTCTACTTTTTTATAAAATCAGTCATTGAAAACCAATGGAGCACAGTTGTACTCTCACACAAGGATATCGCCACGAGTTGGAATGGCCACGCAGTGGGTCCTTACTAACAAACCGCGCTAAATTAGAAGATTTGGGACCAAACACCCGTATGAGTGCAAAAGAGTCAGCTGCAAAAGCCATTACAATTGCTCTTTTAAATAGATCTCAAAATGCCATATTCTACTAGAGTGACAGAAAAAAAAAAGTAAGACTTCAAACTACCTTTGGTCACCTTATTTTAGATATCCAGTTTACTCATGTCTTGTAAACTAAACCAGAAATCCACTAACTTGGCCTTCATTTATCTGAATTTTAAATGCAACATTTACCTAATAATTTCTCATATATATTTGAAATGTATAAAATTATGATTGTTTTCATCCTTTATGAACCCAATGATTCCAGGACTTCCAAAAAATGTGTATTGCATAGGTATGTGAACATTTATCCAAGAGGCAAAGTAAAAGAGCCGTTCAACAGATGTCCAGAACAGCTCCAGAGAAAGATCAGAAAAGGAAGTACGCCCCCTGCTGTCGACCGACTCAACGAAACCGGAACAGTATCTGAACATCAGAGTCCTGAGTCATACGTGGAAAATGAGGCTTGGATTGCTTCCTGACTTCCCAGAATTTGATTTCAGCATGTTTTAACAAATGCATGATCATGCAAATGTAACTGAAGTTATTACAAACAAGTCTAGTCCTTGTCTCTTTCCTCCTCACAATAGAAAGATGTTAGGTTATTTATCTACTTACATCGATCTCCTATTTTATTATTTTTAATCACCTGAAAGTAAAGGCTGATGCATTTAGCAGTTATTACTAAGCACTATATGTAATATCAGCCAGTCAATAATCTGACTGCATGGTTGAAAAAAAAGAACGGATTCATGGGAATCCAGCACAATTCCTTCAGTTTGGAATTTCAACCAGGAGGCAAGATGAATCATACTGATCAAGGATGTGAGCCAGCTGACAGGAACGCCAGCACTTATAAACTACCCATTGTCCTACTGGTTTCATAAGAGGCTTTTTAAGTCATAGATTTCTACAAACTAACATATTTTGGCCATTAGTCAGTCACAGCCATTTTACTACACTCTTACTGTTTTCAGGGTCAAGTTATAACTAAGGAGCTGTATAAATTACTGTAATACTGATCATGTTTCTTTGGAGCTTCCAAACTGTAACAGACTAGGAAGAAAGTCTTGGTGATCTACTTTAGATAAAATAACCCAACCAAACCACTACCGCCAAGGTGGGTCCGACTCACAGCGATCCTAGAGGTCACAGTAGAACTGCCCCTTGGAGTTTCCAAAGCGGATTTGAACTGCTGACCTTTTGGTTAACAGATGTAACACTTAACCCACTGTGCCATCAGGGTTTAGATAAAACAGCCATTGAAAATCCTATGGATTACTACAATGGTTTGGTCCCAGGGGTAACGCAGGATTGGGTAGCTTTTCTTTCAGCATGGTGACACTTTGGTCAGACCCGAACTGATAGCTAACAACAAGTAATACAGTGATTAAGTCTTTGGTTATGGGAGCCAATAAATTCTCTTTAGGTTTTAAAGCCAGTTTGAATTAGGCTTATGGTTACTTTCACGTAAAGGATTTGTAACAATTAACCTTTATTATAGTACTGTTTTTCCACATTCATAAATGATAAAGCTGTTTCAGTTTTTTCTAGATTTATATATGCCAACAAAGTTGTGATTCTTTTTCCCATAGATACATATTTCTTGATTATTTCTGGACATTCTAATACATTTATGATCATTTGATCTAAAAACCTTGTCTTTCACATAACATTGTAGGAGTACATGATAGACACAAGGGAAGAAATGAATAATAATGATAAATAATATTGATGCCAGTAATTACTTGTGTAATAAATACTATGTGCCAAGTACTGTTCTTCACGTATGTTACATCACATATAACCCTATGAGAAGTAGAGGCACAGAGGCTAATTAACCAACTTCAACTTATGAGGCTGGACAGCAGTCCATCAGGGGTTTGAAACTGACTTCACAGTCTGTGATCTTAATCTCTATACTGTTCATGGATTTCTACAGAGGTCTGATCCAGTAGCCCAATGATGACTTGGAAATACATGAATTCTTTCCATCACAATTCTCTGCCTATGGCTTACTCCTAAGGCCACAAGTAAGGGCAGCTCTTCTCAGAACTCTCAGGTAGTACTGAGACTCACAGTAAATGGAGCAGAGAGCCACCATCACTATGACAACCCCCAAAAAGACAAAGCCAGTGCCGTCAAGTCAATTCTGACTCTTAGAGACCCTACAGAACAGAGTAGAACTGCCCCACAGTTTCCAAGGAGCACCTGGAGGATTTGAACTGCTGACCTTTTGCTTAGCAGATGCAGCACTTAACCACTATGCCACCAACGTTTCTTTCTATGACAAGGGGGATGAAATATTTTAATTGTTTATCTTCTCTGAAACTACATCACTGTCCAAATGAAGGGAAACGTCTAAGCGACACTTGACACGGAGGCAACATTTTGAGAAGACACTCAAGAAATGTTGATCTATACAAAATTTATTTGTATATAATTTAAACCAAAACCAAACTCTCCGGCACTGAGTCAATTCCAACTCACAGTGACCCTGTAGGACAGGGTAGAACTGCTCCATAGAGTTTCCTTGGAGCACCTGGCAGATTTGAACTGCCAACCTTTCGGTTAGCAGAGACAGCACTTAACCACTACGCCACCACGGTTGCCATACATACAAATCAGACCAATCAAAATTTCAGTGTCCTTTTGGAGAAATGTTTCACACAAAGTCATTAAAACTGTTTTAAAAAAATGTACAAGCAAAAATAATAATAAAAGACAATGGTAATTTTGGGAATGACAATTTGATCTACCTGATGTACACAAATAAAATTATAACAATTGAAACATCGTTGTATTGGTAGTAAAAAAAGAAAGATAAGCCATTCAATATATAATAGGATAACTGAAGACCATATAGAAAAATGAATGTTTTGATCTTCCATTCAGATTACATATCAAAATAATTACAAATATATAAAGAGTGAAGTCCATGAACTCTTGGTGTTCTCTATGTTTCTCACCATTTCAGAAAATGCGACAGGTCTATCAAGATTTGGGATTCAAGTGATTGGATCCAGCTCCCAAATCTGTTACTTCATAGTCCAAGGCTAACCGACTAGTGTGAAACTGGCATTTGACTCTAATTTCAGAGTCCCAGTCCCTACTGTATAGTCAGGTTAACATTACAAATTCAAGACTTCTGGGTCAGTAATTCAAAATTAGCACTTCACTCTGATCAGGAGCCCCGGTCCCCTTGTCGTCACGTGCCATTGAGTCAGTTCTGACTCATACCAACCCTGGGTGCAACAGAACAAAACACGGCCCAGTCCTGCGCCAGCCTCACAGTCGTTGCTATACTTGGGCTCCTTGTTGCAGCCACTGCGTCAATCCACTGTGCTGACGGTCTTCCTCTTTTGTCACTGACCTTCCACTTGACCGGGCATGATGTCCTTCTCTACAGGCTGGTTTTTCCTGATTACGTACGCAAAGTATGTGAGATGAGTCTGGCCATCCTCACTTCCAAAAAGCATTCTTGTACTTCCAAGACAGATTTGTTCCTTTTTCTGGAGTCCATGGTATATTGTACGGTTCACTAAAACCATAATTAAAACACACAATTTCTTCTTTGGTCTTCCTATTTCTTATCCAGCTTTTTATGCATATGAGGCAAATGAAAATACCATGGGCTGGGTCATAAGCACCTTCACCCTCAAAGTGCCATCTTCTCTTTTTAACATTTTAAAGAGATCTTTTGCAGAAAATTTAACCAGTGTAATACATCACATGATTTCTTGACTGCTGCTTCCATGGGCACTAACTGTGGATCTAGATAAAATGAAATCCTTGACAATTTCAATGTTTTCTCTATGTATCCTGATGTTGCTTACCGATCCTATTGTGAGGATTTTTTTCTTTCTGTTGAGGTGTAATCCCTACTGAAAGCTGTAATCTTCCACCTTCATCAGCAGATGCTTCAAGTCCTCCTCACTTCCAGTAAGCAAAGTTGTTAATAAGTCTTCCTCCAATCCTCCTGTGTTCTTCTTCACCTAATCCAGCTTCTCAGATTATTTTCTCAGTAAACAGACTGAATAAGTGTGGTGAAAGGATGTAACACCGATGGACCCCTTTCCTGATTTTAAACTGTGCAATATCCCCTTGTTTTGTTTGACTAACTCCTGCTTGATTTATTTACAGGTTCCATGTGAGCACAATGAAATGTTCTGGAATTCTCACTCTTCACAAGGTTATCCATAATTTGTTATAATCCACACAGTCAAATGTCTTTGCATAGTCAATAAAAAGAAAAAAAATATCTTTCTGGTATTTTCTAGTTTCAGCCAAGAACCACCTGACATCAGCAATGACTTCCCTTGTTTTATGCCCTCTTTCTGAATATGGCATGAATTTCTGGCAGTTCCTTGCTGATACACTGCTGCAACCATTTTTGTATAATCTTCAGCATAATTGTACTTGTGTGTGATATTAATGATATTGTGCAATAATTTCCAAATTGGATTACCTTTCGTTGGAATGGACACAAACATGGATCTCGTTCAGTCATTTGGCCACATAGCTGCCTCCCAGATTTCTTGGTGTAGATAAGTGAGTGCTTTCAGCTCTGTGTCCTTTTGATGAAACATTTCAACTAGTATTCCGTCAATTCCTGGAGCCTCGTTCTCCCCAGTACCTTTAATGCACCTTGGACGTCTTCCTTTGGTACTAGCACATCTTCATCACACGTTACAGCTAGAAATGACTGAATGCCAGCCACCTCTTTCTGGTATAGTGACTGGGTATTCTCTCCACCTCTTTTTACATTTATTGTGCCACTCAATATCCACCCCACAAAATCCACCAATGACCCTTCAGTGTTTTCATCAGTTCTTGCAGCTTGATAAACATCATATGTGTTCTTCTGTTTTTGTTTTCTAGCTCCAGGACACTGCTTGTTTTATTATGATACTTTATTTTGTCTTATCAAGTTGCCAGTTGAAATCTTCTGTTCAGCTCTCTTCACCATTTCCTCCATTTGCTTCAGCTACTCTACACTCAAGAGCAAGTGTCAGAGTCTCTTCTGACATCCATTTTCGACTTTTATTTCTTTTCTCGCTTTTTAATGGCCATTTGCTTTCTTCACATGTGATGCCCTTGATGTCACCCTATAGCATCACTGGTCTTCAGTCATTAATATTGGATGCATCAGATCTAGTCTCAAGATTGTCTCTAAATTCTGGTGAGATATACTAACGGTCCTATACTTTGGCTTCTGTAGATTTGCTTTAATTTTCTTCAGCTTCATCATATGCAATTGATGATCTGTTCCAAAGTCAGCCTCTGGCCTTGTTCTGACTGATACTGAGCTTCTCCATCATCTCTTTCCACAGATGTGATAGATTTGATTTCCAAGTATTTCATTCAGCAACGTCCATGGGTGTAGCCACACTTTATGTTGTTAAAAATAATTTCCAAGGAATAGCTCATTGGTCTTGCAAATTTCTATCTACAACGTCATTTCTATCAACAAGGCCATATTTTCCAGTCACCATTCCTTATTCTTTGTTTCCAGCTTTCACATTCCACTCACCAATAATTATCAGTGCATCTCCATTGTGTGTTTGATAAATTTCAGACAGCAGAAGTTGGTTAAAACCTTTAGCTTCTTCAAATTTGGCCTTGGTGGTTTGTGCCTAAATTTAAATAATAGATGTGTTAACTGGTCATCCTTGTAGTTATGTGGATATTATCCTTTCACTGATAGCATTGTACTTCAGGATTGATATTTTTTTTTTCTTTTTTGACAATGAATATTACAGTGTTTCCTCTTCAATTTGTCATTCCTAGCACAGTAGACCATATAATTGTCTGATGGCCCAAACCAGTCCATTTCAGCTCAGTAATGCCTCGGGTGGAGACCTGGTGGTATAGTGAAGAGCTATGGCTGCTCACTAAAAAGTTGGCAGTTCAAATCCACCACTCCTTGGAAACCCATATGGGGCAGTTCTCCTCTGTCCTATAGGGTGACTGTGAGTTGGAATCAACTCGATGGCAATGGGTTTGGTTTTAATAACTAAGATATTGATCTTCAAGCATTCCATTTCATGTTTGACAATTCCCAATTTTTTTAGATTCATTCTTTGTACATTCCACATTCTAATTATTAATGAATGTTTGCAGTTCTTTCTTCTCATTTTTAGCCATGGCATATCAGTAATCATGGTTCCACGAGTTTGACTGCATCCATGTCTGTAAGGTTGACTCACTTTGAAGAGGTTTCTCTTCCTGGGTCATAATTTGAGTGTTTTCCAATCTGTAGAGCTCATCTTCCAGCACTATATCATGTAACATTCCACTGCTATTCATAAGATTTTCACTGTCTCATTTTTTCAGAAGTAGACTCCCAGGACCTTCTTCCTAATCTATCTTAGTCTGGACATTCAGCTGATGCCCGTCTACCATGGGTAACCCTGCTAGTATTTGAACTACCAATGGCACAGCGTCTAGCATCACAGCCAGACATACACCACCACAGTCTGACAAACTGACAGGTGAATTGTGGTCTGGGAAATTAGGTCGTTAATATTTAATATATTTGAGTGAGTATGAATTCTATAAATTGGGAGAAACTTCCTTCATATAAAGACAATTAAGAAATATGATTGAAAAATTATTGGATTTAACTTCTTAAAAGAAGGAAATAAAAAAATTCAAACCTAAAACCAATTTTACAGTAAAATCAAAAGGCAACCAATCCAAGAAAAATGTGTCTCAAATTTAACAATAAGAAACTAAGAATAAAAATTTCCAAAAACTCAATTAATTAAAACTGCAAAAGAAAATCAACGAATGACATAAACTTATTATTCATGAAGATGTCAGAAAAGGACAATTAGTTGACTGTACACAAGAAACCTGAGGTGGAAATGAGACAGAGTAGACAAAAACTAGAATTCTCGGACGAAAGCCAAAATTCTACCTGAGAGTAAGGTTCCCCCCCTTCGCTGTCCCATATGATGACCTTTCCTTAGAGTTGTTTCTCAGAAACACCTAGTCAGGTGATATTGAAGCAAGAGCAAATGCGGGCGAAGTGACTATGAGATGACTCTCCTCCGGTATCACGAGAGCCAGGAGTCGAATTGAGGGAAGCAGAGATGTCTGCATGCTCATCAGCTCGTAGTGAGTCTTGCCAGCCACCCAGAAGCCTCAGCAACAGAAACCATTTTGAATTTAGTATACAGCGCACCCCTCCGGAAGAGCTAAGGATCTGTACACGATTAAGACCAAATAAGGGAAAAACAGAAATTGGTGGGTCTGATTAGCTTAAAGACTAAGCTTCCACATCCCTGTAAGCGAAGTTCCGATGTGGAAAGTGCTCTGGGATTTTGTCTCACACAGTGTTACGCACCCATTGGCGGCCCACTGTGCATGCAATGCTTCTCCCCAGTAAAAGCATTTGATACTTAACTTGGTTTCGTGCTTCCTCTAGAAATTCTTTTCTGGAGGGTAGCAACAGCCTATGGTAACAGAAGAGAGGAGCACATGTTGTCACAGTATACAGACTGAGGCTAATATAACATAACATGTGTATAAAATTTTGCATGACAATGTCAGCTATACACTTTCACCTAAAGCATAATTAAAAAAACTATGAATACTTAATAATATGAAAAAGTTAACTTCACTACTACCAAGAAAAATAAATATTACAATTAAGCATAACTTTTACGGCTTAAGTATTGAGGTGCAAAGTAGCATAAAATGTATATGTGTGCGTGTGCATGTGTGTGTGTGTGTGAACATTCATGCATGTGTAGTCTCACTGAGAAAACTACTACTGAAGAAAAATACACAAAAATCTTAACAGTGTCCCTAAGAGGAAATCAGGTAATTTTAATTTCTTACTTATAAGAACATTCTATAGTGCCAAGCTTAAATAATGTAATCAAACAAAAGCATTTAATGAACTAAAAATATTTTTTATTTGAATTCAGATTGTAAGTCATTTTGCAAACTAAAAGATATTTTTGTGGAAAAACATTCAGACACGGATATACATTTTATGTGCATTCATATTGTAGTGCATAATGTTTATTTTAAGTGATTTACACTTCCAAAATACAGTAAATAACTATGTTTTGGTCATTATTAATTCCAGAAAAAAAATCCGTGATAAAAAATAAGCCCCTGAAAATATACCTGTAATTTAATTTATATTATTTCATTAGTTACAGCATTACTTTTTGATTGCACCTATACACCAAAGAAACAAAAATTGCTATGGAAATAGATCCTTCATATACTTGAGAAATTGAAGGTAGTTTCAAGCCAACTAAGAAGACTCGGTCGCACAATGCTTAAAGCAATCATTGCTAACCAAGAGGTATGTGTTTCAAAATCACCAGCAGCTCTCTGCGAGAAAGATGTGGCAGTCTGCTTCCACAAATATGTGCAGTCTTGGAAAGTCTACGGAGTCACTGCGAGTTACAATCAACTTGATAGTGGGCTTGATTTTTTTGGTTTATAAGCCAATTATAGTTGACTGGCTTTTTCACATAATAGTAACAAATAATATGCATCATATTTTTATTTTTAAAATATGCAATGGCATTGTAATAATATACATGTTTAGCCTTTAGAATTGGGCAAGTTGAAATTAATTACTTCTAAACTGGATATTTTCTCCACTTGTCTCTAAGTTTGTCATGTTATGGGGGCTTGTCTGTAGCTGTGATGCTGGAAACTATGCCACTGGTATTCAGATACCAGCAGGGTCACCCACATGGACAAGTTTCAGCTGAGCTTTCAGACTAAAACACACTAGGAAGAGGGACCTGGCCATCTACTTCTGAAAGGTATTAGCCAGTGAAAACCTTATGAATACCAGGGGAACACTGTCAGATATAGTGCTGGAAAATGAGCCCCCAGATTGGAAGGCACTCAGAAGCTAACTAGGGAAGAGCTGCCTCCTCAAAGTAGAGTTAACCTTAATGAGCCAGGTGGAGTCAAGCTTTCTGGACCTTCATTTGCTGCTGAGGCAAGACATACAATGAGAAGAGACAGCTGCAAATATCCATTAATTATCAGAATGTGGAATGTACAAAGTATGAATCTAGGAGAATTGGAGATCATCAGAAATTAAATGGAACACAAACTTTGATATCCTATGCATTAGTGAACTGAAATGGACTGGTGTTAATCATTTTGAATGGCATAATTATATGATATACCATGCCAGGAATGAAAACACGAAGAGGAATAGCATTTGCATTTGTCTCAGAACATTTCAAGATCCATCCTGAAGTGCAATGCTGTCAGTGATAGAATAATATCCATATGCCTACAAGGAAGGCCGGTTAATATGACTGTTCTTCATTTTAAACACCAATCACTAAGGCCAAAGATGATGAAATTGAAGATTTCTACCAGCTTCTGCAGTCCAAAACTGATCAAATATGCAATCAGGATGCATTGATAGTTACTTAAATGCAAAAGTTATGAACAAAGAAGTAGGATTGGTACTCGGAAAATATGGCCTCAGTGATAAAAATGATGCTGGAGAGCACATGGTAGAATTTTGCAAGACCAAAGACTTCTTCATTGCAAATACTTTTTTTCATCGTATGAACAGCAACTATTCACAGGCCTCACCAGATGGAATACACAGGAATCAAATTGACTACATCTGTGGAAAGAGAGGATGGAAAAGTTCATTATCATCAGTCAGAACAAAGAGAGGACAGAAAAGCATATCATCAGTAGCAGAACAGTTCAAATTAAAACTGAAGAAAATCAGAACAAGTCCATAAAAGTGCTGGTGTGACTTTGAGTATATCCCACCTGAGTTTAGAGACCATCTCAAGAACGGATTTGATGTGTTGAACACTAATGAGCAAGACCAGACGATTTGCAGAATGACATCAAAGAAATCATACATGAACAAAGAGGTCATCGAAGACAAAAAAGAAAGTGAAGACCAAACTGGATGTCCAAAGAGCCTAAGAAACTTGCTCTTGAACACGGAGTGGATAAAGCAAAAGGAAGAAGTTATGAGGTAAGAAACTGAACAGAAAATTTCTAAGGACGACTCGAGAAAGAAAGTCAAGTATTACAATGACATATGCAGACAGCTGGAGATAGAAATACAAAAGGGAAAAATGTGCTCCGCGTTTCTCAAGCTGAAAGAACTGAAGAAAAAAATTATGCCTCCAGTTACAATAGTAAAGGATTTTATAGGCAAAGCATTAAACAACTCAAAAAGCATCAAAAGAAGATGGAAGGAATACAGAAAGTCATGATACAAGAAAGAACTGGTCATCGTTCAACCACAACAAGGGTATCACATGGTCCAGGACCAACAGTACTAAAGGGAAGAAGTTGAAGTTGCATTGTAGGCACTGGCAAAAAACAAGGCTCCAGGAAGTGATAAAATATCAACTTAGATGGTTCAACAGAGTGCTGAAAGTGCTTATCTGTCTATGTTAAAAAATTTGGAAGACTGCTGCCTGACCAACCAACTGGAAAAGATCCATTTTTACACCTATTCCAAAGAAAAATGATTCAACCAAACGCAGAAATTATTAAACAATATCATTAACATCACATGCAAGTAAAATGTTGCTAAAGATCATTCAAATGCAACTGCAACAATACACTGACTTGGAACTGCTAGAATTTCAAACCAGATTCAGAAGAGGATGTGGAACCAGGGCTATTATTGCTGATGTCAGATGGATCTTGGCTGAAAGCAGGGAATACCAGAAAGATGTTTACTTCTGTTTCACTAATTTCGCAAAGGCATTCAACTATGTGAACCATTAGAAATTATGGATACAATTGTGGAGAATGGAAATTCCAAAACACTTCATTGTATTTATGAGGAATCTATACATAAATCAAGAGGCAGCTGTGTAAACAGAACAAGGGGATATTATGTGACTTAAAGTCAGGAAAGGTGTGCATTAGGGTTGTATCCTTTCACCATCACTTAATCTGCATGCCGAACAGATTACCTGAGAAGTTGAGCTATACGAAGAAGAATGAGGAATCAGGATTGGAGGAAGACTAACAATTTGCATAATGCAAATAACACATTCTTGCTTGCTGAAAATGAAGAGGGTCTGAAACACTTATTAATGAAGATCAAAGACCACAGCCTTCAGTATGGGTTGTAAATCAACATCAAGAAAGCAAAAATCTTCACAACGGAACTAGTAGGCAACATCATGATAGAGAAAAGATTGAGGTTATCAAGGATTTCATCTTGGTTCCACAATTAATGTCCACAGAAGCAGCAGTCCAGAAATTAAAAGATGCATTGTATTGGAAAAATCTCCTTCAAAAGACCTCTTTAAAATGTTGAAAAATAAAGATGTCACCTTGAAAACTAAGGGGTGCCTGACCCAACCTGTGATATTTTCAATTGCATCATAAGCATGTGAAAGTTGAACAGTGAGTGAGGAAGACAGGAGAAGAATTGAGACTTTTGAATTGTGGTGTTGAGTAAGAATACTGAACATACCATGCACTGCTGAAAGAACAAATAAATCTACCTTGGAAGAGGTACAGCCAGAGTGCTCCTTGAAGGCAGAGATGGCAAGACTGCATCTTCTGTATTTTGGACATGATGTCTGGAGTCCCTGAAGAAGAACATCATGCTAGGTAGTGTGTAAGTTCAGCAAAAAAGAGGAAGACCCTCAAGAGGATGGACTAACACAGTGGGTGCAACAATGGGCTTAAGCATAAAAGTGATTGTGGTCACAGAGCAGGACCGGGCAGTGTTTCGTTCTGTCATTCATATGGTCACTATGAGTTGGAACCTATTTGAGGGCACCTAATAACATAACAAATTGGCTACTTAAATAAGCGTTTATACTTAATTTAATGAATGTATAAAGATGGACACAGTCAACATATATTTGAGAGATGAACATCTAGAAAGAATTGGCTACAGTCAGTAAGGAAAAGATAAGCAATAAGGTTGATTCCCATGTTTATTGTGTGTCTAAACAGGTGGCGGGGGATGTTCACTGAGGACAGCACACGGGAAAGGAATGAGAGTTCCCTTTGGAATTGTTGAGTTTGAGGTGTCAGTTAAGGTCACCAGTTATAAGTATCAAATAGACGGTTGGATATATGACTCTAGTACCCAAAGAACAGATTTGCGTGCACAGATGAATCTGAGATTCCATCTTAAAATTAGCAATTGAAACCGTTTGTGGCAGTAAGTTTTTTTCAAAATTAGAGCATAGAGTACAAAATAGAAGAAGCCTATGACAAAGTTTGAGGGAGAACAACTTTTCATATTCAGGTGTCTTAGTTATCTAGTGCTGCTATACCAGCAATACCACAAAAGGTGACTTTAATGACCAGAATTGATTCTGTCACAGTTTATGAAGCTAAAAGTCTGAATTCTGAGTGGCAGCTCTGGGTAAAGGCTCTCTCTCGGTGTACTCTAGGAGAAGATCCTTGTCGCTTTCTAGCTTTTTACTCTAATGTCCCTTGGTGATCACATAGCAGGTCTCTTCCTTTCCATTTGTACTTTCTTCCTTGCTTAATGAGCTCTTTTACATCTCAAAACAGATTGATTTAAAACATGCCCTGTGCTAATATTGCTTCATTAGCATAACAAAGAAAAACCATTACCAAATTGGATTATAACCACAAGTATAAAATTTAGGATTTATAGCATATATTTTGGGGGGACCCAACTTAATCCCTAATGAGAGGTAAGAAAATTTTAGAAAAGGGCCTGAAAAGAAATCCTCCGGAAGAAAACCAGGCGTGTATGGTATCACAGAAACCAAAGACGAGTTTTCTAAGCTGGAGAATGCCCACTAGTACAGAACGCAACTGAGTGATCAAGTAAGCTGAAGGCTTAAAGTACCCATTAAGTTTCGAGACTGAGAGAAATGGGGTAAGAGCTCTTTGAGGGAGAACTGTTAGGAGAAATAACCACGTTGGAGAGAAATTTAAAGAGTGACAGCACTTGTAGACAACTCTTTCAAGAAGTCTGCCTATGATGGTATTAAGACTAAGTGGAGCTTACTGAAAGGAGAAGTAAGGTATTTGTTAAACATAATAAATATGGAAACAGAATAGTTTCTCAAAACAAGGGAACATACCTGCTGTAAGAAAGAACCTCTGAAGTACAGAGGCTACCAGAAACAGACAAATTATAGACAACAACTTTGTTATAGATTCTAAAAGTGCTGAAGTCCTTAACGCATGCATATTTTAAATAAATACACTTTGAAAATTTGTATACAGTTCTTTCATGTTGATAAATTGTAATACAGTGAGTCAAATAAATATCC
Organism: Heterohyrax brucei; assembly: GCA_028571685.1. Classification (NCBI taxonomy): domain Eukaryota; kingdom Metazoa; phylum Chordata; class Mammalia; order Hyracoidea; family Procaviidae; genus Heterohyrax; species Heterohyrax brucei. The sequence continues at coordinate 97,184,299 of CM053146.1, forward strand.
AATTAATATTTTGAAAATTTAATTAAGGTACTTAGTAAGTCTCACTTAAAGAAGTTATAGATTGAGCCCATAAATATCAATAAACTTTAATTTGACTCACTTTGGGTACAGAAAGTTTTCACACTAAAAGATTTTTTTTAAAAAATACAAGTGTCACCCCAGAGATCTTTATATTGCTTCGGGACAGAAATTTAAAAGGTTAAGTCTGCTGCTGGTTTCTGAATCAGAACATTAGTTCTATAGTCTTAACTACATCCTAGCGGGAAATAGAAGATAAGTTTTTCTCCTTTCGCCTCACAAGTTATTTCAGCAATTCACTGCAATTGCTTAAGAACAAACTGTAAAATTGTGAGACTTGTTTTCATTTTCTCAATTTTAGTCTCTTATACTTTAAATCAAATAATTTTATTCCTGGCATCTCTTCCCTCCACAACTTTTATTATAAGATTTTATTAAATTTTCACGTAAATTAATCACAGATAAATTCCTACAGAGTTAGAATTACTCCAAAAGTATCTCAGCTGTACCATACAATCTAGCTGTAAACCACATTCTCAAGAAACTAAGTTTGGAAATTATGACTCACTGTATGAGTCAAGTCATTTCTCTTCATCAAGACTGAAATTTGTGAACCTTAGTTTGTACTACTGAAAAATTCACTTTAGTTTTTTTCTGTGGACAATAAAGCCTCTTAGTCGTTTTTTTTGTTTTTGTTTGTTTTTTTTTTTAAGAGCTTACTGTTTGCCAAATTATTTTGTTCAAAACTTTGGATTATCTTAAATGTAATAATTTAGCATCTTTGATTTATCTTCTATATAAATCTATCTGAACATACTTGTCTCTGTTAAAAAAAAAAGAAAAAGAAAGGAAAATCTTACACGGTGGAATCCATTCACCAATCCATTACGCAATTAAATGCGTAACTATAGCTAGCACTCCAAAAGGAAATCACTTTAATTAATGGATTACTTTGTGACTCATGAAGACTCTTTTCTACATTTCTTTGGAGAGAAAAATATAGGCTACTCCACCGTAGAAACTCCATTAAGAGATACGACATAGGACAACCTGAAGTGTAATGTGATGTAATTGGCTATATGTGTTGGTAAGGGCCACACAAATTTTTTGAGAGACTACAGTTTAAACTTAACAAAATTATCTAGTGATTTACTTTTTACATTAAAAAAAACTACTTATGGAAGTTGTTCATAATTAATATTTAAGTTAACAGTAATTTAAGATCTAAATTGAAACCAGATGGCATTGTGTCTACCCCTTACACTTTGATGTTGTCCATTCTGCTCCATGCTGAAGAGCATCTTGCAAAGCCTGAGAGCTTTCCATTATCACATCTGCTTGTACTGCACAGAAGTCAGATCAGAAAAACTTGGAAGTTGTTGCTTCTAGAGAGTAATTCTCAACCAGTTGTTGATAGAAATTAGAAAACCCACTGCTGTTGAGTCGATTCCAACTCATAGTGACCCTATAGGACAGAACAGAACTGCTCCATAGTTCCCAAGGAACACTTGGTGGATTCAAACTACCAACCTTTTGGTTAGCAGTCATAGTAACTCAACCAGTAGGCACTAGGGGTTTCCTTGATGTAAATTAGTGGGTAAATATTCTCGTAAACTCCACAGGATAATACTGAGCTGTTCTACTCTGTGTCCAAGAATTACCCATCTGGAGTAATTTTCTTGACAATGCATCTTGTTGTCTTTCTTCTCCTCCTTGTCTCTTTTGCCTACCAGTGTTTTCAGGGGTCATTTCAGTTGTACATGAGGTTGCTATGGGTCAGAGCTGACTCAATAGCACCTAGCAATTCTAAACCTTTTCTCCTGTCTGCTACTGGGGCACCATAAAGTAAGACAGAGGTGATTTAAGTTTTGTGTGTATATGTCTGTGTGAAGTAAACAAAAAGTCCAAATACAGGGTATCAGCTCCAGGGAAGTCTTTCTCTGTTGGCTCTAGAGAAAGTTCTTTGTTGTCAATCCTTCACACCAGACTGGGAGCTTCTAAGGCATGTAGACCCTGAGTCCAAAGCATACATTCTGCTCCCAGTAATAGGGTTAATCCAAAAAACCAAATCCACTGCTGTTGAAGCTATTCTGACTCATAGAAACCCTATAGGGCAGAGTAGAACTGCCCCATACAGTTTCTAAGGAGCACCTGGAGGATTTGAATTGTTGGCCTTTTGGTTAGCAGACATAGGACTTAACCACTAAGCCACCAGAGTTTCTGATAGGGTTAACAGCTGTGGAAAAATCCTTAGCTAGCTTCTTTGTCAATACTAAAACCCCTTTCTCCCTCAGGAATGCTGGCAAATAAAGAAAATTGCAACCTCCTGTCGTGGATTGAATTGTGTTCCCCAAAAATTCTGTAGCAATTTGACTGGGCCATAATTCCTGGTATTGTGTGATGTTTCAGCATGTTAGAATTCTTGCCTCTATGATGTTATTGAGGATGGACAGGTGGCAGTTGTGTTGGTAGAGCAAATTTCTATGTGTAAATTTGTATTGTGTCTTGAGGTGGTCTCTTAAAACATACAGGAAAGGAACTAGCAGAGACATTTGGGAGACCTCTTACCACCAAAAAGTAGTGCCAGGAGCTGAGTGCGTCCTTTGAAAAGGACTGGGTTCCCTGTGCCTCAGAAACTTCCAGTACAGGGTAATATTGATGCCAAGGACCTTCCTCCAGTGCCAGCACAGAAAGCCTTTCCCAGGAGCTGACACCCTGAATTTGGACTTTCAGCTTACTCAACCATGACAAATAAAATTCTTCTTTTTAAAGCTGTCCACTTGTGGTATTTCTGATAAAGCAGCACTGAATAACTAAAATACCTCCTGTCTGATTGGTACTCACAAACATTTTGAGTCTGTTTTTCTTGGTTATTCTTGACCAATAACCGGACAGAGCAATGCCAACTTGCAACCCACTGCTCAGATAAGCAACCAGCCTGAAGATGTCAAGGACAATTCATCTTAAAACAAAGGAACTGTTTCTGCAGCAACCTTCTTAATACCTGCATGTCTGCACCTGCACCTACCTCCCCTTTCCCTTGCCTAAGCCCTTCTATAAAACTTGCCAGATTGAACCTAGATGTTAAAATGGTTCTTAGGGTGCTAATCCACAATCTTCTCAGGTTACTACCAATCTTAAAAATTTTATTTATGTCTCTGTACATTGGCTTAGCAGTGACAAGCCGCAGGAGTCTACAACTGGGTTTTTCTGGTAACACTGGCACTGCTTCTTTTCTAATAGTATGAAGTCCCCAATTCTCTGCTTGCTTCCCTCCCAAGAGATTATCTTAAAGCACGATATAATCTTATTGATTGAGACCTGCCTCACTAACACAGGCAACCCTGGTGGCGTAGTTGTTAAGTGCTATGGCTGCTAACTAAAATGTTAGAAGCTCAAATCTGCCAGGCTCTCCTTGGAAACTCTATGGACAGTTCTACTCTGTGCTATATGGTCAGCATGAGTCAAAATCAACTTGATAAACCAAACCCACTGTCATTGAGTAGATTCTGACTCATAGCTACCCAATAGGTCAGAGTAGAACTGCCCCATAGAGTTTCCAATGAACACCGGGCAGATCTGAATTGCTTGGAAGATTTGAAGTGCTGATCTTTTGATTAGCAGCCATAGCACTTAATCACTATAGGGCTTTCACTGGCTTGATGGCAGTGACGTTTTGACCGACACAACCCCACCCGTCCTCCCTCATTAACATCATAGAGGCAGGCTTTACAACCCATAGGAACATCACACAATACCTGGAACGATAGCCTAGTCAAATTTCTACTCACAGTCTTGGGGGGACACAATTCAATCCATGACAGCTGTTCTTTCTATACTTGGAATAGGAATGGCCATGACATGTTTACCTTAATCAACTCTACTTTATTGCTTGCAGAAAAAAGCTAATAGTGCTTTTTAGTGATTTGAGAGACTTTGTCATATCCCTAAATAACCTGTGATTAACCTTGGAATTCATCAGTAGCATATTTATTTTTCACTTGAAATTCATTTTTTAAAAGCAGAACATAGTATACACATAGAGACACATTAGAAAATTTCAAAGCAAAAGCCAAATATATCTTTAATATATACTGGGCAGTTCAAAAGTCTTCCAAGAAAAGAGTCAAGCCATGCATTGGAATTCTATTATCATTTCTACACAGACATTCTTAAAAGAATGACATTCATACATGTCATCTCATCTCCCACATACTCCATCATGCATGGCATGAGATTCCAGTTTATGCTTTAAGAAAGACTTTACTCCTTAAAGTTACCCATTCTATCTTGAAGGGTTATGCCTGCTTGTGTCACCTAGCAATCCTGTGCAGCTGAGAGTAATCTTTCCAATATCATGAAGGAAATATCAACTTCCCCAAACAGAGCAAATTTTCAGGCTTCCTACCAAAACTTGGTGCATTTTCCTCATCCTAGCTTTACAAGTGGAACAGTATTTTGAAGCCCTTCCTTATGCTAAGGATACAATACCAGCTCCTCTTCTCATGTGGATCTGACGATATGGTTATTACTCTCATACAGGTGTTAAATTCTTTACTCATACAGTTTATATCAAGCCCAAAATCCCTGCAGGCTTTGTTCGGTGGGCTTCCGTTTAAAATTTTGCCATTTATTTGTGGTATTTTAAGATTATTTTTCTCCTTCACTAAAAACATTGTGTTTCAAAATATTTCATGTATCTTATCTAATATTTTTTGGAGAGATGTTATCTGCATTAGTGTAGTATACCCTGTTCTGCTAAGTCTCACAGTATAAACATAAGGAATTTCTCCATGGACATATTTTGAAGCAAATATCAAAGTGAATGTCGTACAGATGATCAAATTTATAAAGATACTGGTGAACAGCAGTCTAACTCAAATCACCAGAAGACAGTCATGGTCCCTCAATCAATTCCCAGAATTGAGCGAGTTTAAGGACCCACAACCCCTTGAATGAAGGGGAGGCCAGATCCCTTTGAGGAAGAATTCTGATACCCTGCCAAAAATTTATACTGTTAATCTTTCTCCTGCCCTTCCCCAAAGGGATCTATGGCCTTTTACGAGAGTGACTGTTCACTGGAGAAAAAGAAATAATCAGACTTTTCAGGGACTACTGAATACTGGCTATGAACTGACACTAATTCCAGGAGACCCAAAACGTCACTGTGGCCCACCAGTCAGAGTGGGGGCATATGGAGGTCAGGTTATTGATGGAGTCTTGGCTCATGTTAGTCTCACAGTGGGTCCAGTGAATCCCCGAATCCATCCTGTAGTGATTTCCCCAGTTCCAGAATGCATAATTGGAATAGATATACTCAGCAATTGGCAGAACTCTCACATTGGATCCCTGACAAGTGGAGTGAGGGCTATTATGGTGGGAAGAGCCAAATGGAAGCCACTAGAACTGCCACTGCCTAGGAAAATAGCGAACTAAAAGCAATACTGCATTCCTGGAGGGATTGCTGAAATTACTGTTACCATTAAGGACTTGAAGGACGCAGGGGTGGTGATTCCCACCACATCCCCATTCAACTCACCTATTTGGCCTGTGCAAAAAACAGCTGGATCTTGGAGAATGACAGTAGATTATCGCAAACTTAACGAGGTGGTAACCCCCATTGCAGCTGCTGTTCCAGGTGTAGTTTCATTGCTTGAGCAAATTAATACATCTCCTGGCACTTGGTATGCAGCTATTGATCTGGCTAATGCGTTCTTCTCCATACCTGTTTCCAAGGACCACCAGAAGCAGTTTGCATTCACCTGGCAAGGCCAACAATACACTTTCACTTGCCTGCCTCAGTGCTATATTAACTCTCCAACCCTGTGTCATAATTTAGTCTGCAGGGACTCTGATTGCTTCTCTCTTTTACAAGATGTGACACTGGTCCATTATATAGATGACATTATGCTGATTGGACCTAATAAGGAAGAAATATCAGTGACTCTGGACTTATTAGTTAAACATTTGTGTGCTAGAGGGTGGGAAATTAATTCCACAAAAATTCAGGCACCTTCCAACTCAGTGAAATTCCTAGGGGTCCGGTGGTGTGGGGCATGTCACGATATTCCTTCTAAAGTGAAGGATAAGTTATTGCACCTGGTTGCTCCAACAACTAAAAGGCACAGCACCTAATGGGTCTATTTGGATTTTGGAGGAAACATATTCCTCATCTGAGTGTGCTACTTCGGCCTATTTATCATGTGACTCGAAAGACTGCTACTTTTGAGTGGGGCCCAGAACAGGAGAAGGCTCTGCAACAGGTTCAGGCTGCTGTGCAGTCTGCTCTGCGACTTGGGCCACACAATCCAGCTGATCCAATGATGCTTGAGGTTTCAGTGGCAGATAGAGATGCTGTTTGGAGTCTTTGGCAGGCCCCTATTGGTGAATCACAGTGCAGACCTTTAGGATTTTGGAGCAAAGCTTTGCCATCCTCTGCAGATAACTACTCTCCTTTTGCAAAACAACTTTTGGCTTGTTACTGGGCATTAGTAGAGACTGAATGCTTAACCACGCATCATCATGCGTCCTGAGCTGCCTATCATGAACTGGGTATTGTCTGATCCACAGAGTCATAAAGTTGAACAAGCACAGGAGCACTCCATCATTAAATGAAAGTGGTACATACGAGATCAGGCCCGTGCAGGACCTGAAGACACAAGTAAATTGCAGGAGGAAGTGGCCCAAATGCCCATGGTCTCCACTCCTGTAACATTACCTCCCATCTCCCAGTTTGCACCTATGGCCTCATGGGGAATTCCTTATGACCAGCTGACCAAGGCAGAGAAAACTCATGCTTGGTTTACAGATGGTTCTGCACGATATGCTGGCACTACTCGAAAGTGGACAGCAGCAGCACTACAGCCCCTTTCTGGGACCTCTCTCAAGGACAGTGGTGAAAGCAAATCCTCCCAGTGGGCAGAACTTCAAGCAGTGCATAGGGTTGTTCACTTTGCTTGGAAGGAGAGATGGCCAGATGTGCAGCTGTATACTGATTCATGGGCTGTGGCCAATGGCTTGGCCAGTTGGTCAGGGACTTGGAAGGAACACGACTGGAAGATTGGAGACAAGGATTTATGGGGGAGAGGTATGTGGATAGACCTCTCTGAATGGGCCAAAGAAGTGAAAATATTTGTGTCTCACGTGAATGCTCATCAAAGAGTGACCTCAGCAGAGGATGAGTTTAACAATCAAGTGGGTAGGATGACCTGTTCTGTGGGAACCAATCATCCTTTTTCTCTGACTACCTCTGTCATTGCTCAGTGGGCCCATGAACAAAGTGGTCATGGCGGCAGGGACAGTGGTTATGCATGGGCCCAGCAACATGGACTCTCACTCACCAAGGCTGACTTGGCTACCACCACTGCTGAGTGCCCAATCTGCCAGCAGCAGAGACCAACACTAAGTCTTCGATATGGCACTGTTCCTCGAGGTGATCAGCCGGCAACCTGGTGGCAAGTTGATTACACTGGACCACTTCCATCATGGAAAGGAAAGTGTTTTGTCCTTACTGGGATAGATACTTACTCTGGATATGGATTTGCATACCTGGCACGACATGCTTCTGCCAAAACTACCATCCATGGACTTACAGAATGCCTCATCCACCGTCATGGAATCCCACACAGCATTGCCTCTGATCAAAGGACTCACTTCACAGCAAATGAAGTGCAGCAGTGGGCCCATGCTCATGGAATTCGCTGGTCTTACCATGTTCCCCATCATCCTGAAGCAGCTGGCTTGATAGAATGATGGAATGGTCTCCTGAAGACACAATTATGCTGCCAGCTAGGTGGCACTACCTTGCAGGGTTGGGGCAGTGTTCTCCACGAGGCTGTGTGTACTCTAAACCAGCGTCCAATATACAGTGTTGTTTCTCCTATCGCCAGGATTCATGGGTCCAGGAATCAAGGGGTGGAAATGGGAGTGGTACCACTCACTGTTACCCCTAGTGACCCACTTGCAAGAATTTTGCTTCCTGTCCCCATGACCTTATGCTCTGAAGGGTTAAATGTCTTAGTTCCAAAGGGAGGAATGCTGCCACCTGGAGACACATCAATGATTCCAATGAACTGGAAGCTAAAATTGCCACCAGGGCATTTTGGGCTCCTGGTACCTCTGGATCAACAGACAAAGAAGGGAGTTAGAATACTGGCCGGTGTGATTGATCCTGACTATGAAGATGAAATAGGATTGACATTACATAACAGAAGTAAAGAAGATTATGTTTGGAATGCAGGAGATCCCTTAGGACACCTCCTAGTACTACCATGTCCAGCGATTAAGGTCAATGAAAAACTACAGCAACCCAACTCCAAAATGAGTGATAATAGCCCAGACCCTTCAGGAATGGTTTGGGGTCACCTCACCAAGCAAGGAACCATGACCAGCTGAGGTGCTTACTGAGGGCAAAGGTAATACAGAATGGGCTGTAGAAGAAGGTAGTTCTAAATATCAGTTATGGCCACGTGACCAGTTGCAGAAATGAAGACTGTAATTGCTATGAGTATTCCTGCTTTGTATGTGTGTATTAGATATTTTGTTTACTTATGAAACATCAGATGTAAATGTGCTAATGTATTTTCAGTTGTACATGTGTTAGTTATCTCATGTTAGACATAAGTATGACTTTGTAACTGTACTCCTTCAGAGACTGTGGAAGATAAGGTGAGATGTGTGCAGATGCCAAGTTGACAAGGGGTGGACTGTGGTGGTCAGGATTATGTCAACTTGGCTACTCCATATTTGACTGCTGTATTAAGTGGCAGAGCGGGGTTTGTGGTGGCTCCCCTCTCTTGGCTCTCATCTCCCAACCTTCACTACGGCTGCTGGTCTGCTCATATAGCCAGGAGCTCCTGCTCTCTTCTTCCGGCATCTGGTTCTGGGACTTGAACTAGCAGCTCTTGTATTCATCAGTCCTTACAGTTGGCACTTGAGAGTCCTGCTCCCTTACCTGCCTATCCTGGGTTTGCCAGCCTCTGTCACTTCGTCTCGTCACCAGCTTGAGATCCACTGACCTACACAACTGGTGATCTAGAACTCTGGTCTCTGACCTGCTGACTTTGGGTTCCTCAGCTTCCGTGGCCACGTGAGGCTTGTGCCAGAACTTGGGATATTCAGCTTCTGTGATTATGTGAGCTGTTTCCTATATCTGTATCTATCTATCTATATTATAAATCTTTCCTTGTACCTACACGTGTTACTGGTTTTGCTTCCCTAGAAAACCCAGCCTAAGACACTTACTTAATATTTTTTGGAGAGATGTTATCTGCATTAGTGTAGTATATCCTGTTCTGCTAAGTCTCACAATATAAACATAAGGAATTTCTCCATGGACATATTTTGAAGCAAATATCAAAGCATACGAGACATGATCTCAAGTTTGTGTCAAGTAGCACTTTTAAGAGAAATAACTGCTTTTGTGATCAGAAGAATGAGAATTAATTCATAAATCATATTAGCATATAATGTATCCTTGCTCTTCAAATTATGCTCAATGGTTTAATACTTGATGGAAAGTTAGAGGGCCCAACTAAAGAAAAAAATAAGACAGTACATGTAACTGTAAGAAAAAGAGGTACAAGATCATAAAAATTAAGGCAAGTAAAGACAAAACAAGACAGGAGCCTTAGGGAAGATGTTATAGTAACTCAAGTGAGACATAACTGTGACTAGAATGATTAATTTAGCACAGGAGGGATGGAAAGGAAATATGGCACCCAAGAGATGTTGTGCAGGAGGAAGTTAGAACACTATATTGCAAAGCACTGGATTTGTGGAGCAAAGATGTGGGAAGAAGCACCTTATGGTACTGAATTTGTAAAACTGGTGTGCAATGGGTATGCATTTCAGAACCAACAAACTTATAATAGCTCAAGAAGTGCAAGTGTGCAAAAATACAACTTCTTTTATTTTCCTTAACTTAATTTGACTTTTGTTATTCTCAGGCCCCAAGCGGCCAAAGCCAAAAACTTAATCCAGTCACTTTCCTGTAAACTCAATCCAACTAAATGATTTTAAGTGACCTCAGTTGAAGTGTAATTAGACTATCTTTGTCCCCATTTCTCCTTCCCTGGGACTGATGCTAACCTCTAGGAATGCATAGACAGCTCATCTTGTAACAGCTCTCAGATGTTCTTGACCTCTGCCACCACTGTATTCACAGCCCTCTCTGAAAGGCCTAATTCTTGGCATTGCCTATGTGTCAGCTTCACTGATCCCTCTGTCTCCTCACATTGTTTGAAATTTCTGGCCTGCCAAGACCCACCCTTTTCATGAATACAAGAAAAACTTGACTCTTTTCTTGCATCCCGCAGAGGACTGTGGGAAGTTGAAGGCTGAGTGTAATATCTGCTCTTTCCCTGCCTCTTCCCTTCCATTTCCATGTGGTTGCCAACCACCAGAATCTCCAACGTGACAGGAATGCTTGGGACCTCTTTGTTCTCATCTCTCTACACATGGTGGAAATGTAAGTCAGGTGCAGCACCCATTTTTCTTTATCTTTAAAATCTCCTTTTTCCCAGCCTGGTCATTGCTGTGACCATTGGAGAGCACTGCAAGACAGACATGTAGGGCAGAGCTTGAGTGGCTTTGCCACTCAAAGCACCACTTTCATGTGTGAATTTGCAGCATAAGAGAAATTGGTGTCTTTGTTTGCTTTCTGGTTCTGATAACATCATCTTCCCTCCACCAGGGCAAATGGTTCAGTAGCTCATTCTCTGAATGGGGTTAGAAGTTTGGGCAAGCAAGTACATCAGTGACTGTCACTAATGTTTATCACGAAAGCTCTCAGAGAATGAATGAAGAAAATCCATTTAAGAGATGTACCAAGTATACGGCACTTTTGAAAGGTATGTCCTTAATTGACCTTCCACAGTTTATAAAGACATCTTTTAAGGCATTACGTCATGCATAGACCCTGTTAAAATGCAGACCTTTCTGAGAGGGAACACTGATTCATATTTATCCATAATACTGCAAAAATAAAAAGTTATGATTATAAGGAAAATATATACATCTTTCTAGATGGGAAATCGTGTCAAGAAGCATCAAAGACTGACCAAAAATGGGTTTCCAGAAAGAATACCTCTACAACATAGATGGCACTGTGCGTTTGTGTGTGTGTGCATGCACACGTGTATGTTAGTGGAAAAGTAGGCCAAGACTGAACACTAAGTGAAATTTATTGAATTCTTACTGAGGACCCGTCTCAGTGCTGAGTGGTATTGTTTGGTGCCATCAGATCAGTTCTGACTCATAGCCATTCTATGCACAACAGAACAAACTACTACGTCGTCCTTCACTGTCCTCACAATCGTTCATTATGCTTAAGCTCCTTGTTGCAACCGCTGTGTCAAGCCTTCTCATTGAGGGTCTCCTCTTTGTCCCTGACATTCTACCTTACCAAGCATGATGTCCTTCTCCAAGGACTGATTCCCCACTAACAACATTCACAAAGTCCATGAGACATCATCTTACAACCCTTGGTTCTGTGGCACATTTTGGTTGTACTTCTTGCAAGACAGATTTGTTCGTTTTTTGGCCTTCCATGGTTCTGACTGGACAGCACTTGGCTGGCTGGTACAGTCAATATTCTTCTAGCCACTGCCATTGAGTCAATAGAGTCAAGTCAATAGAGTCAATAGAGTCAAGGTCAAGTCAATAGAGACCATATGGGTCAGAGTAGAACTACCCCATAGAGTTTTCAAGAAGTGCCTGGTGGATTGGAACTGCTGACCTTTTGGTTAGCGAACATAGTTTTTAACCACTGTGTCCCCAGGGATTCCACTGATATTCTTCTATAACACTACAATTCAAAGGCTTCAATTTCTTCCTCAGTCTTCTGTATTTGTCATACAGATTTCACATGCATAGGAGGCAATTGAAACTACATGGCTTGGGTCAAGAATGCCTTAGTCTTCAAGGTGACATCTTCTTTTTTGGTTTTCCATCTACAGGTCTTTGCACATGTCATTATAGTATTTTACTTTGTCTTCTTGAGCCACCCTTTGAAATCTTCTATTCAATTTGTTTACTTCATTGTTTAGTCCTTTAGTTTATCTACCTGACATCCAAGAGCAAGTTTCAGAGTCTCTTTTGACATTCATTTTAGTCTCTCCTTTCTTTCCTGTCTTTTTAATGATGTTTCTTCATGTATGATGTCCTTGATGTCATTTCACAACTCCTCTGGTTTGGGGTCATTATGTGTTCATAATTTTAAACACATTTTATAAATTATCTCATTTAAATTCTCACAGTAGCCTATGAGACAGAAACTACAATTGCTTCCATTTTAGCCTTGGACAGATCAGGCAAACTGACTAAGGTCATACAACAATGTACATAGCATGTAGTGGACTTGAAATTCAAAGCCTGCTCTGTGATTCCAAACTCCATACCTGAGGGGATATAATCTTTATGCATAGCTCACTGTTTTGCCAGAAGAAGTCTTGAATTTAGTAGTCAATACCTGTTACTTCAAAAGTCTCATATTATAAGAGATAGAAGACTAAATAATAGTTTAGTCACATATAAGGAGTCCTTAAGTTCTTATAACCATCATTTAAAACACTGAGACTATTGGAGAAAACCAAACCAAATCCACTGCCATCAAGTTGTTTCTGACTCATAGCAACGCTATAGGACAGAGTAGAAGTAACCCATAGAGTTTCCAAGGAGTGAATGGAGGCTTTGGACTGCCGACCTTCTGGGTAGGAGACATAGCACCTAACCACTGCAGTATCACTGTATATTACATGCATTCCAAGACAGAGTGCTTGAACAGTTTGGGCACTTTTATAACAAGTCAATAGTCTCTTACTTTGTTCTTCATTATCATAGAGTCAGGATAACTTAAGATATCAAGGTCCAAACCTTGATATCTGTACCTACTTTCTTAAAAAATAAACCAATAATAATATTCCAAAGATAAATTTAGTTCTTGTCACTATAATGAACAAAAGCATAAATGTAAAAGAAACTATGCTAGAAAACAAGAATTGAAATAATCATTCTTTGAACTAACTTATTTGCCTTTGAAATTTCATTATTTTTTTCAAATTAACAAATAAACTTCTTTTGATTAGGTTATGGTGTGCATCAGGGTTACCTCGTTTCACTATACTTAATCAATCTGTAAACTGAACATATAATTTGAGAAGCTGGAATATATGGGCATCAGAATCGGAGACTCAGTAACTATCTCAGATACGCAGGTAATACAACTCTGCTTGCTGAAAAGATGTGAAGCACTTAGTGGGGAAGACAAACACCACAGCCTTCAGTGTGGATTACCTCTCATCACAACGAAAGCAACATCATGGTGAAAAGAGAGTAGACTGAAGTTGTCAAGAATTTAATTTTACTTGGATCCACAAGAAACACCCTTTAAAGCAACGGTCAATAAATCAAATGACACATTGTATTGGGCAAATCTGCTGCAAAAGTCCTCATTTAAGTGTCTGAAAGCAAAGATATTGCTTTGAAGACTAAGATGTGCCTGACTCAAGCCATGGTATTTGCAATCACCTCAAATGCATATGCAAGCTGAACCATGAATAAGGAAGACCAAATAAGAATTAATACATTTGAATTATGGTGTTGGTAAAGAATACTGAATATGTCATAGGCTACCAGAAAAACTAACAAATCTGTGTTGGAAGAAATACAACCAGAGTGTTCCTTCAAAGTAAGGATGGCTAGACTGTGTCTCATATACTTTGCTCATGTTATGAGGGGGAACTCAGCCCTTGGAAAGGACAGCATCCTTGATAAGGTAGGTCGGTGAAAAAGGAAGATCTTCTATGAGATGGATGGTGCAGTTACTGCAGAAAGAGGCTCAAAATAGCAGTGGTTGTGAGGACAGAGCAGGACCAAGTAGCAGTTTGCTATGTTGAACATAAGGTGGCTGTGAGTGGATGATACCTTTGAATGACGATTAGCTTTTGCTACAGCAGAGCACATTGCTATCATATATATATAGTTTTTGTTCTGGATCTCTACTGGAGGGATCTATTTAGAGAATAGTTCATTTAATCTGGGAGTTTCTCAAGTTCTACTCCCCTTCTTTTTTTTTAATATTGATAGGTTGGAATGAGATTTGTATTTCATCCTGTTCTTTATAAGATCATTATAATATCAAGAGGAGAAAACTTTGCTATGATTTAATAGTGCTGTGTGAGGTGACTCTGAGATCAAAGATATGAAAAATATCTTAGAAACATATGAGAAACATCTGTACTTATAAAGTGGGGACTCCTTAAACGTTAATGTAAAATGTCATTGCTTAAAAACACAGGTAACTAGGGCCACCAGACTGCTACAATGTCCCAAGAGGCTGCATGCTTTGCTGTGTGTTTGTGCTCCTTTGGCATCCTGATGCACACTGACATCTATCAACGGTGTCCACCGCAACAACTGATTCACCATTCACCTTTGCACTCCCATAAATGACAGCGTATTTCCTATTTGATAAAGAAAAAGTTGCTTTTCCTATGATTTTTTAAAAAATGTTCTTATATAGAAGTCTAAACCATATAAAGCACAGTCACAATAAAGTCCTTCATGTTGTTAACTGTATCTTAATACCCAAGATCTTGATTTTTTTTTCAATTTTTACTCTCTCTAGAAGCTGAAGTGGTACAAAGGTGGCTCTTCATTGCACATTTCTACCCTATCATTTCTTGATTCCATTATCTAAACCAATGAAAGACATTTTGACAAAATGAATACCATTGGAATCTCAAATAGTTGTGATGTAAACATGGACTTGTTTTTTATTTTTCAGTCACTGCTTTCAATAATACTTTCTCAAAGCTCTTTTTTCCATCCCTTAGTGTTAGATTTGGCAGATTCCATAACTCTCTATTCACTTTTGGATATTAAGATTCAGTTCGATATCAACATAAATCTCATCAGCCTCAAGCTTCAGGACAGATCCAGACTTCTCAGGGTGGCATTAGGGTCAAGGTTGCATGGAAGTCTGTTTATGTCTGTACACTTCCTCCTTTACCATCCTTTCTCCTCGGGTCCTGATTCTTTCAGTGCATTGAAGTTACAGAGAGCAATAACTGTTCCTTTATTCAACCAATTACTATTATAGCCCCTTTATGTTGGCCTTCTCTGTTTCTCTGATTGGACATGCATGTACTATGTATGGCAGCCATCCAAATACTGACTCTTTTGTGGGGCCTTGGAAAAGTCTTGAAAGGTCTCATCATAGCAGGGTTGTCGACTAAGATAGATTGAGCTCCAGATCAGCCTCCTCCTCTGATCTCAACTCTTCGTAGCAATAAGACTACTGTTTCTTCCTGCTGGGGTCTCTTTAGCTGGCAGGAAGCCTGAAGGGTGGGCAAGCATGCTAAAGCCATGAGGTATGCCTGATCTCATCCTTGCTACACCAGATGCTGGGAGTGTGGGCTCTCTTCATGCTGCCAACAATATCTCATTGTTTTGTCTTCTGTTGAAATACACCAAGAGGCAGGCCAGCTAGTTTGCAGGCTAAACAGACATCCAACTAGGAAATACAATTCCACACAGTCTCTCCTTCCAATAGCAATCTCTATTCTTTATGAGTAATTCTCTTAGAGCCTCTCCTACTCCCAACTTGACTTTAAAAGGGAGAGCATGTCCATTCTTCCCCAAAGGAGGGCAAAGGGAAGCCTCTAACACAGTCACTGTGTTCATGAAGATTCCAGTTTCCCCAAACTAGTCATTTTATGTTTATAAAGAAAACAAAAAAGTGATGGGTGGGGATCCCAAAAGTTTAGTTTTGCCACTTACTATTAATTTTGAGAGAAAATTAGTAAATTTCCTATTTGGGGCAATTCTGTTTAAATTACGACATACAAGGACTACCAATTAAGTTGGTGAGCTCATCCTAGACAAAGTGCTACATACCTCTTTGCTGAACAACACTGTGGTCACTTTAGAAGTACACCCCTTGGGAAGCTATGCACTGACATCAGCACCTAGACCACCCTTCAAAGCAGTTCTTGAACTCTTTTCTGGAATGGCCATCAGAACTGTCATCGTATTACCCTTGATGTCATGAATGTCACCAAAATGTCTTCCTTTCAACAGTTTCTTTATCATCAGGTAAAGAAGAATGTCACTGGGGACCAGATCAGGTGCACAGGGGAGGTGTTCCAATACAGCCTTTTGCTTACTGGCTAAAAACTTCCTCACAGTCGACTATACAATTAGGTTTGCTAACTTGCCACTGTGCCACTTTGTGCAATGGCCCTTCTAGAAAGAGTTCCAAAACTGCTCTGAATGGTAGACAAGGCACTAGCGACAGTGCATAGCTACCTAAGAGGAGTACTTTGAAAGTAACCATAGTGATATTCAACAGTGAGGTATACAGTACTCAGAACAATTAAGTTCATGGAATGAATTGTGCTTCCTCATACTTAATATGTCAGATTTTTCAGTTCGGAGCTTAGACACTAAAGACTGAATTTCATTGAGTATCCTGTTGGAAAATTTTACATTTAAAATGCTACCCTACAGTAATTGTCTGACATTTTCTAATGTTTCCCAGTAAACAAGAAAAATACTGCGGTGAATGCAGAGTTAATGCCATACTACCACTATTTACATGGAAACCTTGGCAGCATAGCGGTTAAGTGCTATGGTCACCAGGTGCCCCTTAGAAACTCTACAGGGCCGTTCTACTCTGTCCTCTAGGGTGGCTATGACTCAGAATCAGCTTGTCAGCAACAGGTTTGGTGTTTGTTTTTTTAACACTTGCATTCATTTCAACTATTACCCAAGCAAATGTAACTGCTATTCTATTGACTTTTAGCTAGTTCTTAAATAATCAAGTTTTAATATTCACCTTCAGATACACAATTCCATTGACTTTCAAAAGGAGAAATAATTTGGAAACTGCATTAATTTCATACATTCTGATTGCTTTGACATAGTAGTTTATAAAAATTAACCTGTGTCTGTGTCACATGGTAGTATTGCTGGGTTACGAACTCAGTTCCATCTAACCTACACAGAAGAACAGCCAAGACTTAATATTTACATTCTCCTGTAATAGTCAGAAGCCCTTGTGGCTTAGAGGGTAAGTGCTTCAGCTGTTAAACCAAAAGGTCAGCAGTTCAAATATGCCAGGTGCTCCTTGAAACTCTATGGGGCTGTTCTACTCTCTGTCCTACAGGGTCACTATGAGTCGGAATCCACTGACGACAATAGTTTTTTTTGTTGTTTGTTTTATAACTAGCAGGGTACACATATTTTAACACTTCAGGAAAACTTTTTATAAATGGCTTAGCCTTTTTAGACCATTAAATCTGAGAGGTGCCTGATAAATATTACCTAAGAAAATCTACTTTTTATAGCAAAGAAAAGGATAAAGTTGTGATGTCCTTTCTGTGCTGATTCTGCACTCATGTTCCATGAAATGCCCCTAGCATCTGTATTTTAGTGCTACAAGAGAATATTCCTTTCCCTACTAAGGAAATGTTTCCCACTAAGACAGTTGAAATACACTAATCTCGCAAGTTCAGAGAGGTACTGATCCCCAAACGACACAGAAGAAACAGCAAACAGAGCACTCAGGCTGGAGGGAGAACCGCAGCATCAGGTGCCATTTTCACCGTCAAATAGCTGTGTGTTAAAAGAAGGTGCTGTCTTCCAGAACAAATAAACTGTTTTATTATTGTTGTTGTTCTAAGGTACAAAGAATCTGGCCCTTTGTTATTGTAGACAGGTACCTGCTTCCACAAAAGTTTAATACAAAGCAGCCTTAAATAAGACTTTTCTTAATATAGACGATAGCATGTGACATCTTAGAAAAAATTAACAACATTCAGAATTAGTAAGGATGAACTCCTGGAGCCAGGAGCACTGGTGTGCAGTAATTAAAATGCTGAGCTGATAACCAAAAGATGAGTGGTTCCAACCCTGCTCAGAGGGAGAAAGATGTGACAGTCAACTTCCATGAAGAGTTACATCCTTGGAAACCCTCTAGGGTAGTCTACTCTGTCCTATGCAGTTGTTATGAGTCAGAAAGGACTCAACAGCAGAAGTAAAATGTAACTAGAAACTGGCATAAGGATGCCTGTGTGGCCTTTAGAATTCATCATAAAAGAGCATTCACCAGCAAGAGTTCACGTGAAAGGGATAGGATTAATTCTACTCAATAAAGCTTCCCACAGCATGAATTTATCTCCAACTTAGAGACCTCTTTAGATTCTGCTGTATACCTATTTGAGCCAAGCAGTGTCGAAGTTCTGATATCTCTGTGTGTGTCTTCTGATACTATACATATTTCTCGCTATGGTACATGTTATACTTCTTATAAAGATTGTCTTTTTTTCCCAGCACACAAAAGTTACATAAAAATATCTTTCTATATGTCTCTATCTTTGATTACATGGCTATTTGAAGTTATCAGTTTTTATTCCTTTGTATTCTAAGAGAAGGAGGCTGATAATTTTCAACCTTTCTAAAGTTAAGCTCTTCCCTTAAATTGTAGTGAATTACAATGGACCTACATATTTACTTAAGAATGTGTCATGGTTTGAATTGTGTTCCCCCAAAAATGTGTGCAGCCACGTGGCTGGGATATGGTTCTCCATATCTTGGGACTGTCCTCCATTGTGTGGTTTTGCTAACCTGTGTGTTAAAGGATTAGGGTGGGGCTGTAAATGCCTGCTGTAGGGGGAGTTTCCCTGGAGTATGGCTTGCCCCACCCTTAATGCTTTTAGCTTGCAAGGAATAAAAGGAAAAAGAAACAAAGGACAATTTGAGAACCTCGCTACCATCAAGCAAGCAGCACCGGGAACAGAGCACATCCTTCAGACCAGAGGTTCTTGCGTGAGGACTCTCCCTGGTCAAAGACTGATGCAATACTGGACTTTCCTCCAGAGCCGACAAGGGGAAAGTCTTTCCCTGGAGTGGACACCCTGAATATGGATTTGCAACCTACCGGATTGTGTAAGAATAAATCTTTCTTTGTTAAAGCCATCCACTCTGTGGTATTTCTGTTAGAGCAGCCCTAGCTGACTAAAACAGAATTGGTACCAGGAGTGGGGTGCTGCTCTAGCAAATACCTAAAATGTGGAAGCCACTTTGAAATTGCGAATGGATAGAAGATTCAGAAGGAACGAAGAAGGCGCAGATGGTGAGAAACAACAGAGGACTGGCAGCAGCGGCAGCGGCAGCAGCAGAACCAGAGGCAGCGCTGGAGCTGACCCGTGGAGCGAGAGAGATAGTGCCTGCGCAGAGTTTTCCTTGCGGAACGGGGTGCCTCTGGGCACTTGAATTGGTGGAACTGGCCTTGCTGACCCACGGAGTGAGAGAGTTGAGTGCCTTTGGGCAGGATGCTTTCCAGCAAGAGTGGGGTGCCTCCAGGCACTTAAACCAGTGGAGCTACAGAGCTTTGGAACACTTGCCCGGCAGGGCAGATGTGGGCCTGAGGCCCGGGCCATGTGGCCATAGGAAGCTGAAGCTGAAGAGGCAGATAGCGTGAGAAACTGAGCTGCCTCAGTCTCAAGAGGTATGGCCATGACCTCAGGGGTTTGAAAGGGTGGAACCATGGCGTGCTGTGTTCGTAAGGGTGGAATTGCCACTCAGTTGGGCTTAGGGTGCTCCTAAAGCCAATGAGACAGAGTTTCTGTCCAAGTGGGCCTTGAAGGCAGAGTTGCAGCACGGGGCTGGAGTTCTCCACTCAGAAACCTGAGAGTGTGGCCGATACCTAGAGTCTGGAGAGCATTACTGTTGTGTAGAATGTCTCAGAAAATGTAAGAGTATTTCCAAAGCTTTGAGGGCTAATGTAATGTGTTCTGTTGACTTGCCTGTTGCCTGTTAATGCCTTCTAAGTTTCACAGATGTAGAAGAGTTTTTGTATTTTGGACTTGGAGCTGATTTAAGACTTCTGTTATATGGATGGACATAATTTTGCTATGGTGAGATGAATGTGTTAAATGTTTTTGTGATGTGATTTTTGGGTTGTCAAAGGGTGGGATGTCATGGTTTGAATTGTGTCCCCCCAAAAATGTGTGCAGTCACATGGCTGGGATATGATTCCCCATATCTTGGGACTGTCCTCCATTGTGTGGTTTTGCTAACCTGTATGTTAAAGGATTAGGGTGGGGCTGTGAATTCCTGCTGTGGGGGGAGTTTCCCTGGAGTATGGCTTGCCCCACCCTTAATGCTTTTAGCTTGCAAGGAATAAAAGGAAAAAGAAACAAAGGACAATTTGAGAACCTCGCTACCATCAAGCAAGCAGCACCGGGAGCAGAGTGCGTCCTTCAGACCAGAGGTTCTTGCGTGAGGACGCTCCCTGGACAAAGACTGACGCAGTACCGGACTTTCCTCCAGAGCCGACAAGGGGAAAGTCTTTCCCTGGAGTGGACACCCTGAATATGGACTTGCAACCTACCGGACTGTGTAAGAATAAATCTTTCTTTGTTAAAGCCATCCACTCTGTGGTATTTCTGTTAGAGCACCCTAGCTGACTAAAACAGAATGTTTACAAAAATTTTATGGACTGTCACTTTATTAAAGGCCTTCACTTGGAAAATCACTAATAACATAGTTAAACAGCTCCACAGTCTGGTTTGACAGCATGAGTAACTCTGAAAACAAAAAATTCACCACAGATTAAATTTATTCATTCAATGAAAAGAGAAAATGCCTTTACTTGTTTCACGGGAGAGCTAAGTGAGACCTAAAAACAAACAGAGAAAGGATTTCCTGAGGAAAAAGTTTTGTGCTAAAACTTGTCTGCATCCAAATCATACAACAGCAGAAAGCAAAACACAGATATGATTTTAGTGCCAAACATGACAGAACTTATGTTTTAATATGGTCAAAACTGAGGTGTATGGCATTAAATGCCTCCAATAATTGAAGACTATTTTATTTGAATAAAGTTTGATACTTAATTCCTCAGGTGGTTAGCTAAATTTTTACTGTGTTGAAATATTTATATATGACACAACATTTGCCATTGCAACTGTTTTTACTTAAACAAGTGAGTGGCATTCTGCTCTCTGTATTGTGCAGCTATCATCACTGTCTATTTCCACTTTTTTCAACAGCAAACACTTCATATGCTTTAAGAAATACCTTCCTATTTCCACCTCTCACCTGCCTCTATAACAATTAATAAACTCTGATCTCTCTGCATTTGCCTATTCTGGATATTTTGTAAAAGAAGCATCATATTAGTATTTGTCTTTTCATCTACGGTGTTTTCGCTCAGCATAGTATCAAAGCTCCTCCATGTCATGATCTGATAACTTTGTCACGATCATCCCATATCTCTAAATTATTACATCCTAAATTTCGAGTACACTGAAGATACATTTTAATTTTTGTCACTAGTTGCTGTTAACTTTGTTAACATATATGAAGAAGATCCGACTCAACGGCACTTGGTTGGCTATATGAAAAAGTGAATCTGGGTGTCATGAGGGGCACACTCTGAGGAATATGGAGATGTGATGCCCAGCTTCTGCTTCAAAGAAGAGACTTGTTGCCCTAGCTGCTGAGAGGACCCTGAATAGGGAGCTAAACCTGTCTGCTCCTTCAAGATTTGTCTCAGTTTAAAATCACCTCCCCCCAAGGGCATGCCTTCCCAGGGCAGCTCACATCCAATGACTCATTGCCGGGACTGCAAATACTAGGCCATTTTAGCCCACTGCAGACAAATTCTGACAGTCCATAAATGGTCCAAAACTCCCAAAGGTGTCGATGGGAGCTTTGCTGGATCTCATCCCAGGTTGGTTTCTCTCTCTCTAAGCAATGTTGCATCTGCCTTATCCTTCCCCGAGGTGTTGATCCCAAACATTCTGCAATCCTAACTGTCTGAACACCTATTTCTATACAACCCAAACGGTGACGTTTGCATCACGAGTGTTTTTAGCATTGTCACCCCGGTGGCACTACGTTTAAGCCTTCACCTGCTAGCCCAGCGTTCAGCAGTTGGAACCCAACAACAGCTCCAAAAGGGAAGAGACTTGACAATCTGCTCCCTTAAAGACTAGAGCTTGGGAAATTCTATAGGGTCAGTATGAGTCAGAACTGACTCAACAACATACAGCGACAACAACTATGAACAGGTGTAATACTATATTAGAGAGCCCTGGAGCACCTTTTCCTCGGTGAGGAGCAGTCTTTAGAATGGGAAGTGACACAGATTCAGTTAACAATGCTAGTGTGCTTTTGTTACCAAGGACTTTGCTGTGCTGAATTCAGCTGTTGTGATCTCTGAAATAATACTAGAGCTTAACACTGTACTAAAAGGGGGCATCGGACAGAAGATATGGAATAATTTCTTCTCATTTCTTCAAAGGTGATGAATTCAAAGTTCATAAGTTTATCTCTTGATGTTAGTTTAATTCTTTGTATTAGCATGCCAGGGATTTGAAGGTTGAGAATGTATTATTTTAAATCAGGGCCAGATTAAGTTATTACTCCATGTGGTATACACCAGCTTGCACCTGAGCAAGGTATGCATAGGCTCAATTGCATTTCCTTGCTAATCCGTGGTGAGCAGTTTCACACAGGTTTCACCACATCTTTAACACGTTGGGGGACAGCTAAAACTGTGTACTGCAGATTGCTGGGAAGACACAACTGGGGCCATGCAGTCCCTTGCTTATTAGATAATCTGGGCCTGCCTTAAACATTCGAAATATGTATATTATAGTTATAACATTTATTTTAAACAATTGAGAGGTTGTAAAATTGATTAGCTGGTGTTTAAGATTATTAAGTTGACCAAATTCAGGTGTAGTCCCACATTGGTGAGTGGCGTCTGGGGTCTTAAAAGCTGCCAAGCTGCCACCCGAGGACATCAGCAAATGGTCTCAACTCAGCAGGAACGGATACTCACTGAGGGCCAAAATGGCATGCGGTAAAGACAACCGAGAAGACAGAGAGACCCACAAGAGTGGGTGCCTACATCGACCTGGGACCGGAAGAACCGGATGGTGCCCGGCCACCACCACTGATAGCCATGACGGAGCTCACAGAGAGGAGCCTCACTGGCAACACAAGAATAAAAAGAGGTGCATCATGAGATCTCCACTAAAAGACCTCAATTGATGGTCCAGTGGTTTTGGGGTTCCTCTGAGAGCATGGCTCCCGGCCCTGATGCTGCCCGTTCCCATAAATTATAACAAAGGTCCACTCTTTGGACAGGAATGGAATGGACTTGGCAATGCAGAGTAACCATATGTTGGAAGCACTTTATGGTTCTATACATCTATAGGATATCATCTTGCTGACCTCTGGCTGGAGGAAGGGGAGTATGGACGGAGAGGAGGGGAAAGGAGACTGTTGGGAGGATGAGACATGTATGGAGCAGAGAGGAATAGTGTGCAGTCACCGGACAGGGAGAGCAGTGGAAGCTGCATATAGGGGGGCATGTAAATTTACATGTGAATGTACATTTTCACTCAGTTATGTTAAATAAAAAAAAAAAAATTCAGGTGTAGTAACTCAGTGGATCATAACAAATATTAGATAACATCAAGAAGAATGGGAATTTCAGAACATTTAATTGTGTTCCTGCAGAAGCGGTACATAGATCAAGATGCAGTGGCTCAAACAGAACAAGGGGACACTGCATGGTTTAAAACCAAGTAAGGTGTGCATCAGTTATATTCTTTCACCATACTATTCAATCTGAGCAAATAATCTCTGAATCCAAAAGATGTGAAAAAGAATGACCCATCAGAATTGGAGGAAGGTTCATTAACAACCTGGCATATGCAGATGAAACAACCTCACTTGCTGAAAACAGAGACAACTTGAAGCACTTATTGACGGAAAGTCAGGGACCACAGCCCTCAGTATGGATTACACCACAATATAAAGAAAATAAAAATCCTCACAACTGGACCAATAGGCAACATCATCCTAAACAGAGGAAATGCTTAAGTTTTCAAGGATTTCACTTTACTTGGGTCCACAATCAGTGACCTCAGACACAGCAGTTGAGCAATTAAAGGATGTTTTTGCATTGGGGAAATCTGCTACAACAGACCTCTTTCAAGTGTTAAAATGCAAAGATGTCACCTGGCAGACTAAAGTGAGACTGATCTAAGCTATGGTGTTTTCAATTGCCTCATCATGCTAAAGCTGGACAACGATTAAGGAAGACCAGTGAAGAATTTAGTAACTGGAGATCCTGCAACTGGTCAGACCTGGAGTGACCTGGTTAGGTTCAGGAAACCAAGCTAGCAAGTCTGATCTGTGGGAGGCAAATCAGGCCTTCCCCTTCAAGCGAGGCACCAGTCTCCCCCTCCCTCTTGAAACAAGGATTAAACCTTTTTGTGAATAACAGAGAAGTTTCGACACCTTTGAATTATGGTGTTGGCAAAAATGTAGAACACACAGTGGACTGCCAAGGAAGCAGAAGTATCTGTCTTGAAAGAAGAACAGCCAGAATGCTACTTAGGAGAAGGGATGGTGAGATTCTCTCTCACATACTCGGGACATGTTATCAGGTGGGATCAATCCCTGAAGAAGGATATCGGGCTTAGTAAAGCAGATCAGGGAAAAAGAGGACAATCCTCAACAAGAGGAATTGACACAATAACTACGACAGTGAGCTCAAGTATAATAACAATTGGGTAAAGAGCACAAAAGTGGGCAGTATTTCATCGCATACATAGGGTCACTTATGAGTCAGAAATGACCAGACAGCAGCTACAACAGCAACAACAAAGTCACTGTACTTCTAATAAAATAAAAATGCGAACAGTCACTTGCCCTTGACAAAGCTTTTTCTCCTTACCACTAATTTCAGGCAGTTTTCTCTGCCTCAGAGTTTTTGAATTCTCTGAAGTACACAATACACAGACCTGGGACACTGTCATGCTGTTTCTTGTGCAAGCGCTGTGTCTTGGCCCACTGTAGCACATCTGTGTCCACAGCCGCTTGTGTGTGTGGCCCCAGGCAGGGCTGAATCCAAACTGCACTCATCTCCTCATTCATCTCGGTGCCTGAGAAGAGAGTTAGTGTGAGCTAACTAACGAAATTAAAGCATGAGAAGGAACTAGAAATACCAATTTTACGACTTCCTCAACCACAAAGTCAACCATTACATCATCTATTCCATGATCAAGGATTTTGGAGGGCTCCACCCACCTCCACCACCCATTTTACTGAAGTACACTCTCTTCTCAAACAGACTCTGCTCTTGGATTTCTCTGCCAGCCTTCAGCTAGTGGAGTCACCCCACACATCACCCTCTTCTAGTTAGGTCAAGGTTAGCAAGCCTGATCACTGCCACTAGAGAAGGATTGTTACAGAGACAAGAGTTTGTACCTGGCAGTTTTAACGCAAATGTAACAGTTCTTTCCTGACAGTTGTGATGCAGATACACCCATTTCCCTGGCAGCTGAATTATTACGCCTGCAGCCACCTGCTAAGGAAATTTCCATCCTGTCTCCATATTGTCGTCATCTCTTTGGGAGGGGAGCCATCATGCACCTGCTGCCGTAGGACCCAAAATTCAATCCTGGAACTACCACCACCGATATATAACGGGGCCCGTAATGGTGTATAGGGTCTTTTCTCCATTCACCGGAGACTGACCCGATGTACTTTGACTTAATAAAACTTCTTTGTCATTCAGAAAAAGGTTTAATCCTGGTCCCTAGGGAAAAGGGGAGGCGGGGGAGGGGGAGACTGGTGCCTCGTGCCTCGGGTGAAGGGGGGAAGACTGATTTGCCTCCCACGGAAGATCACACTTGCTACTTGATCTCTGGAACCGAATGAGGTCGTCGGGGTCTGACCAGTTGCAGGATCTCGAGTAATTAAAATCTGTTTTTCAAAAATCATGGATTAATTAACTGATAAATGTATAAAGAAGCCCTTCACCTGATTTTACACCACATAATGCTTTTGCCAAAGTTCTTGTTCTCCATGAATTCCCCCAAGCAATAATGCTGACAGGTTTTCATATTAAAACAAATATACGCATGGCATAAAATACAATGAAAATTGATATAAATATTTAAAATAAAACATGACAGGTTAGAGAAAGAGGCTGCTCCCAATCACTCCTCCCTCACTCCTAAATCTCCCCTCCTTTGTTGTTTCTCCTGTCTTTCATAATCCTTCAATGGAAATACTTGAACAGTGTAATTATAAATAATTCCACACCTCTCCAGCACACACTTACACACTTACACAAGCGCACACAAACTTCTTTTAGATTTTCCAGCTGTCTAAGCACTTACACTTGGCTGGCTAAGCACTTAACTGTATGCATTGTTGTTGCAGTAGTTGTTGTTATGAGGTGCCATCAAGTCAGTTCCAACTCATAGCTACCCTGTGTAAAACACAACAAATTTTGCTGGGTCCTGGACAATACTCAACAACTGTTGCTATGTTTGAGCCCATTCAACTTGAGGGGCTCACCTTCTGGCACTTTTCCAGACTATGCCCGGCTGCTTTCCATAAGGTTTTTACTGATCATTATTTTCAGAAATAGGTTGCCAGGTCATTTTTCCTATTCTTATTTAACTGCAAGCTCCACTGAAAGCTGTCCAGCATCCATGGCCCTGCTGGTATCTGAAATACTGATGGCGTGGCTTCCAGCATCACAACAACACACAGCCACCACAGTAAGACAAACACACACGCATATGCATATATATGAATCTGAATTGATGAATAAGCTACAGTGATTTTTCCTTAAGTCATTCTCTTAATTATTTGCACATATTTGAGTGTTTAAATGTCTTTTCACCATAATACTTCAAAGTTGCCAAAGAACGTAATTCAGAAAATTACTGACCTTCAAATAAATGTTCCTCCAAAAGTATGTTTGTAAGTCAAAATATATTTACCCTATTAATAATGTTAGAAACAGTGACAAGAATTGTACATCAGACCACAAAAACGTATTATATACATCATGCAGTTAACAAAACATGATTTTTTTTCTTTTATGTTGTGTTTTAAGTGAAAGTTTACAATTCAAGTCAGTTACTCACACAAAAACTTATACACGCATTGTTATATGACCTAGCTGCTCTCTCTACCCTGTGACAGCACAGTCCTCTCCACCCTGTGTTTCCTGTGTCCAATTCAGCTAGCTCTTGTCCCACTCTGCCTTCCCATCTCACCTCTAGACAAGAGCTGCCCAGTTAGTTTCCTGTATCTACTTAAACCAAGAAGCACACTATTCACCAGTATCATTTTATGACTTATAGATGAGTTTAATCTTTGTCTGAAGAGCTGGCTTCCAGAATGGTTTAAGTTGTTGGCTAATAGAGATTCCAGGGATCATGTCTTCCAGTGACACTCCAGTCTGTCAAATGATCAAGTCTGGTCTTTTTACTAGAGTTAGAGTTCTCCCACTCCACAGGGATTCTTTGTTGAGGTCCCTGTCAGGCAGTCATTGGTGGTAGCTGGGAACCATCTAGTTCTTCTAGTCTTATGCTGATGTAGTCTCTGGTTGATTAAAAAAAGATTTAAAAAACATATATTTTCAACTGGATGTTAAAGAAAACTAGTTTACAGTAATGATGACAGTTATACAAAAACAACACAAATTAAAATTTTAAAAGTTCACTGTACAGGCTGAATGAAAGAAAGGCAGCTTCAGAATCAAAAGATTTAGAAAAGAATTTTAAAGAGATTCCAAAAAGAACTTCTAAACACTTTGGACAAGAAGGTGACTTGTAAACCATTTGGCTTAGTCATCTGGTCCTACTTTAACAGAAATACCACAAATGGATGGTTTAAAAAGAGAAATTTTATTTGTCACAGTCCACTAGGCTGAAAGTCCAAATTCAGGGTGTCAGCTCCAAGGGAAGGCTTTTATCTGCTGGCTCTGGAGGAAGGTCCTTGTCAGTCTTCCCCTGGACTGGAAGCTTCTGAGGTGCAGGAGCCCTGGTCCTTTCCGAAGGATGCGCTCAGTTCTAAGCCCTGTTTCTTGGTGTTATAAGGTCTCTAACTCTCTGCTTGCTTCCCTTTCCTTTATATCTCAAGAGATTGCCTTGAGGTACAAGACAGTCTTACACATTGAGTCCTGTTCCGCCAACAAAACTGCCACCTATTTTTCCTCATTAATATCATAGAGAAAGGATTCACAACTTATAGGAACATCACACAATACTGGGAATCACAGCCTAGCCAAATGGCTACACGTATGCTTGGGGGAGATACAATATGATCCATGACACCCTTCCTCCCAAAAAAATATAATACATTCATAAAAATAAAATCTATTCTACCAGCCAGGTAAATTGAATTATATTCACTTTCTCAGGTTTTCTTCCAGTTTTTATATAACTGAATACAAGGAGTTTAAACTATGCTCATTTTTACTTTAAAACTTACCCCCTCTCTTCCCTCCACATTAATGCATCATCTACTCTGTCTATAGGGCTGCTATGAGTCCGAATCGACTCAACGGCAGTAGTTTTGATTTTGGTACTGCCTAGCTAACATTGCTCTTATATTTTTATGTCATGTTTACATGAGCACGTCTCACTCCCGAGCAGCAAGAAGAAGGAGGATGCTGAGGAGGGATGGGGAAGGAGAAAGAAGGAAGGGGAGGACAACGGACTTAGAGAGAAGGAGGGACCAGAAAAGGGATGAACGGAAGAAAGGGGAAAAGCTCCCCTTAGTTAACTGAGGAAGAGATACATGAGAGGTAAACTGACTCAGTAACAACAAAAGACAGAGGGTATGATCTGCCAGGGAGAGAAAAAAAGAAAGGGGTGCTACAGAGACTGGGTAAGAAAAGTTCACACGTTGGCTGGTTCCAGAATAAGAGCCAAGCAAGAGTAGATGACTGAGTAATCTTAAGATCCTAGGGCCAAGGGAAGGTTAATACATCCAGCCCATTAGCTACATACATACGTATGTCTAAACCAGGTAATTTCTTCTGCACAGTGTGCACACCCAGGACTTTACTCTGAATGACTAATTTGGACACTTTTCTCGGAGAACTTCCTAGGGTTTATTAATTAAATAAGTTTACTTAGTCCCATTACTCATAGTCCTAGAACATACTAAAAATGGCCTAGAGTCATGGATTGAATTGTGTCTCCACAAAAATGTGTGTGTCTGTTTGGCTGGGCCATGATGCCCAGTACTGTGTGACTTTTTTTCCTATATGTTGCAAATCAAGTGAATGAGGGAGAACAGGCAGCAGCGGTGGTACTGAGGCAGGACTGTAAGATTGGATTGTTTCTTAAGGCAGTCTCTTGAAATATAAAAGGAGGAAGCTAGTAGAGAGATGAGGGTGGAGGGGTGAGGAGGGTAGAGGGGTGGAGTGGGTGCAAGGGCAGTGACACAACATGACACACTCCTCATACCATCAGGAAGGAAGCACAAGGAGCAGAGCACAGGGACCATGGGTCCCTGTACCTGAAAAGCTCCCAGCCCTGGGGAAGACTGACGACAAGAACCTTCCTCCAGAGACAACAGAGGGAGGCTTCCCCTGGAGCTGATGTCCTGAAATTGGACTTTTAGCCTATTTTTCTGTGACAAAATAAATTTCTCTCCATTGAAGCCATCCACTTGTGGTATTTCTGTTAGAGGACCACTAGAAGACTGATACCTAGTGATGCTATTTTTCTTGAAATAATGGCTGTATCAATGTAAACAGATTACCGCATGATAATGGAATGTAAACAGGAAATTATATTTGAGAGTACTGAGAACACTAGGTAACAAATTAGTATTTTTGAAATAAAAACAAAAGGTTGTATCAGTAACATGTTTCTGCTAAGCACCTTAGTAGATAATCAACAAAAGCTGCATGATGAAAAATCAGAAATTGATCATTGTTGGGCAATCATCTATGCATAACACCAAAAGAACTACAAGTCTACAAAAATAAATGAAAATCCTCTATTATATGGAATCACATCTCATGTTTACATGAACACTCTTCACTCCCAAATAGCAAAGTGGAGTATTTTTAAAAAGAAAGTAATGTGAAAATTAATGTAATGCTTTGATTAGCACTTCAGTTAATGCTTAATTAATAAGAGTGCAGGCATACCAACTCCTCCACTTCAAGAGCAAAATAAAGCCCACTCCTGACAAAGGTACTTGATTAAATACCACATTCCTTGGAAACTCTGCAGGGGCAGTTCTCCTCTGAGCTACAGGGTTGCTGTCAGTCAGAACTGACTTCAACAGCAGTGGGTTGGGTTTGGTTTTAGCCTTCGTACATTACCAGATTCCATTTCTTTCTGTTTAAGGAAAATCGTAATGACTCTTTTAGGTTTTTAATGTGCAAATTTTATTTGGCTATAGCAATAATGATACTTTGTAAAAATCTTGTGATATATATTAAAATGCACATAACTTTGTCAATATGTGTTTTAATATACATCATAAAACAGCTACAAAAACAACAACAAAATTCTCCCTTCAGAGTTTCCTTTTGGTATTTTCCTTTAAATAAATAATCAAATTTGATACAGGACCAAATAGATTTGCTGAAAGATGCTACAGCTAAGTTGTCACATAGTTTCAAAAAATTTACTGATTATCACCCATATATAAGGGTTTACTCTGGATAGCAATAACTATATACGAAAAAAAAAAAATGTTACCTCGAGTCAATTCTGACTCACAGCAACCCTACAGGACAGAGCTGTCTCATCAGATTTCCAAGGATCACCTGGTGAATTCCAACTGCTAGACTCTTAGCAGCCACAGCACTTCATCATGACATTACCAGGGTTTATGGAGCCCTGGTGGCACAGTGGCTAAGAACTATCACTGCTAATCAAAAGGTCAGCAGTTCAAATCCACTCCCTGCTCCTTGGAAACCCTATGAGGTAGTTCTACTCTGTCCTATATGGTTGCTACAAGTTGAGGTAAACTGTACAGCAGTGGGTTAATAACCATATAGCTGCAACTATAATCAATTGTTTTTCAGGTAGGAGTTTAAAGCAGTGCTGTATTAACTGACTTCAATTTACAGTTAATATCCACATCTTGATCTTACACAACTGGAACACTCCAGTGCTTGTTTTCAAGATGGAGTTCATGCTGAATCAATTTAGGTCTTTAAATTTTCATAGCAAGAGACAGGTTGCTTTTTCCAAACCATTATATGCTTCACAAGCCACTTATAATACATCTGCAGCAATTGAAATTTTGGAATTTACTGGCATGCTTGTGCTGTGAGACATTCTGGCTGCATATGCAGACCCCGAAATGCCTACAGATTCCACATGAAGAACTGACCTCTTTCTTCCCCCGTGATACAGCAATGCTTTTAATGATGATTTTCTCAGTGCTTTGTATAGTGAAACCTGCATCCTGTAGTTATTATTAGATTCCAACAGACAACAATTAACATACATTGAGTGCTTCTCATGTTCAAGTTCCGCTGCCAATAAATTCATATTCGCTGACTGGTTGAGAGCTGGCCAATGATACTACAGTGAATTAACTAACAAATCAAACCCCCTACTTTTACATATAATAGCAAAATATATATTTTTTTACATATAATAGCAAAGATGTGGAACAAATACAATGGACTTTCATTGGCACGAAAATATCGAATCCCGCTTATCACTTCCCCAACACTGAACCTTAAGAATCAATCCAAATCAATTTTCATTAATTCTGTTCCACTTCTGTTCTGACAACAGCTGCACAGGCATCACTTCAGTCTCTGGCACTAACCACTGAGAGTTAGGTCAGAATTCACAAATGAAAGAGCACTGTCCTCCAGACTGCCAAGTCTGCCAAACACCTGAGATGCTTCCTGCAAGCCTGGGAGTTCCCAAGATACCGTCACTTACAACCTGCTGGCTACAAATCTGAGTTTTCACATTACCCCTTCAGGAAGCAAGCTATAGTCTCAGTAGTCCCCTGTGTACACTCTCACTTACCACCTATTTATTCTCACTACTCCCTCAGGTTCTACAATTCACTAGGATGATTTACAGAACTCATGAAAAGTACTTTACTTTGGAGCACAGTTTATTATAGCAAAACAGGTAAAAATAAAGAGACATATAGAGTGAGGTGTGGGAGGATTCCCAGTGAGGGTTTCCACGCCCCTGTAAAGGGATGCACTACCCTCTCACATGCTTGAGTGTCTCACCAACCAGGAAGCTCATGGAGCTTCCATATACAGAGCCTAATTAAGGCTTCATTATGTAGGCATGACTGCTTGAGTCACCCTCCAGCTCCAGAGTTCAGCTGGTAATCATTTCATAAGTCTGGCTGGCTTAGCTAGTCTCCACCTGAGTCACCTCATTAGCACAAACCCTCAAACGTGGCTAGAGACTTAGTCAAAGATGTTTCAATCATTAGGGAAATGCCAAAATTTCAGAGGCTATTGGTCAGTAACCACAGACAAAAGCCAAATTCTTTCATTAAAATTAAATTCTTCAATCCACACTCAAACAGTGCTAGTAGGATTGTAAAATTATATAACCACTTGGGAAAACGTAGTTTTTTTTTATGAAGTCCTATGATACCTATGATATAGCAATTTACCCAAGAGATGTGAAAACTTACACCCAGAACATAATTTTAACAAGACTGTTTTAACACTCTTATTTGTAATAGTCAAAAGGAACAGACAAATATTCAAATAATTGTATGCTTACATGTCGGAATATTATAAAGGTTAATTTTATGTGTCAACTTGGTTAGGTTTTGATTCTCAGATGCTGAATGGGTTGCTATAATGTATTATGTAATGTAATATAATCACCTTCCATGATACGATCTGATGTGATTAATCAGTTAAAAAGGGAGTTTCCTTGGGTGTGTGGTCTGCCTCCAGAAAGCAAGTGGATACTCTGGTAGAGCCTGCTGTCTCTCCTTCAACCCTGCACTCTTCTTATTTCCTGACCTCCAGATCTTGGGACATAAGCCTGCAGAAATCTCTGGCCTACTGCCTGACCTACAGATTTTGAATTTGCTTGCCCCCATAATCACAAGAGCCAGTAGAGGTCTCCGGCCTGCCACCTGAACTACAGATTGGGACTTGCCAGTCCCCACAATTACATGAGCTATTTCCTTGAAATAAACCCCTCTATATGTGTGTATTTACAGAGAGAGAGAAATTTACTTTACATGCAGATAATCACTGGTTTTACCTTTCTAGAAGACCCAACTAAGACAAATACTAATAAGGAATTAAAAGGAATGAACAACTGATGCACAGTAGCATGAATGTTAAAAATTTGTTGTGTCAAATAAGTCAGACTCAAGAAAGTATACCCTGTATCATTTGATTTCTATAGAGTCCAAGAGCATGCAGAACTAATCTACGTTGCCTAAGTTGGATAGAAGAGTGTGGCGGTAGGAGAACGACTAGAAAGTGGCATGAAGGAACTTTCTGGGTGGAGGCAATATTCCATGCATTGATATGGGTGGGGATTTTATACAGTTCTGTGCAGCAGCCAAAATTATTTGAACTGTGCAGTTGAGATTTTCACCTTGTACTTTAAGTAAACAGCCTTTAGTTTAAAAAGTAATAAAAATAGGAAAAGGATCTGTAAACAATAAATCAACTTAGAAATTATCCAAATTCTGTGAAACATCAAAGAGTTTAGACAGGTTGAGTCTATGCACAAAGAATTAGGTAATTGTTTTTTTTTTCTGGCCTACTCTTGCAGCCATTCTCACCATTAAAAGTGCTATGTTTGTAAGAGAAGTCTCTGTGAATATATTCCGCCCAAATCAAGCATTAGTGTTGAAAGTGAATTAAATGAATCCACTGTGTGTGTGCGTGTGCACAGACACACATACTCATATAACTCAGAAATACCTCTTCTGGAAGCATTATGAAGTACTTTATGACAGCTTTTTTTAATTAAGTGAAAACATATGCCTTTAATTAGCAGCACCCTAAGCTTTCAGAATTCTGGGAGCAATCCAAACTGCTTCCTTCAAAGACAACCCGATTAAATATAGTTATGGAGGAGGTATAGATTAAGATCATGATTTTTATCTATTTAAGGGAATAAAAGAGCAGAAGAGGTTACAATCTTGTCACATTATGCAACTCTTCTGCTCTAATATATCAAAAACTTGCTGATCCAAAATCATGCAGAACAGCTGAGAAGCAATCAAAGTAAACAGTATACACTGTAGCCAGCAGAGCCTGCCAATATGAGATTAGAACTCTTCATCCTAGCAAGAAAAGTCTTTGGAAAATTCTCTACAACATTTCATGACTCACAGATATTCCCAGAGGTTGCTCTTTCCATTCTGCAGTAGACAGTGTTTGAAGACGTGCAGTTCTTGTCAACTGTTGTTCTTAGGCAACTTGGCTAAAATATCTGTTTAAAAAACGTTTGTTTGAAAGATACACTTGGGTATTTTAATCTTTTAAACAAAATTCTATATTTTAAACTTGTCTTAACTCTTAATTCAGCATCAAGTAAAAGAACAGCCTAAGAAAACTTGCTACATTGCATGATATATATTAAGAACTCAGCAATTTTTCTGTTTTAAAATTCCCAAAGCAAGGGGTACGTATTCTTGGCACAGTGCCCCTTCCCCCTTGCATACCCTTCAAACTGCCCCTAGATTCCTTTACTCCTGGCTCAGTATTCAATAGTGCTGGCTCTGATCTTGGCCACCCAGTTCAGTGTCTCACCTTGGCTCCTATTTTGACCAGTACTGCCAAGTCACCTCCCAGCCTATGAGGACTTGATTCCTGGCTAATCTCCACTTTTGTCTAACCCCAGTTCTGTTTCTGTTCTAAATGCTGAATGGCACTCCTCAGCTGCTTTCTGTCCCCTACTCAACCAGCTATACCACACTAGCTAAAGGAGTAGCCTTGACTACCCCCAAGACTTCTCTTTTCCTCTATTCTGTGTTTCTTTTTCTTTCTGAGGCCCCCAGGAATAAACCATCAACTTCTTAGCAACTGCCAAATCAATTTCTTCTATGGTATTTTTCTTCTCTCATCCACAGCAGAATAAAATATAAACTTTAAGCTTCACTCCTATTCACAAAAAATTTTAAACTTCCTATGGTCCTATTTATTTGTTTTCCTGATACTGAGTATAAGGATATAGACATGAGAGACAGATATAATATAAAAAAACTTCCATATAATAAAATGTATATAAAGTTTTTATCTTACCTCAATAAGCATTGGGGCTGTTCTACTCTGTCCTATAGGGCTGCTATAAGTTAAGATTGACTTGATGGCAACAGGTTTGGTTTTTTTGGTTTAATAAGCATTACTGATCCATTTAATAAGTGTGCTAATGAAAGGAAGCTTGAGATCTCCTCACTTAAGTGGCTCACTTCTGTTCTGCTATCTAGCCCAGTCCTCTATTCCTGTTTTACTCTTTGCAATTCTCCCACACATACTTCCTCTGAAAAGGCAGTTCCTATCACAGATCCCACACCCTCCCCTCTCTCAATTCTGTTGTGTATCTAACTGTGCACAGATGTGGCAAAATGGGCCCGCTCTAGACATATGTTTAGTTTGGCTTATATAGTACTTTAAATATTTTTAGATTAGTTGTCAATGTTTAGCATTTGAAGAGTAAGCCTACAGCAGGCAACTTCACCTTCACTTGCAAATCAAATCTGGAAATGCTAGGTCTGTGTTTCTGCATGGCAATACTAGAATATGAGGAATGGCTGTGTCCCACTTAGAAAAGTTGTGTGCTGTGTATGGTACCCAGTATGATCTTTCGCCTAACTCACTTCCCTGGCTCACTTATGAAGAACATAGAGCTGTAACTATACAGAAAGGAACTACTAATGGGGGTTATTAATTTATACAAAGATTCAAGTGAGTTTAATGTGTGACTTTTAATACATTCAGCCTGCCGATCTCTACTTCCATATTTTTCTATTTCATCTTAAAGAATCAATTCATGTCATTCTGTAATATAATAACCCTGCTCTCGTCCTGGAGAAGATTCTGTTTCATGATTCTGGCCACTCACTTGTGTGACCTAAAGCAAGCTCCTTCATCTCTCCATGTCTTGGTTTATCCTCTGTATAATAAGGTATTAGACTAGACCAGGGACAGAAAACAGACTTCAAGTCAGATTTGAAGCCTTCCAACGTGGGGGACTCATTTGTCAGAGAAGCTAGACTGGACTATCTGAAGTGGAACAGGGATCAGGATTGGAGAAAGATTAACAATCCCCATTATACAGATGACACAACCCTGCTTGCTGAAACTGAAGAGAACTTGAAACACTTAATGATGAAGGTCAAGGACCACAGCCTTCAGTATGGATCACACCTTGACATAAATAAAACAAAAATCCTCACAACTGGACCCACAAGCAACATCTGATAAATGGAGAAAAGATTGAGGTAGTCAAGGATTTCATTTTACTTGAGTCAACAATCATTGCCCATGGAAGCAGCAGTCAAGAAATCAAAAGACACATTGCATTGGGAAAATCTGCTGCAAAGAACCTCTTTAAAGTGTTAAAACTTAAGGATGTCATCTTGAAGACTAAGGCACACCTGACCCAAACCATGGTATTTTCAATCACATCATATGCATGTGAAAGCTGGACAATGAATAAGGAAGACAGAAGAAGAATTAACACTTTTGAATTGTGATGTTGGTGAAGAATGTTACATATACCATGGACTTCCAAAAGAACAAATAGGTCTGTCTTGGAAGAAGCACAGGCGAAGTGCTCCTTGGAAGCAAGGATAGTGAGACTATACCTCACATACTTTGGATATGCTGTCAGGAGGGATTAATCCCTGGAGAAGGACATCATGCTTTGTAGAGGGTCAGCAGAAAAGAAGGAGACCCTCAGGTGGATTGGCACAGTGGCTGCAACAATGGCCTCAGGCTTAACAGTGATTGTGGGCGTGGTGCGGGACTGGCGGTTTTATTCTGGTGTACACAGGGTTGCTGTGAATCAGAACTGACTCGATGGCACCTAACAACAACAACATGAGCACTGTGGTACAGGGTATAAAAATTATTGTTGAATAAAGTATCTTAGGGAATGTGAGAATGATAGAGATTTACAAAACAAACGAGCATGCTTGAGCAAAAAGGAGAAAGCAGTCCTGTGCCTAAGAATGTATGCAGAAAGAGTTCAGAACAAAAAAAGGAAAATGATTTTATAAGAATCAAAAAGAAAAAATGTAATTAATAAAAACTAGGAGGGTGGTGGTTTGCATCTGTCTTACTGAGGTGTCAGTAAGTACAATTTATAAGTGTGAAAACAAGAAAAATGATAACATATACAGCTATGATAAAATAATAATAATAGACCTTTGTGATTAAGTTACAGTGATAAGAAAATGACCCTTGTATCAGTGCCATGGACCCTCACGAAATGTCCTGCAGTACTCCAATGCCTACAGTCTAGATTACTGTGCCCATATGCTCATGAGCAAAGATTAGAGGTGTCCCATAGTTAAGACAGACCAACAGTGACATCTACTGCCACAGACGATTCTTGAAAGGGCCACTCTCAGCATTTTAAATTTAAGACTCCTTGCCAAACCACTGGACTTCTGCTGTGATGAGTCAGCACTTCTGGAACTTCTGTTTGTCATCTGTGCTGTTATTTTCTAAGGAAAACACAGTACGTGGGAAAATGCGAGAATATCTGAAATGTAACTAAAACAAACAAAAGAGTGGGGGTAGATGCATGAGTAATGAGAACAAGAGACTTCACATCGTCTTCTCTCATCCTGTTTTTCCTATAGCTAAGTAAATCCAAATTAATTTTGTAGTTGCTAGCATGCACAAGAAGCTCTGGTAGCCCAGTGGTTAAAGAGCTTAACTGCTAACCAAAAGGCCAGTGTTCAAAACAACCAGCCACTCAGAGAAAGACATGACAGTCTGCTTCCAAAAAGATGACAGCCTTGAAAACCCTATAGGCCAGCTCTTTTCTGTCTTACAGGGTCACTACGACTCTGAATCAACTTGACAGCAAGCATAAGCTTGTCCTCAGTGAAAAGAAGAATTAATGTAATAATTGCCAGCTTCAGCAGATTCCATTGCAAAATTTCAACATAGTACTGAGACCAGGAAAAATGATGAATGTAGAAATTTTTTAGTGTTGCCCTTGCTTAGGAAACCACTTCCTACCTACCTAATTGTTTACCTTGATTATACTTCCTTCAACATGTGCTGACCTGCAGGCTTTTTGTTTGTTTCTTCTGAAAGCCAACAGTACATGGTTTAAATAAAACACCATGGCTTTTAAAACCACATATAATCACTAGTGTAAGTGGTCCTTGTGGCTCATTTATATAAACCAACAAATACTAGTTGAAGAAAATCATGAGTTGATTTATTCACTCAAGAAAACAAATTGGCAAAGGATAATGAATCCATACACCCATTATTATGAAAGAATATTAGCAAGAACAGCAGATGTTGCCATTGAAAGAGAACTGAATTAAGAGTTTTGATTTCTACCCCAGGGTTCTGAGCGCTAAGTAAATGTGTGACCTTGAGGAAATTGCATAACTTCCCTGGCACTCAGATTTATCTTCTGTAAATGGAGAGGTTTGCTCTAGATGAGGAGTGGAAAATAAGTTTCAACTCATTCCCTTCTTTGGTTAATTGGCAGTGATTGGTTGTGCGTTAATCCAAAAGCTGCATCCAGACTCAAGGAAAAGGAGTGCTGATTTACTAGCAAGGTCTGCTGTAGGCAAGTGAAACACAGAGTGGCAGCATGCAGGCCACTTGCATGTCTGTGGAACAAAGAATTCAGTTTTCCCAAAGAATTTAGTCCTTGGCTCCTAAGAGATAACCCCCGAAAACCTGAAACTTCACCAGTGATTGAAGTGTCTTTGATGAAGTCTCCAGAGCACATCTGAGGGGTTATGTTAATGAGCTGATTCAGGTAGAGCTGGCCGTTGGCCAGACCATGAAGACCATCCATTGCATGCTTATCAGCTGACCTCAGCGGCTGGAGGATGATTCAACGTACTGTGCCTAGATAACGAGACCCCAACTACGACTCTGGATACAGAAGTTTCATGAGCTTCTTGATTGGTGACAGACATCACTGCTCACAGGGGAGTAGCACATCCCTTTTTAAGACATGGATATTTCACGTTGGGAAGCCTCCTAGACCTTACCCTGTGCATCTCTTCATTTCTATCTTCTCACTGTGTTACACTATAATCACAAGTATGTTCTTTTCATGAGTTCTATGAGTTGTTATACTGAATTACCAAACTTGAGGGAGTAGTGAGAACCAGCAGGTCAGAAGTAAGGGGAACGCAGAGGACCCTTGAAGTGATAAAAGAAAACTCCTGAATTTGTAGCCAGTAGGTCAGGAGTGATTGGAGCCTAGGAGACCCCTAAACTTATGACTGACATCCCGAAGGACAATGGGAATACCCAAAAGTTGCAGCCAACATGTCAGAAGTGACTGTTATGGGAATAGCCAACTGGCCACTTGCATCTGAGTTCTTCTGCCTGATAGTCCAGAGGACTGTGTGCCCTTAACTTATGAGGTCTGACTTAGCTCTGGGCGGCTAGATTAAAAAAAAAAAAAAAGCGCTATATGTGCAGCTACACTCAGAATAGATGGAAACAGAACTGAGATTGCGTTGATTTGATTGATCCTTACAGTTTGGTGTGTGAAAAGTGGGGTTTGAATTTTCCCGGCATTTGGTGTCAGAGAAGTGGGGTGGAATTAGAAGTTGCCTGCAGTGCCCAACTCAGAAAAAAATGATCTCTTCATAATTTTAAAGCTATAGATTCTGTTACTAGGTATATTTTTCACTGCCTACTATGTGCCAGATATGCAAGATACTAGTAGTCATTATTTCCAGTCTTCACAGTGTTTTATAAACAAGGAAACCAACCCTCAGAAAAATTAATTTTTCCAAAGCTACAGAACATAGCTCAACTCAGTTACTAATATCATATCCCAAGTTTCTAATATCAATCCAATCTTTTCTCATATCACTGCATAACATTTCCTAACTCTCTTGAAACACAAAAGCTAGAATATTGTGTCTTATCTTTTTCTTAGAAAACAGACTAGTTCCTGTTCTCAAGGGAAAGTCTTTCAGTCTCTCTCCACTCAGGATGACTTAGGCAACTGGCTTTGTATAAATGGCCCTTATTGCATTGAGACATTTTCTGTCTATGCCTATTTTGCTAAGAGTTTTTAGCATGAATGGGTGTTGGACTTTATCAAATGCCTTTTCTGCATCAGTGAACAAAATCAGGTGATTCTTGTCTCTTGTGATATTTATGTGGTTAATCACATTAATTGTTTTTCTGATGTTGAACCAGCCTTGCATCCCTGGTATCAATCGAACTTGGTCATGATGGATTATTTTTTGGATATGTTGTTGTATTCTGTTGGCAAGGATTTTGTTGAAGATTTTTGTATCTAG
Source organism: Heterohyrax brucei (assembly GCA_028571685.1). Classification (NCBI taxonomy): domain Eukaryota; kingdom Metazoa; phylum Chordata; class Mammalia; order Hyracoidea; family Procaviidae; genus Heterohyrax; species Heterohyrax brucei. The sequence continues at coordinate 97,224,619 of CM053146.1, forward strand.
ATTCATGAGTGATATCGGTCTGTAGTTCTCCTTTTTGGTTGGATCTTTCCCTGGCTTTGGTATCAGGGTTATGCTGGCTTCATAGAATGAGTTTGGGAATACTCCATCCCTTTCTGTACTGTGAGAAGGTCCACTCTTTGGACACAAATGGACTGGACTTGGCGATGCAGAGTGACCATATATTGGACTCACTTTATGGTTCTATGCATCTATAGGATATCATCCTGCTGACCTCTGGCTAGAAGAAAGAGAGTAGGTGGAGAGGAGGGGAAAGGAGACTGTTGGGAGGATGAGACATGTATAGTATGTATGGATGTATATAGGAATAGTATGCTGTCACCGGGCATGGACAGCAGTGGAAGCTGCATATAGATGGGCATGTAAATTTATATGGGAACATACATTTTCACTCAGTCATAATAAAAAATAAAAAATAAATTAAAAAAAGAAAACAGATTAGGAAGGATTGTGCATGGAAAATTCAAAGTGACAAGGAAGAAATAAAAACTATAAGCCAAGTTCAACTTCAAAGCAAATAGAATTACAGACAAATAAAATCAGAGGTAAATTGAATCCAAAGCTGAAAAGAAGTACGAAGTCAGGACATTACGTATGGTATCAATGGGGGGTAAGTATGTTGCTGTTGTTCAGTGCTGCTGAGTCAGTCCCAACTCATAGCAACCCCAGGCACAACAGAACAATCCTGCACCGCACCCACAATCATTGTTACGCTTGAGCCCATTGTTGTAGCCACTGTACCAATCCATCTCATTGAGAATCTTCCTCTTATCCACTGACCCTGCACTTTACCAAGCATGATGTCCTTATCCAAGGACTGATGTCTCTGACAAGTCCAAAGTATGTAAAACATAGTCTCACCATCCTTACTTCTAAGGTGCACTCTGGTTCTGTCTCTTCCAACAGAAATCTCTTGGTTCTTTTGGAAGTCCATGGCATATTCAATATTCTTCACCAGTACCACAGTTCAAAGGTGTCAGTTTGCTCCGCTCTTCCTTATTCCAGTTTTCACAGCATAAGGTGAGATTGAAAATAGCATGGCTTGGGTTAGGCACACCTTTGTCTTTGAGGTCATATCTCTTCATTAACTTAAAGAAGTCTTTTGCAGCGTATTTTCCCAACACAATGTATCTTTTGATTTCTTGACTGCTGCTTCAATGACTGTTGATTGTAGATCCAAGGAAAGTGAAATCCTTGATAATCTCAATCTTTTCTCTGTTTGTCATGGTGTTGCTTACTGGCCCACTCCTAAGAATTTTTGTCTTCTTCATGTTGAACTGCAACCCATATTGAAGGCTTTGGCCTTTGATCTTCATTGGTCAGTATTTCAAATCCTCTTCACTTTCAGCAAGCAACAGTAGGTCATCTGCATAATGCAGGTTATTAAGAGCCTTCCTCTAATCCTGATACCCTGTTTTTCTTCATATAGTCCAGTTTCTCAGATTATATGTTTGGCATACAGGTTTAATAGGTATGGTGAAAGGATACAACCTGAATGCACACTTTTCCTGACTGTAAATCATGTAGTATCCCCTTGTTCTGTTTGAACACCTGTTTCTTGATCCATGTACAGATTCATCATAAGCACACGGAATGCCCATTCTCCACAACATTATCCATAATATGTTAAATGATCCACACAGTCAAATGTTTTTACATAGTCAATCAAGTATACTTGAATCGAGTATACTTCATTGTCAGTCCTTGTATACTTTGACACAAAACTTCGGACATTTCTTGGGTTACAATTTCCAGATATAGTAGAAAACAGCAAACTCTCATTTTCAATAAAAACTAACAATTCTTCCCATCTGGTACCCCTCTGGTACCCCTCTGGTATTCTCAGCTTTCACGTAAGATCCACCTGACGTCAGCAATGATATCCCTGGTTCCACATCTCCTTCTAAATCCAGCCTGAACTTCTGGCAGTTCCCTGTCAATATACTGCTGTAGCTGCTTTTGAATGATAGGAAAATTTTACTTGTTCATGATATTAATGATATTGTCTGTAATCTCTGCATTTGGTTAGATCACCCCTCTTGGGAATAAGTATAAATATGGATTTCTTCCAGATGGTAGAAACCCTGGCAGCATACTGGTTAAGTGTTACAGCTGCAACTTGGTGGCTGGCAGTTCAAATCTCCCACGCGCTCCTGGAAACTCTGCAGGGCAGTTCTACTCTGTCTATAGGGTCTCTATGAGTTAGCATTGACTTGATGGCAGTGGGTTTTCAGTTGGTTAGCCAGGTAGCTGTCCTCCAAATTTCTTGACATAGATGACTGAGCACTTCCAGTGCTGCATCCACTTGTTGAAACATCTCAACTGATATTCCATCAACTCCTACACTCTTGTTTTTCACCAGTGCCATCAACACTGCTTCGACTTGTCCATTCAATACTATCCATTCCTCCTGAAATGGTTGGACACTGACCAGTTCTTTTTGGTATAATGACTGTGTATCTCTTCCATCTTCTTTTGATGTTTCCTGTGTCATTTAATATTTCCTCTATAGAATTATTCACTACTGCCACTTGAGACTTGAATTTTTTCTTCAGTTCTTTCAGCTCAAGAAACACCAAGTGTATTCCCTTTTGGTTTTCTAGCTCCAGCTCTTTCCACAGATCGTTGTAATACTTTGTCTCCTGAAGTTGCCCTTTAAAATCTTCTGTTCAGCTCATTCACTTCATCATTTCTTCCTTTTGCTTTAGCTACTCAATGGTCAAAAGCAAGTTTTTTTAATAACCTCTTGCTTTATTCATCTGGAAACTCTGGTGACCTGTGGTTAAGTGCTAGGGCTGCTAACCAAAAGACTAGCAGTTCAAATCTGTCAGGCACTCCTTCGAAACTCTATGGGGCAGTTCTATTCTGTCCTCTAGGGTTGCTATGAGTCAGAATCAATTCAACAGCAGTGAGTTTAGGGTTTTTTTGGTTTTCTTCATCTGTGATGTCTTTGCTGTCATTCCACAACTCATCTGGTTTTGGGTCATTCGTGTTCAACACATCAAATCTATTTTTGAGGTGCTTTCTAAACATAGGTGGGATATACTCAAAGTTGTACTGTGGCTCTTGTGAATTTATTCTAATTTTGTTCAGTTTCAATTTGAACTTGCCCAACCTAAGAGCAAGTGATGGTCTATGCCTCAGTTAGCACCTGGCCTTGATTTGACTGATGATATTAAGCTTTCCCATTGTCTCTTTGCACAGATGTAGTCATTTGATTTCTGTGTATCCATCTAGAAGGTTCATGTGCCAGAGATCACATGAGAGAATTTTGTAAGACCAGTGACTTCTTCATCAAAAACACCTTTATTCATCACCATAAGTGGGTAAGCATAGTTGACTCAAATGGGACACTACTCAGGAATATACTAGATACATGTAAATATTGAGAAACACTATTTGATGGTGATGGTTTACAAATAATCTAGACAATAAATTCCTAATAAAACATATATACATATGCATCTTTTGAAGTTTTTCACGAGGTCCAAAAATTAAGTCCGGGAAATTAGGTGTTCTAAGTGCTACATATCTCATTGCTGAATATCACTATGGTCACCTTTGAAGTACTCCCCTTGGGAAGCTATGCACCAATGCCAGGGTCTAGGCCACCCTTCAAAGCAATTTTGGAACTCTTTCTAGAATGGCCATTGCACATGGTAGCACGGAGGCAAGTTCACAAAATTAATTGTATAGTTGTCTGTGAGTGAGTTTTTAACCAGTAAACAAACAACTGTATTGGAACACCTCCCTGCTCACCTGACCTGGCCCCCAGTGACTTTTTTCTTGACCCAAAGATAAAGGAAATATCGAAAGGAAGACATTTTTATGACATTCAGGACATCAAGGGTAATGCAACGACAGTTCTGATGGTCATTTCAGTAAAAGAGTTCCAAAATTTCTTTGAAGGGTGGACTAGGTGCTGGCATCAGTTCGTAGCTTCCCAAGGGGAGTACTTCAAAGGTAACTATAGTGACATTCAGCAATGAGATACGTAGCTCTTTTTCTAGGATGAGTTCACGAACTTCATTGTCAGTCCTTGTATACTTTGACACAAAACTTTGGACATTTCTTGGATTACAATTTCCAGATATAGTTGAAGACAGCAAACTCTCACTTTCAATTAAAACTAACAGTTCTTCTCATCAAATAATGAAATTCTCAAAAATCAGATTGTGGCATCAAAAAATTACTCTGTACTAACTGTTACATAATTACATACTAATTTTTCAATGTGCATACTGAGAAACTTATCATTTATCTTTATAAAATTATTCATAATATGGATTAGTAAAAAAATCTTCAAGGAAATCAGATACAAGAATGTACCTATAGCAGAAAAATTATGATTAGTGGCCAGATTAGATTTCGTATCTAGGTACATTATAATTCTACAACTAGCTACTTCATTTTTGTTATTAACATTTGTTCTTCATTTATTAAGTCAAGCCTACCCAGAGGTGCCTCAGACAAAAGTCCTGGTGCTCTACTTCTGAAAAAAATCAACCACTAAAAAACTTGTAGACCACAGTACTACTTTGATGCACATAGAGTCTCCGTGAATCAGAATCAACTTAAGAACAAGTTTGGCTTTATCATGTGCTGCACACTCTGACAGTGCCTAGGAATCTGTGGATAAAATACATCAGTCCTAGCCCTGATGATGCAGTGGTTAACAGCTCAGCTGCTGACCAAAACATCAGCAATTTGAAGGCACCTCCTGCTCTTTGAAATCCCATGGGGTGGTCCTACTTGGTCCTATAGGGTCACCAGGATTTAATGGAATCCACTCAATGGGAATGAATGTGGTTTATTTTGGTTAATTTGAAGAAAGGTGCATTGGAGGTGCTATGGTTAATTACGGTCAGCAGCTAACTAAAAGGCTGGCAATTTAAACCCATCCAGTGATTTTATGCAAGAAATATCTGGACAAAATAAAAATAAAAATAACCCAGTGAGGTAGTTCTATTCTGTCAAATGTGGTCACTATGAGTTGGAATAGACTTAACAGTACCCAGCAACAACTTTAAGTAAGAAGTAGACATCTAATTGGTAACAGGCATGTAAATTAATTAAAATACAAAGTGACAAGCAAATTAACTGGATTCTGTTCAAAGCACACATGTATTACCTCAAAGCACAGTAACTAATTTCCTTTGGTAGAATCAGGGAAAAACAAGAAAGTATCAATACAAGGCTGAACTAAAAGTCAATAGATTTCTTAAGACATTGGTGGCTTACATGTCCTTTAAATGATGTTAATACAGGCAGAAATTTTAAAACATGGGCTCTTAAACTTGACTCACTTATATATAATATAGCTCTGCAGAGTACAGTCAGTAATAATGCTAGAGAAAGAGTACTTGCATAATTATTTTAAGCAAGCTGTTGCATTATTTTTCATGCCTCCCATTGCAAGGCAATATCCAAAATGTAAAAGTCCATCATGATATCATGCACTAAGCAAGCCAACACAAGAAAGTCCTACAAAGAGTGTTATTCCATGTACACTGTGTGACTAATTTTGTTTGTAGACTGAACTGAGCCATGGTCATGGATCACATTCAGCCAGCCAAGAGAATGTTTCCAGAGTGTAATTGTCCTGGGCATCAAGGCACTTTACAGCATGTTCCCATTGCCTTGTGATACTTTGTGGCCAGGAGACTGCTGAGAAAATATTATTCACCCAAAATTAGACTGGACTAGTTAACCACCTGGTTATTACATCTCCATGTCAGCATAAGTGGTGTCTGCAACCAAACTTACCAGATGTTTCTAATTTGTCTACCTTCTGAACTACAAGTTAGAGTTGCTGTTTTTTTTTTTTTTTTTTTTTTTTTCCTTCCCCCAGCTTTGAAATATTTTAAACAAAAGACTTTCTGTGATGGCTCAGGGAAACCTACAAAACTGAAATCCGTTAATATCACCATGGCAGTCCTGGCTCCCCCACCACTGCCACACAGCTGTATTTTGGCCCTGTTATTCGCTGCCTGTGGGATTCTCTCATGGGCTTTTTTGGCCCTGAGTGTCTGACTCATTCTCTAGAGATTCGTAGCTGGCTAACAAATAAGAAAATATCACAAAATTTTAGAGGCGAGTACATGCTCTGTATCACTGTACAGTCTAAAACAAATGCTACTTCAAATTATGGCCTTGATATCTATTTTTAAAAACTGTAAATTCCTATGTCTTTCAAACCAACAACTGCAGTTCTAGAAAACAAATCAAAGATTTTCACACATCCTTATGATGAAATTTATACAAGGTTATTCACTGAAGCATTGTTTGTAAGACCTGGAACTTGGAAGCAGCCTAAGTAACTTTCAGCAGGAGACTGATAGAATATTTTCTGGCACATCCACACAACAGAATAATTCCACTGCCAACTGAAAGGTTAGTGGTTTGAACTCAGCTGGAGGCACCTTGGAAAAAAAGGTCCCGTGACCTGCTTCTCAAAGATTATAGCCGCTGAAAACCCCACAGGCCACAGTTCTGCTCTAAAACACCTAGATTCTCCATAAGTCAGAATCAACTCAACAATAACTGCTTAAAAATAACTAGACAGTTGTATAAATAATGAGTAAAACCTTCATGATAATTGTTAATTTTTAGGTGAAAAAAATAATATGGAGGACAGATTAATATGTGTGTGCCTATATATACAAATATAAATATTTATACTTACATAAATATGTGTGTATGTACACATACACATATTATATACCTTTTTGTAGCTTTCAAATATTAACTCTATTGCCATGTACTGTTAATTCAAAAATTAAAATAAGTAAGTTTTGGAAAAACAGAGTAAAACAGAGGAAAAGAATAGACAAGAAAAGGAGAGAAAAAAAGACTTTGGAAGAGTTAGGAAAGAACAAAAATAAAATTAGGAGAACTCAGGTTTCCAAAATCATCAACAGGGTTGTCTCATTCTCACAACTAAAACTTCCATTTTGTGTTACAACTTGTCCTGTCCCAATTCTGACCCTTGTCAGTCCCTCAGGAGTGGCATTTGACATTTGATTGCAGATTCTACTCCTTCAGCGAGAACTGCCTTACCCTGATTCCTGACATGGTCTCTGTTACCCTGCCAATCTCACTGGGTGCTCATCACCCTCCACCCAGAGGTCCTCCTTCAGCGCTCAACTGTGGGCATTTCTAGGGCTCAAAAACTAGTTCTCAATATCTTGAGGTATTCCCTCAAAACATACGTCACAGTCACAAGCAATTATCAACCAGTTTACCTGTAAAGAGTCCCAAGACTACCCCTCTTAATATTTGCCCATTCTGTGCTGGCTTACAGAGTACTTCTACCGGTTGCCATACTAAGCACTGAACTTCATCTCCTCCCAATCTCTTCAATGTTCATATTTTAGATATACACATGTGTTGCTTTCAAAAGTATATATCAAAGCCTTTGAAGTCAAAAAGAACTTTATAGTTATCATAGCATTCACCCTACTTCTTCCGTCCTTTCTTTAGCCAATAGTGCTCTATATCAGATTATTGCCCAGTGTGTTTTTGTTGAATATTAGACTTTTTATGAATAAACCATTCTTTCCTCACACAACTGCCAGATTTAATAATTTTGTATTCATGATAGTGTAAAACAATTTCATCTGTGAACAACTAATTTCTACTCCAAGTTGTTCTGCAGCTTTGAAATGGCCTGCATTTTAATTAGATACCCTGGTGGTGTAATGGTTAAGAGCTACGACTGCTAACCAAAAAGTCGACAATTTGAATTTTAACAGGTGTGCTCCGGAAACCCTATGAGGCAATTCTACTCTGTCCTGTAGGGTTGCTGTGAGTCAAAATTGACTCAATGGAAATGTGTTTTTTGTTTTTAATCTTTCAAATATTTGTTCATATGTCCTCCTCTCTCACTAGGCTAACCTTTTTGAGACTAGTGCCTATGTGCTAGTTATCTCCATATTGCTAGGTCCTGACAACTATTAGGACCTTATGATAATGCTTTGTTTTAAAAAAATGAATATATGAAAAAAAATGCATGCTTGCATTTCTGAAAAAGATTTTAACATTTAGTAAATGAATCCTTTTATATCAAAAGATATGCTTTGTATTCATGTGGCGTAAGATACATCTGACACTACATTAGCAAGAAGGAAATGAATCCACAAATCCAGATGTGTAACAAACACCAATTTATTTTCATAACAACTGAAACGCCTCACTATGAGTGAGGCAGAATGAAGATTTCAACTTCAGTCTTTTGAAGGTTCCTTCCTTAAGAGAAAGATTTAGGGGAGATGGGAAAGTAATATGGTCCTCAGTTCACCTCTCATAGAAGGGCTGCAGCTGAGAAGTGGATGTCTGGGCACGAACGTTCAGTGCAGGGAGTAGTTCGGTGTGAACCATGAACCATACATATGTACCATAGTTGGAGCACAGGAACATCGCCACGAAGCTTCCTGTTGCTTATCTGCTAAAAATCTCACAGAATCATTTCTTCGCTAGCATTTTACCAAACACCGCCCTCTAAAGTGATTGACAGGGAACAGAGTGGAATACTGCTCTTTCTGTGATACCATGAATTGTTCAACCTTTCTTTACCCTGCCCAATATATTTTTTTCTGATCTAAAGGTCAGTCTCCCAATACACTTTCCTCTGCTTAACATCCACTTTATCCTACCAGTTTCACAAACGCTGTACCATTCTGAGGTTAGATGTCTAAAACAAAAGCCAAGTGGTGTGCTTCCTTCCGTCCTTCCATGTATCTCCCTCTGAGACATTGAGCTCAAAATCAAGTATTTCCTTGCATCCAAATAACAAAAAAAACACTGCTGTTGAGTCAATTCCAGCTCATAGACACCCTGTATAAGGAAGGAAAAGGAAACAATACAAATGAAGCTAAGAACTAGGCTATTATATCAACACACCACCCGACTCCGGTTTTACCCGATCTTTCTGTCACTTTCCTCTTGTCTTCGCTTTCCCTTTTTCATTCCTATTTTACATTCATTTTCACATTACCCTTTTCTGGGCATTTGTCATTTCACACTGCAGCAGCCTCCTTGAGTCTCCAACCCCTGCTGACTTTCAGCACCCCTTTCCTCTGTGAGGAAGCCTTCCCTGGTGGTGCACTAAGTACTACAGCTGCTAACCAGGACGTCAGCAGTTCAGGTCTGCCAGGTGCTCCCTGGAAATGCTGCGGGGCAGTTCTACTCTGTCTGTCGGGTCGCTGTGAGTTGGAATTGACTCGATGACGGTAGGTTAGTCAGGTCCCCTATAAAAGCCTTACCATGGTTTTATATGTAATACATTGAAGCCCTGGTGGCACAGGGGTTAAGAGATCAGCCGCTAACTGAAAGACTGGCAGTTGAAATCCACCAGCCACCCCTTGAAAATCCTATGGTGCAGTTCTGCTCTCTACCATAGAGTTGCTATGAGTAAGAATCAACTTGACAGCAGTGGGCTTGATTTTTTAGTTTATATGTATTACAGAAAACACAAATTCTTGAGCCAACTTTAAATTTTTACATAAGTTGTCACAACCTAACCTATTTTGACCTAATCTCTAGCATCCAGTCTCTTTCTATGGTTTTCTTTCTTGATGATGTTAGTTACCATGAGTCATGGCTACTCCAAGTATACAGAGTAGAATTGTTCCATTGGTTTTTCTAGGCTATAACCTTAACGGAAATAAATTGCCAAGCCTATCTATCCTCTGTGGTACTACCAGGTGGGCTCAAACCACCAAGCTTTAGGTTATCAGTCAAGCTCAAACGTCTTCACCTCCTAGAGGTCTACTCAATGTCCTTTATAAAACAGGTTACTTTACTGGCCTCCCTCACACTTTCCTTGTCCATTCTTGCTTCTATACTTTACTCATACTATTTCTCACACTTTGAATGTTCTTTGTAATTTTCTCTTACATAAATCTTATCCTCCTTTTAGAGAGGATTTAAACGTAGTACCACAATCCAATCTCTCCCTAATTTTTTAGACACATTAATTTCACTGTGGAGCATGCATTAGTCAGTTTACTATTTATATACTTGTTATACATATTTTTCCACCATGTATCCATCAGCAGTACACCAATAGGGAACTGCCAAAAATTAAAGCTGTATTCAGAAGAGGACATAGATGAAGGATATCACTGCTGATATCAGATGGATCTTGGCTGAAAGCAGAGAATACCAGAAGATGTTTCCGTGTTTCACTGACTATTCACAGCCATTTGACTATGTGAATCGTAACAAATGTATGATCTGGCCCCCAATGATGTTTTTATTTACCTGAAGATAAAGTAAATATTGAAAGGAAGATATTTTGATGACATTCACGACATCAAGGGTAATATGATGACAGCTCTGATGGCCATTCCAGAAAAGAGTTCCAGAATTGCTCTGAAGGGTGGACTAGATGTTGGCATTGATGCGTAGCTTCCCAAGGGGAGTACTTCAAAAGTTATCATAGTAATATTCAACAATAAGGTAAGTAGCACTTTTTCTAGGATGAGTTAACAAACTTAATTATTAGACCTTGTAGATAGCTAGACAAAGAAACAACAGCAAATAAAATAGACCATGTATGTAATTGGAAAACAGGTGATCATAAAGACATTTCAGAGATACATGTATGGAGAAGGGAGAATGACCAAAACAAAAGCCATTGGAATAGTACAAAGTCAAAGGATGCCACATAAATGAACGACAATCAGTAACAAGACACTTCCTACCTATAGTTCCTTTACTGTTCCGGTCTTAGATGCAACCTTAAAAATACACTAGTCACACAGCCACCTCAGGGGGCTCATCTGCTCATCCTTCTACCTTAAATGTTCTTCCCAGAGGTATTCATGTGGTTCACACTCTCACCTATTCAGAGGGCCACTGGCTTAAGCTGTGCGGGTTATGCTTTACAAAATTCCAGCAGATACTCTATTTGTCTTAATCACTGTAGGTTTACAAAAGTATTATGACAATTTTACAGCAAATGTTAGTAAGATCTTAGGAAGGTACGCTGCACAAACTAAGTCATCACTTTGGAGAATTTGTTTGCTCAAATGTCATTTTTTCCTATGAAATTTTCACTGATAATCTTAATTGGAATTGCAACCTCATTATCTGTCCAACAACGTCCTATTTATTTGTCTTATACCTCACCCTAGTACCTATCTTCCTCTGTCACGTTATAGGCTTTACTCCTGCATTCTTCACTATCTGTCTATACACACACACACAAAAGACAAACATGTTTACTAGTTTTGTTCACTGTATCCTCAGTACCTACATTTCTGGTATTCAGAAGGTATTCCAAGGGGAGAGGCAAAGATAAAGTCCATGGAGTCAGCTATGAAATGACCAGATTACATTTTCAACCTGTAGATAAAGTGGAGGCTCAAAATAAATTGTTACAGAAAAATTAAGAAATATTCATCCAAATTTATTGCCTGAGAAATATCATAACCTATTGATTAAGTGATTTATTTACTGGTTGATGGATTTTAAAAAATTGAAAATTTTGATGTAGGCTTAAAATTTAAAGACACAATTTCTAAATGGTCTTAACTACATATTAAGTCCAACAAAAAAAAATAATAAAATTTCAGTAGTGATGTAATCTTATGAATTTCTGATTTCATAAGAAACTTGCCAAAAAGAAATATATGCTATCCCATAACATAAGCATCATGAAAGACTAATTGTGTATTACACCATATTTTTTTAAGGTATGATCTGCTTTCTTACGCAGGCTTCGGAGCATAGAATGTGGGCATATGAGAAGGACACAATTTTATGACTACACATTCCCCATCTTCAGTCTTTTTACAGAGTTATCAATTGCCACTGTTGACAAAGCTTTAGAAGCATGAATTTTACCTGTGTAATTTTTATAGTGCGTCTATAAAGACATCAGGCTATTGAAGAGTATAGATTGTTGTAAATGTTTCAAACCAGTCAAAAAAGTATTCAACTTAGGCTTTAACTAGAGACACTTTTTCCTTTACCCATAATTTTTCTCGTAATTTTACCAGCAGCATCTGTGAACTGAGTGAACTAAAACCATGATGATGGGAAAATATGGGTCATTTGTTTCCTTCTCCCGTTTTATGAGTTATTAACTGAGAACACAGCTGGATGATTAACTACTTGTCTTAGTGCAAAGTGTTCTAGTTGCATCCTCACTGCCAGGTTTTTGTTTTTGTTTTGTTTTTTTGATTTATAATTTTCCTGGCAAGTATATTATTAATTCTACATCTCTGTAATTAACTGCCAAATGTGAACAATAGGTTATTCAACCTGTCAGTGTCCCTACTCTACCAAGTAAGTTTAATTTCTGCTTTGTTAGAAACAATTTAGTAGAAAGTGTTAAATATCAGTTGAGAAATGCTCCATAGTTTAAGAGTCCAAACTCACATCAACAATCAAATATTATAAGCTTGGTTTAGGTACATTTTTCCTAAAAGTAATTTTAAGAATGTCTTCGATCTCACTGTTTAGATCACCTGTTTACTTATTAATTTCAAGTCATTAAAAAAAAAATTAAGTTCTCATGTTATACTTCGCATGATCTCTGAAAGAACAGTTCTTCTCTAGGAGGATAATATTTGAAACAGAAGGACATTATTTCATCTCCTTTAACATCAATTTCTAAATGGTAGTCTGAAGACTATGTAGAAGACTCACCTGAGGCAGATGCCTTGTTCGAAAATGGTTGCCTAACTAGACCTGCCTTCTGTCTCTTCTTCTGACCCCTGGACCAATATCAAGGATCAAGAACCATCAGTGACCTGATTTGGAAATTGCTAGCTGTGATAGTGAGAAAAGTGACTAATCACCAAAGGACCTACAAGATCTGACTGATATGAGTTGTTACGAGCCAGGACGTCATGACTGGAAGTGGCTTCTGAAGGTCTTCAACCAGGAGGAAACTTGAATTTAAAGCTGCATTAGGAAGAGACTATTGTTACGGGGCACTCTCTTTGACTTGGGATTTAGTGTCCTGGCAAAGCCCTGGGATCAAGTTCTGACATGCCTCTGGAATGGCTCTTGGAGGCTCGGAAACAATGATGGCCTCTATGGCATGAATTGCTGATACAGGAACTGCCCTGGCAGAATCCTGAAAAAGAGATCCAACTGAGCCAGAGCAGTGAGCATAGTAGAACGATTCTATTACATAAGAATCGAGAAGCCACCAGATAACTTGCCTTGAGAGGAGCCGTAGAGCACTTTATTAACCACGACAATAACGATTTCACTAGAGAGAGAGGGGTATCATCACACAGAAAGCAGTGGCTGTCCTCTTCAGGCAAAAGCTGAAGTAGGGAATTCTGTTATGGAAATCTGACTCCCCAATATAAAAGAAGCTGATAGAATGCCAGAGTAGCAGAGGTAGATGGCAAGTCCTTGTCAGAGACAAGATGGGTATAAGACCGATAATTGCCAGCAAGGCTGTATGGCATCCAGGGATTCCTGACCCACAAAGAACTATAGCAGTGATCTTAATAGACCATGGTTTCTAGGAGCAAGATAGGTAAGCAGTCAACAAGATAGTTTCTTGACTGATACTAGATATTTAGTTAGAGAGAGAGACCAAAAACAAAACCTGTTGTCTTCAAGTTGGTTCCAACCCATAGACACTCTATGGGACAGGGTAAAAGTGCTTCATAGTGTTTCCCAGGAGCAGCTGGTGGACTTAACTGCCAACATTTGGGGTAAGAGGCAAGCTCTTAAACATGGTATCAACAGGGCTCCACATAGGTCAGTAGATGGATATTCAAGAGATAAAATTCATTATTTACCTCTATAATATCTTTTTCCCTTGTATTTTTTGGCTATGTACTACTTTCTTAGTAGACTTCAGTTTGGGAACAGTTTTACATTTGCAGAAAAACTAAGACGGTATATGGAGAATATCTTTATACCTATCACCCTCGTTCTACATTCCCTTATTATCAGTTATAAATGCCTTATATAGCTATGGTACATTTGTTCCAATTAATGTGCTCAGCAGTACATACAGTGACTGCTACGAACCGACTTTTTGCCCCCGAAAATGTGTATTAACTTGGCTAAGCCATGATTCCCAGTACTGTGTGACTACCCACCATTCTGTCACCTGATGTGATTCTACTGTGCTGCAAGTCCTGTCTCTACAATGTACAGTTGTTATGAGTCACAATCAACTTGAGTTTGATTGTTTGGTATATGATATTAGTAAGGACTAAAGACAGTTATGTTAATGAAGCAGAACTCAATCTATAAGAATAGGTTGTATTTTAAGTCAAGCTCTTTAGAGATATAAAAGGGGAAAGCAAGCAGAGTTTACGGGGACCTCTTGCCACTAAGAATGAAGAACGAGGAGGGTTCTTTGGATCTGGGGACTCTGAGCTGAGAAGCAATTAGGCCAATGGAAGATTGATAACCAGGACCTGCCTCCAGAGCTAATGGAGAGAGAAAGACTTCCCCTTGAGTTGGCTTCTAGCCTCGTAGACTTTGTGCTAGAATACATTTTTCTTTGCTAAAGTTATCCGTTTGTGGTAGTTCTGCTATAGCAGCACCAGATGACTAAGACCATGATCATGAACTGTTTCAGCCTCTGAGATTTACTGGGAAAGTGCAGTACCAGGGACAGAAAGTGTGTTCTGCCATTCTGCCACATGGTAGGATCCCTCACGGCTATTTGAAAGTAAAGAAACAGGTATGTGCTGTACATTACTGTTTTTACAGAGTATTATGTGAAGTGTTTGAATTTTTGGCAGGAAAAAGAAATTCAGAAAATTTTTGTTACACAAGTGTACCAACAGACCTTGGTGGAGATTCTGGGGAATAGTAAGTGGTACTTCATATATACTACTAAACATTTAGGGTAGCCTCATTCGCCATGAGTCGGATCCAACTCGAAGGCACTTGGCTTGGCGGGCTTTATGGGAGAGGGCAAGAAAAAAAGTCCATACTACCTACCAAAAATTCAGACACAGTCAGTGATTTTCCATGCTTCCGTTAATGAAAACACATGGTATCAACACAAAGTTCAAAGCAGTAAAGTTAAAAGCCATCAAACAGTGAAATCTCTGAGTACTTTGATTTCCTTATCTACAAAATGGAAACAGTAACTAGGTGCAGGAACAGGGTTAACTTACAAGTGGCCTGGGACAGCTTTAAGCTGTCTGGGACTGCCTGGGATGCCTGGCAGTCTGGTATTGACCCTTGGTCAAGATAAGAATGAGATGTGGTCAATAGTGATTTATAATGTGCTGTTTAATGTTCAAAATTCACCCTAAAAGCAGTCCATACTAGTTGAACTTGTCTACATTTCTTAGGGATTTTTAGATTGATAGCTTGCATTTGGTTTAACCTGTTTACACGACCTGGCTGTTACTACATGACCAATGAATAATAAAAGACCCCTTAGTAAACTTACACACTGTCTTTCCTGAAACTGAGATGTCACACAGGCTAGAGGTCTCTAATTTTAAAATGAAGCACATCCTCTGCAAGTGGGAAAGGACTCTGGTGGTTGCTCCTAGAATTTTTCAGACTTCTCTACAATTGCCTGAATTTAAAGTCTCAAATACATGCACCTTGTACAATCTTACCAAGCCTTATATTTACTAAATCCTGTGTAGCATCAAACTCACAAGGCTTCTGTGTGGATTGAGAGACAATAAATGAAATGCATTTAGCATACTGCCTTACGTATAAGAAGTCTTCAGGAAATGGCAGCCGTAATTACTATTGTTTCTTTTGCTAACTGGGTCTATGGTCATGACCTCCATTAATGACCGTGGTAAGTGAAATGGATCCCCACTTCCTTTTGCTTCTATAGTATCTCTGGACTGTCACTGTCCTCGGCAGTGGTCCGAAAACAAGAGTGAATCTTCCCTCAATGGCTATTTGGCAATGTCTGGAGATATAACTGGAGAAAGGATGTTACTAGTCTCCAGTGTTCAGAGGACAAGGACACCGGTAAAAGCTACACAGGACAGCCCCTCACAGCACAGAATTAACCAACCCCAAAAGGCAAAGGAATCCTACTCTATAACTCTCTCAATGTTTGTCTTAGTTGCCATCAAAGACATTCACCAAGCAGGAAGCACAGAGCTTTACGTGTGTGTCTGTGTCTGTGTGTGTTTTCAATAAATGCTGAATCTATAGGGTGGTCTGGAAATCCCTATCATCTACCCAAAGAGTCACTTCTCTGTAGTTTATTTTTATACGGTAAGCTGATAGAAGAAGGATCTCTTCCTTTTGCTGTTCCTCCCCATCTGCAAGTGTTGATTTTATGTAGAGAAGAAATGGGTCTTTATTGCTGCTATGTAAATTCTTATAGAGGTTTGTCCAATTTCCTATTACATTACTGTCACAGATTTTCTCAAATGAGACAACTTATGTTTTTCCTCTTCCTGACCCTTCTGGCAACCCTAGAAAGGATTTGTGACCATATCTATGAGAAGCTCTCCTGAGAGACACAAGTAGTGACACAGTACCCTATTTTACTTCATTCAGTGCATGCAGAATGAACGTGGGACACAGAAAAACTCCTGGAACTAACAACCACATCCTCAACGATATGCTCGGAAATTCTCCCTCATTCCTGCTCCTCAAAGAAAACTACGCTCCAAAGACATTTCTGAGGCCAATTTTATTTTTTCTCAGTGCATATGCTTGGAGCAGCTTATACAGCTCAGAGCTCAAGAGTAAACCTGACACTTTCCTCTTACGTTGAACAACTGTCCCAGTTTACCCAGGACTGTACCAGTTTTAGCTATGGAAAACTGAGTTCTGTCAAATCACTCAGTTCCAGGAAAACCAGAAAGTTGGTCACTCAACACTCACTCAAGTGTTTTTCTGCATGTTTAACAGCTACGTTTTAATAAATATTGTAATAAAGCAACATTCCATATACTGAGATCCATGTTACGTTAAATGTAACCACCACATTGTTGAAGTACTGCTCTAGGACACCTTGCTCCTAGAGCTACTTCATTCCTTCTGCCTGCATATTGCTGCTGCTGTCACACCGCCACTGCACTGTGACAAAGTAGCCAAGACTGCCTCAGCTGCTTCCTGCAGACACAAATAGCTTCTTCCCCAGAACCATCTCCAAGACAAACACCTTGTTCAAGAGAAATAGCAAATGAAAAATTTTACCTGTACTGACCCTCTGTCTCCAATGCTGTAGTAATCTAATCCATCACTCTAATTTCTATTTCCAGTATCAAGGCCTTCAAACCTATATCCATAGAAAAAGTTTCTATTTCCCATCAAAGTCATTCAAATTACTGAAAATAAGCAGCCACTGTTTTTCTAATGGTCTTTACCTGGATAGATCCTATTTTCAAACCAATCTGGATTTTAGCTTTTAAGTCAAGTATCTTCATTACGACATAGATTCATTTGTCAGCTCTTCCTGCCTTTAGATACCTATTACAATACTCCTTACATCACCACTCCAGTTTAGATAAGCAAATCATAAGTATTTGTATTTATTTTTTCTAGTTATAGTAACTGTGAATGTGATTTTATTATCATGTTACAGATGCACAAATTTCATTTTACATCAAAAGAAAACAAGATTAAAAAGTCTGTGTTATCCTTGTAGATGCAGTCTCAAAACACATCTTAATGCACAATATTTTATTCAATTGCCTTGAGTCCTTTAGACATCTCATTTGCCATGATGATATCTATTAGTGTCAATGACCATTTGCGGAGTGACCATTTCAGGTAAATATATGTCACACTGCACAATACATTATCATGTGGTACATACTAAGAAATATCATTAGCTTGTAAGGGGAGAAAGCCACTAATATTACATCAGAATTCATCCAAAAAGTACCAAGCAAGTATCAAAACTGTTTCACAAATAACTTTTTTGACATGCTTTTCCATGTGCATTAGCCAGCACTCAAGGAAACATCTCTAAAGGAAGAGTTTTAACAGTCTGCTACTCTGCAAAGTTACCATTATAATAATGCCTGCTAAAGTGAATTGTTACCATATTTACTTGCAATAATGCCATAAATTGATAAAATAGTGTTGATGTTATTGCTGTCATTAGGCGATATCTAGTTGGATCTGACTCACAGCAACCTTGTGTACAACAGAACAAAGCACTGTCAGGTCCTGTGCCCTCCTCACAATCTTTGCTGTGTTTGAGACCACTGGTGCAGCCACTGTGTCAGTCCATTCCAGTGAGGGTCTTCCTCTTTTTTGCTAAGCCTGCACTTCACCGAGCATGATGCGCTTCTCCAGGGACTGTTGCTTCCTGACAACATGTCCAAAGTATGTGACACAAAGTCTTACCATTCTTGTTTCTAATGATGTACTTCTGGATGTACTTTTTCCAAGACAAATTTATTTGTTCTCCCGGAAGTTCACAGTATATGCAGCATTCTTTACCAGCACCATAATTCAAATCCATCAATTCTTTGGTCTTCTTTATTTATTGGCTAGCTTTCAAAGGTCTTTGTGCAACAACATAAATGTTGAAATGAAGCAAATGAGTCCATACTTGAAGAAAAGTCATTAATCCTTTTGCCACAGCTGAGACTTTTTTCTTCCCTAATTCATGATGCAGATATTTATGCCCAGTCCCTCCCAGGGGACACAGGAAATCAGCTGCCCCATGAGCTATAATTAATTTGGCCAATTTATGCAATGGCAAAGGAAATCCTGGCTGCTTAATGGTTAGGTGCTATGGCTGCTAATCAAAACGCTGGCAGTTCAAATCTACCAGGTGCTCCTTGAGAATTCTATGGGGCAGTTCTACTCTGTCCTACAGGGTCACCATAAGTCAGAATTGACTCGACAGCAGAGGGTTTGGTTTATTTTGGTTAAAGGAAAATATTGTTCATTTGACCAGCCTGAACCTTTTAAAATGCCTGTTTCATTAGTGAATAAAAGTTGTGTACTCACAGTAATATTATAAAAAGAAGTGATTTCATCTTGCACCAAGGAAATGTGTTCCTGTGGTTACTGACAACAAAATGATAACAGTAAATATTTAGTTTAACTAGACAGGATACTAAAGTCCAGAATTTAAAACAAAAGTCCAATTAAATAAAACATATAATCGATAAATATTTGTAGCTAACTAAACCAAAGGTTTCAGTTAGGGAAGTATGTCGCCAATGCTCGAAATAATCTGGTGGGTGTAGGCTCTGAACTGCCCTATGTCTCTGTGGCCCTTTTAAAGCTGTTAAGTTTTTTGTTTTGTGGGGGAGGGGGGAAGGCTGGGGGAATTAATATCAATAAACCCTAACAAACTTGAAGTACACTTTGTCTGATGTTACTACGGCTATGACAACTTTCTTTCCATTGGACTTCTCTTGTTATCCTTTTCCTATGCTTTAGACATGTATCTCATACATAGCACATAACTAATTTTTGTTTTTCTCTGTTTTTGAATCTGGCAGACTCTTGTCTTTTCACTGGGTGAATTTGGTATATGTGTTTCTATCATAATTATTTCAATTTTTTCTACCATATTTTAAATACATATAAATTCTGACTTTCACATTTACTGTTAAATGTTGTGCATACTGCCTATATTTTTACTTGCTGTAATAGGAGAACATCGGTTCTGATAAAGTTAAGAACCACTGTTCTATGATAATGTTACTAAGAGAATGTCTGCTCATTTCTTAGGCAACTGCATAGTTAAAAAACAAATGTTTCAAATGAATTTCTAATAACTCTGTGGGCAATATATAAGGTTGGATTTGACTGTTGGCCACATGTGAGGCCCATTAGTGTTTCTGCTGCTTTCTTATTTTATTATGAGAACCAGCATCTCAGTACACAGCTGAACTATACCATGCATTCAATTCTTCCTCACACATTAACAATCATAAACCTCATGTGTCAATATTTTGAATTAGTTTCACCTATAAATAAATTTTCCATACAGTAGTAATATAAAAGTTAACAGATATACCATATACTATATGCCAGGTATTGTTCTATTGCTTCATATATTTTGATTCATTTAATCAACGCCCATGGAAGCAGCAACTACAGAATCAAATGATGCATTGCAGTGGGCAAAACTACTGCAAATGACCTCCTTAAAAAGTTAAAAACCTTGAAGACTGAGGTGCCCCTGACTCAAGCCATGATGTTTTCAGTCGCCTCACGTGCATGCAAAAACTGCATGATGAATACGGAAGACTGGAGAATCCGAAATGGAGTATTGGTGAAGAATATTGAATATATCATAGACTGCCAAAAGAACCAACAGATCTGTCTTGGAAGAAGTTCAACCAGAATGCTCCTTAGAAGCAAGGATAGTGAGACTCTATCTCATATACTTTGGACACATTATCAGAAGGTCTTAGGCCCTGGAGAAGGACAACATGCTTGGTAAAATAGAGGGTCAGCGAAAAAGAGGAAGACCCTCAACAAGATAGACTGACATAGTGGCTGCAATGATGGGCTTTAGCATATAAATGATTGTGAAGACGACACAGAATCAGGCAGTATTTGGTTCTGTTGTTCACAGGGTCACTATGAGTCAGAACAAACTTAGCGACATCTAACAACTAGTTAACTACTTTACCAAGAATAGTTTCCTTCTCCAGGGACAGGTCCTTCCTCTTAATGTGTCCTAACTACATAAAACCAAGTTTTCCCATCCTCACTTCTAAGAAACATTCTGGTTCTACTTCTTCCAGCACATATTTGCTTGTTCTTCTGTTCATTCTTCACTATAGTTTAAAAGTATCAACTACTCTTTGTTCTTCCTTCCTTATGCACTGTGAAGCTTTCACACACATATGAGGTGACTGAAAATACCATGGTATTATATCTTACCTACATATAAAAAATCAAAACGGATAAAAGTCTATACTTTCTACTTACATTCATATATATATGAAGCTTTCTGGGAGGATATATAAAGTACTACTAATGGTAGGTATTTTTTTGAGGGTCATTTAACAGGAGAATATTTGACTTTTAACTTTAAACCCACTATCTTGTTGAACTGCAAACTCTGGTGGTGTAGTGCGTTAAGTGCTATATCTGTTAACCAAAAGGTCTGCAGTTCAAATCCACCAGGCGTTCCTTGGAAACTCTACAGGACAGTCCTACTCTGACCTCTAGGGTCACTATGAGTCAGAGAGCAACTTGATAGCACTGAGTTTGGTTTGGGTATCTTGTTTAATATGCTTCATTAATTATGCCCATGAGGAATTTGTATACAGATCAAAAGGTAATCAGTCATTCAAAAAGCACAGAGGAATATTGCACAGTTGTAAGTCATGAAAGTTGTGCATCCAACTTACCTTCTTACACTGTATCTATTCAATGTGTATGCTGAGAAAATAATCCAAAAAGCTGGACTGTATGAAGAAGAATAGGACATCAGGATTGGAGGTAGACTCATTAACAATTGCATTACAGAGATGACATAACTGTGCTTCCTGAAAGTGAAGAAGACTTAAAGCACTTACTGGTAAAGACCAAACACCACAACCTTCAATATGGATTATAAGTCAACACAAAGAAAACAAAAATCCTTACAACTGGACCAATAACTAACATCTTGATAAATGGAGAAAAGATCTAAGTTGTCAAGGATTTCATTTTACTTGAATCCACAATCAATGTCCATGAAATCAGCAGTCAAGAAATCAAGCAATTTATTACATTAGGCAAATCTGCTATAAAGACCTCTTTAAAATGCTGAAAAGCAAAGATGTCACCTTGAAGGCTAAGGTACACCTGACCCAAGTCATGGTGTCTTCAACCACATTATATGCAGGCAAAAGCTGGACAATGAATAAGGAAGACAGAAGAAATGACACCTTTGAATTGTGGTGCTAGAAAAGAATATTAAACATACCATGGACAGCCAAAAGAATGAACAAGTCTGTCTTAGGAGAAGAAAAACCAGAGTGTAACTCAGACGCAAGAATGGCAAGACTCACAGACTTTGGGCGTGTGATCAGGAGTGCTCAGTACCTGGAGAAGGACATCACGCTTGGTAGAGGGTCAAAGAAAAAAGAGGAAGACCCTTAATAAGATGGACTGGCACAGAGACTGCCACAGTGGGCTCAAGCACAACAAGCATCGTGGGCATGGCATAGAACCAGGCACTGTCTCACTCTGTTGTACACAGCCTCACTATGAGTCAGAACTGACTCAACAGCCCCTAACAATAACAGCATCTTGTTTAAGAGTTTTACCAAGAGCATTTATTACTCACACAATCAGCAAAAAGAGTAAACATAATTTTCCAAAAAGTCATTATAAAACTCAATCTTTTTCTTCTAATGAAGTTGTTGTAAATTAAGCACAAAAAATTCATTTCAAGGGAAAAAATTTGACTTGTTAAGTTATTACTTATCTTTTGTTTGTCAGCTTTACTGTATCTGTGCAAAGAAGCTTTATTTTTTCTATACATCAATGATCTTACACCTCTCAAATCTAAAGCTAAGATTATACTATAAAGTGAATTCTGCAAGCCAATCAGCTAGTACCAAATGCAATGACTTCATATTTTGGGAAATTTAACATATTTTGGGGAATGATTTTTGCTATGCTATACTTGGCACTAACTGCAGAACATCCCAGATCATTGTGGATCTCTGCACTGCAAAATTAATTTCTATATTGACTCCCTCTCTCCTAAAGAATGCCTTTTTCTGTTCCAGTTAAGAGGACATCAATAACTCAGCAGGGAAAATATGACTATTTTAATTCTTATAGTAGTCTCTTCAAACATTACAGTGTTAAATATAGTTACTGCTCAATGACTACAGAAGATTCCATTCAGTTCAATTCAGTTAAACAGACTTTTATTGCCCATCTTACATGCCACAAGCTAGGTTAGGCTCAAGTTACAAAATTAGCTAAATGTTGTCTGCTGTCCAAATATTCACCAACTACAAGTGGAAAGCGACATCTAAATCATTAGGAGTACCGAGGGACAAGGACACACAAAGGAAGGGGAACTTTCTGCTTTTCAAAACAAGCATACATTCTTGAGTTAAGTTTGAAATTTCTGTCTTAAAAGTTCCTACTGGGTAAAATTCCTTTGTGTCTTTCTCTGTGCCAGGTCTCCAGAAGGCTGTGTATAGCCAGATTATAAATAATATTCCTTGTGAACTAGGATGATGAGACATGTCTAGGAAGAAATATGGAAAAGACACATACTTACAGGTGCAGAAAAACATGAAACTGATTTCAGTACTCAAAGCATAAATTCTAAAGCAGCATGGAAGGAAATCAGCTGAAAGAAATAAGAAGCATGGAAGGAGAGGGAATATGAAAAACAAAAGAAAGTGAATCAGTGTCATAAATCTTCTATCCTATAAGCAAAAACATCTGCAACCCAGGAAATGCCTTTAATCCTCCACGTGACTGAGTTCCCAGCACTGCTTCAAGATGCTTATTTTGAACTCTTCATTTAAAGCAATGAGACAATGCACAGATTTTCACTGTGAAAATGCACAAGGGAAGTTATCCTTGAAATTGATTTTATTTTTGTTGAAGACAATGTCCCATGGAACAATAGAAACACCCAGTATGAATCCTATCTGGGCAAAAAGCCCTAAAGTAAAGTAGCAAGTCGAAAGACAGTCTGGAATTGGAAAGGAATGTTTTACTGTAGAGAAAAATTATAGGAAAAATTAAATGATATTCCCACAGTGCATGAGGCATGAACTAGGACACAGATTTCTATAAATATTGGATTAAATTACTGTGTTTCACATCTCATTTCCTTTGCTTTCCGATGGTTCATGAAGGTCCTATGATCCATTTATCCACTTTAAGTTTTGGGATAACTCTTAAAAAGTAACTGACCGTAATCCCATCTTTTTATTTAAACACCTACTAGAGAATGAATTTCATGGAGTAACTGGTAAGCCACATTTACAGAACATGTATTATTCATGGATACATTGTTAGACAAAATTATCAATGATCTACTTTTTCTTCAGTAGTACGTGAAGCACACAAAATACAAGCATAGCTAGAATGTCCCAAAATTTTTACAAAGAATTTTTAGTATTGTAACTTAAAAGAGCATCTCCATTTAAAAATTTTGTAAGATGAATATACAGTAATGGGATTATGAATAATACACATCTAACTGTAAGATGCATTCTCCAGATTGAAAGTATGTATTAATATCTAAAAGAGATGTGAGCTAAAAAAAAAATCTATCAATGAATAAATGTATATGAAGAAATATAAAGTATCGGGGTGTGATAACTTACAAACTTTTCTTCACAGATGTATCTTGATTTAAAACATTTGCAAAACTAAAAAGAATGAAGCACCTTCCTACGACAAGGTTATTAGGAAATATGACTGCTTAACAAAAAAAAAAAAACCTTTGCCATCCAGTCGATTCCAACTCATAGCAACCTACAGCAACCTTCAGGAGATTTACTTGTCCAATATGCTTCCATGATGCAAATCTGAACAAAATATAAAGAAAACATTAAATACCAACGTATCAGTTTTGTTTAGCAGTTATGTTCTTAACCACTGTGCCACTATTCCCCAAAGATGTAAGTATATTCCCAGTATATTTAAAAGTGTATACATGTGTCTTCACATTTATTTAGCCCAGAATTTGGAGGAAAGTCAAACCTCAAACCGATGAAAGACAGAAACAGGTGTTGAAAAGAGCTATATGTAGAGAAAACTGGTTTTACAGAAGTTAGCCAAGTGTAAAATTTAGTGAGATAATTAAAATGAACAAGAAAGTAAGTAACTGAAAACTACTTATTTTAGATTTCTATACCAACCTGATTTACCACTCATGAAATAGTGTTATTTCATAATTACATGTTGCTAGATAATTTAAAGTTTCCATCTTTGATTTTTGATCAGTCATGTGTATAGAATACAAATAATATGTTGATTTTATAATGGTTTTCTCATCTTCAAAATATGGATAATGTCTTTTTCTATCAACTCATATGTCTTCTGCGCTTTGCTTATATAATAGATTATATACTATTTATCAATGTTTAAAACTTTGTGGTGGTTGTCGTTAGGTGCCATCGAATTGATTCCAACTCATTGCAACCCCGTGTATAACCTAACAAAACACTGCCAGGGGCTGCACCGCCTTCATGAATGCTGCTGTGCATAAGCCCATCACGGTAGCCAAAGGGTCAACTCATCTCATTGAGTCTTCCTCTCTTTCACTGACCCTCTGTTTTACCAAGCTGAATATCCCTATCCATAGACTGGTTCCTTCTGACAAAAAGGCCAAAATACAAGAAGCAAAGTCTCACCAACCTTGTTTCCAAGGAGCACTCTGGTTGTACTTCTCTGTTCATTCTTCTGACAGTCCATGGTATATTCAATACTCTTCACTAATACCATCATTCAAGCATATCAGCTCTTCTTTGATCTTCCTTATTCACCATCCAATTTTCATATGCATATGAGGTGACTGAAAATACCCAAATATTTTGGTCATCTAGCGGTGAGATAACAGAAATCCCACAAGTGGATAGTTTTAACTAAGAGAAGTTTATTCTGTCATAGTCAAGTAGGCTAAAAATCCTAATTCAGGGCACTAACTCCAAGGGAAGGCTTTCTCTGTCAGCTCCCAAGGAAGGTCCCTATCAGCAGTCTTTCCTTTGTCTGGAAACATCTCGGTACAGGAACCTCAAATCTGAAGGACACAAGGTTGTCTCACTGTTGCTTTGTTAGTGATA
The DNA here is from genome assembly GCA_028571685.1 of Heterohyrax brucei. Lineage (NCBI taxonomy): Eukaryota > Metazoa > Chordata > Mammalia > Hyracoidea > Procaviidae > Heterohyrax > Heterohyrax brucei. The sequence goes on from CM053146.1 coordinate 97,250,301, forward strand.
TGAGGTTCGCATGTCTCTCACATGCTTGTCTCTCTTCTATCTCAAAGAGACTGGCTCAAATCACTATCTAATCTTATAGACATCATCAGTATAACTGCTGCTAATACATTTCATCAAATCATAGTGATAGAATTTATAACATATATGAAAAATCTCATCAAATGAAAAGGGTCGACAATCACACAATACTGGGTGGCATGGCCCAGCCAAACTGATACACAAATTTTATGGGGGACATAATTCGATCCATGACACATGGTTTGGGTCAGAAATACCTTAGCCCTCAAAGTGACATCTTTGTTTTTTGGCAATTTTAAAGTGGTTTTTTGCAGCAGATTTGCCCATTGCAGTATGTCCTTTAATTTCTTGATTGCTGTTTCCATGGGCATTGATTGGGGACTCAAGAAAAGTGAAATCCTTGACAATATCAGTATTTCCTCCATTTATCATGATATTACTTATCAGTCCAGTTGTGAAGGTTTTTTCTTTCTGTCTGTTGAGGTATAATCCATACCGAAGGCCTTTGATCTTCATCAGTGTTTAAAGTCCTATTCACGTTCAGTAAGCAAGGTTGTATTGCCTGCATATCACAGATTGTTAATGAATCTTCCTCTGATGCCCCATTCTTCTTCACATATTCCAACTTCACGGATTATTACAGTATGGTGAAAGAATACAACTCTGATATACACCTTTCCTGATTTTGAACTAGATAATAGCCCCTCATTCTTTTCAAACAACTGCCTCTTGGTCTTTGTACAGGTTTCTCATGAACACAGCTATTTTGAAATCCCCATTCTTCACAATACTAAATCCCTGTAGTGAGGATGCTAATTTCTCAAATTAGCCTGGCTCTCATGACAATGGAAACCCTGGTGGCATAGTGGTTAAGTGCTAGAGCTGCTGACTAAAGGGTTTTCAGTTGGAATGTACCAGGTACTCCTTGGAAACTCTATGGGGCAGTTCTATTCTGTCCTTTAAGGTCTCTGTGAGTCAGAATCAACTCTATGGTAATGGGTTGGGTTTGGATTTGGGGGCTTATGAAAAGGAAAGAGGTTTGCCAAAGCCATTACTATCAATTTGTACAATGGACATACAGGTCTAGAGCAGAATTCATAGTTAATTAGCCCAAAATCCTTCCCCAAGATAAGTCAAAGTGATTAGTAAATGTTGTGGATTTTGAACAGTGTTCCCCAAAAGTGTAGCAGCTTGGCTAGGCCATGATTGCCAGTATTGCGTGATTGAACACTATGTTGTCATCTGATACAATTTTCTGTTTGTTGTTAATCCTCCCTCTATGATGTTAATGAGGTAGGATTAGCAGCAGCTATACTAATAACATAGGAAGAAATCTACAAGATTAGGATGTATCTTGAGTCAATCTCTCTTGAAATATAAAAGAGAGATGCAACCAGAGAGATAGAGGAACTTCATGTCACCAAGAAACAAGAGCAGGAGCACAGTATGTCCTCTGGACTTGGGGGTTCTGATATGGAGAAGCAACTAGACCAGGGGAAGTTGAGGACAAGGACCTTTCTATAGAGCCAAGAGAGACAGAAAGACTTCCCCTGGAGCTGGTCCTCTGAATTCTGACTTCTAACCTCTCCCAATCTGATCTAGCTTGGAGAAAATAAATTTCTCTTTGTTAAAGCGACCCACTCATGGTATCTCTGCTGCAGCAGCCTAGATAAGCAAACAACAAAAATTGTCATATTTAAAAAGTTACTAGACATCTGGAATTCAGAAGAAAATGAATAAAAAGGAAAAAAAATGGCTTTCCCTTAGATGACCCTTTCTACTAGCATGTTAACTGAATGCCAAGATTAGCAGAGGTCAGGACAGCGTAAACGAACCTCCAACTTTTCCTGAGGAAGCGTTCAATTGAACCCACACTGAAACCTGGATCACTCCTCTCCACTCTGCACAAGGACAGTAAGTTACCTCCTCTTTTTTGTTCTTCTGGCACATAAGTGCAAGCTGTGTTACTTGTTACATCTAGTTTTTCTGCAATGCGTGTGAGCAAATGCTGTGTTTTAGGTCACAGCCAAATAAATACTACACCATGTTCTTTAACTTACCATTACTGACCAAATATGCACTTGGGTAATTTTATGTTTATAAGTTTACATTTTACACTGCATTTTAAATTATTCCTGATTTGTATTACATTAATAAAGAATTTACATCATTATTTCATCATTGAGTATACTGCATCTTCCATAATTAACTCAGCATAAGATTTAAGAGAATGGATCCTCTAAACTACTTCAGTTGGCTAACTCATGATTACATTCTTTTCTTTAAATGGTGCCACAGATGTAAATTTACCACTCAAGTTAATGTCTCACACAAAAACTTATACACAGATTGTTACGTGACACTAGTTGCAGTTCCTATAATGTGGCAGTGTGCTCGCTTTTTCCATATAGGGATTTCCACATGCATCCAACCAGCTCCTGTCTCTGCCTGCCTTCTCATCCTGCCGCAGGACATGAGTTGCCCTTTTAATCATATGTATCTGCTTGAACTAAGAAGCACATTTTTCACAAGCATTATTTTATGTCTTATAGTCCAGTCTAATCTTTGTCTGAAGAGTGGACTTCAAGATGATTTTAGTTCTGAGTTACAGAGTTTCCAGGAGCTGTGGCTTCAGGGCTTCCTCCAGTCTCATCTCCAGACCACCAAGTCTGGTCTTTCTGCATGAATTTGAGTTCTGTTCCACACTTTTCTCCCACTGTTGTGTTCCCATCAAGGTGGTCATAATCATACTCTTGATGTTTTAAAAGCAAAATAAGAATGTATTTGTAGCATAAATAATGAATCTTTATTTGTACCCCCAAAGGTACAGCTAGGACAGAAAAATGTGGCAAGCATGCTGTAACTCTCCTTTTTTGGCACACTGAAGACTAATCAAGTGTAGCATTCTTCCTCTCTCTACCCAACTGCAGCGTCAGAACTCTCTGCAAAACAGCACTCCAGGCAATCACTGTTGTCGTGGTTGTTGTTGTAAGTCACCCTTCAGTGGCGCTCAAAGTCATGAGGGACTCGTGCACAATGGAATGACCCATTGCGCAATCCTACACCATTCTAATAACTGGTTGTAGATCAGACTGTTGGCTCCATAGGATTTTTGGAAGTAGATTACCACTCCCTCCTTCCTAGACCTTCCTAGTCTAGAAGCTCTGCTGAAACCTATTTAGCAACATAGGTACTCACAAGCCTCCACTGATGGGCACTTGGCAGATGCACACAAATGCATTGTCTGGGAATCAAATTCAGGTCCCCCATGTGAAAGATAACAATTCTACTACAGAACCATCTTTTGAATTTATACTATCTTGCAGTTGTGAAAATACTAAATTTACTGAGGTTCACTAAATGACTGAACGGTGCCAACTCATCTGGAACAGATGATCACTGAGAACATCAAAGATATGAGGGAGAAAGAACCCAGGAGACAGACAGATTCATATGAATGGGAGACTGTATCACCATGAGACCGGAAGAACCAGATGGTGCCTGGCCACTATCAAAGACAGCAGTGACAGGGGACACAATGTACAGTCCCTGAGGCAACATGAGAGAAAGAGGTGTGCCAAGAACTTTACTAAAAGACCTGAACTGATAGTCTGACAGCCTGGAGGATCGCTTGGGAACATGGCTGCTCGACCTGCTGCTGTCCCTGATTGGAAACCAGTAATGAGGTCAACTCTTCAGACAAGAACAGACTGGACTTCAGAACACAGTGTGTCCATATGGTGTGTGCACTTCACGGTTCTGTGCATACATAGAACATTTTGTATGCATATTAGCTGTCGTAAAAAAAAACCTACTGGTTTCTTTTAGATGGAAGAGAAGGGTGGAGGGGAAAGATGCATATTAAGAGGATACTAGATACATAGAGTGAAAAGCTGGATGAGGAAAGCTGAGGGAGCTGCAGATATGTAAGCATACAAAACCATTTTGGATTGTATACCTTCACTTAATCACAATAAAAATAAAAAATGCTAAATTTAGTCATTCTTATTTTAAATGGACTGAATATTAGAATACATATATTGTTTTTCCTTAGTAATTTCTATCACAGGTAATGGAAAAACACACTTGTATCCACTTGAATTATCTGAAGTATTAAGCAGTGATCCATAAACAGGAATACATTAACTAGTAAGCAAAGTACACACAAGTTTAACAGTAAGCAAGGTACACATGGGTTTCTTTGTGTTTACTTACTAATTTATAGTACACAATTTCATATGGCTTTCACCACATTAAAAAAAAAAAACAGGTGAAATTATGCAATAAGTTTAGTAAGCAAGCCCAAGTAAGCCCACTCATACCTTGCTTACTGGGTAATCCATCTCTGTGCCTAAGGCAAGACAAAGCCACTACACTACACTTTACAAATTATGTAAAGTATCAACTACAGTAACAAGTAATTAGAAAGTAAATGGGCTCACTTATTCAAATAGAGTTATTTTTACCACTATTTTGGCATTAAAATTACAGTATTTGTTCAGTACATACCTTACTGGTTAAGTTGTGTCAGCAACTGCCATGGATTGAATTGCATCCCCCAAAAATATATGTATCAACTTGTCTGGGCCATGATTTCCAATACTGCGTGACTGTTCACCATTTTATTACCTGATGTGATGTAAATCTTATCACCATGATGTCAATGACTGTTGATAGATATATTGATGGGATATACAAGATTAGATTGTCTTAAGCCAGTCTCTTATGAGATATAAAAGAAAGAAATGAACAGAGACATGGCAGCCTCGTACTACCAAGAAGGAAACAGCAAGAGCAAGGTGTGCCCTTTGGACCTAGGGTCCCTACACCTGAAAACCTCACCCAGGGAAACACTGATGGCAAGGAACTACGCCCAGAGCCAAAAAAGAGAGGATGATCTCCCCCAGAGCTGATACCCTGAATTTGGACTTGTAGCATGCTAGACTGTGAGAGAACAAATTCCTGTTTGTTAACGACATCCACTGGTGATATTTCTATTATAATAGCTCTAGATGACTAAGACAGTGACTATGTGGCTAAAGTGTATCTTATCTTACCAGAAAAAGCCCAAATACCTACAAGTAACCAAAATCTTTTGCAGTCTGGACCCAACTTTTCAACCACACCTTTCACTGATTTCTATCAGATGCTACTCAGAACACATGCTAAATTCCAGCTGTGCTGAACTGTGCCCAAGCTTCATGTGGGTTTTCACATCTTGTAACATTGGAAAGTCATTTCCTCTCCTGCTATCCCCTTCCTTTCCCTATTTTATAGTTTTATTTGTGAAGAGCCAGGTCAAAATTGGCTCCTCTGTGAAGTCGTCTCCAAACTCAGACAGTGTCAGTCATTCCCATCCCTGTATGCTGACAGTACTTAGTACAGACATGTATTGTTCTCATTGGGTCATGATTACTGATACTATAATTAATCTCCTGTAAACTGTATTATCCTCAAGACAAGAAATAACAGTGTTTTTATGTTTGTGTCCTCACTTTCTTGAATAATACTTACATAGTAAGTAGAAACTCAAGAAATACATTTTGAATGAATAAACAAACAAATCATACACAAAACTAGGATGAATTCAGGCTGTAACTAAGGCTTTTATCTAGTTCCACACCAATTTCTCTATTCCATCATAAAATTTTTAGTTGTACTACTTTTGCAAGTCTAAGCCAAAATCAACAACCTTAAAGCATCTGTGTTAACAGGTACTAATTTGTCCGTTCTCTCCTCTACCCTACCCCAAGCAAACCCATTGCCGTCAAGAAGATTCTCACTCACAGAGACCCCACAGGACAGAGGAGAAGTGCTCCATGGGCTCTCCAATGCTGTAATCTTTATGGCAGCAGACTGCCACATCGTCCTTCTGTAGGGTGGCTAGTAGGGTAGACCTGCCAACTTTTCAGTTAGCAACCGAGCACTTACCTACTGTGCCACCAGGGCCCATTCCTAGAAGATACTAATCAATGGTAAGAAATCTGACTTCAAAAGACAAGAACCACATGTTATTACAGAAGACACTTTTGTTTCTCCTTTTGTTAACTGGATTATTCTGACAAGACCCAAGTGCACTTAATAAGACACAGTTGACCCACTTTTTTAAGTCACAAATGCTACCCAACAGCTCAGCAAATCTCTTTCAAGATTATCTGATTATATCTGAGGGACAATGATCTGTTTATACTGTATTCTAAAATGCAATCTTACCCTTTGTTTTTATTCCCCTTTTTCCTTGAGTATATGTGTTCCCTGATCAAGCTACAAGGGAAGTCCACTCCTTACTCCCACATGGCCAATTCCAAAAGTGATTTCTTTTTAATGCACATTTATTTATACCCTACTCTTTACACAAAGCATGTGGGACAGTTTACAATAAAAACAGATACAATAAAATTAGAAATATAAAACAGTTGCCATGGAATAGAGTGAATATAAAATGTGTAAGAGAAATTTAAATACTATAATTTAGTTTGAATTTCCTAAAAGGTAAAATGCAAGCTACAGTGATTTATCTAATTCTCATAATTTAAAAGTAAAAGAAAGCTGGCATCACAGATACCAAGAGGAAGCAAAGATTTTTCTGGCACTAGATTCTGAAGTATTCTCATTGAATTTTTTATATATGGATTATGAGAGATCAGGTAAGACACTGAAATTTACCCTCAACAATTATGTTCATATTATTGTTCAGAAAAAGTACAGGGCTATTATTTATATTATTATACATAATTATCACATTAAATATGCATAATTTTTGTATAAAACTCAAAAATCTAGCTAAGTTAGTATGGCCTAAGAAAGTAATCACCACATGGTCTAATTCCTTTTTAGAAAATTTATCTGCTGTAGTGTCTGTATTGTGTTGTTTTTAGTTGGCACTGAGTCAGCTACAACTCATGGCAACCACATGTATAACAAAAAATACCACCCAGCCTTACCTTCACGATATATTTGAGCCCGTTCACGGAGCCGCTGCATCCGTTCATCTCACTGAGAACTTCCATCATTTTCCTTGGCCCTCTACCAAACATCTAGTGTCTTTAAGATTCCCAAACCCACACTGTCAGTTCAACCTTCAGTACAGAATCACTTTATACATTTGAAATTGGAGGGAAAAAAAATGACTTTACAGTTAATGTATAAACTATTTGAAATTTGGGAAGGAATGTAACATTATTGTTTAGTCCCATTGCATTCACAGAAGAAAATATGATCTGCTGGAATTCCTAATCCCAACACCTCAGTCATGCAACAAACTGTGGTCATTAATCTGATTATTAATGAAAATAAAGGCCATTCCAAAATAAACTGAAAGTCTCTGCAATAGGAAATTTGAACTTCTAATGACCTGTCAGCATTAATGAGACTGAAATAAATCTAAACACATCTAAGCCTACAAGGACGATCTGATTACATCTAGAAGGTAAATTCCATCAATGCATTTTGCCTGTCACAGTTGTCTCTCACCTAAATGCCGTAAAGTTCGGAAACACTATGAAGCATTTGAACTGTGAAAACATATGAGTCAGTGGAGACACGTGAGTATATCACTCTAATGAACAAGATGACTGAGCCCTGGAACCAATACAAGTTCCTGTAGATCTTTTGGATCTCCAGGGTCTGCTCCAAATCTTGCAAATTCAGCCTAAAACACTGGCAAAATAGAGCAAAATCTTGTAAAACGGGACCCCAGAGGATGACTGTGTATTAACTACAGACGTATCACCTTAACAGTCCAGACTCCAGAACCTCACCAGCACAAACCACAGTGGCATACGCTTAGGGGGGTTATTCCTTCAAGCCAAGACACACACAGTCACAGCAGACCCCTCCTATGTACTGTGATTTGAGAGTCACCAAAAGCATCTGTGAGGCCAAAAAGAGGCGTAAGGATCCTCCCATGATGAAACTCCTTTAGCAAAATTTCTTCAGAACCAAAGAATAAATTTTACATCCCATACTTCCTGTTAGAATGTCCCAAAAAGAATGAAATAGAAGAGAAATGAAAACTAATGAGAGCCAGGTCAAATATGGCTATTAGGGTTAGAAGGGAGGAAAGAAGAAATGAATAAGGGCTCCAGACAAGAACTGAGAAGAAAAGTTGGATAAGAAAATATTAAACACCTTGCTGTCATGCCCTCAAAGTCAGAGCCAGGTAGGATTGGCTACGCTCACCTATTTCCCAGCTCTGTTTAAGGATGTTAATAATCAGTTCCCAGCTGTAGTCTTCACTGTATGTTCTCCATGGTGACAAGAAAATAAAAGTCTGAAGGCAAGTATGAGTGGTCAGTAGTTAAGAGATAGCTCTCATTTACCAAACTGGGCAGTTTATAACAAATTAATAAGACATGGGTAATTGATTTTTGCATTCAATTGAAATTTAACTATTTTCATACACTGAAAGCTATTTCTTAGACTAATAGTCTTTTGGTCTTAGGTTTAACTTACACATGGATGTATTAAAGCTGGCATAAAAGGTAAGTCATTAGTCAGGGACACTGGGAATTGTTAATTTCAAAGACTTTTTAAAATGACTTATTTTTAAGTGTGTCCAAAGTAACAACACTACTTTGAAAGTAACAGTTACTCTGTTACTATCTATCTATCTATTACTGTTACTATCTATCCCAATTTGGATAGATCTGTTAAGATGGCATTTGAGACTTAGCTCTGAAATGGAGGTAGGATAGTAGGATGTTTCCCACCTTTGTGTTCCATGTACAGTATCTACCAGACATGTTACATGAGACACTCACTTTAATGTTTAAGCAGCATAGACTCCCAGGTTGTACTGCGGCAGAAACCACAGAAAACATCTCCGATTTCTGACTACGGTTCCTTGATGTTGACAAACTTAAAATGAAATCCTATTGCTTCCATTCTGTTCTTTGGGGCTGCAAAGAACAAAACCACAGTAGAGAAGAGGGAACGGATCAAGTGACATGGGAAGAGTCTAGTGTCAGCAAAAAGATGATGTACGAGGTGTAATTTACCAATTTATTCTAGGTTCCCTTTTAGGAACAAAAAATAATTATCTGATGCATTAAATATATTGTTCTAGTATAAAGCATAATGTTACTCATTTGAGTAAAGATGATTTTATAATACTTTTTAGGTAGCTCATGATCTATCTTATTTTGGGAACTTAAAAACAGCAATATTGAAATTTAGATCACATTTAGCTCACTCTACACAAAAATTGTTAAAATTTTGTGTTGATATTGTAATTAGTCACTAGTCATTTCCCTTTAAATGGCCATGTTTTCCTTATCTGTGAATTGTATGTCTCTAAATTAGTAAGGAGACATCATGTGGTGTTTCCATGAAATTAGTAGTCTATATAACTTAGTAACATTCAGCTGAAACATTAATTCATCTTTCATTAAAACATTTCTTTGCCATGTTAAAATACAATAATGTATTTTTATTCCCACTACAGTAAATGCCCGTATTACAAATGTTCAACTCATACTTGCCCTTAAATGTCATGTAAATTTGCCCTCACTGAAAAACAACTGAACAACCGCTACTCACAACAAAGTCTTCATCATGATCACCTTCACTTGCTGCACATACAGCATTTAAATCTTTGAAAAGGCTTTCAGTCTTTTCTTGCACTAAACTAAGGCTAAAAAAGAACTCTATGCACCAGTTCCAACTTACCTCCAAATTTCACTTAAAGATCTTCATTCTATTTATAACCTGGGGACTGCCTGTATTCACAAAATTAAAATTATTTGAGCAGCTTTGATAATGTAATGTATATATTTTAAACTTATGAACCACGTTATAAAATTTTCTGTTTGGCTTGACTCAAGCACACGAAGCTCCACATAACCCAGCAGTAAATTTCTGAAGTATAAAAATTGCCAGTGCACAACTTTGTTGACCTTAGATTCAAAAAGAATGGGAAATATATGTATAACATTTAGGAAATGCTTTCTCAAAAACGTCACATTGACTTTGACACAGTCCTGTACTTCGGGAAAGTACATCCTCCTGTTCTCTTGATTTCCCCCAATCTTTCACATCAAATGACTTTCTGCTTCTCTTCTCTAACTCTTAAAATCAGTTTATATTTCCTTACCTCTAGCAATAAAAACTACCAGCCATCTGTCAGTTTACTGTACCATGGTGGCTTGTGTACTGGCAAAATGCTGGAATTTATGCCACCTGTATTTCAAATACTTGCAGGGTCACCTGGTTGATGGCTTTCAGTAGAGCTTCCAGACTAAGCCAGACTACAAAGAAAGAGCTGCCAATCTTCTGAAAATTATCCAGTGAAAGCCTATGAGTCACAACAGAATAACTGTTGGATACAGTGCTAGAAGATTAGTGCCCACCCCAACCCCTGTTTAGAAGGCACTGAAAATACACAGTGACGACCACATAGGACCTGAGCCTACCAACCACTGCGTAGATGGTGCAGGGCTGGGCAACACTTTATTCTGCTGGACACGAAGTCAGCACGAGTCAGGGCTGACTTGACAGCAACTACCAACAAACAGTAAAGAATGCTCCTTACCTCTCCCCACCTTGTAAAGTAAATGTGCTTCTGCATCACTTCATTTAAAGAAGCTACTTTCCCCCTAGTAGAAGTGACTTCTCTCCAGCCCATCACTCCCAGAATGTAAACATATGGAATCAAACCTTAAAGTGAATAGAGGGAGTGGAATACAGAAAAGCCTTCCCTGCAGGGGTAACAGAAGTGGTCTACACTCAAACCAGCCAAACGTATGGCCACTGAGTCAATTCCAACTCATAATGCCCTACAGAACAGAATAGAAGTGCTCCACAGGGTTTCCAAGGTTGTAAATTTTTATGGAAGCTGATGACCACATCTTTCTCCTGGAGTAGCTGCTGCGTTCAAATCACTAACCTTTTGCTTAGCATGAACACTTTCACCACTGTGGTACCAAGGTGCTAATAGGACAGATAGATACACTAAACCACAAACACCACATGGCCCAAAGTGTAAGTAATCATTTGAAGGACTGTCTATTTTCTAACTCTGCCTAAACGGCTTGTCAATCATCTTGGTGTTGTAGTGTTCAGTACTACAGCTGCTAACCAAAAGCCAGCAGTGAGAATCCACCAGGTGCTCCTTGGAAACTCTATGGGGCAGTTCTGCTCAGTCTATAAAGTGACCAGGAGTTAGAATCAACTCAGCAGCAGTGGGTTTGGTTTCTGGTTTTTTTCTTTGGATTGAGTCTAGTGATAAACTATCCAGTAACCTGGGCAGCTTAAGTATTTATTCTGAGAGTACTGTCACCAGGCAAAGGGAATTAATTTAAGAGATAACACATCTATTTCTAAGACTAAAGAACTAAAAAGCTGTAATACTAGTTATACCTAGGCTTTCCTTACATTTGTGGCTAATTATTCCTACTTACCACACAGAACTCAAGCAACAAATGAAAAACCTTTACTGTAGGAACAAATAATTAAATTCTGCCAATTTGCTCCTAATTAGCAATGCCAATTTAACATCATATGCGAGCTCCCTAAACTCATAGCCTCCCACTTTTTTAACATTTAAATCGTTTTTGCAGAGAAACACAAGAAGTTGGTTCCAGCTGTGACTTCATTTGGTATGTCTAAAGGTAGTCTGATTTTCCAGTCTTTGGTCTGGCAACATCTACGTTTTATTCTTCAGTCCAACAGTTTAAAACAAACTCACTGTAAAATAAAGAAAGCTAACTACTAAATGTAATTAGACTCTGTCCCACTATATGATGGACTTAAGCTGGAAAACTTCATATTTTAATGATTTTCACACATTCCAACTAACTAATTTCTTAATATTTTTATCAATTTAAGTACTGTCTAGAATTACAGAAGTCTATATCACTTCAGGAAACTCTGGTAATATTCCTACAGTCTAACACCACAGTTTCAAAACTTTATGAGATTCTCATTTCCACCTAGAGGTATGAAAGTCATTTTTAAAGTAGTATCTGTATAATATCTGATGGCTGATGGGTTGGGTTTGTGGTATGAGGAATGCTGTTTATAACAGGGAGATTTAAAGTTGAAATAACCTGGACAACAGTGCACACACTGTTTCCTAATCTACAAAGAAATATTAGTCATAAAATTGTAACTGCATCTTTGAATAGCTGATTCTTATTCTTCTATTCTTGGAGCTTCTCTTTGATCTACTATTCCTATGTTGCCCAAATAAAGGAATTTGTAAATGTCTTGATTCTGTGCCAAAAGTCCCTCAGTATTTCTCAGTTACAGTGGCAACACATGTGTGGCTTCTCATAGTATGAACAGCCTTCACCACAACCCCAGTTCTCAGACATCTATACCTCGCCTTTCCATGGCCATCAAAGCAGATTCTATCTCACACCAACCCTACAGGACAAAGTATAATTGCCCCATACAGTTTCCAAAGCTGAAATCTTTACAGATGAAGACTGCCACATTTTTCTCCTGTGAAGTAAGTGGCTGGTGGCTTCGACCCACTAATCTTTTAGTTAGCAGCTGAGTGTTAAATCCCTTTATCACCAGAAAAGGCACTCTATCTCATTTTTGCTCTCTCAGCCATACTTTTTGATGTTCCCCATTCCTTGTAGGCTATTTCCCTCCACTGCACATTGTTAATCAGAAACTAAACCAGACCTCACCTGAGGCACACCTCCTAATCAGAAATTTCCATCACTCCCGATCCTGTAAGACTGCTCATCTTCTTATAAATCATTATTTTGCTTTCTTTTCAAAGGCCTGCCCCTCTAGTAGAAAAGTTAAGTTGTTCCTTAATAAAGTTTATCTTATCCTAGTTGGTACAGGTAATGTGCTGTGACAGAGAACTACATGATACAAATTGAAGAGTATCAGGAAGATTCTAACAAAATCAGTCTTTTGGGTTCTTCACACAGAGATTTCCTTTTGAATTATGAATACTCATCAAGCCCTTCTACAGACTTACAAAGACAAAATTTGAGAGGCAAGATGGAATAGGAAAAAACTTGTGAAATAAAAGGAAGGAAAGATCACTGAAGGCTAATCCTGCCTAACTGAAATTATTCTTGTCTCTGAGAGTCACATTTTGCTCACATTAGAATTTGGCAATATAAGGACACTCAACTAGATTGAGCAACAACTAGTCTTAAATTACACACTTTCAGTCATTTATTTTTGGTTTGTCTTTTCATGAAATGGTTTATAGCAGCTCCAGAGTACAGTGTTCCTTGTTGGTCAGATTTTATGACTGTGTATGTGTGTGCACAAGTGTGCACATACAGAGTGGTCTTCAGCCACTTTACTGTGATTTATCTAGGTATTAAAAAAAAAAAAAAAAGCTATTGCCATCAAGTCAATTCCAGCTCACATTGACCCTGTAGGACAGAGTAGAACTGCCCCATAGGGTTTCCAAGAAGCAGCTGGTGGATTAGATCCGGTGACCTTGTGGCTAGCAGCAAACTTTTAATTATTAACTGTACCACAAAGGCTCTATTTGGGTACAATTATCTTCAAATTTATCCTGCTCAGTGTCCACAGCATTTCTTGAATATATGACCGGGCTTCTTTAAACAGTTTTAGAAATTGCTCAGCCACTGTTTCCTCAAGTATTGCTCCTATCCCATTTTCCCTCTTCCAGAAATCCGACTGCACTTGTATTAACTCTTTGTACTTGGATTCACCTATCTCCTGTGCTCTTTTCTCTGTTTTCCATTCTTTTGTTTCAATGCTTCTGTCTGAACATTTTCTTTCTCTTATTAGACTAGTTACTAATTCTCTCTTTAGCTACACCCAATCTGCTATTAAAGTATCTGTTAATGTTTTGATTTGCTCCAGAAACCTTATTTCATAATCACTACCTGTTAACTTATTTTTGAATTCTAAAATTTCCATTTGAATTTTATAGTTTCTTATTCATCCTCAACTATTAATTGTAGTTATTTTAAGTCTGTTGTGGATACCTCCAGTATCTGGCTCTTATTAGTGTATGGGTCTATCATCTGTGTTTTGTTCTTGGATTTGGTCACTTGTGTTCTCTTTGTGATTGTGTTAGGTTTCTGTTAGCTGCAGGCATTGCAGACTTCCTTCTGTGTGACCAGTTGAGGAAAAGTCTATGCCTTAAAAGGGCTTGCTTGATTTGTTTGAGCCCAACAAGAATAATCATGGAGTGCTTATTTCATCATATTCACAGGTTCCACCCAAATGCCAAAGAATTGCATAAGGTGTATGTATTAGGGGACAAAAAATTTGAAGGTCATCTTAGAATCTTGCCTATCATAACCCACGCTGTTGTGTGTATGAGTGAGTGGTTCACTCTTCTTTGTAACTCGGGAGTGTTCCCTTTTATGACTATAGCACATTGTGCTTACCTATGCTCCTGCTGAGGAAGATTTGGGATGTTACAAGGTTTTTGGCTATTGAGAATAAAGCTGGTAAGAATATTTGTGCACAAGTTTTAATGTGGACACACATTTCCATACTTCTAAAGCAAACATCTAGGAGATGAGTTGCCAGGTCATGTGGGAAGTTTATATTTAACTTTGTATAAGAAATAGCCAAAATGTTTTGGAAAGCACTGTTACCATTTTAATTGTCCACTTGCAATGTTTGAGACTTTCAGTTGTTCCATATCCTCACCAGTATTTGGTATTGTCAATATTTGAGAAGTTTTTAAAAGTTTTAATGCCCAGACCACATCCCAGACCAATTAAATCAGAATCTATGGCATTATTACTGTTTTTAAAGTTGTTCAGATGCCACCAATATGTAGCCAAAGTTGATAATCACTGACCTACATGGATGATGTGACCCAATTCTTTTCTCTATTAACATGTGATAAATAAAACCTCCATAATAATAGCATACAATATTTAAAACAACTCTCATGGAAAGTGGAGAACCCAAGAGCACAGCTCCAGACACCATTCAGACTCAATACTGAAATCATTCCTGATGTTTACCCTTCAGCTACAGATTAGACAGGCTCATAAAATGAACAATAATACCTGCAGGTCAGCCACGTATACAAGACTAAATCGGCACACCATCCCAGGGACAAAGATGAGAAGGCAAGAGGGGATAGGAAATCTGGACAAATGGAAATTGGGAACCCAAGGTCAAGAACAGAGAGCGTTGACACATCATGGAGTTGGCAGCCAATGCCGCAAACCAGTATGTGCATAAACTGTTTAATGAAAAATTAATCTGCTCCATAAACCTTCCTGTAAAGCACAATAAAATAAAAATCACTTGGAGTACTTCAAAAAAAAGACTAAAAGCAAGTTGGTAGACAGACCCATGGTAACAAAGAAACTGGTCTAAAATATCTTCAAACTCTGTTTTCTTTTTTTAATATTTGCAACTTTGTAGTAAGTTTTCATACTTTAGGCACCTTAAAAATTTCATACTGTTTGAGACGTTTGGCTGGCTGGCAGGGGTTTCTAGTACATGTATGTAAACTAATTCTGTTTTTTGCTATGATAAATTGAAATAACCTAACTAGTTAATTGATGTTTGTGACTGTTTCTTCTCATTTTGAGTCACGCCACATCAGCAAATGAAGGTCCCCAAAACTTTATTCCATCCATGTCATTAAAGTTGACTCTACTTTGAGAATATATCTCTCCCCCAGTCATATTCTAAGTGCCTTTCAAACTGAAGTGTTCACTTGCAACATTTTATCAGATAATGTTCCATGGCAATTCATTATTTGTTCACTGGCCAATTTTTTTCTATGAAATAGATTGCCAAGTCCTTCTTCCTAGTCTTTCTTAGAAAGCTGTGCTAAAATCTGTCCAACACCAGTAACCCTGCTGGTATTTGAAACACAGGTGGCATGGATTCTAGCATCACAGCAACACGGAAGCCACCACCATACAACAAACCAACAGAGAAGTGGTAAATGTACCGCTGGCTGCCAGGAGAGTAAACCAATTTGTCCTGGAAGAAGTACAGCAAGAATCCTCCTTACAAGCGAGGATGGCAAGACTTCATCTCATCTACTTCAGGTGTGTTATCAGGAAGGGGCAATCCACAGAGGACATCATGCTTGACAGAGCCAAGGCTGAGCAGAAAAGAGGACGACCTTCAATGAAATAGACTGACACAGCGGCTGCAACAATGGGCTGAAACAAAACAAGGATTTGAGGTTAGTAGAGGACTAAGCAGTGTTTCATCCGTTGTACACAGGGTCACTGTAGGCTGAAACCAACTTGACAGCACCTAACAACAGCTGATAGAGGTATAGTACAAATGAAAATGTCTGACAGTTGATGGACAGTTTGGGAGATCATTATAAACTATAAAAACACATGACAAGATTCTATTTTTGTAAAAATCAATAATACATAATATATACATACAAGGTATCTAGAATGAGATAGTACTATTTTTAATGGTTAATATGCCTCTGAATAGACTATGGAATGGGCATCCCCTACATTTTTCTTTTGTTAAATGTCAGACTTTCCATTTATGAATAGGTGCTGACTTTTTTACTTAAAGAATCTTTAACAAACGAAGTCTGACACTTGAGTTATTCCAACTCTTAAAAAATTATTTTAAGTCAATTGTACTTGTTTTTCTTATTTAGCTATGTTTTGAGCATAAGAAGACTTCGATGGCTTACACGGATCCCACTATCAACACTGACATTCTTCCAATGTTTTCCTTTCAAGGAAAGCTGTGGAAAATGCAAGGGCTCTGGACACAGACAGGGTATAAATATTGGTTCTTCCATGTGCTAGCTATGTGGTTTGGGACAAATTATTTAATATCTGATTACTTCAGGTTCTTCATCTACAAAGCTATAATTTTACCAACCTTATAGAGTAACTATAAGAAAAAAGTGAAATAATCCAGGACACACTATGGAACACACAGGAAGTTTTCCATAGGTGTTAGCCTTCATTATTACTATCATTACTAATTGGAAAATAATAGGGTTAATTGACTGAAAAGAAATATAAACATTCAAAAAGAATTAACATAGGATATCCATTTGCAATTGAATTATCCTTTTAACAATGTGTAGTATCACAGAACTTGCTAAAGGCTATCCTGTTCTACAGAACACTGCACATACTAGCCACCAGAGAGGATGCAGGAAACATAGACTCAAGAGAACTAGATTAAAAACACAAAGCAGAGGCATGTAATATCATACTGTGCTAAACCAAAAAGACAAACTTGAATGCAACTTATTTCACGTTCACAGTGGAAAATGCATGTAAGCATGAACTCAATACAGAATCATAGCATATTTCCATCAGGGAACTGTTATTCCAGGGTTCTTCTGAAAACTTTTAAAACCTGTGTCAAAAGTTGGTAAATATTTGTGATCTTTTAGAAACTACTTTTGAGGCTAATGAATTAACGTGTTGCATTTGAAATCCCTTATTTAATTTATAATTGAAGCAATGAATGAGGAGCTTAGTTCTTTCTAGAGAATTTGCTATCACTTCAGAGATGATTAAGGGAAAGCATACAGATAACGCATCACAGGCTGAGAATAAAGCACATGCACAAGCAGTAACTAATTTTCATATTTCCAAATGCTAATATTAATTTTTCTTGGAAGTGAATGTCTGATGAAATTTAACAAGAGAAATAGTCAAAGTTCAAAGCAACAAAAACTGCATTTCCAAAACATTTGGAAATTGACAACTTTAATTTCCATCCCATCTTAAATTTATGCTTTATTTCTAAAAACCATGGCATTAATATGTCTTAAGGTCTGTTTCTTCTAATGCATTCTTTTTTTTAAAGCGACAAACTATTTCACACACAAAAAATGAAGAGCTAGTGAATTCAGTCTCTAAGGTAATACCATTCCAGGCACTACTAGGAGCTGACTATGTTAAGAAATAGCAAAGCCCATCAAAAAGCACATAATGCTAAAACAAAAATAGTTTTAGTGTGTTTTTCCTGCCACAAATTATAATCTTATCCTTACAATCTTATCATCTTTAATACAAAATCAAGTTATTCTTTCTGTTAACCTCCAATTGAAAAATGCACTGCTTGAAGAAAATGTACTCTTACAAGAAAATTTCTGTATGGAAAAATGTCTACAACTGGACATGATTGACTCAACTCTGACCTCTGGCCAGGTAAATAGAAAAAAAAAAATTGAAAATTGGTTTAAATTGAGTTATATGTTAGAAGCCACTTGAGCACAATGTTACTCTAACAGAAGATGCCAAAATATAGCTATTAATTTGTTAATACAGTTTGTAAGGTGTGGGAAATTCACCACTGATGACATAAGATGATCTAGTCTTAATACTGGTGAAACAAAGACCCTCCCAGACAAATCATTGCAACAGCCTTGAGAAAGATGGAACAGTCATTTATAGGCACTGAAGAAAATAGGATTATTTTCCACAAAGTAAAAGAAATATTATCATTTTAACTGTTTCAACCAGATATCTACTGAATGTGCATTGATTTATACTCCTGTAGACAGTCGCATAGGAAACCCTGGTGGCATATTGGGTTAAGTGCTATGTCTGCTAACCAAAAGGTCAGCAGTTAAAATCCGCCAGGTGCTCCTTGGAAGCTCTGTGGGGCAGTTCCATCCTGATCTCTAGGGTTGTTATGAGTTGGACCCGACTCAACAGCAGCAGAGTTTTGTTTGTTTGTTTTTTGACTGGAGAGTCACGTAGTGGTTAAGTGCTACAGCTGCTAACCAAAAGGTTGGCAGTTCAAATCTGCCAGGTGCTCCTTGAAAACACTATGGGCACCTCAGCTCTGACCTAGATATGGTCACTGTGAGTCAGAATCAATTTGATGGCAGTGGGCTTGTTTTCTTGATGCTAGTCAAGTTCTTCCTAAGCAGGAAAAGTATTTGAAAAAACTCTTAATGGCTATGCTATAAAAGGATGTTTTAGGCTTATACAAACTTTTAAGAAAACGGTTAATGCTCTTCAACTATTTCCTTTGCTTCCAATAAATGCTGAAACTCCGTCTCTGTAAAAGTTTTCTTATAAAGTGCTATTTAGGTAAAAAGTTAAATTGCTGTAGGAAGCGCACAGTAAGAAAAATGGCAAAGGTCAAATCTTTTTACTCTGAGTCTGGAAAGTGTAAGGAGGAGGAGGAGGTGGAAAGGAATGTTTATATCACTTAAAACATAGAGACAGCTGGTTTGCATCAAAAGAAAGGTTTTAAAAACATGCTAAAAGCTGAGTTCAGAATACCTAAAACGAGGTTCACCATGCATTGAAAGGGATGTCCACCTTCTTCAAAACCTAGTTTTCTAAGCTATTGTGGTACTTGGCACTGCCCTAATGTGGCCCAATCTCACATTTTAACAGCCAAAGATAAGACTCTTTCTGCCCTTGAAAAATCTAAACTCCATTAACTCAGCAGCTGTGCATGATGAAGAATGTAAATAAGCAGGAGAGACTGATTCCATTTCCAGCTCCCCTGCTATGAATCACCTACCCAGAGACATAGTTTTAATGGAAACAGAACTCCTTTCTAAAGCAACAAATAAATTAACTTGCAGGAATACTGCGGCAAGACAACATGTCATTACTAGTACTATTGTACTGAACAAACACAGACTCCATTTTCTGTAAGACATTTGGAACTACTGACATGTAGTCAGGAAATGAGTGTTTCTCTGTTTTCCATATTCTGGTGAAAGAAAAATATTAAGGTTGCCACGAGTCGGATCCGACTTGATGGCCCTTGGCTTTGGCTTCCAGTAATAGCAATTTAAAGTTCAGATCTGTGGCAGATGAAAAATCTTTTACTGAGCATGCAGTATTTTTGATGGTAAAAGTAGAGTGTGCATGATTGAAGGCTGTTTAAACAAGATGGGTTGGTTGGCTCTGTTTCCTTGCCCGGGCTGCACCCAGATTCATGGGCTTTGATTTAGAAACCAAGACGAAATCCACTCTAAGGTCTGGAGTTGTAAAGAAATTGTGCTATACAATTTTACCAATTATTTAACACAATGAAACGCATTTCAAAGTCTAAGTAAAAGACACCAATTTTATAAATCTTAGTTAAAAACGAGCCTGAGTTTCCTAAACTCAGATAGTTGAAGTTGAAAGTAAATTAATTCAGCGTCACATACTGTCTCTTACATATAAGCTACAGTGTCCTGCCGTATGTCTGCTTTATCTTTCTGCCGCTCAGATGGTGTGATGTTAAAAGAGGTGTATATATATCATTCGTATATAAATAACAGGCTCTTAAAAACATCTGTCACTATTAATTCTTAAGGCTGGTCCGAAGACCACAGAACACAAATCTGAAAAAAGAAAGCCATGGTAATCTTTTACAGTCATACTTTAAAATTGAATAAAACAATAAAAATATCATGATTTTTCTCATATACTAATTTATCTTCTGCCTTAACACCATCTTTATAAACACCAGCTAGTAGCCATACAAGCTACAGTTACCATCTCTGTTATTCCTTTGCCGCGTATAGAAAGGTACCACAAGAGCATCTAATGATAAAAAGCATTCCGCATAAATCTTATCACAATCAATTAACCACATTATCCTGAGTTATCCTGGTGTAATTCTGAGTGTGTCAGGTGTTTTGATGTAATGAACTGGACTTTTTATTTACCTGGCCCTCTTGACCTTGGTTGCAGAAATCCAGCCTAATAGTCAAAGGAAAGTAGAGTATCTGAGGCTATCCATAGTCTGAGTATTTCACAAGTTCAATTTAAAACTTCAAGGATTGTGTTTTAAGTGAAAGTTTACAATCCAAGTCTATTTGCCATGTAGAAACTTGTATTTACACTGCTATGTAACTCTGGCTGCTCTCCTCAACGTGTAATGCACACTCCTCTTTTCCAACCTGTATTTCCCATTTTCATTCAGTTGACTCCTGTCCCCCTCAGCCCTCTCAACTGGCCTCTGGACAGGAGCTGCCTCAGTTAGTCTCAAGCACCTTCTTAAGCCAAGAAGCACACTCTTCATGAATATCACTTTATGTCTCATGGTCCAGTACAATCTGTGTTTGAAGTGTTGACTTTGGGAATGGTTCTGGACTAACACAGAGTCCAGGTATCATTTATTCCAGGAATCATGAAGTCTATTGGACTACCAAGTTTGGTCTTTTTTAATAGAGTTGGAGTTTAGCACACTCATTGTCTTCCAGCTATGTCCTGGATCTTGTATTGTATTCCCTGTCAGGGCAGTCATTGGTGGTCACCGAGCACCATCTAGTTCTTCTGGTCACATACTGATGTAGTCTCTAGGTTACATGGCCCTTTCTGCTTCTTGGTCTCATGTTTTCCTTATGTGTTTGATGTCTTTCATTCTCTGCTCCATATGGGTTGGGAGAAATTGATGCTACTTCCCCGTGCTAGCTTTTAAGATCCCAGATGTTACTCATCAAAGTGGGATGCTTAACGTTTTCTTAAAGAACTTTGTTACGCCAGTTGACCCAGATGTTCCCTGAAACCGTGGTCACCAGACACTTGCCCCTGCTACTCTGTCCTTTAAAGTGTTAGGTTATATTTAGGAAATCTCTTAGCTTTTGGTATAGTTCAGCTGTACTGATGTCCCCTTTACTGGGCACTGTCTCCCCCTTCACCTAGCCTACTTATCTACTATCTAGTTAATGACTAACCCCCTCCCTCCTTCCACACAGTTGTAACCATCACAGGTTATTTTCTTCTGTGTTGAAATCCTTTTCCGACTCATTTTAATGATGTTCTCATACAATCTTTAACCTTTTGCAACTGAATAACTTCAGTCAGCATAGTGGCTTCCAGCTTCCTCCACATTGTTTCCCAAGACCACCAGTGTTCTTTATCTTTGTATAGCATTCCATTGTGTGAACATACAATAGTTTTTATCCATTCATCTGAGGGATGGGCACCTAGGTTGACGCCAACATTTTGCCGTTGTGGACAGTGCTGCAACAAACATTGATGTACATGTGTCTATTCATGTGACAACCATTATTTCTCTAGGATATATGAGGACTGCCAATCAAGTTCCTGAACTCATCCTAGAAAAAGTGCTACGTAAGTCTTTGTTGAAGACCACTACAATCACCTTTGAAGTACTCCCCTTGGGAAGCTATGCACTGATGCCAGCACCTAGTTCAGCCTTCAAAGCAGTTCTGGGACTCTTCCTGGAATGGCCTTCAGAGCTATCATCGTATTACCCTTGGTGTCCTGAATGTCATTCAAATGTCTTTCTTTCAATATTTCCTGTATCTTCAGGTAAAGAAAAAGTCATTGGGGGCCACATCAGGTGAGTAGGGAGGGTGTTCTACACAGTTATTTGTTTACTGGCTAAAAACTCCTTCACAGACAACTATGCAATTAAGTTCATGAACTTGCCACTGTGCCACTGTGCACAACAGCCATTGCAGAAAGAGTTCCACAACTGCTTTAAAGGGTGGATTAGGCACTGGCATCAGTGCATAGCTCTAAGGGGAGTACTTCAAAAGTGACTGTAGTGATATTCAGCAATGAGGCATATAGCACTTAGGACAATTAAGTTCGCTGACTTGTCAGACCTTGTACTCTGGTAGCTCTGGTAGATGGTATGGTATTTCTATGTCTAGCTTTTTAAGAAAGTGCCAAATTGATTTCCAAAATGACTGCATCATTTGACATTTCCACCAGCAGTGTAGAAGTGTTCTGGTCTCTCCACAGGCTCTCCAATATGTATTATTTTGTGTTTTTTGGACTAATGCCAGCATTGTTGGGGTGAAATGATGTCTTATAGTTTTGATTTGGATTTCTCTAACGGCTAATGATCACGAGCATTTCCACATGTGTCTATTAGCCACCTGGATGTCTTCTTTGGTAAAGGGTCTGTTCGTATCCTTTGTCCTTTTTTAAACCCAGTTATGGGCTTTTGTTGCTGAGGTTTTGCTGTATCTTGTAGATTATACAGATTAGATGCTCACTGGATTTTTCACAGCCAAAAATCCTTTTCCCTAGCTTGTAGGCTGTCTTTTTACTCTTTTAGTGAAGTCTTTGGACAAGTGTTTGATTTTCAGGAGTTCCCCACTTATCTCTTTGCTGTTACTTGTGCATTGTTAGGAATGTTTTATATTCTGATTATGCCATGTACTAGGGCTCTCCAAATTGTCCCTATTTTTTCTTCCATGATCTTTATTGTTTTAGATTTGGTATTTAGGTCTTTGATCCATTTTGAGTTAGTTTTTGCATATGGTGTGAGATGTAGGTCTTGTTTCATTTTTTGGCAGATACATATCCAGTATAACAACATCATTTGTTAAAGAGACTGCCTTTTCCCTAATTTACAGCTTTTGGAACTTTGTTAAGTATCAGCTGCTCATAGTTGGATGATTTTGTGTCTAGATTCTCAATTCAGTTCCACTGGTCTATGTATCTGTTTTTGTACCAGTACCAGGCTGTTTTGACTGCTGTGGCAGGATAATAGGTTCTAAAATTAGGCAGTTGAGGCCTCCTACTTTGTTCTTCAGTAATGCTTTACTTACTTGCAGTGTCTTCCCTTTCCATATGGAGATGATTTTATTTTTTTTAATATGTTGTTGAGTCCTATTCACTAGAATTTCATCGAGGATTTTGCATCTAAGTTCATGAGAGATATGCTGTCTTCACTTGGTTTTGGTACCAGGGTTATGCTGATTTCATACAATGAATTTGGTAGTGTTCCATCCTTTCTTAAGCTCTGAAGTACCTTTAGTAATAGTGACATTAACTCTTCTCTAAATGCTTGGTAGAATTCTCCAGTGACGCCATCAGGGCCAGTGCTTTTTGTGGTTGGAAGCTTTTAATTACCTTTTCAGTCTCTTCTTTTGTGATATTTATTTAGTTGTTCTCTTTGTCCTAGTTTTGGTAGGTGATGTGTTTCTAGAAATTCATCCATTTCCTCTGGGTTTTCAAATTTATTAAAGTACAATTTTTCATAGTGTGTTGTTACAAGTTTTTTTTAATTTCATTTGGTTCTATTGTGGTATCACCCACTTCACTTCCTGTTTGGGTTATTTGCTTCCTCTCCAGTTTTTCTTTTGTATCACCAATGGTTTATTGATCTGTTTACCTTTTCAAAGAACCAGCTTTTTGTACTGTTAACTCTTTCAGTCATTTTTGCATTCCCTAATCCATTTAGTTCAGCTCTAATTTTATTGTTTGCTTTCTTATGGTACTCAAGGGCTTCTTTTGCTGCTCTTTTTCTATTTGTTCAAGTTGCAGGGTTAATGCTTTGATTTGGACCAGTTCTTGGTTTTGGATGAGATAAATTGACCTCTGAGCACTGCTTTTGCTATGTCCCAAAGATTCCAGGAGGATCTGTTTTCATTCTCATTTGATCCTGTGAAGTTCTTTATTCCATCCTTGATTTCTTTTATAATCTAGTAGTTCTTGCAAAGATGTTGTTCCATTTGTATGTGTTTCTTTTTTTTTCTTCTTCCTTTTTCTGTTATTGACTTCTATTTGTATGACATTATATTCTGAAAAGATGCTTTGCAGTACTTTGATGCTTTGAATTTTATTCAGGATGGCTTTATGGCTTAATATGTAGTCAATTCTGGAGAATGTTCCATCTATGTTGGAACGTAAACTTGGCTACTGCTGGGTAGAATGCTCTGTGTACATCTATAAGGTTAATTTGGTTCATTGCGGCATTTAGATTTTCTCTGTCTTTATTTTTTCTGGATGTTCTGTCCTTCACTGAAAGTGGTGTGTTGAAGTTTCCTACTATTATTGTTGAGCTGTTTCTGTTTTCAGTGCCGTTAGAGTCTGTTTTATGTATTTCAGAGCCCTGTTATTGGGCACATATTTAATATGGCTATGTCCTCCCAGAGTATTGACCCCTTAATCAGTATATAATGTCCTTCCTTATCCAATGTGCTGAATTTTACTTTAAAGTCTTTTTTGTCAGAAATTGTTATCTCCACTCCTACTCTTTGATGAATGTTGTCTCCATGACATGCTTTTTTCCTATCCTTTTAGTTTGTTCCTAACTGTAAGGTGTGCCTTCTACAGGCAGCATATAGATGGATTATGTTGTTCTATGCAATCTGCCACTCGCTTTATCAGTGCATTTAATTCATTTATATCCAGTGTAATTATTGATAGGTGTGAGTCTAGTGCTATCATTTTGATGTCTATTTTCATTTTAGATAATTCGCTTGTTCTACTTAATTTTCAGTGTTGTTTTTCTTTATGTGTGTTCTGTTCATCTTTTTTCATTGTTATTGGTCTAGTATTTACTGAGACTTCATGTTTTCTTGTTTTTTATTTGGATAGATGTTCAGGATTGTTAATGTCTTTTGTGGCTAACTTTAAAATTACCCCTATTTTTCTAAATTTAAACCATTCTTTAATGTCTTTGTATTACCTTGACTTCTTCTCCATATGAAATGAAAGATCTATGCAACATTTTTATTAGTCCCTCTTTTTGTTATAATGTTATCTTTTACACAAAAACATCTCTCCCTATTTTCAGTGTTTTGCCTTCAATTTATTTTTGCGATTTCCCTATCTTGACTAATATTATCTGGTTGCCTTGTTATTCATTCCAGTCTTGGGTTGTTAGCTAATGTTACTGATTTCCTAATCAACATACTCCTTTAGTATTTCTTGTAATTTTGGTTTTTGCAAATTCTCTAATTTTCTGTTTCCCTGGAGATATCCTAATGTTGCCATAACGTATGAGAGACAGTTTTGCCAGATACATATTTCTTGGCTGGCAATTATTTTCCTTCAAAGCTTTGTAAATGTCATCCCATTACCTTCTTGTCTGCCTTGTTGCTGTTGAGTAGTCCAGCCTTAGTCTTACTGACTCTCCTTTGTAGATTATTTTTCATTTATCCCTAGCTATTTTTAAAATTGTATCATTAAACATTTAAAATTGTTTCATTACAATAGGCCTTGGTGTCTTTGAGATCTACCTCATGTAGAATTTGATAAGCATCTTGGATATTTTTCATCTTTCATGATATCAGGGAAGTTTCTTATAAACAAATCTTTGCCAATTCTCTCTGTATTTTCTGTTATCCTCCCTGTTGTGGTACTGTAATCACTTATATTTTATTCCCCTTGATACAGTACCACATAATCCTCAGTGGTTTTTTTTTAATTCTTTGATTTTTTTCTCATTTATGGTGATATCATGTGCTTCATCTTCAGTGTCACCAATTCAGCTTTCAGTTACTTCAGTACTGTTCTTTTGAGTTCTTATTACCTAATTCTACAATTTTATTAATTTCCTGAATTTCTACTTCCTGTCTCTATATCCTTTATTGCAGTCTATTCAAATTGTCATTACACTCTGCTGCATTTTGCCTCATCTCCTTCTTTATCTCTTAATGAGTCCTAAATATTAATCTTCTATATTCTACCTCTCATAATTCTAGTAAGTTCTTTTCATCTGGAAAATGTTTTTTATTCTTTGTTTTGGGAGCTTTTTGAAGCCATTGTGTTCTGCCTCTTTAAGTGATTTAATATCGACTGTTGTCTCCATCATCCTTAAGTGGTATTTATTTTATGTTTGCCTACTATGTTCTAGCTTATTTTATTTTGAAATGTCCAAACAGGCTTGTTGTGTGCTAGTTTGGTTGTTGGTGCCTTTGAAGCTCTGACTCCACATAGTTAGAGCTGTTACTACGTATGTGAGCCTAGGAGTCCATTTACTTTTCTTGTACAGATTCAGCTCAGGTGTCCAGGTAGTTAGAAAGCGTGTGCTGCCAGTTCTCTCTTACAGTGCTAGATGGACAGGGGTGACTGGTGTAGGCACGGGTATCTGGTTGCAGGTACCAAGAAAGGCAGGGGGCTGACAGCCACTCCTGAGTATCTGTAAGGAAGGCATTCCCCTCACGTCTGTTCACAAGGAAATGTTTCCTCCCTGAATTTACAGTTCACATGGGTCGGCAGATTTTTCCCCTTCCCCATTTGTTAAACTGTTCCCTCTTCAAGTCTAGGCTCAGGGTGCACACAGGAAGTCCTAGTTCTGACTCAGTAAATAGAGCAGGCTACAGCACGGGATCTCAGCACAGAGAAGCAAGGGGATGTGCTGGGAAAAGGGAGACATGTTTACCCCAAAGAAAGTTTTAGATCCACGAGGTAGGTTAGAGGGAAGTCACTTAGCTTTTGTTGATAGAGTGGCATTTTTCACTGGTTCTGGAGGCACAAGTGAACCCTCCACTTCTGCTCAGTCTCTCCCATTGAGGAAGACATCGTCCAAATGCCACCGCTCCATTCACCACAGTGGCTGCAGCTTAACACAGTGGGTAAGGTCTGGCCAGTCCTAGGTACTTCTGGACCTACTCTCCCTTCCCTGCCACTCAGTCCAACTTCACTTCCCCTTTTATGCTCAGGGCTCCTACAATGTCATATATAATTGATTCATTTGTTCTTCGAGGTCTTAGTTGTTAAAGTGATCACAGGAAGCATCTGACTCCACCATGTTGGTCCTGCCTTTCAATTTAAAATTTTTAGTTATAAAAATTTAGTTATAAAAATTTTAAACATTTATTTTTGTTTACCAGAAAACCAAAACAAAGTGTTTCATACTCTTAGTTGAGATTTTATTTCTACAAGTTTAACTTAATGGTATTTATTCTTGTTTACAGATATATATTTTTCTCCTTTTTTCAGAAAGTAACTGCCACACTTTTGTTTGAATAAAAAATTACACTAACAAACAGACAAAGAAAGGGTGGACCCTCCTAACATTATGGACCTGTGAACCCTATTACCACAATGGTTAAGTGCTTGGCTGCTAACAGAAAGGTACGCAATTCAAACCACCAGGCTCAGGAGAAAGATGTGGCAGTCAGTTTCCATTAAGATCACTACTTTGGAAACCCTATGGAGTAGTTGCACTCTATCCTATAGGACCATTAGGAGTTGAAATAGACATGATGACACACAATAACAACAACACAACTTACTGATTTTTTTCTTCATACTTACCTGTTATGGACTGAATTGTGTGTCCCGTCCCCCGACTCCCCAGAATGTGTGTCAGTTTATCCAGGCAATTATCATGGAATGTACTGTGTTCCCAAAAAATATGTATAATAATTTGACTACGCCATGATCTGTGTAATTGTCCATCATTTTGCCATCTGATGTGATTTTCCTATGTGTTGGAAATCCCATCACTATGATGTTCATGTGGTGGAATTATTGAATTATGCTAATGAGGCAGGATTCAATCTACAACATTAGGTTGTGTCTTCAGCCAATCTCTTTTTGAGATATAAAACAGCAGTAAACAGGTGAACAGGGGTCTGCGTACCACCAAGAAAGCAGCACTAGGAGCAGAACGGCACTCACTAGACTTAGGATCACAGCACTTGAGTTGCTCCCAGACCCAGGGAAGATTGCTGACAAGGACCTTCCGTCAGAGCCAACAGAGAGAAAGCCTTCTCCTGTAGTTAATGTCCTACATTTAGACTTCTAGCCTCCTGGACTTAAAGAACTAACTACTGTTTGCTGATGCCATCCACTAAGTTATTTCTGTTAAAGTAGCATTAGATAACTAAGACAGTCATAATTTCCAGTACTGTGCAACTGTCCACCATTTTAGGATCTGATATGTTCTTCTTGTGTATAGTAACTCCTACCTGTAAATTGTAAATGAGATGGGATTACCAGCAGTTATGTTAATAAGGCCAGGCTCAATGTACAAGATCAGGTTGTGTCTTAAGTCAATCTCTTTTGAAACATAAAAGATAAAAGAGAGAAACAAGCAGAGACATGGAGACCTCATATCACCAGGAAAGCAGCACTAGGAATAAAGTACGTCCTTTGGCTGACTTTGGACCCAGAGTTTCTGTACCATGAAGCTTCCAAGCCAGGGAAAGATTGATGATGAGCTTCCTCTAGAGCCAACAGAGAGATGAAGCACCCCCTAAATTTGGTCTTCTAGCCTCCTAGACTTTTAAAGAATAACTATATCTTTGTTGAAGCCATCCAACTGTAGTATTTCTGTTGTAGCAACACAACATAAGACATAAGACATCACTCCTGATGCTAGGATTTATGTCCCTGTTAATGAGAAGTGCAATTCCAATTGCTCAACTAGCACAATTTTAAAGTATTTTGTAAGGGGTTACCATGGATTGAATTGTGTCCCCCCAAAAATGTTTGTGTTGATTTAATTTGGATACGAGTCCCAATATGGTGCCCTTCCTCCCATGTGTTGTGAATCCTGCCTCTGTGAGATTGATGATGGAGAATGGGCTATGGTTGTGTTAGTGAGGCAGGTCTCAAGCTACAGTCTTGTGGGTTATAAGGGAGAGAAGTGAGGCGAGGAAGTTGGGAACCTCATACCACCAAAAGAGAAGCACCAAGAGCAGAGCACTTCCTTTGGACCCGAGGTTACTGTGCCGAGATACTCTCACTGGATTTGGACTCAGCCTACCAGACTGTGATGATTTCTCATACTGAATGGATTTACAGTTTATAAATGGATTTACAGCTCACTGGACTACATCAACAAAGCTTCTCTTCATGAAACCTTCCACTCATGGTATAGAGAAGTACCAGATGATTAAGGCAGGAGTTAATGAAACAAGAAAATTATAGCTAGTTTCTCTTATACATGTTTTGAGAAACCTTAAAAACGATACGTTTCTACTTCTATTTGGCAGGAGAAACAGAAAACCTTCAAAACTTTCAAATATTCAAATTAAAAATGCTACTTAATTCCTTAAGAATTGTTCCTTTAATTTTGAATAAAATTGTTTTTAATGTAAAAACTGTAAGCCTTGTAACACCCTTTTGTAAAGGTGGATTTACTTGCAACAAGATTATTAAAGAATTATTTTTTTCTTGGCTTGGCTTCATAAATAAAATTACTGAAGCTGCACTGTTTGTAAAATCACACAAGCTGACTATAAAATCTAAGGAATGTTATTATAGCTTTCCATCCACTACAAAGCACAGCCTGATGGAAACTTTAAAATGGAAAGTGGAGCACTTAGAATCTATTTATTTTATAATTATAATACAGTCTGGAAAAATTAAGAGGTAGTATTTCAGTGTTAGGAATTAAATGGAAGAGTGTAATATATGAATGCTTATCTCTTCATTTAGGTGTATGTTATATTCTAATTCAGTGAAAAAATATGATACATAAAATATTCTCAGGTCAAATCTTCTCCAACAATATATTAAAGACATCCACATATGTCCCAACAAATAACATCATTTTTTCCATATATCCAAGACTTTAGTGTCAAAACTATAATGCATGATTTGAGAATAAAAGAAGTATCAAAACCAAGAGTAGGGAAATCACTTTCATAAAACAGTATTTATATCAAAAAGAAAGCTATTGAAACATTTCCATCAATAACTAAAATCTAGACAGAATTTTTTAAAAATATTTCACTGTGCTTTTGGTGAAGCGTTACACAAGCAGTTTAGGTTCCCATTCAATAATTTCTGTATATGGGGACCGTCGATTAAGTTCATGATCTTATGCTAGATAAAGTGCTAAACACCTCATTGCTGTATATCCCTGTGGTCACCTTCAGTGTACTCCCTTTGGGAAGCCATGCACCAACATCAATGCCTAGCCCACCCTTCAAAGCAATTTTGGAACTCTTACTGAAACGGCCATCAGAGCTATTATCGTACTACCCTTGATGTCCTGAATGTCATCAAAATGTCTTCCTTTCAATATTTCCTTTATCTTCAGGTAAAGAAAAAAGTCACTGGGGGCCAGATCAGGTGTGTAGGGAAGGTGTTCCAATACAGTTATTTGTTTACTAGCACTTACAACTCTTAAGTTTGCTGACTTAACTGTCAGAGCTCATAAGTTGTTCAGTGACATCCATTACATTCTTCACAATGTGTAAATATTCTCAGTATTTCCAATCTTGTTGTTCTGTTTCAGAATTTACCTTGGGAACATAAGTCTCTTCACATACACTTTAAAACTAGATTCATTCTGCAAGGAAAATACTGTCCAGAAAATTAAGTCATTTTTGTTAAATTGAATATATACTATAGCTATCATTTTACAGAGCCTGGTGGCAAAATGGTTAAGTGCCGGGCTGCTTAACAGAAAGCTCAGCAATTCAAACCCAGCAGCCACTCATCGGGAGAAAGACCTGGGTGTCAGTCTGCTTCCATAAAGACTGCTTACTGCCTTGGAAACCCCATGGGACACTTCTACCCTGTGCTATAGGGTCACTGAGTTGGAATCAACTCTGTCTAACCATTGTAAAAGATTAAATTGCCAATTAATTATGGTGATGGTTAATTTTGTGTGTGTTAATTTGCCTAGGCCAAGGAGCCCTGATGGCACACTGCTTAAAGAATTAGGCTACTAACTGAAAGGTCAGTGGCTGGAAGTCAGTAGCCACTCCACACAAGAAAGATGTGGCAACCTGCTTCTGTAAAGACTATTGTTGTTAGATGCTGTTAAGTCAGTTCCACCTGATAATGACCCCCTGTACAGAAGCACGCAACACTGCCTAATCCTGCTCCCGCTTCAATCATTGTTACGCTTGGGTCCACTGTTGCAGCCACTGGGTCAATACATCTCATTGAGGGTCTTCCTCTTTTTCAATGATCCTCTACCAAGCATGATGTCCTTTTCCAGAGACCGATCCCTCCTGAAAACATGTCCAAAATATGTAAGATACAGTCTCACCATCAGTGTTTCTAAGGAGCACTCTGATTATACTTCTTCCAAGACAGATCTGTTTGTTCTTTTGGCAGTCCATGGTATATTCAATATTCTCCAACACCACAATTCAAGTGTGTCAATCTTCTGTCTTGCTTATCTGTTGTCCAGGTTTCACATACATCTGATTTGATCAAAAAACCTGGCTTGGGTCAGGCATACGTTAGTCTTCAACATTTTAAAGAAGTTTTTGCAGCAGATTTGCCAGATGCAATGCACCTTTAGATTCCTTGACTGCTGCTAAGAAAACCTTGACAACCTCAGTCTTTTCTCCATTTATCATAATGTACTTTATTGGCACAGTTGTGAGGATTTTTGTTCTCCTGATGTTGAAGTGTAATCCATACTGAAGACCGTGGTCTTTGATTTTCATCAGTAAGTGTTTCACGTCCTCTTCACTTTCGGCAAGCAAGGTACTTAATGAGCACAATGCGGGCTGTTAATGAGTCTTCCTCCAGTCCTGATAGCCTATTCTGCATATAGTCCAGTTTATCAGATTATTTGCTCACCACACTAACTGAATAGGTATAGTGAAAGGATGCAAACCTGATGCACACTTTTCCTGACTTTAAACCATCCAATGTCCCCTTATTTTACTCATACAACTGCTTCTTGATCCATCTACAGATTCCTTAAGAGCACAATTAAGTGTCTGGAATTCCCATTTTCCACAATGGTAGTCATAATTTTTTATGATCCACACAGTCGAAAGCCTTTGCATAGTTAATGAAACACAGGTAAACATCTTTCTGGTATTCTCTGCTTTCAGCCAACATATATCTGACATCAGCGATGATATCCCTGATTCCACATCCTCTCTGAATTCAGCCTGAGTTTCTAGCAGTTCCCTGTCAACATACTGCTGCAGTCACTTTCAGCTGATCTTTAGCAAAAATTTACTTGTGTATGATATCATTTGCTAATTTCCCCACTTTGGATGGGTCACCTTTCTTGGAAATAGACATAAAAATGGATCTCTTCTATTCAGTTGGCCAGGTAACTGTCTTCCAAGTTTCTTGCCATAGACAGGTGAGCACTTTCAGTGCTACATCCATTTTTTGAAACATCTCAGTTGATATTCCATCAATTTCTGGAGCCTTGTTTTTTTGCCAATGATCTCAGTGACACTTTGAATTCTTCCTTTAGAATCATCAGTTCTTGCTGATATGCTGTCTCTTGAAATGGTGGAATATCAACCACTTCTTTTTGATACAATGATTCTTATGTATTCCTCCCATCTTGACATTTTTTCTTCAGCTCTTGCACTTGAGAAATGCAGAATGTATTCTTCCCTTTTGGTTTCTTATCTCCAGTTCTTCGTACATGTCATTATAATACTTTATATTGTTTCCTCCAGCTGCCCCTTTAAGTCTTCTCTTCAGTTCTTGTATTTCATCATTTCTTTCGTTTGCCTTAGCTGTTCAGCATTCAAAAGTTTCCATCTCTTCTGACATGCAATTTGGTCTTCTCTTTGTTGTCTTTTTAACGACTGCTTGCTTTCTTCATGTGTGATTTCTCTGATGTCATTTCATAACTCATCTTGTCTTTGATTATTAGTGTTGAACTCATCAAGCCTATTTTTGAGGTGGTTTCTAAATTCAGGCGGGATATACTCAAGATCATATTTTGGACCTCATGGACTTGTTCTAGTTTTCTTCAGTTCCAACTTGAGTTTGCATATGATCAGTTGACAGGCTGTGCCTCAGTCAGTACTTGGTCTTGTGCTGACTGATGATACCCAGCTTTTCCAACACCTCTTTCCACAGATGTAGTCAACTTGATTCCTGTGTATTCCATCTGGTGAGGCACATGTATGTATACTGACTGTTCATGTCAGTGAAAAAAGGTACTGAAATGAAGAAGTCATTGGTCTTGCAAAATTCTATCATGCAATCTCCAACATCATTTCTATCACCAAGGCCACAATTTCCAATTACCAAACCTTCTTCTTTGTTTCCAACTTTTGCATTCCAATCACCAGTAATTATCACTACATTCTGATTGGAAGCCCAATAAATTCTAGACTGCAGAAGCTAGTAAAAATCTTCAATTTCTTCATCCATGGCCTTAGCGGTCAGTATGTAAATTTGAATAGAAGTTGTATTAACTGATCTATCTTGTAGGTGTATGGATATTATCCTATCATTGACAGAGACAGCACTATATTTCAGGACAGATTTTGAAATTTTTTTTTTAATGATGAATGCAATGCCATATGTCTTCAAGTTATCATTCCCAGCATAGTAAACTGTATGACTATCTGATTCAAAATGGCCAATACCAGTCCATTTCAGTTCACTAATGCCTAGAATATTGATGTTTATGTTGTATTTCATTTTTGATGATCTCCAATATTCCTAGATTCATACTTCATACATTCCACATTCCACTTATTAACAAATTTTTGCTTTCTTCACACTTTGAGTTGTGTCACAACAGCAAATGAAGCTCCTGAAAGCTTGACTCCATCCACATCATTAAGGTCGACTCTACTTTGAGGAGGCCCCTCTTCCCTAGTCCTCCGAGTTCCTTCCAACCTAGGGGGCTCATCATCTGGCACTATATGACACAATGTTGTGCTACTGTTCGTAAAGTTTTCACTGGCTAATTCTTCTCAGAAGTAGACTGCCTGGTCCTTCTTCCTAGTCCCTCTTAGTCTGGAAGCTCTGCTAAAACCTGTCTGCCATAGGTGACCCTGCTGGTATCTGAGTTCCAGTGGCATAGCATCCAGCGTCACAGCAATATGCAAGCCTTCACAGTAGGACAAACTGACAGATGCATGGGGGCATGTAGACATAGAACTGGCCAAATTTTTAGTCAGTTTATGGATTGTACTGATGAACTCAGCAGCAGATTAATCAGTAGGTATGGTACACACGGGTTTACTTGTTTTTACTTACAAATCTGCATGGCACAATTTCACATTCCATGTGGGAAAAAATAGGCAAAATTGTGCATTACAGATTGGTAAGCACAAGTAAGCCTGTGCATACCTTGCTTACTGGGTAATCTGTCCCTAGACACATTTATAGAGTAATTCACTTCCTTTAAGAACAGCAGCTCTTACATCCACCTAAATTTTTACTATGCACGAAAATGATTGTACATCTATTACCTAGAAATGACATAAATCAAAACCAAACCAGCTGCCACTGAATCAATTCTAACTCATAGTAATCCTATAGGACAGAGTAGAACTGTCCCATAGGGTTTCTATGAAGCATCTGGTGAATCTGAACTTCCAGTCTTCTGCTTAGCAGCTGAGCTCTTAACCACTGTACCACCAGGCCTGCAAAACATAAGGACTGCAAAACTATAATTACTAATTTGTAATTAAAGAAATATTCTGCATTCCTCTTTCTATACCCTAAAGCATGACTAAACCCAACCTTACCCTTTTTTCCTATTCTATCATCTAATCACTCCCACTCTGTATCCCTGTATGAAAACCAGTCATTTATGCTCCACAAACCCTTTATACTTGTGTTCATTCCATTCTGCTGCCTAAAAAATATGATCTCTTTACTGTCCAGAAAAAGCCTAGGCAAGCTCAACATCACCTACTCTGTAAAATCTTTGTCAGCAACTCAGAAGTATAGGTTGGCTCTTACATGCTGTCAGAGAAAGTTTCTTTGCCACTACACTAGCCTCTATAACATAATATCATGGTCTGTTATTGGCTTTGTTTTAAGGTACATTGAGTGTTTCCTTGATACTAAAATCTGTTTTAATCATCTTTTTGAGACTAGAATAATACCTGAGGTAGAACGGAAGAAGAAAAGAAAGTTATTAGATGTTAATTCTGATGAACTTTTTTTGAAAATTATTGCAAGCACAAATTTTCACACAGTTGGCACTGTACTTTTATACCTAGAAGCACAGCAATGGAAAGGCACATAGGTATTGCACAAACACCTGGCTTTATTACTGCTAATTTTAGGAAACTAAAAATTTAGAGTTATTACTTAATT
This sequence comes from Heterohyrax brucei, assembly GCA_028571685.1. Classification (NCBI taxonomy): domain Eukaryota; kingdom Metazoa; phylum Chordata; class Mammalia; order Hyracoidea; family Procaviidae; genus Heterohyrax; species Heterohyrax brucei. Next base: position 97,285,886 of record CM053146.1, read on the forward strand.
GAGAATATCAGTAAGATCTACTCTGGTTACAAGATAACTTTTATTATTAGTGAGAACAGACTCATAATTAAAGAACAGTTAAGCAAAAGTTGGAACATACAAGAAAAGAAAGAAATAAGACAGCCACTAAAGAAGTTTAAGCAGAAACACTTATTTGGAGCAACTGTTTCCCAGGAATGAAGTGCTCAAGCTAATGGGGTCAAAGACACCCAGTGGTTCTCCAGAGGCCCTTTTCTGTTCAAGAAGGGTTTCCAAAACAAAGCAGAGGTGGAAGAAGAAGCTAGGGAACTGTTCTTGCGTGCATCAAACAAGTTCTCAGAGTACTGACATCTGTTTCAGTTTACATACTTCAAGTATGACTTTACACATGGAAATTAATTTAGGTCTCATGCCTAAGAAGAAGCCTGTCTGCAAAAGGACTACGTGTACCATCAACAGCTGGAATTTGTATAGGTTCACATTCTCCATTAGCCTAATATCCTGTGAGCCATCAGTGACTCCAGTCTCAAAACCCACATGTCACAGAACAGCATCCTAATGCTCATGAAATTTTTACAGCAGAAAAGGATAAGCTAGTGAAGGAGTACCCTGATTGTAAAAGCAATAGGGAGGAAGAAGTTCTGGAGATTTGAGATTCAGGAGAAGCTTTTGTATATAAAGACAAAGATCCATTTTTGCAGTACTTTATATTAAAAAATGCTCATTCTGTAACATTCCACCAGGCAGACCTATTTGCTAATTAGACATCAAAAACAATTTTCCATCTAATAGGTTCATTATAACTTTTGATTTAAGAAACAAAAACCATCGCCATCCAATTACAACTTATACTGACCCTGTGGGACAGAGTAAAACTGCCACAATGAGTTTCCAAGTCTGTAATCTTCAAAGAGACAGACTGCCACAAGTTTCTCCAGCAGAGCAGTTGCAGGCTTTGAACCACCAGTCTCTTGGTTAGAGGCTTGGAGCTTAACTAGTGCACAAGGGTTCCTTCCAGTGAATAATGATGTGCCTTTGCTGCCACCATGTGGCAGCTCTGTAATTTTGTAGGTTAAGTTTTTCATTAATATTTTTTTCATACTTAGTTCTGAGGTCATCATTATAAGCTAAGGCTTCTAGTATACAGATACTATCAAACACTAAAAATGTAGAATGTGTTAGATAATTGACATATTGAGGAATTATACATCAGTAAGTAATGCAGGAAGCAGTGCAGTATGATAACTGGAAGATAATACGTTGTTTTTGCTTTCAAAAAGCATACCTCTCTTCAAAACATGGGCAAATAAATTATTCACCTAAGTTTCAGCCTCATAACTGGATTACGGTGAGTGGCAGGAAAATCTTTAAGTGTTCTCAGTAACAAGTAGGACTCTGGACATGAATATTCTTAAAAGGGGATTGAGGTGTTTCAGGGCTGCGGGAAAGGAGTTAGAGACACAGAATGAAAACAAGAAGACATTCAGTAGAAGTAACATTAAACAAAGGAACAGATCTAGAATAATCATGCAAGGTTTAGGAGATCCTTCTCACAGTGATGCTCACGGAGTTGAGGAGAAAAAGGCAGATTAGCACTGTAAATCAGGACAATGTGTAGTGGGGACATTGCTGTCACCCAAGAAAGCGGGATGTTAGCCTACAGGTCATGGAGAGTCATTCATTCAACATTTTTCCCACTGTAGCTATAACCATTTTGCCACATGAACATCTGTGAGTTTACGAGGAAAAGCATTCACTTCCCAAACTGAGAACTGCTCGTATCCTCTGACCCTTCACCCTAAGTGAGTTATTTGGGGTCATGGAGACCTAAAGTCAAAGTAAATCACTGCGAACTCTTCAGAGTGGAAAAAAAATGAGTGAAAGAGGATGACAACTAGGCCCAAGGAAGCAATAAAGTAACTATAGGAACCAGGCAAAGAAATGTATCAAATGGGACGCCTTCTTCCTGATATTTTACTGAAATCTGTTGTTGTAAGAGGATGGAGTTTGCACTGTAGGGAAAATGTACACAAAGAAGAAAGAAAATGAACCTCAGGTCTTTCCATGGCAGAGTGTAAGGTACTGTGTGTTGTGGCGGGGATCCATTGCCATCAAGTCGATCCCAACTCATAGCGATCCTACAGGACAGAGCAGAACGGTCCCATGGGTTTTCGAAGGAGCACCCGGTGGATTGGAATGTGCCGACCACTTTTGGTTATCAGCTGTAGCTCTTACCCACTACACCACCAGTGTTTCCTGCAGAAGGGAAGGGTTAGGTAAAAGAGAGGTGAAGAGGAAGGACAAATTTCAGACTCAAACATCCAATCAAAACTAAAACCATCAGCATTCATTCCACTAGTTCAAAATGACCAAACCAACCAACCAACCAACCCACTGCCATCAAGTTGGGTCAGACTCATAGCTACCCTAGAGGTCAGGGTAGAACTGCCCCATAGAGTTTCCAAGGAGCACCTGGCAGATTTCAACTGCTGACCTTTTGTTTAGCAGATGTTAGCACTTAACCCACTATGCCACCAGGGCTCAAAGTGAGCGAAGTAAAATTTAAAAAAATAAAATTCGAGAGTTCATTGTAGGTCAGATTTCACTGGGTGTCATTTTGATTTGTTTTTAAAGACCAAGTTACAGAGCTCTATACGGAAGTAAAAACTCAAGAGTGAGGTTCAAATAATGGGTCCTCAGTCTTCACACGTGGGATATCATGAGGAGAATTTCACACACACAGCCCTGTTATTCTCAAAAAGACAACAGTAATAATTGATCCTGTAAATGAAAATACCTTCCCAATGTTAACATAACATACCTAGATGCTCCTGCCCACTGCAGAAACAACTATTTATATTAATATGTACAACAAAAGAGTTTTGCTGTTTTTCCTTTGTATCCTCCTCCACATTTCAGGCGTCTCCTGGGACCTGAAGATGCCTAATAACAGTTCCATTACAGAGTCTTCTGTCCCTTAATGCCTACTCCTTATAGTAAGACATAGCAATATTAGATAGTGAAGTCTTCTAGTCTTAAATTTTGAAGATAAGTAAAATCCACAGGCAGGGCTTTGGTATGAAAAGCAACACAAGAGTCTATTCAGAAAAGACTACTCCTTTCTATTAAATATTAGAGGTTAAAAAAAAAAGACACACACACACAAAGGAATGATATTCTCTTCCACTAATAAGAGGCACTGGCAGAATATAATGGAAAGAACACTAAACTGAGTTTCTCTTGCTATTCTTTTTCTAGGCTCTCAAATTTAAGGCTTACTTATTTTTAGTCTTATTTGTGTTCTAACAAACACCTTTTAAGGATATAAATTTCCCTCTGAATACTGCTTCCTCTGTGGTTTTGATACGTTATTGCACTTGTGATTTATTTCAGTAGTGTTATGTTCAAATCAAGGAGCTCTTGTGCTGCAATCAGTCGTAAATTTGGTTTTGTTTCCTACATTGTTCTTTTGGCAATCCTTTTGCTTTTAGTTTCTAATTTCATTGAGCTGTGTCAATAAATATGGCCTATGCAATGTATCTAAGCCAAACCAAACCCACTGCAGTTGAGTGGATTACGACTGGCAGTGACCCCAGAGACAGAGTAGAACTGCCACCATAGTTTCCAAGGAGTGCCTGGCAGATAGGAACTGCTGACCTTTGGTTAGATACTAGCAAACTTAGCACTTAACCACTACATCACCAGGGTTTCCAAGCAATGTATACTTTTTTGAATTTGACGGCACTTGGCTTGGCTAATAATCTTTATGGTTTAAATAATGGTCTGATTTTGTAAATATTCCATGTATATTGGGGGAAAAAGTATTTTGTCTGTTAGATACATATGCAAATTACATAACACTTGGTTAATTGTGTTATGCTCTACTTCTCTACTTTCTGTATCCATCTTGGTTATGTCTTCTGAAATTATATGTAGCTTGGTTGATGTTTTAGTCCAATCCAAACCAATCTGTATTTTAATAGATTATTTTAAACTGTGCACTTTTTAAAATTGTTTTGTTTCTAACAATGATTTTTTATATTTCTCTTTTAATTCTTTATCTCCAAACAGACATAACTGATCATAAACATGTACTTTTATATCTTTTCAATTTTCTTTTCTGCTTGCTCCTAACCCCCATCCCATTACATTCATTAACAGCCTAGTCTTTAACTATTCACATCTTTTTAATACTCCCATAATCCTTCACAGATCTACATACATATAACAACATAAAGAATTCTCCTTTTGCCTTTTTTTCGGTAAATAGGATCATATGTAGATTTGTCTGCATCTTGCTCTTGCCACTCAATAGTACCTCATGAAACTCTTTCAAATCTTCTTAAATAGTTTTAATTCATTCTTTATAATGGCTGCACAAGATCCCATGGAATGGCCTATTCAGCTCATTTACTGATGGCCATTTATTTATTTACAGCTAACATGAACAAGACTGTAATCAATATCCATTTTTATAAGCCATTATGGCCCTTATGTAACAATATTGTGCTTATCTCTATAAGAAAGATTCCCACAGTCAGACTGTCAAGTCAAAATGTAGATACAGTTACTACAAAACAAAGGCCCAACTTAACTGGTCCAACAGAGACTGAAGAAACTCCAAGAGTATAATTCCCAGAAACCCTATCTCAGTAACGGAAGTCACTCCTGAGGTTCACCCTTCAGCCAAAGATTAAACAAGCCCATAAAATAAAACAAAACTAAATGAGCACACCAACCTAGGGCCAAGGATTAGAAAGCAGGAAAGCGGGTAACAGAGAAGTCGAAGTTGAGAAGGAAGAGTGCTGACATGTCATGGGGTTGGCAACCAATGTCCCAAAACAATATGTATATTAATTATCTAATGAGAAACTATTATGCTCTGTAAACCTTCATCTAAAATAAAATAATTTTTTGTGTAGTCAAGGTCTTACTTTTCATATACACAGCCAGAGTATACTTGTCGAGTTAAGCCCACTCCTTTCTCCTACACGTCACCCACTCTTCCCAATTCTTTCCAGAAAAACATGTTGATTACTTAGAAAAATCACAACATACATGGGATTCCTAAGTTCCATTAGGGAGGGCAGGATAATTTCTATGTACAATTAGGTTCAGATATAGATATTCATCTAACGCGGTGACTCAAAAGCAAGGGTATGGAACAAACGACGCCAAACTCAAAGAACATTTGACTGTAATATTGAGCAAAAAACCCCAGGACTCGAAAACATTCTAGGACCTAACAGTGAGGAGAAGAGAGGTTTCCAGTGCCACTGCAGGATGTTCCTGACTGCACCTCTACTCAATCTCTAAGTGTTTGGTTGGTACAACAAAAAGATTGCATTGCTACAGTCTCACATAATGCTATAGGAATGAATAAAAAAATTTAAAAAGGCTGTTTCTTTTCAAATGAAGGGACAAAAAAGCATCATTAGAGCAGCTGTGACTTAGAACAGGACAGTGACTCAGAATATTTCCTGTTCCATATATAGTCTGGATCACCCAAATTTTAAAACTCTAGATCTATTCCAGTTTCTCTTAATAGGCCATAAATGAAACAGTTTGAACTATTTTGAAGCCCTGCCACAGACTTACTGGGGGGGTGGGGGGGAAACTCTCTTACACATAGTATTATCACATATCATATCTGGGCATATATAAAAATACATCTTGGGGATACAATTGACATAAAGTACTTACAAAGTCTCAGGTACTTAGTAGTGATTACCACAAGTTGACCTGCATACGATAGGTCTTGAAAGTCATTAAAATTTGGAGCGGTTTTTCTTTGCTTTTACCTTTATGAAGTCATTCCCTATTGTCTAGCCTCTCAAACCAAGATCTGAAAGTCTGAAGATTCTATCAGAATCCACAAACCAGAAGCCTTCTTTGTTCCAATAAAGCACCAAACGCTTGTCAAGAATGCTCAGGTGCCCTTCTCAACAGACAAGCCAAATTTTTCTTGCTCTTTTCTATGGAATGCTTAGAGAAGAACCTGAATAGTTTAATACCATATGCAAAGTAATTGTTTAAGCAACTTCTATAATGTCCAGTGTTAGATAGTAGTCCTTTCAATGACGAACACTCCTAAAATACCTTAGAAATTTTTGCCTGAATTTTAACCAGTGAAGTGCCAATCACAGAGACTGAGGTGCAATATAAAAACACCAGTATAAGAAAGAAAATATCAGACTTAAGAAGCAAAATTCATTATGTGGAACACTTGACAATTCTGGACACGGCAAAACTCTACAAATTAAATTTTAAAATGGATTGTCCATCCCTTGCTACCTTTCAATTCCAGCTCATTGAAGCAATGTTTATAGGCAATTTCTTTTTCCTCACACCATTTCATCAGATACTGAAAATCTGTTTCAATTCTCATCTCTTTTTAACTATAATACTTTCTCTCTTTATGGAATTTCTCCCCAAACTTTACACTGAAAAACTAAGTGTGTGTTTTTTTGGCTGCCATTAGTTATTCTTCCTGATTTCTCTAGTAGCATGTCTCAATTCCACAAAATATCACCTCAAAATAAAACAGGTATCTTCAAATTCAGCACCGTAAATCTCTCCAACAGTAACACTGCCACAAATGTATATGTCCTGTAACAATATTTCCAACTATTTAAAAAATGGAAATGACTAAATGACCATCTTTGAGAGAACGATTTAATTATAGCACACTTACCATGTGGAATACTATGAAGTCATTAAAAAGAACATAGATCTGTATGTACTGAACTCAAAACATACACACAGAGCAAAAACAAAATACAGAAGAATGTGAGTAGCATTCCACTAAAAAATAACTTTAAGGTACCTGAAAAAACATACAATGGACTTTTATAAATATGGAGATAAGTAGGGGTATACAATGAACTGGGGCCATTCAATTATTTACTTTTATGTTGAATCGTTTTACAGCAAATCTTTATTAACAATGAATTTAAAATAGTATTTCTTTAACCCATACAAGTTTAACAAACACATATTCACCAGGTTAAACCTAAAGGAAATCAATCTCTTCCGAGAAAATTATTCTCTTATATTACCCCGTTTTCTGAGCACAGGCTCTGTAATTTTCTTATGAAATCTTACTATCATGTCTTTCTGCTGTAGCACTTTTCACAATAGCCACAAGGTAGAAACACACAAAACGTCCATTAAAAAATAGGATAAACCAAACATACTATATACACAATGGAATACCATTCAGCCATAAACAGAAGTACTGATACACGCCATAACATGAATCAGCCTCAAAAACACGCTGAGTGAAGTCAGTCATAAAAAGGACCAATACCGTGTGATCTCACTTAAATAAAATGACCGGATATATAGACACTAAAGATTACTAGTGGTTACCAGGGTGGTAAGGTGGGGTGGGAAGGGGTTTTTGCTCAAAAGCATCGAGGATACATTAGCGGCGGTGGAATGCTTTGGAAAAGATTAGCTAGAATGATCGCACAACTTGAACAATGTAATCAATGTTACTAAAACTATACACAGAAATTGAGATGGCAAATGGTTTATGTGTTTCTCACCACAGTAAACTACAACAGGAAAAGAAAAAAAGTAGTTGGAGACAACAGGCGCAACGTAAACATTTTCGGAGTTCAGGGGTTCATCACCCACAGACCCGGCTGACTAATGGCGGAGGATGAAACCATGGCAACACGTATAAAATAGCCCATGGCAAACTCGGGAAAACTAATCATGGAACTCGGCCAGAGGGAGGCGAACGTCAGATCGGACCCCAGCAGCTACACTGATAAAAGTAAAACGTTGAGATGCACTGGACCTCAATGTAGGAGGTTTTAGAAAGGTAAAAGCAAGGCCCTCGGAGCTGTAAAAATTCTGTAGGAATGTATGTGGTGCCCAAAGGTACAGGACAAAGTAGCAGTTACAAAGCATATAGCTATGCGAGAAGTAAAAAAACTACTTTCCGCTCAAGGAACCCAACCTCGTGGCCAAAAGCCGGCTGGCACAGCACGACTGCGTCATCTCCAAGCGACCGAACGCTTAGTGCAGAAAGGCAAAGTGGGCGGAGAGATACGTGGTTCTCTTTACCCTCTAGCGGAACAAGCCGTACAGCCGGACTGACAAGGCCTGAGAGAAAACTATCTGTACTAAATAATAGCGTAGAGGTATCCAGTATACTCTGACTCCGCGTTTTACACTTTCTGCTCTCACTTGTCCTACTTTGACGTTGCCCAAACAAAATATGGCCGCCCAGGCGCTGGATCCTACCATAGAGGCTCTGTCCTAGAGAAGCCCTACAGGAGCCTGGAGACTCCTTAGAGGAAGTTCGCGGCCGGTGACGGCGGAATTGCGTCTGCGCCAAAATGGTGGAGGAGGAGAGTCTCCGCGTGGTTCGCTGTGGCGGCAGCGAGTTGAACTTTAGGAGGGCGGTGTTCTCAGCGGATTCGAAGTATGATATATTGTCAGCCGGGCTGAGGGACGTGCATCCCCGAGGGGGTGGGGAGAGAACTGTCAGGCGCGTCTCACCTCGCCTGCCTATGGATCGGGGCACTGAGCAAGGGGCACGTGAGCTGGACAGCCCAGGGAATGCACCGGTGCCCGGGTGCTCTGAGAGGAATCCTCTGGCACCGCGGGCATAGGCGCGCCTCCCTATCCCTGGACAGTTTGTTTGCCTGCTGGTTAATTTAGGTGTACAGGGACTGGCCGCGTGTTAACTGCCTTGGCATTTTGGTGGCTGGAATAGGGGCCGGGCTTGGATGTGTGCGCCAGTACGTCCGCGGTACTACCAGGACCGTCTTTACAGTTTGCTATAGTCTTGTCTTGGAATTACTGAACCTTTAAAGATTCCACTTTTCCGATTATTGATCCTGAAACGAATAAGGCACTTAGATAGCCTTTTTGTAGCTTTGTGTGAAAACTGATGTTAGACTCTGTGCAGGATAAAAAAGGTTAAATGAAACCCAGTTCTTCCATTGTGTGACCTCGACAGATGTCCCTCTCTGCTTCAGTTGTTTCGCCCTTAAAGTAGAGGTAATACTTAGTAACCCATCTCGGGGTTGTTGGGAGGATTAAATGCCTTAATACACATAAAGCTAGTAAAATAGTGCCTCACGTGTAATGACTGTCAGTGTGTGTCAGCTGCCATCATTATGGTATGTCATCATGCTATAGACATGACACATTGCAGTAAGAAAAGTTTTTCAAATAATGTGAAGATAGAATGACGCTAAGTAAAGCCCTGTCTTTGAAGAGTGTAAAAAGTATCTTAGGCAAGTTTCTATCCCGTATGGTGCATATGGATGTATGGCAGATGTTAAATACACACATTACTGAAGATGCTTACATGAATTCTCCTTAAACTGTTAAAAAGAAGAAATTCAAATCCTTCATCTTCAGAGTTATAAATTGTTGACACTTATGAGTCAGAGAAGTAAAGTGAGGCTCTGAGAGTTAGCCAAAATTCTGTCATTTCAGACTAATATCCAGGAACCTAGTTTCTTCTCTGGTATACAGTTTTTACGGCTTAGTCATTATGAGGCCTGCTGTGTGTTTCATTTGCAAGCCCTACAGTTCACTTCTAGTATCTGTCATAACTTTCGTGTAACAGGCAGACAGGAAAGGAGAACTCAAGTACTGGTCCAACTTAAATGACCCTACAACATAACTTATGTGTAACAGGCTGACAGGAGAGAAGAGAACTCACATACTGGTCCAACTTAAATGACCCTACAATCTAATGAGGAAAAATATTGAGTAGCAGAAGTTTCCTATTCTGGTACTGTGTAAACTTATAAAAAGGGGGAAGTCCTTCAAACTGGGAAAACAGATTCTGAGGAGGTGACATTTAGGCTAGACCTAGAAAGGTAGGTGGTAGTTGAATCAAGGGATGTGGATGGAAAGCATGCCAGGTTGGGGACAGCAGAAGCAAGAATAGGGTAGAACCAAAAATCAAACTGCGGTCTTTGAGTCAACTCCAACTCCAGGGCGTATTTATTCTGAACAGCCTGTGATGCAGTTAGCAAGTAGCAGTGGTGTATGAAGAGAACTATTAGGAAATGAAGTTGGAAGAGAACGTGGAGCCATTTCTTGGTTGTTGTTGGATGTAACATGGTTGTGTTTCTTAATAGATGTTAACCAGAAAACCACATCTAGAACTATGTAATGTGTATTGGAGAGATAGAAGATGAGTAGACTAGTACACTTCAGGTATAGCTATGACCTAGAAGAGGGAGTCACAAAGTGAAGGTATCCTGTCGTTAGTAAGATCTTGCAAGACTGACAGGCATTTTCCCAACCAATGACATCGGGGAAGGGCATTCCAGCAAAGAGAAGATCTCGGTTTGGGAATAGGGAAGTTATATGTGTATTATCAGTATAGCTGTAGAATAGAGAAATGGTGGAAGAAGAGTCTAGAAGAGTTAAGACCAAGGCTTAGAAGGCTAGTCAGGCATCAAAGCGAGAAGTAACTTTGGCATGAACTAAGATAATATAACTGAGAAAAGAGGGAAGAAACGGGTTTTTGGAATTATTTTGTGATTAGGATTAACAGATGTTGAGGTCAGTTTTGGGTCTATTGAGTTTAAACCCCAAAACTTAAGCCCTGTACCGTCAAGTCAGTTCTGACTCAGCAGTGCCATATGATGTTCAGTAATTAAGTCCACAAACTTAGTTGTTCTAAATGCAACATACCTCATTGCTGAGTATCACTACACTCACCTTCAAAGTACTGTTCTTGGAAAACTATACAACAATGCCAGTGCCTAGTCCACCCTTCAGAGCAAGTGTGGGACTCTTTCTGGAATGGCCGTTGTGCACAGTGGCATGATGGCAAGTGAGCAAACTTAATCGTATAGTTTTCTGCAAGGGAGTTTTTAGCCAGTAAATAAGTAATTGTGTTGGAACATCCTCCCTGCTCACCTGATCTGGCCCCCACTGATTTTTTCCTTTACCTGAAGATAAAGGAAAATACTGAAAGAAAGATGTTTGGAGGACAATCAGGACATCAAGGGTAATACATCAACAATTCTGATGGCCATTCCAGAAAAAGAGTTCCAAAACTACTTTGAAGGGTGACCTAGGCACTCGCGTCAGTGCATAGCTTCCCAAGTGGAGTACTTATAAGGTGACCCCACTGATAATTCAGCAGTGAGGTAGCTAGCACTTTTTCTAGGATGTGTTCACAAACTTTATTGTCAGACCGTATATGACATAGTAGAACTTCCCCAGAGGGCTTCTAAGTTACAACTGGTGGAACTCTTAGTGACCTACGCTCTTAACCACTGTGCCACCAGCGCTCCTGTTACCTATGTAGAAGCAATTAATTAAACCAGTTCTCTAGCAAATTAAACCAGTTGCCGTCAAGTTGGTACTGACTCACGGTGATCCCGTGAGTCAGTGATTATTAGGATTTTCAGTACTTGATTTTTCTGGAGTGGATTGCCAGGCATGTCTTCATGGGAGCATCTGGGCGAACTCTAGCCTTTCAGTTAGCAGTGCTTGAACTAACCATTTGTATGACCCACAGACTCCTCTAGCAACTTAACAGGGTATGGTGAACTCGTCAGGGATTTTTGATGTCCATTATCTAAAGTGCACCACAGTGAGTTGGCTATATAAAAGAATAGGGTCATTTTGTGTTTCACTTGAAGGAGGTTATCAAGAAAACTGGATAATATAACAACAGAAGTGGGAATTTTAGCAGCTTCATGTTGGCCTAGGTCCTCTTGGATCAAAAACTGTTTTGCCTACGTGAGTGTCTGTTGGTGAGAGTTAAGCAGAGAGGTGGGCGTGCAGGGAAGTACTTAAAGTCCAATACCAGACTTTACTGCTTCCCAGTCCAGAACTGCTTCCATCACATCCTGCTACTTCCCACAGTTATATGATGTTATGCATGATAGCAGTTGGGTTGCTACAGTATAGGAAACCAAAACAGCAGGTCATTTTTGCCTTTTAATTCCTAGATTGCCTCGCTTTTCTACATGCTTAAATGACTGTAGAGTAATAATTCCTCTGACCTTTCCCTTTCTCTTACAGATCATTGTAGATGCAGCTGCTGTATAATTTCCCTGAAGTGTTGCTGTCACGATGTTACTGCCCTGCCTCTTACTCCTAGTCAGGCTTTGCCTGCAGGCTTGGATCTGGCTTTCAAGGCCATCCCTGATCTCCTTCAGTTCTGCTTACCCAAATATGTTTCCTGGTACCGTCCATTATGCACTCTGAACCATGGTACTCAGGAATGGAGAGGAAAATCCAGCCAAATCAGAAACCATACATCTCAGGACTTTGTTGCTCACACTTTCGTGCTCTTATTAGACGGCTTCCACACAGCCATGCCTTCCCTTACCAGTTATAAGCTACATTGATTATAAGGTGCTTCCTAATTTCAGAGATGAGCATGTAAAAAGTCACATATCTTAGAATTATAAAATAGGATAATAGGAACCCCAGGCAGCATCAGAAGATTGACTCTTTTATTGTTGGGTAATAGTATTGTTTTATCCAGTAAGTCTATAAAACCCTTGAAGACTGGGAAAATTATTTTCAGCAAACTGTATTAGATATTGAGAATAAATGATAAATATCACCCCCGCCTTATAGGAGCTTATAGCCAATTAAGATAGATGCATGCATATATATATATATACATATATAGACACACACACGTTTGTGTATACAAGCCATTTCAAGAGTGTGATAAGTGTTATATGCGTGGGATGCTTTGGGAGGACAGGGAAGAGGTCCAGCCAAGGGCTCAGTGGTTTTTATCTTCTACAGTGTATGAAAAAAGTAGGCACTGAGTGAAACTTTTTATTTAAGATAATAATGAGAAAACTTGGTTTCTGGACTTTGTCTTACGAGTATATCCATTGTGAAAATGTTGTCAGGTATTGTTAGGTTGGTTCTGACTCACAGCAGCCTTACGTACAACACAACAAAATGTCACCTAGTCCTGCCCCATCCTCACATTTGGTGCCATGCTTGAGCCACTTGTTGCAGCCGCTGTGTCGGTCCATTCCGTTGAGGTCTTCCTCTTTTTTGCTGGCTTCTACTTTACCAAGTGTGATGTCCTTCTCCATAGACTGGCTCCTCCTGATATAACGTGTCAACCGTCCATGAGATGAAGTCTTGCCATCCTCACTTCTAAGAGCATTTTGGCTATAGTTTTCCAGGACAGATTTGTTAATTCTTCTGGTAATCCATGTGTATTCCATATTCTTCACCAACACCATAATTCAGAGGCATCAGTTACAAAAATAGCCCAACAAATGTTACCCAAACTTAATCTGCTTTGTATACTGCAGGATTCTCTGCTATATGGAAGAAAGCCACAAACCCAGTAACACCAAAGCAAACTAGCAGCTAAGCAACAAGGAAAAGAACTGTCATAAAGTCTTTATATTTTGCTGTACAAAAGAGGTCTGGAGCCCCCCTCTCCCCATCCAAGCAGAGCTTTGGCTTAGCATTTGTGAGCTGGTATCTCCAAATAAACAGTGGTGAGGTGAGGGACAGTAGAAGACACTGCTGTTAGGAGAACCACAAAAGAGTAATAGTTGATGCGAAGTAAACACATAGCACAGTGTTTACATCCATTAGCTGAAGACTTGGTCAAGTTAGCTGTTTTCACAGGATAACTCTGTATAACCTCTGCCCATAGAATGAATCAGAGGTATGACGGGCTTCGTTAATTTGCTCTTATGAGTTATTGAACTAATCAGCTGTAGAATCCCTATAACCTCAAATAGTGCACAAATACTAATACACAGTTCTTCAACCTCTTTATATTTATGATGGATGAAAAGATTATAGCATATATGAAAGTTATTTTCTCTTGTTTCCAGGTATATCTTCTGTGTCTCTGGGGACTTCATTAAAGTCTATAGTACAGCTACAGAAGAATGTGTACACATATTGCATGGACACAGCAATCTGGTCACCGGCATCCAGCTCAACCCCAGCAACCATCTGCAGGTGTCAAACATTGTGTTGAATTTGACTGGTAAACTTTTCAGGTTGTGAGTGGGGAATTAGCCCTGTTGATGTCTGATTCAGGAATTTTTCACTTACTTTTGCTATTAAAATAGGGTTACACCTAGAACTTCTTTACCAACGGTGTGTTCTGTGAACGATTTGTTCCACAAGATGCTAATGGGCGTTTAAAAGAAGGGATCCTTGGCTGTATGAATTTCTAAAATTCAGAGTTAAGAGCAGTTAAAAATAGATTTGTTAATTGTAGGACTTTTCTGGTGCCGTCATATGCATTGTGAATATTCAAAAGTGACACATAGGCAGTCCCTGGATTATAGAGTCCAACTGATGGACTTGTACTTAAGAACAAGCTGCCATAAAGCCTGTTATGTGAAAAATCTGAGTGACACACAGTGGTTTGTAATAACAAATGCATGCACTACTTTGTGACACTCATGGAAATGTTATGTGGTTTGGAAATGTTTCTCAAGTGTTTTTATACATATGAAAAGCTAAAATATATACTGTATACTAAGACGAACATTTGGTGCTAAATAAGAATTATTTGTACCTTTTCTACCTTACCTACAAATTTGACTTAAAAGCAGACGGAGGAACAAATTTTGTTCATAAGGTGGAAACTGTGTATATATAGTAATTGGTGTTTTTCAAACTTATTTGGGCTCTGAATTCTTTGATTTCTTTTGAGTAACTTGAGAGACTAGTAGTGAAACACATTTGGGGACATGTTGGCCTAGCGTTGTTAACATGGTAGAGCAATCCTTTTAAAAATGAAGCTCTCTGAGTATAATGCAGGTGATACCTGATCTTAAGGCAGAGATCTAGACAAGAAAAAAGTCCTTTAGTTAGTACATTAAGACAGACTTGGATATCTAGCTTTGTCCCTGTCTTCCCTTTTCGAGCCGTGAATTTACATTAAGAATGGGTTTTTACACTGCATTATCTCAGGAAGTAGGGCATAAAGTAACACTGAGTTTTTCCTTCTAAACTTGAATAAGCTTTTGAAAATCCGCTAACTTAATTGAAAATTAGCTAACTCTTCTGCAGGCTGTGAGCACCCTTTCATCTTTGCTGTCTTCTGAGGGTTTGACAGAGTCCTCGTAGCAGAGGGATTCTCTTGAAAATTGAAATTTTGAAATCTCTGTTAACAAGTCGTATAGAAAAACAAAAACCTTTGTATACATGACTAAAAAATGTATTTCATTTGGCTGAAAGCTAAAATTAGAGGAAAGCAATTTTGATGGGAAGGTTGAAGCAGTGGCGAAAGCAGAGGCTCTGTCGAGGTAACCGTTATCTTGATAGTGGGCATTTGTTTGACATGTTGTATTTTACTTCTGTGTAGTAACTATAATATTATGCTTTGTACTTGATATAATTACTTTATTGGGATAAATTATTTTCTTCAACATGCTTTTGTTTTTGAAGCTGTCTTCCCATTTGTAGACATCCTAAAACTGTCACTTTTTTCAAATAGCCTAAAAGTTGCATAAACATTATAAGCAGAGTGTTTGCACAACAACAACAAAATCTAATGGCCTTAGTAAAAGTAAATACACTGCAGACAAAAATATAAGTAAGTGTCACAGAGACTTTCTGGTGCTACAAACGTGTGGTGCATAGAACAGTGCCTAGAACTGTGGCTGCCAGCCTTGATGAGATAAGGATACAACGAGTGTCCTGAACTTTCTAACATGTGGATTTGGCTACAGGATCCAAGCACATAATCATTTCTGTTGTATTTTACAGAACTCTTGGTTCCTGGTGGAATCGTTTCTGTTGTAGTTTACGAAAGTTGTGGTTCTCAGTAAGAAATTAAGTTATTTTAAAAAGGTCCTCAGATAATTTGAGGAAAACTCCTTTAACGCTAATCAAGAGGAACTAGGCTTGTGAGAGAAATAACAATTTGCATGATTTTCATAACTCATCACCTGACAATCTCCTGAAGAAAGGAGTGCTGACTTTTGTTTTCTTCTCACTTTTAGTTAAAGACTTGAAATTGGTGAACTTGTCTTCTCCAGAGAGTTGTGATAGGTTGTTTATTTTGCGAAAATATTCTCTACCTTGTTAAGGCTAACAGTGCATTAAAAAGAAAATGTCATCTGTATCAACATTATTAATTTGGTATCTTATTAGATTTCTGTTGTATCAGTTTTGTTCTGTTTTTGCCCTTTTAGCTATATTCTTGCTCTTTTGATGGCACAATTAAGCTGTGGGACTATGTAGATGGCATTTTGATAAAGGTATGTGGCTTGATCTTTGGTTTTCCTTTTATGAAAAGGAGTGTCAGTACACTTTAATGACAGACGTATTGTTTTCTTCTGTGACGTCTAATCTTTAGGTAAATTCAAACATCATAAAAGAAAAATTGTAAACTTCTAACCATAAGAAGGCAATTAATAAAACAAAGCAAATATTTGCAAGAGATATACATAGTATATATTTTTAATCGTAAAAATCAATAATAAAAAATTAATAACGTACTAGAAAAACTAGCATGGAATTTGAACATGTAGTTAACAGAGAAAAATTGAAATACCCAGTAAACTTGAAGAGATGCTTGGTTAAAGAAAATGTACATTAAATGACATAGCTTGTGCTCTGTCAGATTAGCCAAATTGCAGGTTGAAAATAAAACCTAGTAATTGAATTTACTGGATAAATCCCTGTCGTATATAATCGGTGGGAATAAAACTGAAAATGAGCAAGTACCCATCCTTGTCCCCACCAGTCTCACTTAGAAGAATCTCTCATTAAAATAATGGCATGTTTCTAATCCCTGCAACATTGGCTGTGGTAGAACAGAAAATTGAATGTGGCTTTGATGTCAGTTGCTAGAGGACTGGTTAAAATCATGATACATTCATTCACTATAGTACTATTTGTTGTTGTTACGTACCTTACCTTCGAGTCAGTGCTGACTTATAATGACAATATGGAACAGAGTATAACTGCCCTATAGGGTTTGCAACAAGCAACACAACCATTAAAAAGAATCAGATAAATCAATATATATTAACCTTGAAAGATTATACAGTAAATATGCATTGAGGGTCGTCTGAAGCCCAGGCACTGATTTGACATAGGGGGTACAACAGTGAGCAAAACATAAAAATTACTCCCCTTAGAGAACATAATTCTTTGTGGGGGTTGGGGGAGGACAACAGTAGTCAAGATGATTAATTTTTGTCTTTCAGACTTTTGTAGTTGGACATAAACTTCATGCCCTCTTTACTGTTAGCAGCACTGAGGATTCAGTCTTTGTAACAATAAATAAAGAAAAACCAGGTATAGTATAATTAACTTTTTTTCTTCTCTTTATCACTAAGTACTGGTGATGTGATGTAGAAATTGAGAAGAATCAGAGATTTGTTTTAAGCAACTAGGTGACTGGTGATGTCATTGCCTGCAGTGGGCAGTGTTGAGGAAACACAAAGCTGACAGAAAAATCAAGAATTAAATTAAAAGATTGGGTAGATACGCAAGTGAGAATGCCAGAAGAATCAGGCAATAGTTTTTACGGGACATAAAAAACAGGTTGGAAAATAGGACAAAATATTTCATTGTCTTACAGAATTTTATATTCACTATGAAATCAAAGAAGATGAGGTGCACTGATAGTACAGAGTTATTTCCCCTTGAGGTAGAAGCTTTAAGAGGTGTAAGGAGAAGGCCATGTCAGTATTATGAAGAAGGAAGCCCAGCATCTCTGAAAGTGCTCTCAGATGGTTTGTTGCTTGTGGCTGTTCAGTTTCCCAGTATTCATATTTCCACTGCATTTTAATGCACAGCTTAGTACTTCAGCATGTAGAATGTACCAGAAAGATAGATGCTTTCTATATGTATGTATAAGATATGTATGTATCTGAGTTGTGGAAACAAACTGCTGTTTAAAGTAAGCATATTCAAAGCAGAGTCTAGCTGCGAGACAGGCTAAAATTATGTTAACTGTTAAAGGAATTCTGGAGTACTGATCACTGCCAAGAGTGTGTTTTAGAAACCGTGGTGGCATAGTAGTTAAGTGCTAAAGCTGCTAACCAAAAGGTCAGCCTGTCAAATCGTCAAGTGTTCCTTGCAACCTCTACAGGACAGTTCTGCTATGTCCTTTGTGGTCGCTATGAGTCAGAATTGACTTTACGGCACTGGGTTTGGTTTTTTGGGTGGAATACTGACAGTAGTTTCTTGTGCAGACGTGTGTTTTCAATTTCTGTAGAAAAGCTTTGTATTAAGATAGCGTCCTTTGTTTAGATGTATTTCAGCTGGTTTCAGTGAAGCTACCCAAATCATCAAGCCAGGAAGTAGAAGCTAAGGAGATATCCTTTGTTTTGGATTATGTAAACCAGTCACCTAAGTGCATTGCCTTTGGTAATGAGGTAAGTTTTGTTGATTTTGTGGGGGGATTTTTGCACATAAAAAATCTTTTCCTGCAGTCTATTCCCTGAACATTTTATTTAAGTTATTTTAGCATTGCCTTCGTTTATTACATTTTTGTTAGCAACTAAAAGATACAGATTTTCTGGCACCATCCTAATTTTGTATTTACTAGCCTGTTGTATTTGTAAACCTTCTAACTTTCCCCTTTCAAAAAGCAGTATTTTCACAGTGGTGTATGTCTTTCAGCTTGTCGCCATGTAAAAACCACTCCTTTTATACAGTATATCTTTAGAAAAATTAGCCACTTTGTCCAGAGTTAAGATGCCCATTGTAGAACATTTGGAGATTGTATTTAAAGTAAGTATGGACAAAAGACCTCCGCTGCATTGTGGTGCCATGTGGTTCACCTGAAGTTTTAGGGCATTATTTGGCTTTGTTTTGGAAAAGGTTGATTTCTCAGAGTGAAGTAAAATCTTGAAATTATCAACATGTAAATGCTGTTACCATTTTTCAACATAGTAATCATGGTAAATACAAACATGAGATGATATGTCACATCCACTAGGACAGCTAAGATGACAAAGACTGACCAGGCCAAGTATTGGTGAGAGTGTGGAGCAGCATGAAACCTGCACCTTTACATGACCAGCGGTTCCACTCCTAGGCTAAGGATAAAAGCATGTCCACAGAATGATGGGCACGAGAATGATTATTTTCCTGATAGCTCCAGAATGAGAATAAGTTGATCAGGAGAAGGAACGAATAATGATACATGTTCATTCAGTGGAATGCTTCTCAACAATAAAAAGAAACTTAACGACCAGTCCATACAGTAACATGGCTGAACCTCAGAAATACAGTGTTGATCTAAAGTATCCAGAGACAATAGAGTGTATTTTGTGTCCTTTTCATAGGAAGTTAAATATGAAGTTATAGACAGGGCAGTAAATAATCTGTAGTGGTAGTAATAGTTGTAGGGGAAGGTACATTGACAAACAGTGGGAAAGGCTTACAAGGGAATTCTCTGAGGTGAAAGACATGTTCTAAATCCTGATCATAGTGATGGTTTTATGGGCACATACGTCAGAAGTTGCATTTTATTGTATACAGTTTATGCCTCAGTGGAATTTTTTTTTCCCTATTTAAAGAGTCTAGTTTACGATTTAGGGCCAAAGTTCATCTTTTTATTTTCTTTTATTATTTTGAAAGTATATTATCTTTTCTGTAGCTGAAGTAGAATACATCAAGTATAGTCATGTACTCTTAATCTGCTAAAACGAATTATTGGAACTGTGTTAACTTTGGAAACCCTGGTGGCATGGCAGCTAAGTGTTACAGCTGCTAACCAAGAGGCCAGCAGTTCAGATCCGCCGGGTGCTTCTTAGAAACTCTATGGAGCAGTTCTGTTCTGTCCTGTAGGGTCGCTGTGAATCTGAATTGACTCAGCGGCCAGTTTTGGGTATTAACTTTAGTGATGGGAATATTTCCTACAGAGTACAGGCAGTCCCTGGGTTATAGATGAAATGCATTCCTAAGTCTGTCTTTAAGTTGAATATGTAGGTAAGTTTCAACAGACACATGCAGTTTCTTATTTAGTGTCAGTTGGTCAAATGTTTGTGTTAGTATGGACTTTACACTTCCCTGCTTATGAAGGGGCCTTGGTGGCACAGTGGTTAAGAGCTCGGCTGCTAACCAGGAGAATCTCTGCGAGGCAGAAGGATAGAGCCTTATCAGCAAGTTTGGTTTTGTTGTGTGTGTGTTTTTAAATACATATAAAACACTTATAACACTTCCATCTAAACTGCACAGTGTTTTCATTTTCATGATCATTACAAAGCAGTGCATACATTTGTTATTAGGAACCCTTGTGTTTAATTAAAACTTCATATAGTAGGCTCTCTGGCAGGCCATCCTTAAGTAGAAGCTGCCTGCGAGTCAGATGGCAGTAACCCAGGGACTGCCTGCACTCTTCAGTGTGTTGACCGTAGTTTTGCATGTGTCACAGTTTCTTGTCTTTGAAATACTAGGGAGAATATGTTGCAGCCGTACGGGACTTTTACTTGTCTGTGTATTTTTTCAAAAAAAAGACAACATCAAGGTAAGAATTCCTTCTTGTTAGCTTTGTTTTATTTATTTAAGTATGTGTTACAATTCTGTTCCGTACTGTGATCCAAAACAATTTCTAGTTTTCTGTTGCTGCTGGCGGTGGTGCCATGAGGTACAGAGTGTACTTTTTAATCCACGGTGGGTAAGGGTAGAGGAATCATTAGTCACCAAAAGCTGAACTGCCTTTGTGGGCCTAAATTCTGGGGTACCTACTTAGTGTCAAAATTGGATATAGTTTGAAAAGCCTGCTATAGGTACTTCTGATTTTTGTTTTGTGGATATAGGAATTAATACAGGCCTTCAAATGCCTGTTTAAAATAAGTGAAATTTAGTCCATTGGAACCTCATTATTAGACTTTAAATGGAGATGCTAGTTGCCTGCTAGAGTTGTGAAGATGATTAAGATATATAAACATAAAGACTAGTACTAAGCATTAAGCAGTCCCTCTTCAAGTGACACTCGTCTTTTCCCTGTGACCCTGCCAAGATTGACCATTGCTTTTCTTTGCAGTGCGGTAAGGATCCCGACTTCCTCAGAGCCAGAAGATTGCCAGATACTCAAACCTAAGTGTAGGAACTAGCCCAGATGTATAATAGTGGTGGGCTCATGCCTTTGGATCTGTCCCGTTAGACATATTAGCCAATTGTCTCAGGTAGAATTTCTTACGGTTACACAAACCTCATGGTAAAATGTACTTCAGTGAGAAATTTGAACAAGTGTTGCCTGTCCCAAAAAGCCATTAAAAGCACTTTTTTTTTTACTTGAATGTCCGAGGCCGCCATAGCCCACTTAGTGTAGTGAAATCAATGTTACTCATGGGATGTTTTGTAATTTGTAGATATTTACAAAACAAAATGCTTGATTCTTAATCAGAATTTTCTTTTTAAAAAGGCCCTTCATTTTGGTTGACTGAATTTGGAGAGTATGCTAATTTGATTACTGAGGCTGAGAACCTCCTTGTACTTAACCGCATCTCCAGTTATAAGAGAAGTTTTTTTTTTCTTCTTAGGTTTACTTTATCATCATCAAGAAATAAGAAACACGCTAAGAACAATTTTACATGTGTTACATGCCACCCAAAGGAAGACTGCATAGCGTCTGGTCACAGGGATGGCAAAATTCGTCTTTGGTCAGTTAATTCATGAAGATTTATACACTGTTTTGTGTCAGTCCTGCAGAACAGGATCAAGTAAAGAGGAGAGTATTGAAAAGCCACTGTAGGGAGTAGAAACTAGGCTTTCCTGGTACCCTTTCTTTTATTATGGTGTTCTTCATTTCACACAGTTACTGTTCTAGAATTGTCCAGTTTGAGGTTTATACCAAATAGCAAACCCAACCCACCACAGGGTTAATTATCTAGTGCTGCTATAACAGAAATACTTTGTGTGGATGGCTTTAACAAACAGAAATTTATTTTATAACAGTTGAAGAGGCTAGAAGTCTGAATTCAGTATGTAGGCTCTAGGGAAAAGCTTTCTGTCTGTTGTTTCTAAACAAACGTCATTGTCTCTTTAGCCTGTAGCTTCTGAGTAATCTTCATGTGACATGGCATGTCTTTCCCCATCTCTGTCTGCTTGTTTAATCTCTTGTGTCAAGAGAGTGACCACTCACAACACTTAACATTAATCCTGCTTCATTAACGTAACTGAGAAGACTCATTCCCAAGTGGGAATCTAACCACAGGCCTAGAGGTTAGGATATACAGATTTGTTTCAATGAAAAATTCCACTTTGCTCGTAATCACTTTCGTGAAGATAACTTTTTGTCAACCTTTGCAAAAGGAAAGAGTGACTGCAAAGAATAGATGACTAGTGTATCATAGATGGTTTATATGTAGAATTAACTTGGGTTAGAAATAGAAAATGTACTATTTGCTCATTAAAACCAATAAACTTGATATTATGGTTTAGTGTGGTATTTGGCTTGCCATGATTTTCCTAACTTAAATCTTTGGTACAATTGAAAATACTGTGTTTTCTACTAGGAGAAATTTTGATGATGACAAGAAATACACATACACGTGTTTACATTGGCACCATGATATGGTCATGGATTTGGCTTTTTCAGTAACAGGTAAGTACAGATGTAGACGAATCACATGTTTTCATTTACTGTTTATAGTTTGAAAGATTTACAATCAAATGGCCAGATGAATTGTAAATACACATCACACGTGTTTGGGGGGTTGTTATGTGTAATAGGAAACACCAAAGGCATAATGGTTAAGTGCTACAGCTACTGATCAGAAGGTCAGCAGTTCAGAACCGCCACCCACTCTTTGGAAATGTTGTGGGGCAGTTCTGCTCTGTCCTGTAAGGTCACCGTGAGTCAGAATTGACAGCACTATGTTTGGTCAGGTGGGTGCATAATACTGTATACTTGAGGTTTCAAATTTCAGAGTGTACACTGCAGTTATATCAGGTACAAAGAACTATAGTAATGCTTTACATCTGTTGTCTCATTTAATCTTGGACCTTATAAAAAAGAATCATTCTCACTTTAAAGTAGGGTGTGAGCTTTGGACTTCATGACTACTTGCCTAAGATCACAAGGCTAGTAAGTAGGATTTGAACCCAGATCTGACTCCAAAGCTCATGTTGTTTGGCTGCTACATTGCCTCATCCATCATTGATAATTTTAAATTAGTTCAGACCTTTGTTCCATTGAAGCAGGCTGTAATGAATAAAAATACATCCTCGAGAACAGAGTGGTCTTGAACAAAAATATAAATTATACAGGTTGTCTTTGATGATTACCCCTGCCTCTTTCAGTACGCTGTCACCTCCAAGTGGTGAAAATTGTATCAGCACATTGTGGCTGCTCCTGAACAAAAAGGAAGCTAGGTAGTAGAGAAGATTGTGTGCTTGGTTTAAGTAAGAAGGCAGAAAAAGTGATTTTTCTTTCTTCAGGTCTTCCCAGAGTCTGTCAGGACATGTCCAAGCTGCTACCATGTGTTCTGGATGGAGGCCCCAGAAACAGGGGGCATCTTCATTCCTCCTCTGCTTTGGGCTTAGGGAGGAGCGACCAGTATGTGAGGGTGGGACCCAACCTAACACACTTAAGGAGCCAAATGATAGGAATGTAATTGTGACACAGAGACAAAGAGAATTAAGAATAGAAAAGAAATGAGAAGAATTAGCTCTGCTGAGCAAATATGTAACCTACTCGTATTTTCTCTGCCCCCAGAATAAAAATGAGTGGGTTTGAGGTGTGTCTATGTGTACACATGTGTGCTCCAGGCAGTGTCTCCTTTCTCTTGTAGCCTTGGTCATTTCTTCTACCCTTTCTCTCCAGTCCTAAATGTCTCAGTGCTAAAAGGTAAGGCCACTGGAGAGAGCTGTGATTAGACTAATGTGAAAGGAGGTAGGCAAGAGGGATAAGGGCAACAAATCAGAAAGAGTCACAGTTGTCATCTGATTGATCAGTGATCTACTTTGGACAGGAACCCAAGAAATATATGTATATTTTTAGTTGTATTTATTTGTTTGAACATCTTCAAAATAAAGGCTTTTATAGAAAAAGTGTGAAAAGCATCACGTCAATAATTTATATGAAACATTTCTGAAAAATCATGACCTTCCAAAAAAGGAAAAGAAAATGTAAATACATCTCTGTTAAGAAACTTGGAATGTTTATTTCACAGTTTTCCACAAAGCAAATAAACGCCTGCTAGGCCCATAGGCTTCACTGACAAATTCTTGCAAATATTTAAGAAAGAAGTAAACAGATTATACACTCTTCCAGATCAAATGAAAGAAAACATACATGCATCCTTCATGTAAGTGCAGATGACTTGCTTTTCCTTCTCTGTCTCTTGCTTGCTCCCTTTTCTTATTTTTTCTTTCTTCGCGTTCCCTCTTTTCTACTTTGGCCCAACTCTCCAATGTAGACATCTTGGCGTCTCACCTCCTGGTGGGAATACTACCTGAGTGGATGCTGTTGAGACTTTATTGGGCATCCAGAATAGAATGCATCATATTAGCTTATCCCATCATGATGTGAAGTCGGATCACTTAGTTAAGATGATGACTACCTGATTTCTCCTCTAAACAAGTTCCTTTTTTCTTTTAGCTAACAAGTAATCTTACCACAATAATAATAATCTGAGAAATGGTACTTTGAAATTGTCTTACCATCCTGATATCCATCAGCGTTTGGCGCAGTGATTTTCATATCCATAGATGAATCCTTACTGAAAGAATTGTGGATTATTTGCAAACAGTTATTATCTGTTCCTCTAGTTCCTTCTGCATTTATTAGTTGCCATTTTTCTGTGTTATGTCATCTGTTGATTATGTTATTATTGTTATGTCCTGCTATTGATTATTTTTGTTTCCTCTCTTTTCTTGAGCTCGGCAGGCTTGCCAGAAATTTTTTATTCAGTTTTTCAAAGAGCTATCATTTTGCATTTGTTGGCTAATGATCTTTTGTTTTTTATTTTATTCACTTCATCCTTAATTATTTCGTCTACTTTTCTGTATTTAATTTGTTCCTGTTGTTCAGGCTTAAGAGGAGAACTTATGTCATTGATTTCCAGCCTTTATATTTTTCTGTTCTGCTTTTAAAGCTTCATATTTCCTTGCAAACAAAGCTTTAACTACTTTCCACAAATTTTGACATGCATTTTATTGCATTTTAACTGAAAATAGTGTGTGATTCCATTTCCGGTCTTGGCTCAGAGGATACTTAGAAATATATTACATGATTCCCAAACATTTGGAGATTTCCATCTTAACATTTTCGTATTGATCTCTAGCTTAGTTCTGTTGTGGTTGGAGAACATACTTAGTATAATCTGAGTTCTTCGAAATTTTTTGAGACTAGCTTTAAATAGCCCAGCATATGATCAATGCTGGTAGATTTCCGTGTGCACTTTAGAAGGATGTGTACTCTCCTGTTTCAAAATCAGTGTCTGCATGTAAAGTTAGGTTTTTCTCTGTCACTTGTGTTCAAATCTTCTAAATCTGTGTTAGTCTTTTAATTTTTTGTTCCTACTATTGTCAAGAAAGCCAAGCCAAGTGTCGTCGAGTCGGAAAGTTACATGAAAATTTCTTCCCTGTCATTATGAAGTTTTCTATTTCTCCCTTTAGTTCTGTCCATTTTTGTTTTACCTTAAGCTTATGTAAGTGTAAAGATGTTTCTTTCTGATGGAGTGACTTGCAGTTACGAAGTATTCTGTCACAAGTCATCTTCTTGCCTTACAGTGTGCTTGATGTTTTACCACACCACCCTTCTATGTTGATGCTAGTTCTTTCCGTGCTTGCTCTCCAAACTTTTTGTATGCTTATGTTTAAGCTGTCTCTGTCATAAGCAGCATAAGGTAGAGTTTTGCTTATTTTCTGCCCTAGCACAGCATTCTTTATTTTTTTTGTAATATTTAGCCCATTTATTTGCATGAGAATATATCACGAGACCTGAAGACAATTATTTGTGTATTTTTCAGAATAGTTTTATTTAATATGATAAGAAAAATAAGCATTAATTGTATTTGTCTTCCTTTGTTTTTTCCCCCAAACATGGTCCTTTCTGACTCATTTGATGGATGAGAAGGCACCAGTCTGCTGAGTGGTGGCCGTGAATCTGTACTAGTCGAGTGGCGTGATGCAACAGAGAAGAATAAAGAGTTTCTTCCCCGTTTGGGAGCAACTATTGAGCATATCTCCGTCTCACCTGCAGGGGATTTGTTCTGTACTTCTCACTCTGATAATAGTAAGTCTACTTTTTTGTATGTAATTGTGAGGCTATGTTATTTGTATAAGGTCATTAGCAGGTGTAGGGAATGGGATATAAAGAGCCCTGAAACAAGTAAGAGTGGCATGGATAAAATGAACATTTTTTCTTTCCATTCCTTCTCCTTCACCCTTTCCTATCCACAGACATTACCAGACTCCAGCATTTTCAGGATTGTTTTTTATGAAAATGCAAGGTTAAGTGCATTTAATTATTGTGCCACTTATATTTTTAAAAATCGTAATCTGGGGCAAAGTGAAGAAGTAGGCATTTGTGCTTTCATGTATTTAATAGTATTTTCCAAGTATTGTCAGAGAGCGTTTTCTCAGCTGTCAGTGTGGGATCTTATGATTTCGGACAGAAATGGAACCCATCTTGTGTTCCTATGAAACTCTTTGCTCATCTTGTTACTATGTAACCTACATCAGGGCTTCTTTGTGGGTATCAAAGCTTATTGCTTCCTTTCTGTTCAACAAAAAAGATAGCTGTGAGCTGTACATTAGTGGTATAAATCATCTGAAGGTAAAATAACCTTCACTTTTAGGGTATTAAAAAAAGTGTGTGTGTATATATGTGTATTTGTATATCTGTGTATCTGTACATATAGATGTATATGGTCATCAGATCGATTGTTACTCCCCAGAGCTCTGGATCAGGGTAAAATTGTCCGATAGGGTTTCTAAGGAGCAGCTGGTAGATTCGAACTGCCAACCTTTTGATTAGCAGCCTGAGCTCTTCACTGCACCACAGCCACTCCTTTTTGATACGTAATTTCTAAATTAACACTAAGTAATTGCTAAAATTTAAAGACTCCATCAGAAAGGTCCCGCCTACCACAACCACCACACCTAGTACATTGCAAAATATATTCCTGATTTTCCAGTAACACTCTCAGTTAATTGAGCTTACTGAGTGGTGTTTCTATTATGGTATATTTTAGCATGATAAAAATTCAAGTGACTTTTTCAACTTGAGGTTCTGACATATGTATGCTTACATATTTATTTTTTACCCACAGAAATAATAGTCATTCACCGGAATCTTCAGGCTTCTGCAGTAATTCAAGGCCTAGTGAAAGGTATTGCAGAACCTGGTGGGTTTGGAGTCCTGTCCTTTTTAAAAGTGAATTCTTCTCTGATTTCAGCTCTCCTTTGTCACTTCTTTTGCAGACAGGAATATCTTTACTGGCTTGATGATTGATCCAAGAACTAGAGCTTTGGTTTTAAATGGAAAACCTGGCCACCTGCAGTTTTATTCTCTCCAGAGTGATAAGCAGTTATACAATGTAAGATTTTCATCAGTTAACTAGCCTTAAAACTAGTGAAAGTTTTTCACCGCACCGAGGTTAAGCAACTTATTTCGTAGTTCCTAAAACCTTTTGCCTGTTTATTTGAACAGTGCCAGTATTGCCTGTGGTGACCTCGTCCTCTTGCTTAGAGCGTAATTGTATTGAGGCCACAGTTGCAGATTAAGTCCACGTTGTCCCTCTGTCACTATTGCACGTACTCTGTTTCTGTTTTATTTAGTTTCAGACTGCACTTCTGGCTGTCATACATATCTGTGCCTTTGAATCACAGAGATAAGTATGTGAGAATGTATGGGTTAACGATACAGATCTCTGTTTTATACAGTGCCACTATCTCAACAAAAATAGAATTTTTAATGTAGATTAAAGAAGAAAATGTCTTATAAATAGTGATAAATCTCAAATTCCCGGTTTTTCCTTTCTGTCACATAGGACTCTGTCATAGCAGATATACCACTTTATCTTTTTCCGTGTGTCATTTTAAAATCCGTCAAAGCAGAAAGCGTTTTTATTGGTCTTTTGTACTCACATCTAGTACAATGTCAAAAACTAATAGATATTTAATATATGTTTAGTAAATAGTCAAGGAAGTACAAGAAAAAACCATAAATAAAAAGCTGGCCTTCTTACAACACTGATTATCTTTTTTCACTTGTTACAAAGTTTAGCTTTTATTTCTGCCAACCTTGTTTCTAGTAGTATAAAATCTAGCCCTTAATACTATACATAAAGTTCTTTGTTTGTAGAATGAGAAAAGCATTACCATAGAAGATTGTATTTTATTATATTTCAAATGTAAATGAGTCATAGTCATTGCTGATCTTCAGGGTTATTGAAAAATTGTCACCTAATTGACAGTATATGTGTTCCCTTTTTGAATGGCCGTTTTGACGTCATAACTAACCATTTTTCCTTTATCTGAAAACGTAGAATCTAGAAATTATCTCTTGGGTATGGTTAATTATCATTTCTTCAGTGCTTTAATATTTATGTATTTACATTAATAAGCATTTTGTCTTATTTTCAACCACTAGTTAGATATTGTACAGCAAGAATATATCAATGATAGTGATCTGATCCAGATTGAGCTCTCAAAGGCTGCATTTGACTGCCAGGGCCACTGGCTTGCAACAGTAGAACAGTGGCAAGGAAAGGAAACTGAGCTTGAATTGCAAATGAAACTGTGGGCCTATAACAAGAAAACACAAGGGTAATACTACCTTTATAACTATTAATTTCCCTGTTTGAAATATTTGACTTTCTGTTTTATAGTTTCAGTTGTTGGTTTTTAGGATGTTTCATTTGAATTGGTAAGTCTCAGATTCCGAGAAATAGGAAAGTGTCACCCTTCTAGGAAAGCTTTTAAGCCTTTGGCTCTGAGAAAGCATTGGTATCCTCCTGGTGAATGTGTCCTTTTATGTCGAAGAACAATGCCCTTGGGGACACAATATCAAATTCCAGTGAAATCCAGGGTCAGAATCCAAATGTCCTAGTCCCCTTGCTCTTTCCATAACCTTTCTTTGGAAAAGCAGGAGTAGTAGACAGACGTGTTACCTGTATTTTGATTAGCAAGGGACCCACTATGGCTATGACGACCATTTACCACGTCCCTGCTATGTGCCAAAAATGAAGCCTCGTGCTTTTGTACTCACTGTCTTGTTAATCTTTATAAGAACAGTATAAGATGAGTGCTGTTAACTACGCTTTACAGGTGAAGAAACAGGTCCAAAGAAGTTAGGTAATTTTTGAAGGACACCCCCATGTAAGTGGTGGAGCTGGGATTTGAACCCTGGTCTACTTTTTTAGCCTCGGTGTCCTTTTAGGAACACAATACTAGCATAGATAACCTCTCATTCCTGGAAGTGTTCCCTTAAGCTGGAAACAAGCTTTGAGAATAATGTAAGTTCCAGTAACTCCATATTCTGTGACCATTATAGATGAACAGCACAGCCATTTGTCATTCTAGGTGGTAATAAACTTTATACTTATTTGACAGTATCATACTGTCCTGGTGTACGAATAAATTTGTGTTTTCCTTCTTACTAGGTTTGTTCTTAACACGAAGATCAGTATGCCTCATGAGGACCACATCACAGCTCTCTGTTTCTGTAATGCAGAGAAAGCTGAAACTCCCACCTTGGTTACAGCTGGCCAAGACGGCCACTTCAAAGTGTGGATATTAACAGATGATTCTGATATATACAGTAAGTGCGTTAAATATATCATGTCTAAATGGTGTATACTTTTAAGAATTTGATGTATTTATTTCTTTAAGGAATTTAATCTATCCTAGGAGGATATTTTGTCACTATTTAATTCTGTGGAATATTATCCAATTTTAATAGACGTCATTGTTCGCATTTTTGCATGCCTTCTCTCCCTCCCCAAGTTTATACATTTTAATGGCACTCACCTGTCATTTGTCCTGGTTAGTGAGGGTTTGGTCAAAGGGTTTTGCAGTTGCTCCTTCCACTGTTCCACTAGAGGGAGCTCGAGGTCTCCAGAAAGGGCATAACATTGAAATCCAGAAATGATGCTTTCTGGCATATCTCACTAACTTAGGTTTTGGGAAGCAGATTGTTGTGATTTTGTTTTGTTTTGTTTTGTTTTCCTTAATTCTTGTTGCTTGTGACTTCCCAGTAGTGTTATCTAGTATTTATACCATTTATGGACTTTGTGGTTTTCCTTTTCACAGAAAAAGCTGTTGGCTGGACCTGTGACTTCGTGGGTAG
Organism: Heterohyrax brucei; assembly: GCA_028571685.1. Taxonomy (NCBI): domain Eukaryota; kingdom Metazoa; phylum Chordata; class Mammalia; order Hyracoidea; family Procaviidae; genus Heterohyrax; species Heterohyrax brucei. Next base: position 97,316,085 of record CM053146.1, read on the forward strand.
CTACCACAAATACCAAGCAACGAACTGTTGTTTCTCTGAAGACGGCTCTTTACTTGCTGTTAGTTTTGAGGAAATAGTCACAATATGGGATTCAGAGACATGGGAGCTTAAGTGTACATTCTGCCAGCGAGCTGGAAAGATAAGGTAGGTATGTGATTTGGGAACTGCAGTGCCTTTTTTTTCTTAAACCAAAGGCTTTCTGCATAAACTTCAGTAATAATTTATTCTTTCTCCAAAATTAGCTATAGTTTAGTGAGGGAAGCAGGTAACCAAAAGGGTGGGAAGCTAAAATTTCTGGATACATTAACCATGTGTTATGATTTACTGATTTCTTAAATCAGGATTAATGTTTGATTCTTGACCTACAGATTTTTTCTTTGTAGTGCCTGTGAATACCTTGCAACAAATACTACCTAATAATAGAAATTATATATAAACCTCAGTGGATCCAAGTAATGCTTATCTTATGTGTCTTCTCGTAAAAGCACAAAGGAAGATACCAGAATGTCTTGATCAGATAACTGGACATTTGAGATCAGTTTTAATTGACCTCAGGCAAATAGCTGATGAAATTTTTTATTCCCCAAATGACTGATTCTGAACTTACTAAAATGTCCTTCAGAATTCAAGTTGCAAATTTTCATCTTCTGGGTAAAGAAGCATAAAATAAGACTTTTGTCAAGTGACCTTTATTTACATATATTTTCTCTTCAAGTAGCAGCTAGTATATTTCCCACGTATTAGAGAAAAGAATTGATCATCAAGCCTGCGTTTATATACAAAACAGCTAAATAAGCTTTTTAACTCCTTAGCCCTTTTTTTCCTAAGGAATAATTTTGAGCAAACATGTCTGTCTAAAAATTTTCATGGCATCATAACTTGTGATATGCTGTAAGCAACTGTGCTAGAACTCGCTGTTAACTTCTTCGTGGTTTTACTGTAGGCACCTTTGCTTTGGACGATTGACATGCTCTAAGTATCTCCTTGGTGCTACTGAAAATGATATCCTTTGCTGTTGGAATCTGCTCAGTTGTGCATGTAAGATTTTTTTATAAAGTTAATTGGCAAAGCACAATAGAAGTTGCCATTAAACTTGGGTATTTTGGACCTCTGGATTATATAGCTTCTTGTCTCCACCTGGATAATCTGTAATTTTTCATGTGATGCATTGTACCATCAAAATGTTGAAATCCTAGTCCTCTGCTTACAAACTGCCTGATTGTCGGTGTGTGACATTTCATTGCCCTACACATTTGCCATCCTCTCTATTGGGCCATTCTACTGTGACCTCTAGGGTTGCTATGAGTTGGAACTGACTCGATGGCAGTGGATTTGTTTGTTTTCTCATCATCACACAGCTGGTTAATAGGTACCACATTGATAAAAAAAATAGTTGGGAAATACTTCTGCTACTTTATTGCATATATTAACCAGCAGTATCCCTGGCAGCTTCAGATTTGAGTGTAGCCTGCCACAGTTCTCACAAAGATGGGCATATACTACATTTTACTGAATCAAATGTATTTGGTAGATAGATACAGTGGTTGCATGGTATAAATATTTGTGAAAACTTTACATTCTGTACACTGACTCTGGCTCACATTTTACTCACATTTATCAGCAGTGTAATATCACCAGAAGGTAGTATCACTGAAGAATAAACCGTTTTATAGTGTGTTGCAAGAAAACTGGAGTTCCACTTTATTATTTTTCCTGTCACTCACTGTGGTACAGCCTTCCGCAGATTAATTTAAGTGTGTCCCTGTGTGTTAGCTAGAATTGTAAAATACCTTTTCCTAGGAATAATACAGGTGATTTTCCCAATAAAGATTAAGAACAGACATTCCAAATTGTCTAAAAGTTAAGCAGTGCATCAGGAACAGTATAGAGCAAACATTGAGTGAAGAAGTTTTCTCACTTTAAAAGACAAGCCTAAAGTTTTTTTCAGTCTTTCCTTAAAAGTGAATTGGTTTTTTTCCCCTAGTGGAGTGGAGTACAAAACTGAATGTTAGAGTTATGGAGCCTGATCCAAATTCAGAGAATATTGCTGCCATCTCGCAGTCTTCAGTGGGTTCAAATTGTAAGTACAGACACAAGCAATGGTTAGAGAGATCTGTTGCCTGCATTGCCTTATGTCTTTAATATGAGTAAAATTTGCCTTTAAATTAAATGCTGTCTTGAAGCTTCTTTGCCTGAGGCACTGCCTGCCTTTCTTGATGTCTTGCCAACATCCTGTTAAGCATATATTGGTGCCTGATTCTAGGAGAGCTCCAGTACAGCCCTCGTTTTTCCAGAGAAGAGTTCTGTCCTAGCCTGCAAAAATCCAAGAGTGATTTCTCCTGTTTAAAATATTTCCAAATTCCCCAAGAAACACTTTTCACCTCTGTGCTCTTGAAGCACTTCTGTCCCATCTCTGCCCTAATACTTACCACAAAACACTCAAATGTTTTAGTCTCTGTTTTCTGTAGTAGGCACTGGTCTTGTGAACAGGGATTCTTTTCCTTCCTAGCTGCTATGGCTTGAATTGTGTGCCCCCAAAGTGTGTGTCAGCTCAGCTAGGCCATGATTCCCCTGCCTCTCTGACATTCATGAGGCAGGACTCAATCTACCAGATTAGGTTATGCTTTGAATGAGTCTCTTGAGATGTAAAGGAAAGAAGCAAGCAGAGAGGAAAGGGAACCTCATAGCACCGAGAAAGACACTCTAGGGGCAGAATAAATTCTTCAATCCTGAAGTCCCTATACTGAGAAGCTCCTGTACCAGGAGAAGATTGATGACAAGGACCATCCCTCAGAGCTGACAGAGAGAAAGCCTTCTAGAGCTGGCACCTGAATTTGGACATCTGGCCACCTGCACTGTGAGGGAATAAATTTCTCTGTTAAAGCTATCCACTTCTGGTGTTCTGTTTTAGCAGGACTAAGATCATAGTCTTCTTAGTCTACCTGACACATAGTAAGCATCTGGTAGATATGCGTTGAATCAAATCCTGACATAATCAACCCTGGACCATGTACTCAGTAGCACAAGTCCCAGGATTAATAACATCTGCTTGTCTGAGACTAGAACTAACCCTTGCAGGCTAAGTGTTAATGTCTGTTTGTTTTTTGGTCTAGTGTTTGTGTTTAAGCCCAGCGAGCCACGACCATTGTACGTTCAGAAGAGTATCTGCAGAGAGGAAGTGCACTGGGGAGTGTTTGTTCCACGAGATGTGCCGGAGTCCTTCACCACAGAAGCCTACCAGTGGCTGAACAGATCGCAGTTTTACTTCCTAACAAAATCACAGGTAGCCTAGCTCTCTTAAGACAATTACTATGTACATATAGTTTTCAGTTACTTTAATATTAGAGGGCATTGTTATCCCAGGACAAAGAGAATAATTTCATTAAGGGATCCATGCCCAACAGAAACCAGTGACTGTACCATGCAGCAGTATTACTAGGATAGGTGTCTTAGCCTGTGGCTGTGAAGTTGATTGCAAGTCAAAGTGACCATGTGTGTGTCGGAGTAGATCTGTGCTCTGTTGGCGTTCAGTGACGTGTCGTTCAGGAGTCAAGAACCAGGCCTTTCCTCTGAGGTGCCTCTAGGTGGACCTGGACCACTAACCTTTTGGTTAGCAGCCCAGAACGTCAACCGTTTGCACTTTGCGGGGCCTCTGCTCTCATGTTTGAGACTCTGTAAGTATTGCATACATTAGCTCAGGGACAGCAGAAAAGCAGAAAACAATGAAAAACACTTAAAATTACATTTGTTAGCATGGTTCTTTTTTTAGTATTTGATTTGCTGTAAAGAAAATGGTAGCTAAAGTTTGATCTACTGATTGAAATACCAGTTCTTAAATATGATCTTTCCGAGCATAGTCCTTTTGCTCTAACAGCAGTTACTAAATACATTTCAGATTTTTAGGATGTTTCTCTGGGTAGATAGATGTATCTTCTCACTGGTGAGCAGCTTCTTTAGATTTGCACTATACGATTTAACTTTTCATCATCATTCATCTCTTCAGAGTTTATTGACATTCAGTGCAAAGTCTCCGGAAGAGAAGCTGACACCAAATAGCAAACAGGTAGGTTGTGTTTTAGCCACTGGTGGTGCCGTCAGTATTGTCTACCTACAGAAATCAGGTTATCTTCAAGAACTCAGCTGTGAGAAAAATACTTCACCTGACCCTAAAATGGAATTAAAATCCATGTACTCGTATAAACTGACTTGCGTGTTAGTAGTAATATATGCCTATGATTTAAAGAGTCAAATAGTCCCTCTGGACTTTTTAGGGAAAACTCGTCTCCAGTACCAACTCCCGGGACTCCATCATCATCCGTGAAGACAGTCACTCACAGCTCACAGTGGGAGTTCTTCTCTGTATCAGAGAGAAACAAGTTTATCTTGCTGATTCAGAATTTTTTAGATTTAGGTATCTGTTAACTCTCATCTCTTGAAGGTGAGGTTTTGACTCTTTTTCATTCCACCAACCCCTGCCCCCCGAGACAGATGGACAGACAGACACAAACATACACACACACCCCTTCTCGGCCCCATGCTTTCCTGATATAATTACATCTCAGGTTGGTTGGGTCAGTAGTTGTACAACTATGTAAACACTATTCATAGCAGAGCTGTGTGGTGTAACACACAGATTGTTTTTCCTTTTGTAATCAACACATTGTTTTTTTGGAGTTAATGATTGTCTTACTAATTTTCTATGTACTTCCCACATAATCCAATCATACTCTATCCAAATTGTCTAAATCTCCTGTCAGTATTTTCAGACATATTGGGTACTTCAAGTCCTTGAACACATTGCAAGAGCTCTCTGACCCGCTTCCACCTAAACCAGTTGGTCTGTCCACCACCTTGCTTGAGTGAGCCACATTCTCATAGGGCATAAACTAAACCCACTGCCATCAAGTCTACTCCAAATCTTAGCGACCCTTGAGGACAGAGTAGAAATGCCCCATAGAGTTTCTGTACAGCACCTGGTGGATTCAGACTGTCATCCTTTTATTAGCAGTTGTAGCTCTTAACCGCTACGCCGCAAGGGTTTCCTTAGTGCACAGGAGGTAAATTCAAGACCTAGCATGTTTGAAAATGTTTTTATGTTACTCTCCCATTTGGTTGGTTGGATATTGAATTCTAGATTGAAAATAATTTTCTCTTTAAATGTTGATGGCATTTTCCCTTTATTTTATAGCATCTACTTGTTTCTGGAAGCAAGACTTCCAACCAGCTCGTTCCACTTCAAACTTCTGCTGAGAATTCGCTTTTCCACCCCAGATAGACTAAATCAGAATCTGAATTTTTAACAGGTGTTCTTACATATAATAAATTTTGAAAGCCACTGCTCTAATTGTGGTTCTTAGAATTGGTCCTTAACCAACAGCATTAGCATCCCCTGGGAAGGGGTTTGCATCAGAACTAACTGATTCTAAGCCCTGACTTGAAGTCACATACCATTCTTGATCCTTTATGTGTAACCTGACTTATTTATTTTCTTCTGAAAACTCAGTGAATTCATTGACCAGTTACGTCGTTGATTATGTACAAATGCCAGGGACTATTCTAGATACTCTAGGGCGTAGTGGTTATGTGCTGTGGCTGCTAACCAAGAGGTCAGTAGTTAGGATCCACCAGGTGCTCTTTGGAAATGCTCTGGGGCAGTTCTGCTCTAGTCTGTAAGGTCCTTGTGAATCAGAATTGATGGCAGTGGGTTTGATTTGGGCTGGTTTTTTCCAGATACATGGGCACATGAGTAAACCAAGTCTAAAACTTGTGTTTACAGTCTGGCCAGAAGATACAGACAGTAACATCAAGCACTAAATAGTAAGATTTGTGGTACTTCAGAAAGTGATAAAAATTATGGGGAGCAGGGAACAAAGGAACAGAATATGTGGTACAGCTTGTAATTTTAACAGGGTAGTCAGGATTGTTCTACTGGAAAGTCTGAGGCTTTTCAGCTGAGTGAAATGTGGAGCCCCTCCAAGGGTTCTGAGTCAAGAACTGAGGAAGAGTTCTGTGTCCTCGGTGTTCCGTTACTCTGATGGTTTGCTTGGCGGATGTTCGCATCGGTTGTGCTAGGCTTTCACCAGGCCCCGTCTGTTTGGTTATTCATACCCTGCAAAATCCTCCAAAAAATTTCTTAAATTACTTTCATAACTATATTTTCTCTCTCCTTTTTGCTAGAACTCCTGTTATGCAGTGTTAAATCTCCTCAAATAGTGCTGTAGTAGTTTTGTTTCTCCTATTGTCATTTTTGTCCTGTTTTCTGAAGGATTTCCTCATCATTACATGTGGTAACGTGTTTTTATCTCTTGCGTAGTCTAGTTCCATCACTTTAGTGTTCATCTTCAGTTAGTTTTGATCTTTCTCTTCCATTATAGAGATGTTCATCAGAGTCAGGTGATTCTTGGCTGTCTGCTGTTATTTGAAAGTGGGCCAGGAAAGCAGTTTGGAATTTCTTGCTTAGGTAGAACATGTCTCTTCTGGCCCCTACTATGTAGCCGAGCTGCCTGGAGACAATCTCTAGTGTTATTCTCTGTAAGCCTGTCTCCCATTCGCTTTACCGTTGTGAGTTTGTCCTTCAAAAGCCTTATATTGTCATTTGAAGAGGAAGAGGTGGTAAATATAGATTTTGCATTTTTCTGTCCACCGTTTTGTGTTTTCCATAGTGAGCAGAGTGCTATTGTTGGTTCCTACACCTATGAAAGGAGAGGATCATGCTAGAAAATTTCTAAATTTCCCTCTATTCCTGACATTTTTATGACTGTGTAGTAGATATTGTTCAATTTAAAGAGTTCTACCTTTGTATTAAAATAATTCCCCATTTGTGTTAAATTCTCATAGCTACTAGCAGAAGAAAGTCTTCCGACAACCCCATTTTACTTCCTGTTGGGAAAGCACAGGCAACAGCAGGGTGAAAAATTAAATGATGCTTCGGGGAATGAGTTGGTACAGTTGCCCTTAACAGAAAACATACCAGCGATTAGTGAGGTAAGTAATTTTTAAGGCAAGCAACGTGAAATGGAGTAAATGTATCAGAGCACTTTTAAGTTAGAGTTTTTTGTATAGTCAGTCTGAATCTGGTAACTTTTAAATATGCGTTTATGTACTGTGTAGCTTGAATGGCCAAAGCAAGTAGCCTCATGTTAGACTCTGGGATTGTTTTAACCTAGACCCAGGGTGAGGAAAGGGCTTGTTTCCAGAAATTTAGGAAGAAGGAGTCTGTTTTCCTGTGGGGAGCACCTTTTATGTTTGGCTCTTGGATTTATAAGTACTTAGTGAAGGCACTTGAAAAAGCAGAATGTGCCAACTGATAACCTTTTTAAACAAAACTCTTTTTTTTTTAATTCTAGCTTCTTCATACGCCAGCCCATGTACTGCCATCTGCTTCATTTCTGTGCTCCATATTTATAAGCTCATTGCTTCTGTCTAAGGAAACTAAGAGGTAAAACATCTCAAAATATGTGTTCCGGAAAAGGGGGTGATTTATGAATGTTTCCCTATCCTTTAATAGAATATTTTTCCCATATATTTGTATTTATATAAATGTTTATTTAATATCTATTTATATAAAAAAAATTTAATATAAATATTTGTATAAAATTATTAAATCAAGTAAAATACACTAAAAATAAGTGTCAGATCTTTTTTGTGTGTGTTTTAAGGATTCACTTACAAAATTCAAGCTTTTATGAGTTCATCAGTTCTTTTGTGGTAACCCATAATCTGTAAAGAGCAGTTTTAACAAGGTGTTTCACATATTTTGTCCAGATAATTATATTTCCACAGATGTCTTAACTTAGAAAGTTAGTTTAAAACTGTGTTGTTAAATAATAAGTACATATGTTTTATTCTGTCATTGTTACAGTGCTGAAGAAATTCCTGATGATGTAGAGATGGAAGAAGAAAATGAAAGTGATGATTCAGGTGAAGAAACTGATTTCACTGAAAAGGAGGTCCCAGATACCAACAACATAGATTTGGGAGAAGATATTATGCATCAGTTGTCAAAATCTGAAGAAAAAGAACTGAGGAAATTACGTAAAGTAGACTACAGCTGGATAACTGTTCTCTAGGCCTGGTTGGGGAAGCGGGTGGGTCTTGTGCTTTGTATTTTTTATTGTAGATACTCCACAAACATCTATTTAATGTTATTTCTCTTCCAAGAATAAAATATTAAATATTGTTACAAGGCTTACTTTTTAAATAACTGATCATTTGAAGCTGTATTTGTATCATGCTTTATGGATGGTTGGTTATTTTCACATATACATCATCTCCTTTTATTTTTGAATCCCACATCAGACTTAAAACAGGTATTTTTCTCATAAGTGATGCAGCAAAACCACTATACTATACCCTTATCTGCAATTGAGAAACAAAAAGTTTTGAAAATCAAAAGATTGTTGGTATTGTTTGACATCAGAATATGTTTGTGGCCAAGAATGATATAAACTGATAGGAGGTTGTTTATAGACCTGTGTAAACTACTGTACTTATAAACATAATGTTCACAGCAGCCTTAACCCTAAAAAAACAGAGTTGATTCCAACTCCTAGCGATCGTAAGAAGTAAGAACTGGCATTGTTCTCTCCATCCTATAGCTGTGATACTGAGTCAGAATCCTACTGTTATTAGAGCACTAATTTGGCTGTATCCCATAGGTTTTAGTAGGAAGTGTTTTCATTCTCATTAGAATCCATAAATTTCTTTATTTCATCTTTGATTTCTTCTATAACCCATGGGTTTTTTGAGCAAGATGTTGCTCAGTTTCCATGAGTTCCACTTTCTATGTTTTTTCTGCTGTTGATTTCAACTTTTATGTCTTTATGATCTGAGAAGATGCTTTGCAGTAATTCAGTGGTATGGATTTTGTTGAGAATTCATTATGTCCTAACACATGGTCAATTCTGGAGAATGTTCCATGTGCACTGGAGAAGAAGATGTAGTTGTCCGCTGATGGGTAGAAAGTTCTGTATACATCGATGAGGTTTAGTTGGTTAATTGTGGCAATAAGGTGTTCTATATCTTTATTGAGCTTTTTTCTAGATGATCTGTCTAGTAATGAGAGTGGAGTGTTAAAGTCTCCCACTATTATTGTGGAGTCATCTAACTCTCTTTTGAGCATAGTCAGTGTTTCTTCGACATATTTAGGTGCTCTGACATTAGGTGCATAAATGTTTAATATAGTTAAGTCTTGCTTGTGTACTGAACCTTTCAGCAGTAAATAGTGACCATCTTTGTCCATGATGGTGGATTTGACATTAAAATTGATTTTGTCCGAGATTAGAATTGCCACACCTGCTCTTCTTTGTTCATTGCTAACTTGATATATATTCTTCCATTCTTTAATTTTCAGTTTGTTCCTATCTTTAAGTCTCAAGTGAGTTTCTTGTAGACAACCTATGGATGGGTCATGTCTTTTGATCCAAGATGTCACTCGATGTCTCTTTATTGGAGCATTCAGTCCATTCACATTCAATGTAATTATTGATAGGTATGTGTTCAGTGCTGCCATTGTGATATGTTTATTTTTGTGTTCATGTTGTCTCTGTTGTTGGTATTAGTATGTTCTGGGACATTCTTTTTGGTGAGTTGATTTTTCACCTTTTTCAGAGCTGGTTTTGTAGTTGTTGAGACTCCTGTGTTACATTTCTTGATGTATGTTACATTTCTTGACAGTATGTTGCATCTTTGTTGTACTTTACAGCTTCCCCTATCATCCCCCTTAATAAACTATATATAAACCCAATTTTAATTACTACCAGTCTTGTGGACTTCCTCTCCGTCTGGAAGGACTGTAACGACTGTAGTACGTCCTTCTTTTTAATATGGTGGCACCATAAGTTTTCATGTTAATCACTGGTTTGTTTCTTTCAGTATTTAAGCTGTGATTGAGTTTGGAGCCTTCCCTAACTGAGTAGAGTTCTGAATATAAAGTTAGTGGTTTTGCTCTTCTAAGCCAAAGCCAAGAACTTCTTTCAGTGTTTCATGTAGTTTTGGTTTGGTTATTACAAAGTCTGAGTTTCTGTTTATCTGGGAATATCTTAACTTCATTTTCATATCTGAAAGATAGTTTTGCAGGATATATAATTCTTGGTTGGAAGTTCTCCTTCAACGCTTTGAATGTGTTATGCCACTGTCTCCATGTCAGCATGGCTTCTGTTGAGAAATCTGATGAAAGCCTACAGGGTTTCCCTCTGAATGTTAGCTTTCCTTTGAGTCTTGCTGCCTTTAAGAGTTGCTGCTTATGTTTCATTTTGTTAAGCTTGATTATAATATGTCTTGGAGTCTTTTGAGATCTATAGTGGGTGGTATATGGTATGCATCTGGGATATCGATATTCTCTTCATGATTTCTGGGCAGTTTTCTGTCAGCTGCTCAGCAGCGATATTCTCTGTGTTCTCAGGTGTCTTGTCTTGTTCAGGGACTCCAATTACTGAAAGATTGTTCCTCTTTAATAGAGTCCAACATGCTTCTTAATGCTTCTTCATTTTTCTTGTTTCTTTTTTCTAATTTCTGCTCACAGACGCTGGCATCAGTAGCTCTGTTGTCCAAGTTAGAAATTCATTTATCCATGTGTTCCATTCTGTTTTCTTGGCTTTGAATGGAAGTTTCTCTATCTTTGATTTTGTTCTTGATCTGTTGGATTTCAGAGTACTGCTGTTGCATCAGATCGAACAGCTTAACTTAATTTTTCGTTTTGTTCTGCTGCATTTTGTATAAGGTCTAGAAGGGCTGTGTATATAATCCTTTCTTATTCACCTTCTGATGATTTCAGAAAAGTTTCTTCATCCAGAAAACTCCTTGATTGTTTTGTCTGGAAGCCTTCTGAAGCCATGGGTGATTTCTCATATGCCAGAAGTGTCTGTTGGTTTTTGGGTCCCATGTGAGTGAGTAAAGGCTGGGAGTGATACTGTGAGGATGGACTGCAGATGTTTCTCCAGGCTGTCTTAAAATGTAAAACAAAAGGTATCTGACCACTCCCAAGTCAGTCAGGTTTTCAGGTGTAGTGGTCTCTCTTGCAGACTGACAAACTAAGCACCTCTATATCCAACCCCAGATGATACGAACTAGTTCAAAATACAGCAGTGCTACTGCCCTGTTGGCATCTGCTGACAGAGCCCAGCCTTAGGCAACACTGTGTGAAGTACTGCTTTTCTGGTAGAAAAGCACTCTCCTGTGGGCAGGCTCTGGCTCCCAAGCTAAGAATTAGGTCCAGGTATAGCCACTGTATCTAAGATGGCACCCTCCACGTGGTCGGCAGACAGAGGGGCTACAGTTGCCAAGACATAGTGAGTCCTCAGCCTCTGTTGCCAGGCCCCCACCATAGGCCACACTGTGTAAACTACTGCTTTTCTGTCGGAGAAGCGCTGTCCTGTTTGCAGGCATTGGCTCCCAGGCTAAGAATTAGGTCCCGCTAAAATCTCCATATCCAACATGGCGTCCCACACACAGGTACTGCGTTTCCATACAAACCACGCTGTGGCAGAGATAAAGAGACAGGCCCAAACTGACTAGGTGTACAGAGTCCTAAGCCTGGCTCTCAAAATGTGGCAATTTTACCTGCTTATCCCACCAGCAGTGCATCTGAGTCTAGCCACTAGGCAAGACCCAGCTCTGCCCACCAGCCAAGACAGAGGAAGAAAGAGTCACAGTGGTGCATTACCTTCAGTTCGTTGAGAGCCAGGGCTAACCAGAAGCAGGAGTCAGCGAAAGAGAGGAGGTTTTTTTGTTCAGTGATGTGAAGTCCAAATTAACAGCCCTGTGTTGTTGTCCTTGGGCTCACTAGGTAACCAGAAGGCTCCGTTTGATTATCAGTTCGGGTCTTGGTTTCCAGAAGGTGTAAGGAGACATGTGCTTAGTCTGCCATCTTCACTCTGCATCCCCTCCTGCTGTTATTAGAAAAGAATCCAAATCCACTCTGTATTTTGTTGAAGTAGTAAGTTACTACATCTTAACACTGAGTTTTCTCGTTACTTGATACACTTCTATAAATTTTATATTAAACAGTTAAATCGAGCAGTGAAAAGGACAGATGATAAAAATGCAGCTCAATGAATTGTTCACAAAATTGCCATAAATAGCTTTTTAGTCACCAAGCGTTGTCAGTTGGGATTGTTTGATGTATCATGTAAGACTCCCCATTTAAAAAAAGTAACTTCATTGAGATAGGACTCAGAAACTATGCAATTATGTAAGGTGTATAATTCAGCGATCTTTAGCATATTTACAAAGTGGTACAACTGTTATGACAATTTTAGAACACTGGGATCATCCCAGAAAAGAAACTCTATCCATTAGGATTCACTCCCTGTTCAGCCCCAAACTCCTTAGCCCTAAATAACAGCTAATATACTTTGTCTTCATAATTTTCATGTTGTAGACATTTTATAAAAATGGAGCAATACGATACATGGTCTTTTGTGGCTGGCTGCTCTCACCTAATACAGTATTTTCAAGTTTCATCCATGTAGCTATATGTATTGGTGCTTCATTTCCTTTTGTGGATCGTCTTGACATAGTTATAAAAAACTTCACTTATTTTGCTATATTCAGACACTGACATGGTACCTCCAATGTAATAAACATTGTTTTGGTGACTCACAAAAAGTTTACATACTTAAAGTGTATTAAGGACATGTCTTCTTTAAATGTCAATGGCTATGTCATTTGAATCATTGATTTGTAATTTTGTGTTTCAACACTTAAGCATTGACCACTGATGCAAAAACATGGTGACCTTGTTGAGAATTATTCTGAATCCTACAGTGTAAAAGTAAGTGTTTTTGCAAAGACAACTGTAGAGATAAAAGGGAGATGATCACTCTATTCCTTAAATCTTTGCTGTCCAGCAGGTCTACAGCACTGCCCATTGGTTCCTTTTCCATGGGGAACTGTTCCCTGTCGCAGTGTGCGTGGCTCCCCGAAGATTACTCACCCTGTATCTTATTCTTGATCTCATGTATCTGTCAAGGCTTGAGTGAACCTGTTACACTTGTTCTTCTTACTGGTATGTGCATGATAAAAGGCATAGCCTTTACTTCAGAAAGTATACAGTCTCTCTAGACAGGCCCTTAAAACAAGGCAAAGGTAAATGGGCACACCAGCCGTGGGGCAAGGTTGGAAAGGCTGGAGGGACAGAAAAGCTGGTAATGGGGAACCTGAGGTTGAGGAGGGGAGAGTGTTGACATGCCATGGGATTGGCAACCAGTGTTGTTTAATGAGAAACTAGTCTGCTTTGTAAGTCTTCATCTAAAGTACATCTTTTTTTTTTTTTAAGTGTATTGTTTCAGTCTCAATGGGAGATGGTCCATATGTCAGCACCTACTGTGTGCCATGCATTTTACAAACATGCTTTTGCCACAGCTCCACACATCCAATATCACCCCAGATTAATAAATGAGGAAACTGGCTCCAAAGCAGAAAATCCTACCAAGATCACAGGGCTATCACGAAGTACAACTAAGTCATGAATCCAGTCTGTCAAATCCCGAATCCTGTGCTTTCTCTAGAACAGCACTGTTTCAGTCACCTAGTACTGCTCTAACAGCAATAACACAAGTGGGTGGCTTTAACAAGAAAAGTTTATTGCACAGTCCAGTGGGCTAAAAGCCCAAATTCAGGATGTCTGCACCAGGAGACCCTCTTGTCACCTCTGAAGGAAACTAGTCTTTGTTCACGGAACACCTGGACCAGGAACCTCAGGTCTAAAGGATACAGTCTTCTGGTGCTGCTTTCTTGATAGTGTGAGGTTCCCTCTGCTTGCTTTTCTCCCTTGTATCTCACAAGCTGGTAATTTGAATCCTGCCTCACCAACACAACTGCTGTCCATTTTCCCTCATCAACATCACAGACAGGATTCACAACACGTGGGAGGAACCGCATCATGTTCATAGCGAAGTCAAATTAGTACATACATTTTGGGGAGTGGGGGACACAATGTAATCCATGACAAGCACTTGAAAACACCTAGTTAGCATTAGGGGGAAAAAAATCTCTAGCGGGAGGAGAGTTGTTGACAGCCAGAGTGTGACCTGGCTTAAATCTTTTAATCTACTCAAGCTTCAGGCCCTTTATCTGTGAAATAAGTAGTACCTTCCTATGCAAATGATCTTGATTGGTTCCACTTCTGTGTTTCAAAGACAGGAAAAATATATGAGGTACCAAGACAGTGCACTAGAGTATATAGGCAGAATTTTGACTAAAAGTCTAGGTTAGTTGCATGACCGCGTATTAATTAGAATAGGTTCATTGTTAATATTCTGGAACACTGTTCCTCTGGGTTTTTTCTTAGCAGACTAGTATTCAATATTAGAAGATATTGTGAATGATGTGTTTTAAATAATTTTAAGCCTTTGAACTATGACTTAAATCCATGTGATTAAAATTAACTAAGACTTATAAATGAAACTAGTTTTTCTGTGAGGCTGCTTTGTCTGAACTACTGCCTCTAGAAATTGTGCTTGCTTCTGTTAGCTGTGTTGCTCCATATCATGAAAGAGGTAAAATTGTAACACCAAAGACTCAAGATCCATATCACCACACAATCATAACTGAAGTGCTAAAAGATAAGACCCAGGAAGGATTTAGAATCCCAGGTAGATTGTTTATCATTGGTGAATACCTCAGAGAATGAAATAGTAATGGAGGTGACCAAGACAACCCTCGTGTATAGTGGTTAGGTGCTATGGCTACTAACCAAAAGGTTGATGCAAGTCCACCAGAGACTCCTTGGAAACTCTACAGGACAGTTCTGCTCTGCTCTGTAGAGTCGCTATGTGTTGAAATCAACTTGTTGGTATCAAGTTTCCTTTTGTTTGGTTGTACTGTGCAAGTAGAGTAGATTTAGCCAGAGAGATACAATCAGTGGTTAAATTGCTCAAAATGCTGTTACTTCTCCTTCACATAAATTGAATTAGAACAAAACGACCTCTTCTGGCTCTAATAGTCTGTACCTACAAAACTAAGATGCCAGAGTGGTTTGATATAATTCCCACTCCCACCCTGTAATCTAAAATACCAATATTGTGATACATGTATATAAATATATAAAGATACAGTTACCTTAATTTCCCGCCTTCAGGCATGACAAACCTCTAGCCGGGAAACTCCTAGCAAGATCAGAGCACTTAGTTCACAAAATGAAATAATCAGACATGAAAGTCCTGTAGTTCCTTCCATTGTTCTGTTGAGTTCTGATAGTCTACATTACTCAGTGGGAGTCAGCTTTAGTGGAAGGATGAATATAAGGACTCTGAAAACAAGCACTTATCAGGCAAGTATTGATACTATACTCTAGCTCACGTGTTGTTAGGTACTGTTGGGTCAGATGACTCATAGAGATCCTGTAGGTCACAGTAGAACTGCCCCATAGAGTTCCCAAGGAACACTGAGTGGATTTGAACTGCCAACCTCTTGGTTAGCAGTTGTAGCACCTCACCACATAGGAAGGTAAATTTAAGTTTCTTTTTTCCTCAGAAACACCTATCTGCAGCTGTAAGGTTCAACTAGCCCAGTTTTATTTGGTGAACAACGTCACATACCTGAAAGAAAAACTAGTCAAGGAGACCAGGGTCCCAGCACCAACTCTGCCTCTCAACTAGGTTTTCACTTGAAATTAAGTCATTTGGGGCCTTAATTTCTTACCTCTTAAATAAGGTTGGGTTGCATCAGATGGTCATGTGAGACCCTGTCTTGCTCAAAATGTGATTCTCTAAAGCTCCAGAGCTCTCCAGAGATGTGTGTGGCTGTCCTACTTAATTGTAGTGGCATAATGGTTAAAAGCTATGACTGCTAACCAAAAGGTCAACAGGTTAAGTCCATCAGACACTCCTTGGAAACCATACTGGGCAGTTTTCCTCTGTCCTGTAGAACTGCTATGATTAGGAATAGACTCAGGCAACAGGTTTGGTTTGGGGGTGGTGTAGTGGTTAAGTGCTATGGCTGCTAACCAAAAAGTGAGCAGTGAAAATCCACCGGGAGCTTCTTGGAAACTATGAAGAAGTTCTACTCTGTAGCGTGGCTATGAGTCAGAATTAATGGCAACATGGGTTTCTGTTGTTGTTATTGTTAGATAAGAGGAAACAAACAGCTTAAAAGACAACATTTCTGAATAAGAGAGAAGATCCTGTACTTTTTTAGGCTCCACATGTCTTTGGCCTGAATTTCTGCAGATTTTATCACAGAGGTTGTCACTATTGGAGCCAGAACTCATCAGCAGCATCCCTAGGAATGATAAAAATAAATCTGGGATGGGAATGGACAGGTTGTGTGACATAAAAGAGGCCCTCATTTATTGAATGAAGGAGGTCACAGACTAAAAATAAGAGAAGGTGGGATCATGGCTGTTATTCAATAGTCAAGGCAAATAAAGGACCAAAGTGTGCCAGTAGTCATCTTTTTCCCAGGTTCCACAAACACTGAAAAGTTATATTCTGCAATATAAGTACTTCGGTACATGGATTTTAGTCAGGCGGTGAAGGAAGCAAGAGAAGACAGGTTTTCTAGTCGTGGATTATTTAAGGTTCTTCTCCACTCCCCCTACCCTTCAGGACCAATGAGGGATATTGCCTTGCTTTTTCTTCCACATTGACTCGTAGAAATAATTGGTGCTTCATCCTTCTGTATGACGACACTGTTTGTGTCTTGGGGTGTCTAATCTCATCCCACCTTCCGCATTTTGATCCTATCCTCTCTTGTCTGCTCAGGACCTTGATCCGGCAAGCATCGTTCTAACTCTCCATCTTTAAATTTTCCCTTGTCCCTTGACGTGGCAACATGTTTCTACTCAAATTATCCCTCATCATTAAAAAAAAAAAAATTTACAGCTTGCATGTTGTGTTATGTCTCCTTATGAATATAATTTTTCTTCTCTGCATTTCTTGATTTTATTTTTGGTAAGATCACATGCATTTCTGTAAACTCTCAAATTTTTTGGAAACAGGTTTGAATATAAAAATGAGCAAATATTTAAGCATCCTAACAGGTATTACATTTTAAAGTGTCATCCTGTGTACAGCAAAGTTCCCAGTGAAAATCGAGACTAAGTAAGCAAATGAATGCTTTAATTTGTTAGCTAACATGCAATTAAAACAACAGATTTAAGTGAGATTTTTATTCTAGGCTTGACTCTACTGAAATTATTTTGGATTCAGACATTTCAGTTTACCTAATCTCTCTGGTATCCTTGATCTCTTCGGTACCCAAACCTCAAACAACCACCTATCTCTGGGTACAGTAGCTCCAAAGGAGAATGATGTGTCTGGACAGTTGCAAACCAGTCAACAAGCCAAAAGATTGTGATATAAGCTGTATTATTAGCAACTTCACTTGGGAAAAGAATTCAAGGTTCAAACCTATCTTGAGGCTAATGCTTCACCTGCCAAAAATATTATATGGGTTTTTCAAACCAGTTCTTTTAAGACAAACTGCAAACTATAAGCTCTAAGTTATATGCTTTCTGAACTACATAGCAGACAGTGAAGTAAGAGTTTTACATTAATACAATTCCTGTTTTGGAGGTCTAGATTAACTTTCAGCATATCCTCAGGTCACTGAGTTATTATCCAACTTGTTCTTTACAAAATGCACACTGAACATAGAAGTCAGAACCACAGGAGGCTTACAGGAATTTGGTATAAGTTACTACAGAGCCCTAGTGATGCAGTGGTGGAGCCCTGGTGGTCCATGGCTGAGAGTTCAGCTGCTAACCGAAGGGTTGGCAGTGTGAATCCACCAGTTGTTCCTTGGAAACCTTAGGGAGCAGTCCTCCTCTGTCCTACAGAGTTGGTATGAGTTGGAATTGAATTGACAACTGTAGGTTTGTGTGGTTTTTCTTCTTCTTCTGTTTGTTTTTGGGGGGACAGATCTTACTGGTTACAATACAACCTATGTAGTACTCCTGCAAATAATTTTAAGAAGTTTAACTTGAAGTCAATGAAAGAGCCTATTGCCAGCAAGTCAATTTCAACTCATAGTAAACAACATTCCAAACTGAGGAACATTATACAAAACAATTGACTGGAGTAAAAGCTGGCAATCTTTGAAAGAAAAACTAAAATTGTTACAGCAGAAATCTTACAGATACAAGGAAATGAAAAGAGACATAACTAAATACAATGATCTTCTGTTGGTTCAAGACTGGGAAAAAAGTTACAAAGGACATTTTTGACATCAGAAAACATTTGAATTTGTTTGAATTTTAGATAGGAAGTATGGTGGTGTTAAATTTCCTGACAGTGATGTTGGCAGGCACCAGAGAATCATCTCCTATTTACAGCAGGACAGACGCTGTCAGGGACTGGACCATCCTTGTAGTCACCGACATGTTGGAATCCTTTGTTGCAATCCCTGTGTCAGTCCACCTCGCTGAGGGTCGCCCTTCTTTTCACTAACCCTTTATTTCACCAGGCTTGATGTCCTTTTACAGGGACTTGTTCCTGCTGATAACGTATCCAAAGTACATGAGATGAAGGGTTAAACCATCCTTGCTTCTAAGACTCATTGTGCCTGATTTCTTCCAAGACAGATAGGTTCATTCTATTGGCAGTCCATGATACATTCAATATTCTTCACCAACACCGTGACTCAAAGGCCTCCATTCTTCTTTCATCTCCCTTATTCATTGTCCAGCTTTCTCGTGCATACAAGGCAACTGAAAATACTGTGACTTGGGTCAGGCATACCTTAGTTCACAGAGTGACATTTCTTTTATTTTTTTTTAACACTGTAATGAGTTTTAATTCCAGGAGGTTTGCCCAGTGCATTATGACATTGGATTTCTTGACTGCTGCTTCTGTGGGTGTTGATGTGGATCCAAGTAAAGTCAAATTGTTGACAATTTCAATATTTTCTCCATTTATCATAATGTTGCTTATTGATCCAGTTATGAATATTTTTGTTTTCTTTATGTTGGGGTGTAATTCATACTGAAGGCTCTAGTCTTTGGTCTTTATCAGTAAGTGCTTTAAGTCTGCTTCACCTTGAGCAAGCAAGATTGTTTCATTTGCATATTGTAGGTTACTAATGAGTCTTCCTCCAGTCTGATACCAGGTTCTTCATATAGTCCAGCTTCTTCAATTATTTGCCCAGCATACAGATCAAGTACGTGTGGTGAAAAAATGTAACACTGATACACACCTTCTCTGACTTTAAACCATGAAGCAGCCTCTTGTTCTGTTTAAACAACTGCCTCTTGGTCTAAGTACATTTCACATGAGTATAATTCAATGATCTGGAATTTTCTTTCTTTGAAGTATTAATAATTTACTATGATCCTCACAGTCAAATGCCTTTGCAGAGTCAACAGAACACAGATAAACTTCTTTCTTGTACTCCTTGCTTTCAGCCAAGATCCATCAGACATCAGTATTGATATCCCTCATTCCATGTATTCTTCTGAATCTCGCTTCAATTTCTAGCAGTTCCCTGTCAATGCACTACTGTAGCTGCTTTTGAATGATCTTCAGCTAAATTATACTTGTGTGTAATATTAATGATATGCTTAATTATTTCTGAATTCTATTTGGATCGCTTTTCTTTGGAAAGAACACAAATACTGATCTCTTCCAGTCAGTTGGCCTGGTAGCTGTCTTCCGTTTCCTGACGTAATGAGTGCTTCCATCACTGCATCCATTCGTTGAAACACCGATAGATATCCTCTCAATTCCTGCAGCCTTGTTTTTGCCAACGCCTTCAGTACAGCTTGGACTTTTCCTTCCTTATCATTGGGTCTTGATCACATGCTACCTCCTAAAATGATGGAGACATCAACCAACTCCTTTTGGTACAGTGACTGTGTATTCCTTCCATCTTCTTTTGGTGTTTGTTTTGTGCACTGTTCAAAATTTTGTCCATAAACCAAAACCCAACCCATTGTCATTGCATCAACTCATAGCAATGCTATAGAATCCTTCAATGTTGCAACTTGAGGCTTGAATTTTTTTTCTTGAGTTCTTTCAGATTAAGAAATTTTATGCATGCTCTTCCATCTTGGTTTTCTAACTCCAGGTCTTTCTATGTTATAATACTTTATAACACTTTACTTTGTCTTGTTAAGCTACACTTTGAATCTTCAGCTATTTTACTTCATCATTTCTTCCATTTGCTTCAAGGACTCTGTGTTCAAGGGCATGTTTTAGACTCTCTTCTGTCACCCATTTTAGTTTTTTCTTTCCTATTCTTCAAATGACAGTTCACTTTCTTTGTGTTTGATGTCCTTGATGTCATCCCTCAATTATTCTGA
Source organism: Heterohyrax brucei (assembly GCA_028571685.1). Lineage (NCBI taxonomy): Eukaryota > Metazoa > Chordata > Mammalia > Hyracoidea > Procaviidae > Heterohyrax > Heterohyrax brucei. The sequence goes on from CM053146.1 coordinate 97,336,324, forward strand.
TCTTTGGTTGTTAGTGTTTCATGTGTCAGATCTGTTATTGAAACACTCTCTAAATTCAGACAGCATTTTCTCAGTGTTATACTTTGGCTCTCGTGGACATGAGGGTAATAAATGTATTGTAATCATGTTTGTTAAAAATGGTCTTTTTACTGGGAAATAAATGATGAAACATTTAGCAATCCAGTGCTATGTTCAAAGGTAATTTGGTTCAGGAAAGAAAGAAAAACATAATGTGATATATAAAAAGTTAAATTAAAGAAAAACTCACTACTGTCAAGTCGACACCAACTCATAAAGACCATATAGGACAGAGGAGAGCTGCCCCATAGAGCTTCCAAGGAGTACCCAGTGGATTTGAACTCCAAACTTTAGGGTAGCAGCCACAGCACTCAACCACTAGGCCACCGAATGTAATATACAGGGAGATGTAATTAGATAAATATATTAAAATGTTAACTAGTGATAAAGATATAAAAAGGGTATATGGCTACTAATTGCAAATTTCCTATAGTTTTCTAAATAAAAAAAGGTGAGTAGGAAAAAAGCAAATAATTACTGTACTTCTCCTGTCTCTGCTGCCATAGGACCAACTCTTTGCAAGCTGTCTGGCTGTCTTTTGCATGTCACCAGAACTGCTTACATTTCTTATCTGATAAGTCACCTGATAATGTAGTTCTTTTCCCCTAGAGCTTTGCTACCAATAACATTCCCAGCTACCACTTCTGCAATTTAACTAGCTTCGGCTTTAATAATGCTTCTTTTTGCTTATTCCCATCCCTCTCTGCATTTATCTTGCTCTCACATTCTGCTACCTATGACCAGTTGGCAGTCTTCAAGTTTAGTTCTTTCCTGATATTTCCTGCATTCACGGCAGTACGTGCACAGGATTCTCATTATATGACACAGTCTGTTCTGCATTTCTGCTCCTTCTTTGGAAGATTTCTGGAAATCCTGCTAACTAATTATGTCTAACTCGATCCTGCCCCACTCCTCCAGTGTATTCAGCCTGTATGACACTCTCTTTCATCCTTCAAGTTCAGTCTTAACAAGAAATATCCAATTGACCAGATACAACAACCCAATGTTAACAATGGACTCTACCAGATTACCAATATTTTTGGGTCCCTTAAATAAAAGGGCAGGGAGAGATCTGCTTTGCCAATTGAAAAGTGAACCACCTGGAGAGCACACCTTCATTGGTATGCCCAACATTTGGGCCTATCTTAAACCAAAGACAAGAAACTGCTGTATTGTATTTTGCCCCATCTTCATTCTGACACTTTAAACTTCCTCTTTTAATGGGAAGGTAGGCCACTCTGGATATCTGTGCATCTTTTCAGAAAATCTTTGTAGCAGGAGTAATCTTCATGCCTGTGTCACTCCGGGTCCAAATTTCCTATTTAAGGTGTGATGGAATCTACCCCCAGGAAGCTCTTGGAAGGCAAAGGCTGTGTAGCTCAAAATTCACCTCAAAGTGGTTCTTCTGAGTTACTGGAAAAAATCACCTAAACTTGTACAGGCTTCCATTTCCTCGTCAGTAAAGGAGACTAAATCATCTTTGAGATGCCTTCAGCTCTTATAGCCCTTGATCATACATGTATTTCATGATGCTTTTTGTGATTAGGAAACCCTGGTGATGCAGTGGTTAACTGCTACATCTGTTAACCAAAAGGCCAGCAGTGCAAATCCACCTCTTTGGAAACTCTGTAGGGCAGTTCTACTCTTTCCTACAAGGTCACTATGAGTCAGAATCAACTCGATAGCGGTGGGCGTATTTTGGGTTTTTTTTTTTGTGATTAAGATCATAATTAATACTTTGATAATGATAATAATTGAATATATTAATTGAATACATTGATATTAATAGAATAGAGAAGTCTATGGTGTGCAGAACTCTTTACACAATTAAAAAAAGGAGGCATAGTTCAATACAGAACTCTTCCAGTGACCTGTGTGGAAACACTGAGCGAGGAAGACCCCAAAAAGCACAGGAGGGAAGTGGGGAAGGGGGAGAGTCAGACATGAAAGAACTTATCTCAGATAATTACAACTGTCTTAAGGCCCCCAGAAGTATGAAAATAATGTAACAATAGCAATAATAGGACCCAATATTTCATTTAAGCCTCATCATGTGCTGTTTTTAATCCCCAAATATTAATGTGTTAAAAATATAATCCTGATTATCTCTGTTGTACAGAGTAGGAAATTACTCCTGCAGAGATCTAGGAAGTCTAGGTGAACTGTCCAGCAGCATTAGTAAATAAGAGAGCAGAGACCTGATGGCTCTAGGACTAGCTCCCCTACTCACTGTGTACCCCAAGATCAGGAAGCAGGTTTTAGGAATCACCTCCCTCCAATGAAGCTGAGATTCACAAGCCTGCCCCTGTAGTGGTCAAGGTATCTCTGCCCCTCTCCCATGGCAGCTGTCAAGTAGCGCACTGTCTGCCCTCATCCCCACTCTAGAAAGTCCCTTTGATCTTCCAAGGTCTTCTCAACCTTGCCGTACGCAGTCCTGCTGGTCTGCAAAACCTGGGCATAGTCTTTGCACTGCTCAGCTCTTTGCATGCCTGGCTTCTGCCCACTGGCAACAGCACCATAGGGCCTGAATGATGGAGTGGCGGCGGGGGAAGGGCAAGCCGTGCGTGTCTGTGTGGTGCAGAGCACTGGGCCAGATGCAGCACAAGGTTTCACTGCTGGCACTGCACCACCGCCTACAGGCCGCCTGCACTGTTGTCATCATCTCCCTCCTTTGCGGGCCCTACTAGCCCGCTGGTCTGCCTTACTAGGGTCAACTATAATACCTGTGTCAACAAGACATCCAAGGCCTGTTTGGTGCGCTCTCTGGGATCATTTTTGTCTTCTTAGTCCTGACCCTAATTCCCATCTGCCAGACAGCCAAGGCTTCCGCAAATGCCTGGTAGCTGGACTGGCTGGTGCTACCGTGCTGTGGGCTTTTGCCGTGTGGGGGGACTGGGGAGTACGGGGCTACTCTACTCATGTGCCCCTCTGGAAGACCCTGGCATGGCCCTTTATCTGATATCTGCCAGTTCTAACACATCTCTGGGAATCTGTACGTATTTTACCAAGAATTACACCTGAGGCAGATAGAGGAGTGGAGACACCTTTGAGAGCGTAGCCTTCCCCTCTTGAGCTGGAGCCCTCCAAGAGGTGATGTTACTCAACAGCTTTAAACTGGTTTTATCTTATTATTATTATTCATTTGTTTATTTAATCAATTTAATGACTGAACCAAATAAATGACTCAGACTTCAGCCCAGGGCTGTGTTACTGGCATTTCTCATCTGTGGATGATGAGTCAAAGGGATGATGTTTTGAATGTTCTGGATCCTCTGCACTGCTCATCAAAGCATTGGGAAAGGGAGCTCCTGGATACAGCTGCATCTTGGAGGCAAAGTTAGAGTTGTGGGCTCAGTATAGAAGGCTCTTTCTTTCCTGGCTCTTTCTGACAAGAATCTGTCTCTTAAAGGAGCTGTTGGCACTGCTCAGAGAAAAATTCCTGGACCTGTTGGAATAAGTATACCTCTTCCAGGGGGAGTGGGAGAGACATATCGTGGCCAGACCTGTGGAATGAGTCTCATCCCCACCCAGGGACATTAAGCCTTGTGTAGCTTCTAGGACAGCAGTGGACACATCACAAAAAACTTTCCAAGTGTTCTGACCTCTGGCTCCTATGGCCTGTGGAACGTGTTATCACCAGTTTCCCTCTTGACATGAGGACTTCTGGCCCTCCCTGTGTTCTAGGTGCACTAGCTAGCTGTGTTCCTTGGTTCCAGTCCCTGCATGCTTTCCCCCAAGCCTTGTCCATAATCATAAGATTTTTACCTAAGCAAAGTGTGTTATGTTTTAATAAAAGGCAAGAGCAGGGGAGGGAGTAGGGGTGAGAGGGTAGGGAGGCATCCACACTTCAGGCCACAGCTTAGACTTTAATCCCCTTGGCAAGAAACTCAGGAGATAATTTTATAATTACATCAAAGACTACCTTTTTGTAATATTCATCCTTGAGATGCCAGAGAAGGTGGAAATCAAGTGTTTTGAAAAGGGCAAAAGGACTAGCTTAGACCCGTAGTGATTTATCCTTTGAAGCTGAGATTACCATCTGTATTCGTCAGCAGTCCTGTGATAATGCTACGTAACAAGCAACCACAAAAGCTCAGTGGTTTACAAGAACAAGCACTAGTTCTTTGTTTATGAGCATATAGGTTATCTGTGACTCCGCTGTGTTTGGCTGAAATTGACTATACTTAGATCCAGGATCTTTATATTTTCAGACCCCTCCACATTTTTCCTTATTCTGACACTACCCACCACCCTGGACATGTTCTTCTCATGGAAAATAGTAGTTGTGCAAAAGACCAGGTTAGCTCACACAACACATTTAAAGCCTCAACTCACATTGTGCTTGCCAACATTACATTTTCCAAACGAACCACTTAGCCAAGCCTAACATAAAGGGACAGAGTGCCTACTCCAGAGAAAACTGTTACAAAGTCACATGGAAAAAGATGTAAATGTATAATTCTATTACAGAGAGAAAATAATAGATTGGAAACAATAATCCAATCTGTCTCCCTCTAAACAAAACTTAAATCCTGACAGCACAAAAAGAGAAAAAAAGAATATCAGCTGAGTAGCCATCTAACAGTGTCTTCCACATCAGAGCAGTTGAAACAACCTTTTGAAACTTATTTTTCTGGTGTATTTGGCAGGAGGAAGATGGAGAAATAGTAGAGGAACAGCTTGCTTTCCTGGGCAAGGGTTTTTCAGCTATAGCATTGATGGATGTTTAAATAGGCTGGTGTTAACTGTTTGAAGCTCTCAGACTCTGTTTCTTGGTCTGTCACCATTTGAATTCCTGAAAATATCACTGATGCTGTATGTACCCAGTAGCACCCTAAGTACTTTGTATGCCATTAGTTCACTTTATCCTTAAAACAAGCTCTGAAGTTGTTTTAGTCCCCTGGTACTGCTCTAACAGAAACACCACAAGTGGAAGGCTTTAAAAGTCAAATGATTATTCTTACACAGTCCAATAGGCTGTGAGTTCGAAATCAGGATGTCCACTCCCGGGGAAGGCTTTCCCCCTCGTTGGCTCTGGAGGAAAGCCTTTGTGTTGCATCAGTCTTTGGTTGGGGAGCATTTTGGCACAGGATCCTCGGGTCTAAAGGACACATTCTTCTCCCAGTGCTGCTTTCTTGATGGTGTGAGGTCCCCAACTTTCCCTGCTCACTTCTCTCCCTTATATCCCCCAAGCTGGTAACTTGAGTCCTGCCTCACCAATGCAACTGCTGCCCATTCTCCCTCATTGCAGAGGCAGGATTCACAACACATGGGAGAAATCGCACCATAGTGGGACTCGTAGCTGAGTCAAACCAGTACATACATTTTTGGAGGGACACAATGTAACCCATGACAGAGTTTATCCTCACTTATTGGTGAGAGGACCAGTGAGATTTCCAGGGCAGTGCTGTTATGAATGGCATCATTGTGATTGGAATCCAGATCTGTCTGAGTTCATCCATTCACCCAACTACTATTTCCAGGCCCTGTGCTAAGTACTGCCAATACAGCACCAACAGTACAGCCCCTGTCCTCCGGAGCTTCCAATCTTAGTCTCCAAACCATACAACCCACTGGGCATTGTATTTAGATTAAAAAATGAGTCCAGTGAAAATATGAATATATAAGTTTCTGAATATTTTCAAATAAATCTAAAAAGTCCCTGGGTGGTACAGTTTTGCTTTTGGCTGCTGACCTCAAGGTTGGCAGTTCAAACTCACTGGAAAAAGGGTTCCAAAACTGCTTTGAAGGGCGGACTAGGTGCTGGTGCCAGTGTATAGCTTCCCAAGGGAAGTACTTTGAAGATGACTGTAGTGATATTCAGCAATGAGTTATGTAGCATTTCTTCTAGGATGAGTTTGCGAACTTAATTGTCAGTCCTTGTAGCCAATAAAACCCTGTGGAATAGCTCTACCTTGTAATACATGGGATCACATGAGTCAGAATTAATTCCACAGGAGTGCCTCATGCTCTGAGTATTTTTCTAATGGTTTATCATGTCATGTATTAAAGTACCTTCATGTCAACTCTATGACATCAGTTCTATTTTTCCTCTCTCCTTGAAATATTGTGGAACTGATGTACTACCATACTACCTTTGTTATTTACTAGTAAATGATGGTACCAAGATCAGAAACCAGGAAATCACACCACCACACGCAGATTTTATTAATACATGAAATATAGTAATGAATCAAAATAGGTTTTTATGATGTGTTTTATTACTATAAAATGACCTACTTCCATCAAGTCAATTCCAACTCACAGTGACCCTATACGACAGAATAGAACTAACTGTCTCATAGGGTTTCCAATGACCATCTGTTAGATTCGAACTCCTGACCTTTTGGTTAGTTAGCAACTGAGCTTTTAATTGCCACACCATCAGGGTTCTTATCAGTCTTTAGGGAGATGCAAATTGAAACAACAATGGGATAACACTTCACACCCACTAGTATATCTGTTATGAAAAAAAAAAAAGAAAAGTAGTAAGTATTGAAGAGGGTGTGGCAAATTGAAACTCTCATACATTGATTATAGGAATGTAAAATGGTGTGACCACTGTGGAAGACAGTTTGATGCTTCATCAGCAAAGTTAACCATATGTAAAGTCCCTGATACAGCAGTAGAAAAATGGATGTGCAGAAATAGAACTCGACTAAAAGACCAGACCCGATGGTCCATCACACTGGAGGGTCTTCTGAGGACATGGTCCCTGGACTCTTTGTTAGCCCAGAGCCGAAACTAGCACCAAAGCCAACTCTTCAGACAAAGACTGGACTGCACTATGAGATCCAGAGTGATGCTGGTGAAGAATGTGTTTCTTGGCTTAAGTATATATATGAGGCTGTCTGAGAAGCTCTTGTCCAGATGGAAGATGAGACAGTGGAAGGGGACAAAGAGTTGGTCGAATGGATACAGAAGTACAGGGTAGAAGGGAGTGTGCTGTCACTGGGGTAGTAGGGGAACAGGTAGGGTTGCATAGCTATGTGTGTGCACGGGTTTTATACGGCAAACTGATCTGGATTGTAAACGTTCCTTAAAGCACAATCTTATTTAATTTATTTATTAGTAGGGGAACAGGTAGGGTTGCATAGCTATGTGTGTGCACGGGTTTTATATGGCAAACTGATCTGGATTGTAAACGTTCCTTAAAGCACAATCTTATTTATTTATTTATTTTTTAAGTTAAACACAGGATTACTGAACGACACAATAATTCCACACCTGGGTATATTTCTAAAATATTGAAAGCAGGGACTCAAACAAATGCTAACACAACAATGTTCATGGCAGTATAATCCACGGTAACCAAAAGGTGGAAACAACCTAATGTTCATCAACAGATGAATGGATAAACAAAATGTGCTTATAAATAGTATTTACCCTTTAAAAAAAGGAAGCTGGAATACATGCTACACTGTGGATGAACCTTGAAAACATGCTGAGTGAAACAAGCCAGGCACAAAAGGACAAACGCTGCATAATCCTACTTACATGAACTATTCTCAGGGGCAGGGAAACCGGAGTCCCTACTTAATGGGAATACAGTTTCTGACTGAGATGATAAAGATGTTTTGGAATTGGTATGGTGATAGTTGCGTAAGATATTACCTATAATCAATGCCACTAAATTATACAGTTAAAAATGGTTGAAGTGGCGAATTGTATGTTATATGCATTTTTATCACTTTTTAAAAAGAAGTCCCTCACATTTAAAAAAGTTAGGAATGTGGGTCTAATGTTTTTAAACCCTTCCAAAATTGTAAGCTAAGAGGAAAAATATAAAGCATAAAATATAAATAAAAATGTTAAGTGTAAGGCAAATATAAATTAAATCTGAGACTGTCTTTCAATTATTCCACTATTTTATAAGTGTTTGGTGTTTCCATAACAGTTCAGACTTGCTAACCACAACATATCCTAGGTTTAACATTGTCATTACCACTAAAATTAACTCATGTGAACAGAGTAACACAATGCCCTTTGAGTGACCTGTGCTGCAGTAAGCAAGCGCCTGAGAATATTTCATCCGTGCCTTGTAGCACTGGTTATTTGACCTCCAGACTCTCCCAATCTCAGTCTAATCTGTTCTTTAATCATTTTTCTCTGCTTAAAATGCTTTGTATAACGTGATTCATTACAAATGGCATGACAGGAGATGAAAAGGAGAGTGAAAAACAGTGTTACCTAAACATGCTAGAAGGGTAAACAACACACACAGCAACAACAGTGGCTTGTCTTCCTGAAGGCCGAGGGTTCTTGCATTTGGAAGGGAAGCAAACCAGTCTAGACTGGGCCTATGCTGTTTCCTGTCTGCTCACTTCCTCCACTTTGCTTTCTCCTAAGAGCCACAGAGAGTTGTTGGCAGGATTTAATGAATTTGCTGGAAGCAATTACTAAAAGAAAAGCAGAACTGAGGACGGCAACAAGTAGAAGTGAATTGTCGGAACTCTCTTATGGTAATGGATAATCTACTGATTCCAAAAGTGCAGAGCTGGATGCTCAACGCGGCTCTGCTACCTTCCACTGCATATTGTCTACCGTGAATTCAAAGTGCTTTTTGAGTGTGAAGAGCACAAGCCTCAAACAAAATGTTTTCTGAGTTCTGTTTTTTTTAAAAAAAAAATCAGGCTTTCAGACTGCCTCCAATTCTCTTATTTCATTTTTCTCTTCAAGTTATTTATTTTGAGTCATTACCCTTACAGTTCATCTGTCTAAGAGATAAACTGATAGAAACCAGAGGACTGGGACACAAATCCCTCCAGTATCAGGCAGGACCCTAAACCTGCTGAAGCCCCGTGTAAGTAAACAAGAAATGGTGCAAGTGGACCTGCAAGCTAGCCTTCAAGTCATTCTTACTCGATTTTTCTGAAGTCCCTTCATGGGATTACAAAAGAAGTGTATGGGCTGATTTTGTTTCCTGAAGTCATGAAGTTCTTTTTGTTACTGTTTTTTTTTTTAATGTGCTCTAGGTGAAAGTTTTCATAGCAGGTTAGTTTCTGTTTATACTTAAATTGGTTTTGTGACATTGGCTGAATTTCCTGTAATGTATCAACAGTCTCCCTTTCTCCACTCCAGCTTCCCAATCTCCGTTCTCCCTTCTATTTCCCTCTCCTTTCCTGACTCCTGGTCTTTGTTTAAGGGTAATTGTTGTCTGTCTGGTAATCTATGTAATCTCTGGCTGAACGGTGAATTCAGGAGGGCAAAGTCATGAGTTCTTGACATTTTTGTTTTTAAGACAATTATATTTTTTATTGTACTGACTTGGCTTAGATTAAAGTTTACAGGATAAACTAGCTTCTCATTAAACAGTATATGCATTGTATTATGACATTGGTTATCAACACACAGGACATGTCAACACTCTTCTTTCCTTAACCTTGGGTTCCTTATTACCAGCTTTCCTGTCCTTTCCTTCTAGTCGTTGTCTCTAGAATGCTGTGCCCTTTAGTCTCGTTTTGTTTTATAGGCCTGGTCAATCTTTGGCTGAAGGATAAATCTCAGGAATGACTCAGTTATTGAACTAAAAGAATGTCCAAGGGCCATTATTCTAGGAGTTTCTCCAGTCTCTGTCAAGTCAATAGGTCTGGTCTTTTTTTGTGAGAATTAGAACTTTGTTTGACATTTTTCTCCAGCTCTGCCAAGACCCTCTGTTGTGATCCCTGGCAGAGTAATCAGTGGAAGTAGCCAGGTACCATCTGGTTGTACTGGACTCGTGTAGCTGTGGTAGTTATGGTCCATTAGCCCTTTGGACTAATCTTTCTCCTGTGTTTTTGATTTTCATCAGACCCCCTTGCTCCAGACAAAGTGAGACCAGTGGAGTATCTTAGATGGCCACCCACAGTCTTTTAAGACTTAGATGCTATTCGCCAAAGTAGAATGTAGAACACTTTCTTTATAAACTATGTTATGATGCCAGTTGAGTTAGATGTTCCTCAAGACCATGGTACCCACAGCCTTCAGTTCAGCAATTTGGTCCCTTGGGGAGTTTGAAAGTGTCTGTGGAGCTTCCATGACGTTGCCTTGTACAAACTGCGCTGGCTTCCACGGTATTGAGTACTCTCTTACTCTCTACCACAGACGCCACCTACCTGTTGTTATTTAGTGTTTTCCGTTCCCACCCTGGCCGTCTCCCACATGCCTGTCATTTTGTTGTACTGTGGAAACTTGTGTGTTGCTGTGGTTCTGGAAGCCAAGCCACTGCTATTCAAGTATCTGCAGAGCCCCCCATGGTGGATAGGTTTCAGTAGAGAGTCTAGACTAAGACACACTAGGAAGAAGAACCCAGCAGTCTACTTCTGAAAAGAATTAACCAGTGAAAACTTTATGAAGAAGAACCGAGCAGTCTACTTCTGAAAAGAATTAACCAGTGAAAACTTTATGAATAGCAGTGAATGCTTGTAGTTCTGGAAGGTGAGTTCCCCAGGTACTCAAAATACAGCTAGGGAAAGGTTGTCTCCACAAAGTAGAGTCAATGTGACATGACTCAAAATGAGAAGAAACAGCTATAAACATCCACTAATGATCAGAACCTGGAATGTACAAAGTGTGAATCTAGGAAAACTAGACATTGTTAAAAATAAAGTGGAATACATAAAGACTAATGTCCTAGACATTACTATGCCAAAATGTGCTGCTATTGCTCATTTTGAGTCAGACAATCATATTGTCTACTATGCCAAGGATGACTTCTTGAAGAGCAAGGACATTGCATTTTATCATCAAAAAGAACATTTTAAGGCCAGAGTAGCAGGGCAGGGATCTGGGAACCATGTTTTTGGGGACACCTAGGTCAACTGGCATAACCAAGTTTCTTTTAGAAACTGTTATGCATCCCACTTTGGTGCATGGCTTCTAGGATCTTAAAAGCTAGCAAGCTGCCATCTAGGGAGCATCAATTGGTCCCAATCTACCTGCAACACAGGAGAACAAAAGACATCAAAGACAGGAGGAGAACATGAGCCCAGGAGACAGAGCGTGTCATATGACTCATTTAGTTCTATGACTAAATCAACAAGAGACCAGAAGAACTAGATGGTGCCTAGCTGCCACCAAGGTCTGCCTTGACAGGGAACACAATGAAGACTCCCTGTCATAAACAGGAGAAAAATAGGGGTGCAGATCTAGGATTGTGTTAAAAGACCAGACCTGATTGTCCAGTATCCTGGAGGGTCCCCAGAGAACATGCATCCTGGTCTTGCTCCTAGCCCAGAGCAGAAACCAGTGCCGAAGACAACTCTTCAGACAAAAATCGGACTGGGCTACAAGAGCCGAGGCTGTCAGAGCAGCTCCTCTATAGAAATGAAATGACAGAGTAGAGAGGAGGGGATGAGAGCTGGCTCAACAAATAGGAGAAGTACAGGATGGAAAACAGAAGTGTACAGCTAGATAACCCTAGTAAGCAGGTTTAAGGCTTCTTGCATAATACGTAGGCAGCCCTGGTAGGTTTGGTGCGTGTGTGGTCTCTGTGTGTGTGTGTGTGTGTGTGTGTGTGTGTGTGTGTGTGTGTGTGTGTGTGCGCATGCGTGTGTGTGTGATATTTTAAGAAACCAGAGGTGTCTGATGTGATCAAATGGAAGGCATGGTTGTCTTTGGGATATGTTTGTCTGACAAATCACTGTGCCACATTTTGTTGGGTTCTTCGGGACACATGTTCCCTACAAAATACATACAAAAATCCGTGTTTCATAATATAAATTCAGGATGACTCCTTGATTCAGCTTACATTAGAAAAAAAAATTTATAGGAAAAAGTAATAAGATCTCAAAAGAAGTAGTTGCCAGAAGCCGAAGAGAGAGTGTGTGGAGGCTCAGTGGACAGAGCTGTGTGACTGACTCCATACCTTGCAGTTAAAGGACTCAGACTGCAGCCAGTCTCCTCCCTTCCTCTGATCTCTTGCTGGCGACTGTAGTGAACATGGCTGACTCTGCCAAGAGGTGGAGTCTATAGAGAGTATGAGCGTAAACCATATACACACAACATGGATGCAGGTCATGTGAAATTCTCTTACCTAGCAAGGTTGGGTGGTTGCCTGGCTGGCACACGCTCTGATTCGGTGTGTCTCTTGGCACTTAAAAGCAATCCTTCCTTAGGTCCAATGGCCTGTGACCCCTTCAAGAAAGAGGACCCTCTCTTGAATAACTTTTTCCACTTGGGAGCTCCTGGTTCCCAGACTCTCCACATATTAGATCTTCCTTTGCTACATTTCCTGGCTTCCTTCCCGTGCTCTCCCTTTTCACTATACACTTCTTCAGTTTTTCTCTTAAAAACCTGCTTGCCGTTGAGTCAATTCCAACTCATAGCAACTACACAGAACAGAGTAGAACTGCCCCATAGAGTTTCCAAGAGGCATTTGGTGGACTCAAACTGCTGACCTTTTGATTAGTAGCCATAGCACTTAGTCACTGTGCCAACAGGATTTCTGAAGTGAGGACAACACCTAAACAAGGACATAAACCCTAGACCCTCAGATTAAGATGTCTGATGCTACCCAGGCTCTCATAATATCTTTTAATATTTCTTAGGAAGAACTTCAATGTCCTAATAAAAGCTCTAAGCAAAGATCACCTTTTCTTTTTCAAATGAGTCTTTCCAATGAAAGAAAGGAGAGAAAAAAAGAAGTAAAGCTGCTAATTTTTTGGCTGGCATAATATTTTATTATCAAGACTAAAACATTTTCTATCATAACCTTTTTTTTGCTTGTCCCATAAACATATTTCCATGTCAATAAATGTAGACTGCACCATAATTTTTAATACTTATATAACATGCTAATGCAAGAATGCACCATATTTTATTTATGTAATTCTCCATCCCTGTTACCTAAATTTTCCACTATTCTAAGACTATAACACAATAAAAGCCCTTGTGTGTGTGTGTTTGTAAACTTGGATGATTTATTTTTTTTTAGGATAAATTACTAAAAACAGTTTGCCAGAGCTTTAAAAATCACAGATTATCAGTAAGTTTAATAAACAATTCTGCAGAAAACTGTTCAGCGAGAAATGTGAGAAGAGGAAATAAATCAGAGTAAGGAAATTTATGAACATGTGTTTAACTATCTGTCCTCTTAAAATGCTTTGTATTCATTTGTTTTAAATAGGTAATACCTGTACATGGTAAAAAGATTCTACATTTTCAGAGAATAATGAGAGAAAGGTAAGTCTGCTTCTCTTCCATCTCCCAGTTCATTAGCTTTCCTCTCCTTTGTTCCCTGTTTACTCTTTTTGATACTTGGATGAAGAATGCAAAATGGTCATTTTGTAGATTGAAAACCATTTAGGGACACTGCATGTATTTCTGTCTAAAACTATATGCTCACCATTCACTTTACCAAACTTGTGGATGTAATATACTCAGGGACTCAGTTGTACGTAACAGGATGTTCTGCTACAAATGTCCTTCTTTAGTGAGGACAAAATATCTGAATGTCAAGTTTAAAAATTAAGCTGCCAAAGAATGTTAGGTAAGTGGACTAGAAGAGGCCTTGGGTGGGGTATTATTTCATTTCCCTAAAATGAATAATGGTTTCCCTTAACTTGAAGAGAGGGCAATGCTTTTGAAGTCTGTAAATTACATAAACAAATGATAAGAAAACACACTGTATGAAGAAACTTGCCAACTAAGAAAGCCTAACACTTTCCTACCAAATTTTCAAAAGCCCAGCCTCTGGCAATGCAGGCACACAGGCTATAGGGCACTATGGTTCCAGCTTAGGATATTCCCTCCCGCTGCAAAAAGTTGAAACTAAAATTGACTACAGTGAGTTTTGTACCAGTAAAGAACGGTAGATGCATAGTATGCTTACTGAGACCCCATTGCCTGAAGCAGCTTTTCTGCTAGAAAAGCAAAAGAAAATTATTATATCTTCCTACCTGCCCAAGTGGGATATCTTTTAAAAGAAAATTCAAATCATAAAACTAGCAAAGACAGTAGAGATTATCTGAGCCCATGGTTTTCAAACAGGCAGTCATATCATGGTGCTTGTGGCATCTTGGTTACAGCCCAAACCTCTGATTAATGTAACCCTATCTGTTGACAGGAAACCTTGGTGATGTAGTGGTTCAGTGCCACGGTTGCTAATCAGAAGGTCAGCAGTTCAGATCTTCCAGGTACTCCTTGGAAACTCTATGGAGCAGTTCTACACTGTCTATTGGGTTGCTATGAGTCTGAATTGACTCAACAGCAGTGGGTTTGGTTTGCTTTGGATTTATCAGTGACAGATGAGGAAAAGGAATCCAGGGGCAGGACAGGCAGAACGGTGATTTTTTTTTTTTTTTTTTTTTAAGTTTGAACCCAGGCCTTTGGACACTGAAGCATTGGAAAGTGATCTTCACTATATGTCATGTTCAGTCACATTCTCTCAAAATATGCTTCTTACTGTTCTTACCCAAAAGATTGCTGGAATCAATGTACCCTGGTCAACTGTATTAACCTATAAATACATTTCCTCACTCTTAGCCATGAAATGAATTTGTCCTTAAAATACACACTCTGTCTACTCACATATTGGGTTTCCTTTGGCCTTCTTTTGCATCTCTGTTATGCATTTAGGTGTTCCTCTTTGCTTCTGGTTTAAAAGCATAAGAATTCAAGGAGGGACTCAATAAAACTCTTTAACGTATGTGCTCAGAATTGAGGGTTACAAGAATTGTCTCAGTGGAAAAATATGTCCCTGTGTCAGATTAAAAATGGTGGTTGGGCTTCTAAGCCCAGCCACAGGAGTCTATTTAATCAATAATTTACCCAAAGCATGATGTTTATGCTTCTATTTTCAACTACACCGCTACTCCATTGAGTAAAACTTACCAAGGAGGACAAGTTTCCATTAGAAAATGTATTCTAAATTGTAATGCGGGATACCAGGAATGAAAATTTCTCCAGACTTCGGTGGGAATCATGGCTAATGGCCATACAGTCACCATGCTTTTGGAGTATCAGTCTCAGTATTCTGTCCCTGTATTTGAATAAGGGAAGGCATTCTTTGTCTTCAGGACTTCTAAAGCGGGCAACAAAAGACCAAGAGGGAGTTATTTTGGAGAAATTTGATTCTAAGTCCTAGATTCTCTTTTACATGGCTGAGTTCTCTGTAAATCCTTTATAATTTGAACACCTCATATACTACAATCTGTTTTACGCCTAGAATGTTATGTACTCAGCTACTTATTCACACTTAATTGTAATGTAACTCTGAAACATTCACTACTTTGCTATATGACACATGTAAAGTCTTCTCACCTTCAGATGAGATGCAAGCAGAGTTTTAAAGGAAAAAATAAGTTAAAATGTACATGTTGAAGTTGCTACTAAAGTCACATTTTGTTAAACTCTGTTTCTTAACTACATCCCTTTTATCAAGAACACAACTTGTTCTGTGGAGTCCAGACTGTAAATTTTATTGACATCTGAAGAAAAAAATGAACAAAATGTAGAAATGAGTGATGAAATGCAAAACAAAAAAGAAGCCAAATCAATAATAAAAGTCTTTGCACTATTATCCTTCTTGGCCTAGAATGCATAGAGAAGCCAGGAATACCAGTACTCCCAAGAAAGGGGAAAAGTTGTCTTTCCTTACTTCCTACACCAAACTATTGTCCTAAATAATTTGGAAGTAGATTAGCAGAACATATCACAAAACTATTCACCTGCAAGTACATAATTGCTTTTATGATTGAAATAACAATATAACTATTCAGATTGATACCAATCGGCAAGCTGTACAATGTAGCCAAGCTTTAGCACTAGTGACAATAATCCAGTATTAGCCAATTTTGTACTCTTGCTTTGTGTTCAACTGACACTTATTATTATAATGTGTAGTTGATTTGAAGCTCATAAAATGATGAAAATGTGGCAAGCTAGTCCAGAATGTATTTAGTAATTAAATGAGCCAAGCCAAAGGAAACTATCCCGTAAAGCACAGCCACCCCCGCTGTTTTCTTTTCTCTAAAGGTGGCTGCATATATGCCAGGAGCAATAAGGAAACAAAAAGGACAAACCCGGAAGACTTCCCGAAGTCTTGCCACCGTTGTCTCAAGGTAGAAGTAAAACAGTGTCAGTGGAAATTTCATATGGAGAAAACAGCAATGACTATCTGGAAACTCTCCATGGGGACTATGGCCAGATCCTGCAGCCTGGCCAGGTTTGGTTTGCTGTGGTTCATTTGTAAATAATTATATGAGATTTCCTAAAAATTCCAGTGACGTATGTGCTGTCTTACTAGTTTATATCACCCCATAAAGAACATACCTTGGCAAATTTAAAGGCTTCATGTCCGACTTAGGTTCCTAACTCCCTGCTAGCTGCCTCTCAAATTGCTTATAACATTAAGCAAGTGTGGCTGGATCCGTGAAAATCCAGCGTCGCAGATGTGAAAATAAAGCTAAGTGTCTTGTCCAGTGTCAGTGATCCAATCATACTCTATTTCTATGGAAAAGACAACAGTAACCATTGCGTGGCCAATGGGTCATTTACAACTTTGGTTTAATTTTTGCAATGTGCTAGTGTGTCTGCTCATAAATGGGCATATTCATGCACAAAGACAAATGGTCTCACACTGCGCAGAAGGTAAACACTGCTGGCAGTGTTATCACACACGTGGTATTCTCACTCTTGGATGAGCTTTACCATATGGCGGAATAAAGAGATTGATGGAAAAATAAAGAGAATGGATGAAAGAATAAGTAGCAAATGTTTCCTGGTTGCAAGTTTACATAAAGCAAACCCTGGTGGTGTAGTGGTTGAGAGCTACAGCTGCTAACTGTAAGATCAAGTTCAATTTAATCTTTATGTAAGATTAAATGTGATAACTCATTCCTCTGACTCACTAAAAAGATCCTCAAGCCAAAAGGCCAAGTCTTTACCTGTATTTGAAGGAAGCCCAAGGGCTTTTCTGATACTGACCTTCTAGAATATTCTATAAATCTCATAGGACAGTATTACAGACAATGCCAGTGGATTAATCCATCAGCAACTGTGGTCATTTAAGAAAGAAAATGTTCCTGAAAACTAAGTCAGCCCTACAGAGACAGATGTGAAACCAGAGACCAAGGGCTGTTAGATTTTCCTTAGATGAATCAGGATGCAGTGTGCCATGAAATGCAGCTAACAAATATGTATTTGTAGAAGGACTGAGTTTGAGTTCTTTGATGGAAAATTTTAAGAGATGGAAAAGAAGTTAAGGTCTTTCCTCATGGAAACATTTAAGAATGCCAAGCTTAGATCCCGCTGGTTTATTCTGAGATAAAAGATAATATATAATCATACTTCTTAAATATTACTGCATACTCTGTATATCTTTCTGCCAAGGAAGACCCCGGATTACCAATTATGAAACATAATTAACTATATTTGCCCTTCCCAGCTTCCCATATAAAGCCAATACCAATCTCCATCTCCCCTGGAGGTATATCAGGTTCTTTCAATGAACCAGGTAACTTCAGGCACAGTGGGAATTCACTTCTAGAGATTTAAACATGGATCCAAAACTAACAAGCTTGTATCAATCATACAGTTGGTTAAAAAAAAAAAAAGTTCAACTATGTTTGGCACAGTTTAAGATATTTGAATAACATAAATGAATAAACAAAGTGTTTATTTTTTTGCATAAACAAAAATGTTTATTTGGACAAGCTTTACTTTAGTAATTCATCAGAAATCTGACTCGTTACTTGGATCATTTGGTACACACACACCACTGATTACATATTGTAGCTCTTTAAAATGCTGATTAATTATAACGTAAACTCTCTTTTACAACCTCTCTCATCCAAACAATGGAATATATTCAGCAAAGTTCCATTAAGAAGTATGATTTCTCTAAACCACTAGTGACAGGATCAGATGTTTTAGGCAAGGATAATATAAAAGGAACTTACAGAAAATAAAGACTAAGGCTTTTTATAGGATGTTTATGAATTAAAATGGCACAGTTTTCCCTACTGCAGCTATTTAGAAAAGCATTCTAAACTTAGGCTGTAGAGATCCTTAGTAATACAATACTTCAACCTACAATTAGACTAGAGAAAGACTTTGATCACACTTTCTAACAGTTTTTATATGAGACAATGGTACAACCATATAATCTTCACTAACCTCCAGCAACACCTGAGGGAGTCCCTAGAATGGATCCAAGGGGTTAACTTTTTAATAACACATTCACTGAAATCAAGTTATGAGAGCAGGATATGAAGATCTTTCAGCCTAGCAAATCAATGCCACATGATTTGTTATAAAAGTTTGGCTGCTAACCAAAAGGCCAGCTGTTCAAATGGACCAGGTGCTCCTTGGGAACTCTATGCGGGAGTTCTACAGTGTCCTGTAGGGTGGTGACGAGTCAGAATCGACTGAACAGCAACAGGTTTGGTTCCAGGTTTGTAGAGCTATTCTGTTTTCATTCCAAGACAAATGAATTAATGCACATCTTATACTGAGTTTATTTTTAAGCTAGTGGTCTGAAATGATACTATTTAATATAGATGCTTAAGAGATGTGTTATTGTTTGTATTAGTGCATCAAAGTAAATGTTTCCAGTTAAGAACAAAAATAAATGCTCAGAAAATAAACGTCTTTCTTGATTCTTCCTCTAATTCAGCTAAATTTAAGAAAGTCTCTAAAATATTTGAGATTTTTTTAACAGAAGTATCTAATTGCCAGAAATTACCCACTACTGATGTAAAGCTCTCTCTTTTAAAAATCTGTGTAGCTTTACATTATCATATCTGGCAAGAAGCTTTGAAGCTCAAAGCCTACGGTTCCCTGAACCATTTGATAAACAAAATGTCTTTGATGTGCCTTCATCCAATGACTCCATCTAGCTGATGTAAACTAGAAAATAACTGGCCCCCAAAGAACTAGCTATCAGATGTCCCCTATTCTAAAACACCTTTTTTCAGTGTAATTTTTCTGAAAGATTTTAAAATTAACGTACTTGTGTTTAAAATAGTGTTGTTTTCAATGCGTTTGCTTTTATTACCCCACTCTTCTTTCAGGAAGATCTGGTGTGGCACTTGGTACTGCACGTCACCTTCGTCTGGTGTACCTCTTCCTGTTTCTGCTTAACGAGGACAAGAGTTACAGCTTTCCATGAGTGCTATATTATAAGAAAGGAAAGACACTGTTTTCAAATAGTGAGTCTGCACCACTGTCTGCACTTTCCAAGGATATTCTAACTAGTTTCTCTTTCTTTACTGAGATTCCTTAGTAAATGTGTTACCACGTCATTAACATTAACACCGAACTGAACCCAGTGTAAATCTTCACAGATTTACATCTTTTCTCTTGCAAAGCTCCTTGTGCTTCTGAACTGCTAACTTTCCACCTAGCAGTCAAATACTTTTTAAGCACTGGCCCACCAGGACTTCTGGGTACTCACATGACCTAAGTTCACAGGTGACTTTCAAATAAATAGGCATGAAGGCTTGGCTTGACTAATGCATAAAAAAACAAAAGCCTTTGCTGTTCAGTTGCAACCCTATAGGACGGAGTAATTCTGCCCATAGGGCTTCCAAGAGCAGCTGGTGGATTCAAACTGCTGACCTTTTGGTTAGCAGATGAGCGCTTAACTATTGAGCTACAGGGCTCCACATTTTATCTAATAGCCACCATAAAGCTGCCCCAAGGGAAGAAACTGTTGATACAAATCTCAATAAAAGCAGAACAGCCTAATCTTCCTGAATTCCAATTATTTTTCTCCATTCTCAGCAGCAACTAATGTGCTAATCAGGATGGACAAATCTTGAATTTTGAAATGGGCAACCAAACAATATGACTCTGCACAACTAAATGACCAGCAATGAAGGACCAGGCTAAAAATGCAAACCGTAATCATTAATATATGCTCTTCTTTTTTTTTTTTATACTGGAAAATGTAAAGTTCTGCCTCACTTTGGGGTACCTAATCAGTGTTGCAAAAGTTTCTAAATCCAATAATTGTTTTATATTTTAGAGTGTTATCTAAAATAATATACGTATGGATTGATGATATAATGAAAAAATAATTTTTGGAATTATAAACACTAATCATCTTTCTGTAAATTTGAGGCTTTGCCCTATTGTTTTTAAAAATAAAATAAAATAAAATCTGTAGCTTGGCTGGTCAACACTGCCCTTGAACATTTATCAATTAAAAACAAAAGCAAAGTTACACAACCACTTAACAAAGATAACTATTTATCTTATTTTAGATTCTAAGGTGTTTTTCACAATTTTTTTATTATGAGTAAGCAAAAGTATACAACGCAAGTCAATTTTGCATGCCCACCAGTCTGCAACTCCATCTGCTCTGCTCACCCCATGAGACTACTCCTGCTTTTCACTCTGTACTTCTGGTATCCTCTTAATGAACACCTGTCCCATACTCTCTACCCTCTCCTTCCCCATCTAGGAAGAAACCAGTAGGACAGCCTCCTAGAAATGCATAAAACCATAAAGTATGCACACCACATGCTCACACCGTGCCCCTGGGTCCAGCCCATTCTTGTCTGGAGTTGACCTCAGTACTGGCTTCAGATCTGGGCCAGCAGCAAATCTAGGGGCCATGTTCCCAGGGGACCCTCCAGGCTGTCAGACCATCCGTTCCGGTCTTTTGGTAGAGTTCTTGCACTGCACACCTCTTTTTCTCATGCTGCATCAGAGGCTCTGCATTGTGTCCCCCATCGCGGCTGCTTTTGTTGGTGGCCAGGCGCCATCTGGTTCTTCTAGTCTCATGCTGATGCAGTCTCCCACTCACATGGTCCTTCTGTCTCCTGGGCTCATTTTTCCTCTTGTCTTTGATGTTCTCCTTCATCATATGTCAAATGAGTTGGGACCGGTTAGTGTTCCTCAGATGGCAGCGTGCCAGCTTTTAAGACCCCAGATGCCACTCACCAATATGGAGTACAGAAGACTCTCTTAGCAAAAGACTAGTTATGCCAATAGACCTCAATGTGACCTGAGAGCATGGTCCCCAGAGCCCTATCCCTTCTACTCTATCCATTGACGTGTTCGGTTGACTTTAGAAAACCTTTCAGTTTATGTTGCAGTCCAGTTATGCTGATCTTCCCTCTACTGCGTGCAAAGACAACTATTTAAATTAATTCACTCTCCTCCAACCTAAGAGACCACCACTCATTTGTCAGTTTGTCATATGGTGGTGGCTTACGTGTTCCTGTAGTGCTGGAAGCTATGCCACTGGTATTCCAAATGACAGCAGGGTCATCCGTGATGGACAGGTTTCAGTAGGGCTTCCCAACTAAGACTGACAAGGAAGAAGGACTAACAGTCTAGTTCTGGAAAAAAACTGGCCAGTGAAAACCTTAGGAACAGCAGTGGAACCTTATCTGATATAGTGACGGAAAATGCGCCCCCTTGGTTGGAAGACACTGGGGAAGGACTGTCTCCTCAGAGCAGAGTGGACTAGAATGACACAGATGGAGTAAAGCTTTCAATGGACCTTCACTGGATAGTGTGGCAGGACTCAGAATGGCAGACGACAGCTGCATACATCCATCAATCATCAGAACATAGAGTATATGAATATGAACCTATGAAAATTGAAATTGTCAAAAACAAAGCAGAATGCATAAAGATTGATGCCCTAGGGATTAGTGAGCTGAAATGGACTGGTATTCACCATTTTGAACTGGCCTGCTATGCTGGGAATGACAAACGGAAGAAGAATGGCATTCCATTCATCACCAAAAACAACATTTTGAGAATATTGTGAAGTGCAGTGCTGTCAGTGAGGATAATATCCTTGTACTTACAAGGAGGACCACTTAATACAACTATTATTCGAGTTTATACACCAACTACTGAGCCCCAAAATGGATAAATTGAAGATTTTTACCATTTTATGCAGCCTGAAATTGATCAAACATGCAATCAAGATGCACTGATAATCATAAGTGATTGGGCTGAGGGGATTGCAAACAAAACAGGGTGAGTAGTTCGAAAAAAAGCCTTGTGATAGAAATGAGCCAGAGATCACATGATAGAATTTTGCAAGACGAATGACTTCTTGATTGCAAATACCTTTTTTTCAACCATGTAGATAATGACTGTACACCTGGACCTCACTGGGCGAAATACACAAGAGTCCTATAAGCTGAATCTGTGGAAAGAGACAATGGAGAAACTCGATATCAGCAGCCTGCCTGTGTAACAGTCGCTCATATGCTGACTGTGGAACAGTCACTCCTGTGCAAGTTCAAGTTGAAACTGAAGAAAATTATAGCAAGTCCACAAGAGCCAAAGTATCACTTTGAGAACATCCTACCTGAATTTGGAGACGATCTCAGGAATATATTTGATGCAGTGAACATTAACAACTAAAGACCTGACGAGCTGTGGGATCACATCAAGGGTATCACACATGAAGCAAGCAAGAGGTCGCTTAAAAGACCGAAAGAAAGAAAAGAGTAAAATGGGTGTCAGAACAATCTCTGAAACTTCCTTTTGACTACTGAGTAGCTGAAGAGAAAGGGAAAAAGAAGAAGTGAAAGGGCTAAACAGAAGATTTCAAAGGGTAGCTCAAGAAGACAGAGTATTGTGATGAAATGTGCAAAGACTTGGTATTAGAAAACCAAATAAATGCAGCATTTCTCAAGCTGAAAAAACTGCAGAAGAAATTCAAGCCTCATTTTGTATTATTGAATGAGGCAGGCAAAATATTGATTTATACAGGAAGCATCAAAAGGAGATGAAATGAAAACAGAGTCACTCTACCAAAAAGATTTGGCCAGTGTTCAACCATTTCAGAAAGTAGTATGTGATCATGAACCGATGGACTTTGAAAGGAAGAAGTCCAAGCTGCCCTGAAGGCACTGGTGAAAAGCAAGACTCCAGAACTTGACTGAATACTGGGTGAGATGTTTCGACAAATGTGGATGCAATACCGGAAGTGCTCACTCATCTGTGCCCCCAAATTTGGAGACAGCTATCAGGCCAATTAACTGGAAGAGCTCCATATTTATGCTCATTCCAAAGAAAAGGTGATCCAACAGGAGGTGGAAATTAAGGGAAATATTATACACAAGTAAAGGTTTGCTGAAGGTCATTCAAAAGTAGTTGCAGCAATACACTGACAAGGAACTGCTAGAAATTCAAGCTGGATTTAGAAGACATGCAACAAGAAATGTCATTGCTGACGTCAGATGGATCTTGCCTAAAAACACAGGATATCAGAAAGACATTTACTTGTGTTTTAATGACTATGCAAAGGCATTCGGTTGTGCGAATCATAACAAATTATGAGTAACATTGTGAAGAAAGGAAATTCCAGAGCACTTAATTGTGTTCATGAGGAACCTGCCCATAGATCAAGAGGCAGTTATTCAAACAGAATAAGGGGATACTGCACAATTTAAGGAAACCCTGATGAAATAGTGGTTTAGTGCTAGGTCTGCTAACCAAAAGAGTGGCAGTTCAAATCTACCAGGTGCTCCTGGTAAACTCTATGGAGCAGTTCTGCTCCATCCTATAGGGTTGCTATGAGTTGGAATCGACTTGATGGCAGTGGCTTTGGGGGGTGCGGGGACATGTTTAAAATCAGGAAAGGTACATCACAGGGTTGTATTCTTCTACCAGATTTGTTCAGTCTGTATGCTGAGGAAATAATCCTTGAAGCTGCATTATATGAAGAAGAAGATGGCATCAGGATTAGAGGAAGACTCCTAACAACCTGTGATATGCAGATGATACAAACTTGCTTGCTGAAAGTGAGGGTTTGAAGCATTTGTTGATGAAGATCAAAGATTACAGCCTTCAATAAGGATCACTGCTCAAAAAAAAGAAAACAAAAATTCTAACAACTGGATGAACATAATAAAATGATAAACAGAAAAAATATTAAAATTGTCAAGGACTTCATATTACTTGGATTCACAATCTGTCCGTGGTTGCAATAGTCAAGCAATGAAACAATATATTACATTGGGCAAATCTGCTGCAACAGAACTCTTCAACATGTTGAAAAGCAAAGACGTCACTTCAAGGACTAAGGTGTATCAGACCCAAGCCGTGGTGTTTTCAGTTATTTTTTATTTGCATGAGAAATCTGCACAATATATAAGGAAGACTGAAGAAGAATTGATGCCAGAATTGTGGTATCAGCAAAGAACATTGATTATTCTGTAGACTACAAGGAAACCCTGGTGACATAGCTGGGTTAAGTGCTACATCTACTAACCAAAAAGTTGGCATTTCAAATCCACCAGAGGATCCTTGGAAACTCTGTGGGGCAGTTCTGCTCTGACCTGTAGGGTCACCATAAGTCGGACCCAACTCAGTGGCAGTGGGTTCGGGGTTTGGGTGTGGACTCCAAGCAGAACGCACAAATCTGTCTCGGAAGCAGTACAACAAGAATGCTGCTTAGAAGTGAGGATGGCAAGATTTCCTCTAGCAAAAGAGAGAAAGACTGTCAATAAGATGAATAGATACAGAGTTTCCAATGAGGGTTTCAAGCATAGCTACAATTGTGAGGATGGTACAGGCTAGGGTAGCGTTTTGTTTTGTTGTACACAGGGTTGTTAGGAGTTGGAACTGACTGGATGGCACCCAATAACAAAAATCTATTAAAGATTGATACTGATGGGGGGAAAAGATGTTGTCATTAATTCAGTTCTGGCTCCTGAGAATACCATGCATTTCAGAGTAGAATGTAGCTCCATAGGGTTTTTGATGGCTGTGATCTTTTGGAAGTAGTTTCCCAGGCCTTTCATCCAAGCAGATCTGAACTGCCTACCTTTTTGTCACAGCCAAGACTTCACATAGTGGTGAAGCCATACTCAGATTAGGATAATGTATGTGTGTGTGTGTGTGTACAGATGTATGTATGAGTGTGTATATATAAACATATATACATCCCCATATATGTACATATTTTCCTAATATATATAACACGTGCTATATTTATACTATGTCAAGAGCCCTTTCATCACAATGGTTAACTGTCCAGCTGCTAATAAAAAGGTTGACTGTTCAAACCCACCAGCAACTCCACAGTAGAAAAGACCTGGCGTTCTGCTCCCATAAAGATTTCAGCCTAGTAGAACGTATGGGGCAGGTCTCTCTTACAGGTTCACTGTGAACTGGAATCAACTGGATAGTATACACACACAAAAAAGACTGTGCATATTGTATGCTACATGTGCATAGCATTTGTATTACCACTATGTAATAAAAAAGGCGTTGAAGGCATTTTAAGGGTATGATCAAAGCTACATAATTATTGGGATATTGTTGCTGTTAGGTGCTGATGGACTCAATCAGTTCATACTGACTTGAAGTGGCGGAGTAGACCAACCCCTATAGAACTTAGGCTGCAATCTTTCTTTTTTTGGTTATTAGATTCTTAGCAAACCCTGGTGGCAAAGTGGTTTAAGTGCTACGTCTGCTCACCAAAAGGTTGGCAATTCAAATCCACCAGGCACTCCTTGGAAACTCTATGGGGCAGTTCTATCATGACCTATAGGGTTGCTATGAGTCAGATCAACTCAACAGCAGTGGGGTTATTAGATTTCTGTAGTGTAGGTGGTTACCAAAGATACTCTTTCAGTCAGTGGCTTGTCTTGGCCATTTTTTGGAGAAGTCTTTTTTATTTTCTTTTAAAATTGTACTTTAAATGAAGGTTTACAGAACGTCATAGTTTCTCATTAAGGAATCAGTACACAATACTGTTTTATAACACTGGTTAACAGCTCCACATCATGTCAGCACTCTCCCGTCTCAGCCTTGAACCCGCTGCTATCAGCCTTCCTGTCCTCCCCTGCCTTCTAGTCCTTGTCTCTAGACTGGCAGCCCCTATAGTCTCATTTTGTCTTATGGTCTATGACCTGCACAACAGCAGATTGATAGGTCTCTTCTTCCACAGAGTCAGCGGGTGGGTTCCAGCCACTAACCTTTTGGATAGCAGCTGGGTGTTTAACTATTGCACCACCAGGCCCTCATGTAAGTCCAAATTCAGACTTGGCAAAATGAAGAGAAGCCATCAGTAATCATCTGGTAGCAGAAAAAAACAGAATGTGGTTTTGCAAAATCTGGAAGGAAGGGTCTGCTTAGACCCTTGCTAGTTAAGAGAACTTGGGTTGGCCTAATTCTCTCTACCTCTATAAATTCCAAACAATATGTTACTTCAGATGGTATCTGGCAGTTCACATGATGGTGGAAATGCATACACATTGTAAACTATGAAAGGTAAACAAATGTTACTTAAAAATACTCAAGAAATAAAATCTTGAAACACCGTCGCAACTGAGCAGGGCATTCAGGAATTATTTTAATTATCAGAAAAATCAAAGAAATTGCACTTGGCACAATTATATATGAGACACTCATAATTTGTGCTCATTTCGAAGCCAGTGTACCTACTCCAGCCTCTCCATGCCATCTGGCTATGCAAGATCTGCTCCAAGGAGACCTGGAGGCCAAGGGGAAATTTTCCAGACTCGTGAACAACTATAACTAGTTAGTTTCTTTGCTCATTCTCTATACTAGGTTCTGGAGAGGGAAAATCGTCAAGGTCCCTCCTCTACTGAAGCTTAGAATCTAGTACTAGAGACATACAATAATCAAATATTCAACAAGATACGTAGCCACAATGGAAAGCCTTTAGAAGAAGAGTTCAGGCATTCCTGAAGCGTGTGAGAGGTAGACTTGGTCTATCCTGGTGTTTTTAGGAAGACTTCCTGAGGAAGTAACTTAAAATTAAAACAAAGGGTGATTAAGCAATAATTAGACGGGGGTAGGGAGATAGTGGTCATTCTAGACACTTAGCAAAAGCCTAGAGGTAGAAGGAACTGAAAGGTGGCCCCTGGTGATGGAGCCCAAGACCAGGAGCAACACGAGAGACAAGTAGAGACAATCTCTGAAGGCCATAGTTTTTCATTACAGGATTTTAAGCAGAGAAGCAACAAGATTACTTTTTAAAAATAACCTGTGAATAATGAACTGGAGGGGGAGAACAGTAAATTTAATTAGCATGGTATAAGTGTGACTTAATATGACTTGGTGTGACTTCCCATACCTATGAATGTAAATGAAGTAAAAAAGAAGGATTAAGTCATTCTTGATAGAGAAGAATGAGTCTGAAAAGAAGAGGTAGAAGAGTAAAAGAGACGGTCTTAGGCTTGGTTCTCTAGAGAAGCAAAATCAGTAAAGCAAATAAATATATAGAGAGAAAGATTTATATCAAGGAAACGGCTCATGCAGTTGTATATGTTGTGAAGTCCCAACTCTGTGGGTCAGGCTGGAGGCTTCTCCTGACTCCCATAGCTGAAGTTTCGGGGTCAGCAGGCAAGAGAGCAGGTGAACTGCTAGCTCAAGTCCCAGAAATCAGAGATCAGATGAATAGAAGCCAGATGCAAGATCCAAAGCAAGTAAAAGACCATGAGTCTTGCCAGGAAGCCACTTACATTGAACACAGGTCACACTCCCAAGGAAACCCCCTTTCAACTAATTCACTGTTCTCAACAGATCCCACCATGGATATGATCACAGCATTATACAACTGTCAAACTACATCAAAACTGTCAGATCAGTGAGAATCTTCACCCAGTCAAGGGGACACACAACCATAACAATCATAGTCCACTCCTTGTCAATTTGGCATCTTACACATCTTTTAATCTATTATATATAATCTCTGAATAAGACAATTATAAAGTCATACATGCACTTACCATGATACAACCAACACACATACAACACACTAGCCCTGTTTTCTTCTTAAAGATGAAAAAACAAAAATATTCAATACATACATACAAATGACTCAAATTAGAGTCATCATCTCTGCAACTGGCCACATGGTTTTAACTGGTATTTAAAGCTACCTTCTACTACTCATTCAGTATTTTTAGCAGAAGCATTATGTGCAGGGAAGGTAAGTTATTTATTCTAGTAAGAACAAAATGCTACCATCCCCATGATGGAAATGGTCCAACATAATCAACCCACTACCAGGTTGCTGGTTGATCACTTCTAGGAATGGTGCCCTATCAGAGATTCAGTGTTAGTCTCTGCTGCTGGTAGACTGGGCACTCCTCAGCAGCTGCAGCCAAGTCATCTTTGATGAGTGGATGTCCATGTTCCTGAGACTTTGCACTGCCTCTGCCCCTGCCACCACAACCACTTTGTTAATGAGTCCACTGAGCAATGACAGGAGTAGCTGGGGAAACAGAATGACTGGTTTTCATAGAACACATCATCCTATTTACTAGACTATTTAAGTCCTCTTCTGCTAAGGTCACCCTTAGGTGAGCATTCACATGAAACATAAATATCTTCACTTTTTGGCCCATTCAGAAAGATCTAGTCACATACCTCTTCCCCGTGCTCCTGGGACTCCAATTTTCTAATTACATTCACTCCAAGCCCTTGATCTTCCAGCCAAATCATTACTCACAGCCCACGCATTATACAGTTTCACATCTGGCCATTTCTCCTTCCAACCAAAATGAACAACCAGGTACACTGATTCACATTCTGCCCATTGGGAGGATTTCTTTTCACACTGTCCCTCCTGGGAGGTCCAAGAAAGGGATTACAGTGCTGAGGTTTTGGTGCTTGCATATTGCACAGAACCAGTCATGAGTCTGCACTGCCTCAGTCAACTGATCATAAGGAACTCCGCGTGAGGCCGTAAGTGCAGCTGTGAGATGGAGGGTAATGTAACAGCAGTAAAGGCTATGGACATTTGGACTACTTCCTCATTCAATTTAATCATGCTTTCAGGTCCTGCTGAGGCCTGCTCTCACATATACCACTTCCATTTAATGATGGAGTGATGTTGTGTATATCCAACACGATGGCTCTGCAGGTAGGACAACATCCAGTTCATGATAGGTAAACCAGGCTGTATGATGACTTAGTGTCTCACGGTTAAGCATTCTGTCTCTACTAAGGCCCAGTAACAAGCCAACAACTGTACTCAAAAGGAGAGTAGGTCTCGAGAACGGGAACTAGACAGGGATGCCCACTCTCACCACTTCTATTCAAAATTGTGTTACAAGTTCTAGTCAGAGCAATTAGACAAGACAAAGAAACAATGGGCATCTATATTGGCAATGAAGAAGTAAAAATCTCCCTATTTGCAGATGATATAATTGTATATACAAACAATCCAAAGGAATCCGTAAATAAACTACCAGAACTAATAGAGAAGTTCAGCAGTTTCAGGATACAAGAGAAACACAAGTAAGTCAGTAGGATTCCTTTATACCAAAAAAAGAGTTCACCAAAGAAGGAATCACCAAATCAATACCATTTACTATAGCCCCCAAGAAGATAAAATGTCTAGAAATAAATCTAACTAGAGAAATAAGAGACCTACACAGAGAGAACTACAAGGCCTTACTGAAAGAAACACAAACAGGCTTACAAAATTGAAGGCACCTCCCTGTTCATGGATAGGAAGACTTGATATTGTGAAGATGTGTATTTTACCTAAAGTGATCTACTTATACAGTGCAATCCTAATACAAATTCCAGTGTCATTTTTTAATGAGATGGAGGAACATATCACCAACTTTGTTTGGAAAAGGAAGAAACCCTGGCTTAGCAAAGCACCACTGAAGAAAAGGAACACAATAGGAGACCTCACACTATCCAACTTCGTAAACTATTACACTGCTGCAGCAGTCAAAACAGCCTGGTACTGGTACAGAAAGAGACACACAGATCAATGGAACAGAGTTGAGACCCCAGAGATGACACCATCCTCTTATCAACAGCTGATATTTGAGAAAGACCCCAGGATTGTAAACTGAGGTAAAAATAATGTCTTCAGCAAATAGTGCTGGCAAAATTGGATATCCCTCTGCAAAAAAAAACAGAAAAAAGACCCGTATCTCACATCTTATGCAAAAACTGACTCTAAATGGATCAAGGACCTAAATATTAAACCTAAAATGATAAAAATCATGCAAGAAAAAATAGCGTCAATGATGGATATTCTATGACACAGTTTAGATAGACTTTGAAATCTAACAAACAAACCACAATTAACAGAAGAGAAAATAGATAAATGGGAACTACTAAGAATCAAACACTTTTGTTCTTCCAAAGACTTTATCATGTGTTAAAAGACCACCTACGGAATGGGAAAAAATATTTGGCAGCTACATGTCAGACCGTCATCTGATCTCCATAACCTGCAAGGTTCTGCAAAATATCAACAAGAAAAAGGTAAATAATCCAATTAAGCAATAGACAAAGGAGATGGGCAGACACTTCACTAGAGAGGACATCCAGGCAGCCAAAAGACATATGAGAATATGTAAACAATGATTAGCTATTGGAGAAATCCAAATCAAAACTACTATGAGATGTCACCTCAACCCAACAGTCTGGCCATGATTCCAAAAACACAAAACAACAAATGCTGGAAAGGCTGCAGAGAGACTGGAACTCTCCTACATTGCTGGTCGGATTGCAGTGTAGGAGAAGTTGGTACAACCTCTTTGGAAAACAATTTGGCACTTCCTTAAAAAGCTGGAAATAGAAATACCATTTGATCCTGTAATTCCACTGCTTGGAATTTATCCTTCATAAACAGAGGCTGTCACACAAACACACACATATACACAAATGTTTATTGTAGCACAGTCCACAATAGCTAAAAGATGGAATCAACCCAGATGCCCATCAACAGATGAATGGATAAACAAACTATGGTACATATACTCAATGAAACACTATGCTATGATAAAAAAAAAAAATGTAGATTTTAGAAAACATAACATGGTTTCAGTTGGAACACATTATGCTGAGTGAAATCAGTCAAGTATCAAAATGACAAATATTGTATGAGACTCCTGGCTACTAGGTTTGGGTGGTGTGAGGGTTTATCATAGATGAGATAATTGATGTTAGAAATTTTATTCATTTACTGTAACTAATAAATTAAATATATGTGCATGTACACATATATAAAAAGAGTACTTATCTGTAGAGAATGGCAGAGTCTCGCTCTAAATTTGTAAGGGCTTGCAAAAAACTTCAAACAGAATCTCCATCTGCCACTGACACTTCAAGCACCACTGGATCAGCTGGATGATATGGCATGCAAAGTGGAGCCACTTACACAGAACCTGAACATGTGGTAGAGCCTTCTCATGGACTAGGCCCTACTCAGACAATTTTTTAAGTCACTTGATAAATAGGCTGGGGCAACACACCCAAGTGAAGGACATGTTGCTTACAAAATCCAAAATCCAAATCCACAAGGCCCAGTAGGCATTGTGCCTCCTTTATACTTGTGGAAGAAGCCAGATGCAAAAACTTATTTTTGTCACTTTAGAAGGAATATCTCTACATGTACCATATCATTGGACCCCTAACAATTCACTGAGATAGAAGATGCTTGAATTTTTGTCTGATTAATTTCTCACCCTCTGGTAGGCAACCCTCCGCACTTGTCTGTCAGTTCAGTGTACTGCGGTGGTTTGCATGTGATGCGGCAAGCTACGCCAGATGAAATACACAGGAATCAAGTCGACTACATGTGTGAAAAGAGAGCATGGAAAACTCAACAACAGCAGTCAGAAAAAGACCAGGTGTAGATTGTAGTGCAGACCATTACCCACGGTGGACAGGTTTCAGCTGAACTTCCAGACTACGACAGACTAGGAAGGACTCGGCAGTCTACTTCGGAAAAAAATTATCTAGTGAAAAGCTTATGAATAGTAGCAGAACATTGTCAGATATAGTGACAGGAAATGAGCCCCCTAAGATGGAAAGTGCTCAAAGGACAACTGGAGAAGACCTGCCTCTTCAAAGTAAGATCAACCATAATGATGTAGATGGAGTCAACCTTTCAAGATTTTCATTTGCTGATGTTGCATGACTCAAAATAAGAAGAAACAGCTGCAAGCATCCATTAATAATCAGAACATGGAATGTACAAAGTATGAATCAAGGAAAATTGGAAATCATCAAAAATGAAATGGAATACATAAACATCAACATCCTAAGAATTAGTGAGCTGAAATGGACTAGTATTGGCTATGCTGAGTTCGACAACCATACAGTCTACTATGCCAGGAATCACAATCTGAAGAGGAATGGTGTTGCATTCATCATGAAAAACAACACTTCAAGATCTGTACGGAAGGATAGTGCTGTCAGTGATAGGATAACGTGCATACCTCTACAAAGAATGCCATTTAATACAACTATTACTCAAATATTTACACCAACAACTAAGGACAAGATGAACAAACTGAAGATTTTTACCAGCTTCTGCAGTCCAAATTGATCAAAAATGTGATCAGAATACATTGATAATTACTGGTGATTGGCATGCCAAAGCTGGTAACGAGGTGATTGGAATGCCAAAGCTGGTAACAAGGAAGACGGATTGGTAGTTGGAAATTACACTCTTGAGGACAGAATGAAAGAATTGTGCAAGACAACATACTCTTCTTTTCAAATACTTTCTTAAATCAATATAAACAGTGACTATACACAGGCCTCATACATAGGAATCAAATTGACTACCTGTGTGGAAAGAGAGGATGGAAAGGCTCAACATGAGCAGTCAGAACAAGACCAGGTGCAGATTGTGGTGCAGACTGTCAGCTGCTAACATGCAAGTTCAAACTGAGACTGCAGAAAATTAGAACAAGTCCACAAGAACCTAAGTATGACCTTGAGTATATCCCACCTGAGTTTAGAGACCATCTCAATAATAGATTTGATGAGTTCAACACTAATGTCTGAAGAACAGATGTAGTGGAACGACATCAAAGAAATCATGTATGAAGAAAGCAAGAGGTCATTAAAAAACAAGAAAGAAAGAAAACACCAAGTTGGATGTCAGAAGAGCTTCTAAAACTTGCTCTTGAACTTCAAGTAGCTAAAGCAAAAGGAAGAAATGATGAAGTAAAAGTTCAAAACAGAAATTTCAAAGAGATGCTCAAGAGGACCCAGTATTATAATGACATGTGAGAAGAGCTAAAAATAGAAAACCAAAAGGGAAGAGCATGCTACACGTTTCTCAAGCTGAAAGAACTAAAGAAAAATTCAAGCTTAGGTTGCAGTAGTGAAGAAGTCTACAGGGAAATATTGAACAACTCAGAAATCATCAAAAGAAGATGGAAGGAATACATAGTCATTACGCCAGCAAGAATAACTCACTATTCAACCATCTGAAGAGGTAGCATATGATTAGGAACCAATAGTATTGAAGGAAGAAGTTGAAGCTGCATTGAAAGCATTGACAAAAAAAAAACAAGGCTGCAGGGATTGATGGAGTATCAACGGAAATGTTTCAACAAATGGATACAGCACTAGAAGTGCTCATTCATCTGTGACAAGAAATTTGGAAGACAGCTACCTGGACAACACATTGGAAGAGATCCATGTTTATGCTCATTCTCAAAAAAGGTAATCCAACCAAACATGGAAGTTATGGAACAATATCATTACTACCACATGCAAGTAAAATTTGCTGAAGATCATTCAAAAGCAGCTGCAGCAGTGTATTGACACAGAACTGCCAGAAATCAAAACTGGATTCAGAAGAGGATGTGGAATATCATTGCTGATGTCAGGTGAATCTTGGCTGAAAGCAGAAAACACGAGAAAGATGTTTACCTATGTTTTGTTGACTATGTAAATGTATTCAACTGCCTACATCATAACAAATTATGAATAACATTGCAGATAATGGGAGTTCCAGAACATTTAACTGTGCTCATTAGGAATCTGTACATGGATCAAGAGGCAATCCTGGGATCAGAAAAAGGGGACACTGCATGGCAAAGATGGTCAGACTGCATATTACATATTTTGGACATTTAGTCAGGAGAGATCAATCCCCAGAGAAACATATCATGCTAGGTAAAGCAAAGGGTCAGTGAAAAAGAGGAAGATCTTCAAAGAGATGGAACGACACAGTGGCTGCAACAATGGACTTAAGCATAAAAATGATTGCGGGCATGGTACAGAACAGGGCAGCGTTTCATTCTGTTGTTCATAGGGTTGCTGAGCCAGAACTGATTTGATGGCATCTAAGAACATGAGTCGGATCCAACTCGATGGCACTTGGCTGGCTGGCAAGAACAGGAACAGCAGGCAAATGTTTACCCAAATAAGTTCAGAGTCATTGATACTTCTTCCCTACTAGATTCAATCATCATCATATTACCGATATAATGGATCACTGTGTCATCTTGGTGAAGAGAAAGGTGATCAATCCTTTGAGGACTAAACTATGACTTAGGTCCAGAGAGTTGCTATATTTCTGAGATAGGATACCGAAGGTGTATTACCGACTTTGCCAGCTGAACACAAACTGTGTCTGGTAGTCCTTATGGAGAAAACAGCATTAGCTAGACCAGTAGTTGCATAACAGGTATCAGGAAATGTATTAGTTTGGTCAAGCAATGAAACCACATCTGGAACAGCAGCTGCAACTCAAGTTGTCACGTACTTAAGTTGTTGATAATCTGCTGTCATTTTCCAAGATTCATCTGTTTTTGCCCAGTCCAAACAGTGAAGGTGAATGGGGACACGGTAGGAGTCACCACCCCTGCATCCTTCAAGTCCCTGATGGTGGCGGTGATCTCTTCAGTCTCTCCAGGAATGCATTGTTTTGGGTTTACTACTGTCCCAGGTAAGGGAGTTCTAATAGCTTCCACTTAGCTTTTCCTGCCATAATGGCTCTTAATCATTTTGACAGGGATCCACTGCAGGAGGGATTCTACCAATTGCTGAGTATTCTATTTCAATTATGCACTAAAACTGGGGAAATCACTACTGGATGTGTTCCGAGACGAATGGACTTGCTGTGAGACAGCCATGAGCTAACACTTCATTAAAAACCTGGCTTCTAAATAAAATAAAATAAAAACCTGAGTTCTATATGTCAGCACTGTGGTGCACCATAGTGACATGTTGGGTCCCCTGGAATTAGTGTTAGTTCAGAGCCAGTATTTAGTAATCTCTGAAAAGTCTGATTATTTCCTTTTCCCCAGGGAATAGTCGCTCTTCTTAAAAGCCTGTAGATATTTTTGGAGAAGTCTGCACCATGCTTCAGGGACCCTGCCAGATAAACTATTAGATCCTTTCCTAACCTCTTGAGCTGAAACACTAGTGAAGAATCTGTTCTTAGCAGGCCCATATCAATAAACTTAAACTGATTCATCTTTATTTTCCTTCCACCATTGTCCCATACCCTTAAAAGCCATTCCCACACATATTTTCCAGGTTTCTACTTGTACATATTAGAAAAATCAAGCAGTTCTTGTGCAGTGCAGCGTATCTGCTCTTAGGTTATACTTTATACTTCACCTTTTGGGACTCACTGGGACTTAAGTTTAATTGTAGGTCTAGAAGTCAAAATGGGTGCTGGGCTGCGTTTTGAGAAAATTTAGCATTGTTTTATAGGCCAGCTGCTACAGTCAATGCCCCAGGCAACGACTCTCACAGAGGTTGTTCCTACACAGCAGGGTTAACATCCTCAGACGGAGGAGGATGGGTAATAGTTTTACTGAGGAAGGTGGTTTAGTAGATGAAGACGGAGTAATCTCTTCACAAGGGAATAAGAGAGCTACTTCTGCTGGCAGGAATGATTCAATGGAATTTAGGGACTCAGTGTCCTGGCTTCCTGGTTATCTGTCTATATTTGGACTCTTAGCCTACCGGCTGGGACATAATAAAATTTCTCTCTTTGAAGCCATACTGTGGTATTTCTTTTACAGCAGCACTAGATGGCTAAGACAATGCACCCTCTTAGACCCCAGCAATAACTGTTACTACAAGAAATAAGGCATTCTGTCAAGGTACAAGGGGAAACTTTGGGGTCATTTATGTGGCACTTAAGCTTTGACTCTAAAGCCCTGAGTCCATCTCTTTCTTTCATCACTTTTGTCTAGTGAAAATAAGACCAACCAACCAGTTCATTGTGCTTCTCATTATGACAGAATTGTAGAACGATATTAAACATGCAATCACCCAGAGGCTTACCTTTTACCAATACTTGATCTATTGATAGGATATTTATTACATATTTCTATTGCCACTTCACATCATGAATTAACAGTCATCAACATTTTTGAGATGAACCAGATGAACCAGACTTGAGAAGCAATTTATAAAACTCATCTTCACAATTTTGTTTGTGTAGAACCACTCTCAGTACCAAATGTATCAGCTTGGGTTCTCTGGAAGAGTAGAACCAGTAAAGCATCTAAAGACTATGTTTTAGGTTTTGTTAGGTGCCACTGTGTCAGTTCTGATTCATAACAGTCTTACATACAACAGGACAAAACACTGCCAGGTCCTGCACCATCCTCATAATTGTTGTCATGCTTGAGCTCATTATTGCAGCCACTGTGTCAATCCACCTCATTGAGAGTCTTCTTTCTTTTCAATGATCCTCTGCTTTACCAAGCATGATGTCCTTCTCTACAGACTGGTCCCTCCTAATGACATGTTCAAAGTATGTGAGATGAAGTCCTATCATCTTCACTTCTAAAGGACATTCTTCTATACTTCTTCCTAGGCAGATTTGTTTGTTCTTTTGGTCTAAATTTACAAATGTATGAAGAGCTATTAATATCAAGGAAAAGGCTCACATAGTTGTAGAGGCTATAAAGTTCCAAGTCTATAAGTCAGGCTAGAGGCTTCTCCTGATTCACATAGCTTCAGGGGCTGGTGAACCCAAGATCAGCAGATCAGACAAAAGAGCTCTGGCTCCCAGACTGCAAAGACAACAGGCAAAACTGTGGTACACTGCTAGCTGAAGTCCCAAGAATGAGAAGTCAGCTGAACAGGGGCCTGCTACAGGATCCAGAGTAAGCAAGGCTCTATGATGAGCTTTGCCAGAAAGCCACCCTACGCTGGATGCAGGCCACATTCCGAAGGTAACTCTTTTTCACCTGTTTGGCTACTCACTGCAGATTCCATCATGGAGGTCATCACATACCAAATCCAGCATGAAGTGATTACATCATTATCCAACTGCCAAACTACAGCATAACAGCTAAACCACTGAGGATCATGGCCCAGCCAAGTTGACACACAACCCTAACGATCACAAGGACATTAGACGAGTATGGAGTCACAGGGCAAAATTGCTGCTGAATGGTCAAACAAAATGAGAACTGAAAATATACTCATTGGATTTACTGACACGGATGTGATTAGTCAAGAACTATATTGGAGAAGGGAAACCCTAGTGGCATACAGGCTAAGAGCTACGGCTGCTAACCAAAAGGTCATCAGTTCAAGTCTACCAGGTAGTCCACTGAATCTCTCTGGGTCAGTTCTACTCTGCCCTATGGGGTCACTATGAGTTATAACCGACTCCGTGGCAATACGTTATACCGGAGAAGAGATGACAAAAACCAGGTCAAAGAGTGAGAGGAAACAAGGAAATGGGATCAACTTTTTAAATAAATTTGTTTGTGAAAAGTAAAACAAAATGACAGTGATAGGTCAGAGGGGAAGGTAAGTAGGGAAATAAGCGGGAGAATTTTATGTAATCCTCCAATGATTACAGGGTCAGTCCCTCAGTTCCTCAGTCTGTAATTTTTTTATCCCATTACCTTGGGGTGTTGTTGTTCATACCCAGACTATATACCCTTGGTGAAAATTTGGAACAAGGATGGAGATTGGACTAATATATGAAGACTCCAAAATGAGAAAATGGGTTCTTTATTATTTCATTTACCCATTCCCAACAAGCCTCACACGGTTTCTAAAAGTCGCTCTCAATGATATGGTCCTGGATGAAAAAGAAATGTAGTATTTCTCCGCTTACATCTGGGGCTTCCCTTTCATTCAGAAACTTCTTCTCTTGAACAGCTCAGCAGGATCGTGTCCTACTACTGCCTATAACTGCAACCATCCTCGTTTCCTGGCTTGTAAATTTCACCCTCCATATTGGGCTGTACACAAGCATGGTCCTTTGGGGTCACCACTACTTTCTGTATCCTAGCCACTATGACTTGCCCCTCTTTCTGTCACTGTAGGAAGACTTCCACCAAGCACCTCGTCGTCATTCCGCCCCTGGTCTCTGCTGCAGCTGGCCAAGATGAGATGCCAGGCCTTCTTGCCAGTCTGTCAGTTGACTACTGCCATTCCCTGATAATAAACCACATGTCAGGGGTTAGCCCTGGTTCTTGTGTCACAGGCCCTGCTGAGCCCAACTCCCCACACAGGCTCAAAATTTCCTTATAGAACCTGCTGCTCTTTCTGTAAGTTTTCCTTTATCTGAGCCTGTTGAAATGGAGTATAATATATCCTACAACTCAGATGTCTTTGAAAAACATAATTTTATTTTTCATTACTGACTTGAATTTAATGGCTAATTAACTGAAGCAATTATGATCCTTATGAATGCCAAATACTATGTGATTTTTTTTTTTTTAATGACTCTCCTGGAAGCT
The DNA here is from genome assembly GCA_028571685.1 of Heterohyrax brucei. Lineage (NCBI taxonomy): Eukaryota > Metazoa > Chordata > Mammalia > Hyracoidea > Procaviidae > Heterohyrax > Heterohyrax brucei. The sequence continues at coordinate 97,374,777 of CM053146.1, forward strand.
GCTTCCCTATTTCATGGTTGCTGAGCTTTCAAAGGAGTCTAGAGTACAAACACAAGGGTTGTATCTGTGGAAATGTGTTGGCTCCTTCTCTGAAATAAAACTATGACAGATAACTTGTGCATGATACAATGAATTTTCCAGTTTAAAAACAATTCACAACAAAAATTAGAAAATTGTGTATGTTAAAATGCAAAGGAAAGCAAAAGACGTGAACAGCAATTTCATCAAATAGTACATACAGATGGCAAAGAAGTGCATGAAGAGATATTCAACATCATCAGCCATCAGAGAGATACAAATTGAAGCCACAAAAAATACCACTTCTAACCTATCAGTACGGTTAAGCTAAAAATAGTAACGTAAAATGCTGGTGAGGATGCACAGAAGCTGGATCCCTGGCACAGGGCTGGTGAGAATGTAAAAGGTACAGCCCCTCTCAAGAACAATTGATTTCTGATACAACTAATCACGCAGTTACTACAACCCGCCCCGTCAAAGGAAAAAAACAAAAGAAAACACTGCCATCAAATTGATTCTAGCTCATAGCCACCCTATAGGACAGAATCGAATGGTTTCCAAAACTGTAAATCTTTATAGAAGCAGACTGCCACACCGTTCTCTATCTTTGCAAATGCTATGTGGTCAGCAATCACACTTTTATCTGCTTATCTCAAAGAAACTAAAACATACACCAAAACTTATACATGAATGTTCATAGCCACTTTATTTGTAACAGCCTCAAACTGAAAACACTCCAGATGTCCTTCAACAGGCAGATGGCTAAACCCCAGTGTGTCTGGTATGTGTCTATACCATGGAATACTATTCAGCAATAAAAAAAGAATGAACTATTGATACAGAGACTTATGCTGAGTGAAAAAAAAAAAAGCCGCTCTCAAGAGGTTACCTACCATATAATTCTATTGATAAAACACTTTTTAAATGACAAAAATCCTAGAAACGAAGAACAGCTTGGTGTTTGTCAAGTGTTAAAGATGGTGGTAGGACATTGAAAGGGGGAAGAATGTGAGTGTGGTTGCACAACGGAAACAGGAGTGCAACAAACTGGGGAAATCTGAATAACTAGTGGGTAGGATTAATGTCAATATCCTGAATGTGATTTTGCAAATGTTAGCATTGAAGGAAACTGGGTAAAGTATGTGTGGAATTTCTCTGTATTATTTCTACTATCTGCATACATATTCAGTTACTTCAATGTAAATTTCAAGTAAAAAACAGCCATTTTTTCTACTTTTGCATACTGTTTTGTGACATTAGTTGCAATTGTCTCAATGTAACGACACTCTCCCCTTTTCTACTCCAAGTTCCCTGTGTCTATTCAACCAGCTCTTGTCCCTTCCTGCCTTCTCATCGTGCTTTTGGACAGCTGCCCACTTGGTCTCATTTATCTGACTGAACTAAGAAACACATTCCATACATGTCCCATCCTCCCGACAGTAAAAAAAAAAAAAAGAAGAAGAAAGAAAAAAAGAAACACATTCCTCACATGTATTATTTGCTGTTGTCGTTTTGTAGTCTGTCTAATTTTTGTCCAAAGAGTGGCCTTGGGGAATGGTTTCAGCTCTGTTAACAGTGCATCCAGGGGCCTTTCCTCCAGTCCCTGTTGGACCATTAAGCCTGGTCTTCTTAAGTGAATTCGAGTTCTGTTCTACATATTTCTCCTGCTCTGTCAGGGACTCTGTTGTGTTTCTTGTCAGGGTGGTCACTGGTGGTAACCAGTCACCAGCTAGTACTTCTCGTCTCAGGCTGGCAGGCTCTCTGGGTCACGCGGTCCTTTAGTCCTTTGGGCTAGTGTTTTCTTTGCCTTCATTCTCCTTTGCTCCAGGAGATGGGACCAATTAATGTATCTTAGATGGGCACTTGCGAGCAGTGAAGACCCCAGACTCTACCTACCAAAGTGGGATGTACAGCATTTTCTTAATAAGTTTTATTATGCATATTGACCTAAATGCTCCCCCTCAACTACGGTGCCCGGGCCCGAGCCCCAGCTACTCGATCCCTCGCAGTGTTTGCATGTATCTAGAAAACTGCTTACCTTTACAAGCAATTTTTTAAAACCACATTCTTTACCACCATGGATTACTTTCCTTTATAAGGTATGCCCCGAAGCAAAATGTAGATTAGTAAGAAAACTCCCTGCTACACCAGGCTGAGGCAAGCTGTGTCAATGGGGTATCCAACCGCATGAACTGGAAATAAGTGTTTTTTCACTCATAGTGTGAGTAATGAGTATATTCTCTTTATAATATTAATATACCGGTAGCCACTTTACTGTATGAAAACAATAACCACTCATTTTTTCCAAACCTTTTTTGGGGGGGGCATATTTTTGCTTCCTATGCAAATAATAACTATGTCTTTCAATCTATTACCCAGAATCCAGGAATTTCAAATGGAGGCTCAGTTTTGAATTATCTTGTCTCCTCTTGTCACAAGGCTACTTAAATCATGAAAGAAGAAGTCATTCCCCAATGTATCAACAATTTACCACCGCAGTAGTCAGATGATGCAAAGCTGCATTGCATTACTAATTTAGTCTTTTAACACAGACACACATTCACAAATTTAACTTAATATTTTACCTTATAACTTAGAAAAAGTTGTTATAAAAAATCATCACATGAAGAAGATGTCTGCCTTTCCTTAAATTGCTAATAGGATATGTTGTGTATCATATTATTCAATGTCTTTTTTATAAAGGTTTTTAGAATAAATTTCTTCTCTTGTCTTAGGGTATACAGAAAGATCAAATGTTCCTTGTCATACAAAAGTATAATTCCTTAGGTTAGTTAATGAAAACTGTATTATCTAACATGATTTACTTTTGTTCTAAATTCCAAGAAGCTCACAATGAATTTTTGTGTTCACGTACTGCTTTAAGCCTACCTTAGAACTGCCTTCTTTTTTCTCCTATCCTCTTTACTTGATTATAATTTGTCTTAAAGATTGTAAATCTTGTGTTTTACTTAAGATTTTTATTTTAGCCAACTTAAGCTCGATGAATTCTAACAAATAATAATCATTTTCATAATACTACTTCAAGTGTTGTTTATTTTAATCATTTTTACAAAGATAAACAACCCTTAGGAGGAAATAGACTTAGCAAAAAGACATATGCAGAAATTACTTAACGTGTTTTTGTTTCCACTCACTTGAAAACTTGAGACTCAGTGATATTTAGTTCCCTATTTTAACAATTTAAAAAAAACCACAAGCCGACTCAACGGCAATGGTTTTGTATTTTTTTATTCTAACAAAGGCATAGATTTTTCTTGATTTAAGACAAATTGATTGCCTAGACCAAATTTAAAGAACAAACTATAACTCATGTGCTAGATATTAAAAAATAAGAAAAAAAAATCCACACTGTCAAAGATACCCCAATATAGTTTCTGCCCCGAATACAATAAAAGACTCCTGTATAAATTTATCAACACACATTCACTGAAAAAAAGAGATGTATTAAGCACAAGGTGAAATAACTACAATGCAAAAGTCTATCTGGTTACAACTGAAGGAATCACTTTTCTTATCTGCCAGTTTGCAAGCCACACAACAGTGGCAAAGGACATCGTATAAAGTTATTTCTTGGCTTACTGTACCAGCATTGTCTTAACCTCCACCAGGAGTTCAAAGATAGGGTTATAATTCTGAACTAGCTGTTCCAAACCCCTTCCAAGAATCACTTAGAAGTGGCCAGTCACCTTCATCTCTATCCTCTTAAATCAAAAGTGATTCCTACGCGGGGTGCAGAAAAGATGGGCAGAGATGAGCCGTGTGACCTCCCAGTCTCGCTCTACGTCGGCTCTCCCTGGACATCCTCATCTTGGGGCTGTGAGCTGAGCTTTCTCCTTCACTTCTCTTGGCAGTAGTGCCCAATGTCAATATTTCCAGGAGGTGAATCTATAAATTTCTCTGTTTACCATCCTTTTCCTTGATGAGGGCTTTTGTGAATGGTAGCTCTAATCACTGATGCCTACCTTGTCTGCAGTGCCTCTCCCTTCTGTGAATGTCTACCACGACCCTCTCTCTCAGGTGACACTGACTTAGTCATGTAGTTACAGCCAATACCCAATAAAGAAGAACCTAGGCATCAACGCAAAATTTCTACGTGCAAGCTCAGACTTGTTTGCTCGTGATCTCTTTCATCTCATTCCATTTGCTCTTCTTCACCTCATTCCTGGATTCCTGCTCTACTTTTGAATCAATAACTGATTTGTTTGTTGGTTGTTCTGATTTTCACCCTAGAATTCTTTTTCAGACATATACTGTTAACTAACTTGCTGAATACCTCCAGTTCTTGTAGTTAAATAGTAATCACTTTGTTTAGGGCCCCACAAACCTACTCTGCTCTCCCTTCAACCCCATTACAGGACTCTTCAATTCTTTCGGGGATCATATTTCCAGGCAATTTTGGAGGTAAGTCAGTTACCCCAGCTGTATCACAGGAACATGCTTAGCCATTTCATAGTTTAAGATAAATTAACTGAACTCTGATATCCAAAGTAGACACCACTTCTATTATCTAAATACTCCACTTAGGGGATTCTGTGCACAGCGTCCTCCCTTGAGCTCCTCAGATACACTGAGCTCTTTCCAGACCGAGGGTACATGCTGTCTCTGCTGCAAGCACTTGCTCGTCACAAGACTGTTCCTCTGCATTCTTCAGGTCTCAGCCGAATTGTCATTTTCTCTAGGCTGTCTTCCCTTTCACCTTATCTAAACTAACTTTTCTCATCCCTTCCAAAACCAAACCCACTGCTGTCGAGTCAATTCTGACTCATAAGGACCCTACAGACAGAGTGGAACTGCTCCAGAGTTTCTGAGAAGCGCCTGTCGGATTTGAACTGTCAGCCTTTTAGTTAGCAGTCACAGCACTTAGCCACTACACCACCAGGGTCTCTTCCCTTACATTCATTTAATTTCCATCATAGTACCCTGTTTTCTTCCAAGCACTCATCATGATAAGATTAATGTGTTTGTTTAGTTAAGGCTACTATTTGTCTCCTTCTCTAGAATAAGAGCCCTGTGATTCAGGGACAATTTCTGTGTTTCTTATTGTTGAGTGCTTAAACAAATAGTACGTCACCTTGCATTTAAACCAAACATTTTTATTCAAATAAATAATAGCTTCAGTTATATTGAAAGGCTGATCGTGCCCAAATTCTCTATTTCCAGCCCAGAGTTCTCTGCTATACTCAACTGCCTCACTAATTTTATTAGGATGCTTGCCTCAGACAGCGTTTCAAAAGCTAAAATCATAGTCATCTTCCTCAGGATCTTCCCTTGGGCTATTCCTGTCTCAGTGAATAATACCACTATCTAAAAGCTTAAGAATCATCCTTGACTCCTTCCATCTCCCTCTCCACCACATTGGCTACATCCCATCTTTGTGTGGATTATAAGACGATTGCTCCCTATGGATGGACGTAGCCTTTTGGGCATCTAATTTGACAAGCAGGTTATACACTGGTGTGCAGAGAAGGCCTACCTCCTTTCATACGGACACAGCCCCACACTGCACACATAGTTTAGTAGCCAAAAATACAGACTATTGGCCTCTTCAAGAAAGATGAAGATTATAGTATTGGAAACCATAAAGATTATAGTATTGGAAACCCTTTGGGCAGTTCTACTCTGTCCCTTAGGGTCACCGTGCATCAGAAATACTTGACGGGAAGGGGCTATTCATCCCTTCAGTAAGATCCCTTGGACAGAGCACAAAATAAACACCAGTGCTGGTATACATCTCTCCTCAGAGCCAGTCAATCACTACGTCTGGGAATTTGACCTTCTGTGTATGTGTGTATATATATATATATTCACATCTTTCCATTTCCATTTCCATTTCCCAGTAGGAAACATCATGTGGAATACTGTGAAAGCCTTTTACTAATCTCATCTTTCCCTATCCAAGACTTTTCTTATGTGGTAGTCTGATCTTGACACTTTCCTGATTAAATCCTTCAAAGGCAATCCATCGATTCTAGGTTAAAATTCACACCCAGGAACACGGCTTCCTAGGTATTATGTAATCTGGCTTCAGATCACTTCTCCATTCTCATCTTTTACCACTTCTGTTCTTACACCAGCTGTACTGAGCTTCTTTCAGTTCCTCGAACATTCTCACTGAATGTTCTCACACTTGTTCTAGCGTGCCTGACAGTATCTGGCCGGAGCTCTAACCATCTTCTGGGTCCTAGCTACCGCAGCCACAGCTCCTTAGCCCAAGTTCAGATTGTATGGTTCTTCTGTGGGTAGTGTAATGTATCATGATTTAATGGAAATTTAAAAAACATCTATTTAGCATTTTTGACGTGTTATCCTGGTTACACCTGATTTCCATATTTAGACTGTGAGCTCCGTGAGATCAAACATTATGTCAGTACAGTAAAGGGTCAATACATATTTCATGAATGAATGAATACTCAAACTATACTATTCCAATAAATCTCCTAGTGAAATGTCTCACTTCTACTTAGATTACTTACACTATGGGTATGTTTACCTGCCTTTTTGAACACAGAAAGCCTACCTACTGGCATTGCCTGACCTTAGATCAGCCTCAAAATGGAGTTTTATCCATTTTCACAGTGAGAGGAAAAATAGGGTTTGCCTTGCTTTTGAAGTAACTTAATCCCTGTAGTTAGAAAAATTCAGATAGTTGATGCACCACCATGTTCACAGATGTACGCATGTAGGCTTCGAATGCAAATCCATTCCATTCTTTACTTTTATGTATGAAAATGTTGATTTTGACAGTTTGTAGTTTAAACTACCAAGTTAGTAAAGAATGTTACCTGAAAAGCAAGGTCTGGCTGAATCCTGAATTATCTCACTCCCCGGAAATGTCTTCCCTATCAGCCACTTTTGCTATGATTCTATCCAAAGCTTGAAACTGAGAGGATTTTCATAAACAGTCTAATTTTTTTTCTTAAGGTCACTTTAAATGTTCTCAAGAGTCAGTAGACAAGGCATTAACAAGATCTGAATTGTTTTTCACTAGCCAAAGTCATTCCTGTTTCTGCTGAGTCACTCTCCATGCTCTGCTCTGCTTTTTGCTCGGCTGAAATTTGTTTATCTATCTTACCAAAATAGAAACAGTCACTGTAGCCAGCTCCTTTGGAAAGGATGGAAACATTGTCTATCCCCTCCCACCTGCACAAGAGGATGTTCCTTCATGAGAACTGGCACCAGCAGTGAGTCCTGATCAAAACACAGGAAGCCCTGGTTTCTCAAGCTGATTTCGGTACCAGAGTTAAGTTCCAGCCACTCCAGAAGGTTCAGTACTTGCTGAGGGTGAAATATTGATTGTTTCTCCAAGTCTTATTTCGAGTTTTAATTGGAAACCCTTGTGGCATTAAGCGGTTAGGTGCTACGACTGTAGGGCAGTTCAGATCCACCAGGTGCTCCTTGGAAACTCTGAGGGGCAGTTCTAATCTAACCCATAGGTCTCTGTGAGTCAGAGTCAACTTGACAGCAGTGGGTTTGGCTTTTGCTTTTTTATATTTAATTAATAGACTCAGTTAATCAAATCTTTGAAAAGGTACCATTTCATCCTTTAGTCTTTCAGTAATCATTGAAATAATAAATCATTTTAACCTCTAACTTCAGAAATCCAAATTACCTCTCAAACAGTTGCACTGTTAATCCAGGAAATGTCTAACTAAATATATTAATCTTGTTAACATCTTCAGATCTTCAAAAATTATCCTGAAGCCTGAGAACCTAAAATTTTCAGATTGGTTCTAAGGTCCTGAAACACGACCAACTGAAGAACCACGGTTGTGAAACCGGAGGGTGAGCAGCTATTTGGACAAGCAGCAAGCCCAGCCAGGAGAACAAGTTGTAGAAAAGAAAAAAGTTCATGGTGAGGAAGAAATAAATGTGCAGATTCTAGTCTTGAGTTGTGATTATTGTAGGTCACTGACCCAGGGAGAGATGTCTGGGACAACCTCAAACCCAACTTGCTAGAACTGTTTGGCCAAGGAGGGCAAGTCATAAGCTTGGGCCCCTCTGCTTATGGCTCTAAGCAGAATAGTTTCCTTTCTGAACCGCTACAAATGCAGATCACTGAGTTTAATGTCTTATAATATCTAGTTACTTAACTGTCTTTTGTAAGGTACTTGAAGCTTGGATCTGTGTCTTATAATAACACCACCAGGAGACTGTGTCTGGCATAGAGTAATACACATAAAAAAATTCATTAAATGAAGAAATGAGTTTTTATAATACTTGTAAAGGTCAATGTAACAAATTGCAGGGAAAAATACAGCTTTGAGTTGTTTAGTCTGTATACTATCTATTTAGATAATAGCAATCAGTGTTACTTTGCAGCCTTTCAAATGACAAATTTAAGGAAAATGCTTATTCTGCAACAGAAAATATAAGACAATGTCTTCTTATTTGGAGTGTATTGCTGTTTGAATGCAACAATACTCAGCATTTTAAATCACTCAGTTTGGTGTTAATTGCGCTTTCTCATCCTTGCTAATCTTTATTTTTTCACTGGTACAGTCATGCTCCATATTTACAGCACTGGCTCTCAGCTCAGCAAAATGTGATGCTTTTCCTGTTTAACAATCTTCCGTTCTACAGTCTCCCGCATAACCACCATCACGTTCACTAAATCTGATTTGCACCCTCACTGTTCAACAAAACACTTAATACTAGTAAATGCTCATTGGCTCTTATTACTTCTAGAACATGACAAGAAATGTTGGATTATTTAATTTTATAACAAAATTTTACAGGTTACAAAAATCTTTGAAGATTAGAAAAAAATATATAAATTGCCCATAGTCAGACAGTTAGTAAGAGGTAAAGTCAAGATGCAGACCCAAGACTAGTGCATTCAGAGCCTTAACTGTTAATATTTATGGTGTGATTCCTAACTTTCATGATGCAGTGGTTTAGGAATCGGGAGTAGGGCAAAAACCTGATAAAAGGCAGCCCAAGGAAACCCTGGTGGCATAGTGGCCAAGTGCTATGGCTGCTAATGAAAAGGTCAGCAGTTCAAATCTACCAGGCACTCCGTGGTAACACTGTGGGGCGGTTCTTCTATGTCCCATAAGGTCACAATAAGTTGGAATTGACTCAGTGGCAACAAGTTTGAGTTTTTTTATTTTAATTAAAAACTAAACAAATAATTTTAATTAAAGTACTGTTACAAGGCTTTGCACAAGCAAAACAGAGAGACTCACTCTGCGTGACAACTAACACAGAGCTCTACAAGTGGATAAAGAGATAGCTTTGCTAAGAATAAGAAGTATTCCTGTGCAAAGGCAAGTTGTTTGGTGAGCCTAACAAGCAGGAGTCATAGGGAGGAGAAAAAAGCAAAGATGGAAATTTGAATGAAAGACCAACTTAAAATTTTTGACTTTGTATTACAGGTTTTAGGGAATCATCAGAGAATTTTAAGCAGAGGAAAACAAATGATCAAGGGACTTCAGGGAAGTAAAATAAATGGGCTTCTTATTAATCCATGATTTAAGAGACAAAGTCCTACGATAAAGGGACAAGTAGAATAAAGAGTCACAGGAAAATTAAAAAATTTTGAGACTGTTTGAGTGGAGAAAAGGAAACTAAAAACAGATAAAAGACTGCTTAGAAGTATTAAATGTCCAATGAAAGTAAGAATCACTACAAATTCCTCAATTTTCCCAACAAAACTAAGGGTTGGCAATGTCCTTGTATACTGCGACCCTTTCTGGTAAAAGAATATTTAAGACAGGAAGCCAGGTTGGTCAGATCAGGAGGTTCTACTCTGTGAAATCAGCTGTGATCAACATACTGTAGAAGCTTTAAAATTAGACACAGTTCTTAAGTTCTGAGACAAAGTAAACTCCTCCGTCTTCCACCATCCATCTACTATTCTTCTTCCCTGAGGACGTTTATCCTTCACTTTCCTTTTCTTGCTCCTCACATATTTTTCTTCACCTCTAACCAACTTGTGCTTATTTGTAAAAATCACAGCTGAAACATTCATATGTGCCGTTGGGGTTTTTGAAGGCCAACATCTCACGATTGGAGAATACCTCATTTTTATTTGGCGCTGCCTTGGGTCAATGTACTTGATTATCCAACCAGTCACAAGTCTCAGCAACCAATCTTCAGAAATGCAAAGCAAAGAATTCTGGCACAGAAGTGCTGACAAAGTAGAAGAAGCACTTCATGAGTTTCTCTGTTGCTAATCAGAACTTGCAGTTCTGAAAAATTTTTTAGAATTGAAAGTCCACATCCTACCACACTTGTCTCTATACTTATAAAATAAAAAATCATTTTAAATCAGCTTGCATTTGTAAACGAAATAGGAAATTAGTTATTTTATACACCTAAGTAGCACCCCTTCCACTCAGATAACTTTTAAACTTATAATTTCTTACTCATCCTATCTTTTCTTTAACTGAAAATCTGTCATAACTCAAATATGGACAAATTGTAATTTTATGTTTTGCAGCTCTTCAAAGAAGCAAATGAAAAGAGGAAGCACAATCTTAAGAGTAATTTATACCTTAAAGCATAAATCATATTGAAGTTTAGGGAGACTGTGGGCCTATGGAAATCCTGGTGGCAGAGTGGTTAAGTGCTACGTTTGCTAACCAAAAGGTCAACAGTTCAAATCTGCCAGGCCTGTGAGGAATCCTGGTGACTCAGTGGTTAAAAGTTCAGGTGGCTAATCAAAAGACAGACAATTTGAATCCAACAGCAGCTCCTTGGAAACTCTATGGGGCAGTTTTACTCTGTCCTGTCTGTCAGGTTTTTGTCTTGTTTCGTATGGGCCACCAGGAGGAGCCCTGGTGGCACAGTGGTTAAGCACCAGAGCTGTAACCAAAACGTCAGCAGATTCAAGCCCACTGGCTGCTCTGCAAGGGGAAAGAGATACAGCAGTTCTACACGGTCTTATAGGGTGGCTGAGAGTCAGAATCACTCCATGGCAATGTTTCCTTTTTTCTTAAATGGGCTTCTGGAAGCATTTCAGTGGTGAGGTAGAATCAATGCCCCTTGGCCTAACTCACTGGGCTGACGATCATTCTTACACATTCCTTACTCTAGTAGGGTGCATTTTAACCTAAATCTAGGTCCTAGCTCTCTATTTGTCCTCCCATTTAAATATTTCACTAATTCAAGTAGTTCACTAATTCTAGCCAGTCTTGGTCACAATTACTTACTTCACATTTTATTATATTTTCGTGCTTATTTTCTTTTTATGGTCTAATGTACAAGTTAATTGCATTCCTCTTAAATTCTTGAAAATAAAAATTCATTTCACCTGTGTCAGAGTAGTATAAAGCTTTTCTTTTTTTTTTAATTCCTATCAGACAGATGAGTTAAAATGAAGAAAAACCTCCCCAGGGCAGTATTTTCGTAGCTCAAGAGGAGAATGTCTGTTTTTCTAGATCTATGAAACTACATTGGCTTTAAAAAAAGACACCAACAACAATTTCCTTATTTGTACTTTGCATTAATTATGACTGGTAGCTGTTAACTTTTACATTGACGTGTGTCGTTGTTTAATGGAAATTTCCGACGTGTTTACTTCGTTTGAAATGACCTTAATTTTCCCCTCTATTTCAGAGTAATTCCCTAACAATGATCTCACTAGTTTATAATTCATGGCATCTGCACTAATCTCACTGATCTTTCTATAGAAAGATCTGATGTGTATAGTTCTCTCATTCAAGCTACCAACTTACACTGAGTTCCTCTGACGTCTGCTGTGCTAGTAGATGCAGCAGATGACCCAGAAACTTACTCTGTTTACGTGCTGAGAAGAATCTAATTAGAAAAATAGCTTCCACATGTAGCAAGATAACTTTATAATACAAATTTAGAGTACAGAGTCAGGAGGCGTGCACCTACTGAAGCGTAGTGGAGGCTGTTTACAGGACCGTTTTGCAGGGAATTGACACCTGAGCTGAGATCTAAAGGAAAAGACACTCACATGTGGAAGGGATGCTGTGAGTGAAGAAAAGGCCTTCCAGCTTGGGTTGGACAACGTCTGGGAAGAGTTGCAGAGTCAACAGAGGTAAATTGCTGTTATTGTTAGGGCCCACTAAGTTGGGTCAACTCATAGTGACCCTATGTACAACAGAACAAAACACTGCCCATGGCTGCAGCCACTGTGTTAAGCTGTCTCGTTGAAGTGCTTCATCTTTTTCTCAGATCCTATACTTTACCAGGCATGATACCCTTCTCCAAGGTTGGATTCCTCCCAATAACATGTTCAAAGCACATCAGACATAGTCTTGCCATCTTGCTTCGAGGAAACATTCTGGTTGTACTTCTTCTAAGACAGAGTTGTTCTTTCTTTTGTCAGTCTGTAGTCAATATTCTTCACCAACACCATAATTCAAAGGTGGCAATTCTTCTCTGGTCTTCCTTATCCATTGTTCAACTTTCATATGCTTATGAGGAAATTGAAAACATCGCGACTTGAGTCACGCACACCTTTGTTTTCAAGTGACATTTTTGTTTTTAACTCTTTAAAGAGGTCTTTTGCAGCAGATTTGCCCAATGCAGTATGTCATTTGATTTCTTGGCTGCTGCTTCTATGTAGGAAACACTGGTGGCATAGCGGTTAAGTGCCATGTCTGCTAACCAAAAAGTCAGCAGTTCAAATCCACCGGCTACCACTTGGAAGTGCTATCAGGTAATTCTGTTCTGACCTATAAGGTCACTGTGAGTCCAAATCCACTTGAAAACAGTGGCTTTTGACTTCTATGGGTGGGTGTTGATTGTGTAACCAAGTAAAACAAAATCCTTGGCAACTTCAATCTTTTCTTTGTTTATCATGATACTGCCTATTGGAGCAGTTGTGAAGATTTTTGTTCTTGAGGTATAATCCATAGTGAAGACGATGGTCTTTGATCTTCAGTAACTGTTACAAGTCCTTTTCACATTTAGCAAACAAGGTTGTATCATCTTCCTAATGCAGGTTGTTAATTAGTCTTCCTCCAATCCTGATGTCCCATTCTTCTTCAAATAGTCCAGCTTCTCAGACTATTTGTTTAGTGAGCCTACAGGACAGAGTAGAACTGCTCCATAGTGTTTCCAATGAGTGACTGGCAGCTTCAAATTGCCAACCTTTTGGTTAGCAGCCATAAGCTTAACCACTGCTCCACCAGGGTTTCCATAGATGAAAAAGCTACAGTGAAAGGATACAACCTGGATGCACACTTTCCTGACTTTAAACTATGCAGAATCCCCTCGTTGTGTTCAAAAACTGCCTCTTGACATGTGTAGTTTCCTCGTTAGCACAATTAAAGACCCCTATTCTTTGTAATGGGAAACCCTGGTGGTGTAGTGGGTTAAGTCCCACCACTGCTAACCACAAGGTCGGCAGTTCAAATCCACCAGGCGCTCCTTGAATACTTTGGGGGTCAGTTCTATCCTGGCCCCTAGGGTCGCCATGAGTCGGATCCGACTCGACGGCACTTGGCTTATTCTTTGTAATGTTATCCATAATTACTTATGGCTCACACAGTTAAATGCAATAAATAAATAAACATCTTTCTGGCATTCTCTGCTTTCAGCCAAGATTCATCTGACATCAGCAGTGATATCCCTGATTGCACGTCCTCCTCTGACTCAGCTTGAATTTCTGGCAGTTCCCTGTTGATGTACTGCTAGGGACACTTTTGAATACTCTTTAGCAAAATTTTACTTGTATGTGATATTAATGATATTATTTTATATTTTCTGCATCCTTCTGGATCATCTTTCACTGGAACGGGCATAAATATAGATCTCTTCCATTTAGTTGGCCAAGTAACTGTCTTTCAAATTTCTTGGCATAGATGAGTGAACATTTCCAATACTACATCTGTTTGTTGAAAGAACTCAATTGGTGTGCTGTTGATTCCTGGAGCCTTTGTTTCTCAACAATGCCTTTTTCATGCATCTTGGATCTCCTCCTTCAATACCATAGGCTTCTGATCATATGCTAACTTACCTACTGAAATGGTTACATGTGCATTTCTTCCATCTTCTTATGATGTTTTCTGCGTCATTCCATAGTTTCCCCCTAGAATCCTTCAATATGGCCACTTAAGGCTTGCATGTTTTCTTCAGTGCATTCAGCTTCAGAAATGCAGAGGGTGTTCTTCCTTCTGATTTACTAACTCCAAGCGTTTGTACATGTCATTATAATACTTTGCCATGAGCCACCCTTGCAAATCTTCCATTCAGCTCTTCTGCTTTACCATTTCTTCCTTTCACTGTAGCTACTCAACATTCAAGAGCAAATTTCAGAGCCTCCCTTGACAACCATTTTGGTTTTTTCTGTCTTTTTGAAGACTTCTTGCTTTTTTTATGCATGATGTCTTTGAAGTCATTCCACAACTTGTCTTGGTCTTTGGTCATTAGTTTTTATCATGATTTGACACATTAAGAACTAGATTATTGGGGACAGAAAAGAAGGAGAGGAGATTGTTCTTCATGACTTGATAGTTATATGAAGATTGGGCTTTCATCTTAAATTCGCATTGCTTAAACATAGAAAAAAGTTTATATCTGAGAGTATGAAGTTGCAGCCCTCTGTTCTTGAGTGTAAGATAAAAACTATTCTCTTAACAGCTCCGTAATGTTGGGAAAGAAAGTGGTCAGAAGAGAAATGTTGAACTATGAGGTCTTTCTGTGGAGGATTATTACATACAGCAGAAGAAATGTAGGTACAGTGATGGTGTAGGTTGAGCTGGAAGGCTCAGGAGTTCAGGACTATGCGTTCTTTCTTACATATCTCCAGAATAGAGTCATTCTGGGGGGCTGTCCCAGAAATGATACCTAGAAATGATAGGAAGTCATAGGAAAGACTAGCTCCTTCCTGATTATTCTAACCCAACAGAACAAATAGAAAGCACATCTCCCAGACACACTGGAAGTTGAACTGCCAGAGGAAAATGTGACATCTCAAATCAGCATAGACTAGCTCTCAAATACTTTGCACGATTTGTAAATTAAAGTAGCAGTCAAGCAGATGGAGGAAAACAAAACAAAACATAAGCATGGGCAGAAGATAAGAGCCTAATAAAAATTATTCTTTTCAAAGCATGCCAAGAATCCAGATTTCGAGGTTAGCTCTGTCAGTTTCTTAAGGCTCTGAGTTCTCTTGAATAAACGTGATGAAAAGAGTAATTTACAATTAGTACTTAGACAGTTGTTTATACAGTACTTAAAGTTGCTTAAAAGCAGTTCTTTTAATCTTAGGTATTTGGCTATGCTAGTAACTTATAAAGAAGATGACTTACTTTGAAAATACACACAGCAGTCTTGTCAATAACAGTAAAGTTTGAAGTTCATGGACTCCAAACCAATGAGGCTTTGAAGAATGTTTTATAGTATTTGTGCATTCTACTAATTTAACATTGATGCTAAATTTAAAAGCATGATCCTAACACCTTTAATATGAGGCTTCATCAATATTAAGAATTTTTTCTTTCTTACACATTAAATAATTGCATACATGGCCTCATTTTAAAACAAAATCAAAGCTTAATATAGACTATAAAATATGAAAATCCCTCCCTAGCCATTGGCAGGGCAACGCGTGTTACAAAACAGAGGAGAGTCAGTTTTCTGGTTGGAAGCATCTAAGGCTCTGATAGTTTGAGAGAGAGAGAGAGCCTCTGTAGATCTTGGAATCCCTACTCTAGCTAGGGGTCAAGTTGGGAATAACATAAGTCTCTTAAAATCTACAAATATAAAAACCTAGATATTCTGAATCAAAAGTTCTGGGTTGTTGGTAGCTCCAAAACCATTTCTCTCAAATTAAGATTAATATGCTGATAAATATTTGATTTTATAAAATTATTGTTAACTCTACTTCATAAGTAAGAGCTTTTGGGTTCTTTGATTCTTTCAGTTCTTAAAGCTAGTATTAAATGAATATTATCTATGTATTATGTAAATATGGTCACCATTTTACAGGTGAGAAACATGAGGCCAGTTGCTATTGGCAACATTTGAATCAATTCTGACTCAGGCAACTCCATGTGTTACACAGTAGAACTGCCTCAGAGGGTTCTCAAGGCTGTGACCTTTCAGAAGCAGATTGCCAAAGCTGTCTTCTGAGGTGCTTCTGGGTGAATTTGAAGTACCAACAATCTTCCAGCTAGTAGTTTTGCACTTAATTCTTTGCATTGCCCTCTCACCCCACTGCTGTCAAGTTGGGTGCAACTAATAGCGACCCTAGAGGTCAGAGTAGAACTGCCCCATGGTGTTTCCAAGGAGCACCTGGCGGATTTGAACTGCCAACATTTTATGGTTAGCAGATGTGGCACTTAGCCCACTACGCCACCAGGGTTTCCTTGCATCACCCAGGGACTCTTAATTTAAATGTTATGTTAAAATTATTTTTTATTTGCTCGGATGATGCCAAAAAGGTAAGAAATTTCCTGTGCACTACACAGCATATAAGTGACAATCTGTAATAGAATTCAAACATCTCCAATGAATAACTAAACCAACAGCAACCATATAGCTGACTTTTTTTTTTAATTCTACATCTATTTCACAGTTTATCTGGACTATCAGCAATTTGAGTTCTCTAAAATCAAACACCCAAACTATGACAAAAATTCAAACTCAAATATATTTACAAAAACTGAACCAATGCCATGCTGAGTATCAGGTTTCTTTAAAAAAATGATTTGCTATTTATATATTTATTTATTTTAATGAACACTTCGGCACCTGGCTTGGCTTTATGGATTAAGGATAGCACTTCTAGCGTTCGAGAGTCTTGTGGACAAGTTCACACTGATGTTGTCTACATACTTTGTAAAAAGGAGCACTGGTGGAACAGTGATGAAGAGCTTATCTTCTTATACAACAGTTGGTTTTTCAAAGCCACCAGCCACTCCAAGAGGGAAGATATGATAATCTGTTTCCATAAAGATTCCAATTATCTATGCCATTGAATCTATTGTAACTCACAGTGACCCTATAGGACAGAGCAAAACTGCCTCACGGAGTTTCTAGGAGTGTAATCTTTACAGAAGCAGACTGCTGCATCTCCCCGCTACCGAATAGCTAGTGAGTTCCGACTGCCAACATTTTGGTTAGCAGCTGAGTGATCACCACTGTACCACCACGGCTGCTTTCCATAAAGATTACAGCTTTGGAAACTCTTCTCTGTACTATCAGGGCGCTGCAAGTTGGAGTAGACTCAAGAGCAGTTAAAAACCATTGCACCATTGAGTCAGCTCCAACTTGTATGTACTAGGTAGATTTTATAAACTTAAGTCATTTCCCTTCCAGTGTTTGTCATTTCCGAACTACTAATTTCAATGAAGCCGAGACTGCATAGTGAAAAGAAGATTTAAAGAAATTTGAGTCATGGTATCCCACATTTTGATTAACTACCTAGGTGACTTTAGACATTTAACTGTCCATTCTGGGCCTCTTATTTCTCATGTGTAGAAAAAAAGAGCTTGACTACCTCTTCTCTAAACTTCCTTTCAGTTTTCAATACTCTATCATTCTCATTGTATTAAATTAGAAAAGTGTATCAAAGCATTAGAACAAAGAAAAACAGCAGTATCTGGTTTCCTTTCTGTGCCTTCAACTTTAAGGCTTAGAACATTATTTTAATATGCAAGAGCTATAACACAACAGTTTCACTCCATTAGTGATGCACAGTAGATTACAGAAACAATCTCTCTTACCTAAGTTCTTAAACTTGATTGCATAGTGGAAATATCTGGTAGTTTTAAAAATATCAATGCCTAAGTGTCTTCCCAAGAACAGACAACCACTATGCTGACCCATAGTTCTCAAGTCTGACTGAATATAAGAATCACCTTATTTTTCAAATTCTGTCAATGCCTACCTACCAAACCCACTGCTATGGAGTCTATTCTGCCACTATTTTCTCCTGCAGGGCAGTTGGTAGGTTGGAGTTATAAACCTTTTGGTTGTCAGTTGAGCACTTTAACTACTATGCCAACAAGGCTACTTAAATTCTAAATTCTGGTTTAATTGGCCCATGGGAGCTGAAGAGGGGTAGACTTGCAGCTGGAGTTGAGAACTACTCACCTAATCCCTACCTCACAGATTCTTTTTGTCAGTCATCCTGACTTCCTACTCACTCTTGCACTGCCCAATCATCAAATGAAAAATTCTTGGACCTTATTGCAAGGTACACTTCCACCTCAATTATATCCACATGGTGTCCTAACTTGCTGATTTTTCTGTAGAACCATAACCTCTTGTCATGTCAGCTAATGATGCTGATGTGACCTCACCTTCCATCTTGTGGTCTTTGAAGTGGTTCTTTCAGGTTGCAGTCCCACCTCTTCCTATCAGTGTCTGTCTGCTTTGTTCACTGAATCCCCCAGTACTTTGAATGCCTTATTCCGCTGTTAAAAACTCCCCCTGTAGCCTAGATTATCCCAGACAAATGTCTCCTATTATCTCAACCAATAACTATTAAAGGCAATCTGAAAGAGATACACAACTAAAAACAATCTGCCAATTACTTCAAATAAGGTGCTTAAGTGAACCATCAATTAACCAAATACCAGGCATATGTAACAAGGGAATTGAGAAACACGCAAAGACAATAGAATGATTTCCAAAAGTGCTGTGATTCCTTCTTCCATGGAACATTAACTACATGGAACATCTGCTATCTGCCTTAAGAAACACAAGAATCAATCTAAAAAAGACACAAAGATGACAATTTTATGTGGTAATGTATTAACAAAAAAACAGAATTTTAGAAAAATGAAGGCTGAGGATGAATCATTTTTTTTGCACTAACACGTGGAACATAGAAGAGTATATTTACGAACACGGAACTAGAAGAGTATACATACGAGCACGGAACATAGAAGTTGGAAGACAAATGTTCTATAAAAATGAAAGGTAAGTCTGCATGGAAATTATGGACCTTAAAATTTTAAGGAGTTTATGCAGAATAAAAATAAACAAGTTCGTTAAAGACTTAGGTAAATTTGATGAATGAGATATAATAGATTTTATAGAAAGTAAGGAAAAACACCTAATATTTGGGGATAAATTTACAAAATTTCACAGCACTTTTCTGTGTATTCGTATCTAAGCTTTGCAAAAAATCAAAAGCTAGAGCTGTTTAGAAAACATTTTGAACATCATCTGCTTCTGCAAAAGCTCCTTTAAGAAGCTGTCTGAAACATAATACTGTGCTGGCTTTGTCCTAATAGCATTTATGTCCTGTGACCAGAGTTGAATTTATCTTTATGGAGTCCTTGGGTGGCACAAATAATGCAGCAGTTCAAACCCACCCGGAGGCACCTTAGACCTGGCTACCTGCTTCTGAAAGATCACAGCCTTCAAAATCATGTGGAGCACAATTCTACAGGAGATTCCTGGGAGTCAGGATTGACTTGACAGCCACGAACAACAATGACCACACTTGAGGCATCAGGGCCACTCTCCAAAGCCCTGAGAGGAGTTCTGGCAATGTATTCCCATGGTCACGTGTTTTTGTCATTTAGGAAAAGTAAATTGTTACAGTTTATTGTGATTTCCTTTACTACTCCATACATACGTACTTTTGTACATAGACTATAACAATAATTTTGGATTCATCTTCTTAAAGATAGAATACGGATTCCCTTCCAGCTGTAATCCATGATCACCAAGTCAGTGTCCTGCTAACCACCGCAGGACCATGAGTGTCACTTCTCTTTGTCTTGGGTACTTCTCCGTCAACACCGAACCTCTGGATTTGGGGGTCCTTTACACTCTCTTTGGCTATGTTCCTATTGCTGGTAATCTGCGTTTCACAGCAAACATCTTCCTAAAGGAGACACAAGATATCAGAGAAAGCTTTTAGGTATTTCCTTACTCTATAACTGATCCTTCTCTATGCGATTTCTCATTTTCCTCCACATTGGAGGCTTGGAGAACCTCGACTTTCTCTCGCGCACCCACAGTTCCCTCCTGCTGATGGGTAGATCTGCCTTCCCGGCCGCTTTCCCAGCTTTGTCCTTGCATTTCAGTCCCCCTCCGTTCACCCTCTTTCAGCCCCTTTCCTTATTCTTTTGCGCACACTCAGCACTTCTTAAGGCTCATTTAGTGGTTTTGACGTCTTCTAAGTTTCCATTCCTTTAACCAAAAGAAAAACAGACAGGAAGTACTAAAAATGCTGTCTTGGCACAAGTGCCTCAGGGGGGAAGGGAGAGAGGGAAGAAAGAGGATTTATGGTTATTGTTCTGTTGCCAACCTTGAGAGCAGCCAGGGATTTCCCCCACTTTCAGAGAAGTTGCCAACATAGACACTGGAAAATGTAAACAAAGAAAAAGGAAAAAACAAACAGCAGCATAGTTTTTCTTCCACAAAATATGGTTTTAGTGCACCTGGAGTGCTAAAGTCAACCTCAACTAAGCTTTCAGAAAGAGTACTTTGAGAATGTGTGTCATCTAAGGTCTCCATCGACGCACATGAACACAGCCATAGAATCAAAATCAGAAGTGGTATTCAGGACTGGTTTCATGAAACAAAAATTCAGCTACATTCATGCTAAACTACCTAACCAGCACAAGAAAGGGGAAGTCTACACAAATACTTCAATAATGCAGGTTTAAACTGAAAGAACTTCAATATTTAGAAATTTATCAAGAAGACGTAATTAAGTAGACGATCTCAGTCCCCCAATATTTTAGTTATCATAATTTTTCTGGATTAGTAAATACTAAGTGATAACTCTAGAAAATGTTTAAAATACTTTATAATGTTGTATTTTCTTAATTTCCCTTCCGGAATAGCCTCTAACAGTTTAACTCAGATTTAATAAGGGTTTAGATAAAGAAGCATTAAAACAAGAATCCTGAGCATAATCAGCTTTGTAGCTGAATAGAAACACACAGACACTGCCAAAAAAAAAAGAGGACCAGATTTGAACTTTGCTTTAGTTTTCAGTGTTGGAATTTGCAGGGCTTTTGTTGTTGTTAGGTGCCATCGAGTCAGTTCCAACTCATAGTGACCTGATGTATCACAGAACAAAATACTAGCCAGTCCTCCACTATCCTCACAAATCTTTGCTATGCTTGAGCCCATTGTTGCAGCCACTGTGTCAATCTATCTTGCTGAAGGTCTTCTTTTTCAATGACTCTTCACTTTACCGAGCATGAAGTCCTTCACCAGGGAACCTGTGTCTTCTGCTAACAAGCCTAAAGTACGTGAGGTAGACTCACCATCCTTGCTTCCAAGGAACATTCTGGCCGTACTTCTTCCAAAACAAATCTGTTTCTTCTTCTGGTGTTTTGTGGTATGTTCAATATTCTTTGCCAACACCATAATTCAAAAGCATCAATTTTTCTTCAGTCTTCCTTATTCATTATCTAGCCATAGAATCAAAATCAGTCTTCCTTATTCATTATCTAGCTTTAGCATGCATATGAAACAGTTGAAAATACCACATCTTGGCTCATGTGCAACTTAGTCCTCAAAACGACATCTTTGCTTTTTGACACTTTAAAGAAACCTTCTGCAGCAGATTTGCCCAATGAAATACATTTGATTTCTTGAGTACTCCCTCCACGGACATTGATTGTGGATCCCAGTAGAATGCAATCCTTCACAACTTCAGACTTCTCTCCACTTATTGTAATGTTGATTATTGGTCCAGTTATGATGAGAATTTTTGTTTTCTTTACTTCTTGTGTAATCCATACTGAAGACTGTAGTCTTGGATCTTCATCAGTAAATGTTTCAAGTCCTCTTCACTTTCTGCAAGCAAAGTTATGCGATCTGCATTTAGTCCAGCTTCTAGGATTATTTACTCAACATAGAGACTGGATAAGTATAGTGTAACGGTACAACCCTGACACACATCTTCGCCAACTTTAAACCATGCAGTATCACCTTGTTCTATTCAAATGACGACCTCTTGGTCTGTCTACAGTTGTCTCACAAGCATAATTAAATGTTCTGGAATTCCCATTCTTGAAACATTATCCGTAGGTTCTTATGATCCGCACAGTCAAACGCCTTTGCGTCATCAAATAACACAATTAACATCTTTCTAGTAGTGGCTACTTTCAGCCAAGATACATTCTTTTATCCCTCTTTCCATGTCCTCCTCGGAATCCAGCTTGATTTTCTGAAGGCAGTTTCCGGCTGACGTACTTCTGCAACTACTTTTAAATCAGCGTCAGCAAAATTTTACTTTTGTATACATTAGTGCTAGATATTTTTCTCAACCTACCAATAAATAAATAACACAATGTTCATGATAGCCCAAGAGACACAACTTCTCCCTAAGTATTCTTAGTGCAATGAAACATCAATGTGCTAAAATTAAATGTTGTCACTAATTCAGAAACAAATTCTACTAAATTCCTGGTAAAAGAGATTTAGTAAATGAAAGAAATTATGAGTAAGTGGCCCAAAATATTTTTTTTGCGTCTGTCATTTGCTAAATCCTCAGTACTAGTTTGAGCACCAGTGTGCTAGAATCTCTCTCCTGTGACTTTCTGACAGTTCTATTATTTTTCATATAAAAAAAAATTTTAAATGTAGTTAAATTCACACTTCAATTTTCCTCTGGCCTTCATCAGCACCCTGGCCACTCACTCACTTTGAATACTGCAGTGCTACATACTCACTGAAAATACTGAATCAGAATGATATTCATGCAACCTCGTGTTTAGGATTACCTGGAGAGAAAAGCCTGATGATGGTGATTAGGTAGATAATAACTACTGTGAGTTTTAGTCCACTACTAACACCGGCTACAAAAATTTAATAGACTACAAGACTACATTGCTTCTGGCGTGAAGAAACAACTGACTAAGCAAAAATTCATGCCAGAGTCCTTGCAATATCACAGTAGTGTTTACAGCATTTTAAAACATCTATAAGAGATAGCCGAGATATATAAGTTGATGACAATACCAAACATGACAAAGCTTGGTTTCCCTGAGAGGGTTGAGTTTGTTCCTTGAGTTTGTCACAATGGAAATGAACTTCTATGCAGTACAGCTACCAATGCTATGTAGGGTATTTGTGGACTGAAAAGACATTATAGCCCAAACAATCTAGAACACCCAGTAGAACCACACAAAGAGGCTGGGTAGATCTACCTCCCTCCCAACAATACCGCAGCAATACTCTTCCAAGTCTTGGAGTGACATCCCAGCACACTTGCACTCAAATGCGGAAATATTTGTTCTAAAGGATGAAAAACCAGTTGTGTATATGCTCCATTTTTGTCCACTGTACCATGCAGAACTTCTGTCTCTGTGGCTCATGCTCTGGGTGTATAATTGGGTTTCATAAATACACAAAAAAGAAAGAAAGAAAAGTGAATAATTTGAGATAGACACAGTATAACTAGGTTTAGCTTTTAAAAGTAAGACTCTTTAAGGATACTTGAATTGAAGGAATTGCCCAGAGGTCCTAGAGGATGCTGTATTTATTGTGCATCCAAAAGAAGGTATAATTGATTAACTGATTAATTTGTTCAGCAGATATTTATTCACAATCTTTTGTGCCAGGCATTGTGTTAGGCTCCTGTGATTCAGTGATTAACAGGACAGATGTGGACACTGATCTCATTGAGTTTATATTCTAGTGAGGAAAGCAATATAAAGAGGTAGAGAGAAAGAGAAAATGAGGCACACAGACAGAAATAACAATGTACTTATGATTGTGATTAGTGCTAAAACGAAAAGAATTTGAAGAAACTGATGAATTACAGAAAGGCTCTGGAATACAAGTGGCACAGCATGTGTCTAGAAAAGTGAGAGTCAGACTATGCAGGCTTTGTGGACTGAGTATTTGTGGCAGATTATGCAGGGTTTCTGTTTTATCTTAAGAAAAATGGGAACTATATTAAAGTTTAAAGTGAGGATGTGCCGTTGCTAAAATTTCATCTTTAAAAGACCACTCTAGTGTAAGCACATGCTAGATCCTGGGATGCAGATGAATTAGATGATGTGCCCTCTTGCCAAGAAGGTATGATTTAGTGGGAGAGACAGACTAAAACACCAATTTACAAAAATGTGGTAAATTTCAAGACAGAAATCTGCATGATGTGCTGTCGGATTGAGAAAGGACTGGAGGAGATTGAGAAAAGAAAATGATGTCAGCGGTGAGTGACAGTAAAAGTTCTGTTGGGAGACTGCTGCGTAGTTCAGGCAAGAGCCAGTGGTGACGGAGCCACAAGGTGGCATTGACAGGGGCTTAAAAAAGGGACAAGCATCAAGGATAATGTTAGCATTTCTGTCCTGAGCCACTGGGAGACTGGGAGATGAGGAAATTGAGAATACCAGAAAATGAGTAGGTTTGAGGGAGAAAAAAACATGTTTGTATTCAGACATGTTAAAACTGAGATGCATAAGAGGCATCCAAGAGTAGACGGCAAGTGTCTTAGTTAGCATTAGCTAACTGTTACAACAAAACTGTTATAACGAAACGATGGGAGGATGGCTTTAACAAAGAGAAATTTATTCTCTCTCAGTCTAGGAGGCTAAAAGTCCAAATTCAGGGTGCCAGCTCCAGGGGATGGTGTTTTTCTCTGTTGCCTCTGGGGGAAGGTCCTTGTCATCAATCTTCACCACAGTTAGAAACATCTCAGTGCAGGAACCTTGGGTTCAAAACAGGTGCTCCCCTCCTGGTTCTTCATTCTTGGTGATAAGAGGTCCCTTGTCTCTCTTCTGGCTTCAGTCTTTTTGTTAAAAGAAAAAAAAAATGACACAAGATAGAACCTAATCTTTTAGATTGAGTCCTGTCTCATTAACATAACTACCTCTAATTCTACTTCATTAACATCATACAGATAGTATTTATCACACACAGGAAAAATCACATCAGATGACAAAAAGTGTATAATCACACAATTCTGGAAATTATAGCCTAATTAACACACATTTTGGGAGGCACATGCAATCCATAACAGTAAGTAAATACATTTATGATTTTGGAGCTCAGAAGGGAGTTTTGAGCTAGGAAAACAAATCTTGTAGCCATTGGTGTATACATAGTATTTTTTATAAGCCACAGAAGTAGATAAAACCTCATTGGAAAAGAATGTGGGGTGAGAACAAGAAAAAAGTCCAAGATAATCCTTGAACTCCAATTGCTAAGTAGAGAAAGAGATAGTGTACACAGGAGAATAAGAAGGATTGGCTAGATGGAGCAGAAAGAACACTAGGTTCTGTGTTACTATAGTTTATGTGTTACAGAAGCCATGAGAAGAGAGAATTTCAAACGGAGAAAGTGATTACCCAACAAGGTCAAGTCAGGGGAAGACTGAGGGTGTGTGCCAGGTTTTGCAACACTGCCACCACTGAAATCTTGGCCAGCACAGTCTCAGTGGCATGGTGGATTGGAGAGAGCTTAGCTGTGAACAGAGAGTGAGGACAGTGGGAAAGAGCACGTGGACGACCAAATAGGAACATGCCTGAGTCTTCTGATTTTAACTTAGGTTGTGAAGACTACATTTCTTCATTTGGAAAATAATAGTGTGAATATAATCATATTCAAAAAATAGCTTGAGAAATAAAGGATAAAGCCCTGTATTTAGCATAATTCTTGTCTGTTTGAACCTAGACGTATGCAGCACGTGCTAGATCCTGGGCCACAAAGATGAACGAGACAAAGTGCTTTCCTGCCAAGAACTTATGGTTTATTGAGACAGTCAGAACAAAACATACAAATTTAAGAAAAATGTAAATTTCCAGATTAAATATACTCTGTGTGCTGTGGAAGCAGGGAAGAGTAGTTACCAAAACCAGGAAGTCGGAGCAATTTTGGGGAGAAGAAGACACATCACCTAAGCTGAAGAAATTAATGGAAATTATTAGCCAGGTAAGAGAGGAAATAAAATACACCACACAGGAAAGTTAAGAACTTATGCACCAGCCCGGAGACCCAAAACACAATTAAATTTTTGGCATACATTCTGCCCGTGATTTGTTTGGGGAATCTACAAACATATTAACTACTAAAATAGAAAGTTGGAGTTATGAGAGTGAAATTTTGAGAGCTAGAGAAATCAATCTCACAGAGAGTTTGTGTGTCACATTAGGAAGATTTGACTTAACACCGTAGTCACTGTCTGGTTTCAAACCACAGATGAGCCACCTATTAGCTGTGTGACTTTGGGCAAGTTACTTAAACTGCAATTCTGAATAAGCATTTAAACAATGCCTACATTGGGACATAAGAATTACTGAACTCTCAGTTAAGGTTAAAGTTTATTATCAGAATAGTAAGCAGTCTTAGTTCATTTCAGTCTCCTCATTCTACATATAAAGAAACCTAGTCCCGAGGAGTCTGATGATTTACCCAGGTTCATTCTTTAAAGATTTGCCTAGAGCAAATATATTATCTGATAGTATATAACACTGTTGATTCCTTTCCACGAGGAGTTTAGTTTGTTGTTTTTTTTTTTTTTTTAAAAAAGTGGCGGGGGGGGGGTGTTGAAGCCACAGAGAATGAAACAATAGGCAGAAGACAGGCTGTATGATGTTAAAGGGCCAGTAAAGTCACAGGTTTCTGATGAGGAGCCACAAACTGGAGGTTAAGAATACGGCAGCAGTGAAGCTGCATCTCTGCACACATCTCTCTCCTGCTGCCAGCCACGCGTGACTGCACAGCCTGGGATGGGTGGCATAGGAAGCATGGCTTTTGTCAGCAGTCTGGTTAGACTGATTTCCCTGTTTTGCAGTTCACCAGTTGTGTGACTTGATCAGCTGCCTTAATCATTTGAGCTTCAGTTTCTTTATCAAATAAAACCTAAAAAAAAAAAAAAGCCTCACTACCTTTTACGAAGTTTGAATAAGTTACCATGTACAAACATCCTAACCTATCATTTGACACACAAGGCACCCTAAAATATTTGTTTTCTTCTTTCTTTCAAACTTGAATACAGTGTAGACAACCACAGACACCCTTCGAATTTATTTAATGATGCCTGCCTAGACAACTTATGCTCAAGATAGCTAAGAGAATCTGGAAGAGAACAATAGACTATTTTATAGACTATCTTCTATCTTTATGAGTCTAGACAGACCTGCTAAGTCTTGGAGAGCTGATGTCATCCTAGTCAACAGTTCAAAGACCAAAGATCAGAGGCTAAAGTGAACTCAGTGGAGCCTTTAGCTAAAAACAAAGAGATGTGTGATGACCTATAGGTTAGTGAGGCAGGTGTGGTATCTGTCATAAAAATGAATGTAATTTAAAGTAAAAAATAAATAAATAACATTAGGATGAAGTGGGGAACAAAGCTGCCAACCAATGAGTCATCAGCATCACTTCCAACGCAAAAAACTCTCTGCTTTGCTGGAAAAGCAGCCATAAAATGCTTTCTCTGTAATTATTAACAGCTGTCACCTGAAAGTTATTTTTGAGCTCACTCCAAAGTGGTGAGGAAGACAAGATGAGTAAGCTCTTTTTCAAAAACAATAACTCCACAGCCTTTAAGGAAGAAAGTACAAAGATTTGCTTGAAGTAGGCATGGAACAAGTTATGTAATCCTCACATGAGTTAGTGAACTTCCACTTTCTGATGGAAGAAGCAGAGGTGGTGACGGAACAAGCCATGGCCGGGGGGCACTTGAGGATTTGAAACCACGTTTCATTGCTGTTTTTTTTTTATCCTTCCTTGATATTTACTAACTTCTCTGTCATGGGCATTCAGCAACATACATAACTTGTTAAAACAGTGAGGCAAAAATATAGGCAGTAAAATCTATCCCTTTAATCTTAACTCCCTCCACTTAAAAAAAAAAAAATCTGATGAGAATAAATTTGGAAATGCAGGTGAGTTTCATTCACTTTCCAGCCATTTATTTAGTACCTAGAATGGGTCAGGTGCTCAATTAGACACATTAGACACAAAGATAATAAGACATAGATCCTGCCCTCAAAGGGCTCTCAGTCTAACAGGGAGACAGAGAGGAAAGCTAGTCACTGCACTGCAGTGTATCAAGTACTATAAAAGAGGTAAATGCCAGAATAAAAACAGTTCATTCCATCTAGAGGCAGATCAAAAAAATCTTCATGGATGAAACTTGTTTGGAGTTGAGTCACGATAGGAGAGTAGGACTTCTCCAAGTCATCAGAGAGACAGATCATAATGGCACATGGCGAATACTAGCAGGTCTAAAGAAAGGGAACTTGAGTATCTGCTACTTCTGAAACTCAACAACAAAGAGAAAAACAACCCAATCAAATACATTAATGGACATTTTCCCAAAGAAGCTACACAAGCAACCAAGAAGCATATGAGGAAACACTCAATATCATTAATTAGTACAGAAATGCAAATTAAAACCACAATAAGATAATTGTTTCACACCCAGTAGGATTACTACTTTCAAAAAATCTGAAAATAACAAGTGATGGTCACAAATCAGAGAAAACGGAACCTTTGTCCACTGCTGTTGGGAATGGAAAATGGTGCAGCCATTGTGAAAAGAAAGTTCAGTGGTCCCTCAAAAAGTTAAACATACAATTCAGTAATTCCATTCCTGGGTGTACACTCCAGAAATTGAAAGCAGACACTCAAAGGGATGTTGTCACACCCATGTTCATTGCGACATTATTCACAATAGCCAAAAAGTGGAAACAATTCCAATGTCCAGCAACAGATGAATAAACAAAATGTGGTATGTCTACATGTCCATGCAATGGAACATTGTATACAACCGTAAACTGAAATGAAGTTTTAATACATACCACTATATTAACGAGCCTTGAATATATTGTGCCAAACAAAAAAATAAACACTGTATGACCTCTCATGCATGAAATATCTAGAATAGGCAAATGGACAGAGGAAGAAAGTAAATGAATAGTTTACCACAGGCTGGGGGAAAGGGAAAATGAAAGTTACTGCCTAATTACTATGAACAGAGTTTCTACTTGGAATGATCAAAAATTTTAAAAACAAACAGTGGTCATGATTGCACAACATTCTGAATATAACTGAAGCCACTGACTGCTGCACTTAAAACGGTTTAAGTTTTGGGTTGTATATGTTTTCTACCACAAGAAAAAGTTGTAGGTACCTGCTAGTAGTTTGTTAATGAGGAAATGGGGTAAGATTGTGGAGATGAAGCCAGAGACAGAAGAGGCTAAATTGTGAAGGGTTTTATATGTCATAATAAGGACTTTTAACTTTATCCTGAAAATAATAGGTATCTACTGAAAGGAAAACCTGGTGGTGTAGTGGTTAAGTGCTGTGTCTGCTAACCAAAAGGTTGATAGTTCAAATCTACCAGGCATTCCTTGGAAACTCTATGGAGGAATTCTATGCTGTCCTATGGTGTTGCTATGAGTCAGAATAGATTCTACAGCAGTGGGTTTGTTTTTCCAGTTTGACTGAAAGGTATTAAGTCAGGGAGTGAATAATTAGATTTATACTTTAGAAAGTTCTCCATACTCCTCAGCAATGTGGAGATTTATCAGCAGTAGAGGGTCAAGGCAGTGCTTCTAATAAGGAGATTGTTGTATTAGTTCATGTGACTGGCAGCAGGAACATAAACTAAAGAAATGGCAATAGGAGTGAGAGAGAAGAGGCACTGTTTGGTAAATATTTAAGAATGGACAATTAATGTGATTGGTGTGAGTAAACAGAAGACAGATACCAGATGTGGGGCTCCAGCTGCTGGTGCGTTGGTGGTGGTATCAGTTGAAAAAGAAACATGGAAGGAAGTTAGGGGGGAAGGTTAGCTTGAACTGTTTATAGGATGCTGGTGGTACCCAATAAAATAAATACACATGGATCTTAGGCTAAGATAGAGAATTGCTTGAACAAAATTAACACAACCCAAAGCTAACAAAGTGACTGAAAAAATTGTACATGACATTCTCTAGCTCTAGCAGTCAGCATTGTTTGGGGAATCAAGCATAAACTGTAGAGGCTTGGAAACTCGACTTCCACCTTGCTATTAGAAAAGGAATAGAACAGCATTGCAAACAAAATTGAGAAAGATGGGGTCATTATCCTGGAGGGGAAGAAAGAGATATTTCTAAAGGAGAAAGACTGAGGTATTAAGGGATAGCTAGGAAGATTAAAGTGAGATCTTGAAGTCCAGGATAGATATGAGAGGAAAAAGATGCCCCTAGGTCCAATTGCTCTCCCAAAGGGTTTTAAAAAATGGGAAGATGGTCAGTTACTACCAAATCAAAAATGAGACCTCAGGAGAATAAAAATATCATGAAGCAGAGGGTGGAGTCAAGAGGGCAGACTAAGCACACATCTTTCTAAATCCTTCTGGAAACCAAGACCTTAAATGATAATTAAATGGAATCTTCTGGACACCTAGTGAGCCCTAGTACCGAGCATAGGGCTGTTAATTTGGACTATATACCACTGAATGGAAAACTCCCTCTCTTTTGCAGACCCCACTTGTGACGAACACTTGCTTGTATGGGCCAACAGTAACTCACCATTTTAACATTTTTTCCTCTGTCTTAGCTGACAGGTGGAGCTAGAACTTGACTAACAGCTAATCTCAGATGTACTGCTGATGGGACTGGCAGGCAAAATTGCCATATTATGAGAGCCTGGCTTTGGAGTCTGTACATTTCAGTACCTTTGGCCTCTCTTTCTGCCTCTAAGGTAGGGTAGCCAGTACTCATGAAGGTGGTGAGCTAGTGTGGGATGCCATCGTGATCCATTGAGAGGTGGATACACCCATAAGGAGGCCACAGCTGGGCTTCGTTCCTAGGCTGGGAGGCAGCACCTTCCCAGAGGAAAGTACATTTCTGACAGAAAAGCAGTAGTTTACACAGTGTTGCCTATGGCTGGGGCCCAGCAACAGAGGCTGTGGACTCTGTGCATCTTGACACCTTTGACCTCTCTTTCTAGCTCTGCCATAAAGTGCCCTGTACCCAGGCATGTGACAAGCTCGTGCAGGACACCATCTTCTTCCACTGGGAGTTGGACCTAATTCCGGAGGAGAGTGCTTTTTTGGCAGAAAAACAGTATTCTACAGAGTATTGACTACAGCTGGGGCATAACAGCAGAGGCCAGGGGGGCAGTAGCCTTTCTGTATTTTGAGCTAGTTTATAACCTCTGTGGCTTAATATAGAGGTGCTTACTTTTCCAGCTGGGAAAAGGGACCTATACACCTGAAAACCTGACTGACTTTGGAAGTTGTTGGATACTTTTTACCTGATGACATAGAGAAACAACTGCAGTCCATCCTCACAACATTTCTCTCAACCTCTATTGACTCACATGATGCCCCAAAAGCAACAATCTCTGGAGAAAAATGTAACCATAAAATCACCCGTGGATTCAGAAGGCCCCCACAAGAAAGCACCACAGAACTTCCCAGATGAAGAAGCTTTTCTGAAACTATTGGAAGCTGAATACAAAAGGATTATATAGAGAGCCCTCCTAGACCTTGTAGAAAATGCAGCAGCCAAAGCCAGTCAAGTGCCATCGAGTTGGATCTAACTCATGGTGACAGCAAAATGAAAAATTAAGCAAGCTGTTTGATCTGATGGAACAACAGTATTCTGAAATCCCACAGATCAAGAACAAAGTCAAAGACATAGAAACTTCAATTCAAAGCCAACAAAACAGAATGGAACAAACAGAAGATAGACTTTCTGATTTGAAAGACAGAGCTACTGACTCCAGCATCTATGAGGAGAAATCAGAAAAAAGGAAAAGAAAAATAAAGAAGCATTAAGAAGCATGTGGAACTCTATTAAAAAGAACAGTCTATGATTAATTGGAGTTCCTGAACAGGGTGAGACACCCGAGAGCACAGAGTATTATTGCTGAGCTGCTGACAGAAAACTCCCAGAAATTATGAAAAAAGAGAATACAGATATCCAAGATACATATCGAGTGCCACTCAATATAGATCTCAAAAGAAAGACTCCAAGACATATTATAATCAAGCTTAACAGAATGAAACATAAGCAGGAACTCTTAAAGGGAGCAAGACTCAAAGCAAGGCTAGCATTCAGAGGGAAACTCTGCAGGATTTCCTGGGATTTGTCAGCAGAAACAATGCTGGCACAGAGACAGTGGCAAGACACATTCAAAGACTTAAAGGAGAATAACTTCCAACCAAGAATTATATATCCTGCAAAACTATCTTTCAAATATGAAAATGAAATTAAAACATTCACAGATAAACAGAAACTCAGAGACTTTGTAAAAACCAAACCAAAGCTACAAGAAATACTGAAAGAATCTCTTGGCTTAGAGGAACAAAACCACTTTTTTTATTTTAGAAACAAATACAGGACACATCACCCAGAATCCTACTTAGGGAAGACTCCAATCTTAAGGCTATAATAGTAAAAGAAATAATCCAATGTCATGTCATGAAAACTATGATGCCATCATATTAAAAAGAGTGATGTACTACAGTCATTTTAGTCCTTCCAGAAGGAGAGTAAGTTGATAAGAACAGTAGTAACTAAAGTTGGGTTTACACATAGTTTATTAAGGGGGATCATAAGGGCAGCCGTAAAGCACAATGAAGATGCAACACAGCAAGTTAAGAAATGTAATACAGGAGTCTCATCAATCACAAAACCAAACCTGAAAAGGGTGAAAAATCAACTCACAAAGAGAAATGTCCCAGAACAGGTTAATAAGAGCAACAGAAAAAACATCAACACAAAAATAAACATATCAAAATTACTTTGAATGTGAATGGACTGAATGCTCCAGTAAAGAGACATAGATTAACGTCTTGGATCAAAAGACATGACTCATTCATATGTTGCCTAGAAGATATTCACCTTAGACTTAAAGATATGAACAAACTGAAAATTAAAGGATGGAAGAATATATATCAAGCTAACAACAAACAAAGAAGAGCAGGTGTGGCAATTCTAATCTCAGATAAAATAGATTTTTTTATGATTTAATGAAAATGTACATTCCCATATAAATTTAGATGCCCACCTATATGCAGCTTCCACTGCTGTCTCTGCCCAGTGACAGTACACTCTTCCTCTCTGCTCCATACATGTCATATCCTCCCAAAAATCTCCTATCCCATCCTCTCCACCCACTCCCCTTCCTCCAGTAAGAGGTCAGCAGTACAACATCCTATAGATGCATAGCACCATAAAGTGTACACATGATATGGTTACTCTGACAGTCGACGTCCATTATGTTTTATGGACAGGAGCAGCATCAGGGCCTGGGGCCATGCTCCCAGGGGAACTCCGAGGCCAGTGGATCATCAATTGCAGCCAGATAAAGTAGATTTTAATGTAAAATCCACCATCATGGACACAGATAGACACTATTTATTGCTGAAAGTTTCAATAGACAAGCAGGGCTTAACAATATTAAATATTTATGCACCTAATAATACAGCACTTAAATACATCAAAGAAACACTGATTACACTCAGAAATGAGATAGATCCCTCCACAATAGCAGTGGGAGGCTTCAACACTCTACTCTCAGTATTCGACAGATTGTCTAGAAAAAAGCTCAGCAAAGACACAGAAGACCTTGTTGCCACAATTAACCAACTAGACCTCATTGATTTATACAGAACTTTCTATCCATCAGTGGACAACTACACCTTCTTCTCCAGTGCACATGGAACTTTCTCCAGAACAGACCATGTGTTAGGACATAAAGCAATTCTTAACAAAATCCATACCATTGAATTAATGCAAAGCATCTTCTCAGATCATAGAGCCATAAAAGTCAAAACCAATAGCAGGAAAAAAAATAGAAAGTAGAACTTATGGAAACTGACCAACATCTTGCCCCAAACCCACGGGTTATAGAGAATCAAGGATGAAATAAATTTATGGATTCCAATGAGAATGAATACACTTCCTACCAGAACCTACGGGATATAGCCAAAGCAGTGCTCAGAGGCTAGTTAACCTCCATAAATGCACACATCTGGAAAAAAGAAAGAAGCCAAATCAAAGAAATAACCCTACAGCTTGAACAAGTAGAGAAAGAACAACAGAGGAACTCCTCGGGCACCAGAAGAAAACAGATCATAAAGATTAGAGCAGAACTAAATGAATAAGAGAATAGAAGAAAAATTGGAAAAAGTGAAAAGATCAAAAGCTAGTTTTTTTAAAAGATCAACCAAGTTGACAAACCACTGGCTAAACTTACTAAAGAAAAACAGGAAAGAAAACAAATAACACAGATCCAACAGAAATCAAAAATATCATGACAGAATACTATGAAAGACTGTACTCTAACAAATTTGAAAACCTAGAGGAAAAGGACAAATTCCTTGATTCATATCACCTACAAAAATTATCAAAAAGTGAAGCAGAATAGCTTAATAAACTCATCACAAAGCAAGGGATTGAAAAAGTAAACCAAAAACTACCAATGAGAAAAAGCCCAGGCCTAGATGACTTCACCACAGAATTCTACTGGGCTTTTAGTGAAGAGTTATCTACAATACTACTGAGACTATTTAACAGCATAGAAAGGGATGGAATGCTTCCAAATTCATTCTATGAAGCCAGCATAACCCTGGTACCAAAGCCAGGGAAAGACCCAACCAAAAAGGAGAACTACAGACCAATATCATTCATGAATCTAGATGCAAAAATCTTCAACAAAATTCTTGCCAATAGAATACAACAACATATCAAAAAAATAATCCATCATGACCAAGTTGGATTCATATCAGGGATGCAAGGCTGGTTCAACATCAGAAAAACAATTCATATGATCAACCACATAAATAACACAAAAGACAAGAATCACCTGATTTTGTCTATTGATGCAGAAAAGGCATTTGATAAAGTCCAACATGTATTCATGCTAAAAACTCTCAACAAAATAGGAATAGATGGCAAATTCCTCAATGCAATAAAGGCCATTTATATGAAGCCAACTGCCTACATCATCCTGAATGGAGAGAGACTGAAACAGTTTCCCTTGAGAACAGGAACTTGACAAGGATGCCCACTTTTACCTCTCCTATTCAACATCATACTAGAAGTTCTAGCCAGAGCAATTAGACAAGACCAAGAAATAAAGGACATCTGCATCTGCAAAGAAGTAAAAATCTCCCTATTTGCAGATGATACGATTATATATGCAGAGAATCCTAAAGAATCCATAAGAAAATTACTCAGACTGATAGAAGAGTTCGGCAAAGTCTCAGGATACGAGATAAACATAAGTAAATCAGTAGAATTCCTTTATATCAACAACAAGATTATTAAGGAAGAAATCACCAAGCCAGCCAAGTGCTGTCAATCAATACCATTTACTACAGCCCCTAAGAAAATAAAGTACCTAGGAATAAATCTAACCAGAGAAATAACAGACCTTTACAAAGAGAACTACAAGTCCTTACTACAAGAAACTAAGAGAGACTTACATAAATGGAGAACACTACCCTGCTCATGGATTGGAAGACTTAACATTGTGAAAATGTCTATTTTACCCAAAGCAATCTACTTATATAATGCAATCCCAATACCAATTCCAGTGACATTTTTTAATAAGACAGAGAAACAAATTACCAACTTTGTTTGGAAAGGGAAGAAGCCCCAGATAAATAAAGCACTACTGAAGAAGAACACACTGGGAGGGCTCTCACTACCTAACTTTAGAACCTATTACACTGCCACAATAGTCAAAACAACCTGGTACTGGTACAAAAAGAGACAGATAGATCAATGGAACAGAATTGAGACCCCAGAGATGACACCATCTGCCTATGAACATTTGATATTCAACAAAGGCCCTAAGACATTAAACTGGGGTAAAAACAACCTCTTCAATAAATGGCTGCTGGCAAAATTGGATATCCGTCTTCACGACGTTGAAACAAGACCCATATCTTACACCTTATACAAAAACTAACTCAAACTGGATAAAAGACCTAAATACCAAATCTAAAATGATAAAGCTCGTCCAAGAAAAGTAGGAACAACAAGGGAAATTTTAATACATGACGTAAACAGACTTCAAAATCTGTCAAACTACAAACAACAGAAAAGACAATAGATAAATGGCAACTATTAAGAATGCAAAATTTTTGCTCATCCAAAGACTTTATTCATAGAATCAATTATTAATTATAATAATCCTATAATAATCATAATGTTATAATAATTCTATAATTATAGAATTAATTAATACTTATAATTAATAATAATAATAGAATTAATAATAATTCCCTATAGAATGGCAAAAATGTTGGGCAACTGTATGTCAGACTGATACCTGATCTCCATAATCTATAAGGTACTACAAAACATCAAAAAGATAAATAATCCAATTAAGTGATAGACAAAGGAGACGGACAGACACTTCTCTAAAGAGGAGATCTAGGCAGCCAAAAGACACATGCAGACATGCTCATGATCATTAGCTATTAAAGAAATTCAAATCAAAACAACAATGAGATACCATCCCACCCCAACAAGGTTGACCATGATCCAAAAAATGCAAAACAACAAACGCTGGAAAGGCTGTGGAGAAACTGGAACTCCTATACTGTTGGTGGGATTGCAAAATGGTGCAACCACTCTTTGGAAAGCAATCTGGGGCTCCCTTAAAAAGCTGGATCTAGATATACCATTTGACCCAGTAATTACACTGCTTGGAATATATCCTACAGAATCCAGGTCATTCACACCAACTGATACATGCACACAAATGTTTATTGCATCACAGTCCGCAATAGCAAAAAGATGGAATCAACTCAGATGCCCAACAACAGAGGAATGGAGAGTTAAACTATAGCATATATACTCAATGGAACACTATGCAATGACAAAGAACAACGATGATTTTAGGAAACATCTCATAACCTGGTTTCAATTGGAGGACATTATGTTGAGTGAAAGTAGTCAGCAACAAAAGGGCAAACATTGTATGAGACCCCTACGACGAGAACTTAAAAACAGATTCATGCGCAGAAGAAAACACTCTCTGACCGCAGCAAGGGTGGGAAGAGCGGTCGGGTGAGGGGTGGGGGTTAGATTAGATAGTCAAAATTTGGTTGGGTGAAATCTGTGACAGCACACATTAGGAAGAAAATCAACATTAACTGAACTTCAGCATAACATGATTACTCCTCCCATCTTAACCCATTATTGCAAGGACAAAGTAGCTGGGGCGAGGGGCTGGGGACCATGATCTCAGGGGAAATCAAGGCCAATTGGCACAACTAGCATTTTGCTAAGAGAGCCCTCTGCACCCCACATTGAGAGTGGCATCTGGGGTCCTAAAAGCTGCCAAGCTGCCATCTGAGGGTACAGCAAATGGTCCCAACTCGGCAGGAACGGGTGATCACCAAGGACAAAACGACATGGGGCAAAGAGAACCCAGAAGACAGAGAGACCCACGTGAGGGGGTGACTACATTGACTTGTGACCGAAACAATCAGATGGTGCCCAGCCACCACCAGCGATAGCCACGATGGAGCTCACAAAGTTGAGTCTTACTGGCAACACAAGAATAAAAAGGGGTGCACCCTGAGATCTCCACTACAAAATCACAATTGATGGCCCACGGGCCTTGCAGTTCCCCTGGGAGCATGCCTTGTGCTGCCCCTGTCCATAAATCATAATGGAGGTGAACACTTCAGACAGAAATGGATGGGACTTGGCGACACAGAGTGACCATACCATGTATGCACTTCATGGTTCTATGCATCCATAAGAGGTCGTCTTTCTAACCTCTTACTGGAGGAAGGGGAGTGGTGGAGAGGTGGGGATAGCAGGCTGTTGGAAGGATAAGACATGTATGGAGTAGAGAGGAAGAGTGTGTTGTCACTGGGCAGGGAGAGCAGTGGGAGCTGCATGCATATAGGTGGGCATGCAAATTTATATGGGAAAGTACATTTTCATTCAATCATAAAAACAATAAAAAAAAATCATGAAGCAGAAGAGACAAGGTCTGGGAAGACAGAAAATGAATCCCTGAAAAGAGGTTAGGATGCAAAAAAAACTACTGAGAAACATCTTTCTAAAGCTGTAAGTGAAGACATAAAGTTAGTTGAGTATTTTTAAGTTTTGGGAGAGGTGTGAAAGTGGTTACAAAAAAGCAGAAGATGCACAAGGGAAGGAAAATGAGGAAGCAGGACACCCAGAACATTATTTGGTGACTAAGCACAAACCATGAGTAAGCAGAAACTGTCGACAAGCATGATGTAGAAAAAAGATATGTAGGCTAAGGGGTAACACAGTTGATTGCAATAAAGGAGATGAGTCACCACTAAGATGCACAACTGACTCCCAAACTTCTGATCTTGAAGAAGCCACAGAACAACCCAGTTCCCAATGTGTGTTCTGTTCTCCACGTGGCCATTATTGTTGTTGTTGTGTTTCCTGAAATTTCTATTGCCTTACTTCCACAAATATCTTTTCAATAAATCCCACAGTACTTCAAGTTATCTGATATAACACTGCTATCTTTTTCTGGCAGACAAAATTGCCTAAAACATCTATTTAATATTTCTAAGATGTGAACATGGAAGCTTGGTTTGAATATTTCCAACAATAGGAAATCCACTACTACTGTCTCATTTTTCATAGCTAGAGTTTTAGGAAGTTCTCACTTAATTGAACTTAAATCTGCCTACCTCTAACAAAAAAAACCACTAAACCTGCTTCTATAGAGTCAATTCCAACTCAAAGTAACCCTATGGGACAGAGTAGAACTGCCACATAGCCTTTCCAAGAAGCACCTGGTGGATTTGAACTGCCAGCTTTTTTAGCTACCATAGTACTTAACCACTATACCAGCAGGCCTACCTTTAGGAACATGCAAAACACAGCCTTATAAGTCTAGAGTCATTACAGATAATTCCCCTGTGTACTCCTCCTGCTCCCCCAATCTGCATCATTCTCTACCAACATTGTTATTCCGAAATATCCAAAGATACCTGATTAATCTTGGATGCTGTCCTCTGAATTGCAGTCATTTTCAACAGCCCTTTTATAGAGTAGCAGAAGGAAATACTATACATAGGTACTAACTAATGAGAAGTAGAGATTATGATTCCCTCTACTCTCAAAATTGGCTTGCAGTAAAAAGGAACTGTTAAAGTGTTTCCAACCTGCAATATGCAAACAACACAACCTTGTTTGCTGAAAGTTAAGAGGACTGGAAACACTCATGAAGATCAAAGACTATAGCCTTCAGTATGGCTTGCACGTCAACATAAAGATAACAAAAATCCTTATGAGAAACAAAACAGAAGTTGTCAAGAATTTTATTTTACTTGGATTCACAATCAACCTGTGAAAGCAGCAGTCAATAAATCAAGTGACACATTGCATTGGGCAAATCTACCATGAAAGATCTCTTTCAAGCATTAAAAAGCAAAGTGTCACTTTGAAGACTGTCGTGGATTGAACAGTGTCCCCCCAAAGATATATGTGTTGATTTGACTTGGCTAGAAGTCCCAATATGGTGCCCTTCCTCCCGTGTGTTGTGAACCTTGCCTCAGTGATATTCATAATGGAGAACGGGCTGCAGTTGTGTTTGTGAGGCAGGACTCAAGCTACAAGCTTGTGGGATATAAGGGAAAGAAGTGAACGGAGGAAGTTAGGAACCTCACATCACCACGAAAGCATGACCAGGAACAGAGCATGTCCTTTGGCCCTGAGGTTCCCGTGCCAAGATACTCTCCTTGAATTCGGACTCAGCCCACTGAACTGTGGTAACTTCTGTTGTTGAACAGACTTGTAACTTATAAGTGGATTTGTGGCTTACCTGACTGTGACAATAAAAGATTATCTTTATGAAGGCTTCCACTCATGGTATTTTCTGTTGGAGCAGTGCTAGATGATTAAGGTGCACCTTTTCCAAGCCTTAGTGTTTTCAATCCCCTTATATGCATGTGAAAGCTGGACAATAAATAAGGAAGACTGAAGAAGAATTCATGGATTTTAATTATGGAGTTGATGAAAAATATTGAAAAACAAATCTGTCTTGAAAGAAGTACAGCCAGAATGCTCCTTGAAAGCAAGGCTGGTGAGACTTTGTTTCATATTCTTTGGACATGCTATCAGGAAGGACCAATCCCTGGAAAAGGACGTCATGCTCAGTAAAGGAAGGGTCACCAAAACAGAGGGAGATCCTCAGCAGGAATGGATTGACACAGTGGCTGTAGCAATGGTCTCAAGCGTAACAACAATTGTGTGGATGGGACAAGACCAAAGAGGGTTATGTTCTGTTGTACATAAGGTCACTATGAGTCAGAGCCAATCGAGTGGCACCTAACGACAACAACACAGCCACTCAGAATATTGCCGTCTTTTACTGGCAGCCTCATCACTGCTGGTTATATTGACCTTTCTGTAAACTGAAATCCTCATGCCTTTCTTTGCTTATTCATTCATTTAATATGCCACACATTGTTCAAGGCACTGGGAATACCAAGATGAGCAAAAGCAAATACAGTTCCTTATTGTTAGACATACTGACTCTGAAAAAGATTCAAGAATTCTCTTGAACTCAAGCAATCTTCCTTCAGGTATCTAAAAAATTGATCCTATCATCTGATTCAAGCATTTGCTCGTAAGTTCTTCCCTGACTTCTTAAGATAGCATGCACTTGCACACGTGTACACACACACACTGAGACACACGGGTAATTCTATCTTCTTTCTCTGATACATTTTTCTCCATAGTACTTAGCGCCCACTGCTTACTTGCTTGTTGTCTGTTTCTTCTATCTATAAATAAAGCTCCTTAGAATGGAGTTCTTACTGTTTTATTTACCACTATTTCCCCCAACATTTAGGAGAGATCTCTCATATAAAAAATATTTAATAAATATTTGTTATGTAAACCAATGAATGGATTATAAACCAAGTTAAGAGTTTCAAAGGGAAGGAATAGGGGTTGAGAAGAATACATAACAGTCTGGAGAGTTATAGCGATCTTACTAACAGAAGTGTCATTTGAGCAGGAATCTGGAGCATAAGAGGGAATTAACCAGAAGACGAGGAAAGAACATCTCAGGCCGAAGGAACAACAGATGCATACTCTCTGGGGAAGACAGCACCACGGTC
Organism: Heterohyrax brucei; assembly: GCA_028571685.1. Classification (NCBI taxonomy): domain Eukaryota; kingdom Metazoa; phylum Chordata; class Mammalia; order Hyracoidea; family Procaviidae; genus Heterohyrax; species Heterohyrax brucei. Next base: position 97,415,749 of record CM053146.1, read on the forward strand.
TGTTCAGGGAACAAAAAGGAAGCTCACATGACTAGAGTACACACAACCAGTTGGAGACAGCTAAGACTCAAGGCTGGGGAGATAAACAAGACATGGTTTTGATCTACATGTAGGAGGAAGAAGAAGGCGTTAGAGGAATTTAATGTGGGGGTGGGGTGATACACGTAACCTGATCATCCTTGTGCTTTGAAAATATCACTTGACTCATGTATTAAATCAGTTAAAGAAGGCCAAAGTAAAAGGAATAGAACAATGAAAAAGACAAATCATCCAATTAAAAAATAGTCAAAGGATATGAACAAACACTTCACCAAAGACAACATTCAGGCAGCTAATAGACACATAAGGAAATGTTCATGATCATTAGCTATTAGAGAAATGCAAATCGAACTGTGATAACATACCATCTCAACCCAACATTAATGGCACAAAACAGAAAATAACAAATGTTGGAAGACTTGTGGGGAGATTGGAACTCAAACACCCTACTAGCGGGAATGTAAAATGGTACCAACCACCACGGAAAATGATATGGCATTTTCAAGCTGTAATAGAAATACCATATGATCCAGCAATCCCACTCCTAGGAATAGATAATAGAAAAATAAGACCTGTCATACAAATAGACACAAGCACATGTATATTTATCACAATAGCAGAAAGATGGAAACAACCTAAGTGTTCATTGATAGACGAATGAATACACAAATTATGGTACATACACATAATGGGATACTATACAATGGTAAATAACAAGGATGAATCTGCAAAACATCTCACAACATGGATGTGCATCATTCTAGTGAAATAAGTCAATCACAGACAATCATAGACTCACTATTCACTCATGGAATTATCCTGAGTGAAATGTCAATCATATAAAGATAAATACTGTATGAGACACTATTATAAAATCTCACGAAGAGGTTTCCCCCTAGAAAGAAAGAATGCTTGATAGGAGGAAGAGGAAGGCTGGGAAGGGGAGTCATTAACTAGAGAGTAGACAAGTGAAGGGTAAGACAGCACACAATGCAGGGAAAGACAGCACAACTTGACCAAGGCTAAGTCATAGAGGCATCATAGATGCATCCAAACTCCCGCAGGGACTGAGTCACTGAGCTGAGGGCTGGGGACCATGGTCTCGGATGACATCTAGTTCGATAGACATAACACAGTTCATAAAGAAAATGTTCTACTTCCTAACTTGGTGACTAGTGTCTGGGATTCTAAAAGGTTCTAAGTGGCCGTCTAAGGCACATTTACCACCCCATCCTATCCTGAGTAAAGGATAGTGAAGAAAACCAAGCCAGCCCAGTGTCATTGAGTTGAAGACACAGGGAAATACTAGTCCAAAACACTAACAGACCACAAGTGCCACAACTCCCACCCGCCTGAGCCCAGCACAACTAGATGGCGCCTGGCTACCACCACCTATGGGTCTGACAGGGATCACAGTAGTTGTCCCTAGACAGAGGAGGAAGAAAATGTAGAACAAAATTCAAATTCACAAAAAGAAAAAAGGCCAGACTTAGCTGCCCGGACAGAGACTGGAGAAATCCCAATTATGGCCCCCAGACAACATTTTAATTCAAAACTGAAGTCACTCCCAAAGTTTGCCATTCAGTTGAAGACTAGACAGGCCTATGAGACAAATGGAAACCTGGTGGTGCAGTGGTTAAGTGCTCCGGCTGCTAATCACAGGAGTCCACGGAGACTCTACAGGGCAGCTCCACCCCATCCAGTGGGTCGGAACCAACTCTGCAGCACTGGGATTTCTTCAGATTTTTTGCTATAAAACAAGTCAGAACACACACGAGGAATGTGCTTCTTAGTTCAGTAATGCACAGGAGACCAAATGGGCACACTTGTCCCAAAGCAAAGATGAGAAGGCAGGAAGGGACAGGAAAGCAAGGTGAATGAAACAAGGTTTCCTGGGTGGAGAAGGGGAGAGTGTTGGCACAATGCAGGAACTGCAACCAGCGTCACAAAGCAATTTGTCTTAACTGTTGGGTGAGAAACTAATTTGCTCTGTGAACTATTGCCTAAAACACAATTGAAAAAATTAAAAGAAGTCAAAGGAATATGACGTTAGACCACAGCATAGTATAGGTGAGAAATGATGGTCTCATGGACTACTGAGGTCATCGTGGAGATGAAAGAGTGACAAATTCTGAAATTCTAGAAGTTAAAATAGACAGGGCATGGAGAGGAATTAGGGGTGGGGACAAGTGAAAGAGGTATCAGTGACAACATCTGAATTTCTGATTTCTTTACTGACAGGGTAATATTCCCCAGTTTGGGGGATAATGGAAGAGGACCAGGTTTGTGATGGTTAGGAGTTTAATCTCGGACATGCTGAACACGAAGCATATTTGAGACATTTGGGAAGAGGAATGGATTTAGGCCTGAGCAGGAGACACATGTTTGGGAGCAATCGTACCATATTCTACAGTCCATTTTGTCTCCAAAGGATAACACAAGAAGGAACTTGTTATTTGTAAGTTAGGCAACTTCAGAAATGCGACAAATGTACCCTTTCACCTAGTGTCCACATACCGGTACTGTATCCTGTCTTGCTCCGTGATCTCAGGCAAATTGCTTAGATTTTTTGAGCTACAGTTTCCATTTGTAAAATACTGGTCATAATACCCTCCCCTTAAATTTGTAAAGAGGATTAAATGACATAATATATGCACCTGGCACACAATAAGTGCACCAAGAAGGAGACGTTTTTGTTTGTTTCTATTATTACTACCATTTTACCAAAATCAAGTGCACCAAACTTGCTACACAGAGTATATCTCTTTTTAAATGAATAATATGTAAAAGGGAAAACTTGCCTCATCTCAAGCAAATAATAGCAATGCAACTAATTCTGTATGCTAGGAATTGATCGTAAGAGAGACCAAAGCAGTTTTCTGAAGATAAACTGTGTTATAACAACCCAAGGCAAATATTATTAGTTGAGAGTGTATATAATAACAACCTTATGAAGTTTTTTGCTGTTGCTCATGTCTTAGTAAACTAGTAGATGTGTTATCTGTACTTGTGTTATGTGACACTGAAATAGTTACCAGATTGGCTAAATGTCTTAGGCACTGTCATAGATTGAATTATGTCCCCCCAGAAATGTGTTTGGCAATTTAACTGGGCCATGATTCCCAATATTGTTTGGTTGTCCTCTATTTTGTAAATCTAACTTTCATGTATGTTGCAAATCTTCATCTCTGCCTGTGGTTAATGAGACAGGATTGAATTGTGTTAAAGAGGATCATGGTGGAACTTTAACACCCTTAGTAAGGTCACATCCCTGATCCAATGTAAAGGGAGTTTCCCTGGGGTACGGCCAGCACCACCTTTTATCTTACAAGAGATAAAGAGAAAAGAAAGCAAGCAGGGAGTTGGAGACCTCATACCGGAAAGAAAGCAGTGTAGGGAGCAGAGCAAGGGAATACTCACAAGGAACTTCCTCCAGAGCTGATAGTCAGAGAAAGCCTTCTCTTGGAGCAGACACCCTAAATTTGGACTCCTAACCTATTAGACTGAGAAAAAATAAATTTCTCATTGTTAACACCATCCAGTTACGCTATTTCTGATCTAGAAACAATAGTTGACCAAGACAGGCATCTAGAAAAATTAGGCACTCAATGCCATTTATAGCAATAGAAAATGTTGACAGGCAATTTCTAATGACATTTTACTGAAATATGGTGTTTTCCTAAGAAAGCATTGCATGTAGGAAACGAAGGGGTGTGGAAGAATGAACACAGTTTTTAGAGTCAGACAGACGTCAGATGGAAATCTAGCTCTTCATTTGTTGTTGTTTTTCACAAGTATTATCATGTGTCTAATCTTTAGCTTCCTCATCTATCAAACACGAAAACGAACCCTAATTTCATAAGGCTGTTAGCTGGTTAAGTGAGTTACCATGTGCAAATGTTTTATACAAAATAAGACACAATAAATTTTAGCTCACTTTCCTAAACACTGCTGACTAAGCACAGGTAAACAGTGGGAAATAAAGGTATATTTTGTTCAAATGATCGACACACAAGCTTTTCCAATAATGTGCTCCATAAATGTCTTGCTATCTTCCATTTCTAGCACTTACCTTCACAAGCCTATTCATTTTGTCTCCACTGTTTATTGCAGCTAAGAGAAGATACTGAAATGGTGCCTATTCTAACATACTAAAAGATTCAGAAGGGAAAATCTATTTTTAATGATTTTATGTCTAACCTCATGACACTTGGTAGATGAAAAATGTAATTGTTTGTAATTGTTCTTAAAAGTCAATTAATATATATATACATACATATATAAATCAATACATAGCAAGTACATAGTAACAAAGCAAATAGGACTCATGATGAAAAGCAAAGATAGCACTGCCATCCTTCTGTACTCAGCATAAATCCCAGACCCCGGGAGGTTAACTCTTAACCAATGTTCATTTATTCATTCAACAAACATATTCTGGAAGGAAGGAGTCTTACTCACATTTCTTGATTATCCCATGTTCTAAAACTCTCTGTTTTGTTAGATTTGTTCAAGGTCACTACAAACCTGTGACGTAGATAGATAATGCAGTCAACTCTTATCCTTTGAAGACGTATTATTGGCAGTTTGGGTCACTTGCCAACAACCCCTGAAATGCAAGGCTTGCAGTTTTCCTAGAGTGTTGTTTTAAAACTTATGCCCACTTGGAGGCTGAGGTGAGGGAGTGAGTCATTAACCATGACGGAGGCAGGAGTGTTGTCAAGTGTTTCCAGTTCTTTTGGAGTTTGCTATTCTCACCTTTCCTGTTTTCTGCAGTGCTCCAGAGTTGCTCCAGTAGTAATTCTTACATTTAAGGATTTCCATGTCTCAAGAGTATTCCTTGAGAATTTCGAGGGCCTATTACAACGAAGAAAAAGCTAAGGTGGTGCAACAGTTAAGTTCTTGTCTGTTAACCAACGGGTTGGCCGTTCAACCCACCCAGCAGCTCCAAGGGAGAAAGATTGGCCGTCTGGTCCTGTAAAGGTTACAGACTAGAAAACCTTATGTGGCAGTTCATGGGTCTGCTAGGAGTGAAGACTGACTTGACGGCATGTAACAGCAATTAGAATGATGCAATTAAATGACACGATAATGTTCACCCAGGAAAAAATGGCAAACTGGGATTCTAGATTGTTGTTTCTGAACTCCAGAACCAAAGCTTGTCTTGGCTCTTGCACTTAGCTTCTACTCTAACGTTAGAGGCAGAACTGCAGCCAAGCATGTCACTAACTGTTGTTACCACAGTACCTGAGGCCACATAAGCAAGGATGCGGCAGCAGACTAAGCTCCAGGCAGCGTGAGGATTCCCCAAGATCAGCCTGGCACCAAGGAGGCTTCTCTCTTTCTTGCCTAGAGGATACAAAGCTATCTCTCTCCAGATACCAAAAGAATATGATGAAAAAAAACATAAAGCACTAAATCAAATCAGTTGAATTACCAACTTAATAGCAGGTAGGGGTGTGTCACTTGAAAAGAATGTGAGTTCATTAAAAAAAAAAACAGAGAAGCCAAAACTGAACAAGGAAATGCAACTTTAGAAAAATCGTAAGTCCTGTGTTTCTGAGGTTGTTGGTGTCAAGTCTATCGAGCTCTGACAGTCTATAACTTAGGCAGCTTGCAGTTCACCAACTTAGTACTAAAGCAGAGGAGTTTTATATGACTCCATCACTCTAGTTCATAAATAGGTGAAATTAAACATATCCAGGTTATATTTAGCAACCAGTGAAGCAGTGCCTTTGTGTGTAGGCAGTACTTGGTCAGTGATGAAATCTGCTTCTCCCTCCAGAATATTTCACCTGCATGTTTACTTTAAACCAATTAAACCTGTTTAAGCAAATACCTTTAACAGGATTAATTAGAGCAATCCTTTCATTCTCTTTCTATGGGCAATCCCAATGTATGAAAGGACCCTAAACCCCTTCCTTTTAGACTCTAGGGGATATTTGTGAGTTTTTCCTACTTTGTGTCACATTTTAATTTGATATGAATGTGAACTTGGTTCTGACGTTTTTCAAGAATAAAAGTTCAAACACTTTCTTTTATTTTAACTAATAGCATCTGGGTTCTACCTAGGTTAGTTAGCCAAGACACCCTGAAATAAGTAAATCTTATAGTCCTTTAGGAAGCACCTAAACCAGTTCACTGGTGAGATTATTAATGTTTTCCTCTTAACAAAACACCACACACAAAAAAAGTAAAATCTAATTTAAATCATGTATAATTAGAAATCACGACATTCATGTAACACTTCAGAATCTGAGTACCTTCCCATTCATTACTCCATTTAGTCCTAGTACTAGGTGCTAGGGTTACAACAGTGTCTTTCCTCACATTGCTTTTGTAGTGTGTGTACACGTTTTCTTAGTACAAATTCTAGTACTTCAGAACAAGCCCGAGAGAGGGCTTCTTGCCAGTAGACAAGAAAACTGCAAGCAAGCATGATTCTAATTCAATCTATCTGATCTACTTCAGTTTTGACCTGGGCACATCATAAATCACAGTGAAAAAGATTAGTCACTCACTACATCATGATTCTGTCTTTGCCATACCTATACAAGTTGCCACAAAGCTGAAAAACAATGTGACTTATAAGATTGTTCTGAAGAGAACACAAAATATCACATTCCTTGCACCAGATTGTGCCAGATGGCATCCAGCCCCAAGCTTATCCCTAGACAAGAGTTCAGTAGCTCTTCGAGTTGCAGGAACTAAAGAGGAAACCAGGATCTGAAACAGGCCATAGAAAACAACACCTCTTTTAGATGCAAATGAGAAATTTTTCTGCTGATATTTGAAATGTAGGATAGTGATGTGAACTAGTATTTACTCTGATGTCCCCTAAATTCTACTGAAATATTATTGGAAAGCCAACAGGTAAAAATTTGCAGAACTGGGTTATTTGTTGTGTGAAGTCAGCTCCTGATCAGGGAGATGCCCCATGCAATAGGATCAGACCATTGTTGTCCATAGAATTCCCACTGGCTGATGTTTTGGAAGTAGAACATCTGGGTTTTCTTTTATCAAAAGTGTCAAAGGCCAAGGCTTGTCTCTGACTAGTCGAGCCAAAAGATATTAGAAGCAATTGTAACCTGTGTCGGCTTCAGTCTTTCACCTCTTCCGCCTGCTTACCTCTCAGTACTGAGACACCTGTCTCTGACATGTAGGGGACAAGCTTTGTCTCCTACATCTTCCCTGGCCTGTAAACCCAGGATTTGTCCTCCGCATTTCCTGAAGCTCTGGCATCCAGCCTGGCTAGCACTGTGGCTGACAATTACCTAGAACTTACAATCATAGGCTTCTTTGACAGAAACTGACCCACTTTGTCATGGGACCAGCAGAAGAGACAGGCCATTCTTCTTTTCTCTGCTACATGCTTGTGTTTTCCAGTGTCACCTTGCAAAGCCATACAGGTATGTAGTCTACTAAACTGAGCTGACGGAAAACACTGGTCAAAGAAGGGAGTGGTTTCGTTCAAGATAAATAGTCCAGGGGTAAAGCTTCCAAAAGTTTAAGTCCTTGCGGCTGTTTCAGATGGACTTACCTAAATTTCTCACTCTGTTGTCCATCCTCACACCCACCCCTTTCTTATAATCTCTCACATGTGAATGCTCAACTTGGGAAAACTCTGCTTTTAATCACAGTGATTGCACCTCCCCCATTGCTCATTACCCCCAAGTCACTCCACGTAGAATAAATCCTTGAGGTGCTCCACTAAGCATTCCAGGTGGGAAGCAGTTCTTCAAACAATCTGTAACAGTTCTTTCCAAACAACCCTGTTTATATCTCTAGCACTTCATGTATCTGTCCTATTCCCACCAAAGAGAGATTTCAAGATGCTGTGCTGTCAGCTTTAAAGATACAGGAAGGGGCCACAAACCAAGACATTCAGAAGCTTTTCAGAAACTGGAAAAGGCAAGAAAAAAGTTGCTTCCTTAGATCCCCTGAAGGGAGCATGGCCCTTCTGACAGCTTGACTGGAGTCTAATGAAACTCATTTTAAACTTTTGACATGCAAAGCTGTAATTATAAATCTGTGTTTGTTGAAGCTGTAATTATAAATCTGTGTTTGTTGAACCAGGCAATATGTGGTAATTTGTTATAGCAGCAGTAGGGAGCTTATACCATTTTCGGCATTTAAATATTAGATTTAATATGCAAAAATAAAATCCCTTTCTAGCTTCTGTTAGACAATCAGGCGGGCCTTTCCATGGCAGAAACTGATAGCAGCTTCGTTTTTCAGGAGTATGTGGTCTTGTCTATCCTCCTCACTGGTTCTCTTACTTGCAAAGAGCCAAGAGTGGATTATCTTCAAGTTGGTTATTAGTATTTACACCTGACTTGCTTCTTTCAATACTCAGTCATCACAGATAGTCACACCATTTTTCCTCTGTCTGTTTACTGACTTGTACAGTTGTCTTATTGGACAACCATTCAAATTATTAAAAAATTGTCCCAGTAAGACTACCACTTCTATTGTCTTTTCTGCGAAGCATTGGACAGAGAATTGGAATGAACCTGGAAAAGATATAAGCATGTCCACAGGTAAGTTGGAAGGAAGAATAAGATCACCATGGTAAATATTATCAATGAAGTACCATATTCTGGGTTGAGACAGGCTTGCTTTGACAGTATTATTTCACAGGTTACTTGCATTAATCATGTACATAATTATTCTGAAGATTTTGATCACTTGAAAGTTCACGCTTTTTTAATTTCAGGAAGAGGATCCAAAGTTAGATTTTAGCCATGTTTTACCAGTGATGAAGTTACATAATGCTTTATTAAATCATACTTTAAACCCTGTGGGTGCTATCCAGAATCTGGGTTGTTTTGTCTGGGACAAAAAAAAAGATTTAGTCATAGGACAACTTCTAAAGGCCTCGTAAGAAGTATATGATGTTGAATGTATTTGAAGGGTACCCAAAAGAAAGTACCTCTGCCATGGAAGCCACCCCCTCAGCCACTTGACTACTAAAAAATGTGTCCACTGTATAGGGAGAGTCTTAGGCCAAGCCAAGCCCAGCCGTAATGAGCTGTAAGTGTCTGCAGCTGTACAAAAGGCCACTTTATAAAATGTCAGTTGCTATTTATTTTTCCAGCGACACTGAATATCAAAAGGTTGCACCACCATCACATTTCCAGAAATCATTACTTCCTGTGTTACAAATGCCTATTCAGAGCCTTCATTTGTTAACGGGCAACTTCACCTGGCTTTATTTTGATAACACCTCTGATGACTCAACTGAGCAACTGCTAATCATTGTGGACAGGCCAGTTCTATTATTAGATTGGTTTAGAAGAATAAGTAATCCTTAGTAGTGGCTGAGGTTTATTCTCCAAAACTTGCTGGTCTCTCTCAGTGCAAACTCTAGTCAAAGAACCGCTGTCTCTGATAAATGAATTGGATTTGGAAAATGAAGCAGTTTTTAGCTGCTTATGTAAAGGCAGCTTTCAAAGGGTAAACTAAGCCACTCCTGTCCTTCGTGTGGTTCAAGAGATTTCACTGTAGGAGCAGCTGGGGAAACACATTGTTAGTCTACTTGTTTTTTTGACCAAAGCCATGTTGTTGTTTTTAGTCACCCCTGAGTCCATTCCAACTCATGACACCCCTATATGTGCAAAGCAGAGCTACTCTATAAAGTTTTCAAGGCTATTACCTTTCAGAAGCAGATCACTGAACCTGTCTTCCAACGTGCTTCTGGGTGGGTTCGAAATTCCAACCCTTAAGTTAATAGTTGAGCACTTAACTACTTGCACCACCTAGGGACTGCTGACCAATCCCATATGTGACACTAGTTTTTTATCTTCTGGAAAATCAGAGCAAAGGAAAAAGGGACAAAGGAAAACAGAGAAGTTATAAACTAACGTTTTCTTCTTTTTTATATAGTGCATAACATCATCTTTTCTGTTCTTGGCTTTTGGAGAGAGATCACTGTCCTAGGCAGAGAGGTAAAACCAACAGAGCATACGAATACGAATAGATAGATTTATACCAAGGAAATGGCTCATATGGTCATGAAGGCTAAAACATCCCAAGTCTCTAGGTCAAGACAGAGGCTTCTGCTGGATCACATGGCATTTGGGGCTGGTGAGTTCGAGACTGGCAAGTCAAAGAGCAGGACTCTTGGTCACAGGCTATGAAGGTCAATGAACCCCAAGACTGGCAGCCAAGACCACGGGCAACTGCTAGCTCAAGTCTCAAGAACCAGCGGTCAGACAAACAGGAACCAGCTACAGGACCCAGAGCAGGTAAAAGCCAGAAAGTCCATTTATATTCAGATGCAGGCCACGTGTTCAAGGAAACTCTTTTAATTGATTGGTTATTTACAGCCAGTCTTATAGGAGTGATGACATATCAAGTGATCACGTTATGCTACTGCCAAAACACTGAGAATCATGGATCAGGTAAGCCGACACACAATCTTAACCATCAAGGTCATATGTCTATAAATGATAGGCCTGTATCAGGACAAAAGCTATAGAAAATTTTGCTCAGTACTCAGACACTGTGATTCAGATTTTACTACAGACTAATTTCCAAGGACTGGAAATGGAGACAGTCCCAGTTCATAGGGTTTGTTTTTAGAACTGAAAAGAATGACAGCTGAAATGTCAGATACAATAGTTAAGTCTATTTCTTAGAATGGAGAAAACTTTGCTTGGGGGTAGGTTTCTGATTCAACAACTCAAGTGACCGTCTCCCCTTCAGCACTCTAACCTTTGCCATTTTGGGCAATTCTTCGTACTCGAGTCCAATGATTGCCCCTTTGTTTCTGACTTGACTTTTTGCCTTATTCTGTCTCTTCTATCTCCAATATTATCACACCTCTCTCTCTAGTCATTAAGAGCAGACTTCCTCTTGAATGAAACTCCAATTCTGTCCTCTTTTTACTCTTCCTTGTGAGTGCATGTATTCTTTTACTCATGTAATTCCTACTTTAGTATTTCTAGCCTTGACCTCTCTATCTAGCTATAAACTAACATTTCTGCACTTGAAACATAATAAAACTAAATCTGAATGTGTCATATCATCCTCTTCCCTGTGCATCTTTTCCTCTCCTTTGCATTACTTCTGTAAATTTGCTGTTCTTGCACTCAGCCAGGCTCAGAACCTTGTGGTCACTATACATATCAACTCCTTTGCTCTGTCATATGAATACTTCTAGAAATCCTGTTGTCTCTACCTCTGATATATCAATTGTCTTTCTCCATTTTGCAGTGCTAGTCTATAGCTCTCACTACTTTTCATCTGGTTGCTTCCTGTTAGCTCAGCTTCTATCTGCTCCATTCTGAACTACACCTGCTTCTTCTGCCTTCACTTTCCAGAGGCTCAGCTGAAAACACCTCATTGCTTCCCTTATTGTCTGTGGATTTTTCACCAAGATACCTTAAGTGGTGTTTGTGACCTCTGTACTGTGGGCCTGCCCCTCTGGCTTGCCTTAGCTCCTGCCATAGCTGTGCAGTATGCCCTTCTTTAGCCAAAATAAACTGCTTCCTTTTTTTAAGCATCATGATTTTCACGTCCTCATCTTTTTTTCTAACATGGTTTTCTTCACCTGAAATGGATTCTTCCAAACTGTGTCTATATTCTTTAAAGCCAAACACATAGTTCCTCATAAGTTTATTGCGAACACTAAATGAGACTGTGCAAGGACTGTCTAACCCAAGGAAGCTCCTCCAATTACTTCAGCTATTATTATTCATGGCAATCAGTTACTCTGACAAATTGAGATAACCAAGAGCTATGTTTCTTATTTATTTATTTCTTGACACTAAGGTATGTAGATTTCTGTGGCTTTATAAAAAGGCTTTATTTATTAAGACATAATTTACATAACCATATACTTCATCCATTTAAAGTGTACAATGCTTTTTAGTACACCCACAATATCCACAGAATTGTGAATACTCACTACCGTCTATTTTTTGGTTGTTGTGTAGTTTTTCTGCATAAGCCAATAAGACTTTTTTTCAGACATTCTTGTACTTTATTTTAATTGTTATTTTTAGAATTTTCCACAAGGCCACGATGAATAATAGAAGAAACTATTAATTGAGCTGCCAGGACAGTACTGGAGATTTAACTTTTTTGTTGTTCCGTAGGAAATTTAAGATTAATCAGGATCATAGGACAAAGAAAAGAAATAGCTGGATTATCATTTTTTCAGCAGTTGGGTTCTAGATGTGCCCTGAGAATGAAATGAGGCCCCTTACCCAAGCATAAGAAATATTTTTTAAGGACTAGGGTTGAAGGAGGGTGGGGTACAAAACTATACTCCAAGGAGATGTAGAGAACAGCAGTAAAAACCCAGGGAGTGGGGATCATAAATTTCTTTAAAATTCTGACACCTGAAGAGGAATTCTGGATAAAAGTGCTTTGAGGTACAGTCTATGTATTGGGAGAGAGGAGGTATTTTGTTTATTTCATCACTTGGCTAAGTACAGATTGACTAAGACCAGCTATTCATAACTGGACATGTGGGAGAGCGCTCTGTTTAGTGTTAGCTGAAACAGGGCATGCAAGTATCTAGGCAGGAGATTAAACCGCAGCAATGGTATTCCAAACCGACAATTTTAAAGTTAAGGCAGGATGGGCCGAAAACAAGATCAAATGGCAAATGAAGGAAAACTGGAAATATTTCACAAACTTCCTGAGGTCCAGCTCCACTCAAAGCACCCACAAACACATGTCTACCCTTAGTCAAAATCCTTGATTCACACACACAGATTAAAAACATATTGAATGTCCGGCTTTTCTTAAACAACTCAATAGGTGCACAGCAAACTGAACATTTATATTATTAAGTCTAGAAGTTTTCTTGGACTATCTCAGGCAACAGCTGCACAAATATTTGCTATTCTGGCTGCCTGTCCCATTCCACTTCTTTGCAGGAAAGACCACATTTTTTCCCCCTAGTTTATTTCACTGCTTGTATCTCATGTAGGTTAACTGAAGAACATTATTTCTAGAACTAAGAGTAATCCAAGCTTAAGTGTGACTTCTGGCAGCTAAAGAGACCCTGCTAGTCAATTTTTCTGCTTTGTTTAACTTTCTTCTGTACACTAGACATCCTTCAAGACTTAGCACAGATATTCAGGATCACGAAATGAGAGGAACCCATATGAAGAAAGTACCAAACCTTTCTTAAGTAACACAAACAAAGACTTGAATAAATGGAAAGACAAACCTAGTTAATGGAAAAGAATATTCAAAATTATAAAAAAATCAATTTTTCCTTAAAGAATCTATTTCATATAAGGATTAGTAACATCTCAATAATCTTGCAAGGAACTGACAAAATGACTCTGAATTTCATCTAAATGTATTAGAGGCAGCAGAAAAATTCTGACAAAGAATTTGTCCACACGTGTTATAAAGCTGTAACAAATAGTTTTGTTAGTGTTGACTCACGAATTTTTAGATTCCAGTAAGTGCAACAGAATAGTCTAGAAATAGTCCCACATATTCATTTGAATTTGAAATTCTCAAGGATTTCATTTACTTAGATTCACAACCAATACCCATGGAAACAGCAGTCAAGAAACCAAACGACGGATTGCACTGGGCAAATCTGCAAAAAAAAATATCCTTAAAGCATTAAAAAGTGGAGACTTCACTTTAAGGACTAAGCCGTGCCTGACCCAAACCATGATGTTTTCAATTAATTGCCTTATGTGCATGCAAAGCTCGACAATGAATAAGGAAGACTGAAGAAGTGACATTTTTGAGTTACAAGTTGGTGAAGAATATTGAGTATACCATGGACAGCCTAAAGAAAGAACAAACCTGTGTTGGAAGAAGCACAGCAAGAATGCTCCACCGGGACTTCTCCGTTGTTATATAGCCTGTTGCCTGACCCACTGATTTTAGATGTGCCTGACCTCACAATTCCATGAATCAGATATTAGGAGTCCTGGTGACACAGTGGTTGAGAGCTCACCTGCTAACCAAAATGTCAGGGGCTTCCATGGTCACATTCCACTCCGTAATTTACACTTTCATGTACTGTTTTGAAATTTTTTAATCAGTAAATACTACTAAACAAACGAAAAGACCAGACACAACTGAAGCATCATCTCCTCTGGGAAGCCTCCCCTAACCCTAGGTTGTTCTAAGTTTTGCCCTCTGACCTCCCATAGCAACCTATGCACGTCTCAGCCGTGTATTATAGTGTACACCTGTGTGTTATTGTATGTTTATTCTATGTTTTATATACATATACGTGTTATTGTATGTTTCGCTCCCCCACTAAATGGTCAGGTCTTGAATGTCTCTTGTTTTCCCTGTACCAAGCTCAATGACCAGTGTACATAGCAGGCACTTGGTGACTCTAAAGATTTTATAATTCAAACTAACCCCTGATAAGGTGAGACATTGTGATAAACAAAAGTTTGAGCTTTATGAGATTAAGATGTGTTTTCCCAATGATTTTAATGGAATAAATAAATTGTAGGGAAAAACATAAAGTTGCAAACTCTTGTCTTACCAGTTTGTATACCTTCAAATAAGATGTAGAGTCTCAATCAACTAAGACAATGAATACTACTGTTTAACTCTGGTCTCAAAAATAACCTAAAAAGATTTGATACTAGGAACATGCCTGCTTTTCTGGAACTCTCCTTTTCTGCATTTACAGACTGTGCATGACAGTAATTTACCCAGGAATGCCATCTACCTCCAATGACTAATTCTGAGGAATAGCTGAGTATTTGCTTGAGATCTCTGCTTTAAGCATGCCTCATTTCAACTCCAAATTTTCCAGTGACCTCTGTCTTTTAGACATGGAAAACAAAGTTTGTTGGCACTGAGCCACATTTGAGTGTGTTTCACAATAAGCTCCTCATACCAGTGTGTTAACTTCACCACGTGAGGTTGTCCTTTCGTCAGATCCCAATTATATCCTGGGGTTAGTGTTTTGAACGACAGTATGAATTACAGATAGAAATGGTCTGTACTTAAGATCTATAATTAGATACTAATACGAACTGTAAAAATACTGAATAGGGAACTAGAAAACACAGCAGGCACACTAAAAGTGAAAAAGAGCTCTCTGTGAAACTCATTAAAAACTGAGACTTAAATGCCATGTTCAGTGTGTTAATATATTCATAAACATATTTTAAGGGATGATGTTAATTTTGTGATACTGCAGCTACTTAAAAACAGAAAAGAGCAGTATTAAATGAAAAAGTAACAGGTTTTACCATTATGCCAACTAAAGAGAATCCCTTTGCATTATTTCTATTCTTAGTTCTTCATGTAGTGACCTCATGTAAATGAGACTTGTTTTCCTGTGTTTTGGGGTGCATTTTGGTGAGTTATATTTCTCCAGCCAGTGAAAAAACCATCCTTTAATGATCTCGTGAAATTTGTGACTTTTAAGTGTTAACACTAACAGGTCATCTTGTGTCTTTCTGTGGCTTATTTACTTAATCTTTTGGAAATTAAACTTAGAATTTCTGCAACATGTTACATGAAGCCAATTTTGAACTTGACATATTGCATAAAATTGTTCTTAAAGTTTATATGCATTACTGAGGATTTATTTACTTAAAATCAAAGGCTCAGTATTTCTGTTTTTTAAAAAAATATGGTACATTGGTGAATGTGAATGAAGCATAGCCAAGGGAAAAAAGAGAAAAAGAGAACACGAAAGAAAAAAGGTATTACTAGACACGAGAAGAGTGAAAAGGAAGTAACAGGAGCAAATAACCTACAAGTCAGAGTCAACATAAAATTGCATATGATGGAAAGCAGCATGTTATATAACACTTTATGGCATATGTTTGTATCATAAAAACTGAAATTTAATTGGACACAGCTCTAAGACCACACAGTGGTTTCCATCCATGCTATACAAATACAGTGTTCATTTGCAAAAGAAGGCAATCTGTTATATATTTAGTTGATTCACTCACTACTAACACGTCACAATAATAGACTTTTGAAAAGTCAAGGGGGCGGAGTCAATATGGCAGACTAAGCATACGTCTCCCTATATCCCTCTAGAAACCAAGACCTGAATTAATAATCAAACAGAGCCTACTGATCACCTAATCAGCCCCAGGACACGGCACAGGGCTGTTAATTTAGACTTCATACCACGGAGCGAAAAATCTCCTCTCTTTCGCTGACTCCCCCTCAAGGTTAGCTCTGGCTCTCACAGACAGAAGGTAAATGCACCATTTTGACTTTTTTTTCTCTGTCTTGGCTGGTGGGCAGAGCTGGGTCCTGCCTAGCGGCTAGACTCAGACACACTGCTGGGGGGATAGCCAAGAGAAATTCCCATATTTTGAGAGCCAGGCTTAGGAATTTGTTAATCTAGCCACTTTGGGCCTGTCTTTTTATCACTGCCACAGCGGGGTTTGTACGGAATCGCTCTGCCGGTGTGCGGGATGCCGTGTTGGATATGGAGATTTTAGTGGGACCTAATTCTTAGCCTGGGAGCCAGCGCCTACAAACAGGACAGCGCTTCTCTGACAGAAAAGCAGTAATTTACACAGTGTCGCCTACAGTGGGGGCCCTGCAACAGAAGCAGAGGAATCACTACCTCTCAGCACCTTTAGCCCCTCTATCTGCTGCCTGTGTGGAGGGCGCCATCTTGCATATGGTGGCTGCAGCTTGACCTAATTTTTAGCTTGGGAGCCAGAGCCTGCCCACAGGAGAGCACTTTTCTACCAGAAAAGCAATACTTTACACAACGTCACCTAAACCTGGGCCCTGGTCAGCAGAGGCCAACAGGGCAGTAGCATTGCTGCATTCTGAACTAGCTTGTATCACTGGGGTTAGATATAGAGGTGCTTGCTTTGCCAGTTGGGAAGAGGGACCTCTACACCTGAAAACCCGACTGACTTGGGAAGTGGTCAGAGACCTTTTGCTTTACATTTTAAGACAGCCTAGAGAAACATCTGTGGTCTATCCTCACAGTGTCTCTTCCAGTCTCTACTTACTCACATGGGACCCAAAAAGCAACAGACACTTGTGGCATACAAGAAATCACCCATGGCTCCCAAACAGAACAACCAAGGAGTTTTCCAGATGAAGAAACTTTTATGAAAGCATCAGAAAGTGAATACAAAATGATTATATACAGAGCCCTTCTAGACCTTATACAAAATGCAACAGAACAAAAGGAAAAATTAAACAAGCTGTTCTATCTGATAGAACACCAGTGCTCTGAAATCTAACAGATCAAGAACAAAATTAAAGACATAGAAACTTCAGTGCAAAGCTAAGAAAACAGAATGGAACAAATGGAAAAAAGAATTTCTGACTTGGAAGACAGAACTACTGACGCTAGTGTTTATGAGCAGAAATCAGAATAAAGAAACAAGAAAAATGAAGAAGCATTAAGAAGCATGTGGGACTCTATTAAGAGGAACAACCTTTGATTAATTGGAGTCCCTGAACAGGGTGAGACATCTGAGAACACAGAGAGTATCATTGCTGAGCTGCTGACAGAAAACTTCCAAGAAATCATGCAGGAAGAGAACATATTATACATATGCATATTATACATCACCCAATATAGATCTCAAAAGAAAGACTCCAAGACATACTATAATCAAGCTTAACAAAATGAAACGTAAGCAACAACTCTTAAAGGCGGCAAGACTCAAGGCAAAAGCTAACATTCAGAGGGAAACCCTGTAGGCTCTCGTTAGATTTCTCAGCAGGAGCCATGCTGGCACAGAGACAGTGGCATGACACATTCAAAGCCTCGAAGGAGAAGAACTTCCAACTAAGAATTATATATCCTGCAAAACTATCTTTCAAATACGAAAATGAAATTAAGACATTCCCAGATAAACGGAAACTCAGAGACTTTGTAAAAACCAAACCAAAACTACAAGAAATACTGAAAGAAGTTCTTGGCTTTGGCTTAGAAGAACAAAACCACTAACTTTATATTTTAGAACAACACATTACTCAAAACTCTACTCAGTTAGGGAAGGCTCCAAAGTGAATCATAGCTTTAATACTAAAGGAAGCAATCCAGTGATCATCATGAAAACTATGGTGCCATCATATTAAAAAGAGGGATGTACTACAGTCGTTGTAGTCCTTCCAGATGGAGAGGAAGATGACAAGACTGGTAGTAATTAAAATTGGGTTTATATACAGTTTATTAAGGGGGATCATAGGGGCAGCTGTAAAGCACAACAAAGATGTATCATACCATTTCAAGAAATGTAACACAGGAGTCTCAACAACTACAAAAACAGCTCTGAAAAAGGTGAAAAGTCTAGCTATTCCTTCTTAAATGTATATTTCCAAGTGAACAGTATAAGTTTTTCTCTCAATAGTTTGATTGTTAGTTTCACTAAAAGTTATATGCGAACTAGCTTGTTAATGAATGTATATGATAATGAATGTATAGATAAAAACTTACGTAACTTACAGAATCTGCTAGAATGGTCAATATTAAACCAGCTACATCTGAGTCTCAGCACTACTAATACATCTCTGTTTTTTGACATAGCAACCTCAGACAGTGTTTTTCAATGACTCACAATGAAAGACGTGTAATTTGTCTCAAATCCTGCATTCTCTCTCTAATGAAACCCTTCTCTCGGGTTTCATTGGTTATTTCATACCTTTTAGTTCTTTTATTGGTTACATTTTTCTTAATTTTCCAGTGATGCTTTAACATAAATATTTCAAGTGGTGGATTTCAGGAACAAAAATCTATTTTCTCACAGTTCTGGAGCATAAGAATCTTGGTCAGGGTCTTCGCAATATCCATTCCTTTCTTGTATGTAGCCCTACGCAGTCCTTTCTTCCCTAACTTGTAGACATTCTTCACATGGCGTCTGTCTCCTTCCTCCTCTTGCAACCCCTGTTAGGAGGAGGGGTTCTTTTTAAACCACTGCTTTTAAACTCAGAAGTGATTAGATTTAGAACCCACCCCAATGTGACAAAGAAAACAGTATTTCCAAACAAGACTACATCCACAAGTGTATTGGTGTTGTTAGGTGCCATCAAGTTGTTTCCAACTCACACCAACTCTATGCACAACAGAACAAAACACTGCCAGGTCCTGCAACACCCTCACAATCTTTGCTATGATTGAGCCCATTATTAAAGCCACTGTGTTGATCCATCTCACTGAGGGTCTTCCTCTTCCACTTGACCCTCTATTTTACCAACCATGATGTCCTTCTCCAGAGACTGTTACCTCCTGGTAACAGGCCCAAAGTAAATGAGACAAAGTCTCACCATACTTGCTTCCAAGGAGCATTTTGGCTGTACTTTGTCTAAGACAGACTTGTTCATTCTTCTGGGAATCCACAGTATGTTCAAAATTCTTCACCAGCACCATAGTTCATAGGAAGCAATTCTCTTTTGGTCTTCCTTACTCGTTGTCCAGCTTTCACATGCATATGAGGTGATGGAAAAAGGCATGATTTGGGTCAGGCACACCATGGTCTATGTAAGGCCAACAGAGTGACATTTTTGCTTTGCAACAATTTAAATAGGTTTATTTTGTAGCATATTTGCCCCCATGCAATGTTTGATTTCTTGACTGCTACTTCCAGAGGCATTGGTTGTAGATCCAAGTAACATGAAATCCTTGACAACCTCAATCTTTTCTCCATTTATCATGATGTTGCTTCTCAGTACAAGTGTAATGATTTTATTTTCTTTATGTTGAGGTATAATCCACACTGAAGGCTGTGGTCTTTGCTCTTCATCAGTAAATGCTTCAAACTCGCTTCACTTTTAGCAGGCAAGACTATGCCATCTGCGTGTCAAGGTTATTAATGAGTTTTTCTCTAATCCTGATGTCCTTTTCTTCTTCATATAATCCAGCTTCTCAGATAATTTGCCCAACATACAGATTGAATAAATGTGGTGAAAGGATACATTTCTGACACATACCTTTCCTCATTTTTAAACTACACAATATCACTGTTCTGTTCAAACAACTATCTCTTGGCCTGTACACAATTTCTTCATGAGTACTATTAAGTGTTCTGGAGTTCCCATTCTTTGCAATGTTATCCATAAATTCTTCTGATCCACGCAGTCAAATACCTTTCCATAGTCAATGAAAGATGGGTAAACATCTTTCTGGTGTTCTCTGCTTTCAGCCAGGATCCATCTGACATTAGCAATGATATCCTTCATTTCACATCCTCTTCTGAATCCAGGTTAAATTTCTGGAGGTTCTCTGTTGATGAGCTGCTGCAATCATGTTTTGTCTTCAGAAAAATTTACTTGGCTGTGATATGGAGATACGTTCAATAACTCCCATATTTTGTTGGATCAACTTTCTCTTTAAGGGTACAAACATGTTTGTCTTCTGGTTGACTGGCTAGGTAGCTGTCATCCAGCTTTCTTGGTACAGACAAGTGAGCACCTCCAGTGCCAAATCCATTTGTGAAACATCTCAAGTGGTATTTCAGAGACTTTTTTATATTATGATTGAATGAAAATGTACATTCCCAAATAAATTTGCATGCTGACCTACATGCAGCTTCCACTGCTCTCCCTGCACGATGACAGTACACCCTTGCTCTCTGCTCCATACACGTCTTATCTTCCCAACAGTCTCCTATCTTTTCCTGTCCACTCATTCCCCTTCCTGTAGTATGAGGTCAACAGGACGACCTCCTATAGATGCCAGAACCATAAAGTGCCCACACAATATGATCACTCTGTGTCACCAAGTTCAATCCATTGCTGTCTGAAAAGTTAACCTACATTATGATTTACGGACCGAGGCAGCATCAGGGCCAGGGGTCATGCTCCCAGGAGAACCCCTAGGCCACTGGACCATCAATTGTGGTCTTTTAGTGGAGATCTTAGGGTGCACCCCTATTTATACTTGTGTTGCCAGTGAGACTCAACTTTGTGAGCTCCGTCGTGGCTATCACTGGTGGTAGCCGGGTACCATCTGGTTCTTCCGGTCACAAGTCGATGTAAACATTGACTCACATGGGTCTCTCTTCTTCTGGATTCTCTTTCCCCCATGTCGTTATGGACCTTGGAGATCATCCACTCCTGCTAAGTTGGGACCACTTGCTGTACCCTCAGACAGCAGCGTGGCAGCTTTTAAGACCCCAGACGCCACTCACCAATGTGGGGTGTGGAGAGACCTCATTAGCATAATGCTAGTTGTGCCAGTTCGTCTCTATTTCCCCTGAGAGCACGGTCCCCAGCCACCTGCCCCAGCTACTGTGTCCTTCCAATATTGGGTTAAGATGGGAGGAGTACACAAGTTGTGTTGAAGTTCTGTTAATATTGATCTTCTTACTAATGTGCGCTGTCACCAATTTCACCCAACCAGATGTCTAACAACTATGTAATCTAATCCTTCCCCCTTCACCCTCCCACCCTCCCCACCCTTGCAGCCATCAAAGAGTCTTTTGTGTTATGCATGGTCTGCTTTTAAGTTCTTATGGTAGGGGTCTCATACAATATTTGTCCTTCTGTTGCTGACTACTTTCACTCAACATAACGTCCTCCAGTTGAAACCAGGTTATGAGATGTTTCCTACTATCATTGTTGTTCTTTATCATTGCATAGTGTTCCCTTGAGTATATATACCATAGTTTACCTATCCATTCTTCTGTTGTTGGGCATCTGGGTTAATTCCATCCTTTTGCTATTGTGGACTGTGCTGCAATGAACATTCTTGTGCAAGTATCAGTTGGTGTGAATGGCCTTGATTCTGTAGGATATATTCCAAGTGGTGGAATTACTGGGTCAAACGGTATATCTATATCCATTATTTTACCATCGACTCTTGGAGTATTGTTTTTCACCAACACCTTCAGTGCAGCTTGGGCTTCTTCCTTCAGTCCACTAGTTCCTGAATGGCCAATGCTGACCAATTCATTTTAGCAAAATGACTCTCTGTATTCCTTCTACCTTCTTTTGCTGTGTCCTACATTGTTCAATATATTGCTCACAGAATCCTACTAAATTGAAACTCAAAGCTTGAATTTTTTTCTCCAGTTCTTTCCTAATTCCAGGCCTTTGCAACAAAAATCCTGTTGCTGTCAAGTAATTTAATTCATAGTCACCCTATGTGACAAGGCAGAACTATCCCATAGGGTTTCTAAGAAGCAGCTGGGTGATTCAAACTGCCAAACCCTGTTTTTGGTTAGTGGGCATACCTCTCAACCGCAGCACTACTAGGACTCCACAGATCTTTGCACATTTCATTATATTTTAATTAGTCTTCTCAAGGCTCCCTTTGAAATCTTCCATTTACTCTTTTACTTCATCATTTCTTCCATTTAGTATAGCGTATCTACATTCAAGAGCAAGTTTCAGAGACTTTTCTGACATCCATTTTGATCTTTTTTCTTCCCAGTCTTTTTAATGACCTCTTACCTTCTTCATGTGTGAAGTTTTTGATGCGATCCTACAGCTCATTAGTGTTTAATGGGTCAGATCCATTCTTGAGATGGTCTCCAAATTAGGTGGGACATACTCAAGGTTGCATTTTAACTCCCACAAACTTGAGTTTTTTATTTTTGTTTTTTTAATTTTCTTTAGCTTCAGCATGAATTTGGATGTGAGTAATTAATGATCTGTTCCACTGTTGGCCCCTGGCCTTGTTCTGACTTACAATACTGAATTTTTCCATAGTGTCTTTCCACAGATGTAATTGATTTGATTCCTGTGTTTGCTATCCAGTGGTGACCACATGTATAGTTGCTACACACACACATATATATACATATACATACATATTAAATGTATTTGCAATGAAGTCCTTGGTCTTACAAAATTCTATCTTGCAATCTCTAGTGTTGTTTCTCACAAGAAGGCCGTGTATTCCAACTACAAATCCATCTTTGTTTCTAACTCTTGCATTCCAATCACCAGTAATTATCAATGCATCCTGAGGACAGATGTAATCAATTTTGGACTTCAGAACTTAATGAAAATCTTCAGTCTTTTCTTTTGCTTTAGTGGTTGGTGTCTAAATTTGAATAATAGCCATGTTAACTGGTCTTCCTTGCAGGGATATGGTAACATCCTGTCCCTGACACCCCTGAACTTCAGTACAGATCTCAAAATTATCTTTTGATGATGAACGTGATGCCATTCCTCTTTAATTTGTCACTCCCAGCATTGTAGACCATATCAAAATGGCCAGCAGTCATCCGTTTCAGCACTAATGCCTAGGATATTTTGGTTTATGTGCTCCTTTTCATTTTTGATGACTTCCAATTTTCCTAGATGCGTACTTCACATGTTCCACATTTTGATTATTGATGGATGTTTGCAACTGTGTCTTCTCATTTTGAGCCATGCCACATCAGCAAATGTAGATCCCTCAAACTGGATTCCACCCACATTATTAAGGTCAACTCTACTTTGATGAGGAAACTGTCCCTCAGTCATATTTTGAGTGCCTTCACACCCAAGAGGCTCATCTTCTGGCAGTGTTCTGCTGCTCGTCATGAGTTTGTCACTGGCCAATTTTTTCAGAAGTAGATTCTCAGGTCCTTCCTAGTCTGTCTTAACCTGGAAGCATCACTGAAACTCAGCCCTGAAAGGTGACCCTACCGGTGTTTAAAATACTGGTGTCATAGCTTCCAGAATCAGAGCAATATGTAAGCCGGTTTGAGAGAGTTTTTGTGTCTGAACACAGTAAATGTCTTCAGCTCAGAAAAATTCTCTTTTTCTCCCCACCTTCCGCTTTCTCTTTGGCTTCCTCCTCCTCGTCTTTTCCTTCCTCTTTGTTCTCTTCCCAAATTCATCTCTTCTATTTTTCTGTGAACTTCTATTTGATTTCTCTAAATAAAAAGCTATTTGGAATCCTGGATTTAACTGTAAGATCATTTATTTTTCTCTCATACTTTCTAGATTTTTAACTTTTTGCTTTAGTTTTGAGTCCAGCCTATTTATTGGATTGTTTTCTTGGCAATCATATTTGCAACTTCCTCTTATTCTTGTTTTGCATTAAGCATGTCTTTATAGATACCATTCCTTCTTAAATCTGAGTGTCATATTAACTATAACTAAAAAAAAAATTCTTTCCTAAATTTTCTGTTTCCTTTGACCTATCTTGGATCCGACTCGACGGCACTTGGCTTTGGCTTTTTAACCTATCACTTTTACTTTTATTATTCATTTGATGCTACTGGATCTCCCCCAAACATCAGGTTATTATTGGTCATCTGTTCATATTTGTAAAAGACTAGGTTCATGGATTCAAGTAGCACATGTGGGTTTTTCCTGCTATTGAATATGTTGTTTTTTTTCTCACTAGATAGCACTCTAGAAAACTTTCTATGTAAGCAGATAAGTGCTGCTAATAGGTAGACTTCTTTAAATGTGTAGGTAGTGATCACAAAGGCAACCAGAGTTCTGCTCCCAACATTGCAACAGAGGGCTTTGTCCTGGAGTGCCCACACTTTTATTAGGAGCCTCAGCCTCCTCCAGACTGATTGTTTGATGTCTTTAGTGTGCATTTGCAAATGCCACCTCTGTTAGTTGTCCGGCACACAGGGTGGGAAGGAGTAGTTGCTTCATATACGGTCCTTCTGCCCACTTCCTTCCCTGGCTTTCCATGGACGTAAACTGAGCTACTCAGGGAACTGTGGCTATTCCCATGCTACATCCCTTTGTGCTAGAGCTTGTATGTCCATATGTCTCTCCTGACTTCTTTATGCCAGAAATTGGTTTTTGATCTGCTCATGATCCCACCCTACCCATTTTCATAAGAATAGACTCAAGTGTTGGGAATTGTTTTCCTCAATTTCAGTGGCAATTGAGAAAAAAGGATTGATAAACGTACATGTACTACTGGCCATTCTTGACTACAATCTGATGCTATGAATTCCTTCCCCTCTTCTACCTTGCATTCCTTTTTCCCTCCTTTCCTCCCTCTTCCCCTCTCTCCTTTCCTTTCTGTTGCACTTAAGGGCCTAGAGGTCTAAGAAACACTACCAAAATTTAGAACATTGGCAAGAATGCTTCCCTTTTCATTTTCATAAAAGTTAATTATAATATGCACAGTGGAAACCCCACCATCACGGCTGCTGCTGCACACGTGGCTGAAGGACAACTGTCCCTTAAGACAACTTTGAACATAAGCACTACAGGCATTTTGTGGTGCACTTTTCTCCTAAACACAATTAGGAAAACGGTTCAAGCAGAGAAACATATACTAACTCATATAGACTCCAGGGTGAAGAATGTGCAAAAAAGCACTTATTTGTACTTTGATCTCCCATTTGTCCATTCTTCAGATAAAATGCTTGCTCTCTTTTGGACTTGGAAAATGTAAACAAGTCTTCATATAAGAGGGGGGAAAATCACTTAACTTTTACTGTGTGACTAAATATAACCAGTTCAGACTTATTTGTGATAAGTGTATGTGTAATGTCAGGAGGTTGTTTTTTTAAATTGTTATCTTGTAAAATAAAAATGTCCTAATAGTGAAGATTATTCTGAAAAGCGGATCAAGAGGAAAGAAAGGAGACTTTATAAAAGATGGAGTAATGTTTAACTTCAGTTATGAAGAGTTTAAATTGTCGCTTGGAAGACAAAAGTAAAACTCAGTCTTGGCTCAATGGATTCTTAATAAGTAACAATAAATACATTAATTTAAACTAGATAATTCTTGTGTGTATGTGTGTGTATATATATATATATATATATATACATATTCCTCTGTTTTACGTTTTAGAAATCATGATGGCATAGTGCTTAAGTGCTACATCTGCTAGCCAAATGGTCAGCAGTTCACATCTGCCAAATACTCCTTGGAAACTCCATAGGGTCACTACGAGTCAGACCTGACTTGACAGCAGTGGGTTTGGTTTGGTTCTGTTTTAATGGTTTTTAATTTCTATATCACAGTTTTAATGCAAACATGGTTTTTATTTTAATCCTCCTTAGAACTGTGGGGAAAATTAAATCTCTACAGATAGGTATGCAGGCAGACAAGTTAGACACAGCATCCAAACCAAACCCACCGCAGTCAAGTAGATTCCAACTCGTAAGGAGTCTAAGGATAGAGTAGAACTGCCCCATTTCCAAGGAGTACCTGGCAGATTTGAACTGCCAACCTTTGGATTAGCAGTGATAGTGCTTAACTACTACACCACCAGGGTTTCCAGATATAGACAGGAATCAACATAATCCTGGTGATTCAATTGATTATATAAAACAGGATTTTTTTAATTACTAAAAAGCAATTGTTTATAAAACTGTACTCTGAAGTATTCACAGTGGATGTTTCTAAGGACTGGAGGAATGAGACGGAATAGAAGATTTTGACTCTTCACAATTCTGAAGTTTCTGTAAAATTAGATATGCACCGTCTTCATAATTCAAACTTTTTTGTTTTTTAAGCATCCTTACCCTACAAACTAACACTGCCAAGTGCACATGGAATAAAGGAATTATGTGGCAAAATTCTCACTGACATTACATGGTAAGTACCGAATGCATAGCTTATTTGATCTTAAATGAGCTCCAATAAAAGATGACTAACAGCTTATTATTGTTTTACCACAAAATGTGTTTGCCCAGTTCTTTCTAGTTCTCCTGATTCTCTAATTTTTCTATGTCTACCTCTTCTTCTCCTACATCCACTAGCTTTATTCAATACCATTCTGCTTGTAACTCATCCCTTTAGCAAAAAAGTTCAAAAACTGACAGACCATAGGTGTATATTGGCCAGCAAAATGTCTTGAACATTTTCAAACTGGTTGCCAACATTTAAGAATTCAGAAATTTCACAGAAAATTCTGGTTCCCAATCTCTCTTGAAAAACTGTGGAAACCAGTGGTTAAGTGTTATGGATGCCAACCCAAAGGTCAGTGCTTCGAATCCTGATCAGGCACTCCTTGGAAACCCAGCGGGGCACTTCCACACTGTCCTGTAGGGTCACTGTGAGTCAGAAATGACTCGGTGGCAATAGGCTGTTTTGTTGTCCTGAAAAGCTAAGAGGGTTCACATTCTTGCGCATCAACTGCAACTACCTGTGGTTACTGCTTTCTCCTGGCTGTGTGCTCTCCAGCTCCCCAAAGTCCCAACTGTATCCTATTGCTCCTCAACAGGACTTCTGGTGCATTGCTTTTGTCCTATGGTAAATAGAAAAGTAGTATCTTGCTATACCCTTACCTCTACTTTTTTTAAGTGGAGGAGGGACAGTGAAAGTAGATCTAGCAAGTCACATGTTTCAACAAAAATGGAAGTTGGCATTGTTTCTTTATGAAAATAAAGACCACTTTCTTAGGCTTAGAAGTGTCTAGGTTGAAGAAACCACTTGATGACCAACTTCAAGAAGCTTGCATAGAATAAACCCTAAAACAATACAATGAACTTGTTAACAAAGTAAACACTACTTTCATGAAATACAGTTACTTATTAAATAATATTTTCCTATATCTAACCAGAAACCCTGGTGGCAGGGTAGTTAAGTGCTACTCTGCTAACCAAAAAGTCAGCAGTTCAGATCTGCCAGGCACTCCTCAGAGACTCTGTGGAGCAATTCTACTCTAACCAATAGGGTCATGATGAGTCAGAATTGACTTGACAGCAGTGGGTTGGGTATTTTGGGTTTTCTATCTAACCCAGCTCAGTCATTTGCAGTATCTGTAGGCATTACCCTGTAGGCATTTGTATCTTCTATTTAGAACTTGAGAGAAGCCTTGGTGGCACAGGAGTTAATGCACTCCACTGCTAAACAGGAGGTTGGCAGCTTGAGCCCACCACTGCTCTGTGAGAGACAGATGTAGCAGTCTGCTTCTTTAGAGCTTAGCAAAAAAAAAAGACAGTTCTGCTCTGATGGGTTGGGTTGCAGTGAGTAGGAATCAACTTGATGGCAATGTGTTCCGGGGTGTCTTCAGAAACATACCCCAACATGGACACACAAGTTGCCTCCTCTGCCACACTTCTGCATCCTGGGGCGGTAAACAGCAAAGGCTCTCTAGACCAGCAATGATTCTCCTCCACTTCTTTCACTGCTCTAGCCAAAGCCAGCCAAGTGCATCGAGTCGAAGCAGTCTCTAAAAGATAAGGGTAGTAACTACAAATTTTCCTATCCACTTTCTGCTTTCCTTCTTCACAGGGCCACTCTCTCTGGACCTCTAGTCTGGCAAAATGCCTGTATTAGAAGATGAGAATATGATTCGACTCGACGGCACTTGGCTTTGGCTCATTTCACTAGTCCACAGGCCTTCAGTAACAGCTGTAAACATTCAAGACAGACAGATCTTCAGCCCCAGCTGATCTCTGTGGGATGGAGCGGATGACCCATTCAAGACTGCAGCCAAACATCACAGAGGCATCTCCCGTCTGCTTGACAGGCATGAGCAGATCAGTAGCTACAGAGAAATACCAAAAATTCAAGAGCTCCCAATGGGGGGTGGGGGGAGGGAATGAGCCTTTAATCAATTCTGAGTCACTTCAGCTTCCCCAGCATGGATCACGGTGAGGTCACAGATCAGGTCTTTAATGAATGTGCGTCTCCTCTCTCTGGAGTATCAGTAGGCCTCTAGCATACTAAGGGGACTTACTACCTAGATCCCACTCCTGGTACTACTACCTTGGTAATCTTGTAGTTCAGCAAGTACTTCCATGTGTCTTATTTGATGCAATCAGGATAGTAGTGAGGTAGGTAGGGTTGTTTTTATAGTATCATGTCCAATTTACAAAACACAAAACACAGAGAGTTTCAAGTGACTTCTTCAAGCTGAAAGAATAAGTGACAGGCCTCACATACACTACAATTTTATCCAGGCCACTAAAAACTAGAAATATGAGAGGGAAAAACCAAAAGTGGTGAATTATTACAAAACTGTAGCTTTGAAAAAAAAGAGGGAAAAAAGTTATCTAAAAGAGACGTCCTGTAACAAAAACAATACTGAGGGGAATACAAGTCAGGAAAAAAGACACCAAGATTTTAAAAATATTTTTATATAGAAACATTTTACAAAGATTTTACAATGTGGCAAATCATTATGTCATACATAGAAAGAAGAAAAAGATTAAACCTCCAGGACAAAGAAAATGCTAACAGCAATGTGTCGCAGTCCCTGTGAAAGTGCATGAATGGTGAAGGCAAAGGACCACAGTGGTACTGGCCACTTGCAAAACGGCTTTTAAAACAGTTTTTATAAATATGTACACAAGGCTGGTTTTCCCCCTCCATTCTTCTCCAAGACTTTTCAAAGGAATACATTCATGAACATTCTTGCTCTACAACTATGTTAAAATTCCTGGTATAAAACAGTAAAAGTAAAAACACTCTGTTAAAAGTCAATCAAATGATTTGTGAAATAAAACCTTTCCAAGCATGGGCTTTCCTTCTACACTGAGCTTTCCAGGTGGAAAGCTTACTTGCACTTTTCCAAGCCAGAGGAGATCATTAACGATGGCGGCTTGAATTCAATTTGGATTTCACTCTTCCATGTGACTTCTTGCTTCCAGTTTCTATGACCAAACTATTAGCATGTTATAAAGTACTGGCATATCTGAAGTTCTTATATACCTACTGTGTTATAAATCTACTTTACAGCTTTGTGTATACCTGCAGCTTACATATAGCCATTTTATGAAATGCTACATATACTTATTAGAATATTTTGCCTTATATGCTGGTAAAAATAAATGAAGGTGCTCCCTCAAGTTAAGCCATAAGCCCTACTCGAGAATTCTAGTTAAGTATTTAGCTTTTCCACATGCATGCAAATCCCTTACGGGATCAATGGGGATCATACTGGTTATCAAATTATAGGCTTCAGTCATGGTGTAGAATTTGTTTTTATAATGTAAATGAGAATACAATACCAAAAGTGTAAAGTTACATGAACAAGGTCATTAGAAAAAAACTGACATATATGAAGTCTAGTACAGATAATAAATACCTGCCAAATAATAACTGAATTCACATCCCTCCTTTATGTAAAATTTTATGTGTTTATGAGAAATAGAAAAATTCAGTGTTGCCAGTTTATTTCCCATATGTAAACTGATTTTTTTTCTTTTTCTGATTATTTTTCC
This sequence comes from Heterohyrax brucei, assembly GCA_028571685.1. Classification (NCBI taxonomy): domain Eukaryota; kingdom Metazoa; phylum Chordata; class Mammalia; order Hyracoidea; family Procaviidae; genus Heterohyrax; species Heterohyrax brucei. Next base: position 97,445,770 of record CM053146.1, read on the forward strand.
ATCTCTAAATGGAAGGGAAATTAAGCAGCTCATTCCTGCTGGCTTAGGTTTCTTATGAAATATATTTCTTAGCCCTCAAGGCATAGTTGTGGTAAAAACTAGAGAGAAACACCCAACAATTAACAGGAACTTTAAAGCATAAAATAAGCACATGTGCTCTCTAGAATCTGGTACCCAGGCTAGCAACAGTTAAACTGCCTTATGCCACAGATGAATTACTCTGATTTTCATTCACAACATCATTTCCATCAGGACCACAAACAAACAGCCGGTTGCCCAGAGTTTTTTGGGCAAATCGAAAATACATCATGTGGCCCATGGCCACAAAGGAAACTGAAATCAACACAAGCAAGCCAAAAGCTTCAGGATTTGGAGCCAGGATGACCATGATGAAATGCAGAAGATCAAGAAGATAGTTCATCGAGTTCTGGACACCATTAATAATGCCTCTTTCAGATTCAATGACATTTTCTTGCAGCAGCTGTGTCACAGTTAAATCAAAAGACCAAAGACCTATTTAAAAAAAGACACATTTTACAAGACTGCATGTGAACTTACAATGTATATATTCCAGAATTATAGGCATGAAGCTAGCAACATAGGAAAACACACATTTTTTGTTCTGGTGTTTTACCCAAAACTCACTGCCACCAAGTAGTTACCATCTCATAGTGGCTCCATAGGGTTTCTGAGGCTGTAGATCTTTACAGAAGCAGACTGCCATATCTTTTTCCTTCTGCTTATTTCAAACTACTGACCTTTTTTTGTTTCAGGTTGGCAGTTGAGCAGTTTAAGCAGTGTACCACCTGAGCATTTCTGCTGCCTTAAAGTATGTATGTTTAACCAAAGTCTTACCTTAGAGAATTATCTTTCATTAATAAATTCTGGATTACTACTAGCTTCAAGAAATTATTTTTTACTCCCTACTGTCAACACTTTTAAACTCCATTTTCCTGTATCTACTTACATTTTAAAAACAAACTCTAAAATCAGGAACATAATAAATCCTCTTGGAAGTACTAGCATTCTGAAAGCTTAATCTAAATGGAACTAATAGATTGTTATGGTTAAAGAGTAAAGAAATTTTAAACTATTACTACATTATTGCACGGGTTCTAATGCCCCTACAATAAAGCTGTCTTGCTTCAATATTAATGTCTTTGATAAGCTAATGAACATGTTTTGCACCACAAGATAAATACAGTCCCATTTCAAGAAAGAATCTGGCCAGAGATAATTCATCAGCACCCTATTAATGATTATTTAAATTTTGCTTTGTAAGAAGTTTTTACCTTAAGCTTCCTTTCAGAGGCAAAAATTCCATTTGTGTGGCCAAGTATATAATACCTATCTGCTTTAGAGGACCTTGGAAGACTTTTTCCCCCTACTATGCCTTTTTTGTTTTACCTCATCCCATAGAAACAGTCTAAGTTCTAGTTCTTTTGGTAGAGTGGTAGCAACATAGACTCTAAACTGCTAAATGACAGCAAAATTATAACTAATATCTTTTTTTAATGAGTTAAATTCTATCATAAGAGTAACGCCTAAGATGTTAATTTAGAAAATATTTCCAAGCCCTAAACATGTTTTAAGAAAGTAAATGTATACGTAAACACACACAAAAATATAGTTCACTTAACTGCAAAATAAAAATTTCATAATTAAAAACTAGATTGTACATAAATACAAATTGCATTTGCTTAAATTAACATTCAAGGGAATATTTCAGATCACTTATGAATGAATTCTCTCATGCTAATGTGACACTCTAGTTCATTAACATACAAAACGAGATCTCTTACCTATTCTAGCAGCAATGACACCCGCAAAGAGCAGACTGACAGAGATTATGGGCACAGATTGAGGGCTCATCTCTGTGGTAGTATTAGCAGGAGGAGATGTGCTTGGCATGGGCATATCAGTTGTAAGGAAGGTTTCAGGTATTTCTGTAGCTGTAGTTGCTGGCCCTGGAATTAACCTAGAATGGAGATCTTGAAAAGGAGAAACAGACAAGTCCAAAGGACTTCCAGGCATGAACACGGAGATCACACACGAGATCAGACAGGAAAGCTGGGCAAGTCCTGCAATCACACCAGTCCGAACCAGACCACATTTTCGGCGGAGCCAAGTAAAAGCCACAGTTCCCATTATTCCAGTTACGGCTGAAGCGCCCATCAAAATACTGAGGATAGAGCCACTTAGCCCCTGAGTATAGGCGTACCCCGTGGTGATGCAATCGAAGCCCAGGACAGTCATATAGAGGAAAGCAAGACCCATGCCGGCCAGAAAAACTGGCTGGTTGTAATAGGAGATCCAGCCTTCTCGGAAGGTACGGAAGGGCTCAGCTATCTGGGAGGCACAGCTGGGCTCTTCCTTTTGTTCAAGTTCAAGGATGTCAGGGTCTTTCTCACCCATTAGACGAGTTCCCTCCAGAGATTTTGGCTCAGTATCTGTTACAGGGGGGGGAAAAAAATCATCATTTTCTAGGAATATCCTTCACAGACTCCCAGAATTCTTTTTCTACTTTTCTTCCCATACTTGCGGCTCAGTTTTGTCCTGCTATCCCTCAACAAGTCACTCCTCTGTGTGTACAGACATTAAAGAAAAGGGCCAGGGTCCCATCTCAGCCCCTGCAGGTTCAGTTCAGAGCTGTTCTTTCTACCCTCTAAATCCTGGGCTTTTCCTCACCTGCCAGTGACACATTTAGCCCAGTACAGGCCTTCCATGGTAACAGAAGCAAATACAAACTCAGAATAGTTTTGGTCTTCAGCAGCTTTTCAGGTTTGAACACCAGAATAAAAGAACTGATCATCTTGTTGAGTTTACCTTTCTGTACATTCAGCTGTTTCAATTCTGTTTCCTCCACTTTAAGAGTAGCTTTCACAGCTAGAGCAGGCGTTTTTTGGTAAACTTTCCAGAGCAGAAAGTATTCCACACACATGGACACCAAATTCCATCCAGAAATGAAACCACAGCCAATGACGATGGATCCAAAGGTCATAATCTGGCCAACAGCCATGGGGGCCAAAATGTTGGTTAACTGGTCAATCCTTCTCACGGTAGCATTCATATCTACAGAGGTAGGAAAGAGGCAGTTAAGTAGGCACACCTATCAAAGACAGATGGCTCTACTTACATAACAAAGGGACACAAACTGGAAGAACAGATTTCTGCTACATAAATTTCTAAAAAGCACTCTGTAGATATACTGTCTTGTTAGAAAACCTTTTATTGTTTTATCAAGTCACATTAAGTATGCCTTAGAAATCATTGTTTTCTTAGCATTTTATAAATTAGCACCAACTCTTAAAATCAATTACAAGTCACTCTATATGTTTCAATTTATTCAATAAATATTTATTTTTTTTATGAGGTAATCACATTCTTTTTAAGTATATTTGTGCTTTAGAGGAAGGTCTACAGAGCAAATTAGTTTCTCATTAAACAAAACCACAGTGTCCTGTGACACTGGTTGTCTACTCTGTGATGCGTCAACACTCTCCCCTTCTTGACCTTGGGTTCTCCATTTCTATTCCTGTTGCTTTCCTGCTTCCGCCTGCCCTCTGGTCTTTACCCCTGGGCTCACGTGCCCATTTAGTCTTGTATATATGGTTGAGCTACATGTTTGTGTTATGAGTTTGCCTACTTTTCTGCTCAAGGGTGAACCTCAGGGAGTCACTTCAATACTGCTTTAAAGGGTATCTGGGGGTATTCAATATGTAGTTACTGAATGTTTATTAAGACCTGGGAGTGTTCTAGGCACTATGAAGGAAAACAAAAAATATTTCTCCCTGTCTTTGTGGAGTTTACAATCCAGTATGAAAAGAAAGACAATAAATCATAATGCACGCAAATCCAAGGGCCAACAATTAAGTGTGTGAACTTAATCATTCTAAATGCTACCTACCTCACTGCTTGATATCACTATGATCACCTCTGAAGTACTTCACTTGGAAAGCTCTGCACCAACCCTCATGCCTAGTCCACGCTTCAAAGCAATTTTGGAACTCTTTCTGGAATGGCCATTACATATAGTGGCAAGGTGGAAAGTTTGTCAACTTAATTATATAGTTGTCTGTGAGGCAGTTTTTAGCCAGTAAATAAATAACTGTATTGGAACACCCTCCCTACTCACCTGATCTGGCCCCCAGTGACTTTTTTCTTTACCTGAAGATAAAGGAAATATTGAAAAGAAGACATTTTGATGAGATTCAGGGCATCAAGGGTAATATGACAACAGCTCTGATGGGCATTCCAGGAAAAGAGTTCCAAAATGCCTCTGAAGGGTGGACTAGGGGCAAGTGTCGGCACATAGCTACCCAAGAGGAGTACTTCGAAGGTAATCATGGGGATATCCAGCAACGAGGCATGTAGCACTTTTTCTAGGATGAGTTTGTGAATTTAATTGTCACACCTCATATATACAGCATGTCAGATGTTCATTAAATATTATAGCAAAAAAATTAAGCATAAAAGAATAGCAAGGGCTCAGAAAAAAAAACAATCTTTTATTTTAAGGGATAGGGAAGGAGTCAATGGAAAAGAGGTCATCAGAGCAAAACCTGAATAGGAAAGAGGCAAAGGACTGAGTCATGTGGAAATCAACAAGAGAAACCAGACTAGGGAAGGGCAAAGTCCAGGGGGCTGGCGGGATGCCTTAAGTATTAGAGGAACAGCAAGGAACCAGTAGGGCTAGATATGAGGGAGGAAGAAGGTAGAAACAGATGAGGTCAGAGAATAAGGGACGATGAGGGATCTATATAAGGTCTGTCAACATTATACAGACTTCAGCTTTTATGCTAGTAAGACAGGATACCTTTCGAAGGTTTTAAATAGAGAGACAGTACACAAGGTCCAACAATTAAGTCCACGAGCTTAATTGTTCTAAGTGCTACCTACCTGATTGCCAAGAATCACTACAATCACCTTCGAAGCACTTACTCTCCTTGGGAAGTATGCACTGATGCCAGCACCTAGTCCACCCTTCAAAGCAATTTTGGAACTCTTTCTGGAATGGCCATTGCACATGGTGGCAAGGTGGAGAGTTCATGAACTTAACTGTATAGTTGTCTGTGAGGCAGTTTTTAGCCAGTAAACAAATAACTGTATCGGAACACCCTCTCTACTCACCTGATCAGGTCCCCAGTGACTTTTTTCTTTACCTGAAGATAAAGGAAATACTGAAAGGAATACATCTAGGTGGCACTCAGGACATGAAGGGTAATACGACAACAGCTCTGATGGCCATTCCAGAAAAAGTTAAAAAATTGCTTTGAAGAGTAGACTAGGCGATGGCATCAATGCTTCCCAAGGGGAGTACTTCAAAGGTGACCGTAGTGATATACAGCAGTGAGGTAGCTAGCACTTTTTCTAGGATGAGTTCACAAACTTAACTGTCACTCCTCATAGTCTGACTGGAAATCTTGGTGGTGTAGTGATTACGTGCTATGTCTGCTAACCAAAAGGTCAGCAGTTCAAACGTGCCAGGCACTCCGTGGAAACTCTATGGGGCAGTTCTACTCTGTCCTGTAGGATCACTGTGAGTCAGAATCAACTTGATGGCAGTAGATATGGTTTGGTTTTCAGCATCTGATATATAATTTAAAAGAATCATTTTGATGTGAAAAGGCCATGGTATAAAAGGAAGGGGAGCACAGGCAACAGTAGAGGCAAGAAGATAACACAGGAAATGATAAACAGTGACAACAGAAATGAAGCCCTACTAGCGCAGTGGTTAAGAGTTAGGCTGGTAACCAAAAAAGGAGCAATTCAAATCCACCAGTCATTCCTTGGAAGCCCTATAGGACAATTCTACTCTGGACTATTGGGTAGCTACAAGTCAAAGTAACAACAACAGATTTTTAACAATAGAAATGGGGAAAAATAGACCCAGGATGTACTAGAGAGGTAGAATGAGGAGGACTTGCTAACAAGTTAGATGAGGAATGTAAGTGAAAGCAAAGAACCAAGGATGACTCTCAAGTTTTTGGCCTGAGCCACTAGAATTACATAGTTGCCACTGGCAAAAAAGAGAAAACTTCAGAAGAATCAAGCATTTAATTTTGGAGGTATGATTTTTAATTATATCTGATAATCAATGTCACTATGGAGACTAAGGTGTGCCTGAGCCAAACAATACAAATGAAAGTTGGACAATGAATAAGGAAGGTCAAAGAACTGACTCCTTTGAATTACAGTATTGGCAAAGAATACTGAGTACACAATGGACTTCTAGAAGTAAAAACAAATCTGTCTTGGAAGAAGTATAGCCACAATGTTCCTTAGAAACAAGGATGGCGAGACTTCTCACATACTTTGGACATGTTATCAGCAGAAACCAGTGTCTAGAGAAGGACATCATAATAGGTAAAGTAGCAGGTCAGCTAAAAAGAGGAAGACCTTCAACAAGACGGATCAACAGTGCCTGCAACAATGAGCTCACAAAATTCTAAGGATGGCGCAGGGCAATGTATTGTTCCGTTGTACATAGGTAGCTCAACAGCACCTAACAACAACTGACAACTGAGAAGTCACAAAAATAGGCGGTTGAGCATACAAGCTTGGAATGGACGGGAGAAGACTGGGCTAGATTTGCACCTTGTTGACTTGTTGATTTTTAACACAATAAGACTGGAGAGAATTACCCAGGAAGTGATGCAAATAAAGAATCGAAGAGGTCTAAGGAACAAGCTCAGTATACAACAAAGTTCAGAGGTCCAGAAGGTGGGGTAGAATTAGCAAAAGAATTAGAAACCTAGGAGACTGTGGTGTCCTAGAAGCTGTGTCATGTGTTCCTGATTGGTCACGATAGAAGAGCACCGAGAGGAGCACTAAATGTGGTCACTTGGTGGATATCAAGGACCTCTAGAAGTTTTGTCACAGGGGCAAGAGTAAATACCTGACTGAAGTTGGCTTAAGACATTAAGTGTAGAACTTCACGGAACATCATTTATATCCTATTTTAAGTGAGTGGCACACACCCCCCACATCTAGTACTATGTGACTGTTTCCTCCAGGGTTTATGAAAAGCAATGCCCATACCACAGAAAAAAATTGAAAAGAATGAGCATAAACAATTCTTTTTGACAAGTTTCACTAAAAATGAGAACAAAGAAATGTGGCGGTAGTGTGGGAAAGACAGAGATTTTTCAAAAGGGCAAAATTATATATGCTCTTATACTGATGGGAATGACACATCTGAGAAAGATGAAATGTGAATCTACTACACAAGAATGAGTTGTCCTTAGATAAGAGTACAAACAGTACAGCAATAGGTACAAGAACATGGGCAATGTATACGGTTTTAGGTTCAGGTAGGAAGAGAAACATGTCAGTAAGAGTATACGGAGGTTCTCTTCTCATTTCTTCCATAATCTCATAACATAGACAGCAAGGTCATCCATAAAAATGAGGATAGGGGAGGAGGTACTGAATGTATGAAGTGAGAAAGAAAACACTGCAACAGTCATCTAGGAAAGTGGGAGAAAGACCAGGGAAATGGTATGATCATCCAGCAACATGAAAGGGCCAGCGTTCAGGAACTTTAAATAGGAGTAGTAAACAAGAATAGGAAACTCTGCTAGCTTAGTGGCTGGATGATACATCTGCTAACCAACAGGTTAGCAGTTCAAATCCACCAGGCACTCCTTGGAAACTCTACAGAGCAGTTCTATTGTAAACTATAGGGTTGCTGTGAGTCAGAATCAACTCAACAGCAGTGGATGTGAAACAAGGGTATGTGCTTTTTTTCTGGGCATGCTCAACTGTGGAGCATTGGATTTAACCAAGGCCTCACATAACAAAAGTAGAGGAAGGAAAGTGAGTTACAGGAACATTCTAGCAAATGATTATAATGACTGACCTTCCGTTTGAAGCCCGGTAATACAAAGAAACAAACAAGGAGTTATGAACAGGGAAAAGGCACTTCAATCAAGGAGTTAAAGATGTTGATACAGTGGAAGGACTGTCAGAATTGGGGTACCAGAAGAATTGAGCTGGAAAAATAGGATGTGGGCACCTAAGATCAAAATTAAGAAAAGAGAGGATTTATTGATGGTAACAATATCCATGGTACGACCATGGAAATACACTGTTATCAAGACGGAGGACCAGAAACGAGAGGAAGTCAAGAAAATGATCTACTTTCTCATGCTCTGTTTCACAGAGTAGAGTGAAAATTAATAATTCAAGTCTTTAAGGGATCCCTTAAGAGAAAAATAGTGCGTGACTAGTAAGCCCATTAACGGAAAATTGCCTTTGTTCTTTTGCTAATTCTTTCTGGTCCTCAATTAGCATCCAATTAGTCCTTGAGTACATTATACCTAGTTGATAACAAGAGAACTTTGACATATTTCACCTTTCACTTCAGAGGCAAAGGCAGTTTTCATTGATTTTACACACGGCCAGTATTGCAGAGACTTCATTAACTTCCATCTCCCTTCCACTAACAAGGTCCCAACTCACACGCTAACAGAGCAGCATACACAGGATCCAAATAACTGAATAACCTGACTCCACAAGATAAGAATATATACACTTGAACCTTAAAGTTCAGAATAATTTTTTTAAAAGTTATTTTAATTAAAATTATGTGTCACTCTACTGTTTCTCTACTTGAGTTTTCAAATGCATAAAGAGCTCTCATGGCCATGAATTTCTATCTTTAATATTATACTTTGGAAGTTAATAATGTTCAGGTGTTAGCAGAAATACAGTTTCAGGAAAAAAAAAAAAAAAAACTTTTTCCCACACCAAAGCAGGATGAGTTGAATACAAAAAATAAAAACTACTTAATAATTTTAATGGTCACAGGACAGAGAAGAATCCACCTTCTGAATGTTCAAATATATGTTCTCTACAAACTTGTAGTAATTCTCATTAAAGCACACTAATATGTGCTCATATAATTAATTCCAGTTTAGCTGTTTTCAGCTACAGTTGTCAATCAGAATATGACATTGAGTAACTACTTGCCATTATAAACCCACTGCCATCAAGTAAATTCCAACTCATAGCCACCCTACAATAAGACAGAATAAAACTGCACCATAGTTTCCAACCTTACAGGCGTTGACAGCCGCATCTTTCCCCTGTGGGGCAGCTGGCGGTTTCGAAACACAGACCTTTCACTTAGCAGCTGAGGCTTTCACACAGCTCCACTAGGGATCCTTGCCATTATAGAGGGGATTTTATATTTCAATACTGCAACAATTTAAAAAAGATACTTGTTGAGAAAATAGCTTCTGCCTAACCCAAAAAGGAATAGCAATTTTTAATCAACTGGGCTCAGACATGAAATTCAGCTGCCATACTTGGTCAAGTTCAGTAGCAAATATTGCTTCAGAATAGTGGGCAAGTAAAACCTCAGAAGCAATTCACAAAGGCAATAGGGAAGGAAGTACAGCAACAGATGGAGTCAAAAGGCTGGGAAAAGGAAGTGAGTTTAAACAGTTTGGAGAGGCTAAAGGTCATAACATAAGAATATGTTCAAAAATTGAAAACCACTGAATAAAGTACCTAAATAAATTAGTTAACAGATTAAGAACATCTTTTTGTATGGAAAAACAATATTCTTTCCGAGGTTATCTAAACTGGATGGTGACAACTATGTTTTGGCCTGATGCCACTGAAATTCTCAAACTTTTTAACCTTGCCAGGGAAATTTCTCCTGTTTTTTACTCTCAGTGATAGAGCTTCCAATTTTAAAATCTGCTTCAAAATCAAGAAGCACTAAGATAGCAAAAGGAAATGTGAAAAGATAGGATCTTGCTCACAAACTTTATTCTTTACGCACACACCTCTTTACCCGTATACACATACACACGACGCTCAGAACACAAACAGATTCAGCCTTCTGCACCTAATCCCTTGTCTGTGGTTTATAACAGCCAACAACCCTCCAATATCAGTCTGCATAAACCTAAATTACTCTTTTCCATTTAGAACAAGTGTACTTGTGCACCAAGGCACAATATCAGAGGCACCTGCAGCCCCAGCTGGAGTCAGTTCCAGGTGTACTTTTTCCTTTTTCTTTTCTATTTTTCCTTTATTTCCAGCTTTTTCTTGGTTCAACTTTTACTCTGCCTTAGGGTACCTACAATTTATAGTTAGACCCTTGTTAACTCCCGAAACTAATTTCTGTATCTTGCCTTGAAGCATGGGTTATAAGAAACACAAATTCTGAGGTTAAACTTCAGAGAAGTTCGGCATGCAGATTGCTGCTAAAAATCTAACTTCCAGTGGACAAGAGTTCAACACCCTTCAGCCTGAGAATTTCCAGAAGGTTAGACAATCAACTGGTTGGCCTAGATTCTTCTGAGCTGCAATAAAAATCCTGTAAAAAGAGTATCTGAGAGACAGATCAGTCCTATTTTTGTCCTTTTTGGGATGTTACAAAGTTATGTGGGATTTATGTATCTACCCATCTATCCACCAAGAACAAGTTAAAGATGCTGAGTAACTTTCTCTTTAGAGAGCTGTTCTTCAAAATACATCAAGACAGATATGTATTGAAAAACTAGAAGAGTAAAGATGAGTTCATTTAAGAAGTAGAAGTGAGTGATAGGATATCATTTTAAAAAGCCAACATTTTTCCCTAAATACATTCCAACAAACACTGTGTGACTTATTTTCAAAATCTATGCTTTTGAAATGTATCAGGGTTGTATCCTTTAACCACACTTACTCCATCTGTTTGCTGAGCAAATACTCTAAGAGTCTCAGACTTATATGAAGAATGTAGCACCAGGACTGGAGGAATACCCATTAACAACCTGCGTCATGCAGATGACACAATGTAGCTTACTGAAAATACAGAGGACTTGGAGCACTTAATGATGAAGATCAAAGACTACTGTAATAATTATACCTCAACATATAAGAAAACAAAAGTCCTCACAACTGGACCTATAAACAACATTATGATAATAGAGAAAAGACTGAAGTTGTCAAGAATTTCATTTTATTTGGATCCACAATTAATGTCCATGGAAGCATCAGTCACGAAGTCAAATCACATATGCACCAGGCAAATCTGCTGCAAAACACATTAACTGTTAAAGAGCAAAGGTGTAACCTTGAGGACTAAGGTGCACCTGAGCCAAGCCATGGTATTTTCAATTGCCTCACATGCATGCAAAAGCTGGAAAACGAATAAGGAAGACCAAAAAAGAATTGATGCATTTGAATTATAGCATAGTGAAGAAGACTGAATATACCACAAACTGTCAGAAGAGCAAACAAATCTGTCTTGGAGTAAGTACAGCCAAAATGTGCCATGGTAGCAAAGATGGCAAGACTTCATCTCATGTACTTTGGACATATTATCAGGAAGGACGAGTCCCTGCAGATGGACATCATGTTTGGTAAAGTAGAAGGTCAACAAAAAACATAAAGACTCTCCATAAGACGCACTGACACAGTGGCTGCAACAATGGTCTCAAACACAGCAACAATTGTGAGGCTGGTGCAGGAGCATGCAGTGTTTTGTTGTACAGAGGGTTGCTGTGAGTCAGAATTGACTTGAAGGCACCTAACAATAACTGCATGTTTCTTTTTGTCTTTAGAATTTTAAACACACGGACTACAAACTTAAAATAGTAACACTGAAAAGAGCAAGTAAGCAAAGGACAAAGACGCATAACTCGGTAAGACAAAAAGAGATAGGGAATTATTCCTTCTTAGTAAATGATAAAAAAGGAAGAAAAGTCAAGCAGAATCACTACTTGAGCTCCAGAAATAAGCACCTACAGTCCAGAATCACATGTGCTAGATTCACCCAAAACACACGCTGCTGTCGAGGAGATGTCGACTCACAGCAACCCCGCAGGATACAGTGAGAAGAAACGCCTCATAGAGTTTCCAGGGTAGCTAGTAGATTTGAACTGCCAGCACTCTGGTGGGCAGTCTAAAGCTTAACCACTGTAATCACTGTATTTCTATCTCAATTCCAATACTACTACCACAGAGTGTTGACTCATGCAAAGTCTCCTTGTTCTAGACTTTCCACAAACTTGGCCCCCCATTGTCTCACTACCTCCTTTCAACTTTTTCTTCTTCTTGTTTCTTTCTCTCTGTTTTTGAATCACATGGCCTAGTCAAGCAAAGTTGCTTGGTAACCCTAGCACATAGTTTGCTTCTGTGTCATGGGATAAGCCATTTAAGTCATCGGGGTATTGTCCGCCAGGATGATTGAGCAATATATCCATGATATGTATTATCTCAATGACCAGCTGAGTTGACTCAGCCGGTCTGACCAGCAGGTACGTGTACCCTTTCTCCTTAACCCTGTGTAAGGATCAATCCAATGTGTCCCTGTATGTTTTATGAGGGACAGATAGAATATATAAAATAAAATAGATTATTCTGAGCCCACGTAGTACTAATACAGTAGAACATGTTTCTTTGTAAGCATTCTTTCTTTGGCCACTTGTGTAGGTTTCCAGCAGATAACTAAGATTGTAAGCATCTTAAAAATTGTATTCTGTTTCTCTAGTATTTGTAACAGCACCTACGATATGACCTTGCACACAACATAATGAAAGTTATAAGTTACAACTTCAAAGTAGAAAAAATTAAATTCTAGAGTCTCTCTTAGAATTCCATTGTTTGCATTTGGTTTGGAGAAATATCCATTGCATGACTGATACGGCATTTATCCAGTGTCACATTGTTTCTCATGCCCTAAGTATTAATCAAACATTTATAAATAGCTATGAATGAAAAACAGAGTTCAAAAGAGAGTGTTCTTCTCTCTTCCAGTTTTTCATAAAAGAGAAATTGCATATCTTTTACATTAATTTTATAACAGTGAGATAAATCTTTGCACCAAGAGTGACAATGGAGTAAAGAAAAATATTTTCATGCCATTATTCTCAAAAAATATCTGGAACCATTAGAGAAAAAAGTCCCAGTCTCATTTATTCCTATAGATGTAAAACAAATTCTAACATAACCATGTGGTTGAAAGAGAAACCCCATTACCTGCTAATTTGCTTCTATCTTCTCCTGCAACAACAACAATCCAGTCCCTTTGGATGGTGATCCCAGTAGCCGTACTTGCCAAATTAGCAACATTCGCAATAGAGATGATCAAGATATAGCAGGCAGTCTGAGGAGTTACAAGAAACAGCTGAGTGAAAACGTCAGATATTACCACAGTGTACCCACCTCACTGTGCCAGGTAGTTTAAAACGGTCTTTGGTGATGCCAAGCCAAGTACATAATAACAAAGTTTTGATTTTAATTTCACTTGTAACAAATCCTTTTACCTTGCATACATGAAACAGTAAAAACCAGTGGTCAAGTTAAAGGGTATATACCCTCTTATTCCATTATCATTTATAATACTCTCTGTGTACATTTATATGATCCAGTTTATCACAAAACATTGACATAATGGTGGTTTTTAACATTTTTCCTACAAATACCTCCTCTGAAATGAACACTACAGAGAAAATGAGATGATCTGTATTTAAATTAGAGCTCCAATTATAGCGATTGCAACTAATGTTACATAGTAATATGTGTATAAATTTTTCTATGGGAAGTTAACTTGAGCTACAAATTTTCACCTAAAACACAAGAAATAAAATAAATCAGAGCTCATGTAGTTGCATGACACTGGGCAATTAACTAGCCTTACTTTGCCTCAGTTCTTTTTCTTTAATCAACAAAATTAAGGAACAGACTTGATTTCTAATGCCCCTTCTACCTTTAAAATTCTGCAATACCAATCCAAATGCACATAAAAGTTACAGCAGTGACATTAAACCCATTGTTTTGCCCCCACCACATCCCTCTCCTCTTCTCCATCAAGATACCACGGAACTATAGCTCAAAAAATTATCATACCTATATCCTCCAAAAGAAATGCGAATTACTACTCAAGGAAGGAAACCCTGGTGGCGTAGTAGTTAAGTGCTACTTCTGTTAACCAAAAGCTGGCAGTTCAAATCTGCCAGATGCTCCCTGAAAACTCTATGAGGCAGTTCTACTCTGACGAATAGGGTCACTATGAATCAGAATCAACTCAATGGCAGTGGCTTTTTGTGGAGTGGAAGAACACAATCATGACACACATATAACATTTTTTACACAGTGTGAACCAGTTAGAATAATAACAAACTGAAAACTAACAGCTAAACTACAATAATTTCTGGAAATGCCACTAAAAACCAAGAGGACAAAATTTAAATTAAAACAATACTTATCGAGTACCTGCTGGCTATGGTTGGGGAGGGAACTGTAGGGGATATTAAAGTAGATGCAGACATCACTATTAACGGTCATATTTGCAAAAAGACACCTTCTAACCTTCAAGGGTTTTCATCATTTATGACTACCAGGTGTTCCATGTCTTGAAATCAAGCATTTCACTGTGAACTTACAAGAAGCCATCCATTGTACACCTTCGGCAGCTCATCTTTATGTAGGAAAACAATCATTAGGATGATGCCACACAGTATGACTGAAATATTCTGGACTATCAGTGAAGTCTGGGCCACTGCACAGAGGGAAAAACAAAGTGGTTACTATACCATACTCCTCAACAGGGCTGTTTTTACCCACACATCACTGTCCTACTACTTTAATGCGTATGTGTAATTCTTACACGAGAAAAGGTTTCCTGGTGGAAAGCCAGCCTCAACTACCTCAATTATCCCCACTATGAGCCAACAGACCACTCTAGACCAGTAAAACTTGCAGACAGAATGATGATGTGTCCACAGCTTTTTCCATATCAGCTGAAGTCACTCATAATGAGTAAGTTTATATGTAGTTTGTTCTCTTGAAAATTTACTGACATAAACAGAAGTACTGCATAGAGAAGATCCATCTTTTACCTACTTGTTGCTTAAATATATCTCTGGATAAAACAAGAACATGTGGGAGGTTATGGAGAAGGTTATGGAGGAGACTATTGAATCTATAACCTCCTACATGGCCAGTTGAATCTGACCAGATATGACAGGGTGGGTAAATAGGAAAGACAAAAACTGGTCAAGAATACAGCAGCAGTGTGGTTCTTTTGGCATATTAATGCTATATGCTAAGATATTCTAAGCTGTACCATTCCTCACAGTAAATGCATTCTTACAGTGAGGCAGCCGTATGGATACAGCACTGGACTGGTTAAAGACACCCGGCAGTCATTTCTCTGTCACTAGGCAGATGATTTAGGGAAAGATGAGTCAGACCCAACTCGACAGCACTTGGCTTGGCTTTGGCTTAGTGCTTGTGACAGTAAGGTAAAGATGGTAATTCCTGTCTTTCTTATTTTATAGGATCATTATAATGCTCAAATAAAATAATAATGAAAGCACTTTGAAAAATACAAAGCATTGCCTATCTGAACTATAATTACAGGCCTTGTCTTCAAGGATAATAAAACTCAGACTAGCTTGAAAGATCCTATCAAAGTTTCAAGATAAATCAAACAGCTTTCTGAAAATGGCTTGAAATAAAATCCCAACATATAAATCACTCATTCATTCACACATTCATGCATTGATGCACTGTGCTAGAATTCAACATCAACTGAATGAGATCCTTAGCTTCCAGAAGCGGGAGACAGGTATGTGAACAGAGCTGTAACAGTGTAAGTACAATAGAGAGGTATTAACAAAGGCTCATGGGCTCAGAGAGGAAGAAATGATTAGCTCAGCCTAGAGATTATCAAGGCAAGTTTCTCACGGAAGGTGACATACAAGCTGATCACACAGGACACGTGGGAGACTGTTATCCCACTACACTCTTCATCCCACTCAGCATTCTACCCTAGCCTCCAATCACAAAGTCTGAAATCCATTGCCACTCAGTCAATTCCAACTCCTTGTGACCCTATAGGACAAAGGAGAATTGTCCCATAGGGTTTTGGAGGAGTAGCTGATGGATTCAAACTGCTGACCTTTGGCTGGCAGCCAAGATCTTAGTCACTGTACCAGGACTCCACCCACAACCACAGTGCTTATTCAACAATCATAATCACAAGGCTAAAGGTTCCTATAAGTAATATTCCCATGTATGACGATCTATAGGGTCACTATAAGTCAGAATTGACTTGATGATCTAAATGACTAGGTTTTTTTTTTTTTTTTTTGCCTCTTTCAGGAATACAGAAAATTCTTCTGCATATATCCTGGTATACCCATTCTCAAATTAGGAAAAAAAAAAAGTCTGCTTTGATCCTTGTATCAATAGCATCAAGTCCTAGAATTTGCTAATTGAGGCTGCTCTGTATCCAACAGCAGTCACTGAAACAAATGACACAATCTCAGTCTTTCCTCAAGGTTTACGGCAGACATGCTGGGTCCTGGCACGACTTAGGCAACTGGGAGACAGTTGCTCTCAATGATTATCTACACTGTCCTAAACCCTAGATAATGAAATGGCTCAATCATTTTCTTCATTTCCTGTATAGAACTAGATGATCTTAGTATTAAAACTCTGGAATAAATGTTAATATATTACTATTTTCTCTAAGGAAAAATTATAACTCAACTCTTTGTGATCAAGGCTCAGATACTCTTCCTTGAATCTATATTTAGTTATCAATTTTTCCCCTGTCACATACACTGACACTACTATATGAAACACAGTAATCCTGAGAACAGAAGTCAAAGCTGTCCTCGGAACATCACACTAGAGGAACTCGTACTTTACAGAGGAAGTCAGAGTTAAGCAAACTTTTAATGTTTGACATAGTTCCCAGAAAAGTGCCAGGATGTTAAACATTAACATCTGGAATTTATAAACAAAAATACAAAAAATGTCATTACCTCAAGTGTCCTGGCATCCCAACATTTTATAGGAGCCACAAGACCCTCAGTATGGGGGTCCTGCCACAAAGCACCCAACTCCTTGAGGTGGGGAATACACAACACGCATGAGTTATCACATTGGTTGACCTCAGTTTGTTTTTTATCCTGTTATAGAAGTAGCTCAGCACTGGTCCCTTTAGAAACAAGGGCTGAGTTATAACAACACTCACCTTTAAGTCTGGCGTTCTTATCCACCCAGTCACCAATGATGGCTCCCAGGACCAAAACAGATCCTGCCACCACCAGCCCGTAGACTGCAGTCAAGAGGAGGTTATTTCCATAGAGCTCTACCAGAAACACAGACACTGCAAAGTGCCACATTCGATCTCCCTTGAGTAAGAAAAGAAGAGGTTTTGAGGAGACATTTTTACTTTCTACTTAACTGTACTCAGGAAATTACTTCCTTAGCAAAAGGGCCATTCCAGCTATATCATGAGACTTTCAAAGTCTTGTACGGGTTGAACACTGGGCAGGTATTAAAGTTGTTCATGGCACTGTGGAAAATATTCTTACCCAATTACTAAGTAAACTCTAAAATCCATGATATTAATAAAACATAAAAACTTGTTATCATTCTAGAAGAAAAAAACTTGTTATGATTCTAGAAAAGAAATGTAGTTTCCTGATCCAAGAAAGTTTTTTGAGATAAATCCTGTTTCCTGTGTGCCAAGTTTCTACACAGGCCTGGAATTTGCCCATCATGATGTGAGAAACATAAAGTTGTTTGCTACTGAACCAGAACTAAACGACAGTAGAGTTCACAAACATTAGTACACATTAATGTCAAGGGGGAAAAAAAGCCAGTTGCCCAATTTACAAATAGGAAGAAACTATATGATCCCTCAAGTTTCATTTACCTATAACATTCTAAAATCTATTTCATGAATAAATTTCAAAGTCATCCAGCAGCAGAGTGATTAGAAAGAGGGATTTGATAAGGACAAATTCTAGCACACTGTGAACCTAGATATCACAAACAAATTTAAATGTAATATTTCATTTTATTTAAATGTTTTAATTCGATGGATTCTGAAAGAAAAAGACTCATTTCTTCACATAGATTCCAGAGGATGTCGAGGATTTGAGAATTTATTACAGCAAAATCTAAGCTTTCAAATGAGTCGGGTAAATTAATATACAAGAAATGAATAACAGACCTTATTAAGAGATTTTAGGCTCCATCCCTGGTCTCAGGTTAACATCAAGAAAAACAGCAATGTTTACCAATTTATCCCTCGTAATCACTACAGGAAACTAAATTCCCAGGCTGTGTTCTATATAGACTTGACACCACGTATAAGTTCTTACACTCCTAGTTCTTCCTGAAACCTGTTAACATCTTCCGGATAAGTTTAATACATGACAAGCAAAGTACTTTGTCAGTATGTCAAATGATGTAAAAAAATTTAATATAGCCAGGACAACAATCTTACGTGCTGAAAACTTACGTTACTGCATGCTAGCAATCATATAAAGAGCCTGGGTAGTATAACGGTTAACTGCTCAGCTGCTAACCAAAAGGTAAGGAGTTCAAACCCAGCGGTGGCCCTGTGAGAGACGAGACCTGGAAATCTGCTCCCATAAAAATCATAGCCTAGGCAACCCTATGAGGCAGTTCTACCCTGTCATATCAGGTAACTACGAGAGTAAACTGAGTCAACAGCACACAACAGTGACAGCAATCAGGAAGATAAGCTAAGAATAGACCAGCAGTTCTCAACCAGGAGTGATTTTACCCCCTAGGGATCACATGGCCCATGAAGACATTTTAGGTTGTCACAACTGGGTGGGAATGCGATTGACATGTAGTGGATAGAGGTAGGGATGCTGTTGAACCTCCTAAATTGCACAGGACACTCTTCTACAACAACAAATTGTCCAGCCCAAGATGTCAAGAGTGTCAAGGTCAAGAAACCATGTTTTAGAGGATTACAAGCATACTTTTGAACCACCATTTAAAATTAACATAAGATTAGGCCTTCGAGGATGATGTGGACACAGCCAAATAAACATTAAAATAAATAAATAAGTAAAAAGCACTAGAAGTCCTTCGCCCTGTGTTGGAAAGGCTGGTTCTCACCTGATGGCCTAGAAACTGGACTCTAGAACTAGCTACACCACTCGCCCTCAGCACAGTGTTTCTAACATGATCAGAGGAGGTGCACGCAAACCTCTGTAGAATCAACGAAAGAGTGGGTGTGTGCAGTGCATTCCAGTTGTGGAATAAAGTAAACACAGAAGAGTTGCAAAAGCCTAAACTGATTAATCAGATACACTGTTGCAATACATTAGAGTTACTCCATGAATACTCCAGACGTTTGAGGATTTATCAATACTATGATGAGTAGCTCTGAGACAGCTTCTTTTTTCATTTGTTTTGATAAATAAATGGTAGGAAGTTTTTGCAATTCAGTTTTAAGCAGTAACTAAATAAGATTCAAATATCACTGTACTAAATGGCCAAAAATATATGACATACAATTTGTTTGAAACCAATAAAAAGTAAACTAACAGAGATGTCAATAAAAATAGGAAGTTGAGCTCTTTTCTCAGTCTTTAACATAAAAACAAATTTAGCTTTGTTTAGAATAGAACGTCACAGGGAAAAAGGAGATAATTTATCCAAATCTCCATTCCTGTGAATCCAAACCAAAGACCATACCCCAAGCTGTCGAGTTGATTCCGACTAACAGCGGCTACATAGGACAGAGCGGCACTTAACCACCACCCTACCAGGGTTTCCTTCCTGTGAATAGCTCCCAAGAAAAAGACAAAAACATATAAATGCCAAAAATAACAAAAAACTTCACTGAGGGAATTTCCTCTTCCTTAACAAGCGTCAAAGATAGTTTTCTGATATAGCTGCTTCTTTCTTTTTTTTCTTATTCTTATCTTTTTTTCCAAAGAACTTTAGATTCCTCTAGAGCAAACCATTAAAACAAGTGCTATAAGATCAAAGTTTCTCTTTGCTTACCCCTATAGAGCCTACCACCTCCTTGAGGAGATGCTATAAAATGGTTCTTAATACTCTGATTTCCACAGTGGGTAACTGAAGGAGCAAAAGATTTTAAGCTTCAAAGAGCCCCCGAAGCAGGTAGAATCCAATAAATGTTAAATAAGCACAATCTCAAGCCCACCCGTTCCTTCCTTATTCCCATTTCCTGCCTTCCCACGGGTTCTCATCCTACACAGACATGTTTACATATCCATCGGCCCTCAACGGACTGAGAACAGAATGCCTACTTAGTATCCAGGAATGAATGGCCACGGTCCGAGGTTAGTGTGTACCCAGTACTGCAGTGAGCAAAAACCAGTGTCCATTTCTTTACACAGCTCACAGTGCAGTAAGCAGACACCAAAAGCGAGTCTGTGATGGTTCATTGTCTTGTTGTATATCACTGAGTCAATTCCAACACACAGCGATCCTATGGGACAGGACAGAACATCCCCCAGATAGCGAGTGTGTGTTTTCTCGCTCAGGCCCATTCTTGTTGCTGTAGAGAGCATGCCTGCAACTGGGAGGGTGTGGTGTTAACAAGCTTAGTCACTTCTCTCACAGCTTAATCATCCACCAGGGTTATACCTAGATGGCCATCGGTTTGACTGCTGTGTTGATCTCTCCACTGGTTTGTAACATACGTTGGGGGGGGAGGATGAATTGAGAGAAGAGTGATTAATTACACACCCCTATTGTTGTTATTGTTGTTAGGTGCCACTGGGTCCCCTGTGATACATAGCTATTCCATGTAACAGAACTGCCCCAATGGGCCTTCTTGGCTGCAATCTCTAGGGAAGCAGATCGCTTTGGTCCTTCTCCTCTGCAGCCACTTGCTAGGTTTGAACAATGGAGTGCCCAACTCTTGCAACTCCAGGGCCCCTATACTGAACTAATATTTCTATAAACCAAAAACCAAAACCACTGCCATCAAGTCAATTCCTACTCATAGCAACCCTATAGGTCAGAGTAGAACTGTCCCACAGTTTCCAAGGAGTGCCTGGCAGATCCGAGCTGCCAACCTTCTGGTTAGCAGACTAGCACTTAACCACAATGCTACCAGGGTTTCTAATATTACTATACCAAAAACCAAACCCACTGCCATCAAGTCAATTCTGACTCATTGCAACCCTATAGGTCAGAGTAGAACTGCTCCATAGTTTCCAAGAAGCATCTGGCGGATTTGGTTAGCAGACATAGCACTTAACCACTATGCCAATATTATTATAGCTAACATTTATTTAGTGTTTACTCTGTGCCAGGCTGCATTTTCTATCAATAACTTTGTGGGGTAGTGTTACTATGATTCCCATCTTAGAGATTGTAAGACTGAGGTATGATGACATCTGTAGCAAGCTGTGTAGCTTGAATTTTTATTTATTTACTTATTCATTGGTGTTCTAGGTGAAAGTTTACAGCTCAAATTAATTTATATGCATAATTTTTGACATCAGTTGCAATCCCACAACGTGACAGCAGTCTCCCCCTTTCTACCCTGGGTTCCCTGTGTCTATTCAACCAGTTCCTGTCCATTTTTGCCTTCTCATCCTGCCACCAGATAGGAGGTGCCTATTTGGTTTCATGTATCCGAATTAACTAAGAAGCCTACTACCCTCCCCATAGGATTTTCAAGACTGTGATCTTTACAGCAACAGATGGCCACATCTTTCTCACTCCAAGCGGCTGGTGGGTTTGAACCTCCTCCCTTTCAGTTTAGCCTCTGACATATTCACCATTGTACCACCAGGACTCATTTAACAGGTGTGATGGTAGGAAGTACTATGGGGAAAAATACAGAACAGAGAGGTGGGAAGGCGATTACAGAAGGCTCTGAGCCATGCAGACATCTTTGGTACAAACCGAGACAATCCACAGAACAATGACATGAGATTTATCCTTGAGACAAAGCAACTGGCTCCTCTTTTCAACTGCCTTACACAGTTATCTTTTCATGATTAGATAAATTTTTCTAAAGTCCATACAAAATTCTATTACAAGCTCTTTGATTATAGGATCCACTTCTTACATTGAGTTCTAACAGCACATGGTAAAAATGTGTCGATCCACTGGCAGACAGAAATTAAGTCAGAAATAAAATCGTTCAGTCCCATAGAACCCTAACCTGAGATAACCCTCCATCCTGACATCCCTAGGGTCAATGTGTAGGGAACCATGATTTAGAAAGGGCACTAGAGAGATAAACAGATAGACATGTATACTTAACTACATTAATATACATATTTTGTTGTTACAAGACCAGGCAGGTTGCTAAACAAAAAATAAAACCCAAAGATGGGATTACCTGGAGCTACAGAGTATTGCTCCTTTTGCTGTCTTTTGCAATGAGAAATAAAAAGTCTGCTATATCTTCTAGAGTTGTAGTTTTTTTTTTGTTTGTTTCTTTAATTCAGCTTTCCCATAGGAATTCCCTCTGCTTTCTTAGAGTTTAACTTACACTAAGATTGGGGAAAGTACCTCATTTTCCTTATGGGACTTTTAATTAATACATTAAAATTACCTCTTACAGTTATACCTATTTTTGGCAAATCTGACCTCCTAACCCATTAACCAAACCTTGATCAATATTTGGAGGTGACGCACCTTCTTCTGTTAAGAGCTGGTTCCTGACATAAGATTTTTGGATACTACTTTCACCACGTGCGATCTTCTTAATACTTAACCAGTCATCAACCAGGTGCTGTTGCGTCAATTCTGACTCATGGCAACCCCATATGTTTTCAGAGTAAAACTGCATTCCATAAGGTGTTTATGCCTCTGACCTTTAGGACGCTGACTGCCAGGCCTTTCTGCCAAGCACTTTGGGAAGGCTTCAAAATGCTAACCTCTGCCTAGTAGCTGAGTGCTCAACTGTACTACTCAGGGATTCCTCTTAATACTTAACACTTAGTTAAGTTAAATTGGTAAGAACAAACTTAGTTTAGATTGATTAAGAGTAGTTTAATTAGATTTCTATTTAGTATCATTAGCTACTTGGAACAGAAACAAACTCACATCAACTCCATTTGTTTACATATATTTGCAGAGTCATCCCTGTCTAAGCCAAGGGGAAGAGAGGAACTTACACTTCTAAACGGCTATCTATTTATGAACTGCCATTTCTTAGATAGCTGATAACCTAGCTTAATAATTTTCCAAGGGCATGAGTACAGAGTTCCTCATACAATAGCTTGCATTCATATCTTAGGGACAATCCCAAAGAAGTTTCCTTTTTAAAGGATATATATATATATTTTTTTATAATAACATTCAAAATGTATTCTCTCTGAATCCTTTCTCTTTACATATGGTTCAATTATTTACATAGAATATATCTATACTTATTGCACAAACAGAATATGTCCATATTTATTGCTATTAAACAATGAGAGAAATTGCTCAAAGACTGTAACCAAAAGGTTGGCCATTTGAATCCACTCAAGGCTCCTTGGAAACCCTATGGGGCAGTTCTACTCTGTCTTATAAGGTCACTGTAAGTCAGAACTGACTTGACAGCCAACTTTTTTTTTCCCCATTAATCATCATAATTAAAAACACATTCAACATCCTTCTGAAATGACTCCCTTTTATTGGTTTTTGTTGGATGAAGGCACCCAGGCCCACCACAACAATGACAGTCTTCCAAGACCACACAGAAAGTCAGAGAAAGAGTTATAAATCCATTGCTGACTTTAAGACAATTTAGTTCCTTGGGTGACAGTTTTCAAGACAGCCTGAGATGCCCCATACATAGCTTAACAACAAAATTTTTACAGACAAAAACTTTTGTCACTCAGATGTTTGCTCTCAGGGGTCACTTAAATTGATTTTCAAGTACCATTATTAGCCTTGTAAATCCTGGTGGCGTAGTGGTTAAGTGTAACGTCTGCTAACCATAAAGTCTGGCAGTTCGAATCCGACAAGCACTCCTTGGAAACTATAGGATTGCTATGAGTCAGAATCGACTCGACGGGCAGTGATTTTGGCTTGACATGATTAGCCAATAACCACAGGTCACTCCACCATTCTATTGTATTTTTGCACTGCAGCACGCTAGAATTAAATTTTAATAAAAGGAGAAAACAGAACAATATTTTAAAATGCCAAAGAATAGATGGTAAGAGACATCCATCTATTCTTAGTGTATTTTACCATTTACTAAGCCTAGTGATGCAACATACAATTTATAAACAATGTAAATATAAATATCCTTGTCGCCATGAGTCGCATCCGACTCAACGGCACTTGGCTTGGCTTGGCTTGTGGACTTGTGAGTCCTGTCTTTAGATATTTGTCAGTATATATGAGGTTTTCTTTATTAACACTGCTGTAAATAACTTGGGATGAAAATATCTCTCCTTGTTATTTCACGGGATCATTTACTTCTTTAACTGTATGACAAAACTTGAAGTTAGCTTCATGCTGCAACTGGCCTGAATAAAAGGAAACACGAAATTGTGCAACATATGTTGTAAGAATTAGGGTACATTCTCACTTACCCAGGTAGACAGAGAATGGCTAAGGTAGAGAAGGAATTTTGCAGAGGTCAGGTAGTTTGCTAAGGATCCTGTAAGCACACACAGGGGGAAAGGTAATAAACCTATTTAGTCACTTGAGTGATCAGAGGTTAGAATGCTTTACCACTTTTTTAAATTAAAACATGAACATTAAAACTA
This sequence comes from Heterohyrax brucei, assembly GCA_028571685.1. Taxonomy (NCBI): domain Eukaryota; kingdom Metazoa; phylum Chordata; class Mammalia; order Hyracoidea; family Procaviidae; genus Heterohyrax; species Heterohyrax brucei. The sequence continues at coordinate 97,470,258 of CM053146.1, forward strand.
TGTTGTAGGATAAGTCATGTACATTTTACCAAGTCACTTAGGAATAGAGGTATTGCATTTACTTAATCACTACTTAAATTCAGCATTACCTACTTAATCGATAATTGCCTGACTTCATATAAAGTGAAGAAAACTCTTGGTTCAACATTCTTTCACTTTTTTTTTTTTTCACACAAGGCAACCTCAACTGCCCAACCCACTTCATCCTTACTATGTGCAAACACCTTTTCCCACCACCCTTCTTCTCCAACCCCTACGAAATACGAGTCACACTGAGTTATAAAGCGCTTTTCGGTAACAGCGGAGTCCCATTACCCCAAAACTTGCATGGAGGACCTCCTCGTCTCCCAAGCCCAAGCTGTGTTCCCAGCACATGCATTCGGTCACCACCACTCACCACAGCATCCTCCCTGGCGGTTTTGAGCTCTTGTCCTGGTCATGACACCAGGCGCCCCCAGCTCGCTCCTCGGCTGCTACTGTTGCTGCTCTTTCAGAGGTGTTTGTTGTTACAGGAGTGCAAGGAATAGACGGTAGCACCGCTAAAAACACAACAGCCTTGTGCAAAAAGACCCCTGTGACTACTAGGACAAATAAAAGAAAAAGGGCCCGGGGGTCTTCCTTGGGTCTTCTTTCCAAACTTAGCCAACACTGTAGCTGAAGTTGGAAAGGAAAAGCCTTATAGAAGTGGGCTGGGGGCTAACAGCCGTCCGAGAAACAGCCGGAGCACGGTCGCTCGCGCCGCCAGTGCCACGGCCGCCGCGGGCCCAGCCCAGCACTTATAGCAGGCCGGGGGCGGAGCTCCCCCTGCTCGGCGACTCGGGGCCGCCCCCGTCCCCGGGGCCACCCGGGCGTTCCCGCGGCGCCCTGCCTGGCTCCGGCCGCCAGCGCGCGCTGCGTAGCTCTCCACGCCCCTGCGAGGAGGCTCCTTGCGCAAGCGTCCGGGCCTTCGCCTCGGCGCGCTCCGCTCGCCGGGTTTTCCGGCCCGCCGAGAGGCCACCCGAAGGGTTTCGGGGAGACCCGGCAGTTAGGAACGGAAAGAAGGTGCTTAGACCCCGCGGGGCTGTCAGGGAGAGATTGGGCGCAAAGTGAAGAAGCAGGTGCTTGAGGGAAGCGCTTCGCATCCGCAACCGGCGCTAGGCGCTCACTTTGCAAAGAGGCTGCAGCCCGGGCTTGGAAACTCATTTTTTTTTTTCTTTCTATGAGTCGTATCCTACTCGACGGCACTTGGCTGGCTGGCGAAATCAATTTTAATGCATATACAAACATAATCCATTTCACAGAGGTGATTTTCTTGTTCTCTCAATTCTGGCCCACGTCCAACCTTTCCTTCGCAGAGCTAGATAGCCAGGCGTCCTTTAACGAAGGACAATCAAAGAGCAAGAACGGGGCGCAAATTTGAGAGTCCCGCCATCTACGGGAGAGTAAACAACGCTTGGAAAGGTGAAGTCCCGCCCCGAGTCGCCCCCGGTCAAAGCTCGGATCACCAAATCTTTCCTGGAGATGCAGGGAGGAGAAATATCCCAAGCATTTTCCTTCACCGCCAGACGGTCTGTCTTGCCTCTCACCCTTCACCCACCTCCTTCCCCTGTCTCCCCCCCCTGGGTGTCTTCTCCTCGTCTCCTCACCAAATGCCCAGTGTCTGACACGCAGTTACCAGGAATACCGGTTGTCCCAGTTGTGTCCCTGGGTCTGTCTCTCACCGTATAGTCATTTGGTGACATCCTGGAGGGACAGGTGAGTGACTCCAAGTAACACTAGACTTAGGAATCCCAGAGCTTTTCTACCTTCCTGCCATTGTGCCGCCATCTATTGCCAACCCATTACCTTGCTCTTCTAAATCGCCCCCAAAACCCTAGGACTAGATTCTATGTATGGAAGCTCCAGACAGATCCCGCACTTGGAGCCCCAGGCCAGGCTGGCACCCAGCAGTAAAACGAAACACGCCTGAATATTTGCCCTGTATCTGGAGCCCCATAGGTCTCTTGGTGGCGGGGTGCTGCTGCATTCGGTTCACATGTGGTCTGGTGTTACAGACGGGATTTACAGTGTAGCTACTGCTGTTAAGTGTTTTTTCCCTTTTCAAGAACTCTTTTTCCCCCCATTGTTTTCACACGATTCTCCCAAGTCCTTTCTCTTCGTTCACAGAGAGATTTGGGGTGGTTTTTTGAGGTTGGAGAATAAAGTCATGTGTCAGTATGTCTTGAGAAGTAAACTAAAGCACAGGTAAACAAGAGATCCACCAAAGGAGGGAACTGAAAATTATACTTCCAACATTATGGAGATCGGTTATTAGAAATGAATTTTGATAGGTCCTCAGGTGAGGCCCAAAAGAAAATAATTTGTCACTGCGTCTCTCCGCAACAGGGACTTGTATTAATTATTGCATGCTACAACAATGAATATTGTGCTGCCCCCACCTTCCAGGTGGCTAAAAGGGGGTACAGTGGTTTGAAAAATGATGCTGACTGAGAAAGCTCTTGTGGGAATAAGACAGTATATACCTCAAAATGTGATACGGAGTCTCTCGGCCAAAAAATTCCCAGGATCTAAATCAGAGAGAGTGGTGAAGTGACCAGACAAGACTGCAGTGAAGCAAATAGGGAAGATGCTTTGCAAAGAGAATAAGCAAGAACAGTAAGATCAAAATCAGTGAGGTGTTTGAGCCTCAGCAGGGGAATTAGTGAGAAAAGTCGAGATGTGTTTATTGGAGTTCCTGAAATAGAAAGGAATTAAAAATGAAAATGTAATTCAGATTCTCAAAATACACGCAGAATAACAGAAATCTCTTGGCCTTGACAAAGTACTGATTACATCACAAGACACAACTGACTATTTCTCCTTCCAGGGGGCCCTTTGAGTAGTTGAAGAATAAAAAACTTCTTGAAAAGTCACATATGTATTATTCCAGAACTCAAAAAACACAGCTTTTCAGTCAGTAGTCATAACTAACAAAGCTATGGTGATGTTAAATCAGTTTACCAAATAATAGACGCCCTAAAGATGATTTTCCAGTTCATTTTGAAATTTAAAAAAGACTCATGAATAAGTTAACCAGTTTTCAAACAATTTCAGTCAGAACAAGACATAGATATAGATGCGTATAGCAGGTCTGACAATTCAGTACACGAACTTAACATACCTCATCGCTGAGTATCACTATGCTTGCCTTGGAAGCATTTCCCTTGGGAAGCTATACACCAATGCCACCACCTAGTCCACCCTTCAAAGCAATTTTAGAACTTTTTCTGCAGTGGCCATTGCGCATGGCATGGTGGCAAGTTCACAAACTTCATTGCGTAGTAGTCTGTGAGGGACAGTAAACAAATGACTATATTGGAACACCTTCCCTACTCACCTGATTTGGCCCCCGACAACTTTTATCTTTACCCAAAGATAAAGGAAATGTTGAAAGGAAGACATTAGATGACACGCAGGACATCAAGGGAGCATGATGACAGCTCTGATGGCCATTCCAGGAAAAGAGTTCCCAAATGGCTTTGAAGAGTGGACTAGGCACTACCATTGGTGCATAGCTTCCCAAGAGGAGTACTTTGAAGGTGACAGTAGTCACATTCAACAATGAGGTATATAGCACTTTTTCTAGGATGAGTTTGCGAACTCAATTGTCAGAGTAATTTAAAAGTGGCAACATGTGTGGTGGTTGAGAAATAAAAGAGGTTTGTTATTTTATTTTTAAATTGCATCTTACTACTATGCTTCCTAATTTCTTCTGCCATATGACATGCTCACTAGGACAAGCACAGATGACAGAATGATGACCATTACCCTACTCCAAAGAAACATAATAGGGTTATCACCAGTTACAAGAGGAAAGCTTGGATCCCAGATGGAGCTTTTATTGAGTATGAAACTAACGGCCTAACTAAAGAACTATAAAGCCATGTTTCCATTTAGAAGACTTTCACTATATTAACGGCTTATTTCAAGAAATATTTGACATTTTTATAAGCTATGACCTACTGGACTCTTGAGAAATTGAGTTCAGACCCCCATTTAATAACAGATATCTAACAGGCAGATCAGTATCTTCCCAGATCTTCAGTTTGTTTGAACATTTCAAATAGATTCAACCTTGAAAAGTTTCTCATGAATTTTAACTCTATTTCTCTCTCCCTTTTCTCTTTCACACATACACACACACATGCACACACATGCATACACAAATATACTCAGTAGTCTACAATTTCTAGTTAGAAAATTAAATGCAGAACTCAGAAGGTTCCACCCCCCCCCCCAAAATACATTCACAAGGAAAAGCTACAGAGACAGAAAGCATTAGTGCTTTGTCAGAGACCAGGCAGAAGGGGGGAAGGCAAAGAGACCTCATAGATAAGGGTTTCTTTTGAGGATGGTGAAATGTTCTGGAACTAGACAGTGGTGATGGTTATACAATGCTGCGAATGTGCTAAAAGCTTTGAATTGCATACTTTAAAATGGTTTAAATGGTGAACTGTATTTGAATTGAATTTAACCTTGATTTGAAAAAAGAGACAGAAATACAGTCCTTGAGGGAAAATTTCTCATTTTTCAGTAATAATGTTAATTGCGATAAATACCCACCCTTTGTGGTCATACAATATCTTAACCTAAAAGAAAAAGAATGTGAAAAATGGATAAAAGTCCTACTGTCCATCAGCAGGAGAGTAAGCTAAAACGTGGAAGTAAATTACCTGTTGACAGTTTGTACTGTATACAGCCCCAAAACACATACAAATTCCACTTAATAAATGTCTGTTTCTGTCCACTTTCACTGTAGAATGTCTTTCACTAACTCTCTTATGTTATAATTTTAAAGCAATCCTCCTTTAATCTGTCTTCAGTAACACATAAAGCAGACATTAGCCACAAAATATCCCCTTCACATTCTCAAGACCTTGCTAGGCCTTGCTTTCTCCTCAGGCTGTATAATCAGGGATGGATAATTTAGACTTTCCTTACAAAGCCTGTTTCTCAGGCATTTAATCATTTTCGCTGGTCTCCTTGGAACCGTTTTCAGCTGCACAGTTTGCTTGCAAGACCCTCACAGAAGACAGCACAGAGACCTCACCCGTCCAAGCAAAGGGCTCCTGTTTACAAGTTCTCATATCCTCATTCTTCTGCCTTAGACACTACACAGCATACTTGCTTCAAAGTGACATCTGGAAGCTAATTCCTGCTAAGCTGGAGATACACTTATAAAATTTGCATTCTAGGTTGCTGGTAAAATTTCAGAGTTCCTTAATATTTAGATTCAGACGTAGTCCATGTGTCCATTGCAAAATTTGGTTTCTTTTTTGTCTTACCAGTAAACAATACTTCCATACTGCTGAATTTTTTTCCTTCCTAGGACTCATACGTTGCCCAACTGCAATAGCATTTTTCTTGTAAGAGCAGCATAATAAAACATGGCCATAAAGCCTGATTAGAAGAGATCCCCAATGCTGAGTCCTTGAATTCCTTCTCACATAGTGTAAATAAGAGAGACCCCACTATTACAAAGGAGATTTCTTATCGTCTGTCCCAGACAAAGTCCTCCTCTCTGTTGCAATTAGAAAATATTGATTAGAATGAGTTACTTCAGAATTTAAGGAGAGTTACAAATACAGTAAGAAGGTCTCACCCAAGGACAACTGCTAGAAACATTTCACTAAAGCTTTATCTACGTTGAACCAAAGACATCATGTATTTGAGCACTATATTGGTGCCAGGTATTATGCGAGGTGCTTATCAGATTATTACCTCATTTCTTCTTCACAACATGTCTATGAAGCAATACTATTATTATCTTCATTACACACAAAAAGAAGTTGTGACTGAGAGAGGTTAAATAGTTGACCCAAGGTCACTCAGAGAGGAGCAGAACTAAGGTTCAAGCCTAGACATGTCTGACTTGCTCTTTTCCCTTTGTTACTCTGCTTCTCACCATCCTAACTAGTTTTGGGACAACACTTCTGATTCTAATGAGCAAAAGTGTGCACCTTCTCTCTCTTGGCTCCCTTAAAGATGATTTAGTGATTTAGGTGCCCTTAAGATTTTGGAACTGATTTAGTGTTGATGGCTGAGCCCAGCATAAAACTGGGTTGCCAGGCCGGAGGATTCAAGAGGAAGTGCGTACTTCCAGTCCTGATGAACAACTTCAGTATGGTGCCTGCTGCCCAGTGGGGCCTAGTCCAGCCCTCTTTCAGAGCTCTGCGTGACTGTAAGATGAGTAATATCGTGTTAAGTGGGTTGCAAAAGGCTCGATTTTATGTTTGTAGATATAAAGAGGGACAACCTAGGTCAGTATAAAAACTTTTGGTGGTTTTTAGTTTGTTTTAGAACAATTACTGCTGAATTCTATAGTAGGTAGTAAATGTGAAAGTTGGACTTTATAAAAATGTTTTATTTCAAAAACACCCAAAAGGAATTTCTTGGCACTGCAGAATGAAATAAGAGACAGAATTTTAAGACAGAACATGATGAGTGTGGATTTTACAAGATTTATGAGGTTGTTTTTTAAAATTATAAAGGGGAATTAGCTACGGATTTAGTATTAGGTATGAGAGGCTGAATTTTTCTGTTATACCAGAAAAAATGCTTAAAATCTGAAATTTTAATTACTTTTAAGTGAAGAAGTGTACAATTTAGTGACATGATGTCCAAAATGTTGTGGAGCTATTACCACAGTTTATTTCCAAAACTTTTCGTCAGATTTACTCCAAATAGAAACTCTGTACCCCCTAAGTCTTAACTACCCATTCCCCTAGCCCATGTAAACCACTAATCTACTTTTTCTATGTCTGTTTGAGATCTTTCATAAGGGAACTAAAAAGATATTTGTCTTTTCTATGTCTGGCCTATTACACGTAGCATAATGTTTTCAAGGTTTGTCCATGCCATAGCATATATTAGAATGTCATTTCCTTTTATGGCTAAAGAATAGTCCATTGTATATGTGTATATTATATATGTATGGTGTGTGTGTTTGTGTGTTTATAAACACCATATTTGTTTATCCATTCATCAGCTGATGAATATTTGTTTTATTTCTACATTTGGGGTACTATGAATTATGTTATGAAATTAACATTGGTATACTAGAAGGGATGTGTTTTTGAGGGTAATCTTTGAAATTCAGAACATGTTCTACCAAAAAGAAGAATATTTGTATACAAAGAGTGCTGAAATAATCTTTCAGGCAGCGTATGATCCTTGTTTATTTTCAGAGTGCTTTTCAGTTTACAGTATGCTCTGATGTTCTCTCACTTAATCCTGTGTACAGCACATAGTACATCAAATCAGTCCTAGATGTCCATTGCATATGCTCAATTTCCTGTGTGTGTGTCCCGTTTCTGCAGATAAGAGAGGTTCTGAGAAGGAGGAATGGGGAGATGAGGGATAACACGGATTTGGAGGGGGGACTGGGTTAAGAAGAATTTAAGGTGATGAAAATAAAACACACAAAAGATCAAGGTTCAGAGAATCAAGCTTTGGATTAAGAATCAGGAGACAGAGTTCTGTCTCTGTTGATAAACAGCTGTGTTTCCTTGGGCAACTAACTTTACTTCTCAGTGCTGCTTCCTCATTGTAACAAGAAGACATTAATTGGTCTCTGACATCAGATTCATCAAAACTGTGATTCAGTAACAGTAGCTAGCTTTAGTTATTTTTATTTTGCTAATACTTTTCTACACTTTCCAAACTTTCATAATTAGCATGTGTTACAGACACATCTGGAAACAAAGAAAGTTTACATTTTTTGTAACTTTAATTCTTTCAATCATAAGAAAACTTTCTCATATCAGTTTGTGACACTTCAAACATGCAAGGGCTAACTGCAAATTTTCTTCAAGGACATTGATCCTTAAAAATTGCTGATTAACTTTAAAATGCTTTTAAAAACCAAACTGCCATAATACTTTTGCTAGATATCGCAATGTATCTTTCTACTGCATATACATATGGTTATTATTTCACTGAAGAAATAATGAGTGGTGGTTTTCTGCACTCGATTTTGCACTTAAAGTTCTCATTATATCACTGGGGCATTTTGAGGTATTATTAAAGCAATATATGATCCTTGTTTATTTTCAGAGTGCTTCATTTATATTTTTGTGACATAGTGGTTAATTGCAACAGCTGCTAACCCAAAGTTATGAGTTCAAATCTATCCGACACTCCTTGGAAACTCCATGGGGCAATTCTACTCTGTTCTATAGGGTTGATATGAGTTGGAAGTCAACTCAGCGGCAATGGGTTTGGATTTGAGTTTTATTTCTACTTTGGATCCAAATATTTGTATCCTGGAAAAAATTACCGCCAGATGAGAGACCGTGGTTTGGTAACTACTTTGGTGCTTCTGCACTTTAATAGTTTTTTGAATTGCTCAGTCCATCTGTTGTCTGAAAACTAACAGTGGATATTTGAGTTTTGCTCTCTGAAGACCACTGCATTTACATATGAAGACGATTTTGCTACATACACCTATACACTTACAGAAAATGTGTTGCTAGAATTGATAGGCAAAGATATTTTTGAGGTTATCAATGTCATTGAAATTGTCCTTGAATTTTTTGGTTTCATTCAACTTTAGAAGTTCAGCTCAGGCTGGCTCTAGCTTCAAGAATTGTTTCCTTAGGTTCACCTGATCTTCCATAGACACCAACCCTGAGTTTCCCCTTTTTGATCCCCACTTCTTACTTTCAGATAGGCAGTAATGGCCAGTTACTGGGCTATGGCAAGCTTAGGATCCCATTCCTTGTGGTCATGAGGTATGTGTGTGTTTTTTTGTATACTCTGTGTTCTCGGTATTAAGATGGATCTAGTCTTTGAAAAAAACGATAACACAGTCTTAGGAAGTCACATTAGAAAACACTGATGTTTTCATTAATTTAAAACTGCAAATGAAAAACATCTAGACTACAATTATCTATTTATGAGGGTGTAGGGTATCATTAGATGAGTTTAGTTGTTTCTTTCAGTACCAATTACTTGTTGACATGTCTAATTTGTTTTTCCTATTTTATGCACAATTTATTGCCCTTTAAGGTAAATGTGGACAGATGTAGAATGATGATTAGTTGAGCATCAACCCTTCATAGAGTAGATCACTTAGGCTAAAGGATAAAATGGTTTATGGAAGGTTTATGTTGATGTCACAGGAGTCTCTTCTATATAATTATTTTTAAGTCTCCTTTTACAAGCAGCTGGCCAGCTCACAAGACTGTAATCACAGTAAATTAAATACATTTATCTATCTCCTGTAAGCTTATATGGAGCTGGTGATTAGAGATTTAGGAAATAATCTCTCACTAAAATGTCATGAATTACATTAAATTGGTATCATTCTATCTTTATTGAATTGTACTATCTCGCCCCAGGAAAAGTCTGGCATGTTTTCTCTTTTTAAACTGTTAGCATTTTTAAAGTACAAGTATATGGCAACTTTATGGTTTCTCTTATTTCCATATTTCAGAGACTGTTTGAATCATCAGTGCCATTCGTCTCAAACTACTTTGCAAACTGTAAGAATATATAAAGGTACCATGGTACAAATGTCCCACATGTACCTTAACTGCACCTTTGGGTCAAATTAACTAGCTATTGTCTTTATACAGAAGCAAGATCAAAATTAAAACTTCCAGTTCTCTACCAAACACGTCTGTAGAAAATCAGCTCACCCACATAATAAAGCCTAATGTCCACCCATAGATATAAACCAACTGCTAAACCAGCAAAGGAGTCATAACCATTACTGTGGTATGCTTTAAAGGACTACTGGTCAAAGTATCTCTGATTAAACTTATATTTCTGTGTCTACCCAGGTTAACACTGGGTATAAATATTGTTCAAATTGTCCCTGAATAACTCTTGTCACTTGAGGGAAATCTATTCATAGCCACTTTCCATGCAATTAAAAGAGGGAAGAAGGACCTTCTGATAATCAGTCTAGACTTTTTTAAATATTATTTGCTGGATCAGCTGCTAAGTGGACACTGTTTTTAAACTATTCCCAAGAACAAATCTATGAATGCCAAAGTTAACCTGACAGTCTATTAAACTGAGATTGATACTCTGACTTTGGAGTCAGAGTAATCTCTAGAAGATCATGGTAGTTTGTGTCCCTGTCTTTAAGGGGGTTACACAATATATTACAAGAATAAGCTGTTTGACTCCAGACAAAACTGCATTTGACTAAGTGTTCACTAACTTATTATGTGATGAGATTATCTCTGAAAATCAGTTCCTTTTTCTGTAAAATCCAATGACATTTCTTCTTATTGTTAATATGAGGTATAAATGAGATGCCACAAATATAGTGTCTAGTACACAGTAAGTTCTCAAATGTTACTCACTTCATCATCAGAACTTAGGGACAGACATCTTAAAAAATCAACAGACTATTCAGTAATCTCTACATTTTCTAAGTCAGTGTTTTTATGATCCAAACCAATTATCACCTCCCATCTGAAAAAACAATTCTACATATTTATATTTATTCCTCACATTTCAGGGAAAAAAAAAAACAAAAAAACACTATTTAGACTGCCCAGAAAGTAAGTTCATGTACACTCTATCTCCCTTCTTTTTAATTTCATTGACTTCAATCACTTTTTTAAATCTTCATGCTTACAAATCAAGGTTCAAATTTGAAAGTTGACCCACCAAAACCAAACCAAACCCATCGCCATCGAGTTGATTCTAACTATAGTGACCCTATAGGACAAAATAGAATTGCCTCATAGAGTTTCCAAGGAGCGCCTGGCAGATTTGAACTGCTGACCTTCTGGTTAGCAAACCTAACACTTTACCATGATATTACCAGAGCTTCCTTGGAAGTTAACAGTCTTCAAAAAATTGTGGGTCCCTGTTCCTTCTGATCTGTCAAGGAGGTAGTGGTACTGACTGGCCGAGCCCCTGAATGATTTCACAAGCAGGAATGTGGTGGTAAATGTATGCACACTAGCTCTCCTAAAAATAGAAGAGATAATACCGAGAGGAGGGTCCCTGAAACAAATACTTAGCCATTGAGACGGGTAGTTGGGACTGGTTCCCCAAACTGCTCCCCCAGGGCTCCTTGTAGTATCATAAATCCCACTGCCATCAAGTCAATTTGAAACTCTCAGGGATCCCACAGAACAGAGAAAAATTGCCCCAGAGGGTTTCTGAGAAGCTGCTGGTGGATTCAAACTGCCAACCTTTTGGTTTACAGCCTTAACCACTGCATACCAGGGCTTCTCTAGTATCACAGAAACCCTCAAAGAAAAAAAAAGAGTGTGTGTGAATCTGACCCTTTAATTTTCTTTAAACTACTTGCTTATAAAAACACAAACTTGGTCTCAGGAGAATGTTTTCAGTTAACTCAGGCAGTCCAGAATTTTAAGAAATAGTAATCCGTGTGTTAGCTATGACTTAAAGGACTTTACTACTCTGAGGGTTCTCCACACTATTATTAGTAAGATTAGTGTTGCATAGTTCTCAGATATACTGATTTAGGTGATGGTCATCAAACACTGAAAATACTAAAAATTGCCTATGTCATAGTAAGAGGTCTCAGATTAAAAACAAAATTCTTTCAAAAGAAAGTGTTTGTAGTAATATTTTTAAATGAGTACTTAAGATTATGATTTGAATAAAAGGATAAAAAATAATTATTTATACATTCCCCATGCTAACTCAGCTTCCAAATATATGTTGTTGCTGTTGTGTGCTATACAGTCTGTTGTAACTCGCTGTAGCCCTACAGGATGGGATACAACTGCCCATGGGGTTTCCTAGGCTGTAGCCTATGTGGGAGCAGATCACCCAGTCTTTTCTCCCATACAGCCTCTGGTGAGTTTGAATATATATATATTATTTACATTTTTTAAAGATAAACATAGAGAATAAATGTGACTTCTCTGATTTCTACCTTTTAAAAGATTATGAATACATTAAAAATAAGGGTCATTTGCTTTCTTAAAATAATATTTTATTGAATTTTTGGTGAATGTTGACACAGTAAGTTGGTTTCGTATTTGACAATTTCCACTCAAGTGTTCAGTGACATTAGTTACATGTATCACAATCTGTCAACATTCTCTTTCTTAACTTTCTGAACAGTTTCTACACATAGTTGAGCAACATCAGTTACATTCTTCAGAGTTTCAAGGATTCATCCACCCTCCGTGGCTCCAGGAAGTGTAAAGTCCATGAAAATTTGAAATTCTGTTCTGCATTTTCCCCCTTTTCATCAAGATTCTTCTGTGGAATCTTTGATCAAAATGTTCAGTAATGGTAGCCAGGCATCATTCAATTCCCCTGGACTCCTGGCAAAGGAGGCAGTTGGCCACAGAAGCAATTAGCCGTACATTCCATATCCTCCTTCTGTTCCTGGCTGCCCTTCTTCTTCTGTTGCTCCAGGTGAATAGAGACCAATTGTTGTGCCTTGAATCACTGGCTGCTTGAAAGCTTTTAAGACTCCAGGCACTAAGCAATGAACTAGGTGGTAGAACAGAAGCACTAAACATGTTATAAGGCCAGTTAACTGGAATGCCCACAAAACCACGACCATATACCTCCAAACCAAGGTACCAAATCAAATGAGATGTTTGAGTGTACATAGCAGCCTCAGTAGCTACTTTTTTTTTTTTTAGTTGTTGTAAATACATCTGTCACATAACTTTTGCCAATTCAGTTTTAAACAGGTCTACAACTTACCATCAACAGTCAAAATAAGCAGCATGCAACCATACCCTTAATGGAACTTTATAGGCCATTTACTTTTAAATGTTGTATGCTGTAAAAGGCAACCACTAAAAATGTCTTAATAAAGTTTTCCATGAGTGGATTTTTCCACATATGTTACAGTATGTACAGGGCAAAAAAACAAGGAGGTAATACAAGTCCTCGTTATAAAATAACTTGTTTCACTGCTCTAATAAATATCAAGCATGTGTTCAGATATGAAAGTGAAGTTTACAGGATGTAAGATTTTCCTGGTAAAATTGGAACAATTCCACAACATACAGGATGGGCGGCACTCTTACAGTTTCCTAGCTAACAGATTATACAAAATCTGAAGGTCTGAGTATTTTTCTGTCTTACCTGTTCTCCCGCCCTGTTCTTATAACATTTCCCCCCTACACTACAATTTATTGGTGTTAGATCCTGGGGATTTAAATAAAGAAAACATAATTTCTAGGTGCACTTCTGAAGTAAAGCATGGCACAAATGGCTTGTCAACTATTTAAATCCCTGACTGGCAGTGGGTTGGTTAGTTGGTTCATTTATTTTAAAATGGTACTTTCTTTTCTTTCTTTTTTAAAAAAGACACAAACCCAAAGAACAAGACCCATTGCTCTTTGAGTGTTCAAAAATTAAATCTGAGGATTACCTAAATCATAATTCAGCTTCTTTGATCAGAAAGAAAGAACATCTGACTTCTTGAAAGCACTGGTATCTTTCAGTATCAGACACATAGTAACTGGGACTGCTAAAGCAAGTCACTCAGCTAACTGCTACCATTCTGCTTACAGTGAATACATTATAATAAAAGTTTTTTAGATATTAACTAAATCTTGGTTATTGGTTATGCATGCTTAATATTAATGTCACATATTGAAGAAACAACATTGACACTGATATTGAGAATACATAAGTAATCAAGGGAAAAATTACAGCATCTATTAGTCAAAACAAACTTCAGCATTACAACTAGAATGCTGAACTATTTCATATGCAAAAATGACATTAAATTTCCCATATCCAATAAGATTTTAGAAAGCATGATTTGTCTTTAATTATTCAAAAAAATTGACTTAAAGAACAATGATTTAAGGAATAGTCTTCCTTTTTTCATGAAATCAGCAAGTCTTATCCTAAAGAAATAAGACTATAATATGAGCTATAATCCATAGTCTGTGTAGAGAACAACTGTAAAAATATTTAGAATCTTCAAATATGACAGTCTGAGTACAAAGAAGACATTCAATAAATGAATGAACAATAAATATTAGATTTTAAAGCTACTGAAAAAACAACTTTACTATATAATGATTTTTGTATGACATACAGTTATTTGATGCTATATACAAGAGTTTGTACAGGGCAAAAAAACAAGGAGGTAATACAAGTCCTCATTATAAAATGATGCTATATACAAGAGTTTGTTCCCTCTTAAATCGAGGAAACAATACCTGGATATTGCTTGGAGAAAGAGAGTACTTAGAGAATGTAAGATAGGATGTGGGTCTATTTTAGGCAAGCACTGCAATGTCGTACATCCATGAGCAGTTCTTCACAAACAAACAAAAACCATGAAGTCACAAGAGGCCCTTTGCCCAAATAGCAATGTTTTGTCACTACATAGATTCCAGGGGCAGCTGGCTGACATCTTCAAAATGAGATTGGTAAACCATGGTTGTTGGCTGAAGAAGCCAACATACTCAAAAGGACTTGAAGAATGAAAGTAACAAGGAAGAATTTAGTTGGCTTATTTAAAAAAAAAAAAAAAAAAAAAACAGAAGGAATTATCCAGAGGATTTAAATTTACCTTCTAAATGATTGAATAAGGAAACCCTGGCAGTGTAGTGGGTTAAGTGCTATGTTTGCTAGCCAGAAGACTGGCAGTTCAAATCCATCAGGTGCTCCTTGGAAACTCTATGAGTAGTTCTACTCTGACCTCTAGGGCCACTATGAGTCTGACCCAACTCTATAGCAGTGGGTTTTTTTTAAATGATTGAATAAGTAAGCTATACCTGGACAGACACCACTGTAAAGAAAGATTGGTTGTAATTTCACTGGAGTAAATTCAATATTGAGGAATAAATGTAGTTGCATAATTCTCTAATTGTCAAATATGAACAACATCCCAATACAGCATCAACTTTTGATTAGCTTGAGAAGATTATGCATAAATGATAACTGTTCTTGTTATTTTTGATTTAAGCATCTTTCTTTCCATATAGTTATGTCTTGATCTTTCTAGTTTAACTGCTTCCTTAAAAGTCTACTCAGAACCTAACAAAAGCTGAATAAAAGGGTTTATAATTACCTCTACTGAGGGTAAAAAAATTCAATTATACAATTCCAGCATATATGGAAGGCTAAAACCAATGCAGCTCATTTGGGTACAAACAGGGGAAATCATCGCTACTTTAGAATGACACTTCTCTAGACCAGATGAAGATACTGGGCATCTTGAACATGGGATATGGAGCAAGGAGATAAGCAGATGCCCAGGGTAGCTTCTGTCTCTTATGAATCTTAACTTCATGGTAAAATTTTATGATTCCATCAGAATTATTGCAAATTCCCAAAATGACACAACTAGATTAAAATATAAGTCCACAACACATTCCAGACACATCTGTAAACATATCATCATATTTTAATTAGCTCTGCTAATAGGGAGGAAACCCTGGTGGCATAGTGGTTAAGCACTACATCTACTAACCAAAAGGTCAGCAGTTCAAATCTGCCAGGTGCTTCTTGGAAACTCCATGGGGCAGTTCTACTCTGTCCTATAGGGTCACTAAGAGTCAGGATTGACTTGACGGCAGTGGGTATGTATGTTAATAGGGAACTAAGACAAAGAAAAACCACACTATCTTTTGAAAAGTCTACTTAACTGTATTATGTATATAGTCTAGTATCAACATCTGATATGAAAACGTGATGATCAATAATGATTACTACCTGGGGTTGCTTTTGATAGCTATTTCTCTCATTATTCTGAGCAGTTTATGCCCGGTGTGTTGATGGAAACTGAACAAATATAAGGCATCCCTGGTAATAAATAAAATTTGATGGCACATCAAGTAATACGTTAGGATCTGAAGGAATTTGGAAGGTGAGAAATATCCTTTTCTAAAGTCTCTTCCAATCTAATACTAAGGGATCTGTGTCTGGGAGACAAGGAAATTAACCGAAGGATTACTAGATTGCTTACCTTACAGAAATAGATGAGGATTTCTAAGAACTTTTGATTTTCAATGGAAATAAATTTATAAGAGGAAGTCAATCTGAGGAACTTATCAGGTGGTAAGAACCAACTGGCTTAGAATCAACTGGCTCAAGAGTACAGAAACATTATTTTAAGTTTAAAAGTATTAGAGAGGTGATAGCATATTTTATTTATTTATAATATATGAAAATTACCAAAAGGACATTTGTACAAATTCACAAGAGTCATGATCTCATTCAAACATCATGCACATTTATATTTACAGTATGTGACACAGAGATCCACCTATGCAAGTCTTGTTCTAACACATATTAATTAGGCATGGTGTTGTTGTTAGGTACCACTGAGTTGGTTCCAATTCAAACTCAGCCCATGTACAACAGAATGAAACCCTGCCCAGTCCTGCACCATCCTCACAATCTTTGCCATGCTGGAGCCTATTGTTGCAGCCCCGGCGTCAATTCGTCTCTTTGAGGATCTTCCTCATTTTCTCTGATCCTCTAGTTTACCAAGCATAATGTCTGCAGAAACTGATTGTTCCTGAAAACGTGTCCCAATTATGTGAGATGAAGTCTTGCCATCCTTGCTTCCAAGGAGCATTCTGACTGTTCTTCTCCTAAAACAGATTTGTTTGTTCTTCTAGCAGTACATGGTATTCATCACCAGCACCATAATTCAAATGCATCAATTCTCCTTTGGTTTTCTGGATCATTGCCAAGCTTTCATGTGCATTTGAGGCAACTGAAAATATCACGGTTTGGTTCACCTAAGTCCTCAGTGACATCTTGGCTTTTTAACATCTTAAGGGGTTTTTTTGCAGCAGATCAGGCATACTTCATGAGAAACTGCCAGACTGGAGCCTGGGTAAAACTTAAGAGGCTGTTGCCGCTTTCAGAATGACCAAGTGAGCACCTGAAGGATAACTGGGTGAACACAGAAAGGCTGTGAACTTCTTGAAGGCAGGACAAAACTGAACTGTATTCATGTCTGGAAACTTAATTCCTACTGTAGTGCTTGGTACAATACCCAATAGTCAGTACTCAATAAATGTTGATTAATGAATCTGCACTTCATAGGTATCCAACAATTATGTCCATGAAAATTGTTCTAAGCGCTACTGGATACCTCACTGCTGAATATCACTACAGTTACCTTCAAAGTACTCTGCTTGGGAAGCTATGCACCAATGCCAGTGCCTAGTGTACCTTTGAAGCAATTTTGGAGCTCTTTCTGTTGAATTTTCATTGCACACGGTGGCATGGGGGTTAAGTTTGCAAACTTAATTGTAATTGTCTGTGATGGAATTTCTAGCCAGTAAACAAATAAGTGTATTGGAACACCCTCCCTACTCACCTGATCTGGCCCCAGTGAGTTTTCTCTTTACCTAAAGATAAAGAAGATATTAAAAGGACATTCAGGACATCAAGGGCAATGCTGTTACAGCTCTGATGGCCATTCCAGAAAAACAAGTCCAAAATCTCTTTGAAAGGTGGACTAGCTGCTGGTGTCAGTGCATAGCTTTCCAAGGGGAATACTTTAAAGGTGACGGTAGTGATATTCAGCAATGACGTATGTAGCATTTTTTCTAGGATGAGTTACTGAACTTCATTGTCAGACTTTGTATAACCAAGGGTAGCTAGCCAAACTAGGAATAAGTCACAAATTAAAATTAAAATTATGTTGGTAACCTGTTATATGAACTCTTATGAGTTAATTCCTGTCCCTTGGATCACCTAGGAAACAAGCGGCCTTACAGTGTGTTGGGATGTTTAATTTATCTAATGTGTATTGAAGTCTGCATATAAAGGTATCAAATCACTGTTCTTATTTACTGAAGAACTCATTCTCTTATTTGCAAGATACCTTTCATCCAAATACTTGAAAGTATTTCCAATCATGACAAATGACCCCTAAAAGTTTTTTTAAAGACCTTAACACATTTTAAGGACTTAAATTTCTAGCTCTCATTTGTAGTTAGAATTTTTACACAGGCTCAGATGCCTTCACTGTAATTTTAATTTTTAAGTTTCTCCTGCTGTCTTACTTTTTCCAGAACTACTGAAATGTTTATATTGAGTTACTATGCAAAAGCAAGTACTGTAGTAGGTCCTTTGATTCATTGTATGTTTAAGGCCTGTGTCGTGGATTGAATTGTGTCCCCTAAAAATATGTGTCAACTTGATTAGGCCATGATCCTCAGAACTGGGTGGTTGTCCTACATTTTGTGATTGAAATTTCATATGAAATAGGGTTAGGGTGGGATTGTTAACACCCTGACTCAGGTGTCATCCCTGATCCAATGTAAAGGGGGTTTTCTTGGAGTGAGGACTGCACCATCTTTTATCTCTCAAGAGGTAAAAAGAAAGGGAAGCAAGCATAGTGTGGGGGACCCCATACCACCAAGAAAGCAGTGCCAGGAGTACAGTGCATCCTTTGGAAACCCTTAGCCAAGATACTCCTGGACCAAGGGAAGACTGTTGACACAGACCTTCCTCCAGAGTCAAGGAGAGAAAGAAAGCCTCCACCTGGAACCAGTCTCCTGAATTAGTATTTCTAGCTTACTAAACTGTGAGCAAATAAATTTATCTTTGTTAATGCCATCCACCTGTGATATTTCTGTTATGGCAGCACTAAATGACCAAGACAGCCATCATGACTTGAATTCTATTCACTGTCACCAAAACCAAACCAAACCCCCTGCCAGGGAGTCAATTCAATTCTGACTCATAGAAACCCTATAGGACAGAGTCGAACAGCCCTGTAGAGTTTCCAAGGACTGCATGGTGGATTTAAACTGCCGACCTTTTGGCTTGCAGCTGTAGCACCTAACTACCATGCCACCAGGGTTTCCTCATTGGATCCAGGCTCAGCTAAATCTGAAAAATCTGTGTCATCATTCAGAGACTCACTATCCAAGAAGGCTCAAGAGCCCTAGGGACGTGTGCTAATTCAATGGCTTTGGTGGCCCAGAACTACCAGGGAACATCCGTATTCAATGAAAGAAATCTAAGCCCTCAAGCATCTCCAAACCCACTTGATTCCTCTAGCATCTAAAGAAGTAGGGGGCTGCCACTCCAAAACAGTCCCTGGTACTTGGATTGCAACCATTTCAAGATGCCCTTCTAAAGGTCACTTGTTACCATTGTCCTCTGAGGTCCGATGCACAACGGGTGCAAATCTACCGGTCTAAAAAGAGGGTACGTCCTAAAGGGGACCCGAAGAAGACAAAATCTAGTACTATATTCAAGAAATAGTATGTCTGATAAGACCCTTTGCACAGCAGTATATTTGCATTGCTTTCCAAGGTCAAGATTTAACATAAAATAATGATCATTTTGAACCCAAGACACAAACATTTAAAGTTTATAACATTAGGCCTTCTGTTGTGAAAAAGAAAAATTGGAAATATGTATCTTTATTTCATGACAGGCATAAAAAGAGAATAAAAAATTCTATCTCTTGTGGTTTTCCTATCCTAGGGTCACCATGAGTTGGATCCCACTCGATGGCACTTGGCTGACATACAGCAAATAATCCTAGAAACTGGATTATATGAAGAAGAATGAGGCATCAGGATTGGAGGATGACTCATTAACAACCTGTGTTATGCAGATGACACCACCTTACTTCCCTAGAAGTGAAGAAGATTTGAAACACTCATGAAGATCAAGGATGACAGCCTTTAATATGCATTGCACCTCAGCATCAAGAAAACAAAAATCCTCACAACTGACCAGTAAGCAACATTGTCATAAATGGAGAAAGGATTGAGGTTGTCAAGGATTTCATTTTACTTGGATCCGCAATCAACACTCATGGAAGCAGCAGTCAAGAAATCAAAAGACGCATTGTACTGGGAAGATCTGCTGCAAAGGATCTCTTTAAAGCATTGAAAAGTAAAGATGTTGCCTTGAATACTAAAGTGCACCTGACCCTCATATTTTCAATTGCATCATATGCATGTGAAAGCTGGACAACGAACAAAGAAGACAGAAGAAGAACTGATGCCTTTGAATTGTGGTGCTGGAGAAGAATGCTGAACACACCGTGGATGCTAAAAGAACAGACAGATCTGTTCTAGAAGAAGTCCAACCAGACTGATCTTTGGATATGGATCACAATAGAATACGGTCCAATTTAGTTCTGGAAGATGAGCCCCCCAGCTTAGAAGGCACTAAACATGTGACCAGTGGTGTTAGTCATCTAGTGCTGCTTTAACAGAAATACCACAAGTACATGGCTTTAAAAAGAGACATTTTATTTGTCACAGTCTAGTAGGCTAGAAGTCTGACCTGAGAGTGTCAGCTTCAGGGGAAGGCTTCCTCTGCTGGCTCTGGAAGAAGGTCCTTGTCATCAGTCTCTCCTTGGACTGGACACTTCTGAGGCAAAGGGACCCTGCTCCTTTCCAAAGGATACAGTCAGCTCCAGGCACTGCTTATTGGTGGTATGAAGACCCCAATTCTCTCTGCTAGCTTCTTTCTTTTACGTCCCAAAAGACTGTCTCAAGGCCAAATGCAATTTTATACATTAAGTCCTACACTGCCAACACAACTGTGGCCCATCCTCCTCCATTAATACTACAGAGGCAAGGTTTACAGCACTGAGGAACATCACCCAATCCTCGGAATCATGGCTCAGCCAAACTACTACACATAGTTTTGGGGGTAACACAATTCAATCCATGGCAGTAGGGGTAGAGCTAACTTACGAGGTCACAGGGTTGACCTTAATGATGTGAATGGAATAAAACCTTTGAAACCTTCATTTGCTGATGTGGCAAATTCAAAATGAAACATAACAGCAGCAAACATCCATCAGTAATCAGAAAGTGTAAGGTACACAGTATCAATCAAGGAAAATCCAACATCATCAAAAATGAAATGGAACTCTTGAAGACTGGTATCCTTGGCATTAGAGAGAAATGGACTAGTATTGGCCATTTTGAATTCTATAGAAATATGGCCCACTATGCTGGGAACAACAAATTGCAGAGGAATGGAGAGTCATTCATCATCAAAAAGAATATCTCAAGATCTATCCTGAAGTACAATGCTTTCAGCAACAGGTTAATATCCATATCCTCTGCAAGGAAGATCAGTTAATAGGACTCTCAAATTTAATTTATGTACCAACCATGAATGCCAAGGATAAAGAAATTAAAGATCTTTACAAACTGCTGCTGTCTAATTACAAGATCAAACATGCCATTAAGATGCATTGTAATTACTGGTGACTAGAATGTAAAAGTTAGAAACAAAGAAGAAACATCAGTAATTGGAAAACACCGCCTTGGTGATAGGAACAATGCCAGAGACTGTGTAATATAATTCTTCAAGATCAAAGACTTATTCACAGGAAATCTTTTTTTTGTCACCAACATAAACAATGACAATACCTGTGGAGCTTTCCAAATGGTCTACACAGGGTCGTATCAATCACATCTGTGGAAGGAATAAGAAACTCAGTATCAGCAATCAAGACAAAACCAGAGGCTGATGTCAGAACAATTAATTGCTCATATGCAAGTTGAAACTTAGACTGAAGAAACTGAAAGTAAACCCCGCACAGGGCAAAGTACAACACTGACTGTATTCTGCCTTAATTTAGAGACCATCTTTCTTAGTTATCTAGTGCTACTAAAACAGAAATACCCCAAGTAGAATGGCTGTAACAAACATTTATTTTCTCATGGTTTAGGAGGCTAGAAATCTGAATTCAAGTGGTAGCCAGGGAGGAAGGCACTCTCTCACTACACTTTTGTTTAAGGCTAAGATTTAGTCTTTACATTTAGTACATTGCTATAACAAGCACTGGGGACAGAGTGGACAAGCACTCAGTTACTAACTGAAAGGTTGGCTGCTAGAACCCATACAAAAGTTCTACAGGAGAAAGGCCTGGCAATCAGCTCCCATCAAGACTACAACCTAGAAAACTCAATAGGGCAATTAATTCTACTCTAGCACAAAGGGCTGTTGTAAGTCAGAAACAACTAAAGGGTGCACAGCAACAACACTGTTGCTGTCAAGTTGAGCCTCCTGCAACCTCATCTGTGCAGAATTTTCAAGGCTGTGACCTTTCAGATACAGATAACCACGCTTTTCTTCTGAGGCACATCTCAGTAGGTTCAAAACACCACCCTTTTGGCTAGTAGTCAAGCCCTTAACCATTTGTGCCATTCAAGGACTTCAATAATATCACAGAAATTATTGATTCATTTTGTTATTTAGGAAATAAATGAATTCTCCCAAAAAATATGAATGATGAAGCACTTTGCCATTTTCAACTCCACATGAAATTATATTTTAAATGTTGGTGGAGTCACTTATTTTCATTAAAGTGTATTTTATATTTATTTATTTTTCTCTTTATGCTGTGTTTTTTAAACTTGGAAAATTAAAAAAAAATTCTAATCCAATTTAATTATAGTGAATTATCATTTATTAAAAAAATGATGCTGTCAGTAGCCAGTAATTCATTTTTCCTTTCACAAACCTGATTGTTAAATATATGCAAAATAAAAATAAATGCAATAATGAGCCCTTGATTCTACATAGATAGAGGTATCATAATTAAAGGACTATATAGGCTTGGAGTCAGAACTCTGATTACAACCAAACTTAGGACAAACTTCTGATTAAAAACTAAATAACAGCAACAAACTATCTCAGTGCAGGGGAGTGTATTTTGACCAGTTGCTTACTAGATTCAAATACCTTTGCTCAGCATGGACAAATTATTAAAAGTGCTAATGAAAAGTCACATTTCCTTGTGAAAATCAGAGTTCCCATATGTAATTCAAGGGTGGGGATGGTCCATTTATTTATTTGGAGGATAAGAACACTGGAAAATCAGTTTGAGAAGGAAGATTTCTAGTCTCTGAAACAATATCAACATAGTTTTGATATTTCCATCACTTGTACATTGTCAGATCTCTGAAGGTATGCTTCATTCTTTAACAGTAATAATTATGGACACTCCATACCAAGGTATCAAAACAGCATGTCATGTGTCTGCTTTCCCAAGCCAATAAAGCCTTTTAATAAGTTGTTTTAGTATGCAGTTGACATTACGAAGAGTTAAATAACAAATTGTGATACATAACCACATCTAACAAAGCTACACATTTTAGTATTTGAATAGTTCAAAATCAGGATGACAGATTAAGCCTGTGAACGTAAATTCCCTCCACGAATTGTTGTTGTCAGGTGCTCTCAAGTCAATTCTGATGTATAGCTATCTTATGTACAACAGAACAAAACAATGCCTGGTCCTCTGCTGCCCTCACGATAATTGTTATGCTTAAGCTCATTGTTGCACCAGTGTGTCAACTGTCTTGTTAAGTCTTCCTCTTTTTAATTGACTCTCTACTTTACCAACTATCACGTCCTTCTCCAGGGACTGGTCCCTCCTGGATAACATGACCAAAGTACAGGACGTAAAGTTTCGGGCTGTACTTCTTCCAAGACAGACTTGTTCATTCTTCTGGCAGTCCTGTGAATATTCAGTATTCTTTGCCAACACTGTAACTCAAAGTCATCAGTTCTTCAATCCTCCTTATTCATTGTCCCGCTTTCACATGCATATGAAGCATCTGAAAATTCCATGGCTTCCCACCGGCACACCTTAGTCCTTAAAGTGACATCTTTGATTTCCAACACTTTTAAAGAGGCTTTTGTAGTAGGTTTGCCCAGTACAACCCATCCTTGATTTTCTGACCAACAGTCGCAGGGATGTTGATTGTGGATCCAAGTAAAACACAGTCCTTGACAACTTCAGTGTTTTCTCCTTTGATTGTGATGTGGCTTATTGGTCCAGTTGTCACCAGTGAGTGCTTTCTTTTCACTTTCAACCAGCAAGGTTGTATTGTCTCCATATCACAGGTTGTTAATGAGTATTTTTCCAGTCTTGATTCCTCTTTCTTCACATAGTTCAGTTTCTGAGATTATTTGTTCAGCATACAGATTATGTTGAAAGGGTAAAATCTTCACGTACAGCTTTCACGATTTTAAACCACTCAGTATCCCCCTTATTCTGTTCAAATGACTGCCTCTCCATCTGTGTACAGGTTCCTTGTGAGCACAGTCAAGTGTTCTGGAATTCCCATTGTTAACAATGTTATCCATCATTTGTTATAATCCACATAGTTAAATGCCTTTGCATAGCCCATTTAAAAAAAAAAAAAACAAGTCAACATCTTTCCGGTATTCTCTGCTTTCAGCCAAGATCCATCTGACATCAGCAACAATTTCCCTCATTCTGTGTCATCTTTAAAATCCAGCTTGAATTTCCAGAAGTTCTCTGTCAATGTACTGTTGCAACTGCTCTTGAATGATCTTCAGTAAAATTTGAGTTGTTTGTGATATTTATAGCACTGTTCAATAATTTCTGCATTCTGTTGGATCATCTTTCTTTACAAGGGGGGCAAACATGGATCTCTTCATGTTCATTGGCCAAGAAGCTGTCTTTCAAATTTCATGACAGACAAGTGAGCATCTCCAGCACTGCATCTGTATTGAAACATCTCAGTTGGTATCCCATCAATTCCTAAAGCCTTGTTTTTGTCATTCCTTTCAGTGAAGCTTTGACTTCTTCCCTTGCTACCACAGGTTCTTGATCACATGAGGTCTGACAAGTCCTCAAACTTCATTTTTCTAAGCACTACATACCTCATTGCTGAATATCACTACAGTCACCTCTGAAGTCCTCCCCTTAGGAAGCTATGCACTGAAGCCAGTGCCTAGTCCATCTTTCAGAGCAATTTTAGTACTCTTTCTGGAATGACCATTGCACATTTTCGCAAACTTAACTGTGAGCAAGTTTTTAGCCAATAAACAAATAACTGTATTGGAACACTCTCCCTACTCACCTGATCTGGCCCCAGTGAGTTTTCTCTTTACCTGAAGACAAAGCAGATGTTAAAAGGAAGACATTCTGATGACATTCAGGACATCACGGGGAATACAATGACAGCTCTGATGGCCATTCCAGAAAAAGAGTTCCAAAATCTCTTTGAAGGATGGAATAGGTACTAGCATCAGTGCATAGCTTCCCAAGGGGAGTACTTTGAAGGTGACTGTAGTGATATTCAGCAATAAGGTGTGTAGCACTTTTTCTAAGATGAGTAGCAGTCCTCGTATGTGTCAAGAGAGAATGGAGAAGCTCAATATCATCAGTCAAAACAAGGCCAGGGGCCAACTGCAGAAGAGACCATCAAATAGTCAAATGCAAGGCCAGGTTCAAGCTGAAAAAATTTAGAACAAGTCTATGGCAGCCAAAATACAAAATATGACTGAGTATGTCCCACCTGAATTTAGAGATCATCTCAAGAATAATTTGACTAATTGAACACTAATGACCAAAGGCCAGATACGTTATGGGATAATACACGAAGAAAAGATACCATGCATGAAGAAAGCAAATACTAGTTCTTGAATGTGCAGTAGCTAAAGTGAATGGAAAAATGATTTTTAAAAAATGATAAAGAGCTGAACAGAAGATTTCAAAGGGTACCTCAAGACAACCAAATGAAGTATTACAATGAAATGTGTAAAGACCTGGAGATAGAAAACCAAAAAGTAAGAACATGCTTGGCATTTCTCAAGCTGAAAGAACTGAAGAAAAAAATTCCAGCCTGGCATTGCAATACTGAAGGATTCTACAGGGAAAATATTAAACAGTGCAAGAAGCATCAAAAGAGGATGGAAGGAATACACAGAGTCATTATACCAAAAAGTACTGGTCAACATTTAACCATTTTAGGACACAGTATATGGTCAATAACCGATGATACTAAAGGAAGAACTCTAAATTGCACTAAAGGCATTGGTGAAAACTGAGGCTGCAAGAACTGACAGAATCCCATTTGAGATATTTCAACAAATCAATGCAGAGCTGGAGGTGCTCACTGTTCTACACTAAGAAATCTGGAAGGCAGCTACATGGCCACCCTAACTGCAAGAGATTCATACTTATTCCCATTTCAAAGAACAGTGATTCAACAAAATGCAGAAATTATCCAAAAATATCATGCCAAGTGAAATTCTGCCAATCATTCAAAAATGGCTGCAGCACTGTGTAGAAAGGACAGTGCCAGAGTCAGAAAAGAATGTGAAACGACGTCAGATAGTTTCCATTGCCAGCCAAATGCCATCGAGTCAGATCCAACTCATGGCGAGTTTCCATTACAGAAGAAAAAAATTTTAAAGACATATTTAAAAAACGAACTCTTAGAATCAAGTTGCATAGTAATCAAGTTCCTTGATAGTTACACAAAAGCTGGTTATTGTTACCAATAATCTGCTTTCAAATGTTCAATTTTTCAACAGAGTTGACCAGCAGTCTTGGGATTTGTTTGGGAGTTTTTGTTTTGATTAATTTTGTTTATATCTGTTGATAAGCCCCTCAACAAAAATAATCAATTGAAGTTGTTTTCTACCATAATAATTACTTGCTTGTATAGGGTCAGAGCAAAAGAGGAAGACCCTCAAAGAGACGGACTGACACAGTGGCTGCAGTGACGGGCTCAAGCATAACAATGATTGTGAGCATGGCACAAGACTGGACAGTGTGGCATTCTGTGGTACACAGGGTTGCTATGAGTCGGAACTGACGTGACCGCACCTAACAACGACAGTCATCTGTTTGACTGAACTAACTTACCGTGATACTATTACAAATTAAAGCATAAAGTACCCAGGCTGAGAATTAAATTTGCTCAAAAATATGGAGATTCAGCAACTGCCTATAAACAGAAAACTATTCATATCACTGTTGATACACCCTCATCAAATAAGTTCATGCCATAAAGCGTATTTAAGTCACCTGATATAGTACAGTGCACTTTTATGAGCTTTGAATACACAGAACTACACAGAATAATATTTTTGCTACAGAACAATGAGCAACCAGGTGTGGCTCTTGAGTGCCACATTATAATTATTATTTAGGTTTTCCAACCTGTTGAGATAGCAACCATCACACAGGAGAAGAGGTAGGCTGTGCTCATGGGAGCCTGCTGCCTGGCTGGGAAGACCGTAAGGTGGACTGAGTTTGTCTGGCAGTCCACTCTTTCTTTCGCCGGATCATCCTTCAGTGTGTCCCCGGTGTATGCTTTCCAACCATCCTCCAACACACACTTCCTCCACTGAGAAACCAGCCTCCTCACCTCTCTTCCAGGGAAGATTCATATATATAGACTCACTTTTGTGTGAGTTTCATAGCTGACAAAGCCTCTGTGTTACCATTCCTGAATTACTTAAATTTTAATTAAGCAACAAAGAAGCAAAAAATAAAAGTTTTCATTTTTTAATTTAAGAATCTCAGTAAGCAAAGAAAGTATTTTTGTAGGGTGTTGGGTCTTAGGGACTTGTTCCAGCAAAAGAGACAGAAGAAGCTTAGCAATATCCAATTATTTTCAGAATTACTGCAAATACCAAATGTACTTAGGTCAGGTGAGACTTTCCCATATAAAATGTGAAGCCTGGTGATACTTATATCAACTAACTGAATAGGAGCCCAATTATGTGAGAACTCAGAGTGTTATTAACGTGGAAGTAAACATTAAAGATTCCCCAGGTGGCGAGGCTCTCTGTCAAATCTTTCCCATGACCATACCTCAGGAACTGCATAAAAAAAAAACCACCCAGTGCCATCAGTCAATTCTGACTAATAGCAACCCTACAGAACAGAGAAGAACTGCTCCATAGAGTTTCCAGAGTGCCTGGCAGATTCGAATAGCTGATCTTTTGGTTAGCAGCCATAGTACTTAACCATTATGCCACCAGGGTTTCAGGAACTGCATAAAGAAAGAGTAACTTTCAAATCAACCCTAGCCCACAGCCCAGTTGCCGTCTTCCTGATTCTAACAGTGGACACAGGAAGCAGTAGAGAATGTATTCACTGGATTTGTCAGCAGTTGTGCAGCTTAAGACACGTATGTGTAGCCTGGGACTGCTCGAGGTCCCTGGTTTTGTTTTAATCATGAGCAATGAGGGATGTTGGCATTTGTTGCTGTTGCTACACTGTTGTAATACAGATTATATTCTATTTCTTCTTTCCTTTCCTATTTAAAAAATATTTTGTTTTCTTAGCAATCTGGCACTTTTTTAAAGAGCTGTAAATAGATATACCATTTGACTCAGTAATTCTACTGCTTGGAATATATCCTACAGAATTAAGGCCATTCACACCAACTGATACATGCACATGAATGTTCACCGCAGCACAGTCCACAGTAGCAAAACGACGGAATCAACTCAGATGTCCAATAACTAAGGAAACTAGGTAAACTATGCTATATATACTCAATGGAACATTATGCAATGATAAAGAACAATGATGATTCCAGGAAACATCTTGTAACCTGGTTTCAGTTGGAGGACACTGTGTTGCGTGAAAGCAGTCAGCAACAAAAGGATATATATTGTACAAGACCGCTACGATAAGAACTTAAAAACAGACTCATGCATAGAATAAAAGACTCTTTGATGGCTGCAAGGGTGGGGAGGGAGGGAAAGGGTGAGGTATAAATTGGATAGTTGACAGAAATTTGGTTGGGTGAAATCACTGACAGCACATATTAGAAAGAAGATCAATTTTAACTGGACTTCAACATAACATGATTACTCCTCCCATCTAAACCCAATATTGCAAGGACAGAGTAGCTGAGGCGGGGGGCCAGGGACCACGCTCTCAGGGGAAATTGAGGCCAATTGGCACAACTAGCATTTTGCTAAGAGAGTCTTCTGCACCCCACATTGGTGAGTGGTGTTTGGGGTCTTACAGGCTGCCAAGCTGCCATTTGAGTAACACCAAATGGTCCCAACTCAGCAGGAATGGATGATCACCAAGGATCAAAATGACATGGGGGAAAGAGAATGCAGAAGACACACAGACCTTCGAGTGTAGGAAACTATATCAACATGTGACTGGAAAAACCAGATGGTGTCTGGCCATGACCAGTGATAGCTGTGATGGGGCTCACAAAGTAGAGTCTCACTGGCAACACGAAAATAAAAAGGGGTGCACCCTGAGATCTCCACTAAAAGTCTGTAATTGATGGTCCAGGGGTTTTGGGGTTCCCCTGGGAGCATGGCCCCTGGCCCTAATGCTGCTTCTATCCTTAAATCATAATAGAGGTCAACTCTTTGGACAATAATGGATTGGACTTGGCCACACAGAGTGACCACACCTTATGTGCACTTTATGGTTCTATGCATCTATAGGATGTCGTCTTGCGGACCTCTTACTGGAGGTGGGAGAGAGGGCAGAGAGGAGGGAATAGGAGACTATTAGGAGGATAGGACATGTATAGGACAGAGAGGAGAAGTGTGCTGTCACCAGGCAGGGAGAGCAGTGGGACCTACACATAGGTAGGCATGCAAATTTATATGGGAATGTACATTTTCACTCAATCATAATAAAAAAAAATATTTTGCTTTCTTGCTTTCTATTTCCTCAATCCACTGACCCTTCAGTGATCGCTCCTGTGGTTGTATTTCCCAGGAGAAGCTGCACAAGTGGGGCAAGCTTCCTGAGGCTCCACAAGATTTACAGGGAGAGAAGGGAGATGCCGAGACTCGGCTAGATGTTTTTAAGTAAGCTTGTTTAAGAAACTCTCCCTTGCTCCCTGCCAGTTCATTTTCATGACAGAGTTAATCTCTGTCATTCTCTAAAGAATTCAGATGAATCCAGAGAGGATAGATGCCACTAAATAAGGGTAAAGAAAGACTGACCTTAAGACATAAACTCTAAGTCATGGGTTCATAGACTAAAAACAAGAAAGGTCTTTCATTTCAAGAGCCAGAATAAATTTGTAGGATGGGTTTCCCAAAGAAAAAGTCTTGATGTGTGTAATATTTAGCCAGCAGCATAGTACAGCAGGAAGGGTAATAGGAGTGGATTCTAAAAACTAATGCACGGCCTCAGAAAGATCATCCACTCTCTGAGGCCCTGTTTCTGCATCTATGGACTGTGTTTGAAGATCATGGCCTCATAATTGTTTAGTATCAATATTATAATAGTAAGAGTAGAATAGCTGAATTAAATATCTTAAATGTATTACGTTTCTAATGCTATGTAACAAATTACCATAACCTTTGGGTCCTAAAGCAATACACTTTTCTTATCTCACAGTTTCCATAGGTCAAGAATCAGCCTTCCCCAGCTACGGAAGGCTGCAGTCAGGGTGCTACCCAGGATTTGGTCTTGTCTGGAAGCTTAACTGGTAGATTCACTTCAAAGCTCGAGACGTTATCGGTGACATTCAGTTCTTGTTGTTGTAGGACTAAAGGCCCTAGCTCCTTACTGGATTTCAGCTGGAGGCCACTCCCAGGTCCTAAAAGCCACCAACAGTTCCTTTCCACCTGTTCCTCTCCATAGATGTTTTCATGACACGGCAGCTTGTTTTTTCGAAGCTAGAAAGGAGGAAACAGAGCAAGACTGCTAGCAAAACAATCTTACATAATCACAAGAGTGACATCCCATCACCCTTGCCATATTCTGTCATAGAGATGCCATATTCCATTTTGTAGAAGCAAGTTACAGGTCCTACCCATGTTCAAGTTGATGGTATTATACAAATGCATCAGCACCAGGAGACACTGAGCATGGGGGCCACTTTAAAGTCTGTTTTATATACTTACATTTTTTTCTGCATTCAATGAGCAAGTCCTGTCAGTTTAACCTTCAAAACGGATCCCAGGTCTGACACTTTACACCATCTCCATTTCCACCCTGATCTCCCTACGGGGCCTGACAATTAAAGTTGCAAAGTCATTCTAGAAAAAGAATACATACCTCACTGCTGAATATCACAATGATCACCTTCAAAGTACTCCCCTTGGGAAGCTATGCACCAACAACAGCACCTAGTACACCTTTCAAAGCAATTTTGGAACTCTTTCTGGAGTGGCCATCAGACCTGTTGTTGTATCGCCCTTGATGTCCTGGATGTCATTAAAATGTCTTCCTTTTAATATTTCCTTTATCTTTGGGTAAAGAAAAAGAAAAGCCACTGGGGGCCAGATCAGGTGAGTAGGTAGGATATTCCACTACAGTTATTTGTGTACTGGCTAAAACCTCCCTCATAGACAGCGCTGTGTGAGCTGGTGCATTGTTGTGATGCAAGAGCCATGAGTTATTGGCTAAAAGTTCAGTACATTTTCGTTTAACTTTTTCACACAGCCTTTTCAGCACTTCCAAATAGTAAACTTGGTTAACTGTCCAGTTCATACAAATTCATAATGGACAATCCCTCTGATATCAAGAAAGGTTAGCAATGTCTTTTGACTTGCACTAACAAAATATTTTCAGTCGTGGAGAACTGGCTGACTTCCGTTGTGCACTTTGATGCTTTGTTTCAGGGTCGTGTTGGTATACCCACATTTCATCACAGTGATAACACAGCCCAAAACACGGTGTTGCCTCTCCAAAAGGTCTTGGCAAATTCTGACTCTACTTTGCTTTTGTTCATCGGTGAGCTCCTTTGGTATCATTTTTGAACACACCTTTCCCATGTGAAGATTGTTAAGATTTTCTTGTTTCTCTATTGATGTTCGCTTGATCTGCTATGTTTCTTACAGTCAACCCATGATTCTGATGTACAAATTGACGAATTTTTGCAATGTTTTAATCAGTTGTGCTCATTACTGGTTGCCTTGACCTCTCTTAATCAGTGACACTTTCTCTTCCCTCAGAAAAGCGTTTAACCCATTTGTACACTGCCGTTTTCTTCATGACATTATCCTCGTAAACTTGGACTAACATGTCCCCAATTTCACTTCGACTCTTGCCAAGTTTAATAAGAAATGTAATGTTTGTTCATTGCTCAAATTCAAGCTCCAGCATTCTCACAACAGCACACAAAAACACTCAACAATAGTGAATGCCACTCAGCAAGATACTGCCACACATCGACATGAGCACAACTGTGAAACACTGATATACCAAGGTTATGAAATCTTACTGAGTTATTCATACAGTGCTGCCAACATAAGTATATGCTAGCACGTTTCCGAACTTAATTGTCAGACCTTGTAGGGCAAGTCAACACTTGCTCCCATTTACGCTACTGCAATAGTTTTTATCTAGTCTTCTTCCATTCTTGCTATGTTAGCTTAACATCTTCCAAACAACTTTCTGTTACATATAGAATAAAATCCAAACGTTTACATACATGACTTGACTCAATCATTTTTCTGACCTTGTTTCCTACTACTCCTCCTTTCTCTTGCCGTGAGTCAGATCCGACTCAATGGCACTTGGCTTGGCTTGGCTTCCTTTTTCTCAGTCCACACCAGCAACCACTGAGTTCATTCTCGTCTCAGGGCCTTTGCACTTACTCTTTCATTTCACAACCTTCAGTATAGATTATACTGCAACATAAAGAAAACAAAAATCCTCATAACTGTACCAATAAGCATAATCACAGTATAGAAAAGATTGAAGTTGTTAAGGATTTCATTTTACTTGGATCTACAAGCAACACCCATAGAAGCAGCAGTCAAGAAATCAAATGACATACTACAATAGGCAAATCTGCTGCAAAAGATCTTTTTAAAGAGTTAAACCCAAGCCATGTTTTTTCAACCAATCCAACTCGACAGCACTTGGCTACTTGGCTGGCATGTGGGTAGGAAAGCTGGACAATGAATAAAGAATACTGACAAAGAGTTAATGCCTTTGAATTATGGTGTTGGTGAATAATACTGAATATACCATGAACTTTCAGAAGAACAAACAATTCTGTGTTGGAAGAAGTACAACAAGAATCCTCCTTGAAAGCAAAGATGACAAGACTTCATCTCACATATTTTGGACATGCTATCAGAAGGAACTGGAAACAACCCTGGTGGCATAGTAGTTAAGCGCTACAGCGGTAACCAAAAGGTCCTTAGTTCAAATCTACCAGGTGCTACTTGGAAACTCAGTGAATCGGTTCTCACCTGTTCTATAGTGTTATTATGAGTCAGAACTGACTCAGTGGCAATGGGTTTGGACATCATACTTGACAGAGTCAGTAAAAAAGAGGAAGACCTTCAACAGGATGGATTCACACAGTTGCTGCAACAATGGCTCAAACACCTCAATGACCGTGAAGCTGGCACCAGGTTGGGCAATGTTTCTTCCTGCTGCCCACAGGGTCACTATGATTCAGAATCAACTCAGCAACACCTAACAGCAAAGACTTCTACTCACAGAAGTATTTTTCCCTCAGATCTTTATCTGTTGATTCCTTCTTCTCGCCCATTCTCTGCTCTAATGTTAGAGATGTTCCCTAATCCCTTTTCCTGAGTTAGCTACCTCGTGCCTCTTCCAAATACTCTGTCTTGTTATTCCAATTTATTTTCTACACAGAACTTAGCAATATGCTAATTGTTTTATTGTTCAATATCTGTGTCTTCCAAAGAAATATAATTCTCATGAAGACCTAAATAATAAATAAAACCCTAACCACTGCCATCAAGCCTATTCCAACTATAGTGACCCTAGGGGACACAGTATAGCTGCTCCACAGATTTTTCAAGGAATGCCTGGGGATTCAAACTGCCAACTTTTTGGTTAGCAGACATAGCACTTAACCACTACATTACCAGAGTTCCTGTCTATGACGATAGATCATTGTATCTCCAACAGTGCATAGAATTGTCCCACAGAGTTTCCAAGAAGCACTTGGTGGATATGAACTGCCAGCCTTTTGGTTAGCAAACATACCACTGAACTGCTACACCACCAGGCTTTCCAACAGTGCCTGGTGTCAGGTACATAGTCAGTAAATATGTATTGAATAAAGAGAAAGTAGGAAATAGAAACTCAAATTTTATTTAAAAACAACTGAATAAATTTGGCTTTTTATAAGTTTGGCAATATTGTCCTAAATTTCTGCAATTTGCCACATTTCAATGGCAGCTTCCTCATGATTTGACACCCGCTAAGGCAGCCACTGCTCTAAGCCCTGGTCTCTGATGACTGCTCAGGGTACAGATATTTTGAGTGATGGACTAAAAAAGAACTCATATGTTATAGAACAAAATGTATAAGAGACAGTGATGCCAAGAAATGGACGGGCTATATATGAACATCCATATAGGGTTGCTGTGAGTCAGAATCAACTTGACAGCAGTGAGTTTGGTGTTTTGGTTGTATAGGAAATATCTCTTCCTCATCAGATACTCTTCAAGTCAGTCACTTCCGTCTTCAATGAGTAACTGACTTGCAAGTCCTAAACCCTGGTACCTGTAAAGAAGGCTTTCTTGGAAATAAGGGTATTTGAAGATATCGTTACCAGTTTCTGGCACCGTGGACTTACTTGAGGTTCTTGCCTCTCACTGAGCAAGAATCAACCACAAGAGTCAATCCAATGAACAGGAAAGGCACAGAGAATCTTTCTAGACGAGAAAGGTTTACTTAGGACAAAAAGAGGCCTGCAGGCAGAGATGGAGAGGGCAGGGCAGCTCTGCTAACCTGCAACTCAGTCAACAAAGGGTTCATCTGAGTTTTAAAGATTTTGAGGCAGGAAGGAGAAGGGTAGGGTCACGGTGTACACAAGCGGACTTCAAGATGGCTTTGATGATGAAAGCTTCTGGAACATGCGGTAGGTCTTAGGATCCTGGTGTTGCACCTTCATCGTTTCAAGATAGCTTCTGCAATGAAAGCTTCTGGGGCTTAAGAGTAGGATTATGATCCAGTTTTGTGCCTGCCTAGTTTCCTGCTCCCTTCATTCAATTACCTGGTCCTGATTTTAGCCCTCTTGCCAAATTTGGACTTCTGTACATGCCCTTGGAACTGGTTTCACTTGATTCCTTTTGAAACAGCACTCTAAGGGAGTTTACACAGTCATGTGAATGACTTATCTCAATGTCTCAGAATGTGGTTAACCTTTATGAGATCTGTAGGTTTCCCGTCTCCTTATCACCTATATGTGACTTTACCTGGAAAGAATTAAAATCAAAGGAATTTACAGAAGCTCCCAGACTCCCTGTCTCGTTATCAGTTAAGTTAGCCCGAAGTCATGCTGGAGTAATAGCAGTATTGAGCAATACTGGAAAAGGATGGTATGGGACAAGACCTACTTGACCCTTACTCTAGCCCCTCAATCTCATGCCATACACTGAGCTAGAACTGTTGACCTCCGATGTTTCTCCTCACTGCGCCAGCCCTGCCTTCTCTCTTCTCAAAAGAACTGGCATTGTCTAATTTTTATCAAAATAGAAACACTTGTATTTACTTTATGCTGTAATGTGTATAAAACCTTGCTACATTAAGTAGGCACCAGACCCATCCAATGCTTTACACTTTGGGGCAGAAATACAAACATGGACTGAGCAACCAGTGTGCAACCAGTGAAAAGTCCCCTGGCCTCATGCTGATAGAGAGTATCGTGGGGCTTTTTGTTTGCATTTTTTTTCTTTTTCCCCCCACTGCTTTCATTCTAGAAGAAGCTTAGTAACAAAAGAAAGAAAGTGGTTATCAGAGAAAGCACAGGAATTATAAATTGTTCTTGTTGGAGAAGAATGGTGCTTTCGGGGTGAACTGTTCAGTTGATCCAGGTTATGGTACTTGACTCTCCCACTTACTGGTTGAATAACCCTAGACAAAAAAAAAAAAAAAAACAAATTCTTCAGTGCTCATTTTCCTTATCTACAAAATCAGAAAGTCACGTTAACTGATTGCTTTGTTTCATTTTACTTTTTGATACGCTGACTCTTAAATAAATAAATAAAGTGTGCATGACACCCTGTATGGTAAACAGACACAGAGGTCACTGCTGGTGGGGTTTAAGAGTGTTAGGGGCAAGGCTTCATCCTGTCAGCTCCTCCCTCTTCTTGATGACCACCTAAGCTACCAGACTCTGAGGATAATTGTGATCTCTCTGCCATTTTTCCAGGCAGGCATTAATATTCTGTGTGTATTTGTACCCTCTTAAGTGATACAATTATCATTTGCAACACAGCCAACTGTAAAGCAGTATTTTCCAAGATCTGTTCTTCTTGGCTCTGGGGTACTTTAAAGGTGCCTGAAAGAAACCCTAGTGGCATAGTGATTAGCATAGTATGGCTGCTAACCAAAAAGTCAGCAGCTCAAATCCACCAGGCACTCCTTGGAAACCCCATGGGGTACTTCCATTCTGTCCCATAGAGTCACTGTGAGTCAGTAGAAACTTGATGATAATGAGCTGTGTTTTTTTTGTTTTTGTTTTTGTTTTTTTTTGAGAGTTCTACAGAGGTGCCTTAGGGTTTCCTCAGGAATAGAAAGCCAAAAAAGAATCCTGGTGGTTGGGGATCTGTAACTTTCCTATCACCACTCTCCATAACTCTGGCTTTACCTATTTTACATATTTACCTGATGGTGTAGTGGTTAAATGCTACCTCTGCTAACCAAAAGGTCAGCAGTTCAAATCCACCTGACACTCCTTGGAAACTCTACAGAGCAGTTCTACTCTGTCTTACAGGGTCACTATGAGTCAGAATTTACTCTTCAGAAATGGGTTTTGGGTTTGAGTGTAAAATTTATTTTGAAAACAATATTCTGTTGCTCTAAAAGTGCAAATCCACTGTTCCAAAGCGGTAGTTCTTAAGTGTGTTTCTACACTGAAGCACAAGTGGCACTAACATGCACCTCACAGTCCCTCGAGTTGTAGACAGAAACTCCACCCCTTTTCCTCCCATCCAGAAAGCAAAAAAGGAATGCAAGAGAATGACAGTAACATTATCATAGGACTAGTCTTGAATATATGTATTTATTTCTCCTTAGTGGTTAAGATAATTTCTGTTCCTATCACTGTTAAGACGAAATGAAAAGGGTCGATTAACTTAAATACAGATGCCTCTTTATTTACACAATAATTCTACCCAGATGTACCAAATTCGGCAACCATAAGAATCTGAGCTTGTTGGCTAAAGACATAAAGATATAACTACAGTACTAGATAACTAAGGAGAAATATTCATTAGTCGTCTTCAAGACTGCCCTGGCAAGTCAGCAGGCCCAAGAGAACTGCCGATGGATTTTCTTTACATTTTTTCTAAGTAATTGAGTTTAAAAAAGGACTAGAATCAGCAACATTTGAAGGCAGCTCAAGGGACAGTATGGAGGGTTTAAAGAGATGATTTGACTGTTTTGATATACATCATGGATTGAACTGTCTTCCCCCAAAATATGTGTCAACTTGGCTAGGGCATGATTCCCAGTATTGTCTGGTTGACTTCCATTTAGTGATCTAATTGTTTTGCATTTCGTGATGTGTTACAAATCCTAACCTCAATGTCAGTGTCAGTGTTAAGAGACAGTGTGACTCAAGTCATACCCTTACTCAAGTCACACTCTTGAGTCACATCTTCTATCTTACAAGTGATAAAATGAGAAATGAGCAGGCAGAAAGCACAGGGACCTCGGGACCACCAAGAAAGAAGAACCAGAAGCAGAGCACATCCTTTGGAAATGGGGTCCCTGCACTGAGAACGTCCTAGACCCAAGAGAATATTAATGCCAAGACACACGTAGATTGCCAAAGATTGCCAGGCCCACAGATATTGAAAAGAGACAAGAACTTTATCCTAGAGCCGAAACAGAGAAAGATGATAACCCTAGAGCTGATGACCTGAATTCAAACATCTAGGCTCCTAAACTAAGAGAGAATAAATTTCTGTTTATTGAACCAATCCACTTGTAGTATTTCTGTTTTAGCAGTGCTAGACTAACTACCCTATCAGGTTTAAAAGGAGTGATTGATGGATTCAAACTGCCAGCCTTTTGGTTAGCAGCCATAGCTTTTAACTACTACATTACCAGGGCTCCATGTTTGTCGGTAAACTGTTATAATTGAGGCTTTTTCCAAATAAACTTGTTTGTATTACTTGTTTGTATTACTTGTTTGTATTTACTGCTGCTGTCAAGTCCATTCTGACTCATAGCAACCCTGTAGGACACAGCAGAACTGCACATTAGGGTTTCCAATGTTATAAATCTTTACAGGGGCAGACTGCCACATCTTTCTCCTACAGAATAGCTGATGGGCTTGACCCACTGTCTTTCGGTTAGCAGCCAAATGCCTAACCACTGTGTCACCACAGCTCCTTTTTAATAACCATATCCCCATAATTCAGATCTGACTCGACAGCACTTGTCTGGCATCCCCATAATTAATTATCAGACTTACGAATCAATCAGAATGAAATCAACTGTTAGTAAACTTGAGAAAATACAGCATTTCCTCTTCATCTTCTGTCTTTCTACGTACTCTATATTCTATGTACTCTGCAGTTACAGGGAAAGGGAAGTATATCCCAACTCCAACTCCAGTGAGTGTTTATTGGATCTGAGGCACCACAGAACTTAGACTGAAAGAAGAGAAATCTTGGTTATTTTTGATATCTTCTTGATCTACTTAAAATGTAAGGTGAGGCCTTGTCCTTACCCCCTCCCAAATTCTCCTTCATTACTTACATGTGCAAAGGTCTACTGGATGTATTTATAGGATGACTTGGAACTATGTCTTTTATTTTAGATTGTTCCTTAAGGCTTCAAATCTTACATGTAGTCAGTTCCAGGGAAATGACTGTTATCTACACACCCAAGTGAAAGGAAAAGGCAATCTGGTCTGACTTTCTTTTTTTTGATCAAGAGGTACAATGACTTCATGGGAATCAAGCTTAAATTTAATTCATCACAAATGTACTAAAATCAAATAAGTTATTTTTTAATATGTATACATCAGGTATGGTCTGCTCATTGCTGTGTGCCTGAATTCAATTCCAAGTCACAATGACACCATGACACTGCAGAACCGCCACTTAGGGTTTCCTAAACTATAATCTTTATGGGAACAGATTGCAGATCTTTCCTCCCACTAAGCCACTGGGTGAGTTTGAACCTCCAGCCTTTCAGTTACCAGCCAAGTACTCACCCATTGCACCACCAAGGGTCTCTGCTACTAAAGTACGTATATTTATTATAATACTATACAAACTCTCTTGGAAACCCTGATGGCGTGGTGCTAAGCGGTATGCCTGCTACCCAAACTGTGGGCAGTTCAAGTCCACCAGGTGCTCCTTTGAAACTCTGTGGTGCAGTTCTACTCTGTCCTATAAGGTCCTTGTGAGTCAGAATCAATGGCAATGAGCTTTTCGGGTGTACTTCCCTTTCTTCACTTTCCTTCCAATTTTTTTTCAGAAGATGAAACCTCATACAGAGAAAAATATCTCCCATAGTAGATGCTCAGTATGATTAAGTTTGTTACTATGTACCATACAAAATTAGAAAATAAATTATATTGACTACATTTAAATTTTAGTGATTTTATTACTAAATTTACATAAATACAATTCAATTATAATATGTGATGTTTTAGTACTACAAAATTATTTCAGACTTGTGGAGATTAAAATAGAATAGAATCTGAATTCAAAAGAACTGTGGAGATCATTTTACTCCTGCACATATATACCTGCCTCTTTGCCAGCTCTCATCTCCATACCTGGGAGCCAAAGTGGGACAGAGTACAGCAAGTGGCTGCATCTTGAGCATAACCTGCACCACTTGTTTCTTAATTCTTTCTCCAAGTATGAGTCCATTGTTTTCCTTAGTTTCTCTTAAGATTAAGTACGTATCTATGTTCTGTTTAGAACTGTGGAAAAACAAGTGATAGTGATCTAAAAACCATAAAGGAAAAACAAAGG
The DNA here is from genome assembly GCA_028571685.1 of Heterohyrax brucei. Lineage (NCBI taxonomy): Eukaryota > Metazoa > Chordata > Mammalia > Hyracoidea > Procaviidae > Heterohyrax > Heterohyrax brucei. The sequence continues at coordinate 97,509,858 of CM053146.1, forward strand.
AATCTACTGAGAAATGATAGCCAGGCCATCTCCAGGCCCAACACAACAATTCAGATATCAGCACACCTGGAATGTTTGACTGTTGTGACCACCTAAAGAGGATTAACATTCTACAGGTTCCTAGGATTCAAAAAACCATATCCCCTTCTATAAAACATCCCGCTAGTCTCCATTTCAGAAAGGCAGATTTTGGAGGAATGTATCCTTTCTGTCTCCTTGTGTCCTGGTATGAAATCAAACATCTTACTTCTCGTCTCATCCGTCTCAAAGATGGGCTGTTTGTAGCAGGCAGCAAGAACTCTGCTCAGGTTTATGGTAACAAAACCCACCCCAACAATGAAACTGTAGTGTGGAAATCATTAACGCTAAGGTCTAATGTCCCTAGAGGACATCATGCTTGGTAACATAGTAGGTCAATAAAAAAGAGGAAGACTCTCAACGAGTTGGATAGACACAGTGGCTACAACAGTGCGCTCAAGCACAGCAAGGACTGTGAGAATGGCGCAGGACTAGGCAGTGTTTCCTTTGGTTGTACATAATGTCATTCTGAGTTGGAATTGACCTAATGGCACCTAATGACAACAGGATCTGTCACCTAATAACATTAACAAGATTAAGACCCATATTTTTTGTATTCAACTCTAGGATGTTTCACCTTTAAAGCTGTACGGTTAAAAACATGAAAACAGTCTTCATACAGGTTTACTCATCTGGTTTGAGCAATATGAGCATTTTGTGTAAACGAAGTGGAGATTAAGGCGTGGAGACCTGGGGGAAAAGAAGGCAGGAGCAAGTGCAAATCCGAAATGAAGCTGAGCCTAGCAGCCAGCTGGCAGCTGAAACCAAAGGTGAGGGAAAACCAAGTAGAAATGCCTCCTGTCGGAGAATGGAATTGAGGAGCTGGGCTTTTTAACATGCAGTTTTCAATTCCCTCATTTCTTTATTAACCACTGCAGTCTAGTACCTGCCAGTGTCAATACTGCCTTAGGACACGAGGGATATGTGTCCTTATTTGGGACCTGTGATGAGGAGGGAGAAGGATCTGCGTGGACAATAGGGAAAAGAGCAAATAATTAAATAAAAAGTGACAAAGGACAACAGGCCACGCAAGATTCCAAGAAACTCTCAAAAAATAACCAAAAGGGAGCTAGATTTTTTACAGGCAAAAAAGGACTAAGATTTAAGGTCAGGTTTAAAACTCTTTGGCAAGCTTGGGCTAAAGAGTATTACTAGTATTGCTTCTAGTACAAGTTAAATCAGCTTTCTTTTGGGGACATATAGCCAAAGGACCTTATCATGTATATCTTAACATCTGCAGGAAAATATAAACAAATTCCAACAAACCACTGTACAAAAGACATCTTGAATATAACCATTAGTAATGCAATGGCCAGCTGTTTTTGCCTGTCAGGCGTGCCTTCTTCCATCTACTGGTAACAGTATCTTGATTTTACCCTGGGACCTAGTGGGGTTTCAATCAAAATGTCTCATTATTTCCTATGCAAGGGGCCAGCATGTCACCCAGACCAGCCCAAAAGATGATATGGACTTTTAATTTTAAACAAATAACACAACATCTGAAATAAGGACTACAGCTTATTCATCCTATGCACAAGGCCCTGAACAGATGGTCCACTGCTTCCTGAAACCTAAACTCTGTAGTTTCCTGGATCTGGTCCTCAATGAGAGCTGGTTCTTCAGCTTTTCCTTCTCTTTGTTAAAGCCATCCGCTTATGGTATTTCCGTTATAGCGGCACTAGATGATTAAGGCAATGTATCTCATTAAAACTGAAACATCAAATATTCTGATTTCTGTTGTTGCTTTTTTAAAAATTAGATGGTACTGTAAATGCTAACAGATAATATTTGCTAAATTGCCAGCCAACACTCCAAGAGATTTACCTGAATTAACCCATTTAATCCTCACAACCACCTATGGTAAAACCAGTGCCATCAAGTCAGGTCCAACTCATGGCGATAATGAAGAAATTGAGGATCACAGAGGTAAAACTACTTGATTAAGTTTATATGCTGTTAAATCATAGTGCTGGGATCTGGTCCCAAGACAACCTGACACCAAATTTCTTACTTTTTATGAAATTCCTCTTTGGCACTTAAGATATCCTGCTAATTGTTCGAAAAGCCACTTTGCTATTGAGCTTCTTTTATTCTCAGGATAATTTTTTATTTCACTTCTAATAAATCTGACTGGTTTGAAGTTATATTTTAGTCAAAATTTTGGCAGAAAGAAGAACATTTTCTGAATATTTTCAAGGAAGTATTTCAGCCCTCCATGGTGTCTCTCCAGGAGTATGGAATAATTGACTCCCCTGACTTTTTCAAAAGCTAAATTCATGACTCATAAGAATAAAGAATGTGCATATGCCAAAGGTTTTATTCAGCCCATTAGTTAATGGAAGAACCGGAAAAACAGTAAGACTGGTACAGAGAATTTTGAGGAACTCAGTATTCTAAGAAATGAATGTTAGAATAAGATTCTTAGGTTGGATATAAAATTAGTAAAACTCTTATAGAAAATAAAACTATAATCATCATAATCTTTAGGAGTACCTTTTCTCCTAAAGAGAAACAATTTGCATTTCCATGAGACATAAATCTACAAGTTTAAATGTAGCTTCTCAAAGTCCAGATTTAATCAGCAGTAAGCAGAGTAAATGGAAACCTTGTTTCCACTTAGTGGTTAAGTGTTACAGCTGCTCACCAAAAGGTGAGCAGTTTAAATCTACAGGTGCTCCCTGGAAACTCAATGGGGCAACCCTCTCCTGTAGGGTTGCTATTAGTTGGAATAAACTGGACAGCACTTTTTTTCAGTTATTATTATTACAGTAAGTAAGTCAGAAAAAGCTATGCCATTAACTGAGCCAAAACTAGAACTCTTTAAGCCCTCCTGAAACATTCTCCTCTTCTCTTCTCTGCACTGTGCCTGGGTCTGGGGTCTGACACCATTAACTGAGCCAGCAGTAAGACTCTCCGTAAGCCTGCCCTGAGTCATTCTCTGAGCTCCAAGGGGGAACTAGTTTAGCACACTCAGGGAAGTGAGAAAGGAAAAAAAAAAATTCTGCCAATTGTCTTAAGCCAGAAAATCAGGTCAGAGACTGTTCCTTTACCTAAATTCAAACATAAGGAGATATGCCAACCTCACAGACACTCAGGCTGTTAGTCCCCTGACTTTCTCAACAGCTGCAACCAGAACCTGTGCCTATACCAATCACCTCTGCCCATCTAGAACAATAGCCTGCACCACACACTAGATGACTGACCGCCTGGACACCTAAGCTGAATTCATAACTATAAATTACTGATGGCTCACAAAACAGCACTTCATTTATGATACAGAACCTGAAAATAGTGAGATTGAAGATAAAGCACATGATATCATCATATTTGAGGAAAACCTAGACATAATAATTTTCAAAAATAAAAAAATTATAAATTACATGGGACTCTATGAAGAGGAATAATCTATGAGTGATTGGAGTGTCAAAACAAGGAGGCAGGAGATAGGGGAGGGTAGGAATAACAGACAACACAGAGAGAATTGTTCAAGATTTGTTGACAGAAAAGCTCCCTGACATCATAAAAGGTGAGAAGATACCTATCCAAGATGCTCATGAAACACCACACAAGATAGATCCCAAAAGAAAGACACCAAAGCATATTATAATCAAATTTGTCAAAACTAAATATAAGGAGACATTTTAAAAATTATCTAGAGATAAATGGAAAATAACCTACAAAGAAGCACTAAGAAGACTAAGCTCAGACTGTTCACTAGGAACAATTCAGTCAAGAAGGCAGTGGGATGACATATACAAAACTTTGAAGGAAAATAATTGCTAGCCAAGAATTATATATCCAGAAAAATTGTCTCTCAAATACGATGATGAAATTAAGACATTTTCAAATAAACAAATTCAGGGAATTGGCAAAAACTAAACTAAAATTACAAGAAATGCTAGAGGGAGATCATTGGTAGAAAACCAGTAATACAAGATAATAACCCAAGGCTAGAACACAGAACACAGCAACAGATATCAACCTAAATAGGGAAATCATAAAAATAAATCATGCACAAAACACTGAAAATAGCAAAACAGATATTGTTACGTAAACATTATAACAAAAAAGAGGAACTCAAAAAGAAAATGTAGTCATAGATCTCTATATAGAGGAGAAGTTTAAGTAATATAAAGAAATTAAAGACTGGTTTAAATTTAGAAAAATAGGGGTAAATATTAAGGTAACCACAAAGGAAGCTATCAATTCTACTCATCAAAATAAAAAACAAGGAAAACATGAAATCTCAGCAAATACAAAACCACCAACGTTGAAAGATGAAAACACATAAAAATACTCAGAACAGATAATTAAATGGAACAAAGAAACTGTCTACAACACACAAAAAATGACATCAAAATGGCGGCACTAACCTCATACCTATAGAAATAGGGGCTGCCACATGAACAGATACATGCACACCAATGTTTATTGCAGCACTGGCCACAATAGTAAAATGATGGAATCAATCTAGGTGCCCATCAGCAGATGAATGGATAAACAAACTATGATATATTCATACAATGGAATACTGTGCACTAGTAAAGAACAACGATGATTCTAGGGAATATCCCATAATGCAGAATCATCTAGAAGACATTATGCTGAGTGAAATTAGTCAGTTGCAAAAGGACAAATATTGTATGAGATCACTACTATAAGGACCTAAGAAAAGTTTTAAGCACAGAAGAAAAATTTTGATGGTGACAAGAAGAGGGAGGGAGGAAGAGGGATATTCATAGATCAGATAGTAGACAGGTATTGGATTAGGTGAAGGGAGTGACAGCACACAGTAGAACAGAGGTTAGAACAACTGGACTACCGAAAAGCTAAAAGGTTTTCTAAATATTAGTCAAAGTTTTGAAGGACACAGTAGCAGGGACAAGGATCTGGGGACCATGGTTTCATGAGGCATCTAAGCTAACTGGAAAAACCGAGTTTTTTTTTAAAGAAAATGTTCTGCCTCCCACTTTGGTGACTGCCATTTGGGGTCTTAAGAGCTGGCAACTGGAAGTAGCATCAATTTGTTCTGACCCATCTGGAGTAGGAGAGGATGACAGACATCAAAGACATACGGTAAATACAAGCCTAAGAGACAGAAAAGGCCACATAATCCAGAGACGACATCAGAATGAGACCAGAAGAAGTAGATGGTGGCTGGCCACCACTAATAACTACCCTAACAGGGAACACAACATAAAGTCCCTGACGTAGCAGGAGAAAAAGGAGTGTGCAGAACTAGAACTCTATTAAAAGACACATTTGATAGTCCGTCAGACTGTAGGGTCTCCTGAGGACATAGCCTCTGGACTCTCCATTAGTCCAGAGCTGAAATCAGTATCAAAGCCAACTTTTCAGACAAAGATTGTATTGGACCATAAGACAGAGTGACACTGGCAACGAATATGCTTATTGGCTTAAATATATACATGTGGCTGTCTAAGAGCTCTTGCCCAGAAGTGAGAGGGTGGAGGGGAATAGGAGTCAGTTGGATTGGTACAAGAGGTACAGGTAGAAAGGATGACTGTGCTATCACAGGGTGGGGATACGAGGGTAGAGCAGATAGAGTTGCATAGGGGTATGGTTGTGGGGTTTCATATGGCAGATTGATACGGATTGCAAACTTTCACTTAAAGCACAATTTAAAAAATGATTAAAAAATAAATTTTTAGAAGTCAGACAAAGGTCCATTTCCCCATAATAATAATTCTTGGTAGTGGGGAAGAGGTTACCCAAAAAAAAAGAAAGAAAGAAAAGGAGGAAAAACCAACCCACTGCTGTCAAGTCAATTCTGATTCACAGCGACCCTACAGGACAAAGAGAACTGCTTCATAGCGTTTCCAGGGAGCACCTGGAGGATTTGAACTGCTGATGTTTTTGTTAGCAGACTTAGCACTTATCCACTACACCATCACGGTTTCCAGGTGAAGAGGTTAGGCATTTTTAAACACTGCCACTGTTTGAGGAGAGGATATGGTACACTCTTGTGGCCTTATTTACAAGCTCTGTATAAATTTTTTTAACAAGGAGATATTAACAGGAATCAAGGGCACAGGGGAAGAGGGCAATAGTGACGAGATGGGCCTCTGGCTGCAAGGGTATCTATCTCAGGGAGGAAAAGTCTCTGTCAATCACTAGGAAGCAAGAGGTGATGACTTCTGTTATACAAAGAGTTCATGTGTGAAGCATTCTTTCTTTTAATGATTGAATGAAAATATACATTCCAATATAAATTCACATGTTCACCTGTATGTAGCTCCCCACCCGGTGACAGCACACCCTTCCTCTCTGCCCCATATATGTCCTGTCCTCGCAACAGTCTCCTGTCCCACCCTCTCCACCCACTCCCCTTCCTCCAGTAAGAGGTCAGCAGGATGACATCCTATAGATGTATAGAACCATAAAGTTCCCACAAGATACGCTGATGCTGCATTGCCAAGTCCAATCCATTGCTATCCAAAAAGCTGACCTTCATTATGATTTATGGACAGGGACAGCATCAGGGCCAGGGGCCATGCTCCCAGGGAAACCCCGAAGCCCATGAACCATCAACTGTAGTCTTTTAGGGGAGATCTCAGGGTACACCCCTGTTTATTCTTGTGTTGTCAGTGAGACTCATTTTGTGAGCTCCATCGTCGCTATTACTGGTGGTGGCCAGGCACCATCCAATTCTTCTGGTCACGAGCAATGTGGAGATCCACTCACATGGTCTCTCTATCTTCTGGGTTCTCTTTCCACCATGTCGTTCTGGTCCTTGGTGATCATCTGCTGCTGTTGAATTTGGACCATTTGCTGTACCCTCAGATGACAGCTTGGCAGCTTTTAAGACTCCAGATGCCACTCACAGATGTGGGGTGCAGAGAGACCTCATGAGCAAAATGCTAGCTATGCCAGTTGGGCTCAATTTCGCCTGAGATCATGGTCCCTGGTCCCCCCGCCCCACCTACTCTGTCCTTGCAGTATTGGGTTAAGATGGGTAGAGTACTCAAATCATGTTGAAGTCCAGTTAATACTAATCTTTCTAATGCGTCCTGTCACAGATATAACCCAACCAAGTTTCTATTAACTATGTAATCTAAACCCTTTCCCACCCCCACTCCAGACTCTTGCAGACGTCAAAGAGTCTTTTCTTCTATGCATGAGTCTGTTTTTAAGTTCTTATCGTAGGGGTCTCATACAACATTTGTCTGTTTGTCGCTGAGTGCTTTCACTCAACATAATGTCCTCCGGTTGAAACCAGGTTCAGAGATGTTTCCTGCAATCAACGTTGTTCTTTATCATTGTATAGTGTTCCATTGAGTATATATACCATAATTTACCTATCCATTGTTGGGCATCCGGGTTGATTCTATCTTTTTGCTATTGTGGACTGTGCTGTGCTGAACATTCATGTGCATGTATCAGCTGGTGTGAATGGCCTGGATTCTGTAGGATATATTCCAAGCAGTGGAATTACTGGGTCAAACGGTATATCTATATCTGTTTTTTTAAGGGAGGACCAGATTGCTTTCCAAAGAGGTCGCACCATTTTGCAATCCCACCAAGAGTGTAGGAGAGTGGCAATCTCCCCACAGCCTCTCCAGCATTTGTTGTTTTGTGTTTTTTGGATCATGGCCAACCTTGTTGCAGTGAAATGGTATCTCATTGTCATTTTGATTTGAATTTCTTTAATAGCTAATGATCATGAGCATGTCCTCATGTGTTTTTTTGGCTACCTGGATCTACTCTTTAGAGAAAAGTCTACCCATCTTCTTATAGATTATAGAGATCAGGTGTAGGTCTGACATATAGTTGCCAAATATTTTTTTGCATTCGGTAGGTGGCCTTTTAATTCTATTAATAAAGTCTTTGAATGCGCAAAAGTGTTTAATTCTTAGTAGTTCCCATTTATCTATTTTCTATTATCTATTTTCTTCTGATGATTGTGGTTTGTTTGACAGATTTTGAAGTCTGTCTACATCACTGTGCATTAAATCTTCCATTGTTGTTCCTACTTATTCTTGGATGAGCTTTATCATTTTAGTTTTGATGTTTAGGTATTTTACCCAGTTTGAGTTGGCTTTTGCATAAGATGTAAGATATGGGTCTTGTTTCAATTTAGTGCAGATGGATATCCAATTTTGCTATCACCATTTGTTGAAGAGATTGTTTTTACCCCATTTTAATGTCTTAGGGCCTTTGTTGAATATCAACTGTTCATAAGCAGATGGTGTCATCTCTGGGGTCTCAATTCTATTCCATTGATCTATCTGCCTCTTTTTGTACCAGTACCAGGCTGTTTTGACTACTGTGGCAGTGTAATAGTCAGGTAATGAGAGGCCTCACAGTATGTTCTTCTTGTTTAGTAGTGCTTCACTTATCCGGGGCTTCTTCCCTTCCCAGACAAAGTTGGGAATTTGTTTCTCCATCTCATTAAAAAATGTCACTGGAAGTTGTATTGGGATTGCATTATATAAGTAGGTTGGGTAAAACAGACATTTTCACAATGTTAAGTCTTCTTATCCATGAGCAGGGTAGATTTCTCTGTTTATGTAAGTCTCTCTTAGTTTCTTGTAGTAAGAGTTTGTAGTTCTCTTTGTAAAGGTCTCTTATTTCTCTGGTTACATTTATTCCTAGGTACTTTATCTTCTTAGGGGCTATAGTAAGTGGTATTGACTTGGCGTTACTTCCTTAATAATCTCTTTGTTGGCATAAAGGAATCCTACTGATTTCCTTACATTTATCTTGTATCTTGAGACTTTGCTGAACTCTTCTATCAGTGTGAGTAGTTTCCTTATGGATGCTTTGGGATTCTCTGTATATACAATCATATCATTTGCAAACAGGGAGATTTTTAGTTCTTCCTTGCTAATACAGATGCCCTTTATTTCTTGGTCTTGTCTAATTGCTCTGGCTAGAACTTCCAGTACAATGTTGAATACGAGAGGTGAGAGTGGGCATCCTTGTCTAGTTCCTGTTCTCAGGGGAAACTGTTTCAGTCTCTCTCCATTCAGGATGATGAAGGCAGTTGGCTTCGTATAAATGGCCTTTATTGCATTGAGGAATTTGCTGTCTATTCCCATTTTGCTGAGAGTTTTTAGCATGAATGGGTGTTGGACTTTATCAAATGCCTTTTCTGCATCAGTAGACAAGATCAGGTGATTCTTGTCTTTTGTGTTATTTATGTGGTTGATCACATGAATTGTTTTTCTGATGTTGAACCAGCCTTGCATCCCTGGTATGACTCCAACTTGGTCATGATGAATTATTTTTTGGATATGTTGTTGTATTCTACTGGCAAGAATTTTGTTGAATATTTTTGCATCTAGATTCGTGAGTCGTATCGGTCTGTAGTTCTCCTTTTTCATTGGGTCTTTCCCTGGCTTTGATATCAGGGTTATGCTGGCTTTGTATAATGAATTTTGGAGTATTCCATCCCTTTCTATATTGTGAAATATTCTCAGTAGTATTGGATATAACTCTTCTCTAAAAGCTTGGTAGAATTCTGTGGTGAAGCCATCTGGGCCCGGGCTTTCTTTGGTTGGCAGTTTTTTGAAGACTTTTTCAATCCCTCCCTTTCTAATGTGTTTATAAAGTTGTTCTGCTTCACCTTGTGCTAATTTGGGTAGGTGATACGAATCAAGGAATTTGTCCATTTCTTCTAGGTATTCAAATTTGTTAGAGTACAGTCTTTCATAGTATTCTATTATTATATTTTTGATTTCTGTTGGATCTGTTGTGACAACTATCATTTCTTATTTGGGTTATTTGTTTCCTTTTCTGTTTTTCTTTAATAAGTTTAGCCAATGGTTTGTCAATTTTATTGATCTTTTAAAAAAAAAACAGCTTTTGGTCTTTTCAATTCTTTCAATTATTCTTCTACTCTCTCATTCGTTTAGTTCTGCTCTAATCTTTATGATCTGTTTTCTTCTGGTGCCTGAGGTTTCCTCTGTTGTTCTCTCACTACTTGATCAAACTGTAGGGTCAGTTCTTTGGTTTGGTTTCTTTTTTCCTTCTGGATGTGTGCAATTATGGAGATAAACTGACCCCTGATCACTGCTTTGGCTGTATCCCATAGGTTCTGGTAAGAAGTGTTTTTGATGTCATTGGAATCCACAAATTTCTTGATTTCATCTAAAACCCATTTTTTTTGAGCAAGGTGTTGTTCCATTTCCATGAGTTCCATTTTCTATCTATGTTTTTTCTGCTACTGATTTCAACTTTTATGGCTTTATGAGCCAAGAAGATGCTCTGCATTAATTCAATGGTATGGATTTTGTTGAGAATTGCTTTATGTCCTAACACATGGTCTATTCTGGAGAACGTTCCATGTGCATTGGAGAAGACCGTGTAGTTGTCCACTGATGGACAGAAAGCTCTGTATATGTCGATGAGTTCTAGTTGGTTAATTGGGGTTTATTAAGTTTTTTCCCAGATGATCTGTCTAATATTGAGAGTGGAGTGTTGTAGTCTCCTACTATTATTGTGAAATGATCCATCTCCTTTTTTGAGTGCAGTCGGTGTTTCTTGGATGTATTTAGGTGCTCCAATATTAGGTGCGTAAATATTTAACATTGTGAAGTCCTGCTTGTGTATTGAACCTTTCAGCAATAGTGTCCATCCTTGAACACAATGGTGGATTTTACGTTAAAATTGATTTTATCTAAGATTACAATTGCCACACCTGCTCTTCTTTGCTCATTGTTAGTTTGATATATATTCGTCTATCCTTTAACTTTCAGTTTGTTCCTATCCTTAAGTCTAAGGTGAGTTTCTTGTAGGCAACACATAGATGGGTCATGTCTTTTGATCCAAGAAGTCACTCGATGTCTCTTTACTGGAGCATTCAGTCCATTGACATTCAATGTGATTATTGATAGGTATGTGTTCAGTGCTGCCATTGTGATACGTTTACTTTTGTGTTGATGTTTTCTCTGTTGTTCTTATTAATCTGTACTGTGACATTCTTCTTTGTTAGTTGATTTTTCACCTTTTTCAGGGTTGGTTTTGCGGTTGTTGAGACTCCTGTATTACATTTCTTGATGTGGTGTGTTGCTTCTTTATTGTGCTTTACGGCTGCCCCTCTGACCCCGCTTAACAAACTATATATAAACCAAATTTTGGTTGCTACCAGTCTTGTCAACTTCCTCTCCACCTGGAAGGGCTATAACGACTGTAGTACATTCCTCTTTTAATATGATGATATCACAGTTTACATGATATGATCACTAGATCATTTCTTTCACTATTATAGCTTTGATTGTGTTTGGAGCCTTCCCTAACTGAGTAGGATTCTGGATAATGTGTCCTTGTAAAATATAAAGTTAATGGTTTTGTTCTTCCAAGCCAAGAGATTCTTTCAGTATTTCTTGTAGCTTTGGTTTGTTTTTCACAAAGTCTGAGTTTCTGTTTACCTGTGACGGTCTTAATTTTGTTTTCATATTTGAAAGACAATTTTGCAGGATATATAATTCTTGTTTGGAAGTTCTTCTCCTTCAAGGCTTTGAATGTATCATGCCACTGTCTCCATGCCAGCATTGTTTCTGATGAGAAAACCCATGTAAGCCTACAGGGTTTCCTTCAGAATGTTAGATTTGCTTTGAGTCTTGCTGCCTTTAAGAGTTTCTGCTTGTGTTTCATTTTGTTAAGCTTGATTAGAATATGTCTTGGAGTCTTTCTTTTGAGATGTATATTGAGTGACGTTCGATATGTATCTTGGATATCTATATTTTCTTCTTTCATAATTTCTGGGAAGTTTTCTGTCAACAACTCAGCAATAATACTCTCTGTATTATCAGGTGTCTCACCCTGTTCAGGAACTCCAATTAATCATAGATTGTTCCTCTTCATTGAGTCCCACATGCTTCTTAATGCTTCTTTGTTTTCCTGATTTATTATCATAGATGCTGAAGTCAGTAGCTCTGTCTCTTTTCCATTTGTACCATTCTGTTTTCTTGGCTTAGATTTGAAGTTTCTATGTCTTTGATTTTGTTCTTGATCTGTTGGATTTCAGAGTACTGATGTTCCATCAGAGCAAACAGCTTGCTTAATTTTTAATTTTGCTCTGCTGTATTTTGTATAAGGTCTAGGAGGGATCTCTATATAAGGCTTTTGTATTCACCTTCTGTCATGGATTGAATTGTGTCCCCCCAAAAATATGTGTAGCCATGTGTATGGGCCATGATTCCCAGTATCTCGTGACTGTCCTCCATTTTGTGGTTTTCCTAAGCTGTGTGTTAAAGGATTAGGGCAAGGCTGCAAATCCCTTCATACGATTACCTCCCTGCTGCACTGTAAAAGGAATTTACCTGGAGTATGGCTTGCCCCACCCTTAATCCTTTCATCATACAAGAGATAAACAGACAGAGAAGCAGGCAGAGATTTGGGAACATTGTACCATCAAGAAAGCAGCACCGGGAGAAGAGCGTGTCCTTCAGACCTGAGGTTCCCAAGCCAAGATGCTCCCTAGACAAAGACTGATGCAATACCAGACTTTCCTCCAGAGCTGACAAGGGGAAAAACCTTCCCCTGGAGTGGACACCCTGAATATGGATTTGTAGCCTACCGTACTATGTAAGAATAAACCTTCCTTTGTTAAAGCCATCCAGTCTGTGGTATTTCTGTTAGAGCAGCCCGAGCTGACTAAAACACCTTCTGATAGTTTCAGAAAAGCTTCTTTGTCTGGGAAGTTCTGAGGTGCTTTCTTTTGGGGGCCTTCTGATACAATGTGTGATTTTGGGGTTACTGTTTTCTCCGAAGTTTGTTGCTTTTTGGGCTTCACATGGGTCAATAGAAGCTGGGAGAGATGCTGTGAAGATGGACCACAGTTGTTTCTCTAAGCTGTCTTAAAATGGGAAGTAAAAAAGTATTTGACAACTTCTAAAGTCAGACAGGTTTTTAGGTGTATACATCCCTCCACAGTTTTTTCTCTAGAATATCTTAAAATGAGAAGTAAAAAGCCTTTGACAACTTCTAAAGTCAGTCAGATTTTCAGGTCTATACATCCCTCTTCCCAGCTGGCAAAGTGAGTGCCTCTATATTGAAAACCAGATGCTATAAACTAGCTCAAAATAGAAAAAGGTTACTGGGCTGCTGGCCTTTGCTGTCAGGCCCCAGCTTTAGGCGATACTGTGTACAATTCTCCTTTTCTGCTGGAAAAGATGTCTCTTCTGGGTAGACACTGCCTCCCAGCCTAGGAATTAGCTCCAGCTGGGGCTTCCATATGGGTGAATCTGCCTCCCAGCGAAACAAGATGTCATCCCACATAAGCTCACCACCTGGCTGGGACCAGGCTCCCGGCAGAAAGAGAGGCCAAGAGTGCTGAGATGTCGAGTCCACAGCCTCCACCAATGGGCCCCATCCTCAGGTGGCACTGTGCAAAACACTGCCTCCCTGCCAGAGAGCATTCTCCTCCCAGCAGGCACCACCTCCCAGCCTAGCAATCAAGTCCAGCTAGGGCCTCTGCCTGGGCTTCTCCGTTTCCCAGTGGATCAAGATGGCATCCCACACAAGTGCATCTGTACAGCTACCACATGGAGGAGGCAGAAAAATAGGCCAGAGGAGCCAACATGCCTAGAGTCCAAAGCCAGGCTCTCAGAACACAGCAATTACAGTTGCCGGACCCAGTAGCAGTGAATCTGAGACCAGTGGCCAGTCAAGTCCTAGCTCTGCTTGTCTGCAAAAACAGAGTAAAAAAATCAAAATGGTGAGTTACCTACATTCCGTGCAAGCCTGTGTTTGCCAAGAGTGGGTTCAGTGAAAGAGAATTTTTTTGTTCAGTGGTATGATGTCCAAACTAACATCCCTATACCACATCCCAGGGCTCACTAAGCGTCTAGAAGGCCCCATTTTAATTATCATTTCAGGTCTTGGTTTCCAGAGGGATTCAGGAAGATATGCATTTAGTCTGCCATCTCAACTCCACCTCCTCAAGTATTCTTGAGTGAGAAATTATAATTTACATTTGTAATGGTGACAGATCATAGTGGGTGCTTCATGAATAAAGGAGGCACCAAAATATTTGAGTGGCTTATATTCTAAAATAATTTGGGTTTATTAAAATTGTTTGGTTGCTCCCCAAGAAGATAATATACATTAGAACCAACCTAACTAGAGATATAGAAGACTTATACATGAGTCAGATCTGACTCAACAGGACTTGGCTGGCATACAAAGAAAACTACAAGCCTCTACTGCAAGAAAGCAAAAGAGATCTATATAAGTAGAAAAGCATATCATGCTCATGGATAGGAAAACTCAAATTGGTGAATATGCCAACTCTACACAAAGAAATCTACATACATAATACAAACCTAATCTAAATTCCAACAACTTTTTTTTTTGTTACAAGGTGGAGAAACTAATTACTGACTTCATATGGAAAAAGAAGGGGCTCTGGATAAGCAAAACATAACTGAAGAACAACAAAGCTGGAGGCCTTATACTACCTGATTTTAGAGTCTATTATACCACCACAGTAGTCAAAACAGCCTGGTGCTGGTAAAAAACAGATACATAGACCAACAGAACAGAACTGAGAATCCAGATTTAAATTCATCCACTTATGACCACCTGATATTTGACAAAGTCCTTTAAATGGAGAAAAGACAGTCTGTTTAACAAGTGGTACTGGTATAACTGGATATCTATCTGTTAAAAAGAAAAAAGAAAGAAACAAAACTCAAGACTCATATCTCACACCATATACAAAAACTAACTCAAAATGGATCAACTACCTAAATCTAAAATCATAAAGATCATGGTAGAAGAATAGGGACAATACAAGTAACCCTGTATAAAAGATTACTACCAATGCAGAAACACCAGAAGGGAAAATAGATAACTGGGAGCTCCTAAAAAATCAAATACTTTTGCTCAAAAAAAGATTTCACTAAAAGAGTGAAAAAGACAACCTACAGTATCGGAGGAAAAAATTTGGTTACAACATATGCAATACAGGTCTAATCTTTAAAATCTGTAAGACACTGCAAAATCTCAACCAAAAAAGAACAATAATCCTATTTAAAAATGGGCAAAGGATGCAGTCACTTCACCAAAGAATAGACCCTGGCAGGTAACAAATGTATGAGGCAAGGCTCATGATCATGAGTCAATAGAGAAATTAAAATCAAAACTGAGATTACATATCACCCCAACAAGGCAAGCATTAATCCAAAAAACACAAAATAATAAATGTTGGAGAGGTTGTGGAGAGACTGGAACCCTTCTATACTGCTTGTGGGAATGTAAAATGATACTACCACTTTGGAAATCAACTTCGCACTTCCTTAAAAAGTGGACATCTTTCTCCTACGGAGCAGCTAGTAGATTCCAACTGCTGTCCTTTCAGTTAGCAACTGAGCACTAAAACCCTTGTGCCACCTCTTCTTGTCATTAACACATTTAAAATATAAAATATGTGATACAATAAAAGTAAATGGTACTGGCATATTCTTAAGAATATTGATAGTTCCATACTCTGCTAACTAAATTGTAAGTACCTTAAGAGCTGGGGTCCTGTCGTTTTATGCAAAGACAAGTCTAACATGTGCTTAGTATGCAGCAGTTGCTCAATAATTATTTTCTGGTTGAATTCATGAGTACTGTTAAAGTAGTTGAATATCTGGAAGTAGAAATTCTGATTAGAAAAATTAGTAAATTTACTGTTAGTCCATCAAAGATCAAAAACTATGTTGTAAGAATACCCACAAAACTTTAAAAATTATCTTTACTCATCTAGCAACAGTTTATATTTTAAAATATGAAAGATAAAACAGAACCCTTTGCTACTAATTGCTATATCACATGTTAAAAAGACTCAATATTTGGAAGGATTAGAGGGTTAGTTATCTAAAGCTGTAACAGAAATAACAAACAAATTTTCTCTCAGTTTAGGAGGCTAGATGTCTAACCTCAAGATCCTGGCTCTAGGGAAACTCTTTCTCTGTAAGCTCTGGACCAAGGTTGTTATCTTTTCTGATCTTCTGTTCCTGGCAATCTTCATGTGGTTTGGCATCTCTCTTCCTCTATCTCTGCTTCTCTGGCTTGCTTGTTTTTAATCTCTTTTATAACTCAAAACAGATTTATTTAACATGCACAAAGAGAACTCATTCCTTTTTGTAACAGGAATAAAAACCAAAGACATTGCATAGCAACCCTTAGGACAGAGTAGAACTATCCCATGTGGTTTCCAAGCAATGGCTATTAGATTTCAACTGCCAATCTTTTGGTTAGTAGCCACAGCTCTTCACCATGGTGTTACCAGGGCTCCATAACAGACATATTTACAACACCTATTTTAGGGACACAATTCAGTCCCAATAGAGGTCTATGGTGTTCTTCACCAAGCCGTTTCCTTAGCATCTTCATTTACTTTTTTTATTATATCTCATTTTCTTTTGTCACATCCAACAATCACAAACTGCTGAAGTATTTTTGTTTTTGTTGTAAAAAATTACTGAATAATTAATTTCTAAACTTTTGGATTTTGCCCTTTGTCATGGATTGTGTCCCCCTAAAAAAATGTATGTAGCAATTTGGCTAGGCCATGATTCCCAGTATTGTGTGATGTTCCTGTATGCTGTAAATCTTGTCTCTACACTGTAACAAGGAAAGACGGGTGGTGGTTGTGTTAGTGAGGTAGTACTCAATCAATAAGTTTGTATTATGCCTTGAGGTAGTTTCTTGGAATATAAAGGAAAGGGAAGCAAGTAGAGTTGGTATTTCATCCCAACAAGAAAGCAGTGTCATAAGGAGAATATATCTTTTGGACCTAGGATCCCTATACCTCAGAAGCTACCTGTCCAGGGGAAGATTGATGACAGTGACCTTCCTCCACAGGCAAAAATAAAGACTTGTCCTGGAGCTGATAACCTGAATTTGCACTTATAGTGGACTGGACTGTGACAGAATAAAACTTCTCTTTGTTAAAGCCATTCACTTGTGGTATTTCTGTTACAGCAGCACTAGATGACTAAGATAGAATTCAGACCAGTATGTCTTAGGTTGTATACGTGTTACTTATATCATGTTAGACACAAATATTACTTTGTAATTCTTTTTATTCAGGGAATATGTATGGTACGGGGAGAGGTATAAAGATGCCAAGTTGATGCAGGGTGGACTGTGATGGTTCAGATTGTGTAAGTTGGCTGGACCATGATTCTTAGTGTTATGACAGTTGTGCAATGTGGTCACTGCCATGATAAAATGTGCTGTTGTACCAACACTGGGAGCTCACCACTCCCTCAGCCTTCATCTTTCCACCCTCTGCCACCTATTTCCCCCCTACTTACCTTGCCAAGGTTTTTGGCTTGTTGTAGATCCAGCAGCTGCCACGCTGTCTTCTGACATCCCATTTTTGGAACTTGAGCTAGCAGCTTACCTGTCAAACTTGGCACAGCCTGCAAAGTCCCTTTCCCCAACCTACTGATCCTGGGTTCACCAGTTCCTGCCACTACCTGAATCAGGAGAAAACTTCCATTCTTGCCTGCATCTAGGGATTCACCAGCCTTCATAGCCTGTGAGCAGGAGTCCTGCTCTCTGATCTGTTGACACTGGGTTTGCCAGCTTCTGTGGCTGTGTGAGACTTGTATCCCAATCCAGAATTTGGGGTGTTTCAGCCGCTACAACTGTGTGAGCTACTTCTTTTATATAAATCTCTCTCTATAGATATTTGTGTCTTCCTAGGTTTGCTTCTCTAGCAAACCCAGCCTAAGACACTCCTCTTTTAAAACTACTTAAATTCTGTTTTAATGTGTTTTCAGATGTGTGCCTTTTGGAGAGAAAAGAGAGCCTTTTCAAAATTAAAAGCAGATGGTGGAAATTTTTTTTCTCTGAGACCAAACTATAAAACTGCTGAAAGTGTATTGTGGTTAGGTAAAATAACAAAATTTCACGTTAAAAGCTAACTTCCAGGAAAATTATTCCATTCTGTTTGGAAAATGACATCAGATACATACTGATGTATTATACAGTGTAAACTATAATCTCTTTTCTTGAGCAAGGAAATGGAGAAACTGCATTTAAGGATCTACAGAAAAATTCCTGACCCCTTCATCCAATAAATACTACTGGCATCTTGTCAGACATTGTTGTAGCTGCTCGGGCCAATTAGCGAGCTGGACAGAGAAGTTCCCAGTCCTGAGGACTTTACAGCCTAGTAAGGGAAATAGACAGTAAACAAGTAAGCAAGTAAATTAGGAAGATATTTAAAGATTGTTGTAAATGCTATGCAGGAAATAAACAACAGTTCTTGGTTAAGATGAGAGAAGGCACCCACTTTAGATAAGGTAGTCAGAAAAAAACTCTGTAGAGTTATGTCCATTATAACTTTGTTATAAATAACTTCTAAAAAATTATCTTAAACCATGAAGAGAATGTATAGCTAAAGCTCTTATCTCCAGCAAAGTTTGGTTTAAGGGATTGAGGCAGTTCCAGGAGATATCCTTCAATCTGCCTCCCATCTCTGCTTTCTTCACTAATGACATCATCTTCACACTCCATACACTATATCTAACAAATGCACACATCCACTCTTGGGTAAAACTACTATCAAATTTTGATGGTTAAGATTGTGTGTCAACTTGGCTGGGACATGACTGTCAGGGTTTTGGCAGTCATATAATGTGATCACTTCTGTGGTAGGCTTTGATATGTGAACACCCTATGATGGGATCTACTAAGAGGAGCCAATTCATTGAAAGAGAGTTTCCTTGGTTGTGTGGCCTGCATCAAAGGTAAGTGAACACTCTGGAAAAGTTTGGAAGCTTTTTGCTCCTGCTGAATCCTGCAGCTAGTTTCTGTTCAACTGACCTTCAGTTCCTTAGACTTGAGTTAGCAACTTACCTGTGGTCTTGCTTACCAATCCTGGGATTCACTGATCTTCGCCTGTGAGCAAGAGACCTGCTTTCTGAACTGCTGATCTTGGGTTCACTAGTCCCTATAGCTATGTGAGTCAAGATAAGCCTCTATCCTAATCCACAGACTTGGGACATTCCTTTCTCTACAACTGTATGAGCCATTTCCTTTATATAAATCTTTCTCTCTCTATATATATTTAGATGCTTCATTAGAGAATCTGCCTAAGACATCAACAATTTTGGAACAGAGGAAAATCTTTCAAAAACTCCCAATGAATAGAAGAACCTCTTTCGTAGAAACCCTAGTAAATGTCTTCTCCTATCTCCTTGGCTCTGATTGTGTTATAGACCCATCCCTGAAGCAATCACTGTGGCCAGAGTAATGGGATATGCTCATGATTCAAGTGAATGGGAGTGGGGAGCTGGGTAGCAGTGCATCCCACCTGAACTACACAATTAAAAGCAGGGCAGGGTAGAAATCTAGAGAAAAATTGGATTACTCTTTTGCCAAAAGAAGAGTGGGTAGATGCTGGGTACAAAACAATAGGCACTTCTATTAGAAGATGACATTTTAAGTAAAACCTGAAAGAACTAGCCACATGACTAGTTAGTGAGGCAGGGTTCCATGAACTGCGAGGAACAAATGAAAAGGTTCAAGAAGGGAAATGATTTGACATGTTCAAAAGACAGAAACATGCAGGTATTTAAAAGCAGATCTCTACTTATCTCTGGTAATTTAATCAAGACTTCTGTTTTCTTACCGTAAAATGACTTGGGACATGAGCCAGCAGCTTACCTGTAGTTTTGCCTGCTGATCTTGGGATTCACTGATCTTCATAGCCTGTGAGCAAGAGCCCTGCATGTCAGTGTCTACTTTAGGTCTGCTTTCCCATATTCAGATAGTCTTCATGGCATAATAAAAAGCTTCATATGAGTCAGTTTCAACAATATAAGGTCATGGCATGGCATAAAATGTTAAACATGGTATGACTAAATAATTTTACATGAATGTCAAATTTGATAGTTTTCAAACAAATTAAGGGATGTCTGAAAAAAATTCCTGTATAGCTTTGCAAAGATTTTATTGATTTATGAGGTCAGTAGTAACAAATAATAATTACTCTTCTAAAACATGTAGTAGACTGAGAAAATGGGGAGCAGCATCTGAGGCCTCTCTTTATGCTTCATTGTTAAAGTAAAATAGAGTATTTTCAATTATTAAACAATAATGGACTTCAGCAACTACCCTTGTATGAGAATCCAGTATAGCTTAATAAGAAGACCTGAGTTCATTTTGAAGTCTGATGTGGCCTCAATTTCAGCTCAGTCACTTACTAGTCTGCATTTGAGCAAGTTGGTTAGGCTCTCTGAATCTCAGTTTGATCAATGGTAAAATTGTGCCACCATTATCCACCCCTCAAAAGTGTTTTGAATATCTTTATCAAGCCCTTCCCATTGGTTTTAGTAAGTTATCAAGAACAAGGCAAAGGTCATGTGTAGGGTCCTGCAAAACCATAGTGGAAGGAGTCCTTGAGCCACCAGATTTCAGGCCTGGAGTAAGGAGAAGTTGAAGCAATGTGGCTCATCCTATCTCTGCATCACCCTACCCAAGCTCTAGATTAAAGGCCTAAAACAGCATTCCTTATCTTTTCTACAGAGAATCAGGCCTATTATAGAAGAAGCAAAGGCTACAGGCTGGAAAGATTAATTTTAACTCTTAGCAGTATATCAGTGTTATACATTCCTTATTTTAGTTGAAGTTCAGAGAGGCTGAATCACCCAAGAAGCAAAAAAAGTCAGAACTAGAGAACTCAGGAGATGTGACTACCAGGCTGGGGATATTTGTCATGAACCCATGAACCAAGGATGTCTAACAAACATTGGAAGTCTTTCTCACTTTCTCTCCCCCAACCCAGACTTCCGCTTGTCTCTACAGACACACTGTCTCTAGAGAGGCACTAGCTTATAGATTTTGGGGGGACTGAAGTTTCAACGTTTTAAGTTTTACAAGAAAATAGAGACAAAGAAATATGTCTTGGAAAATGTACAGCCAGAATGCTCCCTAAAAATGAGTATGGCAAAACTTCATCTCATGTACTTTGAACATATTATTATTAAGGGATCAGTTCCTGGAGAAGAACAGCAAATTTGGTAAAGTAGCTCCTTTTGCTGTTGGGTCAATTCTGACTCATAGTGACCCTACAGGAGAGAGTAGAACTGTCCCACAGCACTCGCAAGGAGCAGCAGGCAAAGTAGAGGATCAGCAAAAAAGAGACTCAACCAAATCGATTGACACAACAGCTACAACAGGCTCAAACACAGCAGTGATTGTGAGGAGTGTGCAGGACCAGGATTGTCTCATTCTGTTGTACACAGGGTCACTACGAGTCAGAATTGGTTTCATAGTACCTCACAACAACTGGAGACACCCAGGAGATGAGGCAATCAGACAGGATTCCAAAGTATAAGGAACTAGCAAGCAGACCTGTCAAAAATAAAGCAGGGAAACAATTCAGGAGAGATCTTCTAGTCTTATTCTGCTCTAGTACTGTGTTTCTCCTTTTCAGAATCTAGCCACAGATGAAAGCAGGAAAGCAAAATTCATTCACTAAATACTAGTGGGAGAGATTAGGAGCTATTTTTCTATTTGAAAAAATGCTTTGCATACTGCTTCAGGGGTCATTGTTCACTTTGCAGAGGTTTTGTGCTCTATACATACAGGGGAATTGTAGGGCACCAGATCCTACATCACACCTAATATATGGCAACTAAAATTTATGGATGGGCTTAGGGATAGAATAGCACTGGATTACTCATTTTTGAGGGGCTGGAGTTTTTATAAAAGTTTATAAATTTCCATTCCTTCACTTACGAACTTGAAAGAAAACGGAAGCACGTGGATAAGGCTCAAAATATACCTAATATTTTAACACAATCTACAAATTTTAGAATTATGGATTGAATTGTGACCCCCCCCCCCAAACACATGACAAAATCCTAACCCCTCTACCTGAGGAGGAAGCCTGAGACTGCACAATGGTTAAGTGTGACAGCTGCTAACCAAAAAGTCAGCAGTTCAAGTCCATCAAGCACTCCTTGGAAACTTTATGGGCTAGTTCTGCTCTGTGCTATATGGTCACTATGAGTCAGAACTGATTTGAACAACAGGTTTGGTTTTTTTTTTTTTTGGTGTACCTGAGGATGTAATATAGGAATAAAATTTTGTTATGTTAGTAAGGCCATAGCAGTGTAGGCTGTCTTCAACTTACTTTTGAGATACAAAAAGAACAGCTTAAGACACAGAGGCAAGCTTTAATGGGGGAACAATAGACTCCACATGAAGATCTCCAACAAACACCAACAAGAGCACTACAAAAGCCGAGACAGATTTTCCCCTCCAGCCAACAGAGAAAGAGTCTTACTCTAGAGTTGGTGCCCTGAATTCGGACTTTTAGCCTCCTGAATTGTGAGAAAATATATTTCTGTTCTTTAAAATCATCCACTTGTGGTATTTCTGTTATACAAGCACCAGGAAACGAAGACAAATTCTCTAAGGAAGTCCTCTCTAAAAATTTTCCTCTTTAGATACAAAATGGAGACGCTCAAGTAAATAGTGTTTCAATAAAGGAAGGAAGGAAAAAAAAAGGGAAAACAAGCTTTGTCTATACCTAGAATAACATGAATGCAGAATGTCAAAATTGGTCATCTTTGGGTGGTGGGTCTCTCAGCGAATTTTTTTTCTATTATTTTGTATCTTTGCACATTTAAAAAACAGCATTTATGAATTCTTAATGATAAAATAAAAACTAATGCACATAGGAAGTAAGAACTAAAAATAAACAAGAAGTTTAATAGAATTTATTTTCAGAGAGTGGTAGAGTGACTGAATTTTGTTTCTGATGCTTATATTGCACTTTCTATTTCCCACTTCTAAGAAAATAATAAGTGGACATTACTTTTCCAACTAAGTGGCTTATCTGGCTTTCCTGTGTTCTCAGAGTTCTAATGACTGTGCCACTGATTTACATGCAAAGGTGGGCACAGTCATGCTCTGTGTAGGGATTCCTAGAAAGTATACAGGAGCTCTGAAAGGAACTTCAAATTACTGAATGGTAGAGGATATGCTCTTCCCAGAAAAGCTTTGCCCACAGCTCAGCATGCCCATTTTGGTGAAGAAGTACTTGCTGTTCAGGCACCTTTGATGGTTGGGCTAGCTGGCAGCGGGACATAAAAGTAGCTCACCAGTTATCTCCAGAAATGGAGAAACTGCATGGAAGTCTCTTTATTTATTCATACAAATAGCTGTGTCTTTGCTTCTTTCATAACTATTCTTTCACTTTTTGCCAAGCTAACTTGTACCCCTTTCAGTCTCACCTGAAAGACTGTCCTTAAGCTGTGACCTCTCACTACTGTCTTCATCCCCATCCCTAACCCCAGTCTGGTTTGAAGCTTTTCTTACTGCTCGATAGCACATTGCACTTTTCATGCCATACAATGAATGACTTCGGAAGATAACTGTCTAGTTACTTGTCTGCTTCTCTGAAGGCATCACCAGTGACATGAGGTAGAGACTGCTTACCTTATCTAGCACTGTATTCCCAGTACCTGCTGTTGTTGCTGTGTGTCATCAAGTTGATTCCAACTCACAGCAATCCCGTAGAAACCCCAGCACCTAGCCTGATATAAAGTGGAAGCTAACAGTCATTTGTGGAATGAATGAATGATGTGTGTGAGCTCCAGATGAAGTACTACCTCTGGCTTACATTTTCCTTCTTATATGGATATCTGGAAGGCATGCTGGATTTAAAGTTGTCTTTCACACTTATCCAAGAAAAGCCTTCTGGATGGGCTGTGAGACAAAATAGGTCTCAAACAGAAATTTGAGAGCTACATAAACAAAGATGTGGCCTTGTAAATCTCTTCCCTTTCTAGTTGGGGAGCCTGAAATTATCACTCCAGAGGATTATCCATGTTATTCCTACTGCTTTTGCTTTTTTATACATCAGAATTTAAAAAGGAATCAGCACACTAACATCGAAAACAAGCTGATACCATCGAGGAGCAAGGATAGTGAGGAAACATGGAAGGAGAAAAACAACTTGAAAATAAACTGAATAAACCAGTGTTCAAACACATTCTTGCTTCAGCACAAGGCTACCTACCTCTGGTTCTCATGATGTGGAACAGTTGACAAGTTTGCTGATCTGCATGAGGAAAAAAAAGAGCGAAGGTAGCTTTTATCTGAATCTGATCTTTTTTATAAATGTCAAGTGAAAAACAAAATATCTTTCTGTTTTCTTCAGCTGGGAGCTTAGCCAAAATAAAGAAATGAAAAAAAAAATCTGAAATTTAGTTTTCATGAATACAGTTGCACCACATCAGCTAAACAAATACTGGGTGTCATGGACTGAACGTATTCCCTAAAGATCTGTAGTAATGTTGCTGTGTCATAAGTCTTGGTATTGTGTGATGTTCCCCCATGTTGGACTTCCTGCCTCCATGATGTTAATCAGGGTGGATGGGCAGCAGTTGTGTTAGTAGAGCAGGATTCAATGTGTAAGTTTGTTTTGTGCCTTGAGACAGTCTCTTGAGCTATGAAGGTAAAAATCTGGCAGCGAGATCTGGGAACCTCACTCTATCAAGAAAGCAGCATCTGGAGAACAGCGCGTCCTTCAGACCTGAGGTTCCTGCGCCAAGGTGCAACCTGGTCAAACACTGATGCAACATAAGGACTTTCCCCCAGAGCTGACAGAGGATAAGCCCTTCCCCAGGAGTGGACACCCTGAATTCGGACTTGTAACTGTCTGGACTGTGTAAGAATAAACTTTCCTTTGCTGAAGGCATCTACTTTGTGGTATTTCTGTTAGAGCAGCACCAGCTGACTACAACACTCGGAAACCACAAAAAGACTGGATGATCACGCTGTCACCTTCAGAATGAAAAGAAAACTTCAACTGTGATTGACTTCATAAAATTTTTTTATTCCTGTAAAGTATACATGAAAAAAACTGTTGCCATTTGAACCTTAAGTGTGCAATTCAGTGACAGAAATCACATTCACCACATTGCACAACTATCAACACTATCCATTTTCAAATGTTTTTCATCACCCCAAACAGAGACATTCGGTAACCCTCTTAAGCAACAACCCATCTTCCTCTCCCCTCAGTCCCTGGCAACCACCAATACACTTTTGTCTCTATGCATTTGCCTGTTCTAGATAATTAATAAAAGTGGTATCATACAGTATTTGTACTTTTGTGGCTGAGTTCACGCAACATGTTTTCAGTGTTCATTCATATCACAGCATGTGTCACATCTCTTCATAGCTAAATAACACTCAGTTTAATGGATATATCACATTTTGTTTATCCATTCATCTGTCTGTAGGCATTTGCATAGTTTCTGCCCTTTGGCTAATATGGAAAACACTGCAGTGAACACTCACACACACGTGTGTGTTTGAGGCCCTGCTTTCATGTCTTTGGGGCATATACCTAGGAGTAGAATTACGGGATCACAGGTAATTTTAGGAAACCCTGGTGGCATGATGGTCAAGTGCTACTGCTGCTCACCAAAAGGTTGGCCGTTCAAATCCACAAGGGACTACTTGGAAACTCTATGGAGCAGTTCTACCCTGTCCCACAGGGTCACTATCAGTTGGAATCAGCTTGATGGAAGTGGGTTTGCTTTTTGGTTTTATGGTAATTTAACTTTTGGTGTACTTCCATACTGTTTTCCACAATACCATTTCACATTCCCGTCAGCAGTGAATGTTGTTGGTGTTGTTATTGTTAGGTGCCACTGAATCAATTTTCAGTCACACTGACCCATATACTACAAAACAAAACAATGCCCAGTCCTGTGCCATCCTCAAAATCCTTTTTATGCTTGAACCCATTGTTGCAGCCACTGTGTCAATCCATCTAATTGAGGGTCTTCTACTTTTTCACCAACTCTCTATCAAACACATCCTTCTCCAGGGACTCATCTCTCCCAGTAACATATCCTAAGTAGTTGAGACACAGTCTTAACACCTTTGCTTCTAAAGAGCATTCCAGACAGATTTGTCCCTTAGCACCCTTCTTTCAAGACAGACTTGTCCCTTCTTTCAGCAGCCCGTGGTATGTTCAGTGTTCTTCTTCAACACTATCACTGAAAGGTGTCAACTGTTCTTCAGTCTTCCTTACCCATTGTCCAGTTTTTGCATGAGGCAAGTGAAAACACCATGGCTTGGGTCAGGCCCACCTTAGACTGCGAGGTAATGTCTTTGCTTCTCAACACTTTAAAGTGGTATTTTGCAGCAAATTTGCCCAACAAAATGTGTTATTTGATTTCCTGACTACTGTTTCCATGGACATTGATTACAGATCCAAGTAAAATGAAATCCTTGACAACTTTAATCTTTTCTTCATTTATCATGATGTTGCTTATTGAACAAATTGTGAGGATTTTTATTTATGCTGAGGTATAATTCACACTGAAATCTATGGTCTTTGATCTTTATGAGTGTTTCAAGGCCTCTTCACTTCAGCAAGCAAATTTTTGTCATTTACATAACACAGTTTGTTAATGAGTCTTCCTCCAATCTGCATTATGTGCTCATTGTACAGACTGAATAGATATGGTGAAAAGATGCTACATTGATGTATATTTTTCTTGACCTTAAAACATGCAGTATACCCTTGTTCTGTTCAAATGACTTGATCTATGAGGTCTGACAATTAGTTTCATGAACTCATCCTAGAAAAAGTGCTCCATACCTCATTGCTAAATATCACTATGGTCACCTTTGAAGTAGACCCCTTGGGAAACTATGCATCAATGCCAGCACCTAGTACATCCTTCAAAGCAATTTTGGAACTCTTTGTCTGGAATGGCCATCAGAGCTGTCACAGTATTACCCTTGATGTCCTGAATGTCATCAAAATGTCTTCCTTTCAGTATTTCCTTCAGCTTTGGGTAAAGAAAAAAGTCACTGAGGGCCAGATCAGGTGAGCAGGGAGGGTGTTCCAATATAGTCAGTTGTATACTGGCTAAAAACTCCCTCACAGACAACTATACAATTAAGTTCACGAACTTACCACTTTGCTACCGTGTGCAATGGTCACTGCAGAAAGAGTTCCAAAATTGCTCTGGAGGGTGGACGAGGCCCTGACATTGGTGTATAGCTTCCCGAGGGAGTGCTTTGAAGGTGACCATAATATTAAGTGACAAGGTATGTAGCACTTAGGATAATTAAGTTTATGGACTTTATTATCAGACCTTATATGTATAGGTTCCTCAGAAGCAAAATGAAGTGCTCTGAAATTCCCATTGTTCGCAATGTTATTTGTAATTTGTTATAATCCAAATAGTCAAATGCCTTTACACAGTCAAGAAAACAGAGGTAAACATTCACTAAAAAGATATTCAAGCCGTAAAAAGACACATGAGGAAATGCTCACAATCATTAGCTATTAAAGAAATTCAAGCCAAAACTATACTGAGATACAATCTCACCCCAACAAGGTCGGCCATGATACAAAAAACACAGAACAACAAATGTTGTAGAGGCTGTGGAGAAACTGGAGCTCTCCTACACTGCTGGTAGGATTGCCAAATGGTACAAACTCTTTGGAAAGCAATCTGGCACTTCCTTGAAAACCTGGAAATAGATATAGCATTTGATCCAGTAATCCCACTGATTGGAATATATCCTACAAAATCAAAGGCAGCCAAAGGCAGCACACAAATGTTTATTGCAGTAGAGTCCACAACAGGCAAAAGATGGAATCAACCCAGATGCCCAACAACAGATGAATGGATAAACTATGTTACACATATTCAACAGAATACTACGCAATGATAAAGAACAATGATGATTTTAAGAAGCATCTCATAACCCAGTTTCAGTTAGAAGACATTATGTTGAGTGGAAACAGTCAACGGCACAAGAACAACTATTGTATGAGACCCCTGCTATATAAGGACTTAAAAACAGACTCATGTACAGAAGACAAGACTCTCTGATGGCTGCCAGGGAGAGGAGGGAGGGAGAGGGAAGGTCATAGATTAGTTGATAGAGATTGGGTTGGATGAAAGCAGTGACAGCACACATTGGAAAGAAGATCAACTTTACTGGACTTCAACATAAACTGAAAACTCTCCTAATCTTAACCCAGTATTGCAAGGATAGAGTAGCAGGGATGGGGGTCCAGGGACCATGCTCTCAGGGGATATCAAGGCCAAATGGCATAACTAGCCTATTGCTAAGAGAGGTTTCTGCAACCCATATTGGTGAGTGGCATCTGGAGTCTTAAAAGCTAGCAAGCTGCCGTCTGAGATACACCAAATGGTCCAAACTCAGCCGGAACAGATCATCACCAAGGACAACAAAGACATGAGGGAAAAAGAGTCCAGAAGACAGAAGGACCCATGTGAATGGATGACTGTATCAACACGTAACCAGAAAAACCAGATGGTGCCTGGCCACCACTCAAGACAGCCATGACGGGACACACAAAGTCAAGTCCCACTGACAACATGAACGAAAAGAGGGGTACACCTTAAGGGCTCCACTAAAAGACCGCAACTGATTATCTAAAGGCCCAGGGCTTCCCCTGGAATCATGGCCCTACTGCTGCTGTCTTTGACCAGGAAACATTAGGGAGGTCAGCTCTTCAGACAGAAATGGATTGGACTCGGGGACACAGTGTGACCATATGGTGTGTGTACTCTATGGTTATATGAATCTGTAGGATGCTGTCCTACTGGTGTCTTACTAGAAGGGAAAAGAGAGGGTGAAGAGAAGGGAACAGGAGATTGTTAAGAGGATATAACAAGTACAGAATGCATAAGAGGAGTGTGCTGTCCCCTGGCAAGGAGAACAGAAGGAGCTGCAGACAGGCAGGCATGTGAATTTAAACTGGATTGTGTATTTTCACTCAGTCACAAAAAAAAAAAAAGAAAAGAAATCACAGTAAACATTCTTTTGGTATTCTCTGCTTTTGGCCAAGATCCGTCAGACATCAGCAATGATATCGCAAGTTCCACATCCCAGTTGCACATCCTGTTCTGAATCCCACTTGAATTTCTGGTGCTTCTCTGTTGATGTACTGCTGTAGCCCCTTTCGAATGATTTTCAATAAAATTTTACTGGCATGTGATAGTAATGATATTGTTTCGTAGTTTCTGTACTTTAGTTAGACCACCTTTCTTGGGAAAAGGCATAAATATGGTTCTCTTCCAGTCAATTAACCAGGTAGCTATCTTCCAAATTTCTTGGCATAGCCAGGTTAGCACTTCCAGTACTGCATCTACTTGTTGAAACATCTTAATTGCTGTTCTGTCAATTCCCAGAGCCTTGTTTTTCACCAATGACTTCAGTGCAGCTTGGACGTCTTCCTTCCATAGCATTGGTTCCTCATTATACGCTATATCCTGAAATGGCTGTACATCAACCAGTTCTTTTTGTTATAGTGACTGTGTATTTATCCCATCTTCTTTTGGTGCTTTCTGCATCATTTAATATTTGCCCCACAGAGTCCTTCAGCATTACAACTTGACACTTCAATTTTTTCTTCAGTTCTTTCAGCTTAAGAAATGCTGAGCACACTCTGTTGAGTTTCCATCTCCACAGCTCTTTGCACATGTCGTTATCACACTTTACTTGGCCTTCTGGAGCCACTCTTTGAAATCTTCTGCTGAATTTTTCTACTTCATCATTTCTTCCTTTTGCCTTAGCAACTTCACATTCAAAAGCAAGTTTCAGTTTCTTCTGACATCGGGTTTCTTTTCTTTCTTTCTCGTCTTTCTAATGGTCCTTTACTCTCCTCGTGTAAGATGTTCTTGATGTCATTCCTCAACTCATCTGGTCTTCAGTCATTAGTGTTCGATGTGCCAAATCTACTCTTGAGAAGGTTTGTAAATTCAGGTAGGATACACACCAGGTGGTACTATGGCTCTCATTTACTTGTTCTAATTTCCTGCAGTTCCAACTGGAACTTGCATAGGAGTAACTGGTGGTCTGTTTCGCAGTCTGCCCCGGCCTTGTTATGACTGAAGATATTTTTTTCTACTGTCTTTTTCTACAGATACAGCCAATTTGATTCCTGTACATTCCATCTGGCAAGGTCCACATGTATAGTCGCCACTTATGTTAGTGAAAAAAAGCATTTGCAATAAAGAATTCATTGATCTTACAAAATTCTATCACGTGATTTCCAGCACCATTTCTCTTACCAGGGCCATATTTTCCAACTACCAATCCTTCTTCTTTGTTTCCAACTTTTGCATTTCAATCACCAGTAATTATCAATGCATTCTGGTTGCATGTTCAGTCAATTTCAGTCTGCAAAAATTGATAAAAATCTTTGATTTCTTCATCTTTAGCCCTAGTGCCTGGTGTGCAAATTTGATTCACAGATTAACTCAAGACTGCTTTGGTTACTCAGGGTACCTTGCAATACTATATGAATTTGATGATTACTTTTTCACATCTACAAAAATGGTTGTGGAAATTTTTATAGGGATTGTATTGAATCTGTAGCTCTCCTTGAATAGTATTCATGTCTTAACAATATTAAGCGTTTTAGTCAGCTAGCGCTGCTCTAACAGAAATACCACAGGGTGGATGGCTTTAACAAAGGAAGGTTTATTCTTACACAGTCCGGTAAGCTAGAAGTTCAAATTCAGAATGTCTGCTCCAAGGGAAGGCTTTCCCCTTTGTTGGCTCTGGAGGAAAGTCCGGTATTCCATCAGTCTTTGCCCAGGGAGTGTCTTGGCACGGGAACCTCAGGTCTGAAGGACATGCTCTTCTCCTGGTGCTGCTCTCTTGATGGTGTGAGGTTCCCAGTTCTCTGCTAGATTTCTTTTCCTTTTATTCCTTGTAGGATGAAAGGATTAAGGGTGGAACAAGCCACACCCCAGGTAAACATCTTTTACAGTGGAGCAGGGAGGTGATTTTCTGAGGGGATTTACAGCCCCACCCTAATCCTTTAACATATAGCACATCAAAATCACAAAACGGAGGACAATCATAGAATACAAGGAATTATGGCCACATGGCTATACCTGTTTTGGGGGGGACACAATTCAATCCAGTTGTCGAACTTTTTACAGGGATTGTACTGAATCTGCAGCTGTCTTTGAATAGTATTCATGTCTTAACAATATTAAGTCTTCCAATCCACAAACACAGAATATCTTTTCATTTATTTGGATCTTCTTTAATTTCTTTCAGCAATGTTTTATAGTTCTCAATGTCTGCATTTTTCACCTCCCTGATTAAATTTATCATAAGTATTATATCAGATGTTACTGTAAATGAATTGTTTTGTTTCCTTTCTCATTATTCACTGTTGGTATAAAGAAAAACGACTGACATTTGTGTTACTAACTCATTAAAATACTTTTAATGCTAACAAAACAAAACATTGTGGTCCCTCTTTATTCAACCTGTAGTAGGCATTTTAGGGTCTCTGTATAGCTAACTCTTCCTGATTTCCCCTAACATACTCCCTATCCACACCGACTACCACCATAGCACTGCAGAAAAAATGACTCTAAGGGACCACATAACACCACTTCCCTATCCACAGCTGACTGAACCAGGGCTAATATCTCTCTCCCACTATACTAATTAAATATATTTTCTCAATCAAGATACAGACTCTGATCTGATTAAAAAGTGGGCAAAGGATATGAACAGACACTTCACCAAAGAAGACATTCATACACCTAATAAAAGCATGAAAAAATACTCATGATAATTAGCCATTAAAGAGATATACATCAAAATTATAATCAAATCTCTTATTTTGACATTACCGGCACTAATCAAGAAAACAAAACAGCATATTTTGGAGAGGCTGTGCAGAGGCTGGTACTCTGGAAGTTCAAATTCAGGGTTCCAGCTCCTAAGAAATACACTCTCTGTTGGCTTTGAAGGAAGGTATTTCTGTTACATCTGTTTTTCTTTGGTCTGAGAGCATCTTAGCACAAGAACCTCAGGTTCAATGGATACAATCTGCTTTTGGTGCTGCTTTCTTGATGATATGAAGCAACTCTCTGCTTGCTTCTTTTTCCTTTTGTCTCTTGAAGGAGGAAAGGATAAAAGGTGGTACAAGCCACAATCCAAGGAAACTCTCCTTACATTGGAGTACGGAGTTGCCCTAAAGAAGAATGTTACGGTCCCACCCTAATCCTCTTGAACACAGTCTAGTTTATTAACCAGAGGCAGAGATCAGTATTTGCAGTATAGGAAAATCACAAAATGAAACACAATACTGGGAATCATGGCTTAGACAAACTGCTGTGCACATTTTCGACGGGACACAATTTAACCCGTGACACCATCAATCCCAGTCCTCCACACATACCCTGAAGAAATAAGAGCTATGGCGTGAACAGACACAGACACACTAGTGTTCAGTGCAGTCTTATTCAAAATAGTAAAAAGATAGACACAATCTAAACTCTCATCAACAGATGGACTAATAAACTGTGGTACACACAGTGAATACTATGCAGGGTTAAGGATAATGATGAATACGTGAAGCATCCAACAACATGGATAAACTTGGAGGACACTGTATTAAGTGAAATAAATGAATCATAAAAGGACCAACATTGTGAAAAAGACAATATTATAAAGAAAGAAGGAGAGGTTTATATACCAAAAAAAAAAGATATTCTTTGATGGTTAAAAGGGATGGAGGGGAAGAGAGAAAAAAATTACCCAATCAGTAGAAGACACATGTTAATATTGGTGAAGGGTTAGGCAACACACAATAGGGGGAAGGTCAGTAAACCATGACCAAGGCAAAGGAGGACACTGAGAGAACTCAAGAACAAAGGGCAACAACAGTAATTACTGTAGCACAGACAACCATGCGATGACAGTATTAACATTTTATAAATGGACACATAGGTAGATAGGTATGCTAAGAAGTGAGAGGTTTTAAGGGAATATATCTATCTGTGGATATAGATCTGCTGGTAGCTACTTCTACATAACTCTAGGTACAGCTTATATATTAATATAAACAATAGAGCAGTCAAGGGCCACAGTCAGGGCAACTTCTGAGATATAACCAAACACCTCAGGGGGTGAAGTTCCTAGGCTCAAAGGCCAAGGGCCACAGAAACAAGAAACATCTATATAAACTGGTATAACACAGTTCATAAAGATAAAGTTCTGCATCCTACTTTGGTGGGTAGCATCCAAGGTCTTAAAAGCTTGCAAATTGCCATCTAAAATGTATATGTTGGTACCATTCAGTCTGGAGCAAAGAAGAGTGAATAAAACCAAAGAAGAAAGGGAGCCATTAGTCCAAATGACTAACGGACTACACGAACCACAGTCAAGATGATGCCCAAACCAGAACCAAATGGTTCTGGCTACTACTGCTGATGGTACTGATGGGGAATGCAGCAGAGGGTCCCAGAGGTAGTGGGGGAAAAAAACTGCAGAACAAAAAATCAAATTCACAAATAAGACCAGAACTCCTGGTCTGACAGAGACTGTAGGAATCCCCAAAACTATCTGTTCCTAAACTGGAACTGAAACCATTTCCACAGACCACCTTTCAGCCAAACCACAGACAGGCCCATAAAATAAACACTATCACCGGAGAGAAATGTGCTCCTTTTTAACAATCGATGATACAAGATCAAAAGGGCAACATTTGCCCAAAAGCAAAGATAAGAAGAGAGGAAGGGGTAGAAAATGAAGACAAAAGAAAGCTGGGAATCCAGGGCAGAAATGAGAAGAGTGCTATCATACTGCGGGGAATGAAACCAATGTCATGAAATACTTTTTCCACGAACTATCAAATGAGAAGTTCATTCGCTCTGTAAATTTACACCTAAAACACAGTAAGTTTTTGTTTCTTATAAAAAATAACACACTCTGAAGATCATCTCGTTTTAAGTGCCTCTCCTCTGTAGCTAGACTACCCCTTGAACCATCAGCAGAGAAAGACAATTTCATAGCAACATAGCAAAATAAATAAACAAACAAACAAACAAAAACAAATCCAGGTGATTTCCACAGAGGTGAAATAAATGCACATTATCCCAGGATACGTTCCCAAACAGAGTAACCCAATACACTGTGAACAACTGAAAGCCAAATCCTGTTCCTGGATATTTAAACACTTTAAAAACGAGTACTTCAAAGAAATTTATTTGTCTTGAGGTTTCAGAAATGAGTTTCATCACTTCAATACAGGTTTTCACTGTATCAGTCATTGAGGATAAATTTTGAATTTCGATAAGAATCTAGGCAGGCAAATGAAATAAGCTCACTTTCTTTAGAAAATATGGAATAAACTAAAGGAAATAAAGATTTCCAAGAATATTTAACCAGCTTTGTGAATACCTTGCTGCGAGGTGCTGTCCAGTCAGTTACAGTTCATAGTGACCCTGTAGAGAGCAGAGAAAACCACTTCTCAGTTTTCTGTGCCATCTTCACAGTCATTACAACGCTTCAGCCCATTGTTGCATCTACTGTGTCAGTCCGTCTCATCGAGAGCCTTCCTGTTTTTCACTGACCCTCTACTTTACCAAGCATGATATCCTTCTCCAGGGACTGGCCCCTCCCAATGACATATCCAAAGAACATGAGACAAAGTCTCACCATCCTCATCTCTAAGGAACTTTCTGGCTCTAAACATAAAAATCCATTATCGGATAATGATACGGTAGACAACTGAATTCAGTAAATGAAGAAAAAAATTATTCATTTCCTGAAATCTACTATATGTCAGGCACTCTAATAGGTACTAGGGAAACAGTAACAAACAAAACGGGTACAAATATCTGCCGCAGGGGCATACATTCTAGAAGGACAACATAACAAAAAAGTAAAATGAAACAAGATGGTGAGAGAAGGCCTCGACAAAAAAAGTTTGTGTAAAGACTCTTTAACTTCATTCATACAGCCTACACTTTAGGTTGAAGTGGCGCTTGTTTTATGAAAACAAAAACACGAAAGGTAGCTCTTCCTAAGCAAGACCGTTGTTGCTGTTCTTGTTGTGAGGTGCTGTTGAGTTGGTTCTGATTCACAGCGATCCTACACATAACAGAACAAAACACTGCCTGGTCCTGCACCATGCCCACAATCATTTGTATGCTTAAGCCCATTGTTTGCAGCCACTGTGTCAGTCCATCTTGTTGAGAGTCTTCCTCTTTTTCGCCGACCCTCCAGTCTACCAAGCATGATATCCTTCTCCAGGGACTGATTGCTCCTGACAAGTTCAAAGTACAGAGACACAGTTTCATTACATGCTTCCAAGCAGCACTCTGGTTGTACTTTTTCCAGAACAGATCTGTCTGTTCTTTTGACTGTTCTTCTCCAACACCACAATCTAAAGGCATCAATTCTTCTATCTTCCTTATTCACTGTCCAGCTTTCACATGCATATGATGCAACTGAAAACACCCTGGCTTGGGTCAGGCACACCTTAGTCTCCAGGGTGACATCTTTACTTTTCAATACTTTAAGGAGGTCTGTTGCAGCAGGTTTTCCCAATGTAATGCATCTTTTGATTTCCTGACTGCTGCTTCCATGGGCATTGAGTGTGGACCCAAGAAAAACGACATCTTTGACAACTTTAATCCTTTCTCTGTACATCATGATATTGCTTACTGGTTCAGTTGTGAGGATTTTTGTTTCCTTCCTTGATGCTGAGGTTCAATCAACACAGAAGGCTGTGTGGTCTTTGATCTTTACCAGGAAATGTTAAAATCCTCTTCACTT
This sequence comes from Heterohyrax brucei, assembly GCA_028571685.1. Lineage (NCBI taxonomy): Eukaryota > Metazoa > Chordata > Mammalia > Hyracoidea > Procaviidae > Heterohyrax > Heterohyrax brucei. The sequence continues at coordinate 97,545,519 of CM053146.1, forward strand.
CCAGCAAACAGAATTGGGTCATCTCCATAGCGCAGGTTGTTAATGAGTCTTCCTCCAATCCTGATGCCTCATTCTTCTTTATAAAGTTCAGCTTCTTGAATTATTTGCTTAGCATACAGATCAAAAAGGTATGGTGAAAGAATACAACCCTGAAGCAAGCCTTTCCTGACTTTAAACCATGCAGTGTCCCCTTGTTCTGTTTGCATGACTGCCTCTTGATGCACATACAGATTCTTCATGATCACAATTAAGTACTCTGGAATTCCCATTTTCTACAATGTTATCCATAATTTGTTATGATTCACACAGTCAAATGCCTTTACACAGTCAATGCAACACAGGTAAACATCTTTCTGTATTCTCTGTCTTCAGCCAAGATCCATCTGACATCAGCAATGATATCCCTGGTTCCATATCCTCTTCTGAATCCAGCTTGAATTTCTGTCAGTACACTGTCTATATACTGTTGCACTTGATTTTGAATGATCTTGAGCAAAATTTTACTTGCATGTGATATTAATGATACATAACTTCCACAATCAGTTGGCTCACCTTTCTTGGGAACAGGCATAAACATGGATGTCTTCCAGTCAGCTGGCCAGGTAGCTGTCTTTCAAATTCCCTGGCATAGACTAGTGAGCACTTCCAGTGCTGCTTCTGTTTGTGGAAACATCTCAATTGATATTTCACCAGTTCCCAGAGCCTTGTTTTTCACAAATGCCTTCAACACAGCTTCAACTTCCTCCTTCAGTACCATTGGTTCTGACCACACGATGACTGACAATTAAATTCATGAACTCATCCTAGAAAAAAGTGCTACATATCTCATTGCTGAAAATCACTACAGTCACCTTCAAAGTACTCCCTTTGGGAAGCTATTCACCAACATCACCACCTAGTCCCCTTCAAAGCAATTTTGGAACTGTTTTCTGGAATGGACATCAGAGCCATCACTGTATTACCCTTGATATCCTGAATGCCGTCCTTTCAATATTTCCTTTATCTTTGGGTAAAAAGTCATTGTGCGTGAGATCAGGTGAGTAGGCAGCATGTTCCATTACTATTATTTATTTACTGGCTAAAAACTCCCTCATAAAATAGTTTATAATTAAGTTTGTGAACTTGCCATCATGCACAATGTCCATTCCAGAAAGAGTTCCAAATTTGCATGGACTAGGCTCTGGCATGGGTGCATAGCTTCCCCAGGGGAGTACTTCAAAGGTGACTGTAGTGATGTTCAGCAATGAGGTGTGTAGCACTTAGAGCAATTACGTTTGTGGACGTAAGTATCAGACCACATATGCTACCTCTCAAAATAGCTGAACGTCAACCAGTTCTTTCTGCTATCATGACTGTGCATATTCCTTCCATCTTCTTTTGATGCTTCTTGAGTCATTCAATACTTTCCCTGTGGAATCCTCCACTATTTCAACTCAGTGGTTGAATTTTTTCTTTAGTTCTTTCAGCTTGAAAAATGTGGGGGCGGAGTAAAGTTGGCGGACTAAACACATGTCTCCCTAAATCCCTCTGGGAACCAAGACCTGAACTGATAATGAAACGGAGCCTTCTGGACACCTAGTGAGCCCTAGGTCGCGGCATAGGGCTGTTAACTTGGAATTCATACCGCTGAACGCAAAACCTCCTCTCTTTCAGTGACCCAACTCTTGGCGAGTGTGGGCTTACATGGACCAAAGGCAACTCATCATTTTAATTTTTTTTCTCTGTCTTAGCTGGTGGGTGGAGTCTGGACTTGACTACCTGTTGATCTCAGATGCACTGCTGGTGGGATCAAAAAGTGAAATTGCCATATTTTGAGAGCCCAGCTTTAGGCTCTGTGCATCTTGGCACATTTTGCCTCTCTTTCTGCCTCCAACATATAGTAGCTGGTACTGAGGCAGCAGCAGCCTGTGTGGGATGTGATCTTGATATATTGGAAGGCCCCAGCTGGACTTAGTTCCTAGGCTGGGAGGCAGGATCTGCCCAGAGGAGAGTGCTTTTCCAGAAAAGCAGTATTTTACACAGTGTCACCTATGGCTTGGGCCTGGCAACAGAGGCTGTGGACTCCGTGTATCTTGGCACCTTTGGCCTCTGTTTCTGCATCTGCCGTAGAGTGGCCCAGTCCCAGCCAGGTGGTGACTTTGTGCAGGACACCATCTTGTTCCACTGGGAGGCAGATATACCCATACAGAAGACTCAGCTGGACTTAATTCCTGGGCTAGGAGGCAGCGCCTGCCCAGAGGCGAGCACTTTTCTGACAGAAAAGCAGTATTCTACGAAGCATCACCTACAGCTGGGGCCCAACAGCAGAGGCCAGCAGGGCAGTAATCTTTCCATATTTTGAGCCAGTTTATAACATCTGGGGTTTAATATAGAGGTGCTTACTTTCCCATCTGTGAAGAGGGACTTATATACCTGAAAAACTGACTGACTTGGGAAGTTGTCAGATATTTGTTACCTTTCATTTTAAGGCGGCCTAGAGAAACAACTGCAGTCCATCCTCACAGCATCTCTCCCAGCCTCTACTGACTCACATAATGCCCCAAAAGCAACAAACTCTGGAGAAAAGTGTAACCAAGAAATCATCCATGGCTTCAGAAGGTCCCCAAAAGAAAGCACCTCAGAACTTCCCAGATGAAGAAGCTTTTCTGAAACTATCGGAAGGTGAATACAAAAGAATTACTTAGAGAGCCCTCCCAGATCTTATACAAAATGCAGCTGAGCAAAATGAAAAGTTAAGCAAGCTGTTTGATCTGATGGAACAATCTATGATTAACTGGAGTTCCTGAACAGGGCAAGACACCTGAGAACACAGAGTATTGTTGCTGAGCTGCTGACAGAAAATTTCCCAGAAATCATGAAAGAAGAGAATATGGATATCCAAGATACATATCAAATCCCACTCAGTATAGATCTCAAAAGAAAGACCCCAAGACATTACAATCAAGCTTAACAAAATGGAACATAAGCAGAAACTCTTAAAGGCAGCAGACTCAAAGCAAAGCTAACATTCTGAGGGAAACCCTGTAGGCTTTCATTGGATTTCTCAGTGGAAACAATGCTGGCACGGAGACAGTGGCCTGACACATTCAAAGCCTTGAAGGAGAAGAACATCCAACCAAGAATTATATATCTTGCAAAACTGACTTTGAGATATGAAAAGTAAATTAAGACATTTTCAGATAAACAGAAACTCAGAGACTTTGTAAAAACTAAACCAAAGCTACAAGAAATACTGAAAGAATCTCTTGCCTTAGAAGAACAAAACCACTAACTTTATATTTTAGAAGCAAGTAACAGGACACATCACCCAGAATCCTACTCAGTTAGAGAAGGCTACAAACTCAATCAAAGCTATAATAGTGAAAGAAACAACCCAGCGATCATATCATGAAAACTATGATGTCGTCATATTAAAAAGAGGGATGTACTACAGTCATTATAGTCCTTCCACATGGAGAGGAAATTGATAAGAATGGTAGTAATCAAAATTGGAGTTATATATAGTTTATTAAGCAGAATCATGGGGCAGCCATAGAGCACAATAAAGATGCAACATACCAAATCAAGAAACATAATACAGAAGTCTCAACAACCACAAAATCAACCCTGAAAAAGGTGAAAAGTCAACTCACAAAGAAGAATGCCTCACAACAGATTAACAGGAACTGAGAAAACATTGACACAAAAATAAACATATCACAATGGTAGCACTAAACACATACCTATCAATGAGTACATTGAACGTGAATGGACTGAATGCTCCAATAAAGAGACATCAAGTGACATCTTGGATCAAAAGACACTACCCATCCACATGTTGCCGACAAGAAACTCACCTTACACTCAAAGATAGGAACAAACTGAAAATTAAAGGATGGAAGAATATATAACAACCTAAAAATGAACAAAGAAGAGCAGGTGTGGCAATTCTAATCTCATGTAAAATTGATTTTAATGTAAAATCCACCATTGTGGACAAGGATGGACACTATTGCTGAAAGCTTCAATACACAAACAGGACTTAACAATATTAAATATTTATGCACCTAATATTAGAGCACTTAAATATGTCAAAGAAACATTGACTACACTAAAAAAAGAGATAGATCACTCCACAATAATAGTGGGAGACTTCAACACTCCACTCTCAATAATGGACAGATCATCTAGAAAAAAGCTCAGTAAAGATATAGAAGACCTTATTGCCACAATTAACCAACTAGACTTGATCAACATATACAGAACTTTGTATTCATCAGCAGACAACTACACCTTCTTCTCCAGTGCACATGGAATAGTCTCCAGAATAGACCATGTGTTAGGACATGAAGCAATTCTTAACAAAATCCACACCACTGAATTAATGCAAAGCATCTTCTCAGATCATAAAGCCATAAAAGTCAAAATCAATAACAGAAAAAACATAGATAGAAAGAGGAACTCATGGAAACTGAACAAAATTTGCTCAAAAACCACAGGTAATAGAAGAAATCAAGGATGAAATAAAGAAATTTATGGATTCCAACTAGAATGAAAACATTTCCTACCTGAACCTATGGGATACAGCCAAAGCAGTGTTCAGAGGTCAGTTTATCTCCATAAATGCACACATCTGAAAGGAAGAAATAAACCAAATCAAAGAGCTGACCCTACAACTTGAACAAGTACAGAGAGAACAACTGAGAAGCCCTTTAGCCACCAGGAGAAAACAGATCACAAAAATTAGAGCACAACTAAACAAATTAGAGAATAGAAGAACAATTGAAAAAAAAACTCAAAATAGCAAAAGCTGTTTTTTTGAAAAGATCAACAGAATCAACAAACCATTGGCCAAACTTACTAAAGAACAACAAGAAAGGAAACAAATAAGCCAAATAAGAAATGAGAGGGGAGTTGTCACAACAGATCCAACAGAAATCAAAAATATCATAATAGAATACTGTGAAAGACTGTACTCCAACAAATTTGAAAACCTAGAGGAAATGGACAAATTTCTTGATTCATATTAGCTACCCAAATTATCAAAAGCTGAAGCAGAACAACTTAATAAACCTATCACAAAGAAGACATTGAAAAAGTCATCCAAAAACTACCAACGAGAAAAAGCCTGGGCCCAGATGGCTTAACTGCTTTTAGAGAAGAGTTATCTCCAATACTACAGAGACTATTTCAAAGTATAGAAAGGAATGGAATACTCCCAAATTCATTCTATGAAGCCAGCATAACTCTGATACCAAAGCCAGGGAAAGACCCACCCTAAAAGGAGAACTACCAACTGATATCATTCATGAACCTAGATGCAAAAATCTACAACAAAATTCTTCCCAATAGAATACAACAGGATATCAAAAAAATAATCCATCATGACCAAGTTGGATTCATTCCAGCGATGCAAGGCTGGTTCAACACCAGAAAACCAATTCATGTGATCAACCACATAAATAATACAAAAGACAAGAATGACCTGATCTTGTCTATTGATGCAGAAAAGGCATTTGATAAAGTCTGACACACATTCATGCTAAAAACTCTCAGCAAAATAGGAATAGATGGCAAATTCCTCAATGCAATAGGGGCCATTTATACAAAGCCAACTGCCTACATCATCCTGAATATAGAGAGACTGAAACAGTTTCCCTTGAGAACAGGAACTAGACAAGGATGCGTACTGTCACCTCCCTTATTCAACATTGTACTAGAAGTTCTAGCCAGAGCAATTCAACAAGACCAAGAATTAAAGGGCATCTGCATCAGCAAAGAAGAAGAAAAAATCCCCCTAACTGCAAATGATACAATTGTATACACAGAGAAACCTAAAGAATCCATAAGTGAACTACTCACACTGATAGAAGAGTTCAGCAAAGTCTCAGGATACAAGATAAACACAAGCAAATCAGTAGGATTCCTTTATATCAACAACAAGATTATTAAGGAAGAAATCACCAAATCAATACCCCTAAGAAGATAAAGTACCTAGGAATAAATCTAACCAGAGAAATAACAGACCTCTACAAAGAGAACTACAAGTCCTTACTACAAGAAACTAAGAAAGAATTACATAAATGGAGAAACCTACCCTGCTCATGGATAGGAAGACTTAACATTATGAAAACACCTATTTAGCCTAAAACCATCTACTTATTTAATGCAATCCCAATACAAATCCAGTGACATTTTTTAATGAGATGGCGAAACAAATTACCAACTATGTCTGCAAAGGGAAGATGCCCCAGATAAGTAAAGCACTACTGAAGAAAAAGAACACAATGGGAGGCCTCTCACTACCTGACTTTAGAATCTATTACACTGCCACAGTAGTCAAAACAGCCTGGTACTGGTACAAAAGTAGACAGATAGACCCCAGAGATGACACCATCTGCCTATGAACAGTGGATATTCAACAAAAGCCCTAGACATTAAACTGGGGTAAAAACAATCTCTTCAACAAATGGTGCTGGCAAAATTGGATACCCATCTGCAATAAACTGAAACAAGACCAATATCTTACACCTTATACAAAAGCCAACTCAAACTGGATACAAGACCTAAATATCAAATCTAAAACAGTAAAGCTCATCCAAGAAAAAGTAGGAACAAGAATGGGAGTTTTAATACATAATGTAGACAAACTTCAAAATCTGTCAAAGAAACCACAAACAGCAGAAAGTAGATAAATGGGACCTACTAAAAAGCAAACACTTTTGCTCATCCAAAGACTTGACTAACAGAATTAAAAGGCCACCTACAGAATGGGAAAATATATTTGGCAACTAAATGTCAGACATACACCTGATCTCCATAATCTATAGGATACTACAAAATATCAATAAGAAAAAGATAAATCATCCAACTAAGCAATGGGCAAAGGAGATGGACAGATACTTCTCTAAAGAGGAGATCCAGGCAGCCAAAAAAACACATGAGGACATGCTCACGATCATTAGCTATTAAAGAATTTCAAATCAAAACTACAATGAGACACCATCTCACTCCAACAAGGTTGGCCATGATCCAAAAAATGCAAAACAACAAATGGTGGAGAGGCTGTGGAAAAACCAGAACTCTCCTACACTGTTGGTCAGATTGCAAAATGGTGCAACCTCTTTTGAAAGCAATCTGGTGCTTCCTTAAAAAGATGGATCTACATACACCATTTGACCCAGTAATTCCACTGCTCAGAATATATCCTACAGAATCAAGGCCACTCACACTAACTGATACATGCACACGAATGTTTATCGCAGCACAGTCCACAATAGCAAAAAGATGGAATCAACCCCGATGTCCAACAAGAGGAATGGATAGGTGACCTATGGTATATATGTTCAATGGAACACTATGCAACAATAAACAACAACAAAGATTTTAGGAAACATCTCATAGCCTGGTTTCAATTGGAGGACATTATGCTGAGTGGAAGTAGTCAGTGACACAAGCACAAATATTGTATGAGACCCCATGATAAGCACTTAAAAATAGACTCATGCATGGAAGAAAAAACTCTTTGACGGCTGCAAGGTTGGATAGGGAGGGAGGGCAACAGGGTAGGGTTTAGTCGGTAGAAATTTGGTTGGGTGAAATCTGTTACAGCACACATTAGAAAGAAGATCAATATTAACTGAACTTCAACATAACATGATTACTCCTCTCGTCTTAATCCAATATTACAAAGACAGAGTAGCTGGGGCACGGGGCCAGGGACCATGCCCTCAGGGGAATTTAAGGCCAATTGGCACAACTGGCATTTTGCTAAGTGAGCCCTCTGCACCCCACATTGGTGAGTGATGCCTGGGGTCTTAAAAGCTGCCAAGCTGCCATCTGAGGGTACAGCAAATAGTCTCAACTTAGCAGGAATGCTGATCACCAAGGACCAAAATGACATGGGACAGAACCCAAAAGCCAGAAAGACCAGCGTGAGCGGGTGACTACATGACCACAACAACCAGATGGTGCCCAGCCACCACCAGTGATAGCCGCAATGGAGCTCACAATATCTGAGTCTCACTGGCAACACAAGAATAAAAAGCAGTGTACACAGATCTTCATTAAAATTCCACAATTCATGGTGCACAGGCCTCAGAGTTTCCCTGGGAGCATGGCCCCTGGCCCTAATGCTGCCCTTGTCCATGAATCATAATGGAGGTCAACTCTGGGACAGGAATGGATTGGACTTGGTGACACAGAGTGACCATATCAAGTGTGCACTTTATGGTTCTATGCATCTATAAGATGTCGTCCTGCTGACCTCTTACTGGAGGAAGGGGAGTAGGTGGAAAGGAGGTGATAGATTTTGGGGAGGATAAGACATGTATGGAACAGAGAGGAAGAGTGTACTGTCACTGGGCAGGGAGAGCAGTGGGAGCTGAATATAGGTGGACATGCAAATTTATATGGGAATATACATTTTCACTCAATCATAATAAAAAAAATGCAAAGCATGCTCTTCCCCTTTGGTTCTCTATTTCCAGCTCTTTGCACATATAATGCTTCCCTTTGTCTTCTTGAACCACACTGTGAAATCTTCAGTTCTTTTACTTCAGCATGCCTTGCTTTTGCTTGAGCTACTCAATGTTCAGGAGCAAGTTTGTCTCTTCTAACATCCAATTTGGTCTTTTCTTTCTTTCCTGTTTAAAGACCTTTTGCTTTCTTCATGGGTGATATCTTTGGTATCATCCCACAACTAGTCTGTTCTTCAGTCCCTAGTGTTCAACCCATCAAATCTATTCTTTAGATGGTCTGTAAACTCAGGTGGATGTACATATGGTTATACTTTGGCTGTTGTGGACTTGTTCTAATTTTCTTCAGTTTCAATTTGACTTTGCATATGAGCAATGGATGATTTGTGCCACAATTAACACCTGGTCTTCTTCTGACTACTGGTACTGAGTTTTTAAATCATCTCTTTCCACAGATGTAGTCAATACAATCCTTATGTCTTCTATCTGTCAATGTCCATGTGTATTGTTGCTGCTTATGTCAGTGAATAAAAGTATTTGCAATGAAAAAGTTGTTGGCCTTGCAAAATTCTATCCAGTCAATCTCTGGCATTACTTCTGTCACCACGCACATATTTTCCAACTACCTATCTTTCTTCATTTCCAACTTTTTTGCATTCCAATAATTATCTGTATATCTTGTTTGCGTGTTCGATCAATTTTGGATTGCAGGAGCTGGGAGCAATCTTCAATTTCATCATCTTTGGCCTTAATGGTTGGTGTGTAAATTTGAATAATAGTCATATTAACTGGTCTTCCTTGTAGGCATATGGATATCATCCTATCACTGACAGCATTGTGCTTCAGGGCAGATCTTGAAATGTTCTTTTTGACAATGAATGCAACACCATTCCTCCTCAACTTTTCATTCCCAACAAGAGTAGACCATATGACTATCTGATTCAAAATGGCCAATACTGGTCCATTTCAGCTCACTAATGCCTAAGATATCAATGTTTATGCATTCCATTTCATTTTTTACAATTTTCAATTTTCCTAGATTCATACTTTGTACATTCTATATTCTGATTATTAATTGACGTTTTTCACCTGTTTCTTCTCATTTTGAGTTGTGCTATATCAGCAAATGAAGGTCCTGAAGGCTTTACTTCATCCATGTAATTAAGGTCAGCTCTACTTTGAACAGGTAGCTCTTCTCCAGTTACCTTTTGAGTGCCTTCCAACCTGGGGGGCTCATTTTTTTTGGCACTGTATCTGACAATAGTCTGCCGCTATTCACAAAGTTTTCCCTGACTAATTCTTTCCAGAAGTAGACTGCCAGGTCCTTCTTACTAGTCTGTCTTAGTCTGGAAGCTCAGCTGAAACCTGTCCTCCATGGGTGACACTGCTGGTATCCGAACATCACTGACATAGCTTCCAACATCACAGCAACACTTGTGCTGCCAAGTACGAGAAACTGACAGACAAGTAGCGGGTGGTTTAAGACTAGGTAAGAGTAATTTCCTCTCCTAGTAGAATTCTACGGTAGTGTCACTTGGCCTTTATCCTTTAACACTTTTTCTGGTATGTAAACAGAGTCCCTGACTGGTGCAGTTAATGGGCTCACTGCCAATCAAAAGGTTGATGGTTTGAGTTTCCCTAAGGGATCCTTGCAAAATAGCCCTGGTGATCTGCTTTGAAGAACAAAAAAAGCAAAAAAAAAAAAAAAAGACAAAAGCAGCCACTGAAAAACCTCAGGAGCACACAGTTTCCTAATTTTTTCAGATGGAGTTAGTTACTCCTTCTGAGCTCCCATATGGACTTCTTCACTCATTTCTTACAGTAGTTATCACATTATGGTATAACCATTTCCTTGTCTGTATCCTTGACTAGACTGAGAGTTCCAGAAAGATAAAAAATATTTTATTAATTGTTGTACCATCAGTGGATAACAACGGTGCCAGGCACATAGTAGTTCTCAGCAATTCTCATGGACTGAATGTTGAAGAGATTTTAACTGTGTGCACAGGTCCATTCAGTGAGATACTGTCGGAGAAGGCAAGAAAACTAGTCTGTGATGTATTTTTTTCCTGTATATTATACTGCTTATTGGGTAATGTGGCTCACATTGCAAAAGCATACAGATATAAGCAGAGACATCATTTTACTAACATACAATTTCTCAATTCCTCAGTAGTACAACATATGTATAGTAGGATCTATTTCATACAGCATTAAATATCAAAATTAGTAAGATGAACAAGTTGAAGACCTTAATCAAGTGGCTTTTACTAGGGATGATTTTGCTACCTCAGTGATATATGGCAATGTCCAGAGCCATTTCTGATTGTCACAACTTGGTGGATGAGGCTGTCATTGGCATCTCCAGTGCGCACAGGGCAGGGATACTGCTAAACAAAGAATTATCCAGTCCAAAATGTCAACAGTGCCGAGGCTGAGAAATCCTGATCTCTTTCACCTCAAGAAACTATGATTTTTATTTTTACAAGTTTGCAATGACACTGAAAGCTATGATGGCCCCTGACACAGATATGACAGCTTCACTAGTCAACTGCTAGGAAGATACAACTTCTAAAAAAAATTGTTAAATGCTGCACTCTGCACTAAAGGAAGTGACAATCATGGGAAAAAGGAAGGGCTGAGTTTTCATGTTCCACATTCAGTTACCAGCAATTTGAACTCTAACTAAAACAATTACATGGTAATAAACATTATCCTCCATCTCAGAAGCATTTAGAGGAATTATTAATAAACATTAATGAAAGCATTATTGCTGATAAAATAGATGAGGACTTTGGAAAGAATCCCTTGGCTACTTAGCAACAAGATTACCAACCTTTGTAACATTTTGGCACTGCACATAAGACTAGAGACATTTAAAAACCAGGAAATACACCCAAGTAGAATCAGAACACATGAAAGTACTCTAAGCGATGATACTTAATTTTAACTAGTCAACTAGACTACACAAATAGATCACAAATCTAGTAAAAGTAGCAATATTCCAAACCTGACAACTTTATTCCATTGATACACAACAGCAATGTGGTACAAAGGCAAATCACTGTTTCTGTCTTGGACTTCTTACTGACGTACTTTGATTGTCTGTAGTCACCTTTCCTTAGGCGTTTAAAACTAACATTTCCAAAGCTGAGTTTACTGTTTTCCCACAATAAAATGGGAGCTCCTGAATTATTTTCAACAGCATCGTCCAACAGCTGAGCACCTGAGCTCACGTCTTGTTATCTTTCATCTGACTCTACTTCAGCTCCAACATCCAACTACCTTCTGGATCTGTATCAAGCAGTGCCTTTTGGATTTGTTCCTTTGCCTCCTTACTATCTTCTACCTCCGCTTTAAACACTACTTTACTATTTAGGCCTAAATTCCTGTAACAATTTTAGGCAGTCTGTAAACTTGACTAATCTCCCCGATCCACTTAATTTCACATGGTAATGTAGTCAACACCCCCACAAAAACAATGCTGATGACTGGCAATCATTCTAGGCTTCTGTAGGTCAGGCTGTGGAGTCAGACTGCCTAGGTTTGACATTCAGCTCTAGCTAGCTAGCACTCTAGAGCACCATGGACAAGCCACTGTCTCTGTACCCACTGTCCTTATCTGTTAGAGAAATACTCGTTATTCTTTCTATCTCTTTAGACTGTTTTGAGGACAAAAAGCAGTATACTTTTTACATTGCTGCCTCTCTTCTGAAGTTGTCTTTCTTTTCCCCATAATACCAACTACACAGTTTTGGAGTCTAGCATCTGTAACACTTCCCTAAGCATTTTCCATACCTCCTATTCCTCTTTTTTTCACTTACTTACATGGTGCTTACTCTGTGCCAGGCACAATTTGAAGCACATATACTCATTTAATCCTCCTAACAACTCTGTGAGGCCGGTACTATGACTGCCCTCATTTTACAAGCAAGAAAACTGTGGTACAGAGGGTAGAAGTCACTTACCCAAGGTCAAATGTCTAATTAGTACTGAAGCAAGAATCTGGTTCCTATCAGTGTAGCTCTAATCATGAGCCTCTAATCACTGTGCTACGCTTCCCATCCTTCAGCTCACTATTACCCAGGATGTGGTGGGTCCTATATCCTGGCCATGGGGCACTCTCCACATATCTAGATCCTATGTGCAGAACTCATTTCTCTTTCTGTGTCACTTTTGCATGTAAGAAGTTAGGTGCCTTTAGTTTATTTGGTATATGGTAGTGAATTGCTTTGCAGTTCTCAAGCAGCTTCATCTCTTTATATTTTATCTCTTCATCTAGGTTTAAGTTTTTTTAAGAGTTTTGTTATTCTTTCCTCAAAAGTATCTAACATGCATGAGTACATAGTGCTTTGAGATTAACCTTTTCATTATGTAAAACTTTTTACAAAACACATGTATATAAAATAAATTTAGGTGTATCCTAATTATAGGTATTATTATGAATATAAAAATCAGGTTAAAGATTCCCAGCATGTCCTAACAGGTAATCAAAGACATCCTAAAAACGGTAAATTGTGTAAGCTTTATCGGTTAATGTCAAATAAAAGAACTAAGAAAACAAAGACTTTCCCATTTCATACAACTGACCCAGTCTTCCCCAAAATACCAGCCAGCTTGGTGTCATAAAAGCTCTGAACACTTTAAATTCACTGAGAAATCACCACCTAGCTTGGAAACTAGCAGTTGTGGGCACTTTTTACTATTTGCACAGCAGCTAGCATTTGAGCAAGTGTCTCAAGGATAGAAGAGGTTAACATCTTCTTCTACCCAATACCGTTATCACCACAGCAGCTTCAATTCAGGAATCTTGAAATGAGAGCTGTAACAATTCACTATCACAGGACTTTATTTTGGATTATCCATATTCAGAAAAGAGGCAAAGACTAGATGCTTAATATCAACTAACATAAGCTCTACGAAAAGAGAACCCTACCGGTCTTTTGCACTGTGGTTCATGACTTGTCTTGTGTATCTAGAACAGAACCTGACACACAGAAATTTACTCTGGTGAAGTAATGAATAGGTCCAGAAATTTGTATCCCTTTTACACAACAGTAATAATAACAATAATATACACCACTTATTGGATCAACAGTAAAACACGGCAGTTAAAAACCAACTCTCTAGAGTTAGAATGCCTGAATCCACTTACTAGCTGCTTGTCTTTGGGAGAGTTTCTCAATTTCTCAGAACATCATTCAATTTCTTCACCTGCAAAGTAGGTTTAATAAGAGTAACTACTCCCCAGGAGTCTTCAGAAGATTAAAGTAGAAAACAAATGTTACACACCTAACACAGTCTTACACAACACTTTCAAAAAAATCAGAGCTGTTTTTGAGTGCCTATTCAAACAATGGAAGTCCTGGTGGTGTAGTGGTTAAGTGCTGTATCTGCTAACCAGACGGTCAAGGCAGTTCAAATACACCAGGTGCTTCTTACAAACACTACGGGGCAGTTTCACTCTGTCTACCGGATCACTATGAGTGGAAACTGACTCAACGGGCAGTGGGTTTGGTTTGGGGGTTTTATTCAAACAACTGACTCCGTGACAGCGGGTTTGGTTTTTGTTGTTGTTGCTATTATTCAAATGATAAAGAGTACACTAGCTATTGCTTGGCCGCTAACCAAAATGTCAAGGGTTCAAACCCACCAACAGGGGTTAGAGGAAAAAATGTGGCAACCTGCTTCTGTAAAGATTTCAGAGTTGGAAACTCTGTGGGACAGTTCTACTCTGCCCTATAGGATTGCTGCGAGTGAGAATCAACTTAATGGTGCACAATGACACTTAAGTGATACATCACACCAGGTTTCTCAACCTTTGCACTAATGATATTTTCAGTTATATAGGGAGGGGTGCTGTATTGTTAATTATAAGATACTCAACAGCACTGCTGGCCTCTACTTTCCAAATGCCAGCAGTACCTCCCTAGTTGTGACACATGACTAGAGAGCAAAACTGCCTCCAATTGAGCATTGCATGAAACCAAGCTCTTTACAAATATTTATTGAATCCTAAATAATATGGTATAGTAGACATTATCATCTCTATTTTACAGATTAGGAAACAGAGGCTTAGAGATGTTACCAACTTGCCGTTGTTCAGCTGACTTCATACTCATGACTGTGCAGTCCCACCTACCTGACAAGGGTGATATTTGTTTTTATGCCTCTCCCTTGCCATTTCAGCCACAAAGGCACTACCTGCAGGCAAGGGTGACACAGGACCTTCAGAAGATACTAGCGAAATCTTTCCTGAGCTACACCTTGTGCTACACCTTACCTCTACAGAGTCAAGTGATGATCTCAGCAATCTTCATCTCACCCCCAGGACCCTTGGGTGATGGCATTCCTATGCAGAGCAACAATGTTTTGGTAAGCCTCACCTGGGATGGGTAAACATGCAAAGATGGCATTTTCCTAAAAACTGGAATGTGTAAGACCTTTGTCTTTACTTCCTCCCTCTCCCTCAATTTCCTTAAGTCAGCATCAAGTAATATGGATACTTTCCACTCAGCTTCTCCTTTTGGGTTTCTGCTGAGTCTGCCTTATCCCTGGTCCTCACTACAGCACAGGTCCAGGGTGCTGCATTGTCTCCCTATACTACACTCCAGCTCATTCAGTACCCTGATACCAGATCAATCTTCTGTAGTTACTAATTTCACCATATTAATGCCCTAATCCAAATGTGGAAACCCTGGTGGCATAGTGGGTGAAGTGCTACGTCTGCTAACCAAAAGGTTGGCAGTTCAAATCCACCAAGCACTCCTTAGAAACCCTATGGGGCAGTTCTACTCTGACCCCTAGGGTTGCTATGAGTCGGAAACGACTCGACAGCAGTGGGTATTGTCTGAAAACTCAAGTTTAAATTTCACTGACATATGAGGTCCTTCAAATGGTCTCTCTCTCTCTACCCTTTAGTGTACTGACTATACTCCCTCTAACAAACTCTCCACTATCTTACCCATGTGCTAAAGGGAACCCAGCCTCTCTGTACCCTCATCCTGTGGCTCCCTTGGTTAGAAATGCCTTTTCTTCTCTGTGCCTCTCTGCCAAAATCCTGGCAACTCTTTTAGGGCCAGGTCAGGTTAAACATCCTCTGTGAAGTGTTCGACTACTGAAGTCTTACTGAAGCTATTCATATCCCTGACAGTCTATCCTATACTACCTAGTACCTAGAAGTAATGTAATTCTAATTCTTTATTACATTTTTGTTCCCAAAGATTATAATATTGTAGCAAATATAGGTTCTACAGGAATGGGAGTACTTTAGAGAAATGTGCACCTATGATTTTTATGTCTGGACTCTTATCTGTCCTTTATGAACTCATCTCTTCTTGATTTGCTGCTACTTGGAGAAACCAACAACACATCTGCTTTTTGCTAACTCATTTCCAGCTTGGGGCCTCTGTAGGTCTTTAGCTTTCAAGACGTCTGGTCTCCTCCCCTTATCAGCATACTTTGGCTTACTTCTACATCAACCTTTTGACTTGGGAGTAAATCTAAATCAATACTAAGATTGGCTCTTTATGGCTTTTTTTACTGGCGTCTCTGGAAATAGAAATTATGACATCATCTAAGCCAGTGAGTCCCAGACATAGAGCTTCAGAATATCCAGGACAGAGACTAGGAAGTGGAATGCCTAAGAAGCATCCCAGGTGATTCTTACAATTAGATGCATTGAAGAAACACTGACCTACGCTACTGTATAATACCTACAAGTTTGTCTGATGAGATATTAGGCATGCAGAAATTAAGCACTCCTCCTTATCAATTTTGTTTTTTTCAGTTATTAATATAAGCATTTTCTTCTGTTTGGACCACTAACACAGAAACTAGCTGCATGACCTTCCATAAGTCGCTCAAATCCTCTGAGCTTCAACTTCCTTTTTTATAAGAAGTTGAACCAGATTAGCAATTCTCTTTCATGGATGTACACTTGAATCTCTTCTGGAGCTTTCAGAACATACCAACTCCAGGGACTCTAATTTAATTGATCTAGGTAATTCTGTGGTGTAACTGAGGTTACATAAAGTGAACCAGGTAGTTTTGAAGATGCTGTCCAGCTCTGACATAACTCTTTGATTTATTGTTGTTAAGTGCCAAGTCAGTTCCAACTCATAGTGACCTTACACACTACAGAATGAAATACTGCCCAGTCATTCATCATTCTCACAAGCATTGTAATGCACCAGCCCATTGCTGACAGCCACTGTGTTAATCCAGCTCTTTGAGGGTCTTCCTTTGATGACCCTTCACTTTACCAAGTATGATGTCCTTCTCCAGAGATTGGCACCTTCTGATAATATGTTCAAGATATATGAGACAAAGTCTCACTACCTTTGCTTCTATGGGACATACTGGAAGTACCACTTTCAAGACATATTTGTTCATTCTTCCGGCATTCATGGTATAGTCAATATTCTTCACTAACACCATAATTCAAAAACATCAATTCTTCTTAAGTCTTCCTTATTCATTGTTCAGCTTTCAAATGCACACAAAACACCTGAAAATACCATGATCTGAGTCATGAGTACCTTAGTACTTGAAGTGTCATCTTTGCTTTTTAATATTTTTAAGAGGTCTTTTGCAGTCGATCTATCCAATGTACCATGTCCTTTGATTTCTTGACTGCTGCTTCCATGGGCCTTGATTGCAGATTCAAGAGAAATGAAATCCTTGACAACTTCAATCTTTTCTCCATTCATCATGATGTTGCTTACTGGTCCAGTTGTGAGGATTTTTTCTCTTATTATCAAATGTAATCCATACTGAAGGCAGTGGTCTTTGATCTTTATCAGTATGTGCTTTAAGCTCCCTCACTTTCAATAAGCAAGGTGTGTTATCTGTATGTTGCAGGTTGTTAATGTGTCTACCTCCAATCCTGATGCCGCTTTCTTCTTCATGTAGTCCAGCTTCTCAGATTATTTGCTCATCATACGGACTGAATTTAAGTATTGTGATAGAATACTATCCTGATGCATACTGTTCTTCGTTTTAAACCATGCAGTATCCCCTCGTTCTGTTCGGATGAGCCCCTCTTGACCTATGTATAAATTCCTCAGGAGCACAGTTAAGTGTTCTAGCATTCCCATTCTTCACAATGTTATCTAATAATTTGTTACAATCCACACAATCAAATACCCTTGACAAGTCAGTAAAACACAGGCAAGCATTGTTCTGGTCTTTTCTGCTTTGAGTCAAGATCTGCTATCAACAATGTTATCCCTTGTCATAGATCATCATCAGAATCTGGCTTGAATTTCTGACAGTTCCTTGTCAGTGTACTGCTGCAACTGTTTCTGAACGACCTTTAGCAAAATTTTACTTGCAAGTGGCATTAATGATACTGGTTGATAATTTCCCCGTTCTGTTGGATAATCTTTCTTTGAAATAGGTACAAACACAGATCTCTTCCAGTCAGTTGGCCAGGTAGCTGTCTTCCAAATTCCCCTTCCCTGGCATAAACAAGTGAGCATTTCCATGCTTCAACTGTTCATGGCAACATCTCAATTAGTATTCCATCAATTCCTGGAGCCCTGTCTTTTGCCAGTGCCTTCAGAGCAACCTGAACATCTTACCACAGGTACTTGATCAGACCCTGTTAGTTCCTGGAACAGTTGTACACTGATTGATTCTTCTTTGTACAGTGACTCTCTGCATTCTATCTTCTTTTGATGCTTCCTGAATCATTTAATATTTTCTCTATAGAATCCTTTAATATTCTAAATGGAAGCTTACATCTTTTCTTCAGTTCTTTTGACTTGAAAAATTCTGAGCATGTTCTTCCCCTTTTGGGGAGGTGGAGAGCACAGTCATTGAGAGCTCAGGATGTGAACCAAAAGATTGGCAGTTGGAATCCACCACCTGCTCCTTGGCAACACTATGGGGCAGTTCTACTCTGTCCTATAGGGCATTATGAACAGAACTGACTCAACAGTAATAGGTTTATTAACTCTACCATTTTGAAAAATTGTTTTGTCAACTGTAGATGCTTATTTCATGCCATATGTAAAAACATATACTGTCTTTTTTGTTTTACTTTTTTAAAAATATTTTTGTTAGACATTTAATGGTCATATAGGAAAGAATTTTGGCAATTCTAAAACATTCTTTTGAGTTATTATTACAATGCAAAACCATTCAGGGGTGTAACAAAGTCTTTTAAAATTGGCAAGATTGACGACATGTGAATAGCAACAACCCCGCTGCAAATTAGAGATAAGTGTACACATATCCATTCCTTCATTGTTTCAACTAATATTTATTGCTGAGTGTCAACTATATTTTGCCCCCTGTGTTAGCTCCTGGGCATACAGCAATACATGAGGAACATGATCCAGATCCCTGTGGAAGATAAACATTGAGTCAATTATTATGAATAAGATAAGGATCAGAAAAGAATACAGAAAGCCACAAGAACACATAAAAGGCAGGCTTAACCTTACTCTGTTCAGGAAAGGCTTGTGAGAGGGGGTGACATTAGAGTGAAACCTGATAAGTAAACTGGAATTAGAAGTGTGGTTGGGGGAAGGGTAAAATAATAGCATGTTAGAAAACAGAAAAGAGTCTGCAGTGCATGGGGATCAAACAGCCAAAGAAGCTGGATCTTGTCAGAGAAGAAAGAGTAGCACAGCAGAAGAAAAAACCATTTAGGCCCAAGGAAAAGAATTTAGAATTTATTGTAAGAGCATTAGGGAATCCTTAAATACAGTAAGTCAGAGGCATTGCTTAAAGTCAAGAGAGATGTGCATCAGGGTTGTATTCTTTCACCACACCCTTTCTATCTGTATGCTGAGCAAATAATCCAAGGAGCTGGATTACACAAAGAGGAATGAGGCGTCAGCATTGAAGGATGACTCACTCATAATGTGTGTTACACAGACAGTACCACCTTACTCGCTGGAAGGGAAGAAGATTTGAAATACTTACTGATGAAGATCAAGGAACACAGCCTTCAGTATGGATTGCACCTCAACATCAAGAAAACAAAAGCTTTTTTTCTGCCTGGAACTATGGAGGGTGCTGAAGAGAAGAAGGTTCCTGCTGTGCCAGAAACCCTTAAGAAAAATTGAAGGAATTTTCCAGAACTAAAGATCAAGCACCTGAGAATGAAGTTTGCCCAAAGCATGCTACCAAAGGCAAGGAGGAAGCTTATCTACGAAAAAGCTAAGCACTATCACAAGGAGCATAGGGAGATGTACAGAACTGAGATTCAGGTGGTGAAGATGGCAAGAAAAGCTGGCAACTTCTATGTACCTGCAGAACCCAAGCTGGCATTCGTCAGAATTAGAGGTGTCTATGGTGTGAGCCCAAAAGTTCAAAAGGTGTTGCAGCTTCTTCACGTTTGCCAGATCTTCAATGGCAGCTTTGTTAAGCTCAATAAGGCTTCAGTTAACACGCTGAGAATTGTGGAACCCTGTATTGCATGGGGTACCCAAACCTGAAGTCAGTGAATGAGCTGATCTATAAGCACGGTTATGGCAAAATCAGTAAGAAGCAAACTGCCCTGGCAGAGAACACTTTGATCACACGATCTCTTGGAAAATACGGTGTCATCTGCATGGAGGACCTTATTCATAAGATCTATACTGTTGGGAAATGCTTCAAAGAAGCAAACAACTTTCTGTGGCCCTTTACATTATCTTCTCCACCATGTGGAATGAAGAAAAAGACCACTCATTATGTAGAAGGTGGAGATGCTGGCAACAGGGAAGACCAGATCAACAAGCTTATTAGAAGAATGAACTAAGGTGTCTACCACGATTACTTTTGTAATCTTGTCTGTTAATAAAACCATAACTGCTTTGAAATAAAAAAAAAAGGAAAAACAAAAATCCTCACAACTAGACCAATAAGCAACATCATCATAAATGGAGAAAAGATTGAGGTTGTCAGGGACTTCATTTCACTTGGGTCCACAATCAACACCCATGGAAACAGTAGTTAAGAAATCAAAAGATGCCTTGCACTGTATTGAAAAGTAAAGATGAAACCTTGAAGACTAAGGTGCACCTGACCCAAGCCATGGTAGTTTCAATCGCATCAAATGCATGCAAAAGATGGACAACAAACAAAGAAGACAGAAGAACTCCTGCCTTTGAATTGTGGTGCTGGAGAATGCTAAATGCTAAATGCAAAAGAACAAACAGATCTGTTCCGGAAGAAGTCCAACCACAGTGCTCCTTGGAAGCAAAGATAGCAAGACTGTGTGTTATATACTTCAGACATGTGTCTGCAACGATGGGCTTAAGTATAAAAAGGACTGTGGACGTAGCAAAGACCAGGCAGTGTTTCATTCTGTTGTTCACAGTAGTTGCTATGACTTGGAACCAACTCGATAGCACCTAACAACAACAACAACAGAGGCTAAAATGACTTGATTTACATAATTAAACATCTTCACAGTTCTTGGAGTACACAGACGCTTCAGTGAGTATAGGTAAAACAGGCTGTTCCAGTTATCAGTGAAGATACAATGAACTAAGAGGAAAGAGTAGAAATGGAAAAAGTGAACAGATTCAAGAGATCCATCCGAGGCAACTGAGAAGGGTTTGGGGATTGGCAGGCTGTGGGTATCACAGGAACATAACGAGTGCAAGTTTCAGACTGGAGTAACTGGGTAGATGACCATGTCATTTACTGAGATAAAGAATCCTGGAGGAGGAACAGATTCAGTGGGAAAGATAACAGTTTCAGTGAGGGTCATAGTGAGTGGGAAATGCCTGTGAACCAACCAAGTGGAGGTCTTGAGTATTAATGGGTCTGGAACTCAAAATCCAGGCCCACAAAGAAATTACAAATTGAAAGTTGTCAGTACATGGATGTTAACTGAGGTCAAAGGGTGCAGCTATAAAGATGAGGGGCTCAAGGCCCACTACCTTCAAATGGCTCACTGTCCAGCAAATGTACCATGTCCGACCAAGGCCTGAATTTTACTTCAGCTGCCAAGAAAACAACACTGAAAACTCCTTTTATCAGTCTTACAAGGTATCTCTCTTCCCTGTTCTCCTCTCTCAAAGTTTACTTACAGATTAAACCAAAAACTAGAAATACACCAGAAAGTAGACTAGCCACCACTTTGCTATAACAAAGAGGGCCTCAGCAGAGATTACTTCTTAAGCTACTTAAGTAAACCTTGAAGATAAAATTTACAAGTTGAAAGATATTTATGCATGCATCACACATTTTAAAGTATTACTGAACAAGAAAATCCTGGGTGCAATCTGCAGATTTTGTGCTTGGTCATCCACATGATGATGTGAACTTTCTTGTTCGCAGTGCTATGGCCAAGGTCTGTTAGGCTTGTGCCACATGTAAATAAGTCCACAGTCTAGCGCTTCTTGGGACATGATCTGTTTTTAAAATGTACTTTGTAATTTAAAAGAGCACTATGCCCAACATCTAAGGCTTCTGTTTGAAAGTTCACTTGATACTATAAGTAATTACCAATAAACCTAATGGAGATTGGCATTTTTGAGATCTGACTCTTCTCCAATTATTCTTTTCCCTTCCTCCATCTCTTCTCTCCTCCTTCCTCTCCCTCTTGTCTGCCTTTTATCTCCTCTTTCTTTCTTCTTTCACAACTGGTTTCCACTCTGACACTTTTATGGAATGCAACAAAGCATACGTAATATAATCTACACACCGCATATACACAGTGATGTTAACGACTTCTCTAAGCAAGACACGTCCACAAAACCACAACATTCACATCAGAACTGCAATTACCCAACTTGCCCATTTCACATACTGAGAAAGAGAAGTCCGTGCAAGTTTATTTGGCCATCATGTTACGCCTCACACAATAATGGCTGAGACTTGTATTTTTTCATTAAGTCAGCAATTCTAGAATTGCCCTGACCAATGCAGCAGACATTAGGCACATGTTGTAACTAAGTCTTTGAAATGCAGAAAGTCAGAATTTAGCGATAGGCTGTGAGTGCAAAATACATAGTGGATTCTGAATACTATAAAAAAAAATGCCAAATATCTCATTACTAATTTTTATATTGATGGCAAGTTGAAATAGTGCTTTCTACATATTATGTTAAATATATTACCAAAATCAATCTCATTTTTCTGTTTTTAGTTTTTACCTGTGCCATAATTTTTTTTATCATATATGTGGCTCATGTTTGTGGCCTGAATAACACTGCTAATGAACAGAACTTTTTTGTTAACTAACTTTTCTAAACCCTTGTAATTTAAGTTCCTAAGCTTATCCAGTGTGGATAACCTAAACCTCCAGCCACTGAGTCAATTCTGACTTCTAATGACCCTACAGTACAGAGTAGAACTGCCCCGAAGAGTTTCCAAGGAGCACCTGGTAGATTCAAACTGACTGATGACCTTTTGGTTCGCAGCTATAGCACTTAACCACTATGCAACCAGGGTTTCCATCAAGCATTGTTAAGGAAATTCACTAACAATACAAAGAAAGGAGATCATGGGTCCCAAAGGCCCCACACTGAGAATTATCTGGTAATAGCTAATCAAGGCCAGAAAATTTAGGGATTTTTCCTAAATCACATAGCTTATCACTACAGAGACCATACCAGAAGCCAGCTCTATTTGCTTACTGACCTTCTATCATAAGACAATTCAATGAACAAAATCCTGAAGTGATTTTCCAGTGGCTACAAAACCGCTATCAGTTGAATTCAACAACCATTTGAATTCCTAGCAGGTTTCAGGCATTGTGCTAGGCAGTAGTGATTGGAGGGCTTAAGTGTTATGACTTGAATGTCTTCGGAATTCCCCGGAGTTCTAAATGAAACACAAAATTGTTTTTATCACACTTTTCTCATACTGATAAATATGACTGTATCATTACATTTTCTTTATTTTTAAATTTACATTTCTAAACTGAATATTTTGATCAATGTAAAAAGTATGCAATTAAAAACCACCTAACATGTAACTGTATGTTAACTTTAAAAAATACTTTTAATTTTGACTTTTAAAAATTTACATAAAAGCCATTATCAAAAAATGTTCCCAAAATAGTGTATCTTTTGAATATAAAAAAGTTTATAGTCTTTCCTTAAAAGGCCAGGTTTTCCCATTTATTGATATCATTTTATGGTCATATGGCTGGTGATATCACAAAAAGAAAAAGAATGTATATGCCTCCTGATAGAAGAACACTACACCACTTCAGAAGCATGGCTGGCAACCAAAAACAAACCCGAATCTGAACAAGCACCGAGATTTAACTTGGAAGACATATACAGAACACTGTTAAATAATTCCACAGGAAATTCTATAGGACAAATAACTGATTTCTTCAATAAACAGTGAGGAGAGAGGAGAGGGAGGGGAAACACATATTTAAAGAATTGAGACATTAAATCAACTATAATGTATGGACTTTACATAGATCTAATTTGAACAAACTATAAAAAGGGGGGAAAAGAGCATTTATGAGATAATCAGGGAAATATGAAACACTATTTGGATATTTGATAGTATTAAAGAATACTGGTATTTCTTTGGAAAATCTGGTGCTTTGTGGTTTAGACATAGAGGGGTACTTTGTCATACAACATACTCACGACAGAACAAAGATTAGAATCCTAGAACTCTTATTATTCATTGTTCCGCAGGAAATAAAGAGTACAATCTT
This sequence comes from Heterohyrax brucei, assembly GCA_028571685.1. Lineage (NCBI taxonomy): Eukaryota > Metazoa > Chordata > Mammalia > Hyracoidea > Procaviidae > Heterohyrax > Heterohyrax brucei. Next base: position 97,569,606 of record CM053146.1, read on the forward strand.
AAAAGAGTCACAGAGGCGCAGACAGTCAGATATTGCCCAAATGGACGTTATATAGCACATGACTGTTTCGGAAGAAAGCATAAAAGGCAAGAGAGGCAAGGAAGAAAAAAGAAACACAGACAGGACGTAGGGTTACAGCTCTAAAGAGCTGTAAGACAGGTTAACAGTGTAATGCTGAAGACAGCAAGAGACCCAGAAAGGGCCCTGCAGCAGAGCTGGTAGGCAGTGATAGTGGAAACCTGCCGCAGCGTGCAGCTAGGGAAGCTGAACAAAGTTGCCACACCAGCTGTGAGCTGGGTCAGCTGGCTGTGGAGTGGCTGACAACGGGGTGGTAGAAAGCAGAGAGGCGTCTCATGAGAGGACTGACAGGAGACCTGCACAGCTGAGAAGGGGGAACGCTCATCCAAGAAGCCTGTCCTGACAGGCTGAGAAGGGGCCTGCGCTGCTGAGAGGGAGTGTGTGTGGCAGAGAGAAGGGCCTGCTTGATGCACGTGCAGCTGAGAGAGCTGTTGTGCGCTGAAGAAGGGAGGAATGTGCTCTCCACTTCGGGAGGGCATTCCAGACTTTGCTTACACACTTCCTGATGCCGAAGCCCAGTTGTAGCTTGTTGATCTGATTGTCAGTCACACCCAGATACTTCCTTAATAAACCACTCAACTCTAAGTATAGTCTGTGCGTTCTGTGTGGCCGTCACAACAAATTATTGAACCCAGCAGAGATGTAGAATGCTATGGAAGGACAGCTGTTGTCAGAACTGGTAAAAAGGCTGGAGAGTGGAGGTATGTCTGACTCCTGCTCATCGGCTTTGGCGTGATCTTCATTCTCATCCCTAATAAATTTACATACATTCTGAAGCTACTACTTCCAAATTACAGAAACTCTACCTAGCATTACTTTACTTTGACTCTAAAACCACAACTGGTTTAAATACTAGTACCAGGGATAAAATTTCTAGTCCTTTCCAAATTCTAACTGCCCACATACCACCTCACCTCCTTCTTCTTCTCATACTCCCTCACATACATTTCTTATTCTGCAAGAGCCATCCTATGCCATGTTTTTTCAAGAAGCCTCAATCACACATACTCAGCCACAGGCACAACCACAACTATTTAACGATGACATTCAACAAAAACTGAACATGGCTTTGGTCACCCAAGAAACCCTAGTGGCACAGTGGTTAAGTGCCACTGCTGCTAGCTAAAAGGTCAGCAGTTAAAATCTACCAGGCACTCCTTAGTGCATGGGCAGTTCTATTCTGCCCTGTAGGGTCACTCTGAGTCACAGTCAATTTGACAGCAATAAGTTTGGTTTGGTTTTTGGTGACCCAGAATTTAAACTCAGCGTGGAATGCCCCAATTCCACTACATAATCAATGAGAATTAGAGACACACATCCATGTAATGTTTTGTTATATTTTACAAGATATCAGTCAACGGACAGAGCATAGCAATGCTTTTAAAACCAAACAACCTAAAAGTAAACACAGGTGACCTGAACTAACTTGCTTGCTTATGCTGTGATAATAAATTTACAAATAGCATTTTCCTGGTTAGTTGTTTCAAAAACACACACACAAAAAAAACAGTTTTTATAATCCCAAGGTAAATTATAGGCATATATAGATTTTAATTAAGTTTTTCAAAATTTTAGGACTGCCAACAATGTAAAGTGACATGAATACTCCAGCTATGAAGATTTCTGAATTATGAGGACATTATATAAAGAAAAACATTATGTGAGTATGTAAATAAGTATCACTAATACATGATATACATATCATTTTCCTTGTTTATTCAGGTGACTATATTTCCATATTTTTTAAAGTACCTTACTGCAAATTTGGTAATAATAAATGCCCAATCATTATTTATAACTTGATATTAAACATCTCCTTTCATTTGATTGACTCAGTTATGCACTGTGATGCTAACTCACAGAGATGACTATGCTTAATTTTGCTTTTTCAAAAGCAGATCATCATTGCTGAACATGTCTTTACTCTTCGCAAATGTCAGTGGACTGTGGTAATCACACCGAAGTCCTAGAAGAAACTAAGCAATTTTGTTCAAACATTTTTACAGCTATAAGACATGTAAAGATACACCAGACACTGACAGCATCTTTCCACAGGTGTTATTCACAAGCCACACTGACCACTAAATTGTATGGTCAAATTACCAGTAACAAAGTCTTCAATTTAGCTGGCACAGAGCAGATCCCAGGACAAGCTGTGGTGCGTGAAGCACTTAGGGTGCAAAACTGAATGAGGCATTCAACTTTCAGAACACTAATCACCGCACTGCACAAGTGGTGTTTCTCATAGGAGCTAGGGCTACATGATTTCCTCTAGTAGGAAGGCTTTGCTCACCCTTCACCCAGTACCTGAACCCAGTATTTCCTCTTAAGGGACCGAGACCAGCTCAACCTGCTCCATCACCAAGGCTAAATCCCTGCCTCCTCTCCCCAGTGTCTGGAGATAAGGACCCAGTGGCTCTCCTCTAGAATCCTAGTGTCACCAGTGGTTAAGTATTTGGCTGTTAACCAAAAGGCTGACAGTTCAAACCCCTAGCCACTCTGTGGGAGAAAGATGTGGCAGCCCACTTCTATAAACATTTACACACTTGGAAACTCTACGGGAATGGTGCAGTGGTTAAGAGCTGGCTGCCAACCACAAGGTCACTGAAAGAAGGATATGCATATGCGTGTATATATCCATATGTGTGTGTGTGTCTGTGTGTGTGTGTGTGTGTATTGAAGTAGAATGTAAAGTGGAGTCTTGTCATAAACATAAGTTAAAACTGGCTAAACTATGAATTGGCTAAACTATTAAAAAACAGAATGGCTGTGCTCCAGCTAAGTAAGATGCGAGAAAATACAAAGTCACGGTGAAGATGTAAAAGTGAGAACATACAAAGTCATGGTGAAGAAGTCAAAGTGACAAAAACTGCCAGATAGACATAGCCACAGATGGTCAGTGCAAGATGAAGATCATAACCAATCTTACAGAAGCCAACAACCTGAGGTACCAGAAGACTCATGAACTGGACAGCAGCAACCAGAACCAAGTAAAAAACTTGTATAAAAATCCACCACTCTGGACTTGGGGTGCACAGCCTCCTCCTCAGAGCCTGTGTCCACCGGTCTGCTGTGTTGTGACCTGATCCTGACATGTCATCCACTTCATCCCTGAAGGCCTGGTTTGAGTGACTGTGTTGGTACTCGAGCCTCCCGTGGTGTTCCCGTCAGCTCCAGCTCTGAGACATCCTATCATCATAAAACTCTACTTGGGACGATCCTGACGCCAGAATGGTGAAAGCACAGCCAAGCCTTAAATTCCTTAGAGTGAAATCTGCTTCTAGGGAAGTGTGTGGACATACTAACATTATGACTCAACCGCTGTAGTCCCTGTTGGACCCAGGTAGAACTCTACACGGGTCTCAACTAATGTAAATACGAGTTCCTAACTAATGTGAACGTAACTAAGAGTTCTTAAATAATATAGGTAAGAAGAACTTTGTGTCCTGGTGCTAGCACCTCCCCACCCCCCTTCCCACCTATTCCCCACTCCCCGCTTAATTGTGAGTGTGTGGTCTGATTAAATAAAACATATTATTGACCCCAAGCCTTGTTAGTTATTTTCCTCCTGCGACCCCGAACACTTTCTGGATGCTCATGACAGTCAGCCATTAGAATCTACCAGCCACAACTTGGAAACCCTGTGGGACAGCTCTCCTCTGTCCTACTGAGTCACTACGTGACAGAACTGACATGATGGTCAAGTGTTAGTCCTCACAGTACTAGACCTTGATGGTAAACATCACTCCAGTATCTCAGGCCACATCATTTCCTGACAGAATTCCTGAAGGAAATGACCCACTTAGATTGCAACATCATCTCTCCCTTGATTTCATCTCATTGTTTGTTCCTAGTGCCCACTTGACACAATTGATGGCATTGTCTGCTTGTTGAGACTACCCTTTCGTCTGCTAGTCTTTCTTAAATGGGTCTGTGGCTCAGTCTGTTTCCCTTCAAATGGCTTCTATTCCTACGCTTCAGAGTTAACAGAACCATCCAACCATCATAACAACCGAAAGTGCCTCAGTATTCCTTCCAAAGCATCAGCAGGGCAGAGCACCATCTCAGCTGAGAATCACAAGAAGGCAAAAAAGGACCTACCCTGCATATGGAAACCCTGGTGGCACAGTGCTTATGTGCTATGGCTCCTAACCAAAGGTCAGCAGTTTGAATCTGGCAGATGCTCCTTACAACTCTATGGAGCAGTTCTACTCTGTCCCTTAGGGTCACTATGAATCGGAATTGACTTGAAGGCAACGAATTTTTAAGTCAAATCAGCTTGATGGCAGTGGGTTTGAGTTTTCTTTTCAATTAGAAATGGGCCAGGTATTTCAGAGTCTTGTTTTTTCCATTCTGTTGGTTCATAAACTTTGTTTGTGTCAAAACCATCTGGGACAAACGTCTGACTTCTTTATTTAACACACCCTTACACAGTGCTGACTCTGTGCCTGAATTGTTATTTCTTTATTATGATTGAATGAAAATGTATATTCCCGTATAAATTTACATTCTCACCTATATGCAGCTCCCACTGCTCTCTCACCCTGCCCGGTGACAGCACACTCTTCCTCTCCTCTCCATACATGTCTTACTCTTCCAACAATCTCCTATCCCCTCCTCTCCACCCACTCCCCCGCCTCCAGTAAGAGGGCGGGCAGCAGGACGACATCCTATAGATGCATAGAACCATTAGGTGCACACATGATATGGTCACTCTGTGTCACCAAGGCCAAGCCATTCCTGTCTGAAGAGTTGACCTCCATTATGATTTATGGGCAGGGGAAGCATCAGGGCCAGGGGCCATGCTCCCAGGGGAACTCCAAGGCCCATGGACCATCAATTGTGGTCTTTTAGTAGAGATCTCAAGGTGCACCCCATTTTATTCTTGTGTTGCCAGTGAGACTCAATTTTGTGAGCTCCATCATGTGTGTCTGAAATTATTATAAACCACATAAAGTAACTCATTTAATTCACATAGTAACCCTTTGAAATAGGCTCCGATTCTACAGAGCAGGAAACTGGGGCTTGAGAGGTTAATTTACCTACAATGACTTGCAGAAGCAAAGATTCAAATACAGGCATTTGAGTGTGAGGTATACGGTAAGCACTAGTCTATGCAGTAGACATCCAGATCCCACCACCAAATATTTGATTCCATAAATATAGAAAAATGATGGGAATCTGTATGCATTTGAATTCAGACTTAAAAGTGGTTTTATATAATGAGAAGGGCACCCAGCCAGCGGCATCACTACAGTTAGTGATATCCCCACCCACGCTAATTATACTGCAGCACACGATGAAAGCACGTGATTAGAAGCATGACTGTAACTGGGTAATAATGACAGCCCTGACTGGAGCACATCAGGAGGTTCAGAAAGTAAATTACCAGAGTTTTAGTCTTACAGGTATGCTAACGCACAGTGCTGAGCCTAAGAAAAAACATTTTGTTGCTCCAACTACAGAAATATTTTTATAAAACACACCAAATTTCTATAGAAATACTGCACAAAAAATTTATAGACAGCTATTTTGTTGTCATACCCTCTGACAGTGTCATCTGGTGCAGTGCACACCCCTCACACCCCCTTAGTGACGCCACTGCACCCACTTACTGACCAGTGTTTGGGAATCACAGCACTGGACCACATCTCATTTGGGTGATGTGGCTTGTGTGGCTAAAGGGGAAATCTCTTTGTTGGAGTATAACGAAAAAGCAAGGAAGAATGGGGGATTTTCAGAAACTTGGAAAGCAGGCTAATACACATCACTTGAAATATATTGAGAATGTAGCATCAGAGAAGGAGTATCAACATCACTTAAATAACCGAAATTATCCTATTAAGAAAGACGCATGACAGCAATGGACTGAAGTATGCATGACAATAGAGCAGCCTACCTAGTCACGTGATAGGCGACAGATGGGCATGTACTGACCAGTCCTTTACTAAACAAAAATTGGTAGACCAGACTGATTTGTTCAAAAATTCACCTTAATTACATTAACTTGGATTTTTAAATGTTTCTTGACTTACTGATCTTTATAACAAGGACATACTTCTTAAAAGTCCAGCACAAAGTATTAGAAATTCAGGGGTTTTTTTCCCCCTGTGAATTCTTGGATTACAAATGTTTATGTAGCTCTATAAATCAGTTAGAACTGAGTTCCCTAATTTAAGAGTCATTAAAATTATTCATACCCTTTAGAAGTAGTAGAACATTTTACATTTACACAGTCAGATATAAAGGCTTTTCTAAATCACAGACACACAGCTTACAGCTTCAGTTTTGCACTCTTAATACCGTGTGGAAAATAAAAACAGAAACACAAAAGCTAATGTCATGGACTAAACTGTGTCCCCCCTAAAATGTGTGTGGCCATTTTGCTGGGCCAGGATTCCCAACAATTTCACTGTCCTCCACTTTGTGATCTTCCTATGCTGTATGCTAAAGAGGATTATGTGGGACAGTAAACCCCTTCCTAAGGTTACCTCCCTGCTCCACTGCAAAGGGAGTTTTCCTGCAGAGTAGCTTGCACCCCTTTACCCTTTTATCTTACAAGAGATAAAAGGAAAGAGAAGCAAACAGAAATTTGGGAACCTCATACTATCAAGAAAGCAGCACCTGGAGAACAGCCTCCTTCAGACCTGAGGTTCCTGCGCCAAGATGCTCTCTAACCAAAGACTGATGTTGCGCAAGGACCTTCCTCCAGAGTCCACAGAGGGAAACCCTTCCCCTGGAGCCAACATTCTGAATGCACACTGGTAACCTACTGGACTAGGTAAGAATCAACTGTTCTTTGCTAAAGCCATCCACTTGTGGTGCTTGTTAGAGCTGCACTAGAGACTGGGACAGCTAACCAACCACCATAACTGCTCTACTTCCTAAGCACAGAATGGTTAATTAATCTGAGCTCACAAGGAGAAGACAACAAATAATAACCTGTGATCTCTCTTCCAATGAAAATCTATCTCTACCATCTCACAGATATCACTAAATGTTCATATCATAAAAGGAAACTGCCAATCATTAGTGCCACCAGTGTTGAATGACATCAGCCAGGCACAAAAAAGAAACATACACACGCACACAAATTTAAATCAGTAGAATGAAAAAAAATTAAGAGACTTAAGCCCATAACCAGTTTGCACTGACTTTAAAATCTAATAAAAGACACGCCTGGGCTTAACTCATGGGGTACTTAAATCATGCGGTGCACTTTTTCAGTAATACAAGTTAAATGGCTCCACGGGCCATTCCACTCGGGAATCTCTACAGAATCTCAAGTTTCTAACGTTAAAGCATAATTATCTAAAGTGTAACATCATGTCACTCATGAAAAATAAACACAGCTCAACGTTCTATTCATTAATTAATGAGGGAGTTAGGGACACATTAAAACCAAAGATCATTTGAGAGGCAGGTGATACATAACTATGTTAGACTACAACTGCAGAGTTAGATACAAAACTGATTAATATTTAACTAAACAATAAATCATAACCTGTAAAGTCATCTGGTCCAACAGATACTTGACAAAATTCAACGAGTTAACCTCTGCCGCTAAAGAATTGTACAACACTGTCAATAATAGAAAGACAAGAATAGCACTGAAAGAACACTCAATAATCTCTTTTGCCTATTTCCAAGTTTCTGATAATTTTTCTCAAGGAGTGAAATATTACAAATATTGCACGGGGCATAGATATGATTATCGCTCTTTCTGAAAATCAAATTTAACTGAGCATCCTGTATTTTATCTGGTAACTCTGCTAACGAGTTAACAAGACTTGGCCAAGTTTTTACAGTTACACTGCCAACCTATAGCTCTTAAATCTGTGGCTCGGCTCGCTATCCCCGCCTAGATAACATTTAGAGGTATCTTTACTGCGCTGCTATTCTTCATATTGACCACTGGGTGGGGTGACGCTTATAACTCGCGGTAAACCCACTGCTACAAGGTCAATCCCAACTCTTTGCGACTCTATAGCGCACACCAGAACTGCAGCAGTCCGCTGGAAGCGAATGGGTAGAGACACCACAAGACCGGTTTCCGCTATCCTTCTGCTGGATAAATTTCAGGAAGCTCTCCGATTTCACAACCAGTAGCTGTTGAAGCATGCCCAAACCGGTAGAGCGCATCGCCGGAACTACGACCAGCTCAGGCCGGACACGGACTGCGCAGGCGTTCAAGGCAGCTCTCAGACGCTATCAGTGGAACTCAAGGGAAACGGAAAGGGCGGGGTGGAGTTGCTGAGGGCGCGCACGCGCAGAAAGTTGTAGCTGGAGGCCGGTGGGACACGTGCTGTGCCGTGTTTTCGGCGCTTTTTGCGTTCCATGGAGATGCCCAGCACCCGGGCTCACCCAGAGGACAGCGCTGGGCTGGCACCTTCCGACAACTCGACCCCTCACAAAGAGGATCTTAGCAATAAGGCGAGTGTGGAACTCCGCGGCGGGAAGGCCTAGGGGCTCCGAATGGGGCGCCACTGCCTCGGAGATGGCCCTCCGTGGCCTCTTGGCGCCCCGAGCAGTTGGCCACCCACGGTCCCCGGTATCTGTTTCGTCGAAGGCAGTGCCTGGCTTTGCCAGACCTTTGCGTTGTCCAGCTGCTCTGCTCTTTTTATTCGTAGCGTCTGCTACAATGGTCTTAAGCATAAAAGCGATTGTGGGGATGTTACAGGACCGGGCCGTGTTTCTTTTCTGTTCATAGGCTTGCTATGAGCTGAAACCGACGGCTGCTGACAACAGCAATGCAGCTGTGTTAGCACTTTGCACCTACTCCCCTTTAAACAGTTGCAGTAAGGGAGATATTTGAATTTGGTCCGGGGTTAGACTTCGGTAGCAGTGGGACAGAGGTTTTGTTAACATGTTCAGGTTTTAAAACTTTTAGAAAGATCATCCTCCTCCCTCCCCCCGTCCATCTGTTCCATTGCCTGTATTCTCCGTCTCAGTAAACCTCATCACTGTCCATCCAGTTTTCGCTTTATAACTTGGGAGCCATCCTTGATGTCCATCACTAAGTCTCATCACTTCTACTTCCAAAACCCAGTTCACATGTGATCCTTATCACCACTTGCCCTCTTATCACCCCAGATTAAAGCCAAGTGCCGTCGAGTCTATCACCCCAGATTAGCCACCTTCATATCTTACTGAGACTCTCAAATCCTAATCAATCTCTCCCCACGATCTGTTAAAACAGTTGCCATCAGTGATCTTACAGGACAGAGAACTGCCCCTCAGAGTTCATGCACTGTTAGACCTTTTTCAAATCTGTTCGGCATTTATAGCAGCCAGAACAATAATCCTAAAACATGTATCTGATTGTCACTGTGTTAAAAAAAGGGGGTGGGGATGGGAGCTGATACAAAAGAAATACAAACAGACAAAAGCTCTAAAAATATGGGGAGGGGGCAGTTACAGCTTTTCAGGTACTAAGTGCCTTAGATTGTGCTTGCCTCTGTCCCAAACAGTGACATCTTGGGCAAGTCTCTGTAATTCTCTGTATCATAGATTCCTTGTTTGACGTACATAGAGTGAAATTTATGTCTGTGTTTCTAAAATGAATGGAAAAGTCGTGTTGAAACATAAGCTATTGTTATTACTACTTTCGTCCCAAGGAGGTTGTATGAATTAATCTTGATATGCAGCCCAATCCAGTCAGTGACTAGACCTGTGGCTGTCGGCTAGGAAGACATAAGGATGCACACATGTGGTGGGGGGGGGCGCCGAGCAGAGGCAGGACACACACACACACTACACACAAGGATGCACACATATGGCCGGGGGTGGGTAGCAGGGGCAGGACACACACACACTACACACAGCCTGTTCACGTTGCTATCGTAGCAAGCCCCTTAAATTAGTATATGACATCCTTCAGGTGTGTGAAACAAAAAAAGATTGTGAACTTTTAATTTTAGAGCCATTGGTGAACCTGTGTCAATCAGGTTGTCAAAGTAACTAAGTTATTTAATTAGTTTTCACTTAGCGGAGTGCTCCCTGCTAGTAAAAAGTGAAGCCTGGTTAAGCAGTGCCTGGACTGTGCTGGTCTTTGAAATACAAAAGTGAATAAAGCAATAGTGGGAAGATTTAAGTCTTACTGTCACGTGTGGGGCATTTAGTACTACTTGCTTCAGATGTCTAGCTACAGCATTTAGTATATAAATGATAAAACCAATAGTAGTTGGAAAAAAGTGACCCATCCCTCAATATTAAATAAAAAATAATGAAACAACTCATAAGAATTAACTGAAAGACTGTTAAGACTTTTTGGTGCATATCATGTATTTTTAACAGAAGGTATAAACATTGTACTGTGCCACTTTGTAGTCTGTCTGCTAACACAAGTGTTGGCAAATCTAATCACTGCTTTACACCACCATCCCCACATGTGCCCTGTAAATGAATCTATTCAGACAGCTGGTTTTGAGAATCACCAGAAAATAGTTCTTACTCCATTTCTGATCTTGAAACAGTTAAAGGACCCTCTTTGAGCAGACCCTGAGAACCTCTGACTTAAGAATATTTTTTTCTTTATTACTAGATTAAAGAACAAAAAATTGTCGTAGATGAACTTTCTAACCTGAAGAAAAACAGGGTGAGTTCTTAGAGTAATTGTTTTTATTTTATTAAAAATTAGATGTATGATTTATACAAACAGCATTAAAGTATACAACATTTCAACATCTTTTGCATTAAATTGCAGAAATGAAAAGGTTCCAAGATTATTTTAACATATGTGTTTATCTTTTGGAGATGGTTGTTCCTCATCATATGCTGTTCACATTACTTTTGGACCAAATGATACTAGTGGTACTTGGGTAGTTTGCTGCTGTAATCACTAAGAGAATTTATTTTGTGTTTGAATTTGATGTTTTCATTTGAAATAAATATGTGGAAAAGAGTGGAAACTATTTCTGGAAATGTATATGGGTAATTCTTGAACAGTAACAAATAAGATAAAATCGCTACCCTCCAAAAAATGATAATAACCTGTCTTTCAGATGCTTAACACAATTACTAAATGTATTCATAAGCAAGCAAGCTGCAAGAATTACCAAAAATTACATTTTAAAATTCAGAAGAAGGAAATTATTTTGAACTCTTTAAAGCATTTAAAATAGTATTTTATAACAGCTTAGACACTTCTAACATTGCCTTTTGTGGAATAATAGAAATTAAGACATAGTTGATACAAACTTTTTAGAGGGCACATTGGCTAAATGTACCACAGTCATAAGACTGGGTGACAGTTTGACCCTACAGTACCATTTCTAGAAATTGATACTTCAAAAAGAATCATGTATTTGCACAAAGATTTAGTTACAGGAATGTTCATCACAACATTGATTTTATAATAGTGAAAAGCTGATGATGTCACAGATTTGAGAACTGAACAGGTAAAACTAATACTTTACATCTATACAATGATACTTTAAAAGAATACTTATTAATATAAGAAAAGTGTTCACAGTGCGTTAGTCACTGATAAAAGCAGATTACAAAAGCATATAAAAGCATTACAAAAGCAGAGGCATACTAAGAACCCTATTAGTTAAACACAGTGTTATGGCAAATGCTGAGAAAAAGAAAAGTTTCACCTCGGTGTTAACAGGAGCAATTTCTGGGTAATAGGAAGATGAGTGACTCCTTGTTTTGTTTGTATTTTGTCAAATACTGCTCTAAACATATGTTGTTGAAGTTCAAGCAAAAGTGAAATTAGAGTTCAGAATTTTGGCACTTAGTTGGATCAAATGTTGATATTAGCTTAAATTATGTTTTGCAGAAAGTATATAAGCAACAGCAAAACAGCAACATATTCTTTCTTGCAGACCGAACAGAAATGCTTTCTGAAAGCAAAAGTAAGTTTTTCCAGTATCTTACAGAGGGTTGCTATGAGTTGGACCCAACTCAGCAGTAGCGGGTGGGTTTTACATAGAAATGTCTGGTGGTGTTTAAATTATACTGTCCAGATCTGATTGTTTAAATAATGTATCTCTAAAGAAAGGATGGAGAAGTCTTTAATTAACCTATTAGTAAAATTAATGCAATAGTTTGATTTTCTTCAAGCTAGCTTTCCAAAACTGAGTCTGTAGAGGAAAGACTGGGCAGTCTGCTCCGATAAAGGTTAAACCCTAGAAAATCTTACAGGACGGTTTTGCTGTGTCACATGGGGTTGCCATGAGTCAAAAATCTACTTGAAGGTCCACAGCAACAAATGAAAAATATGTGCGTTAGAGAGCAGTAGTTATCAGCATATGTTTTAGAGTTTCTGTCTAAGTATGAACAGCTGTTGGAGCACTTGCTGTGACTTCAAGTGAATGACTGTGTCTCCAAACTCTTGTGGCAATTAAATAATATGATATATCTGAAGTGTTTGGCCCAGTGGCTGGGCCAAAATGTGCACTCAGTGAGTAAAAACTATTTTTCTAAAACAAACATTCTTTGTTAATAGCTCGTTGTGAATTATTGGCACTAGAACACAGTGCATGTACTCAGATGATTTGCTTTTGTTAGATAATGTATGATGCCTTGTCAGTTATTAGATAAGAGCCTATTTCATATTAATATTTTTTCCTCTCCTGACAGATACGTTAGATGAGCTAAAAAAAGAATACCAGGAAATAGAAAACCTAGAGAAGACCAAAATCAAGAAATAATCAACTTTGTTTCACAAAACAATGTGTGGCATTTGTTGTTGTGTAGCCTTTTCTGTTGAGCATTTCAACAGAAATTTGAAAGAGGATTTACTGTATAATCTTAAACAGCGTGGACCCAGTAGTAGTAAGCAGTTGTTGAAGTCTGATGCTAACTACCAGTGTTTATTTTCGGGACACGTCCTTCACTTGAGAGGTGTTCTGACTCCCCAGCCTGTGACAGATGAAAGTGGCAATGTCTTCCTGTGGAATGGAGAAGTCTTTGATGGAATAAAGGTTGAAGTTGAAGAGAATGATACTCAAATTATGTTTCATTGTCTTTCCTCTTGTAAAACTGAATCTGATATTCTGTCAGTCTTCTCAGAAGTCCAGGGTCCTTGGTCTTTTATATATTATCAAGCATCTAGTCATTATTTATGGTTTGGTAGGGACTTCTTTGGTCGCCGTAGCTTGCTTTGGCAATTTAATGATTCAGGTAAGAATTTCAGCCTCTCTTCTGTTGGCACCCAGACTTCTGGAGTAGCCAATCAGTGGCAAGAAGTTCCGGCATCTGGAATTTTCAGAATTGACCTCAAGTCTACTGCCATTTCCAAATGTGTGGCTTTAAAATTATATCCTTGGAAATATACTTCTTGGGAAAACGTTATCAAAGAATGTGTTACCAGCCTGACTCAGATTTCAGCCAACTTGCCTGAGATTGTATCGGTGGAAGCAAATGAAGCCAAACTGTATCTTGAAGAACCCGTTGTTCCTTTAAATAGGATGTTACCACCACCTTCGTTGGAGACTCATTGTCCTGACACTTCCAGAGTCCCAGCTACCAGAGAGACACTTTGTGTCTGTCTCACTGACAGACACATGAAGGAAGTAGTGCAGCACTTCATTGATGTCCTGAGTATCGCAGTAAAGAGACGTGTCGTGTGTTTACCTCGAGGTGAAAGCTTGACACCAAATGATGTTTTGAGAACTTGTGAGAAGAGAGCAAATGTTGCCATTCTGTTTTCTGGGGGCCTTGATTCCATGGTTATTGCAGTTCTTGCTGACCGTCATATTCCTCTAGATGAGCCCATTGATCTTCTTAACGTGGCTTTCATGAGTAAAGAAAAGACTCTACCAACTGGTTTTGACCAAAAAAGAAGTAAGCGGAAAAATCATTGTGAAATACCTTCTGAAGAACTGTCAAAAAATTTGGCTGCTACAGCTGATGATAATCCTGGTAAACAATTCAATGTGCCAGATCGAATCACAGGAAGAGCAGGACTAAAGGAACTCCAAGCCATAAACCCTTCCCGAATTTGGAATTTTGTTGAAATTAATGTCTCTTTAGAAGAACTGCAAAAATTAAGAAGATCTCGAATATCTCAATTAATTCATCCCTTAGATACAGTTCTGGATGATAGCATTGGCTGTGCAGTCTGGTTTGCTTCTAGAGGAATTGGCTGTATAGTCACCCTGGATGAAGTGAAACCCTATCATAGCAGTGCAAAGGTATGGCACAATATTGCTGCTCCTAGGAGTGTCTGAGATGTAGATTTGATCCTTAAAGCTGTTGCATGTAGGTTAAAGAATATAACATTGAGTTACATATAGACTGTAACACAGTGCATCTGTCTTTTTGAAAATTACGTCAGTCACAAGCCACAGTTGGTAGACAGAACAAAACAAAGTCATTAACATCAGCTTAAAACAAAGAGCAAAGTTACTTGCATCAGGGCAAAACGAAGTTCTTAAAGGTATGAGAAAAGGAGAAGGCAGGCCGAGGAAAGAGAAAATGTTAACCAGTTATTCATAGCTAGTTATGTCAAGCTGTTAGTTGCCTATTTTGAAAAGAAGAAAGTGTCGCGTACTAGGGTCACAATATTGTATAATTCTATGCTTGTTTTTTTGTTTCTATTTTTTTTTAAAATGTTATTTTGGGGGTTATTTTTTTTAAGAGTTTTATTTTATCCTAGTTATTTTCCTTACTGTATAGTAGATAGAATTTTTAAAGTGAATTTCTTTCAACCTTCGTAGGTTGTTCTTAATGGAATTGGTGCTGATGAACAACTTGCAGGTTATTCTCGTCACCGTGTTTGCTTTCGAGCACGTGGATTAGAAGGATTGAATAAGGAAATAGAAATGGAACTAGGTCGAATTTCTTCTAGAAATCTTGGTCGTGATGACAGAGTTATTGGTGATCATGGAAAAGAAGCAAGGTAATTGTGATCATCTGTCTGAGAGTTAGATGTTCTTATAGGACATTTTTGCTTCTCAAACTATTGAAATGAGTAACAAACAGCAATAGCAATGACATGTTAGTCTTAATATTACAAATGTAGACCGTCAGAAGCAAAGCTAAGGAGAGGCCAGGGAAGCAATTGTTTTTCAGGACTCATTGTCCAAGAAATCTCTTAACAATTTTCAAAGGTGATGCAGTGATACGAGTGTTTCTAAGAGTATAATGAAAAAGCATGTGAATGTAAAACTGAGCAAATGAAGTGCAAAGATAAACTGTTTAAAGGGCTTTGGTTTTTGATTAATATTTGGATTGTGTGTACCTTATGTTTCTGATGGTAGAAAACAATTTTTTGAGTACAGCTTTTTAAAGCTTAAGGAAAATGTGTTTATCATTTATAAGGAGCAGAAATCAAGTGGTTTAGTTTATTAAAGGGTGACTTGTTATAAGACTACAAACATGCACAGATAGGAAAACCAAGTAAGCCTCATGGAAATTACTCTGCTAGGCTTGATTTCTTTTCTATTTCTGCCTTTTCCTCTTTCACTGAACCTTGGTTGCTTTTACACAGTTGTCATTCATTCACATTGCCGATGTGATGCACATAAAACATTGACTACTGTGTATTCATTCTATCGTATTTTTCCATATTTCATTATAGCAAAGTCTGTGAACTGTTTTCTGATTGCTGTGTGAGAGAGAGAGAGACAGAGAGCGATTCATCCATTAACTCAATGAAGTTCAAGAGAAGATGATTAAAGCAGTTAATTTTAAAGTCTCTGAGTCTCATGGTATTCTAGGTAAAAATGCATATGAATAATGTTTAAAACTGTATACAGAATTGCGATATAACAAATGCCATTATAACCACTAAATGTAAACCAGTTTATTTTGCATCTTGGCATATGAATTAACAGTAATGCGTTTAATTAGCTGTCTTCTATTTAAATTTACTTTTACAGTTCATTAATTTTTATAAAATATCCCATATAAAAAATGCCTTTTTCCATTCCAGTCTCTACTCTAAACCCATTGCCATCAATTCACTTCCTCATGGTGACTCTGTAGAACAGAGTAGAACTGCCCCATGGTGTTTCCAAGGAGCAGCTGGTAGATTAGAGCTGCCCATCTTTTGGTGAGCCATGTATGTACTTAATCACTGCACCACTAGGGCTCCAATCTTGGCTTTGACTAGCGTAAAATGTAATGAAGTGGAAACACTGCCATAACCATGTTACACTTTGCAGGATTGGGGCTGGTGGTTGTAAAAAGCATTTTAAACAAGAATGGTCAGACTTGTAGGAAATTAGGGAAGCCAGAGGGTCAGAAAGTTACTATTTTTAATTGAGTACTTTGTGTTACACCAACTTGTTGTTAAACATTTTCAGTATGGTAGTGTAGTGCCATATGTGTTTAACCAATGCAGCAATGTGTAGTTTGTCGATATTGGTCTCATACCCTTAAAGTTCAATTTCTTTAGACAAGATACCGAATAGACAGATTGAACGATTGACTAAGATCATGTTTGTTTTCCACGCATCCCGAAAGACACCATGTGAAGTAGTGTGAAATCCTTTCTTAACACCACGGGCACAATTTATTTAGGTTTAGGCTGCATATTAAAGTTATTCATGCTATAAAGCATTCAGTGTTTAATGTAGTTAAATTTTACCTGTAACATTCTATAAACAACTAAAATATTTTTGAGACAATAATGTCCTCTTAAGATGGTGCATTGGTTAAGAGCTCAGCTGTTAACCAAAAGGTCAGCAGTTTGAATCCATCAGCTACTTTTTGGAAACCCTGTGAGGTAATTCTACCATGGCTGTAGGGTTACTGTGTTTTGGAATCAACCCAACAGCAGTGGGTTTGGTTTTGGATTTTTAAGGAGTCCTTGGGTGATATAAATGGTTTGCTCATACCACTGACTTAAAGGTTTGAACCCACCCAGAGACATCACAGAAGAAAGGTCTGGCAATCTCTTATGGAAAGCACATAGCCAAGAAAACTGTATGGAAGCAGTTCTACACTTAAAGCATGGGGTCACGGTGAAGTCAACAAGTTTGGTTTTTGGTTTTAGTGCCTTCTAAGATTAATTTCTTACTATAAATGTTAACATATTGAATACAAATGCATCAAACAGTCATAACATTGATTTTTTTATATTTATCTATTTTAGATTTCCATTCCTGGACGAAAATGTTGTATCCTTTCTAAATTCCTTACCAATTTGGGAAAAGGCAAACTTGACTTTACCCCGTGGAATTGGGGAAAAACTTCTTTTGCGTCTTGCAGCTGTGGAACTTGGTCTTACATCCTCTGCTCTTCTGCCCAAACGGGCCATGCAGTTTGGTTCCAGAATTGCAAAAATGGAAAAGAAAAACGAACAAGCATCTGACAAATGTGGAAGGCTCAAGTTGTTTCCTTAGAAAATCTTTCTATTGAAATGGAGATTAAAATTAATTTGGTTTTACAGTGTAACAAAATTGGCTGAAAGATAGTTATGTAAAAATAAAATATTCTACTCTATTATGTAATGTAATGGTTTCATCAAATTAGTCGAGTATGTAATGTTATCTTGGCTACATCCAAGAATAACACAGTTTGTTATTGCTTCTATTGTCAGGGTCCCTGGTTGGGAAAGTCTGGGACCCTGGAACATGGCATGGGGGCATCTGAATGGATTGGATATCCCTGAAGGTTTTGGCTCTGAAGATACCTCCTAACCCTCAGGTTTTACAGAGGTGACCAGAATTCCTGAGTATGATCTAGTGTCCCCCTGTACTGGAAGATAACTGCCAAGGCCCCTCTCTGATGAGGCAAACAAGTACCTCCCTCAGGGGCTGCTTCCACTTCCTGCGTGACTGCCAACAGTAACTAGGGTTACATCAGAGTGTGGCCAAACTTGGGGAGTGCTGGACCCTTTAAGAAAAGAAAGACCTTAACACCAAAGTGTTAATGACAAATCTAAGTGGAGAAGGTCATGCTGCCTGCTGCAAATAGCCAGTCTTTGAGAAGGGGTGAGATGAGAAGCAAGATGTTCTATTATATACTGATACAAAAGGAGACAAAGGGGATAGATTGCTCAAGGTCTGCCCCCCTGAGTGGGAGACAACTGGAGGTTTTATAGAAAAGGGGAATAAAGTTTTATGAGCCCTAAAGATTTGTAGAATGTTACTTCAGGTTATCAAAGCAGTCACAACCTAGATGTGTAGATCTCTTGAGCGGTATTTTAGGCTTGGAAGTAGTCCAGCTGGCATAGAGCTTCTGGTCACAACGCAGATTTCCTTTTTTTTTTTTTTTATTTTTAGATGATTATCACTTGCTTTTACACAGTCCTAAAGAGACCATAGATTAGTGTTTACATTGAGAGAAACAGTGGGCTCATGCTTAGAAACAGAATTGAGAAACAGAATGGTGTACGTTGTGTTCAAGATGCAGCCGCTTATTTTACTCTGCCTGGTCCAGTCTCCCCCTTTTGTGTTAAACTTGGGCAGTGGAGTGTCGTGTCTTTCTGGCTACTTCTTGCTGGATGGGGGCATTGTTTTAAGAGACGCTGAGGTCATGAGCTTGTAAGAAAGGCAAAGTAAAAATTTACCACATCTTCATGGATTAGATGGTGAGCATGGAGAAAACAGACTGAAAATCGGGAAGTACAAGGATTACTAGTGATCTGAAGAGACGAGGAGCCAGGCAGCAACCCTGTAGGACAGAGAACTGTCCCATAGAGTTTCCAAGGAGTTCCTGGTGAATTCGAACTGCTGACCTTTTGATTAGCAACCATAGTGGTTAACCACTATGCCACCAGGGTTTCGAACCAGGCTATAACTAAACCCACTGCTGTGGATTTGATTCAGACTTACAGTGACCCTATATGACAGAGTAAAAGTGCTCCATAGAGTTTCCAAGGAGTGCCTGATGGATTCGAATTGCTGGCATAGAGAGCAGATGTAGCACTTAGCCACCAAACCACTAGGGTTTCCAACCAGGCTATAGAGGGCAGCATTTGTTCAACAGTGTTTTAGCCAGCTAGCACCTCTAACAGAAATACACAGAGTGGGTGGCTTCAGCAAAGTGAAATTTATTTTTACACAGTCCAGTAGGTTACAAGTCTGAACTCAGGATGCCCTCTCCAGTGGAAGGCTTGACCCCTTGTCAGCTCTGGAGGAAAGCCTGGTATTGCATCAGTCTCTGTCCAGGGAGCATCTTGGTGCAGGAACCTCAGATCTGAAGGACTGGCTCTCCTCCAGGTGCTGCTTTCTTGATGGTGTGATGCTCCCGATTCTCTGCCTGCTTCCCTTTCGTTTTATCTTTTGCGAGATGAAAGGATTAAGGGTGGCACCAGCCACACTCCAGGGAAACTCCCTTTGCGGTGGAGCAGGGACATGATCCTCTGAAGGGACTTAGAGTCCCACCCTAATCCTTGAACACACAACACAGCAAAATCACAAAGTGGAGGACAGTCGTAGAATACAGGGAATCATGGCCACATGGCTACACCTATTTTTGTGGGGACACAATTCAATCCATGACAAACAGTGTTCCAAATGGCAGTTGGGTCCAAGCCCAAATGTATGTAGCTGCTTAAATTTTACTATAAAATTTTTTGCACGTTTTTACTGAAGAGTTGACATAGAGCAGTAGGAGGTGTTAGCTACTACACAAACCTTCCCTTGTTCATCCAGTAGATACTCTAGAGCAATGCAAAACAAGAACTAGTAGAAAGGTGCCCAGTGGTGAGAAACCGCTATGTTGAAACCCCAAATTCAGAGAATTATTGATTACAGCAATCTAACCTGTTTCAGGAGGGCATACATACACGTGTAGGAAACAATACCAACACCAAGGTCATTAGTAGAGTTATGAGTAAAAATTTTGAACTACAAGTCCAGTTTTCACAGTTACGGTGAGTTTGTCCATTGACATTCAGGAGACCAAAAAATACTCTGGCTCTTGCTTGTAGCAGAAAATATGGTTAAGTGCAGCAGGGAGGGGACACAAAAGTGTACAAGCCTAGAAACTGGCAACCAGTATAGTAAACAGGATCACACACAGACAGCAACAGCAGGTATTCTTAGGGGTACACTCAGTCTAACGCACAGCAAATATCAGTGAACAAAAGCTGGGGCTTCTTAGCTGTTGGACACTTCTTAATCACTTGATAGTTTTCAGTAATGACAAAAGGGTCCTCATTTGTCCAAATTTCCTGTTCATTGAATGTTAATGGGAACAGGTTAGGAATGAAAAGTCTTCTGTATTTTGTTTGAATAGTTAACATAAAAGTTTACTTAAACGATGTTTTTTTAAGATTAGCTATTGGCTATATACCTCAGAGCCCAGTGGTATGTCCGTGTGTGTCCCCCTCTAGCTGAGTCACATCCTCTATGCTCAAGGACAAGGAATGATGATCCCAACATTCCATCGTTTTGGTCGGAGATTGCAGATAACACATCAATGATTAATACTTAGACTTAGTTGAGCTACCAGATGGCTCTTTAAATGCACGGTGCTGGTTTTCCACAAACACCATCTCATATTTCACCAGGTTGTTAAGCAAGAGTGATAGTCTCAACAGTCATGTTGCTGGAGTGAGCCGACTCAATGTACATCGACGTTTTAGCCCCAGGCTGCCTTTTGCCTTTTAAGTGTGTAACTGAGTAGCTGCTTGTCTACTTTTATAGCATAGAATATCTTCCTGGACTAATAAAACTGCTATTCTGCTATGTCAGCTTGGTTTATGAGGTCAGAGATCACCATCGTTTGTCCATCCCACTAGCAACTTCATCTGTTATTTGTCCCATAGTGATTAATAAATCTCTTAAGTATTTCTCCAATGCACCTACACTGTAAGTAGGAATTAAAGCTCTCAGGAAAGACCAATCCCCTGAGTGCTGGACCAATGAGATTTCTTCTGACTCTTCATTTTACAATGTGTAACAATTGAACATTACTTTTCCAGTTAGTAGCATCATTACTATGAATAACTAAAAGTAATCCTAAATTTCCTGTAGTACATTGTCCATGCATTCACCAGGAATCTATAGACAAGAGACTGTGCACATAGGTTCCCTGTCAGTTGCAAAGGGATCGTCTAAGTTTGTGTAGTTGGATCATCTGCACAAAAACATGTCAATAAAGAGCACACAAAGTTTGTCTATACATAGTAGCTGTTTTTACATGCCTCAGCAGCAATTTCATTCTGTAAAATCTGTTTGTATATTAATATAAATACAACAATATCAAGGCACAAACTTTCTTGATAGCATAGGAAGTGGAATGTTTTTCTGTTTATTAAATTCATAGCTCAAACTTCAGACACTTCTCTGATTATGATATTTACAACTTTGCTAGGTTGCTAAGTTTACTAAAAGGAATTCTCTAATTCAAGAGTTACACTATATAAACCCATTAGTTAAATAATTTAACAGAAAGGAAAGCAGCTTCTCATATCCAGAAAGTAGGATCTTGAAATATTAGCAATATTCCCCCATAAAACCCATAGTATCTTTTTGTTTACTCAGTTTTACATAGTTGTTTTCTCTACCAAATAATTCTGGATGAGTTCACAGTCTGAAAATCCATTCGTTTCTGCGTAAGAGTTCTGAAAATCTCAATTCACTGTCCTTTTTGTAAGTCAAATATAGTTCATCTTTTGTCATATTTTAGTCAAATATTTTCAGAAAATCAGCAAAGTAAAAACCTACAGATTACAAAACTTAACTTGGTCATGATAAATTTATAAAAATAAATACTCTTAATAGTGAAGGACCTGACAGAATAAAATTACAAGTAAAACATAAAGGCCTCCACAAAAATTTTAGACAATATTTCTAAATATGACTATTAACCATATTTTTAAAGAACTTCATACATCATACATAACAATCTTGAGGCATAGTAACTTAGAACCAGGATATACCAAGATTATGTATACACCAAGATTATCAAGTCTTTGAAACATCTGAATAAGATAAAAATAAATTCATCGGTAAATTATTTGAATTCTCTGGTCAAAGCATTGGCTTTGATGATGTTAGATTTTAAAAAGTGATAGCTCAGTTAGCAATTAAGAAACAATAAAATTCTGACATAATATTTTTTATGTGTTGTATTGTTGAAATGAGACAGAATAAACTCCATTTCAAGCCTCAGATTCCATTTTGAGGAAGAGTGCAGTGAAAATTCAGGGTATTAAAGTAGAAGGCTCCAGGAAACAACTTAGCAGAAAATAACAGGAAATACCATAGAGTAATTTCACCTTTATCTTGCAAAAGACAGAGTCCGGAGACAGCTTTGCAAATAACCCCTGGAGCCAGCCCTACCCACAATCTAGTAAAACATCCACTAATAACTACATTTTGCAACTTGCAGAAATTCCATGTGGCCTCAACCAATCAATGCAAAAGTCAATTCCCCCTCCCTGCTTTGCGGTTTCACGGCTTAAATACTGCGTGCTACAGAAGCTTGGGGTCGCCTCCTGCTCTGCATAGCCTGGAATGCATCCCTGGTGCACCAGACTTTTTCCTATTGGACACATTTTTAATAAAACTTAACTTTTAAAGAGAAACTGCATCATGTCTTGAAATCTGGACCCTAACAGTACAGTAGTAGGCAAGAACATAAGAGGAAATAACTAATGTAAATTTCAACCCAATAAAGAATCAGGCACTTCTCTTGATTGCAACATGTTCCATGTAATTTATTAAATAAAACTTTGTAGCACTGTTACTTTATAAAAAAAAAAACTTAGACTTCCATGAAGTTTCAGAGTTTTCGGGAGTTTACTACAGGTTATCAAAAATAAAGCTATTTAACCAAAAATCTTAAAGTAAAATCCTTAGCTTTTTATTCCTCAAGCCATGTGGCTCAGTTTTTTGACTTATGAATCTTATTCTAACAAGAGGCTAAATCTTCACCTTTAAGGCAGATTACATAAAGAATAAATTAACCCTTTAACTCAGATCAAAAGAAGTTATGTTAACAGCAAAAAGCCCAATTCTTTGTTTTATATACTAACATTAAAGCTTTTCAGAAACATTCAACTCATCAGTCAAACAAAACCATATGAGACAAACGTTTTTCCAGTAAACCTCTTACAGTGTAACCCTTTAAATAGCAAAAATGAACTCACTCATTGACGGATTTTATCACATTTTTTTTCCTCGTGGCATGAAAAGCAAAAGCATATAAGCTTACATTATGACAAATGTCTATTAATTTAATATCAGTAGATTACCTGAAAGATCTTGAAACTTATTTTAAGACTGTAATTTTAATAGTTTGCTTAAACATTCCAAGTCTTCATCCAACTTTTACTGTGTCTCCTAGTTTTCCCCATCTAATGTTTAACTCTTAAAGTTTCTATCAGCTGGTTTTGGAAATCACAAAGTCTCTGCTCAACTGACCCATTCATTGATATGGATATAATCTCAAGTGTTTTGCTAGAGTTGGAATTTTTCTTTCCCCTCTAGGTCATATCAAATATGTTTCAAAGTTCACCTATAATAGAGACAACTTGTTTATAATTCTTTTTTGATTAGGATCCACCCAATTTTTGATAACTATAGTAAAGCGGCAATTCTTCTAATCTTTTTTCTTAAAAAACATCTCCTGTGTGGAAAGGATCTTTCAGAAACTTCCCTGGAGCTACACAACCTAAGAGACTGTGGACTGGAGAGGCCTGGCCCTGACCTCCTACTCTAACTCATGGAGGATGGTTACATTCATTTTTCTAAATTGACCTAGAGATCTTGAAGGGCAAAAGGATAACTCTTTCCTTTTTACTGTTCTGAACTGCTACTTTTATTTTAAGACAGAACTATCCTTTTCTTGTCTGAGACCCTCCACTAAGAAAAAAACCCATAGCCGTAGAGTTGATTGCAACTCATAGCAACCCTGTAGGACAGAGTAGACTGCCCCCATAGAGTTTTCAAAGAGTATGTTAGGCTGAAACCCAAACCCCTGTCCCCCAACTATTCCTGGAACTGCCGGAGTCAAAATGTCTCATCTGCCAGCTATTCCCGGAATTCCATTCAAATGAAGACTAGCTACTGCTTCTTCCCCATAGGCCCAACTAGACCTCTCCTCACATCACTCCACTGAAAACAACACTCCCCATGTTAATTAAGTGACTCTAATTGTCCACAACCCCATTGGCTGCTTGCCACCCACAACCCCATTGGCTCCTTGCCACGGGCACTGTCCTCAATGCTGCCCTCAACAAGGTCCGCCACCACCCTTTAATAAAACCCCAACCCCCGGACCAGAGCGCGGTTTTGCAGACCCCCTCTTGGGAGCTCTGTAAAGCCGCCCGGGACGCAAATAAACTTTTTCTTTCTCTCTCTCTCTTTCCGTGGTTTTCTTTTATTGCATAATTTAAATTAAACAAAACCTTTTACCTCTAAAACTTCTAATAGAGTGCCTGGTGGATGTGAACTGCTGATCTTCTGGTTAGCAGATGTAGCACTTACGCATCATGCCACCAGGGTTTCCTTGGGACCTTCAACTAACTAAGGGCCATAAATTAGTCCTTTTAGCTCAGTTACAGTTTGTTTCTTGATCTACCTAAACTCTGCTTTCTTATCAATCTCAGTTAGCTCAGCCAAGACCCTCCTTATTCCTACTTGTGGTTTCTACCCTGGTTCCAAAAGATATTTCTTTTTCTTTTTTTTTTTTCTTAATGACTGAGTAAAAATGTACACTCCCATATAAATTTGCATGCCCACCTACATGCAGCTTCCACTGCTCTCCCTGCCCAGTGACAGCACACTATTCCTCTCTGCTCTATACATGTCTCATCCTCGCAACAGTCTCCTTTCCTCTCCTCTCCACCCATTCCCCTTCCTCCAGCCAGAGGTCAGCAGGATGATATCTTATAGATGCATAGAACCATAAAGTGCATCTAATATATGGTCACTCTGTGTCACCAAGTCCAATTGATTCCTTTCTGAAAAGTGGACCTCCATTATGATTTATGGGCAAGGGCAGCACCCAAAACATATTTCTTAAGGAGGAAATGAGCATTAAAAAAAAAACTCTTCCAACTGGCAGAACCAGTTGTCAGCCTGAAAGAATTTAAACCAGAAATATTCTGAAATTAGATGGGGGGAGGTCTGATATAAGTAAAGCCTACACCAGTGATAACTTGACAGGACAAAGAAATCTGGACAAGAAATACAAGACTTGAGAAAGAACCCAGAAGACAGAAAGACCCACATGAATGTGTGACTGTATCAACATGTGACCAGAAGAACCAGATGGTGCCTGCCCACCACTAGTGACAGCTGTGATGGGGCTCACAGTGTTGAGTCCCAGTGGCAACACGAGAAAAAAAGGTTTGCCCCCTAAGAACTCCACTAAAAGACCACAGTTGATGGTCGAAGGCCTGGGAGTTCCCCTGGGAGCTTGACCCCTAGACCTGATGCTGCCCCTGATTATAGATCATTATTGAGGTCAACTCTTTGGATAGGAATGGAATGGACTTGGGGACACAGAGTGACTTATTGTGTGTGCACTTTATGGTTCTATGCATCTACAGGATGCCATCCTACCAGCCTCCTACTAGAGGGGAGTAGAGAGGGTGGAGAGGAGGGGACAGGACATTATTAAGAGGATATGGCATATATAGAATGGAAAGGAGGAGTATGCTGTCACTGGGCAAGGAGAGCAGAAGCAGCTCTTAATTGTAAACTTTCACTCAATCACAGAAATATAAGATACACAGACACACAAGAAACAAAACCACAAGGAAATAGAGTCGCTGTGAGCCACCTCAGCATCCCAGATGATGATGCTAGATTGATGGAGGTGCTCCTGGCCACCTCAGCATTCCAGATAGCATTTAGGTAAACTCACATACAGAATCCCCTTGACAATTCCACTCCAGGGTTCAGTTATCCAAGGCATGCTTGCCCCAGAAATCAAGGGGCTGTAATCTTATCGGTCTTAGCTCTGTGGGACCCAGGGACAGGACTGTGGGCTCCAGGATTCCGTGCAAGTCTTTCTTAAGTACTCACCTCTTTTACGGCACACTGGAGACAGGTCATGCTCAGGCCAGCCCCAGCCCCTCCCTGCAATTCCATTTGGAAGTGAGTAGGTCACCAGCAGTGGCCATCTGCTATATACAGAGCTGATAGGAAGCCCAGACCTGATCTGGGACCCCTGTGTCACAAATGGCAAGGTCCCACACTGGGCACCAAATTTGTTACCATAGACCTAAGTGGAGTTCACGCTACCTATTGCAAATAGCCAATCTTTGAGACAGTGGTGAGATGAGAAGCAAGAAGTTTTATTATGTGCTGATATACAAGGGACAGCGGACAGATTCCTCCAACGTTTGTCTCCCTGAAATGGAGACTAGCTGGAGATTTTACAGAAAAAAGGGATAAGGTTTTATGAGTTCTAGGAATGTGAGGAATGTTAATTCTTTCGTGGGTTGTCACAGCAGTTGTGTCCTAGATGTGCTGATCTCTTAAGTGGTATTTTAGGCTTGGATTTGGTCTGGCTGTCCTGTAAATTCCTGGTCACAAGGCAAATTCCTTTGTCTTTTTTAAAAGGCTTTTAGATGATTATCACTTGTTTTTCCACAGTCCTAGAGAGACTATAGATTAGTTTTTAACTTGAGAGAAACTAATGGAAAAAATGGCTCATGTTTGGGAATACGTGCTTGGAGACAGAATGAAGAAACCAAATGGTGCAGGGTATGTTCAAGATGCAGCTACTTATTTGATTCTGTCTGTTCCGAAAGGAGTGTGTTTGATCCAGGGCCCAGAATGCAAAATTAAATAAACATGAATTCGTTAACTCGAGGGAATTTTTTGGAAAATAGAATTTAATACTCTAACACGGACACCAGGGTAAATTCTCTGTCAGGGTGACTAGCTTAGAGGAAAATGATGGCCAACGCTGAGGCAAGGTGCCCTGACAGATGGCAGAGGAATGAAAGAAGAGGATGAGACAAGAGAGCTTATTGCAGTAGATACATGTGAGACCAAAAATCCCACCAGAGGATTATATTTTTTCCAAAGGGACCGATGACACCCCATTTGTCAAGGTAGTAAGAGTGTACTAGTTACCGTAGGAACTAGTGTCACTAGGAAGATCAGTGGTGGCTCTCCTCTGAGGGCCAGGTCTGAGAGGCAGTCTCAGATGGACTTGTTAATATCCATGTGGATGCTACCCCCACCCTCTACAGTTGCCCTGATAGTTCTCAGAGTTGGAGAGGCATCCGGGGGGGCTTGACCCCTAAGGAAATAGTTAACGGAGTATAGCATCACTACAAGAAAAATTGGCAGCTAACAAAGGCACAACTTAATATCTACAATCAAGAAACGAAGAATGGAGGAGCTGGAAGATGAGGGTAATTGCCCTAAAGCAAAGTTATAATCCCTTTGTTCTAAGACCTGAACCAAGTTTTAGGTCCAGAACTCACCCATTGAAGAGGTGGCTAGAGCCTAGGAGGAAGGACTCTCAGCTTGGTGGAAAAACGTGCTGAGCGATTCCCTTTCTCCTTCCCTAAGTAAGTATGGCTGTTTACCTTGAAGAAAGGAAAATGTCCTGGCATTTCAAGGACTGTTGGACATAGATATATATCTAAGTGTGTGTTTGCCTTTCCTGAACATAGAATCTCAACCCATGCCACTGCCTGACAGTTAGGACACTGCAGTTACAGACATGGAATCCCAGACAGTATAGCATCAGCTAGGGAACCACCTCACACCGAAAAAAAGTGCAGTAGTGTACCGACAAAGTTCTATGTTAACCCTTAAAGAAATGAACAATCCCTTCCTCAGATAAAAGACAAGCAGAACCATCTGTGTCCATGAACAAAAAACTTTTGGAGAAGATTTACATGTATTTGCAAATATGCAAACATTTTAAAAGAAAGCACAGAGATGATATTTTTTATATCCCTTAACATGAAATGGCAATGATAAATTTATTAATATTGACTACTCCCACAGCGGCTAAAACATGATACAATGGGTACAGGAGAAATCCTGTCCCCGAACAATCATCAAGAACCTCTGTGCTGCTGAATTCAGTGGAAGAGCCTCAATTCTCATTTCCCCTAATCTAGCAGCGGCAGCCAAAGACATTGGCCATTTTCTTACTCTTGAAACACTTCTCTTGGCTTCTGTGATTAATCTTGGTCTTTCTTTTGCTTTCCTATTAATTCTTTGTCTGTGTTGTGTCTCTATCCAACCTTTAAATGTTAAATTTCTCAGTTCTCCATCCAGGCTCTCAGTTCTCATTCTGCATTATCTCCCTTGGTGATCTCAACCATTCTCACAGCTTCAGTTACTGCAAGCATGACCAAATGTACTTATCTAATCCAAGTTGCCATTCTTAGCCTGGATCTGTCTGTCTAAGGTGATCAGGCATCTCTGGTTGGTTCTCTCAGCAGTTCTGCAAGATCAGTATGTCCACTGCTGAACTTTTAATCTTGCCCTGATTCTTTATTGCTCCGGTTGAAAATGAGAGTGTCACCTTTATTCCATCTTCTTCCTTAGCAACTTCTCACTCAGTGTGTCACCAGTCTGCCACCTCCTCAGCGTTTGTCAAATCCACCCTCTTCCTTCTCTCTTGGCTGCCACCAACCTAGCCTGTACCTAGCTTCCATTGCCGTCAGCCTAGGCTCTTCAAAATCCTTAACTGAGGGATCCCGACCTTACTTCCCGAACAGCCTCGTTTTGTGGCACTTAGCTTCCTTGTTCTCAGTGCAAAGTTTTGTTCAGTTTCCCTCCAATGTCAACACTCTTCTCACCTTAATTCTGTCTCATCTGCTGTTCTGTAACCCTAGAGAAACGATTCCTCCCACTGTTGCTTGCGTAGCTCTTTTTCATCTTTCAGGCTCAATTTAAAAGGTCACTTTCTCAGAGCAGTCTTTTCCAACCCCAGATCCAGGCTACTCTCCTCCATGTGCGGCCTTTACATATTATATTGATCATATTGTTAAAGGTATCTGCATGGTTATCTGTTTAGCTGTAAGCTCCTTGTTCCAGAGTCTTCAGCTTCTAGCAGAGTGCTTGGCTTATGGCAGGTGTTCTACCAACCATTGTTGAATAAATGGATGCTGTCGGGGGAGATTTCAACTCAGGGGTACCTCAAAGTCGAATTTTTTCAGCTCTGCCATTCTGTCTTCCTGTTTTAGCAGAGCAAGTAGTGGCAATAAGGAAATAGACAAACACAGTGCCTAGAGCGCGACACTGCACTGAGTGTCCAGCGGCACTGACGCCTGGGCGCGCAGGAAGGCTGACTTTCCGGTGAGCGGCGGGCCGGCCAGCCCCAGGCTTCAGGCCCCAGGCCCAACGGTTTCGGCCCGCGCCCACTGGCCGTGGCTACAGCAGAGCCTGAGGGCTCCCTGGAGGGCCCGGCGGCCTCAAAGGGCTGAACTGGCTTCCCCGGTTCCCGTTCCAGGTAAGAGCTTCTAGGATCCTCCTCAGAGGGTCTCCCTAGGTCCTTGCTCACAGCGGAGGGCCGGAACGCGGACCCAGCCCAGAGAGAAGCCCTTTGAGAAAGAAAACTGGACCTTGGAAATACTCCAGGGACCAGTGTGGACGCAGCTTCCTCCACCTGGGTGATAAAATCATTTCAGTGTAGGTTTCTTCCTTTCCTCGTTCTTTCCCCTTTCCTGGGCCCGTGGCAGACGTGAGCTGGTTGTGGACAAAGGTCTTGAGTATGGACGACGTGGGTTCTGATCCTGAAAGGATGTTCTTATCCTGAAAGGATGAGTCCTGTATCCAATATAGTCTCCATTTTCTATGGCCATAAATTGAGAATAAACCAAACCCCAAACCAAATCTACTACCATCGAGTCAATTCCAACTCATAGCGACCCTATAGGCAGAGTAGAACTGCCCCATAGCGTTTCCAAGGAGCTCTGGCAGATTAGACTGCAGACCTTTTAGTGAGCAGAGGTGGCACTTAAGCACAGGCCATCAGGGTTTAAGAAGGCCTTGTTCTCTGAGCAGGGTTGTCAAAGCCTCCTTTCAATGCTAGCGGCGTAAGAATCATGTAGAACTCTGCTCGCAAACCGCTGAATCAAAAACTCTGGAGAGGAGTCCAAAAATCTATTTCAACCTGAAGTGACTCCAATGCAGGCCTTTTGTAACTGGAGATGATTAAACGAAGTAATTGAAGTTCGGGAGGCTCAGTGGTTTAAAGCTTGGCTACTGAAAACCTAGTGCCAAGGAGGCGTTGCCAGCTCATAGCCACACTAGAGGACAGAACATAATTTCCCCGAAGAATTTCCAAGGAGCATCTGGTGGACTTGAACTGCCGACATCTGGGTTAGCAGGCACAACACTAGACCACTATGCCAGCAGGGATTCTACACAAAACACAGGTAAGTTAGAATCCACCAGCTGCTCTTTCGAAATACGTGGGTGCAGTTCTAACCTGTTCTACAGTGGCACATTTGTGGGATCGACTGGCCGGCAATGAACTTTGTTTGGTTTTAAATGAAATAGGTAAAATGTGTGTAAAAGCCTGGCACATAGTAGATGCTCAATAGATACAGCTATCATTGCTGCTCAATAGGTGCAGCTATTATTGCTGCAAGAACTGAGGTACATTGAGCTGAGTAGAAAGAAAAGCAAAGGGGGCACTTGCTCTCTTTCTTTCCCTCTCCCTCCTCACCTTCCTTTCTTTTTCCTTAAGCAGGTCTTTATTTTTCTTGCTTAAAAAATTGAAAACAAAATTCACTTATGTATGTAACAGGGATTTCTCATATATAAACTCACTTTTTTTTTATATTTCTTAGTATCTTTTGACTTTTGTTGCAAAGCAGAAATTGATAAACTATTATTATTATTAACTATTTTAATTCAAATGTCACTCTTAGGCTGCAGTTAAAGTTGATAAATGTAATGACTGACTATAAAAAATTTAACCTTACGAAGATGAAACGATTCATTTCTCGAGAAA
This sequence comes from Heterohyrax brucei, assembly GCA_028571685.1. Lineage (NCBI taxonomy): Eukaryota > Metazoa > Chordata > Mammalia > Hyracoidea > Procaviidae > Heterohyrax > Heterohyrax brucei. The sequence goes on from CM053146.1 coordinate 97,600,482, forward strand.
CTCAGCTTCTTTACTGTGACAAATATTATCGGTTTTATTTTTATTTTTATTCATTACAGAAACTTCAAATAGGACACATTAGATATCATTAGAAATGCTAAGATTGCCCAAGAAAGGATTAAACAGACTTGATCAAATTCAAGATGAAGAAACCTACCTGGAAAATTTGGCAGTGCAAAGAAATGCTTCTGCTTTTTTTGAAAAATACGATCGGAGTGAAGTACAAGAGTTGCTTACTACTGCACTAGTTAGCTGGTTGGCTGCCAAAGAGGATGTTCGCTTTCAAGTAGATACCCCATGTGGAATTATGAGTCAAATAAATAATGTAGGCTTCTCTACTGCAATCCTATTGACACCAGTGGACCCTACTGCCCTCTTGGACTACAGAGAAGTACATCAGATCATAAGGGAGTTGTCTGTTGGAATTTATTGCTTAAATCAAATTCCTTCCATCAGTTTAGAAGCTAATTATGATCAGAGTTCTTCTTGTCAATTACCTCCAGCTTATTTTGATACCAGAATTGGACAAATTTTGATCAATATTGACTACATGCTAAAAGCACTATGGCATGGCATATACATGCCCAAAGAAAAGCGAGCCAGATTCTCTGAACTGTGGCGTACCATCCTGGACATTGATCCAGATGGGAAGCCTCAAACAAACAAAGACATTTTTGCAGAGTTTAGTTCAGCAGGTAAGAGAATTCAACTATGAAAAATAATTTGTATTAAAATTCATTTTGTTTACTGAAAAGTAATCTGTGGCTCAGTCTTATGTATTTAGCTACTGCTTCTGATTGGAGGTTTCAGAAACTCCAAAAGCTCTCTTTAAGAAAACTTAATATTTTCAGTGCCACCAAAGTTATGTTTTAAGTCAAACATTTTTCCTCTTTCATCTTAACTCCCATTTTCTGCAGAATAAGTCAGATTCCAAACTATATAATGGAGGATTTTCACTTACACATTTTGTTTTACAGAACCTAAGCAGCAAGATCAGCAATAGAGGCAACAAAAGAGTAAAACTGGAGCACAATTAGACAGATCAATGAAGTTGAAAACAAGATTATTTTGCCAGATTGGTTAGCCTTCTATATCTCTATTCTGCCAACCTCAAAAATTAATGATGTAATAATAATCAAAGTTAAGAGTGAAAGTACATCAGCAATATGGGTTGTGGTATTTTAGTAGTAGTAGGTTTCATGAATATTTGTTCTTAGTTCACCAAATTTTTTTCAATTGTACTTTAGATGAAGATTTACTGTACAGACTAGCTTCTCAGTTAACAGTACACATATTGGTCTGTGATGTTGGTTACTAAACCCCAACATACCAACACTCTCCCTTCTTAATCTTAGCTTTCTTCCCTGTCACCAGCTTTCCTGTCACCTGCTACCTTCTAGTTTTTGCCCCTGGGCTGGCGTGACCCTTTGTTTTGGCTTGCTTAATCTTTGGCATAAAGATGAACCTCATCAGTGACTTCACTACTGTGAGACAGAATTTGGTTCTACATTTTATGACAGCCCTGTCCAGGACACTCAGTTGTGTTCCCCGTCAGAGTAGTCAGTGGTGGTGGCTGGGCACCATCTCATTGTGCTGGACTCAGTCTAGTGGACACTGTGGTGGTTGTGGCCCATTAGTCCTTTGGACTAATCTTTCCCTTGTGTGTGTACTTCTCTTCTTTCTCCCTTGCTCCAGAGGAGGTAAGGCATGGCTGCTCACACACTACTGACCAAAGTAGAATCTAGAACGCTTTCTTTATAAACTATGTTATTCCAACTGAGCTAGATATTTTCTGAGACCATGGTCCCCGCAACCTTCAGCCCAGTAATTTGTCCCTCGGGAAGTCTGGTTGTGTCTACAGAGCTTCCATGACCTTCCTTGTGCAAGTTGTACTTGCTTCCCCAGTGTTGTTGGTACACCAATTTTTTTAATTCCTCTCTTGGAACTGTCTATACTTCTCCAAGGCTTGTATATAGTGTGAATAAATAAGTAAATTGCCCATTGCCATCAAGTCAATTCCAACTCACAGCATTCCCATAGTATAGAGTAGAACTTCACCATAGAGCTTCCTAGAACTGCCTGGTAGATTTGAACTGTCAACTTTTTGGTTAGCAGTCATAGCACTTAACCACTATACCACCAGAGTTACCTAAAAAGCCAAACTGCCCAATAGGATTCCCAAGGAACAGCTGGTGAATTAGAACTGGGACTTTCTGGTTAGCAGCTGTAGCTCTTCACCACTATTCTCTAGTATGCCATGTATAAATAATGTCATCCAAAAAAAAAAAAAAACCCACTACCTTCAAGTTGGGTCTGACTCACAGTGACCCTACAGGTCAGAATAGAACTGCCCCATAGAGTTTCCAAGGTATAAAAAATAAAACCCACTGCTGTCTAGTGGGGTCCAACTCATAGTGACCCTAGAGGTCAGAGCAGAACTTCCCCATGGAGTTTCCAAGGTATCCCACCCACCCACTGATGATGAGTCAATTCTGGCTCACAGTGACTCTATAGGACAGAGTAGAACTGCTCCAAAGAGTGTCCAAAGAGCACTTGGTGGATTTGAACGGCCATTAAATCCTGACATATCTCCTTTAGCACATGTACATTTTTATAGAGGTTTTTGAGAAGAAATAAGTTTCCATGAATCCTTTGAAACAGGTTAGAGGGGATGAGAAGTGTGTGGCCCAGACCCTCCTGTCAACTGCTTTCATAAATTTTGAATAGGTTTCCAAAATTTCTAGACATAAGCCTAAAAATAGCTTCCAGTTTCGATAAAGGTGTATTCAGATTTCATTGGGCTGGAGACGCAATCATAGCAACATTATTTTACAGATTTATGGTATCTGAAACTACAAAAGGAAAACCAGACCATCCTCCAAGAATCAAATGTCACAAAGATGGCTTTTCTCTTGACTATCCTGTGAACTTATCTGTTGATTTGGTGTGTTGCACATAGATTGGCTGCATATTAATAGACTGGTATTAAAAATATAATATCTTTGCATTTATTAGTCAGCTTTATTCTCTTTAGATATGTCCTTCTAGATACCTTCATCCTCCTACTTCGGTCTGATTGCCCTCTGGGTCTGTTGCACTATTACTGCTGTCTGTAATCCAGTGTCCATCCCCTCTACTTATTCCAGACTTTGCCTTTGACTGGGGAGGATTTCCTCATGTCTAGAGATCCTTGTTGTACACACTGAGGAGTGAGACAGGAACAAGACTTGTTGACTGGCAGACCTCCCTTTAGTACGATCAGGAGGGTCCCTGGGGACCCTCTCCTCCAAATGTCACATCCGTAGGTGTTTTCTCTTCAGTTAGTCTATTGCTTCCAATCTTCTGAGTGGAAGGACAGTTATGAGTCTAGCGCCAGAAGAGGAAAAGGAGCTGTGGATCTCTTTACTGATTACACAGACTCTCTCTTAACCTCTATTTCCAGCATAGCTACTCTGCTTTGTATTCAGCTTCTGCTTCTTGTCTCTCAGTCTAGAGCTTTTTTTTGGACAAATCTCTACAGAGTAAATCTATTTTTTGCCATGATGGGGGAGGGGAATTTGCCTGGTTGTGCTATTTGGAGAAGGGGTTTTCGGGGTGTAACAGCATCGTAATCGGACTTTTAATCAGTCTTCTTTTTTATATTACACCACAACCTGTCCTTCATATGTTCTATGTGCTTCCAGTTTCTAAGTCTTTCTGGGATTCTGTGGTGAGAGCTAACTTCCTGCATCTTAACTCCTACCAATCCTAAAGTCACAAGGTTTACAGATGTACCAACGATGCTCTAGTTTATATGTGGATTATTTTTTTTTAACTGACAGGGATACTTTAGTTTTTTTGTTGTTGTTTTTTTTTACAGTCTCCTTATAATTTGTCTTCCTTACCGTTTTGCCAAAAGGAGATGATGAATTATGGTGGCCATTTAAAGAACCTAAGACCATTCTGGTTTTCCACACATTTGATGAAGAACTAAAGGCCAGGAGCAAGGGTGTGGGACATTGATGTATCATTTACATCTTAAGGCACATTTGTTGAGAACTAACCACCTGTTTTCCACGAAGTTATTTTCTCAAGCCTAGACTAAAGGTCACATTGTAGATGTGACATTCTTATTCATTTAAGGCTTTAAAAAACATTGTACTTTAAGTGAAAATTTACAGAACAAACTAGTTTCTCATTAAAGAGTATACGTATTATTTTATAACACTGGTTAACAACCCCACAACAGGTCAACACTCTCCCTCCTCTCCCTTAGGTTCCCTATTACCAGCTTTCCTGCCCCTTCTTGCCCTCTAGTCCTTGCCTCTGAGCTGGTGTGCCCCTTCAGTCTTTTTGTTTGTTTGTTTGTTTGTTTGTTTGTTTATGGGCCTGTCAAATCTTTGGCTGAAGGTTGAACTGCAGGAGTGACTTCATTACTGAGCAGAAAGGGTCTCCAAGGGCCATATTTTCAGAGTTTCTCCAGGCTCTGTCAGGCCAGCAAGTCTGATCTTTCTTTTTGAGTCACAATTTTGTTACCCACTTTTCTCTGGCTCAGTCCAGGACCCTCTGTCGTGACACCTATGAGAGCAGTCAGTGATGGTAGCCAGGCACCGTCTGCTTGTATCAGATTCAGTCTGGTTAGAGGCCAGATATGATCGGTTAGTTTGGGGGGCTGATCTTTTCCTTGTATCTTTAGTTTTCTTCATTTTTCCTTGATCCTAAAGAGGTGAGACCAGTGGAGTATACTAGATGGCTGCTTGACAGGCTTTTGAGACCCCAGACTTTACTTACCAAAAAGAATACAGAACATTTTCTTTATAAACTGTGTTATTCCGTTTAAGCTAAATGTTCCCTGAGACCATGATCCCCACAGCCCTTAGCCCAGCAATTCAGTCCCTTTGGGAGTTTGGAGGTATCTTTGGAGCTCCCATGACATTGCCTCATACCAAGTTGTGCTAGCTTTCCCAGTCCTGTGTATTTATTATCTTAGCCCCTCCCAAAGTTCCTACTTATTTATTGTCTATGCAGTGTTTTTCTGTCCCTATCCCTGTCCTCCCTGGTAAGCATCAAAAATTGTTTCTTTTTATGTGTAAACTTTGAGTACTCCTTCTGTCTTAACCCAATATTGCAAGGATAGAGCAGCTGGGGCGGGGGGCAGGGGACCATGCTCTTAGGCGAATTCAAGGCCAATTGGCACCACTACCATTTTGCTAAGAGGGCTCTCTGCACCCCACATTGGTGAGTGGTGAGTTCTTATACTTGTGGTCTCATACCACGGTGATTGACTTATTGCAAATGTGACATTCTTAAAAAGACAATGTAACAACAAAGAAGTCCTTAATTTGAAAATAAATAGAGTAGGTGTAGAAATTCTGCAGAACTTCCCTACAGAGTTTCCAAGAAGTATCTGGTGGATTCAAATTGCTGCCCTTTCGGTTAACTGTGTAGCTGTAGCTGTTAACTGCTATGCCACCAGGGTTTCCTTATCATTCATATTAGAATAAAATCAAGTTTGTTTTTTTTCTTGGTGTTTACTTTTTTCTTTTCTTTCTTTTTTTTAATTTAATATAACTGAGTAAAAATGTACATTCCTGTATAAATTTACATGCCCACCTATAGCAGCTTCCACTGCTCTCCCTGTCTAGTGACAGCACACTATTCCTCTCTGCTCCATACATGTCTCATCCTCCCAACAGTCTCCTTTCCCCTCCTCTCCACCCACTCTCCTTCCTCCAGCCAGAGGTCAGCAGGTTGATATCTTACAGATGTATAGAACCATAAAGTGCATCCAATATATGGTCACTCTGCATTGCCAAGTCCAATCCACTCGTGTCCAAAGAGTGGACCTTCGCTATGATTTATGGGCAAGGGCAGCATCAGGGCCAGGGGCCATGCTCTCAGGGGAACTCTGAAACTGCTGGACCATCAATTGAGATCTTTTAGTGGAGATCTCAGGATGTACTCCTTTTTATTCTTGTGTTGCCAGTGAGACTCAACCTAGTGAGCTCCATCGTGGCTATCACTGGTGGTGGCATCATCCAGTTCTTCCAGTCCCAAGTCGATGTAGGCACTCACTCATATGGGTCTCTCTATCTCCTGGGTTGTCTCTACCCCATGTTGTTTTGGTCCTCGGTGAGCATCCGTTCCTGCTGAGCTGGGACCATTTGCTGTGTCCTCGGATGGCAGCTTGGCAGCTTTTAAGACCCCAGACGCCACTCACCAATGTGGGGTGCAGAGAGCCCTCTTAGCAAAATGGTAGTGGTGCCAATTGGCCTTGAATTCGCCTAAGAGCATGGTCCCCTGCCCCCCGCCCCAGCTGCTCTATCCTTGCAATATTGGGTTAAGACAGAAGGAGTACTCAAGTTATGCTGAAGTCCACTTAATGTTGTTCTTGTTTCTAGTGTGTGCTATCACCATAAAATCAAGTTTTAATTCTTGTTTGTGTCAACATGATTAGTTGTCAGGCAGGTTTCTTGTTTATTGTGTATGTTTAACTCCCACCTACAAAAAGAAAAAATGTATAGTATTGGGTCTGAACAAGCAACTTATACTTTTAGTCCGAGAGAGAAGCTGATGCCCTGCTTAAAGAGAGATTATATTTTGTTGTTATACTTTTATATTTTCCTTGTTTAAAGATGAGACATATTACTGTGTCTCCATGGTAAAATGTTTCTTTCCTCCCAGTAGAATGGGAATCTATTCTTTCTAATGTCATAAGCTCTAATCTTTCTTCACTTTTCTTAGTTCCTTTTTCATCCACTGCTTTTCATCTTACACAATTTTATTGGTATCTCATTATTCCTCTATTTTCATGTTACTGTGATTTCAACTATGATCAATTTTCTATGATTATCCAGAAGACAAATGTGAAGTTTCATTGTCTGAAATTTGTCCTTTCAACTGTGAAGGTTTGATTGACATTACAAAGGATCCAGACTTTGAAGGAATATATGATGAAGACGTGAATGAAGATCCAACATATAATCCAAATAGTCCTGAAGAAAAAGCTGTATTTATGAAATATGCTGAAAACATTCTACTAAAATTGACATTTAGTACTACACAAGTTCAACAGTATGAAAACGTCTTCATATTTGAAACAGCCTATTGGCTTACTAATGCTATAAAATACAATCAGGATTATCTTGATATCTGTACATACCAAAGACTACAGCAAAGACTGTATCTTCAAAAAAAAGTTATTCAAAAACACTTAGAGAAGAAACAAGATATTAGAAGAGGGATGGGATACCTAAAGTTGATATGTTTTCTGGTTCCATTTCTACTGAGTTTAAAAAAGAAGATGAAAGTCCCATATTTAAATTCTCTGCTTCAACCTTTTTCAGGTAAGAATATCCTCAAAATATAAACATAAAATATAGGTATATGTGGGCCCAGGCATGTAACCTAGTTGTAGCTTATTAGTGTAAAAGCTGGTAGAAGGGAAGAAATAAGACAGAATATAATGTACCAAAATAATTTAAAATACTTAGTATATATACATAGTATTTGGATTGTGTGCAGATATTTATATCAATTGCTATTACATTGACTATATGGTTAAAACTATTGCGTGTGTTGGCATTGCTGCAGAATTAAGTCGCTTCTAAGTGATGAGGAAAATGTTAAGACAGCCTCAATGTGAGTAAAACCTGGGCAAAATGATTAATCTACGGTGCTTACTGGGCTTATTTGACCTGTCCTTTCTTTTCAGCAGAAGGATAAAGACCTGATATTGTAAAATGGGAAAATAGTCTGCTACAATAATTTATCATAGATATGATTCAGATCTTGAGCGTTCAGCCCTATTTAAAGTCTGAGGTTAAAAACTGATGGAACTAGTAAAAAGAGACAGAGGTGAGAGAAGGTGGAGAGTAGAAGGGTCTTAGGGGTGGGAGGAAGGAAAGGAGAAACCAGCAGGGATAATTTGAGGTAAACTCCAAGACAATTTTTAGCCAGAAGTAAATAAAGTGAATACTTTTCAGCCAAAAGTAGAATCAAAGGAGAAATAAGGAAAACGTACTACAGATTTTTCAATTAGGTTGTGTCAAGGGAATTTGGCTTAAATTAATCTGGAATAAGTGGGCTGGAATCCAGCTTTAAAGGATCTTGCAAATAGAAGATCCATCAGTCAACTGTTGAGCTTTTCTCCTATAAACATATGCCAAAGTTATAGCAGTGTAAGGGAAAAAGTGTTCAGTTTTGATTTTACATTTTTAGTATAAAGATCTTACTGTTTTTTTTTTCATGACCTACTTAGTTGAAAAACAGTAAACTACACAGAATAGTACAAAGGTAGTTGAAAAAGAAAAGAAAAAGAAAATTCACCCAGTCATACCATCCAGAAACAATCATTTCTACCTAAACATACAAAGTAAAGTGTGTAAGGATAACCACTACATCATTTGTTGCTATATTTTATAAGTTTTTACTCTCTGTCTGGAATGTTTTAAATGTTTTCTAAGTTGTAATTTAATTACTCCTCACAAGAATCATCTGTGAGTTAGCTAATACTATTACCTCCATCTAGTTTAAGAGAATGTTTAGATATAATGAGGCTAAATGAGGTCACAAAGGTTAATATGTGGCAGAGCCAGGATTTGGATACAAGTATCTGGCTCCATGCTGTTAAACACTGTTGTCTTAGTCTTTAGTGCTACTATATAAAAAATATCACAAGTGGATGGCTTTAACAAAGCCTTTTTCTACCAGTCTGGGAGGCCAGAAGTCTGAATTCAGGACACCAACTCTAGAAGAGGTCTTTCTCCATTGGCTTGTGGCAGGGGGTAAGGGAGAGGGAGCCCTTATTACTTTTTAGCTTCTGTTCTTCATTTCATTGGCAGTTTTCTTGTGGCATGGCATCAGTCTTCATTCATGTTTCCTTCCTTCTGTTCCTGATCTGCCAAATACCCTATACACATGTGGAAACTCTAGTGGCGTGTGGTTAAGATCTGCAGTTGCTGGCAGTTTGAATCTACCAGGAACTCCTTGGAAACCCCATGGGGCAATTCTGCTCTGTCCTTTAAGATTGCTATGAGTTGGAATCCACTTGATGGCAATGGGTTTGGGTTTTTTGTTGTTGTTGTTGTACTGATGTGATCTTAGTAACGTAACACAGAAAGTCCTACTTCCAAATGAGATTACATCCAAAAATACAGGATTCATAACATACATTCTGGGGAGACACACTTCATTTCCTTAACAGTTGTTTTCTACCTTCTGTCAGTTGAATACTAAATGAAAATTAGAAGCAACCTAAATGTCCATTGATAGAGAACTGGTTAAATAAAGTGTGTGCATATAACTGATACTATGAAATCATTAAAATAAATGAGGCAGATTCATATGTGTTGAAATGGGGCAATCTCTAAGATATGAGTGGAAACTAGAAGGAAAGAAATATCTTGTATTTGAAAAGAAGAATCTAGAAACTAACGGGAACAAGTGCTCTGGGAGGAGGACTTGACTTTCTAGGAGGCAGAAGTAAGGGGGAGAGTTAGTTTTCACCTACATAAGGTTTTCTGTCTTTTGAATACTGACTACATGCATGTATTACCTTTCCATAAAATTAATAAAACAACTTTAAACAAATGCAACTGTTTAGAAAGGGCATTTGGTAAACACCTTCCCCACTGTATCAGTAGTTGGGGGATAACGCTTCCAATGGTGTCTTACTATCTCACATAAGAAGGAGTCTCTCGACACTGGTAGTTCCAAACTTGCTTAATTCAGAAGCTCAGCAGTTCTAGGGCACTGAGTCACCTTTGTAGTGCTTCCTTGGGTTTTCCTTATGGCCGCAAAATTGTTGCTACAACAGTAGTTTGGAAATGTTTTCAGGAGAGATCAGTCCCTGGAGAAAGGACATCATGCTTGGTAGAGTGGAGGATCAGGGAAAAAGGGGAAGGCCATCAACGAGATAGATTGACACAGTGGCCGCAACAATGGGCTTAAGCATAAAAACAACTGTGGACATGGTGCAAGACCAGGCAGTGTATCATTCTGTTGTTCATACAGCCTGTGAGTCGGAACTGACTCTACCGCACGTAACAACAACAACCAGAGTAGGTTGATTATTTTTTTAAGTCCTTATCTATTGGACTCATGGCAGCCCTCTAGACAAAGTAGAACTGCCCCATAGAGTTTCCAGGAAGTGCCTGGCGGATATGAACTGTCGACCTTCTGGTTGGCAGCTGTAGCACTTACTCATTACACCACCAGGGTTTTGCTCTGTCTATAGGGTCGCTATGTATGGGTCAGAATTAACTGGATGGCCACAAGATTGGTTTAGGTTTGGTATCTGTTGAAGATGCCTTATAGGACAGTTCTACACTGTCACATGGGGTTGCTGTAAGTTGGAATTGACTGGATGGCATACAACAGCAACAACATCTCTTGGAATATGTAACAGTGTATATAGGGATGAACTAATAATTTCTTCAAAATTGTCTAGTGTGGAAATGAGAGAAAGAAGACCAGGATGAGAGGAATGAAGTGATTAGATGAAACCAAGTAGGCACAGTGTCAATAGTTACTGCAGCTAGATGATGTATATGTGGAAGTTCTTTATGCTATTCTCTATTTCTCTGTTAGAAAATTTTCACATTAAAGTGTTAAGAAAAATACACTATTGGGTTCAGTTTGTTAGTATTTAAGAGCTTTGTGTCTATGTTCATATCACTCATATCTAAGATAGGTTTATAATTAAACTTTTTGTGTGTGCTGTTCTTTTACATTTCGGATATTAAGTTTTATTTTATAAAATATATTGCTACCCAATGCCTAGAACCTTTATTTCACTAGGAATTACATGATTGTGATTTTTCAGAGATCTTACTTGCTCAGTGGTTACAAGCTTGGCTGCTAACTGAAAGATCAGCAGTTCTAATCCACAAGCCTTTCCTTGAAAACCCTATGAGGCAGTTCTACTCTGTCTTGTAGAGTAGCTATGAGTCAGAATCAACTCAGGGGCAATGGGTTTAGTTTGGTTTTATCATTCCTTTTGCATTTATTAGTTGAAACTGTTCCTCACCAACTGTTTGATTGTCCTAAAGAAAGATTCAAATACGATAGAGAAGATAAATAATTAATTTTCATTCTTTCCTCCTTTCCCTGCAAATTTTTAGAATGCTGAGTAGCTGTTCTAGCAATCCACAGTCATTACCAATGATTTGATTTAAATTATCTTTATGAACCCATAGGGCTTATTTATTTACGGTTCATCAGAGTCTTAACATTTTTGTAAATTGATACACTTTGTCTTTTAGAGCAGTTTTAAGTTTACAGAAAAGTTGAACTGATTGTGCAAAAAGTTGTAATACATCCTTCTCCCTAGGACACCATTTTCCCTTTTATTAACATTTTTGTGTTACTATGGAGCTTTTGTTACAACTAATGAGCCAATATTGACACATTACTATTAACTGAAGTCCATACTTTGGCATAGTTTACATTAAGTTTCACTCTTTGTGTTGTATATTTTCAGTGTAAAGATTTTATTGTTTTTATAAAAATGACATGCTTAATTGAAAACACCATGTTTTCTTCATCTATTCGCCATTATAGCATCACACAGAATAGTCTTACTCTAAAAATCCATGGGGCTTCACCTGTCTTTCCGTCTTCCTCTTGAATTCCTAGCAACCACTGATTTTCATACTGTCTCTATAGGGTTGCCTTTTCCAGAAGGTCAGATAGTTGTAATTATATGATGTGTAGCCTTTTCAAACTGGCTCCTTTTAGATATCAATATGCACTTGAGATTTCTGTGTAATTTTGTGGCTGGACAGATCAATCCTTTTTATCATTGAATAACACTCCACTGTATGGAGGTAACAATACAAATTACTCTGGCTTTTTAAAACTCCCTCCAGTCCTTTACTTTTAATCTACCTTTGTCTTTATATTTCAAGTGGCTTTTTTTGTAGACAACGGGTAGCTGGGTCTTGTTTTTGTGTTCACACTGACAGTCTTTGTATTTCAATTGGTATATCCTGACCATTCAGAGCTAAAGTGATTATTGATATAACTGGAACAATATCTACCATGTTTGTAACTCTTTTCTACTTGTTGTACCTGTTCTGTTTCTTTTTTATCTTCTCCTTTTCTCTCTTCTCTAGTTGTAATTGAACATTTTGTATGATTCTACTTTCTCCCCTCTCCTAACATGTCAATTATCCTTTGAAAAAAATTAATAGTGGCCTTATAGTTTGGAGTATACATTTACAATTAATCTAAGTCTAATTTCAAATAACACTGTATCACTGCCTGGGTAGCACAGTTACCTTAGAATATTTGCACTTCATCACGGCTGCCCCTTGTAACAGTATTTTCATGTATTTCACTTACCCATATGCTATAATCACCCAATACATTGTTACTATGATTACTTAAACCTTGATCTATTAGATCATTCTGTTTTATCTTCACTTATTCCTTCTCTGTCACTCTTCCTTCTTTTATGTAGATCTGAATTTCTGACCTGTTTTATTTCCCTTCTTTCTGAAGAACTCCCTTTAATGGTTTTTGCAGATCTACAGGCAAAAAATGCATAGCGTAACATGGTTTAAATTCCATTACTTTAAATGTAAAAAGGGAGTCCTTAGCTCACCCCAAATTGCTGATCCATTTCCGCAAATAAATTCTAGAATTCTTTTAAATAACCTACATACCAATCCACCAGTGATTTCTGTTTAATGCGTTTAATATAAAGATTTTAAGAGTCAATTACCTGGTTATTTAACTACTGTATGCAGTACCCAACAGTACTGTGCTGTTGGATTTAAACTATTTTTTCTACACTGCAATGAAAATGCACTGTAATATATACACTATATTAAAGATACATCATAAATGAAAATAATCTACACAAAATATAAATAAGATCATATAAACAAATGAGATTCAATGCAGGGAATTTATTACAGAAGTTAGAGCTGGAGCAGTAAAAAGAAGTTGATGTTGCTCAAACATATATACATCAATAAATGTAAGAACCTACTACCACTACTAGGGTTGGGGAGCAAAAGGGAAAGCGTTATTACTCTGGCCACAGAAACACCCCGCTGCAGAGGCTTCTGCTAGAACTGCCCCTGCAGCTGAGCTCAATGCCAAGGAGCTCTCTCTTCCTCTCACCTGGGTGTGGGAGGCCTGGTACTGCCTCCGCACTTACGCTCTCTGCCACAGCTGGAAGCAAGGCAGAAAGGGCTACTTCCTTCTCACCTGCCAGTCACCCATCAGTACCACTCATTGGTAGAAGTAAACTGGAGGCGAGCAGTAAAGGAGTGTAAAAATTGTAACTTGTGAGCCTTCAGGAAAGATATTGAAGCGCAAATGACGGCTGATACGCTATAGACAAATAACTGATATGTCTAGTGAATCTTGTGACAATAAAAGGGAGGTAATTTTTAGTCATCTAGTACTGCTCCAACAGAAATACCGCAAGTAAGTGGCTTTAACAAAGAGAAATTTTATTATGACAGTTGGGTAAGCTGAATGTCCATTTGTAACGTACAAGCCCCATTCAATCATGAGAAATTATCACAGTCCAGTGGGCTGAATCTAAATTTAATGTGAGAGCATCTCGGCACAGAGACCTCAGATCCGAAGGGTGTGCCATGCTTTTGGTGGTGCTTTCTCCGTGGTATGAGGTTCCCAACTCTGCTCACTTCCCTCTCCTTTTCTCTCTCAATAAAAGGCCCTATAGACAGAGTAGAACTGCCCCGTAGTGTTCCTAAGGAAGTCTGGCAGATTCAAACTGCTGACTCTTTGGTCAACAGATGTAGCATTTAACCACTATGCCATCAGGGTTTCCTTTCTCGCTCCGTAGATTACAGTGTATCAATACAATCCAAGCTTAATGAGTCCCGCCAGGCTAACAACAGCTGCTGCCCATTCTCCCTCATTAACATCAGAGAGGCAGCATTCTCAACAGATGGGAAAAAATCACACACCGGGACTCACGGCCGAGACAAATCGATAGGCATTTGGAGGGAGGGGGCGGGGCCGGGCAATCCATAACGTAAAGATTTTAATTACTTTTGCTATATTGTGGTAAATGAGGATGAGCAAACATGAGCTGGTGAGGGAATGTGAGAAACGGCAACTCTTTAAAGCTGGTCGCTGTGTAAATCCAAGGAAGTGGTAGTGGACTCAGCTGCAGAAACAGAGGCTAGAGCCGTTGTCCGAAAGTCTACATGAAGTAGTGGGAGAAAACAACAGCAAAAATGGTGACTGAAAACAGCCATCTATGTTCTCTTTGTGTAATAATGTCACGATCATTCTCAGTTACAAAAACAACCATTTGTCTGGAAGATTAATTTTTTTTTAAGAGGTTTGGCTTTGAATATTTGTGGTTCTTACTCTTCTTCCTCCAACCAATAATGAGCATCAATTCTTCACTATGTGATGTTACAGTAGGCTCCTTAATTTCTTTACAGACTTGTCTTTTTTCTTAGTAGTAGTTACTTAATGTGGAAAGACAATAATAATGCAAAGCGTATTTAAACAATAGGACGACAGTACAAACTATTCCTCTCTCTCAGATTAGCACACTATGTAAAATTTTCAGTGGCACCCAAGTATGTAAGCTTATTATAAATACGTTTTCTGTTCAGATGGAAAATTTTCAGTATAAGATTTGCAAAACACCCAGTAAAAATTGGGATAGTAAGAATCCAGATAGTGAGGATTTCACACATATATGATTTAAAAATGGAATTGTAACACTACGACGTGTCCTTGGTGGGAGGTGCATGGAGCAGGAAGAGCCTTGCTTAAAAAAAGACATTAACTATCTGTAATGTTTTCTTAAATCACTGAAAGCAAATATGAGTAAATGTTAATAATTAATTCTAGTTGGTAGGGTTAGGGTGTTATAGTGTTCTATATCTTTTAAATTTCTTGAAATATGTTACAAACCTTATATTGATGAAGCCATATTCTGCCAGCAACTGAAAATAAAGAACAAATGTAATCTTGCTAGGATTTTAGTAAATTATTTTAGAATAAATGTTACATGTATGGTTGCATTACTTTTCAGAAAAGTCAGCTTGTTATTTTTGTCATCTGAGAAATACCTACTTATTTCTTTATATCTCTTTTTCTCTAAGCTAGCTCAGGTTTTTATTTAACCAAAGGTTCTCTAAGACAGCGAGCTTCAATTACCATGGGATTTCTTTTCTTAAATGGAGATATTAGTCTTAAACAGAAATATAAGTAGAATAGTGTTTGGACTATACTTTTGAAATATCTGTGCAATGGAACTATAGAAAATGCCCCAAATATATGACATATGTATATTTTAATGCTTAAAATATATATTAAGCATGAATAATTTAATGATCTTTAATTCAAGATTTTAATTTCATATGGAAGTTTCTTTTTTTACTTTGTTTACATGAATAAGAATTTTATCTTCAAAATGTGATGGCTTTTGTGCTGTTCATTTTTTAAATAAAATTTTGTTTTCATTTTTGGAGATGACAAGGTCAAGACAGAGCGAGAATTGCCTCCATTTATCTTTGGACGAGATTTTAAATGTCAGAATTTCCACTACAAAGAGAATCAGTATTTCCATGTTCATGGAGGAATTGAATTTGATATCAGCACCCCTCTGATTGAGAGTGCTTTGGATCATTTTCAGGTTTAAATTATTGTCATTCTGGAAATGGTTTGTTGTTTTCATATGTCTTATTCTTCTTCAACCAGAAAGTTTGTTGATATATGAAATAGGCAGCTCTCCAAATAAATACCTACACAACTCACAGATTTATTCATGTATTATTTCTCATACATGGGTTAAGCATAACTCTCTATATTGGATACTGTGTTAGATGTCAGAGATAAAATCACAAGTAACACAAGTATGGCCATCATCATCACAGGACCCACAGACTTCATCTGTGCCCTAGAATAGCTGATCAGAGTGCAGAAGAAATCCCAGAACACTCACTACATATTCTTCCATTTGCCTCAAAGATTAGTAGTCCTCTAGAGTTTGGAAGCAGTAACATTCATCTGAAATTTAGTATAAACAGTCTACATTTCAATCACCATTGCTTTTCTGTTTTCTCTTGTCTATATTGTATATCTTTACCTGCTTCCACCACATTCCCAGTGTAGGGATTGGATGTGTGCAGACGCTAT
This sequence comes from Heterohyrax brucei, assembly GCA_028571685.1. Taxonomy (NCBI): domain Eukaryota; kingdom Metazoa; phylum Chordata; class Mammalia; order Hyracoidea; family Procaviidae; genus Heterohyrax; species Heterohyrax brucei. The sequence goes on from CM053146.1 coordinate 97,616,604, forward strand.
CAGGGTCTTGTAGGATATGATACTAAAACTTTGTCATTTACATGTATAAAATTCATCTAAAAGAAGTCTTACTATTGTTTAAATTTGTTAAAAATATTTTAATAATATTTTAGGAAAATTTTGAAAAAATACAGGATTGCGCTACTAGAACATTTGAAGAAAATTCAGGATACAAAGAATATTACTCAATACCAGTCATGGAATTTCATGGAAAAAGGTAAGGAACTTTGAGTGTTTATTTACAGTAGCTACAACTTGTTGAAAGTTAGAGCTATATCGCAGAGAACAAGAATAGCATCAAAATGCAAAGGCTGACTCAAAACTTAGGTAAGAATATCCTAGAACAATAATCTCCATAAGTGGCAGACTGACTCAGGCATGAAATGTTGTATTTATTACTTCATGTACTTTGATGCATCTGGTATAATGATCCTTAAAGCTTGTTAATAGTTTTTATAATTCACACAATGGTTAAATGGGGGGAAGGGAGACGTGGGATCAAATCCTGAGTCAGTTGAAAAGCAGAGATTTAGCCCACATCATTCTTTTCCGTAAGAATTCTGGCTTAAATCTCTTCTTCAACTGGCTCTTGTTATATCTGTCATCTTTTGGAGCAGGTATATATCTCTCAGTATTATGCATATTATTAATATTATTATCTCTCAATATTATTAGTGCATTGTCTTTTGGATTTTTACATTGTGGGTACTGTAATTTGAAAATATAAGTTTAGTGATAGCTTGCATTGGAAGTAGAAGTTTCAGATTTAAGAGCATTTAGATGTTTTAAGCCGTGAAAATAGTTGAAAGGATAGGGCCAAGTCTAAACTCTAGAGAATAGTAGCTTTTAAAGAGTGGGTGGCAGAGGAAGAGAAAGGAATAATAGAGATAGAAGAGAAATGAGAGGACAATATCATGAAACTAGAAAATGGAGAGAATTTTAAGATATGCAAATAATTTAAAACATCAAACGCTATAGAGAAAAAGGCCAAGGGAAATTAAGGATGGAAATAGACCCGTAAGTTTGGAAATGACGTGGGAAGAGGATTTCAGTGGCATTGTGATTATAAAACCAAAGAAATTCTGCTGCCATTGATTGGATTCTGACTCATAGCGACACTGTAGGGCAGAGTAGAACTGTTCCATAGAGTTTCCTAGGAGCACCTGGCACATTCAAACTGCTGACCTTTCTCTTGGCAGACATAGCATTTAACCACTATGCCACCAGGGTTTCCCACTGTGATTATGGAAGGCTATTTATAGCAGTTGTAAAATAAGGCTGAGGAGAATAAGTAAGAAGTGAAGAAGGAAAGGCAAGGATTATAAATTTCTTTAAAGGTGCGTTGCATTGAGAAGAACAAGAGAAATGAGACAGAGAGAAGTAGGATAAAAGATAAAAGTTAGAACTCCCCATTGAATTCTCCTTGAGTGCACCTGTAGTACTTGAGCTAAAGTCAGAAAGCCGTTTGGCTACGGTTCTCCACAATTTTGAAGAGAGCCAAGTAGCAGATGTCAAACCTCTGGAATATACCAAGAGTATGCATATCCCTTGGGGAAGGCACACTCGTGGACCCAGCACTTGTTGGCCTATTCTGCATACAACCTTTGCCAATCTAAATGGTGGATGAACACTGAGGTCAACACTAGTCAGTGAGAGATTGTTCTGGATGGAGATGTATGGTTGTTGTAAGTGCCCTGTCATAGAGCTGTAAGCGATTAAGTCATGTTTTGGAAATGGAATGTCATAATAGAATTTTTTCTGTAGTTTCTACTAATACATAGCATTTGACCATCTGTGTTGATGAATGGCAAGTAGACAGACGTGAGTTTGTAGGCTTTCAAAGTTAGCACGTGCTTATTTCCCAGACCCAACCAGCATAGAGTAAAAGTAAAAACCACACATAGAGTAACATTAAGTATTTTCCTGGCTCTTTTAACAATTAAAAGAAACTTTACTTCTCTGTAAAGTCCAGCTCATTTAATTCCAGAGGTATCTCAAGCTCACAGATCGGCACTCTGTGTGCCTATGAGATAGCTGCACCTTCCTTCATTCCTGACCATGCTCCCTGTGATCACCCACTGGTGGGTCCTCTAACCATATAACCAGAAGACTTCAAAGGGTAGTTTAAGAGACAAAACAATAACAAAAACCAAACCCACTGTTGTCAAGTTGATTCCAACTCGTAGAGACTCTATTGGAAAAAGTAGAACTGCTCCATGGAGTTTCCAAGAGGCACCTGTTGGATTCAAATTTTCAACCTTTTGGTTAACTTAATGCTATACCACTAAGGTTTCCAGCTGGTCCCCTCATGCCCAAGAATTCACAGCAGGCAACTCAACATGAATGCCATTGTTATCTGTTCCTCCAGAATTACTTCTTTACCAGGAGACTACCGGTGCCTTTATGAAAATAAGGTCTGTTCCATTAGCCCTCCAGGTGTGCCCAGAAACATCTAAACCTTAGACTCATTTTAGGCTCAGTTTGGGACCATTCATAATATCAGAATAAAAAAATTAAGTCCCACAATCTAAAAGCCTGTGATTTGGCAGTCTGTGAAAATAGAAGAACTCATAAATGATCAAGAAAATTCCTGGAAGCCAGTAGGTAAAATGGCACAGGAATTGAAATGTTCTATTTTGGGGACAGGATACCAACATCATGGTGGTGTGGATATCAGGAGACAGGTCAGAAATCAACTTCATGTGACAGTGGTGTGTCAGAGAAAGGTGGTACTAGATGCTCTCCACTACAGTTGGTAACCTGGTGCTGATTCTCAGGCACGAATCTGGAGGGAGTTATTTTAAAAAGTGAGGCTCCTCCAGAGCCCCTGCAAATGATCAATCACCCTTAAGGTTTTGAATAAAGGAAGTGTTATGTTACTATGCATACTTTGATGTGAGTGGGCTCCCTGACTGAAATACACAGTCACTTGCCACATAATGTTAGCCATTTGGGCTCTTGATGAGTCCAATAATCATTTCTAACATTCTTAACATTTGGCCTATAGCATTTGCCCACAGGAGCCACAAAATTCTCTTGTCAGATACTCTCTCAGGGTGCAGCGACCTCCACCACCTAGTTTCTAAGTTAGAACAGCTCTCAGCAGATTCCAGATGTTTGATTTGTACTAGATGACTACAGTGAATTTCTAGAAGAAAGCAGCTCATGCTCCCTTGGTGTTAGTTGAATTTTCAAATCTGTCTCATTGTGTAAACAGTACGCTAAGCCTATGTCACTGAGTATCAAATGCCTTCTGTGCTCCAAAGATGGCCAGAAGGTCCTGTTCTCATAGCATTTTACCATAGCCAGCTCCTGGAGAAGTACATGAAAAGGCAGTTGTTGTTGGCACCAGGATGCTATTGAAGCAATATGATATAGAGCTGGACCAGGTCACAGACCAAAGGACAGTCTTAGGGTGCTGTCCCATATCTAGCTCTATGCCAGGCAGCCTTGTGGAATTTGAGGTACATTTTTGTGGTGAGTCATATCAACGTGTAGAGGTAGACTCGTTGCACTAGATATGATCCCTATAGCTACCTAAGGCTCTAGAGTCTACCACCACCTTGATTTGAAGGCCATCGACAGCAAGTTGTCTAACTAGGGTTCAGAATAATAGTTGCTCCTCAGTTTGGCAGGCTGGTGTATAGAGAGTGAGACAAGCCCTTGTTAATGGAAGTGGCACTTCTACAAGTTAGGACCCATGGACAAAGTGATGAGCCCTACCACCTGGCCTGGCACTGCACTGGTTAGGTGTAGACGATAGCCTTTGGTTTATGTTCCTGTGGTTTGGTTTCCTCTTGGGGTGAGATGGTTTTAGATAGTAAGAATGATACTCACAAATAAAGGTGAACAGGTTTTCAAACATGCCTCCACTCGCTGGCATGGGAAAGCAGAGCCAATCTAAAGGGCAAATATGGAGAAGATGTTTGTAATAAAAAAGACTGATTAATAATTGGTAACAATGCTATTAAAATACTTATGTGATAGGCACAATTAAAAATTTTGTATTTTTATAGAACATCAAGTTTTTCCTTTGCCAGCGTAGGAAAAAAATAGCAATTCACTTCAAAGTTAGAAAAACATATCATTTTTCTTATTTTTCACAGCTACTACGTGATCTGTTTTGAACTTGAAACTTTCTATCAGCAACTGTATAAGACACAGTGGTGGGGAGCTATAAATGAAATTGTGAACAATCTGAGACCAAAAAGACTTCCACTGACAGATGCTCAATTACATGAACAATTTAAGAAAAAATTTGGTTTCAAAAAAGCTATGAAATGCAAGGTATCACAGTGATTACCACATAATTCAGTATAAGTTACATGTATGTATGTACATATATATGTATATACCATGCCTGTTGCCAACAAGTCGATTCTGACTCCTAGCTACCCTATAGGACAGGGTAGTGCTGCTCCATGGAATTTCCAAGGAGTGGATTGAATCTGCCAACCTTTTGGTTACTGTAGCTGTTAACCACTATGCCACCAGGGCTTCTGTGTGTGTGTGTGTCTCTGTGTGTGTGTGTGTGTGTGTGTGTGTGAAATTCCTCTAATCTTAGGGATAAACAGTAAGCTAAATAGTCTTCAATACAATCAAAAGGCTATATAATTCTGATTTATTCATATCTGACAGGATGTAGGAAACCCTGGTGGCATGGCAGTTAAGTGCCATGCCTGCTAACCAGAATGCTGACAGTTCAAATCCACTAGGTACTTCTTGGAAATCTATGGGGCAGTTCTACACTGTTCTATAGCGTCACTATGAGTCAGAATTGACTCAATGGCCCTGGGTTATTTTATTGGTTGGGCAGGATATAAAATAACAGTTTAATGAACTGGACTATGGTGAATCTAAATTATGGTTAATATTGATTACATTCAACAACTGTATAATAAGATAAAGTACTTACAATATTACCATGATTGCTATCTTATGACTGAGAAATTTGTTACACAAAAGAGTTAAGGATCTTGCCTAAATTACACAGCTGTTAAAAGGCAGAACCAAACTTCAGTTCTGGCAACTAAACCTCACAGCAAACCTAATACCTGAACCAAATCTCTATTTCTTCTACAACAAGCATTGACTCAGAGTCTCTGAAATGGATAAATAAAGGGGTGACTTTGGCAATATCAAAGATCATGCTGGCATTTATTTCTCATTTGTTTTAATATGTTCATAAATTTAAAACTTTAGTAACCTGTTAGTCTTAATTTTAAAATACTAAGTAGTCAAAATGTCTAAATGACATTTTGAGACCTAGAGCAAAAGAAGACAAACTGTGCTTCAATAGTTAGATATTTCAGGTTTCAAGACTTCTAAGCTAGGTTATTTTTAAATCACAGAAGGAGCTAATGTTCTCTATCTGCTTTTAAAGTATTTCAGAGATATTTGCTTTAAATAATATCCTGTTTTAAACAGTTTCTAAAGACTTCTAAGAAAAAAGAAGGAAGAAAGGAAAAGAACTTGGCAAAAATATGTATATTTTTAAAGTTCTTGATGTTTCTTTATAAATCTAACCACTTTAATCATTACCTGGTGACACACCTTTGACATGGGCTTTATAAAAATTCTTTTGCAACTTAGTGCCAACCATGCAATTATTGTGTCAATATAGCTCATGTCTTTTTTGTTTGTTGTTTGTTTCCCTCTCCCTCAACACAAAATTTACGTGTATTTTGGAAGGGGGAAAAAAAACCCACTAATTCTGGCCTTTTTGATAATTGTAGAGTATCCCATTTGGTATGAAGTCTGCTGTTGAAAGAGGGTTAGCTGCTGTTTTCCATACATTTAGCCGTAAAACCTCAAGTTCGACGATCAATGTTTCAGATGAAGGAGGTTATGCTATTTTCCACCATGCAGCTCTGCACAACAGAGTTGCTATCATATGTCAACTCTGCAATGCTAATTTTAATGTCAACCAGAGACGCTTTATCATGTTCAGCCAAGGTACCCAAAATTGTTTTCTTTTACCCTTTATACAGTATTAAGAATTGTACATGTTGATTCTAGAGCAAGGTTAAAATTTGTTGCTGGTAACTTGGCGTCAATTATTCTTAACAGTGCTTCTGAGGCTGTTCTGAGTACTGTAACTGTGTAGTAGAATCTGAGGTCAGACAGTGTCAGTCCTCCTACTTTCTTCAGTAGTGCTTTACTTATCCGGGGCCTCTTCTCTTTCCATATAAAGTTAATGATAAGTTTGTACATATCTTTAAAGAATGCTGTTGGTGTTTAGATCAGCATTGCATTGTATTTGTAGATTGCTTTGGCTAGAACTGACATTTTCACAATGTTAAGTCTATCCATGAAGATGGTATATTTTTCCATTTATGTAGGTCTCTTTTGCTTTCTTAAAGTTGTGTTTTGTAGTTTTGTTTGTATAGTTCTTTTACATCCCTGCTTAGATTTATTCCTAGGTATTTTTATTTTTTAGGAACTATTATAAATGGTATTGTTTTCCTGACTTCTTTTTTGTAGTTCTCTCTATTGATGTACAGAAATCCAACTGATGTTTGTGTATATAATTTGTGCTTCTCTGCTGAATCTATTTGCTTCAATAGTATTCTGGTGGAATCTTTTAGTTTTTCTGTGCATAGTATCATATCTTTTGCAGATAGGGACAGCTATACATCTCCTTTATCAATTTGGATGCCCTTTATTTCTTGTTTTACTTTATTGTTCTAGCTAGGACTTCCAGCACAGTGTTAAATAGGAGTGGTGATAAAGGGCATCCTTGTCTTGTTTTTGTTATTAAGGGGAATGTTTTCAGACTCTTTCCATTAAGAATAAACCTGGCTGTCAGTTTTGTATAGAAATCCTTTATTATACTGAAGAATTTTTCCCTCTTACACCCATTTTATTAAGTTTTTATCAGGAATGGGTTTTGCACTTCATCATATACCTTTTCTATGCTGACTGAGATGGTCATGTGTTTTTTCTTTCTTTTATTCATGTATTGGATTATGCTGACTGATTTTCTAATGTTGAAACATTCTTGCACATGTGGTATGAATCGCACTTGGTCATGGTTTTTTGTTTGTTTTGATACGGTGCTGAATTCTGTTGGCTAGAATTTTGTTGACAATTTTTATATCTGTGTTTGTGAGAGATATTGGTCTATGATTTCCTTTTTTGTATGTGTTGTCTATGTCTGGTTTTAGTAATCAGGGTTATGCATTCTTCATAGAATGAATTTGGAAGTATCCCTGCCATTTCTATGTCCTGAAATAGTTTGAGTAGTACTGGTGCAAGTTCTTCTCTGAATGTTTGGTAGAATTCTCCAGTGAAGCCATCTGAGCCAGGGCTTATTTTGTTAGAAATTTTTTTAAATTACCTTTTTAACCTCTACTCTTGCTATGAGACTGCTCAGATTTTCAACTTCAGTTTCTGTTAGTTTAGATAGGTAATGTGTTTCTAGAACTTTGTACATTTCTTTTTCTTGGTTTTCAGATTTGTTGGGGTATAGTTTTTTTTTATCATACTCTGTTGTGATTCCTTTTCTTTCATTTGGGTCTGTTGTAATGTCCCCCATTTCATTTCTCATCTGAGTTATTTGCATACTCTCCTGCTTTTCTTTGATCAACTTGTCAGCTAGTATTTTTGACAGGACCCATTGCAAAGAATATAAAGGAGGAGGAGGAGGAGAAAGAGGAAGAGCAGGAATTTGGAAATAAGAGTTTTTTAATGACAAATTTATTGAGATATAATTTATACATAATAAAATTCACCCTTTTAAAGTACACAGTGTAAAGTGGTTTTTAATATGTATACAAAATTGTACAATCATCATTGCTATATAATTCTAGAATATATTCATATCTTCCTTATCCTCAAAAACAGGCACCCATTAACAGTCACTTCCCATTTCTTCATCCCCAACTCTGTAGCAACAAATCCACTTTGTTTCTTTGAATTTTTGTATTCACATATTTCTTACCAGTAGGATCATATAATATTTTTCTTTTTGTGTCTGGCTTTTTCAAATAGCAGAATATTTTCATGATTCATCCATGTTGTTACATGTATCAGTACTTCATTCCTTTTCTATTGTTGAATAATATTCCATTGTATGGATATACTTTTTTTTTTTTTAATCCATTCCTCTTCTAATGGACATTTAGGCTATTTCCACTTTGTAAGTACTATGAATCATGCTGCTATGAATATTCATGTACATGTTTTTGTACCAACATATATAAAATTTGGGAACAGAATTGCTGGTTCATATGGTAACTTGGAGCCCTGGTGGCACAGTGGTTAAGAGCCACAGCTGCTAACCAAAAGGTCAGCAGTTTGAATCCACCAGTTGCTCCTTGGAAACCTTGTGGGCAGTTCTAATTCTGTCCTGTTGGATCTTTATGAACTGGAATTGACTTGGCAGCATCTGGTTAGTTGCCCAGTTATTTTCCACGGTAGCATCCTTTAGCTATCTCATTAGCAACCAGGGGGTTTCAATTTCTTCATTATTATCACAACACTTTAATGTCTAGCTTCCTGATTTTAGTCAAATAGTGTGTATCAGGTGGCATCTGATTGTGGCTTTGATGTGCATTTCTCTTCATGTGCTTATTGGCCATTTGTGTATCTTCTTTGGGGAAATGTCTATTCAAATCCTTTGCTTATTTTTAAACTGAATTATCTTTTTATTGATGAGTTGTAACAGATTTTTTTAAATATAGTCTAGATACAAGTATGCATCAGATATATGATTTACAAATACCTTCTCCCATTCTGTGAATTGTTTTTTCACTTTCTTGACGGTGTCCTTTTAAGTACAAAAGTTTTTAATCTTAAAGAAGTCCAATTAATGTATTTTTGTTTGTTTCCTGTGCTTTTTTTGTGTCATGTCTAGAAAACCATTGCCTCATCCAGTATCATAAAGATTTATTCTTTTGTTTTCTTCTAAAAGTTTCTTGTGTTAGCTCTTATGTAGGTTTGTGATGCATTTTGTGATGAATTAATTTATGTATGTGCTGTGGAGTCCTTACTCCATCTGTTATGGATTGAACTGTGTCACTTGAAAATGTGTGTCAACTTGGTTCCCAGTACTGTGTGGCTGTCCGCCGTTTTGTGATCTCAGTGTGATTATACTGCTGTTGTAAATCCTCACCTTTGTTAATAGGAGCCCTGGTTGCACAGTGGTTAAGAGCTTGACTGCTAACCTAGAGGTTGGCAGTTCAAATCTACCAGTCACTCCCTGGTAATCCTATGGGACAGTTCAGCTATCCCATCAGTTTGCTATGAGTCAAAATGAACTCTACAGCAAGAATTTTGGTTTGGGATTTATAATATTAATGACACAGGATAAAAGGCACTCATGTTAATGAGGTAGGACACAGTCTACAGGATTAGAGCATATTTTGAGTCAATCTCTTTTGGGATATAAAAGACAGAAGGGATGAGAGAAGTGAGGGAACCCCATTACTACAAAACAAGAAGGGTCAGGAATGGAGTTATCTCCTTTGAGCCCAGGCTCCCAATGCTGAAATGCTCCTAGACCAGAAGAAACTGATGACAAAGACCTTCCCCAGGAGCTGGCAGAGATAGAAAGTCTCCTCCTGGAGGTGGTACCCTGAATTTAGACTTCTAGCATCCTAACATGAGAGAAAATAAATTTCTGTTTGTCAAAGGCATCCACTTGTGGCATTTCTGTTATAGCAGCAGTACATAACCAAGGATCCAACTTCGTTCTTATGCTTGTGTATATCCAGTTGTCTTAGCACCATTTCCTAAAAAGACTTTCCCAATTGACTTACTCTGATACTCTTGTCAAAAATAAATTGATTACAAAGGTAAAAATTTTATTCTGAACTGTCAATTCTATTCCATTGATTTATGTATCTATCCTTTTACTAGTATCACAGTCTTGCTTACCTTAGCTTTGTAGTAAGTTTTGAAATCAGAACAAATTTCAAAATTGTTTTGAGTAGTTTAGGTTCCTTGCCATTACACGTGAATTTTAGAATGAGCTTGTAAATTTCTGGAGAAAAAAATTGTAACTAGGATATTGATGAGGATTGTGTTGAATCAGTAGATCAATTTGGGTAGTGTTGTGCTCTCAGCAATATTAATCCTTTTGATCCAAGAACATGATATGTCTTTCCGTTAATTAAGATCTTGAATTTCTTTCAGGAATGATTTGTAGTAGTCAGTGTACAACTCTTACAGCTTTTATTAAATTTATCCCTAAGTATTTTATTCTTTTTGATGTGATTATAAATATAGTTGTTTTCATATTTGCATTTTCAAATTATTCCCATTGCTAGTGTGTAGAAATATAATTGGCTTATGTATATTGATATTGTATCCTGAAAGCTTACCAAGCTTATTTAAGTTCTCATTATTTTTGTGGATTTCATAAGATGTTCTATGTATCAGATCCTGTCATATGTGAATAGAAACAGTTTTACTTCTTTCTTTCTGATTTGGTTGTCTTTTATTTCTTTTTCTTGCCTAATTTCCCTGGCTAGGACCTCCAGCAAAAATGCTTAATGGAAGTGGTGACAGCAGACATCTTGTTTAGAATATGAGTTGATTTAATGAATAATTTATCAGGGTAATCTATTAAAATGTTAATTTGTGATACCTCAGTGCTAACAAAGAATCAGAGAATAACACTTTTTCATGTGTCTATATGTGAGTGCTGGAAAACTTGGGACTTCCCTTAACTTAGAGCAAAGTTGAGGTTTTTGCTTTAATCTATTTGGGAAGAAGGGCTCACCTAAGTATCTTTTATGGCTATGTTATATAAATATTTATTGATCATATCTCCCTCACTTGAATGTAAGATCCACAAAAGGCAAGGATTTAGTCTGTTTATGATGGTACCCTAGTGCTATAATGAATATATAAGTGATGTACTACTGAAATTCAGAGAATAAAGAGAAAAATATGGTTTGGTTTTAAAGTCCCAGTAAAACATCTGTTTCTTAGATCAATAGGTCTGAGATGAAATGGACTTAGATAAAGCACAGATTCAAATTTAAATGCAATTCATAGCCTGTTATTTTAAGCTTTTTTTGGTTTCAAAAAACATCTGTTGCAATTTAGTCCCTCATTTATTCTTTGGATTCCCACTGCTGACAACTGGATATATTCTGAAGTGTGGAAAATATGTAACTCTATTGAAAATGTTTATGTATTATTACCTACCCAACATAAAATTGTCCCATCTGTGAGTTTTGACCGGTTACTGAGAGGCAGAAGTTCTGTTTGCTCTGATCTTAGTGTCAGGTGCCTGTGCCATGCCTGGAAGGCTTGTCAAAAGTTACGTCAGTAGTGATTGATGTAATCCATTCATCTGTATTTAAACACAGTCATTTTGTTCTTATTCACAAGTCTATTTTGACAGATCAGGAAACTACTATGTATTAATAATCATAATTTTGTGTGCATTCTCTTTCAAAAACAGATTCCTCTAAAATGGACATGAAAAAAGAAAGAAATGGTGAGACATAAGTGAAATATTCAGTGCATTTCAAAAGATTATTGAATATGTTGAACATTTGTTTACAGTACATAATCTACAAAGCTGCATGAGGATCACAATGTTGTTTTATGTATATTCTGAAGTATAAATTTTTTTCTACCCATGGTTATTTATTGATATTCCTCTTAAGTTTTGGAGGTCTTCTTCCCCCCCTTGTTTTCTTATTTTAAATTTGAGGTAACAAGTAGAGATGCCCAGTGAGGTACTGGATTTATAGACTAAGCAAGCTCAGCGAGGAGATCAAGTCTAGAGATATAATCTTGAGAGTCATCAATTTATATAGGTAGTAAGTGAAGCCATTGAGAAGAAAAAAATTCAAGATAGAGAGATGTCACGACAATGATAAATTCCCAAAGGAGACTGCAAAGGAGTAGTAAGAGAGCTAGATGGAAAAACAGGAGTGTGTGATATCACAAAAAACAAGCCAGCCAAGTGCCATTGTCATGGTGGGAAGGGAATATTAAAAGGAGGAAGTGGTCATCAGTGTTATTATTGATAGTTCAGATAAGATGGAAAAATTCATTGGCTTCAACAACCTAGTTGCTAAAAAATAATTTAAAATACTTTATTATTTTTTCTATTTCAAAGGATCATATCTTCTACTAGGAAACATTTGGATAAAATGGAAAACAATTTAAACAACAAATAAGTTATTTCATCAAGATACTATTTTACACATTAACTTAAAGTTTCAAAAATTTAATGTTACTGAAATTATTCTTCTTAACAAATAAAGAGTTATTGATCTTAATAGATTTCTAAAGTTAATAAGAAATATTGAATTTCCTGGATTAGTCGTTTTTGTGTTAACTTGAGGGGGTTTGTATTCTACAATACCAAGCTTTGTAATAATGGATTCAACTACAATGTGTTAATTGGTAATTTGGTTTACAGATGATGTCAACAATGAAAGTTGGAAAGATGTCATTCCATATAGTTTAAAATGTATCCAGTCAGTCGTTTGAGTTTTGGTATTCAAGGGAAAACTGATTGAGTGCTGTTGTGAAAAGTTTTATATAAGCAAATCCATTTTAACTCCGTGGTTGCCATACTTTTCAAATGAGGCATACGTTTTAGAAACATTAGACCTTTAACCACTGAAGACATTGTCCATCCATTCTAGGTCCAACACCTCTCCATCTGGCTGCACAAGCTTGCTCACTAGAAGCAACAATCTGTTTACTCTGTTTCAAAGCAGATTACACGCTCTCTGAAAAAAGAGGCTGGATGCCAATTCATTTTGCTGCCTTCTATGATAATATCTGCATCATCATTGCTCTCTGTAGGAAGGATCCTAGTTTGCTAGAAGCTGAGACAACAACTGAGTAAGTTATTAAGCACTCGTATGCCTATAAGTTTCTTCTTTACATGGCTTTCCTCATACAATGACACTGAAAGGCAAGTGCAAAATCAGTATGATTTGAAAGGCTTTGTATAGTTTATTTGCTGTCCTTTCTAGTATCTTCTCTTACCTCTTTAAAATAAAATAAAATAAAAGACTGCAGCTTCCAGTAACCTCTCTGAGCTTTCTGAAAGCACAGGAGTAAGTTCTTGGGAGTTTTTCCTGAGCTTGTCCCACTATTATGTAAATCCCCTGTTAGTCTAATAGGATAACTACTTGGTGCCCTGGAAGAAGCCTGAGAATAGGGAAAAGAAAGTTGCCCTAGATTAGACTCTACACAACCAGGAGGCAGTCCTAGGCTCCAGACCAAAGTGAACAAGTCTTGGATAACAGACGAGAAATACTGAGAGTTATCCAAAAAGGAAATACACTGAAAAACAAAAACAAAACTTTGAACAGGGTACATTCTTGGCTAAGAATTTGAAGACCAGGTTATTATTTCGAATCTCTGAACATGATTCAGGCAGAGTTTCATTCAGGTTTATCTCGGTCTTCAAATATACCAGATTTCACAGAAACGATTATTATTCCATCCTTACAATAAAGAAATGAATTCTCCCTCTAGGGGAAACCAGAACCTCTAATAAATAGATTCTTTGAGTCATAGATTTTGGAAGAGTCATGGGATGTGGAGACCTGAGTTCAGTTTCTAGCTCTGTCACTTCCTGGCAATGTGACTTTTGAGTAAAACGGCGCGGAAAGCCTGGGTACGTTGTAAAAGTTCAAACAATTGAACATCAGAGATAGGAGTTACAAGCTACTATGAATATAAATAAGGACAAAGGATTTTTTGAAAGAATAGTTACTAAGTTTGAGATCTGTGTGGAACAAATGAAGAGTGTGACCATTCTGGTGTATGTGACTATGGAACCAGACAAAGGTAACAAGGAACTGAGGGATCAGGCATAGATGGTAGTTAACAAGGGTGCTGAAGTCACCGAGAGTAAGTGGAAATGTGTTAGAGAGGCAACGTGCGAGCTGGAATGGACCAGCTGGGAACAACGGAAATACAGTGTTGGAAAGGGTAAGTAATTTGATGGCATGTTTTTCAAATGAGGAAAATCAGGGTTAGGATGTTAGAAGTGGAAGTAATTTTTATCCCTACATTGATTTAGAGAAACAAAGCAACGGGAAAACAGTCTTGTTAAAATAGGGAAAGAAGGAAATGAAGATAAAATTTATCCATAAAGGTGAAAAGATTCTTCAAGGTTCAGGCAAAAGGGAGAGAGGAGAGGTTTGAGGCCAGCTGAATAAAGGTGAGAGTTCAAAAGCAGGCATCAGGGGGAAGAGGAAGGCTTGAGGGTCTAAGGACAAAGGAAATAATGATTGAGGCAATGCGATATGGTAAAAGGGAAAGATTTGGGAAACTACTAGACAAGACTCTGCTAGACAAAATGGTGCTAGACTCCTAATTTAGCCCTGCTCCAGCACTGCCAGATGGTTGTTAGCCTTGGGTTTTTTTCTTAAAAAAAAAAAAAAAAACAAAAAACGAAGAAAGTAGGCTGATTTGCTCAGATCACATGGTTAGTTATGATAGTTAAGAAACAGCTTAAGTTTCTGCAACAAAGAAATGAAAAATGTGTTGGTTTAAACAACATATTTTAGTTCTTTCTCATGAAAAGTCTGAATTGGTGGCCCAGGGGTGGCATAAAGGCCTAACAAGGAATGGCCTAACAAGGACCCATTTTGTTGCTCCTTATGTGGATTCTGTATCATGCTACAAAATAATAGCTCCTGCTTCCATTATTGTGTGTGCATTCTAGCCACAAGAAGACAAGTAATACCACACTGTTTTTCTCTCTAGAGAATTGCCCATGAAATGTCTGCTAATACCCTATTGGATATTAGGATAAGGGAGCCTGAGAAATATACATTGGGTAGGATAGCCATGTGTTCAACCAAAATATCTGTACTGTCTAAGAAGCAGAGAAAGAATTTTTAAGAAAAACTGTTAGTTTCTATCACAGTGAGAAAGCTGGGAGTTAAGAACTAGACACGAAGCCTGAAGAAATCTTCAGTTTCATCATTTTAAAATGGGCTGATAATACTTGCCTTACTTTTTGATCCCTGCATACAGTTATTGTAAGGATAGACAGGATAGTGTATACTATGCATACTATCAACTTTGTGCACTACCAACTTTCTGACAAATTATAGGGCTTGATAAGTAAGCTCACAGTGTCACTTGGAGCACCAGCCAACTCAGTGGCACCAAACAACAATTGATCTGGGAGGCAGTGAAGGAACAAATAGTAAAGAAAGCAAGGCAAGAGTATGAGGCAGGCAAGCCTGTTTACAGTGTGGAATATAGGGACAAGAATGCATTAGGAAAAGAAGATGATGACATCAATCAGAGTTCCTCCAATAGTCATTTGAACAGTTTTACAAAAAGTGTATTTGACACTATCTGTGAGCTTGATGATGTTGTTAATTGGGTACCCTTGAGTGAACTTGGATTCAAAACCACCTTATACACAACACAGTGAAACACTGTCTGGTCTTGTGCTGTTGTCACAGTCGTTATGCTTGAGTCCATTGATGTGTGTCCATCCATCTCAAGAATTTTCCTCTTTTTTGCTGACTGTCTTCTTTAGCAAGCATGATGTCCTTCTCCAGGAACTGGTCCCTCCTGATAACACATCCAAAATTATGTGAGATAAAGTCTCCCTATCCTCACTTCCAAGCAGCTCTTTGGCTATAAGCAGTTGCAGCAAGTACATCGACAGGGAAATGCCAGAAATTCAAGCCAGATTCAGATGAGGACATGGAACAAGGAATATCACTGGGAAGTTAGATGGATCTTGGCTGAAAGCAGAGATTATCAGGAAGATGTTTGTCTGTGTTTTATTGGTCTCACAAAAAGTCTATCATGTGACCTTCAGAGACATTTCTATCTCCAAGGCCAGATTTTCCAATGACTGATCTTTCTTCATTTCCAGCTTTCACATTCCAATCACCAGTGATTATCAGTGCATCTTGATTGTATGTTTTATCAATTTCACAGTGTAGAAGTTAGTAAATATTGTCAGTTTCCTCATCACACATCTGTCAGTTTGTTGTACTGTAGTGGTTTGCATGTTGCTGTCATACTGGAAGCTTTCCCACTATTATTTCAAATACCAGCAGAGTGACCCTTGGTGGACAGGTTTCAGTGAGCTTCCAGACTAAGACTAGGAAGAAGAACTTGGCTGTCTAGTTCTCATAACGCTAGCCAGTAAAAGCCTTATGAATATGTATGCTTACTTAATATGATATTTTCTTTGATTTTAAGGGATCAGTGTACTCCGTTGTTACTTGCTGCCACTTCAGGAGCATTGGACACTATCCAGTACCTATTCTCTCTTGGTGCTAACTGGAGAAAAACAGATATTAAAGGAAATAATATAATTCATTTATCAGTACTAACCTTTCACACAGAGGTTCTCAAGCACATAATAGAGTTGAATATTCCTGAACTCCCAGTTTGGAAAACTTTGGTAGGTGAGTATAGAATACATAATTTCTGATTATTATTCAGTTTAATTATTGATTCTAACTTTCAAATAAATAATAATAAATGAGTCATATTTAAACATTTAAAAATCATTAAAATAAACACTTTTAGGAGTTAAAACCAGAAACACAGATAACACTGATACATTTTATGTATGCAAAAAGGTTTATTTCTAAATTATGATAAAAGATATGTGATTCAGACAATCCTTTATACATTTAAAAATTTTCTCCAGCCTTTTATGAAAGTCCAACAGTCTTTTTCTCCATCAAAAAGAAAGTGAAGTTAAAACAGTGGTAAGTTAAGGAGAGAGAATACTGAAGTATGAAAGGAAAAAACAAAAAGAAAAAAATCCCTCTAATTTATTTCATTCTTCCTAACTACAGAGATAAATTCAGAAATACCTGTCCTCATATTTTGACAAATGTTTTGTGAAAAATTCTATTTGAGATATTTAAACCAAAATCTTTATTCAACCTAGCCTGAAATACTATGAGTAAAGGTTAACAGGCCAACTGACTGTATACATCCAATTTTAATTCCTCTGGAAACCCTACTAAAATTGTATGGAGATTAAATAGTAAGAAAAACAGCAGCAAACAAGCATGCAATGGATAACAGGAAAGGATACAACAACAAAGAAATACTGGAAGGTTGAAACAGGCAAGTCTCAGGACTAAGCAGACTAGAGAAAATAATTATAAGCCACAAGTAGAAAAGCAGAGAACTTTCCCAATTCATATCATAACATCTACCAAAGGATCAGAAACTGGCATTGCCAGGCAGGATAATTTTCTGCAGAACTTAAGACAGACCCAAAAGTACTGACACAGGGATTCTCCCCCAAAAAAACAGATGGGCGTGAGATGTAGGACACTGGGAGGAATTTCAATGTTGACAGCAAAAAGAACTCCCCAAATAGAAACTGTGCACCCAGGCCAGTAAAAAAGTGTGGTGTAAAGCATAGGTATAAAGGTATAAAGAAAACAAATGAAAAATAAATAAGGAAATTATTACCTACAGTAAAAACAAAAAAAAAGGAGACACTGTGGTATACTACAGTGCTCAACTATACATAATATTTGCATTGGAAAGTATTTTAAACAGTTTACTTGTTTATTTATGTATCATTATATCTTAGTCTTTTTTAAGAGGACATGAGATAACCGTCATGTTACTGTTTATAGTCAAAACTATTTCAAATACCCGCCTCTACAGTAAGAAGCTCTAGCCCCTAAAAGCAACAGCCTAGTAGCACAAGAAACTCCTGGCCACCACTGCTATTCCCTGTGACTGTTGGGAAGTCCGGATAATGACATGAGCGGAACAATAAACAGTGACCTATCTGGCCACTGCTTCTTCGCTTTGTGACCTAGAGATCTCTTCTCCATTTTGCACATTTTCATTATGGGTGAAAAAACAATTAGTCAAAGTTTATTGGAGGTCTTCAAGATTTGTTCTGGAAGAGGAAGATGAACTTTGAAGTGTCATGGAATGATCCAGCCAACGTAGCAGTCTGGACTACGTTTGTCATAGGAAGTGCTAAAGAGACAAGGAAAAAGCATACTTCTCTGTATTTTTCTTGCACCATAAACTCTTTTTAGGAGTATGTATTTTTGTATTGTCTTCCTCTTTTGAGTATAAATTCACTGAACATTTAAAAATATGTGTCTTCTTTATATTTAATAAAATGTGTAAAGCTTCATACATGGAGAGGATATGAAACTACTACTGATGATAAGGTAGTTTACTTTTGCAGTCTTGAAAACCGACTCAACAGTGATGTCAGGAAAGGGAGAATGTACAGTTGTTCAAGTAAATTTGAACCATGTGGTCGGTTATTCTGAGTCACTGAGATCAAAGATAACGAACTTCAGGATATTTGTCACTTCTTTTGTAGACTACAAACTCACAGATCATGGGTGTGTATAATCTATTCAGCACCTGAGAGAGGACCATGTACACTGGGGAATTTAATAAATGAATCACAGTACATGTGATGATGGTGGTGAGCTTAACATTTGGCTTTACTGGCCTGTATAGAAGTAGAATCGATCATTCTATTGCTGCTTGTGAAATTACAGGTTCTGATTTTCTTTTGTTGTTGTTGTTGAATGTTTATCAGAAATGTTGCAGTGTGAAAGCTATAAGCGAAGGATGATGGCTGTCATGTCCTTAGAAGTAATTTGCTTAGCAAATCCTCGATATTGGGAGTATATTTTGGATGCAGGTAATGCAGCATCTAGTCACTGTCTTTTGTTTATGCTAGTTTTTGTATAGCTTTATTATGATCAGATCAATCACTCTGAAATGTAGTTTTCATTGTAGTGGAAAAATTTTAGTTGATTTTAAGTTTATTTTTCTTTCTAAGATTACTTCCATTATATGTTAGACTCTGTAGGGTCACTATGAGTTGGAATCAACTTGACAGCAGTGGGTTTGGGTTTTTTTTGTTTTCCAGTTGTAAGTTGCACAGTAAAAAGTTATATTAATTTCATTTCTCTAAAAGTTTATAAACTTAAAGAAATTAAATTATTTTATACACTGTTGTTACATATACTGTCATTTAGAAGACTCGTTCTTTATCGTATAAATAATGATATAACCAAATTGCCCTTCTTTGAAATTTGTATTAATTTTTTTATTCAAAATAGCAGGTTTAGAGTCAGGTCTGGGTTTGTAACAAGTTCTGAGTTTAGAATTTAGGCTAATTGCTTAATCTCCTAAATTTTGTTTTCTCATTAATAAAATGGCCCCTGTGCGGTTGTTGTGGGAGCAGCATTGTCTGACACAACTGTCTGCTGTGATGGAAACATTCTGTCCGCACTGTTCAGTTTGGTAGTCAATACCCACATGTGCTTACTGAGCACACATGATTGAACTCCTTAAATATTTGCTGAAAGCCCCAAACTAAACCCAGTGCCATCAAATCTATTCCAACTCCTGGTGATCCTACAGAACAGAGGACTGCCTCACAGAGGTTCCGAAGAGCACCTGGTGGATTCCAGCTGCCTACCTTTTGTTTAGCAAACGTGGGCTTAACCACTACGCCATCAGGGTTTCCAAATATTTATTGAAAAAAGTGAATTAATTAAAAAATTATTTGATCATGATTGTTCCCTAATGTGTTCCTAAGAAGATGTACGAAAGATTTATGTTCAAAAACAGAGCCGTAGGCTTTGTTTTAGGTGGCCAAGGAAGTAAATAAATAAAGCCCAAATTACACACATTCTATTTTCTTTTCTTTCACATTGAACTGATTTCAGTACGACAACCAACCAACTGAAGCCAGATTTTGTATTTTCACCATGCCTGATGATTTCTGTCTTTGAGCCACTGAGGCTAATGCTGCCTTCTTTTAGATCCAGCATTTTGTTTCTGTTTTCCACTTACTCACATAAAAGAAGGTTAAAATTAAATAAATTAAAATTAAATAAAAGTTTCAAAAAAATGTGCAAGCACTGTTACACAAAGTTGATACAACAATCAAAACAGCTCTACAATGTGGTAGCACAAAGTCTTTATCAACGGCTTTGAGCCACAATTCAGTATTTCAGAAGTAGCTTAGGGTTGCCAGTCAAAAATGCGTGACTGTGTTGTGTGAAAATCAAAAGTATAAGCAATGAGAGTTGCCTGTACTGTAGATGGGACAGAAAAAGGTATCTGTATAGTTTCAAAATATAATAATAATTTTACATTTTGTATAATTTTTGCTAATTATATTGCCAGGCTCATAAACATTATTTAAACCGTATCATAAATAAATCATACTTTTTTCTTTGGCTCTTCATTATAGGCACCATTCCGGCCCTAATCAAGCTATTAAAATGTCCCAAAATAAAATTACAGTGCATAGCAGTTGGGTTATTGAGTAACATCTCAACCCACGTACCTGTAGTACATGCTCTGGTGGCAGCAGGAGGCATTCCAGAGCTGATCCACCTACTGGCTTCTGAAGAACCTGAACTCCACTCTCGCTGTGCGGTCATTCTATATGACATCGCTGAACTTGGAAACAAGGATGTTATTGCCCAATACGTAAGTTCTTGTCACACAGCATTGTTGAACCAACACTAATTCCCTCAAATAGTTGCTAGAAAGATAAAAGACCCATGTGATGCACTGTCAAACTGTCAGGAAGTGTATCTGCTTCAATAAAGATGGCAAGGAATAAATGGTCACAACCCCCTGAATCCCAAAAGTAGACAACAAGATTTAATGGACCAGAGCTAACCAGGTTATTACTTACAGCACAGCAAACAGCATGATCATCAGCATATTTGGGCATGATCTACATTTAAAAGTAGGCTTTTTGTGTTGTGCAGATGTGATTACCAATTACCAATCCAACATCCACCATAGCAAATACTTCCAAACAGAGCACTGTATTCAATTAATCTCACACAGGTACTAAAATTTTTTTATCTTTATTCAACATTACAGTGAACTTGCAGCCTCAAATTATTTTTGGTATAAAAGATGCTATTTTAAAACATATTTATAGAACACCTGCCCTAATGTTAATACAGAAGATTTGCTCTAAGTGGTGCTAACTGCCATTTAGTATGCAATATCAGTGCAGACACATGCGTTCAAGAGCAATCATTCTCCCCTGACTAAGCAGATATCTCCAGCAAGAAAAATTACAGATTTGTTTCTATATTAAGATTGCATATATCCTAAATAAATTCAATTGTAATCATATTTTTTGTTTCGTTTTATTTTTAGAATGGAATCCCAGCTCTGATAAACCTATTGAAGTTAAACATAGAGAGTGTGCTAGTGAATGTGATGAACTGTTTACGGGTGTTATGTATAGGAAATAAAGACAATCAAGTAGCAGTGAGAGATCATAAAGGCATCAAATATCTTATCACATTTCTGAGTTCTGACTCAGGTGAGCCTTTATTTGTGTATTATTTTGAAATGTTCAGATATATTAAGTGAGACCAAAAAAAAAAAGGATTGAATTTGTCTCACACAAACAAACATCCTGGATTTATCTTAGAATGGATTTATATGTAAATATGTAATCACCTAAATATCTGGAACACTGAAAGTTAAACTGTTGAACTGATGAAAGAGGCTCAGTGTTCAAAGACAGTTGTTGTTTCTAAATATTCAATTAAGAACATTTACAAAGAGAAATACTGGCACAGATGATCAAAATCATACAGATGATATACCCAAAGGACTAGATACAATGTGTGTATAAATAATACACACATTGTAATTAGAAGCTATTTTGTGATACAATTAGTATTTCAGATTTGCTGTAAAGACATTTGATATCAAAATTTGAGGTCATCAGAAGGTGAGGCAAATTATGAGGTTTAACAGCACACAGAGCACCATGCCTCAGCACCGAGAACAGCAAGAGGGATGATGTAGTTTCTGCAGCTACTGCAGAAGGACTCTTAGGTTCTCTAAGAATTACCGCATTCCAGTGAGCATACACACCAGTATAAGTTTCAAATTTAGGGTTTTTCCCAAATTGGGGGGAGAAAAAAATTGAGAAAAAGCTCATTCTTTTCCATTCTTGCCCAGTTTGTTATCCTTCTTTCTGTTCTAGTTCAGCAGGAAAAGAAAGAGAATAAATACATTTTTTAAAACATAAGACAAGGTTGGGGGTAGGGAAATGTTGCAAAGGGCTGCCGTTTTTTTAAATTTCAAATTTAAGCATGTCATATTCTAAGACTATACTGTAGTGAAATAATTCAAAAGCTCCCTCCCTTCATTCAAAGTTGCTTAAAGTCATCTGTTTCAGATATCCTTCCATTCCTAACTGTGCTGTACTTAATCATTTAAGAATATCATTAGAAAAGGTTAGGTGTTATGCATATCTTCACCACATAATTTTTGAGTTTGTGGTTCTTTTATGTGTATGTTTTATCTCGATTAAAATTTAAAAATAGGAACTAGGTTTTCCCGTTCCTAACCTCAAATTTCAGAACAAATAAAATAATGAGTAGAGGCAATTTGAATAAATTAATGATAAATGAGTTCAATGAAAGAAAACTATAAATTATTAGAATCATATATGAGGTCTGACAATTAAGCTCATGAATGTGCCACCATGTGCTTACTTTGGAAGCACTGTACAAATAACTCAATAAGGTTTCATAACCTTGGTATAGCAGTGTTTCACAGCTGTGTTCATGTCGATGTGTGGTGGTGTCTTGTTGAGTGGTGTTCATTATTGTTACGTGTTTTTCTGTGCCCTGGTGAGAATGTCCCAGCTTGAATTATAAACAATCAGGTGAAGAGTTCACAGGAGTTCTTTTGACTTACTCTTGCAACTTTTTTATAAGTTTTTTAAAAGATGCAACCAATTAATAAACACTTAGGAGAATGTTAGTCTCTTCAGTAACCAAAAATACAAAATAAAGTGAGTGTTTTTTTTTTTTGCTAACATAGCTGTTTATTTATGTATTTATTTTTTTAATGATAATGTCTATGTTCAGCAAGTCCCAATAACGTTGATACTCCCATAATCTGACTATAAATCAGAAACAAAACCCACCACTGTCTAGTCAATTGAGACTTATAGCAGCCCTACAGGACAGAGTAAGACTGCTCCAGTTTCTAAGGAGCACCCGGTGGATTCAAATGCTGATCTTTTGATTAGCAGATGTATCACTAGGCCACCAGCATTTTCAGTCTGATTACAAAAGGGTAAAACTCGATTATTTTTGAAAAGCAATTTAGTGGGATGTATTGAGTTATTCCAATGATTCCTAAGAATCTTTCACAAAGGGTGAAAAATACAAATAGGAAGGAAATACCTTATGCATAAAGAAGATGTCTCTTAAACATCATTTAAAAAAATAAAATTTTGGAAAACACATTGATATGTAAAAAAATGTGAATGGTTAAGGCAATGTCATATGTCCATTTAACAGAATATTAAGAAGATATTGGTGTTCATGAAGAATGGAAAAAATGTTTTAATGCTAATGAAAATGCAAGATATTTGCTTTATAGTAGAACTAAGTTAAATGTGTCTATAAATATCTAAATCTATCTATCTACATTAATAAGAAATTGCTGGTGGGATTAAACCAAATGTTTAATCATGTCTGGGTGGAGAGAATCTGGACAGTTTTATTTCTTTTTTCTATTTTTCCTTATTTTCTATAAACTTAGAGCTAAGTTTGGTTTTTTAAATTAAAGGTATGCTGAATTTTATTACCTCCCACTTTTTTTTCCCACTGGTTCTTAAATTCATTTGAAGATGTGTTGAAGGCTGTATCTTCTGCTACAATTGCTGAAGTTGCACGTAACAACAGAGCCATGCAGGATGTCCTAGCTGCGGAAGGAGTGATTCCTCCTCTGGTGGCTCTATTTAAAGGGAAACAGCTTAATGTCCAAGTGAAGGGTGCAATGGCCGTGGAATCACTGGCAAGTTACAACCCTGCCATACAGAAAGAATTTCTGGAAAGGTCATTAACTAAATATCTTTTGAAGCTCCTAAAGGTAGGAATTTTATGATTTTTTTTTTGTTTTTGTAGACCAAGTATTATGTTTTCAGTTTTGTTAAATGAATAGAAAACTAAAATCAGTTCTAGAAAAAACATTTGATAAAGCACACATACTTAAAGTGTTCAATAAATGCTCATTGAATTAATTAATTTTTTTTAAAACTAGGCATTTAAAATAGATGTTAAGGAACAAGGAGCTGTAGCACTTTGGGCCTTGTCAGGACAAACACTAAAACAACAAAAATATATGGCAGAACAGATTGGATACAACTTTATAATAAACATGCTTTTATCACCATCAGCTAAAATGCAGTATGTTGGTAAGTTATTTTTTATACGTAAGTCTGGACAGTGTAAACAGGGAATTGGATGATCAGACATGTCTTTCTCTTTTCTTTACCAGGAGGTGAAGCAGTCATAGCTCTAAGTAAGGACAGCAGAATGCACCAAAATCAAATATGTGAAGGGAATGGAATTGCACCTTTGATTCGCTTACTAAGAATTAATAAGATAGCTGAAGGCACACTTCTGAGTGTCATAAGAGCAGTGGGATCCATATGTATTGGTCAGTACACTCATTCTCAGTTTTCTAAACATCAGTAAGAAAAAATAAAGTACTTAGGCAGAGAGAAGGGAATTAATCATGTCCTCTATATCCCGCTGTTAGAGCCCTAAAGTATATTTACTCGAGAATAAACCCATTACTGTAGAGTTGATACCAATTGATAGCAACCCTATAGGATGGTAGACATGCCCATAGAGTTTCCAAGGAGCAACTGGTGGGTTTGAACTGCCTTCGTTTTGGTTAGCAGCTATAACTCTTAACCACTCTGCCATCACGGCTCTAATCTAGAATTAAAAATTAAAAAAAAAAAAACACTGCCATTGAGCTGAATCTGACTCATAGTGACCCTAGAGTAGGCTGTTATAATTTTATGTTTCCTTACGACTTTGATGATTAAAAGTGATGTAATTAAGAATTTTATGTAGGTTTTGTCTTGAACTCTGGCTAGAAAGGGAAACAAAGGCAATGAGTCTTGCCCGTTTTGATTTAGAGAATCTAATTTTCCAGGCTTAAGAAGAAAATGTTTCATCTTTGAAATCTCAAGAACTACATCTTTGTCAAGATACATAAGACACAGTTTCTAAGGCTATGGTATATTTTTTCAATTTCACTCTTCTTTTGCAGTGGGCCTTTGACTATTTATGAAGTAGCCAGTAGGCCTAGTTGTTTTCCTCTAAAAATTATATCATTTTAGTACTTACACTTAGGCCTGTGATCCACTTTGAGTAAAATTTTGTATATAGTTAACTTTTTAAATTTTTTTCCTGCATACAGCTATCTCCAATTGCTCCAGCACCATTTGTTGAAAGAATTGACTAACTTAGGCACCTTTGTCATAAATCAATTGACTAGATATGTGTAGACTGTTTCTAGGCTCCTCATTCTGTTCCATTTACCTATATATCTATCTATATGCTATACTCAATGTCTTGATTATAAGTTTATAATAAATCTGAAACCAAGACTTAAAGTTAACTCCTTCAACTTTGTTATTCTTTTTCAAAGTTGTTTTTGCTTCTGTAGGTCCTCTGTATTTCCATATACATTTCATTTTCTACAAAAGGCCTTCTAGTGTTTTGATTGCACTGAATCTTAAAATATATTTGAGAGAGAACTGATATCCTAATATTGAGTTACCATGAACATGGTGTATCTCTCCACGTGTTACTTAGATCTTTAACTCTCTCCATAGTGTTTTATAGTTTCCAGTGTATATTTTTTGCATGTATTTTGTCACATTTATCCTATGTATTTCAAAATTTTAAATCGTGGATATAAAGTTCTGACTGAATGTGGACACTGTAAATTTTACATTGATGGAGTGCTGAATTTTGTTGTTATCTTTTAAAGAGAATTATACTGTGCTCTGGCATGCACTTATATTTCTTGGGATCAGTTTGATCCTTTTGCAGCTAGCTTTTAAGTTTTGTTATAGCACAGAGGAACTTGACTGCTAACCAAGAAGTCAGCAGTTCAAATCCAACAGCCACTCCTTGGAAACCCTATGGGGCAGGTCTACTGTGTTCTGTAGGATCACTATGAATTGGAATTGACTCAGTGGCAACCATTTTTTTTTGGTTTTTAATAGCAAATTTAGATCAGCCTTTCTCTGTAACTAACTTAACCTCACTACTTAGGTTGATATCTTTCTGACATTTCTCTCCAATGCATCTTGTATTATGAGATCACTGCACTCCAGCAAGTGGGCGCACAAACTACACCTACCTTTGCACAGACTCTGAGAATTGTTCAGTTTACTGCCTGTAGTAGTTCGTTTCTCACTCTCATGGAGTTTTACCCAACACATGTACAGATGCATCATCATCATCATCATTCAGTAATAATATTCCTTTTTTAAAGACCCACCTGTAGCATTTCACCCTTGAAAATCTGGTCAGCTATGGCAGGAATGATAACTTGAAGAGGAATGGTGTTGCATTCATTGTCAAAAAGAGAATTTCAAGATCTCTCCTGAAGTACAGTGCTGTCCATGACAGGATAATATCTGTTTGTCTACAAGGGAGGCAAGTTAATATGACTATTATTCAAATTTACACACCAAGCACTAAGGCCAAAGACAAGTAAATTGAAAACTTTTGCCACCTTCTAAAATTGATCAACATGTAATTAGGATACATTGGTAATTACTGGTGACTGGAAGAGATCCATATTTATGCCCATTCCCCCAAAAGGTTATCTAACTGAATGTAGAAATCATCAAACAATATCATTAATATCACATGCAAGTAAATTCTGCTAAAGATCATTCAAAAGTAACTGCAGCAGTATATTGCCAGGAAACTGCCTGTGATGTGATTGAAAATTTAGCCCAGATTCAGAAGAGGATGTGAAACTAGTGATATCATTGCTGATGTCAAAAGCATCTTGGCTGAAAGCAGAGGAGAATATCAGAAAAATGTTTACCTATGTTCTATTGACTATGCAGAGGCATTGGACTGTGTGGATCATAACAAATTTTAGATAGCACTGCAGAGAATGGGAATCACTAAACATTTAATTGTGCCCATGAGTAATCTGTCCATGGATCAAGAGGCAATTGTTTGAACAGGACAAGGAGACATTGGTTTAAAGTCAGGAAAGGAGTACAATAGGGTTGTATCCATTCACTGTACATATCTTTTCAATCTGTATACCAAGCAAATAATCTGAGAAGCTGGACTATATGAAGAAGAATGAGACAACAGGATTGGAAGAAGAGTCATTAACAACCTGTGGGTTATACAGCTGACACAACCTTGCTTGCTGAAAATGAAGTGTATTTGAAACACTTAATGATGAAGTTCAAAGATCACAGCTTTCAGTATGGATTACATCTCAACATCAAGAACACAAAAATCCTCACAACTGGACCAGTAAGCAACATCATGATGAGAGGAAAGATAGGTTGTCAAGGATTTCATTTACTTGGTTCCAGAATCAGTGTCCATAGGAAGCAGTCAAGAAATAAAAAGGTGCATTGCACTGGGAAGATTTGCTCAAAAAGACCTCTTTAAAGTGTTGAAAAGTAAAGATGGCACTCTGAAGTCTGAGGTGAGCCTGACCCAAGCCATGGTATTTTCAGTCACATCATACGCATGCAAAAGCTGGACAACGAATATGGAAGACAGAAGAATTGACACCTTTGAACTGTGGTGCTGCAGAAGAATACTGAACATACTATGAACTGCCAAAAGAACAAACATCTGTTCTAGAAAAAGTACAACCACAGTGCTCCTTCGAAGCAAGGATGGTAAGACTGCATCTTACATACTTTGGATATGTTGTCAGGAGCAATCAGCACCACTGTGCAGGACCTGGCAGTGTTTCAGGGTTGCTATGAATTGGAGTGGAGTCAATGGCACCTAACAACAACAAATATGCCCTTTAACCTCTCTCTGTAAGGTGAGTAATTGGTGTTCTGAGTGTCAAATGTACTTTTAGGTACCCTATTAAAGCACTTACTTCAATCAAATTGAGTAGTTTATAAGAGTACAAATATTTTTCTTACAGTTGTAGAGGCTAGAAGTCTGAAAGCAGAGTATCAGTGGGTCCATGCTTTCTCTGAAGGGTCTAGGGAAAGATCTGTTCTCATCTCTCCTTACTTCTGGTAGCCCCAAATGTTCCTTGGTTTGTAGCTGTAGGTTCACATGGAGTTTTTCTCTCTGTGTCTCTCAGTCTCAAAGAGATGTGCTGATTTTATCCACTGGAGTTAGCCCTATGTTTTAAGGTACTATGTTGTAAATGGAGGTAGTAATCTCATCTTTTTAGTATGTATAAACCCAAGACAAAACCCACAGCCATCCAGTCAATTCCAACTCATTGCAAAACCATAGGACAGAGCAGAACTGCTCCATAGAGTTTTCAAGGAGCTGCTGGTGGATTCAAAGTTCTGACCTTTGTCCAGTAACTGAGTACTTAATGACTGCATCACCAGGGCTCCTTGATATCTGAAAGTACATGTCATTTAAAGGATTGAGGAATTCCTTTAGTTAGGTGATTTACTTGAAGCATTTTGGTCAAAAAAACTTTTTATGAAAACAGTAGCAACTGTAAGCTCATATGCCTCACATAATAAATGACAATTGTCATCATTATTGAAAATAATATTCCATGCTGCATAACATTTCTAATTGCTAATTTCTTCATTTTGTGAGTATTAGAAAGCCAGTCATACTTCTGATTCTTCATGTTTATTCATTTTTGCCATTGTAAAAAATTCATGACTATTAAAATAGTATCCATCAGCAATTCTCTTTGTACTTTACTTAACATACCTTAGGACATTTTATCAACTAAAAATATCAAACTATGTTTGACTTAACTATTTACAAGATGTAGGAAAGATTACCTCACTGACACGTGGCTCTTACAGGTGTTGCCCATACAAACAATCCTATCAGTCAACAATATATTGCAGAGGAAAATGCCTTTCCAATACTTATTCAGCTACTACAGAATCACCCATCTGATACCATTAAGGTATGTATAAAAGTTACTTTTTTATATGTATTAAAAATTAATGGAAATATTTTCAAGAATTTGTATCTTTATGCAAGTTCATAAGCATAATAAAAACATTTAATTTTTTAAACAAAATCTCAGACTTTTTAGACATAAAGCATTGCTACAAACTCTAAAATTGTAGTAAATTTTATCAAACTGTGAGTTCTTCAAAGATAGCAAGAAAGTCTTACATCCTTATTCATTAAAGAAGTTCTATTCCTCAGCTATTTGATTATTCACAGACTCTTTTCCTTCATTAGATATTGACTGCTGAAACCAGAAGGTAAGTGTGGATGTGTGACTTATGTGGCAATACTTCTCAAATATAAATGAATCCTGTCCATGCTATACCACTGAAGGAGCGCTACCTTACACAAAGCATCCTGTGTTGGCTGGCAACTATGGTTTTAGCAAGTGTGGACATTATAAAGGATTAATATGAGGCACTTGAGAGTCATCCACTCTTCTAAATTTACTTATTTTCAGTAAAATATCTTTAATAAAATGACTATCACATAATCAATGCTTTTTACTGAGGGTTTGGTAAGTCAGGATACCCACAGTTGTGCAGGAAGGAAGTTAAAACAACATTTTTTTCCTTAAAATGTGATATAGGCTCTGGTGGAGAAGAACAAATAGAAATAACATAGGGGGAAAATATGTAATTACATGTGACATTTCTTCCAATGAAATGTATTAGTTAATCAGAAAAATATTGTATCATAAACTACGTGATCTTTTTATATTAAAAACTGTTTTATTGCATGAGTTGATCCAGGAAACAAAAAGGAAGAGGGATATACAATCTTGGCTTGGATTATAAGCAAAAACTACACTGACTTTCAAAGCAGTAGTAAATTCCATAAGACTATGTATGGGAAATGCCACAAAAAGATTTTTTTTTTATATTAAAACATATAGCTTCATGGCCAAAAGGTTGCTTCAACTGCACCTACATACATACATCAGGATATATTTTCAGTGGATTCCAAAGTCTGTTAAAACAGAGGATAAATACATTTCAGTATTTTTTGTCACACTAAGATACTATATAAATATTTTTGCAATAATCCAATAATCACATTTTTAAAATTCCTATGTTTTCAGAGAAATGCTGAGTTTAGTACTTTAAGAAACTCTATTGAATCCCTATAATAAACAGTGTTCATTTACATATTGCTAATGAGTATCAGAATGTGTAATTAATGGCTCCAGAAGTAAAAAGAAGGAAAAAAGCTATTCTTCAGTATTACTACTCAGTACTCTGCTAAATTGACAGGCATTCCATTAAAGCCTCATATCTCAGTGGTCAGTAGCTAACAATCAGCTCAAAGCAGTCTTTCAACTCAAACTAGGAAAACATTTTTTATATATGGAAGGGATATAGCTACATACTTAGGATATCACCTCTTTACATGTCCTTTGACCCTGGTTGCCTTCTCTCATGCCCTTAAATGTAGCTCTGTGGTTGTACCTGCACACAAGAGAAAGGATATTCCCCTAGCTGTTAAAAATTATAAGAGATATTCCTCCAAACATTATAAAGCCAGTCTTTATATACTAGTCAGAGTATTGTAATCAGTGGCCTGTATTTTGTTTTATAATATCTTTCTACAATGTATCCAATATAAATGTTTGTACAATTAAATGTCATTTGATAAAGCATGAATTAAAAATAAACCAGTTTCTGGAAACCTCAAATTTAGGTTGAAGTAGCATTTTCCTTGGCTTGCATTGTCTTGAGGAACGATCCATTACAGAATGAATTACAAGAAGCTGAAGGTTTTACATATGATGATGTTCTTTATCTTCTGCACTCACCTGATAAGGTAACACCTTTATAAAATATAAATATAGAAGAAAACCATTTTTAGGCTAAATCCTCAAATTACTATCAAATGTTATTCATGGTGATATTTAAGTATCTTTTTAAAAGAAATGTAAAACATTTCATTGTACCTCATTAGTTTGATGTGATGTGATAATAACCTGCTCGCACCAAGTTGATTCTTCTTTTTTATTGTGATTAAGTGAAATTATACAATCAAAATTAAATTTGCACACTCATCTATCTGCAGCTACTTGCCCAGTGACAGCATACTACTCCTTCTCATTCTATACTTGTTGTATCCTCTTAACAATCTCCTGTCCTCTCCTCGCGACCCTCTCCTCCGCCATCTAGAAAGAGACCAGTAGGACAGCCTCCTATAGGCGGCTTTTTATAAATTTATAATATATATGCTTTATAAATTTATAAATATATAGAACCATAAAATACACACACTGTATCATCACATTATGTCTCTGAGTCCACTCTATTTTTGTCCGAAGAGCTGACCTCACTAGTGTTTTCTGGACAGGGGCAGCAGCAGATCTAGGGGCCATGCTCCCAGGGGATTCCCCCAGGCTTTTGGACCATCAGTTGTGGTCTTTTAGTAGAGATCTTTAGCTGCACCCCTCTTTTTCTCATGTTGCCACAGGGACTCAACATTGTGTGCCCCATCATCGCTGTCTTTGTTGGTGGCCGGGCACCAACTCATTCTTCTGGTCACATGTTGATACAGTCTTCCATTCACATGGGTCCTTCTGTGTCCTGGTATCTTTTTTCCTCATGTCTTTGTTGTTCTCAGTGAACATCTGTTCCAGATGGATTGGGACTACTTGGTGTACCTCAGATGGCAGCTTGCTAGCTTTTAAGACCCAAGGTGCCACTCACCAATATGGGGTGCAGAAGATTCTCTTAGCAATAGGCTATGTATGCCAGTTGGTCTCAACTGTCCCCTGAGAAAATGGTCCCCAGACTTCCACCCCTGCTACTCTATTCTTGCAATATTGGGTTAAGATTGGAGGAGTTCTCAGTTTATATAATACAGCACTGCTTTTGCTGTATCCCATAGGTTCTGGTAGGATATATTTTCCCTCATTTGATTTCTTACATTTCTTTATTTTGTCCTGGATTTCTTTTATAACTCATGGCTTTTTGAGCAAGGTGGTGTTCAGTTTCCATGAGTTCAAATTTCTACCCATGTTTCTTGTACTATTGATTTCAATTTTTATGGCTTTATGTTTCAAGAAGATGCTTTGTAGTATTTCAATGATTTGGATTTTGTTGAGACTTGCTTTATGTAGTAACACATGGTCTATTCTGGAAAGTGTTCCATGTGCATTGGAAAAGATAGTGTACTTATCTGTTAATGGGTAAAAAGTTCTACATATGTCAATGAAATCTAGTTGGTTAATTGTTACAATAAGATCTGTGTCTTTCCTAAAATTTTTCTGGATGATCTGTCCATTACTGAAAGTGGAGTGTTGAAGTTGAAGTTTCCAAAAATTGTGTAATGATCTCTCTCATTTTTCAGTGTTGTCAGTGTTTGCTTGATATATTTAGATGCTCTGGTATCGGGTACATAAATATTTAACACTGTTATGTCCTGCTTATGTATTTAACCTTTCAGCAAGAAACAGTGACCATCCTTGCCTGCGATGGTGGGTTTTACATTAAAGTCTATTATATCTGGTATTAGTATTGCCATTCCTGCTCTTTTTTCTATGATGTTGGCTTGGCATATATTTTTTCATCCTTTAATCTTCAATTTTTTCATATCTTTGAGTCTAAGATGTGTTTCTTGTAAGCAACATATAGACGGACCATGTCTTTGATCCAAATGTCACTCACTGTCTCTTTTACTGGAGCGTTCAGTCTGTTTACATTCAGTGTAATTATCAGTAGGTATGTGTTTAGTGCTGTCATTTTGATGTATTTTGTGTGTGTGCAGTGGATGTTTTCTGTGTTGCTCTTAATATTCTATTCTGGGTCATTCTTCTTTACGAGTTGACTTTTCATCTTTTTAAGTACTGGTTTTGTGTTCGTTGAGACTCCTGTATTATGTTTCTTGTTTTGATATGTCTCATTGTTATTTTGCTTTGTGTCTATGCCTACGATCCCCCTTAATATTCTAAGTTTAAATCAGACTTTAACTTCTGCATATCTTTTTAATTTCCTCTAGGAAGTTATAGTCCTGAAAGGACTATAACTACTGCAATAAATCTCTCTGTTTAGTGTGATAGTGTCATAGTTTTCATATGATCACTGCTTCCCTTCTTTTAATAGCCAAGTGCCAAGCATATTGTAGCTTTTATTGAGCTTTGTGACTTCCCTGAGTAGGATTCTAGATACTGTATCTTGTGTTGCCTCCTTAAGTATACACTTAATGTTTTTGTTTTTCTAAGCCAAGAGCTTCTTTCAGTATTTCTTTTGGTTTTGGTTTGGTCTTTACAAAGTCTCTAAGCTTCCATTTATCTGCAAATGTCTTAATTTCACCATCATATTTGACAGACAATTTTGCAGGATATATAACTCTTGTTTGGAAATTTTTCTCCTTCCAGGCTTTGAATGTGTCATCCCACTGCCTTCTTGCTGACATTGTTTCTGCCGAGAAGGCAAACAAAAGTCTACAGGGCTTCCCTCTGAATGTTAGATTTGCCTTGAGCCTTGCTGCCTTTAAGAGAATCTGTTTATGTTTCATTTCATTAAGCTTGATTATAATATGTCTGTGTGTTTCTTCTGGGGTCTATTTTTTGTAGTGTTCCATACACATCTTGGAAATCTATGTTCTCTTCTTTCATAATTTCAGGGAAGTTTTCCGTCAGCAAATCTATAACAATGCTGTCTGTATCTTCAGCTATCCCTTCCTGTTCAGGAACTCCAATTATTCATGGATTATTCTTCTTAATAGAGTCCTACATGTTTCTTAATGCTTCTTCATTTTTCTTATTTCTTTTTTCTGATTCCTCCTCATAAATGCTGTTGTCAGTTATTCTGTCCTCCAGCTCACGAACTCTGACTTCCATTTCATCAGTTATGCTCTTTTGACTTTGGATTGAATTGTCTAATTCTAATTTTGTTATTGATCTGCTGGATTTCAAATAGCTTGCTTAATTTTTCATTTTGTTCTGCTGCTTTTGTTTAATGTCTATTAGGGCTCTCTATGTGATTCTTTTGTACTTGACCTCCAATAGTTTTACAAAGTCTTCTTCACCTGGGAAGTTTTTTGAATCTTTATTTTGGGCACTTGGCTTTTTATTTTGGGAGTTTTCCAGAGGAATGGTGGACTGTTTCTTTAAATGGTTAGCAATTGATTGCCAACTATGTGCCGTGTAGTTAGGCTGTTCAGTATCTCTGGTGTTACCTCAACAGGAGCTGAGGCATAGTTCTGAAAGGGGAGTTGGTCACCAGCCACCTCTCTGTACTCCAGTCCCTGGCCCCAGGTGGACTCTCTGGAGTGAGAGGCTCTGCCTCCTGGCTGGCAAAGATGGTACCCTACTTATGGAGTCACTGGGGGACCATCAGCTGATGCTATGATGTGGATCAGTGAAGGGTGGATGAGATGCTGCTGGGCTGTTCAGCAGTCAGTTTTCCAGGTGGTCTTATTTTTGAAAAAGTACTTTACTGTTAAGCAAGGAGTTGTCCAATTGCTGCCAAAATCAGTCAGGCCCCCAGGCATGGCAGGCCCTGTCTTCCAGCAGAAAATAAAAGCACCTCATAGGCTGTTGCCATATGCTATGACGTGGTTCAAAGTAGGGAGGGGTTACAGCCTTGCTGCCATCCTCTGCCAGGCCCCACCTGTATCTCTAGGCACCACTGTCCTGAACCCAGCTTTTCTGATGCAGAAGCACTTTCCAGACACAGGCTGGAGCTATGTGTCAGAATTAGCCCCAACTAAGGCTTCTGGATGAGTGACTCTGCCTCCCAGCTGACCAAGATGTCATCTTGCATGAGCTGCCCTGCCTGTCATCAAACAGCAGAACCTATGGTACAGCTCAGAAAAGAGATTGTGGAGAGTCACTGGTGCTCTCAGTCTGAAGCCAGGCTCTCAAAATGTGGCTATTCCAAGCACAGTCTCTCTGCTGTAATATATGCTGTTAGGCACTGCAGTTCAGCCTATTAGCTGGCCCATACCTAGCCCCCACCTCCCAGATAACAAAGAAGGCATCAGTACCAGCAGCCCTCCCAAACGGTGAGTCAGCAGGAGCTGGAGTCAGCATGCTACTGCCTTGTCATTGACAGAGGTGGTTACCTCCTTACTGGCAGCTGGTCCAATCTGACAAACACTATGCCAGATCCTAGGGCTCCCTAGATATGCACACTGCTCCTTTCAATTATCATTCCAGCCCTTAGTTCTCTGAGGGAATTGAGGAGATGTGTGTCTTTTCTGTCATCTTGGCCCTGCTCTGCCATCAAATTGATTCTGACTTATAGTGGCCATCTATGACAGAGTAGAACTGCCTTATAGGGTTTCTGAGACTTTAATCTTTATGGAAGCAGAATGCCACATCTTTCTTCCATAAAGTGGGTAGTGGGTTCGAACTACCAATCTTTTGGTTAGCAGCTGAGCACTTAACCATTGCTCCAGGAGGATTCTCTTGATGCAATCATACTGCTCCACATTTTTCATGGAGTTGCTGTTAACAAACAGTTCTCTCAGTTGCTAACTGAAAGGCTGGTAGTTTAAGTCCACCCATGGGCACCACAGAAAAAAGCCCTAGTGATCTACTGAAAAACTCAACCCCTGAAAACTATATGGAGCACAGTTGTAGCCTGGCACACATGGGGTTGCCATGAGTTGAAATCCACTTGATGGCAAGTGGTACAGTATCTTAGATGGCTGCTCATAAGCCTTTCAGACCCTAGATGCTACACAACAAAGTGGACTGTAGAACATTTTTTAAATATACTTTATATACTATGTTATGCAATTGAGCTAGGTGTTAACTGATGTCATGGTCCCCACAGCCCTCACCCAGTAATTCAGATTCTTGGTGAATTTTGATGTGTTTGTGGAGCTTTGTACAAGTTGTGGTACCTTCCCCAATAGTGTGTATTGTCTTACCTTTCACCAAAGTTACCTCTTACCTATTCTCTATTTAGTGTTTTTCCACTCCCACCCTCATAACCATCAAAAATTATTTATTTTTGTGTGTAAATCTTTACATGGGTTTTTATGTACTGAATGTATGTATGTAATTTATGTATTGAATGACACTAGTGGTTGCATTCAATATTTATTCTCTTGTGATTGGCTTATTTCATTCAGCATAATGCTCTCCATCCACATTCAATCATGCTGTGAGATGCTTTTCAAATTCATTGTCTTAGTCATCTAGTGCTGCTATGACAGAAATTTCACAAGTAGATGGCTTTAAAAAGAGAAATTCTATTCCATCTTAGTCCAGTAGGCCATAAGCCCAAATTCTGGGGCAAGTCTTTCTCTGTTGCCCCTAGAGAAAGGTTCTTGTTGTCAGTCTTCCTCTGGACTGGGTGCTTCTGAGGAATAGGCACCATGGATCTGTCCCCAAGGACATGCTTTGCTCTTAGTAGTGCTTTTTGGTGGTATGAAGTCCTCAAATTTCTCTGCCAGGTTCTTTCTTTTATATCTCAAGAGGTTGCCTCAAGTCACGATACAGTCTTACATAATGAGTCCTGCCCCACCAACACAACTGCTGCCCATCCTCCCTCACTAACATCACAGAGGCAGGGTTTACAGCATATACAAGCATCACATAATACCAGGAATCAAGCCTAGCTACATTAATACACAGTTTTGGGGGGACATAATTCAATCCTTGACATTCATCATTGCTCTCTATCATTTCTTAGCACTCCATTGTGCATATGTACCATAATTAGTTTATCCATTCATTTCTTGCTGAGTACCTAAGATTGTTTCAACTTTTTTGTGGACAATGCTACCATAAACATGGATGTACATATGTCTATTCATGGGACAGCTTTTATTTCTCTAGGATATATTCGTATGAGTAGGATAGCTGGATCATATGGTTTTTCTATTTCCAGCTAAGGCAGTGCCATATTGTTTTCCAGAATGGTGGTATCATTCTTCATTCCCATAAGCAGTGCCTACAAGTTCCAGTCTCCCCAAAGCTTCTCCTACATTTATTATTTTATGTTTTATTGATTCCTGTCAGTGATGCTGAGGTGAGATGGTATCTCACTGTGGTTTTGATTTGTTTCTCTAATTGGTGGTGATCTTGTGTGCTTCCTCATGTATCTGTTAGCTGCTTCAATGTCTTGTTTGCTGAACTGTCTCTTCATTGCCTGGTTTCTAACTGGATTATTTGTCTTTTGCTGTAGAGGTACTGGATTTTCTAAGTTTTAGAGATTAGACATTTGTCAGGTATGTAATAACCAAAATATTTTTTCTCAGTGTGTATGTTCTCTTTTTACTCTGTTGGTGAAGTCTTTTAATAAGCATAATTGTTTATGTTATTTAGCTTCTTTTCTGGAGTTTGTCTGTTTTATGGTTTATATGTTGTTAATGCTGTGTATTAGGGCCCCTAGCATTGAGCTATTTTCTCCTCTATGATCTTTATAGTTTTGTTTTTACATTTAGGTCTTTAAACCATTTTGAATTAGTTTTTGTGGATAGTGTGAGGTAGGGGTCTTTTTTTTCACTTTTCTACTGATGGACATCCACTTTTGGCAGCACCATTTGTCACAAAGACTGACTGTTTCCCCGTTTGATGGACTTTGAGCCCCTGTCAAAGATCAAGTGATGGTGGGTGGATGGATTTACATCTGGGTTCTCAGCTTTGTTCCATTGGTCAGTGTATTTGTTGTACCACTACCAGGCTCTTTTGACTACCATAGCCATACAGTAGGTCCTGAGGTCAGGTACAGTGAGACCTAGTACTTTATTATCTTCAGTACAGCTTTTATGGCCTCTTCCCTTTCTATCTATGTGATCAGTTTTTCCATCTCATTAAAGATTGTTGCATTTGCATCAGGGTTGCATTGTATCTGTAGACTGTTTTGGATAAAACTGACATTTTCCCAATGCTGAGTCTACCTATCCATCAGCATGGTACATTTTTCCAATTATGTATGTGTCTTGTGGTTTCTTACAGTATTTTGTAGTTTTCTTTGTATAGGTTTTGTACATCCCTGGTTAGATTTATTCCCAAGTAGTTTATTTTTTAAGGATTATTATAAATGTTGTTTTTCTGATTTCCTTTTTGTTATTCTATTAGTATATATGAATCCAACTGATTTTTGTATGCTTATCTCATATCCTACTACTCTGATGAATCTATTAGTTTCAGTAGTTTTCTTGTGTAGTTTTTTGGTTTCCTATACTGTCATTGGCAAATAGGGACAGTTTTACTTCTTCATCACCAATTTGGATGCCTTTTATTTAATTTTTTTTACTGTTGCTATAGCTAGGACTTCCAGAACAATGTTAAATAGGAGTGGTGATAAAGGGTGTCTTTATCTTGTTCCTGTTTTCAAGGGGAATGTTTTCAGCCTCTTTCTCTTAAGAATGATGTTGGCTGTTGGTTTTGCATAGATGCCCTTTATTATGTTGAAGGATTTTCCTTCAATATCTATTTTATTAACACTTTATTAGGAACTGGTATTGAAATTTGTCAAATACCTTTTCTGCATCAATTGAGATGATCACATGATTTTTTAATTTCCTTTTATTTATGGGGTGGATTATGTTGAGTTTCTAATTCTGAAACATCCTTGCATACTTCGTATGAATCCTAGTTGGTCATGGTGTATTATTTTTTTCATATTATGTTGAATTCTATTGGCTACAATTTTGTTAAGAATTTTCTCATCTATATTAATGACAGATACTGGTCTATAATTTTCTTTTTTCTGTGTGCCATCTTTGCCTGATTTTGGTATCAGAGTTATACTAGCTTCATAGAATGTAGTCAAAAGTATCCCTTCCTTTTCTATGTTTTGAAATAGTTTTGGTAGTACAGGTGTAAGCCTTTTTCTGAATGTTTGGTAGAATTCTCCAGTGAAGCCAGCTGGGCCAGGGCTATTTGTTTGTTTTTGTTACCTTTTCAAGCTCTCTCTTGTTAATGAGTCTGTTTAGATTTTCAATATCATTTTGTGTTTGGTTTGGTAGTGTGTTTTCTAGAAGTATGTCCATTTCCTCTAAGTTTTCAGATTTATTAAAGTATACTTTTTCATATTACCCTATTTTTGTCAGTTTTATTTCAGTTGGGTGCATTGTAATGTTCCTTATTTCATTTACTATTTGGGTTATTTGCATCCTCTCTTGTTCTTCTTTTGTCAGTTTGGCCAATGGTTTGTTAATGTTGTTGATCCTTTCAAACAATCAATTTTGGTTTTGTTAATTCTTTCTATTGTTTTTCCATTCTGTGTTTCATTTATTTCTGCTTTAATCTTTACTATTTCCTTTCTTCTGGTGGATGGACTTCTTTTGCTCTTCTCTTTCTACTTGCTCAAGGTGTGCCATTAATGTTTTGTTTTTGTCCCTTCTTTTCTGATGTGTGCACCCATTGCTATAAATTGACCTCTCAGCACTGTCTTTGCTGTGTCCCAAAGGTTTTATTATGATGTGTTTTCATTCTTGTTTTAGAGGTTTCTTTTTTTTTTTAAATTCCATCTTGGATTTCTTCTGTTACTCAGTGATGTTTAAGCAGGGCATTACCCAGTTTCCATGGAACTATTTTTTTTTCCTTTCTCTCCCTGTTGTTAATTTATACTTTGATGGCATAGTGATCAGAGAAGATATTCTGTATTATCTCATTGTGTTGGATTTTGTTGACAGCTACTTTGTGGCCTAAGATGTGGTCTGTTTTGTAGAATGTTACATATGTGTTGGAAAAGGATGTGTATTTTGCAGCTATTGGGTGAGGTGTTCTACGTGTCTATGGCTTTAGATCCTCTGTATTTTTGTTGAGTTTCTTTCTAGATGATCTGTCCTTTACCAATGATTGTATCCCACATATTCTCAGGGTTTCTTCATTCTTTTTTTTTTTCTGATTTTTCCTCAAAGTGGTATCCAAGTATTTATCTTCAATTTTGCTGACCTGCCTTCCATGGTTTTGAAACTCCTCAGACCTTCTGTGACATTGTCCATTGCTGAAATCTTGTTTATCTTTTGGATTTCTAATTTCTGTTTTTGTATGATTTCTAGATGTGAATGTATTTTGACATTTTTTCCTGTATTATTTTCCTGAATCATTGCACAAGTTTGCCTACCTTTTCCTGCCTTGTCTATTTTTTTCCTCATTTTTGTCTGCTTTTTTGATTTAACTCATAGAAAGTTCTGAATGTTAGATTTCCATTCCCTACCAGGTATCCTGTGCCTTTTCTTCTACTGGAAAGTCATCTGGTATCTTAGTTTGGATGCAATCTTGTCCTGTTTTTAATATGTTTTGATATTGTTAGCTGTCTTTGTCACATTCAGTAGTTATTTTCTTCATTTATTTATTGTAGACCTGTTTGTTTCATCCTGATTTTTTGTTTTATTTGGCTGTATTGGAGCAGGGGGGCTGTGAATTCTTTGTTATTTGGTCATCTGTGGGCACTATACTTCTTTTCCACTTTGTCCAGTAGACAGCGACAGTCACTCAGCCATGGTGGATCAGGACAGGTCCTACTGAAGAAGAGGAGCTGGGATAGGTTATGTACAACACATGCCAGGGCTGACAGGGTAGGATCAGGAGTGAATGTAGGGCAAGTTTCATTATACCATGCTTGTGCTGCTCAGGGGTGCAACATTCAGCACATGGTGCAGACAGGAATAAGGAAGGTGTGTGTGTTACATGTAAAGCTAAGTGGGTATAGAAAAGACAAGAAAGAGGATAGAGAAACAGGCATAAAAAAAAAAAGGTATCAACAGAGCCCACCATTGGAGTGGTATAGATCTGGAGAAACCATGTGCCAGTGTCTTTCTAGACAGGTAGTGAGGCACAGCCCCTCGAGAATGGATAGCTATGGCACACACAGCTAGATGAGTGGGAAAAATAGATAGAAGGAATGTAGAGAGAGGCAAGAAATTGAGGGGGAGGAGATGCCAGATTGCTGGGATAAAGGAAGGAAAGGGAGGTAGAAAGACAAGAAACTGAGAAAACAAGAAAAGAAAATGCCCCAAGGGAGCTCACCAGAAGTGTGTCTCCAGATGAGCAGCTCTATGCAGCCTGTTCAGAATGAGCGGAGATGCCACGTGTCATGAAGTATTCAGGAGAAGGGTTAGGATGGGAGGTAGAGACAGAGAAGACACTGAGAAAACAGAGCAAAAAAGAAAAATGTCACATGGAAGCCCACTGGAAGCAGGTACCCAACTTAGCAGACTACACAGCCCATTCAGAAGGAGCAGAGGTGGTACACATCAGCCAGGTGTTCAGGAAAAATGAAGTGGGAAGGAAAACAGAAAAGAAACTAAGGGAAAAAAATCCCCAAGGGAACACACTGGTGTGGTGGTTGCACAGACTGGCAAAGTGTTTCCCAAGCTGCTAAGCACTGCATGCCCATTTAGAAGGAGCAAGACAGCATACAGCACTAGGTATTCTGGAAACAGGAAAAGAAGAAACATAGATAGAGATGAGAAACTGAGAAATGAAGAAAAACCTAAAGGAGAAAAGAAAAAAAAAAAATGCTCCCAGGGATCCCATCAGCATGGTGGTGAGGGCTATGGTAAAAGTTCCCTGGTCAAGTGACCCATCAAAGACCTGTCAAGAAGTGGAGATGGCACATGGAACCATGTATTCAGGAGAAAAGAAACGAAGGAGGTGAGAGAGAAGAAAAAGTAAGAAGCCAAAAACAGCAACAGCAACAAAAAATGACACTGAAGGAGCCACCTGGTGTGGGTGGAACAAATCCAAGCAGCACTTCCCCAGCCAAGCAACTGCTGCCTGTCAGAAAGCAGTGGAGGCCTAGCAGCGGGAAGAAAGGTGGGGGTGAAAAAGTATGTACTGCTGGTTACCAGGTCCTCTGTCTCCCACTGGGAGCTCTGTGAAGCTACTTTCCCATAATTCCTGTCTGCTGGTCTCTGAGACTAGTTAAAGACAGTGAATCCATGCTGTATTAGCTGGCAGAGGACTTTCACTCCATATCTTTCCTTGCTCTCTGTTCTCTTGTTTCTTATTGCATTCGGTGCTTGCCTGAGTTCTTTATCTCTTCATTTGATGCTTAGAGTTCCAGGATTGACGTTTGTCTCTCTTTTACTTTGTTTTGGGGGTCTTTGCTGTGGAGTGACATTGTGGTACTTCTGTCTACAGCAACATATTGGCCAGTTACGTATTACTTTTAAAAATTCCAATCATGAAACTATAAGACTAGAATGAACTATGTAGAGAGTAGTGAGGATGATTTTGACAGGCCAGATAAAATTAGTCTTACTATAGAGTCACTATTTTTCTAACTCTCATTTAATTCAAAACCTATAACCTAGTTAATTATAAATGTACCTTTAAAGAAATTTTAGTAAATATAAATAATGTGCATTCTTCTCCCATTCATAAATTATAGTAAATTTAAAGGAAAAATAAGCAACCAGTGGATATAACTACCAGTAGGTGAGTAAATGGGACAAGTATTTAGACAGTTGACCTTTAGGAAAAAATGGGTGGGAGAATGTGTCCTTCTTCAAGGATTAATTTTTAGCCCTTTTGACTCACAGTAAGTGGATATGGTTCTAACTCTAGTTCTGACTCTAGCTGTCGGGAGTACTCAAGCTGTAAGATACATTTTAAAACAGAATCAGTCACTATTAATGAATTTATTACAGATATCCACAGCA
Source organism: Heterohyrax brucei (assembly GCA_028571685.1). Lineage (NCBI taxonomy): Eukaryota > Metazoa > Chordata > Mammalia > Hyracoidea > Procaviidae > Heterohyrax > Heterohyrax brucei. The sequence continues at coordinate 97,659,128 of CM053146.1, forward strand.
ATAATGCAGGAGCAAAACCTACATGAAAAACAAGTAGAAATGGGCTAGAGTCTTCGCATACTTCTCCCACTTCTCTCTACCTTACTCTGACACACAGCTGTCTTTCTTTGGTCCATTTCTGTTTACTAGTCTTTCTTACTTGGCCCGAAGCTCTATTCTGCCATCAGTAACATACCCTTTGTTCATGACTGAGACCTAGTTCCTTTTCCCTTTGATTGTACCTAATGCCTTTTTTTCTTCCCTATGGCCAGCTACTTTGTGTAACTGTAAAAGTTAAGGATTAGAGAAGATAAGGGGCCTAGAAAGTCAGAGGTTCTGGGAATCATAAGTACCCACTACGGAGTGTGTAGTGGTAGGCAGAAATGCACACACCTGTATACAACTTAATGATTCTCTGAGGGCAAGTAGCATGATTTTTCTGGTTCAGTATAGTGATGGTATCACAACTAGATAATCTACCTGATCTTCAGGTTCAATTTATTTTTGTCCCCAGCACTTCCTAAAACACTCTTGACTCACTTTATCTCCTTTTTTGTCTTTACACTGTAGCTAGTTTAATTTTGTTTCAGTACTCTTTTTAGGCCATAACTATTCTCTAACTACTAAGTCCTGGGAAAACATGCCTTCATCACTTTGAAATTTTTTAAATGCCACACAAAAATATTTTGTCTTAGGACACACAAATGGGTAAGATTTTCATTTTCTTTCTTAGAGTTTCTGAGATGGGAAAGGATTCTTAGAATTCCACCTAAACAGTCTGTCCCCAGTCAGTGTTTGTCGGTAGATATACAAACAAAACAACTGAGTAAAATCTACTACTACTAAATCTGAGTTGGGGCAAAAGTATACTATTTATTGAAATGCCATTTATATATACATATGCACCTGCCTGTATGTGTGTCACTTTCATTATGTAACCTTTCAAACATAATGGAATTAGAGAAGCAGAATAAACCTAAATATTCCCATCACCCAGCTTTAACAATTATCAATTCCTTATCACCAATACTATTTCATCTCTATATTCACTCATTTCTCCCACATTATTTTTGAAGCAAATTGTGGGCATCACATCATTATCATTTTACTTTTAAATGTGTCAGTATGTACAAATAGCACTTTTATGTACTGATTAATAGTTGCAGAGGAAAGCTCGCTTGAGTGACTGGTTCTTTTTCTTGCTATCTCTTTACTACACTGTTCAATAAAATGTTAAAAATAAGATTTCATAAGTTCAGGTCTTTTTGGAAGATATACTGTACTTGTACAGCTTCTGAAAGCAGGCCGAATTTCAGGAAGAATTGGCTTTCTTTTGTTTGCAGAGTCCCAAAATGTTAAAATTGGAATTTAAAGAGCATATTATTTATTTTATTCTTTCTTATGGAACAGCAAACTTCTACAAATGAACTTATCTTGATAGCACAGACCATCCTACATGCGTGATATTCCACACAATATGTTACTAAAGGGAAGCACTGAGATTTTATCAACTATACTTTGAAATGCTGAAGTGAAGATAAAAATATACTGATATAAATTTATTGAGGGTTAGTGAATTTATGGAGTTTCCTGTTGCCATTTAGGTGTTACTTGCCATAATCAGTAACCTAACATTCCCTTTGAGAGGTAAATTTTTTTTTGTTCCCTCCCTGCCATTACAACCTAATTCTCTATTGTCTATTTCATTGTTCAGTACATTCTGGGGTAACTCTGTTGTAATGTCAGGTTTCATTGCTGAAAATAAACATGAAAATATTTTTTTAATGGCTAAGAATTTAAAATCTATTATAAGCTAAGAAAACTAAAGATTATTCACATTTATCCTATCTCTAGGATATTCGTTTAAGAGCAGGCTATGCATTAACCCTTTTTGCCTTCAATAATCGCTTTCAACAATACTTAATACTGGAAAAAGGAACAATAACAATATCTATTTTTGAACCTTTTCTTGAATCAACAGTTGAAACTGAGAAGGCAATGGCAGCATTTCAGGTATGAAATCAAACACTAAAACTTCAATAAACATGTATTTTTAGTGAAAACTTAAAAATTACAAAAATCTGGAGGTCTACACCATGTTTAAAGATTAGTAAAACTCACATGTATTTTTCATATCCTCCCTTCCACCTCATAAAAACTGCATTGATGATAAGGATTTCTTCACTGATATACAATTTCAGAAGTTCCAAAGCACTTCTGCTTTATATCTCATTTGATGCTTACAACAACTCTGTAAGCTCGATAAACAGGTAGCTTATTTTCATCAACCCCATATTGCGAGGAAATAGGCAGAGAAAACATTTTAGTATAGTAAGACGAGTTTTCTAAATGCAAATTTTTTACTTAGTATACTGAATTCCTCAATCCATAACAAATATATGTTGTGGATTCTTATTTGTCTTACTGTCTGTCCATTTTTTTGTCCTATGTCCTTCAGGAGAAATATATTCTGTGAACCCAATACTTCAAGGCTGCAGAAGTTGCAAACATTATAGGAAGAATATGACCTACTGTGGTCACTGCAATGACAAGATAGGGCCAAATATTCTAAGCCCCATTCCTAGTCACTTAAATTCTATTGAATCCTATGAACCCTATGAATCCTATGAACCCTACAGAGAAGTATAAACAACAACAAAGTTACAAAAGCTTAATTGCAGAAGCTGAGTAGAAGATACTCATTGAGCCTATTCTTTTTTTTTCTTTCAGATTATTATATTAGCAAAAGTCATTATAGATGTGGACCACATTGCTTTGACTGCAAGAGGTGTTAATATTTTAGTTGATAGTCTATATTCAGACCAGGCCAGTACTATTGTCTTAACAGGTAAAGAATAACTAAAAGCTAATTGTATGCACATAATACTAGTTTTTTTTTTTAAAAAAATTGTTTTTTTGTAACCTAACCCAAGAAATAATAAAACAATAAGCCTGTACTCTGTCACGCAGTCTGAAGAATGAACCCATGTAAGCATTTCTAGGTAAGTCTACATGGAACAATGGGAGCCTATACTCTGAATAGGAGCAGAGTAACTTTAAACAGCCTTTTTGCTTCCCTGACTACTTTTTTTAACTCTTAATTTTCTAGACTATACAATGACAATCCATCTGTGAACTACCAACAATAGAATTAGCACACTGACTTATTCATTCAGGAGTCAGGCAGATTTATACTTTTTCCTTCTATTTGTTTTCCTTTTGACTAATTAGACACATTTTGCTAATAGCTAAGATTTCTCTATGTAGTTATAGAACATAACAAAACAAAATTATCCAAAGCTGTCCCTGACACAATCAGTGTTAACTGTGTAACTATGTCAACTCTAGACCTAACCCTGTAGCTAGCACATAATAAAAAAACAAAAAAAAAAAATCCTGTTGCTGTCAATTCTGCTGTAGAGTGACCTTAAACTGCCCCATGTTTTCCAAGGAGCACCTGATGAATTCAAACTGCTGACCATTAGGTTAGCAGTGGCAGCTCTTAACCGTTATGCCACAGGAAACCAATAATATTTGTTAACTGTCTCAATTTATCACTCTCCAAGAAGTATAAAATAATTTCAGAACCACAGCCATGCTACTACTGCCAGTAAGTAAGGTACTGTTTGCTTATTTGTCTTTCAATTGAAATGGATCACAGGAGGCAACAAAGGAAATTCCTTGCTGCCACAGAATTACATTTTTACAGAGCATATTTACTTGGAATGAAAGAAAAAATAAAGCAAGTAACAATTTCTGGTGGAAACTAGCTAGGAGAAAAAGTCTTAGCTTAAAAAATTATTAAATATGTTTCCCTCTTAATATATCCTACAATACATACAATTGTAGTGGGATTGAACTGTATTCCACTAACTCTGTGTCACATACCATTCTAGTTTTCAAATACTAACTTCCCCACACTGGTGTGAATTAAATCTCAAAAATTATTGGGGCTTTCTCTGACCCCCATTTCCAGAGTGGGACACTCGGCCTAGGGTTTACTGAGAAACGACTGATATGCTCATTGTCCAAGTTTACTGGTTCCCAGGAGGAGCTCCCAAAACACAGAAGTTTCTCAGATTGAGAATTCTGCTGTGGACTGGAATTCTGGGTCCCATTTTCCTATGTGCAGCACTTAGTCACTCTTCATTCAAGGCTCCTGCCCCTGATCCTTCAAGAACTATAAACCACTGTCTACTACTGTGTCTTAGATTCTTAGTCTTAGATCCGCCCACCTTTGCTATTCCCAGCCAGGTCACCTTATTATTCTTTAACTCAAAACATTTCTTCTTATCATAAGAACATCAATGATCTTAAACTTCAATAAGAAATATAGTTTGATTTTTAAATCAAGCCATCTGAACTGCTGAAAGGACATATTAATTTTCTTATAGCAGTTCAATCATATTTAGAGTCAGAAAAATACCTAAAAACCTCAAAACAAATTATGTTCTGAATCCATGAGACAAAGAAAACTTTGACTTTTCACTCGTGTATATATACATATATATATATATATATTTAATTTTTACTCTTTATGACAGAAGATCAAACCATCATCTTGGGGAAAGTTTATTCTATATTGAATATACATATGCTTTTTTTCTCAGCACTTCATTAACAGAGATGGCTTGTGACCTAAATTTTTAATAGCATGTACAAATAAAGCATGTTACATCAGTTTATACCAAGTTAATAACACACGCATTGTTTTCTTGTTGTTTAATTTATAGGTAACTTAATAGCTAGCCTGGCTCATTCTAGAGCTGGTATTCCAGAAGCATTTACCACATTAGGGACAATCCAAAGGCTGTGCTACCACTTGTACTCAGAAAAAGAAGAGGTAAAAACAAAATTCTAATTTTAATGAGCTAAAAATATAATTTGCTCCTCACTTCTGTTGGCTAATTTCTTCACAGGTTGGCTGTACTATATAGTTCACCTTATTGACTTAAAATTACATGATTTTTCTAGTACCTTTTAGTTACGTCTACCACTCACAATTCTGGCTCCCAGAAAAAGTGCACATTTATTTTATTGTCAGGAGTTAAAATTAGGATTTAATTACAAAAGCAGTATAATACAACTGTAATTAAAGTTGAAAAAAGGAAATGCTATTTCATATAGTCTCCAGTTTAAAACAAAGAAAACCCTACCAAATACAGTCATTTATAATGCTGGAATTGGATTCAATCTACACATACACACAGTGGTTATACAGAAATTCTGGACTGAATGAAAATAGAATTCATAGCACAGTTTGTCTTATTTGTCATTCAGGGAGAGAGGTGAGGGTGTGAGAAGGAGGCTATGCTGGCATAAATAACAGTGGTTTGCCTCTGAGTTTTTCCCGAAATTTAAGAAAGTGTTTCTCAAACTTTTGGCAACATCAGAATCACTTGGAGGGCCTGTTAAGATACAGATTGCTAGGCATCATTTCCAGAATTTTTGATCCAGGACACCTGAGGTGGGCCCCGGAATTTGTGTTACTAACAAGTTCCTCGGTGATGCTGAAGCTGCTGGTACAGGGACCACACATGTAGAACCACTTGTCTAAGACATGGATGGCGTAAGTATATATACAACAGCTAGATGCGAGGACGAAGACCAATATGCCAACTCTGGTATTCTCAACTGTCCGGTACCCTGCCATGGACTTGATTTATGTGCCTTCTAGGGAATGTTTTATGCCACCAACTATCAAATTACCTAAGAACTTCCTATGAGCAACTTGATTACTTCAATGTAATTACTTCCTGTGAAACCCTGGTGGCGAAGTGGTTAAGGACCACATCTCCTAACCCAGAGGTTGGCAGTTCAAATCTGCCAGGTGCTCTTTGGAAACTCTATGGAACTGTCCTACTCTGTCCTGTAGGGTCACTTATCAGTTGGAATTGACTCAGCAGCAGTGGGATTGGTTTTTTGGTATGACCATCTTAATTACTGCAGGGCAGGCGTAGGGTACGGACTTCAAAGAGTAAAAGAACTACTCTTTCTTGATTTCTGTGGCCTGATTCTTGAGCTCTCTGTTTTTGCCAGTGGGTACCTGAGTTGCTTTTCTTATTTTTAATTTTATTCTATAGTCTTCCTTTAGTCCAGTAGTTTGCAACCATGGTTTCCTATGACAATCACCTGGGCAGTTCTGGAAAACCCCCATGCCTATGCTGCAACCCAGAATAATTAAATCAGTATTCTTAGGGATAGGGCCCTGGCATAAGTAATTATCAAAGCTATTTAGATGCCTCATGCATTGCCAAGATTGAGATAATATATTGCTTTACGATTTCAAACCATTTGAGGTTGTAACCCCTGCTGAAAATTTACATTTCTACCCCAGATATACTGAATTACATCTTAACAACATGCCCAGGCAAGTCTTATTGTAACTTACTGGAACTTGTTGGAAATGTTAAGTTCTCAGCAGCAGTTCAAACCCTCCAACCCAAATGCACTAGGTTGAAGCCCTGGTTTCATATTTGAATCATTAGGAAACCCTGGTGATGTAAGTAAAGTGCTATAGCTGCCAACCAGAAGGCTGACAGTTTGAAGCCCCAGGTGCTCCTTGAAAACCCATGGGCAGTTCTTCTCTGTCCTACAGGGTTGTGATGAGTTGGAATCAGTTCAAAGGTGGCAGGTTTTTTTTTTTTATTTTTTGTGGCACTTAAAAAAATACAGATGGTCAGATTCTATGCCAAGAGATTCTGATTTAGTTGGTTGGAGTCTGACTTTTTTTAAAAAAAACTCTCCAGGTGATTTTAAAACGTAGTTAGCACTGAGAACAACTATAAAAATCAATGGCAGTTAACAGTCCTCTCTAGAGATAATGGGGGGTCTTATGTGTGCGCCTATAGTAGGCTGCCATCAGTTGGTATACATGTTTGTCATATCTACAGGGACTTTCCAGTGAAGTATTCATGAGGGTGTTGTGTTGAACATTTTAAGAACAACGCCTAATTGTTAAGGAAGAACTGTTTCTTTTTCCCTTAGGTCCGCACAGCTTGTTCCTGTGCTCTGGGCTACTTAACTTACAATGCAAATGCTTTCCGCATCCTATTAAAGGAATGCAGGAATAAACCTAATCAGTTCATTCGTATAAGCAATAATATCAGCAGAGATGCAAGCATTAACCCTGCATTTTTAAAGGAATTTGAGCTGCAACAAAAAGTGGGGCTTCCTTCCTTAAGGTATTGTGCCTATATACAATGTTGATGTAGTGAAATTAGTGACTGTCAGAGAAGCTTTTGTAGTGTTAAGTAGGGTCCAACAGGGGAAATGCCCTTTATATGAATATATGCCCTGGATGCCAGAGGATAAACTTCATTCTAGATGTCCACTATCCAGTCTGCTTTTATTCCAATTCAATATCAGAATTATGGGTACAGAGAAGACTACAGTTAGATCACGGGATCCTACCTGGCCTAGATTATTCACCCATGTCTAATCTAGGAATCTGTTTTGGCGGGGTGGCAGGTGGGGGGGTGAGGGGATAGGGTTGGAGTGGGAGCAGCAGATTGTGGTACATTAGAGACTCATGAGCCAACTAGGAGTCCTACCATGACCTTGGCATCAAACACTTTCTCTGGAGTTGATCTCAAACCAGGGTGAACTTCCAGAGTAGAAACAGGGCTAACTCACACCAAGTTGTTGGAGGTATGATGAAGTTTGCCAGGCATTTTTCTCAGAGTATTTTGCGTTACTATTGTATGTTTATCCTGAACTTAACCTCTGAAAAAAACGGGGGAGACCAGAATTTCCTTACAACGAGCATCTTTTCTCTTCTTCTGTAGAAGTAGCTGAATTATATGCAGCAAGCCCTCCTGGAAGCAGTGATAGTCATATATAGGAAACACAAGTAGGAGGCCAGAATGTATTACAGTCTCTCTATATACTCAAGATATATTATTAACACTATGATAATAGAAGATAATGGAATCCAAAATCATGGTAAAATACATCCATTTTAACTACAAAGAAAGAGAAGTGTATCTTCAGTAACTTTGATTTTAATTCTTTGAAAACTGAAAAATCAAAACTGATTACCTAGCTTTATATAATAAGCCAAGGAATCTAAATTATAATTACTGTAGTTGACAATATTTAAAAAATTGTTTTTTTCCAATATTAAAGTTAGTTTCAATATTAAAAAACTAGTTCAAAAAGGGACTAATGGCTTAAATATAAGTGACAACTGCAAACACCCAGGAGAAAACTCCGGAGTGAAATGTGGCAATAGATGCTTTGACGCGACAGTAAAAGCACGAGCAACAAAAGGAAAACATGGGGTTTCAGCACAATTTTACATTTCATACATCAAAAGGCTGCATCAAAAAACTGAAAGGAAAAAAAAGCCTGCAGCATGGCAGAAAATATCTGTAAATCATCTATCTGATTAGGAGTTAATATCCAGAATGTATAAAGAACTCCTACAATTCAACAACAAAAAGACAATCCAGTTTAAAAGAAGCAGGCAAAGGACTTTGCTAGAGATGTCACTGAAGAAACTGTACAAATGGCCAATAAGCACATGAAAACATGGTGAAGACAATGAGTCATCAGGGAAATGCAAATCAAAACAATGAGATACTACTAGGATGGCTATTACTTACATACATATAAACAAAAGGGAAAATAACCAGTATTGGCGAGGATGCCGAGAAACTGAAATACTTGCTCATCATTGCTGGTAGGAATGTAAAACATACAAGAAACGGTGTAGCCACTATAAAAATGTTCCAAGATTCCTCAAAAAGTTAAACACAGAACTACCATAACCTCAAACCAAACCAAATCTGTTACCGTCCAGTTGATTCTAACTCACATAGGACACTATAGGACACAGAAGAACTTCTCCTTGGGGTTTCCACGCAGTGGCTGATGGGTTCAAATGGCCAGCCTTTTGGTTAGCAGCTGTAGTCCTTATCCACTGTGCCACCAGGGCTCCAAAACTGCCACATGACCAAGCCAAGTCCATTCCTAGGAATACACCCAAAAGAACTGAAAGCAGGGACTCCAAAAGATACTTGTACTTCTGCATTATTCAGAATAGCCAAAAAGTGCAAACAACCTAGAAAATGTTTACATAAAGAAGAATGGGTAAACAAAATTTGGTACATCCATACAATGGAAAATTATCCAGCCACAAAGGGAAATGAAGTACTGATACACGCTACAACACAAGTGAACACTGAAACTACTACACTACGTGAAATCAGTCAGATACAAAGGACAACTATTGCATAGTAACACTCATATGAAATATCTAGCCTAGGCAAATGGGCATAGAAGCAGAATGCAGACCTAAGGAGGGGACTGAGGAGTTACTGCTTAATGGGTACAGAGTTTCTATACGGAGTGATGAGAAAGTTTTACAACTAAATAGTAGTGATGTTTATACAACATTGTAAGTATAGTTAATGCTCCTGAAGTTTATACTTTAAAATGGTTTAAGTTTTATATCATCTGCATATTTTATTGGCTGGCTGACATATTTTATTACAATTAAAAAAAGAAACTAAATTTACACATACCTTAAAGTGTTACCTAAATCAAAGTTTTACAAAGTGGGCTATAATTTTTATTTTAGGACAAATAATAGAGGTAGTATTTTACACAATCACTTCATGGCTAGCCCATAATGCAACCTGATGGGAATTAGAAAAAGGTGATCCTTCTTCAGGCCACTTGACTGCCATCTGTTGGAAAATGGGCACAGCACCCATCTGAAGTGAGTAACACTCCCTGGAGCTGCGAATACTGAATTTGCATAATAACAAGCAGTTCCTAGCAGTTAAAGCTAACTTTTAAGAACTGTTAATAAGAAAGTTTAACTGATAAGGAAAAAAAAATTACTACTATAAGAAAGAGTGCTACAGACTCTCTTCAGAGCATTTACATGGGCTATTTTCTATATAACAATCCTACGAGGGAGTTTTGTTCAAATGATGGAAAAGATGAAGGCAAAGGCTTGGGTCTTTCTGGTGGATACCCATATCCTCCTACAAAATATTCCTTGTTATCACTACTGGAAACAGAAAGCGGAATGCAGCTTGAATCGTGATGGTGTTGTTTTGAAAGTACATCAGTTCTCTACTCCCACACCATATCCCACCCCAAGAATGGCAAGTGAGTCAAGTTTCTTTAAATGTATACATTTTGAAGTATGTAAAGAGTCAGGATTTTACCAGTAGTAAGTGATCCTCCATGAAGAAAACCTAAGCCTAAAATCTGTAAGTTTAACATTACTCTTCAACTGTGACACTGTCATATAAACAGATTCACCATACACAATCTTGTTGTTGTTGTTCGGTGCTGTCAAGTAGGTTCTGACTCACAGTTACTCTATGTACAAGAGAACAAAATACTGCCAGGCCCTGCCTCATCCTCACAATCATTGTCATGCTTGAGCCCACTGCTGCGGCCACCATGTCAAGCCATCTCATTGAGTGTCTTCCTCTCTTTCACTGACCATCCACTTCACCAAGCATGCATGGTAAAGTAGATGATGCCCTTTTCCAGGGACTCATCCTTCCTGGTAACATGTCTAAGTAGTGAGACAAAGTCTTACCATCCTTGTTTCTAAGAAGCATTCTGGTAGTACTTTTTCCAACACAGATTTGTTTGTTCTTTTGGCAGCCCATGGGTAGTCTTCACCAACACAATAATTCAAATGCATCAATTCTTTTTTGGTCTTCCAGATTCACTGGACAGCTTTTGCATGCATATGAGGTGACTAAAAATACCACGGTTTGGTTCGGGCACACCTTAGTCAAGGTAGCAACTCTTTTTTAACTCTTTAAAGAGGTCTTTTGCAGCAGATTTGCCTCATGCAGTGCATCATTTGATTTCTTGGCTGGTGCTTCCACAGGCATTGATTGTGGATCTGAGTTAAATGAAATCCTTGGCAACTTCAAAATTTTCTCCATTTATCACAATGTTGCTTGTTTTACCAGTTGTGAGGATTATTCTTTTAGGCTGAGGTCTGTAATCCATACAGAAAGATGTAGCCTTTGATCTTCATCTGTAAGTGCCTCAAGTCCTCTTCACTTTCAGTAAGCAAGGTTGTATCATTTGCATATCACAGGTTGTTAAGTCTTCCTCCAATCCTGATGTCATCTTCTTCTTGTAGTTCAGCTTCTTGAATTATCTGCTCAGTATTCAGACTGAATAAGTGTAGTGTAAAGATACAACTTTGATGCACATCTTTCCTACTTTAAACCACATAATATCCCCTCACTGTGTTCAAATGACTGCCTCTTGGGCTATGTACACGTTCCTTGTGAGCACAATTAAGTATTCTGGAATTCCCCTTCTTCACAATGCTATCCTTAATTTGTTATGATCCACACAATCCAAAGCTTTTGCAGTCACTAAAACACAGGAAAACATCTTTCTGCTATTCACTGCTTTCATCCAGAATCCATCTAACATCATCAGCAATGACATCTTTGGTTCCATATCTTATTCTGAATTTTGCTTGAATTTCTGGCAGTTCCTTATCAATATGCTGCTGTAACTGCTTATGAATGATCTTCAGCAAAACTAGTTGTGTGTGATATTAATGATATTGTTTCATAATTTCTGCATTCTGTTGATCACCTTTCCTTGTAATGGGCACAAATACAGGTGTCTTCCTGCTGACTGTCCAGGAGGCTATCTTCCGAATTTTTTTGACACAGACAAGCACCTACAGCACTGCACCCATTTGTTGAAACATCTCAGTTGGTATTCCATCAATTCCTGGGGCCTTGTTTTTTTTGCCAGTGCCTTTAGTGCAGCTTGGACTTCTATCAGTGCCATTGGTTTGTGATTAAATGCTAAGTCTTGAAAGGATTGGACATCAATTGTTTCTTTTTTGGCATGGTGACCTTGTGTGCTCCTTTTATCTGCTTTTGATGCTTTCTGTGTCATTAAACATTTTGCTGATCGAACCTTTCAAAACTGCAGCTGGAGGCCTGAAATTTTCTTTAGTTCTTTCAGCTTGAGAATTGCCAAGTGTGTTCTTCCCTTTTGGTTTTCTAACTATAGGTCTTTGCACATTTCATTATAAAACTTCTTGCAGGTGGCAGATTGAGGCCTGTGCTTCATTAAGATCGATGACAGCCAATGTTCCTTACCTAACTGCCAGGAATACACTTATAATAACCCCCTTTAATATAGTGACTTTAATCAAGTCTTGCCTTTTATTACCAGAGAAATTTTGTAATAGTATGTTCATGTTCTACACACACACGCACACACGCACACACCCACACACCCACCCACCCACCCCACCCCCCACACACAGACTGATTAAAATAAAAAAAGAAAACCTCCCCACACAAACTGTTCTTTGGCTTGAATCACTTCACTGGTATTTCATTCCTCTGAAAATGAAGTTTAAATTTTCTAATATTACTAATATATACAATGATCTGACCTTATCTTCCATCATGTCTTCAGATATCTTATATTCCTACCATTTCAGATGATTTAGTTGTCCTCTGAACATGCTGTGCTGTTTCAGAGCGATGTAATTTTCCACATCCTATTTCCTGTGTCTGAAATACCCTTCCCCCATTTCATCCATTTAAAGACTTGTTTTCATTGAAACCCATACAAAGTGTCTCTTCTTTCAGGCTGTTTTAGTCAGCTAGTACCGCTCTAAGAGAAATACCACAGAGTGGATGGCTTCAACAAAGGAAGGTTTACTCTTACACAGTCCAGTAGGTTGCAAGTCCATATTCAGGGTGTCCACTCCAGGGGAAGGCTTTCCCCTTGTCGGCTCTGGAGGAAAGTCCGGTATTGCATCAGTCTTTGTCCAGGGAGCATCTTGGTGCAGGAACTTCAGGTCTCAAGGACGCGCTCTTCTCCCGGTGCACATTGCTTGATGGTGTGAGGCTCCTCATTCTCTTTGTTTCCCTTTCCTTTTATCTCTTGCAAGCTGAAAGCATTAAGGGGGGGGCAAGCCACACTCCAGGGAAACTCCCCCTACTGCAGAGCAAGGAAGTAATTCTATGCAGGAATTTACAGCCCCTTTAACATACAGTTTAGTGAAACCACACAATAGAGGACAGTCCCAAGATACTGGGAATCATGTCCCAGCCACACATGTTTTTGGGGTGACACAATTCAACCCATGACACATGCCTTCCTGGATCACTTCAAGTATTTAATGCTCAACAACTTTTTAGTGAATAAGTGAGTGAATGAGCGTAAATACAAAACATCTACCAGTAATAAGCATAGTTATCTATTGGAAGTTTTGGGGTAGGATATCCAGTCATTTTTCTTGCTTTGATTTTCTGACATTCTCCTAAATACTACTGTATGAACTGGATGCATTTTATTAATCAGTAGGTTTTATGTTCCATTTGTAGTCTAGCAGCAAATCTTGTTATACAGAAATCCTCGTAGTTATGGAGGCATACTTCCTCTGTCCTAAATTTGTGGTCTTGGTGACAATCAAGCTTAAGGCTGTGCCAGAAATATCTCAGCCACTTTCATCAGTCAGTTCATGATACTTGACAAAACAGCTTCTAACTAAACATTTGTTATTTATAGCATTTATCAAAATTTGTAATTACCTTGTTCATTTATTTAAAATTTATATCCTATTTCTCTCAGAGGATGAGAGAACAGATCTTCTCTTGTCTTCTTTTTAACTGTTGTATTCCCAGTAGATACCATGGTATGTACCACAAAATACCGAATAAATACATGTTGAAGAAAAAAATGGGGGTATTGAATCATGTAATAAATGCAATATCATAAACACCATCCAATCTCTGCCCCTCAAGAATCTTATTCCCTAGTAAACAAGCAATAAAACCAATAAATGCGATAGAGGAAGACAAATCTGGAATGCATAGGAGGGATATCCTATCAATCTTGCAGGTTCAGAGATTTCTTGGAGGAATCCATGTCTAAGATGAGTTCTAACAGGGAAGGAGGTGTGGAGAAAGAGAGAAAGACCAGAGGAAGCATTCTCGGCAGACGGAACAATACGTAACAAAAGCTTGAAGACAGATTAGCAAGTACTTTAGTAGGACTGGCGTAGAGAGCTGCAGGAGTGGAATCAGACTGGATTAGAGAGATCATGGGAGGCAGATGATGGATTACGCAAAACCATGATTCCAAGTGGGCAGGGGAGAAACCAGAAAGGCGGATTTTGTCCCTCATGAGACATTTGCAATGTTTGGAGACATTTTGGGTTGTCACAAGTGGAGTTGTTATACTGACACCTAGTGAGCAGTGGCCCGAGAGATCCTGCTAAACATCCTAAGGTGTACAGGACAGCCTGCCACAACAAAGAATCATCTGGTCCAAGATGCTGGTAGTGCTGAGATTCAGAAACCTAATGTAAAGGGAGAGTCACTAAAAGTTTTTAAGTAACTTAACTGGGTTAAGTTTTTGAATGCTCATTCTGGCTGGAAGAGGGATCAAAACACTGTAGGACTGGAAAGATAAACTGGACTACACAGCTAAGAAAATGGTGGTGGCCCGAGAATACGGGAGGGTCAGTGTGCACAGGATGAAGGAGACAGACCTGAGGTATTTGGAAAGTAGAACAGGCAGAACTAAGAGTTTATCAATCATCCGTGGTTAAAAGTGTGGGATTTGTAGGACTTTTATTTCCATAAATGATGGAGTAGCTGCTATGGGACTTGTCCTCCTGCTGTAAATAAATAGAAAACTAGAAACAATATATGAAACGACAGTTTTTCACGCATTAAATGACAGGTAGTACAAGACTGACTCCTGAGAGAAGGAGAGTAAATGAGGTAAGCCCTACAATTTTCCCAGTTTTCTTCTTAGGAGCATTTTTGGACCGTGGTGCAGGAAACAAAAACCCAAACAGAGCCTTGAGTTGTCACTAAATTAAGGAGACAAAGACCAGAGTTTTCAAAGGACAAGAGTCTCTGAATTTGCACAGCAGAATATCAGAAAGCAGGGAGGAATGCAGCAGGAGAGCTTTAGAAATTTAGACAGGTTCCTCTGGATTATGATTGTCTTCCAGTCTGAATATGTGTAAGGAGAAACTCAACCATGCTGTAGAAGAAATAACTTGAGAAAATAATCACAACTAAAAAAAAAAAAAAAAAAAAAAAAAAAAAAAAAACCTCCAAAGATACATAATCCCCCAATTCCCAGAGCTCACAGAAGACTGGGAATCATTTAATTTCCCACCATCCAGAATACAGAAACTTCACCAGACACACAAGTCCTTCAATACAGTTATCCATAAGAATCAGTGAACATCTTAGCAGCAGAGCTAAACTAGCAATAAAGAATAATCTAGATCTCCCTCCCACTTTAAAAATGTTAAAACCCAGCCATGAAATTATGAAGACTATCTACAAATAACTTACTCCCAGAATAAAATCCAACAGTTTTTAAACAAAGTACATCAAAATCTAGCACTCAAGTGTATAACCAAAATGTCAAGCATCCAAAAAAGCAAAGAAATACGACCTATGTGTGGGGCAAATATCAGTTCATAAAACCAGACACAGAAATGATTGTATGGAATTAATAAGCACGGACTTTAAGAAAGACTGAAGAGAGATGAGCAAGTAGAGACCTTAGCAAGTTATTTAGTAGGGAGGGAGCAGAGCTGGAGGAGTGGGAATAGACTGGACTGGAGAGATCATGGGTGACATATCATGAATCACGTCAAACAATGATTCTCAAGCAGAGAAACCAGAGAAGACGGTCTCATCACCCAGGAGACATTTACAATGTCCATATGCTTTATTATGAGGTGCCTTGGTACCCTTGTGGGTAAAGCACTAGGCCACTAACTGAAAGGTTGGCAGTTCAAACCCTCCAGCTGCCCTGTGGGAGAAATATGTGGCAGTCTGCTTCCATAAGGTTTAGACCCTTGGAAACACATGGGGCAGTTCTATGCTTGACAGCAATGGAATTGTTTTTACTTAAGTGCTTGACTTAAAGGAAAAGCGTAACACAAGAAGAAGATAGACAAAAGATATAAAACAGATTCAAAATCATTATTTCATTAGGTAGAATTTGCAGCAGATTCAACCTGAAGAGGATTGGTAAACTTGTAGAAACTATCTTGTCTTTTGGTTGTTTCTCCAGAGGACCAGAACTGACTACATAGACAGACAGACAGACAGAGATATAGATACAGAGGTATTAAAGTAATTGTGATTGTAAGCACTGGCAAGTCCAACATCCATATGACAGGCGACACACTGGAAGTTCTAATTTTGTATCTCAAAGTGGTAAGTCAGGCAGTGGGGAGAGGAATTCTGGCAGGATCTCTATTTACAGTTTTGAAGCAAAAATTTTCTCCCTCAAGAAGCTTCAGTTTTTTCTTTCTAAGATCTTCTACTGATTGGATGGAAACCTTGGTTTCATAGTGTTACAGTGCTACAGCTGCTAACCAAAAGACTGACAATTGAAGCCCACCAAGTACTCCTTGGAATCCCAATGGGGCAGCTCTATCTACTCCGACCTATATGGTTGCTGAGTCCGAACTGGTTTACTGATTGTATAAAGCCCACCCATGCATGCAATGCAGTCTGTTTTATATGAAGTCAACTGGTTTAAAAGCTACTCACATGTAAGTACCTTCATGACAACATTGACTAGTGTTTGACCAAAAAATTGGGCACCATACTCTAATCAAGTTGAGACACAGAATTTATCAACATATTATCCAAAATGAAGCATGGAAAGAAAAAAGTCAGTAAAATAAACAAGTCTCAATGTGAACTAGTACAACCCATCTAGTAACAAGAGTCACAAAAAGAAAGGATACAGAAAAAATATCTGATTAAAAAAATGACTAAAACAAACTTCTGAATTGAAGTGTAGAAAACCACAGATCCAAGAGGTTCAGTGGATCTCAAACAGGATAAACACAAAGAAAACCACATCACATCACATCCAAATCAAACTGTCAGTGATAAAGAGAAAAATCCTAAAAGCAGCCACAGAAGACAGATAAATAGGAACAAAGATTAAGAACGTGCATAGACTTCTCATCAAAAACCAGCAAACCATAAAACAACAGAATGACAATTTTAAAGATGTCAACTAAAATTTTATACCCAGTGAAACTGTTTTGAAAGTGAAGGTGAAATGCATAAATTTCTCTCACAAACCAAAGCTCAGAGAAACTGCTGAGAGCAGAATTGCTCTCTACAAAATAGCACAGGAAAGTTTTCAGATGGATGTGGAAAATGACAGCCAATAAAAACGAGGAACTGTACAAATGAGTGGAAAATGGTAGCATAATAAATGAGTAAAAATATCTTTGATTCTATTATTTCTTTAAAAACTAGTTGATTATTTAAAAATCCATTAGCTACATTATTATTAAAAAAAAAATGCACTACATACATAGGTCTGGTGGCTCAGGAGCCAAGAGTTTGGCTGCTAACCAAAAGACTAGCAATCTGAATCCACCAGCCATGCCTCAGAAATTCTGTGGGACAGTTCTACTCTATCCTACAGGGTTGCAATGAGTTGGCAGTGACTTGTCAGCAATGAGTTTGGGTTTTGGTTTATATATGTAGAAGTAAAATGTGTAACCACAATAGCACAGAGGAAAGGGAAAGAAAGTATACTGTTGTAAGACTCTTTCATTATACACGAAGTACTGTATTATTTGAAGGTAGAATGTGCTAAGTTAAAGATGTATATTGCAAGGCCTAGAGCAGGGGTTAGAAATTTTTTTTCACTTAAGGACATTACTCTCTTAGTTCATAGAGCTCTTATTTGTTCATTTTTATAGCTACATAGTAAATCATTTTGTAACTATCTTATTTTACTTGTTTCCTCTGTATGTACCTTAAACTTATTTCTAATATCTTCCTATTACAAAGTGATACAATGTGTAAGTTGTTTCACATATGGTGGTGTTATCTTAAATTTCCCAGAAAACACATCCTTGAGTCAAAGGCTAAATTTTTTGTAAGGGTATATTTCTGTAATATATATGTACATATGTATATGTAATATTACATACAGTATATATAATATGTATGTACTATTATATATCTTTGTTATTGCCAAATTCCTCTCCATAGCAGTTGCACATTTCACACTCCTAGTAGCAGTGTATGAAAACCACAACCACACTTACAGTGCTGTCAAGATTTTGAGTTTTGCCTATTTGATATGTGACAAGTGATATCTCAAAAGCCTTTCTCTCTCTGAGTTCTGCTAGTTTATAAGATTTATTCATGAAAAAAAAACTAGCAATATTTCTATAATAAACTGAATACTGAAAATTAAAACTCCAGTTCTTCATAGCAGAAGGTAGTTCCTTTAATTGTTCAGCAGATCTTTTAGGATGATCTTTTATCATTATTTGAATATCAGTTACTATGTAATTCATAAATGTTGTGATTCAGCTAATCAAGATTACTTGGTCTATAGATGGCCAGATAAGATTTTTAATGTATAATCAAGAGCCAAGAGAATAGAATTACACAACTTAAAAACAAAAACAAACCCACTGCTGTTAATTGTGACTCGCAGTGATGCTATAGGACAGAGTAGAACTGCCCCACAGTTTTCAAGGAATGCCTAGTAGATGTGAACTGCTGACCATCTGGTTAGCAGACATAGCTCTTAAATACTAACCCACTAAGGTTTCCTTCCATAACTTAGTAATAGCAAAATCAGGATGTATTAGGTATGCTGACCAGGTAGTATGTATGACTTAGACCTTTAGGCACTGAACATGATACATGGATGCACTAAGTCTACATGTTTCAAGATTTTGTAATAAAAATGTTTTCCTTTTAGTCTGGAGAAAAATGGAGGACCATCTATAATTCCTGTCTTTAAAAAAGGTAACTGATTTTTCTTTAATTTCTAGGGTCCCTTCTAGTTCTAATTAAATTCCAAAAATTCAAAATAGAAGCTACTTAAAAAAATGTGTCTGTGAACTTTTCATATCCCTAGAATAACTTTCCATTTACAAGCCTATGTTAATCATTTCTTTTAAGGCCCTCCCTACTAATGTCATTTGACAGAGATCTTTCTCTTCGCTTTTTCCAACAAGCCATAAGTGGATATGTTATTCTTTAAACATGTATGTTCTAGTAGTTGTGTTCTAGCTATTGTACTGTTTCATGTACAACTTAACTATCTTATAAATTGCTTAGGTCAGAGAACCCACTTTTTCTACTGATATGCTATTGTTTTATATATTTGTATGTCTGCTCAGTAATCCAGACCTGCAAAGATCAGTATCTACATGTTATGATACTACTTACCCCTTCCTATAAGCTATGAAAATGGGAAAATAAATTGTTTATTGATTTAAAGTACATGCTTAGTGTTTATTCATGGTGCTTGCTTAGTGTAGGAGCAAAATCAGTCTTGGTTGGTATACTGTCCTATAGTCAAAGAATGGAATCATTGAAATGACAAAATCAATTTGCTGGAATCACAAATGGAAAGACAGGGAATAAGGACACAGTGAAAGGAAAGAACTTCATTGATTCAGGGGGTAACAAGAGAAGCTTAGTATGTGTGGCAGGCTGTACTTCTCCATAGCATAGGTAGGAGGAATGCGTGCTTGCTTAAATGGCTTCTTCAGTTTAAGAATAATTTAGATACACATACTAAAGTCAGTCCGATTTTTCTTCACTTTAATACTGGTTTCTAAATAATAGTCTGTGTACCAGTAATGGTCTGATGAAGTTTTCACTGGTTTGTGAAAATAAGTATAAGGACAACATACCTTCTAATAAAGTTTAATTTCACTCAATGTAAAGTCCATCATTTGCGGATAATGCCTTTTCCACTGTCTGTTAGTATTATATTACCTTCCTTTACAAATTGAGGTTAAAAGTAGCTGGTATTTGCTCTTTTAGTAGTGCCAATTCAGTGTAATGACAAGTTGGTACCTCACAAATTTTTAGTTTCAGAAAGCTGAAAGTCTGAAATCTACTGATCTGTTCTCTTAGTAGACTTTATCAATGTAAAGAAAACAGAACAATATAAATGAGACTACAGCTAGGTTTTCAGGCTGAAGACAACTTAACTGTGGCTCTCTTATTTTTAGGAAAAGAACACCGAAGAAAATCAAAACCTAAAATTCAACCAAAAGACTCTTTGACTTTAATACCTCCTGTAACTAATTTCATGGGACTCTTCAGAGCAACAAAAAAGACCATGACTTCTCCTAATATTTTTTATTTTTCATCTTCATCTTCATCGGATATTATAAAAGTTTCAAGACCAAGAATAGTGGTTTTGAGCCAACTTGGGAAACGTGTACAGAGAGCAAGCCCAGAGCCTCCAGAAACTTGATAAAAGCTTTTAATATGAATGGATTCCTGAGCAGTCTTTTTAAATGGGAGTTCTTGATACTGACACTAAAGAGATTTACTGGAATTTAACACTGGTCAGAATTGTGGTTTTTAAAAAGTACATAGAATTTTTGCTAACAGAATGCCTACACTTAAATCTTCTAAAATTTATTTACTGACATGGGTAGTTGAGAAACCCTGTTGGTGTACTGGTGAGGTGCTACATCTGCTAACCAAAAGGTTGGCAGTTCAGATCTGCCAGGAAACTCGATGGGGCAGTTCTACTCTGTTCTATAGGGTCAATATGAGTCAGAATCAACTGAACAATGGCACTGGGTTTTGTTTTGTTTTTTATGGGTAGTTGAGTGAATTGATTCATGACTCTGTAAGACAGAGTAGAACTACCCCATACAATATCCAAGGAGCACCCAGTGGACTGGAAGCAGCACTTAACCACTACACCATCACGGTATCCACTGAGCTGCCACAACTCCTAAAACATATATGTATAAATGGCGTGCGAGTGGTGTCTGACCTCTTCCACCTCCACAAAGTGGAAGGAGAACCAGGATCAGTAACTCAAGGCTGATTCCTTTGAGGTGGAGGCCAGATAAACCTCCTCTCTCTGCCGTCTTTACTAAGTTTGACACCAGCCATCCCTCCCACAGCACTCTCTACAGCATTTGCTGACTTACTGCACTGGCCACAAAGAACTCACAGACCACATGTACAATGATGGGGTTTATTAGGGAAGCAACAGTTACAATTCAGGCTCAGAACACCCAAGATACACTTCTATCAGGACAACCTCTCCCCAGCTGTGTTCATAAGCAGGACTCTCCCTGGCCCAAAGTTGCTTCCAGGAGCTTCTCAGTGCAGGGATCCTGGGAAGAAAGGACATGCTCTCAGCTCCTGGCTGTTCTTCCTTAGTGGTAGTAGGATTCTCCTCTCTGTTCTGGAATTGGCTCTCTTTTAAGGCAAACTGACCAATCTCCTTGGTAGGCCACAATTACCCGATCATACAGTCCTGCCCAATCACCTGAGTGAGAGTTATAAGACCATGGCTAGAAAGGCCACATGCAAAAGTCATTAATCACCCTAATACATGTGTATGTATGGATATTAACTGTAAGAAACATTTTAAAATTGGTATGTTGGGCTATAGAAGTCTGATTCACTTCAGTACTCACTGTAATGCCTGTTGGTGTTAGCTGCTGCGTTGTAGGTTCCAAGTGACACTGAACCTACGAATGGGATAAAATACTGCCTGGTCCTGCGCCATCCTCACAACTGTTGCCATGCTTGAGTCACTGTTGCAGCCACTGTGTCAATGCATCCCTTCTTTTGCTGATCCTCTACTTTACCAAGCATGATGTCCTTCTCCAGGGTCTGGTCCCTCCTGACAACATGTCCAAAGTATGTAAGATGAAGTCTTGCCATCCTTGCTTCTAAAGAGCATTTTGACTGTACTTCTTACAAGACAGATTTGTTTGTTCTGGTAGTGGTGGTATATTCAACATTTTTCACCAACACTGTAATTCAAAAGTGTTAGCCAATTCTCCAGTTTTCCTTGTTTTGTGTTCAGTTTTGCATGTATATGAGGTAACCAAAAACACCACGGCCTGGCTCAGGTGTACCTTAGTCCTCAAAATAATATTTTTGCTTTTCAATACTTCAAAAAGGTCTTTTGCAGAAGACTTGCTGAGTGCAATAAATCATGTGATTCCTTGACTACTGCTTCCACTTGGGCACTGATTGTGGGTCCAAGTAAAATTTACCATTTATCATGATGTTGCTTACCTGACTAGTGGTGAAGATTATTGTTTTATGTTGAGATGTAATCCATACTGCAAGTTGTAGTCTTTAATTTTCCTCAGTGGGTGTTTCAAGTTCTGTTTGCTTTCAGCAGGCAACACTGTGTTATCTGCTTATCCTACGTTATTAATGAGTCTCCCTCCAGTCCTGATGCCATGTTCTTCATAATGAATAGTCCAGTTTCTAGAATTATTTGCTCAGCATACAGATTGAATAAGTGTGGTGTAAGGATGCAAGCTTGATGCTTACCTTTCTTAACCCTTGTTCTGTTTGAATGACTGCTTCTTGGTTTATGTAGAGGCTTCTCATGAGTATAAATTAAGTGTTCTGGAGTTCCCACTCTTTGCAATATTACCCATAATTTGTTATGATCCACACAATGTCTAGAGATATTTAATGAGAAATAGTACAAATTCATGAGGCTTCTAAAACCTGAAATGTGTACTTTTAAGGCATTTTATTTAAATATAAAATCTGAATTAAACACCAAGTACATATGTATGACTAAAAATAAGGCCAAAAGTGTTTATCAATCTCCATATGTACAGGGAGTGTTTTTAGTTTTGGGTGATACTCTTTAGGGCTTAGAATCACATACACTTGGTGCTTTTGCCCAAAGAGCATTCTTTTTGCAGTTAAGTGTGAGATTTTGTAATGTCTACAGCTCAAATTTTATAGCAGTAGGTGGATAGTTAAAAAGCATGTTAAGCTTCAGTGTGTCCTTAGAAGAAGCTCCCCCGCCCCTTTTCTCTGTCTCCACTGCTCAGTTGCCTCCACACAGTCTGAGAGTCCATCTCTAACTGGACTGCACTAAGCACTGCACATATATTCTAATCAACTTGCCTTAACAATACTCACACTGATGATGATAATGGCAGCTGCATGTACTTGAGTTTTTTTATGTGCCAGACTCAAAAGCCTGTGCTCTTAGCCACTGCATAATAAGAGAAATGTTTAATCGTCACAAAAGAAGATGGAAGAAATATAGAGGCAATCTACCAGAAAGCACTGGTCAACAGTCATTTCATGAGGTAGCAAATGATCGAGAGCCAATGGTATTGAAGGAAGAATTCCATGCCGCATTGAGGATGTTGGTGAGAAACAAGGCTCCATAAATTCACAGAATAGTCACTGAGATGTTTCAGCAAATGAATGCAACACCAGAAGTGTTCATTTGTCTACGCCAAGAAGTAGAAGACAGCTGCCTGGCCAACCAACTAGAAGACATCCAGATTTATGCCTGTTCTGAAGACAGGAATCCAAAAGAATATGAAAATTATCAAAAAATATCATTAACATCACAAGCAATTTAAAATCTGGCTGAAGATCATTCAAAATCAATTGCAGGTGTCAGGGAATGCTAGAAATTCAAGAGAGATTCAGAAGAGGATGTGGAATGAGGGACATCATTGCTGATGTCAGTTAGATCCTAGCTGAACGCAAATACCAGAAAGACATTTAGCTGCGTTTTATTAACTGTGTAAAGGCATTCAGCTGTGTGTATCCTCATTATTTACAGATAACAATGTGAAGAATGGGAATCTAAAATGCATAAGTGTGCTCATGAGGAACCTGCACACAGACTGAGGCAGTGGTTGGAACAGAACGAGGGGATATAACAATGGTTTAATGTCAGGACACGTGTGCATCAGAGTTGCATCCCTTTGCCATACTTGCTCAATCTATATGCTAACAATCTAAGAGCTGGACTGTAAGAACAGGGCATCAGGATTGGAGGAATATTTATTAACAACTTAAGATACACAGATGACTCAACCTTGTTTGCTGAAAGTGAAACAGGCATGAAGCATTTATTAATGAAGATCAAAGACTACAGCTTTTAGTATGGATCACACCTCTACATAAAAAATGGATCTTCAGAACTGGAGTGGTAAGCAACATCATACGTAATACAAGGAGAAAAGACTGAAGTTGCTGAGGATTTCATTTTACTCAGATCCACAATCAACACCATAGAAGCATCAGTCAAGGAATCAAATGACACATGGCATTTGGTGTGTCTTCTTGAAAAGGACCTCCTTTAAGTATTGAAAAGCACAGATGCCACCTTGAGGCCTAAGGTGCACCTGACCCAAGCCATGTTGGTTTCAATCACCTCACATGCATGCAAAAGCTAGACAATGAATAAAGAACACCGAAGAAGAACTGATGCCTTTGAATTGTGGTGTTGGCAAAGAATACTGAATATACCACAGACCGCCAAAAGAAGGAAGAAACTTATCTTGGAAAAAGTACAACCAGAATGCTCCTTAGAAGCAAGGATGGTGAAACTTCATCTCATGTACTTTCAACACATTACAGGGAGGGACCAGTTCCTCGAGAAGGACATCATGCTTGGTAAAGTAGAGAGTCAGTGAAAAAGAGGAAGATCCTGAATTAGACGGACTGACACAGCAGCTACAACAATGGACTCAAGCACAGCAACAATTGTGAGGATAGTGCAGGACAGGGCAATGTTTTGTTCTGTTATACATATGGTCGTTGAGTCAGGACCAATTTGATGGCACCGAACAACAACAGTAACAACTTGATTTTGAGGTAAGAGAAAAGGTCTAGGTCTAGATAATAAAGAGGCAGGAAGTGGCAGAATCATTGTATTTCTTCAAAGGCTTTTTTTCTACCTGCCAACATCAATACATTTATCCACAAAATGTTTTATTTGGGGTTTGGGATAATTAAAAAAATTGTACAATTTTACAAGGCTGTAATATATTAATATAGGCTCTTGGAAGAACAAGTTAAACACCAAACGTAAGAAAAAAAGAGTAACAAAAGAAAGTCCTAATGAATAAGACATCTTCTACAATTTGATATACAAAAAATGGATACTTTAACTTGGAAATACTACCTTTAGAGATTTCTCTGTAAAACTAACATCAAATCTTCATTTTTAATCGTGGTAATTTTATGGCAGCGTCTTCAACTTCTTTTGATATGTCTACTCCAAGGGGACATCTACATCATAATCAGACAAATAACATTACTTCAAATATTTGCTTCATGTTCAGTCACAGTTCTGCTAGTCAGAATTTGCTTAGAATTGTGACAAATAAGTATCTAATGTATAGTTCATCGTATGTGATGATGGTTGTTGAATACATACAAATACTGTGGAACCTCAAGTCTGGATAATGGGCTAAATAAGGCCTGTCTCATTCAGAAGAAATCCAGTTGATTCTGATTCTTAGTGACCCTACAGGACAGAGTAGAACTGCTCCAAACAGCTTCAAAAGACCATTTGGTGGATTCAAATTGCCAACCTTTTTATTAGTAGCTACAGCACTTAACCACTACACCACCAGGGTTTCCACATAGCCAAAGGCAAACCTGTGACCATTCATATTTTAGACATTCACCAGGTTTCTATCAATTCTGCTCTGAGCTTTTGAAAGTTGGTTTGCTCCTTTTGTGCTTTCCTTTGACATTACTGGCAAGAGTGGTCTCAGCTCCTATCCTCTTTTCCTGTTCCTCCTGAGTAAATAATTTTAGCCTCAGATTTCTGCTTTTCTACAATGCTGCCCAACATAAGGCCTTTAGTGTATTCCAAAGAAAAAGCCATGATCTCCAGCCCCAGCCCTGGATCATGTGACATAGTCTGCCTGAGGCTAATCTATCAGTGTAAGAGATTCCTCCTGACACTACTAAGTTCATTTATGACCAGCTTTAATACTCCTAGGTTCATGTAGCACAACTGTTTAGTTATGGACCATACTGCTCATGTTTTAAAACATCAGGCCAAATGATATTTAAAACAGAGTGTTAGACTACAAACACAATCATTATCCATTAATCCAGAATTAACTCTTAGACTAGAATTTAACAATAAATTTAATAAGGAAAGTGCTTATTTTAGAATTTTGGGAGTGGATAAAAGGCTTGCAGAGAATAACTATTGTTTTTGTCCATTTCAGTTGCTTGTGGGGGAGCATATTCACAAGCCAGCTTCACACCTGAATTGCTTTCTGCATATTTTCCTTAAGTTAGCCAGCATACCAGCTGGTTCTGAGCTCTTCTTAACACTGGAAAAGTCCATCGATGTGGTTTCCACACGGGTCACAAATAACAGAACTCATTACCCATATCCATAGTCTGTTTCTACCCTATGATTTGTCAAAACTTTTATAATTTGATACTGTAGTAAAAATATTTCTTACACGGTTAACAAATTCTTGACATAAAAGAAATACAATTTTCATAAAAACATGTAAGTTTTCTTCAAGAACTATCTGAACATCAATGAAATCCTCATTTGTAAAAGCAAGTTACAGGCTTTATCTTCTATAATGCAATTTGCATAAAGATTATGAACGGTATCACCTACTTTGGTTCATAGCGGATGCCTTCTGTGTTGTGTAAAATACCCAAGCCAGCACGCAATCTTTCAATGCCATTCCTAAATAGAAGTTAATTAAACAAAATAAATAGCTCCAAGATTTAAAGAAGGGATTTAGTAGGATGAAATGGCAATAAATTTTTACATAATTGTGAGAGAAATACATATATCCTGTAGCTTACCATGCAATCATGATGCCATTGTCTGTGCACAGTCTGGGAGGAGGGCACAACAAAATGCACTGAGTTTCGTTTGTTACAATTTCCAGAGCTTTCCGAATGTATAGGTTACTTGCAACACCTCCAGATGCAACCTGAAGGATTTCGGAAGACCACAAATAATAACTATGACATACGAACAAGCTCTAGCTGAAGCTGGGAAAAACACCAACATTATGTAAGAAAGCATAACATTTTGATAAGTGGGTAATGAGCAAGGGATATAAATTTGGAGAAAAAAAATTCCAATAGCAACATAATCGTTAATGTTTTTGTACATTTTCTTCTAATCTGTTTCTAAATATTTCTTCAATATAATTGCAGTCATTGCTGTGAGGTGCTGTTAGATTGTTTTGACTCATAGTGATTCAGTGGATAACAGAAGGAAACCCTGCCTGGTCCCATACCATCCTCATAGTCATTGTTATGCTGGAGCCCACTGTTCCAACTACTGTGCTAACCCATCTCACTGAGGGTCTTCCTCTTTTCTAGTGACCCTTCACTTTGCCAGCATGATGTCCTTCTCCACGAACTCGTCCTTCCTGATAATATGTGTAAAGTATGTGACTCCAAGTCTCACCATCCTTGCATCTAAGGAGCATTCTGGTTGTACTTTTTCCTAGACAGATGTGTTCATTCTTTCGGCAGTCTAAGATATATTCAATATTCTTCACCAATAGCACAACTCAAAGGCATCCATTCTTCAGTTTTCCTTATTAATCGTCCAGCTTTCACATGTAATTGAAAACACTATAGCTTAAGTCAGGCACACCTTAGCCCTTAAAGTGACATCTTTGCTTTTCAGCAGTTTAACGAGGTCTTCTGCAGCAGATCTGCCCAGTGCAATTCATGCTTTGATTTCTTTCACGGGTGTTGATTGTGGCTCCAAGTAAAACGAAACCCTTGATGACTTCAATCTTTTCTCCATTTATCATGATGTTGCTAAGCAACATCACTGCAAGCAACATCACTACAATTATAGTATGCCCGTAATTCACACTGTGCATTTTTTCCTTATGCACATCTTTTATTTTATTACCAATAAACCCACCAGTGCCGTTGGGTTGGGTGTTATTATGTTTAATATTCATGTCATATTTCACTTTGTGAACCTACCATCATTTAAACATTTTCCCACTTCACAATTTTTGATAGATGAGGTTTAAGACATAGCTATGAAGAAAGTTTATTAAGGCACATTTAAAGGGATTTCATCAAAGGAACATAAGTAAACGTGTTTAAAAACAGTGACAGTAGTTACCACATTTGCTTTCTTTATTGTAAACCCTCTTAAATTCAATGAGAAAATGCAGCATAGGGCTTTTTTTTTTGCCAAACAGGCTGTACAGCTGTGCCATCAAGCTGCCATGCCCACCCAAGTGATGGCTGCCAATGGGACTTCTATAGTCTGTATAATTGTTCACTGTCAAGGCCAGCCTAAAGATCTGTTCATCTTATTAACAGGATCAAGTAAGCTCTAGAAAGAAAAGTAATATGCTATACAATTGTTACTAGTACCAGAGGGGGAGATGACACTTACCAGTACCGCATTGGTCTGAGGTAATAAGCCTCTCTGCTGGCAGAACAGGAGAGCACGATGTGTTCTTCTCGCAATGTGGCATGCTGTTGTGTGCTGTACTGCAGCAGCAATGTCTGCAGCTGAAGACAGGATCTGTCCAACCTCAATGCCTGCAGAAGTGAGCAGGTATTTTTAGACAAAATTTAGGGTTATTTATCTGTCCAACATTGCTAATTAGAAATATACCTTCCTCTTTTTCCTTCTGCTTTATTATTTTGTCAACAATGTTTTGAAGTCCAGAAAAAGAAAAATTACAGTTTTTAGCACGTTGCATAGGGGGCTTGAGATCAAAATGCAACTTATTTCCTTGTTTAGCCAAATGTTCTATAGCTTTCCCACCACTCAGGGTGGAACACTCTGGGTGATTTCTTAAAGAAAGTCTTCTTGCTACCTATAAAACAAAAACATACATTTTTTTTTTAATGAGTCATAAAATTGTATATTTTGAAAGCAAAAGATGTAAAGGAAATGAAATACTACTGTGGAAAAAAAAAAAGGATGACCAAAACATGCTATACTTTACAATACAGACTACAGCTGGTGATCAGTAAGGACAGACAATGCTATTCCTTCTGACAACCTAAGCAAGAGTATCCATTTTTACTGCCTCCCTAATCTACTTCTGATGTTCTGGTGAGGCTGGAAAAGAAGTTTGAAGTTGACAAAGATTACTTTTAAAGATGAACTTGAAAAATGTGAACCTGCCCTACTCTTTTTTCCCATCATTTTTGCTGCTGGCATCAGTGTTTTTTGTAAATGATAGAAGGCTTTGTATTATTCTAAAATAAAGGAAAAAGGAATCTGCCGTGTGTGGGAACAAAGCTGTGTGATTTTATCACAGAACTTTGTACATTTGATGTTAATCTTTATACATATTCTTTATAATTAATCTTTATACATATTATACATTTATACATATTTTGATTTCCACTTAACAGTTTACAGAGCACTTTCATGTATATTATCTGACTAATCACATACCTCCATTTGCGAACTACTTGCGCTTCTTTGCATATTGACTCAAACTTTCTACCACTTTATTAGGACTAGGTAAAAGAATCTTTTTACAAAATTATGACTTTCTTTCTTACAGAGCACACATTTTTCAGTCTAATACTCAGAAATATGGAAATAAATAGTAGCAGCAAATCTATCCCTATTAAATTAACAGATACAATAACAAAAAGGGATGGAAGAATCAATTCTTAAATATGTACTACCTTGTCAAGCATGTCACCCGGTGCAATATCCAAAGACTTTCCAAGAAGCAAAAAATCTGAAACTCCTTGAACTAATGCCAAGAGACAGTGACCTCCAGAGATCAAAAGAACTAAAAAAGGAAATTCTACATTATTGGTTAGCCTAATAGTGAGTGCATGGGCCTCCATATGATGGATGGGAATGAAGGGTTTTTTCAATTGGTTTACCAGCTGTAAGCTAAATGATAAGCCTACTCCCAAGCTTAAAGCAAGTCCTGGTTTTATGGTAGTTGCAATTGCTGACAGCTCACTTGGAGAGACTCTACTGGCAGAAATAGCTTCTTGCACTATTTGTTGAATATTTTCTCTGTGAAGCTGTTGTGCTACTGGAGGAATAATCCCACCTGTCCTGAAAGATAAAAAACAAAAGCTTTATAATATTAAGATTATAAAAACAGAGTAGGAAAAATATATTACAGCTGAAGGCATATTTTGAAATTAATCATTATATGCTAAAAATATTATTTGAAATATTTTCAAATACATGTGGCTTATAACGCCACTATAGTGAGGATTCAGTACGTAGCAACTAAGTGTGGAACGTCTCCCAGTGTCTTCTCAGACTTTGCTCACTTCTGCCCAACAAATTCCTATGGATCTGTCTGTTAGTGAATGAGAGTACCCAAATAATATTTCCAAGTATTCCAGGAAAAATATCTTGAAAAAGGAAAAGAAAGGATAAAATCGTATCTGAGTTCAAAAGAACAAGAAAATTCTATGTTGTTGGCTAGCCTAACAGTAAGTGCATGTGCCCCCTATGATGGGTGGGAATACAGCATTTTTTAAATTGGTCTACCAGCTTAAAAAAGGGAAGAAAGAGCAACATTGAATTTCAGGAAAATAAAAAGAAGATTATTGCAAGTGTTAAGGTGTTGTACGTTAGGTGATGACTTCTTTGAAAACAGATGATGGCAGGGAATGAAAAGGACTGAGAGCTGAAATAACTGCATACCAAGGAAGGAGAGATCCAAAGCATCAAAGATGATTCAGATATTGAGGTAAAGTGACTATGAAAAAATACTAGCAGTGACTCACGAAGCCAGGTTTATGGTGAAGAAGTGTAAACACACTGTACTTGAGGTCACAACAGGACAGTAGATACCCTGTGAAATAAAGTTTGGGAATACAGTGCTTTCAGCAGGCGATTTGGATTTTTGGTCCATGTTGAATAAACAGCAAATGATCTCTCCAAATGTCGAGAGTGAAGAATTTGTTAGGAACTGTATGTGAGTGATTTATAATTTGCAAAGCACAGTAACATAATACAAGGTCTACAAATATATCCCTAGTCTGAAAGAATCTTCATATATTTGTAGTTGCAAGATACACTAGTTCTTTTCACAGAAAAAATCCACAGTAGGAACATGCACTGAATAGTTAAAACACGCATTATGTCAGGCGATGAGCAAGATGTAAAAAAGATCTTATTTTAACACATCCATACTGAAATGCCATTTTCATTAAATCCTCAAGCACACTTATATTCTGCATCTAATAATGGCATCAACAACCTCCTCCTCAATTGGATTTGAAGGTTTATCTTCATTTTCTTTCTTTCCCTCACTCTTTACATTTAATTAACTTGATCACCATCCCCATTGCTATTACCAAACTCAAAAAGCTCTCACCACCTCACGATTCAGTAGTCTTCGAGTTGTATTTCCCTCACTACATTCTCTGATCCCTGGAGTCCACTCTACAGCATAGTGCTGGCCTCATTACTCTCCTACACAAAAATCTGACTTTCTTGAAATTTAGGAAATTTTAAATTCAACTTCCCCTCCTTCCACTTATTTTTTACTTTTCGCTCTTGCCTACCACCCTTCCCTTCTGAGCCTTTTAACTTTCTTCTTCCAGGGATTATGCTAAGCACTAATGACAAGTGGGATGTTTAAGATCACAGCCTTATTCTTGAAGCATATCATCTTGTCTTACTATAATTTGTATACAATATGAAGAGTGGATAATTAGGGAGCAAAGATCATAAACAGGCACGGAAGCCATTTAGCTGCAAAACTGTAGCAAGAATCCAGGGCAAGAGACATTAACAACTTGCATTAAACTGGTGGAGAGGGAGAAGAGTTTCAACTAACATCTTTGACACAGATTTACTAGGAATAGATGACATCTGGATACACAGTGGTGTGATGAAATCTGGGATGTCCTTCAGGTCACTGACTTGGAAGAAAGGATGCTCTCCCATAGCAATCTCTGTTTTTACACTTTTCACACCACTTTACAATATGTTGAATGCATTTTACAATGATTTGTTTACCTGTCTTCTTCCCTTATGTGTAGCAGTAACATAAGTACTAAAGTTTTAACAATAGCTAGCTTTCACAAAGCCCCTACTAGTTGTTAAACACAATGCTGAATGCTTCAAAAAGAACTCACAATTCAGATAGTTTAGGAAAAGTTCCTGCTGTCTTATTCAATAGTAGCATATTTGCTTTATCGATAATTCCTGGGAAAGAATTACAAACGAACTTAGTTGGAACTGACATAAACACTAACAACTATTCTGTTTACAACAAGACACTCTTGAAAATTCTGATGATCTAATAACATAGGACCAATACTCATGCATGGCAATAATCAGCTGGAATTGAGTAGTGATCTCCTTTATATACTTTGCACTTTATATCCGGCCCTCTCATGCCTGGCTGGCCTCTGTAAATATCTGAGTTTATAAACTCTGCACCTTTCTGTGCTTTAACACAATGTGCTACTCTTAATATAAGTACAAATTATACATATTAACATGAAAAAATGGATTTTTTTTAAAGTAAGATTAACACAGAATACAGGTGAAGGTCAAGATTCCCTAGAACTTCATTTGACACCATGATACAGACAAGTGGAGAAATAAAGAAAATCCTGAGGACAAAAATCATCAGTAAATATTTGAGCTGAAAATAAGTTCAGCTTCCTTTTGGCAGTCAGATTGGTACAATCCTGTGGCAAAAGGGACTATCATGGATTGAATGGTGTTCCCCCAAAATGTGTATCAACTTGTCCGGGCCATGAATCCCCGTCTTATGTGACTGTCCACCATTTTGGCACCTGGTATGATTTTTCTATGTGCTGTAAAATTCTACTTCTATGATGTTAATGAGGCAGGATGAGAGGCAGTTAACGAGGCAAGACAATCTATAAATTTAGATTGTACCTTACGCCAATTTTTTCTGAGATATAAAAGAGAACGGAGCAGAGAGATATAG
The DNA here is from genome assembly GCA_028571685.1 of Heterohyrax brucei. Lineage (NCBI taxonomy): Eukaryota > Metazoa > Chordata > Mammalia > Hyracoidea > Procaviidae > Heterohyrax > Heterohyrax brucei. The sequence goes on from CM053146.1 coordinate 97,691,826, forward strand.
GACCTTCTACTATGATGAATGCAGAACCAGGTTCCTGCAGTAAGAAGTTCCTGGGACAGAGAAGACTGATGACAAGGAACTCCCCCCAGAACACGTTTCCCAGGAACTAGCTCTGTGAATCAGAACTTCTGGCCTCTGAAAGTATGACAGAATAAACTTTTGTTTGTTAAAGCCATCCACTTGTGGTATTCCTGTTACAGCAGCAATAGATAAGCAAGACAGGGACCTTATTATAGAGAGCCTCGTAAGTCAGGCTGAGAGGTCTGATGTCCTCTAGCAGTTACTGGAATGCTTTGCATGAAGGAAATATGCTCTTAAATTTTAACTTGCATACATGATAAATACAAAATAATCATTTTATTTTACATTTTCCAAAGAGTGGAAAATACTATGAGAATATCTCCTTACTTTAAATGAACTTCAGTTTGGGAATGTATTGCTTCTCCCAGCACATTTCCAGTTTCATCCACCACCGCTGCTGCTGTATCGTCACAGCTGGTTTCAATTCCCAACACTAGTTTATGAAGAAACTGTTTTCCAGGATGAAAAGTAAAACTTCTTAAAAATTCATAAATTTTCCTTTTTGATGGTTTAGGAAAAGTTCCTGCTGTCTTATTCAATAGTAGCATATTTGCTTTATCGATAATTCCTGGGAAAGAATTACAAACGAACTTAGGTGGAACTGACATAAGCACTAACAACTATTCTGTTTACAACAAGACACTCATTTAGGTAAGCAAAATTCTTAAAACTTGGCTTATTTTTCAACCTTTATATAGTTTTATTAAATTGTAAGAAAGTTTGTATAATTAGCAAATTAGTTCAGAGTAGCATGTCTGTAAATACAAATAACACTTATAAATAAATATAATGCTCTTCACGGAGACAAAAGATACAGGATGGTTTAGTGTTTTATTACCATTATTTTCATTCTGTTCTTATCAAACTACTCATTACACTTTATAAAAGCTACTCTTATAGTGTAACTGTTGCATGAACAGTGCTCTAGAAAGTGTTATTTTTTGACAGCCAAAATTAAGACTAAATGTGTGCGTTGTTTTTCTTTTTTAATCAAACAACAAATGAAAATGCAACAGAAACAAATGGATCTTATTTCCTGAAAACAGCTTTCAAAATCAAATTTAATCTTTTGGTTCCAAAACAAAAGTGTTCACATAAAACACAAAAGCATATGTAGTCAATGCAGTTTAGAAACAAGTGTTCTCCTACAAGTCTTAAAGAAACACATGTAACTAAAATGACGGCAACTTAATGATTACTTTATACATTAATTACAACTTTTCCAATTAATCTTAATTTTAACACAGCTTATCTGAGAATTTTTCCAAAGTAATTAAAAGCACCCCATCAATCAGGAACCATACTATTTGCTGACTGTTAGATAACTAAGATTATGGCCCTCAAAATCACCCATTGGAACTCTCCTGGATGTTCAGGTGAGTCTTTTCTTCACAACACTAATGAAAAACCTAGGGCTTCAAAACTGGTTCATTCTGGTTTGACCCTTTGCTGAAAATCTGCATTTCTAACAAATGCATTTCAACAACAAGAGAACAAAAATCCTCACAACTTGAACAGTAAGCAACATCATGATAAATGGAGACAGAATTGAGGTTGTCGAGAATTTCCTTTTACTTGGTTCCACAATCAACACCCATGGAAGCAGAAGTCAAGAAATCAAAAACGCCTTGCTCTGAAAAAATGTGCTGCCAAAGACTTCTTTAAAGGGTTGAAAAGTAAAGACATCATCTTGAAGAGTAACGTCCACCTGCCCAAGCAATGGTATCTTCAATCCCATCATAGGCAAGCAAAAGCTCCACAGTGAATAAGGAGGACAGAAGAACTGACACCTTAGAACTGTGTCGCTGGAGAATACTGAATATACTATGGACTGCCAAAAGAACAAACATCTGTCCTGGAAGAAGCACAACCAGAGTGCTCCTTGGGAAGCAAGGCAGGCGAGACTGTGTCTTACATACTTTGGACATTTGTCAGGGGCACGTACTCAATCCCTGGAGAACATCATGCTTGGTAAGGTAAAGGGTCAGCAAAAGACAGAAAGCCACAACAAAAGGATCTACACAGCGGCTGCAACCACGTGCTTACGCATAAAAATGATTGTGCGCACGGTGTAGGACTGGGCAGTGTTTCCTCCTATTGTGCACAGCCTCACTATGAGTTGGAACTGACTCCACAGTACCTAACAACAAATTCCCACGAAGTTATACATAAATAAGCATAACATGGGTTCCCAGTACTTTGTTAGAAATGCAATTTCTCAGTAGGGGGCCAAATGGGAAAGACCTGTTGAAGCTTTGTGGAAAATATTCCAGGTTCAAAAAAAGCAAATAAAATTCGACCTTTTATTGTTCAGCTGGGACAGAAGGCATACAAGGATTACAGATGAGTGTCCTATTTACAGAGGCAGCCAAGGGGAGCGCAGCCCAGGCACACTCCCTACAAAAATTACATCGTCACCACCGTATCTGTGCTAGACCACTGTCTAGCCCAGCTTAAGCGGTTTGTGCTAAATACTTTTCTTTACGTCCAAGAAGCAACTTCCCACAGGATCTTAAAGGACTTGGCCAGCGATGGTTTCTGGCTGCTCTAAGAAGACCGGCTCACACTGGAACTGCTGTTCCAGGCATGCGAAAGCATCAATAAGGTGGAGGTGAGCAATTTCACCCACCTTGGTAGCAAGTGACAGACGCTGATTTTCTCCTTCTCTTCCCTAGCCAACTGCGAACACTGCCCTTTTCGGCGCCCTAGGAGGTACGAACCCGGCGCTCCGGAAGTGATGTCATCTACACTGCGCAAGCGTCCCGGGTGTCCTAACCAACTTCTCTCGCCCCTAGGGGTTGGGCTCTCTAACTCAGGGTGAAGCTAAACACGAGGGCTTCCTGTATCACTGATTCCGCACCTGCGGAGATTTCAACAAGACTGCACAGCTAGGGAGCGGAGGCCGAACATGTTTGTCTGACTATACAACTAAACACTCCGTTACGTTTTCCTCACTTTGGCTGACTTCAGGTGCGAGTGTGAGGAAAGGATGGGTTAAATTATTCGTTTTACCCTTTTAGGGCGATTATCACCAAATCTAAATAACGTTGGCCTGAAACACCTAGTATTTTTGGAAAAACTAGGATGAAAATGAGGTACTCCTCCAATCGCTTCTACCGGCTTCAAGAGAACGGAAGTGCTTCCTGCTGGATAGTTACACCGTTACTCCACTGGAAATAAAGTCTGAGGCTGGCTTCTTTGTGTGTGTGTATATATATAGATATATATATATATATATTTTAAAGGGAGGCGGAGAGGCAAAAATATTCACTTAACCTTGAATATATATCATGAGAGCACATACATATTGTAATTGCTTACTAAGTAAGTGTGCATATCTTAAGCATTTTAAAAAACAAACAAAAGCTCGTTGGCATTGAGTCATTCTCATAGTGACCCCCACAAGACAGAGCAGAATTGTCTCCACAGGGTTTCCAAAGAGCGGCTGGTGGATCAGAACTCCTAGTCTCTGGGTTAACAATGGAAACTTGATGAACGCTTCACTAGGGCTCCTCTTTAATTACGTACTCATATTCTGGCACCTCCTGCAGTCTTATTTTTTTCTTTTATTAATGCGAACGTGTTCTCATTTGTTTGAATGTTCTCATTTGTCTTTTATATTCCTATGACAGACTGTAAGGTTTTAGCGAGGAAATAGCCGTGCGATGCAAGGTTGGGCTTGGCTGGCAACATACACTTGTTCCTTGCACTGTGAAACTTTAGATATAAAAGATGAGTAAATAACACCTCCGAAGTCATACTTATACAGTAGGGTGATAAAGATGTTTACACTCATAATTACCAGAATGCTGTTAAGAGATTTCGTTATAGTTGCTGAAACCTTTTTTTTTTTTAAATGTGTAATGGTAACAATAAAAATGACAGTGCGTGCCCAGACACTGTTGTATTTATTTAGTCCTTGTAAACTGTACTTGCAAAACATCCCAAATCTGACCATCTCTCTACCACTTCATCTACTACTTTCCTAATCCCAACTACTATCCCTTGCCTGCAAGTTTCCTATTTTGTCTACTTCTTAATCCCTTACAATTTTTTCTCAACAGTAGCCAGTGACTTTAAATAAGAAACCAAACCAGTGGCCATGGAGTTGGTTTCAATTTATAGTGACCATACAGTATAACTGCCCCATGCGGTTTCCAAAGAGTGGTTGTTGGCTGGCAACTGAATGCAAAACCACTGCACCACCAGGGCTCCAAAGAATCAAATCCCTTTAATTACCTGTATAAACTCTGCAACAGTTTTATCTTGTTTAGAGTAAAATCCCTTTACCATTGTTTACAAAGGCCACATGAACCGGTCCCTGCCTGTTCCTCTGCTCTTCTTTGCCACCATTTTTCTCCTCTTTGCTTAGTTTTTAGCTCCAGTGACTGTCTTGTTCTTTTTCTCCAACACACCATCCACATTCCCGTGTTAGGTAGGGCCTTAATATCTGCCACTGCCTTTACTGAGAATATACTTTCCCCAGATCTTTGCACTGCTTGCTCCTTCTCAAAGGTCTGTATTCAAATGCTACCTTCTCAGGTAGGATCTTCAGGGAAGACCTTTCTACAAATTCCTTGATCTTTCACCTGCTTCTTTTCTCACAGCACCTATCACCTGAAACATGTATTTGCTTACTCATTATCTGTCCTCAAATTAGAATGTAAGAAACTAAGAGACTTGTCTCGTCTTACTAACTGCATCCACACCACCCGAATGATTAGCACAGAGTTGTGCATTAACTCCCATTCCCTGGGTGGCACAAATGGTTAAGTACTGGACCACTGGCAGTCCATACCTATCCAGAGGCACTTCATAAATAAAGTTTGGTAATCCGCTTCTGAAAGGTCACAGCCTTTAAAATCTCATGCAGTCCTACTATATGCACATGGGGTTGGCAGGAACAAAGCCCTCAACTATACTGAATAAGTTATTTTTAAAACACTGAGGGGTGAAACGGAAAATATGAAAGTGTGAATCAGACGCAGGTTTGTATTTCTGAAGTATAAGATACGTAAGCTTTCTGAGATACAGCTTTAAATCAAAAGGAATGTTTTTAACTTTACAAATTCATTTGCCTTCAAAATAACCTGAGAAAACATGTATTTTATTGTGCTTTGAGTTCTCATACAAAAATTTATACACCCACTGCATGTGACTCTAGTTGCTATCCCTATAATGTCACAACACACTCCTCCTTTCCACCAATTTCCTGTGTTCTTTCAACCAGCTTGTGTCCCTCCCTGCCTTTTCATCTTGCCCTCTGGACAAGAGCTACCTATTCAGTCTCTATTATATACTTAAGCAGCCCTCTTCATGAACATCATTTTATATCTTATAGTCCACTCTAATCTTTGTCTGACAAGTTGGCTTTGGGAATGGCTTCAGTTCTCGGCTGGCCAAGAGTCCGGAGGTCATGTCTTCCACAGTACCTTCAAACTCAAGTCAGAGAAGTATGTCTTGTCTTACTAGAATCTGAGTTCTGCTTTTCTTCTGCTGTCAGGGACTCCTGGTTGTGGTCTCTGACAGAGTGGTCACTGGTGGTAGCTGTGTACCATCTAATTCTTCTGGTCTCAGGCTAATGGAGTCTTTTGGGCTAATATTTTTCCTGTTTTTTTGGTGTTCTTTATTCTCTTCTGCTCCAGGTAGGTTGAGACCAATTGATACATTTTAGATGGCTGCTCTACACTAAGATGGGATGCAGACTATTAATAAACTTTGTTACACTAAATGGTTTACATGGTCCCTGAAACCATGATCCCTACATTCCGTCCCTGCTACTGTGTCCCGACATGCTTGACTGTGTTCAGGAACTTCTTAAGTCTTTGGTTTAGTCCAGCTTTACTGACTTCTCCTGCCTTGTGTGTCATCCTTTCCCTCCTGTAAGATAATTCTTGTACTATCTAGCAATAAATATGATTTTAATAAGTGAATTTGGAGATTCAGAAATAATCTTACACCAAGGAAAATTTTTATTGGCGATTACCAATTACTTAAAAAAAGATGGGTAAAGACAAACATACAAAGGCAGTATCATACAATTGATTTCTACACTCAATACTTTTGAAATACAAAAAAATGATCATTAACCCACAAAAGTAATTTTATTGAAACAAACTGATTTTAAGTTGTTCCAAAACTCTTTGTCACTCAATTCTGTTTACAAATATTACTGAGTTTTTCACTTTTGCCCCACACAAAACTTTTTTTTTTGGCAGAAGAACAACATATTCACTTCTCAAAGTAGAATATTGTTATTTCTTGTGATTCAAGTCACCAATGATACAAAGCTTGGCCAAGTACGAGAATTTCAATATAGTTGCTGCTTTGGAAATTGTTACCATTTGGGGTTATCTCTTCTAAAATCTACGTTATTGTAAGGGCAAAAATAATAATGAACAAAGTACTGGCATGAAAAATAGGAAGATTAAGAAAAAACGTTATCTTTTATTTCAGAAGAGCAATACAAAGCTCCCTTACTTACTTCAGTACTCATGCTACAGAAGCTGTCTCTGCCAGACAACAAGTTAGCTATATTCCTATCCGCATTGTATTTTCTTTCAAAAGAATGGTAGATTTTACCAACTAAGTTGCTCAACCAACTAATAAGCACAGAACATTAAATTACTATAAACCTTAACCACTTGAAATAAATTATTCTCTTAATTGGTTTAGCAGCCTTGTGACTAGAAAGGCAGCAAAACCTAGTCTGTTCTAAAATTAGAAGTCTGACTCAGAAGCTGTCTGTAAGATGCCTGGCTATCTTCTATCACCAATCATGAAGGTGTGCCTTTGTGAGCTCAGTAACTTAATAAATGTACAAATGACCTTAAACTGTCAACACAAAATTCTGAATCAATAAAACCACAAAAATATACTCCTAAAATAGGAATCAGCTTGTACAAAACAATAGTAGGAATATGTATGGTAATAAAAATGATCTACAATAAACTTCTAAAGAGATGATTATGGTTTACACATAAGCCTGCTTAAAATGACCATGACTGAATGATTGGAAATTTTCTTCTCCTAACATAGTGCCATAATGCCCATAATGCTAAGTTAGTCTCTTACAAATCTCTTTTTACCTTGGATTTATCTACTATACCCTCACTGTACAGCCATTTAACTTAAGAGCTGGGCCTGCCCAGCCTGCCTGTAAAGCCTCTCTTCAGAAATATACCAGATGCATTGAACAGAGGCAGCATCTGGTAGAAATATGTACTTCAAAGAGCATATGAAGAAACCAGCAATTGGTCCTCCAATGTTAATACCTCTCATTTCACATTATCACAGAAACAGTGCAGTATACTAACTACTCTTTCCTTATAGGAAACTGAGTAGCTATAAAAATTTTTGTTCAGTTCAAAAAGATTTCAATACTTATTAATTCCAAAGATCCGAACACCATGTAGTTGTGGCATTTTGGGAATTAGCACACTCAGAAGAGAAGCTGTATTTAGGATGAAGTGAGTTGGATCGTACTTCGTATAGAAACTTGCCAGAAAGTATCTGTAGAAATAAAAAGTTAGTAACACATGTAACATCCAAGCATGAAATTACTTAGAATCACAAAAAAAGGCCGAAAAAAGGCCAATGAATCATGAATGACTCAAATTACAATTGTTTTTGAGCACTAAAACAAGAGGAAATAGTCTGGATATAATTTGAGACTTAAAATTTGTTTAATGAAAGTATATGCACACATTTTGCATTTCTAGATTTATGTTATATGCATTTAATATAACACCTTACCATTTGGGATCTTAAAACAGAAGGCTTTCAAATTGGGATTCACATAACCCCTAAAATTTCCTGTACAGTTCTGTATTAAGTCTATTTCTAAAGGGATGATTTGGATTCAAAGCATTCATCATATTCTCAGAGGGTTTTGTGACCCATTAAAAACCTTTTAAGAAACACTCTGGAAAATGGGGTTCTAGTATACAATTCTGTATCTTTGAAAGAAAATACTTAATCTTGTGATGTTCTCAATTCCACATTGCAACTAACAGGTCCATAACCAGTTAACTGGAAACTTGAAAGACACTCATAAAATTCCAGCTGTTCTGCTACAGCTGAATGCATGTACATATTTAAAGATACTCAACATCTGAGAATTTGTTTGACCAAGCCTAAGGCACCTGTAAGACTACAAGTCGCCAAGTCAAAATGTCTGGTCTAGTTTTATCTAAGGATGTGTCAGAGCATAGACACAATGTCTGGCTACTAAACAGTGTCATAATATAGATTTCTCAGTCTTCTAGTGCTATTACAGAAATACTGCAACTGGATGACTTTAACAAGGAATAATTTATTCTCTCAGTCTAGGAGGCTAGAGGTCTGAACTCAGGGTGCCAGCTCCAGAGAAAAGCTCTGCCAGCTGTGAAGGAAGGTCCTTGTCAACGATCTTCCCCTGGACTAGGAACTTCCCGAGTCCAAAGGACGCACTCTGCTCCTGGCACTACTTGCTTGATATTATCAGGTTCCCATGTCTCTCTGCTCAATTCTCTGTTTTATATCTTGAAAGAGAGTGATATGAGATACAACCTAGTATTGTAAATTGAGTCCTACCTCATTAACGTAACTTCCAGTAACCCCAGCTCATCAATATTGTAAAGTTAGGATTTAAGGCACATGGGAAAATCACATCAGGTGATCAAATAATAGACAATTACACAACACTGGGAATCTTGGACTACCCAAGCTGATACATATCTTGGGGGACACAATCTAACCCATGACAGTAGACATAAAGAATGAAACACTAAACTTTAGTCATAACTGAGAAGTTACTTTCCATATGGGTCTTTGTCTGCTTTTTAGAAAACAAAGATAGTATTTTAACTAGTCTTCCTTCCAACTATCATCATTATTTTCTTATGAGGGAAGATAACAAAGAAGTTATATTCAAGTATGAATAAAAATCAGTCAGAGAGAGCTGTACACAGTTATTTTCAGAACCACCTATATTGAGCAATTCAAGAATTTTCCACTTATTTTACAAACAGTAGAGTCAGAAAATTCTTTTCGGATAGACCATGTTCTTCAATCTTCACTTTAAATCCCTTTTCTGCTTTCAGATACTTGAAGACTATTTTGATACTTCCTTTCCTGAACAAATCATGATATTTAGTAAATTCATGTGTCACCTTATCATCACTACTAGCTTAATAATTTGATAGACTGGAAATAATAAATCCTCCTGGAATGGCTTCATTTTACAGTACTGTAACATATGCCCCCTTTTGATACATTCTAAACACACAATGAAAACTGTGTGTTTAGATTGTATTAAAATCATTTGACTCGTACAAAAACCTAGTGAGCCCTCTGCAAAGATGTAAAAAGTCAGGTGGGAAAGAATGCTACCACTTACTGGAGACCTGTACTAGAATCCAGGAGTTTAGGTTTTAATCTCTTAATTAGCTATGAGGTCTTAAGCAAATTCACGCATTTAAGGTCTGTTTACCTAAAAACTTGGATGACACTGCATGTCCCATGTACTTCACAAATGATGATCAAATAAAGAAAATGTGAAAGCACGCTGAAAAGTATCAGTGCTATACAAGTGCTATACAAATGGCTTTAATGCTGTTTCTTCAAATTATGTAAGCAATATAATCACAGAAAATTTGAAATCATACCTGTAGGTCAAAGATATATTTTCAAAAATAAGATGCGGTACACAGGTATATGTGGTTTTGTTTTTTTGGGGGTAGCTTTTACTGAGTATTTTCTGTATGTCACGCTGTATTTATATTAAGTCTAATCCTCTATATTTTATAAACAAAGAAACTAATGCTTTCAAGAAAACAGCCCAAAGTCCTATAGTTAAAAAACGGTACAGCCAAAATTCTTACCTGTGACTGTCTCAGTAACTTTTCCTGTTACTGTATACGTCTTTTTCAGACCATACAGATCATTTTTCTTTTGGAGGTATTTTACATGGGGCCAACCAATTTAAAGTTATTTAAATTCTTCTCAAAGTGCAATAAACATAACAAAAAAGGAAGCCTGCTACTTTATGATTAATTTGTTCTTTCCATTTGAAAGTGTCTTTTCTCACTTCAACATCTATCAAAAACCTACACTTTAGTCCTAGCTTAAGGATTCTAACACTTCCAAGATATCTTTCCAGCTACTCCAGACCACACTGCCTCTACTGTGGATATTATGTGTAATCTATGTGGTAGAGCATGTTTAAGAAACGTGTGAAACACACCTATTATGTACAACTCACTGTACTGAATGTGAGATTCAAAGTAGGCACTTATAAACTATTTGGGGTAATAAAATGAAACACAGTAAATAAAAATACAAAGTGGCATAAACGAAGTATATAGAAGAACAACAATGAGAGTTCAAATCAGTGTATTATCACTGAAGGATAGGTGTCAACGAAAAGACCTCGCTGAGAAAGAACTGTTTAAATCTTTAAAGACAACTGTTTAAAGAGTACAACACAAATATATTATAAAGTAGGAAGACATTTCAGAGAGAGGAAATTATCTGAACCAAGAGAGAGGAATAGTACTATACATGACATATTTAAGTAATGCTACTTAGCAGAGCTTGACCAGGGAGCACTCCGGTGGGGATAAGATATTCACAAATGGAAAATGAAGTAGAAACTATTGTGTGGAGGGCCCTGAATACCAGATAAGAGGAGGAGATAATATGTCACATACATTAGGTGCTTTCCACCAGTGGCATCAGGACAATTCAGACTCACCGCAACCCCATGGGTATCAGAATTGTGTTCCACAGGGTTTTCACTGACTGATTTTTCAAAAGCAGGTCACCAGGATGTTCTCCTGAGATGCTTCTGGGTGGCCTCAAACCACTGACCTTTCAGTTAGCAGTCTAGCATGTTCAGCTAGAGATTATCTCATTATTTTTTTTTCTTAAGCCATCAACATTCAGTTAGGTATTATTAGCTCAATTTTTATCTAGGATTCTATCCACATCTATCCTACAATGAAATTCTGACCTCTTTAAATCATACTATCCCTTATAAGGAATCTGAACATCCAACTGGGGGTGGGTGATCAATGAACTTTTATTAAGAGAGAGAAAACTGACAGGCTGATATAGAATATGATTATGTGTTTAGTTTTCTTGGAGGCAAGTTAAGGACTGCAACTTAATACATTTTACCTATATACCCCAAAATGGCTAGCATATAATGTTGTCTCTGTATGTATTTATTAAAGTGAAAACTGGTTTATTACTAACTTATTGAACATTTTGCCTGTATTTTTTAGTGAGGTAGCTACTTACAGAAGTTTTTCAATAAAATATTCTACTGTATCTAATTCAAACTCAATCTAATAAAAAGATGTCTTCCTTTCATCCAATCTTCCTCACCTAAAACTTACACCACTTACAGAATTATTGGAGAAATTGTGAAAAACTTTCGTGAAGATGTGAACTGTACTCCATAGTCCAGTTGTTCCCAGTGAGTTAGAAGTCTTGCTTTACCCTGGTCAGGAGTTTCAAAAGGTGTTCCCTTCACTGCATGCAAAAATACGTACATTCCCTGGAAGACAAGCACGGAGGCAGATAATCATTATCAAATATAAAATCAATCTTCTTCAATAAGCACTAAGATCGTCTTGGGATATTTCTGACAGCATACGTGATTTAATTTAAAAGGCCAAGTTCTAAGATTTCAAACCATAGTGAGAGGCCAGTTTCTTCATGACAAAATAAAGTCTTCAGGTATATCAATATTATTTGGTGAAAACCAGTAAGAGGTAAATTAACAGTAACATGTTTTCATTACTTTTCACTACATTAAAAATAAGTAAATAAATGCTGCCCTTGCCCATGGATCATAATGAAGGTCCACTCTTAGCACAGCAAGGGATTGGACCTGGCGACGCAGAGTGACTATATATTGGGTGCACTTTATGGTTCTATATATCTATAGGATATCATCCTGCTGACCTCTGATTGGCAGAAGAGAAGTGGGTGGAGAGGAGGGGAAAGGAGACTGCTGGGAGGATGAGACATGTGTGGAGCAGAGACGAATAATGTGCTGTTGCCGGGCAGGGAGACCAGTGGAAGTTGCACATAGGTGGGCATGCAAATTTATATGGGAATGTATATTTTCACTCAGTCATGATAAAAAAAAAAGTAAATAAAAAGTAACATTAAAGTACTTTTTATCACTGTGATTTTCTAACACCTTCTTTGGTTAAGAAATGCTATGTATGTTGACTAAAATATCAGCAGCTCAAATCTGCCAGGCACTCCCTGTAAACTCTATGGAGTTTCTACTCTAAAGTTATACTTTGTCTCATATGTCACTATGAATCGGAATCAACTCGACGGCAGTGGGTTTGGTTTGGTTATAGGACTGCCTTTTGTCTAATGCGTAGGACTCTTTCCTTCAGTCACATATTAGTAAACCTGATGACACTTGTAATACGGTAAAAACATACATTATGGTAAATAAGATTAGGAGAAAACTTCTAAAATTATGTAATACTAGAACTATCTTTGCTTCAATAATTCTCTCTCAAAGCAACAAAGATGATTTGGAGTAACAGGTTCACTGCAGTGAATTACTTCTCTTGGCTCTTCTAGCCATGGCACCAAGGATTTGGTCTGTAAGAGTTAACTTGATAACAAAGTGTTTTTTGAAGTGGATTGGTTGGTTCTGCAAACCCTGCAGACTTGAAAACAGCCAACCTAGATGCAATAAAGGGAATCCCACCACTACCAAGGAAAGACAGACTGGCAGCAGAAGGCAGGGTGAGCTTCCAGAGACAGGCATGCCTTTGAGCATGGCTGTAAGGAGACTGTCCTAATGGAAAAATTCTATCCTGAGTATTCCTAAACCTAAACTGTAACCTATTACTTGCCTAATAAATCCCACGATCCTGAGTGTTAGGAGTTCTATGTAGCCACTACAGTACGTTGCCAAACCCTGTAGGAAAAATAGGTAAAGGTGGTGGAAAGGGAGGCATGTCTAATCTCTGCCTCACAGGAACCAGCCTTAGGCTACTACTCTTGACTCTGCTTCCCTCTTGCATAGTTAGAGGAAGTCAGACACCACCCCCATGCTATTTTTACATAGGCATAATGCCCTACTCAGTTCACTTTTAAAAATCACCAGTGTACCTCAATAGTGTTTCTTTTCAAGTCAGTTTTTTTTAAAAAAATCAAATTTTAAAAGTTTAAATATCTAATTTTCCAGTCAATGAGGAGAAATTTACACTAAATTTGGTTTCCCTGAGATTTTGATGAGATTGACAGACAGTATTGTTTCAGAATCACTGTTACAGGCACAGTAACAGAATAAGGCTGAATGTTATCATGACATATTTTCTCCCTCTAGAATCCATATGATGTCACTTGTTCTATCTCTACTTTTAATAAACACACGGAAAAACAGAAAAGCCAGTGAACTTGAAATGCTATGATATTATATTAAGGGAGCCTTTCTTTTCAGAGCTTAGTCTACTCCTTATTATTCCAGGAGGCAATTCAAAAGTCGTTTGGCTGCTCTAATAACAAAGATATACAGGAACAGAATCAGGTACAATGCCCCTTAACAAACCTTTAATAAGTGGCTTACACGTACAGGGCACAGGTGAGTGTACACATATGGAACTGACCCAGGAACAGTCCTAGTCTTGAAAAACTGCAATGTTCCAAGAGACGGCAAGGGGAAAAAAAAAAAAAAAGACGTGCCTGTACCACTAGATTGTAGGGTAGAAACTGCTGTCAACGACACAATCAGAGTACTAAGGAAATGCAGAGGAGGGATGTTGCTTTTTGCTAAAGCAAAAGCCTGATGCCATCTTGACAAACTACCTCATTCTTAAAGGCTCAACTCAAACAACAACTCCTTAATAAAACCCTCTTTGTAATAATACCCTATGTTGCAAAAATTGCACAGAATTTTATTTAAAATACTTTATTATACCACAGAATATAAACCATGTATTAGACTTCAAGAATAATCCTTTCACTACTTACTTAAAACCACATTACCTATCAGTGTTTATAATAATCAAACCATTAATTTTTATGACTCCTTCTCAAGAAAAAAAATAAAATCTTACCTGATCATATGTCTTCTCTATCTTAATATTTTTAATAGTTTTTATACAAAAATTTTAGTGATGTAGGTCAACCAGCAAAAGACAGTTCATAAAGATAATGCTATATATTCTATCTAGCCTGGTCAAGAACATTTGGGATTATCAACGCTTACAAGTGGCAATCTAAAAGGCAACTACTAGTCTCTTCCCGCCCAGAAGAAACGAAGCAAAGGAGAACGTAGGAAACCAAAGACTCAAGAGAGCAATTAATCAAAAGGACCAATGGATCACATGAAACACAGCCTCCTCTAACATGAGACCAGAAAAACTAGATGGTGCCTGATCATCACTACCAACCATGCTGCCTGGCATCAAAATACGAGGTCCTCGGTAAAATAAGTAAAAAACATAGAACAAAATTTAAATAACAACAACCAGAAACAAAACAAAAACAAAAAAACTTACTATTCTGAAGAAGACTGGAGGAACCCCTACCCCTTCACTGAGAATAATGTCCTAAGACAAACTTCTAACTTGAAAAGTGAAGACATTTCCAGAGGCCACCTTTCAGCCAAATAGATGGGGTCATCAAATAAACAATAAAACACCTACGAAGAATGTGTCCCTCACACAATCAAATATATGAACCAAAAGGGCAATATGTTCCCCAGATCAAAAGAGAAGGCAAGGAAGGACAACAAAACATGGAAACAGGGAATCCAGGGAGGGAATGGGGAAAGTACCGACACACTGCAGGGACTGCAACCAATGTCACAACAATCTGTGTAAGAATCATCGATTGGAAAACTACATAAAGCTCTGTAAACTTTCGCTTAAAGCATAATAAATGTTTAAAAAAAACAACACAACTATCACAAGCTTTCTTAAAGTGATGATTAGGGGCAAAAAGTGTGTAGCTCATGGTTACCAGAAACAAGTAGAAATGAGCCAGGCAGAATAAAAAGGAGGGAGCCAAAATAAAAAAGTTGAGAGGAAATTGATTTCATTATTGTTACAGCATAGTACACATTTGGAGCTGGTAGACATAAGATTGAGTCCCTTTTCCTCTCTGCAGTGATATTAACCAGCTCTGCGTGCCACACAAGAAACTTGTGATTTTACCACACAGGTAACGGGAAGTCACTGAAGGACACAACAGTATGATCTGAACAGCCATACACCACCTTCAAGACAATTCGGATTCATGGTAACCCCATGTATATCACACTAGAACTGTGCTCTACCTTTGGATAGACTCAAGCTGCTAATCTTTTGGTTAGCAGTGAGTGTATTAACTGTTTGCACCACTCAGGGACTCCGGCTCACGAGAACCTTTAATAAATATTTACTGACTCAAAATGAAGAGAATTCTCATTTATTTTCAAAGCCGGGCTTAAAATTTTGTGAAGCATTAATACCTCTAACTGTAGCACTGAATAAAAAATATTACTTTAAGTTTCTACTGTATGGTTCAGAAAGGTGTAGTATTTTTTCAAACCAGGGGTAGCAACTGGGTCTGTTTTCCTATATTTATAAGCATTCAGTAAGTATTTCATGTTTTCAATAGTTTAAATAAAAGCTATTTTTACAAGGAGCTTAAATCTGTGGTCATGTAATTACTACATCTACAGCTGGTTAGTGAGGTTTCAGTGTGGCAAGTATGTCAGAAGTCTGCTTACCCACATGGTGTCAATTATCTACCCTTTGTCCATGGACATATACTGTGATTCAATCCTGGTAAACAAGCTTGAAAACAGGAGGGAAGGTTAGTGTAATGGTTTCTGAAATGCCTCACATGGCATTGGAGAAGGGGAGAGTGGACAATAGAATTCATTTAGCAAATACTTAAATAGTTATTTAGATATAAAGAAATTAGAAAATAAAAAGGGGAGAAACTGCTAATTATAAAACTATGATAACCACAGGAGAAAAACGATGCAGTCTAGGAGCTGAGTAATTTCCTGAAAGAGGTGACAGCTTAGCAGAACTTTATGGACAAGCAGAAATCTATCAGGCAGAACAGAAAGGAGGGAAGGGTATTAAAACAGTGGAAGACGACGAAGCCAAAATAAAAAGTGTCACAGGAAATAGATTTTCACTACTATTAGAGTACAGTACATATTTGGAGATGGTATGGATAATCTGAGTCCTTTTCTGCCTCCGCCATACAAGAAGCTTGGAACTTTACTATACAGGCAATGGGAAGTCATTGAAGGAGCCACAGTATGATTTGAACAGACAATGCATTTTAAAAATATTACTCTATCAACTTGTAAAGGGAGGGGTAGAATTCTAAGAAGACTATTTGATCTATTTGAGTATCTACTTGAGAAAAGAATTATGATCTGTCATTGGGGTCAAGTTGAGAGTTAAGCAGGATAAGTCAGGGTTCTGACTAAGTAAATACGGAATGTAAAGGAAGGAAAGGAGTTATCCTTACAGTTACCACATGTCCTACTTTGCTTGAGACTGTTCTAATTTACAACTATTGTCCGAGACTGCTTTGTAACAGTCAAGTTCCCTTTTCTCTCAAAAGTCTTAGTTTGGATGACTTCGTATTTTTTAACTTCATCTTCACCATTCAGCTATCTGGCTTATCTAACTGGGCAGATGGACAGTGGTACCTTTGATTAAATTAGCAACAAAGTCAGAGGAATACACTGGGGCTGGTAAAAGCCAGATGAGGGAATAATGTGAGTTCAGTTTGTATTTGTTTCACTAGGGGACAAGGTGATCTGGCAATATAAATATGGCCATCATCATCCTAAAGCTAGAAACTGAAAATATGGGTAGAAGATGTAGTCTAGGTAAAACACATAGCATAAGAGGAGAGGAAGAATCCTGTGAACAGTGATGCTTCAGATTGGAAAAGATAAACGAGCCTGCAAAAAGAAATACTGAAGATCAGAAATCTCCAGGAGAAAGTGATGTCATGAAGGCCAATGGAAAAAAGTTTCAATAAAAGGGGCATGGTTAGCAATAACTATTTCAAATAGATCACTACATGGAAACAAATAGTATTTGCCCTACCAAAGTCTCTCAAAAAAGAAAAATGAACATTCACTTATCATTACTACCATCACGTCATTCTAATCCTCTTCTAGTCAACTTCAAATACTCTCTAAAAGATATAAAATAAATTAACACTAATTGTTAAAAATTCTTACTTCTATTACATTTTCTTGTTTTTATAAGTTCTTCATTCTTTGGATATCTTTAAAGAAATAACCAGTTAATCTGCATGCAATTAAAATTCACAACTCAATTTATCCCCTTTCATTCTACTTAAATAGTGTGTTAAAGATGAGAAAAGGCACCATCAGGAATCTACACAAACAAACAAACAAACAAACCAGGCAATTTCCATAGCTGCATACTGTAGTTAGCAATCAATTCTGATACTTTGCAGTTACCACATAATACAAAAGAAGAATATGCAATATGAAAAATCTAAGGTACCACAACATTCTAGGTCATATAACACATGATTAAGCTCAATTTTTCTACACTGAAACAGGAAAGTGTGCTTAAACAATTTAGAAAGACTTAACATGGACTGAAACTAATAGTTCAGACTCTACTTAATCTGAAAACTTTTATTACCTGTTCTCAAGCATTCTGGTTAACTAAACGTATTATAAACCAAAAACCAAACTTGCTGCCACTGAGTCAACTGCAATTCACAGCAACTCTATATCGAGGAGCACCTGGTGGATTCAAACTGCTAACCTTTTGGTTGACAGCCACAGCTCTTAAGCACTATGCCAACAGGGTTTCCAATGTATTACTGTAGCCTGAATTACAGTGTCTTCTAAGTTTTGCTAAAATGATCTGTTATTTCTGGATTCCATAAAACCAATAGGGTAAATTTACGGTACGTGAATTGTACTATAATCATTAAAAAAACAGCCAAGTCATATGTTTGTCTTCTTCCTAACAAAATCTTAAGCTTTTATATGCTCAGTATAAGGTGAAATTCTTACCAGGTTATGTATAATATTTGTTAAAGTCCAAGCAACTGGAACACTGAAGAAGGGAATGCTGAGTAAGACAATATGAAGCAAGCCAACTCCCAAAGCATAAGTCAGCCACATACCACGGCTGTTCATCACACGCGTATTTGGATTCACCTCACTGTGGGCAACTCCAACATTCATGTTTGCTCTGTAGGGAATCAATGAAATGAATCAACACTGATATAACTGGAAAGGCTACACAGCCCATTTCTGACCTGGAAAAAATAACTGTTACTAAAATCTTTTTCCTAGTTGTTCTGAAACAGAACACACACTTTAAAATATGCTACTTGCAAATGCTTACAAAGACAGTAAAGGATCTTTAATATATGACTTTGATCAGAAGAAAATCAAGACTTATTTGATGGTTCTCTTTGAAAAAATATTTAAAATTCCTTTCCTAAAGCTTCTTTTTCAGCACATTGGTTTTACTAAATGAAGTAATGTGCAGGAAGACTCCTGAAGCAAGGGGAAGACTCCTGCGGGAAGAGTCCTGCTCATTATTTCCTTTAGCCAACGTGCTGGAAGACAAGCTTTAAAACAGGAATTTTAAGTATTTGTTTTCAAAAAGAATCATCAAATAAACTACCATGATAATGAAAACCCAGGAGCTAGTTTTACTATCAACAGAGTAATTCAATATAAATTAATATAAAAAAGCCAAGTTGATCCAGCCAGGCTCTTCTGAACAACCAGTTCCAACAATGTAATGGTTGATCCATAAAATGATCAGAATTCAAGTAACGCTTTTTAAAATACTAAACCTGAGAGGAGGGCCATGATGTTGACATAATGTGGTGGAAAATTTAATGCTTCTCTTTCAATTCTGAGCTGCAATGAGTTTTTTAAAGCGACCAGTGCTTCTTCTAAAAGCCCCTGATTTTTTTTTCTTTTTGAAGTTTTTCCTCCTCTACTTAAGTTCAAAAATGAACATTAAAAGAATACTTATCTTCCGTGTAAAACTACCAGTGAGATTAAACCAAAAACCAAACTATGTGCCGTAGAGTCGACTGCGACTCAAGAGCGACCCATAGTACAGAGCAGAACTGCCCCACAGAGTTCCCAAGGAGCTCCAGGCGGATTAAAGCGGAGCAGGGGGGAAAACAAGCCATACTGTATTCGGAACAGCTTCAGCTTTAAAATATACAAATCTTTTTATACTGCAGCATTAGCAGAGATTTCTCATAACCTCAACTTCCTCCTTCCAAAATTCATGGAAGAGACGCATCAAATAAAAGTTAAAATGAAACGACGCAAAAGCCCCGAATTTACAAATTTAAATATTTTCTCATAATCTAAAAATCCATCGTTGATTGTGAACATACATTATTTTTTAAAGTCCTACTGACAGCATACCGCCACTCAAGAGTTTTCCTACTTGCTCCAGGATCTCGACGGCCTGTCGGCCGGTGTGGTAAGGACCCTCCTACCCTAATTCAGGAAAGCTTCCGAGTAGGCCGGCCGCGCCTCTTTCAGGCTCGAGACTGCAGACCGCCACTTCAGGACCGGCAAACAAAGACTTTATTGACAGTGAACAGATTCGTGGCCCGGCCCTCGCGGTGCCTCCAGCATCACGACTAGCGATGTCCCCGCCCCTCTGGGGACTTCCCCGGCAGCGCGACAATCTCAGGCAGTGCCCCTCGTAGTCGGAGCTCCGACAGAGAAAGCTCTGTAAAAGCCTCTCTGGCTACCGCCGCAGCGCCTCCCCGACGCCTCTTCTTGGAAACGTGCATCCCATCAGGACCGTGGTACGACGACGAACACCTGAAGGGCGAGCCTAGCGGACCACCTGTCTGGCACGGCTATAGAATAGCCAGACACGAAGCCACGGACGCTGCCTACTCTCCCCGCTTAGGCGTCTTAGCCTGCCAGCAGCGCCCTGCACGACTAACGCAATACCACAGCCCTTAAGCCGGTTCGCGCTCACTTACCCGCCGACCCACTGCCCGCGACCAGCGCGGAGCACTACCAACCAGCCCAGCAGCGGCGACTCTTCACAGACCACAAGCCAGACGGTCAGTACAGCTTGCGGAAGCCTCGCGAACTGAATGCGCGACAGCGGATTGGCTGCCGGCAACGCCAATCCCACCTCCCGGGGAAGGCGGGACTAGGTGCAGTGCATCAGGTGCCCGCCCCTTCGTGCGCACGCTGGTTGCTAAAGAGTGTGAGTCGCAAAGCGCTGAGCTTGACCGGGCTGCAGGCGGTACTCCGGCCTGTCGTCGCGAGTGAGTGGACATTGCTCAGCTCACGCGAGCGTGAAGGTAGTGTTGTGTGGTTGATGGGCATTGTTACATTCTCGTAGACTCCAGGGCCATCTTCCTTGAATTTGTCCTGTTTGGAGCGCGGGCGCAGCGGGCCGCTGTGGGCGCTTCCGAACAGGGCGGGAAGGAAGCTAGCCGGACAGAGGGTCGCGAACGCGGCGTGCGTTCTCTCAGCGGTGTGGTCGCCTGCGTGGTCTGGTTTACCTTTCATGATTCTATTATGTATTAGGCCTCTGCTGCATCCGATTCCGTAGATCCTTCTGGCCTCAAGACTTCAAGTTTTTATTTATCGGGCAGAATGCTGGGTTGTATGCAAGGCCAGAGTTAGTCACGTGAGGACCCTGAACAGTACCCCCTCCTCTGCTTAGTCATGCATTCCGAAGGGATATGAGTTAAATATACATGTACCTATGTAAGTATATCGCGTAGTGACTTAAGTGGTATGTCTCCTGAACAAAAGCTTGGCAGTTTAAATCTACCAGGTACTCCTTGGAAATTTGGGGGCAGTTCTTCTCTGACCTCTAGGGTCCCTTTAAGTCGGATCCCACTCGTCGGAAATGGGTTTGATTGTGGTTTTGTGTCAATACATGGTGACCCTGGTGGCGTACTAGTTAAGAGCTTTGGGATACACCAGCTGCTGTTTGGAAACCCAGTGGGACAGTTCTTTCTCTGTCCAGTCCGGTAACTGAGTTGGAACCAACTCTACCCCGCATAACTAACGCACACACTGCGCACACACACACACACACACAAAACACACACACACAACACACACACACCCCCACGCGCTCCCAGGTTCCCTCTCTCCCCCCTCCCCCTCTCTTCCCCTGTCCCCCTGTCCCCCTCTCCCCCTCTCTTCCTCTCTCCCTCTTTCTCTCTCTCCCTCCCTCTTTCTCTGTCTCTTTCTCTCTCTGATTCATAGTGACCGTGTAGGAGAGTAGAACTTCCCCACCCGTAGCTGCTGGTGGATTAGAGCTGCTGGCCAGTAAGCAACTGAGTTCTTAACTATTGTGCCACCAGGTTTCCTTATATACATGTAAAACCCAAACTGCTGTCCTTTTAGCTAGCAGGCAAGCTCTTAACTGCTGTGCCACTAGAGCTTGAATGTATACGAAGCCGGACAATTAAGTGTGTGAACTTTTCCCAGGTACTACATGCCTCAATTTTGAGTATTGCTATGGTCACCTTCGAAGTACTCCCCTTAGGAAGCTGTGTGCTGATGCTGGTACCTAATCCACCTTGTAAAGAAAGCAATTTTGGAACTCTTTCTGGAATGGCCATTGCACGAGCTGGCACCGTGGCAAGTTTGCAAACTTAATTGTCTGTGAGTTTTTAGCCAGTAAACAAGTAACTGTATTGAAACACTACTTACCTCATCTGGCCCCCAATGACGTTTTTCTTTACCTGAAGATAAAGGAAATATTGAAAGGAAGATATTTTGATGATCTTCAGGACATCAATGATAATACAATGACAGCTCTGATGGCCATTCCAGAGAAAGGGTTCCAAAATTACTTTGAAGAATGGACTAGGCTCTGGCACTGGTGCATAGCTTTCCAAGGGAAGTACTTGGAAGATAACTGTAGTGATATTCAGCAGTGAGGTGTGTGGCACAATTTCTAAGATGAGTTTGCAAACTTAATTGTCAGGCCTTGTATTACATATGTGTGTGTTAGCTGTTCACTATGTAACTTTTTAATTGCAACTGTAAAAGTGGCATGGGGCAGTGTCTGACTTCCATTAACTTCACAAACCAATGGATTCCTATTTATAGAGGAGCATCTGGTAGATTTGAACTGCCAACCTTTGGTTATCAGCCATAGCTTTTAACTACTGTGCTTCCAGGGTTTCCGTCACAAACCAAAAAACTAAACCCACTGCCACTGAGTTGATTCTGACTCTTAGCAACCCTGTAGACAGAGTACAACTGCCATGTGGAGTCTCCAAGGAGTGCCTGGGGATTTGAACTGCCAGTCTTTTGATTAGCAGCTGTAGCACTTGACCACTGCACCACTGGTGGAAGGAAAATCTGGGATACTTGTGCTGAGAAGCTCCTAGAAGCAAGAGAAAGAGATCTGTAACACTGAAGACAGTGAGAAGCAGTGGCAGATATGCAGCAGCAGGACACACATGGTCAGCTTCTGGGCCTGTGGAACCAAAACGCTGAGTGCTTTTGGGTGAAGCTCTGGGCCAGGAAGAGGCATGCATGTGAGCATGGTTCGGAAGAGCTTGTCATGGTATAAATACTGTATCCTGAGTCTGAATTATAACCTGTTACCTTGCTAGTAAACACCAAGTTGTGAGCATTGTCTTTAAATTCTCTGGTCATTGCAGTGAATTATGGAACCCAGCAGGAGATAGAATGTGTGTGGGAGGTACAGTTAGTTTCAGAATTGCTCAAGATGGTTTCCGGCTGTTGTTTGTTGGTATGAGATCCCCTGTCTTCCACCTTTGGGGTAGCTCATCAAGCCTAGGGGGATGACAAAACTGACCAGTCCCTTTGGTAGGCCACAATTACCCTATGATTCAGTTCTGCGTAATCCTAGAAAAGCAATCCATTGCACCAAGTGACTATAAGCACCTGAACATAATGGTAGTGTCTGCTATTTTAGCGGAATGAGGTGAACTGGACTATAAAATTTTTTACTGTATACCAAGTTTTCCATAAAAATAATATCCCACATAGTCTCCAGCAAAGGAAATGAGTCAGTAAACTTAGTTATTTCAGTAATCAGTGTACAATTTTGTTGTTCTTCCACAACAAAAAATTTGACTTTTGTAAATTTTGCTTGGCACAGCTCATACTACTTTCATGTTTGCTTGGTAATAAATGTTACAGTTTTAGATGAACAAATGAAAAGATGTCACAAAAGAAAATTTAACAGTCTGAAAGCAAATACAACAAATTACTGTATATTATTTTTAGATTACTCTTTCATCTCTTGTTGTTAGGTGCTGTTGAATCAGTTCCAACTCATCACAACCCTGTGCACAGTGGAACAAAACTGCCCTGTCTTGCTCCATGTCCACAATTGTTTTTATGCTTAATCGCATCGTTGTAGCCGTTGTGTCAGTCCATCTCTTCGAGAGTCTTCCTCTTTTTCACTGACGCTCCACTACCAAGCATGATGTCCTTCTCCAGGGACTGATCCCTTCTCACAACATGTCCAAGGTATTAAGATGCGGTCTTGCCATCTTTTGCTTCCAAGGAGCACTCTGGTTGTACTTCTTCCTGTTTATTCTTTTGGCAGACCATGGTACATTCAGTATTCTTTTCCACCACCACAGTTCAGAAGCATCAGTTCTTCTGTCTTTTTCTTTGTCCAGCTTTCAGATGCATATGATGTGCTTGAAAATATCAAGGTTTTGGGTCAAGTTCATTTTAGTCTTCAAGGTAGCATCTTTACTTTTCGGTACTTTAAAGAGATCCTTTGCTGCAGATTTCCCCAATGCAATGTGTCTTTTGATTTCTTGGCTGCTACTTCCATGGGCTAAAATGAAGTCCTTCACAACCTCAGTCCTTTCTCCATTCATGATGTTGCTTACTGGTCTGGTGGTGAGGATTTTTGTTAACTTGATGTTGAGGTGCAGCCAATACTGAAGGGTGTGGTCTTTGATCTTCGTAAGTAAATGTTTTAAAATCTTCACTTTCAGCAAGTAGGGTGGTGTTGTCTGCATAGTGCAGATTGTTAATGGGTTGTCCTCCAATCCTGATGCCTTGTTCTTCATGTAATGCAGCTTCTCTGATTATTCGCTTGGCATACAGATTGAAAAGATATGGTGAAAGGATACAACCCTGACACATACTTTTCCTAACCTTAAGTCATGTGGTGTCGCCTTGTGTTCACACGAGTGCCTCTTCATCCTTGCACAGATCCCTTGTGAGCACAATTAAGTGCTCTGAAATTCCCGTTTTATGCAGTGTTAGCCATGATTTGTTATGGTCTACACAGTTGTATAGTCAGAGAAACACAGGTAAACATCTTTCTGGTATTCTCTGCTTTTAGCCAAGATCCATCTGACATCAGCAGTGATATCCCTGGTTCCACGTCCTCTTCTGAATCCAGCTTGAATTTATGGCAGTTACTTGTCAATATGCTGTTGCAGTCACTTTTGAATGATCTTGCACAAAATTTTACTTGTTTGTGATATTAATGATATTATTCGGTAATGTCTACATTCTCTTGTATCACCTTCCTTTGGAATGAGCATAAACATGGATCTTTTCCAGTCAGTTGGCCAGCTAGCTGTCCTCCAAATTTCTTGGCATAGATGAGTAAGCACTCCCAGCACTGCATCTGTTGAAATGTCTCAATTGATACTCCATCGGTTCCTTGGGACTTATTTTTCACCAATGCGTTCAGTGCAGCTTTGACTTTTTCCTTCCATACCATTGGTTCCTAATCATGTGCTGCCTCTTCAAATGGCTGAACATTGACTAGTTCTTTCTGGGATAATGACTCTGTATTCCGTCCATCTTCTTTTGATGCTCCCTGAGTTGTTTAATATTTTCCTTGTAGAATCTTTCACTGTTGGAGCTTACGTGAATTTCTTCTTCAGTTCTTTCAGCGTGATAAATGCAGAATGTGTTCTGTTTTGGTTTTCTATTTCCAGCTGTTTGCACATGTTGTTACAATACTTTATTTTGTCTCTCAAGCTGCCCTTTGAAATCTTCTGTTTAGTTCTGTTACGTTGTCCTTCCTTTTGCTTTACCTGCTCGACATTCGAGAGCAAGTTTCACAGTTTCTTCTGACATCCAATGTGGTCTTTCTTTTTTTCCTGTCTTTTTAATAACCTGTTGCTTTCTTCATGGATGATGTCTTTGATGGTGTTCCACATTTTGTCTGGTCTTTGGTCATTAGTGGTCAGTACAACAAATCTGTTCTTGAGATGGTCTTTAAACTCAGGTGGGATATACTCGAGATTGTACTTTGGCTCTTATGGACTTGTTCTAATATTCTTCAGTTTCAGTTTTAATTTGCATATGAGCAGTTGATGGTCTGTGCTACAGTCAGCACCTGTTCTTTTTCTGACTGCTGATGTGGAGCTTTTCCGTGGTCTCTTTCCAAAGATGTAGTTGATTTGGTTCCTGTGTATTCCATGTGGTGAGAGGTCTGTGTATACAGTCACCATTTGTGTTGGTTAAAAAGGTATTTGGAATAAAGAAGTCTTTAGTGTTGCAAAATTCTAGCATGCAATCTCCAGCATTATTTCTATCACCAAGGCTGGTTTTTCCAGCTGCCAATCCTTCTTCGTTTCCAACTTTTGCACTGCAGTCACCAGTAATTACCTGTGCATCTTGATTGCATGTTCGTCTCTAACCTGTTATAATTAGAAACATTTCCTTCTATTTTTCTACAGATTCTTCAATGACTTCCTCATAATTAAGTTGCTGAACAATGACTACTTCAATGCCTGATGAGGATAATGAATCAAGTTTTTATTGAGTTATTGTGCACTTTAGGGACAAAACAGCCTATCTGTTGTGTATTTGGTAATTCATTAAAATTATGAGTTTTAATTTTAATATGTCTAAAGTAATTTCAACGTTAAGAAATATGCCCTATTTTTTACCTTTTGTTGTGGAATAATGTATGCTGATATGAGTAAAATTTGTCTTTCCTGGATCTGTAAACTTAGTTCTTCTCTAAGAAGGATATTGTCACACTTTTTCTTAAAGGTTAGTATTTAAAAGATACTGTTAAACAACTTGTGATGACATCATTGAGATAAGCCTGCACTAATTTTGTGGATGCCTTCCTGCATTCATCAGATATACCCACTTGTTTAAGAAGGAAAACCAATTTAAAAGCATTTCACGTGCTTTGTTCCTTTTCGTGCAAGATTCAAGTGTGTCATCGGTGTACTATGTAGTTACGTGAAATTGATCTCTGGTACTGAAGGGTACTTTTGGAGCACTTCCATCATTAACTTGTTTATTTCTATGCTTCAGTGACAGCAAAGTGACTGAAAATCACTATTTGACAACAGTTCTTCTGTTGTATTTTCTCATTTTTCAAAATCTGTTAATTATGTAAATACTCTGTTAATGACTGATAGAGATTGGTGCTTGTCTTTAAATTAACTTCTGTATCTTTGAGAGCTTGACTTCCATGTAAATTCTTCAATATATTATTCTTGGTAGCACAGCAAGTGGCAACCCGTTGTATGTGAGTAAAACAACATGTGAACAACAAATAGAAAAAATAAGTGATAAAAGTTCAATCACTGTTTTCAATGAAATACGTATAGCTTGATATTTCAGTTTGTCCATGGATTTATTCCTTTTTCTTATAGATTGGCTAAGTATTTTAATATTTTACTATGCTTTAAGCGAAAGTTTACCATCCAAGTTATTTAGGTATACAATTCCAGTGCACTCACTACTATGCAACTGTAGTTGCTCTCCCCACCTGGTGACAGCATACTCCTTCCTTCCACCCTGTATTTCCCATATCTTTTCAGTCAACTCCTGTCCCTCACCCCGCTTTAGTCTTTGGATAGGTGCTGCTCAGAGAGTCTGATGTATACATTTAAGCCAAGAAGTACAGTCTCCACCAGTGTCACTCTGTGTTTCATAGTCCAGTCCACTCTTTGTCTGAAGAGTTGGCTTCACTACTGGTTTTAGCTCTGAGCTAACAGAGAGGCCAGAGGCCATGTCCTCAGGGAACCCTCCAGTCTGTTGGACCATCAAGTCTGGTCTTTATTAATAAGAGTTCTAGTTCTGTACCCCCATCTTTGTCCCTCCGCATCAGAGACTCTGATGTTGTGTTCTCTCTTAGGGCAGTCATTGGCGGTAGCTGGGCACCGTTTAGTAATTCTGGTCTCATTGCTAATGTAGTCCCTGGATCATATGACTTTCTGTCTTCTGGGGTTATACTTCCCTTATGTCTTCTTAAATGGCAACTTGCAAGCTTTTAAGACCCCAGACATCAATGCAGAACATATTCTTCTAGAGAAAGTTATGCCAGTTGACCTAGATGTCCCCTGAAACTGTGATCCCTGGACCCCTGCCCCTGCTGCTCTATCGTCTGAAAAGCTGGATTATATTCAGGACATTTCTAAGTTTCCAGTGTAGTCCAGTGGTGTTAATCTCCTTTCTACTGCGTACTGTTCTTCTCTTCACCCACCACAACTCTTATCCACTGTCTCTCTGTAACTACCCTTCTTCCTCCATCTCCACTCTTATAATCGCCAAAGATTACTTTTTTTTACAGTTAAACCTTTTCTTGAGTCTGTATAATAGTGGTCTCATGCAATATTTGGCCTTTTGCAACTGATTAATTTCACTCAGCATAATGTTTTCCAGATGACTCCATGTTACCAGGAGCTTGTGTATCCATTCATCTGTTCATGGGCATCTAGACTGGTTCCATCTTTTTTCCATAGTAGACAGTGCTGCAGAATACAGTGGTGTGCATATATCGATTCATGTAACAGCCCTTATTTCTCTAGATTATATTCCAAACAGTGGCATCACTGGATCTTATGGTATTTTTATGTGTAGCTTTTTAAGAAAGTGGCAAATTGATTTCCAAGGTGATTATACCATATTATGTTCCCATGAGTTGTGCAGAAGAGTTCAAGTCTCACCACAACCTCTCCAACATTTATTATTTTGTGTATTCTGGATTAATGCCAACCTCGTTGGAGTGAGATGGTATCTGTAGTTTTGATTGGGACTTCTCCAGTGGTTAGTAATTGTTAGCATTTTGTCATGTATCTGTAACTGCTTGGATGTCTTCTGCAGTGAAGTGCCTGTTCGTATCCTTTGCCCATTTTTCAATTGGGTTATCTGTGTTTTTCTTGTTGAGGTTTTGCAGTACCTTGTAGACTATGGAGATTAGACACCAATCGGATTTGTAGTAGCTAGATTTTTTTTCCCAGTCTCTATATAAGTAGTCATTTTACTGTTGGTGAAGTCTTTGGATGAGCATAAGTGTTTGATTTTTAGGAGTTTCCAGTTATCTATTTTCTCTACTGGTGTTTGTACATTGTTAGTAATGTTTTATAATCTTTTATGCCGTGTATCAGGGCTCCCAGCATTGTCCCTATTTTTTTCTTCCATGATCATTATTATTGTGGATTTTATATTTAGGGCTTTGATTCATTTTGAGTTAGTTTTTGTACTTGGTGTAAGATACAAATATTGTTTCATTTTTTTGCAGACAGATATCCAGTTTTGCCAACATCATTTGTTACGAATTCGTAGACTTTGAGTCTTTGTCAAATATCAGCTGTGCATAGCTGTATGATGATGTATATAAGTTCTCATTTCCATTCCTGTGGTCTTTGTATCTATTTCTGTACAGGTACCAGCCTGTTTTGGCTACCACAGCACTTTAGTAGGTTCTAAAATCAAGATAATGTGAGGCATCCTACTTTGTTCTTCTTCAGTAATGCTTTACTTATCTGGGGCTTCTTCCCTTTCCATATGAAGTAGGTGATGTGTTTCTCCATCTCATTACAAAATGCCATTGGTGTTTGTGTTGGGATTGCATCGTATCTGTAGATTGCTTTAGGTAGAATAGAAAATTTCACAATTTTGAGTCTCCCTGTCTATCATCAGATTCACCAGGCACTCCTTGGAAACTCTATGGGGCAATATGAGTCAGAATCAACTTGATGGCAGTGGGATCCATAATTAAGATGTTTCTCCGTTTATGTAGATATTGTTTTGTTTGTTGCAGTAGAGTATTGTAACTTCTTTGTTGTATAACTCTTTTACATCTCTGGTTAGATTTATTCCTAGATGTCTTCTTGGGGGCTATTTTAAATGTTATTGATTTGATTTCCTGTTTGATGGTTTCTCTGTTAATATAAAGGAGTCCAGCTGATTTATGTATGTTTATCTTAACATCCAGATACTTTGCTGAACTCTTATTAGTTCTGTAGTTTTTTATGGATTCCTTAGGGTTTTCTGTGTCTAAGGTCATATCATCTGCAAATAAGGATACTTTTACTTATTAACCAATTTGGATGACGTTTATTTCTTGTCTTGTCTGACTGCTCTGGCTAGAATCTCTAGGACAGTGCTGAATAAGAGTGGTGACAGTGGGCATCTTTGTCTGGTTCTGTTCTCAAGGGGAATGCTTTCAGACTCTCCATTTAGGACGATATTGGTTGTTGACTTTGCATTAGAAACCAAAACCAAACCCAGTGCTTTCACGTTGATTCCCTCTCATAGTGACCTTGTAGGATAGAGAAGGGCTGCTCCCTAGAGCTTCGAAGAAGCACCTGGTGGATTTGAACTGCTGACCTTTTGGTTAGCAGATACAGTATGTAAGCGCTATGCAACCAGGGTTTCCAAATAGCTGCCCCTTATTAAGTTAAGAAGTTTCCTTTGTTTTCTTATTTTGCTGAGAGTTTTCAACATGAATGGATTTTATTAGACTTTGTCAAATGTTTTCTCTGCATCAGTTGATAAAATCAGGTGGTTCTTTTGTTTTATTTATGTGATTGATTACATTACTTGTTTTACTACTGTTGAACCGTCCCTGCATCTGTGGGATAAATCCTACTTGGTCACGGTGAATTATTTTTTTGTTACATTGTTGAATTCTGTTGGCTGGAATTTTGTTGAAGATTTTTACAGCTAAATTTATGAGAGATGTTGGCCTGTAATTTTCTTTTTTGTGCTGTCTTTACCTGGCTTTGGTATCAGGGTTATTCTGGCTTCATAGAATAAATTTGGAAGTATTCCATCCTTTTCTTTGTTGGAAATAACGTTAGTAATAGTGGTGTTAACTCTTTGCTAAAATTTTAGTAGACTTTTCGAGTGAATCTCTGGGGCCAGTGCATTTTTGGATTGGAAGTTTTGTTTTTGTAAGTAGTGTGTTTCTAGAAAATTGTTCATTTCCTGTAGGTTTTTGTATTTATTAGAGTACAGTTTTTCATAACATTCTATTAGGATTCTATTATTCTTTTAATTTCAGTTGGGTCTACTGTGACATTTCACATCTTATTTCATATTCGAGTTACTTGCTTCCTCTCTTGTTTTTCTGTGGCCGGTTTGGGCAGTGGTTATCAATTTTGTTGATCTTTTCAAAAAAGGTCAGCTTTGATCTTGTTAGATCTTTTGGTCATTTTTCTGTTCTCTAATTCATTTAATTCTTTCTCTAATTTTTATTATTTACTTTCTTCTGGTGTCCTAGGGATTCTTTTGCGGCTCACTACTTGTTTGAATTATAAGGTATGTTCTTTGATTTGAACACTTCTTTTTGATGTGTGCATTTGTTGAGATGAACTGACCTCAGTGCACTGCTTTTGGTGTATGCCATAGGTTCTGTTAGGATGTGTTTTCATTCTTCATTAATTCTGTGAATTTCTGTATTCCATCTTTGATTTCTTCTATAACCCAGAGGTTTCTAAGCAAGGTATTGTTCACTTTCCATATGTTTGTTTGTTTTTTCCCCTTGCTTTTTCTGCAGCTGATTTTGACTTTAGAGCTTTATAGTTTGAAAAGATGCTTTGCATTATTTCCATGCTTTGGATTTTGTTAAGGCTTGCTTCGTGGCCTAATATGTAGTCTATTCTGTAGAATGTTCTGTGTGCATTGGGAAAGAAGGTGTACTTGTATGCTGTTGGGTACAGTATTCTATATATGTCTGTGAGGTCAGGTTGGTTGATTATGGCATTTAGGTCTTCCGTGTCTTTATTGAGCTGCTTTGTGGTTTTTCTGTCTGTTACCAAAAGCAGTGTATTGAAGTTTCCTACTGGTATTGTGGAGCTGTCTTTTTTCTTTTCAGAGTTGTTAAAAGTTCATTTGATGTACTTAGCAGCACTGTTGTTGGGCTTGTAAATATCTAATATAGTTAGTCCTCCTGATGTGTTGCAACTTTAATCAGTATATGGTGACTTTCGTTTTTCATTGTGGTGGATTTGACTTTAAAGTCTATCTTATCTGAAACTAATATTGCCACTCCTGCTTTTTTTGGGATGTTATTTGCTTGGTGTGTATTTTTCCATCCTTTGAGTTTCAGTTTGTGTCTTTACATCTAAGGTATGTCTCTCATAGGCAGCGTATAGATGGATGTTTTTCTTTCTCTCTGTCTTTTTTAAATACATTCTTTTCTTTGTCGTATTGGCACATTTAGTTCTTTCTACTCTTTGTTGTATTGGTACATTTAATCCATTTACATTCAACATAATTATTGATAGGTATGAATTTCTTGCTGTCATTTTGGTGTCTTTTTTTTTTTTGTCTGTTGTTGATGGTTTATTTATTCCACTTAAATTTCTGTGCTGAGTCATTCTTTATGTGTTTTCATCTTTTCATTGTTGTTGGTTTTATATTTGCGGAGACTTTTTAATTTTGTTTCTTAATTAAATGTGTAGGGTTGTGTATTTCCTTTATGCTTACTTTAATATTTACCCCTTGTCTTAGGCAGGGTTCTCTAGAGAAGCAAAACCAGTAAAGCATGTAAGTATATAGAGAGAAAGATCATATAACAGACAATTGTAGAAGCTGTAATGTCACAAATCTTGGATCAGAATACAAACTTAAGGCACCCATGGGATGAAGATAACAAATCAGACAGTAGACTTTCAGCTTATAGGTTTTGAAGGTTTGCAGATCCCAACGTGGCTTGCAAGACTGCAGGCTTCTCATGATTCACGTAGCTGCAGGGGCTGGCGAACCAGGATCTGCAGGTCTGGGAACAGGAGTCTTATAGGCTGTGAAGGTTGGTGCATCCCAAGGTTGACAGATAAGCTGCTAGCTCACAACCAGAGAACTGGACATAAAAAGACAAGAGAACAGCAGCTGCTGGATCTGCACTAAGCCAAAACCTTGGCACAGTGAGCCAACAGGAAGATTGAGGTAAAAGGTGGAGAGATGAAGGCTGAGAGAGTGGTGAGCCACCACAGGCCTTGGCCCTGGCAGTACCACAGCACATTCCACGTGACCACAACGTTACACAGCTGCCAAAACACTGAGAATCATAACCTAGCCAAATTGACACAGTGTTAGCCAGCACACATCCCTGATTATCTCAGTTTAAACCAGTCTTCAGTTTCTTTGTATTGCCTTGACTTTATCTCCATATGAAAGATCTGTGAATACATTATTTAGTACTGTTTAAATGTGATGATATCATTATTTACATACTGACATCTCTGCCTTTTTTTTCTTTTAAGTGTTTTAGCTTTGATTTATGGTTGGGTTTCCATATCAGTGTTGATAATCTGCATGCTCTGTCCTGCTTTGTTTCTTTCAGTATATATCTGGTGTTAGTGATTTGCTAATCAAAGAACATCCTTCAGTGTTTGTTGTAATTTAAGGTTGGTTATTGCAAATTCTCTAAACTTCTCTGTATCTGGGAGCATCCTAATATGATAGGTTGCTCTTTCCTGTGTTACCATATTTTGAGATGTGACCTGCTAAAAATGGATCAAACTGAACAACTTCCCATTTTGTGGTGACCCAAGCTCCCGATTTCTTCCTCAAAAAGATAGTCCATGTTCAACCATTGTTGCAACAATGCATTGCAAAACAAGCTTTCCAGTATTGTAGTTTGTCATTAATTTGTGTTTCCAGCTCATAAGTTAAGCCAAAACCATGCCGCTGATTTAAATATGACAACTTAACAGCCTCCATAAATTGAATGATTTCCATGTTTATCAGTCATACTCAAGTTAGGCCAATCACTAGACCCATCCATATCAAATCGAGAATTAAAAGATTTAAGACTGAATGTTTGGCAGTGTGTGAAACTATATACAGAGCCAACTGATGGATAATATAGTAGCCACTCCCTATTATTTTGGCCATTAGCTTTGCACCCTAGAAGTATATTCTGGCTACAGCACCTTGTTTATTTACCATCCAGAAATTTTTGACGCAAAATTTCTTATGGTCATCTGCTGCTGACAATCATTTGGTGCTCTCTTGATTTAATCATTTACATAGTTAAAAAAAGCCAAGTGCCGTCGAGTCGGATCCGACTCATGGCAGAAGAATAATTATTCCACAAAGCAGGATCTGTATTTGTTTTATTTATGGGGCATGCAAATGTGACAATTTCAGCCCCTAAAGTAGTTTCATTTTGTACATCAGTATTTCTGGATGCAGAATTTGGAATGTATTCTGTTATACTGCTATGGCTAGTCTCTGCATTAGTGGTATTAGTATAATGATTTGCACCATTAAGCCCAAATGTGTTACAAAAGAAGTGCCTTCTGATTCATTTTAACTTTTAAAAAGGACTTCATTGGAAATTGCCTTTGGGGACTCACAAATCTTTCTCTTTTGGGGTTTCTTGAGCTTTTGTTTTTACACACCATTTACTCTTTGCTGTTTGCTTTTACCTGGATATAAAATTATGTTATATAAAATATAAAATTATATTAAATTTGGTTCTGCCTTCCCAAGTACATGTGAATAATTGAAAATAAATAGAATTTATAAAACAAGTAAAATTCATAAAATAAAATTTACATGCAAATTTGGATGCCAGCCAAGTGCCATCGAGTCGGATCCGACTCATGACGACCCTAGATATTAACACAAAAATTTATATTTGAACATTAGTAATTAGAAAAATTCATTTGTGACATGTAATTTTATTCTTAAGGCTGAGAAGGGCAAAAAAAATAGTATTTATAAGACATTCAGAAATAATTTCATTTGTTTATTGTATGAAGTTTGTTGATGGCTCCTTCTCAGATCTCCCAGTGTTTTTCATCTTGAAGTAATACTTAAAACTGAGCAATGATGAAAACTGATGAAAAAACTCGCTTTTCATCCTTTGATATGTCTTGGTGGCTCATTAGACTACTGCTGACACCTGTTGAGGGCAGGAGTGATTGCAGAGAATATGGTATAAATACAAGGATATACTCAGTCTAGAGACATATTTTGGTTTACTTTGTGCAGTATAGGACCATATACATCATGGATCACGTGATTATAGTGTTGTTGATGTGTTCTTAATTAGGTCGACAAGAGAGAACTGAATGTGAGATTATACCTAATTGATCCAAAGGAAAATGTAATTGTTACTGTATACAGAATTTATATAATACACATTTTGTTTCTGTGTGATGTTGTGTAAGTCCCATATGTGGAAATATATATGTCATTGATGTAACAGTAGCACTTGACAGGCAAGTTTGTTTTGCTGCTTATGACAATGTTGGTTTCTTAAACTCAATCTAAAAGCAGAGATAAAATATACAATATTTGTTATCTAATCATTTAATTTAGTTCTTTAAGGAATTGTTCAGTTTCATCCTAAGGAGATACAGAAATATTTTGACAAAAGTAGTGTTCTTGTAAGTGCCCTTTTTGCTTTCTTGGAAGACGAATTTAGAAACACAGTAATGTTACAAAACAGAAACATTTTGAGTTGTAAATAAATGTAGAATTTTTCTTTCTCTTAATGTATTTTATACCTAATTTGGTAGCATGTAGAGGAATACTAAGCACTATGCCCTGTGTAACAGACAATAAAAACAAAGCTTACTTGGTAAATAGAGTAAAATTTGTTGTGTTACATAAATATTAATATTTCTAGTATTTTTTGACATTTACTATGTTAATATGTATTATTACCAAGGCTAGTATTTAAGTGTATGCCAGATTCCATCTGTGTATATGCTGCATTTTAAAATTAAAGTTTCTGTTGTTTATGAAACTCAGGACATAACTCTATATGTAAATGCTGTACAGTGAAAAAATAACTTGATTGAATTCATTGGAGTGGTGGAGTTACTGTAGTTCCCTTGCTTTTGTGTACCATCAGGAACTTCCCATTAGTTGTTTACCAGGACACGAGCAAGAGCAGAACCTTGTGTTTATATTATGGCAAAGAACATTGCCTGCGCTCCTGGCTAGAGTTGATGGATCAGCAGGTGTAAATATACAAGATATATAAGACTTTCCTGTCACAGTAGATCAGAGATCTGTTATCTGTTAATATAATCCATCCTTGCCCAGTTACCATTTAAGTTGAATACAGTTGCATATGGGTGAATGAATGTAGCGGGAGTTAGACTTGACAGCTCACCTCCACCTTGTATTTATTAGAAAGAAATGGTATACTCCCAAGATACCTGCCAAAATAAGAAGTTTCAGTTACATGGCAGAGGACCATGGGAAACATATCAATAAAGGTGTTGAAGTAGAAGGGGTCTCAGATTAAACAACCTTGCATGTGGGCACCCTTGTGACCCTGTATCAACTTTATTTCTGGCCAGCACATTGCAACACACTAGAGCTGGTATCTGTTTTATTTATTGCCCTCCCAGTTCCCTTCTACTGCAGTTTTTCCTTCTCCTTGTATCTTGTCTACTTGGCATCTGTAGGTCTTTGCTCTGGGCAGCTGATTCCCCTGCTTTGTTGATGCCCTATGCGTGTGCTTAGGAAACCCTGGTGGCAAAGTAGTTAAGTGCTATGGCTGCTAACCAAAGGTTGGGAGTTCAAGTTCAAGTTCAAATTCACCAGGTGCTTCTTGGAAATTCTGTGGGGGCAGTTCTACTCTGACCTGTAGGATTGCTGTGAGTCAGAAATGACTCCATGGCAGTGGCTTTGGCTTTTTGGTTTTAAGCATGTGCTTACCATATTTACTGGGTTATTTGTCCCTGGGTGTAAGTAAACTGCTTTCAGTTAACCACAGCTTTTACTGTTGTTACTCCAGGTTTATTCATAGGCTAAAGACCAAACCCCAAAACGAAACCTACTGCTGTCATGATGATTCCAACTCATAGTGAACCTATAGATAGTGTAGAACTGCCCTATAAGATTTCCAAGGAGCATCTGGTGAATTTGAACTGCTGACTTTTTGGTTAGCAGCCATAGCACTTAACCATGATGTCACCAGGGTTTCCAAGCTACAGACAGGTACCTGTATTACATCCTGAGGACGTCTTGTGTGCTATGGAATGGATTTTGACTCTTAGTGAGCATATAGAACAGACTAGAACTGCCTGTAGATTTTCCTAACCCCCCTACCACTCTGAGGGAGAAAGATGTGGGGATCTGTCTCACAGCAGTTCTGTATCAGCTGGATGATGATGGAATATTATAGGAGCAGATCACTAGATCTTTGCTTCTACAGAGCCACTGGTGAGTTCGAACCACAGATCCTGTTAGCAGGCCAGTGATTAACTATTGCATGATGTGGTTACCGGTAATCACCCTTCTTATTTGAGAAGGAAAACGAATAATATTGATTAGATTATTGGAGTCATGGTTGACATTGAATTTCTTCTACCTTGGCAGTATACAAAAAAGTTTTAATTTGTACTGCTGAAGTAATTTTGACCAAAATTTAGAAATTAAC
The DNA here is from genome assembly GCA_028571685.1 of Heterohyrax brucei. Lineage (NCBI taxonomy): Eukaryota > Metazoa > Chordata > Mammalia > Hyracoidea > Procaviidae > Heterohyrax > Heterohyrax brucei. The sequence goes on from CM053146.1 coordinate 97,728,524, forward strand.
ATAAGAAAATTTTAACTTATATGCATGTATCTTCTGTTGGTTCTGTGAATATATTATTTTCTTTATTATTTCCTTGTGTTCTCTCTAAACTTTATGAGTTCTCTGATATCTGCTTCTTTTTTAGGAACACTTACTGTCACTACTTTTTGTGGAGTGTTCCAGTTCCCTCACAGCAAATATGGAAGACTGACTATCCTGATTTTCTCAGACATTCTGTCCTGTGACTGATAAGCTTCACATCAGTCCTTCCTCCTCCAAAAGAAGTCGTGGGGTGTGTATAACAGTTGAATTTTTAATATATGCCACGGGCTGTGTTAGAGAGATGTGATTAGTATCAAATCTCTGTCCTCAGAGAACTTAATATTAGGAGGAAGGGACAGACAAACAAATAACTACAATACCTTTGAATGAATTCTGGATTAGAAAGAAGGAAAAGATACCACTAGTGCAGGGTGGGGTGTAGAGTTTGTACTTGAGCTAAATCTGAAGAAATGGTTAAAAGTCACTCTATAGAGGTAGAACTGTGTGAGCTGAGAAAGGAATGAGTTCCACCACTAAGAGAGGAGAGTATTGAATGTGTTTGGCCTGGTGTGCATATAGGGAATACTTAGATGAGATTTAGAATTGTTAAGAGTTTGGAATTTAGTTAGCAGATGGAGGAAATCTTTATAATAGGATAGCAACATAATGAAATTTAAATTTTAGAAAACTCTATAGTACCCTTAAAGGTAGTTAAAATTAGAGGCAGGTATCAATTAGTTGGTTGTATCAGTAGTTCACAGGACAAAGGGAGGCTGAACAGGTATTAGCTATAGATGCAGAGAAAAGAAGACTAGTTTGAAAAATGTGTAAGTAGCAGGATAGATGGTGAGGGGGCCAAGATATAGAGAACAATTTCCAGAATAACATAAAAGATTTCTAATTTTGTCTTAGGTGACTCATGGAATGTGGTCAATGCCCCATCCTTAAAATAGAGTGATATAAAGGAAGAGAGTTTTTGCTGGGAAGGGACACTTCCTAATACTGACATAGGCACAAGGAAGGTGCTGATAAAACTATTTATTTATTTATTTATTCTTACTGATTATTTATTTATTGTGATTAAGTGAAAGTGTACAATCCGGTTTAAATTCCCATGCCTGCCTATGTGCAGCTACACTGCTCTCCTTGCCTGATGACAGCACACTCCACTTTTCTGTTCTATACAAGTCGTATCCTCTTCACAATCCCCTGCCTCCTCTTGTCTACCCTCTCCAGTCCCCTCTAGTAAGAGGCTAGTAGTGCAGCGTGCTATAGATGGCATAGAACCATAAAGTGCACACACCATATGGCCACAGAGCACTCTGTGTCAGTGAGTCCATTCCATTCCTGTCCGAGGAGTTGACCTCAGTAATGATTATTTTTGGTAGTTATTTGTTAATTAAATATTCCTTAAATGCCTGTCAGCAGTGAAGTCTGTGATTGTTGTGTGACATCCAGATATACATAATGTCATAGTCATCCAGTGCTGCAGACAGAAATACCACAAGCGAAGACTTTAAAAATGAAAAGTTTATTTTCTTACAGTCTGGTAGGGTACAAGTTCAAATTCAGGGCTTCATCTCCAGGGGAAGGCTTTCTTTCTGTGTTGGCTCTGGAGGAAGTTCCATGTCATAATTTTTGCTGGACTAGGAACTTCTCAGTGCAGGAAACCCAGGTCCAAAGGGTGTACTCTGCTTGCTGCAGTGGTTTCTTGGTTGTATGAGGTCCCTGTTCTTTACTTTCTTCCCTTTTATCTCTTTAAGATAAAAGTGGTTCAGGCCATACTGCAGGGAAATTCCCTTTACAGTGAATCATGGATATGACCTTAGTAAGGGTGTTACAATCCCGTCTTAACCTCTTTAATGTAAAATTGCAATCACAAAATGAAGTACAACCACATGATACTGGGAACTGTGGCCTAAGCAAGTTGACACATATTTTGGCAGAAGAGTGGGGACACAGTTCAATCCATGACATTCCACCCTTTGGCCTCCCTAAATTCTTGACTTTGCTACATGTAAGACACATTTACCCCATCGTACAATAGTGAAAGTCTTAAATTAAATCAACTCCAAGTAAAAAATTCATCAATTTAGTCCAAGTACCCTAGGATCTTTTAGCACTCATATGCCAGTTACTCTGAGTTCTTTATTTGTATTATCTTTCTTACTTCTGACCACAAACATAGGATCTTATTATTATCCACGTTTTGTAGATTATATAACTAAGGATTAGAGAAGTTAACTTCTCCAGAGTTACATAGCTGTTTAGTGTGGAGGCTTGTGTAAAACCAAAACAGTGTTATTTCAGAGTCTTCTGTTTTAACCACTACTGTATCCCAATGGCGTAGTGGTTAAGTGCTGCAGCTGCTCACCACAGATCTGCAGTTCGAATCTGCCAGGCACTTCTTGGAAACTATGGAGTAGCTCTAGTCTTTTAGAGTCACTATGGTTTTTTAATTTTTTTTTTTATTTTTGGTTATCCAGTGGTAGTCAGTAGAAATATATTGTGAGCCACTTATTTTACGTTTTTATAATAAACCATAAAATCCATTGCCGTCAAGTTGATTCTGACCAATAGTGAACTTACAGGATGAAGTAAAGCTGCCTCACAGAGTGTCCAGGTAGTGCTTAGGGGATTCAGACTGGCAACCTTTTGGTTAGCAACCTTAGCTCTTAACTACTACACCACCAGGGTTTGCCAATTTCATGATAGTCACATTAGAACAGATTAAGAAATGAAGTCAATTTTAGTAATACCTACTATCCATGTTGTCGAGTTGCTTCTGACTCAGTGAGTTTATGGGACAGAGTAGAACTGCCCTATAATCTTTGAAAGCAGCTAGTGGATTAGAACCACCAACCTTTTAGTTAGCAGCCAAATGCTTAACCACTGAGCTACCAGGGCTCCAATGGTAATAATACATTTTAGGTAATTGAATATGTTGAAAATACTTTAGTGTGTAATCAGTATAAAAAAATTAAAAGATTTTACATTTTCTTCATACTGTATCTTTGAAGAAGTTTGCAAAATTCTGTCATGTGATCTCTGGCATCGTTTCTGTCACCAGTGCTGTATTTTTGAACTACACATCCTTCTTGGTTTCCGTTTTTGCATTCCAGTCACCAGTAACTGTCAGTGCATATTGATTATGTGTTTGATCTATATAGACTGATAGTTACTGGTGGCTGGAGAAGAATCTTCAGTTTCTTCATCTTTGCCCATATTGTGAGCTGCTTAAATTTGAATAGTAGTTGTATTATCTGTAGGCATATGAATATTGTCCTATTACTGACATTTGTACTTCAGGACAGATCTTGAAATGTTCTGTTTTACAGTGAATGCATTGCCATTCCTTTTCACGTTGTCATTCTCCACATAGTAGAGCATATGATTCTTCAAACCAACCAATACCGGTCCATTTTAGGACACTGATGCCTGGGATATTGATGTTTATGCATTCCGTTTCAGTTTGGACAATTTCCCCATTTTCCTAAATTTACCATGTTCCAGTTATCAATAGTTGTTTGCAGCTGTTTCTTCTCATTTAGAATCACACCACATCAAGAATAGATATGCTGTGTTGAATACTAAGGACTGAAGGCTGGACAGCTTGTAGAGTGACATCAAAGACATCATACATGAAGAAAGCAAGAGGTAATTAAGAGAAAGAAAAGACCTAAATGGATAGCAAAAGGGACTGGGAAACTTGCTGTTGAATATTGAGTAGCTAAAGCAAGAGGAAAAAGTGATGAAGAGCTGAACAGAAGATTTCAAAGGGTGCCTCAAGAAAACAAAATATTGTGATGGCTTATACAAAGACCTGGAGATAGAAAACCAAAGGGGAAGAAAGTTCTTAGCATTTTTCAAGCTGAAAAACCAAAGAAAAATTCAGTCTTCAATTTGCAATACTGAAGGATTCTACAAGAAAAATAATTCAACAACACAGAAAACATCAAAAGAAGTTGAAAGAAATACACAGTCACTAAACCAAAAAGAAATGGCTGACATGCAGCCATTTCAGTATGTAACAAGATCAGGAACCATTGGTACTGAAGGAAGAAATCCAAGCTGCACTGAAGGCATTTTCAAAAAACAGGAATTGACAGAGTACCAATTGAGATGTTTCAGCAAATGTATGCTGTGTTAGAAGTGCTCACTAGTCTATGCCAAGAAATTTGGAAGGCAGCTGCGTGGCCAATCAACTGAAGCCAAGCCAGCCAAGTGCCGCCGAGTCTGATCCGACTTTGGCGACCCTCAACTGAAACAGATCTATATTCATGTCTGTTCTCAAGAAAGGTGATCCTACCAAATGCAGAAATTATCATTGTCATTAATATCACATGTAAGCAAAATTTTACTGAAGATCATTCAAAAGCAGCTGTAGCAGTATATCTACAGGGAACTGTCCAGAAATTCAAGCTGATTTAAAAGAGAACATGGAAGCAGCATGTTAGTCTGTGTTTTATTCGCTGTTGAAAGGCATTCAACTGTGCTCATAACAAATTTTGGATACTATTGTGGAGAATGAAGATTTTGGAATTCTTGATTGTGCCCTGTAGGAATCTACTGAATGAGGAGGCAGTTGTTCAAACAGAGAAAGGGGATACTGCCTGGCTTAAAGTCACGAAAGTTATATATTCTTTCACCATACATTTTCAGTATGCTGAGCAAATAATTTGAGAAGCTAGACTATGTGAAGAAGAACAAGGCATCAAGACTGGAGGAAGACTCATTAACACCAGTGTTGTATCAGTGATACAACCTTGTTTTCGGAAAGTAAAGGAGACTTAAAGCAGTTACTGATGAAGATCAAACACCACAGTCTTCAGTATGGATTAAACCTCAACATAAAGAAAATAAAAATCCTCACAACTAAACCAGTAAGAAACTTTATGATAAATGGAGAAAAGATTGGTGTTGTCAGGATTTCATTTTACTTGGATCTACAATCAACACCTATGGAAGCAGCAGTCAAGAAATCAAAGGATATGTTGTGTTGGGCAAATATGCAACAGAAGACCTTTTTCAAGTGCTGGAAAGAAAAGATAGCACGTTGAAGACTAAGGTGCCCCTGATCCAAGCCATGGTGTTTTAGTCGCCTCATATGCATGGGAAAGTTGGACAGTGAATAAGGAAGACCAAAGAAGAATTGATGCCTCTGAATTGTGGTGTTGGCAAGGAATGTTGAACAAATCTGTTTTGGTAAAAGTACAACCAGAATGTTCCTTTGCAGCAAGAAAGGCAAGACTATGTGTCATATACTTTGAACGTATCAGGAGGAATGAGTCCTTGGGGGAGGACATCATGCTTTATAAAGTACAGGGTCATTGCAAAAGAGGGAGACCCTCAATGAGACAAACCGACACAGTGACTGCAAGTATAGCAACAGTTGGTAAGGATGGCACAGGACCAGGCAGTGTTTTGTTCTGTTGTGCATAGAGTTGCTATGAGTTGGAACCAACTCCATGGCAGCTAACAATAAACAATCTTTGAAATCTAGTATGTATCAGCAGCTCTCAGTTTGAACTAGCCACATTCCCAGTGCTCAGTTGCCACATATGAGTAGTAGCTACCACATTGGGCAGCACAGCTCTGTACCCTCATCAGAGGGATGTCTGAAACTGGAGAATGTTGAGGGTGCCTTGTGTTGATGACAGTGCTAATTCGTATGAATTTTAAAGTTCAGTGGCCTGTCTGCTGTTGCCCTAACTGACTGGGAATGTGTCTCACTCCTTTAGAGCCACAAATACCCCTTGAGAGGTAGTTGTTTGCAGCTATTCTATTTCAAACTGTATACCCTCAAATTAAATCAAATATGTAGATTAAGTAATTGGATAATAATTGTTAGTATTAGAAAAGAGCATCCAGCATTCTTTTTAATAATAATCGTACATATCACTGAACATGTTATAGGGCCTTGTCATTTATAAGTGATTTCTCCTATGCTTTCTTATTTGATCCTACCAATAAGTCAGTGAGGTGTTAATCACCATTTTTTACACATGAGAAGATGATTTTACAAAAGAATATAAATGATGTATTTGACTTACGTGCCAAAGATGAACATCAGAACCTGTTTTTAGACTCTGGTTTGTTTTTTTTTTTGTTGTACAAATCACCTTTGCCTTGCATAAAGGAAAGTATAGCTATATTTATGAATTATGTCCAGTAAGCACCACTCAGAACTCAGTATGTTGGCCTTAACCTAGAAATGCATCCCTTTAAATCCTGTGTAAATTGTTAGTATGTTCTATTGTTCAGTTATTAAGTCTTAACTTTACATGACTCTGCTTGTCTTAATGTCATCTGAGAAGGAATGTGAAATTGATAACCTTTGTTTTCATTTGTTTGTGGTGCTGCTGTTTTCTTGGACCTAGATTCTATAGGATCAAAGCATTACGTAAGCATGTAACTACTAATGGTAAATTAATGAAGTACATCCTTTTTTTGTGGTTTTGTTTTTTGTACAAGAAAATCTTGATTGTAGAAGTATTACATGTTATCAGGCTAGTGTTTTTTTCTTTTCCTGAAATAGTTTCTGAAATTAGACATTAAGACAGATGAAAACCTCCCATTCCTGCATCTGATTTCCTTATGGAATTTTTGTTCGTTTAGACTAAGGGTTTCATAGCTAAAACAATTGGTATAGAGGTTTTGAATGAACCAGTTGGATCAGCCCGTGTGTTGGTTATGTAGTGCTGTGACGACAGAAATGCCACACAGTGAATGGCTTTAACCAACAGAAATTTATTCTCTCTCAGTGTGGGATGCTATAGGTCCAAATTCAGAGTGCCAGCTCCTAAGGAAGACTTGCCCTCTCTGTCAGTTCTGAGGATAGGTCCTTGTCATCACTTTTCTTCTTGTCTAGGAGCTCCTTAGCACTGGATCCCAGAATACAAAGAGCATGTGGTACTCCAGGCACTTCTTGATCGGTGGGTAATAAGGTCCCCCTCCTTTGTGCTCAGTTCTTTCATTTATATCTCAAAAGAACTTGGTTCAAAATATAACCTAATCCTGTAGATTGTGTCCTACCTCATTAACGCTAATACTGTCACATTAATATCACAGAGGTTAGGATTTATAGCACGTGGAATAATTCCATCAATCACAGAATGGAAGGCAACCACATATGTCATTCCCTCAATATGTAAAGGATCTTGAATATTAGTGCATAAATCTGAGCTTTACCTTATTTTTTTAATTATTGTACTTTAAATGAACATTTACAGAACAGACTAGTTTCTCATTTAAACAATACATATATTGTGTTGTGACATGTTGACTAACCCCATGATATGTGAGCATTCTCACTTCTTAGCCTTAGCTTCCCTATTATCAACTTTTTTGATCTTGCCTGCCTTCTAATCCTCACCCCTAAGAAGTGTCCCCCTTTAGTCTTGTTTTGTGGACCTTTCTAATCTTTAGTTAAAAGATGAACCTCTGTAGTGACATTACTGAGCTACAAGGATGTCCTTGAGGGGCCATACTCTCAAGATTTCTCTGATCTCTGTCAAGCTGGTAAGTCTGGTCTTTTTTTTGTGAAGTAGAAGTTTGTTACATGTTTTTTTTTCCCCCAGCTTTGTGTGGGATTGTCTCTTGTGACCTCTGTCAGACCAGTTGGTGGTGGTAGCCAAGCCCCATCTAGCTGTGTTGGACTCAGCGTAGTGGAGTCTATGGTAGCTGTGGTCCATTATTCCTTTGGACTAATCTTTCCCTTGTGTCTTTGGTGTTCTTCATGTTCTTTGTTCCTGATAGGTGTGAAATGAATGGAATATCTTAGATGGCTGCTCACAAGCTTTTAAGACGTGAGACACTACTCACAAAGTAGATGTAGAGCACATTGTGCCAGTTGAACTAGATGTTTCTGAGACCATGATCAGCACAGCTCTCACTTAGTAATTCAGTCCTTCAGAGAGTTTGGATGTGTCTGTGAAGCTTCCACGATCTTGCCTTGGACAAGATTGGAAGGATGTTTTTTTTAATTTTATGTATTTTGTTGTTGACAATATGTGTAGCAAAACACAAACCAATTGAAGTTTCTACGTATACAATTCATTAACACCGATTCCATTCTTCAAGTTGTATAGTCATTCTCACCCTCTGTTTCTGAGTTGTTCCTTCCTTATTAACATAAACTCACTGCCCGGTAAGGTAACTGTCTAATCTTTCGAGTTGTGTTTGTCAGTTTGATCCCATCTAGGTGGTTCTTGAAAGAGCCCAGTGCTCAAGACAGTCATTCTTTTCTAGTTCAGCTAAACTGTTGTTTAGTTATAAGACGACTTCAAGGGATGTCTTTGGTTTGAGGTATAAAGATTATCCCAGGGCAGTAGTTTTAGGGAGGGGTCCATCCAGCCTCCATGGCTCCAGAAAGTCTGGAATCCATCAGAATTTGAAATTTTGTTGTGCATTTTCTCTGTTTTGATGAGGATTCTAAAAAAACTTAGATCAAAATGTTCAGTGATGGCAGCCAGGCCCATCCAGTTCTTCCAGCCTCATGGCAAAGGATGCAGTTATTCACGGAGGCAGTTAGCTATTCATTCCATGTCCTCCTCCTCCTCCTATGACCCTAACCAAATCCAATGATATCAAGTTGGTACTGACTTATAGTGACCCTACAGGACACATGAGAACTATGGAAACTACAAGAGTTTCCAGGCAGCACCTGGCAGATTTGCACTGCTGACATTTTGATTAGCAGCTATAACATTTAACCACTATGCCACCAGGGTTTTCTCCTCCTATAGAGTGGCATTTTATGGAGACTAATGTAGAAGATGATTACCCAACCAGTTTTGTTAGCAGTGTTTTCTGTTGTCATCATTCTGTGCCATTGAGCTGGTTCCGACTCATAGTGACCGTATGAACAACAAAACGAAACACTGCCTGATCTTGCGCCATGTCCACAATCGTTTTTATGCTTAAGCTCATTGTTGCAGCCATTGTGTCAGTCCATCTCATCGAGGGCTGTCCTCTTTTTTGTTGACCATCCACTCTACCAAGCATAATGTCTTTCTCTAGGGACTGATCCTTCCTAACAACATGTCCAAAGTATGTAAGACGCAGTCTCGCTATTTGTGCTTCCAAGGAGCACTCTGGTTTGCACTTCTTCCAGAACAGATCTGTTTGTTCTTTCGGCAGTCCATGGTACATTCAGCATTCTTTTCCAACACCACAATTCAGAGGCATCAGTTCTTCTTCTGTCATTGTTCACTGTCCAGCCTTCACATGTTTATAATGTGATTGAAAATACCATGGCTTGGGTGAGGCACACCTTAGTCTTCAAGATGACATCTTTACTTTTCAATACTTTAAAGAAATTGTTTGCGGCAGATTTTTCCAGTGCAGTGCGTCTTTTGATTTCTTGACTGCTGCTTCCATGTGTGTTGATTGTGGACCCAAGTGAAATGAGATCCTTGACAACCTCAATCCTTTCTCCATTTATGGTGATGTTGAGTACTGGTCCAGTTGTGAGGATTTTTATTTTCTTGATGTTGAGGTGCAATCCATACAGAAGGCTCTGGTCCCTGACATTAATCAGTGAATGTTCCAATATTCTTCACTTCCAGCAAGTAAGGTGGCATCGTCTGTGTAACGCAGGTTGTTAATGAATCGTCCTCCAATCCTGTTGCCTCATTCTTCTTCGTATAATCCAGCATAGTATTTTCTAGAGTCTGCATGTTCCAAAAGAGCTCAGTGATTGAAGAAGACATTGTTACAAAAATGTATGGATGACTAATATTACTTAAATGAGTCTGCTCTTCAGAAACGTGACTTTCGTTATCCTCATCTTAGGATGTCAGTAACTGGGCATTCCCAGCAGGGTAGATTGTACAGTATACTCAGCTCAACCGTCTTTATTGTTCTTCAGTTATTACCATAGTGTGATTTACAAACTTTTTTTTTTTCAAAAAAAACTTTTTAGTGCGTTCTTGTTTTGATCCCATTGTTTACATGCCTTGATAAAGGCTACTAGGCATACTTGGGCCAGACATTTAAGGAAGTACATTTAAAAAAAAAAACTTGAGCAGTACCTATGCTAGGTAATTTAATCTTCCAGTTTATTTTTTTATCTGTTAAACAATAATCATAATATTTACATATAGTACCTATTTACATAGTTGTGTAGAGGGTTAAATGCCATCCCATGTGTGAAGTGCTAGGCATGCTAGCATACTGGCCACTCAGTAAATTATAGTTAATGTTCCTGTAATCGTTGTCGATACTATTGATGGGTAGACTGGATGATCAAGTGTTAAGAGACTGAGGTTTATTAGGAAATTATATAATGCTGCACTTGGACTGTTATAATGGTGGAATGTTAAAAAGGAGAAGCTAGATGTGAGAGATACTGAAAAAATAATTGATAGGACACAGAAATTGATTAGATTTGGCTCTTTGTCAATGGATTTAGTTCTGATAGGAAAATAATAGGAGGGGGAGGTAACTGTTATGTGTTGAGTTCTAGGTAGTGATTGGAGTTAAGGAGAAAAGTCAGCAATTAAAGTCATGTAAGAACTGTGAGAGAAATTAGATAAAGGCAGTTTTCTCATTCTGTTTTGGATTTTGGGGACCTACTTATGACTGTTATTTTGAATAAGAGGTAATTAGGTTATCTATCAACAGGAAGTACTGCCTGCCAGCCTGTAATTTAAGAAATAGCTCTGTCTCTGAATGGTTGACAAGCTGCTTCTCTCTGCTTCACTTTTTTCTTGTATAAAATGGAGATAATAAAAGTGTCTTATTTCGAAGAGTGCCTATAAGAAATTAAAACAGTATTTGCTTTCAGTAGAGCCTGGTAGACAGTAGACACGCAAATGTGAGCTGCTATGATTATTATTCTTGTCTATTCTGTTATGAATATTTGTTTGACAAATCTTAAATTTTTTTAACTTACACTGTTATTTTCCAGCAACTCTGCTAAAGGCTAGAATGAAACAGTTGCCTGCTGCTACGGTTCGCCTCCTTTCAAGTTCTCAGATAATAACTTCAGTGGTTAGTGTTGTGAAAGAGCTCATTGAAAACTCATTGGATGCTGGTGCTACAAGCATAGATGTTAAACTGGTGAGTGTCTTTGAAAAGCCGAATGACTTTAAAGCCAAGAAAGGGCTGGAGACATGTTTTCTTCCTGCACCTATTACATTTTTTCTGCCATTTTTTTGTACTGCTAAATTATTCTTAGAACATTTAACTGTTTGTTTTGCTTAACAGTAAATTCTTAAAAAATAAATTTTAATGTAAATCAGCTTTTTATTAACACTAAAGGACATTATGAAAGAAAACATTTCTGGGACTTCATCATCTAAAACATCACTTTGTATTTTTACTAGTGTTTGATTAAATGTGTATCTTGTTTTTAAGGGTCTCATAAAATATAATATTTTAAGATAATGTTACAAGACAGTAAAAGTTTTTCTATAAAAGTAAATTAAATAGTTTTATCTGGCTGTATATTTCAGTTTCCTGGGTATCAGTATCTGCATTATTTAATTTGAAAGTAAACAGTATTATGCCATTAATAAAACCTGTTTTGTTATAGTTTCATACAGTAATAGTTATCTTGTATAGGAATATTTTCATAATTAGTTAATTAAATACTTAGATACTGTTTTAAACATTTATATAGACTTTTCGTTGGTTTGGTTTTCCTTATTTTATTCACATGCCTCAAGTTCTTACTTATGTTAGGAGATTCACATTTCTGTAATTACTGGTTTTCCCGTAAAATGAAACAGACACGTTATTCCCAGAATGTCAGCGTAATTTAAATTGAGAAAGATATGTAGCATCTCCAACCTCTCCCTCCTTGTGTACTTAATGTGTCTAAAACATACTGACACATGAAGTATTACATAGTTTTAGCTTTTTAAAAAGATGTACTATTTAAAATACCAGAGTTATGATTATAGGAATTTCTTTTCTAACTTGCATCTGCAACCATGTACGGAAGCCTTTGTGGAATTGAGGTTATGATAAACATTGACTACCAGATTGATAGATAATTGATTATTCATAGAAAATGTGATCAGTATAGCAGTTTATAATTTGATTTTGTTGTGTGTGTATATTTTTAGTATTGGAATACAGAAACTAAGTGAGGACTTAAGACCCTTTCTTACTTTCCTGTACCGTCACTGAGGTTGCCAAACTACGTGCACCAGCAGCTTCTGTTTGGTGACTCTTTGCAGGAAGACATTTAGAAAGTTACTGTGGAATGAACATAGAAGTTTCTTGTAAAACCAATCAATAGTTCAGGAAAGTATTAAAAATAAGGTGAAGTAACAGTAACCACTAAATTTTTTTTATGGGTAAAACAAGGTGTTGGGTTTTTTGTGTTACCTGTTTTTGAGGAATTACATATATGGAAGGATAGGGTATCCACAGAGAATTTTTTTCATCTAATTTAAACATGTATGTTAAATACTCATGATCCTGAAACTACCCAGAGAAATCATAGAAGAGCATACCAACTACCTTATGTATAGAATCTTAGTCCAGAGAACTTAAGAGACTTATCCATTGTACTGTAATGAAGAATTAATAAAACTAAAAGACAATGAATAAGGAAGACAGAAGAATTGAAACCTGTGAATTGTGGTGTTGGAGAAGAGTACTGAGTGTACCACGGACTGTCAAAAGAACAAACACATCTGTTTTGTTGAAAGTACAACCAGAGTGCTCCTTGGAAGCAAAGATAGAAAGACAGTGTCTTACATTCTTTGGACATGTCGGATAGACCAGTCCCTGGAGAAGGACATGATACTTGGTAGAAAAAGAGGAAGACCCTCGATGAGATGGATTCACACAGTGGCCACAACAGTGGGCTTAGGCATAAAAACAATTGTGGACGTGGTGCAGGATCGGGCAGTGTTTTGTTTTGTTGTTCATAGGGTCGCTGTGAGTTGGAAACAACTTAACGATACCTCACAACAACGGCAACACAACAAAGAACCTTAACTCTTCTATAATATTAACTTTCCATAAAATGGAAATAAATCACATCATTATTTCACTTACATTTGCTTCTGTTTATAAATGTAATAAATCCAGTGTTTTTATGTACTAAAAGTATGTTTTTAACTTTTTATAGGAGAACTATGGGTTTGATAAGATTGAGGTGCGAGACAATGGTGAAGGTATCAAGGCTATTGATGCACCTGTAATGGCCATGAAGTACTATACCTCCAAAATAAGTAGCCATGAAGATCTTGAAAATCTGACAACTTATGGTTTTCGTGGAGAAGCCTTGGGGTCAATTTGTTGTGTAGCTGAGGTAAGATAATTTGTATTGACTGTACTGATAATTTTATAGTCACAGAATATTAGAATTAAAAGAAAGCTAACCTAGTATTTGACAGACTTGTGTTTTGCAACGTTAGTATTTGTTAGGGAAAAAAGTGACTTAGTGGCCCAGTGATTGGGCAAAAATATATTACAAAAATTTAATTTGATGCTTTGCTATAGCACTTCTCAGAGCTGCATTTACTAAAATGCATTGCAGATCTCTTCAAAATAGATGGTTTATGAAACCCTGTTATTTAGAATAATGTCACTATTTTTGCTCCGTGAAGCACACAACTGCTGCACTGGTCAGTACAGATGAAATTGACGTGGTGTAAATTCTAGAAACAAGAGGTAGATTGGATACTAGAATTTTACTCTGCTGGGTAGGTATTTCTAATGTGTCTAAATCCGAGTTTAGTGCCTGGCACACTCAATATCAATTACATTACACTGTCTCTGCCAATATTATGTAACTGGTTTGCAGCAAAGCCCATCTAGAACCTAGCTCTTTTCATTTCTGTGTTTTTCATCATGTTTGATTACATGACTGTATACCGATTCCTCTGTGCCTTATTGTTACTTTGTAGGGGCTGGACATTGTGTTACCATGTGACAGTACTTATATGGCAGTGAGTGACATGGAAATTTTAAGGATCTTTTTAGCTATCTGAGACTTCCCAATGAACCTCTTGCTTGTGATTAGGCCGTTGGATACTTCCTACATGAGTGCTTAGACGCGGTAAAATGATAGGACTTTATTCCTGTTGTCTGGGAAAAATGGCATTGACATAAGATGTTGTTGCTATCTCCTTGTCAGTCTCTGGACATCTACTTTCTCCTTGTCTTCGTCTGACCTTCTGCCCTTGGAGGTCTAGCAAATGTAGGTTTTTTCCATTTTTTTGTAGCTTGAGCCCCAGCTAGGTATTCTCTTAGTCTTTGAGTTTGGGGCTCTGTAAGGTAATGCCTCAGTAGGTAGGAAATTGGGGTGTGTGTTGTGTGTGCTGAGTGAGAATTAAGATGAGCAATCTTGCTGTCAGAGCACAAAAGACTAGGGTCCGTTGCCTCTTAGAATGCATATGTTCCAACATCACTAAAGAAGGAAAGACCTTGTCATTCCTTAAGTGCACTCTGTTTAAAACCTTTATCCAAAATCCAGCTTCTCATTCTTTTTTGGTACTTGGTTTATTTAAAGTTCACTGAGTCTCTAAATAAATTCTGGGGAAGAGCAACTGGACATGATACATGTTTCTCCTGAGAAACTGTATGTAGGAGCCTACAGCTCTGGGACCTTTTAAAAAGAGCTTACTTTTAAAAGGAGTTGTGTCTTGCACCAGGGAACCTTTGACACTTCTACTATTGTTACTGTTTGAGCTCTCAGTGGCTACTTTAAAAATTATATTTTTGCTTCAAAACTGTAAGTTATTTGAACTTTCAGCTGTTGTCCAAACTTACCAGATAGCCTTAAAGCTTTATTATGATAGGGCATTGTTAGAATTGGACATTTCTCTGTTTTCTATAATATGTAAGTAGCCATTCAGAGCTGACATTGGTCATTTTCAGCTTTGCCTGCTAGATGGCAGCACTGTACTTGGTCTTTTTGAATATGTTCTACATACACAACCCTTTGCCATCAAGTCCATACTCATAGCTACCCTGTCAGAGGGAGCAGAACTGTCCCATATGGCTTCCAAGGCTGTAATCTTTACGGAAGTAGACACCCACATTTTTCTGGTGTGGAGCAGCTAATAGGTTTGAACTGTTTATCTTTCATTTAGCACCCAGTGTATCCAAATCATTATTTACTACATTTCTGATTTTAGATAGCAGTTTTCTAAGTCCTTGTCCAGTGTTCACTGTTTGTTTTTTTATTTAATTGCCTAAACCCACTTGATATCCTAGTTTATTATTTTATTTTTTGTTTGATTTATTTTTGAGGCTTTCAAATGCCTTGACTATAAATATTTAAAATAACTTTGTACATCAAAATTATAACAAGGGTAAAAGGATTGTTAAAGTGTTACGATAATGGAATACTATAAACTTAAAGAGTTTACATTTCTTTTGTACATTGTGGTGTCAATACTTCATTTACCTTAGAATATGCTAATAGATCGTGTAATGGAATCTCTGTTTTTTGGTAAATCTTTGAGAAGACCACACAGACACAGACACAGACACACGCAGAGACACATACACACACACAGCACAATGGGTTTTTATGGCTTGGCATGCATTTGAGACCAATTTAAATATTATTAGCACCCAGAAGATTCTCTCACACCCCCTCCCAGTTAGTATCCTTCCGTTAAACCACTACTCTGACTGTATCAGTAAACAAGGCCCAACAATTAAGTCTGCGAACCTAAGTGTTTTAAGTGCTACATATACCTCATTGCTGACTATCACTATGGTCACCTTTGAAGTACTCCCCTTGGGAAGCTATGCACCAGTGCCAACCTAGTCTACTCTTCAGAGCAATTTTGGGACTCTTTCTGGAATGGCCATTGGGCATGGTGGCATGGTGGCAAGTTCGCAGACTTTAATTATATAGTTGTCTGTGAAGGAGTTTGTAGCCGGTAAACAAATAACTATTGCATCACACTCCCTACTCACCTGATAAGACTCCCAGTGACATTTTTCTTTACTCAAAGATGAAAATAAGGAAAACATTTTGATGACATTCAGGACATTAAGGGTAGTATGATAGCATCTCTGATGGATATTCCAGAAAAAGAGTTCCAAAATTGCTTTGAAAGGTAGACTGGACACTGGCACTGGTACATAGCTTGCCAAGGGGTGTACTTCAGAGGTGACTATAGTGATACTTAGTGATGAGGTATGTAGCACTTTTTGTAGGATGAGTTTGTGAACTTTATTGACAGTCCTCATAGATTAGTTCTACCTCTTGAGCTTGATATAAATGGAAACACCGTGTGTTTTATTTTTTAAGGACAGCTGTTTTGATGATAGCTTAGCCTTGATTGTGCCTTAAAACTAAAGGAAATGTCATAGAACTGGAATGAGCCTTGTTATTCAGTAGCGAACTGTAAACACTGGTATACTGCCCAAGTAATCCTTTTTGAGACTGAAGTACTCATTGCTCCATCTGTGAAGAATATAGGTGACTGAGTACTCACATCTCAGTCTTCTTCTGGAGAAGACCCTTACCCCAGCTAAAGAAGAAAGCTACTTTATCAAGGTGGTGAACTCATTCTGGGGCCAGTGCACATCTAGTACCTGGTTGATGCCGGGTTGTAAAGACCCTGTCTCAATTCAGGACAGCTCTGTAGGGCCATCTTAGTTCTAGAGTACCCCAAAGAGTCACCTGAGGCCTCTGTCAATGTCAGTGGCACAGGTCTACTTCTGCTTCTGTCCTGCTTTCCTCATTAGCTCACAGATGGTCATCTGGTGAACATCCCCCAATAAATGTTTTGCTCAGTATTTCTGTCTCAGAGTTTGCTTCCTAGAGAAGTCAACCTACAAATTGTATCTTCTGTGGTGCAGCCTCTTGTTACTATTGAGAACACTAAAGTCCTATGAAATCAAATGTCAGGTTTCTTTCCCCAGCTTTAAAAAACCGTCTCTAATAAATCAGTCAACAAATTTTTGTCTAACTCTGTAGGGTGCCGTGCTAGGTAGCTTATTTCAGGAGAACTATGTGTACTGAAATTAATGGAATATGAAAATTGTTAACCAATTCAGAGACACATAGTGTGGCCATTGAAGAGCCAAGAATTCAGTCACAATATCATTCTCCATAGTAGGTAGTGCTGCCTTCTAACAGGCATGGTTAGGAAGGTATTTATAAGTTGAAAAAGAACTCTATCTTAAAATAATAAATATACTTGCACCTGCAGTGGTAAACTCAATAAATAGGTTATCAAGAGTAGCCAAGTTGAAACCTTTATGTGAATGGACTTTTAATAATAATTGAAAAATATGTTTTTGAGGAAAAAAGTACATTTGTTTAAATTTAATGAATATTCTTAACTACATAAAAATAGAACTGCATATTTTATTTTAAAGATTGATTTATTTTGGAAATTTTTAATGGAGGTTGCAGTTATAGGATAAAAATTACTGATTTGTTTATCTACCAAATTAACTGATACGTGTAATTATAGGATGTAATTGGGATGTAGTTTTGGCATACTATTAAAGCAACTATCATCCAAAAATCTAATTGTTGAAGTTATATTTTGTAAAATTATGTTAAAGATATTGGTAATTTTAGTTAATAAGAGCAGAAAGTAGTAGCCTTTCAGCAAAATTGACTGGAGAAATTTAAAATACATCTAATTATGTAGTCTTTATTATACACTTTAAAAGATTAAACAGTTATCCTGTTTTTTTAATTATAAAATTACTTCTGACCTTATAATTAAACAGTCCAAAGGAGGAAAACATTCTTTTTTCAGTGTAGAGAGGAAACTATTGATATTTAAAGTTAGAACTATGGCTTTCGTTGTTGTTGGGACCTTAAGTTGCTTCTGACTCACAGTGACCTGGTGTATGACAGAATAAGTACTGTCCAGTCCTATACCATCCTCACAATCGTTGTTATGCTTGAGCACATTGTTCTAGCCACTGTTATCAGTCCGTTTCATTTGAAGGTTCTCTTTTTATTTGTTGACCCACTACCAAACGTGATGTCCTTCTCTAGGGACCAAGCCTTTCTGATAACATGTCCAGTGTATATGAAACATAGTCTTACCATCCTTGTTCCCAAGGAACATTCTGGCTGTACTTCTCAAAAGACAGATTTGTTCAGTCCTTTGGTTGATGTTATGAGGTGCCATTGAGTCAGTTCCAACTTATGCACAACAGAACGTAACACTGCCCACTTCTGCACCGTGCCCACTATTGTTTTTACGCTTAAGCCCATCATTGCAGCCACTGTGTCAGTCCATTGTGTTGAGAGTCTTCCTCTTTTGTGCTGACCCTCCACTCTGCCAGACATGATGTCCTTCTTCAGAGATTGATCCTTCCTGACAACTTGTCCAAAGTATTTGGGATGAAGTTTCCCTATCTTTGTTTCCAAGAAGCACTCTGATTGTACTCCTTCCAATACAGATCGGTTTGTTTTTTTGGCAGTCCATGGTATATTCAGTATTTTTCTCCCAACACCACAGTTCAAAGGCATTCAGGGGAAAAAGGACCTGGCAGTCTACTTTTGAAAAGAATTAGCCAGTGAAAACTTAATGAGTAGCAGCGGAACATTGTCTGTCTTTTGGTAGTCAATGGTCTATTCAGTATTTTTCACAAACAGTATAATTCTAAGGTGTCAGTTTTTCTTTAGTCTTCCTTATTCATTGTCCAACTTTCATATACATATGAGGTGATTAAAAAACCGCATGACTTCAGTCAGATGTGCCTTAGTCTTCATGACATGTTTGCATTTTAACACTTTAGAAAGGTCTTTTGCAACAGATTTGCCTGTTGCACTGTATCATTTGATTTCTTGACTGCTCCTTCCCTGAATATGCACTGTGAATCCAAGTAAAATGAAATCTTTGACAGCCTCAATCATGTCGTCATTTATCATGATGTTTCATACTGGTCTAATCTGGAGAATTTTTATTCCATACTGAATGTTGTAGTCTTTGATCTGCATCAGTAAGTGCTTCAGTTCTTCACTTTCAGCAAGCTAATTTGTGTCATCTGCATCACACAGGTTGTTAATAAGTCTCTAGTCTTAGTGCCGTGTTCTTCATCAGTTTCTTAGATTTTTTGCTCAGCATGCAAATTGAATAAGTATGGTGAAAGGATATAACGTGGACACATACCTTTCCTGACTTCAGACCACAAAGTTTCCTCTTGTTCTGTTTTAGCGACTACCTCTTATCTGCGTGCAGGTTCTTCATGAGCACAGTTAAGTGTTCTGGAATTCCCATAATTTGTTGTGATCTGCATAGTCGAATGCCTTTGCATAGTCTGTGGTAAATGCAAGGATAGGAATGACTGATACAAATTAACTGACACAGTTTTCTTTAAAATCATGTCAACAAGCATAACTTCTCTTGAAATTTGTTTTTCGTAGAGCAATAATGTAGCTGTATTAGTCATCTCTGAAGATCATGTTACTAAGCATACTGACTAGAATTAGCTAGAGGTAATGAAAATTCTTTGACTGGTTTATAAATTTTTTTTTGAAGATTAGTTTGTGCATAATTTTTTTCATGTAATATAGCCAACCTAATAAAAGATTTTATTTTTTAGGTATCATGTTTATCTTATATGAAAAATGGTCTTTTTTCCTTCCAACAAAATGTTTAAGAAACTCATTTAAACTTCTTGAACTGAATTTTAAACGGAGACCAAATGACACCTCTGTTTTAGGAAGAATACAAAACATTTTTGTTCCCTTAAGATAACAACAGTGTCTGAACTCGGAGTCAGAAATGTACTTCTAAATCCCAAATGTTAGACAAGAGACCTGCATAGATGCATTAAACAGGTTAACTTTCCTGAGAGTCATTTTTTTCCATCTATGAAATGTGAATAATGATTTTTTACAATTCAAGTCACTTTCTCATATAAAAACTAACACCCACTTTGTTATGTGACCCTGACTACTTTCTGCACATTGTGATAGCACAGTACTTCTCTCTTTTCTCTGTTTCCCATGTCCATTCAACCAGCTCCTGTACCCCTCTGTCTTCTCTTCTCACCTCTGGACAAGAGCTGCCTTCTTGCCTAGTATTCTGTATCTACTTTAAGCCAAGAAGCACACCCTTCACTAGTATCATTTTATGTCATAAGTACCCAGTTCTATCTTTGTCTGGAATAGTTTCAGCTCTGGGCTAACAGAGAGTCTAGGGGCCCTGTCTTCTGACAGTCTTCCGGTTTGTCAGACCATCAAGTCTGGTCTTTTAGTAGAGTTTGAGTTCTCCATTCCACATTTCTCCTGCTCTATCAGGTACTGTCTTTTGAGTTCCTTGTAAGGTGGTAGCTGGGTGCCATCTAGTCCTTCCGTCTTTATGCAGACCTCTGGTTTCTGTTTCCTGTTCTGTCTCATGGGCTCATATTTTCCTTATGTCTTTGATGTTCTTTCTTCTTTGTTCCAGGTGAGTTGAGACCAACTGATGCTTGCTCACTTTTAAGATGCCAAACACCCCTCCAGTCAAATGCAGAACATTGTTGTCATGGGTTGAATTCTGTCCCCCCAAAAATATGTGCAGCCGTGTGGCTGGGATATGATTCCCAGTATCTTGGGACTGTTCTCCATTCTGTGGTTTCACTAAACTGTGTGCTAAAGGGGCTGTAAATTCCTGCATAGGATTACTTCCTTGCTCTGCTGTAGGAGAAGTTTCCCTGGAGTGTGGCTTGCCCCACCCTTAAGCTTTTCAGCCTGCAAGAGATAAAAGGAAAGAGAAACAAGGAGAGTGGGGAACCTCGCACCATCAAGAAATCTGCACCGGGAGAAGAGCGCGTCCTTCAGACCTGAGGTTCCCGCGCCAAGATGCTCCCTGGAGCAGACACCCGGAATATGGACTTGCAACCTACCGGACTGTGTAAGAATAAATCTTCCTTTGTTAAAGGCATCCACTCTGTAGTATTTCTGTTAGAGCAGCCCTAACTGACTAAAACTATTGTCTTAATAAAATTTGTCATATTGATTGACCTAGCCATCCTCTGAAGCCGTTGTCCCCAGATTCCTGCTCCTGCTACTTTGTCCCTCAAAGTATTTGGTTATATTTAGGAAACTACTTACTTTTGGTTTAGTCCAGGTATGCTGACTTCTCTACTATGGGTTGTCCCTCCCTTCACCTAAAATAATTCTTGTCTGTTATCTAATTAGTGAATACATCTTTTCCTCCCTTTCCGTCCTTGTAACCATCTGAGACTGTTCTTTTCTGTGTTTAAACCTTTTCTTGATTACTTAAAATAGTGGTCTCATATAGTATTTGTCCTTTTGAAGCTGAACCAATTTCACTCAACACAGTGCCTTCCAGATTCATCCATGTTATTTTTCCCAAATTTGTCATTGTTCTTTATCATTGCATACTGTTCCATTGTGTGAATATACTACAGTTTGTTCATTTGTTCATCTGTTGATGGGTTCCTAGGTTGATTCTTTTTGCTGTTGTAGATCATGCTGCGATGAACACCGGTGTGCATGTATCCATTTCTGTGACAGGTCTTAGTTCTCTAGAAGTGGGATTTCTGGGTCCTGTGGTATTTCTTGCCAGGCACTGCTTGGAAACTATGGAGCAGTTCTACTCTGACCTCTAGGGTCACTATGAGTCAGACTCGACTCAACAGCAGTTGGTTTTTGGGGGGGTTACAGTATTTCTATTTTTAACTTTCTAAGAAAGTGCCAAATCAACTTCCAAAGTGGTTGTACCATTTTACATTTCTACCGGTAGTAACAGCATCAGGTAAGGTGGATAACAGCATCAGGTAAGGAGGATAACAGCTCAGCCCAGGATGGTAAAGATAGAGTAAACAGCCCCTGTTTCTCTGTCAGTGAAGGCTTGCTTGTTGCTGTGATGCTGGAAGCTGTGCCGCTGGTATTTGGTACTACCAGGGTCACCCATGGTAGACAAGTTTCTGCTGAGCTCCCAGACTAAGACAAACTAGGAAGAAGGACCTGGCAGTCTACTTCTGAAAAGAATTAGTTGGGGAAAACCTTATGAATACCAGCCAAACATTGTCAGATATAGTGCCAGAAAGTGAGCCCCCAGGTTGGAAGGCCCTGGGAAAACAACTCCTCAAAGTAGAGTCGACCTTAATGACGTGGATAGAGTAAGGCCTTTGGGATCTTCGTTTGATGATGTGGCACGACTCAAAATGAGAAGAAACAGCTGCAGACATCCACTAATAATCGGGACATGGAATGTATGAAGTATGAATCTAGGAAAATTGGAAATCGCCAAAAATGAAATCGGATGCATAAACATCGATATCATAGATATTACTGAGCCGAAATGAACTGGTTTTGGCCATTTTGAATCTGACAGTCGTATGGTCTACTATGCTGGGAGCAAAAACTTGAAGGGGAACGGTGTTACATTCATCATTAGAAAGAACATTTTAAGATCTGTCCTGAAATACAATGCTGTGCTGTCAGTGATAAGATAATATCCATACACCTACAAGGAAGGCCAGTTAATACAACTGTTACTGAAATTTATGCACTAACCACTGTGGCCAAAGATGAAGAGACTGAAGATTTTTACCAACTTCTGCAGTCTGAAATTGATTGACATGCAGTCAACAGCATATTGATAATTACAGCTAACTGGAATGTAAAGAAGAAGAATCGGTAGTTGGAAATTAACAGCCGTGTTGATAGAAATAATGTTGGAGATCACATGATAGAATTTTGTAAGACCAAGAATTTCTTCATTGCAAATACCTTGTTTAACCAATAGCAATGACATCTGTACACATGGACCTCACCAGATGGGATACACAGGAACCAAATTGACTGTATCTTTGGAAAAAGATGATGGAAAAGCTCTGTATCAGCAGTTAGAACAAGACCAGGTGCTGACTGTGGCATAGAACATCAGTCGCTCATATACAAATTCAAATTGAAAATGGAGGAAATTAGAACAAGTCCACAAGAGCCAATGTATGAGCTTGGGTATATCCTGAGTTTAAAGACCATCTCAAGAACAGATTTGACATCACTGGTGATCGAAGACCAGACAGGTTGTGGAATGACATCAAAGATATCATCTGTGAAGAGAGCAAAAGGTCATTGAAAAGACAGGAAAGAAAGAAAAGACCAAATTGGATGTCAGAAGAGACTCTGAAACTTGGTCTCTAACATCATTCAGCTAAAACAAAAGGAAGGAATGGCAAAATAAAAGACCTAAACAGAAGATTTCAAAGAGTGGCTTGAGAAGACAAAAGAAAGTATTATAATGTGTAGAAAGCTGGAACTGGAAAACCAGAAGATAAAAATACATTCTTTATTTCTCAAGCTGAAAGAACTGAAGAAAAAATTCATACCTCGAGTTGCAGTAGTGAAGGATTCTACAGGGAAACTATTAAATGACTGAGGGAGCATCTAAAGGAGACAAAAGGAATACACAGAATCATTATACCGGAAAGAACTGATCAGTGTTCAGCCATTTGAAAAGGTACCATATGATCAGGAACCAATGGTACTGAAGGAAGAAGTCGAAGCTGTGTTGAAGGCACTGGCAAAAAACAAGGCTCCAGTAATTGATGGAGTATCAATTGAGGTATTTCAACAAACAGATGCAGCGCTGGAAGTTTTCATGCATCTATGAAAAGAAATGTGGAGGACAGTTCTTTGGCCAGCTGACTGAAAGAGATCCATATTTAATGCCCATTCCAAAGAAAGGTGATCCAACCAAATGCAGGCATTACTGAATGATATTGTTGATATCACACACAAGTAAGATTTTGCTCAAGATCATTCAAAAGTGACTGTAACAGTGTATTGACAAGGAACTAGTAGAAATTCATTCTAGATTCAGAAGAGGACGTAGAACCAGGGAAATCATTGCTGATGTCAGATGGATCTTGGCTGAGGGCAGAGAATACCAGAAAGATGTTTACACGTGTTTCATTAACTATGCAAAGGCATAGTGGATCATAATAAATTATGGCTAATGTTCCATAAAATGGGCATTTCTGAACACTTAATTGTGCTCTTAAAGGAATCTGTGTATGGAGCAAGAGGCAGTCACATGAACAGAACAAGGGGACACCGCATAGTTTAAAGTCAGGTAAGGTGTGCGTCAGGGTTATATCCTTTCACCATATCTTTTCAGTCTGCATGCCAAGCAGATAATCCAAGAAGCTGGGTTCAGTGAAGAAGACTGAGGCATCAGGATTGTAGGACGATTCATTAACACACTGCATTACGCAGACACCACGTTACTCTCTGCAAGTGAAGAGGATTTGAGACACTTAGTGATGAAGATCAAAGACCACAGCCTTCAGTATGGATTGCATGTCAACATCAAGAAAACAAAACTAGACCAGTAAGCAACATCATCAAAAACGGAGAAAAAATTGAGATTGTCAAGGATTTCATTTTACTTGAGTCCACAATCAACACTCATGGAAGCATCAGTCAAGAAATGAAAAGATGCATTGCACTGGAAAGATATGCTGCAAAGGACCTGTTTAGAGTATTGAAGAGTAATGATGTCACCTTGAAGCTTAAGGTGTGCCTGACCTTAGCCATGGTATTTTTATACTCCTCATATGCATGTGAAAGCTGGACAGTGAACACAGAAGACAGAAGAAGAATTGATGCCTTTGAATTGTGGTGTTGGAGAAGAATGTTGAATGTACTACGGACCGCCAAAAGAACAAACAGATCTGTTCTGGAAGATATACAACCTGAGTGCTCCTTGGAAGCAAAGATGGCAAGACTGTGTCTTACATACTTTGGACATATTGTTAGGTAGGATCAACACCTGGAGAAGGACATCATGCTTGGCAGAGTGGTGGGTCATTGAAAAAGAGGAAGATCATCCTTGAGATGGATTGACACAGTAGCCACAATGGGCTTAAGCTTAAAAACGATTGTGGACATGGCACAGGATCGGGCAGTGTTTCTTTCTGTTGTTCACAGGGTTGCTATCAGTCAGAACTGACTGAGTGGCACCTAGCCAACCAGCCAAGTTCCGTTGAGTCAGATCCAACTCATGACGACCCTAACAACAACAAAAACATCAGTAATGTAAAAGTGTTCCATTCTTTCCACACTGTCTCCTACATTTATTCTTCCATGTTCTTTTGGATTACTGTCAGCCCTGTTTGGCTGAGATAATATTGTAATTTTGATTTGCATTTCTGTAATGGCTAATGGTTGTAAGCATTTCCTCATCTATCTGTTAGCTGCCTGAATATCTTGTTTGGTGAAGTACCTGTTAATATCCTTTGCCTATCTTTTAGTTGGGTTATTTGTCTGTTCATTGGTACGGTTTTCAGTGTCTTGTGGATTTTATAGAGTAGAAACTGATTGTATTTATCATAGCCAAGTTTTTGTTTTTTTTTTCTGATCTGTAAATTGTCTTTTTCCTCTTTTGGTGAAGTCTTTGGATTAGCGTAAGTGTTTGATTTTTAGGAGTTCCCAGTTACGTATTTTCTCTTCTAGTGTTTGTGCCTTGTTAGTAATATTTTGTAGTCTGTTTATGCCATGTGTTAGGGCTCCAAGCATTGTCCCTATTTTTTTCTTCCATTATCATTTTAGAGTTTGTGTTTAGGTCTTTGATCCATTTTGAGTTCGCTTTTGTACATAATGAGAGATACGGATCTCTTTTCGTTTTTGGGCGGGTGGGTATCTAGTTATACCACCACCATTTGTAAAAGAGACTGTCTGTTCCCCATTTTACAAACTTTGGCCTTTCACAAATATGAGCTGTTCATAAGTCAATGATTTTATGTCTGGATCTTCAGTTCTGTTTCTTTGGTCTGTGTATCTGTTGTATGAGCAGGCTCTTTGGACTACTGTGGCGTTGTAATAGGTTCTAAAGTCAGGTAGTATGAGGCCTCCTACTTGGTTCTGCTTCAGTAATGCTTTACTTATCTGAGTTTTTTTCCTTTTCCATATGGAGTTGATGATTTATTTCTCCATCATATAAAAATGCCATTGGAATTTGGATCAGGATTGCATTGTTTCTGTAGATCACTTTGGGCACAATAGACATTTTCACAATGTTGAATCTCCCTATCCCTCATCAAGGTAGGTTTCTCCACTTATGTAGGTCTCTTTATGTCTTGCAGTAGTGTCTTACAGTATTCTTTGTATAGGTCTTTTGTGTCTCTGGTTAGATCTATTCCTAAGTATTTGTCTTCTTCGGGACTATTATCAGTGGTATTGATTTGGTGATACTCACTTTGATGGTCTCTTTGTTAACATAAAAAAACTGATTTTTGTATGTTTATTGTTTATCCTGATACTTTGCTGAATTTTTCCATTAGTTCCTGTAGTTTTTTTGTGAGTTCTTTAGGGTTTTATGTGTATAAAATCATATCATCTGGAAAGAGAGATACTTTTACTTCTTCCTGATTTGGATGCCCTTTATTTGTTTTTATAAACTGATTGCTCTGACTGGAACATCCAGCACAGTGTTGAATAAAAATGGTGATAAATGGCGTCCTTCTCTGTTTGGGAAACCCTGGTGACACAGTGAGTTAACTGCTACGTCTGTTAACTGGAAGGTCAGCTGTTCAAATCCCCCAGGTGCTCCTTGGAAACTCTATGGGGCAGTTCTACTCTGACTTCTAGAGTCACCATGAGTCAGACCTGACTCAGCGGCAGTGGGTTTGGTTTTTGGTTTTCTCTGATTCCCGCTCTCAAGGGGAATTCTTTCAGACTCTCCATTTAGAATGATGTTCAGTGTTACCTTTGCATAAATACTGTTTACTGTGTGCAGGAATTTCCCTTGTATTACTATTTTGCTGAGAGTTTTTATCATGAATGGCTTTCACACTTTGTTCAATGCCTTTTGTGTGTCAGTTGATAAAGTCAAGTGGTTCTTGTCTGGTGTTTTATTTACATGGTTGATTACATTCTTTTTCTAATGTTGAACTATCTCTGCAAACTTAGTATGAATCCACTTGGTCATGGTGAATTACTTTTTTGACATATTATTGAATTGTATTGGCTAGAATTTTGTTGAGGATTTTTGTATGTAAGTTCGTGAGAGTTCTGGTCTGTAATTTTTGAGATTAAAATTTGATGGTTAAATGAAATAATACATGTTAAAGCATCTTAAATATTGTCATGTGTCAGACAAACGAGAGATATTTCAGCTTTAGACTTGAATGTGGACCGTGCTATGCAGTGTTATCAATTGAGAAGCTAAGTCCTGCTGTTTTACAGATGGGAGTTGGGACTCCTTCGTTTGTAGATACACATAGCTGTAAAAGAGTAAGGGGAACCTCTTGGTATCGTCATTTTAGGGTTCTGAGGGCAGCAGTTGATTCCTGGATCCTATTCTACTGTATATGGCCTTCAGAGCCAAGACAGTAGTACTTAGTAAGCACAGAATTCATCCAAAAAAACCCACAAAATAATGAATGTTGGAGAGGTTGTGGAGGGATTGAAACTCTTCTACACTGCTTATGGGAATGTAAAATGGTACAGCCACTTTGGAAATCGATTTGGCACTTGCTTCAAAAGGTGGAAATAGGAATACCATATAATCCAACAATCCCGCTACTTGGAATGTAACCTAGAGTAATAAGGGCTGTCACACAAACAGATAGATGCACACAAATGTTTATTGCCGCACTCTCCACAGTAGTAAAAAGATGCAATTAACCTAGGTGCCCATCAACAGAAGAATGTGTAAACTATGGTATAGTCACACCGTGGAATACACTGCATTCGTGAAGAACAATGATAATTTTAGGAAACATCTGATAATGTGGAATCATCTGAAAAACATTATGCTGAGTCAAATTAGTTAGATGCAAAAGACAAATACTGTATGAGAGTATTATGATGTCTGACAAGTTTGCGAACTTGCTACTGTATGCTTATGTTGGCAGCACTGTAGAAACAACTCAGTGAGGTTTCATAACATTAGTATATCGGTGTCTCACAACTGTTCATGTTGACGTGTGGCGGTGTCTTGCTGAGTGTTGTTCATTATTGTGTGTTTTTGTGTGGTGTCACAAGAATGTTGGAGCTTGAATTAGAGTGACCAACAAATGTTAAATTGCTTGTTAAACTTTGCAAGAGTGAAAGTGAATTCAGGGACATGTTAGTCCAAGTTTGTGGGGATAATGCGATGAAGAAAACAGCAGTATACAAATAGATTAAACATTTTTCTGAGGAGAGAGAAAGTATCACTGATGAAGAGAGGTCAGGGCATCCAGTAACGAACAGAACTGATGAAAACATTGCAAAAATTTGTCAAGTTGTGTGTCAGAATTGTCATCTGACTGTGAGAAGAATAGCAGACCAAGTAAACATCGATAGAGAAACAGGAAATTCTTAACTGAAAATCTTGGCATAAGAAAGGTGTGTGCAAAAATAGTTCTGAAGGAGCTCACTGATAAACAAAAACAAAGGAGAGTTGAAGTCTGCCAAGACCTTTTAGAGAGGCAAGACGATGTTGTTTTGGGCTGTGTTATCACTGGTGATGAAACATGGGTGGACCAGTACAACCCTGAAACAGATTGTCCACGAGTACAGTGGAAGTCAGCCAGTTCTGCATGACTAAAAAAGTTCTATCAGTCCAAATCAAGAGTCAAAACAGTGTTGTTAACCGTTTTTGGTATCAGAGAGATTTTTCACTATGAATTTGTACCAGCTGGACAAAGAGTTAACCAAGTTTACTATTTGGAAGTACTGAAAATGAAAAGGCTACAAAACAACCTGAGACTTTCACCAATAACTCATGGCTCTTGCGTTACAACAATGCACCAGCTCACACAGCACTGTCTGTGAGGGAGTTTTTAGTCAGTAAACAACTAACTGTATTAAAACACTCTCCTTACTCATCTGATCTGGCTCCCAGTGACTTTTTTCTTTACCCAAGAATGAAAGAAATACTGAAAGGAAGACATTTGGGTAACATTCAGGACATCAGGGTTAGTACAGTGACAGCTCTGATGGCCATTCCAGAAAAAGAGTTCCAAAATTGCATTGAAGTGTGGACTAGGTGCTGGCATTGGTGCATAGCTTTCCAGGGGGAGTACTTTGAAGGTGACTGTATCATATGCAGCAGTGAGGTATGTAGCACTTTTTCTAGGATGAGTCGATGAACTTTAATTGTCAGACTTTGTATAAGGATTTAAGAAAAGTTCTGAGCACAGAAGAAAACAATCTTTAGTGGTTTCAGGAGTAGAGAGGGAGGGAGGGGGCAATCATAGCTTAGATAGTAGATAGGAATTATGTTAGGTGAAGACAGTGACAGCGTGCAGTTTAAAGGAGGTTAGTACAACTGGACTACACCAAAACCTAAGAGGTTTTCTAAATAGAACCCAACAGTTAGAAGAACAGAGTAGCAGGGACAGGGTCTGGGGACTATGGTTTGGGGGACAATCTAGGCTGATTGGCATAAGTTTTTTTTTTTTTAAGGAAATATTCTGCATACCACTTTGGTGAGTGGTGTGTGGGATTTTACAGCCAGGAAGCTGCCAACTAACCAAAAAAAAATTTAAATCCACTGCCATTGAGTCGATTCTGACTCCTAGTGACCCTATAGGGCAGAACAGAACTGCCCCGTAGAGTTTCCAAGGAGCACCTGGAGGGTTTGAACTGCTGACATTTTGGTTAACAGCCATAGCACTTAACCACTATGCCACCAAGGTTTCCAAGCTGCCATCTAGGTATTATCAATTGGTCCTAGTCCACCTGGAGTAGAGGAGAAGGACGGACAGCAAAGACATGAGGAAGATATGAACAAAGCAGATAGAAGGTGCCATATAATTGAGAGACTACATCAGCATGAGATCAGAGGAGCTTAGATGGTGCTGGGCCACCAACAGCAACTATACTAACAGAGAACACAACATAAAGTCCCTGATGAAGTGGAAGAAAAATGGGTGTGCAGAAATAGAACTTTATTAAAAGACCATACCTGATGGTCAGTCAGACTGGCCTGTCCTCTGGAAACATGATTGCTGGGTTCTCTGTCACCCAAAAGCTGAAACTAGTACCAAAGCGAAATCTTTGGACAAAAGTTAGACTGGGCTTTTAAAATATGGAGTGATACGGGCTGAGAACATGTTTCTTGGCTTAAGGAAATACATGACGCTGCCTGAGAAGCTACTCTCTATAGGTGAAATGAGAAAGTAGAGGGGAACGGGAGTTGGCTTGAAGTACCAGGTAGAAAGGAAAAGTGTGTTGTCACTGGGTGGTGGTTGGGGGAGCAGAGTTGCATAGCTTTGCACCTTTGGGGTTTTATATGGCAGCTTGATTTGGATTGTAAGTTTCTGCTTAAAACACAATAATTTTTTTTTTAAGTATAGGCATAGAAATTTTTGAAGCAGTTGTAATATCTTAAGTGTAGCTTCCTTAACAAACGATGGAGCTCTCATAAGGAAAACGCCACAACCAGGATCTTTCTGTTTTTGAAGTCCCTGCAGTAGAGTATCTGGAAACAGATTCTGAAGCCAGAGTGCCTGTATTGGTATACACCTATGCATTGGTAGGATTACTCAACATAGATGAAAAGAGAGACATTTCAGCTGCCTAGGTAAAAATTTTGTATTTCACCTGAATCATAAGAACAATTTACCTAGTTTTCAGGCTCATGTTTCTGTGCCAGAGTACTTACCTACAAGTCAGCCAAAAAGAGGGAAAATACTTCACCATCATGACCATACATGAACTTTGTCAACAAAATTTTTGCTTTAGTAGGATGTTTACTAAGTTTTAATTTTTTATCCAAAACATTGGGAAGAACTATGTTTATGTAAAGTTTAAACGTCTCATGTAGTTTTAACCTTGTAATAATTCTGTAACTTTTTGAAACTTAGTCATTCAATGGAAAAGTCAGTTTTTTTTTTTAATTTTTATTTTTATTTAACATAACTGAGTGAAAATGTACATTCACATATAAATTTACATGCCCTTCTATATGCAGCTTCCACTGCTCTCCCTGTCCGGTGACTGCGCACTATTCCTCTCTGCTCCATACATATCTCATCCTCCCAACAGTGTCCTTTCCCCTCCTCTCCATCCACTCCCCTTCCTCTAGCCAGAGGTCAGCAAGATGATATCCTATAGATGTGTAGAACCATAAAGTGCTTCCAATATATGGTTACTCTGCATTGCCAAGTCCAATCCATTCCTGTCCAAAGAGTGGACCTTTGTTATAATTTATGGGAAAGGGCAGCATCAGGGCAGGGGGCTATGCTCTCAGAGGAACCCCAAAACCGCTGGACGATCAATTGAGGTCTTTTAGTGGAGATCTCATGATGCACCTCTTTTTAGTCTTGTGTTGCCAGTGAGGCTCCTCTCTGTGAGCTCCGTCGTAGCTATCACTGGTGGTGGCCGGGCACCATCCGGTTCTTCCGGTCCCAAGTCGATGTAGGCACCTACTCTTGTGGGTCTCTCTGTCTTCTCGGTTGTCTTTACCGCATGTCATTTTGGTCCTCCATGAGCATCCGTTCCTGCTGAGTTGGGACCATTTGCTGTGTCCTCGGATGGCAGCTTGGCAGCTTTTAAGACCCCAGACGCCACTCACTAATGTGGGGTGCAGAGAGCTCTCTTAGCAAAATGCTAGTTGTGCCAATTGGCCTGGAATTCGCCTAAGAGCATGGTCCCCAGCCCCCCGCCCCAGCTACTCTATCCTTGCAGTATTGAGTTAAGATGGAAGGAGTACTCAAGTTATGCTGAAGTCCACTTAATGTTGTTCTTGTTCCTAATGTGTGCTGTCACCGCTTTCTCCCAACTAGATTTCTAGTAACTATCTAAACTAAACCCTCCCCCCCTCGCGCTCCCTCCCACCCCTCCCTTGCAGCTGTGAAAGAGTCTTTTCTTCTATACACAAGTCTGTTTTTGAGATCTTATCGTAGAGGTCTCATACAGTATTTGTCCTTTTGTTGCTGACTACTTTCACTCAACATAATGTCTTCCAGTTGCAACCAGGTTAGGAGATGTTTCCTGGAATCATCGTTATTCTTTATTATTGCGTAGTGCTCCACTGAGTATATGTACCACAGTTTACCTATCCATTCTTCTATTGTTGGGCATCTGGGTTGATTCCATCTTTTTGCTATCGTGGACTGTGCTGCGATAAACATTCTGGTGCATGTGTCCGTTGGTGTGAAAGGCCTTGAATCTGTAGGATATATTCCAAGTAGTGGAATTACTGGGTCAAATGGTATATCGATATCCATTTTTTTAAGGAAGTGCCAGATTGCCTTCCAAAGAGGCTGGACCGTTTTGCAACCCCACCAACAGTGTAGGAGGGTTCCACTTTCTCCACAGCCTCTCCAGCATTTGTTGTTTTGTGTTTTCTGGATCATGGCCAATCTTGTTGGGGTGAGGTGGTATCTCATTGTTGTCTTGATTTGAATTTCTTTAATAACTAAAGATTGTGAACATGTCCGCATGTGTTTTTGGCTGCCTGGATCTCCTGTTTAGTGAAGTGTCTGTCCATCTCCTTTGCCCATCGCTTAATTGGATGGTTTATCTTCTTCTTGATATTTTCTAGTATCTTATAGATTATGGAGATCAGGCGTTGGTCTGACATAGAGTTGCCAAATATTTTTTCCCATTCTGTGGGTGTTCTTTTAATTCTATTAATAAAGTCTTTGGTTGAGCAAAAGTGTTTGATTCTTAATAGTTCCCATTTATCTATTTTCTCTTCTGTTGATTGAGGTTTCTTTGACAAATTTTGGAGTCTGTCCTCATTGTGTATTAAAACTTCCATCATTGTTCGTACCTTTTCTTGGATGAGCTTTATCGTTTTAGGTTTGATATTTAGGTCTTTTATCCAGTTGGCTTGGCTCATCCAGCTGGAGTTGGTTTTTGTATAAGGTGTAAGATATGGATCTTGATTCAGTTTATTACAGATGGATAACCAATTTTGCCAGCACCATTTGTTGAAGATACTGTTTTTACCCCAGTTTAATGTCTTAGGGCCATTGTCGAATATCAACCGTCCATAGGCAGATGGTGTCATCTCTGGGGTCTCAATTCTGTTCCATTGATCCATCTGTCTGTTTTTGTACCAGTACCAGGCTGTTTTGACCACTGTGGCAGTGTAGTATGTTCTAAGGTCGGGTAATGAGAGGCCTCCCAGTGTGTTCTTCTTCTTTAGTAGTACCTTACTTATCCGAGGCTTCTTCCCTTTCCAAACAAAATTGGTGATTTGTTTCTTGATCTCATTAAAAAATGACACTGGAACTTGTATTGGGATTGCATTATATAAATAAATTGCTTTGGGTAAAATAGACATTTTCACAATGTTAAGTCTTCCTATCCATGGGCAGGGTAGGTTTTTCCATTTATCTAAGTCTCTCTTAGTTTCTTGTAGTAAGGGCTTGTAGTTCTCTTTGTAAAGGTCTGTTGTTTCTCTGGTTAGATTAATTCCTAGGTACTTTATCTTCTTAGGGGCTATTGTAAATGGTATTGATTTGATAATTTCCTCCTTAACAGTCTCTTTGTTGGTATAAAGGAATCCTGCTGATTTACTTATGTTTATCTTGTATCCTGAGACTTTGCTGAACTCTTCTATCAGTTTGAGCAGCTTACCTATAGATTCCTTGGGGTTCTCTGCATATACAATCATATCATCTGCGAACAGGGAAATTTTAACTTCCTGTTTGCCGATGCAGATGCCGTTTATTTCTTCGTCTTGTCTAACTACTCTGGCTAGAACTTCTAGCACAATGTTGAATAGGAGAGGTGAGAGTGGGCATCCTTGTCTAGTTCCTGATCTCAAGGGAAAGTCTTTCAGTCTCTCTCCATTCAGGATGACGTGGACAATTGGCTTTGTATAAATGGCCCTTATTGTGTTGAGGAATTTGCCGTCTATGCCCATTTTGCTAAGAGTTTTTAGCATGAATGGGTGTTGGACTTTATCAAATGCCTTTTCGACATCAATGGACAAAATCAGGTGATCTTTGTCTTTTGTGTTACTTATGTGGTTAATCACATTAATTGTTTTCCTGATGTTTAACCAGCCTTGCATCCCTGGTATGAATCCCACTTGGTTATGATGGATTATTTTCTTGATATGTTGTTGTATTCTGTTGGAAAGAATTTTGTTAAGATTTTTGCATCTAGGTTCATGAGTGATATCGGTCTGTAGTTCTCTGTCTTTGTTGGATCTTTCCCTGGCTTAGGTATCAGGGTTATGCTGGCTTCATAGAATGAGTTTGGGAGTACTCCATCCCTTTCTATACTGTGAAATAGTTTCAGTAGTATTGGGGATAACTCTTCTCTAAATGCTTGGTAGAATTCTGCCGTGAAGCCATCTGGGCCCGGACTTTTTTTGATTGGCACTGTTTTGATGACCTTCTCAATCTCTTCCTTTGTGATGGGTTTATTAAGTTGTTCTGCTTCACGTTGTGATAATTTGGGTAGGTGGTATGAGTCAAGGAATTGGTCCATTTCCCCTAGGTTTTCAAATTTGTTAGAGTCTTTCATAGTATTCTGTTATGATATTTTCGATTTCTGTTGTATCTGTGGTGACAACTCCCTTCTCATTTCTAATTTGGGTTATTTGTTTCCTTTCCTGCTTTTCTTTAGTAAGTTTAGCTAGTGGTTTATCAATTTTGTTGATCGTTTCATAAAACCAGCTTTTGGTCTTTTCAGTTTTTTCAATTGGTTTTCTATTCTCTAATTCATTTAACTCTGCTCTAATCTTTATGGTCTCCTTTCTTCTGGTGCCCGAGGGGTTCCTCTGTTGTTCTCTTTAGTCTACTTGTTCAAGCTGTAGAGTTAGTTCCTTGATTTGGTTTCTTTCTTCCTTCCAGATGTGTGCATTTATGGAGATAAACAGACCTCTGAGCACTGCTTTGGCTGTATCCCATAGGTTCTGATAGGAAGTGTTTTTTGTTCTCATTGGAATCCATGAATTTCTTTAATTGATCCCTGATTTCCTCTATAACCCATGTTTTCTTGAGCAAGATGTTGTTCAGTTTCTAAGAGTTCCACTTTCTCTGTCTGTTTTTTCTGCTATTGATTTCAATTTTTATGACTTTATGATGTGAGAAGATGCTTTGCAGTAATTCAACGGTATGGATTTTGTTGAGCTTTTCATTATGGCCTATAACGTGGTCAATTCTGGAGAGTGCTCCATGTGCACTGGAGAAGAAGGTGTAGTTGTCTGCTGATGGGTGGAAAGTTCTGTATATGTTAATGAGGTTTAGTTGGTTAATTGTGTCAATGAGGTCTTCTGTATCTTTACTGAGCTTTTTTCTAGATGATCTGTCTAGTAATAAGAGTGGAGTGTTAAAGTCTCCCACTATTATTGTGGAGTCATCTAACTGTCTTTTGAGCGTAGTCAGTATTTCTTCGACATATTTAGTTGCTCTGACATTAGGTGCAAAAATGTTTAATATAGTTAAGTCTTGCTTGTGTACTGAACCTTTCAGCAATAAATAGTGTCCATCTTTGTCCACAGTGGTGGATTTTACATTAAAATTGATTTTTTCTGAGATTAGAATTGCCACCCCTGCTCTTCTTTGTTCATTGTTAGCTTGATATATATTCTGCCATCCTTTAATTTTTAGTTTGTCCCTGTCTTTAGGTCTCAAGTGAGTTTCTTGTAGACAACCTATGGATGGGTCGTGTCTTTTGATCCGAGATGACACTTGGTGTCTCTTTACTGGAGCATTCAGTCCATTCACAGTCAATGTAATTATGGATAGTTATGTGTTCACTGCTGCCATTGTGATATGTTTATTTTTATGTTGATGTTTTCTCTGTTGTTCTTATTAGTCTGTTCTGGGACACTCTTTTTTGTGAGTTGATTTTTCACCTTTTTCAGAGCTGGTTTTATAATTGTTGAGACTCGTGTGTTAGATTTCTTGAAATGGTATGATACATCTTTGTTGTGCTTTACAGCTGCCCCTATGAACCCCCTTAATAAACTGTTTATAAACCCAATTTTAATTACTACCAGTCTTGTCATCTTCCTCTCCATCTGGAAGGACTATAACGACTGTAGTACATCCCTCTTTTATTATGATGACACCATAGTTTTCATGATGATCACTGGATTGCTTCTTTCCAAATCAGAGCTGTGATTCACTTTGGAGCCTTCCCTAAATGAGTATTGAGTAGTGTGTTGTTCTAAAATATAAAGTTAGTGGTTTTGTTCTTCTAAGCCAAAGCCAAGAACTTCTTTCAGTATTTCTTGTAGTTTGGATTTGGTTTTTGCAAAGTCTCTGAGTTTCTGTTTATCTGGGAATGTCTTAATTTCATTTTTGTATTTGAAAGATAGTTTTGCAGGATATATAATTCTTGATTGGAAGTTCTTCTCCTTCAAGACTTTGAATCTGTCGTGCCACTGTCTCCGTGCCAGCATGGTTTGTGCTGAGAAATCTGATCAGAGCCTACAGGGTTTCCCTCTGAATGTTAGCTTTGCCTTGAGTCTTCCTGCCTTTAAGAGTTGCTGCTTGTGTTTCATTTTCTTAAGCTTGATTATAATATGTCTTAGAGTCTTTCTTTTGAGATCTATATTGGGTGATGTACGATATGCATCTGAGATGTCTATATTTCCTTCCTTCATGATTTCTGGGAAGTTTCTTTCAGCAGCTCAGCAGCAATACTCTCTGTGTTCTCAGATGTCTCACCCTGTTCAGGGACTCCAATTAATCGAAGATTGTTCCTCTTAATAGAGTCCCACGTGCTTCTTAATGTTTCTTCATTTTTCTTGTTTCTTTTTTCTGATTTCTGCTCATAGACTCTGGCATCAGTAGCTCTGTCTTCCAAGTCAGAAATTCTTTTTTCCATTCCTTCCATTCTTTTTCCTTGGCTTTGCATGGAATTTTCTATGTCTTTGATTTTCTTGTTGATCTGTTGGATTTCAGTGTGCTGGTGTTCCATCAGATCGAACAACTTGCTTAATTTTTCATTTTGTTCTGCTGCATTTTGTACAAGGTCTAGAAGGGCTCTGTATATAATCAATTTGTATTCACTTCCTGATACTTTCATAAAGGTTTCTTCATCTGGAAAACTCCTTGGGTGATTTGTTTGGGAGCCTTCTGAAGCCATGAGTGATTGCTTGTATGCCACAATTGTCTTTTGCTTTTTGGGTCCCATGTGAGTATATAGAGGCTGGAAGAGGTCCTGTGAGGATGGATTGCAAATGTTTCTCTAGGCTGTCTTCAAATGTAAAGCAAAAGGTATCTGAGCTGTTCACAAGTCAGTTAAGTTTTCAGGTGTGGAGTTCCCTCTTCTCATCTGACAAAGTAAGCGCCACTATATCCAACCCCAGATGATAACAAACTAGTTCAGAATACAGCAATGCTACTGCCCTGGTGGCCTCTGCTGACAGGGCCTAGCCTCATCCAACACTGCGTTGAGTACTGGTTTTGTGATAGAAAAGCGCTCTCCTGTGGGCAGGCTCTGGTTTCCAAGCTAATAATTAGGTCCAGCTGCGGCCACCATACCCAAGATGGCGTCCTCCACACAGGCAGCAGACAGAGGGGCTAAAGGTGCCCAGAGGCAGCGATTCCTCTGATTCTGTTGCAGGGCCCCCAGTGTAGGCAAAGTCACTGTGCAAAGTCACTACTTTTCTGACGGAGAAGCGTTGTCCCGTTTGCAGGCGCTGACTCCCAGGGTAAGAACAAGGTCCCGCTAAAATCTCGGTACCAACATGGCGTCCCGCACCGTTACTGCGGAGGGCCGCACAAACCCTGCTGAGGCAGCTACAAAACGAAAGGCTCAAAGTGTCTAGATTAACAGAGTCCCGAGCTTGGCTCTCAGAATATTGGAATTTCGCCTGTCTATCCCCCCAGAAATGTGTATGAGTACAGCCGCCGGGCAAGGCCCAGCTCCGCCCACCAGCCGAGACAGAGGGAAAAAAAAGCCAAAATGGTGCATTTACCTTCCATCCGTGAGAGCCGGGGCTAGCCAGGAGTGAGAGTCAGCGAAAGAGAGGAGGTTTTTCACTGAGTGGTGTGAAGTCCCAATTAACAGCTCTGTGCCGTGACCTGAGGCTGATTAGGTGATCAGAAGGCTCCGTTTGATTGTCAATTCAGGTCTTGGTTTCCAGAGGGATAGAAGCAGACGTGTGCTGAGTCCGCCATCTTGACTCCGCCCCCCCGGAAAAGTCAGTTTTTGATAGCTGATAACTAGCATAACCTGTAGAACGTCTACTTTTGAAACACACATTTTCTTGTCATCCCTAGATTCGTTGACTGCTGCAGTTAGTTCCACAGTGTCTCTTGTAAGAAGAAGCAGAGATAATTTGTAATATTAGAGATGTTGCTGCTGATGGAGTTGTTGTAGGTTCAAATGCTCACTGCTATACAGCTAATGGGTTCTGAACCTATGCCTGGTCCAAAAAAAGTTCTGCCCAGGACACAGAGTCATATGATGAAATGAACTCTTGAAATACAGTTCCTTCCTCTGAAGAACATACTGTATTGCATGAATTTATGATACATGCTTATTTGTGTCATCCTTCCCTGTCTTCAGTAGAGAATTATAGAGCATTTCTGTAAGTTTCACAGTACCCTACTGATTCTGATTTTTTAAATATTTGATATTGGAAACAATATCATGTTCTGTATTTTACTTTAATATAAGTGCTGTATTTTGACTGCTGGGTTCTGTTTTGCTTTTAGCGCTTCAGTGTATTAGTTTAAACTGGAGTATACTTTCTATTCACTAATACACTTAAAGGATGAAAGGTTAACATCTATAAAATGCTTTGGGTGCTTAAAGCAAAAACCCCATGTAACCTCATCTTACCATCACCCTCCACTTAAAGATGATAGTGTAGTCGTTTATTCAGGACTACCTAGCAAGCCATTGGCTGAGTGAGTACTGTAACTCAGGGCTGTCTGCTCAGTGCCTCCAACTTTAGGTCAGGTGGCTGGCTCTTTGGAGAATAGAAATAGAATTCACTTGACCTAGCCATTTTGGTAAAATGATTATTTAAATGTAGAACTGTTTTTAAAGGAAAAATCATGGAGTAATTGGAGACAGGAAAAAGATCTCTAGCAATTTCTGTCCTCTGTTTTGAACAAAGTTTAATAGAGAAATCACTACTAGACACAATAGAGTTGCAGTATAACAGAATATAATGGTTAGTTGTCTGGAGAACTCATCATGTAAAATTACACAGCTTTTGAACCATAGAATGTATTTTTGCCGAAAGTAGAATAGTCACTTCAGAGTACATAAAAAGACAACCAAACTCAATGCCCTCGAGTCAGTTCCGACTCATAGCAACCTTACAGGACAGTAGAACTGCACCATAGAGTTTCCAAGGAGCACCTGGTAGAATTGAATTGCCAACTTTTGATTAACAGCTTGTTGTAGTCAGCTAGTGCTGCTCTAACAGAAATACCACAAAGTGGATGCCTTTAACAAGGAAAGTTTATTCTTACACAGTTCAGTAGGCTACAATTCCAAATTCAGGATGTCCACTCCAGGGGAAGGCTTCCCTCTTGTCAGCTCTGGAGGAAAGTCATTGTATTGCATCAATCTTTGGTCAGGGAGCATTTTGGCACAGGAACCTCAGGTCTGAAGGACATGTTCTTCTCCAAGTACTGCTTTCTTGATGGTGTGAGATTCCCAATTCTGTGCTTGCTTCACTTTCCTTTTATCTCTTGTAGGATGAAAGGAGAAAGGGTGGCACAAGCCATATTCCTGGGAAACTCTCTTGACAGTGAAGCAGGGAGGCAAGCCTATGAAAGGGTTTACAGTCCCACCCTGATCCTTTAACATACAGTATAGGAAAATAACAAAAGGAAGGACAATCACAGAATACATGGAGTCCTGTCCCAGCAACTTACTACATATATTTTTGTGTCAGTCCATGACACAGCTGTAGCACTTAACCACTATGCTACCAGGGTTTCTGAAGAGTAAATAGAGACTTACAACTTCTGTTTTAGGTGCCTCATTTTGGGTGATAGTTTGGAGCCCTGATAGTGTAGTGGTTAAGAGTTTGGCTGTTAACTAAAACATCAGCAGTTGAAATCCACCAGCTGCTTCTTGGAAACTGTATGAGACTACTGTACTCTGTACTGTAGATTTGCTGAGAGTCACAACTGAGTTGACAGCACCTAACAATGACAACAGTCAGTCCTGGAAGTAGCAGTTTGCAACAGTGGTGCTAGTAAAGATTTTATGGACTTCATTCACAGAATCTGGTAGACTCAGATAGTACTGTGAGCTACAGGAACCATATTTTTTGTGGCTGTAGAAAGCTGGGAGTAAAAGTGGCTCAAAAAAGTGCAAACAAACCAAACCCAGTGTCATCGAGTTGATTCTGACTCGTAGGAACCATACAGGACAGAGTAGAACTGCCCTGTAGAGTTTTCAAGGAGTACCTGGTAGATTCAAATTGCCAGTCTTTTGGTTAGCAGCCATAACAGCTACTACACCACCAAGGTTTTCCAAAAAAGTATAGATCTGCTTAAATTTGTATTTCTGTGACTAACATTTTAGAAAATATTTTTATGCTGATTCTTTTATTTTTATGCCAAAGCTAAATATATATTTATATTTAACAGTAAGTTTAAAATTTGAGTTTAAGAAGAAATTGTCCATAAATATGTATGTGTATGATTTGTGTCTATTCTTTTAAATCCAAAAAGGTGAATTATAGACATGCAGCTTTACACAGAATGTAAAAGGGGAGAGGTTAATCACTTTATGAAAGGATTAATCATGTTATCAACACATTTATGGCACTAGTCTGTTAAATTCCTCTAATGTAGTTGAAGTACTATATTTTTCACAAATAATGTGCTCATGTAAATAATGTGCACACACATATAACATGCAGAAATGACAAAATTATGTAGTAAATTCTGGCACAGTGTGTGCATGACTTACAGCATTTCCAGAAATGAATTTCAAAGTCATGCAATAGTCTGAGAATGTTACTGTGATCATAATTGTATAATAAATGTATAAGTCATGCTCAGGAAGTTACTTTTGAAGTTGTTAGTGCCCTGGTGATTGGAAAATAGGTAATTAAAACTGTGTATGTTTCTATTAAGTTGATAATTAATACCCCTTTGGTTTGGTACCTTGAACTCAGGTAAGTGTGCCCACAGATCACATGCTGTCAATTAGAAACACAAACAAAGCGAAGCCTGTGCTGATGTATAAATGACATCCAGTAGCTGTAAATAGGAATCACTGTCAATAGGAATTGAGGTTCAGTGTGAAAGGATGTAATTACCACAGTTATCTTCCAACTCAGGTTTTAATTGGAGTAGTAAACAAAGCAAAACTGTTAATACTGTTGCTCTTGGCTTAGTTTAATTTGAAAATCATGTCAGACTCTAACTTCAAACCATTGATGTATGTTAGGTCTGCATCGTTCGTAGTCTAATTGAGTTTTATGAGTGCCAGTGTCTTTGATCTGTGATCATAAGTCATCTTAATCGTGCTTGAGAGCATATAAAAAGACCTTTGCCTCTTGTATAACTCACATTTGAATTGGAAATATTTTTTTGGAAACCCTGGTGTCATAGTGGTTAAGTGCTACAGCTGCTGACCTAAAGGTCAGCAGTTCGACTCTACCAGGTGTTACTTGGGAACTCTGTTGGGCATTTGTACTCTGTCTGTAGGGTCACTATGAGTCAGAATCAACTGAGTGACATGGGTTTGGTTTTTTGGATTGTATTAAAGCCAGCCAGTTATAAATTACATGGTGCCCACTCAGTTTGTAAATCTAAATCTTAGAATCCTTTATGATCATGGCAGAGTCCTAT
Organism: Heterohyrax brucei; assembly: GCA_028571685.1. Taxonomy (NCBI): domain Eukaryota; kingdom Metazoa; phylum Chordata; class Mammalia; order Hyracoidea; family Procaviidae; genus Heterohyrax; species Heterohyrax brucei. The sequence continues at coordinate 97,770,146 of CM053146.1, forward strand.
ACAGCTAACTTTAAATGAAATTTAGGACAATGGAAGAAACAAGCAACAGAGTGGCAGCAAGAGAGTTTGAAGTTGGAGAGTGATCAGTTTGCGAATGAAGAAAGGAGAAAAAAGAGCTGAGAAAATGAATCCCTGATACTGCACACATTGTGGGCCCAAAGTAAAATGGCCTGAGTTGGAGAAAACTTGAATGAGTGGATTGTTTTGTCAAAGGAACAAAATCAAGCTGTCTCTGCTGTCCCAATTCAGATCAAAGCAAAGCTTCTGGCCAGTGAAAGAGGAATCCCAGATTTTAAGGCAGGTTTTACTTGAATTTCTGAATTCATGACAAAGGATGGCCTTTCTGTGAGAGTGAGAACCAGTGATGATGATAATGAGTGAAAAAACTAAAAGGGTAGCCTATTTTAATACGAAAATATGATTTCTTCTGGTGACTTTTGTTTGATTTCAAAGCTATTAATCAACAATTTAGTTTGAGATTTAAGAAAGCATTAAAATACAAGCAGACTTGTAGATGTAGGATCATTTCTTACTGCCCATTTTGTAGCTTTTTGTGCATTATACTGTGCTTTCAGCGTGAGTCCCATTTCCATGCTGAGCCTGTTGAGTTCACTGTAGGTTGTAAGGTTTAAAAAAATACCTGTCTTAAGTGACGTTTCCATGAGATCCATTTTTTTCTCCGTAGCATTAAATCTGTTGGAAAGAAAAAAACACTGAAATGGAAGTCATCAAAATGTAAAAAAAAAATATGGTATAGGGTGCTTATGAAAGTAAATATGGTGAATTGCACATCTTGCCAAAAAACATACAGTGAATTATTTGTGTAAGAATACTGTATTTGATTTTATGTGTGATCTGACTTACAGATATGCATCCTTAAAAAGCAGTAATTTGCAGTATAAAAGATATAAAGTGGTCTGTTGCTCATTAATATAACTAATGAATGTTAGAAAATGAATGATCATAACAGTTTATCAAATAGAATTTGTTTCAATCCTAGTATGTCAAATGATAATTATTTAAAATTTGATGTGCATCCAGTGCATATCTAAAATCATAATTTTACTAGGTTTTTTTTTCTCATAGGTTTTAATTACAACAAAGACATCTGCTGATAATTTTAGCACCCAGTATGTTTTAGATGGCAGTGGCCACATAATTTCTCAAAAACCCTCACATCTTGGTCAAGGTAAGAAAGTAACTTGCAGCATTTTTATCTTTTCTGTCCTCATTATATAAAGAATTGGTACTGTTGAATCCATATGCATTGCTTACTGTCTTCTTTCGGACAAAAACTGGAGTTAATTTCCAAGTAGAACATTAAGCCTTTATTTAAGTGGTCAGTCTGTTAAATACTTAGAGTGGTACTTCAGAGTCTGTGAACAACTCCATAGGGTAATTTCTTGGTGAAAGAGCACTAATTTTACTCTACCATTGGATCACTAGAGTCCCTGGGCAGCACAGACAATTCAGTGCTAGATTGCTAACCCAGAAGTTGAGATTTCAAACGTACCCAGAGGTGCATCTGTCAGAAGACAGGCCTGAATATCTACTTCCGAAAGGTCACAACCTGTGAAACCTGATAGAGCAGTTCTACTCTGCATGCATGGGGTCACCATGAGTTAGAATTGACTTGGCAGCGTGTTAACAGATGTCTTCTTTGTATGTGACGGATAAGACTTTATTGAAACATCTAAAACATTATTGACTTGGCAGTTATCATCAAAATATTATGGAGTAAATAAGTAATTTAGAATATGTATATTTACATGTGGAAAACTTTAAACATAGTACAAGTAGATAGAACAGTGTATCTGTCACTCAATTTCAGGTTGTCAGCTCATGGCTAGTCTTGTTTCATGTAATATTGTCACCCACTTTCTTCCTTTCTATATTATTTTGAAGCAAATAAATATCTTAATTTCTGTCCCTACCTATAATAGATTTGTAGTATTTTATACGTTGATATGTAATTTTTATTACATCTTAATTGATATCTTAAATTCCTGTCTTAACTACTTCTAAGAAAAAAGATGTTTTAGACTTATTTCATATAACCCCTTTAATGTTCTTTATACTGCTGATTTCTGGTGATGAAACGATTAATGTTATGAGAATATTAAAGAAATGAATGCTTCAGAGTCATGTTCAAATGCATTGTTAGATCTGAAAAAGGCCTTGTTTTTTGGTAGGTTTTTTTTCTTTACCATTATAATTCGATTTGTATTGTAAATTCAAGTTTCATGTTTTTGTCCTTCATAACTTAACCACTGTGCTATCAGCGTTTCCGAATTTATCAGAGTACTGTATTTTTTCTGTAGTTTCTTCTTTTCAGTTTTAATATTAACTTTCTGGGTTTGTTTTATTTGCATGACTTCTGTCTTTTCTTCTCTGATTTGTATTTTTTTTAATTTTTTTGGTATCTTAGTGTTAATGCCAAATTCACTCTTACTTGGTAAATCTTCAAGTTATATACTGATTACTTTTGCCCTTTAGGAATTAATATTTTTGTATCCACAGAGCGGAAGTAGTTAATAGGACCTCTTAAGAAAACAAGCACACTAATTTTTTTATCATATAGTTAATGAAAAGGAGCTTAGTTCTAATAGCTGTTTATTGGGGTGTGTAGTGATAGTTTATAATTATCATTTAGAAAATAATAGATTGTGATTGTTTTTGCCATGTAGTAAAGCATAGGACAAAGAGAACACATTTTTCATATGGTCCCTCTCCTGAAATGCTCTGACCCCAGTCCTTAGAAGTTCACATTAGGAAACCATTAGGGGCATTTGAGTGGCTGTCTTGTAGAGTTCTTTGAAGTAATCCAGTCATCTTATAAAACTTAAATGTATTTATTTTTATCTCAGTAGTAGACAGACTAATCTGGTTGGCCAGTGATTCTCTATTCCTCATACTGCTCATGCTTCTCTGTATTCGTCTCCATGGGAACTATTAAATAACAATCCTTAAGTAAAGAATCCATCTGATCTTTGCCCTTTTACTGGCTGATTTTGCTTTTCCTTCTGCCTTTAGTGAATGAGACCAAATGCATACTCAAGTGGTTCTTGAGTCAGTAAATGAACCTCATTTTGTTTACTATATTCCTTTTATCTTAAGAATCAACATAGTTTTTTTGTTGTGAAAAAAGCATAATTGCCTTCCATAACTTACTTTTTGTCTCCTAACTGTAGTTAACTGTCTGAGGAAACAACAAAATACCAAACTCTTAATTTCATACTGCGCTAGGTAGACATGAAAATCCAAAACACTTTCACTAGCCTTGCACATTTATGTTTCCTTAGTGCTGATATTTCTTGAGTGATTGAACCACAGACTCACATTTCACCAGCTGTCATTCAGCTTCCATTTAAATATTTTCTGTGTAAGATAAAACTACAGATCAACCATCCTAATTTATACCTGTGCATTTAGGCTTCTTGTGGATTCATTTTTACTGTAGTGTGAACATCCTTGCTTAGCAGTTACTCTTTAAACTGTCTCATAGTATGACACCTGTAGATAGACAGCTGTCATTGCAAGAATAAATTACCACAGAATCTTACTAAGCATTGGAAAATTGTTGCTGCTTTAAAAAATATATTTTAAAATGTTAAATAATTTATTGGGATTTCCATTTTTCTTTTTTCTGAGTGTTAGTTATTTGTTTTATGGATTAATCTAGCTATCTAAAATGACTTGTGTGTTAACACTATGCAATTTTAAATTGTCCTTACCTTCAGCTCATTTCTATTTTAAAATATTTTAAAACTGACAAGAAATATCAAAATGTCTCCAGCTTTTACATTCTTTTACCAAGAACTCTGACTAAATTGTCACCCCCTTTTCTGTCATTACTTCTGTTCCCTTTACTCTAGATAATCAGTACTAAGCTTTCTAAATTGATTTACCCCCTAGACAAATTGTTTTAATACCTCTTTGTACTTTTACCTTAAGAATTTCTCAAATATCAAAAATAGCTATATTTAAAATCCTCTAATCAGTGTATTTTTATTCTCTACTTTGTATGTTGTGAGTGGAACATCACGTTATTTTGTAAATCCGTGGTATGTGATTGTGCATATATTGAAAGATCTTTTCATCGTAATTTAAGAATGAAACTTTAATCATTAAATAGTTTATAAAAACTTCCTGATGCAGTCAATCAACCGTACCTCTTTACATTAGGAATATAAATAGCTGCCTTGTAAATGGCATAACATAGGGTCATGTAAAAATATAACAGGGAGTGTATTACAGGACTGCAGTTTAATTCTGGTGTTTGTAGAATGTGCTAAAGTTAGAGAGCTGGGCAGTTCTCTTGTAAAATATGATAGTATACTAGGACCTCCTCCCCATTGGCCAATATCTAAATTAAGGACACACATTTCATTTTTTATCAGAAAAGTCTTCTCTGCCAGTAAGTTTTTTTCAAACAAGTAAGACTCACCAGATTGGTAATTCTAAGTTTGTTGTGGGATAGTATTTTAGTTGCTGAAGCATTAATTTATTAGTAATATATATCGATTAGGTACAGTGTGGTCTTTGATACGAAACATGATTTAAAAATCAATACATATGCTCTGCTGTCTTAGACACATTTATATTTTGCCCTATTGATTTCTGTCTGCCTGTCTTCCATCTGTCCTTAACTATGGTAAATGACATTGTATTTACTGTTTAGAAACTCAGGCTACGGAGGACACACATGAGTAAATAAAATGACAGCAACATGGAGCCACTGACTGCATAGAGATAGGTTAGTTTTTTTCTCAGTTTGAATGTGAAGATGATAGGTAAGAGAATGATAGATACAGAGTTCCCGAGACCATTGCTCCCTGTTTAGCAGTGAGGGGCAGAGGGAACCCATGTAATTTTTTTAAATTGGCTTTTTTCTTTAAACTCACTGAAGAGCTGTATCACAAATAAGTTTTCATCTAAGTTTAAGAAAAAGATGACTCCCTCCTATATCAGAAGGGACTGGTGGCCATTTGCATACTTGGAAGCATTAACTGTGTCTAGAGGCATATGTGGGTGAAGAAGTGAGCTTTCTGTAGAAAGGTAAAGTTTATTTGTGTAGTAGAAACCCGGGTGAGTATTGCATAGCCACATCTGGGCTGACGTGGCTTATTGAAACATGGCTTCTCAAACATGAACTAGTCTGTGTGTCAGATTGTCCCAGCAAGATTTTGGCTCTATGAGCCACATGAAGAATTGGGACTAAGCTGGAAAGAAAGATGTTAAAAGTCTTGCAGTGCTTAGATCTCAAAGTCCTGCTAAAAGAAGAGGCCTGATTTCATTCTTAAGACATTTAAAACTAGAGGTGAACTAAAACTAAAGAAAGAGTCAACCCTAACATAGATAAACTAATTAAATTAAAGATATCTGCTCTTCACTTCAGCTGCTTGACAGAAGAAAAGAAAGCTGTTTCTCTGTGGGAAAATATTACTTACTTCAGGATCTGTTGTTCTTATATGCACAGTGTTCAGCAAATAAGAGACCTGAAGAAAGGAGAATGACATCCATAATCAAGACACATAAAAGTCAATATAAGTAAGTAAACTCAAGGATGTCTTAGATACTGGCATGAACAGATAAGAACTTCAAAAAAGGATTTATAGGAAAAAAAAAATGGTCATGGTCAAAATCAATAGGAAGATAAATTTCAGCAAAGAAATGGAGACTGAAAAAAACAACTAAGTGGAAATTCTGGAACTAAATTATTGTTTCTGAAACATTCAACTGGATGTAGCACAAGAAGAAATTTGTAAACTTGAAGACTGGTCAATAGAAATTATGCAAACTGAAAGAAGGAAAATAGAATGAAAAATGAGAACAGAGCATCAGAGGTCTGTGGAACAGCATAAAAATGAACTAACACACATGTGACTGAATACCAGAAGGAAAAGACAATGAGGCAGAAGAAAAATCTGAAATTATAGTGTCAGGATTTTCCAAAATTGCTGAAAGATACCAAACCACAGATCCAAGGAACTCAGTTAACTTCATGTGGAATAAACATGAACAAAACATCAACTACACACATCATAATCAAACTGCTGAAAATCAGAAATTTTAAAGCAGCTAGAGGAAAAAATACATTATATTCAGGGGAACAAGAAAAAGAGTGATAGCTAATGTCTCAGACATGTGGAAGCCCAAGGAAAGTAGAATATCTTTTAAATCTTAAAAAATTTTTCAACTAGAGTTCTGGAGACAGCCCTTTAAAAAATGAGGACAATATAAAGATACTTGTCATACATATCAGAAACCGAGAGAATTCATCACTGGCAGACTTAGAGTCCTAGAAATATTAAAGGAACTTATTTAAGCTGAAGGAATGTAATGACACATGTCGCTGCTTGAATTGCAGGGAGGAAAGGCTGACTGTGTGGAAAAAATTAAAGGTTAAATTTTTAAAATATTTATTTTACAAAAAATAAGTACAAGCATACCTCAGAGATATGCCTATATTGATGTGGTTCCAGACCACTACAATGAAGCAAATCACAGTAATGCAAATCACTCAAGGTTTTTGGTTTTCCAGTGCTTATGGAATTATTTTTCCACTATTCTAGTATGCAGTAGCAGTATGTCTAAAAAAACACAATGTACATACTTGTTGCTAAAGAATATTAACCACTGTCTGAGCCTTTAGCAAACTAATTTTTTGGTGTTGGAGAGTCTTAGTTGCTCAAGGCTGAGGTGGCTGTGCTAATTTCGTGAACTGAGACATCAGTGAGGTTTGTGACATCCGTTGACTCTTGGCTTTCGTGAAAGATTTCTCTGTAGAATGCAATGCTGTTTGATAGTGTTTTACACACGGTAGAGCTTCTTTCAAACTTGCAGTCAGTCCTCTCAAACCCTGTCACTGCTTTATCAACTAAGTTTATCTAAATCCTTCATTGTCATTTCAGCAGTGTTCTCAGCATCTTCACTAGAGGTAGATTCCATCTCAAGAAACCAATTTCTTTGCTCGTGTGTAAGAAGCAATTCCTCTGTTAAAGTTTTATCACGGATTGCAGCAATCCAGTTACATCTTCAGGCTCCACAGCTGAGTCTAGCTGTCTTACTATTTCCACCACATCTGCAGGTACTTTTTCCACTGAAGTCCTGAACTTCTTCCAATCTCCTATTAATGTTAATGTTTTGACCTCTTCTCATGAGTCACAAATGTTCATAATGGCATCTAAAATGTTGACTCCTTTCCAGAAGGTTTTCAGTTTACTTTGCCCAGATCCATCAGAGAAATCACTATCTATAGCAGCTATAGCCTTACAGAACGTATTTCTTAAATAGTATAACTTGAAAGTATAAATTATTCCTTGGTCTATGAGCTTCAGAATTGATGTTGTGTTAGCAGACATGAAAACAACATTAAGCTTCTTGTACTTTTCCATCAAAACTCTTCCATGACCAAGTGCATTGTCAGTGAGTGGTGGTATTTTGAAGGGTGTCTTTTTTTTATGTGCAGTAAATCTCCATAGTAGGCTCAAAATACTTGGAGAACTATGTTATAAACAGATTTGCTATCATCCAGGCTTTTGCTGTTCCACTTACAGAGTATAGGCAGAGTTGATTTAGCATAATCCTTAAGGGCTTTAGGATTTTCAGAATGGTAAGTGAGCATTGGTGTAAATATAAAGTCACCAGCTGCATTATCCTCTAACAAGAGAGTCAGCCTGTCTTTTGAAGATTTGAAGTCGGGCATTGACTTCTCCTCTCTAGTTGTGAAACTCATAGATGTCGTCTTCCAATATAAGATTTGTGTCTACACTGAAAATTTGCTATTTAGTGTAGCCACCTTCAGGAAGTATCTTGGCTTTGACTTAAGGGGATGCTATATCTGGTTTGATCTTCTATCCAGAGCACTAACACTTTTTTCATTTCAGCAATAAGACTGTTTGGCTGTCTTATCATTTGTTTGTTTACTGGAGTAGCATTTTTCTCTTTTAATGATAAATGAAAGTGTACATCCAACGTGAGTTTTGTATGCCTACCTATCTACAGTTCCATCTGCTCTCCTCACCCTGTGACAGCACACTCCTGCGTGTTACTCTTCTAGTACCTTAATGAACACCTGTCCCCTCCTCTCCACCTTTTCCTCTCCCATCTAGAAAGAAACCAGTGGAACAACATCCTATGAATGTATACAACCATAAAGTACACACACTACATGCTCACACTGTGTCCCTGAGTCCTGTCCATTCTTGTCTGAAGAGTTGACCTCAGTACTGGTTTTAAGTCTGATGCAGCAGCAAGTGTAGGGCTTATGTTCCCAGGGGACCCTCCAGGTTGTCAGAACATCATTTCAGGTCTTTTAGTAGAGTTTCTGAGCTGCCCACGTCTTTTTCTCGTGCTACATCAGGGATTCTACATTGTGTCTCCCATCACGGCTGCCTTTGATGGTGGTCAGGCACCATCTGGTTCTTCAGGTCTCGTGCTGATGCAGTGTCCCATTCATAAAGGGTCCTTCTGTTCCGTGGGCTAATTTTTCCTCTTGTCTTTGATATTCTGAGTCATCACCTGTTCCAGATGGGATCGGACCAGTTGATGTTTCTTAGATAGCAGCGTGCTAGCTTTTAAGACCCTAGACGCCACTCACTAGTATGGGGTGCAGAAGACTCTCTTAGCAAAAGATAAGTTATGCCAGTTGATCTCTCTGTCTCCTGAAAACGTGGTCCCCAGATCCTCATCCCTCCTACTTTATCCTTTGAGATGTTGGGTTGAGTTTAGAAAACGTTTCAGTTTATGGTGTAGTCCAGTCATGCTGATGTGCCCTCTACTGCATGGAGTAGCACTTTTAATTTCCTTCAAGAACTTTTCTTTTGCCCTCTCAGCTTGGCTGTTTGGTGTAAGACTGTCAGCTATTGAGAGACCTTCTCGCCAAGCTTAATCATTTCTAGCTTTTGATTTAAAATGAGAGATATTCAACTACTGCTTTCATTTGAACACTTAGAGAGTACTGTAAGGTTATTAACTGAGCTAATTTCAGTGTTGTCATGTCTCATCATGTCTAAATTTATAATGAGGCCTGAGAAGAGACAGGAGAATGACCAGTTGGTAGAACAGTCAGAACACATACATTTATCGATTAAGTTCGCTGTCTTATGTGGACATGGTTTGTTGCACCTGGATGACGTTTACAATATTGACAGTAAGAACTAAAGAAATCATTTAAATCTGGAGTTTCTGCCTTTGAAAGCTGTTGGATGGTCGTGTTAACTGAGAAAAAAAAGTTCAGTATAGTCTCACCCTGAAGAAGGAAGATAATCCAGGTCTAGATGTGGTTGATTTAAGGTGTCTGGAGACATCCAAATGATGATTTTCAGAAAGTGTCTGTATAACTTAAGAAGAATGCTATATGTCTCACATGTAGATGTTCGTCAGTTCTGAGCTGCACATATTTTGACATTTCTGAATGAACATCATAAAGTTCATTTTGGTCAGGTAACATGGATGTCCATATTGATAAACATTAGTTAAGTTCTATGCATTGTTGCTAATTCATGTGTTGATTGGGAGAATGAGCAAGACTTACACATATTTTCCTGCAAAGCAACAGACACTTTATAAGACTGCAAAAAGGAAAATATCCACAAGTACATGAAATTTTGTTGAATATAAAAGGTTTGTTATCGTATGCCGAACATTGAAATTGAAGACATCAGTGAAAATTGCTGCTAAGATAAATCAAAGAAAATTTCAAAGGAATGAAAAACTGGTGTGACTGATACATGTGTTGCATAGAACTTTGTTAAAGCATTGTATGATAATTTGACATTTTTCTTTTTTGCCAAGCCAAGTGCCGTCAGTGTTTCTTAGAGTTTGATTGTAAGAATCATAGATGGTAATTGAAGCTGTGTAATTGGAGGCAACATCTACAGAGAACACAGAGTGAGATGAAAAGAGAGCATAAGAGGTCTCTGAGAATGGGGTCTAGTGTGAATTCCTCAGTGACTGTCCTCTGTTTAGCAATGGAGGCAGACAGCATGTCTTTTTGTGTTTGCTCAGTGTGTGCACTCCTTCATGTCTGTTACCTTCAGCTCTAGAACTTGACAATGGCTTTCTACTTTTCCAAGGCAAAGTAGCAACACCGTGATATTCCAAGGATTTTAATCTTGTGTGTTGAAGTGACATGTGCACCTAAACCAAGGAAATAGCCTACATAAAAATCAAAGAAGACACACAGTTACTTGTTAGAATGTAATGTGCTAATGAAGGATCTGGTCAAGTGAAAAGAAGCAGAAAAACATCAATTATGAGCAAAATGGGAATAAGCTTTTCTTTTGGCTGTTTCCACAAAGGTGTTCGTTAACATTGTTTTGTTTTTCTTCTTTTATTAAAGTCTGTTAAAAATTACTAAGATATCATGTACCAGCATAACTGTAAACAGTCCAAACAGATACAAAGTTAATTCCTATATACTCATTCGTCTTATTTTCTTTCTTCAATTTGTTCAAAAATTCACTCAGTTTTCCATTAAATGCCTAGGCAAAGCCACGCCAAGTGCCGTCAAGTCGGATCTGACTCATGCCTAGGGGTTACCAGTCATTGAGGTGCTGGGGATAGAGTGGCAAGGATGATAGATGATCTCTTTTTCTCATATTCTAAGAGGAGAGGCAGATAAAATGTTTTAAAATTAGAATTTCAGATAGTAGTGAGTTCTAAGAAGAAAATAAAACAGAGTTTTATGTCTGGGAGAGTGAGCAGTGCTCTTTCATTGGTATATTACTAACCTTCTGTATGGAAGACCTAGGTTTGCTTCCTGGCCAGTACACCTGGAGTGCAGTTACGACCTGTCTGTCAATGGAGGCTTGTGTGTTCCTGTGATGCTGAACAGGTTTCAGTCAAAACTTCCAGACTAAAAACAGACTAGGAAGTAAGCCCTCATGATCTACTGCTGAAAAATCAGCCAGTGAAAATCGTATGGATCCCAGCAATCCAGTCCTAGTGTGTATGGATTCTCATGAGTTGGAGGGCCAGATGGATGGCGGCTAACAAGAATATATGTAAGAGAAGCAGCTTTTGATAGGGCATTCATGGATGGAGACTCTAAAGAGGTGATAGTCAGGCTAAAGGTTGTTGATAAGAGTACTAGCCATGCAGTAGGTCAGAGGAAGAGAGTTCTGGGCAGACAAAACATGTGCAGAGGCCTTGAGGTAGAAACAAGTTTGATGTGTTGGAGGAACAGAAGGAAGAACAGAAAAGGAAATAGCCAGAAACTAGGTAATATAGGGCCCTGTAAACTTTATCCCTGTTTATTCCAGCACCTTTTTTCAGTTAATCAGTGTTAATAAAAATAGTTTGAAATACTGAGTTTCGAGCTGTTATTAGGCTTTCTACTACATTGTATTCTTTCAAGAACTCTTTAGGAGGCAGGACCAAGATGGTAGACTAGACACACATCTCCTCGATTCCATCTGAGAACTAAGGCCTGAAATCATAATTGAACAGAACAGTGTGGACATCGAGGGAGACCTAGGATCTGGCGTAGGGTTGTCACACTGGACTGGGCGCCAGTAAAGGAGAAACTGCCTCTCTCTCTGACAGGGCAGCAGCATACTGAGTCTTGCTTCTGCCTACTTGTCGTTTGGGAGGACTGCAGGTACTGTTGCCTTCTTTGTTATGTGGGAGGCGGGACTAGGCACGAGCCAGTTAATACCCTAAACTGCAGTGCTTAAGTAAACAGTATATAGTGCAGCAGGGAGACTGTGCTTGGGGTATTCACATATTGAGAGCCTGGCTGCTGACTGAGGGTACCACTGCCCATTCACCCTCTCTTTTCTGAGCTGTGCCATAAATTCTGCTGTCTCAAGGCAGGAAGGGCAGCTCAGGCGGGACACCATCTTGGTCAGCTGGGAGGCTGAGTCACCCATCCAGAGGTCTTGGGGGTGCTAATTCTCATACTCAACAGCTGTCCCTGGCTGGAAAGTGATTCTTCAGCAGAAAAGTTGTGTTAAGGATAGTGGTACCTAGAGTTGTAAGTGGGGCCTGGCAGAGACTGACAGCAAGACCCTAACATGTCCCTTCTTTGAACCACATCAGCAGCGTCTGGAGCAGCTTATGGGATGCTTTTGTTGTCAGCCGGAAGGCGGGGCCTGCCACACTTGAGAGCCTGACTGAGTTCAGCAGCTGTTGGACAGCTCCTGGCTTAGGAGTAAAGTACCTTTTTAAAATATGAACACCTGGAGAGCTGACTGCTGAGTGACCTGGCAGCATCTCTACCCTTCACTGATCCACATCATAGTGTTGGCTCATGGCCCGCCAGTGACTCCATAAATAGGGCACCGTCTTTGCTAGTCAAGAGGTGGAGCCTGCCACACCAGAGAGAGTTCACCTGGGGCCAGTCACGGGAGTACAAAGAGGCAGCTGGTGACCAACTCCCTCTTAGAACTATACCTCAACTCCTGTTGAGGTAATGCCAGAGGAACCAAACAGCTTAGAGATGGAGTGAAGACAACAGTGAGTATCTAACCATTTAAAGAAGCAGTCCACCATGACCCAGAAAACCCCCAAAATAGAAAAATCAAAAAGATTTCCAGATGAAGAAGCCTTCCTGAAACTATTGGAGGTTGAGTACAAAGGAGTTATCTATAGAGCCCTCTTAGACATTAAACAAAATACAACAGAACAAAATGAAAACTTAAGTAAGCTACTTGAACTGATTGAACATGAACAATTTGAAATCTGGCAGATAATCATTAAAATTACAGAATTGGACAATTCAGTCGAAAGCTAGAAGAACAGGATTGAGGAGATGGAAGCAAGAGTTAGTGAGCTTGAGGACAGAGTGACTGCAACATTTATGAGGAGAAATCAGAGAAAAGAAATAAGAAGAATGAAGAAGCGTTAAGAAACATGGGGGTGGGGCATGGGACTCTATTAGGAGGAATAATCTGCAAATAATTGGAATTCCTGAATGGAGGGGATAGCTGACAATACAGAGTATTGTAGAGATGCTGACAGAAAACTTCCTAAATTATGGAAGAAGAGAACATAGAGATCCAAGATGCATATTAAATGCCACGAAAACTAAACCCCCAAAGAAAGACAAAGACATTATAATCAGGATTACTAAAACAGAACATAAACAGAGGCTTTTAAAGGCATCAAGGCTTAAAGCAAAGCTAACATTCAGAGGGAAGCTTTATAAGCTTTTGTCTGACTTCTTGGCAGAAACAGTGTTGGCAAGGAGGCAGTGGGATAACACATTCAGAGCCTTGAGGGAGAAAAACTGCCAACCAAGAATTCTATATTCTGCAAAACTGTCTCTCAAATATGAAGATGAGATTAAGACATTCACAGATAAACAGAAGCTTACAGACTGTGTAAAACTCATACCAAAACTACAAGAAATACTGAAAGAAGCTTTTTGTTTGAAAAACAGAAACATTAAGTGTATACTTAAGGAGGCAATGCAAGACACTGCATCCAGAATCCTACTTATTTAGGGAAGTCACAAAGCTCAGTCAAAGTTACAGTATTAAAAGAAAGGAACCAGTGATCTTAACATGATAACTATGACATCATCACACTAAAAAGAGAGATATATTATGCTAGGTATAACCCTTTCAGATGGAGAGGAAATTAAAAAGATATGCAGAAGTTAAAGTCTGGTTTAAACTTAAAATATTAAAGGGGAATCACAGGGGTGCCTGCAAAGCAAGTAGTGTAACTTATCAACACAAGGAACATAATTCAGGTGTCTCAACAAACACAAAACCAGTGCTGATAAGCATGAAAAGTCAACCCGTAAGGAAGAATGACCCAGAACAGAATATTAAGAGCAACATAGAAAACACCAACAACCCAAAAATTAAGGCATCAAAATGACAGTACTAAACCCATACCTATCAAAAATTACAGTGAATGTAAATGGGCTGAATGCTCCAGTAAAGAGACAGTGGTATCCTGGATCTATTGACATGATGTATCTGTATGTTGCTTATGAGAAACACACCTTAGACTTGAAGATAGGAACAAATTGAAAATCAGAGATTGGAAAAATATATACCAAGCCATCAAAATACAAAGAGCAGAAGTGGCAATACTGATCTCAGATAAAATAGATTTTAATGTAAAATCCACCATCATGAACAAGGATATCACTATTGCTGAAAGGTTTAATACACAAGCAGGACATAGAAGTATTAAATATTTATGCACCCAATACCAGAGCATGTAAATGAACAAAACACTGACAACATTGAAAAATGAGAGTGATCACTCATTGAGCAAAAGCTCAATAAAGATACAGAAGATCTTATTGCAGCAATTAACCTAGACCTCATTGACATATACTTTTTACCCATAACAGAGAAATATACCTTTTTCTCCAGTGCACATGGAACATTTTCCAGAATACAGCATGTGTTAGGACAGAAAGTCTCAAGAAATTCCAAACCACTGAATTATTCCAAAGCATCTTTTTAGACCATAAAGCCATAAAAGTTAAGATCAATAGCAGAAAAATGATAGGTAGAAATTTGAACTCATAGAAACTGAATGACACCTTGCTCACAAATCCATTGGATTATAGAAGAAATCAAGGATGAAATAAATTGATGGAATCAAATATTTGAGAACGAAAACAGAACCTATGGGATACAGCCAATGCAGTGCTCAGAGGTCAGCTTATCTCTATAAATGCACACATCCAGAATGAAGAAAGAGCCCAAACCAAAGAATTAACCCTACAGCTTGAGCCAGTAGAAAGAGAGCAACGAAGGAACCCCTCAGGCACTAGAAGAAAACAGATCATAAAGATTTAGAGCACAACAAAATGAGTTAGAGAATAGAAGAGCAATCGAAAAAATTAAGAAAATGGAAAACTGGTTCTTCAAAAAGATCAACAAAATTAGCAAACCATTGTTTAATTTTACAAAACAAAAACAGGAGAGGAAACAAATGCCCAAATAAGAAATAAGATGGGGGATGTCACAACAGACCCAACTGAAGTGTCATGACAGAATGCTACGAAAGACCGTACTCTAACAGATGAAAATTTCTAGATTCGTAGTACCTACCAAAATTATCACAAGGAGAAATAGAACAATTTAATAAACACATCACAAAGGAGATCGAAAAAGTCATAAAAAAAACTACCAACCAAAAAAGTCCTGGTTCAGATGGCTTCACCGGAAAATTCTACCAGACTTTTAAAGAGGAGTTAATTCCAATACTACTGAAGTTATGTTACAGCATAGAAAGGGATGGAATAGTCCTAAATTCATTCTGTGAGGCCAGCATAACCCTGATACCAAGCCAAAGAAAGATCCCACAAAAAAAAGAAAATTGCAGACCAGTATCACTCATGAACCTAGATGCAGAAATCTTCAACAGAATCCTAGCCAATAAAATTCAACAATATATCAGAAACATAACTCATCATGACCAAGTTGGATTCATACCAGGGTTGCCAGGCTGGTTGAACATCAGAAAATAACATCATCAGCCACATAAACAGCATAAAGGATAGGAATCACTTGATTTTTGTCAGTTGATGCAGAAAAGGCATTTGACAAAGTCTAACACCTATTCATGCTAAAAAGTCTCAGCTAGATAGAAATAAGGAGAATCTAAATGGAGTCAACCACCTACATCAACCTGAATGGAGAGAGACTGAAAGAAGTCCTCTTGAGAATGGAAACTAGACAAGGATGCCCACTCTTACCTCTTCCATTAAACATTGTACTATAACTTCTAGCCAGAGCAGTTAGACAAGGCAAAGAAATGAAGGACATCTGTATCAGGCAAAGAAGAAGTAAAAGTCTCCTATTTTCAGATGCTATGACTGTATGTGCAGAGAATCGTAAAAAATCCATAAGTAAACTACTGGAGCTAATAGAAGAGTTTAGCAAATTATCAGGATATAAGGTAAACATAAGTAAATCACTAGGATTCCTTTACACCAACAAAGAGATCATCAAAGAAGAAATCACCAGATCAATACCACTTCTTATAGCCCCTAAGAAGAGAAAATACCTAGGAATAGATCTAACCAGAGAAATAAGAAACCTGTGCAGAGAGAAGGAAAGATCAGTCCCCAAAAAAGGAAATCATGCTCGGTAGAATGGAGGGTCAGCGAAAAAGAATAAGACCCTCTACAAGATGGATCGATACAGTGGCTGCAACAATGGGTTAAGCATAAACATGGCGCAGGACTAGGCATTGTTTCTTTCTGCTGTTCATGGGGTCACTATGTGTCAGAACCAAGTTGATGGCACCTAACAACAAGAACATTCAGAGAGAACTACAAGACCTTACTACAAGAAACCAGAAGAGACTTACATAAATGGAGAAGCCTACCCTGCTCATGGATAGGAAGACTTAACATTGTGAAAATGTCTATTTTACCCAAAGCAGTCTGTATATATGATACAAGCCCAGTACAAATTCCAGGGTCATTTTGTAATCAGATGGAGAAACAAATCAACACCTTTGTTTGGAAAAGGAAGAAACCCCAGATATGTAAAGCACCACTGAAGGTGAGGAACACAATGGGAGGCCTCACACTGCCCAACCTTAGAACCTACTACACTGCCTTAGTAGTCAGAACAGCCTGGTACTGGTACAAAAACAGACATATAGACCAGTGAAATAGAGTGGAGACACCATCCTCTTAAGAATAATTGCTATTTGCCAAAGGCCCTTAGATTGTAAACTGTGAGAAAAACAGTCTCTTCAGCAAATGGTGTTGACAAAATTGGATATCCAACTGCAAGAAAACTGAAACAAGACCCACATCTTACAGCTTACACAAAAACTAACTCAAAGTGGATCAGAGACATAGGTATCAAGCCTATTTATGATAAAGATCATGCAAGATAAAAGCAGAGTAAACAATGAAAGTTCTAGTACACAACTTAGACTTCAGAATCTTACAGACAAAGCTCAGTGAACAGAAGAGAAAATAGGTAAATGGGAGCTACTAAGAATCAAGCACTTTTGCTGATCCAAAAATTTTATCAAAAGAGGTAAAAGACCACCTACAGAATGGGAAAAAAATGGCAATTGTATGTCGGAACGATGTCTGATCACCATAGTCCACAAGGTACTGCAAAATAATAAGAAAAGGTAAATAACCCAATTAAGCAGTGGGCAAAGGAGATAGGCTGACACTGCACTAAAGAGGATATCCAGGCATCCAGAAGACACATTAGGAAATGCTCACTATCACTAGCTATCAGAGAAATCCAAATCAAAACCACAATGAGATACCATCTCACTGCAACAAGGGTGGGCATGATCCAGAAAACACGAAACAACAAATGCTGGAGAGACTGTGGAGAGATTAGAACTCACACTGCTGGTGAGATTGCAAAATGGCACAATCTCTTTGGAAAGCAATTTGGTGCTTCCTTAAAAATTTGGAAATAGATATGCCATTTGACCTAGTAATCCCACTACTTGGAGTACATATTACAGAAACAAAGACTGTCACATGAATGTTTATTGCAGCACAGTCCACAACAGCAGAAAAGATGGAATCAACTTTGATTCCCATCAGCAGATGAATGGATAAACAAACTATGGTGCATATACTTGATGGAACACTATACAGTGATAAAGAACAATGATGACTTTAGGAAGTATCTCATAATCTGATTTCAATTGGAAGACATAATGCTGAATGAAATCAGTCAGTGGCAAAAGGACAAATGTATGAGATCCCTGCTGTAATGACTTAAAAATAAACTTATGTGAAGAAGAAAAGTCTTCGATGGCTACAAGAGTGGGGAGGGAGGGAGAGGGTTTGTCATAGATTAGATAGTTGATAGAAATTTGTTTGGGTGAAAGCAGCGATAGCACACAGTAGAAAGTAGATCAACTTTACTGGATACCACCATAAACTGAAAGTTCTTCTAATCTCAACCCAATATTGCAATGACAGAGTAGCAGGGGCCAGGTCTGGGAATCATGCTCTCGGGGAACATCAAGGCCAGTTGGCGTAACTAGCCTATTCCTAAGAGAGTCTTCTGCACCCCATATTGGTGAGTGGTGCCTTGGATCTTAAAAGCTAGCAAACTATCATCTGAGGTACACTAAATGTTCCCAACTCGTCTGGTACAAATGGTCACTAGGAACAACAAAGACACACAAGAGAAAAAGAACTCAGGAGACAGAGGACCCATGTGAATGGGAGACAGTATCAATATGTGACCAGAAGAACCAGATGGTGACTGGCCACCACCAAAGACAGCTCTTATGGAGCACACAGTGTTCAGTCCCTGTGGCAACACAAGGCAAAGAAGGGGTGCAGTTCAAGAACTCTACTAAAAGACTACAGTTGATGGTCTAACTTTCTGAGTGAACCCCTGGGAGGATAGCCCTGACCAGAAAACGCCCCTGTGGTCAACTCTTTGGACAAAGATTGACTAGTCTCAATTCCATAGTATAACCATTACAGTGTGTGTACTTTATGGTTCCGTGCACTTATAGGTTGCTGTCCTACTGGTCTCTTGGTAGATGGAAGAAAAGAGGGTGGAGAGGAGGAGACAGGAACTTGTTAAGAGGATACTAGAAGTATAGAATGAAAAGCAGGAATGAGCTGTCACCAGGCAAGTAGAGCAGATGTAACTAATTAGGCAGGCATGCAAGATTAATTTGGATTGTATACTTGCATTTTAATTACAATAACAAAAAAAGAAAAAAAATCCTTACCTGATAGTTACAGTGTAAATCCCAGCCACATTACCTTAATCTGTTTACATTTAGTTTTTATGATTCTTTGCTCACCAACTTTATTTTCTGATTCTCTTGCCTTGAAGTCTCTGTTTTAGTATAATTGTAACTTGGTTAGTGTTCACCCTACATTATTTTTGTCTTTCTTGAAGACAATTGCCTTCCTTCAGGGAAAACTTTTCCCTGGAGCTGATGCCCTGAATTTGGACTGTTAGCCTGCTTTACTGTGAGAAAATAGATTTATCTTTGTTAAAGCCATCCACTTGTGTTATTTCTGTTGCAGCAGCACTAGATTACTAAGAATTTGGCACTGTGAGAGTAGGGTGCTGCTCTAACAGAAGCCTAAAATGTGGAAGCAATTTGGAAAGTGAACAGATGGAAGCTTCACCAAGTGAGGAGAACTATTAACACCAGAGAAGGCACAAATGGTGAGAAACAGCAGCAGAGCATCAGCAGCAGTGCTGAGAGACCAGTGCTGCATAGTGCTGGAGATGGCCTACTGAGTGAGGGAACCTGTGCATATGAGGCTTCCAGAAGAGTAGGGTGCTTTCTGGGCATGTAGTGGTGAGGCTACAAAACTTTGAAACACTTGCCCTAGCACAGCAGATGCAAGCTTGAGGCCCAAGGGCCGAGAGGTCAAGAAACTAGGAAGCAGAAGCTGAAGAGACAGAGTCACAAGAAGCCTAGCTACCTCAGTCTCAAAAGATATGACCACAACCTCTGGGATTTCACAGGATGGAGCCATGGCCTCTGATGTTTCTCAGGGAGGAGTTGTCACTCAGATGGCTGAGGAGACTGGTGCATGTGAAGCCTAGGGAGCTGAGTTGTCATCCCATTGGGCCTGGAAGGTGGAGCTGAATCCCAGGATCAGAGGCCTTCATGCAGAATTTAGACTGTGTGGCCAATCTGGCAGGCAGGGCCATTGTATAAAATTGTCTCAGTGAACAGAAGATTATTTTCAAAGCCTTAGGGGTTGATATAATATGTTATGCTGACTTGCTTGATGGTTGTTATGCTATCTTTCCCTCCAGTTTCTTCCATTTTAATAGAAATGTCTAGCTTATGCCTGTTCTGCCATTATACCTTTTGGAAGCAGGTAACTTACATTCTCAATTTCACAGGTAAAGAAGAATTTTTGGATTTTGGCCTTAGAGTGAAGATGTTTGCTATGATGTGATGGGATAAATACATTTTGGATAGTGGAAGAATGTGATTTTGGGGGAGCCAAAGTGTGAAGTGTCATGGACTAAATTATGTCCCCCAAAAAGTGTATTGTCACTGTGGCCTGGCTGTGATTCCCATTATTGTGTGGTGGTCCTCCATTTTGTGGTTCTAATTTTATGTTAAAGATGTTTAGGATAGGACTGTAATACCCTTGCTAAGATTATATCCCTGATACAGTGTAAAGGGAGTTTCCCTAGGGTGTAGCCTGCACCATCTTTTATCTCTCAAGACATAAAGAGAGTGGGAACCTCATACCACCAAGAAAGTAGCACATGGGCCCACCCTTTGGGCCTGGGGTCTCTGCACTTGAGAAACTGTTGACCAGGGAAAGACTGAAGATAAGGACCTTCCTCAAGAGCCAATGGAAAGACTTCTAAAGCTAACTTCCTGAATTTCCACCTTTAGCCTACTTTATTGTGAAGAAATAAATTACTCTTTGTTGAAGCCATCCACTTGTTGTATTTGTGTTATAGCTGCAATAGATGACCAAGACAGATGCTTTGCTTACCAAGTTTATTTTCTCATCTTCTCTTGCCTTGAAATCCATTTTGATATTATTGTCATTTGGTTAAAGTTCACCCTCCATTACTGTAGTCATACATGGGTAATATACTTTTGAATTCTTGCAAGTCCCAAAATATCTAGGATTAGCTAGTTAGTAGTAGTTTAAAAAAGACCCCTTAGTGTTTAAATAACACTGACCCTACAAGATACATGGGCCATGACACACAGTCCTAATTTCATGTTAGGAGCTCTAGTGGTACAGTAAGGAGTCTTGGTGGTACAGTTGTTCAGTTGTTCAGCTACTAACCAGAAGGGTGGTTGTTTAGGTCTACCAACTGCTCCCTGAGAAAAAGATGTAGTAGTCTGTTTCCATAAAAATGTACAGCCTTGGAAACACTATAAGGCAGTTCTGCTCTGTCTTATAGGCTCCCTGTGAGTTGGATTCAACTTGATGGGAATGGGTGAGTTATTGTTCCTCCCCCAACAAAACCATTTGTTAAACAGTGTAATTTTTTATATCTATATATTCAGCTTTTCAGTTAAATAAATTCTAAATTTAGTTAAATAAATTCTGAGTAAATCTTTGTTACATAGATTTAGTTAAATAAATTCTAAATCTTTGTTATATTCTAAGTTTTGAATGTTTATTATCTTTCAAAAGATGAGGTAAAGGCCCTAATACATGACATATATGGCATACAAACCGTAATTAACAATGCACAAGTACCAGAAGAGAAACTAGATATCTGAAAGCTCCTAAAAATTAAGCAGTTATGCTTGTCAAAAGACACCACAATAGAAGAAATAGAACCTGTAGATTTGGAAAAAAAAAAAATTGGCTGTAACGTATCTGACAAGGGTCTAATCGCTCAAATCTATAAAGTACTTCAATACCTCAACAACAGAAAGACAAATTATCCGTTTAAAAAAGGACAAAGGATATGAATAGATGTTTCAGCAAAAAAGGTACTCACATTACTAAGAGACACATGAATAAATGCTTGAGATCATTGGTTGTTTAAGAAATGCAAATCAAAATTGCAATGAGATACCATCTCCAATAATACTGGCACTAAAAGAAAAACTGAAAATGACAGATGCTGCAGAGGCTTCCGGGTGATTGAAACTGTTACACACTGTTGGTGAGAAGGTGTAATGGTACAACCACAGTGGAAAGCTAGAAATAAAAATACCTTAAGATTCAGTAATTCCACTTCTAGGAGTATAACCTGGAAAGCCATCACAGGAATTGACCTACATACCCATGTTCATTGATGCACTATTCTCAATAGCAGAAGGATGTAAACAACCTAAGTGCCCATCAACAGATAAATGAACAAACAATTTAGGATAAATATACATAATGGAATGCTGTGACAGTGAAGAATAATTTTAAATCCTTGAAATTTATTACAGTGTGCTTATTCTGAAAGATACTGTGCTAAGTGAAATAAGTCAATCACAGTTGTGAAACAGCTGTTACAAGAACTCGAGAAAAGGTTTACAAAGAAAAAGCATTCTTTGATGGTTAAGATGAGAAAGGGTAGTTAGTAGGGTAGATGTCGATTTTATAGACAGACCTAATAAAACAAACAATAGCACTTTAGAAGTGTACTTCTTAGTTCATACAGACCTATGAGACCAAAACAGGTAACCCCTGCCCAAAAGCAAAATGAGACTGCAAGAAGAACAGGAAGTAGACAAATGGACACAAGAAACCCTGGGTAGAAGTGCTGTCACATTGTGGGGCTTGGAACCAGTGTCACCAAGTAATATGTCTATAAATTTCTGAGTGAGAGACTAACGAGATACAAACTTTAACCTAAAGCAGAATAAAAAAATTTTTTTAAAGATGGGATATCTTGAACCTTGTTATTAGATGTTAATTTAAGATACAAATTTTTAGTGGACTAATTGAAGCCATCATAAATACTATGTACCCTTGTATAACCCATAGATTGTATTTTAAAGTGCAGAATAAGCATCATCCCCAGATGGTTTTTAATGCAACAGATTTCTTAGATACTTGCATTCTTACAAGCACGTGTACATTTGTTTGCAGTAGTAGAAATAAGATTAGTCTTATTCAGTTGACGTAGAGATCCTACTTAGCAGATCAGTCTTGTTACAAGTGGAAACATCTAGTAGGGGATCAGAATAGCTTACAGAGTTGAGCTTTTGAATTTCCGAGTCCTGGTGGCGCTGTGATTAAGCACTTGACCATTAACTGAAAGGTCAGTAGTTTGAACCTCCCAACCATTCTCAAGGAGAATCTTGTGGCAGTCACCTTTCATAAAGGAGCTCTACTCTGCCCTGTAGGATCACTGGTCAACAGCAGTAGGTTGAGGAGGACTATCCTTTAATGATAGACAGGGTTAGTGACTGAATTTCATGTAGATTTGAAGATGTGTATAATTCCTTCCAAATCTAACTCTGCTTTCATCTTATCTGCCAACAGGTACAACTGTTACTGCTCTAAGATTATTTAAGAACCTCCCTGTAAGAAAGCAGTTTTACTCAACTACTAAAAAATGTAAAGATGAAATTAAAAAGGTCCAAGATCTCCTCATAAGCTATGGTATTCTTAAACCTGATTTAAGGATTATTTTTATACATAATAAGGTAAGCATTGTTGTAATTCTTTTTTTTTTAATTTTATGTGACTGAAAGTTTGCAATCCAAAGCAGTTAGGTTTACAGAACCTCTCATGCACACCTCTGTGCAACTCTAGCTGCTTTGCCAGCCCTGTGATGGCATGCTCCTCTTTTCTACCCCACTTTTCCCGTATTCATTCAGCTAACCAGTGTGCCTGCAGTGACTGTTGGTTTCCATGTATCTGTTTTGTGTGACAGCCCTTATTTCTATAGGATATATTCTAAGAAGTGGGATTGGTGGATCATGTGATATTTCTTTTTCTAGCTATTTAAGAAATTGACAAATCATTTTCCAGAGTGGTTATAACATTTTAAATTTCCACCAGCACTGTAGGAGGGTTCCACTCTCTCCACAGCCTCTGCAATATTTGTTGTTTTGTATTTTTTGGATTAATTGCAGCCTTGTTGGGGTGACATATTAGATCTCACTGTAGTTTTGATGTAGATTCTGGAACAGCTAATGATCATGTGGATTTCCTTATATGTCTGTTAGCTGCTTGGGTGTCTTCTTTGCTAAAATTTGGGAGTATTCCCTTCTTTTCTGTGCTATGAAATACCTTTAGTAATAGTGGTGATAACTCTGCTCTAAGAGGTTTGGTAGAATTCTCCAGTGAAGCCATCTGTACCAGGACTTTTTTTGCTTGGGAGTTTTTAAATTACTTTTTCGATCCCTTTTTTTATGATAGGTTTATTAACTTCTTCTTCTGATTGTGTTAGTTTTGATGGGTAGTGTGTTTCTAGAAAACTGTTCGTTTCCCCTAGGTTTTCAAATTTATTTGAGTATAATTTTTCTTAGTATTCTTTTATAATTTTTTTTTTTTAACTTTAGTTGGGTCTGATGTGATATCACCTATCTCGTTTCTCATTATAGTTATTTGCTTGCTTGCCTGTTTGTGTTTTGTCAGTTTGCCCAGTAGTTTATTGATTTTGTTGATCTTTTCAGAATACCAACTCTTGGTCTTGTTAACTCTTTCAGTTGTTTTTCTAGTCTCTAATTCATTTAATTCTGCCTTAATTTTTATTATCTGTTTTCTGTTTGTTGTTGAGGGGTTCTTTTGTTGCTTTATTTTTACTTGTTCAAGTTGTATGGTGGTTTGATTTGATCCTTTTTGTCATTTTGGATATGTACGTTTATTGAGATAAATTGACCTCTGAGTACTCCTTTTGCTGTGTCACATAGGTTCTGTTAGGATGTGTTTCCATTCTCATTTGATTTTATGAATTTGTTTATTGTGTTTTTTATTTGTTCTATAACCCAGTAGTTTTTGATCAAGGTGTTGTTTAATTTCTGAGTGTTTAATTTTTCTGATACTGATTTTAAGTTCTATGGTTTTATGGTCTGAGATGTTTCTCAATATTTCAGTATATCAGATTTTGCTAAGCTTGCTTTATGGCCTAATACATAGCCTGTTCTGGAATAGTGTTCCAACGTATACTTGTGTTTGGATGAGTGGAGTGTTCTGAATATGTCTGTGAGGTCAAGTTGATTGATTGTGGCATTCAAGTCTTCCTTGTATTTATTGAACTTCTTTCTGGATGGTTCTGTCCATTGTCAAAAGTGTTGTATTGAAGTCTCCTACTATTACTATGGAGCCATCTGTCTCACTTTTCAATGATGTCACAGTTCATTTGATCTACTTAGCAGCTCTGTCATTGGGTGCGTAAATATTTAATATGGTTATGTCCTCCTTGTATGAGGGCCCTTTAAGCAATATGTAGTGACTTTCCTTGTCCACTGTGGTAGATTTTACTTTGAAGTCTATTTGAATCTGAAATTAATATTGCCACTCCTACTCTTTTGGGGATGCTGTTAGCTTAATATATATTTTGCTGTCCTTTAAGTTTCAGTTTCTTTGTATCTGTAAGCCTAGATGTGTCTCCTGTAAGCAGCATATAGACAGATAGTGGGTTTTTTTGTTTAACCATTCTGCTTCTCTGTCTTTGTATTGGTGCATTTAATACATTTATATTCAATGTAGTATTGATATGTATGAATTTAGTGCTGTCGTTTTGATGCCTTTTTTGGTGAGTTGTTGAGAGATTTGTTGTTCCCCTTAATGTTCTGTGCTGAGTTTTCCATTGTGGATTTTCTTTTCATCATTTTCATTACTGGTTTCATATCAGTGGAGACTTCATGATTTTGTTTCTTGTTTGGATATGTAGGATTATTAATTTTATTTGTGGTTATCTTAGTGTTTACCCCTGTATTGTTGTTGTACTTCTATTAAGTTTTTTTGTTTTCTGTATGGTACAGTGAAGAGTCAGTATACTTTATCTAAATCAGTTAGGTAAATAAGGTACCTTTTTTCAGAAATTTATATTCATTTGGTTTTATCTTTATTGCATAAATAACATTTTTAATTTGTTATCTAAAGCATATATAGATCGGATTCAGCCTTTTGTTTTTTATTTTTTAAGATCAATGATTCTCGCAGCAGACTCACCCATCCTGGAAATGTCTGAGTGCTTTCTTTTGGCAAGTACTATGACAGATTTTGAGAATAAGAGATCAGTAAGATTTGTTCTCTTCTTCAAAGGACTTCATGATTTTGTGACATTTCTTTAATCATCTCTTCTAAACTGTTTCTTCTTTGAGTTTTTTGTTCCTTTTTTTATTATGATTAAGTGAAAGTATACAATTCAAGTCATTTTAGCATACTCAGCCTCTCTACAATTCTGTCTACTCTCTCTACCCTGTGACAGCACACTCCATCTTTTCACTCTTTACTACTAGTATCCTCCCTGCGAAACCTGTCCCCTTCTCTCCACTCTCTCCTCTCCACTCTAGAGAGAAGCCAGTAGGACAGCCTTACATAAATATGTAAAATCATAAAGTACACACACCACATGTTCACTCTGT
This sequence comes from Heterohyrax brucei, assembly GCA_028571685.1. Lineage (NCBI taxonomy): Eukaryota > Metazoa > Chordata > Mammalia > Hyracoidea > Procaviidae > Heterohyrax > Heterohyrax brucei. The sequence continues at coordinate 97,796,072 of CM053146.1, forward strand.
GTCCAAGAGTCTAGTCCATTCTTACTCTAAAGTGCTGACCTCAGTACTGGTTTCAGGGCTGGGACAGCAGCAAGGCTACAAACCATGTTCCCAGGGGATCCTCCAGGTTGTTGGACCATCATTTCAGGTCTTTTTGTAGAATTTTTTTATCTGCACACCTCTTTTTCTTGTGTTACGTCTGGGGCTTTACATTGTGTCGCCTATCAAAGCTATCTTTCTTGATGGCTGGGCACCATCTGGTTCTTCTGGTCTGATGCTGCTGTAGTCTCAATCATGTGGTTCTTCCTGTCTCCTGGGCTCATTTTCCCCTGTGTCTTTGATGTTCTCCATCATCATGTTCCAGGTGGATTGGGACTAATTGATATTCCTAAGATGGCAGCTTGTTGGCTTCTAAGACGCCAGGTGCTACTTACCAATGTGGTGTGTAGGAGACACTTAGCAAAAGACTAGTTATACCAATTGATCTCGCTGTCCCCTGAAAACACGGTTCCTGGACCCCCGTCACTGTTACTCTGTCCTTTGAAATGTTGGGTTGAATTAGGAAAACCTTTTAGTTTAGTCCATTTATGCTGACCAACCCTTTCCCTCTCTTCCCACCTTGTTAAGTCCATATAATAGTGTTCTCATACAGTACTTGTCCTTTTGCAGCTGACTAATTTCAGTCAGCATAATGTCTTCCAATTGAAGCCAAGTTATGAGATATTTCCTAAAATCATCATTGTTCTTTATCATTGTAGTGTTCCATTATGTATATATACCATAGTTTGTTTATCCATTTGTCTGCTGATGGGCATCCAGTTTGATTCCAGCTTTTTGCTTTTGTGGACTGTGCTGCAATAAATGTTTGTGTGTATGTATTTGTTCATGTGACAGCCCTTATTTCTGTAGGATATATTCCAAGCAGTGCAATTGCTGGTTCATATGATATTTCTATTTCTAGCTTTTAAAGAAAGCACCGAATTGCTTTCCAAAGAGGCTGTACCATCAGTGCAGGAGAGTTCCAGTCTCTCTACAGCCTTCTCAGCATTTGTAGTTTTGTGTTTTCTGGATTATTGCCAAGCTAATTGGGGTGAGATGGTATTTTATTGTCGTTTTGATTGATTTTATCTAATAGCTACTGATTGTGATGTGTTTTTTCATGTATTTTTGGCTGCCTGAATGTCTTCTTTGGTGAGGTGTCTATCCATGTCCTTTGTCCATTGATTAATAGGGTTATTTGTCTTTTTCTTGTTGATATTTTGCAGAACCTTGTAGGTTATGGAAGTCAGACATCAGTCTGATACATAGTTGCCAAATATTTTTCCCATTCTGTAGGCAGTTGTTTTAACTCTCTTTATAAAGTTTTTGGATGAGCGTGTTTGATTTTTTAATAGTGCTCATTTATTTCTCTTGTCTTCTGTTGTTTGTAAGATTTTGTAGTCTGTCTATACAGTGTATTAGAACTTCCATCGTTGTCCCTATTTTTTCTTCCATAATCTTTATTGCATAAGGTAAGGACGGTAACAGCATCAGGCAAGGAGGATAGCAACATCAGGTAAGGATGGTAACAGCATCAGGTAAGGAGGATAGCAACATCAGGTAAGGAGGGTAACAGCATCAGGTAAGGAGGGTAACAGCATCAGGTAAGGAGGGTAACAGCGTCAGGTAAGGAGGGTAACAGCGTCAGGTAAGGAGGGTAACAGCGTCAGGTAAGGAGGGTAACAGTATGCGGTAAGGAGAATAACAGCATCAGGTGAGGAGGGTAACAATGGACCGAGCAGCCCCCACTTTTCTGTCAGTGGAGGCTTGCTTGTTGCTGTGATGCTGGAAGTGATGCCACTGGTATACAGGTACCAGCAGGGTCACCCATGGTAGACAAGTTTCAGCTGAGCTACCAGACTAAGACAGACTAGGAAGAAGGACTGAGAAGTCTACTTCTGAAAAGAATTAGCCAGAGAAAACCTTATGAGTAGCAGCTGGACATTGTGAGGTATGGTGCCAGAAAGTGAGCCCCCAGATTGAAAGGCACTCAGAAGACAATGGGGAAAGAACTGCCTCCTTAAAGTAGAGTTGAATTTAATGACATGAATGGAATAAGGCCTTTAGGATCTTCATTCACTGATGTGGCACGACTCAAAATGAGAAGAAACAGCTGCAAACATCCATTAATAATCGAGAAGTGGAATGTATGAAGTATGAATCTAGGAAAATTGGAAATCGTCGGAAATGAAATGGAATGCATAAACATCAGTATCCTAGTGTTTTAGTCATCTAGTGCTGCTGTAACAGAAATACCACAAATTGGGTGGCTTTAATAAAAGAATATTCTTACACAGTCCTGTAGGCTACAAGTCCAAATTCAGGATGTCCACTCTAGGAGAAGGCTTTTCCCCTTGTCGATTCTAGATGATGGTCCAGTGTTCCATCAGTCTTTGTTCAGGGGGCACCTTGGCACAGTAACCTCAGGTCTGAAGGGCATGGTCTGCTACCAGTGCTGCTTTCTTGATGGTGTGAGGTTCCTGAATCTCTCTGCCAGATTTTTCCCTTTAGAGCTCAAGAGACTGCCTTGAGGCACAAAACAAACTTACACATTGAGTCTTGCTCTACCAGTGCAACTGCTGCCCATCTACCCTTACTAACATCATAGAGGCAGAAATTCCAACATGGAGGAACATCACATAATATCAGGCACAGCCAAATTGTTACAGATACTTTAGGAAACACATTCAATTCATGATGCCTAGGCGTTAGTGAGCTGAAGTGGACAAGTTTGGGCTGTTTTGAATCCAATAGTCATGGTGTGTTAGGCTGGAAATGAAAACTTGAAGAGGAACGGTGTTGCATTCATCAGCAAAAAGAACATTTTAAGATCTGTCCTGAAATACAGTGCTGTCAGTGATAGGATTATATCCATATGCCTACAAGGAAGGCTAGTTAGCATGACTATTATTCAAATTCACACAGCAACCACTGTGGCCAAAGATGAGGAGATTGAAGATTTCTACTAGCTTCTGCAGTCAGAAATTGATCAAACATGCAGTCAGGATGTATTGATAATTATGGATGACTGGAATGCAGAAGTTGGAAACAAAGAAGGATCAGCAGTTGGAAAATACAGCCTTAGTGATAGAAATGATGCTAGAGACCACTTTATTATAGAATTTTGCAAGACTAATGACTTCTTCATTACAAATACCTTTTTTAACCAATACAAACAGCGACTGTACACATGGACTTCGCCAGATGGAATACACAGGAACCAAATTGACTGTCTTAGTGGAAAAAGATGATGCAAAAGCTCCATATAAGCAGCCAGAACAAGACCAGGTGCTGACTGTGGCACAGAACATCAATTGTGCATATACAAATTCAAATTGAAACTGAAGAAAATTAGAATAAGTCCATGAGACCCAAAGTATGGCCTTGAGTTTATCCCTCCTGAGTTTAAAGACCATCTCAAGAACAGATTTGATGTATTTACCACTAATGACTGTAGACCAGACAAATTGCAGAATGACAGCAGACACACTGTCTGTGAAGAGAGCAGGAGGTCGTTAAAAAGACAGGAAAGAAAGAAAAGACCAAATTAGATGTCAGACTGTGAAACTTGCTCTAGAACATCCATCAGTTAAAGTAAAAGGAAGGGATGGTGAAGTAAAAAAACTGAACAGGAGATTTCAAAAGGCAGCTTGAGAAGACAAGAGAAAGTATTATAATGACATGCAAAGAGCTGGAAGTGGAAAACCAGAAGGGAAGAACACATTCTTCATTCCTCAATCTGAAAGAACTGAAGAAAAAAGCACACCTCGAGTTGCAGTAGTGAAGGGTTCTACAGGGAAACTATTAAACAACTCAGGGAGCATCAAAAGGAGATGGAAGGAATACACGGAATCATTCTAACAGAAAGAACTAGTCTGTGTTCAGCCATTTGAAGAGGTAGCGTATGATCAGAAACCAGTGATACTGAAGAAGAAATGAAAGCTGCATTGAAGACACTGGCAAAAAACAAGTCTGCAGGAATTGATAGAGTATCAGTTGAGGTATTTCAACAAGCAGATGCAGCACTGGAAGTGCTCACTTGTCTATGCCAAGAAATTTGGAGGACAGCCACCTGGTCAACTGACTGGAAGAGATCCATATTTATGCCCATTCCAAAGAAAGGTGATCCAACAGAATGTGGAAATTACCAAATAGTAACAATATCACACGCAAGTAAGATTTTGCTCAAGATCATTCAGAAGTAACTGCAACATTATATTGACAAGGAACTATGAGAAATTCAAGCTGGATTCAAAAGAGGACATGGAACTAGGGACACCACTGCCAATGTCAGATGGATCTTGGCTGAAGGTAGAGAATACCAGAAAGATGTTTACATGTGTTTCATTGACTATGCAAAGACATTTGACTGTGTGGATTGTAATAAATTATGGCTAACATTGCAGAGAATGGGAATTCCGGAACACCTAATTGTGTTCTTAAAGGAATCTGTATGTGGGTCAAGAGGCAGTTGTGTGAACTGAACAAGGGGACACTGCGTGGTTTAAAGTCAGGAAAGGTGTGTGTCGGAGTTGTATCCTTTCACCATACCTTTTCAATCTGTATGTCAGGCAAATAATCCTGGAGGCTCGATTCTACAAAGAAGAACAAGGCATCAGGATTAGAGGACAACTTGTTAACAACCTATGTTATGCCGACACCACCACCTTTGCAGACACCACCACCTTACTTGCTGGAAGTGAAGAAGATTTGAAACACTTGCCGATGAAGATCAAGACCACAGCCTTCAGTGTGGATTGTACCTCAATATCAAGAAAACAAAAATTCTTACAACTGGACTGGTAAGCAGTATCATCATAAATGGAGAAAGGATTGAGGTTGCCACAGTGTTCGTTTTATGCAAGGCTGGTTCAACACCAGTGATGTGATACAATTAATGTGATCAATGACTTAAAAAAATAAAAAAATTACTTGATTTTGTCAATTGATGTAGAAAAGGCATTTGACAAAGTCCATTCATGCTAAGAACTCTGAGCAAAATAGGAATGGAAGGGAAATTCCTCAACCCAGTAAGGGTCACCTATGCAAAACTAACCACTTACATCATCCTGACTGGAGAAAGACTAAAAGAATTCTCCTTGAGAATGGGAACTAGACAAGGATGCCCACTCACCACTTCCGTTCAACATTGTACTAGAAGTTCTAGCCAGATCAATGAGACAAGAAAAAGAAATAAAGGGTATCCACATCAGCAAAGAAGTGTCTCCCTATTTGCATATAATGTGATTGTATATGCAGAGAATCCTAAAAACTCCATAAGTAAACTACTGAAGTTCAGCAAATTATCAGGATATAAGATAAACATAAGTAAATCAGTAGGATTCCTTTATACCAACAAAGAGATCATCAAAGAAGAAATCACCACATCAATACCATTTACTATAGCCCCCAAGAAGAGAAAATACCTAGGAATAATTTTAACTAGAGAAATAAGAGACGTATATAAAGAGAACTGTAAGACCTTACTGTAAGAAACCAAGACAGACTTACATAAATACATGGGAAGACTGCTTTACCCAAAGCAGTCTACATATGCAATGCAATCCTAATACAAATTCCAGTGTCCTTTTTTAATGGAATGGAGAAATAAGTCATGAACTTTGTTATGAAAGGGAAGAAATTCCAGATAAAGCAAAGCACTCTTGATGAAGAAGAACACAGTAAGGGTGCCTCACACTTCGGACCTTAGATCCCATTACACTGCCACAATAGTTAAAACAGCCTGGTACTGGTACAGAAACAGACATATATACCAATGGAGCAGAGTTAAAACTCTAGAGATACCACCATCCTCTTAGGAAGAGTTGATATTCAACAAAGGCCCTAAGATTGTAAGCTGGGTTAAAAACAGTATCTTTAACAAATGGTGTTGGCGAAATTGGATGTCCATCTGCAAAAAATTGAAACAAGACCCATATCACACAGCTTACACAAAAGGTTACTCAAATGGGATCAAAGATCTAAATATCATATCTAAAACAATAAAAATCATACAAGAAAAAATAGGATCAGCAATAGAACCTTTAATATTCAGCATAGACAGACTTCAAAATCTGACAAACAAAGCACTATCAACAGAAAATAGATAAATGGAAACTACTAAGAATGAAACATTTCTGCTCATCCAAAGACTTTATCAAAAGAATTAAAAGACCACCCACAGAATGGGGAAAAAATATTTGACAGCTACATGTCACACTGACATCTTATCTCTGTAACCTGTAGGGTACTGCAAAATATCAACAAGAAAAAGGTAAATAACCCAGTTAAGCGATAGGCAAAGGAGATAGACAGACACTTCACCGAAAAGGACATCCAGGCAGCCAAAAGTTACATGAGGAAATGCTCATGATCATTAGCTATTAAAGGAATCCAAATAAAAACTACAGCGAGATACCATCCTACCCAGTAAGGTTTGCCATGACCCGAAAAATACAAAACAACAAAGCTGGAGAGGCTGTGGAGAGATTGGAACTTTTCTACACTGCTGGTGAGATTGCATAATGGTTTACCCTCTATTATTGGCTTGGCTTTCGGGCTCTATGGAAAGCGATTTGGCATTTCCTTAAAAAGTTGGAAATAGATATACTACTTGATCCATTAATCCCACTGCTTGGAATATATCCTGCAGAATCAAAGGGAGTCACATGAACAGATACACATGCATGAATGTTTATTGTAGCACAGTCCACAATAGCAAAAAGATGGAATCAACCCAAATGGCCAGCAACAGATGAGTGGATAAACAAAGTATGATACATAGACTAAATGCAACACTATGCAGTGATAAACAGTAACAGTGATTTTAGGAAGCATCTCATACCTTGGTTTAACTGGAAGACATTGTGGTGAGTGAAGTCAGTCGGTGGGACAAGGACAAATATTGTGTGATATCCCTACTATAACAACTTAAAAAAAGACCTATGTACAAAAGGAATGACTGTGCCAGTTGCGAGGCTCGGGAGGGAGAAAGAGGACTGGTCATTGATAAAGGCAACTGATAGAAATTTGGTTGGGTGAAAGCAGTGACAGCACACATGGACTTCAGCATAAATTGAAAACTCTTGTAATTGTAACCCAAAATTGCAAGGATAGAGTAGCAGGGGCTAGAGTCTTGGGACCATGCTCTCAGTGGACATCAAGGCCAGTTGGCATAACTAGCCTATTGCTAAGAGAGTCTTCTGTATCCCATGTTGGTGTTAAAATCTAGCAAACTTGCCACCTGAGGTACACCAAATGGTCCCAATTCATCTGGAACAGATGATCACCAAGAACAAACAGACACAAGGACAAAGGAGTCCAGGAGACCCAAAGACCCATGTGAATGGGTGACTGTATCAAAATGTGACCATAAGAACCAGATGATGCCTAGCCACCATCAAAGACAACTGTGATGGGGCATACTATGTTGAGTCCTAGTGGCAATACGAGTTAAAGAGGGGTACACCTCAAGAACTCGACTGAAAGATCACAGTTGATGTTCCGGAGGCTTGGAGGTTCCTCTGGGAGTATGGTCCCTGGACCTGCTACTGTCCCTGACCAGAAAATATTATTGAGGTCAGCTCTTCAGATATGAATGGACTGGACTTAGTGCTGCAGTGTGACCATATGGTGTGTGTACTTTATGGTTCTTTGCTTCTATAGGATGCTGTCCTACTGTTCTCTTTCTAGAAGGAAGGAGAGCGGGTGGATAGAAGAGGACAAGAGATTATTAGGAGGATTTGACATAGGTAGAATGAAAAGAAGGAGCATGCTGTCAGCAGGCAAGGAGAGCAGAAGGAGCTGCAGATAGGTGGGCATGCAAATTTCATTTGGATTGCATACTTTCACTTAATCACAATTAAAAAAAAAAAAAAAAGGATTTCCTTTTACTTGGGTCCACAGTCAATGCCCATGGAAGCAGAGTGAAATCAAAAGACACATTGCATTGGGAAAATCTACTGCCAAGGACCTCTTTCAAATTTTGAAAAGTAAATATGTCACCTTGAAGACTAAGGTGGCTGACCCAAACCATGGTATTTTCAGTCACATCATATGCATGCGAAAGCTGGACAATGAGCAGAGAAGACAGAAGAGTTGATGTCTTTGAATTGTAGTGTTGTAGAAGACGGTTGAATGTACCTCGGACCACCAAAAGAACAAACAGATCTGTTCTGGAAGAAGTACGACCAGATTGCTCCTTGGAAGAAAGATGGCAAGACTGCATGTTACATACTTTGGACATCTTAGAAGGTGTCAGTCCTTGGAGAAAGACATCATGCTTGGTAGAATGGAGGATCAAAGAAGAAAGACCTTTGAGGAGATGAATTGACACAGTGGCGGCAAGCATAAAAGTGATTGTGGACGTGGTGTAAGACCAGGCCGTGTTGCGTTCTGTTGTTCACAGGGTCCCCATGAGTTGGAATTGACTTGACAGCACCTACTAACAACAGCAACAACAATCTTTATCATTTTAGGTGTGGTATTTAGGTCTTTGATCCATTTTGAGTTAGTTTTGTGTATGATGTGAGATACGGGTCTTCTTTCAGTTCTTTTCAGGTGGAAATCCAATTTTGCCAACACCATTTGTTAGAAACTCTTTTTTACCCGAGTTTACAACCTTTGGGTCTTTATAAAATATCAGCTCTTCAGAGGAGGGTGGTGATATTTCTGGATTCTCTGTTTTGTTCCATTTGTCTGTATCGTCTGTTTTTGTACCAGTGCCAGGCTGTTTTTACTAGTATGGCAGTGTCATAGTTTCTAATGTCAAGTAGTATGAGACCTCCCTCTGCCTTCTTCTTTAGTAGTGTCTTACTTATCTGGGTTTTTTTCCCTTTCCAAAGTTTGTGACTTTTTTTTCCCACCTCATTAAAAAATGATTGAATTTGTATTGGAAATGCATTGTATATGTAGATCTTTGGGTAGAATAGACAGTTTCACAATGTTACTTATTATTGGCATTGACGAATTTCCCTTCTGTTTTTTTTATTTTTATTTTTATTTAACATAACTGAGTGAAAATGTACATTCACGTATAAATTTACATGCCCACGTATATGCAGCTTCCACTGCTCTCCTTGTCCGGTGACTGCACAATATTCCTCTCTGCTCCATACATGTCTTATCCTCCCAACAGCCTCCTTTCCCCTCCTCTCCATCCACTCCTCTTTCTCCAGCCAGAGGTCAGCAAGAGGATATCCTATAGATGTATAGAACCCTAAAGTGCTTCCAATATATGGTCACTCTGCATTGCCAAATCCAATCCATTCCTGTCGGAAGAGTGGACCTTTGTTATAATTTATGGGAAAGAGCAGCATCAGGGCCGGGGGCCATGCTCTCAGAGGAACCCCAAAACCACTGCACCATCAACTGAGGTCTCTTAGTAGAGATCTAATGATGCACCCCTTTTTGTTCTTGTGTTGCCAGTGAGACTCTTCTCTGTGAGCTCCATCATAGCTATCACTGGTGGTGGCCGGGCACCATCCGGTTCTTCCGGTCCCAAGTCGATGTAGGCACCCACTCTTGTGGGTCTCTCTGTCTTCTCGGTTGTCTTTACCGCATGTCATTTTGGTCCTCCGTGAGCATCCGTTCCTGCTGAGTTGGGACCATTTGCTGTGTCCTCGGATGGCAGCTTGGCAGCTTTTAAGACCCCAGACGCCACTCACCAATGTGGGGTGCAGAGAGCTCTCTTAGTAAAACGCTAGTTGTGCCAATTGGCCTGGAATTAGCCTAAGAGCATGGTCCCCCGCCCCCTGCCCGAGCTACTCTATCGTTGCAGTATTGAGTTAAGATGGAAGGAGTACTCAAGTTATGCTGAAGTCCACTTAATGTTGTTCTTATTTCTGATGTGTGCTATCACCGCTTTCTCCCAACTAGATTTCTAATAACTATCTAAACTAAACCCTCCTCTGATAACCCTCCCTCCCTCCCCTCCTTTGCAGCTGTCAAAGAGTCTTTTCTTCTATACACAAGTCTGTTTTTGAGATCTTATCGTAGAGGTCTCATACATTATTTGTCCCTTTGTCGCTGACTACTTTCACTCAACATAATGTCTTCCAGTTGAAACCAGGTTAGGAGATGTTTCCTGGAATCACCGTTATTCTGTATCATTGTGTAGTGCTCCATTGAGTATATGTACCATAGTTTACCTATCCATTCTTCTATTGTTGGGCATCTAGGTTGATTCCATCTTTTTGCTGTCTTGGACTATGCTGCGATAAACATTCTGGTGCATGTGTCTGTTGGTGTGAAAGGCCTTGATTCTGTAGGATATATTCCAAGTAGTGGAATTACTGGGTCAAATGGTATATCGATATCCATTTTTTTAAGGAAGCGCCACATTGCCTTCCAAAGAGGCTGGACCATTTTGCAACCCTACCAACAGTGTAGGAGGGTTCCACTTTCTCCACAGCCTCTCCAGCATTTGTTGTTTTGTGTTTTCTGGATCATGGCCAATCTTGTTGGGGTGAGATGGTATCTTGTTGTTGTCTTGATTTGAATTTCTTTAATAACTAAAGATCATGAACATGTCCACGTGTGTTTTTTGGCTGCCTGGATCTCCTATTTAGTGAAATGTCTGTCCATCTCCTTTGCCCATCACTTAATTGGATGGTTTATCTTCTTCTTATTGATATTTTGTAGTATTTTATAGATTATAGGCATCGGTCTGACATAGAGTTGCCAAATATTTCTTCCCATTCTGTGGATGTTCTTTTAATTCTATTAATAAAGTCTTTGGATGAGCAAAAGTGTTTGATTCTTAATAGTTCCCATTTATCTATTTTCTGTTGATTGAGGTTTCTTTGACAGATTTTGGAGTCTGTCCTCATTGTGTATTAAAACTTCCATTGTTGTTCCTACCTTTTCTTGGATGAGCTTTATCATTTTAGATTTGATATTTAAGTCTTTTATACAGTTGGAGTTGGTTTTTGTATAAGGTGTAAGATACAGATCTTGATTCAGTTTATTACAGATGGATAACCAATTTTGCCAGCACCATTTGTTGAAGATACTGTTTTTACCCCAGTTTAATGTCTTAGGGCATTTGTCAAATATCAACTGTTCATAGGCAGATGGTGTCATCTCTGGGGTCTCAATTCTGTTCCATTGATCCATCTGTCTGTTCTTGTACCAGTACCAGGCTGTGTTGACCACTGTGGCAGTGTAGTATGTTCTAAAGTTGGGTAATGAGAGGCCTCCCAGTGTGTTCTTCTTCTTTAGTAGTACCTTACTTGTCCAGGGCTTCTTCCCTTTCCGAACAAAATTGGTGATTTGTTTCTCCATCTCATTAAAAAATGATGCTGGAACTTGTATTGGGATTGCATTATATAAATAAATTGCTTTGGGTAAAATAGACATTTTCACCATCTTAAATCTTCCTATCCATGAGGAGGGTAGGTTTTTCCATTTATCTAAGTCTCTCTTAGTTCCTTGTAGTAAGGGCTTGTAGTTCTCTTTGTAAAGGTCTGTTGTTTCTCTGGTTAGATTAATTCCTAGGTACTTTATCTTCTTAGGGGCTATCGTAAATGGTATTGATTTGATAATTTCCTCCTTAACAGTCTCTTTGTTGGTATAAAGGAATCCTGCTGATTTACTTATGTTTATCTTGTATCCTGAGACTTTGCTGAACTCTTCTATCAGTTTGAGCAGCTTACCTATAGATTCCTTGGGGTTCTCTGCATATATAATCATATCATCTGCGAACAGGGAGATTTTAACTTCCTCTTTGCCGATGCAGATGCCCTTTATTTCTTCGTCTTGTCCAATTGCTGTGGCTAGAACTTCTAGCACAATGTTGAATAGGAGAGGTGAGAGTGGGCATCCTTGTCTAGTTCCTGATCTCAAGGGAAAGTCTTTCAGTCTCTCTCCATTCATGATGATGTGGGCAATTGGCTTTGTATAAATGGCCCTTATTGTGTTGAGGAATTTGCCGTCTATGCCCATTTTGCTAAGAGTTTCTAGCATGAATGTGTATTCACTTTATCAAATGCCTTTTCTGCATAAATGGACAAAATCAGGTGATCCTTGTCTTTTGTGTTATTTATGTGGTTAATCACATTAATTGTTTTCCTGATGTTGAACCAGCCTTGCATCCCTGATGTGAATCCCACTTGGTCATGATGGGTTAATTTCTTGATATGTTGTTGTATTCTGTTGGAAAGAATTTTGTTGACGATTTTTGCATCTAGGTTCATGAGTGATATCGGTCTCTAGTTCTCTGTCTTTGTTGGATCTTTCCCTGGCTTAGGTATCAGGGTTATGCTGGCTTCATAGAATGAGTTTGGTAGTACTCCATTCCTTTCTATACTGTTAAATAGTCTCAGTAGTATTGGGGATAACTCTTCTCTAAGCGCTTCATAGAATTCTGCCGTGAAGCCATCTGGGCCCGGACTTTTTTTGGTTGGCAGTGTTTTGATGACGTTTTCACTCTCTTCCTTTCTGATGGGTTTATTAAGTTGTTCTGCTTCACGTTGTGATAATTTGGGTAGGTGGTATGAGTCAAGGAATTGGTCCATTTCCCCTAGGTTTTCAAATTTGTTAGAGTAGAGTCTTTCGTAATATTCTGTTATGATATTTTTGATTTCTGTTGCATCTGTGGTGATAACTCCCCTGTCATTTCTAATTTGGGTTATTTGTTTCCTTTCCTGCTTTTCTTTAGTAAGTTTAGCCAGTGGTTTATCAATTTTGTTGGTCTTTTCAATTTTTTCAATTGTTTTACTATTCTCTAATTCATTTAGCTCTGCTCTGATCTTTATCATCTCATTTCTTCTGGTGCCCAAGGGGTTCCTCTGTTGCTCCTTTCTACTTGTTCAAGCTGTAGAGTTAGATCCTTGATTTGGTTTCTTCCTTCCTTCCAGATGTGTGCATTTATGGAGATAAACAGACCTCTGAGCACTGCTTTGGCTATATCCCATAGGTTCTGGTGGGAAGTTTTTTCGTTCTCATTGGAATCCATGAATTTCTTTAATTCATCCTTGATTTCCTCTATTACCCATGTTTTTTTGAGCAACGTGTTGTTCAGTTTCCAAGAGTTCCACTTTCTATGTTTTTTCTGCTTTGATGGCTTTATGATCTGAGAAGATGCTTTGCAGTAATTCAGTGGTATAGATTTTGTTGAGAATTGCATTGTGGCCTATCATGTGGTCAATTCTGGAGAATGTTTCATGTGCACTGGAGAAGAAGGTGTAGTTGTCTGCTGATGAGTGGAAAGTTCTGTAGATATCAATGAGGTTTGGTTGGTTCATTGTGTCAGTGAGGTCTTCTGTATCTTTACTCAGCTTTTTTCTAGATGATCTGTCTAGTAATGAGAGTGGAGTGTTAAAGTCTCCCACTATTATTGTGGAGTCATCTAACTTTCTTTTGCGTGTACTTAGTGTTTCTTTGACATATTTTGGTGCTCTGACATTGCCAAGTGCCAAGCCAAGTGCCGTCGAGTTGGATCCGACGGCATTAGGTGCATAAATATTTAATATAGTTAAGTCTTGCTTGTGTACTGAACCTTTCAGCAATAAATAGTGTCCATCTTTGTCCATGATGGTGGATTTGACATTAAAATTGATTTTATCTGAGATTAGAATTGCCACCCCTGCTCTTGTTTGTTCACTGTTAGCTTGATATATATTCTTCCATCCTTTAATTTTTAGTTTGTTTCGGTCTTTAGATCTCCAGTGAGTTTCTTGTAGACAACATATGGATGGATCGTGTCTTTTGATCCAAGATGACACTCGGTGTCTCTTTACTGGAGCATTCAGTCCATTCACATTCAATGTAATTATTGATAGGTATGTGTTCACTGCTCCCATTGTGATATGTTTATTTTTATGTTGTTTTCTCTGTTGTTCATATTAGTCTGTTCTGGGACACTGTTTTTTGTAAGTTGATGTTTCACCTTTTTCAGAGCTGGTTTTATAGTTGTTGAGACTTGTGAGTTAGATTTCTTGAAATGGTATGATACATCTTTGTTGTGCTTTACAGCTGCCTCTATGAACCCGCTTAATAAACTATTTATAAAACCAATTTTAATTACTACCAGTCTTGTCATCTTCCTCTCCATCTGGAAGGACTGTAACGACTGTAGTACATCCCTCTTTTTATTTTGATGACACCATAGTTTTCATGATGATCACTGGATTGGTTCTTTCCAAATCAAAGCTGTGATTTACTTTGGAGCCTTCCCTAAATGAGTAGAGTATTAAGTAGTGTGTCGTTCTAAAATATGAAGTTAGTGGTTTCGTTCTTCTAAGCCAAAGCCAAGAACTTCTTTCAGTATTTCCTGTAGTTTGGGTTTGGTTTTTACAAAGTCTCTGAGTTTCTGTTTATCTGGGAATGTCTTAATTTCATTTTTGTATTTGAAAGATAGTTTTGCAGGATATATAATGCTTTGATGGAAGTTCTTCTCCTTCAAGACTTTGAATGTGTCATGCCACTGTCTCCGTGCCAGCATGTTTTCTGCTGAGAAATCTGACGAGAGCCTGCAGGGTTTCCCTCTGAATGTTAGCTTTGCTTTGAGTTTTGCTGCCTTTAAGAGTTTCTGTTTATGTTTCATTTTGTTAAGCTTGATTATAATATGTCTTGGAGTCTTTCTTTTGAGATCTATATTGGGTAGCGTATGATATGCATTTGAGTTGTTTATATTCTCTTCCTTCATGATTTCTGGGAAGTTTTCTTTTAGCAGCTCAGCAGCAGTACTCTCTGTGTTCTCAGATGTCTCACCCTGTTCAGGGACTCCAATTAATCGAAGGTTGTTCCTCTTAATAGAATCCCACATGCTTCTTAATGTTTCTTCATTTTTCTTGTTTCTTTTTTCTGATTTCTGTTCATAGAAACTGGCATCGGTAGCTCTGTCTTCCAAGTCAGAAATTCTTTTTTCCATTTGTTCCAGTCAGTTTTCTTGGCTTTGCGTGGAAGTTTCTGTGTCTTTGATTTTCTTCCTGATCTGTTGGAGTTCAGAGTACTAGTGTTCCATCAGATCGAACAACTTGCTTAATTTTTCATTTTGTTCTGCTGCATTTATAAGGTCTAGAAGGGCTCTGTATATAATCAATTTGTATTCACTTCCTGATGCTTTCATAAAAGTGTCTTCATCTCGAAAACTCCTTGGTTGCTTTATTTGGGAGCCTTCTGAAGCCATGAGTGATTGTTTGTATGCCACAATTGTCTTTTGCTTTTTGGGTCCCATGTGAGTATATAGAGGCTGGAAGAGGTCCTTTGAGGATGGATTGCAAATGTTTCTCTAGGCTGTCTTGAAATGTAAAGCAAAAGATATCTGACCAGTTCACAAGTCAGTTAGGTTTTCAGGTATAGAGGTCCCTCTTCTCATCTGACAAAGTAAGCGCCACTATATCCAACCCCAGATGATAACAAATTAGTTCAGAATACAGCATTGCTACTGCCCTGGTGGCCTCTGCTGACAGGGCCTAGCCTTAGCGAACATTGTGTCGAGTACTGGTTTTGTGATAGAAAAGCGCTCTCCTGTGGGCAGGCTCTGGCTCCCAAGCTAAGAATTAGGTCCAGCTGCGGCCACCGTATCCAAGATGGCGTCCTCCACACAGGCAGCAGACAGAGGGGCTAAAGGTGCCGAGAGGTAGTGATTCCTCTGATTCTGTTGCAGGGCCCCCAACTTAGGCAGCACTGTGCAAAATCACTACTTTTCTTACGGAGAAGCGCTGTCCCGTTTGCAGGCGCCTGCTCCCAGGCTACGAACGAGGTCCCGCTAAAATCTCGGCACCAACATGCCGTCCCGCCCACTGACTGCGGAGTTCCGCACAAACCCCGCTGAGGCAGCTACAAAACGAAAGGCTCAAGATGGCTAGATTAACAGAGTCCTGAGCCTGGCTCTCAGAATATGGGAATTTCTCTTGCCTACCCCCCCAGCAGCACATCTGAGTCCAGCCGCCAGGGAAGACCCAGCTCCGCCCGCCAGCTGAGACAGAGGACAAGAAAAGTCAGAATGGTGCGTTTACCTTCCATCTGCGAGAGCCGGGGCTAGCCAGGAGTGGGAGTCAGCGAAAGAGAGGAGGTTTTTCGCTGAGTGGTATGAAGTCCCAATTAACAGCTCTGTGCCGTGTCCTGAGGCTGATTAGGCGATCAGAAGGCTCTGTTTAATTGTCAATTCAGGTCTCGGTTTCCAGAGGGATATAAGGAGACGTGTGCTGAGTCCGCCATCTTGACTCCGCCCCCCTGTTTCTGTTTTGCTGAGTTTTTAGCAGGAACCAGTGTTGAATGTCGTCACATGCCTTTTCTGCATCCAGTGATAGAATCAAGTGATTCTTATTCTTTGTGTTATTTATGTGGTTGATCACAGTAATTGGTTTTCTCATGTAGAACAAGCCCTTTCCTCCTGGTTTGAATCCTGCTTAGTCATTATTAGTTATTTGTTTGATACATTGTTGAATTCCTTTGACTGGAATTTTGCTGAAGATTTTTGTATCTATGTTCATGAGTGATAATTGGTCTGTAGTTTTCTGTTTTTGTGGGTTCTTTACCTGGCTTTGGTATCAGGGTTATACTGGCTTCATAGAATGAATTTGGGAATGTCCCATATTTTTCTGTATTGTCAGTAGTATTGGAATTATCTCCTCTCTAAAAGCTTGGTTGAATTTTCTGGTGAAGCTGTCTTTGCCAGGACTTTTTTTCATTAGTAGTTTTCTTTCTTTCTTTCTTTCTTTTTTAATAGCTATCTTTTTTCATGATGTCAGGGAAGTTTTCTGTCAGCAACTCTTCAGCAATTCTCTCTGTATTCTCTGCTACCCCTCCCTCCTCTGGAACTCCAATTATCCATAAATTGTTCTTCCTAATAGAGTCCCACATGATTCTTAATGCTTCTTAATTCTTCTTGATTCTTTTCTCTAGTTTCTCCTTATCAGTACTGGTGTCGGTTGCTTTATTTTCAGTCTTACTAATTCTGCATTCAATTTCTTCAGTCTGGCTCTTTGGGCTTTCCACTGAATTGTGTAACTGTAATTTTATTATTGATCTGCGGAATTTCAGATTGTTAATGTTCCAGCAGTTCACATAGCTTGTTTAATTTTTCATTTTGTTTTGCCCCACTTTGTGTAATCTCCATCCTAAGATCTATAAGGTCTCTATACATAATTCTTTGTTATTCTACCTACAGTAATTTTAGGAAGACTTCTTGACTGCCAGCCACCATTGTGTTTTCTAGGTGCAAAACAGCTTCTCTGCTAAGAAAGGCACTGGCCTGTAAGGTGCTGTTGCTCAATGTCACAGCCAGCCCCACCCAGGCCCCCAGGCATGGCTAACTCCACCTCTCAGGTGACTAAGATGGCATCCTACCTGTGTTGCTGCTTCTGCGCTGCATCAGCAGAATCAATAACAGAGCTCACAGAAAAGAGGGGAGAAGGTGCTTGTGTTCTTGCCCACCAGCTGCCACTGAGTTTTGTAGATATGACTGTCTTAAGTACAGCTTCTCTGCTGCGTTTAGTGCTGTCTGCTTAGGTACTACAGCTCAGTGTGGCAGCCAGCCCCTGCCAAGCTCTAAGGCTCCTCAGGCCCAGGCCCAGTCCCAGTCTCCTGGTTGACATAGATGGCATCCACACCTGCAAGCCTCTCAGCCACTGCACCAGTAGAAGTGGGACCCTTTACTCTTGCCTTCAACAAAGGTAGTTTTCCCCTTCCTGTCACCCAGTCTGATCTCACAACTCTCTGCATGATCTTGAGACTCCTAGAATGTACATTCTGCTTCATTCAGTTGTTTTTCTGGGCCTTAGTTCTCTAACGGAGTTGAGGAGACATGTGACTAATCTGCCATACTGGCCCTACCCTCCCTCCCACCTGCATTTCTTTTTTAGAAGAAACTTTCTAATTTCTATTTTTCAAGGCAAGGCTGATATGAAAAGGAATTCATCATTTCTGTTGTTTTTTTGTTTTAAATTGTTAGCTTGTATTTTATGTGATGGTACAGAAACCCTGGTGAGCTGCCAACCAAAAGGTCAACAGTTTGAATCCACAGGCACTCTTTGGAAATTCCTATGGGGTAGTTTTCCCCTGTCCTATAGGGTCACTGTGAGTTGGAATCTCCTTGATGGCAATGGATTTCATTTACAGAAGAAATTAGTTTTCACTAAACTCTACACATTTTGTTCTGTGACGTTGGTTAACAACTATACAGCAGGTCAACACTTTACTTTTTCAACCTTGGATTTCTATTACCAGGTTTACCGCCCCCCCCCCCTTGTAGTCCTTGTCCCTGGGCTGACATATCCTTTTAGTCTTGTTTTATGGGCCTTTCCAGCCTTTCGCTGAAGGGTAAGCCCTAGGAGTGACTTCATTACTGAGCTGAAAAAGTGTTCAGGGGCACCTCTCAGAGTTTCTCCAGTCTGTGTCAGGCCTACAAGACTAATCATTTGTTTTAATTTAGAATTTTATTCTGTATTTCTCTCCAGCTCTGTCTAGGACCCTCTGTTGTGATCCCTGTTACAGCAGTCATTGGTGGTAGCTGGGCAACTTCTGGTTGTTTCAGATTTAAACCACTGAAAGCAGTTGTAGATGTGATCCATTGGTCATGTGGAGTAATCTTTCCCTTGTTTCTTTAGCTTTCCTCATTTTTCCTTGCTCCCAAAGGGGTGAGACCAGTGAAGTTTTCTAGATGGCTCCTTACAGTCTTTTAAGACCCCAGATGCTGTTCACCAAAGTGGAACCAGGAATTTTTTTATAAGTTATGTTATGCCTACTGTGCAAGATTTTCCGCAAAACAGTGTCCCCACAGCCCTCAGCTGAGCATTTATCACTTAGGGAGGCTGGATGCGTCTGTTGAGCTTCCATAGCTTTACCTATGTTGTACTGGATTCCACAGTATTGTGTTCTGTCTCACACTTCAACGAAGTTACCGCGTATCTATTACCTATTTACTAATTTTCCGTCATCACGTCTTCTCTGGTAACCATCAAGTTGTTTACTTTTATGTGTGAACATTCTCATGAGTTTTTATAGTAGTGGTCTAATACAATATTTGTGTTTATGATTGACTTACATCGCTCAGCATAATGCCCTCCAGTTTCCTCCATGTTATGAGATGCTTCATAGATGTCTAATTGTTCTTTATTGTTGAGTAATACCCATCATGTATATCTATCAGAATTTGCTTATTCATTCATCTGTTGTTGGGCATCTAGGTTGTTTCCAACTGTTTGCTGTTGTAAACAGTACTTCAGTGAACTGGTTATGCATGTGTGTATTTGTGGGATAGCTCTTATTCCTGTAGAATGTATGCCTAGGAGTGGGTTTGCTGAATCATACCATATTTCTATTTCTACCTTTGTAAGGAAGTCCTACATTGTTTCTCAAAATGGTTATATCATTTTGCATTTCTCCCAGCAATACATAAGAGTTCCAGTCTCCCTCACAGCCAGTGTTTATTATTTCCTGTTTTTGTGATTCATGCCAGTAATGCTGAGGTAGTACTGTATCTCATTCTGGTTTTGATTTGCATTTTTTTAATGGCTGTTAGGAAACCCTGCTGTCATAGTCTTAAGAGCTGCAGCTGCTAACCAAAAGTTAAGCAGTTCAAATCCACCAGGCACTCCTTGGGAACTCTTTGAGACTGTTTTCCTATGTCCTATAGGGTTGCTATGAGTTGGAATCGATCGGACAGCAGCATGTTTGGTTTGGGTTTTTTAGTGGCTGGTGATCACAAGCATTTCCTCATATGTCTGTTAACCGCTTGACCATGTTTGGTGAAGTATCTGTTTGTTTCCTTTGCCCAGTGTTTAATTAAATATTTGTCTTTTTGTTTAGAAGTGTCTGATTTTACTCGAAATTTTAGAGATTCAACCTTTATCTGATTGGTAATAGCCAAATTTTTTTTCCCAGTCTGTGGGTTCTCTCTTGACTGTTTTTGGTGAAGTCCTTGGATGAAAAGAAGAATTAAATTTTTAGAAGATTCCAGTTGTCTAGCTTATCTTCTGGAGTTAGGGTCTTGTTTGTTAAGGCTTACTTCTTGTTAATGCCATGTATTAAGGCCTCTAGTGTTGATTCTGTTTTTTTCTATGTAGGGATTTGCTCCATTGTGAATTAATTTGTGTGTATGATGTGAGTCTGGATCTGCTTTCATTTTTTTGCAAGTGGACATCCAGTTTTGCCAGCACCATTTGTTAAAAAGACTTGTCTTTTCCTCATTTGGTGGACTGTGGGCCCTTTTCTAAGATCAGGTGGCCATAGCTGGATGGATTTGCATCTGAGTTCTCAGTTCTCTTCCATTAGCCAGCATATCTGTCACTGGACCAATACCAAGCTGTTTCAGCTACTGTAGCTCTGTAATAGGTTCTGAAGTCACTAGTGTTCTCCTACCTTCTTGTTCAGTAGTGCTTTACTTACTTGGGGTGTCTTTCTTTTCCATATAAAGTTACTGATAGGTTTTTCCATCTTATTGAAAGATATTGTTGGTATTTGGATAGGGATTGCATTTGCATTTGTAAATCACTTTGGTTAGAATTGCCATTTTCAAAATTTTGAGTCTACCTGTCCATGAGCATGGTATAGTTTTCCATTTTTGTAATTCTCTTTTGGTTTCTTGCAGTGGTGTTGTACACTTTGTCAGAGTCTTCTGTATCCCAGATTAGATTCATTCATAAGTATTTTATTTTTCTAGGAGCTGTTATAAATTATATTGTTTTCCTGATTGCCTTTTCATCATTTTACTGGTATATAGGAATCCAACTAATTTTAGTATATTTGTCTTGTAAATAGAGTCACTGTGAATGGAAATTGGCTTTACAGCAGTGGGTTTTATCTTGTATCCTGCTGCTGTGCTAAATCTTCCCGTTAGTTACAGTAGTTTTCTTGTGGACTCTGTTGGGTTTTGTATGTATATTATCATATCGTGCACAAGTATAGACCATTTAACTTCTTTACCAATTTGGATGCTGTTTATTTCTTTTTCTTTATTGCTCTGGATAAGATTTCTGGCACAGTGTTAAATAGTATCTTATTACTGTTCTCAAGAGGAATGTTTTCAGCCTCTCTCCATTAAGAATGCTGTTGGCTGATGCTTCTGTGTAGATGCTGTTTATTATGTTGAGAAGTATTCTTTCTATACCTATTTTATTTGTGATAAAAACAAATGGGAGTTGGAGTTTGTCAGTAGCCTTTTCTGCATTGATTGAGATGATCGTGTGATTCTTTTCTTTCCAAGAAGGAATTCATCTTAATCCTTGATGAATCTTAAGGGGACTAAAGGTCTACTTATTGTTAGTGGATTGAATTGTATCTTCCTACAACATGTGTTGACTTGGCTGGGCCATAATTCCCAGTATTGTGTGATTGTCCACCATTTTGTCTCCTGATGTGATTTTCTTATGTGTTGTAAATCCTGTCTCTATGATATTAAGCAGACAGGAGTAGAGGCAGTTATGTTAACGAGATAGGACTCAGTCTACAAGACCAGGTTGTATCTTGAGTCAGTATGTTTTGAGATATAAAAGAAGCAAGCAGAAAGGCAGTGAGACATCATAACACCAAAAAAGCAATGCAAGGAGAAAAGCACCTCTTTTGATGTTAGGGTTCCTAAAACTCCTAAACCAGGCGATGATTGTTGACCTTCACCTGTAACCAACAGAGAGAAAGTGAAAGAGCATTCTCGTAGAGCTAGCACCCTGGGTTTCAAACTTTAAGCCTCCTAGACTGTGAGAGAATCAAGTTATGTTTGTTAAAGCCATCCATTTGTTATTTCTGTTATAGCAGCAATGGATAACTAAAACACTTATGTTTTGATTATTCTGGTGGTATACTGGTTCATCAGTTCAAATCCGCCGGGTGCTCCTTGGAAGCTGTGGGACAGTTCTACTCTGTCCTTTATGGTCGCTGTGAGTTAGAATTGACGTGATGGCACTAGTTTTGATTTGCTTTTGGTTCTTTGCAAAATTCTGCATTGGTACCTTAAAATATTTAATAACAGAAGAACAGTACCTTAGGCTGAGTTCTCTAGAGAGCAAAACCAGTAAAGTATATAAATATATACAGAGAGAGAGGCTGGTGAACCCACAAACAACAGATCAGGGAGCAGGACTCCTGTTCTCAGGCTGTGAAGGTGGAGGAATTCCAAGATCTGCAGATAAACTGATAGCTCAAGTCCCAGGAGCTGGAGGTCAGATGATTAGGAGGCAGCCACAGGATCCAGAGCAAGCAAAAAGCCAAAGCATCTTTTTTTGTACAGATGCAGGCCACACCTCCAAGAAAACTGCCATAAAACTGGTTGGCTACTAACAGCAGATATAGGCATATGAATGATCACATATAATGCTGAGAATCATGTCTCAGCTGAGCTGACACATAGTCTTAACCCGTCAAAAGCAGAAACATGTATTATAAGCAGGGAAACCTGGTAGAAAGTATGGAATTAACATTTATTGAGGACCGCACAATGCCAGGATCTATGTCAGGCACATCAACTTCCTGTAATCCTCACAGCATAAGCAAATGAAGTGGGTAGTATATCAGTTTTGTCCTCCAGACTGAACTCAGTGAGTTACAGTACTTTGTTTAGTTGTTGTATAGCTAGTCAGTTGTTGAGATGGGATTTGAAACCTAGCATGCCAGTAGAATACAGGTTCTTTACACTGTATTGTGTTTTCTGCCTATTATAATGCTCTATTTGTGTAGTTCTTTTCCAGGTTTCAGAACATTTTCTTTTGTCCTCACAGGAACTGTATAATGTCTTGAGATAGACAGCATTATCTCTAGTTATATGGGGAACTTGAAACTCAGGGTAATGGTTTTCATTACAGAGTAAGTAATCTTGCTGAAGCCAAAAACCATATCTTAGGCTTGTTTTAGTCCTGTTTTCTTTCTCCTCCATGTCTTCGAGATTGTTACTTATTAAATCAAGCCATGGTAGAATATTCATCATCAAAATCTTCGGTCATTTTTTTTTTTAATGATTGAATGAAAATGTATATTCCCATATAAATTCTCATGCTCACCTGTATGCAGCTCCCACTGCTCTCCCTGCCCCAGGACAGCACACCCTTCCTCTCTGCTCCATGTATGTCCTACCCTCCCATCAGTTTCCTATCCCCTCCTCTCCACCCACTCCTCGTGCTCCAGTAAGAGGTCAGCAGGATGACACCTTATAGATGCATAGAACCATAAAGTTCCCACAAAATACGGTCAGTCTTCATCACCAAGTCCAATCCATTGCTGTCCCAAAAGTTGACTTTTATTATGATTTATAGACAGGGGCAGCACCAGGGCCAGGGGCCATGCTCTCAGGGGAAACCCGAAGTCCCTGGACCATCAGTTGCGGTCTTTCAGTGGAGATCTCAAGATGCACTCCTGTTTATTCTCTTGTTGCCAGTGAGACTCAACTTTGTGAGCTCCATTGTGGCTATCACTGGTGGTGGCTGGGGACCACCTGGTTCTTCTGGTCACAAGTCAATGTAGAGACCCACCCACGTGGCTCTCTGTTGTCTGGGTTCTCTTTCCACCATGTTGTTCTAGTCCTCAGTGATCATCCATTCCTGTTGAGTTGGGATTATTTGCTGTACCCTCAGATGGCAGCTTGGGAGCTTTTAAGACCCTAGATGCCACTCACCAATGTAGGGTGCAGAGAGCCCTCATTAGCAAAATGCTAGCTCTGCCAGTTGGCCTCAATTTTGCCTGAAAGCATGGTTCCCGGTCCCCTGCCCCAGCTACTCTGTCCTTGCAATAATTGGTTTAAGATGGGAGGAGTACTCAAATTGTGTTGAAGTCCCATTAATATTGATCTTCTTTCTAATGTGTGCTGTCATCTCTGGTCATCTTAAAAGAGTAAAAAGGAAAAATACTTAAGAATAGTCATCCCCTGTTTCAGCTGGCATAGGGTTCAACCAAATGATTCCTCAAGAACCCTTTCAGCTTGATCATGCTATGATTCCTTAGGATGCTGATGGATGGAGGCTCATCCTCCTAACACAAATAACCCTATGACCACTTGATGCATAAGGCTGAGTGTCTCCAAGGTAAGAATATATGAAGGACAAATGAAACATAATGATTGAGAAAAAAAAAAAATAGAAGAAATGGTAATATGAAGAGAAATGAGAGTTACTTGTTTTAAAAGAAAAGAGTATAGTCTTCCTTCAGTATCTACAAGGACTTTGTTCCAGGACTCCTGTGGATACCAAAATTTCTGGATGCTCAAGTCCTTTATATAAAATAACATAGTATTTGTGCATCACCTACATACATCCTCTTGTATATTTTAAATCATCTCTACATTACTTACAATAGCTAATAGACTGTAAGTGCTGTACAAAGTTGTTTCATTATAGTTGAAGGCTTGCTCTGGAAGGTAGGCTTGCTTTTCTCTGAGTTTCTTGTCCTCTTCTGGGAAGGCTAGTGCTGTCTGAGAATCCACTGCTGCCACTTCTCCCTTGGTCTTAAAGTTTTTGAGGCTGTAGCACTGTACAAAGCTGTCCAGCCATCCATGGCTAACTGTAGACTCCTCTCACTTACCTCAGTCGCCTCACATGTAGCCTTTGAAGGATTGGTTTGATCATTTCCATTTTTCATAGGAGCCATTTTTCACAGAAACTAAGAATGCATACAACACAAATAGTGAGTAAATAAGATGTTCAAGGGAAAACAGTACCCAAAGGATGAGTGCTGGAGAGAGACTCAGGATCTGGTGGCGGCTACAACAGGGTGCGACTACCTATCACCTTACTTGTGTGGATTCACAGCAGTGCTTAGCGTGCAGTACATTCAAACGTTTTGCTTGTTGAAACTTTTTTTCTTCTCAGATATTTTCAGTCAACAGTTGGTTGAATCTACAGATGAGGAAGGTGTCCATACCAAGGGCCAACTGTAGAACTAAAGAGAAAAACTTAGAGTGAGAAAAGATACAACAGAAGAATTATTGCCCACTTTAATATACTTTAGAAGTATTTGATGCAAGAAGTACTTTAGAAGTATTTGATGCAAGTTTTCATTTATTATATGAAGTTAAATGCACAATTTTCTAAGCATTTGTTACTGTGAATTCAGAATCAAGTTCATGGCACATAGCACCACCAAGCATCTGATAAGTTTATATTATTTTTCTAACAAATTACTAAGCATTTTCTTTGAAAATGGAAGCAATACTTTATAATATACAGCATTATATTATTGTAGAGCACTTCCTGTCTAAACTTCTGTTGAGTAAACACAGATCCCTCTGTGACCTTCAGTGGTTTCAGGTGCAGCTCAGACCTTGAAGAGTATGCTAAGAATGTTACAACGTCCAAGTAATGTAAGATTACAAAAAAATCTTCAATAATAATGAATTCAAGGAAGGTTTTAGGGAAGCTTCAAGCTTTTTACTCTTAGTAAGGATGATTATTCCACTTTTACATCTCTTTTTCTTTCTTTTAATTATACTGTAGATGAAGGTTTACAGAACAAACACTTAGTGTGCAGATTATTTTATAACATCCGTTAATAACTCCACCACTGGTCAGCACTCTCCCTTCGTAACCTTGCATGCCCTGTTACCAGCTTTCGTATTCTCTTCTGCCTTCTATTCCTTTCCCCTGTTAGTCTCATTTTGGTTTATGGGCCTGTCCAATCTTTGGCTGAAGGGGAACCCCCAGAGTAACTTCATTCCTAAGCTACAAAGGTGTCCAGGGCCCATACTCTCGGAGTTTCTCCATCTTAACAGATCAGCAAGACTGATCTTTCTGAGTTAGAATTTTGTTCTACATTTTTCTCCAACTCTATCCAGGACCCTCTTTTGTGATCCCTATCAGAGCAGTCACTGGTGGTAGCTGGGCACCATCTGGTTTTACTGGATTCAGTCTGCTTAAGGCTGTTATAGATATGGTCCATTAGTCATTTGGGCTAATCTTTCCCTTGTATCTTTAGTTTTCATTATTTTTTTCCTTGCTCCTGAAGGGGTGAGACCAGTGAAGTATCCTAGATGGCCACTCACAGGTTTTTAAGACCCCAGACACTACTCACCAAATTGGAAGGAAGAACATTTTCTTTATAAACTATGTTACGATTCCTAGCAGTTAAGTCCACAAACTTAGTTGTTATGAGTGCTGCATACCTCCTTGCTGAATATCACTATGATCACCTTTAAAGTAATCTGCTTGGGAAGCTATGCAGTGATGCCAGTGCCTAGTCCACCCTTCAGAGCAATTTTGGAACTCTTTCTGTAATAGCCGTTGCACACAGTGGCAAGGTGGCAGGTTCGCAAACTTAATTGTCTAGTTGTTTGTGAGGGAGTTTTTAGCCAGTAAACACATAACTGTGTTGGAACACCTTCTCTACTCACATGATCTGGCTATCAATGACTTTTTGTCCTTACCCAAAGATAAAGGAGATACTGAAAGGAAGACATATTGATGACATTCTGAACATCAAGGGTAATAATACAACAACAGCTCTGATGGCTGTTCCAAAAAGAATTCCATTTTTCAATGTTGTCAGTGTTTTGTTGAATGCATTTAGATGGTATGGTATTACGTACATAAATATTTAACATTGTTATGTGCTGCTTATGTTTTAAACCTTTCAGCAATAAACAGTGATCATCCTTGTCCACAATGCTGGATTCTACATTAAAATCTATTTTATCTGAGATTAGTATTGCCACTCCTTCTTGCCTTCTCACCTCTGCCAAGAAGTCAGACGAAAGCCTACAAGTCTTCCCTCTGAATGTTAGTTTTGCTTTAAGTCTTGCTGCCTTTAAGAGCCTCCGTTTATGTTTCATCTTAGTAAGCTTGATTATGCTCTCTTGGTGTCTGTCTTTTGTGATATAGTTTTTGTGGCTTTCAATACATATTGTGGATATCTATGTTTTCTTTCATAATTTCAGGGAAGTTTTCTGTCACCAAGTCTACAACAATACTGTCTTTATTTTCAGCTGTCCCTTCCTGTTCAGGAATTCCTATTATTCATGCATTTTATTCCTCTTAATAGAGTCCTCCATGTTTCTTAATGTGTCTTCATCTTTCTTATTACTTTTCTCTAATTTCTCCTCATAAATGCTGGAGTCAGTTGCTCTATCCTCAGACTCACTAACTCTGGCTTCTATCTCCTCAATTCTGTTCTTTTGGCTTTAGATTGAATTCTCTGATTCTGCAATTTTGTTATTGATCTGCTAGATTTCAGATCATTGATGTTCCATCAGTCAAATATCTTGCTTAATTTTTAATTTTATTCTGCTTCATTTGTTTAATCTCTAGGAGGGCTCTCTATGTAATTCTGTGGTACTTAACCTCTGATAGCTTCATAAAGGCTTCTTCATCTGGGAAGTTTTTTGTTTCTTTATTTTCTGAGTTATCCAGAGCCATAGTAGACTACATCTTTAAGTGGTTAACTATTGATTGTTGTCTTTGCACCTTCTAGAGGCTGTTCAGTTTCTCTGGTGTTACCTCAACAGGAGCTGAGGCATGTTATAAGAGGGGAGTTGGTCACCAGCTGCCTCTGTGTACACTAGTGACTGGCCCCAGATGTACACTCTGGGGTGTCAGACTCAGCCTCCTGACTGGCAAAGACATTGCTCCACTTACAGAGTCACGGGGTGGGGAGGGGGGTACCAGCTGATGTTATGATGTGAATCAGTGAAGAGTGGAGGAGATGCTGCCAAGCCACTCAGCAGTCAGTTCTCCAGGTGGTCTTACTTTAGAAAGATATTTCACTGCTAAGCCAGGAGCTGTGCAACAGCTGCAAAATCACTCAGGCCCTCAGATATGGCAAACCTCACCTTCTGGCTGACAATAAATGCATCTCATAGGCTGCCCCCGGATACTATGATGTGATTCAAAGTAGGGAGGTCTTACAGCCTTGCTGCCATCTTCTGCCAGGTCCTACCCATAGCGCTAGGCACCACCAACCTAAACACAGCTTTTCTGCTGGAGAAGCACTTTCCGAACAGGGCTACTGCCTGAGAATTAGCCCCAGATAAGTTACCAGGTGGGTGACTCCATCTCCCAGCTGACCAAGCTATCCTTCCTGCCATTAAGCGGCAGAACCTATGGCACAGCTCAGGAAAGAGAGGATGGAGGAACAGTGGTGCCCTCAGTCTGCAGCCCAGCATCAGTGTGTGACCATCTCAAGCACAGTCTCTGCTGCGCTATACACTGTTTACTTAGGTACTGCAGTTCAGGGTAACAGCCGACTCATACCCGTTCCCCACCTCCTAGATAACAAAGAAGGCGTCAGTACCTGCAGTCCTCCCAAATGATGAGTCAGCAGAAGTGAGACTTAACGTGCTGCTACCTCATCTTAGAGAGGTAGTTTCCCCCTTAGTGGTGCCTAGTCCAGTCTGGCAACTCTATGCCAGATCTTAGGGCTCCCTGAATGTCCATGCTGCTCCATTCAGTTATCATTCCAGGCCTTAGTTCTGAAAGGGAATCAAGGAGACATGTGTCTGGTCCACCATACTGGCTCCCTCCCGCCAAGAGTTCCAAAACTGCTTTGAAAGGTGAACTAGGCACTGATGTCAGTGCATAGCTTCCCAAGTGGAGTACTTCCAAGGTAACTGTAGTGATATTCAGCAGAAAGGTATGTAGCACTTTTTCTACGATGAGTTTGGGAACTTAATTGTCAGTCCTTATATGCCATCTGGGCTGGATGTTCCCCGAGACCATGGTGCTTACAGCTCTCAGCCCAGCAGTTTCATCCCTCAGCGAGTTTGGATGTATCTTCTACAGGTTGTGCTAGCTGCCTTACCCTTCAACAAAGTTGCCACTTAACTGGTATCTATGTAATGTGTTTCCATCTCCGTTTCTCCTCTTCCTGGTAACCATCAACAGTTTCTTTTTATGTGTAAACCTTTGCTTGAGTTTTTATAGTAGTGGTCTCATACAGTGTTTGTCCTTTTGTGACTGGCTTATTTTACTCAGCATAATGCCCTCCAGATTCCTCCGTGTTGTGAGATGCTTCACAGATTCTTCATTGGTCTTTACTGTTGAGTAATATTCCATTGTGTCTATGTACCTGAATTTTTTTATCCATTCATACATTGATGGGCATCTAGGTTGTTTCCAACTTTTTGCTTGTGTAAACAGTACTGCACTGAATATATGTGTGCATATGTTTATTCATGGGACAGCTCTTATTTCTCTAGGATATATTCCTGGGAGTAGGATCACTGGATCATGATATTTCTATTTCTAGTGCCATATTGTTTTCCAAAATGGTTGCATCATTTTACATTCCCACAAGCAGTACATTAGAGTTCCAGTTTCCCTGAAAGCTCTCTAACAGTTGTTATTTACTGTTGTCACTGGTGCCAGTAATGCTGAGGTGAGATGGTATCTCATTGTGGGTTCAATTTGCATTTTTCTAATGGTTAGTGATCTCTACCATTTCTTCTTGTGTCTGTTGGCCACTTGAATATCTTATTTGGTGAACAGTGTTCATTTCGTTTGCCCACTTTTTTAATTGAATTGTCTTTTTGTTGCAGAAGTGTTGGATTTTCTTGTATATTTTGGAGATTATACCTTTGTCAGATTTGTTATAGGCAATTTTGTTTTCCAGTCTGTAAGTTCTCTTTTTACTCTGTTGGTGAAGCCTTTTGATGAGCATAGGCAGTTAATTTTTAGAAGATCTTGATTCACTTTTACATTTCTTGATAGTACTCTTGTACCTCAAAAGTATAAAAATACATTATTAAACTTTCTCCATACCGCTGACATCTTACCTTGAATTTCTTTTAATGTTGCTCTTAGCTTTTTCTTTTAAATGTATGTACATTCATCATTGCTTATGTGGTTTTCTTGAGAATTTTTTCTTTCCCTGAATTTTAAACATGACACCAGTATTGGTGTCTTTTCTTGTTTGGAATTTTTTTTTTTTTCCTGCATTAGAAATAATCATATTGCACATAATATCAGAAGTACTACTGCTATTTTGATGACTTGGATTAGATAGTGTTTCTTCTTTTTATGAAGGTTTAACCTGCCAAGACATTCTTTGAATACTGATAATGTTGGTGTTCTTGCCAGTATGGTTATGTTAGAAAGAGGTATTTTTCTTCTTTCATCACCATATTCCTTGAAAGCATATTGAATAATGATATAGTCAAAGGGAAATACTTTACAAATGGATTCAGTGAGTTTATTTAAAGTAAGTGTTATTTGGAGAATTGCTACAGCCATTCTTTGGGCGACTGTTGCAGTTGTCATCTTTTGTTTTATTAACTGAACCCCTGTGAGGTCCTGCTGTGAGGTCCTGCTTCTATACTTCCCAGAGATAGAAGTTTTTCACAATATCGTATGTGAAACCAATTTAGTATTCTTAGCTATTTCATATGAATGAGAATAATGTCACAAATCTATAATGAGAAATGTGTGATTTGAAACCTCTGTACTTTATAATTGTTGATTTTTGTGATTTTGTGGTTTTTGAAATAGTCTTAAATTGAATTTTATGTTGGTAATTAGAGACCCAGTGGCATTACAAAAGCAAAAGGTGAATTGGGTATCACTGATACAAGAGAGTTCTTGACATTTACAGAAGAAGAAATAATTTAAGGAATGACGTCCTTCCTGCCTGTATCCTCATATCACATGAACATTAAGGCTTATAAGGGACGGTTAATTATTTTTGAGGTCTAGAAGAATGGTGACAGAACTACAAAAGATTGAATACTTCTAATTTCAGTCACCTGGAAAAAGCAGTAAATTTCTTAGCCAGAAACCCAAAAGACTGGTCATAACTGCAGTTGATGATCCAGGGGCTTCAGGGTTCCCCTGTGAGCGCAGCCCCTGGCCCTGATGCTGCCCTTGCCCATAAATCGTAATGAAGGTCAACTCTTCGGGCAGGAATGGATTGGACTTGGCAGCACAGAGTGACCGTATCATGTGTGCACTTCATGGTTCTATACATCTATAGGATGTCGTCCTGCTGACCTCTTACTGGAGGAAGGGGAATGGGTGGAGAAGAAGGGATAGGGGATTGTTAGGAGGATAGGACATGTATGGAGCAGAGAGGAAGAGTGTGCTGTCACTGGGCAGGAAAAACAGTGGGAGCTACACATAGGTGGGCCTGCAAATTTATATGGGAATGTACATTTTCATTCAATCATCATAATAATAAAAAAATAAAAATAAGTAAAAAAGACTGGCCATAGAAATTTGGTTGTGAGCATGTGGTTTCCTCTTAGTTTTTAGGACCTTTGGGAGGGTTCTCCTTTTGGTGTTATGAGAATGAGAAAGAGGGAGCACTTTAATTACCTAGGTATCCTACAGTCACAATGTTCTCTTTGTTCATTTTATTCTTCTTCACACTTCCTAGCCTTTGTTCATTTATTTTTGAATGGTCCGGCTGTGTTGCAGCTATGCTAAAGGGAAACGACCTTTTTGCCCACAATTGGACCAGTGTTAAAGGGTCACCTCCCCTTCAGCCCTAATCCTAGGCAAGCTTGCATAGGCAGTATAATTAAAGAGCAGTTCCAATTCAAGACGGGCTCAAGTGTCCTTTCCTTTTGAGGAAATTACTCTTCTTTTTTCAACTTTGAAAACTTGGGGGGGTGGTTGTTTTTGTTTTTAAGTAACACAGGTAAAAGTCCCTTCAGATATACTTTAATCCAATTTTAAGGTTAGTTTGGAGCTGATTTTCAGTCATGGTGTTTTTCCTGTTGCTGCTTGTAAATTGTAAGTGTCTTGGTGGTAGAGCAGTTAAGCACTTGGCTGCTAACCAGAAGGTCAATGGTTCAAACCCATCAGCAGCTCTGTGGAAAAAAAGATCTGGCAATCTGTTCCTATAAAGATCACAGCCTAGGAATCCTGTGGGGCTGTTCTCTGTCATATAAGGTTGCTATGAATCAGAACTAACTTAATGACACACTACAACAACAAACTTGTCAATGAATGATATCTAGATTTTCTTTAACTACCACACTTCTGTCAGTTTGTGGTAGTGTTTTGGCTTGCTTGCATATTGTGATGTTAGAAGCTGTGTCACTGGTATTTCAAATACTGGCAGGTGCACTCATTTTAGGGCAGATTTCAGCAGAGCTGTCAGACTAAGACAGACTAGGAGGAAAGACTTGGCAGTCTACTTCTGAAAAACATGGCCAGTGAAAACCTATGCATAGCTGTGGAACACTGTCTGATGATAGAGGGTCAGTGAAAAAGAGGAATTACCTGGACAAGTTGAATTGACATAGTGGCTATAACAATGGGCTGAAATGTAGTGACAGTTGTGAAGATGGCACAAGACTGGACAATGTTTTCTTCTATTGCACATGGGTTGCTATTAGTTGCAAGTGACTTGGTGGTGTGTAATAACAGCAACAATTTTTTAAAATTTCTTATGTTCTTTATTCATTTATTTTACTTTCCACCTAAATTCTGTGAGTGTATAGAAAAGAGGAAAGACATATAGAGATCAGCTTTTAGGGTAGTTGCTTTCTAATTTTGATGTTTTTTAGCCATTGTTAGAGGAGACCTTGAAGTCTTCCTCTGTCACTGCCAGACTTAGTCATCGTCCTTACCAGTTACCGTACAGTTTTCTACGTTATTTCTCCATGTGATATTTCCTTTGTTGGCGGTTATTTGCATTCTGTCTGCGGTACTCACATTCTTGTATGAGACAGTGGGCTGTGTCCTGTCTACATTTCATTTAATTATCACTCTGTATAT
Organism: Heterohyrax brucei; assembly: GCA_028571685.1. NCBI lineage: Eukaryota > Metazoa > Chordata > Mammalia > Hyracoidea > Procaviidae > Heterohyrax > Heterohyrax brucei. The sequence continues at coordinate 97,828,663 of CM053146.1, forward strand.
AACCTGTTGTGTGAATTAGGTGAATGAAGTAGGTAATCCTAAAATTAAATACGTAAATGTGTAAAGCACAACTTTCTACACTAGACTCCCTTGAATCTTTGTAAATTTTATTTGTACAGTGAATCCTTTGGGGGAACACTCATTTTTTTTCTTAGATTCCCTGATGACTTAATGTGAGTTCTGAAACTCATGGTGAGTCATAAGCAAAATCTGTTGCCTTTAACCTTTTGGCTGATCACTTCTGTTACCTTTTTACTCTAACAGAAACTTATATCCTTTCCAATGGTGGATATTTTCTTGCTCCTATTCTTCACGTCACAATGTCTCATTACTACTTCCCAGTCATTCTACCTGTTTGCACTTACGAAAATCTCACTGAGAAGAGGTGGTTGGGTTACCTTCGTTTAGAATGAGTTAGCCAGTGATAAGAACAGACTGGAGAAGAAAAATCTCATGAAAAACAAAAGTATTTGAGATAAAACTTATGCAATAAAATTAAGCATTTTAAAGCATGAAATTCAGTGACATTATTACACTCCCAATGTTGTGCAATGGCTGTCTCTATCCAATTCCAAAAACCTTTCTTTGCCTCAAAACCCTGTACCCATTAAGCAGGTGAGTGCCCATTAAGTGATTTCCATTGCCCCATTTCTCCTTCTCTGGAAAACTGTGAATTTACTCTCTGCTGTATGGATTTACCTCTTTTGGTTATTTCACATAAATGAAGTCGTGTAGTATGTGGCCTTGTATGCTGGCTTCTTTCACTTAGCATGATATTTTCATAGTTTATCTGTCTACATTGTAGCCATGTATCAATATTTCTTTCCTTTTTATGGCTCAGTTGTATTCCATATTGTGTATGTAGTATATTTTATCTGTTCATCTGTTGGTGGACATTTGGGTTGTTTCTACCTTTTGACTGTTGGGAGTAGTGTTGCTGTTCATGCACAAGAATTTGTTGGAATACCTGTTTTCTGTTGTGTCAGACATATTCCTAGAAGTGGAATTGCTGCATAATAATGGTAATTCTCTTTAACTTTAAGGAAGCACTAAATTGCATTCTATAGCAGCTGTACCACTTTGCATTTTCACCAACACTATACGTGGGTTCCAGTTTTTCCACATCTTTGCCAGTACTTGTTTTCTATTTTTTGTATTCTAGCCATGTTAAAGCTTGCTGCTGTCAAATCGGTTTCAACCCATAGCAAACCGACTGGACAGAGTAGAACTGCCCCTTGTTACGTTTCCAAGGAGTAGCTGGTAGATTGGAACTTCTGACCTTTTAGTTAGCAGCAGTTAGTAACATTGCACCACCAGGGCTCCTAGTGAGTGTGATGTGTTATCTTATTATGGTTTTGATTTGCGTTCTCCTCATAGCAGTGATTTTGAGCACCTTTTAATGTACTTCTTGGTTATTTGTATGTCTTCTTTGGAAACACATCTGTTAAGTTCTTGGCCTTTTTTTAAAGAAAAATTGAGGTTTGTTGTTGAATTGTAAGTTCTTTATATATTCTGGATAGTAGACCCTTATCAGTTATATAAAAATAGTTTCTCTATTTGGTAGACTGTCTTTTTACTTTCTTAATAATGTTTTATGTGTGTTATTAGATAGGAGTCTAACTCCATTCTTTTGCTCTTGGAGGTTCAGTTATCCCAGAACCATTTGTAGTAGAAACTATTGTTTCCCCTATTGAGCAGTTTTGGCATTTTGTTGAAAACCAGTTGACCATACATGTATAGGCTTATTTCTGAACTCTCAATTCTACTTCATTATTTATCTTTATGCCAATACTACACTGTTTTAAGTGTAACTTTGTAGTAAGTTTTGAGATTGGGACTCCTACTTTATTGGTAGTTTTCAAGATTGGGTTGCAATTTCCTGTGAAATATATATTTAAACTAGGATATGAGGCTGGAGAGGTTGTATGAGTCCAGATTCTAAAGGACATTGTGTACCATACATGGGAATAAGAATTTCTTTTTGCCCTATCACTGAAAGGGAGCCAGGGAGTTGCAGTAGGAGACTAACAAAATAATTCTTTTGGCATTTAGAGGATGGACTAAATTATGTTTAGTCTATGTAATTGAGAAAGTTAATTTCAGTTGTCCTGTATGTGGAGAAGAGTTTTTGGACAAGAAAATGATTTTTGATGTAGCTAGGACAGGACTTGATTACCATTTGGAAATAATCTTACCTTATCTTTAAAGAGACAAAACTAAGAATATCTATAACCCTTAAAAATTACACAAAGAATTTTATATTTTTTAATATCACTTAAGGGTTCTAATGAATCATACATGGTTCAAAAACCAGGACGAATGAAAAGATAGAATGAGTTAAATTGTCTCACCTTTGTCTCTCAATGTTAACATTTCTTTGTAACCTTCTGGGAAAAAGAAATTATGCATGTTTTATTCCTCTAGAAAAAGAATATAAAGTAAACATTTAAACAGGGTTAAAAGAGATTTTTAAATCCCGAAATGTGCTAAATAAATTCTTCAAGAAAGAATCCTTTTTGAAAGTTTGAAGCCACTTAAAGGAATCAAGTTATGTTAATATTTTGTTAATGGGATAATTCTTCTGAACTATAGGTATTGTGCTGGGATAATCTATAATTCTATACTTAAGTCAAAACATTTAGTGTTGTCATAGTGATAAGTTGCTGCAGCTAATGATGTCATACTGCCATTCTGGAAAAACTGCCTTTTGCTTATATTGTGTTCTTTTTCTGTACCAGAGTCAGTGTAAAGAGATATTTAGGAGTAGACAGCAATAGATAAAAATCTAGCTATGTTAACTCTAAAACCCTAGAAGTAGTTAACTTTTGGTTTTCAAAAAACACAAATATGAGCTTCATAGTACATCTGTGCGTATAGTTCTCGTGAAAATTTTGTTGCATGGTAGGCCAATAATGTATATTCCCAACTTCATATTACAGATGTGGTCACCTTTGCTTAGAGGCTAATTTAGTTGCATTGATGTTGTGTTGCATTTTTTAGTTAATTGTACGTCATCTCTGTACTACTTGTTTTCTGTTTTTGCCACAAATTGCATTTACAGTTGCCAAGCCAAGTGCCAAGTGCCATTGAGGTACTGATTAAAACAGTGTATTTAAATTTAACTTGTTTTTCTTCAGTTTGTGTATGTCAATGAAAGTAGGAATAGCAGGGGTAAGATATATTTGACTAACTTTAATCAAATCTAAAATGATGTGCTTGTAATAATATATTTTTGATTGAGGTATTTTTGCACTGTCATCATAGCAAGTAGAGTCAGATTCTTATTTGGCACGTTCAACTTTGTGTGACCTAGATAGAAAACATATGGGGGTATGTGTGTGTATTTTTAGGACATGTTCAGCTTTCAACCTAAGGGTAAAATATGTAAAAAACAACAACAACAACAACTTTGTGAGATGAAAAGAAAATCTCTATTTTTGAAAAGAATATAGGATTGAGAAAATGGTGGGAAAAGTAAAGTTAAAAACTATTTATTGTACAAAATGTAATATTCTAAAATTTAATGTCTTCTAGATTGCTGAATTTTTAATTCTCATATTTTATTGTTCATTTAGTGATGAATTCTATTTTAAAAATAAATCTAAATTGCCCAATAGTGAGGATTTAACTTGTTAGCAGACCTCTTTATCATCTGTTGCTAGTTCAACTATAACTAGGTTAGAAAATGCTCCTAAATTAGCCTCGTTGGCCTGATGCAGTAATTGACTAATGTGAAATAATACTCCCGAACTTCTAGCAGTATTCACTCTTTTTTTAAAGTTCAAATTTAATAACTCTCATATGTTACAGGTTTCCTAAAGTGATTTTTTTACAATTCTGTATACTAGCCCTTCAGCAAGTCAGGCAGTGAAATAGCATCCTTGCATTAATCAGCAGCTAAGATTTATATCCATATCTGACGCATCACTCTAATATAAACTAAAATAAACAGTGTGATATTTACCTTAATAGTTTCATGGGCTTTATAGCTATATTCAGTTCAGGAATTTTAAAACATTACTTTTCCTGGGATATTTTCTTAATTTCTTTGTTTTAAATATGTATTTTAATGTCAAAGAATTGACAGTCCTACAGAGATAACTTTGTGAAAAAGATTTTATTGTTCAACTCCTGTTATAAGTAATTCATGATGTACAAAGTATAAGACAGAGCATTTCACTGTCATACAGTTGCAGGTTATTCAGACCCTCAGCCTCTTACAATTTCTGTTATTTTTCATATTTCCCCTTAAATCATCCTCTAGCTAGCTTAAAACAAAAGCCATACCTGTGGGAACTCATACTTTCTCTTTTTAGAGGCTTAAACATGGGCGCATACATACACAAACATACACACAAGGAAAGCTTACAGTTTGGCAGTTCCTTAAAAGGTTATAAACATAAGGGATAATGTGTAACCCCACAGTTGTACTCTCAAATTTTATTATCCAAGAAAAATGAAAACATATGTCCATACAAAAACTTGTACACCAGTGTTTGTAGCAGCATCATTTATGATACTCCAAAGTAGAAACAACTCAGATGTCTATCAGCTGATGAAAAAGTAAATCAAGTGTATCATCCATACAGTGCAACTTGTATAGACGTAAGAAGGAATACAGTACTGATAGTGAAATAACATAGCTACACTTTGAAAACCTTATGCTGAGTGAAATAAACTAGTTACAAAGACCGTGTATTATAGGATTCCATTCATAACAAATGCCCAAAATAGATGAATCTGTAGAAACAGTAAATTCATAGAGATAAAACCTAGGATGGGGGGGTTAGGGTTTACCTATGGCATGTTGACTGTGCAGAGGTATTGGATTGTGTGGATCGTAACAAATTACAGATAACATTGCAAAGAAGGGAAATTCCAGAATATTTAATTTTGTTCCTACAGAACCTGTATATATAGACCAAGGGTTAATCATTCAAACAAAACATGGGGATACTATGTGGTTTAAATTAGGACTGTGTATGTCAAAGTTGTATCCTTTCACCAGCTTAGTCTGTATGATGAGCAAATAATCTGAGAAGCTGGAATATATGAAGAACAGGGCATCAGGATTGGTGGAAGTGGCATCAACAACCTGAAATACACAAATGTATAACCTTGCTTGCTGAAAGTAAAGAGGACTTGTAGTACTTACTGTTGAAGGTCAAAGATTACAGCCTCAGTTATGGATTACACCTCAACATAAACAAAATAAAAGTCCTCACAACTGGATCAATAAGCAACATCATGATAAATGGAGAAAACATTGAAATTGTCAAAGATTTCATTTTACTTTAATCTGCAGGTAACACCCATGGAAGCAGCAGTCAAGAAACCAAACAACAAATTGTGCAGAGAAAATCTGCTGCAAAACACCTCTTTAAAATGTTAAAAAACAAAGGTGTTACCTTGAAGACTAAGGTGCATCTGACCCAAGTTACGAAGTTTTGTGCCGTGTATGCTTGTGAGGGGTAGGCATTGAATAAGGAAGACTGAAGAAAAATTGATGCCTTTGAATTAAGGTGTTGGTGAAGAATATTGAACATACCGTGGACTGCTGAAAGAATGAAAAAAATTATCTTGTAGTTAAATGCAGCCAGGATGCTGCTTAGAGGCAAGGATGATGAGACTTTGCCTTACATTGACACAGTGGCTGCAATAGCGGGCTCAGGCATAACAACAGTTGTAAGAATGGTACAGAACAGAGCAGTCTTTGATTCTGTTCTACTTAGGGGTGCTGTGAATCAGAACTTGCTCCCCATGACACCTAACAACAACAGGGTTGAGGAGTGGGTCCTTTTAGAGAGGTGAAATTGTTTTAAAGTTTCATTGTAGTTATCATTGCACAGCTCTGAAAATATACTAAAACTGTTGAATTGTACACTATATTATATGGGTGGGTTGTATGGTATAGAAATTACTATGTCTAATTACTATGTGAAAGAAAACGGGGGGGGGAGGGAAGGCCAAGATTGCTTTATATTTGCTAAAAGTAATAGACAAACAGCAACAGTGATTTGACAACCAGCGGTCTCATTCTTTAAAAATGAACAGCTAGTTTTCAGCTCCACTGAAGTTACATTTTGCTTGGAAAATGTATCCACTTGTTCACACCTTCGACCAATAAGTGTTTATTGAGCACTACTGGTTCCTGACACTGTTTCCGTGCCAGGAATTTAGCAGTGAAAAACTGGACTTACCATCTTTCTCCTGCTGCCAAACCTGTTCTTGGTATCTAATGAGTGATACTAATACCATTCTCTTTTCCCAAGTTACAGACAACTTGTGATTCTTTTCCTTTTCTTTGTCTCCATAAAAGTCCTCAGGCTCCTGGTGTAGATAGGTGAGGATCCTGCTTGATAGGCAGAGCAGTGTCAGTGTCATGAACCTGTCTCTTCACTAAATAGTTGAAACAGTCAAGGTTACACTTCAGGTGCATACTCATAGGCTAATGAGAACCTGCGCTGTTGAAATGGATCCACACAGGTTTACACAGGGGTGAAAGGCACTCAGAGTCTGTGGACTGTTAATGCCCTGTTTTCCCAGCTAAGTCAGCAGATTATTTTTTCCTGTGTGTTATTTGTTACCTGTGGAAGGCCCGAAGAATGGCTGAAGGCACATCGTGGGTCTGACTGCTGGCCCAGAGGATGCATCAGTCTCTGAAGCCAGCTGGAACCCAGTGCACAGTGGGCAGGGGTCATGTAAATGGGAGAGCGGTGTTTCCCCAAGGGATATTTTTGATCTGCTTGGTACGATAAACTCAAATTATTTATGTTGTACCATTCAAGGGCTGCTTTTCACTGATTATAGGACTTGCCACCACAAGGTCTGTCCTGATGTGGAAAACAGAGCCTCAGCGCCACCGCTTATGTCACGGCATCTGCACCAGCAAATCAGCCTGCAGGGTGCCAGTTCCTGCTGGATCACAACTCATCACTGCTTATGAACCTTCTCTGCCTCCTTCCCTTACAGCTTAGTCCAGATCCTAACTTTACCTTGGATGTTCAAGGCTCCTAGAGTTGTCATATATACTCAGTTCACTTGTTTTTTTTCAGGTCTTTGTTGTAAGAGGGACCACAGGAAGCATCTTACTACTCCACCATTTTGGCCCTGCCTCTGCAATTACAGTATATCAAACTTACTCTTTTAAACTATACCACCGTACACATAAGTGAAAAGAATCCAAGCTCATATTCACCTTTTATGTTTGTAAAGTTCACTTAGCTCTATGTGAGTTCTCTGCATACAAAAAGGAATTATAGAAGTAATTTTAAACAACATTTTTCACATACCTTTATACCTATTTAGCTAGTATTTACATAAATCCTATAGGATTGCTATAAATTCTCAAAAAAAAAATTAATACCTTACTTGAAGTAAATTAAGTATATGCTAAAGAAGAGACTTGAGATAAAGGAGAGGAGAGAATATTAAGGAAATTTATTCCAGGTACTGGCTGAGTGCTTGGCTATAAATCTTAATCTTCAAACCACTGTAGGAGAGAAATAGTCACTTTGTAGAGAGCAGAAAACTGAGACTAATAGCAGTTAAGTAAATTGTAACATTGTAACATACATAACTGCAAAAATTCAAAACTAGAGTTTGTTCTTTCAGGCTTTATAGCTCATAAATCTTATCTAAATGATATTGAAACTACACACCGGGAATGAATGCTAAATAAATACTATAAAAAAATTGAATTTAGTTAACTGCAGTTACGTGTGTCATTTTCTCCCTAGGCAGTTATTTGGCAAAAAACCCGGGTATCAGATCACAAGATGGCTCTTATGTCAGTTCTGGGAACTGCAGTTATGGGCAATATGGAATCCTTTCAGCACCACTCTGAAGAGTTTCAGGTATGCAACAAGACTGCTTTTTAATAATTCTTAATTTTTAGTGACGCTGTTAAGAAATTTCCTGGCTTAAGGGCTCAGGTGCTAAGAAGTTTTTTCTTTTAACATTTTTATCAAATAGACATACAAAGTAAAAAAAGAAGATACATGCAGCACTTATATATATGCATTTTTATTATGATGATGATTGAATGAAAATGTACATTCCCATATAAATTCACATGCTCACCTATATGCAGCTCCCACTGCTCTCCCTGCCTGATGAGAGCACACTCCTCCTCTCTGTGTAATACATATCCTATCCTCCCAACAATCTCCTATCCCTCCTTTCCACCCACTCCCCTTCCTCCAGTAGGAAGTCAGTAGTAGATGCATAGAACCGTAAAATTCCAACAAGATACAGCACTCTATGTCGCTCAGTCCAATCCATTGCTGTACCTTCATTATGATTTATGGACAGGGGCAGCATCAGAGCCAGGGGCCACGCTCTCAGGGGAACCCCGAAGCCCCTGGACCATCAATTGCAGTCTTTTAGTTGAGATCTCAGGGTGCACTCCTACTTATTCTCTTGTTGCCAGTGAGACTCAGCTTTGTGAGCTCCGTCGTGGTTCTCACTGGTGGTGGCTGGGCACCACCCAGTTCCTCTGGTCCCAGGTCGATGTAGAGACCCACTCACGTGGGTCTTCTGGATTCTCTTTGCACCATGTTGTTCTGGACCTTGGTGATCATCCATTCCTGTTGAGTTGGGACCATTTGCTGAACCCTCAGACGGCAGCTTGGCAGCTTTTAATACCCCATGCGCCACTCACCAATGTGGGGTGCAGAGTCCTCATTAGCAAAATGCTGACTGTGCCAACTGGTCTTGATTTTGCCTGAGAGTATGGTCCCCGGCCCCCCGCCCCAGCTACTCTGTCCTTGCAATATTGGATTAGGATAGAAGGAGTACTAAAATTGTGTTGAAGTCCCACTAATATTAATCTTCTTTCTAATGTGTGCTAATCTAGGCAGCCAAAAAAACAAATGTGGACATGCTCACAATCATTAGCTAGTAAAGAAATTCCGATCAAAATGACAATGAGATAGTTGGTTTCACCCAACCAAATTTCTATTAACTATCTAATCTAAACCCTTCCTCCCCTCCCCACCCTTGCAGCTGTCACAGAGACTTTTCTTCTATGCATGAGTCTGTTTTTAAGTTCTTATTGTAGGGGTTTCGTACAAAATTTGTCCTTTTGTAGCTGACTACTTTCACTCAGCATAATGTCATCCAGTTGAAACCAGGTTAAGAGATGTTTCCTACTATCATCGTTGCTCTTTATCATTGGATACTGTTCCATGGAGTATATATACCATAGTTTACCTATCCATTCCTCTGTTGTTGGGCATCTGGGTTGACTCCATCTTTTTGCTGTTGTGGACTGTGATGCGATGAACATTCGTGTGCATGTATCAGTTGGTGTGAATAGCCTTGAAGCAGTGGAATTACTGGGTCAAATGGCATATCTAGATCCATTTTTTTAAGAGTGCACCAGATTGCTTTCCAAAGAGGTTACACCATTTTGCAATCCCACCAACAGTATGGGAGAGTTCCACTCTCCCCACAGCCTCACCAGCATTTGTTGTTTTGCGCTTTTTGGATTATGGCCAACCTTGGGGTGAGATGGTATCTCATTGTCATTTTGATTGGAATTTCTTTAATAGCTAATGATCGTCAGCATGTCCGCATGTGTTTTTTTGGCTGCTTGGATCTCCTCTTTAGAGAAGTGTCTGTCCATTTCCTTTGCCAATCGCTTAATTGGATGCTTTATCTTTTTCTTCTTTTTTCTTTTTTCTTTAATATGACTGAGTGAAAATGTACATTCCCGTATAAATTTACATGCCCATCTATATGCAGCTTCCACTGCTCTCCTTATCCCGTGACAGCACACTATTCCTCTCTGCTCCATATATGTCTGATCCTCCCAACAGTCTCCTTTCCCCTCCTCTCCATCCACTCTGCTTCCTCCAACCAGAGGTCAGCAGGGTGATATCCTATAGATGTATAGAACCATAAAGTGCATCCAATATATGGTCACTCTGCATTGCCAAGTCCAATCCATTCGTGTCCAAAGAGTGGACCTTCATTACGATTTATGGGCAAGGGCAGCATCAGGGCCAGGGGCCACGCTCTCAGGGGAACCCTGAAACCGCTGGACCATCAGTTGAGGTCTTTTAGTGGAGATCTCAGGGTGCACCCCTTTTTATTCTTGTGTTGCCAGTGAGACTCCTCTCTGTGAGCTCCATCGTGGCTATCACTGGTGGTGGCCGGGCACCAGCCGGTTCTTCCGGTCCCAAGTCGATGTAGGCACCCACTCATCTGGGTCTCTCTATCTTCTGGGTTGTCTCTACCCCATGTCATTTTGGTCCTTGGTGAGCATCTGTTCCTGCTGAGTTGGGACCATTTGCTGTGCCCTCAGATGGTAGCTTGGCAGCTTTTAAGACCCCAGATGCCACTCACCAGTGTGGGGTGCAGAAAGCCCTCTTAGCAAAATGCTACTTGTGCCAATTGCCCTTGATTTTGCCTAAGAGCATGGTCCCTTGGCCCCTGCTCCAGCTACTGTATCCTAGCAATATTGGGTTAAGATGGAAGGAGTACTCAAGTTATGCTGACGTCTACTTAATGTTGTTCTTGTTTCTAGTGTGTGCTATCACTGATTTCACCCAACTAGATTTCTAGCAACTATCTAATCTAAACCCTCCCCACCTCGTTCTCCCTCTCCTGCCTCCCTTGCAGCTGCCAAAGAGTCTTCTATACACAAGTCTGTTTTTGAGCTCTTATAGTAGAGGTCTCATACAATATTTGTCCTTTCGTCGCTGACTACTTTCACTCAACATAATGGCTTCCAGTTGAAACCAAGTTAGGAGATGTTTCCTGGAATCATCATTATTCTGTAACATTGCATAGTGCTCCATTAAGTATATGTACCATAGTTTACCTATCCATTCTTCTGTTGTTGGGCATCTGGGTTGATTCCATCTTTGTGCTATCTTGCACCGTGCTGCAGTAAACATTCTTGTGCATGTGTCCGTTGGTGTGAAAGGCCTTGATTCTGTAGGATATATTCCAAGTAGTGGAATTACTGGGTCAAATGGTATATGTATAGCCATTTTTTTAAAGAAGCACCAGATTGCTTTCCAAAGAGGCTGGACCATTTTTCAATCCCACCAGCAGTGCAGGAGAGGTCCACTTTCTCCACAGCCTCTCCAGCATTTGTTGTTTTGTGTTCTTTGGATCAAGGCCAACCTTATTTGGGTCAGATGGTATCTCTTTGTAGTTTTGATTTGAATTTCTTTAATAACTACAGATTGTGAACATGTCCTCATGTGTTTTTTGACTGCCTCAGTCTCCTCTTTAGAGAGATGGCTGTCCATCACCTTTGCCCATTGCTTAATTGGATGATTTATCTTCTTCTTACTGATATTTTGTAGTAGTTTGTAGATTATGGAGATCAGGCATCGGTCTGACACAGAGCTGACAAATATTTTTTCCCATTCTGTAGGTGGCCTTTTAACTCTTGTGATAGTCTTTGGATGAGCAAAAGTGTTAGATTCTTAATAGTTCCCATTTATCTGTTTTCTGTTCATTGTGGTTTGTTTGAGAGATTTTAGAGTCTGTCCACATGGTGTATTAAAACTTCCTACCTTTTCTTGAATGACCTTTATCATTTTAGGTTTGATATTTAGGTCTTTTATCCAGTTGGAGTTGGTTTTTGTATAAGGTGTAAGATATGGATCTTGTTTCAGTTTATTGCAGATAGATATACAATTTTGCCAGCACCGTTTGTTGAAGATATTGTTTTTACCCCAGTTTAATGTCTTAGGGCCTTTGTCAAATATCAACTGTTCATAGGCAGATGGTGTCATCTCTGGGGTCTCGATTCTGTTCCACTGATCGATCTGTCTGTTCTTGTACCAGTACCAGGCTGTTTTGACCACTGTGGCAGTGTAGTATGTTCTAAAGTTGGGTAATGAGAGGCCTCCCAGTGTGTTCTTCTTCTTTAGTAGCACCTTACTTATCCCGGGCTTCTTCCCTTTTCAAACAGAATTGGTGATTTCGTTCTCCATCTCATTAAAAAATAACACTGGAACTTGTATTGGGATTGCATTATATAAGTAGATTGCGTTGGGTAAAATAGACATTTTCACAATGTTAAGTCTTCCCATCCATGAACAGGGTAGGTTTTTCCATTTATCTAAGTCTCTCTTAGTTTCTTGTAGTACGGGCTTGTAGTTCTCTTTGTAAAGGTCTGTTATTTCTCTGGTTAGATTAATTCCTAGGTACTTTATCGTCTTAGGGGCTATAGTGAATGTTACTGATTTGATGATTTCTTCATTAACAGTCTCGTTGTTGGTATAAAGGAATCCTACTGATTTACTTATGTTTGTCTTGGATCCTGAGACTTTGCTGAACTGTTCTATCAGTCTAAGTAGTTTACTTATAGATTCTTTTGGATTCTCTGCATATACAATCATATCATCTGCAGACAGGGAGATGTTAACTTCTTCTTTGCCAATGCAGATGCCCTTTATTTCTTGGTCTTGTCTAATTGCTCTGGCTAGAACTTTTACTACAGTGTTCAATAGGAGAGGTGAGCATGTGCATCCTTGTCTAGTTCCTGTTCTCAAGGGAAAGTTTTCAGTCTGTCTCCATTCAGGATGATGTAGGCAGTTGGCTTTGTATAAATGGCCCTTATTGCGTTAAGGAACTTTCCGTCTGTGCCTGTTTTGCTAAGAGTTTTTAGCATGAATGAGTGTTGGACTTTATCAAATGCCTTTTCTGCATCAGTGGACAAAATCAGGTGATTCTTGTCTTTTGTGTTACTTGTGTGGTTAATCACATTAATTGTCTTTCTGATATTGATCCAGCCTTGCATCCCTGGTATTAATCCCCCTTGGTCAGGATGGATTACTGTCTTGATATGTTGTTGTATTCTATTGGCAAGAATTTTGTTGAAGATTATTGCATCTAGATTCATGAGTGATACTGGTCTGTAGTTCTCCTTTGTTGGGTCTTTCCCTGGCTTTGGTATGAGCGTTATGCTGGCTTCATAGAATGAGTTTGGGAGTACTCCTTCCCTTTCTATACTGTGAAATAGTCTCAGGAGTATTGGAGATAACTCTTCTCTAAATGCTTGGTAGAATTCTGCAGTGAAGCCATCTGGGCCTGGGCTTCTTTCGGTTGGCAGTGTTTTGATGAGATTTTCAGTCTCTTCCTTGTGATGGGTTTATTAAGTTGTTCTGCTTCACATTGTGATAATTTGGGTAGGTGGTATGAGTCAAGGAATTTGTCCATTTCCTCTAGGTTTTCAAGTTTGTTACAGTCTTTCATAGTATTCTGTTATGATATTTTTAATTTCTGTTGGATCTTTGGTGACAACTCCCCTGTCATTTCTAATTTGGATTATTTGTTTCCTTTCCTGCTTTTCTTTAGTAAGTTTAGCCAGTGGTTTATCAATTTTGTTGATCTTTTCAAAAAACCAGCTTTTGGTCTTTTCAGTTTTTTCAGTTGTTTTTCTACTCTCTAATTCAGCTCTGCTCTCATCTTTATGATCTGGTTTATTCTGGTTACTGAGAGGTTTCTCTGTTGTTCTGTCTACTCGTTCAAGCTGTAGAGTTAGTTCCTTGATTTGGTTTCTTTCTTCCTTCCAGATGTGTGCATTTATGGAGATAAACAGACCTCTGAGCACTCCTTTGGCTGTATCCCATAGGTTCTGGTAGGAAGTTTTTTTGTTCTCATTGGAATCCATGAATTTCTTTATTTCATCCTTGATTTCTTCTATAACCTATGTTTTTTTGAGCAAGATGCTGTTCAGTTTCCAAGAGTTCCACTTTCTTTCTATGTTTTTTTCTGCTATTGTTTTTGACTTTTATGGCTTTATGATCTGAGAAGATGCTTTGCAGTAATTCAGTGGTCTGGATTTTGTTGAGAATTGCATTATGTCCTAACACATGGTCAATTCTGGAGAATGTTCCATGTGCACTGGAGAAGAAGGTGTAGTTGTCCACTGATGGGTGGAAAGTTCTGTATATATCAATGAGGTTTGGTTGGTTAATTGTGGCAATGAGGCCTTCTGTGTCTTTACTGAGCTTTTTTCTAAATGATTTGTCCGGTATTGAGAGTGGAGTGTTGAAGTCTCCTGCTATTTTTGTGGAGTCATCTAACTCTCTTCTCAGTGTAGTCAGTGTTTCTTCAACGTATTTAGGTGCTCTGATATTAGGTGCATAAATATTTAATATAGTTGAGTCTTGTCTGTGTACTGCACCTTTCAGCAATAAATAGTGTCCATCGTTGTCCATGATGGTGGATTTTACATTAAAATTGATTTTGTCTGAGATTAAAATTGCTTCCCCTGCTCTTCTTTGTTCATTGTTAGCTTGATATATACTCTTCCATCCTTCAATTTTCAGTTTGTTCCTATCTTTAGGTCTCAGGTAAGTTTCTTGTAGACAACCTATGGATGGGTCATGTCTTTTGATCCAAGATGTCACTTGATGTCTCTTTACTGGAGGAACCAGTCCATTCACGTTCAATGTAGTTATTGATAGGTATGTGTTCAGTGCTGCCATTGTGATATGTTTATTTTTGTGTTGATGTTTCCTCTGTTGATCTTATTAGTCTCTTCTGGGACATTCTTTTTTGTGAGTTGATTTTTCACCTTTTTCAGAGCTGGTTTTGTAGTTGTTGAGACTCCTGTGTTACATTTCTTGAAATGGTATGATATATCTTTGTTGGGCTTTACAGCTGTCCCTATCATCCCTCTTAATAAACTATATATAAACCCAATTTTAATTACTACCGGTCTTGTCATCTTCCTCTCCATCTGGAAGGACTAAAAGAACTTGAGTATATCCCTCGTTTTAATATTACAGCACGGTAGTTTTCGTGATGATCACTGGATTGCTTTTTTCCGGCTTAAAGCTGTGATTGACTTTGGCGGCTTCCCTGAGTGGAGTTTTTCGTAGTGTGTCATTCTAAAATATAAAGTTAGTGGTTTTGTTCTTCTACCCCAGAGCCAAGAACTTCTTTCAGTATTTCTTGTAGTATTGGTTTGGTTTTTACAAAGTCTCTGAGCTTCTGTTTATCTGGGAATGTCTTAATTTCATTTTCGTATTTGAAAGATAGTTTTGCAGGATATATAATTCTTGGTTGGAAATTCTTCTCCTTTAAGGCTTTGAATGTGTCATGCCACTGTCTCCGTGCCAGCATGGTTTCTGCTGAGAAATGTGACGAAAGCCACAGGGTTTCCCTCTGAATGTTAGCTTTACTTTGAGTCTTGCTGCCTTTAAGAAAAATTGCTGCTTTTGTTTCATTTTACTAAGCTTGGTTAGAATATGTCTTGAAGTCTTTCTTTTTGATATGTATTGGGTGGCATACGATATGCATCTGAGATGTTTATATCCTCTTCCTTCATGATTTCTGGGAAGTTTTCTCTCATCAGCTCAGCAGCGATACTCTCTGTGTTCTCAGATGTCTCACCCTGTTTAGGGACTCCAATTAATCGAAGGTTGTTCCTCTTAGTAGAGTACCACGTGCTTCTTGATGCTTCTTTATTTTTCTTGTTTCTGTTTTCTGAATTCTGCTCATAGATGCTGGTGTCAGTATCTGTCTTCCAAATCATAAATTCGTTTTTCCATTTGTTCCGTTCTGTTTTCTTGGCTTTGCATGGAAGTTTCTATGTCTTTGATTTTGTTCTTGTTCCGTTGGATTTCAGAGTACTGGTGTTCCTTCAGATCAAACAGCTTGTTCAATTTCTCCTTCTGTTCTCCTGCATTTTGTATAAGGTCTAGAAGTGCTCTGTATATAATCATTTTGTATTCACTTTCTGATGCTTTCATAAAAGTTTCTTCATCTGGAAAACTCCTTGGTTGCTTTGTTTGAAAGCCTTCTGAAGCCATGGGTGATTTCTTGTGTGCCACAAGTGTCTGTTGCTTTTTTGGTCCCATGTGAGTAAGCAGAGGCTGGAAGAGATACCGTGAGGATGAACCGAAAATGTTTCTCTAGGCTGTCTTCAAATGTAAAGCAAAAGATATCTGACCACTTCCTAAGTCAGTCAGGTTTTCAGATGTAGAAGTCCCTCTTCCCAACTGGCAAAGTAGACACCTCTATATCCAACCCCAGATGGTACAAACTAGTTCAGAATACAGCAATGCTACTGCCCTGTTGGCCTCTGCTGACAGGGCCCAGTCCTAGACAACACTGTGTAGAATACTGTTTCTCTGGTAGGAAAGTCCTCTCCTGTGGGCAGGCTCTGGCTCCCAAGCTAAGAATTAGGTCCAGCTGCGGCCACCGTATCCAAGACGGCGCCCTTCACACGGGCAGCAGATAGAGGAGCTAGAGGTGCCGAGAGGTAGTGATTCCTCTGCTGCTGTTGCAGGGCCCCGAATGTAGGCTGCAGTGGGGCCTAAATCACTCCTTTCCTGTCAGAGAAGCGCTGTCCTGTTTGTAGGTGGTGGCTCCCAGGCTAAGAATTAGGTCCCTCTAAAATCTCCGTATCCAACATCACGTCCCGCACACTGACAGTGAAATTCCGTAGAAACCCTGCTGTCGAGAGATAAAAAGACCTTCTTGTTTCCTATCCTAAATATAACTTTGTTTTCTTGATAGTATTCTTGACTTGCTTTAGACTAGATGGTTTTTTTTTTTAAACACCCCTGCCCTTACTTTTATTTTCTCTTTTCTCTTTCAGTCTTGCCAGGTCTGCTTTTTTTGTTGTCAGTCTGTATTAGTTTTCTAAAGCTTCTGAAGCAAATTACTGGAAACTAGGTAGCTTAAAGCAACAGAAATGTATTCTCTCATAGACACCAAACAAGGTGCTGGCAGAGGCATGCTGCCCCTGAAAGTCCTAGAGAGTAATCCTTCTTAGCCTCTTCCTAGCTTGTGGTGGTTAGTGACAATTCTTGTCATTCCTTGGCTCACAGTTGCATCAGTCTAATTTCTGAGTCCATCTTCACAGGGCTGTCTTTCCTCTAGGTGCTTTATGTGTCTGTTTCATGTCTCAGTGTCTAAATCTCCCTCTGCTTTCTCTGACTTTTTCTTTCAGCCCTCCTATTAATTTTTCTGTTATTTTGAAAATTTTATGTTTAATTTCTAAGGGCATTTTTTAAATTGCTCTTTCATAACTTCTTGTTTTCACGTGTACAAAATCTTGAATCTCTGACGATACTTGATATGTCTCCGTGAATAGGAAGTCTGTTTGGAAACTGGGTTTATGGCCAAACTTGGTAACTATCAAGCTGTACTTCAAGGTTTGGTCCAGAGGCTCAGGGACTCACAGATGCCACTGAGGCAGGCAAACTTACCCTGCAGTGGTATCCACACTCCTACCCTAGTTCTCAACAAATTCATTCTAACCTTTCTTCTTCATTTCCTTCCATTCTTTTTCTTTCACTGTTATTTTTCTTTCTAGTACAACTTGAGATTAATCTCAATTTTGGTTTGTGATACATTGTCCTCATTCAGTTTCTCTATGGAATAATTTTATTGTTGTTGTCTCCTGACTTTTAGCTTGGAGCTCTCTCAAATTCCCCTGGACAGTTTTTCTTTTCTGCTCTTCCTGTCTTCGGTAATTTATTGAAATCTGTTTTCTGCTTCTGTGTCCCCTCCTCATATCTGCAGTATTGAGTTCTTGGTTATTGATTATCATTTTATTATAGTTTTGGATGAGAGCTTGTACTCAGTTACCTTGTCTTAGAGTTCTTTTTGCGTGAGGAAGAAGTCAAACAAGCCTTGATGGCCAGCTACAGTGCCTAGAAATATGGCCATGATCTCACATGGGTCCTGTTGTTTAGAGCTCCCTTAGTATTTGTTTAACAGTTGTGAGGTACTCCAGGGCCACCTTAGAGTGGTCATGCTGCCCAAAACTCGGGATGGTAAGGGGATTGTCTGAATTCCTGCTGTGTCCTGATGCCCTGTAGCTTGTGGGACTTATTAATAACCTGAGCACCATGTGAGAAATCTGGATGTGACATCTGTGGAAGCACACTCTAGAGATTCTAGCTATCGAAGTTTGTTCCGAAGACTACCATGCACCAAGATGTATGTTGGAAATGAAGAATGTCAAGCCCTACCTGAGACCTACTCAATGAGAATGTGCCTTTAAACAAAATCCCAAGCACTGATTTAGACCTTGGTCAGCTAAGCTATGGTTCCGTATGTGTGTGGTAAATTACTATCAGATGAGTTAGTCCTGTATTTAGAATTTTTTTTTCAATTGTGATTAAGTGAAGGCATACAATCCAAATTAAATTTGCATGCCCACCAATCTGCACCTCCTTCTGCTCTCCTTGTGACAGCACACTCCTCCTTTTTGTTCTATATATGTATTGTGTCCCCTTAACAATCTCCTGTCCTCTCCTTTCCACCCTCTTCTCTCCTTTGTAGTAAGAGGCCAGTAGGACAGCATTCTATAGCTGCATAGAACCATAAAGTACACACACCACGTGGTCACATTGTGTCCCAGAGTCCAGTCCATTCCTGTTGAAAGAGTTGACCTCAGTAATGTTTTCTGGTCAGGGGTAGCAGCAGGTTTAGGGGTCATGCTCCCAGGGGAGCCCCCAGGCTGCTGCACCATCATTTGCAATCTCTTAGTGGAATTCTTGAGGTGCACCCCTCTTTTTCTCATGTTGCCACAGGGACTCAACATTGTGTGACCACCACGGGTGTCTTTGGTGGTGGCCAGGCACCATCTGGTTCTTCTGGTCACATGTTGATAGTAGTCACCCATTCACATAGGTCCTTCTGTCTCCTGGGCTCTTTTTTCCTCGTGTCTTTGTTGTTCTTGGTGATCATCTGTTCTGGATGAGTTTGGTATACATCAGATGGCAGCTTGCTAGCTTTTAAGACCCCAGATGCTACTCACCAATATGGGGTGCAGAAGACTCTCGTAGCAATAGACTAGTTATGCCAGTTGGCCGTGATGTCCCTTGAGAACATGGTCCCCAGACCCCTTCCCCTGCTACTGTATACTTGGAATATTGGATTAAGATTAGAAATTTTCAGCTTCTGTTGAAGTCCAGTTATGGGATTTTTTTTACCTCTGATCTGTATTGAAATGTGTTACCAGATTTACACTTGCCCATTGATTTTTATTTTCTCTAGATAGAATTGTTTAAGGGCTACTGATAGTTTATTCTGGATACCTGTACTTTTGCCACACCTTTATGTGTTTGTTTTTGCATGGAGGACTGGGGGAATTTGGAACGCTTATAGTGATGAGTGGTTCTAGTTCCATGGATTGCCACAATGATAAACTTTGAGTGTGACTCTAGTGAGAGTGATTATTTAACTGAGTTCCCCTTCTGTTCCTACACTATGTGTCTAAATTGGTATTGTATTTCTCTTGCTGTACCACCACATCATTTCTTTGAAGATGGAGAACTGTTCTTTATCAGTTTCGTAGAGCCTCTTCCCATGCCTAACCAAAAACAAGCTTACATTGTTTACCGACTGCTGATGGTTGTCCTGTCTCACACTAGTTTTTGTTGTTATTGTTGTTATATACCTTCAGTTTATAAATGTTGACCACTTAGGTCCCTTGTGTGGATGGGTGTGGTAGTTATATAGGCCATTTAGAACTCTGGGTATGGAGAGCCTTTATATACGTCTTCCCAAGTGTTAAAGGTCCCTGTCTTATCTATAAATACCTCGTGTAGGAAAGATCTTGTAGATAATAAATGATGGTCTCAGGTGCTGGCTTCTGCTAGGAGTTTCCCAGTGTTGCTTTCTTAGTGGATTTTGGTGCTGTGATGGACTCTGGCTTCATACTAGCCAAGCCAAGATTCGTGTGAGATTAGAAGCTCCCAGAGAGCTGTGTAAATCATGTTACTCTTTTTTCCATCATCCCAGAGCCTTCCTTTGTCCCATCTGCCAGTCTACCTTGTGTTTTTTGCTTACTTTAATTCCTTGTGTTATCCCTCTTCCCACTTACATTGCAGGTTGATTCTAATGATAATATTAGATTAAGCCTGCAACAGTTGGGGTACTGTCTTACATAGTTTAGATTACAAATAGCTCATTTAATGAGCACTTTTGGTTTGTTTTTCATTTGCCTGACTAATGTAATTTTAGGAAACTAGAAGGTATAAATCCCTCCAGAGTTGTATGTGTTTCTTGGATTTCTTAGATCTCTTTTGTAAAAGGAATTATTTGATATTTGTAGGATTGGCAGACTTTTAGGCTTTATAGGCTATTGTATTTCTCTTATAGTTCTTAGCTCTGCTGATATTGCCTGAAAAACAACATGTAAAAAAAATGCATGACTCTGTTTCAGTAAAATTTTACAAACAAAAACAGGTGATTGCTGAGCTTCATCCCTGAGCTGTAGTTTTCTGACCCTAACTCTAGATCCATCAAGACCCATTAGTAGGTGGTGAACTAAATTCAGTAAATTGCAACCAATATTTTTAAGTCATTAATTAGAATGAAAAGGAGGGAGAAGTATCACTATAAAACATATAGTAAGGGTAAGTAATGGTTTTTGAAACTTTCAGTTATTTATATGCATACATATTCATGTGCATATGTCCATGAGGCATGATACAAAATTAATATCTTACTGTGAATTGATATTAAAAAAAACTTGAAAATCACTAGTCTAGTTAACCTCTTGCTGATCTTAAGCTTTCAAGCCTTCTTTACTTCCATGGTAGCCAAAGGTATAGAGAATTACAGCTTAATTCCACGGTACAAATTTGTAAGACAGCTACAACATACAAGAAAGGTTAGAAAAGACATACAAATTTCTCATTCCCAATCAAGGAAGGAAATACCGAAGTATGATAAGAGTGCCTCCTTTAAATTCCTATATTTGGTAATGATATACTTTAAATATTTTAAGGAGGCACTTTTGGAAAGTTCCTAAGATTTTCACTGGTCGATTTTTTTTTAGAAGTAGATCTCCAAGTCCTTCTTTCCTAGTCTGGGAGTTCCACTGAAACCCAGGCGTGACCCTGATGGGGTATTTGAAATACTGGTGACATAGCTTTCAGCATCACAGCAACATGTAGGATTCTACACTATCAAAAATTGACAGACACATTGAAGAAGAGCGAATATACATGGACTGCAGAAGAACAAACAAATCTTTCTTTGAAAAAGTGCAGCCAGCATGCTCCTTAGAAGCAAGTATGGCAAGACTGCCTCACGTACTTTCGACACGTTATGAGGAGTGACCATTTCCTGGAAAAAGATACCATGTTTGATAAAGTAGAAGGCCAGCAAAAAACAAGAAGACCCTCAACAAGATGGACTGACACAGTGGTGGCAAGACTACAATAGGCTCAGACACAGGAACGATTGTGAGGATGGCACAGGACTGGGCATTGTTTCATTCTGTTGTACTGAGGGTCATTATGAGTCTAAACTGACTTGTTGACAGGTAACAACTTTTCTAAAGCCAGTAGACAAGAGAGTACTAACCTGAATAATACACTTTTAAAGTTCTGATTACTATAGTTTATGAGGTCGTTGTTGAATCTTAGTCCTTGCCCTGCTCATTAAAGCAAGTCAGACTTTTTTGGATATTTCAAGTTGGAATGTTTTGTTAAGAACCCAGTTCTGGTTTGTTAGTTTGCTTGACTGAAACCGTGATTAAGAGATGTAGGAGAGGTCATTTAGACATTTCTGTTTTGATTGAAGTGAAGTCATTTGTGGCTCTGAGAGATGGCTCAAGGGTATTAAAGTCCCATTAGCATCCCACAAGTCATCTCAAATAAAGATATTACTGTAGTAAAGACTGGAGTTGCTATGCATAATTAGTTTCCGAACAAGACAAATGGCACACAGAGATCCTTGAACATAGAGAGAGCTACTCCTGAATAAGTATTTGGATCTGCACATGATACATCATAGCAACAGCTTTGGTCTAGAATATTTCCATTAATTAAGAATGTAGTTGGAGGTTTAAAAAAATAATCATTATTTAAAGAAATAATATGGTTTGGCTTTGTAGTAGTGGAAGCCTTCTGCTTCTCTGAAGAGTTGTGTTGCAAAACTGAAACTGAAAGAAATTGACTAAAGGATACTACCAGGAAGAACCCGATGGCTTAAAAAGGATTTGGTGTGAAACACCACATCTGTTTTGAACATGAGTGAACAAGATAAAAATAGTTTCTTTTCAGTTCTGTGGGAGGCTGTATGTGGCCCTTCTTAGCTGGTGAAATGTTTTGTCTAATTATGATAATGACTCTGTCATACTGACTATGTATGATATACTTTAAATATTTTAAACACAAGTCATATTCAAGGTAACAGATAATTCAGCCTTCCAAAACTGAGCGATTACAAACCTGTGGTATTCTTAGTAATCAAAGGCTTCATGCCTGCCAAATTGCTTAGCATGTGCCAGCAACTCCTGTGTTAATGTGTTAAGCATCATTGGTGATGGGGAAAGGAATTGCAGTTGTTTTTCATGAACAAGAAGTTGTTATCATGTGCAGGTATAAGAGTGTGAAGCAAAGCTTCTACTCTGCTTTCCCAGCCCACTTCTCAGGAGAACCCTTTAGTGTGTTTACTTGCAATCCTCTTTTCTATGAACAAAGTTGGTGAAGGCATTCCAGCCAAAGGGAATAGTGTGTGTGTAGGTGAGTAAAGAAGTGATAGAGAGTTGGGGTGGAATGTGTATGACTGCATTAGTGCACTCATATAAGAGGAACGTAAGGTACGTGGAGTGGGAAGAAGGAAAGATACATGTGCTAAATGAAGAGACTGTGAATGTAATTTTGAGCCAAATGACTCATTTGATGGTAAGTCAGGAATATCAGAAGTTTTTAAGGAGAGGGAATAAGAAGACAAGATTCTGTTTATTTTTATAGGATAAAAAAATGAATCATAGACAAGTACAGTATAGCACTGTTTCATTCTACAGGCAGTCCCCATGTTGACAAACATCTGATGTATATACAACCTTGTACTAGCCAGTCCTGCAAAAGCCTATTATATTAAAAATTTGAGGTACATACGGTAGTTCATAATAACTAGGCACTACTTTGTAGCATACATCAGAATATTATTATTACTATATTATAATGGTAAAGGTCTTGTAGTATTTCTGAATGTTTTTAATGCTTTTTATGAATAGAAAGGCATACTGTGTACTAAGATGAACATTTGACTAACTGATGTTAGATGGCAGACTGTCCCTAACTGTTCTGACTTAACATGAAAATTCAGTTTAAAGGCAGACTTAGGAACAGAGCTCATTCGTAATACAGGGACTGTCTGTATTTATATGATATGCTGGAAATGGTAAAACTATAGGGACAAAATACATCAGCGGCTGCCTGGCAGCTTGAGGGGTTTGATAAAAAAGGTACAAGAGAATTTTCAGAGTGATAGAATTCTTCCATAACTTGATTGTGATCATGGTTACAGAATTATATGCATTTGTCAAATCTCAGAGCTGTCCACTAAAATGGAGAATTTTATTGCCTGTAAATTGTACGTTAATTAAAAAACCAAAATATTGGTGATTCAGATGCACCCAGTGTCGCCATGCATGAAAAGCCTGATAAACTACTACTGTAAGAGTAATCCAGACAAGTTGCTGTAGAGTCCAGCTCCTGTCTACTGTCATGTGTTTCTGTATTTCATAGGTTTTTCAATGGCTGGGATTTTTCAGAAGTAGATGGCCATACTTTTTTTTCATAGGCACGTCTGGATGGAATCAAACTTCCAACCTTTCTGTCAGCAGCCCAGCATTTAACCATTTGTGCAATCCAGGAACTCCTTCGAGAGGATTAGAGACATTGAAAGTCCTCTGGAACACAGTGCTACTCTGAAATGCACAGGGTTGTCATGAGGTGGAATCTACTTGGCAAAAATGCTAGGGCTAAGAGATAGTACAGCAGCAAGAGCATGCTCCTCTCTAGCTCTTCCTCCCTCCCGACATATTGCTGAGATCCAGGCTTGTAAGAGGCTCAGCAGTCCTGGTTGTGGCTTGTTGTGATGCCATACAGGCTGGACTTGCTGGAAATCAACATTCTGGAATGATGGGTAAAGCAATTCAAGTTGTGTCGCACCAGATGCACTCAGCTATAAAATCACCCAAGAGGAGTACTAGTGACTGGCCATCAATCACCACGGAGGGTGGATGCTGGAGGAGCCTCACGTGTGTGCTGCAGGAGTCTGGTGCTGGGGAAGCTGCCTGCACTATAGGAGCATGGTGCTAGAAGAACAGTTCACACTGTAGGATCTGGGTGCTGTGAAAACTCTTGTACACAGCAGGAATAGGAAACTGGGAAAGGCATCTGCACCGTCAAGTGAGCACTGGAACAAGGGGGCCAAAACCTTTCCTCTTTAAAGTCTCTGTAAATCCTAACACCCCATTAGATGGAAAAGGAAAAAATTATAAAAAACCCAGATCCATTTTTGCAGATTAGGCAATGAAGGATGACTTTGGAGTCAGAGACAGTAACTTAGTAACTTGCAGAATGTGTTTAAACCATTGCCATTTATTTTGTTACTGTGTATTTTTGCTTAATTTCTACCATGTTACTTTTTTTTATTTTCTTCCTTGTCTTCTCTTGCCTTGATAGAATTACTTTTATTCTCTTTTTTATTCCTCTGCTGGTTTAGAAATTAGTGATTCCATTTACATTCTTCTAATGAGCACTCTTTCCCTTTTTTCCTAACATACATAGATAACATTGCATTGATTCTAAAATTATTATCTCTGGCTTCCTCCTAAATAAGATAAGAATTTTATCATAATTCTGTAAGTCTCCAAATTTCTTTTTTCATCTCCTGTGCTATTATCATGTATAAGTTTATTTTTAAACTCAAAACAGTAGTTTTTTCAGGCAGCGTCATTTATTGTTTTGTTTATATCTTTCCTCACTGCTACTTTATCTCATTTCTTCCTTTAATCTGTTTTCTTGTTAAAGTATATCTTTTGGTAGTCTTTCAACAAGGTTATGCATTTTAATCTCTTAATTTCTGAAAATGCCTTTATTTTGCCCTAATTTTTGAAGTGTAGTTCAGCTATGTATAGGATGCCCTGATAGTAGTTATTTTGTCAGCATTTAAAAGCAGATATGTTATTTGCTGCTAGCTGTGATTATTGATGAAGTCTATCAGTGACAGAATTCTTATGTAAGGAGTTTGCTTTCTAGTAAGATGTTAAGGTTTTTATCTTTATGTTTAATCTTGTATAGCTTTATTGTGATGATTGTGTGCACATATATATATATATTATGTGAGTTAAGCCCTCTGTGTGTAACGTTTACCAGAGAATTCACATGCTTTTTCATATCTCAACAACAAAAGATTTGTTTTCAAGTATTGTTTTTCTTCCATTGCCTCAGTTAATTTCTGGAACTCTTTAGTTGTATGATAAAATTCAAATTTGGGTGTTTTTGGTTTTTTTGCCTCCATGTTTTTACCTCTGCAGTTTTCCCTACGAGGAGTTTTAGTGACTCATTGATTAAGCCGTCAGCTCCCAACTGAAAAGTCTGTGGTTCAAACTCTGACCAAGTGATTCACCAGAGGAAGATGTCACAGTTTGTTTTTGGAAATGTTATTGCCTTGGAAACCCTATGAGGCAGCTCTGCTCTGGCCTATAGGGTTGATAAGAGTCAGAATAAACTCAGTGGCAGTGAGTTTGTTTTTGTTTACTGCCTCCTATGTTCTGGGTCAGTTCTTCAGTACTGCCTGATTTATATTCCCAAAACTCTTTACTTCCGGGATTCAGAATTTAACTGTTTTTATATTCTTTGGTTCTAAACTTGGTATCTACCAGTTGATTTCTGTAATTCTTGTTTTTTTAAATTCTTGTTTATTTTAAATAGGCGCAGATTTTCTTTACTTCTTTTAGGATGTGCACATACTAGTTCCAAAGTCCTTTTCATATTACTCTATCATCTGTGTTTTCCTGAAAAAAATTTTCTTTGCTATTTTAAATAGTTAGAATTAAAATGGCGGGTTATTATATTGTCATAATATTTTGGCAGTTTCCTTCCCAGCCCCAATTCAGTGCCAGGTGTTTTATGCCTCTCATCATGCCAGGAATTTTACAGACTCCTTTTCCCTAACCACCTTGGTTTGGCCTTAACCTTGGCTTTAGAGTTGTGTCTGCTCTTTCTTGTGACACTGGCAAGGAGCCCAACACAGTGATCACACTGTTTTTAAGCATCTCTTTTGTTGGTAGAGGTGGACCCTATCCAAGCACTATATTTCAAATGGGAAGACTGATTTGATTCCTTTGCCTTATATGAGTGTTTTCTGTTCTTATTTCCATACCGAGATTTAATTTCCAAGTGACCCTGCTTGTTTTTGATCCTGTAGCACATGGGGATTTTGACTTCACATATCATTCTCCATTATATGTGATTAGCATCTCTAGAAATGTTTTATTTTTATGTGCTTAGATATTTTGAAATGCTTTTAAAATTGGTTTTAGTCTGTCTGTACTGTATTTGCAGTTAGGATGAGGGAGAAGGGAATTTGAAAATTTCGACATGAACTTTCTCCGCTGTCCTGATCAGAAACATTTAAATTTTTACTGCAGTGTTATGGAGGTTTACTGAAAGAGAAGAAAGACATATTAGAGACTAGTCAGAGTTGCATCTGTAGCATTGATGTAGAAGAGAATGAAAAATCACACCCACTGCTATCTAGTCAATTCCAACTCATAGCGACCCTGTAGGACAGAGTAGGACTGCCTTTTAGGACAGAGTATAACTGCTCTGTAGAGTTTCCAAGGAACACCTGGTGAATTCAAACTGCCAGCCTTTGGGTTAGCAGCTGTAGCTCTTAACCACTATACTACCAGAGTTTCCAGAAAAGAGACAGGTCTGGGTTAATGCCACTGCTCTTTATCATGGTAAAAGAATATACAAAAAAGCCAAACCCATCGCAGTTGAGCTGATTTCCACTCGTAGCAACCCAATAAGACAGTAAAACTGCCCTATACGGTTTCCAAGCCTTAAACCTTTACAGAAGTAGATTGCGTTGTCAGTCTTTCATAGAGCAACTGGTAGATTTGATCTTCTGATCATTAGGTTACAGCCAGACAGTTAACCATTGCACCATCAGAGCTCTTTAAAGAAATCTACAAGGAGGAGCCAATTGGACACCAAAGTAAAAGTCACATAGAATTTTAAATGTGATGAAATTCAGATTTTAAGTGACAGCCAGTTGAAAATAGTAAGCATTTGTGAATAGAAGTCCAAAAAGAAATAGAGGCTGCAGATCTGTATCGTAGCATTACTGTTGTATATGTAGTTGTTGAAACTATAGGTAGAGATGAAATTACTCTGGGAAAGTAAATCAAACCAAACCAAACCTAGTGCCATCCAGTCAGTTCCAACTCAGAGCGATCATACAGTTAGAGTAGAACTGCCCCATAGATCTTCCAAGGAGCACCTAATGGATTTGAACTGCTGACCATTGGGATAGCAGCCATAGCACTTAACCACTACACCACCAAGGTTTCTGGGACAGGAAATAGAAAGCAATTTAAAAAAAAAAAAAAAAAGCCTGATGATAGGAGGACCATCATCATTTATAGTGGTGCAGATGATTAACATGCTTGGCCGATAACAGAAAGTTGGGCCTCAGAAGATCGCCCTGGCCATCCACTTCTGAAACATCGGCCTCTGAAAAACCCTATGGAGCACAGTTCTACTTTGACACACATTAGGTCACCATGATTTGGAATCAATTCAACAGCAACTAACAGCAAGTTAATTTTTACTTTCTGTTAGTATTTTATAAGATTTTGTCATTTTACTGCATTTTTTCATATAACTTAAATACTGCTCATTAGTTCTTAAGGTTATGCAGAGTTGTATATAAAGTTCAGTATTTAGAAGTAATAATAATTATTCCATGGCCAACCAAAATGGTATAAAAGGAAAACTCTAGAAATATTACATATATCTTTATTTTTATTCTTCATTCTTACTCAAGGCAACTTTTTTTAATCCACAAGCCCAGTAAGTCTTGTAGAGACTTCGAGGACTCTCCCTGCTGCCCAGCAGGTGCTTTAAGAGAGTCTCAGATTACCTGGTAAGTTAATAGCACCATTAGTAAACGTTGCGAAGTTTTACAGTTAATTAAATGATACCATTTTGTAATGGATTATCTAGATTTATTAATTTATTTTTACAAATTGGCACAATTTGGCACTGTAACAATAATGCACTTAGTGTACTAAAATTGGTAATGCATCCCCTGAAACACTGTTTCCAAGAGTAGGGATGACCACAGACATGGGTGACAGCCTACTGGCTGTGTGAGTAGGAGCCTCATGGTTTTCGCTTAACTAAAAATAGCACTCCCACTGCTTGCTGGCTTTTCTTATTGACCTAGACTGAAATTTTGCTGTTAGTGTTTCTTAAGAATAACGTGTCTGGTTCTAGTTGTTTCAGATAAAAGACAATAGGGCTGTATTTTAAATGACTTTGGTGAGATCATATAGGTAGTTAAGTAGTAGGCCTGGGATTCAAACCAAGTCAGTGTGGTTTTTTTTACTGTATTCTTAATAAATCTTTATCACCTTTAAAAATCCGTTGCTGTAAAATTGGTCCTGGCTCACAGGGACTCCATAGGGCAGAGTAGTGTTTGTCCTGCAGAGTGGCTAGTGAGTTTAAAGTGCCAACTTGTAGCTTAGCAGCCAAACACTTAACTTCTGTACCATCAAACAATAAACCAAACCCACTGCTGTCACATAAGTGAGACTGCCTTATGTTGCCTTCAGCTAGGTTAATTTAGCTAGAGGAGAAAGCCAGAGCCTGTCTCAGGCCATCTAGCACCTCTGCATCGCTCACTTCTCTCTGTTCTTCTATTCTGAGATCTTCATTTTCTCCTCCTTCGTGTATCAGTAAACTACAGAAAGATAGAATGTAAATAATCAGCATAATCTCTGTGGAAAAGCTGAAGATAAGCTATAGTAGGGTTACCAGCCCTGAGGAAGTTAATCTGAAGAGCATTTTTCTTTTCTTTTTCTTGTTTACTTTGAGAAATAAAAGCCCAATTCCTGGGTGTATAAATAAATACAGCCACTGCTTCACAGGAAAAGGTAGGTAGATATATAAAGGCAAACAGCTAGGAGAAAGTAATAATTTGAGAAAGAAACTTGAAAAAGACAAGATAGAGTTGAACAGAGATTGACAGCTATGCCCTATGTTATATAACAGTTAAATATTTGAAAAGTATTACCACTCATGAAAATTATATGAATGTTGATTTTTTTTTTTCTTGAAGTGGAATTCCAAAAGGAGAGCATTAAGAATACAGGGCATCATTTTAACATGCTTTGGCATTTTCTTTAGATTTAATGCTTAAGCCTGTGGCTCATTACACCTTAGGGGTGAGAATCCATTTGTTTGTGTTTTATATCTTTTAACATACTGTATATGGCCAAACTACACTGCATGTTAAACTAATTCTGTTGTATTGCAATTATAGATTAATCTAAGTGGATTTCTTCCAAAACATGATGGAGACCACTCTCTCACAAGTCTCTCAACTCCAGAAAGGAGTTTCATCTTTATAAACAATCGACCAGTACATCAGAAAGACATATTAAAGGTAATCTTATAGACAAAGTATCTCACTTGAATGAGAAGTAAAAACCACCTCTGTCATTTGTCAATTGTTAAAAGAGCTACTTCCAAGAATCTGCTGTAAAATAAACAAGATAGAATTTCACATTCATTAAGCATTGTGCCAGAAGCTTTACATATAAATTCTCTTTTACTTCTTTTTTATTATGTATTATTCTCATAGTGAGGAGATGAAGGTAGTAAGTGGCTTTGTTCATTATATCATAGTTTATATTTGAACGTTATGCCTTCTTACAGCCCACGACACTCTTATCTTTTAGCCACAAAGCCCCTTTAGTTGGCTATTTGTACTTAGGAATACTCATGCTTCATGTAGGATCGAGGCCTCTGAGTGAGTGCTACTGCTTAGATACTGTTTTTCCTAATTTGCTTCCACTCACTTTGTCAGTCGAATCTGCTCCTTGTGATGGTGTTTAAGTTTGGTGGTGCTGTCTTTATTTACATGGTATTTTTGTCTTTCATTCATGATGTATGTTTCTAGTTAATCCGACATTATTACAATATGAAGTGCCTAAAGGAATCTACTCGTTTATATCCCATTTTCTTTCTAAAAATTGATGTACCTACAGCTGATGTGGATGTCAATTTAACACCAGATAAAAGTCAAGTATTACTCCAGAATAAGGTATCTTTTCTCATATAATTCTTTCTCTTCATTTGTGCTATTTACAAATTGAAGCTATTCTAACCATTTTCATATAAAAAAGACTTACATTTTTCTTTTTATTACTTTTAAAATCTTGTCTATTTATAATTTTCATTATTTTCCCTAATGTTTGTTAATTTGTGTTTTTAGGAGTCTGTTTTGACTGCTCTTGAAAATCTGATGATGACTTGTTATGGACCACTACCTAGTACAGATTCTTGTGAAAATAATACAACAGATGTTTCCTCTGCTGGCATGGTTGTTAATAGAACAGCACAAACAGATGCACTTTTTAATAAAATAGAATCATCTGGAAATAGTTACCCAAATATTAGTATTTCAGACATTCCTCCCCAAAATGATGTACAGAATGATGAATCTGGAAAAAGCACTAATGATTGTTTAAATCCTCCATTGCACGTTGGTGATCACTCTGGTGGTCCTTTTAGCAGTGAAAATTTTAGTAGTAGTGATAAGGACACTGGAAATACATTTCAAGAGATCCCAATGACTAGTTTACCATGTGAAGACACCCGAGGTGAATGTCATGAAACTTGTTTTATAGGTTCTCTTGAGCATATCCAGTCAGAAAACAGCAATAAAGGCCATATCAATGAGAGCAGAGAAAATGAGGAAGCAGCAGTCCTTGAGACATCTTTGGAAATCTCTGCAGATGACTGGAGCAAAGGAAATGTACTTAAAGATTCAATGGGAAAGAACATTGAACCTGTAAAAATTCTAGTGCCACAGGAAACTTTAACATGTAATAATAATCCAACTCCAGAACCAAAGAATCTCAGTGAAGGTCCCTGTAACAAACAGTCAAATGTGGTTGATAACAAATTTGGACAGCTTACAGCTTATGATTTAATTAGCAACCGAGTCATCAAGAAACCCATGTCAGCAACTGCTCTTTTTATTCAAGATTATCGTGCTCAGTTTCTCTCAGAAAATTCTAAGACTAATTTAAAGGACACTACAGTACAAATTGAAGAGCTGTGGAAGACATTGAAGGAAGAGGAAAAACTCAAGTAAGTTTCCAGAGCTTACATGTGACCTGAAGGCTCAGCTGTTTCCGTTCTATGTGACTCACTAGGTTTAAAAGAAAAAGGGAAAGAAAGAAAACTTCTTGTTTAATGGAAAATACTTTTGGCTTGTACAGAGTACCCTTTTTTTTTTTTGTTCTTCTTGTGTACAAACTTGAACTGCTTTCTAATTGGTAAAGTTTGCTGTTAAAAGTTTATCATTCTTCTCATTTTAAAACCATCATGTGCTTTTGTTTCTTTTTTATGTTACAGAACTTTTCCATGGCAGGAATTTTTTGTAAGTTTTTGCCTTAGAATACTTAGAGTAGAATTGTTTTAAAGAAGTACTTTGACCATTCTTTTGGTTAAATTGATCCAGAAAATACATTGTTGCAGATTCAGTTGAGTCAGTAATATTGACTATTAAGTATGAACCAAGGCTTCTTTTATAATTTGGTTATGTATTAGCAACTGGTAAACTATATTGGGGTTTTTTTGGTAGATAAACATGTGGTTTAATCTGTACTTGATCAAAATAACTATGAAATCGCTTATCACATATAGATTGGGTAATGTGAATAAATGTTCCAAATATGATAGGTGTTCCTAATTGATTTAACGAAACACAGTGCCATTAGGTCAACTCCAGCTGATATACTTAGGGTACATAATATGAACACAAAACACTTTTTTAAAAAAAGTTATTTTTTAAATATTTGTATTGTGATTAAGTGAAGGTTTACAATCAAAGTCAATTGGCTGTATAAGATCCCAAGCACTCACCCCTATGCAAGTTTATCTGCTCTCCTTACCCTGTGACAGCACACTCTTACTTTCTACTATGTACTTCCACTATCCATTCAACCAACACTTGTCTTCTCCTGTCTACCTTCTGTCTCTAAAAGGAAGCCCTCTCGTGTATATATTAAACCACAATGTACACACATCACCTGCATCACTCTGTGTACCTTAGTCCAGTCCAATCTTTGTCTGAAGTGTTGGCTTCAGTACTGGTTTCAGCTCTGGGCTAGCAGCAAGTCCAGGGGCCATGTTCTTAGGGGATCCTTCACGTTTTCGGACCATCAGGTCTGGTCTTTTAATAGAGTTGTTGATCTGTACACTCCTTTTTCTTGTACTGTATCAGGGACTATACATTGTGTTTCCTGACAGGGCAGTCTTTGGTGGTGGCTAGGCACCATCTAGTTCTTCTGATCTCATGCTGATGTAGTCTCCCAATCATATGAACCTTTCTGTCTCCTGGGTGTAATATTTTCCTCATGTCTTTGATGTTGTTGGTTTTCATCTGGTCCAGTTGAGTTGGGACCAGGTGATGTTCTTCAGATGGCAACTTGCTTACTTTTAAGACCCCAGGCAACACTCACCAATATGGGATGGAGAACAATCTCTTAGAAAAAGACTAGTTATGCCAATTGACCTCAATGTCCCCTGAAACCGTGGTTACCAGACCCCTGTCTCTGCTACTCTGTCCTTTAAAATGTTGTGTTATATTTAGGAAACCTTTTAGCTGTGGTGTAGTCCAGTTGTCCTAACCTGCCTTTTACTGTGGGCTGTCACTCCCTTCACTTAACCAAATTCATGTTGACTCCTAATCTGTGACTAACTCTCTCACTCCCTCCCCACCCTTCTAGTCATCAAAGAGTAGTTTCTTCTGTGCATAAGCCTTTTCTTAAGTCCTTAATAGTAGTGGTCTCATACAGTTTTTGTCCTTTTGCAACTGATTGGTTTTACTCAGCATAATGTCTTCCAGCTGGAAGACATTATTGCTATTCTTTATCATTGCTCAGTGTTTCATTGTGTAAATGTACCGTAGTTTGTTTATCCATTCATCTGTTGATGGGCACCTAGGTTGATTCCATCTTTTTGCTATTGTGAACAAACCCAAAATGAAACCCAGTGTTGTTGAGTCAGTATCAACTCATAGCAACCCTATAAGACAGAGTAAAACTATGCCATAAAATTTCTAAGGAGCACCTGGTAGAGTTGAACTGCCAACCTTTTGGTAGCTACAGCACTTAACCACTCCTATTGTGAACATTGGTGCAATAAACAGTGGTATTCATGTGTCTGTTCATGTGACAGCCCTTATTTCTCTAGGATATATTCCAGTGGGAATATATAGCAGAATATATATTCCAGTGGGAGTATATAGCAGTGGGATTGCTAAATGGTATGATATTTCTGTTTCTGTTTTTCCGAAGAGGTTGTACCATTTCATATTCCCACCAGCAGTGTAGCAGAATTCCAGTCTCTCCACAGCTTCTCAAACATTTATTATTTTGAAAACACTGTTTTAAGTTTCTGACGCACCAGAATATCAGAGAGTGGAACCATGACTGCAGTCATTTATTGTTACTCAAGGCATCTCAATAGTATGTTAAATAGCTAGAGAAAATTGTAATTATAATCCTTCACTTGACCAATTTTTTAAAAAACTTTTTATTAGCTTATTTAGACTTTTAATGGCACTGTCAACGTAATAAAGACTACTGTTAACATCATTAGGGAAAATTTCCATAAATTAATTTTCCTAAAAACCTCAGTTTTCATTGTGTTTTATTGTTTTTCAAACATACACAAAAACAGGAAAAACAGTACAACAATCCTGTCACCCATTTTCGTCAACCATCATCTTATGATCAGTCCTGCTTTATCTATACTCCAAATCACTTGCCCTCTGAAGCAAATCCTAGACCTATCTATTTTATAAATATATTGATATAGGTCTTTAAATGAAAGACACTCTTACTTTGAACATAACCATAATACCATTGTATAACTTTAAAAAATAACACTAAGCCCTAATCTCTTCAGATGACCAAAGTGTTCATATTTCTATTGTTTCATAAATGCTACATTTTTTTATTTGTCCAAATCACGATGTAAATAGATTTACTCGTTGTTGACCTTAGATTTATAACTTTTTTTTTTAATCCATAACATACGCAGAGTGTCTCAGAATAACAGTAATAATACTACCACCAATGCTATCGTTATTTGGAAACAGTGGTAGCATAGTGATTATCTGCTAAGCAAAATGCAGAAGTTCAAATCCATCAGGCACTACTTAGAAACTGTGGAGCAATTCTGCTGTGCCCTATAGGGTTGCTATGAGTTAGAATCAGTTTTATAGCAGTGGGTTTTATTATCATCTAAAGCAATTTGGGGTTTTTGCTGTTGCTGCTCAGTTCTCTTGGTTTGTTTTTGTAATTCTTTTCTCTCATCTAGGGACCTATAATCAAGTTACAGTGTTTCAAAACCACTTACTTTGTGATTTTGCTATTCTTTGATTAACATTTGGGTTATCTTAAACTTAAAATGTGTATCTGTAATCATAAACACAAATGGTCACCTCAGATTCTGTGAGGGAAACAAACAGTTGCATATGTGGTATAAACAGAAGTGAAAAGAGAACCAGTATGTGTGACCTTGGATAAGTCATTTTATTTCTTACAGCCTTACTCATTCAAAATTCTTGTGCTCAATGCTGGAGTGGTTGGTGAACAAGAC
Organism: Heterohyrax brucei; assembly: GCA_028571685.1. NCBI lineage: Eukaryota > Metazoa > Chordata > Mammalia > Hyracoidea > Procaviidae > Heterohyrax > Heterohyrax brucei. The sequence continues at coordinate 97,863,318 of CM053146.1, forward strand.
AGGCTCCCAGTCTATGTGGAGTTATCTAGTGGAGAGCACAGGGCACTATAAGTGAGCATTGGTGACAGTGAAGTATCAGAAATACTATCTAAAACTGAAGTCTGAAGGAAAGGTAGCAATTAACCAGATTAGACTTGGGGGTGGGTGGGCGTATATATGCGTGCGCACAGAGGAAGTGGGTTGTTGGGTCAGTGGTGGTAGAGATGGAACCTGTTATGTGAGGAAGCCTCGTGTTTTCTGCAACTTAAAAGAAAGATTAGAAATGAGGCTACGGAAGTCAACAGGGGTAAGATTCTACATCTCCATGTAAGACATGTTAAGGAAGATAACTTTGGGACAACAGAGTGTTTTTTCTAGATAAAACTTATTTGAAACGAACTAGTTTCACCAATGACACTGGTTTGAACAGATGAGACTATAAACTGATAAAGTTATTTAATATTGATTGTTTACAGAATGTTGTGGGTTGAATTATGCCCCCCACCCCAAAGATGTTAAAAATCTTAACCTCTAGTACCTGTGAATGTCAGCTTACTTGGAAAATAGTGTCTTTGCAAATCTAATCAGATTAAGATGAGATCATAGTGGAATAGTGTGGGCCCTAAACCCAATGGCTGGTGTCCTTAAGAATACCATATGAAGGCACAGGGACGAGAACACCCAGGGAAATGTCATGTGACCACCAAGGTGGCAATGGAATGAGTGCATCTGTAAATCAAGAAACAGCTACTAGAAGCTGGCACAGAGGCGTGTAATAGACACTCCCAGAGCTTCTACAAGGAACTAACCCTGCCAACACCTTGATTTCAGACTTCTGGCTTGTATAACTGTGGGAATAAACTTCTGTTGTTTCAAGTTAACCAGTAATTATTTGTTAGAGTGACCCTAAGACATTAACACAATAGCTTTTAAAAGGAGTGTACTGTAAGAGAATCCGAAGGCTGCATTTATAAGCAGTTCAGAACAAAATTAACTGAACATTCCAGCCCTAGGATGCTGTATACAAAGTACATTTTAAGCATTAGATCTAGTGAAATGGGAAGTGTGGAAAAACTCCAAAATTTGGCCATCTCCTTTAAGATAGCATCCTGGAAGTATAAACAAAATTAATTATAAATTTTGGTGGTTTTTGTGGAGGGAGACAATTGCAGAAAATAAATTGAGACCCTTACAGGCAGCAAAAGCCAAACCAAACTTGTTGTCTAGAGCCAATTCCAGCTCATAGTAATTATTAAGACACAGTGATGAAACATCTTTATCTACTTACAAATGGTGCAGTTTGGATAGTTGAACAAGTAATAATTGTAAATGTGATGAGTATTATAACAAGAGAGATACAGAGAATTGAAAAAATACATATCTGTTAGGCTTAATCTCTCTGTGGTAGCAGTTAACCAGAAAGATGTAGCTTAATCTCTGATCTGTGGTAGAGGAAATGCTTCCTTGAATAGCAGTTAACCAGAAAAATGTAGGGAATTTTCTGGACAGAAGGAACTGCCTGTGAGTAGGCTGGGTAGCTGGAGGGCCATGGTGTTGTTCAAGAACTAAAAGGTAGTGTCTATGACTAGAATAGAATACAGCAGAATGTGATAAAGAAAGATGGAGAAACCATGGGCCTGATTATGGAGGGTCCTTAAGGAGTCAAAGAGTTTGAATAAGAACTAGGATAAGAACTTATGACAGATTTTGGGGTAAGAGGCACATTCATTTTTCAGTTCTTTTTAGCTTTCTTCCCCCCCCCCCTTGCTTTACTCTCCTTTTCTCTGTTGGATTTGATTCCCAGTGTAGACCAGTAATAATACTGGTAAACTAGATGGTTAGATGAAATCTTTAGTCACAAGAGCATCGTGTGAATTAACTATGTAGTGGTCAAATCAAACTACAATATTGTTTAGAATTAGTATTTTCCATTCAAGTTACTGAATTCTTTAATGGCATTAAGTACAATGGTAGCAGCTGTTTTTACTTAACATTTACTTAATATTGTTTTGGACATAACTTGTTAATTTCCCAAGGAACTAGTTGACTTCTTGAGTAAGTGAAAGATTAGTACCACATGTCAAAAATTTGTGCATTATAATTAATTGCAAATGGTGACCTTTGTCTTCAACTCATTTTCCACCATACAGGAAAAATCCTGAATTTGAATATCCAAGAACTAAAAATACTTATTTCCAGTACCTGTTGAAAATAAACTGTTGAAAACCATATGTGCCGTATAGCTAATCCAGAACTTCAGACACTAAATGGAAGTGAGAGAAGATAACTTTAAAAATTGTAAATGTGGAATAGTTAGTAACCCAAGGAGACATTTTTTATCTACTTTATAATGAAGATAGTCTTTTGTACATTCTCACCCGGCTAACATTCATTCATTAAACAAATATGTATTGAGTACAAGCTACATGTATGCTGTAGTCTTGTCTCTTGAAGCCTCACTTTCAATATTTAATACAATTCTAACAACAATATTTTTGCTTTCGTTTTCTAACATATCCAGATTTCTCCTTAAAAATGTTTAACATATATCACATAATAAAATTCAGCCAGTTTCTTAAGAGTTCAGTGCTGGAAATAACAGTAATTCTCTAGTTTCAAATTTAAAACTTTGAGTTGCCGTTTGTTTGTTTTTAGCAAAGTTGCTTAAATTATTACTAGCCACTTGTTAATCAATCTTGTGCCCTGTTCTTTGTAAGATGTGTTTCCTGATAGAAAAATAATGATAGCAAACATTTATGGCCACTTACTGTGTATAAGCACAGTTCTAAGTGACACATTCAACAGAGCTATGACTTATTATCTGCAAATTACAAATGAGTGTACTGAGCAACAGACAAACTGAGGAATTTGTCTAGTTGTACAGAACTACTGAGTGACATAACCAGGCCAGATGTTAACCTCCATGCCTCTTAACAATTACACTTCCATGAAACCTAGCGATAGTTTTCAGTTCTGGCTGCCTTGTATTTACCTACAGAGCTTTATGGTGGCACAGTACTGAAAAAGAGGTTGGCTGCTAACCCAGAGGTCAGCAGTTAGCCACTCTTTGGAAACCCTGTGAGGCAGTTCTACTTTGTCCTCTGTGGTCACTGAGTTGGAATTGCTCTCTGGCAGTGAGCTTTATAAAAACATCTTCACACCTCAGTGTAGGACTGGAGAGTTAGAAACTTAGAGTGGAACCCAGTCATCTCAGTTTTTTAGAAAATAGTTGGCATAACCACTGTATAGACTGTCTTTGATTGAGTGTAGAAGTTTCCTTTTGGTTATTTTTCAAGAAAAGGCTTATTAATGTTTTACTAAGTATAATTGTGAAACATTTTCTGTCTTTGAAACTGAGGTAAATAAGGTGGTTTGACTTGATTCTGTTTATTTGAATTTGTTTTTCATTTATGACCCTAAAATGAGAATAGCAGCCAGAAACTTAAAATCTAACTATGAAACCATTATCGGTTTAATCGTGTAATTTTTGTTTTTCATTTTATAGTAACTTTGTAATCTTACTAATAATATGACTAAATAGAGTATTCATTAATGCATTTTTTGTTTGTTTCTACTCTTTAAGGAGAAATTCTTTGTGGTATAGTGGTTAGGTGCTACAGCTGCTAACCAAAAAGTCAGCAGTTTGTATCTGCCAGGTGCTCCTTGGAAACTCTGTAGGGCAGTTGCCTTACAGGGTAACTATGAGTAGGATTTGACTCAACAGCAGTGGGTTTACTCTTTAAGAAATTTCTTACATATTACATGCTGATGTTGCAGCAAGTGCATAAGTAATTATTGATCTGGAATTAACTATTCATTCATTCATGTTTTGTTTTTTTACTTCCTGTGACCCAACGTTTTTAAAAATAATTTTCAAAATGGAATAAAATTTACTACTGTGAAATGCAAACATATTAACTATATAGTGTATTGTGTTTCATCGGTGTGTCCTCCACCTGATATGGTTCAAGTGAAGTCTGCCATTTTGCCACTTGTTTCCTGTTTGCCACATGTGTGGTTTATTCTTCTGTTCCCTTTTTTGTTATCATTTTTGCCTTTGAAGTTAACGAAGTGTATTTTAGTATTTAATTTTTATTTTTCTATTAGCTTTTTTATTTTGTATTATTTTCAGTGGTTGCTTTGAGAATTATATTATGCATCTTAATTCATCATTATCTACGTAGAGTTAATAATGTACCATTTCGTGTAAAATGTAAAAATCTTGCAAGTCAAAATACATTTACCACACCCCTGTTGTTTGTACAAATGTTGTCATGTGTTTTATTTATATACAATATAAATACCACCTTAAAATGCTGAACTTTTTCTTCAGACAGTTGTCTTTCAAAGAATTTTCTTTTTGTTTTATTGTACTTTAGATGGTTTACAGAACAAACTAGTTTCTCATTAAGTAGTGCACGTCTTGTTTTATGACATTGATTAACAACTCCACGAATGTCAACACTCCCTTTCCAACACTGAGTTACCTATTACCAAAACCTTCCTGCCCCCTCCTGCCATCTAATTCTTGTCCCTGGGCTGCTGTCTGCCTTTAGTCTCGTTTTGTTTTATGGGTCTGTCTGATCTTTGAAGAGTGAACCTGGGGAGTGACTTCATTACTGAGCTGAAAGGATACTGAAGGCCATGCTCTCGTTTCTCCAGTCTCTGTCAGGCCAACAAGTCTGGTTTTTCTCTTTGAAGTAGAATTGTGTTCTGCATTTTTCTCCAAGTCTGTCGGTGAATGTCTATTGTGATTCCTGTCATAGCAATAAGTAGTGATAGCCGGGCACCATTTAGTGGTACTGGACCCAGTCTGGTGTAGTCCATGGCAGATACGGTCCTTTAGCCCTCTGGGCTAATCTTTCCCTTGTATCTTTAGTGTTCTTCATTATTCCTTGCTTCTTGAAGGAGTCAAAGAAATTATTTAAGAGAATTTTTTGCAAGATAATTGTTTCTGTTATCTTGGCTTGGCTTGGCTCTGTTATCTTACATATTACCATTTTGGGTGCTTATCATTCCTTCTTAGAGATCTGAGCTTCTGTCTGGTGACATTTCCCTTAAACAGTTCTTACAGTGTAAATATTTTGGCACCAAACTCTCAGCTCTCTTATCAGAGTGTTTTGAAGGCTGTTTTTCTAAATACAGAATTCTGGGTTTCTGTGGTACTTGAAAGGTATCATTCATACAATTTTTTTTATCATTTGTTGTCATCTGCTTTTATGTTGCTTTGATGGCAAGTTACATTTATCATTTGTGGTCCATTTTTTGTAGTGAGTTTTTTCTCAAGATTCAGGATATTATCTTTATTTTTCAACAGTCTGATTCTAATATACCAATGTGTGAATTTCTTTGTGAGGAGTCCGGGTAGTACAGTAGTTAAAACCACCAGTGGCTCTCTGAGCAAAAGGATGTGGCAGTCTGCTTCTGTAGAGATATACAGCCCTGGTAACACTGTGGGGTCACTGCGTGTTGGAATCTAGTCAAAGGCAGTAGATTTGGTTTTTGCTTGGATTTCTTTGCATTTATCTTGCATACAGTATGCAGTGCCTTTCGCATCTGTAAGTTATATCAAAAGTCAGCCTCTTTATATTCTTCAGGTTGAGTAATTTCTATTGGCCTTTTGTTTTCTCAGCTCTGGTACGCTTTTAAGCCTATCCTGGTAATATTTATTTTAGATACTATACTTTTTAGTTCTAGAGTTTGCATTTCTACTAATTTTCATTTCTGTGGAGGATTCTTCCTATCTTCTCATAATGATCATCTTTTCAAGTTCTTAAGCATTTATAAAAGCTATCTTTAAATGTGTGTGTTTGCTAATTACGGTATCTGGGTCATCATGACTGTGGTTTCTGTTGCCTACTTTTTCTCTTGGCCGTGAATTGTGTTTTCCTGCTTTATTGCTTGATTTGAATTTTGACCATATAACGGACATTGTGGATGGTATGTTGTAGACACTTTGGATTCTGTTATCTTCCTCTGATAGTGTTGATTTTTTTTTGATATTTGAATTACTAACAGATCACCTTGAGCTTGTGGATACTTTGTATTTTGTTGAGAAGGGAGTGTTACAGTTTTTTCATTAGTGTTACACAGCATCTTGCTTAATTCTAGATGTAGTTGTTATCCTTAAGATGTGGTCCCCCTTGAATTTTAGTGAAAGCCCAAGCTGTTTAACCTAGTGATCACTTGGTAGAATTGAAACTCCAAACTGCCTCCCTGCAGTGGGCAGCAGCTGAAATGTCTGTTGAGCTCTTTCAGCCTTCTAGCTGAAAAGTTGTGTTCTGATGACTCAGTCTAATTAGAGTACAGCCTTCTGCTTCAGTGCTGCCAGCCCATGTCATGCTGAGAAATGCCCTCTGAGTGAAAGCTGCATAAATCTGGGTCTTTCTCAAGAGTTGAATTCCTTTCAATTTCTGCCTGCTTTGGCTGTTCTCCGTTACCTATTTTAAATAGTTGATTTTATATTTTGTTCAGAGTTTTTCATGGTTGTATGTGGAATGGTCAGGCCAATACAAAGCTAATCCATTGTTACTGGAATAAGAATACCAGCTCTTTTTTTCTTTTTTCTTTTTTAATTTACTTCCGATGGTAAATATATTTATGATTATGACCTCTGTGGTTCTTTTTTGTGTTTATTCTTAGATATGAAGAGAAGGCTGCTAAAGACTTGGAGCGATACAATAGGCAAATGAAGAGAGCCACTGAACAGGAGTCACAAATATCATTAAAAGATGGTGGAAAAAAGACAAAACCTATCAGTGCATGGCATTTGGCCCAGAAACACAAGTTAAAAACATCATCATCTAATCAGCCAAAACTTGATGAGCTCTTTCAGTCTTCAGTTGAAAAAAAAAAGACCCAAAGTATTAAAATAGTACAGATCCCCTTTTCTATGAAAAACTTAAAAATGAATTTTGGGAAACATAAGAAATTAGACTTAGAAAAGAAGGATGAACTTTACTTGATCTACAATCTTAAGTTTCCTGATGCTTGGCTAATTGCATCAAGAAAAGAGGTAATGTTATTAAATCCATATAGAATGGAAGAAGCGCTGCTGTTTAAAAGACTTCTTGAGAATCATAAACTTCCTGCAGAGCCACTGGAAACGCCAATTATACTAACAGAAAGGTATGGTGAAGTAGTACAAATTTAAAATTTTTTTAAATCTAAAAACATGCATTAATCCATACTAGATTAGAAATTGAAGAATGAAAAGTTGGAGGTGTTCTCTTATGGGGAAATGGATTTTATTTAAGACATCTTTTTTTAAATTTGATTTTTAATCCTAGTGGAATTAATTGCTTTTAAGTAACTGTAGAATATTCTCAATAGCTCATTTCTATAATTAATAAATATCAAGCTCAAGTCTCTCCCGTACATTAGTGACTTCCCTAGGGTAATGTTGAAGTCCGAGTGCCATATGTTCCTCAAATGTGTCATTTGTTTCAACAGTTTCAAACATATCCCAAAATAAGAGAGAATTATACAGTAAACACCTTTATCAGCCGTTGTCCACATTTTGCTACTTTTGGTTCTTCCGTCTACCTATATATGTAGCTTTCTACTGTTGAAAGTATTTTAGAGCAGTTCTCACGTTTCTATACACCTTTGAAAAATGACTATTTTCTTACCTAATGTCTTTTTCATACCTTACCCAGTAGTAATTCCTTAGAATTGTGCTCCACTGTCTCAAAACTATTGGTCCTTATAGTTTTAAAATATTTTAATTTAGTCGGTGTCTCAGCAAAGTCTGCACGTTACATTTGGTTGTGATGTCTCTTAAATCTCTCTTATAGCTCAGAAGACTTGAATAGATCTAAATTGTGCTTTCTGGCAAGATTGTTTAGAAGGTGATGTGATGTGCTGCATGTTTCTTGTCAAAAGGCATTTATCAGTGGTTTCAGCTGGTGACAGCCTGATCCTTTCACCTGAAAGTTCCCCATCAGTCTTCCTAGCTATGATTTTATTCATTGATAATTTTTGCCTGAATTATTTTAGTACGCGTTAGAAAATGAAGTACTTCCTGTCTGTAGCCTGTGAAAGCTCATTGTAACCTGTGAAAATAATGACTAATATATTAACATTTCTCTTTGTTTATACTTAGTATTTCTTTTTAAGTCTGACACAAGTAGAAGAGAATGTGTATATGATAAAGGAGATAAAAACTCTGGAATTAAAAAGAATTTGTTCTCTAGGACATGTCGTTCAATTACTGTGTTTCAGATAGGGCCAGACACAGAAAAGCATGTATTAAAGTTGCGTTTTTAAATAAGGAGTAACATTAACTCTAACCGTAAATTTATCATTCTTAACTAAAAACGCAGTACATTTCATAGTGTTAAAATTGGCTTAGGAAACTACCAAGAGAAGAATAAGAAAACAATGCTTTAGACTGATTTAAACTATGTAGTTCGAAACTCTGATAACACCTTTCTCTTTCTTGCCTCAAAAAACAGTTGGGGCATAACTGAATTTCCAAAACCTGATTCCTTTTCTAAGTGATATTTGTAAATGTTTGTTTAAATCTAAAAAATTTGTTTTTGTCCAAATTTTAGGTTTTTAAAAATATTTTTCTACATGATGCAGGCATTCAAAAACAAACACATTAAAGACTGTTATTTTGGGCCCAGCCTTGCCTGGGAATAAATCTCTCTTTGTTGACCACAGAGAGCAACGAAACTTGGTCCAAAATTGTTTCTCCTCTTCTTCTGAAATAATGACATCCCTATTACAGTCGTAAGTTTTTCAGAACAGAGTTACAGAGTGTCTCACAGTGTTGACAGGGTAATAGGAATTGGATTCATTTTTCTCACCAGAGTTATAACCCATTTGTCTAATTTACCTCTGAATAGACTAGTTTAGAGAGCTACAAAATAAAAAGTACCCAATGATAACAGTAGCAGTGGCTAATTTTTATTTAGCCCCTGCTTTATCATAGGAGCTTTGTTAAGCTTGTTATCTTCATGAGCTTACCCTTGTAACAAGCTTATGAGTTAAAGACTATCATCCACATCTTACAGAGGAAGAAACTAAAACAGAGTGGTTAAGTAACTTAGCAAGGCCCACACAGCCAGTAAATAAGTGAGAGAGCTATGATTTCAGTTCAGAGTCTTACTCCAGAACCTCCACCATTAATTGCTTTATTATATCAGCATCAATACCACCAGCTCTCAGATACAGAGTATATTTGTCATATACTGTCATATACATAGCCAGTGTTCTCTTATAGTCAGAGGATGGTCCTCAGCCTTCCAGAGTGTAAGCAAAGATATCATCTGTCCACTTAGTCTTTCAAGGAGTAGAGAATTACAGTGAAGAAATAGCTCCTCACCAGCCTTCAATGGAACATAAAACAGTGCTTCCTGTACCCAGGACAGAGTCGAGCACTTGGTAGGAATTTAAATATTCATTGAATGAGTAGGAAAATAGAAACCACCCGTATGTCAAACACAGCATACAACTTCTTGCAAAGACTTACTTTATGAGGCAGCATAAACAAAATTCATGCCAGAGGTGATCTTTGACTACCCTGAAATTTTGGTTAGAGCCCAGACCATTCATAGTTGTTTCGTGTGCCATATTTGACAAACATACATGCCTATAGTAGACTGAAGGAAACTCTCCTCTGTTCTGAATTGCTAAACTAGTAAGTTCATAGCTATAAAGGATAATAGTAATCTTAACATTTTGTTATTTGACCAACCTTGGCTAGCAATTGAAAATCAGGCAGAATAGACAGCGTGGATAACTTGACAATATACTGTTGTGTCTGCTTTAAAGGTATAAAATGGCATTATTTTTAAATAGTTTTTATTTGTATTAAAGCATATTGATTTCATGTTTAGTTTGTAATATTCTAAAAGATAGAGACTGCCTTTTGTGTCTACCTCTTTTCCTTTCTGTAAACTGTATACAATAAATTGGTATAAAATATTCATAGAAAAGTAAAAAATAAAATTTATTTACAGGAAAGTAAGAAATAAAACTTTTTTACCTGACTAAGTTTGGTTTGTATTTTGGTTAGTACTAATAACACTTTACAAAAACACCTTGAATTAATTTCCCTCAAAATCATATTGTTTCATTTTACATATTTAATAAAAAGCCATAATTTCTTTTCCAGTCTTTTTAATGGATCTCATTATTTAGAGGTTTTGTATAAAATGACAACAGATGACCAAGGATACAGTGGATCAACTTACCTATCTGATCCTCGTATTACAGCAAATGGTTTCAAGATAAAATTAATACCAGGTATGATAATGTGGTTTAATATCTTCTGACTTGGAATAATAAATCTTGTTTTAAGAGTCACATTTAGGTTTTGTAATGTATCAATGTATTGGCAAGCTTTTTCTCACCAAAAATAAAATGTCAGCTATGAAGAAGCATTCTTGTGTTACAGAGGCCACCTCTACATGAAACAAGCAAGTCTGTTGCCTTACTTTTATATTCTTATAACTGATCAAGTAGCTTTGTTGTCACTGTTGTTGTGTTTCAAACTGCCTTGTTTGTTCAACAAAATTATTAAAATACTCCTTCAGATGATGAAATTGAAATAAATATTTAGAGCACTGGAATGGCCTAATAAAAATGGAAATGTCCTTTCTTTTTCTTAAAACATTTACTTGTTTTTCAAAGTAGACCTTTAACCATCAACAGTCTTACTGTTTGAGGAGTGGATGGTTTGGTACCATGGCATCACCAAAAAAACTGTAATATGATCTTCTTTGTTTAGTATGAAAATTAATCAAGAAAACAAAAAAGCCAACCCACTGCCATCAAGTCAGTTGTGACTCACAGCAGCCCAATAAGACAGAGTAGAACTGCCCCAAGGCTTAAGTGTTTATGGAAGCAGACTGCCACATCTTTCTCTTATGGAACGAGTAGTGGAGTCTAACCACCAACCTAATGGAAGGTTAGCAGCCAAGTGCTTTAACCAGTGCATCCTCAGGACTGATGAAAATGCATCAGGTGGAGAGTAAAAACAGACCTTCAGCTTTCTTGGCTGAGCCCTTCTCTGTTTTTTCATAGCTTCCACACTTAACTGCCTTCTACCCTAGCTACTTCGGCTGCTTTTGTCCTGTTGCTTTCTCTGGTATTAAGAGGCATATTGTTGTTTTTTTTTTTCTGCTCCTACACTTGTGATCAAAGTATGGAAAAAAATTAACCAAAGTAGTGTTGAAGATTTTTAAAAGAATGTTTTCCTGGGACATGAAAACAGATAAAAACAATGCCCCAAAGCGTGAAATTAGGTATATACAGGAAATGATTTGCTGTTCTAAGCTTCACTTGCAATTTTAGGATAAAAACCAAACCTGTTGCCATCAAGTGTCCTCCAAGTCAGGAGCCCTGTAAGGCAGAGTAGAACGACTCGTAGATTTTCCAGGGAGCTGCTGGTGGATTCAGACTTTGGGTTAGCGCCTGAGTCTTAACCACTGCCACCAGGGCTCCATATTTAGGATACCTACCCTGAATTTGTTGCCTCCCACTGCAACCCTAAATGGGGTAATGGTAACCAAAGGTAGTGAGACTGAGAGTGGAGAGACATAGTCCAAACCGGAAATTAAAAACCAGTGTGTCCTTGGAAAAGTTAGCCTTGATATTTTCTCATCAATAACAACAACTAATAAGGGTTAAGTATTGAATATCTTCATTTAATCTTTCTGATAGCCTTATGAAATAGGTAATCCTGCTGCCCCCATTTTATAGTTAGAAAAATCAAGGCACAGAGAAGTTTGTTTTAACTTACAGGAGTATGTTCATTTTTTAGCCAGTAATTTGCTGTCTGACAGATGCCTTCAACTTTTGTCCTGTAGATACTGTTTTTTAAGCCTGCTGAATGACAAGTACTTTGCATGGCACTGAAGATGGAACACTTAAGACCATTAGCTACAAACCAGTATGATTTCATTAAACTTAAATTATGATCAGAACTATTTCCCTTATCAATAACAGACCGAGTTAAAGACATTTGTGTTTTCTTTGTTGTGTGTTTTAGTCTTCCTTTTTCAGCAGTGTTCTTTGGCATTTTTTTTTCTCAGTCAGATTTTTTAAAGACCATTTCTCTGTATTTTAGTGAGAGTATTTTGCTGACTTTGTATTAGCAGTTTGCTGGTTGTCACAGTGAATAAGGGGTTTGAAAGAAAGAATAAGTACATCTGGCTCTGAAGAGAACGATTCTGAATGTGATCTTAAGAACTTTACTTATTGATAGAAATAGCTTTCTGTTCTGCATCAATAGGAATTCCATATTTTAGCATGTGAAAACTTGTCAAGCTACTTTTTATTTTACGTATTTTCCCTGAAAATTGGGTAGCATTTCACAGAATTTTGTGGAAACTTCTTGAAAGTTAATTCTTGCAATCCCAAATGTCTCATAAGATTTCCATTTCTGACTTTGTAAACAAAGATTAAAATATTGCTCAATTTCCCCATCCCTTGCCAAGTACTTTTATCCATATTCACAAGTAATTCTGTGAAGTATGTCTAATTTTCTGAGGCCTGTATACTCAGGGTAAGACTTGTCAGTCTAACTATACTTCAAAAGGTTTAGAACCAACAATGGTGAAAAGATGAGTAATTCTTTTTTTTTTCTTTTGTATGTGTGTGAAAAGAAATGCAAGCTAGAATGTCCTTCTACTGCCTCTTTGTCTATTTAAATCCGGTCTCAAATTCCATTTAAGTTCCCCTAACTGTTAAGACTCTCGTGGTATCTCCCGTCACTGAACTCGGCACCTTAATGCTTAGTTATATATCATCTTACATTATTCCCTAGTGATTTCCTTAGAAAAATACTAGGGTGTGTGATTTGTTCATCTGCTGCCACTCTAACTGCCATCCATGAACTAGTCTGTAACTGGCAACAGGATACAGATAAGATCATTGAAGTTCTCAGGGTCGGAAAAATCTTCAAACTGCATCAGTACCTCTTCTTTCATTAATACAGTGATAACCACTACTTACGTAAGTCTACTCTACCCCTTTTTTCTTTCTTCTGTGTGGCAGATACAGCCAAAGAAGACAAATCTCTGTTATTTTCCAAAACCATGAAATGCATTTAAGGCTAAACTTGATGCTTTGGAATATGTGCTATTAGAGATAATCTCCCAGTTACACCTCTAACAGTGTAGCTGGTTTTTAGTTATATTTTAATGATTAAACTATTTGCAGTAGTTTAAAAATACTTTAAAAAGCAAAAGGTGTCCCTTTGAGGACTGAGATGTGCCTGACCCAAACCATGTTATTTCCAGTCACCTTATATGTCTGTAAGAGCTGGGCAGTGAATAACACAACACCTTTGAATTATGGTGTTGGCAAAGAATATTGAGTATACCATAGACCGCCAGAAGAACAAACAAATCTGTCTTGGGAAACAGCCAAATTGCTGCTTGAAAGTGAAGACTTTGTCTCATGTACTTTGGAAAGTTATCAGGAAAGATATCAGGAAAGACGAGACACTGGAGAAGGACATCATGCTTGGTAAAGTAGACATAGAAAAAAAGAAAGACCTTCAATGAGATGGATCAACAGAGTGGCTGCAACAGTGGTATCAAACATAGCAACAATTGTACAAATGGCACAGGACCAGGCACTGTTCTAGGCAGTGCTTTGTTCTGTTGTACATAGGGTCACTTTGGGTCAGAATCGACTCAGTGGCACACAGCAACAAGAAAAACAATAGATAACGTATTTTTGAGCATTGTCTAGTAAAATATCTTGAATAAATAGTATTTTATGTCTTCAGATAACATATATTATCAAATTACTGTTTGAGTATTTTTATAATTTTTTAAATTGAAATAATCACTGAAAGAATTCAGGCCTTTAAAGTAGATACTACATCAGTAAGATGGAATTTGAACAGCAACAGTTGTTAAAACAGTGAAACCAATTGTATTTTAATTAATATCATGGGATTCTTATTTTCTCTCCAGGGTTAAATGTTATAAACAAATGTAAGCAACAGAGTAGCAGTAACTGAGAGTAAATTAAACTAGGTAAAGCACATGTGGTGTCAGTGAGCACTTACAGCTTCCTATGTGTTTGAAGTCCTGTGGGAAATTATTGTTTGTTCTCCAAGTAAGGAATTAAAACTGTGTCCTGCCCATCTTGAATTCTAATGAAGATTAGCTAAATGTTTTAACATTGATACTGTTTTTATTGAACGTATTTTGGAGTATAATTTAAACTACAGTGATGATATGTGTGTTTTTATTTTTTCCTTCAGGAGTTTCCATTGCTGAAAACTGCTTAGAAATAGAAGGAATGGCTAATTGCCTCCCATTCTATGGAATAACAGATTTAAAAGAAATTCTAAACACTATATTTTACAAAAATGCAAAGGATGTTTATGAATGTAGACCTCGAAAAGTGCTAAATTATTTAGAGGTACGTATTATTAGACTGGAGCCCTGGTTAAGAGTGGTTAAGAGTTCAATTGCTAACTAAAAGGTCACCAGTTCAAATCAACTAACAGCTCCATAGAAACCCTATGGAGCAGTTCTGCTTTGTCCTGTAGGGTTGCTATGAGTTAAAATTAACTCAATGGCAATGTTTTGTTTTTTGGTTTTTTTTGTTTTTTATTAGGTTATGTACGTCAGCTAGGATTTAAGATAGTAAATTGTTTTTAAAATAATAAGCCATTTCAGGATACTAAACAGTTTCAGAATCCTAATTTCTGTAAATTTTTTTTTTTTTTTGCACAGAAGTAGTACTGTTTTCAAAAAAACTCCAAAGCTTTAGACTGACTGTAATATACAGTATCCTGGATCCTTACTGTAATGTCATTTCTTGGATACATTTGAGGAGAAGCTTTATGAATGAAACATTTTGTAGTTTTTTTTCTTTTTCGGTTTCTGTAATAATACCCTTAGGAAGTTTCAGAATTGTGCCATCTTAATACCATATACTTGTATGAAAAGAATAGTAATATAATTCTAACCCATGATCTCTTTTAATAGGTCTATATTACTGAATAAGTGGAGATGCTAATTTTTTCCCAATATCTGTCACAAATGAGGACTATAGCAAAGTGGATTTTTTAAAAATTAATTCAAAATTAAATAATAGTGATGGAAGAAGATTATACACTTAAAGTATCAAAGTATAAACCAAACCCACTGCTGCTGAGTCAATTCTGACTCATAGAGACCTTACAGAACATAATAGAGCTGTCCCCATGGAGTTTCCAAGGAGCACCTGGTAGATTGAAACTGCCGACCTTTTGGTTATCAGCTATAGCACTTAACCACTACACAACTAGGGTTTCCAAGTATAGGATTCAGAAAACAACAAGCGTTTTGCTGTTTAGTGAGTTCTAACTCACAGGAACCCTATAGGACAGAGTAGAACTGCCCTACACCAGGTGGATTGGAACTACTGACGTTTTGTTTAGCAGCCATAGCACTTAAGTACTATGTTACCAGGATTTGTGTATAGGATATTAGAAGGAAGATAATAGTGATTGTTTCCAGAATTTGTATTTTTAGAAGCAGTCACCATTGCTGTTATTTTAAGAATGAACCAGAACTTGAATAAAATTTAGTTTTTCTTTTTTAACAAGCCATTTTTGTTTAGAATATAATTGTGGTGTGCATGTCACATTCTGAGTGTCAAACTTCCTCGACAAGAGTCCACTTTTTGCCCTTTCCTGAAAAATATGATCAGTAATTTTTTAAAGTCCTTCAGAAGCTTTGAAATTTCCTGCATACTGTGGGGCAATTCAACACTGAAAGTTTCTGGAAACTTCAAAGGCATCTTTTCCAGTGAAGAATTAGTATGAACTTTAAAAGTCTTGCATGTAGTGTATTGTGTATTGAATCTAGTAATCCAAAAGGAATGCAAGATGCTAAAGATAGTATCCTTGAAGTGTCTCACTTTAGAGCCTAAGTAGGGAAAGATGACAGAAGGGTCCTGGGGAGCCAGTAAAATAAGGAGAAATTGAAGAGATTAAAATAAAGGTCAAAATGAATAAAAACAATAGATTTAGTTAAAGTAAAGGAGTAGGGTATTTAGAATGGTAGTGGGAGGGGAGTATGGTTAGAAAGAAAAATGTTAGGATCCAAAAGCTTTCAAGTATGTTGTTTTTAAAAAATGAATCTTAAAAGAAGTGAACATTGTTAATACTGTTTTACCTCCAAATTTTATCCTCTCTTAGTATTCTTTACCTCAGAAAACAGTACTAGAGTACCAAAAATACAGGCGTTATCCTTGATTCTGCATCCTTCATAACCAATCCATTAGCAAGTCTTCTTGATTCTATATCTGGTTCATATCAGGAATCTCTCTACCTGCCGTCATCTCTGCTACTATCACTCTAGTCAAAGTCTTTTACCAAGACTGCGGTGGTTGTTTGCAGACCCCCTGCTTCTCCCTTTGCCCTGCCTCAAACCACCAGACTGAATATCAGACTCTTGCTTAAAAACCCTCTGATTACTTCCTGTGTATTCAGATTGAAAGCTAGATTGCTCAACCTGTCTGCAGGAACCTGTTTGATCTTGTGCCTAATCCTGTATCTTCCTTCTTTTTTCCCCTTAACAACTAAGCTACACTCACACTGGACATTTCTATTCTTTCTCTTCCCTCTGCCTGAAACACTTTTGTAACCGTTGTATGATGTCTCCCCATTTAAGTTGAAACTTAAATGTCACCTCATCAGGGAAACCTTTCCCAACAGCACAGTTCCTATCTATCATTTTCTGCGTTACTACTCACTGAACTTTTCTTGTTCTTTGCTGTATCCCTAGAACCTGCAGTAGTCACTAGTGTGTAATTGGTGTTCTTAAATATTTGCTGAGTGGATAAATGTAACCCATTTTCTATTTTCCTTTTTGCCAAGATAACGTGTTCTGCTTCAGATTATTATTACTGTAAAATGTGGCTCTTCTTTTCACAGGGAGAAGCAGTGCGACTATCTAGACAGCTACCCATGTACTTATCAAAAGAGGACGTCCTAGACATTGTCCACCGAATAAAGGATGAGCTTGGAAGTGAAATTAAAGGGTGTGTTCATGGCCGTCCCTTTTTTCATCATTTAACTCATCTTCCAGAAACAGAGTAACTGTGTTAAAGGAAATTAAGTTGAAATTGGTTCAGTCAGTTTTGCAAGCATCTATTTTGTATTGCCATGTGTAAAAGTTTACTTTATAAATAAGGTTTCACTGGCTTGTTTGTGTAATGAAAATTTTTTTTCAAAAATCGTAGAAAAATTAAACTAGTATAGACTATTAATTCAGTTGATTCTCAGGAACCAGCCTCTGTAACAACTATCAGTTGCAGACTCTGAATTGAAAAAGGTGTAGCATTCTTATGTGGTTGCTTTACCTAGGTATAGTTGGTGCAAGAAGAAATCATACATCACCCCAACAGACTGAATCAGCATGTCTGGCAGAAGTTGTCATTCCTGCTTAAAATAGAGTAAAGATAAGAAACAGGAGAAAGGGAAAATGTGAAAGTTCAGAGGAATAAGACAATAAACATAGCTTTGACAATCTTGCCACCTCCATCTGGAGAGTAACAGCTTATGTGTTGTTGCTGTGTCTAATACTGTAATTAATGTGCTTTGAGATCAGATTGTCAGAGAACATGGGGAAGGTCTAGCTTTTTAACAGAAAATATAGATTGACTATTGTACATGGGTCCTTTGAAAATAGGCCCCATAGTCACCAAGATGCATAATTTAACAAAAAGTTGAAACATGACCTAATGAATGTATTTATTGTGTCAAGTATGTTATACTGGATGAAATGCCTCCACATACCATCATCCTTCATTCCTCAAAGAGAATCTTTAAGTTCTGAAGAACTTTGTGGTTGTTATGAGCTACAAATTGTGATACCTGGAATTCCACTTGACATTTTCTCCTACCAGTAGTGCCCTGTTTGTTGTGACTATACTGGAGTTTTTTTTGTTGTTTTTTGTTATTACTGCTTTTATAAATTCAGGGCCTCTTTCTAGAAGTAATCCTTTTTAATTAGCTGGATAAATTGAGAGAAGAGAGATTAACAAGGAAATAGAAGATAATGAAATTTGTACCAACCCTAAGTAAAATTCGAGACTCATTTTCTAGGCAGTAGAGTCTGCGTTGGGTGGTACAGGTGGTTAAGGAGCTCAGCTGCTTACTGAAAGGTGCTGGAGTGCCAGAGTTGTTGAAAAGAGGCCTCCCTGGTGATACAGTTAGCCATTAAAAAATCCTATGGAGCAGTTTTACTCTCATGCAAGTGGGGTTGCCATGAGTTACACCTGACAAATAGAAACATTTTTTCATTTTGTGATAATTTTTCTTTCCAGCCCTGAATTCTATCCAATTAGCTTAGTGATGATGGCAGAAGTATTTACCACTTGTTTGCTGGATAGTATGCTAAGTATATAACCTTGGATAAGCCCATCTAACCTTCACAACAGATTTAGCGTTGTAGCTACTACTGAGTCTAATCCCAGAGTTCGTGTACCTAAGCACTGTTATACTGCCTGTAGTGAAATATATTCATATATGAGTTAGTTGGGTCAACAAAGCACAGGTATTTGGGGAAAAAAGAAAAAAATAAATTCCCTGATGCCACTTTTAACAGGCAGGCCTCTTAGATAAGTCAACTTTCAGTTGCAAATTTTTCAAAAGGAGTCTGAAATAGTGGGGTGGATGAGTTAATTGCTTTTCCTCCTGGGGCCTCTCCTCCCACTGCTGAGCCCCCACTCCTTGCTTCCACAGCCTCTGCACACACCCTTAGGGGTAGGGGGAGTGGCCAGTGTAGGCAGTAGTGAATGAAGACCTTGCCAACAGGAGGGATAGATACACTGCTCTAGGCTGGGAGGCTGGTGCTTGAGGTTAAGGGTGAGGTGGGGATATCTGAGGGAAAGAAAAGCTCTACTGGGAGGTAAGTAGGGTTCCTCCACAGTAGCCTGGGCCATGTTAGAGGCCTTGGCCTGGGAGAGGAAAGACCCTTGAAGTGGGAAACTCTAAAGGGCCTTGAGACCCAAGAGCATTTGCTTAGATTTCAGCCTCATCCTTACCTCAGGGATATCCCTGAAGCCATGCAGGAGTGCAGCCTGCAGGCCAGTCCTAGATGCACCTTGCATCAGAGGGGTAGCCATGCTTGGCCTAGCAGTGGCTGTGAGGCTTCAGAAACTGAAGGTACTGGAAAATGTTGGGTCTGAATCCAGAATGGTAAGTGTTGCTGTTTTCCTTGCACATTTGATTCTGTGTTTTTATCTTGATTTTGTGGCTCTAGTTGCAAGGAGTGCAGTCCATCCCATTGTGGCCTACATTTCTTAAGATAAAAATGTGAACCATTCATCCCTCTCCAACCACATGACTTAACATATTCTATTTTTTTATTTTGTTTTTTCTTTTTGCAAGTCATTTTTGGAAGGAGAACAAGTAAACTTCAATTAGGGTCTACACTTAAGAAATGCACATTAACTCTTACACGGCGTGTCTTGGAAATAATGCATATCAGGGGCACCCAAATGTTGGCATACTAACTTAAAAAATAGAGTTATCAGGCAACTAGAATTTCAATAATGAAAATAAAGCTAATGAACTAGACTTGTTCTTGGGCTATTCTGGCCAAATTGATTTTAAAAAATCAATTGGATATTGAGACCTTTTCTGTGTAGATTCCTTGGAATGGTGGCATAGTAGAACTCAAGTACAAAAGAGGTCTCCCATTTTAGCTAACTTATAACATGATGGCTGGAAGAAGAGAGGCTCATTTGCCTTTCCTTCTAAAATACTGGAAGTCGGTATGATTTCACTTAATCCTTTCGAATTGCATGTAGACTAGGAAAACCAAGTAATAGCTTTTTATTATGATGGTGATATCAAGTATTTAAATTTTAATCAAGGCGTGTATTGGGGGTCTTTTAGAAACCAACCTGAAGCTTCTAGTTGTTCTTTAAATGAAAAAACTAATAATAATAGAGAACTTAAATATTAAGATGTATTTTTAAAGTAGCATATCTAAAGGGCCTTCTAATAAGGGTGTCCTATTTTGTGTACAGCTCATGACAGCCATATTTGTGAAGTTATAGTGGCCACATTTAACACATTTTTTGATTAGTCTTGGCAAACAGCCATGTAAAATTACACGATTCTACGAAGTGTAGAAGTTATTAAAGTTTACATCAAAATGGGTGTTTGTTAACTGAACATTCCATGTGTTACATGAAATTTGTGATGTACATAATCACCCCGCCAAGAGAACAATTTGATGTTTAATCAAAAAATTTGAGACAACCAGGTCTGTTACCAGTCAGACAATGCCTATGCATCAATGAACCACATGTTCCAGTGAAAATATCACTACTATTCCTCAGAGTGGATGTGAGAATCTATCCCAATCAGTTTTGAGCTGAGCACAAGCACTAGGCCTTGCGTCAATCACAATTTGATGGATTTTGTATCTGAACTTGAAGCTTTACCCTTACAAAATTGTTTTAACTCAAGAACTGAAGTCCAGCAACCATAGATGGTGCTGTACCTTTGCTGATTGGGCTCTGGAGCAGTTGGAAGTTAAAATTGTTTTAACTCAAGAACTGAAGTCCAGCAACCATAGATAGGGCTGTACCTTTGCTGATTGGGCTCTGGAGCAGTTGGAAGTTGACGCTGCTTTGGGCTGAAAAATCATCTTCAGCGACAAAGACTATTTTTAGATGAGTGGTTTTGTTAACAAAATCGTCACATCGGGAGAGATGAGAATCCAATGGAGATTCAGGAATGTCCATTTCATCCAAAAAAGTTACCATTTGGTGTGAATTTTGGTCTGGTGGAATCACTGGCCCTTATTTTGAACAAGGAGAGGCTGTAACTGTCCATGGGAAAAGACATCGGGCTATGATAACTGATTATTTTTCGCCTCATTTGGAAGGTGGCCATGGCAGCCGTTTATCTGAAGTTTACACAAATTGTTTTATTCAAGTTCAGAGACACCCTTATTGGAAGACCCTTTAAAGTAATGGCTGGCCACATAAAATTATCTCTAATGTTGAATTTTTTGAGTTTTCTCATACATATTTTAATTATGTTTTATGATTTGGATCAGAAGTAAAAAGAAGAAACTGACAAATTGTTAATGGACTGAACATATTTTTGGAAGAAAATAGTATGTTTCCACAAGTTTATTGTTTCTTTTAAAAGGGCATTTTTGTTTTAATTTTTACTTTCACTTTAACTAGAAATGCTGGTAAATTACTGCAAGTTAACCTGCCAAGATAGTGTTGTAATACTGCTGATAATTTGCTAATAGTAAAAAATTTTCCTTTTTGTTTGCACATAAACTGCAAATATGTGTAAGGTACTTAATCTAAGTTCTTTGCACTTTTTGTCGTTTGGTTAACTTAGTCAAAAAAAAGCTGTTTTAGAATTGACACTTTCCCAGATATAAAGTAATGATACCTTGATGCCCCAGATAAAGAGATCCCTCCTACCTCCCTACATGCCCCACCCCCCACAGTTTTTGAATTGTCAGAGGTTTTATATAAGCAATAAAGTTTTGACTCTGGTCCAATATATTAGAAAAAAGTACAATCCTTTCCTGCCCCAACTGAAAAAGAGTAGTACTTCATGCTTCCTAGATTTCTTCAGATGACAAGTTTCAGGATACTCTGTGTATACTAGTATATAAGTATGATCTGATTTAGAACTTCTCAAGAGTTTAATGTTCTTATCAGTCTCCTGGCATCCAACCTTCTGAAGATATGTTCTGATTAAGTAGGTCTACAGTAAGGTTTAATAAACTGTATTTCTGGCAAATTGCCAGCTAATGCTGCTGTTTGAGGGACCATACTGGGGTAAACAAAAATGTAGACATACTTTTGTTTTTTAATGCAAATGTATACTGAAAACCACATAATCAGACTTGTAATCTGTTTATGCCCACCTCTTTGAATTTAGGCTAGTTTGTGGTGATTGTGACCATTAGATTATAGCAGCATGACTCCCAAGGCTAAGTTATAAGAAACCTTGCAGCTTTCCTCCTGACTGTCTTGAAATGGTTACTCTGGGAAGCCAGTCTTCATGTGTGAAGTTCCCCTACTGTAAGTATGCCATTCTGTGAGAAAGTTGAAGCTTTCTCACAGGTGAAGACGTCATGAAGAAAAAGAGATGTATGGGCTGTTCCAGCTATCCCAACTCATATCCCAGACTTTTAGTGAAGATGTCTTGAGACAACTCTAGAATTAGGTGTTACGTGACTGCAACTCTGTTAGGTGCCCTAGTGAGAACCACCCAGCTCAGCTCTTTAGCCCCCAGAGCCATGGAAGATAAATTGTTAAGTGACTAAGTTTTCAAGTTAATTGTTATCCAGCAATACAAAGCCAGAATAATTCATTATCCTCACCTAGTTTTGTTACTGAAATAATCAGGACTGAGAATTACGTTCACAAACTCACCCTAGACAAATTGGTACATACCTCATTGCTGAGTATCACTATGGTCGCCCATGAGAAGCTATGCACTGATTCCAGCCCCTAGTCCACCCTTAAAAGCTGTTTTGGAACTCTTTCTCGAATGGCCATCAGAGCTCTCGTCATATTACCCTTGATGTCCTGAATGTCATCCAGATGTCTTCCTTTCGATATTTATTTTCAGGTAAATTAAAAAGTCACTGGGGGCCATATCAGGTAAGTTGGTAGAGTGTTCCAATACATTATTTGTTTACTGGCTAAAAAGTCCCTCAGAGACAACTATACAGTTAAGTTGTTGGACTTGCCACCATGCCACCATCTGCAATGGCCATTCCAGAGAGAGTTCCAAAATTGCTTTGAGGGGTGAACTAGTTGGTGCATAGCTTCCCTTGGGACTACTTCACAGGTTACCATAGTGATAAGCAGCAATGAGGTATGTAGCACTTAGAACAATTAATTTGGACCTTCTGTAAAAGATAGAAATGAGCAAAGAAATCAAGGCGAGGGAGATAAAGGATGACCTCATAACACCATAAAAGCAATGTCAGGAGCAAAATGCATCTTTTGCATCCAGAGAATAGTTGAGGAGAAGAGTGGTGAGAAGGACCTTCCCCAGATCTGAGATGGCCTTTCTCTGGAGCTGACAGCCTGAATTTGAACTTCTAACCTACTGGTTGGTGAGAAAATAAATTTCTCTTTGTTAAAGTATCCATGTTATTTGTGTTACAGCAGCGCTAGATAACCAAGACAGTCTGTAAGGTGACATCTTTGCTTAGGTCTTTTGGAGCAGTCTTGCTTAGTGCAGTAAGTCCTTCGATTTCTTGACTGCTGTTTCCATAAGCAGTGTGGATCCAAGTAAAATGAAATTCATGAATACTTCACTTTTTTCTCCATTTATCATGATGGTTCTTATTGGTCCAGTTGTGAGGACTTTTATTTTCTTTTGAAGGCTGTAGTCTTGGATCTCATCAGTAAATGCTTCAAGTCCTGTTCACTTTCGGCAAGCATTGTTAGCGAACTACTGATGAAGACCATTATTCCTGCTTTCACTTGTTTTGAATAAGCAAAATGTTTTGAGTAGGTAACTGTTTTGAAGAATTAGAAAACTGTGTATCCAGAGATCCTGTCAAATCCTCTTGAGAATCGAAATTTAACAATGTAGAAAGATGAAAGTGTAGTCTAATGCTCTTAGGTGATTCAAGGTAATGGTGTAATAGCTAACATTCATTGCAAGCTTATTGTTTACTACACACTGTTCTAAGCATCTTGAGAATGGAAGACATTGCCTAAATTGTAAATACAGTTTATGGGTCACTGTAAGTGAAAATGAGGACTGCCAAAAAAAACCAAAAGCAAAACAAGAAGATCATCACCACAAACATATTTTTGTACCTACCTTCATCTTTTTTCTTGTACGTGATTATATAAACTTCATTTTCTGTGAAATGCAATGTATATAATAAAGTCACTGTTGAGTCAATTCTGACTCATAACGACTCAGTAGGACAGAGTTAAACTGCCACATCTTTCTCTTGTATGATGGCTGGTGGGCTTGAATTGCCAGTGTTTCACTTAGCAGCCTAGTGCTTTAACCACTGCATCACCAGGGTTCCTGAAGTGCACGTAATAAATATAAATTATACAATAAATATAAAATGTTATTTTCCTCTATGCACACATAGCTCTCATATCTTCTTTGGGAGTGTGTGTGAGTGTACATACACTTTTCATATACATGTGCTAGTATATAAGTAATCACCATTACACAATCCACTCCATACCCCATGTCAGGAACATAGGGTCATTTTAACATTTCCTTTTCTTTCTGTCTTGTCAGTTGTATTTCCTAAAAAGTTGTTGAGTGTCTTTCATGTTCTCTCAACTGTGACTGCCTTAGTCAAGCTTGAGTCATTTCTCAGCCTCAGCTATTTTAAAAGCTTTTTTGTCTCTAGTCCAACCTACTTCCTGCCCACATTTCTAGTTACTACAGAAAATCTAGCAAATGCAAATCGAATCAAATCACAATCTTTAATTATTATAGTTAATTTTCTTAGCATGATAATATCAGACTTTCATGTGAAACCTGGCCTCTATACTTTTTCAGCATGTTTCTAAGAATATCTCCATTTGTACCCGTAATCTTGACATGCTAAGTTGCTTGAAGTGTTCAAAAATAAACCTTCTGCCTTCCAGCTTCAATATACCTCGTTATACACATCTCCAACCACCCCCCCCACACCCATAATCCCTCCTGTTCTACCCCACCAGTGTAGGGCCAACGAACAGACTTCTACTGACAAGACTTGGTATCAGTGTTAATTTGTTGGACAATTCTTTCTTGAATTGTACACCCTTTCCTTAGTGTGCTTCCATATGATCTTGTGCAGATTTGCCATCCATAACTACATCTTCATTTAGTTACACATTATATACTTGTCTATATATAGTTGGAAACTCTGGGGGTGTGGTGGTTAAGTGCTGTGGCTGCTAACCAGGCACTCCTGTGAAACTGGGCAGTTCTACACTGTCCTGTAGGGTCACTGTGAGTCAGAACTGATGGCAGTTGGTTTAGCTTGGTTTGATATGTATGTAGTTCCTCTCCCTGAATATACATCTTTTCCTTTTTTCTACATGACTACACTCATATTATGTAAAACTATATAAAAGATATCAAAATATGTAAATAGTGCTTATATATTAACATTGTATAATCTATAAATTATGTCTCCATCTTCTCCATTAGATTTTGATACTGTGAAGGGCAAGATGATTGATTTTTTTCCTTATGTTCTATCTTAGGCTGGGTTCCCTAGGGAAGCAAAACCAGTAACATGCATAATATGTATAGGAAAAGATTTATATAAAGGAAACAGCTCACACAATTGTAGAAGCTAAAATGTCCCAAGTCCTGGACTGGAGTACAAGCCTCACGGAACCGCAGAAGCTAGTAAACTAAAGGTCAGCAGGTCAGAGATCAGAGTTTCAGCTCACAGGCTGTGTAAGTCAGTAAGTCCCAAAATGGCAGGAGAGACTACAAGATTTCTGCAGACTGATAAGAGGTGCAGGGGCTGGTGAACCTAGGATAGGGAGGTAAGGGAACAGAACTCTCACTCGTAGGGTGTGAGAGTTGATGCATGCCTAGAGCTGATAGCTCAGGTCCCAAGAAACAGACGTAAGACAAGAGGGGGGTTGCTGGCAGCATGAGCAGACAGTTGCAGGTGGTGGAAGGTGGGGAGATAAAGGCTGTGGGTGGGCAGTGAGTCACCGCAGGCCCTACCCCCTGCAACTTTATGTAGCTAACAAACATTGGTCCAACCAAGTTGATGTACAGTCTTAAGTATGACATATTCCTAGAGTTAGTAAATGAAACAGCTATTTTGACAGGGTTTACTATGTCAGTAGCAGTTCTAGATGCTTCAGAGAACAAAACACCAAAGTCCTGGCCTTCACAGACATTACATTGTGTTTAATTATATTAATTAATAAATATAAATTTCCTAAATCCACTTCTTCAGAAAATATTGATTCGTGAAGTAGTTTGTTCACTTTTTTGTTAAGTCATTTGTTTTATGTTACTCTGAATTTTGCTTTGAGAACTAAGGTGCAACTCAGCCAAACATGATATTTTCAATTGCCTCATGTGCATGGGAAAGCTGGAATATGAATAAGGAATACCAAAATAAAATTTATGGGATTGGCAAGGAATATTGAATATACCATGAACTGCCAGAAGAACGAACAAATCTGTCTGAGAAGAAATACAGCCAGATTGCTCCTTGGAAACATGGATGGGAAAACATCTCATGTACTGGGAACATTTTGTCAGGAGAGACCTGTCCCTGGAGAAGGACATCATGCTTGGTAGAGAATCAGCAAAAAAACAGGAAGATCCTGAAGATCCACACAGTGGCTGCAAGAATGTGTTCAAATATAATGACTGTGAGTATGGTACAGGGCCAGACAGTGTTTCATTTTGTTGCTCTTAGGATTTCTGAATCAGAGCTGACTCAAAGGGACCTAAAAACAACAGTGCTCTCAATGTTAGTCTGAATTAATATTCTTAAATTTTAATGTTAACACTATGATATTCCGTTTTTCATAGTGTAAGAATGCCTCAACAAAGTATCCTTTGAGAGTATCTCTTCAGTGACAGGTCAGGAGGTCAGGACTAAAATAAGAAACTTGTCATAAGTCTGTTTTTGAGTTCTTATCGTAGGGGTGTCATAGAATATTTGTCCTTTTGTTGCTGACTACTTTTCACTCAACATAATGGCTTCCAGTTGAAACCAGTCCTGGAATCATCATCATTCTTTATCACTGCATAGTGCTCCATTGAGTATATATACCATAGTTTACCTATCCATTCCTCTGTTGTTGGGCATCTGGGTTGATTCCATCTTTTTGCTATCATGGACTGTGCTGTGATAAACATTCTTGTGCATGTGTCTGTTGGTGTGAATGGCCTTGATTCTGTAGGATATAATCCAAGCAGTGGAATTACTGAGTCAAATGGTATATCTATATCCATTTTTTTAAGGAAGCACCAGATTGCTTTCTAAAGAGGCTGGACCATTTTGCAACCCCACCAACAGTGTAGGAGAGTTCCACTTTCTCTACAGCCTCTCCAGCATTTGTTGTTTTGTGTTTTTGGGATCCAAATGGTCCCAACTCAGCAGGAATGGATGCTCACCCAGGACCAAACTGACATGGGGTAAAGACAGCCCAAAAGATAGACTCACATGAGTGGATGCCTACATCGACTTGGGACCAAAAGAACCTGATGCTGCCTGGCCATCACCAGTGACAGCCGTGATGGAGTTCACTAAGTTGAGTCTCACTGGCAACACAGGAATAAAAAGGGGTGCACCCTGAGATCTCCACTAAAAGACTGCAATTGATGGTCTGGCAGCATCGGGGTTCCCCTGGGAGCATGGCCTCTGGCCCTGATGCTGCCCTTGCCGATAAATCGTAATGAGGGTCCACTCTTCAGATACAAATGGATTGGACTTGGCGATGCAGAGTGACCATATGGTTCTGTGCATCTATAGGATATCATTCTGCTGACCTCTGGCTGGAGAAAGGGGAGTGGATGGAGCGGACGGGAAAGGAGACTGTTGGGAAGATGAGACATGTATGGAGCATAGAGGAATAGTGTGCTGTCACTGGGCAGGGAGAGCAGTGGAAGCTGCATATAGTGGTGCATGTAAATTTATATGGGAATGTACATTTTCACTCAGTCATAATAATAAAAAAAAACGGTCACCTGGTGGCAGCTGTAATTGTCACTACCTGAAGAAAAAAAAAGACTGATAATAGGAAACAACAATAATGAAAACTTAAAAAAAAATCTTAAAAGATATTCAACATACAAGTCATAAGAGATCAGGGCAGAGTGGTAGCAACCCTGTAGTCTGTCATGGACTATGTGTATTAGCATCGTCTGGAAGCTAGAAGCTTATTAGCCATGTAGAATCTCAGCTTCACCCCAGCATCTCTCCCTACCTCCATCCTTGCTGCTACCTAAAGGTCTTAAAGAGGATGATGTACCAGTCGGCTTCCATTATGGTTGCTATTAGCCTGAGTCGGAATCAAGTCCTCAGCAATGGATTTGGTTTATTTGGTTTCTCCTCTGCAGGAATAACTCTCCTAAAGTTGATGTGCATCGTTCCTGCCCATACTTTCATATTTTTGTTACATAGATTTATGTTCTTTATTTGTACACACACACATGCACACTTCTAAAATTCTGTGTAAGTACAGGCATTTTTTTGCAGCTTTTTTCGTTTGACATCTATTTTGTTTGATTCTGGTGTAAGAGTTTTCTGTTTGATTTTGTTACTGTTTGTGGACTTCTTAAATCTTTAAACCATTTTTGTATCATTGTAGTTTAGGTAGAGAGGTGAGTTTTGTTGTCAGGTCTGATAATCTGATTTTAATTAGAAGTTTTTCCCGTTAGTATTTGTAGTAAAATATTGATATAATTTGGCTTATATAGCTTAATTTTTTCTGATCTTATTTTTGTAGTCTTCATTTCACTTTTTTCTCTTATTTTTTTTCTTTTTTGCTTTTTTATGGCTCAGAGTTTTTGGTTTCTTTCCCTTTGTGGGGACAATATGGAAAGCTGTTTTGCTAAGGCCTTCCAGCTGAGAGTGACTCAACAGCCAAGACCTTCCGTCTGGAAGCAGGCCTTAAAGCTGACTATGATCTAGCTGATTCATCAGCAATTATACAACTTGTTTATAACCTTGAAGTCCCTGTGTCTAGTAGCTAGCCACTTTTCTGTAATATCGTAAATAAGGTCAGTGCCACAAGACACTGCTGCTACCCAAATGCTGTTCTCTGTGCTGTGCTTCTTGCAATAATAAATCTGCTATGACCACACCTGTGGAATCTTCATGAAGTCTGCCCAAACTACAAATCTGCATTCCTGGCCTTGAGTACCTACATTTCAACACCCTTATTTCTCTGACAAGGTTCCCCACCCCCGGGGGGCAGCTCTCTACTAACTGGAAAGTTATTCTCTATTTCTATTTTACCCCACCCCCAGGGTACCTGGTTACCATCCACATTTAAATGTTTAGTAGGCTTTATGCATCTGTGGCTGAGGCAGTGCCAGATGGCACAGTTTGTGCTGGACTAACCTAAATGTTGATAGTTTAAACCCACCAAGCTATGCCACAGAAGAAGGATTTGACCATTGCACCCATAAACATTACAGCCAAAAAAGCCAGTAGAGAAGTTTTACTTCAAGCCACATTTGTGGCTTAAAATAGTAAACAGAGCCAAAAATACAGAATCAGAAGTAGCAGTTCTGCAGGTGAAGCCTTAGGTATAGTTAGGTTATTCAAAGACCATACTGAGAGGAAGAAAAGCAGAAGGCTAAACATGCTAGCCAACACCAATATTTTAAGTTACTAGATGAATCCATAGAGATTACTGAGAAGAGGGAGCCAAAGAAATGAAATGTTGCTGAGGTAGGGAGAACAATAAACAATTTCAGAAACCAAGGGAAATGGTAATTTCTATAAGGAGGGATAAGGCAGTTTCAAGTAGGTAGGACAAATTTAAAAGATTGGATAGTAGCCTCTTATTTGGGTAATTCAGAGAGAGTGGTGATAGTAGGAGCACCCTGAGTGAAGTAGAATGAGCAGGTATCCAATTATAGTAGGTTGGGCAGTTTATGAGAAGTGTGATGTTATGAGGATAGAATATTAAGTGAAATATGAAGCCAAACAAAATTTTTTGTTAAAAAAGTAGGAGGCAGAGTCAAGATGGAAGACTAGACAAACGTCTCCTTAATTGCCTCTGAAAACTAAAGCCTGGATTGGTAATTGAATAGAGCTTTCTGGACACCTGTTGAGCCCTAGAACACAGCATAGGACTATCAGTTTGGAGTACATGCTACTGAACAGGACATTTCTTGTCTTTGGTTGAGCCCCATTGTGGTTGAATTGGCCAGCTACTGTGGACTAAAGGTGATAGGGGTTTTTAACTTTTTGTTGGCCAGCAGGTGGAGGATGGGTTCAACCAGCATCTATGCAGAGCCACAGTGCTAAAGTGATCAATGGGTGTAATAGTCACATTTTGAGAGCCCAGCTCTGGACTCAGAGCTCCACAGCCCCTCCACCCTCTCTTTTCAGACCTCTGCCATAGATTCTGTTCTTTCACCATCTTGTTTGGGAGGCCATGTTACCCAGCCAGAGGCCTCAGCAGGGGCTAATTTCTAGGATGGGAGGCAGCCCCATCCTGGGGAGCACTTTTCCAACAGAAAAGCTGTGTTTAGCACAGTGTAGCATTGTGGGTGGTGGCCAACAAGGGATGTCTGCAGGGCAATAATCTCTCCTTGAACTATATCACAGTGTCTGGGGACAGCTGAAGAGGTGCCTCATTGTCAGCCAGAAGGAGGAGCTTCCAACACCTGCCAGCCTGACTGATTTTGGAAGCAGTGAGATAGCTTTTACCTTTTAAAATAAGACTGCCTAGAGAAATAACTGCAGTGTAGCCCAATGGCATGTCTTCCAGCCTTTACTGATACACATCATAGGGTTGGCCGATGGTGCCCCAGTGACTCTGTAAGTAGGGTTGTGTCTTTGCCAGCCAGGAGGTGGAGTCTGCTACCTCAAATTCCACTGGGCTCAGTGACTGGAGTACATAGAGTTGGCTGTTGGTCAACTCTTCTCAGAACTGCATCTCAGCTCCTGTTAAAGCAACACCAGAGAAACTAAACAGTCTCTAGATGTCCCATAAGCAAAAAGCCCTAACCAAACATTTTTTAAAAATTCAACCATGGCTCCAGAAACTCCCAAAATAAAGAATAAAAGAACTTCCCAGATGCAGAAGCCTTTCTAAAACTATCAGGTCAAGTCCAAAAGAATTACATATTGAGCCCTCCTAGACATCATACAAAATGCAACAGAGCAAAATGAAAAATTAAGCAAGCTGTTTGAACTGATGGAACATCAGCATTCTAAAACCCAACAGATCAATAACAAAGTTGCACCATTAGATCATTCAAAGCCAAAAGAGCAGAATTGAACAACTGGAAACTAGACTTACCTTGAAGATAGAGCTGCTGACACCAGCATATATGAAGAGAAATCAGAGAAAAGAAACAAGAAAAATGAAGAAGCATTAAGAAACATGTGGAACTCTACCATGAGGGACAATCTATGATTAATTGGAGCTCCCAAATGGGAAGGGACAGCTGAAAACACAAAATATTGTTGTTGAGTTGCTGACAGAAAACTTCCCTGAAATTATGAAAGATGAGAACATAGATATTCAAGATGTGTATTGTATGCCACATAAAATAGACCCCAAAAGAAAGACACCAAGACATTCTATAATCAAGCTTAATAAAGTGAAACAGAATCTTAAAGGCAGTGAGACTCAAAGCAAAGCTAACAGTCAGAGGGCAGCCCTGTAGGCTTTTGACTGACTTCTCAGCAGAAACAATGTTGGCACGGAGGCAGTGGAATGACACATTCAAAGCCTTAAAGGAGAAAAACTTCCAACCAAGAATTATAGATCCTGAAAAACTGTCTTTCAAATATGAAGATGACACTAAGACTTTCACAGATGAACAGAAATTTAGAGACTTTGTAAAAACCAAACTGAATAACTGGAAATGCTTACAAAAACAAAACTGTTAAGTCTGTATTTAAGGACGCAATGCAGGAAACATAATCCAGAAGACTTCTCAGGGAAGGCACAAAACTCAAAGCCATAATATCAAAAGAAGTGATCCAGTGATCATACCGTGAAAACTAAGATACCATCACATTAAAAAGAAGGATATCCTACAGTAATTACAGTCTTTTTAGATGAAGAGGAAGTTTATAAGATATGTAGAAGTTAAAATGGGATTTACACTTAAATTATTAAGCGGGATCATAGGGGTAGCCACAAAGCACAATGAAGGTGCAGTGTATGAAAACAAGAAACAAAACACAGGAGTCTCAACAAACACCACGAACACAGAAAAGGATGAAAACAAACAACAACAAAAATGACCCAGAACAGAAAATTAAGAGCAGCAGAGAATACACCAACACAAAAGTAGATAAATCAAAATGACAGCACTAAACACATACCTGTGAATAATTACACTGAATGTAAATGGACTAAATGCTCCCTTAAAGAGACAATGAGTGACATCTTGGATCAAAAGACACACCCCATCTATATGTTGCTTACAAGAAACTCACCTTAAAGATATAGCCAAGACAGCCAAGTAAACAAACTGAAAATTAAAGGATGGAATAATGTATACCAAGCTAACAATATACAAAGAAGAACAGATGTGGCAATACTAATCTCAGATAAAATAGATTTTAATGTAAAATCCAGTATCATCGACGAGGATGGTCGCCACTGCTGGAAAGTTCAGTACACAAGCAGGACTTACAAATATTTATTTATGCACCTAATAGAGTGTCTAAATATGTCAAAGAAACACTGACAGCATTCAAAAATGAGATAGATCACGGTAGTAGTGGGAGACTTCTCTGTACTTTCAGTATTTGACAGATCTAGGAAAAAAGCTCAGTAAAGACACAGTCTTATTGCCACAATTAACCAATTAGACTTCATTGACATATACAGAACTTTTTATCCATCAATAGATAACTACACCCTCTTCTCTGGTGCACATGGCACATTTTCCAGAATAGGCCATGTGTCAGGACATAAAGCAAATCTCAACAAAGCCCAAACCACTGAATTATTGCAAAGCATCTTCTCTGATCATAAAGCCATGAAAGTCAATAGCAGAAAGAACAGAAACTGGAACTCATGGAAACTGAACAACACCTTACTCAAAAAAGGTATAGGTTGTAGAATAAATCAAGGATGAAATAAATTTATGGAATCAAATGAGAATGTAAATATTCCTACCAGAACGTATAGGATATAGCCAAAACAATGCTCAGGGGTTGGTGTTATCTCTGTAAATGCATACATCTGGAAGGAAGGAAGGACTCAAACCAAAGAATGAACCCTATAGCTTGGAACAAGTAGAAAGAGGCAACAGAAGAAAGCAGAAGAAAACAGGCAGCAGAAGAAAACAGATAATAAAGGTTAGAGCAGAACTAAATGAATGAGTGTAGAAGAACAGTTGAAAAAATTAGTAATACCAAAAACTGGTTTTTTGAAAAGACCAACAAAAATGACAAACCATTGGCTAAAGTTTCTAAAGAAAGACAGGAAAGGAAACAATTTAAGAAATGAGATGGGAGATGTCACAACAGATCCAACAGAAATCAAGTGTCAGAATACTATGAAAAACTCATATAACCTACCAAAATTATGACAAGAAAAACAACTTAATAAACCCATCACAAAGTCAGAGATTGATGAAGTTATAAACAACAACAAAAAAAAAGAGCCACCAACTAAAAAAGTCCTGGCCCAGATGGCTTTACTGCAGAATTCTGCCAAGCTTTTAGAGAAGAGTTAACCCCAATACTATTGAGACTATTTCGTAGCATAGAAAGGTATGGAATACTCCTAAAGTCATTCTGTGAAGCCAGCATAACCCTGATACCAAAGCCAGGGAAAGATCCAACCAGAAAGGGGAACTACAGACCAATATCACTGATGAACCTAGATGCAAAATCTTCAACAAAATCCTTGCCAATAGAATTCAACAACACGTAAAAATAATAATTTGTCACTTCCAATTTCGATTCATATTGGGGATGGAAGTCTGATTGAGCATTGGGAAAACAATGTGATCAACCACATAAGTAACACAAAAGGTAAGAATCACGTGGTTTTATCAATTGATGCAGAAAAGATAGGACAAAGTCCAACATCCATTCATACTAAAAACTCTCAGCAAAATAGGAATAGAAGGCAAATTCACCAATTCAGTAAGGGCCATTTATACAAAGCCAACTGCCTACATCATCCTGAATGCAGAGAGACCGAAAGAATTCCACTTGTGAATGGAAACTAGACCAGAATGCCTACTCTCACCTGTCCTGTTGAACATTGCACTAGAAGTTCTGGCCAGAGCCATTAGACAAGCCAAAGAAATAAAGGGCATCAACATCAGCAAAGAAGAAGTAAAAATCTCCCTATTTGCAACTGATATGATTGTATATGCAGAGAATCCTGAAGAATTCATTAGCAAACTGCTCAAGCTAATAGAAGAGTTCAGCAAAGTATCAGGATACAAGATAAACGTAAGTAAATCAGTAGGTTTCTTTTGTACCAACAAAGATCGTTAAAGAAGAAATCACCAAATCCATGCGATTTACTATAGACCCCAAGAAGATCAAATACCTATGAATGAATCTAGAGAAATAAGAGACCTATACAAAGAGAACTACAAGACCTTGCTGCAAGAAACTAAGAGAGACATAAATGGAGAAACGTACCCTGCTCATGGATGGACAGACTTAACATTGTGAAAATGTCTCTTTTACGCAAAGTGATCTCCATATACAACACAATCTCAGCACAAATTCCAGTGACCTTTTTTTTTTTAATTCATTGTGATTGAGTGCAAGTGTCCAATCCAGTTTAAATTCACATGCCTAGCAGTTCCTGCTGCTCTCCGTGCCTGGTGACAGCACAGTCCTCCTTTCTGTTCTATACAAGTCATATCCTCCTAACAATCTCCTGTCCCCTCTTCTCCACCCTCTTCACTCCCCTCTAGTAAGAGGCCATTAGGACTACATACTATAAATGCATAGAACCATAAAGTACACACACAATATGGTTGCTTTGTGTTGTTGAGTCCAATCCATTCCTGTCCGAAGAGTTGACCTCAGTAATGATTTATGATCAGGGGCAGCATCAGGTCTAGGGGCCATGCTCCCAGGGAAAGCCCCAGGCCTTGGGACCAAGTGCTGTCTTTTAGTGGAGTTCTTTCAGTGCACTTCTACTTGTTCTCATATCGCCACTGGAACTCAATTTTGTGAGCCCCACCACAGCTGTCAGTGTAAGAACCATCTGGTTCTTCTGGTTGCATGGTGATTTAGTCACCCATTCACATGGGTCTTTTTGTTTTCTGGGTTCTCTTTCCCCCATGTCAGTTTTGTGCTTGGTGATCAACTGTTATTGCTGGGTTGGGACCATTTGGTGTACCTCAGATGGCAGCTTGCTAGCTTTTAAGACCCCAAATGCCACTCACCAATATGGGATGGAGAAGACTCCCTTAGCAATAGTCCAGTGATCTTTTCTTAATGAGATGGATAAACAAATCACTAAGCTCCTGGCCACGTGAACAACCAGACCTGTAGTAAAAGGTCGTGAGATGAGAGCCGAGGGGCAGGGAGCCACCACAAACCCTGCCCTGCCACTTAATACAGCAGCCAAATATGTAATAGCCTTGTTGACATAATCCTGACCACCACATATAGACTAATGGAACGGCGTTGAGAGCACAGAGATGTCACCATCATCCTATGAACAGTTGATATTCAATAAAAGCCGTAAGATTTTAAACTGGGGTGAAAACAGTCTCTTTAACAAGTGGTCCTGGCAGAACCAGATATCCATCTGCAAACAATTGAAGCAAGAGCCGTATCTCACACCTTACTCAAAAACCAACTCAAATTGGATTAAAGACATACATATCAAACCTAAAATGATAAAACTCACTCAAGAAAAAAATAGGATCAACAATGGGAGTTTTAATACACAACTTAGACTTCAAAATCAGACAAGGTGCAATCAACAGAAGAGAAAATAGATAAATGGGGACTGTTAAAAATCAAATACTTTTGCTCATCCAAAGACTTTACTGAAAGAATTAAAAGATTACCTACAGAAAGGAAAAAAAAATATTTGGCAACTATATGTCAGACCAACATCGGATCTCCATAATCTACAAGGTACTGCAAAATATCAACAAGAATAAATAACCCAACTAAGTGTTGGGCAAAGGAGATGGACAGATACTTCATCAAAGTGGACATCTAGGCAGCCAAAAGACACATGAGGAAATGCTTACGATCATTAGCTATTAAAGAATTCCAAATAAAAATGACGATGAGGTATCATTAAACCCCAGCAAGGTTGGCTGTGATCCAAAAAGCACAAAACTGCAAATGCTGGAGAGGCTGTGGAGAAACTGAAACTCTTACACTGCTGGTAGGATTGCTAAATGGTACAACCTCTTTGGAAAGTAATCTGATGCCTCCTCAAAAAGCTAGAAATAGATATACCATTTGACCGAGTAATCCTACTGTGTGGACTATATCCTGCAGAATCAAGGGCAGTCACGTGAACCGAAACATGCACATGAATTGAATGTTCATTGCAGCACTGTCCACAATAGCAAAAAGATGGAATCTACCCAGATGCCCAACAACAGATGAATGGATAAACAAAATATGGTATATATACTCAATGGAACACTATGGAATGGTAAACAACAGTGATGATTGTAGGAAGCATCTCATAACTTGGTTTCAATTGGAAGACATTATGTGGAGTGAAATTAGTGGCACAAGGACAAGTATTGTATGAGACCCCTACTATAAGGACTTTGAAACAGAAACTCGCATACAGAAGAGAAGACTCTCTGATGGCTGCAAGGGTGGGAAGGGAGGGAGGGAGAAGTTGGTTATACATCAGATAATTGATAGATACTTGGTTGACTGAAACCAGTGGCAGCACACATTAGAAAAATCTATTTAACTGGACTTCAAAATAACCTGAAAACTTCCTATGTTAACCCAATATTGCAAGCATAGAGTAGCAGGAGGGGGTCCAGGGACCATGCTCTCATGGGACATCGAGGCCAATTGGCATAAGTATCTTATTGCTAAGAGTCTTCAGCAACCTGTATTGTTGAGTGGCATCTGGTGTCTTAAAAGCTAGCAAGCTGCCATCTGAGATGCAACAAATGGTCCCAATTCAGCAGGAACAGATTATCACCAAGGACAACAATGACATGAGGATAAAAGAACCCAGAAAGACCCACATGACTTGGTGACTATATCAACATGTGACCAGAAGAACGAGACAGTGCCTGGCCACCACGAGTGACAGCATGTTCAGGCTCACAATGTTGAGTCCCAGTGGCAACACAAGGAAAAAAAAAGGGATGCACCCTAAGAAGCATGATTTTAGGAAGCATCTCATAACCTTGTTTCAATTGGAAGACATGTTGAGTGAAATTAGTGGCACAAGGACAAATGTTGTATGAGACTCCTATTATAAGAACTTAAAAACTCCCTGGGAGCTCCCTTGGGAGCATGGCCCCTAGATCTGATGTTGCCCCTGATCGTAAATCATTACTGAGATCAACTCTTTGGATAGGAATGGACTGCACTCAGGGACACAGAGTGGCCATATCGTGTGTGCACTTTATGGCTCTATGCATCTATAGGATGTAGTCCTACTGGCCTCTTACTAGAGGGGAGTGGAAAGGTGGAGAGGAGGGGATAGGAGATTGTTAAGAGGGTATGACACATATAGAACGGGAAGGAGGAGTGTGCTATCACCAGGCAAGGAGAACAGAAGGAGCTACTGATAGGCAGACATGCAAGTTTAAATTGGATTATACACTTTCATTCAATCACAATAAAAAAATAAAACACTAGGAGCATGCTTCTATAGTAACAATGAGGCATAGAGAATAAGTAGTCTAGCAGAGAGGGTGTCATTGATGGAATGAAGTAGAGATGGGATCATACAGAATAGGAGGAACTAAAGACAGCGACTCATGGGAGGAATATAGCCTTGAGGAACACTTTCCACCCTAAAGTTGGATTCGTGCTCAATCTGGTTTTGTTGAACTGCAGAGTGCCGTACCACTCCATACAGTGTTTGACGTTAGGGAACCATTTAACCACTGGTAGAGGAAGAATAGGTTTCATCTTCTTGTCCTCATCTACTTAATGTTGTCTCACTTCCCTCAACCCAGCTACCATCAAGATGATTACAACTCATAGTGACCCTATAGGACAGAGCAGAACTCTGTCGTGGGGTTTACATGGAGCAGCTGGTGGATTTGAACTGCTGACCTTTTGATTGGCAGTCCTAGCTCTTAACTCCTGTGCCACTAGGGCTCCCTAACTACCCCCAACTGTGAGGAATTGAGCCCTCCATCTGACCTCAGTCATGGAAGGTTCCAAGTAATTTGAATATTCTTCTCAATTCTGCACTGGTTCAGTGAACACAGCTACTCACATATATGAAACCCACAGTGGTACTAGATTATGCCATTGACAGATTTCACTGGGGTAGTGCTAGAACTTATATAAAACTGTGCTTCTGGAGGCTTCAGGATCAGGCTGAGCTAATAGTGTTTTATGATGACGTATATGTCTTGTAGGGTGTTCTGGGAGGAAAACTGGTGGCTCAGTGGTTAGGAGCTACAGCAGCTAACTGAAAGTTCTGCAGTTGGAATCCACCAACCACTCCTTAGAAACCGGACAAGTCAGCTCTTTTCTGTTCTGTAGTATCACTGTGAATCTGAATCAACTTGACAGCAACTTTTTTATTATTATTTTGAGAATTACTTGCAGACTTTTAATTCAAAATATTTAAAAGATTCTATAATGTGAATAAACTGAAGAAAAAATACAAGTCTTGGGTTGCAGTAGTGAAGGATGCAACAAGGAAAATATTAAACAACAAAAGGAAGTCTCAAAAAAAGACTATACCAAAAAGAATTAATCGAGATTCAGTCATTTCAAGAGGTAGTGTATGATCAGGAACCAGTGGTACTGAAGGAAGAAATCAAAGCTTCACTGAAGGCATTAACAGAAAACAAGGCTCCAGAAATTGGTGGAATAACAATTGAAATATTTCAACAGATGGATGCAGTACTAGAAGTGCGCACTCCTTTATGTCAAGAAGTTTGGAGCACAGCTACCTGATCAACTGGAAGAAATCCATATTTATGCCTATTCCCAAGAACGGTGATCCAACCAAATGTGGAAATTACTGAACAACATGATTAATATCACAC
The DNA here is from genome assembly GCA_028571685.1 of Heterohyrax brucei. Taxonomy (NCBI): domain Eukaryota; kingdom Metazoa; phylum Chordata; class Mammalia; order Hyracoidea; family Procaviidae; genus Heterohyrax; species Heterohyrax brucei. The sequence continues at coordinate 97,902,133 of CM053146.1, forward strand.
ACAAGTAAAATTTTGCAAACCATCATTCAAAAGTGGCTGCAGCCATGTATTGATAGGAAACTGCCAGAAATTCAAGCTGGATTCAGAAGAGGATGTGGAACCAGATGTATCATTGCTGATATCAGATGGATCTTGTCTGAAAGTGACTACCATAAAAATGTTTACCTATATTTTATTAACTATGCTAAGGTATTTGACTGTGTGGATTATAACAAACTATGCTCAGCATTGTGGAGAATTGGAATTCCAAAACACTTAATGTGCTCATGAGGAATCAGTACATAGATCAAAAGACACTTACTCAAACAGAACAAGGGACACTGCATGGTTTAAAAGCATAAAAGATGTGCCTCACGTTAGTATCCTTTCACTATACCTATTCAGTCTGTATGCCAAGCAAATAATCTCAGAAACTGGACTGTATCTGTAAGAATGGTGTATTAGGACCGGAGAAAGACTCTAACAATCTGTGCTATGCAGATGACACAACTGTGTTTGCTGAAAGTGAAGAGGATTTTATGATGAAGATCAAAGACCATTGTATGTCAACATCAAGAAAACAAAATCACTAGTGGACCAGTAAGCAACATCAAGATAAATAGAGAAAAGTCTGAGGTTGTCAAGGATTTCATTTTACTTGGTTCCACAATCAACACCCATGGAAGTGGCAGTCAGCAAATCAAACGATGCATTGCCCTGGGAAAATCTGCTGCCAAAGAGCTCTTTGAAGTGTTGAAAAGCAAGGATGTCACCTTGAATACTAAGGTGCATCTCATCCAAGCCATGGTATTTTCAGTTGCACCATACACATGCAAAAGGAAGATGGAAAATCAGAAAACCTGAACTGAACTTGTTGCTATCGAGTTGATGCCAACTCATAGTGATCCTGTAGGACAGGATGGAACTGCCACCATAGTTTACAGGGAGCATCTGACAGATTTGAACTGCTGATGTGATGTCCCCTTGCTCTGTTTGAACAACTGTCTCTTGATCCATGTGCTGATTCCTCATGAGCACATTAAGTGTTCTAGAATTCTCATTCTCCACAAGGTTGTCCATAGTTTGTTATAATCCACACAGCCAAATACCTTTTCATAGTCAATAAAATATAGGTAAACATCTTTCTGGTATTCTGTGCTTTCAGCCAAGATCCATCTGACATAAGAAAGAGAAAAGAAAAATTGATGCCTTTGAACCATGATGTTGAAGAAAAATAATTGAATACTAGTAAACCATGGACTGCCAAAAGAACAAACATACCTGTCCTGGAAGAAGTACAACCAGAGTGTTCCTTGGAATCAAGGATGGCAAGACTATATCTTACATACTTTAGACATGTCAGGTGGGATCAATCCCTGGAGAAGAACATCATGCTTGGTAAAGCGGAAGGTCAGCGACAAAGAGGAAGACCCTCAACAAGATGTACTGACATAGTGGCTGTGCCAATGGTCTTAGGGATAAAAATGATTCTAGGCATCGCATGGGGCCAGGCACTGTTTTGTTCTGTTGTACATATGCTTGTGATGAGTCAGAACAAACTCAGTGGCACCTAACAGCAACAACAACATGATATGTCTGCGTTGTATCCACACTGTTAGTTTTGCATGTTTGTTCCACCTTCTCCAACTTGGGAAACCCTGGTGGTGTAGTGGTTAAGTTCTAAGACTGCTAACCAAAACCTCAACAGTTCCAATCTATCAGATGCTCTTTGTAATCTCTATGGAGGCAGTTCTACCCTGTCCTATAGGGTTGCTATGAGTTGGAATCAACTCGACAGCAACATGTTCAGTTCAAGTTTTCCAATCTGATTTTTTTAATAGGAAAAAAAAAGCAAAGTGGGAGTTGATCTGTGCTGTTTTGTCTATCATCTTCCTAAAAGTTTGATGTTATTTGTGACAAATAAATTTTTTTTGTATCTTCTTGCTCTGAGCGTATCTAAAAGACTTTCATTGCCTCAAGTATTTTTCATAAACTGATTTTCATTCTGGGCTTAACCTCAATGATGTGATGTGTTACTTAGATTAGTGACAATATTGTCTCTGTAGCTCTCAGCAATTTACAAAGCACGTTTGTATTAGCTCGCTGAATCATTCTATTGTGTCCAGGTTCTTATGATCTTCTGTTCTTTTATATGGGCTCTTGAAAAACGTTAGCTCATTTATCTCCGTAAGCAACCACATTATTGTTCTCATTAGTGGTTTTATGGTCAGAAATGGGGTAATAAATGTTTTTTTAGTCTTTATTCTTCTAGAGTCATAGTCTCTTCTAGGATCTTTTTCCATGGATTCAATACTTACAGTTGTTTTAAAATATTTTTTCCGATAATCTAGACAGTGTGTCCATGTTTTCTGACATTTGGCCACTGTCCTTGTTTATCCCAGTTAGCCATCAGTCTACTGTCCCTTCTTTCCTCACATATTGCCCCTTTGGCTATCCTCTTTGCATTCTATTATGCCCAAAGTGTTAATCTATATTTCCTTCTCTGCTTCTTACCTCCAATTTAGCTTTTTAGGTTAATTTGTTAATCTCAGTTTAATTGATTTGTTAACTTCTCCACTGTTGCTACTTATTGTAGAAGTTGTGGAATTTTGTAGAAAATTATAGAATTTTTGAAGTAGAAAGTTAAAAAAAGAGCAAGATGGTCAACCAAATTCTCATGCCGATGCATTTTTTATCCCTTTAAATTGTTTCCTCTGTTATTAGTAGTTGTCATCTAGTTGACTCTTGCTCATGGTGACTCCATATATAACAGAAGAAAACATTACCCAGTCCTGTGCAGTCTTCACAGTGATTGGTATGCTCAAGGCAGTTGTTGCAACCATCGTGTATTTTGAGTGTCTTCCAACCTAGGGATTCATCTTCCAACATTATATTGGGCAATATTCTGTTGTGATTCACAGAATTTTCACTGGCTGATTTTTAGAAGTAAAAGGCCAAATCTTTTCTTCCTAGTCCATCATCTGGAAAGTCTACTGAAACCTGTCCATCATGGGTGATCCTATTGATATTAGAAATAGTGACAGCATAGCTTCCTGCATCATAGCACTTTGTGAGCCAACCCAGTACAGTCAACTGGCAGATGGGTGGTGGTTTTTCTCTGTATTTATATATGGATATAAAATATTCCTGAAGTTAGGATACATGCTGCTCTGTATCTTGTTTTCCTTATAAATGACCATGAGTATATGTGCATCTCAGTAAATATAGTGTTTAGGAGCCTTAGTGATGCAGTGGTTAACAGCTTGACTGCAAAGCAAAAGGTCAACGATTTCAATCCACTAGCCACTCTTGGAAACCCTATGGGGCATTTCTGCGTTGTCCTGTAGGGTTTCTGTGAGTCAGAATCAGCTAGACATCACTGGTTTAGTTTTATTTTTTTGAAAATATAGCTGTGTAGTACCTGTGTGATCACTGCACGATAAGGATATCATTATATAGATTTTCTATAATTACTGTAAATGTATTGAAGTGTTACTATTTCATTCATTTCCCACTATTCCTCCCTCCCCCCACAAACTATAATCAATGCAGCCTACAAACTTATTTTTACAAAAATCTATGCCCATTTGCTTTTTGCTTTGGATAAAATCATACATGTGAAGGTTTTAACTATAGGACTGTGACTTTTTTAAAAAGATGCTTTACATATTACCAAATTCCCCACCAATGGTAGTAGTCAATTCTCACATCAGCAGTATATGTCAGAAGAAATTTTTCACACACCTTTGCCTGCACTAGTTCTGTTTGCTCATCAGATAAGTAAAAATGATCCCACTATTATTGTAACATACATCTTTGATTACTAATGAATATGAAAATATTTTTGTTTAGTTGGTCATTCTGCTGCTGTTTTTCTGAATGCTGTGCTCTGTTCTGTATCCATTAATTTCTATTTAGACTATCAGTATTCTTGTTATTGGCAAGAACTCCTATACTGGAGATAGTATAACTTTGTTCTACATATTTTAAAAAATTCCCAATTTATTATGTGTATTTTAACTTTGTGGTGGTCAATTTTACCATGTAGACATTGTGATTTTTTACGCAACTGGTTTCTTTTATGGATTTTGCTTTTGGTGTCACTCTTACAGAAAATAATCACAATTCAAAATTATCTACATATATATTTATGTTCTGTTGTGGTGGGCTGGGCTATGGTATTCTGTATCTTTATATAGAAATTAATTTGAACTAATAAATGGCATGAATATCTACCTTTATTTTTTTCTAAAACATTAGTCACTTATCCCTCAACATGTAATAAACAGCTCCAACATACTTGAAATGCAACCTTTGTTGTAGGCTAAAATTATTGTGGACACTCAGGTGTATTAGTTGTGTGCTCTTGACTAAGTTACCTCTGTGCTTTTCTTTACTCATCTGTGAAATGTAAATAAGAATTCTAATCTCATAAGTTGTTGCAAGTATTGAATGTGGGTCATTAAATGAAATATAAGTATGAATACAATAAACATGTCATACATTTAACAATGCTTAGCAATAGTATATATTCAGTGAGTTATTTTTTATTAACTGATGAATCCATCTATTGTATTATCAGAGCCATACTTTTTACAATTATATTTAATATTTTATGGGACAAATTTTCCATCCTTATGTTTTGTCTTTATGAAGTGTAGATTTCTCTCTATTTCATGTATCTTCATTGCTTATACTGTACAAGGTTATGTAGATATCTGACACTCTTCACATTATTATACATCAATGGTCCTTAAATGTCTTCCCTGTTTTTTTTTTCCCCTGAGATAAATTATTGCTAGATATGTCTTTTTTTGTTGTTGTTTCTTTTGTTATTTTTGCTTCCAATATTGGTTTGTATAATATGTAAAATATTGTATTTATTATTCCATTTTTCAGAGGCTTGATACAAGAATTAAGAAGTTTGGCATAATTACAAGTGAAGAATTCAGGAAATCATCAGGAACTTCTTGGTAATTCTTATATAATTAAAAATTTTTTTTAACTTAAAATACATTGTAATATTTTTACATTAGATCATAATTAAACAGTGTTCATAATGCTTGTTTATTTTTTGACCTAAAGCTTTGGATTCAGTACATCAGCTGGTATGTACTGTCACTATTAAGGTATCCCATAGATGTTTATAAATATATAGAGAACATAACTGGTTTTTTTTTTGGTGAAGGGATCTTCAGAACTGTGATTCAGAAACCCATCCTTCAGTGTTCAACTATGACTATATTTACTTTTTTTTATGTTTAAATTTTTTTTTTTTTTAATTTAGCCAGTAGGTTAGAATAGTAACTGGGAAGGTTATCAGTTTTACTACACGACTTGGTGGCACATTCCTCCCATTTAATTGTTAAAAGTGTATTTTAAAAAGTATTCTTTATTGGTGATCTCTTTAAAAAAGTGATGGAGCCCTGGTGGCACAGTGGTTGATTGTGACATCTGCTAACCAAAAGGTCAGCAGTTCTAATCCACAAGCTGCTCCTTGGAAACTCTTTGGAGGCAGTTCTGCTGTGTCCTTTCGGCTTGTTGTGTGTGGGAATCAACTCAACAGCAATGAGTTTGTTTTGTTCTGTGTACTTGTAAGAACTGAAATATTAAATGACTTTACTGGTTATCAGTGGTTAAAACTGAGATCAGAAATTAAATTACTAACGTGGTAGTATATAGAATGATTGAAAAGTCACTTATTTAAGTTCTCAGTGAAAACAAGGACCTAACTGTTATTTTGGAAGTACAAAACAATGTAATTTGTAGTATATGAAAGTATAATGTTTGATAGTTATTTATAAGCACTATTTTATAACTTAAAGAACTCTGGTGGCCCAATTATTACATGCTTAGCTGCTAACCAAACAATGGGCAGCTTGAACCCACAAGCTGCTCTAAAGAAGAAAGATGTGCTAATACACTTTGGTAAAGATTTATAGCCTTGGAAACTCTATGAGGTGGTTCTACTCTGTCCTATAGAATCACCATGAGATGGAATCAACTCTATAGTGGTTTGCTTTGGTTTATTTCCTAACTTGTTTTCCCTAGAATTTGGACATTTTCTGACATAAGCCATACCTCAATATCTATTTTGTTTAAAACTGCATTTCAAATCAAGGGCAGATAGAACTCATTCCATGGGCTTAAGTTAAGCTTCATTTACACCCTTCCTAAAAGAAGTTCCCAGTGTATTACTGTCTGTGTAATACTGATGCAAAAATTTGACTATTTGGACATAGAGAATTATGGGAAGAATTTTACTCCATCTAAAGAAATGTTGCATACTAGAAGGTGAAAGGAAAGGAGAATATTTGTACTTATTAATTAATGTCCTCAGAATTTACAACATGGATAACCATATCTTGATTACTTGGAATTACAATCTTTGAATTTTTTGAAGAACAGTTTTTTAGAGGAGAAAAAACAAAAGCTGAGCTTTGCTACTCTTACCTTACCATTTTATTAAAATCCATTTGAACATATGGTTATAATTATGCATTTGTTACTGCTTTGGAAGAAGTATGTCAGTTTTTGAGACTGAGGTAGAGGGCACATATTGAATTATGAAAGGGATTTAGAGAATTTATTGATCTCTTGCTTTTTAAGATTTTTTCAGCTACAGCTGTAACTCATTACTTGATTGTTAGATGGTCTGCAGTAGCTGCTCAAAGTGCTCTGTAATGTAAAACCATATACCAATGTCATCGTATTCTGACCATGTTTATGTATGCTGGAAAAAGAGGAATTTAATCTAGAAATTTGGCTTAAATATACTCTGTGGCATATGAATTAGTAAAGAAAAATTGTTGGCTGTTGGAAACCCACACTGTAGTTCCTTTAAAGACTGATTCTTTAAAGATATTAAACTGTTCACTTTTCTTGTCTTTAGTGAATTGACATGTCATTTGTCTCTTAGTTGCTGTATTGCTTATTTTTTCATGAATTAATTTAATCATATAATTGCTTTAGCAAGTATGGTTTAAAAATCTGTTTTCTGACGGCACTTGGCTTGGCTTGGCTTTCTGAAGAAGCCACTATTTCTTTCTTTCTAGTGATCTTTTATTTATATTTACCAGAAGACTATTTATTTTAGTAGTAGGATTTGTTGGTCCTCCCTACTATATGAATCTGATAAGAATGAAAATAACTGTTTAATTACTAGAATAAATGTATCTAATATAATTGAAAGTAAATGATTCGAGTTAATCTTGTATGGGAAATAAATGTAAAAATACAATTGTATAAGGTGCTACACCACAGCATATATATGTGTATATATGTGTATGTATATATTTCCAAATAATAAGCACTTGTTTTTCCATAGAGAAACTTTCTAATTCAGATTATAATAAATTAAATATGATAAATACTAAGGTAGCTTTAATAAATGGTTATATACAGTATGTTATGAAGATTGAGGTATTATAAACTTTGTATAAAGAATTCATGAATTCTTTGGATTACCAACTATATCCTTTTAATAAAGCTAAGAGTTTTATTAAATTCCATAATAAAGTTAGTGTTTTTCTTTATTCCTCTGATGTGAAAAATTGCTTTCTACATTTGTTTTCAAAACTTATGCAGCAAACTAACAGAATTTTCATTGTTATATTGACTTTCAGAAGAACTTGAAAAACTGTTACAAGCCAGTGACCTGACTGAAGACACTTTACCACAAAGCTGCAGAGTATTATATTTGAGTTTAAAAAGTGTATATACCAGCAGAAAAAAGAAAAAGGAATTGTTAAGGGAAGATCTTAATGCTTTTTATCAACCTGAATACGAAAGGAGAATGTATATGCGTTATTTTTTCCTTCAGGTATGTATTTTGAAATATAGACATAGTCTCAAGAAATCTAACTGTACACATTAAAAAAAAAAAAACTCAGTAGTGAACCTCATTTTCAAAAGCTAATTTGGCAAGTATGTTTATTTTAGGAGAAAAAATAAAGTTGTTGGAGCCCTTGGAACTTTTTTGATAGTTTCTTAACTTTTTTTCTTCTAGTTTTATGTATTAAAAATAAATATAATGGTCAAATTAAGATTTTTCAGTGTTCTTTCTTATCGCCAATATGTTGGCATTTTCATAAATATTGGTATTGTAGATTGGGTGTCTTATCATTTCACTGCTGTAATTTGTTAGATTAAAAAAGTGGTTATCCAAAGCCAAATGCCGTCGAGTCGGATCCAGGTTTATTAAATTACTAGAATAAAGTTAGTTCTTTTACCCAGGCTGTTTTGGGTTGGGTTTAAGACATTATGTTAAAAAATAAAAAAGTACAGAAAAAAAGCCATGTAAGATACATTTATGATATCCACAAATTTTTGTTACTCTAAAATGCTTTAGGAGCATGATTATTGAAAATTTATTATAAAAATACTTAATTTCCTCATGGTGGCTTTGTATTAAATACCTATGAGTACAGGTTATCTGTAGTACTTGTCAAAGTAAATCATAAACTGAAGCTTCATTATCATTTGTACTTTAACGAAACTGAATCTGATACTTTGTAATTTTGATGCTTTTCTGCAGTGAAATTGATATAGAACAGTTGCTTAAGAAAGTCTGTTCAAATGTGTGACCATTTTTATGGAATACATCTGGGGTAATTATAATTAGTTCAGGATGTATACTGTTTAAAAATAATCTTGAATTCATGGAGAAAGAAGCCTATCTCAGGTCTTTTTCTCAATGACTACTGTAATCCAAATCAGTATTAAAATAAATTCTTTACGTTATTTGTAGCTGTACTTACAGTATAATTTTAGAGTATTACAAAAGGAAATGAGGAGTAACTTTTATGTAAAATGCCAAATAGGCAGTTTACACCTGTTAGTGTGTTTCCTTTAGAACAGCTGTGTCTTTTATTATCAGTAAACAGATGCAGAAAGTAATGGAATGTTTTAAAGCAATATGTTAATCCTGTCTTCCACTACTGAACTGTGTCACAATATAGTGATTAAATATTGAATGTGCAGCTGTTTCTTACAATTATAGAATTTCTTAGTTAATTTCTCCTTCCCAAGCTCAAATGTTTTAAGATTTGGAGATACACTTTCTAATCTTAAGTGTTTTGTAATATAGTCGATCTGTTATAAACTGATGTCTAAATATGTTATTTGACTGTTAGAGAAATTCATATTTGTACAGTTCTTATTGTGTATAGCAATTGACTGATATTTTAGGTATGACAAGCAGTTTTGAAAAAGGGCTTATTTACTTTTCTTAACATGTTAATGAATATGATGGTAATTATTTAATAGAACAGTTTTCTTAAATTTCAAGCTTGAAACTGTCATAAGTAGGTTAAATAGGAAATTATGACTCTCTCATCAAATATTTATGGAGCAGAGCACCTAATACCTCCCTAGACTGATGGCAAAATTCAAACAAAACACTTTGCAGCTTATTGTAATTCTAATAGGTCTGTTGTAGTTTATGTTTTAATCCTTAAGTTCATCTTGTCAAAGAAGACATTTAAGATGATACTTTGTTAATTAACACCTTTACATTTCAGTTTGAGGAAGGATTGTATTAGCTAATTATTATTATTATTATTAGCTAACATTTATCAAGCTACAGATGTATAAAAGGTATTGTGCAAACCCTTATATATGCATTGTAGTACACTTAACCCATTTTGTAGATGGGGAAATCAAGCTTAGCTGTATGACATGACTATTATCAGGCATTGCTGGAGGAAATTTAATATAATGAAGTTCATTCATAATATGGATCTCAAGAGGCAAAATGTTTTTGCATCAAGCTGTCTTAAATATAGGAAAAATAGGCATCTTATTTGTATATGAAAATATGAAATGTCACATTTTTCATTCATATTCTATAATACTAAGGTATTTCTGCTAGAAAGTGGTAGGGCCTAAATTTAAATCCAGACATTTTCACCTTGAGTTGGTTGTTCTTAACAACTTTGCATTTTCCTTGCCTTTATCATAGAATATTAACATTATTCACTATCCTTTTTTGAAGCCACTTAATGTACCCCAAAATGATTATTCCATCAGTTAAGTCATTTTTTTAAAAAAAAACATAACTAAAACATGTGGAAAGATAGAGAACTACTCTGCTTAGTCTCTCCCTCCTCCACATAATCAGAGGATTCCATAACGAGTCTTTAGATGCAGTCTATGCTGGAATACATTTTCAAGCAACCTCTTGTGATTTTGCTTTAACTTTGCTACTTTGTGGAGACAACCTTAACAATTTGTTCTCCTTCCCCTAAAGACTCTTTCTCCCGTTCAAGGGATTTTAAAGAATAGTATGTTATACTTTCTATCTCTGTTGCTTTTACACTTTAACAACTTAGAAATATTAGTTATTGTTGAAACATCTTTATTAAATGACTGTTCTCTGTCAGGTATTATTACTAACTGTTTTCATATCCTTAGTTTGTTGTTTGTCATAAGAAGTACTCCAGTTTTATGTATGAGGAAACAAGAGACCCAGAGGTATGAAGTAAATTAGCCAAGATGATATCCAGCAAATATTTGTGTGCATTTGATTTTTATTTCCTCAGGAAAAAAACTAGAAATCTGGAAGTGTATAGCTAATTATTTTTGTAGAGCATTTTAAAGATTTCAGTCTCCAGCAGGTGGTTATTTCAATGTAATTTCCCTTGACATTGATGAGAATACTTATAAGATTAACTAGGATCAGCAATGTCATGAGGCATTGCTGGAGGAAATTTAATATGGTAAAGTGCATTAATAAGGTGGGTCCTAAGAGACAAAATGTTCTTGTATGCAAGCTGGCTGAAAGATCATAAAAAATAGACACATCTTATTTTCATGCAGTGATACGAAATTTTGTATTTTACATGTTACTGGAGTTTAAAAATGAATACAGAAATTTTAATTATTTTCCAGTTAAGTTTAATCAGCTCTTTTATAGTAATTAAGCATTACAATCTTATTCAAGTTATTTTCTATTAGTGTTTCCTTAAAACCAATTATCTGACACAAAAAATATAAGAATAAACAATACATTATTGTTTTATAGTATATAGTACAAACTATAGACAAAATTAATTACTTGGATATTTTGTTTTACTTTTGTTCATTTTTATATTTTTTGAAGATTTTTTTAAATTAAAGTTCTTTTTTTAAAGATAATTGTAGATTCACATGCAGTTGCAACAAAAAATACAGAGATTCCTGGTATAATAATTTACCCGGTTTTCCCCAGTGGTAACAGTGATAGTTAAGATTGTGCATCAACTCGACTGGTCTGTGATTCTCAGTGATTTGGCAGCTATGATGTAGTTTGGCAGCTATGCAGTGATGTAATCATCTTCACAATGAGATCTGGTATAGTGCAGTCACCTCCACAATGAGATCTGCTGTGTCTCAGTCACCTGAGACTGAGGTGCTGCTCCATCAGAAGCACAATAGAGTAGAAGGCTTTAGAAGAGGAATTTATTGTCACAGTCTAGTAAGCCACAAGTCCATTTGTAAGCTGCAATTCAGTCAATATGAGAAATGATCACAGTCCAGTAGGCTAAAAGTCCATATTCAATGTGAGAACATCCTGGCACAGGAACCTCAATCGAAAGGAGATGCTGTACTCTTGGTACAGCTCCCTTGGTGGTATGAGGTTTCCAACTTCCTCTGCTCATTTATCTCCCTTATATCCCACAAGCTTTTAGCTTGAGTCCTGTCTGAATAACACAACTTTTTCCTGTTCTCCCTCATCAACATCGCAGAAAAAGAATTCAAAACACTTGGGAAGAGTGGCACCATATTGGGACTTATGGCCAAGTCAAATCTATACACACAGTTGCCTTGGGGTTGTTACCTGCATTTAATACATATGGACATTTTCGCAAACCTTGCTTATTTTGCTCACCCTGGATCCTCATCTAACCTGTGGTTCTTGGCAGTTGAGTGAGCAGCTTGCCTGTAGATCTTGAGATTAGTCAGGCTCCACAACGTGTGAGCTAGCAGCGTGCTCTCTCACCTGTCAATCTTGGGTTTGCCAGCCTTGCAGCTACTGAGTCAGAAGAAGACTCCAGGTGGATCCATGGTGAGCAATTTGTTTAATGTAAATGTTTCTTTCTCTCTCTCTCTTTAGTGGCCTCTCATATATATGTTTCACAGTTTTATTCTCTAGAGAACCCAGCCTAAGACATAACTGAGAGTTGTTTTAGAGAAACAAAATTGTATGAGTGAGTTTTCTAAACTGGTTCTCCAGTCTGGTTAATTGTAAAGATGTACTCCATGGCATGAGGTGGCAATAGAATTATGCAAAATATCACCACTAATGGATCAAGTATTGGTGAGAGGCAAGGCTTTGGGTGATCATGTTTTTGATATCTTTCTACAGTTTTGTCAGAAGGAAGAATATAAGGAAACTGATGGATGGTCCCTCTTTCACTAGACAAAGTGATGAAAGAAAGAGATGAACTCAGGTCTTCAGAATCACAACTCAAGCACTGCATAAACAATCTCAAAGTTGCCAGTTATGCTTTGAAAGAAAGCTTTATTTCTTGTAGTAACAGAACTAATATTGCCAAAAAACATACTCAAAATCTTAATGTAAGAGTGGCTAAATTACAATACAAGTTAAATTCTCAACCTGAAATGATATCTGAAGTTTAAAGTGAGGGAATGTTTGGGAAGAAATTGGATTCTAAAATTTGGGGTGGAGCTATATGGGATGATAATCAGGAAACTGGGGACACTTAACCCCTAAATCCCATTGAATTTCTCCTGCCAACAGAAATTACTTGTTGATCCATGGGCTACAGAATGCCATTATGTTAGCGGACATATAAACAATGTTAATCTCCTTGTACATCGCATCAGAGCTGTTGGGTGACCAGGTGGGTTGTCAATGAGCAGTAATATTTCAAAACAAGTCTTTTCTGAGCAGTAAGGTCTGAATAGTGGGCTTAACATATCAGTAAACCATGTTGTAAACAGATGTGCAGTCATCCAGGCTTTGTTGTTCTGTGTATGTAGAAAACAAGTAGAGTTGATTTAACATAATTCTTAAGGACCTCAGGACTTTCAGAATGGCAGGTGAGCATTGGCTTCAGTTTAAAGTCACTAGTTGTGTTAGCTCCTAACAAGTCAACCTGTTCTTTGAAGCTTTGAAGCCAGGCATTCACTTCTCATAGAGCACGTTTTATTCCAATATAAGGCTGTTTGTTCTACACTGAATTTCCTTTATTTAGTGTAGACACTTTCATCAGTTATCCCAGCTATGAGTAGATCTTGTGGACAACCTGCTGCAGCCTCTATATCAGCACTTACTGCTTCACCTGGCACTTTTTTGTTATAGAGACAGCTTCTTTCCTGAAACCTCATGAACCAATCTCTGCTAGCTTCAAACTTTTGTCCTGCAGCTTCCTCACTTTGTTCAGCCTTCACAGAATTGAGGAAAGTTAGGGCCTTGCTCTGGAATGGGCTTTGTCTTAAAGGAATATTGTGGCTGGTTTGATCTTCTCTCCAGACCACTAAAACTTTCCCCACATTAGCAGTAAGACTGTTTTGCTTTCTTATCATATGTGTGCTCACTGAAGTTTAAAAAAAAAAAGAAAGAAAGAAAAGTTGCTGTTGAATTGATTCTGGCTTATAGTGACCTTATAGGACAGAGTAAACTGTCCCATAGGGTATTTGATAAGCAGCTGGTAGATTAGAACTGGTAGGTTAGCGGCTTAACCCTCAACTGCTTTGCCCCTGGGACTCCAGATTTTCTTCTTTAATTTCCTTCAAGAACTTTTCCTTTGCATTCACAACTTGGCTGTTTGGTACGAGAAGCTTAGCTTTGGACTTACCTCAACTTTCAACATGCCTTTCTTACTAAGTGTAATCATTTCTAGCCTTTGATTTAAAGTGAGAGATTTGCTACTCTTACTTTAACTTGAATACTTACAGACTATTACAGGGTTATTGATTGGCCTAATTCCATTACTGTTGTGTCTAAGGGACGAGGGAGGCCTGAGAAGAAGAGAGACATAGGAATGGCTGGTCAGTGGAGCAGCCAGAGCATGCACATTTATTGTTTAAGTTTGCTGTCTTATATGGGTACAACTTGTGACACCCCAAAATAATTACAGTAGTGACATGAAAAATCCTCAATGACAGATCACCATACAGATACATAGTAATAATGAAAAAGTTTGAAATACTGTGAGAATTACCAAATGTGACACAGACACATTAAGCACTTGCTGTTGGAAAACTGGTACCAGTAGACTTGCTGGACATAGGGTTGCTATAAAGCCTCAATTTGTAAAAAACAAAAACCAATCAAACAAAAATAGCCCTACCATATCTGTAAAGTACAATAAACCAAAGCACAATAAAATGAAATATGCTTATACTCATAGTCAGGAACAGGTTACCCAATAAGTAAGACTGTGCTTACAAGCCTCAAGTCCATGGGTCAAGTGTTAGGCTGGTAGCATCTCCTTACTTTGTAGCTGCAGGAGTTGATGAATCCAAGATTGGCAAGTCAGACAGCAGACGGTGGAGGCTGTGAATTCCCAAAATTAGCAGGCAGTGTGGCAGACCTCTGGCTCAAGTCCCAAGAGCTGGGGGTCAGGTGATGATAAGCCAGATACAGGATACAGAGCAAGCAAGTGAGCTCTGCCAGAATGTCTACATGTATTGATGCAGGCCGTACTAACAAGAAAACTCCTCTATGGGCTTACATCAGATCACCAAATGGAGGATGACTACATCTTTACGTAACTGTCAAGTTACATTATTATGTAACTGCGAAATTACATCATTACATAATGGCCAAACAACTAAGAGTCGTGGCCCAGCTGAGTGGACATACAACCATAACCATTGCAACCAGATATAAGTGTGTTTTTTTCAGCACCTGAAAATGTTGTGCCATTTTCTTCTGGCCTCCAATGTTTCTGATAAAAAATCTTGGGTTATTCAAAATGTTTTTCTTGGTGCAGTGAAAATTTTTGTCTTTAATTTTCAAAAATTTGATGATCAGATGTCAGTCATCTGTGCCATCTTCCCATGTATTTTTTTGAAACTGTTGATTTGTTCATCTAATCTTCAGCAGATATTTTATAAACACATTCTTTCTGTTTGCTCAAGGCTCTGGGTTAGGCTCTAGGGAAACAAAGGTATTTGTTTCTACCCTTATGGAATTAACAATAAATTGCAACGATAGAGAGAGAATTAACAAAATCACAACAAAATGGTAAGTGATGAGAGAGTGGGAAGTACAGTGTGCTGGATGAGGACTTAACAAAATGCTTCTGGAAAGAGTGACATAAAAGTACTATAAGCTAACTAGGTAAAGTGGGAAGAAGAAGCTATTGGCAGAAGGAAGAGTATGCATTAAAGCCCAGTGATAAGAGAAACCCTTCAGGAAACTGTATTTGGTTGAATCACAGTGTATGAAAGGAGAGTAGCAAGAAATGAGGCTGAGGCAAGCAAGGATCATATCATTATGGGTCTCATAGTCCTTCAAAGCGGTGGCTGGTCATTGAAACACTTGAAATAAAAATTCTATCACATTTTAGTGGGGAAGAAACCATTCTGACTGCTACTTGGAAAATGCAGCAAAGAAGAGTGAGACTCCAGTCAAGGAAACCAGTTAGAAAATTTGAATTAATCCAGAACAAAGACAATAGTCATCTATACTAGGCATGGCCCACAACAGAATCTTGAGAAATACCAGTACTTAAGGGAAGAGTAAAAGAAGAGGAGGGTGGAAATTATGCTGGAAGCAGAGAGTAGAGAGGTATGAAAATGAAGAAAGTATGCATCATTAAAGCCAAGAGGAAAAAATGTTTCAAGAGGGAAGGCACAGTACATCCTATTAAACAGCATTAAGAGGTTAGGGACTATAAAGTACTCACTGGCTCAAATGAATGGTATACAAGGTCCAACAATTAAGTCTGCGAACTAAATTTTTTTTTTGCCTTCGTTTTAAAGCTAGACTTTTTTTTAATATGATTGAGTGAAAATGTACATTCATGCCCATATAAATTTGCATGCTACCTATATGCAGCTCTCACTTCTCTCCCTGCCCAGTGAGAGCACAGTCTTCCTCTCTGCTTCATATATTTCCTATCCTCCCAACAGTCTCCTATCCCCTCCTCTGCACCCACTCCCCTTCCTCCAGTAGGATGATATCCTGTAGATGCACAGAACCATAAAGTGCCATGTCCAATCCATTGCTGTCCATAGAGTTGATCTTCACTATGATTTATGGACAGGGACAGCATCAGGGCCAGGGGCCATACCCCCAGGGGAACTCTGAGGCCCCTGGACCATCAATTGTGGTCTTTTAGTGGAGGTCTCAGGGTGCACCGCTTTTTATTGTTGTGTTGCCAGTGAGACTCAACTCTGTGAGCTCCATCACAACTGTCACTGGTAGTGACTGGGCACCATCCGGTTCTTCCAGTCATGAGTTGATGTAGACACCCACTCACGTGGGTCTCTCTGTCTTCTGGGTTGTCTTTACCCCATGTCGTTATGGACCTTGGTGAGAATCTGTTCCTGCTGAGTTGGGACCATTTGCTGTACCAGATGGCAGCTTGGCAGCTTTTGAAACCCCGGACGCCACTCACCAATGTGGGGTACAGAGAGACCTCATTAGCAAAATGCTAGTTGTGCCAATTGGCCTTGATTTTGCCTGAGAGCATGGTCCCTGGCTCCCTAACCCCACCCCCACTACTCTGTCCTTGCACTATTGGGTTAAGATGGGAGGAGTATTCAGCTCAGTTAATATTGATCTTCTTACTAATGTGTGCTGTCCCCAATTTCACCCAAGCAAATTTCTAACAACTATCTAATCTAAAACCTTCTGCCCTCACCCTCTCGCCTTCCCCACACTTGCAGCCATGAAAAAGTCTTTTCTTCTATGTATGAGTCTGATTTTAAGTTCTTATCATAGGAGTGTCATACAATACTTGTCCTTTAGTTGCCCCAGTTTAATGTCTTAGGGCCTTTGTCAAGTATCAACTGTTCATAGGCAGATGGTGTTATCTCTGGGGTCTCGATTCTGTTCCATTGATCTATCTGTCTCTTTTTGTACCAGTACCTTAATTGTTCTCAGTGCTGCATACCTCATTGCTGAATGCTACTATGGTCACCTTTGAAGTACTCACCTTGGGAAGCCATGCACCAACACCAGCACCTAGTCCACCCTTCAAAGCGGTTTTGCAACTTTCTGGAATGTCTGTTGTGCATGGTAACACAGTGACAAGTTCGTAAACTTAATTGCATACTTGTTTGTGGGGGAGTTTTCAGCCAGTAGACAAATAACTGTGTTGGAACACCCTCCCCACTCAGCTGCTTTGGCCCCCAATGACGTTTTTCTTTTCCCAAAGATAAAGGAAATGTTGAAAAGAAAAGATGACATCAGAGCATCACTCCAGAAAAAGAGTAACAAAATTTCTTTGAAGGGTGAACTAGGCACTGGTGTGGATGCATAGTTTCCCAAAGAAACTACTTCATTAGTGACCATAGGGCATTCAGCAATGACGTATGTAGTACTTTTTCTAGGATGAGTTTGTGAACTTGCTTGTTGCTGTGGTGTAGGAAACTATGCCACTAGTATTTAGGTACCAGCAAGGTCAACCATGGTAGACAAGTTTCAGCTGAGCTTCCAGACTAGGACAGACTTGGAAGCAGGACCCGGCAGTCTATTTCTGAAGGGAATTAGCCAGGGAAGACCTTATTTATAGCAGCCAAACATTGGTGCAGGAAAGTGAGCCCCCCAGGAAGGCACTCAGAAGACGACTAGGGAAGAGCTACCTCCTCAAAGTAGAGTCAACCTTAACAATGTAGATCAAGTGTGGCCTCCAGATCTTTGTTCACTGATGTGGCACAACTCAAAATGAGTAGGAACAGAGGCAAACATCCACTAATAATTGGGACATGGAACGTACAAAGTATCAATCTAGGAAAATTGGAAATTGTCAAAAAAAAAGAAATGCAATGCATAAACATTGACATTCTAGGCATTACTGAGCTGAAATGGACTGGTTTTGGCCATTTTGAATCCAACAATCATATAACCTACTATGCTGGAAACAAAAACTTGATGAGGAATGGTGTTGCTTTCATCATCAAAAAGAACATTTCAGTGTCTGTCTTGATGTACAATGCTGTCAGTGATAGGAAAATAGCCATATACCTGCAAGGAAGGCCACTTAATATGACTATTATTCATATTTATGCACCAATCACTAAGGCCAAAGATGAAGAGGTTGAAGATTTTTACCAGCTTCTGCAGTCTGAAATTGATTGAACATACATTCAGAATGCATTGATAATTACTGGTGAATGGAATGCAAAAGTTAGAAACAAAGAAGAAGGATCAGCAGTTGGAAACCATGGGCATGGTGACAGAAATAATGCTGGAGATTGTGTGATAGAATTTTGCAACACTAACAACTTTTTCATTGCAAATACCTTTTTTACCCAACACATATGATGACTGTATACATGGACCTCAACAGATGGCATACACAGGAACCAAATTCACTACATCTGTGGAAAAAGATGATGAAAAAGCTCTATATCAGCAGTTAGAACAAGACCAGGTGCTGACTGCAGCACAGATCATCAATTACTCATATGCAAATTGAAATTGAACCTGAAGAAAATTAGAACAAGTCCATGAGAGCTAAAGCATGACCTTGAGTATATCCCTCTTGAGTTTAAATACCATCTCAAGAACAGATTTGATGTGCTGATCACTAATGATGGAAGACCGGACAAATTGTGGAAATGCATTAAAGACATCGTCCATGAAGAGAGCAAGAGGTCATTAAAAAGACAGGAAAGAAAGAAAAGACCAAATTGGATGTCAGAAGAGAGTCTGAGACTTACTCTTGAACATCGAGCAGCTAAAGCAAAAGGAAGGAATGGAAAAGTAAAAGACCTAAACAGAAGATTTCAGAAAGCGTCTTGAAAATACAAAAGAAAATATTATAATGACAAGTGCAAAGAGATGGAAATGGAAAACCAGAAGGGAAGAACACATTCTGCATTTCTCAAGCTGAAAGAACTGAAGAAAAATTCAAGCCTCAAGTTGCAATAGTGAAGGATTCTACAGGGAAACTATTAAATAATTCAAGGAGCATCAAAACAAGGTGGAAGGAATACACAAAGCTATTATACCAGAAAGAACTGGCCAATGTTCAGCCATTTGAAGAGGTAGCATATGATCAGGAACCAGTGGTACTGAAGGAAGAAGTCAAAGCTGCACTGAAGGCCTTGGCAAAAAATAAGGCTCCAGGAATTGATGAAATATCAACTATTTCAACAAACAGATGTAGCACTTGTCTACACCAAGAAATTTGGAGGACAGCTACCTGGCCAGCTGGGTGGACGAGATCCATATTTATGTCCATTCCAAAGAAAAGTGATCCAACTAAATGTGGAAATTACCTAACAATATCGTCGATGTCACATGCAAGTTAGATTTTGCTCAAGATCATTCAAAAGGGTCTACAACAGTGTATTGACAAGGAACTGCTAGAAATTCAAACTGGATTCAGAAGATGACGTGGAACCAGGGATATCATTGCTGATGTTAGATGGATCTTGGCTGAAAGCAAAGAATACCAGCAAGATGTTTACTTGTGTTTCACTGACTATACAAAAGCATTAAACTGTGTGGATCATACTGTATTATGGCTAACATTGTGGCTAATGGGAATTCCAGAAAACCTAATTGTGCTCTTATGGAATCTATATATGGATCAAGAGGCAGTAGTGCAAACAGAACAAGGGGACACTCATGGTTTAAAATCAGGAAAGGTGTGTAAAAGGGTTGTATCCTTTGACCATACCTTTTTAACCTGTATGCTGAGCAAATAATCCGAGAAGCTGGATTATATGGAGAAAAACGAAGCATCAGGATTGTAGGACAACTCTTCAACAACCTGCGTTTCGCAGACAACACCACCTTACTTGCTGAAAATGAAGATTTGAGACACTTACTGATGAAGATCAAGGACCACGGCCTTCAGTATGATTGCACCTCAACATCAGGAAAACAAAAAATCCTCACAACTGGACTAGTAAACAACATTGTCATAAGTGGAGAAAGGATTGAGGTTGTCAAGGATTTCATTTTACTTGGGTCTACGATCAACGCCCATGGAAGCATCAGTCAAGAAATCAAGAGATGCATTGGGAAAATCAGCTGCAAAGGACCTCTTCAAAGTATTCCAAAGTAAGGATGTCACCTTGAAGATGAAGTTGCACCTGACCGAAGCCATGGTATTTTCAGTTGCATCATATACATGCAAAAGCTGGACAAAAATACAGAAGACAAAAGAAGAATTGATGTGTTTGAATTGTGGTGCGGGAGAAGAATGTTAAATGTACCACTGACTACCGAAAGAACATACAGATCTGTTCTAGAAGAAATACAACCAGAGTGCTCCTTAGAAGCAAAGACGGCAAGACTGCATCTTGCATACTTTGGACATGTTGTCAGGAATGATCAGTCCCCAGAGAAACACATTATGCTTTGTAGAGTGGAGGGTCAGTGAAAAAGAGGTAGACCCTTGATGAGATGAATTGACACAGTGGCGGCAACAATAGGCTTAAGCATAAAAGCGATTGTGGACGTGGTGCAAGACTGGAGTGTTTCATTCTGTTGTTCATAGGGTCACTATGAGTCAGAACTGACTTGAAGGCATCTAATAACAAAAACAATATCTAATCTCTAAACCTGCGCTGTCAACATGATATCCACTAGCCACATGTGACTATTTAAATATAGATTAACATTTAATGAACTAGAAATCCAGTTCCTCGGTTACACTAATCACATTTCAAGCACTCAGTAGTCGTATGTGTCCAGTGGCTACTGCATTTGACAGCATAGGTATGGAAAATTTCCATCATTGCTGAAGGTTCTTTTGAGCAGTAATGCTCTAGACGTTCCAATTTTTCAGTTCTTCCACTAATGTCCTTTATAACAATAACAAGAAAAAAGTCCCTGGTTTGAAGTCCATTCCACAATCTTACATTGCACTTAGTTGTCATTTCTTTGTTGTTGTTGTATGTTGTCGAGTTTATTACAACTCATAGTGACCCCATGTGCCAGAGTATGACTGCCTCATATTATTTTCTAGACTGTAATCTTTGCAGATTACCAACTCTTCCTCCTGTGGAGCTTCTGGATGGGTTCAAACTCCCAATTTTTCAGTTAGCAGTCAAGTGCTTAACCTTTTTTTGCCACCAGGGCTCGTTTATGTCTCCTTAAAAAACAAACTCTTTGCCATTGAGTTGATACCAACTCCTAACAACCCTGTAGGGAAGAGTAGAACTGCACCATGGGTTTCTAAGAAGTCATTGGTGGATTCAGAATTGCCAACCTTTTGTTTAGCAGCCATAGTTCTTAACCAATGCACCCCTGTGTCTCCTTAGTATCCTTTAATCTGGAATCATTTTCCATACTTATTTTATCTTTCATGGCATTGATATTTTTAAGGTACATAGGCCAGTTACTTTATAGAATGTCTTTAATTTGGGGTTTGTCTGCTGTTTCTTTCCTTAAGATTAGATTTAGGTAATGAATTTTAGAGAGAAATACTATGGAAGTGCTGTAGTGTCCTTTTCACTGCATTGTATCTGACAACCCTTGACTACAACTTTTCTTTTACTGGTAATGCTAACTTTGATCTATCAGATTTCTCCACTGTAAAGTTACTATTTTTCCTGTTGTAATTTATATCTTATATAGAGATATTTGGAACCATGTAAATGTTTCTCTTTATACATTTACCCACTAGTTTTAGCATCCATTGTAATTTCTGCTTTAAACAATTATTCTTTTGGTGATAACAGAATAGTAATTCATGTTTTCTTCTCTTTAAAATTTTTTTTGGAAATTATTTAGTTTTACAGAAAAGCTGTCATGTCTCTTTGTTGTCATACCCTTCATCATAAAAATGGTTCACCCTTCACTCCAAATGTTAACATCTTATGTAATTAAAGTACAATAACTGTACTCTGTATGAAATCAGGACTTTAAAATTGGTAAGTAATTCAATACTATTAAATAATTTACAGATCTTATTTAAATTTTTCCAGTTGTCCCACTAATGTCTTCTATAGAAAAAGAAAGGAAAATTGTCTCTGGCTTTGCCAGATGTCTTGCTGTTCTTACACTGCTCCAGGATCTCCTGGTGCATTAATTTCCATGTCCCTCTTACCCTCCTGCAATCTAGAATGTTTCTTAGTCTTTTTATTTCATGACAATTGATGGTTATTTTTCTAAATCTATTATCTGTATTTATTAGTTGGCCTTCTGCTTTAAGAAAGAATTTTCCCTTCTTTATTTATTTACTTGTATTGATATGGACTCATGGATTCTTTTTATTCTGTGGTTAAGATCCAGATTATCCCCCATATACCTATGGCTAGTTGATTTTCTACAAGAGTGTCAAGTCATTTCAATGGGAAAAGGATAGTCTTTTTAACAAATGGTCCTAGAACCACTGAATCTCCATATGCAAAATAATGAAATTGTATCAATACCTCACTCTGTGTACAAAAATTAACTCAAAATATATCATTGACCTAAGCATAAGAATTAAAACTATAAAAATTTTAAAAGAAAACATAAAGGTGAAGTTTTATCATCTTGTTTTTGACATGGATCCTTAGACATGACACCAAAAGCACTAGCCACAGAAGGCAAAATACATAAATTGAGCTTCATAAAAAATAAAAAACTTCTGTGCATCAAAGGACTTTGTCAAGAAAATGGAGAGACATCTTACATAATGGGAAGAATATTCAGTAACCATGTATCTGATAAGAGCTTAATACCCTAAATATATGAAGAACTCCTACAACTCAACAACAAAAAAGACAAACAACTGAACTAAAAAAAAAGGTAAAGGGCTTGAATAGACGGTTCTCCAAAGAAGAAATACAAATGGGCACAAAGCATATGAAAAGATGTCACTACCAAAAAACCAAACCAAACCCATTACTGTGAAGTTGATTCTGACTCATAAAGGCTCCATAGAATGGAGAGGAACTGCCCCACTCAGTTTCCAAGAAGCTAATGGTTGATTCAAACTGCTGATCTTTCGGTTAGCATAGCTCTTCCACTATGCAACCAGGGTTTCCTGATGTCTTTAGGGAAATGCAGACTAAAACCACAGTTAGGTACAATGCCCTACTCTGTGTCATCCTCACAACAGTTATTAGGCTTGAGCCCATTGTTGCAGCTACTGTGTCAATCCAACTGGTTGAGGGACTTCCTCTTTTTTGCTGACCCATTATTTTACCAAGCATCATGTCCTCCACCAGCTCATCCTCTTGATGACATGTCTGAAGTATGTGAAACATAGTCTTGCCATCCTTGTCACACTCACTGGAATGGTTATTACTAGAAAAACAGAGCATTACAATGTTGACAAGAATAAGGGGAAATTGGAACCCTCATTCATTGCTGGTGGGAAAGTAAAATAATGCAGCTGATGTGAAAAACAGTTTAGAGTTCCTTAAAGAGTTAAACATAGAATTACCATGTGAGCCAGCCATTCCACTCCAAGGTATATACCCAAAAGACTTAAAATCAGGGGCTGAAACAGATATTTGTACACTAATATTCACTGTAACAATATTCACTGTAGCCAAAAGGTCAAAACCACCCAGTGTCCATCAACGGGTGAATAGATAAACAAAATGTGGCATATGGGTCTGACAGTTAAGTTCGTGAACTTACCACTGTGCTTTTCATTGGCAGCACTGTACAAATAACTCCATAAGGTTTGATGACCTTGATATATCCATGTCTCACAGCTATGTTCATGTTGAGATGTGGCAGTGTCTTACTGAGAGTCTTTTATTATTGTTGTTGAATATTTTTGTGTGCTGTTGCACAAATGTTGGAGCTTGAATTAGAGCAATGGACAAACATTATATTTCTTTTTAAACTTGACAAAAGTGGAAGTGAAATCAGAGACATTTTAGTTCAATTGGGATAATGCCATGACAGTGTGCAAATGGATTAGATGTTTTTCTGAGGGTAGTGAAAAGCATCACCAATGAAGAGATGTCAGGACAGCCAGTAATGAGCAGAACTGACAAAAACACTGCAAATATTTGTCAAACTGTGAATCAAAATCATCGACTGACTGTGAAAAGAACAGAAGATCTTAACTGAAAATCTTGGCATGAGAAAGGTGTATGTACAAATGGCCCTGAAGGAGATCACTGATGAGCAAAAGCAAAGGAGACTTGAAGTTTGCCAAGACCTTTTGGAGAGGCAGGATGATCTCTTGGGCCATGTTATCACTGGTGATGAAACGTGAATGTACTAATATGACCCTGAAATAAAGTGTCCAAGTGCACAATGGAAGCTAGCCATGACCAAAAATTTCCTTCATTCCAAATCAAGAGTCAAAACAATGTTGCTAACATTTTTTTTTATATCAGAAGGATTGCTTATTATGAATTTGTACCAACTGGACAAACAGTTAACCAAGTTTACTGTTTGCAAGTACTGAAAAGGCTAGATGCAAATGATCTGAACTTTTCACCAACTCACAGCTCTTGCAACATGACAATGCACCAGCTTACATGGCACTGTCTGTGAGGGAGTTTCTAGCCGGTAAACAAATAACTGTGTTGGAACACCCTCCCTGCTCACCTGATCTGGCCCCCAATGACTTTTTTCTTTACCGGAAGGTACAGTAAATACTGAAAGGAAGCCATTTTGATGATATTCAGGACATCAAGGGCAATAACGACAACAGTTTTTTTTTTTTATTATGACTGAGTGAAAATGTACATTCTCATATAAATTTATGTGCCCACCTATATGCAGCTTCCACTGCTCTCCCTGCCTGGTGACTGCACATTATTCCTCTCTGCTCCATATGTGTCTCATCCTCCCAACAGTCTCCTTTCCCCTCCTCTCCACCCACTCTCCTTCCTCCAGCCAGAGGTCAGCAGAATGACATTCCATAGATGCATAGAACCATAAAGTACATCCAGTATGTGGTCACTCTGCATTGCCAAGTCCAATCCATTCGTGTCCAAAGAGTGGACCTTCATTATGATTTATGGGCAAGGGCAGCATCAGGGCCAGGGGCCATGCTCCCAGGGGAACCCCGAAGCTGCTGGACCATCAATTGTGGTCTTTTAATGGAGATTTTGGGGTGTACCCCTTTTTATTCTTGTGTTGCCAGTGAGACTCAACTTAGTGAGCTCCATCATGGCCATCACTGGTGGTGGCCAGGCACCATCTAGTTCTTCTGGTCCCAAGTCTATGTAGGCACCCACTCATGTGAGTCTCTCTATCTTCTGGGTTGTCTTTACCCCATGGCATGTACTTCAGCATAACTTGAATACTCCTTCCATCTTAACCCAATATTGCAAGGACAGAGTAGCTGGGACAGGGGGCAGGAGACCATGCTCTTAGGCAAAATCGAGGCCAATTGGCACAACTAGCGTTTTGCTAAGAGGGCTCTCTGTACCCCACATTGGTGAGTGGCTTCTGGGGTCTTAAAAGCTGCCAAGCTGCCATCCAAGGGCACAGCAAATGGTCTCAACTCAGCAGGAACAGATGCTCACCGAGGACTAAAATGACATGGGGTAGCGACAACGGTTCTAATGGTCATTCCAGAAAGAGTCCCAGAATTTTCTGAAGGATGGACTAGGTGCTGGCATCAATACATAGCTTCCCACAGAAAGTACTTCAAAGGTGACATTCAGCAATGTGGTAGGTAGCACTTTTTGTAGGATGAATTTGTGAATGTAGCTGAGAAATGAAGCTCTGATACATGCTATAACATGGATGAACCTGGAAGACATTATGATGCATGAAATAAGGCAGGCACAAAAGAACAGATATTGTATGATCCCATTTCTATGAAACATTTAGATTGGCAAATGCAGACACAATAGTGTTTTGGTAGTTACCTGGGACTAGAGGAAGGAAGAAATGAGTAATTGTTGCCTGAGGGATGCTGCATTTCTGTGTGGGGACATGGGAAAATTTATGAGATGAATTGTGGTGATGGTTGCACATGTCTGCAATTGCATAAATGCAATTAATGTCACTTAAAAATGTCAAAATTTTGTTATGTGTATTTGGCCACAGCAAAGCTTTTTAGAAATTCCATCACTATCGTTAGTTATTTTCATGCTTATATTGTCCCAGTATGGTCAGTGAAAGTGCTTTAGCGTGGTTTCTCCAGAGTAGACACGAAGCCTGATAAATACAGGATTAACTTCCAGTGTTAGTAGCATTTAATTAAAAGACATGTAGATTATTTATGGTATTCGGTATCTGCTGAATATCTTAAAGCTATTTAAAAGATTTAAATCAACATTACACTTCTATAAAACAAAAGATTATGTGTCATATCTTTTCTTGTATCACATTTCTAGATTATTCTATATCTAATGCCCATTAGAGGGAGCCCTGGTGGTGCAATGGTTAAGTGCTTGGCTGCTTACCAAAAGGTCGGTTGTTCAACCCCCAGCTACTCTGAGGGGAGGATGTGACAATCTGCTTCCATGAAGATTTATATCCTATTTATACCCTGTGGGGCAATTCTGCTCTGTCTTGTAGTGTCCCTGTGAGTTGGCATTGACTTGACAGCAATATTTTGGGGGAGGAGGGTTGTTTGTTTTTAATGCCTATTACTGGAAACAAGGAAATCCTGATGGCTTAGTGGTTAAGTGCTATGACTGCTAACCAAATGGTTAAATGGTTTGCAGTTGGAATCCACGAGGCACGCCTTGGAAACTCTATAGTGCAGTTCTACTCTGTCCTGTAGGGACTCTATGAGTCAAAATCAACTGGACAGCAGTGTTTTTTTATTATCATTATTATTGCTATTGAAAACAAAATATTTTCCCTATGAAGTTACATAGCATTGCTTTGTTAGTTTTTAATTTGATTAGGGCAGAGGAGTCACTATTTTTCACTTTTGAGAAGAGATTGGCGCATAGTCAGCATTTAGTTATTTTCTTGTTTATTAAGTGATTAACTAATGTCTATACTTACCAAGCAATGTTATCATTACATTAGTGTTAAAACTGGCAAAGTTAGTTTACATAACACAAAGAAGAAATATGTCTCAAGAATATTTCTAGTCTTCTGGTAGGAAGATATGGGGATAAGGATGGGGAACTACTTTATGGAAAGTCCAAACAGTATACCCGATACCTACCATTATATCTGGCACATTGGTGCTTACTAAAAATATTTGTTGAATGAGTGACTGATGGCAGAGAAAGGGCTCATCTCTGCACTATTTATCTCCAGTTTTTTAAAATCATTTTTTAACAGCATTTTTTCCACATCTAGCCATTTTTGCTTTTAATCTTTGGCTGCCTACAGATAGCAATCTATTATAACGTTTGTAAATTGTTTTCTGTGGAAAAATATGTATGCTGAAATTTTTCCATAGTTGGTGGGAGATTCACGTTAAAAAAGGAGGTTGGTTTTCTTTCCTTGCTTTTAATATGTAATTGTATGCAGTAAGTCTATTAGAGATGGGAGGATACCAAACATTTTGTAAATCTATTTGATGAGAAAAAACCATTTTTCTCACTTTTCAGGGATTGTGATTCATGTATCATGGAACACACTTTAGAAAATGCCTACCTGCTATTTAATAACTGCCTTTTTTTTTTTTTTTTTAAGACTTACTCCTTTGTTGTTGTTTTTTTACCTTTTTTTTTTTCCTTTTGTTGTCTACTTGGTACTGTTCCAAAATGAATTTTTTCTTGCTAATGCAGATATCCTCATCTTAGTTAATTATGATATGTCCTAGGATGTCCTAAAAAATTCAGCCCATGGTTTATAAATAGCCTGAGAAAGATTAGGCATGCAAACATTTATTGTACACAAAGCAGGCAAATTTAATGCAGTTTACAAAATTATTTAAATTCTTCATTAGCAAGTCTGTATACTTTGATAGGAAATGTTTTAAATTCTTATAGAAAATGTAGTAAAAATTTTAAACATTCAAGAAATGTTGAGTCAGTCTTTTAGTGGCAAAATATAGAGTAAGAAAAAAAGCTTATGGAAATAGAAACAAGAGGAGCATATATAAATAGTAATGTGAAGAATAGTGAATTCCTTTTTAACTGTAACATCAGATTTTTTGCATGTTGCACACACTGTTTAGCCGTTTCTAAACACATTTCCATTTACGTCATTTGTAAAAACTTCCTGGACTCATATTCTGGAAAACTGACAAAGTTGTAATGAACAGATGCAGATTCCATAATTGTAATTGGCTTTTACTCTAAACTAGTTTTCTGGCTCATGCATCATTAATATTTTTTATTTTTCTAAATTTTTACTTTAAAATTTGAAAGAATATCTTTCAGAGTTTGTATTGTTGTTGACTGAAAAAAAAAATCAGGCCTCATTACATTATGCATAAAGGTTTCTTCAATCACCTGTATTTAAACCCAGAATTTTAAGAGTGACCCTTTTTTTATGTTTCTATTGATATTTCGGATTATATATTTCTATTACTATTTCAAATATTCTTTTTTATTTTACTTTTTATATTTGCAGGAGAAACATCAGTGTTGTATAATCCTTTTATTTTTCCTGTAGTTTCCCTTATCATTAATATCTTTTGTTTTTAAACTAGCTCTTATGGGATAACATTTGTCTGTTTTATGTTTTTTTCTCAAATCCAACTCTTTCTATAGAAGGAAAAAGAAATATTAGAGGAACTTCAAGTGATAACAAAAAGATATTCTTATGTTAGTTTTGTTCTGCTAAGATTTTTAACAACATGGAAACAGTTTTTGTTTCCAAGGAAGAACTAATTCAGGTAAATCTCTACTGAGGTTAAAGGGACCACATCATTTGATCCTGAGCAAATAGTATGTGCTTTTTAAAACAAGATAGAGTAAACCTGAATAATCCATATTTGAACAACAGAATCTATTTCTGAATTTTGTTATTTGCATGTAGAACACAATACTTATGAAGGAATGATTGTTCTATAATTATTTTTCAGTGTTTATAGATTCCTTTGATTAAAGTACCAAAATACACAGCAAGTGCTTTGGCATATTGTTTGTTATAAAAAGGATTTAATAGCTTGTTATGGACTATTAATATGAACAGAAGTCATTTAGAGTTCAGGTATATATTTAGAACTTGCATGTGTACGAAAGATAAAAAGTGAATCAAGAAATTCTGGAAAAGATTGAAAAGGTGAAATTGCTATTTTCTGGTTAACATTGATGAAAAATATGGAAAACTGATTTAAATATACTCTATTTTGAGGACTTATTAGGAATTTCCAGTAGTAACTTAGAATTGGTAAAACTGAATTAGTGAAATTATAAACATAACATAGTATTATAATAAACACAAATATGATTCTTGATGTAGGCTAAAAACCCCAAATCATTACAGAAGTTCGTTATATAAAATTATTACTAATTGAGCATCTATTTCACTTGCAATAAAATACTATTTGTTACAGCTTATTGCAAATTTAAAATCACTATCTTGTAGAAGTTAAATATAAAAAATGCTTTTATCATACTTTTTTGCATAAAGAGAAAATCAGAGAGATTGAAATACTTACTAAGCAAGTATTAATAGAAATTCTAGTGAATGATTTGTTCTTTGATTTCTAATTTATTGATTAAAAGGTGTGTCTAATAATTGAAAGCACATGCCAAGTAGTTTTGCTGCATGATTTTTGCAGCATATGGTAAACTAAAACCCTGGTGACCTTTTGGTCTTGTTGATCACATGAATGAAGATGATCATCTGTTAATCTCTGCTAATCACTGATACATCCTTCTGCAGAACAGGTTTCATTTGTGCTTCATTTGCCCTTTTGAAAAATACTTTAATAAGGAATTTAAAAATCATGTTATACTCTAAGCTGGTAAAATAATGACTATTTTATTTCTTAAGTCAATCTTGAGAATTGGATATATATATATCCATCTTTTGGGCTTTTATAATGAGATTAGTTTAGGAAATTCTCATAATTTTCTTGTTGATGTGAATGACAGGCTCATCTTAGCATACACACACAGAGTCACAAACCTTTATATATAAGCTGTGTGTTTTCTTGTTAGAATTATAAAAGAAAAAGAATCCAAAAATGAGGATACTTTTTTTTTTTATTTACAAGCTGTTTGAGATTTAGCAAGTCATTTCAGTCTGTTAAGTCAGTGCTTCTTAAAATTTGATATACATGTATGAATTACCTGGGAATCTTGTTAAAATTCAGGTTCTGATTCAGAATTTCCAGGAGAGGATTTAAGATTCTGGGATTTGAGGTTGCTGTCAGTTGAAATCGACTCAATGGCAATGGATTTAGGGTTTTTTAATTTTTTTTTTTTTGAGCAAGCTCCCAGATGATAATTCTGCTGCTATTCTAACAGTGAGCAAACTGTTTTATGTATTCTGATTGAGATGTCTTATGCTGGTCAGTGGACATGAGCATCTTCTGTCTATATTATCTGCTGCAAAAGTATTCACAGCCAGTATACTTCCCGGTCTGTTCTATTATGCACAGTCTGACTCTGCCACTGTATTAGTTGTGTGACCTTTGAAAAGTTACTGAACTCCTCGGCATCAATTTTCTTATATTTAAAATGAGAGACACTAATATGTATTTATAGGTTTGTGAAGATTAAATTAATTAATTCATATAAATCACTTAAAAATCACTTGGCACATAGTGTTTTCTGTGTTATAATTATCATCATCATCTTACCATAGCCAAGAGATAGTGATTGATCAGAGAGGTCAGCTATCACCTCCAGCTAACTTCTGTCATTTGGCCTTTTGCTCCAATGCTGTCTCCAATGAGCCCCTGTCAATTTGGTTGGCAGGTGACTTGGGTAAGTGCCATGGCTGCCAACCAAAAGTTGACCATTCAGATCCACCAGGCACTGCTTAGAAATCCTATGGGGCAGCTCTGCTCTGTCTTTAGGTCGCTATGAATCAGAATCGACTTGATGGGAGTGGGGTTTTTTTGAAGTATACTAACTTAATTAACTCTTTTCCATGACCCAGAAGTGGTAGTGGCAGAATGCGGGGGAAATTTATTAGATGATTTCTTACTTTTGCTGGTCATAAGGAAAACCTGGAGTGGTTTGGGGGAAGTATGTCAGGTCAGTTCTGCCAATCCATTATGGCTGTCTCATCAGATTTCTCCGGTTTTAGATTTTCTCCCTGTACTTCATTCAGTTCAAAGGTGTGGAAATTTGGTTGTCTTCTCTGCTTCCTTCTCTTTCAGACTGTTATGGCAAACGCATCTATTTATTCCCCTGTCATAAGGCACTCAGTGGTCCATTCTCTAGGTTTGGGTTTCAGATCTTTCAGTTCTTTTTGAATTGAAACAAAGCCATTTCTTTTCTTGAGCGGATACCCAAATATTAGAAATGAAGACTGTACCATGAAGATCTTCTTTTGAAATTTTTGGCCAAGAATTTAACTTTTTATTTTAGGTCTTATCTTCGCTTCTTCCTAAGGGCAGTATTTATAAACGAAAGAAACTGAGTAAAAGGAAATGAATAATGGGGAATGAATGGAGCAAACTTTTGATATCTAAAAACATGTCATTAAAGTTGAGTTTATGGTCGTTTTGAAGCAGGATACTTCCAGTGTGCTTAGGCTATGCAACCATAAAATCATTGCAGCATGTATCTTTTTAGAACTTGTACCTATTTTTTTTTTCACATTTTCTGTAATTAATTGAAGTATAGTCAGACAGGGAAACCCTGGTGGTGTAGTGGTCAGGTGCTACATCTGCTAATCCAAAGGTTGGAGGTTTGAATCTGCCAGGCACTCTTTAGAAACTCTGTGGAGCAGCTTGACTCTGTACTATATAGGGTTGCAATGAGTCAGAGCTGATTCAACAGCAGTGAGTTTGATTTTGGTACAGTCAGAGAGTGTTTTCCTTATTACTACTTCCTATGTAACTATAATAATCATTAGTCTTTACTACATTATTTGTAGATCCACCAATGCAGGATTTTTACATTGCAGACCACAGTGATGGAAAGGGGGAGAGAGAGTTAGCTACAATTAATGTTAAAACAGAGGACAGAAAAAAAATAATAGCCACAAAAATAAATAGGTGGTCAGGTGGCTTTTGTTACCTGTGACAGTACTGAGGATTGACAACTTTCTTCAGGTCTTTCAAGCTTAGAGTTGCCAAATACTCTTCCCTGTAGGCTTTTTATTTCCAGGTCTTTTCTTGACAGCTTAAATTTAACATTTTTGGTGGCTTCTGTTAAATATCTACCACTTACTGGTCAGTTTGCTATACTGTGGTAGCTTACACATTGCTGTGATTTTGGAAACTGTGTCACCGGCATTCTCAATACAGCAGAATCACCCATGGTGAACAGTTTTCAGTGGAGCTTGCAGACTCTGACATACTAGGAAGAAGTGACTAGCTATCTACTTCTAAAAAAATGGCCAATGAAGCTCTTATGAATAGCAGAGGAACATTGTCTTGATGTAGTACCAAAAGATGAGCCCAAAATCTGAAAGTAGAGTTGGCATTAATGATATGGATGGAGTAAAACTTTCAGGACCTTATTTTCTGATGTGACATGACTCAGAATGAGAAGAGACAGCTGCAAGCCTGTATCAATGACTGGAATGTGTTATGTACAAAGTATGAACTAGGAAAGTTGGAAGTTGTGAAAAATGAAATGGAACGTATAAAGATCAGTATCTTAGGCATTCATGGGCTGAAATGTACTGGTTTGGGCCATTTTGAACTGGGCAATCATATGGACTGCTATGCTACGATTGACAAACTGAGACTAAAATGTTGAATTCATAGTCATAAAGAACATTTCAAGTTCTATCCTGAAATACTATGCTGACAGTGATGGGGTCATATCCTTATGCTTACACGGAAGACCAATTAATATGACTGTTATTCAAATTTATGCACCAACTACTAAGGTCAAAGACAAAGAAACTGAAGACTTTCACAAACTTCTGCAGCCTGAAACTGATCAAACATGCAGTCAAGATGCATTGATAATTACTGGAGATTGGAAGCCTTGGTGGTGTAGTGGTTAAGAACTATGGCTGCTGACCAAAATGTCAGCAGTGCAAATCCACCAGGTGCTCCTTGGAAACTCTATGAGGCAGTTCTACTCTGTCCTATAGGCTTGCTGTAAGTCAGAATTGACTCGATAGTAACAGATTTGGTTTTGGTTTGGAAACAAAGTTGGAGACGCAGAAGAAGGATCAATAGTTGGAAAACAAGGCCTTGGTAATAGAAACAACTTAGGAGATCATGTGATAGAATTTTGCATAACCAACAACTTGTTCATTGCTCATACCTTTTTTCAACAACGTGAGCAGCAGGCATTCGAACACAGCAAGGGAATACTACATGATTTAAATCAGGAAAGGTGTACGTCAGAGTTGTATCACCATACTTATTTAGTCTGCATATTGAGCAAATATTCTGAGATATTGGAGTATATGAAGAAGAATGCAACATCAGGTTTGAAGGAAGACTCATTTACAACTTTCATTATGCGGATAAATGAACTTTGCTGAAAGTGAAGAGGACATGAAACACTTACTGATGACCAAAGACTGTAGCCTTCAGTATGTATTACAGCTTAACATAAAGAAAACAAAAATCCTCACAGCTGGACCAACAAGCAGCACCATAGTAAGTTGAGAAAAGATTGAAGTTGTCAAGGATTTAATTTTGTTTGGATCCACAATCAACATCCAAGAAAGTCTGGGACAGTCTGCTGCAAAGGATCTGTTTAAAATGTTAAAAACGGAAGATATCACTGAGGTGCACCTCACCCAAGCCGTGGTGTTTTCAGTTGCCTCATATGCATGGGAAAACTGTACAATGTGTAAGGAAGACAAAAGAAGAATTGATGCCTTTGAATTATGGTGCTGACAAAGAATGTTGGAGTGCCACAAGAATGAACAAATCTGTTATGGAAGAAATACAGACACAATGCTTCTCAGAAGTGAGGATGGCAAGACTGTATCTCGTGTACTTTGGACCTGTTACCAAGAGGGTCCAGTCACTGGAGGAAGACATCATGCTTGGTAATGAAAAGGGTCAGCAAAAAAGAAGCAGAACCTCAAAGAGATGAATTGACACAGGGGCTGCAGTAACGTAGCAATGACCTTGAGGATGATGTAGAACCAGTGTTTGGTTCTGTTATACGTAGGGTTGCTCTGAGTTGGAACTGACTCCCCAGCACTTAACACAACTGTCAAATGTGATAACAGGCCTATTCAAAGACATTCTGCCCAGGGCTCATCTAAGTGTCTGAGTAAAATAATAGAGGATAGGATGCATCTAAAAGGGCATTCCCAAAGGCCCTGTCTGTCTAGTTCACCTGTATAGCCCAAACATGTAGTAGAATGTTTGATGCATGTATGAGAAAATACAACAACAAAAGCAGCTAACATTTATATGGCTCTTACTGTATGTTAGGCAGTCTTATAAGACTTTTACGTGTATCAGCCCATTTAATCTTCTCAACAACCTATACATAGTATGAATATTCTCATTGCTGCAGAGGAAATCAAGGCACAGAAGTTAGATGACTTGCCCCAAATCCTGTCGTAGTTACCTACCATAACATAATTACCACAAGCTACCACCATAACAGAATAACCACGAGTGAGCTTTTAAAGAACAGAAATTTATTTTCTGATGCTTCTGGAGGCTAAAAGTCCCAAACAGGATCTCTGCTGTGTTGATTTCTCCCTTGTAGGTGGTACCGACATTCCTTGGTTTCTTGGTGTCCTCACATGGCTTCTGTCTTCCCCAATGTGTGCCAACCTCTATGTGTCATCTGCTCTTGTTATAACTCAAAAGTGATCAGATTTAAAACCCACCCAACTTAGGTATGATATAATTAGCATAACAAACAAAACTGTATTTCCAATTAGGGCCACATGTTCAGGTATAGGAGTTAGGATTTTAACACGTATTTGGGAGGAACAGGGCTTAATCTAGAACAAGCCCACTGGCTCATAACTGGCAGAACTGAGAATCAAAGTTTGGCCATTTGGTTTCAGAATCTGCTCTTAAACACTAAGCTGTGCACTTTGATGCTGAATGAATGAATGAATGAAGTTCTGAACAGCACTGCAAAAATGGAAGCATTGTCAGAGAGGGCTAAAATAGAATAATACAAGGTGATAGCTGAAAAAGGTGGAGGTATATGCTGAACCAGAGAAGTCATATTAAGGTATAGTGGTAAAATGAGCAACAGAGTTTAGGGTTAAGCAGAAAGCAAGAGAAAGGAAAGAGATATAGTACAGGTCAGGTATTTCTAAAAGCAAAAATATATATATATTCTTGAAGTTCTTTTTCCCCAACTCTTGTTTAAGGAGCCCTGGTGGGACAGTGGTTCAGAGCTTTGACTGCTAATCAAGAGATTAGCAGTTCAGATCCATCAGCTGCTCTTTGGAAATTCCATGGGGCAATTCTCTACTTTGTCCTATAAGGTTGCTATGAGTTGGTATTGACTCAACGTCAATAGGTTTGGTTTTCTTGGATTTTCTGACATAACCTGCAAGTGACAAAGCTTTTTTTTTTTCTTATGCTAGTTGCCTAATGTATTTATACTTTTATATATAGTCAATTCTAAGTAGCAGTATCATAGATTTGCATATGGATACACTTATTTGTGTATGCATACATGCTTGTATCTATGGTAACTATGCTTTGCAAATAAAAAGATCAGAACACATGGTTGGACAAAATTTCTCTCATGGTTTGTCCATGTGTTTGTATGGGAAATCTCAAAGATATACAGACATTAAATCACATTGTACTGGATATCACATAACTATTTTAATAGAAGTACATTAGAAGTAACATATTTTTGCATCATTTTTATTATGTGTCTAATTCAGATCATTGAATAGAGTAAAACCTGCAGGAGCCAGAACTTAACTGAACTACTTTTTTCTCCAAGTCTTGTAAGTTTTGAAAACTTGTACAGTCTTAGCACTTTTCTGTTGCTTTTGGTGGAAAATATTGGAGTTCTCTTTCTCTGACAGGTTCTAACTTTGAACAGGTGCCAGCTTTTGCAGACTATATTTACTAGATTTTTCCAAATATCTGTTGGCAAATCTTAAAGTAATTCGTTTGAAACATTGCAGTTTCCTTGCCCATCAGTAACTTTTCTAATATTCAAACATTACTAGCAAAATCCCTGTTTCCTTGCTCAGAATTAGATGTTTCAGTTGTACATTTTGTGTGTATGTTTTTCTTACTGATTTTTTAGCTTATGCATTCTATTATCTTGGCTTCTAGGAAGTTTTTCTTGGGCCCATTTAGCTAGCAAGTTCTTATTGGGATGTGATTTGAGAAGACAATGATGTATTGACAAGGCAGAAGTTTCAAAAAATGTCTATATCTTTGTTTAATCACCTCATTTACGTTATTTTAATAACTGAATCCAATATAAATATCTTAAATGTTAAGGTAATTCACACAACATAGAGTTGACTTACTGTCGGACACGTCAGATTTAACTCATAGTGAATACTACTGTTAGCCATTTGCTTTGTTAATTTCTTTACTTTGGCAAATTTACAATTTATAAGTTTTGTTAAATTTGACTATACAAGCAGATGTTCACATATAACTTCTAATGTTGATACAGTCAGCCTCTCCATTTTGGAAATAGCAGGATCAATAGTCTATCTAAATATCTCCTAAAGATTTTCCTAAGAATAATGAGGGCTTTTTAAATTGATAATGTAGCTTGAACTATGTGTATGTGTGTGTTAAAATATATATCAAAAAAATTGCCATTTAAACTATGTTTAAGTGTATGCCATTGGATTGGATTGTGTCCCCCCAAAAATGTATGTATTGATTTGACTGGGCTATGCGTCCCAGTATGGTGCCATTCCTCCCCTGTGTTGTGAATCTTGACTCTGTGATGTTGGTGATGGAAAATGGACAGCAGTTGTGTTGGTGAGGCAGGACTCAGGTTACCAGCTGTGGGATATAAAGGAAAGAAGTGAGCAGAGGAAGTTGGGAACCTCATATCACCAAGAGGGCACCACCGAGAGAGAGCCCGTCCTGTGGACCTGAGGTTCCTGTGCCGTGATGCTCTCGCTGGATTTGTACTCAGCCTATTGGACTGTGGTAATTTTTCTTATTGAATGGACTTGTAACTCATAAATGGACTTGCGGGTTACTAGACTGTGACAATAAAGTTTCTCTTCGTGAAACCATCCACTCATGATATTTTCTTTAAGAGCAGTACCAGGTGACTAAAACAGTGTACAATTCAATGACATTAATTATGTTTACCATGTTGTGTACCCGTTGTGACTATCTATTTCCAAAAGTTTTCCATTGCCCGGAACAGAAACTTGATACCCTTTAAGCAGTAATTTCCTTTCCCTCTTCCCCCAGGCCCTGGCAACTACCGATAAACTCTTGCCTTTGTGCATTTGCCTATTCTATAGTTCACAGAAGTGGGATCATACAGTAGTTGTCCTTTTGTGCCTGACTTATTTCACATAGCGTAATGGTGTCAGGGTTTATCCGTGTTGTAGCATGTATTAGAACTTCATTTCTCTTTATGGCTGGATAATATTCCACTGTGTGCAGTGGTTAGGAGCTTAGCTGCTAACCAAAAATTCAACAATTTAAATCCACAAGTCAACCCTTGGAAGCTCTATGGGGCAGTTCTACTCTGTTCGGTTCCCTATGAGTTGGAAATGATTAAACAGAAGTGGGTTTGATTTGATATGCATATGCTTCTTTTTGTTTTGTCTGTTCATTTCTTGATGAACACTTGTTTCTATCTTTTGAATATAATAGATAATGTAGTGAACACTGGTGTTCGAGTATCTGTTTGAGTCTCCCCTCTCCATTCTTTTGAGTATTTAGCTTGTAGTGGAATTCTCTGTTTAAGTTTTTGAAGACTCACTGAACTGTCTTCCACAGTGTCTAGATTATTTTTCATTATAATCAACAAAGCACAAGGATTCCAATTTATCAGCCAACAAATTGATTTATTAGGAAGTCAGCTGCCACCGAGAACAGGGAAAATAACTGTTCACTTACTCATTTGTCTCAGCTACAGTTTTTCTATGAACTTGCTGAAGTCTGGTAAAAAACATGTCGTCACGTGATACAAGCAACTATGCTGTTTTCCCAGATTTCTGCAGGGAAGGTTTTTAGCTTCTATAGGAAAATTCTTTTTTTATTTGATAACAACTGCAAAAAACAATAGTTTTAAACAAGGAAAAGATTGTTAAATATGTACTATGTTAAAATTAATAGAAACTCTGCTGGCCACGTGGTTAAATGCTCCATCTGCTAACCAGAAGGTCGGCAGTTTGAAAACACCATGTAGCTTCTGGGAAACTCTATGGGGCATCTCTGTTATGACCTTGAGCCTCACCAGGAGTCCCAGTCTCGTGCAAGGAAGCCAAGCTTTGCCAGAAACCCTGGTGGTGTAGTAGTTAAGTGCTAGATCTGCTAACCAAAAGGCTGGCAGTTCAAATCCTGGGTGCTCCTTGGGAATTCTTGCTCAGTTTTATTCTGGCTGTAGGGTCACTATGAGTCAGAATCGACTTGACGGCAATGGGTTTAGTTTTTTTTGGTTCGTTTACATTAAAATTAGGAAGTGTTCCTCAAAAGATGTATTAAAAAAAAGACAAACCCCTAGGAAAGTATATTTGCAATGTATAATTGATAAAAGATTAGTATCCACTACATGTAAAGAACTCCTGAAAGTCACTTAAGCAAATGACAGGCAGCTGTCATTGGGGAAAGGGCAAGAGACGTTGTAAGCACCTCACAAGAGGTTATTAATATGACTAGTAAACAAGCATAAAGGTACTCAGTCTAACTGTTCATCAGAGAAGTACAAATAACCTACAGTGAGATAATACTATAAAATTACTAGCTTGGTTTAAATTTAAAAGTCTGAGAATATCGGGTATACTACTGGTGAGAATATAAATTTGTAAAAGTACATTAGAAAGCCATTTGATGCTATCTAATATTGAAAATTTCAGCACTACACACACACACACTTTGAAAAGTCTTGCAGATGTGCCCCAGGAGTGCTGTGCAAAATTGTTTTCAGCAGCACTGGGTAATAGCAATACTGGAAACAAGCCAACTTTCCATCAGTAGTAGAATGAATGTGTGTATTGTACTTTATATAATGGAATGCAACACAGCAAGAAAAATGTATAAACTCACAGCTGAATGCAATAACTTGGATGAATCTCAGAAACATCAGGTTGAACAAAATAAAAGTCAAACTAACTTAAAACAGAATTCATATGAAGTTCAGAATGTTCAAAAGTAAACAATGAGTTGAACAGAGATACAACCTTATGTAGTACAACTCCAAAGAAAAATCAAAGACAGAAAACACACACAACAAAATACACAAAACTCAGGAAAGTGGTTGCCTCTGAAGAACAGGAAAAGGAGATGAATTCAGGAAAAGGCACATGGGACTTCAGTGATTATATTCTTTCTCTTAAATTGGGTGGTGTTATGTAAATATTTTTGTTACTCTTTATGTATTACATACTTAATATTCTAGCCTACATTTAATATAATTTTAAAATGACTATATGAGCCAGCCAAATTTAGTATTTAATGAGGAAATTTAGCTTTTTTACATAATTGTAACAAGTGAAAATTGTTTTATAAAAATGATATACCTCCAGCCTTGAGATTCTAGCTGCATTTGCTTAGAAACAATGCTCTAGCAAATGAATCATATAATCAACCTTCATTATATGTGGAGGAGACTATTTCCACTGTAAGAAATATTCCAAATAATTAGACTTTATTAGGTAAATCAACTTTTCCTTCAACGGTATTCCTGAATATTCTTTCATTTATTGATTTTTTTCTAAAATAGTGTTATTTAAATTTTCTTATGAGCAGTCTCATGCATACTTCAAATAATTTTAATGAAGTACTTAGAAATTACCATTCTAACATGCTGATACTTGTGAAAATAAAGGCCATTATTAATATATTGTTTGATTTTGCTGAATAAAGCTGTTTTTACACACAAACATCTTGGCCACCTGAAACTGCATGGATTTGGTTTGAGAACGCTAGTAGTAATTGTAAACTTAGGAATGTGTGACAAGCCAACAGCCAGCTGTGCATACCCAGACTTCTTCCAGGTGTTGAAATAAATATGACCATTTGGTTGACTTGTAACTCAATAAAAATATTCTGTGATTCATTAGCTTAAAAATCCATTTATAATTTTGCATTGGAGTCCAACCAAGAAAAGCAAGCCCATTGCCATCAAGTCATAGCAACCCTATAGGACAGAGTAGAACTGCTCCATAGGATTTTCAAAGAGCAGTTGGTAGATTGGAACTGCTGAACTTTTTGCTAGCAGCCTGAGCTCTTAACCACTGCACTGCCAGGGCCCCTTTATTAGCATGGATGGTGTTATATTCATTTGAAATAAAAGAAAAAAAAAATACATCCGTAGAAATATTTGTGGTATCATTACTTATTGTATTTAGTGGTCTCTTCATAATGTGAAGTCTAATGCAACATTTGTGTAGATTTTTTTTCACATCCTTTTCATAGTTAGGAAAACGCTACTAAGTCACTTCTGCCTGTACCTAAAATCAAAGCAAAATAAGCTCTTTGCCATTCAATCAGTTCCAACTCATAGAAACTCTACAGGACAGGTTTTCAGGGAGCAGCTGGTGGATGCAAACCACCACCCTTTTGGTTGAGAGTCATAGCTTTTAACCTTTTACTTCCAGGGTTTCACTTCTGCCTACATAATCAAAAAAGAGCTTTTTTTTTTTTTTTTTTTTTTAAATTCAGTGTTCAGTTTACCTTGGCTGAAACCAGTTCTAAATTTAGCTCACATTAACCTGTGTCTTTGGGTACATATTATATGTTTGATCATTATCTGATAGTGATTACCTTTTACGGAACTTTTTTTTGGATTTTAACGGTATTAGCAAAAGCTACCTAGATGTCTGAGTCTTGTCTTTGGATACTATTTATCTTCATAAAGGAGAATATTCACACAAGAGACAACTGCAAGTGAGAAATCCAAGTCTATTTTATTACTAAGTGATCTTGTACTGAAACTCCAAGTACAGAGCAGAGTTCTCAGATAAACTCGTATGGGTTATAAGGTTTATAGTAAGTAACTCCTCCCTCTTACTGGTCCTCCCTCTCCAACCCCAGCCCCCCTAGAGAAAATACAAAACCTAGCATCTTAGTCATTTAATGCTGCTTTAACAGAAATACCGCAAGTGGATGGCTTAAAAAAAAAGAAATTGTATTTTGTCACAGTCCAGTAGGTTAAAAGCCCAAATTCAGGGCATCAGCAACATGAGAGAGCTTTCTCTGTTGGCTCTACTGAAAGATCCTTGTCATCATCATCCGATAGACTGGAAGCTTCTGAGGTGCAGACATGTAGGTCCTTTCCAAAGGATGCACTCTGCTCCCAGCACTGCCTTCTTGGTGGTATGAGGTCTCTAACTCTCTCCTTGCCTCATCTTCGTTATATCCCAAGAGGCAATCCCAAGACACAATACAGTCCCACACGTTGAGTCTTGCCCCATCGACTCAACTGCTGCCCATCCTCCCTCAACATCACAGAGGCAGTTTACAACATCGAGGAACATCACACAACCGGGAATCATTACCCAGCCAAAGTGCTAACACACAGGAAACATAAAGGGTCTGGAAGAGCTGAAAGAGCTCGCTTACCCCTGTCATCTCACATTGCACACACTTTCCTTTTTAATCAGCTAACCCAAATTGTTGCCAGCTACCAAGATTGTGGTAAATGAGTGATTTTTACCTCTTAGAAGAGTGATCTTTTCATGTTTTGTCT
The DNA here is from genome assembly GCA_028571685.1 of Heterohyrax brucei. Taxonomy (NCBI): domain Eukaryota; kingdom Metazoa; phylum Chordata; class Mammalia; order Hyracoidea; family Procaviidae; genus Heterohyrax; species Heterohyrax brucei. The sequence continues at coordinate 97,943,959 of CM053146.1, forward strand.
TGAGAAGGGGATAAGTTAGCATAATTGGTCGAATTCTTGGTTAAGCCTTGTTAACTTCTGGTAGAGACACACTATGTTTTTTCAAAAGGGATGCACTAATGCAATCAGCCCTTTTTCTTGGGTGGGTTCTGCCAGGGGCTAGCCAGAGGATAACAAGATCAGGTAGTAAGATCCCTGACCCCAGTTTTTGGGTGGCTGCTGCCTTGTTCCCTTGTTGACTACAGATTTTTAATAAAAGTATACCAGGCCTAAAAGGATACTTTTTTTTTTTTTTTTTAATACCAGTCAGAATTGGTTACTAAATTAACTCCCAACTCCACACTGGATCAATAATCAATGCCTGTTCTATTTCTTGTTCATAATCGTACCCAGCTTTGTACTCCAGCGTATACCAAACTTTATAGGTTGACCCTGAGATTTTGCCACTCTGACCAAACTCAGAAATACCCAAATTCTGCCTCTTTTAAGATTTTAGGAATATGTTAACACATTAAAGGACAAGTAGGAAATCAAAGTAGCTTGCTTATTATTACGTGGTTTTGTGACAGACAGTGCAGTGTAAGGTTCTCGATTATATTGGGCTAGGTCTCATGTTTGGACTCTAGGTTTTTCACTGATTCTTCCCTCTGTAATCTCTATTGTACTACTAAGTCTATCTAATAAGTTTTGTTGTTGTTGGGTTTTTGTTAGTTTGTTTTTATTCAGTTCTAAAATTTGTTCGGTTTTCTGTATCTCTTTCTTTGATGAAATTTCCCATTTGTTTCAAGCAAAGTTTTGAACCACTTCACACCAGTTCAACACCTGGTGAGAATTTGCGTTGCCACCCAGGACGTGCTGAATCAGAATATACTTTTGAACAAGATCCCAGGAAGTACAGATTCTCAGCAGAAGTTCAAACTGGAATGAATTGGTTCTAAACCCTGGTTTCAAGCATGTTTGTAACTGCTTGCTGCACCATTTCTTAAATAGCTTTTAAAAGTCATTGTTCAGTAATTACAGCAGCCATGTTATTTAAGTCATGCTGTCTTTTGGTTGTCTTTTCTTATTCAAGTTTAGATTATTTTTAGTTTCCTATACGATATGTAATTTTGTAATTTGAATATTGTGTTATGAAACCTGGGTTCTTATCTAGATCTGCTTTAGAAGACAGTCATCCTTTCTAGGTTCATAATGTGCATCCTTACCCATTTTTGTGGGCTGTTGTTCAGATGTCAATTTAGTTTTCAAAGTCATTCAGTGCAATGACCCGAACACCTGAACTGAATTCACAGAAGAAAAATAAGCAAACTTCTGGGCTCACACTCCTAGTAGGAGTTCTAACCACCTGATGACTGTATGTGAAAGCTTTGAAAACCCTAATAACCAAGGAAGTTCACACTGCCGGCCTACTCAGGCATATCAAAAACCTAGGATATAGTAAGTAAACACAGTAATAAATAAATATGATACTTGATTGATGGCTCAGAGACAACAATCAATATCAAATCACATAAAGGAGCCAATTAAGATGCCTCTAGTAAGTTATCAAAACAAAGAACCAAGACATCTTCCAGAGGAAGAGAAGGTCTTTGAATTAGCAGAATTAGAATTCAAAAAATTAATATACAAAGTTCTTCAAGAGACCAGAAAGGAGATCAGACAAAATTCACAGCAAGCCAAGAACACACAGACAAAGCCATAGAGGAATTCAGGAAATCAACATAAGAACAGAAGACAATTTGCCAGGCTGCTAAAAACCTATGGGTTTCTAGGCAAAGGAGGTCTTTATAATTCCTACTCAGTATGATTTTCATCATGTGTATAGACCAATGACTACTTTGTGCTTCTTATTCTTTCTTTATCTAGAATGTGGTTTTTACTATCCTCTGATATTGTATCTCAGAAGTCAGGATCACATGACTTATTTCCTGGTATGTAAGTCACAGGACTCTGGGGAGCCTCATATGGACTGAATAGAGAGAATTTCATATTACCCAGTTATCTTAAAGTGTTGGCTGGAATGCAGGTGTCGCAGTGATCCAACTTTGACCATGCAGGTGAAGGCAGCAGCCTAAGAGATGACAGTGCAGCAAGATGTAGGCAGGCTTTGGCCTGTGTGATCTTGTGGAACAGAAATTCCCAGGGCTGCTCATCTAGTCTCTTGTCTAACTAGTTTTAGGGGCTAAGATAGTATCTAAGTTTAGGATTTCTTAATCATGCATGATAAATCTCAAGGGTAACTACTAAAAGAATAGAGTGTTTTTAACGTCTAATCTATTAAAAATAAAAATGTTAATCATCTGAAGAATAAAGAGTTAGAAACAAAGGAAAAGCAGGGCAAATAGCATAAAGATGATAGAAACGAACCCAGAAATGTGAGTAATCACAATAAATGAGATGAACTAAGCTCACCAATTAAAAATCATAAAAACACACAAATGTTAAAAGTAGAAGAAGGGGAAAAGATACACTAAGCAAGTAACCAAAAGAAAGTTGAAATAATTATTCCTTTTAGACAAAATAAAATTTTTGAATAATAAAGCATCATTAGGGATAGAAGATTACTACACAAAAGGTTCAATTCCCAGCAAGATATACCAACTATAAATTTACATTGCCCTAATAACACAGCCATAATATATGTGGGGATTATTTTTAAAAGGTTCAACCATGTCAAAAAAAGACTCTTTTCTGGTCTCCAAACCTAAAAAAAAAAAAATCTGTCATTAGACCTGGGACAAGAAAGCAAAGAACTTAGGGTCTCAAGGCCAGGCTGTCTTTGTGGTGATTATGGAAACCATTGTGGTGTAGCGGCTAAGTGCTATGGCAGCCAATAAAGTGTTGGCAGTTCAAAGCAATATGAGCTGGAACTGACTCAACAGCAGTGAGTTGGTTTTTTCTATTTCATAGAAGCTAAAATATGTCTTTCTTTTTCTTTGTCTCTTTCAGTGTTGAATAAGATCTAGAGAAAAAAAGCAAAGGGTAAAAAATAAATTAGTACCTCTATGCTTGTCTGTCCCTTGTCTTTTAACTTTTTAAATAAAGTCTTTTGTGGAATAGAAAAAATAGTTAATGTACTCACTAAATAAAGTGGAAATCATGATTCACCTTACTAAGGTGATTTACCAATAATTTTGCTTTTTAAAAAATGATTATCAAAACTTCAGACATGTCTGTTGTTTAATCGTGTACTAAAAAATTATTACAATGATTACCCAATCCAGAAGAAAATTTTTAACACTTAGAGCTTTATGAGAAGTAGAAGAAAAATTTAAATCCTCATTTGTATACATATTTTTGTTATAGCATCGTTAAAAAATATTTATTGAGTATCTACTATATGCCAGATACTTATTAGATTCTTGGGATACACTTGTGAATAAAAGAGATTACACACACACATGCATACGCACACTTGATTTACTGGAACTTACATTCTAGAGGTGTAAGTATTGTTCTTAGGTGTTGTCAAGTAAGATCCAACTCATAGTGACTGTATTAGAAGGTAACATATAGTACTTTGGAGAAATGAATAAATACAGCAAAATAAGAGGTTAGGATGTGGAGGACTTCAAGATGATAGATGTAGTGGCTTGCAATTTTAAATAGAGTGTCAGGAATAAGCTGTATCGAGGTGATAGTTGAGTGAAAGTATGAAGAGTTAGGAGTTTGCCATGTGTATATGTGAGGTTCCAGGCAGAGGGAACTGTATAAAGTGCAAAGGCTTTGAGATGGGACTGTGCCTGGCATTTTGAGGAATAGTTTGTAGTTTGTGGGAAAAGACTGAATTGGAGATTCAAATTTGGGAGTTCTTGTATAGGGCTGCTAAGGGTTGGAATAAACTCAGTGGCAGTGCATTTGGATTTTTGGGTTTTGTCATAGAGAGGAAACTCTGGTGGTATACTGGGTAAGTACTACGGCTGCTAACCAAAGAGTCAGCAGTTCTAGTCTACCATGCACTCTTTACAAACTCTATGGGACAGTTCTACTCTGACCTATAGGATCAATATGAGTCAGAAGCCACTGGAAGGTGATGTTTTTTGTTTTGTCAAATAGATGATACTTAATGCCAGGAGACTAGAATAGAGACAAAATGGGTGGTTAGAGAAGAGAAAGAGATAAAGGACAGAGTCCTGGAATATACCAACATTAAGAAGTTGAGGAAAAGAGTCAGAGTCCTAAAAGGGATCTGAGAAAGATTGCTCGTAAAGTCCTAGGATAACCAAGAGAAGAAATGAAGTAAAGATTTCAATTAGGAAGGAATAGTAAGTTATGTCAGATGTTACTTTGGTTAAACAAAAAGCACAAACTGAAAGCTAGGCATTGTTTGTAGTACCACGGTGATCCCCAGAGCTTTTGAGAAGAACTTTTGGTAAACTGGTGAAATTTTAAGTCTGATTGGAGTAGGTTAAAGAGAGAAGATGAGGAGAGGAATTGGAGACAGGGAAAATAGACAACTCCTTAAAGGAATTTTTGCTACAAAAAAAAGGAGCAAAAGTTTAAGTCATAGATAGCAGGGAAAAATAGGACTGATGAAACATGATGGGAGAAAGAATACCGTGTTTTTATGCTGATTGGAGTGATCTAGTAGCGAACAAAAATTTTTGATGAGGTAGGAAAGATAAAGAGGTGATGGTGGATCTATGGTCTTATGTTGTTGGGATAAGATAGGGTCTAGTATTTAAGTAAATTTTACTTTCTATCAGAGTTTAAATAGTTGACCTGTGGACACAGTTGGGAAAATGGTATGTGGGTGCAGACAATAGTTTGTGCAATTTTTCATCAAATTGCTTCAATTTTTTTAGAAAAATGATGTAATTTCAAGGGAGATGGTGGAGAGGCTGTAATTTGAGGAGATGTGAGAAGGTGTGAAAGTCATCTAAAGAGAGAACAGAGTGGGATCGATGTATGATTACTGGGCAGATTAAGTCATAATTAAAATTTTTTAATACTCAGTCTTATGGTCACAAGAAAGAAAATAAAATTTAAAGTCACAGTCCATATACACATTTTGTTGTAGCTTCAGTCAACAAATATTTGAAAGTCATGAGTTTTAAGTCATTATGGTTGTACAGAAAATATGGTGAGTGATTTATCAGTTATTTGCTGTCACAGTAGTGCTACAAAACAAAAAAAATCACAAAAATTCCAGTGGCATACAATAATACACATTTATTTTTGCTTATGACTTTACGCTTTAGCTTGGCAGTTCTGTTTTAATTAAGCTAGGCTTAGTGGGTCTTACTCTGTGTCTGCCCTCAGCATGGAGTCTACTGGGTTCTTTATTGTTCTTAGATCTTCTCACATGTCTGGATCCATCACAAGGACAACTTTAAGGACTTGTTTCTGCTCCACGTATCTCTTACTGCCACAGGTTTAGCCTGTGTCATGGGTTGAATTGTGTCCCCCCAAAAATATGTGTAGCTATGTGACTGGGACATGATTCCCAGTATCTTGTGACTGTCCTCCATTTTGTGGTTTCCCTAAACTGTATGTTAAAGGATTAGGGTGGGGCTGTAAATGGCTTCATAGGATTACTTCCCTGCCCTGCCGTAAAGGGAGTTTCCCTGGAGTATGGCTTGCCCCACCCTTAATCCTGTCATCCTATGAGAGATAAAAGGACAGAGAAGCAGGCTGAGAATTGGGAACCTCCTTACCATCAAGAAAGCAGCACTGGGAGAAGAGCACATCCTTCAGACCTGAGGTTCCTGCACCAAGGCGCTCCCTGGACAAAGACGGATGCAATACGGGACTTTCCTCCCCAGCCAACAAGGGGAAAGCCTTCCTCTGGAGTGGACACCTTGAATATGGACTTGTAACCTACTGGACTGTGTAAGAATAAACCTTCCTTTGTTAAGGCCATCCACTTTGTGGTATTTCTGTTAGAGCAGCCCTAGCTGACTGAAACAGCCTGGATGTGTTCCAATAATAGAAGCAGAAAACCCAAGAGAGAGTAGACATACACAAGCTTCACCTCTGCTAACATCCCACTGGATGATGCAAGTCACATGACCAAGCTGAGTCATAGAGACAGAAGACTAGGAAGTTGCAGGCCAAAGTGGATGGACACAGAGGATGTTAACTGGAAATATCAATGTAATTAACCTACTTCAGATGATCAGTAAAAGAGCTTCACAAATAAATATTTATTTTTAGAGGGTCCGGGATCCCCAGAATGAGCATAGTACATTTTCATGGGATATTATTTTACTCAAATATATCATAGTATCATAGCATTACTTTTTAGATTAAAATAAGTGAAGATATTATGGAATAAAGCTCAATTTATATGATGTTTTGGAAACCCTGGTGGCATAGTGGTTAAGTGTTACATCTGCTAACCAAAATATCAGCAGTTTGAATCCACCAGGCTCTTCTTGTGTACTCTAAGGAGCAATTTTACTCCATCCTATAGGATCGCTATGAGTTGGAATTGACTCAACGGCAGTGAGTCTGGTTTGGTTTATTGGTGATGTTTTCTTTCTCTCTTGAAAGAATTACTTTGATGGGAAAGTACTGTGGGACTTAATCATTTTGAAGAAAAATTCTTTCTCTGTTTTTATTCCAGTATCTTTTCATTTTAAATTCCTTTCATATGCTTTTCTTGTAATAGAACAATCTATCTGGTTTTAAGAATATCTAGCTAATCAAAAAATAAAATTCATTGCATTAACACAAAGTAACATATTGATTATCTTTCCAGAAACTTAAGGAAGATGAAATCTCCTTGGTTCTTCTGGAGCATTAACAGAGCCTCAAAAGGTCGTATTTACTATCCTGCAAGTAATGTATATGTTAATATTTTCCAACCTATGTTTAAATAACTTGCAGTAAAGATATACTAGGGTATAACATTCCTTAATTTAATTACATATTTTAGATGTTTTCTGAGAAACTATCAAAACTACAATGAAGAAAGAAGTACTGCTTTTTCCTTGTAGTAAGTTTTCCGTATCTGTAAATCTCTGTTGTTGCCTTATAAAATCCCAGATGTCCTCCAGGGGGCACTAGACACAATAGTGAATGTTTTCGATGTTACGCAAATGCAGATGACATGTGAGGAAGTAATAAGATATGCGGGCAACATCCTGACTGCTAGGGTGCTCATATTGGGGCTGTTGTTACTGGGTCCAAACCAAAACCCACTGCCCTTTAGTTGATTCCAACTCATAGTGACCCTATTTGGTAAATGTGGACCTCCTGGGACTGTGAACCTAGGTTCTATAGTTTAGCTGATATGACCTTGGAATCTCAAAAGGTTTTTTTGAGTAAGAAACCAACAATATACAATTTACAAAACCAGTATATATTCATTTTCAGAATGCTGAGTTCTTAACCTAAGTATACAATACGCAATACAATACGCAAGTAAATTCGTTGTTACATACATTCTGTACAACTGTAGTAGAGACATAAATTGAGACCCTGGGGGCATCACTATTAAGCGCTACGGCTGCTAAGCAAAAGGTCAGCAGTTTAAATCTGCCAGGCGCTGCTTGGACACTCTATAGGGCAGTTCTGCTCTGCCCTACAGGGTCACTATGAGTCGACATCAACTTAACAGCAGTGGGTATGTTTGTTTAGGTTTTGCGCAGTGCTAAACTGTACTGTGTTTATATAGGCTGCATATCTTATGAGAAAGCATTGTGAAATATATTCAACGTTGTATTGTTGAAGACCAGTACACACATATCCTTTGTTGAGGATCTAGGACTCAATCTAAACTTGAGGAACCCCTAGTGGGCACTTGAGTTCATTCAGACTGTTTATAGGGTCAATTATGAATCTCCAAGGCAGCCTATTTTCTAAAACATCTGATTCTAATCCCATATACAAATAGTAATTCAGTCCTTCATTATTTATAACCCAAACTATTGAGTATCTATGTGTTTTTGCCTCATTTAAAAGGAAAATCCCTTAATACATTTGTTAAATAATTCATGTTTAGGAGAATTGCATTTATGTCTCCATCCAGGCAGTCAGTTTTAGCAGTTATTTCAAAATCAGTCTTCGTTTTGTAGCTTTGTTTTTGAGTTGAACGTCTTAGATTAAATGTAATCACCTCTCTCAGCTCTTTCTCACCATTACTGTTGCTGTCTTTTCTGGTGGCCCTGTTGCTGCCTTTTCTGGAGGCACCACTGCTGTCTTTTCTGACTCTGCTTGTTACTAATGACTGAGATTGGTTATGAACTTTGTCAGATCTCAACAGCAGGGGTTAGTTTTGCTTGGTAGTAAGCATTGGAAAAGCTTTTCCACAACACCCAACTATTTATCAGTAGATTATAAATAAAGTGAAACTAGCCAGACTGTTCTGTCTGGACAAATAGGGGAGGGACTCCTGGGAAAGGCAAAATTAAAGTGAAGCACATTTACACAAACTGATTAAATTCAAGCATTAGCTTTCTGCTTTTCCATCTTGTTCCAGTTCATGCATTTGCTGATTCATCTGCCACATTACTCCTCTTGGTAGACATCTTTTATCATGTTAATTTTCACTGCCTTTGCTATCACCCCTAACCTTTGCTCACATACTCAAGAGATTCAGCACTTCTTTATGTAAAGGGCAGGCTCATTACCCCACATTAGAAGATCTCTGTAATAAAACCTCAACCTGGTTTTTCCCTCGTTCAAATACTGAGAATTTATTATGTATTTGATTTCTCTATAACTGACTTAATCTGTCTACCATTTTCTTCGATCTTTAGCAATTTAAAAAGCCTTTCCTCCTCATCAGTGATTAGTGATTTTTGACTATGTATTTTATTCGTAGTGTTTGTAATTCATTTTAGTTTGCAGCATTATTGTTTTCATCCTTAGTTCTTCTTAGCTAATCAGTCCATTTAATCTCATTTCATTTTGTTGTCAAATATGAGATTTAGTACAGAAAGCTTCTGTTTTCATTTCCTTTCTCTTTTTCCCTCTGTTTTTCCTTTATATTGTTGTATGATTCTGTGCTTGTCATGTTATTTCTTTTAATTTAAAAAAACCCACTGCTGTTGAGTCAATTCCGTGTTATAGCGACCCTGTAGGACAGAGCAGAACTGCCTCATAGAGTTCCCAAGGAATACCTGGGTGGATTTGAACTGCTAACCTTTTGATGGCTTTTATAAAGCCATTATGCTACCAAGGTTTCCTCTTTTCATCTTACACATTAATTCCTTCTCATTTTGTATAGTGATTATTCATATCCTTTCTGTACAGCTTTAGTTTGAAGGCATGCTATTTGCACCCTATATTCTGATTACAGTTTTTAAGCTATGTGAAATAAGAGGTTTTAAAAATAATGGAATCAATATTCCTGAGTTCACCACCTGTTTAAGAAACCGAACAGTTGTTCTATCTGCATTTGGATTGCTTGAAGTACAAATGTGGATAGGTAAGAAATACTCAGGTGAATTTACACTCTATTATTTGCTACCCAAAAGGCTGGAGATTTGAGTCTACCCAGAAGTGCCTCGAAAGAAAGACCTGGTGATCTACTTTTGAGGAACATCAGCCATTAAAAATCTCATGGAGCATAGCACTACTCTGGCACAGATGGGGTCACTGTGAGTTGAGAATTAGTAACAGCTGTTGTTTTTTATTTACTTTTCATTTTTTCCTTTTTTGTAATTAAACAATAATTCTGCAGCAGATTTACTTTCACCTAGCCAAAGAACCTTTCAGTTTTGTACTTTTCCTCTATTTAGGGTGGATTTTGAAGACTGTCTTTTTCAGAGTTAAGCAAAAGAATTCTGGTTAAAAATGTTATTAATTCATAGTTACTCATCCTAACAGAAACCGTGGTGGCATAGTGATTAAGTGTTACAGCTGCTAACCAAAAAGTTGGCAGTTCAAATCGTCCAGGTGCTCCTTGGAAACTCTATGGGGCAGTTCTACTCTGTCCTGTAGGGTCTTTATGAGTTAGCTTCGACTCTTTGTTCTACCAGACGAACAGTACTTCTCAAGGGTCTGCTCCTTTAGCACATCCTGTTTTCATTCTTTTGTCTGGCACATCATTCTGTATTGTTGGTGACAATGAGCTCTGGCTTATAGCTCTTTCTCAGTTACATCTCTTGCCTCACTTCCTGACATACACACATAACTAAAACACCTCTCCAAAACAGAAAATCTTAAGACTTCCTTTATACATGTGTTGACATTTATTTATCCATGATATCGGGCAGTAGCATTTATTGCAAAAAAGAGCATTCTGCTGTTTTCTGTAACAACTCCTTCAGTTTGCTTCCTTTCAAATTAGGAAATATCAGTGAAATTTTTCAAAATTTACTCATTCCTTTTCTGCTGCGTCAAGCTTAGCCAAGCCAAGTGCCGGCGAATTTGTTGCCAGCTACTAAATATGAAAATCTTCATCCTCCCTATCTGGATAGTACTTTTGTTTCAATAGTAGAATATGTTTATCTTTCTTAGTCTGAGTGCTACTGCTATGCATTTTGTGGTTTGGGTGTTTTTTTTTTTTTTTTTTAATTGTACTTTAGATGAAGGCAATTTATTTTCTCATTAAACAATGTACATATTGTTTTGTGACATTGGTTACTGTCATAGAGTGAATTGTGCCCCACCAAAATATCTGTCAATTTGGCTAATCCATGATTCCCAATATTGTGAGATTGTCCACCATTTTGTCATCTGATGTGATTTTCCTATGTGTTGTGAATCCAGCCTCTATGATGGATTAGAGACAGTTATGTTAATAAGGCAGGACTCAATCTGCAACAGTAGATTGTGTTTTAAGTCTGTTTCTTTTGGGATATAAAAGTGAGAACTGAGCAGACACACATAGGGATCTCATACCACCAAGGAACAATAACAGGTCATTTGGACCCACGGTCCCTGCACTGAGAAACTACCCAACCAAGGAAGATTAATGACAAGGACCTTCTCTCAGAGTAGACACAGAAAGAAAGTATTCCCCTGGAGTTGGCACCCTGAATTCTGACTGTTAGGCTCCTAGTCTGTGAGATAATAAATTTTTCTTTGTTAAATCCATCCATTTGTAGTATTTCTGTTATAGCAGCACTAGGTGAAGACAGTTGCCAACCCCACAACATGTCAACAGTCTCTCCTCCTTGACCTTGGGTTCCCATTACTGGCTTTCCTGTCACCTCTGCTTTCTCATCCTTGCCCCTTGACTAGTGTCTTTTATGGGCCTGTCTAATCTTTGACTGAAGGGTGAACTACAGTTTGGAAATTAGTCCTGAGTTAACAGGATATCTGGGGTCCATACACTTGAGATTTCTTCAGTCTGTGTCAGACCAGTAAGTCTGGTTTCTTTTTTGCGTTAGAGTTTTGTTTTACATTTTTTTCTCCAGCTCTGTGTAGAACCCTCTGTTGTGATCCCTGTTAGAGCAGTTGGTAGTGGTAGCCAGGCACCATCTAGTTCTGCTGGCCTCAGTCTGGTGGAGGCTGTGCTACTTGTGGTCTGTTAGTCTCTTGGCCTAATTTTTGCCTTGTGTCTTTGGTTTTCTTCATTCCTCCTTGTTCCAGGTGAGTTGGGACCAGTGGAGTATCTTAGACACCCACTCACAAGCTTTTAAAACCCAAGATACTACTCCCCAAAGTAGGATGTAGACTTTATAAACTATGTTATGCCAGTCGTGCTAGATGTCCCCTGAAACCATAGTTTGCATAGCCATTTACCCATTGATTTGGTCCAACAGAATTTGAATGTGTCTATGGAGCTTCTATGACCTTAGTTTGGTCAAGTTGTGCTGACTTTCTCAGTTTTGTGTACTGTCACCCTTCACTTATCTACTGTCTATTTAGTGCTCTTCCATCCGCATGCCTCCACTTCTTTGTAACCGTCAAAGATTGTTTCTTTCTGTGTATAAACCTGTATGTGAGTTTTTATAATAGTGGCCTCATACTGTACTTGTCTCTTTTTTACATATATATTTCTATTTTATTTTATTTTTAGTTAATAGAGTTTTTATAGCACATTTAGGTTTAGATAGAAGTTGAACAGAAAGTACAGAGTTCAAAAACACTACTTCATTATTAATGTCCAATTTCCCCCGTTATTAACATCTCTTCTTGTTTTATATTCTGGTGCATTTGCTACATTTGATGAATGAATATTGACATATTATTATAGTTCCTAGTTTACATTAGGATTCACTCTTTGTGATGTATATTTCTGTCATTTTTTCAAACTGGTGACATCCACCACTAAGGAGTAGCTGGTGGTACAGAAAGACTGGCAGTTCGAACCTACTTACAGACACCTTGAAACACAGGCTGGCCATCTGCTTCCAAAAGATCACAACCTGGAAGACCCTACAGAGGAGTTTTTCTTGCACACATGGGATTGCTTTGAGTCAGAATCAACTCAATGGCCGCTAACACTGACAGCAATAATTATGGTATCATGCAGAATAGTTTCTTTGCCTTAAAATCCTCCAAGCACCAATTATTCTGGCTTGATCTTGAATTCCCTGGCAGTCACTGATCTTTTTTCTAAATTGTTATACATCTAAAGGCTTACAAAGCAAACTAGTTTCTCACTAAACAAGTAACACACACAGTATTTTGGGACACTGATTGCCAACCCCATGACATCATGACATGTCAACAATACTTTTTTCTTCTTGATCTTGGGTTCCCTATTACCAGCTTTCCTATCCCTTCATGCTTTCTTGTCCTTCTGCCAGGACTGGTGAGCCCATTTAGTCTTGTTTTGTTTTATGGACGAGTCTAATCTTTGAAGGGCAAACCTCAGGAGTGACTTCATTACTGAGCAAAAATCGTGTCTAGGGACCATACTCTTGGGTTTTTTCAGTGTCTCTCAGACCAGTACGCCTGATCTCTCTCTTTTTTTATAGAGACCAAATGTTTTGTAGTTACTAAGGGCAGAAGAGAGGGGCAAGAAAGGTTTATTACTTATGGAATACTGAGTTTCAATTTTCAATGGAAAAATCACATTGATTAAGGTTAGGGTTAAGTGGTACACCTGTGAAAAGTTGAAATGGCAAAACCTGTGTGACAGATAATTTACAAAAATGACAAAAAAAAAGTAGCTTTTGAGGCTGCTTATGTGAAACAAATACCTCGTAGGATCTGGCTTCTTGGTTGAGAGGTTTCGGGTCAGGGTTTCAAGAGATGTTTCGGTTAATTGACCTAATAACATGTTTACTGCTTCTGTTCAAGCTTTTAGTTCCTTGTGTCTTACCTGGAGTCTTAAAAGCTTGGTATCCAAGCAGCCATCCAAGGCACAACAGTTAGTATCTATTCACCTGGAGCAACAGGAAAAAAATGGAAAATCAGGAATATGAGAAGGAAATGGATGTGTGGCTAATTGCCTCCACCAGCAATTGCCACCTTCGCCATGAGATTGGATGAACTGGATGGTACCTGGCTACCATTACTGAACATTTTGATCAAAGATTCCATAGAAGAATCCTGATCAGAAGGGGAAGAATGCAGAGCAGAATTTTTCATGGAATCCAGATTTACTTGAGCCATGAAGGATGGAGGAACCCCCAGAGCTATTGATGTAAGATCATATTTGAACTTTGAACAAAAAGATTCCTTGAAGTCTTCTTAAGACCAAACAGTAATGTAGCTTAAATGGTGGACAGTTTCTGTCATGAGCTTTATCCTTTTTTCTTATTGTCCCTTTTTAATATATATGCTATTTCCCAGGAATCTAATGAATATGTATAACTCCATTTTCCTATGTAGTATGAAATATCTCATGGCTGTTTCTTTAGGGAGACAGGCTTATGGAGGAGCTCATTCCCCTTTGTCTTCTTATATACTGATATCTAATAAAACTCTTGCTACTCGCCTCACCCTTGTCTCAAAAATTAGCTTTTCGTGGCTCTAACTTGTGAATTGCAGTAACACTCCATAGAACTCACCCAAGTAATTTGGCTCCTTGGGGAGTTTGGATATGTCTACAGGCCTTACCTTGGACAAGTTGTGCTGGCTTCCCCAGTATTGTGTGCTGTCTTACCCTTCACTAAAGTTATCACTAATTGTTTTTCAATCTCTCCCACCCGCTCCTATGACTTTCAAAGATTGTTTCTTTTTGTGTGTGAACCTTTTCATGAATTTTTGGAGTAGTGATCTCACACAATATTTGATCTTCTGTGATTTGCTTATTTCACTAAGGTGTAATGCCCTCTAGATTCTTTTATGTTATGAGATGCTTTGCAGATTCATCATTCTTTTTTTAATCATTGCACAGTATTCTATTATGTGTATGTTTGTTTATCCATTTGTCTACTGATAGGTACTTACATTGCCGTTTTGCCATAATGAATACTGCTGAAATGAACAGGGATGTGCCTATCTTTATTCATGTCACAGCTCTTATTTCTCTAGGATATGTTCTTTGGGTGGGATAGCTGAATCATATGATATGTCTATTTTTAGCTTCTTAAGGAAATAACATGTCAGTTTCCAAAAATGTTATACCATTTCACATTCCCATTGACAATGCATTAGAGTTATAGTTTTCCTGCAGCCTCTCCAACATTTGTTTTTTTATAGGTTTTGTGTGGGAAGGGCAATCATATCAGGGTAATGTGGTATTCCATTGTTTTTATTTGCATGTCTTTAATGGCTAGTAGGAAACCCTGGTGGCATACTGGGTTAAGTGCTACATGTGCTAGCCAAAATGTTGGCAGCTCAGATTTGCCAGGCAATCCTTGGAAACTCCATGGAGCAGTTCTACTCTGACCTCTAAGGTCGCTATAAGTCAGACCTTACTCAACTGCGGTGGGTTTAATGGCTAGTAATTAAGAGCATTTCCTCATGTGTCTGCTAGTACCAGAGTGTCTTCTTTGTTGAAGGCTCTGTTCATGTACTTTTTTTTTTTTTAATTACCCTATCACATATTTATTTTCTAGAGGTGCCAAGACAGAAACAGCAGACATTTATTGACTTACAATTCTGGAAGATAGACATCTAAACCAACATGTTGTCTAGGCCATGTGCCCTTCTAAGTTTCTTTTCTTTTCTTTTCTTTTTTGAGCTTTAGAACAAGCTGGTTTCTCATTAAATAGTTCACACATTGTTTTAGGACATTTGTTAACAACCCCACAACATGTCAAAGCTTTCCCTTCTCAGTGTTGGGTTCCCTATTACCATGCTCCCTGTCCCCTCTTGTCTTGTAGTCCTTGCCCGTGGGCTGATATATCCCTGTAGTTTCATTTTGTTTCATGAAACTGTCAAATCTTTGGCTGAAGGGGAAACCTCAAAAGCGACTACATTACTGAACTGAAAGGGTGTCCAGGGGCCATACTCTCAGTTTTTCCAGTTTCTTCAGGCCAGTAAGTCTGGTCTTTCTTTTGAGTTAGAGTTTTGTTCTACGTTTTGCTACAGTTCTGTTTAGCAATCTCTGTTGTGATCCCTGTCAGAGCAGTCAGTGCTGGTAGACAGGCACCATTTAATTGTACTGGACACAGTCTGGTAGAGGCCATTGTAAATGTAGACTGTTAATCCTTTGGACTGATCTTTCCCTTGTATCTTTAGTTTTCTTCATTTTTCCTTCCACTGGAGTGAGACCAGTGGAGTGTCCTAGATGGCTGCTCACAGGCTTTTAAGACCCCAGAAGCTGCTCACCAAAGTGGAAGAAAGAGCATTTCCTTTATAAACTATGTTATGCCAACTATGTTCACCAAGACCATGGTCCTTACAGCCTTTAGCCCAACAATTTGGTCCTTCTGGGGATTAAGATGTGTGTATGGAGCTTTCATGACCCTGCCTTGTAAAATTTGTGCTGGCTTCCCCATTACTGTGTACTGTCTGGCCCTTCACCAATCTTATCAGTTACTTATTGTCTGTTTAGTATTTTTCCATCCCCACCACTACCCTCCCTCATACATCAAAGGTTGTTTCTTTTTGTGTGTAAACCTTTCCATGAATTTTTGTGGTAGTATTCTTATACAGTATTTGTCCCTCTGTGATTAGTTTATTTCACTCAGCATAATGTCTTCCAGGTTCCTCCATGTTATCACATGCTTCACAGATTGGTCCTTTCCTGTGTCTGTTGTGGTTGTGAAACACTTGCAGCTATTTCCACTACTGCAGCTATATACTAGGTTCTGAGGTAATGTGGAAACCTTGGTGGTGTAGTGATTAAGAGCTATGGCTCCTAATGAAAGGCCAGCCATTAGAATCCCAGGTGCTCCTTGAAAACTGTGTGGGGTATCCTCTAGAGTCACTATGAGTCAGAATTGACTCTATAGCAACGAGTTTTGGTTTGAAGGTAAGGCAGTATGAGTCCTACTTTATTCTTTTTCTTCAGTAGTACTTTACTTATCTAGAAGAATATTGTTGGTATTTGGATTGGGATTGCTTTGTATTTGTAGATTGTTTGGGGCAGAATAGTCATTTTCACAATGCTGAGTTTACGTATCAAAGAACATGGTATGTATTCCCAATAATATAGGTCTCATTTGCTTTCTTGTAGTAGCACTTTGTAGTTTTCTTTATATAGGTCTTTTACATTTTTCATTAGATTTATTTCTAATAATTTTTTTAAGAGCTGTTATAAATGATATTGCTTGCCTGATTTCCTTTTAGTAATTCTCTTTATTGGTTTATAGGAATCCAACTGAGTTTTGTATGTTTATATTGTATCCAGCACCTCTGCTGAACCTTTCATTAGTTTATTTTCTTGTGAAATTTTTTGGCTTCTTTATATATAGTATCATATTGTCTGCAAATGGGTACAGTTTTACTTCTTCCTTACCAGTGTGGATGCCCTTTATTTCTTCTTCCTTGTCTTGTTGTTCTAACGAGGACTTCCAGCACAGTGTTAAGTAGGAGTGATGGTTAAGGGCATCCTTGTCTAAATCTCTTCTCAGGGGGATAGTTTTCAGCTTCTCTTTTTTAAATTTCTATTTTTATTATGACTGAGTGAAAATGTACATTCCCATATAAATTTGCATGCCCATCTATATGCAGCTTCCATTGCTCTCCCTCCCCGGTGACAGCGCACTATTTTTCTCTGCTCCATACATGTCTCATCCTCCCAACAGTCTCCTTTCCCCTCCTCTCCACCAACTCCCTTTTCTCCAGCCAGAAGTCAGCAGGATGATATCCTATAGATGCATAGAACTATAAAGTGCATCCAATATATGGTTACTCTGCGTCTCCAAGTCCAATCCATTCCTGTCCGAAGTGTGGACCTTCATTATGATTTATGGGCAAGGGCAGCATCAGGGTCAGGGGCCATGCTCCCAGAGGAACCCCAAAGCCACTGGACCATCAATTGTGGTCTTTTAGTGGAGATCTCAGGGTTCCCCCCTTTATTCTTGTATTGCCAGTGAGACTCAACTTAGTGAGCTCCATCCTGGCTATCACTGGTGGTGGCTGGGCACCATCTGGTTCTCCTGGCCACAAGTCAATGCAGGCATCCACTGACGTGGGTCTGTCTGTCTTCTGGGGTATCGTTTGGGTCCTCAGTGAGCCTCTGTTCCTGCTGAGTTGGGACCATTTGCTGTGCCCTCAGATGGCAGCTTGGCAGCTTTTAAGACTCCACTCACCAATGTGGGGTGCAGAGAGCCCTCTTAG
This sequence comes from Heterohyrax brucei, assembly GCA_028571685.1. NCBI lineage: Eukaryota > Metazoa > Chordata > Mammalia > Hyracoidea > Procaviidae > Heterohyrax > Heterohyrax brucei. Next base: position 97,961,461 of record CM053146.1, read on the forward strand.
CAAAATGCTGATTGTGCTAATTGGACTCAATTTCACCTAAGAGCATGGTCCCCTGCCCCCTGCCCCAGCTACTCTGTCTTTGCATTATTGGGTTAAGGTGGAAGGGGTACTCAAGTTATGTTGAAGTCCACTTAATATTGTTCTTGTTTCTAATGTGTGCTGTGACTGATTTCACCCAACCAGATTTCTACCAACTATCTAATCTAAACCCTCCCCACCTCGCCCTCCCTCCCTCTCCTCCCTTGCAGTCGTCAAAGGGTCTTTTCTTCTATGTATAAGTCTGTTTTTGAGTTCTTGTAGGGGTCTCATACAATATTTGTCCTTTTGTCTTCAACTGCTTTCACTCAACATAATGTCTTCCAGTTGAAACCAGGTTATGAGATGTTTCCTGGAATCGTCATTGTTCTTTATCGTTGCATAGTGCTCCATTGAGTACATATACCATCGTTTACCTACCCATTCCTCTGTTGCTGGGCGTCTGGGTTGATTCCATCTTTTTGGTATCATGAACTGTGCTGTGATAAACATTCTTGTGCATGTGTACGTTGGTATGAATGGCCTTGATTCTGCAGTATATATTCCAAGTAGTGGAATTGCTGGGCCAAATGGTATATCTATATCTATTTTTTTAAGGAAGCACCAGATTGCTTTCCAAAGAGGCTGGACCATTTTGCAACCCCACCAACAGTGTAGGGGAGTTCCACTTTCTCCACAGCCTCTTCAGCATTTGTTGTTTTGTGTTTTTTGGATGTTGGCCAACCTTATTGGGGTGAGATGGTATCTCATTGTAGTTTTGATTTGAATTTCTTTAATAGCTAAAGATAGTGAACATGTCCACATGTGGTTTTTGGCTGCCTGGATCTCCTCTTTGGAGAAATGTCTGTCTATCTCCTTTGCCCATCACTTAACTGGATGATTTATCTTCTTCTTACTTATATTTTGTAGTACTTTATAGATTATGGAGATCAGGCGTCGGTCTAACATAGAGTTGCCAAATATTTTTTCCCATTCTGTGGGTGTTCTTTTAATTCTATTAATAAAGTTTTTGGATGAACAAAAGAGTTTGATTCTTAATAGTTCCCATTTATTTGTTTTCTGTTGATTGTGGTTTGTTTGACAGATTTTCAAGTCTGTCTGTGTTGTGTATTAAAACTTCCATTGTTGTTGCTACTTTTTCTTGGATGAACTTTATCATTTTAGATTTGATATTTAGGTCTTTTATCCAGTTGGAGTTGGTTTTTGTATAAGGTGTAAGATATGGATCTTGTTTCAATTTATTGCAGATGGATATCCAATTTTGCCAGCACCATTTGTTGAAGAGATTGTTTTTACCCCAGTTTAATGTCTTAGGGCCTTGGTCGAATATCAACCGTTCATAGGCAGATGGTGTCATCTCTGGGGTCTCGATTCTGTTCCATTGATCGATTTCTCTGTTCTTGTACCAGTACCAGGCGGCTGTTTTGACCACTGTGGCAGTGTAATAGATTCTGAAGTTGCATAATGAGAGGCCTCCCGATGTGTTCTTCTTTAGTAGTACTTCACTTATCCGGGACTTCTTCCCTTTCCAAACAAAATTGGTGATTTGTTTCTCCATCTCATTGAAAAATGACACGAAACTTGTATTGGGATTGCGTTATATAAGTAGATTGCTTTGGGTAAAATAGACATTTTCACAATGTTAAGTCTTCCTATACATAAACAGAGTAGGCTTCTCCATTTATCTAAGTCTCTCTTAGTTTCTTGTAGTAAGGGCTTGTAGTTCTCTTTGTGAAGGTCTGCTATTTCTCTGGTTAGATTAATTCCTAGGTACTTTATCTTCATAAGGGCTATAGTAAAGGGTATTGATTTGATGATTTCTTCATTAACAGTCTCATTGTTAGTGTAAAGGAATCCTAATGATTTACTTATATTTATCTTGTATCCTGAGACTTTGCTGAACTCTTCTATCAGTTTGAGTAGTTTACTTATAGATTCTTTGGAATTCTCTGCACATATAGTCATATCATCAGTGAATAGTGAGATTTTGACTTCTTGTTTGCTGATGAAGATGCCCTTTATTTCTTGATCTTGTCTAACTGCTCTGGCTAGAACTTCTAGTACAATGCTGAATAGGAGAGATGAGAGTGGGCATCCTTGTTTAGTTCCTGTTCCCAAGGGAAACTCCTTCAGTCTCTCTTCATTCAGGATGATGTAGGCAGTTGGCTTTGTATAAATGGCCCTTATTGCATTGAGGAATTTTCTGTCTATGCCTGTTTTGCTAAGAGTTTTTTTAGCATGAATGGGTGTTGGACTTTATCAAATGCCTTTTCTGCATCAATGGACAAAATCAGGTGATTCTTGTCTTTTGTGCTATTTATGTAGTTAAACACATTAATTGTTCTTCTGATGTTGAAACAGCCTTGCATCCCTGGTATGAATCCAACTTGGTCATGATGGATTATTTTTTTAATATGTTGTTGTATTCTGTTGGCGAGAATTTTGTTGAAGATTTTTGCATCTAGATTCATGAGTGATATCGGTCTGTAGTTCTCCTTTTTGGTTGGGGTTTTTCCCTGGTTTTGGTATCAGGGTTATGCTGGCTTCATAGAATGAGTCTGGGAGTACTCCATCTCTTTCCTTACTGTGAAATAGTCTCAGTAGTATTGGAGATAACTCTTCTCTAAAAGCTTGGTAGAATTCTGCAGTTAAGACATCTGGGCCCAAGCTTGTTTTGATTGGCCCTGTTTTGATGACCTTCTCAATCTCTTCCTTTGTGATGGGTTTATTAAGTTGTTCTGCTTCACGTTGTGATAATTTGGGTAGGTGGTATGAGTCAAGGAATTGGTCCATTTCCCCTAGATTTTCAAATTTGTTAGAGTACAGTCTTTCATAGTATTCTGTTATGATGTTTTTGATTTCTGTTGGATCTGTTGTGACAACTCCCCTCTCACTTCTAATTTGGGTTATTTGTTTCCTTTCCTGCTTTTCTTTAGTAAGTTTTGCCAGTGGTTTGTCAATTTTGTTGATCTTTTCAAAAAACCAGCTTTTGGTCTTTTCAATTGTTTTTCTGTTCTCCAATTCATTTAGTTCTAATCTTTATGATCTATTTTCTTCTGGTGCCTGAGGGGTTTCTCTGTTGTTCTCTCTCTACTTGTTCAAGCTGTAGGGTTAGTTCCTTGATTTGGTTTCTTTCTTCTTTCCAGGTGTGTGCATTTATGGAGATAAACAAACCTCTGAGCACTGCTTTGGCTGTATCCCATAGGTTCTGGTAGGAAGTGTTTTCGTTCTCATTGAAATCCATGAATTTCTTTATTCATCCTTGATTTCTTCTATAACCCAAGGTTTTTTGAGAAAGATGTTGTTCAATTTCCAGGAGTTCGACTTTCTATCTATGTTTTTTCTGCTATTGATTTTGACTTTTATGGCTTTATGATCTGAGAAGATGCTTTGCAGTAATTCAGTGGTCTGGATTTTGTTGAGAATTGCATTATGTCCTAACACATGGTCAATTCTGGAGAATGTTCCATGTGCACTGGTGAAGAAGGTGTAGTTGTCCGCTGATAAGTAGAAAGTTCTGTATGTATCAATAAGGTTTAGTTTGTTAATTGTGGCAATAAGTTCTTCTGTATCTTTATTGAGCTTTTTTTGTAGATGATCTGCCCAGTAATGAGAGTGGAGTATTGAGGTCTCCCACAATTATTGTGGAGTAATCTAACTCTTTTTTGAGAGCAGTCAGTGTTTCTTTGATGTATTTAGGTGCTCTGATATTAGGTGCATAAATATTTAATATAGTTAAGTCTTCCTTGTGTGCTGAACCTTTCAGCAATAAATAGTGTCCATCTTTGTCCACGATGGTGGATTTGACATTAAAATTGATTTTGTCTGAGATTAGAATTGCCACCCTTGCTCTTCTTTGTTCATTGTTAGCTTGATACTTATTCTTCCATTCTTTGATTTTCAATTTGTTCCTATCTTTAAGTCTCAAGTGAGTTTCTTGTAGACAACATATGGATGGGTCATGTCTTTTGATCCAAGATGTCACTCGATGTCTCTTTACTGAAGGATCCAGTCCATTCACATTCAATGTAATTATTGATAGGTATGTGTTCAGTGCTGCCATTGTGATATGTTTATGTTTGTGTTGATGTTTTCTCTGTTGTTCTTATTAGTCTGTTCTGGGATGTTCTTCTTTGTGAGTTGATTTCTCACCATTTTCAGAGCTGTTTTTATAGTTGTTGAGACTCCTGTGTTACATTTCTTGATATGGTAAGTTGCATCTTTTTTGTGCTTTATGGCTGCCCCTGTGATCCCCCTCAATAAACTATATATAAACCAAATTTTAATTACTACCAGTCTTGTTGACTTCCTCTACATCTGGAAGGACTATATCGACTATAGTACACCCGTGTTTTTAATATGATGGCACCATAGTCTTCATTATAATCACTGGATTGTTTCTGTAAGTATTAAAGCTGTGATTGAGTTTGGATCCTTCCCTAACTGAGTAGAATTCTGGATGATATGTCGTTCTAAAATACAAAGTTAGTGATATTATTCTTCTAAGCCAAAGCCAAGAGCTTCTTTCAGTATTTCTTGTAGTTTGGGTTTGGTTTTTACAAAGTCTCTGAGTTTCTGTTTATCTGGGAATGTCTTAATTTCATTTTCATATTTGAAAGATAGTTTTGCAGGATATGTAATTCTTGGTTGGAAGTTCTTCTCCTTCAAGGCTTTGAATGTGTCATGCCACTGTCTCTGTGCCAGCATGGTTTCTGGTGAGAAATCTGATGAAAGCCTACAGGGTTTCCCTCTGAATCTTAGCTTTGCTTTGAGTCTTACTGCCTTTAATAGCTACTGCTTATGTTTCATTTTGCTAAGCTTGATTAGAATATGTCTTGGAGTCTTTCTTTTGAGATCTATATTGGGTGCTGTATGATATGCATCTGGGATATCTATATTCTCTTCCTTTATGATTTCTGGGAAGTTTTCTGTCAGTAGCTCAGTAATGATACTCTCTGTGTTCTCAGGTGTCTCATCCTGTTGAGGAACTCCAATTAATCAAAGGTTCTTCCTCTTAATAGAGTCCACATGTTTCTTAATGCTTCTTCATTTTTCTTGTTTCTTTTTTCTGATTTGTCCTCATAGATTCAGGCATCAGTAGCTCTGTCTTCCAAGTCAGAAATTCTTTTTTTCCATTTGTTCTATTCTGTTTTCTTGTCTTAGAATTGAAGTTTCTCTGTCTTTGATTTTGTTCTTGATCTGTTGGATTTCAGAGTACTGGTGTTCCATCAGATCGAACAGCTTGCTTAGTTGTTCAATTTGCTGTGCTGCATTTTGTATAAGGTCTAAAAGGACTCTCTATGTAAAACTTTTGTAGTCACCTTCTGATGATTTCAGAAAAGTTTCTTCATCTGGAAAACTCCTTGGTTGTTTTGTTGGGAGCCTTCTGAAGCCATGGGTGATTTCTTGTTTGCCACAAGTTTCTGTTGCTTTTTGGGTTTCATGTGAGTAAGTAGAGGCTGGGAGAGATACTGTGAGAATGGACTGCAGATGTTTCTCTAGGCTGTCTTAAAATGTAAAACAAAATGTATCTGACCACTTCCCAAGTATTCAGGTTTTCAAGTGTAGCAGTCCCTCTTCCCAACTGGCAAAGTAAGCACCTCTATATCCAACCCCAGATGATACGAACTAGTTCAAAATATAGCAATGCTACTCCCTGTTGGCCTCTGCTAAAAGGGCCCAGCCTTAGGCGAGACTGTGTAAAGTACTGCTTTTCTGGTAGAAAAGCGCTGTCCTGATTGGCTCCCAGGCTAAGAATTAGGTCCAGCTGTGGCCACCATACCTAAGTTGGCACCCTCCACACAGTTGATGGGTAGAGGGGCTAAAGGTGCCGAGATGTAGTGAGTCCTCAGCCTCTCTTGCCGGGCCCCTACCACAGGCAACACTGTGTAAACTACCACTTTTCTGTCGGAGAAGTGCTGTCCTGTTTGCAGGCACTGGCTCCCAGGCTAAGAATTAGGTCCAACTAAAATCTCCATATCCAGCATGGCACCCTGCACATAGGTGCCACCAGTTCTGTCCAGACCACACTGTGGCAGAGATAAAAAGACAGGCCCAAAGTGGCTAGATGAATGAGTCCTAAGCCTGGCTCTCAAAATATGGGAATTTTGCCTGGCTATCCCACCAGCAGTGCATCTGAGACTAGCCACTAGACATGACTCAGCTCTGCCTGCTGGCCAAGACAGAGAAAAAAAAGTCAAAATGGTGTGTTACCTTCAGTCTGTGAGAGCCAGGGCTAGCCAGGAGCAGGAGTCAGCAGTATGAAGTCCAAATTAACAGCCCTGTGCCATGTACTGGGGCTCACTAGGTGATTATCAATTTAGGTCTTGGTTTCCAGAGGGATACAAGGAGACATGTGCTTAGTCTGCCATATTGACTCTGCTCCTCAGCTTCTCTTTTTTAAGAGTGATGTTTGTTGTTGGTTTTGTAGGATGTCCAACAATTAAATCCATGAACTTAGTTGTTTTAAGTGCTGTGTATCTCATTGCTGAATAACACTATGGTCACCTTCAAAGTACTCCCCTTCGGAAGCTATGTACTGATGCCAGAGCCTAGCCCACCCTTCAAAACAATTTGGGAACTTTTTCTGAAAGGCCATTATGCATTGTGATATAGTGACAAGTTCACAAATTTCGTTGTGCTGTTATCTGTGAGGGAGTTTTTAGCCAGTCAAGAAATAACTGTATTGGAACACCCTCCCTACTCACCTAATCTGGCACCCAATGACTTTTTTCTTTACCTGAAGACAAAGGAAATATTGAAAGAAAGATATTTTGAAGACATTCAGGACATCAAGGATATTATGACAGCGGCTCTGATGGCCATTCCAGAAACAGAGTTCCAAAATTGCTTTGAAGGGTGAACTGGGTGTTGACATCAGTGCATAGCTTCCCAAGAGGAGTACTTCAAAGGTGACTGTGGTGATATTCAGCCATGAAGTACATAGCACTTTTTCTAGGATGAGTTTTGGATCTTAATTGTCAGACCTCATATAGCCAAGCCAAGCCAAGATGCCCTTTATTATGTTGAGAAATTTACCTTCTTTTTATCAGGAATGGGGTTGAACTTTATCAAATGTTTTCTCTCCATAGACTAAGATGATGTTTTTCTTTTCCATAGTTTTATTTTGTAGTGGATTATGTTCATTAATTTTCTAATGTTGAATCATCCTTGCTGAACTGGCTGGAATCCTACTTGATTTGGGGTGCACTTTTTTTTTTAACATGATGCAGAATTTTATTGGCTATAATTTTGTTGAGAATTTTTGCATATACGTTTGTGAGAGCAATCTGTAATTTTCTTTTTTTGTGGTGTCTGGTTTGGACGTCAGGCTACATTGGCTTCACAGAATGAATTTGAAAGTGTTCTTTTGTTTTCTGTGTTCTGAAATTGTTTGAGTAGTACTAGTGTAAGCACTTCTCTAAGTGTTTGGTAGAATTCTTCAGTGAAGTCATTTGGGTTGGGGCCTTTTTCTCCTGGAACTTTTTTTTTTATTATTACCTTTCAATCTCTTCTCTTGTTTTCGGTCTGTTCAGACTTTACATCTCAGTTTGTGTTAGTTTAGGTACATAGTCTGTTTCAACAAATTTGTTCATTTTCTGTAGATTTTCAAATTTGTTGGAGTATACTTTTCATAGTTCTCTCTTATGATCTTTTTTATTTCAGTTGAGTCTGTTTTAATCTACCCCACTTCATTTCTTATTTAGGTGATTTGTGTGCTCTCTAGTTTTTCTTTTGTCAGTGTGACCAATGTTTAATCAATTTGTTGATCCTTTCAAATAATCAACTTTTAGTTGTTTTAATTGTTTTTCTATTCTCTGTTTCATTTATTTCTGCTCTGGTCTTTATTATTTTCTTTCTTCATGTAGCTGTGTGCTTCTTTTGCTGTTCTCTTTCTATTTGTTCAAATTGTAGAGCTAATCTTTTGAGTTTTTCCTCCTTTTTAGATATGTGCTTCTATTGCTGTCTTGTTTGGGGTCTGTTCAGACTTTACATCTCAATTTGTGTTAGTTTAGGTACATCATCTGTTTCAACAAATTTGTTCATTTTCTCTAGGTTTTCAAATTTGTCATATGTGTTGCCACAACAGAAAATACGACAGGTGGCTGGCTTTAACAAAGAGAAGCTTATTCTCTCACAATCCAGTAGGCGAAAAGTCCAAAATCATGGTGCCAGCTCCAGGGGAAGGCTTGTCAGGTCTGGAGGAAGGTCCTCATGAGGCATCACTATTTCCTTAGTCTTGGAGCATCTCAGCACAGGAACCATAGGTACAAAGGATACGCTCTTCTCCTGGCATTTTTTTCTTGGTCGTATGATCCCCTTCTGTCTCTCTGCTCATTCTGTCTTTTATATTTCAAAAGAGATTGGCTTAAGACACTATTCCATCTTGTAGACCTCATTGGTATAACTGCTGCTAATCCATCTTATTCAATCATAGAGATAGAATTTACAACACACAAAAAAATCTCATCAAAGGACAAAATCGTGGATGATTACACAATCATGGTCATCATGGCCTAACCAATTTGATACACACATTTTGGAGGGGACACAGGTCACTTTCTCTTTGCAGTGCTATTAGAGTTTGTTTCATGTGTTTGGAGCTCTGTTATTGGCTGTGTAGTCATTTATTATGATTATAGGGTCCAGCAGTTAAGTCTGCGAGCTCAATTTTTCTAAGTGTTACATGCCTTGTTGCTGAATATCTCTACAGTCAGCTTTAAAGTACTCCCCTTAGGAAGCTATGCACCAATGCCAACACCTAATTCACCCTTCAAAGCAATTTTAGAACTGTTACTGGAATGGCCATTGTGCACAATGACACGGTGGCAAATTTGTGAATTTAAGTGTATAGTTGTCTGTGAGGGAATTTTCAACCAGTAAACAAATTAACTGTATTGGAACACCACCTACTCACCTGATCTAGCCCCAGTGACTTTTTTCTTTACTGGAAGATAAAGGAAATATTGAAAAGAAGATATTTTGATGACATTCAGGATATTGAAGTTAGTAATGATGACATCTCTAATGGTCATTCCAGAAAAAGAGTTCCAAAATTGCTTTGGAGGGTGGACTAGGCATTGGTGTGGCTGCATAGCTTCCTAAGAGGAGTACTTCATTGGTGAGCATAGTGACATTCAGCCATGAAGTATGTAGCACTTTTTCTAGGGTGAGTTTAATCTGCAGTCTTCATATGTCTTCACTGTGGATTGTGTCTTTAACTGTTATGTCCTTCCTTTTATTATGGATTTTGTTTTAAAGTCTGTTTTACCTGAGAGTAATATTTTCATTCCTGTTTTTTTTTCTTTGATTGCTGTTTGCTTGGTATATTTTTTTCCATCCTTTGATTTTTAACACGTTTGTGTCTTTGTTTCTAAAGTGTGTCTCTTGTACACAGAATATTGATGAGTCCATTTAAAAAAAAAATCCATTCTGTCATTCTCTGTATCTTTATGGAGCATTTAAGCCATTTACGTTCAGTGTGGTTATTGATAGGTGTAAGATTATTTCTGTCATTTTGAAGCCTTTTATTTTTGATGCTTCTGTTTTTCTTGTTCTTACACTCCTGTGCTGAATTTCCTTTGTTTGTGGGATTTTTTGCTTTCATTTTTGTACATTTTGTGTTTACTGAGACTTTTTTTCAATTTATTTTAACAAGTAGGTTTGTTGACTTTCTTTGTGTACTTTGAAATTTATCTCATCTTCCTCAGTTTAAACCAGACTTCTGTTACTTGATATTACCTTGACTTCTTCTCCATTCTATATCTACTTCATTGGTGACCATAGTGACATTCAGCAATGAAGTATGTTGCATGTTTTTAGGATGAGTTTAATTGGCTGTCGTTGTATGTCTTCATGATGTATTGTCTCTTTAGCCGTTATGTAATGTCCTTCCTTTTATAATGGATTTTGTTTTAGAGTCTGTTTTATCTGAGATTAATACTTTAATTCCTGCTTTTGTTCCCTTTTTTTGTTCTGACATTGTTCTCATTTACACATTGACATCTCTGATTCCCTATTGTAAATCTTTTGGCTTTATCACTGAGAGTTCATTACCTAGGTTGGTATCTGGTTGATGCTATCCTGTGTCCTAGAGTCAGGTTGTTGTCTGATTATTAAAGCCTTCCCTTTAATAATTCTTGTAAGTTTGTTTTGACTTTTTACATATTCCTTTAATTTCTTTTTATCTGGAAATGTCTAATTTTGCCATCATAGTTGAGCAAGAGTTTTGCAGGGTATATTACTCTTGTTTGGCATTTTTTTTTTCTTTCAAGGTTTTATGTATGTCATCCCATTGCTGTCTTGCCTGCATTGGTTCTGCTGAAGAATCAGAGCTTAGTCTTATTTTTTCACCTTAGTATGTAACACTTTGTTTTTCTCAAGCTGCCGTAAGGGTTCTTTCTTTGTGTTTGGTTTTCACAAGTGTGATTATGACATGTCTTGGAGATTTTCTTCCATGGTCTATCTTATATGGAGTTTGTTAAACGTCTTGGTCAATTAGCTTTTCATCTTTCATGAACTTACAGTGTTTTCTGCCAGGAAATCTACAGTGTTCCTCTCTCTGTTATCTATTTTCTCCCCTTTCAGGAACTCCAATCACGTGGAGATTTTTGTTTTTGATTATTTTCCACCTTGTTCTCAGGGATTCTTTACTTTTCCTCATTTTTTTCTTTGATATTTTCCTCAGATGACGAGGTATCTGAAGATTTGCCTTCAATTTCATTGATCCTGTTTTCCATTGTTTCAAATTTGATCCTAAAACTTTCTGTTGCACTATTTCTGAAATCTTGTGTGTTTTTAAATTTCTAATTTGCTGTTTTTGTATAAGTTTGGGTTGTTTATTTGTTCTGACATTTTCTTCCTGTATTTTCTTGAATTCTTCCCTTGCTTTGTCTATGTCTTCCCTGATGTTTTCTGTATTTTCTATGGTTTTTATTTTTCCTATTTTTTTTCTGCCTTTTCCTTCATCTCTTGGAGATCCCTGAATGTTAGAGTTTTGAATTCCCTATTGGGTAGATCAAGTGCCTTTTTTTCTATTGGAAGTTCATCTGATATTTCATTTTGGTCACTTTCTGTAGGCATCCTATCCTGTTTTCTTATATGTTTGATAATTTCTGCTGCCTTTGGACATTAAGGAATGTTTTATTCATTTATTGATTGTAGATTTTTTTGTCTCATCCCACATTTTGTTTTTCTTAAGTTGGAGAACGCAGCTTGAATGTTTTGCTGCTTGCTCATCTGTGGCCATAAAACTTTTCATCACCTCTTGCAGTTGAACAGAGCTTGTTGCTCAGCTATGGTATACCAGGGAAGGTCCAGGGAGGCCAAAGTTGTATTTCTTGTGGTACATTCTGGGATCAGCAGAGCAAGACCAGGGTCAGTGCAGGGTGGTGTCTGGTCCACACTGATGCTGCTCAAAAGCACTTGGTACAAGATGCAGATAGGCAAGAAGAAAACAGATACTATAAGGTATGTGAAGCTAAGTGAGTAAGAGAGAAAACAAGCTAAAAGAAAAAGAAAAAAGATAAAAGTAAATAAGAGAACAGGGCAGTAGAATTATATGGGTGAGGTCAGGGCAGACCTGGTGAAACCATGTGCCAGTGGTTCTCTAGGTGAGCAGTGCTGGCTCAGCCTGTTGGAAAGAAGCATGGGCAGCATAGAATGCTAAGTGGGTAGCAGAAGGTAAAGGAAAGAAGGGACAGAGAAAAAAACAGTAAAAAACAAAAACCCTCAACAAACAAAAATAAACAAGTATGTTGGTAAGGGAGCTGGCTGTTGAAGATGGAGCAGAATTGGGGTGCCAGTGAGCTGGTATCTGCTTTGCCAGGTGGCACAGCATGGCCCATCAGGAAGGGGCAGAAACAGTGTAGGTCCTAAATGGGAGAAAGAAGGAAAAAGGAGATGTGAAAAAAATGTCACTCAGGGAGCTGACCTGTAGGGGTGGTGCAGACCCAGGAAGCCCTGTGCCAAAGACACTCTGCTGAGCAGTACAGCACAGTCAATCAAGAAGAGGGCTGGTGCACAGGTAGGAGTGGTAGGAGAAAGGAAAGGAAGGAAAGGAGAGAGAGATAGAAGAAACAACAACAACAAAAGGAAAAGAAAACACACAAAATGGCACTGCAAGGAGGCTGCTAGTGGGGGTCACATGGACCTGGGGGGACTGTGATGGTGGCTCTGTAAATGAGAGTGGTATAGCACAGCCCATCAAGAAGGGGCAGGGATGGAACATGGGGCTAGCTGGGCAGGAGAAAGGAAAAGAAAAAAGGGAAAGAAAGACAGAGAAACTAAAAGGAAAAAAAATGATACTGAGGTTGCCTGTTAGTGGGGTGGTGCAGAATGAAGAAGGCCCATTGGTTCTCTAGCCAAGCAGTGTGGCCTAGCCATGGGAATAATACACAGGGCCAGCTGGGCAGGAGATAGGAAAGGAAAGAAAGAGAAGAAGAAGAAGAAAGTCGGGGGAGAGGAGGGAGAGGAAGGGGAGGAGAAGAAGAAAGCCAAAAATTAATAACAAAAATAAAGGCACTGAAAGAGCAGACCAACAGGAATGGGGTGTACTTGGGAAGCAGTGAGCTGATGTCCCTCTGAACAAGCAACTGTGACCCAACAGAAAGTGGCAGAAGACACATAGAGGTAAGAAGGGCTGAGGATGGGAGAACATGTGTCCCTAGCTAGCAGTTGCTCTGTCTCCTGTTGGGAGCTACATGAAGTTGCCATTCCATGTATGTTTTCTGCTGTCTTTGGTGGCTGAGATTCAAGACAGCAAATTCATGTCATGTTTACTAGCAAGAGACTTCCACCCTATTGCTGTCCTTGCTCTCTGCTCTCTGTCACTTTCTTACCTGGTGCTTAATCATTTTTTTTGTCCCTTCATTGGATGCTTAAGTTTCCATGACTGATGTTTGCATCTGTTTCACTTAGTTTGTCAGGTCTTTGCTGTAGAAGGGCAGTTTGATACTTCTGTCTGTTGTGCCATATTGTCTTGACCTTCCTCAATCATTTCTTGATGATAAATTTATCAAATCTGTAAATATTGTAATACTATTGCTTGCTCACTTACACCCTCTCTGATCCTTTCCATTACTTTTTCTCCCTCCCTCCCTCCCTCCCTCCCTCCCTCCCTCCCTCCCTCCCTCCCTCCCTCCCTCCCTCCCTCCTTCCCTCCCTTCTTGTTTCTGTTTTGTGTTATTTTATTTCTGTCACTGTCTATTTATTGTATTTTTAGGGAAAGGAGGTTTTGTCATTCAAGTTTTCTTAACTATCTTCCCTAGCCATCATTGCTTCTTGGAAACTGTCTTTCCGACTTATACTGTGCTCCTGATCCTCATCATAATCTCTTTTATGCTTCATTCTAAACTCTAAGATTTTTGTCTCCTTTTCTCATTCCTTGAAACATTGAAGTTCCTTAAGATTTTTTGCTTGATTCTCTTATCCAGTCACAGTGCATCAGCTACCCCATTGCACACTAGTTACTACCACCCTTATATTTTCTAACCAGTCTTAAATTTTAGATTTATATTTTTTATCTCCTATTGTGTAAATTCCTTTGGTTTGTCTGTAGTTACTGCTTATTCAACATCTCAAAATTGAATTTATTATCTTAGTTGTGTAATATTTTTATATATTTGTAATCTCCTCTATTGGCATCATAAGCAGCCAAGTGCTTAACCATGCACCACCAGGGCAATTTATATATAGTATGTTACATTCACTCCTTTTTATATACAGTTCTGTAACAATTAACATAACCATTACAGCAATCAAGATACAGTAAATTGTATTACCCTCCAAAATTCTTTCATGCTGCTCCTTTGGAGGCAACTCTTACGTCTCTCCTTAACCCTTGGTGATCTGTAATCTATTTTTGTCCCCATAGCTTTCCCTTTTCTAAAGAATGTTATGTCAGTGAAATCACACAGTATGTGGATTTTTGGAGTCAAGTTTCTTTCACTTACAAACCCATTGCTGTTAAGTTGATTCTGATTCATAGTGGCTCCATAAAACAGAGTATAGCTGCCCCATAGAGTTCCAAGGAGCATCTAGTTGATTTGAAAAGTAGACCTCTTGGTTAGCAGCCATGGCTCTTAAGCACTACACCACTAGGATTTTCTTCATTTAGCATTTATGGATTTAAGATTGATTCATGATATTCTGTGTATCAGTAGTTGTGAACACTTATACTTACCATCGCAACACCCCACCCAGTTAAAGACAGTCTCTGTTTAATCTCTCATGCTTTGATGGTTTTGCACATTCTTTATTTCTGGAATGCCCTGTTAGCCCGTTCAACTTCTGTCCGTTTTCGAAAATGCAGCTCATCCTCAATTCCTATGGCAGCACAACACAACGTCTCCATGCAGAGTTAGGCATTATCTTTTCTATATAACTTACTATATAGCATAGCAATGATTTGTGTACTTGTCTGTTTCCTCTTTAGTGGCCCACAGACTGTGGTCACGTGCCAAATCTGTACCGTACCACAGCATGCTTTGTGCTTTTGTTCACACAGGTGCTAAGCATGGCTTTACATTTTTAACTGAGGGAGGAATAGAGAGAGAGAGAGAAGAAAGGAAGAAGAAGAAAGAACTAGAAAAAGACTATGTGACAGAGACAGTATATGGCCCCCAAAACATAAAGCATTTACTAAGTGACCTTTACAGAAAAATTTTGTCATATCCAACTGTATTGGACTGTGAATTATTTGCATTCCCAGTACCTGCTACATCAATCAGGGTTCAAAACCAAAATGAAACCCATTGCCACTGTCAAATTGATTCTGACTCATAGTGACCCTATAGGACAAAGTAGATCTGCCTCACAGGGTTTCCAAGAAGTGACTGCTGGATTCAAACTGCTGCCCTTTAGGTTAGCAACCAAGTTCTTAACCACTGTGTTCCCAGAGCTTTAGTTAGGGTTCAGTGAGAACCAAGTTAGATGTTTCAACACAGGGGGTTTTAGTACAGAACCAAAAAAATCCCCAAACCCATTGCCGTTGAATTGATTCCATCTCATAATGACCCTGTAGGGCAGAGTAGAACTGTCCCATAGGGTTTAATGCAAAGGAATAGTTTAAAAAGTGTTAGAGGGGTTGAAGGACCATACAAGGAAGAGTGTACTAGCAAGAACCTCTGGGCTGACAGCCCAAGTGTCCTTGTAAGTTCTGGAAGGTCACATTTCTACCTTATAGCTGCCAGAAACAAACAAATACTCTTATTTTCCCTCTACCTACTAATCTCCAGCTGGCAAAATCTAACCAGAACCTGGTTAGCAAGTGAGTTTTGCAAGTGTAAGTCTCAAACTACTAGTCCCACTGATTCAAGGAGTAATAAGTTTGAGTGAATGCCTCGGAGATAAATGCCAATGGACTTTACCCAGAATATTTGCATAATGCCTTATACAATAGATTACTAAAAGTTTATCATATTAAGTTAAATGAACATTTTGAATATTTACAGGGCTAGGCACTTTATAGAATACTTAGATTGATAAGACCATTTGCTGCGTTCTTCAAGTAGTGTATCATCTGGTAAGATAGGCTGAATTATAAACAATTGACACTGCTAGAGGCATGCAAGAAGTAACTGTTGAATAACAATCACAAGAAACACGCTAAAAGAAAGTGGAGGAAAGAACAAATTCAGCTTGGCAGATAGAAAGGGGATGGCTTGTTGGAGGAAATGGTGTATACTTTAGAAATTGAAGAGTTCCTGGATGATATAAATGGTTTACATGCTTGGCTGCTCATTGAAAGCTTAGCAGTTTGAGTCCACGCAGCCATGCCATGGAGGAAAAGCCCGCTGATCTACTTCTAAAAAGCTATCCATTGAAAAGCACAGTTTTACTTTGACATACATTGGGTTACTGAGTCGGAACTGACTTGACAACAGTTGGTTTTTGCTTGGTTTAGACATTGACAGAAGAGCTTTGAAAGCTGAAAGAAGACTGGAGGAAATTCATTTGTAGGGAAAAAGCAAGAGCTGCAGCACCAATATATGAAAGCAAATGGCACTTTGGGTAGACAGTAAAGTATAGCTGTAACTTCGTGAATATTTTTTTATGATAAGCTTCTTAAGTTTCTAAAAATAGGAAAAGTTTCTATTTTTCCCTACATCATATTAATTTATCTAACAAGTTCTCTCTTTAATAAAAAGCTTCAATTATGAACTGCTATCTAATCAGGACCAAAGTTGCATGATTAGAATTTGAGTGTAATCTTATTATTGCATGTACTAAAACACAAGTACTTAAGTTGGAGAAGATTGTATACCTTAGTACTAACTTTATAATGCCATTTGTTAAAAGAGTAAGATTTCTTGCCCCCTAACACTTGCCCTTACCCCACATGCCACATTATGATCCAAATCCAAGGCCCTGAAGCATGCATGCAGAATGCTCTACTCTTAATAGAGTCTGTGGGACTCGTGTGGTAGCTATCTACTAAGAGGTCAAACTTGACTTGAGGTTTCAACTAACTAATTTCTCTATCAAGTTTCACATACTGTATATACCAGCCACATTTTACATAAATAGGGGAGTACATGCAAGCATGGTCTCTTAATAAGATTCTATTTTAGTTTCCATTTAAGTGGCATGAGGAATTCTTAGATCGAGGCTGTAAAGCAACATACATATTTTTTAAGTTAAATGATATAGATAAGTCTGCTGCAATTAGCACCCAAAATTCAGTGTGACCTTTGTGGCAGCTGGTGATACTCTAATATTTCTGAGTAGTACATAAAAGGTGAAAGGGCATATCACCTTTCAATGTGCATATGTAACAGCAATAAGTATTAATAGGAGTACATACTTTTAGATAATCCTGGAATGTATATCTATATTTATAATTAGGAATAGTCATGTCAATTTGATATAAATATCTGTCATCAGTGGTGTTTCATTATCAATTTCTCTTGTACATTTTGCAAGACATATAAGCATATGGCATGCTACTATTCCTAGGTTTTGCTATCAGGTAATGAAAGAGTGTTTAGGATTTAGTTCTTTTATGTATAACAATTGTTTTTTTTCCAGAATTTATGAATTTAAACGTGAGGATAGTTTTGTATTTGTTTGTTTTATTTTGCGAAAGTATAACAAATAATAGCATTGGAACATTCCAAAATATAATTTTGTATATGAAACTCAACACTTAACTGCCTCTGGAACACTGTTTTTTATAATCCTATAAGAAACTTCAAGAAGAGAGGGTAGCAATTTTATTGTACTCTCCTGTTCTCTAGTTTTTTATTATTTTTCCTTCTTTGCTTAGGTTTTTATTTATTCTCACTCCTTGTAATATACTCAGATATGAGATATGTAAAATAATTAGTGTGAGAAAGTGAAAATAAACTTAGAAGGATGTTTATGTGGAAAGTTTTAGGTGATTTTTACTTGTTCCTTTATATTTTTCTTTATTTTTAAGACTTACAAGCATTATATCCATTGCTAGAAGAATATTTACACAAATATTAACAGATGGCTGTGTGTGGAGGATAACTTTTACTTGCTATCTCACATTTTTCTGTATTGTTTCATTGTTATAAGCATTAGGCAAAGTCATAAAATTGGTTTTTTTTTAAAGGAAAGAACATACTTGTTTATTTGATTTGAAGGTTCAAAGAACAGATTCCTTCGTAAGGTAACAAGTTGGAGATTACTATTTCTTCCACATTACACAGAAATATACCGAGTAACCTGTTGCCAATCAAGTTGATACTGACTCATCAAGGTAAGTCAGAATGTGTCAGAGTAGAACTATACTCTTAAGTTTTCAATGCTGCTGAATGAATTCAAACCACCTACCTTTTGATTAGTAGCCATGCTCAAACATCTATACCATTTAGGGAACCTGTATGAGATAAACTAATATTTAAATATCATTCTTGTTTTAGTCACCTGGTACTGATCTAACAGAAATACCACAAAGTAAAAGGATTTAACAAAGGAAAGTTTATTCTTAACACAGTCCAGTAGGCTACAAGCCCAAATTCAGGATGCCTGCTCCAGGGGAAGATTTTCCTTCTTGTTGGCTCTGGAGGAAAGTCCTTGTGTTGCATCAGTCTTTGTTCAGAGAGCATCTTGGCACAGGAACCTCAACTCTGAGGGATATGCTGTATTTCCAGTGCTGCTTTCTTGATGGTGTGAGGTTCCCAAATCTGTCTGCCAGATTTTTGCCTTTGTAGCTCAAGAGATTGCTTGAAGGCACAAAACAAACTTACACCTTGAATCTTACACTACCAGTGCAACTGCTGCCCATCTACTCTTATTAACATCATAGAGGAAGGAATTCCAACATGGAGGAACATCACATAGTATCAGGACTCTTGGCACAGACAAATTGTTAATGGATTTTTTTAGGGAACACTTTCAATCCATGACAGTTCTCTGTATTACTGGCCAGCATCACCGCATGCCTCTGTTACTGTACTTGCTTCTTTACTAATTTCCTTCCTTCTGGTTTGTATAGGCCTTCACCATCTGTATGTACAGAATTGCCAGATTTATCTACATATATTTCTTAAAATCTAGAATTCTATTATCTTGTTATTCTCGCATCTGTCAGAAGCAATCCAATTCTGTAATAAAAAGAAATACACATGTACCCCCGTACTTGCTTTGCTCTTCTATTTCTGTTGCTGCTAGCTCTCAGGCTTCTCTTCCTATCTCATTGACATAGGTACCCCAACAGTCTGTCCTTGTCCTCTTCCTTCACTATATTTTCTCCCTTGGTATTCTTATGGGTTCAGATACCATCTCCATGTGAACACTTATCTGGACATTCGTGGAAGTAGGTGACAGACACCCAACTCTGTACTAGGAATTTATTTGAACCCAACTACAATATACAGTTAAGTATAACCACTTTCAGCTTTAGCTTTCCATCAAATTCCATGTATAGATAAGGCAGATTTTGTTTCCTTAGCTCAGCTTTAGCCTCTAGCACACCACAGTATGCTTTGGAAGAGACACTTTAGTGTCTTGTGGCTGTGTATTTGCAGACAAAGAAAAGCAGAAGTAGAGAAACCTTGTTACCTTTATTTGTCTAGGCAAATTATGATGGTGGCTCAAGCTAGCTAGATTCCAGTGGAAGTGAAAGAAATAAATGGATTTTGGAGATTTTTAGATGACAAATTAACAAAACTCAGTGTCTTAGTCACCTAATGCTGCTAGAAATACCACAAGTGGATGACTTTAACAAAGACAAATTTATTCTCTTACAGTCTACAGACTAGAAGTCCAAATTCAGGGTGCCCATTTTAAGGGAAGGGTTTCTGTCTTGTCAGCTCTGGAGAAGTCACTTTGTCATCAGTCTTTCCTCGTCTAGGAGCTTCTCTAAGCAGAAATCCCAGGTCCTAAGGACACTCTCTGCTCCCAGCATTAACTTGGTGGTATGAGGTCCTCTATGTCTCTCTGGTTGCTGCTGTTTTTTATATCTCAAAAGAGATTGGCTCAAGGCACAATCACCCAGTATTGTAGATTGAGTCTTGCTTCATTCACGTAACTACCGCTAATCTCATCTAATCACATCATATCACAGAGATGGAACTTACATCACATAGTAAAATCACATTAGATAACAAAGTGGTAGACAATTCCCAAATACTGGGAATCATGGCACACCCAAGTTGACAGATATTTTGGTGGACACAATTCAATCCATAACACTCAATGATGGACTATATTTGGAGAGGTAAAAGAGACAGCACATATAGGTTAACTTACAGTTTCTCGGTTTGTGCAAATGGAGAACAAAGATTACCTCTTTCCAGACTTCAAACCAAGATAGCACCATAGACAGAAGCACCACACTATCTCTCCACAACAAAGACCAAAAACCTGCATAAAAAAGAGACCATCATCAATCCTAGAACCCACAATGTCAAACAAAGAGTTAAAGAACTCAGCCAAACATGAAATGGAATAAGAAACTGATAGACGGTAGAGAGTGAGAAGAGATATGAGCAGAAGTTCCTGTTAGCTATTACCGCAT
Organism: Heterohyrax brucei; assembly: GCA_028571685.1. Classification (NCBI taxonomy): domain Eukaryota; kingdom Metazoa; phylum Chordata; class Mammalia; order Hyracoidea; family Procaviidae; genus Heterohyrax; species Heterohyrax brucei. The sequence continues at coordinate 97,981,484 of CM053146.1, forward strand.
GAATCCACCATCTTGGACTCCTGTCAGAGATCTACAGACTAGGAACACGGGATGGTAGCCTCACAGAAATACCAGCAGGAGACAAAGCACCTGGTAACCAATGCTATCCCACCCCTACGGTCTTCTCACAGCTTTCCCTCTGACATTTCCTGGCTAGCTGAGGTGGCTTTATGGCTAAGAAATGTAGCATCTGTGCTGCTTAGATTCACTTCACCCATACTGGAGACCTACAGACAAGGAGTATAGGAAAGTAGCTTCACAGAACTCCCAGCAGGACACAGATCACCTGGCAACCTGCAATATATGCTTTCCTCATGTCAGCCTACGCATCCTCTGGCTTTTGCACAGTCTCATGGCCAGGAGGCAACTTCGTCAGCCCTAGTCTCTTGGATTCGCCTAACCCTAACTGACCATTTCCCTGAGAGCTATTTTTCTGCAGCTCGTGTTCCTTCTTTCCTTTCCCTTTGATTCCTCCCATGCCTTCTATTCCTTTCTTTTGAACACCTGGCTCCGTGTGTCGTCTTTGCTTCTTGAAAGACTACAAACTGCCACTGAACTGGGCAGCCACTTCCTCTGTGATGTCACACTGGTGGGATCCTTGGGGCTTTTCTTTTTCTTTTGCTTTGTTGTTTTTTTGTTTGTTTGTTTTTTGTCTGATTGTTTTTCTCTTTATGGATTGATAATCCCTTCTAGCCAGGTTGTACTGCATCACTTAGAATCAGTTTCCCCAGTCTGTGCATTTATATCAGTGGGATTCCTGGGGATGTTTTTTCCTGCCTTTCTTTTTTCTCTTTTATGTTTCATGTCTTCTTTCTATATTTCTCAATTCTTGTCTCTCTGTATCTATCTTATGTCATGAATTGTACTGTATTCTCCCAAAAATGTGTGTAGCACTTTAGCTAGGCCATGATTCCTGGTATTGTGTGATGTTCTTATATACCTGTATGATGTTACTGGGGGAAGATGGGTGGCAGTTTTGTTGGTGTCAAGACTCAATGTGTAACAATGTACATCTTGAAGTGATTTCCTGGGATATAAAAGAAAGAGAAGTAATCAGAGAGTTAGGGACCTTATGCCATCAAGAAAGCAGTGCCAGGAGGAGAATCCATCTTCTGGAAGTGACCCAGAGTCCCTGTGCCTCAGAAGCTCCCAGTACAGGGAGATTGATGGCAAGATTGATGACAAGGACTGTCCTCCAGAGCAAGCAGAGAGGGTCTTCTCTTGGAGCTGATGCCCTCATTTTGGACTTGTAGTCTACTGTGACAAAATAAAATTTCTTTTTGTTAAAGCCATCTACTTGTGATATTTCTTTTTATTTTATTTTATTTTTTCATTTAATATGACTGAGTGAAAATGTACATTGCCATATAAATTTACATGCCCACCTATATGCAGCTTCCACTGCTCTCCCTGCCCAGTGACAGCACACTATTCCTCTCTGCTCCATACATGTCTCATCCTCCCAACAGTCTCCTTTCCCCTCCTCTCCACCCACTCTCCTTCCTCCAGCCACAGGTCAGCACGCTGATATCCTATAGATGCACAGAACCATAAAGTGCATCCAATATATGGTCACTCTGCATGACCAAGTCCAATCCATTCGTGTCCAAAGAATGGAACTTCGTTATGGTTTATGGGCAAGGGCAGCATCAGGGCCAGGGGCCATGCCCCAAGGGGAACCACAAGACTGCTGGACCGTCAATTGAGGTTTTTCAGTGGAGATCTCAGGATGCACCCCTTTTTATTCTTGTGTTGCCAGTGAGACTCAACTTAGTGAGCTCCATTGCAGCTATCACTTGTGGTGGCCAGGCACCATCCAGTTCTTCCAGTCCCAAGTCAAGTCAATGTAGGCACCCATTCATGTGGGTCTCTCTCTATCTTCTCGGTTGTCTTTACCCCATGTGATTTTAGTCCTCAGTGAACATCCGTTCCTGCTGTGTTGGGACCATTTGCTGTGCCCTTGAATGGCAGCTTGGCAGCTTCTAAGACCCCAGACTCCACTCACCAATGTGGGGTACAGAGAGCCCTCTTAGCAAAACACTGGTTGTGCTAATTGGCCTTGATTTCGCCTAAGAGCATGGTCCCCTGCCCCCTACCCCAGCTACTCTGTCCTTGGAATATTGGGTTAAGATGGAAAGAGTGTTCAAGTTATGCTGAAGTCCACTTAATATTGTTCTTGTTTCTAATGTGTGCTATCACCAATTTCTCCCAACCAGATACCTAGCAACTATCTAATCTAAACCCCTTGCCCTTCCTCCCTTTCCTCCCTTGCAACTGTCAAAGAGTCTTTTCTTCTATACACAAGTCTGTTTTTGAGATCTTATCGTAGAGGTCTCATACAATACTTGTCCTTTTGTCACTGACTACTTTTATTCAACATACTGTCTTCCAATTGAAACCAGGTTATGACATGTTTCCTGGAATCATCATCATTCTATAACATTGCATAGTGCTCCGTTGAGTATATATACCATAGTTTACCTCTCCATTCTTCTGTTGTTGGGCATCTGGGTTGATTCCATCTTTTTGCTATCATGGACTGTGCTGCAATAAACATTCTTGCGCATGTGTCCATTGGTGTGAAAGGCCTTGATTCTGTAGGATATATTCCAAGTAGTGGAATTACTGGGTCAAATGGTATATCAATATCTATTTTTTTAAGGAAGTGCCAGATTGCCTTCCAAAGAGGCTGGACCATTTTGCAACCCCACCAACAGTGTAGGACGGTTCCACTTTCTCCACAGCCTCTCTAGCATTTGTTGTTTTGTGTTTTTTGGATCATGGCCAACCTTGTTGGGGTGAGATGGTATCTCATTGTTGTCTTGATTTGAATTTCTTTAATAACTAAAGATCGTGAACATGTCCGCATGTGTTTTTTGGCTGCCTGGATCTCTTCTTTAGTGAAATGTCTGTCCATCTCCTTTGCCCATCGCTTAATTGGATGATTTATCTTCTTCTTGTTGATATTTTGTAGTATCTTATAGATTATGGAAATCAGGCATCGGTCTGACATAGAGTTTCCAAATATTTTTTCCCATTCTGTGGGTGTTCTTTTAATTCTATTAATAAAGTCTTCAGATGAACAAAAGTGTTTAATTCTTAATAGGTCCCATTTATCTATATTCTCTTCTGATGATTGTGGTTTGTTTGACAGATTTTGGAGTCTGTCCATATTGTGTATTAAAACTTCCATTGTTGTTCCTACCTTTTCTTGGATGAACTTTATCATTTTAGGTTTGATATTTAGGTCTTTTATCCAGTTGGAGTTGGTTTTTGTATAAGGTGTAAGATATGGATCTTGTTTCAGTTTCTTGCAGAGGGGTATCCAATTTTGCCAGCACCATTTGTTGAAGATACTGTTTTTACACCAGTTTAATGTCTTAGGGCCTTTGTCAAATATCAGTTGTTCATAGGTAGATGGTGTCATCTCTGGGGTCTCAGTTCTGTTCCACCGATCGATCTGTCTGTTCTTATACCAGTACCAGGCTGTTTTGACCACTGTGGCAGTGTAATATGTTCTAAAGTCAGGTAATGAGAGGCCTCCCAGTGTGTTCTTCTTCTTTAGTAGTACCTTACTTATCTGGGGCTTCTTCCCTTTCCAAACAAAATTGATTTTTTTCTCCATCTCATTAAAAAATGTCACTGGAACTTGTATTGGGGTTGCATTATATAAATAGATTGCTTTGAGTAAAATAGACATTTTCACAATGTTAAGTCTTCCTATCTATGAGCAGGGTAGGTTTTTCCATTTATCTAAGTCTCTCTTAGGTCCTTGTAGTAAGGGCTTGTAGTTCTCTTTGTAAAGGTCTGTTATTTCTCAGGTTAGATTAATTCCTAGGTACATTATCTTCTTAGGGGCTATCGTAAATGGTATTGATTTGATAATTTCTTCCTTAACAGTCTCATTGTTGGTATAAAGGAATCCTACTGATTTACTTATGTTTATCTTGTATCCTGAGACTTTGCTGAACTCTTCTATCAGTTTGAGTAGCTTACATATAGATTCCTTGGGATTCTCTGCATATACAATCATATCATGTGCAGACAGGGAGATTTTAATCTCCTCTTTGCCAATGCAGATGCGCTTTATTTCTTGGTCTTGTCTAATTGCTCTGCATAAACTTCTAGCACAATGTTGAATAGAAGAGGTGAGAGTGGGCATCCTTGTCTAGTTCCTGATCTCAAGGGAAAGCCTTTCAGTCTCTCTCCATTCAGGATGACAGGGACAATTGGCTTTGAACAAATGGCCCTTATTGTGTTGAGGAATTTGCCGTCTATGCCCATTTTGCTAAGAGTTTTTAGCATGAATGGGTGTTGAACTTTATCAAATGCCTTTTCTTCATCAATGGACAAAATCAGGTGATCCTTGTCTTTTGTGTTATTTATGTGGTTAATCACATTAATTGTTTTTCTGATGTTGAACCAGCCTTGCATCCCTGGTATGAATCCCACTTGGTCATGATGGATTATTTTCTTGATATGTTGTTGTATTCTATTGACAAGAATTTCGTTGAAGATTTTTGCATCGAGATTCATGAGTTATATTGGTCTGTAGTTCTCTGTCTTTGTTGGGTCTTTCCCTGGCTTTCCCTGTATCAGGGTTATGCTGGCTTCATAGATTGAGTTTGGGAGTACTCCATCCCTTTCTATACTGTGAAATAGTTTCAGTAGTAAGGGAGATAACTCTTCTCTAAATGCTTGGTGGAATTCTGCAGTGAAGTCATCTGAACCCGAACTTTTTTTGGTTGGCAGTGTTTTGATGATGTTTTCAGTCTTTTCCTTTGTAATGAATTTATTAAGTTGTTTTGCTTCACGTTGTGATAATTTGGGTAGGTGGTATGAGTCAAGGAATTGGTCCATTTCCCCTAGGTTTTCCAGTTTGTTAGAGTACAGTCTTTCATAGTATTCTGTTACGATATTTTTGATTTCTGTTGCATCTGTGGTGACAACCCCCCTCTCATTTCTAATTTGGGTTATTTGTTTCCTTTCCTGCTTTTCTTTAGTAAGTTTAGCCAGTGGTTGGTCAATTTTGTTGATCTTCTCAAAAAACCAGCTTTCGGTCTTTTCAATGTTTTCAATTGTTTTTCTATTCTCTAATTCATTTAGCTCTGCTCTTATCTTTATGATCTCATTTCTTCTGGTGCCTGAGGGGTTCCTCTGTTGTTCTCTTTCTACTTGTTCAAGCAGTAGGGTTAGTTCCTTGATTTGGTTTCTTTCTCTCTTCCAGATGTGTGCATTTATGGTAATAAACAGACCTCTGAGCACTGCTTTGGCTGTATCCCATAGGTTCTGGTAGGAAGTGTTTTCGTTCTCATTGGAATCCATGAATTTCTTTAATTCATCCTTGATTGCCTCTATAACCCATGTTTTTTTGAGCAAGATGTTGCTCAGTTTCCAAGAGTTCGACTTTCTATCTATGTTTTTTCTGCTATTGATTTCAACTTTTATGGCTTTATGTTCCAAGATGCTTTGCAGTAATTCAATGGCATGGATTTTGTTGAGCATTGCATTATGGCCTATCACGTGGTCAATTCTGAAGAATGTTCTGTGTGCACTGGAGAAGAAGGTGTAGTTGTCTGCTGATGGGTGGAAAGTTCTGTATATATCAATGAAGTTTAGTTGGTTAATTGTGGCAATGAGGTCTTCTGTGTCTTTACTGAGTTTTTTTCTAGATGGTCTGTCTAGTATTGAGAGTGGAATGTTGAAGTCTCCCACTATTATGGTGGAGTCATCTAACTCTCTTTTGAGTGTAGTCAGTGTTTCTTCGACGTATTTAGGTGCTCTGATATTAGGTGCATAAATATCTAATATAGTGAAGTCTTGCTTGTGTACTGAACCTTTCAGCAATAAGTAGTGTCCATCTTTGTCCACGATGGTGAATTTAACATTAAAATTGATTTTGTCTGAGATTAGGATTGCCACCCCTGCTCTTCTTTGTTCATTGTTAGCTTGATATATATTCTTCCAACCTTTAATTTTCAGTTTGTTCCTATCTTTAGGTCTCAAGTGAGTTTCTTGTAGACAACATATGGATGGGTCATGTCTTTTGATCCAAGATGTTGCTCGATGTCTCTTTACTGGAGCATTCAGTGCATTCACATTCAATGTAATTATTGATAGGTATGTGTTCAGTGCTGCCATTGTGATGTGTTTATTTTTATGTTGATATTTTCTCTGTTGTTCTTATTAGTCTGTCCTGGGACATTCTTTTTTGTGAGTTGATTTTTCACCTTTTTCAGAGCTGGTTTTGTGGTTGTTGAGACTCGTGTGTTACATTTCTTGAAATGATATGATACATCTTTGTTGTGCTTTACAGCTGCCTCTATGATCCCCCTTAATAAACTATATACAAACCCAGTTTTAATTACTACCAGTCTTATCATCTTCCTCTCCATCTGGAAGGACTGTAGCAACTGTAGTACATCCCTCTTTTTAATATGATGACACCATAGTTTTCATGATGATCACTGGATTGCTTCTTTCCTTATCCAAGCTGTGATTCGCTTTGGAGCCTTCCTTAACTGAGTGGAGTTTTGAGTAGTAAAGTCATTCTAAAATATAAAGTTAGTGGTTTTGTTCTTCTAAGCCAGAGCCAAGAACTTCTTTCAATATTTCTCGTAGTTTGGGTTTGGTTTTTACAAAGTCTCTGAGTTTCTATTTATCTGGGAATGTCTTAATTTCATTTTTGTATTTGAAAGATAGTTTTGCAGGATATATAATTCTTGGTAGGAAGTTCTTCTCCTTCAAGGCTTTGAATGTGTCATGCCACTGTCTCCGTGCCAGCATGGTTTCTGCTGAGAAATCTGAAGAGAGCCTACAGGGTTTACCTCTGAATGTTAGCTTTGCTTTGAGTCTTACTGCCTTTAATAGCTACTGCTTATGTTTCTTTTTGTTGAGCTTGATTATAATATGTCTTGGAGTCTTTCTTTTGAGATCTATATTGGGTGGCATATGATGTGCATCTGAGATATCTATATTCTCTGCCTTCATGATTTCTGGGAAGTTTTCTGTCAGCAGCTCAGCAGTGATACTCTCTGTGTTCTCAGATTTCTCACCCTGTTCAGAGACTCCAATTAATCGAAGATTGTTCCTCTTAATAGAGTCTCACATGCTTCTTAATGTTTCTTCAATTTTCTTGTTTCTTTTTCTGATTTGTCCTCATAGATTCAGGCCTCAGTAGCTCTGTCTTCCAAGTCAGAAATTCTTTTTTCTATTTGTTCCATTATGTTTTCTTGGCTTTGCATTGAAGTTTCTATGTCTTTGATTTTGTTCTTGATCTGTTGGATTTCAGAGTACTGGTGTTCCATCAGATCAAACATCTTACTTAATTTTTCATTTTGTTCTCCTGCATTTTGTATAAGGTCTAGAAGGGCTCGGTATGTAATCAATTTGTATTCACTTTCTGGTGCTTTCATAAAAGTTTCTTCATCTGGAAAATTCCTTGGTTGCTTTGTTTGGGAGCCTTCTGAAACCATGGCTGATTTCTTGTATGTCACAAGTGTCTGTTCCTTTTTGGGACCTATGTGAGTATGTAGAGCCTGGAAGAGGTACTGTGAAAATGGACTGCAGATGTTTCTCTAGGCTGTCTTAAAATGTAAAGCAAAAAGATATCTGACCACTTAACAAGTCAGTTAGGTTTTCAGGTGTAGAGGTCCCTCTTCTCAACTGGCAAAGTAAGCACCACTATATCCAACCCCAGATGATACAAACTGGTTCAGAATACAGCAATGCTACTGCCCTGTTGGCCTCTGCTGACAGGATCTAGCCTTATGCGACACTGCGTAGAGTACTGCTTTTTGGATAGAAAAGCGCTCTCCTGTGGGCAGACTCTGGCTCCCAAGCTAAGAATTAGGTCCAGCTGCGGCCACCGTATCCAAGATGGCGCCCCCCCCACAGGCAGCAGACCGAAGGGCTAAAGGTGCCGAGAGGTAATGATTCCTCTGATTCTGTTGCAGGACCCCCAAAACAGGTGGCACTAGCTAAATTACTGCTTTTCTGTCAGAGAAGCACTGTCCTGTTTCCAGGCGCTGGCTCCCAGGCTAAGAATGAGGTCCTGCTAGAATCTCCGTATCCAACATGGCATCCCGCACACTGACTGCGAAACTCCCTACAAACGCTGCTGAGGCAGATATAAAACGACAGGCTCAAAGTGGCTAGATTAACAGAGTCCCAAGCCAGACTCTCAAAATATGGGAATTTCGCCTACCTGTCCCCCAAGCAGCGTGTCTGAGTCTAGCTGCTAGGCAAGACCCAGCTCTGCCCGCCGGCCAAGACAGAGGAAAAAGAAGGTCAAAATGGTGCGTTTACCTTCAGTCCGTGAGAGCCAGGTATAGCCAGGTGTGGAAGTCAGCGTAAGAGAGGAGGTTTTTAGCTCAGTAGAATGAAGTCCAAAGTAACAGTCCTGTGCCGTGTCCTGGGGCTGATTAGGTGACCAGAAGGCTCCATTTGATTATCAGTTCAGGTCTTGGTTTCCAGAGGGATATAAGGAGACGTGTGCTTAGTCCACCATCTTGACTCCCCAACCAACATTCTTAATAGAGAGAAGCTGAGAACATTCACCTTGAGAACACAAATAACTCAAAGATACTGTTGAACACCAATTTCTATTTTAACATTGTGCTAGGAGTCCTAGCTACAGCAATAAGTCAAGAAAAAAATAGAGCATTCAAATTGGTAATGAAGACATTAAATTGGCTTTACCTGCTGATGGTAGTGTACATAGAAAACACAAGACTGTACAAGAAAACTACTGGAATGAATAGAAAGAATCGGCAGAGCAGCAGTACACCAGATAAACATACGAAATTAGTTGGATTCCTATACACTAATAAAGAGAACATTGAAAAGGAAAACAATACCATTCATGTTGTTGTTAGGTGCCGTCGAGTCAGTTCTGACTCATAGCAACCCTATGAACAACAGAATGAAACACTGCCTGGTCTTGTGCCATGTCCACAATCATTTTTATGCTTAAGCCTATTGTTGCGGCCACTGTGTCAATCCATTTTGTTGAGGGTCTTCCTCTTTTTTGCTGACCCTCCACCTACCAAGCATGATGTCCTTCTCTAGGGACTGATCTTTCCTCACAACATGTCCAAAGTATGTAAGATTCAGTCTTGCCATCTTTGCTTCCAAGGAGCACTCTGATTGTACTTCTTCCAGAACAGATCTGTTTGTTCTTTTGGCCATTTATGGGACAATCACCATTCTTCTCCAACACCACAATTTGAAGGCATAAATTCTTCTTCTGTCTTCTTTGTTCATGTCCAGCTTTTGCATGCATATGATGCAATTGAAAATACCACGGCTTGGGTCAGGCACATTTTAGTCTTCTAGGTGCCATCCTTACTTGTGAATACTTTGAAGAGGTCTTTTGCAGCAGACTTTCCCAATGCCATGTGTCTTTTGATTTCTTAACTGATGCTTCCAAAGACGTTGATTGTAGACCCAAGTAAAATGAAATCCTTGACAACCTCAGTCCTTTCACCATTTATGACAACGTTGCTTACTGGTCCAGTTGTGTGGACTTTTGTTTTCCTGATGTGGTCCTTGATTTTCAAAAGCTAGTGTCTCAAATCTTCTTCACTTCCAGCAAGTAAGGTGGTGTCGTATACATAACGCAGGTTGTTAATGAGTCATCCTCCAATCCTGATGCCTCATTCTTCTTTGTAGTATCCAGCTTCTCAGATTATTTGCTCAGCATGCAGATTAAAAAGTTATGGTGAAAGGATACAACCCTGACGCATGCTTTTTCTGACTTTAAACCATGCAGTGTCCCCTTGTTCCATTCTCATGACTGCCTCTTGATCCATATACAGATTCCTTAAGAGCACAATTAGGTGTTCTGGAATTCCCATTCTCCACAATGTTAGCTGTAATTTACTATGATCCACACAATTGAATGCTTTTTCAGAGTCATAAAATACTTAGAAATAAATTTAACAAGGGATGTGTTAAAAGATCCATACAAAGAAAATACAAAACACTACTGCAAGAAACCAGAAAAAAAACAAGCAAAAAAAAAAAACCACCACAAACCCACTGCTGTTGAGTCAGTTCCAACACATTGTGACCCTAGAGGTCAGAGTAGAACTGTTCCATAGAGTTTCCAAGGAGTGCTTAGTGGATTCAAACTGCTGACCTTTTGATTAGCAGACATAGCACTTAACCACTATGCAACCAGGGTTTCCAAGAAACCAGAAAATATCTACATAAATGGAAAATTATACCATGCTCATGGACAGGTAGACTCATCATTTGTGAAAATGACAATGCTACCCAAAGTAATTTACAAATACAGTTCAATCCCAATTCAAATACCAATGACATTCTTTAAAGAGGTGGAAAAACTTATGGAAAGTGAATAAACCTTGGAGAAGTAAAGCACTGAAGAAGAATAAGGACACGCCCTGCCTGGCTTCTGTACCTAGTAAAGTTACAGTAGTCAAAACAGCCTGACACTGGTAAAATGACAGATATATTGACCAATGGGAAAGAATCGAGAACCTAGATGTAAATCTAGCTACCGATGGTCTCCTGATCTTCGACAAGGGCCCAAAGTCCATGAAATGAGGGAAAAGACATTCTTTTTAAAAAATAGTGCTGGCAAAACTGGACATCCTTCTCAAAAAAATTAAACAAAACCCAAACTTTGTACTATATAAAAAGTAATACAAAATGGATCCAACACCGGAATATAAAGCCCCAAACTATAATGAGCACAGCAGAAAAACTAGGATCAATTCTAGAAACCATAATACAAGGTCTGACAATTATGCTTGCAGACTCATCCTAGAAAAAGAACTACATACCTCATTGCTGAATCACTACAGTCACCTTCATAGTATTCCTCTTGGGCAGCTATGCACAGATGCCAGCACCTAGTCGACCCTTCAAAGCAATTTTGGAACTCTTTGTCTGGAATGGCCATCAAATCTGTTGTCATATGACCCATGATGTCCTAAATGTCATCAAAATGCTTTCCTTTCAATATTTCCTTTATCTTTGGGTAGAGGAAAAAGTCATTTGAGACCAGATCAAGTGATTAGAGAGGGTGTTCTGATGCAGTTATTTCTTTACTGGCTAAAAAATTCCTCACAGACAACTGTCCAATTAAGTTTGAGGACTTACTACAGTACCACTATGTTCCATGGCCATTCCAGAAAGAGTTCCAAAACTGCTTTGAAGGTGGACTAGGCTCTGGTATTAGTGCATAGCTTCCCAATGGGAGTGCATAATGATATTCAACAATGAGGTATGTAGCACTTAACAATTAAGTTTACAGACTTAATTGTCAAACCTCATATTTGGTGTTAGCAAGATGCAAACCATAACCAACAACACACAAATTCTAGGAGATAAGCTAGGTAATTAGTATCTTCTAAAAATTAAACACTTCAGCTCATCAAAAGGCTTCTCCAAAAAGATAAAAAGAGAACTTACAGATTGGGAAAAATTGGGCGAGCAGGGGAGGGGTACTGCAAATCAGACAAAGGTCTAATCTCTAAAATCTACAGGAAAATCAAACATTTCTACAACAAAAAGACAAATAGTCCAGTTATAAAATGGACAAAGGAAATGAACAGACACTTAACCAAGGAAGACATTCAAGTGGCCGTGAGGAAATGCTGGCAATACATGAAGAAATGCTGGCAGTCATTAGTCAATAAAGAAATGCAAATCAAAACTATAGTGAGATACCATCTCCCACATTACTGACACAGATCAAACAGGAAATATCAAGTGTTGGAGAGGGTACAAGGAGTTTGGAACTCATACTGCTGGTGGGAATACAAAGTGATGCAACCATTTTGGAAAACAATATAGTGCTTTCTTAGGCTAGAAATAGAAATAACACATGATCCAGAAATCCTTCTCTTAGAATATAGCCTAGAGAAATAAAAGTCATCACATGAATAAACATGTGCACACCCATACTCGTTGTAGCATTGTTCATAATAGCAAAAAGATGGAGACAACTAGATGCCCATCAACAGATGAATGAATGAATAAGTAAACTGTGATACATACACAAAATGGAATATTATGCAATAGTGAAGAACAACGATGAATCAGTAAAGCATGTGATAACATGGAGGAAACTGGAGGGCATTATGCTGAATGGAATAAATTAATCCCAAAAGGACAAATACTGTATGAGACCACTACCTTAAAAACTCATGAAAAAATTTACAAACAAAAAGAAACAATCTTTGATAGTTGCAAGTGAGATGAGGTATGGGGATGGAAAAACACTAACAGACAGTTAGGTAAGTGGTAACTTTGTGGGGGGGGTAACACAGTATATAGTCCTAGGAAACCAGCACAACTTGTATAAGGCAAGGTCATGGAAGCTTCATAGATACACCCAAACTCCTAGAGGGACGAAATTGCTGGGCTGAGGGCTGAGTGGACCATGGTCTTTGGCAACTTCTAAATTGGTGTAAGATAGTTTGTAAAGAAAATATTCTTCGTTCTACTTTGGTCAGTAGCACTTGAAGTCTTAAAAGCTTGTGAGCAGCCATCTAGAGTATTCCACTGGTCTCACCCCTTTGGAAGCATGAAACAATACAGAAAACTAAAAATGTAAGGGAAATATCAGCCTAAAGGACTAGAGAACCACATCTACAAAGGCCTCCACCAGACTGGGTCCAGTACAACTAGGTGGTGTCTGGCTATTGCCACTGACTGTTCTGGCAGGGATCACAATAGAGGGTCCCAGACATAGCTGGAGAAAAATATGGAACAAAATTCTAATGCAGAAAGAAAGACCACACTTGCTGGCCTGACAGACACTGCAGGGAGAAACTTTGAGAGTGTAGCCCATGGACACCCTTTCAGCTCAGTAATGAAGTCACTCGTGAGGTTTCCCCTTCAGCCAAAGACTGGACAGGCCCATAAACAAAGTGAGACTAAGGGTACACAGCAGCTCAAGGGCAAGGACTGGAAATAATGAGGGGACAAGAAAGATGTGAGAGTGTTAACGTGTTTTGGGGTTGTTAACCAATGTCTTAGCACTAGTTTTGTTCTGTAAAGCTTCTTCCAAAGTACAATAAAAAAGAAAATAAGTAATAAAAAAGATGACCTCTTTCCCCATGTTGTAGAATATTGTCACCATCTGCTGAGTCAAAGGATAATTGAGAGGTCTGAAGTCTGAGGATTTTGCCAGGCAGAGGAAGGAATGGGTGTTTGAAGACACTGCAACATGAATAGCCTCTTGAAGTGAAAATAATCAGTGTTTTCTTTCTGGTGGCACAGTGATTAAGTGCTATGCCTGCTAACCAAAAGGTTGGCAGTTCAGATCTGCCAAGCACTCCTTGGAAACTACTTGGAGCAGTTCTAGTCTGTCCTATAGTGTCACTATGAGTCAGAATCAACTCAGTGGCAGTTGGTTTGGCTTGGTTCACTGGAATTAGAGCAAAATAGTAGGGGAGGCAATCATGTGAATAGAACAAGGGGACATTGCAAGGTTTAAAGTCAGGAAAAGTGTGTGTCAAGGTTGTATCCTTTCACCATACCTTTTCAATCTGTTTGCCAAGCAAATTAACTGAGAGGCTGGACTATAGAAAGAATGAGGCATCAGGACTGGAGGAAGACTCATTAATAACATGCATTATGCATATGACACTACCTTACTTGCTGAAAGTGAAGGTTGAAGCACTTACTGATGATAGTGAAGGTTTGAAACTCTTACTGATGAAAATCAAAGACCACAGCCTTCAGTACAGATTGCATCTCAACATCAAGAAAACAAAAATCCTCACAACTGGACCAATTAGCAACATCATGATTAATGGAGAAAGGATTGAGGTTGTCAAGAATTTCACCCATGGAAGCAACAGTCAAGAAATCAAAGGACACATTACACTGGGAAAATCTGCTGCAAAGCACTGAAAATCTGCTTTAAAGTACTGAAAAGTAAAGGTGTCACCTTAAAGACTAAGGTGTGCCTGACCCTAGCCATGGTATTTTCACTGTATGCATATGCAAGCTGGACAGTGAATAAGGAAGACAGAAGAAGAATGGATGCCTTTAAATTGTGGTGTTGAAGAAGAATATTGGAAGTCCCATGGACTGCCAAAAGAACAAACAGATCTGTTCTGAAAGAAGTACAGCCACTGTGTTCCTTAGAAGCAAAGTCGGCAAGACTGCATCCTGAATGCTTTGGACATGTTGTGAAGAAAGATCAGTTTCTAGAAAAGGACATCATGCTTGGTAGAGTGAGGGTCAGTGAAAAAGAGGAAGACCCTTGACGAGATGGATTAACACAGTGACTGCAACGATGGGCTTAAGTGTAAAAATGATTGTGGACATGGTGCAAGACCAGGCAGTGTTTCATTCTGTTGGGCATAGTGTTGCTGTGAGTTGGAACTGACTCAGTGGCACCTAATAACAACAGCATGGGATGTAGATTAGGGAAGGGAAGTGAATCTGGGAGGATAAGCTAAAGCTAAACTCAAGAGTCTTGAACCCTATTCTAACACATTTTTTATCCTTATTCATCAGCTGGTCTCAGACTTTTAGATTCACATTGTGGTTGCTAGCTGCCATCAAGCCAGCCCTGGATACAGGGATCCCATGCACAACAGGAGGGAATGCCACCTGACCCTGTACCGTCCGCAAAATAGTATAACATCAGATGGTTGTGTTCCACAGGCTTTTCATTGGCTGATTTTTGGAAGGAGATTGACAGGCCTTTCTTCCTACTCTGAGCCTTTCTTCCTGGTCCGTCTTAGTCTGAAGTGCTGCTGGTACATTTTTGCCATCATAGCAAGAAGTAAGCCTCCAGTGAGTGATCACTCTGCATGAGGTGCACTGGCTGGGAACTGAACAAAGATCTCCTGCGTGAAGGCAAGAATTCTACCACTGATTCACAGACTGCTAAAATTTCACCTTCTAGTATTAGACCAACATAGAATTGCTCACTCTTTATTTTGCAAGGTAAAGTATCTATAATAAAAGCCACTATTTTGCTTAAAAACTCAGAAAACTGTTAAAGTAAGGTTTATTTTTCATTTGACAATAGTAACAAATCCTTTGAATCAATATAAAAATTGTTATGCTTACCATAGGACTTTAACCATCTTTTAATTAATGAAGAATTTCTGGAAGCATTAAACTTCTATTTGTAAAGAGAAACTCGGAGCCTGGTTACTTAACTTCAGCACCTTAGGAAAACAGCCACAAATCACCAGTCAAGTGGAGAGCTTGAGCAATGAAGAATAGTCGTCACAGCATTGCTGAGCCTTACCATATGATAACATGCTTAAAAGGACTTGGCAAATGACAGTACTTCCACTGTCCTGGAGAGAATAATGATTTATGCTTAGTAAATAGGACAAATTCTACATCTGTGTTTTCTTTTTCTCCCGCTGAAGTCATGCTAGGAATGGAACAAAGTTCATACAGTAATTTTAGAGTTACAAAATTTAGAATTTTAAATATCAGTTTCAAAAGATTGGTCTTCAGTATGTATTATTGTTGAGAAGTTTTCTGAATACTTTAGTTACACCTTTTTTTTTTTTTTTAGTATTTATTAATCTTGCCCTCATGGACAGTTATGTATTAGACTGGATATAGACTCGACAGCACTTGGCTATAGTGGGATTTGAATTATCTGAATATTCTCTTACTCTTTTGCAACATTAACTGTTATGCTTGCTTTTATATTTCATTGTTTGTAGTTTCATGCCAAGGAGATCTCAAAAACTGAATGCTAGGCATTTTCTCATATTTCGGAAATAGTAGTAGAATTCTAAATTACATTATCGAGGAAGCTAAAGAACATATAAATCATGCCAAAAATACTTAGGATTGGGAGAACTAGATGCCTTAGGGAATTGGTAATTTGACCCAAAGCCTGTCACCTGTTAAATTTTATCCTGGGTCAGTAATGACTGAAAATCATCAGGACCTGACAGGTGTTCAGGATCGTGTGTAAAATGAAGTGGTGGCCTCAGTACAGTTCCTATCTGACACGTGTATGCATTACTGAAACTAGTGCAACATTAATTGATAACTCTGTGGGCAATCTTGATCGGGGTGCCAAGGACTAATTGTTCTGACCTCTCTTAACCTCTTCTCATGTGCCTTTTAAAATAGGTTCAAGTGTGCTGTGTAGTAGAAAAGTGTGATTGTGGCTGTTCCTTTGACTAGGTTACTCCTAAAATGACTACCTATTTTTTTTCATGGTAGATTCTTTTATAGTATCTGAGGTATTTCTATTCCTGGTGAAATGCTTTATCGACATTGTCAGTCCTCAGACAATATAAAACATTTAGTTGCTTCTATTTATCACCTGCGGAAATATATAAACCGATTTCCTTAATTTCTCCTTGGAATTTAATTGAGAAGTATTAGTATCTTCTTAAATGTATAATAACTTGTATTACTCACAGTTAAATATTACTGGAGTAATTATTTTTCAATACAGATAAATTTTGACCTACATATAGTATCACTTTATATACCAGAGAGTGAAATGTTAAAGAAGTCCACTCACTTCTCAAGTTGGTAGCAGATGGAAGGGAGGGGAAAAAGGTTTGATGCTCACTGGTATTGTATTGTGGGGAAAACATATCTTTTTTTCCTCATTAACAAGTCGTGATAATGTGTAGTTCTGTATATATGAATTTGGTCCCAACCCTATCAGCAATAAGATGTTATCTGGGTGGCACAGAAAAACAACAGGACTTTAATTTTAATAATTCTGTTAGTTGCAAACAGCCTCTCCTGTTTAAAAAAAAACAACAAAAAACCAAAGCCAAATTGCTATCAAATTGATTCTGACTCACAGCAATCATCACAAGACAGAGTAGAACTGCCCCATAGGGTTTTCAAGGTATAGTTGGAGAATTAAACTGTCAACCTTTTGGTTAGTAACAGAGCTCTTAGTCACTATGCCACAAGGGCTCTGAACAGCCTCTACTCTCTAGTGAAAACATGATTGTGCTGTTTATGAATTGATTTAGTTATTCCTTGGTTAAACACTGGTGGCATAGTGGTTAAGTGCTACTGCTGCTAACTTGAAAAGTTGGTTTGAATCCACCAAGTACTCCTTGGAAACTCTGTGGGGCAGTTCTGATGTGTCCAATGGGGTCACTATGTGTCAGCACTGATTTCACGGCAGTGGATTGGTTGGTTGGTTTTGGTTAGTGGTTAATAGATACTGTTAGTTAATGAGTAAATTATTCTCTTCTCTACAACTCTTTCCAGAAAGCTAAGGAGAGGATGAAAGGAAAACATCTTATAAATATCTATTTACAGACAAAAATGATTGATGTTTAAATTGGTTTTCCAATAAAGGTAGTGAAAATAACTATACATCCATAGTCTTGCCTTATAGTTAACAACAAAACTTTGCAGAATAGCAAGCCAAAATTATAGAGAGGCCAGTTTATCTATTTGTAGAACAAATTTATGGATTCATTAGCAATATTCATCAGCCTCTGATGGCATAGTGGTTAAGGGCTGGCACGCTAACCAAAGATCAGCAGTTTGAATCCACCAGGTGCTCCTTGGAAACTCTGTGGGGCAGTTCTGCTCTGTTCCACAGGGTCGCTGTCAGTTGGAATTGACATGATGGCAATGGGTTTTTAATTCAGCTATAAACTAATCAGATTATAGACTCAACAATAATAGACTAAGCTTATTGTAAATGGATTACTCAGTTTTGCATTGTTTTTATACTATTATTGTAGCTGTTCCCAATACATGCTTTGTAATTTTGCTTTCTTGTCTTTGCTATGCTCTCCCATCTCCCTGGAATCTGCTCCCTTTCTTTCTTTGCTCTTCCTTACCCTCCCATCTATACCTCTTTGCTGGCCAAGTGGACTTTCTAACTCATCTTTTTAGGTATAGCAAATAAATAAATAAATAAAAACCCAGAGCCGCTGAATCAACTCCAACTCACAGCGACCCTATAGGACAGAGTAGAACCACCCTGTAGAGTTTCCAAGGAGCACCTGGCAGATTTGAATTGTCAACCTTTTGGTTAGCAGCCGTAGCCCTAACCACTATGCCATCAGAGTTTCCTTTATTTATAGAGTCTCTATAAGCTCTTTCCTAGTCTTCTAACTATTGCTCTCCAGTCTAAAACCAAGAAAAGCAAACCCCTTTCCATTGAGTTGATTCAGAATTATAGTTACCCTATACCATCCAGTTTAGGCAGTAATGATATTTCTTTCCACATACTTAGCAGTTGTGTTGATACGTGTGTGTGTGCATGTGTGTGTATGTATATGTGTGTTTGTGTATGTCAGTGAGCTCATTTTTTTATTTAAAGGGATACACTACAAGAGATCTATTGAAAACTTTTTCTTTGATACAGTGTAAGATTCCTTCAATGAATTTTAATGGTTTAATTGATGAGATTTTAAAAGCATTAATGTTAGAATATTAAGAATGGAGTTTCTCACTGTTAAAATAACAATTTTTTTTAAGTAAAAAGGTTAATTTATTCTTTGTGTAGTCAGAGGTTTGACCTCTCATTAAAATAAAATTACTGAGTCAAAACAAAGCCACATGTCTTGAGTTTAACATACAGTGTGTTTAACACACAGAAGACAGAACTGTAGATGACTAAATGACTACAGCTTCATTGTTCTCATTTTTGTTGTGTTCAGATAAATACTTTGTGTCATGCTTAAGATGGACTCTGAGAGATCTTGAGAAATATCTGCAGAAACACGATTAAGTGTTTTAGCTTCAAATGAACCTAGTCTTTTAATATTGACTTACGTTGCAGTTTTCATGATTGTTAATTTTTATGTGTATGTTAAAAACATAGCTAATAGACTTTTTCTTTGTGTGGAAGTTCTACAAGTTTTATAATTTACCCCAGGGAAAAGTGGAAAGCTAGCAATATACAGAGCCAAAGTTACTAACTGTTAATTATGGGAAAGATTTGTTACTTGTGGTGGAGTTGATTCTTACTCATGGCAACACATTGCACTCCATAGTTTTCAAGGTTATGACCTTTTAGAAGAGATTGCCTGGCCTTACTTCCAAGGCACCTCCAAGTGGATTGGAACTGCCAACCTTTTGGCTAGTAGTCCAGCACTTAACCATTTGGGCCAGCCAGGGCAAGTTGAAAAAATATATATTCAGGAATAGAAGAATAAGTCTGTTTCAATCCATCACCTAGAGTTAATATTATAAACTTGCAGTAAGTCATATTTCATCTATTCCTCCACTCATGGCCCAGCCCCAGATTATATTTTTAAAGTTAGGTTTATCAAGGTCTTATTAAATACAATATAAGGTACTCTTTTGAAGTGTAAAGTTTGAAAAGGTGTGACACATATATACAGTTGTACATGTGTTTGAGATACAGAAAATTTCCATCATCCCAAAATTTTCTTTCATTCCACTTTGTAGTCAGTCCCTTTCTCCACTCCCACCCTCTAGCAACCACTGATCCTTTTCTGTCCCTATAGCTTTGCCTTTTTTCGAGAATGTCATGTAAGTGGACTGAAATAGTATGCAGCTTTTTGTTTCTGGCTTCCTCTACTTAACGTGAAGCTTTTGCATTTCATCCATGTTCATATAATCAATTACATTTTATTGCTTAGTTGTATTCCATTTTGTGGAAGTACCACAGTTTGCATATCTGTTCGATATATGGTGTTTAGGTTATTTCCTGTTTATGACTCTTATGAGTTAAACAGTTCTGAACATGCATGTACCGGGGTGTGTGGGTGTGTGTTTGTGTGTTACTATTGGGCAACTCCCTAGGAGTGGAATTGCTAGGTCATCTGATAAGAGTGTGTTTACTTTTGTGAAAACTGACTGAACTATTTTCGAAGTATGTACTGTGCCTTTTCAGTGCAAAATTAGGCAATTAGCCACAGTTTTGTTTTTAAAATTCTATTACCCTTGATCTAAAGTGTTTGGTTGTTTTTATTACTCAAAACAGTAAGATTCACTAAAGCAACTATCAAGACATCTTGCTGCTTACTGCTGGCAAGATCCTGGCTAGAGTCCCCTTGGACATACTTCAGTGTAGCTTGCCAACTATGTGCTCCCAAAATCACAATGTGGCTATGGGCCATGGTGCAGTACAGCTGACTTGGTCTTTGCAGCATGTTGGGATCTGGGAAAGTCAGAGCTTAAATCAGATTGTGTCTTGTAAGACTGCAGATCCTAGAAGGCTCATTTTTCTGGTTGAATGAAACTGCCACTGAAAAAGGAGACTAATATGTAGAGTTAAAAGAAAATATTTTTCAATTTAAAAAATTATTAATGCTACTAAGTATTTTGGAAAGAAAATGTAAACAATGGCATCCTCACACATTATCTGCAGAACTGTGAAAAAAATTGAGAGTTATAGATTCTTGATAGTAATTTTTTTAGTCATTAGAGTTTTGAAACATCTTGGATTTAAGACTATGACATAATTTAAATTTTATTAGAAAATAAGAACTGTTTTATTTTTGTTCTTGATATGGTATGATGTAGAATAGATCCAGACATATTGTTATTACCAACAATTCACTTTCAACTCCCATTTACTGAGTGCCTACAAATAATGAGGCACTATGCTAGATCCTTATCTAATATACTCTTCAAACATAACAGATTAATTTAAAGCTGTTGGAAGAGTTTCTTTGAAGACCAAGTACACAGTCCACTTTAGCAAGGAATAAGCATTACCTTAAATTTTGCTGTAGGTGTGCAGAAGTTTCAATAACCAAATTTTGGTATCTTTAAAAAGAAAATTTTTGTGCATTATAACTGTCTTTCAAATTTACAGTACAAATAAACCATCAACCAAGAATGCTGGTGATCTCATTTTCAGAGAAAGTAAAATAGCTGCTTGATGATGATGCTACTGATGATTCTTTGAACTGTGAGAAAGTTCCAGAGAGACCTGAAATAATAACACCTAGGGATCAAACATTCTTGAAGTCTACCCACAGTGTATTCAGACTTGATTTCTTTTGGCCTTCTAAGACTTCAGTCTGATTCTTTGCCACAGCTCCCCAGAATGCAAGATGGACACAGTCCCACAGTGTTATTTATTTGCAACAAATGCCACAGTCATTCAGAACCTGCCTAGGATTCCCAAGAATCCAGGCACAGCCTGTAACTACAGTTTATAATCATAGGGGCATTAATGGTAGACTAGAAATCCAATTCCTCCTGAAGCCAGGGTCAGAAACCTATGAAGAAATGGGATGCAAAGCTTGGAAGGCGATGGAGTTTTGCATGGACTTTGAATTTTGAAAGTATCGTGACCTTTCAGAGAGGAAAGGAAGAGAAAACTTAGGTCCTAAATACAGTGGTCTATGACATGTGAAGAATAAATTCCCAAATCAGGCTGGAAAGAGTACTTGCAGCTAGCAATATGAAAGTTAAAAATAGTTTTAAAGGACTAAGAATGCCATAGTGGAGCCATGTTGGCTTTGCAAAACACTAGGCATAGCTGATACCCACATTGCTCTTGAGCCAGAAGTCAAACTCCAGAAACTGATGACTGTCTTCCTTAGGGACCTGTATCTAGTCACCAACTGGACCTGAAAAGATGTAGCTTTATTTTCTTTCTTTACTGTCTTGCTTTTAAACCTCTATTCAACTCTAATGATGGAAAATACTTGAGTTCTCCAGTCAGTTATCTATTTTTCCAGTTAAAATTTTAGTTTTATTTAGGCTATTACTCTCTTGTAGCATTTCTCACTTCAAAAAAGTTTCCTTCCCATAAAGACAGAGCATGATACTGGGGAAACGAGCACAATTTGTATGGTGCAAAGTCATGGAAGGTTCATAGACACATCCAGACTCCCTGAGGAAACAAATTGTTGGGCTGAGGGCTGTGGAGACCATGGTCTCAGGGAACGTCTAGCCCAACTGACACATCATCGTTTATAAAGAAAGTGTTCTACATTTTACTTTGGTGAGTAGCATCTGGGGATCTTAAAAGCCTGTGAGTGGCTATCTAAGATATTCCACTGGTCTTATGCCTTTGGGAACAAGGAAGAATAAAGGTAACTAAAGACTCAAGGGAAAGATTAGTCTAAAGAACTAGTGACCAGACTGAGTCTAGAACAACTACATGATGCGCAGCTACTGCCACTGACTGCTTGGACAGGGACCACAACAGAGGGGTCTGGGCAGAGCCGGAGAAAAATGTAAAACAAAATTCTCAGAAAGACCAGATTTGCTAGCCTGATGGAGACTGGAGAAGCCCTGAGAGTATACCCTTGGATACCCTTTTAGCTCAATAATGAAATTACTCCTGAGGTTTAACCTTCAGCCAAAGATTGGACAGGTTCATAAAACAAAATGAGACTAAGGGGACGTGCTAGCCCACAGGGAACCCAGGGTTGAGAAAGGGGAGTGCTGACATGTTGTAGAGTTGTTCACCAATGTCATATAACAATATGTGTACTAACTGTTAATGAGAAACTGGTTTGTTCTGTAAACCTTCGTCTAAAGTACAATTTTTTAGAAAAGTTCCTTTCCTCTCTGCTTTTCTAAATTAATCTGCAGCAGAAAGGCTTACCTAGCTTCATAGTACTGCAGAAGGGTTATCTAGTCCATATAGGTTTCCCGTTGCAAGTACTTGTTTTGCTTACTCTCAGGACATTTTCATGTACCTGCTTTAATTTAGCTAGGCTTCCTGGTGACTGAGTGTTATGTATGGGTAGCCACTTACGTATTGCTTGTTTGACCCAATTTAGAGGCATTGTGCTGGCACCTTCTGTTAATGACCACATCACTGCTTCCAGTTCTGAGATCACTATACTCTTGTCATCATCTGAACTCAGCAGCCAATCCCACAGCTCATTCAATAAGCTGTACTCTCTTGGTGACTTGGTAACTATTGGATGCTTTCTCAGAAATTGTCTGGAGACTTCAGGACCCAGTGTCTAGACCCCTCTTCAGCCACTGCTTTTCAACCACTGTGGCACCATATGAGCTCTAAGATCACGTCAAACAAAGGAATTCTATTAGAGCTTTCTGATTCCCTTGCTTCACAAGAATCAAGGCAACAGCCTCAGTATTTTTTTATTTGCTCTCATTTATTGGGGTTTTTCTACACATATTCAGTCAGTCAAATTTTGACCCCCAAAAGGGAGTAAGGATACTTGATGTGATCACAAACTATCTCACTACCTTTCTCTCTCCGTTTACAACCCAGGAAAAGAAATTAATTTATATCATATCCCAATTTCCTAGGTAGTATTTTTTCTCCTTTTCTAAGGTCAGCAAAGCTTAGCTTCATGACTGAGTCTTAATAGCCAAAAGTCTCTGAGAGGAAAAAAGGAAAATGGAAAAGAATTACTAAGAAGGAAAATAAATTCAGTGGTAAATAATTTTTTCTCAAATAATTTCATCTGGGCTTCTTTGTGGATACCTTTCTTTCCCTGATTCTCTATGTCTTGCTTATACTTGTACTATCTTCTACATGCTCCTCATGTGTTCTTTTACCCCTGTTGCTACTAGCACTATGTAAGAGTCAAGTTCTGGAGTCATACTAGCTAAATTTAAGACCTGGTTCTGCTGCTCACTAGATGTGTGAACTTAATTCAGCCCCTTAGCTCTCTGTACTTCAAGTTCTTCACCTGTGAAACACAGATAATAGTAACCCTACTTCTGCAGATGAGATATCCTTATAAAGTACTTAGAACAGTGCCTGAAATATATAGCAAGTGTTCAGTTGATATTAACTATTAATATTCACTACTTCTCTGAAAGAGTAGTAAAACATTTTCTGATTAATTATTCTCATTCTTCTAGTTGCTTCATTTATGGTATTACATAGAATTCAGAGAGTCTAAGAATTGGATGGGGCAAATTACATCTTTATTATTACTTATGTTTAATTGAAATTTGGCATTTCTTTCTGTTATGAATGTAAACTTAAAACCAAGGAAGGATTCATAACATCTGTAATCGTATCACTGATAGAAATCACAAATATTTTATATCAAATTACAGTTATAGATATCTCAAAGTACCATTTATGGTTATCACTAGTTTTAAACTGTAGTAATTATTCAGCTTATTACGAGATGTTGTTATTTACTTTATTAGTAAGTTTTTGTGTTACCAAATTTTATTATATCACACATATTTTGATAATTCCAGTTAAATATAATTGGTTTCCTTTGTATACCAATGCATTTAAAAACATTTTTCAGAGTGGGAGTATATAGGCTTTATCAGACTTTGAAGGGGACCGTGGTGAAAAGAAGGAGTGGGAGATATGTATGATTTTTTTTCTCTCTAAAGTCATGGGAGAAAGGAATCTTGGCCTCAGTATAGGTGAGGGATCTTGTTCTGGAAGAACTTACTTGTTTTGGGCTCGGTGTCCCACACCTACAGTGAACCTAAAATCCGTGCAATTGAGTCAATTCTGACACTTAATGATCACTTAAGACAGAGTAGAACTGCCCCATAGGGTTTCCACAGGACACCTGGTGTGTTTGAACCGCCAGCCTTTTGGTGAGCAGCCATAGCTCTTAACCATTACGGTACCAGGGTTTCCCCTACAAGGAAGGGGGAATTGAAATACATTAAATGCAAAGAAAGGATTTAAGTGTAGACTCTTACATTTTTGGTGACATAAATGAGTGAATATATGTAATGTAACTGATCATTTCTGGCTGGGAAGAAATCAGTCATCTTACTGCTTTCATATTCATTTGTATTGATTGTGATTATGAGTCAGCACAGGTTATGACAGCAACAGGCTTGGTTTGCTTTGGTCCTGGTTAAGTATCTAGTGCATTCCTGATTGGCCCCTTGGAATCCTATCTTGTTAAATTCTATGAATGTGGCTTTTGGGATCTAAGGATCCATGTGGATGTCTAAATAAGTGACTATAAGACATCATTCCACACTTCAGAGCTGCAGGGAAAAGACAGTATGTAAATAGTAGGATTTCCCGGATGGTGCAGGAGGTTAACATATATGGCTGCTAACTAAAAGCCTGAAGATTGAAGTCAACCCAGAGGACTCTTGGAAGAAAGACCTGACAATCTACTTCCAAAAACTATCCACTGGAAAGACCCTGGAGATCAGGTCTGCCCTGACAGACATGAGGTAAACTCTGAGTCAGAGTTGACTAGACAGCAACTTTTTAAAAAAATTATAAATGGTCACACTGGACAGTCATCTGAAGAAAAAGAAACTAGATTCCTATCTTACTCTTACTTCAAAATAGAATCAAGAGGAATAAAAATTTTACACATAAATAAGAGAACTATGAAAGTACTAGAAAAAAGCAAATGATCTGTGTTTAAATGTAAACTCTCAGTGGAAAAGACCTAAGTATGGCACAAAAACTGGAAGCCATTAGAGAGAGAGAAAAAAACAAAAACATGGTATCATACAAGTGTTTTTATGCTACAAACAAAATGAAAATCTAGGAAGAAATAATTACAGCTCTTAGAACACAAAGAGCTAATTTCTTAAATACATCACTAAAAATACACCAACACCTTAGTAAAAAAATGGGCGGAGGATGAAACTAAATAATTAATAGGAAAGGAAATACAGGTGATTCTTAAGCATGAAAAGATGATTAAGCTCACTTGTAATAGGAGAAACGCAATTAAAATCACGATCACTTATCATTTTCACCTACCAGACAGGAAAAATGAAAGGTGAGGGTACAGAATAATAATAGACAAACTCACACATCTTGAAGTTCACCTTTCAGCCGACGATTAAACAGGCCCATGTAACAAGATGAAACTAAAGGGGACCACAGCCTAGGGGTGAGGACTAGAAGACAGGAGGGCATAGGAAAGGTGATAATAGGGAACCCAAAGTCAAAAAGACTGAGTGTTGATAGGTCATGGGGTTGTTAACCAATGTCATAAAACAGTATGTATACTGACTATTCAAGGAGAAACTTTTTTTCTGTAAACCTTCATCTGAAGTACATTAAAAAAAGAAAGAAATAGAAAAAAAGATAGTTGTACCTTTGACTCTGCACAGGAAATTCACCCCCAAACCCCACCCCACACAGTGGGGCTCCCTTCCTCCAGGTTACAGGGATATGGTCAAGTAAACTGCAGCAGTCATCTGGTAACCATAAAGGGAGACAACCTGGGGGCAAAGCAAACACAATAAAGATGTCAGAATGAAGAGGTAGAAAGAAACTAAGTCTTCAGAGAGATGCAATGACTAATTATACTGTACCTGAAGCTGTCTGTCTCTGGACTTACATGGGATAATTGTTTCTATTGTTTAAGATGTGTTTGAATCAGAGCTTCTGACATTTACAACTGAAAGATTCCTAAATAAATACATGTGGCTTGGCATACATTTATATCATGTATATACTTTGATTTCAACTCATAGCAATCAATAGGGTGGAGTAGAACTGCCTCATAGGGTTTTCTAGGCTGAAATCTTCAAGGAAAGCAGATTACCAGGTCTTATCTCCCATGGAGCAACTGGAAGTTTCAAACAGCTGACCATCGTGCTACCAGAGTTCCTTGCATGTTTATAAATACATATGTGTATTTAAATTTGAATATGCTGTTGCTGAATCTGTTGCAGTTGATGTAACCATTTATTGTTGGGCTGTAGTTTTTGCAGCTATGGTAACTCAGTGGTTAAGAGCTTGGCTGCTAACCAAAATCTACCAGCTGTTCCTTGGAAACCCTGTGGAGCATAGGGTTGTTATTAGTTGGAATTAACAACCATAGGGTTGTTATTAGTTGGAATTAACTTAATGCTAATGGGGTTTGGGTTTTTTTTTTTAATATGTTATTTTCAGTTTTTAAAAAATAGTAACATTGTGATCTTATATAAATGTTTGCTTCTCTGGATAAAAGTTTAAAAGTAAAATTACTATATAAAAACCTTTAAGGATCTTGTTACATATTGGAAGGCCACTGGTCAGGACTTTACTACTGGCAGTATACACAACTTTCATTTCTAATCACCCTCACTGAAAGTGCTAGCTATTAACACAAAAATTTAGTGTATTTGTATGTAAAAGGATAATATGTTTAAATTACATCTGTAGTTTTAGTGAGATTGAACACTGTAATTTATTAAAAGGTTATTTTTTCCAGGGATTATTTATCAAATCAGAATTAGGAGAAAGAAAAAAGATGGCAAGTATTTAACTTTGAAGTTCAAGAACCTACAGTCCAGGTATAAAATACAGAGTTACTACATAGATTCAGCCAGAACCTATTCCTGTATCTTCTTACATAAATTGGTGATGGAAAAGAATTAGACAGGAAGAAAGACTCTTCAGACATTGGTCTTTTTTTGATGCCTTACTTCATAGGCTGAGCTGAATGTAAGGAAACAGAGACATATTGCAACGCATCTTTAAGTTTGGAGGTTTCATTACAGAGCAATATCATGTATTACTTTCTGGGTTAGGTTCAAGGAGATGATAAGCATCATTAGCTCAGTTCCCCATAACATTACGGTATTGCAGAAATAATGATATAGCATGAAAGATGGTGATACGGCTTGAGGTAAAATCTGAATGAAGTCAGTTTTGCAATGGTTAAAAAGTTATACACACCTGAGTTTTTCACATCTGAATTAATGACTATGCAAAATGGTACCACATTTGTATTTATATTTCTCCCATTGTGTCTGTATCTGTCTTAGTCACCAGTTGTAGCCACAAGCCTCTCTGAGTCTCAATTTACTCATTTTAAAAATGGAGATGATACCCATCTGATATGCTTTTCTCCCATGAGTACACATTCATGCCTCTGGTCTAAGAACTTATAGGTGGTTTATTCCTTGCCAAGGTGAACAGCATACATGAGGACCAAGCATACTAACCAGGTAATGTCCTAGATAAGGCCTTGTCAGCAGATACATGGCCAAATTCCAGCCATTGGCACAAATCCTGTCCGGAGATGACGCTGTTTCCTTTGTCCAGTACCAGAAATCTTTGGTCAAATATCTGGTAAGCTGGGTGGGGCTCACCATCTGTAGTCTATTGATCTCTATCAGCAAAGGAGGGAGCTTTGCCTATAGTGCAGTTGCAGGGCTATTTCTCCCATGAGCAGCCCACTTGGAGCAATTTGTTTCAGCCATGGGGATGCACACTGGCCTAAGAGTAGATGCAAACCTAACTGGGTGACTCCTATGCAGCTTCCTTGGAATTCTGTCTGATTCTGGAGCTGTGAGCAACTTATGTTCACTATAAGACACAGATTTTGGTAGATTCTAGACTATGGAACGATTTTACCAGCGGTCAAGGCATATCTACTAATATGGAGAACGATGGTCATTGGTGGAAACCCTGGTGGTGCAGTGGTTAAGTGCTACATCTGCTACCCAGAAGGTTGACAGTTCAAATCTGCCAGACACTCCTTGGATGGGGCAGTTCTACTCTGCCTATAGGGTTGCTATGAGTTGGAATCAACTTGAAGGCAGTGGGTCTGGCTTTTTGGCTTATGGTCATCTGCTTTTCTTTGCTATATCTCCTGGTACTTAACTGATGGTTAAGACTGCCCTGGTTCAGAACCCAAGATGGCCTGAGGCTCCTTCACCTAGGGTCCAGGCAGCAAAATCATTCATTCATTACCTGTATTGCCTGAGAAATATGCAGATTTTTATGAAGATATTCTTAGAGATTAAAGTCAAGGGACAGCTTCAATAACTGCTCAGTTGTTTTCCATTTAACAATTTGGATTTTCTCTAACAGTCACTTCAGTGTACTGAGTAAATGAGAGTTTTATGCTTGATTTTCACTTTAGGGATACTATCTCAATACTATCTCAGTATTATCAGGATCTGATGTCATGATGCAGGCAAACTTCCTTGTATTGACATGTTTTGTTTTTGGTTGGTTGAGAAATAATGCCAAAAGTCTGAGTTCTATGGGAATAGAGCCAAGAGACGTTTGGCTTCTTAGAATTAGTGTCCGTGGGAGCGGATCTGGGAAAGTGTTGTAGAGGATCCATGGCCAAAACCGCATAATCAGATTTTGTTCTGAATAAGGTCCTTCATAAGATATTTAAAAAAAAAATCCAACATTACAACACTTGTAGGAAAAAAGTTTTCTTGATAGAATAACCTTGGAAAGCAAATCAAATAGTAGTTAGTAGATTAATCTTAGGAAAGCAAATCAAATTGTAGTTAGTAGATTAATCTTTTTCACATTTTTGGTTTAAAGCTACCTTTATGATTAATTGGCTCAAGTAATTATTTGTCTTCCCCAGAAGAGCTTTAACAGAACTCCTTGGGATCAGAATCTGGGAACATGTTCTAGAATTCTATAAGTAAATTCTAATAAATACTGCTCTTCAGTGGCAATAAATGCTAAGGGGTACAGGAGACAGGGACTGCACTAGGTGACATTATTAGAAGGGATGACACTAAAATGACTATAATAATTTGTGCAGTTTCTCAGCAGAAATTATTTTTTGTAAAAATATCCCTGTAGTTAGTTATAACAACATAATATGTAAGTCCAGTTAACACGTACTGATACACCTAAAGTTAAAACTTTATGTTAATTTACTTTTTGAACCTTCAAATGTGCTCCAATCAGAGCTGTCGTTATTACCCAATTACAGTGATTCTTTGAATCATGTGGTTTTCTTTGCATTCTCCGTAAGCACGCAGTACTGTTTTTGTTGCTGCCAGTGTTTGTATAATCACTGATTTTGCCAAATATTCTTTTATTTTACCTACAATATTCTGGTCCTTAGTGTTTGTGAACCTGTATCAGTAACCTTTTTGAGAATGAAGTAGTAGTTAAAGGAAAAGGAGGAAAATTAAAATAGACATCTGCTCTGCTACTGGTAATTCGGTGTAGAAAGATTTTACGAAAACAATTTTATTGGTATTCATATAATCTAGGAAATATTACATTTTAGCAACTTACAACTATATATTTATCACATATTACCCTATGGACTAAAATGGATAAAATAGTACATGTATATAAAGTATTGATTATATAACTCTTTGATGACTAGAGAAACTGACAGTTTAAAACATGAAGTGGGAGAAATGCTATATTTCTTGATACATGTTTAGAAATGTAACTTAAAAAATTCAGTTTTTTTATTTTAGTCTTTTTAGAATATCTTTAAAAACGTCACTGTCTTGCAAATATATATCTGACTTTAATGAAATATTCAGGGTTTAAGTTTAAATTATGGCTTAAAAATGACATTAAAAAGTGAACTTATGAAAGGCACTGATTTCTGTTAAAAGTTTGCAGCTTTGAAGGCTAGGAAAGAAAAGCTCAGGCTTAGTCAAAATGTTCACTGAACAGTGAAGTGCTTGTTTATTTGCCCTCCTTTAAAAATTATTCCATTTATAAATGTTTCCATATGCGTTTTTCTACAACTTCTACATTATTTTCCCCTACATTATTTGGGTCATTATTGATTATATAAACCTACCCTATTAATATATCTCATGTAATGGTAAGGTTTAACATAAAAAGAACGTAATTTTGAAGTGGTTCGTAAATGTTTTCACTTCAAATTATATTGTTGTTATCAAACTTTCACTGTAATGACATGAAACTATGCAAATACATTTAGGCTGTGCATATGATATTGAAATTTAAAGGAATAATTTTAATTTTGTTAGTTATTTATGTCTCTGCTATTGCTATTACATTCAGTAATACATGGGAATTACAATTTAGGAGTAACGTTAGTACAAAAGTCGTTACAAAGGATTCTGAGTGTCTGGTATGGGAGTTGGTCAATGAGGTCCTTAGGTGGGCAGGTGCCACCATGAGTCTGCACTGGGTGAAACCAACCCTAGTGACACCACTGTTGCTTTGCCTGTGTGGAACTAATAAAAGGAACTGTTTATTTAAAATGAACTTTTAAAAAATAATAAAGTATATATGTGTATAATGAAGTAATCACCTTTATTATGAAGCAGAAATGGTAGCATTATACTATTGAACACATTTCTTACAATAAACCAAACCTAAAATCAATATGAACATAGCCTAATCATTTAGATGTTTGTTATCTTTTCAGTTCCTCAGGGTCCCCTTTTGTAAACTGAGGGCACTAATATCTTGAAGACTGAGTGTGAGACGAAAGCGCTTGGCACAAATCTTGTGCTCAGTAAATGCTAGCATCTCAGACCCTCCTAACTCTGACACCTAGACAAACTCTGATAATTTTCTGTTCTTTTATTTTTGATGTATAAAAAGTATGTGAGTTCATCAATTGAAGTGTTTTTTTATTTAGTTGTCTAGTGTAATCTACCACAGACTCTCCAGTTGGCAATTGGTAATCTTTAAGTAATATAGACTGCTTTGTCAAAATAAAGGTTTTAGCTACTTTATGGGATCCAGGCTGGTTTGCTATTTATTTTCCATTTTCAAAACTCAAATTCTCAATGACTAAAACCGATTAATTTGAAATTAGGCTTTTATAAATATACTTTATTACTTCCTACATAATACTTTTTAACATAAGAAGAAAAAGGCAATATGCTTAGCAAACCCACTGCCGTTGAGTCAGTTCCAACTCTAAGCTAGAGTCTGCAGAGGAGCCCTAGGAAAGTCCTAAGCTCCCTCAAGTTACATTTTATGTTATCCCATTTTGTTTTCAGATGAAAGTATTCCTGGTTTTCAAAAAATTTCAAAAGGGACACTGATTCCTTAAAATTTTCGGATCCTGGTTTAAAGAACAACAGTGAAATAAATTCATTTTCATTTTAGAGTGGAATATTGAAGCCTTAGTGTCAACATCAATTTATTTCTTACTTATTTTAAGCAAACAAAGTTCCATACAAATGTGCAAAAACAGCTTTAGTATGAAAAGGAACTGCACAGTTTGGAAGTTATATTTTTGTTTCTTTAAGACAGGCTTGTGAGAATTATTGCAAAACATTCAGAGGATTAAAAATGAAACACTGCATTGAACTTTACATGATGGTTTCTGAAAATTCCAGGGATTAGTATTATGTGTCAAAGTGCATATTCTTGGGGTGCTGAAAATGAATGTGATGTGCCCTTAGCCATACTGACAGAGTATCCTTGACATTTCTAGGACCTAGCAAAATAGAAGAGGAACTACCTACTTCCTGTCCCTATAAAGATTGGTCCTAATGCTTCTTTTCATGGTCATATGGTTTCAAGAGAAGATTGCCACATGGTAAGACTGGGCCTGTGATCAAGAGGCCCCATAATATGGTGAGTATAAAGACTGAGGGGTCCTGTGACTGAGTCCTTGAAAACTGAGGGTGCCTTTTTCACAGACTTCATCACACAGGACAGGGTTCCCAGACCACACAGGTCAAGGTCACAGTTATTGGTGCTCCAGAACAGACTGTACGTTGATAGGCCTGCAAGCCCAGTCTTCTGCGTCATGTGTATTCACGGCCCTGGAGGAAAGAGGCACTGTTGTGTACTACTGAGAGGGGCTTCACCTCATCTCCACAGTTAGCTCCTTCTTCCACAAGGGCCACCTCTTACAGCCCCAGCTTTGTAAGAGTGAAATATGTCAGTTTAAAAATTTTTTAAGTGCTTATTTTTTTTGTATGAGTGGAAACTGCTATCATATTATCAATGGTTAAACATGGCATGTATATTAAGTATAAATTACTTATGTAGGACTCATGATATACATGGAATTTTGATACCTGCTCCCATGAAATTTAGTCACAGCTTTATAGCTAAGTTACTAAACTGACAGGAGGTGAAGAGGAGGAACTACTTCAAAATTAATTGTGGAGAGTAGGGGAAAGGAGACTGTTGGGAGGATGAGACATGAATGGAGCAGAGAGGGATAGTGTGCTGTCACTGGGCAGGGAGAGCAGTGGAAGCTGCATATAGGTGGGCATGTAAATTTATGTGGGAATGTATGTTTTCACTCAGTTGTAATAAAAAAAATAGTCTTCATCAAAGCAAACCCCCCCCCAAATTATTCATTTACAGTGTTGCACTTAGGGATTTCTGGGTCTTTTGTACTATCTGGAAATGCGAGTTGAAAACTGGCACTATCAACGTTTAGATAAATGTGCCAATATCATGAAGAGCTAGGAAAACTTTGCTGCTGTCCTGTGTCCCTGTGGCTTCAGTAGAACTTGTAACTCTAGGACCATAGGCTCTTGCCAGCTGCAATGCATTTGGAAACTGAACCTAAGAAAACATATAAATAGTTTTCAGGTCAAGATAAAGAGAAATGAAACAGATATAACTAACCAGCCTTTGCTTTTATACGTGTAAAGCAACTTGACCAGGACCAAACTGAACAGGAATTTCACTCATGAGAACTAGTGTAGCCAACCTACAATTACTAAATTAGACTTTTGTAATAAGTGAAGATGAGAAATACAGAATGAGTTACTATAAAACTATTGTGCCTTTCAAAAAAGGTGAAAACACTTTAATAAAATTTATATTAAGTTTCTACACATTAGATGTAAGAAAATTTCAATGAGTTGTAAGTACATTAATTTGATTAACAAATCTTAATTTACAAAATATAACTAAATATATGAAGAAATATATTCATTATTGAATTATAAAATAAAATTAACCATTCTTGTTGAAATATCAGTTTATTATACTACATTTAAGATAGTGGAGTTAAATCATTTTGGTATGCTTAATAAAATTTATACGTATTAAAATTGTGGAACATTGAGATTTGAATACAATAACAGTAAATCACTGAAATTTCACACCCATGTTATACAGCCATCATGAATCCATAAGTCAATGATAATAAAGGTAAAAAAGATACAAAATGATTGTAATAGAAACCACCTAGTCATTAACATATGGAGTTTTGAGACCACTATTGAATCTGACGTTCTGCTCTGAATAAAAGCAGTTGCTAATCTGTGATACATGGCACATCTTTGTGCCTTAATACTTGATTTGAAATGTCCTTAGTGTAAAAATATACCAAAGTAAATAAAAAAGAGACACTTATTTACAAAACAATATTGTATACATATTATATAAATGCAGTTGCTTCAAAGTCTTTTATACAATATTGATAGAATCAGTCATTTTCATTATTTTGTCAAAAACTGCAGTGTTGCAAAAGTAGGCTGTAATTTTGAAATTCTGATAAAAATGAAAACTTTTTTGTCAGCCTTTTAGCATAATGCAGTTTCTTCAAGTATGCTACAGAATTGAACGTTGGCTTCTAGAAAAGTGATTCTTCATTCATTAAAGAATATCCATTCCCTATTTGGAGGTGGATGAAAGTGCACCTGAAGAAAGGTGAAACTTATTATTTTACTGTATATTTGTTTGATTTAAGAAACCTGATAACATCAGTCATTCAGCCTACTGTATTAGCACCATTGGCATGGATTGTTAATGTACCGTAGCAATCATAACAGGAATGGAAACTCACACATACTATATCATCCCCATTTTTGTGGAATTTCATCTTACCAAGTATGCTATCATATAATAAAAATTCAAGTGTTTAAGGCTGATCCAGATGGTGGTACATAACAATCCTGCATTTTACCAATACTCTATAGAGATTTTTCTGTAAATATTAAGTGAAACTGTAAAGAAATAGACATGAAAGCGTACTCCTTTAATTCACCAGAACACATGGAGAACTGCTTTCATTTACCTGCATATATTGTAATATACATGAGCACATGTTTATTTTTATACCTGTCTAGTTAAAAAACTCTGAAAATCATACAACTTTTTATCGTACGATTTATTTTGATGGTTAAATGTCAACCATTGCCTATGTTTGCTCTTTTAGTTCATATGTTGTAGCTTGTGCATAAGTGACTATAGCATACTGTAGGCCTATAGCCTGTGGTACATAATTTCACAGTTTCAAAATGGTTGAGGGGACAGTCTTCCATATTTTAGGAAGTTAAGAAACTAATGTTGATCTCATGAGCACCCACATCGATCTACTACCATGGCTGGAATTTTCCCATATATTATTTGTTCTTTGCCATTAAAATATAGCATATTAATTGGTGACATCTTGGTAGGAGTACAGCAAGGGCCTGCTGAACCTCTGGGATTCGCTTGGTGTACAAGGTGAGTGTGCGGATATTTCTGTAAAAACACAAATTCACACTCTCCAGAGCAGTAATTGGCCTTATATCTTTTGGGTGCAATAATCCAATCCCATCCGAAAGCTTCAAAATCCACAGTGAGAGGATAACGACAGCATCGCGATTCTGTTGAGTGCTCATCACAGTCAAGACCAAAATCTCTTCTAGATCTTTTCGGTGTGTCTGTTACCTTGACCTCTAAAAATGGATTCTGTACGAAGATGAAAAAACAGTCAGTAAAATGTATAGACCCTGAAACCACTGTCCTCAAGATGTCATTATCAAAGAAAGAAACAACTTACTTTGCTTAAACCACATTTATCTTTAAAAGAACTGCATTAAAGATTTTTAATTTACACTAGGCTTGATTCTCCTCATATGGCTAGGAAGAATGCAGTACCAGTATACATTCCCCTGGGGTCAGATTTATATCTTTTTAATTTTTGTTCTCTCTAGTTTAGGCATCAGCCTGCCTAGTACATAATAGATGCTCTGAATTTATTTATAGGAAAGGAAACAGCAGTGAGGAAAGATGTTAGTTTATTTTCATCATGCTCATTGGTTAGGTTAGCTAGATGTATCTGATGACTTCTGAAAGGATAGGTATATTCATTTATTCTTCATTTCCCATGTCTTCCCCTGAGAAACTTAAAGCCAGAGCAAAAAAGCT
This sequence comes from Heterohyrax brucei, assembly GCA_028571685.1. Classification (NCBI taxonomy): domain Eukaryota; kingdom Metazoa; phylum Chordata; class Mammalia; order Hyracoidea; family Procaviidae; genus Heterohyrax; species Heterohyrax brucei. The sequence goes on from CM053146.1 coordinate 98,017,128, forward strand.
ACCTTTTAGCACTGTGTGAATTGTAATGGGAAAAAAGGAGGGTGTGATGTTAAGGATGGTGGTGTGTATACTGGCTTGGAAAGAGAGATACTAAGGGAGGGAAAGAGAGAGCCAGAAGAAGATGTGATAGTATTTTGTTATTCTTCAACTGAAAGATACTTCCATTCAGATAATCAGATAATAATTTACTTACTCTGTCCCTGATCCAATCTTTTGATGTACTTTGAAATTTTATTTGCTTTTATTTGGAAAAAAATCTGAAGAATATATCTTATTAACCACCTGTTCTATGAGAATTAAAAGCTTTCTCACATTATCAACTGTGATCACTAAAATGCTGACGTTTAAGAAAGAACAGTTTCTTAAATAGTTAGCAGTAATTTTATCCTATATCAAAAATTAAAATAGATTTGGTATTTCTTGTTAAGATTGACAAAAAGGAAAACATTAACTGAAGAGTAACTAACATTTTATATTTTAAAGAATTGGTGACTCAGAAAATTCTAATTACATTTAGTTTACTAATTTTATGCTCTTCTTAGCCAAGATCATATAAAGATAAAAATGACAGCATGTATATTGTTTGCAAGTATATTCTTCTGCTGTAAATTAAGTTGATAAATAGAAATTAAGAAATGTGGTCACATTAAATAAGTTTTTGGTAACTAAACAGAAGACAGAAGAATGAATAAACCTAAATTTATACTAGGTATTAATTAATTTTTCTAATATCTGAAGTATTATTATCATCTGCTTGACCCATATTAAATTATTGAGCATTCTATAAGCAAGCTCTTGCACAAGGGTGGTAATGCAGCTCCAAAACTAGGTGGCAAAGGTTAACTAGCCTGGAAATTAAAAATTTATTAGGGATAGTCCACAAAGTAATCTATATATATGTCAGTGCATCAGCAGCCTACAAATAATGAGTTTATTTATCATGAAGAATCTTAAATACAACATATTTAATAAAATATAAACCTAAACATATAATGTTCAGTTGACTGCTATAAATAAAAGCATTTTATTTTAATTATAATTTTTAAAGTTCTTCTGCATTACTTTAAGTCTAAATAATTCAACACATTTGGCAGCCTGTAGGGTGGGGAGAACACCAGTTTTGTTTTGTCTGATAAGTACTATAGTCCACTATGAAGCATTGGTGTTTTTATTTATATAATCATGTGTCATATCAATGAAGAGCACATTATATTTCATCCCCAATTCAAACAGAACACTTTAAGAAATTAAGCACTGTGGCATAATTTTTTTATATCCTTACTCAAAGGGAGTGTTTCATAGGATATGAAATTAAATACCTACTTTTATTGGGTACAAGGCTACCATTGGGATAACATACCTTTGTTTGGCATAGGAGTGTAGGAATTCGCATTTATTTTCTGATGTAATTCATTCAAATGATGAATAAAATCATAATAAGATTGTTAGAATATTATTTTCAGTTATCACTTACCAGCCCATCTTCTCCTGGTCCTGGGAAGGTTACGGCAAGATTATGACCATTCTCATCTAAAGCTTTGATTTCAATGCCTAAGTTGGATTCAGGTTGTTTGAGCCAATTTTGCAACACTGTCTTCACATCAATGCTCTGCCAAATACCAGTGCCTGGGTTCATGTCAAGTTTCAGAGATCGGATTCCAGTGTACCTTGTACCGTCTTTCATGGGTTTGATGAGTCTCAGGATTTGCACAAACACTGTTGTAGGAGTCTGGACAGGTCTCAGATATATCCACAGCTGGGCCTTTACTACCTTATTGTATTGTATTTTAGAGCTAAATTTAAAGAAGCAACACTTGGGCTTTCCTTCCACTTGCATTAGAAAATCAGCTATAAATGAATAAGAAAAAAAGTTATTGAAATTATTCTCCATAAAAAGTAAACAAAACCCCTTAACTGGTGGGCATTTTTCTCATTTGAATAATGTATGTATACAAAAACCAAGCCAAAGTCTTTTAAAATTAAACACTGTATAGAAGTTCATTTGTAACACAGAAAAACTCAAATAATTTCCCTAACTTTCCAGAGCTTTTGAGGTATATGTTTTTTCCATTTGTTTATAACCTACTTCCTTTCCAGAAAACTGTGGACTAAAGAAAAGTCTCTGAAAGAATGAACTGTGGACGAAATTTTAAAATGATGATTAGAGAGAAGAAGAGACACCGTGTAGGAACATCCACTTAGAATTCTTTGGGAATCTGAGCAGTTACACTTACTGAGCAGCTGTACCAGTCAGTCTGAAAGAAGGAACCCTTCCCCCAGGCCTGAATTACCTGGGGACAAGACACACTGACTAACTTACTCAGCCTCAGGAATGAGCAGAAAATAAAGTACATCTGCTATGATTTGGCACTGGCAGAGTTTTCTAGAAGTATGGAACTAAGCAGGTAATTACTACAAAAATGTAGCTGTTATAGTCAAGAGATCTCAAAAGTTAGAAAGTAATGTTTAGGATCCAGCTATCATTGTAAGCAGAGTCACTAGCAATCTCTCTCCTTTTGGTTTTCAAAATTTGTCTATAAAAAAGGCAAGTGTACTACAGGACTATTTGATAGAAGTGTCTTAAGGAATATTATTTGGTGCATTGTAACCTGACTGCTGAATGAGGAAAATAATATTCTGAAACTGTTTTTGAGCCTTCAGTTTAAATTGTATAAAGCACAGACACATTGCACAAAATCTTTCTTGACATGACTTTTAAGGTGGATGTCTCCTTTTCCTTGAGAAAGTATTCTTTTTAAGCTGTGTGAGAAAGGAACAGTATGAAATATATTATCTTTCAGAGCCAATGTAGATAGTGGAGGTAATAGTCATCCCTCCTGTAAAGAACAAAATAATAATTTAGAAGGTTTTTAAGGAGTGTGCTTCCCCAGAAATTTGCAGACTGGGTACTCTCAATGATAGCACCCCAGTCAAGATGCAGGTAAGACTTTGTGAACCCTAACTTACCATAGTAAAATACTGACTCATTAAACATTTTTTATTACCTCATGATTATCATATGCTGTCTTCATCATTGCTTTTCCTAATACAGTACATTTTTGAAAATATTTTTTCATAAGTGTAGTAGCTTTTCAAAAAATTTTAATTTGTGAAAAGCATAAAAACACTGTGACAGATAGTTTTGAATGACAGTAACTCTAACTATTCAGCAATGCCCAGTAAGATTAAACTGAGCAAATTGTTCCTTTCTCTATTATTAGTAAATACATATTTTGGACAACCAAATGCAATTTAAAAATTTCATGCAAAGTTTAATATGGCTTGTAATACCTCCTTCCCTTTGCCTTGGTATTAAACTGTAAAAGCAGAAGCACATTGTATTTGTCATTTTAAATAAAAGAACATAAATGCTGTGCAAGCATTTTCATTTTTAAGCTTTCTGATTCTATAAAAAAACAAATAATGCAGCAGTTTTCAATCCCGTTATATGTCTCATGAAATACTGAAAAGAAAAAAAAAACCCTTTCTTCCTGCTTATATACAAGCCATCAGCTTGTTAAAAGAAACTGAAAATAGATCTGTTTCTCATAAACATTAGAACAACAGTCAGCAAAATTGTCGATATACATAATAGGACTACTTACACTCTGTGGGCATAGTAATAATTGTTTCTGTCGTTGCATGATAGTCATCATCTTCCAGAGACCCATCACTGCTGTCATCTCTCTGGACATCGTACTGATCAATTAGTTCCCGGAGTGGTGGGGCTTTGGGTAAAAGCTGTCTGACAGCATCTTTGCTGATGTTAGGAGCTGTTTCCAGGCGAAGTTTACTGAGGATTTGAATTTTTATGGCTTCTATTCTTGACGATTTAGTGTTTTGTCTCCAAGTACATGCGTTACACAGCCCCTCTTTTTCCACATTTTCTTTCTGCTCGCTGTTCTCATTTAGATCCACTGGACCAGCAACAATCAGCATAAACAGATAAATATAAACATAGATTTGCAGTTTTTGCATGGTTTTAAAATCAATTCAGTCTTTCCCCTTGTTCTTGTTTCTTCGTTTGCTTTTGAGTAATGCCAAGCAAAATTTTACTGCATGTACAGTCTGAAAGACACACTTGCCACACCAGTGAATCTTTTATACTGTATGCCAAGTGGCTTTTTATATTCCAACTTTGATGAGACAAGTGTCGTCAGGACCTATGATTGGCTCTTGCTCCACAATGAATCTCCCTGTCAGAGGTTAAAACCCTGTCTGTCACAAGTCACCAAACAGTATTTTGTTACAGTCAGGGGTGAGCTGATTCATTTGCCTACTCCATAAAAGAAATAAATCTACAAATAATGAAAGATATATGTGACATTTGAAAAATTAAAGTCTATGTTAAAAGTAATATAAACCACATTGAAATCTTACTAACCTTTATGTATAAAACTCTAAAATTACAATCTAAATACACTTCATACTTAAAATACAAAATATTATTTTCTCAAAAATTAAAGTGATTTTATATGGTTTAAGCAAGCACTTGAAGTATAAAGAATTTTATTTATTGTAGTAAAGTATATGTAATTAGGGAAACAAAATTTAAATTAGGAAGGCCTGAACTGAAAGAAAAGTTAAAATTGAGATTCTACTAGATTTTCAGCTATAATTTGAGAAACACGTTTTCCTGGCTAAATTATTAGTGCATATTTAAAAATTATTCTTCTTATTATGTTATATTGTACATGTAATTAGTTTAAAATAATTTAATGTCTTATTAATATAGAAATTGTGCTCAATTTCTAACCAGTTAATATTGTGTTCTATCCTGCTCTCAAGAGGCAGATTAATATCTTTCAGAGTTATGTTTTTTTCATTGTTTATTACAAAGAGGGTGAAGTCAACTAGTGGGAAAAGCTCTGAACTCTTACAAGATACAGATTTTGTGACTGGCATTACAGCATTGAGCACAGTGTGCCTCCGATTTCTAGTAGCAGGAGTAAGAAGTGTAATGTCTGTTCTGTATAAATTAAATCAAGATATTGTGAGCACGTAGAAAAGAAACAGCACTCTGTTAGAAGAGTGTCAACTTCTTTGATTGTTCCCTGATACTGTGATAGGTTTGTACCCCTTTGCCAGTTTCTCATTTTGACCAGAGGGCAGACACCTGGCAGGGACTAGGGTATGGTCTGGGAGCACAGAGTAGAGCTTTTTGTTCTCTAAACTTAAGTGGCCTCTGTAGGGCTCAAACTCTCAACCTTAACTTTAGGAGCCATAAGATCTGATCAAATGAACTGTTAAAGAGACAAACAAATATAGTCAGCAAGCAAGGGAAACTGTTTTCACATCAGAGGAGATTTCTTCTCCCTACTTCATTTTAGTAAGCTAAGGACTCCTTAGAGAATTAATCCATTTCTTCTTCTCCCCCCCACTTCAAGAAAATGCAGTAGCTCCTATCAAATATTTATTTTTTAGGTCACTACCACTTTTGCACATTGTACATTAATTTACTGCCTCAGTGCACTAAAATGCAACTCAGTAGCCTGAAAAGTTAATGCATTTTCAGCAAATTTTTAAGAGGTATCTATATCTCTTGAGAAAAAACAGCCTTACATAATGCATTGGATTTGCTCATCATTAAAGATTAAGGAAAACCAGACACAAACCAGATGCCCTGAAGAATTTCAGGCACACTGTGTTTCAGGACAATACTAGATCAGGCTTATAAAGTTTTGCTTGGTAAATTCATTTTTCAGTGTACAAATCCTTGTAATGTTATAATCATTGTATTATATTGTAATCACAATATGATATACCCTTCTGAGTAGGTCAAAGAGATTTTTCTCTGATTTTGCTTGCTTGGAATTGCACTGTAGTTAATAACTTTGGCTCTGCAGTCAAGCTGTATTTAAGAATACTCAAACTTTGTCACTTCCTGTGGGATAATGGGTAAGATACTTCTCTAACCTTCAGTTTCCTTGTAGGATTTTGGGGAGATGTAATTTAATAATGCATGTAAATTGCTGAATGTAGTGCCTGTCATATACAGCTGCTAAACAAAAGGTCAGCAGTTTAAGTCCACCAGGTGCTCCTTGGAAACCCTATGGTACAGTTCTACTCTGTCCTGTAGGGTCACTATGAGTCAGAATTGACTAGATGGCAATTTTTTTTGTTGTTTTGTTTTGGATTGTAAGTGATTAATAACTGGCACTTGAGTGTTTGGTTTTTCTGTCATGTAAAGGAGTTTGAGATTATGTATAAAATTATCCTCCGTGTGAACAGGAGTCCTTCAGTTTGTAGCTGCCAATTATCAATTCACACAGTCAGCCTCTCCAGCTCTCCAAGGCATGTAAAATTTTCTAAGGCAGTCCTGTTACCAAGTATGTATATAAGCTTCTTTTATTCTCATTTTCCAGAATAAAGTATACCATAATTGTCATCTCCACTTTCTTATTTAACTTCTGTAGAGATTAGTATTGAATTGTTAGGAGGTACTCTACAGATTCAAGGACATTTAGTCCTCCTCCAGAGGTGGTGCTCTAGTCTTCCCAAAGCCCAGAGCAGGAGGCTTCTCTAGGAACCTTCACTATGGTCTGAGTGGTGGGGCCAGATTTGGCTACTCTTACAAAGGAGACACAACTGTGCATGAGTAGGATGAGTGAACCAAGACAAGCTTGGTCTGTCAGCTTGTTGGCTTTCTATTAGGTTATCCCACTTTAAAAGAAGTTTCCCATCGGTGTCAGAAGTTAGGTGGGCAATTCAGCATCTCACAAGAGTTGCACTTTTCTCTGTTCTTCTTTGTACAGGGTGGGCTGCTGAGGGCTTTACATTTCCTGTAACCATCAGTAAGGTGGCTAGACTTCTCTCACCTCTTTCTGTTACACGTACTGGAGGTTGTTTTGAAACAAAATTTTGAGGGTATAAAGTAAATTTTCCAAGAATGTTTGTGGTTTTACTCTTTGCAGAGCCTGACAGCTACTGAATGTACTCATGTAAAGCCTTGTCAGAAGTTTGATGATGTGGTCAACAAAAGGAAGGGGAGGAAATTAGGAATAAGAATTGATACTTAGAAATTTAACTGTATTGTGTGTGGTGGTTAAGACTATGTCAACTTGGCTCAACAACTGTTCTCCCTGTTTGGCAACTGTATCAGGTGACAGGGGTGGGGCCCATAGTGGCTTCCCACCCCTCAGTTCTCATCTCTCTACCATTTCTCCATCTCTTCCAACATTTACTTCCTGTCTGCTCACATTGCCAGCAGCTCCTGCTCTCTTCTTTTTTGTGTGTCTGGTTCCTGGAACCCAAACTAGCAGCTGTTGGACTAATCAGCTCTTACAACAGGTGAGTGAGAGTCCTGTTCCCTGACCTGCCATTCCTGGGTTTGCCAGCCTTTGCAGGTCTGTGAGTCAGCAGAGACCTCATAGTCTCACCTGCAGGCTTGGGATTCAACAACCTACACAGATAGTGACCTAGAACTCTGGTCTCTAACCTGCTCCCATGGCCACATGAGGCTTGTGCCGGGACTTGGGAGATTCAGCTTCTACAATTGCATGAGCTTTTTACCTTATACAAATCTTTCCTTGTACATATGTATGTTACTGGTTTTGCTTCTCTAGAAAACTCAGCCTAAGACAAGTTAGTACTGAGAGAGTGGGGTGCTGCTCTAACAAATACTTAAAATGTGGAAGCAGTTTCAAAACTGAATGGATGGAAAACTTAGAAGAAACCGAAGAGAACTGTTAACACCAAAGAAATCACAGATGGTGAGAAGCAGCAGCAAACAGACAATGCAGAATTAGGAGCCAACCCGTGGAGCAAGAAAACGGAGTGCCTGTGCACAGATGTTTCCTGGCAGAGTGGGGTGCCTGCAGGCACTTGAATCAGTGGAGCTAGGCTTGCTGATCCACTGAGCAAGAAAGCTGATTGCCTGAGTGCAGGACACTACCCGTCAGAGTGGGGTGCCTCTGGGCACTTGAATTGATAGAGCTACAGATCTTTGGAACACTTGCCCCTACAGGGCAGATGCAGGCCTGAGGCCTGGGCTGTGAGGCCACAGGAAGCAGAAGCTGAAGAGACAAAAAGCATGAGAAGCTGAGCTGCCTCAGTCTCAAAGATGTAGCGATGACTTCTGGGGTTTGAAAGGGTAGAGTTAGGGCCCCTGATGTTTCTAATTGTGGAATCACCACTCCTATGGACTTGGAAAATTGTATGCCTGAAGCTGAGGGAGCAAGAGTTGCTGTCCCAGTGGTCCTGGAAGGCAGAGCTGTAATACAGGGCCAGGGGGCTTCCACTCAGAATCTGGAGAGGGTGGCTGATACCTAGAGTCTGGTGGGCAGAGCCATTGTGCAAAATGTCTCAGAAAATGGAAGATTATTTTCAAAGCTTTGAGGGCAATTGTTATGTGTTCTAATGACTTGCTTGTTGCCTGTTAATACCTTCTTCCCCGGCAGTTTCTCCATTTGTCATGGAAATGTCTAGCTTGTGCCTGCCTATTCTACCATTGTACTTTGGAGGCAGGTAACTGAATTCTCGATTTCACAGACATAGAGAAATTTTTGTATTTTGGACTTGGAACTGATTTAAGACTACTGGTATCATACAAGATGAACATGTTTTTGTTATGACTTGAGATATGATGGGATGAATGTGTTACATGTTTCAAAGATGTGATTTTTCGGGTGCCAAAGGGTGGAATGTCATGGATTGAACTATGTCCTCCCAAAAATGTGTGCAACTGTTTGGCTGGGACATCATTCCAAATATTTTGTGATTTTCCTATAGTATACATCCTCATCTCTGCCTGTGACTAATAGGTAGGATGATTATGTTAAAAGAGGGTTAGAATAGGACTGCAACACCTTTGCTAAAGAAGTTTCCCTGGAGTGTAGCTTGTACCACCTTTTATCCTTTCATCCTATGGGATAAAAATGAGAGGGAAGCAAGCAGAGAATTGGTAACCTCACACCTTCAAGAAAGCAACACCAAGAGTAGAACATATTCCTCATACCTGGAGTTCCTATGCCAAGATGCTCCCTGAACAAAGATTGATACAACACAAGAACTTTCCTCCAGAGCTGACAGAGGGAAAGCCTTCCCCTGGAAAGGACACACCGAATTCAGACTTGTAGCCTACCAGACTGTGTAAGAATACACTTTCCTTTGTTAAAGGCATCCACTCGTGATATTTCTGTTAGAACAGTAATAGATGACTAAAACATTGTAGCGGGAAAAAAAAAAAGCCTGCAAGTAGTGTTATATCTGATAAGTATAAAGTACAAGTAGTACCTTACTGTTTACAATTTCTTTATTATAACAGTTTTGGTATTACCACCATCCTGACTGATATATAAAGCAAGGAAAAAAAGTATAGTGCTAAACTCGTATAACATCATGAGAGGTAATTTTCCTACATTAATAAAATCTGATTATCCATGATTTCAATAGATTATTGTTGTTATGTGCTATCAAGTTGGTTCCAACTCATAGCAATCCTATAGGACAGAGCACAACTGTCCCATAGGGTCTTGGAGGAGCAGCTGGTAGATTTGAATATGCTGAACTTTTGGCTAGCAGCCCAGCTCTTAACCATGACACCACCAGGGTTCCTTTGATAAATTGCAGGACAAATATTAACACAAACAAAGGGACCCTTGAGCTAGGGAGCACAAATGAGACAGGAAACCTAGAAGCCTCTGTAAACACCTTTTAGTAAACCTCATAACTGAAACTAGAAGTAAGTGTGTGGGAGGGAGGAATAAATGCATCCAATAATTAATCACGTCCCTAGACAGTGATATAGGAAGAGCCCATGAGGTCTTGTCAGTAGTTTAGAAACCCCAGGGACAATTATGTTGTAAACAGTATGAGGGTGATCTGACCAAGACTACTGATTAATATACCGCAGATACCAAACCACAAGAATTTCTTTAAGTTGTTTTTCAGGATGAATCAGAATGTGCTCGTGCGAGCAACATGCACAATGGTGCCAGCAGTAGGTACTATATGACCTTTCAGCAGAGAGCACAGGAGCATAAAGCTGGTGCTGGAGTTCCAACTGAGATCTCAAACAATGGTGTATACACAATATCCCACAACAAGTCCTGCCAGTGACTCCCAGAACCCTTTTCTGCCAACTCCATTTTGGACAAAAGGGCATATGCGACCTAATTCCCTAGCCCTACCACTTACTGGAAATCTCTACCATTAATATGAATAAAGCACAAGACCCTTCTTCCCAAAATCCCTTATAAGCCCTGGGAAAACATTTGTCCAGGGAGGCAAGGGTCAGTGTTGCCTAGACTCTCCCTGTCTCTACTTGCATGCTACTTTTATCAGTTTTGCTTGTGGAAAAAACTCTCTGTGCCTTATTTTTTATTCTTGATCAGTGACAGGCCAGAACCTCAGATGGGTCTGTGGCATCTGAGTCACCTGGTAACATAAGTATAAAAATAGTACAAGACTTGAAATATGGTTCTGGATTTCCTGCTGATGTTTTATGTGACCTTGAATAAGTCAATTAGCAAGGCCTTCATTTATGAACATATATATGCATTAATTCACTATTGCTTTATAACATTTGAAAACCTATTATGTATCTGGCATTATGTTAGATTTTGTAGATCAAACAATGAGCAAGGTAGACACAGTCACTATCCTAATGAAACCTGTAGTCTAGTTTCTTCTATAAAATAGAAGGAAGTTTGATCAGGTATGCCCTTTCTATTGAAACTTTATCCTCTAAAGCAGTAATTTGCAATTCATTTGGGATTTTGAGATTCCTTTGTACTCTTAAAAATTATTAACTTATCCAGAGCAAAAGAGAATAAGGAAAGCCAAAGACACCAGGAAAATACTAACTCAAGGATTAAATGACCACATTGACCACAGCCTCCACCAGCCTGAGTCCAGACGAACTAGATGATGCCTGGCCACTACCACTAACTGCTCTGATGAATCACAATAGAAGGTCCTAGATAGAGTGGGAGAAAAATGTAGAATAAAATTCAAGTTCCCAAGAAAGGGCAGACTTACTGGTCTGCCAGAGACTAGAGGCCCACCTGAGATGATGGACCCTGGACACCCTCAGAACTTAAGTCACTCCCAAAGCCCACTTTTCAGACAAGGATTAGACAGGCCCATAAAATAAAAGTAATATACATGAGGAATGTGCTCCCTGGTTCAGTCAAATACACAAAACCAAATGAGCAACTCCTGTACAAAAGCGAGATGAGAACACAGGAAAGGGCAGGAAAACTGGACAGATGGGTACAAGGAGCCCAGAGCAGAATGGAGATGAATGCTGTCATAATTGTAGAGATTGGAACTGATGCCAAATAACAATATTATTGAGTGAAAAACTAACTTTAGCTGTAAACTTCACCTAAGACACAATAATTTCTTTTAATTCTTGAAAATTCCCCAATCCTTGTGCTTATATGAGTTGTATCTGTTATAAATTAAAGCTATAGAAATTTGAAATATAGGCATATGCAAGCATACATTCCATTCTGTTTGTCAGCACTCCATTTGCTGACACAGTAAGGAATTGCCACACATTGTGTAGCCTCTGGAAAACACAGTTGAACACTCAACAAAACATGAAAGTAATTTTTCTAAACTCAACCCTATATATCAAATGATAGAGTAGCAGGGACAGGGATCTGGACACTGTGTTTTCAGGTGACATCAACGTCAAGTGGCATAACTAGTCTTTCGCTAAGAGAGTCTTCTGTACCCCATATTGGTGAGTGATGTCTGGGGTATGAAAAGCTAGCAAGTTGCCATCTGAGGTACACCAAATGGTCCCAATCCATCTGGAACAGATGATGTCTGAGAATGTCAAAGACATGAGGAAAAATGAGCCTAGAAGACGAAGGACCCATGCAAATGGGAAACTGTATCAACATGTGACCAGAATAGCCAGACGGTGCCCGGCCACCAACAAAGGCAGCCATGACTGTGGACACAATGCAGAATCCCTGAGGCAACATAAGAAAAAGAGGTGTGCAGCTCCAGAACTCTACTAAAAAACAAGAATTGATGGTCCAACAGCCTGGAGGGTCCCCTGGGAACATGGCCCCTAGACCCATTGCTCGCCCTGACCTGAGACCAGTACTGAGGTCAACTCTACAGACAAGAATGGACTGGTCTCAACGACACAGTGTGACCAGATGGTGTGTATACTTTATGTTTTTATACATTTATAGGACACTGTCCTACTGGTTTCTTTCTAAATGAGAGAGAAGAGCATGGAGAGGAGGGGACAGGTGCTTACTAAGAGGATGCTAGAAGTGTAGAGTGAAAAGGAGAATTGTACTGTCACTGGGTGAGGAGAGCAGATGGAACTGCAGATAGGAGAGCATGCAAAATTGATTTGGATTGTATACTTAATCACAATTAAAAAAAAGAAAGTAGTCAAGGCATAAAACACCTTACTATTATTGTGAAAATAGTTTCTAATTCATAGGCTACCTAAAAGGGTCTTTGAACACCCCTAGGGATTTCCAGACCACACTTTGAGAACCACTGTCCCAATGTAATACTTTTTAAACAACTTAACTGAATTATCTTTTTCCTATAACTTGAAGTTCCTTCCTTCTGATACGTATAGCATTGCCTTTAAGGTGATATCAAACATAATTTAACATTATATATTCATTTTATGCTACATAATTAATAGTTGCCAAGAATAGATACAACTGGAGTAATAATCACTGATTACAAATGTATAGATTATCTAGAAGACATTTGCTGGCCATTTGTCAGTTCTACAGTATAGATTGAATTCTGTGGACTTGAGGAATTTATAGGTTATCTTCAGGTCACTGTTGAGGTTGTTGTGTGCTGCTGGTCAATTCTAACTCATAGCGGCCCTATATGTCAGAGTAGAGTTGCCCTACAGGGTTTCTAAGGCTGTAAATCTTTACAGGAACAAATCGCTAGGTCTTGGTGGCACAGCAGTTAAGTGCTCAGCTACAACGCCAACAGTCAGCAGTTCGAATCCACCAGCTGTTCCTTGGGGGGCACTTCTACCCTGTCCTATAGGGTCACTATGAGTCAGAATTGACTCCATAGCAGTAGATTTGGATTGTTTTTTCTCCTTTGGAGCTACTGTTGGGTTCAAACTGCCAAGTGCTTGAACCATCATGCCACAACAACGTTCCTAATTCTTGAGATAATAACGCTTATATTATGTCAGTGCCTCTAACAATATCCCACTTAATAAAGTTATTGCATTCCCTTGTCCTTTAGAGGTAGAAGTTAACTTGGGAAAACTTTAAGATATGATTTCTCTCCTTTCCAAGATGGGAACTCTATTATAAGTTTAAGAATTAGAGAAAGAAAATAAAAATTGTAATATACCTTCCTTGTTTGTCTATTGAAAAAATCTACTAGATTCAAAGGCTTAATATTTTATCATCACAAGTCTCTCACTGTTTTTCGTTTCCTCGCTTATTCTCCCCATTTCTGCCCTTCTATCTCCCAAATAGACTATGATCTCTTTGAGTACAGAACTGACTTTGTTCAGCGTTCTGTCTTTAGGTCTTGATTCCTACCTGGTACATAATTAATTGAGGAGAAAGGGGTTTATTAAATAATTTAACTAATGAATGAAGTCTCCTTAAGTACAAGAAGCTTCAACTTTCTAATTTTTCAGTATGTATGATTATTTTCAGACTTTCTAAATGACTGTAGTTTTGTTTTCAGTTTGTTCTGACAGTATTTAGTAATATTTCTCTTGGGATGTCTCCTACTCAAAAAGCCAGGAGAGACTGATGTTACATACGGGTCACTATGTTCCTGGTACCTCCAGTAATTCTCTGATAAAGCACTGACAACTCTGAGGATCCCACAAGCTTTTGCATCTTATAATCTATGACTACCCGGAAATACTATGTGACTCTTAAGAGAGTGTGGAGGGGACTGAAGGCTAGGGGCATGAAAGACCACATTAGGGGAGCTGCCAGGCTGGCTGACATCATTATTGACATGACCAGAACCCTTATGCAACAAATTTATATTTAGGTCAAACTGAGTTGAATGAGAATTAAAGAGTCATAGAAGAACAAAGAGAACCCTAAAGACAGGAGTGTTATAAGTCAAACCAAGCCTGTTGCTCTCAAGTGAATTCTAACTCATACAGCCCTATAGGACACAGCAGAACTGCCCCATAGGATTTCCCAGGAGTGGCTGTTGGATTTGAACTGCTGACCTTTTGGGTTAGCAGCCACATTCTGAACAACTGCACCACAAGGGCTGAATCTGCTTTACCTTGATAGAATAGGAATAGCTGTGAACTGAGTATATGTGTTATAGTCTTTCTCTAGCTTCTCTGGTGTAAGCATTTAGCATTTCCATGGTCTGTCTAGTCCGGCTTTCTCCCGACACCAGCAGGAAGTAGCTTAACTCTGAGTAGCCAGTGACGCAGGCCAGAAATCAAGCTGTTTCCCCAAATCTTCTCTGCCTTTCTTCTCTCCTCACCTCCATTTTTCTCTCAAGCCGAGTTCCTTAGCTCCCCAGGACATCCGTGAGTTAATGTAAGTAAGTTTATAACATTTGTATCTTCGGCATATTTTGGGTCATGTGGATAATGACTTTACATTTAAGTATTACTACAAGAGTCCATGGTAGCTTAGCGGTTAATTGCTAAATCTGCTGACCCAAAGGCCAGCAGTTCAAGTCTACCAGGTGTTGCTTGGAAACTCTATGGGAACAGTTCTACTTTGCCTACAGGGTTCCTACTATGAGTCGGAATCCACTTGATGGCAGTGGGTTTGGTTTTTTGGTTTGTGAAGGAAACCCTGGAAGCATAGTAGTTAGAAGCTATGGCTGCTAACCAAAAAGTCAGCAATTCAGATCTACCAGGCACTCCTTGGAAACTCTATGGAGCAGTTCTACTCTGCACTATAGGGTCACTATGAGTCAGAATTGACTCGATGACGGTGGGTTTGGTTTGGATGGGAGTCCTTGTGTGGAACAGACTGTTAGAGGAAAGACAGTTCGAATCCACACAGAGGTTCCTGGAAAGACAGGCTTGATCCAATTTTGAGAGGTCACTCACAGCTGTGAAAACCCTAGAGTCCTCACGGGGGTTCTACACACATGGGGTCACAATAAGTCTGAATCAACCAACAGCAACTAGCCACAAACACAACTCTAGACAACTGTAGTTCACAAACCAACTGCTTACAGTTTGGGTGGATCTTTGGAAACCATAAAGTCAATGCAGACTATGTTTCTAGAAGCCAAGAGGGGAAAAAATAGTTTTAACACTATTTAGACCTGGATTTTTAAATTTAAAATCCTAACACCACTTTTTAACTCCCTCATTACTTAGCTGATGGCTTGGAAGTTATTACTCTTAGAAGCATTTTTTTCTTTCCAAGGGTATTCAGGAAATATTTTATTTCCTTGAAATTGCCCAAAGCATTGTTTTCATCATTCATAGAGGATTGGCTTTCAGAAGCTTTATGTTTCCAGATTCCTTTGTGAAATCCTAAAAAATCAAAACCCATTGTTGTCAATAACAACCCTATGTGACAGAGCAAAGCTTCCTCATGGCATGTCCAAGCCTATAAATCTTCACTAAAACAGACTGCCACATCTTTCTTCTGAGAAGTGGTTAATGGGTTCAAACCACCAAACTTGGTTAGCAGCCACGCTCTTAACCACTGCTCCCCTAGGGCTCCTAGTGCTTCTTGCATGTCTAGAAAGAACCCTTTAAAATGTAGTCATTTGTTCCTTTATCCATTTTCTTGTTCATTAAACACTTAGTAAGTTATGGTGGATGATAGATAAGGCCATTGCTGTCGAGTCAGTTCTGACTCACAGTGACCAAATAGCTGATAGAGACCACGCCAGGTATTGAAGACAGATAAAACATTGACACTTTTTGCCACAGGGGAGCAAAAAATAGAGTTTTAGAACCAGAACAACTTTTAAAATGATTGTATCCAATCATTAAGACAGGGAGAAACTGAGGCCCAGAAAGAGGTTACATGGTTAAACTAAAATCAAGTTAACCAGAGTTTATTTGATTCACCAAGGCATTTTGCACTGAAATACCTTTGAAGCCCTGTGTACTTCTTTTATGTCAGAGTTAAGAATTGTGTTTCAATCTTTTTTATTGTGCATTACCAAACCACACTCCACATTGTTGTGGAGTTGGATCTAACTCACAGTGACCCTATAAGTCAGAGTAGAACCGTTCCATAGAGTTTCCAAGGAGTGCCTGGTGGATTTGAACTGCTGACTTTCTGGTTAGCAGACATAGCACTTAACCCGCTACACAGCCAGGGTTTCCTATTGTGCATTAGGTGAAAGTTTACAGAGCAAATCAGTTTTCCATTTGACAGTTTGTTGGTTTCATTCCCCACAACATGTCAGCACTGTCCATTTCCATCCTAGTTTCCCATTTCCTTTCCTCCTGATTTTCCATCCCTTCCTGCCTTCTCATCTTTTTGGGGGGAAAATGTTGCCCTTCATTCTCATATAATTGATTATTCTAAAGAGTGTGTTCCTCTTGGGTGTTAGTGTTTATTTTATGGGCCTGTCTACCATTTAGAAACCCTGGTGGCATAGTGGTTAAGTGCTTCTTCTGCTAACCAAAAGGTGGGCAGTTCATATCCTCCAGGTGCTCCTTGGAAACTCTGTAGGGCAGTTCTCCTCTGTCCTATAGGGTCACTGTGGGTCAGAATTGACTCGACAGCAGTAGTTCGGGTTTGGTTGGTCTACCATTCAGCTAAAAGATGTTCTCCAGGAATGGCTTCAGTTCCAGTTCAAAAAGGTGTCTTAGGGCTACAGTCAGGGGTTTATCCAGTCTCCAAACCAGTAAGCCTGGCCTGTTCTGTAAATTCAATTTTTTTGTTCTACAGTATGTCTCCCAGTCTCTCCGGGACACTCAGCTGTGATCCCAGTCAGAGAGGTCAGTAATACTGGCTGGGCAACATCTAGTTCTTCAGATTTTGTGATCGTGTAGAGTGTGGGTCATGTGTTCTTGAGTCCTTTTGACTGTTTGCTATCTTGAGTCTTTGGTTTTCTTCACTCTCCTTTGCTCTGGACAGTAAGAGACAAGTAGATGCATCTTAGATTACTGCTTATAAGATTTTAAGATCCCAGATGCTACTCATCAAATAAACTTTTTAATATTCTAAAATTGACAAAGTCAGCACTCAGTTTCCTGGTCAGTGCCACAATAGTGCCCTGTGTTCGTGGACACAGTCCACGGTTCTGACTCGTCAACTGAAAGACCCAGCAATTTGCTCTCAGCAGTCACAACGGGGGCATTAGTATCTACCTTATTACCAGCATACTTGGGGTGTGCATTTGCTCAGACGTTGGCCTGCAGCCTTTTATTAATAGAGCTCCATTATTTCCCTTAAACTAATTTTTCGGTATTTTGAAATATTTTTTTGAACTTTTTATTTATTTATTTATTTTTTATTTAACATGACTGAGTGAAAATGTACATTCACGTATAAATTTACATGCCCATCTATATGCAGCTTCCACTGCTCTCCCTGTCCAGTGACTGCACACTATTCCTCTCTGCTCCATACATGTCTCATCCTTCCAACAGCCTCCTTTCCGCTCCTCTCCACCCACTCTCCTTCCTCCAGCCAGAGGTCAGCAGGCTGATATCCTGTAGATGTATAGAACCATAAAGTGCATCCAACATATGGTCACTCTGCATTGCCAAGTCCAATCCATTCCTGTCCAAAGAGTGGACCTTCGTTATAATTTATGGGTCAGGGCAGCATCAGGACCGGGGGCCATGCTCTCAGGGGAACCCCGAAACCGCTGGACCATCAATTGAGGTCTTTTCGTGGAGATCTCAGGATGCATCCCTTTTTATTCTTGTGTTGCCAGTGAGACTCCTCTCTGTGAGCTCCATTGTGGCTATCACTGGTGGTGGCCGGGCACCGTCCGGTTCTTCCAGTCCCAAGTCGATGTAGGCACCTTTGTGGGTCTGTCTTCTAGGTTGTCTTTACCGCATGTCATTTTGGTCCTTGGTGAGCATCCGTTACTGCTGAGTTGGGACCATGTGCTGTCTCCTCGGATGGCAGCTTGGCAGCTTTTAAGACCCCAGACACCACTCACCAATGTGGAGTGCAGAGAGCTCTCTTAGCAAAATGCTAGTTGTGCCAATTGGCCTCGATTTCGCCTAGAGCATGGTCCCCTGCCCCCTGCCCCAGCTACAGTATTTTGAATTATATATTAACATTATTTAAATTTA
The DNA here is from genome assembly GCA_028571685.1 of Heterohyrax brucei. Taxonomy (NCBI): domain Eukaryota; kingdom Metazoa; phylum Chordata; class Mammalia; order Hyracoidea; family Procaviidae; genus Heterohyrax; species Heterohyrax brucei. The sequence continues at coordinate 98,035,312 of CM053146.1, forward strand.
AAATTAATAATCAGTCAGAAGTATTCAGGAAATATTTTATTTCCTTGAAATTGCCTGAAGCATTGTTTTCATGATTTACAGAGGATTGGCTTTCAGAAGCTGTTTCCAGATTCTTTTGTGAAATCCTAGAAAAATCAAAACTTGTTGCTGTAACTTTATTGTACCTTTAACCAGTATGTGTTCTATCTTTGTTTTTCTTTTTGTGTTCAAAATAAATAAGAATACTCATAACCTTGAATTGTGGTAAAAAATAAAATATAATAATAATAATAATTAGATTTAACATGAACATTCTGACCCCTGCTGGAAACTCCAAGAACTACATCAGTCGTGTGCTACGACTTATTTCTGAGGTTGTACACCTATTACCACTGAGTGGGTGGATTCTGACTCACAGTGACCCTATAGGTCAGAGTAGAACTGACCCACAGGGTTTCCAAGGAATAGCTAACTGGTGGATTTCAATTCTGACATTTTGGTTAGCACCTGTAGCTCTTTACCACAACGCCACCAGGGCTCCGATTAAGGTGGTAAAAGCTGTGTAATTATCTGACCGTCAAGGAAGCAATCCACAGAACAATTATAACCGAAACCAAACCAAACCTAGTGCCGTCGAGTCGATTCTGAGTCATACTCACCCTATGGGACAGACTAAAACTGCTCCTTAGCATTTCCAAGAAGTGCTTGGTGGTTTCGAACTGCTGAAATTTTAGTTAGCAAACAGAGCACTTCTATATCTTTCATAAATACTGTAGCACTAAATAACATCATAATAAACACATACAAAAGACAACTTCAGAACTACAAGGAGAAATGCTCCAAAACAAAATAGTCATTAATAACTGATCCAACTTTATGGATCAAGTAGTCCACCGTTAGTAAGGCAATAAAGTATTTGAACAATGAAGTCAGATTCTGAAATAGATTTGTATTGAACTCTATATCCTAATAACTTATTTTTGATAACCCATGGAACATTTAATCAAAATTAGCTATATATTGGCTCACACATACACAAAAAAATCCCTCTATAAAACAAACAAAAAGATCAGTAATAGTTCAGTCTACACTCTGATAATGTAATAAAAATAAATCATCAAAATAAAAATCAACATCTCTTCCTCTACTTGGAAGTGTAAACATTATATAAAATAATCTTTGGTACAAAGAAGTAATAAAACTGTAAAACTGATAGTGGAATACGTGCAAAGTAATAACTAAAACATTACATACCAAACTTGTGGGATAAACTAAAGCGATGCTCATTAGATAGTCATAGCTTCATATATGTATTACTCAAAAGCATGTGAATAAACATATTTTTAACTAAAAAAACTTAGGAATGAGCTGTGAAGTATACTACGAATTAAATTTTAAGACAGAATGATAAAATGATAAGATTAGAAACCGAGTTGGAAACATCAGAGTAGTAAAGTTGATAATAAGAATCTATGGCCTGTTTCCTTAAGGAGGAAAAAATGAAACACTAAAATAACGTAAAAAAGACACAAATATTCTAAATTAGAAAGGAGAAGAAATGATTAGATTCTGGGAGATAATTAAAGAATTAAGTGTATACTGCAAAACTATTATGCAAATTAATTTGAAAACCTATATGAAATTAACGTTTTTCTAGAAAGACTTATGAATAACCAGATTAGCCCCAGAAGACATAAAACACCTGAACAGACACACAGTCAAATAAGAAAGATTACTAGGGATTTACTCTTTGAAAACTACCAACTCATAGGACATTCTTCCTAATCTCCAAAGGGCAAATAATATAGAACTGTAATTTTCAAAATATTATTTTAAGAACAACATTTTTAATAAAATAGAATATAATTAGACTAGAGTGCAAACTCACAGTAAAGGGCAAGTCTTATTGTGTGAAGCTTTCATTTCAGTGTATATAATTATACAGGCATCCTTTTTAAGCTCTTTCTATTACTATGAATCACAGTTAAAATTATTTAAAAGCCATTGTTATGGAATTTTACAAAAGGATAAAAATACAGAAAGTACACAAACATTTTTAAGTTACCATAATACTAATGTGAAAAACTAGCAATGAAAGCAAGATATGGGCACACTGACTAAAATTTTAAATATTAGCAAATTTTTAATATTTTAACTTTTTAATTAAAAATTTAATATTTAATTTTAAATATCAAAATTTAAATATTAGCAAACTGTACTCCATTCAAAGAACAATTTACTATTAACAAGCCCAGTCATTCCAGGAGTGCAAACATGGTTCAATATCTGAAATTTACTAATATCTTTTAACATTAAAACATGAAGGGGAAAAAAAATCATCTTAATAGCTTCTTAAAAGGCATATGACAGAATTTAAATAGGAGTTCTTTCTTTAGGTCATCGCTTGTTTAAAAATTTTCAATAAAATAACAGTAGATGGCAAGTATCTTGAAGTGATAAAACAGTATTATGCTTAATGATGAAGTACTATATATAGTACTATTAAAATCAGAAATGTGGTTTCTTAGTTATCTAATGATGCTATAACAGAAATACCACAGAATAGCTTTAACAAAGAGAAATTTATTTCCTCATGGTTAAGTAAGCTAGAAGTCCAAATTCAGGGTGTCAGCTCCACAGGAAGCCTTTCTGTGTTGGCTGGGAGGAGATCTGTGTCATCAGTCATTCCCTGGACCTGAACTTCTGACGCATAGGGACCCCAGGATCTGCTCCAACCGTTGCTTTCATGTGGTGTGTAAGGTTCCGCGCTCTCTGCTTGCTTCCCTTTCCTTTATATCCCAAGAGACTGCCTCGAGGCACAAGACACAATCCTACAGATGGAGTCTTGCCTCACTAGCACAACCACCGCCCAGCCACCACCATCCTTTCTCATTAACATCGCAGAGGCAGGATTTACAACATATGGGAACATCATACAATACCAGGAATCATGACTTAGCCAAATTGCTACACAATTTTTTCAGGGAGTTGGGGGACACACAATTTAATCCATGATGTGTTAACAGTGTCCTAATCCTATAGGACAGAGTAGAACAGCCCCACTGAGTTTCTGAGCAGCACGTGGTAGATTTGATCTGCTGACCTTTTGCTGAGCAGCTGTAGCACTTAACCACTATGCAACCAGAGTTTCTAAATATAAGGGAATCAAATAAGAGGCCTCAATATATGACAAGCAAACTCAAAATTGTTAATATTTTTTCATATAAGAATCAACTGAAAAAGAAAGTATATGAAACAAATTCAGTAATGTATGTTACAAAATTAAAATACACTCTGAAATTACAGATTTTCTTTGTGAAAAATGTAGTCAGAAATATAAAGAACCAAATGATACTGTTCGAAATAACAGCCTAAACTAGAGAAAACTGAACAAAAATATCTAAGGATCGACTCAGCCACAAGCTTGCAGGACCCATGTTAGCAATTCCTAACTCTGACTGGGGTTAAGCTCCTAGTAAATACGCAATGCTTGTGCATCACACCAGACCAATCTGAAATCTTTAGAAATGTGGCCTAGACTTCTGTAGTTTAAAAAAATCAGGTAATTTTAAAGTACAACCAATTCAGCTAGATTGTTGAACTCCGCTTTTCTTTTCCTTGCACTGTGCTCCAAAAGTGTCTTCAGGAAATTCTAGGGGTCAGAGAATTTGCCTCCCTTCTTTAATGGAGAACACTCTGAACTCTGCCTCTGTCTAATCTTTAAAACTAGTTGTTTCATGTATTATCGAGTTGTTTATTTATTCAAAGTGGAAAAGCAAGTACAGTACCAAACAGCCTTACTTAGAAGGCTTGACTTGGCCTGACTTGGAAGTTCACTTATGACAAATATATAAAAGGGGATAAAATAAAACACTTTAACTATAAAACAAACTAAATGTCTTACATTGACTCCAGAACCCTTAAGAATAAGGAAAAGGTTTACAACCAAATAGAAAAATGACAAAAAGCATTTGAAAAGATGTTCAACCTCATTCATTAATAAATATGAATAAAATGAATATAGTAATGAAATACAATTTTCTCAACCAATTGTTAGCATAAGTGTAAGAAAAAAGCTCCATTTTTGGTGAGAGTTTAAGTTTTAATTTTTATCAGTCTTGCTGGGTAATTTGGTACCATTTATCAAGATTTTAAGTACATCATTCCCTTTGACCTAGCAATTCCTTTTCTTTTTATTTTGCCCTCAGATTAATTTATACAAATTCTAGAAGATATTTGACAAACTGAAAATAATCTAAACATCCAACTGTCTTTGGTTAAATAAATGACAATATTTCCGTGTAAATCTATATGTACTAGCAGGGAAAGATGAGTATACCATGGTAAGTGATGGAAAAATGCAAATGTTAGAAAAAATAAATTTTATAACAGTGGAAAAAAGTTGCATTCATAATATGAATGCCTTCTCCACAGACATTTCATCCAATCTTAATACTTTTAATACTTAATATTTAGTGATGTTTGCTCTAGACTCATTGTATTCAACAGTAGAGGAATTTCCAGTTTCACACAGCACTGCAGCCAAGAAAGCCCCATTGGGCAGTTCCACTCTGTCACATGCGGTCACTATGTCTCAAAAGCCACTCAATGGCACCTAACAATCACAACAACAACATTCCCTACCGATCAGTAAATGACATCATCTTTCAACCAACTGCTCTGGTCAAACACCTGGAGGTAAGGACTTTTTATCACTAAACTCCTCCCACACACACCATTCAGAGGGAATAAGGGAGTCAGTTATTGGAGTATGGACTGGTTGTGGGATACTAAAATAGCTACTACTGTTTTGTTGTCAATGAATTAGTCGCTGTATCAGATGCTCACCTACCTTATCTCATTTAATCCTTACAGAATACTTTAGGACAAGTGTCATTACTGCTTTTTTATTAGAATTTAAGAGTTCAGCTGGTAACGCTTTAGTAAAAAATAAGCTGCTGTTGTGTTAGTATATGTGTGTTTATGTATAAATCTTCTGTTGCTTTTTTTCTCTGTTGCAGCCTATAGTCCCTGCCAAAAGATGGTGGCCAAGTATATGTGCTGAGGACGTGAGTTCTGTTCCAAGGTAAGCGTTGATGGATGCACAGCAGGCAGTTCCTGTAAAGTGATGCTTCTCATGATGGGCAGGTGCAGATAGATCCTTACATTCCACTTTGCTGGTTCAAATTCTATGATATGAATCTCTTCCTCAAATAAAAATTGTCTGTCTTCCTCAGTTATATAAAAATATCGGTTGACTTAATGTCCAGAAGGATCTAGTTCTTTGAATAAATTACTCCATATGACTGATTATTTAGTCAGGAAAATTGCAAAAAGTTTTGAAAATTAATATCATCAGGTGCTGTGCTCAATACCAGTGACAAAAAAATTAATAAAAACATGATGACCTAACATCCCAGTGGAGAGACAGACTTGTAAACAGATATGTTAAAGTAGAAGGTGGTAAGTGCTCTTCTGAAGACTGAGCAAAGAGCTGTCAGTGCAAAGGCACAGAGGACTGCCTGAGGGAGTCAAGAAGGCTTAACAGAATGGGTGACATTTGAGCTGACTCTTGAAGGATGAGCAGGAGTTTGCCAGGTGAATGAGATGATCTCTATATAAAGTGCCTAGTACAGGGCCAGGCACACAGTAAGGCCCGATAAATGCTAACATCTAGTTCCAGTGGGGGAAATGTTCCAGGCAGAGGACACAGTTCAATTCAAGGAACACTTATTGAGTACCTTGTATATGCCAGGCACTCTTCCCGGTTCTTCAGCCCTGTGTGCCAGGCACATCCTGTGAAGACATGATTATACAAGGGTCTGGTGTGAGCCATGTCCAGATCTACTATTTATAGATTTTGCTCTCAAGGTGACACAAGGGTGTTTGTTCTGACACTGCTGACACATTCCTTCTTGACTGCAACCCCGTATTATTCGAACATTGCCAGCACTGAGATGTAAGCAGCTAATGACTGATCTAGACTCAGTTTCATGAAGGCAGTGGTGACAGTCTCACCTGCCTTCCCTCTGTGCTCTGGGTCACTTTGGTCTGCTCTTGGGATCAGGTCCAGGCAACAACTCTTCCTCCACAGCGTGGAGTCTAGATGTTGGCATTTCTGTTCCAAATCCCTCACCCAGAAGGTTCTCCTTGCCCTCTTCAATAAGCTTTGTCATACCATTCCACCAAATCATGAGTCTGTAGTATATAGTATTAAATAAACACAAACCCACTGCCATTGAGTCTCATAGTGACTCTGTAGGATGTAGTAGAATTACCCCATAGCACTTCCAAGGAATGCCTGGTGGATTTGAACTGCCAACCTTTTGGATAGCAGCTGTACCACTTAACCACTAAGCTACCAGGATTTTCATAGTACGGAATAGTATAGAATAAATGGAATCTATACTGTTATCTAAATTTATTATTCTAAAAATGGTACCTATACATTTTCACCTCTAAAGCAACTTTTATTCACGGAAGGAACATTCTATGACTGCTTTTGTTGACAGTGTTACTAGCATAGATAGACTTTTGGAACACAGTTTCTAAATAATTACAAACTTAAAAAACAATCTGTTATCACATAGTCAATGTCAACTCATAGTAGCCTTATAAGGCAGAGTTTCCAAGGAGCAGCTGGTGGATTTGAACAACCATGCTTTTGGTTAGCAGCCATGTCTTAACCATTGTGCCACTAGGGCTATAAGCAACACATTCTCAATTGTAGAGAATCCCTTTCTAGAATGTTAGTCTTTAAAAAAAAAAAAGTGTAATTGATTTCGATCTGACTCAACGGCACTTGGCTTGGCTGGCTTATAATTGATTTCTACTAAGAACAGTAATAACTTCAGTCTGTATTTTGTAATTAAATGACATTTATTTATTTTATTTTATTTTTTATTTCTTTTGTTGGTGCAGTAACATCTGTTTCATTTCCACTGGAAACTGGGACAGAGGAAGGATACTATTCTTAGTCAGAATCTACAGTTCATCTTGCAGGAAGAAGAAAAAAGATAACACAAATATAACAGTAAATAACAAAATATTAGGTATTTTTCTAAATGGATACCTCTGAAGCTGGGTGTTAATACAGCCAGAATCCATGAGAAACAGAATTTCTGCCTTTTAAAACTATGACTCTTTTGGAAGTGATGTTCCCTCCATAGTTTGTTGCCAGAGAGGTGTAAAACTAAAACGAAACCCACTGCCATCGAGTCTTATAGCGAACCTAGAAGGACAGAGTAGAACTACTCCACAGAGTTGCCGAGGCGCACCTGGCAAATTCAAACTGCTGGCATTTTGGTTAGCGGACGTAGTAGTTAATCACTATACCACCAGGGAACTTACTGAAAGTGTGGCATTCTAGAAAGAGATTCCAGTAGTCCTTCTTTTGATGTGACTTGTTTTTGTCTTGATAGGCTTCTTCTTGCTTTGGTGGGATTTGGGGTTTAAATGTTAGTTTCTATATCTCACTCTTACCAAAACTGAGACAAAGATTCCAGACACACCCTTAAAGCAGTCACAGCTCACAGTGGACTTTCTCGTTGTATCTGATTCCTCTGTCTTCACAGCATGCAGTTTAGTCCCCTTATAATACAGTATACTTTAATATGAAAAAATATATAATTATTTGTTTTATCTGTAGGAATCTGTTAAATAACTATCTCAACGCATATACAGCCTAATTGTTTTTGAGGCATTTAGCTATTCCTTAAAGTAAGATCTATTTATGTTGTATCTGAAAATTATACCACTTTTGAAATTTTCAAGCTCTAAATTATAGATTTTAAATCAAACACTACCTACCAGCTCTCACTGAACAACCCTCTTTAAGGTCTTCAACGAACCTTCATCTAGTTCCTCATTTCTTGTGTTCTCACTGTTTTTTACGTCTTAATTCAGTTTCTCATCAAAGTGAAGCATCACCACTCTTGGCAGAAGAGAAAGAAATATCAATGAGTTGAAACACTGATGATTTCAAGACATGTCCTAATATGTCTCAAATCAAGATCTACTCAGTGACAATGAACTCCAGTTCTGGACCTGCAAGGCAGGTGTGTTATTCTCCCTGCACTTAAGTCGCTTTCACTGGTTAGTAGCAGGCCCATTCCCCAAGCCAAGGGGCTTTTCATGTTATATTACTAAGACATGATTTTTTTCTTGGTAGACTACATGGCATTAACTGAGAATGGCAAAGAGAAAGAAGAGTCCCTTTTAGCCGTGAATGCCAGAGTAGGATATTTATGCTGGGGTGGGAGGTAAAAGGAAAGGTACTTCTAGTGTCTTATTTTAAACTTGAAATATACTTTACCATAAAAACAATATCTGGATGGTAGTTTCTCTGGTTATTTAATTAAAGCCTGTTCATAAATTTTTTCCAGAAATTTACTGTTTTATAAGTGATCTTTGGGGTCAAATAGGCTCTGTGGAATGAGTATGGAAGTTTAACCATGATTTATAACATTGTTTTGAGGTCAGTACTTGGAATCCAAGAAATAGCTCCTTTCTTTTCTTATTCAACAGACATAATCCCCACTGGTCATCTAGGGAAGAAAGAATGTGGCTCAAAGAAAGCTGTTTGCTCTCTGGTGCTTAGCTGTACTGTTTTACCTACTGAGAATAAGTTCACAACATATTTGAGGTCAACAACCATTTCTGCCTTTCCTTTGTGCCCCCTTCATCCCAAGCAACCTATGATATAGCATATGCATGTAGTAGACATTAGTCTATAATTTAGGTAACAACACTGGAGCCATTTTCCCATGCCTTTGCACATAAAAAAATGTGACCTAGCAGGGTACACTAATTGGGCCCGGAAATATAAAGAAAACAGCTGGGAGAAGCTTATAAAATATATTTTAGGCAAGCTTTCAGATAAACTAGTCAAACAGAGCTCTTTTCCTACTAGCATCTAGTGAATAGTCAGATATGTTGGACCAAAGAAGACCTTCCTCTCATTACTGAAATCTGTACCAGTAATTGTTAAGACAGACAATTCAAAATGTAGAATCAAATGTCAAAGATATTTCAATCAAAGATAAATCAGAATGTCAATTTGGACTCATAGTGACTCTGTAGAGTAGAACTACCCTACAGAGTTTCCAAGGAGTACCTGTTGGATTTGAACTGCTGACCGTTGTTTTGCAGTTTCTAGCCAACCTGTTTTGCCCATTTTGTAATGTTAATGTATACTGATAATTCTATAATATCCCTTGAACTTGAACAGACATGGCTCTGATTGCATTCTGGTTCATTTTCCCACTTTTCTGCAACACTACTTAGACTTGGGTAGATACATGGCTCTGGTAATGTGCTTGTCCATTTCCCACTTTCACATCTTTGAAGATATGCCAAATAAACCCTTTCTGCTTTACTAAACTTTGTGATGTTTTTACCCTGGACATATATATATTAGATTTGATATCAGTAATATGATTAGATTTCAAATCAATAATGAACTCTATTGGCAAGGGGAAAAAGCAGGACATGGTAGTCCATATCATGCAGGTATGGACTTGAATCACTGTTGATTGAAATCAGATGCCCTTTGAAGGCAAGGTTTAGGAGACTAAGTGGCTGTTGCAATAAGAGGGCTGTGGAGGTGGGTTAGCTGTTTCTGATTCTAGTGGAAAGCCTACAGAAAGAAAATGACAAGCTCTGGGCTTTATAGTCTTAGCTCAAGGCACTGTTAGAAAACTGGACAGCCTCCGTAATTGTCTAAATCAAAAACCAAACCCACTGATGTCAAGTTGATTCTAACTCATAGTGACCCTACAGACAGAGCTGCTCCATCGGGTGTCTGAGGAGCACCTGGCAGATTTGAACTGCCAAACTATTGATTAGCAGATGTAGCCCTTAACCACTATGCCACCAAGGTTTCCAAAATGGAAGTGTTATTTCTTGTAGCAATGGTATGGAGGTTAAAAACAAAGCATAACAAAAACTAGATTTGATTCTGCAGCTTTCTGCATTACCATGAAGTCTTCCTTGATGTTGTATGTGAAAATCAGGGCATCAATAAGAAGAGCAAGAAGACCCTGAGAATAGATATATTTAGGTAGGTTCTAAAGAATCCAAGTATCTTGAATCTCCAAATCTTCAAAACCAAAACTAAACCGATTGCTGCCAAGTCTATTAGGACTCTATAGGGTAGAACTGCCCTAAAGAGTTTCCCAGGAGTGCCTGGTGGATTTGAACTTTTGAACTGCTGCCCTTTGATTAGCAGCTGCAGACTCTATGCTACCAGGGTTTCCTCCCAAATCTCATTGAGTCTCAATTGTCAGTAAAAGCAGCTGTTCCTCTTCTGTCTGATGCTCCTTTGCCTTAGGACCTGTAATTGTCTCACCAGAGGCTGCTGACTTGTAGGCAGATGTGGAATCTCTTCAAGGTCAGCACCCACAATGCCTCTTTGCTTCTAGACCTGTTCCACAATTAGATTGACATTCTGGAAGACTTCAGGTGTGGTGGTTAATTTTATGTGTCAGCAAGGTTATGGCACTCAGCTGTTTGGACAAATACTGGTCTGGATATTGTTGTGAAGGTATTTTGTAGATGTGATTAATATTTACGATTAATTAACTCTAAGTAAAGGAAACTACACTCAATAAAGTTAATTCAATTTGTTGAAGGCCTTAATAGCAAAAAGTGAGGTTTCCTAGAGACAAGGAATTCTGCCTTAAGTCAGTAACATAGACACCCTGCCAGAGTTCCTAGCCTTCCACCTGACCTATGGAGTTTGACCTTGACAGCTCCTGCAGTTGTGTGAGTCAATGCTTTAAAAGTGTGTATAAATTATCGGTTTGATTTCTTTAAGATCACTGACTAACATATTAAAGAAGGGGAAAATAGGGAAATACATGCGATGGTTAACTCCTCATTTCCACATAGTTTATGAGGCTACAATTGGTGTTTATAATTTCCATCTTCTATATTCCACTGGAAACCCCGATGGCATAGTGGTTAAGTGCTATGGCTGCTAACGAGAAGGTCAGCAGTTCAAATCCACCAGGTGCTCCTTGAAAACTCTACTCTGTCTATGGTGTTGCTGTGAGTCAGACCTGACTCAGCCTCAGTGGGTTTGGTTTCTTGGGTTAACTTCTACTACTCATTCCATGTTCCCTTTGCCGGCGCTTTGGCTAGCTGTAATTATTTATCAGTCAATGTAACTTAAATCTTTCCTCAGAGGCTGAGCCATTGATGGTTCTCGCTTGTCTTGGATAACTCTAATCTTGCAGTAACTTTTATCATGGATAACAGGAGTCCTGAGAGTTGCCCAGAGACACCCTTAACTTTTGGACATAGTCTTTCTTGCCTCTGCTGTGTATCACCAACCCTATGTCCACTTGATAAAACGTTTGTTCCTGTTGAATCATTTGTAACTTGTGGTGACCCTATAGGACAAAATAGAACCTCCCTATAGGGTTTCAGGAAATCCTTGTGGCTTAGTGATTAAGTGCTACAGCTTCTAACCATAAAGTTGGCAGTTCAAATCTGTCAGGCACTCCTTGGAAACTCAGTGAGGGAGTTCTACTCTGTTTATAGGGACATTATGACTCAATGGCAGTGGGTATAGGGTTTCCAAGGAGCAGATGGTGCATTTGAACTACCAATCTTTTGGTTAGCAGCCAAGTTTATAACCACTGCACCACGACGGCTTCATTTCCTGTTCATAATCAGGGTCAACTGCCCCAGCCAATATGGTAACCTTCTCTGCTTGTTGTTTCAGCAGTGTGAAGAATCCAAAGTGGCTGATATGGCAGTCTTACCTTCCAGTTAAAAAGAACCTTTTTGGTGTTTCCTAGAGGAAGTATTCCTCCCGTAGAAACTAAGAGCACAGCATTGTGGGGATGGCAAACCAAAGTTATATTAGTAGGTCACTAGGAGTAATAATGAAGGACCCACCTGGATCTAAGGATTTTGGCTATGGAAAAAATAGCATTCTACAGTGGTTGCCACCTCAGACTAAGTGCTACATATTGTAGAACACCTCCTCAGTCCCACAGGTGGAAACATATGTGAGTCATCAACAGACCATTCACCATTTTATGAAGCCAGCTTCCTCTGTGTGCCTGAAACCTGTTTCAACTCTTTTTCCTTAAAAGGAGTTTCTTAGTCTAAAGCAGTATTGTGCAGGATGCCAGGATAGTGATCAAAGGAGTCTGTTAGTCCTTGGATTGTGGTGCTAGCAAAAAACATTAGAGCCAAAGAAGGCAAATCCATTTTCAGATTAAGTGTCTTCCCTTCATTATTAAAGAGGTCCATGTAACCAATCTGCCATCAGGTAGCTCACAGATCCTGAGAATGGATCATTTTGGGGAGCTCAGTGTTGGTCTCTGATATTGGCAAGACTGGCACTCATCAGCAGTAATAGCCAGATTAGCTGTGATGAAGGGGGGGAGCCAATATTATTAAACTCATGCATAATCAACACCTCTGCTGTCAAGGCTACTGTGTCCATGAGCCTATTGAACAAGCACCAAGGTGGCTGGGGCAGACAGCTAACTGACATCCACAGAACTGAACAAACATGTTGTTGATGTGAGAATTAAGAGTGCTTAACAGTAGATGCCTTAGAGTACGCATTCCTCTGGGACACAAATACCCCCACTCTTTGCCCAGTCAGACACCCATTCATGCAGCTCTTCCTCAGACCTCCCTTTCACCAGCATTCTAATCCTGTCTTTTCAAGTCCCTGTTTCCTTGGCCAAATAAACACTTGGCCATGAATCAATGTAGATTTCTACTTCTATCTCTCTGGGCACTCAGGCTTTGATACATACATCATACCATTAACCTATCCTAAGGTCTTACCATTTTCCCAAGGGACAGGCAGACTCAGAGGGGCTCGACAACATCCCTACTGGTTGTGAAACTGATCAACCTCTGTAACTTTCCTAGGTTGTGCAAACCTCTGTGTTGTTCCTTCTGTTTTCAAAGTCCTCCTTCTCCTCTCTTTCTCCAGGGCTTCTGGCATAATCTTTCCTATAAAAGATAAGAAGGAATTTTTTTCAGTATAAATATTCACAGTTAAAGAAGAAAAAAAAAGTGCAAAGAAAGAAGAGCTTGGTTACATGCTTGGAATGGTTGGAAATGAAAAATTACACATACACACAAATACAAAACTATCATGCACATAATTCTTTATATTTTTCAGATTTTACTTACTTGAATTTCACAAAAACACTATAAAGTTAATATAGCTAAAATTATTTAAAGATGACAGAACTGAAATGTGGAGGCAGTAAAGTGACTTTGCCAAAATTGTATCTTACCCAAGAACATAAGCAGAACTGGAATGCTAGCTTTTAGAACCTCAGCAGGAGAATGAATACACAACCCCCATGATCATGATACATCTGGAGAACTTGAAAAGATAGACTCTGATACATAGAGTGGAGCAAGAGAGGGGTAGTTTGATGGAAAAAAGATGAAGAAATAGAGCAGTCAAAAATAATGGGAGATCCCACAGCACTGAATAGAGGGTGAGAATTAGGCTTTCCAGAAAATTCCAGTATAGGAACCATTACCATCTGTGCTATTTCCTTTTTATAAAATATTATCATGAGGTCTTTAGAGGAGGAGAATGCGGAAGGATGTACACGGCATACTTATGCCCAAATAATTATTTCAAAAAGATGAAAATGGCAGAGGTAGGGACTAGAGGTAACCTAATGAAAGAAAACTTAAGACTCCAAAAATAAATGTTGAGTTTGACATGAAGTTGTATAAATTCGTAAGATCAAAGAGAAAAAAATTAAGTTTCATCTTGGTATCAATTGGTAATTTTTTTTCAGTAAAACTGAGTCAGGTAACTGAGTCAAGTGAATAGTTTACTTAAAATCAGCACACGATCTTTCTTGCTTCTTCATTCTCTGTGTTACAGATACTTTTAGTTGTTGTGACAGAAAATTCCACCTGTTTAAACAGGCCCAAGAATTGAGCAGATGTGTTCATTTTCTGGTAATCCAGCTGTGTGACCTAAGGCAACCAATCCAGACCTTTTCAAAAACTATGAAATATAGAGATAATGCTAAGTATGCCTTTTTCTGAATTTCGTACTCAATTCTTCTATGTCAAATTTTGGTTATCTTCACATAAACTCTGCTTTGAGTTCTTGAGTGAAAAAAATAAAAAGATAAACTCCAGCAGGGGTCGCTGTAGTCACATCCTCCCCTGAATCTGATTCCCTTGTATGTAGTTGCTGTGTGCACATCACAGCTGCCCTTTGTCTTTGTTTTCAGTTTGGAACTGCTTAGACCCTCTAGGAATCCAGGTAATAATCTGAACTGATCTTCCAGAGTGCTCAGAAAATCCACTTCAAGTGTTTTTTTTCTGATGTTTTCCTTTGTTTGATTGCTGTTTTCCTGTTATTAGAGATCATTTACTTCCATTGACTCCGAGGTCCTTCAGAAAAATTTATTTTGTTTAGCCATATTCAGTGCCTTTTTCACCTCTGAGAACTGTAATGAATACAACATAATTAAGATTCGTTAAATATATGAGATTACATCAAAACACACATACAAGTTCAGTCTTAACTGAGGATGTTTTTAAAATTCTATGAACACCTAAAAAAGTACTCACCTCCTTTACAACCCATCTCTGGGAATTCTACAGTTCTATTAATTGCTTCTACTCTCCCATGGTTATTTTGCTGTGCACGGGGAATGAGGAAATGACTAATCCTTTGTTGTCAAGTCAATTCCAGTTCATATACTTAAGAGCAGATAAGGATTTCAGAGACAGTTCTAATTGAAAACATTCTGTCGATTTTCAAATTATACTCTATGCCTTTGCCCTGAAAACTATTGATTGTACATATAACATAGAGTCAGGGATCACTATCTCTGATGCCTAAAGGCTGGCATCTGACAAAATCACTGTTAACTTCCAGAAAACCACAGGGCTTCCCAGAGTCTTAAATCTTAGGACTAAGTCCTTTGTCTTAAGTCCTTAGTCTTAGGACTCTTTAGAAGTATTATTCAATTTAAGACTAAAGAGTTCAGTATGTCTTAAAGCCTCACCTCAAACTTCACATGTAAAACTTGCCAGTAGTTCCGTTGCATCGGAGGCCTAAGAAAATTCACTATTCTTATACTGTGAAGACTACCCCCATCAGCTGTACAGAAATTGTATGCAATCTCCTCCCTTTCTCCTGCTTACACATACCTCACTGCAGCTGATTCTTTGAGAGGTTGATGCTGCCCTCCTGATGGTAGCACCAGCTGCTATTGCCATTTCCGGTATTAAGAAGTTCAAGTGTTAGTCTACACAGTTAATTTGGTTTCTTTCTCAGTTGTTAAAAAGTGAGGAAAGACTTGTGGAATCTTCTAGAGAGTCTAGGGTGACCTAGTAACAAATTACCTATAACAAAAGTGACGCATGTGACTTCCGAGGCTAGGTCATAAAAGCACTTCAGGTTCTCCCTTGGTCTCTTGGATACTCACTGCAGGGGAAACCAGCAGTATATCTGCAATAAGCCAGAATCCTTGCCCTTGAGGAGCCTAGAATAGAATTCAAAAAACAAACAAACCCACTGCCCTCAAGTCAATTCTGACTCATAGCAACCCTATAGATGGAGTAGAACTGCCCCACAGTTTCCAAGGAGTGTCTGGTGGATTTGAACGGCCAGCCTTCTGGTTAGCAGATGTAGTACTTAGCCACTATGCCACCAAACCAAACCAAACCCAACCCACTGCCATCGAGTTGATTCTGACTCATGGCGATCCTATAAGGCCAGAGTGGAACCACCTGATAGAGTTTCCAAGGAGCACCTGGCAGATTTGAACTGCTGACCGTTGGGTTAGCAGGCATAGCACTTAACCACTATGCCACCAGGGTTTCCATTAGCTACTGGATACCTAAAATAAATAGGCAATTCGACTGCAGTGTAAAGAGAAACAGAGGCCTCTGAAAAGAGTCGACACCAACTTGCTGGCGACATGAGTGTGCCACTGTGGAAGTAAATTCTTCCCAAATGGGTTGAGTCCCCTATCCTCTGCAAATTTCTACAAAGCAACCTTCCTTTCTCTGCTTGTATAATATGGCCTTAAACAATCACTTCAGTCTTGATTTTGCATAATCAAACTTGTTCAGTTGCCAGAGCTAACTGATGAACTTTTTCCATATCCTAATTTCCCAGGAGCTGCAATGAGTTCAGCCTGGGTTGAATATGCATTGCTTGTCCAGCTATCTGTAGTTGGGGATGGAGGTAGATAGTACAGACAAGATTTTAATGCAGAGCTAGAAGGCAATTCCCAAGCAAAGATGTGTAAGCTGAGTGGGTCCTACAAATGGCTTCTACCAGTGCCCCATCCTACCTCTCCCATTGCACTCATACTCCTCTTATTGTAGTAGTTGGCACATTGTAATCTAATTACCTATTTATTTTTAGGTATCCTACTCTATTCAAGGAAACCCTGGTGGTGTAGCAAGTAGGTACTGTGGCTGGTAACCAGAAGGTTGGCAGTTCAAATCTGCCAGGTTCCTTGGAAACTCTATGGAGCAGTTCTACTCTTTCCATAGTGTTGCTATGAGTCAGAATCAACTTGACAGCAGTGGGTTTAGTTTGGTTTTACTCTGTTCAAACCCTGGTGGCATAGTAGTTAAGTGTTAATGACTGCTAGCCAAAAGGTCAGTAGTTCAAATCCATGAGGTGCTCCTTGGAAACTCTATGGGCAGGTCTACTCTGTTTCACAGGGATGGTATGAGTGAGAATTGACTCAGCGGCACTGGGTTTGGGTTTTTTGCTTTTAGGGATTTTTTTTTTTTATACTCTATTCTATAGGATCTTTGAGAGCAAGGATTCTGGCTTATTGTAGGTGTACTCCCAGTATCTAGCATAATTCTTGACAAGTTAAAGAAGAAAAAAGAGTCTTTACCGCTAGGTCAATTTCAACTAGGTTATAAAGAAAATATATGTGTAATGAATGAATGGTCTTATTTTGAAGATGTAACTCTTAGGAAGAGACTTGGATATTTGAACTGTAAGATTGCTAACACATTAATAGAAGAACCACCCACACAACTTGAAAACTGAATTTCACTGATTACTGGTAAATACTTTGCTTAATATTTCCAAGAATGAAAAATGCCTATGAAAGTTCAACAATGTCCTGCCTTTAAAAAGAAATCTTTTGTGCCATGTAAATTAAATAACTTTTCAGCAGTATGTGTTTGCATTCAGGAATAGAAACAGAACTTTGATTTAAATTTAAATTTACTACCAGAATTTCCAGTTTGACATCTTACATATGAATTTATTTCAGAAAGTCTGTTATCTCACAGGAATCCTAACACCATGTTATTTTGATAACAATAATTTAAAATGATTTGTTCAAGCCATATTGAAATACAGGAGAGTTACTTAGGAAACCATTTTCTCTGTTTCTTAAAGTGAAAAAAATTATTTTTTAGCAAACTAGTGATAGTGGCTTGGCTAGTGATAGTTCATACTTCTATTTAAAAACCGGAGAAGATCATAGCTGCTCCAGATGGAACCATTCAAAGAACTAAAAACCCAAACCCAAACCCACTGCTGTTGTGTTGATTCTGACTCCTAGCAACCCTATGGGACAGGGTAGAACTGCCCCATAGAGCTTTCAGGGAGGACCTGGCGGATCTGAACTGCTGACCTTTGGGTCAGCAGGTTTAGCAATTAACCATTGCGCTACCAGGGTTTCCAAAGAGTTAATGAAGTCACAAGTTACTTTCATGACAATGTAAATTGTCTCTTAAAATGTCTAGAGGCCAAAAGGCCAAACTCTGAATATAGGAAGTGTATCAGGGTAGTTTTGGAATCTCTTCCAGTATTTCATAATTCTAGTTCTAAAACAAATAAAAAAAAAAAACATTGCCATTGAGTCAGTTCAGATTCATAGTGACTCTATAGGACAAAGTAGAACTGCCCCACAGAGTTTCCAAGAAGTGCCTGGTGGATTAGAACTGCTGACCTTTAGGTTAGCAGCCATAGCACTAACCACTATGTCACCAAAACCGAAAACCAAACCTGCTGCTGTTGAGTTGATTCTGACTCATAGCAAGGGCAGAATAGAACTGCCCCATAGAGTTTCCAGGGAACACCTGATAGGCTGAACTGATGACCTTTTGGTTAGCAGCCATAGCAATTAACCACTACACTACCAGGGTTGCCAGTTCTAATTATAAACACATAAAATATGAATATGTTTTAAATTTTGCATTTCTAAAATTGTTTTTAGTACTCATTATGGATGGAATTATATCCCCCCAAAATATTTGTTGTAAATCCTAACCTCTGGCCCCGTGGTTAGGATTCTATTTGGAAATGTGTTGTCATTGTTATGTTAATGAAGCATAATGATGTGGGGTGTGTCTTAATCTCTTTTGAGACTTAAAGAACATTAGACAACCAAGGGAAGAAAGCAGAGATGTGGACAAGAGATGGCAAGCCACAGGAAGATTGCCCAGGAGCAGAGCTCGGGTAGATGAGGAGCTTCCTCCAGAGCTGACAGAGAGAAAGCCAGCCTCTAGAGTTGGCACCTTGAATTCAGACTCCTAGTCTGCTAAACTGTTAAAAGATAAATTTCTGTTTGTTAAAGCTACACATTCCTGTTACAGCAGCACTAGATAATAACTAAGACAATACTTGAAAGAACTGGATTGCAAAGTAATGTGTAGTCATCACAGATGATTTAGAAAATGTAGAAAAGACAAAGAAAAAATTCACTCAATCACTCACCTAGGAAAAATTAGTGTTAGCATTTTTGTGTACTCATTAAAAAACAGCTAAAATTGACTTCCATGTGAATATTTTCCCAAGTCACAGAATATTTTTATAATATTGTTTCAACCTATTCATTGGAAGTATCTTATTCCAACAACATAAATGGCAACTATATGTGTGGAGTTATGAGACGGAATACACAGAATGAAGTCAACTACATATGTAAAAGGAGATGATGTAGAAGCTCAGTATTATCAGTCAGAAAAAGATCAGGGGCTGATTGTGGAATAGACAATTGCTCATATGCAAGTTCAAGTTGAAGCTGAATAAAGTTAAACAAGTCCATGAGAGCCAAAGCACAACCTTGAGTATACCCCATCTGCATTTAGAGACCATTTCAGGAATCGATGGACACAGTGAACAGTAATGATTGAAGAGCAGTTGAGTTGTGGGATGTCATCAAGGACATCATGCATGAAGAAAGCAAAAGGTCATTAAAAAGTCAGGAAAGAAAAAAAGACCAAAATGGATGTCAGAAGATACACAGCAAACTATTACAATGAAATGTGCAAAGACCTGGAGTTAGATAACCAACAGGGAAGAATGTGGTGGACTGTTACAAGTTTAAAGAACTGAAGAAAAAAATTCAAGCTTCAATTTGCAATACTGAAGGTTTCTATGGGCAAGATGTTAAACACTGTGGGAAATATCAAGGAAAGCTGGTATAGAATCACTGTTCCCCAAAAAGAATTGGCTGACATTCAGCCATTTCAGGATGTAGTATATGATCAAGAACCAATGGTACTGAAGGAAGAAGTCTAAGCTGCACTGAAGCGATTTGCTAAAAACGAGGCTCTAAGAATTGACAGGCTGCCAGCTGAGATGTTTTAACAAACAGATGCTACAGTGGAAACACTCAATTTGCCTAGTGCCAAGAAATCTGGAAGCCAGCTACCTGGCCAACACACTAGAAGAGATCCGTATATGTGCCTGTTCTAAATAAAGGTGCTCCAGCCAAGTGTGGAAATTATCAAACAATATCACTAATATTACATGCAAATAGCATCTTGCTGAATATAATTCAGAATTGGTTGCACCGTATGTTGACTGGGAACTGCAGAAATTCAAGCTGGATTTAGTAGAGGATGTGAGATGAGGGATCACTGCTGACGAGTGAATTTTGGCTTAAAGCAGAGAATACCAGAAAGATGCTTACCTGCATTTTATTGACTATGCAAAAGCATTTGACTATGTAGATCATAACAAATTGTGTAACATTGCAGAGAATGGAAATTCCGAAACACTTAATTGTGCTCATGGGGAATCTGTACATACACAAAGAGGCAGGCATTTGAACAAACAAGGAGATACAGCGTGGTTTAAAATCAGGGAAGATGCTCATCAGGGTTGTGTCTTTCTACCATACTTATTCAGTCTGTATGCTGAGCAGATAATCCTGGAAGCTTGTCATGGATTGAGGTGTGTGCCCCCAATATGTGTAGCCATGTGGCTGGGCCGTGACTCCCAATATTTTGTGATTGCCCTCAATATTGTGATTTTCCTGTGCTATATGTTAAAGGATTAGGGTAGGACTGTGAATCCCTTCATAGAATTGCCTTACTGCTCCACTGTAATGGGAGTTTCCCTGGAGTATGGCTTGCCATCCTTAATCCTTTTGTCCTATAAGAGACAAAAGGAAAGGGCAGGAAGAGAACTGGGAACCTCACACCTTCGAGCAAGCAGCACCGGGAGAAGAGCGCGTCCTTCAGACCTGAGATTCTTGTACCAAGATGCTCCCTGGACAAAGACTGATGCGATGCCGGACTTTCCTCCAGAGCAGACAATGGGGATGCCCTGGAGCAGACACCCTGAATTTGGACTTGTAGGCTACTGGACTGTGTAAGAATTAACTTTGCTTTCTTAAAGCATTCCACTCTGTGGTATTTCTGTTAGAGCAGCACTAGCTGACTAAAACAAAGCTGGGTTACCTAAAAAAGAACTTGGCATTAGGACTGGAGACTCATTAAGAACCTGTGATACTGAAATGATACAACCTTGAAGCACTAGGTGAAGATCAAATGCTACGGCTTTCTGTTTGGATTGCACCTCAACATAAAGAAAACAAAAATCCTCACAACTAGAACAATAAACAACATCATGATAAATAGTGGAAATATTGAAGCTGTCAAGGATTTCATTTTACTTGTATCCACAATCAATGCCCTAGAAATAGCAGTTAAGAAATCAAACGATGTAGCGCACTGGGCAAATCAGCCGCAGAAAAGACTTCTTTAAAGTGTTAGAAAAGAAAAGAAAAGAAAGAAAGAAAGGATGTCACTTTGAGGACTAAGCCGTGCCTGACCCAAGCCATGATATTTTCAGCTGATGCCGTTGCATGACAGTGTTGATGAAGACTATTAAATATACCATGGGTTACCAGAAAAATGAACTAATGTGTCCTGAAGAAGTACAGCTGGAATTCTTCTTAGAAATGAAGACAGTGAGACTTCATCTCACATGCTTTGGACATACTATCAGGAGTGACCAGTCCTTGGAGAACAACTTCGTGCTTGGTAATGCAGAGAGCTAGCCAAAAAGAGGAAGACCCTCACAGAGATAGTTTGACACCACGGCTACAACACTGAGCTTGACAATAGCAATGACTCTGGGGACGGTGCCAGACTGGGCAGTGTTGTGTTCTGTTGTATGCAGAGTTGCTGTGAAGAGGAACCAACTGATGGCTTCTAAGGACAGCAATAACAACATTATTTAATGACTGCATTATACCATGTCATACTAATGTTTGACTATTAATTTAACCACTATCCTCTTGTGGGACATTTAGATTATTTCAAATTTTTGTTATGTTACTTCAAAACATATTGTTAATGGTAAATCTTTTTATAAATATATATGTGTGTATATGTTGAACACATACACATATATACACATTGTTAAGGATTTGAATCATTTTTCCAAATTATCTTTCAGAAAGACATATTGATTTAGAAGCCTAGCAGGAGCACTCAAATGTACCTGTTTCCCTAAAACCTGTGTCAATCCAGAGACAGCAGTCTGATCTGTGAAAAAATGTCATCTCCTTGTTGTAGGGATAGTTTTGTAGTTGAACAGAAGAGCAGACTAGCTGTTAAAACCTGAGTTCTCTATCTAAATCTCACTTCTGTGAATAGAATCTTATTTACATTGGACCCATTGCTGGAAGCAGAGTGAAAGGAAAGTCTTGAAATGCTTTGTTATAAATTTTACCTTTTTAGGAATATAATATTGCCTCTATTCATGAAAGTAATGCTATTTGGGGACACATATCTAAAGAAATCTCAGAACTATCAGTAGAAATATATAAATGTTATAGCTATGTGTATGAGAGCAATAGGTAAACATTTACAATTAAAGCAACACACATGTGACAAGAATCAGAAAATAAGTATTTCGGGAAGTAGGAGAATCGAGTTTTGTTTAAGGCTATAGAAGTAAATATTTGTCTCTTTGGCTTGCACATTTTTTAACCCATTGCCTCCAATATAATACTGTTTTGTTTTCATGTCTCCCATCTTCACTCACAATTTTGTTTCACTTTCTAATTCTTTTTTATTTATCTGATCTCTTCATTTAGTTTTGTGGGAATAAGATCCCTGTCATGTCAAGGTCAAATCTGGCCCTACGTGTGATTGTTAAAATGTTGCTAATAGATTCAAAACACAGCTGTTAGTGTGTTTCACTTTTGAGAGTCCCTGTCTTGAGCGTGGGAACATACAGACTAAGGTGGAGAAATAGAGGCCACAGCAGGAAAGCAGTCTACTCAGTCCCCTCGCCTCTGAAGGGCCTTTCCTCCTTTTCCTCCACTGTCTTGGGCCACAGCAAGCCCTTGGTGCAGCGACTGAAGCAGCAGCTCTCTGAAGAAGGAGCCGTTTCCTCTGAGATGCCAGTGCTCCAGCCATGAACATGGTGAGTGACCCTGTTGCCCTAGTTTGACCTCAGGCTCTCTAGAAAAAATGTTTGTTGAATGTGGGTCTTGCAAATAGAGAGTAGTTGAAAAGTATATAATTCATTTGTAGGGATTTTCCAGGACATTTGCAGAGGAATAATATTTTTAAAAGGTATTAACAAAGAAGCAGCATGTGCTCTTTGAGGTAGTCCATAATAACAGCCAGCATCTCCCTAATGCCCCTCCTTTCACAAGTTTTGTGTATTATTTCTAATCTTTTCAGTGTATCTGTAAGACTGCTGTTTTGTTTGAAGTGTGAGGAGAGGAAGACTTCTGCATCTGCAGGAGTTTGTTCTTGTATTTCTGGCTGTCTATGGAGGGTTACTTTTTTTTTTTTTTTTAACTGTGTTTTCCAGAAATCAAAGGATTTATTATAGGATGTTTTCCTGCTGACAAAAGCTATTGAACTGAATCACAAACACTGCTTTGCCTTCTGTCATTATTCATAATTTATTCATGGACTGCTGGTTCCTCATTAGCATTATATCAGAGTTATGTATTTTGAATGATCCTTTCAAGTCTCTGGTAGGCTGCTAAGGGAAAAGTGAGAAGAGGCATTTTGTAGATAGCTTTGAGAGGAAACAAATGATTATCTGACTATGAGTCATTCAGATTCTGCTGGTCTAAGAAAAACAGTACTCAAATAAAGTGAGAGAGAAATTAAAAGGGTAAATATCCACAATATTAATCCATGAGAGACTCTAAATATAATTGCTACAAATCACAGAAATAGTTTTGGTGATATCAGAAACTGGTCTGATAGAAACTCAGTGTTTAATCAGAAGAGCAAAGTTTTCATTTATAGGTCTATGTTTATTATAATATAGCAATACACGTTAAGGGATTTATTGCAGAGATTTGACTTTCTGTGATTGGGGGAGCTGGTTAAGCAACCTCTGTCAAACTGTCATCTTCACATCTGATGCTGGAGCATGAAGTCCACAAGGAGGCTGACAGTTGGGAAAGGAAGAGGGATGTGAGGTGGGGCAGACCAAGAACAAGCTAGGGCCCATAGCATGAGATGGAGCTCACAAGGGTGGAGTGAGCCCCACGTCGGTTCTTGTTGCTTCTGGCTCTGGTGATGTGGCTGTCCTGCACAGCTGGGGCCTTTCATCATGGAGCTAAATACCTATACCTGGTTCAGGAGTCAGAGACTGAGAAAGACGTGGGGGAAGACAAAACAGCTCCTCACAGCAATGAGGAGAGCCGGTAGATAAGCCACCCAATGACTGCTGCTTTACTTTGTTGTTGTTGGTTGTCATTGAGTTAATTCTGAAGCCATGTATGCAGAGTAGAACTGTTCCCTAAGGTTTTCAAGGCGATGATTTTGTGGAAGCAGCCAGGCCTGTCTCCCCTGGTTCCTTCTGTGAGCTCTAACCAGCAAACTTCCAGCTGGCAGTCGAGCACTTAATTGTTTGCGCCACCCTGGGTAGCTGCCCTCCTATGGTCATCATTGTGGTTAGATGCTGTTGAGGTGATTTCAGCTCACAGTGACCATGTGACAGAGTAGAACTGCCCCAAAGGGTTTGCTAGGCTGTAATCTTCATAGGAGCAAATTGTCAGGTTTTTCTCCCAACTTGTTTCTGTTCAAAACCCTGCTGAGAATTTGCATTTCCAACCCAGATATACTGAATCTGCATTTTAACAAGATCCACAGGTGGTTCTTAGGTGCAATAAATTGTGAGACTCACTGCTCCACTACTAGTGGCTCTCAGAATTGCTCTCTAACCAGCAGCGTTAGAGTCTCATCTGGAACTTGTTAGAAATCCATATTCTCCACAGGGGTTTGAATCAGAGTAAACTGGTTCGGAGAGCCTGGTTCAGATCACCAGTCTTTCATTTAGCAGCTGAGTGCTCCCTCATTGTGCCACCAGGGCTTCTTAAGCACCTAGTACAGTGGCTAAAATTCAAAATACTACCACCACCACCAAGTGCTGGCAAGGATATTAAATACTAAGAACTCTCATTTTTTGCTGCAGGGATGGCAAAATGGTAGCTACCTTGTAGGTGAGTGTGGTAGTTTCTTATAAAGGTAAACATAGGTTTACCATCTAATCTGGCAATCACGGTCCTACCATATGAAATTAAAAATTAGGGCCAAATACAAACCTGCACATGAATATTCATAGCAGCTTTATTACAAATTGCCAAACATTTCTAAGCAACCATGATGCCCTTCAGTAGGTTGAATAATACATCCATCCCACGGAGCACTATTCAGCAATGAAAGGGAATGTGCTGCCAAGCCAAGAAAAGACTTGGAGGAAACATACATACATACTGCTAAGCCAAAGAAGTCAGTTTGCATACTTGATGATTCTAACTACATAAAGCATTCTGGAAAATGGCAAACTAGAGAGGGATTGTAAAGATCAGTGGTTTCCAGGAGACTTGCGGGGCACGAGGGATGAATAGGTGACGTGCAGGACATTTTTAGGGGAATGAAGCTATTCCACACAAAACTACAAATGGTTGATACAGAACATTATGCATTTGTCAAAATTGTAGGATTGTACAACACAAAAGAGTGAACCCTAGTGTAAAATATGGACTTTAGTTAATAACAAAGTATCAATACTTGTTCATCAGTAATAACAAATGTATCACAGAAATGCATGGTGTTAGAAATAACCTGGGGGGCAAGGGGATATGGGAACTCTGCACTGTCTGCACTCTTTCTGTAAGCCTCAAATTGCTTACTTTATTTGAAAATGAGTCATTCACATTCTTCTGGTCTAAGAAAAATAGTATTCAAAAACAGTGAGGTCTAAGTTAAAGGGACAAATGCCCAAGATACTAATCCCTGAGAGACTCAAAATATAATTGCTACAAATGTCAGAAAATAAAAATAGTTTTGGGGGTATCAGAATCTATTAAAAATTCTATTTTAAAAAGGGAGGGAAATCCAATTCTTTTGCTTACATTGAGACACAGATTACCTTGTAGACTATTTACCTACATAAAATATCTCTTCCAGTAATTAACTCACAGTCAAAATTATAAATTACATTGTCTCGGTTTCCTAGTGCTGCTATAACAGAAATACAAGTGAATGGCTTTAACAAAGAAAAATTTATTCTCTCATAGTCCTGTAGGCTAGAAGTCCAAATTCAGGGTGCCTGCTCCAGGGGAAGGCTTTCTTTGTCAGCTGCAGAGGTAGGTCCTTGTGAGGCATCAGTCTTGGTCTGGAAGCATCTCAGCACAGGAACCTTAGGTCCAAATGATGCACTCTGCTCCTGGCACTGCTTTCTTGGGGGTATGAGGTCCCTAACTGCTTCCCTTTCCTTTTATCCCTATAAGATAATAGGTGGTGCAGGCCACACCTGAGGGAAACACTCTCTACATTCGAACCAGGGATAGGACCTTAGTTAGGATGTTACACTCCCACTCTAGTCCTCTTTAATATAATCCAGTCTTGCCCCACTAACCAAAGGCAAAAATTAGGATTTACAACATATATGAAAATTACGGTCACAAAACAGAAGACAGCCACACAATATTGAGAATCATGGCCTGGCCAAATTGATACACACATTTTTGGGGAGACAAAATTCAATCCATGCTGTATACCCTAAACAGACAACTATGTGTGAGAGTCAGCAGATGAAAGAAACAGGAGTCAAAGCTGAAAAAGTAGAACAATCTGAAAGAAATATTTACACAGTATGTTTAAAATATTGAAGGTAATGAGAGGAGGAATATAAACCATAAGGGAAGAAAAGGACTGTAAGAAAAACCAAGAATTCGAAAAACAAAATCTATTGAGTAAGTTAGAAATCAAATGTAAGGTTCTTTCCCGTCCCAAGGGCTTAGGAAATGTTCTTTCCTTGGCCTGGACAGTTATCCCAGTTATCTCCAGACTGACTACAACTTACCTTTTTATCTCAGCTTGCAAGTCATTTCCTAAGGGAACATTTTGCTGGTCTCTGAGAAGAGTTTGGTTTATGTTTGAAACTACTGCGGCTTCTTCACATCCCCCTTAAGCAACACTTAATCACACATACAATTTCCAGTTCAATGGTTTTCCTGAATGACTGTAAATTCCATAATGGCCGGCACCATTTCTGCCTTATTTTCCACTTTATGCCTAGTCTCAACATAATGTCTAGCTCACAGACTGGTGAAAGGGCAACTACACCTCCTGGGACCATCCCAGTTTACACCTGGAATGATTATTAATGCTCTCTCATGCCATTTGTGTGGTAAATTGTATGAATACCCTTATGATTGCTGATGGATTCATTGAACCCATGTGCCTAATTCACTGTCTTTTCTATTTCTGCTCTTAAAAATCTCATTGAACTACTTTAGATGGAACTCTTTCTTGAAAAATAACCCACTTTCTGTTACTCCTCCTCTTTTGCTAAATCCCCCTTTTCCCTAAATTTTGCAAGCCTCTAAGTCCAAAATGGGAATCCTGGTGGTACAGTGGTTAAGTGCCATGGCTGCTAACCCAAAGATTAGCAGTTTGAATCTGCCAGGCCCTCCCTGGAAACTTTATGGGTCTGCTCTGCCCTATGGGGCCACTATGAATTGGAATTGACTCTATGGTAATGGATTTCATTTTTGTTTGTTTAAGTCCAAAATAATTCACTTGATTTCTTTATTTCTTTACCTGAGTTGATGTATTTTCTGAGTTTCTCTAGCAGCAGAGTGAGTTGATGCCAATGCAAATTCAGTGTCTCCCATCTCAGTTGGGCACTCAGGACTTCCTAAGAACTTCAAGGCTGCTCCTATCACCAAAATCCTGGAGAACTTCAGACATACCTTTGCCCCAGCACAGATCACCCTGTATTGTTTTTTGGTTTTAGTCACATCAATTTTTTTTTTAATTTCATTTATTTTGTTGTCATTGAGAATGTATACAGCAATACAAACACCAGTTCAACAGTTTCTATCTGTACAATTTAGTGGCATTGATTACATTCTTCATGTTGTGCAACATGCTCACCCTCTTTTTCTGAGCTGCTCCTCCCTCATTAACATAAACTCATCACTCCCTTGGGCTCCTGTCAAATCCTCAGAGTTGCTGTTACCACTTTAATCTGATATGTTCTTAAAAGACAGTAATGCTCAAGGCAGGCTTTTAATTTTTTTTTTTTAACTAGTTAAGCTGAATTATTTGATTTTAAGAAGACTTCAGGGAATATTTTTGGTTTAAGGTTTAAAGATTGTTTCAGGGGTTCATCCAGCTTTCATAGCTTCAGGAAGTCTGGAGTCTACAAGAATTGGAAATTCTGCTGTGCATTTTTCCCCTTTGATCAGGATTCTTCTGTGGACTCTTTGATCAATGTTTAGTAATGGTAGCCAGGTGCCATCCAGTTCTTCTGATCTCACGGCAAAGGAGGCAGTTGTTCATGGAGGCCATCAGCCACACATTCCATATCCTCCTCCTACCCCTGACTCTACTTCCTCTGTTGCTCCAGGTGAATAGAGATCAATTATTGTGCCTTGGATGGCTGTTTGCAAGCTTTTAAGGCCCCTAGCATTACGCAACAAACTAGGAGATAGAGCAGAAGCACTAAACATATGATTAGGCCAATTAACTGGATGTGCTTTGAAACTATGGCCCTAAACCTCCAAACTAAGGAACTAAATCCTATGAGGTATTTAGGTGTTGTGTATAAGCAGTTTCATTCAGCAGTACTTTAAGAAAAAAAAAATTATATCACTCAACTTTTGCCAATTCAACTTTTTACAGGTGTACAATTTTATTGTCAACAATTACAATAATTGGCTGTACAATTCTACCCTTAATGTGATTTTTCCATCACTGTTAACTGCCATTAGTTGGTATTTTATGTTTAGGAATCCATTTATTCCCACTGAATGGCATTCCTTGGGGCTAGGGCCTTTGTCTTATTTGTTTTTATTTCTCTAGAATCTAACAGAGCTCCTGGCAGATAGTTACTGCTAAGAATAAATGAGTGAATAAAGACTGGAATGAATGACAAGGCACTAAATCAAGCTGTGTAAGTTGGAACAATGAAATTTAATTGCAGTGTTTATATTATATGACAAGATTAGCATTTAATTTATAAACTTTTTAAATTGTGGCAAAAGAAGCAAGTGTACATTATGTTTCTTGTTTATGATGTTTATAAGACATAATTATTGAAACTATAGATACATTATAATAGGATTTCATTGGATTTTTATATTTGCATCAATTTGGACTTACATACCTCTATGGTATCTATTTCAATGAACAAAAATGGCAGTTCAATCCAAGGATATCTGAAAATGTTATCATTGGAGAGTATGAGTTTGTATATTCTAAATGTGTTTTCAACTTTAAAAAGTATATTTGGCTCTTGAGTTGCTGTAGTTCTTACCTTAGGAAAAGCTTCTACCTGTATCTCCAACCGTCCATGCCATTATCTGAAAGCACCTATCCCAACCCTAATCCTATTTGTTAGATCTCTGTTTGTCCCACACCGCCTCTGCTGATGTCTTTGTTCTTAAGAGTTATCTAGCCCCTCATGAGCGGTAGTTTTAATTCTTTCTGGCGTTTTTCCTGGTCATCTATTTTCTAGCCTCCTAGATGACTCTAAATTTACCAGTCGTAGGGTCCCTCTCTCTCTCTTTGATCCAGATTAATTTTTATCTGTGCAGCTCCTACTGACAGCCATA
Source organism: Heterohyrax brucei (assembly GCA_028571685.1). Lineage (NCBI taxonomy): Eukaryota > Metazoa > Chordata > Mammalia > Hyracoidea > Procaviidae > Heterohyrax > Heterohyrax brucei. The sequence continues at coordinate 98,064,636 of CM053146.1, forward strand.
TTGATGCACCAGATAGCAATCAACATCATCCACCTGGAATGAATGCGACAGCCTCAACAAAATGCTTTCAAGTAACTATATTCTTGTCTTACAGACTGAAAGAAAATTGTGATACTTTACTAAAACTTTCTTGGTAGGATTTAGGAGAAGGTATTGTCTGGTAAAAAGAGGTATTTTTGTTGTGGTACTGTTAAGTGGTGACCATCACTGAGGAACAGCTTAAATTCACCCAACTGAGGAGATTCTATTCCTAGACCCTACAATTCTGCCAGCAAGAAACCTAAGCTGGGGAGAGAAGAGGTGAAATTAGAGACTGCTAAGTAATCGTTGGCAACTGCGTGGCCACATCTAGATGTACCGAAGAGACGGGCCATATTTATTTGGGATAATTTTCTTCTCACTCAAATGTTTATGCTGTTATGATTCCACATTTTAAAATTAGAAGTTTATTATTCAGTACCTAAAATTTGAGAAGGAGGATGGTATAGTGGAAAGGCCAATTAGATTGATCTGGGTTTTAATTTGGTTCTGTCATTTACAAGTTATATGACCTTTGGCAAGTTCCCAAATTTCTCTGAACTCATGTCCTCATCTGTAAAATGGGAAGAATAATATTTACTTCACTTAGTAACTGAGCTAATGAATAAAAAATATATTTAAAGTAAATGATAGGATGCTTGTCATAAAACAGGCCATTATTTAATGTGAGTTTACACTGAGGTGTAATTACATTTTTTGTCTTTTGTCTTCTTCATCCACATGTACTTAGTCTCAGCACTTCAGGTTGGAGAAGGAAGTGAAATTGACTTTTGTTTCCATTTGAGAAACATGGAATTGGGCTGATTTGCCAATGAGAGTAAGCTATTTAGGTGAGTCTATTTGGTTTCAGGATGATGTCCAGCCTCATCCTTCACCAGCCCAAGTGAGTACTGCTTGTTCCAGAAGCGCACTGCTGAAAGAGTAGAGTCATACAAAGTCAGGTGCAGGTGTCTCAAGAAATCAATCCCAGAATACAGTTTTGGAAACATAGTGTAATAGCCATCAGTAACAATTATTTAATAACTGTGCAAAGAAACTCACCTAGGCAGTGTGAGACAATGCAAAACAACAGATCAAATAATAGAATTTTACAGCATCAAATATATTTATGTCTGGACTAGACTTTAAAGACGGTTAAATACTCTTAAAGGTCAGAATCAAATTACCTCATTTTATGGATGAAGGAACTAGGGAGTCTACGTATAAAATCCCAGAGGCTCCACAAGAAAATTATTGGAACTAATAGAAGGATTAGCCCAACTAGCAAGGTACAAGATCAATGCAAAAATCATTTGGGTTCCTCTCTACTAACAAGGAGAACTCTGAAAAGCAAATAAAGAAATCAATACCATCCATAATAGCCTATTAAAACATTAAAAAAGAACCCATGAAGTAACCTAACCAGTGACATAAAAGACTTATACAAGGAAAACTAGAACACTACTGCAAGCAACTAAAAGAGAGCTACATAAATGGAAAAACATTCCAGGCTCATGAATTGGAAGACTTAACAACATTGTGAAAATATCAATATTATGGATACGACACAATCCCAATTCAAATTCCGACAACATCCTTTGATAAAAAGGAAAAACTAATCTCCAAAGAAGATTAGAGGAAAAGAAGGAGGCCCTAAATAGCTAACACAATATTGAAGAAGAACAAACAAAGTAGGAAGACTCATGCTTCCTGCTCTTAAAACTTACTGTGTAGCCAGAGTGATCAAAACAGCCTGGTACTGGTTCAGTGACAGACACATAGATCTATGGACTAGAACTGAGAACTCAGAAGTAAACCCATCCATCTATGAACATCTGATCTTCAATGAAGTGTCAAAATCCATTCAATGAAGAGAAGAAAATGTCTCTTTAACAAATGGTACTGGCAAAACTGGATACTCATGAGAGAAAAATGAAGCAGGAGCCACAGTTAACACCATGTACAAAAATGGATCAAAGACCTAAACGTTAAGGCCAAAGCTATAAAATTCCTGGAAGATAACATAGAGTCAAAACTAGGGTACCTAATTTTCAACATGAGTAGTCTATCAAACAAACTAAAAGTGCATTGGTGACACAGATAAATTAGGTGACTGGGACCTCCTAAAAATGAAATGCTTATGTTCATCGAAATACTTCATTAGAGAGTAAAAAGAGAACCTATAGACTGGGAAAAAAATCTTTGGCAACAACATAGCTGATAAGAGTCTAATCTCTGAAATATATAGTAACTTCAACAACAACAAAAAGACAATCCAGTTTAAAAAACGAGAGAGACGGGTAAAGACAGTGACATAAGCAGACACTTCAATTCACTCCCCCAGCAACTAACTCACTGAACAATAAATAAAAACAAGCACAGACTGAGACTTCAGAACTCAGAGTGGAAGCGAATCCAGAAACAGGGAAGAAGAGGGAAGAGGTTTGCTCAGAAGCCAGGAGATCCTGCTTGCTGACACCAGAAGCATTCAGTCATTGCACCCACTTTGGGATGGCCTAGCTAACATAGTAGACATAGAAGAGGAGCTAACCTGTACAAGCTCTAGCCCAACTATTTAAAGGTGACATAAATTGGTTGTGGGAATTTGTGGGCCACCCAGTTGAGAAGGGCAAAGGTAGAGCATGGTTGTGCCTGAGAGTGTTGGTGAATCTTGCTGAGGCACTAAATGGACAAGCACTAGGATTGGAAGGAACTGCGGGTGCAACAGAGTGAAGGGACAATTTCAAACTGACAGGAACAAAGGAAATAGCCCATAATGGGGCACTGTGACAATGTGTGTGTAGGAGCACAAGGAAAGGAAAGAGAGAGCCCCACATCATCGCCACAGGCAAGTCGGGCACCACCACTTATGGGAGAATCTCAGAACAAGGAAACCACTCTTCCCACATATACTAATTGAATTCTAGAGTCTGAGCCTACAGATTCCTGAACCAGCACTGAAAACAATCCTAAGGATAGGAGTGCCATCTAGTGGTTCTCAGGAGCAGACACCAAGCCTGCTGCTGGACCATTTTGACTCAGCAAAACTGTGGGGATGATGGAAGCTACCCCGTGGAGTTCCCAGATCTGTAACTCTCTTCAGAGGTAGTCTGCTGCATCTTGACTCCATGGAAAGGCTGGTGGATGCAGGGTTCAGCCTTTGGGATGGCAACTGGGCTTCGCTGCTGTACTACCAGATGCCTAATCAGAAAATTTACCCCCAATAAACAGAATAAAGCAAACCCTGCTGGTATAGTGGATAAGCGCTACAGCTGCTAATTAAAAGGATGGCAGTTTGAATCCACCGGGCACTCATTGAAAATTCTATGGGACAGTTCTACTTTGTCCTATAAAGTTGCTATGAGTCAGAATTGACTCAGTGGGAGTGGGTTTGGTAAACAGAATAAAAAAATTGAAGAAGATGAAAGACAGTGAGACGATCCAAGTTCAACAAAAGTTAGTAAACGCATGAAATCTCAAGAGAGAAAGGAACAATCAAAAGCAAAACACAGAAGAGAAAGTCTCTCCTTTGGAAGTGAGAATAATACAAATACTTGATAATTTTCAGACTGATGCTAAACAGGTTTAAAGAAAGCAAAAAACACATGGAAAACAAATTGATGGGGTTCAGGACTTTCAAGGAAAAACAAAATGAAAAACTTAACAAATAAAAACATCAAAAAAATCAAAGAGAACTATTGGAACTGAAGAATAAAACATTTGAATTAGAAAAATCAAGAGAAATACCAGAGTCAAACAGAAAGATGATAACATAGATGAATTGGAAGAAAAAATACCAACTTATCAAGTTTCAAAAGAAACAAGAGAAAAGAAAAAGTGAACAAACCCAAAAGGAAATACAGAATTCAATTAAGAAATCTAATATTGGAATATTTTAATCCCAGAATACCTGACAGCAATAAAGGCATGGAAACAATTTTCTAAGATACAATATATGAGAATTTCCCAGACCTTAACAAAGAAACAAGCCTGCAAATACAGGAAGCTACGTATAGCCAGAAGAGACACAAAAGGATCGACTCCATGACATATCCTAATGAAATACTGGAAAAACAAAGACAAATTCAGAAAGTAGCAAGAGAAAACTACAATATAATATACCAAGTGTCTTCCATAAGTATCAATATGGATTTTACTCCAGAAACTATAGAGGCCAGAAGACAACAGAACAACATATGTAAATTACTGAACCCAAACAATTGCCAACCAAAAATTCTTCTTTTTTTGTTTAAATCCGAATCAGTTTTGCATGTCCATCTATCTACAGCTCCCTCTGCTCTCCCCACCTGGTGATAACACATTCCTTTTCACTGTGTGTATCTGGTATCCTTTTAACAAGCATCTGCCCCTGCCCCCACCCCCACCCTCTTCTCTCGCATCTAGAAAGAGGCCAGTAGGACAGCCTCCTTATAAATGCATCAAAGCATTAAGTACGCACACCATCTGGTCACAATGTGTCCCCAAATCTAATCCACTCCTGTCTGAAGAGTTAAGTCATTACTGGTTTCCAGTCAGGGACAGCAGCAGGTCTAGAGGCCATGTTCCCAGGAGATCCTCCAGGCTGTCAGACCACCAATTCAGGTCTTTCAGTAGAGTTCTTGGGCTGCACACCTCTTTTTCTCGTATTGCCTCAGGAACTCTACATTGTGTACCCTGTCACAGCTGTCTTTGGTGGTGGCTGGGCACCCTCTGTTTCTTCTGGTCTCATGTTGATAGAGTTTACCATTCATATGGGTCCTTCTGTCTCCTGGGCTCTTTTTTCCTTGTGGCTTTGCTGTTCTTAGTGATCATCTGTTCCAGATGAGGTGGGACCATTTGGTGTACCTCAGATGGCAGCTTGCTAGCTTTTTTAAGACCCCAAATACCACTCACCAGTATGAGGTACAGAAGACTCTTTTAGCAATAGACCAGTTATGCCAGTTGGCCTCGATGCCCCCTGAATACATGGTTCCCAGACCCCCGTCCCTGCTGCTCTATTCTTTGAAGTATTAGGTTGAGTTTAGAAAACCTTTCAGTTTATGATCAAGTCCAGTTAAGTTGATCTACTCTTCGCTGTGTGCTGTCACTGCTTTCACCTAACCAAATTTCTGTCAACTATCTAATCTATCACCAACCCTCTCCCTCCATTCCCACACCTGTAGCCATCAAAGAGTCTTTTCTTCTGTGCATATGTCTATTATTAAGTCCTTATAGCAGGGGTCTTATACAATATTTGTCCTTTTGCCACTACCGATTTCACTCAGCATAATGTCTTCCAGTTGAAAGCAGATTATGAGATGCTTCCTGAAATCATCTTTGTTCTTTATCATTGCACAGTGTTCCGTTGAGTATATGTACCACAGTTTATTTATCTATTCATCTTTTGATGAGCATCTAGGTTTACTCCATCTTCTTCCTATCATGGACAGTGCTGCAGTAAACACTTGTGTGCATGTATCTGTTTGTCTGACCGCCTTTATTTAGGAAGGATATATTCCGAGCAGTGGGATTACTGGATCAAATGATATTTCTATTTCTAATTTTTTAAGGAAGTGCCAAATTGTTTTCCAAAGAGGTTGTACCATTTTGCAATCCCACCAGCAGTGTAGGAGAGTTCCAATCTCTCCACAGCCTCTTCAGCATTTGTTGTTTTGTGTTTTTGGATTATGACCAAACTTATTGGGGTGAGATGATCTCTCATTGTGGTTTTCATTTGGATTTCTCTGATAGCTAATGATTGTGAGCATTTCCTAATGTGTCTTTTGGCTGTCTGGATGTTTTCCTTGGTGATGTGTGTGCCCCATTCCCCTTTGCCCATTGCATAATTGGGTTATTTACCTTTTTCTTGTTGAAATTTTGCAGTACCTTGCAGATTGTGGAAATCAGACATCAGTCTGACATATAGTTGCCAAATATTTTTTCCCATTCTGTAGGTAGCCTTTTAAATCTCTTGATAAAATCTTTGGATGAGCAAAAGTGTTTGATTCTCAGTAGTTCCCATTTATCTATTTTCTCTTCTGTTGTTTGTGAGATTTTGAAGTCTGTCTAAGCCATGTATTAGAACTTTCATTGTTGATCCTATTGTTTCTTGCATGATCCATATCGTTTTAGGTTTGATATTTAGGTCTTTGATCCACTTTGAGTTAGTTTTTGTGTAAGGTGTGGGACGTGGGTCCTGTTTCAGTTTTTTGCAGATGGATATCCAATTTTGTCAACACCATTTGCTAAACAGACTGTTTTTACCCCAGTTTACCAACTTGTGTGGGCCTTTGTCGAATATCAACTGTTCATAAGAGGATAGTGATATTTCTGGGGTCCCCGTTCTGTTCCATTAGTCTATATGTCTCTTTTTGTACAAGTACCAAGCTGTTTTGGCTACCATGGCAGTACTAAGGTCAGGTAGTGAAAGGCCTCTGACTGTGTTTCTCTTCTTCAGTAGTGCTTTACTTATCCAGGGTTTCTTCCTTTTCCAAACAAAGTTGGTGATTTGTTTCTCTGTCTCATAAAAAAAATGTCACTGGAATTCGTATTGGGATTGCACTGTATATGTAGATCACTTTGGGCAATATAGACATTTTCACAGTGTTAAGTCTACTTACCCATGAGCAAGGTAGGTTTCTTCATTTATGTAAGTTTCTTTTGGTTTCTTGCAGTAAGGTCTTGTAATTCTCTCTGTATAGGTCTCTTGTTTCTCTAGTTAGATTTATTCCTAGGTGTTTTATCTTATTGGGATCTATAGTAAATGGCATTGATTTGGTGATTTCGTCTTTGGTACTCTCTTTGTTGGGGTAAAGAAATCTTACTGATTTACTTATGTTTATTTTATATCCTGATACTTTGCTGAACTCTTCTATTCATTTGAGTAGTTTACTTATGGATTCTTTTGGATTCTCTGAGGAAAGCTTTGGAGTAGGGCTCCCCTACTGGCTAATATGGCATGAATTTGCCATCTTGGACTACAGCCATAAAGGAATTTAGACAGGTGGTATGGAAGGCAAATTCATGGAGGTTCAACAAGAGACAGAGCACCCAGTAACTAGGAATATGTACTTTCCCACCCCATACTCTTTTTCCCTCTGTGTAGCCTCTCCTGCTTCCCAATGGGCCATGGGCACTCAGCTGGAGTGGCACAGCTCACTGATGCCCAGATTCAACTGTTTGGATGTTAGCCACTAAGAATTATAGACAGGGAGCTTAGGAAGGCAACTTCAAGGAACTCTTAACAGGAGACAGAGAAAGGAATACATGTTTCCCCACCCCTACCCTTCATCCTGCTATGTGGCCACTGTCACTTTCCAGTGGGCTGTGGTTGGTCATCAATCAGAGAAAAAAACAGCTTACTGCTGCCCAGGTCTGCCCTGCCCCTAGTGGTTTGCCCTTCAGAGCTATTTTAGTTTGGTTGGTTTTTGGTTTTTAATTTTTTGTCTTTTTCGTTAGCTTCTTTATCTCTGCCTTCTTTCCTTCTCTTCCTCCCACCCAGCTAGACCTGTGTGCTGAGATTTTTTTTGGTTTGTATGCTTTATTCTTGTTTCTTTTCTTTTTGTCTGTTTCTTCTTTCTTCTTTCCTTCTGTTTCTCTCTACCACCCACCCAACACTGTGTCCCTCCCCCACCCCTTCATGAGGGGTCATGCTGCACTTCTTTGGTGGAGAGTCATTGATCACAGCCTCCTTGGGTCTGTGCTGCTGTCACCAACCAGCTTACCCCAGCACCATTTTATTTATCTATTATTCCATAAAACAGCAGGAGTAGCAGTATTTATCTCAGATAAAATAAACTTTAAAACAAAATCTACTATACAAGACAAAGAAGGACAATATGTAATGATAAAAAGGACAACTTACCATGAAGACATAATAAATATATACACACCAAATGACAAGACTCTGAAATACATAAACTCTAACAGCACTGACAGGAGACATTGTCAGTTCCACAATAATAGTTGGAGACTTAACACACCACTGTCAGTAAAGGGCAGAAGAACATCTAGAAAGACACTCAACAAAGATACAGAAGATTTAAAAGGCCACAGTCAGCCAATTACACATCATAAACATGCACAGAACACTCCACCAAGCAGCTGCAAAGTACGTAGTCTTTTCCAATGCACATCGAATGTTCTGCAGAATAGACCACGTCTTAGGCCACAAAGCAACCTTCGACAAAAGCCAAAACACTGAGATAATACAAAGCATCTTCTCTGATCACAACCCCATGAAAGTTGAAATTAATATTAGGAAAAGCAAGGGAAAAGAAATACATGGAAACTGAATAACATTCTGCTTGAAAACCCCTGGGTAATTGAAGAAATCAAAAATCAAAAAAAAAAAAAAATTCCTAGAATCAAATGAGAATGGAAACACATCATACCAAAACCTCTTGGACATAACAAAGGCAATGCTCCAAGGTCAACTTATAGCAATACATACATACATCAAAAAAGAAGAAAGGGAAAAGATCAAAACATTAGCTACACAACTCTAACAAGTAAAACAGCAGAAGAAGCCCGTAGCCACCAGAAGAAATAAAATAATATAATAAAGGTTAGAGCAGAAGAACAGAAAAACAATAGAAAGAACCAACAAAATAAAAAATGAGCACTTTGAAAGAACCAACAAAAGTGACAAACCATTGGTGAAACTGACAAAAGAAAAACAAAAGAGGCCAGAAATAACCCAAATAGGAAATGAAATGGGGGATATTACAACAGCCTCAACTGAAATAAAAAGGATCATAATAGAGTACTATAAAAAACAGTACTCCAACAAACTTCAAAACCTGGAGGAGATGGACACATTTCTAGATACATACTACTTGCATAAACTGGTCAAAGACTATAGTCTTTAGTGTGGATTACACGTCAACATAAAACAAAAATCCTCACAACTGAACTAATAAGCAGCATCATGATAAACAGAGAAAAGAATGAAGTTGCTAAAGATTTCGTTTTACTTGGATCCACAATCAGCACCCATGGAAGCAGCCATCAAGAAATTGAACAACACACAGCTTTGGCCAAATCTACTGCAAAACACCTCTTTTAAGTGTTAAAGAGCAAAAATGTCACCTTGAAGACTAAGATGTGCCTGACCCAAGCCATGCATGATGCTTTCAATTGCCTTATATGCATGCAAAAGCTGGATAATGAATAAAGAAGACTGAAGAAAAATTGGTGTGTTGAATTACGGTGCTGGTAAAGAATGTTGAATATACCATGTACTAGCAAAAGAAAGAGCAGACAAAAGTTTGGAAGAAGTACAGCCAGAACGCTCCTTGGAAGTGAGAATGGTGAGAATTCCTCTGACATACTTTGGACATGTTATGAAGAGGGATCACTCCCTATAGAGGGATATCATAGTTGGTAGAGGATCATTAAAAACAGGAAACTCCTTAACAAGCTAGACTGACACAGTGACTGCAACAATAGGCTCAAGCGTAATAACCACTGTGAGGATGGCACAGGACTAGGCAGTGCTTCTTTCTGTTGTACATAAGGTTATTATGAGTTGGAACCCAGTTGACTTAACAACAACAAGCCCCCAAAATAATACAAACTAAGACAAAAGAAGAAAAATTGAAACCATAACAAGAAAAGAGATTGAAAAAGTAATTTTAAAAACTCCCAACAAAAAAGACCTGGCCCAGCTAACTAGCTTCACTGGAAAATTCTACCATTCAAAGAAGTGCTTGCACCAACACTACTCAGACTATTTCAGAACACAGAAAAAGATGGGATACTTCTGCATTCATCCTATGAAGACCCCTGATACCCAAACCAGGCAAAGATAACTACAAAAAAGAGAAAATTATAGAGCTGTATCCCTCGTGGGTATAAATGCAAAAATTCTCAACAAATTCTAGCTAATAGAACCCTGCATCTTATTATTAAAAAAAATACCACAGCACAACCAAGTGGGATTATACGCCAGGTATGCAAGGATAGTCCAACATTAGAAAATTAATCAATGCAATCAATCAAATAAATAAAACAAAAGAATCACATGATCATCTCAATCAATGCAGAAAAGACATTTGATAAACTTCAACATTCCTTATTTTAAATAAATAAATAAATAACTCTCAATCAAACAGGTATAGAAGGGAACTCCCTCAACCTGATAAAGGGCATCTATACAAAACCAACAACCAATATCATTCTTAACAGAGAGAAGCTGAAAACATTCTCCTGTGAACAGGAACAAGACAAGGATGCCCTTTTATCAGCACTCCTATTTAACACTGTGCTAGAAGTCCTAGCTAGAGCAATAGGTAAGAAAAGAAAGAAAGGGCACCCAAACAGGTAAGGACAAAGTAAAACTGGCCCTGTTCATGGATGACTTAATGCTATACATAGAGAACCCAAAGGACTCCACAAGAAAGCTACTGGAACTAATAGAAGGATTCAGCAGAATAGCAGGATGCAAGATAAAGATAGAAAAACCAGTTGGATTCCTATATACCAATAAAGAGAATAATTAAAACGAAATCAGGAAAGCAATACCAATTATAATAGCCCCTAAGAAAATAAAATATATACGGAATCCCAGGGACATAAAAGATCTATAAAAAGAAAACTACAAACACTACTGCAAGAAACCATACAAGACTTCCATAATTGGAAAACACACCATGCTCATGGTGAAAACATCAATTTCACATTGTGAAAATGTCAGTTCTACCCAAAACAATCTACAGATACAATGCAGTGCTGATCCAATTATCAACAGCATTCTTTAAAGAGACGGAAAATCTAATTGTTAACTTTATATGGAAGGAAAGAGGCCCCAGATCAGTAAAGTACTACAGAAAAAAAGTAATAAAGTAGGAACACATGTACTACTTGACCTCAGAACCTACCACACCACTACCATACTCAAACAGCCTAGTATTGATACAGTGACAGACACACTTACCAGTGGAACAGAGTTAAGAACCCCAATGTAAATCTGCTACCTATGATTACCTGATTGATCTTTATTAAATGCCAAAATACATCCAATATGGAAAAGACCACTTTTTAACAAATGGTGCTGGCAAAACTGGATTTCCACCTGTAAAAAAGTGAAACAGGACCCATACCTCACACCACACACAAAAACTGATTCAAAATGGATCAAAGACCTAAATGTAAAACTAAAAACTATGAAGATCATAGAAGAAAAAATAGAGTCGATGCTAGAGGCCATAATACACTATAAATAGGATACAAACCACAACTAACAATACACAGACACTAGAAGGTAAGCTAGATAACTGGGATCTTCTGAAAAGAAAACACTTATGCTCATCAAAAGACTTTGCCAAGAGTAAAAAGAGAACCTACAGACATGGAAAAAAAGATTGGCTATGTCAAATCTGACAAAAGTCTAACCTCTTTTAAATCTTTGGGAAAATCCAATATTTCTACAACAAAAAGACAAATAATCCTATTAAAAATAGGCAAAGGATATGAACAGACATTTTACCAAAGACCACATTCAGCTAGGTAACAGATATAAGAAAAAAGGCCGAAGATCACTAGTTACTAGAGAAATGCAAGGTAAAACCACTGTGGCATCACTGGTGCGTGCACGCACACTTGCACACACACACACACACACACACAGAGAAAGAGAGATAGAATAACAAATGTTGGCAAGGCTGCAGGAAGACTGGAATTTTTATGCACTGCTAGTGGGAATGGAAAATGCTACTACCATTTTGGAAAATGATATGGCACTTCTTCAAAAAGCTAGAAATAAAATAATAATATATATGAAAAAAGCTAGAAATACAAATACTATATGATCCAGCAATCCTACCCCTAGGGATAGACACATGCACACCTATGTTCATTGCAGCATTATTCATGATAACAAAAAGATAGAAACAACCTAAGTGCCCGTCAACAGATGGATAGATAAACAAACTGTGTTACATACACACAACAGAGTACTACCAAACATTAAAGAACAATTATGAATTTGTGAAGTATCTCACATGATGGGTGAATCAAAACTGATACCAGTCCTACTTAAACTCTTCAAATATAGAAAAGGAAAGAGGGCTATAAATTAAATAATAATATCTATGAGGAATGTGCTCCTTAGAACAACACTTGCCCCAAAATCAAAGATGAGAAGACAGGGAAGGACAGGGAAACTGGGCTAAAGGAAACAGGGAACCCAGAGAGAATAATGCAGAGAGTGCTGACACATTGGAGGGCCTGAAACAAATATCAGAATATACTTTGTGTAAGAACCATTGATTGAAAAATTAATTTGCTGTGTAACTTCACCTAAAGCACAAACCTATAAATTAAACTGGACTTGATACAAACATGTAATCAATGGAAACCCTGATTGCATACTGGTTAAGTGCTATGCTGCTAACCAAAGTTGGCAGTTTGAATCCACCAGGTGCTCCTTGGAAACTGGGGGCAGTTCTTTCTCCTACAGAGTCACTATGAGTAGGAATTAACTCAATAGCTGTGGGTTTACATAGCCAATAACCCCCCCGAAAAAACCAAACCCATTGCCACTGAATTGATTCCAACTCAGAGTGATCCTATAGAAATATGTGGGTTTAAATGTATATATTCATTGCAAGCAAATACAGATACTCCTGAGACATCACCCAGTTCCTTCCAACATTGGTTTCCTGGGTTTGAAGGCTTAGGACCATAATCTTACAGGGCAACTCAGTCAATTGGCATGATATAGGTTACAAAAATCATGATGCTCCCTTGTGAAGTGATTAGCATCTAGGGTCTTAAAAGCTTGTCAGCAGTCACCTAGGATACAACTAAGGAAACTGGGAAGGTTAACCAAAAGCAAAGAGAAGGAGTAAGTATGCAAGAGCTCCAACCTCATTTGCCCTGAGACCAGAAGAACTAGATGGTGCCCAGCTAGCATCATGCATTGTTCTGACCTCTACTAGAACAGGTGGTCCCAGACAGAATGTGAGACAAATTTTATTACTTTTTTTTTATTTTATTTAACATGACTGAGTGAAAATGTACATTCACGTATAAATTTACATGCCCACCTATATGAAGCTTCCACTGCTCTCCCTGTCCGGTGACTGCACACTATTCCTCTCTGCTCCATACCTGTCTCATCCTCCCAACAGCCTCCTTTCCCCTCCTCTCCGTCCACTCCCCTTCATCTAGCCAGAGGTCAGCAAGATGATATCCTATAGATGTATAGAACCATAAAGTGCTTCCAATATACAGTCACTCTGCATTGCCAAGTCCAATCCATTCCTGTCCAAAGAGTGGACCTTTGTGATAATATATGGGAAAGGGCAGCATCAGGGCCAGGGGCCATGCTCTCAGAGGAACCCCCAAACCGCTGGACCATCAATTGAGGTCTTTTAGTGGAGATCTCATGATGCACCCCTTTTTATTCTTGTGTTGCCAGTGAGATTCCTCTCTGTGAGCTCCATCATGGCTATCACTGGTGGTGGCCAGGCACCATCCGGTTCTTCCGGTCCCAAGTCGATGTAAGCACCCACTCTTGTGGGTCTCTATGTCTTCTCAGTTGTCTTTACCACATGTCATTTTGGTCCTCGGTGAGCATCCGTTCCTGCTGAGTTGGGACGATTTGCTGTGTCCTCGGATGGCAGCTTGGCAGCTTTTAAGACCCCAGACGCCACTCACCAATGTGGGGTGCAGAGAGCTCTCTTAGCAAAATGCTAGTTGTGCCAATTGGCCTGGAATTCGCCTAAGAGCATGGTCCCCAGCCCCCCGCCCCAGCTACTCTATCCTTGCAGTATTGAGTTAAGATGGAAGGAGTACTCAAGTTATGCTGAAGTCCACTTAATGTTCTTGTTTCTACTGTGTGCTATCACCACTTTCTCCCAACTAGATTTCTAGTAACTATCTAAACTAAACCCTCCCCCCTCTCCCTCCCTCCCTCCCCTCCCTTGCAGCTGTCAAAGAGTCTGTTCTTCTATACACAAGTCTGTTTTTGAGATCTTATCGTAGAGGTCTCATACAGTATTTGTCCCTTTGTCGCTGACTACTTTCACTCAACATAATGTCTTCCAGTTGAAACTAGGTTAGGAGATGTTTCCTGGAATCATCGTTATTCTTTATCATTGCGTAGTGCTCCATTGAGTATATGTACCATAGTTTACCTATCCATTCTTCTATTGTTGGGCATCTGGGTTGATTCCATCTTTTTGCTATCGTGGACTGTGCTGCAGTAAACATTCTGGTGCATGTGTCTGTTGGTGTGAAAGGCCTTGATTCTGTAGGATATATTCCAAGTAGTCGAATCACTGGGTCAAATGGCATATCGATATCCATTTTGTTAAGGAAGCGCCAGATGGCCTTCCAAAGAGGCTGGACCATTGCCTTCCAAAGAGGCTGGACCATTTTGCAACCCCACCAACAGTATAGGAGGGTTCCACTTTCTCCACAGCCTCTCCAGCATTTGTTGTTTTGTGTTTTCTGGATCACGGCCAATCTTGTTGGGATGAGATGGTATCTCATTGTTGTCTTGATTTGAATTTCTTTAATAACTAAAGATCATGAACATGTCCACAAGTGTTTTTTGGCTGCCTGGATCTCTTCTTTAGTGAGGTGTCTCTCCATCTCCTTTGCCCATCGCTTAATTGGATGGTTTATCTTCTTCTTATTGATATTTTGTAGAATCTTATAGATTATGGAGATCAGGCATCAGTCTGACATAGAGTAGCCAAATATTTTTTCCCATTCTGTGGGTGTTCTTTTAATTTTATTAATGAAGTCTTTGGATGAGCAAAAGTGTTTGATTCTTAATAGTTCCCATTTATCTATATTCTCTTCTGTTGATTGAGGTTTCTTTGACAGATTTTGGAGTCTGTCCTCATTGTGTATTAAAACTTCCATTGTTGTTCCTACCTTTTCTTGGATGAGCTTTATCGTTTTTAGGTTTGATATTTAGGTCTTCTATCCAGTTGGAGTTGGTTTTTGTATAAGGTGTAAGATATGGATCTTGATTCAGTTTATTGCAGATGGATAACCAATTTTGCCAGCACCATTTGTTGAAGATACTGTTTTTACCCCAGTTTAATGTCTTAGGGCCTTTGTCGAATATCAACCGTTCATAGGCAGATGGTGTCATCTCTGGGGTCTCAGTTCTGTTCCATTGATCCATCTGTCTGTTCTTGTACCAGTACCAGGCTGTTTTGACCACTGTGGCAGTGTAGTATGTTCTAAGGTCAGGTAATGAGAGGCCTCCCAGTGTGTTGTTCTTCTTTAATAGTAACTTACTTATCTGAGGCTTCTTCCCTTTCCAAACAAAATTAGAGATTTGTTTCTTCATCTCATTAAGAAATGATGCTGGAACTTGTATTGGGATTGCATTATATAAATAAATTGCTTTGGGTAAAATAGACATTTCACAATGTTAAGTTTTCCTATCCATGAGCAGGGTAGGTTTTTCCATTTATCTAAGTCTCTCTTAGTTTCTTGTAGTAAGGGCTTGTAGTTCTCTTTGTAAAGGTCTGTTGTTTCTCTGGTTAGATTAATTCCTAAGTACTTTATCTTCTTAGGGGCTATCGTAAATGGTATTGATTTGATAATTTCCTCCTTAACAGTCCCGTTGTTGGTATAAAGGAATCCTGCTGATTTACTTATGTTTATCTTGTGTCTTGAGACTTTGCTGAACTCTTCTATCAGTTTGAGTGGCTTACTTATAGATTCCTTGGGGTTCTCTGCATATACAATCATATCATCTGCAAACAGGGAGGTTTTAACTTCCTCTTTGCTGATGCAGATGCCCTTTATTTCTTCGTCTTGTCTAATTGCTCTGGCTAGAACTTCTAGCACAATGTTGAATAGGAGAGGTGAGAGTGGGCATCCTTGTCTAGTTCCTGATCTCAAAGGAAAGTCTTTCAGTCTCTCTCCATTCAGGATGACGTGGGCAATCGGCTTTGTATAAATGGCCCTTATTGTGTTGAGGAATTTGCCGTCTATGCCCATTTTGCTAAGAGTTTTTAGCATGAATGGGTGTTGGACTTTATCAAATGCCTTTTCTGCATCAATGGACAAAATCAGATGATCCTTGTCTTTTGTGTTATTTATGTGGTTAATCACATTAATTGTTTTCCTGATGTTTAACCAGCCTTGCATCCCTGGTATGAATCCTACTTGGTCATGATGGATTATTTTCTTGATATGTTGTTGTATTCTGTTGGCAAGAATTTTGTTGAAGATTTTTGCATCTAGGTTCATGAGTGATATCGGTCTCTAGTTCTCTGTCTTTGTTGGATCTTTCCCTGGCTTAGGTATCAGGGTTATGCTGGCTTCATAGAATGAGTTTGGGAGTACTCCATCCCTTTCTATACTGTGAAATAATCTCACTAGTATTGGGGATAACTCTTCTCTAAATGCTTGGTAGAATTCTGCTGTGAAGCCATCTGGGCCTGGACTTTTTTTGGTTGGCAGTGTTTTGATGACCTTTTCAATCTCTTCCTTTTTGATGGGTTTATTAAGTTGTTCTACTTCATGTTGTGATAATTTGGGTAGGTGGTATGAGTCAAGGAATTGGTCCATTTCCCCTAGGTTTTCAAATTTATTAGAGTACAGTCTTTCATAGTATTCTGTTATGATATTTTTGATTTCTGTTGCATCTGTGGTGACAACTCCCCTGACATTTCTAATTTGGGTTATTTGTTTCCTTTCCTGCTTTTCTTTAGTAAGTTTAGCCAGTGGTTTATCAATTTTGTTGATCTTTTCAAAAAACCAGCTTTTGGTCTTTTCAATTTTTTCAATTGTTTGTCTATTCTCTAATTCATTTAGCTCTGCTCTAATCTTTATGATCTCCTTTGTTCTGGTGCCCGAGGGGTTCCTCTGTTGTTCTCTTTCTACTTGTTCAAGCTGTAGAGTTAGTTCCTTGATTTGATTTCTTTCTTCCTTCCCGATGTGTGCAGTTATGGAGATAAACAGACCTCTGATCACTGCTTTGGCTGTATCCCATAGGTTCTGGTAGGAAGTGTTTTCATTCTCATTGGAATCCATGAATGTCTTTAATTCATCCTTGATTTCCTCTATAACCCATGTTTTTTTGAGCAAGATGTTGTTCAGTTTCCAAGAGTTCCACTTTCTATCTATGTTTTTTCTGCTATTGATTTCAGCTTTTATGGCTTTATGATCTGAGAAGGTGCTTTGCACTAATTCAGTGGTATGGATTTTGTTGAGCATTGCATTATGGCCTATCACGTGGTCAATTCTGGAGAATGCTCCATGTGCACTGGAGAAGAAGGTGTAGTTGTCTGCTGATGGGTGGAAAGTTCTGTATATATCAGTGAGGTTTAGTTGGTTAATTGTGTCAATGAAGTCTTCTGTATCTTTACTGAGCTTTTTTCTAGATGATCTGTCTAGTAATGAGAGTGGGGTGTTAAAGTCTCCTACTATTATTGTGGAGTCATATAACTCTCTTTTGAGCATAGTCAGTGTTTCTTCAACATATTTAGGTGCTCTGACATTAGGTGCATAAATATTTAATATAGTTAAGTCTTGCTTGTGTACTGAACCTTTCAGCCACAAATAGTGTCCATCGTTGTCCACGATGGTGGATTTGACATTAAAATCGATTTTGTCTGAGATTAGAATTGCCACCCCTGCTCTTCTTTGTTCATTGTTAGCTTGATATATATTCTTCTATCCTTTAATTTTCAGTTTGTTCCTGTCTTTAGGTCTCAAGTGAGTTGCACAACATATGGATGGGTCGTGTCTTTTGATCCAAGATGACACTTGGTGTCTCTTTACTGGAGCATTCAGTCCATTCACATTCAATGTAATTATTGATAGGTATGTGTTCACTGCTGCCATTGTGATATGTTTATTTTTATGTTGATGTTTTCTCTGTTGTTCTTATTAGTCTGTTCTGAGACACTCTTTTTTGTGAGTTGATTTTTCACCTTTTTCAGAGCTGGTTTTATAGTTGTTGAGGCTCATGTGTTAGATTTCTTGAAATGGTATGATACATCTTTGTTGTGCTTTACAGCTGCCCCTATGAGCCCCCTTAATAAACTATTTATAAACCCAATTTTAATTACTACCAGTCTTGTCATCTTCCTCTCCATCTGGAAAGACTATAACGACTGTAGTACATCCCTCTTTTTATTATGATGACACCATAGTTTTCATGATGATCACTGGATTGCTTCTTTCCTTATCAAAGCTCTGATTTACTTTGGAGCCTTCCCTAAATGAGTAGAGTATTGAGTAGTGTGTCGTTCTAAAATATAAAGTTAGTGGTTTCGTTCTTCTAAGCCAAAGCCAAGAACTTCTTTCAGTATTTCTTGTAGTTTGGGTTTCGTTTTTACAAAGTCTCTGAGTTTCTGTTTATCTAGGAATGTCTTAATTTCATTTTTGTATTTGAAAGATAGTTTTGCAGGACATATAATTCTTGGTTGGAAGTTCTTCTCCTTCAAGACTTTGAATGTGTCTTGCCACTGTCTCCGTGCCAGCATGGTTTCTGCTGAGAAATCTGAAGAAAGCCTACAGAGTTTCCCTCTGAATGTTAGCTTTGCCTTGAGTCTTGCTGCCTTTAAGAGTTGCTGCTTATGTTTCATTTTGTTAAGCTTGATTATAATATGTCTTGGAGTCTTTCTTTTGAGATCTATATTGGGTGGCATACGATATGCATCTGAGATGTCTATATTCTCTTCCTTCATGATTTCTGCGAAGTTTTCTTTCAGCAGCTCAGCAACAATACTCTCTGTGTCCTCAGATGTCTCACCCTGTTCAGGGACTCCAGTTAATCGAAGGTTGTTCCTCTTAATAGAGTCCCACATGCTTCTTAATGTTTCTTCATTTTTCTTGTTTCTTTTTTCTGATTTCTGCTCATACACGCTGGCATTAGTAGCTCTGTCTTCCAAGTCAGAAATTCTTTTTTCCATTTGTTCCATTCTGTTTTCTTGGCTTTTCCTGAAAGTTTCTATGTCTTTGATTTTCTTCTTGATCTGTTGGATTTCAGAGTTCTGGTGTTCCATCAGATCGAACAGCTTGCTTAATTTTTCATTTTGTTCTGCTGCATTTTGTATAAGGTCTAGAAGGGCTCTATATATAATCAATTTGTATTCACTTCCTGATGCTTTCATAAAAGTGTCTTCATCTGGAAAACTCCTTGGTTGCTTTGTTTGGGAACCTTCTGAAGCCATGAGTGATTGCTTGTATGCCACAATTGTCTGTTGCTTTTTGGGTCCCATGTGAGTACATAGAGGCTGAAAGAGGTACTGTGAGGATGGATTGCAAATGTTTCTCTATGCTGTCTTCAAATGTAAAGCAAAAGGTATCTGACCAGTTCACAAGTCAGTTAGGTTTCCAGGTGTAGAGGTCCCTCTTCTCATCTGACAAAGTAAGCACCACTATATCCAACCCCAGATGATAACAAACTAGTTCAGAATACAGCAGTGCTACTGCCCTGGTGGCCTCTGCTGACAGGGCCTAGCCTTAGCCAACACTGTGTCGAGTACTGGTTTTGTGATAGAAAAGCACTCTCCTGTGGGCAGGCTCTGGGTCCCAAGCTAAGAATTAGGTCCAGCTGCGGCCACCATATCCAAGATGGCGTCCTCCACACAGGCAGCAGACAGAGGGGCTAAAGGTGCCGAGAGATAGTGATTCCTCTGCTTCTGTTGCAGGGCCCCCAACTTAGGCAGCACTGTGCAAAATCACTACTTTTCTGTCGAAGAAGTGCTGTCCCGTTTGCAGGTGCTGGCTCCTAGGCTAAGAACGAGGTCCCACTAAAATCTTGGTACCACCATGGCGTCCCGCACACTGACTGCAAAGCTCCTCACAAACCCCGCTGAGGCAGCTACAAAACAAAAGGCTCAAAATGGCTAGATTAACAGAGTCCCGAGCCTGGCTCTCAGAATATGGGAATTTTGCCTGCCCATCCCCCAGCAGTGTGTCTGAGTCCAGCCGGCAGGCTAGACCCAGCTCCACCCGCCAGCCGAGACAGAGGAAGAAAAAGTCAAAATGGTGCGTTTACCTTCTGTCCGTTAGAGCCAGGGCTAGCCAGGAGCGGGAGTCAGCGAAAGAGAGGAGGTTTTTCGCTGAGTGGTATGAAGTCCCAATTAACAGCTCTGTGCCGTGTCCTGAAGCTGATTAGGTGATCAGAAGGCTCTGTTTGATTGTCAGTTCAGGTCCTGGTTTCCAGAGGGATATAAGGAGACGTGTGCTTAGTCTGCCATCTTGACTCTGCCCCCCTCCAAATTTTATTTTTTAAAAAGGGAGGGAAGAGAGAAAAGACAAACCGAAACAGTAGAGAACAGAGGACCCCCTGAGATTATCACCCTAAGCTACTGTTTAAATCTAGAACCGAGCCTATTCCCTGAGATCACATTTTAGTCAAATATCAGAGGGATGCACAAAATAAAGGACATTTATTACCTGTAAGATTGGTTCCCTACTTAAAACTCATCAGTGTGAGACCGAAAGATCAACAGTGACTCCAAATCAAAGATGAAAGATAAGGGTACAGGAGTATTAGAGTACCAGAAAGGACACGAACAGAGCATATTAGCAAATGTCAATAGATTGTGATAAACATAACTAATGTTACTAAAGAATTTGTGTAAAAATTGTCAAATGAGAATCTAACTTTGTAAATGTTCACTAACCACTTAGTAAAGTATTAAAAAAAAAAAAAAGGAGAGGGTAAGATAGGGCTCTGAGTATATTCCTAAGTGAAAAAAAGCAAGAATCAAATTAGTAAGTGAATATAAGCATAGGTACACTTGTACTTGCATATGAAATTTCTGAGAAAATATGTAAGAAACATTGTCCACTTCTGGGAAGGATTCTTGAGGATTTAGTATGAGAGTGAGCCATATAAGTATTTTTCTTTTTTATTGTTTCAAATTTTTAAATCTTAAGCATGTTCTACTTATACAAATAAAAACTAACTTTAAAAAGAAGAGATTAATGCTCACATTATGAAGTACCTGGAATAGGCAAATGTGTAGAGATCAGACTTTAAAAGTGGTTACTAGGTGCTGGCAAGGGGGACAAAGGGGAAAATGCTATTTAGAAAGCAATGAGTTTGAGTTTATGGTGATGGAAAGTTTGTCAATGGGTATTGGTGATTGCACAGTGTGACTGATGTGACTGGTATCACAATTGTGAAAACTGGTATCACTGAAACATGAAAAATGTTGAACTGGAAAATACTATTATCTCTACAATAAACAAAAGAGAGGAAAAAATTGGTCAAAGGGCGTGAACAGACACTTCACTAAAGAGACCATTTAGGTGGCCAACAAACATATGAAAAGATGTTTTTGATCATTAGCCATTAGAGAGATATAAACCCAAACTACAATGAGATGATATCTCCCCCGTGCAAAAATAGCAGTGATTAAAAACAGAAAGCAATAATTGTTGGCAAGGTTGTGAGGGAATTAGAACTCTTATAGATTGTTAGCAGAGTTGTAAAATGGTACAACAAGCATGGAAAACAGTATGGTGCTTCCTCAGAAAGCTAAAAATAGAAATATTTTATGGTTCAGCAATCCCACTCCTAAGTATACAAGATCTGCCAATTACGTTCACAAGCTCATGCTAGAAAAAGTGCTAGAGACCTCACTGCTGAAAATCACTATGCTCAGCTTTGAAGTATGCATTTTGAGATACTATATGCACCAATGCCAGAACCTAGTCCACCCTTCAAAGAAACTTTGGAACTCTTTTTCTGGAATGGCCATCAGAACTGTCATCAGACTACCCTTGGTGTTCTGAACGTCATCAAAATGTCTTCCTTTCACTATTTCCTTTATCTTCAGGTGGAGAAAAAAGTCATTGGGGGCTGTTTTAGTCAGCTAGGCTGCCCTAACAGAAATACCACAGAGTGGATGGCTTTAACAAAGGAAGGTTTATTCTTACACAGTCCGGTAGGTTGCAAGTCCATATTCAGGGTGACTGCTCCAGGGAAAGGCTTTCCCCTTGTCAGCTCTGGAGGAAAGTCCAGTATTGCATCATTCTTTGTCCAGGGAGCGTCTTGGCGCAAGAACCTCTGGTCTGAAGGACGCGCTCTTCTCCCAGTGCTGCTTGCTTGATGGTAGCGAGGTTCTCCATTGTCCTTTGTTTCTCTTTCCCTTTTATCTCTTGCAAGCTGAAAGCATCAAGGGTGGGGCAAGCCATACTCTGGGGAAACTCCCCCTACAGCAGGGCAGGGAAATAATTCTATGCAGGAATCTACATCCCCACCCTAATCCTTTAACATACAGTTTAGCAAAACCACACAATGGCGGAGAGTCCCAAGATACTGGGAATCATATCCCAGCCACGTGGCTACACATATTTTGGGGGGGACACAATTCAAACCATGACAGGGGCCATATCAGGTGAGTAGAGAGGGTGTTCCAATACAGTTATTTGTTCACTGGCTAAAAACTCCATCCCAGACAACTATACAATTAAGTTCGTGAACTTGCCACCATGCCACTGTGTGCAATAGCCATTCCAGAAAGAGTTGCAAAATTGCGTTCAGGGTGGACTAGGCACTGGCATTGGCTTGTAGCTTCCCAGGGGGAGTACTCTGACGGTGACCGTGGTGATACTCAGCAATGATGTATATGGAACTTAAAACAATTGAGTTCGCAGACTTGTCAGACCTTGTGACACAAGTGCACACCTGTGGTCATTGCCACATTATTTACAGTAGCAAAAAGATGGAAACAACCTAGGTGTCCAGCAACAGATGAATGGATAAAGAAACCGGGGGACAGAGAAGTAATTTGTCCAAGTTTAATGAAGTCTACTCTCCTTACTGATAATCTAATACATCTGTCACTAAACTCTGATGGTGACAGAATTTCTTCTCCAGGGTATGTGGAAAACTAGAGTAAAGTCCAAAATGTACATAGGACAACTCAGAAAATATATACAAACCAATACAACCCATTCTAGTTATTTCCAAGCCCACTACCATTGAGTTACTTCTGACTCATAGCGACCCTATAGGACAAGTAGAACTGCCCCACAGAGTTTCCAAGAAGTGCCTGGTGAATCTGAACTGTCAACTTTTTGGTTAGCAGATGTAGCACTCAACACTATGCCACCTGGGTTTCCATTTATATAAAGAATGTTAAATTTGTTATTGTAAACAAGCTCTTTGAAAAATGTTTTGAAAGACACAAGTTATTCCCTGTGATAATGACTAGGGATTATTCTGGATGAGGGAATAGCAAACCCTTTCTGTGGAATACAGCTGTCCCCTGAAGGAATGACAAAGTGAATGAAATAACTGGATTCAAGGAACACAAGTCAGGGGAGGTCTCAAAGAGGATTTTAACCATGTCAACCTGGATATAAACCCTATAGAATGTCTAGGAGTGACTGAGATCAGAAAGAGAAAGGGAGATTAAGAACTTAGAATAGAAAGTGTCATGGATCGAACTGTGTCCACCCAAAAATTGTGTAGCCATTTGGTTGGGCCATCATTCCCAGTATTTTGTGATTTCCCTATGTTATAAATCCTAATCTCTGCCTGTGGCTAAAAGATAGAATGATTACGTTAAAAGAATATTATATTAGGGTGGGACTGCAACACCTTTGCTAAGGGAGTTTCTCTGGAGTGTAGCTTGCACCACCTTTTATCCCTTCATCCTACAGGAGATGAAAGGAAAGGGAAGCAAGCAGAGTTGGGACTCTCATACCATCAAGAAAGTAGCACCAGGAGTAAAGTGAATCTGTCAGACCTGAGGTTCCTGCACCAAGACTGATGTGACACAAGGACCTTCCTCCAGAAGGTCCTTCCCCTGGAGCTGGCACCTTAAATTCAGAGTTGTAGCCTACAGGAGTGTGTAAGAATAAACTTTCTCTGTTAAGGCCATCCACTCGTGGTATTTCTATTAGAGCAACACCAGATGATTAAGACAGGCACTAAGTGAAGGAGCTGGCAGCAGAGGTGAGGTGCCTACCTGCAACGTTTTTCTCTTGAACTCCCTAGGATTCTTAATAAAACTTCATGAAGGTTTTATTTTAAGATATAGAGGAATAAAATATTTTATCCTCTAAAAACCATAATATATAAAATTCTAATTCTCAACAGTCCAAGAGATCTAGTGTTGATTGGGACTGCAACTGAAATTGAAATCACTTTTTCAAATTCTTACTGAAGAGAGTAAAACCTAGCTATTTGTCTCAGAAGTCTCAGGTAGGATTTCTGCTCTCTTTATTTCTGGGTTACTCATAGGTGCTGTTTTATAACATCCTGGTAGAAACAGAAGAAGACTCTATATTAATAATTATATTAATAATATGTCTCTACAATATAGTTAATTTAACTGTGAAATTGTATTTCCTGCCTTTCAAATCCCATTGATTTGTACATTATGCTAGGGCCTAGAGCAAAGGTAGGTGTTCTGTGAGATCTAGGAAAACCAGGCAGTCAAAAGTTGAAATTATAGGTCAGTAAGCTAGGGGTGGGAACACTGGAAGCACAATGGTTAAAACATTCATCTGGTAATCAAAACGTTGGTGGCTTGAACCTACCAGGTACTCCTTAGGAGACAGATGTGGCAGTCTGCTTCCCATAAAGACTGACAGCTTTGGAAACCCTGTAGGGCAGTTCTGCTCTGTTCTATAGGGTCACTGTGAGTTGGAATCGACTGGATGGTAGTGGGGTTTTTGCTTTTGGAAGCTAAGGGTGAAGGGAATATAAATGATACAGCTAGGTTTCACCAAATTGTAAGTATAACATTTAGTTGTATTGCCAACATTACAATGCCTGCAGTCCCTCACCTGCCTTTAGCCTTTATGCTGTTTTCTCAGATTGTTTTTTGAGTGTCCTAAGAATTCTCACATGGGACCCTCACCAGTCCTCCATGCCACCATCTGTCTAACACTGGGGTGCTGATGAGTTAATTTCCAACTCATAGCAGCCCTGTATGACAGAGTAGAACTGCCCTATGGTGTTTTCTCAACTGTAATCTTTATTCAGGAATCCTGGTGGCAAGAGCTTGGCTGCTAGCCAAAAGGTCAGTGGTTTGAACTCACCAGCTCTTGCACGGGAGGAGGATGAGACAGTCTGCTCACAGAAAGATTTACAGCCTTGGAAACCCTGGGGGCAGTTCTACTCTGACCTAAATGGTTGCTATGATGGTAATGGGTTTGGGTTTTGGGAATCCTCACAGGAGCAAATCACCAGGTCTTTCTCCCATGGAAGCCGCTGGGTGTGTTCAACCATCAACTTCTTAGCTAGCAGCTGAGCGCTTAACAGCTGCCCCAGGTAGACAGCCACATTTTAAGAACTCCAGAACCCTGGCAGATCCTGAGTAGGTAATATTCCCCTACAGCAACCCAGCCTCTGGGAAAGGGGCACAGTTCTCAACTTGCCCACTCTGTCGTAAGCAGGAACAGACCTTTCCCCTTACTCCCCAAGGTCTAAATAATCACCAGGTCCAGAGAAAAGAAAACACACCCTACCTACTTGCTAGCTAAGGTGTCTTCAAGTCCCTACTACCTATATCCCCAGATGTCTTGCTTTCCAGAGTTCTTGAAATGGAAATGTTCATTTTCTTCAGAAAAAAACCTGTAAATGCAAGATTTTGACTTGTTCTGTGGGACCCCAGGAAATATTTTAACAAAATGCAGCTGACCAGCATCAGAAAATCAGGTTCACTTAGACCATTACTAAGTGCCACATACTGAGGATATGATCAGCCTAGTGCATTAGTTTTCAACCAGTCAGCATGTGTCAGGATCGGCTGGCAGGTTTATTAAAACACAGATTTGAACCTCAACCCCTGAGTTTCTGATGCAGTAAGTCTGCTGCAGGGCCTGAGAATTTTCATTTTATCAAGTTTCCAAGTGATATTGGTGCTCCTGGTCAGGGAATCACATCTGGAAAACCGCTGGCCTAGTATCTGATGAAGCCTAGGGAAACGATAACAATATGAGTTGCCCCAAATTAGAATGGTGGGGTCACTCAGCCATACATGCTGCTCCTGTAAGTGTCCTATATGAGGGTATATCTGGCCAAGCAACATAAAAGCTATCTTGCAGAAAGTTGAAAATTACCAGTAATGGGACTCAGCCATGAAAAGGAATCTAATTTCATTTCTCAGATGGAAAAGAAGCAAAGCAACAGAGAGACTCCTTTATCTCAAAAATTGACATTCACTGTACAAAATAATAAACCAGAAAAAATCAAACCCACTGAGTTGATTCTGACTCATTGCAACCCTATAGGGCAGAGTAGAACTGCCCCATAAAATTTCCAAGGAGCACTTAGTGGATTTGAACTGCCAACTTTTTGGTTAGCAGATGTAGCACTTAACTATTACACCACCAGGGTTTCCAATAAGACAACAAGTTACTAGGAAACTGCCAAACATTCTCATGGCATCACCATATTCAAAGTCCCACAGAGAATAAACAGCGTTGTTTCCTAGACCCATGTAAAACAGCAGTCTTTGCATCCTGCCCTAATACTATTATTAGAGATGAGAGAGTGAATACAGTGTATTTTTTTTAAAGGTTGTACAGCTGTCAACCAAAAGCTTGGCAATTTAAACCCACCACCTGCCCCTTGGGAACTATGTAACAGCTCCTATCGAGTCACTATGAATCAGAATTGACTTGATGGCAACAAGTTTTGTTTGGTTCTGGTTGAACCTGAAATCTACTGAGGTGTCAGTTGAAATTAGTTACATCAAATAAAATTTTTAGTAATAACATCAAACAAGCTAAATAAACACAATAGTGGAATAACTTAAAGTAATAGAATAATTTAAAATAGAAGTTTATTCCCTTTCTTTATATAGGCATGGGAACTCTGGTGGTGTAGCGGGTAGGGCTATGGCTGCTAACCAAAAAGTCGGCAATTCAAATCCACTAGATACTCCTTGAAAACTATGAGACAGCTCTACTCTGACCTATAGGGTCACCATGAGTTGGAATTGACTTGATGTTGATGGCATTTTTTTTCACACACACAGTGTTGCTGTAAGTGGGAATTCACTCAATGGCAGTGGATTGGAATTTTCTAATTTTGTTAATTGTGCCACCTGAATAACATCACTACTATTGACATAAATTTGCCTGGTCTCAAAAATGATGTAGAAGTTGTAATCATGATTTCCAGAAAGATCAAGTTAGATTAAGGCAATGCTTATTACTATTTACAAGTATTAATGGGTGCTGGCAGTTTCTGCTGCTATAGTTACCGATTCATATCTTTCCTAAGCCTCAAATATGTGCTTAAGTCTACTGCCACGAAGAAGTTAAGGGATGCCTCAGTGGGGAACACCGAGTGAAGCAGGCGCCTCTCACTGCTCGCCAGTTCTAAACTCCCAAAGCACTTAGACGCTCTAGGGGAGGGGACAGATCATAACGATTTCCTGAAGACTACTAGTTTTTCTAAAGTGTCTCGGTTGAGATTGAAAAGCAATGACTCTAATTCTGGGCTGAGGACAGGTGGTGAAGTTTTCTAGGCAAGCAGAGAGCCCTGCAGAGCACAAAGGTCTCATCTGTGCGTGGGCACAGAAGGAGACTGGCAACAGCATGGAGGTTAAAAATTAAGAGATGAACCAGAGCTTCTAGGTGATCAGGATAGCCCATGAAAATGTTCATTTGAAAACGAAATAAAACTTGAGTTGGAGTCTCTCTGTTGCTTTGCTTCTTTTCCATCCCAGAAATGAAATCAGATTCCTTTTCATGGCTGAGTCCCGTTACTGGTAATCAAATTACTGAGCGGTGTATCATTTCAAATAAAAGACTGAGCCTCAAAGTGCCCAGTGTCCATTAGCCATCAAGTGATATTGCATTAATAAACTCAAGTGGAGCTATGATGTTACACTGAAATGCACTTGGAGGATTTTTGTTATCATTGTAACTTAGTGAATGTGCCAACATCATCTCTTTCAGCCCTAGGTAAACTAAGCCAGGTATTCAGAGAGATTAAATCTTTCAGGCTCAGTGTAGGTTGCCATTTAAGATGCTTGTGCAGGTGGTGATAAGCCTCCCTGGGTCTTTAATGTTTGTCCTTAAAATGAAATATGTGTGCATGTGTGTATGTATGTACATACACATATACACATGGAACCCTTATGGTGCAATGTTTGAGTGCTTTTATCTTGTTTCTGACCATAAAGAATGCTTCTTAAATACGATTCTTGCTATAGATTTTTCATAGATAACCCTTATGAAGTAAGGAAATTCCTTTTCATTTCTGAAGTTCTTAAGAGCTTTCTTTTTTACAGTAATATATAGTTGTTGAACTTTATCAAATTATTTTTCTGATTTGGATGGCTTTCCTTCTTTAGACACTCCATTCTTGATATGAATCCTACTTGATCATGGTGTGCTGTTGTTATATTCTTATTATTTATAGCAAGTTAGATTCAGTTAGTTAATATTTTGACAAGGAATTTTACATCTATGTTCATAAGTAAAGTTGATCCATAGTTTTGTTCTCTTATCTTTATCATGTTGGAATCAGTTAAATAGCTTTCCCACTAACTGATGATAATGAGTTTCCTGAGGAATTTACCTGTAAAATGGCCTAGGCTTAGCTATTTTTATAAGTTTTTTTTTGTTTTTAAAATAACTTGTTGTATTTTAAATAACTGATTTTATTTTCTTGGTTCCTTTGGTTTATTCCTGGTTTTCTCTTCATGGACAATTTTAAAATTGTATCTTTTTCCAAAATTTGTTTGTCTTTTATCAAAGATTTTAAACTTACTAACTTGTAGTCCTTCATGGTATTCTTTCATAATTAAAAAAAAGTCTGTTCTGCTCTTGGCTTATTTCTCTTTTGTTGTTGTTCAGCACATTGTTTACTTATCTCTGCCTTTTGTCTTTAGATCATCCTTTTCATTCTTAGTATTTTGAAATTATCTTTATGATGTTTTCCTTAATATGTTTATATCAGATAGTGTTAAAATATCATATTATAATTTTGTATTTTCCTGTTGTCCTTTTTTTATCAATATAGAAGTATCATTGTGGTTTCATTTACTTTCCCTTAGTAAAATTGAGCAACTTTAATATGCTTGCTGACTATTTTGATTTTCTACTGTATGAAATGCCTTATATAATACTCTCACCCTTTACTCTATTGGATTGGTGTATGTTTATAGATATTCATATGTGATTCCATTGTTATTTATTTCTTTCATTATGTGGCTGCTTTTTCACTCGCTTAATAGTGCTTTGATAAACAGAAGTTTCTGCTTTTTATATACTTACATATATCAATCTTGATAACCGAAGTTTTAGCTTTTTATATAGTCAAGTTTATCAGTCTTTAAGTTTATTGAAGAAACCCTGGTGATGTAGTGGGTTAAGTGCTACATCTACTAACCAAAAGGTTGGCAGATCAGATCTACCAGGCACTCCTTGAAAACTCTATCGGGAAGTTCTACCCTGATTCTAGGGTCGCTATGAGTCAGACCCAACTGGACTGCAGTGGGCTTGGGTTTTTTTGTTTTTTACCTTTATTGATAGTGTCCTCTGGTTGTATTTAAGAAATCTCTCTCTCTCTACTTCAAAGTTTTAAAGACATTCCCCTATATTACCGTCAAAAGCCTTTATTTATTTTTTATCTTTTATGTTTAGAGCTAAATCCACCTGTCATTATTTTATATGTATGGTATGAAGAGTCAAGATTCATTTTGTTTCTATAATGTCACATTTATTATATAAATATATGATAAAAAGGCAAGATGTATTCAAACTACTCTTGAAAAGTTTTTTCTAAAGAAACAGAAATACTTTTATTATCTGTGTATTTAATGTTTTAAATTATAGCACCTTAACTAATTAGGTTTGCCATTTTTTAAAAAAAATTTCCCTGTACACATATTGAAGTTATCAAGGATTTCATTTACTTGGATGCCCAATAAATGCCCATGGAAACAGCAGTCAAGAAGTCAAACAACATATTGCATTAGATACATTTGCTATAGAAGGCTGGTTTAATGTATTAAAACTGAAGATGTCACTTTAAGGACTAAAGTGGGCCTGACCCAAGCCATGGCGTTTTCAGTCACCTCATTCATACATATGGGAAAGCTAGACAACAAAGACTAGAAAAGAATTGATGCCTTTGAATTCTGTGTTAATTACTGAAAGTTGTTTTTTATATCTTTCAAACTAAATATCTAAATATTCCTCCAGAACATTTTATAATAGCTATTGCCATCCTCCAAAACACCCACAAAACTTTCATGGAAGAGAAATGGAGCAACATTTATGGACACTTCCACATTAGAAAAAGGATTCAAATTCACCACAAATAAATCATGACAGTTTCGTGTCCTTATTTTATTTTTGGCTAGCTCTGTTCCCAATAAAAATGTTAGGTTCCTTTAAAAAATATGCCTTTGAGAATTAAAGAATGAATATTACATGAAGCTCAGCTGGGGAACTCCTCAGGGAGAATGTAGTCTGCAAGGAGCTGATCCTTATGCAGGAGTCTGAACCAAGCCAGAAATCAAACCAGGTGCCATTGACTCGATTCTAATTCATGGCAATTCGTCGTCCCGTGAGTTTTCTCAGCTGGTGGATTCAAAATGCTAACCTATTGGTTAGCAGAATGAGCTCTTAACTGCTGTGCCACGGGGCTTCATACAACCCAAACCCACTGCTGTAGAACCCATTCTGACTCACAGTGACATTAAAAAAAAGCCCAGTGTCTTTGAATAGACTCCCAACTCATAGCAGCCCTATAGTCTTTAAAACAAACAAACAAAAAAACTCCTTTACTGTTGACAAGATTCTTAGGACCCAAGAAAAGCTGGTGATGCAAACAGAAAGATAATTATGTATTCATTACTTACCTGTTAGTCCTATACTGGGATTGAAAACACCCTAGGAATGATCTTTCTTTACATGATCATGTACTTGGTAATGAAAGAAAGCCCTTAAAAGTCTGTCTGCAAATGAATGAGAACATCTCTGAGCAATAATTTGTGAGTTTTGATGCCCCTGAAAAAATAAATATCTGCTATGGAATCTAGGTTGGCTACTGAACTGATTAATAAACAAAAGTATGGCTTGTACAGCTCTTGTCAAAAGAGACTTACAATTTGCTCAACCGTTAATGTGAAACAACTACTCTGAGTAGACGCTCTTAAAGAAGCAGTTGAACTAAGACTGCAACCTAGTGGTAAATTTGTTATTTAAAAAAAAGTGGCTGCGTTCATTCTAGGGCATTGATAAATACTGGTTTTGAATTCAAAGTGAGAATGAATACTCAAGAGAAGGGGCTTATGCCTTTCTTGTAAAGACTAATCTTAAAATAATATTGGAGGCAGGCTACAAATAAGGAAAGATTGACTGTACCCAGATCCATGGTGCTGTTATTTTATGTAGCATTGTCTACTTTATCTGAAGCTTCTGCTTATTTCTATCAACTGCTTTGCCTCTTTAAAGATGAAGTAAGACCTTGACAAAAATCACTGTAGCTTATCCTGTTATGGTGTTTGAGCTAATTTGCACAGTCAACTCCGCTTTAGGGTAGACTTTTATTTGCTTTTATTTTGTGATAGTAATACAGATCATACCACACCCACTGCTGTAAAGTCAGTTTCTACTCATCGTGACCCCATGTGTTTGGAGCGTAAAACTAACTGAACTCCACTGAGTTTTCTTGGCTGTAGTCCACAGGGAAGCAGATTCCTTGGCCTAACTTCCAAGGCACTGCTGTGTGGGTTGAAACTACCATTTTTTAAAGAAATTTGTCATATAACGTGATTCTAAATATCATTATCCTCTGACTTGAAATTGCTCAAGAATAGCGATAAGCTTTTTTTTTTCCACTTTGATGTAGCCTTTATTCATTAAAGCTACTTATTACGAATTGATTACTTTTTCTCATTTCTTATCAATATTGACATGGTAATACTCAGACTGTTCCTGTTAAGATGAATACTTTTCTTACATAAGATATAGGCTATTCCAGAAAGACTCCTGCAGAAGAATCTAAATCTTCTAATTACTGTATGGAGTCCTTCCATTGCAGGAGTTAAGATCTACAACTGCTAGCCAGGAGATCAGCAGTTCAAATCCACCAGCGTGTGTGTGTGTGTCTCTCTCTCTCTCTCTCTCTATATATATACATACATACATACATACATGTATAGGTGTATCAATTGCTATATGTACATACCTGTTAGTGTGTGTTTCATACATCTTTATATGTATAAAACATTGAACAAAATTCAAATTCTTAAAAAAAAAAGCCAGACTTAGTGGCCCAGTAGAAACTAGGGGCACACCCGAAACTCTTACCTTGAGGCACTGTTTAAACTTTGAATTGAAAATACTGCCAGAGGCCACCTTTCAGCTAAATAACAGGTTGACTTATAAAATAAATGGTATCATCCATGAGTGCTCTTTTAAGACATGCACACACATACAATATGAGACCAAATGGTCAACATCTACACTAAAGCAAAGGTCAGTGGCAGGGCAAGTAACCTAGATTAACAAAGGTGGTACAACCAGAAAGGAAATAATGAGAATGTTGACACAGTGTGGAAAATGTAGCCAATGTCACTGAAAATTTGTACAGAAATCAACAAATGTGAACCTAACTGCTCTGTAAACTTTCAACAAAAACACAATAAAATATTTAAAGAAAAATATTTGTAAAAATTAGTTTAATCAACATTTCTTGATTTTTTCTTGTCAAATCATCCTTGTTTCCTGCCACTGAAAATTTTAGTTGGCTTATATTAGCTGTCCTTTCATATAATTTCATTTTATCTGCAAAGTTTACCTGTAACTTTTGTTTCTTTGTTTGCTTTTTCCAGGTCATTTTTTCCTGGCAAAGGGGCCAGTTGACCAAGGTTGGTATTTGGGTATGAAGTCTGTACATCTAGTCTGTATTCTTATGCTGGAATTACAGAAAATCAGTACTGCTAGCTTTTCAATTGTCTCTCTACTGAAGTGCTAATTCAAGTTCATTTAGAAAATCAGTACAGTTAGCTTTTCAGTTCTCTTTGCACTGAAGCTCTAATTCAAGTTCATTTCCAGAAAATGTCTTAGTTCTTTGAAATTTAGGTCCTTCCAAGCTTTGGAGTGAATCCGTGGTGGTGAAGCGGTTAAGAGTAGGGCTGCTAACCAAAAGGACGACAGTTTCAAATCTGCCAGGCACTCCTTGGAAACCCTACGGGGCAGTTCTACTCTGTCCTTTAGGGTTGCTATGAGTTGGAATTGGCTCAGCAGCAATAGGTTTAAGTTTTTTTTGTTTAAGCTTTGGAGTATATGAATCCACAGCATTGTGAAATGCAGGTGTTTCATGATTACAAAACTCACTACAGTAAATTGGCTACAGAAAGCCCATTTCTGTCAGCAAAGAGGTCTCAAATAATTCTGGGTATTCTTGTCTCTGTTGGCACCCTATGAAACCATTTTGGATTATCTTGTACTCCTTAAAACAGCTTTCTACAAAGTACAAATTTGGATTTGTACTTGACCTAAATCCTTGACCTAAATGGAGCAAACCAAGGAATCAGCCACTCTGGAATCAATGTCATAACAGTGATTTATCCAAGATAACTTTCTCTTTCCATCTATGAAGATTAGTGTGTGATGATTTGGGGAAAACCTGTCACACAAAGATTGTGGTGACTGACTAAAAAAAAATGTTGCCACTGAGTGAACTCTGACTCACAGTGATCCTAAAGGATAAAGCAGAAACACCCACACATAGTTCCCAAGGAATGCATGGTGGATTCTAATCGCAGACCTTTTGGTTAGTGACTGTAGCACTTAACCACTATGCCATCAGGGTTTCCTGGCAATTCATATGGCACTCTAAGGACAGTTTTTACTAAAATAAAGGTTACCAGAGAAAAACACCTTTCTATAAATATATGAATATAATACCAGTTACCATCAAGTCATTTTCAACTCATAGTGACCCTACAGAACAGAATATAACTATCTTGTAGGGTTTCCAAGACTATAAATCTTTATGGAAGCAGACTGCCACTTCTTTTTCCCACTCACTGGCTGGTGGGTATGAACCTTGCACCTTTGGGTTAGGAGTTGAAAGCTTAACCATTGTGTCAGCAGGGTTCCTTTGAGTATTATACTGATGGGGAAAATTTTCTCCCCTCTGCCCTGATACACAGTTAATTAGACTTTGGAAGGAGAAGGCAAATTACTGAAACAGCATGACAGGTCTTAGAACTATAGATTTTCAACACATGACTTATTTAAAGCAATGAAAAATAGATGACCCTTAAAATCTTCTTGAAAAACACTAATATCATTAGTAACTCAGATTTATTATTATTCCAGAAGTTACATGTTGAAACTGACAATATCTACCTTGAAAATATCATGATATAGTTTAAAATTTATGAACATAAAATTGGTCGTGTATACATGTGCATAATACTGGAGTGAGAAATA
Organism: Heterohyrax brucei; assembly: GCA_028571685.1. Lineage (NCBI taxonomy): Eukaryota > Metazoa > Chordata > Mammalia > Hyracoidea > Procaviidae > Heterohyrax > Heterohyrax brucei. The sequence continues at coordinate 98,099,001 of CM053146.1, forward strand.
GCTTAATCCTTGAATTGTGCCTTAATTCTCACATATGAGAAATGTGCCTTAATTCTCCAGCCAAGATTTATTTTTCATGTTTCATAGTGCTATTTTATCTGTCACTCTAAATATATCTGGATGAAAAGTTAGCAATACTATTTTGTGTCCCTCTCTAATAAGAAAATATCTTCAGTTGGCAGTTAATATTACTTATCATTCATAACAAAACTCCTGGATTTATAGGTGTTTGAGAAGGACACATTGAAGTAAGCTACAGAATCAGAACTTGCAGTAAATGAAAATAGAACAAATAAATAGATTTTGGCCTACAAATTTTGGATTTGGGGATAGGGAGGGATTGAAGAATATGAAACAAAGAGAACTCTGTGGTTGTTACCTAAAATGACAATCATGAATAAAAGATACATTGTTCTTACTTACTTTCTAGGTTGAAATAGAATATAGATGGCTGGGAAGGAGAATATTTACTGCCCCCCAAGTTTCTGATCTCTTTGGCTGAGGACACACAGACTTAGTGGGAGCCCTCTGACCACTCTTCTCAGCATACCTCGGTGCTGCTTTCCTTGGCCAACAGAGTTCCTGCTGTTAACACTAGCTGCCCACTGTCTGAGGAGATTAAATTTCCTTGTGTTTTTTTTTTATCCTTACAGATATATATTACTACTTAGAAATAGCTTAAACAATATATGGCCTCACTGGACAGAACAAATTAAGACATCTGGGACTCTTCTGGTTGTCCAGCCAAAGTTAGTATCTGCACGCTCTTCTAGAGGAAACAACAGAAAGGATATTTAGGAGATTCCTTTTGCACCCATTTGCTCTTTTCTCTTCCAATTCCACATCCCCAAATCACTGCCCAGAGCAATAAGCTGCTGAGATACAGAGAACTGAATAAAGAATTTATGGATGATAAAACCTGGACAAACTCAATATTTGTGTAGATTTGAGAAAAGTAATTTTTGGTGTTACCCAAATATAGCTCTTACAGAACCACAAAATAAAAACGCAAGCCAAAAATCCTGAAGGTTTATTAGCTACTCTGGATTTGCATGAAGAAAAAATATTCAAACATTATATTTCAACGTTAGTAATTTGTGAGTCAGTAGCTGAGGCAAATCATATCAAAGAAATGATGCATATTACGGTGTTGTTGTTAGGTGCCATTGAGTCAAGCCTGACTCATAGCAATCGTATGAGACAGAGTAGAACTGCTCTGTGGGATTTCTTATGCTATAATCTTTATGAGAGCAGATAGCCAGGTCTCTCTCCCTTGGAGTCATTGGGTGGGTTTGAACTGCCAACTTTTGGTTTGCAGCTGACTGCTTAACTATTGGACCACCAGAGGTTATTTCTTAAATCAAGTTAGAATATCTTTATAAACTTATATCAGTATCATTATAGTTTGTTTGGTTTTTGTAGCATTTCTTTTTCTCCATTGTTTACTCATTTCTTGAACAGACCAAGGTGGTCTTAAACAATATTCCTAAAACATCGTATATACACTACTAATGGCACATGAAATGGGTTTACACTGTTCAAGGATACTTTATTTTTATAGCTAATTCCTTAACGTGAACTAGAAGCAATATAATGAAACCCATTAACCTGTGAATTCACAGATATCGAATTTAAATAAATGTATATAACTGAAATAAAGTGAATCAATTTAAATCGAATATTAGGGAAATTACAGAAAGGATGATAACTCACAGGGGAGAAAAATGTGAAAGTGGCACTCAATTTAAAGTAGAAAATATTGCTTTAGATTATAGGGAAAAAGAACTCTGATTCTTCAAATCAAATATGCATTTGTACCTTTTGCTGCAGTGGTGCTAATGTCTTTTTAAGGAAAGAATTGTAATATCAATTAGCTTTGGATTTTAAAGGACATTATTTAGGACTTCTACAGTCCTTATCAAATGAGACTGGTGAAAAAACACTGAGAGGTTAAGAAAGAAATCAACCAAAGAAATCTAAACATGCTTCGAATGCATACAAAGTATTTTATGGAGAAGCTAAACATGGCAATAACCTGTAGCATTTGGTTGGCTAAAGATGGATTAATCAGGAGTCTATTCAGAAGCACAAAAGGCAGTCAGTTCCCAACAACATTCTTCAGTGAAATGGAAAAAATAATCTCTAACTTTATATGGAAGGGAAGGAGGCCCCAATCAGCTAAAGCAATACTGTAGAACAACAAAATAGAAGGCCTTACCTTTCCTAATATCAAAACTTACTCTGCAGCCACAGTAACGAAACGAGCCTGGTATTGGTTCCATGACAGGCACATAGACCAATGAAATAGAATTGAGAACACGGAAATAAATCCACCTATTCACAGGCAGCTGATCTTTGACAAAGGGTCAAAGTCCATTCAATGGGCAAAAAACAGTCACTTTAACAAATGGTACTGGCAGAACTGGAAACGCACATGCAGAAAAATGAAGCAGGATCTGTGCCTCACGCCGTATACAGAAACAAACTCAAAATGGATCCAAGACCTAAATTTAAAGCTAAAACAATGACATTCCTAGAAGATAACATAGGAACTTAACTTTTAGCATAAACAAGCTATCAAGCAAAACTAAAAAAGCATAAACAGAAGATAAACAGGAACCTCTGAAAAATTAAATACTTACACTCAGCAAGAGAAGAAAGAGAGAACATACAGCCTTGGAAAAACTTTTCAACAACAGCTTGTCCCATAAGGGTCTATTCTCTAATAAAATACATAGAAAACTTCACAACTCAACAACAAAGACAGTCCAATCAAAAATGGGCAAAGGACATGAACAGACAGTCCACTATAGAGGACATTCAGGCAGCCAACAAATGCATAAAAAGATGCTCATGATCACAAAAAAAAAACCCATTGCCATACAGAGTCAATTCCAATGCAGCAACCCTACAGAACAGAGTAGAACTGCCCCATAGGGTTTCTAAGGAGTGGCTGATAGATTTGAACTGCTGATGTTTTGGTCAGCAGCCAAGCTCTTAACCACTGTGCCACCAGGGATACTATTAGCCATTTAAAAAAAAAAAAGTTGTCGATTCCAACTCATAGCAAACCTAAAGGACAGAGTAGAACTGACCCACAAAGTTTCCAAGGAGTGTCTGGTGGATTTGAACTGTAGACCTTCTGGTTAGTAGCTGTAGCACTTACCCAGGATTTCTTGTTAGCTATTAGAGAGAAACAAATCAAAACTACAATAAGATACCATCTTGCCCCTGCAGAAAGTGACAATGATCAAAAAAAAGAACAACAGATACTACATAACACAGGTTATTAATGAGTCATCCTCCAATCCTGATGCTTTGTTCTTTCTCATACAATCCAGTTTATCAGATCATTTGCTCAGCATACAGGTTAAATAGGTATGGTGAAAGGATACAATCCTGACACACACCTTTCCTGACTTTAAACCATGTAGTATCCCCTTGTTCTGTTCTCACGACTGCCTCTTTATCCATGGATAGGTACCTTAAGAGCACAATCCAGTGTTCTGGAATTGCCATTCCGCAACATCAGACATAATCTGTTATGATCCACACAGCTGGATGCCTTTGCATAGTCAATGAACACAGGTAAACATCTTTCTGGTATTTTCTCTTTTAGCCAAGATCCATCTGACATCAGCAGTGGTATCCCTGGTTCCACGTCTGCTTCTCAATCTAGCTTGAACTTTTAGCAGTTCCTGGTCAATATGCTATTGCAGTCATAGGTGGATATGGAGGCGTATATGTGTATGGGGAAGCATAGGCAAGTAAATGCACAAGCCTGTACAGTTGTACTGTAAGCATACATATGTACACATTTTGTGCATTGCATATATATCCACATATACAACAAACCACATAACGGACACAGTGAGCCTTCCTAGACATTCTGACTACTCACAGGATTGGCAACTGAGTTAAAAGGCTTCAGACCAGAGTCTTAGGGGACAGCTTAGTCAACTGGCAAAACCTAGGTCACAAACAACATGCTACACCCTTGTTTGGTGAGTGGTATGTGGGGTCTTAAAAGCCTGTAAGTAGCCATCTGAGATACAACTATGGATATGTTCTTGACTGGAGCAAAAGAGAATGAAGGAAACCAAAGACTAAGTGAAGAAACTAGTCCATGGGACCCAGTGCCCACATGGACCATGGCCTCTGATAACCTGAGACCAGAACTAGATGGTGTCCAGCTACCACCACCTACTGTTCTAACCAGGGACATGATAGAAAGTCCTAGATAGAATGAGAGAAAAATGTAGAACAAAATTCAAATTCCTAAAAACGCCAGACTTACTGGACCAACAGAGAATAGAGGAACCCTGAGACTCTTTCTAAAATACCCTTCGAACTTGAAGTTGAAATTATTTCTGCAGATCACCTTTCAGCCAGATAATAGACTAGCCTATAAAAAATATCACTTGTGAGTAATGTGCTCCCATAAATAATTAACTACATGATACCAGAGGGTCAACATTAACCCAGAAGCAAAGATGAGAAAGCAAATAAGGAAAAGAGGGGCTAGAGCAATAAAAGCAGAACAGACAATATATTGAAATCATGAGAATGCTGACACACTGGAAAAATCACAACCAGTGGCATAAACAATGTGTATAGAAATTGTTAAAGGGAACCTAACTTGCTGTGTAAACTTTCACCTAAAACAAATACACACACGTACAAAGAAATTCAGGCATCCAGCCTCCACTCGGGTAGTCTACTGGCCATCTACAAGGCAGGGACTGCAGGGACTGAGCTGTGGGAGGAAGGTGAAGGGTAATGGCCCTGGAGTTCTACCGTTGGCAAGACCATGGATAAGTCATGTGATCCAAAGCAATCCACTTAAGTTAGACTAATTTAAAAGCACAAATAATACATTGTTATGATTTAAGGAATGCCTTCAATGTTTGCTTTATAAATGTATTGCTTTTGCTCCCATGCAGATTTTCACCTTGGATCTTTGGTTTGATTCTTGCTTACTTATTTGTGTGTTCATAAAGTTTGCATGTTACAAAACAAAATGAAAAAAATCCTCAACATAGAACTGTATGAAGAAGAGCGTGCAAGTCCTTAAGAATATCACCATCCAAAAATAACACACCAAACTTAACAGGATGTGCATGTTTATAGGCTGCTGTGTTGCACATCTCCAGGGAAACTACTCACACAAGAGCACAGCAGACTCTCAGTGGTGTCTGCTTATGTTGTGCACTCAGGGCCTGCCACACATGGTGGTTCTGGATTCTAAACTTGAATCTTTCTTTTTCACTTAGGTAAGTATATAAGTGTATGTGTATACATATAAATTTATCACAAGTAGAATTGAGTTATACATAATGTGGTGCAACTGGCATATATTTTGGTTTCTGTACAAGTCAGAACATGTATTCCTTGGCAACTGTACAATAGTCCCTTTTATGTTGTCTCAGTTTTGTTAACCTCTTGTTTATGGACTTCAAGTTATGTCTACATTTTTACTATAATAATGTGGTTGCAATATTAGAAAACTATATGTTGAAATGTTTCCCTCCTGCATGCTAGAAGACTTCCATTAGACAATTAGATCCATAAATTATGTATCCACTTAAAATGTATTCACAGAAATATGAGGTCTGCCAATTAAGTTCATAAACTCATCCTAGAAGAAGGGCTGTGTACCTCATTGCCAAATATCACTATGATCACCTTCAAAGTACTCCCTTTGAGAAGACGTGCACCCATGCCAGCACCTAGTCCACCATTCAAAGCAATTTGGGAACTCTTTTTCTAGAATGGCCCTCACAACTGTTGTCGTGTTACCCTTGATGTCCTGAATATCATTAAAATGTCTTCCTTTCAACATTTCCTTTATCTTTGAGTAAAGAAAAAAGTCATTGGGGGCCAGATCAGGTATGGCTGTGTGTGTGTGTGTATGTGTTTTCCAATATAGTTATTTGTTTACTGGCTAAAAACTCCCTCAGAACAACTGTACAATTAAGTTTACTAACTTGTCACTGCACCACCGTGCCACCATGCACAATGGCCATTCCAGAGAGAGTTCTAAAATTGCTTTGAAGAGTGGACTAGGCCCTGGCATTGGTGCATAGCTTCCAGAGGGGAGTAGTGTGAAGATGACTGTAGTGATATTCAGCGACGAGGTATGTAGTACTTAGAGCAATTAAGTTCACAGGCTTAGTTGTCAGACCTCGTATATAAATGATTTCCTGATTCTCTGTGTAAAACATTTGATAGTCACAGAGAAAAGAAAGGAGCCTGTGAAATGGTTTTCTAAATATGCAGGGTAATTTAAATACATTTGCCTAATTTATTTAGTTTTTTTCAAAATTCTAATAGGCCAGCCCAAACTTAGGAGTATCACCACAAGACTGACAAATGAAAGGCATTCTAAGGTAATATGGGGGGAAATAATTCTCCTGTGCATACTGCTGTCAGTTGCTGTCAAGTTAATTCCCGCTGATGATGAGCCCATATGCGAAGAGTGTAACTACACCTTAGAGATTTTGGAAGCCGATCACAGGGTCTTTCTTCCACGGCATCTCCAGTTCTGCTAACCTTTGAGCTAGTAAAAAACCCGTTGCCATCAAGTCAATTCCTATTCATAGTGTCCCTGTAGGACAGAGTAGAACTGTCCCATAGCATTTCCAAGAAGTCCCTGGTAGATTTGAACTGCCAAACTTTTGGTTAGCTATAGCTCTTAACCACTCCTCAGGGGGTTTACTTGAGCTAGCAGTAGAGTGCTTAAAGGTTTGTGTCACCTAGGGACTCCTTATATACACGTACCAAAACAAACTAACAAACCTAGTGCCGTCGAATCAGTTCCAATTCATTGCAAGGCTATACACAGGGTAGAACTGCCCCATAGAATTTCCAAGGAGCACCTGGTGGATTTGAACCACCAACTTTCTGCCTAGTAGCTATAGCACTTAATTATTATGCCACCAGGGTTTCCTATTTATGCATAGTATATTCTAAATTTAGTTCTTCTTGGTGGGTGCAGCATCTGTTAGACAAGAAAACAGAGACCGTAATGTTAACAAGTAATCAAATTCCCAGGTATAAGGAAGTGGAGAGATGTGAGTTTTGGGTCAATCGCTATATACAAAGGAACCCTCAGAGTAACTACCCAAATAATCTCAAAAAGATAATTCTGTCCCTAAAGACAGATGACTCTGAATGAGATTGTGGAGCTGGTAAAACAGGTGTTTTCTACTCTCCCTCTGCCTCAGTACCTCTTCCCATCCATTCCTGGATATGTTTTCTCTCTTGCTGAGAACTAGCTCCCCAGGGACCTCTTCTACTTCCCTACTCATATTTCTTCTTTTAAATGGGACTGGGGCTCTGGGTCTGAAGGTATAGTGTGTCAAGTCTGCTTATATACAACCAAATACCTCATGGGATTTGGATCCTGGTTTGGAGTTTTAGGGTCTGGTTTTATAGGACATCCCAGTTAACTGGCTTAATTACTTGTTTAGTGCTTCTGTTCTGCCTCCTAGCTCATTACATAATACCTAGGATCTTAGAATCTTACAAGTAGGTATCCGAGGCACAACAATTGGTCTCTATTAACCCAGAGCAATGGAAGAAAATCACAAGTCAGAACAGGAGTAGCATAGGAATGTGTGGCTGATTGCCTTCATGAACAGCCTCCTTTGCCATGAGACCAGAAGAACTGGATGGTGCCTGGCTCTATTACTGAACATTTCAAAGATTCCTTAGAAGAATCTTCATCAAAAGGGGAAAATACAGAACCAAATTTCAAATAATCATGCAATCCAGTCTTTTTGGAGCCATGAAGGTTGGATGAACCCTTGAAATTATTGCCTGAATTAATCTTCAAAAATTAAACCAAATTGATCCCCTGAAGGTTTCTTCTAACCAAATGATATACTTTTGCTTAATAATAATGAATATCTGCTTCAAGTGTTATGCTCTTTTTAAGAATTATCTATATGGGATCAAAGTGATAACCGCAACTCAAGAAATTAGACAGGAACCTTAAAGGGCAGTGAGTTTTTGTAAATGGGAGAAGAACAGCTTCAGTCAAGGAGGATGAGAAGGTTGCACAGCTCGAAGAATATAATCAATGCCACTAAAGTGTACAAGTGGGAACTGTTTAATTGGTGAATGTTTTGCTGCGTATGTTCTTGACATCAACACAAAAATAAAATAAATTTTTAAAAAAATTTATAAGAAATCAAGAATGTATTTTTAGTACAGCCATTTCATCTTATAGATAAGCATACTGAGACTGAGTGAAGCTGAATGACAGGTCCCTAGTCATGGAGAGAGATTTTAAAAATTATAACTAATACTCTACCATCCACACCAGATATATTTTTTTCTTTCACTCTTCTACTGAAATTTGTTCTCAACCAGCTGTTAAGAGCAAATGGAATGATTCATTACTAGGTTTTCATGACTGATAACTTACAAACTGTTGGACATACATTATCATTGTGGTTAAATCCATATTTCTGATTTGTTTCTTGTAGCAGCTGCAATGTGAAAAAAGACAAGCCAAAGCCAAGTGCCGTCGAGTAAAGCCTGCTGATTATCTTCTGCCCCTGTAACATCTTGTATTCTAGTGAAACCCTAAGTATATGGCAAGCTACATAGCCTCAGCTTAGTCTTTGGTAACAAGCTATCAGATAACCTATTGGGTACTGGCTCACCCAGAGTGTGTAAAGAGTGAACACGAGGAAATTTTCATCCAAGCTTGTACTGGCTTGGCTCAAGTTATTTCAAGGCTTTCTTGAGTGCCCTAGAGTGGCATTACAATACCCTGAGTAGATTGCTTCAGATCCTCAGCTCTACCTTGCCAGGTAAGCCCATTGCAGGTACACCTTAGTAAAAATAGTTGGTGCACACTTACCATTTTCCCTGAGGGCTTTGACATACCTGAATACAACATAATAATTCTACCTACCTTAAATCCCTAAATGTATTCATTGAAACCAGTGTTTATCCTAAAGGTTTCAATGAAGTGTTCCAGAAAACGAGACTCAGGCATTTAATGCCACCTATTTTTTATTGTCTCTCCATTTCTGTCTTTTCTCATTTGCTTTTTTCATCACGTCCCCTACTACTTTTGCCTCATCTCTTCGTTTCTCCATCTAGAGCACAAGGTGTTTGTTGGGGGTGAGGAGAGGGAAAAGGGGTGGCAATCAGGTAGTAACAATTCCAGATCCCATTTGCAGTAAAGGAAGTCAAACCTGTGGAGCTGTTTCTATAGATGTTTAATGATTCACAGCATTTTGAAGATAAATTTTGAGAAGCACTGCTTTATGTAACGTAAGGCCCTATCCATTGTTGTCTAGTTGGTTCTGACTCATCACCATACTTTAGGACATTGTGGAAATGTCCATAGGGTTTCTAAGGCTGTAACCTCTATAGAAGCAGACTGCCGCATCTCTCCCCTATAAAGTAGCTGGTGGGTTTGAGCTACCAAGCTTTGGGTTAGCAGCCTAGCAGTTAACTCAGGACTTCTTTTCCTGAATTTCTCTCATCTCTGGTTTCTCTTCAAATGATGAGATTGGCCCAGATAATGTGCAAAAATTTTAAAACTGGAAGGAACCCATTATAAAGGTTGGTGGTTTCAAGCATGGATTCCAGAACCAGTGTGTGGGGATATAATTCTCAACTCTAACACTTACTCTTTGACCTTGATGAAACTTTCTTTCCTCTTTTTATTGAACTTTAGAGGGAGGTTTAAGGAACAAACTAGCTTCTTATTAAACAGTATACATATAGTGTCATGACGTGTTATAACCCCATGTTGACACTCTCCCTTCTCAGCCTTAGGTTTCCTATTACCAACTTTCCTCTCCCCTCTTGGCTTTTAGTACTTGCCCCCAGGCTGGTATGCCCTTTTAGTCTCAAGAGCCTTTAGTCTCATGGCTGAAGGGTGAAACTCAAGAGGGACTTCCTTAACAAGCTAAAAGGGTGTCTGGTGGCCATCCTCTCAGTGTTATTCCAGTCTCTATCAGGTCAGTAATTCTGGCTTTTTCTGTGAGTTATAATTTTGTTCTACATTTTTCCTCAGCTTTGTCTAGGACTGTCTACTGTGATCCTGTCAGAGTAGTTGGTGGCAGTAGCTGGGCACTGTCTGGTGACCTTGGTCAAATTTTATAGCCTTGTTGGCAGTGGATTTGATTTCTTTGTTCTGTGTCCTAATTTTCTCACTTGAAAAATAGTACCTACTTTGTGGAGTTATTTTGACTAGCTTAAAGTATGTAAAATATTTTAATTAGTATATAATAAGCATTATATAAGTATAAACTCTTATTGTGATTTAAGATTCTTGTTTGACTAGCATTCTAGGACACATGGAAATGCCAACTGACTGACTTTTGAAAGGCACTATTGTGAGTCTGAAGGACTGAGGATAGCTGTATGGGATTTTAAAATAGCTTTATGGGATAACCAAATTTTGGGATGATTAGAGACAAAAACATTAAAGGAATTTCAGGTAAAATAAGGCTTAGAGGCGGGGATAAATATATACATGTAATATATATGCCTGTAGTGTACCTGGGATTTTGAGAAAGTCATGCGGTGACTAGAGCAGAAGGTTTTTATTTGGCATTTGAGGGGTTAAGGTTGAATTCTCCTAATTCCAAACTAAAAATAGAAATAAAAATCAAATTATACATCTACACTCTAAATTATGTATATATATAATTTTCTCCAACTTCTTGTCTAGGAAAAGATCTTCATCCTTTTGTCTGGGAAATATCTACTATCACTTACCAGCTTTAACTGTGGGAAACAGAGAGTAATTATATTTTTTGTGCAGGAAAACAGGATAAAATAATACAAAAAACAGTAATGAATAGGATGGCTTAATAGAATACAGAGTGAAAAGAATAACAAGCAAGATTTGGAGATTAGTTATTAGATAATATGTAGACAGAAGGCAATTATGGCTCTAGGATTTTCAGTCTAGGAACTATGGATAAGATGGTACTTTTGGCAAAAATTAGAATATTGAGAAAAGATGAGTCTGCTTTTTAAAGCGTTGAGTGTAGGTGATGGCAGTACAGCCAGGAAATTATTTGGCAGATGCAACAGGATGAGCAAAAAGGAACAATCAGACTTTTACCTTTAACTCTTTATGTATTACTACACACATGACTAACATCAAGCTTAAAAACATACTTATATAAGCCATATTATCAATGGGCTATGGAACTCATTTTTATTAATATGGTGCAGAAAATGGTTGATGGCTATATAAAATTCAAATCTCAAATTTATATTGGATGCACCTTATGGTTCTGTACATCTATAGGATATCATCCTGCTGACCTCTGGCTGGAGGAAGGAGAGTGGGTGGAGAGGAGGGGAAAGGAGGCTGTTGGGAGGATGAGACATGGATGGAGCAGAGAGGAATAGTGTGCAGTCACCGGACAGGGAGAGCAGTTGAAGCTGCATATAGGTGGGCATGTAAATTTATACAGGAATGTACATTTTCACTCAGTCATATTAAATGAAAAAAAAATTATGGTAAGCAGTAAGAAAACATAAAACAAAGAAAAACTCAAAATTCTGGAATGATTTTATCTTTGTCTTTCCTGTATATATTTAAAGCTTGCAAAATCTTTATACTAAATGTTTTTAAAAGGCAGTTTAAATAAAAATCAATACAGTATTGAAATATGGTGAATCAGCAACAGAACTTGAGAGTGAGTTTTTGTTCCATTATTTCTGTCGTGATCCCTAGAAAACATGTACACACAGCCTGAAAGAAACTAAGAACAAATGAGAAGTGTAGGTTTCAGATTTGCCTAAACCACTTCTAGACCTAGAACACAGAGATACTCATCTTTCTGTTCAGGAAATAGCCTGGCACAATTTAGTACCCCATGAGACTACTACCCACCATCAGTAATGTTTGCCAGAGTCTCTTGCCTTTAAATGAAGCAGGAACAGAAAAATTGATTGGGAGGTGGCATGTGTGTTATCATAATAGTGATCACTGAGTGAAAAATCCATTTGTGAGCAAATGTGGTACTGCTTAGCAACTGTTTCTAGGCAAAGAGTGGCTTAGAGCCAGCTGTTATCTTGCAGGAGTCATCAGTCTGTCTACAGACTTTACACAATATCAGTCACCAGTCTATTTCTATAGACTTTATAGGAAACCTGTTTTGGATTATTGGGATTCCAGTTTTAAGGTACAGTTTTCCTTAGCAACTCATAGCGCTAAATATTTAGCTATTTAATAATTGACACAATATATCTAATGTTAATTGCTTTTTTTCCATCTCTGAATATAACATAAGTGTACAGATTTTTAACTATAATGGAATTTAAGGTTTGAAATCAGAAGCTTTACCAAAACCCACAGCTAGTGCCATTGAGTCATAGCAACCCTGTAGGTCAGAGTAGAACACTCCATAGAGTTTCCAAGGAGAACCTGGTAGATTTGAACTGCCAAAATTTGGTTAGCAGATGTAGCACTTAACCACTAAACCACCAGGGTTTCCTTAGCAGCTTTAGTGGTCTTAAAATCACTGAGGTCTGTTGCTTTCAGGCTTAAATCCTGCTACATTCTGAAGTGGTCAAGAACGATGCCTAGGCTAAAACCTACTGCTGAGAATATACAATGTGTTATTAAATACACTCCAGAAACTTTGGAAACCCTGGTGGCTTAGTGGTTAAGTGCTACATCTGCTAATCAAAAGGTTGGCAGTTCAAATCTGCCAGGTGCTCCTTGGAAACTCTATGGGTTGGTTCTACTCTGACCTACAGGATCTTTAGGAATCTGAATCGGCTTGAAGTCTGTGGCTTTGGCTTTGGCCAAAAACGTTTAACTCACATCCTGAAAAACCCATCCTTGGCTTCTTGGTGTATCACTTCTACCACCATTGTTTGTTGTTGTTGCATATCATTGAATCGATGCATGCCAACTCTATTTGTCCTGTAGAGTTTCCAGTGAGCAACTAGCTAACCTTTTGGTTAGCAGTCTGAGCTCTTAGCCACTTCTTCACCAGGGCTTCTTCATTGCTGGTCTGATTTATTTTCTTGCCCCTAGCCCTTGCAGCAGGATATAGCTCAGCTAGTAGCAGTGAAGCAGAAGTTTACACAGTAACAATAGGTTATGCCCAGACTTGATGAGGAGTAGGTATCTGTGAAGTAGAAAGGTCTCTGGAGAGAACAGTACTCGGGAAAACTCAGAAGTAAATATAGCAGTAAATACTATAGCTGTATATACTGCTTGAATACTTCCTGGTACTCTTGAGCAGTTCAGCCCCTCTAATTGCCATGCTTCTTGTTCCCAGAATCCCCAGATACTTTCCAAATTATATACCAATGGCTGTTTAGAAGTTGTATGCCCTTTCCTCACTCATTCTCTTACTGCTGTCCAGTCTCTTAACTCATTCTTCATTCAACAGAATTCTCTGAAAGCCCCATTCCTTGCAAACCCACTTCCTTTATACTCTCAATTTTTTGACAGTGTTTTGTCACAAGTTTATTAATCTCCATACTTCCTTTCCAGCCCCCTACTCTTTGTCTATACTTCCTAAACCAGAGCTAGGAGATAGGCTGCATCCCCTTCAGCTCTCCATGCCACTTGCATACCTTGTTATGTTTTCATGAGAAGCTCCTCCTCTTGTAGGAGGCATATGGCATTTAAGAGCATAGAATTTGGAATCCAACTGGATTTGGGGACGTTGCATATGTCACCTAATGTTTCTGAGTTTCAGTGGCCACATTGGACAAAAGAGGACAGGAATATTGTTTTAGAAGGTCGTTTTGAGAATTAAACATATTTCTCCCCACAGATCTTTACCGATCACTATGTACAGGGTCAGTATGAGTGCACTGACTCAGTGGCACTGGGTTTCATTTATTTTTTTTATATACTCAGCTTTTTTTTCTGATACTGAACAAAATAAGAATTCCTACCTTCACGGAACTTGTAATTTCATGAGGAAATAAAGTCACTAAACAAGTAGAAATATATATACATAATTATACATAATATATAAATTTATTAACATAATTATAAAATCTTATGAAAACATAGAGTGCTGTTAAAAAAAAAAAAGACTGGATTGGGAGTACAATGTAGATAGTGGAGAGAGGAGGTAGGAGGTAGAAGATGAGGGCCTGAGGAAGTGACATTTAAAGTGAGGACTAGGCAGATGAAAAAGACATGGGGAGCTTTCCCAGACAAAGGGGCAGCTTGGCACACTCCAAAGACTAAAAGGACATGGTGGGAGGGAGAATGTGTCATGAGTGCACCTAGAGATGCAGGCTGGGGACAGAACTTCTGCAGCTTGAGTATGAAGACCATAGTAAGGAGTTCTAATGTCATTTTAAATGCAATGAGAAGTAATTATTTTAGCAAGGGTATAACATGACTCATGTTATTTGAAAGATCTGAGGACAGTGCATGGAACATAGTAGTTACTTGGTAAATGAATTTATCTACTCCCACCTCTTATTGCCCTGTATTTGTTGTATATGGCACATCTGAGTCACAGGTTTTTGTTTGTCTTTGTTTTTATCCCAAACTCTTGGCACTCTCACTTTGATTAGTTCCTACTTCAGAGTTCTTCAACATCCCCAGCTCCAGGGCCCTCTCTAGAGCTTCTCTGGACCAGGACTCACACTACCTCTGAAAACGCAGACACCAATAAACAACTGACCACGATTTCCAGTTCGTCTCACTGCTACCACACCTGTATTGTCTAGGCCTGAAGAGTGGGAAGAAATGAGGGTGGAAGACAGGCAACAGCCATGCTGTGAAGAGTTGCTTTGAAGCTAAAGAACTTCAACTTTTAACACCCAAGAAAAAGGAAGCAACACTTGACTATTTGTTGTTGCCTAAGTACATGATGAGGCAACCCTGGAGAAATAGTGATTATGTATTCTTGACTGCTAACTGGAGGTCAGCAGTTCAATACCACCAGCTGTTCCACAGCAGAACGGTGGAGCAGTCAGCTTCCAAAACCCTATAGGGCAATTCTGCAGCATCTGTAGGATCCCTGTGAGTTGGAATCAACTTGATGGCAGTGGGTTTGGTTTGGTTTGGTCCAAGTTGACCTTTATATCTTTTGGGAATGTTGTAAAGTTTCCCTTTTTTAGGTTCTGCATATTTTTTTATCAAGTATTCCTGAGTTCTTGTCTTTTATTGCTATTGAAAATTAAGCCTACTTATCCATTATTTGTAAGTCATTGTTTGAGTATATGAAGACTGTTTAATTTCTATATACAAGTAATTTTTTTTTATTTTTATTTAACATAACTGAGTGAAAATGTACATTCACATGTAAATTTACATGCCCCCCTATATGCAGCTTCCACTGCTCTCCCTGTCCGGTGACTGCACACTATTCCTCTCTGCCCCATACATGTCTCATCCTCCCCAACAGTCTCCTTTCCCCTCCTCTCCGTCCACTCCCCTTCCTCCAGCTAGAGGTCAGCAAGATGATATCCTATAGATGGATAGAACCATAAAGTGCTTCCAACATATGGAAGTCCATTCCGTTCCTGTCCAAAGAGTGGACCTTTCTTATAATTTGTGGTAACGGGCAGCATCAGGGCCGGGGGCCATGCTCTCAGAGGAACCCCAAAACCGCTGGACCATCAATTGAGGTCTTTTAGTGGAGATCTCATGATGCACCTCTTTTTATTCTTGTGTTGCCAGTGAGGCTTCTCTCTGTGAGCTCCATCATGGCTATCACTGGTGGTGGCCGGGCACCATCCGGTTCTTCCGATCCCAGGTCGATGTAGGCACCCACTCTTGTGGGTCTCTCTGTCTTCTCGGTTGTCTTTACCGCATGCCATTTTGGCCCTCGGTGAGCATCCGTTCCTGCTGAGTTGGGACCATTTACTGTGTCCTCGGATGGCAGCTTGGCAGCTTTTAAGACCCCAGACGCCACTCACCAATGTAGGGTGCAGAGAGATCTCTTAGCAAAACGCTAGTTGTGCCAACTGGCCTGGAATTCGCCTAAGAGCATGGTCCCCCGCCCCCCGCCCCAGCTACTCTATCCTTGCAGTATTGGGTTAAGATGGAAGGAGTAGTCACGTTATGCTGAAGTCCACTTAATGTTGTTCTTGTTCCTAATTAATGTGTGCTGTCACCGCTTTCTCCCAACTAGATTTCTAGTAACTACCTAAACTAAACCCTCCCCCCCTCGCCCTCCCTCCCTCCCTCCCCTCCCTTGCAGCTGTCAAAGAGTCTTTTCTTCTATACACAAGTCTACTTTTGAGATCTATCGTAGAGGTCTCATACAGTATTTGTCTTTTTGTCGCTGACTACTCTCACTCAACATAATGTCTTCCAGTTGAAACCAGGTTAGGAGATGTTTCCTGGAATCATCGTTATTCTTTATCATTGCATAGTGCTCCATTGAGTATATATACCACAGTTTACCTATCCATTCTTCTATTGTTGGGCATCTGGGTTGATTCCACCTTTTTGCTATTGTGGACTGTGCCGCGATAAACATTCTGGTGCATGTGTCCGTTGGTGTGAAAGGCCTTGAATCTGTAGGATATATTCCAAGTAGTGGAATTACTGGGTCAAATGGTATATCAATATCCATTTTTTTAAAGAAGCGCCAGATTGCCTTCCAAAGAGGCTGGACCATTTTGCAACCCCACCAACAGTATAGGAGGGTTCCAGTTTCTCCACAGCCTCTCCAGCATTTGTTGTTTTGTGTTTTCTGGATCATGGCCAATCTTGTTGGGGTGAGATGGTATCTCATTGTTGTCTTGATTTGAATTTCTTTAATAGCTAAAGATCGTGAACATGTCCGCATGTGTTTTTGGCTGCCTGGATCTCCTCTTTAGTGAAATATCTGTCCATCTCCTTTGCCCATCGCTTAATTGGATGGTTTATCTTCTTCTTGTTGATATTTTGTAGTATCTTATAGATTATGGAGATCAGGCGTCGATCTGACATAGAGTTGCCAAATATTTTTTCCCAGCCTGTGGGTGTTCTTTTAATTCTATTAATAAAGTCTTTGGATGAGCAAAAGTGTTTGATTCTTAATAGTTCCCATTTATCTACTTTCTCTTCTGTTGATTAAGGTTTCTTTGACAGATTTTGGAGTCTGTCCCTATTGTGTATTAAAACTTCCATTGTTGTTCCTACCTTTTCTTGGATGAGCTTTATCGTTTTAGGTTTGATATTTAGGTCTTTTATCCAGTTGGAGTTGGTTTTTGTATAAGGTGTAAGATATGGATCTTGATTCAGCTTATTGCAGATGGATAACCAATTTTGCCAGCACCATTTATTGAAGAGACTGTTTTTACCCCAGTTTAATGTCTTAGGGCCTTTGTCGAATATCAACTGTTCATAGGCAGATGGTGTCATCTCTGGGGTCTCAATTCTGTTCCATTGATCAGTCTGTCTATTCTTGTACCAGTACCAGGCTGTTTTGACCACTGTGGCAGTGTAGTATGTTCTAAGGTCGGGTAATGAGAGGCCTCCCAGTGTGTTCTTCTTCTTTAGTAGTACCTTACTTATCCAGGGCTTCTTCCCTTTCCAAACAAAATTGGTGATTTGTTTCTCCATCTCATTAAAAAATGATGCTGGAACTTGTATATACAAGTAATTTTATATCCTACTACCTTGCTGCATTTTCCTATTAGTCATTTTCATTTGCACTCTCTTGGATTTTCTAGGTGTGTAATCACATTATCTACATGTGTGTGTGTATATATATATGTATATATAAATATGTGTATATATTTATAGTTTTTATTGTTTCCGGTTTTTATTATTCTCATTTTCTGTGGTATTGAAGATATTACAACCTATCAGAGCCAAAGACAATGTTAAATAGCAGTGGTGATTGGCACCATTTTTGTCTAGTTCCTGGTTTTAGGAGAAATATCCACAGGGTTTCTCCATTAGAAAAGATGCTAGTATTAGGGGTGAGATAAAGTATGTAAAAGCATACAAAAGTAGTCTCTATCAACTTTTATTTTGAATTTCTTTTTTAAAAATATTAACAATAAACATGATTTTTATCAAATGTCTTTGCAGCAGCCATGGAGATTAACATATTTTTCTCGTGGATTTATTAATCTGTTGGTAGATTTTGTACTATTGAACTGTTGCATTCTTGCACAAGTGGGAACAAACCTCAGTTATGATGCATTGTTCTCAATGTGCTGGTTACTAATATTTATTCTTGTTTAATTGATTATCTTAAGATTGATCTCTTCTTAATAAAATTGGTTAGGTTTTACTATTAATGCTATATTTCATAAAATAATCTGGAAGTTTTCGTTCTTCTGATCTGGGACAATTTAAATAGCATTGGAATTACCTACTCTTTAAAGATTCCACTGCAAAACTAGACATGGTGCTTCTTTGGGCCGGAGTAGATATTCAACAACCTACACAGACAGCAAATAATTAGTTTGCAACCATTTCTTTCTCTGGGCTTCTTTCAGTTCCAGCATAAAATTTTAGTTTTAATTTACAACATTTAGCCTTTGTATTCTTAATGATACTTGTGCTTCTACAACAGTTTGTCAATTTCTATGGAAATTGATTTTTGTAAAATTTCTAAATCTTCTAGGATGAGTTTTGGTAGATTTTAGCTTCCTGGAAATTAATCCACTTCCTCCAGGTTTTCAGATTTATTTGCAGAGAGCTGTGCAAAGTAGCTTTATAGTTTCCTTTGTTTCTGTAATTATTTTCACCTTTTCATTATTTATTTGTGCTTAGTCTGCTTCAGATTGAAAAGTAAAGTTTCCCATTTTTAGTGTGTTTCTGTCTCTTCTTACATATCCCATAGTTTTTACTTCATAAAGATTATTGCTTTTATTTTGGTAATGGATATTAATGACTTCTTTATGAATTCTTGCCCTTAGTATTTAAAAAAGAAAAAAGAAAAAACCTTTTAATGGCTTTTTTGGTTTGAATTCTGTCTTTGCTGATATCAAGATTACTGCTTCTTATTTCTTTTCGTACGGATTTGCTCATCCTTTTATTTTTACTGAGTTGTATTACTTTATGTGTGTCTCTTGTATGCACATAGATAGGTTTTGTTTTATGATACAAATATGATTTGTGTCATATGAAAAAGCCTCAAAAGTTAAATTTTTTAATATTCCACTCGATAAAGAAAGTTACACGGCTGAGTTCAGAGTCAAGGAGTGGAGAACTCCACTCCACTCTTAGGAAAGAGCCACAAAGTACTGGCAGGGAGTGGGATCCTACTCCAAGTAATGATGTGGACTGCCTGTGTAAAAGCTGGATGAGGAGGACAGGACAGATACATGCCTGTGCAGCAGGGAGGTCCCCCACCCCCCGCCGCCAGTCAGTGTTAGGACAACCAATATAGAGCACTGACATTTCTCCAAGTAAGGGAAGGAAATGTTCCTCTCTGCCATCCTCCCTTCTATCTCAGTTACAAAGGAGCCAGAGAGTCGGTGTGAGGAGATATCTAAGATCTGGACCCTTGCTCTCTTTCCTCATGCTGAGAGAGCCATAGCTTTAGACTAAGAGAAGGTAGAAGAGCTAACAATCAAATTAGCATATTTCTGATGGTTGAGAACAGCTGGGTGGCTAAACAATATGGCTAAGATGCCACTAGGGAAGCCTCTATACAGCAGAAAAGAAGATTTACCAAAGTATAAAGCACAGACTGGGAAAAAAAATCAGAGCACAGATAGAAGATGATGTAGGCAAGAAGGATGTGTGATTAATAATGCAAGATCATAGATGAAGTCAAAAGGTAAGAGG
This sequence comes from Heterohyrax brucei, assembly GCA_028571685.1. Classification (NCBI taxonomy): domain Eukaryota; kingdom Metazoa; phylum Chordata; class Mammalia; order Hyracoidea; family Procaviidae; genus Heterohyrax; species Heterohyrax brucei. The sequence goes on from CM053146.1 coordinate 98,118,715, forward strand.
TAAACACAGCCTAGAGGAAATAGGAAAAAATAAACCTTATCCTCTAAGACTGAGGACAAGGAGTTGAAAATGCGTGTGAATATAGGTGGGCCTCCAGAAAGGAGTCTGGAAAAATGTAACCTCAATTTTTTTTAAATAACTTCAATTTTCTAAATGAATTCCTAATAAGTATGTTATAGGTTAAGTTACACATTTCTCAGGGCATTCACAGTATTATGTTATCATTAAACTTGACCATCTTTTTGTTTAAGTTCTCTATGGATATCATAACCTCTAGCATTAGCCAGACACTGGGGTGGAGAGGAAGAATATCCCAGGCTTCAAATTTCTCAGTTAATAAGTGAAAGTGCCTAAGAGGTTGATCTAAAAGACTGACTGAAGCAGAGGGTACAATCACAAAGCAGAAGCCCAAGTCCAAACACAAGAGTGGAAAGGACAATCATACCATCACTGACTACTCTGGTGGGAGGGCTGCATGAGAAATGCTTTCTTCCTGTGAGAGCTAAGTTTCTTTTTGGAGTCTCAGAGAGACTTCATAACAAGATAAGGATATAGGAGGCTGAGCAGAATGGGATTAGGATTCCAAGGGACTGCAGTGGAAGGGCCTGGGATACAAGATGATATGGGACTCATCAGGACTGAAAAAGAGAGAGAGAGAGAGAGAGAAGGAAGGATACATGTGAACTAGAGAAAGCAGATGGTCTCAAACGGAATTCAGCACCTTTCTCTCTATACATAAAAGTTGTAGTTAGTAATGACATACTTCAACCCAATTTGATACAAGTTATATTGGCACTGTAACTGGCTAAGGGTCCAAGACAATCTGACCTATCTCAAGTATTGATGCACGTGGGCCTATTAGTAGTGGTGGAGCTGAAGGGTAAGATCTCCTCAGATTATGGGAGTTCTTGGCACGTGCTAAGCTATTAAAGTCTCAATGTTTACATTTATCTCTATTAATAATGGCATTTTCATGAGTATAAAAAGCTACTTTTTGCTTATAGGCTATACAGTTTGGACTCAATTTTTGGATATCTTTGGTTTTCTTCACTGAATTCAGGACATGCCCTATTTTGATTTGTGAAGTACAGCTGCTAGAGTGTTGTGGTTGTCACAGTTGGCTGTGAATCAGACTCATTTCTCTGAACTCCTTTTGTTCTGTGAAACTCAGTGTTCCAAGGTTTCTAGTACCTGATGTCCTTGAATGATGACTGCTTTGTAATCATATTTTTCTAGCCAACATGACAGAGAGTAATAGAGCTTGACAGTAGCATTCAGTATCTCAAACTGAGAGTTCACTCTAAGAAAAAGCTTGAATTCACTGGCTAACAAAACCAGGTATCTGATCTATAACATGGATGAATGTAGAGGGCATTATGCTGAGTCAAGTAAGTCAATCACAAAGGAATAAATATTGCATAAGACCATTATTATTAAAAAAAGATTCTTTGATGCCTACCAGGGGTGGGAGGGTAAGGAAAGGAAAAGCACAAGCTGGAAGGAAGACATGTATTGATGTTGGTGAAGGAGATGGCAGTACATAATATGGGAGAAGTCAGTACATGACCAAGACAAAGGAAGACACTGAGCGAAATTTACTCTAACGTGGGCAAGCCTACAACAACAGTAGTTGCTCCTCCATAGCCATGGGTTCCATAGCATGGATTCAACTAACCACAGTTTGAAAATAATGTGAAAATAAGAGAAAGCTCCTAAGAGGAAAATAATTTAGGTTGCTCCAAGCACTGTGCCAAATCCATGTGAATGAAGTGTGTGTGAGCCCACCCTGCTGTAGCTTCCTGCCATCTCACAGATCCTCAGTTTTTCTCCACCACTCACTGTTGAGCATTATTTACCTAGCCTCTGGTTTGTTTGCTACTTATGTTGTGGGCCCCCTTTGTTTCAGTGAAAAAATTGTTCCTACAAAGCAACTAAGTGATCAGATCATTCCCTCAAAGCTAAATGCTGAAAGCGTTGAGGACAGTGAGAAAAAGAAGTTTCAGTCTAGTCCGGGGTTGTTGTCTACCTATAGAAAGCGCTACCGCCTTAAGAATGTCAGAATCATGGGAGAAACACTGCACCTGTGTTCCCAGAGGAGCCCAAGAAACTCATAGAAGAGAAAGGCTACCTTCCAAAGCACATCTTTAATTGTAATGAAACAATTATTTACTTTCCATTTACACTGTACTATGTATTATAAGTAATCTAGAAATGATTTAAAGTATACAGAGAATGAGGGTATGTTATATGCAAATATTATGCCATTTAATGTACGGGACTTACACATCTGCAGTTTGGTATCCATAGGCTTCCTGAAACAAATCCCCACAAATACCAATGAACAACTGTATCAACGGATGACTGTATTAACAAAGGATAATTTATGAATGGATAATAGGTAGATAAGTAAGTATTGTAAAGAGGTATGAGAGGGTATAAGGGAAAATACCTACCTGCAGATATAGGTTTGGTTATGGATATTTATATATAATTGTAGATGCTACACATATATTAATAGAGGACATAGAGGACGTAGAGGACATAGAGGACATAAGGAGCACAGTCATCAGAACCTCTTAGACATAACCAAACACATTGTAGAACAAAATTCCCAGACCCAAAGGTGAAGGACCATACACTTGGGGATGTCTACATCAACTGGGACAACATAGGTCATAAAGATGATATTCTGCATTCCTACTATAGTGAGTAGCATCTCTTGTCAGTGGACATCTGAGACATAACTATTGGTGTCTTCCAATCTGGAACAAAGAAGAGTGAACAAAACCAAAGACTCAAGGGAGCAGTTGGTCCAAAGGACCAATGGAGTACATGAACCACTGTCTACACAAACCCAAGACCAGAAGAACTAGAGATTGTCCAGCAACCACTTGTGACCACTCTGAATGAGATCACAACAAAGAGTCCTAGACAGAATTAAAAAAAAAAAAAAGTAGAACACAAAATCAAATTCACAAAAAAGACCAGACTTACTGGTCTAGAGAAGCCCCTGATAATATTGTTGTAAGACAACCTTCTGATATGGAACTGAAGCCATTTCCAGAGACCACCTTTCAGGCAAACAATAGACAAGCCCATAAAATAAACAACACCCAACAGGACCTTGTACCTTAGGACAATCAATTAATCAAGATCAAAAAGACAACATTTGCCCAAAAGATGAGAAGGCAGAAGAGGTAGAAAATCCAATGGGGAAATATTGACACATTTTAGGGAATGCAAATGATGACATGGAACACTTAATGTAAAAACTATCAAGTAGAAACCTAATTTGCGGGGCCGAGTCAAGATGGCAGACTAGACACATGTCTCCGTAACTCCCTCTGAAAACTAAGGCCAGGATTGATAATTAAATAGAGCCTTCTGGACACCCAGTGGGCCCTAGGACATGGCATAGGGCTATCGTTTTGGACTACATGTCACTGAATGGGAAACTTCTCTTTTGCGGACCCCTGCTCTTGTTGAACAGCCAGCTGTCATGGACTGAAGGTAACTATCAGCTTTAACTTTTTTTCCTCTTTGTTAGCCTGTGGCAGCGATTGGGCTTAAGTAGCAGCAAAGTTCTGCCACACTGCTGACATGACCAGTGGTTTGAGTAGCCACACCTTGAGAGCCTGGCTCTACACTCCAAGCACCACGGCCCCTCCACCCTCTTTCTGAACCTCCACCATTGATTTGGCTATTTCACAGTGGGCAGGAGAGCCTCTGTGGGATGCCATCTTGTCCTACTGGGAGGTGGACCATGCAAACAGAGGCCTCAGCAGGACCTAATACCTAGGCTGGGAGGCAGTGCCAGCCTGGGGAGTGCTACCCCAGAAGAAAAGCTGTCTTTAGCACAATTTAACCTTTGGGTAGGGCCTGGCACCTACTGACAGCAGGGCAGTAGTCTGTCCGTATTCTGAACTAGATTACAGCATCTAGGAACAGATATAGAGGTGCCTCCATTGCCAACTGGAAAGAGAGGCTTGCACACCTGACAGCCTGACTGTTTATGGAAGCTGTCAGATAGCTTTTACCTTTCAAAATAAGACTACATAGAGAGATAACTGTGGTGCAGCCTGGTGGCGTATCTTCTAATTTTGACTGACTCATAACATAGGGTCAGTTGATGGCCTCCTAGTGACTCCATAAGTAGGGCCATGTCTGCCAGCCAGGAGGTGGAGCCTGCTATCACTGAGATTCCACTAGACCCAGTTGCTGGAGTACATAGAGGTAACTGGTGATCAGCTTCTACTTCAGCTCCTATTAAGGCTACTCCAGAGAAACTAAACAACCTCTAGATGCCCAAAATGCAACAGACCTTGGCCCAACACTTAAGGAGAAATCAAACCATGGCTCCAGAAATCTCCAAAAAGAAAGAACCAAAGAACTTCACAGATGAAGAAGCCTTTCTGAAACTTTCAGAGATCAAGTACAGAAGAATTATATATAGAGAGAGCCCTCTTAGACATTATACAAAATGAAAAATTAAGCAAGCTGTTCAAACTGATGGAATTCCAGCATTCTGAAATTCAACAGATCAATAACAGAATTAAAGAATCAGAAAACTCAATTCAAAGCCAAGAGAACAGAATTGAATAAATGGAAAACAGACTTTCTGACTTGGGAAACAGAGCTATTGATACCAGCAGTTTTGAGGAGAAATCAGAGAAAAGACACAAGAAAAATGAAGAAACATTAAGAAATATGTGGGACTCTATCAAGAGGAAGTATCTACAATTAACTGGAGTTCCTGAACAGGAAGGGACACCTGAAAACACAGAGAGGATTGTTGTTGACTTGCTGACATAAGATGTCCCAGAAATTATGAAAGAAGAGAACATAGATATCCAAGATGTGTATTGATTGCCATAGAATATAGACCCCAAAGGAAAGAATCAAGGACATAATCAAGCTTAACAAAATGAAACATAAGCAGAAACTCTTAAAGGCAGTGAGACTCAAAGCAAAGCTAACATTCAGAAAGAAGCCCTGTGGGCTTTCATCTGACTTGTCAGCAGAAACCATGTTGGCATGAGGCAGTGGGATGGCACATTCAAACCTTTGAAGGAGAAAAACTTCCAACCAAGAATTATATATCCTGCAAAACTGTCTTTCAAATATGAAGATGAAATTAAGACCTTCGCAGATAAACAGAAACTCAGACACTTTGTAAAAACCAAACCAAAGCTACAAGAAATACTGAAAGAAGCTCTTGGCTTAGAAGAACAAAACCATTAACTCTGTATTTTAGGAGACAATACAGGACACATCATTCAGAAACCTACTCAGTTAGGGAAGGCACAAAACCCCAACCAAAGCTATAAACTAAAAGAAGTGATCCAGTGATCATATCATGAAAACTATAATACCATCACATTAAAAAAAGGGATATATTACAGTAGTTATAGTCTGTCCAGATGGAGAGGAAATTAATAAGATATTTAGAAGTTTAAGTTGGGTTTAAACATACATTATTAAGGAGGATTATATGGGTAGCCACAAAGCACAACAAAGAAGCGACATATCAAAACAGGAAACTCAATGCAGGAGTCTCAACAAACACAAAAGCAACACTGAAAAGGGTGAAAAATGAACCCATAAAGAAGAATGTCCCAGAACAGAAGAGTAAGAGCAACAGAGAAAACATCAACACAAAAATAAATACAGCAAAATGACAGCATGAAACACATACCTATCAATAATTACATTGAAGGTAAATGAACTGAACACACCAGTAAAGAGACAATGAGTGACATCTTGGATCAAATGACAGGACCCGTCTATATGATGTTTACAAGAAACTCACCATAGACTTACAGATATGAATAAACTGAAAATTAAAACATGGAATAATATATACCAAGCTAACAATATACAAAGAATAACAGGTGTGATAATACTAATGTCTGATAAAATATACTGTAAAAAAAAAAGCTGAGTAAGGACACAGGAGACCTTATTGCGACAACTAGACCTCATCAACATATACAGAACTTTCTATCCATCGTGTTGAGTAAAATTAGTCAGTGGCACAGGGACAAATGTGATATGAGACCCCTACTTTAAGGACTCGAAAACTCATGTACAGAAGAAAAGACTCTTTGAAGGCTGCAAAGGAGGGGAAGGAGAGAGAGAGAGGGCTGGTTATAGATTAGGTAGTTGATAGACATTTGGTTGGGTGACATCAGTGACAGCACACATTAGAGAGAAGATCAATTTAACTGGACTTCAACATCACCTGAAAACTCTTCCAATCTTAACCCAATAGGTAAAGACAGAGCAGGGGCAGAGGTCTGGGGACTATGCTCTCAGAGGACATTGAGGCCAGTTAGTATAACTAGCCTATTGCTAAGAGAGTCCTCTCCACCCCATATTGGTAAGTGTCATCTGGGGTCTTAAAAGCTAGCAAGCTGCCATCTGAGGTACACCCAATGGTCCCAACTCATCTAGAACAGATAATCACGAAGGACCAAAATGACATAATCAAAAATCCTTATGTTTCATCAGTTATCTCTGGGAAAAAGAATCCAGAAGACAGAAAGACCCATGTGAATGGGTGATTACATCAACATGCGACCAGAAGAACCAGATAGTGACTGACCACCTTCAAGTGACAGCTGTGATGGGGCTAACAAAGTCAAGTCCCAGTGGCAATACAAGAATAAGAAGGAGTGCACCCTGAGAACTCCACTAAAAGACCACAATTGATGGTACAAAGGCCTAAAGGTTCCCCTGGGAGCATGGACCATAGACCTGAAGCTGCCCCTGATCATAAATCAATACTGAGGTCAACTACTCAGACAGGAATGTATTGGACTTGGCAACACAGAGTGACCATATCGTGTGTGCACTCTATGGTTCTGTGTATCTATAGGATGTCACCCAACTGGCCTCTTACTAGAAGGGAGTGAGAGGGTGGAGAATAGGGGGCTGGGGACTGTTAAAGAGGATATGAGTTGTATAGAACAGAAAAGAGGAGTGTGCTGTTACTAGGCAAAGAGAGCAGTAAGAGCTGCACATAGGCGGGCATGCTAATTTAAACCAGATTGTACACTTTCACTCAATCACAATAAATAAAAAAATTAAAAAAAGAAAACTAATTTGCTCTACTAACTTTCACCTAAAGCACAATAAAAATAAAAAAAGTAAAAGCCAGTCTACTAGCATATATAGTGTCTTAGTCATCTAGTGCTGTCATAACAGAATTACCACAAGTGGATGGCATTAAAAAGATATATTTTATTATTTCACAGTCCAATAGGCTATAAGTCCAAGTTCAGGACATCAGTTCCAAGGTATTCTCTGATGGCTCTGGATGGAGGTCCTTGTCATCAAACTTCTCCTGGACCTTGGGTCCTTTCCAAAAGACACTCTCTGCCCTTGGCACTGTTTGCAGAGCACATCCTTTGGAAAGGACCCAGGGTCCCTGTGCCTCAGAAGCTTTAAGTTCAGGGGAAGTTTGATGACAAAGACCTTCCTTCAGAGCCAAAAGAGAAAGACTTCCCCTGAAACTGATGTCCTGAATTTGGACTTGTAGCCTACTGGACTGTGGTGAATAAAATTTATGTTTTTTAAAGCCACTGAATCTGTTATAGCAGCACTAAATGAGTAAGACAGAATTTGGTACTGAAAGAATGGGATGCTACTCTAACCAAAACCCACTGCCATTGAATTGGATTCAACTCATAGTGACCTTAGAGATCAGAGTAGAACTTCCCTATAGACCTTCTGAGGAGCACCTGGCAGATCTGAACTGCTGCCGTTTGGTTAGCAGACACAGCAGCTTAACCCACTATGCCATGAGGTCTCTATTGCTCTAACAGATAACTAAAATGTGGAAGCAATTTTGAAATTGTGAATAGATGGAGGACTGGGAAGGAATAGAGAAGAACTGTTAACACCAAGGAAGGCACAGATGCTGAGAAGCTTCAGTAATGCACCTCAGCAGAACTAGGAGATGATCCATGGAGTGAGAGAGTTGAGTGCCTACCTGTGCCCAGGAGGTGTCCTGGAACACTTGCCCTAGCAGAACAGATGTGAACATAAGGCTTGAACCAATAGGCCACATAAGCAACAGTTGAAAAGACAAGGGGCACAAAAAGCCGAGCTGCCTCAGTCTTAAAAGATATGGCCATGGCCTCAAGGGTCTCTGAGGGTGGAGCCCTGGCTTCTGGTGTTTCTAAGGGTGGAGTTGCCACTCAGTTGGACTAGGAAAATAGTACACCTAAAGCTGATGGAGCAGAGTTGCTGCCCTAATGGGACTAGAAGGCTGAGCTATAGTATAGGGCTAAGGGGCCTCCACTCAGAATCTAGAGAGTGTGACCAATAGCTAGAGTCTGGAAGCCAGGAAAATTGTGTAAAGTGTCTCATAGAATGGAGTATTATTTTCAAAGCCATGAAGACTAATATAATGCATTCTGTTAATTTCCTTGGTGCCTGTTATTCCTGTCCCTGAAATTTCTTTCATTTGTAATGGAAATGTGTAGCTTGTGCCTGTCTGTTCTGACACTGCATTTTGGATGCAGATAACTTGTGTTCCACAGGTGAAGAGGAATTTCTGTATTTTGGACTTGGACTTAAGACTTTTGCTATGATGGGGTGAATATGTTTTACATGTTGGATGTGAGTTTTGGGGGGCCAAAGGATGAAATGTTATGAATTGAATTGTGTCACATGCAAAATATGTGTAGCCATTTGGCTAGGCTGTGATTCCAGCCGTTGTGTGATGTTCATATATGCTGTAAACCTTGCCTCACTGCCTCGCTGATGTTAATGGGGGAGGATGGGTAGCAGTTGTATTGGTGGGGCAGAACTCAATGAATAAGACTGTACAATATCTCGAGGCAGTGTCTTGAGACATAAAGGAAAGAAGCTAGCATCGAGATTTGGGGACGGAATGCCACTAAGAAAGAAGCAGTGAGATTTGGGGATGCATGCCACCAAGAAAGAAGCAGTGTTGGGAGCAGAGCATGCTCTCTGGAAGGGACCAAGGGTCCCTGTACCTCAGAAACTCTCAGTCGAGGGGCAGTTTGATGACAGAGACCTTCTTCCAGAGCCATCCAGGAAAGTCTTTTCCTGGAGCTGATGCCCTGAATTTGGACTTTTAGCCTGCTGAACTATGACGAAATAAAATTTCTCTTTGTTAACACCATCCACTTGTGGTATTTCTGTTACAGCAGCACTAGTTGACTAAGACATATAGGAAGGGATACATCAAATACGCCAATAAAGAAAGAATGCGCAAAGTTCTATTTGTACCAACACCTTCCCCAGAACCACTGTTATCCCCTTCTAAGTTTCTGTTCTTTAACTTTTGAAATTTGAAAGCATTAAGCTGTTATTAACTAGACTTTGCCAGTGTCAAACTGGAAGTAGTTTTATGAGCTTAAAATTTCATTGTAAATAAGTACTTTCTTTTGAAGGTATATTTTTGAAGCTCTAATTGTGAATTTTTTAAAGAGAGGCAATCAAAAGATGCATTGCATTGGGTAAATTGGCTGCAAAAGACTTATTTAAAGTATTAAAAAGCAAAGCTGTCACCTTGAAGACTAAGGTGTACTTGACCCAAGACATAATGTTTTCAGTCACCTCATATGCATGTGAAAGTTGGACAGAACATTGAATATACCATGGGCTATTACAAAAAGAACAAACAAACCTGTCTTGGAAGATATGCAACCAGAATGCTCCTTAGAAGCAAGAATGACAAGACTGTATCTCACTTACTTTGAACATTTTATGAGGAATCAGTCCCTGGAGAAGCACATCATGCTTGGTGAAATAGAGGATCAGCAAAAAAGTGGAAGATCCTTAATGAGACGGGTTGACACAATGGCTGTAACAATGGGCTCAAGCATAACAACAATTGTGAGGATGATGCAGGACTGGGCAGCGTTTCTGTTGTACACAGGGTTACTGTGAGTTAGAACCAATTTGATGCCATCACATAACAACATGCCAGTCTTGACTTAGGAACTTCATTGTCTGTCCTTGGGTACGAGCTGACCCTTTACCCAGAAAACAAGCCCCACATATACTTAAAAGAAGCACACACACTGCTCTGTGTACACTGTCTCCTGTGCCCACTCCATCCACTGTATCCACACAGTCTGTAATAGAGCCTACACTTGCTACCCAAGAACAGAGTTCTTCACTGGTGCAGAGAAAATGCCTTCTAGCTACCAACAGTGATCAACCCCAGCTATTGTTAATATACGAACACATCTGATAATTAAAGTGAATGGCTCCAGAAAATAAAATATCTGTACTCTAAGTACTTATACACAAGTAATGTTTATGTCTTTCCTAATGGAAAAATCAGTTTCTCCTTTTGTTTTGTCTACTTTTATGGTTCCAAGAAAGAGGGCAGAGCAAATATCCCCTCAGTAAGGAAGAGGCTGATAGGAAAAAGTTGAAGTCCTATCCTTCGGGCCTCAAGTAGACTGTAAGAGGGTAGTGGGCCAAGATAAAAAAAATCAGTGCCCTAGTTTCTCCCTTTACTTGGAAGTGAGTCTGGTGGTACAGGGTGCAGAACAGTGATAAAGTAATGCAATCCCCTGAGAACCCGAGGGCTGGTCCCTAAGGGAGACTTCAGACTTCTAGGAGCATTCGCCTGGGTACTCAACTCCAACACACTACAGAACGACCATGGCAATAGCAGAGGGAGATAGCTAGCGAGAGAAGCCTGGAGAGCCCCTGGCTCACCATGCTCTGCTGAGGCTTTGCGGTAATCTAGAAGTGTTCTTTGACTAGCACCTATCTGAGGTTAGAAGTAAAAGGCTACTGTGTATAGGGACTTTACAACTACAGGTAGAGACCATATTGGGTGCCAGTATACAGCTTCAGTGCCGGGCAGTATGAGTTATGTCTTAGCAATCACAGGTCAGGGACAAGAGCAGGTCAGGAATACCAACAGAGACTAGTGAAGGACCAAAAGGAATGTGTGGGTCTGAGCCTCTGTTCACAAGAACACATTAGGTTCAAATGCTGTCCTGAAGAGGAATTGGCATAGGGGCCAGGAGATAAAATGTGAAAGACCAAACAGTTACCCAAAGACTCATTTAAAAGAGATTATTTAAACTGGAAGATCAGACACCTTAATTTAAAACAAAAAACAAACCCGCTGCTGCTAAGTCAATTCCAATTCAAAGCCACCCTATAGGACTGAGTAGAACTGTTCCACAGAGTTTCCAATGAGTGCCTGGAGGGTTTGAATTGCTAAGCTTTTGGATAGCAGTCACAGCACCTAACCACTATGCTACAGTTTACAACACCTTAATGTGCATGTTAAAAATTCACCCTCAACTTTTATGTCTCTGCACCTTCTACCTGTTGCACTGAAGGGTTCATAAACAAGATTAATTAAAATGTTGTTAGGTGCCGTTGATTCACTTCTGACCCACAGCAACTCTATGTACAACGTGATGAAACATTGCCCTGTGTAATGCCGTCCTCACAATCCCTGCTATTGTTGAGCCCATTGTTGCAGCTGCTGTGTCTCTCTGACTAAGGGTCTTCCTCTCTTTTGCTGACCTTTTACCTTTTAAGGCATGATGTCCTTCTCCAGGAGCTGGTCCTTCCTAGTAACATGTCCAAAGTATGTCAGATGAAGTCTCACCAGCCTTTCTTCTTCCAAGAAGGCACTATGACTATATTTCTTTGTGACCTTTTTTTTTTGGCAGTCCATGGTATATTCAACATTATCACCAACACCATAAATCTAAGGCATCGTTTCTTCTTCCCTCTTTTTTTTCACTGTCCAGCTTTCATATGCACATGTAATTACATAGGTAGTTAAAAATATCATGGCTTGGGTCAGGTGCACCCTAGTCCTCAATGTGATCTCTTTGGTTATTAACATGTTAAAGAGGTCTTTTGCAGCAGAGTTGCCCAATGTGATATATCATTTGATTTCCTGACTGCTACTTCCACAGACACTGATTGTAGATCTCAGTGAAATGAAATTCTTGACAACTTCAGTCTTTCTCCATTTATCATGATTTGGCTTATTGGTCCAGTTGTAAGGACTTTTGTTTTCTTTATGGTGAAGTATAATCCATACTGAAAGTTATATCAATCTTCATCAATAAGTACTTCAAGTCCTTGTCACTTGCGGGCAAACAATGTTGTATCATCTGCATATCACAGCTTGTTAATGAGTCTTCCTCCAAATCCTGAATCCCCTGTTTTCATGTAGTCCAGCTTCTTAGATTATTTGCTCAGCATGCAGATTGATTACGTACAGTGAAATGATACCATCCTGATAGACAGTTAGATAGACAGATAGTATTCTCATTATGTTTGGATGGATGTCTTTGACTTACGTACATGTTCCATATGAGCACAATAAAGTACTCTGAAGTTCCCATTCTTTGCAATGTTATCCATAATTTTTTATGATCCACACATCTAATACCCTTGCACAGTCAATAAAACACAGGTAAACAAACTGACATATGAGTGGTGGTTAATTAAAATACATTATAGGAAATAAAGACATTGTTTTCTTTGCAAACTTGAGTAGTACTCTAAATTTATTCTGCTGCAATACCTCTTTAAAAGGTTAGGCATGTATGTATAAGTTTTTTGATAACTTTCTGTTTAAGCAGAATATCATTCTCCCCAACCACTCTAGGTTAATAGACATAGTTGGAAAAATTGGAGTGGAAATCTTTTGAAGGGAAAGAAGCTCTAAATGTGGAACATACACAGAAAAGAAATTCATAATTAAAATCATATGAAAAGAAGCTTTGAAAGAAAATAGAAGTGATAATACAATCACAAAAGAAACATCTGAGAGACGTATTTCCACTGTAATCTCTACTACTACATTTATGACAAGGTAAGACAGTAAGGCTTTATACCTTTTGTTTTCTCATCAGTAAAAGAATGATAATATTCATATGTTTACTTAACAATGTATCAGGAAAATAACTAAGCTCACTATTTAAGAGCTTTGCTCAAGGTTTATGGATAATAAATACAGCCAAGCCAGCTAAGTGCCATCGAATACAAGCCAAAGTTATATTCTGTTAGACATATGTTAGTTTTCATAATTGAAATGCTGGGTGCATGAGAGCAATATTGGGTTCCATTTTGGTGAGGTTATTTCTTGCTTGGAAAAATATAAAGGTAAATTTATAAATTTATATATTTGTCTATATATTTGAGAATAAATTTATTTTTGTCCTTCACCAGAAGAAAAATTCTTACACAAGCAAATACTGTTAAAAAGTAAGCAGAAGAGTGTATTACACTAAATATGAGTAAGTCTGTTTCGGGATTGACCTCACCAGATTTGATCACCCTATGAACACTGTGGAAACCCTTGTGGATAACGGTTAAGTGCTAAGTCCAAATCCACCAGGCAGTCCTTGGAAACTCTGTGGGGCAGTTCTACTCTGTCCTGTAGGGTCACTATGAGATGGAATCAACTCTTGGTGCAGTGCATTTGGTTTTGGATAAACATTGTAAACATCATCCCAGTAGTATAGTTCTTGACTCCACTGTTTAAAAATTTGATTTCTGTTAGGTCACCCAGGGGAGACCAAGTCCTATAAAACCGACTCTTACTCTATGATTTAAAATCTAAGGCCTTAGCCTAGAATTTACCCTATTCTCTTTACAACTTCTTTTGTTTTCATATGGGGTCTGCCAATTAAGTTCTCCAACTCATCCTAGAGAAAGTGCTACATACCTTATTGCTGAATATCACTACAGTCACATTTGAAGTACTCCCCCTGGGAAGCTATGCACCAGCGTTAGCACCTAGTCTACCCATCAAAGTAATTTTGGAACTCTTTTTCTGGAATGGCCATCAGAGCTGTTGTCATATTACCCTTGATGTCCTGAATGTCATCAAAATGTCTTTCTTGCAATATTTCCCTTATCTTTGGGTAAAAAAAGCCATTGGGGGCCAGATCAGGTGAGTAGGAAGGGTGTTCCAGTACAATTATTGGTTCATTGGCTAAAAACTCCCTTACAGATGACTATGCAATTAAGTCTGTGAACTTGCCACTATGCCACTGTGCACAAGGGCCATTCCAGAAAGAGTTCCAAAATTGCTCTGAAGGGTGGACTAGGCACTGACATCAGTCCATAGCTTCCCAAGGGAGTACTTTGAAGGTGACCATAGTGATAGTCAGCAAAGAGGTGTGTAGCTCTTAAAACAATTAAATTTGCGGACTTAATTGTTGGACCTCGTATATTTAACAGACATATTTCAGTTTCTACTGGGTTCTAGACCCTCAACTGGGAACTAGGGATACATAAATGAAAAGATGTCATTTCTGCTGCTGGAGCAAAGATATATAAAATACAAGCCATTCATTACAATTACATACTTATTGTGATGGGTGCATACATAAAACATAATGGGTAAATAGAGAGAAGGTCTCCTGAATCAGCCAGTTAGGTCCTTTGCCACTAATTGAATAACTCTTATTTCCCCATTTTTAGAGAGAACATGCACATATTTAAGTAAAATAACATTATAACAGCTTTGGTGTATCTTTACATATGTATATATATAATATACATACGTATAAAGTGATAATTTTTAGGATTGCATCTGTTAAATCATTGTCAACCATTGTATAGAAGGGAAACATGAGAGGTTTTGCAAAGGCAAGGCTCTGACACTGATGTAGAAACCATGCAGTTAGGTTTAAATGTATTGTACGAAGACTGGTGATGACAGTTAAGTGAACCCTGGCAACTTCATGTTGTTTTATGTTTTTACTTTTATTTGTGAGACAGACTAGGTTACTTGTGATTCATCATGAAATAGTTAACTTAAAAACTTGCTTTGTCTCCTTGCAAGATATTTATTTGAAAAGCCTCGTTCTGCAATTCAGTAGGATAGAATGGTCTTATTCCATTACTATAGGAGTGTCATTGTTGAAAAAAAACAGTAAAATCTAATTTCTGCCTATTCTGAGAATAATATTACTCAAAAGTAAAAGAAAAATATTTCATGATTAACTCTACTGTAAACTTGTAACAATCCTGGAGCTAAGAATTATTTTTTTTCAATATACATATTTTTTATTATGATTGAAAATGTACATTCCCATATAAATTCATACACTCACCTATATACAGCTCCCACTGCTTTCCCTGCCCGGTGACAGCACATCCTTCCTCTCTGCTCCATATATGTCCTAACCTCCTGACAGTCTCCTATCTCCTCCTCTCCACCCACTCCCCTTCCTCCAGTAAAAGGTGAGCAGGATGGCATCCTATAGATGCATAGAACCATAAAGTTCCCACAAGATACAGTCACTCTACATCACCAAATCCAATCCATTGCTGTCTGAAAAGTCAACCTTCATTATGATTTATGGACAGGGGCAGCATCAGGGTCAGGGGCCATGCTCCGAGGGGAATCCCAAAGCCTGTGGACCATCAATTGTGGTCTTTTAGTGGAGATTTCAGGGTGCAACCCTATTTATTCTTGTGTTGCCAGTGAGACAATTTTGTGAGCTCCATCGTGGCTATCACTTGTGGCAGCCAGGCATCATCTGGTTCTTCTGGTCACAAGTCGATGTAGAGACCCACTCACGTGGGCCTCTCTGTCTTCTGGATTCTCTTTTCCCCAAGTCATTCTAGTCCTCTGTGATCATCTGTTCCTGTTCAGTTGGGACCATTTGCTGTACCCTCAGATGGCAGCTTGGCAGCTTTTAAGACCCCAGACACCACTCACCAATGAAGGGTGCACAGAGTCCTCATAACTATGCCAATTGGCCTCAATTTCACCTGAGAGCATGGTCCCTGTCACCCTGCCCCAGCTACTCTGTCCTTGCAATATTGGGCTAAGATGGAAGGAGTACTCAAATTGTTTTGAAGTCCAGTTATTATTGATCTTTTTTCTAATGTCACTGATTTCACCCAACCAGATTTCTATTAACGATCTAATCTAACCCGCCCCTCCCTCCCTCCCTCCCCACCCTTGCAGCTGTCAAAGAGTCTTTTCTTCTATGCTGTCTCTTTTTAAGTTTATAGTAGGGGTCTCATACAATATTTGTCCTTTTATCACTGACTACTTTGACTCAGCATAATGTCCTCCAGTTGAAACCAGGTTAAAAGATGCTTACTGCTGTCATCATTGTTCTTTATCATTGCATAGTGTTCCATTGAGTATATGTACCATAGTTTACCTATCCATTCCTCTGTTGTTGGGCATCTGGGTTGATTCTATCTTTTTGCTGTTGTGGACTGTACTGCGATGAACATTCATGTGCATGTATCACGTGGTGTGAATTGCATTGATTCTGTAGGATATCTTCCAAGCAGTGGAATTACTGGGTCAAATGGTATCTATATCCATTTTTTAAGGGACCACCAGATTGCTTTCCAAAGAGGTTGCACCATTTTGCAATCCCACCAACAGTGTAGGAGAGTTCCAATCCCCCCACCCCCAGCCTCTCCAGCATTTGTTGTTTTGTGTTTTTTTGGATAATGGTCAGGCTTGTTGGGGTGAGATGGTATCTCATTGTCATTTTGATTTCAATTCTTTAATAGCTAATACTCATGAGCATGTCTGCATATGTTTTGTGGCAGCCTGGATCTCCTCTTTAGAGAAGTGTCTGTCCATCTCTTTTGTCCATCACTAAACTGGATGATTTATCTTTTTCTTATTGGTATTTTGTAGTACCTTACAGATTATGGAGATCAGGTGTCTGTCTGACATATATTTGCCGGATATTTTTTCCCATTCTGTAGGTGGCCTTTTAATTCTATTAATAAAGTCTTTGGATGAGCAAAAGTGAATGATTCTTAGTAGTTCCCATTTATCTATTTTCTCTTTTGATGACTGTGGTTTGTTTGACAGATTTTGAAGTCTGTCTATGTTGTATATTAAAACTTCCATTGTTGTTCCTACCTTTTCTTGGATGAGCTTTATTGCTTTAGATTTGATACTTAGGTCTTTTATCTGGTTTGAGTTCATTTTTGTATAAGGTGTAAGATATGGGTCTTGTTCTTTTAATTTAGTGAAGATGGATATCCAATTTTGCCAGCATCATTTGCTAAAGAGATTGTTTTTACCCCAGCTTAATGTCTTAGGGCCTTTGTCGAATATTAGCTGTTCATCGGCAGATGATGTTATCTCTGGGGTCACGATTCTGTTCCATTGATCTATCTGTCTGTTTTTGTACAAGTACCAGGGTGTTTTGACTACTGTGGCAGTGTAATACGTTCTAAAATCGGGTAATGAGAGGCCTCCCAGTGTGTTCTTCTTTAGTAAAGCTTTACTTATCCGGGCTTCTTCCCTTTCCAGACAAAGTTGGTAATTTGTTCCTACACCTCATTAAAAAATGTCATTGGAACTTGTATTGGGGTTGCATTACAAGTACATTGCTTTGGGTAAAATAGACATTTTCACAGTGTTAAGTCTTCCTATCCATGAGCAGTGTAGGTTTCTCCATTTATGTAAGTCTCAGTTTCTTGTAGTAAGGATTTGTAGTTCTCTTTGTAAAGGTCTGTTATTTCTCTGATTAAATTTATTCCGAGGTACTTTATCTTCTTAGGGACTATAGTAAATGGTATTGACTTGGTGATTTCTTCCTTAATAATCATGTTGTTGGTATAAAGGAATCCTACTGATTTACTTATGTTTATCTTATATCCTGAGACTTTGCTGAACTCTTTTATCAGTTTGAGTAGTTTCCTTATGGAGTCTTTGGGATTCTCTGCGTATACAATCATATCATCTGCAAATAGGGAGATTTTTAGTTCTTCTCTGCTGATGCACATGCTGTATTCCTTGGTCTTGTCTAATTGCTCTGGCTAGAACTTCCAGTACAATGTTGAAGAGTAGAGGTGAGAGTGGGCATCTTTGTCTAGTTCCTGTTCTCAGGGGAAACTGTTTCAGTCTCTCTCCATTCAGGATGACATAGGCAGTTGGCTTTGTATAAATGGCCTTTATTGCACTGAGGACATTGCCGTCTATTGCTATTTTGCTGAGAGGTTTTAGCATGAATGGGTGTTGGACTTTACCAAATGCCTTTTCTGCATCAATAGACAAGATCAGGTGATTCTTGTCTTTTGTGTTATTTATGTGGTTGATCACATTGATTGTTTTTCTGATGTTGAACCAGCCTTGCATCCCTGGTGTGAATCCAGCTTGATCATGATGGATTATTTTCTTGATATGCTGTTGTTTTCTATTTGCAGAATTTTGTTGAAGATTTTTGCATCTAGATTCATGAGTGAAATTGGTCTGTAGTTCTCTGTATTTGTTGGGTCTTTCCCTGGCTTTGGCATCAGGGTTATGCTGGCTTCATAGAATGAATTTAGAAGTATTCCATCCCTTTCTCTACTGTGAAATAGTCTTAGTAGTTTTGGAGATAACTTCTCTAAAAGCTTCGTAGAATTCTGCGATGAAGCCATCTAGGCCTGGGCTTTTTTTGGTTGGCAGTTTTTTGATGAGTTTTTCAATCTCTTCCTTTGTGATGGGTTTATTAAGTTGTTCTGTTTCACCTTGTGATAATTTTGGTAGGTAATATGAATCAAGGAATTTGTCCATTTCCTCTAGGTTTTCAAATTTGTTAGAGTACAGTCTTTCATAGTATTCAGCTGTGATATTTTTTTATTTCTGTTGGCTCTGTTGTGACAACTCCCCTCTCATTTCTTATTTGGGTCATTTGTTTCCTTTCCTGTTTTTCTTTAGTAAGTTTAGCCAATGGTCTGTCAATTTTGTTGATGTTTTCCAAAAACCAGCTTTTGGTCTTTTCAATTTTTTCAATTGTTCTTCTATTTTCTAATTCTTTTAGTTCTGCTCTAATCTTTATGATCTGTTTTCTTCTGGTGCCTGAGGGGTTCCTCTGTTGTTCTCTCTCTACTTGTTCAAGCTGTAGGGTCAGTTCTTTGATTTGGTATCTTTCTCCATTGAGATGTGCGCATTTATGGAGATAAACTGACTTCTGAACACTGCTTTGGCTGTATCCCATAGGTTCTGGTGGGAAGCGTTTTCGTTCTCGTTGGAATCCGTAAATTTCTTTATTTCATCCTTGATTTCTTCTATAAACCATGTTTTTTTGAGCAAGGTATTGTTCAGTTTCCATGAGTTCCACTTTCTATCTGTTTTTTATGCTATTGATTTCAACTTTTATGGCTTTATGATCTGAGAAGATGCTTTGAATTAATTCGATGGTATGGATTTTGTTAAGAATTGTTTTATGTCCTAACACATGGTCTATTCTGGAGAATGTTCCATGTGCACTGGAGAAGAAGGTGAAGTTGTCTGCTGATGGATAGAAAGTTCTGTATATATCGAGGAGGCGTAGTTGGTTAATTGTGGCCTTAAGGGCTTCTGTGTCTTTATTGAGCTTTTTTTCTAGACTATCTGTCCAACATTGAGAGTGGAGTGTTGAAGTCTCCTATTATTATTGTGGAGTGATCTATCTCCTTTTTGAGTGTAGTCAATGTTTCCTTGATGTATTTAGGTGCTCTAATATTGCCGAGTGCCTAATATTAGGTGCATAAATATTTAATACTGTTAAGTCCTGCTTCTATATTGAACCTTTCAGCAATAGTGTCCATCCTTGTTCACGATGGTGGATTTTACATTAAAATCGATTTTACCTGAGATTAGAATTGCCACACCTGCTCTTCTTTGTTCATTGTTAGCCTGATACATATTCTTCCACCCTTCGATTTACAGCTTGTTCATATCTTTAAGTCTAAGATGAGTTTCTTGTGGGCAACATAACTTTGTATTTTAGAAGGACACATTATCCAGAATGCTACTCAGTTAGGGGAGGCTCCAAACCCAATCAAAGCTATAATAGTGAATGAAACAATCTAGTGATCATATCATGTAAACTATGATATCATCATATTAAAAAGAGGAATGTATTACAGTCATTATAGTGCTTCCATATGGAAATGAAGACCCATAGATGGGTCATGTCTTTTGATCCAAGATGTCACTCGATGTCTCTTTACTGGAGCATTCAGTCCATTCACATTCAATGTGATTATTGATAGGCATGCATTCATTGCTGCCATTGTGATATGTTTATTTTTGTGTTGATGTAGTCTCTGTTATTAATTTGTTCTGCGACCCTCTTCTTTGTGAGTTGATTTTTTACCTTTTTCAAGGTTGGTTTTATGGTTGTTGAGACTCCTATATTACATTTCTTGATACGGTATGTTGCTTCTTTATTGTGTTTTATGGCTGCCCCTATGATCCTGCTTAATAAACTATATATAAACTCAATTTTTATTGCACCAGTCTTGTTAACTTCCTCTCCATCTGGAAGGACTATAGCGACTGTAGTACATCCCTCTTTTTAATACAATGATATAATAGTTTACATGGTATGATCACTAGATTGTTTCTTTCACTATTATAGCTTTGATTGTGTTTGGAGCCTTCCCTAACTGAGTAGGATTCTGGATAATGTGTCCTTCGAAAATATAAAGTTAGTGGATTTGATCTCCAAGCCAAGAGATTCTTTCAGTATTTCTTGTAGCTTTGGTTTGGTTTTTACAAAGTCTCTGAGTTTCTGTTTTTCTGCAAATTTCTTAATTTCATTTTAATATTTGAAAGATAGTTTTGCAGGATATATAATTCTTGGTTGGAAGTTCTTCTCCTTCAAGGCTTTGAATGTGTCATGCCACTGTCTCTGTGCCAGCATCGTTTCTGCTGAAGAATCTGATGAAAGCCTACAGGGTTTCCCTCTGAATGTTAGCTTTGCTTTGAGTCTTGCTACCTTTAAGAGTTTCTGCTTATGTTTCATTTTGTTAAGCTTGATTATATGTCTTGGATTCTTTCTATTGAGTTCTATATTGAGTTGTTCGATATGTATCTTGGATAACTATATTCTCTTCTTTCATAATTTCTGGGAAGTTTTCTGTTAAGAGCTCAGCAACAATACTCTGTGTTCTCAGGTGTCTCGCCCTGTTCAGGAACTCTAATTAATCGTAGATTGTTCTTCTTAATAGAACCCACATACTTCTTAATGCTTCTTCATTTCTCTTGTTTCTTTTTTCTGATTTCTCCTCACAGATGCTGGAATCAGTAGCTCTGTCTTCCAAATCACAAAGTCTCTTTTCCATTTGTTCCATTCTGTTTTCTTGGCTTTGAATTGAAGCTTCTATGTCTTTGATTTTGTTCTTGATCTGGTGGATTTCCAAGTACTGATGTTCCATCAGATCAAACAGCTTGCTTAATTTTTCATTTTTCTCTGCTGCATTTTTTATAAGGTCCAGGAGGGCTCTCTATATGATCCTTTTGTATTCACCTTCTGATAGCTTCAGAAAAGCTTCTTCAGAAGTTCTGAGATGGTTTCTTTGGGGGGCCTTCTGGTGCCATGGGTGATTTCTGGGTTATTGTTTTCTCCAGTGTTTGTTGCTTTTGGGGCTTCATGTGGGTCAATAGAGGCTGGGAGAGATGCTGTGAAGATGGACCACAGTTGTTTCTCTAGGCCTTTTTAAAATGAGAAGTAAAAAGTATTTGACAACTTCTAAAGTCAGTCAGGTTTTCAGGTGTATATGTCCCTCTTTCCAGCTGCAAAGTAAGCACCTTTACATTGAACCCCAGATATTATAAACTAGCTCAAAATGCAGAAAGGCTACTGGCCTGCTGACTTCTGCTGTCAGGCCCCAGCTGTATGCGACACTGTGTAGAATTCTGCTTTTCTGCTGGAAAAGCAGTCTCTTCTCGATAGGCACTGCCTCCCAGCCCAGGAATTAGGTCCAGCTGAGGCTTCCTTATGGATGACTCTGCCTCCCATTGAAACAAGATGGTGTCCCACACAAGCTCACCACCTGGCTGGGACCTGGCAGAAAGAGAGGCCAAGAGTGACAAGATGCCCAGAGTCCACAGCCTCCACTGCTGGGCCCCAGTATCAGGTGACACTGTGTAAGACACCACCTGCCTGCTGGAAGAGCACTGTTCCCCCCGGCACATGTTACCTCGTATCCTAGGAACCAAGTCTGGCTGGGACCTCTGCCTGGCCTTCTCTGTTTCCTAGTGGATCAAGATGGCGTCCCACACAAGTACACCTGTACAGCTACCACATGGTGTAGGCAGAAAGATAAGCCAGAGGAACTGAGGTGCATAGAGTCCAAAGCTGGGGTCTCAGAACATGGCAATTATGCTTGCCACTCCCACCAGCAGTGCATCTGAGACCAGCAGCTAGTCAAGTTCCAGCTCTTCCTGCTGGCCACGACAGAGGAAAAAAAATCAAAATGGTGAGTTACCTTCAGTCTGTGCAAGCCTGTGCTTGCCACCATTGGGGTCAGTGAAAAAGAGGAGGTTTTGTGTTCAGTGGTATGAAGTCCAAATTAACAGCCTTATGCCTCATTCCAGGGCTCACTAGGTGTCCAGAAGGTACCATTTAATTATCATTTCAGGTCTTGGTTTCCAGGGGGACTTAGGGAGATGTGTGTTTAGTCTGCCATCTTGACTTCCCCCCCCCCAAGAATTAGTTAAGCATTTTCCATTATATTTAATTAGATATTTCCTAGTTGATGTTATTGGCTCTAAGCTGATTTTTGGAATGTACAAAATATGGAAAGACTTTCATTGCCTAAAAAGAATAATCATAAACCAGACATCCATTCAGGGTACAGTATTTACTACAGGTGGTTCTAATGTTCATGAACATTTCAGCTATTTCCAGCTTGGAGCTATTATACATAATGATGCTATGAATATTCTCCTCTCTTGCTGCACATGTATATGCCTTTTTGTTGGGTACATATCTAGGAGTATAATTTTTCAGCCATATGATAGGTATATATTTAGCTTCAAGTGATAATATCAAATATTTTCCTAACCAATGCTTGATGTTATAGCCATTCTGGCAGGTATTTTGGTCTTGTCTTGAACTTTTTTAGTGACTAATAAGTTTGACCACTTTTTTTTTGTATATTTGTTAGCTATTTAGATATCCTCTTTTGTGAAGTACATTTCTGAATACATTCTGAAAATTAGATAGTGCTGATGGTTGTATAACTTGTAAATATATTAAAAACCATGAAACTATACTTTTTTGTTGTTGTGAGGAGCTGTTGAGTCTCTTCTGACTCACAACAACGCTATGGACAACAGAACGAAACACTGCCCTGTCCTGCGCCGTGTCCACAGTCATTTTCATGCTTAAGCCCATTGTCGTGGCCACTGTGTCAATCCATCTCCTCAAGAGTTGTCCTCTTTTTCACTGACCCTCCACTCTACCAAGCATGATGCCTTCTCTAGGGACTGCTCTTTCCTGACCACTATACTTTAGAAGGGTGAATTTTATGATAGGTGATTTATGTCTCAAAAAGTAATTATGTAATTAAGTTAAACCATTGGTTGGTACAAGAATATACAGCTAGCTCAGGGGAAGAGAATGAGGAGTTTTGATGGTGGCCATCATTATATGGCACCCCAGTGGCACAGTGGTTAAGAGCTCTGCTGCTAACCAAAAGGGTGGTACTTTGAATCTACCAGCAGCACTTTGGAAACCCTATGGGGCAGTTCTACTCTGTCTTGTAGGGTCACTATAAGTCAGAATTGGCTCAATGGCAATGGGATTGTACATATTTTAGTCTGGTACTGCTCTAATAGAGATACCATAATGTGGATGGCTTTACAAAGAAAAGTTTATTTTTACATAATCCAGCAGACTACAAGTCTCAATTCAGGATGTCTGCTCCAGGGAAGGCTTTCCCTCTCTTTTGAGTCTGGATAAAGGTCTTTGTGTTGCATTACTCTTTGGTCAGGGAACATCTTGGGGTAGGAATAAAGGAAGTGTTCTACTCCCAGTGCTGCTTTCTTGATGGTATGAGGTTCCCAACTCTCTGCTTGCTTGCTTCCCTTTCCTTTTATCTCTTGTAGAATAAAAAGGATACAAGACAGTGTAAGCCACACTCCAAGGAAACTCCCTTAGTAAGGGTGCTGCAGTCCCACCCTAATCCTGTGTTAACATAATCCCATCTATTGACCACAGGCAGAGATTAGGATTTACAGCATAGGAAAATCACAAAATGGAGGGCAATCATATAATACTGGGAATCATGGCCCAGCCGAATTGCTATGCACATTTTGGGGGGACACACAATTCAATCCATGGCAATTTACATGAGACTATTATGTAGCACAGAGTGACATTTCAAACCAGTGAGGAAAGACTTGACTACTCAGCACTGGGACAACTACTTACCCATGTTAAAAAAAAAAAAAAAAAAAAAAAAGGATGAATTTCACTTTGTAAGAAAGTTCCAGATGACAAAAACTAAAAATAAAATGTTAAAGCCTCGGGTAAATATTCTCTTGACACTGAGTTAGGGAAGCACTTTTTAAACAGGACATAGACACAAATTAAACAAAAAAGAGTAGAACATTTGACTACTTTGAAATAAATGGATTTCCTGTTGGAGTTCTATAAAGCTTAATGGCAAGGCCAGACCAGAAGAAGATACTTGAAAAACATATGATGGGTAAAGAATTTCTATCTATAAATTTAAACTTTTCTACAAATCATGAAGAAAGACAAGTCAAGGACAATGGGCAAAGGATTCAGACAGACAATTCACACACCGAAGGAAACCTGTACGGACAGTACACATCAAGAGATACTCAACCTCACCAGTAATAACATACAAATTAAAACTAGGAGATTCCAAATGTTCACTTGTTATTTTGACAAAAAAAAAAATAAATAAAGATCTAATAACTTCTACAGGTGAGGAAGAAAGAACTTGCCATTGTTACTGGCAGTGTAAATTCTTATAAACTTTTAGAGATTGTGTTAGTTTCCAATGCCCTTGTAACAAATTATCACAAACTTGGTGCCTTAAAATAACAGAAAGTTATTCTGTTACAGTTCTGAAGGCCAGAATTACAAACTCCATATTGCTGGGCCCAAAGTGAAGTTTAGCAGGACTGTACTCCCTCTGGAGGACTTAGGGGAGAATCTGTTCCTGTCTCTTCCAGCTTCTGGTAGCTGCCAGTGTTCTTTGAGTTGTGGTTGTATCACTTCAATGTTTAATTCTGTTCTCATGTCACCTTCTGCTCTTCTATAGTGAAATCTTCCTCTGCCTCCCTCTTTGTTAGAACACTTGTAATTACACTCAAGGACCACCTGGATAATACAGGGTAATCTCCCTGTCTCAAGATCCTTAATCTAATCCTATTTGCAAAGTCCCTTTTCCCATATAAAATAATCCAGGATTAGAGCATGGGTGTTTTTGAGGTTCATTATTAAGCCTATCACAGAAATCACTGGCAAATCTCAATTGAAAATGTGCATATCCTACAACTCATTGATTCCACTTCTAAAGAAGTGTCTGAGGAAACATGTAAAATGATTTCCAGTGCTGCTATAACAGAAAAACTGTAAGTGGATGGCTTTAACAGAGGGAAATTGACTCTCTCATAGCCTAGTAAGCTAGAAGTTCAAATTTAGGGTGACGGCTCCAGAGCGAAGGCTTTCTCTGTCAGTTCTGGAGGAAGTTCTTTGTCATCACTCTTACCCTGGTCAGGGAGCTCCTCAGGAGCAGGGACCCCTGGTCTGAAGGATGTGCTCTGCTCCTGGTGCTATTGTCTTGGTGGTATGAGGTATCTCCTCTCTGCTCACTTCTCTTTTATGTCTGGCTAGATAAAAAGTAATGTAGGCCACATCCCAAGGAAACTCCTTTTATATTGGGTCAGGGACGTGACTTGAGTAAGGGTGTTATATCCCATGCTAATCGTCTTTAACACAACCCAATCTTGCCTCATTAACCCCAGACACAGATTAGGGTTTATAACATAGGAAAATTACATCAGTCACAAAATGAAGTATAACCAAGCAACACTGGGAATCATAGCCTAACAAAGTTGACACATATTTTGGGATGACACAGTTCAATCCATGACAAATGATACCGTCATTATGTGTGATGATACAGGTTGTTAACTACACAAGGGCACCTGGTGAAGGGATTGAGTTGGGGCTCAAATGCCCTGGTATTACAACTTCTAAGATTGTATAATCCTGGCTGTGGAGGAATTTTCTTGGAGTAGATGAAATTCTTCTATTCCTTTTGAAAGTGAAGAGAACTTGATTCACTTATTAAGATCAATGACCACAGTATGGACTACGCTTTAGCATAAAGAAAACAAAAATCCTCACAACTGGACAGGTAAGCAACATCATGATAAATGGAGAAAAGTTTGAACTTGTCAAGGATTTCTTTTTACCTGGATCTATAATCAACACCCATGGTAGCAGCAGTCAAGAAATCAAGGATGTCTTGCATTGGGAAAATCTGCTGCAAAAGATCTCTTTATAGTATTGAAAGGCAAAAAAAAAGGTGTGTGTGTGTATAACTATATATCTAGATTGATATCTATACACATATATAGATGTATATACATATACATACATGTTATATGTATGTATACTTCACTGATTTTGCTCCCAGCCTAAGGCAAAATCCTTCATGTCCCTGGTTAAATTTATTCTTAGGTTTGTTTTTTTCTCCTAGATGCTATAGTAAATGGAATTTTTGTCTTAATTTCCCTTTCAGATTTCTCATTGCTGTTGTATAGACTTGTCCAATTTCTGTTTATTAACGTTGTATCCTGCAAATTTGCTTAATTCCTCTATTAACTCTGAAAGCTTTTTTCTGGATTCTTTGGAATTTTCTCATAGGGTCATATCATCCATTAATGGAAATTGTATTTCTTCTTTTCCAGTCTGTATGCTTTCATGTCTTTCACATTGCTCTAGCTAGGACTTCCAACACAGTAGTGGATAGAAATAATGAGAGTGAGCACCCTTGTCTTGTCCTTGATTCGAGAGGAAAGCCTCTCAGTCTTACTGAGTGTTGGGGCTGTTGGCTTTCCATATATGCCTTACATCATGCTGATGAATTTCCCTTTTATTCCAATCTCTTCATCAAGAAAAGGTGTTGAATTTTATCAAATGCTTGTTCCGCATCCATGGAGATGATCATGTGTTCTTTTCCCCTGTTCTGTTGATGGCATGTATTATGTTGATTGATTTTCTAATGCTGAAATATCCGTACATTCCTGGGATAAATGCCACTTAAGGTGTACAACATTTTAATATGCTGTTGAATTTTGTTTAATAGTATTTTGTGGAGGATTTCGTATCAATACTCATGAGAGATAATGGCCCAAAGTTTTCTTTTCTTGTGGTGCATGCTTTACTCTGTTTAAACCGAGAGAAACCATATAAAGTACTCAAGCAGGAAGATAATGTGCAATTCAACAAAAATGTGAGTGACTTCCATATTCCAAGTGCTATAAATAAGTACATAAATACATAGTTTCTGTCCTCAAGATGCTTAGAATCAAGTGGGGAAAATATAGGCAATTGGCTTAGTCATTTAGTGCTGCTATAACAGAAATACCACAAACGGATGGCTTTGACAAATTTTATTCTCTCACAGTCTGGTAATCTACAAGTCCAAATTCAGGGACTCAGCTCCAGGACAAGGCTTTCTCTGTTGGCTCTGGAGGAAGGTCCTTGTCATCAGTCTTCCCCTGGACTAGGAGTTTTGAGGTATAGGGACCCCAGGCCCAAAGACGCATTCTTCTCCAAGAATTGCTTCTTGGTGGTATAAAACCAAAAAGACCAAACCCAGTGCCAGTGAGTTGATGCCCACTCATAGTGACCCTATTGAGCAGAGTAGAATTGCTCCATAGAGTTTCCAAGGAATGCCTGGTGGATTTGAACTGCCAACCTTCTTGTTAGCAGCTGTAGCATGTAACCACTATGCCACTAGGGTTTCTCTTGGTGCCATGAGGTCCCCAAATCTCTCTAGTAGCTTCTTTCTTTTCTATCTCAAGAGATTTTCTGAAGACACAATACAGTCTTACACATTGAGTCATGATCTACCAACAGAACTGCCTGCCACCCATCATCTTTCACTAACATCATAGGCCACTGCCTTTGAGTCCCCTCTGTAGTGACTCTATCGGCCAGAGGAGAACTGCTCCATAGAGTTTCCAAAGAGCGCCTGCCAAATTTGAACTGCTGATCTTTTGGTTAGCAGACTTAGCACTTTATTATACTGGAGTTTTCATTAACATCATTGAGGCAGGGTTCTTAGCACATAGAAACATCACACAATACCAGGAATCAATGCCTAGCCAAATCACTGCACACACTTTTGGGGGGGGGGGGGACACAGTTCAATCCATGACAGCAATCATAAAAGATAACATCAACAACAAATCAAGGTGCTCATTTATTTCTACGCATTTCTGCCTCTTTGGGAATTGTTAAATCTACAATACTAGAGAAATGTATGGAGGTGGTTTAATCATGATTCAAAGAATCAAAAATGTATTGAATTAAGTTTAATGAAAGTATGAACATCACAACAGAATGCTTTAGATAGATCTTGTATACATACAATGAGATTTATTTACTGACAAATGCAGATCAATAAATTAAAAGATCAAAACTCGGCACAAAGCCAGAATGCAGAACTCTAAGGAAAAAAATAAACAAATGAGGAGAAATAGGCCAGTGGTGTAGAGCCCTATCTATTGAGTCAAAAAATGAACAGATTTGGATTGTGTAATACATGTGTTAGGAATTGAACTGTATCCCCCCAAAATAAGTGTTTAAATCTAACCCTAGCCCTGGTCACAAAACAATTAAGTGCTCAGCTACAAACCAAGATGTTGGCGATTTGAATGCACTCAGAGGTTTCACAGGAGAAAAGACCTGGTGATCTGCTCCTATAAAATACTATACCAACCAACCAGCCAAACAAACCAACAAACAAAAAACCAAACCCAGTGCCCTCCAGTCATTCGTAACGCTATGGAACAATTCTCTTCTGTCCTATGGGGTCTTTGTTAGTCAGAACTTACTGGAAGGCACCTAACAACAACATCACTAACTGCAGTGATAATCCTATTTGGGAATAGATTTCCTTTGCTATGGTAAAATCACTATGAGTGCAGGGGGGTCGTTTTTTTTAAAAAATCAATCTTTGGAAATTTAAAAGGACTGATTAAACAAGCAGGGAGCAAAGAGACCTGGAAGCAGTGGCTGTGAGTTGGGCTGCTAACCAAGAGACTGGCTGTCGGAATCTACCAGCTGTT
The DNA here is from genome assembly GCA_028571685.1 of Heterohyrax brucei. Classification (NCBI taxonomy): domain Eukaryota; kingdom Metazoa; phylum Chordata; class Mammalia; order Hyracoidea; family Procaviidae; genus Heterohyrax; species Heterohyrax brucei. Next base: position 98,147,783 of record CM053146.1, read on the forward strand.
CCTTGGGAGCCCTGTGGGGCAGTCTACTCCGTCCCATGTGAGCTGACTACGCGCTGGAACTGACCCGACGGCAGTGGGTTTGGTTTGCTTTTTGAAGCAAGGGGGACGATAGACGTTGTACCACATGGTCTCCAAGGAACAGAAAATGGAGACAAGGCCCTTCCCCAAGCGCCAGCACAGCCAGCCTCCTCCCAGAGCTCACGCCCGGAAGTCAGACTTTCAGCCTCCTACACTGAGAAAATAAATTTTTGTTTTGTAAAGCTATCCGCTTGTGGTATTTCTGTTACAGCGGCACTAAATAAGACATATGGTCAGCAAATGTTCCATAGTACCCTAGTGCTCTGCAGTCACTAGAATCTGCTATGAAACTGTTTCCTAATTTGGGTTGCCAGGTAGTTAATTGCATTTGAAAAACCAGAATGAGTCCAGAGAAGCCTGACAACTGTGAGCAAATTAGATTTTGTAGGAAGAAGTTAAGAAAACTTTTTCCCAGGAAAGACAAAGTTTGAGGGGTGATTTGATTCTTGTCTTCTATATGAGAAAAATAATCTTAACCCATTCTCATTTCAATGACAATGAGTAAGTCAAGAATGGCCTAAAGTATGTGCTTCGAAAACTTATTTTGGTCACAGTAAATGTTTCATGTATTATGATAAATATTAAAATATTAGAATGGGAAATTCTCACCCCTGGTGAATTTGTATTTCACCTATTCAGCTAGTCAGATAACTTAATGATTATCTCTGATTCTGGGAAAATTTAAAACTAGCAGAGATCAGCTATGATGTAGGAGGAAACCCTGATGGCCTAGTAGTTGCGTGCTATGGCTGCTAACTAAAAAGTCCGCATTTCAAATCACCAGATGCTCCTGGGAAATTCAATGAGCAGTTCTACTGTGTCCTATAGACTCACTATGAATTGGAATTGACTCGAGTGCAATGGGTTTGGTTTAGGTCTATGATGCAGCAAGAACTGCGAATAGAAGAAAAGGTACAGGAAGAGTGTTAGGAGCAAAGGATAAGACATCATCCTCACCTATAGTTAGTTCTTCAAGAAAGATGTTAAGGTGTCTTGGGTACAGAAATGATTGAAGAATGAATATGTCATCTCTGCTTCTGACTTTTTAAAGCTTTTGTATCCTGAATCTCTCATTTAGGATATGATATGAAGATTTATCTGTAGCCTACTCAGAGTAGATATCTGGTCTCTTGCTCAAATCTAAATGGAATCTTAGCACACACTCCTGAATTTATCACCAGCTCTTCCTCCTGAGGAATGGCTAGTTGGGTTTCAATTGCCAACCTGTAGTTGACAGAGAACTTAACCGTTGTGAAACCAGGGCTCCTTTCTGTAAGGATTACAGTCAGGAAACTCCTAGGGAGGCAGTTCCATTCTGTCCCATGGGATTACTATACCAGTAGGTCAAAAGCAACTCAGAAGCACCCAACAACAGTTAAACTCCACCACTATCAGAAAGGTTGGCAGTTCACACTTAGTTGGAGTCACTGGGAGGCAGGCCTGGCCATCTGCTTCTGAAAGGTCACAGCCTTCAAAACTGCATGGAACAGTTCTGCTCTGCACACATAGGGTTGCCAAGAACGGAAAATGACTAGAGGGCAACTAACAGGAAAACAGTGGTTCTTTTATACTTCTCGTGGGGCTGTTACTGTTGCTACCTCGTATCATGCTGGATAGATGAAGGGTTCTGTGTTTTAAAAGGGAGACAATGGCCTTTAGAGGTGCTTTTTAAGGAGAATATAGGCTTGGAAAAATATATTTTGGGGTAGAGAAGTACAAAATGGATATATTCTTTTAAATGTTTAAAAGCACTTTTACTCTGCTAACTCATGGGGCAGAAGGGCAGAGTCCCTGGCTTGGTCTGGCCTTGTAGGGTGAAGGGGATTTTAGGTCAAAGGGAATTTGGCTTTCAAACCCGGACCTGAGCGCAGCTGGGAAAGGGACGGCGAGGGGTCAGCGAGCGCCTGACCGCCCCTCCAGCCTCTCGGCTTACTTGAGCAGGGCTTAGTTCGCAGCCCAGGTGGCTCAGATGAAAGGCTTGCAGTCAGGCGCCAGGGTGGTGAAGTGACTTGCTTGTTTGTATTTCCAGTGGGCTTTTGTGGGTTTAATTCCTTTGGACAGTACATCTAGGTGGATGTAAGAGTGGTGGCACAGCCCCACCTGGGCTCGCCTCCGCGGCAGACCCTGAGCCTGAGGACGTGCACGCACGCGCCTCTCTCCGCCGCCCGGCGCTCGCGTGCAGCCCGCAGAGGGCGCGCTCTGCAGCCGAGCACCCCTCGGCTGCCACCTGCGGGGCCAGGCAGACTGGGTGCCGGGCGCGAACCTAACAGCGAGAAGCACGCGGCGGAGGGAGGAGGGGCCTTGAGCCCAGAGCGCAGCCAAAGGACGATCTGTCCTCCAAAAGCTGCCACTTGACTGAGCCAGCCGCTGGCAAGAAGGCAGTACCGCTGCCCTTGCAGCTGGAGTGCACTTTGCCCCTGCCCGGGCCTCAGCTCCTGCCTGGCCCTGACGCCACCAAGGTACCCCCTCATCAGTGCTGGCTCTAGGAGCTTCGGGGACCTACTCAGGGCATGAAGCCCGCGGTGCGCGACATGCCCCGTTGGACCCTATGGCTGTCCCGAAGAATGAAAAGCGCGCATCTGCCCCGGCGGTGTGTCGTGTAAGTGAACATCTGGGCGGTGGGCAACCGGTGTGTATTTCCGTATGTAGCGGTCTTTGCTTGTCATCTTTTTTGCTCTTTTGGTTTCTGATGGCAGAAACCTACAGGTTACAGCAGGCTTTACTTGAACTAGACCTTTCTCTCCCAGCTGCCTTGGATGGAGCTTCACCTCCCTGATGAGGAGAGTTCGCCCCCACCCCATTCCATTTTGCTTCTAGCCACTAAATTAAAGGCTTCTCATTATGAGTTACAGCTTTATCCTGCTCTCACCTTTCTACTTGCAGGGTGAATGAACATTTTACTTGTCACCCGGTAGGGCTAGTGTCGTGAACAGCACATGATGAACAAAGTATGAGCTCTTGTGTCTTGACAGCTGTAGGATGCCATGAATTCTGATGCAAATAGAAAATGAAGCCAGCAGTTAGGGAATATTCTTCAGCCATTAGGGAAGGAATCTGAGAAGCAAAGCAGAACAATTGCGGTTGTTTCTCTTTTTCGGGTCAGAATTCCCTCCTACACCCCCAGTCCTTTATGGAAGTAGGTTAACAAAAAATTATAAACTGATAAATGTTCTCATCAGATGCTCCATCTTCACAGATCTGGCATATATAATATATAGTATTTATCTTAGGGATGCTCTTAAAGATTAACAGGAGTAAGGAGTCCATCTCTTTATGACAAAGTGGAAATCATATCAACAGTTGGATGTTCGTTCTCTCTTCTGGATGCAGGTGCTTTCAGATACCTGATATAACCTATCACATATAGATGGGTGCTAATATTTAGGTATCAAGTAGAATAGTCTGCAAAAAAAATAACTATAGTTTTTTACTTGTTTTGCCATGAAACAAAAACTACTGACTTAGGCCCGCAGTCTTACAGAAAAAGGCTGCTTTAAAATCACAGACTCGACTCCAGCTGGCCTTGTGAGACTGCTTCAGACCAGCCACATCTGACTGAATGGAGCTCAGTATCTTTTTAGGTGTCCCTCTTTCTCTTCTTGCTGTTAACAAGGCTTTGTGCACACTGAGTTGGCAACTGCTTCCTTGGACCTGGCTCTCATTAGTCCTTTTACTTGTAAAATTGTATTCAAGATTTTTCTGCAGAAATGATATGAAACTTGCATGAGAGTATCAAACAGGACTGTGACTAAAGAAATCGTTAAGAAATAGAAGCTCCATAGAGTGATACAAAGTGGGACTTTTTTTCTTTTACTTGACAGCCTTTCTGATCCCTGAGCCTTAGTTTCTTCATATGTAAAATGGGAATGATAATATACTCTATCCATCGGATTGCTGTGAGGATTTAATGAGATAATCTTTACATACTGCTGAATGTAGTAGCCTAGAAGTCAGTAAATCTTAGCTACCATCAATAAAAATAGCTTGTTTTCTTTCCTTACCTAAGAGTCTTCTCTGTGCTCAAGATCACAGATCGAAAATAAATACAGTAATTTACGTTAATCCCAATAGTGCAGAATGCAGTGAGTTACTATCTTCAAATAGAATTGCATAATACTTAATTGGATTTTGTGATAGATAAACCAAAATGGAGTGAAAGCCTCACTGCCAACTCCAACCTCCCCACCCACGTTTTATTTATTCTTTTTCTTGCATCTCAACATTTCTTTCTGTTGATGTATTTTGAATTGTCTCTCCAGTTGCTAGTTAAATATGTTTTCATCTTGGCTGTAGCACTCATGTGATTCTACTTTCTGATTTTGTGTCACCTGTGCCTCAGGGGAGTTTCTTCACCAGACCTTCAATTCAGAGTGTGGACCAGACAGGCCCTGTTGCCATGGTGGCACACTGAGAAGCCTGTGGAATAACACAAAAGGCCCTAGAGTTTGGGCGTCTGATTTTGAGCTTGGCCCTGACGCCTACTAGCCTTGTGACCCTGAGAAACTTCTGTTTCCTAGGAATAAAATGAAGTTAGTAACATCTGACTTCCAGGGTGACTGTTACAATTCAAAGTAATACATGGAAAGTGCTAAGTACAGCACTGGCCTGGATCTAGTTAGCTAGCCCTCAGTAGATATTGTTCAAAGGAATCAATCAGCAGAACTTGGTTAACATCGACCTCCTTATTTACCCAGCCCTAGCCCATTGTTTGTTTTCTCCATAGGACATCATGAGAAAAAATTAAATACTGTGCTAAAAGGTCTTGACTACTACCTGATTTATCACCAAAGTAAATGTAATTAGTTTCAAAATGAGCTGATGTCATCATGTGCTACTGATGGGTGCCACCGTCAGGTGTAACTGAGTCGGTTCCAATTCATAGTGACCCTATGCATGACAGAACAAAACACTGCCTGGTCCTCTGCCATATCCACAGTCATTTTCATGCTTAATCCCATCGTTGTAGCCACTGTGTCAGTCCATCTCATTGTGGGTTTTCCTCTTTTTCACTGACCCTCCACTCTAGCAAGCATGATGTCCTTCTCTAGGAACTGATCCCTCCTGGCAACATGTCCAATGTATGTAAGACGCAATCTCAACATCTTTGCTCCCAAGGAGCACTCTGGTTGTACTTCTTCCCAGAACAGATCTGTATGTTCTTTTGACAGTTCATGGTACATTCAATATTCTTCTCCAATACCACAATTCAAAGGCATCAATTCTTCTTTTGTCTTCCTTATTCATTGTCCAGCTTTTGCGTGCATATGCTGTGACTGAAAATACCATGGTCTTCAAGGTGACATCTTTACTTTTCAATACTTTAAAGAGTCCTTTGCAGCAGATTTTCCCAATGCAATGCATCTTTTGATTACTTGACTGCTGTTCCCATGGGCGTTGGTTGTGGAGCCAAGTAAAATGAAATCCTTGACAACCTCAGTCCTTTCTGCATTTATCACCATGTTGCCTACTGGTCCAGTTGTGAGGACTTTTGTTTTCTTGATGTTGAGGTTCAATCCATGTGGAAGGCTGTGGTCTTTGATCTTCATTAGTGTTTCAAATCCTCTTCACTTACAGCAGGCAAGATTGTGTCATCTGCATAAGCCAGGTTTGTTAATGAGTCTCCCTCCAATCCTGATGTCTCATTCTTCATGTAGTCCAGCTTCTCGTAATATTTGCTGAGCATACACCTGATGCACGCTCTTTCTGACTTTAAACCATGTAGTGTCCCTTTGTTCTGTTCACATGACTGCCTCTTGATTCATGTACAAATTCCTTAAGTTTACATTTAAGTATTCTGGAATTCCCATTCTCTGCAGTGGTAGCTATAATTTGTTATGATCCACAGTTCAGTGCCTTTCCATAGTCAATGAAACACAATAAACATCTTTGTGGTATTCTCTGCTTTCAGCCAAAGTCCATCAGACATCAGCAATGATATCCTTGGTTCCACATCCTCTTCTGAATCCAGTGTGAATTTCTGGCAACTGCTTGTCAATACACTGTTGCAGTTGCTTTTGAATGATCTTCAGCAGAATTTTACTTGGGTGTGGTATTAATGATATTGTTCAGTAATTTCCACATTTGGTTGGATCACCTGTCTTGGCAATAGGCATAAATATGGATCTCTTCCAGTCAGTTGGCCGGGTTCTCCAAACTTCTTGGCATAGGCAAGGGAGCCCTTCCAGCACTGCATCCATTTGTTGAAATATCTCAGTTGATATAGCATCAATTTGTGGAGCCTTGTTTTTGGCCAATGCCTTCAGTGCAGCTTCAACTTCTTCCTTCAGTACCACCGGTTCCCCATCATATGCTACCTCTTCAAATAGCTGAACATCGGCCAGCTCTGGTATAATGGCTGTGTATTTCTTCTATCTTCTTTTGATGCTTCCTGAGTCATTTAATAATTTCCCTGTAGAATCCTTCACTGCTGCAACTTGAGGCTTGAATGTTTTTATTTTCTTCAGTTCATTCAGCTTAAGAAATGCAGAATGTGTTCTTCCTTTTTGGTTTTCTATTTCCAGATCCTTGCACATGTCATTATAATACTTTATTTTGACTTCTTGTGTTGCCCTTTGAAATCTTCTGTTCAGTTCTGTTACTTCATCATTCTTTCCTTTTGCTTTAGCTGCTCAACATTTTAGAGCAAGTTTCAGAGTCTCTGGACGATTTGGACTTTTCTTTCTTTCCTGTCTTTTTAATGACTTCTTGCTTTCTTCATGAATGATGTCTTTGATATCACTCCACAATTCGTCTGGTCTTTGGTCATTAGTATTCAATACATCAAATCTGTTCTCGAGAGGGTCTCTAAACTCAGGTGAGATATACTCAAGGTCATACTTTGGCTCTCAGGGACTTGTTCTAATTTTCTTCAGTTTCAATTTGAATTTGCATCGTAGTGACTGATAGTTTGTGCTGCAGTCAGCACCTGGTCTAGTTCTGACTGCTGATATGGAGCTTTTCCATCATCTTTTTCTACAGATGAGTTTATTTGATTCCTGTGTAATCCATCTGTTGAGGTTCAGATGTACAGTCACCATTTGTGTTGATGAAAAAAAGCATTTGCAATGTAGAAGTCACTGGTCTTGCAAAATTTTATCATGAGATCTCTGGCATAATTTCTATCTCCAAGACCATATTTTCCAACTACCAATCCTTCTTCTTTGTTCCTACCTTTGCATTTCATTTACCAGTAGTTATCAATGCATCCCAATTGCATGTTCTATCAATTTCAGACTGTAGAAGCTTGTAAAAATCTTCAGGTTCTTTATCTTTGGCCTTAGTGGTTGGTGCAAAAATTTGGATAGTCATATTAACTAGCCTTCTTTGTAGTCATATGAATATTATCTTACTGACAGCATTGTACTTCAGGACAGATCTTGAAATGTTCTTTTTGATGACGAATGCAATACCATTCCTCTTCAAGTTTTCATTCCCGACATAGTAGACCAGAAGATTGATTCCAAATGGCTAATACCAATGGTCCATTTCAGCTCAGTAATGCTTAGGATATCAATGTTTATGCATTCCATTTCATTTTTAACAATTTCCAGTTTTCCTAGAATCATACTTCATATATTCCATGTTATAACTATTAATGGATGTTTGTAGCTGTTTTTTCTCATTTTGAGTCATACCACATCAGCAAATAAAGGTCCTGAAGGCTTTACTCCATCCACATCACTAAGGCTGACTCTGCTTTGAGGAGGCAGCTCTCCCTCAGTCATCTTCTGAGTGCCTTCAAACCTGTACGTGTATTTTCTAGCACTGTATCTGACAATGTTCCCTAATGTTTTCACTGGCTAATTCTTTTTAGAAGTAGACTACTGGATGAATTGCTAGTTCCTAGAAATTCCAAATCATTTTCCTCTCTAAGTTAACTGAGGAGCCCGACAGCACCATTTTACATGCCCACCAGCAGTGAACAAGTTTTCCAATTTGTTCACATCCATCCCACCACTGATTGTCTACTTTTCTGATAGTAGCTATCCTAGTAGGTGTGGAGTGGTATTTCATTGTGGTTTTGATTTGTATGTTGAAATCGACTCCATGGCAATTTTTTTTGAAAAAAGACTAATGATGTTAAGTATGCTTTTCTGTGCTTACTGACCATCTGTATGTCTTCTCTGGGGAAATGTCTATTCAAGTCTTTTGCCCATTTTTTGATTGAGTTGTTAGTGTTCAGTTGTGTTATTTATATATTCTGTATACTAACTTCTTACTAGATATATGTAATTGCCAAATATTTACTCCCATTCTGTGGACTGTCTTTTCATTTTATTGATAAGGTCCTTTAATGCACAAAAGTTTTTAATTTTGATGAAATCCAGCTTATCTAGTTTGTCTTACTTATATTGCTCTTGCTTTTGATGTCACAGCTGATAATTCATTGCCAAATACAAGGTCCTAAAACTTTATCTCTGTTTTCTTCTAAGGGATATTAAAAAAAAAGAAAAAAGAAACCCAGTACCACTGAGAGTTCTTATATTTAGGTCGTTGATTCATTTCGTGGTATTTTTCATATTGGAAACTCTGATGGTGTAGTGGTTAAGTGCTTCAGCTGCTAATCATAGGCCAGCAGTTCAAATCCATCAGGTATTACTTTGAAACTTGATGAAACAGTTCTACTCTGTCCTTTAGCATTGCTATGAGTTGGAATCGACTCAACAGCAGTGGGTTTTCTTTCATATATGGTGTGATACATGGGTCGAACTCCATTCTTTTACATGTGGAGCTACAGTTGTCCCAGTGCTGTTTGTTGAAGAGATTATTTTTTTCAATCTTCTTGAAAATCAGTTGGCCACAGATGTATGGGTTTATTTCTGGACTCTCAATTCTATTTCATTGGTCTATATGTCTGTCTTTATTACTAGCACCACACTAGTGATTACTGAAGCTTTACAAAAAACACAAAACTAAACCAAACTCATTGCCATCAAGTTGATTTCAACTCATAGAGACTCCTAAACCAAACTCATTGCCATCAAGTTGATTTCAACTCATAGAGACTCTATACGACAGTAGAACTACCCTCCAAGAAGCACCTGGTAGATTCAAACTGCTGACCTCTTACCTCTTGGTTAGTAGCCATAGCACTTAACTACTATACCACCACTGTTTATAATACATTTTCAGATCAGGAAGTGTGCGTGCTTATTTTGTTCTTCTTTTTCAAGATGAGTTTGGTTATTCAAGGGTCTTTGAATTCCTTATGAATTTGAGGATCAGTTTTTACTTCTGCAAAACATATCTTGTAATTCTGATAGGGATTGCATTGAATCTGTAGATTACTTCGAATCACATTGACATCTTAACAATATTAAATCTTCTAATTCATGAACATGGGCTATCTTTCCATATAATTAGGCTTTCTTTAATTTTCTCAGTAATGTTTTATACTTTTCAGTATATAAAACTTTATGTCTCTGGTTGAGTTTATTCCTTGGTATTTTTATTTCTTTAGATGTTATTTTATATAAATGGAATTGTTCCCTTCATTTCCATCTCAACTTGTTTACTGTTGGCGTATAGAAACAGAACTGATTTTTATACACTGCAGCTTTGCTGAACCCATATATTAGCTCTAGTAGTTTTTGGCTCTTTGGAATTTTCTATATATACCATGTTATTTGGAAATAGAAAGTCTCGACGGCACTTGGCTGGCTTGGCTTTGTGTTTTGGATGCTATTTATTTAATTTCCACCATATTTGTGTATTTTCCTTCTGTTATTTCTTGTTTCATTCCATTGTGGTCAGAGAAGCTACTTTGTAAGATTTCACTTTTTTCAAATTTATTGAGATGTGTATGTGTGTGTGTTCTAGTGTATGGTTTATCTTGGAGAATGATTCATGTGTACTTGAGATTATATATTCTGCTGTTGCTGGGTGGACTATGTTAGGTCTAGTTATTTTACAGTGTTTTTCACATTCTCTGTTTCCTTATGTTTCTTACTGATATCTGTCCATTACTGAAAGTGGTTCACTGAAGTCTACAGCTATTATTGTAGAACTGTTTTTCCCTTGCATTCTGTTATTTGCTTCAGGTATTTTGGGACTTTATTGTTCAGTGCATATATTATTTATAATTGGTACAAATTCTTGAGGTACTGACCCATTTATCATTATATGTCTTCTCTGTCTCCTGAAATAGATTCTGGCATCAAGTGTATTTTGTCTGATATTACTATAGCCACCCTTTTTCTTTTTGTGCAACTATCTGCATGAAATATTTTTTTCTCCTTTTTATCTTTGGATGAAGAGTGGGTCTCTTGTAGATAATACATAGCTGGGCGTTTTCTTACCCATTCTGCCAATCTCTGCCTTTGAATTAGATACTTGAGTCTGTTTACATTTAAAGTAAGATAAGCAAGTACTTCTGTCATTTCACTTTGTTTCCTGGGTGTCTTATACCTTTATGCCCTTCACTTCATCTAACACTTTTGTGTTTAGTTGAATTTTTGTCATGAGCCATTTTGATTGTTGTTACCATAGAGATTATATTTAACAGCCTAAATTTATGATAAAGCCAAGTCAAGTGCTATCGAGTCAGATTGATACTAACCTCAGTAACACAAAAACTATTCCTATATTGCTTCTCCCCATCCCTTGTTGCTGTCACAATTTACATCTCTATATATTGTGTGCCCAAAGCTATAAATTTATAGTTATTTTTATGCACTTAGAGTTTCCATCCCATAGAGTATAACAAGTAACAATACAGAAATACCATACAAGTGACATATATATTTACCTAGGAATTTACCTTTACTAGAGATCTTTTTTTAGCACAAAGTTTTGGGTTATTGTTTGGTGTCTTTTCCTTTCAACCTGAACAATTCCCTTTAGCATTTCTTACAGAGCAGCTTTTCTGGTAATGAACTCTTTCTGGTTTTGTTTATCTGCCAAGCCAAGTGCTGTCGAGTCGGATCTGACTCAGAATGTCTTAATTTCACCCACATTTACTCGATGGCTCTGGTTTTGGGTTATTTGGTGTACGGATTTCTGGGTATAGAATTCTTAGCTGACAGTTCTTTCTGTTTTTATGTCACTCCACTGCCTTCTGGCCTTCATGGTTTCTAAGACACTGTGCTTAATCTAATTAAGAATCCTTTTATATGTGATGACTTGCTTCTCTCTGTTTTCAAGATATTCTCTTTATCTTTTGTTTGTAGAAGTTTAATTATAATGTGTCTTATGTGGATCTTTAAGTCTATCCAATTTGGAGTTAACTGAGTTTTATGAATGTGTAGATTCATGTCTTTAGTCTAATTTAGGAGTTTTCCAGCTATTATTATTTCAAATATCCTTTGTGCCCCTTTCTGTCTTCTTCTGGGACTCTCATAATACATATGCTGGTCCCTGTGATGGTATCTTATAAGTCCCTTAGGCACTGCTCACTTTTCATCATTTTATTTTTTTAATCTTCATGCTTGATAATTTCAAGTGTTTTACCATCAAGTTCACGGATTCTTCTGCCAGCTTAAATCTGCTATTGATCACCTCCAGCAAAACTTTCGTTTATTATTGTACTTTTTAGCTTCAATATTTGTTTGATTTTTTAAAAATTTCTCTTAACTGATATCCTCATTTTGTTTCTATATAGTATTCCTGGTTTCCTTTAGCTTTTAATCAGATTTTTCTTCAGCTCTTTGAGCATATTTAATGCTGTTGCTTTTAAAGTCTTTGTCTAGTAAGCCCATTATTTGGGCTTCTATGGATGTGGTGGGAAACCCTAGTGGAGTAGTGGGTTAGGTGCTACGTCTGCTAACCAAAAGGTCGGCAGTTCAAATCTGCCAAGTGCTTCTTGGAAACTCTGTGGGACAGTTCTACACTGACCTCTAGGGTCACTATGAGTTGGACCTGAATCGACGGCAATGGTTTTTATGGAAATGGCTTCTGTCATTATATTTTGAGTTTTAAATGTGTCATCATTCTTGTTTCTTTGTATGCTTTGTCATTTTGTTGTTGTTGTTGAAACCAGGAAATTTGAATATTGTAATTGGTAATTCTGGAAATCACATTGTTTCTTACTCCTGAAAATATACTGTTTTCCTTCTCTAGGTTTTACTATTTGTTTGCTATAAATTGTTGAAGGCTGTAATAGTTAATTAGTTTAGTTACTTCACCAAAGTAGTTTTGCCAAGACTGCCTTCCTGGATGTGTATAGATAACAAAGACTGTTTCTTAGCTTGCATTCAGCTAGCATTTTGGTCGGGATTTCCTTCAACATCAGGAGAAACAAGAAAAAAACAAAAAACATAAAAACAAAAACCCAACCTCTCCCAGTCTTTGCATATTATTTTTATGTGAGGTCCTTCCTTCAGCACGTACCTGAAATTGCACTGAGCCTAGAGATCAGCCCTATGTGGGAGTATAGGAGTGTGTCTGGTAATTTCTGCTCTTGTGTCTTGCCATGGCATGTGTTTGACTGTCTCACTTCCTACTATTCATATGGTTCTTTTAAAAGCCTTAATTTCTGAAACTCCCTTCTGGCCTCTTTCCAGCCCAAAGGGGCCTATTATAAGCCTTAATGGCACTTTTTGGTCCAGGCAGCTACAAGCAGTCACAGCCCCATGCCATATCTGAGAGAGACCCAACTAAGACCAAAGCCTTGCTTCAGTCCTTCAGATAGTCCACCAGGCAGGTCAGAACAACTACATCCAGTGATTTGCTCTGCTTCATCTAGAGCCACAGACTGGGCTCCCTCTCTGAGAATGTGTGCTATTATCATTACAGGACGGCCATACGGAGCCAGGGAAGGGCTGAGGTGCAGGCAGGTCAAAAACCCAAAGCTTTCCTACTGTTTTTATGTTGTATTTTTCTTAATTCAGCATTTGCCTACTTGCTTTAAGCCTTTGACTGATTTCCAGAGTTATGAGACTGTAGATTCTCCCAGTTTCTGATGGGGGTGGGGGATGGAAGCATGTCACTGCTTATGCTGCCATCTTGCTTTGCTCTTTCAATCATGTGTCTTTTATTTTAAAATATTAAAAAATATATATAAACATTGGGAGTGGAGGTCGTTTGAGTCTTTAGCTTCTTTAGACTCCCTCCTTGTCAGTATTTTTCCAAAGACTGCCAGAGCATTTCTGTGTTCACATCTGTAGGTTTTCAGAACCGGAATTTCTAGATGTGAATTCTTTAAAAGTAACTTCTCTTACTTGTCCTTGGGCTCTCTCTTAATTAGGTTTCTTCCCTCCTCTCTAGTATGAACATTACTTGCTTTTAAGGAAGCAAAAACAGTTGCTGAGTGGTTGTTTTCTTTCTCTAATTAATATACCATCTGCCCTTAGATTTGGAGATTTTCTAACTGGAGCCTCTTTTGCATAGGAAGTGTGCTACAAACAGCATGCACCAAGTCAGTGGTGCAGAAATAAAACCACTGATGGTTTTACAATGTCAGAAGTTTGAGGAGCAATAAATAACTTTAATAGTATCTGACATGGGCAGAGCTTTGTTTTAAGCATTACTTTATACCTTAAAGAGTTATGAAAATGCGGGTGTTTCAGGATCTAGATGTAACAAGTTATTGAAACTGTGGTGGTTGCAGACAAGGGAGTGACAGAGACATGTGAACTGGAGAGTGAATGCACAGCTTAGAGGTACTGTAATTCAGAACAATTTAAAACACTGCCCTGGCCAAAGAAAACACTAACCTACCTCATGCTACCAGTCTGTGGTCTTTGCTTTGAAGCACCCTGAAAGAGTCAGAACTAAGTATTTGTATAATAACATCTAACACAGTGTCACATGAAATATATTTGATGATAAAACTTCTAATAAGCAATCATTAAGTATGATGCAAAGCTGTTCTCTACAAAGTAAAAAGGAGAACAGTCCTGTTCTTGACATGTCATTCATCTTATTTGGGAAGACAGTGCCATAGATTGAATTGTGTCTCCCCAAAAATGTGTGTAACCATTTGGCTGGGCAATCATTCCCAATATTTTGTGATTTTCCTATGTTATACATCCTAATCTCAGCCTGTGACTAATAGATAGGATGATTATGTTAAAAGATGATTAACATCTTGCTAAGGTGGTTTCCCTGAGTGTGGCTTGCACCTGTTTATCCTTTCATCCTACTGGAGAGAAAGAGAGAGAAGCAAGCGGAGAGTTAGGGACTTCATATCATCAAGAAAGCAGCACTAGGAGTACAGCACATCCTTCAGACCTGAGGTTCCTGTGTGTTTTAGTCAGCTAGGGCTGCTCTAACAGAAATACCACAGAGAGGATGGCTTTAACAAGGAAGGTTTATTCTTACACAGTCCAGTAGGCTACAGGTTCATATTCAGGGTGTCTACGTTAGGGGAAGGCTTTCCCCTGCGCTGCTCCCAGTGCTGCTTTCTTGATGGTGTGAGATTCCCAATTCTGTGTGTGCTTCTCTTTCCTTTTATCTCTTGTAGGATGAAAGGATTAAGGGTGGGGCAAGCCACACTCCAGGGAAACTCCTTTTAGAGTGGAGCAGCGAGATGATCTTATATATAAAGGGATTTACAGTCCCACCCTAATCCTTTAACACACAGCATAGGAAAACCATAAAATGGAGGTCAGTCACAAGGTAGTGGGAATCATGGCCCAGCCCTGTGAATACACTTATTTTTGGGGGGACACAGTTCAGTCCATGACATTGTGGCAAGATGTTCTCTCACCAAAAAAGACCTTCCTCCAGAGCAGACAGAGGGAAAGCCTTCCTCTAGAGCAGACACCCTGAGTTTGGACTTGTAGACTACTAGACTTTGAAAGAATAAACTTGCCTTTGTTAAAGCCATTGTGGTATTTCTGTTAGAAAAGCACTAGCTGACTACAACAGTCAGCATTTATGAATTCAGCGGACCAGAAATCAATTCAGAAAGAGAATTCTGGGAAGGATATTCATAGGAAGGAGCCCTGTCAGTGCACTGGCTAAACGCTCAGCTGCTAACCAAAAGATAGGCAGTTTGAACCCACCAGTGATTCACCATTGGATTTGTAGAACAGACCTGGTGATTTGCTCCTATAAAGATTACACCAAATTTCATGGGACAGTTGTATTCTGTTATATAGGGTCATTATGAGTCAGATTCCACTTGCTTGCACACACATCTATACAGGGACTAACAATTATATTTGCAAACTCATCCTAGAACAAGTGCTGCCTACCTCATTGCTGAGTATCACTATGGTCGGTCACCTTCAATGTCCTCCCCTTGGGAAGCTTTGCACCAACACCAGTGCCTAGTCCACCCTTCAAAGCAATTTTGGAGCTCTTTTTCTGCAATGGCCATCGGAGCTTTCGTAGCATTACCTTTGATGCCCTGAAAGGCATAAAAATGTTTGTTTACTGGCGTAAAAACTCCCTCACCAAAAACTATACAGTTGAGTTTGCAAACTTGCCAACATGCCTCAGCGTGCAACGGACATTCCAGGAAGAGTTCCAAAATTGCTTTGCAGGGCCACGTGCTGGTGTTGGTGCATAGCTTCCCAAGGGGGAGTGCTTTGAGGGTGACTGTAGTGTATATGGAGCAATGAGGTATGTAGCACTTAGAACAGTTGGGTTTGCAGACTTAATTATTGGACCTGGTACAAAGGAGACAGAGCTTTTCTGAGCCTAAAATATAAATTTGGATAAAGCAAGGAGAAGGGAACATTGCTTAGTGGACATAAGGGTTTGTTTTACCACCATAGTTAGGAGGGAATGAACATGGTTATAGCAAGCAGAATAGCTTGATGGAAGAGGAATTTTCCTTGGAATATTAAGAAATTAAGTCCAATGGCTAAAAAAGGGCTTTTTGAAATCTACCTTTTGTCTCTAAACAATCAGCTACTGAGATTAAGAACTCTGTAATCCTGTAGGAAAAAGGAGTATGGTTTATGTATTGTGAAAGAATTGTTAAACTTCAAACAAAAAAACTCTCTGAATTCTTGATTTTTGAACCTAGAGTCCAAATGGCTTGGAGCACTGTATTCTCCAGAGTGCTTTTAATATGGCTCTATGTCCAAGTCAGGATTCTTCCTAGTGCTCAGAAGTACACAGAATACTACCTGGAACATAGTTCAGTGTACAGCACTTTGCACTTTTAATTTATTATGCATGTCTCCTACGTATTCTAAAATATTTGAAGTGGCTTCACTGTATAACATAAAGATGGATTAAACTTGCATTCCCTAATGACAATGCTATAAAGCTCCATGACTAAAAAAATTTCATAAAATTTGATTAAAATGACAAACATAGAGGCATTTTGTAGTTTTGCTCATCTTCCTGTATATACAGTTTTAGTATAAATAAAAATAACATTAAAAGAGCATTTAGAAAAGACTGCCCCAAAGCTGATAAAAAATTAAAAACTACTTATTAAAATTCAGACTCAAGTAAGACTGTCTCTACATGCACTCAGTTGCTAAGCTTATAGAAGAGACTGGACAAATACAGATCTGTCTTAATTAGCTAGTGCTGCTGTAACATAAATACTGTAAACAGGTGGTTTTCAAGAACAAAAGTTGACTTCAGGAGGACAGAAGCCCAAATCTGTGCATGAGCTCTAGTGGATGACTCTCTCTCTGTAAGCTCTGGGGCAGATACTTGTCTCAGCTTCTGTAATCCTGGTGTTCCCTGGGTCCTTGATGATCTCCAGGGGGCAATCTGTCTGAACTCCATTTGTGTTTTCTTGTCTGTGTGCCTGACTTGTTTTTATATCTCAAAAGGAATTAAGCTTGAGACACATGCTTCATTGATATGGTCTCATTAATGTAACAAAGAAAATCATGCCCCTAAATGGGATTCATCACAGGTATGTTGTTAGTTCCTCTGTGTTGCTTCCAACCCATGGCAACAGTATATACAACAGAATAAAACACAGACCAGCCCTGTGCCTTCCTCAAAATGTTATGCTTGTGGCCACTTTGTCAGTCTGTCTCATCAAGGATCTTCTTTTTCACTGACACTCTACTAAGCATGACATCCTACTTCACAGACTGATCCCTCTGCCTAAAGTGAGTGAGATGGTCTCACCATCCTTGCTTCAAAGGAGCAATCTGGCTGCACTTCTTTCAAGACACATTTGTTCATTCTTTTGGCAGTCTATGGTATATTCAGTACTGTTTGTCAACAGCACAGTTCTAAGTGGTCAGTTCCTCTTTGGTCTTTCTTATTCATCTTCCAGCTTTCACAAGCACGTGACGTAACTCAAAACACCACGGTCTGAGTCAGGCGCAGCTCAGTCTTCAAGGTAACATCTTTATTTTTTAATACTTTAAAGAGATCTTTTGCAGCAGG
Source organism: Heterohyrax brucei (assembly GCA_028571685.1). Taxonomy (NCBI): domain Eukaryota; kingdom Metazoa; phylum Chordata; class Mammalia; order Hyracoidea; family Procaviidae; genus Heterohyrax; species Heterohyrax brucei. Next base: position 98,165,114 of record CM053146.1, read on the forward strand.
TTTATCCAATGCAGTGTTATTTGATCTCTTGACTGCTGCTTCTATGGGTATTGATTGTAGATCCAAGTAAAATGAAATCCTTGACAACGTCCTTTTTTTTCTCTACTTGTGATGTGCTGCTTATTGGTCTCGTTGTGAGGATTTCTGTTTTCTTGTCATCTTGCGCTGCTATAACAGAAATTCTACAAGTGGATAGCTTTAACAAAGAAGTTAATTCGTTCACAGGCTAGTAGGTGGCTAGAAGTCCAAATTCAGGATGCCAGCTCCTGGGGAAGCCACTGTTTCTGTCAGCTCGGGGTGGAGGGGAGGTCTTTATCATCATCCTCCACCATAAAGGAACTTCTCAGTACAGGAACACCGGACCTATTCTCCTGACTCTTATTTCTTGGTAGTATGGGATGCCCATGTCTCCCTGCTTACTTCTTTTATATCTTAAAAGAGACTGACTTAAGACACAACTTTATCTTGTATATTGAGTCTTGTTTAAACATACCTCCCTCTAATCCTGCCTCAGTAATATTACAGAGAGAGGATTTACGACACAGGAAAATCGTATCAGATTACAAAATGAGAGACAGTCACACAGTCCTGGGAACCATGGTCTAGCCAAACTGACACACATTTTTGGTAGACACAGTTCAATACATAATATTTCCCAACATGGTTATTTTATAGCTCCATAATTCTACATGATATAGATGTATAATAGTTGAGCAACTCTCTCATTGTTGAGAATTCACGTTATTTTCAATTTTCCCTATTATAAAAATATTGTTATAAATACTTTTATATATGTTTGTCTATAACTCAGATCATTTCTTTAGAATACATTCCTGGAAGTGGGATTTCTGAGTTAGGGCTTTTAACATAAATTCCTGTGCTATTATCCAAAAAGGTAGAACCAATGTACACTAAAATAGCTGCATCTGACAGAACTCATCGTATGCCAACCATTCTGACATTTAATTCTTTAGCAGAATAAGTTTGTGAAATAAATAATTCCATAATTAAACAGATTATTTAAATTAGTGTGTGTCAGAAAACTTGAAAGGGAGAAGTGTAATGTTAACAGCCAGATCCCAAACCAGAATCAGAATATGTGGATTCTTCAGTAGGCAGTGTTAACTGATCTCTCATGCAATGTCACCAGGCTGCATCCTTATCCAAGAAGTCTCCGTAACTTTGTTAGACAGCAGTGTACTTTATTAAATGGGGGGGGGGGGCGCTCCTTTCTTGTCTGTTGTATGAAATAATGATATAAAAGATCTTCTTAAAAGATGAAGCATTTTACATATGTGAGAGTACGAGTCTATGGAAGAAATCACTGGCTTAACGTACACAGATGATTGGATCATGATTTTCTATTGGTGATCTGAGGCCTAAGCACTCAGATTTTAAGCTCTGGTTAAAGCTAACTCCTAGTTTCAGCTACAGGATCTAAAGAATAGTCTAGTTGTAACAAACTAAACAATGAAGACAATACTCTGATGTTGTTGCCCAGTTGTGTTTTTTTTTCTCTTCATTTAACAGCAGTTGTTTAAGGAACTGCTTCAGAATTTTTACAGAGCCTATTCATGTGTCACAAGGATAGCTGTGTCATTTAGCTAGGACATGACATGACTAAGAAATATGTATAGAAAATAAAGTGTAAATGTTTGATGGTCCTTGGTATCCTAATCAGGCTTTTGTAATTAGTTTGTGAGATACTGCTTTTCATCTTCCTGTGAGAAGCCCTATTGCAGTGCTGGAGGAACTGGTGCAGACTGAAGCTCGAAATGGTTGGCCGTAAATAGCAATGGTCAGGCGAAACTAGACACTGTGTACCCAGAAGAAAGCCCAGAAAGGCTCAGGGAAATGCTTGCCTGTTTCTCCTCCCCACCCGGATGACCCAGTAAACAACTGACATCTAATTTGAGAGAGCTACCACTTGATTCTAAATATTTAAAATTCTCAACGACTCTTGAGATTCTTATAATTCTCTTTCCTTAATTATTATCCTAAAATAAAACAACTACTTAAAATAATAATTTGACATTAGTAGGTTCCAGGGGAGACAAGGAAACAGCACTTTGGAATACCTTCGATATTTCAAGGCAATTCTAGGTGCTCTGCATATAGAACTGAAATTTATTATGATGAACATAGGAGATAGTATCTTAGTTTCTAGTGTCCCTATAACAGAAATATCACAAATAGATGGCTATAACAAACAAATTTATTCTCACAGTCTAGGTAGGATGGAAGTCCGAATTCAGGGTGATAGCTCTGTGAGGCTTTCTTTCTCTTTCAGTTCTGGGAGAAGGTTTTGTATCAAGGTTTCCCTGGCTCAGCACAGGGATCCCGGGTCCAAAGGACACCCTCTGCTCTGAGTTCTTCATTCTTAGTGGTAGGAGGTCTGCGATCTTCACTCTTGATGGTAGGAGGTCTCTATCTCTCCATTTGCTTCTCTCTCCTTGTATCTCTTAGAAGATAAAAGCTGGTACAGGCCACAACCCCAGGAAACTTCCCTTACTTCAAATCAGGGCTGTTACCTGAGTAAGACTGTTGCATCCCACCTTAATCCTCTTTTAATATAACTTAATCTTGCCTCATTAGCCACATGCAGAAATTAGGACATAAAACACATAGGAAAATTACACCAGATCACAGAATGGAAGACAGCACATAATATCAGGAATCATGGCCTAGCCAAGTTGACATGTATTTTGAGAGGACACTATTCAATTCGCGATAGGTAGAGTACCATTTTACAAGAAATTATGCCACCAGGCTCTGCCCAGGTGTATCAGAATCTCAAAGTTGTCCTTTATTTAATTTTCTCTGATTCTCACTGAGAAAACTGGTTCCAAATGTGCCTAGATGAAGAATCATTACATGACTTCCCTATAAACCTATTCCTCAGTTTCTAAAGACATTAGAGTTGTGTTTTTTTGACAATCTTCAGACCAGGATCATACTTACTATATTTCCTAGCATTTACTTTTTGGCAAAAGAGAAATGAATTGAGTCCCTTTCTGTGTGCCAGTTTAACTAGAGTCATTGGATCCTTTTACAAATTTAGGGTATAAGCCATTGATCCCCAATATAAAGACTTCTGTTTAATATCCAGTTTTCATAGACCCTCCCTACAAGTACCATTAACAGAAAACAACTAATGATAAATGTGTTATTGTGATCTCAGGTATTTTTTAATAAACTGACATTTTTATTGTATCAGCATTGAAATTTAGAAAATACATCTACATATCTATGTGTGTCTATAAAATAGCCACCACTCATCTCTCAGTCTGAAATTGGTCAAACATGTGATCATGATACATTGATGACTAATGGTGATCAGACTGTGAAAGTTGGACAAAAAGAAGAGGGATCAATACTTGAAAATTATGGCCTTGGTGACAGAAATTACACTGGATATTGTATGACAGAATTTAGCAAGAACCATGACTTACTCATTGGAAATACCTTTTTCCAACAACATAAGCCGTGAGTATACATGTTAACTCTCACTGGAGTACACAGGAATCAGTTTGACCATATCTGGAAAGAAATGATGGAGAATTCAATATTATCAGTCAGAAAATGGCCAGAGGCCACTGCAGAACAGATGAATTGCATGTTTGCAAGTTCAAGTTAAAGGTGAAGAAAAAAACAAGTCCACAAGAGCCAACGTATGACGTTGAGTATATCTGACCTGAATTTAGAGACTATTTCAAGAATGGTCTGAACTGAACACTAACAACCAAAAAACACAGGAACTATGGGATTAGATCACAGACATTATATATGAAGAAGCAAAAGCTCATTAAAAATACAGGACAGACCAAAATGATGTTTCAAAAAAAAAAACTCAGAAACTTGCTGTTGAACAATCAGTAGGTGTTTTAGTCATCTAGTTGCTGCTATAACAGAAATATCACAAGTAGATGGCTTTAACAAAGAGAAATTTATTTTCTAACAAAAAAAAGCAGTGGAAAGCCCACATTCAGGGCATCAGCTCCAGGGGAAGGCTTCTCTGTTGGCTCTAGAGAAAAATCTTTGTCACCAATCTTTCCCCAGACTGGGAGCTTCTCAGGCACAGAGTCCTCAAGTCCAAAGAATGTGCTCTGCTCTTGGTGCTTCTTTCCCGGTGGTAAGAGGTCCCCTCTGTGTCTCTGCTTGCTTCTTTTTTTTATATCCCAAGCGACTGCCTCACAACACGAAACAATCTTACAGTCTACGTCTTGCCTCACCAACACAACAGCCGTCCATCTTCCCTCATTAACTTGGTAGAGGCAGGATTTACACCATGGAGGAACATCACACAGTACTAGGAACCACAGCCCAGCCAAGCTGACACACACATCTTTTGGGGTACATGATTCAGTCCATGACAGTAGGTAAGACAAATGAAGAAACGATCAAGTAAAACAGGTAAACAAAAGATTTCAAAGACTGGCTTGAATAGACAAAGTAAAGAATGATAATGCGATGTGCAAGGACTCTGAAATAGAAAGGGAAAGGGAAGAAAATGCCAAGATTTCTCAAGCTGAAAGAACTGAAGGAAAAACTCAAGCCTCAAGTCACAACACTGAAAGATTCTATGGGCAAAATACTGAATAATGCAGGAAGCATCAAAAGATGATGGAAGGAATATATGGTCACTGTACCAAAAAGAAATTGTCAACATTCAGCCATTTCAGTAGGCAGCATATGATCCAGCACTACTGGTATTGAAGGACGAGTTTAAAGCTATACTGAAGGCACTGACAAAAAACCAGGCTCCAAGAATTGACTGAATACCAGTTAAGATGTATCAACAAGCTGATGCAATGCTAGAAGTGCTCACTCATCTATCCAAGATATTTAGAAGACAGTTACCTGGCCAACCAACAGGAAGAGATCCATATACATGCTCATTCTGAATAAAGGTGATCCAAGAGAGAGCAGACATTGTCAAATAGTATCTCCACTGTTACATGCAAGTAGAATTTTGCTGGAGATAATTTGAAAATGTTTGTAGCAGTAGATCAACAGACAATGGCCAGCAGTTGAAGGTCTTCCTCTTTTTCACTGACCCTATACTTTACCAAACATTGTCTTTCTCCAGAGAATGATCCCTTGTGCAAAGATGTAAGATGTAGTCCTGCTGTCCTTTTTTCTAAGCAGCATTCTGGTTTTACTTCTCCCAAGACAGATTTGTTTGTTCTTTTGGTAGCCCATGGTATACTCGATATTCTTCACCAACACCATAGTTCTAATGTATCAATTCTTCTTCAGTCTTCCTTATTCACCATCTAGCTTTCACATACACACAATGATTGAAAATACCATGTCTTGGTCAGTCACACCCTCATCTTCCAGATGACATCTTTGCTTTTCAACACTTCAAAGAGGTCTCTTGCAGCGGATTTGCCCAGTGCAATGCATGTTTTGATTTCCTGATTGCTGCTTTCATGGATGTTGATTGTGGAGCCCAGTAAAATTAAATACTTGACAGCTTGAATCTTTTTTCTGTTTGTTATGATGTTGCTTACTTGTCCAGTTGTTAGGATTTTTGTTGTCTTTATGACAACAAAGTAATGTCTAGTCCATACTGAAGGCTGTAGTCTTTGATCTTTAGAATGAGTAAGTACTTGAAGTCTTCTCCCCTTTCAGCAGCATGGCTGTGTCACCTGCATATTGAAGATTGTTAATGAGTCTTTCCCCATTCCTGATGCCCTGTTCTTCAGAAAGTCTAAGTTCTCAGACTATGCTCAGCATACAGACTGAATACATATGGTGAAAGAATACAACTCCACACCTTTCCTGACTTTGGAATTTCCATTCTTTGTGTGGTTTAAAATCAGGAAAGGTGTGTGTCAGGGTTGTATCCTTTCACCATACATATTCAGTCTGTATTCTGAGCAAATCCTGTGAACTGGACTGTATGACAAATGTAGCACCAGGACTGGAGGGTGATTCATAAACCAAGATATGCAGATGACACAGCTTTCTTGTTGAAAGTGAAGAGGACTTGAAGCACTTACTAATGAAGAAAAAAGGTCATAGCATTTAGTATGGATTATCCCTCAACATCAAGAAAACAAAAAATCTTCAAAACTGGAGCAGTAAGCAACGTCATGATAAACAGAGGAAAGATTCGAGTTGTCAAGGACTTTCTTTTACTTGGACCCACAATCAATGCCCATGGAAGCTGCAGTCAAGAAATCAGTGTATTGCATTGGGCAAATCTACTGCAAAAAGCAAATCTACTATAAAAAGCAAAGAAGTTACTTTGAGAACCAAGTTGTGCCTGACCGAAGCCTTGGTCTTTTCAGTCAGCTCATATGCATGTGAAAGCTGGACAATGAATAGGAAGACTGAAGAATTAATGCATTTGAATTATGATGTTGGTGAAAAACACCGAATATACTGTGTCCTCCCAAAGGAACAAATAAATCTGTCTTGGAAGAAGTCTATCCAGATTGGTCCATAGAAAGGAGGATGTCAAGACTTCTCATGTACTTTGGATATGTTATCTGTGAGGAGGAACCACCTCCTGGAGAAGGACACCATGCTTGGTAGAGGGTCAGTGACAGAAAGAGCACCCTCGACAGGACAGGACACAGTGGCTGCAACAGTGGACTCAGGCATAACAACGTCTGTGAGGATGGTGCAGGACTGGGCAGGGTCTCCTTCTGTAGGGTTGCTATGAGAACTGACTGGAAGGTCTCTAACAACATACAGACACACTAAAAAAATCCCAACTAAGCCTTAGTTTTGTTGAAGACTACGGCATGGTTTTAATTATGTATCAATTTGCATTAATTCAGGAGCTAGGGCCCATTTTAAGCTATAACTTAAGATATAAGGCATCTTGGAATTCTGTTTAAAGCCTTGAAATACAACATAAAAATGAGACAATAAAGAAACTATTTCTGTTAATTTTTAGTATTTAAGATGAACTTTTGTATATTTGGAGTCTCTAGGTGGTACAAGGAAACCCTGGTGGTATAGTGGTTAAGTCTGCTAACCATAAAAGGTTGGCAGTTTGAATCCACCCGGCGCTGCTTGGAAACTCTATGGGGCAGTTCTACCCTGTCCTATAGGATCACTATCAGTCGGAGTTGACTCAACGGCACTGGGTTAGGTGGTACAAACACTTCACTGCTAACTCAAAAGATTGTAGGCACCTTGGAAGACAGACCTGGCAATTTACTTCTGAAGCCACTGAAAACCCTATGGAACACAGGTCTACTGTGACATGTGTGGTATCGCCATGAGTCAGAAATGGCTCAACAGCAACTGGAGCTCTGGTGGTGCACTGGTTAAGTGCTCAGCTACTAGCCAGAAGGTTGGTGGTGGGAATCCACTCAGTGATCTGCTTCTGTAAGGATTACAGCCAGAAAAACACCATGGGGAAGCTCCATTCTGTCACACGGTGCACTGTGAGTCGGAACAGCATTGAGGGAACTCAGCAACAGCAGCCACCTAATCCTTGCCAGGCCCAGATTTTAACTTACTTTGTTCTGCTCGAATTTGGTGTATTTGGCTTTTCATGCCACCTTCCCTGGCATGTTCCCAAGAAGCTTACTTCCTGAGTTCAGTCTGGCGACCCCACACCCAGGCTGCAGGACCATAGCTCCAAGTGAACGATCCTGAACGGGCTGAGTAAACTGCATCTTGTTGATGGACTTCAGAGGAGCCGCACTCCTACGGGAAGTGTCAGACCTGACACACTTCATACACTTACACTTAGTGCTTTGAAGCTTCAAAGTAATAGAGGGAAAACTGAAAAAGGGCTTTCTCTTTCTTATGAGTTTGATATGCATGTATGTGTGTTGGGATGCTGGAGTAGGAGGGTGGGTGGTGTGAGAAGCAGCATCTTTAGATATCATTTTGACTGGCAACGGCATACACAAATGGCCACCTTGCCTATGGGAGACTTGTGTGGGACACTGGGAAGCTCTGGGCCATAGTTTCCCTGCTGAGGGTCTGGACTTCAGGCTGGAGACTGGGGCAGTGAGCAGAGTAACAGACTCTGGGAAGCACCTACCTTGGTCTTCACTGGCAGGAATAAACTTAAAAGTTGCGGGCAGGGAAAGTCCCACAAATTCAAGAGGGGTAGTTTAACAAGCTTTGACTGAAGAAAGTATTACCAGAGCAACTACTATTCCACGAAGACCCAGGACGTGAGAACAGGAGCTCAACACTTACTTCGCGTTGTGTGTTTCTTTATCAGCAAAGGGAATCAGCCAGACCTGCCTATTTTATCGATTAGCTGGGAGAAGATGGTAAACATGATAAATTAGCAAACTGACATGATGAACAAATGAAGGTAGTTTTTTGTCTTTATGGCTAAACTAGCTAGATTGTGTTACATACTTTACTATGTAGGTATCTGATGTCCTGCAGACACGGCAACCTGACTCCCTACAGTATACAATTTGGTCACGTGGTCAAACTAGCGGGTGTGCTATGGGGCACGGAGTATCACTACTCCAGGTCTTTAGGAAAGGTCATATATCCCCTTCCCCACTTCACCTCCCTGAGCCACATGTTCAAGGACACCACAAAGGGCACATGATAATACAGTTCTGAAAGATTTTCTCTCCTACTACCGTTACTTCAACTAAAAGCACCTACAAGTTTCCATGGGAAAGGAGAAATACAGCATTCGAACGGGCAGTTAAGCACAGCTATTGCTTTTCTGGTGTTCCAAAATGCAGCCCCTGAGTTTGGGCTGGTTCATAGGGTAAGTGCATGGCTAACTTCAAAAGAAACAGACAAACCTCTCTTTAAAGTGATGGCAACATTTTATTTATACTTCTACCAGTGGTATGAGCTCCACAGTCTGTTGAGCTCCACAGTCTGTTACTGAAGGGCTTTTTAACTTTACAAATCCTAGTGAATGTGTAATAGTATCATATGGTAGTTTTTTAAAATAAAATTTTAAATATACTTTCAAGAAAACACTTTATTTTGGTGACCAGCTCTATAATTTTGAATACTCACATGTATTGCCACTGCCACAGTCCGGATACAGAATACAGTTCCATCACCCAGAAAAGTCCCTGCCTGCTGCCCTGTCATCACAACCCCCTGCCCCTCCTAATCCCTAGCAACCACCAATCTGTTCTCTGCCCCATCACGTCCTGTTTTCCAAAATGTCCTAAAAGTATACAGTATATAACCCTTTTGAGACTAACTTCTTTCACTCTGCATAATGCCTTTATGATTCATCCATTCAGTGTATCAATATCTTTATTGTTTCCACCTCCAGGCAAGTATGAATGAAGCTGCTGTAACCTTATGTATATAACTTTTATGTGAACAGTTTTTCATTTCTTTAATGACCTAGGAGTAAGATTATTGGGTCATATGGTAACTGGGTCATGTGGTATGTTTGTAAGAAACTGCCAAACTCTTTCCCAGAGTGGCTGTGCCATTTTGCATTCCCACCAGCAATGTATAGGAGGGAATTCAGTTGCTCCACATACTTACCAGCACTTAGTATTGTCACTGTTTTTCACTCTACCCATTCTAACAGGTGTGTAGTGCTATCTCATCATATTTATAATTTGCATCATTCCCAAATTTTTAATGATGTTTACCATTATTCATATGCCTATTTGCTTTAGTGGTCCTTGGTGAAATGTCTGTTTAAATCTTTTGTCCATGTTTAAAATTGGATTCCAAATTTTCTTATTGTAGAATTTTGATACTTCTATGAAATCTGAAAATTAAGTTCATGAACTCTTCTAGAACAACTGCTACATACTTCATTGCTGAATATTAGTATGGTCACCTTCAAAGTACTCCCCTTGGGAAGCTAAGCACTGACACTAGTGCCTAGTCTACCCTTCAAAGCAATTTTGAAACTCTTTTTCTGGAGTCATCATCACAGCTGTCGGCGTATTACCCTGGATGTCTTGAACGCCATCAAAATGTCTTCCTTTTACTATTTCCTTTACCTTTGGTTCAGGAAAAAGTTCACTGGGGGCCAGGTTAGGTAAGTAGGAAGGGTGTTCCAATACAGTTACTTGTTTACTGGCTAAAAACAGACAACTATACAATTAAGTTAGTAAACTTGCCACCATGCCACAGTGGGCAGTGGCCATTCCAGAAAGAGTTCCAAAATTGCTCCGAAGGGTGGATTAGGCATTGGTAATCATGTTCATGAACTTGCCACAGTGCACTTACACTGGCAGCACTATACACAAAACTCAGTAAAGTTTCAAAACCTTGGTATATCAGTGCTTCACATCTGTGTTTCTGTCGATGTGTGGTGGTGTCTGGCTGAGTGGTGTTCATTATTGTTTTTGCGTGCTGTCGTGAGAATGTTGTAGCTTGATTTAGACTGATGAAGAAACATTTCTTGTTACTTGGCAGGCATGGAAATGAAATCAGGGACATGTTAGTCCAAGTTTATAGGGGTAATGCCATGATGAAAATGGCAGTATACATATGGACTACATATTTTTCTTAGGGGAGAGAAAGTGTCATTGATGAAGAGAGGTCAGGGTGGTCAGAAATGAGCAGAACTGACAAAACACATTGCAAAAATTCATCAATTGTGCACCAAAATTGTTGGCTGACTGTAAGAAGCATAGCAGACCAAGTAAACACTGATAGAAACATAAGAACTTCTTAACTAAAAATCTTGGCTTTAAAAAGGTGTGTACAAAAATGGTCCCAAAGGAGGTCACCAATGAACAAAAGCAAAGGAGAGTCAAAGTTTATCAAGACACCTTTGGAGAGGAAAGATGCTGTTTTGTGCCATGTTATCACTGGTGATGCAACACGGGTGTACCAATACAAGCATCACTGTGCACAACAAAAGTCAGCCAATTCTCCATGACCAAAATGTTCTGTCAGTACAAATCAAGAGTCAAAATGATGTTGCTAACCTTTTTTGATATCAGAGGGACTGGTCATAGGAATTTGTATCAACTGGAGAAACAGTTAACCAAGTTTACTATCTGGAAGTGCTGAAAAGGCTACATGAAAAAGTTAGACAAAAACAACCTGAACTTTTCACCAACAATTCATGGTTCTTGTATCACAACAACATATCAGCTCACAGGGCACTGTCTCTTAGGGAGTGTTTAGCCAGTAGACAAATAACTGTATTGGAACAACCTCCTTACTTACCTGATCTGGCCCTCAATGACATTTTTCTTTACCCAAAGATAAAGAAAATATGGAAAGGGAGACAGTCAGATGACGTTCAGGATACCAACGGTGATAAGACAACAGCTCTGATTTTTTTTTTCCGGCCATTCCAGAAAAAAAAATTCCCACATTGCTTTGAAAGGTGGACCAGGCACTGGCACTGGTGTATAGCTTCCCAAGGGGAGTACTTTGAAGGTGACTGTAGTGATACTCAACAATGAGGTATGTTGCACTTGGAACAATTAAGTTCATGGACTTAATTGCTGGACCTAGTATGTTCTAAATACAAACTGTCAGACACATAATTCATAGATACTTTCCCTGTGTCTGGGGCATATCATTCCATTAACTGTTTTTCTCAAAGCAAAAGTTTTTGTTTGATAAAGTCTAGTTCATCAGTTTTTTATTTTTATTTTTTTAATGTATGATGTTTGGGTCATAGTTAAGAACTTCGTGCCTCAGTCTTTATCACAGATATTTTGTGTTTTCTTGTGAAACTCTTATAGTTGTACATTTTACATTTAGATCTGTGACTCATTTTGAATTCACTTTTGTATAAGGTGTTCATTTTAGGGGAAGGGGATACTATGGATGTCCAGTTGTCCCAATGTCATTTGTAGAAGACTATCCTCACTGCATTGTCTGTGTAAACTTGTCAAAAATCAGTTGACCACATGTGTGTGAGTCTAGTTGTGGACTCCATTGTGTTCCATAGATTTACATATCCTGTCACTAACATAGTACTATCTTGATTTTTGTTGGTTTATTTTTTTTAAAAAGGATCTTAACAAACCCACTGCCATCGAGTAGATACCAATTCATAGAAGTCCTACAGGACAGAACATAACTACTCCAAAGAATATCCAAGAAGTGCTTGGTGGATCTGAACTGATGACCTTTTGGTTAGCAGTTGTAGCTCTTAAACCACTACACTACTAGGGCTTAGTCTTTTTTAAAATTTTGAGTAGCATGAGTTCTTCAATTCTGTTCTTTATCAAAATTGTGTTGGCTATTCTAGTCTCTCCACATCTCTATATGCAGTTTAGAATCAGCATGTCTTATCTCTTATGACAAATCCTGATGCAAATCTGATTGAATTTTAGTACAAATTTGTGATTGTCATGTTTTCCTCACTGACACATTATATAAAATGTTCCTATATATCTCTCATAAATGCTCCTGGCCTTCAAACTGGCTTTGATATTCATACATACTGTCTCCTTTTGTGCTTGCTTAAAGCGAAAAAAACCACACCTCCTGTCATCAAGTCAGAGCCAACTCATAGTGACCCTAGAGGTCAGACCAGAACTGTCCCATACAGTTTCTGAGGTGTGTGCCTGGTGGATTTGAGCTGCTGACCTTTTGGTTAGCAGACGTAGCACTTAACCCACTATGCCACCAGGGTTTCGTGTGCTAGCTTAGTGTATGGTATAGCCTTTCCTAACTTCTTGCTGTCAGTCTATCTGTGTATTTAAGTGCATCTCTTATAGTGTGTAGTTGAATCTTATTTTTTTAAAAAACAATCTGGTCATTTCTGCCTTTTAACTGGAACGTTGAGTAAACTTCCTTTCAAATTTTTGATATGATGAGTTAAACACTTTTCTTTAGTTCTTCTTCCTGTCTTCCTCTTCTTCTGCCACCTTCTGGATTAATCAAACCAAATCTGTTGTTATCGAGTCAACTATGACTCATAGGAACCCTACAGAACAGAGGAGAACTGACCACTTTGGGTTAGCAGCCCTAGCACTTAATCACCATACTACCACGGTTTAGTCTTCTGCATTAAATGTATCTAGTTCCTAATTGTTTTAGCCATACTTATTTGTATTATCTTTTTAGTGGTTGCTTTGTTCAATTTAAAACTTTTTTTTCTTTCTGTCTTAGTTTATCTATAGCTGTTGTAACAGGAATACCACAAACGAATTAGTAAAGAAAAATTTATTTTCTCACCAGTTTAAGATGCTAGGAGTGAAAATTCAGGCCTTTGTCTCTTTTAGCTTCTGGTTCCTGGGTGATCTTCATGCAGCATGGCATCTCTCTCTTGCCCCATTTCAGTTTGGGAAGCTTGCATGTCATTTCTTTTACAGCTCAAAAAGAGACTGACTCAAAATACACTCTACTTTAATCATCCCTTATTAACATAATAATAACCTCCCCCCCCATTGGGACTACAGTCAAAGAGATCAGGATTTACAACACATATTTTTAGAGAGACAGTTCAATTATGTTTGCAGACACAGTTCAAGTAACAACTTCTGTTCTTCAGACTGGACACAGATTTTCCTTCAAGTTCATTAACCAGTATCTTCTGCATTTTCTTTTTTAAATTTATATAATGAGTTTTCAGATAATTGTACATTTAGTATGTCTCCTTTTTTTTCTACAATTTCCATTTCTCTGATGAAATTTCCTACTTTTATAGTGTCTATGACCATTTCATCCTTTATGTCCTAAAATATATTTAAACAGCTGCTGTGAAGTTCTTGTCTGCTGATTCCAAGAACTTCTTTTTTCCTTGATTATGGAGCATATTTTCCTGGGGCTTTACATCTAATAATTTTTTATTGTATAATGGGCATTGTGGGTAATACTTTGTAGGGAGTATGAATTATGCCATCTTCCTTTAAATGGTGACTTTTGTTAGAATTGGACTGTTTTTCTTTGAACTTTGTCCAAGGAGTAGGACTCGAGGGTAGGGGCTAGAAAAATACAGCCTATAGGCATGGCTCTTGTTTTGTTACTGCAATTTTGTTCACACAGAGTCACCCAAGTTTGTTTACATACTGCCCACGGGCTCCTGTATGCAGCCCTGGCGGAACAGCAGTCAAGCCTGGGCTGCTAACCGGAACAGCTCCACAGTGCCCAGCAGCAGCATGGGTGCCTGTGTGCCACAACAGCAAAGATGCACAGCTGTGACGGACACCACATGGCTCACACACCCGCTCTTTCAGAAAACTCTGTCAACCACTGCTCTAGGGTCTGCTCCTGACTCCTAAGGTGACACCCTTTCTAGAGCAGTAACCTGTAAGTGCCTGAGGTTGCCCACTCACTCTCTTCACTCTGGCTGGTCTGAACAGCAAGGACCTCTTGTCTCAGGGTTCCACTCTAGGCTCCAGAGCAGGTAATCTTTTGCCAATTTTTGCATACCCTCATTGTGGACATGTCTATCCCAGCCAAGTACCCTTGATGAGCCTCCATGGCTCCTTTTTATGGTGAACACTGTCCTGTAAATTCCGGCTACCTCAGCAACCCAAACTTCTGCCTCGTCAGCTCAGCCGAACTGCAACTCTGCACAGAAAGCCGGCTCCTCAACTGTGGGGCTCAACACCAGGTTTCCTTTCACTCCGGTCACCGTTCTCTGTTGCCTGCTGTTCAATGCCTAGAAATACCTCTCCACATATATCCAGTTTTATGGAAATCTGGTCCTAGTTGCTGTTATGGTCAGACAAAAGCTGCTTTTGCAAAACTACAGATTCTTGAAAACACAGAATATTCTATTCATGACCTTTATTTGACACTCAGCAAGTCATCCTCTAATTTTAGTTTTTCAGGTTAAATATGTCTAGGTCCCTTTTAAATAACTTTCACAGTACAGCATAAATACTAGTTAAGTCATCACATGCTGAAGATGGGGAAAACCACGACAGTCCCCATCTTCATGGAGCTCACATACATCCTGGAACGCGTCTCAGGGTATACAGGACTAAAGGTAATTATAACTAGAAGGTGAACCCCCTGTGTCTATCCCTACATGATCCTTATTAGGAGGAAGAGTAGGGAACAGATATAGTACTGAGAAAACCTGTGTAAAATTTATACAGATCAGAAAAGTGTATAGCAGTAGGCCTGAGCAAAGGTTACTTTTTCTGGACTTCTTTTTTGAAAAAAAACAACCACAAATGAATGCTAGTTCTTGATTTCTTTTTTTCAGGAATAAGTCAGCTGAGTTTTGTTCATTTTTAGAGCTATTTCTTTAGTCCACAGGCTTTAATATAAAAACATAGTTAAAAACTCATTCACTGCTTGTTCTCACCCATAGCTAACCCTCTCTGCAGTGATCTTGTTTTGACTTGTTTTCCATTACTCCTAAATCCTAAGTTTATTCAGTGACAACACCCTAACTGAGAAGCTTAGAAGGGACTTTGCAAGCTCTGAAGCCTATTTACTGTCCAAACACAAAAGTAGGTATGCGATATTTAGGGAGAGACTGTAACATTACTCTAAACCTTCCATGTAATTTCATAGGGAATATCTAATATAGAAGAAAAAAAATAAGTGGCCTTGCCACATCTAGACTATTTCCTAGAACTGGCACTAGTGTAAAGACTATCATTCTTTGCCAGTGCTTGAACTGTACACATCTGCCCAGAGAACAAAGCAAATTTTCATGTGCTTGTTTTCCTTGACAGTATAGCTCAGAGGTTGGTAAATACTTTTCTGTAAAGGGCCATCAGTAATCTCTAGGCTTGATGGGCCACATGGTCTCTGCTGAACTCATCTCTCCTGCTCTATTATGAAAGCAGCCACACACAATATGTAAATGAGTTAGCGTGGCTGGGTTCCACGTGCTTACAAATTTACTGAATTTGAAAAAAACGGGCATCTGGTATTTGGTCCATCAACCATAGTTTGCGGACCCCTGGTATAGATAAAAAAAAAACTAAGCTATCGAATGTTTAACTGCTTTCAATTTTATACATATTTTTCAAAATCTTGAAAAGATATTTTCCTATCTTGTAAACTGCCACTTTTGAGTGATGGCTTTTTTTGATGAGATAAAGCTGTTTGTTATTACCAGATAATTCCTCCACATGACCAAAGTGATACAGAGGACTGTTTGTAAATGCCACCTAATCATCTGCTGTTTTGCATTCTGTAACTTCAAAATGAAACAAATCTTCCTTCTCTTGACAGATGAAAAACTGCATGTGAAAAGTGGTAAAGGGGAACACAGATTCCTGAAGTGGCCCTGGAGAGGGAAAGCACTGGTCACGATCAGGAGGACTTACCCTTAGCGTATTCCAAAGATGCTGCTGAAGTAGTCTCTCTACTGCTTGCCTCTAGTCAGTCAAAACTGTTCCTAACATGGGCTGCATGAAATCAAAGCAAACTTTCCCATTTCCTACCGCACTTGAGAATGAGAAGCGACATGCAAGTGAAGAAACCTTTATGCCAGAAGAGAGATGTCAACCAAGGATGCCTTCTCCAGCTGTTGGAGACAACACAAAGGTGCTCCCAGAGCCCAGTGCTGTGGTCGTTGGATATGCACACCATCTGTCCCAGGAAATCTTACAGGATGCCTTGAAGCAGTGGGCATGCAATAACATCAAATACTGTGACATCCCATACATTGAGAATGAAGGACCTTGATGCTGCAGGGTGACAACACTTTCTTAAAACTGTGGTTATAGCTGGTGCTAGTTTTAAATACATGAAACAAAAGCAAAAATGGTGTGATTAAGTACAAATAACTATCTGGCTATAAAAAAGAAAGCATAACTTCCCTGGTATAGACAAAAGCAAAAATGGTGTGATTAAGTACAAATAACTATCTGGCTATAAAAAAGAAAGCATAACTTCCCTGGTATAGACAAAAGCAAAAATGGTGTGATTAAGTACAAATAACTATATGGCTATAAAAAAGAAAGCATAACTTCCCTGGTATAGGAATACAAGATGAAATTTATTTTACACAATTTTATGTTAATAGAAATTTCTAGCAGCTTGATCTTGATTTTTAATCATTTAAAAAGGACACCACAGTAATCAGCTAGCTGCACGTCACCATCACTTCTTGAAACAGTAGCAACATTACCAAAGAAAATGCTTATTTTATGGCACACCTTTAAAATAACTTACATTAATTTACACAAAAAGGCTAAAGATAAAAAAGGATTTTTCTTGAAATGCTTTGGCAGGGGAACAGCACTCAAGCCATAGTGATAATTAGTGGGTCTTATCTGTCAGAATCATCTGTGTCAAGAATCCCTGCATCTTGATACAAGGGAGCCAACATTAGAAAGCAACTCCGGTAGAAGAGGTCTAACTTAAACTGTGTCCTTAATGAGATACCTATTTTTGTAAACAAAGAACTACTACCTTGAACCTCAGGGCCCTAACTAACCACCACCGTTACTGGATGACTTAGAATCTTAAAAAGATATGCATTCTAGAAGCCATAGTACATAAATGTCTACTGCATTGATTGAAAAAGCCCGGTGATGCACCTATACATGTAAACAAACATGGGTACCTTTTATAAACAGCAATCTGGTAAATCTTAAATAACAGAAGCCTTTTCTGCAAGGTAAAATGCAAAAACATGGCCTCTGCTTGATGTGTATTAAATCAAACTGTCTCACAGAGCACACAGCTGGCATACTGTGTACTCATTCCTCATTGTTGTTGCCTGGTGGGACAGTCACAATTCAAACTACTTTGGCACCAGATAATGCAGAAAGATACACGGTTGCACTACAGAACCAGAAAGATGAACACTCCTTAATGAAACAGAAGTCAACATATCCTTTAAAGAGTATTCATGCATTTTTTAAATGGCAACACAATGCCCATACAGCATTTATACCCAATACACCATAGTTACGGATTTTTTTAAGGATTAAGTACTATTTGAGAACTCAACAGTAACAAAAAATTCAAAGAAGAGACAGGAAGATGTAAGTTGAAGGAAAATTTGGACTCTTTAAAATTATCATTTCATCAAGATTTGCTACATACTGACTTTAAGTGAAAAGGGAATTATTTAACCATTTTAGGTTGGATCCTTTTATTAAAACACAATAAATCCTTATCAGAAGACAGAAAAAGCCTTATGACCTCTTTAGTAAGAGAAACATATATTTGGCCTTGAAAGCAGGCAGAAAAGCTACCTGCAATTAACAATTACACTTTAAAATCACAATCAAATACAAGCAAATTCTCCAAGCTGCATGGGCAAAGAGTCAGCTCTTTCAAGTGAAGGGATGTGTCATCTTTTAGTTGCCTTTGAACACCTGACCATTTATCATAAATGGCACCTAGTGACATTGCAATTAGAATCTTGCAACTTACAAAACAGAAAAACAGCCGAATCTGAAGTTATATTGCTAAAGGCAGAATGTTTCATATAGGTCCTAAACATTTCCATCCCTGAAGAGGAATTCGAGATTTTGAGTATTTAAACTAATGACTCTGAAAAAAACTTAGATGTTTTACATTAATTTCATATTTTACATCATTTGATGTTTAAAAAACAGTATAATTAAGTAATTAAAATACCTTACTGTGGTGAGAAGAGCCACATATAAAGACACATACCACATTAAATTTTCCAGTGCCCAGAGACTAATGGGCTTTGGCTACTTCTAAATATCTTATCAGGTTCCTCCTTTGCTTTGGACCCCCGTTTCCCTGGGAGGACACCAGGGATGCTGCCAGATGCACCTCTAGCTAGAAGTCTAATCTCTATCATCACCCTAACACTATGGCCGTATGTTGTTTTATTTGTCACTGCACAAACAAGTTTTTAATATTTTCAACTGAGTGAAAGGACACAGTAGCAATTTTCCTTCTTCATGGCACTGAACATGCCCAGTGGATGGCATCTGCACTCCCTGGGGAACATGCAGCACAGCAGCGGGTGAGCTTCCACCAGCGCCACGCAGAACCATCAGGCAGCAAATGGGGAAGCAGCAGAGTGTCAGATGAAAGGTGCCAATTTCTCATTTATGAAAACTCACATAACCCACAGATATGATTCCTGATGCTTTTCCGGGTGAAATGCATCTTACAAATCATTCAGTTACATGCCTGTGATCCTAGGATTCTCTACTTTCAGTCGCCTTACCAACTCTTTGCAAATCACCTATAGCTATTCAGACTTAAAAGCACAATTTAAGGGTAAAACAATGATGAGCATCTTCATCCCAAAGGAATATTTGCATCAAATTGCCTTAGTTAAAAGTAGACAAACTGAAGGCAGTAGCATGATACTCATATATCTTACTCAGTTACCACTGATATGGAGGGACTATACTTTGGCAGTGCCTATGTTTAGAAATCAACAGTTAGGGACATTTTATGAATAGTGTTAAGGAACAGTAAGTTAATCACAATGCCCTTGCACTGTATCGGAGACTATATATGTGTTCCTTGGAGCTGTGGGCACTGGCTCAGAAGCACTGCTTGCATCTTAGTTTGCAAAACTCAAGTTTTGCTAGCAAATTCTCTTCCCTGTATAACATAGCTATGAAATAGTCTATTTTTATCCAGATATTGTTTTGAAAAGATTTTTTGTAACTGTACCTTAAAGTTCAGTTGCAATTAATTAGCTCTCAGTTCTTATCTAAAGTAAATGCTTTTCAACCTTGAATACCTTCTAGTTTTTAACATGAAAAACTTAACATTCTTCTCATTCTTAAATGTGAAGTGAATAAAAATCAATGTATACAAATAATTTCTCAGATCATTCATCTCCAATTTTGCTACTATAAAACCATGTAAGTATGTCCGTTATGATGGCATCCTTATTCCAATCTGTTCTCTGAATTTTCTGGATGAACAATGCTTCATCTCAAATTAAGAAGCAAGAAACAGCCATACTTTTTGCAGGGAAGAGAACAGTCTTTCACGTCCAAAATCAGTTCTGCTGTTTTGTGTTCTTACAAACCTGAAGTTGTCTATGTTATTATAAGGGTTTGGGACGCAGTAAAAACTATACCAAGTTACAAAATAAACGATCAGCTGATCTTAATTAAAAATTAATCTCATCTATATAAAGTTTATGAGTCTGGAACATATTATAGTTTCCTATGTATCTTTAAAAAAAATTAGTTTTGTCAATACAAATTACTGAAGGCATATATTTTAAACAAAAGCTGCCTTATTTTCAATTAAGTTTTCTTCTTTACTTGAGCCTTCTCTAAGGACAATTCACATACCACAAGTTTGATATAAACTGCAAAAAGTACAGCATCACTGTTTTAGCTCGCTACCACTGATTGGATTTCAATTCATGGCACCCCACAGGTTTTCCATGGCTGTAAACCTTTAAGTACAAGCAGATGGCTATATCGTTCTCCCATGGTGCCACTGGTGGTTTTACATGGCCAGCCTTTTGGTCACATGTCACATACTTTAACCACTGTGCCAGCAGGGTTCCTGTCTCTATTTTAGAGACTGGAGTTTCCTAATCCCACTTGATTAGAAAAAACTGCAAATAAAAAGAAATAGTGTTTTCCTATAGGATGCGATTCTGATTAATGTAAACCAAAACCACTGCTGTCAAGTTGATTCTAACTCACAGAGACCCTATAGGACAGAGGAGAACTGCCCCATAGAGTTTCCAAGGAGCACCTGGTGGATATGAACTGCTGACCTTGGTTAGCATACACAGCTCTTAACCACTACACCACCAGAGTTTCTGTCTGGTTACTACAGGGAAGGGAAAAGCTAAGAATAATACTAAAGAAATAACTTTATAAAAACTTCTTCTCTTTGTCTAAAATTTAATATAAAAGTAACACGGTATAGTAACATCCTTATCTTTAAACGGACTTCTATGTAAAGAATTCTATGAAATATTAACAAAGTACCCAAAATTTTTCAAGGTTTTTATTTTTTATAAGCTACATGTAAGTTTGTTTAATAAACATGTAAACTACCATTCAATGCCAAGACACAAAAGTTTCCATCTCTGTCAGATATACTAACTCAAGAAAATCCCTAAGGCTTTCAAATTTTCCCATCTTCTAAAATGGGTTGGCAAACTGTTTCTGGAAAACCCCAAACCAAACCCACCGCCCCTGAGTCAATTCTGACTCATAGCGACCCTACAGACCAGACGATTTTAGGCTTTGCAGGTTACACAGTCTCTCTCATTACCAGTCCACTCTGCTGCTGCGATGTGAAAGCAGCCATGGATAACATGTGCACAAATGATTACAGCCAAATAAAATAGCTTATGGACAATGAAATTTGAATTTAAATGACTTTCATGTGGCATGAAGTAAGTCTTTGACTTTTCTTTCAATCATGTGAAACTCTAGAAACCATTCTTAGCCTCCAGGCTGTATAAAAATGGGCAGGGCAGATTTCGCCCATGGGCCACAGTTTGCCATCCCCTGCTCCAAAACAGCAGCATAAAAGGACAGTCACCTCAAAATTTCAGATCTTTGCTTCCCAGAGACTTAAAGTAATGTTCCACGTGTTCATTAGTAACTTCTTTTAGATGAGCTGGTTTCCACTTCGGATTCTGGTCTTTATCTATTAAAACTATTAAGACACACATATTAACACATTTCTTCCTGGTATTGCTAGATTGTAATAACTTAGATGACAGAATTCAATTACTCAAGTGACAGAAACTACTTGTTCTGTTACATAGAAGGTTGCTGTGAGCTAGAGCAACCACCTTGTGTTAGGCATATTTCTCTACAGTATACTTTTTCTATACATTTTAAATGTTTATATGCATTCAATTTTTCTGCTCAATTAAATCCCAACGAACTTGAATTCTTGAATAGCAATATACAGATGAAGACCAGTGTGGGTATTTTCAAATCTAAGCCTGGTATCACTAGCTTGACTAAAATTTATTGAACTAATCCAGTGATGCAAGCATTAAAATTCTTCCCCCCCCTTCAAGAGAAATAGCAAAAGAAATCTCCATGATATAATACAAAACAGCTAAAACTAGACTTGGTGTGGTTTGTGGGGAAGAAAATTAATTGCTCCAGGTGGAGGGAAGGAGGCTGGATGACTAGTTACATGTGACTGCTGCAGTTCTGCTGAATCTTCTGGTACAGACAACGGCCTCAAATTCAAAAGCTGGCCTCCTCTCAGGTTACCCTGACACCCTCCACTTCTCCCATTTCACTGCAGTCATCACTCACTGTGGCCGCAGTAGCCTCAGGGGACTAGGAGGCAATCTGTGACCTCCTCTGAACACAAGACAAAGTAGCAATTTCCTTGTGGTAGTGGAGGAAACCAGGAGAAGGTATCAAGGATCACTCACATCTTACAACTGCATGTGAATCTATAATTACCTCAAAGTAAAATAAAAAAATGATTCTCACTTTTTTAAGAAGGAAAGGGCACTAGATGGCCTGGTTTGGTAGAGGATTTCAATCATGCTTAAAATGTGCACAATTCTTACGAAGAATGGAAATACTTAAAACAGAAACTCTACAGTGAGCCCTGAAAAAATTAATTTAGCACAAAAGGCTCAATAGCTACAGCAGCAGTCTGGAAATCAAAGAAGAAAGAAGGCTGTCCTGGGAGGTTGTATCTTCCCTGGGCATTTTCAAGAGTTGGCTGCCTAACAAGGGGCTCCCAGTATCAGATCAGTGGTGATATCCAACACTGATGTTCTAGTCCCTGCCAATCTGCAAATTTTTCCTTCCCTGTGCAGGGAAAACAAAGAACAATCCTAGGACATTCTTTACACAACAGTCTCTTCCCCTTTAAACCTTCTGGCCAAACCTACCTACTACCTCCTTGAAATTCTGCTGAAGGGCAAAAGAAAATATTAATCAAATCTGTTACTTTATTTATAACTGTTTTTTTTGTTTGTTTGTTTTGTTTTTTTGCCTAGATGTAACTTGAGTTTCTGCCACATAGGCAGCTCAGGCTTTGCAGAAGGTCTCGGGAGCTCCCCACTGAAATTCTACTTGGTAGCTCTCTGGCTCTGACCTAATGCATCTTTATCCTAAAATCAGGAAGGCATTAATTCTACATGTTAGAGTAAGAATTCTCAACATCTCCCTAATTTGCTAATGTATTTTATCTAATTTGTTAACATTTTTTTTAATTTGCAAATTTAATAGCAAGTATTTGATTATATAAGAACACTGAAGTTTTACCCAGAATAGATAAAACTTTCTGAATAACATGGCTATGCTGAAAGATGAGGCAACACATTTTTCTTCATTAAAAAGTTGCTTGATAAAGCACCTGCTTTATGGGAAAACCCTGGTGACGTAGTGCTTAAGTGCTACATCTGCCAACCAAAAGGTCAGCAGTTCAAATCCGCCAGGTGCTCCCCTGGAAACCATCAGGCAGTTCTACTCTGCCCCATAGGGTCACTGTGAGTGGGAATCGAGTCGATGGCACTGGGCTTGGTTTGTTTGGTTTATGGATGAGGACTCTGCTGCTGTCATACTGACTTCAACTCTCCTTAAAATAACTGACAGGATTTACTGAAAGCAATTCTTTTTCTTTTTTCAGTTTAAGAATGGCTGTTACAATGTATACTGAACTGTTAAGTACTTTAGGAATCTACCCAACTCAGGTCCTCTTAAAATTAGAGGTCTAGGCTCTGATCCACACACAGCAAGAATTTGCAGGGAATTAGCAGAGAAATGCTTATTTTACTCGTCGGTTTCAATACAATATAGAGCCATCTCTTCTGATTCAACTCCATGTGTCCTTTTAAAAGATCTGAAGTCAGTGTTTACTTCTGATGACTTGGTATCATGCAAGAAATTAAGAGAATTCCAAAATAATGGAAACCCTGGCGGCACAGTGGGTCAAGTGCTACATCTGCTAACCAAAAGGTTGGCAGTTCAAAATCCACCAAGTGCTCCTTGGAAACTCTATGGAACAGATCTAGTCTGACCTCTAGAGTCATTGTGAATCAGATCCAACTCAACAGCAGTGCATTTTTTTGGGGGGGGGGGGAGTGTTCATCAAAGCTTAGGGTAGAGAAAACATAACCCTTTTATTCAGGTAAAACATATATCCATAGTCTACACTACATTACAGCAATTAATAAAAACATAAGAAAACTAGATCCACAATATATATGCAGAAGGGAACAACTCATTTTATACTGTAGAAGTAACAAGTATTGTTTATAAGGATAAAGGATTATACATAAAAAGGAATTGGTGCATTTTTACTTAAAAAAAAAGTCAACCAATTGCTGTTTCTAAATATGCTGACATGGGAGATGGTGAGCAAAAATACAGTGTATTAATAAGAACATTAGCAGATGGCAGTAATTATGCCATATGGTTTCCATAGAGCAGTGCTTAACTGCTCTGGTAGAGGAAAGTGGATGGTAGGGCCACTGCCAGGGTTCTTTCTGACAGTACAAACTAGAGAAGAAAAGCTGAGGGACTTGAGGGCTTTCTGCAAGGGAATGAGTGCTCAAAGGCTTCAGCAGCAAACTGAGCTCACAGGCTCACGCTGCCCTTACCAGAGGCAGTCCTGTGACTAAGGGCAGGATTACCTGCTACACGTAAATGAGGGAGCAGTGGCTAGATTACAGGAATTTTTTACAACAATTTTAGCTTTAAACACTGACCTCCCCTTTTATCCTAACTGGTAATATGAAAACAAAACAAAAACTCGGCAATCTTCAGATTCAGAGCATATAATCACAAATCCTATTTTTATAATATCTACGAAGGAAACTCAACTACTTGTCACTTACCTGCTCTAACGCCTTCGTGAAAATCATGACCTCCCTGAAAGAAAATCGAGATTTAATGGGGCATTTTCCGAGCATCCTTATTCCCGGTGATCTTCACTCCACTCACCTCAGCCCATGGCTACAACCTCAACCATGACTTTCAGAAGACCCACTGTCTGATCACCGCTTCCTACTTGTATTTGCTTAATTATTTCCTCTGCTGCAAATCATGGTCTAACTGGAGCCCACTGACCCTACGACTTTCTCACCACCCGTAGGGCCCTCGTCCTTGGCCCAGCCCCCGCCCCGTGTATTAACACAGTCCGTCCCCCTGAACTGCTGTAGCTCCCTCAAACTGTCTTCTCTCCTTCACACTGGCTCGGCAGAACCCCATCAGCAGCTGAACCTCCTCTGCCTGCACTGGAGGAGCTAACCCTCACTCTTCACACAGCTGATGTGACTTTAATTTAAAATCCATGATCCCAAACTTCGTACAGGTATGGAAAATTACCCAACAATCCACGTTTTTTCTCCTACTCCGCACAATTTAAATTGTCTTTTGCCTCAGCAGCCTCTACCTTCGGCACATTCTGTTGTTGCTCGGTGCCGTGAAGCCAGTGCCGACTCCCAGTGACCCTACGTACAATGGAACAGAACACTGCCTGGTCCTGCACAGCCACACAGCTTGAGTCCACCGTCACGGCCACTGGGTCAAATCTAGCATGCTCTACCCCCAGATTCTCAGCTAAGGCCCTACTTCACCAAAATAATAAATAATAATAACAATGAAAGACTTAAAAAAAGAGTAAGCCCTCAGACACAGACATCCTCATCTTCCTGTCAGTGAAGTCCCTCTCTGTTTTATCTGCACCTGTCCTTCCCTTTCATGACAGCAGAAGAAACCACCTCCCTTTATAACCCCGGTCTTCCCTACATCTAGTTCACATCTCCTCCTGCCTTCTCAAGGACTTTGCTTGGGAAGGTACCCACCTTTCTCTTCCTCACATCATCAATGCAGGCAACATAACCTAGCAGCTAAGTGCACACAAACCGTCTGGATTTGTATCTTGGTTCTACTATGTGTAACTGTGCTACCTGGAACTAGCAGGTTTTTTAAACCGTATTTTTCTCATATATGAAATAGTAGTATCTATATATATATATAGATATACCCTAAGATTATTTTAATCCACATCCCAGCACAATGCCTGACAGTTAGTAAATTATTCACTAAATGTTAACTATCGTTAAGATCATCAACATAATCTTTCTTCTCTATTGGCTTATTCCTAATAACTTGGAAACATGTTCTAACATCTCCCATCTTACAAAATAAAAAGAAACGTCACTTGATTCCAGTCCCAGCTTCTACCTATTTATGTTTCAAGAAGAGCTGTGTATCCATGCTGTCTCGGTATCTTCACGTCCCATCAACCACTCATTTCCTCTCCATCTTACCAGACTACACCTTCCAACCCCACCTCTGAAACCACTTGCCGAAATCCCCAGTTTTGATGTTGCCAAGTAGCCCCATCTACTAGACCTTTGGACAGTCGTCAGTGCTGTTCATTGATCTCGTCTCCTTGAAACACTCCACTCGTGCTTTTGTGACACCATCCTCTCCTGGTTCTCTTATCTCTCTGGCCCTTTTCCCATTGCTATTTTCCTTCTAGCCAACCTTGAAATCAAGTTAAAACTCCTCAGGGCCTCAAATCTCAAATGTCTTTTCTTTTCCTTCTACATGATCATTTCCATTCTGTGCTCTATATGTCAACTGTCTGGTGATCAATTCTTTTAAAAAAAGAGATGTCACTCTGCTCATAACTAGCCAATGACTCCCCAGTTTACTCAGTCAAAAGCCAAATCCTCACACAGACCTTCATGGTCCCATGTCCTCTGCACATCTCCTTCTACCCTGTTCCCTCTAGTTCATCTCTCACGTACCCTTTCCTCTACTCCATCCACATGGCCTCCTGGCCTCCCAGAGCAAGAAAGCACACTCTCAGCTCTGAGCTTTCAACTTGTGGTTCCCCCCTCCTGGGTGTTCTTACTCACTTCTTCCAGGTCTGCCAGTCAAAGAACATCTCAGTAAGGTCTTCTGACTCTTAACAGTTTCAACCTTCTCTCCTCTTGTATTCCATACCCTCCTTCTCTGCTTTGTTTTCTCCTTAGGACTTTTAACGTATAAACTATATATTTTATGTATTTATCTTGCTTATGGTATGTTTCCCTCACTGTAAAGTTAAGATTCATGAGGATAGGGATTTTTGTTTTTTCTTGTGTATTGTTGGCCCTCCCTCAGTGCCCAGTACATGGTAGACATCCTATTTTTTGAGTAAATACATTCCCAAAGCTTTAAAAAGCAACTGGTGCTAATGCATCTCAGACTTAAACCCTGAACCCAAACGTCTAAGCTCCAATTCCTAAATACATTATTTTCCTCACATTCATTGTCAAGTTCTATTAGTTCTATCTCTTACATCTGTCTCAAATCTATTCTCTCCAAGACTAAATGGTCTGACTGATACTTGAGGAACCCTGGAAGACATTGCCCCAGGTTATCTGTTAACCCAAAACTTAAACTACTCCTCAAGCCAATTGTTTGGACAGAGATTACACTGGACTATAAGACATAAAATGATATACATGAAGCCTGTGCTTTCTTAGCTTAAGTAAGTAGATATGGAAACTAAATAGGCAGCTTCTGTCCAGAGGTGAGATAAGAAGGCAAAAAGGACAGGAGACGGCTGCATGGACCTCAGAGAGGAGGAGTGTGCTGCCATATTATACGGTGAACAACCAGTCACATAACAATGTGTGCATACATTTCTGTATGAGAAACTAACGTGAATGGTAAACTTTCACATAAAGCGCACGCACGCGCGCACACACACACACACACACAGAGACAGAGAACCTCCTCTCTCCATCTCTATGCTAGTCTAAGGCTGTAGTATTTCCTACCTGGACAACTGCAATAAACCCTCATGTGGTCTTTGTATCTGCTCTGAGCCCCTTCATCTCTATCTCCACTCAGCAGCAATCATTCCTTCTTAAAGCAAAGCAGATCGAATTAAAATCACATCATTCCCTGCTTAAAACCCTGAAAGGCTTATAAACATATTCATTTCTCATTCTTCAAATTACAGATGAGGACACTGGGGACAGCGTCCCTGGCCTACTTAATTCAAGCAGGATGGTATCCCTGACCTAGTTATTTGGAGCAGGTTTCCCTTTGCCTCCTGCCTCCCCCCTCCCATCCCTGTGTCATGCTCTTCTATTACCACATCCTTCTACTTCCATAACAGCATTTACCACAGTCTGCAATTATTTACTCCTCCTCTGTAGTCTCAGCAGGCTATCCACTCCATGAGAACAAGGACTGTGTCTTCTTATTCAACACAGCTAATACTCCCCTCAGTGCCCGGCACACAGCTAATATATTTGCTGACAGACTGAAGGAAGGAATCAATCTAGGGAGTCCACGAATGTGCAGTGAAAAATACACAAACGTGTGAAGTATAGAGGATAATGGTCAAGAGTGCAGGGCCTGGACTGGGACTGCCTCATTTCACATGCCGCTTCTCAGCTGCCTTCTAGCTGCACGACTGTAAGCATGTTATTTCTCTATGTCAGTGTGCTCTACTGTAAAACGGAGATAACAGCGCCAGTCCTCCTAGAATAAGATTTAGTAGGGAACGCATGCAAAGCACCTAACATAGTTCTGACTCAGAAAAACATCCAATAAACCTTTGCTGCTATTTATATCTTATGAGGAGTAAATTTAGATACGGCCAACAGAGCTTTATTTCTGGTCAAGTGAACTACTTTGAATATCTTAATAACAAAGACATTAAAACCTATTAGACATGTACTATATTCTGGTTATTAAATGAAATATTCTCTTTAGGTCACATATTTATCAATCTACATAAAAGCGTATTTATTCATTTCATAAAACGGTGTTTCTTAAGGATCCTCTGAACTTGAACACAAAATGATGATTCTGCCTTTAAAGAGTTTGTTTTCTGGAAGAAGAAATCACTGTGAAATGTCTCATGAAAGCAATAAAACTGCATGTGACTTACTATCTACTTTAAATGTATTTACAGTGGTACTTTCAATCCTATTAATTAAAACATTTAATGAATGATTTCCATTTATGCATTTACTGTATGTCAAGAACTATACTGAGGATTTGGCTTCACTGAATCCTTACAACTTACAGTGTTCCTCATTTTACTGATGAGGGAATTCAGATTCCAAGTTTCCACAGCTTGACCACAAAGACTGTGCTTGCAACAAGGTTAAAGTCTGTGCTGAATTCCAGATGAGGTCTGAGGCCTTCTGACGTTTACATGCAAATGTAACTGCTTGTTTCATAAAGGCTTAGTACCCATTTGGGGAGCATTACTGCCATACACCTGAAGCTAGCAGGCCTGTTATGTTTTCTCAGAGTAGTATTATCTGTAGTTTTTATTTCCTTCTTCATATTCCTCTGTATTTTACACATTATAAAGTGACCACACATTACCTTTATAACTACAAAATGAAAATATTTTCTGTAAGTCTTACCATACAAGCTTGACTTAGCCGATATTCCATAGTTAATACTTCCTGTAACGTCTTTGAAGATCCCTCTATGAGTTGCCTTAGCGTGATCTTTAGAGATGTTGGAGACATTTTATTAAGTATCTGTTGGGAAAAAGACAATTTAGCCCAACAATTACATTTTTGCATATAATAAACTAGCTGATTTTTCTACATAAATCACATTAAAACAAGCTCCTTTACAGTATCTTCTTATGCCACAGTCTCATAAAAGACCTTGGTCTGTCTGGCCAAAGCACGAAAAGAGTTTTCCAGTATGTTACAAAAACATATTCTACAAGTAGAATAAATTCTATATCTATAATGGAAAGAGTAATAAAATCTACATTTGTAGTGGTTTGGCATAAATTATGATCCCAACCAGGTATGCAAACAGCAATCACATGTTACTAAAATTAATGCACATTTTGCAAACCGGAGACACACTGCAGAGGACATTTCACTCTACAGCACGGAGGCGGAGGGAAGTGGCAGCTCTCCCCTTCCCACACTATGACTCTGGAGAGGGGACTTATCTGAACTAGTTATCTTCATCTATAAATAAATCAGTGGACCTTGAAGTAAGGGGAAAATTGATTCAAGTTGCTGTGACACATTCGTAAGCATTTTTTAAATCTAACTTTGTTGTTAAGAATATATGCAGCAGAACATATACCAACTGAACTGTTTCTCATATATAATTCGACACCACTGATTACATTCTTAGAATTGTGTAATTATTCTTACCCTCCTTTTCTGGGATGTTCCTCCCTGTAGTATTTAAAAACCTAAAAAAATAAGAATTTCAGACCTGACTCGGCGGCTACAGCACTAGGCTATGTCCTTCTGAATTTAAACGGTGCTGCAGGGAAGCCTGGTGCAGGCTGTATACACGTAAAGGCTGCCCTTTTCTTTGTAGTTCCAGTAGACTGTTTTCAGGCTTTATTGCCGAACGACTGTCTCAACAGTTTAGATTCAACTTTTTGAGTTCAAAGAATCCCTTGGATCAAGATCCCACAGAAAACCTACAGCACTAAAAGAAAAATTAACAGTAAAATGTCAAAAGCTTTCCCCTGGAGACTGGGAATATGATAAGGCTGGCTATTCTAAATGTTTTATTGGAGGTATAGCCACTAGAGGAAGTTGGCAGGGGCAGGTGAGGAGGAAGCAATTAACAGGGTATGAAAGGAAAGAAGGGAGGGAAATGAGGAAGAGGGACAATACTATGTATACAGAAAATTCAAAGTAATTTCTAAACTATTAGAATAAGTGAGTTTATGAAAGCCTTTGTATACAAGGTCCATATACAAAATTTAACCTCAAATTATTATTTCTATATAACAAAGAAAATGAAATTTTAAAATGATCTCACAACTGCATCAAAAAATGTATCTAGGACTCTGCTGCAAAATGTACAAATTCTCTACAAAGGAAATTATAAAACATCATTGAGAGAAATTAAAGATGACTTGAGCACATGGAAAACTATAGTACATTGATGGAATGGGAGACTTAACATCTGTTTTCCTTCTGGATGGAAAACCTGATGGTACAGAGGTTTATAGCTACAGCTGCTAATCGAACGGTCGGCAGTTCGGATGCACTAGGCACTCCTTGTAGACTCTATGAGCAGCTCTACTCTATCCGATAGGGTAGCTATGAGTCGGAATCGACAGCAACGGGTTTGGGTTTTTCTTTTGGAAGTCTGGAATTTGGGTTCATACCAGGTGCCTATGAGTAGGTCTTTTCCGCTCACCTCCCATCCCCCACCAAAACCTTAGGCACTGAGTCTCCACAAGGCTTCCTTGAAATCACACTTCCTTTACCACATGTTGTCTCAGCTCTGCTGGAAAAATTAAGCATATCATGTGTAACTTCTGGCACCATAGTGGTATAATGCTATGGCTGCTAACCAGAGGCTGGCAGTTCAAATCCACAAGGTGCTCCTTGGAAACTCTATGGGGCAGTTCTACTCTGTCCATAGGGTCTCTACAAGTTGGAAACAACTTGTCGGTAGTGAGTTCAGTTTTTTTGTTTGTGACTTCCCTGGAAGAGGACTCATGGAAGCCTGGGCCTAGTTTCCTCCCAACTTTGCCCCACACGCTGTTCTTTGCTGATTTTGCTTTGTATCTTCCCACAGTAATAAACCATAGCCATGCGTAAAGCTCTCACTGAATCTCTGAGACTTCCTAGTGCATCACCAAGCTTGGGGGTGGTCTTAGAGGTCTTGGCACAGAAAGCAATGATACACTGTTTTTTAGCTTCCAATGTTGTTACTGAGAAATCTGAAGCCTTAGTGTGTCTCATGAACTGAACTGTGTTCTCCCAAAAATGTACAGAAATTTGGCTAGGCCACACCTCTAGTATTGTGTGACCTTCCTTGCTGTAAATCCTGCCTCTGCGAGATTAATGAAGGAGGATGGATGGCAGTTATGTTGGTGGGGCAGATTGTTCTGTGGCTTGAGGCAGACTCTTGAGACATAAAGAAGCTAGCAGAGAGACGCCGGGACCAGATACCACCAAGAAGCTGTGCCAGGAGGTGAGTGTATCTTTTGGAAAGGGTCCTTCACCTGAGAAGCTCCCAGCCTAGGGGAAGACTGATGACAAGGGCCTTCCTCCAGACCAGTAGTGAAAGCCTTCTCTTGCAGGTGACACCCTGAGTTTGGACTTTTAGCCTACTGGACTGTGACAAAATGAAATTTTTCTTTTTAAAGACATCCACTTGTGGTACTTCTGTTAGAGCAACACCAGCTCACTAAGACATGTTTTATTTTCTGAAATATTGTTGGGGTGCCCAAAGTTTTCTTAAACAAGACATAGAAGAACTAATCATAAAGGAAACAAACAGAAAGATGACTGCATGAAAATTATTTTCTATTCATCAAATGACATCACTGAGAAAACTTGTGGAATAGAATGGAAGAAGATCTATGTAATATGAAGGAACTATCTCTGAAATTCAGGAAGGTCATTGAGAGGACTCTGTCCTTCAGGGAGATCATCTTATCCAATGATCAGACCTGCCATCAGCTGAAAACAGCCTGGTAGGCCCCATCTGGTATAACAATAAATTACTGTAAGCCTGTCTTCCCCACTCTCCTAATTGAAAGCTCTTCCCTTATCAAAATCTTGACCATAAACAGGCCTTAGCCTTTCCCCTTCTAATCAGCACTTCTTCCTTATTCAGACCATAAGTCCCCTAACCAGAATTTCTTGCTACTCCTCTTTCTTCCCTTATCAAACCATAAGCCCTCCTCACCCCATATTACCTCATTGAAATTTTAAAACCATAAAAAACCTGTCCTACTAGGGAGGGGCTGGGCTGAACCATTCAGCTCAGACCCCACTCTCTTTCTCTTCCAATAAACTTAAATGGACCCTTGGACTGTTGTCTGTGCCTCTGTTTTGGACTACCCTTTCCCTAACATTTGGTGCTGAACCCTGGGATACAGGTATATGAGACCACCAACTCAAGTGTCCCCCATTCCTTTGGACCCTTGTCACAGCACTCAGAATGACCAAAAACACATTGATAAAATTCTAAACTGGTAAGTTGGAGGGGAGATGTCCTTTGCCAGGAAGCCTTGCAATCTCTCTCTCATTTCTGTTTTGCACAAACCCCAAAGCTAGGTCAAGACTTTCCTCTGGGCACTGGAACTGGTTCACTGCACTCCCCCCATCTTCACCCTCTGGGGATGCCTGGACAGTTGGGATCAGAACCCAGTCCCCAGTTAGAAGCAGGGATGCCTACCTCTCCCTAGGAGGACTACTCTTCCCCATCTCTCTTCTACATTATGGGAACTAGACAATCTAAGCCCCCTCAGGACACCTCATGGGGGTGTCTCCTAAAAAATTTAGACACTGTCATGGGTTGAATTGTGTCCCCCAAAAAATATGTGTAGCCATGTGGCTGGGACATGATTCCCAGTATCTTGTGACTATCCTCCATTCTGTGGCTTCCCTAAACTGTATGCTAAAAGATTAGGGTGGGGCTGTAAATTCCTTCTTAGGACTCCTTCCCTGCCCTGCTGTAAAGGGAATTTCCCTGGAGTATGGCTTGCCACCCCCCCTTAACCTTTTCATCCTGTGAGAGATAAAAGGACAGAGAAGCAGGCTGAGAATTGGGAACCTCCTTACCATCAAGAAAGCATCACCGGGAGAAGAGCGCATCCTTCAGACCTGAGGTTCCTGTGCCAAGACACTCCCTGGACAAAGACTGATGCAATACTGGACCTTCCTCCAGAGCCGACAAGGGGAAAGCCTTCCCCTGAAGCGGACACCGTGAATATGGACTGGTAGCCTATTGGACTGTTTAAGAATAAACCTTCCTTTGTTAAAGACATCCGCTATGTGGTATTTCTGTTAGAGCAGCCCTAGCTGACTAAAACAGACACCTAGGAATATTCTCTGTGATTTAGTCAACTTCATAACCCACAACGGTAAGTGGTCTGAGGTCCCTTATATCTAAGCCTTCTTTTTCCTCTGTAATCACCTCATCTCTGTGCTAAACCTGTGCCACTTTCCTCCTCTTTAATGAAAAACCTCAGCCTTCTAAGCCACCACTTCCTGAACCTGATTTGATCCTTCTGACAAGGCTTTCCACTTCCTCATACTTCTCCTCTGCCTTCAGCTCCAGCAGACTCTCCTTCCACTTCTGCAATTTTGCTTTCTCCTTCTATGCCAACTCTTCCTTCCACTTCTCACATTCCATGACCTACCACCCACTTGGGAGTCTCCTCTGACTCTCCACCCATCCCCTTTTACCTCCACACAGTAGGTCTGAGGACAGTTCTTTCTGGAGAAGTTATCCTTACTGTTCCTCCACATTTGCTGGCTATCTGGGAATAAAACACCTTAAACCCCATGCTGTCTTTGAATTTTCAGCTACAGTGACAGGCAGAATGAACTTACTTAAATTGGGCAGCATATTTCTGGCCATCATGGCAGGACTTCTGGGATCCCTCTGATAAGTCTTTCCCAGTGAAGAGCTGACTTTTCTCTCCTCCACGTTCTGGCTACATCTCTAAAAGCCCTCAGTGAAGAGGCAACTGTGACAACTGAAGAGATCCAAACAGGGCACTCCCTGGTGAATTCTGAAGGTCCAGCTGCTCTTACTGCTCCATTAACTCTGGCCTGGATGGGTGAGGGTGCCTATCTGTTTCATTCAAAGGCTGAGGATAAGGTCCATAAAACTTGTGGGCATGGGTTAGACATTTAAGAGCCTAAGGGTGTCCGCCATGGGAAGGCTCCCGTGACAGGATAAGGGGGTGCATAGAGTGGATAAGCAAACTGTCTGTCCCCTGCAAGACAAACTCCACACAACGTAAGGCACACACTGGTCCAAGTATAAAACCTCCCATTACCCTGAACCTCCGCCATCCCGTTAGGTTAGAAAGCGGATTCTCTGGCCTCCTCTCCCACCCTCCTCTTCTCTTCAGCTCGATCTTGGACAGAGGGAATTTGGAGGAGTCCCCCTTGTCTGCCTGGAATCTAGAAAGTTTTGAATGCTTTATTCTGGTTGTGCAGGGAACTCAGGTTCTCATCAGGGTTCAAGTTTCTATCAGTCTCCATATCATCTGTCTGGTAAGAAGGGAACATCTGTCCTAACTAAGAAAGCTTTCTCTGTATCTGTATACTCTGTAATACGGAAAATAAGGCCTCTGTTCCTAATAAAAGCCTGATGGGGTGCATTCTGTCTCTCTGGTCTCAGTATGTGTACCCACCTGTGATCCAATGAAGTTTTAGCACAATATGGCCTGGCCAAGGTACTAGACTCCAGAAAAAGTTAACAATTGAAAGGGTCCATAAAATTATCTTTCCATCCTGCAATTAGAGCTGTCCTGTCAAATCAGGAAAGTGCTCACTGAGCTCACTTATAATTAAAGAAACAGTCTGCATGTATATCTGGTGAAACTGGATGTGTGTGTGATGATGTGTGAGGCCTCCCACATGTATTTGATAAATGTATTTGTGGTGTGGTTTCACACTGCCTTTGTGGGGTTTTGGAAATGTCTTTGTCATTGTTGTACTGACAGAAGCTGTTTACAGGGACTCCAGATTTATAATTTTCAGTGTAAGTGTCTGACTCCTGTAGACTAAGTGCTTAAGATTTGACTTCAGGCTATACATTTTGGCCAATTCAACCTCAGATTTTTTTTTTCACCCCAGTGTTGTCTTATAAAATGTCTCTTTTCATAAAACAGTCTGTGCTCATTACAGGGTCTTATGTCTTGTTTTTGCCAATGTATGTAATTATAAGATGTTTCCTATTCTTATTTTTTATTCTTTTGAAACTTGTTTAAAACAGGTCAGAGTCTTACTTGAGCTAAATTAAGGTTGATAAAGAGGCCAAATTTCAAGTAGATCCAGACATACTGTCACTGGGCTGAAGATCCTCTTTACAACCCTTAAAGGGATAACTAACTTTGTCTTAAGGAGAACATAACAACTTCAAAATAGTAGAAAGAAAATTAGTGATCATTTGCCCTTCAGAAAGAAGACAGAAATTCACCTCAGGTCATAGTCCCGGAAGCTTTTGAAGTCTTTATAATTAGGTGGAGACCTTTTTAATACCCCCTTCCCCCCCCCCAAAAAAACAGATAAGGATTGCGCTTTACTTTGATTATCATAAACTGTGTACATCCTAAAAAGATTTCTCACTATTGCAGGACAACAACTCTGAGACCTATCTGAAAGTTTAGGGATATGCTGATATCTACAATGGGACACTGTGATTTCCAAGTCAGTTGAACAGAAATTTCTGTAATTTCTGAAAACCAGGTGACAAAACCTTAGAAGTTAATCAAAGACCTGGAATGTTTAAGCAAGCTTTATTTCAGCCCTGTACTTTAGGGTAACTAACTTAATGGATACCTGATATAATATAAATTTATATACTATTTGCTTTTCAAACAAGAAAAAACATATTTATATTATATAAGTCTTAATGGGGAAACCCTGGTGGTGTAGTGAATTAAGTGCTACCACTGCTAACCACAAGGTTGGCAGTTCAAATCCACCAGGTGCTCCTTGAATACTCTAGAGGGTAGTTCTACTCTGGCCTCTAGGGTTGCCATGTGTCTGATCTGGCCTGATGGCACTTGGCTTTGGCAAGTCTTAGTGAGATTTTTGCTGTTTAAAGCATTGTACTCTATTGAAGTTTACTGAAAAACATTTATTTGACATGGTCAAAGTTTTGCCTAACAAAAAGTTTAATGGTTTAACTTATGAGATTTTAAGAGCATTCATGTTAAAAAGAATTGGCTTTTTCACCGCTAAACAGCAATTTTCTCTGATTTCTAAGTGAACAGTTAATTTATTCCTCATTTAATCTCCCTTAAAGGCAAAGATACGATCTTTCATTAGGACAAAAATCTTGAATCAAAATCCAAGCCATGAGGTTTAGAGATGGAGAAAAAGCAAAAGCCAAGGAGAGCCTTTTCTGAGAGACAAATGCTAAAAGGTTTTGACACAAACTGGAATGGAAAAAGGTGCTTGATCCTCACTGGATTAAAATTTATATTGGTTATTTCCTCTTACATATTATTTTTATATATTTATATAATAATAATATATGTTATTTTTAAAAATACATATTAAGTCATCTATTGACGACATCTATTTTCACCAGAAAAACCCTGGTGACACAGCAGTTGGGTGATACTACTGCTAATCACCTGGTCGGCAGTTCAAGCCTGCCAGACATGCCTTAAAGATGCTATAGGACAGTTTTATACTGTTTATAGGGTTGCTATAAATCAAAATCAATACCACAATGGGTTTGATTTGGTTTCAAATTGCCAACTTGGCTGTATTATTTAATCTGACATCATCAAAGCCAAACTTTGACTGGAAAATTCAAATTATTTGCTCATAAGTTTATTTTTATACTATATAAACATTTAGAGACTTAATAATCTTGTTATATCCTGATTATGTGGTACTATACTTCAAGATTGTTAAGTAGTGTCTAAAGTTCCTTAAAGACACAGGTAGAGACTGTCTAACGTTTTCTAGTAGATTACTGAGTTTTTGTCACCTACAGTGTCTAATATGCTATAGGTTTTATGTAACAATATTGCTGATATTTTGAGGTCCTACTTTCTATATAAATAAGCTAAATTGACTTATGGGTTTATTAACACAGAATCTGAGATTTTATAAAATGTAATTGCTGCTGAGACATGTGAAAAATGACTTCTGATGCTACGTGTGTATAAACGCCTCATGCCTTGTTCAGGGACTATAGGGTCATAATTTCACTGGTTCTTTCAGATAGTTGGCCTGATATTGTTAGTGTTTCTATTCTACTTCATAGCTCACTGTATGATACTTGAGATCTTAAAAATCTGATGGTATTCAGTTAATATGCTTTTAAACTGTGAGCTTTAAGAAAGCTGGTTCCTAAAGCAACTTAAGTCAGATGGTGATCTAGATAGACTAGGTGGACTGTTTTACCGGGTGTTCTGTTTCATAAACATAAGGGATCATTTTCCCTTATGTACAGACTTTGTATGACCCTCCATCAGAAACTCAGACCCCACTCTCCCAACTGGTAGAGGAGGCCTTTAAGCTGTGCAGTAACAAGAGAACTGGTGGCAGGAAAAAAATAATAAAAGAAGGCTCAACTGGCTATAGTCTTCAGTACCCACCTCAGGGTAAGCCAGTTGGCCACCAACATCAAGACTTAGATCACCTCACTGGCTGAGTACTGACCCCAATCAATAAAGGTACTATCAAAATATGGTGCCAAGAAAGTGGAATGTCCTGAGCACCTCAAAACAGGACACCTAGCTGACATCTCAAAGGTGCAGATGGACAGGCCCTCCTATAATGACTCTCAGAAGAAGGGTCTGAAGAAACAGACTATGGACAGAGCCCTGAGACCCACCTGGCACTCAGCCACACCATCAACATCAAACCAAGGGTTAACACTTGAATGGAAGGTAAGGAGATTAAATCTGTGTCTGACATGAAAAGCCACCTTTTATACTTTAAATGGGTCCTCTGTCCAAGCAAGACTATGTCATTGCTGGCTTGGACTAAAAATCCAAGGTAAAAAGTTTGCTTTTGTGTCTGATGGGTTCGCAATTAGTAAGACATGCTTTCTCTATATCCCTTAATGCCTTGTTATATTGCTATGACAAATATATTTAAAAACTCAACTAAATACAAGCAATGAGGGCTAAGAATTACTTATACTGTTGGTTAATATGTTATAAACTAAAGGACCAGAAGGGCACATACCAAAAGAAATTCTTTAAAAAGTTTGAAAGTTGAGGCAGGCAAAATAGTCTGAGAGGAAACACACAATAGAAGCCTTATGAGAAATGCAGTATCTCTTTGGAGTCAACAGTAAGGAGTAAGACAGGGAGGCTGAGGGCCTCTGCTGTGTGACTAAAACTAGGGACAAACAATATTAACCGTTCTGGGACACTAAGTTTAGTCCCCCAACAGTTGTGTAAACTTCCTCAAAGTTATGTTTCAGATGCAACCAACTCTGGGGATATGTGCAAAAACTCCCACATCCACCACTATGTGTCCTTCCAACAGGGACACCAGAGAGCTACTATCAGTACTGGGGAACTGAACCAAGGGACAAGCAGCTATTATCCAAAAGGGAAACACTTCAGATCCCCATCTCTACTTTGTCCCCAGCTTATACCCTGGACATAGATGGGCTATAAAAAGCCAACTGGCTAATGTCACTACTATTGCCACTGGTAGTTCCCTTATTAATCTTCTTGGTTACCCTTACCTTAGGCCTATAACTCTTAACTTAATTCACTTTATCTCTTCCAGACTACAAATTCAAGTTAAACTCATTGGTCCTACAAGAATACCTTATACTCCCCAACAAATGAATCAAATTCTGCTCTTCCAAGAGATTCGACAAGGTCTATACCAAAGCCTCCCTAAAAACCACCAACAGATCTCTCTCTTTATAGAATGCCAGGAGGCCAGAGGACTTCCCAAATCTGTATATACTCTAGAACAAGTCAATGACCCTTGTCAGCAGGAAGTAGTTAAAAGAGAAAGATGACCCTCTGTTCTTAAATCAAAAGTGAAGAGTTAAAGGAACTGTCCCTGAAATTCAGGGAGGTTGTCGAGAGTACTCTGTCCTTTGGGGAGGTCATCTTATCCAATGATCAGACCTGCCATCAGCTGGAAACAGCCTGGTAGGCCCCAGCTGATATAACCATAAATAACTGTAAGCCTGTCTTCCCCACCCTCCTAATTGAAGGCTCTTCTCTTATCAAAATCTTGACCATAAACAGACCTTAGCCCTTCCTCTTCTACATCAACACCTCTTCCTTATTCAGATCATAAGTCCCCTAACTGGAATTTCTTGCTACTCCTCTTTCTTTCCTTATCAAACTATAAGCCCTCCTCACCCCACACTACCTCAGTGAAACTTTTGAAATTATAAAAAACCTGCCCTACAAGGGAGGGGTAGACTGAGCCACTCAGCTCAGACTCCACTCTCTTTCTCTTCCAAAAACTTCACTGGACCCTTGGACAGGTGTGTCTCTGCCTGTTTTGGGCCATCCTCTCCCCACCACAGCACATATATTTGACAAAGGACTTATATCCAAGATACATAAAAAATCCTCACAAACAATAACAAGCAAGATTTAATAAATACACAAAGTGGTCCTCAATTTCATTAGTCATATGGAGATGCAAATTAAAACTACAATGCAAGGCTACTTTATGTCTACCAGAGTAACTAAAATGAAAACAACAAGTAACATGAAGTATTGGTGACAGTGTGGAGCAACTAGAGAATTTTCATGGCAAAGAGCCCTGGTGGTGCAGTGGTTAACACACTGGGCTGCTAACCAAAAGGACCAGCCGTCCACAGAAGATGGAGCAGTACACTGCCAAAAAGATGAAAGCCTTGGAAATCCTAGGGGTGGTCCTATTCTGTCCTGTAAGGCTGCTATGAGTTGAAATCAACTTGATAGCAACAGGTTTCTAGCTTTGTTTCTAGATAACCTTGCAGTACTACTCCTGGGTATATACCGAACAGAAATGTATTACATACATCACTCAAAGACACGCTTGATAAACTAGATGGCCAGCAAAAAAGGAGAAAACCGTCAGCAAGATAAACTGACACAGTGGCTGCAACAATGAGCTCAAGGATTCCAAAGACTGTGGGCATGGTGCAGGACCAGGCAGGGTTTCATTCTGTTGCACAGAGGGTCACTAT
The DNA here is from genome assembly GCA_028571685.1 of Heterohyrax brucei. NCBI lineage: Eukaryota > Metazoa > Chordata > Mammalia > Hyracoidea > Procaviidae > Heterohyrax > Heterohyrax brucei. The sequence continues at coordinate 98,205,469 of CM053146.1, forward strand.
ACACAGAAACCAACTGAATGGCATTTAACAGCAACAACAACAAAAGACAGAGAAAAAGTTCACAACAGTACTATCTGTAACTGCCCCAAACTGGAAACAGTGCTACACGTCCATCAAAGCTGCACACAATGCTAAACGTCCATCAACGGTAGAGAATCATAAATAAAATGTGACATAGTCATACACTGGAATAGTTAATAGCAATGAAAATGACCAAGCTACTACTGTGTACAACATAGATGAATGTCACAAAAATAATGTATAAAAGAAGTTAGACACAAAACTATACAATTTCATTTGTATAAACAGCAACAAAATCCATAGTATTAAAAAGCAGTATGACAGTTATCCCCAAGGACAGGACATGTGGGGGATGTTAATTTATTCGGGGTGTTGGTAATGTTTACTTGCAAAAAATATCTGACCTATATAAGACCTGTATTTTTCAGTATGTTATACTTCAATAAAATGAGTTCTTAAAATAGACACACACATGTTCACACACAGAGAAAGCTGACTGAATACGAACTCTTTAGTAAACATAAGACCCCTCACAATCTAGCTCAATTATTTCTTTGGTTGTATCTTCTGACACTTCACTCTTCTTCCTTACTCTGCATTCTGCAGACATCTGTTCTTTAACTATGCATTTTGTACTATTATTTGGAATATCCTTTGTCACTTAGAAAACATCACTCATCTTTAGACAATGCACAGATGTCACTTCCTCTGTGAAGCCTTTCAGACTCCCTCTGTTGTTTTCAGACACCTGGCATGGTGGTTAACAGTTTGGCTGCTACATGAGACCAGAAAAACTAGATGGTGCCCAGCCACCAGCAATGACTGTCCTGAAAGGGAATACAATAGAGTCCCTGACACAGTGGAAAGAAAATGGATGTGCAGAAGTTAAACCTATTCAAAAACTAGACTCAATGGTTTGACAGACTGGGGGGTCCTCAAAAGACATGGCCCCCAGATTCTCTGTGAGCCCAGAACTGAAACCATTCGCAAAGCCAACTCTTCAGAAAAAGACTGGACTAGTCTATAAGACAAAAAACATATTAGCAAAGAGTGTGCTTCTTGGCTTAAGTATACACATGAGGATAACTGGACTGCTCCTGTCCAGAGGCAAGGGGAAAGGATCCACTTGAACGGGTAGGGGAAATACAAAGTGGAAAGGGGAGTGTGCTGTCCTAGGGTGGGGAGAGTAGCTAGAGTTACACAGCAGTGTGTGTGCAAGTTTTTGTATGACAAATTGACTTGGATTGTAGATTTTCACTTAAAGCAAAATGAAATATTAAAAAAAAAGTCTGACTGCTAACCAGAATGTTGGCAGTTCAAATCCACCAGATGCTCCTTGGAAACCACACAGAGCAGTTCTATCCTACCCTACATGGGCTCTATGAGTAAGAATCGAGCCGACAGCAATGGGTTTGTTGAATAGCACTTTGTGTTAGCCTCTATTTTGCTGTACTTACCATACTGTGTTATAATGATTCATGTATCTGTCTGTTCCACTAGACTGCAAGCTACCAGAGGGCAGGTACTGCATCTTCATTTTTGTACCTCAGTGCTCAGTACAGTGCCTTACCCAGTCATTCACCATCCATCCATCTGTTTATCAATCTATGCACCCATCCTTACTCAAGCACTATGTGAAATGTTCTGTGATGGGTGCCTAGAGATATACAGCATTAAGCAAACTTCTGGGGAGCTTATGGTCTGTCCTAGATAGCACTCAAGACAGAAGAGGCAGAGAGATAAAGACACATATTTGGATAAAGACAAGCAAATAGAGGCATGCAGACCTTTATAGGATAATCACGCCACTTTTTTTTTGGTATGTTACAATGTTAGTCCTGAAAATCTGAAGCTGTTTTGTACTGTTGTTAGGTTAAATGAGAAATATCTCTTAGCAGTTGCTCTCAAGGTTCAATGAAATTAAGGAGAAGGCAGAATTTAATCTACACTGAGAAATGACATCATCTGTTTGCAGTGTAAGTCACTGTTCTACCCTGTCAATTACATAGCTGCAATCAACCATAGTTATGTTTTGTTACGAACTGTGAATATCTTCCTAAATAATGATCTTATACATAAGCAGTTATATCTACAAATCTTTTCCAAGGGTTGAGACTGACAATCAAACACAAGTATAAAATACCTAAACTACAACAAGTTGAAGTCCATCTCACTGAAGAGCACAGTTTCACAAAAACATTTTTTATTTTTTAACATATTTTCACTGTTCTGAAGGGTCATATTTTGATGTAAGTCTTTTACTTAAAGAAATGGTACTAGAATTTTTTTCCTACCTACAATAAAAGGCTTAGAGACAGTCAATAAGAATGTTTTTGCAAAGTGATCTTAGAAATTTCCAGTAATCTGTTAAAAGCATTTACAACTTTAAATAAAAATACACTATCTAATGATCAAGTACTATTTCATAATATCCTAAAAGCTCATAAAGGTGTTTACAAGTCAGTAAAGTCCATCAACAGACTGGAAAACTGTTTTCTCTTCCTATCTACATAAATTTGTACATCTCTACCCTAAAATTTATTGTACTCATTTCCCAAAACTACAACATGGCCAGGCCATTAAATTGCTCTTACTAATAGGAATGAACAGAATAGTCTAATGCTTACTTGCAGCAAATGTAATACACATTTCTACAGATCAAACTTTTAACATAATTTGCATATCGTTTTATTAAGCAATCAGCTTTACTGAGTTACAATTTACTTATGATACAGTCACTCATTTTAAGTGTATACTTCTACAAATTTTAATAAACATATACAGTTGTGTAACCAATGCCACAACCAAGATAGAGAACATCCTCACTGACAGCCAAAGCAGCCAGGAGCTGCTTAGCCATTATCACACAAAACCTTCCACGGTAGCACTGTGGTGGCTCAATTAGCAGCTGCTCACACCAAGCACAAACCTGTCCCCTCCTGTCCACTGTCCTCAAAGTGCTGCCTCTGACTCAGCCAGTCAAACCCAGTGTACTAGTCTACATGCCAACAAAACAAACAACAACAGGAACACACACTTCAACTTACTGTGCCTATGCACCATGATAACCTATATAGCCCATCATGTTTGTATCTGCTTCCTTGGGAGGAGGCTCTTCTTCCCTCGTCACCTTGGTATGTCTTAACTGATGAGAAGCCACACCAAGCAGGACCTGCTATGTGTACCACCATCACCCCAAACAGTTCTTTCCCCAATCCTGCCCTTAGCATGTGATCTGCTTGCTATCCCTTTAGTTTTACCTTTTTGAGAAGTTCATGAAAATGAAATCATACAGTCTTAGTGTCTGCCTTCTTTCACAGAGCCTAATGCTTCTGAAGATCATCCATGCTGTTGCACACATCCATAGAATGCTCCTTCTTACAGCTTACAATCATATTCTACTATACACCTGTATTATAATCTGTTTATTCAGTAGTAGTAGGTACTGGAGATGCTGCCAGTTTGGTGGCTACTATAAATTAAGCCACTATGAACATGAGACAGGAAGCCTGGTGGCACAGTGGTTAAGAGCTATAGCTGCTCACCAAAAAGTCGGCAGTTTGAATTCACCAGGTTCTCCTTGGAAACTTTAGGGGGCAGTACCGTTTTGTCCTCTAATGTCGCTAGGAGTTGGAATCGACTTGACGGCAATGGGTTTCTTTTGCTTTAATGAACATGAGAGCATAAGCATTTTGTCGTTTTCGTTTTTCTTGTGTAAATATTTAGGAATATTATTCTTGGAACTCATGGTAAGTATATGCTTAACTGTAAGAAACTATCAAAATGCTGCACTGCCAGCAATGTATGAGAGCTTGTCTTAGTTGCCTAGTGCTGCAGTAACAGAAACACCACAAGCAGATGGCTTTAACAAAGAGAAACTTACTCTCTCACAGTCTAGGAAGCCAGAAGTCTGAATTCAGGATGCTGGGTCTCTCCTGGAAGAAGTACAACCAGAGCGCTCCTTAGAAGCAAGGATGGCAAGACTACATCTTACATACTTTGGACATGCTGTCAGGAGGGATTAGTCCCCGAAGAAGGACATCACGCTTGGTCAAGAAAAGGGTCAGAAAAAAAGATGAACTGACACAGTGGCTGCAACAAAGGGCTTAAGCATAACAGCAATTGTGGGCACAGCACAGGACCAGGCAGTGTTTCAGTCTATTGTGCACAGGCTTGTTATGAGTTGGAATACACCTACTCAATGGCACCTAATAACTACAAGCTCCAGGAGCTCTTCTCTCTCTGTCAGCTCCAGAGAAGGTCTTTGCCATCCATTTTCCCTGGTCTAGCAGCTTTTCAGCACTGGGAACTCAGATCCAAAGGGCACACACTCGCCTGGCTTTGGATTCTTTAGTGGTTATTACGTCCCCATCTCACTGCTCACTTCACTCTTTTATATTTCAAGAGAGAATGACTCAAGATACTACCTAATCTTGTAGATTGATCCCTGCCTCATTAACATAACTGCCTCAAATCTTGCATCTTGCCTCCTTAACAAGATAGAGGTAGGATTTACAATACAGGAAGATCACATCATATGACAAAATGGTGGGTAATTACATAATACTGGGAATTATGGCCTAGCCAAACTGACACACATTTGGGGAACACACAATTCAGTCTCTTAATAGAACTCTACGTACTCTACATCCTTACCAACACTTGGTATTCTTAGGTTTTTAAATTTTATCCATTCTAATGGATACACAGTAACATCTCACTGCAGTTTCAACTTGCATTTTCCTAATGATTACAGATACTAAGTATCCTTTGACAGGCTTACTGACCATTCATGTATCTTCTTGGGTGAAATGGTACTTTTCCCACTTTATTATACTGTTTGTAACTTTAAGTTGTTTAAGAGTTCTTTATAAATTGCATAGTAGATTGAGATCCATAATCAGATACATGTTTTGCAATTGTTTCCTCTGAATCCCTGGCTTCTTCATTTACTTGACACTGTCTTTCAAACAGCAAAAGTGTTTAAATATGACAGAAAATGAAATGATCAATTTTTTTTTTCTTTCCCAGTTTACGCTTTTTGTGTTCAAAGAAATCTTGGCTAACACAAGATGACAAAGATATGCTTTCTTGTAAAAGGAGAGTGGCTTTTGCTGTACTGAGGTATCTAATCTATTGCAAATTGCATATAGTACAACATAAGACTGGGTTTTTTTGTTTGTTTTTCCTATAAATATCCAATTGTTGCATAATCCTTTACTAAAAAGACTGTCTTTTCCTCACTGAATTACCTTAGGAGGTTACAGCAGTATTTAATCTTCTGCTAATTTGTCACTACTGTTAAGGGATATCACTGCAGATGTCAGATGGATCTTGGCTGAATGCAGAGAACACCTGAAATGATGTTCACCTGTGTTTTACTGACTGTGCAAAGGCATTCAACTGTGTAGATCATAATAAATTATGATAACACTGTAAAGAACAGGAAAGCAGAAACTAAACTGTGTTCATATGGAACCTGGACCAAGAGTTCAAAGACAACAAGGGGATACTACATGGTTTAAAACCAAGAAAGCTGGGGTGGAGGGCGGGGGCTGGGTTATCTTTCTACCATATATATTCAATCTGTATGCTGAGCATACAATCTGAGAAGCTGGACTATATGAAGAAGAACCGGGGCATCAGGATGGGAGGAAGACTCGTTAACAATCTGAGATACACAGATGACACAGCCTTGCTTGCTGGAAGTGAAGAGGACTTGAAGCACTTACTGATGAAGCTCAAAGACTATAGCTTTCAGAATGGCCAAGCCAAGTGTCATCGAGTCGGATATGGATAACATCTAAACGTAAAGAAAACAAAAATCTTCCCAACTGGACCAATAAGCAACATTATGATAAACGGAGAAAAGAATGAAGCTGTCAAGAATTTCATTCTATGTGATTCATAATCAATGCCCATGAGAGCAGCAGGCAAGAAATCAAATGACTATTACATTGGGCAAACCTGCTGCAAAGTATTAAAAGGCAAAAGATGTCACTTTGAGGACTAACATGCCATGGTGTTTTCAAGCGCCTCATGTGCATGTGAAAGGTGGAAAATGAATAATGAAGACTGAAAAAAACTGATGGCTTTGAATTATGGTGTTAGCAGAGAATTTCAAATATACCATGGATTGCCAGAAGAATGAACAAATGTGTCATGGATGAGGTACAGCTGGAATGCTCGGACAGCAAGACTCTGTCTCACATACTTTGACATGTTATCAAGAGAGATCAGTCCCTGGAGAAGGCCATTGTGCTTAGCAGAGTGTCAGTGAAAAAGAGGAGGGACTCTCACTCAGAAAAGCTGACACCGTGGCTGCAACAATGGGCTCAAACACAGCACCAGTTGTGAGGCTGCTGCAGGACTCGGCAGTGTCTTTTCTGTTGTACATACGGTAGTTGAGTTGGAACCAACTTGACGGCCCCTAACAACAAGGCACGAATCTTCTGGATAGTGAGAAAGTGAACTCTTCCCAGACCGGTACAGGCCCTGCTAATCCTGCAGCCTACTGCTTTCCTGTGGTTCTTCCCCTGGCCTTCTGGGATTTTACCCAGCAGATCAATACTCCAGAAATTCTTACAGGCAAAGGGCTGAGGCAAACACATGACTCTCTTGTTGACATTTTTCAGTGATTACAGTCCTGTGCTGTGATCCAGTGTCCACAAAGAGTTGTTTCATATATTTTTCTGTACTGTTTACTACAAAGGAAAAATACCTGCAGCAATTAATGCTTCATGAACAAACGTGTCACTCTTTTTACACAGTGTTATACAATACATAACTCTCAAAGCTTGCAGAAGGATTAGTCTTTTTAAGTTTTTTTCAAAAAATATCTTGTTCTTCTTGCTTAAAATCTATGCCATTGCTATCATTCTTAGTTTTCTTATTTTTCCCATACATGAATTCTTTACAGCAGCCTCTTCAATTCTTGTGTGCTAATTTGTTCAAGTATAAAACTAAGTCTCATTTACTCTTTGACAAAATAGGTATTTTAAATTTAAACACATAAATCTCTTATTGGTAATTAGGAAAAAAAAAGTTCAAAGAACTTTAAGAGTTTTTCAGTACTAAGAAAGGAAACTATTTTCCCTCTCTTTGTAAGCCTTGAACACAGCTACCTGCCCACATCAGCCACCAAAAAACACCTAACAGGTAAGTCAAAAACAATACTGGCTTCTCTAGTCAGTTGCTCAGGACCACCTTCCTGGACACTAATTTGACCCACTGCTCCCTGTTTTTGTTTTTCTATGTCTCTGTTCACGGACTTCATACCTCAGTTATCCATGCCCAGTTCTCCTCACTTCTGGTGACTAATTTGGATCTCTTTCTTCAATTTAGAGTCCTTGCTGAGAACGGAAGGGGCAGGTGGTCTCAATCTCTTTTATGCATTCTCCTTTGACAGTAACATCACCTGTAATTCTGGAATGGATACTTATCTCACTAGCTTAAAACCTGAGGAACCTTTTGCACTCTGGCAAACCTGATAGTCTTATCACCAGAAAAAGGAGATACAAGCAGGAGAGCACTCCAGCTGGAGTCCTGGGTGAGGTTTTCCATTAATCTATGCTGCCCACCATTACTCAGGGCACTTAAATGTTCTACTTAGCCTACTAGATTGTTTGGAACCATGAACAATGTACCCCAGCCAAGAGACTAAAGGAGAAGTAGGTTTGAGGAATTTTAACCATAAACTTTTTTTTAAAAAAAGTACTGAGACTTTCTAATAAAATCTAAGAAGGGACATGAGAAGCCATAAAATAATATACTATGAAAATTCCATCAGTCAGAAAGAAACTTCCCCATGTTTGTTATTATTCTTAACCCCCCTATGTTTTCCTATTGTGATTAGCAGTATGAAACCTAAATATCTCAAAGGGAAGATTAAAAAAAGTTGTTTTCATTTAATAATCAAGGTAAGCAGTTCAAATATACCAGCTGTCCCTTGGAAACCCTCCAGGGCAGTTCTACTCAGTCCTAAAGGGTCACTATGAATTCGAACTGAATGGACAGCAGTGGGTTTGTTTTTCGGTTTAAATGTGTCATGAAAAGATTGTGTCCTTCTCTACAAGCAACCTTGAAGAGAATGCAGCATCCAAGAAATACAGCAGACAGCTGCAACTTAGAAGAAACAAAGAATGGCTGCCCGGGACCTGAAGGAGGAAGACAGGAATCCCTGAAGAGCCCACAGGAGCTAAGAATAATCCCAAGGGCTCACTAGCAGGCTTGTAAAAGGTGTTAGAAGCAGTCTTTAATCTTAATCTTTCCTCAAATCAGTTCAGACATTTGATCTGCATTTCAGTGGTGCAGATCACTTTTCAGAAACTTTTCAATGATGCATTTTGTCTTCTAGGGTTATATCCTGGTGTGTCTCTGATACACTTTTCAAATGAGCCACGTATATAAGCTGTATCAAGGAAAACTCAGTGGGAATTTTTTGATGCTTGTATAATGGTATCCCCAACCAATTATTTTTAAATCACCTTCATTTATTAGAGTTGTACATTAACTGAATACAAGTGAAAACCTCACTTCCAAATGAGACTGTATATAGTAATTCTAGCAGTGGTGGGTGACTTGCTGAGCACTCTTTCCTTAATAAAGAATAATCACATGGCCAGATGCATGGAAGAAAAACTGAAAAATCATCTGGTTCCTACAGTTTGGCTTTGGGAAGGCCAATGGTTTTAAAATAATACAGTTAGTTGCTTATCTGTATGGCTTTAAAAGTTCATCATACAACCTATGAGGTAAGTGCTACAATTTTCAAATGAGCTTGTTAAGTTCGTTGATAAAAAATTACTACTGCAGGGGAGTGGGTAGAGAGGAGGGGACAGGAGACTGTTGGGAAGATAAGACAAGTACGGAGGAGAGACGAAGAGTGTGCTGTCAACGGGCAGGGAGAGCTGCATACAGGTGTGCATGCAAATTTATATGGGAATGTACATTTTCATTCAATCATAATTAAAAAAAAGATAGCGATGAAATGAAAGAAAACTACTGTTGCTAACGGGGGTTTTTATACTGCTCTAGCTAGAAGCACTGGTGATGTAGTGGTAACCACAAGGCCAGCACTTCGAATTTACCAAGTGCTCGTTGGAGACCACGTGGCAGTTCTACTCTGTCCTATTAGGCCTCTACAAACTGGAATTGACTTGATGGCAACAGTTTGTTTTTTTTTTTTTTTTCTGGAGACAAGAGAATCAACTTAGAATCCTTGAAATATAATTATTTACATCTACACAAAACATTCCCCCATACTGTTCCTAATAACCTATTTTGGGGAAATAACCATGGCTGGTCTACCTGTGGAAACCCTGCTGGCACAGTGCTAGAAAGGTCAGCAGTTGAAATCTGTCAGACGCTCCTTGGAAACTCTATGGGGAGTTCTTCTCTATCCTATAGGGTTGCTAGGAGTTGGATTCAACTCAAAGACAGTGGGTTTGGGTCTACCTGTAATAATTCATACAGTGGCTTTGATTTGGTTTATACATAAAAAATTATTAAAATTTTAATGCTGAATAAAACCTTGACAGACAAATTAACTCAGATTTTTTCCCCTTGAGAGTACACTAATGGGAAAAATGTTTTCCTTTTGCAAGTAAGAATTTATTAAATTATTTTGTCAGTGAGATCCCTGATAACTGAAAAGCTGTTATTATACTTACAAAATTACAAAATATCATCAGATAAAGAAAAGCTAAAATATCTTTTAAGTATAAAGAAATAAAGTTTTTCTTTCCTTTGTCTAAAAGTCTGAAACAGTCTGGGTTTCATAAACATGATACGTTCAAGTATATTAGTACCAACGTGAACTCCTTTACACAAAAAGGCTCTTCTTCTTAATCAAATACACTGTTGTCATCAAGTAAGTTATGCTGCAGAAAGTTCAATGTCTACCTAACACTGAGAAACACTGCAGAATACTCAGCTATGGGTATTGATTGAGCCTCTTGCTGGTTTCAAAAGGGTCAGTTTTGAGCCTCCATTTAGAAAAACCATGTATTTATCTGTTGCATATTAAAAAGAACCTTCAGACTGTCATAATTGCAGTATGTTAATAGGATTACTATTCTCCAGTAACCCATCTCTTCTGATAAAAATTTCCCTAAACACTTTCCCTGTGGGACAGGGAGGACTACTGGAGATGAAGCATGCTTACTAGAGTTCTATTACTTTCAAAGGACCAAAACCAGCTTGGTTTTACCCTCAACATATATACAAGGTACCTGGGTTTCAGTCCAGGTCTTATGGAAATGCTTTCTGAGACTTATGTGAGTTCACAGAGAATGCAATGGATTATGCCACAACCACTGAGTAACAGCAGCCCTCAGAGGCTTCCTAGTCACAAGAGTGCACCATGCTCAGTAACACCATATAAAAGATCAATACGTTACCTTCAACTGTTCCAGAGCAAAAGTTGAACCGTCTTGCTGTAAATTCACTATAATCTCTTCTATAGTATTTGCTGAAAACAAGCTATAAAAAAGGAAACAGGTGATTTTACCAATGTGTAAGTCATTTCCTGCTTCTAAGAGACCAGCCGATACAGTGGCTGCAACAATGGGTTCAAATACAGAAACAACCGTGAGCACACTGCTGGGCCCTGCAGTGTTTCATTCTGTTGTATGTGTAGGGTCACTGTGGGTCACTAGCAACTCAGCGGCACCTAACAACAACAAAATACCAATGAATCTGAACACAGGATTCTCTCTATTCCCCACCATTTCAATAAAGAAAAAATTTCCAACCGATTTTACAAAATTAACAAAATAGACCAATATTGCTATGGAAAAGTGTTTGCAATCTACATTCACTACTGCAAAATGAAACATAAGTTTTCTTTTGTTTTCATACAGTTATTGTACTTATAAATAATGATCTCTCAACTGCAAAAAAATGGGGCTTTAAAATGAACAGATGGTTCTCTTGTTTTCCAAGTTTCCCATTCCTCTCATTTCCTTAAATAATCTGTTAATAATCCCTCAAATCACCGTACAAAAACCTTTGCTGATCTACTTCTGAGATCTTCATAAAAGATGACTTTTCAAGAATAAAACATAGGTTAATTCAATGACTGTTTTCTAGCTTTAAAAAAGCTAGGAGAAAAAAAGATGTTTCCACTAAAATGAATACACATGGGACATTACATAAATATAAGAAATTTATTTTTTCCTAACAGACTAGATAAGAAGCTACTTTCAAGGGTAAGTGGAGATAAAAGTACTTAGTTACCTAATCTCAACATTCAGTGCATTAATTACTGTGTAAGTTCAAACACAATGTAATTGCAGTGTTAGCTAAGTCAATTTAAGACAGTCTTTCCAAAGAAACAGATATAACTGAGATCTCTTTTTAAGCACCTGTTTATTTTATCCATGTGTTCCTCCAGTATGAAAGATTTGTCTTGATCAATCTTGGACTGTTTGAAAAGAAAAATCTTCAATCAACTTGAAGTAACTCAAATCTTTAAAAAAATTATTTAAAACCCCACAATTAATGATACACTTGGTGGCAGATTTATCATCACATTCACTCTAATTATTTCTGTCTTTTATAAATAACTACCACCATATGTTTGAAACTCAGACAGTATGTATTACTCCAGACTATCGCTCAAAGTGTTAAAGGCAAAAAACTGTTCTCATGTATATATATATACACATATAGATATATATATATCGCTAACATGTGTCCACATATTTAAGGATGATACAGAACCTGCACAAATATTCACCTTATAGACATACTCTCACCACTTCCCTAACATACTCGGTAGCAAGGACTTCCAGGGACAGAAAACAGTACCTCTGAAAGGAACTCCCTGTGTTAATTAGCTGGTTTGGTTTGTTTTAATTCTGAACCCCAAATTAGCCATCTCACATTTACAGTTCTACTTAATTCCTGTTATACCTTAATCCCGCCTCACACAGCATAGTTTTGTGTCCCCTCATAACCCAGGTCTTCTTACAGACAAGTTCCAGTTTATCATGGTCATTCTTAAAAACATGGAACACGTTCCTTAACCCAACTGTATCTGGATCATAGCAAAGTAGGTCAGCAATACACATACCCTTCTTCGGTCTGGACACAATACTTTCATAACAGCACTAACTATGAGTTAGGCTGCTCATTTTCAATAAGCTGTAATCCATGAAAACTATGTCTCTTTTTGTTATATTTTTAACCTATCCTACTATAGGCTTGTTTCTACAATCCTGTTGTGAAGAAATCTAATACTTCATATTTAAGCACAAGATTTCCACTTCTCCCTATAAAACTTCACATTACTATTAAACTGAACACTCTACACTCAAAGAACTTTAAAATCTATGTTCTTTACCTAATTAGCTTATTTTTCTGTTTCATATCAACTGTATCAAAATGTTGTCAACATTCTTATGTCGCTGAGAAAAATCTTCCTATGTTCTGTATTCATATTCATTGTGCTAAGCCCTCATTGTGCTAAGCCCTCAATAAGCCCTGTCAATCTGTCCACTTACGTTCTTCAGTTTGGGGTAATTTTCTTGTATCAGTTCTCTAAATATTTCCGTTTGTTTATTTCCTTGTGAATTTCTAATACTTATACACTGGACCTTGTAGATAATAGCTCCTATTTTCTTTACTCTCACTATGTATCCATCTCACTATTCTTCCTTTCTCTTAGTTTCCCTCAACCATCTATTTTATTTGTATTTTTTCTAGTTTCGCTTTATTTTTATGTTCTTAGATGTGTTTTTGTTTCCCGAATGAAATACTCTCCTCCTAGCTGAAGTAAACAATTCCAGGGTTATTTTATCCTAGGTTTCCTTTTTTCTCTCTGTATTATCTGCTTACTTCAAATACCCTTTTTGTTTGTTTCGGCCAATATCTGTTACTTATGTTGAAGACTTCCCTTAAATGCCTAATAATCCTTTTTCTGTGTAAAACCCCAAAACACCACAGGAAGTTTGCGTGCAATATCAATCACAATTATAAACTTGTTGAATGTACACTGCATTGTAAGATGATCAGACAGGTTTCATTAAGGCGGCTTGAATATAAGTATCTGTAGCTTTCTTCTTCTTTCAGTGTCTTACTTGGTTTGGGAAGCGAAGCAGAGAAAGGGGCTCAAGAGCTTCACAGTTAGTCTATTCTGCCTTTCTTCAGCACAGCACCTCACCCCTTTCTCCCCTCAGTAGGCCTGTCTGATTTGTTCTAAGGATTCTCTGCTCTTCTGTTGCCAGAGAAAGGTGTCAGCTCCTGGCTACACAGAACTCTTGGAGGTTCTAACTGCTCCTTACAAAAATGTACAAGAAATCTTCCTGTTTTCCAGCTCTATTCTGTACTCTAGTCTTCAAAGGGACCTGGTGTCTTTCCAAGGGTCAATAGCAAGAATTGGCTTGTTTCTTCTCACTTCCTCCATTTAAAGACAAGATTTCAGCATTCTCGGGTCTAAATTAGGTGCTCCTAATACTGCTCTCAAGCTTCCAAAATGTTGACATTACATCTGCCATTGTCTCCTCTTCTGTTTTACTTGCCTTTGGAGATTTATGCCTCCCTCCACTCTTATTAAAATTTTAGAAGGGTCTTAGGAGGGAGCATGTATTTAATCTATCATGTATAACAATAAGTCATACAGTGTTTTTATATTCTTGGCTCTTGCAAGAAAATTTAAGAAGGAATTGAAAGTAACCATAAGAAAAGACTCTACTGCTGTATACAGATATGTATCAGACTTTCATTTCAGCTCCACAGACAGTGTCTACACTGAGCCTCCTAACATACCAGATTGTGTGGTAAAAAACCCTGGCAAAGGATGATTATAAGGCTTTGTATGCACTGCAAGGCACTAGCAAAAGCTAGGCTGTGCAGCTATACAGTGCAGAGTCATTTTATTAAATGGCTAACCTAACAATCAGGAAGTCCTGATCCTCCCACCAAGCTTTACAGTAAACAAATTCCCAGAATATTTACATCCACCAACTATAACATTAACCAAAGGTTAATTTTTCAATAGCTTCCCCTTTCCTATGATCTAAAATCTGAGACAAGAATATTAACAAGATTACCTTTGAATGGTAAGTTTCTAAGACATCTACAATGTCTTCTTTGGAAGGAGATTTCAGGGCTACCAAATCTTCCTCCAACATGCCCAACTGAAGGAAAAAAAAAAAGTTTTCTGAAACTCTACAGAAACATGAAAAATTATTTTTAAAAATCTCAAGTTATTTTTTAGACTCCTTGTCTTGCTTGGCTGTCTTAAAATTATAATGTTCACTCTTCAGTTTAGGCAGTGAAGGAAATCTTTACTGAAGTTGAATGAACACATATCCCACACAGCAAACACGAACTATAATCTCTGTGAAAACAGTGTCCAGTCCTATGTTATCCCTCCTTTACGTCCTGTATTTGCATTTTGTTTTATACTTCTCATACTCTACTCCATCAGATGAATACGTAGTTATTTATCTTTTCATCTACTTCTAGCCCCAGTTTGCTCTGTAAACCTTCATCTAAAGTATGATTTAAAAAATGAGTACTTATTTTGTCAGTTGCTGACAGAAGCACGTCACATTAGTTTTCTTACTTACTGTTTATAACAATCCTGTCCCCAAACATCTCTGCCTCAGGATCGGACAATCTTGTGCTTCCTGGTAAGCTGACTTTGCCCACAGAGCACCAGGGACAGAGCACACACGGTTTGACAATTAAGCTCATGAACTTGCAACTGGGCGGTTATGTTGGCAGCCCTATACAAACAACTCAGTAAGGTTTCACAACAGTAGTATATCAGTGTCTCACAGTTGTGTTTGTGTTGGTATGTGGCAGTGTCTTCCTGAGTAGCATTCATTACTGCTGCTGGTGGTGAATACAAGAATCTCACAAAGGTCACTTAGCTTACTACTAGGGCTATATTCCATCCTCTGCCTCAGTTATCACCCTCAGACGAGATTAGCCAGTCTGCATTCCTATCTCTAGGGAAGTAAAATTGATTAAGACCTCAGAGATAATGAAATTTTGGGTAATTCATGCTTTTTGATAAGATGTAATGAAATCTTACAACTTAATGGAATCTTGCGACTCCCACCTATTGTTCTGTGACAGATGCCAATCCCTTTGAATAGGGCTATAAAAAGCACTAGAAATGTAACCCAAGGGGGGACAGTTTTTTAGAGAAGTTATCCTCACTCTTCTCCCAGAGTTGCCAGCTTATCTGCAAGTAAAGCATTCCTCGTACCCCATGCCATCTCTCAACTTTCGGCTACAGTGACAGGCAGAAAGAACTTGCTTTAGTTTGGCAGCATTGCTGCGTGTTTTTGTGTGTCGTCACAAGACTGTCGGAGCTTGAATTAGGGCAATGAACAAACATTAAATTTCTTGTTAAACTCGGCAAGAGTGGAAGCAAAATCAGGGACATGTTAGTCCAAGTTTATGGGGATAATACCATGAAGAAAACGGCAGTGTACAAATGGGTTAAACGTTTTTCCAAGAGGAGAAAAATTATCATTGATGAAGAAAGGTCAAGGTGGCCAGTAACAAGCAGAACTGACAAAACATCGCAAAATTTGTTGAATCATGTGTCAAAATCATCAGCTCACTGTGAGAAGCACAGCAGATCAAGTAAATATTGACAGAGAAACAGGAAAATCTGAACTGAAGACCTTGGCATGAGAAAAGTGCATCCAAAAATGATCCTGAAGGAACTCACCAATGAACAAAAGCAAAGGAGAGTCGAAGTTTGCCAAGACCTTTTGGAGAGGCAAGATGGTGTGTTGGACTATGTTATCACTGGTGATGAAGTGTAGGTGGGTGTACCAACATAACCGTGAAACAAAGCGTCAAAATGCACAGTGGAAGTCAGCCAACTCTCCACAACCAAAAAAGTTCCATCAGTCCAAAGCAAGAGTCATGACAACATTGCTAACCTTCCTTTGGTATCAGAGTGATTGTGCATTAGGAATCTGTACTAACTGGACAAACAGTTAACCAAGATTACTACTTGGAAGTGCTCAAAAGGCTGCGTGAAAAAGTTAGATGAAAACAACCTAAAATTTTGGCCAACAACTCATGGCTCTTGCATCCGACAGTGGACCAGCTCACACGGCACTGTCTATGAGTGAGTTTTCACCCAGTAAACAAATAACTGTATTGGAACACTCTACGTACTCACCTGATCTGGCCCCCAATGACTTTTTTCTTTACCCAAAGACAAAGAACTATTGAAAGGAAGACATGCTGATGACATTTAGGACACCCAGGGTAATACGACAACAACCCTGATGGCCATTCCAGAAAAAGAGTTCCCAAATTGCTTTGAAGGGTACACTGGGCACAGGCATTGGTGCATAGCTCCCCAAGGGGAGCTTCGAAGGTGACTGTAGTGATATTCAGCAATAAGGTATGTAGAATTTTTTCTAGGATGAGTTCACGAATTTAACTGGCAGACCTCATCTGACCTCGGACAGATCAGTCAGTATATTCTGCCCTCCTCTGCCATCACATGAATTAAGGGTGATGTAAGTCAGTACATCAGAATGAGCTAAGACATGAAGCCAGAATAAATTCCAGGTATCTTTCTTGGAAGTCTACGACAAGAGCCCCTTGAACAGAGTTTTCAATTACTGTGGGTAGTACCGCCATCCTCATTTGGGGGATGGAGAACCTGGGGACCAAAGATGTTAAATTCAAGTTAGGATTTAAACACAGGTGATCTGTCTCACATTCTTTTCCACTGTGCTAGTCTGTGCTAATGCAAACAGCCACAGTTTGAAAAAAAAAAAAGACAAGTAACACGCTCCTTATTGCATATATGCTTTAGAAAACTTGTATCATCATGTTTTACAAGTGCAATTACTTTATATGTAGTAGTGGAGCTCACAACTAAGAGCACCTTTCAAAAAATGTCTTTAAAACATTAAAAAGTCTATCTTTTTAAATATACATTTAGATTTCTATACATAAGATTTTTAAAAATAGGTACTACTTTTTTTTTAACAGATACTAATTATTCATTAAAAAATACTGAGTATATAATATGAACTGGACAAAACAATTCTAAATCCTGACTAATACCTGAATACAGGTATTCTCTTTATTTTACGTATTTTAAATAAGAGAAAACTGAGAATCAGAGAGTCTAAGTACCTCCCACAAGGTTTCACAGCTATGAGGAACAGACTGAGGATTTGCATCCACGTCTGCCAAAAGCTGGTGATCTCAATCTCCCCTCATACTGGCACCTCATGCAATGTTAATTATCCCAACAACACAAAACGTAGTTATCCAAATAATTACCTTTTCAGAATCTACGAAGTGTGTAGCAATTCCCGCTTTGTGCACATCTCTTCCCCTTAATCTGAATCCTGTTAATCCAAGGAAGTAACCAAGTTTTCCTTGAAGCCGTGGCAAGAAATAACCTCCACCCACATCAGGGAACAGCCCTGTAATTAAGTATGACAAAAAGAGACAGCACTGAGTCGATGGAAGTGATGACACAATGACGGTATTTTAGATCAGAGAGCCATTTCTCTCCGGGGCTCGATTCTATACGAAACATATTATCAAAGTCAGTATTACACACTCATCTATTTTACATCAGACTTGCAATAAACTATGTTTTAGCTGGATATTTTCTGAAATCTTCATGTCTCATTTCTATAGAAATCAGTGAAGTATGTGCTGACACAATGCTCTGTATATTGGAAGTACTTGGCAAGCATTATCTAAATTTTGGAAACCTGGTGGCCTAGTGGTTAAGTGCTACATCTGGTTAACTAAAAGGTTAGCAGTTGGTATCTGCCAGGCACTCCTCGGAAACTCTATGGAGCAGTTCAACCCTGTCCTATTATAAGGTCACTATGAGTTGGAATAGACTCAACAGCAGTGGGTTTCAATTTTTATTTTTTTATTTTTGGTAATTACTTTTTAAGAATCTATAAGGTAAAAATAGAAAAATAAATCTTTTCTTTCCAAATGATAAGCACTGGAAAAACATAATCTAAAAGCTGATACATTATAGGAAACCTCATTATTCCCATTTATTTTAAAATTTAATCAATTAGCTAATATTGAAAATATTTTAAAATGGATGGAATAAAAATTAGTTCTACTAAATAAAACGTCTATACCTACTAAAATCACTTGCATTTACTGTTTTGTTAACAGTATTTTTAGTCCCCTTGCTCTACTGATAATAACTGAAAATAGTACATATGCAAATAATTGATAGTAACTTACTTTTTTGGTGTTTAAAGGGTCTTTAAACAATTACAACTGTCTAGTTTTATAACCCATATGCCTATTCTACGATTGCTTCACTCGAAGAAGTTAAAATAAAAACACAAGCATGCAGACTCTTTCAGGTTCAATCTGGCATTAAGTTCCTAAAATTAAACAGTCAGCTACTACAAACAGAACTATCTCTTAGTACCTCAAACTAAACTTGTCTAAAGTGGAATCTGGGACCTCCTTCTACTTTCTCTTAGTCTCCATCCAGTACCACTTCCCTCCACAAAGACCACAACCATCTACCTTCTTCTCCCTTACTATGCCCACCACCACAGTAACTAGATCCTTGTTATGGACTGAGACCCCCAACCATTTGTGTTGTAAATCCTAATCCCCATACACATATGGTAACTGGAGCCCTGGTGATGCAGTGTTTCAAGTGCTTGGCCGCTAAACACAAAGGTTAGTGACTTAAACCCACAAGCCACTCAGTGGGAGAAGGATGTGGCAGACTGCTTCTGCACAGATTTACAGCCTTAGAAACCCTGTGGGGCAGTTCTATTCTGTCCTATAAGGTCACCAGATGTTGGAACCTAAGGCAGTGGGTTTGGTTTTGGGTTTTGGTTTACATACATGGTAGTCTTACCCGGAAAGATGCTCTGTTATGTTAGTTAGGCCATATCAATGCAGGATATGTTTTAAACCAATCACTTCTGAGATACAGAAGAAGTTGATTAGACACAGAAATCAAAATAAACCAAACCCACTGCTGTTCTGACTCACAGCAACTCTACAGGACAGAGTAAAAACTGCCCTGTAGATTTTCCAAGGAGCAGCTGGTGAATCTGAACTGTTGACCTTCTGATTAGCAGCCATAGCTCTTAACCACTATGCCACCAGGGTTTCCAACTAGACACAGAAAGAAGGATAAAGAGCAAAGACGCCACAGAAGACTGACAAGGAAATGAGGACCAGAAGCTCAAAGAGACAAAGGTCTTTACCTAGAATCAGTAGACAGAAAGTCTTCTCCTAGAGTTGGTGCTCTGAATTTGAACTTCTAGCCCCTCAAACTGTGAAAAAATGTATTTATTTTGCTGGAGCTACCCAC
This sequence comes from Heterohyrax brucei, assembly GCA_028571685.1. Classification (NCBI taxonomy): domain Eukaryota; kingdom Metazoa; phylum Chordata; class Mammalia; order Hyracoidea; family Procaviidae; genus Heterohyrax; species Heterohyrax brucei. Next base: position 98,224,811 of record CM053146.1, read on the forward strand.
TTAAGACAATCCTGTTGGTTGTGTCTCTAATTACAAGTCACATGCATCCACCTCCATCACCACCACCTTAATTAAAACTACTACTACTGCAACAGCCTCCTAACTGGCCCTTCTCCAAGTGTTTCTCCACACCATAGCCACAGTGATCTCTGTAAAACATATTCATTAAATTCTTGCATCCTACTGCTTATATCCCTTCATTGGCTGCCTCTTTCTTTTAGACAAGAACCAATACCTTGATCAAAGTCTTCAAGGTCTTCATCACCTGCTCACTGCAGTCCTGCCACTCAGGTCTTCTTTCTGCTGCTCCAACATTCTACACCCCTTCCTGCTTTAGCAACATTCTGCCCAAGTGATCACACCCTCCATCCAGAAACACGTTCATGTTCCACAGCACTATGTTTTCTCTCTGCTTCCTCCCCTGTCTCACAGCTGCTCTGTCTTGGTCTCCCTAGCTAGCTCCACCTCCTTGACTTGACCTCTAAATGTTGCTACACTTAGGCTTGATCTTAGCTACTTCTTCTGCCCTACATACATATTTTCCTTAGCTTGCATGGCTTAAAAGAAAACAAACAAAAAATAGTTGTTCATCTGATTCTGACTCACGGTGACCCCACATGTGTCACACAGAACATGCTCCACAGGGATTTTAAAGGCCAATTTCCCAGAAATACACCACTAGGCTTTTCTCCCAAGGTGCTTCTGAGCAGATATGAGCCTCTCAGTGCAATCTCTGCATAATCCAGGGACCCCCCCCATGGCTTTGGTAACATCTATACGCTGACTACTCCCAAACTGATGAGGCCTGTCAACCCTGTTCCCTGGAATGTCAAACTCTTAGATTTGCCCTCTTCACATAACCACATGGGTAACTAACAAACATCTCAAACACAACATGGCCAAAATATAACTCTTTATATCCACCCTCCAATTATACAGCTCCTTCCCAACTGACCTCACCCCTTCAGTAGCTCACACCAGATACCATGGAGTTATTCCTGATTCCTTACAACAGCAGGTCAATTAATCCTACTCAAAGATATTTTTTAGCCTATCCATCTACTTCCAATTCTGCCCCTATACTACTCCAAGTTATAATTATCTCTTCTGACCTGTGCTGTCCAATATAGAACTTAATGCAACAATGAAAACATTCTATAATCTATGGTATCCAACAAAGGCTCTTAAACACTGGAAATGTGGTCCGCCCAACTTAGGAATTCAATTTTTTCTTTTATTAAAATTTAAGTGATGCTTAAATAGACTCACGTGACTAGTGACTACTACATTCGATAGCACAGCTCTAATATCACAATCTCTTCACCAGTTTCCCTACTTCTCTTGCACCTCTACAATCCATTAATGGCAAAGCAGCCGGAACAGTGATAAACCAGATCATGCCATCCCAGTTTAAAATTCTTGAATGGCTTCCCATCAGACTTAGTTTTAAGCCAAACTCTTCACCAGAAGACCATGTATACTTCTTCCAGAGTGCCCTTGTGTCCCTTCAAGAACATGCTGTATCACTCCTATCCTTAAACCAGACAGAGATGCTGGTCTCCATTTTCTTAACAGGACAAGTTCATTCCCATCTTAGAATCTCTGAGCTGTTTTTTTTCTCACAATATTCCTTCAAATCTTACTATAACTAGCTTCCTCTTGCCATTCTTTTCTTCAGACAGCCGAGCCTCTTTTAACCATACGATTTAAAGAAGCTATCTGGGGGAACTATTCTTTGGACAAGGGTAATGGCCAGACACCAGACATCTAAAACAAAGCAAGTGAACCCTGAGAGGCAGAAAACAAAAAAGGTAAACCCTACAATTGCTCCAGCTTTGCATCTTGAGATCGAGTTTCCAGGCCCAGGAGAGTTCCTAATTTGAGCTGAACCCTAACAGCTACAATTCCCAGAACAGGATACAAAAGAGGGGAGAGTTACACAGGAAGCTAACTGAAGAACTGCAGAAAGTCTTTAAGTGTTCAGTTTACTTATTAGGGAGTAACCCATGTGTTTGAGGAAACTGCCTGAGGCTACGGAAGGAATCACACAAAAGGATTACAGGGAACAGTCCCAGGAACTCACAGAGAGCTGGAAATAGCACCTGTTTCCACTAGCCACAGAAGGTCTCAACTCATGGGGCACTGACTCCAGTACAAAGAAAAGACTTGCTTCAGTTCTGGGGAATAATTAGCCCTAGTCTGAGCCCTGTTCTAGACTTGCCCAGATAACCCTAAAAGGCCAGAAAGGATCAAACTGTTTCCAAGTAACTTCATTTCATCCCATAAGCAATCTCAACAGTATTAATGAGAATACAAAAACAGAAGACTTCTGGGGATATTTTTAGTTCAAATTTAAAGATTGCCTCAGGGCTGTAGTTTCAGGTGTTCATCCAGCAGCCTCCATGGCTCCAGAGTCTAGAGGCCAAGAAAATCTAAAGATTCTTTTCTGTCTTTGCCCCCTTTGGGTTGCAATTCTTCTAAAGAATCTTTCATCAAAAGATTCAATAATAGTAACCAGGCTCCATCTAGTTCGGGTCCCATGTCAAAGAAGGCAGCTGTTCATGGAAGTAATTAAGCCATACATTCTGCTGCCTCCTCCTGCTTCTAACTTTCCTTCTTCTGTTGTGCCAGGCAAATAAAGATCAATTATTGTGCCTTCCATGAGTCGGACTGACTTGAAGGCACTTGGCATTGTGCCTTCCAAATAAAGAGCAATTGCTATGCCTTGGATGGCAGATTACAAACTTGTACGTCCCGGGCACCACACAATGAACTAGGAGGTAGAAGAGATGCACTAAGCAGGTTATCAGGTCATTTAACCGGAATGTCCCATCAAATCATGACACTAAAACTGGAAACCCTGGTAGTGTAGTAGTTAAGTGCTACATCTGCTAACCAAAAGGCTGACAGTTCAAATCTGCCAGCTGCTCCTTGGAAACTCTATGGGGCAGCTCTATTCTGTCCTATAGGTCTCTATGAGTTGGAAATGACTAGACAGCAAGAGGTTTGGTTTTGTTTGGTGAAACCTCCACATCAAGGAACCAAATCCCATGAGGTACTTGGTTATACGTAAGAAGCCTCAGCAGCTAATATTTTTTTTCCTAGACTTACACCAAAAGTAACCCCTGACGTCTTCATAAAACCAAACAATTTAGCTTAACCAGTAAAATATGTCTTCACTGAGCATTATGATCTTTTAAGAGTTACCTATAACAGATCAAACTGACAACAGTGACTCAAAGAGATGAGACAAGAACATTAGAGGGTAGTGAGTTATGTTAACAGAAAACAATTCAGAAGAGCAGAGAGGAGGAAACGGTTGCACAACCTGAAGAATGTAATCAATGTGACAAACCTACAAGGAGAAAAGGTTGAATTGGTGTATGCTTTGCTGTGTACATTCTCAACAGTTACAAAATAAACAAAATAAAAAAAAAGAATACAAAAACATTCAGCAAGCAGCAAGGTACAATTTACAACATCCAGATGCAATTAAATTATCAGACATCTAACGAGAAGAAATGAAATACTATCTATAATGAGGGGATAAATCAATCACCCCATATAACTGACACAGATACTAGAACCAGCAAACACATTAACTAAGTCAATACAAACATACCCCATATGTTCAAATTGAAATGGTGATAATAAAAGATACATAAAGACACAAATCATTCTCCTAGAGATGGAAACTATAATGCATAAAATGGAAAATACACTAGATGGGACTAAGGGCATATTAGACTTTGTAAAACAAAAGATTAACAAACTTTAAGACAAAGGAATAGAAGCTGTCTAAAATGAAAAGGTAAAAAAACTCCCAAACCCACTGTGGTCAAATTAAATACGACTCACAGCAACCCTACAGAACAGAGAAGAACTTGCCCCACAAAGCTTCCAAGGAGTGTCTGGCAAATTCAAACAGCCAACTTTTTGGTTAGCAGACACAGCATTTACCCACTACGCCACCAGAGTTTCCAAAACGGGAAAAGAGAATTTTAAAAAACGAATAGCATGCGTGAACTGCTGAACAACTTCATGTGGCCTAATATTTGGAATACATGAAAGGGGGTAGGAGGACAGAAGAAATATCTGAAGAAGTAACATAAAGTATTTTTCTAAATTTGGCAAAATTATAAATCCACAGAATCAAGTAGCTCAAAAAGCCCCAACCTGAAGAAACATGAAGAAATCCGAATCAAAGCACTTCAAATTGCTCCAATTCAGTCATAAAGAAAAAGCATTAAGAACTTACAGAGAAAAAAAGACACATTAGGGAAACAAAGAGATTACAACAGATTTCTCATGGGAAACACTGAAAACAGGGAACAACATGTTTTAAAGAAACAGAAATTTAAAAATCCATCAATCTAGAATTCTATACCTACATCTTAAATCACTGACTCAACTGCCACATCAAGAAATTAAAGAAAATGTAACCAAGAATAAGTAAAGCAAAGTAAATAAAGACTGAAGCAGAAATAAATAAATAAATAAATAAAATGAAAAAAATACTACCAATCCCAACACTCTTCATGTAAGTGAAGCCAGCATTAACAGGACACCAAAACAAAGCAAGGACACTACATGAAAAATACAGGCCAATATCCTACGTGAGTACAGACGCAAGAATTCTAGATTAAACTTTAACAAATCATCTCCAATAACACAGTAAAAAGATTTAACATATCAGAGTGAGATTTATTCTAGCACTGCAGGGTTGGTTTAATTTTGAAAAACTAATCATATTAATTCACCACATAGACCAATTAAAAATATAAAATACTGTATGATTATTTCACTAAATGCAGGAAAACAATTAACAAAATCCAAATTCCACTCCTATTAAAACACCTAGCAAAGTAGGAATAGAAGAGAACTTATTTAAGACCAGGAACAAAGCCACAATGTCTGTTCTGTTCTCACCACTTCTACCAACACTGTATTGGAGATTCTACTCAGTACAATAATACAATAAAAAGTACTCATATTAAAAAGAAAAAACTAAAATTGATTTTATTTGCATATTTACATGCAATATTAATATTTAATTTGCATATTTAATAGACAGAATTGTCTATTTAGAAAATCCAATGGAATCTTCAGAAAATCTACTAGAAGTAGTCAATGAGTTTACCAAGTTTTCAGGATACAAGATTAGTATACAAAAATCTTATTTCTATATCTAGGCAATTAACAGAATAAATAATTGAATTCAGAACAGTATTAAGAAACACAAAAAACTTAATGGTAAACTTAACAAAGGAATGCAAGACAACTGATAACTTCAAAACTGTGCTCAGAGAAACTCAAATAGGTAGAGAGATGTACCTTGCTCATGGGTCTGAAGAGTCATTATTAGCATGTCAATTTTCCCCAAATTGATCTTTAAGATTGTAGGCAATCCCAATCAAAATCCCAGTAGGCTCTTTTTGTTACTGTTGAAATTGACTAACTCATTCAGAAATTCATATGGAAATGCAAAGGACTTATATAGCCAAAACAACTTTAAAAAAATCAAAACCAAACCCACTGCCATCAAGTTGATTCTGCCTCACAGTGACAGTACAGACAGAGCAGAACTGCCCCACAGTTTCCAAGGTACTCAGACTGTAACTGTCAATCTTTCGGTTAGCAGCCACAGCACTTAAGCACTACGCCACCAGAGTTTCCAAAACAACTTTGGTGGGAGAAAACTCACAAAGTTGATTTAAAAAAAAAAAACCAGTAACTGATTTCAAGATTAACTACAGTAATCCAGACAGTGTAGTATTAACAACAAGACCAGCCTGGATAGACAACTGACAAATGTGCAAAGGCAATCAGTGGAGAAATGACAGCTTTTCAAAAAACGGTGCTAGAATAATTAAGTATGTATATATAAAATAAACAATACATTCATACTTTTGACCCATACCTTAAACTGCATACAAAAGTTTACCCAAAATGCATCATAGATGTAAATTTAAGAATATTTTCACACAACAAACTTCTATCTAAAATTAACTACAGTGTGTTAGTGTCTCTAGCTAAGTATTATTATTTTTGTGTTTTCAAATACAATTATTGAGCTATAACTTTCACATATTTTCATATCATAATTTCTTTTTTAAAAGGTAGTTCAATGCTGTATTTTAAAGATTCTATCAATTCCTTCAATAACAGAATCTAATCTGAAGTATATCAAAGGGAGATTCTCAAAATATAATAATAAATATATTTTTTTTTTTTTTTTTTTTTTTTACCAATTGCTGTTTCTGGCATTGCAAAGAGACTCTTTTCAGTAGCCACTCGGAACTGCCCGTGCACTGACAGACCAACTCCCTAGGGAAATAAGACAAACATTTTGGTTTAAAAATAATGTAAAAAAAAAAAAAAACCAAAATATAAATGAATTACACATGAACATTGCATAGCAAGTTAATTATCTTTACACTTCACAGAAATCTGATTTAGGGAATAGGTTACAGAGAAATCTTAAACCATACAAATTCAGAAGAATCTGGGGGGCAAAAAACACAAGAACACGTGTTATCTAGAAATAGCTTTGTTCTAGCTGCTCTCATTAAGTTTCCTGTGTTACGCATCATGTCCTACTTTCTCAATTCCCTCTTATTTCAAAACAAATACAGCATTATAGAAAACACTGACTGCCAGGAAACACCGAGTGCTGCTTGTTAGTGAAAACCATAATCAGAAAAGTGAAACCAAGCTACTGTAGCAAACTGCAGTCATTTTGAAGAGAACAGATTTTATTATTGACATATTTTATCAATATCATTTTTCTCAAATGTAACCTTTAACGGGGTGATGATGTAAGCTGGACGATTCCTGAAAGTTTCACAAATTTTAGAAGATGAGATTTGGTTGAAAATCTCTATCTCTGATTTGCTGAACGACAATGAAAAATAGTCATCTTTTAAATACCAAAGACACTTTTGAATATGCTGAAATAAGAGGTACGCATGTGATATATAACTATCTACCTTTATGAGCATGTACTTGTATCACATTTCCTATGATACGCTCTTTTTATCTTATTCAGAATTTCTATTTGATCCTTTTAATCCTTCTCATTCTTAATTCTTTTTAAAAAGCAGTATATTCTGTCTGACGTCACAGAACTAAATGAATGCAGTGTGTAAAGCATCTGGAACAATGTCTGACACATTTAAGATTCTGTAGGTAGTGGCTAAACAGAAAAGGCCTCATTTCTCCCTCAGCCTATCTGACTTTTCATTAAAATGTCCTCAATTCTCTCCACCCTGTGGCATAGTGGTTAAGTACTATGGATAGTTCAAATCCACTCAACACTCCTCGGAAACTCTGGAGGGCAGTTCTACTCTGTCCTGCTGGATCACTATGAGTCAGAATTAACTTGATGGCAATGAGTTTGGTTTCAGTTTTCAAGTGTTTTTATATCCATTTAAGTCATTTTCAAATTCTTAAGATTTTTAATCTTTCATTAACACTCAAAACACATGTAAACTTCCTGTAAAATTCATGTACTGCACACAAAGTTTAAACTTTAGAAGATTATACAGATAAATGTCAAAACAAAAGTCTTCACTACCTACTACCCTTTGGTGTCAATTTTAGCACTTAAATCCACAGTGTTAGATTTACCTAAACTCTCTGTATAAGCAAGTATGATTATATGTGTTACAGATATTCTACTAGGTCTCAATTGACAATGTTTATCCAAATCAGACTGCACATACTTTAAGAGCATATAAAAATCATACAAACTCTCATAAAAATCATTACTAGTTATATTAATAACTTCTGGCACTATTTTGAAGAACCCTTGATTCATATTATTCTCTCCACTTTTAATTTATCACACAGTAAGTGAAAGTTACTATCATTCAAGAATATCTTGTGAAGAACTGTTAAAGAGAATGCTGGACTGGATCTGCAGTTTTTCAGACTATGTTCCCTAGAAATCAAGGCCCCCAAAGAGCTACCTCAGTCTGGGGCCGCCTAGCAGGTACGCAGGCAGATCTCAAGTCTCACCAACTGACCCTGTCTCACCTGAAATCTGGCTATGCCTTCTACACCTTGTTAAAATTAACTTTGAATTCCACAAATAACACATTACTTTAGGGAAACCCTGACAGTGCAGTGGGTAAGTGCTTGCTACATCTGCTATCCAAAAGATTGGCAGTTCAAATTCACCAAGCACTCCTGAAACAGGAGAGAAGCTTTAGACACTCCAGTTTTAAAAAGAGAAGTTAAAATAGACAGCCAGGATTTCATTTTTCTTTTTTTTGTAGAATTGACTTTTTACTTGTGTTTTTCTTCTCTTTTCTTAAAATTCCTGACTTCCTTTTTACCTGGCCCAGGAAATCACACATTAACTGTCAGGAGCCATTGAGATAGTAACCTTTGCGGTTCTTCCAGCTGTTTTTTAGGTACTTCACACCAGGTGGAGGCTGCTGAGGTGGGCAAGCCAGCCAGGCAGGCTCAGGCACCCAAGCTGCCGCAGACAGTCTGAGCACCTGACCCCAGCTTCTGATATGCACATTCCACCAGCTGCTCAGGGACAGGGGCTCCTCCCAACTTCTCTCACTCTTATCCTGACACACATCCAGCACTGCCTTCCTGGTTATGCCTGCCCAATTCAGACAGGCCTGGAGATTCAAATATGTCTGTCTCCCATGTTTATCTGCCAGCGAAAACACAGTTAGTAAAGTCTTCTGATCACTCATCCAGATACCTCTCTCAGAGATTGGCTTTAGGAAGCAGGTAATGACAATACGGAGTTTTGTCTCATAACATGCCTTGGAAACGTATGGTGCAGTAATACTCTGACCCCTAGATTATGAGTCAGAATCAACTTGACAGCAGTTGTTTTGGCTTTTTGGCTTATGTGCTTTATTATTATTTCTTCCTCTAAGGTTTGAAATAATTCAAAAGTATGGTTTGCTGGGCCTAGAGTTTTCTTCGTGGAAACACTTTTTATATATTTAACTTTGATAATTATTTGGAATCAATTTTATTAATAACTACAGAATGATTCTTCCATCATTTTTAACTTATCAATGTATTTTTGAAATGTGCTGAGACTAGTTCTATGGCCCATTTTGGTGTATTCCACATACACACAAAATGAACATGAATCCTGCAGTTTCTAAATCCAGCTTAATTGGTCAAATTTATTAAACAATGTTCAAATCACATGTGTGTGTCTATTTTACCTGTTACCAAAAGAGCCCTATTCCAATCTTCTCTCACGATTTTAGTTTTGTATATTTCATTTTTTTTGTCAAGAGGGCAGTTCTACCTTGACCTAACAGGGTCACTATGAGCTGGACACAAATTGATGGCAGTGGGCTTTTTTTTTTTTTTAAACTATCTATATACAGAGATTTGTTCCCACAGTTTCTCAGTTTCTATACTAATGTTATATTGTCTACCATAGAACTCAATCTGTAATTCAAATTCAGTTCATATTCAGCTATAAGCCATGTTTTAGACAAGTACTTTAAAACATATCTATCTAGTTGATTACAGTCAAGCAAATGATTTTCATAAATCTGATTCCAGTGATACACTGAACAAAGCTTTCAAGAGACTGAGCCAAAACCCACCTGTAGAGGTACCAGAATTGGAATTTAGAGTTTGCCAAGGAAGGGTTCGGGCTTGAGTCCTTAAAGGCAACACCTAAGGAGTTATGGTAGCCTGTATTGAGACCTGCCCTTAGCTGGACTAAACCCCAGCTCTGAATCCTCCTATTCTGTGCTGGATTAAGATAATCTGAGACTGCTAGTGCCCTGAGTCTAAACATCTACCAGAGCAAAGGTACATCTTCCTTAGAGTGAGATAACTCATCCTACAGCTCATATAACCTCTACATTTTCAATGCTCAATTAGAAATAACTCAAAAACAGTCAGTACCCAATTAGAAATAATCAGACACAGGAGGAAGACCACATAACTAAACTAAAGAGAAACAATATAAAACAGAAACAGATTCTCAGAGCATACAAAATTAGATTGTTGCATCTGGGCCTTTTATAATTATATACTACCTCAAAGTTTTCTGATACAATGTTTATCTCATTTGAATCAAAACAGCTACCAACTTGCTGTTAGTGTAATATACTTTTTTCTATTCTTTTTCATTTAACCCTCTGTGCCCAAATATATTCTAAATATCAATAAGATGTTTCATAAACACTCTGACAGTCTTTGTTTTTTACTTGGGTTATTATTAAACAATGATCTTTGCATTACTGTGCTTACACAGTACTTACAAAGTAAAATAAATCTGACCCTTATTTACAGTCTGCTGCAAGAATGCTAACATGAACAAAAATGGAACAAGAATATAAATTTAGTCAAACACATTCTGTCACCATGAACAAGAAAAAGCTAAGCCATTATTTTACAATTCAACATCTTAATGGAAAAATAATTAAGAATTTTTTTCACTAAGAGACATAGCTGGATAAGTTCTCAGACTTTTCAAAAGGGTAAATAACTGTCACAGCTTTACTTAAGGCTTTTATAGATCTAATTAAAATTACTTTAAGAACAAATTGTTCAAAAATACAAACATGCTAATAAGTAACTAGAAATAAATTGTTTCCAGATGATTTTACTATTTTAGAAAGGAAATCGTTAACTTTTTAATTTAAAAAATCCTTGCAATTACAAGGATATTTAAGGTTAATCTGCACTACAGTCAACAATTAATGGCAAGATCAAGCAGAAGAGATGTATTATACACGAATTCCTTAAAACACAAGATGAATGCGAACTAGTTTAGTTTGGGGGTTCAAAAATAAATGTTCCAAAGTAAACTGAGCAGACAACTACAGTTAAGAAAACAACAAACTCAGATGTCACCTGACGGGGTGATGTGACTTGCACAGCGTCATGAATTTAAATTTTAATCACAGAATGAGTAAGCTTCTGCCCAGAACAACACTGCATCACAGTCATCGGAGAAGATGTGACAGTCCTTCTCTCACCACTTTTCAGGATTATAAGTGGTGCCTTGATATAGGAGTGTATTTTTGTTAGAAATTCAAATATATTTTGCATTATTTCACTATGATATAAAACTATCATGATTGTCAGTTACATATGTACCTGTGAAACCACATGCATTAGGTTAGCAATCAAATCAGCTGTCCCCATAGTGACAAGGCCTACGTAAGAGAAGTGATCTGGCATCTTGCTTACCACTCTGGCCTCAAAACTTACCATTCTCTCCTTTATACTCCAAAATTCAGGAAGGTTGAGCTTCCCCCAAATACACACTCTCTCAAATCTCATTTTCACATTATTCCTTTTCCATTAGTACAACATCCTTTCTATACCACGTCAATCCCTTTACACACTTGTACCAACTATATGCTATTTCTCCACTTCCTGGAAATGGCTTGCTTTTTCCCTGGCTATTCCTTTAAGTCTCACCTTACATATAGCTCCCTCCAGGATGCTTTCCCTCCATCATCCATCAATAAACTACTTACATATACATACACAGTTAAGGCTGGCACTCTTATAACGTATTTTTCAGACTATTCTGTACTTGCCTCTCTAGACTGTAAGCTCATGAAGAAACAGGACATGTCTGTCATTTCACAATTAAAAACAACAGCAATGACAACAACAACAAAAAAAACCTTACCCAATATGACCAACAGGAAAAGGCCAAGGGAAAAGGAAACAGGCTCCCTGTAGATCTTAGAATCTACAATGCCTGTGAAAGTTGATTAAGAATTTCCACACCCCTAGAATGTTGGAGTCCTAGTTCCCAGAACGCAGTACCTCAGATGGACAGAGGGGAAAAGGCAGTGAAGCCAACTTCCTGATAAAGAAATGGAAACACCAGTTGCTACAGAGTAGATACCAAATCAAGAAGACCCTGTGAGTCTCATAGTTGAACTGCATTCCACAGGTTTGCTATAGCTAGTTTTTCAGAAGCAAAGGCCAGGCCTTTTTGAGGCACCTCTAGGTAGACCTGAACCTCCAACTGTCCAGTTATCATCCGTCCAAACACATTTACCATGTACACTACCAAGAACTCCAAAGAAACTGAAGCTCTCCACATTTCTGTATTTAGATATCTCTGGGCTAAGGGAGGAAGAGAGGAGGGGGGAATAAAAAGCTTTTATCTAAGATGATAGCCAAGGAGTGAGATGCAGTTAAACAGACCTCCTGAATTCAAACTGCCAAATAGCATAGGAAGAGATGGTAGGAGATAATCCATCAAAAATTAATATGACTTAACGCTTACCTATGAAAGAGGATCGTGAAGAAACTGAATAAATCTCGAAAGTTACTATGAAAAATTTTGCAGCTGAAAGCAATCTTAACTCTCTCTTAGTAAGACAGAAGAAAATCTAAGTAGCGAGAATCCTGGCAGAAAGAAAAAGATACCAAATGTACCCTACTCTATCTATAAAAAGACGTCTGCAAATTAAAGTTTACCAGTCAATCTAGACAAAAATGAGCCTCTGGAAGCACACACCACATCTACTTACAATACCACGGAAAGTTTTCCTCTGTTTTCCTAACTGTTCCAGTTGTTACTAACAGTGGAGTCTTGAGGGAGGCTCTTCTCACATTCTAACTGCTTCTTTCCTGAGTCTTCTTCCTCTCTTGACACGTTATTACTTTCTCTGTGAGACACTCCCTGCCAATATAGTTCTTTCTTTGCTACTTCCCAGTGAAGCCACACTGCTCTTCCTTTCCTTGGTTTCTCTCTGGTCTTTCTTTACCTTTTCACACTCACTGCAGTTCTGGCTTTATCATATTTGAGGCTGCTTTTACCCTAAGCCCCGAAACACGAATAAAACTCACAAAAATTCAACTTGTGTGTGTTTATATTGAGGTATCTGAAATCAAGTTGCCTTGACCTAGAAGGACAGACTTAGAAAATAACAATGTCCATCAGCGAAAAGTTCTCATTCACTGGACAACGGTTAGTTATTCTAACAAGAGTTCTTTTTCTCTAAAGTTAAACCACTCACTTAGCCCTTAAAGTTGAAGGGAACATGACTGAAAAACTGTATGCAAGAGCAAATATATGTTCCATTTGCTAAAGCAAGGCCCTTTCCACCTTTATTGCTTAGATAAAGAACATTCTTTTGTTGGCAAACTGTAGCTTTTACACTGAAGTCTGAAGCATGGACAACTGAATAGCAAAACGTATATTTTAAATCTTTTCCAGGCTTTATTAATGACTTTACAGTTGATCTTTTCAAAGCATCTCTGCTGGTTTTGTCATTCAAGAATGGCTTTGAACCCATCTCTCAGGCATTACACAATATAGACATTTTATAATGATTTAAAAACAAGAGATTAAGTGACATGGGGGGGGTGGTTTATACCAAAATAAGCTGAACTCAGAAGTTTCTCTAAAATTCTTCTTTAATCTAATTAATAAAATGCTTTCATGTGTTCTTTCATACACTCTCAGATCCCATTAACTGACTGGCTGTTGCTTAAAAAAAAAAATACCTAGCACTTTGTTATAATTTAAAAAGGCTTCTTAAAATGTCATCTATTCAATTGCCACTAACTGACAAAAACAGGATACCTTTTTAAAACTGTGCAAAGAAGTACCTACTATATCTTATAGACCTTTCCAGTATTAACATAATGTAATCTTTGAAGACTACTACTTCTTTTCAAATAAGAAAAAGCTGTCTCAATGACATTAACCAGTGACTGAACTTGATGTGATTCAGCAGCTCACAGCTGGTTTGTGTCTCCCAGGAAGTCACCTGGATGCTGTATATGCTCACTGGTTCTATTCCACTTCCCACTTTTCTATTCATCAGAACAGATCTATTCAAAAATATCTTTAAAACTTTTAATTTTCTACTTATTGATCACACACACCTAGTGCCGTCGAGTCATATCTGACTTATTGATCAGAAAACTCTTTTTCTGGACAAATCTTAAAGGATACAATACATGGCACTAACTTGAATTCCACTGTAAAACTGAGATGCAGAGACAGACTGAAAAGTTCTTTAAATCCAGTTCAGATGGAGTGAGCAATGATGGTGTTAAACTTAAGGATTTCTCTGTTTTCTATTTGAAATTTTAATTTTTAAAACAGGTTTACTTCTGTTTTAGCTTGAAAAAGGTAACTTCAGATATTTACAAAAAACAGAAATGGAAATTAAAATTTTAATTTTAGGCTGAATGGTTCTGGCAAATCTCTCTTCACTAAAAAAAAAGTAACTCAGAAATACTAGATTGATGTAATTTAACATAATTTTGACCAGTATATGGATAATCAATCCAACATTCATTTTTGTGTGTACCAAAATATTCTGGAAACTTTCAAGCTCTGACATCTGAACCATAACAGAATTTAGCCATGTCCTCTATAAAATTCTGTGCCACTCTTCATAGTAGAGAACAACACACAGAAAAACCGCCCCTTTTCATGCTAGGAAAAAATATTCCTTAGAATGGCGGTGGGGGGAAGAAAATCGAAGCTCTATGGCGCCACCTCTTGGACTGTTAAGGTTTTCTTGATAACAGTATCAGTCCAAGAGGAGTCTCCGCAGGGTGCAAAGTTAACAAGCTCTGTGGCTACCCAAAAGCCTGAAAGTTTCTGTTTGCTGAGAGGCACACCTCAGAAGAAGGGCCCAACAATCTACTTCATAAAAAATCAGCCACTGAAAACCCTACGCAACACAGTTAAAGACGGATACACACGGGGTTGCCATGAGTGGTAATCAACTCCACAGCAACTGGTATCCTCACAGGAAACAATTTATTGATCAGAGTCATGATCAAGACAGGCAATAACTATGAGTGCCCCCTTCTTCAGCCACACTTGCCCTATTTTATTTTCCTGCTTCCATACTAGAATTAAAACGCATACGAGGAGTGCCAATTAAGTTTGCAAACTCATCTTAGAAAAAGTGCTACACACCTCACTGCTGAATATCACTACAGTCCCCTCAGAGGTTATGTTAAATAACTGTGTGTGAATACTAAAATTCTATGAAATATTCTTAAAGGTCTTTCGAACAACAAAACGTAGGTTCTCAACATGTTATAGGACTGATTCTTCAAGAGCTACGCCCGACAAGCATCATCATCCGAGCGCATGTTAGAAATGCCACATCTCAGGCTGACGAAATGGTGTTTGAACAAGCCCTCCAAACGATGCTAGGAGCTGGGGTGGTTCTGTGGTTGAAGTCTTCCCTTTCACATGGGAGTGCATGGTGATGATTCAGTGACAGAATTCTATCCACCTCCCTCTTCCATGTAGGAGACCTGGGTTCAATTCCCCACCAACGCACAGACACCACCTTGTCTGTCAATATAGGCTTGTGTGTTGCTACGATGCTGGAGCGGTTTCGGTGGGGCTTCCAGACTGAGATGGTCTTGGAGGAAAGCTCGGACGATCTCCTTTCAAAACTCAGCAACCAAAACCCTAAAGATCACAGGGCCCCATCCACAACCAACAACGGGGATGGAGCAGCACCCAGCAGCAGCACCCAGCAGCCTCATGCTTACTTGTGCATGGAGTCCCATGTGTCACAGGCCTGCTCTACAGGAGCTAACAACAGCAACATGTACAGGATCCATATCAGAAAGTCAAATAATACCTAAATAAATGGTGGCAGATCTATATTCCTGGATGGGAAGTTTTAATGATATTAAGGTATCAGTTCTTCACAACTTGAACTAAGTAAGGCTTTCATACAATCTCAACCAAAATCTTGGCAAGTTTTTTTGTGAATTATCAATAAACTGGTTTTAAAGTTTATGTAAAACCCAAACTCACTGCTGCCAGGTCAAATGTGACTCACAGCAACACTACAGGATAGTGAAGAACTGACCCATGTGGCTCCCAAGGCTGTTAAAACTTTACGGAAGCAGACTGCCACATCTTTCTCCCATAGAATGGCTGGTGGGTTCAACCTATCAGTTAGCAGCCAAGCACTTTAACCACTGTGCCTCCACGGTTTCCTCTAAAGTTTATCTGGAAAGGCACATATTTCGGGGGGACACAATCCATAACAGGTACCCACGCTTGAAGGCAGGAGGGGACAGGAAAACTGGTAATGGAGAACCCAAGGTCAAGAAGGAAGGGTGCTGCCATCTCATGGGGTCATAAACCCGTGTCGTAAAGTACTATAAAAATAAATTAAAAACCACGGAGCCCTCTAACAGTAACCTTATGAATATAAACAGTAAATTGGTCACCTATATCACTTGTATTAATATATTCAAATGCCTAACCAAGTTGCTATTTTGAAACTATCTCTAGCTTTTACTCACTAATGAAAAAGTCTTCAGTATAACTACTTGCTGTCGTTCATTGTCATTAAAGAAGGAAGCAATGTTAGTGTGTAAGAACACAAAATAGAAAATAAAAATTGGGGCTTTACCAGAAAACAGTTTAGCTTAACTGGCAAAAAGACACCTGCCTTGGGAAAACCTGGCTGCACAGTAGTTAAGTGCTATGTCTGCTAATCAAAGTGTTGACAGTTCACATCTGCCAGGCACTCCTTGGAAATTATATGGTGCAGTTCTACTCTGACCTCCCTCTACGGTCATGATGAGTTGGGATCAACTCGATGGCAATGGGTTTAGTTACAGGTCGGTTGGTTATACTCTTTTAAGATCTATGTGTATGTGATAAAACTGACAAATCAATTTGAAAGATTAGATGAGAACCCTAAAATTCACTACTATTGAGTTCATGCTGACTCATAGCGACCCTTGAGGTCAGAGCAGAACTGCCCCACAGAGTTTCTAAGGAGCGCCTGGCAAATTTAAACTGTGACTTTTTAGTTAGCAGGTGTAGCACTTAACCACTAGGTCACCAAGGTTTCCATGATAGGAATAAATTCATGTTAATGTAGGAGGAACAGTTTTTCAGAAAAGGAGAGTGAGAATGGTTACACAACTCAAAGAATGTAATCAAAATCACTGAATTGTACATGGTTTGTACTTCAGATAACAACATTCCCACTATTCAGAGCCTAAGAAAAAAAATTAACATTTTCTTTTCCGAAGCTGTTGGAAACAGTTTTCTAATTAAATAGAAAAAAGGCCATGTTTTTTTTTTTTCAAAATTAAACTCTGTTGGTTAAAAAGGCTTACTAACGCTAGGAGTCAAAACAGCATATAACACAATTAAGAACACAAAATATTCTTTTCATTGAGATTGGTCTGTAAGTACAATACACAAATATTATATTTCAAATCTGCACGAATCCAAAATTTATGATTTTGTTTCAGTGAGTTCTATAAAAATGTCTAAGGCTCTATATTGTATTACATTCATTATCTGACTTCTGGTTAGTAATTACTACTTTTTCAATACAACTCACTAATATCGATGAGAATAAAACAATCTACTTACTCCACCCATTGTAATTCCATGAATAAGTGCAACATACGGTTTCTGATACGAAGCTGAAAAGAAACAGGGCTACAATTAATTGCCATGTTTAAAATACATTCACTTTTCACCAAAAATCACATATTACATGAGATCTTAGTAGATTCTCTATGAAATATTTGCACAAAATACTAAATGGATGTCTGTAAAATACATGGTTTTTTAAAACGTCAATTCATGCATAATCCTGATATTTTTCCTCATTATCATTTAACCAAATACTTCAATTTGAAACAAGTCTTGTGTAGCTCAGCTATTCAGAAATAAAATTAATATTCACCTTATTTAACACCAGAGTTTATGTACACAGGGTAGTTCAGAGAAAATAATGTATTTTCTATACACCTAAAGAGGTATCTAAATATATCCAGAGAAGTACAGCATTAGGAAAAAAGTGTGAACTGGGAGTTAGAAGACCCAGGTTTTGGTCTCTCGGGGGTGGAGTCAAAATGGTGGATTAAACACACGTCTCTCTAAATCCCCCTGGAAACCAAGACCTGAAATGATAATTAAACGGAGCCTCTGGACACCTAGTAAGCCCTGGGATGCAGCACAGAGCTATTAATTTGGACTTCATACCACTGAATGCAAAACTTCCTCTCTTTCACTGACCCCACTCTCGGCGAGCACAGGCTTGCACAAACCGAAGACAGCCTAGAGAAACAACTGTGGTCCATCTTCACAGGATCCCTCCCAGCCTCTATTGACCCACATGAAGCACAAAAGGCAA
This sequence comes from Heterohyrax brucei, assembly GCA_028571685.1. Lineage (NCBI taxonomy): Eukaryota > Metazoa > Chordata > Mammalia > Hyracoidea > Procaviidae > Heterohyrax > Heterohyrax brucei. The sequence continues at coordinate 98,242,945 of CM053146.1, forward strand.
CAAACCCTGGAGAAAATGGTAACCTGGAAATCACTCATGGCATCAGAAGGCCCCCAAAAGAAACCACCTCAGAATTTCCCAGATGAAGAAGCTTTTCTGAAACTGTCAGAAGGTGAATACAAAAGGAATATATACAGAGACCTCCTAGACATTATACAAAATGCAGCAGAGCAAAATGGAAAATTAAGCAAGCTGTTTGATCTGACGGAACATCAGTACTAGGAAATCCAACATGTCAAGAACAAAATCAAAGGCACAGAAACTTCAGTTCAAAGCCAAGCAAACAGAATGTACCAAATGGAAAACAGAATTTCTGATTTGGAAGACAGAGCTACTGACTCCAGCATCTGTGAGGAGAAATCAGAAAAAAGAAACAAGAAAAATGAAGAAGCATTAAGAAGCTTGTGGGACTCTTTTAAGAAGAACAATCAGGGTGAGACACCTGAGAACACCGAGAATATTGTTACTGAGCTGCTGACAGAAAACTTTCCAGAAATCATGAAAGAAGAGAATACAGGTATTCACGATATGTACCAAACATCACTCAATACAGATCTCCATATAAAGACTCCAAGACACATTATAATCAAGCTTAACAAAATGAAACATAAGCAGAAACTCTTAAGGGCAGCAAGATTCAAAGCAAAGCTAACATTCAGAGGGAAACCCTGTAGGCTTTCACTGGATGCTGGCACAGAGACAGTGGCATGACACATTCAAAGCCTTGAAGGAGAAGAACTTCCAACCAAGAATTATATATCCTGCAAAACTATCTTTCAAATATGAAAATGAAATTAAGACATACGCAGATAAACAGAAACTCAGAGACTCTGTAAAAACCAAAGCTACAAGAAATACCGAAAGAATCTCTTGGCTTGGAAGAACAAAACCACTAACTTTATATTTTACAAGGACACATTATTCAGAATCCTACTCAGTTAGGAAGGCTCCAAACACAATCAAAGCTATGATAGTGAAAGAAATGATCTAGTAAACTATGATATCATCATATTAAAAAGAGATACGTACTACAGTCGTTATAGCCCCTCCACATGGAGAGGAAGTTGACAAGATTGGCAGCAAGGGATCACAGGGGCAGCCATAAAACACAATAAAGAAGCAACATACCATATCAAGAAATGCAATACAGGAGCCTCAACAACCACAAAATCAACCCTGAAAAAGGTGAAAAATCAACTGACAAAGAAGAGTGTCACAGAACAGATTAGTAAGAACAACAGAGAAAACATCAACACAAAAATAAACATATCACAATGGCAGCACTGAACACATACCTATCAATAATTACACTGAATGTGAATGGATTGAATGCTCCAGTAAGCAGACATCGAGTGACATCTTGGATCAAAAGACACGACCCATCTATATGTTGCCTACAAGAAACTCACCTTACACTTAAAGATATGAACAAACTGAAAGTTAAAGGATGAAAGAATATATATCAAGCTAACAATGAACAAAGAAGAGCGGGTGTGGTAATTCTAATCTCAGATAAAATCCACCATTGTGGACAAGAATGGTCACTATTTATTGCTGAAAGGTTCAATACACAAGCAGGACTTAACAACAGTAAATATCTATGCACCCAATATCAGAACACCTAAATACATCAAAGAAACACTGACTACACTCAAAAAGGAGATAGATCACTCTACATTAATAGTAGGAGACTTCAACACTCTACTCTCAATATTGGACAGATTGCCTAGAAAAAAGCTCAATAAAGACACAGAAGACCTTATTGCCACAATTCACCAACTAGACCTCATCGACATATACAGAACTTTCTACCCATCCGCAGACAACTTCACCTTCTTCTCCAGTGCACATGGAACATTCTCCAGAATAGACCATGTGTTAGGACATACAGCAATTCTCCACAAAATCCATGCCATCGAATTAATGCAAAGCATCTTCTTAGATCATAAAGCCAGAAAAATCAAAATCAGTAGCAGAAAAAACATAGACAGAAAGTGGACCTCATGGAAACTGAACAACACCTTGCTCAAAAAAACATGAGTTACAGAAGAAATCAAGGATGAAACAAAGAAATGTATGAATTTCAGTGAGAACATAGGTTCCTACCAGAACCTACGGGATACAGCCAAAGCAGTGCTAAGAGGTAAGTTTATCTCCATAAATGCATAGATCTGGAAGGAAGAAAGAAACCAAATCAAAGAACTGACCCTACAGCTTGAACAAGTAGAGAGAGAGAACAACAGAGAAACCCCTCAGGCACCAGAAGAAAACAGATCATAAAGATTAGAGCAGAACTAAATGAATTAGACAATAGAAGAACAATTTAAAAAAATGAAAAGACCAAAAGCTGGTTTTTGGAAAAGATCAACAAAATTGACAAACCATTGGCTAAACTTACTAAATAAAAACAGGAAAGGAAACAAGTAACCCAAATAAGAAATAAGAGGGGAGTTGTCATAACAGATCCAACAGAAATAAAAAATATCATAGCTGAATACTATGAAAGACTGTACTCTAACAAATTTGAAAACCTACAGGAAATGGACAAATTCCTTGATTCATATCACCAGGTTTTAGTCTCTCTCATTAACTGGCAATTCAACTGAGTATAACTTAAACAGTTTCTGCGTGTGTGTTAAAGAGAGTCATTTAGTCTGAGAACAAACAAAATCAGACTGCAGTCTGAATATAGCATGCCAGGTTGTATTACCTTGATACTAGCCTAGGAAATGACCTTCCAAGGACTATCAAAAACCAAAAATATTACACGAGGAAACCAGACAGGTTAATCTGTGAATGATAGTAATGTCAGAACGATAAAAAGAGGGGAAAAAATGGTGTGCATATAGAACTTTCTAATACAGTGTAAAGCAAAGTGCCACCAAGTTTAATAACAGACTGGTTCAAGCCTTGGAAGATAAGGGTAAATTTAAACATAACCATAAAGAAAGTTAACAAACCTACTCACCAAGTAAAGAAGGAAAACAAATTCTCAGCAAAAACAAAAGAAATGAAAGCAAAATCCATAACCAAAGGAATTCAGCACATGAGGGTAAGAGGTACAAAGAAAAGGCCAAAACCACAAAACAAAAAAACTACAAAATGACAGCAATAAACTCATACCTATCAATAATTACAATGAATGTAAATGACCTAAATGGACCCAAAAATGGAGTGACATAAAGGATAAAACAAACAACATCCATTAATATACTACTCACAAGAGACACACCTTAGAAACAAAGATGCCTTGTACTGGTACAACTAGTACCGATACATTGACCAATGGAACAGAATTCAGAAACCAGACGTGAGTCCATCTACCTATGATCCCTTGATTGTTGACGAGCATCCAAAAACCATCAAGTGTGGAAAGATTAACCTGTGTGGTTCCCTGTTCTAATTTTTTTGGTTTTTGATAGTCCTTGGAAGTTCATTTCCTAGACTAGTATCAAGGAAATACAATTTGACATCCTATGTTCAGGCTGTGGTCTGATTTCGTTTGTTCTCAGACCAAAAGCTCTAACAATTCTTTTGAGTTCAGTTTGTTTTTAATGTCTGTTTATTTGGGAATCATCTGATTTCACTATCATATTTGAATGAGAGTTTTGCAGGATATGTTATTATTGGTTGGCAGTTTTTTCTTTCAAAGTTTTAGAATATATGTATAGTCTCATTGCCTTCTTGCCTACCTTGTTTTTGTTGAATATTCAGAGCTTAGTCTTATTTTTATTCCTCTATATGTGACTTTTTGCTTTTTTTGAGCTGTTCTCAGAATTTTTTCTCTATGTCTGGTTTTAGCAAGTGTAATTATGGTATGCCTTGATAATTTTGTTTTTTTCAGACTCTCTCCTGTATGGGATTCCCTGAGCTTCTTGGATAGCTGTTTTTTCATCTTTTGGCACATGGTGCAGACAAAACTAGATGTCATGCAGATAAAATTAGATGTCATCCCGTAATATGGAGGCAAGTGGAGGGTATTATGCTGAGTGAAATGAATCAGTTACAGAGGGTTAAGTGCTGTATGAGACCACTACTGTGTAAACTCACGAGAAGCTTCACACATAAAAAAAAAAACAAACTTTGATATTTAGCAGGGGATGCGTGGGGGTAGGTGGAGGTGGGTGGGGATGCAGGAACACTAAATATACAGTAGGTAAGTGGAAACTTCGATGAAGGGTACAACAATACATACTACCGGGAAAGCCAGCACAACTTGTACAAGGTAAGGTCATGGAACCTCCATACACACATCATAACTCCCTGAGGGATGAAACTGCTAGGCTGAGGTCTATGGGGACCATGGTCTTGGGGTTTAGTTTAATTGGCATAGCATCGTTTATAAAGAAAATGTTTTACCGTCTACTTTGATGAGTAGTGTCTGGGGTCTTAAAAGCCTGTAAGTGGTCATCTGGGATACTCCACTGGTTTTAACCCTTTGGGATACGGAAGAATGAAGAAAACTAAAGATACAAGGGAAAGATGGATCCAAAAGACTACCAGACCATATCCACACTGACTTCGAGCAAACTGAATCCAGTAAAACTAGATGGTACCCAGCTACCACCACTGACTCCTCTGGCGGGGATCAAAACAGAGAGTTCCAGACAGAGCTGGAAAAAAATGTTGAACAAAATTCTAAGTTAAACAGAATTACCAGACCTATTGGCCTGACAGAGGCTGGAGAAACCCTGAGTGTGGCCCCCAGACACCTTTCCAACTCACCAGCAAAGTCACTCTTGAGGTTCACCATTCAGCCAAAGACTGAAAACGCCCATAAAAACAAAATGAGACTAAAAGGGCATACCAACCCTGGGGCAACAACCACGAGGCAGGAAGAGAAAGGAAAGCTGGTAACAGGGAAACCAAAGTAGACAAGGGGGAGTGCTGACCTGTTGTGGGGTTGTTAACCAATGTCATAAAACAATAGGTGTACTGTTTAATGAGAACTTAGTTTTTCCCTGTAAACTTTCATCTACATTAGAATATATTTAAAAATTAAAAAAGAATAATTTGCTTTAGATCACAGTGGAAATTCATATTCAAGTCAGTCTTATCCCAAACCTGTTCTTTTTTCACTACACCATTTGGGTTTCTCTGTCATAAAAGCTGTTTAGTCCTCAATAGATTCCTATTAAAATAAAACACTCTGGAAAAGCATTAAGTCCTAAGAACTAGTGTCTTGGCTAAGCCCAGCAACAAGAGGAGATTCAGTATAGACAATTATTAGAGGGTGACAGGAAATAAGAGGATGGAGACAAACTGTGACAAAAATTGTTTGGTTTTTATCTATGGAGATAAAGGAAAATTCACAAAATAAAAAAGTTGCGCTGCAGGAGTTATCTGCCTTTTTTATTCTGGCAGTTTAACATCTGCCCCATCTTGCTTTCAGGTGATCCTTACTTAGGAGTTTAGTGGCCTAACTTCCAGTACAGAAGATGCTGATGCTCACTTTTCCTACCTGCTTTATCACTGGGCTTAATAAACACATGACTTATCACATCCAATCACATCCCCCACTCAAACTATGAATCAGGAGACTCTGGGATGGCAGCAAGTTCGAGCTCCTGGGCCAAGAGAAGCAGCATGCTTGAGGCAGTGCCACATACAACTCCTAGCATGCAGTGTTTCTGACAGGTGGCCATGGTAGGCAAATTCTGTATCAGGTCCAAGGGCTTAGTTTCTAGCTGGTTAGCTCTGAGCATGGTTCATTTCTTAGCTCCCCCAACAATTCCATGAGCCACTCAATCTCTCTCTTCAATGACAGCCACCAATAATAACAATATTAATTAATTGATAATGACTGCTTCTGAGGATGGAGGGAGGGACAGGGAAGAGGGGAGGGATAAGAATGGCATGCAGGAAAGGAACAAAGCTGACTGAACCTCAAATGCACTGCTGTTAGATGCTATCAAGCTGGTTCTGACTCACGGTAACCCTGTGTACGAGAATGAAACACCGCCTGGGTCGGTGCCAACCTCCCAGTGGTTGTTATATTTCAACCTACTGTTGCAGTCACTGTGTCAATCCATCTCACTGAAGGTCTTCCTCTTTTTGGCTGACCCTCTACCCTGACATTCTTTTCCAGGGACTGGTCCCTCCTGATAACACATCCAAAGAAGACGAGATGAAGTCTTGCCATGCTTACTATCAAGGAGCACTCTGTGTTTCTTCCAAAACAGGCATGTTCATTCTTCTGGCAGTCAATGGTACATTCGATAATCCAAATTCAACCTCATAATTCAAAGGTATCAATCAGTTCTTCTTCAATCCTTCTTATGCACTGTCCAGCTTTCACACCTCTATGAGGTGACTGAAAACAGCACCGCTACAGTCAGGCACACCTCAGTCCTCAAAGAAACATCTTTGCTTTTTAACAGTTTAAGAGGCCTTTTCAGATTTGTCCAATGCAAAAAGTCCTTTGATTTCTTGACTGCTGCTTCCATGCGTGCTTCAGTCTTTTCTCTACTCACCATCTGTGCTTATTCGTTCAGTTGTGAGGATTTTTGTTGTTGTTGAATTGTGCCTTAGGTAAAAGTTTATAGCTCAGGTTCACTTATATAAAAATTTATACACACATTTTTAGGTAAAGTTAGTTGCTATCCCTATAACACGATAGCACACTTCTTTTTAACCATGGGTTTGTGTTCATTCAACCAGTTCCATCTGTTCCTGCCTTCCTACCCTGCCTTACGACAGGAGCCACCTATTCGCTCTCATGCATTTACTTGAACTAAGGAACACACTCTTCACAAGTACTACCTTATGTTTTATACTCTAGCCTAAGCTTTGTCTGAAGAGTGGGCTTCGGGAATGGTTTTAATTCTGGGTCAACGGCCTGTATGGGGGCCATGGCTTCAGAAGTTCCTTTAGTCAGATTATTAAGTCAGATCATCTTTTTACATGAATCTGACTTCTGCCCCCGTCTTCTCCCATTCTGTCAGGGCCTCTCTGTGCTCCTGTCAAGGCAGTCACTGGTGGTGGCCAGGAACCATCTAGGTCCTTCAGTCGCAGGCTGATGGAGCTGGAGCTGCCTTATATCTTTGGTATTCTTCAATCTCCTTTGCTTCCAGTGGGTTGGGATGCATCTTAGATGGCCACTCACAAATGTTTACCACCCTGGACATCACTCACCAAAGTAGGATGCAAAACATTTTGCTAATAAACTTTGTTATGACAATTGACCTAGATGTCCTATGAAACCATGGTCCCCAGACTACAGCTCCAGCTACTTTGACCCTCAAAGTGTTTGGATGTGTTCAGGAAACTTCTTAGCTTTTGCTTTAGTTCACTGTGCTGACTTCTCCTGTATTGCTTATTGTTGTTCCCTTTATCTAAGATGATTCTTATCCGTTATCTAGTTAGTAAATTCTTCTCTCCCTCCCCACCTTGTAACCACAAAAAAATGTCTTCATCTGTGTTTAGAACTTTTCTTCAGTTCTTATAATAGTGGTTTTATACAACACTTGTCCTTTTCATCAAAGACATAAGAAAAATATGAGCCTAAAAACAGAAAGTGCCACATAACCCAAAGACTACATCAGCATGAAACCAGAAGAACTAAAGAATCTACCAATAAGGATGTCCTGTTTGGGACAGCTCATAGTGGCTGTATTTATAAAGCTACAGTGGTGATATTTATCACTTTTTTGATTAGTCTTTACAATTAGCCATAATAAATTACATGATTCCACAAGACATAGAAATTATTAAAGTTTATTTTCAAAATTGTGTTCCATTCACCAAAACATTCCATATGTTATACATAATCATCCCAAGAGAACAATTCTACTTTTATTCAAAAAATTAAAGACAACCGGGTCCGCTGCCAATCAGACAACACCTGTGCGTAGAACTGCATGATCCAATGAAAACATCACCATAGTTCATCCGCGTGTCTGAGGGAATCCATCCCAGTGAATTTATCACTGAGCACAACAAGAACTGGGCCTTTCGTTGACTACAATTTGGTGCATTTTGCATCTGGACGTGAAGTTTTACCCTTACAAAATCGTTTTCACTCCAGAAATGAAGTCCAATGACCACAGACTGTGCCACGCAGTTGCTGACTGGGATCTTCAGCAACTGGAAGTTGACTCCCTTTTGGTCACAGTATCACCTTCAGTGGTGACGCCCATTTTGGGATGAATGGTTTTGTTAACAAGCAAAACTGTGGCATTTAGAGCAGTGACAATCCAACGGAAACTAAAGAACGCCCACTTCATCCCCCAAAAGTTACCATCTGGTGTAGATTTGGGACCAGTGGAATCACCCGCCCTTATTTTTTCCAAGATGCATGATGAGAGGCTGTGACTTTCAATGGCAAAAGATATTGGGCTGTAATAACTGATTATTTTTGGCCTCATTTTGAAGGTGCCACAGTGTTACTTAACAAAAACTCTTTTCCACACATAATGCCATCACATGTAATTCAAAATAATAATTAAAAATTGTATCATTTATACAACTTGTTTTATTCAAGTTCAACGATAGGACACCCCTATTGGCAGACCCTTTAGATGGCACCCGGCCACGACCAATGACTGCCCTGGCAGGGAACACAATGGAGTGACCCTGATGTAGCAGTAAGAAATGAGGTGCAGAACTCAAACTTAATGGACTGAATGACTGCAGGGTCCTCAGAAGACACGGCCCCTGGATGGGCTGCATGGAACTGAGTCCATTCCTGAAGCCAACTCCTCAGACAAAGACTAGACTGGACTATAAAACACAGAATAATAATGGTGGAGAGTACGCTTCTTGGCTTAAGTAGATACATGAGACTGAATGGAAGCTCTTGTTTAGAGGTGAGATGGCAGGTCAGAGGGGGACAGGAGCTAGCCAGATGGACATGAGAAACAAAGGGTAAAAGAGTGTGCTGTCACAAGGTGGGAGAAGAGCTCTTAGCAACAGGTGTGTAAATTAGTAAATTTTTGTATGGCAAATTAACGTGGATTGTAAACTTTTATTTAAAGCACAATAATATTTAAAATGTGTGTGTGTTTGTGTGTATTCCTCTTGTGACTAGGATTTTGGTTTTCCTTATTCTGAAGTATAGTCCATACTGAAGACTGGTTTTTGATCTTCATCAGCAGGTGCTTCAAGTCCTCTTTGTTTTCAGCAAGAAAGGGTATATAATCTCAGGTTATTCATATCTTCTACAAATACTGATGCTGCATTCTTCATATAGTCTAGGTCCTCAGATTATCTGCTCAGCATACAGACAGATAAGTACGATGAACAGATACAATCTTAAAGCCAACCTTTCCTGATTTTAAACCACACAGCATTCCCTTATTATGTTTGAACAACTGCCTCTTGACCTGCGTGCAGGTTCTGCATGAGCAGAATTAAGGGTTCTGGAAATCCCATTCTTTGCAATGTTATCCATAATTTGTTATGATGCATACAGTCCAATGCCTTTGCATAGTCAATGAAACACAGGAAAACATCTTTCTGGTAGTCTCTTTCAGCCAAGACCCATTTGACATTAGCAATGATATCCCTCATTCTGTGTCTTCTTCTCAATCCAGCTAGATTTAAACTTATTTTAGTTCCTTTAAATACGTTTTAAAAAATCATGCGACAACAAATATAGATGTCTTAATTCTGGGCTATCAATAAACAAGTATTTATTATATTATTCTCTATAATTTAAACTTTGAAACACATACTTGATAAAAGGACTGCTTTACTTTCAATGAAACCTGGTGTTTTAGTTATCTAGAGCTGCTTTAATAGAAATACAACAAGTGGATGGGTTTTAAAAAAGAAATTTTATCTTGGTACAGTCCAGTAAGCTACAAATCCAAATTAAATATGAGAAATTACCGAAGTGTGCTATGCTAAGACTTCAAATTCAGTATGAGAGCATCCTGGCACAGGAACCTCAGGTCCAAAGGACATGTTCTGCTCTCAGTGCTGCTTTCGTGGCGGCATGAGGTTCCCAAACCTCAGCCTGCCTCCCTTTCCCTTATATATCGCAAGAGGCTCCCCAAGCCCCAGTACAATGACACACTTAAATAAATCCTGTCCCAAGAACTCAACTGCAGGTCATCTACCCTCATTAACATCATAGAGACAGGAATTCCCAACAGGGAGGAACATCACACAATACCAGGAACCATGGCCTAACCAAATTGCTAAGCATTTTTTCAGAAACAGAATTCAATCTATAATACCAGATAAAAAACTTTCCATTCCACAGGCCCTCATAGTTAGGATATGACATTTCATTTTATGAAGAGAACTGAAACTCAGTTTTTGTTGTTGTGTTTTCTCCTGCAAAAAAGCCAGGCATGTGATCAGGAATCCATGCTTTCATATTAATTATATGACCAAAAAAGGAGTTAAGTATAATAAGCTACTAAAGTTAAAATGTGAATTGTTTTGAAGTAAGCAGTCAGGATAGTTTTAATGAATTTGATTTATACCAAAGCACCAATCATAACCCTAACAATCATTTCTATGGTCACTTGTTTAATGCCTCTCTCTCCCCTCTGTACTTACACTTGATGAGGCCAGGAACTACAGCTATCACGGGAGCTGCAGCTATCAGCCCTACTAATCCTTTACCATAGTCACTGGCACACAGCCTGGTACACGGTACATAAATATTAAACAAACATCACTATTAATCACATTTTTAGGCACATTATAGTCATTTCTGGATTCCAATTTCAAAGAAAAACGCACATACCAATGGTACTGTTCAAGATGTACTCTTCTCTAAAGTACTCTTCAGCTATCTTCTGTTTTGCCTTTATACCTTCTGAGATCTCTACAATTAAAGAAAAAAAAGGTGTAACTGCAAACCACAAAAGGTGTTTTCCTGTAAATGTATTCAAGTAGAAAAAATTAAAATGACTGTGACATTAAGTACCCAAGGTAAATTCTAGAGCAGCTTACTATCAAGTTTTGGAGTTGCCCATGTGTTAAGAGTCAGTCACAGATGCACAACCCAACACCAAAGCCTCAGAGCAAAAGTTCCTATTAAGAACTTCCTAGTAACCATTAAATTAATAATCATAAACTGCTACAAACTACATTTTATTTTGACTGATTTCTCTGGTATCTTAACAAATACTTATTGTATACACCTTTAGTAATACATCCTGACAAAATAAAGTACAACTTGTGTATACAGTGTATTCCCTTTAGTTAAATATTTCTGCCATATCCACTTCACCATGAAACATTTATGGAACTCTGTAATGCACACTATTTTGGTGCAGTGGCTAACAGGACCATAGTTTAATGTGGCTGCTCTGGAGTTCAAACTAACAGGAAGACATATTATTACACCATACTGTTCATGCTACGCCCACGACAAGGATGGGTGCTGTGGGAATCAGAGCAGAAAGGCAGTAAAAAAGAAGGCTGCCCAGAAGAGGTAAGACTGAGTCAAGTTTGAACAGATGAGTGGGGATTTCCTACAAAACAACAGGGGGAGCTCTAAGCAGAGGAAGTCATGTCTATAAAAATACTCAGACAAGAAAGAACAGAGGAAAACCAAGAAACAGCTACTATTTTTTTAAAACTGTGAACAGTGGAAGGTGAAATTAGAAAGGTAAATTAAGAAAAACTCATGGTACAGTACAGTCAATTCTGAGTCACAGCAATCCAGTAAGGCACAGCAGAACTGCTCTATAGGGTTTCCATGGAGCACCTGGTAGATGTCAACTGCCAGATTGGTCAGCGGCTACTTAAGCACTGTGCTGCTAGGGCTCCAGAGAGGTAAAAAAGACCATAATATCTGAACCCACTTAGCAGCACTGCAGGAGAAAGGCATGGTGATCCACTTCCGTAAGATTACAGCCAAGAAAACTCTATGTAGCATATCTACTCTGTCACACACTAAAGTCACCAGGAAGCAGAAACAATGCAACAGTAACTCATTTGTTTTATTCCTATTTACTAATTATATCAGTGGAAATGTAACTTCTCAACACCATTGCTACAGAATACTAAAGCTTGCTTGGTAAACATGTGATTAGTAAGTATTTCCTGAATAACAAATACTATTCATTGGCCTCACTTTTACTGCAATCTCTATTATCCAAACGTCTCATCTCCTACCTTGGCCGTGCTGCAGTAAATCTTAAGACTGCCATCAAAATTTTCTCTTCTATATGCTGCAAGTCCATACTAAAGTAAGTTTTTAACATCTTCAAGTCTTAAAGAGAATTTTCTACTAAAACACAAATCAAACATACGCATGCTTCTACTTTATAGAAAAGATTTACACAGAAAGTCTATTTAGATTTTTAGACTTTTTAGAATTCTAATTTAGTGTCTTTGAAAAAGTTTCAAATGTTGAAAATTTTCCCATATTTTATAAGAAAAAAATTAGTATCTAATTTTCTCACTCCATCGCCTTCATTAATGCATGCCAGAAATATTATCATTTTTTACTTACTGTAAAAGGAAAGAAGCTGTACCATTTTTGAAGCCCTTTATTTCTCAAAACTTCCTAGATTTCCTTGTAATCTTATTTTCAATTTGTTAAAGGAATATAATTTCACATAAATGGTGTTTATAATATCAATTTTTTTCTTTTTTACTTTTCTAAGTGCCCAGTTATTGCCTTGAACTTGAATCTTTACGGAGTTTTCTACAATTGGAAGCCACTGCTTTATAAATTTAAACCAGAGCAATTCTAAACCGGAACATATTTTTAACATCAGTATACTGTGAGCCCTCTGTGGATAAATAGCTGACAGCTAGAAGCAGCTAAACTCTATGCACAAGGCTCTGCCTATTTGTAAATCAACAAGATCCCTTCTAGACCCAGCTTCAGAGAAAAATTAATCCAAGGCTGAAAACAATGTTTTAAAAATATTCCTGTGGGCACAACAGTACATTCAAAAACAATTCAGTTAAATCAGTCTAAACAATCAAAGTTTCCATTAAAACTGCATTTTTTAATTCAGTTATTTTCAGCTTAATAGTTATTTATTTGACATTATCATGAATCAAGCTTTATTCTACTATAAATGTAACAGTTTATATAAACTTGTACATTTCGTAAACAAATTCAGCACAAAGATTGCTGTGTTAATAGCAAAAAACAAATGAGCAAGAACAAAATAAAAATACACTGAAACTATATGATTTTAATTCTGATAACACAGACTTTTACTCTGTTTTTAATAGCTAAACATGTAGACAGTTTTACTCACTTAGAAAGATAATGAGAATTAAGCTTTGTATGTTATAATACTATTTCCATCAAAAAGTTAAAGAAAACCAAAAAAACCAAACCCACTGCATCAAGTCGAGTCTGACTCACAGTGACTAGAGGTCAGAGTAGAACTGCCCCATAGTTTCCAAGGAGCGGCTGGTGGATTTGAACTGCCGACCTTTTTGTCAGCAGATGTAGCACTTAACCCACTATACCACCAGGGTTTCCAAAGTTAAACAAGTCCAATTCATTACATTCAAAATTGTTTCCCCCAAATGAGAATTCAAAGGGATTATGGTAAACGCCACTGACAACGGTAATTAAGGCATAATCTTGCCCTTGAGGGGATGTCAACATGTTTATTTAAGCAGGTACAAAACTATGTTAATGTATCCAAAAACTATAAGGTTGCCTATTCTAGAATCATGGAAGGAGACGTTCCTAACTCTCTGGGAGTGGCAAGATGGAATTATCAGACAAGACATGAGTTGAATCTTACAGGATAACAAAGAGCTCAACAGCAGAGTGAAGAAAAATTACAAAAGGAAAGCACACACAAAGTCATGGAATTATGTCAGCTTATGCCATATTTGCAAGTGGTAAGTCTTTCAACATGACATGACTATGGAGTTGTGTGACAAACAGGATTATTTAACGCCAGCTTTTCTAACATAAAAGCAGTGGACTCACATACCATAATTGGATATTTTGTTCAAGATGATTCAGGAAGACAGAAGAGCTCCCTGAATCTCAGAAGAGCCCATTTGTAGTTTTTTAAAACAATCATCATTCCCTTCATTTTCCTAATAAAGGGTCTTCCGACAAACCTGTCCTGTATTTGAACTTGAATAAAACAAGCTGTTTTCTTATTTTGAAGTATATTTGATGGCATAATGTGTGGAAAAGAATTTCTGGTAAACAGCCACCGTAGCGCCTCCCAAATTGGGCCTGAAAGAAATCTAGTGTCATAGCCTGCTATCTTTTACCAATGATAGTCACAGCCTCTCCTCTTTCATCTTGGGAAAAATAAGGCCCAGTGATTCCGCTGGACCAAAATCCACACCAAATGTTAACTTTGGGGGGATGAAGTGAACGTTCTTGAACCTCTGTTGGATGTTGATCACTCCAAATGTGACAGTTTTGTTTGTCAACAAAACAACTAATCCCAAAAAGGGCCTTGTCACTAAAGATGATTTTTTAGCCAAAAGCAGCGTCAATTTCTAATTGCTCCAGAGCTCAGCCAGCAAATGTATGGGCACAATCTATGGTCACTGGATTGAGCTCTTAAGTTCAAATAGTTTTTAAGGGTAAAGCTTGAAGCCCAGATGTAAAATCTGCCAAATCGTGGTCCACAAAAGGCACAGTTCCTATTCTAGGCAAGACACTGATCAGGATGGATCCTTGCACGCATTCTGATGAACACTGGCAATGTTTTCACTGGAACATACAGTTCACTGATGCACAGGCATTGTCTGATTGGCAACAGACCCGGATGTCTCAAGGTTTTTGATTAAATGTAGACTTGTTCTGTTAGTGAGACAATCACGCACAGCATAAATTTCACGAACCACACGGAATGGCTGGTGAATGAAATACCTATTTTGGTAATAAACTTTAATAATTTCTAAGCACTGTAGAACTGTGCAACATTTCATAGCTATTTGTCAAGACAAATCAAACGAAGTGACAAATATGGTCACTACTGCTTCACAAATACGGTCACCATGAGCTGTGAAAAATAGGACATCCCTATTGGAAGACCTTTTATTAGCTACAAAAGATAAATCTTTAAATTTCTTTTTCCTACATTACGTCAACAATGTATTAACTTAAAAAAATTCTAAAAAGTAAAGCAAACGACAAAGCACCACAAAAATTTGCTAATACTTTATCAGTTCTACTGGAAAAACATATTTAAGTGAGGAGAAAAATTTCTTTTTTTCTTTTTTTTTTTTTTACCTCTGACATCACCACCAGCACAAAAAGCCTTTTCTCCAGCTCCCTTTATAATGATCAGGAAAGTTTCAGGATCTTGTTCCCACTTCTACCCAAATATAGAAGAAAATGGTATGAGCATATTGTAAATTGCTGTTATCTGCCATCAACTTTGCCCCCAATTCACAGAGCCTCAACGTAAAATAAAATCATACTGCAGTGATCCATAGGTTTTTTACTAGTTCATTTTTCCTCCCCCTTTGGACATAGATTGCCAGGCCTGTCTTTCTACATAAATACAGCCTCATTAAAAATACACAAGGTCTGACAATTAAGTCCATGAACTTAAGTTCTAAGTGCTACATAGCTCATTGCTGAACATCAGCACAGTCACCTTTGCAATACTCCCTTTGGGAAGCTATGCACCAACACCAGCGCCTAATCCACCCTTCAGAGCAACTGTGGAACTCTTTCTGGAATGGCCACTGTGCACTGTGGTAAGTTCATAAACTTAATTGTATAGTTGTCTGTGAGGGAGATTTTTAACCAGTAAACAAATAACCGTATTGGAACACCCACCCTACTTACCTGATCTGGCCCCTAATGACTTTTTTCTTTACCCATAGGTAAAACAAATATTGAAAGGAAAACATTTTGATGACATTCAGGACATCAAAGGTAATAAATAGGAAGACAGCTCTGATGGCCATTTCCGAAAAAGAATTCCAAAATTGCTTTGAAGGGCCGACTAGGTGCTGGCTTTGGTGCAGAGCTTCATGAGGGGAGTACTTGGAAGGTGATCAAAGAGATCTTCAGCAACGAGGTATGCAGGACTTCTTCTAGGAGAAGTTCAATTTAACTGGCAGTCCTTGTATGCACATCTGTAAGTGTGTGCATGTATTCTTTCATAAAGTATATCCATCCAGAAGAAGGAATAACAACTTCATTTTCTTTTCTGATATAAAGTAGAGGTTATCCTAACAAGGTTGCCACATGGGCACACTGAGGCAAAGAGATGTGGTGATCCAAACTTCATGATGGGCTTAATACCCGTATCTTACACAAACCTGTAAATTTAATGCACAAATCAGCCTAAAGCTTGTTGACAGAGTCATAACAACCTCTTTGCTGTGGCCATACAGGTACCTGACAGATTTATAAGTAACAGAATGAAACCATTTTTGATACTGATTAAATCTGCAAATGACTCAAGGTTGAAAAGGACAGCTAATAAACAGCATGTTGGACTCAGACTCAGATCCGACTCGATGGCACTTGGCTGGCTTGGCTTGGACTCAAGAGCCAACAGAAATTCAAAGGTGAGAATGACAGACCAAAGGAAAGACTGGTTAAATAAAGACAGAAAAACAGCGGCTGTATAAATTCTACAATCAAGAATAAAAAATTAAATGCACAAAGAAGAGATACAGCTGGACAGATCTGGTTAACGCCATGACAGACCAGATTAACAGAAATGTGGCACCCTAACAGGAAGTTTCTCTTCTCTCTATCCTAGTCCAACTCTAATCTGGAATACCTGGTTGATTTCTATGTATTGCTAAGTCCCTAGGTGATGCAAATGACTAACACACTCAGCTGCCAACGTAAAGGGTGGTGGCTCCAGTCTGCATAGCGGTGCCTTGGAAGAAACGCTTGGCAACCTACTTCTGAAAAACTAGCCGCTGACAGTCCTGTGGGGCGCAGTGATACTCAGACACACAAGGGGTCACCAGAGCTGGAATCACCTAGACAACCACTGGGTGGTTTCTCTGCATCACACTGCAGTGGCCCAGACAGACACACCAGGACAGGAGGGCGACCCATCAGATAAAGAATGATTCAAGGGACTGCTGGTGGTAGGACCATTAGCCTTTGTTCAGCACTCATGTGGCAGACCATGCTAGGTACTTAGAGAAACCAAAAATACCAAACTCATTGCCGTGAAGTCAATTCCAACTTAGAGCAATCTTAAAGGACAGAGTGCAACTGCCCTTAGGATTTCCAAAGAGCAGGTGCTGAATTCAAATTACAGACTTCTTTCAGTACTTCCATTCACTATTTCATTTAATCTCCATAATCAACTTATAAAATATCATCTTTGCAGATTAAGAAAGTAAGGAATAGAGTGATTTATTTTTCCAACCTACACAGCTGACTAGAATTTCAAGCACAGACACTAGCTTGAAACTAGTTTCAAGCATAGTTAGACTTAAGTCCTTTGCTTTTCCACTGCACTAGGCAGTTTCACTTAGAATAAAAAAGCTGATGGCCTTCTTTAAGAAAAGGTGGGTGATTCCAAGCAGTCTTCCTCAAACCAAAAGGCTGTCACATAGAGAAGATCAGACATGCACCTTCATGCCACAAGAGGTAGAACCAGTATCAGTGGGTAAAAGGTCAGAGAAACAAAGAGCAGGAGCAAAGCACAAGCAGAAGTTTCCTAGCAAATGTAGGCTATGCAAGCATCTCAGAACTCCTGTCACTAGAGGTGCTCAAGGGTAACTAACTGCAAGGAAAGCACTGAGGACTCAGGGACCAAACGGGGCTTCTGCACAGATCCCAGACAGTCCCATGGGTCTTTGGGATGAGTTCAATTAAGACACACATTTTTAAAAAATCCACTAATTGCCCTAAAGGAAATTAAATACCTTTAATTGCGGATAAATCTTCCGAAGCATAGTAAAATTCATTGTATTTAGGGACTTAGGTCTGTTTAGTGTGATCACTCCTGCACAACCTTTTCTTTCCAATAATACCTCTTCCGCTGCATTTGTGTGTTTGGACATTCCCTGTGTAAACAAAGAATTAATTTATGATGAAATTCATTAAGCTTTTGTTACAAGCCAACATCAAACATGTACAAATCAAATGAGAATCTTTCAAGTAATAGTAACTAAGTAAACAGACAGGAAGGCACAAACAGACTTACCATGTAACCCAGCAGCCATGTTCTTTGGTATTCACCTAAATGACTTAAAAACATAGGCTGACACAAAAACCTGCACCCAAATGTTCATTAAGGGAAGACTATTCTACAAGATACTATAATGGCAGATACATCACATCATCCACTCATCAAAACCCATAGATGTGAACAACCCAAAGTATGAAACCCAGTGTAAACTATGGACTTCAGTAACAATGTTATCAATAGCGGCTCATCAATTTTAACTTATGCCAGATGTTAACAACAGGATAAATTGTGCATGGGGACAGAGGAAGCATAGGGAAACCGTCTATACTTTTTGCACAATTTTTGATGAACCCAAAACTGCTCAAAAAACGATGTATTATATTTTTAAAAAAATCTAAATAGTATATATTATTAAACTCCAATAAAAATAAAACTCAAAAGTAAATTCAACATATTTACACAATATTTAAGTTCTCCTCAACTACATTGCAAAGTTGATGTTAAAGCTAAAATTTATTAAAATTCATCATCAGATGCCTAATAATTTCTATTCACTTCAAAGAGTTGTAAGAGAGGCTATTAAACAACAAAAAAGGCTGTGTCTTTTCAACTGAATTTGAATTTCTCTAACGAAAAACTTAAAAACTACAGTAAGACATATTTGCACTTTTTACTGTGCTTTAAGTAAAAGTTTACAATTCAAGTCAGTTTCTCATATAAAAACTTATGCACACATTGTTATGTGACCCTGGTTGCTGTCCCTATAAT
This sequence comes from Heterohyrax brucei, assembly GCA_028571685.1. NCBI lineage: Eukaryota > Metazoa > Chordata > Mammalia > Hyracoidea > Procaviidae > Heterohyrax > Heterohyrax brucei. The sequence goes on from CM053146.1 coordinate 98,261,742, forward strand.
GTGACAGTTCATTCTTCCTCTACAGCCAGTATTTCCTATGTCCATCCAGTCCATTCAAACAGCCCCTGTCCCATTCTGCTTTCTCATCTCCCATCCAAACAGAAGTGGCCCACTTATTCTCTTGTATCTGGTTTAAGACAAGAAGCACACTTTTCACCAGTATCATTCTGTTTTACAGTCCAGTCTGATCTTTGTCTGAAGAGTTAGCTTTGGGAATGGTTTTAGTTCTGGGCTGAGAGCCCAGGAACAATGTTTTCTGGGGTCCTCGTCAGACCATCAAGTCTGGATTAAGACACACTTTTTAACATAATTTGCAAAGATCAAAATGTTTGATATCCGTGATACCCAAAACGTAAGGGAACAAATACACTGCGGAAGTCTGATCTCGGAAAAACAATCTATCAACATATTTTTAAAGGCATACATTCTGACACAGCAATTTCTGTTCCAAAAATTTACCCTATAGCTAGCTATACTTGTATGTGATCAAAATAAAATGCATACAAGGACAGTCCACTACTGCAGTACCGTCTGTTACTCGTAGGCTGGAAATGTCTACCAGTTGGAGACTTGCTATGGAAACTCCAGTGGTATAGCGGCTAAGTGCTATGTCTGCTAACCAAAAGGTCAGCACTTCAAATCCACCAGGTGCTCTCTGGAAACTCCATGGGGCAGTTCTACTCTGACCCATAGGGTTGCTCAGAGTCAGAATCGACTCGACAGCAGTGGGTGGCGGGGTGTGTTGTGGAGGCAGACCCGTTATATGAAATACAGTATACACACAGCACCGAATGAGGCAACAACCTTCTCTCATACACCGCTATGAAACAGTCTCAAGCACAGATGTTTAGAGTGCTACCTTCCCGGTGCACGAGGATACACTCAAATGTATCCACAGTGAACTCAACGGGACTGCTGTCTCATTTTCTTAGGGCTCATTAGCTTTCTGCCTTTAACAGGATGCAGTCTTCCATCTTTCTACCTCTCTCTATTAATGCAAAATATTTGTTTTCTTTTTTTGCCCTACATGGGTTCCAGCTTTCACAAGTTTTATAGCGGGATGAAGAAGAAACTGTTAAAATGGTTGCTTTCAGGAAAGGAACCAGGCATTTGAGAGAGAGGGGTAGAAAGACTTCTGTTTCTCTGTATAAGCCCTTTGAATGTTTTGAGTTTTTTATCATATATATGTACTACCTACTCAAAACAATATTTTAAGTAGCTTTAAAAAAAAAGAGTCATAATTTAAAACGTAACTGAACTACGTATCTTAGAAAATTGTATTTTTAGTTATTTTACCTTATTGGTACTAAAGAAAAAAATCTACGGTGAAAGAAAACCATATATGAAATTACAAAAGAAACCACACTTCCAAAAATCTAGTTTCATTTTATATAATGCTTGTAAAACACAAGAGTCAAAATATACTGACCAGCTAAAGGAGAATAATCTGAATATACATACATAATCCAGGATATAAAAAGTTATAATTCATGTCAACAAATACAACCATACCAAACAAAAAAACCAAACCCATTTCACTGAGTCTATTGTGATTCTAGCAACCCTACAGGAGCGAGTAGAACAGCCCCATAGGGTTTCCAAGAAGCAACTGATGAATTTGAACTGCAGACCTCTTTGTCAGTAGCCTAACTTCTTGACCACTGAGCCGCCAGGGCTCCAATACAACCCTTGTGGCCACATAATTGAAAACACATAATCTTTAAAATTTAGAATTTACAAGGGAAATGTAAAAGTGTTTTCTAACAACCTGGCAATACACATCAGGAGAGTCTTCAAAAATGTTTTTACTTTTACTATACAATTCTACTTTAGAAAATTATCCTTAAGAAATAAGCAGACATCTAGTACAATATTCACACTGGCATATAAACTGTTAAAAATACATAAATATACACAGAAAAAAAAAAAGAATGGCCACATATACATTAAATTGTAAGTGATTTTTGAGTACCAAGTCCAGAATCCTAAAATTTCTCTACATCTGTGAAATCAAGAATACAGGTTATCTGCCTCCAAAGTACAATGGCAGAACATGCAGGCACAAGCTATACATTTCCAGTACAGATGGTAGAAACTGCAGGGAAAGAAGCAGTAACAAGCAACAAGCAAGTCAGAAGAACACAATACAATAGCTCTCAAAGCTTTGAAAATAATCTTCCATTTTCTAAGACAATCTACACAATAGCCCTGCCGTGCAGAGCTGACAAGGGGGAAAGCCATCCCCTGGAGTGGCCCTCTTGCAGCCCACTGGAATGGGTAAGTCACCCACTGGTGGTGTTTCTGTCAGAGCAGTACTAGATGACTGAAACAGTGCCTCCTGGTGGACTCAAACTGCCAACCTCCGAGTTAGCAGCCAAGCATGTCGACCATCTCCACTACCTAGGGATTCCAAAGGACAACTTCATGAATTATTAAAACAAGGCAAAACTCTCATAATCACTACTCAGGCCAAGAAACAGACTTCAGTGCTGGAAGAAGCAATTTGTCAGAGGTCCTGGGAATTCCCTGAAATTTATTATCGGCTGTTATGGATTGAATTGTGTTCATGTATTGGAATCCAAACCTCTATACCTGAGGAGGTAATCCCATTTGGGAATAATCTGATTTGATAGCATATTATTCCATATAATAATCCTCAAAATGCCCTGAATGTACTCTCCATTCTCCTCAGTTTTCGCTACCTAGAAAAAACCTAGTGTGTAACAGAACAAAAATATATTTTAGAGTCAGATGGATTTGAACATTAACTGTGATACTTCCAACTCATATACCTTCAAACAAGTTATTTTCAGAGACTGTTTCTGTATTTGGAAAATGGAGATAACTGGTCCTGGGTTTGGGTTTTTAGGACCACCTCTAAGGGTTGGAAACCCTGGTGGTGTACTGGTTAAGAGCTATGGCTGTTAACCAAAAGGCTGGCAGTTCAAATCTACCAGGTGCTCCTTGGAAATTCCCTGAAGCAGTTCTGTTTTGTCTTATAAGGTCACTGTGAGTTGGAATTGACACGACGGTAATGGATTTGGGGGGGAGGGGATTCTAAGATTACTATATGAACTTCTACCATACCCCACCTGTATCTGTTGAAACCTTAAATCATGCTTCAAAGCCCATGTCAAATAACTGACACCTCCTCCAGGAATTTTTCAATGGGTAAAGAGTCCACTGTCCATTATTATTTCCCCTTTTTTCATACATCTTCTTTATTTGACCATCTTACCATACTTTATTGATGCATATTTCTACATCTTTCATTAGACTATTCATTTTGTAAGGTCAGGAACCGTGCTGTTCATAATAGCATCTCAAAGTGCTCAATTTAGGTCTTTGCATACATAAAGTAGAGCCAAAGCCAGTGCCGTCAAGGGGATTCCAATTTATAGCAACCCTACAGGCCAGAGCAGAAGTGCGCCCTAGAGTCTCCAAGGAGTACGTGGCAAATTCAGACTGCAGACCTTTTGGCTAGCAGACGTAGAAATTAACCACTATGCCACCAGGGTTTCCATACACAAAGCAAGCACTTAAAACAGGTCTGTTCAAATGGCATAGATTATAAATTGGTTGATACTGATTCTAGGCTGCATCACCTAGACATACAGAATAAGAACATGGTTGCTGTCTTGAAAACAATACATGCAAAAACATTTCATGCAGCCTAAACAACATACCTTCACATGAAACTACTTGAGAGGGGGCAGTTTTCCTTATGTTCACGTCAAAGCTATATGAAAAATATGACCCTTTGCACTAAAATAAAATGTTGCTTAATAATTTGTAATAAGAACATCGGGAAATCTTCCCATGAATACTTTTGCAGTAGTATCTCCAAATCACTTTGTGGATTCAACCTCACTGAACAGGTTTGACTGGTTTTCATTAGTCTGGCAATCCCCATTTGAAGAAATGCAGACCCTTGACACGCTTTCTGGGTTCTGTTCCCCATCTAGCATCTTGAAATTGTCACCAGGGATGTCACACTATTACCACAAATCAGTCTCATACACTCCCACCCCTACCTGCAATACTGCCGTCAGTGGGGTTATTTCCGCCACTCTGCTATGAAATAAAGAACTCCCCTTCCATTGGTTTTACTGGCTCTTACAAAAGAATCAAGGACTGCTTGGAACACAGAGTCTTTATCAGCCCTAAGCAGTGCTGGGACCCAGAACTGCCCAGCCCTCAGCCCTTGATGAGATCTGTTTTTCTTCCCTCAAGGTAGTTTATCTCTAGGTCCCACGGTCCCCAGACAGTCAGGATTCTGCCATGTCTTCTCATTCCACCTGACCACCTATGGCTGAACATGGCTTCCTGACACTGTTCCAACTTCTTTTCTCAGGAAACTCCTGAGACCCCATGTCTGTCAGATAAAATAAATAAAAGTGGCAATTTATCTCATTTCTCATACTACCGCTTCCACTTTGGATTAACTCAGACACACTCTGTAACAGTTTCTTAATATCTACTCTGCTAGAAGTTAAGTTGTTAAGTCTGGGTCCCTGGGGTTTAAATCCAACCAGACATGAAAATCTATTCTCTTAACTATAACCTCAAGGCACCTACTAAAAGGTATGTGAGTCAATGCTTAGTACTATAAAATTGAGAACCTTGGTATATCAAAATCAACAAAACCTGCTATCCCACTATTCATCTACTGACCTATAAGAGTAATGTTTAAAGTTACAATTCATGTTCTAATAATGCCAATAAAACAAATTCCGAACTTACCAAATGCTGCAGTATGATACGAGTTCTTTCAAATGAATTAAATCTGAAACAAAAAGTAGAATACAATGAACATAGTGAGTAGTTGTTTTCCCTTTAGCTTCTTTCAAAACACATTACAACAATGGTACAATAATCGATTTCTATTCACCTGGAGTAACTGGGGAGGGAGAGTCAGGAAAAGGAGGAAGAAATGGAATGTATGGCTAACTGCATCCACAAACAATGGCCTCTTTCGCCACGAGACCAGAAGACCTAGACAGGGCTCAGCTACTACTGATGAATATTTTGATCAAAGAGTCTATAGGAGAATCCTATCAATAGGGGAAAAATACAAAAGTTCAAATTCTCATAGATTCCAGACTTCCTGGAACCATGGAGGTTAGATGAAATCCTGAAACTGCTGTCTTAAGATAATTTTTAAACTGTAACTCAAAAGTATCCTTTGAAGCCTTCTTACAACTAAAAATAGTTTAGTTTAGCTTAACTAGTAAGAATAACTGCCTTAAGCATTGTGCCCTTTTAAGATTTATATAGGATCAGACTGACAACTGCAACTCAAAAGGCTAGAAATTTAGAGGGCAGCTAGTTTATATAAAGGGGGAGGAACAATCTGGAAAAGAAGGATGAGAATGGCCACACAAGTCACAGAATATCCTCAATGTCAGCATATTATAATGTGTAAATTGTTAAACTGATGCATGTTCAGCTGTATATTCTCAAAAAAATTAAAATTTTATAAAGCTATTACAAAAAAATTGTACAAATAGTTTGTAAAGATGCAGTGAAATTTTCACATACAGAATGTCTGCACGCTCAGACATCATTAATGGATTTATAACCTGATACTGTCTCTCTAGTAGGCAATCTGGGAATACAGAGCTACAACCTTTAAAATGACCAGGACTTTAAGCCTAGTAATTACAGAAGTGCTTATACTAAGGAAGGAAACCCTGGTGGCGTGGTTAGGTGCTATGCTCGCCAGGTACTACTGAGAAACTCTATGGGGCAGTTCAACACTATCTATAGGGTCGCTCTGAGTTGGAGCCAACTCGATGGCAGAGGTTGTACTTAGGAAATCTTGGTGATATGATCCAAGTTTGATTTATGGAGATGGCATAACAAATGGGAAAACTGGAAACAAAGTAATGTCTAACAACAGGGCAATACATTAAAATTGTCATTTATACAAAAGTGTTACACAGTGCCATGGATTGAATTGTGTCCCCCACCCCTCACAAGAAATGTGTGTAGTAATTGGCTGGGCCATGATTCCCAGTACTGTGTGACTGTCATCTGTTTTGTGATTTTCTCATGGTGTAAATCCTAGTCTCTGCCGGTGGGTACCTTGAAAACCTGGCAGCACAGGGTAAGTGCTACGTCTGCTAACTAAAAGGTCTGCAGTTAAAATCGGACAGGCATGCCTAAGAAACTCAATAGGGCAGTTCTACTCTGACCTATAGGGTCGCTGGGAGTTGGAACAGATTCACCTCCAGTGGCTCTGGCTTTGCCCTGTGGATAACAAACGGGATTATATTAAAGAACATCAGGGTGGGACTAAAACATCCTTCCTCAAGTCACTTCCCTGCTCCAGTGCAAAGGAGCGTGGCTTGCACCACTTTTTATCCTACAAGAGATAAAAGGAAAGGGAAGCAAGCAGAGGGTTCGGGACCTCATATCATCAAAAAAGCAGTAGTGAGAGCAGAACTTGTCCTTCAGACCCTCTGAGGTTCCTGCGGCCAAGCTGCTCTCAGATCAAAGACTGATGCAACACAAGGACTTTCCTCCACAGCCAACAAAAATGGAAAGCCTTCCCCAGGGACAGATACCCTGAAAGTGGATGTGTTGCCTCCAGGATGGTGGAAGAACAAACTTTTCTTTTTTAAAGCCATCCACTGATGGTGTTTCTATTAGAGCAGTACCAGATGACAAAAACACACAGCCACTAAAAACATTTCTTTGTTGTTGTTAGGTGCCATCAAGTCGGTTATGACTGACAGTGACCCTACCTATGGACAACAGGAGAAATGCTGCCCAGTCCCATCCTCACAAGCATCACTATGTCCAAGCTCACTGTGCAGCCACTACTGGCCCATAACACTGAAAGTATTTAAATGCTTATGTGGAGTAACAGTCATGATGGAATTTTACCCACAAAAAAGGTACAAAACAGTTAAGAATGTACCTTTCTAATTTTGTTGTTTTAAAAGTATTAGTTAATGGCTAGGAACACAAAGCTTAAGACATAGCTTGACGAAAGTCCATCAATGACAATAGAAGTGAACGAAAGCCAGGATGGGCATAGAGAAACACAAGGTGCTAAAAAACTGTTGTTACCATCAGGATAATATACACGTATGCAAAGTCTTCCAAGTTACAGAGGCCCTAGAATAGTGCATTTGAGTACGTTTATACATGTTAGTCACATATACCAAAAAAACAAACCAAACCCACTGCCATCAAGCCGATTCCGCAACCCTACAGAACAGAGCAGAACTGCTCCATAAAGTTTCCAAGGAGCATCTGGTGGATTCAAAGTTCTTTTGGTTAGCAGCCATAGCACTTAACCACCACGCCATATAACATGCTGTAATTCAGTAATAAAGTAAAAAAGCCCAGTGTAGGGTAGTGACTGTAAGGTGCACTATAAGGTCTTCTGAGGTGCTGGCACTGTCTTGCTTCTTGATCTAAGTGCCAGTAATAGGGGTATGTTTGCTTTGTAAAAATTCATCAAATTGTATTCTTACGCTTGGTGCCTTTTTTTAAAGTTCCACAAAAAAGATATAGCTCTGCCCTTCAGAAACTCAGTGTAGTGAAACAGATGCACATGAAAGTACTAGACTACACAAGAAGCAAGTTCAACGTAAGATGTACGGGACATAAGGACCTGAAGAGAAGTCAAGGCTAGGATCAGTAGCAGCAGCCTGATAAAGACTGTGTCCATGCAGAGATTCACACGCTATCTGATGGAACTGATAAACTGCCAACTGTTAAGTTTTACAGGAAGGCATCCTTGGGCAGTGTAAATGGCTAAGTGTAGCCACGAGGCTGGTGATTCAAGTTTACCCATAGATGTCTCCATCTGCCCAGGTGTTAGGCAGTCTGCTTCCAAAAGGTCACACATAGCCTTGAAAACCTGATGGAGCAGTTCTACTCCACACATATGGGGTACCCATGAGTCAGAATCGATTTAAGTGCAACTGACAAATTTTCAAGGATAATTTGAGATTATTTGAGGGGCAATAGCTTAGATGGGCTTTTTTTTTTTTTTTTAAGGTAATATATGCATTTTTACCACTGGCAACCTTAGATGACCAAATTTATAAAAATATCTGTAAACCAAATTACTCACTTTTCAAAATTTATATTACTTTCCTTTTATATTCCATTTGAATTGACCACTTATACAAAAATGAGAAAAAATACTATTTGTTTTAAATTACTCACAATAAGCATTCCTAGACTGGTATACTTTGAATTTGCCTAGTGTAAGTATCCTTATCCTAATCCAGTGATTTCATACCCTGTTTGCACATCAGAATAACCTAGAAAATCTTATTAAAAATTCCAAAGTCCAGGTCACATCCCACATCAATTGAAACACAATCTCTGGAAGCGAGTCTCAGGCACCAGTTTTTTGATTCTTTTAAATTTTTATGCTCCCTTAAATTATTTCAAAGTATGCACAAATCATGTTCTAATCATTAAAACCAATACTTATAGAAACTAAATTAGAAGAGCTAGATCCTTGTTTATTTAGGGGTATTTCCTAAACAGGGTTTTCACAGACTTAAAAAATGTGAAATACACTTATCCTGAAGCATCATTTTCAATTCTTTTTCAACTCGACTCTATTTTTTATTTTTCGACACTTCGTAAGTCTCAAAAAAAAAAAAAATGTAAAAGCTAATTTTTCTAGATCCAGAATGACTCTGAATTCCTTAATAAGGCCAGCATCCAAATGCCAGTTCAAGGTTAAAGAAGGTGCTGCCAGACTGACATATCCTTAAGTGGCAGTTTCAATACAACCTGCAGAATAAAGAGAAAACATATAGGAACAGAGAGAGACCTAGCTTCAAGTACCAATTTTACTTGTGAGATAGAATTACAGTCACTCAAAGAAAGTTATTGCAAAATATACCAAACACTGCTGCAAAGCACTGTGTAAAGACTTCATGGGTCACTTCAGAATCAACCCCATGGCAAAGGGTTTGGTGTCAGGTGGCGGGGGTTGTGGCACTGGAGAAGAATATCGAATATGCTACGGACTGCCAAAAGAATGAACAGATCTGTCCTGGATGAAGTACAACCACAGTGTTCCTTAGAAGGATGGAAAGACCCTGTCTTACATACTTTGGACATGACAGGTGGGATCAGTCCCTGAAGAGGTACATCACGCTTGGCAGAGGGCCAGCAAAAAAGAGGAGGGTCCTCAATGAGACAGACTGCCACACAGGCTGCCACAACGGGCCCCAGCACAACAGCGGCATGTATGGTACAGGAGCAGGCAGCATGGCCTTCTTTTGTACACAGGTTGGCTATGAGGTGGAACCGATTCAACAGCTGCTAGTAGCTTCCTTGTCAGATCCTATATAATCACAGACTCTCCGTTTGTTCTAACTCATACTCAGTTGTTACTGAAAATCTGTTACAACTTTTCTATCTCAAAAATCTTTGGAAAAAAATTATTTGGAGCATTCAGAATCCCCAAGTAATTTTCAATTTCTTATAGTCTGTTTTTCCTTCTACTGGCTCCAAAATTATGTGATGCCTATCCAGTTACTGCTAAGTTACCAATTCACTTTATCAGGCTTTATTTCTTTCAAGTGATGGCCAACTTGCTGCCTTGAAAGCTGTTCTCAAAGTGTGTCCTGGACCAGAAGGTCAGCAGTTCAAATCCCTCAGGCACTCGTTGGAAAGTCTATGGAGCAGTTCTACTCCGTCCTACAGGGTTACTTTGAGTTGAAATCAACTCAACAGCAGGGGGGTTGGTTTGGTTTGAATTACTAACTTGACTGTAACTAATTTTTTGATCTAGCATCACCAATTCCTGGACTGGGAAATTCAAATTGTTTACACATAGACTTATACTATTATGACAGAGACTTAATAATCTTGGTGTATATATAATCTTGATATACATTGTTATATATGATATCCGAGGTTATATATGATGTCCAAAGTTCTTTAAAAATATGGTTAATGGTTATATTTAGAAATAACATTGTCTATAGTTTTCTGACAGATTTAACCTTATTTGGCCTTTACATTTTACCTGTAATTCTTATCAGTGCTTTTCGCTATTAAGAATATCTATTTTTATAAATTAATCTGGAAACCCTAGTAGCATAGTGATTAAGTGCTAACAAAGTTTGGCAATTTGTATTCACCAGGTGCCTCTGGGAAACTATGAAGCAGTTCTACTTTGTCTTAGAGAGACACTATGAGTTGAAACCAACTCAGAGGCACTGGGTTTGGTTTTGGTTCTTGAATCCTGGTCATATTATGTTTTGTCATCTACAGGAAAGTTTTTACTTTGTTAATTTTCCAAAAACATTTCACCAACAAAAAGATGGATTATATTAGATGTGGGGAAAGGACTGTGAATCAAGATTTCTAAAACTATTCCACAGAAACTGATGGGTTTGCAAACTGCAGCTGATCCGGAATCAGATGAAACAGAAAGTAACTACATGAAACTGAGCAAATGAAAAGATACTGTTTTAAATGGGAGTGCTGCCGATGTTTTGAAGTCCTACTTTCTAGATATAAGGAGCCATTTTCCTTTCTCCTAAATTAATTAATTAATGGGTTTAGATACTGTAACTCTCCCATTAGAAATTCCTATTGGTAAACTGGGCAAAGTTGTAAGTATCATAACCAGAGAAGTGGCTGAAATTTGAGCTACAACTTTACAAATTAAAATAATGTTATATTTCCTATTCTACCAAGAAACAGTTTGTGCTTTAATAGATCAAATGCTGCTGTGTTTATAGTAATACACAGAGGTTTTACAGAATATAGTTACCGTTGAGGCACATGAAAAACAGTTACTGATGCTGCCTATACATAAACAAACACCTCATGAAATTTGTTTCTTCATTCAAAGAACTTACAGTCACAGGTCCATTGGCTATTTCAGACAATTGGCCTAACATTATAGTTAGTTCTTGTTATTTATTGTTTCCATTTTGCTTCCTACTTCACTGTAGGGTGCCTGATATCTTAAAAATCAGATGGTATTCAATTACCATTTATTGAGCATTTTTCATCAATGATTTTATAGGAAGATTCATGAGGTAACCATAAAAGAGCTACTATGTAATTTTTCTGAAATCTAGATTTCTGGTTCTTGTGGACAGTGGGATGACCCACACAGGCCTTTGGGCACTCTTTGGAACTTTGAACCTTGAAGGAAAAAAACTGGTTCCTGAAGCCACTTTCAGTCTAACAGTAGCCCACATAAATCCATACCATCCTTTTGCTCTGGACTATTTTGTCTTAGGTTCCACTTCTGCTCCTGAGACAGTGACACTGACCATTAATAGGCATTTTAGTCAGCTAGTGCTGCTCTAACAGAAATAACACAGGAGATGGCTTTAACAAAGGAAAGTTTATTCTTACACAGTCCAGCAGGCTACAAGTCCAAAATTAGGGTGTCTGCTCCAGGGAAAGACTTTCCCCCTTGGTGGATCTGGAGGAAAGGCTTTCCCCTTCGTGTTGCACCAGTCTTTGTTCAGGGAGCATCCTGGCACAGGATCCTCAGGTCTGAAAGATGCACTCTTCTCTTGGTGCTGTTTTCCTCATGGTGGCTAATTCTCTGGTGGCTTCTCTCTCTTTTTATCTCCCGTAGTGTGAGAGATAAAATTCAAATGGTCCATCTTCAGAAAATGCCAAGATAAGAAGTTACTAGTTAACCTAAAAGAATTTGCAAAACTAGGAGAATTGGACTTGTAAGTCAGTCCAAAACTTTGAATATTTGTTTTCCTGACACCATCCTACATGGGTACGATCCCCCAGAGACTCTTAACACTACTGTTAAGAGTGACCTTGATGTTAGTATTCTGTTTCCTGTGGCTAATAAGGATATACTAAAACAGAGTCGATGTTGCCTAATTATAAGTCAGTCTGATGGTAAATTTAAAGGCCTAACAAAGGTCACTTAAGTTATTAAGCTACATTCTATTTTCTGCCTCAATAACCAGACTAACAGCTCTGCATTCGTCTCCCTATCTCTTCCTCCCCTTATCTCTGAGGATACAGAGTTGATTAAGACCTCAGAGAGAGGTAAAAATTTTTTGGACAGTTTACTCTGTTTGATTATCCTGTGACAAACTTTGGGTCTACTCTGTCTGACTATCCTGTGACAGACTTTGGGTCTGCTCTCTTTAATTATTCTGTGACAAACTTTGAGTCTGCTTTCTTTAATTATCCTGTGACAAACTTTGGGTCTGCTCTGTTTAATTATCCTTGACAAACTTTGCACAATTGATGCTGCTTGTCAGATGTAACGAAATCTTATGATGTAATGAAATCTTGTGACTTCTGACTATTGCTCTGTGACAAACACCCACCCCACTGAATTCTGGCTATAAAAACCACTAGAAATGTAAACAAAGCAGGACAGCTTGGGAAATTAAACCCAGGCTGCTGCAGATCTGCCAACAAATTATTCCTTGAACCCTACAATGTCTCTGAATTTTTCGGTTGCACTGACAGACGGAACAAATGCGGATTCAATTTGGCAACAAGTCCAGAAGAAGGTGGGAAAAGAAAAAACAGCAGGTGTGAGGAATAGTAAGACCACATCATTATTCTAATTAGTATACAGCATCTGTTTCCATTCTGATAAGGAAGAGACCACCAAAGGAATAAAAACCAGCAGCACAGACCCTCTTAGCTCTTGCTTGATTCAAGCAGGGCCCCTGCTGCGTGGTTACTGCAGTCAACAGAGTCTTGGGTGTTCTGGGCCCAGCAGGACCCAGCGAGGCTACAACCCTCACCCTTGTTGTGAATGTGGGCCCTGCCGTTACACGTACCTGAGAGAAGCCTGGCTATTCTAGTTTGGGCCTTCCTTTCTGTGCCATGTCCTGTTGAGAACTGTAAGGTTCCAGCCTTGCTTTCTGGAGCAGAGCCCCATCTACTCCCACAGCTTGCTGGCTGACCGTCAGCAGCCATTCCTCCAGCTCAGACAGTTGCCGCCACCTCTACCATCACTGCTGCTGACCCCAGAAACGTTCTGCACGTGCGACTCAGACCCAGCCATTGGCACCACTTTTAAATTAACAGCTGGTAACAATGATGTGCCATGTATGTGTATGTATAATGTATATACATATACATATAAACATATATGCTTAATTAAACTCTAACAGCCCTTTTAGCGGTGTTACAGTTACTGTGTTACAGTATTTTAAGGATTCTCACATAGGCCAATTCTGACAAGGTACTGTAACTTAAACCAAAAACTAAACCCACGGCTGTCCAGTTGTTTCCAACTCATAGCAACCCTGTAGGTCAGAGAACTAACTGCACCATAGGGTTTCCAAGTAGCACCCAGCAGATGTGAACTGCGAACCTTTTGATTAGCAGACATAGCACTTAACCCATTACACCACCAGGGTTTCCTACTGTAACTTAAGTAATGATAATTCAGTGACTGAAATGCAAATAGATTAAGTGGCCACCCAGCTCAGAGCCCATATAGGACTGCTAGGAGGCCTATGTACTGGGCTTGCTTGTATAAAAAAATAAATATAAAAAATAAAACAAAGATTTGTTACTTGGGTACACGGAACCTAAATTCTTGTCCGCTTTGTTATCACCGCTCTCCCTTGATCATGACACTATGCCTGTACGCTCTACTTCAACAAGTTAGACTACTCAGGTAATCAATAATTCTATTAATCTACGATTTCAACTTTGCCCTTTCTTACCATCCAGCACTTTTCTACTAGTTCTTGTTCTTAACTACCCTAGAATATCTATAAGCTGAATAAAGGTAAAGCAGGTGACAGCCTTCAAGCTCCCAATTTAAAAGGGGAAATTAAAATAGACAGTGAAGGTTAATGCTTTGCAGACTTGACTACTTGTTTCTTTTCTTAAAATTTCTAGCCTTCTTTGCCTGACACAGAAATCACACATTAAAACTGACAGAAGCCACTGAGATAATAATCGCTGCAGCTTCTTTAGAGACATCAAACAAGTGGAGAAGTGAAGGCCCTCAAATGGAGGTGCCCAGTGAGCTAGGCACCAGTTCCAGATTGCCCCAGGTGGCAGCTGAGGCAGTCTGGACCCCAGCTTTGATAAGCACATCCGGCAGCCTGCTCCAGGATGGTGTGCCTCCCAAGCCCTCACTGTTCTCCCCACGTCCCCGTGCTGGCACAGCACATCGCTTCTCCTAGAAAACCCCTGATTTTGCCTGACCAATTTGCACAGGCTCTGAGGATCCGAATTCCCTGTCCCTTACACACTGCTATGTCATAAAAACCTCTTGGGCATTTACTTTACTCCTGTCTCAGTACTGACTTTCTGCGGCAGGTGGCCTGTGTTTTGCAGTAACAATTTGGAGGGGGCTTGGTAACAAGGGGAGGTTTATGTAGTAGCTAACACTTCCTATTACATTCATATTAATCTCTCAGGTGAAGCAGAAGTTAATACACAAAGATTATAATAAAACAAAATGGATACATAAGTTCAATCAGGGTCCAGATCCTACTGCCATTTGGAACAGTGTTAAACAAATGGCGCCCTTTACAGCCTGATTTTTTTCCTTTCCTGGGATCACTTGTAATCTTTCTACTCCTAATTTTCAGTCTTTGTTTTCTCCATGCTCAACACCTCATCCATAAAGTTGTGGTAAATTTTAACTCTGTCTTTCCTGCAGTCCAACAACCCTGAGGGTCTCTGCAAAACAAAGTCACCATCCAGCAGGAAGCAAAGAGAAAGACACAACATTCTGTTTACCAAGATTGAGAAACCCACAACAAAAAGGGGGGATTGGAACAGGCGGAGTAAAGTAAGTGAGCACATCTTGAGCGTAACTTTTACCATTCTGATCCCCTCTGTCTCCTCACTTACCAGGAAGCAATAAACACCTTGCTTAGCATCTCACTTATCTCAAACATTGGCTGTTGGCAGCAGGTGGCATTAACTCCGGTTAGGTTTTCAGTAACTGTAACATAATGCTACAGTTGCTTAAAAATGTTTACTGTTGTCATGGATTGAACAGTGTCCTCCAAAGTACCTGTGTAGCCATTTGGCTAGGCCATGATTCCGAGTATCTTGTGCTGTTCCTATATGCTGTACACCTTGCCTCTATGATGTTAATGAGGGAGGATGGGTGGCAGTTGTGTTGGCGGGGCAGGACTCGGTATACAAGATTATACTGGGACTTTAGGTAATCTCTTGCAATATAAAGAAAAGGTAAACAAGCAGATGGATTTGGTGACCTCATAACACGAAGAAGCAGTGCCTGGAGCACAGTGCGTTCTTTGGAAAGGACCTAATGTTCCTGCACCTCAGAGGCTCACTGTCTGTCCAGCGAAAGACTGATGATAAGGACCTTCCTCCAGAGCCAGCAGAGAAAGACTTTACCTGGACTGATGCCCTCAATTTGGACTTGAAGTCTACCAGATTGTGACAGAATAAAATTTCACTTTTTAAAGCCATCCACTTGTGGCATTTCTGTTATAGCAGCACTAGATGACTGAGAGATACTCTTATGTCTTCTTCCAGATTTCAAGGATCCATAACAAACAAACAGTAGGAACATCAAGTATCCCAGACTAGCTGGAAGACAGTAATGCAAGTGCTTAATCAGAGTATTCCATTAGCTAGGTACAGAACAGGTACTATTGAGCTCATGAACTAAATTGGAGCTAAACCATCTGAAGTCCAGGCTAACAAGTTTTTATTCTCTAAGCAGCAGGGCACCTGTAAGAGCTCCTGAGCAGAGAAATGGCAGGCACTGAAGACTTTAAAAGAGTAATCTGACAATCATATGCAGAATGTACTCACACTGGAAGAAAAGGGATAGGCCCATTGATCAAGTTCCTGCAAAATGGACAATTGATAACTTTGAGACTGTTTACATTTAACTCAGTAGAAAGAGAAAGGAATGTAGGAAGACTTAGATAACTTTAGGAATCTAAAAGAACGATAGTGACAACAAATCATAGGCGAGGAGTGAGACTGACATATAAATTTGAGGTCCAAATGAGACATTCAGATGGCTGGGACTAGCACCAGAGCTAAAAGTAAATCAGGGTCAGAGACAGAAACTTTAGAATTAAGTTTAGAGAGGTGAGAGGTGATTTATGTGAAAACATATAAAATAGCCCTGGGCTAAACTGGCACTAGGACAAGATAAACAGAATTAAAAAGGAAGCAAAACGGTGCCAGGGAAGCCATGTAAGGTCAGAGTTCAAAGAGAAAGGTTGTCCAGCAGTGTTAACTATGGCCCATAACCACTGACATCAATTCCAACTCAGAGAGACTTTCATGGATTGAATTGTGTCCCCCCCCCAAATATGTGTAGCCATGTGGTTGAGCCATGATTCTCTGTATTCAACAACTGTCTTCCATTATGGGATTGTTCTATGCTGTGTGTTAAGAGGATTAGGGTGGGACTGTAAATCCCTTCATAAGATCACCTCCTTGCTCCATTGTGAACGGAGTCTCCCTAGAGTATGTCTTGTACCACCCTTTATTCTTTCATCCTATAAGAGACAAGAGGAAAGGGAAGCAAGCAGAGTTGGGAACCTCACACCATCAAGAAAGCAGCACTGAGAGAAGAATGTGTCCTTCAGACCTGAAGTTCCTGCACCAAGATGCTCCCTGGACTAAGACTAATGCAACCCAAGGACTTTCCTCCAGAGCTGACAAGGGGAGAGCCTTCTGCTGGAGCAGACATCTTGAACTTGGACTTGTAGGCTATCTGACTGTGTAAAAATAGACTTCCCTTTGTTAAAGCCATCCACCTGTGGTATTTCTGTCAGAGCAGCACTAGCTGACTAAAACAGAGACCCTACAGGACAGAGTAGAACTGCCCCAGAGGGCCTCCAAGGCTGCTTCTCAGAAAAGGAAGAAAAGAGAAAGGCCAAGCATGTTTTTCCCTTGGTTTTCCACTTGTAGGTCTTTGCAGAGGTACTCTGTCTTCATGAGCCATCCCTTATAATTGTCTACTCAGCCCTTCCTTCATCATTCCTCCCTTTCACTTTAGATACCCAGTGTTTAAGAGCAAGTTTCAGAGTCTCTTCTCACATCTATTTTGGTTTTTTCTTTCTTTCCTGTCTTTTTTAATGAACTCTTGCTTTCTTCACATATGATGTCCTTCAACAACTCATCCAGTCTTCAGTTATTTGTGTTTCACTTATCAACTCGATTCTCGAGATGGTTTCTAAATTCAAGCAGAACATGCTGAAGGTCATCCTTTGGCCCTTGTGGACTTGTTCTAATTTTCTTCAGTTTCAACTTGTATTTGCATATGAGTAATTGATAGTCTGTTCTGCAGTCAGCCCCTGGCCTGGTTCTGGCTGAAGACAGTGAGTTTTTCCATTGTCTCTTTTCACAGATGTAGTAAATCTGATTCTTGTGTATTCCATATTCTCAGGTCCATGTGTACAGTCAACATTTATGTTTTGAAAAATGCATTTGCAATGAAGAAGTCATTTTAAAATTTTATCGTGTAACTTCTAGCATCATTTCTTTCACCAATGCCATATTTTCCAACTATCAGTCCTCCCTCTTTGTTTCCAACTTTTCTGTCTCACTCTGAGTAATCATTAATGCATCTGGCTTGCATGTTCGATCAATTTCAGACTGCAGAAATCTTTAATTTCTTCATCTTTGGCCTAAGAGGTTGGTATATAAATTTGAACAATGGTCCTTTTAACTGGTCTTCCTTGTGGGTGTATGGATAGTATCCTATCACTGACAGCCTTGTACTTCAAGATACATCTTGAAATGTCCTTTTCAGCAAACAATACTACACCATTCCTCTTCAACGTGTCATTCCCAGCACAGCAGACTGTTTTAGTCAGCTAGTGCTGCTCTAACAGAAATACAACAGAGTGAATGGCTTTAACAAAGGAAGATTTATTTGTACACAGTCTGGCAGGCCGCAAGTCCAAATTCAGGATGTCCACTCCAGGGGATGGTTTTCTCCCTTGTGGGCTCTAGAGGAAAGTCTGGTATTGTGTCACTCTTTGTCCAGGGAGCGTCTCGGCCCAGGAACCTCGGGGCTGAAGGACACACTCTTCTCCCAGTGCTGCTTTCTTGATGGTTTGAGGTTCTCAATTCTCTGCCGGCTTCCTTTTCCTTTTATCTCTCGCAGGATGAAAGGATTAAGGGTGGTACAAGCCATAATCCTGGGAAACTCCCATTACAATGGAGCAGGAAGGTGATCTTCTGAAGGGATTTACAGTCCCACCCTAATCCTTTAACATACAACACCGCAAAATCACAAAATGGAGGACAACCGTAGAATACAG
This sequence comes from Heterohyrax brucei, assembly GCA_028571685.1. Classification (NCBI taxonomy): domain Eukaryota; kingdom Metazoa; phylum Chordata; class Mammalia; order Hyracoidea; family Procaviidae; genus Heterohyrax; species Heterohyrax brucei. The sequence continues at coordinate 98,279,975 of CM053146.1, forward strand.
ATAATCATGGCCTAAGCAAATGGCTACACACATTTTTGGGGGGACACAATTAAATCCATGACACAGACTGTATGATTGTCTGATTCCAGCTCACTAATACATAGGACGTCAATGTTTATGTACTCCATTTCATTTCTGATTATTCCAATTTCCTAGATTAATGCTTGATACAAGAAGAAACAGTTACAGAAGAAAAAATCCAAGCCTTTAGTTGCAATATTAAAAGATTCTATGTGGAGAATATTAAATAAATGCAGAAAGCATTAAAAAAATCTGGAAGGGCCATTACATGAACAGATACATGCACACCAACGTTCACTGCAGCACAGTCCACAACAGCAAGAAGATGGAATCAATCTGGGTACACATTAACAGAAGAAAGAATAAACAAGCTATGGCATATTGACAAGATGGGAAGACTACACAACGATAAAGAAGACCTTTAGAAACACCTGATAATATGGCATCATCTTGAAGGTACTGTGCTGAGTGAAATCAGCCATACAACAAATACTGTATGAGACCATTATTAGTAAGTTTCAAGAAACAGACTAAGCACAGAAGAAAATAATCTTTGTGGGTTACCAAGGGGTGAAGGAGGGACATGAGTATTCATAGATATTAGATAGGAACTGGGTTAGATGAAGGAAGTGACAGCACACAGCAGAAGGGAGACGTACAATGCTGGACTACATCAAGAGCTAAGAGGTCTCTGAAACACAACCCGACACTCTGAAGGTCACAGTAGTAGGGACCATGCTTTGGGGGGACATCTAGGTCAAATGCATAACTAAGTTTTTTTTTTACAGAAAATGGTCTGCATCCCATTTTGGTGACTGGCTTCTGGGGTCTTAAATGCTAGCAAGCTGCCATACAAGGGGCATCCACTGGTCCCAATCCAACTGGAACAGAGAACAAAAGACATCAAACAGAGGAGGAAAATGTAAGCCCAGGAGGCAGAGGGGCTAAATGATTCAGAAACTACACCAGCATGAGACCAGAAGAGCTAGTTGGTACCTGGCTACCTCCAAGGTCTGCCTTAACAGGCAATACAACATTGACTCCCGGACATAGCATGAGAAAAATGGGGGACCAAGCTTGATGGATGGTCTGACATCCTGGAGCATCCCCCAAGAACAAGGCCCTGGTCTCACTCCTAGCCCAGAGCTGAAATCATCACTGAAGACAACTCTTCAGATAAAAATTGGACTAGACTGTAAGACATGAGGCTGTTGGAGCAGCTCCTCTATAGAAACGAGATGTCAGGGTGGAGAGGAGGGGACAGGAGTTGGCTGAATGAATGTGGGAGATACAGAATGGCAAGGAGTGTGCTGTTGCAGGGTTGGGAAAGCAGCTAGAGTTGCATAGAGGTGACTGCATGGGGTTTTATACAGCAAACTGACCTCGATTGTAAGCTTTCACTTAACCACAATAAAATGTTATTTTTTAAAAAAAAAAAAAGATGGGAAGGAATACACAGAATACATTACACCGAAAAAAAAACTGTGTCAACATTCAACCTCTGCAGAAGTATCTGATCAGGAACCAATGGTACTAAACAAAGAAGTCCAAGATGCACTGAACACACTGTCAGAAAACAAGGCTGCAGGAATTGATAGGACACCAGTGGAGATGTTTCAACAAACAGATATGGCTCTGGAGGTGCTTACTCTTCTATACCAAGAAATCTGGAAGACAACTGGCTGGCTAACCGACTGGAAGACATTCTTGTTTACGCCTATTCCCAAAAAAGATGATCCAACCAAATGTGAAAAGTACAGAACATCATCATTAATATTACATACAAGTAAAATTTTGCTGAAAATCATTCAAAAGCAGCCGCAGCAACATACTACCAACAAATTGCCAGAAATTCAAGCCAGATTCAGAAGAGAACATGGAAAGAAGGACACTGTTCGTTGCTACTATCAGATGAATCTTGGCAGAAAGAGAGAGTATCAGAAAGATGTTTACCTGTCATCATGGACTAAATTGTGTCCCCCCTAAAATATGTATAGCCAAGTGGCTGGGCCATAATTCCCAATATTTTGTGATTGTCCTCCATTTTGTGATTTTCCTGTGCTGTATGTTAAAGGATTAGGGTGGGACTGTAAATCCCTTCATAGGATCACCTCCCTCTTCCACTGAAAAGGGAGTTTCCCAGGAGTATGGCTTGTCCCACCCTTAATCCCTTCCTCCCACAAGAGATAAAAGAAAAGAGAAGCAAGCAGAGAACTGGGAACCTCACACTATCAAGCAAACAGCACCGGGAGAAGAGTGCATCCTTCATACCTGAGGTTCCTGCGCCAAGATGCTCCCTGGACAAAGACTAATGCAATACCCGACTTTCCTCCAGAGCAGACAAGGGGGAAAGCCTTCCCCTGAGCTGGCAACCTCAATTTGGACTTCCAGTCTACTGGAATTTGTAAGAATAAATTTTCCTTCATTAAAACCATCCACTCTGTGGTATTTCTGTTAGAGCAGCACTAGCTGACTAAAACACCTGTTTTATTGACTATGCAAAGGCATTCAGCTGTGTGGATCATTACTAATTATGGATAACAATGAAGAATGGGAATTCCAGAACACTTAATTGTGCTCATGAGGAACCTGTACACAGATCAAGAGGCAGTCATTCAAACAGAACAAGACAATACTGCATGATTTAAAGTCAGGAAAGGTGTACAGCAAGGATGTATCTTTTCAACATACTTACTCAATCTGTATGGTGAACAAATAATCCAAGAAACTGGACTATACATATGAAGAACAGGGCATCAAGATTGGAGAAAGACTCATTAATAACCTGGAATATGCAAATGAAAGGGAAGAGGACTTGAAACACCAATGAAGATCAAACACTACATTATACCTCAATAGAAGGAAAACAAAAATTCTCACAGCAGGACCAATAAGCAACATCATAATAAACTAGAGAAAAGACTGAAGTTGTCAAGGATTTCATTTTGCTTGGATGTACAATCAATATCCCTGGAGGCAGAGGCATGAAATCAAAAGCCACACTGCATCAGGCAAGTCTGCCACAAAAGACCTCTTAAAATGCTGAAAAGCAAAGATGTCACCTTGAAGACTAAGATACACAGGATCCGAGCCATGGTGTTTTCAATCACTTCAGATGCATGCAGAGTGTGGGCATGAATAAGGAAGACTAAAGAAGTGATGCCTTTGAACTGTGACACTGGCCAAGAATGCTGAATATACGATGGACTACCAAAAATACTCAAATCTGTCTTGGAAGAAGTACAACCAGAATGCTCCCCAGAATCAATGACAACAACACTGTCTCACATACTTTAAACGTGTTACCAGAAGGATCAGTCCCAGGACAAAGAAGAACATCATGGTTGATGAATCAACCAACAAAAAGGAAGACCCTTAACAAGATGGACTGACACAGTGGCTGCATAACAATAACTGTGGGCACAGTGCAGGACTAGGCGTTGTTCTGTTCTATCAGGCACAGCATCTCGATGAGTTGGAGCCAACTCGACTATACCTAACACAACAATCTTTAACATAACCAAACTGCCACATCTTTCCTCCCATGGAGTGGCTGGCTGGTGGTTTCCAACAGCTGGCCTTGCAGTTAGCAGCCAAGCACTTAAAAGCTGCGCCACCAGGATTTTTCCAACCATAGCAGAGAGGCCTTTGTTTCCTAGAAAAACTCTCCACAGCACCCTATCCCTTTATACATTTGTGCCGGTACAGGTACTGCAGACTGATGACCTTGGCCTCAGGTTTTTGGTCAGCAGGTTTGTAACCACTTCAGGGCCTTATCAACAGCCCAGAACTCATCCAAGCCTCACCTAATCAGTCTGTATCTTGAAATGTGGCATAGAATGAAGTCATGGTGAACTGTAGAAATAAAAAAATTATTTTCCACATACATTAATCTTGTTAACAAACGTGTTGTTCCAATCTGTTTTCTTAAATAATTTGGTCTTTGCTCACAATTTTAAAAGAGCAGCACAGCAGTGTTTATGTAAACTGATTTTCTCAGTGTATTATAATAAGTCTCTCCATAAACTGGTTGGAAACCCTAGTGGCTATTTGGAAACTCTATGGGGCCATTCTACTCTGTCTATAGCATAACTTAGGAGTCAGAATTGACTTTATGGGAGTGGGTTTGGTTTGGTTTACAAACTGGTTAGAGGTGTAGGTTTCAAAGTCCTAAAAAAAAAAGCAATATTTATTTATAAATATTTGAGAGGGAGTCTGTGTATACAATGTTGGCCAACTAGATGGCTTCCCCAAAAGCAATAACCCTTCTTATGTCAAAGAAAACACTTCCATCCCCATAAAGGAACGCATTAAAGCAAATTCAAAAGCGCTAAACCTAATCAAAATTGAACCCACTGCTGCTGAGTCATTCCAGTCCATAGTGACCTGAAGAGTCCAGTAATTTGTTGAAATGGATAGTGTCATGGATTGAATTGTGTCCCCCCGAAAATGTGTACAGCAATTTGATGGGGCCATGATTCCCACTATTGTGAAGTTGTTTTTCATTTTGTGCTTTTCCAATGTTGTAAATCCTAATTTCTGCCTTGGTTAAGAGGCCAAGATTGAATTATGTTGAAGGGAATTAGAGTGGGACTATATCTCTTACCAAGAAAGTTTTCCTATAGTGTGGTTTGCACCACCTTTTATCCTACGAGAGACAAGAACAAAGGGAAGCAAGCATTGAGTTGGGGACCTCATACAACCGGGAAGGCAGCATCCAGAGCAGTGTGCAAACTTCAGACCTGAGGTTCCTATGCCAAGATGCTCTCAGACCAAGGAAAGACTGATGCAACACAAGAACCTTCCTCCAGAGCTGACAGAGAGTGCATTTCCCTGGAGTCTTTTGGACTTCCAGGCTACTGGAATGTGTAAGAATAAACGTTGTTTCGTTAAAGCCATCCATTCGTGATATTTCTGTTAGAGCAGTACCGAATGGCTAAGACAGACAGTTCCAAGTATCCCATCTACAGCTGCTACCTGGTGCTGTTAATGCTAACCTAACTATCAGCGCTACCAAATTTTCCCTACTGAGCTGTAGACGAATTGAGTTGCACTTCTAAAAACTGAACACAATGTTTGTGCACATACTCCACCAACTCCCGTTAAGTGTCCGCAATAGTAGCTTGCAAGTTCCCGACGCCTGCGTTAACTGCTGGAGCCCTTCCATAAGGCTGAACAATAAAGTCACACCGACACTGGGGCAAAAATGGGCAAAGCAAGTGTGTTAGTTAGCTGTACATAATGGTCCTCTAAGTTCACCTCCACCATGTCCCCAAACTATACCTAACTTAGAACAAAGTAATACGAGCAAGTTGTGAGGAGGTGCACTCTTACAGAGGCAATGAAGGATGGTGTTAGCAATGAAGGTTGGTGTTAGCAATGAAGGTATTGGTGGGAGAGAGAGCAAGTAACGGGGGAGAGCCGCGGTGCTCAGAGCAGACAACTGGTCAACAGGCGGCTGGGGCCTGGGTCCCAGAGTTGCGTCTTGGTAGATGGGGGTCAAGGTGGCTGACAAGGAGTGGGTGCGCCTCGAAACTCTGAGACCTGACAGCCCCTCCCTCGAGCCTTCTCCCACTTTGGCAGCCGCCAGTAAAGAAGCTGCCCTCGGCCGCTCGCTCGCTCACCTCGACTGGAGGCGCCACATCTCGGACAGGCCCACTGACACAGCACTCGGAAACCTGGAGCAGGTGCGAGAGGAGCCCCCAAGATCACTCTACACGCTTCACTTGTCTCCCGATCGCCTTGCTGCCACTCAGCACCGCCAAAGACGATAAGTCCTCCCGGCGGCTAGAGCGGCCCACGGCGGGATTCCTCCGCTATGCGAGGCCGAGGAGCAGAGCGGGAACAAAAGACTCGGCTGTGGGCGTGGAAAGGCGTGATGGGGCGGGTCCAGAGGCCGGACTGAGCGTGGAGAGGAGAGCGCGATCGGAGACGTGGAGTAGAGTACACGGAAGGGAGGAAAGAGCAGTTGGCTGATTCGGAGTTAAAGAGATTGCCCTCTAGAGGCTGTTTTGAGAAAAACCCAACAGGCTCCAAACCCGTTGCCGGTTGTTTGGATTGCGAGTTTATAGGGCAGAGTAAAACTGTACCAAAGGGTTGCTATGTTCTTTTTGTTTGTTTTTTGTTTTAAAGGGTTCCAAGGAGCGGCTGATGGGTTTTAAAATGCCAACCTTTCGGTTTCCAGCAGTAGCTCTTAACCGCTGTACCACTAGGTCTCCTAACTGGCTAAGGCTAAACCAAAAAAAAAAAAAAAGCTGCCATTGAGTTAATTAGGTAAATAGGGATCCTACAGGACAGTAGAACTGTCGCATAGGATTTCTAAGGCTGTAAATATTTGCAGATGCTACTGCCACGTCTTTTTACAACTGACCTTTCAGTTAGCAGCTCAGCACTGAAATAACTGGGGCTCTGGCCTAGGCTAAACCTACATAATTTTTCTAGCAGGGTTTGACATGAAAAACATTTTCTGGAATGCTCAAGGTTTTTAATAAAAACTTGAATTTAATATTCTTTTCTTTGAGAGTCAAACAGATGAAATACACTGGGTTTAACAGGAGGACAGTGACATAGTGTATTCTTAACCCAACATACCCAAACTTTTTTCGTATTAGGATTGGAGCATTTCCAGTTTTCTTGGAAAAGTTACAGATCCTGTTACAGATTCCCGGGTCTTCATCATTGCAACAGTGAGGAATGAACTGGGGGAAAGCCAGCATAGACAAACTTGGTTTGGCCAAGTAAAGAACTCACTGAGGCCCACACTGCCATGATAGGTCTCTCATCAGCAGACGCAGGATTTATTTATGAAGTGGAAACAGAATTAGGGTGGGCTCTTCTTCAAGGCATGTTCCGTGGTGTAGTCCATTAGGATTGGTGGACAGTCCCAGTAATGATGTCAATGTTACAGAGTGTTGCAGTGACTCTGGGGCAGCAACAGAGAGGAACTGGAGGCTTAGCTCCACTCAGCAGCTGCCACTTTGTCAAGGACATGAAATTGTCTCATTGGGAAGTAATGTGTTTACCATCCTAAACTAAAAGTTACTGTTATCAGTGAAAATGTAGTTACATCCAAACTGTCATTTTCTGTTAAATGAAACCAAGATTTGACTGATCTACCAGGATCCACTGTTGATTCAGGAAGAAGTTTCTCTGCTAGCTCTACCCAGAATATCCATCATCAAACATTCATCAACACTAAAATTTGACACATTTATCATCAAGAAGGAATTCAGTGAAGAATTTGAGAGAGAGGGAAGTTAAGGGAATTATTCTGATATTTATTTAGATACTCTGGCAGGCGTTTGGTCAGACTGGTTTTCTAACCCACGTTATATATAATAACCAAAAGCCTACTGAAAAAGGCAAAATAGCAGATACCACAACTAGGACTTCTGACCTGCAATTTAATTTTTAATTAACAATAAGATATAGCCACTTATCAGTGCCATCATGTTGATTTTAGTGTGTACAAAAATGAACTGGTCATCTGATCCAGCACAGTTTACAAGAGTGAGCCTGGGCTTCCCTGTTAGACAGACATAGATAAAAATCTTTCTTATCCCTCTAACTTTATGGGCATATAACTTGTGCTTTCCAAGTTCCTACACTTTTCTAAAAAATTTTAAAGTAGTTGCCATTTAATTGACTCCTACTCATGGTGACCCCATCTGCATCAGAGTTGAACAGTGCTCCACAGAGTTTTCAATTTCTCAGAAGTAGGTCACTAGGCCTCTCTTCTGAGGCGTGTCTGGTAGGCTCCAATCTCCAGTCATTCAGTTAGTAGGGCAGCACATTAACCAAGTACACCCTGCTTGCAGGCATAGCCAAGGAGCTGAAGGCTGTCTTGAAAGCTGTCCTGATTAATAAACTAGTTCCTGTCACCTGAGTTGTTCCTGTTATTTCCAAGTTGATCCTGATCTCAAATGGTAGCCTATAACTTACCTTAATAAACCTCGAATTATGAGTGTGGTCTGTGAATTCTGTATGTATAATCATAATTAAATAACGGAACCCAGTAGAGAAGTAGAGTGTGCCATGGGGAGGACAGCTGGTATCAGAACTGGTGGGAGATACACCTGATCTCACTATGTAAGAATCAGTTATGGGCTGATGGTGATTCTCATTATCCCCCTTAAAGTTACAGAAGGCCAGATACTACCACATTACAATCCTAAGGCCATGTCAAGTTTTGCCTGCCTAGAATAGTTCCTCGCTCTACTGGGTACTGAAATCTCTTTTTCTGAATTCCATTTACACTTCTGGTTAGTATTCACTAACTTCTTGCCCAATTGTTGGGTGTGTTAACATTCTCTCATAAACAAACTATACATTCCTTGAGGGTAGGCACTAAATCATATTATTTTGTTTGCATCTTTCACGACCTAGTGCTGGGGACATTGTAAGCAGGCATATAAATTTGATACACTAATTTACTAATTAGGAAAGAGATTTTGTGCACAAATAATTATGTGCAATTTAATCTTTGGAAACGTGGCATGAGTATGGAAAATAAAGTCATAAAATTTATTTGTCAAAATACAAGTGGCTTTCGAATTAAATACCCACAACATGAGAAAGATTGTCCAGAAGCCAACACAGTAGCTGAATGGTGGAAAAGTGACTCCCCTTACTCTCTCTAGTCAGAAATCATATTCTTGGCTCCCAACAGCACTTCTCTTAAGGTACTGACCATTGTTACCGTAAGTGTGGGATGAGTAGTCTTATGGAAGTCTCTTTGGAGCTTCTTGGATCCCACAGTTTTCGTAGTGCCTTACACTGAATAATGACATCTTCTGGCTCCTTTCTATCCTCTTGTACTCAGTATCCAAAGTAAGTTAATTAAGCCCTTCCACAAGGGGAATATGCAGTTAAGAAGCCAATGGGACTGTGTAACTGATAAATATTCAAATACTTCCCTGTCATTTCATCAACAGTCATGGGCTGCTGGCAGGTAACACAGCCAATCAGGCGTCAAGGAGCTCCACGTGGGCACTGCTAAAGAAACCAACCTGGCATCTGCTAGCTAGCTGACCACAACTATCTACACTAGGTTCAGTTCCCACGTGGTCATAGTAGAACCAGTTCGTTGCCAGGGAGCCATCATACCTGGCCATAGTTAGCTACACCAGATTGCGTACACCTATGCCTGGTGCCTATCAGGCTGGGTGGGCCTCTAAGGCTGAGACTGCTTGCTACAGGCAAGCGTGCTCCCAGAACCACCTTCACCGGATGGCAGTACACCATAGCTGTTTGATAATTTGAATATTACCCTTGTCCTTTTGCATTCCTCTGCTAGTCACTGTTGCAATCCAGTGAACAGGACTGAGCCACATACATTACAGTGGAGTTGTTGAAAGAATCACGTGGACAAAAATTGGGTCTGAAAACCTTTAGAAGTACAGCCACATCTGGTGAAATTGTCTCCCCTCCGTCTCTCCATAGTTGCATGGAATCTCAAGCAAGCCAGTGAGATGCTTGCTTCTCTCTTGGGGTTTTGCCTAATCATTGAGTGCCTATTAGGATCCAAGTGCTGGGTTAGTTGCTGAACCCCGAACCTCTGGACCTATGGGGTGAGGTAGTAAGGGCCACTGTCATGGATTGAATTGTGTCCCCCCAAAATACATGTCAACTGGTCTAGGCCATGATTTCCAGTGTTGTATGATTGGACACTATTTTGTCATCTGATGTGGTTTTCCTATTTGTTGTAAACTCTACAATGTTAAAGAGATGAGATCAACAGCAGTTCTGTTAATGAGGAAGGACTCATTCTACAAAATTGGGTTGTGTCTTAAATCAATCTCTGACATATAAGAGAGAAGTAAGCAGAGAGAAACAGATACTGGCTTAAGATGCTATTCAATCTTGTAGACCTCACATATGTAACAGCTGCTGATCCATCTCATTAAATCACAGTGATAGAATTCACAACACATATGAAAATCTCATCAAATGACAAAACGGTGGACAATCACACAATACTGTGAATCATGGCCCAGCCAAACTGATGCACACACTGCCCCCCTCCCGCTGCCCCTCCAAGATATATTCAATCTGTGACATCCAGCTTGAATCAAGAGGCCATGGCACAAATGTTGAAATAACAAATGTTTTTCACATATCCACTTGCCACATTTTTCTAAAAAAAAGGAGGCCATGAAGCTAATCATCTGTTTGGAGAATGGGTATATTCATAGATTCTAAGAGTAATGGGTTTGGCAGGCAATTATGGCTTATTTTTCTGATCAGCAACTAGCATGCATGCTAAGAGTATTGATTCAAATAACAACTGATAAAGATTGAAGCATTAATAATACAACCATTGCCATCAAGTTGATTCCAGCTCATGCTGAGTAGAACTGTTCCACAGGGTGGCCAAGACTGTAAATCTTTATGGAAGTGGACTGCCACATCTTTCTCCCATGGATCAGCTGGTGGATTAAAACCACAGACCTTTCAGTTAGCTGCCTGCTGCTTAACCATTGCACCACCAGGACTCCTTTTCCTAATAAGATAAGAAAAAAACAAAGCCAAACCTATTGTCGTTAAGTTGATTCTGACTCATAGTGACCCTATAGGACAAAGTAAAACTGCCCCACAGAGTTTCCAAGGAGGGCCTGGTGGATTTGAACTGCAGAACTTTTGATTAGCAGCTGTAGCATGTAATCACTATGCCACCAGGGTTTCCCTTAATAAAACAAGAGACTTTAAAAGCAGTGTAAGAAAAAACATATTTGTGCATACACATTGTGGAGGAACGTATACCCAAACGTTAACATTAATTATCCTTGGTAGTAATGGAAATATAGATGGATAACTCCTCTATAGTTATTTACATTCTCTGTTTCATTTGAGAATAAAAGCAAAAAACAATCACTGCGGTGACTGTGACTTACAATAACCCTACAGAACAGATTAGACCTGCTCCATAGAGTTTCTACCAAGCAATTGATAGATTTGAACAGCCAACCTTTTGATTAGCAGCAAAACTCTTAACCACTGAGCCACCAGGGTTTTCACAAATAAAAAATATTTTTTTAGGAGATCAGGAAGCATTAAAATGAGTGGTGCTGGAAAAATCAGATTCCACTTCTCTGACACCAAACTATAAAGATGAATTGCAATTCAACCCCAGTTACAGTTCATTTACCTCTGGCCCTAGCCAAGTGGAGGTAGGTCAGAGCTCACAAGTTTAAGGGCACCGTCCCTGAGACTACTGAGTATGCTCAAGATCTTAGATGCCAGCTGCCAGTGTGGGTGTCGTCACAGTACCCTCACTTCTGACTTCCCAGTTACAGATTTGAGGTTTTCCCGCTGACCTCTCAAGATGCCAGCCATAAGCTCAGATGTCTCCAGGTGCCCCTTACTTCTGACTTCCTAGCTCAAACTGTTCTTGTAGGTTTGACAATTTGCTGGAATGACTTACAGAGCTCAAGAAGGTGTTTTAGTTACTATTACAGCTTGTTATAAGGATACAAATCAGCATGAGCATAAAAAAGAGGTGCAAAGAGTGAGATCTGGGAAGGTTCCTAAAAAGTAACTGGCTACACTTCTACACGTGTGGGTATCATTCACCAGTCAGGAAGCCCATGGAATTTCTGTGTCCAGAGCCTTTATTGAGGCTTTGTTAGTTAGGCAGGATTGATTGAAGATGGGTTGATAACATTGCGGGTCTTTCTAGGCTGGCCAGACCCCATCTGCCTTACCTCATGAGCATAAACCCTAGACCTAAATGGAGACCCTTCAATCACTGGGGAAATTCCAAGGTTTTAAAGGCTGTCTCTCAGGAACCAAGGACAAAGACCAAATTCTTTCAGTAAAGTTAATCATAAACCCCACAGATAGTTTCCAAAGTAACTTTTGGGAGACCTTCTTTCTTTATAACACACACTGTGTTTCTAGTGAGTTGCCACCAAGGGTGATTATTTCACATCAAAGAATGTTAAAAGGCTTACTTTTTCCCCATAACATTAAAAAAACAAGCAAACTCATTGCCATCAATTCCAATTCATAGACTCCAGTAGGACAGAGTGGAAAGAACTGCCCCATAGGTTTCCAAAGAGTGGCTGGTGGATTTGAACTGTCAACTTTTTGGTTAGCAGCCCAGGTAGTGGTGGTTAGTGTTGTTAGTTGTTCTCTAGTTAATTCTGATCCACGGCAACCACATGTGTGCAGAATAGAACTGTCCCATGGGTTTTCAAGGTAGTGACCTTTCAGAAATGTCTCTAGGTAGGTTCAAACCATCAATCTTTTGGCTAGTAGTCCAACGCTTAACAGTTTGTGCCACCCAAACAGTAGTTCCTCCAAATCAGATTTCTTTTTTTTTTTTTATGTAAGAATCTTGCAGTCACATAAGTCCGTTTATAACTCTCACCCTTTATGCAATGGTTGTCATGTGTATTATAGTAACATACATTATAAATACATAACAGTGTGACAGGTTTTGTTTTAGATAATTTTATACTTTATAAAGAAATTTAGAGGGGGCAAAGAAAAAGTAGCCATTTGCATTTAACAAGATATCTATAATTTATTTTCCTTTTTTTCTTTTTTATTTAACATGACTGAGTGAAAATGTACATTCCCGTATAAGTTTACATGCCCACCTATATGCAGCTTCCACTGCTCTCCCTGTCCGGTAACAGCACACTATTCCTCTCTGCTCCATACATTTCTCGTCCTCCCAACAGTCTCGTTTCCCCCCCATCCACCCACTCTCCTTCTTCCAGCCAGAGGTCAGCAGGATGATATCCTACAGATGCATAGAACCATAAAGTGCATCCTATATATGGTCACTCTGCATTGCCAAGTCCAATCCATACGTGTCTGAAGAGTGGACCTTCATTATGATTTATGGGTAAGGGCAGCATCAGGACCGGGGGCCATGCTCTCAGGGGAACCCCAAAACCACTGGACAAATCAGACTTCTTAAAAAAAAAAAAAAAACTAACACAAGCTTGATTCTGACATATTACACTTCCATTTATGTCCCTAATAATCAAACCAAAAATATGTACACAATATTTGCATCCACAACATGACATAAAATAACATTGCCATTATAAAGTCTGACAGTGTTTTCAAAGAACGTAAGTCTTGATACCTTGTGACCAAACTGGAGTAAAAATGTAAATTTATAAATATTTAGGAAAAGACCCTGATGTAAAGAATTTTGAATGCATTGTTATGTGAGTTGAATAATCAGAAAAAAAAGAGTATAGTAACTGCAAAATGTGAAATCATTAATATATTGGATTGAATAATATTCCTCCAAAAGTTCTTGTTCACCTGAAATCAAAGAATGTAACTTTGTTTGGAATTTTTTTTTTTTTTTGCCAATGTAACTACCACACTTGGCTTACTTGGCTAACTACCACAGATGGGATAATACTGGATTAGGTTAGGTCCTAAATCTAATGTCTGGTGTCTACAAATGGAGGTCATATGAAAGGACAGAAATACAGAGGAGACATATCTGATGACAAAGACTGGAAAGATCATCTCATAAAAGAGGAAATTTTGGAGCGATGTCATTATAGGCCAAGGGACACCCTTGATTGCCTGCAACTACCAAAAGCTAGAAAAAGCAAGGGAGAGTTCCTCCCCAGAGACTTTAGTAGGCACATGACCCTGTCAAACCCAACCAAGCCTACTGTCAAGTCCATTCCAACTAACAACAACCCCATAGGACAGATAGAACGACCTGAAAGGGTTTCCAAGGCTGTAATCCTTACAGAAGTGGACTGCCACATCTGCCTCCTGCAGAGCTGCTGGCAGGTTCAAACCACCAACTTTTCTTTTACAGCTGAGTGCTTTAACCACTGTGCCACCAGAGCTACCCAGGAAAAAAAAGCTATCAACCTCCAAAAAAACAAGACAAAGATGACTTCAGCAAAAGTGTAATGGTGGCTTATAGTGAAAAAGTGAAGAATTGCTTGAAATCTAATGATCTTTTTTAGAGTGGCTGGTGAGTTCCCACTGCCAAACTTTGGGTCAGCCACTGAGAGCTTAACCACTACACCACCAGGGCTGCTATGACCCTGACAACACCTTGAGTTCAGACATCTAGACTCTAGAACTGTGAGAGAATAAATATCTGTTGTTTTAAATCACAAATTGTAACAATTTGTTATGGCAGCATTGGGAAACTAAGAAAAACAACAATAAACTTCATAATTTCCATAGGCCAAGTACTATCCATACCTGTCATCAATGAGTTAATTCTGACTCGTAGCAATGCTATAGAACAGAGTGTAACTGCCCCATAGGACCTCGAAGGAATGGCTGGTGGGTTTGAACTGTGACCTTTTAATTAGCAGTCGAGCTCTTAACCACTGCACCATCAGGGATCCAGTAATACTGTCCACACATTGGTGTTGCTTAATTAGACCTCACATTAGAAGTATAATTTAACAGTAGTAGTAGACAGGCAAACCCAAGATTCCCTGTATGCTGCAGGAAGTTCACATTTTACTCTAAGCACTTTAATAAGCTGAGTAGAAAATGAACACATTATCTTTACATTTTAAAATATCATATTATGTGTATTTAATCTTGAGGACCTCAGCAATAAATATTTTAAATTATCACTGAAGAAAATGTATAAGCCAAGCCAAGCCAACTACTGTCGAGTCGGATCCGACTCATGGCGACCCTAGGGGGCCAGGGTAGAACTGACCCCCAGAGTATTTAAGGAGCACAAAAGAGTCAATTGTCTTGTCCTATTAAGTTGGATAAGTTGGGCAACAATTTTGTGACCTTTAAACTCTTGGATTTCCCCAGAATTGTGTGTATGCATAAACTGTAACAATAATAATAATAATATGTAAGTTTTATATTGACTATGCAAAGGCATTTGAGTGTGTGGATCATAACAAATGATGGATAACGTTGTGAAGAATGCCAGAACACTTAATTCCGTTCGTACAAAAAGTTGTACATAAACTAAGAGGCAGTTGTTCAAACAGAAGAAGGGGCTATTTCATGTTTTAAAATCAGGAAAAGCAGGCATCAAGGTTGAATCCTTTCACCACACTTAATTTGTATGCTGAACAAATAATCCAAGAAGCTGAACTATACGAAGAACACAGCATCAGGACTGAAGGAAGACTCATCAGAACCTGCAACAGCAGATGACATGACCTTGCTTGTTGAAAGCAAAGAGGATTTGAGGTACCTACTGATGAAGATCAAAAGTACAGCCTTCAGTATGGATTACACTTTAATGTAAAGACAATAAAAATCCTCACAACTGGACCAATAAGCAACATTATGATAAACAAGAGTAAAGACTGAGATTGTCCAGGATTTCACTTTACATGAATCTACAATCAATACCCACAGAAGCAGCAGCTAAGAAATCAAAAAACACGTTATACTGGGCAAATCTGCTGCAAAAGACATCTTTAAAGTGTTAGAAGAGTGAACACTTCAGTTTGAGGGCTAATGTGTGCCAGGTCCAAGCCACACTTCCAAATGCTTCATAGACATGTAAAAATTAGATGACGAATCAGGAAGACCAAAGAAGAACTGATGCCTTAAAATAGTGGTGCTGGCTAAGCATATTGGACTGCCAAAGAAGGAATACGTGTGCCTTAGAAGCGGTACAGTCAGAATGCTCCTTAGAACCAAGAATGGCAAGGCGTTGCCCCCTACACTTTGGACTTGTTACCGGGGAGGGACCAATCCCTGGAAAAGGACACCATTCTTGGTAAAGTAGAAGGTCAGCAAAAAAAAGGATTGAAACAGTGGCTGTTAACAATGGACTCCAATACAAAGAGCGTTGTGAGGGCGAAGAAGGACTCGGCAGTGCTTCACTGTGTTGCTTTTAGGGTTGCTATGAGCCGGAACTAACTCAACGGCCCCTAACAAAAATAACAAGATGTATAAAATTTTTAAGAACGGGTTTATACATACTGCCTTGGGTGAACACTTCCCACTGTCGTCGAGTCCATTCTGACACATAGCAACCCTAAGGACAGGGTAGAACTTCCCCATAGGGTTTCCAAGGAGCTCCCAGCGGATTTGAACAGACAGCATTTGACTAGCAGCCATAGCTCTTAACACCTACCCCACCAGGGTTTCCTGAAAGAACATTAGATTCCGTAATACTGGACATTTCTTTTTTCAGAGGAGAAATCGGATCAAATAAATGTTGAAATAGTGTATTTCCCCAGTCATATGTGAAAATGTAGACTCCTTGTCAGAGTAACTTTTGTAATTTTCTGATATTCAACTGGTGTCGCTTTCTACAACTGTTAATGCTATATCCTCTTTCCCTATGAAAGACAAACATGGAAAGAGAAAATAGTGAATGCCAACATTCTGTGTAGCTGCTATGCTCAGAAACTCTTATTTGAGACTCTTGCCTTCAAATCCTAAATTAAAAAGATGACTCATCTTATAGCTATTATTGGTAAAATCGATTGAATTGTATAATTTATGTCTATATTTAGAGCAAAAGACAGACATTTAGAACAAAAAGACAGTGGAAGGCACGCTAGCAATGTGCTGTTGTATTTTTCTGACTGAGAGTGGATAAGGTAGGAAATGATTTACAGTTGATCAAAAATTTATTTTTTTCAAGTTTGAAGTTTTGGTTTTGACAACATTAACAAATTCGAGACAGCTGTTGCTCATGTGTTTTCTCTTCCTAGAGTGTGAAGTATGTTGAGGTGTCCCAACCTCCACATTCATCCAGGTTGGATGGTCTAATGGAATGGAGAGTAGAAAACCAAGGTACCAGATGGTGGTAAAGTGAGGGGCAACTGGAAACTGGCTTCCTGTTGCTCAGCTTGGTGTCAGAGCTATTGGTATGCAATTTAGATTTAAGTCATTGGTTTTCCCAGAAGCATTTGCTGATGCCATTTGTTGGTATTTCCAAGACAAAATCTAAAGATATATGTCAGGAAATATATTTTACCTTTCTTTATAATCTTGTGAAAAGAGTAAAGGAGGGAAGAAATTTGTATGAGGAAGGAAAGTATGTGAAGAACAAAATTATCAGGATTCAAGTCGTATGTTCTTTCTAATCCCAAATTATGGCATTTCATTTGCAGAAGCTTTAGACTGATTGCAATAAGCAAACATTTCTGTGTCAGTAAATTCTATAAAAGGACTTTTGAAAAGCTCTAGGACCAAATGTTGAATACATGTGAAAGCTTTTTGAATTCTAAATTTTTTTTTTAATGTAAGGTATTAGGAGTAAGAGTATAGACCCATGTGCCCAAACATATTTGATATGCCTCCAAGTATTACCTAAATGATGAAGCACTTTAAACACAAGAGAGTTATTTAGCAAGTTAACAAACACATTATAATTAGTGAATGAGGGATACGCTTCTTGTTTCCTCTTGACTTTCCAGTATCTTAGTAGCTTAGTTTTTACTAGATTGATTTGCTAATACAACATGCAGAGAAGACAGAATGATTGCGGTTTGGTGTATTAACCATTTTAAAGAAACTTCTTGAATTTCTTTTTTGGAATGCTTAAGAAATTACAAAATTTTTAATGTACTATTTCTTATAAAGTTAATTTTTTATTCATACTTGCCACAAAATATCAAAAGCTAAAGTGCCAAATTGCTTACAAACTTACTCAATTAAAATTAAGTAACCTTTTTCCAAAGCAAAATCCACAAAAGGAACAAGCAACCAAGATGTAAATATATGAGATACATAATAAAATGATTTTACAAACTAAAGAGTATTAAGTGGGATATAAAAATAACCTGATTTCACAGTCTTCTATGGAAAGCTAAAGTAAACAAGAATTTATTTAGGAATGTTTAAGAATTGAAGGAAACGACTTGTTGATAACAGGCCTGGCCCAGAGGATAACCTTTGTACTTGACTCCAGAGAACTCAGCACCTAATCAGCAGAGGCTGGGCTGGGCCATTTACTAAGGAATGCTCAAAGGAAGCGCAGGAAAAGGCAATCCAGTGTCCTTTCCCTGAACTTTTTACCTTCGGATTCCAGGCTTTCATTATCTTGAGACATGGGGGAGCTCAGATCCTAAGGACCCAGTTACATCAAGATTTCTACAATTGACTGTTTTTACATCTGGGAATTCAGTAAACACTTTTATAGAAAGGTAAGTGGAAAAAAAAAAGACCATTCCCACTTTATGAAGCTTACCATACATATTCTCTCTCTCTCTGTGTGTGTGTGTGTGTGTGTTTACAGGGTATAACAGAACAAAGGTGCATACTTCAGCCAAGTGAAACTTTGTTAGAGAGAAGTTCATAGTCTTGGGTATCGGGAAATAACTACAGATATATCTGCTGTAACTTGTTTCAGAAATACATCCATTGCTCTGGTACCTCAGCAACTCCTAGTAGGCTTCAATACCACATTTAACTCCCCCTAGTTTATATAGCTTAGTAACCTTCTGAAAATTGCACCTTCTGAAAAACTCAGAATGTTCTACATATTCTATCACAAATGTCAAGAATTTCTGCCTCAGATCTTGAAACAGCAGCAGACACTCTTTGCTTTCATAAGATACAGTCAGTCTCTTGTAAGTCAGGTGTAAATACTTTATGAGGACTGCCAGTTAAATTCACAAACTCATCCTAGAAAAAGTGCTACAAACTTCATTGCTGAGTATCACTATGGTCACCTTTCAAGTACTCCCCTTGGGAAGCTATGCTTCAATGTCAGCGCCTATCCACCTTTCAAAGCAGTTTTGGAACTCTTTTTCTGGAATAGCCATCATCCTATTACCCTTGATGTCCTGTATGTCATCAAAATGTCTTCCTTGCAATATTTCCTTTATCTTCGAGTAAAAAGAAAAATTGTTATTGGGGGCCAGACCAGGTGAGAAGGCAGGGTGTTCCAATACAGTTGTTTACTGGCTAAAAACTCCCACACAGGCAAATAGACAATTAAGTTCACAAACTTGCCACCATGACACCGTGCACAATGGCCATTCTAGAAAGAGTTCCAAAATTGCTTTGAAGTGTGGATTGGCATCGGCACATAGCTTCCCAAGGGAGGGAAGTGCTTCGAAAGTGACCATAGTGATAGTCAGCAACAAAGGATGCAGCACTTAGAACAATTAAGTTTGTGCACTGAATTCTCAGACCTCATGTATTGGTTAATATTTAAAGAGAACACAAAAATAAGACTGTACAATATGGTGCTGGGAATTTCTTGCAACTTAATCAATTTAAATCTAATTCTCCGAGTTGCCATCTTTTATTTATTAACTACGCAATATCCAATGGTCAAGTCATCTTTGCATATGCCTAACAGAAGTACTAGAGATGATGGCAAATGCTGAAAAACTCATTACAATCCAATGAACTATAGTCATAACTGATTTTGAGTTTCTAGCAATTGATTTAAAGTTATGAGGTATGGCAGTGGCAGGCACATACTCTTGATCTGTATGACAGCAAGTGATGATTTCAATATAAGTTTTGTAAAAAACTACATGCAGATTTGATGTGATTGAGTAATGGACATGACTGTGAGGGTTGAGAAAGATTAAGAGAGTCGCCTATTAGCACTGCTATTATTGACCATTGTTCTAAAGGCCTTGGCTAATGTATCATTACAATCTTCAAAAGAAGATATAATGCCCAAAGAATACACAAGAAAGCTACTAGAGTTACTAAAATAAAGTCAGCAAAGTTACAGGGCACAAGATCAATACTTAAAAACCATTTGTTCTTCTATACATCAGCAATGAACAATCAAAAAAGAAATTAAGAAAACAATTTCATTTACAATAGTGTCTAAAAGAATAAAATATCTAGGAATAAATTTAACCAGGGAGGTGAAAGACTTATTATACACTTAAAACTGTAAAACACTGGTGACAGTAGTTAAAGTAACCTACATGGATAAAGAAGACAGAAGAAGAATTAATATCTGTGAATTGTGTTGGAGAAGAATATTGAACATACCATGGACTACCAAAAGAACAAATAGATCTATTCTGGAGGAAGTACAACCAGAGTGCTGTTTGGAAGCAAAGGTAGTGAGACTGCGTCTTACATCCTTTGGACATGTTGTCAGGAGGAATCAGTCCCTGGAGAAGGACATTAGACTTGGTAGAGTAGAGGGTCAGCAGAAAAGAGGAAGACTCTCAACAAGATGGATTGACTCAGTAGCTGCAACAACAGGCTTAAACAGCTGTGGGCATGGTGCAAGACTGGGTAGTGTTTTATTTTGTTGTGCGTAGGGTTGCTACAAGTTGGAACTGACTGACAGCACCTAGTAACAACAACAAATAAATGCAAAAATATCCTGTGTTCATGGACTAGAAGACTTAATAATTAAGGTGTCAGTACTATCCAAAATGATCTATAGATGCAATGCAATCCTTATCAAAATTCCAAAGGTCTTTTTTGGAAGCAATCTAAGAGTGAATCCTCCAATTCACATGAAAGTGCAAGGTGCTGCAAATAGCCAAAGCAATCTTGAAAAAACACAAACTACTTGATTTCAAAACATACTATAAAGCTACAGTAATTGAAACAGAATCCAGAATCTTTAAATCAACTCATACATCTATGGTCAATTAATTTTCTACAAGAGCACTAAGTCTACTCAGTGGGGAAAGAATACTGTCTTCCACAGATCAGCGACAAGTGGATTTCCACAAACAGAAGAATGAAGCTGGACTCATGTTTCACAGCACATACGAAAATTAATCCTAAATGGAGCAGTAACTCAAGTATAAAAAGAAAGCCCATAAAACTGTTAGAAGAAACCAGAGAAATAGTGCTTCAGGACACAGTTTTTGACTGAATTCTTAGCTATCACAAGAAAAACACAATCAACAAAAGACAAAATAGATAAATAGAACTTCATCACAATTAAAAACATGTTTATCAGAGGACTTTATCAAGAAAATGAAGTGATAATCTACAGATGGGAGAAAATATTTGGTAATCATATATTTGATAAAGGTTTAATATCCAGAGTATAGAAAGAACTCCTACAACTCAACAGGAGACCTTGAGTGGTGCAAACAGTTCATGCCCAGTAGCCAAAAGATTGGTGGTTCGATCACACTCAAAGACAAATCGGAAGACAGGTCTGGAGATCTACTTCTGAAAGATCACGGCCTTGAACACCCCATAGAGCAGTGCTACTCTACACACATGGGTTGCCATGAGTTAGAAACAACATGACTCAACAAAAGACAACCTAATTAAAAAATGGGAAAGGTTCTGTCATGGATTGAATTATGTACCCCTCCCTCCCCAAAATATGTGTAGTAATTTGGCTGGGCTAGGCTTCCCTGCATTCTGTGACTGCCTTCCTTTTGTGATTTTTCTAATGCTGTAAATCCTAATCTCTGCCTATGGCTAATAGATTGTTAATGATTATGTTAAAAGAGGATTAGGGTCGGACTGGAACACCCTTGCTAAGGGAGTTTCCCTGTGTGTGGCTTGCAACACCCTTTATCTCTTTACCTTACAAGAGATAAAAAAGAGAGAAGCAAGCAGAGATCTGGGAACCTCACACCTTTGAGAAAGCAGCGCTAGGAGAAGACAGTGTCATTAGACCTGGGGTTCCTGTGCCAAGATGCTCCAGGAACAAAGACTGATACAACGCAAGGACTTTCCTTAAGGGCCGACAAGGGGAAAAGCCTTCCCCTGGAGCAGACATCCTGAATTTGGACTTGTAGCCTACCAGACTGTGTAAGAATAAAATCTTCCTTTGTTAAAGCCATCCACTTTGTGGTGTTTCTGTTAGAGCAGCACTAGCTAATGAAAACAGGATCTGAAGAGACATTTCTCCAAGATACACTGTAAGTACATGAAAAGATGCTGAACAGTCATTAGTGATTACTAAAACCAAACCCACTGCTGTTGAGTAAATACTAACTCATAATGACCCTACAGGACAAGAGAACTGCCCCATAGAGTTTCCAAGGACCAGCCAGTGGATTTGGACTGGCAGTTTTTTGGTTAGCAACTTAGCTGCCAGGGCCCCCCATTAATGATTAGGAAAATGCATATCAAAACCACAATGAGATACCACTGCACACCTACTAAAATGGCCATTATCAAAAAAGAAAACAATGAGTTTTTGCAAGGATGTGGAGAAATCTGAATACTTGTTCCTTGCTGATGAAAATGTAATAATTTGTGCAGCCGCTGTGGAAAACAGTTTAGGAGTTCCTCAAAAAGTTAAATATAGAATTATCACATATGATCCGGCAATTCCACCCCTTTTTATAGATCTAAGACACTTGAAAGCAGATACACACTGCAGCTTTATTCACAACAGGCATGAATGTACAGACAAAACATGATATACACATGCAATGGATATAGAAATTAAAGTCTTTTTTTTTAGAAATTAAATTCTAACACATGCTATGGCATGGATAAAGCTTGTAAACATCATGCTGAGTGAAATAAGCCAGACACAAGAGGGACAGACAATGTACGGTCCCATTTATATGAAATATCTGGAATAGGTAAATATATAGAAACAAAAGCTTGTCTTGTGGCTGAGAAAAGGGGAGAATGGGGAACTACTGCTTAAAGGGTGCTGAGTTTCTGTTTAGGGTGACACAAACATTTGGAAATAAATAGTGGTGATGGTTGCACAACACGGTGGATATAAGTACTGTCCTTAAATTTTAAAATTAAAAATGGTTAAAGTTTTGTTATATGTACCTTACCACAATAGAGTTTGAAACTAAAGAAATATATAATGACACAGTAAAGAGCTCATTGTGATATTTAAACAAGAGTTTACAAAACAAAATACACAGTAGTATTTGTAAAAATTATATACAAACAGAAGACTAGAAATTTATACTCTAAAATGTTAACAGTGAGAGTATTTTGGTGGGTTTTGCTTTCTCCTTTTTACTTTTTCACATTTTTCAATTTTTCCATAAACTTTTCTTTGTAACATATTATTCAAGAAAAATTCATAGATTTTATTATATAATTTTTTAATATTTTAGACATAACAAAACCCCTAAATGGAAAATTAAAAGCAAGCTAAGAAAATAATTTGCAAAAAGAAAAATGTGATAGAGTTACTATCACTTTACATTGTTAATTAGCATTCAACAAAATAAACAATAAGACTCCCATATTGCTAGTCTGTGAGCTCCATATAGGCAGAGATACAACTATATTGTTTCCCATTCTTAATATCCATCTGCATATTGCCCATAGCATAATACAAAGAATTAGTATGTATTGAATGAGGAGAAGAAAGATGAGGAGGAGAAATGACTATTAGACATGAAAAAACTCTCATTGTAATAGAAGTGCAAATTAAAACTACAGTGAGAAATTAGAAGCTTTTTAGTGTCACAAATTTATAATAGATACAGTGGTGGGATAGGCAACTCATTCACAGTGAGAAGGAGCACTTGGCAAAACTTGCTGATCAATGTCACTAGATGGTACACAGAGAAACTGTTGAATTGGTGTATGTTTCAACAAAATATACAAAATTAGAATAATTTTTTAAATTATAAAACACCTTTGCTGTTGCGTTCACTCCTGTTTACAGGAATAGGAGAGAGCAGAACTGCCCCATAGCGTTTTTAAGGAGTGGCTGCTGGACTCCATCTGCTGACCTATTGACTGGCGGCTGAACTCTTAACCACTGTGCTACTTTGGCTCCTAAAGAAATGCAAAACAAAAACAAACAAACAAACTACCCACTGCCTTCCAGTCAATTCTGACTCATAGCATTCTATAGCACAGAAGAACTGCCCCATCGGATTTCTGAGACCAATCTTGACTGAAGCAGACTGCTACTTTGTTCTCCCATGGAGTGCCTGGTGGGTTCAAGCCACCCACTTTTGGGTTAGCAGCAGAGTCCTTAGGTACTGTACCACCAGAAGTCCTCAAAGAAATACAGCAGACCTAGGCCTCAATGTTTCTGAAGAATGTATCTTTTAGAGCTGGTTGAATGGATGAGGAAATACTGGGTAGAGAAGAGTGAGCTGTCTGTCACATTGTAGGGAGAGCAATTAGACTATCATAACAATGTGTGTATATGTTTTTGTATGAGAAACTGAGTGAATTGCAAGCTTTCACTTAAATCACAATTAAAAAAAGAATATATCTTTCAAAAAATGCTGCTAGATGGTACACATAGAAATTGTTTCACTGTTTATGTTCTTAACAACAACAAAAAGACTAGCATTAAAAAAAGGAATGCATCTTCCAGACTCTTGGATTCCAAATCTGTTTTCAAACTGTTCCAAGGGATTCAGAGGCTTCCCAAAGTCTGCCTCACACTTAACACCTAACAAAGTCTGCATAACCAGAGCCCTTGTGGTACAGTGATTAAATGTTTGACTGCTAACTGAAAGTTCAGCAGTTTGAATCCACCAGGGCTCCTTGGAAACCTTACGAAGCAGTTATACTCTGTCCTATAGGGTTGCAATTAGTTGGAATCAAATGGACAGCAGTGGATGGGCTTTTAAATTTTATTTATTTATTGGTGTTTCTTTAGGTTATGGAGTCCTGGTGGCACAATGATTAAGAACTTGCCTGCTAACCAAAAGGTTGGCAGTTAAAATCCACTAGCCACTCCATGGAAACCCTATGGGGCAATTCTACTCTGGCCTATGGGGTCGCTATTAGTCAGAATTGACTTGATGGCAGTGGGTTGAGTTTGGGTTTTGGTTATACTATAATAAAAATCTCTGGGTGGTGCGAGGTTGGCAATTCTAAACCACTCAGCTGTGTCGTGGAAGACAGACCTGGTAACCTGCACAGATTATAGCCAAGAATAAACCTATGGAGCATTTCTATTTGATGACGCATGGGGTCTGCTTTAGTTAGAATCAACTCAATGGCAATGTGTTTGGCTTTTTATTTATTTATTATAAATAAATAAATTTTTATTTATTATTTTATTAATGCAATATGGCACCACATCTCAAAAATCATGGGAGAAGGGGAGAACAGTAGTCAGAGTGTTACATTCCCAAACTCTGGCCTCAAACTAGTACTTCAAATTCCTGCTGCAGTACACTAATGAATCACTCTTTAACTGTCCTGCAAATAGTCAAAAGCTCTGGTGTAGAATCTGAGAGTCTCCAGGAACTGTTGCAATAAGAAACAGAGGGTTTGCATTTTATTATGTTCACTAGTGTTGCTTAATGTATCAGTTTGTCCTAACAGGAATGAACTTTTACTCAGATGCTTCAACAGAATTAATTTTATTGAAGGGGCTAGTCAAAAAAGTCATGTTTAGGTTTAGGGTTAGGACTGAGGGAACGGACATGGAGGTCCCCAGGCCCTAGTACAGTGAGCAACTGTTATGTATACTAGGCATGAACGGACAAGGGGGAGCAAACAGTGTTTGCAGAGCCCAGGGAGAGCTGAAGTCATGAAGGGTGGCTGGCTTGCAGGAGGGATAATTTTGAAGGGGCAAATCCACTGTCAGAACTTTGGCCCAGAGCAGGAAAAGAAGTGAGAACAAACACTCCATCCTTTCTCTTTTTCCTTCCTCCAATCTACTCAACCAGTGACAAACCTCACTGTAAGCCAGCTGGCAAGGAACTGGGAAGGGAGGGAATCATCACGGCAGATTGGCTTTCTGAGGCACAGTGTAGAAAATGGATCTGGTAGAGAGTCAGTGAATGTAACCAGCGTACTTAGAATATGAAACATTAGGAACCTAGATGCTCAACCAGAGAATACTGAACTAAATTACAGTATTAACTCTTCTCTTAATTAAGGGGATAATGGCGCTCAAAAGACCATTATGTAGTCAGGGAACACTGAAGAGAGTGATCAGCTCTGTCTAGAAGAAGAAGAAGGCATTCAGGGAAGGTCTTCCCACACTGTCAACTGAGGTGCTTTCTTGTCCTTCAAACACAGTTTTTTTTTTTTTTACAAAAGTAAAAGCAATACATGTTTCCTATAGAAAACACAGAAAGACAGACACACAAAGTATCTTAATCTTCCCCCCACAACCACTATAAACATCTTGTTGTGTTAATACCATTGCAGATCTTTTTCTATGTATATGTACACATAGGATTATGTTGTATATGGTACCATACCTGAGGTACTATTTTGTAAACTGTATTTTCCTGCTTAATCATGAATACTATTTCACACAATTGATATTGTTCTGCAAATTTTTAAAAACTTGCTTCCTCATATCCAATTGTAACTAAGTTCTATTGTCATTTAGTTTGGTTTCTACTTCTGGCTATCATCAAATGCACTATGGTGAACGTGTGGTCAGCTCTTTGCACACATTATAAAGCTCATGGCTGATTTTTCTAAAGCCCCAAAACTAAGAATTGTTTTTTACATTAGCTTTAAGGATTGTACACACACACACACACACACACACAAAGAAGAATATGCAATAGACATATGCGGCCTGCAAAGCCTAAAGTCTTTATTTTCTGGATTTGTTCAGAAGAAGCCTGCCAACTCCTGTTATAAAGGATTTCTGTGTTAAAAATTCCCAGAAATGAAATTTTTGAGTCACAGGGTGTAAATGTTTTTGAGGCTTACTACATTCTGCCAAACTGCCCTCTAGATTACGCCCTTCTCAGTAACATACTTGGTCATTTGCTGCATGTCCCACCCCACGGGCTGCTGGCCCAAAGCCCTAGCTCTGAGTATTCCTTCACACTTCAAAAATTTCACTTTCTTCAAAATACAGTTGGCCATTTATATTTTTCTTTCATGAGTGTTTAAATTTTAGCCCATTTTTTTTAAATGACGTATTTCTATTCTCTATGTACAACCTTGTTATTTAAAAAAGACTTGCCTCTCATACCTTTCACATATATTTCAAGTATTTTTGTTGGTCTTTTGTTCTCCAGGTTCCTTTTTGGTGAAAGAAATGAAAATTTCTATAGTCAAATACGTCACTGTTTCTTTGTAATTTTTGCCTTTATTTCATGCTTAGCATAATGTGAGTCCTGGAGTCAGATTGCTGGGTTCAAAACTTGCTTCATCACCTACTACATATTTAAGTAAATTACTTAACCTAAGTCTTTTTAATTCTCTACAAAAATGGAGACAATAGTAATGCCTACCATAGGGTTAATGTAAGAACTAGCCACTCTAAAACACATCAAATGCTTAGCACAGAGCCACAACCTATCATTAGAGCAGTGAGAGAACACTCCAGGCAAAAACAGCAAACTGTATAAAGGCACAAAGTTATGAAACTGGCGGGTGCATTTAGCAAACGAAAGGTACTGTGGTAAGATGCCGTGTGGAATGGGAGGATCTGGGTTGACAGGTAGAGGGGTAAGAACAAGCATGGAAAGCCACACTCAGGAGCTTATTCTTTATGCTACCGCAGATCAGGAGCCAACGAAAACTTTCAAGCAAGCAAAAATCCCATTAAGATGTATGGTTTAGGGTGATCTCCAGCGTACCCACTGCCATTGAGTCAATTCCAACTCATAGCAACCCTGTAGGTCAGAATAGAACTGTCCCTGAGAGTTTTGAAGGAGCACCTGGCAGATTTGAACTGCCAACCTTTTGGTTAGTGGCTGTAACACCACCACACCACCAGGGTTTC
Organism: Heterohyrax brucei; assembly: GCA_028571685.1. NCBI lineage: Eukaryota > Metazoa > Chordata > Mammalia > Hyracoidea > Procaviidae > Heterohyrax > Heterohyrax brucei. Next base: position 98,307,498 of record CM053146.1, read on the forward strand.
CATCTCTAGGGCAGCAAAATGGAAGATGAAACAGATTCAGATGGTAATAAGAGGTTTACAAAAATAGTCATCTCTTGCCTCACCCTTTCCCTCCCCAAATTCCTGCTCCCTAGCGTCAAGTTGTTTCAGCTTTTAAAAGATCATGTTTAAACTATTTCTTCATTTTGTCATCATAGGCACAATTTGAGACTAATTAATAAACAGCAACAATCTGAATAGGATGACGGGGGTGGGCCTAAAAGATGAATTGGAGGAAAGGTAAAAGCAACAAGATTTATTGGTGAATGGGAACCTGGAGGAGAAGCTGAGTATCAAACTAGGAACCAGAAGAAGAGACAGGAAGCAGGAAGATGAGTTGGCTTGGGAAAGGTAGTTTTAAGTGATATGCTCTGGGGTATGACAGCTCATGACAATTGCCCCAGACTGCTGTCACTGAGTGGTTCTGAGGAACAAGCATTGGTAGACAATTTATGGACTCAGTCTTAGGTAATTTGGGGAAAATGGAGATAAGAAAACCTTTTAGTTAGAAATTTAAAACAGAGCTTCTGGGTTACATGACGTGAAAAGAGTTACAGGTAAGTGGATACATATATTGGTCTTCTCAGTCAGTCCTCCAGGTTGAAGGGCCCCGACACCTCCTACTGGAGCTACTTTATCTGTTTGTCACCAGTGTTGAATCTGGCAGACATTGTCATTTCCTACCTGCTCCAGGGAAACCCTGGAAACCCTGGTGGTGTAGTGGTTAAGTGCTACAGCTGCTGACAGGAAGGCTAGCAGTTCAAATCCACCAAGTGCTCTTTGGAAACTCTATAGGCCAGTTCTGCTCTGTCTATAGGGTTGCTATGAGTTGGAATCGACTCAACAGCACTGGCTTTTGGCCAGGGAAACTGCGGTGGCATAATGGTTAAGTCAAGGCTGATAATCAAGACGTTGGCAGTTCAAACCCACCAGGTGCTCTTGGAAACTCTTTGGGTAGTTCTACTCCGTCCTATAGGGTCACTATAGAGTTAGAACTGTCTTGACAGCAATGGATTTGGTTTTTTGTTGTTGTTTGTTTACCTGGGCCAGGCAGTGAAAGCAAGTGGGAAGCTCTGCTTTACAAGGCCCATTGCAATCCTAAAGGCATTCAGCTTAAGGGGCCCCTTCTACTCAAAAATTTTGTATTACTCTTTTATTATTTCCACTCCCTCCCCACTCATTGTATCCTCACCTACCATTCAAAACTGTCCTTCAGTTACCAAGGCTTAACGAGTTGAGGGTAGAGACGTTCTCTAGGTTCTCTGTGTGTGCTGTCCAGGTGGCTCTAGACACACACCTATGGCAACGGCCCAGCCACACTACTATGGTTTGAAGAAAACTCAGTGTATCTGACATTCTATTAGAACAGTGAGACTGATGGCCACTTGAAGCAAATCCATTTTCTCAGGAACCAAACAGTCCTTTAATACCCTTAATCCCTCAGGAGTCCAGAAGAATGGAAGAGGAAGATTTTTAAAATGTGAATTTGTGAGGCAGCTATAAGAAAAGAACAAAAACAGCGGATTAGGTGACCCTGGAGCCCTTTTCTTCCTGGCACTCCCCTTTGAATCACCAGCCCCACTTGTGACGTTGCAGGCGCCGGGTTTCCAACAGGGCGTGGGATGCCGTCAGCTGCTGAGGGTGCCCGAGGCGCCACCACGCGCTTCCATGCCGGGGGACACAGGGGTGGCTACGTGGCAGAAGCCGAGGTCCACCATCGCGGACGGACTGAAGCTGCGTGTCTCTTCAGTGGCACTCAGCTTCGCCTTTCCCTCCGGTGACCGCGCGTTTTCCTGCCCCTTGCTCAAAGGCTGCGCCCGCAGCCAGGCGCCTGGCGCTCCTCGTCTAGCTTCCAGCGCCCCGGCCACCTCCTCCTCCGCACTTTCCTCCTCCTCCTCCCTCTCTCCTCCTCCGCCTCTTCCGTTTCATAAGGGAAAGGCTGCAGCCAGTTCCTCGGCTCTGCGCCTCCGCATCCCGGCTTAGGTAATGTGTTTTCCTCCTTACGCGCTCCCCACCCCCACCCGCACCCCGCCGCCGCCCTCCTTCTCTGTGGAGCTGGGTCCGCAGGCTGTGTGAGTAGCACGCACCCCATGGTCTCTCATGAGGGTAGGGGAGTGAATCTGGGGCCGGGAGGGCTCTCTTCGCTCTCTGCCCTAGCCTGGGGTGCCCTGGGGGTGACCTCCGTTTGCTGTAGGGAGGCTGCCCCTCTGGCATCGCGGCTGCAGCCTGCCAGACAGAGGAGCTTACGATCCTGAGGCTTCCTAGGCTCTACAGAAAAGCCCCTATAGAAATTGGTGGGGAAAAAAAGATTCCGAAACAACTTTTTCTTTTTTAATCAATAGCATTTCTTGCCTAGAGAAGCTGACAGTTGTGGAGAGCGGTGGCCCAGATTCAACAGGTAGGTGGCGTAGCTGTCAGCGCCCCTTGGCTGCGGGGTTTGCTTTGAGAGATGCTTCTAAGAGGCCATAAACTGCTGGCTGCAGCTAGTGACCTACTAGAGGCGTATAAAATAAACATGATAGGACTATATTTAGAAGTCTTTACTTGCCTGCCTTTAATTCAGTACATCTTGAATTGCAATTTTGTGAGAAGTGAATAATTAGTTGGTCTGGCCAGAGTAATAGATGGGGAAAAAAAGATTAATATGTGCTTGACCAAATCATGTGGATAATTATATATAAAGAGCATGGAAGAAAATCCCTAGATTAGTACATCCAGAAAAACACTTAAAGTAATCAGAGTTTATACGTGGGATATTTCTAGCTTTAAAGCTAATTTTAAGGCATTGAGTAAAGAAAGTTTTTCCCACTGTGTGAATGATACTCGCTTCAAAAGAACTTCGAAAGTTCACTTTAAGGCTGTGTGGACAGACTGCTTAAGTGCATCGTACATGTTGAATAAAACATTTTTGATCCCCTTTTGCTTGGGTTTTAACTTTAAAACCAAAGATTAATAAGGAATCAGCCCTGCTCAGTCATAATACTCAGATGATGACAGCAGTCCATTGAGTTACTGTTGGCTAATGACGGCACTTGGCCAATGGCTTATCCACATGACTTCATTTTTACCTAGAAATAGAGAACAGAAGGAAAAAATAAAGGCGATAAAAGAGTGAATTTTTTGGATACAGCTATTTGTATTCTTGTTTATCACCTACTTCATTTTTAAGTAATAGTCAGACCAGACTCAACATCAGTGACTTTTATTTTGAAGATATTGTGGATTTTTTACACCACTTTTGAAGTTAGTTCTTCATCATGAAGAAGATTGTATGAGGTGTATAAAGTTACACTTTATTTTTTGCTTAGAATAAGCTATCATTCCAAGCTTTTGCACTAGATTACACCTTCCTTGGATTCATGCCATTTAATGTAAAATGTCATTACAGATTTAAATTATAGCTATAAAAAACCAAAACCAAACACAGTGCCGTTGAGTCAATTCCAAGTCATAGTGACCCAGTGGGACAGAGCAGAACTGCCCCATAGAGTTTCCAAGGAGTGCCTGGTGGATTTGAACTGCTGACCTTCTAGTTAGCAGATGTAGCACTTTACCACTAGCCACCAGGGTTTCCAAACTATAGCTATAGTTTTGATAAATCTGAAAAAAAAAGAAAATGCAGCTTTTTATTTGACATGTATGACCTGTAGAACAAAAGTTATAAATGAAATGCATCGTATTTGTAATTCCCCTTTTACTTTTATCCTTAATAACAATTAGAAAATGTCATACTCTGTTTTCATCCTGTGGATAAATTGCCCGGAAGATAAATATTTTATATAAAATGATGTGCATGAGAATTTTTTCTAGATGTGAGTCCTTATAAATGTCTCATTAAAATACTTCTAATTTGTAATGATGCTAATAAAACTCTCTGTGCTGATGCTTTTGCTCGGGTTAGTGTTTAGAAATAAAGCTTAGTGGACAGCACTTTCCTTCCCACCTCCTATAGTTAATGTAGTGTTTACCAAACCTGTCTGATTATAAAAAGTGGTGGTAGGTGAGTGTGGAAATAATAGTAGTTTAAAATGATTCCCAAGATGCAGCATGGAACTCCGGGAGTCAGAAGATCTAAGGGAAGTAAGATAACATAAAATAGACAAAATGACTAAAACAGAAAGAAAAAGCTGAGGGATGACTGAAACATAGACGTGTCTGGGAAACACAGGTGGGGGATAACTGTTGCTGGACTAAATAGTAGATAGTCTAGTAGGATTTATGTACATAAAATGTTCTTAAATTATATTAGTAGTATGATGATGTTACATATATGGGAAATGTTAAACTTATGTCCTTTAGTAGTCAAACTTGCTGATGGTTGAACTTAGCAAATGTGTTTTTTGCATGTTTAGTCTCTTTTATGTACTATGCAATGTTAGCTCAGGTTCTTTGATACCTGGGTCGAACAGTTAACATGCTCTGCTAACCTTGAAATTGGAGATTTGAGTCTACACCAAGGTGCCTTGGAAGAAAATCCTGACAATCTATGTCTGAAAATCAGTCATTGAAAACCCTGTGAAGGACAGTTTTACTCTCACACACATAGTGTCACACTGCGTTGGGGCCGACTTGATGACAGTGATTTTGTAATGTTGTACCAAAAAAAAAAAACCCATTGCTGTCAAGTCAATTCTAACTCATAGCAACTCTATAGGACAGAGTGGAACTGCCTCATAAAGTTTCCAAGGAGCACCTGGTGGATATGAACTGCTGACCTGTTGGTTAGCAGGCATAGCATGTAACCACTACACCACTAGGGTTTTCTTGTAATGTTACAGAGCATTTTATTAATGGATTTTTAACGCAATTTGCTGTGACAAGTAATTACAGCAAAATATTGTGCTTGATAATTTCTGCTTCATATAACAGATTACAAATCTTTGCTGCCGTAGGAAACTCTACTGGTATAGTGGTTAAGTGCTACGTGTGCTAACTGAAAGGTCAGCAGTTCAAATCTGCCAGGCGCTCCTTGGAAGCTACATGAGGTGGTTCTGCTCTGTCCTATAGGGTCACTATAAATTGCAATGAACTCAATGGCAGTGAGTTTGTTTGTTTGTTTGTTTTTTAATAACAGATTATAAATTTTTGTTGCCTTTTCTATGTACCTGATTAAATACAAGGACAAGCATGCAAATTTGAATAACTTATTTGTAGTTTTTATTAAAAATGACTCCCCGATGCTATCCAAAAAACAAAAACAACTTTACTTGGTCATAAAATGTGGTAAATTATATATATAAAACAAATCAACAAAACAGAGTACTAAAACCAAACCAAAGCTAAACCCCTGTTGTCGAGTTGATTGCAACTTGTAGTGACCTTGTAGGACAGAGTAGAACTGCCTCATAGTGTTTCCAAGGAGTACCTGGTGGATTTGAACTACCAAGCTTTTGGTTAGTAGCTGTGGCACTTAACCACTACGCCACCAGGGTTTCCAAATAGAGTATTATATGTATAAGATAATTTGTCAAGATTAATTAACAGGATGGAAAGTATCAGAATATACTTCTCTTTCCTTTTTGATTTTTGTTTGTTTTCTCATCCTTAGTTTTAATCACTGGAATATTAGAAGTCCCCTAAATTACTTATCCAACTATAAATTAATTTGAACATTTGTTAACTTGGCTCAGCTGCGGATTGGGCCACTGTGATCCCTAGAGTTTTCATACAATGATTTTGGAAGTAGATCACCAGGCCCTCCTAGTCCACTTTAGTCTGGAAACTCTGCTGAAACACGCTCAGCACCATAGCAAGGCGAAAGCCTCCCCTTACAGATATTAGATGCATTGGCTGGGAATCCAACCCATAAACTTGCCCTTTTCTGTACAGGGAGACACTAATAGGTTTCCCTCAATGCTCACTTGAGTTATAATTGATATCAAGACCAACCCATTGCTGTCGAGTTGATTCTGGCATGTAGACCCTATAAAACAGAGAAGTGCTACCCCATAGAGTTTCCAAGGAGCAAGCAGCTAGTAGATTTGAACTGCTGACTTTTTGGTTAGCAGCCATGGTTCTTTACCACTGCGCCTTCAAATGACTGAAAGAAGTTATTTTGGTATTGCCTATGGAAGACCTAACTTAGTTAAAGCTACTCTATGATTTTCATTACCAACAGCTTTTTAAACAAGGATTTGTTCTTTCAAGCACTTGAAAACCTCTGGAGTTAATTCCTGGAAATTTGCAAGAATCACACATAATCAAGTTCGATCTGGGAATAGTAAGATCTGTTTTAAAAATATGGCCAATTTTAAGCCTCATAAATAGCAAAGAATGAGGAAAATATAAGTGATAAGATCACATAAATAAACCTTAACAAGCTGAGACATTTCTCTCTGATTTCAGGATCAACAAGAATATAAGAACATTTAGCATTTTTATGTTAATATAGCTTTTAGTACTTTGAACTTTTCAAGTAAGAAAAAAAGTAAATGATACTATATATATTTATCAGTTCATGTTCCCTTGAAGGCAGATATTATATCCAGTATTTTCATTGCTTTTTTTAAAATAAATATATGTTAAAATCAACATTCAATTCTAAAAAGTAGAGTATACTGAAATTTGCTGCTAAACCTGATCTGACAAAAGGGTACATTTCATGATGTCTGCTTTTTCACTGTAACATTCAGGGAATATATTTTAGATTGCATACTTTATTTATTAGAGTCTTGGGGTGGCAAAAATGGTTGAGTGCTCAATTACTAGCCGAAAGGTTGGTGGTTCAGACCTACTCAAAGTCCTCTTGGAAGATAGCCTGAGCAGTCTGCGTCTGAAAGGTCACAGTCTTGAAAACCCTAAGAAAACAGTTCAGCTTTGCATACACGGGTCACCACGAGTAGAAATTGACTCAGTGGCAACTAACAACAATAATCGATTATTGCAGAAATAAATACTAATAAACATCTTGCAGAGAGCTCTGTAAAGAACACCTTTGATATAGTTCTAGATCTAAATCATGTTTTCTAGTATTATAATCCTAAATTTGCAATCCTTTGTAGATTAATTTTGGTGGAAGAAAATCCTTTTAAGTATGTTTATCTCTAATAGAATGAAAATCAGTCAAGTAACTTATAGAACGCCTACTGTGTGTCACAGGGAGATAGGGAAAAATAATGTATTCCACTGTCAAGAACTTACAGCCTGTTGGAGGGAGGAACATGCTACCCCAGGATTCTGATTCACAGGGACACCTTGCACAACAGAACGAAACATTGCCTGGGCCTGTGCCGTCTTCATAATTGTTTCTGTGTTTGAGCTCATTATTGCTACCAGTCTTAGTCCAGCTTATTGAACGTCTTCATCTATTTTACCAAGCATGATGCCCTTTCCCAGAGACCAAGCCCTCCTTATACATGTCCAGAGTATGTAAGACAAAGTCTTACCATTCATGCCATTGTTGCTCCTCAGGAGCAGCCTGGCTGTACTTCTTCCAAGACCAATCTGTGGTGTAGAAGAATGTTGTTCATTCTTTTGGCAGTCTGTGGCATCCTCAATATTCTGTACCACCACACGATTCAAAGGTGTCAATTCTTCTTTGGCAGTTATTCATTGTCCAGCTTTTGTATATATATAAGACAACTGACAATATGAGAGCCTGGGTCAGTAACACCTTAGTCCTCAAGGTGACATCTTTACTTTTCAACACTTTAAATAGGTAGGTCTTTTTTGGTCCTTACTGTGGAAAAGAGGGTAAAAGGGATCACTATCCAATCGGATCCGACTCAACGGCACTCGGCTGGCTATCAAATTTAAAAGTATTTCTAAATGAAATTGTTTTTCATAATTTTAAATAAGTTCTGGGAATGCTTTAAAATCTGTACTTGGCACAATTATTATGCTAATGTGGAATACTGATTAGGTAAATCAACTTGAAGTTTCCCAGCACTTAATTTTTTTTTTCTATAAAAAAAGGCAATGTAAGTTGACTCATACCCTAACAAGACTGGTCTTGTTGGATACAATAATGATGGGTTTCCTTGTTTTGCTGCTAAGCAACTGGTAAGAGACAGAGCTTACTATTGCACATGATGTTTCCGTACATTTCCAGATAAATATCACCCTGGGGAACATTCCTTGCCCTCAAGCCAGATCTGCCAAATCAGATATTCCGGCCCCAAATCCATACTTTTAACAGTGTCCCAAACAATTCATGACCTGAGTAATTTGGAATGCACTTCCTTAAGCACAAACTCCCATTTATAAGGTACTAGAACAGTATTTGGGAAACCCTGGTGGTATAGTGGTTAGGTACTAGGGTTGCTAACAAAAGGTCAGCAATTTGAATCCACCAGCTGCTCTATCTATAAGACCCTATCTGATAGGGTCCTGTGTTGGAATGGACTCCACAACAATGGGTTTTAGAACAGTGTTTGGGAAACCCTGGTGACGTAGTGGTTAAGTGCTAGAGCTGCTAACCAAGAAGTCAACAATTTGAATCCACCAGATGCTCCTTGGAAACTCTATGGGAAGTTCTACTCTGTCTTATAGGGCCACTGTGTGTTGGAATTGACACCATGGGAATGAGTTTTAAAACACTATTTGGGAAACCCTGGTGGCATAGTGGTTAAGAGTTATGACTGGTAACCAAAAGGTTCACAAGTTGAATCTACCAAATACTCCTTGGAAACCCTATGGAACAATTGCATTCTGTCCTATAGGATCACTATAAGTCAGAAGGGACTCAGTGGCAATGGGTTTGGTTTGTTTTTTTGTTTAGAACAGTATTTGAGAACAATATTTTGTGACTTGTTGCTTTGAGCACCATGAATGAGCAAAAATATAGTTTAAAGCAGTACATTATTAGCCATTATTAGCTAGAGTGAGATAGGAATGACCTGCCGAGAAATGCCGTATGTAGGAGGGAGAAATGTCACAGTGGATATTCATGTCTCAGTGTTTAAGGTCTTTTCTGACAAACCTAAATTAAATTTACTATTTTTCGGTAATTGAATCATCTGAATTAATGTCGTCAAGGCTAGGTCACCTGTAGATGAACAAGTGTGAAAGCAGTTTCTGATTCTGTGCTCAAAGTATGTGGTCCAGTTGCTAGTCATCCAGCTACAGCTTTGGTTTATTTTTGTAAATAAATACAGAGTATGAAATATGTAGACTTTTGTATAAATAAATGCAGACCCATGTGCGTCAAGGCACCTGGGTAATACCAGTAAAATCCAACAATAATAATCAGTACAACAAGGATAAATCTGTATTTACAAAGCTAAGAAGCAATTCATCAGCCAACATTTATTGAACACCTCTGAGGTTTAATCTATGAGTCATAAGAAACTACATGTGCTTAAATGACGTGACGTGCAGAGCACAGACAAGTAAACCAACACGTAGTGTGTTACAGAGCTGGGATACAGTCCATGCTCACCTCTATTTTCTCATGGTCCAGTGGCCAATAATGCCTCCTAGAGGAGCTAACACTTGAACTGATTCTCTCTCACATACACATTAAAAAAAAGAATTAAAAAAAAATTTATTAAATTAAAAATGTATTTAGAAAGGTATACAAATCCTGATGGTGTAGTGGTTAAATGCTATGACTGCTAACCAAAAGGTCAGCAGTTCACATCACCAAGCACTAGTTCTACCGTGTCCTACAGGGTCACTATGAGTTGGAATTGACTCAATGGCAGTGGGTTTCAGGCAGGTACAGATGTGTCCTGCAGGCCTGTATGTTCATAGAAGATGCCATTACAGATATAACCAAATGCGTTTTGAGATGAATTTTCTAGGTTTGAAGGCTTAGGCCATTAGTCTTACGGAACAACTCTGTCATTTGGCATAATGTAGGTTAATAGTGACACGTCCTACATCTTAGTGAAGGAAATAGTGTCTGGAGTCTTAAAAGCTTGTAAACAGCAATCTAAGATGCAACTGTTGGTCTGTACTCAACAGGAGTAAAACAATAAGAAGGAAACTAAAATTTCAGAGGAGAAATGAGTCTCAGGGATAACAGCCTACATAAACTGTGGTCTCATCTACCTTGAGACCAGAAGAAGTAGATGGTGCTTGGCCACTGCTACTGATGGTTCTGACCAGAGTCACAGTAGATGGTGTCATAGAATGGGAGAAAAATATAGAAGAAAACTCAGATTCTTAAAAAAGGCCAGACTTACTGGACTAACTGAGACTAGAGGACTGCCTGAGAGTGTTGTCATAGGGTACTCTTTCAACTTTAGAGCAAAACTGTCCTTTGAGGTTTCCTTTCATGAAATAATAGAGGATAACTCCTCTAAGTATGGTACTCTACTAAAAAGCCATCTGTATGAGATCAAAAGGCTAATTTGTACTCTAAATTAAAGATGAGAAGATGACAGGTAAAGCACAGTACTGAAACAGAACAACCAGAAGACAATTAAAGAGAGTGTCCATATAGTGTGAAAAATATAACTGACATCACTAAACAATTTGTGTGTTTATATATCGATACATACACATACATATGTACATATATACATACACACACACACACAAAAAAAACAGACCCACTGCCGTCGAGTTGATTTGTTGTGACCCTATAGGACAGAGTGGAACTTCTCCACAGAGTTCCCAAGGAGCGCCTGTGGATTCCAACTGCTGACCTTTTTGGTTAGCAGCCGTAGCACTTAACCGTCTCACCACCAGCATTTCCAACAATTTGTATAGAAATTGTCAAACAGAAACCTAATTTGCCATGTAAACTTCCCCCCAAAATACAATAGCATGTTTTTTAAAAAAGAAGTTTCCATTGCTCCATGTCCTCATCTGAACTTGAAATTTCAAATCCTTTTAATTTTAGTTACTCCACTGGATGTGAGATGGTGTCCCATTCTGATTTTAAGCTGCATTTTTCCTGATTACTAATGAGCTAGAATCTTCTCTCGTATGTTTACTAACTATTTGGATATCCTCTTCTATGAAGTCTCTGTTCAGATTGCTTGCCATTGTTCTGAGAGCTGAGTAGACGTTAGGTGGAGAAGGGGAGGAAGAACATGTTAACCAGAGGAAATAGCACATGCAAAGTTTGCCAGAGCATGGGGGTAAATGGACAAATAGTGGGACATGAGCTACTTATAGGCTAAACTCAATTAGAGTGTGTGAAGTTTCAACAGCAGTATCAGATAGATCAAAATAATAAAAAAAGGTGCAGATGGTTCCCATATTATAATAATGGATTCCAAGGAATGTTTCAGATATCTGAAAGTTGAGCAAAGTTTATACACTGGAAGGATAATTAAGTAAAAGTAGTATTGCAAATTACTAGTAGTGCTTACGGCACATTTTCCCTTGGGCTAGGTGGCCCGGTAGGCAGGTGAGATGGCTATCAGGGAAGGGTACCATCGGTAAGGTGTACTTTGCTTTGGCCATCCCTGGTTGCCGGAGGAGTTGAACAAATTCGGCCACCCCCCTCAACTTTGTGTGGGTCTCTTCTTCCCCTGTGCCTTCTGCCAGAACATTCTCCAATCTTTAAACTGCTAATAAAACAAGAGGGATGAGAATGAAGTCTATATTTCCCCTTCAATAGCCGTGTGAGCTAAATGGAGCCTTGGCCATTCTCTTAGCATGAGCAAGTGTCCACCTAGGAAGACTCGTGGCCAGCAGCTCCTTCTTGAGAGAGATCAGCACAAACACCGTGTACAACACCCAGGCACTTGAAGGAAGTCTGGCCGCTCCTCCGGTGGCAGTAGCTGTCAGACAGAGCCATCGTCGAGTATCTTCAGATTGCCATTCCTCTGAGGATGAGAGCAAGACTGAATTTAGGATGTGAGGTTGGGGTGGGGTTGATATGTAATCAGCAAAACTGTGGGCTCTGTAGCAGTAATAAGTACTCAACAAGAGGGAGGCAGCGTCAACCAAAATGCTTTTTGACTCACTTGCCTGTTCATTAGAGAGCAACTCTGTTTTTGTTGCGGGCCCTTCCCTGTGTCATCACATTTCGGTCATTGTGGACTTTGTTCACAAGGCACAGCCAGCTCCTGACACCCTGCACACGAGAATGGACTCCTTTGGTCCTAGAATCCCCACAAAATATCCTAACAAAATACAGCTCTTGACAGAATAATGGCCATCCCAAGCCACGCATAGATGGCCTACCATGAAGCCAATGTACTTGTGCAGCCTCTAGGAGCCAAAGTTTCCACCCAGATGCCCAGAAGCTGCAGCAGTCAGATCTGGTCTGCGTAAATGAACTTTATCCTGGACCATTCAGAGAACTGCAAGTAGTTGCCAGGCTTCTGGGTTTAATGGACTAGTAAGTCTTCAGAAACAGTTTCAGTGACCCATATAAAGTTGCCACCCTCTTATTTCTCAAGTGAGTATGTGTGGCTTCTATGAAATTGTATTTAATAGTAATGTTGTTGTTAGGTGCCATCAAGTTGGCTTCAGCTCATAGACATCTTCTGTACAACAGAAGGAAACGTTGCCTCTTCCTGTGCCATCCTCACAGCCATCACTATGTTTGAGTCCACTGTTTTAGCCACCGTTTCAGTCCATCTCGTTGAGGATCTCATCCTTCTCTATTGACTCTGTACCAGCAGTGTTCCGTGGTGATCCATAAGGTCTTCAGTGGCTAATTTTCAGACCTCTGTAGTCTGTATCTTGGACAGATAATCCAAGAAAGTGTACAATAGGAAGAAGAACTTGGCATCAGGATTGGAAGAAGACTGATTAACAATCTGTGATAATCAGAGAATACAATCATGCTTGCTGAAAGCGAAAAGGATTTAGAGCAGTTACTGATGAAGGTCAGAGACTACACCTCAACATGAAAACAAAACAAAACAGAAAAGCAGAAAAACCCACAAAAAGCCTCACAACTGGACCAATAAGCAACATCAGGATAAACAGAGAAAATACTGAAGTTCTCAAGGATTTCATTTTCCTTAGGTCCATAATCAATGTCCATGGAAACCAAACCCACTGCCATTGAGTCAATTCCAACTCATAGCGACCCTTTATGACAGAGTAGAACCACCCCATGAAGCTTCTGAAGAGCACCTCATGGATTCAAACTGCTGCCAGAGTTTCCTCCATGAAAACAGCTGTCAGGAAATCAAACTGTGTATTCCATTGAGAAAATCTGCTGCAAAAGTCCTCTTTACAGTGTTAAAAAGCAAAGACATTACCTTGAGGACTAAGGTGTACCTATTCCAAGCTGTGGTATTTTCAGTAGACTCACACACGTGCAGAAGCTGGACAATGAATAAGAAAGACCAAAGAACTGATGCCTTTGACTTATGGTGTTGGTGAAGTATATTTAATGTACCATGGACTGCCAGAAGGACAGCCAGCTGTCTCAGAATACTTCTTAGAAACAAGGATAACAGGACTTTGACCCTCATATTGAACATATTATCAGGAGGAACCCAAACCCCCAAAACTCACTGCTGTTGAGTCAATTCGGACTCATAGTGACCCTACAGGACAGAGTAGAACTGCCCCATAGAGTTTTCAAGGAGTGCCTGGCAGATTTGAACTGCTGAACTTTTGGTTAGCAGATGTAGCACTTAACCACTTTGCCACCAGAGTTTCCTTAATCTTACTAAGAAGGCAATGTGTTTTTTGGCACACTTAAAGTTTAAGCCACATAAACTATCACAACTCACAATTAGCTCAACTGTATTGGCGTTTTTATAGTTGTGTTAATCCCCAGCTTCCTGGAGTTTATAAGGTAACATTTGAAATGAAGAAAACTGTTTCTTATGATAATAAAGGGCACAGGCTTCTGTGCAAGACTGATTCCAAGCCTTGCCGTTGAGTCTTGTGTAACCCTGAAGAAGTTACTTAACCTCTGTAAGTTTCAGTTTCCTTGACAGGACAGAGTGGGTAAATCCTTACAATGATTCTTACAGTCATGAGATTGTAATTTTTAAAGTGTTCCATAAATGGTAACTACTATTTAAAAAAATGAGAAGTATTTTCTTTTCAAACTGCAGGATAGACCCCGCAGGTATATGAAAGTATGTGTAGTGCAGCCCAACAGGTTTACAAACCAGAACCTTTCAAGTCCCAGTGAGTCACCTATGTTACTTTATTTTATTATTTAAACTTTTTTGGGGTAGAATAGCAATACAGGGGATTCTTTTTGAATGGAGAGAAAATAAAAACGTGGCTGGCAGATCAGCTTGGGCAGTATAGCCCCGGAGTGGCCTCAGAGGTTTCTGCAGGAAACAACACTTGTGGGTGTGGTACTCAGTGCTTCTACGAAGTGGCCCCGGAACTGATAGAATAAATCCTCTTCCACGTCACCTCCCCTCCGCCTCCATAGGGTGAAGGAAAGAGCACTACTACCACTAAATGAGCCTAGGTGATCACTGTAAGGTCATAACAAGAATTCTTTTTTCCTTTTAATGTTGTGCTGTGTGTCCCCCTGTCTGTCTGGGGAATCATGACATAGATTCTCGTTCAAATTTTTTTTTTCACCAAGGATTCCATTCTTTGTGTAATGGGCCTTTTGAGGATGTAACTGTTTTTTTTAAGATTAACAAAATAGATAAGACTCCCATTTTAAATTAGCTCTATAATCTTACTTCTGCACCGACCGTGTGAACGTGATATATACTAGCTGTTCAGCCGTCTTAACCTGTTTGACCGCCAGGTGGGTTTTTATTGTGCCGAAAGCACCTGACATCACTCCCTGAACTGCTTTCTCTTTCGCATTCTTGTACTTTCCAGCTGACAGCCCAGAGGGTGGGTGCAGATTCCACCAGCAGCCGCAGCTGAAAGCACAGTTCAGAAATGTCAGCTATCCTCCGGGAGCTGCTCTGTGTTGCTGAGAAAGCTGCCAACATTGCCCGGGCATGCAGGCAGCAGGAAGCTCTCTTCCAGCTGCTGATAGAAGAAAAGAAAGAGGGTGAAAAGAACAAGAAGTTTGCAGTCGATTTCAAGACCCTGGCCGATGTACTGGTACAGGAAGTTATAAAACAGAATTTGGAGAACAAGGTAAAAAAGATCACAGCCAACGCAGTTGCAAAATATTTGCCCCTGTGGTTTTTTTCTCACTATAGAATGGCGTGTTTTTTACTGCCCCTACCTACTCAAGACACTGGCGTCTCCGATTAAAATACACATCTTGACTTTCCCCTCCCTTGTTTCGATTATAATATTATTAAAATATCCACTGCAGAAAAATTTAAAAATCCAAAAAAGCAAATAAGAAAAATCATTCCCAATTCTAGCACTTAGAGACAAACATTTTGGTATAGACAATTAAACAATTAAAAAAAAAATACATATTCTCTCTAAAATAAGCAAAAATAAACCCACTACTAGAGAAAACTGTGACTATGTATAAACTATTATTAGAATGTTTTCCTTCACTATATATGTGTGAAACATATAATTTATTTCAGCAGAAATGTAAGCACAGTGTTTTGTAACTTGTTTTTGTTTGTTTGTTTTACCTGGTCTATTAAGTCCCACTTTCTTAGTCATTTATGTGGTGGTTGCCTTGGCTACAGGCTTATAGAATCATAGAGACTTTCAATCTCCCTGTATTGTAGTAGAAAAACATCATTTATAACTAACAGTGATTGTAATCCTGGGTGTCTTGAGCTGACTACAGAAGAAAACTATTTATAAGTAGCAGCAATAATGACATTAGCAGACACTTATAAATGCTTACTGTCTGCAAGGCACTTACTCTGAGGGCTTTACATATATTAACTGACCTAATTCATGTAACAACTCAATGATGTTAGAACTGGTATAATGGATGAGAAAGTAGGGCTCAGAGAGGTTAACTAATTTGCCTAAGGTTACACAGCAGGTGAATGGCAGGGCCAGCTTTAGAGTACATGTACATTGGCTCCAGAGACTGTGTCCTTTGCAGTTTTATAATCTAATAATTGTCTGCTTCAGGTTTGTGGAGGATAGAGCGTTATGATATAAAACATTGTAAAATATTACAGTAGTTTCTGTGAAATTCTGTAATTAAGTGGTATGTTGACCGCAGGCAGGAGGGAAGAAATGACTCCCCCGAAAGCTGTACAAGCTGTTTTTCACACTCAGTAATACCTGGCTCAAGTAAACTAAATGAAGCAAGTTTTTTTTGTTTGTTGATAACCAAGATAATTGGGTAAAAGGGGTGGCTGAGTAACAGAAATGTGTCCACATTAATTTTTATGAGCTAGTATTTGCCCCGAAGTATTCTAAAATGTTTAGACAATTGTTCATTCAGGAGGTATTTGCAAGGCTGATGAGTAAATAAATGATACACAGTTTTGGCTATATAATATTTGTTTCATTGTCCTTGTGTTCTGTAGCTTCAGAAACAGTTATCAAGTAGTCTGGTGAGAAAGAGCTAGTTTCCAGCTCTTGCTGATTCATATTGTTATGCAAAAGAGGCAAAAATAATAGGTGGTTGTTGGCAGTATTAAAAGCATTGGGCATCAGAGAATGAATGTGTTCAAACATTTGAAGCATTTCCTTGCTTTTGTTTCCTGAGAATACCGGACGTACTATAATTCAGCACATTTTTGTAAAAGTTATCCTTACTGTAAGGTCGCTGTGAGTTAGAATCAACTTGACAGCAGTGGCTTTTTTGGCTTTATAGGGGAATTGGAAGGAAAATGTATAGGAACGCTTCCTGATTATATAGAAAGAAGATTTGTACTTGATTCCATTTATTCACACAATTGATGCATTAACAACTTGGCCAATAAATTATTTTTTCTCTTTTTTTCTGTCACCACGTTTTCCTAGTCTGAAGGCTAATGACACCCCCAACAGGTGCCTGAAATACATCTGATGATGTAAATAAAATCTGTAATCTCCTCCAGTTACTTTCATCCTGTTCATAAAAAGTAGTAATTTGGGGTGCTCAGTTAACAGACTTAGAATCCTGGTGGTGTGGTGGTTAAGTGTTCAGCTGCTAACCAGAAGATCAGCAGTTCAAATCCACCTGCAGCTGCTTGAAAACCCTATGGAGCAGTGCTACTCTTTCTTGTATAGAGTATGAGTCAGGATGGACTCCATGTCAGGTTTGGTTTGGGTTTAATCAAAAATATTAACTCACAGAGGCTACTAGGATGCTGTTGAAGAGCAAGAGTTGAACCATCTTAATTGTAAACTTCCAGGCCTAGGGTCCTTCAGTAGAAGGATGCAGTTTTCAGAAGTACTTATGCAAATAGAAAGAAAATCAGAACCCCTACCATAGTTTGCACTTTCTACAGGGGCAAAGAGACAGAATAATATTAGAAAACTAAATGCTGAATCAGGCTGACTTTGTTTTTATACCTTGATTGATTTTCAGAATTTTACATTTCTGAATTGTGATCTAATTGTGCTGTTCAATTTTGAAAGATGCAGTGAAAAACTGTTCACAATTGATTCCCCCCCCCCCCCCCCGTCATGCTCTATATCATTCAGTTTCCAGGCTTGGGGGAAAAAATTTCTGGAGAAGAATCCAATGAGTTTACCAATGATTTAGGTAAGTGGAAGAACCTTAATGTGTTTTTGTAGTTTTGTAATGTACTTAATTATGATGTAGTATTCTAATATCCAACTTACACCATGAAATAAATGAATGTTTGGTAGCTTTTCAATATAAACAATGTAATATATTTAAATATTAAGCTTCATTGAATCTCCACCTCAGAGTACTATGCCATTTAAGTATTTATTTAAGGTACATATTAATCTGTAGCATTCTAATACTTTTTATCTCAAACTTCGGAAAAGTTGGAAGGCCGTATGCAAGGTCTGATGGAATAGAAAGATGCCCTCAGAAAAATGCACATCTACACAGTTGTGCAGACAATTTCAGGTTTAAACTCATTTATAGAACACCTGGGGAGGCCTTGGACTTGTCTAAAAATGTAGAGCAGAGGCCCTGGCCCGAAATATCATGTGAAAGTAAGCAAATCGTTTCATCACTTCTCCAGATCTCGGAGCCTCAGTGAAGAGAGTTAGACTAACCGAAAAGTTCCTTTTAGCATTGAATTTGAAGTCTTATTTAATTAGTTTTCTGTGGGCCAGATTCCCCCTTTGATGGCTCTCCATGCTCCCCTGTGGTATAGATAAAAATACCAAAATTCTTTTCAGATCCTTTTCAGAGACACATGTTATTTTTAGCTTATTTGGTGTTTTGTTTGTTTAATGGTAGAAGATTAAAATAAACCCAACAAAACCAGTGGATTTGTGTGCCTAGCAACCCTGTGGGACTGAGTAGAACTACCCTGCTGGGTCTCCAGGCTGTAAACCTATACAAGCCGATGGCCGTAGCTTCCTCCCGCGGCCTGCCTGCTGGGCTTGGACTGCTCACCTTTGGGTAAGCAGCTGAGTGCTTTACCTGCTGCACCACCAGACCTCCAGGAAAGAGTGATCGCTTGACAAATAATTAAACAAACATCTAGAAGCACATAAACAAATAGAAAAAAGAAAAAAACTACCTTCAGGGTTAACTCAGAAATGTTAGGCTTCCTTCAACGGCTCTGTATAAAGATGTAATTCGTTCTACTACAGAAGAAAAGAGTCTCATTTAAACTTCTGAAGTTTAAAAACAAAATAAAACAAGACTCTTGTGATTGCTCATGAGAAATCCTGTCTAAATTCCTGTATTTAGCTACTGCATACCCAGTTTATTTTAGGGATAAACATGCATTGTACATACTTTTTTTTTTTTTTTTGAGAGTTGAAGTTTAGTTCTTCAGGGGGTGAAGTTAGCACACTGGAGGAACTAAGAGACTAGGGAACGGTGAATGAGACAGGGCTTCAGACTGGTTCATTCTGGTTTGAACCCCTGCTGAGGGTTTGTATTTCCACCCTGAGGTATACTGAATCAGAATCTGCATTTTAACAAGACCCACAAGTGACTCTTACATATAATGAATTTTGAGAACCACGTCTAGTGCCTCTCTGAATTGTTTCCTAACCATGAAGATTGGCATTGCCTGGAAACTTGTTAGAAATGCAAATTATCAGCAGGGGTTTGAACCTGAACAAACAGGTTCCACCCAGAATGAGATAAGCATAGGCAGGACCAGGTCTCAGACAGCCCAGGAGTGATAGAAAGGAGCTTGGATTTCCCTCTGAGTATAATGGGAGTCCACTGGAGAAATTTAAGCAAAGGAGTGATACAATAGGATTTACTGTTTTGAATGGTTCTGTGACTTACTTGAGCCCAAAGTCCATGCTTAGTGGCAGCTGCTAGTATTATTATTCCCCAGCTTTAACAGTCTAATTAAATGTAATTTAATCTAACTCATTGTTTCTTGCTGATTCAGAGTCATTATTATAATAATTGATTCATTCTGTGCTTTTAAAATTTTAATGAGCATGTAAATCACCTGAAGATCTTGTTAAGATTCAACACGTCTTGGGTGGGGCCTAATATTCTGAATTTCTGACAAGCACCCAGTGGATGCTTACAGTCCTTGGAACAGTTAAGAGTACTAGGACTAGGTATCTGCATACCCCCAAAGCACAATGTGCCCTGCGTGTTCCCTTGGATTTTTTTTTTTTTAAAATAGAGTTTTCTCTATTGTTACTTTTTGTTGCCATTAGTTTACCTGTTTCTACCAGGGTTTTCCTTCACAGCTTCTTTCAGGGGTTGGAAACAGATTAAGGAAAGGTATAAAGAGCATGTTTAAAGTGGAGATGAAATAGCTGGATTTGGTAACTTCTGGTTTCATTTAGATATCCTCTTTTGTTACATCCTAATTTTCAGTAAGTTTTACTGAAGGGAGATATTTATATGCCATTTAGATTAGTACAGTTTTACTGCTTGCAATGATACCATGATGCTGGACAGATATCAGCAAAATGTCCAGGTTAAAACTAAGAAAAATTTGGCTGGCAATCTACTTCTGAAAATCAGACAGTGGAAACCTGACGGATCACAGAGATCCCATCCGCAGTCAGTCGTGGGGCTGGTGCAGGTCTAGGCACCGTTTTATTCTGTTGTGCATGGAGTTGCCACGAATCAGGGGCCACTTCACTGGCAGCTAACAACAACATACTCCTATTACTTTTCTGAGCCTGAGGTCAGCAGTTCAAATCTGCCAGGTGCTCCTTAGAACCTCTGTGGGGTTGCTGTGAGTCGGAATTGATTCAACTGCTGTCGGCTTCGTTTGGGGCTTGCGGCAGAAGGCAGCATCTCAGAAGGAGGAAGTAGCGGCACTTCAGTGTGCTGAGATCTGCTTCCTTGTCGGTGGGATCAGATCTGCCTTCTTATCTAAGAAGGATGACCTGAGTGGGTTGAAAGTCAAAAAGAAAAGATTAAAACCACAGCTTCAGGGATTCTTAGCTGGTCCACAATCCCTTAACAATGGATACAAAATTGTGTGCATGTACCTCTGTGGATATTTTTCTGGGGAGAGAGTCCTTTCATTCCTGGAGCCTATCAGTAGCTATTCTGATGAAGTGCTTGAGTGACCACTGCTGTCTGTGACTTCGTGCAACCCACCAGATGATCCTGGCACTCTGCCAAGCTGAGAACCACAGCTATGAATCGATTTCTCTCACCAAACCTAAGTGTGCAAAACCTGGTGGTGCAGTGGTTAAGAGCTACAACTGCTAACCACAGGATCAGCAGTTCACATCCACCAGCCACTCCTTGGAAACCCTGTGGGGCAGTTCTACCCTGTCCTGTTGAGTCACCATGAATCAGAATCAACTTGATGTCAATAGGTTTTTTGTTTTTTTTTTTTTTTATTTAAATGTCTAACTTTTGCTCCCCACGCTCTCTCTCTTCTTACTCTGTCTTTACTGGAACTCTTGAAATGTAATGGCTTTTAGTTTGTCTTTACTCCAGGGGAAAAGATTATCTTGAGACTGTGTTCAACAGAGGCCGAAACAGTCGAGCTTCTTAGCAAAGTCCTTAATGGTAACAAGTTGGCATCTGAAGCACTCGCCAAGGTTGTTCATCAGGATGTCTCCTTTACTGACCCAGCTCTGGATTCAGTAAGGATCAGTATTCCACAGGACATTTTGGGAATATGGGTGGATCCCATAGGTAAGTATAGGAGGGTTATGTTTGCTCTCATCCATTCGTTCTTATTAGCCATTTTTTTCCTTTTTTTGCTTAGAAAAATAAAAATCACTGAAAGCATAGTTTGTTTTTTTAAAAATTATAATGCTGTAGAATAAATGATGATTTGAGAGGTTTTTGTTGTGTGTGTTGTATATGTATACAATGTATGTAACAGGGATATATGTGTGTATATGTGTATACATATATTCAAATGTATACACACATGCACACACAAAGCTCAAAAACTCATCTTTGAAAGCTTTTTCAGTACAGAGGGCTCAAACACAGATGCGTTTGGGGCCACACAGCAACTAAATGAGAGGAGAATGCCATGATAGCAGTTATGGCTATTTTAGCCCATG
The DNA here is from genome assembly GCA_028571685.1 of Heterohyrax brucei. Taxonomy (NCBI): domain Eukaryota; kingdom Metazoa; phylum Chordata; class Mammalia; order Hyracoidea; family Procaviidae; genus Heterohyrax; species Heterohyrax brucei. Next base: position 98,328,840 of record CM053146.1, read on the forward strand.
TGGCATCTAAAGGACACTCAGCTCCTGCAGGTTGTGGCCTCATGGGGTTGCAGGCCAGATCTTTGCGGAGAAACGAAAATCTAGGTTTTTAAGTGAAATATCCCCAATTTAATCATTGGCAACTAATTGGATTAAACAGATGAAAGCACTGTGCAGGTTAAGCAAAACACAGCTAAACGTGACTCATGAGCAATGAGTTTGTGAGCTTTGTGTAAGCCTCACCACGATTTTGTCATTATTGTGGTAGAATCATAATCTGTTCCTCATGGCTTTAGAGCTGTGGATTTTATCTTTGTGATACTGTTAACACTAAGTACTAGGGATTAATTTTAAGAATTCTCTTTTTTCTTATACCTCACTGGCATATTCTACCCAACAAAACTTGAACACGTTATCCCGAACAGGCAAAACCAAACCAACAAGATCCATCCTGATTTTCCCACCCTACCAGCATATTAACACAATTTCATAGAAATGGGTTTAGTCATCAGAGGATTATACAATATTCAGCCAGTGGATTATACATGGAAATTTAGACCCATTTCTACAATCGTTTATGGTGATTATGATTTCCGAGGTATAAGAATTTTCTATTTGTTAGTTCTATCCTGTGTTGATTCTTCCATCAGCTTTTTTGGCTCTCAAATCTGCACATCCTCAGTGGGTTAACTCAGTGATGATGACAGGCAGCTGCTGCCGTGTGTACATCTTAAGGGTAAACCCAGCACGGCAGCTTCTTTTTCACAGGAGCACCATCAATTTCTAGAATCCTTTTGTGTCACCAGCATTGCCCCTTTCCTTTCCGTCTTCTGACTTGAGGGACCAAAACAAAAAGGGTACTTCCACCCCTGACAGATTCCTGGGAGGAGGCTATTCTGTCCCCCTTTGGCCTTCATCATCTGCTTATAGCAGCTCTAAGGAATCCCACCAGTTACCCTGAATTATTAGCTTTTAAGTGCTTTTCCCATCATATGAATGTCTGCATCCTTGTCATATGCAGTCTGCCGTGCTCGCTGCCACAGGAACTATAGTCGTGTCTTCTCTGCTCAAGAGTTCATGTTGGGAAAACAAAACATAAGCAGCTTAAAAGGGAAGTGCAGGAGGCCAAATAAGACAGTTCACTACAAGTGACGGCCAAAGATAAGACTTGGCTGGTTGTCGAGTTAATAGAGAAATGATGCAGGACAGAGTTAGTAGATGTATTCATCATTATCTGCTATATAATCTTTTCCTGAATTGGAACAACTTTGCTTCATTTTTTTAGATTCAACTTATCAGTATATAAAAGGCTCTGCGGACATCACACCCAGCCAAGGCATTTTCCCCTGTGGACTTCAGTGTGTCACCATTTTAATTGGTGTGTATGACGTACAGACCGGGATGCCACTGATGGGAGTCATTAACCAGCCTTTTGTGTCGCAAGACCCCAACACCCTCAGGTGAAGAGATGAACATTTATGGCATTTTAAGGTTTTTAGAATTTATTTTCTCAGCTTAGCTTGTCAGGATTGTCACTGTCTGTGACATTCATGTAGCTGGATAAATGGGGTTGTTCCTACTGAAAATTTGCATGTTGGAATTAAAGTTCTTTCTATTTTCAGTTCTGAATTTGGGATCCCAATTTATTTTGGATCAACCAATATCAAGTTTCTATCAGGTGCACAGTGATAGAAACTTTTGAAAGAAATGCTGTCTTGGAGAAATCATTGTTTTGCATTAAAAAAAAAAAAAAACCCGCTGCCATCGAGTTGGTTCCGACTCATAGTGACACTGTAGTTAAGCCATAGAGTTTCACAGGAGTGTCTGGCAAATTTGTACTGCTGACCTTTTAGTTAGCAGCCATAGCACTTAACCATTACACCACCAGGGTTTTGAGATAGAGCAATCCTCTTCTGCTTTCTAGAATCCATACAAAACCAGATTAGTAGAATGGTGACAACATTGTCTTCTGATACATTTGGAATGAGACGGATGCCATCACTCTATAGCCAGCTGAGCTTTCGTACAATTTAAAACTTAGATCTAGGATTAGAATTGGACTGGCAGTTGTCTCTTGCTGGGATGCTATCCACATCATGTCCTTTTCTGCCTTTTCCTCCCACCGTTTCCATGGTCTCCTGCACAGTGGCCTCTGCTGCAGGACTTGTAGTTTGGGGTTTGCCCCAGAGCTCGGCAGAGGCGAGTGGAAGCACGCAGCTTTCCTCTTGTGGTTTTGGTTTTTGTAAAATAGGTCTCATTTTTCCATTTATCTAGGACCTCATGTATTTATTGACCTTTCAGGCACTTCAAGTGATGAAGAAGTGTTTGCTCTTTTATGGTCAAAAACTGTACCTTTTGGAACTTTCTTTTTTTTTCTGCCCCACCCCTCTCTTCCTTCCAAGTCAGGAACTGTGTGTGTCATCTTTAAAAGGTTATTAAAAAACCACAAAGAATTGGGACTGGATGCAGGCATACGAATGACTAGACATGGAGGTGGCTGACACAGTAGTTGGTGGCAGAGATCCTGGAGTCAGAATGCACGGTTCGAATCTAGATTCCACCGCCGACTGGCTGGGATGGTCCTAAGCACATTACTTATCTTCTCAAAGCCTCAGTTATCTCATCTGTCAAGGGAGTAAATGACATACATTATGTACGTATTAAGTTCATAAATGACACATGCTGTTGTTGCCAAACCCAGTGTATTACCAGTCTGTTTTCTTGATGTGAGAAGCCAAAGTGGAACTAGTGAATAAGGGGAGGACAGAGTTACCACGTGAAGAAAAACTGGCTGAAGAGATGATAAAATATTTGGTTGAAAAAAAATATTCCTTATCTGTTCCTCTTTTTTTGCTATTAAACTTTGAATGTTGAAAGTGGCAACCACAGTTCATGATGTTTCTGAAGGCCCCAAATCTCACAAGTACTTAGCATTGTCCTAGATGGATGTCATACTGTCATAAAATTAAAAGATTTCTTAGTCTCTAACCACACTGGCAGCTACATGCAGATCACAGCTTAAGGGAAGCCCCTGTGGCGCAGTGATTAAGTGCTCTATCTGCCAACCAAAGGGTCAGCAGTTTGGAGCTGCCTGATGTTCCTTGGAAACTCTATGGAGCACTTCTACTATGTCCTGTAGGGTCACTATGAGTTGGAATTGACTTGACGGCAGTGGGTTTGGTTTGGGTTTTCTAGGCTTAAGACTGTTAAGACTCATCACATTTTGATGATGTATATCACTTATATATGTGTATATGCACTTGATATCAATAAATTTGAAACCAACATGTGTAATGAAAAACAATGTGATAACCTGCAAACTCAAATTACTCTTCCGCAGGTGGAAAGGACAGTGCTATTGGGGCCTTTCTTACATGGGGACCAATATCCATTCACTTCAGCATCACATTCCTAAAAGAAATGACAGTGCGATGCCGAACCTGTTGACTGAAAACACCAGCTCTGAGGCAGAATCCCACCGTTTTTCAGCTGTCATTAGTACAAGTGAAAAGGAAACTATCAAAGCTGCATTGTTACGTGTGTGTGGAGATAGCATTTTCCGGGCAGCCGGAGCAGGTTACAAGAGTCTGTGTGTTGTGCAAGGCCTTGTTGACATGTACATCTTTTCAGAAGACACCACATTCAAGTGGGACTCTTGTGCTGCTCACGCCATACTGAGATCTATGGGTGGCGGAATGGTAGATCTAAAGGAATGCTTAGACAAAAATCTGGAAAAGGGGCGTGATTTGCCAGAGTTGGTGTACCATGTGCCCAATGAAGGTGCTTCTGGGGTTGATCAGTGGGCCAACAAGGGAGGACTCATTGCATATAAATCAAGGAAGCAGCTGGAGAGGTTCCTGAGCCTTCTCATCCAAAACCTTGTACCTGCAGATACAACCACATAAAGTCTGACCTCATTAGACACCTCACCTAAACTGTGAAAATACTTCCTGTATCTCTGTCTTCCTCTTTGGAGGAGCGTTTGTCCGTGATGTGTTAGAATAATTTTAATTTCAATAAATGAATGACATTCATATGGAAGTTAAGTTCATGTGTGACATTCTCATTGTGTTATTAGTTTTGCTTGAAACACTTCAATAAAATTTTGAAGAAAAGAAATCCTGCTCAATTAGTAAAACTGCTGTAAACATCTAATGTAAGGTGAAATGCTACTGCAAATAGAAGGGAGGATGCAGGATTGGGTAGTGCTGAGGTTTTGTTTCCTGTCTTGAAAGAAAAAGCCACTGTGGCAGAATACTGAGGATTGAATTTGCACAGTTTTGCCAAGTTCATGTGCTTTCAACAATACTGTTGCATCCTAGTTACGAATTAAAGCCTGAAGCATTTTGAAGCATCCTACACAAGTGCGTGTGCATGTGCATACACACACACCCCACAACTCCTGTAGATGAGGCAGAATGGGATGGAGCAAATGTTTCTACCCAAACCAAACCCAGTGCTGTTAAGTCAGGTCTGACTCATAGAGACCCTAGAGGTCAGGGTAGTACTGCTCCATAGAGTTTCAAAGGAGCTCCTGGTGGATTGGAAGACAGATCTTTCAGTTACCAGAGTAGCACTTAACCACTTCGCTTTTACATATTAACGACCCTTAAAAAACGGAGGTAGGCTTTAAATTTACATAACCCTGTGTCTACTACCATCCCATACTGAATGTTCTGTGAGTTGGCTTCTGACTCTGGGCAATCCCATGTGTGTCAGAGGTCAACATGCTCTATGGGGTTTTCAGGGGCTGAGTTTTTGGAAGTAGACTGCCAAACCTTTCTTCCAAGTTGCCTTGGATAGACTTGAACTGCTAGCCATGTGGTTAGCAGCTAAGTGCTTTGACCATTTGCACCACCTAGTGGACATATAGGGGACCACCTTTTCTGTTAGCTGCTCTGATAGTGCACTTGTCAGTCTTCGTGGTGGCCCCCAGCTGTCAAGTTGATTCCAACTTTATGCAGGGTATAGCTGCTCCATTAGGTTTTTAAATGCAATTAAACTTCCAAATCCACTGTTAGCAAGCTGATTCAGGCTCATACCAACCCCATAGAGTTTCCAAGGTTGTAAATCTCTACAGAAGTAAATGGCCACATCTTTCTATTGCTGAGCCACTGGAAGTTTTGAGCCACCAACCTTTTGGTTAGCAGTTGATTGCTTAAAGCACTGCACCACCAGGATTCCTTTTAAACCAAACACAGCCGTGGCTACTGAGTTGATTCCGACTCATAGTAACACTATAGGACAGAACAGAACTGCCTTACAGAGCTTCCAGTGAGCACCTTGTGGGTTTGAACTGCTGATCTTTTGATTACCAGGCTTAGTGCTTACCTACTAGGCCAGCAGGGTTCAGAGAGATCGAACTCTCAGCTCTGACTTCTGTCTGCCCTGCATCTTCTGGGGGCCAAAAGATATTTCGGCAGCATCCTCTATGTTTCTTCCATGGCTTCCAATGAGTTTGAACCCTGCAGAGATCACTCCCAGATATACTGAATAAGAATCCACATTTTAACAAGATTCTTATGTGTAATATTTTTTTGTATAAGTTACTTTAACACATTATCTTGTTTAATTTTTTAAAAACTTTTTTAGTATTTTTTTGTGATTAAGTGAAAGAATACAATTCAAATTGGTTTTGTGTGCCCACTTATCTGCAGCTCCTTCTGCTCTCCCCACCCAGTGGCAGCATGCCCCTCCTTTCCATTCCACACTTAGTGTCCACTCAACAAGCATCTGTCCCCTCCTCTCCACCCTCTTCTGTCTCATCTAGAAACAGACCAGTGGGACTACCTCCTATAAATGCATAGAACCATAAAGTGTGCACATCATATGGTCGTGTTATGTCCCCAAGTCCAGTCCATTCTTGTCTGAAGAGTTGACCTCATTACTGGTTTCCAGTCAGGGATAACAACAGGCCATGTTCTCAGAGGAGAATTCAGGTTGTTGGACCATCAGCTCAGGTCTGTTAGAAGAGTCCTTGGGCTGCACACCTCTCTCATGTTGGCTTGGGGACTCTACATTGTGTTCCCCATCACAGCTGTCTTTGATGGTGGCTGGGCACCATCTGGTTCTTCCGGTCTCATATTGTTTCAGTCTCCCAGTCATATGGGTCCTTCCATTTCCTGGGCTTTTTTTTTCCCTCGTGTCTTTGATGTTCTCAGTGATCATCTGTTCCAGATGAGTTGGGTCAATTTGTTGTACCTCAGATGGCAGCTTCCTAGCTTTTAAGACTCCCGACACTACCCACCTGTATGGGGGGTAGAAGATCTTCTTAGCAATAGACTAATTATGCCAGCTGGCCTTGATGTCTCCTGAATATGGTTCCCAGACCCCAATCCCTGCTACTCTATCCTTTGAAATATTGGGTTGAGTTTAGAAAACTTTTTAGTTTATAGTGAAGTCCAGTTAAGTTGTTCTACTCTCTACTGTGTGCTGTCACTGCTTTCACTGAACCAAATTTCTATCAACTATCTAGTCTATTACCCACCCTCCCTCCCCATCTTTCTAGCCATCAAAGAGTCTTTTCTTCTGTGTATAACTCTAGTTTTGGATCTGACTTGACAGCACTTGGCTTGGCTATAGCAGAGGTATCACACATTTGTCCTTTTGTCATTGCTGATTTCACTCAACATAATGTCTTCCAGTTGAAACCAGGTTATGAGATGCTTCTGAAAATCATTGTCATGGATTGAATTGTGTCCCTCCCAAAATAGGTGTAGCTGTCAGGCTGCACCATGATGCCCTGTAGTCTACGATTGTCCTCCGTTTTGTGATTTTGCTGTGCTATATGTTAAAGGATAACGGTGGGACTGTAAATCCCTGTATAAGATCATCTGCCTGCTCCACTGTAAAGGGAATTTCCCTGGAGTATGGCTTGCCTCGCCCTTAATCCTTTCATCCTGCAAAAGATAAAAGGCAAGGGAAGCAGGCTGAGAACTGGGAACCTCATACCATCAAGAAAGCAGCACCGGGATAAGAGTGTGTCCTTCAGACCTGAGGTTCCTGCGCCAAGATGCTCCCCAAACAAAGATTGATGCACTACCGTACTTTCCTCCAAAGCCGACAAGGAGGAAAGCCTTCTCTGGAGTGGACATCCTGAATACAGACTTGCAGCCTACTGGACTATGTAAGAATAAACTTTCTTTTGTTAAAGCAATACACTCTGTGGTATTTCTGTTACAGCAGCACTAGCTGTCGAAAACAATCATCATTGTTCTTTATCATTGCAATATACATGTACCATAGTTTATCCATTCGTCTGTCAGTGGGCAGCTAGGTTGATTCCATCTTTTTGCTATCATGGACAGTGCTGCAGTAAACATTCATGTACATCTATCTGTCTATTCGTGTGACCACCTTAATTTCAGTAGGCTATATTCTGAGCAGCACGATTACTGGATCAAATGGTACTTCTGTTTCTAGCTTTATAAAGAAGTACCAAATTGCTTTCCAAAGAGGATGTACCATTTTGCAATTGCCCCAGCAGTGTAGGAGACTTCCAATCTCTCCACAGCCTCTCCAGCATTTGTTGTTTTGTGTTTTGGACCATGGCCAACCTCGTTGGGGTGAGACGACATCTCACTGAGGTTGTGATTTGGATTTCTCTGATAGCTAATGATCACGAACATTTCCTCATGTGTCTTTTGGCTGCCTGGATGTCTTCCTTGCTGAAGTGTGTACCTGTCTCCTTTCCCATTGCTTCATTGGGTCATTTACTTTTTTTCTTGTTGATATTTTGCAGTACTTTGTAGATTATGGAAATCAGATATTGGTCCAACATGTAGTAGCCAATTTTTTTCCCCATTCTGCAGGTGTCTTTTAACTTTCTTGATAAAGTCTTTGGAAGAGCAAATGCATCTGCTTCTTAGTAGTTCCCAATTTATCTATTTTCTCTTCTGTTGTTTGTGCTTTGTCAGATTCTGAAGTCTGTTTAAGCCATGTATAAAAACTTCCATTGTTGACCCTATTTTTTCTTGCATGATCCTTGTTGTTTTAGGCTTGATATTTAGGTCTTTGATCCATCTTGAGTTAGTTTTTGTGCAAGGTGTGAGATACAGATTTTGTTTCAGTTTTTGCAGATGGATGTCCATTTTTGCCAACACCATTTGTTAAAGAGACTCTTCTTACCCCAGTTTATGAACTTCTGTGCGTCTGTCAAATACCAACTGTTCGTAAAAGGATGGTGCTATTTCTAGGGTCTCAACTCTGTTCCAGCGATCTATATGTCTTTTTGTACCAGTGCCAGACTATTTTTGACTACTGTGGCAGTGTAGTAGGTTCTAAGGTTGAGTAATATGAGGCATCCCATTGTGTTCCTCTTCACTACTGCTTTGCTTATCTGAGGTTCCTTGCCTTTCCAAAGTTGATGATTTGTTTTTCCATCTCATTAAAAAAATGACACTGGAATTTGTATTGGGATTACACTGTATATGTAAATTGCTTTGGGTAAAATAGACATTTTCATAATGTTAAGTCTTCCTATCCGTGAGTAGGTTAGGTTTTTCCACTTATGTAAGTTCTGTTTTGGTTTCTTGCAGTAAGGTCTTGTAATTCCCTCTGTATAGGTCTCTTGTTTTCTAGTTAGATTTATTCCCGGGTGTCTTATCTTCTTGGGGCTATCATAAATGGTATTGATTTGGTGATTTCCTCTTTGTTGGAATCCTACCAAATTTACTTGTGTTTATATGATATCCTGATATTTTGCTGAACTCCTCTATTAGTTCCAGCAGTTTACTTATGGATTCTTTAGGATACTCTGTGTATACAATCATATCATCTGCAGATAGGAAGATTTTTACTTCTTCTTTACTGATATGGATGCTCTTTATTTCTTTGTTTTGTCTGAATTGCTCTAGCTAGAACCTCTAGAACAATGTTAAGTAAAAGTGGTGACAGTGGACATCCTTGTCTATTTCCCATTCTCAAGGGGAATTCTTTCAGTCTCTTTTCATTCAGGATGATGTAGGCAGTTGGCTTTGCATAGATGTCCCTTATTGCATTGAGGAATTTCCCCTCTATTCTTATTTTGTTGAGAGTTTTTAGCACGAATGGGTGTTGGACTTTGTCAAATGCCTTTGGTGCATCAATTGACGAAATCAGGTGATTCTTATCCTTTGTGCTATTTATGTGGTTGATCATACTAATTGTTTTTCTGATATTCAACCAGCCTTGCATCCCTAGTACAAATCCAGCTTGGTCATGATGAATTATTTTGGGAGGATATGTTGTTGAATTCTACTGGCTAGGATTTTGTTGAAGATTATTGCATCTAGGTTCATGAGAGATATTGGTCTGTAATTTCCCTTTTCTATGGGATCTTTCCCTGGCTTTGGTATCAGATTTATGCTGGCTTCATAGGATGAATTTGGGAATATTCCATCCTTTTCTATGCTGTGAAACAGTCTCAGTAGTACTGGAGAGAATTTCTCTCTAAAAGTTTGGTAGAATTCTCTGGTGAAATTTTTCTGGTTGGTAGTTTTTGATTGCTTTTCAATCTCTTCTTTTGTGATGGGTTTATTAAGTTGTTCTGCTTCTCCTGTGATAATTTTTGGTAGGTGATATGAATCTAGAAATTTTCCAGTTTGTCTAGTTTTCAAATATGTTACAGTACAGTCTTTCATGGTATTCTGTTCTGATACTTTTGATTTCAGTTGGATCTGTCATGACAGCTCCCATCTCATTTCTTATTTGGGTTTTTTTTTCTTGTCCTGTTTTTCTTTTATAAGTTTAGCCAATGGTTTGTCCATTTTATTGATATTTTCAAAAAAATCCGCTTTTGGTATTCTTAATTTTTTCAATTGTCCTATTCTCTAATTCGTTTAGTTCTGTTCTAATCTTTATTATCTCTTTTCTTTTGGGGCCTCAGGGGTTCCTTTGTTTCTCTCTTTCTACTTGTTCTAGTTGTAGGGTCAATTCTTTGGTTTGGGCCCTTTCTTCCTTCCAGATGCGTGCATTTATAGAGATAAATGACCTCTGAGCACTGCTTTTGCTGTATTCCATTCATTCTGGTAGGTTATGTTTTCATTCTCATTTGATGCCAAAAATTTCTTTATTGTATCTTTGATTTCTTCTATAACCCAAGGATTTTTGAGCAATATATTGTTCAGTTTCCATGAGTTCAGATTTCTACCTATGTTTTTTCTGCTATTGATTTCGACTTTTATGGTTTCTGGTCTGAGAAGATGCTTTGCAATAACTGAGTGGATTGGATTTTGTTGAGACTTACTTTATGCCCTAATACATGGTCTATTCTGTGTTATGTTCCATGTGCATTGGAATACAAGATATAAAGAAAAATCTCCAACAAGAGATGTATCCTGAAAATTATCTCTCAAATATGATGGTGAAATTTGTTGTTGTTGGGTTGCTGAGGTCTAGTTAGTTGATTGTTACAACAAAATCTTCTGTGTCTTTACTGAGCTTTTTTCTGGATGATCTGTCCATTACTGAAAGTGGAATGTTGACGTCTCCTACTATTATTGTGGTGTGATTTGTCTCATTTTTCAATATTGTCAGCATTTCTTCAATGTATTTACATGCTCTGGTATTGGGTGCATGAATATTTAATATTGTTATATCATGCTTATGCATTGAATCTTTCAATAATAAATAGTGACCATCCTTGTCCATGATGGTTGAGCTTACATTAAAATCTATTTTAGCTGAGATTAGTATTGCCAATTCTGCTCTTCTTTGTGTGTTATTAACTTGGTATATATTTTTCCATTGTTTGATTTTCAGTTTATTCTTATCTTTGAGTCTAAGGTGTGATTTTTGTAAGTAACATGTAGACAGATAGTGTCTTTGATCCAGGCTGTCACTCTCTGCCTCTTTATTGGAGCATTCAGACCATTTATATTCAGTGTAATTAGTGATAGGTATGTGTTTAGTGTCATCATTTTGATGCTTTTATATTTCTGTTGTTAATGTTTTCTTTGCTTCTGTTAATATTCTTTTCTGGGTCGTTTTTCTTTACGGGTTTACTTTTCATCTTTTTCAGTGTTGGTTTTGTGTTTGTTGAGACTCTTGTATTAAGTTTCTTGTTTTGGTATGTCTCATTGTTAGTTTGCTTTGTGGTTACCTCTTTGATCCCCTTAATATTCTAATTTTAAATCAATCTTGAACATCTGTGTGTTGTCTTCATTTCCTCTCTGTCTGAAAGATTTGTAACTACTGTAATATATCCCTCTTTATAGTGTGATGATGTCATAGTTTTCATGTTAAGATCTGTTGTTCTGTACTTTTAATATTTTAGTTTTGATTGAGCTCTGTGACTTCCCTGATTGGGTGGTATTTGGATGCTCTGTCCTTCATTGCCTCCTTAAGTACACAACTGATGCTATTATTTTTCTAAATGAAGAGCTTCTTTCAGTATTTTTTGTAGCTTTGGTTTAGTTTGGTTTTAGTAAAGTCTCTAAGCTTCTGTTGTCTGAGAATGTCTAAATTTCACCATCATATTTAAGAGACAATTTTTCAGGATACTGTCTTCTTGCCAACATGATTTGTGCCAAGAAGTCAGGTGAAAGCCTACAGGGCTTCCCTTTGTATGTTAGTTTTGCTTTAAGCCTTGCTGCCTTTAAGAGCCTCTCTTTGTGTTTCAGTTTATTAAGCCTGATTATAATATGTCTTGGTGACTTTCTTTTGGGGTCTAGTTTTTGTGGGGTTCAATAAGCATCTTGAATATCTATGTTTTCTTTTATGATGGCAGGGAAGTTTTCTGTCAGCAACTCTTCAACAATTCTCTTGATATAGTCCCATATGCTTCTAATGCTTCTTCATTTTTCTTGTTTCTTTTATGTAATTTCTCCTTATAAATGCTGGTATCAGTCTTTAAGTTCACTAATTCTGTGTTCCAGTTCCTCCAATCTGCTCTTTTGGCTTTGCATGGTGTTGTCTAATTTTGTAATTTTATTATTGATCTGCTGTATTTCAGATTGCTAATGTTCTAGCAGTTCATAAACCTTACTTAATTTTTCATTTTGTCTTTTGTATTCTACCTCTGATAATTTCAGAAAGGCTTCTATCATCTGGTAAGTTGTTTGAATCTTTATTTTGGGAGTTTTCCAGAACCATGGTGATCTGCTTCTTTAAATGGTTAGATATTGATTGTTGTCTACACAGCATCCAGAAGCTGTTCAGTTTCTGCACCGTTACACCAACAGAAGCTCTCATGTAGGCCTTAAAAGCTGATCTTCTGTAGAGAGAGGCATTGAACAGCCATCACTGATAGCAACTGGACCCTCAAGGGTGGCAAGCCCTGCCTCTTTACTGACATAGACAGCACCCTGATGGCAGTCAGAAAGGCGGGGTTAGGGCCCCACTGCATTCAGCCCCCATCTGCTACTACTTTCTACAGGTACAACTTTGTCAAGGGCAGCTTTTCTGCTGTGAGCAGCACTAACCAGACAGGCAGTGATGCTTAGCTTGAAAATTAGCCTCAGCTGAGTCCTCAAGGGAGGCTGATTCTGCCTCTCAGCTGACCAATATGACCTCCCACCTGAGCTGCCTTTATTACAGTGTGAGTCAGCAGATTGTACGGTGCAGCTCAGAGAAGAGAGGGGGGGAGAAGCACTGGCACCCTTAGTCACTTGACACTGCTGGGATCTCTAAATGTGGGTATCATAAGCACTGTCTGCTGCAGGATACCTTGTTCACTTAGGCACTGTAGATTAGTAAAGAAGCCAGGCCATACCAGACTCACAAGCTTGGCAGACCTGGTCCCAGCCTCCCAGCTGACCAAGAAGGCTTGGTACCTGTGATCCTCCCAGGCACTTCACCTGCAGAAGCAGAAGCGGTGCTGCTGTCTCGCCACCAACAAGGTATGTTCCCCCATCCTGTTGTGCTGTCCAATCTCATGACCCTACACCTGATTTTAGAGCTCCTAAAACGTCTGCAATGCTCCTTTCAATTACTGTTCTAGGCCTTAGTTCTCAGAGGGAATTGCAGAGACATGAGTCTAGTCAATCATCTTGGCCCCACCCCTCTTATGTGTAATAAATTTTGGAAACCATTGCTCTATTACTGGTTCTCAGAATTGATCCCTAACCAGCAACATTAGAATCACTTAGGAATTGCTTGAAACACTGGTGGCAGTGTGGTTAAGTGCTGTGTCTGCTAACTAAAAAGTTGTCAGTTTGAATCTGTCAGGCACTCCTTGGAAACTCTATGGAGCAGTTGTACTCTGCCCTATAGGGTTGCCGTGAGTTGGAATCAGTGTGACAGCAGCAGAGAGTAGGAATTGTTAGAAATGCAAATTCTCAGAAGGGATTTGAACTGGAGAAAACTGGTTCAGTTCTCTGATTTCCACCATTACAAACTAATAAAAATAATTAGACTTTATAGTAGTATTTTAGTGACCGCTGCAGATTCAAGATTTCACTCAGTGATGTGGTTATAGTTGTTAAGGTCTGTATTACGTTCTGTGGTACCCTGCCTGGTAAGCTGGTTGTTGAGAGTGTGGCTGCTAACCAAAAGGTCAGCAGTTTGAACTCTACTGGCTGCTCATTGGAAATGCTGTGGAGCAGGGTTTCTGTAAGTCAGAATTGATTTGCTGGCAATTTTTTGGTGTTTTGCTGTGTGACTGATTGTGGGACCTGAAGCTGTATATTGTTATCATTTGTAATCTAATTTTAAAGGTTGATTTTATGTCAAGTGAGTTCATTCTTAACAACAAAAATATATATATTAGAAATGAAAACACAGACACTAACTGTGTACACTAATATATGGTAGAATGGAGAAACAGGATATGGTTCCATACTTCCTACTCTCAACATAGAAGCCAAAGTGATCCATCTAAAACATATCATGTCTCTTCTGCTGAAAACCCTCCAATGGCTCCTCAGTTCTCTGAGAGTAAAAGTCAACATCTTTGTATAACCTACAAGTCTTATTATATACCTTTCCTACTCCCCTACCTTTTATTTCTTGGAGGTCGTCTGCTCTTTTTATCCTCCTTGCTCACTTTGTTCTAGTCACAGTGCCTTTCTTGCTATGCCCTGAAATTGGCAAGCATGTCCCCTCCTAGGACTTTTGCACTTGCTGTTCCTTCTAACACAAAAACTCTTTCCCATATGTCTGCATGGTGTCCTTCCTCATCTCCATTGAAACTTCATTCAAATGTCACTATGTCTGTAACTTTTTTACTCATCACTATAGTAACTCACATTCCCCGCACCCTAGTCTGACACTTCATACCTCTTCCCTGCTTTTATACCTCCACAGTCCCTTCTAATACAAGACAAATTGATGCAGCTCCTAACTCTAGAATATTAGTTCTACAAATACAAGGATTTTCATATATTTTGTTCAATGATATATTTCCATTGCCTAGAATAGGGCCTAGGCACATGTTGTTGTGTGTCACTGAGTTTCTTCTCACAGCAACCCTATAGGATGGAGTAGAATCACTGCATAGGGTTCCCAAGGTAGTAAATCTTTACAGAAAGATTTGTCCCATTCAGTGGCTGGTGGGGTTCAGACTCCCAAGCTTTTGTTTAACAGTTGAGTGCTTAACCACTGTTCTACCAGGGCACCATTCTGGGCTTGTAAAAAATAAATAAATAAACCCATTGCCACTGAGTCAGTTCCAACTCATAGCAACACTGTAGGACAAAGTAGAACTGACCCATAGAGTTTCCAAGGAACAGCTGGTAGATTTGAACTGCCAACCTTTTGATTAGCAGCTATAGCACTTGACCACCATGTCACCAGAGTTTCCTTCTGGGTATGTACTAAAACCAAGGCAAACCCACCACCACCAATTGAGTAATTCTGAACAACAGTGACTCATTAAAAAAAAAAAAAGAAAACACTACCATCAAGTCGATTCCAACTTATAGAGACCCTATAGGAAAAAGTAGAACTGCCCCATAGAGTTTCCAAGAAATACCTGGTGGATTTGAACAGCCAACCCTTTGATTAGCAGCTAGAACACTTAATCACTATGCACCAGGGTTTCCATAGTGAGTGTTAAATATTTGTTGACTGAATGGACGAATTGGGTTCAGAAACTGGAAAAGAATTGATACACATTAACAACTGATCACAAAACTCGTGCTCTTGTCACGAAGGCCTCATGATTATTCCAACCCTTAACTACATTCATTGTGGCTCATCGCCATAAGTATATAAGTTTATCAAGATGGGAAACAAAGGGAACTTCCTGGCAGCAAAAGCATAGGTAGAAATACAAGACAAACAAAAGCACAGCTATTCCCTCCTGATATCTGCAGAAATCTATAGGATTCTTATTCATTTATTATATTTTACTGTGCTTTATGTGAAAGTTTACAATTCAAGTTAGTTTGTCATGCAAAAAATTACATACACATTGTTATATGATCCTAATTGCTCTCCCCATATTGCTATAGCACATTCTCTTCTCCACCCTGTATTTCCTGTGTCTATTCAATCAGCTCCTGTCCCCCTCTGCCCTCTCATCAGCTGCCCAGTGAGCCTAATGTATCTACTTAAGCCAAGAAGCACACTCTTTGCTGGTATCATTTCTTATCTTATAGTTCAGTCCAATCTTTGTCTGAAGAGTTGGCTTCAGGAGTGGTCTCTGGGATTGTTGACCCTGGCAAATGGCCTTGAAGTCTACTGTCTTGTGTTATCTGTTGAGTATGTTGAGCGCTCAGAATACAGACAAACTTGTTTCAAGTCTCTGTTTTATATACCTTGTTTAGCTACATCACATAAGGAGTCTGTTCACACCACCCATTCTAGAACACACATTTGCTGTTTTCTCCATAAGAGAATAAAGCAAACAAATGTTTTTTATGATTTTCTTTTCCCCCAGTTTCATCTGCTTTTTTCCCTGCCTGTAAATGCTAAATGCAAAAAGAGAGAGTAGAAGCAATACGTTGTAAATTTTGACATCCTAGTTAAGAATTTTATCTAGCTTGGTAGTTAGGTTGAAAGGTATGTTTAAGTAACTGCAAATATTCTGTTAGAATGGCTGGGACTCAATTATGCCCTATAAGGCAGGTCTACACTGTTCTATAGGGTTACTTTGAGTCTGAACCGACTCAGCAGCACACAGCACATGTGCATAAGTATATGGGATATGACAATTATGTGCATGAACTCATCCCAGGAAAAGTACTCCGTCCCTCGTTGCTGAATATCATCATGGTTGCCTTCAAAGCACTCCTCTTCCAGCAGCTAGTTTCCTCTTCAAAGCAATTTTGGAACTCTTTTTCTGGAATGCCCACCAGAGCTGCTGTTGTATTACCCTTGATGTCCTGAATGTCATCCAAATGTCTTCCTTTCAATATTTCCTTTATCTTCAGGTAAAGAAAAGTCACTGGGGGCCAGGTCAGGTGAGTAGGAAGGATGTTCCAATACTGTATTTTGTCGACTGGCTGAAGACTCCCTGACAGACAACTATACAATTAAGTTTGTGAACCAGCACCATGCCACTGTGCACAATGGCCATTCTAGAAAGAGTTCCAAAATTGCTGTGAAGGGTGGACTAGCTGCTGGCATTGGTGTCTACTTTCCCTAGGGGACTACTTTGAAGGTGACCATAGTGATATTGAGCAATGTGGTATGTAGTACTTAAAACAGCTAAGTTCTCAGACTAATTGTTGGGCCTCATATCTTTGAAACTGACCCAGAGCAAGTAGCTATTTTTGCCAGTGACGTTTTTTTCAAGAGACTTTTGCTTATTTCAGGCTGGCCAAATTTTGATTCTGCAATAAAATATTTGCAGTTAATTTTAGACATCAATTATTTTATAGGTTGTATTGTCAGTGCTGGTGATCCTAATCAGGGAGAATTCAGAGCTTCCTTCCTTTACCTACTGAAAAACAAACACACACAAAAAATCTAGCAAACTAGTACTGGGCAAGCTTCATCAGCTTATGACCTCTGCAGTAGCACTCAGAGAGGTACCATGTGTAAATGGAGCTTTAATGTTCTGCTGTTGACATCCTAGGAACCCCAGGACAGCAACAGTTAAGGCCTTAACTGCTAAAAGTTGGCAGTTCGAATCCTCCCAGCAGCTCCACAACAGAAAGACTTAGCAATCCATTCCTCCGTGATTATAGCTGTCTTAGTCATCTAGTGCTGCTATAACTGAAACTCCATGTGGATAACTTTAACAAAGCATTTATTCTCTAACAGACTAGTAGGCTACAAGTCCAAATTCAGGACACTGGCTCTGGAGGAAGCTCTGGAGGAAGCTCTGGAGGAAGGTCCTGGTGATGCATCAGATTTTCCTGGGTCTGGGAGCATCTCAGTGCAGAAAACTAGGTCCAAAGGGTCTGCTCTGCTCTGGGCACTGTATTTTTGGTGGTATGAGGTCCCGATGTCCCTTTGCTCACTTCTCTCTTTTGTATCTCAAAAGAGATCGGCTTAAGACACTATCTGATCTTATAGACTTCACCAATATAACTGGCAATAATCTTTCATTATATCATAATGATAGAATTTATAACACATAGGAAAATCTCATCAAAAAATGAAATATGGGGGGCGGAGTCAAGATGGCCGACTAAGCCCACGTCTCATTATATCCTTCTGGAAACCAGGACCGGAATTGACAATCAAACAGAGCCTTCTGATCACCTAATCAGCCTCAGGACACGGCACAGAGCTGTCAATTGGGAGTTCATACCACTCAGCGAAAAAACCTCCTCTCTTTCACTGACTCCCACTCCTGGCTAGCCCCGGAAGGTAAACGCACCATTTTGACTTTTTTTTCCTCTGTCTCGGCTGGCGGGCAGAGCTGGGCCTTGCCTGGCGGCTGGACTCTGATGGGCTGCTCGGGGGATAGGCAGGCGAAATTCCCATATTCTGAGAGCCAGGCTCAGGACTCTGTTAATCTAGACACTTTGAGCCTTTCGTTTTATAGCTGCCTCAGTGGGGTTTGAACGGAATTCCGCAGTCAGTGTGCGGGACGCCATGTTGGTGCTGAGATTTTAGTGGGACCTCGTTCTTAGCCTGGGAGCCAGCGCCTGCAAATGGGACAGCGCTTCTCCTGCAGAAAAGTAGTGATTTTGCACAGTGCTGCCTACGTTGGGGGCCCTGCAACAGAAGCAGAGGAATCGCTGCCTCTCAGCACCTTTAGCCCCTCTGTCTGCTGCCTGTGTGGAGGACGCCGTCTTGGATATGGTGGCCGCAGCTGGCCCTAATTCTTAGCTTGGGAGCCAGAGCCTGCCCAAAGGAGAGTGCTTTTCTATCACAAAACCAGTAATCGACGCAGTGTTGACTAAGGCTAGGCCCTGTCAGCCGAGGCCAACAGGGCAGTAGCATTGCTGTACTCTGAACTAGTTTGTTATCATCTGGGGTTGGATATAGTGGCGTTTACTTTGTCAGATGAGAAGAGGGACCTCTACACCTGAAAACCTAACTGACTTGTGAACGGCTCAGATACCTTTTGCTTTACATTTGAAGATAGCCTAGAGAAACACTTGCAATCCATCCTCACAGTACCTCTTCCAGCCTCTATATACTCACATGGGACCCAAAAAGCAACAGACAATTGTAGCATACAAGCAACCACTCATGTCTTCAGAAGGCTCCCAAACAAAGCAACCAAGGAGTTTTCCAGATGAAGACACTTTTATGAAAGCATCAGGAAGTGAATACAAATTGATTATATACAGAGCCCTTCTAGACCTTATACAAAATGCAGCAGAACAGGTGAAAAATTAAGCAAGATGTTCGATCTGATGGAACACCAGTACTCTGAAATCCAACAGATCAAGAACAAAATCAAAGACATAGAAACTTCAGTGCAAAGCTAAGAAAACAGAATGGAACAAATGGAAAAAAGAATTTCTGACTTGGAAGACAGAGCTACTGATGCCAGCGTCTATGAGCAGAAATCAGAAAAAAGAAACAAGAAAAATGAGGAAACATTAAGAAGCATGTGGGACTCTATTAAGAGGAACAACTTTTGATTAATTGGAGTCCCTGAACAGAGTGAGACATCTGAGAACACAGAGAGTATTGTTGCTGAGCTGCTGACAGAAAACTTTGCAGAAATCATGAAGGAAGAGAATATAGACATCTCAGATGCGTATCGTACACTACCCAATATAGATTTCAAAAGAAAGACTCCAAGACATATTATAATCAAGCTTAACAAAATGAAACATAAGCAGTGACTCTTAAAGGCAGCAAGACTCAAGGCAAAGCTAACATTCAGAGGGAAACCCTGCAGGCTCTCGTCAGATTTCTCAGCAGAAACCATGCTGGCACAGAGACAGTGGCACGACACATTCAAAGTCTTGAAGGAGAAGAACTTCCAACCAAGAATTATATATCCTGCAAAACTATCTTTCAAATACAAAAATGAAATTAAGACATTCCCAGATAAACAGAAACTCAGAGACTTTGTAAAAACCAAACCCAAACTACAAGAAATACTGAAAGAAGTTCTTGGCTTTGGCTTAGAAGAACGAAAACACTAACTTTATATTTTAGAACAACACACTACTCAATACTCTACTCATTTTGGGAAGGCTCCAAAGTAAATCACAGCTTTGATTTGGAAAGAAGCAATCCAGTGATCATCATGAAAACTATGGTGTCATCATAATAAAAAGAGGGATGTACTACAGTCGTTATAGTCCTTCCAGATGGAGAGGAAGATGACAAGACTGGTAGTAATTAAAATTGGGTTTATAAATAGTTTATTAAGGGGGCTCATAGGGGCAGCTGTAAAGCACAACAAAGATGTATCATACCATTTCAAGAAATCTAACACATGAGTCTCAACAACCATAAAACCAGCTCTGAAAAAGGTGAAAAATCAATTCACAAAAAAGAGTGTCCCAGAACAGACTAATAAGAACAACAGAGAAAACATCAACATAAAAATAAACATATCACAAGGGCAGCAGTGAACACATACCTATCAATAATTACATTGACTGTGAATGGACTGAATGATCCAGTAAGGAGACACCGAGTGTCATCTTGGATCAGAAGACACGACCCATCCATATGTTGTCTACAAGAAACTCACTTGAGACCTAAAGACAGGAACAAACTGAAAATTAAAGGATGGAAGAATATATATCAAGCTAACAATGAACAAAGAAGAGCAGGGGTGGCAATCCTAATCTCAGACAAAATCAATTTTAATATCAAATCCACCATCGTGGACAAAGATGGACACTATTTATTGCTGAAAGGTTCAGTACACAAGCAAGACTTAACTATATTAAACATTTATGCACCTAATGTCAGAGCACCTAAATATGTCGAAGAAAATGCTGACTGCACTCAAAAGACAGTTAGATGACTCCACAATAATAGTGGGAGACTTTAACACTCCACTCTCATTACTAGACAGATCATCTAGAAAAAAGCTCAGTAAAGATACAGAAGACCTCATTGACACAATGAACCAACTAAACCTCATTGATATATACAGAACTTTCCACCCATCAGCAGACAACTACACCTTCTTCTCCAGTGCACATGGAACATTCTCCAGAATTGACCACGTGATAGGCCATAATGCAATGCTCAACAAAATCCATACCATTGAATTACTGAAAAGCATCTTCTCAGATCATAAAGCTATAAAAGTTGAAATCAATAGCAGAAAAAACATAGATAGAAAGTGGAACTCTTGGAAACTGAACAACATCTTGCTCAAAAAAACATGGGTTATAGAGCAAATCAAGGATGAATTAAAGAAATTCATGGATTCCAATGAGAACGAAAACACTTCCTACCAGAACCTATGGGATACAGCCAAGGCAGTGCTCAGAGGTCTGTTTATCTCCATAGATGCACACATCTGGAAGGAAGAAAGAAACCAAATCAAGGAACTAACTCTACAGCTTGAACAAGTAGAAAGAGAACAACAGAGGAACCCCTCGGGCACCAGAACAAAGGAGATCATAAAGATTAGAGCAGAGCTAGATGAATTAGAGAATAGAAAAACAATTGAAAAAATTGAGAAGATCAAAAGCTGGTTTTTTGAAAAGATCAACAAAATTGATAAACCACTGGCTAAACTTACTAAAGAAAAGCAGGACAGGAAATAAATAACCCGAATTAGAAATGAGAGGGCAGTTGTCACCACAGATGCAACAGAAATCAAAAATATCATAACAGAATACTATGAAAGACTGTATTCTAACAAATTTGAAAACCTAGGGGAAATGGACCAATTCCTTGACTCATACCACCTACCCAAATTATCACAACATGAAGCAAAACAACTTAATAAACCCATCACAAAGGAAGAGATTGAAAAGGTCATCAAAACACTGGCAACCAAAAAAAGTCCGGGCCCAGATGGCTTCACGGCAGAATTCTACCAAGTACTAAGAGAAGATTATCCCCAATACTAGTGAGATTATTTCACAGTATAGAAAGGGATGGAGTACTCCCAAACTCGTTCTATGAAGCCAGCATAACCCTGATACCTAAGCCAGGGAAAGATCCAACAAAGACAGAGAACCACAGACCGATATCACTCATGAGCCTAGATGCAAAAATCGTCAACAAAATTCTTGCCAACAGAATACAACAACATATCAAGAAATTAATCCTTCATGACCAAGTGGGATTCATACCAGGGATGCAAGGCTGGTTCAACATCAGGAAAACAATTAATGTGATTAACCACATAAATTACACAAAAGACAAGGATCACCTGATTTTGTCCATTGATGCTGAAAAGGCATTTGATAAAGTCCAACACCCATTCATGCTAAAAACTCTTAGCAAAATGGGCATAGATGGCAAATTCCTCAACACAATAAGGGCCATTTACACAAAGCCAATTGCCCACATCATCCTGAATGGAGAGAGACTGAAAGACTTTCCCTTGAGATCAGGAACTAGACAAGGATGCCCACTCTCACCTCTCCTATTCAACATTGTGCTAGAAGTTCTAGCTAGAGCAATTAGACAAGACGAAGAAATAAAGGGCATCTGCGTCGGCAAAGAGGAAGTTAAAATCTCCCTGTTCGCTGATGATATGATTGTATATACAGAGAACCCCAAGGAATCTATAAGTAAGCTGCTCAAACTGATAGAAAAGTTCAGCAAGGTCTCAGGATACAAGATAAACATAAGTAAATCAGTAGGATTCCTTTATACCAACAACGGGACTGTTAAGGAGGAAATTATCAAATCAATACCATTTACGATAGCCCCTAAGAAGATAAAGTACCTAGGAATTAATCTAACCAGAGAAACAACAGACCTTTACAAAGAGAACTACAAACCCTTACTACAAGGACCTAAGAGAGACTTAGATAAATGGAAAAACCTACCCTGCTCATGGATAGGAAGACTTAACATTGTGAAAATGTCTATTTTACCCAAAGCAATTTATTTATATAATGCATCCCAATACAAGTTCCAGCATCATTTTTTAATGAGATGGAGAAACAGATCACCAATTTTGTTTGGAAAGGGAAGAAGCCCCAGATAAGTAAGGTACTACTAAAGAAGAAGAACACACTGGGAGGCCTCTCATTACCCGACCTTAGAACATACTACACTGCCACAGTGGTCAAAACAGTCTGGTACTGGTACAAGAACAGACAGATCGATCAACGGAACAGAATTGAGACCCCAGAGATGACACCATCTGCCTATGAACAGTTGATATTCGACAAAGGCCCTAAGACATTAAACTGGGGTAAAAACAGTCTCTTCAACAAATGGTGCTGGCAAAATTGGTTATCCATCTGCAATAAACTGAATCAAGATCCATATCTTATACCTTATACAAAAACCAACTCCAACTGGATAAAAGACCTAAATATCAAACCTAAAATGATAAAGCTCATCCAAGAAAAGGTAGGAACAACAATGGAAGTTTTAATACACAATGAGGACAGACTCCAAAATCTGTCAAAGAAACCTCAATCAACAGAAGAGAAAATAGATAAATGGGAACTATTAAGAATCAAACACTTTTGCTCATCCAAAGACTTTATTAATAGAATTAAAAGAACACCCACAGAATGGGAAAAATATTGAGCAACTCTATGTCAGACCGACGCCTGATCTCCATAATCCATAAGATACTACAAAATATCAATAAGAAGATAAACCATCCAATTAAGCGATGGGCAAAGGAGATGGACAGACACTTCACCAAAGAGGAGATCCAGGCAGCCAAAAAACACATGCGGACATGTTCACGATCTTTAGTTATTAAAGAAATTCAAATCAAGACAACAATGAGATACCATCTCACCCCAACAAGATTGGCCATGATCCAGAAAACACAAAACAACAAATGCTGGAGAGGCTGTGGAGAAAGTGGAAGCCTCCTACACTGTTGGTGGGGTTGCAAAATGGTCCAGCCTCTTTGGAAGGCAATCTCGTGCTTCCTTAAAAATGGATATCGATATACCATTTGACCCAGTAATTCCACTACTTGGAATATATCCTACAGAATCAAGGCCTTTCACACCAACGGACACATGCACCAGAATGTTTATCGCATCACAGCCCACGATAGCAAAAAGATGGAATCAAACCAGATGCCCAACAATAGAAGAATGGATAGGTAAACTGTGGTACATATACTCAATGGAGCACTACGCAATGATAAAGAATAACGATGATTCCAGGAAACATCTCCTAACCTGGTTTCAACTGGAAGACATTATGTTGAGTGAAAGTTGCCAGCGACAAAGGGACAAATACTGTATGAGACCTCTACGATAAGACCTGAAAAACAGACTTGTGTATCGAAGAAAAGACTCTTTGACAGCTACAAGGGAGGGGAGGGAGGGAGGGTGAGAGGGAGAGGGTTTAGTTTAGATAGTTACTAGAAATCTAGTTCGGAGAAAGCGGTGATAGCACACATTAGAAACAAGAACAACATTAAGTGGACTTCAGCATAACTTGAGTACTCCTTCCATCTTAACTCAATACTGCAAGGATAGAGTAGCTGGGGCGAGGGGTGGGGACCATGCTCTTAGGCGAATTCCAGGCCAATTGGCACAACTAGCATTTTGCTAAGAGAGCTCTCTGCACCCCTCATTGGTTTGTGGCGTCTGGGGTCTTAAAAGCTGCCAAGCTGCCATCTGAGGACACAGCAAATCGTCCCAACTCAGCAGGAACGGATGCTCACCGAGGACCAAAATGACATGCGGTAAAGACAACCGAGAAGACAGAGAGACCCACAAGAGTGGGTGCCTACATCGACTTGGGACCAGAAGAACCGGATGGTGCCTGGCCACCACCAGTGATAGCCATGATGGAGCTCACGGAGAGGAGTCTCACTGGCAACACAAGAATAAAAAGGGGTGCATCATGAGATCTCCACTAAAAGACCTCAATTGATGGTCCAGCAGTTTTGGGGTTCCTCTGAGAGCATGGCCCCCGGCCCTTATGCTGACCTTTCCCATAAAGTATAACAAAGGTCCACTCTTTGGACAGGAATGGATTGGACTTGGCAATGCAGAGTAACCATATATTAGAAGCACTTTATGGTTCTATACATCTATAGGATATCATCTTGCTGACTTGTGGCTGAAGGAAGGGGAGTGGATGGAGAGGAAGGGAAAGGAGGCTGTTGGGAGGATGAGACATGTATGGAGCAGAGAGAAATAGTGTGGAGTCACTGGACAGGGAGAGCAGTGGAAGCTGCATATAGGTGGGCATGTAAATTTATACGTGAATGTACATTTTCACTCAGTTATGTTAAATAAAAATAAAAAAAAGGAAATATCACTCAATATTGAGACTTATGATCCAGCCAAATTGATACATGTGTTTTCAGGGAACACAACTCAATCCATCATAATAGCCAAGAAAACTCCATAGGGCAATTATACTCTGTCACATGGGGTTGCTGTAAGTCAGAATCAATGCCACTCAACGATATATCATTGTCATCTTGAAATTCTTAAAAAATTTATCTTTGAACTTGTGATTTGTAAGTTAGGTTGATGGGACAATGGCGCACACACCTGAGCAAGGGCAATGCATACAGTATGCATGTCCATCTGCCTTTCTTACTACCCAGTTTGTGTGTAACATTCAGTGTCCCACGAGTACAGAATTCTGGTTGATTGTGATTCATGGAATTTCAGTGAGATTCAAAGCAAGTATAACATAAGCATATTACATCTTTGACTCAGTAATGACGGACATGGACATCCCCAAAAGGGTATGAATTCATGTCAAACTTGTTTCAAACACAAAAAGAAGGCAATGATATTGTAAAAACCATGAACAACCAATGAAACGCCTCATATCCTTTATTTGTTATTTTCCTGTATTACCAGTCATGTGGGCTGAAAAATGATGATATAGAATGGAAAGGAAAGGTCAGGTTACCCACAGATGATTTTCTTTTCAGCTCTTCCTTAACTGTAACCCAGAACCACAGATAGAGCTTGTTGGTTGAATGAAGAAAAGAAATAGAAGTTGTTGAATTAATTTCATGAAGTGTTTCTGTTGTTCTGGTAAGAATGAAATACACATGCCTGTATAAGCTACAAAAAATGAATCGTGCTATTTCATCAACTCCATATATGAGTCAAATGCTTTTATGTTAAAAACTGGAGTAATGGATAATGTTAGGTGTCAACTTGGCTGGACTATGATTCTCAGTGGTTTGGCAGACACTGGGCTAGGTGCTTTTCCATAATGTAATATTACTTAATCACTTTCCAATGTGTGATCTGATATGAGCAGCCAGTCAGCTGAAAGGGGAATTTCCTTGGGGTAGTTGCCTGTTGCCTGCCTCTAATATATCTATGGATGTTCTGGCAAAGCTCACTGTCTTTCTTAACCCTTATACTCATCTTATTCCCTGATCTCTGATTCTTGGGACATACACTCTCAGAAGTCTCCAACCTGCTGCCTGACCTACAGATTTAGAATTTTCCAGCCCCAGTAACCTTGTGAGCCAGCAAAGGTCTCCAGCCTGCTGTTGGAACCACAGATTTGGGATTCACCACCTCTGCAATTATGTGAGCCATTTCCTTGAAGGAACTTTCTGTTTATATATGTGTTTCATTGGCTTTGTTCCTCAAGAACCTAGGCTGAGACAACCAGTATTTGCATAATAAAAATATGAAAATATCTTTATATGCTTTTAATTTTACTTTTTGTTTACTTAGAATGACATCAGGTAGAAAATAAAAACGTGAAAAGCTGAGACCATGAAAAAGGAAAATATTTTAGTATAAATAATGATACTCTTTTCCTTCTTTTTGAATAAGGGGCCTGCATTTCTATTTTGTATTTGCTCCTGAAAATTATGGAGCCATCCATGAATTAGTACCTTTTCTACTTTTAACCTCAGTGTCACTTGTTGTATTCGAATTTTTGTCTTATTTGCCAGTCAAGCTCAACCCCAGCCCACTGGTAAGCTAGGGTTACCTCAGCTAAAATTAGAAGATTGTTCATTATTTGAAAACTGAGATGATTAGGCAACTCTCAAATGTGTTTTACATACATTTCTGTCCTGGTAAGTAAGCTTTATTCCTTTATATTGTAACATCTCAGGTACTTTGAGGACATTCACATATTTGCTATAAACTTATCAACTTTGTCCACCAGGTGTCTCTAGCAGATTTGCTCAAGTATTTCTGCAACTTGAAAGGCAACTCTTCCTGGTTAACTTCTTCCAGAGGGTTACCTTTTGGTGGCATCATTTAAAAGTAAGCCATCCTTCCTTAAACAACTTAATTTTTCATCATTTAAAAACTTTTCTTTCCTTTACATACAAATTAAAGAACTAGAAAACATGGAAGAAAAAAGAAGGAAAATTCAACAAAGAACCAGTTATATTAGACAATTTCCCTAGTGTTGTTTTTCTTTTCTGCAGTTGTTGTTATTGCTGCTGATGGGTGCCATGAAGTCAGTTCTGACTCATAGTGATCCTATGTACAACAGAACAAAATACTGCCTGCGCCCAGTCTTGTGCCAGCCTCTCAATCATTGTTATGCTTCAGTCCATTGTTACAACCATTACGACATTTCATCTCATTGAGAGTCCTCCTCATTTTCGCAGCCTCTCTTCTTTACCGAGCATGATACCTTTCTCTAGGGACTGGTCCCTCCTAATAACATGTTGAAAGTATGTGAGACATAGTCTCATTCTTGTTTCTAAGGAACACTGGTTGTACTTCTTCCAAAACAGATCTGTTTGTTCTTTTGGCAGTCCATGGTACAGTCAGTATTTTTCTCCAGTTCGAAGACATCAATTCTTCTTCTGTCTTCCTTATTCACTGTTCAGCTTTTGCATGCATATGATGCTATTGAGAATACTGTGGCTTGGGTCACATGCACCTTAGTTTTCAAGGTGACATTTTTACTTTTTAATTCTTGAAAGAGATCCTTGCAGCAGATTTTCCTGATGCAATGCATCTTTTGGTTTCTTGACTGCAGCTTCCATGGATGGTGATTGTGGATCCAAGTCAAATGAAATCCCAGACAATGGCAGTCTTTAACTTATTTATCATGATGTTGTTTATTGGTCCGGTTGAGAGGATTTTTGTTTCCTTCAGATTAAGGCGTAATCCCTTGGAAAGGCTGTGCTCTTTGGTTTCTTTCAATAAGTGCTTCAAGTCCCTTGATTTTCATCAAGCACAGCTGTGTCATCTGTGTATTGCAGGTTGTTATTGACTCTTCCTCCAGTCCTTCCAAATCAGAAATTCTCTTTTCCATTTGTTCCATTCTGTTTTCTTGGCTTTGAATTGAAGTTTCTATGTCTTTGATTTTATTCCTGATCTGTTGGATTTCAGAGTACTGATGTTCCATCAGATCAAACAGCTTGCTTAGTTTTTTGTTTTGCTCTGCTGCATTTTGTATAAGGTCTAGTAGGGCTGTCTATATAATCCTTCTGTATTCACCTTCTGATAGTTTCAGAAAAGCTTCTTCGTCTGGGAAGTTCTGAGGTGGTTTCTTTTGGGGGCCTTCTGATGCCATTAGTGACTTCCGGGTTACTGTCTTCTCCAACATTTGCTGCTTTTTAGGCATCATGTGGGTCAATAGAGGCTGGGAGAGATGCTGGGAAGTTGGCCCACGGTTGTGTCTCAAGGCCTTCTTAAGATGAGAAGTAAAAAGTATTTGGCACCTTCCAAAGTCAGTCTGGTTTTCAGGTGTATATGTCCCTCTTCCCAGCTGGCAAAGTAAGCACCTCTATATTGAACACTCGCTGTTATAAACTAGCTCAAAATACAGAAAGGCTACTGGCCTGCTGGCCTCTGCTGTCGGGTCCCAGCTGTAGGCAATATTGTATAGAACTCTGCTTTTCTGTTGGAAAAGCAGTCTCTTCTGGGAAGGAACTGCCTCCCAGCCCAGGAATTAGGTCCACCTGCAGCTTCCATATGGCTGACCCTGCCTCCTAGCAAAACAAGATGGCATCTCACACAAACTTGCCAGCTGGCCGGGGCCAGGCTCCCGGTGGACAGAGAGGCCAAGAGTTGCCGAAATACCCACAGTCCACAGCCTCTGCCACTGGGCCCTGGGTCCAGGCAACACTGTGCAAAACACCACCTCCCTGATAGAAAAGTGCTCTTCCCCCCCAGCAGGAGCCACCTCCCAGCCCAAGAACCGAGTCAGGCCAGGACCTCTGCTTGGGCTTCTCCATTTCCCAACAGGCCAGAGAAGCGGAGGTGTATAGAGTCCAAAGCTAGGCCCTCAGAACCTGGCAATTACACCTGCTGGTCCCATCAATAGTATGTCTGAGACCAGCAGCTGGTCAAGTACCAGTTCTGCCCGCTGGCCAGGACAGAGGAAAAAAAATCAAAATGGTGAGTTGTCTTTGGTCTGTGCAAGCCTGTGCTTGCTGAGAGTAGGGTCAATGAAAAAGAGGAGGTTTTGCATTCAGTGGTATGAAGTCCAAATTAATAGTCCTATGCTGCATCCCAGGGCTTACTAGGTATCCAGAAGACTCTGTTTAACTATCATTTCAGGTCTTAGTTTCCAGAGGGATGTAAGGAGACCTATGTTTAGTCCACCAGCTTGACTCTGTCCCCTCTTCCTCCAATCCTGATGCATCATTTTTCTTCACCCAGCTCAGCTTCTCAGATTATCTTGCTAAGCATACAGATTGAATAAGCACAGTGAAAGAATACAACCCTCGCTGGAAACAGGGCAGTATCTGCTTGTTCTGTTCAAACGACTGCCTCTTGATCTATGACACAATGAAGAATTACAGAATTTCTATTCTTCACAATATTATCCATAAATTTTTATGATCCACACAGTTGAATGCCTTTGCATAGTCAAGGAAACTTACGTAAACTTCTTTCTAGTATTCCCTGCTTTCAACCAAGATCCATCTGACATTAGCAACGAAGTCTTTGGTTTCATGTTATTTTCTGAATCCAGTTCAAATTTCTGGAAGCTTCCTGTTGATGCACTGCGGCAGCCACTTTGAATGATCTTCACCAAAAATTTACTTGCCTGTGATATTCATGTTATTGTGCAATAATTTCTGCTTTGGATTGGATCACCTTTCTCTGGGCTAGGCATAAACATGGATCTCTTGCAGTCAGTTGGACAGGTGACTGTCTTCCAAGTGTCTTGTCATAGAAGAATGAGCATTCCAGAGCTGAATCCATTTACTGATCTTATGCCACCTCCTGAAGTGGTTGAATGTTGACCGATTCCTTTTGGTATAGTGACTTTGTGTATTCCTTCCATGTTCTTTTGATGCTTCCTGTATCCTTTAATATTGTCCCTTCAAAATCCTTTAACATCGCAACCTGAGCCTTGAATTTTTCCTTCAGTTCTTTAAGCTTGAAAAACTTTGAGGGTGTTTTTCCCTTTTGGTTTTGTGGCACTATAATACTTTACTTTGCCTTCTCCAGTAGTCCTTTGGAATCTTCAGTTCTTTTCCTTCAGCATTTCTTCCATTTGCTTTAGTTACCTGATGATCAAGAACAACTTTCAGACTCTTCTGAGATACATTTCGGTCTTTTCTTTCTTTCTTGTTTTTTTAATGAACTCTTCCTTTCTTCCAGTATTATGTCCCCGGTGTCATTTCACAACTCATCTGTTCCTTGGTCATTAGTGTTCAGTGTGCTGAAACTATTCTGGAGATGGTCTGTAAATTCATGTGGGATATACTCAAGGTTGTACTTTGGCTTTTACAGATTAGTTCTAATTTTCTTCAGTTTCAGTTTGAACTTGAATATGAGTAATCGGTGGTCTCCTGGTTTTGTTCCGACTGATGATATCTCTTTCCATAGATGTAGTCAATTTGATTCCTGTATATTCTGTCTGGTAAAGTCCATGTGTACAGTTGCTGTTTATGTTCTTGAAAAAAGGCATTTGCAGTGAAGAAGTGGTTGGTCTTGCAGAATTCTACTGTGTGATCCATGCATTGTTTCTCTCATCAAGGTTATATTTTCCAACTACTGGTTCTTTTTCATTTCCAACCTTCATGTTCCAATCACCAGTAATTATCAATGCACGCTGATTGTATGTTTGATCAATTTTAGACCATGGAAGTTGCTGAAAAAAAATTTTTTTCTTATCCTTGACCTTGGTGTTTGGTGTACAAATTTGAATAGTAGCAGTATTAACTGGCCTTCTCTGTAGGCATATAGATATTATCTTACCACTGATAGTGTTGTATTTCAGGATAGACCATGAAATGTTTCTTTTGATGATGAATACATCGTTCCTCTGCAATCTGTCATTCCCAGTATAGTAGATCATATAATTTTCCAATTCAGAATGGTTAATACCACTCCATTTCAATTTCCTAATGCCAAGGATATCAATGTTGATGCATTCCATTTCATTTTTTAAATCTTCCTAGGTTCATACTTCATAGATTCCAGATCCCACTGATGAATGGATGTTTGCATCTATTTCTTTTCGCATTGATTCATGCCATATCAGCAAATGCAGGTCCTGAAAGCTTGACTTCATTGATATCATTAAGGTCGACTCTATTTTAAGGAAGCAGCTCTTTCTTACTCAGTCATCTTCTGGGTTTCTTCCAACCTGATGGGCTCATCTGCCTGCCCTGTATCCAGTAGTGTTCTTCTATCCATCAAGTGTTCACTAGACATTTCTTTTCAGAAGTATGCTGCCAGACCCTTCTTCCATCTTTTATGAATAAATAAATGAAAATGAGAGACATAGAGTAGGAAGAAGTGCTTGAAATATATACCCAACAAAGGATTTGTATCAGAAAATATAAGGAACTCCATTAGGTCAACAAGAAAAAGAGAGAAAACTCAATTTAAAAATGGCAAAATGGCTCTTAACAAAAGAGAATACCTGGATGACCAGTAACCATGTGAAAGGGCCTCAGCATCACTTCCTGTGCCATCAGTTGGATTCTAACTCATAGCAACGCTACAGGATAGAGTAGAACTGCCCCATAGAGTTTTTAAGACTGAAATCTTTAGTAAATGATAGTAAACTAAAATGAAGTTAAAGAATATGGATTAATCTCACACACTGTTGAATGAAAGAAGCAACATATAAAAGAGCATGTAGTACATGATACCATTTACATGATTTAAAAGCAAGCAGGACTAATGGAATGCTAGTATGTGCTATTAAGATCCCCTTAATGAAGTTCTTTTTTGGCCTCTAACAGAAGCAGTTTGTGGCTTGCTGCTTTCTGCTGGGTTTCTCAGCCAACTACCCTGAGTATATGTTGTTGTTAGGTGCCATCAAGTTGGTTCCAGCTCATAGGGAGGTTACATATGACAACAAAACATTGCCTGGTCCTGCTCCTTCCTCGTTGTCTTTGCTATGTTTGAGCCTGTTATTGTAGCCATTGTGTCATATATTAAGAATATATAGCACTGGAATTAAAATGTCAGGAATGGAAATTTCATGCAGAAGACTGGACTCACTCACTGCTCTATGCTCTTCTTTTCTCTTGGATCTTGAGACCTCAGGTTCTGGCTGCCCTGAGTTGCTAAACTTCAATTTCTGTCTCCCTGGTCAGTGAAACAAATGAGAGCTGAGGTGCACTCTAACTCACTTTTTTTGCTTCTAGGTGCCAAAATGTGAACTTGAAAATATCTTGGGGTAGACATTAAACAAGACATTAAAGCACAAATCATAAGGGGGAAAACCCTGAAATTGTCTCAAAGATCATCAATGGAAAATGCTTGAAATAAATTATATCTCTACATAATGGTGTTTTGTATGTAATGGATTGAACTGATCCTTCAAAAATAAATGTCAGCCGGTCTGGGCCTTGATTCCAGGATTGTGTGATTGTCCACTGTTTTGTCATTTGGTGTGATTTTCTTGTGTGTTGTGAACCCCACCTCTGTGATGTTAATGAGGCAGAACTTAATCTACAGGATTAGGTTGTGTCTTAAATCAATCTCTTTTGAAATATAAAAGAAAAAGCAATCAGAGAGACGTGGGGCTCTCCTACGGTGGAGAGACAAAAGCCAGGAGAATTAGCATATTCTTTCGACCTGAGGTCCCTGTGGTGAGAAGCTCCTAAAACAGGGCAGGATTCAGGACAAGCACCTTCCCCTAGAGTTGACATGACAGAACACCCTCCCCTGGAGCTGATGCCCTCAATTCAGACTTTCAGCTTCCTAAACTGTGAAAGAACAGTATACAGTATGTATAAAGTTATTCATTTGTATTTCTGTTAAAGCAGCACCAGAGAGCTAGGAAATTATACAACCAATGAGTAAGAGTTAGATCTAGAAGTATTGATATGAAAGATAGTCATGCTATGTTATATTGGTAAATGAAAAAAAAGCAGTTGATAGAGAAAGGCGGAGATTACAAATACGTTTGTGGGGATTGCAACTAATGTCACAAAACAATTTGTGTATGATATCTTTGAATAGAAAACTAATTTACACGGCAAATTTGCACCTAAAACAGAATACAGTTTTTAACAAAAAAATAGCAGTTGATAGAAGAATGATTTAGTTTCAAAGTTTTAAATATGTTTTTAAAGTCTGTAAATACACACACCAAATTATTTATGGTACTGATGTCAGTGGGTGGAATTACAAAAGAATCTGTATTTTCTGTATTATGCTTTTGTATTGCTGTTCCTTTATTTCCAAAATAAGTAAAACAATGAAAATAAAAGTTGATAAGGCATTTTCTTAAGAAAAAATTTAACATTTGTGATACATATTATACATATCCCAAGTTTTCAAGTTATTCTTCTGGAATATACACTTGGTGAACAGGAACCTTATCTGTTTTATACATTGCTGTTTATCCAGCACCTACAACAGTGTGAGTCACAATGTAGGCAGTTGATATTGACTGAATGAATAAATAAATATGCCCTAGTATATTTAATATGAACATTAAGTCACTGTAGCTAGTTTATGATACGCAGTTATCACCAAAGGAGTATTTACATGTGATATTGTGGGAGAAAATTTCAAGACAATTGCTTGAAAACAGATGTATACTTTTCCCCAAATAAAAGATAATCCTAAAATGTGGTTTAATTACATTTATATATCTGCTGAGACTGCAATCTCCTTTAATATCATGGCCTGTACTTTCTGTGCTCAGTGCCACCACTCTATTTCACTAAGGATAGTCCCAGAAAGTTGAGCACCTAATAAACATTAACTGAACAATTGTTTAGTTATTGATATTTCATTTCTCATTTATGATCAGTGATAAAAATTATAAGCATGTTAAAGTCATTAGTATTTCATTTTCATAATTTTACATTTAGTAGAGAGTCAACTTTCAATCTAGCTGGGTGAAGACAGACAATATTATAGTTCCTTTAACATTCTCGATGTGCCAGATGAAAATGTGCTCCATGTTCTCGTAGTAACCTTTAGTATAAAACATGCAGAAGAATAATGTCTTAATCATTTAGTGCTACTATGATAGAAACATCATAGGTGTATGGCTTTAGCAAAGAGAAGTTTATTCTCTCACAGTCCAGTAGGCCAGCGGTCTGAATTCCTGTGCTGGCTCCAAGGGAAGGTTTTTCCTCTCTGTCAGCTCTGAAGGAAGGTCCTAATCATCAGATTTCCCTTAGTCTGGGAGCATCGCAGCATAGAAACCTCAGGTCCAAAGAAGACACTGGAAACCCTGGTGGTACAGTGGTTAAGTGCTACACCTGCTAGTCAAAAGGTCAGCGGTTAGAATCCTTGAAAGGCAGGTGGTCCTTGGAAATCCATGGAGCAATTCTACTCTGTCCTATAGGGTTATTATGAGTCAGAATCTACTCTACAGCAATGGGTTTCAAAAGAAGGCACTCCTCCCAGTGCTGCTTTCCTGGTAATATGGGGTCCCCCAAATCTGCTTGCTTCCATTTCCTTTTATCTCTTGTAAGGCAAAAGGTGGTGCAGGCCACACCCCAGAGAAACTCCTTTTACACTGTATCAGTAATATTAGACCTTAGCAAGGATGTTACAATTCCACCCTAAACCTCTTTAACACAAAGCTACAATCACAAAATGGAGAGCAATCTCACAATACTGGGAATCAGAGGCTTAACCAAGTTGACATATATTTTGCAGAGATGCAATTCAATCCATGACAAGTAATAATATTGAAATCAATTTTTCAATATGTAAAAATGTATGTTTATATCACAAGGCTTTGGGGTTTATAGGTAAACATTATTTACTGTATAATGAAAACACTGGTAATTACTTGACATGTATAGATGATAGAGAATTGAAAAATTTAGCAAAAAATATATTAAAGAGAATCAATTATCAGTTTATTAACTTTATGTAGGAGACTCTGAGAATGAGAAAGAATTAGTAATCTTGAGCCCCTGATGAGGTGACTCAGGGCTCTTGGTGCTCAGGGTCCCATAGAGAGCAGTCAGGAAGGTTTTAATAGTAAGCACTGTTTTATTCTAATGTAAAACATCTTAATTGTTTCATATTTCTGTTTTGAAAAATATTTTAAAATGCTATTCAGCCAAAGTGTCAAATTCTGTTATTTTTATAAATGAATGAGTGACCAATATATTTTTTCAAATATCCACAATTACATTGTTTTACCTACACAGTCCCTCTTGTATTAAGTTAGTCTATCATCATATATGGCGTAGTGGTTAAGTACTATGGCTGCTAACCAGGAGGTTAGTGGTTCAAATCCACCTTGCGCTCCTTAGAAACTCTGTGGGGCAGTTTTACCTGGCCTACAGGTTGCTATGAGTTGGAATCAACATGACAGCAGTGAGTTTTGGTTTGGTGTCATCATACAGAAAAGTGTCCAGTGTTAAGAAGAATCATTTTGGGTAAATTAACTTAGTAGTATATTCCCAGACAAGCAAATGATAAAACAAATCAAGCTATGGTTTTTGTCATGCAGAATGTTGTCTTCAGTTGATCTGTTGAATGAACTATCAACTAATGCATTGCATTAAATCAATAGGAAATAATGACATAATTATGTCTCCAGAAAGACAATTTTCATCAATGAGTTTTAGCTGATTCTCAAGATGATGCTTCCAGAAGAACATAGAAGAACTGAAAAATATTCAGAGGAAGTAAACATGATAGTGAGGATTTTCTTCTTATTCTAAGTGGTGCGTTTTCCTTACTCCCATTCTATGATGTTTTATTTTCCATATTTGGAAAATACTTCTCTATATGAACTCTGGAAACCCTGCTGGCATAGTGACTAAGTACTATGTCTGCTAATCCAAAGGTCAGTGGTTCAAATCCTCCAGGCACTCCTTGGAAACTCTATAGGGCAGTTCTACTCTGTTCTGTAGGATTGCTATGAATCAGAATCGACTCAATGGCAGTGAGTTGAGTTTTTATATGAACTTTATATCTTCCATATTACTGAACCTCATTATTAATTCTAGTCATTCATTGTTTGATTCCCCTGAATTTTCCAGATATAAAGCCAAGCCAAGTGCCGTCCAGGTATAAAAACAGTACAAATAGTTACAGTTTTATCTCTTCCTTTCCAACATGTACAACCTGTATTTCATTTTCTTATTGTATAGACTAGAATTTCTAGAAGAACACTCCAGTAATGTTTTGATAATGAGTTTAAGGAGATCTATGTTTTTGGCTCTTTAACATGCACTGATTACCCTTAATAAAGAGAGTCTATTATAAAAATAAACAGTAACTTCATGCAAGGTACAAAGTCAACAGACAAAAGTCAGCTGAGTTTCTATGCACTAGCAAAGAGAAATCTGAAAGAGATATTTGGGAAACAATTTACAATAGCATCTTCTAAGAGAATAAAATACCTAGGAATAAATCTAACCAGGGATGTGAAGGATTTATATGATGAAAACTATAAAACACACTACTGAAAGAGAATAAAGAAGATATAAACAAATGGAAAGATATTCCATATTCATGGATTAGAAGACTTAATACTATTAATAGTATCAATACTATCCAAAACAATCTACAGGTTCAACACAATCCTGATTAAAAGGCTAACAACCTTCCTTACAGAAATGGAAGAACCAATTTTCAACTTCATATGAAATGGCAAGAGGCCCTGAATACCTAAAACAATATTGAAAGAAAAGAACAGAGTAGGAAGGCTCACACTTCCTGATTTTAAAATATACTATACAGCTACAACAATCAAAACAGCCTTGTACAAATATAACAACAGAAATACAGACCAATGGAATAGAATTGAAAGCCCAGAAATAAACCTACATATATAGATGTCTGACTTTTTACAAGGCTGCTAAGTCTTTTCTGTGGAGAGAGAAGAGACTCTTGAATAAACAGTGCTGTAAAAAATTAGATTTCCACAGGCAGAAGAAACAGGATCCATGTCACACGCCATACACAAAAACAAAGTCAAAATGAATTAAAGACCTAAATATGCAAACTAAAACTATGAAACTCTTAGAGGAAAAAGTAGGTGCAATGCTGTCAGGCCTAGGCTTCAACAATGGATTATACAATATGTTAACTGCGTTAAGCTGAGTTCTCTAGAGAAGCAAAATTAGTGGTGGGAGAAAGAGGAAAAAAAAGAGAAAGAGAGAGAGAGAGAAGATATTTATCTCAAAGAAATACTATGGATTTGCAGAGGATGGCAAATGCTAAAGTGTGTGGATCAGGTAATAACTGGAGGCTTTTCCAGACTCATGTGGTTGCAGGGGCTGACCCCCAAATCAGTGGGTCGGACACCAGGCTGCTGGTGCGCTGGGCTGTAGAAGCTGTCGAATTCCATAGTCCACAGGTCAGACAACAAGCTGCAGGCTCAGCTCCCAAGAACTGGAAGACAGACGGTGACAAGGTGGAAACAGAACCCAGAGGAAGCAAGTGAGCTTTGCCATAATGTCTGTGTATTTACTGAGTAGAGGCCACACCTCCAGAAAAACTCCCCTTGTAGCTAATTGGCTGGTAGCATCAGAACATATCATGAAGATGATAACATTATATCACAAAACAGAGGACAATTACACAGTATGGAAAATCCTCGGCTACCACCCAGTTAACACACAACATAAGCAACTACAACAACATGCACAAACAGCAAAAGACAAAATAAACGGGACTTCAAGAATATTATAAACTTTTATCCATGCAAAGACTTTACCCAAGAAGTAAAAAGATAAGCTAATGACTAGGAGGATATCAAATGTTGGAGATCAATAATCTGACAGGAATCTAGCAATCAAAATATACATAAAATTTCAACAATTTAAAAATAGAAAGACAAACAACCAAGCCATAAACTGGGCAAAGGACTTGCATAGACATCTCACCAAAGTAGACATCAAAAGGGTCACCAAACACTTGAAATACTTAGCATCATAAGCCATCAGAGAAATGAAAATGAAAACCACAATGGAATACCATTTAACTCTTACTTGGATGGCTGCCTTGGTGGGGCAATGGTTAAGAGTTTGGCTGCAAACCAAAAGGTTGGAAGTTTGAATCCACCATCCCCTCCTAGGAAACCTTATGGGGCAATTCTAGTCTATCCTA
Organism: Heterohyrax brucei; assembly: GCA_028571685.1. Classification (NCBI taxonomy): domain Eukaryota; kingdom Metazoa; phylum Chordata; class Mammalia; order Hyracoidea; family Procaviidae; genus Heterohyrax; species Heterohyrax brucei. Next base: position 98,366,642 of record CM053146.1, read on the forward strand.
TAGAGTCCCTCTGAGTCACAATCGACTTGATGGCAATGGATTTAGCTTTTGGAAATGGCTAAGACTGGAAAAAAAAAAACAACAAAGAAAATAATAAATGTTGGCCAAGATTTGAGGAAATTGCAACATTTATCAGTTGCCATTGGGAATGCAAAATGTTACAGCCATTGGGGTGAACAGCGTGGAAAAACTGAAAATACTACTACTATATGACCCAGCAATTCTGCTCCTAGCTATGTTCTTGAAAGCAGAGACTCAAAAAAAAAAAAAAAAAGGATTTGTACATCAATATTCATTGCAGCATGATTCATAATAGTCAAAAGATGGAAACAATTTAAATGCTCATCAACAGATAAATGGATAAATAAAATGTACCAATAATAAAATTACAAAGGAGCATGAGGGAATTTGGGTAGGGGAGAATCAATAGAAATGTTCGTTCTCTTGATTGCATGATGGTTTCAGGTGTAATTTTTAAAAACTTATCAGATTGTACACTTTAAAAATGTGTAGTTTATTGCATTTCAATTACAACTCAATAAAGCCAGGGGAGGGGTGGGCAGTCTACAGTTCATGTTATGTGCTAGTGAACAAAATCACTCTTGTTCTCCTTGCCACTTGTCATGGACTGAACTATGCTCCCCGCCCCTCCCTACCATATATATATCAGCTTGGCTGGGCCATTATTCCTCATATTGTGTGATTATCCACCATTTTGTCATATGATGGGACTTCTCTGTGTCTTGTAAATTCTGCTTCTATGATCTGAATGGGGGAGGGGTCAGTTGTGTTGATGAGACAAAACAATCTACAAGATTGGACTGTGTCTCCAGCTGCTTTCTTTTGGAATATTAAAGAGAGGTGAGCTGAGAGACAAGAGAGTTAGGGGCACTTCATACCACCAAGAAAGCAGCTCTGGGAGCAGAAAGCGTCCTTTGGACCTGGGTTCTTGTGCAGAGAGGTTTCTAGTACAGAGGAAAGTTGATGGAGAATAAACTTCAGTTTGTTGAAGCCATCCACTTGTGGCATTTCTGTTACAGCAGCACTGGATAATGAAGACATCACTATGACTAGATCACATCTTATTTTGAAAAATGAAAGGCAACATTGTAGTACTAGACTCAAAGGAAGTCAGTGCCTTGGAGAATTAAAGCTGCTCAGTAGTAATACCTTATGTTGAATGTTACCACAGGGCCCAAGATATTATAAAACAAATTAAGAAATGTACTTTTCTTGCTCTCTGAAGTTACTGTTTATGTATTTTTTCTAAATTTATTTTGTTGTTGAGATTATATACTGGAAAATACACATCAATCCAACAGTTTCTACATATACAATTTAATGACATTGATTACATTTTGTAATTTGTGCAGCCATTCTCACCCTTTTATCTGAGTAGTTCCTCCCTCACTGTCCCCTAAGATTCCTAACTTATCTTTCAAACTGCTGTTGTCAATTTGATCTCATATAAATAGCTTTTTAAAGAACACAGTGGTCAGCGCAGACCTTTTTACTAGTTAAGTTAAACTATTCTTTGGTTTTCAGATGACTTCAGGGAATATTTTTGAAAGGTTCAAAGATCATCTTAGGATGATATTTCAAGGGTGCATCCAGCCTCCACGGTTCTAGAAAGTCTGGGGTCCATGAGAATTTGAAATTCTGTCCTGCATTTTTCTCCTCTGATCGGGATTCCTCTATGGAATCTTAGATCAAAGTGTTCAGTGATGACAGTCAGGCACCAACCAGTTCTTCCAGTCTCACTGCAAACGAGGTCGTTGTTCATGGACACAATCAGCCACACATTCATTCCATATCCTTCTCCTACCCCTGACACTCCTTTCTCTGTTGTTCCAGGTGAATAGAAACTGTTATGCCTTTGGTGGCTGCTTGCAAGACTTTCAGATCCTGGGTATCACACAACAAACTAGAAGGCATATCAAAAGCATTAAACATATTATTAGGACAAGTAACTGGGGTGTCCCATGAAACCATGTCCCTAAACTTCCAAACCAAGGAACCAAATCACATGAGAAGCCTCAGCAGCTACTCTTTTTTGGCTTTGTTGTAAAAGTATCTATCGCACATCTTTTGCCAATTCAGCTTCTCACAGTGTGCAATTTATTGACAGCAATTGCAGTAATTGACTGTGCAACCCTGCCCTTAATGAAGTCAATTTTTCCATTACCCTTAAACTCCCTTTTCTCCTTTTTTCCCATCCCTGGTAACCACTGGTAAACTTTAGTATCTATACATTTCCCTTTTATTTTTATGTAAGTAAGGTTATACAGTATTTGTTCTCTTGTAATTGGTTTATTATCTCACTCAGCATAACATCTTCAAGCACTACCCATATTATAACATCTCTCCTGCTGGCTGAGTAATATTCCATTGTTTTACTGTGGGGCTGCCTTTGGTTTTGAAAATAAGATATGGTCCAGTCAGTGTCTTAGTCATCTAGTGCTGCTGTAACAGAAACACCATGAGTAGATGGCTCTAACAAACATTTTATTCCGCATCAATTTTCCCCTGGACTAGGAACTTATCTGCACAGGATAATTGATACACACACTTTGGGGGGCATAATTCAATCCATCACAAATGACAAGGAGAACAGCGGTGATTTTGCTCACTAACACACAGCATATACGACAGCCTGCCGCACTCCTCTCCTGGCTTTATTGAGTTGTAATTGAGATAAAATAAACTACACGTTTTCAAAGTGTATAACCAGTGCTGAAGCTATCACTATAGTCAACATCATGAACATTTCTATTGGTTCTCCCCCATGTCAGTTCCTGCAGGCCCCTTTATAATTGTCCTTCCTTTCTCTTCTCCACCCCTTCTCCATCTCTAGGCAACTACCATCTGTTTTATGTCCCTATGGTATTGTTTCTATCTTCCGGAAATTTGTTAATGGAATTACATTATACTTTTTGGAAGTGAGCCAGGCTTCTTTCATTCAAGGTAATTATTTTAATATTTATTCATGTATGTTTGTCTATTCATTCTTGCATATATCAGTAGTTTGCTCATTTTTATTACTGAATAGTATTCCATTGTATGACTACACCATGATTCGTTTCCTCATTTGTCTAGTTAGCTTTATCCTTGTGATTTTTTCATTTTTCTGTATGTTGTTAAGCGCTGATTAAAAAAAAGTTTAACAACTACAAAATAAGTATGTTAAGAACCACACAGTGACCAAAATACCTTTTAAGTGCCATAGTTTGAACTGGATAGGCATGCAAGGTTGGAGATTTGAAGCCATTATGGAGACTTTTGCCTTGGACCTGAGTTAGAGTAGTGTGTGTAGGGATGGATAACAGGAAACATTACAGAAACAAACACTTGGTGTTTGATTGAACATGGTTAAGGTTTTTGGACTTATGCCTCAGGCCATAAGGACCTATTGAACTTTTCTTAAAAGGCCAGGAACATGACAGAAGTGATATTCTAAAAAGTTAATGTGTGTATGATTCATGGTTTTTTCTAATTCGTATTTAAATGATCTGTTTACAGTTTTATCTCTGCAGCTAAACTGCTAACTTCTCGGTGGAAGGGACCCAATTTAATACTTCCTTATGTCCCCAGGGCTTAATTCTCTGTTCCACATACAATAAATTTATTATGATTTAAGACAGCTATAAATAGAAGACAATAAACACTATTGATCCAAAACTGGATTAGGGATGGAATTCTAGAAAATGCATGAAGTAAATCATATTAAAATACTTATGATCAATTTAAAAGCTCTTCTTAAACTACAAATAAAAGGGCACTTTATTAACATAATTAGAACATCTACTGTTAAGGATTGAATTGTGTCTTCCCAAAATATGTGTCAACTTGGCTAGGCTGTGATTCCCAGTATTGTGTAATTGTCTTCCATTTTGTCATCTAATGTGATTTTCCTACATTCTGTAAACCCTGTATGATATTAACTAGACAGGATTAGAAGCAATTATATTAATGAGCAGGACTCAGTCTATAAGATTAAGTTGCATCTTAAGTCAATCTCCTTTGAGACATAAAAAAGAAAAACAAGCAGAGAGAGAGGGGGACCTCACACTACCAAGAAACAAGAGCCAAGAAAATAGTGCATCTTTTGAATTCAGGGTTCCTGCACTGAAGTTGGACTTCCAGCCTCCTAGACCATAAGAAAATAAACTTCTGTTTGCTGAAGTTATCCAACTGTGGTATTTCCGTTAAACAGCAGCACTAGATGACTAAGACACCCATCTCAAAGGAACAGCCATCCTCATGGTCAGCGGTAAATCACAAGAGGGACTTACAGGAAAGAAAGAAGTAAGATGAACAAGTCATAACAACAGCGACAGAGAAGGCACGTGGTACATGGAACCATTGGGGGCAATAAACCTAAATAAGGGATCAGGGAAGGCTCCCTGAAGGATATCATGTTTTATCTGTGATGTTCCTATGTGTCATTGATCATTACAAACATTTATGATTGATCTGTCAATACAAGTAAAAAAAAAAATTAAAGAAATTGATACAAATAGGTAAAAGTAACCTACCAACCAGTATTTGTAGGTTAGTATTACCATACACCTGGAAAACAGAAGAGAATTTGCCAAAAGCCATCAGAATAAAAGATTTTTCATAAGTAAAGCTTTTTTCTTTCTATCTTTTAGGGTCCAGCGTAAGTCCCTCTTTCTCCCTGAAACCAGTAGTGAGGACAGGAGAATGATAGCAGGAGGCCAAGGGAACCAACTTCATTACTGCTGTCACCATTAAAGCATCCACTTGTTTTCATCCATTTATTAAACAAATATTTAGCAACTTGCACTTCGGGCCATTCCATATCTTCCCATGTGAGGTAATCATAGTCAAAAAACTTGGTGTTTTCCTTTCTCATTTTTTGCAAGCTCATACCAGCATATTCCAGCAGAAAAGCTCTTTGACACACCTCCAGTGGTATGTCAGGACTGCTGGTTGAGTCCAGAATCTGTTGTCCCTCTTTTTGCACAGTACCAGGGTTTTTATCTGTCACATAGCTCCTCCATTCAAGGCTGCACTTCTCAGCCCTCTCTGAAGCTGGGTGTGACTGTGCTGCCCAATCAGGACCCTGGACTTTAAGCATAAGTGATACGTATAACTTCTAGTCATGTTCTTAAAAAGAAGAATTTCCTTTTCCCACTTTTTCTTTCCTAGTGGCTGGAATGTGAATGTAATGGTAAGAATTAGAGCAGCTATATTAGATTGGGAGATGAAACTCTTCCATAGAAGATTATGATGCAATAAGATCAAAAGAGTACAAGTCACCTTGTTTCCAACACCATTCAGCCACCTATTTCACTTTTACACATGGAAGAAACATAATCCTATCTTGTTTAAACTTTTGTATGTGAGCTGTTAGAGCTCCTGTATGCCATCTACTACAATGTTGAGAAGACCAGGATGTTCCTTGCCTCCAAGGGCTTCTTTATCTATCATGGAGACCAAACAAGTCATAACAATACTGTTTGACAGAGAAGGCACATGGTTTACGGAACCATTGAGGGCAATAAACCTAACTAAGGGGTCAAGGAAGGCTCCTTGAAGGATATCACATTTTGTCTGGATCTGAAGGATGGATAGGATTTAGGCAATGAGAGGAATAGTAGAGCATTAACTATTGTCATGGATTGAATTGTGTCCCCCCAAAATGTGTGTAACAATTTGGCTATGTCATAATACCCAGTATTGTGTGATTTTCCCGTATGTCATAAATCCTACCCCTGTGATATTAATGAGGGAAGACGGACAGTGGTGTGTTGGTGAGGAAGGACTCAGTGTATAAGATTGTATTACGCCTTGAAGCAATCTCTTGGGATATAAGGCAATGGAGGCAAGCAGAGAGTTGGGGACCTCATTCCACCAAGAGAGCAATGCTGAGAACAGAGTGTGTCCCTTTGATATGGGGTTCCTGTCCCTTAGAAGCACCCAGTCCAAGGAAAGATTGATGGCAAGGACCTTCTTCCAGTGCCAGCAAATAAAGACTTTCCCTGGAGCTGATGCCCTGAATTTAGACTTTTTAGCCTGGTTTTCTGTGAGAAAATAGATTTCTCTTTGTTAAAGCCATCTTCTTGTGGGGTTTCTGCTACAGCAGTGCTAGATAACTAAGACAATCACTTTCTCCGGGATGAAAACCTCGCCAATGTGCTTCAGCGATACCACATCCTGAGTTTCCTCCCACTTCTGTGACTGATTCTTCTTAGCTCCTCCTCCTATACTGTCTTGTTAGTGTTGGCTATTCCCAGGGCTCTCTGAGTGTATTCTCTCCCTAGGTGATCCTGTTTCTTCCCAGGGTTGCTAATAGCACCTCGGTGCTGATGATTGCAAAGTCTATTGCTTTCTTCTGAGCTTTGGCCCCAAATTTACAAATGACCACTTCAAACCGCCCCCTGCAAGTCTCACAAGCAGCTCAAACTTATTCTGCCAAATATGAACTCTTGCTTTCCTCCTTCCACGCCTTTTCTTCCCACAGTCTTCCTCTCAGGGAGGTTATCACCATCCACCCAGTGGGTAGAGCCAGAAACTGGTGAGTCATTCATAACACATCTCTTTCCCTTGCCTCCCACACCCAGAGTCTCACTATGTTGTGCAGATACAAATCGAAAAAGCATCTCTCAAAGTTGTCTACTTCTCTCCATCCCCACTGTTACCATTCTGGTCCAAGTCACTGTTGATCTTCCTTCTCACTGCTGGTTACCTTCTAACTGAGCCTCGCTTCTACTTTTGCCATCTTTATATCATTCTCCACCCTGCAGCCGTAGTGATATTTCAAAAGCACAAATCAGATCTGTTAAACATCCTTCAATGCACTGCGCTGAGTTTAGTTAAAATGAAACGGGCTTAATGTGACCCACAGATCCCCGCCTGGCTTGGCTCCTGCCTACTTCTCCAGTCTTGTCTCTTGGCATTTCTCCTTAGCTTATTGCTCACTGTACTACAGTCCCAAGAGTCTAGCTTTGTCCTGCTGCAGAGCTGTTTCTTCCGTGGGAAAGGGTCTTTCCAGAATTTTTTTGCTTGGCCATCTCCTACTTATACTTCAGGTCTCAGTTTAATGTTGCTGTCTCCAAGAGACCTTCCTTGTCCTTCAATCTAAACTATGTTCCTCCATTTTTCTCTTGCATAGTACCTTGTTTTTCCCCCATGGGAGATTGCTAACTGACTCCTCTTCCAGGCTGGATTCTTGAGAGGAGCAAAACCTCTGAAACGCATAGATTGATAGATATTTACATCAAGGAAATGGGTCATGGAATTGTGGAGGTTAGAAAGTCTCAAGTCTGTGGGTCAGGCTGGAGGCTTCTCTTGACTCATGTAGCTGCAGAGGCTGTCGAGCTCAAGATCAGCAGTTAAGACACCAATCCTTTTGCTTACAGGCTCTGGAGGTCAACAAATCCCAAGACTGGCAGTTAAACAGCTAGTTCAAGTCCCAAGAACTGGAGGCCAGGTGAACAGGAGACCGCTGGAAAATTTGCAACAAGCAACGTTCATGAGCCTTGCCAGAAAGGTCACCTACATTGCAGGCCACATCCCCAAGGACAACTCCCTTTCAGCTGATTGGCAACTTACAGCCCATTTCATTATGGAAGTGATCACATCACTATACGATTGTGAAACTACATCATAATTGCCAGTGACAGTCACACCCAGCCAAGTTGACACACAACCTTAATGATCACAATTCTCAAAGTACATTCTCCCTTTCTTTTGTGGTAATAAAATTTGGCTGGACGTACAGCTGCTGAGAGAAAGATTACATTACCCTGTTTTGTACTTCAGGGTGGCCACATGTCTAAATTTCCATCTTCTGGATGTAAATGAATATGATGTACAAGGTCCAACATGAAGTTCATAGAATTAACTGTTCTAAGAGCTACGTACCTCATTGCTGAATATCACTAGGGTCACCTTCGAAATACTCCCCTTGGGAAGCTATGCACTGATGCCAATGCCTAGTCTACCCTTCAAAGCAATTTTGGAACTGTTTCTGGAATGGCTATTGAACAAGTTGGCATGGTGGAAAGTTTGCAAACCTAATGGTTTAGTTGTCTGTGGGAGGGTTTTTAGCCAGTAAACAAATAACTGTGTTGGAAAACCCTCCCTTATCACCTGATCTAGCCCCCAGTGGCTTTTTTCTTAACCCAAACACAAAGGAAATATTGAAAGGAAGACATGTTGATGACTTTCAGGACATCAAGGATACTATGACGACAGCTCTGATAGCCATTTCAGAAAAACAGTTCCAAAACTGCTTTGAAGGGTAGACTAGGCAAGGGTGTCAGGAAATAATTTCCCATGGAGAGTACTTCAGTGACCACAGTAATTCAGCAATGAGGTCTACAGCTATTTTTCTAGGATGCATTAGTGAACTTAATTGGCGGTCTTCGTATGCAAATTCTGGGCATTGCCTTTAAAATACTGGGCTTGTCCTCCCCCTGTCTGTGTTCTGGGGTACAGTAAGAGCTCAGCAGCCACCCTGGACCATAAATTGAATCCATCTGTTATATGAATAATCACCACCAGTATTCGACCATCTATTTTTGGACTGTTAGATGAGAGAGAAAAAAAATTCTACTTCTATTGAACTACTGGCCTTTTGAATCTCTTTGTTACAGCAGAGGGGGCCTTGGATAGACTATAAGAAATGGAGCAAGATCTGCTCACGGTACATCCAGGAAGTACAATACAACAAACAGTGCTGCTTGTACTTGTACAAAGAAATACAATTTGAATGATGCCTGCTGGTATTGTACAATCCTGTGGGACTGCAAAGAAATTCAATGGTCAGATTTTTTTAATGATGACTTTGGCTGTAATATGATTAAATTGACTGACTGAGGAAACACACTGAGACAGAGGCCAGAGGAAAGATTGTCATAATGCAGAGGGCATAGATTAGGATATCATAGGGATGAAGGGGCAAAAAGTTCCAGAGATTCTTCAAAGGTAGACTCAGAAGGGCTTGGCTTTTGACTGGATGCAGCAGGCAGAATACAGGTGCCCTAAAGATGTCCACTTGGCTAAAGATGTCCATGTCCTAATCCATAGAACCTGTGACTATATTGCCTTATGTAATAAAAGAACTTTTCCAGATGTGATTAGGTTAAGTCTCTTGAGATCAAAAGATTATCCTGTCATATTCCAGTGAACCCCATATAATCACAAGTGTCCTTATAACAGGGAGGCTGAAGGATCAGGCAGAGAAGACAATGTAACGACTGAAGCAGAGGTTGGAGTAGTGTGCTTTGAAGATGTAGAAAGGGACCACAAGCCAAGGAAGGTGGGTAGCCTCTAGAAGGTTGCAAAGGGAAGGAAAGGGATCTTTCTTTGAGTCTCCAGAAGAAATGCAACACTTGATTTTAGCTCAGTAAAATCACTGTGGAGTTTTGACATCCGAAACTCTAAGGTAATACCTTAGTGTTGTTTTAAGCCACTTGCTGATATATCATTGTTAGGTGTCACTGAATTGGCTCCAACTTATAGTGATTCTGTGCACAACATAAATAAAGTCTGCCTGATGCTGTGCTGTCCTCACAGTTGTCACTCTGCTTGAACCCATTGTCACAGCCACTGTGTCAATCACATGAAGGGTCTCTCTCCTTTTCACTGACCCTCTACTTTCCCAAACTTGATGTCCATGTCCATGGACTGGTCCTATTATAACATGTCTAAAGTATGTCAGACAAAATGCCACCATCTTTGCTTCCATGAGCATACTGGCTGTATATCTTCCAGGACAGATTTGTTCATTCTTTTAGCAGTCAAGGGTATATTCAGTGTTGTCTGTCAATACTTTAACTGTGGTGGTTAAGATTCTGTGTCAACTTGACTGGGACATGATTTTCAGTGTTTGGGCAGTTGTATAATGTTGTGGTCACTTCTCTGTTGAAATGTGATATCTGACCATCCCCACAGTGGGATCTGCTGTGTGGAGCCAGTCAGTTGAAAGGGATTTTCCTTCGGAGTGTGGCCTGCATTGAGTATCAACAGACATTCTGGCAGGGCTAGGGGCTTTTTGCTCAAGCTGGACCCAGCAGCTGGCCCCTGTTTGTCTAACCTCCAGTACTTGGCATTTGAACTAGCAGCTCACCTGTCGGTCTTGAGATTCATCAGTGTTTGCAGCCTGTGAGCATGAGTCCTGCTCGCTGATTCACCAGTATTGGGTTCACCAGCCCCTGAGGCTATATGAATCAGGAGAAGCCTCTATTCTGACCCATTGGCTTGGGATGTTACAGCCTCTACAACTGTGTGGGCCATTTTCATGATATAAATCTCTCTCTCTTTATACATATATATACATAAACAAAATTATACCTATATACATATGCATACACATATATATGTGAAGTCTGATGATTAAGTCTATGAATGTAATTGTTTTAAGTGCTACATACCTCACTGCTGAATATCACTACAGTCACCTTTGAAGTGCTCCCTTTGGGAAGCTATGCACTGACATCAGTGCCTAGTCTACCCTTCAAAGCAGTTTTGAAACTCTTTCTGGAATGGCCATTAAGCAAGTTGGCATGGTGGCAAGTTTGTGAACTTAACTGTACAGTAGTCTGTGAGGGAGATTTTAGCCAGTAAATAAATAGCTATATTGGAACACCCTCCCTACTCATAACTGATCTGGCACCCAATGACTTGTTTCTTTACTTGAAGATAAAGGAAACATTGAAAGAAGACATTTTGGTGACATTCAGGACATCAAGGGTAATATGATGACAGCTCTGATGGCCATTCCAGAAAAAGAGCTCCAAAATTTCTTTGGACAGCAGACTAGGCACTGGTGTCAGTGCACAGCATCGCAAGGGGAGTAATTCAAATGTGACTGTAGTGATATTTAACAATGAGATATGTAGCACTTTTTCTAGGATGAATTTGTGAACTTAATTGGCAGTCCTTATGTCGGTCTGTGTGTGTGTACATTTTACAGGTTTTGCTTCTCTAGAGAACTCAACCTAAAGCAATGATTCAAAGGCATCAATTCTTCTTAGGTCTTCCCTATTCACTGTTTATCTTTCACATGCACATGAGGCACGGAAGCATAGGAATAAAGGTCAACCTATGATAGAATATAAGTGTCTTGTACTCCTGGGTGGATGGTGCTCTGGAAACCCAGAAAGGAGTGTGAGTTGAGTCTTAACATAGCTTTAGTGAGTTTAGGGCTGTCTGTGAAATATCTCACTGGATATTTGATCAAATGTATCTTGAATTTAGGAGAGAAAATACATCAGAAAGGAAGTTCAGGGTGTCTGCAAGTATTCTGTGACTGGAGTCAAGGGAGGGGATGAAAGCATTCAGAGAAAAAACAGAGGAAGAAGACAAAGGAAGTCTAGAAAAAAACTTCAGGAAAACTGAAACTTAAGTGGAATGAAAAGATGGAGGTAGCCAGAGAGAAGGAAACCCACGGCTGGTCACAGAATTCAGAGAACAGAGTGTTTCGAGGAGAGGACAATCAACAATATCACAGTGTTTCTTACTGTGCATTTATAAATGATTCTGCAAATGATCTGACTTGAACATCTTTCCATTGGCTTTGAGCCTTTCTGTGCAATGATCTGTGGAACAGACTGCCTGGTGCTCAGAGACTAACATCCTACCCTGTCCCCATACCTACTGATCACCTCACAGGGGGTATGAACATTGTAGGAGGAATGGCAGATCGCTTCATCTTCATACAAATTTGCACTCTTTTGGTTATACTATTTGTTTTGTATTTTAAAAAATAAAGACTAATTTAAGTTCAAATAGTCAACATGTATGTGAATTGGAACAATGACACACTAGGCATGGCCAAGACAACCTGAAGATATTAAAAGGATGTGGTTGACAGAATAAATTTCTGCTCCAAGAGGGCCAATTATAACCATACTTTCTCCTATGCTGACCCCTGAGGCCCCTCTCCTGTTTCAAACAGAAATGCAGCTCTAATTCCAGGATGACTTGTCTTTATTTTTCAACAGCGAGCCACTCTTGAGCAACTGTGGGTCAAGAACTACCCTTTCTCCCCCCAGATTCTTTTTGCTCTCCTTCCACATGCAGGACAGAATGCAGGACCTGAGTGATGTTATACTTGGGATCTGTTCAGTTTCTTTCAAAAAGTTGCTCCTTTACTACTGGATAGATGAGAATTATCATTATTTTTTAACAGTTAACAAATGGGTACTTTATAAGTAATTCAGTTTCGAACAAGGCAACAGGAAACTGTTTCCAAGTCACACCAGCTCAGACATCAGTCATTTTATGAAGTCCAACAGCCACCTTAATCTCTTTAATTTGAAACTCTAGCATTTACTGCCTTTATATTTTGCTTTTGTGTGTCAGTATTGTAAGTGGATTTTTTTATGAGGCTAATAAAGCTATGGCAGAAAGACGAGGCAGTTGTCTTCTATAAAGATTTACTGTCTTGGAAACCTATGGGGGTATTTTTAGTCTGTCCTATAGTGTTGTTATAAATCAGAATCAGTTCCAGATGAGTTTGGTTTTGGTTTGAGAACAGCTAAGTATCAGGGCCATTCCTATATTTCTTAGTTATCTAGTGCTGCTATAACAGAAATACCACAAGTGGATGGCTTTAACAAAGAGAAATTTATTTTCTCACAGAAAAGTAGGCAAAGTCAGGGCATCATCTCCAAGAGAAGTCTCTCTCTGCTGATTCTGGAGAAAGGTCCTTGCCATCAATCTTCTGGACAGGGAGCTCCTGAGTTGTGGGACTCAGTGTCTAAAGGTCACACTCAACTCCCGGCCCTGATTGTTTCCAGATGGTATGAGGTGCCAGCTCTCTGCTTGCTTCCCTTTCTATCCCAAAAGACTACCTCAAGGCAGAAAACAATCTTATAGATTGAGTCCTGCCCCACTAACACATCTGCTGTCCAACCTCCCTTTAACATCATAGAGGCGTAATTTACAACACAGAGGAACATCACCCAATACCAGGACTCAACACCTAGCCAAATTGCTGCACATTTTGGGAGGGAACACATTTCAATCCATGACACTAGCCTAAGGGAGAGACTGTTTTATTTTTTCTAAGGAAGTACCCCAAATTCTAAAGCATCAGACCTATAGAACCCACATCAGTGTGATTTATTAGTTAAGTATTTAAACCCTGAAGACAAAAGAAGTCTGTTTCTTCTACAGTGGAGTAACTTTACATAGGATGCATGACTTTTCAGCCTAACATTACCTGTCCCATGGGATACAGTGCTTTCTATATAATGGAAACCCTTATAGAGTACTGATTAGCAGCTGTAGCTACTATTAATAGAAATACCACAAGTGGGTGGTTTTAACAAAGAGAAATTTATTTTCTCTCTCACAGAGAAGTAAGCTAAAAGTCCAAATTCAGGGCATCATCTCCAGGGGAAGTCTTCAGCTTGGCAGTTCGAATTCACCAGGTGTTCTTTGGGAACCTTATGGGGAAGTTCTACTCTCTCATTCTAGTGATATGAGTCAGAGGTTACTGTATAGTAATGCTTTTCTCCCCCCATAATGATTATAAATGTTAGCTGCTCTTTTTATTGTTCTTGTTACCAGAATTAGACCATAAACTTCCTGAGAATACATCCAACTTCCCTCATAGCCCATCACAGGCACACAAAATACTTGCTGAATGAATAATATTTTTTGTAATCACCTCCACTCTCCCCATCCTTTCTAGGTGTCTGACCAGAAATACAACTGGAATTACTTTGTATTTAGAGCTGTCACACACAGTTACCTCTACAGCAAAGCCCTGGATAATCAGTAGCACCTTCCTAAAAAAAGACTGCTTTGGGCTGAGTGTACCCCTTCACAAATGAGTCGCAAAACTCCCTCATTGTTTGCTTCCAGTCGAGTGGCCCTTTTTTCTCTGGGTTCAAGTGGGGACAGTCAGCCAGGGCTGGAACCAGAGACACAGAGATAACGCAATAACAGCATTAGCATTGTGCCTAGCACATAACTAGTGCTCAATAAATGATGACTTTTGATTCCCGAATCAGACAGCCACCGCTGTGTTGTCCCTGCACCCCACACCAGATCAGGCCTGCATCCTTTCTAAGTGGGGTGCAGGAGGGATGTGGAGGGCAGTGGAGATGGGGTAGAACCCGCCTGTCCGCCCTTCCCATCTCAGCTTGCTGCCCCAGCAAGGCTGGATCTGGGGTCCCCCGGGGCTGCCAGGGCGGGCGGGAGCCCGGGAGGAGGCAGCCGCCGTCGCCGCCGCCGCAGGAGGCGGAGCGCTGCACCTGGCGGCGGGTCCGCGGCGCTCGGCGCTGAAACGGGTCCAGCCGGTAGTGAGCCGCGGCGCGGCGGCGGAGGCCGGGAGCCGGAGAGGAGGAGGAGAAGGTCGCCCCGGCGGGTGCGCTCGGCCCGCCGCTGGCAGCCACCAGCCCCTGCCCACATCCCTCCGCCGTGCTCCGCCCGCCGCAGCCCCCGAGGAGCCAGTGACCCGCCCGAGATGGTGGGCGCCACCCCGGCAGCTACCGCCTGGGCGCCCCAAGCCGCCGCCCTGCGCCCCGGGGAGGGGGCACCCCGTGCCCAGCGCCGTTGAGCACCGTAGCCGCCGCCAGCAGCAGGTGAGTGGGGACCGGGCGCATCGCAAGGGGCCGCGCGTGGGGACGGGGCGGCCCTGCAGCCCCACCCAGGCGTCCCTGGCGGCAGAAGGACCCAACCGGGCGGGGCGTTCGCCCTCCTGTGTGCACACCTGCTATCGGGGGAGGGGGTTTCAGAGAAGGGGCCCGGTGAGGGCGCGTGTGGGCGTCTCCATGCCCAGCCCAGCTCGCCGCCGCACCCGCCCCTTGTCCCGCTTGTCATCTGTGTGGGGTGCTGGGGGAGGCTTCCACCGGCGCCCCCGGCGCGCCGGGCCAGGCAGTACTTCCGTAAACGTAATTGGAGTCGGGAAAACAAAGGCGCTGACCGGAGAGCCTTCACCGGCCCCGGGGTTCGGGGTGGGCCCTATGTCAAGGCCCTTCACGGCCCAGCTCCACCTGCGCCCTCGCCATAAACATGCGCGAGAGAAAGGGGGAGGCGAGGAGTGACAACCCAGTGACAAGAACGTGGCTACGCGTGTGGCAAGAGGAGGAAACTGACATCGTCTGCCTCTCCGGGTGAATAAATACGAAAAAAAAACACATGTCCACCTGCTTGCTGTCCGTCTAGCCAAAATTCCCAACATCATACTTCGTGATTGCCACTTGCTTTCCACCTCTCTGGAGGGTTCTGAGAAAGTAATGTGGTTTCTGATCCTCCGAGTCCTGTTTATCCCCACACAGTCCCATCTAAACTTAGGACGTGTAAAAATCCAAAGCTCGCTTTCCCCCTCGTTTATCCTGTTCCTGCAAGGACAGACAGTGGATTAATTACCCACACAGCCGCACATGGTGCACTTTACCTCTCCCACACACCTTCGCAACCACAAACATTTCCTTTCATCTTAGAATATTTAATAAGCACCTTACAGGAGCATGGAACACAAAAAAACCTTGCCTGGTAGTCAGTAGGAAAAAAAAACAACGAGGTTCTAATCCCATTAGCTGTCTAAATGGTTGTATTTCCTGGGGCATGTCCCACCCTACTTCAAAATAAATGAATATAACCAGAGAGCTGGACATCCTTTTGGCCAACAACATTTAATAAAGCCAAGCCAAGTGCCGTCGAGTCGGATCCGACTCATGGTGACTTTTAATAAAAGCAGCTGTATAATTACTAGGTCCCTGGTGTGTAGAGTATCCCTTGCCTAAGAACAGGGGGCCATGAGCCACTGGAGGGTGTACACATCACTGATGACCTCGTTAGGTAAAAGGAGAAGATAAGAAGCCAACTCGTTGGAAAGTTTGGCTTTTGACACTATAAGCTGCTGATTATTATAGATATGGAGGATATTTTCAGTTTTATCATGATAGATGGCTTGTGTTTCTCATATGTTGTAAGTAAAATTTCAAATTGTTTAGGTAGGACATTCCTAATGAACTCAGTAAAAGACACAGGGGGAGTAGGAGTAGAGAGGATCGTATTTCAATAATGCATTGCAGCTACTAACCATGTTCACTGTGATTTATTTCAAAGGCACTTTCTGTGTGTGTATGAATAAGGTAAGGATAAAAAGATGAAAGCAAAGTAAGACACTGTTTTTATGGAGAGAGACTAGTGCATTTAGAAGTTATAACTAGAACTCACATTAGTCAAAGTCATTGATGGTAGCAACAGGCTAATGGAAAATGTATTTTAAACCTGAGGTCAATATTCTGGTGTAGATTCTGAGGACAGAAGAGGTGTATCTGAGAAAAGCAACTGTAAATTTCCACTTAATACTCCTTGTCTCATGGACGGAGCCCTGGTGGTGTAGTGGTAAGAACTTGGCTGCTAACCAAAAGTTGGCAACCTGAATCCACCAGGTACTCCTTGAAAACCATATGGGGCAGTTATACTCTCTCTTATAGGGTGCCCATGAGTCAAAATCAACTCCACTGGCGATGAGTGGGCTGTCTTACGGAGAGATTATGCTTTCTTTTGATCTTCTGAAATTCCTCAGTGTCTTTTATTGAATAGGCATTTGCCAAGCACCTATTATAAACAGGGTTATTTCATACGTGTGCCAGCACTGTAACCTAATATATTACTAACATGTGATTTTGTTTTTATTTCTCATTATAATTCTTATTTTTTCCCATAGTTTAATTATCTTGCATTCATAGTCCTCTTAAATCTTAGAACCGTAGTCTTGTACTTACTTTATGTACCTGAGGCTGTCTTTTTCTGAAAAGATTTGGTGGAGAAAGAAAAAAAAAAGTTTTGAAAGTGTGTCTGTATAAAACTGGAATTTACACAACTAGATTTAAAAATAATCCCCAAACTGTTCCAATTGCATCTGTGATTTATCTTTGTTTAGTTTTTAGTTAATATGCATTCTGTATAAATTGTTTCTAAAATATAGCAGGCAGTAATTTACTGAGGAAAATCTCTCTGTAAAACCTTAAGCATGTAACTGTTTTTATTGTCAATCTTGTAAAAATTCTCTGCTTTATGCTGTAAAAAGATAATAAATCTGTGATTTTTCCTTGTTGCTTTCTTGGCAAAGAAACAAGTTTATGTTCATTAAAATAATCAGTGATTCGGCGGTGGAGACAGTTTCAAATGATAAGTGTTACCTCCTATATGTGGCTCTCTGTTGGTGCTGTCTTGCATGCTGATGTTGATCAAATTCTGTCCTCTGCTTTCCTAATCCTGGGCTGGTCCTGTTAGCTAAAAGTAGTTTAAAGACATCATTTCAACACTAATAGATTTCCCAGGCTCCCACATGATAGTAATTGCACTTTTGGGGTTCCCTAACTGAGAAAATGTGTGATAGAAAGCTAAAAAAGTTCTAATAATAAATTAACATCTGTTACAGAAATAAATTTCTGATAGCATTTATCCACATTTGAAAATGAGTAGACCCTATACATGTGACGTATTATTTACCCAGGGCTTTCAGAGAGCCCTGGCAATAACTTCTTGGCCCCTGCGGGTCGGGGCCATTACGCTTGTGGAGGCGAGTGAGTGGTGTGTCACAGACTCACCTCTGTGGCTCAGTTCCAGACAGAAGCTCTGGGTGAGGCTGCCTTTGTGAGAAATTTTCCTGGCATCGCAGATTGAACAATGGAAAGCATTTTCACATAAAAATTATGCAGTTCATAAGCCTTAGGTTCCTCTGGTAGTGTTAGCTCAAGAACTTGAAACATTGTGCGTTAGATGAACTGATCACTGGTCTGGGCACTGCCAGGTATGAAGTCACCTTGCAGAAAGCTGTTTGACCTTTGTTCTAGTTTCCTTCTAGCCATACTAACATCTGAGGCCTATGAATAGGGGTGACCAGACCAAAAGAGAACACCTGCGAGCTGATGCTACCTAAGCGTCACTAGGCATGATGTAATCTGCCATGGTCACTTAGGAGGCCAGTGAAAGTCCTGAGTCCTAAGGCTTAGGGGGACTTCCTGGTTGGTGACCATACACAAGACAGTGTAGTGCATCCATCCTTCTTTGGAACATGTGAACCTGGCAGCAGTGACCCCTCTCAGGCCTTACCCGATGCATCTCTTCCTTTGTATCCTTTTTCATTGTAATGAAGCTGTAGCCACAAGTATGGTGTACTTTGTGATCTTCCTGTGAGTTGTTGCAGTAAATGAAAACACAAGGAAAGGGTGAGCCAGTAAGGATTGGTGTCTGCCTATTTAGCAGTTGGAAAGCAGGGTCTTTCTACAGTCTGAGCTCTGGCCCAGCTCTGGGGGGCGAAGGTCTGAGAAATGCTGCGTGGGCAGCTGGTCTCAGAGACGGGCTCTGTCTGACTGCGAGCTGTGACCCAGCTCTGGTGGCTGGGGTTGGGTGGTGTGAGTGGCTGATGACAATGCAGAAGTTGGGGGGTGAGGACGGGGTTCAGGCTGGTGCGTACCTCATGAACTTAGCCACGCAGGTGGCACTGGCTAACCTCACTCTTTGTTGAGTGCAGCACCAATCACTCTTGGTAATGTTATTTCATTGCAAAATGATCTTGAAGCTTCTAACTTGGAATGGTTTTCTAACCATTTCTAACATAATGATTTCCAACTAAAATCCAAAAATCTAAACCTGCTGCCCATCAAATCTGTTCTTCTAACTAAAGTATGAAGAATTCTGGGAGAGGTTACCCTCTACATACAAACTGTTGTGCTAATTGCCTCTAATGGCTATTGAGCTCTGATGAGCAAGAGATGAATGCACATTGCTTCTGCTTTCACAAAACTTCTGTGATCTCTTAAATTCTTACAGCGTATCCTTTTTTGACAAGTAAGTGCAGAATATCAGCAACAAATTCAATTAATTTTACTTTCTGTCATGAGCATCTCTTATTTTTTTTCTGCTGGAGAAATTAGATATTATTTAAAAAAATTTCAGGCTGTCATATGAATTGTTGGTTGCTTCTCCCACTGGGCTTATTTGAAGATGGAAAATTTATTGGAGAGTAGAAGGCAACAAGGTCTGGGGCCTGCATCAAGTTTATGTTACATGCTGTACTGTGCCTACACCAAATACATAGGCTTCTGCTTCCCTAATGGTTGACAAGGTCCAAAGGGCCTAAACTGTTAACTTCATTTAACTGATACTTCATTATTTCTTGCCACACAGTAAAAGCAAAAATCCTTTTGGGTTGTATTTCTAAAGCCACCTGTAGGGTTAAAGGCTGTTTTCCCCCACCCTTAAGAGATAAAAATAATTAGTTCCTTTCACGTTTACCAACTTGGAGGGAAATAGAAAGGATTTCAGTTCCTTTGTTTCAGAGTTGCTCTGTTTCAAATTAAATTAAAATGCTCCTACAGGGGACTGTACTTTAAATGAATAGTTAGTTTTGTTCCAGAAATACAACTGTCATTCTAGTCCATAATGCAACAGAAAGTTTTGTAGTGAGTTACAAAATATTAGTTTCTAGACATGAATAAGAACATAAATATAGGAGCTTCAATGCACAAAATGCTAGTCTAGATTGAGGGGGAGATTTGCCAAATAATCCTAGAACACTTATATGGCAAGAATGCTTTTGGAATACCTGCAGAATAAGAACTAGTGTCTTAATGAAATATCATACCCTGAAATAAGACCATAAATACCACCAAAACAAATGTTCTCATATTGCTTTTGAGTTTGCAGAATGCTCTTCCCTCTGTTATTTATTTTAAGCCCTGTAACTCCTCCGTGAGTTAGTTGACTCACGTTTATTTTTCATCCCAGTTTTACAAATGAGGAACTAGAAGGGAGGAGAGACACTGATTTACCACAGGCAGAGAAGGAACCAGACTCGTCTCTACTGATCCTTAAAATGAGTCTCTAATGACAAACAAAGCTTTGTGTGTACAGTGTCCTGAGGTGCTTGTAAAAAGTCATGTACTTTGAATGCTTCAAAGAGGAGAGGACAATATCTAATGACTAGCATCCTTCCCCAAAGCATTTGTAATCTACTTGGGCAGACAGGAAATATCTATCAAAAGATAGCAATAAAATTACTGACAAGACCCACAAGAGCTCAGGTGTGAGAACTGCCTCAGTAGTAATGGCAGGAATCAGGAAAGTGTTGCAAGTTATTCTATTTTCAGATTTTATAAAAGGTTGTGTTAGATACAATTCATGAAACACTGTTTATAAGTGATACTATCATAGCACATTAACGCTTGCTGTTAGTGTCAAGACCAGCATATTAAAACAAAGATTTTCTAACCTTTAATATAAATGAAAACTCGAAGGTTAGAAAAGCTTTGTTTTTCATTTGTTATTATTATTTTTTACATTGTGTTTTAGGTGAAAGTTTATAGCTCAACTTAATGTCTCAGATATTTACATAGATACGGTTTTGCTGCATTCATTGCAATCCCCAGAGGGCAACAGCATGCTCCTCCCTGCTACCCTGGATTCCCTGTGTTCATCCATCCAGTTCTGTCCCTTCCTGCCTTCTTGTTTCTGGGCAGGAATTGCTCATTTGGTTTCATATATTTGACTGAACTAAGAAATACGTTCCTCTCATGTGTTGTTGTTTATTTTGTAGGCTGTCTACTCTTCATCTGGAAAAGTGGCCGTCAGGAGTGTTTTCAGTTCTGAATTAGCAGAGTATCCTGGGTCCATAGTTTCTAGGATTCTTCCAGTCTCTTGTCAGACTGGTAAATCCGGTCTTGTAAATTTGAATTCTGTTCTACGTATTTCTCCCATTCTGTCAGGGACTGTCTGTTGTGATCCCTGTTGAAACAGTCAGTGGTGGTAGCTGGGTACCATCAAGTTGTTCTGGCCGCAGACTAGTGGAGCTTCTGGTTTATGTGGTCCTTGGGCTAATATTTTTCTTGCGTCTTTGGTTTTCTTCATTCTCCTTTGCTGTAGAAGGGATGGAACTAATCTATCTATTAGATGACCTCTCACAAACTGTTAAGACTCCAGGTGCTGTTCGCTGCAGTGGGTGATAGAACATTTTCTTCATGGACTGTGTTGTGCCAGTTGACCAAAATGTTCCCCAAGACTGTGGTCCCCAGCCTGCAGCTCCAGCAGATGGGTCCCCCAAAGTGTGTAGCTGTATCTAGGAAGCTCCTATACTTTTGCTATTGTCAGGTTATACTGACTTTCCTTGTATTATGTGTTGTCTTTCCTTTCACTAAAGGTTAGAAGATCTTTTAGCTGGGATTGCAGTAGTAAAACCCCGCCAAGCTGTCTGTCATGTTGTACCCATAAAATTCACGTATGACCATGCCGTTCTCCTGCCCGTTGCTCTCAAAAATGTGTGCAAATTGTTAGTGTCTATCAGGCACTGTGTATGAGGTGCTGTGCTGAGCACTCTCCCTGCATGATGCATTTTAATCCTCATACCTACCCTAAAAGAGTTATGTTCACTTTTTGTAGATGGCATCCCTAGGTGCTGCAAACTGTTATCACTCTCATCTGCTAACCAAAGGGTTGGAGGTTTAAGTCCACCCAGGGACACCTTGGAAGAGAATCCTGGCAATGAACTTCCAAAAACCCAGCACAGTTCTACTGACACATGGGGCTAGATGAGTCAGGATCATTTCAGTTGCAACTTGGATTTTTTGTAGGTGAGGAGATGGAAGTTTAGGGAAGCACACTGACTGACTTCCTAAGGCACGTAGGTAGTGACGGACAGAGCTAGCATTCTGATCTCTGCTAGTCAGTTTCTCACCCATTGCTCGGGAACCCCTTAGTATTGTGTGCATACTTACCATACCCATTGCCGCCATGTGGATTCCAGCTCCACAGCAATGCTGTAGGACAGAGTAGAACAGTCCCGTATGATTTCCAAGGCTATCAGCTTTACAAAGCAGACTGCCACATCTTTCTCCTTGAACTTGTGAGTTCAAAAGTAGGACTTTTTGGGTAGCAGGCAAACACTTACCATTGTATACAAGGCCCTTTTTAACCAGACCTCTAAGCGTTCTTCACTTGGGTTGCTCTGCTGACCCTATAAGACTGCTTTAGAAGCCCACCCCAAAGGCTTCTGCATCATCGTGCTTTCTCCTGTTTGAGTGTAGCATAGTATGTTGCTGTCTTGCTACGAGACTTGACGACAGAGGCTGCCTTCTTCATCACTGTAAACACGGATCATCATGCAGCTACCTGTTGTAGCTAGTGGTTGGTGCTGAATCTATATTTGTTGGATAATCAAAAATACAGTCTTCTAATGTTCAGTATAACTCTCCAACACAGTGTATTTTGTTATCTTATCTCCCCTCAGCTTTTTATTCAAGACTTTGTGTAATCTAGTCTTGTTTGGTAGCCTCGTATGTCCCCAAGCCCTGATGTAAACCTTTTAAGGATCCCCTGTTGCCTTTTCTTCTCCCCACCCTAGAATAGTTGTTCACTCATCTTTGCCTAAAGCAGACCATACCCATTTCACAAGGTTCGTTTCAAGTCCCTCCTTCTCCTGACAAGCCCTGTCTGAGCTCTCTACTCTGAACTCAGGATATACTTATGTCTGAACTTTGTTTGGGCAATTAATCACACTATGCTATGTGGTTTCTCTTTCATTATTCCTTTGACTTGTTACTTAAATATTTCACATTATTTAGCATTTTCAGAGCCCTGGGGGCACACTCATTAAGAGCTCAGGAGTTAACCAAAATTGTGGCAGTTCAAATCCCTCAGCTGGTCCCTGGAAACCAAATGGGGTAGTTATTCTCTTCTGTAGAGTCACCATGAGTCAGAACCTACTAGACAGCAACAGGTTTGGTTTTGGGCTTAATGTTTACATACCTGTGTTTTGGGCCCATCTTATCAACTATAAGGCAAGTCTGTGAGGCCCAGGACCAAGCTGTTGGCTTCCGTGTCCAAGCATCACTATGCATGCAGATAGAGTTCCAGCCAAAAGCACAGAGACTGGTATCAGAATTTCTGTGTTTGAATCCCAGTTCTGCTACTTACTACCTACATGACCTTAGGCTACTTATTTACCCTTTCTATGCCTGTTTCCTATCTTTATGGGGAGAGTAAACCATCACAGAAAATGTGAGGATTAGATAAATTGATATATGTTAAGCCCATCCAAACCAAGCCCGTTGTCATCAAATCAATTCCAACTCATACTAACCCTATAGGGCAGAGTAGAACTGCTTCATAGAGTTTCCAGGAGTGGTTGGTGGATTTGAACGGCTAATCTTTTGATTTAGCAGCTGTAGTTCTTAACTACTGTGCTGCCAATTCTCTGGTAAGTCCATAGTCCATAGTCAACATAGTGTTATTTAGGTATTGTGTTGTAGTTAATTGCAAAAATGATGATATGTCCCATGGAACCCCTCTTAAAATAGAAATGCCTTTTCAAGAGGAGAGTTCCACTGTGTATGCATTACCTTTTTATACGGAGCAGTTAGTCACCTAGCAGATATGTTTCTCAAGGGAGCCTGGGAAAGGAACACTACATATGTTAAAACAAAAACCAAATCTGTTGCCATTGAGTTGATTCCAACTCACAGAGACCCTGCAGTGTCAGGGGTGGCAGGTTTGGGTTTCTAGGAGGAGTTTCAGTACAAGTGAAATACTGTTGGTAGGAGCTTTGTGAAGTGCCAGGCAGCCCTGATTGCCTGGAAGGCTTAAACAGAAAGCTGAAGAATCAGCTGTGCTGGCAGGATGAGGACCAGTTTTGTTTCTTTCACAATTTGACTTAGACCCATCCATAAAGGGGCCATGTCAAGATGTCAGCAGGCAAAGGAATATTCCAAGATAGTCATTAACTTTTGTAGCATTAATGTCTTTGCAGCATACGTGACTGCTTTGAACCAGTGTCATCTTTTCCATCACACAGACTAGCTGTTTAGTAGATAGGTGCTAATGCAATCCTGGAAATCTTGGTGGTTAAGTGCTATGGCTGCTAACCCAAGTGTTGGCAGTTTGAATCTACCAGGCCTCCCTGGAGTCTGCATAGGGGGAGTTCTGCTCAGTCCTGTAGGGTCACTATGAGTTGGAATCGATTCAGCGGCTATGAGTAATGAGTGAAGTAATAGTTATTGAAAAAAAGCTGTTGAAACTGACACGGAATGCTGTGCCTCTGATGAAAGCTCTGGTCTAGAAAATACTGGGGGCTAAATTGAGTATTCAAGTGTAGTGAGAGAATATTAGGAATCCAAGACCTGTCTTGGAATGTCTGCTGTGTGTGTCTGCACTAGGAGTTACAGTCTTGGCCTGGTATCTTGCCCAAAGACGTCGAGAATGGTGCTGAAACAGTAGAGCCAACTCAGAGGGCTCAAGACGTGGATTTCCTCATTTTGTAACTTCACTTTTGGTCTCCGGGAAGCATTCAGTTACAATATTTCCAGGTCTAATTTTTTTCAAAAATTACATTCATTTTCATACTCAGGAAATCATATATTTGTGAATCACTCAGTAGATATTTGAGTAGTTTTAATTTAAATATTTAACGAAGAAAGCTATCAATTTTAACAAGAAGGATTTCCTCTCCTCTCGTCAATAATTGAGACACACCAGCTGTTTTGAGTGACTCCATGTAGGTACTGGTGGAAGCAGAATCTCTTTCCAGGTTTTGAAAAGACTTGTATTTTCACAGTAATACTGTTGATTACTATTGTTAGCAAAGCTGAAGAAACTTTTCGTTTTTCTAATAAAATAAATAAAACCCTTCCTAATCGGTTAAGATTAGCAGTAAAATTGCAAGAAATAATTTCACAGAGTTCATGAATTTTATTCTGTGTATAATTTGAAATGTCTTTGTCCCCTTTCTGTCTGTCTTTTAAGTTTCTTAAATGAACAAACTTAAGACTCAGAAGTTTAAAACTAAATGTTATATATTGGTTATATTTTGGTGGATCACTTAATAAGCATATCTCACCTTGATTTGTAAACAGTTTAGTTACCTTATCCAGCGTGTGAGTATTTTTATTGTTCTTTACACATGCTGTACTAGTATTTTGGCAAATTAAACCTAATCTAATTTAACCAAACATGCCCTGTTTTGGGACACATTTTAATTTTATTTAAATACAGGGTTTGTTTGTGTCATATTCTTTGTTTTTGTTCTTGATCCTGTGATTACATGGATAGCTGTAATTATGCTTGTTTTAGTCAGCTAGGGCTGCTCTAAACCACAGAGTGGATGGCTTTAACAAAGAAAAGTTTATTCTTACACAGTCCAGTAGGCTATGAGTCCAAATTCAGGATGTCCGCTCCAGGGGAAGGCTTTCCGCCTTGTCATCTCTGGAGGAAAGCCCCATATTGCATCAGTCTTTGTCCAGGGAGCATCTTGGCGCAGGAACCTCAGGTCTGAAGGGTGCACTGTTCTCCTGGTGCAGCTTTCTTGGTGTTGTAAGGTTCTCAATTCTCAGCCTGCTTCACTTTCCTTTTATCTCTTGCGGGAAGAAAAGATTAAGGGTGGGGCAAGCCATACTCCAGGGAAACTCCCTTTACTGTGGAGCCGGGAGGTGATCTTATAAAGGGATTTACAGTCCCACCCTTATCTGTAAAATACAGCACAGAAAAACCACAAAATGGAGGACAGTCATAGAATACACAGAATCATGGTCACATGACTACACCTATTTTTGGGGGGACCCAATTCAATCCATGACAAAGCTTTATTTCATTACTGTCAAAATCTAGATAGGACCAGAAAATACTGAGTCAACAGTTAATGTCCTGAATTTAAAGTTTTTTTGTGTGTTTCTAGATTTGAAATTCATATAAAAGTCACTGAATGTGACATTCATATAAAAGGTAATAATGTAATGTCACAGGAACATTTCCTTAATTATTTTGCATTTTATTGATACTTGGAAAACAATTTAACATCTGTACTCATGTAACAAGGAATCTTGCATAACTTAGGATAATCAAAAAGTCACGTGAATGAGATACAGAGGAAAGAGTAGTAGCTGGGGGGAAGGTCACGTGTCAGGGTTTAAGTCAGCTTTCTAATATAGGATATGTTGCAGCTTTAAATTAGCATTTGGGTATCAGTTCTTCATCATCACTTGTACAAATAAGAAAGTGATGTTCTTTTAAGAGGACTTTATGTCTTTCTCTGACCTACTTGGTAAGGACTTGATTTATGAAAGATAATTAATTAAAGACCGTTATAGGGCACCTGATTAGAATTCATGTAGTTGGACATTCTGTACAATTCTAAAGAATATTTTTAGCTAGTAGAAAGGTACTAGTAGTTGCTGTGAATCATTGTCTTTCACAAAGATGTAACTCATATGGGTGTAGATTTTTTTTGTTTTAATTTTCATTTTTAAAATGAGAGTTATGCATGTACAATTTTTTAAAAAGACCAAGAAGTTTATAAGGTTTTGTTTAAAACCAGCAGACTTCTGCACTCACCCCTCATTTCACCTCCCCAAAGTAGCTGCTTTCTTTGACTTTACAAAACTAAAAAACTCATTGCCTTCGAGTCAGTCTGACACTCATATTGACCCCATAGCGGATCTCTGCACTAGTAGTTACAGAAGCTCCCTTTAGTCCACTATTATAAAATTAAATCCAGAGAACGTTTATTTGTGTGGGTCTTCTTGGGGTGAAAGGTGATAACACGAGACTAGAACTTTGTACACACAGCTGACTTGGACAGGTGAAGGCAGTAAGAAGGAGGTTAAAATAAGCAATAGAACACTGAAGGAGCTCTTTCCTAGCTGGGCTACGGAAGAATGTTGTTGTTAGGTGCCATCGAGTCAGTTCTGACTCACAGCAACTCTGTAAACAACAGAACGAAACACTGCGCAGTCCCATGCCATGGGCACAGTCGTTCTTATATTTCAACCATTGTTGCAGCCTATGTCAGTCTATCTCACTGAGGGTCTTTCTCTTTTTTGCTGGCCATCCCCTCTACCGTAATCATAAGGTTTTCACTGGCTCATTCTTTTCAGAAGTGGATAGCTGGTTCCTTCTTCTCAGTCTGTCTTAGTCTGGAAGCTTAGCTGAAACCTGTCAGCCATAGGTGACCATGCAGGAACCTGAATACCAGTGGCATAGCTTCCAGCATGACAGCAACACACAAGCCCCCACAGCACGACAAAGGGACAGACAAATGAGGGAGTGACAGATTAGATTTTGCTTCAGATTTTCTGGGTAAAATGTTCTCCTTTGGCCTTTAAGAAATTCATGACTCTTTTCAGAGTGTATAGCTATGTTGATGTTTGACTTTTGGAGAAAAAGGTAAGTTGAATTATTTATCAGTGACAGGCTTTATTAAATTGTATTTCCATTGTCGCCCAAGAGGTTTGTACAGATTAACAAATACTTGCAGGCATGGTTCTGGAAGATTTTCAGAAAGTTTTTCATTTAGGAGAAGAAAGTGAACAGGATATATCCAGCGTTAGGAAGCGATGGTGAAAAGCATGAATAATTACTGTAATATATATGGAAACCCTGGTGCCATAGTGATCAAGTGCTATGGTGGCTAGCCATAATGTCAGCAGTTCAAGTCCTCCAGTCGCTCCTTGGGAAACTTATAGGGCAGTTCTACTCTGTCCTGTCGGGTCACTGTGAGTTGGCATCGACTTGATAACAGTGGGTTGGTTTTTGGTTTTGGTGATATGTATATTTCCTTCAGTGAGAATATGTTTTTTGCAACTGCATATTAGAAGTCTGGATACAAGCGAGACACTGTGACTATCATTTGTATAATAGGAAAAGGGAAACTTCTGATGGAATGTGGCATAGTACCTGTCAATTTACAAGTGCTGACATATTATTAACCTCATATGAAATACCCTGTGTCTTAAAAAGGTTCAGTAGCATTTTATTATCCAAAACATGTTATTTGCCAGTTTAGTGTGGTATATTACAGCATGTGTCCTGAAGCCATATGAAATCCAAATCAAACCAAACTCATACTATTAAGTTGATTGTGGCTCATAGCAACCCTATAGGACAGAGTAGAACTGCCCTATAGGATTTCTGAGGATGTAAATCCTTATGGAAGTGGACTGCGACATCTTTTTCCTGCAAGCAGTTGGTAGGTGCAAATCACCAACTTTTAGGTTAGCAGCCAAGTGCTTTAACTGTTGTACAACCAGGGCTCCTCTTGAAGCTGTGCTACTAGAGTTCAAATGCAGGGTCTGCCACTTACGAGTTAATTAAACTAGCCATGCATCAGTTTTCTCATCTGTAAAATGGAGAAGACAGGATAGTATGATAAATATGAATTAACACATGTAAAGCTTTTTCAGTGGTGTCTTGCATGAAGTAAATGCTCAAGAAATGTTACCTTCTCATCCACCCAAGGTTTTCATGAACTGAAATCCATAAAAGTATATCTGGGAAAGCCTAAGTAGTAAAAGCAGCCCAAAGATTAGTTCCTAACCAGAATGCCATTGGCAGAACTGTAATGATAACTTCATTGACAGATGTATAATTGGCTCCCTCTTCTTGGTATAGTTGTGGTTGTGGTTCATTGCTTGTCTATTTTTCTCCATAAATTTAATTATTCTTAGCTACCTTTATTTTCTAAAGAATTCTAGGCTTCATAGTGCAGTGGATTTGTTTAAACAGTGAAACTAAGAAATTATTAATAGTTTTGCAACTCCCCATATCTGGTTTAGACGCAATCTCTAGCATTTGTACCTTTTCCCTAGGAATGAATAGACAGATTAGGAACGAACCTGAACTAGAAACCTGCCATTGGAAGATCTACTCAGTCCATCAGTGGCCACAGGAAGCATCTGATTTTTTGAAAGATCTTTTTCTTTATCAGTATTTTATGGCTGCAAGTGATAAATGATGAGAATTCTTTCTTACAGTTGTTATTTTTAGCTGTAGCTCGAAACTCCTCAGTTTCCTGCAAGATTAAGCGCTCTGTTTAAATGTTATTGTCATTACTAAGGTATCTTTTTAATGTTACTTTACAGATCAGCAATCAGAACTTTGAAGGTTACAAACTTTCTCATGGTGACAGTAAGCCATGGCGGCAGATGACAAAGTTGCTATCTTGACTGATGATGAAGAGGAACAGAAGAGAAAGTATGTGCTGGCTGATCCGTTTAATGGTGTTGCCAGGGAGCCAGAACCACCTTCCAATGAAACAGCTTCCTCCACAGAAGTATCTGCTATCCCTGAGGAGGAAATAGACTGGATTGAGAAACACTGTGTTAAAATAAACAACGATCTTTTAATTTCCAAGGTCTTTTATTTTTTCTTTTACTCAGCATATGGCTCTCTTTACCCGCTTTTGCCTGTGTATTATAAACAGCTGGGAATGTCCCCAAGCCAGAGTGGACTGCTAGTAGGTATTAGATACTTCATAGAATTCTGCAGTGCCCCCTTTTGGGGTGTAGTTGCAGATCGTTTTAGAAAAGGCAAAATCGTCCTCCTGTTTTCTCTTTTATGTTGGGTTCTGTTCAACCTGGGCATTGGATTTGTCAAACCTGCTACCTTGAGATGTGTACCAAAGATCCCCCCAACAGCTCACCCTACTAATGCAAGTCACCTGCTAACCATCCTGCCAATGAATTCCTCTGTTACCTCTTCTCCTGCCACACTTGGTTCCCCGTCTCCAAAAGCACGAGAGAAAAGGAGCCTGGTTACTTCCACTGGGCCACTGATGTTAGAAACTGATCCCAGCATCTCAGTATCGGTTACCTTTTCGACAGCTCCAAGCAAGAGAAGTGAACCCACTCTGCAGCCTCAGACAGGTGAAATGACTGACTATATTATGGACTTGACCTTAAGCCCGAGCACAGTCACACCTGCCCCTACTGGAAACATAACCAGGGTGACAACCACCACTACTGTCACTACCACCAAATCTTTACCTTCTGACCAAGTCACTCTTGTTTATGATCAACAAGAAGTTGAAGCTATATTCTTGGTGATCCTGGTGGTTGTCATAATAGGAGAATTTTTCAGTGCCTCTTCTGTCACGATTGTGGACACAGTAACCCTCCAGTATCTGGGAAAACACAGAGACCGCTATGGATTGCAGCGCATGTGGGGGTCCCTGGGCTGGGGCCTGGCGATGCTGTCAGTGGGCATCGGGATTGACTACACCCACACAGAAGTACTCATCGATGGAAAGGGGTGTAAGGCCCCCGAGTACCGGAACTACCAGATCGTCTTCATCGTCTTTGGAGTTCTCATGACCATGGCCTTGATTGTTGCTACCCAGTTCCGGTTCCGCTACAGCCACTTTAACAACAATGACACTACAGGGAAAGAGGTGGAAATCCCTCAAGTGGAGAGGAACAACTCCCCGGAGTCCTCTGAGGAGACTCCAACCACCACAAGCCACTCACAGGCCTTCAACTTTTGGGACTTAATTAAACTTCTTTGCAGTGTGCAGTATGGCTCTGTGCTGTTTGTGGCTTGGTTTATGGGTTTTGGATATGGCTTTGTGTTCACTTTCCTCTACTGGCATTTGGAAGACCTAAATGGAACTACAACCCTCTTTGGGGTCTGTTCAGTCCTGAGTCACGTATCTGAGCTGACAGCTTATTTTTTTAGTCACAAACTTATTGAACTGATTGGTCATATCAGGTAAGAAAATGCTTACTATTACTTCTCCTAAGCAAGTGATCTTTGTCTTGTGTGTTTGTGTGTGTGTGTGTGTGTATGTGTGTGTATGCGTGTGCGCACGCACGTGCAAAACCCCTCTGTAGGGGTGTATCTGCAAACCAAAAGATCAGCAGTTCAAATCCTCCAGGTGCTCCTTGGAAATTTAATAGAGCAGTTCTACTCTGTCCGATAGGGTCACTATGAGTTGGAATTGACTTGACAGCGGTGGGTGGGTGGGTAGTTCACTGCTTAAGAGCTTGATTGCTAATGAGATAATCAGTAGTTCAAATCTACTGGCTGCTCCTTGGAAATCTTTTGGGGCAATTCTACTCTGCCTTAAAGGGTCACTATGAGTCAGAATCAAGTCAACAGCAACGCTTTGGTTTTGGTTTATTGCTATTCCTTAGCAAGTGAACTTTATTTTTTTATGGCTGATAGGTGTTTAAGCTCATTTAAGGGTATTATAGTTTGTGCTGGGATCTGATGGGTGTGAGAATTGAGTTTTTTGTTGCACATCCTCCTTAAAATAGAAGCAAAAGGAAGACTGCAAGAAACCCAGTTGGATTGTCTATAACAAATAAAAAACAGCTACCACCTCTGTACCACCCCTTGGAAGAGGCATATAAACTACTTAGCTGTGTGCTAAGACGCTCTTACAGTAAATGTTTTCAGCTATAGGACCTCCAGCAGAGTGAACTATGTTATTGCATAGACCTTCAAGGTGTTTATGAAGGCAGGCTTACCTGGATAAAGTAGATTTTTTTTTAACCTTTATTCATTCTCAGCCAGTTGCTGTCTTAGGTAGGACTTGTAGCTATAAATGTGTCTGTTACATTTAAAAAGACTGTAGGGTCCACTATATGGGAGAAAGATGTGGCAGTCTGCTTCCACAAAGATTACAACCTTGGAAATCCTATGGAGCTGTTTTAATGTGTTTCGGAGGGTCACTATGAGTTGCAATTGACTTGATGGCAGTAGATTTTTTTTTTTTTTTTTTTTTTGGTGGCTTGTATAAGATCCATTGAGAAAAGTCCTGTGTAATTGTTTTCCTGATTGTTAGGTGAGTCGCTACATTCTCATCTGCCATGAAGACATGGAAAACTTAAAAATCTTTTTTCTATCTAAAATTTCCTAAGTGATCCTTCGGTAAATGCCTGCTGTTTCTTGCGTAGTGTTTCTTTCCACTAGGGTTTGCCTGAGGCTGGTTGAGCAGCATCTTGCTCTTCTCTTCCTGCTCTGCACTTGGCTCTGAGGCATTCTCACCTCCTAGAAATGTGTGCCGTGTCCGTGTCTGAAAGACAAAGTTGCAGTAACTGAAAGGAGGCAACTGTGTGTGTGTGATGATCTTTGAGTCTGCTCTTTTTGTGAGAAAGCAAGAAGGACAAATAGAGATGATGACACACTTCAGAAACAGTGATCTCTTTTCTTTATTTCATTTCTAATAAGTGAAGAAAATATTTCTTAATTTGATGTGTTATCCCAGTATTATCCTTTCCCTAGACAATTGTGAGTATTTCATCTTGTTTTTTTTTTTTTTTGGTTTTGCTTTGGGAGATTGTGTCTTGTTCCTTATTTTTCTCAAATCTTTGACTCCTTTGTTGTCTCTGAACAAAGTCAAGCACTGTGTGGATGCTGGACCCGTAAACTGCCTGAGTGACGTCCATGGGAACCATCTGGAAAAAGACATAAAATTAGGGATTTGGGTGTCCTTCATCCTTGTCTATACTGTGTCATTTCTCTGAGCTGTACAGATTGATGGTGATCAGATAGACTCTTCTCTTCAACTTGGGTATGTGAGCAGAATCTCACCTCTGCTAAAAGTATCTCTAAAATCAAAGTCCTTTCTTCCCCCAAAGGTGCCCTTGAATTCTTGCCAGTGAGAGCCACTCCTGGAAGTTTTTATATAATCAGTCAGTAGCGTTAGTTGATCTCTGCCTCTGTACTGAGTCTGTGACTAGATTCTGAGAAAAGTCCTATGTAATTGTTTTCCTGATTGTTAGGAAATAAATGAATCATTAGCTTCTTTTCACAAGCTAAGAAGTCTCTTTTCGTTTGCCTTTCATCTGAGGTGTTTTTATGGAGTCCTTGGCTGATGCAAGCAGTTAGTATGCTCCCCTGCTAACTGAATGACTGGAGGTTTGAGTCTACCCAGAGATGCCTCAGGAGAAAGACCTGGTGATCTACATCTGGAAAACCAGCCATCGAAAACTCTGTTGAGCTTAGTTCTACTGCGACACACATGAGGTCCCC
Organism: Heterohyrax brucei; assembly: GCA_028571685.1. Classification (NCBI taxonomy): domain Eukaryota; kingdom Metazoa; phylum Chordata; class Mammalia; order Hyracoidea; family Procaviidae; genus Heterohyrax; species Heterohyrax brucei. The sequence continues at coordinate 98,399,378 of CM053146.1, forward strand.
CTGAGTCAAGATTGACTTGACAACAACTAAAAAGAAAAATAAAAAATAATATATATTTTCTTCTTAAAATTCTAGCGGATTCATGAAAACTTTTGGCAGTTACATGGGCTGACACTTGTGCATGATTTTCTTTGTTATTATTACTTGTTACTTGCAAACCAATAGTTCACTTAATAGGAGCAGTAACCACAAGCTTCCAGTTTTATATCTAGTTGATGTATCAGATGATGTTAACTCTTGTGGCCACATGATTGCTACCAACATGTGGTCGATTACCTCTTTTGCATTTTATTATTAACCTGTATTAATTACTTGAGATACTTTAGAAATATTTTGATAGCTGAGGTAAGATTATAGCCACCTACATACCCAGGTAGAATGCAGTATGTTTCTTTTAGAATTTTGGACATCTAATCTAATTTAGGAAACACTGGAAGAGCTATGGATGTTAATCAAAAGGTCAGCAGTTCAAATCTACCAGACGTTCCTTGGAAACCCAATGGGGGCAATTCTACTCTGTCCTTTAGGGTTGCTGTGATTTGGAATCAATGGGAACAGGTTTTAATTAGATGGTAAGGGCTTTAGATGGTAAGGAGTCCTGGTTTCACAGTGGTTATGGGCTGCTGGCTGAAAGGTCAGTGGTTCAAACCACCAGCCCCTGTAAGAGAGACAGGGGTGGCAGTCTGTCTCCATACAGATTAACATCCTGGAAATGCTGTGGGGCATCTCATTGGTCTCAGAGAATCTCTGTGAATCAGAACCAACTCGTCAGCAATACGTCTGTTTCTTTTGTTTTAATCAGGTGTTGGCTGTTGAGACTTTTGGAGTTTACAAAGAGAAGTATAACAGTTGAAGTTTTTACTGAAAGAATATCATACATTAAAAAATTGATGAAGAGAAATTATCTTTCTGTGAATTCTTAGTCTTTATATATTCCTTGAAGCAATTCAGTATTATGTGGCTACCCTACTGGGAATTTGTTTTTAGGAGTCAGCAGTACCATAAAATTTGTAGATGTCCCCATGTGGTCAGAAGTGGATTTCTTTATATAGATTCACAATGAATAAACAATTCACACTGAAAAGCAATTTTTTAAATTAGCATGACATTTTTGAGCTACTTAAGTTCTTATTTGTTTGTTTGTTTTGCTTTGCTTTGCTTTTTCTTTAAATCTGTGGAGTGGGATGAAGCCACTTAGCATTTTAACACTTTGGGCATAGTTTTTCAGGGGATAACAGAGAGAGAGAGAAAGTGACTTCTGTTCTTGAGCTTGGATTTTTGTCCTTCTCTATAAAGTAGTTTTCTCAGGCAAGAAGGATAATGCTTAATATTTTCACTAAAAATATAAATCTAATTTGAAATCACAAAACTCTGGAATATATGGCAATTTCTAGCCTAATTTATAAAGAAAGAATGTAACTAAATTTATTTAACTACAGATAGAGATGTGTCTTAGACTAGTCACTAGTGAATGTTTCAATGGCCATGAATAGGGCTGTTTTCAAAATGAATTGCAAAACATCATTTGTAAATTTGTAAATCATCACTCTCCATGTTAAGCCATCACCTGTGCTGTTTAATTTAAATTTGTTTACGTTTTATGGGACATACAAAAACTTACTCAAGCAGTCTGTGACATTGGCCTGAAATTCTCGTATTCAAGACCAGTTTTACCAGGCAAATGTTATCTAGAAGGAGTAATAACGTTAAATCATTAACCGTTACCTGAAACCAACCCCACTGCCATCGAGTTGATCCCTACTCATATCAACCCTATGGGACAGAATAGAACTGCCCCATAAGGTTTCCAGGGCTGTAAATCTTTATAGAAGTAGACTGCTGCATCTTTCTCCCACAAGCAGCTGGTGAGTTCCAAATGCCAGTCTTACTTCTGGTTGGCATCTGAGCAGTTTAATCACTGTACTACCAGGGCTCTTTCTTCTTAATCATTAGTTACTGCTTAGTAGTAATAGCTTATTTGTTCAAATGAGCCAGCCTGTTAATTTGGGAAAGAAGTGAATAGACAATGTAGATATCAAGAGGAAGAAGGTGTAGGCACCACAACAGACACAGGCAGATAGGAGATTGCTGAACTACAACTCAGCTGAGGGCAGACAGGAGGCAGTGCCTGATAAACATGCTGTCATTGGAGCAGTAGACAATAACCATTGCAGAAGGAGGAAGCCTTGCAGCTGGGATAATCAGGGACGGCTTCCTGGAGGAAGCCTAATTTGACCTGACTACTAGAAAGAGTGAGAGAAGGTAATACTGGTGCTTTTTTGCTTCTAATTCTTCTCCCTTGTTTCTATACATCTTCTTATTCTGCCTTTGATGGTCCTGCACTCACTGACTCTCAGATCCTCTTCTCACCCAGTGTAGCAGGGTGCTGATTTCTGCAGGCTGTGTTTCCCAGAATCTGGTCTCCTGGCTTCTGCTTGGGCTCAGCTGATGCAATGGTTCTCAGCCATTAAACTCACCAACAAAGCCTTTAAAAAAAAAAAAAAATATATATATATATATATATATATATGGAGCCCTTCATGAATTTGCATGTCATCTGTTTTCAGGGCCATGCTAATCTTCTATGTGTCATTCCAGTTTTAGTGTATGTGCTTGCAAAGCAGACACTTCTAGAGAGCTTTGTCAAATGTCCAGTACTGCACCTCAGAACAATTACACCACACTTTCAGAGGTGCACCCAAGCATTTGTATTTTTAAAGCTCCTCAGTTGATTCTTACATGCAGTCAAGGTTAATCACCACTGAGCTAGTGAGAGACGCAGGCACAGGAAGATGAGAAGGAAGGAGGAAGGGCTAAAACGAAAACAAACAAAAAAACAAAACACCCCAGGGCATTTTTTTCTTTCTAGTTAAATGCAGCATATTTGTGTGAACTTTGCAGATTCTTCCTTCTAGTCCTTTCAGGTGGTTCTTTCCCTGGCCTCTCCATAGTTTCCATGCGTGGGAAACTATACTTGAGGAGAGCCTTCTGCAGACCTCTCCTCTCCGGTAGTTGACCCTGCTGCCCGGGTGCCCAGCCCGATAGTCTCAGTGCAGGGAGAACTCTCTGCCCTGCCAGGGAGTAACATCTCTAACAGCTGCTGCATCTTTTCTGTGGCTCCATCCACTGTGGGTGAGTGGTGAGTCTGGGTAACGGTGCTTCCCCCCTTATCCTTCTAACCTAGACACACAGAGGCTGCTTGCAGTTTTCAGTGTACTCTGGCTTCTTGGATCTTCCAGCACCTATCTAAGCAAGTCCCTCAATTCAAATAGACGGGTGCCTGTTTCCCAGCTTAGATCCTGACTCATGGGCCATCTCCACAGCTGGGGAGGCCTCTGATGGTAATCACACAGTGAAGGGACAGAATGGAAACAGACGAATTTAAATCTTTAAACAAACAAAAAAGAAGTTGGTAGGCCTTAAGCAACTTTTTTCCTTCTGATTTCTTAAGGGATAATTCTTTATTTTTTCAAAGTTTTATTTAGATAGGTTTTTTTTTTATTATGATTAAGTGAAAGTATACAATCCAAGTCAATTTTGCATGCCTGCCTCTCTGCAACTGTCTGCTCTCCCTACCCTGTGACAGCACACTCCTCCGTTTCATTCCTCTAGTAGCCCAACAAGCGCCTGTCCCCTCCTCCCCACCCTCTCCTCTCCCCTCCAGAAAGAAACCCATAGGACAGCCTTCTATAAATGCTTAAAACCATAGAGTATACACACCGCATGCTCACTGTATGTCCTCAAATCTAGTCTATTTCATTTTATTTAAAAAAACTTTTAATTTTTATAACAATTTTGAAATAATAAATTACATTTATTTTAGAGAAGCAAGAATTAACTACTATTTAAAGATCAAAACCATGAATATTTGTTTAGTTGAATTGAATAAGCAGTTATTTAAACCAACCCAAACCCACTGCTGTTGCGTTGGATCCAACTCATAGAAACCCTAGAGATTAGAGTAGAACTGCCCATAGAGTTTCCAAGGGAACCTGGCAGATTTGAACTGTTAGCAGACACAGCACTTAACCCACTATGCCACCAGGGTTCCTGGCAGTTATTTAGGACTGGAGAATTCAGGATTAATGAGACACAGGACATGAGCCCAAACCCAGTGCCATCGAGTTGGGTCTGACTCATAGCAACCCTGGAGGTCAGAGTAGAACTGCCCCATAGAGTTTCCAAGTTAAAAAAAACAAGAAAACATTGTTGTCAAGTCTGTTCTGACTCATAGCAGCCTTGTAGGACACAGTAAAACTGCTCCACAGAGTTTCTAAGGAGTGCCTGGTGAAATAGACCTGCCCACATTTTGGTTAGTAGCCAAACTCTTAACCATGTTGTCGGAAGGGTTCAGAGCATTAAAAAAGACTAAGAGGGGCTTGGGAGCCATATGAATGCTGGGGCCAGGAACTTAAAGTTTGTTTGGAGGCAGTTGGGAACCATGGCAAGTTTCCAAGTAGGGGAAGACTCCTAGATTTTCACATGGAATGATCACTGTCATGGCAATGCAGAGAATAACTTGGAAACAGGGAGCCTACTGAGGAGATTCTTATGCTAGTCCAGGTGAGAGATGATGTAGGCCTCAGTCACAGCAGTAGTGACAGAAATTGATGGACTGGTGGCTTTGGAGATTAAAAATGACAGAATGGTTTCAGTGTGGGAACTGAGGTAGCAACTCCCATGTTTCTAGTTTGGGTGAAGGATGGTTCCACTTAATCCAGTAGGCAGTGCAAGAACCAGATGCAGAACTGGGAGGAAGTAGGGTGTGTTTAGTTTGGGGTTAGAGCATCTAGATGGGGGTGTCTAGCAGGCAGTTGAGTATGACAAGTCTGAAACTTAAGGAGAGAAGTTAGGATTGCAGATACAGATTTTGAAAAAAAAAATCCATGAATATGGATGAGAGCAACAAGGAAATCTTGTGGTCTAAGAAGGAAAAAGGATAGAGGAAAATCCGTTACTCTTGTCTCTGAGATAGTATTCTAGGTGTCTGATTTAATTGAAATGTTGGTCTAAGCTTTTTTTTTTTTTAAAGTGTGAATCTTAATGCTTGAAAATTCTTCATGTTGTGTGGATTTTTGTTGTAGTATTTACTATAAACTATTTCCACATCTTGTTTTGGGAACACATGACTTCCTGAGTAAACTCCAGCCCCAACCTCAATGCCATTGCCTGAGCCAGGCACCAGTCAAGCAAGAGAGAGATAAAATCAAAGTTGCAAGATTTTAGAGAAGAGAGATGAAAAGAGAAAACAGTAGAGAAAGGAAATAGCTACATATATTCCCTCTAGGGGAAGGTTTCTTCTGTCCTTAACAAAGAAAGGCAGTCACATCATGGTTACAGGCAAGGGCTTAGGACTCAGATCTCTGTGTTCAGAGCCTGGCCCTGCCACCTGGGGCCGTGTGGGGCTGGTCTATAAACAGGGATATGATTAGTGCCTAACAGTTGGATTTCGTTTTTTTATTTTTAGTAAAGATTATAAATGAGATAAAACATGGTAATTGTTTAGAATAGTATCAAGCATATATTAGGAATTTAGTTAACAATTTTTTTTTTAGTATGTTGTCAGTCTTGTGATACATATGCTGCTTATAACTGTAAGACACATTTAATCTGGCAAAAAATAAGGGTGATGCTGTAGATTATGAAAAGTGTACTGCTCATCAAGACTGTAAAAGTATGATGTTTGTGATATTCAAAATAACTGACATTTCTCCTCAAAAATATCTTGGTTAAATTGATTTTTTTTGGCCATTTTCTGATGACTATAGACTGTCAAATGACATGGAATTATATGAAATTGGAAGCACTGTACCTCATGTAGCTGTCATATCATAGAATGCTTTGTTCTTATAAATTATAAGGTTCTTTTTCTAAAGATTGGTCTGCTCAAAATGAATCAGGGAGAGAAAACAAATTACTTTTATCTTCAGATTTTGTAGGGTGGGTGTAAAGAACTGGTTATTTTATGTAGCCTGGCTCATTAATTTAATAAAATACTGTAACTGTTCTTAACCCAAGAAAACCAAACCCACTACCGCTGAGTTGATACCAACTTGAGGTGACCCTATAGGACTGAGTAGAACTGCTCTATAGAGTTTCCAAGGAGCACCTGGTGGATTTGAACTGCCGACCTCTTGGTTAACAGCCATAGCACTTAACCACTACACCACCAGCATTTCCATGATTGTTCTTAGCCCTGGTAAGATGACGGCAGTTCACCCTGTGCTTTCTCTGCTGGAGCAGAGTCCACCTCACTGACTGGCTTCAGGCCCAAGTCCTGGTTATTCTTGGTCCTGGCACTCATTTTTCACAGAGGTGGAAACAATATACAGGCCAACTCACAGCCAGGCATACTTTTTTGTTGTTGTTATTTTTATTTTTTTTTATGTTTGTTTTTGTACAAGAGATTCTGTACTACACTGAAGAGGTAAATCTGTGTCTCAGGCTACGGAGTCATAGACAGTCGTTTGGGCTCTAGAATAGAACAAAGCAACACCGCTAACAAAGACATGTGGAAAGGAAAAGACAGAGAAAAAATGTGTCAATTCATCCTAGAGTTGGTTATGTCCAACTCTTAACTGTTCATTTTGAAAAGGAGAAACCATAGGCATAATTTTTTAGTTGAACAATGAATAGACTTCTCTGTCTGTATGGCTGAAGCGTATAGTCCTGTCACAGCATCACTTCTGCAGTAACATCTAATGTCAGTTTTTAAAACATGAAATAAATGAGAGCCATGTTGCAGTGGACGGGGAGTTTACTCACAAGATCTTTAGAAGATAGATTTAAAATGATCCCATTCTTTGTCTTTTCACTATAAGCCACCATTATGCATCTTTACCACACACACACACACACACACACGCATTTTATTATGATTTAAGTAAAAGTTTGCAATCCAAGTCAATTTGCCATATAACCCTCCCCCACATACCTCTCTGCGGCTGTAGCTGCTCTCCCAACCCTGTGACAGCACACTCCTCTTTTCTACCCTGTACTTCTCACATTCATTCAGCCAACTCCTGTCCACTCTGCTCCACCCTCCCATCTTGCCTCTAGAGAAGAGATGCTCTGATAGACTCTTGTATATATTTAAGCCAAGAAGCACACACTTCACCAGCATCATTCTGTGTCTTATAATCCAGTGCAGTTTTTGTCTGGAGAAATGGCTTCAGAACTCGTTTCAGCTCTGGGCTAGCAGCAAGTCCAGGGGCTGTGTTCTCAGGGGCCCTTCCAGGATGTTGGACTGTCACGTCTGATCTTTTAACAGAGCTCCTCACTTTTCTTCTGCTACATCAAGGACTTTACACTGGGTTCCATGTCAAAGCAGTTATTACTGGTGGCCGGGCAGTATCTAGTTCTTATGGTTTCATGCTGCTATAGTCTCCCAATCATATGGCCCCGTTCTGTCTGCTGGACTCATGTTTTCCTCATGTCTTTAATGTCCTTTATTCTCCTCTGCCCCAGGCGGATTGGGACCAGTTGATGCTTCTTAGGTGGCAGCAGCTTGCTAGCTTTTAAGACTCCAGATGGTAGTCACCAAAATGGGGTGCAGAACATTTTCTTAAAGAAAAAAACTTAGTCACATCAGTTGACCATTAACACTTCTACAGCTCACCCTTGTTATTTTTTTGAAAGTTGTTTGTTTTTCTCTGGGCCACTGGTAGTGCAGTGGCTAAAATGCTCTGCTGCTAATAGAAAAGTCAGCAGCTTGAACCTACCAGCTGCTTCACAGAGAAAGTTGTGGCAGTCTGCCTGCATAAAGAGTGTATACAGCCTTAGAAATGCAATAGTGTAATTCTACTCTATCCTACAGGGTTGCTGTAAGTCAGAATTGACTTGACAGCTGTGAATTAGGTTTAAACTCTTATTTTACGAGCAACAAGGAAAATTAGAGATTATATTTTTTCATTTATTATATGGAAAGGACAATGAAAGCACAAAAGAAAGCAACTAAAAAGCTATAGTGTAACTCCTATAATTGGATAATCAGCCTGACATTTTTACCAGGGTTAAAAATTATATCACTGTGTGTTACTTTATTGTTACAATTAGAAAAGTGGGTGTTTGGATTTTAAAATCAGTCTTGGTTTCTTTTAAAAAGTAGTTGTTTTATAACGATAATGTTTTTTGGCCCATCTTAAATGCCTACACTTTTATACAGAATCATGTGGTAAAGAGAAACAACATTACTGTGTTCTTTCTCTCCACACTGTATGTTGGCAAATTAACTCAAGCATGCTAATTGGGAATCGATTTATAAATAAAATAGTCCAGGCCCCTTGTTGGACAGCTGAGAAGCTCTATTTCTCCTGAGGACCTGAGGCCTGAAATCTTCTGTCCTTCTGGTCTGGCCCCAGTACCAAGTGGAACCTTTTCAGTTGAACTGACCTGGCTTCATTCTGCCTTGGCTCCTTACTTTTCTCAACTTGGCAAGCTACATAAGTTCTCTGAATTTCAGTTTTGTCACCTGTAAATCTGGTTGGCCATACTTACAGGGGTGTCTGAGAGAATCACCAGAGACTTGATGTAACATAGCATGGAATCAGGCAGATAGTAAGGACGCAGTGAGCTGCGGCACGAACTGCGTTTGTTATTATTACTGTTGGTGGGAGGTGGTGGGATGCATGTTCTATGCTACTTGAGAGTTACATAATTTTTTAAAATTGTACTTTAGATGAAAGTTTACAGAACAAGCTAGTTTCTCAAAAAGTTAGTGCACATATTTTTTTATGACCTTGGTTAACAGCCCTACAACATGTGAACATTCTCCCTTGTCAACCTTGTGTTCCCTATTCCCAGCTTTCCTGTCCCCTCCTGCATTTCAGTCCTTGCCCCTGAACTGGTATCCCCTTTAGTCTCATTTTGTTTTATGGTTCTGTCCAGTCTTTGGATGAAGGGTGAACCTCCAGAGTAACTTCATTACTGAGCTGGAAGAGTGTCCGGGGGGCCAGAATTCTTAGGGTTTCTCTAGTCTCAGATGGGCCAGCATGTCTGGTCTTTCTCTTTGAGTTAGAATTTTGTTCTACATTTTACTCCAGCTCTGTCCAGGATCTTCTGTTGTGTGTCTGTACACACACACACACACACACACACACACACACACACACACGCACATATATATGTATATATTTCTGATTCCTTTTTGATCAGTTAAATTCCTTGAATTTGTTTAAGTTTTAAAAAGTCCCCCATGAGCAGTAGCATTCTCCAAAAGCATGACTACTTTTGCCACCATCAAAGAATCTTTAGGTTTCTCCCCTGTCCTGTGATAAGGTTTAGTTTCCTGAGACTCAGCTCAGATTTAGCCTTGATAAACTTTATCTGTGTTTTAATCATCATAAAATTAGTACAAATTCTAAGGAATTATGGAGTACCTATTTTATAAATAAGGAAAGCCAAAGTTGAGATTCAGTGTACCTGAGGTCCCCAAATTTCAGGAATTGCTGAAACATTGTCTACATAGAAGAACAGGAACTTTATTAAATTGTAAGACTAACTACTGTAACTCCTGAGCTTCCTGAGTAACAAAGCCAATGACAAGTGGTTCTGACTGGGAGAGCCACGTATCCGTGGAAAAGTCTGCCTGCTGACTCATGGCGGTCTGAATTTGAAAGACAAATTGTTTGACAGTGTCATAGTTTCTAAAATTGTGGGTAAGATGGGCTATTCTACGTAAAAAGAAGGCAATGAAACATGTACTATGAGTTAGAACTTTCCAGTTGGTCACAGAAAATCTACAGTAGCCACATATTTATTGATGTTAGTTCTGGGCATACCTAACCCTGGACTCATGAGCTGTTTTCCCCCTATGTACTGAGGAGTCACATCCTATTCTTGGTGTCATAGGAGAACTGTGCTCCCAAGGATTTCCAGTGGCTGGTTTTTTGGAAGTAACTCAGCCGGCCTTGTTTCCCAGGTACCTCTGGGTGGACGGGCACCTGCTATGTTTTGGTTGGCAGCCCAGTGCCATTAACTGTTTGTACTATGCGGGGATCCCTACTGGTGAGGATACAGGAGATAAATTCTTGGGTCTGGTCTCTCTGGCATTTGTACTCCAGCTTTAAAGATGAGCTTAAATGTTAACGATCTAGAGGATTATGGAATACTTGACTGATTCTAGTTTAAAGAGTCAGATCTCAGGGATTTGGAGAATCAGGGAATCCCCCAGTGTACTGCTCTGGAAACATGGCGGGCCTGAGTAAGCCAAAGGGAGAGATCATATCACAGACATGTATGAAGAGACCCTATGTATACAGTTCTAAATATTTCAGGAGTCCAAATAAATGCTTGCTCTTGGATACGTGCACACAGTATAAAATAGATTTTAAAGGATATCTTGACACACAAGGTATAAAACATTAGCAACTGTAGGGGTCTGCTGATAGAGTTATTAATTTAACCAGTGACTAGCAGATAATGGAGTAGAGTTTGACTCATCAGAAGATACGAAGTTAATAATTTGAACGTGTTTGTTTTGTTGAGGATTGATCAGCGCAGACTTGTCACTTCTGTTTTTTGGGTTTTCATTGTATACAAACTGGAGTGCACTGGACTGGTTAAAATCTGAGCCACTCTGAATGATTCTGCCCGTTAAATCCTCAATTAGTATATGGAAGATGCATAGGCTGTGTCCTATATGTGTCTTCCATAGCATAGCGTTTATGAAAAATAACCTGTCTCATGACCTAAAGAAGTTCTATAAAAAAAAAAAAGGTTTGTACATGCCCTAGTGCCACTCTTTAGGGTTTGGTGACTGTAAACTACTGTCTCTGACACAGCTGGCATTGGGAAATATTGTTAACTATAGATACTATTATTTATACATGAGTAGATTTCTATGTTCCCGTTTCTTTCCCTTTGTTACCTGCAAAGATGCTGAGACCCATTTTTATAAGAAAAGCCTCTCAAAGCTATTTTGAATATGGGTTCATATTATTCAACTGTAGGCTGTAGAGTCTCAAAAACAGAAGAATTTATGATCAGGAGTTGAAAGGGAGTAATTTGGTTTTGATAGTCCTTTGAAAAGAAGAACATCCTTGCAAAGAAATATCATATTATGTCATAGTCACCAGGCTGACTTATTGATAACAGCATTACTGAAAACTGAACTATTCATAGTTTAGAAAAAAATGCTATTATGGCAAGCTAATGTAAGTGAACCCAGTGCTCTTAGTTGTTGGTCTCACTTGTGGTGTGTTTTCTCTTCCACCTCCAATGTCTGGGTTGACTGAAGCACTGAGGCAAAGACTGACTCAGAGATGGTGGTCCAGGTATCCATGGGGCAGGTGTAGAGATGGTGGTCCAGGTGTATGCTGGGCAGGTATAGAGATGGCTCCTAACATTCATTACCTAGACAACCACTCTAGAAGCAACTCAGTTCAAGTTGGATGTTGATTATGGACTAAAAAATGCATTTTAAGGTATATGCCACAAGGATGCTTAGTGAAGCTTTAACAGTGAAAAAGAGAAACAATCTAAATATCCCTCAGTTGAAAAATGGGTATATTCAATAAGGTAGAGTCATATGATGGAATATTATATAATGATTAAAAGGGATAGACTACATCAGCATGGAAAGCTCTCAAAAATGATGTTGAATGAAAAAATTCTCTGAATGATGGTTTGGCATATTTTGGTGAATTTTAAAAACAGATTTTAAAATTTATTGTGCATCTGTGGAATAGCTGTATCTATATGTGTGGGAAAATGTCTGAATTTCATTTTCCTGTAGAAAAACGAGACACATGCACACACATATAATTATTATTCCAGCTGTGTATGTCTTAAGAAATATTGTGTCCAAGTAGATTGGGTAAGCACTGAGAATTAATGCCCCTGATACGTATGTTGCATAGTTTTCCCTAAACAGCAAAACTGTAAATGATTAACATTCTATTTTATATATAATTGCCATAGCCTCAGGTCTTGTTTTTTTGTCCCCCTTAAAATGAAGGTATAAAAATCATAGTATCTTATTAACAATTAATATCACCCTATGCTTAGTAACCCCAATTTGGGTGATAATTATAATTTTTTATATCAATAAAGACAAATTGAGGTATCAAAAAAGCCAACTGTCTTTCCAGAGAGCATACAGTAAGTTAGTGGTGGTGAGTCTGGGTACAGGTGTTTGTACCAGCGATTTACTGATCTTGAGCCAGACAGTATCAATTTATCATCTTTTTTATGACACAAGTTAAAAATAGAAGTAATTTGGCTAATTATATTTCCATGTTTCCTTGGAAATATTTGGTAGACTGCAGTTATATAATTTTATAGATACTTTACAAGGGTAAATAAGAAAAGAAATTCTCTTGGAAACTTGCTTCATAGCACACTTTCTCAAAGCCTTTTCACTGTGAGGGAAGAATAGCATTCCATTCTTATTTCTGAAATATTAAGGATCTTTTCTTTGCTGAAAATAACATCTTGAATAATAATGTAGAAATAAACAATAACTTGCTAGCTTTTTCCTTAAAAATTTTATGACTCTATTAAAGCCCTGACATTAGTAAGAAGAAGAATAAACTTAGTTATGTTTGTCTTGAGACTGTATCTTGGGGCCATGCTGCTCTGTGTTGTGGTTGTCTATTAAGTATGGTGAGGAATCTTCAGTGACGGAAAGTCAATGAATGGTCCTTGGTTACAACTGTCAGATGCTGGCTACGCATTTCATATCATTTCACTTAGGATAATGAGAAAGGAAGCAAACTGGCTTGGCCTTGACTCTAGTTATCTCCTTAAGCCCTGGCAAGAACATTAAGTAGTTTTATAGAAATGTTGTTACCTTTTTATTCCGCTTTTTGTCAGTTTACCTGTAAAGAGAGGGTGTGTGTATGTATATGTTCATTTGACTTGTGTTCAACTTCCATACTTACTACATGTCTGAGCTTGGATAAGTCAGTGATTTAGCTTTGTTAAACCTCAGGTTCTCTATTTTTAAAATGATTATTATAATTATACCTAATTGCATATGAAGGTTATTAAGGTTAGATGAGAGAATGCGTAGCACATAGTAAAATAGTAGATGATGTATTTGTCGTAGTCCTCTAGGCTGCTATAAGAGAACTACCACAAGTGGATAGCTTTAACAAAGAGAAATTTATTTTCTGGGAAAACTGCAATTAAAAAAATGGGAAGAAATCACAAAATCCTGGGAATCATGGCCTAACCAAAGTGATACACATATTTTGGGGGGATAAACTTCAAACCCATGACTGCATTATTGTTGCTGTGACTAAGTCACTCCTTCAACAAGTATTTATTAAGCACATATTTGGTGACAAGCACTCATCTATGCTCTGGGGATATGTAAAGTGTGTAATAAGATATGTGTGGAGTTAATCTAATATTTTAGTGGAGTAGATAATAAACAGAAACACATTATTTTGTTTCTATAATGATGAGTGATATACAGCAAAAATAAAGCAGAAGAAGCAGTCTCGTGGTGGCTGTGGAGATGTGGTTCTTTGATGAAGATTGAGGCCACGATAAATGGAGATCTCCAAGAGATGCTAGGCCCACAGATGTTGAAAAGAAACAAAGACTTACCCTTACAGCTGAAGCTGGTGCATTACAGCTGTTAGTCTGAGTGGGTTGGGAGACTCTTGCAAGAGGAAGGGACTTCTGAGCAGAGCGCTGAGGAAGAAGCTGCCCTGTGAAGATCTGAGAAACAAAAGAAACTGTGTGAAGGCCGTGATAGAGAATGCAGGATGGCAGGAAGTCAACACATGGGCAAGGACCAGATCTTGCAGGGCTTTGAGGATTATGTCAACAGTTGGGATGTTATCACAAGAGAAGTGGGAAGCCACAGGTGGGATGGAGCAGAGAGTGAGATGAAATAGTTTCTGCGTAGAGAATTTATTATCCTTATATACCTTGCTCCACTTTGGAAACGTCTTATTTTATTCAGGATTTCAGAGGAGTTCTTCTTTTCTTGAGTTATAAAGTAGTGATTTATTCATCACCTTCATTGATTTAGTGTCCTCCATGGATCCAGATATTCTTTATATATAGATATATATTTAGAAATTTTACAGTTTCAGGAAGTCACAGAATCTAGTGGATAAACAAAATATAAGTAATAATAATAACTGTCGTGGATTGAATTGTGCTCCCCCTCAAATATGTGTCTACTTGGTTAGGTCATGATTCTTAGCATTGTGCAGTGGTCCTCCATTTGTGATCTGATTATTATTCTCTGTTTTATGATGTGTTGTATATCCTAGCCTCTGTGCCTGTGGTCATGCTCCCATTTGGGAGTGAGCTGTCTGTTATGTTAATAAGGCAGGATTAAGTCATGTTCATGAAGATTAAGTTTTGTTTATTATACCAATGAGGTAGAATTAAAGTGGGATGTAGTTTTAGACCCTACCCTTGGCCACCCTCCGAGAGATAAAAGCAGAGTCAAGAGTAGCGAGAGAAGGTCCCAACTAGAGAGAGGGTGTCCTTTGGACCTGGGGTCTGTGCATTGAGAACCTCCTTGATGCAGGGCAACAATGATACAATGCCACATGACCTGATGTGAGTTAGAGTGGCAGATATTTTATTCCTTTATAAAACCCAGTCTTACCTTTCAGCTCTTGTTTCTGCTCTGAGTGGCCAGTGTCTGTCCCAGACACCTTCCTGTGTTTTCTTGATAACATCTCAATTCCTCTAAAGTGTCTCATTCTTCTAAATTACTCCCCTTGTTCTCAGTTAAACTCTTACTTCTTCTGGGTAGCTAACCTCAGCATTGTTAGGATGATAGTAATATGATTCAACACTAAATATAAGTGGTAAAATTAATGTTCCTAATGGTGATAATGACCATAAGGAGTTAATTCACATTATGGTACATTGTGTGTGTTCATCAATATTTCTTTAAATGACCAAGTTCCATTCTAACAATATAATGTTGAATAAGACAGACAGACTCATAGCTGGTACAGCCAACTCTGTTTCATGATTTCTGGTTGCTTTTAACCACCTTCTTCTTCCTTTCTGTTCTTCTTTCTTCCCTTCACCTATAATTCCATTTGCAGGAAATCTTCTTCCTCAGATAAAGAGCATGGTATTGTAAGTGTTAACACTTCAGGGGGCAGTGCCATGTAGGAGGACTGAGAGAAACAAACAAGTTTAGTGCATCTAAGTTGTAGATGGAATTTATATTTTAAAGTCAGACCAAGAGAACTTGATGAATATATCTTTACCATTCTCTTTGTACTATTCACTCACACTGCAAGGCTTCATCCTAGTTGTTGCTAAGTGCTGTCAGGTTGGTTCCAACTCAGAGCAACCTTGTGTACAACAGAATGAGATGCTGCCTGGTCCTTTGCATCCTCACAATCTTTGTTATGTTTGAGTCCCTTGTTGCAGTTGCTGTGTTAGTCCGTCTCATTAAGGGTCTTCCTCTTTTTCCCTTACTCTCTACTTAACCAATCGTGATGTCCTTCTCCAGGGACTGGTTCCTTCTGATGACATGTCCAAAGTACCTGAAACAAACTCTCACCATCCTTGCTTCTAAGGACCATTCTGATTGTATTTCTTTCAAGGCAGATTTGTTTGTTCTTCTGGCTGTCAGTGGTATGTTCTCTATTCTTTGCCAATATCATAATTTTAAGGCATCAATTTTTCTTCTGTCTTCCTTGTTCATTGTCCAGCTTTCACATGTGTATGAGGTAATCAAAAATACTATGGCTTGGGTCAGGCACATCCTAGTCCTCAATATGACATCCTTGTTTGTTTTTTTTTAACACTTTAAGTAGGACTTTTTAAGCAAATTTGCTCAGTGCAATACATAATTGGTTATTTAGACTTCTGTGGGCATTGACTGTGGATTCAAGTAAAATGAAATTCTTGACAACTTCAAAGTTTCCCCTGTTTATCATGATGTTGCTTATTATGAAGTTGTGAAGACTTTTTGTTTTCTTTATGTTGAGATGCAATCCATACTGAAGGCTATGGTCTTTGATCTTTGCCAGTCAACACTTATAGTTCTTTTTACTTTTGATTAACAGAGCAGCGTCATCTCCATATTGCAGGTTGTAGAAGAGTCTTCCTCCATTCCTGATGCTATGTTCTTCTTCTCATAGTCTAGTCTCTTAAATTATTTGCTCAGCATACAAATTGAATAAGTAACGTGAAAGGACAGAACTGTAACACACACCTCTCCTGACTTTAAACCATGCAAAATCCCCTTGTTGTATTTGAACAGCTACCTCTTGGTCTATGTAGAGGTTCCTCTGGAACACAGTTAAGTATTCTGGAATTCTTCTTCTTCACAATGTCGTCCACAATTTGCCATCACCCACACAGTCAAGTGCCTTTGCACAGTCAATAAAACAGAGGCAAACAATTTTCTGGTATTCTCTGCTTTCAGCTGAGAGGCATCTGACATCAGCACTGATATCAGGTTATTCCAATACTGAACCAGGGTTATTCCTCTTCTGAATTCAGCTTGAATTTCTGGCATTTCCGTATCAATGTACTGCTCTAACTTCTTTTGAATGATCTTCAGCAAGATTTTACTTATGCGTGATATTAATGATATTGTTTGATAATTTCAGCATTGTCTTGGATCACCTTTCTTTGGAATGGACATAAATATGGATCTCATCCCGGTGGTGTTGTGGTTAGGTACTACAGCTGCTAACCAAAAGGTCAGCGGTTCAAATCCACCAGGTGCTCTTTAGAAACCCTATGAGGTAGTTCTGCTCACTATGAGTCAGAACTGACTTGATGGCAATGGGTTTGGTTTTTAGGGGCAATTCTAGTCATTTGGCTAGGAAATTGTCTTACATAAACTATTGAGCACCTCCAGGACTGTATCCATTTGTTGAAATGTTTTGATTGGTAGATCCGTCAATTCCTGGAGCTTTTGTTTTTGCCATTCTCTTCAGTGTAGCTTGAACTTCTTCTTCCAGCACCGTCAATCCTTGATCATGTGCTTCCTCCTGAGATGGTTGAACATTGACTAATTCTTTTTGGTACAGTGACTGTATTCCTTCCATCTCCTTTTGATGTTTCATCCAGTATTTTCTCTGTAGAATCCTACAAAATCGCAACTCAAGGCTTGAATTCTTTTCTTCAATCTTTTCAGCTTGAAAAATGCTTGGCTTGTTTTTCCCTTTTGGTTTTCTAATTCCAGGTCTTTGCACATTTCATTATAGTACTTCCTCTTCTGGAGCTGTTCTTTGAAATCTGTTCATTTCTTTTACTCCATCATTTCTTCCTTTTTGCTTTAGCTACTCTACATTCAAGAGCAAGTTGCAGAGTCTCTTTTGACATTCATTTTGGTCTTTCTTGTCTTTTAATGATCTTTTGCTTTCTTTGTGCGTGATGTCCTTGATGGCATTCCACACTCATCTAGTCTTTGGTCATTGGTGTTGAATATGTCAAATCTCTTTTGGGGATGGTCTTTAAATTCAGATGGGATATACTCAGGGTCATATTTTGGCTGTCACAGACATGCTCTAATTTTCTTCAGCTTCAACTTAAATTTGTGTATGAGCAGTTGATGTGTTCTATTCAGCAGTTAGCCTTTGGCTCTGTTCTGACTGATGATATTGAGCTTTTCCATCATCTCTTTCCACAGATGTAGTTGATTTGATTCCTGTGTATTCTGTCTAGTGAGGCCCATGTATATAGTTGCCATTTATGTAGTTTAAAAAAGTTACTTGCAATGAAAAAGTTGGTCATGCAAAATTCTGTCTTGGTCTCTTGCATCATTTCTATTGCTGATGCCATATTTTCCAAATACTGGCCCTTCTTTTTTGTTTCTGCCTTCTGCATTCCAAATCACCAATAGTTATTGTTGCATCTTGATTGCATGTCTGATTAATTTCAGAGAGCAGAAGTTGCTGAAAGTCTTCAATTTCTTCATTTTTGGCTTTAGTGTTTGGTGTATAAATTTGAGTAACAATTGCATGTAACTGGTCTTCCTTGTGGGTATACTGATATTATCCTATCACTGACAGTGTTGTCTTCAGGATAGATCTTGAAATGTCCTTTTTGACCATGAATGCAACACTTTTCCTCTTCAATTTTTTCTAGAGCTCATCCTAGAGTGAGTCTCAGTTTGCTCTTAGTTGCTTTTAGAAATGGTGTCTGTGGTATTTTAGTGGGACTAGAGAAGTCAGAACTGGGGGAATATGATGTCCAAAATAGCCTAAAGATTTAGACATGATTTTGTGTGCTTAGGGCAGGTGGTGTAGTGGCTAAGTGTTATGTCTGCTAACCAAAAGGTTGGCAGTTCATATCTGCCAGATGTTCTTTGGAAACTCTACAGAGCAGTTTTACTCTGTCTTATAGGGTTGCTATGAGTTGGCATCAACTCAGCAGCAGTGGGTTTTAGTAGGGCTTCTCTGATAAATACAGTGTAAACTGAGAAAAGAAACAAACAAAAATGAGACTAGACCAACAAACAAATCAGTTATTATTTTTAACACACAGGCCTAAGGATTGCATTATTTTTATTGCCTCACCTCAGAGATGCTGCTGATAGCTAGATATATTTTATTGCAATGATTCTTTACAGGGAAGGAAGTTATACAGGATTATTTTACAAGGACTAAATTTATGCTCAGTTTCCTGGTTAGTCAGGCTAAATCCAATCATTATTTTCATTTCCAGCATTTAAGCTTATATCAGGAAGAAAAAATACAAACAAAATTATTGTATGCTTTACAGTCTGTTTATAGTTTTCTCAGATTTTTTTTTGTTACAGTGATTTTTGCAAAACAGGTAAGTTTTATTATATTAATTTTATAGTGATTTCATGAGAGTCTCACAACCTCCATCTGTGGTAAGCTCAGGCCTGGAGTGGGTCACAAGAGAACATGAATTCCACGTTCATTGGGTCCTGGGATAAGTTGCTAGTCATGTTAGAGAATGCCAGTGTCAGAGATGGAGAAGCACATCTGAAAAAATAGTCAAAGCAGGAGGAGTCTGAAACAGATACAAGGAATTGGGAGTCCTAAAGAATTCAGGATTAGGAAATCCAAGAATTAGAAAAGATTGGAGTGAGGACCCGTGGCTTAATGGGACATTTGGAGTGAGTCCAGGAGTGTGCACCTGTAGACATTCCCTGGTAGCATGTTCATTGGTTGTGCAGGTCTACTCTGCAAGCCTAGCAAGGAACGGATTGCTGGGATTTGCATAAGACTGTAAGTCTGACTCTCTTTTCAATATATGAGGCAGTAGTGTAGTTCGTTAAAGACTTCTTGTTATTCTCAAGTGCCATCAATTTGATTCCAACTCCAAGCAGTCTCATGTGGCAGAGTAGAACTGCCCCATACGGTTTTCTTGGCTGTAATCTTTACAGAAGCAGGTGACTAAGTTTGGTATGTCACTAATGTTAATTAAACCATTCTTAATGGTGTTAATAAAAATGAGATTTTGTTATACATCTAGTTTGTGTTAGATACTGAATATGATAGAAAATCTCTGTCAAACAAGATGTTAGGTAGTCATTAATTATTGTTACTATTACTGTTTTGTGAAAAAGAGCACTCTTTACACTTACTGAAAGTCTTGTAATGAGGGTTCGGGGAGGCTCTGACTATGGGAAGGGCCTGAAAGACCTAAATGAGTCTTGGTTCTGAAGTTTGCTTAGCTGCATGATCCTGTTAGCTTTCATGGTCTTCATTTCCTCTGTTTCAAAAGAAGATTGATAATAACCTCATGCTTTCCATTTCAGAAGATAGTTGGCAAGAATAAATATGACCATCAAGTAGCAGAGGTTGTTAAAAAATTGGACAGGCCTGCAATGAACAGAGTTCACAAAAGGGGAGACAAGAGTTATTGGATCAAAATCTACTCTTCAGTTAGATTTTGCTGTTTTAAAAAATAATAGAGAAAAAAGTTAAATTCATGGATGTTCACCGGTTGGCAGGTTTGGATAGGAATTGGTTATGAATTTTATTTATACTCCTTTTTACCTGTTTGCAAAATTAATAACTTGATTTTCACTTCCAACAGAAAATATTTAGCATTGTTGGTTGAAATCCCATTGAATTAAGTCAAAGTGAGTAAAAAGTCAAGAGAGAGAGAAAGTGGAGAGAGGAAACAAAAACCTGTGCTGCCCTGGGGTGGTCCTGCAGAGCTGCAGCAGGGATCAAAGGAATGGAAAAGATCAGGGCTCTTTACAACACTGAGCAAAGTATACAGCTCTGGGCACTTCCTAGGCTGGTCTAGAGGCCTGCAGGTTCATGGGCATTCAGTCTGCAATGTGGTTGGATCAGACCCTTTAAGATGGAGACTCTGTGTGCTCTGTCTTTGCGATTTTCCGTGTGACCTATTCTCATGACTGTCCTCTTGTTTGTGTGTATATGTATTGTGTTTTTGGAACCTGTTTTCTGCTCCTTACTCAGCCCAAGCCAAGTAATCAGCTTCTGATTATTTGATTTCAATCACCCTGCCTGATGTAGCCCAGGTCCAGCGTGGGTGTGGGGGTCAGAAGTCATGGCTCACCCTGAGTCCTGCCTCAGCACTGTTGCCTGCAACTTCTGAGATTATCTCAGAAGAAAAGCCTTTTGGTCTCTTATGTTTTACAACACTGAATTTTGCTTCTGGGTAACCTTTTCAACTGTGGTCTAGGATACTGAATAGCTGTTGAGTGGTATTTGCTTTTCTCCTGTCCTACCTCATTCTTTTTTATGATTCACTAGTGTTTAAAATGTTAAATATCTTCTAAAGCCAAGTCAAACATACATCCAACTCCCTGAAAGCAAATCCAGAAGCATAAACACACTAACACTGCCAGCCCCCGTCTTCTCTGATTCAGTCCAGAGATATTCTTTTAAGCTCTTGCTTAAGTTTGACTTCATGTTGAGACCTGGTAGTAGGAATAGCATGTTGTTATTAACTCACAGAATGAGCACTGTAGGATGCTGGGGTAAGGACCTAGACCTTCTATTGGCCAACCAACTTTGCGGTCTCTTTCATCCCTCTGGGTCTCATTTTACTTGTCTCTATAAAATGAGAGAGTTGGAATTGATACTATGGCATCTCTCACTTCTGATCCTACCGACCTTTCTACTTTGGTTGGTTTTAGTATGTGAAATACTACACTTAGACCTCATTCCTCATTTGACCACTGGGCTCAGCTTTTGAATGTTTTTTGTGATTAGATGATCAGAACCATACACAAAGCCATTCTTGCAATCATCCAGGCTATGCCATCTGGTCATAAAACCGAAAAAAAGAAAAAAAGGGCATTACAGTATAGTCACTTCTGACTCAAAGAGAACAGCTTTATTGTTGCTACTAGGTGCCATTAAGTTGGTTGAGAATAGTAACCCTATGTGCAACAGAACGAAACACTGCCTCATCCTGCACCATGCCCACAATCATTGTTAATGCTTGAGCCCATTGATGCAGCCACTGTGTCCATCTATCTTATTTAGGATCTTCCTCTTTCTCTCTAACCCTCTAATTCACCAAGCGTGATGTCCCTCTCCAGAGATTGATGCCTCCTGACAACATGTCCCAAGTATGTGAGACATAGTCTCACCATCCTTGCTTCTAAGGAGAATCCTGGTTGTATTTCTTCCAAGACCAATTTATTCTACTAGATATGTTGTTGTTATTAAGTACCATTGAGTGTTTGTGATTCATGGAGACCCTCTTTACTACAGAAAAAAACAACTGCTGGGTCCTGCATCATGCCCACGGTTGTTGTTATACTTGAGCCGATTGTTGCAGCCACTGTGTCATTCCATCAGGAGGGGCTTCCTCTTTTTCACTGACCTTCTACTTTACCAAGCATGATATTCTTCTCCAGGGACTGGTCCTGACGACAATATCCAAAGTAGGTATAGTGTAGTCTTGCCATCCTTGCCTCTAAGGAGCATTCTGGTTCTACTTCTTCCAAGATAGATCCATTGGCTGTTTTGGCAGTCCATGACATAGAATTCTTCTCCAACAGTGCAGTTCAAAGGAGTCATTCTTCTGTCTTCCTTATTCTTTCTCCAGCTTTCATATGTATATGATGTGGGTGAAAATGCCATGGCTTGGGCCAAGCACACCTTAGTCTTCACAGTATCTTTCCTTTACAACACTTTAAAGATGTCTTTGGAGGAGATTTGTCCAGTGCAAAAAGTGTCCTTTGATTTCTTGACTACTGCTTCCATGAGTATTGATTGTGGATCCCAGTAAAGTGAAATCTTTGACAACCTCAAGCTTTTCTATTTCTCATGATGTTATTGGTTTTCTTTACATTGAGTCATAACCTGTACTGAAAGCTGTGGTCTTTGATCTTCATCAGTAATTGTTTCAAATCCTTTTCACTTTCAGCAAGCAAGGTTGTGCCTTCATAGTGCAGGCTATTAATGAGTCTTCCTGCAGTTCTCATGCCCCCTTCCTCCCATAATCCAGCTTCTTAGATTATTTATTTAGCAAATAATTGAATAGGTGTGGTTAAAGGACACAACTCTGATACACACCTTTCCTGACTTCAAACTGTGCACTGTCCCCTTGTTCTATTCAAATGATTGCCTCTTGATCCATGTACAGATTTCTCATGAGCACAATTAAATGTTATGAAATTCCCATTCTCTGCAATGTTATCCATGATTTTTTTGTGATCCACGGAGTCTTTGCATAGTCAGTAAGACACAGATAAGCATCCTTCTAGTATTCTGTACAGATTTCTCATGAGCACAATTAAATGTTCTGAAATTCCCGCTCTCGCAATGTTATCCATGATTTTTTGTGATCCACAGAGCCTTTTCATAGTCAATAAGACACAGATAAGCATCTTTCTGGTATTCTGTACACTCAGCCAATAACCATCTGATGTGATCAGTGATATCCCTGGTTCCACATCTTCTTCTGAATCTGGCCTGAATTTCTGGAAATTCCCTGTCAGCATACTGCTGCATCTGCTTTTGAATACTCTTCAGCAAAGCTTTACTTGCATGTGATATTAATGATAATTGTTCAATAACTGCCACATTCTGTTGGATTATCTTTCTTGGGAATAACCATAAATACGAATCTCTTCCAGTCAATTGGCTAGGTAGCTGTCTTCCAAATTTCTTGGCAAAGACAAGTGAGTACTTCAGGGCTGCATCTATTGGATGAGACATCTCAGTTGATACTCCATCAATTCTGGGAGCTTTGTTTTTAACCAGTACTTTCAGTGCACTTCTTCCTTTTGATGCTTCCTGTGTCTTTCAATATTTTGCCTATAGAATGAATCCTTCATTTTTGCAAGTTGAGGCTTGAATTTTTTCTTCCAGTTTTTTCAGCTTGAGAAATGCCAAGTATGTTCTTCCCTTTTGGTTTTCTGTCTCCAGCTCTTTGCATATGACAACATAATACTTTGTCTTCTCAAGCCACTCTTTGAGATTCTCAGTTCTTTTACTTCATCATGACTTAGCTACTTCATGTTGAGGAGCAAATTTCAGAGTCTCTTCTGACATCTGTATTTCCTGTCTTTTTAATGACCTTTCACTTTCTTCTTGTATTATGTCCTTGATGTCGTGCTACCACTCATCTCGTCCTCAGTCATTGGTGTTCAGCGTGTGAAATCTAATTTTGATATGGTCTCTAAACTCAGGTGGGACATAATCAGGGTCCTGTTTAGGCTTTCATGGACCTGTTTTCAGTTGCTTCAGTTTGACTTTTAACTTGCATTTGAGTAGCTGACAGTCTGTTCTGCAGGCGGCCCTTGGCCTTGTTCTGCTCTGATGATACTGAGCTTTTCCATTGTCTCTTTCCACGGATATGTTCAGAGTGTCTCCTGTGTACTCCGTCCGGCAATATCCATGTGTGTACTTGCTGTTTATGTTGATGAAAAAAGGTATCTGCAGGGAAGAAGTCTTGGTCTTGCAAAATTCTGTCATGATCTCTGTCATTATTTCTGTCACCAAATCCATGTTTTTCAGCTATAGATCCTTTTTCCTTGTTTCCAACTTTCACATTCCAATCACAATAATTATGAATGTATCCTGACTGCATGTTCAATCAATGTCAGACTACAGAAGCAGTCTGAAATCTTCAGTTTCTAAAAATCTTTAGTTTATTCCTTTTGGGCCTTAGTGGTTGGTGTGTAAATTTGAATAATAGCCATATTAATTGGTCTTCCTTGTAGGCATATAGATATTATCCTGTCACTGACAATGTTGCATTTCAAGACAGATCTTGAAATGTTCTTTTTGATGATGAATAAAATGCCATTCCTCTTCAAGTTGTCGTTCCTGGTGTAGAAGACCCTGTGATCGCCCAATTCAGAATGGCCAGTAGCAGTCCATTTCAGCTCCCTAATGCCTAGGATATCTGATGTTCATGCATTCCATTTCATTTGTGTTGATTTCTAATTTTCCTGGATTCACGCTTCATATATTTCCAGGTTCTAATTATTAATGGGTATTAATAATTAATGATAATATTAATGGATATTTGAGGCTGTTTATTTTGAATTATGTCACATCAGCAAATGAAGGTCCCCAAAGCTTGACTCCTTCTGTATCATTAAGGTTGACTCTACTTTATGGAGGCAGGTCTTCCCAGTTGTCTTTGGAGTGCCTTCCAACCTAGGGGAGCTCATCTTCTGGCGCTGTATCACACAGTATTCTCCTGCTATGCACAAGGTTGTCATTAGCTAATTCTTTTCAGAAGTAGACTGCCAAGTCATGCTTCATGGTCTGGCCTAGTCTGGAAACTCAGCTGAAACCTGTCCAACCATGGGTGACCCTGCTAGTATCTGAATACCGGTGATATAGCTTCTAGCA
Source organism: Heterohyrax brucei (assembly GCA_028571685.1). Classification (NCBI taxonomy): domain Eukaryota; kingdom Metazoa; phylum Chordata; class Mammalia; order Hyracoidea; family Procaviidae; genus Heterohyrax; species Heterohyrax brucei. The sequence continues at coordinate 98,424,097 of CM053146.1, forward strand.
TCCCAGTAACATGCAAGCCCCCACAAACTGACAGATACATTGACTAGTCATAGGAGATGTGATTTTTTGATAGCAGTGATTGAGATCTATGTAGAGAATTATTTTTCTTTAAAACCAGTTGACCTGAATGGACCTTGGAACCCAAAACCTTAGAGACATCCCCACATCCTAACACACACCATGTTTATGAAAAACCTGACTGCTCTGCTGAAATACTTGCATTTTATTTAATAATATCTTACACATTTGCACTCATAATTCTGAATCAACTCAATGACATTTGCACAGTGTTTTGTAGTTTTTCTTCATGTGCTTATTCAACCTTTTCAGAAACCCTCTAAAATAACCAAAGCAGTAAGACCATCCCCAAGAAAGGCCCTCTTCAGGTCTGCTTGTGGCATGGATTCCTTCACCTCAGCAAAGCTGTCCCATATGACCCGTCTGCTGCCCACAAGAAAATGCGCTAATTTGTACTGTTTGTAAAAGCCTTCCATTTTATATTAGCTACTCGAAAAGTAAATAGCAATTTCCTAGATAACATAAATGAGTAAATATAGTCACACTGGGTTGTACTAAATGCTAACAATCCTTCCCTGAGGATACAGACTCACTGACTTCCGAGGCCTTGAGAAGCTGCTACTGGGGTCACATGCTGTTTCTGGTCCGTCGGGTAAATAGCCCTTGAGGAAAACATTACCCTTCTTGATTAAAGCTTGCTTTATGTGGAGATGGTTTCAAACTGTCTCACTGAGTAACAGTGTTGTCGAAACCGCTCTAAGTGTTGATTTCTGCAAGGTGGGGAATAAAACATGAATTGAAATTCTTTCCAGTCTGTCCACTTTTCTATATTATTAGGTTGTGCAAACTCAAAAACCCAATGCTGTCGGGTTGTTTCCAATTCGTGGTGGCCCTATAGGACACAGTGGAACTGCTCTATACAGTTTCTAAGGAGCACTTAGTGGGTTCCAATTGCCAACCCTTTTGGTTAGCAGGTGTAGCATTTAAGCACTATGCCACCAGGGTTGGGTGTTCCTTAAATAACTTAAGTCAGCAGGTTAGAGTGTGTTCCTGGCTCTAGATGACAGACGTAAGTAAGATACCCATGCATTTAAACTTAGTGGAGTCTCTTCAGTTATGTTGATTACAGTGTTGTTTTTTATTTGAAATTTAATGATATTTTTATTTTCCTCATTCTTCTCCCCTTGTTATGCATATTTTCTACATTACAAAAAGGTTTTATGATAATCCACCAATTATAATGATTCAATATTTCATTTCCTGAAGAATTCTGTCTTTATACCCAGTTCTACTTTTTAAATCAATTTTCTGAGTCCATGATATATACATATATAGGACATGTGTTCTTTTAATAAAATTGAAGCCTACCTACCTGGAATGCCCAGGGTGGGTAAGCTCTGCCTAATTTTTTTTTCTTGGTTAACTGACGGTCAGCAAAACAAAACCTTTCTTTAAACTCTGTTTAGAAACCCATCTAAAATGTGAATCCAATTTTGTAACTTAGAAAGTGTAATAAGTATTGGGAGGAAGGTTTAAGTTGGCCTTGATCATTCAAGATCTTCTACGGTTCAGGGCTTTAGGAAGTTGTAAAACCCTTTGCCGCTAAAGTATATGGGTAGAAACTGGTGAGTTGGTATTTGTTTGACTGTGTATGTTCTCAACAGTGGAAGAGCTCTGGTGGTACTGTGGCTAAAGCACTTGGCTGCTAATTAAAAAGTCAGTGGTTCGAACCTACTAGCTGCTCTGTGGGAGAAAGATGTGCCAGTCTGCTTCCACAAAGGTTATGCTCTATGAAATCTTATAGGGCAATTCTACTGTGTCCTGTTGGGTCACTATGAATAGGAATTGACATGATGGTAATCGATGTGGTTTTTTATTCAATTCTAAACAACAAAATAAAATTAGAAAGTATAGAGCCTTGTAGTTGTAAGTAATCTTAGAGATCAGAAAGTCCTAGCTTATTTTAGTTTTGATTCTTTTCCTCTAATTTTGACTGGAGGTTAGTTAGTCTTGGCTTCACCTCCTCTAGTGATATCAACTTGCTCCTTTATGAGGTGGCTAAGGTCTCTGTCACCTATAACTTTTTCAGCTGAGAGGAAGAAAACCTTTTTCAAAGTGGCTTGAGGAAAACCAGGTAATACATTGTCTAGTATAACTGAAAAGTCTAGGGACTGGCTTTAGGTGTAACTTTAATCAGGTCTCAACCAATGTAATTAGAACCCAGGTCTCTCCGTCTAGGAGCTGGGTCTCCTGTGGGCTGAGCCGTCACTGGCAGGCCTGCCTTGGAAGCCCCAGGCAGCTCCAGCCTCCCGTCCTTCAGAATCAAGTCCAGATAAAAAGAAAGAATGCTCATTTCCCTTAGCTTCTGCTTAGCAGCAAAAACAACACTCTTTTGCCACTGAGTGTCCGCAGGTCTGACTTTAGCTAAAGCAGTGTGAGACCACCTGCTCGTGAATGGAAAAGCCTTTCACATATTTGAATGCCCTGCTAATGTTTTTGCTTGTCCAGTTCCCCCAGTGATTTCTCCTGGACCATTTTATCTTGGACTCTCCCCTTCTGGTCTTTTCCCAGATCCTTTCCCTAGATTCTTTCTTTTTATGCCAGTGATCTCTTAAAATGTGGTGCCCAGACTTGGACCTGCCCCTATTGTAGTCTGGCTAGGGTCAAGTGGAGTGGAAGGATTACTTCCTCTTGATCTGGTTGTGATATTCCTTCAGCCTGAATTTTCATGAACTCATTTAGCTCAATTTATGGCCAACCAAAAACCCTGAGGCCTTTTTCAAATTAATTGCTGTGTTGAATATCAGTGATTCTTGTCTGCAAACTATCAAGTCTGAACTGTATATTTACCTCAGGTCAGTATCATGAAAAAAAAAGGTATTGTGTTTTGCTTTGTTTTGTTTTTAAAACAAAATCATGTTGTGGGATCCTTTGACTTTTTCTGAAGTGGAAAATATAACAACAAATAAGCATGTTGTATCTTCCTGGTGGTTGAATTCCATTAATCAAGGTTCTGTTTTGCTTTGAACATCTTTAGTTTTCTACCTGGAAATATACACAGCCTAAGGAAAAGTAGATAGATAAACTGAAAGAACAATAAAAAACTGGAACCAAAGTCTAGTTGATTCCAACTCATAGCGACCCTGTGGGGGACAGAGTGGAACTGGCCGCATAGGGTTTCCAGGGAGCAGCTGGTGGACTTGATCTGTCAGCCTTTGGTAAGTAGTTAAGCTCTTAACTGCTGTACTACCAGGGCTCCAAAAAGAAGAACAACAAATATCTGTTGCCAATGAGTCATTTCTGACTTAATAGCAACCATATAGAGCAGAGCAGAACTGCCCTATAAGGGTTTGAAGGAGTAGCTGGTGGATTGAAACAGCCAGCCTTTTTGTTAACAGCTAGACACTTCTCTACTGAGCCATCTGGTCTCCAAAAAGAACAACAGGGAGACATAGATATGGCGAGGACCCTGCTGATGGTGATAGTAATCCCACTCTTACTTTCGTTTATAAGCCAAGAAAGCTCTGAGGGCAGCAAGACAAAGATTGACTTGAGACCAGCAGAAGCTCGGGTTTCACTGTGACCTTTTCTTTTTCTAGCATAAACAATAGAAGGAAATATTGGCAGCTGTAGAAATGAGTATTCCTTTTCCTTCATACCTTGGTTCTCATTCTTCACTCTACATGGATGGGCCAATGGTCAGGTCCAGCTGCTTGGTCACAGAAAGTTGGTGGCTTCCGGGGTCTCTATTGGTCACCCTCTCCAGCTGTGTCAAGGTTGATTGTCATGGGAATACCACCGACAGCTTTGAGCTTTATGGCTTGTATGCTAGCTCTTGTGCCTCTGACGAGATAGGCCTGTGAGAACCCGAGAGCCCTGTTATTTGCTGGTGCACATGTGCTGAGGTTCCAGTGCCCAGTGCACAGGATGCCCCAAATAAGCAAACTAGTCAGTGACTCACTGAGCTATTGCTCGCCCACGTAAATAATTTTATTTTCAACAGCAGCTTGTTAACATTAGTCAAAAGATTGGCAAATATGCACCTTTATTATTACCCTATTACCAGGCATCTTTCATAAGTCAGTTCATTCTTTCACATACCCATCACTTATTCCCACATCATAATCAGGTATCTTAATGCATGCCTTAACTATAATATATAGTCGTATGCTGGATAACATCCCTTCAGACAATGCCTGAAACATCATATAACATCTGTAGTCCCATCAGATTATAATAAAGCTCAGAAATCCTGATCAGAGGATAGTGCAAAACAGATGTAACTGAGCATAAGACTGCAACAGCTTCCCCCGCCCACCAGGTGTATCTCGTCTCTTGTAACCTAAGCAACTGAGCTGCTGGTTGTGTAATTATACAATATATGTATATAACCTGTAATACATATTCACTGATGTTGCTGTTGTTGTTATGTGCCATCAAATCTGTTCCATTCTGCACAACAGAGCGAAACACTGCCTGGTCCTGTGCTATGTCCACAGTTGTCTTTATGTGGAAGCCGTTGTTGCAGTCACTGTGTCAGCCCATCTTGTTAAGAGTCTTCCTCTTTGTCACTGACCTTCCATTCCACCAAGCATGATGTCCTTCTCCAGGGACTGATCCTTTCTGCAACATGTCCAAAATATGTAAGATATAGTCTTGCCATCTTTGCTTCCGAGGAGCATTCTGTTTGTGCTTCTTCTAGAACAGATCTCTTTGTTCTTTTGGCAGTCCATGGTACATTCAGCATTCTTCTCCAACACCACAATCCAAAGGCATCAATTATTTTTCTGTCTTCTTTGTTCATTGTTCAGCTTTCACTTGCATATGATGTGACTGAAAATACCATCGCTTGCGTCAGGCGCATTGTAGTCTTCCAGGTGACATCTTTACTTTTCAATACTTTAAAGAAATTCTTTGCAGCAGTTTTCCCCAGTGCAAGGCATTTTTAAATTTCTTGACTGCTGCCTCCATGGGCATTGATTGTACACCCAAGTAAAATGAAATCCTTGGCCACCTCAATCCTTTCTCCATTTATGATGATGTTGCTTACTGGTCCAGGTGTGACGATTTTTATTTTCTTGATGTTGAGGTGCAATCCATGCTGAAGCTGTGCTCCTTGATCTTCATCAGTAAGTGTTTCAAATCTTCTTCACTTTCAGTAAGTAAGGTGGTGTTGTCTGCATAATGCAGGTTGTTAATCAGTTATCTTCCAATCCTAATACCTTGTTCTTCTTTGTGTGGTCCAGCTTCTTGGATTATTTGCTCTGCATACAGATTTAAAAGGTATGGTGATAGGATACAACCTTGATGCACACCATTCCTGACTTTAAACCATGCAGTGTTTCTGTGTTCTGTTTGCAGGAATGCCTCTGGATCCATATACAGATTCCTTAAGAGCACAATGAGGTGTTCTAGAATTCCCATCTCAACAGTGTTAACCCTAATTTATTATGATCCACACAGTTGCAGGCTTTTGCACAGTCATTGAATGACATGTAAACACCTTTCTGGTATTTCTCTGCTTTCAGCCAAGATCCATCTGGCATCAGCAGTGATATTCCTGACTTCATGTCCTCTTTGGAATCCAGCTTGAATTTCTGGCAGTTTCTTGTCAATATATCTTGAGCAAAATTTTAGCTGCATGTGATATTAATGATATTGTTTGGTAATTTCTGCATGTGGTTGGATCACCTTTATTTGGAATCGGCATAAATATGGAGCTCTTCCAGTAACTTGGCCAGGAACCTGTCTTCCAAATTTCTTGGCATAGATGAATGAGCACTTCCAGTGCTGCATCTTTTTGTTGAAATATCTCAATTGATATTCCACCCATTCCTGTAGCCTTGTTTTTTGCCAGTACCTTCAATGCAGCTTGGATATCTCCCTTCAGTACCATCAGTTCCTGATCATATGCTACCTCTTCCAATGGCTAAACATTGACTGGTTCTTTCTGGTATAATGATTCTGTGTATTCCATCTTCTTTTGATGCTCCCTGAGTCGTTTAATACTTTCCCTGTAGAATCCTTCAGTATTGCGACTCAAGTCTTGAATTGTTTCTTCAGGTCTTTCAGCCTGAGAAATACAGAACATGTTCTTCCCTTCTAGTTTTCCATTTCCAGATCTTTGCACATGTCACTGTAATACTTTCTTTTGTCTTCTTGAGCTGCCCTTTGAAATCTTCGTTTAGGTCTTTGACTTCTCCGTTCTTTCCATTTTCTTTAGCTGCTTGATGTTCAAGAGCAAGTTTCAGAGTCTCTTCTGACTTCCAATTTGGTATTTTCTGTCTTTCTTGTCTTTTTAATGACCTTGCTGTCTTCATGGATGATGTCTTTGATGTCATTCCACAATTCGTCTGGTCTTTGGTTATTGGTGGTCAGCACATCAAATCTGTTCTTGAGGTGGGCTTTAAACTCAGGAGGGATATATTCAAGGTCATACTTTAACTCTTGTGGACTTGTTCTAATTTTCTTCAATTCGATAGTAATAATGAATACCTGTGTTACTGATTTATTATGTTCCATACTTTCTATCATTATTTTAATGTGAAGTTTTCCTACTTTCTAATAAAAAGTTTACCATATAACAATGTATACTTGGACTCATAAGCAGCAACATCCAACTTCATGTACTGTGTGTCCCTGCAGTGTTATAGTGTTATCTCTCTGTTTAATCTCCGGAAGATATTGCCTTGAAGTGCATCATGGCTCTCAAACACAGCAAAACCAGTGCTAGTGATAACAGCCACCAGAGGGGAAGGAGAAGTATCCATTTGAAAGTAAAACAAATGAATCCCATAAAGCTTTGCTAAGTGTATAATGTGGTGTTCCCACATGTTCAGATTACATCACATCCTATTTCTCAGAATGTACATCATGGTCATTAAGTGATATGTGATTTATTTACATGGTATTCACTTTTGTCTCCCTAGCCCTTAACACAGAGTGTGTTCAATGAATATTTACTGAATGGTCTGTAAGTACTTATTGAGTACCTACTATGTGTCAGGCACTGGTAATAAAAGTCAGCCAATGCTGCATGAAATAGTCCCCATCCTCCAGGAGCATGCAGACAGGCTGCAGACATATGGTTACAACTGAGATAGATGTTATGAGGAAAGGCACATGGTGCTGTGATGATGTTCACAGAGGAGTGGACCTGGCCTGAGATGGAGCTGAGGGAGACCTAAAGTAGGAGCAGGGTATCGTGGCACAGTTAGGACGAGGTAATGGTGTTGCACAGTGAGGACATTCATGTGGCTGGAGGATGGAAAGCTAGGCAGAGTGCTGTGCCAGCTACCTATAACAAGGAGAAGTTCTGTAGTAGAGTATTATTTCCATTGTGTGTTTTGATTCAAAGTTTCCCATTGTGTTTAGATACATTTTTTGGTGATGGTAGGTAGCTCCTGAAGCAAAGAAGCACTTTTCTTAAGTCTGTCTCTGTAGCGAGCTTTCTTTGTCCTGAAAGAATACTACAATTACTGCAATGAACTTATCATTCTTTCTCGTGCCTGTCTTAGTTGCTTCGTAATCTTAAATGGATTACCATACTCAGCTTCATAACAGGTTTAAAAACCAGAAATAACTCCAAATATTAACTTAGCAAGGGTGTTGTTTATAAACCAAAACAGAAACCTAGATAATTATCCCTTCAGGTTATCCCCATGCTCCGCTGAGTTTGGGGACTATTTCATATGGTGTTGGCTCAGTTTTATTTCCAGTGCCTAACATGGGTCACGCATCATGTATCTGACATCATTTGCTGCACCTGTTATCGCTATATGAAACACAGTGACTGATTTATATTCATTCTTTCAAAACATCATAAATGCACATGGCAAAAAATCCAAAGAGTATGAAAAGGCATCCAGTAAAGTCTCTATCCAACTTCTGGGACACTCCTCCAACTCCTTCTCCACCCAATCAGTGAGATGATAGTGTATCCCTCCAGAGAGATTCTGTCTGCATATAAATACGTAAATGTGTATACTCCTACCCTTTTCTAACATGAGTGTTAGCATACCACACTAACTTGTTTTTTGTAAAGTAAAAAGATGGGCTTTGTTTAGTATATGTTCAAGGAAGCAAATGTAGGAAATGGGCAAGCTTGCTGCCAGAGCCATATCTATTCAGCTTCAAAGAACATTATTGAAACATTGGTATATATCAACATTACAAAATGGACAAAACCACTGAAAACTTCACCTTTTCACAGATTGTCTAGAAACTGCTAAAGCTCTGTGACTCTACATTTTGAATTGTCTTTCTTAGTAATCATTGGTCCAGGTTTCAGTAAGGACAGTCAGGTCTTCACTGGTCCAACCAGTGCTGTTTACTAAATACCAATAGAAAAAGAGTGGAAAATATGTGCATCTTTTATGCTATATATGATTACTTTATGGAAAGGTCCTCTAAAGGATGTTTTGCAAGACTGTCCTAGCTATTGTCTTTATACCTCAGGGCCCAGTTGATGTGTCTTTATGAGTTCTTGTTAATCCGGCTCTGTATTAGGTTTTTGCTGTGTCTTTTAGCTTGCTGTAAGTGACAGCACAACTGTGCTCTCTTATCTGGCCAAAAGGGCCTGTTAGTAGAGTTATAGTTCTTTTATTATTTTACTTCACATTTTGTGCTTAGTTTGACAGGTTTTTTTTACAGTATCATCTTTGTTGTTACATAATTAGCAAAAAATACATTATTCACTGTAGAAGCACTTAAAAATCTGTGGAAATAGACTCCTTAGAAAATACAGAGCCCTGTAGTCCTAAATTCCCAAGATAACTATTATTCATGATTTGGTGTCTGTCTCCTTCTAGATTTGCTTTTGTATTGATGTAACTTGAACATGCTTGTGTATGCACATACATTTTGTAAAGAAAAGGGACCAAGAAAACTGTTATTTTAAGACACCCACCCAGTGCTTCTGAACAGGAGCTATTTATAAGTGTGTGTTTGGGGGATATTCTTAGGTTTTTCTGTGCTGCTGACAGCCTGTGGTATGAGAGGGCTTTTAAAAGGGTTTCTGAATTCTGAAATGGAGGATGATTTTCAGGTACGATCTGGACTAGAAAATTTCATTCTTCTCTTTATAAGTCTTTAGACTTTGATCCTATATCTTTATATATTTCAGACACCCCCTTTGGCTGCTAACACTTGAGATTTTATTGTTAACCTTTGTTCAGGTTGTTCCCTCTGTCCTGCAGTGCTCTTCCTACCTTGTCAACACTTCTAACCCAGGTATCACTAAATCCCCACCCCTTCCCCCCAGGTTTAGCTAAGAGCCTCTTCTTTGCGCTCCCACGGCACTTTACACACTTAAACTAGTTGCTTCTGTGTTTGTATCCCCACTAGATTGTAAGTTCCTTGAAGGCGAGAAGAATTTCTTCTTAATTTTTAGTCCTGTCAAGTCCAGCATAGTATGTGGTACAGAGTGATAGCTCAGTAAATGTTTATTGATCAGTATTTATGTTCACTGTGATTTAGAGGAAACCCTGGTGGCACAGAGGTTAAGAACTATGGCTGCTAACCAAAAGGTCAGCAGTTCAAATCCACTAGGTACTCCTTGGAATCCACATGGGGCAGTTCTGCTCTGTCCTTGTAAGGTCTCTGTGAGTCAGAATCACCTTGATGGCAATGGGCTTTGTTGTTTCTCCAGAGCATTTGGCTATACTATGGATGGCTAAAGTTAGAGCAGAGTTCCTGGGCAGTGCAAGCAGTTAAGTGCTCAACTATTGAAAGGTTGTCAGTTCAAATCCTTCCAGAGGAATCTTCACAAGACTGACCTAATGATCTCCTTCCCAAAAGTCACAGCCTTGAAAACTCAATGGGAAGTTCTACTTTGCATACATGAGGCCACCATGAGTCTGAATCAGGTCAGCAGCCACTAACAACTACAACATTACAGAAATAGAGCATTGTTCCTAAGCTATGTCATGTTAAAACTTAAAGAATAACTTGTAGTTTTATCTGTATCTTGAATACTGTCCATCTGAAATAAAGAGTACCAGCTTTCTTATAAGACAGCCATTAATCAACTTAAATTTCAATACTGTGAAATGTGGTTGTATAAGAAATTAGAATCTCACAAGGACTTATTTCCCTACTGTAGTAGTGTTTTGCTGAAATACAGAATCAAGGGCTAGTGATTTGGGTTTTTCCACTATGTCTTAGTCATCTGCTGCTGCTAAAGCGAATACCATGAGTGGATGGCTTTAACAAACAGAAATTTATTCTGTCACAGCCTAGGAGGCTAGAAGTCTGCATTCAGGGTGGCAGCTCCAGGGGAAGGCTTTCTCTTGGCTGTAGAGGAGCTCACTGTCATCTGTCATCTTTGGTTGAGGAGCTTCTCAGCCCAGGAACCCTAGTCCAAAGGACATGCTATTTTCCTGGCTCTTGTTTCTCGGTAATATGAGATCCCCCAACCTCTCTGCTCACTTCTCTCGTTTATATTTCAAGAGAGATTGGTTTAAAACCACTTAATCTTATTACCACATTCACGTAACTGTCACTAATCCCACTTCATCAACATCATAGGGATAGGATTTACAACACAGGAAGACCATCTCAGATGACATCGTGGTAGACAGGCACACCTTACTGGGAATCATGGCCTAGCCAAGTTGATAAGATTTGAAGGGACACAACTTAATTCATAACACATGTTAGAGTGTTTTCTGCTGGATTGTTTGCCCTTACTGATTATACTTACCTGTTCAAAAATTGTTGTTGTTTCTTGTCTACTTTTATACTTAACTGACTCTGTTGCACAAATAGGAAAGCAATGAAGTTGCTTCTGAACATTTTCATTAGGGGTCTTGAATAAGTATTTGCGTCTTACAAAGAGACATTTTGCAGACTACTCCTCTATAGCTCCAGACCTTGTGCCCAAGGAAGTTCTAGGACCCTGAACATGTGCTGTCTATTCAGCATAAGTAAGAATTTGATTATCCAGAAAATTACCTAGTAAAACATTTAAAAATTCCTTTATATCACCAAGGTCTTAATTTCATAAGGGTGAATTATGTGGTAGATTAAATGTCTCATGTAGATATTAAAAAGATTTTTAGGTTGCTGAAACACTTTTCAGTGGTTACTCAAAAATATATGCATGCCTTTTTGCCTTTTTTGTAAATGAAAATACTGCCTTTCTTTCTGCTCATGACTTTACCCATACTGCTTTCTTGAAGCCACCGACTTCCCAGGAATTATTGACTAGGATGGAATACTAGTGTTTTTCTCCTTTTTGTAATTCAGAAAATGAGGGGGTACTTGGATACATTTCTTTAAAATAATGATATAAGGATGTCATTTATTTTGGTTGAGTCACTCTATTTTAATTATCACAAATCTCCAGAGTAGAAGTTTTTACTCTTATTTGATATATGAGGCTAAGAAACATGAAGTAATTTGTCCTGCATATTACTTCTTTCACATTTTCTTCTTTGCAGGATCTGTTGGTCCTGAAAGTCTGTAACTAAAAGATTATAAATATGTGAAAAAAGTGAAGGCGATACCAAGATCCGAGCCACTTGGTTTGTTGGTCACAATCTAACATCGTGTTGTTATTAGCTGCAGTCAAACTGGATTCGGAATTATGATGACCCCATGCATGATGGAATCCAACAGTGCATTGGACCATTGTAATCCATAGTGTTTTCATTGGCTGATTTTTCAGAAGTAGATCATCAAATTTTCTTCCTAGTCTTAGTCTGAGAGCTCCACTGAAATCTGCTGAGCATCATAGTGACTTGCATACCTTCATTGGTAGACTAGTGGTAGCTGTGCTTGAGGTCGCAATGATTTAGAACCAAGACTGGGTCTCTTGTGTACCAAAAAAACCCAAACTCACAACACTGACTCATAGCAACCTTACAGGACAGAGTAGAACTGCTCCATAGAGTTTCCAAGGAGCACCTGGCGGATTTGAACTGCTGAGCTTTTTTGCTAATAGAAATACTACTTAATCCTTACACCACCAGAGTTTCTGGTCTCCTGTATGCCAGGCAAGAATTCTACCCTGAATTACTAGTGTACCTCAGTCTGAGACCTAAGGGTCATAAAAATTACAGACTCCAGTGACTAAATTCGACATGGGTAGTTTTGGAGGCGTAGTACAATCTACCTCTTAAACTGTGTTAATTAACTTTGCGTGACTTTAGGCCAGGAGCCTTAGGCTTTGGCCTGAATTGAATAGTGGTTGTCCTGGTAACCGTGATTCAGAGATGGGCTTAAAAGAAAATTCTGGATGGGATGTGTGAAGACATGGGAGGTGGATTACGAAATTTGTCCTGTGTGGGATTATAGGAAAGTATTATTGGGAAATGAGCTAGACTAATGGTTCTTCACCTTAGCTTAGTGTCAGAATAACCTGATATCATTGCTGATGTCTGATGGATCTTGGCTAAAAGCAGAGAATAGCAGAAAGATGGTTACCTGTTTTTTGACTACACAAAGGCCTTCAACTGTATGGATCATTTTATATATATATATATGTGGATAAAGTTGCAAATAATGTGTATTCCCGAATACTTAATTGTGCTCACGCAGAACCTGTGCACAGATAAAGAGGTAGTCGTTCAAACGGAACAAGGGGGTACTACATGGTTTACATCAACGTTGTATGCTTTCATCATACTTACTCAGTCTATGCTGAGCTAATCATCTGAGGATCTAGACTAGGTAAAGAAGAAAAGGGGATCAGGATTGGAGGAAGACTCATTAACAATCTGTGATATGCAGATACCACAACCCTGTTTACTGAGAGGAGAGGCACCAGTCAAGAAATCAAGTGATGTGTGGCCTTGGGCAAATCTGCTGCAAAAAGTCTTCTTTAAAGTATTAAAAAGAAAGAAGTCACTTAGAGGACTCAGGGGCACCTGACACAAGTCACAGTATTTTCATTCAGCGCATATGCGTGTGAAAGCTGGGCAATGAATAAGGAAGACTGAAGAAGAATTGAGGCACTTGAGTTTTGGTGCTGACAAAGAAGAATGAGTATACCGTAGACTGAGAGAAAAAGGAGCAAATGTGCCTTGGATGAAGCGCAGCCAGAATGCTTTTTGGCAGCAAGGTGGCGGGACCCATCATGCTTGGGAAAGTAGAGGGTCGGCATCAAAAAAGTAAGACCATCAATGAGATGGATTGACACAGAGGCTGCACCAATGGGCTCAAACATAGTAACAGCTGTGAGGGGGGCGCAGGACCAGGCAGTGTTTTGTTCTGCTGTACATAGGGTCACCATGAATCTAAACTAACTCAGTGGCACATAACTACAGCAATGACACCTTTCAGGCTACCAAAGCAGAACTTAGTAGTTGTAGCAGAAATGGTGTGGCCACAAAGCCTAAACTATTTACTGTGTGACCCTTTACCCAAAGCATTTGCTGAGCCCTACAGTAGGCTAGTTAGGGGTGATCCACAGAGCTAACCTAGCATTTAAAGAGGAGACATTAGTTGTTTTGAGTTTCTCATTTTAGTTTTGTTATTTTCTTTCCCTTAGCAAAGGAAGGCTGATAGATCTTTAGTAAGTTTTCTCAACACATCTTTCATCAAATAGGATTGAACTGTATACTTTTTCCTTAAAACCTAGAAGTACAAGGAACATGATGTCCACAGACCAAGACATTTGTTTTTGTTTTTGTTTTTTAAAGATACTTTACTGAGGATCTCCTTAATCCCTTCTAATATCCATTTGCTAACCCACTCCACTCCCTCAGCTCATTTTTTGTCTGTTTCTCATTCCTCTGGTCCATGTTTTCCATCAAGACCAGCTGGTCGCCTCAGAGCATTTCCTTTCCTTGGCTTAATGTTGGAAAAATAAAACAATATTTATAGGAAAGATCTTAATATAAAAAAGATAGTTGAGAAAGATTAGGAAAATACCACTTATTGGTTTATTGCTTTTGTCCTGTAGTTATCGTCCACTTGAGTTCAGAAAACAGGAAAAACATCAAGGCTGGGAAATTAACAGAAAATGAAAAACATCTGGGAAAGAGACACTGCTGTTGTCAGGTTGTCTTCCACTTGCTCCCAAATCAGCCTGTCCAGGATGCATGTACCCCTTTAAACTTTGGTTTATGTTTTTGTATAGGAAACCCTGGTGCTATAGTGGTTGAGAACTACAGGTACTAACCAAAGGGTTTGCAGTTCAAATCCACCAGGTACTCCTTGGCAACTCTGTGGGGCAGTTCTGTTCTGTCCTATAGTGTTATGAGTCAGAATCGATGGCAATGGGTTTGGTGTGTTTTTGTTTTTTTTTTTATAAGCTCATGATAATTTCATCATGGACTTTCTTTTCTTTTTTTTAATACTGAACATATATCAGTTGAACTCATGGGAAAAAAGATGTATTATTTCCAAATTTTCTATTATTCAACATTGTATGATTATTTTCATTGACCTTGAGACCCTCCTTGTCACACACTTTTTGGTATCTTGGATATTGCAAGAGAGGCCAAGTTCATGTTCACATATTCTGTCCTTCCCCCATCATAGGGAAGTAGCTGTAGTCCCAGGCATATTTATCCTATAGTCATCTGGAATGAAGCCAGTAATGTCATTACAGATGGCACTGTGCCCAGACTGCCTTAAAAAAGCATCATTTCTGCTGCCTATTAAGTTAGAGGAAGTATGTTTACTTTTACAGTAAGAAGCATTTTGAAAAGGCTGAAGGCAGATATGTTATAAGTGACTTTCTTATTCCTGAGAGTTCATGGCTACATTTAATTGTCCTTTAGTTCCACCAGTCCTAAATCTGGAACACTGTCTGCTGGAGGATGGATGGTTTTGGGAGAAAAGAAAAGTAGGTAAATACTTGGATGTTTTATATCTCATACTGGGGCCTAAATTTATTTTCCTTTGCATTTTAGGGTTCTGTACATTGGCCTGGCCTGCAATACAGCTCGCTATATCTATATTTCTTACCTGGAAAATGCCTGGACTGTTCTCCCCATGGAAGTCCTTCAAGGTATGTTAACAGCTGGAATTTGAATAATTTCTCTGCCCAACAGTTACGACTATGTCCTGTGATATTTGATTCTACAAAGGAAGGGTGGACCTACTGTTTTATATGGTTTTGAAGTGGTTGTTAAGGAAGAGGTGATGTCACAGGGCTGGTTCTTTAGTTACCTTGAGTCACCCCATTCTGTGTTTGTTGAGGCAAAGCTGGATTTGACTCACACCCTTGTGATTAAACAATGAGAGGAACTCTAGGATAAATACCTGTGACAGTTGTTATGAGTACAGATTCAAAGGTGGTTTTTATATATACAAATATTTATCTTTTTTAGAGTTTTGGTCTTCTTTTTGTAGGCTGACTGTTCTATTTGAAAAATAGATTTGTTATTATTATTTTGTATCTTTAATTTTTTTATCACACTTGATTCTTTATAGTTAAAGCTTTATCAACAGGCTATTGTTTTTACCATGAACTTTTATATCTTTGCTGAAATATCTTGATCTGAGATCATCTCTTGCCTTCATTGAATTGCTTCCTTCAAGATACAACTTTGAAATGATTTCTAGGAGTTTCTTGCCATGTAGCTGAAGAGCACAAAAACCATGGATTTTATTCATGGCACCTTGTTATGATAGCTGCCAGAATCTAGACTACATCCTGAAAATCCCGTTCAGCAGCTTGTTTAAAAATGTGTGGCTGCTGACATTCTGATTACAATAAAGTCTTCATACAAGATCACTGGAGTTGAGTTTCTCCTGTGACTGCCCAGATCTCTAAGTCATTTGTTATTATTGTTAGATGCCATCCACCTCTGTGTGTACAACAGAATTAAACACTGTCCAGTCTGGTTGTTGCTATGTTTGAGCCCACTGTTTTAACTGCTTTGTCAATCTGTCTCATTGAGGGTCTTCTTCTTCACTGCCCTCCACTTGAGCAGGCATGATGTCTTTCTTCAGAGTCTGGTCCTTCCTACTAGCATGCCCAAAGTATATAAGATAAAGTCTCATCATCATTGCTTCTAAGGAGCATTCTGGTTGTAGTTCTTCTGGGACAGTTTTGTTTGTTCTTCTGATAGTCCAGGGTATATTCAGTTTTCTTTACCAACACCATGATTCATAGGCATCTATTCTTCTTCCATCTTCCTTATTCATTATCCAGCTATCTGTCACATGCTTGTGAAGCAACTGAAAATATCATGGCTTGAGTCAGGCGCACCTTAGTCCTCATGGTAACGCCTTTGGTGTGTTTTTTTTTTTTTGTTGGTGTTGTTTAACAGTTTAAAGAGGACTTTTGGAACAGATTTACCCAGTGCAGTATGTCACTTGATTTCTTGACTGGTGATTTCATGGGTGTTGATTGCAGATCCAAGTAAAATGAAATCTTGACAATATCAGTATTTTCTCCATTTATCATGGTATTGTTTATTTGTCCAGTTTATGTGTCCAGTTGTTCTTTCTGCTGAGGTGTAATTCATACCAAAGACTGTACCTTCTGATCTTTGGCAGTAAGTACTTTTAAGTCCTCTTCTCTTTCAGTAAACAAGTTTATGTCATCTGCATACATCTGTATATCACAGGTTATTAATGATTCCCCCTCTAATCCTGATGCCCTTTTCTTCTTTTTATAGTCCAGCTTCTTGAGTGATTTTGTCAGCATACTGACTGAATAAGTATGGTGAATGGATGCAACCCTGATACATGTCTTTCCTGATTTTAAACCACAAAGTATCCTCTTGTTCATACGAACGACTGGCTCTTGATCTATCCATGTACAAGTTCTTCATGAACACCGTTAAGTGTCCTGGAAATCCCATTCTTCACAATGTTATCTGTAATTTGTTATGATCCAAATAGTTAAATGCCTTTGCATAGTCAATGTCATGGATTGAATTGTGTCCTCAGAAACATATGTCAACTTGGCTAGGGCCTGTTCCCAGTATTGTGAGGTTATCCTTCAGTTTGTGACTGTAATTTTATGTTAAAGAGGATTAGGGTGGGATTGTAATGCCCTTACACATGTCACATCCCTAATAGATCATAAAAGGAGTTTCTCTGGAGTGTGACCTCCACTACCTTTTATCTTAACAAGAGATAAAAGGGAAAGGAATCAAGCAAAAAACGGAGGGCCTCATACAATGAGGGAACAAGAGCCGGGAAAACGGCACCTCCTTTTTACCTGGGGTCCCTGCACTGAGAAGCTGCTTGACCAGGGGAACGTTGAGGACGAGGTTCTTCCTTCAGAGCCGACAGAAAGAGAAAGCCTTTCCCAGAGGGGACACCCTGAAGTTAGACTTGTAGACTGTGAAAGAATAAATTTCTCTGGTTAAAGGCATCCACTTGTGGTACTTCTATTACAGCAGCACTGAATGACTTCAGTCAATACAACACAGGTGAACTTCTTTCTGGTATTCTCTGCTTTCAGCCAAGATTCATCTGACGTAAGCAATGTTATTCCTCAATCCACATCCTCTTCTGAATCCAGCTTTAGTTTCTGGCAGTTCCCTGTCTATGTATTGCTGTAACTGTTTTTGAATAGTCATCAGCCAAGTTTTACTTGCTTGTTGTGTTAATGATATTGTTTGATAATTTCTACATTCCGTTGGATCACCTTCCTTTGGATAGGTTTATGAGGAAGCTGTCTTCCAAATTTCTTGGAATGGATGAGTGAGGGCTTCCAGTGTTGCATCCATTTGTTGAAATACTTCAGTTGGTATTCTGTCAATTACTGGAGACTTGTTTTTCACCTTCAGTACAGTTTGGGCTTTTCCTTCAGTACCATCAATTCTTGGTCATATGCTGCCTCCTGAAATGGTTGAGTGTCAGCCAATTCTTTGGGATCCTGTGATACTGTAACTCTGTATATTCCTTCCATTTTATTTTGATGCTTCTTGTGTTGTTCAGTATTTTTTTTGTAGAATCCTTCCATATGGCAACCCAGCCTTCAATTTTTTCTTTAATTCTTTCTGCTTGAGAAATGCTGAGTTTTTTCTTCGCTTTTGGTTTTCTCATTCCAGGTCTTTATACATTTCTTGTAATATTTTGTCTTCTTGAGCAGCCCTTTAAAATCTTTTGTTCATTTAAAATTTTTTTGTTCATTTCTTGTGTTTGTTTTAGCTACTCTATGTTCAAGAACAAGTTTCAGAGTCTCTTCTGACATCTATTTTGGTCTTTTATTTCTTTCCTGTCTTTTTTATGACCTTTTGCTTTGTTCATGTATGATGTCCTTGATGTCATCTTGTAACTTGTGTGGTCTTTAGTCATTAGTTTTCAATGCATCAAATCTACCCTTGAAATAGTCTCTAAATTCAGGTGGAATATACTCAAAGTCATACTTTGGCTCTTGTGGACTAAGCTATTAATTGTAATGAATAGTTTGTGACCATAAATAAGTTCATTAACCTTACAGATTGCCATTATCATTTTCCCTAACACCCAAATATGCAAATGTGGTAGAATCAACATAATTAATTTCTTGTCATTAAATCTAGAAGAAACATTCACAGTTATACATCTGATCAAAAACATATAAAACATAGGATTATTTCTGTAATTTCACCCTCCAAATGAAAAAAAATCTAAATGAAGAGATAATTGATGTTCACATTAAAATTACAAAATTCAAATATATACATACTATTAAAGATGCTTTTTTTAAGCTTTTATTCAAGTCTATAATTGATGAGAGTTTGTTTACAAATAGAAAATAAAATTTGGTTTTAAAGTAAGAAATTATTTGCAATAATTTAGAAGTCCAGAGTCTTGAAGTGGGGTGTATGTGTCAGTATTGTGTTATACAAGAAAAGAAATAAGTGCTCCGTGTGATGCATTTGAACTGTGTGGTTAGCAAAGAATCTTGAGTATACTGTGGACTTCCAGAAGAATAAACAAATCTACCTTGGTGGTAGTACAGCCAGGTTGCCTCTTAAAAGTGAAGATGGCCAGACTTTGTACGTATTATCAGGAGGGACCAGTTTCTGGAGATGGACATCAAATTTGGTAAAGTTGAGGGTCAGCTAAAAGAAGAAAACCTTCAGAGAGATGGGCTGACACAGCAGCTTCAATAAGAGACTGAACAGAGCAGCAGTTCTGATGCTGGTGCGGCACTAGGCAATGTCTTGTTCTGTCGTATGTAGAGTCACTATGAATTGGAAACAGCCTAACGATACCTCATAATACAACAGCCAGTGTGAACTGCAGGAAAGATCATGACACAACACAGTTGTCAGAATTTCCCACCTCTGGTTTCTGTTATATTCTATGAGACAGGACCCTTACCTGGACTAACCACTTTGTTGTTTTGCACTGATATGTTATAGTATGCAGACTCTATTCAAAGACTTGTATGCTTACAGAAAAAAAAGTATGTTGTAAAGATATATGCCTATATTTTCCCCCCCTTAATTTAATATGAATTAGATGAGCAAGGACAAATTTGTAATCAGTAACTCAGAAAAGAGCATTCACAAATGGTTGTGGAACAACAAAAGAATTTTAATAAGGAGGCAAAAGAATTGCTGATATGGGTTGAAAAACTTTTTTTTTCCTAGAAATTTATCAAAGATGTATTAAATGAGTATAAGGAGTCAGGTACCATGCTAGGTACTGAGAATTTTATATGCATTTTATATATATTTATTAAAATATAGATATACTTATAAATTTTAAAATATATTTTATATATAAATTTACCTATGCATACATACTTAGGCTCCAAAGTCTTAAAGCCAGATGTATAAACATCTATTTACTGTATGTGTTACATATAATCATAGAAAAATATACCAGATACAGGGAAGAAGCTCTGTGCAGAGAGTGCTTAGCTTTGTGAGGAAGGAAGTGGGAGGATGAGATATTGTTGAAAAATCCCCTAAGGAAACCATGTAAGAGCTGGATTTTGAGGGGTAAATTGGAATCTAAATAGCAATCCATTAGGTAGCCTGAAGACAGTGGGTATATGAAAAAGCCAGGCACCAAAGCACAGAAGTGGAAAGCAGACTGGTGTCTTCAGGGTATGTCCGTGGTGCCCTGTAGCTGTGGCTCGATGGCTTCATCATCTTAAAATGTGACACAGGATATATTTTTTCCCACTTGTGTGCACCCTGGGGTGTATTAAGGAGCTGGCCATGTTCTGAATCTAAAAAGGAATCCTGCTTTCCCCGGCAGACTACAATTCGTACTGCTTTGTTTCATTTTATTCTCCCCTTGTGCTAGTAGAAACCTAGTTATAAAATGAGACAAGTCAAAAAGGGTTCTGTAAATACATAGTGTCCTGTGTAACAGAGGGATCTGTGTGACGGTTTTCACAGAGCTCTTTGTGTCTAAACTGGAGGGGACAGTTTCATTCCCTGGCAGAAGCAAGTGCTTGAGTATTTTGGCTGGATGGCAAAAGCAAAATCCCTTCCCTTTGTTGGGTCCCTGCCCACCCCTGGAAAAGGGTGGCCTATCTATGTGGAATAAATAAATCCTGTCTCACAGGAATATCTTTCTGACTGAAAAGGTTGTTTTTCTTTTTCTTTGCCATCCAAGATTCTTTCCCTTTTCAAGCCTTGTCCAAATGGCTTTAAAATTGCTATACTGATGGAGACTTTACTTAGAATGCAGGAAATTTATGAAGGATAACAACACACTAAGCAATTGAATTACAGAATAAGGAGACTATCGTGATAAAACAAAAACCAAACCAGTTTCCCTGAAGTCATTTCTGGCTCCTGGCAACCCCATGTGTGGCAGAATAAACCTGTGTACTGTCTGGCTGTCAGGGACTGACTGTTTGGGGAGTAGACCACCGGGAATTTCTTCTGAGATGCCTCTGGGTGACCTTGAACTTCCAAGCTTTTAGTTAGCAGCTGAGTGCATTAACCGTTTGCACCACTCAGGAACTCTGCAGTCATGATAGATGTCCCTTAACTCCTTCATTCAAATTATTACCTGATTACTGGAGACCTAGGCTTAGCCGTGGAAGGGTGGAGGGAGGGAGTTTTTTTCTCATTGTGGATGATTTTGACCCTGAAAAACCAGCCCTTCCATTCTTTCAATCCCAACTGGTGCCACACAACAGAACCTTCTTTAAAAAAAGCTATGTGAGAAAGGTTATCTTTTCCTTCTCTTACCCCCAAACACCATGAGAACCTGTACTAACTAGTGAACACTGAGAAAAGGGGGCAAAGGATGTGTTTTATTCTGTGTCTGCAGCTTCCTATTTCTTCTTCCCCTTCTGGGTTCCATGTAACTAATGGTGAAAGATTCTGTGTTATCCTTCATCCACTGGAGTTCTTCATCCTTTCAGCATCTGTCTCCTCAGGTTATGTTGGCAATAATTAGGTGGGATGGAAGAGAAGCAGATTTCCTCTCAGAAGACACCTAAGAAAAGAGGCTGTGCTAGGCACCTGTTTGGGAATCAGGGTAAGACTGTTGGATGCCGTTTGGTGTTGTGAGGATGTTTGTTTCCTGCAAATGGTTAATGTATTCAGCTGCTAACTAGATGGTTGGAAGCTCAAATTCACCCAGAGGCATCTTAGTTCATATTGAGAAGCCAGTATCTTCTCACGGCCCTGTTATTTTAGAAGTTCAACCATCACCAGCAGGCAGCAAGCATGGTGTTGTTCATTGGGTCACTGGTGGTACCTTCTGAAGAAGTAGGAGGCCTATTTCCTGCCCAGAGAGAGCTTGCACTCTATTTTAGAAAGACAGTGGGTATAAGTGCCTAAAACATTACTGAATGGGGTGGCTAAATGTCTATCCTTGTTTTTCTAGATATCACTTTAAAAATTCATAGGAATTTTACCCCCTTTTGTACAGAAGTATTTAAACATGGTTGTGATCAGCAATTAAACATTTGATTAAAATAATCAAGTCCCAATTAATTATGTGGGGTTTTAGGAGTCTCCTCATGGTATGTGGGGGGTGGGGTGGGGGAGTGGACTCAGGCTGCTGGACTCAGGGTTAGCAGTTTGAATCCACCAGTCACTCCTTGGAAACCCAAAGGAAGCAGTTCTACCATGTCCTGTAGGCTCACTGTGTGTCAGAATTGACTTGATGGCAACAGGTTTGGGTGGTACAGATAGTTAAAGGCTCAAGTCCTAGCCATACAGTTGATGGTTTGAGCCCAACCAGAGGTACCTTGGAAGACAGGCCTGCCAATCTGCTTCTGAAAGGTTGGTCTTGAAAACCTGGTGGAGCAGTTCTACTCTGCACACGTAGTATCTCCATGAGTTGTAATCGACTGGACATTCACTGACAATGACAACAGCCACCACCTGGGTGTGGGTTGTGAAGCCATGCAAGACTGCGAGAGAAGTGTGATCAGAATTATTCTTGCTATGAAAATGGGAGCAAAGAGGGGTCCCTTCATGGCACAAATGGTTTGTGCTCAACTGTAAACCTAAAGGAAACGCTGGTGTGTAGTGGTTAAGTGCTACAGCTGCTAACCAGAAGGTCGGCAGCTGAGATCTTCCAGGAGCTCCTTAGAGACTCTATGGGGCCGTTCTACTCTGACCTATAGGGTCGCTGTGAGTTGGAATCAACTTGATGGCAGTGGGTTTGGTTTTCAGTTTATTAACCTAAAGGTTGGTGGTTTGAAAGGAAGCAGCAGTGCTGCAAGAGAAAGGCCTAGTGATCTGCTTCTGCAAAAATCGCAGACCAGAAAGCTTGGTAGAGACGGTCTACTCTGTGATATGTTGGTTGCTCTAACCCAGAAGCAGTTCAGTGGCAACTTTTTTTTTTTTTTTTTTTTTTTATGGATGGCAGGTAAGTCAACCAAAGAACTGCTATAACTAAAGAGACTTTTTTGAGTTACTCGCGTTAACAGTTCAAGCACCAGGATGTGGAAGTGAGGTCTGTGTGTGCTCCTTCTTTGTAGGATGTTCTATCAGTGGGATTAGAAACCTTGGTGGCATAGTGGTTAAGCATTACAGCTGCAAAGCAAAAGGTTGGCAGTTCAAATCCAGTAGGTGCTCTTTGGAAACTCTAGGAGGCAGTTCTCTGTTTCCTAGGGTGGCTGTGAGTCAAAATTGACTTCACGGCAATGAGTTTTTTTGTTTGTTTGATCAGTGGAATACAGGCAGACATTTTGATGAAAGGTAGATTTTTT
This sequence comes from Heterohyrax brucei, assembly GCA_028571685.1. Classification (NCBI taxonomy): domain Eukaryota; kingdom Metazoa; phylum Chordata; class Mammalia; order Hyracoidea; family Procaviidae; genus Heterohyrax; species Heterohyrax brucei. The sequence continues at coordinate 98,447,153 of CM053146.1, forward strand.
TTTTTAATGTCACAGGTAGGAACACTTGAGGTGGCATTCATGAAGCTTTACTGTTTTTCTTGTTCAGCGTGCCTGTTCAGCTGAAGAAAAACCGTGTCTCCTTTGCTCTTAAGCTCTGGAAGAGCAAGGAGAAATTACAGGAGCATCACTGCGCAGCCTGTGTTAGGCCGTGGAAACTCTGGCCCGTTGCCCTAACTGCAGTCCCAGTTTGTTATCATGCATGCTGAATGTCTTCCACTTGTACTGCTCTTTGTCTGGCTAACCCTTAAAACCCAGGTAGCTTGCTACGTGAGTGTATAATGTAGACAGATGTTCTAAGTTCAGTGTTCTATCAATAAGTTGGCATACAGAAGTCATTGGTGTTACTGTTAAATTAATTTTGTTTAAAATTGCCTTACAAATTATAATAGACTTTATTCCTACTCGCCCCATATTTTATATTTACTGAAAGTTCTTAGATAGCATTTTCTTCAAAATAGAAATTATTTTACCCATTTAGAGTTTGTTTTAAACATCACCTGCTCCAGAAATCAAGGAGTGCTGGTGGGATAGTGCTGACAGTACTCTGCTGCAACCCACAAGGTCAACAGTTCAAACCTACCAGCACTTCTGTTGGAGAAAGATGTGGCAGTCTGCTTCTGTAAGGCTTTATAGCCCTGGAAACCCTGTGGGGCAGTTCTACTCTGTCCTGTAGGGTTTTGAGTTGGAATTGACAGCAATGAATTTGTTATTTGTTTTTTAACTTCAAGAATCTTTTTCTGGCAGCTGCATTCCACAGCACTCCCTTTTCTCAAATTTATGGACTATGTTACATAGTTTACCATTTAACTGTTCTCTCTGGAGTACAAAGACCATGCCTTATACTTAAAGTTTTCCAAAGAGACATGCATGCAGAAAGGTATACTATAAATGCTTTGTTTGATTCTGCTTTCCCCTGCATCATGTACTGCAGTTAACACTAATTATAATTTTTAGAATTCTCACTGCATGAAGGAGAAGAACATGGGCCTCAGTGGTCTCCCAGAACCCAAGGCCCTAGCTGAGAGACACTCCTGTGCAACTAGCCGGGTCTGACCCAGGCAAGGAGCAGAGACTGGACGCACTTTAACAGACAGGTAGAGAGTGCTTTCCAGTAACAGACTGCTCTAACTGCACTTGTGATTTTTTTTTAAAGGACAAACAGCCGCTTACGCTAGCTTGATCTCTCAGAGGCTTTTTGTTGCTGTTGTTCTGACATTTGAGGATTACACTGAACTAATTGAAATATGTGCTTCAGTCTGTCAGTGGAAAAGGTTTATTGTAGCAGATACAGGGTGCCAGTCAGGGATGCACTATCCACTAAGTGAAGTAAGTATGTGATTAGGCCATCAACAGAACAGGGGTACCAGTGGTACAAAGCAAAGACCCATAGGTGCCAAGCAGACAAGACCCAAGGAAACGTGAGCACTGCAGGAGAAGGGAACTGGCCAGGCAGTAATGAAACGGGTACCAGCTCCAGTGCATGGGAATGTGCTCGGTAGAAATCAAGTTCACACAGGGTCATGAGTGTGCCAACACACAAGGGCATTTAAGTATGAGGCTTTGACCATTTTGGCACCTTCAATGACATCTCTCTCTATGGTCCCTTCCAATGTAATTGAAACTTCTTATCTCAGAGAGTCTCTTGGGAATATACTGTTTATTTCTAATAAACAAGAGATGGGGTGGTCTGTTGCGTCTGACTCTTGCTACGTTCACCCAGTATGCAGCTGGACACAACATATGCAGTTACGGGGCTGTTGTTAGGTGCCGTCAAGTCAGTTCCGACTCATAGGGACCCTGTTACTACACTAGGATGGGTTATATTAACAGATAACAGGTCTCTGAGTGAACAGTCTTGTACATCCATCCACATCTGTTGATTGAGCTGTGCCAGCCAGGAGGCCCAGGAATGCTCTTTGCTATGATACAAACAGAGAGAAGTGTGCTCTTGCCCGTACCCTGGTAAACAGTCAGTGAGTTACTGATAAAGCTAGTTTGTTGTAGTAGTTGTTTTATGATCATTAAATTTTCTTTTATGACATCTTTTCATTTGTTCATTTATATTATAGCATTTATTATCAAACAAGCATCACAACTGAAGTATGAGCCATTTAAAGCAAAATTGGTGAAACTCAATTTTTCATGGTAGGAGATCAATCAAATTTTATATTGATTGTTGAAGCAATTAACACCAATTCATTTTCTTGTCATAGAATACATGGCATATTCTTTTTGTATAAAATATGATAGATAGTAAAAATCTTAGTAACTCACATCTACTGAAAATTATATAATCTAATTCATCTCCGACTCGATGACACTTGGCTAGCTAATTTGTCTTATTCCAATAAATGGCATATGCCACTTTCACATCCACTTTCTAATATGATAGTCACATTTAAGAAGTTACATCATGGGTAGCTAAGACACACGTACACACACACACACACACACAGACACACACACACACAGTATGCAATATACTTTCAACTGCCATATTTCAATGGACTGTGTGAGTAAGCAGTGAAGGGAGCACCCCAGATAATCAGTGTTTAGCACCCTCATGTGCCTTAATCCAGTCCTGGTGTCAGTGCTAAAGTGATAGTTTGTTCAATGAGCACAAATCAGTGACAGAAGCAAAACAGTCAAAACAAAATTTAGCTGCCCAGTACTTTTACTGTCATTTCTCACCCTTCTCAGTTGTTATGATGTAATTTCCCTAAGCCATACAGTGTTTTACAAAGAGCAGTTATCTCCTCAGGAATTAAAAAATACATGCCATTTATTGCAATAGCCCGTTCTTGAGGGCTCAGACTAAACACTCAACATACACGCCACAGGATCAGATACCAGTGCTGAATATTATAATGTAAAGAGTTATTTGGAACGTATAAAAAACTTTTAAATCTTTTATGCTGTGTCATCTCTTTAGGAGGAAGGGAAAGAAGGTAGTGAGAATCTCTGTCTTCCGCAAGGTTAGCTATTTTTAGTCTAATAATTGACTTGGTAGATTGTTGGCCATATTTGATATTAACAGCATGACCCCTCAAAGTAGATGTTTGCATTTACTGTAGAATGTTTTAATATAGTATGAGTTAAATGTTAGAACGCTTTAATAATGTTATGAGTTAAGTGTTATAACAACACAGTACTTAAACTTTCAAGTTCTGAATGTGGACATCTTGGGTTCAAATCCCTGCTACACCACTCTGCTTTCTGTTACCATGGGCAAGGCCAAGGTAGCGGTTGCCTGTAACACACTATAGGACAGAGTAGAACTCTGTGCCTCACTTTTCTTTTTTGGAAAATAAGAATACAAATAGTATCTACTATTGAGAGGAGTCAATGAGATAATCTGTGTAAAACAACACAATTGTTTGTAAACTCCTGTAATGATAATAATAAATTTTATTACATATTAATCACAGGGTATCACCTCCAGGGGAGGGCTTTCTCTCTGTATTGGCCTTGGAGAAAGATTCCTGTCCTCAGTCTTCCCCTGGCTGAGGAGCTTCTCAAGCATGAGATGCATTTTGCTCATGGCAGTGCTTTCTTGGTGGTGTGGGGTCCCCAGCTCTCTGCTTGCTTCCCTTTCCTTTTATCTCCCAAGAGCTGCCTCGAGGCACAATGCAGTTTTGTAGATGGAGTACCCCTTCACTAACGCAACCACCACTGCCCATCGTCCCTCATTGACATTCTACAGACAGAACTTACAATATACAGGAAAATCACATAATACCAGGACTCATACACACATTTTTTAGCGGGGACATAATTCAATCCATGACACCTAGGCTGTAATCTCTAAGATAGCAGATCACCCAGTCTTTTTGCCCAAAGAATGGCTGATGGGTTAGAACCACAAGACTTTGGTTTACTGCTGAGCACTTAACCATTGTGCCAGTAGGGCTCTTTTTCTCTCATACTAGAAGGCTTTAAAAAAATATATATATATATAGCTCTAATGTAAACACATTTACCCAGGCCACTGAATAAATCTGCATCTTTATTTCATCACATAGAGAATAAACTCTACTGCTTTCTCATGGAAACTCTGGTGGCATGGTGGTTAAGTACTGTGTCTGCTGACCAAAATGTCAACAGTTCAGATCTACCAGGCGCTCCTTGGAAACTCTGTGGGGGAAATTCTACTCTGTCTTATAGGGTATGTATGAGTTGGAATCAACTCAGTGACAGTGAGTCTGATTTCTTTTTTCTTTCACATAGTTCTTTAATAAAAAATGCAGAATGTAGGAGAATTTTCTTTTCCCAGCTTTGATATCTTTTACCTCAATAATTTTATAGGAAAGTTGATCTAGGTAGCATAGTTGTCAAGATTTCCTATTTTCTTTTCTTGTCTTATAAATAAGGAAAATGGTGAAGGATTTTTAGATTTCCAAGTTGGTTTTTTTTAATTAACAGTAAAATAAGTTTATCAGTAAATTAGTAACTAGTAAAACAGCTCAGCAAGACTGTTCAATTTTTAAGAAGGTTACTAGAAGGTTGCACATTTAAGAACAAGAACCAAAACTGTATAAAAAATAATGACATTACTAACCCAGTTGCCTCTTTGCTAGTCAGTTTTCTAGGAGTGGCATTTATTTACTGAATTCTTCCATTTACACATTGTTTTGAAATGTTATTTAAGAGAAATCCATTTTTAATCCCACATTTGCCTTGGAAAATTTATGCCCTGAGTTACTTGCAAAAATCTAGTCCCCAGTTATCTCATCAGTTCCAAAAATTAAAGAGGAAACTCTAGAAATCTGACTTTAGAGAATTTTTTGTAACTGCCATTTTATACCAGCCCCCAATTCTAAGAAAGGTTTATAACCATTCTGACTTACATCTGTGAGAAAATGTTTTTATTATCCTAAAAGGCTCAGATTTTTTTTTTAAGTGCTTCAGATCTTGAGGGGAAAAAGAGATCTTATGTGTGCCCAGGCCACTGCAGTTAGGAGAATAACTGCTAGAATTATATTTGATCTAGAGGTATAGCAATAATACATATTTTAATGTTTTTGTCCTATAAATACATAGGCCTGTTTTTGTCAACTTGTAAATCCAGCAATGGGTCACTCAGATATACACTTAGCAGTGTGTTTGCAATCACCATTAATGTCAACCTAAAATCTCTTGATGTGGTTTCAGGTCTTAGGTGATTCATCTTTAAAATGATTCCCAATACTCAAGTTGGATTTTACTGTTGAAACTAATTAATTTTGATAAATCCATTTTATGTCTTAGAATAGTTTTGAGTTTTTCTTAGTATTGTTAATGAAGAGATATGTATATCTAGAAAGAAACGGAATAAGTAGCATCCTTAGTAATACAAATAAAAATATTCCCATTGTGTACTACCATGTCAGCATTCATAATTATGACTCTATCTGGGCATGATTCAATTTTGAAAAAGCTAGCATTATCTAAGGTGTGGCAGTTTATCTAGACAAAGCAGGTACTTCATTTGACTTCTGTGGAAATTAGTCAAGTTGGCAAACACTCTGTAATCATCTGGCCCATTTTTCTAGAGAAAAAAATAACCTAGTTGAAATAATGAATGAAACATAGATGGCCTTAAAAACCATTATTTTGATGTTTCTCAGTTACTTATGAAATATATAATCTAATGAACCTGGTAAAAATTCAGTATCAATTTCATTATGGATCTACTTAAGGAATATTGTGCCTGGTAATTTTGATTGGATGCCACATATTTTGATTGGGTGGAAGATATTTTTGTATTTGTATAAACACTCTTTTTATATTATTATGATGATTCAGTAGAAGTATACATCCAAGTCAGTTTTGCATCCTTGCCTCTCTGCAGCTCTCTCTGCTCTCCTCATCCTGTAACAGCTCACTCTTCGTTTTCACTCTTTACATCTAGGATCCTCTTAACGAACACCTGTCCACTCCTCTCCACCTTCTCTCCCGTCGAGAAAGAAACCAGGCTCCTATGGCAAACAGGCTCCTATAAATGTATAAAACCACAAAGTACACACACCACGTGCTCACAGTGTGTCCCCAAGTCCAGTCCATTCTTGTCTGAAGTGTTCACCTCAGTACTGGTTACAAGTCTGGGCTAGTAGCAAGTCTAGGGGCTGTGTTCCCAGGGCCCTCCCACACAGGATGTTGGACCATCAGTTCTGGTGTTTTAGTAGAGTTCTTGATTTGCACATCTCTTTTTCTCATGCTACATCAGGGACTCTTCACTGTATGCCCTATCAAGACTGTCTCTGGTTGTGGCTGGGTGCCATCTGGTTCTTCTGGTCTCATGTTGATGTAGCCTCCCAATCATATGTGTACTTCTGCCTGCTGGGCTCACTTTTCCTCATGTCTTTGATGTTCTTGGTCATCATCTGTTCCAGGTGGGTTGGGACCAATTGATATTCCCTGGGTGGCAGCTTGCTGGTTTTTAAGACCCCAGATGCTGCTGACCAATATGGGGTGTAGAAGACTCTCTTAGAAAAACACTAGTTACGCTAATTGACCTTGATATCCACTGAAAACATGGTCCTTGCTACTCTAACCTTTGAAATATTGGGTTGAATTTAAAAAACATTTTAGTTTATGGTGTTGTCCAGTTATGCCGACCTGCCTTCTGCTGCATGTAGTTCCTCGCTTCACCTAACCAAATTCCTGTTGGCTGTCTAATCTATGAACAACCCTCTCCCTCCGTCGCCACCCTCGTAGCCATCAAGGATTCTTTTCTTCTGTGCATAAGTCCTTTGTTAAGTCCTTATGATAGTAGTTTCATATAATACTTGTCATTTTGCAGCTGACTGACTTCAGTGAGCATAATGTCATCTAGTTGGTACCAGGTTATGAGATGCTTCCTGAAATCATCATTATTCTTTATCATTGCATTGTGCTCCATTGTGTATGTATACCATAGTTTCTTTATCATTCCTCTGGTGATGGGTACCTAGGTTGATTCCATCTTTTTGCTGTTGTGGACAGTGCTGCAATAAACATTCATGTGCATGTATCTATTCATGTGACAGCCCTAAAATCTGTAGATCACATGGCATTTCTATTTCTAGCTTTTTAAGACAGCACCAAATTGCTTTCCAAAGAGATTGAACCATTTTGCATTCCTACAAGCAGTGTAGGTGAGTTTCAATTTTTCCACAGCCTATGAAGCATTTGTTGTTTTGCATTTTTTGGATTATTGCCAACCTCACTGAGGTGAGATGGTTTTTCATTGTAATTTTGATTTGGATTTCTCTAATGGCTAATGATTGTGAGCATTTCCTCGTGTGTCCTATGGCTGCCTGGATGTCTTCTTTGGTGACATGTCTGTTCATCTCCTTTGCCCATTGCTTAATTGGGTCCTTTGTCTTTCTTGTTGATGTTTTGCAGTACTTTGTAGATTATGGAAATTAGACATCAGTCTGATAGGTAGTTGCCAAATATTTTTTCACATTCTATAGGAAGTCTTTCAACTCTCTTGATAAAGTCTTTGGGTGAGCATAAGTGATTTTTTGTAGTTCGCATTTACCTGTTTTCTCTTCTGCTGTTGGTGCTTTGTTGGTTAAGATTTTGTAGTCTATCTAAGCCACGTATTAGAACTTCCACTGTTTTTCTTATTTTTCTCCCATAATCTTTATCATTTTAGATTTGATATTTAGGTGTTTGATTCATTTTGAGTTAGTTTTTGTATAAGGTATGAGATACGGGTCTTGTTTCAGTTTTTAGAAGATGGATATCCAATTCTGCCATGATCATATGTTAAATAGACTGTTTTTACCCCAATTTACAACCTTTGGGCCTTTGTCAACTATCAGCTGTTTGTAGGAGGATGGTGCTATTTATGGGGTCTCTGTTCTGTTCTGTTGGTCTGTACGTCTCTTTTTTAGCAGTACCAGGCTGTTTTGACTACTGTGGCAGTGTGGTAGTTTCTAAGGTCAGATAGTGTGAGTCCTCTGTGTTCCTCTTCTTGAGTACTGTTGTATTTCTATAAATACCATTGAGCTTTGTTCTGAGACATAGTTAAGATAGTTAGAAACAATATGATCCTTTGGGTCTCATGTTTAAGATTACTTAGGTGGGACCAAAACAATGTTACTTGGGCTAATGTTATTACCCCAAGACCCTTTTAAATCTGACAGCCTTGAGACTGCCATACTGTGAAGAAACCCAAGACGTATAGAAAGGCCATGTGAGGCCTCATGCATGAATCATGAATTTTTCCAGTCTGAAAAAAAAGTGTGTCTAGCCTTGTCAAGCATTGAATTGTTTCCCTGCCCCAAAATGTGTGTAGCAGTTTGGCTTCACAGTGATTCCTGGTACTGTGTGATGTTCCTATATGTAGTGAATCTTTCCCCATGGTGTTAGTAAGGGAGGCTCGGTGTCAGCTGTGTTGGTAAAGTAGGACTCAGTGGGTAAGATTGTATTGTGCCTTGAGGCAGTCTCTTATGATATAAAGGCAAGCAAGTAGAGAGTTGGGGATCTCATAACCACCAGGAAGCAGTGCCGACAGCACATCCTTTGGAAAGAACCCAGTGTCCCTGTGACTGAGAAGCTCCGAGTCCAGGGAAAGATAGATGGCAGAGACATTCCTCCAGAGCCAACAGAGAAAGCCTTTCTCTGGAGCTTATGTTCTGAATTTGGGCTTGTAGCCCACTGGAGTGTGAAAGAGTAAAATTTCTCTTTCTAAAGCCATCCACTTGTGGTATTTCTATTATAGCAGCAAAGACTAGCCCTGTATGGGTTCTGAGTACTGATCTTTGTAATTCTTTTGGGTGGTTCTTTCCCTAGCTCAGGGGAGCACTTCACATGTAGGAAGAGGAGCCCCTGTAGCTGGAGTGATTAGGGAATGCTATACAGAGGAAGCTAAGTTTTCTGGCCACTGAAGGATTTCGAGAGGACCACGCTTCTGGGCTTTTTGTTGCTGTTTGCTTTTTACCCGTTGCCATCATTTCTACTCGCCTCGTTTTGCCCTCTTGGCTGATCCCGTACCCACTGGCTCTCATATGCTTGTCCCACCCATATGGCATGTTGGTTTCTGCAGGCTGTGTTTCCCCTGCGTGGGGAGCCCTGGCTGCTGCCTGGGTTCAGCTGACGCAGTGGTTCTCCACCACTAGACTCACCGGAAGAGCTTGTAAAACTCCTGGTACTGCACTGCAGAACCTTTCCACCAGACTTTAAGGGTACATCCACTTGATTCCTGGGTGCAGCCAAAGTTGATCACCAGTGAACTAGTGAGAGGTACAGATGAAAGATCAGAGAGGAAGGCTGCTGTTAAATATTGTCCAGTGCTTTACAGCTCAGTCACCCTGTGTGCAACAAGGATGAAACGCTGCCCAGTCCTGTGTGCTCCTCACACTGTTTGAGCACACTATTGCAGCCACTGTATTGAAGGTCTTCCTCTTTTTCACTGACTCTCTACCTTACCAAGCAGGGGAGAGGAAGAGGAAAAAACATCAGGGCACTTCTTTCTTTGCATCTCTTGCAACACTTTTGTGTGAGCTTTGGAAATCTTTCCTTCTAATCCTTTCAGATGGTTCCATCCCTGGCCTCTGCTACTTTCCTCACAGGCATGAACTGATAAGTACCCTACTGAGTACTTGGAGCTTTGCTGAGCTGTCTTTCTGTCACTCTGCCTACAAAATCTAGCTGCCTTCATCTCCCTAGACTCAGCTTCATCTTCTCCGTTTGGTTGTTCCCCCCGTGGCCTGGAATCCATCTCCAGGCTGTACACTGGGCACCTCATTTGTTTCTAGTCTTAGGGATTACAGTCCATGTTGCCTGATACCTAGTGTCCTGAGAGCAGCCGTTTCATGTATTTTGTCTGGTTTCTAGTTATTTCAGGAAGGAGGGTAAGTGCATTTGCTATTGTTCCATTTTGGGCAGAAGCAGACTAATATCAGATCCAATCTCAAAGAAATGTTGGTCTTTTTATTTTCCAAGTTATAGATGGCATGTCTGATGATACTTGCCAGGGCAAGCTCAGGACTTAATCCAAGCGGAACCAGATGACTTCTTAACATCGTCTAGCCATAAACCCGTTGCAACTATATCTTTTAATTATACTTAAATTAGTGCCTTAATAAAAATTTTAATTCCAACAGTGCTGTGTATTAAATAATGGATAATTTTTTGAAAATTTATTATCTCCACCCTCTCCCTTCCCGTTCCAACACATGTTGAAGACATAATGAAACTGGTAATAGTGGCATTGTATATTGTCGCTACCTTCTTTTGGAAAACAAATTGTAATAATATATTAAAAAGCACAAAAATTATTATATCTTTTGAATGATTGATCCCACCTGTAGAATTCTTGATCCTTAGTGGTGTGGTGATTAAGCATTCAACTGCTAATCAGAAGGTTGGCAGTTCAGATTTATCAGCTACTCCTTGGAATCCTTATAGGACAGTTCCCTCTGCCCTGTAGAAGTTCTGTGAGTCTGAAGCAACTCAAGGGCAGGGAGTTTAGTTTTCTGATTTTGTAGAATTCTAGCCAATGGAAATAATTTAAGGTCAGTAAAAAATGCTGTCTGTAAAAATACTAATCATGGAGCCAACAGGGAAAAAAATTAGAAATAATCTTGATGTTAAAATGTAGGTGCTATTAAATAAAGAAGGAGCCCTGGGAGTGCGGTGATTAAGCGCTCCACTGCTAGTAGAAAGGTCAGCCACCCACTGGGTGCTTTGCGGGAGAAAGATGTGGCAGTCCGCTTCTGGTGACAGCCTTGGAAACCCTGTGGGGCATCTCTGCTCTGTTCTGTAGAGCGATGGAAGTCAGAAGCAATTCAGTGGTGATGGGTAGTGGGTCATAGTGGTAGTAATTAAAGCAATGATATGATTCATGTTTCAAGCAAGAGTAACTAAGGAGTGCTGACCAGACCACACCCTCTGCTCCTCTCCTCTCCAGGAGTGACCCACGCGGCCATCTGGGCAGCCTGCATTTCTTACCTCAGTGCAGCAGTTCCCCCTGAGCTGAGGACATCTGCCCAGGGCATCCTGCAGGGCCTCCACTTGGGCTTAGGACGAGGCTGTGGGGCCATGATCGGAGGCGTGCTAGTCAATTACTTTGGTAAGAATGGCTTTCTCTTTTTGTCTATTCTTCTTTGATAAACATTTATGATTTTTCAGCAGCACTTAAGTAGACACTCAAATTATTATTGGAGATAGCCAGAAACCGAACTCCAGCCTTCATATTCTCTTTCTGGGTTTCATAGTGGTCACAACTGTAGAGCAGTGTGGTTACTCGATCATTAGGATGATTACAGCCAGCCTGGAACAGAGCACGCGCCTCTTGACAAGCTGCTCAGTGAGGTGCTGCTGCAGAGGTACCTCGAAGGAACCAGACAAATGACTGAGCACGTGTGCTTTTGGTTTAAAGTAATGTAACCTAAACTTGCTGATGGTAATGCTGGGAGAAGACAGTCTGTCATTGTTACTCCATCAGGAGATTGTGAACCATGAAAGTCTAACTATATGCTGGCTTTGGTAATTCACTCTATCTATGACAACACAATTGTCTGCCTTCTCAGATCTCCCTCACTGGAAATATCAGGATCAGGGGTAGAAGTGAAGAGTATTCTGCTCGAGGGATATTGACTGTTTAGTCACCTTTGTGTAAGGTGGGCCCAGGATGTTTGAATTTTTAGCACAATTTGTCTCTGCTGTTCCAACTACAGATTTATAGAGCTATTCAATAATAGTTGGGTAAATGGTCTGTATGAAGAGAAGATCACCATCATCACCATGTCATGAATTTTAGGACAAAAGCCACTCAAGACAGTCCTTTATAAATACAGGTACATAATTGACCCATGAGAGATGCAGTACCAGCACCTGAGTCTCCTGACGCCTGCCCAGCCTTGTGTTTGTCTGGCTGTATCAACCTAAAGGCCACTGACTTTTCTTTGGTTCTTCCCATGTTCTGCTGCCCTTGCCCCGTACTTCAGAACATTGGTGGTTTTGGATGAGGGCCCTTTGCGTTTCCTGGAATTAGTTTAAAGAGTGTTCTGTTTGTTTTCCCAGGGGCTGCTGCAACCTTCCGAGGAATTGGCATGGCCTGCCTGGTGATCCTCCTTCTCTTTGCTCTGATTCAGTGGCTGGCAGTGCCAGATGAGGAAGAAGGTAAATACCACCACTCTCCTCCCCCTTTCTTGATGATTCTGAAGGTTCAAAGCATGGGCATTCTATGCACACACCACATAAACCTGTAAGTGGTTAACAGAGTACAACAGATCTGTTTGGTTAGATTTCCTTTGTAGTATATAAATGAACTCATGTGTGCCATTGCTTGAGAGAAGCTACCTACTAGGGTGAGGAGTATTGGTTCTTTGAAGTAGCTTGGGGTTTTCTCATTTTTGTGTTCTGGTACGAGGTCCTGGAGAAGAATTAATTTTAAATTTCTCTGGTATTCTAAAGAGATTTCAAATTTAAGTCAACTGTATATAAGGCTATAAATTGACTTTACTGCTAGGGATAGGAAGTGGTGTTCATCTTTGTGTCTTTGCCTTCATTTGGAAAAAAAAACAAAACTCTAAAACATGTAAACCTTACATTTCAAATTTTCTCTAAATCAGACATGGCCATTATTAAAGTGGAAATTATGTAAAAAGAAGACTACATAAAATATAACATGTAGAATAGATAAGTTGAATCTTTTTATGAAGAAGGCCAACCAGTAGAACAGTAATAATCTTGCTCATTTCTGGGGTTGTAGACCAGGGCTCATTTTCTTGGAGTGTCCTTTCCTTAAGGAGCCTTTGTCTTTCCCTGAAGGAAAAATTTGCTTGTACCAGAAACTCCAGAAACAGATTTTAATTCCAATATGTAACTCAGAAAGATCAAATTGACTTTTCTCACTCATGTTCTTTTATAGTCCTAACTGGATTGCATATTTTACCCAGCCTTGGACCATGCCTCTGGTAAAAGGCCAATGATCATGTGCCTTTCCTTGTATATCTGATATATGTCTTTAAAATTACAAACCTGTAAACATGTAAGGCAACATTCACTATAACCATTCTGCAGATGTTATATCTAAGTTAAATTAATAGCAGATTTGATAATGTGTTATTTAATAAGTTGTCTGACTCATGACAACCCCATGATCATGGCACCCCATGATCATGACTCAGTCCTGTGCCATCTCATGGTTGTTGGTTGTATGTGAGTCCACTGCTGTAGCTATTGTGTTACTGCATCTCACTGAGTTTTCCCCAGTTTTTGCTGACTTGGCTTGGCTCTACTTACCAACCATGATGTCTTTCTCTAATGACTTATACTATAGTGAGCCCTATAAGGAGACCCTGACAGATAACATCATGTTTATTCTGTACCTGCATCAAGTCACAAAGTCCATATTAAACAGCAATTGTTAATGTCGCCTAGCATAGTACAATGGGCTTATGGAATTACTGCCTTTTTTTTTTCCTTTTTTTGACTTTTTAAGTATGAAGAAAATCCTGAAATGTGATTTAAACGTTATTTTCTCTCCAGACAAGACAATGTTGGCAGAAAGGATTCCTGTTCCCTCTAGTCCTGTTCCCATAGCAACCATCGACTTGGTACAGCAACAGACAGAAGATGTCATGCCACGCATTGAGCCCAGACTTCCGCCCAAGAAAACCAAGCACCAGGAGGAACAGGAAGATGTGAACAAACCAGCGTGGGGAGTCAGCTCTTCTCCTTGGGTGACCTTTGTCTATGCGCTTTACCAAATTAAAGAGATGATGCAACTAACAAGAGACAGCCGTGCTTCTGAGATACAGCCCTTACAGGTAAAATGCCTCTGTTGTTAGCGGTGGGGCCATTCACCAGATACCTTAAGTGGGCTCAGTTGTTTTAATTTATCCAGTTATTCACTCAAAAAGATACTTTGAAGGTTTGTTGAGAGAAATCAACATGCCAACATATAATTTCAGTATTCTGAGAGAGTAGAGGTGTATATGAGGTCACACAAAAAGAAAGGTCTGCATTATGGAGTTTGGAAAGACTTCACAGAAGAGATGCTATTTCTTGAAAGAAAGAAAGAAAGAGATTCTGGTTTTGTATGTTTTTCTAAAATGTCAGGATTGTTGAATGCCAGATGTAATAAAAGTACATGATTTTTGTCTAACAGAACTCATAATTATTAATTTTTCTAATTCCAAATTCTAGTGCCAGGTATTATGCATAACAGGAACTTAGTAAATACCTGTGAAATTAATTAGAGTCAATCAACTGAGCCATTGTGTGGTCTGCTAGAGCACCTAGCTCAGTGCAAGTGTGGTTTTGCTGGTCTACCCTGAGTAAAATCAAATCATGTTGATAAAGCAGTGGGGGTAATTGTGTAACTAAAACTATATCATGATTATGAAAACTGAAAAAGTGGTTTCTGTGAATAGCTTAACCCAACTAATGAGTTCACTTCCCTTTTTTTATATTAATCACTTCCTTTTACTTACATCATTGTAAGTTCATGTATGCTGTGTATCTAGAATGGCTTCAGAGGACACTTAAGAAATAAAGGGCAAAAACTTAAAAGTAAAAGGTGATTTGGGTAATTTTAGGAAATTTGCTAGGCCACCTTAATTAATTTGTCATGAATTTGTAAACTAACATATAATCTTAGCATAATTTAACCAAATCTGATTCTTCCTTGGTAACCATGATGCATATTCTTATTTATTTATCCATCAAGGTAATAAACTCACATAAATCCTCTGTTCAGTCAAGAACTGAAATATCATTCAACAATAAAAAGACAAAAAATCCAATTAAAAAACAGGCAAAGGACATGAACAGATTGTTCACCAAAGAAAACAGGTGGCTAACCAACACATGGAAAGGTGCTTGCAATCATTAGCTGTTGTTGTGTGCAGTCAAGTCAATTCTGACTCATAGCGACCCTATGGGATATGGTAGAACTGTCCCATAGGGTTTCCAAAGAGCAGCTGGTGGATTTGAACTGCTGACCTGTTGGTTATCTTAACTGCTTTGCCACCAGGACTCCCATTGGCAATTAGAGAGCTGTAAATCAAAGCTACAATGAACTACTACCTCATCCTGACAGTACTGGCACTGATTAAAAACAAAAACAGAAACAGAAAACAACAAATGGCTTGCAAAGTGATAGGACGATTAGAACTTTTATACACTGCTGGTGGGATTATAAGGTGATACAGCTGCTATGCACAATAGCATGGTACTTCCTTAAAAAGCTAGAAATATAAATAGCCTATGACTCAACAATCCTACTCCTAGGTAGATATCCTAGAGAAATAAGAGCATTGACATGAATAGATATATATGTACCTATGATCACTGCAGCAATATTCACAATAGCAAAAAAAAAAAATGGAAGCAGTCTAAGAGCCCATCAGTGAATGAATGGATAAACAAACTGTGGTACGTACATAATAGAATACCGTGAAATGACAAAGAATAATGATGTACCCATGAAACTTCTTACCATATGGATGAAACTGTAGGACGTTGTGCTGAGTGAAATAAGTCCATCACAAAAAGACAAATATTGTATGAGACCACTATTTGAAAAAGTCAAGAATAGTTTTATACACAGAAAGAAACATTCTTCGATGGTTACTAGGGATGAGATGGGGAGGGAGAATCACAAAGTAGATAGATACGTGTTAACCCTGGTGAAGGGGAAGGCAGTATACAATAATAATACACAAACAAGGGGAAGGAAGTATGCAGGAATAAAGGGCAAGTATGCTAAACACTGTAACATACAATACTGTAGCATGTCCTGAAACAACAGTAACAACAAACAGCAGTTTACAAGTGGATTAATAGGTAGATGTATATGCTATAATAGGTGTGGGAGGTCGTATAGGAGTATACCTACATATGTATATGTGTAGCTATGGTTTTGATATGCATACATACATATTTATATGTACTGGATGTACATTCATATATATTATAGAGCTCATAGAAGACACAGGGACACTTCTTAACATAACCAAACATCCTGAGGGACTGAGTTGTTGAGCTTGAAAGCTAAATCTTGGGGGTCTTCTAAATCAATTGGCATGACATAGTTCATGATGATAATGCTCTACATCCTTGCATCGTGAGTAGTATGTGGGGTCTTAAAAGCTTGAGAACAGCCATCTGAAATCCAGCCATTGGTCCTCTGCTATCTGGAGCCAAGGAGAGTGAAGAAAACCAAAGACTCAAGGCAGCACTGGCAGACAGGAACTACAGCCTCCTCCAGCCTGAGACCAGAGGAACTAGCTGATACTACCACCACTGACCGCTCTGACCAGGAACACAGCAGAAGCTCCCAGTGAGAATGAGTAAAAAATGAAGAACAAAGTTCAAATTCATAAAAAAAGATCAGACGAACTGATCTCATGAAGACTGGAGCAAACACTAAAACTATTTTCTGTGATACCCTAGGAAGTCACCTTTCAGCCCCCCAAATACACTGGCCTCTAAAATAAATAATAACGCCCAGGAGGAATGTGCTTCTGAGAACAGTCAGCTGTATGAGAGCAAAAGGGTAACATCTGCCCGGAAACGAAGGGGAGAAGGTAGGGTGGGGTAGGGAAGCCGAACAAACGGAAAATGGGGCCCCAGGGTGAAAGGCCAGATTGCTGACACGTGGCAGGGATTGCAACCAATGTCACAGAAGGATTTGTATGTGAATTATTGGATGGAAACTAATGTGCTATGTAAGCTTTTACCTAACGCACAATAAAATGTTAAAAAGAAAAAACTGGACTATCACGGCAGGGGGATGCAGAAAGGATTCTAATATCTTGAAGCTGGGAGGTGAGGTAGGAGACAGGATGATGCCTGACACTCAAATACAGGGTTTTCGTTAGTACTCTGGATACTCACCCTCGTTTACACAGAAACCCAGGAGGCTTAAATAGCAGTTTTTAAAAATGCCCCCCAATGCATTAAAATTAACCAGAACAACTAGATATTATGGCATTAATTACTCTTAGAAAGAAGTCATTAGGCTAAGTTATTTTTTAATTTTTAAACATTTTAGACTCAGTCACAGAAATGAATTGTGTGTTTGTGTGTGCACGTGCACACGCATGTACGCACTTACCTATTTGAAGCAGTGGGTACTAATTCAGAGGAAAAATGCATCTTTTTAAAAACATGATTCTTGGCTTGTAAAAACCAAAGTGAACATGGCATGTTCAGAAACTGCTGCAGATGCTGTGCTGGGGTCAGTGGGTACTCACAGTTCCTTACCTAAGCACCTGTTCACATCATTTTTGAGCCTGGACCATGTCATATTTAACTTTTAAGTGTACTTGGACATCCCACATATAAATGTGGCTGTTTAACTCCAGGATGTTTCTCCTGGCTTTGTTTCTGAGGCTGAAAACACCGTGTATACTCACTGTTAGACACGATGTATGGGAGTCACGGTGGCACAGACGGTGACGTGCTCAGCTGCTAACAGAAAGGTTGGCAGTTCAAACCCACGGAGACCCTCTGCAGAAAAAGACCTGGTGATCTGCTTCCTTCAAGATTACAGCCAAGGAAATCCCAAAGTGTGGTTTTGTTCTGTGAAATGAAACTGACTGGCTGACACCCAGCAACAAAAGAGGTGTCGTCTCACTCCAGAATTCTGTGATCCTAGCAAGAGGCACAGAGTCCCAGGTGGGTTCTAACTCAAAGGTTGGAGGTTCAGGTTCACCCAGAGGTATCTTAGAAGAAAGGCCTGGTGATCTACTTCTGAAAAATGAGCCATTGACAATTCTGTGGAGCACAGTTCTACTCTGACACACACAGGAGGTCACCAGGAGCTGGAATTGACTTGATGGCAACTGGTTTTTAGCAAGTGGCCAGAGCTTCGGTAATTCAGTGCTGAATGCCAGTCACTTGGCACCATCGCGGGGGCTGAGGAAGTATCTGCTGGTATAAATTGCTGACCTAGTAGTAACAGGCATCTTGGTAGTAATGTTCCTCTGTCCACAAGAGACATCTACTTACAGTGTTTGTGTTTTTCATGCGGCTTTGGCAGTTGCACATAGGAAAAGAGATGAAAGGTAAGACCTTCTGTCCTTGTTCTTTTATTATTTGTTCCCTGAAGTGGACACTTCAGGATGGTTCCCTTGTGTTCACACATCTTAACTTGAAAACGTATGAAAAGTGTTAGATGCATTTGCTGTCACTGACCATGAGGCATCTCCCATTTCCCTCCCAGGGGACCAGTGAGAATCGGGAACATTCTCCAGCTGGTGGAGCCCAGCCTGTCCCATGTGAGACTCATGCCGATCCATCCAGAAACCAACCAGCCCCCACAGCACCCGCATCTCAGACCCAGACCAACCCTGCTCACCCCACTGTGGACCAGCACACAGAGGCAAGTCAGGAGCAGCAGAGCCAGACTGCTGCTGCAGGAGGACACTGAGGGGACCTTGTTGATCTCACACCCTGCATGGAATGGGTTCCTCTGCCAGCACAGAGGAGAGGTGCCCCACGCCCAGGACATACCTCCTTGCAAGGATCATAGCACCACATAGGCTTCTAAATATCTAAACTCATTAACATGGAATCACGCACACACACACAGGAGCTACAGTACATGTTGGTGGGAAAGGTCAGCTTAGATGATCCTGCCCCAAGTACAGAAAGGAAGTGGAGTTCAGAGAGAATTGCCAGCTCTTTGGGATGGTTAGGTTAAGTGCTACCGGATTCTCTGCCAGTGCAGAAAGAGCTGAAACCAGCAGCCACACTGAGTCAGCACAAGGAGCAGTTCAAGGTGAATGTGGAGCTAATTTCCCTCTTCTGATTTTTATTTTCATAATCTGGTTCTTTAGAGTAAACCAGGAAGAAACAGTATACATGAATAATTTGGTTTCTCTTGCAGAGAATCATTTCAAAAATTTTAAGTCATATTTTAAAAAAGAATCAGAAAAAAGGAACATATATGCTTTTGTTTAAAAATAAAATATTTCACCAGGAACTTCACATATCCCTATAGCAAATATATTTTTATATGTGTATGGGGCATAATGAAAATAGTTGATTCTTCAAACAGCAAAAGCTTTTATTGACCACTGCAGGCTAAGTTCAGCATTAAAATAGCTTTTTTAAGAAAAACAGGCTTTACAATAGAAGAGAAATGAGGGAAAGTTTAAAATAAACCAACTCAGTATCCTGTGGCTTCTCGCACACGAGTTTACTAAATATATTGATACTTTAAGTAGCCTTTATCACTCTTACCATTTTATAGTGACTTGGGCTCTAATTAGCTGATTGAATAAAACAAAACAAAAATCACTGAATTCCTAGGGCTTTCTTTAATTAAGCAATGCTATAGGGTTGCTATGAGTCAGAATAGACTCAATGGCTGTGGGTTTTTCTGTTTATTTACAAATAACAGTGTAAGATTTAAGTGCCTGGGGGAGGGATGGATACAATTTGTAAAAATTACATGATGGATCCATTTTTGTTGTCTTGTTTTTGGTGAGGGGAAAGATAGTGACTAGGAAACCAGGAATGGGAAGGAAGGGAATAAGGGGTAACTCTGCTTTCCAACGCGTTCAGCCAAGCTGAGCATGTTCTTTCCCGTGAAGAATGGGAAAGTGGGCCTTGGAGAGACAGACACTGGGAGAGTCCAGATATAGGTCTGCAGCTACACATACTGCAGCTCCCGTCGGGACAGTGGCTGGGGGAAGCATTCTGGAAGCTCGCTGCTAAAATGAAAGCAGAGGTTCATAGGAAGCGTAAGAGAGAGCTGTGGGAAAGGGAACACTGCTTTAGCTGAAGGTCAACTAGTTAGAATAACAGCTGTGGACCAGCGCTGGAGTGAGGGAAGAAGAGAACCAGATGACAACGGAACAGTTCGCCTTGCCCCCCATCCCTGGTTGGACCACCTCAGCTGTCAGGTGAGGGCTGCTCCACGTAACACAGGGGGCTGCCCCATGCTCGCTGCATCTGGGAGAAGGAAATCCTGCACTTGGATGTCTAGCTGCACCACAGAACAAAGCTTAAAAACAAAATAGTAGAGAGAAATAGAATTAAGCATATAGTTATTTTTGCACTTGACCTGAAAAGTACTGTACTGTAAATTATCATGACTCATTTTAAGTGACCTTTAAAATCAGATGTATTTATTATGCTTATGTAATTATAGAAATAAATAAATGGATGACAGGCTGAACCCCACCTATGAATGTATAGTATGTGGATTTGTGAAACTGTCGAAAGTCAAAAACTTGACACTGTATCTTGTGTTTACAGTTCTGATTTTATTCCTTTGAAAAGCTTGCTGTTTTGGAAATACACAGTTGACATGTTGAAATAAAAATAAATACCATTTTTAAATGTTTCTTCAATGATAAAGATGTGACTAAACAAATAATAAAAGTCCTTTACTGTGTAATGAAGGAGGCCAAATTCAACAGGCCTTTGTAATGGAGCAGTGACTATGAGAGCTGGATCAGTAATGCAGTCATTTCCAGCCTTTAGGAGCAAATACCCTCATGGGTTTGTGGACTTTGTGACTTTGTCTTCTTGTCCTCAAAATGTCGTGTGCCATTTTAAAAAACATTAAAGCAAATTCAAATTAACTTTTGATTTGAGGATTTTATAAGCCCTCTGGAGAGCCCTGGCAATACCCAGGGGTGTCACAAAGCCCAGGCTGGTAATCACTGCCTTCATGACTTATTTCATACTGTTTCCCCTATGATTGTGAGAAAAGTAAATTACCCCAGAATGCTGAGCTTGTGTGCATTCACAGAAGCTAGTTGCTAATGAATAAATTATTCCTCAAAGCTTTCTATGGCATAATAGATGACTAGAATACACATATCATCTAAGAGCTGGTAAACCTCATGAAAAGCATACAAATTCATAGAAGAACATCCTGCTATAAAAATAATAAAGCCAGCCAAGTGCTGTCGAGTCGGATCATAAAAAGTTAGTTTATTAATCCTGCCAGGGTGCTCATGAAACAGGTAGCTGGCGAAGAGCTTCCCTCAGTTCTGCAGTTCTTCCAGTACTTCTGGGGGAGTGGGGCTACTGGGGAGGGGTATAGTGGGGAGGCCACTACATCAGCAGTATTCCTCTTAGCCAGTGTATAGTTAAGCAGTGAATGTGGAAGAAGAAGAACCACATTTAACAGTTTTTTGTGCGCGAATGAGATGATCATTTGGCTTTAAACAACTCGGCATGTATTGAAAACCCTAGCAGTGTAATGGTTGTGTGCTACATCTGCTAACCAAAAGGTTGGCTATTTCAGTCCACTAGGTGCTCCGTGGAAACTCTATGGGGCTGTTCAACTGTGTCCTGTAGGGTGGCTATTAGTATTGACTTGATGGCAGTGGGTTTGATTGGGATTTGGGCATATATCACCATCCCCATTTTAAATACTATATGAGGATTATAAAGCTTATAATCCTTACAGAGCTTATGTCACCAAGCTTATGTCACCAAGCTTATGTCACAAGGCTTAGGTCACCAAAGCTTATGTCACCAAGGTCACAAGGCCAGGATTCAAACTCAGATCTGTCTAATGACAAAAGCTAGGTCTTCCCAGCACATCCACCTCCTGAGGAAGCAGGAGACCATTCTTGGCTCCTGGTCTCCTGAAGCAAGCCATAAAGCAGCTCTGGCCTGAACCATTGCCTTGTGTGCCTGATATATACGTGTATGTGGCTGTGTTTCTATTTATGATTTCTAGGTATTTTAAGGTACCTAGAAATCCAGCACTTTCAAAAGCAAAACAAGACAAAAAAAAAAAAAAACTTGACATTTTGCTAACTGTGAAGAGTGACAGACCCCTTACACCCTGGAGGTGATTTGGCTGGTTTGGCAACCCCGAAAACCCAGAAGGACCCTGAAGATCAGGGAAATGAAGAGTGAGGAAGGGCAAACTGACCTCCTGCAGCTTGTCCTGAGGCCATGGCTCTGTACAGAGTGGTCCTGTCCCAGGGAATATCCTGATGATGGGAACATCCTCTACTTGTGCTATCCAGTATGGTAGCCACTGTTGATGGTAGTTGCTGTTGACTCTAACTCCTGCTGACCCTACATGTAACACAATGGAAACCACTGCTCAGCCCTGTACCGTCTTCACAGCTGTTGATGTTTGAGTCCATTGTCGTGGCTATGACGCCCGTCCCTCTCATTGGGGGTTTTGCTTATTTCCATTAGCCCTCTGTTTTACCAAGCATGATGTCTTTTTCTAGCAGTTGATCTTTCCTGAAGACATGTTCCCGAAGTAAGTGAGGCAGAGTAATCTTCACTTTTAAGAAACATTCTGGTTGTATGGAAAACTGATTTGCTTGTTCTTCTGGCAGTTTGCAGTATATTCACTTTTCATCAACACCACAGTCTGAATGCATCAGTTCTTCTGTCTTCTGTCTGAGGTGAGTGAAAATACCATGGCTTAGGTCAGGCACACCTTTGTCATCAAAGTGCCATCTTTGTTTTTTGAAACTTTTAAGGCAGATTGTCTAATACAATAGCTTTTTTAGTGCTAAGCATTTGAAATGTGGCTAGTGTGTCTGAATAATTATATTTCTAAACTTATTTAGGAAACGCTGGTGGCATAGTGGCTTCAGTGCTACCTCCACTAACCTAAAGGTTGGCAGTTCAAAGCCACCAGGTGCTCCTTGGAAACTCTAGGGGCAGTTCTTCTCTGACCTCTAAGGTCTCCATGAGTCGGACCTGACTCAATGGCAATGGGTTTTTGGAGGGGGTTTTAAACTTATTTAAGCTTGAACAGCCACATGTATCTTGTGACCCCTATGTTGCACCGCACAGATACAGAGGAAGTTATCTCCTTTGACAGATACGGGCCTCCATTTCCTCATCTTCAGTGAGAATTGAATTTTAAACTTAAGTTTTCTGTGACACTGAGGGCATGCTTGTGACAAGCAGGGAAGTAAGAGGTGATTTTCCATTCGAAGCTGCACAGGGAGAAGGCACAGGCGGCTGACTCAAACCACTCCAGTGCCGTTTCAGCAAAGCTCTAAGAATAGCCAGCTCCAGAGTTCCAAGCCACCAGGTGAATAGGAGAGGACCTCGAAAGGGTCAGAATAAAGTGGTTGAAGCAGTGGGGGGTGTTTTTTTAAGTCAGAAAATACCTACCTTAAGCTAGGACAAACTGTGGTTTAGGATGACAGAGTAATGCAGAGTGGGTGATAGCTAGCAGTGGGAAGTGAGTTAGTCCCAGGGGTAGGTGCCTCCCACTCGGCATCCATCTGGCCTTGGGCAGCTAATGTGGGACCATTTGTCCCACTGTGGCTCCAAGAAGGTCCCAGCTTTTAGGGGCAATTGAGAGAGCTTACAGAACTGGGGTTAGGCATGCAGGCGCTGCGATTGACTGTTTGCATCAGATTCCCAGCTCTGCCAGTGAGAACTTGCATGTACACATAAACCTCCCTAGGCCTCGTGTCCCTCCTCCATAAATTTGAGGTAATTATAGTACCTGCTTTATATCTTGGTTTGATGGTTAAGTGAGATACCTGACACATAGTATATGTCTCATAAATATTCCCATCTTTGTATGGCAAATAGCCCATGTCAGGAATAATTCTATTTAGTTTTCCTATCCAGAGCCTAGTCACTGGCTGTTAGTATTTTACTGACGTTTAAATCCATAATCCAATTCCCCCAAACTACAATGCCATTCTAAATATGTCTAACTAATAAGCTATACAATAAAATTTTGAGTTCCTACATGCATATTAAATTATCAAAGCAGTTAGAGGTATCAGCTAGTAGACAAAATTAAGCTAAACATTAAGTTGCAGAGGATAGAAAAAAATGACAAGTAACAATGACAATTCCATAATATGTAAAGTATCAAGAGAGGGAGAGATTACAAAACACATATTCTGCAATTTCAATTTTCCTTTCTCCTAACAGGTGTGTGGTGTGATTATTTGTGTGTGGCCTTTCTACCCGTGGTCTTGTAACTCACAGCCAGGTGACTGGGTGGGACTGTGCTAGTGTTGTGGCCCACTAAGGGGACTGGTTAGGTTGCCTTAAAAGAGAGCTAACTCCAGAGCAGAGAGGAGGATACTATCACCACCAAGGAAGAACAGCCAGGAGTGACCAGCATGTCCTGTGGGCTCACTGAGAAGCTCCTGAAAACAGAACACACAGACACAGAGAGAGAGAGAGAGAGCTGTAACCGTGAAAACCATTAGCAGCAGTGGCAAGAACAACTTGCCAGCAGCAGACTGGGCAGTGAGCTTCTCAGCCCACAGAGAGAAGAAGGTGTCTTTGGGGAGACACTTGGCCAGGGAGAGGTGTGCCTGTTGACAAGAATGGGAAGAGACTGTCCTGATGGAAGAACTGTATCCTGAGTATTTTCGAGTCTGAAATGTAACTGTTACTTCCCTAATAATTCCATAATCCTGAGTACAGTCTGAGTTCTGTCTGGCCATTGCAGTGAGTCAGTGAACCCAGCTGAGAAGTACAGAGTGCTGTATGAAGGATGGTTGGTGTCAGAACTCCTAAAGATTGTGGAAAGAGGAGGCTTGTCTGACACCTGCCTCACAGAAATCAGACTTGGGCTATTGGTCTTAATTCTCCTTTTTTTGTGAAGGTAGAGGAGGTCAGACACATTCCTCACACCCTTTTACAAGTGTGAATAAAGGTAAAATAACTTCATGATAATTTAACAAATACTTCCCCTTTTCCAAATAGCTGAGGATGCTAGTCTCTTAAGCTGTAAATCTGTATTTTTTTTTTTTTTTTTAAAGCCAAGGCTTTTCATATTCCCTTAAAAGATCAATTGGGGGAAGCATATTAAAAAAAAAAAAATCTGGACCAGTGCTACTTGAGTAGGGTCATGGATGGTGCTGTCCAGGACGTGTTGCTGGTGTGTGACAAAATAAAAAGGGAATATTCAGAAGTGTTTAAGGCAACGAGGCATTGCCCTGATACCTAGCACATGATTATTGGGCTTATATTTTGTGTGTCTTTTACAAAACTGATTTATTTTTTCTAATAATTTTTTTAGTGTATTTTAGAGAGTACTGGTAGGAAAAAGATGGTCCATCACGAGTTTGAGAAGCACATACATGAGCCACAATCTCATAGCACACACAGATATGTGTGCGTGACTGCTATGTGCAGAACACCAGCTGACAGAATCATCTCTTGAAGGCACTATTTACAGGGTCATTTCCTTGAACTAACGTTTTTTTGAAGATGGCAATATGTGAAATGAAAAGAGGATGAACCCTGGAAAAAGATACATTTAGGCTCAAATTTTTGTTTTTACCACTTTTGCTATATGTCATGCAACAACCTGCTCTTTCTTTCTCAGAGTCTTTGCTTAGCTGTAGAATGGAAATCACACTAACAATACAGAGTGGTTGTGAAGTTCAAATGAGGAGGCATACAAACTATTGTAATACGGTGCTTGGTTGATCTCCAATAAATGTTGGGCCACTTCCCCTTCTCCTTCTGGTTACTACCTTTTTAGAAAAAGGACCAAATCTAAAAAACAGATCTCCCAGCTTATTAAAACAATACATAGAGGGAAGCTACCTCACTGACTGCAACTTCCAGGTCTTATCCTGATAATGTTCTATCACTCTCAAATCTCTGGTGACCTATAAAGGTTATCACATTCATGGACAGTAGTAAAGTTAGACACAGCTATTTAGAAAGACAACTAGATTCCCAAGTCTGAGAAAGACTTTTCTGAAGGTAATTACATACTCTAATGTCCATCAAAAGGGGGTAGGGATATTGGTAAACAACAAAAGGTTAAAAAAATAGAAGTTACAAAGAGAAAAAAGTTGGCAGGGCCTATACAAAGGAAGGTATAGTCTTTGCCAAGACTAGGTACCTTAACCCACGAGCAAGTCTACCCAGTTTGGGGTTACAATGCAGTGAATTATTAACATGGTCTTTTTGGCCATGCACAGTCTTTTAACTCCCACCTAGTGACTAGGTAGGATTATAACAATAAGTGCTTGTGGCCCACCAAAGGAACCAGACAGCTTGCTAATAACGCAAACAAGGTGCAAGGAACCCCACAGGGCTGGGATTATGCCAGTAAGGCATACGACACCCTAACAAGAGGATGAGGCGGTTCTACCATCCTGCTAGGCTTTAAAAGAGAGCCAATCCCAGAACAGAAAAAGGATCTTACCACCATCAAGAAATAAGATTTGGGAATGGAGGCCATGTCTGGCCCCCACCTCATAGGAATCAGCCTTGGGCTGATGTTGATTTGTTGATCTGAAGCTGGAGGACATCTGATGCCACCATGTCATTTTCACAGGGGTCTAATGTTAGACTCTGTGGCCTGGTGACGTTAAACACGTTATATAACAAATTTCCTTTGTTCTGTTTGTTCACCAAGCTGTCTTCTTATTAACAAGCTCAACTCTTAATAGACCTGTATTCTGAGAAAGAACCTGCTGGCCGTATCAATTCCACTACTTTTATCCTTTCACCAGTTATATCTGTGTTGTTGTAAATGATGAAATGGATGTTGTTGTTGCTGTTAAGTGCTATCAAGGTGACTTCTACTCCCAGCAACCCTGTGTGCAACAGAACCAAACACTGCCTGCTTTTGTGCCATCCTCACCACCACTGAGGAGGGTGCAGGAACAGGTGACGAGCCCACTGCTATAGCCCAGCCACTGTTCTCAGTCCATGTCATTAAGGGTCTTCCTCTTTTTTACTGACCCCCTCCTTTACCAAGCATGATGTCCTTCTCCAGGGACTGATCCCTCCTGACAACATGTCCAAAGTATGCTAGACAAAGTCTCATCCTCCTCACTTTCTAAGGAGCATTCTGGCTGTACTTCTTCCAAGACAGATTTGCTCACTATTTTCGCTGTCCATAATACATTCAGTTTCTTCACCAATACCGTAATTCAAAAGCATCAATTCTTCTTTGGTCTTCCTTATTCATTATCCAACTTTCACATGCGTATGACATGACTGACCAGTATGAGACATGTCTTCTTTCAGTGCAGTGACAAAATTCAGGGTACTGAAATCCCACTACTTGGAATATATCCTATAGAAACACAGGGTGTCACACACACAGGTACATGCACATGAATGTTTATTGCAGCACAGTCCACAATAGCAAAAAGATGAAATCAGGCCAGATGCCCAACAACAGATGAATGGATGAAGTATGGTACATATGCTCAGTGGAACACTATGCAATGATAAAGAACAATGATGACTTTAAGAAGCATCTCATAACCTGGTTTCAAATGGAAGACATGTTGAGTGGAATCAGTCAGTGGCAAAAGGACAAATATTGTACAAGACCCCTACCATAAGGACTTAATAATAGACTTACGTACAGAAGATAAGACTCTTTGATGGCTACAAACGTGGGGAGGCAGGGAGAAGCTTGCTCACAGATTAGCTGATAGAAATTTGGTCAGGTGAAAGCAGTGACAGCACACCGTGGAAAGCAAATCAACTTAACCGGACTTCACCATAAACTGAAAACTCTTCTAATCTCAACCCAACACTGCAAGGATAGAAAAGCAGAGGCAGGTTCTGGGGACCATGTTCTCGAGGACAATTGGCATAACTAGCTTATTGCTAAGAGAGTCTTCTGTACTCCATACTGGTGAGTGGCATCTGGGGTCTTAAAAGCTAGCAAGCTGCCATCTGAGGCACATCAAATGGTCCCAACTCGTCCGGAACAGATGACCACTGAGAACAACAAGTACATGAGGAAGAAAGAGCCCAGGAGACAGAAGGACCCATGTGAATGGGAGACTGTATCAACACGTGAGCAGAAGAACCAGATGGCACCAGGCTACCACCAAAGACAGCCGTGATGGCGCACACAATGCTAAGTCCCTATGGCAACAGAAGAAAAAGAGGGTGCAACTCAAGAATTCTACTAAAAGACCATCGCTGACGGTCTGACTGCCTGGGGGATCCCCTAGGAGCATGGCCCCTAAGCTTGCTGCTACCCCTGTCCAGAAAACACTACTGAGATCAATTCTTGGGACAAAAATGGACTGGACTTACGGGCACAATGTGACCAGATGGTGTGTGTACTTTATGGCTCTACGCATTTATAGGATGCTGTCCTACTGGTCTCTTTCTAGATTGGAGAAAAATTGGGTGGAGAGTGGGGACAGGAGATTGTTAAGATACAACAAGTATACAGTGAAAAGGAGGAGTGTGCTGTCACCGGGCCAGGAGAGCAGAAGGAGCTGAGGATAGGTGGGCATGCAAATTTAATTTGGATTGTATACTTTCACTTAATCACAATTTAAAAAGAAAGGTCAGGGTACTGAGACAATGAGTCCAAGTGCTATGCCTGGTTAACTTGCCAAAGCCATGCCACCCAGTGTGGCAGCTGGCTTCTGAGGTCACCTAGTGGTACCTGTCTTGCTGATTGTTTCTTCAAAATTACATAATCATGGTATCACACTTAGGATCCTTTTGTTGGGCAAAAAGCTGATTTAAAATGGTACATCTTTACCTCTAGGAAATAGTCACATACAGAATAAGATCCTATTTCTTTACTTTATTTCAGTGTCTTAATTATGGGGGTCAGTTCTACTCTGGCCCCTAGGGTCGCCATGAGTCGGATCATGGCCAGCACTTGGCTGGCTAATTCAACCACATGTTTAAGATATAGTGATATCCTCCATCATTTATCCTAAACTTCTTAATATCCAATATCTCTTAAATTTCTAAATTTAAAAAAAAGGAGTCACAAATTCAAATATTGTCCTAAGTGTCAAATGGGTAGGCCCCTGTAATTCAGCCTTAAGTATTATTAGCAAACTATACAACTAATTCACAAAGCATTTTTTGTGATATGTAAAGTGTGCTTTAAAACCTTTTATAACATTTGAATGATACAAATTGTTTGAGTGCAGCCACCTACATTACATCTCACCCACACATTTTGGTATCAAACAGTTCCCCTCGCTAACAACAGTAACCTTTTGTGGGGCACCTAGCACAAGAAGACACAACAGAGGGTTGTGTTAGGTTTAATAATTGCACACCTATTAGGGTGTGAAGCACAAAGCTAACTGTCAACAATCTGTGAAGGGAACAGCCATTTTACTGAATGGCCATTAAAACTGCTTAAAAGCCTTTAGAAAGAGAGAAAGGGAGGAGGCAGCTAGGGAAGAGGAGGAGGAGGCAGACAGGGAGGAGGAGGAGGTGGGGGGAAAGAGTAAAGGGAAGGGGTGGGGGGAAAAAGGCCTCTTAGAAGTTATTTCTGCACTGCTTGATGAGGACCAGAATTATTATCACTGCCATAATTAACCCCAAATCAAATGAACACAATAAAAGCACATCAAAAATAGCACACAAGGAATGCTTTTAATTGTCCAGCTTTTTATAGTACTCACAAAACAGTAACTGACAAATCCATGATGTCTCCTAAAAATAAACATGAAAATTAAGGTCCTGGAAGACTGTTAACTCTTTTGATTGTTTTTATTGTGATTGTTAGCAGTCCCTGGGTACTGCAAATGGATACTCTGCTTAACCTATAACTGAAAGGTTGGAGGTTTGAGTCCACCCACAGGAAGCTCAGAAGAAAGGCCTGGTGATCCACTTCTAAAACACCAGCAACTGAAAACATTCCAGAGCTCAGGTCTACTCTCACAGACATGGGGCTGCCATGAGCCAGTCAACTTGATGGCAGCTGGCTGGCTGACTGGTTACTGGGATCGGCTTACACCTGGCCTGCTGATCCCTGAGGGCTGCTTCCTTCCATGGCCTTTTCACCTTGCCACAGGTAAGGCCCTGGGGCTGTCTTGGCTGAGCCATCCCCTGAAACTCTAGCAGACTATTCTCATATTATTGTCACACACATTTTGTACTAGACAAACTGCCTCTTGAGAAGTGAACTTGGTGAGCACTAAGCACTGTGACATTTGGTACATTTAGATCGTCAATAAACAGAATTATAAAAAATAAAAATCAGATTAAACTGTAACAAAATGTTCAAGTTTTATTTTTGTGTACACAGATAAAAGAGTCATCATCACCATAAGAATATGTCCGAGTGGAAGGAACTTTGATATTTTAATCAAAGTCTATGCAAAGGCACAGATCAAATACAGTACACTTAAAAAAAAAAAAAGCTAAGATCCTAATATTAGAAGAATCCTGGCAAAGAGACCTGTAAAACACTGACAGTCTGCTCCCAAGAAGAAACATTTGAAAATCAATCTTATAAAAGTTCCAAATGTCAGTAGTTAAATGCTTTAATTCAACATTCAAAAAACTACTAAATTTGGCTCAGGAAAGCTACGGTGCTTTAATTTTTGGTATACCATTTGCCTTTACCTTACTTCTAGTAAAAGGGATTCCTTAGGAATGCCTCTCTTACTTTTGATTTCATCAGAGGAAAAAAAAAAAAAAAAAGCCTATGATTACTTCTGAAAGGCAATCAATTTAGCAACATCCTTACTCTCAGCCATACTCTCTCTGCAGACCAGTGTTTTGGTCTCCTTTCCTCAGAGTCAAAACACACAGCTCAGTCCTCATTTCATTCTGGAACTTAACATCGTGAAATCAAGAAAAGATTTGTTCTCTGTAAGGAAGATCATAAACCTACAGGACATTGTTATAATCACATATCACTAAACAATTTTAAAAAATGGACTAATTAAAAATTCACAAGTGGCTCAATGTCTTCAGTTTAATTATATAAAAAATATAGAAAATAATTCTAATCAGATTGTTACATATTTCCATAAAAAATCTTATCAAAATTTTAATAAATGATGTTGAGAGTTTTCTCTTTATCACAGTTATTAAATACTTCATTGTCCATTAGTTTAAAAAAGAAAAAACCACCCACTGTGAGACTCAAGGTTACGTAGAGACAGCACCTTGGTGTGCCTTTGGTGTCTCTTCTACATGAACGATGGGACACGTGGAAACCTGGTGTTCCAGACCTAGTGCCCTGCCTTAGCTTTAAGGTGTGTGACAAGTTAGGTAACCTCTGCAAACCTCAGTTTCTTCATCAGGAAAATGAATGAATGGAAAGAGATTAGCATTTCCCAAACAAGTATTTCAAAGAATATCTCATGAAAAGGTCAAATTAAATTGAAAGCTGTAGCACACAGCATCTCTTGTTCCAGGATATTCATGATGTGCATCAGCATTATTGAAGTTTCTGAGAAGTCCTATAGTACATTTTACATTTGTATATAACTTAGTCGATCTCAGAAGCCAACACCCAGGACCAGATTACCCAGTGAGCAAGGCACAGATAGCTTGCAGTGAACAATTTCACCTGTTTTTTACCATATGCAGTGAAACTGTACACTACAGATTACAACTAAGTCTGTAATTACCTCACTAATGGGTTAATCCGCCTGTATGATACCTATTAGTGTTCTGTGGACTACACTTTGGAAAACACTGGTCCAATGTTCCTCTGGTCTCTTCCAGCACCACCACTGCTGAAATGCAGGAAGAGCAATGCAGACTCTTCTATGTAGCTTCTGGATATTAAGAGAATTTAAAGCTCTGGTGTTGACAAAGCACCTGCTCATGTTAACTGGCTCCCTGAAAAACAACACACTTCCCCTACCACTCATGAAAGTCTGCATTCAATGCAAGCAGCTGACGACAGTCCCAGAATCTTGCCGGCCACCCACAGTACCAAAAGCAGCAGAACTTGCCAAGAACGGCACGTTATCTTCAATATAGTTTAGTTTTCCTTTCCAGTATGACTTCGTTTTTCTCCATGGCAAATGCTTCTGCCACTGCTCCTTACAACAGTCCCTCCCAGCTTTACAAGGATCCCTGCCTTTGACTCACTTCCTGGTCTACAATGACGTTACAGGTGGCATTGTAGGTAGTCCTCAGGTTAAAGAGCTGCTCTTCCAAGAAGACACCCCCAAGGCCATACTGTTCTTCATGCACACGAATTTCTTCAGGCGACAAGTGGCTTGCTCCAAGAACAAAGTCTGCAAATCTACCAATTTTTTAAATTTTTTTTAAAAAAAGATAAATCTAATGTTATCAGAGAGGTTTATTTGGATGACAACAGGTTCCCACCTCCACCCACACCCTGTTTTTATCTCCTTTAATTAAATCTGACTTTGAGTCAGTTCAGGATGGTATCTACCCAGTGGGCAGGAAAGCAGCCTTGGAGGCAGCCATTCAGGGCGGCTGGGCAGGGTGGAGGAGCAGGCAGATCTAGGCGCACTCGGCGAAGCCAAACGCATCCACTCCTGTGTTCAACTTTGGTCCCTCCTCTGTTTTTCAGTAGCTCAGATCTATTGCTGTTTATTTACCTTGTACTGCTATACTTTTCTACCCTTCAGTTTTTAATTGAGGGCACTGTTAATTTGGATTAAGTTATGAAGAAGGGAAAGCAATAAGGGATGACACTGGGGCCAGGATGTCTTTCTCACTAGATTTAAAATTTATTCTTCACACCAGGGGAATGAGAAGCAAGTTAGATATTCCATGGCACGATTCTCCTCCCAAGAATGAAGTTATCTTTATGGTCTTCCCTTTAATAAAACAGCAGATCAATATTTACTCTGACATCAGCAATTTTGTGCAAATCAGAGTACTCAAGAAAAAGAGGAATGAGTGACCAACTTCATCATTTGTTGTCTGGGGAAGTTGGCCATCTCTAATTTGTAATATGTCTACCAAACCACTGTATTATTTTCAAAATAATTCTTACCCAAGCTATGGTTTAAGCAGCAAACAGCGTTTAAAAACCAAAAACCAAACCCACTGCCACTGAGTCAGTTCTGATATGTAGCGACCCTGCAGGACAGAGTAGAACTGTCCCATGGGGTTTCCAGAGTGCCTGGCAGATGTGAACTGCTGACCTTTTGCTTGGCAGCTATAGCACTTAGCCACGATGTCACTAGGGTTTCTGAACAGGGCTTACGAACAATTGAATGCTGGCTTACTTTTTAGGGGTCCGGAGCCTGGAGACGGCCAGCCAGGACGGGAAGCCGGGCCTGAGGCAGGCTTGGCGCAGCTCCTCCAGCGCGCTGGCAGTTGCAGCCTCCGCTTGTTCCCTGTATTCTTCATCAGTAAGATATTTAACCACCAGTTTTTCTGACGTAAACCATCTCTTCATTTTCCTAAAATATGCAGTACTTGGTTGCTAGGTGTCTGGTCATATTTGATTGTTTGATTTAATCCTTAAGATTTATAGAAATGTATTTCTCAGATGGCAATAGTAATACTTTTAAAGTTAATACCTATACTTTTTATTGTTATTATCATGAAGTATATAGAAGCTATAAAACTCATTTCCATCCAGTCAACTCCAACTCATACTGACTCCATGTATGTCACAGTAGAACTGCACACTACAGGACTGTCATGGCCAGGACCTTTCAGAAGGACAGCCCATAAAAAGCTCACTACCAATTCTGGCCCAGAGCAACCCTATAGGACAGAGCAGGACTTCGTTTCATAGAGTTTTCAATGGTCGAGTTTTCAAAAGTAGATCACCAGGCCTTTATTCCAAGACACTTCTGGGTAACCCACCACTGCTGATGTTTTGGTTAGCAGCCTAGCCCTTAACCACCTGTGTCACCCAGGGACTTCATATAACCCACTGCCCACTTCCACTGAGTCAATTCTGACTCACAGCATCTTTATAGGACTGAGGAGAACTGCTCCAGAGTTCCCAAGGAGCACCTGGGAAGTTAGAACTGCCAGCCTTTTGGTTAGAAGACATAGAACTTAACTACTCTGCCACAGGGGGTTGGGAAACTTCATACAGAACCTTTAGTATACCTTCCCTTTTCCTAGATTATCCTGATATCTCCAAGGCATCTGAAAATCGACTTCTGGTAGAGATGTTAATTGCATTTTTCTCCTTCAGTGACTTCTAATCACACAGCTCAGAGTCTGGCTTCTTCATGCTTAGCCTGCTGATTTTCTTGGTACTACCAGAAGCCGGCCTTTGGAGACTTCCTTTTATGGAGACTTGGTGGAATCCCTCACCACTCACTCCCTAGATTGAAAAACTGGAGGATTTGTGGGCTACGGCCTCCACCTAGTGGTGATGCTGTTGATTCATCTCAGAGAGGAAACAAATACTGTCTGAAGGTACTGTGTGTAAAGTCATTTATAATCACCCTTTGTTCTCCACATGCTGAGGGGCTCATGATGGGAATACTTTTTTTCCAAACAGGAAAACCTAAAGGGGAAAAAGTCCTTAAAAACAGTGATGATTATGGTATTTTAAAAAACATTAAGTTACATTTACCAATGAATTTTTAAACATGGTTTTAGATGATCTCTATTTAATTTAATCAGAGATTTCCAAATCTGAAAGAGTATCAGAATTTTAAATACGTTTTCTTGAAGGTTGAAACCTAAAAATTCTATATTTTATCTTTTAATGGTTACTTGGTAGCTGACAAACTGAATTACGGAGCTGCTATGATCATTTCCTATCCTTTTATGAATAGCTAGATACGGCTTAAGGAGACCTGGTGGTGCAGTGGTTAAGCATTTGGCTGCTAAACAAAAGGTCAGAAGCTCAAATCTACCAGCCACTCCTTGGAAACCCTAAGCACACTTCTACCCTGTTCAATAGCGTCACCAGGAGTTGGAATCAACTCAACGGCAATCAGTTTGGCTGTTTGTTTTCTTTTTGTTTAGTGGTACAATATTTAAGCGTCTGGCTACTAAAAGAAAGGTTAACAGTTTGAATTTACCAGTAGCTATGTGGGAGAAAAGACCTGGTGATTCGTTCCTATAAAAATTCAAACCTAGGAAACCCTATGGGACAGCTCTACTCTAGCCTACTGGGTCCCTGTGAGTTGGAATTAATTTGATGGCACACAACAGATAGTCTCCCTAGAGAGGAAAAATCCTGGCCTTTGAAGACTTGGGCCCAAGACCCAGTTTTGAGGTTTACTCAGTATATGAGCTTGGGCAATTTTTGGCAGTTCTGAACCTCACTTGCTCATCTAAAAAAATGAAAACAATATTCATCTCATGATGTCACTGTATGAATAGGACATTGTGTGTAAAGTGCTCAGCACAGTGAGTAGCCTACAATAGATGTTCAGTAAGGATAATCCAAACAGCAGCTACAATCTATCATTAAAATACATGGCAACAGTTCTCTGCAAACTAGTACCACAGAAAGTATTATTTCTCTGGTTTATTACTTAACCTAGTAATAATTCCCAAGTTATTTTACGCCCAAGCTATTCATAGCATTCTTTATTAGCAAAGTGAAGAGCTGGGCAAGGTATATGATATATTCTGATGACGGATTCATGCTAACAAAATGCAGAGCTGGTCCCGTACCTGTGACCACTGTAGTGAAAGTCAGACCAATATACTTCTACTTTATCATTCTGTATTAATTATCATGACAATGTAATTCTTTAAAGATACCATCAAAGTTATCAAGCCAAGAATCCTGAAGGGAGTAAATTAACAGATAGAATGACAGCATTTAAAATGATAAAACTACCACTTTTTCATCTTCCCAAATGACGAATTTTATGTATGTTATCTATAATGAAGACTTACCAAATATGCATTATTATTATGTAACCAGTAGCCAGAAAAGTTCATTTTACTCACTGATTTATGGATACATTTCCTTAGACCCTTGCATATTATCACCATTCCCGTTTGGAAAAAAAAAAAAAGACAGGTATATAATGTACACTTTAATGCTCTTCCTCTGTTTAAAAGAATCATTCTGCAGGTGACAGAACACACTTTGCTCTTGACAGGGCAGCTGGGTGTTTCAACAGGGGGAAGAAGGAATCCTACTTGCATTCTTCAGGCCACAAGCCTGGCAAGGGGCCAGAGACCCGCAGGAAGAAGCTGTGGGTAAGCCTAGTCACTGCCAGCCTCTCGTAAACACAGAAAAGAAAGAACCAGTTAGCAGCAAACCCTGATCTGTCCTGCTGCTTCTATGCCAACTCCAGCATCCTCTATTCCATTCCCTATCTACTGTCACTGGTGCATTTTAACCATGTGACGGTACCACATATGCAGTCACTAGATCCTTCAGCTTTCAGCTACCAGTTTCATGTTCCCTCACAGTTAATTTACCTCTCTAAGTACTTATTAACTCCTTCTTCCAGCCCTGAGTCTCAGTCCCCTACACCCAGCCCTCTTCAACTCTTGCCTGGATAACAGTGATGTCAGAGACTAGTCTCCCACCAAGAGGACCCGCCTTTATTTTCCCTCTCTGTGCCAGAAGACAGACAGGCCACATTCTGCAGGCCAAGGATGTTCTTGGCATCCTGTTTCCTTTTTGTTTGTAGAATGTATTTTTACTTTAAATTAGATTAGTTGCCAGCATTCATGACAGTTCACATTATTATCTGCATTTCCAGCTTTTCTAGATGCCAGAGCCCATCTCCCCCTATGGCAAGAGTCGGCTTGAGCCGAGGGGGTAACTGCCCCCTTTTATATAAGGCTAGATGGTAGAATTTCCTGCAGTCTCCAAGAGCACTCTCCTGCCTATGGGGTACCTGGTCAGTATCACTCACTATAGTATCTTCCCAGCCCTCAACATTAGAGTTTATAATTCCTGTCTTGGCAATAGTCAGACACAGCTAACAAAAATGCACAGTGCTTAACCTCCCACGGTATAGAGGATATAAACAGATTCTTTAGCATGGCCTGTGAGGCCTCTGCCATCTGGCCTATGCCAACCTCACTAGCTGCCTCGTGATGTATCAAAACAGGCTTTCCCACTGTCAAGAAGGCTACTACCATATCTATTACCTGGCAATTTTGAATCACTGTTCAAGATTCAGCTCAGTACCATCTCCTCCATGAAAGCTTTCCTGAACTTTCTCTATAGTAAAGATATAAAGATTTATGTCTGTATCTCAACAAAGTACAACCTCAAGGACTATCTCCTTCACCCACGCACCTGACATAAAAACAGGTATTCAAACTCAGTAACTGAGGAGCCATGTGAACAATAAACTGTGATAACAGAAGTTAGCTCATCTTTCCTTTTCAAGTTCCAAAGGGCTTAGGACTTAACCGAAAACGTAACATAAAGTACTAAATTCTAAATATACTTTAGGATTCATTTCAGTTCCTAAATCTTACAACAGTCCAGCATCCTTTGGCTCAAACACATGGAAATGCAAAATAAAGGTAGAAATTTTGGACCACCTCAGAACCCAAGTGATTTTACCACAGATATAAATAAAGTCTAGGTGGGCTGTAATTATCTAGCAATTGGTGATGTACCTCTGAAGGATTAAGGAAGACTAAAAATGGAGATGGGATCAGATGCTTAAATTCCCTCTCCTTTCTCTTTTTCACAGTGGAATACCCAGATAAAATAGTTAATTAGGAGATTAAATGTGGTATGCTCCAAAATTCCCCAAACAATAAACAAGACTTTAAACGCCAATTTACTAAGGAAAAAAAAAATTAATACGTACCAACTGATATACTGGAATGCTTTGACCAGGTAGCGCAGACTTCCAGAGCACAGAATGAGGAGCATCACTGCATTTGCGAACTGCGGCACAGAGACCCCGGAATAGACGAGAGCCAGTGAAAGGAGCCGCAGCGCCCATGCCAGAAGGTTTCTGCTCCTCTCATCAACAAGGGGTCCGTGTTTATAGCAAGCAGTAAAGCTGAAAAGTCCAACTATCAAGAAATAGCCTGTAAAAAGAAGAGTATAAAGTAAACTTGAACTTGAAAAGTTGTATGTAAAACCTGGAGGAGCCTTGGCTTAAAGCAAAGAACACATCAGAAAACCTTTTTTATTTTACCCCAACATAGCAAGATTAAAAAATTTAAATAAAGTTAGTTATCACTGCCATGTCAGATACTGGGCTGATTTTCATAATAATTCAGGATATATAATAATAAGGTATTAGAAATTACTATTCATAATAGTGAATTATTATGATATATAAGCATGTTTTTTAGCTCAGTGTCCTCTATGGCTGAATGTTACCATGATTGCTTTGACCAAGATTAAGTCTCAGCCTATGTCACATCGTAAAAACCTCTATTTCTTATTTTTATTTTCTAGTTATAAAAGGAAAGTATAATTTTACAGTGAGGGAGTCAGCTACTCCCTCTTACTCCAGCATTCAGCCTTAGCATTACTAGTGCTGGGACCATTCTGTGCCTCTAGTGTGATCCAATGTGAAATGCCTATTTTCTTATGTATTTTGCTGTTAAGTGTTGAATTTATATCTAAGTAAGCCACAGTACTCAATTTCTAGTTTACAGGAACTACAGGAGAAACAATAAAAGTTAAATTATTACCATCAGATAAAGCCAGAAAGTGGGGACTTTTGTAGGACAACTATCCTGATCTCTTCAGTATTCTTATGATGATATAGATTAAAAGATGCTATAGATTAAAAGAAACTTACTGGACGTAACAGATGCAAAAGGCAGTTCTGTACTATATGTTAGTTTATACAAACTAGCTATAAAAAACACTTGGGATATATCAATACAGCCTGGGTAACAGATAACTTCATATACTTATTAATGTCAGATTTGATAATTATTTTGACTATATAGCAAAATGCTCATTTTTTAGAGATGCAAAGCATTCAGGAGAGTACACCATGATGTCTGTAATTTATTTTAAAAATCCTCTAGCACTAACAAAATGGGCTACTAACATAACTCTTCAAACAAAAAAAAAATTAATTCTTTTGTGACAAGTTCGGTTCTAAGAGTTAGAAGAAAATTAATTCCCCCATTTTCCATCATTCCCATTAAAAAGCAACAACCATAATAACAGACATAAGGAGATGTCTCATTTTTGTAACATAAAACAAGAGACTGAGTGGCTCCTTAACAGCCTCCCCATTTCTGAAAAGTCAAGTTTTCATCTGACATTTTATTTAGGATTTTTCATTTTCTATGTTGACTACATTAAGAAAGAAAAGAAGTGGTATATTTTAGAGAACTTAAAAGTTAGATGTGGTTACACCTTAGCCACAATTCAAAAGCATATGTAGTCAAAAGGGACAAATAAATTTTTTGTTCTTTTGATCACCAGTATAGAACTAAGAAAGAAGGCACAGGAAAATGTCAAAAATGAGATCGGAAAGAACTGAAATCATCAACTATGGGGAAAATAAAAAAATAAAATTTTATTTTAACAAGAACTTCTGGAAATTTAGATACTGAAGATAATGCCTCTAAATTTATAACAAAAAAATACCTCTAGTAGTACTTTTCCACTTTACCAAAATATAAGTATTTTTCAAAATTTACCTACCTAATACACATATTCTGCTTTCATACCACAGCCACTTCAGCGCTTCCATCAACTGGCTTAAAATGTAAACTGAAGCAAACCAACAACCAACCATTAGAGCCCCAAACGTGCTATACTGTGCATGGAAGAAAATAAATGACACTTTTTGGGGGGTCAGTCACTCTTATAAAAACAGAAGTAAACAAATAAACCCTCTGTATCAGAAACTTCTATATCCCACGGCACCAGCAGCAGTCTAAGCTTCTCTTGAGAGTCTCGCTCTCTGAGGTGTCGGCCACGGACCAGCGGCAGGGCACCACCTGGGAGCTGGGCAGAAATGCAGACTCTCAGGCTCCACTCCAGACTGCTGAGCCAGAAAGTGCATTTGAATACCCTCCCCAGGTGACCTGCATGCACTCTGAATTCCGAGAAGCACTGCTCTTACACATCAGCTTACCTCAAAATCATGCTGGATTGCAAGCCTTAATCAGAGTAACTGCAGCATTATCGTCATGAATTAACACTCATTTATTCTCAACTAAATGCAGGGAGTTACTTTAACACAAGTGTTTCAGAGAACTAATAAATAATGACAAACTCCCTAGACATGGTGATGCTGTAATTCAAGGCACTGAGGGCTCAGTGTCATGCAGTCCCTAAGCTCTGCAAAGACGAGAGAAATTTTCACCCAGCATAGAATTAGGCAATCCCTATTAAGCAAAAACACATTTCCAAACCAAATCCACTGTCACTGAGTCAATTCCAACTCATAGTGACCCAAGAGGACAGAGCAGAACTGCCCCATGGGTTTTCCGAGGCTGTAATCTTTACGAAAGCAGACTGCCACATCTTTCTCCCTTGGGGCAGCTGTAGATTTGAACTGCTGACCTTCCAGTTAGCTGCCAAGTATTAACCACTGTGACACTATGCTTCTTAAAAATACATTACCTAGAAAATAAAAACATCTCAAAAACAAATCATCAGAACTTAATTTTCAGTTAGGCTTACATTTAGTAACAACAAAACAAAATCTGTAGAAAAGATACACTTAAATAAAGGCCAGTGTATACAATTAAGGAAAATTGCTTGAATTAGCAGCTATCAATTAATGCAAAGCAATTTTCACCAGTTTTTCACGTTTATGAGGTAATGGTTTCTATTTTTCATTTATTTGAACATAAGATGCCTACCTTGGGAATGAATCTTTTTACCAACAGCAGGACAAAGACAAATGTCATCAGAACACCTAGCATGGTTCCCAGAAAGTAATAGAAAACAGAGCTCCTGGGAAGACAAGCAGATGAAAGCTATTTATTATAACCCATGTAGCACTTTAAGTATTAAAAACCTGTTTAACCTAATGACAGTAGCCATAGAGAATATACAGAAAGAAAAATCTCAGATGGCATCCCTAATAACATCCCATACTCTTGAAAAATAAAATCAGTACTTGAAATTCATGGCTGATAGCTTGCCAAACAAAAATCTCTGTGTTCCTGTTTACATTCACTGACAGCTTCACATGCACTCACGACAACCTTGTCAAGCAGCTCTCCATGTCTAAACTTTAGAGAGCACACAATAGAGGCATCAGGAAGTTAACGATCC
Organism: Heterohyrax brucei; assembly: GCA_028571685.1. Lineage (NCBI taxonomy): Eukaryota > Metazoa > Chordata > Mammalia > Hyracoidea > Procaviidae > Heterohyrax > Heterohyrax brucei. Next base: position 98,487,891 of record CM053146.1, read on the forward strand.
CGTCAAATTTAGCATCTGATAAATGAAGGATTCAGGATCTCAGCCCAGCTCCTCTGATTCCAAGCTTTCCCCTCATGCTATGTATGCACTGTACAGTTTAGAAAAATGTGGAGAACATGAAACACATTCGGTTATATTCTGAGGAAAACGAGAAAATAAGCGATGTTAAGAATAGTTAGCAAATGTTGGATACTAACATGAGCAAACTAAAAAGATGTTACTAGAAAGAAGCTCCTTTATCTATGAGAAATTGCAAAAGCAAAACACTAAGTAGAACAATATGTTCATGAGATATTTATTAAATCCAACATTCTGTGTAAGAGCCACGAATCTAGGAAGCTGCTTTAACGTAACGGAAAGCATAAGGCATCTAGTGTCAAAACCCCTGAGTATAAATCTTGACCCTGGCAAGAAGCAGTGGCATGATGATGGATGTTGGTTTTTTCATCTATAAAATTAGAACAGTCACACAAACTTCACATCGTTGTTACGATCAGGTCAGATAAAAGAATATACATTAACAGACAAAATATAATCATGCATGTGGATGTACTTTGTAACACATACATATTGTGCTATGAAAATAACTGTTACTGCATTTTAAGGTCTTTTACGCACTGTCTTCAGACTTATTGCCTGCAAAACCTAAAGCAAAAGTTGTACACAAGAACTACAAATGCAGAATAAAGTTGAAATAATGTGTGGTCAAAAATGCCCGGAACTCCTTTTGATTTACAAAATTAAGAAAGTAAAAATTAATACTTACTGACTCAAGGTCTTTGAATAAAAGAAGAGGAAAATGCCAGCTACAAACACAAGGAAGACATTGAAATCTATGACTGGGATAAAAGAAAAGAAATAAAGATTTGTGTCAGTGTAGTGTTAGGAACAAAAGTCAACTTACTGAAATGTCACCCCTGAAAAACTGAATCTAGAAACTATAATAAAAAACAGACTTACTGTTTTGATTTACTCTTATGGTATAGATAAACGTCTTATTGACAGGCTTCACAGAGAAACATACAGTTTCTCCATATGGATTGATGATCATGGTTATGTCATCAGACTCCTTTGGCATCCAAAAGTTATGAATCATACATTTGATAAAAGATATAATGGTTTCTGGATACTGGCAATTACGTCTTTCTGTGATATATACAATATGGAGCAAGCCTGGGCTGGAAATCTTCACCTACAAAATAAGAACAAGCAAATCCATAAGCACAAAAATAAAACTTCTTATAAGTTTCTTAAAAGCACAAGCAGAAGAGTTAAAAACACTCAGATGCAGACGGTTAACAGTCTGACCCCGGGAATGGATTCTACAGATCTGTGTTTAGGTACACACTGGACTCTTGAAAGTGAATGCATCTTCCTCTGGGTTAGCATTGATTTAACTCCCTCTTCCAGGATGTCTGAAGGCCTGGTGGACCAATGGTTAAGAGCTATAGTTGCTAACCAGAAGTTACTGCGGCCAATAGACATGTGAAAAAGCATGAGACAGATAATAGTAGCTGGTGTCTAATAATCTAGTGCTGCTGTAACAGAAATACCACCAGTGGATGGCTTTAACAAAGAGAAATTTATTTTCTCACAGAAAAGTAGGCTGAAAGCTCAAATTCAGGACATCAGCTCCAGGGGAAATACTTCTCTGTTGGCTCTGAAAGAAGGTTCTTGTTGTCAATCTTCCCCTGGACTGGGAGCTTCTGAGGTGCAGGGACTCAGGGTCCAAAGGACACACTCCACTCCCAGCACTGCTTCTTTCCTGATGGTATAAGGTCCCCAATCTCTGCTTCCCTTTCCTTTATATCCCAAAAGATTGTCTCAAGCCACAACATAATCTGACATATTAAGTCCTGCCTTACCAACACAACTGTAGCCCATCCTCCCTTATTAACATTACAGAGGTAGGATTACAACACATTGAAGCATCAGGAATCACAGCCCTACCAAACTGATGAACACATTTTTTGGAGGATACAGTTCAATCCATGACAGTTGGCAAACTCTTACTGGTATCATTAGTAAGGTACAAATGAATATCATGTACCATCATGACACAGAGCTCAAGCTAGTCCTCCAGCCTAGAATGTTCTTTTCCCAGACACTCTCGTGAAACTTGTCACTTCCCTGAAATCTCTCAGATGTCACCTTCTCAATGAGAACTCTGTGATCATTCTTTTTACTACTTCAACTTGCCCCCATACCTCAAGCCCATTTATCTTACTCCTCATTTTCTTTTTCCATAGCACTTACTAATTCTGCAATTTTCTTCTCTATTACACTGATGCTTTATTATCTGTCCCTTCATCCAACTGAGAACGCAAACATCTACCAGGGAGAGATTCTATTATGTTCACTAACGTATCCTAAGAGCTTAGAACAGCTCCTAACACTCAGTAGGTGGTTGATATATATTTGTTGAGTGTTAAATGAAGGAACATACTAGGCTACCGAAAGCCACTGGAATCTGGACATACCCGAGACCAGAGATAACACCAAAATTTCTATACAGGAAGAGCTTGGGCAACAATTATTTTAGGTAGTAGGCAGGTGAGTGGTGTCTTCAGCTGTGTTTGAACAGGAAGCATTCACTTAGATGGCATATTTATTTCGACTGGCTTGGAGAGGAGTTAATGAAGAGAATGAAGGAGCTAATGTTCCTTCTCATACAAAAAAAGAACCCTTTTGCCTTGGAGTTGATTCTGCCTCATAGCAACCCTAAAGGACAAATAAGAACGGCTGTTCTATACAGCTTCCCAGGCTGTAATCTTCACAGAGGCCGACTGCCAGGTCCTTCTCCTGTGGAGCAATTAGTGGGCTGGAACGACTGACCTTTTGATTAGCAGCTGAGTGTTTCACCACCATGCCACCGGGGAACCTCCTCCCTTACCAGCCATCCCTTCATCCAGTGTGTGTCATCTCTATGTCAGCTTTCATACTGACACACACTTTAGGTCATACAAAACCTACTTACTGTTTTTGAAATATATCCCCAATCGTACTGCCACCAAGTTGATTCCGACTCATAGCAACCCTATACCACAGAGCAGAACTGACCCACAGGAGTCAGCCAAGGAGTTCCTGGGGGATTCAAATTGCTGACCTTTGGTTAACAGCTGTAGCTCTTTATTTATTTATTTATATTATGACTGAGTGAAAAGGTACATTCCCATATAAATCTACACGCCCACCTATATGCAGCTTCCATTGCTCTCCCTGCCCAGTGACAGTACACTATTCTTCTCTGCTCCACACATGTCTCATCCTCCCAACAGCCTCCTTTCCCCTCCTCTCCACTCACTCTCCTTCCTCCAGCCAGAGGTCAGCAGGACGATATCCTACAGATGCAAAGAACCATAAAGTGCATCCAATATATGGTCACTCTGCATCACCAAGTCCAATCCATTCGTGTCCGAAGAGTGGAACTGCATTATGATTTATAGGCATGGGCAGCACCAGGGCCAGGGACCATGCTTCCAGGGGAACCTTGAAACCGCTGGACCATCAAGTGAGGTCTTTTAGTGGGGATCTTAGGGTGCACCCAACAGCTGTAGCTCTTAACCACTATACCACCAGGGTTTCCTTTTTATTTCTGAAATACAACCCCCACAAAAAAAAAAAAGAAAATTCATTGACATTGCCATTGAGTTGATTCTGATTCATAGCAACTCTATAGAGCAGAGTTCCCAAGGACTGCCTGGTGGCGGTCAACTGCTGACCTTTCGGTTAACAGACATAACTCTTAATCACCATGTCCCCAAGCTTTCTGTTTTTGAAATAGTTCCTTTTAATCTCCTGTCCCTAAGAAGTGATTTAAAAGTAGACCCTCACCTGTACAGTTGACCACATGTATTTCCACCTTATTGGGGTATTTTTATTATAGCAGTAACAGTCTGACCGAGAACTTTTAATTAAATCCATTTCCTTCAAAGTTTTACATGTTGGAACTGCAAGACAGAAAAAGAATACATTTCTTAAATATTTAATCTTATCTTTTTATTTATTTTATTCTCAGAGATAATGGTAGCAAGATTAGCATTCTGTAATCAACAATTTCTACACTGGCTATTATAGTCCTTCCATGTCTCCAAGCTAGCAAGAAACAGACAGTCCAGTGTCAATACTCATATGATATATGGAAGGCACTGTAAAAGTATAGACAACAGGACTTTTTTCCCATTCCTGGAGCAAAGACAAAGAATCGAGGACAGCTTCCCAGAAGACAGGTAAGCAGACTGCTGAAAGATACACAGGAGGCAACCAGATGGAAGCTGGTAGAGGTGAGAAGTGCAGACAAAATCAGGGGAGATGAGAAAACTCATGTGAGTCAGCCATTCACATAGATGAAGTATAGGTAATACATGAGACATTCCAACACCTGAGGCTAGAAAGCTAAGCAGTGGACTTCGTCTTGAAAGCAGAGCCCTGGCAGATGTTAGGCATGTTTTAGGGTCTGGAGTTGTTCTGTGGCACAACAGGTAAGTGTTCCATTGCTAACTGAAAGGCCGGCGGTTCGAAACTACCAGCCACTCCATGGGAGAAAGATGTGGCAGTCTGCTTCCACACAGATTTACGGCCTTGGAAACCCTGTGGAGCAGCTCTACTCTGTCCCACAGACCTGCAATGAGTGAGAATCAAGTCAAAAGCCACAGATGATGGGGTTATCAAGAGTCTCAGTAGGAAATGGTTGACTCTCTAAAGAGTTTAACTGAAAATTATTCAGTAAAGACATGGACGGGCAGGGTGAGGTTCCCAGGTACCAGCAAAAGCAGGAAGTCTTTAACTTGACCTGAAAAGGTGAAGGGACAACCTGATGTTACTAGAGGTAGAAGAACAACAGTCTAATGGAACAATTAGTCACTGCAAGAAATTGGGTGAGAGGGCAAACTGTTGACACTGGAGCCTCAACCTCTCTCTCCTGCCCTCTTGTCATCGCCTCTCATTGGCCAAGTCCAACAGGGAGGTAGACAGCAAAGGAGCTTGGGTAATGTGGCCCACAGAGGTCAGCTTCCAGGCACACAGCAGGTGAGAAGAGGGTGGAGAGTGGGTCTGTGGGGACAGAGAACCATCACTTCAGTGAGGAAATGACAAGAGCACATCTGGGTTTTAGAAAAGGAACTCTGTAAGCAATATAGGATATTAGATGGGAAGATGACTGAAAGCAGAACCACGAAGGAGGCAAGTAAAGCAATCTAAGCAAAACAATGTACTAAGACAGTGAGGAGGGCAAAGGACCAGACCGAAGGACACTCAGCCAGCGGGTCAGTGGGCTCTGGAGATTCATTAGACCAGGGACAGCAAGAAGATGACCTGAAGGTTTCTGCTGAGTGACAGACGGTGAGGCCCCGCACCTGGATGAGAAATACTGGAAAAGCAGCAAGCTTGTGATGAGCTCAGTATCAGACAGATTGAGCTTTGGCTGGAAAATCTGCTGGTGTAGTGCTACATCTGCTAACTAAAAAGACTGGCAGTTCAAATCTCCTTAGAAACTCTGTGGGGCAGTTCTGCTCTGTCCTATAGGGTCACTGTGAATTGGAATTGACTTGATGGCAGTGGCTTTGCTTTAAGTTTGGACCTTTGGCTGGTGGACTAAGTGAAGATGAAGAGGTCTGCAGTTCAGAAGGAATTTGGCTACAGACAGGCGTAAATACACAAATGTGTATGTATGTGTTATATACTAGTACAATATAACCAATATATCACAATATAACATAATATTCACAGAGAGGTGATATATTATAGTGCAGACAGTAGATACAGTAAAATACCACAAGAAAATTACAAACAAATATGGTTCCTTTTGTTCTGTGGCCATCCTTGTATTCAAATTTGAAAGGAAGCAGGACGGAAGTTGTAAGTTCTTCGGGCTCCAGGCAGCACCAGTATATAGGAGAGAGGACCAGGAAATGCTCGCGGGCACATACCGACATGGGCCTCAGACGCAAACCCAGAGTCCTCTCTGGCAAGTAAAATCAGCTGTTTCTTCAGAAAAACCTGGAATGAAGTCAGAACAACCTGCTACACTAAAATTTGGGAAAGACTGGGTAACCAGTATGACTACTCAGCAATTACATCCATTTACAGAATAACACTGAAAAAACTTTGGTCCTTTTCTGGCTAGGAATACTCTTAGCATTAAACTGGAGAAAAGTAAAGACAGACTGGGGGAAAAAACACCCACTACTTCCTGAAATACAACGAACTTCATAAAGGAGAGGGTCCTCAGGCAACCTCACACAGCAGGGAATTTACAGGAGGACCCAGTATATTCCACTGTATGATCATTTAATGTTTACTTAACAATGTGAAGAAATGTTTAAGCTTCGATATATACAAACAAATACGTGAGTTTGAAAGTCTCAGGGGCAAATAAATGGCTCAGGTAAGTCAGGTTTCAAAAACAGTATGAGAAGGAAGCTTTAGAGGACCTCTGTTAAATTCAGGGTTGTAGAAATTAAAAGGGCATTCTAGCATGGTTTTGCTAAATATAGAGCCCAAAGAAGAACGCAGAACCAGTACTACAAAATACAAGGCAATGAATGCTGCAGTGTAGTCTTGGATATATATTATCTAAGATGCAAATAACTTTTGGCCAAGAGCTTCACAAGGCAAAAGTCTACTCCCAGGACAAGGAAGGGTTGGTGCAAGCTATAAAAAAGATGAATGTCTTAGAAGGCAACATAGGACCCAGAAGATTCTAAGCAAACTGACTAGACCACAGTAAAACACATTAAAAGCCCTCAGATAAGGAGCAGGAGAGATGCGATTACGGCAAGGTCTCCATGCTCCAGCTCTCCATGCTCCAGCACTCCACGCTCTGCCTTCCGTGGCCTCCCGTGCAGTCTCTCAACAGGAACTAGAGCTAGAGGTGCGAAGTTGATATAGTCCTTGATAAGGGAGAGGAAGTGTACCTACTGCAAGAAAAGTGAAGGGCACATGGGCCATAGGCCCCAGCAGCCCCAGTCTTCCTAAGAAGGTTTTTAATTCAGGCCAGTTCTGTGTTCAGGGTTCCTCTGAATAGCACATGGTAATTAGCTTTTCTTCTTTGCACCTCCAAGGCTCCCTTCTGCAGTCCCTCTCCTAGTCTGTTCCATTGTTTTAAGGGCTCGAATCAATGTCCAGTAGAACCTAAAGTTAGTAATCCTAGGGAATATCCTCTTTGCGAGGTCTGAGCTTTGAAAACGAATGCTGTCTTGACATGATTTCTCCATTGTCCCAAGACTCTCTCCTAAATCATTTCGTATCTGTAGCTCTCAAGAGCAAGATGATACAACTTGAGTATAGGGCAATCATTTGAATTTAGGAGTAAATGCTTCTCTGTTGTCCAAGTCATCTTGTACTTGGATTACTATAAGGAGTCCCTGGGTACAAACAGTTAACGCACTCAACTGCTAACCAAAAATTTGGAGGTTCAAGACTAGGAACAGGCACTTTTGGAAGACAGGCCTCTTAATCTACTTCTGAAAAAGCAGTCACAGAGAACTCCAGGGTGCACAGTTCTACTCTGACACACCTGAGGTCACCATGAATTGGAGTGAGCCACACAGCAATTACTGGGTTGTTAATAGCTTTCCAGATGGTCTCGTCTGTTTCCAGAATTACAACCTATTCTCCACTCAGCATATAAACCTTCTCTCTTTTTTTGTTTTAAACATAATCTTTTTAAAAACATCACTCAGAGCACACAAGTAATCTGCTAAAAAGCCTCTAGTGACTTCCCATCGCACCCTAAATAATATCCAGGCTGCCTACTAAGCCCTCTTGCACCTCCAAGACCTCGTCTCCTGCGCTTCCCTCCCACTCTGGCTGCTCCCAACCCACCAGCCTGCCGGGTCCCCCTCTAAGTGCCAAGCCCACCCCCGCCTCCAGTCTCCGTACTTGCTGCTTTCTTGGCCTGCAGCTCACTTCCCCCAGATCTTGGCAGAACTTCCTCCTTCCGATAATTTATGTATTTGCTCAAATGTCACCTTTTCAGGAAGGCTTTCTCTGACCCCACTATCTAAAATAGCACAGCTCAACTACCTTTACCCCCGTCCTTCTTATTCTGCATTACTTTTTCATCATATTGCTTACGGTTTTATTAGCTTAAACTCTGTCTCCTTATGAAGTCAGGAATGATGCATGTTCACTGCAGTATAACCACCATTTAAAATGCTCTGAGTTAAATATTTGTCCTTGGTGTGTTGTAACTGGAGAGGATTATTGGGTTATTGGGGCATGCATGGCCTGGCCAGTGAACCCTGACTAATCTTTGTAAGAGCCTCACCAGTTTGTATCATAAGAGGAGGTGCCCTCTGGCCCTTCCTTTGAGACAGCCTGGTGTAACAGGACATCCTCTCTGGTTGTTTCCATTTTACTCCTATTTGGCACATCAGTGTATTCCAGGTAAGGGACCTCCCAGTTAGAAGAAAACAACTTGTTCTAAATTTCACCTTGGTCTTCAAACTAGATTAAGGAAAGGAGAGATGGAAGCAGGCTATTCTGCATACTGATGCCTACAGAAATGCTACTAAGAACATGCTTCCAACAGCGTTTCCTCCTGCAATTCTCCAGTGGCCTTGGGCTTTTAAAGTGAGGTTGATGTAAGATTTACACATCATACATGACATCACACAGAAGGTGTCAGCATCTCACAGGGTGCCCTGGCTGCTCTCCATTCTTATCACCTCTCTCCTGTACCTCACCAACCCACATAAATATCCAAGGGAGTAGGCACTTATCAACCACAAGAAGCTACAGGCCCAGCTCCAAGTGACTTCATAATAACCTTGAGCCACAGGCTGGTTAGAGTAGGCTTGAGACAGTGACCTGTGACAATCAAGATAGCAACTGCAGCAGGCCTACTGCCGTCCTAGAGAGAACCAGTTCCTTTCCATCTTAGATTGATTAGCCTCTCCTCCCTTCAGCAATCTTCTTTTAGGGACATTTCTCCCCCATCTATCTCCTGCTCAATTGACAAATATCCAGTTAGTCTAATTTTAGGACTATATATCCCAAAAAACTCACTGCCGTTGAGTCGGGTCTAATTCATAGCAAACCTAGAGGCCAGAGTAGAACTACCCCGTTGAGTTTCCAAGGAGTACCTGGCGGATTTGAACTGCTGACTTTTTGGTTAGCAGACGCAGCACTTAACCCACTACACCATCAGGATTTTCCTTAAGACTAGATATCCTATATTAAAAAGGAACAGCTGCATATCACCTACTTTAATTAACAAACTGAATCTAAAATGACTCCTTTTGTAGTACTTTTGCCGAGGTTCCTGTCATTTATTAGTTTTCCTAAATGCTTAAGTATATATTCAAACTAAAGAATTTAGTCATACATAAAGTACAAATATTCAGTCAAAACTTCAGAAAACAGCAGGTAGTACTTAAACCTACTTACAGAACATGCTAAAAATAGAAAGTGCAAACACTCCTGAAACCATAGTAGGTCTTAAACAGCCCCCAACATAAAAATATTTCAGCAATATTTCTCCTGAAAACTTAACCTTAGATGGCTTTCAGATGGGAAATAGATTAGACCATAACAGAGCAATACCTCTTATTCAATTATACTGCCATTTCGTCCATTTGATTTGATTTTTTTTTTCTTTGAGGGCAAGACACAGTGAAAGTATATGAAAAAACCAACAAACCTTGACTTATGAGAATTCAAATGAAGGAAGGATTTTTCTAGGTTTGTTTTTCTTTTTTAACAAAGTCTTGTTTTCAAAGGAGTTAGCATGAAGCACCCACGTTACAAATGTAACTTTTCTATTCTGTTAAACCCAGATTCTTCTTTGTTTGTTTGGTTTTTTACCTGACCTGAGTTTAAATCTTCGTTTTCATTTCTCCAAGAACACGCATAAAGAACGAAACTGAAATGAGCACATGCTAATTCAGACTCATGTCTCATTTTAACCTCAAATACAGACGTTTATTCTCCACCAGCGAATTTGAAAGCTGTGGTTTCAAACGGTTTACTGTTACAGTTCAAGCCTGAGCTTCCCCTCCGCATTACATGGTTTCTGGGGAACTCTCACCAACTGGTTGCAAACCAAGGGTAACACTTGGCTTGCAGTTTCTCTTCTCAGACAGACAATTACCTGCGCCTCCCGTGCCAGCTGTCTCTGACTTCCCTCCTAACAGTGTGACAGAACACTGGCCTTGGTCTGGATGTTCTCCATTTCATGGAGAGGTGTGTGTGTTCATGATAGAATTTTAGAGGAAGGCATGCTAAGTATCACTGCATCCAAGTCTCTCATGTTACAGATGCGTTTTTTTTGTTTTTTTTAATCACTACATCCTGGCTGCATCTCTTACTACTAAGCCTTTCTTTCCTCATCTATAAAATGGGCATAACATTACTTACCCCCTAGAGGGATGACATAAGTATTAAATACTGCAGTTACAGTACTTTTAACATACCTGGTTCAATAAAATCAGTTATGGAATGAATCCACAAAACCTAACTCCTCAAAAATTCCTGGGTTGGCAGTTACGGCACAGTCTGAAAATTGACTGCCCAGTATCCATTCTCCCCTTCATTCCTAAACATCCAACCCTGACTTTAGTGGTAGGGGTGGGAGAAGAAGGACATATGTCCAACTAAAAGATCACACGTGGCAGCCTCCCTTATAACCACAGGTGGCCAATGAGATGAAGGAAAGCTAGTGGAGTGTGCATCCAGAAAATCTTTTCAGAGATTTTATGGAATAAGAAATACAACACAGGGATGCTAAATTAGCAGCAGTTCTAGAGTTAGAAGTCAATTTTCCTGACTGTTCTTGTGTCACAAGATTTTGAGAGCACTCCATGGACAGCCCTAACAACACTATAAGCTGCTATCTCTTCTCTCCTGTCAGGAATTGTGCACACATTAAGCATCACAATAATTCCACAAGGTGTCATTATCACTGTTCTAAAGTGACCAGGTTATGTGCCTCCCTCCAGGTCCCACACCTGACCCGGGCACCGGAATTTCGGTCTGATTCTAAAGCCAACTGATCTAGTCCTTCTCTAGTCTTGGCTCCAAAGGTATATATCTACATAGAGAAATAATGCGTTACTTCGTTTATTTAAAAAAAATAAAATAAACTTATAACTGTAGAAAAAGCCCGGTGCTGAAAGCAGTGAGTGCTAACTTCTAGGACGGACTGTGCCAGCTACCAGCTGTGCGACCTTCAATCATTACATTTCTGAGTTTTGATTGCTTCTTATGTAAAACAAGGAAACTGGGCCAAACTCTGAGATCTGTTGTTGCTTTTCTTTCTAAGGAAACTCTGGCGGCGTAGTGGTTGAAAGGTTAGCGGTTCAAATCCACCAGACCCTCCTTGGAAACACTATGATGCAGTTCTCTCATCCACAGTTTCGCTGAGTCGGAATGGACTCAACGGCACTTGGTTTTCCTTCTAAAAACGATAAAATGGCCAAGGGCCAACAGAGTCCAGCCCAGTCCAGCCCAGCCCAGTCCAGCGCAGTCCAGCGCAGTCCAGCCCAACCCAGACGGCGAGCAGGAAACCGCGCGACCCGTGAGGGCCGCTGCGCGCGCGCCCGCCGCCGGATGTCCCGGTTACCTGACAACGCCGCCGCCTCCGCCGCCTCCCCTTGCGCCACGCCTGGCGGCAGGGTGGCCAGGGGCGGCAGCCAGAGCAGCAGGCACGGCAGCCCTGGGAGCGGCCGCATCCCGCCCGAGCCTGAGCTCCGCGCGACCCGGCCGGGGCCCGAGGCCCTGCGAGCCGACTCGGCCTAGAGCAGCGGAAGTGGCGCGCGAACGCGCAGGGGGCCGCGGCGGAGCCGCGAAGCGGGCAAGGCCGAGGCTCCGCCCCAGGGCGGAAGACTAGCGCCGGGGTCGCACCCGCCGCGCCGCCCGCACCGCCCAGCCTCGCGCGCGGCAGCCGGCTGCGGAGGGCGCTCTGCGTGTGGCTCCCCGCTTGCCTGACCGGAGAAGTTTGAGGGTTCGATTCTCAAAGTCGCCAGCGATGACGTCATATTTCAGTAACCTCTCCCTTTTGTAGAAATGAAGGTCACTTTTTTAAAATTTTTCTGTTTTACATTTTTCCTTTCTGTTATTAACAATAAGAAATTGGAAATTTGGTTTATTACGTAACATTGTCTAAGCTCCTAAATACACCAGATTTCAGAGTATAAAAGGGGCTATGAAATATTTCCTCACTGATGTAACAATCAGATATCCCTTAACATTAGCTCATATATTTTTAAAATCTATATATGTATACGTGTATATATATCTATTTTTTGAGTGACCTTAATATTGATAATTACTACAGGATTTACCTCTACGCATCTGTGAGTTGGTCTTACTGAGGAGCTTGGGTGTTTATCTGGTGCTGGAAGCTATGCTGCCGGTGTTCCATACCCGTAGAATTACTCAAGGTAGACAGGTTTCAGCTGAGTTTCTAGACACTAGGAAAAAGGACTTGGAGGTCTACTTCCAAAAAAAAAATTAGCCAGTGAAAACTTCGTGAATAGTAGTAGGTCATTGTCTGAGACTTCGTTGGGAGATGAGCTCCAAAAATTGGAAGGTGGTGGTAACAGGAAAGGGGAAGAGCTGCCTCCTTAGAGTCAACCTTAGTGATGTGGATGGAGTCAAGCTACTGGGACCTTCATCTGCTGATGTGGCCTCACTCAAAGTGAGAACTGCTGCAAACAGCCATTTGTAATCAGAACCTGGAATGTACATATGAGTCTAGAAAAATTAGAAATCATCATAAATGAAATGGAACACGTAAACATCGGTGTTTAGGCATAAGTAAGCTGAAATGGACTGGTCTTGGCCATTTTGAGTCAGACAATCATATACATTATGCCAGGAATGAGAAATTGAAGAGGAATGGCATGGCGTTTGTTGTTGAAAAGAACCCTTGGAGATCTATCCTGAAGTACAACGTGATAGGACAGAATCCATTTGCCTACAACGAAGACTAGCTAATACAATCAGTAAAGATTTACCCACCAGCCACTAAGATGAAGAAGCTGAAGATTTTTACCGACCAACCACTAAAAATGAAGAAGTCGAAGATGTTTACCACCTCTGCATTCTGAAATTGTTCAAACATGCAATCAGGATGCGTTGATAATTACTACTGATTAAAATGTGAAAGTTGGAAACTAAGAAGAAGGATCCCTACTTGGAAGATATGGCCTTGGTGAATAAAAATGATGCTAGAGATCACATGATAGGATTTTGGAAGACCAAAGACTTTTTCATTGCAAATAACTTTTTCAACAACATAAATGGCAGCTATACATGTGGACATTCAGAAAGGTCCATATGGAATACACAGGAATCAACTACATCTGTGGAAATAGAGGCTGGAAAAGTTCAATATTATCAGTCAGAGCAAGAGCAGGGGCTGACTGTGCAACAGACCATTGATTACTCCATGGAAGTTCAATTTGAAGAAAATTAGAACAGTTCCACAAGAGCCAAAGTACAACCTTCAGTGTATCCCATCTGAATTTAGGAACCATCTTAAGGCTAGATTTGAGGCCCTGAACACTAGTGACCAGACAAGCTGAGGAATGACGTCAAGGACATCATAGACAATGAAAGCAAAAGGCCTTTACAAAGATATGAATGAAAGAAAAGACCAAAATGGATGTCAGAAGGCACGCTGGAACTTGCTTTTAGACATTGAGTAAATGAGGTGAATGGAAGAAATGATAAAGAAAAAGAGCTAAACATGATTTCAGAGAGCAGTGTGAAAAGACAAAGTATTATAATGCCATGTACAAAGACTTAGAAAACCAAAAGGGAAAAATGTGCTCAGGATTTTTCTAGCTGGAAGAAAGGAAGAAAAAAGTTCAAGCCTTGAGTTGCAGTACTGAAGGATTCTATGGACAACATAGTGAATGTTCCAGGAAGCATAAAAAGAAGGTAGAAGGAATATGCAGAATCAGTGTACAAAAAAGAATTGGTCAACAGTTAATCATTTCAGGAGATAGCTTATGATCAAGAAATGATGGTACTAAAGGAAGAAGTCCAAGCTGCACTGAAAGCACTGATGAAAAGCAAAGCTCTAGCAGTCAATGGAATATTGTTTGAGAGGTTTCAAGGGCACACTTGTCTAAGCCAAGAAATTTGGAAGACAGCTACCTGCGCAATCAACTGGAAAAGATCTATGTTTTTGCCTATTCCCAAGAAAGATGATCTAGTTAAAAGCAGAAATTATCAAACAATGTAACTAATATCACACGCAAGTAAAATTTTGCTGAAGATCACTCGGAAGCAGCTGCAGCAGTACAATGACAGAACTGCCAAAAATTCAAGGTGGATTCAGAAGACAGTGTGAAATGAAAGATATCCTTGATAATGACAGATGGATCCTGGCTGAAAGCAGAGAATACCAGGAAAATGTTTACCTGTGTTTTATCAACTATACAAAGGCTTTTGACTGTGTGGATCATAATGAATTACAGATAACATTGAAAAGGATGGGAATTCCAGAACGCTTAGTTATGCTCATGTAAAACCTATATCTGGACCAAGAGACAATTCCAGTCAGTGAGTTTCTTTTCATATGATTAATAAAATCCATTGATGTACAAAAGGACTTAATTTTTGTGGACCATTTAGTTTGTCTTTTGTTCTTTGAGCTTTTGTTGTCATATCTGGTAATCTTTTGTTAAACTCTAGATCCCACTGAATCATCCCTTCTAAGAATTTTATGGTTTTAGTTTTCACATTTAGGTCTCAACTCATTTTGAACTGCTTTTTGCGTATGGTATGAGGCATGGAGGCTGGTTCAGTTTTCGGTATGTGGAAATCCGTTTCCCAGCATGATTTATGGAAGAAAGTCTTCCATCTCCATTCAAACACCCTTGCTGAAAATCAGTTGGGCATATATGTGTGGATTTATTTCCAGACTTTCAATTCTGTTCCATTGGTTTACCTGCTGTTTTATTTCTCTACCATTTATAGCTGCAGAAAAACATTAAAGAATTCACTTATTTCTTATAGCCACTTTCCATAGTATCGTCCAAAATTAAACTAAATAAAAACTAGTGTGGTTAGGTTTATAAAAAAAGGCTATGGAAAAGACAAGTACCTACTTCCCAGGGGAACATGGAAAAAGAAATGGGTCGAGGCTCTGCCATATTTCTGGAGACATTCTACAGGGGTCAGACATGTAATAACAAGTAATGACAGTTTATTTGTAACAATCACTATCCTAAAGAGTCCATTACATGGAAATTCCTGAACTTTCTGAAAACATGTCTGGGAATTCTATGGGTATATACATGGTGCTAAAGGCTTGAGGGAAGTTGGTTAAACCTAATGCTGAAGTCAGGACAGCTTTTAGTCCCTACTCAGACTTTTAAGAATAAATAAGGCTGAGCTCTTTTAGAGGCTGATTTCTGCTACATTTGGGTCCCCCATGGAACCCTGTTAGTGCAGTAATAGGAGCTCCACTGCTAAACAAAGGGTCCACAATTTGAACCTACCAGCTGCTCCTTGGGAGTCCTGTGGGCAATTCTACTCCATTCTACAGAGTTACTATAAACTGAACTCAATGTCAACAGGTATGTGTAGAAGGTATCTCAACAGAGGATGAGATCAGAAAAGAGGAAAAGGACATTTGTCTTACTATCACGTTAATGGATTCCCAGAGCCCAACAGAGGGTCTGTTCTTTAAAAATAGGTAGATAAGTACCAAAAAAAAAAAATCTATTGCCATTAAGTCAATTCCAACTCATAACAACTCTATAGGACAGAGTAGAACTGCCCCGTAGAGTTTCCAAGGAGTACCTGATGTATTTGAACTTTTTTGTCTAGCACTTAACCACTACTCCACCAGGGAGTACTGTACTGCTTGAGATTGTAAATTCTATGTTGTTATTGTTGTTAGATGCCATTGAGTTGGTTCCAGTGACCCTGTGTATAATAGAATGAAACACGGCCTGGTCCTTGCACCAGTCTCATGATTGTTGTTATGCTTGAGCCCGTCATTGCAGCCACTGTGTCAGTTCATTTTATTGAGGGTCTCATTTTTTGCGGACCCTCGCCATTCTTGCTTGTAAGGAGCACTGTGGTTGTACTTCTTCAAAGACAGATTTTTTCATTCTTTTGGTAGTCTATGGTATATTCCGTATTCTTCACCAACAGCACAGCCCAAATGTGTCAACGCATCTGTCTTACTTATTCATTAGTCAGCTTTTGCATGCATATGAGACTACTGAAAACACTGTAGCTTGGGTCAGGTGCACCTTAATCTTCAAAGTGACATCCTTGCTTTTTATTACTTTAAAGACCTTTTGCAGGAGATTTGCCCGGTGTTATGTATTGTTTGATTTCTTGCATCCTTGGGTGTTGATTATTGACCCATGTAAGGTGAAATTCTTTAGAACTTCAGACTTTTCTCTGCTGATCGTGATGTTGCATATTGGCCCAGTTGTGAGGATTTTTGTTTTCTTTATGTTGAAGTGTAATTCATATTGAAGTCTGTGGTCTTTGACCCCCATCAGTAAGTGCTTCAAGTCTTCATCCAGCAAGGAAGGTTATGATATTTGCATATTGCAGGTTGGTAATGAGTTTTCCTCTAATCTTAATGTTGCATTCTTCATAACTTTATTTTCTCACAATCTAGTGGGCTAAAAGTCCAAATTCAGGGCTTCAGCTCCAGGGTAAAGCTTTCTCTGTCTGCCTCCTAAGATGCTCACAGTGATGAGTAGTGAATTAAATACTTGAGAATCCCTGCAGTAAAGAAACTTGCAGGCAGCCTCTAACATGGCCCAGTGATTGTACCACCCACCTCCTTCTATTAATTCCCTTGTGTCATCTTCTCCCTGTTAGTGTGTACTGGATGTCACTTCCAACACTGATTATAAAAGAGACTGTGGCTTCCATCTTGGGGGCTTGCTCTCTTTGACTTTTGAATCACTGACACTGGTGGGGAAGCCAGCCACCATGTCATGAGGCCACCTTGTGGAAAGACCCGTGTGATTGCCTTTGGCAGTGGACTTTCCGTGGTGGAACCCGCTGAAACCTTAGTTGCAATCTTCTGTGAGACCTTGGACAGAAACAACCAGTTAACTTTTCCCCAGATTCCTGCCCTACAAAGATGGAGATAATATCTGTTTATTTTTTTCCAGCTGTCAAGATTTAGAATAATTTGTTACGTAGCAATGCGTAGCTAATACAGACTTTTTAAATTTTATCTGCTCTGTGTTTAGACCCAAGGATTGGGTAGTTTTAACCTACTGTAACTCTGTTATTTCCATTATAACTTTCCTCAGTACTGAGAAATTGTGGGCAAGACATTAAGTTTGTGCTCATACTACACCAGTATTTAATTCTGATAATTTTTTTCCAAAATTAAAATATACTAATGTCACATGCACAAATAGTTTAGGAAACAGTACACTTGATCTTTAGTAAAGTCGTATTTGAAAGTCAACTGTATAAAGAACTTTAGAATGTTTAGGCCAGAATACGTAAAGTATTAACAGATGAGCACCATGTCTAAGCTTTGTGCTGATTGTGGTAACAAGCAATAAAGAAAATAAACCAGTGAAGAACAGCACAGGGTACTGGGTCATATTTAGGGAGACTCTTAGGTCTCTTGAGACCATCTGTAACAGTGTTTCCTTTTTATGAGAAGCATACAGTTAATAAACTGGGATCAAATTTGTTGAAGACACATCAAATCAAAAAAACATATAAAAAAGACCCCCTGCAGAATCTTCTGTTTCGAGCTTCCTACTATATGCTGCCATTAGAGAATGAAGTTTGTCTAACCATGATTCGGAGACCCTGGTGGTATAGTGGTTAAGTGCTACATCTGCTAACCAAATGGTTCACAGTTCAAATCTGCCAGGGGCTCCCTGGAAACTCTACGGGGCAGTTCTACTCTGACCAATACGGTCACTATGAGTTGGAAGCAACTCCACGGCCATGGGTTTGGTTTAGTGTCAGTGATTCAGTGAGGTCAGAAAGTTGTAACTGATGTCACCAATAAATTTGGCTGGATAATGTAAGCAAGTTGTAACTAGATGTTAGTGTCGGCCCATACATTTCTACACCAAAAGAAATTATTAAAAGGACAGAATTTGTCTCCTCTTTGAAGTAGTTGCTCAGTTGTGCCTACACGTAATTAGCTGTGGACTTCTGGCAAACACCTCCTCAGTTTTAAAAAAGGAGAGGCGAGTGGTGGGAGGGTTGGGGCATGAAAAGATAAAAGTCTTAACAGTCTCAAATTTTGTTCTGCTTGTATAGTCCTTTTATCTTTTCTTTTTTAAGGGGGGGTCTCAGCAGTTTTTTGTGTGTGTATATTACTCTTTTCTACATTTGATGAGACCTAAGTATATCATAGAGTAATTACATAGATTTTTGTCTCCCTTATTTTTTGTGGAAACTCTAATGGTGTAGTGACTAAGTGCTAGTGCTGCTAACCAAAGGGCCGCTAGTTCAGATCTACCAAACGCTCCTTGGAAACCATATGGGGTAGTTCTACTCTGTCTTACAAGGTTGCTATGAGTAGGAATCAACTTGACAATTTTTTTTTTTTTTTTTTTTTTAGGATGCTACTGTTGGTCAGGAAACCCTGGTAGGGTAGTGGTTAAGTGCTGTGTCTGTTAACCGAAAGGTCAGCAATTCAAATCCACCAGGTGCTCCTTGGAAACTCTATGGTGGCAGTTCTACTCTGTCCTATAGGGTCACTATGAATTGGAATCAACTTGACGATGGCAATGGGTTTGCTTTGATTTTGGGCGTTTTTGGTCATGCAGTGGTATGTCAGAGAAGATATAAACAACTGCGAGGAAGAAAGTTGTAACCAGATGCTTCTAATATTTTATTTTAGAAGGAACCGTTATACTAGAGAGGCTATCTGTTCTGGTGAGCTGTTTCGGTAAGAAAATAATAATTTCTGTTTAAGTATGTTTCAAAGGAGATTATGGAAAGTTAAAAGTGTAAATAATTGACCTAATATACTTTTGATTTTTGGCGTTTTTAGTCACATTTTACCTATAATGTTGATCTGAAATCACACATACTTTTGTCTGCCTTAAGCAAAATCTGCAAAATAGATGATGTAGTATATCATTATCTGGTACATTTCAGTATTCTCTCCTCCCACCATCTATTACCTTTATTTCCTGTGATTTGTAGGTAACATAAACATTTAATACCCTTGGCCGCCTACCAAAGGTTGGAGGTTTGAGTACACCCAAGGCATCTTGGAAGAAAGGCCTGGTGATCTACTTTCTAAATCAGACATTGAGATCCTTGTAGAGCACACTTCTACTCTGACACACATGGGGTTGCTGTTGGTAGTGATGGTGATGGATCCTTATGAAGAGAGTCAAGAAATTTACCAAAAGGGGCTGTCTGTTTTATCAGGATATGTAATTAGCTACAATGTCTCCAACCACAAGTAACAGAATTTATAACTAAAAGTATCTTAAACAATGAAGACTTTTAGTATGGTAGGTAGCAAGAAGTCTGGAAGCCTATGGATTCAGCAGCTTAAGCATGCTGTCAAAGACCTGGGCTGTTTTCTTCTTTCTACTCCCCAGCCCTCAGCTTGTTGGACTTTGTCATTAGACTTTTCTCCTCAAGAATGAAAAAAAGGTTGCCGTTGCTTCAGCTGTGGTCCTCAGAAAGCTGTGACTGGAGGCAAGTGGATACTGTTTCCAATCCCTTCACTCCTTAGCAGAGTCCCTCAGTGGCCCCATTAGCAAGTTATTTCCCAAGCCCTTGCTTGATGAGTTGAATATCTGGCATTTTCAGCTTCTGTGGTAGGAATTGTTTCAAAGAAGACAAAAACTAAAATAGCAACAGGAAAAAAAATCACTATGCTGATATTTTTGATAACTCCAAAGGCCTTCAGATTACTGTGAAAATAGTAACCTGAAATCGTAATGGTGGTTTGAAAAAGGAATTTTATTCATTATTCTACACTTTAATAAGTGTGTTTACTGTTTTGAAATTTATATATTGACTCACTTGGGAGTTGCTTCTATATCCATTATATTTTTTTGGTTTATCTTGTTTAGTAGATTTAAACAAGATTTTTATTTTAAATATTCAGTTCCCTAAGTAGCAAATATTTTATATTCTGATAATGAAAGAGAAGAAAAATTAGACCAAGGAAGATAGGTAAGAGTGAGGGAAAATTGGAGGATAATAGGAACACTGAAAAAAAGTTGGAGAGGTGGAACAGACTGAATAGTGACTAATCTGGGTGACCTAATGTGAGTTTAGTTAAATAGGTCACTCGCCACTTGGAATGATGGGCAGAACAAGCCATTTAAGACACTGGCACAAATGGGAGGAAAGCAAGGCGGAAGCAGACTGCCTTTTCAGGTATGCATTCTGCAGGTTCCAATTTGTCTCTCCTAACCACAGGGCAGGTGTGTCCCTGAAAATGCATGTTCATATAGCTTGGTGTTAGTATTCGGGTGGCACTCCTTTTTTTTTTTTTTTTTAAAGGTAAGGATGATTTATGTAACAACCATGTTTAAAACAATCCATCTAAAACAGTTAATGCTGTTAATGTCGCTCAGTAATGAAAGCAAGGTTACATTAGACCAAGGACGTTTTTATACTCTGAGTAGAGTTTCAAAGAACCAGACCTTCCAAGTGGTCAGCACATTGTAACAATTTATTCTGCTATGTAAAACCTAAACCCACTTTAGAGCAAACAGCTCACTTACAACCACTAATATTTCTTAAATTTGTTTTAGGATTAAGAGGTTCCTCTTTCTGCCCTCTGTTTTATTATTTTACCTGGCTGTTTCTTAGTCTTTGGTAGTTTTCTGTCTGTCTACTCTCTGCAAGATGTAATGACCACCAGAAATCGTATAGTTAATTTGGATACTTCATCAGTTCCTAAGTTCTCCCTTTGTTGTGATAACTGTACTTTATGCCAACTAGATTTTTTATGACTTCTACTCTTTATAATGTAAGATAAATGATCTAGGAAGCAATACAAATTAAATGTGTACCTGAGTGAGTTATCAGGCAAACACTGTTATAAACACCACCCAAGTAAAGACACAGAATTTTCCAGCCACCTCAGTAGGCCTTCATGTGTCCCAATCCAATCTCAACCCTATCCCTCTACCTATGCTACAAGTTTCCACCATCCTGGTTTTTATAATGATCACTTCATCATGGTTATGTAATAATACGATAGTTTTACAATAATTACTTCATTATAGTTACATGACCTGATTGTGCATCAATAGACTCTCTATTTTTGCCCATTAAAATTTCTTCGGATATGTCTTTAAAGTTTCTCATAATCTACAGATTCTTCCTTACACTGTTTCTTTTCCTCACATTTTGTCTATTGAAAAACTTGCCGAGTTTGTGACAGTCTGCATCTTGCTGTTTTTGTGCTGATTGTGCAGTTCAGCTTGTTCCTCTGTCTTCTGTAGTTACTGCAAACTGGCAGACTCAGGATTGGTACCTTTCTTCAGGAGGCTTATGTTTGGTTGTCTCTCTTTTTGTAATATTAGTACCTTCTTAAAAAATTATCATGGTGAAAATATGCATAAAAAAACATATGCCATCACAATAATTTCTGTATGTGGTATTAGTAACTCTTGATGTCTGGATACATTAAGTCACTGGGAGTTGAAAAATAATGATACTCAAATTCCATCATTTAATTTTCATTGATTAGTTGGAGCAGTTTTATAAAGAGATGTATCTCTTCATCTACTGTTTGGTTACTCAATTTTATAATTCAGAGATAAGCCTGGGTAAATGCTTTGTTCTTCTTCTATATTTACCAGTTTTCAAAATAATGAATTGGTCATTACTACCTTCTGAAGGTAGCCTAGTTTTTGTGTTTTAAAAATACTATCATGAACTCATGAAGCCCTAGTGTTGCAGTGTTTGAGAGCTCAGCTGCTAATGAGAAAGGAGATCAGCAGTTGAAATCTACCAGCCACTCCTTGGAAACCCTATGGGCCAGTTCTGCTGTGTCCTATGGGGTCACTATGAGTTGGAATCGACTCAACAACAATGGTGTTTTTGAATCATGAACTTGTGGATTTTAACATATTTGGTAAGATTTCAATAAATAGTAGTTTGTCTCTGAAGTTCAAGTGTTTGTTTCCTTGGCCAGTGAGTTATTCCTCAAGTTGATTTCTGAGCCCCTTTGACATATTCTAGTAGTTTCTGGTCACTTCCTTGTTGTCTAATGTAAGATGTTCTAGGCTTATCTTATATGCCTCCTGCCCTAGATATGGAATCAGCAATCCCTCTGAGAAATTCTGATTTCTTTTAGTGGGAAATAGTGTCGCACAACCACAGTCTGGATGTGAAAACTCATGGTCCTGGGCTAATTATTGTTTCAGGAGCTTTTCAGTGGCACAGCTATGTGATCTTATTGACCAGCATAGCTATATAAATGGAGACATAACTTTACAAATAAAACATTTGATGAATTCATACTGATATTTCTACTTCAAATTAGGATCGTAGGGTTTTGTGTGTGTGTATGTGTGTTTTTAACTTGGATTATTTTAAATAATGTTCCTCTTCCACATTGAGAGTCCTAATTTTCAATGATACAGTGAAAGACAGAATGACTCAGAATTACTCATTTACTGTATCCTACGTTATACAGTGATATTGAACATATAATGTGGGGTAAAGTATATAATGTAGAATAAAGTAAAATGATAATTCTGTGTCATTGTATTACATCCTTGAAAACCAGGATTCTCAGTGTGGAAGAAAAGAGGTATGCTATTTAAAAGAACCTAAGTTAAGATATCTATTTATCTGTCTATATAGATACCAGCAGTCAAAACAAGACCAGGTGCTGACTGTGGCACAGGCCATCAATTACTTATAGGTGAGTTAAAATTGAAACTGAAGAATATTAGAACAAGTCCACAAGAGCCAACGTATGGCCTTGAGCATATCCCACCTGAGTTTAGAGACCATCTCAGGAACAGATCTGATGTGTTAAACATTAACCACCAAAGACCAGATGAGTTGTTGAATGATATCAAAGAAATTATCCATGAAGAAAGCAAGAGGTCATTAAAAAAATAGGAAAGAAAGAAAGACAAAACTGAATGTCAGAATAGACTCTGAAACTTACTCTTGAGCATCGAATAGCTAAAGCAAAAAGAAGGAATGACAAAGTAAAAAAACTGAAAAGATTTCAAAGGGCAGCTCAAGAAGAGAAAGTGAAGTACTATGTTGACTCATGCTAAGAGGTGGAAAGAGAAAAGCAAAAGAGAGGAACACATCCTTCGTCTTTCAAGCTGAAAGAACTGAAGAAAAAACTCAAGCATCACGTTGCAATGGTGAGCAATTCAACAGGAAGAACATTAAACAACCCAGGAAGCATCAAAAGAAGATGGAAGGAATATAGAGTCAATATTCCAGAAAGAAGGAGTCAACATTTCAGCATTTGAAGAGGTCACATGTGACCAGGAACTGATGCCACTGAAGGAAGAAATCAAAGTTGCACTGAAGGCCTTAGCAGAAAACAAGACTCCAGGAATTGATGGAATATCAACGGAGATGTTTCAACAAACTGATGCATCGCTGGAAATACTCGTCTATGCCAAGAAATTTAGAGGACAGCTACCTGGCCAACCAACTGAAGGAGATCCATATTTATGCCTATTCCCTAGAAAGGTGATCCAAGCAAATGCAGAAATTACTGAACAATATCATCAATATCACGTGCAAGTATAATTTTGCTCAAGATCATTCAAAAGTGACTGCTCAGTATATTGTCAGGGAACTCTTAGAAATTCAAGCTGTATTCAGAAGAGGTCATGGAACCACGGATATCATTGCAGATGTCAAATAGATCTTAACAGAAAGCAGAAAATACCATAAAGATGTTTACCTGTGTTTCATTGACTATGGAAAGGCATTTGACCATGTGAATCATAACAAATTACAGCTAACATTGTGGAGACCGGGAATTCCAGAACACTTTAATTGTGCTCATGACAAATCTGTACACGGGTCTAGAGGCAGTCGCTCAGACAGAGCAAGGGGACACTGTGTGGTTTAAAGTCAAGAAAGGTGTGTGTCAGGGTTATATCCTCTCACCATACCTTTTCAGTCTGTATGCTGAACAAATAATCTGGGAAGCTGGACTACATGAAGAAAAATGAGGCATCAGAATTGGAGGAAGACTCATTAACAACCTGCATTATGCAGATGACACAACCCTGCATGCTAAAAGTGAAGAGAATTTGAAACACTGACAAAAATTAAAGACCACAGCCTTCAGTATGGATTGCACATCAGTGAAACAGAATTGCTGACAACTGGACCAGTAAGCAACATCATGATAAATGGAGACAAGATTGAGGTTGTCAAAAATTTTATTTTACTTGGTTTCATGATCAATTGCCATGGAAGCAGCAGTCAAGAAGTCAGAAGACACATTGCATTGGGAAAATCTACTGCAAAGGACATCTTTAAAGTGTTGAAAAGTGAAGATGTTACTTTAGAGACCAAGGTTCACCTAACCCAAGCCATGGTATTTTCAGTCATATTGTATGCATGCAAAAGCTAGACAGTGAATAAGGAAGACAGAAGAAGAATTAATGCCTATGAATTATGACATTGAAGAATATTGAATGTACCATAGACTGCCAAAAGAACAAACATATCTGTTCTGGAAGAAGTAGAACCAGAATGCTACTTGTAGGAGCAAAGATGACAAGATTGTGTATCACATACTTTGGACATGTTTTCAGGAGAGATCAATCCCTGGACAAGGACATCATTCTTGTTAGATTGAAGGGAAAAAGTGAAAAAGAGAAAGACCCTCAACGAGGTGGATTGCCACAGTGGCTGCAGTGATGGACTTAAGCATAAGAAGAGTTTAGGCATTGTGCAGGACCAGGTAGTGTTTTGTTCTGTTGTGCATAGGGTCTCTATGAGTCAGAACTGACTAGACAGCTCCTAACAACAACACATTATATACAAAACAGTCTTAGAATAATAATACAAGTATTACTGCCATCAATATAATCATAAAGAATGACTTAAACTATTCTTTCCTGTGCTTTCCCCATTTTCTTCTCATTTTTCATATTTGTACTGTATGCAAGATGAGCATATAGGTTTTACATGTTGTACTTTCTTTGAAGTCTTATTTAATCTTGATTCTTCACATAACTGTGGATTCAGTGCATACCACCAGTCCTCAGAAGAGCAGTATGCTTTGAGTTTTTGAATGTTGATAGTGGTTATTTTCTAGACGTTTTATACTTGGAAGTCAGGTTTGCTGGATATAAAATACTTGGCTCATATTTCTTGAGTATCTTAAATATATTACTTCATTTTCTTCTGGAACAAAATATTGCTATGAAAAAAATCTGATGGTTATCTAATTTTACCCTTTTAAGTCACTTACTGATTAATTTGACTAGATAACCAATAGAAATACATTCTTTTCCTTGAAAGTCCATTATTTTGTTAGACTATGTCTTGGTGTTGGTTGTTCTGGGGCAGTATTCTTAGGTACATGGTGTGTTTTTCAATATGTGTTCTCAATTTTTTTTTTTTTTAAGGGAAGCTTTCTTCAACTGCAGTATAGTTTTTAGTATTTTTATGCCTCTGTGTTTTGCTTTTCTTCATCTGAATTCCTGTTGCCTCTTTGTCCAGCTTTAATAATTGTCTTTTTCTCTCAAATCCTCTTTTATCTTTTCCTTTCTTTATTTTTTATATTGAAAATCTTTGTCTTTGTTTTATTTATTCTTTTGACTTAGTTTCATTTCTAAAATGATTTTTCTTTTATTTTGGATTGTTTTGTAATTTAGGCCACCTCATTTCTGAGTTTTTCTAATTTTGATTAGTGTTTTCAGATCTTGTATAATTTTCTTAATGTAGTTTTCTTTGTGGTAAAGCATTATAGCTTTGATCTGTTTTGTGAGCATGTCTCCCTGGTGTAAGGATGTTAACTCTGCATTATTTTTCTTAGAAATTATTATGCAAGGAATTTGACCTCAATACTGTTCTAATTTTTATGTGAAAGCAGTTTTCCAGAACTTTTAATAGGAAATGTGTTCTTTACACGCTCCCCCTTCTGTTGTTTTTGTGTAGTGTTACGAATATCAGCTTGCTTCATGAGAGTTGCCTGGTTCTGTGCTGTACCCCCACACTTTATCGGGGCCTTCTTTGTCCATTGTCTCTATTGTCTGTGCAGTTCAGTTTTGATTCCCCTCTCAGTATTTCTCTTCACTGTGGATGTTGGCTTGGAAGGGAACTCTGGCATGTCAGTGTCTGAAGAGAGTTCTCTGGAGTTAGCCTGCTTAAGATACTGCAATCTTTATAAAGAATTCCTTGCACTCACTATCTACTGGTTTTGGGAAAACATACCCACATGCTTTCTGGTAAATACCTGTTGCTGTTTTGGGCTTCTCCCTTTCACAAGACTGTCAGTTTATGTCCAGCTTTGTTATTTCTCTCTGCTTTCCTCTGCTTGGGAATACTGTTGGCTTAGTGGTTAAGTGCTATGTCTGCTAATGAAAAGGTTGGCAGTTCACATCTGCCAGGCACTCTTCAAAATCTCTATTGGCCAATTCTACTCTAACCATAGAATTGCTATGAGTCAGAATCAACTTGATAGACACAGGTTTTCCTCTGCTCAGACACTAATTCAGGTTGGGTACTGTGGCTGATCATGGTTTATCCTCTGCCATTTGTATTTTTGAATTTCATGTGGAGACCTCATTAGCTAATGTCATTGTACATGTTGCCCATGGATATTTTCATTCTTCTAAGTAGTTACTCTGCATTTTTATATTGTGATTTGGATTCAAAACTATGCTGTTGCTGCCACCATCTTCCCAGATCCCATGAAATAGATATGAGATGTTTTTTATGTAGAACCATATTCTTCAAAGAATAGTACATGGTGAATTGCTAATAGCCTCCTAAGCTTTGATAATTTTATCTTCATCAGGGTTTAGGGAATGTACTTTTAATGTCATGAAATCTTCTAAGAACTTTATAGCAATGTACGAGATCTGGCAATTCAGTTTGCTAACTCATCCGAGAAAAAAGTGCTACATATCTCATTACTGAATAACACTACAGTTGCCTTTGAAGTACTCCCTTTAGGAAGCTATGCACAGATGCCAGCACCTAGTCCACCCCTCAAAGCAATTTTGGAACTCTTTTTCTGGAATGGCCATGAGAGCTGACATTGTATTACCTTTATGTCCTGAATGTCATCAAAATGTCTTCCTTTCTGTATTTCCTTTATCTTCTGGTAAAGAAAAAAGTCATTGGGGGCCAGATCAGGTGAGTAGGTAGGGTGTTCTAATAAAGTTATATGTTTACTGGCAAAAAAAACTCCCTACAGACAACTATACAATTAAGTATGTGAACTTGGAACCGTGCCCCAGTGCACAATGGCCATTCCAGGAAGAGTTGCAAAATTGCTTTTGAAGGTGCACTGGGCGCCTGGCATTGGTGCATAGCTTCCCCAGGGGAGTACTTCGAAGGTAACTGCAGTAATATTCAGCAATGAAGTAAGCAGCACTTAGAACAATTGAGTGCCCGTATTTGTCAGACCATGTATTTGGCAGTTTTAACTTCTGGTAGAATTCAAAAGCCAAAAATTCTGCTTCCTAGAAATAGTTTTGTTGTTGTTGTTGTTGCTGTAGTTGTTTTAAATAGTAAATTGTTTAGGTATTGATGAAAAACATCTTTATGTAAAATTTTGGTACAAAGCAATTTATAAACGGAATATTGTCAAAATAATTCTTATTTATAGAGAGAAGTTTGTTTACACAGTGTCCTCATTTACATGACCTCATTTAATCCTCAAAGTAATCTTATAATGGAAGTACGATTGCTCTGAATCCCATTCTTCAGAAAAAGAAGTTGAGCTAGAGGTTTTCAGTGAGTTAACATTCTAGCAGGAAAAGTAGCCGCTCTCGGACATTTACCACCTTCATTATAAAGGCTTTTCCTTTCTCCCAGAGCTCAGCTTGGAGGCACCCCAGTGCAGTATGAGGGAGGATCCAGAAACCTTCCCAACCAGTTCCATCAGTCACTGCTCCGTAGAAACCAATGGGGTGACTGGTGCTACAGCCAGATCCCTCAAAGCATCTGGTTAATAGGACCCTAAACCCACTACCATCGAGTCAATGCTGACTCATAGCAACTCTACGGGACAGAGTAGAACTGCTTCATAGAGCTTCCAAGGAATGCTTGGTGAATTTGAACTGCAGACCTTTTGATTACCAGCCATAGCACTTAACCACTGCCACCAGGGTTTCCAAGAGGACCCTAGAGCCAGTAAATGTCAGAAGTACCATTTGGACCCAGGCTTCTGACTCCATATCCTGGTTTTTCTTATGTGCTCAGCTGCTAACCAAAAGGTTGGAGATTCTAACCCACTAGCCACTTCACCAGAGAAAGTTGTGACTCTTTGATTCCGTGAAGATTGCAGCCTTGGAAACCCTACAGGGAAGTTCTGCTCTGTCCTATAGGGTCTCTATGAGTCAGAACCCGACCCAGCAGCACACAAGAACAATGTTGCCTTCAGCAATGTGCTCCTTGTGTCTTACAGGGCATTTAGGGGGTATGAGTAAGTCTGTGTAACAGCACTATGCATACATTTTGCTAGAGGTGACTGGTTTTGATTCATAATAGATGTGAGAAAACGGTCAGAGCATTCTGCTGATAGTGGCCATACTTCTTGAATGTGTTCTGTCAAATACTCGGAGCAGTAGAGAAGATGGGTTTCATCCTATACTTCCAGAAATTCTTTCATTACATTCTAATATTGTACCTTAAAATTGATGCAACTTTCAAATTCTCCTTTGTGAAGTGTTCTGTGCTATTTGAATAGTAAACTAATACTTACATTACTTGTCAGCAGATAAAATTGTTAAGGAGAGATATACAGTGTTTATCCAGTGGCAGCGTGAACCACAACGTCAGTGGTTCAAAACCACCAGTGGCTCCATGGGAGAAAGTTGCATACATTTGCTTCCATAGAGACTTAAAACCCTGTTAACCCCATGGAGTCACTGTGAGTTGGAACTGACTCAACAGCTGTGGGTTTGGGGAGACAGAGGGTATGCTGTACTGGATAGCTCCTCACTGCTTTGTAGGCCCCCCTTTTCTGCTCTCTTCCTAATTTAAGGTGCATATCCACATGGAACTCCAATGTGTTCCCTAATTTGGAAGAGTGAGAGAAAGTGGGGAAAAGTTGGCTGTAATCCCGTCATGGGGGTTTCAATGTCTTGTAAACATTTGAACTTTCTCCTGTGGACACTGAGGAGCCAATGAAGTATTACAGGAAAACAGGTAATCTAATTGATGCTGTGTTTTAGTGAGATGGCTTTTGAACTTCCTCATCATTTCTAGTAAGAAATACATTTTATCTGGCAATTCACATATTCATGTAGATGATACATATGTATATATATGAAATGAAAATTTTACAAAACTTTTCTTGCCTTTATGTTTTTCCTTCTAATCTGTTTCATCAAGGAAAAGTTAATGTAACTCACTAAATTGGTTGCAGGCCCCCAAACGGCCTGCACCTCATAATTTATTATTACATTGGTGGTAGTACAGAGGAAAGGTGGTAGACATGGGAGAGTGAGACAACAAGACTGTTTAAAATGCAGATAGGTCAGAGGCAATCTGGCAAAACACGAGGCCGTGACAGTGGAGAAGGAGCTAGAATCCATGAGAACTGGTTACAAGTTGCGCATAGGATGGGCCTTGGGGTTTCTGGCTTGAGAGAATGAGCATTCTATTCACTGAGACTAGGAAAGCAGAAAATGCATGTTTGGAAAGAAAGATAGTTGAATGTTCCTTGTAAGTGATATTGAAGTATATACAAGATACCCATCTAATAGGTAACTGGATAGGAGAGTTGGATCTCAGGAAAGAGATATGAGTAGGGGGGACAGATTTGAGACCCTTGAGCACATTCATCCTCATTGAAGCCAACATGAGTGTGAACGTTTAAATGAGAAGAGGGCCAAGGACAGAACTGTGAAGAACATCTTCATTTAGGAAAAGGGCAGAAAAAGGGGAGCTTGCCAAAAAATGAGTTATCCAAAAGTGTAAACTGCTCCCCCAAAAAACTCACTGCTGTTGAGTCAGTTCAGACTCACAGTGACCCCATAGGTTACATGGGCCTGTAAATCTTTATGGAAGCAGATGGCCACATCCTTCTCCCATGGAGCTGCTGGTGGTTTTGAGCCACTGACATTTTGGTTCACTTTAACCATTGTACCACATAAATCAAAGGAAGAGAACTTTTCCAGGAGGGAGCAATCAACAGTGACCAATGCTGGAGGAAAGTCTAATAAAACGAGATTTAGCAATTAGGAGAATATCATATCTGGACAGTTGGGAACAAAAAGAAGCCATGGTTTAGGCAAGCAGTTAGGGAAAAGGTCCTAATAAATGACAGATATGTCGTAGGAGGTGAGTGGAGAGGAATTCCCTGACCCCTGACAGAAGGTCTAGGAGTAGATAAGGTCAGTCACAGAACTACAGCTTTTGCTGTGTGATTCATCCATTTCTACGCAGCCAAGCCAAGCCAAGCCAAGTGTCGAGTCGAATCCGACTCATGGCGACCCTACACAGGAGGATGGTTAAGAGCAAGACAGAGGCGTGAGCTCCATCTGAGCCAGCTGTCCAGAACCGTAACTGAGACACAGGAATTAAGGCAGGTACCAACTTGAATGTACAAGGTGCTGGCCAGATTCAAAACGTGAGGCAGAAGGCCACTTGGAAGCAATGATACACAATTCCAGGGCAAAATGAAAACTCAGGTGACTTCATTGTAAATTCCAGAGTTATCAGATGAGAATAGCTTGCATTCTCCAGCCTGGCAGGAGTACTGAGTTAAGGTATCAACCTGCAGGTAGGAGTCAAGTGGTTCCTGCTACAGGGACAGGACTGCTTCAGAGAGAGGGAAGTCACAGGTAGAGGCTAATAATAAATGCAGTGGTGTGCAGACTGGCTACCACCATCAGGCCCTAGCTCTCACTCCTTTATCTGGTTTGAAGATCTTACTGTTCCCTTATTTTTAATGTGTTAAGTAACATTTTATACATATGAATTTACTGTTCGTATGTTAATTGTCTTGTATTTTTGAAAATCGTACTCTAACATTTTACATAATCCAAATTTAAAGGAAACTTGACACTTGCTGTAGCCATTATGGATTATTATTATATTTTAAAAACAAACTGTACATCTGGATGAAATTTTTGAACTTCTGGACAGATATGCCAATTGATTTTAGGTGATATCTGCCCTTTGATTCAACAAGTGTTTATTGTGAGAGCCTACTGTGGGCAAGGAA
Organism: Heterohyrax brucei; assembly: GCA_028571685.1. NCBI lineage: Eukaryota > Metazoa > Chordata > Mammalia > Hyracoidea > Procaviidae > Heterohyrax > Heterohyrax brucei. The sequence goes on from CM053146.1 coordinate 98,519,188, forward strand.
CATGTAGCTGGTAGCTTCTGACAAAAATTTGTCTGTTATTTATCAGTGCCATGTAAATTCAGTTCATTCACGTGGCCAGTCCCTAAGATATGTGGGAAATTTGGTCAGTTTGGCTTAATTTATAAACTTTAAGCTTAATAGGACTGAATCTAGATTAAATTGGTAACTGAAGTATTACTTTTCATATTCCAGGCTAGTTTTTAAGTACTGAAGTAAACTGGTATTTGTGTTGGTACAGTGTCATTACTTTAGTATTTTAAAAATATCAGAAATCTGGGTGATTTATATTTTGAGGGGTACCTAGAGGGTTAGTACACCACATTCATATTTCAAATGGAAGAAAGGTGCACACATTTGAGAAGCATTTCAATCACTTTCCATGAAGATTTGAGTTCTTGTGTTGTACAGATGGATAATGCTCTCAGATGCTAACCTTAAGGTTAGAGGTTCGAGTCCACCTAGAAACCCCTCGAAAGAAAGACCTGGCAATCCACTTCCAAAAAAATCAGCTATTGGAAACCCTATGAAGCACATTTCTACTCTAACATACGTGAGGTCACCATGAATTGGAATTATCTGCAAGGCTACTGGTAATTAGTCTAGGAGGATTATTAGGAGAAGATACTAGGCAGGAAGAAGAGGAGAAGTTACCAGGCAGCATTACCACCCCCGTTCCAGGAGCCTGCCTACCACTGCTTTTCCCAAGGCTGGATCATTATAGCTCTCCTCAGAACTACTCATTCTCTTGGGGCCTGTCCCCTCGTCTCCTAAAATAGTTTATGTCAACAGGATCTTTTTGTCCAATTATCCTACTTGGAAAATCTCAAGAAGTAGGAGAGGGTAACTCCTGTCTTGAATCTTTATTCTCTCTCTCAGAAAGTGAGCTCTAGAGCCAAAATGTAGAAAATAATGAAGACCATACTTGTCTATTTTAAAAGTCAAACACAGGCTTTTATATATACTTCAGAATAAACATCTAAATACCATCATTGCCATTAATACCACAGCCTTCCTCATAAAAGATGTTTTTTGGTTGGTAGTTTTTTGATGACTTTTTCAATCTCTTCCTCTGTGATGGGTTTATTAAGATGTTTTACTTCTTCTTGTAATTTTGGTAGGTGATGTGAATCTAGAAATTTGTCCATTTCCTCTAGGTTTTCAAGTCTATTACAGTACAGTCTTTCATAGTATTCTGTTATGATACTTTTGATTTCAGCTGGGTCTGTTGTGACCTCTACCATCTCATTTCTTATTTGGGTTATTTGTTTCCTCTCATTTTTCTTTTGTAAGTTTAGCCAGTGGATTATCAATTTTGCTGATCTTTTCAAAAAAACAACTTTTGATTTTGTTAACTTTTCAATTGTTCTTCTATTCTCTAATTCATTTAGTTCTGCTCTAATCTTTTATTATCTGTTTTCTTCTGGTGCTTGAGGGGTACCTCAGTTGCTCTCTTTGTACTTGTTCAAGCTGTAGGGTTAATTCTTTGGTTTGGGTCCTTTGTTCTTTCCAGATGTGTGAATTTATAGATATAAATGATCTCTGAGTACTGCTTTGGCTATATCACATAGGGTCTTGTATGAAGTGTTTTCATTCTCATTTGAACCCGTAAATTTCTTTATTTCATCCTTGATTTCTTTTATAACCCATGGCTTTTTGAGCAAGGTGTTGTTCAGTTTCCATGAGTTCCTGTTTCTGTTTTTTCTGCTATTGATTTCAACTTCTATGACTTTATGGTCTCAGAAGATGCCTTGCAATAATTCAATTGTTTGGATTTTGTTGAGACTTGCTTTATGTCTTAACACATGGTCTATTCTGGAAAATGTTCCATGTGCATTGGAGAAGAAGGCTTAGTTATCTGTTGATGGATAAAAAGTTCTGTATATGTTGATGAGGTCTAGTTGTTAATTGTCACAATAAGATCTGTCTTTACTGAGCCTTTATCTGGGTGATCTGTCTACTACTGACAGTGGAGTGTTGAAGTCTCCAACTGTTATTGTGAGTGATCTATCTCATTTTTCATTGTAGTCAGTGTTTGTTCATTGTATTTAGATACTCTGGTATTGGGTGCATAAATATTTAATATTGTTAAGTCCTGCTTGTATATTGAACTTTTCAGCATAAATAGTGACCATCCTTGTCCACAGTGATGGATTTTACATTAAAATGTATTTTATCTAGATTAGTATTGACACACCTGCTCTTGTATGTTGTTAGCTTGGTGTATGTTATTCCATCCTTTAATTTTCAGTTTATTCATGTCTTTAAGGTGTGTTTCTTGTAAGTAACATATAAACAGGTCATGTCTTTTGATCCGGGGTGTTGCTCATTGTCTCTTTATTGGAGTGTTCAGTCCATTTACATTCAGTGTAATTACTGATAGGTATGTGTTTAATACTGTCATTTTGACGTAGTTATTGTTGTGTTTGTATTCTCTGTGTTGCTCTTAATATTCTGTTCTGGGTTAATCTTCTTTATTGGGTGACTTTCCATCTTTTCCAGTGTAGGTTTTATGTTTGTTGAGACTCCTGTATTATGTTTCTTGTTTTGATATGCTGTACTGTCATTGTGCTTTGCAGCTGTCCCTATGCTTCGCCTTAATATTCTAAGTTTGAACCCAATTTTAACTTCTGCATATTTTTTTAACTTCCTCTCCATCTGAAAAGACTGTAACTACTTTAGTATATCCCTGCTTTTAGTGTGTAGTGTCATAGTTTTCATGATGTGATCACTGGTTCCCTTCTTTTAATAATTGTAGCTTTGATTGGGTTTCATGACTTCCCTAACTGAGTGTGATTCTGGATGCTGTGTCTTGCATTGCCTCCCTAAATATACACTTAATGATTTTGTTTTTCTAAGCAAAGAGCTTTCTTCAGTATTTCTTGTAGTTTTAGTTTGACTTTTACAGTCTCTAAGCTTCTGTTTATCTGAGAATGTCTTAATTTCATCTTTGTATTTGAAAAGCAATTTTTGCAGGATATGTAATTATTGGTTGGAAGTTTTTCTCCTTTAAGGCTTTGAATGTGTCATCCACTGCCTCCTTGCCAGTATCGTTTCTACTGAGAAATCAGATGAAAGCCTACAGGGCTTCCCTCTGATTGTTAGCTTTGCTTTGAGCCTCACTGTCTTTGACAGCATCTGTTTATGATTCATTTTATTAAGCTTGATTATATTTTCGTGTCTTTCTTTTGGGGTCTAGTTTTTGTGACATTTGATACACATCTTGGATATCAATGTTCTCTTCTTCCATAATTTCAGGGAAGTTTTCTGTCAGCAGCTCAACAACAATACTGTGTGCTTTCAGCTATCTTCCCTGTTCAGAAACTCCAGTTAATTATAGATTATTTCTCCTAATAGACTCCCACATGTTTCTTAATGCTTCTTCATTTTTCTTGTTTCTTTTCTCTGATTTCTCCTCATAAATGCTGGTGTCAGTTGCTGGGTCCTCAAGGTCACTAAGTCTGAGTTTCATCTCAATTCTGCTCTTGTGGCTTTGGATTGAATTGTCTTATTCTGTAATTTTGTTATTCAGCAGTTGGTTTTCAGATCATTGTTGTTCCATCAGCTCAAATAGCTTGCTTAATTTTTCATTTTGCTGTGCTGCATTTTGTTTAATTTATAGAAGGGCTCTACATATCATTCTTTTGTACTCAACCTCTGACAGTCTCAGAAAGGCCTCTTCATCTGGGAAGTTTTTTGATTCTTTATTTTGGGAGTTTTCTGGTGCCTGGTGGGCTGTTTCTTTAAATGGCAAGGGATGGTTTGTTGCCTTTGGGCCATCTAGAGGCTGTTTAGTTTCTCTGGTGTTACCTCAACAGGAGCTGACATATACTTCTGAGAAAGGAGTTGGTCACCAACCGCTCCTGTGTACTCTAGTGACTGGCCCTAGTGCACTCTCTGGGATGGCATGATTTGCCTCCTGGTTGGCAAGGATGGTGCCAAATTTATATACTCACTGGGGGGCCATCAACCAACCCTTTGATGTGAGTCAGTAAAGGCTGGAAGAGATGCTGTTGAGTTATTCAGCAGTTATTTCTCCAGGCAATCTTACTTTAAAAAGCCAAAGCCAAGTGTGGTAGATGTTTTCCAACAACTACCAAAATCATTCAGGCCATCAGGTGGGGCAGGACCCACCTGGCTGACACCAGAAGCACCTCTTCAGCTGTCTCCAGATGTTATGATGTACTTTAGAGAGGAGTTATGGCCATGCTGCCATCCTTAACCAGGCCCTACCCGTAAGGTGACACTGTGCTAAACACAACCTTTCTGCTGGAAAAGTGCTTTCTGGACTGGTACTTCTTCTCAGCTTGGGAATTTACCCATGCTGAGGCCTCCAGTTGGGTGATTTCACCTCCCAGTTGACCAAAGTGACATCCTGGCTGAGCTATCTTTCCATGGCAAAACTGCAGAATCTATGGTGCAGCTCAAGAGAGGATGGAGGGTGACAGTGGTGCTTTCAGCCAGAAGCTAGGCTCTCAAAATGTGGCTGTCCCACATACAGTCTCTCTGCTATGGTATACACTGTTTACTTTAGCCCTGCAGTTCAGTGTGTTTGCCAGCTTGTGCCCAAGCCCTACCTTCTGAATAACAAAGACAGTATAAGCACCTGCAGTCCACCAAACTGGTGAGTCAGCAGGCGAGGGATTCAATGCAGGCTGCCTCATCAGAGAGAAGTAGTTTCCCGTTTTGTGGCTCATAGTCCAATCTGACAACCCTATGCCATATACTGGAGCTTCCTCGGTGTCTCAGAGGGAATTGAGTAGATGTGTGTCTAGTCTGCCATCTGGGCCCCATCCCTTCCTTATAAAAGAATAAGTTCATTTACGTAGTAGTATGGAGGGCAGATAGATTTCCTGTTTTAGAGTCCCCCTGAACATTCTCAGGTGCTGCCAACTCATTATTTTTCAAATAGAGATCTTAATGTTTGTCTTACTATGTAGTTACTATTTCACTTTGCCCTTGATTGGAAGTCCTCAAAATATAGCAAACATTTGCAGGGAAAATTAGTTTTAAAGGGGCAATTAAAGGACTTCCTGTAAAAGAGAAGGTTAAGGATACAGTGAGCTGGCTGGTAACCAAAAGTCAGCAGTTCAAGTCAGTGTGTTGCTCTGAAACCATAAAAGGGAGTTCTTCTCTGTCCTGTAGGGTCACTAGGAGTTGGAATCAACTCTACAGCTACAGGTTGGTTTAGTAAAAGAGGAGGACAAGAAATCTTGGGTTTGGGTTTGTGATTTGTGGCAGACCGAATGGAGAAACTTGAAACTGTCTTTACCATTGTTGGATAATTTAACACGGAGTAAGCTCAGCAAGGTTGAATCAGTTAAAGGGAGAACAAAGGATGAGACTGGTTTCCCTGGACATGAACTCCTTAGCTAAGTTATGTTCTGCTGGGACCATTTCCTGCCAGGAGCTCACTTGTTTACACAGTGGACTAGGTGTTCCCAAGTCAGTAGCTAGATGAGCACCTCCCAACTGCTTATGCCTGAGTACACTAGCATCAGAGTGGGGCTCTTTGTACTCAGCCTCAAGTTATACCAGCCCATAAGCTTCACCTCTCCATGGACTCACAAATGCTCCCCAGCTTGTACTGCAAGTTGCTCCCTTCACATTTACAGCCAAGGACTATGGGTATATGTTAGTGCTCCCAGCCTCTCGCCCTTATTTTCTTATGGATTGATTGATCCATGAAGCTTTATAAACTCCCCACCTTCCTCCTTGGTCGACTTGTCATAAGCTCTCTGAGCTTCTTGGAAGACATGGGAGATGGTGAAGTGATTTCTATCATCCCTCTTAGCCCTAATATGTAAGTCTCTACTGCAGTTTCAGACTTAAATGCAGATTTTTTTTTAAAAAGTCTTCTTTATAGTTACAAAAGAAAATATAAGTGCTTTTGGCTAGCTGATAAGGAAAGAAAATACCTGTCTTCCTATGGTTATTTTAGATGGAAATTTAAGCTCATATCAGCCATGAGTCTCTACCTCTTTCCCAGGCTGTGCTTTGGGCCACACTTGTTTATGGAGGCAGCTCTTGGATCACTCCTAAAGCTACCTGTAAGCTGGGACATTCTTTGTTGGTGACATTGGCAGGTTTGCTACCAATTATCAAACTAAAAAACAAATGTGTAATTCTGAAAAACAATTTTAAAAATTCAAAAGGACTGTGTAAGATACTATTATCAGCAATACCTTATTTTTTTCACTTTTGACTAGAATTGCTAATTAATTCTGTTCTGGTGTTCTTTTGTTCAGTTCCCAGGGATATTTCCTTAAGACATTCGCATCTGAAAAGTTGGTGTGTACTGTTTTCCACTCTCACCCACTCATCACCCACACTTACCTGCCCTCCTACTCCTTGCTGACTCACCGGCCATCTCTTCCCACAGATGCTCAGTGACCTAGCACCCACTTATCCACCCTTTCATTTGTTCCCCCACAAATCCACCCACTCATCTGTTCTCTCCTTCAACAGGTACCCTATTCACACTCCCACTGCTTAACAGCCAAAACAAAATAATGGCCTAAGGGGAAAAAAAGAAATATTTTTCTAATGACCATTATTTTTTCCCCTGAATTAACCAACTTTATCCCCAAAATAAGTAATTCATAAAGTCATTTTATTTTTAGATTATTTTTTCAGAACATCTCATACAAAAGTTCAATTTTCTATTCTTGAAAACTCTGCCAAAAGGTATGTACATGTTGTAACTTTTTCCAGTCAAAACAAACATCTTTATCTCATGTTTAAATTGATGTATTTGAGTCATATTTTCAAAGGAATGAGTGAACCATTGAGAGTAAGGCTGGCTGGGATGGTTATTTGTAACGACAGTGTCTGAGCTAAAGCTGGAATCAACAGGCTGCCTGACAAGATTAATTAGCTATGAATTATACCAGAACAATTTCAGAGTCAACACCAAAAAGAAAGGCTAGCCCAAAACTCTACCAAGGCTTCCCTACTCCATGGGGTAGACCACAGGAGGTGGGGAGTCCAGCCTCTGCTACTTGTGTGTGTCCTTAGAGCTACTAGAAAGGTCTTGTCCAAAGTGCCCTCCCCCAGGTGTTGCTATGCATAAAATTCCAGCACTTAGAGAGTCATTTCTGAACCTTCTTAGTATTTAAAGAGTGGAGAATTAGAAAGATCACTAGAGTTTCTTCCCATTCATGGCAATTATTTTATGTTTCTGAGGAGCTCAGATTATATGCCACATGGTGTGAAAAGATTCTATTCTCTAGTATTACAAATCCAATCTTTACTTAAAAATATGAACATATTAGGTTTTAAGGGTCATACACAATTGAAGGACTTTATACGTTATCTTGTGTTGCATTTTTTAAGGAAAGGCAAGAATCTTTTCTGATCCTCACTTATCTATCTAAGGTCTAGCAGCATGTCTGACATGTAGCAACACTCAACCCATGACTGGAAGATTGCTTTGTATCCCTCCCTGGTCATTTCTCTTGTCAACACTAAGCCTTAGATCCAATTTTATCCTACTTTGTTACATCATTATTTTATGCTTTATTCTGAATATTAACTATTCTTTCCTTTAGATTACCTTTGATTCTTGGTTTGCTGTCATATATTTTATCACTGTCTTTTTGAGTCATAATTATTCTTGGAGTGCTTAATGGCTCTTAAGGGCTTCGATGGCAAATGCTTGTATTATTTAATTTTATATCCTCATAAAGCAAAGCTCCTTATAGTAAAAGCTCCTCACACAAAAAGTTTCAGTCAAGGTGCAAAAACAAGAAGCAAATGCCTCTGGCCTGTTCCACAGTGGTAATATGTTTGCCACCAAGTTCCTAATGGCTGGCTTCTGGCTAAAGATGACAGAAGGAACATAAACATACTTTTCTTCTAAGTCAAGATATACATAGGAGAAGGGTTACCAGTCCTGAGATTTCAACAATTATTTGTTGTAGACAGCATGGAGGAGAGTTAACTCACCTAACACGAAAGGAAGAGACAATCTGAAGTGTGTGAATGATACTAAAAAGAAGCAAGATAGCTCACCTTGAAAACCCTGGAAGAGGCTGAGGGTTTTGATTTACCAGACTTGAAAGAAAGTAAGAGGTAAAGAGGTGTAAAACATGAGATAAGTTGAGAAGCTGTGTATGGAAAAATAAACTCCCATTGTAGTCCCCCACGACATCCACCCTGCCACCCTCCCCCACACAGAGAATCACCAGGCTCCTCCTTTTGGCACCAAGAGTAAATAGGAGGTATATTTACTGGAGATGGTCAATAGTAGAAGCCCAGACATCCTGGAAACAAGACCTCATGGAAGTCAGAGATTGGGCAAGGCAATGTAAACAAGAAAATCAGAAGTATGCTTTGGGAATGATGTATTATATTTCTCCTCTCTCGCCCGCCTCAAGTTAGAGTGCTGATCATCAGGCAGTAAACTGCTAGGCTAGTGTTTTTCAAACTGTTGGTTATGAATTCAGCAATGGTGAGTTTGTTATAAAATCAGTTCAAAGGGTCATAACCAACATTTTCATGGGCTGAGTTCCTCAAGAAGCAGATTCTGAGATAGTGCTGAGAGTTTAGAATGTTTCTTAAGGGGTCCTCTTAGGATCAAGGAGCCCTGGTTCACAGCAGTTAAACGCTCAACTGCTAACCGAAAGGTCGATGATTCAAACCTACCAGGAACTTCATGGGAGAAAGATATGGCAAGTCTGGTTTCTGTTCTGTAAGGATGACGGTCTTGGAAACTCTATAGGGAAATTCTATTCTTGGAATCCTGTGGAAGGAAGCAACTTTGAGCAAATGGAAAAGTGGAGCAAGGCACAATGACCACTTCAACCAACCCTGCAAGGATTGCTAAAACTAGAATGGCTCATCAGACAGGCTAAAATGGCCAGGTTTTTATACTCGGTTATTGGATGTGGCCACCAATAGCACTATGAATGACCGAGACAATCATTTCTTCATTGTAGAGGGATCTGCTTGATGCATCATAATGTCTATTGCAAACATTAGAGAAAATTGAATAGCCTAGGTAGAAACTATCGTATTCAGAAAAAGTAAGTGAAACTATTTTGCCTCTATATATGCTATGTGCCAGTGTATGGACTGGGATGTGATGAGAAATTATTTCTTACTGTAAAACATGCTCAAAATTCACTTCCCTAAGCAAGAAATCAGAGGGATTTTTATGAAAAAGCTGAATATTCCCAGAGAAACAGCAAAACGACTTCCCCAGTGTCTTAGTCATCTACTGGTGTTATAACAGACATACCACAAGCAGATAGCTTTAACAAACAGAAATTTATTCTCTCACAGTTTAGGAGGCCTAAGTTTGAATTCAGAGCACCAGCTTTCTCTGTTGGCTCTTGGGGAGAGGGCCTGGTCATCAATCTTCCACTGGGATAGGAGCTTCTCAGCATAGGGATCCTGAGTTCAAAAGACTTTCTCCACTCCTGGCTCTTCTTTCTTCATGGTACCAAGGTCCCTCTCTTCTCTCCTCACTTCTATCTTTTATATCTCAAAAAAGATTGACTCAAGAGACAACTTATAGGGCATGTCCTGCTTCATTTGACAAGTAGGATCATAACCACAGGCATAGAGGCAAGAGTTTACAACAGGTAGGACAATTAGATTACAAAATGAAGGCCAACCACACAATACTGGGAATCATCGTCTAGTGAAGTTGACACATATTTTGGGGGGACACAACTTAATCCATGACATCTACCATTCAACAGCAAAGCCCGCCCGCATAGAGTTCCTTGTCAACTTTTTAGCACACCATTCTTAAATATGAATGGACAAAAAAAGGATCAGGCACATAAGGCACACTTCCAGCCTAAAACAAATGAACATGAAAAGCAGAAAATAAAATACAAAAAGAAACTACAGAAAATAGAAAAGTACTTTCAGAATGCTAATTGACAGTCTCACAAATTATGAGAAAATCTGTAAAACAAAACAAAAGCAGAATGTTACCATAAAAGAATAATTGAAAAACTAAAAGAGGGTTCTTGGGAGTTAGAAATATAAAAATAAAATTCAGCAGAAGGATTGGGAAAAAAAAGCCAAGGAAATCTGCTAAAAATAGAACCAAAAGATAAACAGAGAAACAGTAACAAAAAAGGAAACTCAGAGAATCAACCCAGAAGGTACAATGTCTGACTGGTAGGAGATCTAGAAGGAGAAAGAATCTAGGGCAAATCACACAGGAAAAGTTCCTAGAACCTGGAGGGTGCAAGTTCTCAAAACCACAAGTGGCTACGAACTACTCAGCACAACAAATAAGAAGGAGCCTCTACTAAGGCCATCACTGAAAAGTGCCAGACAACTGGGAATAATGAAAAATATCAAAAGCTTTCAGAAAAAGATAATGGATCTTATATAAAGAAGTAGGACTGTGTCCAACTTCTCAATTGTAATAGTGGACTAGAGAAAACAATAGTGCAACACTTCAAAAAATTTAAGGGATAATTTGTTTTTTCAATCTAGAATGCAATACCCAGCCAAACTATCAAAAGCGTAAGGGCAGAATAAAGATATTTTCAGACAGAAGAATTCAGAAAAATTATCTCCCAATGTATTCTTTTGTGGGAAGATAATGATAGATATGATCGAGAAAAATAAGGGGAAAAATAAGAAGACATTAGATCCAAGAAGTAGAGGATAAAACAAATATAAAAAAGGAATCCACATTACCTTTGTGATAGTAAGAGAGCAGCAAGTTCAGATTGATGAGGAAGGATACAGGGCTCCGATTGGGAATGCCTCCAAGAAAATGCATTTGTAGAATAATTCATCAATTTGAATGTACCAAGAGGAGATTTGCATTTCTGTCACAGTAGGGGCTATATTTGTGATAGATTTATAGGAAATTAAGCAAACAAAACAAAAATCACTAATTCCAAGGGAAACTGCAAGTATGTCAAGAAAGAGGATGTAACTGTACAATCAGGTTCCATTCTTTCTTCCTACAGGTAGAACCAGGACACTAGTTTCCAGTAGTAGTAATTAATTAATTCCCCCATTTTTTTCCTGGACTCCATCATACTTGGGATAGAAAAGGAATATTTAATGTATGTGAAATTATACATGACTTAGCCTTAAATAATATTTCCTCTTTCTCCAGTTGCCATCAAGCCAGTTCTGATTCATGATTACACAGTGTGTGTCAGAGTAGAATTGCGCTCTGTAAGGTTTTCAGTGGTTGACTTTTCTGAAGTAGACTGCCAGGTTTACATCATCTTAATTATGTAACAATGGAATCATGATCTGGTAAAAATATTGTGATGTGATTATATTATAACAATAAGAAGATCGTGTAGCTGTTGTTGTTAGGTGCTGTCTAGCAGATCTCGACTCAGCAATCCTGTGTACAACAGAACGACATACTGCCTGGTACTGCATCATCCTCACAGTTGTTGCTATGCTTAAGCCCATTATGGTAGCCACTGTTTCAATTCATCTTATTTAGGGTCTTCCTCTTTTTCATCTATCTACATGTCCTTCTCCAGGGACTGGGCTCCTCTTATGACATGTCCAAAATAGGTGGGATGAAGTCTCACTATCCTTGCTTCTAATGAGCATTCTGATTGTACTTCTTCCAAGACAGATTTGTTCATTCTTCTGAAAGTCCATGGCATATTCAATATTCTTCCCAAATATCAGAATTCAAAGACATCAGTTCTTCTTCAGTCTTCATTACTCATTGTTCAGCTTTCACATGCATATGAGGCAGCTGAAAGCACTGTAGCTTCGGTCTGGCAAACCTTAGTCTTCAGGTGACGTCTTAGCTTTTTTACACTTCAACAGGTCTTTTGCAGCAGATTTCCCCAATGCAGCATGTGGTTTGATAACGTGACTGCTGTTTCCATGGGCATTTATTGCAGATTCAAGTAAAGTGAAATCTCTGAAAACTTCAGTCTTTTCTCATGATGTTTCTTATTGGTCCACTTGTGAGGATTTTTGTTTTCTTTATGTTGAGGTGCAGTCTCTGGATGCTGTGGACTTTGATCTTTATCAGTAAGTGCTTCAAGTCTGCTTTGCTTTCAGCAAGCAAAGTTGTGTCTTATTGCACAGGTTGTTGTTAGTGAGTCTTAGTCCAATCCCGATTTCATGCTCTTCATATCGTATCACTTCTCAGATTATATGCTCACCATACAGATTGAATAAATATGATAGAAAGAGACAACCCTGACATACATCTTTCCTGACTTTAAATCACTCGATATCTGCTTGTTCTGTTTGAATGAGCACCTCTTGGCCTATGTGCAGATTCCTCACGAGGACAATAAAGTGTTCCAGAATTTCTGTTTTTTTGCAAAGTTACCTGTAATTTGTTATGATCTACACAGTTGAATACCTTTTCATAGTCAATAAAATAAAGGTAAACATCCTTTTGGTAGTCTCTGCTTTCAGCCTAGATCCATTAAACATTAGAAATGGTTCCCATCATTCCACGTTGTCTACCAAAGCTGTCTTGAACTTCTGGCAGTTCCCTGTTGATGTACTGCTGCAACTGCTTTTAAGTAATCTGCAGCAAAACTTTACTTGTATGTGATGTTGTTTTAGCTGGTACTGCTCTAACAGAAAATACCATGAGTGGAAGGCTTCATGAAGAGAAATTTTATTGTCAAAGTCTGATAAGTCATAAATCCATTCACCAGATATAAATCCATTCGTAAGAGAAATTATCACCGTCAAGTAGGCTTGAGTCCAAATTCAATGAGAGCATCTCGGCACAGGAACCTCAGGTCCAAACGATGTGCTCTGCTCTAGGTGCTGTTTTCTTGGTGGTATGAGGTACCCAATTCTCTGCTTGCTTCCCTTTCCTTTTATCTCTTGTAGGATGAAAGGATAAAGGGTGGTGCAAGCCAACTCCAGGGAAAACCTCTTTACAGAGGAACAGGGTGGTGATCTTATGAAGGGATTTACAGTTCTGCTGTAATCCTGTAACATACAGCATAGGAAAATCAAAATCTGGAGGACATTCGTAAAACTTTGGAAATCATGGCCCAGCCACATGGCTACACATGGAGACGCTGTTCAATCCATGGTAGACACTCATGCTAAAATTCAACCCATTGTCATCGAGTCAATTCCAACTCATAGAGACCCTGTACGACAGAGTAGAACTGCCCCATAGAGTTTCCAAAGAGCACCTGGTGGATTCAAACTGCTGACCTTTTGGTTAGCAGCTGTAGCATTTAACCACTACACCACAAGAGTTTCTGATACTAATGATCATGTTTGATCATTTCCACATTGTTAGGGCAGTTGTCTTTGGAATGGGCACAAATACGGATCTCTTCCAGCCAGATGGCTAGAGTTGTCATCTAAATTCCTTGACATACGAGACAAGGGAGCACCTCCAGTGCTGTATGTTTTGTTGAAACATCTCATTTGGTGTTCTATCAATTCCTGGAGACTTATTTTTTGCTAATGTCTTCAGTGTAACTTGGACTGGTTTCTTCATTACCATCAGTTCCAAATCATATGCTGCTCCTTAAACGGTTGAAGGTTGACCAGTTCTTTTTGGCATGACTCAGTGTATTCCTTCTGTCTTCTTTTGATGCTTCCCACATTGTTCAGTATTTGCCCTATAGAATCACTGAGTATTGCAACTCGAGGCTTGAATTTTTTTTTAAGTTCTTTCAGCTTGAGCAATGCTGAGCATGTTCTTCCCTTTTGGTTTTCTAACTCCTGGCCTTTGCACATGTCATCTGGAGCTGCCCTTTAAATTTTCTCTGTTTTGCTTTTACTTTATCATTTCTTCCTTTTGCTTTAGCTACTCTATGTCCAAGAACAAGTTTCATAGCCTCTTCTGATATCTGTTTTGTTTTTTATTCTTTACTGCCTTTTCAGTGACCTTCTGCTTTCTTTGTGTATGATGTCCTTGATGTCACTCCACGATTCCTCTGGCCGTCACTCATTAATGTTCAATCCGTCAAATGTAATGTAATGGACTGTGAATTCAGGTGGGATATACTCAAGGTCATGCTTTTCTTATTGTGCTTTAAGTGAAAGTTTACAATCCAAGTCAGTTTGTCATAGAAAGATGTACACATACTTCTGTGTAACTCTAGCTGCTCTTCTCACCAAGTGACTCTCTATTTCCTGTGCCTGTTCAACCAGCTACTGTCCCCTCCTCCCTCTCATCTCACTTCTGGACAGGAGCTGCCCAGTTAACCTCATGTATCTGCTTAAGCCAAGAAACACACTCTTTGTCAGAATCATTTTATGTCTTATACTCCAGTCCACTCTATCTGAAGAAGTGGCTTTGGGAATGGTTTCATCTCTGAGCTAACAGAGATCCTGTGGACCATATCTTCCAGGGACCCTCCAGTCTGTGGGACCATCAAGTCTGATGTTTTTTTATTGGAGTTCATGTTCTGGACACCCACTTTTCTACCTCCATGTCATGGACTCTGTGTTGTATTTTCTGTCAGGTTAGTCATTAGTGGTGGCCAGACACAATCTAGTTCTTCTGGTCCCATACTAATGTAGTCTCTGGATTATGTAACCCTTTCTATGTCTTGGGCTCTATTTTCCTTCTGTCTTTGATGTCTTTCACTCTCCTTTGTTCCAAGTTGGTTGGGACCAATTGATGCTACTTAGATGGCTGCTTGCTAGCTTTTAAGACCACAGACACCACTCACCAAGGAGGATGCAGAACATTTTCTTTAAGAACTTTGTTGTGCCAGTTGACCTACATGTCCCCAGAAAATATGGTCCCCAGATCCCTGACTCTGCTACTCTGTCCTTCAAAGTACTGGGTTATATTTGGGAAATCACTGGCTTTGGGTTTAGTCCACCTGTGCTGACCTCCCCTCTATTGCATACTGTCCCTCCCTTCACCAAATCCAATTCCTATCTACTATCTAATCAGTGAATACCCTCCTCCCTCCCTCCTCACCCTTGTAACCATCAAAGACTGTTTTCTTTTGTGTTTAAACCTTTTCCTGAGTCCTTGTAACAGTGGTCTCATACAATATTTGTCCTTTTGCAACTAATTTCACTTAGAGTAATGCCTTCCATATTCTTCCATGTTATGAGATGTTCCCAAGATCATCATTGTTCTTTATCATTTCATAATGTTCCATGGTGTGAATATATCATGTTTTGTTTACCCGTTTATCTAGGTTGAGTCCAACTTTTTGCTGTTGTGGACGGTGCTGCAGTAAATATTGGTGTGCATGTATCTATTCCTGTGACGGCCTTTATTTCTCTCTATACTCCAAGAAGTGGGATTGCTGGATCATACGGTGTTTCTATTTCTAGTTTTTTCAGACAGTGCCAAATCTATTTCCAAAGTGGCTTTACCATTTTACCTTCTCACCAGCAGTGTATGAGTGTTCCAGTCTCTCCACAAACTCTCCAACATTTATTACTTTGTGTTTTTTTGATTAATGATTGCTTGTTCTGGTGAGATGGCATCGCATTGTAGTTTTGCTTTGAATTTCTCTAATGATTGTGAGCATTTCCTCATGCATCTGTTAGCTGCCTGGATGTCTTCTTTGGTGAAGTACCTGTTCACATCCTCTGCCCATTTTTTAATTGAATTATTTGTCTTTTTGTTTATGAGGTTTAACAGAATCTTGTAGATTGTTTAGATTGGACAGTGATTGATTTGTCATAGACAATTTTTTTTTTCCCCACTCTTAGGCTGTCTTTTTACCCTTTTAATGAAGTCTTTGGATGAGTGTAACTGTTTGCTTTTTAGTAGTTCCAGGTTATCTGTTTTCTCTTCTAGTGTTTGTACATTATTAGTAATATTTGTGTTCTGTTTATGTCATGTACTAGGGCTATCAGTATTGTCCCTATTTTTTTCTTTCTTGATTCAAAATCATATTTTGGCTCTTGTAGACTTTCTCTAATTTTCTTCAGTTTCAGCTTGAACCTACATATGAGCAACTGATGGTCTGTTCTGTGATCACCCCCCCCCAGCGTTGTTCTAACTAATGATATTGACCTTGTTTATTGTCTCTTTCCACAGATGTAGTCAATTTGATTCTTGTGTGTCCTATCTGATGAAGTTCAGGTGTATAGTCAGTGTTATTGGAAAAAGGTACTGGCAGAGAAGAAGTCATTGATCTTGCAAAATTACATCATACAGTCTCTTGTCATATTTTCCAACTACTGATCCTTCTTCGTTTCCAGCTTTCACATTGTAATCACCGGTAATCATCAACACATCTCAATTGTATGTTTGATCAATTTTAGACTGCAGAAATTGTTCAAAACAAACAAACAAACAAACAAACTTAAATGTCTTCATCTTTGATGTTAGTGGTTGGTACATAAATTTAAGTAATAATCACATTAACTGGTCTTCCTTGTAGGCATGTAGATACTATCCTATCATTTACAGTGTTGTACGTCAGGATAGATCTTGAAATGTTCTTTTTGATTACAAATGCCAAGCATTCCTCTTCAGTTTGTCCTTCCCAGCATACCAGATCATATGATTTTTGACTCAGAATGCCAATTCCAGTCCATTTCAGCTTTCAGTGGAAACTCTGGTGACACAGTAGTTAAATGTTAAGGCTGACAGAAGAAAGATCAGCTTGAATCCGCCAGGTAGAAACTCTGTGGGGCAAATCTACTCTGTCCTGTAGAATCACCACAAGTTGGAATTTACTCTGTGGCAACAGGTTTGATTTTTGTTTTTGAATTTTCATCTAATGCCTAGGATCTTAATCTTTATGCATTCTATTTCATTTCTGTCAACTTCCAGTTTTCCTAGATTCATATTTTGTACATTCCACATTCTCATTATTAATGGATGTTTATAGCTATTTCTTTTCAGCAAATGAAGGTCCAAAAAGCTTTACTCCATGCACAACATTAAGGTTGACTCTACAGCAACTCTTTAGGCAGCAGCTCTTTCACAGTTTTATTGTCACAGCCTTCTAACCTGAGGGAACTCATCTGCCGGCACTGTTACAGACCATGTTTTGCTGCTATTCATATGGTTTTCACTGGCCAGTTTTTTCAGACATAGAACACCAGGTCTTTCTTCCCAGCCTATTTTAGTCTGGAAGCTTCACTGAAGCCTGTCCACCGCGAGTGACTGTGCAAATATTTCAAATACTGGTGGCATAGCTTCCAGCAGAACAGCAACATGCAAGGCACCCCAGGATTACAAACTGACAAACAAGTGATAGAAGAGGAGCATACCAAAAAAACCCAGTGCTGTTGAACTGATTCTGACTCATAGCGACCCCACAGAACAGAGTAGAACTGCTCTGTAGAGTTTCCAAGGAGTGCCTGAAAGATTTGAACTGCTGACCTTTTGGTTAGCAGACATAGCACTTAACCACTACACCACCACAATTTAAGCAAGGAGCACAGAAGAGACTAAATCTGTATCTCTAGATGAGTCATAGATAATATCTGGAACTAAAAATTAAGAAATAGCAGGTAGAAGGGCAGAAATAGATACCAGGAGAAACAGCCAAAAGAGCAGAGAGTGGTTGCCTTTGGGAATGGAAATAGAACATATGGGTGGCACAGGGATACAAGTTGCTCTTTGTCTTTCAGGCTTTGAGGAACTATTTGACATTTATAACTTAGATGAAAATATAAACAATTCCAGAAAGAAAAGTGACAGTATCATCTAATTAGTTTTTAAGATATGGAAGTAACCATCTAAAAACTAAAAACAAAGAAGTTTGTAAGTTGGTTCCTTAGCAGAGCAGGACTGGGGTTGATTTTCACTGCTCAGCACTATTGAACCTTTGATTTTGTAGACTTGTGAGGATATTACTGTGATACAATTAGAAAATAAGAAAGAAAAGCAATAAATTGCAAGAATGAATTCAGGTACATGGCCACTTAAGAAGGGCTTTGAATTTTTACTTTGCTGCTTACAAATTCCTAATCTTTAAAATCTTTAGCATTTTTCTTCTTGGGGTAGGATTAAAACACATTTGGAAGCTCTTAGCACATTGAAAATGATGAGTAGAGGTTCCATTCTTTCCTCCTACAGATCAAACTAGGGCATTAATTCCCAGTAGTATTAGCTCATTGCTTGAGACTCCACCCTTTCTCCTTTTTTCCCTGGACTCCATCATTTCTTGGGCAGAAAAGGAATACTTAATGTGTATGGGAATAATAAAATCATTTTTCTTAATGTCCAGTATGAAATAAGAAATTGTCCTTTCTGTAACCTGACTTACCTGGCAAGGAGAACTTTTATAACAATAAAGCACAATAAATAGTTTACTCACTTGACTTTTTCAAGTCTTCATGATTTTGAGTGGGTTCCAGCATCTAATAGTAGTTAGAATCATTTTTAGAATCATTTCATTCATTGCAGGGTGCTATTAGAGCCTGGCTGCTGCAGATGGATGGGGGGCGGAGGGGGGCACTGAGAAATTGATCCCACAGTTCATAGCATAACCAGTCTCTTTCTAGCTAAGAGACATTTAACTGTTATACCCAAACCCAAAAGCCAAACTCAATGCTGTCAAGTCAATGTCTACTGGCAGCAACCCTAGAGGACAGAGTAGAACTGCCCCATAGAGCTTCCAAAGCATGCCTCGTGGACTCAAACTGCCCTCCATTTCATGAGCAACAGTGGCACTTAACCACTATAACACCAGATTTCCACTGTTTTACCCAATGCTGTAGAGTTATTATAACTTTCTTTGTCATAAAAATTCATTGTAAGACTTGATATGAGATGAAATATTTTTCAGTTGTTTACTCATTAAATTTATAATGGAAGAAGTTAAATTTGCAAGTCTTTATGTGATTTTTTATGTCCCCAAACCAGAAAGACAATCACGTCATGTTATCTTTCTTGGGAAAATGAATCAAAAAGAAATAAACTTTTAGGTATATATACCAACTTGGATTATGTTCAGCTACAAGTAGTTTTAATAGTGATCCTAAGATAGTAGTTTAAACAACTAAATCATTATTCTCTCCTGTAAAAGGAATTCTGGAAAAAATCAGCTGAAAGCTAGCAGGGTAGTTTCACAGATTATCAGAGATCCTGGTGGCTTTCAACTTCTTTTCTGACATTCCTAACATATGAGACTCAGCCTCTGGGAATGCAAGCCAACACAGACACATTCCAAAAAGCAGGAGGAGGAGGGAAGATGAAGAAGCCTGTGCCCTCTCCTTCTAGAAAGACTTCCCAGAAGTCACCATCTTGTTTCCATTTCTTTGTCATTATGTGTTCATAATCACATTACCACACAGAACTACAAGCATAATTGAAGACTGTGGTCTTTTACCTGGGTGACAAGAAGTCCAGCTGAAAATAAGCTTTCTGTTAATATGAGAGGAAAAGGAGAACAAGTATTTGATAGGCAACAAGCTGTCATCCGTACAACAGATAGTCACTACTTTGCAACTGATTTCAAACAGAAGCAAAGGCTAGCATTACTACTACTGTTGCCGTTGAGTTGATTCCAATTTATAATGACTTATAGGCAAGAGTAGTACTGTTCCATAGAGTTTCCAAGAAGCACCTAGAGGATCTGAACTGCCAACCTGTTGGTTAGCAGCTGTAGCACTAAAGCACTACACCACCAGGGTTACCAATACTAGCATTAAGGAAGACCAAATTCATTATTTGCAGTATTGCTAGTGGTGTCACTAGGAGGGTATGCAGGGTGCAAAGTACACCCCTTGATACTATCAGAGCAGTGACACCAAAATGATCCCAAGTCATAATGGTTTGTTCTGGATAGAATGAAAAAAATATGGAGCAGAACTCAAGTTATTATTTTTTTTAAAAAAAGTTACATCAATTGGAACAGCAGAGAATAGATTCCCTGAGACTATACTCTTGATACTCTTTAAACCTAGAACAGAGCCTATCCCGAGATCACCTTTTAGTGAAATAGCAGAGAGTGGCACACAAAATAATGAATATCACCCAGAAGATCAGTGCTCTACTTCAAAACTATCAGTATGAAACCAAAAGGTCAACAATTACTCGAAAACTAAGATGGGAATGTAAGGGGGCACGGAAACCAGAATACTGAAGAGGGAACAAAGTAATTAGAATGCTGACCCACTATGATAAATATACTTAATGTCACTGAACAATTTATTAAATAGGGGTCTAACTTGCTGCATTAACTTTCACCAAGTACTCAACAAAATGTTATTAAAA
This sequence comes from Heterohyrax brucei, assembly GCA_028571685.1. NCBI lineage: Eukaryota > Metazoa > Chordata > Mammalia > Hyracoidea > Procaviidae > Heterohyrax > Heterohyrax brucei. Next base: position 98,539,286 of record CM053146.1, read on the forward strand.
AAAGATCCCAAGGTCTGTGGCAGTGACAGGCAGTCCTGGTGCTACCAAGAGAGAGGCAGCCAAATCTGTGGCATCATTAGGATTTGGTGTTATTTATCACCCTATCAGTAACTTGTAATCCCTCACCTTACCAGTCAGGGCTGTGGCTGTCACCACTGGGCAGAGATGAAAGTTCCTGCCTTGGCCAATGGGAGAAGGAAAAGGCTTCAAGGAGCCGAGAGGAGGAAGCCTGAGCACAGGTGGTTGGTCCTGCTTGTGGGTGTGTGGGAGGTACGGGTGCTGGGGCAGGACTTAGGCAGTGCCACTCACCTGGGTTGGGTGACCCCAGAAGTCTGCACTGGCTTTATATCAACCCTAGTGACACTACTGAGTCACGTTTATATATACATATATATAGGATTTTTTTTTTATTATGATTAAGTGAAAGTGTACAATCCAAATCAGTTTTGCATGCCCACAGCTCCCTCTGCTCTCCCCACTTGGTGACAGCATACTCCTCATTTTTACTCTGTATGTCTAGTATTCTCTTAACAAGCATCTGTCCCCCACCTCTCCACCCTCTTCTCTCTCATCTAGAAAGAGACCAGTAAGACAGCCTCCTATAAACGCATAGAGCCATAAAGTATGCATACTGTATGGTCATGCTGTGTCCCCAAGTCCAGTTCATTCTTGTCCAAAGAGTTAACCTCATTACTGATTTCCAGTCAGGGACAGCAGCAGTTCCAGGGGCCATGTTCCCAGGGGATCCTCCATGATATTGGACCACCAATTCAGATCTTTTAGTAGAGTTTTTGGGCTGCATGGCTCTTTTTCTTGTGTTACCTTAGGGACTCTTCATTGTGTCCCCTGTCACAGTTGGCTTTGGTGATGTCTAGGCACTGATTCTTCTGGTCTCATGTTGATACAGTCTCCCACTCATATGGGTCCTTCGTCTCCTGGGCTCTTTTTCCCTTGTATTGTTCTTGTTCTCTGTGATCATCTGTTCCAGATGAATTGGGACCATTTGGTGTACTTCAGATGGCAGCTTGCAGGCTTTTAAGATCCCAAATGCCAGTCATCAATATGTGGTACAAAAGACTTTCTTTACAATAGACTAGTTATGCCAGTTGACCTCAGTGTTCCCTAAATACGTGGTCCCCAGACACCCATCTCTGCTACTCTGTCCTTTGAAATATTAGGTTGGATTTAGAAAACCTTTCAGTTTATGGTGAAGTCCAGTTAAGTTGTTATACTCTCTACTGTGTTCTGTCACTGCTTTCACCTAACCAATTTCTATCAACTGTCTAATCTATGACCCGCACTCTTCCTACCTCCCCACCCATGTAGTTGTCAGCATCTTTTCTTTGGTGCATAAGTCTATTTTTAAGTCCTAATAACAGGGGTCTTGTACAATATTTGTCCTTTTGCCTCTGACTGATTTCACTCAGCACAGTGTCTTCCCGTTGAAACCAGGTTATGAGATGCTTCCTGAAATCATCATTGTTCTTTATCATTGCATGGTGCTCCACTGAATATATGTACCATAGTTTATTTATCTATTCATCCATTGATGGACATCTAGGTTGATTCCATCTTTATGCTATGGTGGACAGTGCTACAATAAACATTCATGTGTATGTATCTGTTTGTGTGACTGCCTTTATTTTGGTAGGATATTTTCTGAGCAATGGGATTACTTGATCAACTGGTATTTCTATTTCCAGCTTTTTAAGGAAGCACCAAATTGCTTTCCAAAGAGGTACCATTTTGTAATCCTACCAGCAGTAGAGGAGAGTACCAGTCTCTCCATAGCCTCTCCAGCATTTGTTGTTTTGTGTTATTTGGATTATGGCCAATCTTGTTGGGGTGAGATGATATCTCATTGTAGCTTTGATCTGGATTTCTCTAATTGCTATTGGGTTTTTACTCTTTTTTTTTTTTTTTTTTTTTTTATTTTGATTTAACAGTTCACGATCAAGGCAGCATAGCTAAAAACTCCAGGGGAAAAACTCCAGTTCTGGAACAGATTGCTTGACTTCCATTTAATTAAGCTACATAACTGCTCTGTGCTTTAGTTTCATTTTTTGTAAAATGCAAATAATAATGATAGTACCTATATAACTGGGTTTTGGAAGAGCCAATGAATTTAAATACATGTAAAGTATTTAGAATAGTATCTGACAGTACAAATGTTACCTAGTAATACATCTTTTACTTGAATAGAAAATTTTTCTTTTAAAATAATTGGCACTTGTGACTGTACTGACAATAACACACACACACACACACACACACACACACAACTGTCCAGTCTTGCAACCAAATGCCACCTGGGTTCTTGCCCTATCTGATTAGCCAGTTGAAATAAGACAGACCTTTATTGTCTGCACAGACAAAGAGCAGTGTGGGGCCTAGTGACCAAAATACCACATGCTATTCCCAGAGGGTTCAAGAGTTTTTTGTTTCCAGTGGCAGCAAGGGTTTTGGTTTGGTGCTGGAGTCCTTTGCGCTTATCCCTCCTAAGTCCATATTTGGAAGTCCAGATGTTGGGTCATCTTCTATCTTGGCTTCTTGGGTGGTCTCTGGTGGAAAGGATGGCTGGGAAGTATCTCCCTTTCTGGTGATAATTGGTTCCTGGGTTGGGTAATGGACAAGATCTCCTCTATCTGCTCATGTTCTAAGGTCTAGATTGGATGGGTGTAGGGTTTAGAGGCATCACTTGCTGTCGTTTCCAGGGAGATTGTTCCAGACAAGCTTATGGTTAGCAAGACTAAGAAGGGAGAGGGAGGGGTGTTAGTTGGGGGTTTCAGTCTCATAGCCGTCTTTGATACTTGTATCAAAAGATACTTGTATCATTGATACTTTCTCGCCTTTCTGAGAGTAAAATGATGTTAAGAAAGCTTTAGAAAAAGGAAAACAGTTCCCACTTCCATCAACATGTGGCTTTCATCTTGAGGCCTACAGTAGCTGCTTCAGTTACTGCCAGTTCCTTTCCAGAGGGAGGGGGCAAGTAAAGATTGAAGAATGTGTGCCTCATTATTTTCATGGGCAAAACTGGGAAGTAGATGCAAGGGAGGCTGGGAAATGTAGTTTATAGCTGGGCAAACTTCTGACCAGTTAAAACCGGAGTTCCAACTCATAGTGACCTTATACAATAGGGCTGAAATTGCCCCCTAGAGTTTAAACTGCTGATGTTTTGATAAGCAGCCAAGCTCTTAACTGCTGCCCTACCAAACCCCCAAATCCCAAATCTATTACCATCAAGTCAAATCTGACTCACAGCAACCCTGAAGGACAGATTAGAACTGTCCCACAGAGTTTCCAGGGAGTGCCTCGTGCACTTGAACCACTGACCTTTTCATTAGCAGCGGTAGTACTGACCCACTACACCGCTAGGGTTTCTGCTAGCTACTAGGGTCCCCAAAACTAGGGGTACAGGTTCTGTTACTGAAAGAGGAAATGCAAGAATGGATACTAAGTCTTTGGCACACAAATAAACTGCATAGTTGTCATGTAGTAAAAATATTTTCTTATTTTTTTTACTTAACATTATGACAAATAGCTTTTTTTACAAGGTCTTCATAATTATAAAATAATTTTTATAACAAACAATTAACTGGCTAATCAATAATTTAGGTTGTTTTCATTTCTTCTCTGCTGTAAACAATGTCATAATAGATCTATTCATGTGTGTAATTTTTCATCTTCTTGGATTCCCTTAGGACAAGTTCCCAGAATTAGGACTGCTAGGTCAAAGAGTGTGTGAACATTTTATGATTCTTAACTTTTTTTTTCTTTTCTTTTCTTTCCTAAATTGGTTTCTGAGAAAGGAGTGCCAATTCGTTCCCAAAGGAAATGTACATTTTTTTCTACAAATGTAGGGTAGAAGATATTCAGATATACTTCTCGGTGGTATTCATTTTCAGGGTCTATCTGGGATGAAGAGAGGGTAACACAGGACTTCGACTTGAATCCTTATTGTACCTATTCCTAAGCTGGATGTTTTTGTTAGTTGCCACAGAGTTGATTCCAATTTATGTGTACCTAGCCTACCATCTTCAAGTCTATTCCAACTCATAGAGACCCTATAAGCAGTAAGACGGCCCCATAGAGTTCCCAAGGAGTCCTGGTGGATTTGACCTGCCCACCTTGTGGTTTAGCAGCCTTAGCACTTACCCACTATGCCACCAGGGTTTCTGATTTATGCATAGAAAAACAAACAACAACAAAAAAAAACCCCACTGCTGTCAAGTCTGTTTTGACTGAGTAGCTGTAGACAAATACTTAATCTCTGTGTGCCTCAGATTCTTTACTTTAAAGTTGAGGCTAAGGATATTTCCTTTATAAGATATTGTGATCATTAGGGGCTACTTGCAAGTATTGTCTTCCTTCTTCTATACGTGTGTTAAAAATGTAATTCCCTGTCCCCTTGAAGTGAGGAATGGCCACATCACTTGCTTTAGCCCATGAAATGGAAGAGAAATACCATGCCTTATTTACAGGCATACATTTAAGAGTCAGTGTGTGTCTTGCCATATTTTTTCCCTTTGCCATATCAAAATGTTCCAGATAACAGCTCTTTGAATTTGAGTCTCAGAGAAAGCATGTCACAGAATAGAGGCCCCAGTCAACTTGTGGTGGAAATGTAAATTGAAAGAGAAAAACATTAAAAAAAAAAAGTTTGTTTGCTTGTTTTTAATGCCACTGAGACTTTGGGGCAACGTAACTTAGCCTACCCTGACTGTTGCAGGTTTTTCTCAGAATTAATGAGAAGAATATATGTAAAATGCTGAAACACTAGTATAGTCTCAATGATGTTGTTAGCTGGCATCTAGTCTACTCTGATGCACCATGTTTTAGTCAACTTTTGCCACTTTAACAGAAATACCCTAAGTGGATGGCTTTAAAAAGAGAATCATCACAGACCAGTAATCTAAAAGCCCAAATTCAGGGTGTCAGCTCTAGGGGAAGACTTTCTCTGTTGGCTCTGGAGGAAGATCCTTGTCATCAGTCTTCCCCTGGACTGGAAGCTTCTGAGGCACAGGGACCCCAGTCCTTTCCAAAGGATGCGTCAGCCCCAGCACAGCTTCTTGGTGGTATGAGGTCCCCAAATCTCAGCTTGTCTCCCTTTCTTTTATATCCCAAGAGTCAACCTCAAGCCTCAGTACAAACCCACATGTTAAGTCCTGCCCTACCAACTCAGCCGCAGCCCATCACCTCATTAACATCATAGAGGAGGGATTTACAACAGGAAGGACATTACATGATGCTGGTAATCGTGGCCCAGCCAAATTGCTACTGATTTTGGGTCGGGGGGGGTGCGGGGGACACACGAATCAGTCCATCAGTCCACGACACACCATGATCTTGTATATGACAGAGTGAAACGTGTAGTCCTGTGTCATCTTCATGATTGTCAATATGTTTGAGCCCATTGTTTCTGTTCTTGTTTAACCCATCTGAGAGTTTCCTTCGTTTTCACTGACCCTCTGCTTTGCCAAACATGGTGTCTTTTTCTAGCAATCGGTCTTTCCTAATGACAAGTCCAAAGTAAGCAAGTTGAAGTCTTGCCATTCTTCCTGGTTGTATTTCATCTAAGACTGATTTATTCAGTCTTTTGGCAGCTTATGGTATATCCAGTGTGTGTCAGCACCACAGTTCAAACACATCAATTCATCTTCTGTCTTCTTTTTTATTATCCAGTACTAACTACCATTCATGTGGTGCCTTGTACGTGTCAGGCATTTGTATACATTATCTCTAATCTTGCTAATATTGTATGGCATAAACCCTCTACTTTATAAAGGAAAAGTGGCAGAGCTGGGATTCAAACCTGGTATGTTCCTCCCCACCTTTATCTCTTTCCCCTGTCTTTGAAAGTTTGTGGATTAATTTTTTAATATTTTGTATCATTGTGTGAATTTCTCTACATTTGTTTATGAGCCCTATATGTATTCCTGCAACAAAACTTCTATTTCCTTAAATTTATTGCAAGTCAAAACAGAAATCAGTGGAGTCAAAGGTACATTAGCTTTGCTAGTGAAACCCCTGATTGTTCCCCACAAGAAAATTTATCAACTCAAGTACCTTTTACATTTTTCTTGACTTGAATATACCTGAGAGCAGTTAGGGTTTGCCTGCTTATGAAAAGATAAAGTGGTTTGAAAATTAGAGTGAAATGAGTCAGATTAAGAAAGTAAATTCTCAAATCTCAAAATTTGCTGACTCTCTTTTTAACAACACTATGGAAATATGATTCACATGCCATACAACTGAACCATTTAAAGTGGACAACCCTGACTTGTCTGTCAGTTTGTCATACTTTGGGGGTTTGTGTGTTGTTGTGATTCTGAAAGGTATGCCACCAATATTCAGATCCCAGTAGGGTCACCCGTGATGGACAGGTTTCAGCTGAGTCTCTAGACTAAGACAGACTAGGAAGAAGGACCTAGCAGTCTACTGAAGAAAATAAGAACTGAAATTAAAACTGAAGAAAATTAGAATGAGTCCACGAAAGTGAAAGTGCAACCTTTAGTATACCCACCTGAGTTTAGAGACCTTCTCAAGTCTAGATTTGATGCACTGAATACTAATGGCTGAAGACCAGACAAGTTGTAGAACAACATCAAAGACATCATGTATGAAGAAAGCAAGAGGCCATTAAAAATACAGGAAAGGAAAGACCAAATTGGATGTCAGAAGAGACTCCTAACATTTGCTCTTGAATGTCAAGTAGCTAAAGGAAAAGAAAGAAATGATGAAGTTAAAGAACTGCACAGAAGACTTCAAAGGGTGGCTTGAGAAGACAAAGTAAAGCATTATAACAACAAGTGCAAAGAGCTGGAGACAGAAAAACAAAAGGTAAAAATATGCTCCACATTTCTCAAGTTGAAAGAACTGAAGAAAAAATTCAAGCTTCAAGTTGCAATAGTGAAGGATTCTACAGGAAAAATATTAAATGATTCAGGAAGCATCAGAAGAAGATGGAGGGAATACACAGAGTCATTATACCAGAAAGAGTTAATTGATGTTCAACCATTTCAGGAGGTAGGATATGATCAGGAACTGATGACGCTGAAGGCAAAAGTCAAAGCTGCACTGAGGGCATTGGCAGAAACCAAGGCTCTAGGAATTGATGGAATATCAACTGGATGTTTCAACAAACAGATACAATACTGGAAGTGCTTATTCATCTGTGCCAAGAAATTTGGAAGACAGGTACCTGGCCAACCGAATGGAAGAGATTCATATATTATGCCTATTCCAAAGAAAGGTGATCCAACTGAATGCAGAAATTATTGAACAGTGTCATTAACATCACACACAAGAAAAAAATTGCTCAAGATCATTCAAAAGCAACTATAACAGTATATTGACAAGGAATTGCCAGAAATTCAAGCTGGATTCAGAGGAAGATGTAGAACCAAAGATATAGCTGATGTCAGATGGATCTTGGCTGAAAGCAGAGAATACAAGAAAAATGTTTACCTGTGTTTTAGTGGTTATGCAAAGGCATTCAACTGTGTGGATTAGAACAAATCATGGCTAACATTGTGGAAAATGGGAACTCCAGAACATTTAATTGTGTTCATGAGGAATCTGTACATGGATCAAGAGGCAGTCATACAAACAGAGCAAGCAGACATTGCATGGTTTAAAGAAAGATGTGTGTCAGAGTTATTTTGTTTTGGAGTTGTTTCCTTTCACCATACCTTTTTAATCTGAACACCAAGCAAATAATCTAAGAAGCTGATCTGTACGAAGAAGAAGGAGGCATCAGGATTGGATGTATAGTCATTAACAACTTGAATTATGCAGATGACATAACCTTGCTTGGGGAAAGTGATAAGGGTTTGAAATACTGATGGAGATAAAAGACCATAGACTTCAGTACTGATTTCACCTCAACATCGAGAAAACAAAATTCTCACAACTTGACCAGAAAGCAACATCATGATAAATAAAGAAAAGATTTGAGGTTGCCAGGGATTCATTTTACATGGTTCCACAACAATGCCCATGGAAGCAAGAGTGAAGAAATCAAAAGATGCGTAGCACTGGGCAAAATCTGCTGCAAAAGACCTCTTCAAAGTGTTGAAAAGGAAAGATGTCATCTTGGAGACTAAAATGTGCCTCACCCAACCCATGGTATTTTCAGTCACATCGTATGCATGAGAAAGCTGGGCAATGAATAAGGAGGACAGAAGAAAAACTGATGCCTTTGAATTGTGGCGTTGGAGAAGAATATTGAATGTACCACGGACTGCTGAAAGAACAAACAGATCTGTCATGCGAGAAGGACAATCAGAGTGCTTCTTAGAAGCAAGGGTGACTGATGAGTCTATGTCTTACCTGCTTTGGACTCTTGTCAGGAAGGATTAGTCCCTGGAGGAGGCCATCATGCTAAGTAAAAGGAAAAAGAGGAAGATCCTTAATGAGATGGACTGACACCATGACTGCAATAATGGGCTGAAGCATAAAAACAATTGTGGGCATGGCACAGGACCGGACAGTGTTCTGTTCTGTTTTACATAGGGTCACTATGAGTCAAAACCAACTCAATGGCACCTAACAACAACAACAAAGTGGGCAATTCAGTTTTTTTTGTGCAGTCACGAAGTTTTCCATTCATCACTGTAATCAACTTAAGGACATTTTCATTACCCTAAAAAGAGACCCTATGTCTCTTAGCCCTAACATTCCCTTCTTAACATTTCCTACATTCCTTTCTTCCCTGCCCTAGGAAGTCACTAATCTACTTTCTGGATTCTGTCTCTTTTTATAATGGCTCCCCAAATGTCATTTCCTTTTACCCCCAACAAATAGTTCTTGCTTCCTCCCACCCAACCCTGGTCTTCACCCTCTCCAACTATGCAAAGCTTTGCTCCATTATTTTTAATTCAAAACTCAATTCTGAAGCATGTGGTGTAATAATCCAGTTTTATCAATTACATTTTTTCTAAATTTTTCAAATTTACCAAACTTAAAATTTCCAGCAATATAAAACTAAGGGTTAAAAAAATAAAAGCTTTTAAAGGTCTCTTTATTTATACCTCGAAAATCCAGCTTTCAAAATCATTCCTTTTGCTGTTCTCTGATAAGCCCTTTGATAACTTATTGGTACCTTTAGCTGATTATGTAAAGTGGTGAAACAGATAAGATTTAACTAAAATTGCTCTGTTTTACATACTTCTGGTTTTAGGAAAGTAATGGTTGGGGGGCAGGCAGGAACTGAAATGAATGATTAAAAGATTATTAGGTGTTGTCTATAAATTTTAGTGATCTGGAGCCCTAGTGGGGCAGTGGTTAAGACCTTGGCTACTAACTGTAAGGCTGGCAGTCCAAATCCATCAGCTGCTCCTTAGAAATTCTGTGAGGCAGTTCTACTCTGTTCTGTAGGGTCAATATGAGTCAGAATTGACTCCAAGGTAACATTTTTTTTTAATATTCATAATTACTGCAGATAACTTCAAGTTTACTTCTCATAATGCTGATTGCCAAGGAAAATAATTGACAACTTGTTGAATCTGGTTGTTTTTTGGTTATCATGAGGCTGTTAAATTTTCTGAACCATATGGTTAGAAATAATGATTTCTAAAGCTAGCCCCAGCTTCCAAGGTTTACGGATGGAAGATAGTGCTGATGCTAATGAATTTTACTGATATGAAAAAAAATAGGAAACAAGAAAATGCAGCTAAGCATTAAGAGGAATAATTTATCCGCAGGAGAAGTGAATTGTTTGCTAGGAAGGAAGGAAGAAATTAATGAGACCTGTGAATCCCCTGAAGATGGTATTACCACAACATACTGAACTGAGAATGAATTAACTAGCTTATGAAGGGTCTGGGTCAAGTCTCTGCTTGTGCCGTGCTGACTTGTTTTCTGGATACTTGTAGTGATAGCAACCTGGTAGTCTCTAGTAAAACCCAGTCACACAATATGTGAAGCCTGGACATGTGAGGTGAATAAGCATACTCGATGGCTTGGCTTGGAGAGCCGTGAAACATACTAACAGTGTTGTGCAGTTATGGCAACGGAAAAACAACCTTGGTGAACAAGAGTACTTAGAGGACAACAACTTAATATAAGGAAATGGCAGGTGTTTTATAGGCAAAGAGTATTTACCTTTTCTTTGTTCAGTGAGCTTTGCAAATTTTAACTCTGCCCTAATTAATGGTACAGACAGTGAGGCACTGAGCTACTAACTAAAAAGGCTGGAGATTGTAACCCACCTACCCAGAGATGCCTGGGAAGAAAAGCCAGGCAATCTTCTTCTGAAAGGCTACATCCATGAAACTCTTATGCAGTATAGTTGTACTCTGAAACACGTAAGTTTTCCATGAGTCCAGATGTACTAACTGAAAGCAACTGGTTGGTCATGAAGCTTACCTTTCATGAATGTTTACTCAACAACTACAATATTACACATAAGGCGCTGGAACTGTGCTGGATACGGTAATGTGGAATGACAGACAGAACCTCTGAGGTCAAGATTCTGTGGGAAACTACAGACTGTGTCTGGGAATTGAAAAGTCCAGTGTCTAGACAACTGAATTAGTGGAGAAAGTGGGAGATGGAGTTAAAAGTTGTAGTGGACCTAGATTGTAAGGCTTTTGAGTGACAAATTCATATTTTAGAATTTAATTCTTTGGAAAGTAGGCATCCACTGATTTTTTTAAATTTTTATTTTAAATAGTAAATGTTCAGTGATCAAAAACATTGTTTTACTCTCTTACTTAATAACCAGTGCAGTGTTGCAAGCTATATTTACATTTAATTCACGTAAACAGTGGCCACAGCTACTCACCAGAAGCAGCTGTTATTAAAAATTCATTTGCTCTTAGCATGCAAGAGCTTCTGCTGTTCTTAATATTTATTTAGCTAAGCTACCATCTACAGGAGCTCTTGTGGCACAGTGGCTGAAGCACTCAGTTGCAAACCAAAAGATTGGTGGCTTGAACCCACCAGCTGCTCCACAGCAGTCTGAGTCCATCAAGATGTACAGCTTTGGGAATCCTATTGGGCTGTTCTACTCTGTCCTGTAGGGTCGCTTTTCAACTCCTTGACTGTTTTTTGTTTTGTTTTGTTTTGTCTTTTACCATCTACCTTAAAAAAAAAAAAAAGAACTAAACCAAATGCGTTGCCGTTGAGTTGATTCCAACTCATAGTGACCCTACAGGTCACAACAGAACTGTCCCATAGAGTTTCCAAGGAGCACCTGGTGGGTTTCAACTGATGACCTTTCGGTTAGCAGACATAGCACTTAGTCGCTGTGCCACCGAGGTTTCCACGATCTGCCTGACACAGGAAAAATGAACTCAGGCGATTGTGGCAAGTCACTTGCCCAAAAAGACCACTTTATGTCTTACAATAGCTATTAGGTACTGTGGAGCGTAGAGGTGCTCTAAACTGAAATGCTCTATGTTTCATGAATTCAGCATTTTTTTCAATGTTACTGTGTCTATCTATAAAAATTTCCAGGGGATTAGCATGTATTTGGAAATTCTGGTGGTGTAATGGTTAATGGCTGCTATCCAAACATCAGCAATTTGAATCCACTGGGTGGCTCGTTGGAAACTCCAGGGGCAGTTCTGCTCTGTCGTGTAGGGTCACTCAACAGCAATGGATTTGATATTTTGGTTTTAGCATGCTAGTATATTTAAGTATTCTAAGGTTCTTGTTGGAAACCCTAATGACGCAGCGGTTACATGCTACAGCTGCTAACCAAAAGGTTGGCAGTTCAAACCTACAGGATGCTCTTTGGAAACTCTGTGAGGCAGTTCTACTCTGTCCTATAGGATCACTAGGAGTTGGAATCGACTCCCCGGCAGTGTTCTTTTTGTTTGTTTGTTTAAGTTTCCTGTTAAACATGGTTAACTCTATCTTCTCTCCTTCATTGCCCTTTGTATCCTCTGTGAGGCCACCTGACCTTGAGTAACTTGTCACAATGGAAGAAAACAGTTAGGCGAGTGTATTCTGATACCCTAGAGAAAGGGTATCTGAAGAAGGACAGGGAAACCTCACAACAGGGTTAGAGGAAGGAAAGAGTGATAGCGACTGTGGTAAAACCTGGAATGGTTCCTTTAGGAATTTAAAGAGGGAAAACAAGAGTTTTTGTAGTTTCCAGAAATCTGCCTGCCTGCCAGATTCCTTCCACCCTGCCTCTGCACCTCCCTGAGGGAGAAGAGCAGGCAGGCACTTGCAGTCTGACTACCTCCCTGCTTGTGACAGCTCCAGATTACAAATGCACAGTGCGAGATTGCAGTGCCAGCATTCCTAGGCCCAAAGAGCAAGCTTGGGTGGGATGGGGTGAGGTAAAGGAAAATCAAACCAAATAAAATAATATCGAAAGAGATAAAAGAAGAGGATGTGTGGGGTGGAAGATACAGGATGAAGGTACTGGGAGAAGCCTGAGTGAAGGAGAGCGGGAGGGCCTGAAACGGAGAGCATTGTACTGCCTGGGTGAGAGAGTCGTGGGTGTGTTTGCAGAGGAAGTTCTGGGGGCATGTGTGTGCAGAATGTATGTTAGGGCGGGGTTTTATTGATGTAGGAGTGGGAGGGTGTGTGCAGTAGGGTGTGGAGTGTGGGGGTGGAGGAAAAAGAAGAGTGCAGAGGGAGGGAGGACTTTCATGGAGTGCCAGGAACACCCATTTCACAAAGGAAAACTGCCAGCTGCAAGAGAATCCAATCTCCTTTCTGAGAATGAATAAACTCCCCACAGTGGATTCTGGCTTCAGATCCTACCCCAGGATATTTGCCAGAGGTTTGACCCATAAAGGGAGGGACACAGTTTCTGGATTTTACCACACCCTGATCCATGATCTTTCCCAGGGACTGGTGTTTCTGCTTGTACATTATCAGAATGTTGGTTATGGAACAGCATTTATCTGCAGTCTAGTGAACAGAACTGTAAACTAGAAATAAGTGTGCTCTAGTCTTGGTTTCTTGATGGCCTTTGGAACCCTGCCATAGTAATCATGAGTCTAAGGCCCCTAATTTTTCTAGGAGCAAGGAAGAATGCTTTCTACACTGTGATGTAGAATTAATAATTGAATGAACATTGCCTTTGAGTCAATTCCAACTCATAATGACGAAGTGGAACTATAGGACAGAATAGAACTGTCCCATGGGTTTTCAAAGGCTATAAGTCTTGACGGAGTGACACTGCCGCATCTTTCTTCCTCAGGAAAACTGAGGGGTTCAAACTGCCAACCTTTCTGTTAGAAGACAAGAGCTTAGCCACTGTACCAACAGAGCTCCTTAATAATGGAGTAGGTTATTATAAAGACCAATGGGAGAAATTGTTAATGTACTATGAGAAGGAACTTATTACAACTGTTCAAAAACAGAAGAGATTGATGTAGGAGGCAGCATGTTTCATGTCATTAGAAGGGTTCAGAGGAAAGATGACCAGTTATTGAGTGTTTGAGGGTAATTCCAGAAGCAAATAAGAGATGTACTTAAGATACCCTGAAGAATTTTGCAAAAATCCTTGAGATATTAGGACTTTAGAAACACACAGTTGCTTTAAGTACAACATTATTTGAATATTAAATTGCCTTAGATATGAAATATTCTATAGGTTAAAAATGTCTGCTACATAATTAGCACTGTTCCTGGACAGGCTGTATGTATATGTTGTTGTTAGGCGCCATTCAGTTGGTTCCTAATGATAGTGACCCTGTGTACAATAGAGTGAAACACTGCCCAGTCTTGCACCAGCCTCACAAACTTTGCTATGCTCAAGCCCATTGTTGCAGTACTCTTCTCTTTGAGGATCTTTCTCTCTTTTTCCTTGACCTTCTAATTTACCAAGCATGTAGCAGTTAAGTGCTACATCTGCTAACCAAAAGGTCAGGAGCTTGAATCTACCAGGCACTTCTTGAAAACTCTATGGAGCAGTTCTACTCTGTCCTATAGGGTTGCTATGAATTGGTATCAACTCAACAGCAGTGAGTTTTAATGTCCTTCTTGAGCGACTAATCCCTCCTGCCAACATATTCAAAATATGCAAGACTTAGTCTTGCCACATTTGCTTCTAAGGAACATTCTGGTTGAACTTCTAAGTTAGAATTGTTTGTTCTTTTGACAGTCCACGATATATTCAGTATTCTTCTCTAGCACAGCAATTCAAAGGCATCAATTCCTCAGTCTTCTTTATTCATCATCCAGCTTTTACATGCACAGGAGGTGATAAAAAACACCATAGCCTTGGTCAAGCATACCTTAGTCTTCAAGGTGATGTCTTTGCTTTGCTGACTCTAAAAGAGGCCCTTTGCAAAAGATTTGCCAATGTAGTGAGTCTTCTGATTCCTTGACTGCTGCTTCCATGGGTGTTGATTGTGGAGCCAAGTAAAGTGAAATCCTTGACAACTTCAATCTTTCTCCACTTATCATGACATTGCTTACTGGTCCAGTGTGAGGAATTTGTTCTCTTTATGTTGAGATGTAATTCATACTGAAGGCTGTGGTTTTTGATCTTCATAGTAAGTGCTTGAAATCCTCTTCACTTTCAGCAAGCAAGGTTGTGTCATCTGCATAACACAGGTTGTTGATGAGTCTTCCTCCAATCCTGATGCCTTGTTCATCTTCATATAGGCCACTTCTCAGATTATTTGCTCAGCATACAGACTGATGCACCCTATTCCTGACTTTAAATCATGCAGTATCCCCTTGTTCTATTTGAATAACTGCCTCTATGTACAGGTTCGTCATGAGCACAAGTAGATGTTCTGGAATTTCGTTTCTTCATAATGTTATTTGTAATTGTTGTGATCCACACATCAAATGCCTTGCATAGTCAACATAGGTAAACATCTTTCTAGTTTTCTTCCGCTTTTAGCCAGAATCCATCTGACATCAGCAGTGACATCCCTGGTTCCACTTCTTCTTCTGAATCCAGCTTGAATTTTTAGTGGCTCCCTGTCAATATACTGCTGCAGCTGCTTTTGAATGATCTTTAACAAAATTTTACTTGCATGTGATATAAATGGTATTGTCCAAAATCGTCAAACAGTATACGACGACTAACAATTAAGTTAGTGAACTCATCCTAAAACAAGTGCTCCACACCTCATTGTTAAATATCACTATGGTCATCTTTAAAGTACTCATCTTGGAAAGCTATGCAGCAATGCCAGTGCTTGGCCCACCCTTCAAAGCAATCCGGAAACTCTTTTTTCTGGAATGGCGATCAGGGCTGTCATCATATTACACTTGATGTCCTGAATGTCATTAAAATGTCTTCCTTTCAATATTTCCTTTATCTTCAGGTAGAGAAAAAAGTCACTGGGGGCCAGATTAGGTGAGTAGGGAGGGTGTTCTAATATAGTTATGTATTTACTGGCTAAAAACTCCGTCACAGTCAACTATTCAATTAAGTTTGTGAACTTGCCTCCGTGTCACTGTGAACAATGACCATTCCAGAAAGAGCTCCAAAATTGCTTTGAGGGGTGGACAAATCCCTGGCATCACTGGTGTATAGCTTCCCAAGGGGAGTACTTTGAAGGTGACCATGGCGATATTCAGCAGTGAGGTATGCAGCACTCAGAACGATTAAGTTAGCAGAATTAATTGACAGACCTTGAATGTATGCATAGTACATAAATACAGAGAGAGCATGAGGTCCAAGTCCTCTCACTGCAGTAACTCTAAGCCAAACTAAATTTATAGAAAGAGACTATGCTAGTTTATAACTAGCATAGTTATAACTAGCATAGTCAGTGCAGGGGGAGAAGATAATTCTATAAGAACAGCTGAGAACTCTTGTCAGTTGTTCTTGAATAGCCTGCATCTATTTCTGTGAGTGATCCAGTACAACACTGTATATAATACTGGAAGAAGACTCATAGTATTTTCTTTAGGGATAAAAAATCTCCAGTGTCTGTTCCAATGCATATCAGGTGATTGTTTGGGGGATGTTGTAAAAGGCCTCAGAGCATCCTTATCTTTCCAAGTATGGTTGATTAGGCTTCTCAAACTGTAATGTGCATTCAGATCACATGGAAATTCTATTGACATTGAAGATTCTGATTCAGTAGGTCTGGGATGAGGCCTAAGATTGTTTATAACAGCTCTTAAAAGATGCTGCTGATACTTGTCCATGAGTTACTGGAGTATCAAGCCTGTAGAGGAAAGCAGTTAGGAAACTCTAAGCTTTCACCTCTTTTCCTGTGCAAGGGTATACAGTGTGTACATCAGGAGAATAAGACTCAATGCTACCCTGTGCATGGAATTACAAAATCAATATTCTAAAAGGAGAGTAGCCTTGTGATGCCACCTAAAGACCATTTTATCAGCTCTTTTTAGTGGTGTACGTGAGGGAGTGTGAGCTCTTGTGGAATGGACTGGAGTCTCCTAGAGTGGTGACAGTATAGTTTATTAGGGTAAATGTCAGAGACTTCAATGGGACTTCCAGAAAAAATTGCCTAGTGGATAAAATTTCTTTTTGGCTCGTCTTACCTGCTGGTCTCACAGTGTTTTAGAACACACTTTTCCATAAGATTGAGCTGTAGTCTTTTCCTTCAGTGTTCTGGCCACAACTATACTTCTTAATACTCTCTGAAGAATCAGATAAGAAAGAATATAATGTGTATTTTACCTGGGAAACTTTTTAAAGAACAGATTTTCCAGTTACAAAAAGATAGAACTCTTTCAGTAAAATGTCAGACCCTGTGAAAGTAAATTTTGGTAGGAGGGTTTGCTTACATGGCCTCATAATTCTGTCATAGACTGACATTACTTACAGTAAAAGGAGTGGGGAGAAGTCATGATCTTAGGGAGAGTCTTCAGAAGGCCCTTAGGCTCAGTCTAACTGATCAGTATAAGGAAGGCTTCAGGCTGAAAGTCTAGGTCCAGAGAGAAGATGTTTGGGGCCATGGAGTAGCTAAGGTCGTTAACATGGTTAACTTCTTCATTTGTGCGTCAGTGGATCAGAAATAATTGGATTTCACCTTCTCCCTGAAGAATATATTATAACAAATGTTGTGCCATATATTTCAAACTATAGTAGGAATGTATGAAATACTTCAGCCATCTGCAATTTAGCTCCCCAGCAGTGTTGTCCATCTGGAACACAACTAAAAATGAAAAGCTATACAAAAAAGCTCCCAGTGCAGGCATAATAAAACAAAGCACCAAACTCATTGTTGTTGACTCATAACAACCCTATAGAACAAAGTAGAACTGCCCCGGATGGTTTCCAAGGCTGTAATCTTACGGAAGCAAACTGCCACGTATTTCTCTGGCAGAGAGAGAATCTGGTGGACTAGACAACTGACCTTGCAGTCAGCACCCAAGCACTTAATTACTGCACCACCAGGGCTCCTTGCAGGTAAAATGCCACTGCCATCAAGTCGATTCCCACTCACAGTGACCCTATAGGTCACAGCAGAACTGCCCCACAGAGTTCCAAGGAGCACCTGGTGGATTTGAACCGTTGATCTTTTTGTTAGCAGAGATAGTACTTAACCACTGTGCTACCAGAGTTTCCTGTGTGTAAAATAAAAACCCAAACCTGCTGCCCTCGAGTTGATTTCAGCTCGTAGCAATCTTACAGGGCAGACTGGAACTGCCCCATAGAATTTTCAAGGAGCACCTGGTAGATTCCTGACCTTTTGGTCAGCAGCTGTAGCACTTAACCACTACACCACTAGCGTTTAATAGATGTCATTAAATTCATGCTCTAAAACTCATAAGCATGCAAGTCCTTAGTATTTATATAAGCAACATTTCCCACTTAATGTCAGTAATCAATTATGGAAAACCAAGTGCTCTACATGAAAAAAGCTGACTGGGAAGCTATTTTCCATTGTTTTAAATGGGAATAAAATCATAACACAGTACACCTCAGCCCTAACCCACCAACACATTAAAAAAAATATAACTAGAGCATACTAAAATGCATGCATGTAAGTAACTACCATGTTATGATGTAAAATGGTTAAACAATGTTTGCTGATCATGAAAGAATTGATGTGGTTGCTCACATCTGATTCATGTACCGTAATGCCTCTCTTAGTACCTGTGTTACTGCATACCTAAGTAGAGTTCAACACAAACAGCCAATCTCTGAAACAGGGGTGAGGCGAGATGCAAGTTTTATTATGCACTTAGTATACAAGGAGACAGAGGGGACAGATTCCTCCAAATTCTGCCTGCTCAAAGGGCTATGCTAAGTTTTACACTAAGTAGGAAAAGGGGAGTTATACATATTCATTAAATTTCTGGGGAACAGTGTACGTATTCAAAAGGGGCTCTCTAAGACTTAGAATGGAGATGAGGGGTAGGAGGGGTGTCGGACTCTTAGCTCCTAAATATAGGTCTGCCTATGTATTTTGGTAACGTATGTCCAGAGTTTTAGTTCCTTGGCACAAGCTCTTTTCTTCTTAGGCAGGATTCATTATAGGATGGAATCACCAGCATCTACCCAAGTCTATTGTCAGTGTAGCTCTGGGCAGTTGACCTCAAAGTAACCATAAGCAATGATGTAAGAGGGAAACAGGATAATGGTCTCATGTTTTGAGGTTATTTAACCAAGGTGATGTTATCAGTTCTTTTTCACATTCATACAAAGGACTCTGGTCAATTTCAATCCTTTTTGTTGAAGCTTATAGAAAAAAAAAAAAGGTTACTACAATATGTAAAAGGACGAGTAAAATTATTCTTACGTCTGCCATCAATAGCATCAGAGAAACTCCTTTATTGACAATATATACTTTTAAACTCTTTTCACATGATTCTGACTTTCTACCGATTACATTTGTTTTCCCACGCATTGCTTTGTTTAAAAATGTATTGAGTTTTGAGTACATAAATGTACAACTTTTCCTGTAAAAACAGCTCCCCAAATGGTACATTGAGAAATATGATCTATCCTGTTATTCACAGATTCTGTATTTGCAAATTTGCCTAGTGGTTGAAATTTATTTGTAACCCCAAATCAACACTTGTGACATTTTGGCACCCATTCACAGACATGAGCAGAGTAGTGAAAACTGCATCACCTGGGTGGAACGTTCCCAGGTGAGGCTGAACAATGTGATACTCTGCCTTGTTGTTTCAGCTGTCATACGGTAACCAAATGTCCTTTTGTGGTCTGTTTAGTGCCGTATTTTTTTTTTTTTGCACATTTTGTTGTGATTGCAGTGTTTAAAATGTCCCCAAGCATAATAATAAAGTATTATCTAGTGTTCTGTATGCTAGAAGACTGTGATGTGCCTTATGAAGAAAATGCATGTGTAGCTAAGCTTCATTCATGCGTGAGCTGTAGTGCAGATGGCTGTGAGGTCAGTGTTAATGAATCAACAATACATACTAAGTAAGGCATGATTAAGCAGAAACACATGTGAAACAAGGTTATATGAGGTCTGACAAGTCCACAAATTTAATTATTCTAAGTGAAACATACCTCACTGCTGAATATCACTACTGTCACCTTTAAAGTACTCCCCTTGGGAAGCTACACACTGACACCAACACCTAGTCCACCCTTCAAAGCACGGTTGGATCTCCCTCTGGAATGGCCATTGCGCATACCAGCAAGTTCGCAAACTTAGTTGTGTAGTTCACTGTGGGGTCTTTTTAGACAGTGAAAAAATCTGTATTACAATGCCCTCCCTGCTCACCTGATCTGGCCTCCAGTGACTTATCTTTGCCCAAAGATAAAGGAAATATTGAAAAGCAGACACTTTAATGACATTCAGGATATCAAGGTACTATGATGACAGTTCTGCTGGCCATTCCAGAAAATGCATTCCAAAATTGCTTTGAAGGGTGGACTAGGCACTGGCATCAGTGCATAGTTTCCTGATGGAAGTACTTTGAAGGTGTCCGTAGTGATATTTAGCAGTGAGATATGCAGTACTGTTTCTAGGATGATTTCCAAACTTAATTGAAAGTCCTCCCGTACTGATTAATTGACAAAAATGTTGTGACCAGAGGCTCACAGGAATCTAATCATGTACTTCTTCTAGCAGTAATGGCTCAGTATTTGCTAATTCAGTATCAGTGTGACTATAGAACAGAACTACCAGGAATAATGAGAATTTTTTATACATATGCTTTTTGAAGTCAGGTATAAAAAACCAAGAGATGTTCTATCATGAAAATATTAACTCAGAAGATATTTATGGCATTTGCCCAGTGATGTGCTGGAGCCCACGTGTATAGGTTCACAAGAGTCAGTTGTTAAATATTTAGGAATTTTGTGAACTGCTTGATATCACACTGGTAACTGGAAGTTGTCTATAGTGGGAGAATTTAAACCCCCAACATAGGCAAATGCTGTAAATTACCAAGAGCTGGTAATTACTGGCACATCACTATACAGATAGTCCCTGACTTAGAATGTATTTGAGTTACAACAAAGCACACTTATGACTGTCCATTCCCCCATCATGTACACATTACTGTTAGTAATACGTCCTACATATAATATTGCAAGCATAATTGCTGATGTGATGTTGCTAACCCCTGAAGACAAATAAAGATCATGCTGATATTAAAAGACAATAATAAAGAAAACCTAAAAAAAAAGAGAGAGAGAGAGATTCAACTTACATCAGAACTGACTTAATGGCAGTTATCAGAACCGAAACTCATTAAAAGTAAAGGAGTACCTATATTGTATTTCATCAAATGTAAGGTGCCCCTAAAACCACAGAAACCAGTTTTTGGAGTCCTTGGGTTGTATAAACTCTGGTGATATAGTAGTTAAGAACTATAGCTGCTAACCAAGAGGCTGGCGGTTTGAATCCAACAGCTGCCCCTTGGAAACCCCATGAGGCAGCTCTACTCCATTCTATAGAGTCTTTATGGTTTGGAATTGACTTGACAGCAATGGGTTTTGGGGGGCCAGTGATGCAAATTGTTAACACATTGGGCTTCTAACCAGAAGTTTGGACATACACATCTACCCAGAGCCACCTTAGAAGAAAGATCTAGTGATCTACTTCTGCAAAATCAGTCACTGAAAACTCTGTGGAGCACTTGATACTCTGACATTCTTGGGGTCTCTCTGAATAGGAATTGATTCAGTGGCTCCTGGTTAGTTAGTTAGATAAGACATGATTGGTTGATTTCTGGATGGACTGTATCAGTAAAGATATGCTACACTTAGGACTTTGTAACAAACATCCCCAAACATCAGTGGCTTACATATAAAAAATTTAGTTAATGCTTCAATGAGTCAGTTAGGGTCTCTGCTCTTAGTTATTGAGGAATCGTATGCTAATGTCTTCGTAGTTGTAATCGAGATAAAGATGGGCCTTAAATCCAGTGTTTGATGTCCTTATAAGAAGACAGAGGAAAACAAAAGGAGAAACACTATGTAAAAAGAGTAGAGTGATATTGCGAGCCAGGAAAGGTCAAAACTGCTGGCAACCATCAGAAACTAGGAAGAGGCAAGCAAGAAGTCTTCCCTAGAGCCTCAGGTACCCTGCTGACACCTCAGTTTTAGACCTCTAAACCTTGGTGGTAAAGGGAGAGTGAGCAGCAACCACTTATCTGTCAGTAGAGGCTTGCTTGTTGCTGTCATGCTGGAAGCTATACCACTGGTATTTAGGTACCAGCAGGGTCACCCATGGAGGACAGGCTCTTCTAGACTAAGACAGACTAGGAAGAAGGACCTGGCCATCTACTTCTGAAAAGAATTAGCCAGTGCAAACTTTATAATAGCAGCCGAACATTGTCAGACATAGTGCTGGAAAATGAGCCCCCACGTTGGAAGGCATTTAGAAGAGGACTGGGGAAGAGCTGCCTCCTCAAAGTAGAGTCATCCTTAATAATGGAGCAAAGCCTTCAGAATCTTCATTTGCTGATATGACATGACTCAAAATGAGAAGAAACAACTACAAACATCCATTAAAAACCGGAGCAAGGAATGTATGAAGTGTGAATCTAGGAAAATTGGAAATCCTCAAAAATGAAATGGAATGCATAAACATCGATATTCTAGGCATTACAAGCTCAAATGGGCCGGTACTGGCCATTTTTGAATACAGCAAGTGTGTGGTTTGCTATGCTGGGAAGGAAAATTCAAGAGAAACAATATTACATTCATTGTCAAAAAGAACATTTCAAGATCTGTCCTGAAATACCGTGCTGTCGGTGACAGGATAATATCCATATGCCTACAAGGAAAACCAGTTAATACAACTATTATTTAATTTTACGTACCAACCACTAAGGCCGAAGATGAAGAATTTAAAATTTTTACCAGCTTCCGCACTCCAAGGAAGCCCTGGTGGATTGTTATGTCTGCTAAAGAAAAGGTCAGCAGTTCAAATCCTTCAGGTGCAGTTCGGAATCTCTATGGGGCAGCTCTACTCTGACCTCTAGGGTTGTTATAAGTGGGACCCTGCTGGACTGCAGTGAGATTTTTGGTCTACAGTCTGAAACTGATCAATAATCAATCAAGATGCACTGATAATTATTGGTGATTGGAGTGCAAAAGTTGGAAACAAAGAAGGATCGGTAGTTGGAAAAGATGGTCTTGGTGCTAGAAATGATGCCAGAGATCGCATGATAGAATTTTGTAAGACTAATGACTTCATTGCAGATACCTTTCTTAACCAACACAAACTGCAACTGTACAAATGGACATCACTAGATGAAATACACAGGAAGTAAATGTACTACATCTTTTGAAAAAGATGATGGAAATGCTCCGTATCAGTAGTCAGGACAAGACCAGGTGCTGACTGTGGCAAGATCATCAATTGCTCACATACAACTTCAAACTGAAACTGAAGAAAATTAGAACAAGTACATGACAGCCAGAGTATGGCATTGTGTACAGTCTACCTTAGTTTAGAGAACACCTCAAGAACAGATTTGATGTGTTGAATACTAATGACCAAAACCAGACAAATTGTGGAATGACATTGAAAACATCATCCATGAAGAAAGCAAGAGGTCATTAAAAAAGACAGGAAAGAAAGAAAAGACCAAATTGGATGTCAGAAGAGACTCTGAAACTTGCTATTGAAATTTGCGCAGCTAAAGCAAAAGGAAGGACTGACGAAGTGAAAAAACTGAACAGAAGATTTGAGAAGAATGGATTTACATCCATTTGTTGAAATATCTTACTTGATATTCCATCAATTCTTGCGGCCATGTTTTGAGGATTTGAGAAGATTTGAGAAGAATGGATGCTTGAGAAGACAAAAGAAAGTATTATAATAACACATACAAAGAACTGGAAATAGAAAACCAAAAGGGAGAACATATTCTGCATTTCTCAAGTTGAAAGAACTGAAGAAAAAATTCAAGCGTCAAGTTGCAATAGTGGGGGACTGTACAGGAAAAATATTAAATGATTCAGGGAGCATCAAAAGAAGATGGGAGAAATACACAGAGTCATTATACTAGAAAGAACTGATTGATGTTACGCCATTTGAAGAAATAGCAAGTGATCAGAAACCAATGGTACTGAAGGAAAAAGTCAAAGCAGCATTGAAGGCATTGGCGAAAAACATGGCCACAAGAATTGATGGAATATCAAGTAAGATATTTCAACAAATGGATGCAGCACTGAAATTGCTCACTTGTCTATGCCAAGAAATGTGGAGGACAGCTACCTGGCCAACTCACTGGAAGACATCTACATTTATGCCCATTCCCAAGAAAGGTGATCCAACTGAACGCTGAAATTATCTAACAATGTCTTTAATATCATACTCAAGTAAAATTTTACTCAAGGTCATGCAAAAGTGACTTCAACAGTATACTGATAAGGAACTGCCAGAAATTCAAGCTGGATTCAGAAAAAGGCGTGGAACCGGGGATATCATTGCTGATGTCAGATGGATCTTGATTGAAAGCAGAGATTACCAGAAAGATGTTTACCCGTGTTTCATTGACTATGTAAAAGCATTCAACTGTGTGGATCATAACGAATTATGGCTAACACTGCATAAAATGGGAATTTCAGAACACTTAATTGTGCTTTTAAGACATCTGTACTGGGATCAAGAGGCAGTCATGTGAACAGAACAGGAGGTCACAGAATGATTTAAAGTCAGGAAAGGTGTCTGTCAGGGTTGTATCCTTTTATCACACCTTTTCAATCTGTATGCTGAGCTAATAGTCCAAGAAGCTGGACTATATGATGAAAAACGAGCCATCAGGATTGGAGGAAGACTCGTTGACAACCTACATTATGCAGAAGACACCACTTCACTTGCTGGAAGTGAAGATTTGAAATACTTACTGAAGAAGACCAAAGACCACAGCCTTCATTATGGATTGCATCTCAATGTCAGGGAAGCAGAAATTCTCACTGCTGGACCAGTAAGCAACATCATCATAAATGGAGAAAGGATTGTCAAGGCTTTCATTTTACTTGGTTCCACAATCAAAGCCCATGGAAGCAGCAGTTATGAAATCAAAAGATGCATTGCATTGGGAAAATCTGCTGCAGAGGACTTCTTTAAAGTATTGAAAAGTAAAGATGTCACCTTGAAGATTAAAGTATGCCTGACCCAAAGCATATTATTTTCAATTGTATCATATGCATGCAAAAGCTGGACAATGAACAAGGAAGACAGAAGAAGAATTGATGCCTTCGAACTGTGGTATTGGAGGAAAATATTGCATGTCTGATGGACTGCCAATAGAACAAACAGGTCTGTTTTGGAAGGACTATAACCAAAGTGCTCCTTGGTTATAGCAAGGCACTTGTTATAGGGCAAGGTGAAACAACATCTTACATACATACTTTGGATATATTGTCAGGAGGGATCTGTCCCTGGAGAAGGACGTCATGGTTGATAGAGTGGACGGTCAGTGAAAAAGAGGAAGACCCTCAATGAGATGAATTGACGCAGTGGCTCCAACGATGGACTTAAGCATGAAAACAGTTGTGGACATGGCACAAGACCGGGCAGTGTTTCGTTCTATTGTGCATAGTGTTGCTATGAATAGGAACTGTCTTAACGACACTTAACAACAACAACAACATAGTGGTTAAGTGCTACCACTGCTAACCAAAAGCTCAGCAGTTAGCACCAGATGCTCCTTGGAAACCATATGGAGCAGTTCTACTCTGTCCTATAGGTTCACTATGAGTTGGAATCAACTCAACAGCAATAGGATTGGTTTCTTGTTTATTTTTAAACTCCAAAATTATAAGATAACAAATTTCTTTTAAGCTATCCAATTTGTTGTAATTTGTTACAGCATCCCTAGGAAGTTAGCACAGTCTCTAATGGAAAACAAAACAAAACCAATTCCAATTAAACTATGACTAAAGATTTTCTTACAATTTAGAAAGAGTTATGTGGTCATAGGCTTTTTTTAAAAATCATATATCATTTTTTTTAATTATGATTAAGCAAAAGTATACAATCCCAATCAATTATACATGCCTGTCTGCCTGCGATTCCATCTGCTCTCCTCACCCTGTGACAACACACTCCTCATTTTCACTCTTCTAGTATCCTCTCAATGAACATGTCCTCTTCTCCACCCTCTCCTTTCCCACCTAGAAATAAACCAGTAGGACAGCCTCCTGTAAGTGTAAAAAACCATAAGGTACACCCACCACATGCTTACATTGTGTCCCCGAGTCCAGTTCATTCTTGTCTGAAGAGTTGACTTTAGTACTGGTTTCAGGTCTGGGGCAGAGGTAAGTCTAGGGTCCATTCCCAGGGGAGCCTCCAGGCCATTGGACCATCACTTCTGGTCTTTTGGTAGACTTCCTGAACTGAACACCTCTTTTTTTCATGCTACATCAGGGACTCCAGATTGTGTCCGCCATCACGGCTGCCTTTGGTGGTGGCTGGGCACCATCTGGTTCTTCTGGTCTCATTCTGATGCAGTCTCCCATTATGAGTCCTTGTGTCTCCTTGACTCACTTTTCCTCCTGTCTTTGGTGTTCTTGGTTGTCATCTGAGCCAGCTGGGTTGGGGCCAGTTGACGTTCCTCAGATGGCGGCTTGCTGGCTTTTAAGACCCCAGACACCACTCACCAATATGGGGTGCAGAAGACTCTCTTAAAAAAAAAAAAAGGCGACTAGTTATGCCAGTTGCCTTCAATGTCCCCTGAAAACATGGTCCCCAGACTCCTGTCCCTGCTACTGTTTTCTTTGAAATGTTGGGTTGAGTTTAGAAAACCTTTCAGTTTATGGTGTAGTCCAGTTATGCTGATCTGCCCTCTACTGCATGCTGTCACTGTCTCCTCCCAACTGAATTCCCATCAACTATCTAATTTATGACCAGTGCTCTCCCTCCCTCCCCACTCCTGTAGCCTTCAAAGAGTCTTTTCTTCTGTACATAAGTCCATTTTTAAGTCCTTATTGCAGAGGTCTCATACAATACTTGTCTTTGTGTAGCTGACTGATTTCATTCAGTGTAATGTCTTCTAGATGAAACCAGGTTATGAGACGCTTTCTAAAATCATCACTGTTCATTGTCATTGTATAGTGTTCCATTGTGTATATGTACCATAGTTTCTTTATCCATTCATCTGTTGATGGGCAACCTAGGTTGATTCCATTTTTTGCTATTGTGGATAGTGCTGCAATAAACATTTGTGTGCAAATGTCTGTTCGTGAGACAGCCTTTATTTCTGTAGAATATATTCCAAGCAATGGAATTGCTAGATCCCATGGTATTTCTACTTCTAGTTCTTCTAGAAAGTTCAAAATTGTTTTCCAAAGATGTTGTACCATTTTCTATTCCTACCAGCAGTGTAGGAGCGTTCCAATTTCTCCACAGCTTATGCAACATTTGTTGTTTTGTATCTTTTTGATTATTGCCAACCTCATTGGGGTGAGATGGTATCTCATTGTAGTTCTGATTTGAATTTCTCTGATACTGATGATCATGATCATTTCCTCATGTGTCTTTTAGCTGCCTGGATGTCCTCTTTGGTGACATGTCTGTCCCTCCCCTTTGTCCATTGTTTAATTGGGTTACTTACCTTTTTCTTGTTGCTATTTTGCAGTACCTTGTAGATTATGGAAATCAGACATGAATCCAATACATAGTTGCCAAATATTTTTTCACATTCTGTACATGGTCTTTTAACTCCTGATAAACTCTTTGGATGTACATAGTTGTTTGATTTTTAGTAGTTCCCATTGATCTATTTTCTATTGTTTGTGCATTGTTGGTCAGATTTTGTAGTCTGTCTAAGCTGTGTATTAGAACTTCTATTGTTGTCCTTATTTTTTTGTGTGATATCTGTCATTTTAGGTTTCATATTTAGGTCTTTGGTCCACTTTGAATTAGTTTTGTGTAAGGTGTGAGATATGGGTCTTGTTTCAGTTTTTTGCAGATGGATATCTAATTTTGCCTACACCGTTTTTTAAAGCGACTGTTTTTACTGCAGTTTACAATCTTAGGGCCTTTGTTGAGTATCAACTGTTCATAGGAGGAAGATGATCTTTCTGGGGTCTCTATTCTGTTCCACTGGTATATACATCTGTTTTTTTTTTTTTCCAGTACTAGGCTGTTTTGGCTACCGTGCAGTGTAGTATGTTCTAAGTTCAAGTAGTGTGAAGCCTTCCACTGTGCTCCTCTTACTCAGTAGTACTTTATTTATCCAGGGTTTCTTCCCTTTCCAAAGTTGGTGATTTGTTTCTCCATCTCATTAAAAAATGACACTGGAATTTGTATTGGGATTGCACTGTATATGTAAATCACTTTGGGTACAATAGACATTTTCACAACGTTAAGTCTTCCTATCCATGAACAAGGTGGATTTTTCCACTTATGTCTCTTTTGGTTTCTTGCAGTAGGGTCTTGTAATTTTCTCTGTATGAGTCTTTTACTTGTTTGGTTAGATTTACTCCTAGGTATTTTATTTTCTTGGGTCTGTAGTAAATTGTATTGATTTGGTGATTTCCTCTTTGATGATCTCTTCATTGGTGTAAAGCCTCTTACTGATTTATTTATGTTTACCTTACATCCCAATACTTTGCTGAACTATTAGTTCTAGTAGTTCATTTACAGATTCTTTAAGGTTCTCTGTGAGTACAACTATATCATCCACAAATACGGACATTTTTACTTCCGTTTTAGTCAGCTAGTGCTGCTCTAACAGAAATACCACACAGTGGATGGCTTTAACAAAGGAAAGTTTATTCTTACACAGTCTGGTAGGCCACAAGTCCAAATTCAGGATGTCTGCTCCAGGGGAAGGCTTTCCCCTTGTCGCTCTAGTGGAAAGCTTAGTATTGCATCAGTCTTTGTCCAGGGAGCATCTTGGCGCAGGAACCTCAGGTCTGAAGGACACACTCTTCTTCCGGTGCTGCTTTCTTGATGGTGACAGGTTCTCAATTCTCTGCTTGTTTCCCTTTCTTTTTATTTCTTTCAGGATGGAAGGATTCAGGGTGGTGCAAGCCATACTCCAGAGAAACTCCCTTTACAGTGGAGCAGAGAGGTGATTCCATGAAGGGATTTACAGCCCTACTCTAATGCTTTAACATACAGCATAGGAAAATCACAAAATAAAAGACAATCACAAAATACAGGGAATCATGGCCCAGCTGCATGGTTACACACGTTTTGAGGGGGACACAGTCCAATCCATGACCACTTTCCTGATGCCGATGCCCTTTATTTGTTTGTGTCATATGACTGCGCTTGCCAGAACCTCTAGCACAATGTTAAATGAAAATGGTGATAGCAGGCATCTTTGTCTACTTCCTGTTCTCAGGAGGAATTCTTTTAGTCTCTCTCCATACAAGATGATGTAGGCAGTTGGCTTTGCATAGATGTCCCTTATTGCACTGAGGAATTTCCCTTCTATTCCTATTTTGCTGAGAGCTTTTAACTTGAATGGTGTTGGACTTTGTCATATGCCTTTTTTGCGTCAGTTGACAAAATCAGGTGATTCTTAGCCTTTGTGTTATTTATGTGGTTAATCACGTTAATTGTTTTTCTGATATTGAACCAGCCCTGCATCCCTGTTGTGAATTCAAGTTGGTTGTGATGAATTACTTTTTGATATGTTGTTGAATTGTATTGGCTAGGATTTTGTTGAAGATTTTTGCATCTAGGTTTCATAATGCTCTGTAATTTCCTCCTTTTGTGATATCTTTCCCTGGCTTTGATATCAGGGTTATACTGGCTTTACTGAATGAATTTGGGAATATGCTGTCCTTTTCTATGTTGTGAAATAACTTCAGTAGTATTGGAATTAACTCGTCTGTAAAAGTTTGGTGGAATTCTCTGGTGAAGCCATCTGGGCCAGGACTTTTTCAGTTGGTAGTTTTTCAATTATTTTTTCAACTTCCTCTTTTGCACTAGGTTAATTAAGTTGTCCTACTTCTCCTTATAACAATTTTGATAGGTGATGAGAATCTAGAATTTTGTCCGTTTCCTCAAGGTTTTCAAATCTGTTAAGAGTACAATTTTGTGAAGTATTCTGTTATGATACTTGTAATTTTGATTGGGTCTGTGTGACATCTCCTGTTTCATTTCTTATTCAGTTTGTTTCCTCTCCTGTTTTTCTTTTGTAAGTTTAGCCAGTGGTTTATCAGTTTTGTTGATCTTTTCAAAAAACAAGTTTTTTGCTTTTGATGGTTCTTCCAATTGTCTTTCTATTCTCTAACTTGTTTAGCTGTGCTCTAATTTTTATCATCTGGTTTTATTTTCCTTTTGTGTCTTTTTTTTTTTTTTTTTTTTTTTTGTGGTGCCCAAGTGGTTATTCTGTTGTTCTCTTTCTACTTGTTCAAGTTGTAGGGTTAATTCTTTGCTTTTGGCCCTTTCTTTATTCTTGATGTGTGCACTTATAGAAATAAATTGACCTCTCAACACTGCTTTTGCTGTATCCCATAGTTCCTGGTAGGATGTGTTTTCGTTCTCATTTTAGTCCATGAACTTCCATATTGTATCATTAATTTCTTCTATAACCCATGAATTTTTTAGCAAGGTGTTGCTCAGTTTCCATGACTTCAAATTTCTACCTATTTTTTCTTTTTGCTATTGATTTCAACTTTTATGGCTTTATGGTCTGAGAAGATGTTCACAATAATTCAGTAGTTTGGATTTTGTTGAGATTTGTTTTATGAGTTAACACATGGTGTATTCTAGATTTTCAGTTTGTTTATATCTTTGAGTCTAAGATATGTTTCTTGTAAACAGCATATGGGCAGATCGTGTTTTTTGATCGAACTTGTTACTCTCTGTCTCTTTATTGGAGCATTAAATCCATTTACATTCTATATAATTATTGATAGATATGCTGTTGTTCTGGTGCCTTTATTTCTGTGTTGTTGACATTTTCTTTGTTCCACATAATATTCTGTTCTGAGTTGTTTAGCTTTATGGGTGTTCTTTTTATCCTTTTCAATATGTGTGTTTGTCTGTTGAGACTCCTGTGTTATGTTTCTTGTTTTGGTTTATAGTAGTGTTAGTTTGCTTTGCAACTACTCTTTTGTTCCCACTTATTGGTCTAAGTTTAAACCAATCTTTAACTTCTGTGTATCCCCTTAACTTCCTCTCCATCTGAAAGGGCTATAAATACTGTAATATATCCATCTTTATAATGTGGTGTCATTATAGTTTACTGTTAAGATCTCTATTTCCCTAATTCTAATATTTTAACTTTGATTGAGCTTCATGACTTCCCTAACTCAGTAGGACTCTGGATGCTGTGTCCTGCATTGCATCCTTGAGTGTCCATCTGATGTAATGATTTTCTAGTCAAAGAGCTTCTTTCAGTATTTGTGGTAATATTGGTTGGTTTTTGCAAAGTCCCTAAGCTTCTGTTTACTTGAGAATGTCTTCATTTCACCATCATATTTTTCAGGATATATAATTTGCAGACAATTTTGTAGAATATATAATTCTTGGTTGGAATTTTTTCTTTTTCAAGGTTTTGTATGTGTCATCCCACTGCCGTCTTGCCAACATGGTTTCTGCTGAGAAGTCAAAGGACAGCCTACAAGGCTTCCCTTTGTACGTTAGTTTTGATTTAAGCCTAGGTGACTTTAAGAGCTTCTCCTTATGTTTTATTTTATTAAGCTTGATGTCTTGGTGTCTTTCTTTGGGGTCTACCTTTTGTGGAGTTAAGTAAACATCTTTAATAGCTATGGTCTCTTCTTTCTTGGTGTCAGGGAAGTTCATGTTCTCTTCTCTCATGATGTCAGTAACTCTTCAACAATCCTCTCTGTATTTTCTGCCAACCCTCCCTGTTCAGGAACTCCAATTACTCATGAATTATTCCTCTTGATAGCATCTCACATGATTCCTAATGATTTTTCATTTTTCCTGATTCTTTTATCTGATGTCTCCTCATAAATGCTGGTGTCAGTTGCTTTATCGTTAGTCTTGCTTATTCTGCATTCCATTTCCTCAATCCTGCTCTTTCAGCTTTGCACTGAATTGTGTAACTCCATAATTTTGTTATTGATCTGCTGAATTTCAGATTGTTGATGTTCTAGTTGTTCATATGATTTGTTTAATTTTTCATTTTGTTCTGCTGCACTTTGTTTAATCTCTAGAAAGGGTCTATACATAATTCTTTTGTATTCTAATTCTGATAATTTGAGGAAGGCTTCTTGATGTGGGAAGTTTTTTGATTCTTTATTTTGGAAATTTTCCAGAGCCACAGTGGTCTGCTCTTGTAAGTGGTTAGATATTGATTGTTGTCGTCACACCACCAAAAAGCTGTTCAGCTTCTCTGGTGTCTTCTCTGCTGAGAGAGGCACTGTTCAGCAGCAGCCAAGCCCTTAGGGGTAGCAGGCCCACCTCCTGGCTGATAAAGATGGTGACCTACTTGTGGAGTCTCTCAGGGGCCACATAAGCAGACACTATGATGTGGCTCAGAGAAGGGAGGGGAAAATGGTGTCACCCCTTTCAGCCACCAGCCTCCACTGCATTTTCTAGATGTAATTGTCTTGAAAACAGCTTATCTGCTGGGAGAAATGCTGTCCAACAGTAGCTATTTCTGACTAGGCCTTTAGGGGTGGTAGGACCTGCCTCTTGGCTGACAAAGATGGTGACTTACTTGTGGAGTCTCTCCAGGGCCATGTCAGCAGATGCTATTCCATAGGCCAGGGAAGGGAAGGGGAAAGGGTGCTGCCACATTCAGCTCCCAACCACAGCTGCATTTTCTAGGTGCAGTGATCTTAAAACCAGGTTTTCTGTTGGGAGAGGCACTCTTCAGTGGCTGCTGTTCCAGCTGAGCCCTCGGGGTGGCACGCCCCATCTCACATCTGATTAAGATGGTGTCCTACCTGTACCGCCTCTGCTGTGGTGTGGCAGCAGAATGTATAGTGCAGCTCAGAGATGGGGTGAGGGCACTAATACACTCAGTCACAGCAAAGTTCCCTAGATGTGGCACTTTTAAGCACATCCTCTTTGATGCAAGAGACACTGTCTACTCAGGTGCTGCAGCTCAGCATGGCAGCTAGCCCCTGCCAGGCTCACATGCACGGCAACCCCAGTCTCAGTCTTCTGGTTGACAAAGTTGGCCCCACATCTGCAAGTCTCTGCTCTGCCAAGCCAACAGAAGTGAGACCCTTGCAAGCTGTCTCACCTCCAACTAAGATAGTTTTCCCCTTCCTGTTTTTTGTTCTGATCTCACAACTTTCCATCTGATGTTGGGGATCCCTGAGTTGTCCATTCTGCTCCATTCAGTTTTTTTCCCCCCCCCAGGCCTTAGTTCTCAGGGGGAATCATGGAGACTTGTGACCAGTCCACCATCTTGGCCCCCATATATCGCCTTTTTGCATATCAGAGAAGGTAAACTCATCCAAATAAATTGGTTAAAGTATCCTATATAACTTTTACACATTCTGAATCACTGCAGAATTCAGAGTTACTGGTATAAGTATTTTCCTGCAGAGTATCAGACGTTGTTCCACCAAGAGTATTGGTGAGGCAGCATTTCTTAATACAGTGTTTAATTATTGTCTCTACAACTTTCTTTCAAAATAATGACACCCATTACACAATTTTTAATTCTGGAACTTTATTGATCTCAGAGAAGATTTATATACCCTCCTTAAAACAGCAGCTTCATACTCCCACCTTAAATGTCCTCAGGTGATTGGCTCTGGAACTGTGCAGGTGTTCATTCAGGCCCTGACAGTAAGAACCAAATTACTCCTTTTTCAGCAAGCTTGTTCTTTAATGGACCAAGTTACCACATATGCAGTTAACTATGCTTTTGTGGATGAAACTATGTTTCCCCCTAAATCTGTAGCAATTTAGGTAGGCCATGATTCCCGGTATTGTGTGACATCTTCCATGTTGTAAATCCTGTCTCAATGATGTTAATTAAGGGTGGAGGGGGCAGTTCTGTTGTTAGGACAGGAATCAGTATGTAAGATTGTTTTGTGCCTTTAAGCAGTCTCTTGAGATATAATGGAAAGAAGCTAACAGAGAGATTTTTGGACTTCATAACACCAAGAAGCAGTGCCAGGAGCTGAGCACATCATTTTGAAAGGACCAGGGTCCCTCTACCTTAGAGGCTTCCAGTCCATGGGATAGTTGATGACAAAGACTTTCTTCCAGAGCCAGCAGAGAAGGCCTTTCCCTGGAGCTGACACTCTAAATTTAGACTTTTAGCCTACTGGACTGAGATGAAATAAACTTTCTCTTTTTAGAGCCATCCACTTAGGGTATTTCTGTTAAAGCAGCACTAGCTGATGAAAACATATTATGAATGATGTTTCAGTGTGATTGCAAGATGCCATAAAATGTGCCCTGATTTCAGAGATCTTGAAATATAAAAGTAAAATAAAATGAGATATGTTTTAAAATCCATTAAATATCATATTTACCTATGGGGTAACTCAGAATGAAACTCACACTTAAAAATTTTTGAAAATTTGATGGGCAGGGAGTTGAGGATGAGGTGGGGAGAGTGAGGTCTGGAGAACCTATCACTTAAAATCTAGGGACAGGTTTGTTGGTTTCTTCCTCCCTAGAGAAGATAGCTAAAATTTACCTTCAGGACAGAGTGTTCTTTTATTTTTGGGAAAATGATCAGAATGAGTCATTTAGGTACTCATACCTAAGCAAAGGCCTTGTTCTAAACTGGTGATTTCCAATCATGAGTTACTCAGTGTCTCTATATTATAACTCAACAACAAATGCTTGTTTTGTGATTCCCCAAAATTGTATCTCTGTACATTGTGTTTCCCTTAGACAGATGTCATAGTGTGAACTTCAACTATATTTTACCAGAAACGTATGTGGTGAACACCCAGAAAATGTCGGTGTTTGTGAGAGGAAAGTAAGTAACTAGCAAAGTTTGGGGTTGGTAATAAGCTTTGTTTAATCAAACTGCACATTTACAATTAAGCAGGGGTGGGGGGGTGGGGGGATGCTAGCACCAGGACACAAAGGACTCTTATTTACATTATTTAAGAACTCTTGTCTACATTCACATTAGTTAGGAACTCTCATTTACATGAGTTAAGACCTCCACAGGTTCCACCCAGGTCCCACAGGGACTGCACCATCAAGTCATGATGTTAGTGTGTCACCACACTCACTTCCCTAAAAGTGAGGTTCACTGTAAGGAATTTAAGGATTGGTTGTGCTATCACTGTTCTGACATCAAGAGAATTCGAAGCAGAATTTTATGAGGACAGGACGTATCCAAGGTGAAGCAGGCAGAAACACCACACCAGGCTCAGACACTAAACAGAAGGCTTGTCACAGC
Organism: Heterohyrax brucei; assembly: GCA_028571685.1. Lineage (NCBI taxonomy): Eukaryota > Metazoa > Chordata > Mammalia > Hyracoidea > Procaviidae > Heterohyrax > Heterohyrax brucei. The sequence goes on from CM053146.1 coordinate 98,573,891, forward strand.
CACTGGAAGCAGGCTGCTTAGATGTCAGGAGAATAAGGTGTCTCAGAGGTAGATGCGCCAGGAGGAACACAAGAGACTCAGGCAGCAATGGGAAAGCAGTCACAACCACTCGAACCAACCTTTGATGGCAAGCAGTTGAGGTCCCGGGATCAGGTCACAGCACAGCAAACCAGCAGAAACAGACTCCCAGGAGGAGGCTGGGTCCCAGACCCTTGAAGATGAGGCACAGTAACAGACCGCAGGCACAGACTCCCAGAGGGAGACCACAACCCCAGGCCTTCAAAGATGAGGCAAACTAGGTCAGGGCAGCAGACCACAGGCACAGACCCCTGGAAGGGACTGCTGCACCCAGAGTGCTGGGTTTTTAAGACAAGTTGGTTGCTTGGTTCTGGTTGTTATTGGTCAGCCCATAAATCTTATCTTCTAGTACTTCAAGTTGGTGACTTCTTCCTGATTGGTTATTGTCTTCTTCTTGTCTCTGACCATCTGTGGCATGTCCATCTGGCAGTTGTTTCTCTCACTTTTACAATTTCACCAAGACTTTGTATTTTCTCACTTTCACTTCTTCACCATGATTTTGTATTTTCTCACCATCTTACTTAGCTCAAGCACAGCCATTTAGTGTTTAATAGTTTAGCCAATTTTAACTTATGTTTATGGCAAGACTCCCCGTTACTACATATTCTATTTAATGTATACACACACACATACATATGTATACATATACATACGCACACACACACACATATTCTGTCTTCAATATATCACTTATTGATTTGGCTATTTGTGTGCATTCTTGTTCAGAAGCAAATCTGGGACTGCATGAAGGATGAATAGACAAAGGCTTCATCTGATACTAACAGCTCAACCACACTACGCAAAGGAACCAAATAGACTTGCTACAGCTCAGTCAGACCTGGACTGTGGATGTCTGTGGCTATGTCAGGTTGACTAATCTAGAATGTATTGATGTTGGACTATTGTGTTTTGATGCATTAACCTGAGCACCTTGGGACAAGCTCATGACTCTGCTGGTCTATCATCTTGTTGTTGTTGTTAGGTGCTATGGAGTTGGTTCTGACTCATAGCCACCCAATGTACGAGAGAACAAAACACTGCCCGGTTCTGTACCATGCCCACAATCGTTGGTCTGTCATCTTAGAAAAAGTATTACGATGCTGCTATCGATAAATAATGATTAAAGAAGTGATACTGGACAGGAAGGAGGAAAAATCTCCTTCTCATCTCTGGACCCAGGTTGTGGGTTTGTGTGTAGAGCTATGGATATATTTGGCCTACTCCTGGGTTGAAATGAGCTGAACAGAAATGTCAGTTGAAGAGTCACATGCCCTGGAGAGCCTATGCTCCGAGCCTCTTTTGGCTCAGAGGTAAATTATCTGATAGGCAAATCCAGCAACAGTACTAAAATGTCCTTCTCTTTTGCTATTCCTCAACTGTCTTAGTTGCCTCAGGCTGCTGTAACACAAATATTTTTAGTGCATGGCTTAAAGAACAGAAACTTACCTTCTCACAGTTCAGGAGGCTAAAAGTCCAAATTCAGGGTATAACTCTAGAAGGAGGTTCTTATTTGTCTATTTCAAGTTCTGGTAGCTGGCAGTGCTTGGAGTTTCTGGACTTATAAATTCAACTGCCTTTGTCTTCAGGTAGCATCATAGGTTGAATTGTGTCCCTCCCCATAAAAATGTGTGTAGCAATTTGGCTAGGTCATGATTCTCCATATTGTGTGATATTCCTATAGGCTATAAACCCTTCCTCTATGATGTTAATAAGGGAGGATGGGTAGTGGTTGTGTTAGTGAGGTAGAACTCAATCTATAAGATTGTATTATGTCTTGAGGCAGTCTCTTGTGATATAAAGGAAAGCGAAGCTAGCAGGGAGTTGGGGATCTTATACTATTAGGAAAGAAGCAGTGCGGGGAGCAGAGCTTGTCTTTTCGACCCAGGGTCTCTGTGTCTCAGAAGCTCTCAGTCCAGGGGAATATTGATTAACAAGGACCTTCCTCTAGAGCCAACAGAGAAAGACTTCCCCTGGAGCTGACACCCTGAATTTGGATGTTTAGCTTACTTTTTCTGTGAGAAAATAAATTTCTCTTTGTCAAAGCCACCCGGCTGTGGTATTTCTGTTATAGCAGCACTAGGTGACTAAGACCAGTAGTGTTTTTCTTCCCCTTTGTGTGTGTGCATGTCTTTGCTGCTGTTTATATAACTCAGAAATGATTAGGTTTAGGATCCATGCTGTAGTGGTATGGTCTTAAGTGACAGATTATATTGCATAAGATGGCATTACAGAAAGTGATTATATTATATTTACTTTCAGAATTAAATCATAACAGCATATGGCCAGGATTTCCATACATATTTTTTAAGGACACAGTTCAGTCTGTAACACTAATCTTTACTTAAGCTTGTTAAGAGCGCCCTGGTCTCTGGGTGCTGTAGTGAATTAGGGAAGAATTTGTTTCACACATGAGATGACGTGACAAAGAAAAGAGCAGAGCCCTAACTTCTAAGGTCAAAAAGCTGGGAACAGCATACTAGGAGTGAAAGGGTTTTTCTGCAAGCCCATTCTCAACAGTAGCAAAACAAGCCTCAGGAACCATGGAGAAGATAAAAAATTTTATTTGAAGTAAGCACAAATATTGAAAGAAATGAGGAAACATACAATACAATAAAATGAAACCCACCATAGCTCCCTAGAGCCAAGTTATAGTCACCTGGTACCAGACATGTCAGCTGATACCCTACGTCCTAAGATGTTGTTCTCTTACAACCCAGCCAGCCAAGTGCTGTCAAGTCAGATCCCAGGACAACTCCAATTTCTCTAGAAAAGGTTAACTTTGGAAAACTCAGTTCAAGATCGTATGAAAGTTCATACCATTATTAAGAAAGATTCTTCCACACTTTGGTTAACAGAAAGAAAATACTTATGACATGGTAGCTTAACTTCCAGCTATTTGTAAAATTTGGTTACTGTGGTTATTGATTTCTTTGAGAAACCTGAATAGTCAGAGCTTTATTGTGTTCTGGTATGGGCACTGCAGGACATTTTGAAGACAAACGTGGTATTTTCCCTGAAAGCATTTGGAGACGTTCCCTGTGTGTTTCTAACAATGCTTTAGCAGCTCATACAAATCTAACAAGCATGAATTTATCTAAATCTTTCTTTATCCTATTTATATTTGTGGACTATGCAACATCTTGAGGATAATGAGTTCCATATGTTTACTACCCACTGTATAAAGTAATGCCATCTTTTATTTATCTTTCAACTACTTTCACAGAATTTCAATGACTGTCCCTGAGCTTTAGCATTCCACGATTGAGGGCATTCTTTCTGCAGGGCCGTAGCTAGCACAGATAGGCCTGTTTGCAGAGCAGAAACAGGCACCCCTTTTCTGGGTTCTTGGTGCAGGAACGGCTGCTCCCACTTTGGGGCAGAAGCACCCCTATGCCAGGTATGTGGATGGGGAGTGGAGGACGGTTAGAGTTCTGCCCCAGCTTGTGTCCTCCACCTTTGCTGGGTGCTCTTGAGAGTACAGCTGGTGCAACAGTTCATAGCAGTCCAGGCCTTGCCATGTGGATTCTGTGGATTTTGTTAACATTCTCTCTCACATTCATATTCATGAGAGATCTTAGTCTTTCTTTTCTTCCAAATTTAGACCTTGCAGTCCCTTTCCTAGAAACTCTGGTGGTGTAGTGGTTAAATGCTACATCTGCTAAACAGAAGGTCAGTGGTTCGAATCTGCTGGGTGCTTCTTGGAAACAATATGGGGCAGTTCTACTCTGTATTATAGGGTGGCTATGAGTTGGAATCAACTTGATGGCGGTGGATTGGGTTTGGTCTCTTCCCTAGCTTTCCTGAGATGTGAGGCTCCAGCTGAAGAGCAGCCCAGGCAGTTGGGCTTTTGTGTAACTACGAAACAGGGCCTAGAAGAATGAGTCAGTGATGAATTTCCTTTGCAGGGTTTCAAATGAGTAATTCAGAAGCGGCAATCTCTTAAACATTGTGTGAACCCAGCTCCAGCTCGTGGTGACCCCACATATAAGACAACAAAGTGCTGCCCGATTCCATGCCATCTTAATGGTCTCCAGCACCCTTGAGTCCATTATTGCCTTCTAGCCTAGGGGGCTCAGTCTCTAACATAGTTTCAGACAATATTTTAATGTGATCTGTAGGATTTTCATTGGCTAATTTTTGGAAGTAGGTTGCCAGGCCTTTCTTCCTAATCTGTTCTAGTGTGAAAGCTCCACTGAAATCTGTCCAGTATGGGTGAGCCTGCTGGTATTTGAAATATTGGTGGTATAACTTATAGCATCACAGCAACACACAAACCACCCCAGAACAAGTAGACAGATGAGTGGTGGCAGCTTATAATTGTAGTTTAGGTTAATTTGCCTAGACTCATTCTCAGGTAGTTGCTCATGCAGAAAGTTACTTTTCTACTCATTTTCCCAGACTGATGAGTTCTTCTTTCATTTTATCTCATCAGCTGAGAACTGTACTCTCCGTACCTGTCACCCTGCAGGTTTCATTCTGTATTTTCTTTACAAAAATAGGTTCATATCCTAAATAATACAAGAACTACCAAAAATACAAAAATAATAGGTTTTTAAAAATATATATTGGCTATCATGACTGGCCTCTTTACAATCTTGAAGCCTATTCTCTTTTTTAGATATATTCACCTAGAGCAATGTCTATCTAGATTTCTCCTTAAAGTCAGTTTGTTTTATTTCTTCTGCTGTTATTTAAAAGGAGCCTCTAAGAATTTTCAGAGCTGTGTAATTTATGTGTTAGCTTCTTCTAGTGTGTTGTACACAGCAGTCAGTAACCCAATGAAATTTAATGTGTTGTCAACTTTCTTTCATCTTAGGCCTTTGTCCTCATGTTCAAAATCTATCAACTATTTCTAAAACTAAATTATTAGATTCAGTTATGTCTAGAGATAAAACACTTAGCTATCTTTCTTCCTTCTAATATAGTACAGGCTTTCTATACTATCCCCAACTAACACTTTAATATAATAAAACTTCTTATTAGAAAAATGTTACATACATAAAAACAGAATAATAAAAAGAACCCCTGCATACCCATCTTCCAACTTCAACAATTATGACTAGCTCTGGAATTTAATCTACTGAGTTAGTTTTGTTTTAACATGTCTTGATTCTCATTATCCCTTCTAAACCTGAACTTTTCAGGTTCTCCCTCCTCTTGTGGCATCGTTTATTTTAACTTCTTGTGGAAAGGTGTAGATTTATTTATGTAATCATAAGCAGCACCTCCACATGTAGTATATGCAGGATGACATGAGCTGCTGACCCAGTTGCTAGTCACCTGGTGTTTGAGTGCTGTTCTCGTGGTGTTGCCGGATATATCACTTTGCAAATGGAGACAATTTTCCATGAGTCTCTCATATTTCTGTTCTTTTTGTGAGCAAAGTACTGACTGCTCTTTGTTTCTTTAAATAAATGTTTGTGCAGCAATCAGCCTTAAAATTTAGTAGTGTCTCTCTCTTGATCAAAGAGCAGGCATAATTACTGACCAAAATACAGTCATGCATGGTTTAAGGTCTACAATGCTGTAGCTTCCCTGTAGGGTTTCCAAGGAGGAGCTGGTGGACTTGAACAGCTCGTCTTCTGGTTAGCGCCTGAGTTCTGAAGCATTTTATCACCAGGACTCCAAAGTCCACAATATGTTTTGTGAAATAGGATGTTATGTGCAAACAGCATATTGTACACAGGCAGTTCCCAGATTATGAATGAGTTCTGTTCATAAATCTGTCTTTAAGTCAAATTTTTATGTAAATTGGAGTAGTTAGGTACAGTTCATATCTAATGTCAATTAGTCAAATGCTTGTCTTAGTATATAGTATATAGTATACCTTTCTATCTTAACAACCATTAAAAAGAAATTACACATACACTAAAACATCTTTAACATAATAATATAAGAATAATAATAATGTTTTGCTGTGTCCCAGAAAGTAGCAACAATTATTACAAACCATTCTATGTACCTCAAATTTTTAAAATTATAGGCTTTACAGGGGTTGGGACCACTGGTGTATATACAATTGGACGTTGCCCAAGTGGACGTTATGAAGTACACAGTTGTAAGAGATTCTAGTTTCCTACGCTCCGAGTTCCACTCCTGTAACACCACCTACTTTGTGTGCAGGAGTCATCTGGTCCTCTTCTCATCACCCTGCAGGATTTAGAGCCTGAAGAACAGATACAAAAATGCTGCACTCTGTCACTGTTGCTGTGAGTAACAGACTTTATTCTTCATCACTGACCTAGGAACCTTGGGGCATCTGCCAATGTCCATGACACTCTTGGTTTATACATAGGTTAAAATTTCAGAACCTTTACAGTTCTTGAAAACTATGGCAATGAAGTTGATATGCTGACAAAGATACGGCTTTCTAGAAGAAGAAGCATGAGTGCATCACAGGCCAATTAACAGGATCTGAGGGAAATTCATAGGATTCAGAAGTGAACTGACAGAACGGTATGGCCACCAAGGCCACCAAGTGTACTCTACTTCGTTACCTGTTAATGAAAGGAACTGGTAAGGTGGCTGCAGACCAAGTGTCAGGAAGTAGGTACAAGGCCAGCCTGCAGGGCACCCTGCATGTTGCCAACTCTCCTCTGGGTGAGGGGATTTTCCCACCAATCTAGTGGTCAACCTCCAGTCTGTCCCACTGCAACATAGCAGCTGGTACTAAGATTCTCCCCTTTCAGATAAGTTACAGAGACACATGTATACTCTAAGCATAAAAGGAAAGACATTTGCTACATTTATGGGCAAAAATAAATGAATTGTTAGAATTTTGGCTAGTTCATTTGAGAGATGAGGGGTGAGGTGTTTAACACCAGAAGAGTGGTAACTGCTGGTCTCTCTTGTGGCTCAAGCCCTCCTGTGATCCATAAAGCTAACTGTAAATTCATTCTGGGATGACAAGAAAAGATCTCAGGGCTTTTTTGTAGTGGACCTTGGCTGCTTCACCGGAGCTTTGGCCTTCTTGGGGAGGTTTCCCTGAGACAGAAAAACTTCTGTGGGAAACTACAGATAAGGCTTTGACTGGAATTTCAGACTCTTACTGCCCCAGATTGGGTTTACAGTGTTGGTAAACAAGAATGAGAGAATGATCTTTCTGTCTTCTCTCCCCTAATCTCAGCTACATTAAACAGAAATGATTACAGATGATGCCAAGGTCTGCCTGTCACCAAAAGTGATTGAAACTCATATGCAGCCATCTGAGTATGCTGAGAATATTTGGGTAGGGGAAAGAAGAACTGAAATTTTACTGATTCTGTTAAATATGGAAGCCAAAGTCACTGTCTTACCTGACCTGTGGAAAGAAGAGTTATGTGTATTCACTTTATAGGATTTGGGCAGAGTTCACAGTGGGGAAAGGAAATGAGCCTAAAATGCTAAGCCTTGCCAATTTGGTCTATATTGTTGCTATTTTTACATCTCATATATAGTGGGAATTGATGCTTATACTTCCTCATCCCATAAATGTCAGAGAAGATTCTCACAATTGGGACAAGCTGTCTGCAGGGAGAAGTCCTGGCAGTGCAGGAATTAAGAGTATGGCTGCTAGCCAAAAGATTGGCAGTTCAAATCCATTAGCCGTTCCTTGAAAACCCTATCTGCTCTGTTGTATAGGGTCTCTGTGAGTTGCAATCAACTTGAGAGAAGCAGATTTATTTATTTATTTGGGGGTTTGGACAATCACCAGAAACATACACTGGAGGCCTTCTCCTGTAAATGAGACTCACCTTGATCCTGAGGTGCCAGTGATAATGCAACCAGTCTGTGAAATGGGTTTATGTTATAGTCACAATGTCTGGAACAATTCATTACGTGGCAGCAACAACTGATTTTTGCTGCCAGTATATGCATCAGGATTTAGTGTGAGTGCCTGTACCCTCTGATATCCAAAGGTCTCATTGTGCAGACGATGTTCTGTTGATTGGCAAGCCTGAAGCCTCAGACAATGGCCCCTGACTGTGGTGTTATACCTCCATCAGCAACGGTTGCTGATAAACCTCAACAAAATTCACAGGCTTGTTGGGTAAGTTTCTGGTGACTGTGTGGATGGATTCACAATGTTCCATCTCTCTGGAAGTCAGGGAAAGCTGTCCTTTAGTCACCACCCCAACACCAAGATCCCAATGAAAAGGAGGCCCATTTTGGATCCTGAGTATTAGAAACAGTGTGTGCCTCACTTGGGGGGATTCTGTTGGTTCTTTCTCTCAGCTCCTCTGAGTGGCCCAGACAATAGGCTAAATTGGAAGCTGTGGATCAAGTTAGAGCATGTTTTCTGCTCTGTAGCTCATGTGAGCTACAGGTCTCTATGACTGATGATCTGGCTGATTGGAGTCGCCAGCAGATTGAAGTCTCTACCCAGAAATGTCCTTTGTGATTCTGGACTCATTACCTCCCTGGCAGTTACTGGGAACACCCTTTTTGAAATGCTTGCTATTGTACTCTTGCCAGAACTGGATATTTGACCCATGGAAGCCTTGTGACTCTGACATGATGCTCCTTATTTTGTATGATTCAGCTCAGATTCAGTGGCAACAGATTCAATGGCTACTCAAAGCCCCAAAAGCTTCACTTGGCAAATGGAGATGCTATATTCAAGGACACAGTCAGCTTGGCCCTTGCAATATCTAGGCTTTACATGTAAAATTTATGTCTATACTTTTGAGGAAAATTCAGTTCTTCACTATGCCAGCCAAAGGAAAGCCACTGACTTAACAGAGCTGTTAATTCACAAAAGTTTTCCTAGATACTGGGTCCTGGTTCCCTGATAGTTTAGTTAAGCTGACCTGATAGCATTCACTGAGCTGCAGCGACATTTTGACATTGGTGTCTATAAACCCTCCTCACCTGCTGATTCACACATCTTAGTAAGACAACTGGATCATTGACTAGCTCCTCTCCCAGAAAGTAGTTATCTCTTTGGGGTTGCTTCCAGGGCAATGATTAGGATGACACAAGCGGGGAGCTGTACGGCCAAGTCTCAAAGTTCAGGACTCTGCCCTGACCACCTTCTGGTCATGATTATTTTTTTCTTTTTTCTTTCTCTTCTTCTTGCCAGTGGCAACACCAAGCCAGCCTGGTTGGTTCATCTGTGTCACAGATTGAATTGTGTACCCCAAAACTTACAGGTTGTAAATCTTCATCCTTATATTGTAGATGCAATCCCACTTGAGGATAGGAATTTCCTTGCTAAGGAGACTGTATCAGTGTAGGACATGTCTGAAGCCAGTCACTTTTGAGATATAAAAAAGCAGATCAAGCAGAGAAGAAAGCACAGGCATACTGGGAAAGCAGTTGCTGCAGGAAGATTGTCAGGGAACCAAGTACCAGCAGCTCAAAGAAACAAGAATATTCCCCAGAGCTGACAGAGAGAGTCTGCCCCTAGAGCAGTACCTTGACTTTGAACTTCTAGCCCTCTAAACTGTGAGGAAAAAAAAAAACAACATTCTGTTCACTGAAGCTTCTTATTTGTGGTATTTTTGTTACAACAGTGCTATGGAATTAAGACAACCTGTAATAAGCTGTCCTTTGTATCATATCTAGGAGTAAGATTTCTTTTACTAGAATTCATGCAACTGTGACAGGCTAGTTTGTTAGCTTGCAAGAAGGTAAAATAATACTAGATTTTTCTTAGTTCTGGACAGTATCTCCACACAGAACGACCACCTGGATTATAAAACAATGATCACAGACTTGATTTCGGTAGATTTGATGCTTGTTTTTCACCTTTTTACCTAGTGTTGTCCAAATTGATAGTGACAGCTTGCTTCCATGCTCTTACAGACACAGCAAGATGATGCTGTTAGCATTTTGACAATGTAATGGAAATGAGTAGGATTCAGGCACCGTTTGTTCCCGTTGCATTACCACACAAAGAAGGACACTTGGCATTTTCTTTTGCAGTTGCCATCACAGTTATACGGCCCGGGGTGTGATTACCTATAGGAGATCATGCATCTTAATGACCTCTCCTTGGTTCTGACACAATGCATACAACAAAGAAGTTAATTATGGTAAAGATCATGTGCTGCTCAAATCAGGATTGCCTAATTGAGTCTGATTTCCTTGCTGATAGCTATGAATATGTTTAAAGAATTTGTTGTTGTGAAAGCTCCTCTTATACTTACTATTGTGATTTAGCTCCTTGCAGTGAGACTATGGTTCAAGGCGTTCCTGGGTAATGCTAGCTTGCACTGCAAGTTTGTGTGTGTGTGTGCGTACATGTGTACACACCACCCTTCGGAACCTTCCTATGCACTTAAAACCAGGCAGAGTGAAAGAGCTGTTTTGTCATTTACTAATAATGGTTTCTGTGGTTACCATAAAGCATGGCCTCCAAAGGTCTTTGTTTCTATTAGTCCATGTATGGCAGGCCTGATAAGTGGTTCCTCACACATCTTCACACACAACTGATACCTACTACTCAGAATGTTAAATGGAAATGCAATTAAGGAAATGATCAATTCTGCCTCTTATTAAGGAGAAAATTAGGACTGGAATGAGATTTTGGGGTCCACTGCTGTGTTTGGGAATGTTGCATATAACCGTGCATTCTGCACACTCTGAGGCTCAAACCTTTCACAGTATGCCTGTAGGACTGAGTAGAATTGCCCCATAGAGTATCCAAGGAGCTCCTGATGGATTTAAACTGCCAACCTTTTGGTTAGCAGCTGTAGCACTTAACCGCTATACCACCAGGCTTTCCAAAACAATGAATATCACTCATGAATACTGTGTTCCTTTTTTAAAAAACCAGTTATACAAGACCAAATGGTCAAAAATCATTTTAAAACAAAGATGAAAAATGTAAGAGGTCAGAGAAACTAGACCAGTGGACACAGAATAACTGGAACAGAAATAATGAGAATACTCATGCATTGTGAAGAACGTGGTAAAAACCACTGAAAAATCCATGCAGAAACGGATGAATGGGAACTCAAACTGCTGTGCAGACTTCACCTAAATCTCAAGAAAATATTACTTAAATATAAATAGATAATAAAAAACTGTTGCTGTTAAGTTGATTCCAACACACAGTGATCCTATAGGACAGAGCAGAACTGCTGCATGTAGTTTCCAAGGAGGGCCTGGTAGATTCCAACTGCCTACCTTTTGATTAGCAGCAAAACTCTTAACTACTTGGCTCACAGGATTTCCACATAGGTAATTCTGCAGTAAAAATCCTTGCTGCATAAATCTCTCCCTGACTTTTAGTTTGTATATTTGGGATAGATTTCCAGAAGAGATCAGTAGGTATTTTATAGAATTAGAGTAAATTATTAAGTAGAGCATCTAGGGAGAAAAATAATCAAGAAAATAGAATATCCTCCCGGGGATCATGAGATACATTAATTCGTCTTCTCTCATATTTCAGTTAGTGGCCAATCTGTCTCTCTGCTTGAATTTGGAGACTGTTATTATGGACAATGTTAGAGGGAAATGCTACTCTAATGGAGACACCGGAGTTGGTTGTGTTCAAGGATTAGAGAATCTTAGAATTGGCAGGGACTTTTAAAGTTATATTCTCTAATCATCTACTTCCCACAGAGTCCTTGAATTGAGTGTCTTTTATGAAATATCTCTGGCCTTGAGTCACTCATTACCATACAACGCAATCCGCTAATTTATTGGATACCTTCCATTGACTGAATGCTCTTCTATTACTTAAGTCCAAATTTGAGTCCCTAGAACTTTCACTTATTCTTTAATTTTTTTAAATAAAAGGATGCCTAGGTACTTAACCTCTTTTGAGAACCATCTTTTTTGTTGTTTAAATAGGAATGATGGTGGGAGAGTTTGGAGCAACTAAGAAGTTATAGGGAATGCAGTCCACAGGACTGCCGTCACTTCTAACACAAATTGAAGGTCAGGGGTCCCCAAGAACAGCTTTGTTGTTGTTGTTAGGTGCCATCAAGTTGGTTCTAACTCATAGGGATCCTATGAACAACAGAACAAAACACCACCCTGTCTTGCACCGTGTCCACAATCAATTTTATGCTCAAGCCCATCATTGCAGCCACTGTATCAGTCTATCTCGTTGAGGGTCTTTCTCTTTAATGCTAACCCTCCACTCTACTGAACATGATGTACTTCTCCAGGGACTGATCCCTCCTGACAACATGTACAAAGTATGTGAGACTCACTGTCTCGCCATCTTTGCTTCTAAAGAGCACTCTGATTATACTTCTTTCTGCACAGATCTGTTTGGTCTTTTGGCAGTCCATGGTACATTCAGTATCCCTCTCCAGCACCACAATTGAAAGGCACGTTTCAAATCATCTTCACTTCCAGCAAGCAAGGTTGTGTTATCTATGTAACGCAGGTTGTTAATGAGTCTTCCTCCAAGCCTGATGCCTCATTTTTCTTCATATAGTCCACCTTCTCAGATTATTTGCTTGACATACAGATTGAAAAGGTGTGGTGAAAGGATGCAACCCTGACACACATCTTTTCTGACTTTAAACCATGCAGTGTCCCTTGAGTTTCGATAATTCCCTAGAAGGGGTCATGAACACATTGAAAGCTGTTATACGCACAGCTACAGTTTATTACAAGGAAAGGGTGGAGACTGAAGACAATGGAAGAAGGACACAGACAAAGCCCAAAGTACCAAATACAGAGAGCTCTCATTGTCCTTTTCTCCATGGTATCACGACAACATTATTTCTCTGGTGATAATATGCACAGAGTATTACCGATTAGAGAAAGTCACATGAACCTCAATAGCTAGAGTTCTTATTGGAGTTCCAAAACATAGATGTGGTTGATTGATTGTCCATGTGTTTCAGTTCAGTCTCCAGGTTGACTGAGACAGAAACCTCAAAACCCATTCCCTAAATCACTTGTTGTCATCTGACTTAGCCAAAAGTCCCACCCTACATTATGCTGTCACTATCTGAGGAGGCCAGACCATCCTAAGGTCCAGTGTAGCCAGCCCTCAAAATCACATTGGTAGCCTTCCAAATCTGATTTAAGACTCCCAGGCAAACACAGATAGATACTCTTACTAAACATGACGTTCTACGGGTTTAGAAATTACATTCCAGAAGCTTAGAAATCACCTCCTGGTAGCTAAGAGTGAAGGCCAGACCTCTTCTGGGGCAAGATTAACTTCTTTACTACAAAGATGGTGTCACTTTATTAAGAGGGACAAAAGGGATAATTGATCTAAAGTGTACACATAGTAGGTTCTCTATAAATGTTAGTCTTCCTTTCCTTCTACTCTTCACATCTCCTTGTATGTGGCATTCAAGTGATGCAGGAAAGCCAAATTACCTGTTTATTGGAACTCATTATTTGATCATTCTTTCAGAGACTTAATGCAGATTTCAGAATATTTTTAGAATATGAAAGCCAAATAGTTGAATGAGTAGAAGAAAAGGAGAAACTAAATAATAACAATAATAATTTTTGCTGATTACTTTAAATACATTATCTTTTTTTAATCCTTCCAAAAATGCTATGAGGGGAACAATGTTTTCCCCCATAATGAAGAGGGGAAAAATTTTTTGGACATAAATATAATACTTAGTATTATTTAATTCACTTATTTCATAGTTATAGCACTCAAGACAAGCTTCTCTTTTTCCTTAGTAAGGATCCCAAATTTAAATGCATTGCAACTGGATGCGAATAGTAGGCTATAGTCACCCCATAGACACAGGGCAAGAAGCCCTCATTTAAGTGTGACTGAATGAATTAGAGCTTGGCATGTTTTTCGTATTTGTGTAATCAAACCATGTTCACCTTTTTTATTAAAAGCAATTAATTCAAAATATAAAGTTTCTTTAAAATAACTGTTAGGTTAAGCAAATCTGTGTTTTCTCTTGTTTTTTCTTTATCAGTATATCACAAACCTAATGCTATACAGAGTCCATGATTGGAGTCTTCCTTTACTGTCCACCTGAATCTTAGCTGGCGGTCAGAGCCCTCTCCAGGTCTGGGTACAGCCTTAGGTTAGCTGCTTTACTACACATTACTACAGTTTGATACTGACTGTATCAATATCAAAATAGCTTTCTTCTCAGTTGGCCAAGTCTTCCTCCTTTCTCAGGCAAGGGACACTGAAGAGAAGATACTAGCTTGTCTTTTTAAAACTGCTGGCCATCCTCAAATCACTGCTATGCCCTAGCTTTTCTGCCTTGAGTTCTCTTTTGGCTTCTCCACAGGTCCCCAAAAGGTTCACTGCTTGGCTGCTAACCAAAATATAGAAGGTTGAAGCCCACTAGCCACTCTGCACAAAGACCTGGCAATCTGCTCCGGTGAAACCTACAACCTGAGAAACCCTATGGAACAGTTTTATTCTGTCATTTAGGGTTGCTGTTCTAGTCAGCTCGAGCTGCTGTAACAGAAATAACACAGAGTGGATGGCTTTAACAAAGAAATGTTTATTCTTACACAGTCCCGTAGGCAGGCTACAAGTCCATATTCAGGGTGTCCACTCCAGGGGAAGACTTTCCCTTTGTCAACTCTGTAGGAAAGTCCAGTATTGCATCAGTCTTTGTTCAGGGAGCATCTTGGCACAGGAACCTCAAGTCTGAAGGACGTGCTCTTCTCCCGGTGCTGCTTTCTTGGTGGTATGAGATTCCCAATTCTCTGCCTGCTTCTCTCTCCTTTTATCTCTTGCAGGATGAAAGGATTAAGGGTGGGACAAGCCATACTCCAGGGAAATTCCCTTTAGAGTAGAACAGGGAGGTGATCTTATAAAGGTATTTACAGTCCCACCCTAATCCTTCAACATACAGCGAAGGAAAACCACAAAACGGAGGACAGTCACAAGATACTGGGAATCATGGCCGAGCCACGTGGCTACACATATTTTTGGGTGGTCACAATTCAATCCATGACAGTTGCTGTGAGCTGGAAGACAAAATCCTCACAACAGGACCAACAAACATCATATTAAATGGAGAAAATACTGAAGCTGTCAAGGATTTCATTTTACTTGGTTCCACAATCAATACCCACGGAAGCAGTAGTCAAAAAATCAAATGACACATTGCATTGGGCAAATCTGGTGCAAAAGACCTCTTTAAAATGTTTTAAAAAAAAAACCCAGGAAAGACATCATCTTGAGGACTACACTATGCCTGACCCAAGTCATGGTGTTTTCAATTGCCTCCTATGCAGGCAAAAGCTGGACAATGAATAAGGAAGACCAAAGAAGAATTGGTGCTTTTGAATTTTGGTATTGGACAAGAACGTTGAATATACTACAGACTGCCAGAAGAACAAACAGACCTGTCTTACAGGTACAACCAGAATTCTCCTTAGAAGTGAGGGTTAAGACTGTCTTATATACTTCAGACATGTTATTAGAGGGACCAATCAATCCCTGGAGAAGGACATCATGCTTGGTAGAAGGTCAGCAGTAAAAGAGGACCACCTTCAATGAGATGGACTGACACAGTGCCTACAACAATGGGCACAAACTCAGCAGCAACTGTGAGGATGGCACAGAACCAGGCAGTGTTAGTAGTGTTTCATTCCATCATACACAGGGTTGCTATGAGTGGGTACTAACTCTGTGGCTCCTAACAACAAGATAAATTGGAATTGACTCCTTGACATATAACAATAACAATATGGGATAACCGATTCTAATGCAAAGAATCTAGAGGACCACGTGGCTCTAAAAAGAATGAAGTTTATCTCACTCTTGTCAGATAAACTGAAGGTGAGCAGTGGAGGTAAGCAGGATGGCTCTGTTCCATGAGGTCATTTAGGGAACGGAGTCACTCCTTCTTGCTCCTTCATGCCCTAGAGTGCTATCCTCACGTTCTTGGTCAGGGCTGGATCAGTGCTATGACTGAGATCCAGTATGAAGCAAGAGTGAAGTGATTCTTAGGCAAATGCCTGTGCCCTGAAGGAGATAGCCAAGAAATTGCCCATGTTAGCAAAATATATATATTGCCTGATTTCTGACTCTTAGTGACCCTTTGGGACAGTAGAAGAACCCCGTAGGGTTTCCAAGGCTATAATCTTCAGAGAACCAGACTGGCACCCCTTTCTCCCATGGAATGACTGGTGGATTCAAACTGCCAACCTTTACGTTAGCAAGAACGCTTTATGTCAGCAACAGCCCAATGCTTTTGACCATGGCACCCTGGGGGGGTTGTTTTCCTTTGAGAACTCAGTCACAAGTTGACATCTAGTTGCAGGGAAGACTAGGAAATGTAATTTGCAACTGAATAACCATGTGCCTCGCTAGAATCCAGGGAGTTCTAGTACAAAAAGAAGGGTGAAAGGATACTGGGAGGCTGCCATCTCTACCACACTCGATAAGACCAAAGTTGAAAGGGTAGCCTCGCTGTGTAGGGGAAGCTCTGTAGGAACTTCCTGACACTGAACACAGAACCTGCACTATTGTTTTTTCCTTTTTTGTCACCAATCAGGAAGTATTTTGCTGATAAAAGTTTTTGATATCTCTCTGTTCTCTACTTTCTTACATGGCTCTTTTGGTATCTCTCTGTTGTCTTCTTTCTTACACCTCTCCTTTCATTTGCATCCTCAGCAGCATCCTAACTGGTGTCTCTGTCCTCACAAATCTACCGTAAACGTAAAACCACCTGGATCTTGATCAGGTGGTCTAAACGAGACAGCATCTCTTCCTTGACGACAGTGCACACATTAACTTGTCACCGCAACAAAAACTCAAATGTAAACACTTCACTGCAGCCAGAAGGCCTTTCTGTTTTCTCCTTACTTCTCTTCCTGCCCTTGGCTTTTTTCTGTTCCTTGAATATACCAGGCTTGTTTGTTCTCACACTGGGTCTATTCCACTTGCTATTCCTTCTGTTGGAGGCCTTATCATCACAAAATTGCCTCTTTCTAATATTTAGGCTTCAATCCAAACATTGCTACCTCAGGAAAGCCTTCTGTGACCCTGTACCTGCTGTTTCTATTTGGGTCATAGCACTATAATGACCAACAGTATTTATTAATGGATTTACCTGTTTATGATATTTAAGCTCCTTGAGACAGGGACACTGTCTTGTTCACCATGTATCCACAGCTCCTTGCAGACACTCCATAAATATCTGTTACCTGCTAGGCTTGATCTTTGTAAATTTGTAAAATTATTTATGTAACAGCTGTTAGCACAGGGCCTTGTGTATTGTATAGTAAACCAAAAAAATCTAACCTGTTACCATCCAGTGAGTTCCCATTCATAGTGACGCTGTAGGACACAGTAAAATTTCTTCATAGGTTTCTAAACAGTTGCTAACAGATTGGAACTGCTGATCTTTTTTGGGGGGCGGTTACCATCTGTACCTCTTAATGTATGCTAAGTAAATATTCAAAAAAAATTCATTGAATTACTAGAACTTGCTTCAAATTCCAGAGAGTCAGAGGGACAAGGAATACCACTTTTGTAGGAGTTACGTCAACATTTTGTGGTTAACTAAAACTTTTACTGAATGTTAAAGAAATAAACAAACTTTATAAAAAGTACAGATAAGTATAAAGAAAACTACTACTACTGAAAGAAACCATTGTTAACATCTTGGTATAGCACTCATGTAGATTTTTCCTGTGTACACACAGGCGTGCACGCACACACACACATACATTTTAAAAATTGACATCATATCATATGTGTAGCTTAAATAGAAAACATGTCAAGGACACTTACCATGAACTAATGGTTATTTTGAAGCATGAGAATCAGATTGTAGTGCTTTGCTTACATATTTCAGGGGATCGTTATGAAAAATGCAAAGTAAGGCTTGTGTAGATACATCTACTTGCAGCTAAACCCAGGCCCCATGGCAGGGCCTGCTGCAACAGAAAAGGGAAATGGATTTCTGTAGGAATGTCTGACAAGCCTGAGATACTATTTATTTTTATTTAAATCTAAACCTGCTTTCCTTCTACTAGAAAACGTGGATTATTTATCTTTTAACATGTTCTAGCAAAAGCTGCTTAGTAGAGTAAAAAGTTGGTGAAAAAGAGGAAGACCCTCAACAAGACAGATTTACACAGTGACTTAAGCATTACACAACTGACTTAAGCATAAAAATGGTTGTGGGCATGGCACGGGACAGGACAGTGTTTTCTGTTGTGCACAGGGTCACTATGAATTGGAACTGACTTGACAGCACCTGACAATCTAACAACAGCAGAAGGTGGTAAATGTTGCTGGAAGAAAACTATCAGGACATGTGTTTTAGTCAGCTAGGGCTGCTCTAACAGAAATACCACAGAGTGGATGGCTTTAACAAAGGAAGATTTATTCTTACACAGTCTGGTAGGTTGCAAGTCCATATTCAGGGTAATTACACAGTCTGGTAGGTTGCATGTCCATATTCTGGGTGACCGCTCCAGGGGAAGGCTTTCCCCTTGTCGGCTCTGGAGGAAAGTCTGGTATTGCATCAGTCTTTGTCCAGGGAGCGGCCTTGCGCAGGAACCTCAGGTCTGAAGGACGCGCTCTTCTCCCGGTGCTGCTCTCTTGATGGTAACGAGGCTCCCAATTCTCCTTGTTTCTTTTTCCCTTTTTATCTCTTGCAAGCTGAAAGCATTAAGGGTGGGGCAAGCCATACTCCAGGGAAACTCGCCCCACTGCAGAGCAGGGAAGTAATTCTATGCAGGAATTTACAGCCCCTTTAACATACAGTTTAGCGAAACTACACAATGGAGGACAGTCTCAAGATACTGGGAATCATGTCCCAGCCACACGGCTGCACATATTTTTGGGGGGACACAATTCAACCCATGACAACATGTATTTTCTCTTCTGCCATAAACTTGTATATAATGCAGTCTCCTGTGATTGGATTGTATAGTTATGGAGATATTATAAAAATGTCAGGGGTGCTGTCTTTCTGGAACATGAAGGAAAACAATTAGATTTGGTAATCTGGTATATGAACATACGAATATACAAATGACATTTAGGAATCCAAACATACCCATCCACTCATGCATCTAGGTTGCTGAAATCCAGTCACTAAGTGTTAAAATGTTGTGGGTGTTTACAATCTTTTTTTAAAGGCATTATTTACGTTAAAAAGGAAATTTTTTTTCTAATTTCCAAAACAGTTTGTATGAAGAGTTTGGAATATGGGCTAAGAGGTACAAAAGACAAAAAGAACCAATAGGAGGAAAGATTAGAAGAGCATGTACAGGAATGTCAGTCTTTCATGTTTTTGACATTTTACATACATGAAGGAAAGCGTATTTTGTGTTTCCAGTTCTTATTTGGTAGCATAGTGGCTCAGTGCTATGGCTGCTAACTGAAAGACTGGGAGTTTGAATCCACCAAGCACTCCTTGGAAACTCTATGGAGCACTTCTGATCTGTCCTGGAGGGTTGCTATGAGTTGGGGTTTGGGTTTTGTTTTTTATGTGGGCTTGGCAGTGTCACTCTCCTTTCCCCCAGGCCTTCATTTTTTTCACATCCCAAATAAAGGACTGGAAGTAAGAAGACAGAAACTCAGGAACAGTCTGTCATGCATCTCACTTAAGCTATAGAGAATTCCTAGTGTTAAAAACTGTGTTGATACATTTTGTACAGGTTAATTATATGGTCATTGATTTTTTTCCCCTGCTGTTTCTTTGGTTTGTTTCAGATATGTTCATTGGTTGGTGGTTTTGCTAAATGATAGTTTATCTGCTTAAAATTTCTTTGGTATCTACCAACATAACTGATACTTCTAGTATTGATTATGGCTTCTGATGCTGGTTAAAGTCATAGCTGAGCCAAAACTCTTCTCAAGCTGGTTTACTTTGGGTGGAAACTGCTCATAAAAGAAGGAAGCCTCCTGCTTAAAGAAGATTGTGGTAAAGAACACTGTCATTTCAGAGCCCTAGCAGACAAGACAACGGACTGGGCAACAAATGGGATGCTGCACGGCTTTCCATACTGAGTCTGTCCTTGCCATTACTGATGGTTGGTACATGAACATAAAATTACATTGAAGTTCCCTAAAGCTTGTAATGCTAATGACTACATTACTATCTACAAAACAGTTCTCTTGAAAGGGAGGGAAACATTAGCAGAAAATTACCTACTGTCTCAAATAAGGGCTTGGAGAGTGTTATGGAATGAATGATGTCCCCCCAAAATATGTGTCGTCTCAGACAAGCCATTATTCCCACTATTCTTTAATTGTCCTCCAGTTTGTGATCTGATGTATCTGTTCTCTGTTTTGTGGTATTGTGTAATTATCCTGCACTTTATGTGCTGTAAATTCTAAACCTCTGTATGTTAGTAGGGCAGGACTAAGGTGGGGCATACCCTAAGTCACGGCCTCACTAAAGGGTATAACTCAGGCACTTGCCTCACACCCTCACTAAAGTCCCACTCTTGTTTGAGCCACACTTTTTGTTGTATCTTAGAAATCAAAGGAGAGAGAAGCCAGCAGAGGGGAGAGGGATTTCACCACCACCAAGTAGAAGAGCTGGGAACAGAGTGCGTCCTTTGGACGCAGTATCTCTGTGTGGAGAACCTACTAGACCCAGGGGAAGACTGAGGCCAAGACACACAGAGATCTCCAAGGAAGGCCAGGCCTACAAATGTTGAAAGGAGTCCAGGACTTTCCATCAAAGACAGAAAGCCATACTGCAGAGCTGGGGGGCTGAATTCAGACTTCTAGCCTCCTAAACAGTGAGAGACTAAATTTCTGTTTGGTGAAGCCATCCACTTGCGGTATCTCTGTTGTAGCAGCCGTGGCCAACTAAGACAGAGTGAGCAGAGAGTGAGAACGAAGAAAAAAAAAATCATCTAAAAGGGACAAAACAGACTGTCCAGATAGCAGTCACTTTTAATACACACAGTTAAACCTTTCAGAACAAAAGGAAAAACTCATGGAAGTGCCCAGTACAGTTCTTGGGAATACCACATAAGACAGTTACACTTCTGAAATGGGAGAATAAAATAAACAACTCCTCTCATGACTTACCACAATGTCTCTTTTAGAATTTTTGCTTAGAGGGTTGGGATGGGCAAAGAATCAAAAGCCCTTTCTGAAACTCAGACATCCAGTTTAAAAGCAGAATTTCTTTACTCGAATTGCTAATCTGTAAGGCCAATGTTTATCTGGGTTTAAAGGGCTTTTAGAATTCCATGATGAAACTCATCTACTAGTTGGTATGCTGGCACCACCACCCCAGCCACCCCCCCAGCCCCCATTTATGTATACCTTAAAGCATGTGGGCGAGATGAGTCTTTGCTGTAGAGAGCTGTCCTGTGCACAGCAGATGTCCAGCAGCAACCCTGGCTGTACCTGTAAGATGCCAGCAGAGCCCATCCCCCAATTTTAACAACCAAAGTTGTCTCCAGACGTTGCCAAATGGTTTCTATGGGGGCAGAAGACTAAGGCCATTATTGAGGGGCAAGAGGAGACCCAGAGAGAGTGAGGGAAAAAGGTTTTCTTCAGGACTCAGAGATTTGTTCTCCAAATTTTTATTTATGAAGTAATTCAAAGGTACATACAAGTGTTTTTAGGAAATTGATTTTGTTCCAGGGCAAGCCAATATTACAAATTGTATTTTAAACTATAACTTATAGCTGCTTTTCTCCAGAATGTCTGAATGGATTCAAGCATTTGTCTTGAAGAATGCTGTTGATTCATGTATTGTTTTCGTAACTCTGGGTACCTCCCATCTTCCTCTAGTATTAAGTGGCATTTTGCTCCCTTTCGCAAAACTTTGCAAACTACTTTGGCAACTATCTGTTGCCACACAGACTTAAAATACTTTCACTAGCAACAAACTTGTAGTTTGCATGAAATGCTGACCTTACTAAATGAGCCTTTGAGCAAATCTCATATTTTAAGAGTGACTAGAAATTAACGTATGTTCAACTGAAGTTTAAGAGTCCTTGGGTTGTACAAATGGTTAAATGTGTAACTACTAGCCAAGACTGGCAGTTCAACCAAGATGTGGCTGGGAAGACAGGCCTAGCCACTGCTTCTGAAAGGTCAGAGCCTTGATAAGTTGATGGTGCGGTTCTTTTCTACATATGTGGAGTCACTGTGAATTGAAATCTACTTAAGGACAACAACTAACAAAAACAACCCAAAGTTTAAGGACACACTCTTGCTTGGTGTTTACATCTTAGCTTGCATTTTGCTTCCGAAGAATAGAAAAACACCAACTGTGGTGACTTTGTTACTGTTTCTGTATTACTGGTGGCCGCAATTTTCCATCTATAAATATATGACAGAAATTGCTTTTGTTTCTCTTTTCAAAGGAGAGAATCACCAAAAGTCAGGCGAGATTTTCATAAAGCCAAACATCTAGTAGTATGTGCTTAAAATAGGTCATCAGAATTATTTCCATCGCTTTACTGTGTGGCATCAAGCCAAACAAAAAAAATCCACGAATTTTATTTTCATCTGCATAGATGAAGGATGTCATAGATAAAAGTTTTAAAACATCTGTAATTTCAGGTAAGTTCTGAGGGAAAAAATATGTACTTTTTGGTTTATGTTGCTACCATATTTTTCCATTTATGCTATTGGTTTGTTTAATGTTAGTCATCAGATATATAAATATTGCTAATGCATTTTAGAATTTGTATTTGAACTTGAATTCTTACTTACTTTTTGATTCTGTGTCTTTTATATTAGGTGCTGGGCCCCTGATCTGGTGTTGATTTACTTGGCTGCGTAGGAGTTATGTAAAATTATCCAACTGATAGAAGGCAGGTGTTCACAGCTCTTTATACATCAGGGACCAGGCAAACTTTCCAAGAGTAGGTGTCTGTGACCTATAGCAAGCACGATGGCACGTGGACCTATTTTCAGCCACCCTGAGGCAAGTTGTCTCAACAAACTCATCGGCCTCCTTGCCGCTCCCCTGATTCCAGTCACATTCTCTCTTCTCAGTCACCTGGAACAACTGTGTTGGGTGAGAGTCAGATCTCCCTGCATGCTAAGGAGAGCGTGCAGCTGCACAGTAGCCTTCACTCTCCCTGTGTTCAATGCTGGCTGTGCTGTATGCTTCACCTCCTACACCCCAGCTGGCCTGAGAGGTGCAGAGCAGCTAGAACCCTAGAGAATGACTCTCCAAAGGCTTCTAACTTCAGCAATCCAAGCCACAGAACACAATATACTCATGAGCTTTAACAACTTTGTGTTATTAATTCTCTCTTACACTTCTTCTTGTTCCTTTCATTTCTAATTCTTATTTCCTTACTTCAAGTAGGAGGAAGAAATAGGTTAAAGACCTACCATGAGAGATGGGAAAGAATAAGGTGCTGGTTATCATAGGGCACGAGGGGCAAGTTATAAGCATTATTCTCAGAGCAAGGCCAATGTTACCAGAATATAAACTGTTTAGCAAAAGAATATGGAGCAGCAATCATGGAAGGAACAAGTAATCAGAGCCTTAGAAATGTGTTTCCCAGCTCTGTGGCCAGTGATCCTGCCCTTCTGTCTCTCCAAAGCTCTGCTACCTTCCTGTGAAGGTGCTCAGAACGAGTTTAAACAATGTAGTGATGACTGCACTGTCTTGGTTTTGACTAGAATCTCTCCAGGAGTGTGATGGTTTGTTGTCCAGAAGATCTTGGTACTAAGAAGTATGCACAATCCAATCCAAGTATCTAGAATAAAAACTTCTAGAGAAGTTCTTAAATGTCAAAAGATCTGTATGTCCAGGTACAGAGGCAATCCTAGGAGCTGAGTACTCCAGGCTCCCTCCTTTTATGATTCAGTTCAACCACTATTAAACTATGTGCCAGGAATTCTAAGTAATGGCCAGTAAAGAAAAACACATAACCCTGCCCTTAAATAGCTTGTGGCACAGTAGTAATTGTAAGGCTGAATTCTAGAAGAATTTTTCATTTATTGACATGTAGAGGATTCTATTCACTTATACCAGGATCGTTCAATACTCTTTTAATTATTAAAAAAAAAAAAAAAAAAAACCTAGTTACCGCTGAGTCTATTCCAACTTATAGTAACCCTACAAGACAGAGCAAAACTGCTCCATAGGGTTTCCAAGGAGCACCTGGTGGATTTAGACCTTCCAGTTAGCAGCCAAACTGTTTGCCACTGCATGACCAGGGTTTATAGGTGACAAAACTCACCTCAAGCTGGTTGCAACAGTTTTATGTGTCAGTTTGCTGGGTTATGGGGGCTACTTTGGCTAACCGCTGGTTTAGATAGTCTGTTGATGTGATTAGCACTTACAGTCGGTGGACGCTAAGGGATTCAATAATGTGGGTGGACCCCATTCAATCAGTTGAAGGCCTTAAGAGCAAAAACGGAGGTTTCCAATAGGCAAAAGAGTATGCCCTGATACAGTAACATAGATACCTTGCTGGAGTTTCCAACTTCTTGGCTTATGGATTTTAGACTTGCCAATCCCCACAATTCTGTAAGCTAATTCCTCAGAATCAATCTCCTTCTCTCTCTCTGTGTCTCTACACACACACTCACCAAAAGCCATTTGCCATGTTGTTAATTCCAGCTCACGGCAAATCCATGTGTATCCGACTAGAACTGTGCTATATAAGGTTTTCAATGGCTGATTCTTTTCAAAAGTAGATCACCAGGGCTTTTTTCCAAGGTACCTCTGGGTGGACTCAAACTGCCAGTCTTTCAGTTAGCAACATGAACTGTTTTTACCATCAGGGACTGTGTATGTACGTATCCCTGCTGGTTCTGTTTCTCTGGAGAAACTTCACTAACTCTGGCTTAAACAAAGAAACAAACAAAACTGAGTAATTTGAGAATGAAAAATCTAACATTAAGTAGGATGGAATCCACAAAGTGCCCTAAAATCATCAGGAATCTGTCTCTCTACCTGACTTCTTTCTTGGGGAAGGAAGGCTTTGAGTGACATCCTCCAGTGCATGACTATCTCCGAGACCATTACTGTGGCCAAGGGAATGCAATTCCCTGTCTGGACAGAGATTATTCTGTTACAGAAGGGATGTTGGACAGTGTCAAGAGTTGTTCATGAGAAGGATCACATCTACCAAAGGTAAGGTGTTTAGGCATATAGTTTTGAAGGAAAAGAAAACATTCTACAAAAAGCCAGTCTTTGGGTACTTAAAGGTGGGAAAAAAAGGGGGGAAAGGAAGGAAGGGAGGGAGGCAATGAGAAAGAGAAAGAGGCAGGGAGAAAGAGAAGGAAGGAAGGAAGGGACAAAAAGAGGGAGAGAGAGAGAGAGAAGGAAAGAAAGGGAGAAGGAAGGAAAGAAAGAGAAAGAAGGAAAGGAAAGAGAGTGAGAGAAAGAAAGGAAGAGAAGGAAAAAGAAAAAAAGAAAAGGGAGAAAGCAGAGACCATCTGGGTGAAAGGAAGGGTTCTTGCTGGAGTTTCCGCTGTGCTCTTGTCAGTGAATGTGGCTGGGATATCAGTGAACACCAGAAACCACGGGGAACACATGCTGTTACATCACATAGTTTGATTTTAACTACTTTTGAATCTCATGCAATTTTCCTTTGAGGAACATTTAGTTTCCCTCATGGATTTAACAACAGGAATTTCTATTCCTCTGAGCACAGAAGTTGTTTTTTTTCTTTTAATT
Source organism: Heterohyrax brucei (assembly GCA_028571685.1). NCBI lineage: Eukaryota > Metazoa > Chordata > Mammalia > Hyracoidea > Procaviidae > Heterohyrax > Heterohyrax brucei. Next base: position 98,599,450 of record CM053146.1, read on the forward strand.
ATAAATGCATGACATTTAAAATAATTTAAATACAAATATTTTTACATCAAGTGGTGTGGAATGTGGGGTGTGGGATGTAGAGATGGAAGCAGTGATTATTTTTTTCCTGTGTAAAAACTCAGCTGGAAAAATATTTTCGCTTAGTCATCGTTCTGAAAATCATCCCTCTCAGGGATGCCTGTTATTTGAAATCAAATCAAAATGGCATTAGGAGATTTTTGAATAATTTAGCTGGACATGATTCAGTGATTACATAAGGGTTGCAAAGAGGTTTGTGTTTACATGGCCGTTGTCCATCCACCTCCTTTCCCACCTTCACCACCATCCCCTGGAAGTTCTTTGAGGTCAGACTGCGTTTATTCCTCTTGCTCCCGGGGTGGTGCCTGGTATGCAATGTGTAGTGCATCAGTGTGCATGAACTTGCACTTGCCATTGATGTCTGGAGAGCCTGGATATTTAGGAAAGTAGTGAGTGCAGTGATAGCTCTGTTAAATTCTCAGCAGGCAAAGCTCCATAAGAACAAAGTCAAACACATCATAACAACAGCTTTACAAATTTCTGGATGCAGCACAATCTCACACACTGCTGATGTCTGCCAAACACAGGAAACAACTCTAGGCAAAACATGAAGTATAGTTCTCTGTGTCTACATTCCGTTCTCCCTTTCTTTAACCCCCAACTAAGCAGGTAACTTTTAAAAACAAATGCAGACTGACATTCTCAGAGGGAAAAGGACCCTTGGCTGAGCAGGAGGTGGCCTAAACAGCAACACTGAAGAAAACCACTGCTGTCAAGTCAATTCTGACTCACAGCAACCCTAGAGGACAGAGTAGAACCGCCCCATACAGTTTCCAAGAAGCACCTGGTGCACTGGAACAGCTGATCTTTTGGTTAGTAGCCATGGCACTTAACCACTAAGCCACCAGGGTTACCAAGAAGCAGCAGGAAATTAACACCAGCCAGGGAGAAGGAGAACAGTGGTGGGAGCTGACTACATCACTAAGAATGAGGCTTGGGGGAAGAGGGGGCAGATTCTGTACCCATACTAACCCCAAAGCTCTCCCTGGAACCTTTTCTCCCTTCCTAAAATTGCTACCCAACCCCCTAAAAGAAATGTAAACATAGTTCTTAGTGGGTGAAGGGAGCTCTAAGTGTGGCTTTTTTTTTTTTAACCTATTTCCTTTTAAAGAGCTTCATTTTATCTTATTTTATTTTCCTAAATTGTTTTTTTTGTTTGGGGAGGGTAGGGGGACAGTGCACCCTTTCGTTTGGTTGTTAGATGCCCAGGAGTTGATGCAACATCCCCATGTGCCCGAGTGGAACTGCACCCTAGGATTTCCTCCACTGTAGTCTTTCAGGACACTGACAACCCAGTCTTTCTCCTGTGAAACCGCTGGTTAGGTCGAAACTGTAAGGCATTCAGTGAGCAGTCAAGCGCTAAGCCATCATGCCACCAGGGCCTTTACAGAGTATAAAATATATATAACTCATTATCACGCAAATGTGCTCCCAGACTCTTTTTTCACAGATGATTTTTTTAAGGGTCCATATTCTTATTCAAACATCCATATTGCCATCAGAATAATATTTTCTACAGTACTGATTTAATTATATTATTACCCTTTGACTTGCAACTTTGCAGGACAAGCTCTGAATCTCGTTGTGCGGCATAGAAGACTCCTCCCTCTCTGCGCCTACCCTCACTCCGCTACTCTCGGTCCTGATTCCTCAGCTGGTGACCCTCCTCACTTCTCAACCTCTTGTGTCCTTCGTGTCCAGGCTTCTACAGCTGCCAAGCTGTTCTTCTCCATATAACCCATCTCCTGTTTCGGATCCGACTCGATGGCACTTGGCTGGCCTGTTCACTCACCAAGACCAAGTTCAAGTGTCAGTCCTTCTGACTGGTGAAACTTTGAGTCCTCTGGAAAACTTAGTCTTGCTGTGCTTTCACAGCTCTTGCTACCACCTACCATGATTACAAGAACTCCAACAAAAAAAGGCTGCTGCAGGGTTGGTTCTAACTCCTTGGCAACCCCATGCATTAGTCTCCATGGGGTGTCACCAGGAGTCAGAACCAACCCTATGGCAGCATAATGGTTAAGTGCTATGGCTGCTAACCAAAAGGCCGGTGGTTCAAATCCACCAGGTGCTCCTTAGAAATTCTGTGGGGCAGCTCTCCTGCATCCTATTGGGTCAGTATGAATGGAATCCACCTGATGGCAGTGGCTTTATTTATTTATTTTTTTGGAATCTTTACAGAAGCAGGTCAATAGGCCTTTCTTTCGAGATGCCCGCAGACGGCATGGTTTCAAGCCACCAACCTTTAGGCTGGCAGACAAGTGCAAATTGTTCATGCCACCCAGGGACTTCGTGATTATAAGAACACATACCATTGTATTTGGAGAATGTGTTGATAGTGTACTCTCTGCCCCAGTAGACTTTCTTATGGGCAAGGATCTAACATTATCTGTGCTTGGACCTCTGACAGCTTTTACTCTTCCTGGCGTTTGATTAATCCTCAATAAAAATGCTGGGTTGAATTTCACCAAAGTGTGTCTCAGGAACAAGGGCTCCCTGCCTACCATCCATCCAGCCTTGTGATGTGACTTAAACATGTACTCACAGGAAAGGTGAGGTCTGAGGCAAAATACAGAAGATCTTGCCATTTGGGGTTTCTACCTGTGGCTTCTCTATTACTTCCTTTTTCCTACCAGTCACAACCCCTGTCCTCCTGTTAGAGTCCCAGTGACCACTGATGTTTTTGCTTGGACCCTTCCCTTGAACCAAGAAGGATGTGGAATCATATGACTTATAACCAAATGAAATGCCCAGCCCCCCAGAACACTGGCTGTGATCCTGGACAAGCTCTTAACTTGCCTGAATTTGTTTTCTTGCTTGTGACCTGGGGATGATAATACCTGCCTCCTAGGATTGTCATAGGAGTGCCTGGATAGTGTAAACCATTGAGCATTCAACTATCAGCTGAAAGATTAGCAGTTGGAACCCTCCCAGAGAGACCTCAGAAGACAGGCCTGGTGACCTGCTTCCCAAAAGTCAAGGCTTCGAAAACCTCATCTGTGGAGCAGTTCTGCTCGGGCACACGTGGGGTCACCATGAAACGGAACCAACTCGGTGGCCCTTAACAGTGACAACAAAGGTTGCTCTGGAGATTCATAAGAAACTCTAAGTAAAGCAGGACAGTCCCAGGCACATAGTAATGGATCACTTAATGTTACTTAAAAAAAAAGAAAAAAACCTCTGCCTTATTTATACCAATATGCTAATTCTTCCCACTGCATTTACGTTCTGATTGTTATTTAACGGTGGAATGAACTAGCTGCTATGAAAAACTTGTATTTCTTCAACTAATATTTAGAGATATCTTCCTTGGTGCCTCATTCTGTACCCTGTACTGGGAATGCAGGGAGAAAGACCCCATTCACGCACTTAGGGGTGTGTGTGCTGACCTCTGTGATGAGGTCAACAGTAAAGGCACTCAGGCAGAAGGTATTGCCAGAGTCGAGAGGACAGACATTTGGCACAGTCCTGTGAGGGATGCTGACAGCAAGTTTTCCAAGGCTGGAATCAGTCAGAGAATGGCAGTCTTGTCACAGGAAACACGAACAAAAGGACTGAAGTCAGACAGCATTTGACAGGAAAAGATAAATGGCAAGTCATTTGGTTCAGCTGTAGCTTGGGTTTGTGTGGGAGGGGGGAGTTGGAAAGACGAGGCTAGAAAGATAAGCAGGTGGCCAAGTCCTCAGGGGCAAAAACAAGTGGGTGGGGAAGACGTGGGCTGGGGTTCTTTTAGCCTGTTAATTCTCAACCATGGGGGCACATTGGAATCACTAGGAGCTTTTAAAAATACTGAAGCCAAGGCTTCTAGACAATTATATCTGAATTACTGTGAGCAAAACCAAAGCATCATTTTTTTAAGCTCCCAAAGTGATTCTTATATGCAACCACGATTGAGAACTACTGTAATTTAGCTCTTGAAACCTTACCAATGCAAACTTGGCTATGAAGGAAAACTCAGTTTAATCATGGGCCTCTATGATGAGCAGGAAATTGAAGCCCATCTGGTCCTATTTCTGTATTGTATATACGTGCACGCTCAGTCCCAGTAGGAGGCTGGAGTACCCAGGAAGCCCAGAGATGGATTCTGGTGTATGGAGTGTATTGGGAGTGCTCTGGGCATCACCATCAGGGGAAGGCGAGGGAAGGAAGCATGGGTAGAGAAATCGGGCTGTGGTGAAATAGCCAAGAAAGCCTCAACTGACCCCACAGGGAGCTCAGCAGATGAAACAGACTTTCATAGATTTCTGTTTTTGGGGTGGCAGCGCTGACCAGTCACTGGATATAGGTGGCCCAAGAAAAGGGCATGGTCACTAGCGAGGCAATTCCAGACGACTTAGAGGTAATGGCTGCGGGCCACTCCTAGCACATGGGAGAAGAAGACCTTCATTCCTGAAGGGGATCTGAGTAATACCCCACATCATTTCCTAAGGTCCCAGTGCAGTCCTCTTGTACTGGATTCCTGGTACTGGGGTGCCAACGGTACTTCACTGCAATTTAGAGAGGAATCCAAGATCTAAGATAATCTCCAGCAGAGCCTCAAGAACCCCACTCGTTCCCTTCCCTTCTTCACTCTCCTCTCTGCCATTCCTGGTGTCTCTCCACCGCTTACGGTATGAGGTCTGACAGTTAAGTTTGAGAACTCATCCTAGAAAAAGTGTTACATACCTCACTGCTGATTATCACTATGGTCACCTTCAAAATACTCCCCTTGGGAAGCTATGCACTGACACTAGCACCTAGTCCACCATTCTAAATAATTTTGGAACTCTTTTTCTAGAACGTCCATCAGAGCTGTCATCGTATTACCCTTGCTGTCCTGAATTTCATCAAAAACTCTTATTTTATTTTATTTTTAAAGGAAGATATTTCCTTTATCTTCAGGTAAAGAAGAAAGCTACTGGGGGCCGGACCAAGTGACTAGGTAGGGTGTCCCAGTACAGTTATTTGTGTACTGGCTAAAAACTCCCTCACGGACAACTATACAATTAAGTCTGTGAACTTGCCACCATGCCACTGTGTAGAACGGCCATGCCAGAAAGAATTCCAAAATTGTTTTGAAAGGTGGACTAGGTGCTGGCATCACTGCATAGCTGCCCAAGAGGAATACTTCAACTGTAGCAATATTCAGCAATGAGGTATGTAGTACTTAGAACAATTAAGTTGGTGAACTTACTTGTCAGACCTCATATAGTGTTGCTATTGCCCTATGTGGTTGAATATTCCATGTAATTTCATAGTGGTCCAGAAGCCTTTCATCACTCAGGGTGCAATGAATAGAGCTAGGGGCAGAAAGCAACTAGTTGGCCAAACCCGATGGATGGAATAAGGGAGTAGCAGAGAATGTTAGGGAAAAATACTTAGGCATAGAGTCTCCCAGTACAAGAGCATAGACTCAGGTACTGAGGAGCAGACACTGGATTATGTAGGATTAAGATGAGAAAGTTAAGATGAAAAAGGATTACGGTATGGTATCTGGCATTGGGAAAGTTAAGACAAAGAAGGATTATGGTACAGTATTTGGCATTGGGAAATGATAAACATTGACCTTGGTTTCAGATGTTTGAAGAAATGACAAAATGAAGAGAAAAAACAATAAAGAGTTCATGAATGTACCTAATTAATACACAAACACTATAATTAGGTATACAGTAAAATGTGTTAAAACTTAACTCTCTCTCAATTTGATTAACCAATAAATAAACAAACTCAGTGCTATCAAGTTGATTCCAATTCCTGGTTACCCTACAGAACAGAGTAGAAGTACCCCACAGGGTTTCCAAAGAGCAGCTGGTAGATTTGAACTGCCAGCCTTTGGGTTAGCAGCCATAGTTCTGAACCACTATGCCTTCAAAGAAACAAACAACAACAAACCTACTGTTGGCTGTCAAGTACACTCCAGTTCACAGTGGGACTCCTTTGTTTAATTAGAACAGTAAATTCTTACACACAAATGCTGAACTTCATAAACAGTGGCTCCTGTAACACAGAGATCTGCTCACACCCCAGACTAGGAACGCTCACTACAGTGATACACTTTTGAACAGTGTATAACTCAACTGTACTTTTGGGTCTCATACCATCCCTACCTCCATGGCTCTCACAGATGTAGACCCATGTGCTGAGTTCCTAATCATAAACTCTTGAGACTTGCGTCTCACAAAAATGTCTTCCAAATAGTCATATTGGTATCCTGTAATTGTTTTGTGACTTTTGCTCCTAGAAAGTAGTTTTTACAATACTTAAACTGTTGTGTTTATGAACATTTCAAACCCTAACTCTTGGGTAACCTGTTCCACTTCAGTTTTACTTGTTTACAAACATGGAAGTCTTTCCAAAGCCTTTATATCATCTGAAGTCAGGTTCTGTTTGGAAGCTGAGTAATATTTTGTTCTGTGTGGTGGGACTGGATGTCGTTGAGCTGACTCTTACTCATACTGATAGAGTAGGACTGCCCCATAAGGTCCTAGGCTGAAATTTTTCTAGGAGCAGACCACCAGGTCTTCTTCCCCTGGGAGTAGCTGGTGCATTCCAATTAGAGACCCTTTAGTTAGTAGCTGAGTGTGTTTAACCATTGCCCCACCAGCGTAACTTGTTTTCGAAGTATTCCTGACAAAGTATTATTTAAATGGTTTAGGACAATGCATATGGAGGGACTAAAGGTGGTGTTTATTTTCTTTCAATCCCTTTCTAGTCCAATGATCTTAAGGATACCTTAATTTTCCACTACCCACCCAAAATAAAACAACCCCTAGCGAAGATTAAGAATATTCACTGAATTGAAAAACATTTCACCTGCACAGAAGTTCCATTTGAAACCTATTTGGTTTCTGAATGCCACTTCCACTTCTTGATCTGACCCCTTTTATACTCTCCATATCCCCAAACCAAGAGAATGCCATGGTTTCTGGAGAAATTTACTCTGAATATTCTCTGGAAAATAACTTGACAAGGTTATATTTTAAAAGGACAGGATAGGATTTCTTTTTATGTGTATGACAGCCACATTGGAATTGAATGATTTCTTTGGTAACAGTACAGTATTCTTTATCCTCATCATCATGACTGTTGCTATTAAGCATTTAGCCTAAATTTTTATGATTCACTCTTGGAAATGGTTGTTACAGTTTCATGGGCATTTCCTTAATTGTTTCCATTTTTCAGGCTTTTACTGTGACATTAGCTACTGCCCTTTCTTTAAACTGCCTGAATATCAGAAGGTGAATTGTATTATCAAGTAGAAAATTATTCTCCTGGAGTTTCTGGGAGATCTCCATGAATGACCTCGGAGGACATGCTGTCTCATCATAAAGCTAGCTCAGGAGCCTAAGACCAGCAGATTGTCCCCTATGCTCACAGTTTTCCAGTGTAGTAGCTCCTCCGAACCAAAAGCACACTGAACCCATTGCCATCAAGCTGATTCTCACTCATAGTGACCTCATAAGGCAAAAAGAACTGCCCCACAGAGTTTCCAAGGAGTGTTTGGTAGATTTGAACTGCTATACTTTTGGTTAACAGCCATAGCTTTTAACCACTATGCTACCCGAGTTCCCAGTATCTCAGCAAGGCCTTAGGAAAATCCACCCTGCCCTTTGACTATTTTGCTTCATTGTTTTCTTAGTACAGACCAAGTTATAAATCAAGTCTCATCTCCCTTTGTCTCTCAGTTCTTCACCTTTTGCTTGCTGTTCTTAGCAGTTCCTAGTTCTTACCCTTCTGGCAGGTCCAGGACTCTCCAGGCCAACATGGAGCACCATAAATGTATGTCATATAGGGATCAATGGGTCTTCATGAGAAACATTCGAACTCCTCCCTAAGACCCCAAAATGTAATGTAGTGACTTTCCATGTAACTCAAACTCCTTTTCCTTGGCATGTGAATTACATCTCCATAAATACTGTTAATGTTAACCCTTTGGCAACTTGTAGGACATGAGGTATCCTAACCACCTTTTGAGCTTCTAGAGTGCTTCTGAAAGGTGGTAGCTGGGCTTTAAGACATAACAGCCTCAAGGTGAGACTTTTTCTGAAATGCGTGAAACTCAAAAACCCTGAGTTGGAACCTCGTATTTTTCTGTAGATCATATTGGTAATTTTCCTGAGATTCACATTCCTTTAGTTTTATTAATTTGGCTTGTCAGGACTGCTTTGGCAGTAATGAAGAATGCATTGTAGTGGTAACTTACCTGAGATTGAAAAAAAAAACCCTTGGCTTTATTTACATGGGCTGTAAATACTGCTTTTGCAGTGAGGAAGAATGCACTGTACCATGTTTTGAAAAAGTTTATGGAAAATAACAGACCAAGAAGACAGTGGCTAGAATAAAATGTATGTGCAATCATTGTTAGATGTCCTCATGTTTTATGTCTTGTTTTACAAAGATTTTACCGTTGACTTTTATCAGTAGGAATTACCACTTCAGGGTCTGCTAAAATGAGATAATGGGGATCAAAATATATAATGCATAACGAAAGTTCTGAATTAGTCCTTTAATCAGCATGTTTTCCATTCGTAAAAAAACACAAAATATCAACCAAATACTCAAAGGAAAAAATAAACACAATGCGAGCCCTACAGAAATAAATTTGTGATGGTTAAGGTCATTTGTCCTCTCTGGCTGCTTCAACGCTGTCAGGTATTTAAAGCCCTTAGTTTGTGTTTTTTCCTTTTTTTAATTTAGAGACTTCAATCCAAGTTACTCAGCCAAATGTATTCCCAAACATGTGTTTCCAACATATCTGCTTCCATGGCCAAATGATCAAACTCTGTTAGGAAATCATGACCAATTCCATTTTAGTCACAGATTGACTGGGGACTCTAGAGACCCAAATACTTCTCTTTTTCAAACATAGCAACACAGAATTATTAAACCGATGACAGGTTCCCTTTAGTGCAAGGCGAATACATGAAAATAGTAATAAATTTAACAGTTAAGGTGAATAAGAAATGAAATGAAACACACACATTTAAATGTACCCTGAGGAATGCCCTTTTATACTATCATATTAAGAGTATTTTTTTTAAAAAAAAGCTGTACCTGTGGGAGTAGAATGATTTGGGGTTAGTTATGCAGTACTCTTTTTTTAAAACGCTCCAAAAGCTGTATAGCACTTACTGTAGCAATTGTCATACACTCTGGTGGGTGGCAGGCATTGTGCAAACAGTGGAGTACAACCACAGGTCAGACAAGCCAAAGGAGTCAGGGACATCTAAGGTACAGGTAGCTGTGAAACCCAGACGTTTCATTTAATAAAGCCTCCTTCACATCTGACCACCTGACATCTTTTTGGACTGATGACCTCTCTAATGATGGTTTCTAGTTCCCCTATGCTGAGTTTTCCAAGTGTGTCTTCCATACCCTTAACAGATGGTCAGTATCATACAGTGTGACTGTTCTGACAGTAATGAGAATCATGTGGCTAACACTTCCTGACAAAAACTGGATTAGATATTGAAAATTGGACTTCAGGGAATTTTGTTTTTTAATCTGATTTCCTGTTTCATTTCCAGAAAAGCATAAAACTATGGAAAGCTTTTTAAAGTATTTTGAAATGAACTAATACCTAGATTTGTTATATGTTGTACAATTTGAGGATTTTAAAAGGCCCTAAAAGAGAAGAAATGCTTACTTCTTCTTTTAGAAACCATAAATAGAGAAACCAAGAACATAGCCCATTTATACCACATTTTGGGGCCTCAGTTTCCCCATGTTTCAAATAAAATTTGAACCAGATGATCTCTTAGTTCCCGTCTAGCTATTTAGTTTTGTGATTGTCTTAGTCACCTGGTGCTGCTATAACAGAAATACCACATGTGGATGGCTTTAACAAAGAGAAATTTATTTTCTACCAGAAAAGCAGGCTAAAAGTCCAAATTCAGGGCATCGGCTCCAGGGGAAGGCTTTATCTGCTGGCTCTGGATGAGGGTCCTTGTCATCAATCTTTCCTTGGGCTAGGAGCTTCTGAGGCACAGGGACCCTGGGTCCTATCCAGAGGACATGCTCGGCTCCCCAACACTGCTGCTCAGCGGTATGAGGTCCTCCACTCTCGGCTTGCTTCTCTTTCCTTTTTATCCCAAGAGATTGCCTCAAAGCACAATGCAATCCTATACCTTGAGTCCTGTGCCATCAACACAACTGCCACCCCTTCTGCCTTCTCGTAGAAGCAGGTTTCATAACAAATAAGAACATCACACAGTACCAGAAATCATGGCCTAGTCAAATTGCTACATACATTTTCAGGAGAACAAAATTCAGTCCATGACAGTGATGATGGTAGTTTCCTTTTCACCTCAAAACACAGGTAGGGCTGTGCATGTAGGGATCGCATCCATTTTGCTCACCAGCATACGTGTATTTCCACCACTTAAACTTAGCGGTGTCTGGTACACAGCATGTACTCAACAATATTGTTTGAATAAATATCTACAGTGTTTTATAAGATTTTCATTGTATGATACTATAGTTGAAATTAACTCCTTCCAGGAATATACTTGTTATATTTGTAAATGTGTTTTTACTAGTCCAGATTTCTATCCTTCTTAATTTACTGTGTCCACCACAAAAGGTTGTTAAGCTTTGAAGATTCCCAAAGACCTCTGGCAAGGGAATTTCTACAAGATTCCACATGTTTCTTTGCTAAATTTTAAAAGGTTACTTATAGCTGCAATATTTGGGCATTTAACAGATAATAACATACTCCTATTACATCAAACTTTCCTTGTGTTTTCCTTTAAAAGTTCTTTTAAAAAAAGTCAACATCTTCCCTGCTTTTACATCCCTCAGCTCCCGAAGACACCAATGCCAGCTTTATTCTTTTTGCTGCCATTATTCCTGCAGAAAACTTACAAGATTTGACCTACTTGTCCTTGAGTCTGGCATCCAAAAATAAACCACCAAAGAATAGGAACTTCCTATAAAATGCATATACTCTCTGGGCATCTGCTCTGTGTTTAACTTCACAAAAATAAAATAATAAAGCGATGTGTTTCCTTCAGACATTTAAAAGCCAGAAATAGATGTAGACGTACGTTCTTGAATCCCCGTGCCAGCCTGAGCAGCGCAGCCAAGCAGACTGCGGTGCGAGGGACCAGGCTCCGTCCGCCCTCGCGCCGCGCTCTTCCTCCGCCGCCGCCTCTGCCCTCCGACTGGGCCCGGCGCCGCCAGCAGCCCCTCCGGGAGCCCCACCAGCTGCTCCACTGGCAGCTTCTGAATCGCCTCTAGATCTGTCGTGCCGCCTTGTGTTCCTGAGTATCATTAAAATCATAGAATCACAGCGTTTTGGAGCCAAGTGACTTGGACCGGCTCCTTGGAGAAGATTGCATTTCTGCAGATGATTTTCTCCGGGAGGGGCCTACTCGGCTGCGTTACCCAAGGCACATTCCGTCTCCAGGAAAGCAGAGGACAGTCTGAAGTGTTCTAAGAGCCCGTGTGCTGGGCCTGGTGGGGGAGGCGCAACTGTCACCGCTTCTTCACTCACTTCTTCTCTCGTCAAGTAAGGACACATCTGAGACTTTTAAGAATACAGAGCCCAGTAGTATGGCTCGGTTTTAACTAGCAGTCCCCGGCTAGTACAAAAAGTTAACAGCTTGGCTGCTAACCAAAAGGTTGATGTTTACAGCCCACCTAGAGGCACCATGGAAGAAAGGCCTGGCATCTAAATATTCTAAAATAAAGCTGTGAAAACCCTACAGAGCACAGTTCCACGCTGACACACCTCAGTGAGATTTCCCTCCACGGTAACTAGTTTTCGGTACAAGATACACATTTTGCTTTAGAAAATACAATGTGCCGGGTACTGTGTTACCCGTTGGGAGTATACTGGGTAAGCAGGATGTGTTTATACATGCACGCCAGTCCCAAGCTAGGCTTTGAATTGAGCAGGGAAACTATCCCTAAAACGCAAAATTAAGTAACAGTCTCTGTTATCACATAAAAACTAAAGAGTGGACCCCTGGCCTGAGCTGGGACTGGAACCTCTCCCCAGAGTTTGAAATTGAGGCAGCAATGCCCATCTGAATCTGCCATTCACATAAAAACTAGAGCGGGCCCCTGGTCTGAGCTGGGATTGGAGCCTCTCCTGGGAGTTTGGAATTGAGATAGAAACGCTCATCTTGTTTTTCCAACAGAGAAGATGTGCGCTGGGAAGCCATCGATCAGCAGAATTTGGGGCAGAGGGGTATATCGTAAGGCAGTGCAGACCACTCTGCAGAGAGTAGGGGAGAGAACAATCAGCCTACAGGTAGAAACGAAGGAGAGAAAGAGAGACAGCTTGCTTCCAGTTCCTGCTCTTCATCCCTCAGGAGGCTGTGCTGCCTCTCACCCCTGAACTGAAGTTTATTTTGCTAATCTGCAATGAAAAGGTTTTTTGACAACAAATCACAATCATAACTCCCTGATGGAGCTCAGTTACCCCACATCTCCAGAATTAAAAACACAGAATACATGTGCACATACAAAGATGCATGTTCTTGGTTCTAGCTGTCCCTGACCTGCTAACCATGCCCTCTGCAAAAAAAAAGAAAAAAGAAACAAACAAACAGTAATTTACCTAAAATCTATGGGGTAGCTGCTATGTGCCATGAACCAGGTCAAATGCCGAGGATTCAAAAGCCAGAAGACACAGACCCGCCTTCAAGAACCTTCAATATAGCAGAGATGTCAGACTAGCAGGAAGGCAGTTTCAACAGCACAGTAAATGCTGTGAAAAGTACCAGGTCCCACAAGGACACCTGGAGCACCAGACCTGGTCTGGGGAAGTCCTCCTAGAAGGATGACTTACTAAGCTAAAGGAGAGGCAGCAGGTAGCCAGGCAAGGAAAAGGAGGGAATGTTCCAGGTGGAGAAACAATGTGCAAAAGCAGTAGCATCCATGCTTTAAACAACACTCTGCCTTTCAACTACAGCTCTCATCACTCATTTTTTTAAAAAAATTCTATCAGTTTGTTCTCTTGAAGTTTAGACAATGCCATTCCTGGTATTTAGTTTGACATTTAACTCCATCTCCTCTCCTCTGTGTACCCCAGACACACTCAACCACTGGCTTGCCTTTGCCCTTGGAATACTCTTTGCCTGAAATGTGTCCTTCTCCTGTCAAACTCTGACCAAGTAGGCAAGACCCAGCTCAAATGTCACTGTTGGTGTTCTTTTGAGGAGCATTGATAAAAATCCTACATCTGCCTGAGTTTGAGAACAGTTGAGAGGCAGATAGAGGAATAAAGACTGTTTATGCTAAAACCAGAATTGCAGGATGTAACTTTAGCTCTGTGGCACAACAGGCTTGTTAGCACTTCACTCTGGGATTAAACTTGGCCACTTAGTCATGGGTTGCCCCTTTAATACTTAAGGCCTTTAGGAACAGGGAGCGTGGGGTCCTTCTGCAAGCAGGCTGACTCCCAAAGAGGACAAAAGTGGAAGACAAATTAATAGAATCGGTACCTTTTGACAAATTCACTAATCAGAGGTCCAGAGAGGGTGGGGTAAGAGGCACGAATGCTCCTCTGGTGGGGGTCCATCCATTCAGAAACAGCAAAAATAGATGGGGGAGTAAATGTCCTCTCTGAAACGTTTTCTAAACCAATCCCCGCCGGCACCCATCAACTGTCAAACTGGAAAACCAATCATTCTTACTTTGTGCCCCAACAGCTCTTATATATACAATTATATTAAATATTCAGTAAATATGTGCTGAGCACCTTTGTGTACCAGGAACTGTTCTGGAGGGAGAGGACAATGAAGAAAACAAAACAAATCTATGTGGTCAGACAGCATGTGATCTAGTGCGGAGAACTTAGGCAGTAAAATAAATAAAATTTGTATTCGATGATAAATACTACGAAGAAAAAATAAAGTAGGAGTAGAAAGTAAGGAGTAAGAGGAAAAGGACTACCATACAGGAATGAGAGTGCTAGCTGGAGAAGATCTCACTGACAAGATGATATCTGAGCAAAGACATGAGAGAGATGAGCAAGGCAGAAGAAAGAAGAGAGACCTAGGCAGCAAGAAGAGGAATGCAAAGACCCTGAGGCAGGAGGATGTAAGAGAGCCGGAGAAGAAGCAAGAAGGCCAGTGTGCCTAGAGAATAATGAGTGTCTTAATATAGTTCTTCTACAAGAAAAACACCACAAGTAGATGACTTTAACAAGGAGAAATTTATTTGCTCACAGTCTAGGAGGCTAGAAATCTAAATTCAGGGTGCCAACTCCAAGGAAAGGCTATCTCTCTTTGATGGTTTTAGGAGAAACTCTTTGTCATCAATCTTCTCCTGGTCTAAGAGCTTGTGTGCACAGGGACCATGGGTCCAAAGGAGGTACACCCCTGCTGGTTCCTCATTCTTAGTGGGAGGCTGTCTCTTCTCTGCTTGTTTATCTGTTTTATACCTCAAAAGAGATTGACTCAAAATCAATCCTGTAGATTGACGTAACTGTGTCTAATCCTGCTTCTTAGTATGGATTGTCCCTCAATATCAAGTAAACAAAAATCTTCACAACTGGACCAGTAAGCAAAATCATCATAAATGGAGAAAGGATTGAGAATGCCAAGGATTTCATTTTACTTGGCTCCACAATCAACACCCATGGAAACAGCAGTCAAGAAATCACAAGATGCATTGCATTAGGAAGCTCTGCTGCATAGGCTCTTTAAAGTATTGAAAAGTAAGGATGTCACCGTGAAGACTAAAGTTTGCCTGACCCAAGCTGTGGCAGTCTCAATTGTATCATATACATGCAAAAGCTGGACAATAAATGAAGAAGACAGAAGAAGAATTGATGCCTTTAAATTGTGGTATTGGAGAAGAATGTTGAATCTACCATGGAACGCCAAAAGAACAAACAAATCTGTTCTGGAATAAGTACAACCAGAGTGCTCACTAGAAGCAAAGATGGCAAGACTACATCTTATACACTTTGGACATGTTGTCAGGAGGGAATCAGTCCCTGGAGAAGGACATCATGCCTGGCAGATTGGAGGGTCAGCAAAAAAGAGGAAGTCCCTTGGATTGACACAGTGACTGCAACAATGGGCTTAAGGTTAAAAATCACTGTGGACATGGCACAGGACCGGGCAGTGTTTCATTCTGTTGTTCATAGGGTCGGTATGAGTAGGAACCAACTCAGCGGTACCTAACAACATCAACAACAACAGTCCTGCCTCATTAACATGATAGAAGCTATGATTTACAACACATCAGATCACAAAATAGTGGGCACAATACTGAGAATCATGGCCTAGCTAAATTGACGTTTTTTTGGAGATATGATTCAATCCACAAGAGTGAGTGAAGGAGAATGTAGAAGGAATGAGGACAGAGAAATGCTGTTAGGTACTGTTGAGTTGGTTTTGACTTACAGTGACCCTATGTATAAAAGAACAAAGCACTGCCTGGTTCTAAACCATCCTCACTATTGTTACTATGCATGCAAATCTATCTCTTTGGGCATCTTCCTTTTGTTTGCTGAACCCCACAAGCATGATATCTTTCCAGGGACTGGTCCCTTCTGATAATGTATCTAAAGTACATGAGAAGTCTTGTCATCCTATCTTCTAAGGAGCATTCCGGCTGTATGTCTTCAAAGATAGGTTTCTTCATCCTTCTGGCAGTCCATGTTATTCTCTGCCGACACCAAAATTCAAAGATGTCAGTTCTTCTTTGGTCTTCCTTACTCACTGTCTAGCTTTTGCAGGCATATGAGGTGAGACGATTAAGTTTGCGAACTCATCCTAGAAAAAGTGCTACATACCTCATTGCTAGATGTCAGTGCCTAGTCCACCTTTCAAAGTACTTTTTCTAGGATGAATTCACAAATTTAATAGTCAACCCTTGTACAGCTCTAATAACCATTCCAGGAAAAAAAAAAAATCCACTGCCAGCGAGTCGGGTCTGACTCATAGTGACCCTAGAGGTCAGAGTAGAACTGCCTCATAGAGTTCCCAAGGAGTGCCTGGCAGATTTGAACTGCCAACCTTTTGGTTAGCAGACATAGCACTTAACCCACTATATCAGGGTTTCCATCCCAGAAAAAGAGTTAGAAAATTGCTTTGAAAGGTGGACTAGGTGCTGGCATCAGTGTACAGCTTCCCAAGGGGAGTACTTTAAAGGTGACTGTGATAATGTTCAGCAATGAGACCTGCAGCACTTTTTCAAGGGTGACTTCTCAAACTTAGGTGTCAGACCTCGTATGAAGTGACTGAAGACAGCATGCCAGCCACCCAAGTCAAATGCACCTCACTCCTCAAAGCGACAACTTTGCTTTTTAACACTTTGAGGAGGACTTTTGCCAGAAATTTGCCCAATGCAATACATCATTTGCTTTCCTCACCTCTGCTTCCATGGATATTGATTGTGGATCCAAGTAAATGAAATCCCTGACAAGTTCAATCATTTTCTCTGTGGATCATTATAGGCCCAGTGGTGAAGATTTTTGTTTCCTTAATGTTGAGGGAGCAATCCATATTGAAGGCTGTAGTCCTAAATCCTCTTGAGTATGTGTTTTAAATCTTCTTCACTTTCAACAAGCAAGGTTGTGTTATCTGCATATCAGATTGTTAATGAGTCTTCCTCCAATCCTGATGCCTCATTCTTCTTCCTATCATCCAGCTTCTCAGATTATTTGCTCAGCATACAGACTGAGTAGGTATAGTGAAAGGATACAATCGTGATGCATCTTTCCTGATTTTAAACCATACATTATCCCCTCTTTCTGTTTGAATGATTGCCTCTTGATTTATACACAGTTTTTACATGAATACAATTAAGTGACATTATCCATAGTTTGTTACAATTCACATAATCAAATGCCTTTTCATAGCCAATAAAACACTAGTAAACATCTTTTTGTTATTCTCTGCTTTCAGCCACGGTCTGTCTGACATTAGCAATGATATTCCTAGTCCCACATCCTTTTCTGAATCCAGCTTGAATTTGTGGAAGTTCTCTGGAAATGTGGAAATCATGGTGGTTCAGTGGTTAAGTGCTGCAGCTGCTATACAGAAGATTGGCAATTTGAATTCTCCAGACACCCCATGGAAACTCTCTGAGGCATTTCTTCTACTCTGTCCTATAAGGTCACTATGAGTCGATGGCTGTGGGTTTGGGTTTTTTTTTTTTTTTAAGGATCTCCGTAAAATTTTACTTGCATTTGATATTATTGATATTGTTTGACAATTTCCTCATTTTTGTGGATCACCTTTCTTTGGAATGGGCACAAATATGGCTCTCTTCTAGTCAACTGGCTAGACAGTTATCTTCCAAATTTCTTGGGACAGACAAGTGAGCACCTCCAGTGATGCATCAGTTTCCTGAAACATCTCAGCTAATATTCCTTCAGCTCCTGGAGCTGTGTTTTTCACCGACGTCTTCAGTACAGCTTGCACTTCTTCCTTCAGTACCACTGATTCTTAATCATACACTACTACTTGTCTGTCAATTTGTCATGCTATGGTGGCTTACATGTTTCTGTGATGCTGGAAGCTATGTCAGCAGTATTTCAAATACCAACAGGGTCATCCATGGAGGACAGATTTCACCACAGCTTCCACACTTAGAAGAAGGAGGAAAGACCTGACAGTCTACTTCTGAAAGAAACAGACCAGTGAAAACTTTATGAATAGTAGCAGAAAACTGCCAGATAGTATCAGAAGATGAGCCCCTCACACTGGAAGGCACTCAAAATATGACCAGGGAAGAGATGCCTCCTCCAAGTAAAGTAGACTTTAATTAGGTAGACTTTGATGAGGTAGCAGAATAGTTGCAAACATCCATTAATAATTAGAATATGGAATATACAGAATACCAATGTAGGAAAATCAGAGGTCATCAAGAATGAAACGGAATTCATAAAGACCAATATCCTAGGCATTAGTGAGCTGAAATGGACTGGTATTGGCTACCTACAATTAGCAATTGTGTGGACTACTGTGTAAGGAATGATCAACCGTAGGGGAATGGTGTTACTCTCATCATCTGAAAGAACATTTCAAGATCAATCCTGAAGTACAACACTGCCAGTGAGAGGATACTATTCATATGCCTCCAGGGAAGATCAGTTAACACAACTATTATTCAGATTAACACACCAACCACTAATGCTAAAGATGGTTAGAGAAAAGATACAGGTCAAATCATGTAAGGGCTTGCAAGTCACAGAAGAAATTGTTGCCATTACTAAGAGTGAGTTGGTAAGCTACTGGAGAGTTTTCAATAGCAGAAAGATGTATTCTGATTTAGGTTTTAAAAGGATTATTCTGGTTGCTGGGTTAAATATGGAATAAGAGGCAGCATGGACAAAACAGTTAGGCTGTTGCAATAATCCAGGTAAAAGATGATGATACTTTATATTACAATGATAGCAATAGGAGATATTTGAATTTAAAGGTAGTATGTTGAGTATTTCTTTAGGCACATGTTTTATTATTAGTTGTTTACATGTCAGTGTTTTCCACTGAGCACTTTGAGAGAACACGCTTTCAATACTCTACAGTGTTTATTTCTTCATCTCTTCTCTTCTATTGAGATAATTCCCAAAAGTATATATTTAGCCCTTATTTATTTTTATGCTGTCTGTAAATTATACACATCAAAATGTCCATTCATTTCTGCTTACCTTCCCAGCCCAAATATCAATGGTACTACTGCCCTTTAGTCCTCTGGTGTGTTTCTATATGCCTTGTAAATACTTACTGTTTGCTTTCCATAAAAATGTCGTGGATGTGAATGCACCTTGGTGTAAAATGGCTTTTTGAATCTGGATCTTGGCCATCCTCAAGGCTTCCTTCTTTAAGGACCAGAAGTTACTGCATGGCGTTTTTATCTGAAAGACACTTTTCCTTGAAACTTACTGAAACAGACAGACAGACACTAAATGGGCACATCAGCCAAGGGGCAAGGACAAGAAGGCAGGCAGGAACAAGAAAGCTGTGAGCAGGGAACCCAAGGTCAAGAAGGAGAGAGTGTTGATATGCCATGGGGATGGATACTAGTATCACAAAACAATATGTGTATTAATTGTTCGATGAGACACTAATTTACACTGTAAAGTTTTGTCTTAGTTATCTAGTGCTGTTGTAACAGAAATACCACAAATGGGTTATTTTAACAAGCCAGCCAAGCCAAGTGCCGTCGAGTAAACAGACATTTATTCTCTCACAGTCTTAGAGGCTAAGAGTCCAGACTCAGGATGCCAGTTCCAGCGAAAAGCTTTTTCTCTTGTTGGCTGTGGAAGAAAGTACTTGTCATCAATCTTCCCTTGCTCTAGGAGCTTTTCTGCACAGAAACCCTAGGTCCAAAGGATGCACTCTGCTCCCTGTACTGTTTTCTTGGTGGGATAAGGTCCCCCTGTTTCTCTGCTGGAAACCCTGGTGGTGTGGTGGGTTAAGTGCTACGTCTGCTAACCAAAAGGTCAGCAATTCGAATCTGCCAGGTACTTCTTGGAAACTCTGTGGGACGGTTCTACTCTGACCTCCAGAGTCACTGTGGGTTGGGTCTCTCTGCTGGCTGGCTTCTCTCTTTTACATCTCAAAAGAGATTCTTTAAAATATAGCTGGGCATGTAAATTTATATGGAAATGTACATTTTCACTCAGTCGTAATAATAAAAAAAAATACAACCTAGTTTTGTAGACTGAGTCCTGCCTCATTAACAAACCTGCTGCTAATCTCACCTCATTAACATTGCAGAGTTAGGATTTACAATATACAGGAAAATCACATCAGATGACAAAATGGTAGAAATCACACAATACTGGAAATCATGGACATACATTTTTTTGGGAGACATAGTTGAAGGCATAATAACCTTCATTTAAAGCACAATAAAAAGCAGACAACAAAAAACTCACTGCTGTGAAGTCAATTCTGACTCATGAAGACCCTGTGTATTTCAGAGTTGAACTGCTCCACAGGGTTTTCTTGGCTGTAATTTTTATAGAAGCAGATCACCAAGCTTTTCTTCTGCAGCATCAATGGGTGGATCAGAACTGCCAACCTTTAGGTGAGTAGTCTAGCACAAGACTTTTGTGCCATCCAAGGGCGCTTTCTGAAGCTAACTTTTATTGCTTTGTTAATGTAAATAGTAGAATGCTTTTGGAATGTATACATAAGACAGGGGAAGAAGTCTGCTCACCAGGAATGTTTTGTGAACTCTTTGGAAACTCTGGTGGCATAGTGGTTAAGTGTTACATCTGCTAACCAAAAGGTAAACAGTTCAAATCTGCCAGGTGCTCTTTGGAAACTCTATAGAGCAGTTCTAACTCCGCCGTATAGGGTTGCTATGAGTTGAAATTGACTTGGTGACAGTGGGCTTGTGGTTTTTTTGATTGCAAGAGAAGAACTACAATTCTTAGAAGCTTCCTGAAGCATCCCTCCACCAAGAATGAGTAAGCTTGGGACAAGGATGTGTCACACCCCCTCCAGCATCTTGGAGTGGTCCAGCATGGCCAGCACCAAGGAGTAAAAGTGCTAGGCCCACTTTCAGCCAGAAATCCCAAGGAAAGGAAAAAGGAAGGATCAAAGGGAGACTTGGCATGGACGGGAAGGGACCACATCAACAAGAGGCAGGGAGTACGTTAGCGGTTTTGAATACAGAAACTTGGAGAGAGCAGAGCTATCTAGGGAGAATTCAGGGGAGGTTTCTGAGAGTACACTCTATAAAATCCCTGTTTGATAGCTTTCTAATGGACATTGGTAAATGAACTCAGTATTGTTTAACATCACTCCCAATTTAAACCTCAGTGTTGATTCAGAAATGATAATACTACTTTGTAGATTTTATTTGTTTAATATTTCATGAGGCCAAGCATGAGCTCAGCTACAAAAATCTCAAGAATTTTTAAGATGTGACTAATTGAAATTCTTGTTAAGATCTTGGATAAGTGTAGCAGAATTCTAGGTGAGTGAGAAAGTGTCTCTTCCAAGATGCTTACATAGCCAAGCAGATGAAACAGACTAAATGGCAGCAGGTCTATCATACAACTTAGCTTTACTCTGCTGCTGGTGTGGAACGGGTCACAGAGTATATCATCAAGTCTGATGTGACCATGACCAATGTGTGCCCAGACTGACACACTGGTGGTATGACAAAGTTCTTTTTGTCCAGAAAATAAACCTTATTTAGACACTGTTGGGAACCAGTTACATCAAATAGTTTTATAAGATTAATGTATATAAATATTTGTATTAGTATACTTACTACTTTTATACTGATTGTGGGTCAAAGATCACACATTGTGTGTTTAAGTTGATCTGCCTTCACAACAAGAGGTATAAAAATAACTTTCTTCTGATCGATTATAAAACAGTATATTTTTTACAGAATACTTGGATAATACAGATCAGTAGTGTATGATTTCATCCACAGATCATTTTATTACTATCATTACGTTTTATTTTTATAATTAATGTCTCTGATCCTCACTTGCCATGTCAGTAAGAAGTCTAACATTCTCTCCTAAGGTCTCTTCCCATATGTCTAAAGATGCCAGGGGCTTGCTCAACCCAAAGGGGTACAAGGATGAGTTGTGTTTTCTCTGCTTGGTCCAGAAGGAACTACAAAACGTGTCTCAGTCAGCTAGTGCTACTTTAACAGAAATACCGCAAGTGGATGGCTTTTTAAAAAAAGAAACCTTATTTTGTCACAGTCCAGTAGGCTCAAATGAATGCAGGCTGTCAGCTCCAGGGGCAGGCTGTCTTTGCTGGATCTGGAGGAATGTCCTTGTTGTCAGTTTTCCCCCGGACTAGAAACTTCTGAGGAACAGTGACCCTGGTCCTTTCTGAAGGACACGCTCAGGTTCTGGCAGAGCTTCTTGGTGGTATGAAGTTCCCCAATCTCTCTGCCCTCTGTTGGAGCTTGAGGAAGATCCCAGTTGTCAATCCTACCCTGGACTGGGAGCCTCTGAGGCACAGAGACCTCGTGTCCAAAGGAGGCGCTGTGCTCCAGGCACTGCTTCTTTCCTGATGGTATGAAGTCAATGCTATGGAGTCACCAACTGTCCGCTGCCTTCCTTCTCCTGTACAGCTCAAGAGACTGCCTCAAGGCACAATACAGTGTTACCGCCTTTGAGTGCTCCTTCACTAACACAACCACAACCCGTCCTCCCTTGTTAACATCACAGAGGCAGGATTTACAGCACAGAGGAACATCACACAATATGGGGACTCTTGGCCTAGCCAAACTGCCATATACATCTTTTAGGGGACACAATTCAATCTGTGACACTTTCTATCACCCCCTTCCACTACTCTGCCATACCCACCCTTAACAAAAGCCAATGAGACAAGCTGCTGCTCTCTGAACACTCTGCGTTTTACTTTTCTGATCACTGTATATTCTTTTCCTGTAAATGCTTTCTTCGCTACATTCACCTGTTGACATCTACCTCTTTCAATCCTCCCGTCAAATGTCACCATGTTCTTAAAGATGAACTTGTAGAAGTTCCACCTCCTGTAACTGCTATCTCACCATACACACAATTTGTACCTTTCTTAAGACACACACAGTAGGCCTTCAAATGGTACTTATTTTTGTAGTAGTCTCAACTCCCTGACTAGATGGCAAGCTACTTGAAAGCAAGGATTTTCTTTTACTTAACTCTTACCTTCTGTGCAAAGGATGCAATGTCTTCATTACAGATAGTACGCACTCAGAAAATACTTGTTTAAAATACGTGAATGCATCAACAGAAAAATACTGATTTAGCTAGCTCAGTCAAATTGTTTACCTTCTTTACGTTAATCAAAATAAGTATCACATGCTTACTATGTGTAAGAAATCATGCATTGATGATTCCAAAATTTTAACCTTATTCTGAAAAGTTCACATATGCAAAAATTATGAAGAGTAGTATAGTGAACATCCATACAAACAACCTACCATAAACATATCTCTTTTACTTCCTATCATGTGTAACTAAACTATTGTTAACTTGGCATTGGATTGAACTGTGTTCTCCACCAAATACATGTCAACTTGGTTAGGACATGAGTTCCAGTGTGTCTGTGTGACCGTTCACTATGTTCCTTTGTATTGTAAAGCTTGTCACTATGGGGGAGTAACAGCAATTATATTGATGAGATTCTGTAAGAATGAATGGAAACCCTGGTGGTATAGTGGTCAAGTGCTACAGCTACTGTCCAAAATACTGGCAGTTCAAATCTTCCAGGTGTTCTTTGGAACCTCTGTGGGGCAGTTCTACTTTGTCCCATAGGGGCACTATGAGTTGGAATCGACTCAATGGCAATGGGTTTTGGTACAAGACCATGTAGTATCTTCAGCCAGTCTCCCTTGAGATATAAAAGAAAGAAGCAAGCAGAGAGACAGGGACTTCATACCACCTGGAAAGCAGTGCCAGGAGCACAGTATGCCCGTTGAACCTGAGGCTCCTGTGCTGACGTGCTTCCAGACCACGAGAAGACAAGAGGCTTGCTCCAGAGCTGACAGAGAAACAAAGCTTCCCCTGGAGGCAACACCCTGTATTTGGACTTACAGCCTGCTTGACAGTGAAAGAATAAATTTCTCTCTGTTAAAGCTATCCATTTATGAAATTTATGTTATAGCAGCACTAGATAACTGAGACATAGAGCTTGTGATTGCAAAGCAATTTATTTCTATTGTGACCATATTACACATGTGTTTATAATGTGTGTTTGCTGAAATGTTTAAGAATATTCAATTCCGCTACAGAAAATAGTAGAAATAAATAAGGAGAAGAATGAAACGTAGAAGCAAGTAGCTTATAAGGTATAAAATTTGTCAAATATGTTAAGTATGGGTCAGTAAGTAGATAACTTATGAGACATGTTAGACATAGATGAAGTAAGCATAGCATTTGTGTAATGAACATAATTATAAAGGGATAGAAAGATCAAGAGACACCTAGTAGTCGTGACACACTAAATACAGGAGGCCTCTTAATCATCAAATACACATGATATACTAAAGATACACAGGCATATGAGAAAATCAGTATTCACAGCCCTTGGCTCCTCACATCCTCTGCACATGAAATTCAAATAAAGTTCAGAGCTGCTCATCAGGCTAATTGCCAAGATGTAGCTGTCACCCAGATGTACTTGCTTGCTCCCAAGTCCGTAGAACAAGTGTCTGTTTTGAACACAGGCATCTTCTGTGTACTGGTCCACTTTGTTCAAATCTCAGCTCTAGTCCTTGCAAGCACAGCCTCAACGAAGTACACGGATGCAGCAGACCGAGATGGACTCAGAATTCAGTAGTATGGTCTTTCCGTGCCACTTCCAGGATGTATATTAAATGTGTTAGCCTACTCTGTCTCTTTCCCCTTGCCTCTTACTGTATGCTTTAAATGGATTTATTAAACCATGTGATTTGACCAACTCATTTTGGTCTATGAGCCTTTCAGTTCTGTGAATCCTTGGATAGACAGCCTAGCAATGCACTTAGAGGCTACCATTGTA
Organism: Heterohyrax brucei; assembly: GCA_028571685.1. Classification (NCBI taxonomy): domain Eukaryota; kingdom Metazoa; phylum Chordata; class Mammalia; order Hyracoidea; family Procaviidae; genus Heterohyrax; species Heterohyrax brucei. The sequence continues at coordinate 98,623,944 of CM053146.1, forward strand.
ACGAGAGTATTTACAAATCGTATACCTGAATACGAACAGGATCATTTTTGACAGTGTTGAATGATGGCCCCCTCCCCAGAGTAAGTATCTGTTTAGTTGAGCCAGGATCCCCAGTATTGTGTGGTTATCCTTCATTTTGTGATTGTAATTTTATGTTAAAGGAGATAAATACGGGGATTGTAACACCCTTACTAAGGTCACACCCCGATCTAATATAAAGTTCTCTTGATTGTGGCTTATACCACCTTTTATATTATAATAGGTAAAAATAAGGGGAAGCAGGGACAGAACCGGGAACCTCATACCACCAAGAAAGCAGTGCCAGAAGCAGAGCATGTCCATTAGACCTCAGGTTCCAGCTGAGATGTTTCCAGACCAAAGGAAAACTGATACAACACAAGAAACTTCCTCTAGAGCTAACAGAGAGAGAAAGTCTTCTTCTGAAGCCAGTGCCCTGAATTCAGACTGTAGTCTACTGGACCGTGAGAGAATAAACTTCTTTGTTAAAGCCATCCACTTGTGGTATTTCTGTTATAGCAGCACTAGATGACTAAGATAATATTGTACATATTCATCTGCAACTTGCTTTACTTTATCCAATGTCCTTGTGAGATATGTAGGCCTATTTCATTTACTTTCACTGCTATATCCACTGTATGGACACCCTGGTGGCATAGTGGTTAAGAGCTACATCTGCTAACCAAAAAGTTGGCAGTTCGAATTTGCCAGGTACTCTTTGGAAACTCCATGGAGCAGTTCTACTCTGTCCTATAGTGTCTCTATGAGTTGGAATTGACTCAACGGCAGTGGTTTTCTTAAAATCCACTGCATGAATATGTTTCAGTTTTTACTTCTATTTATCTAGTGTCAGTTATTTCTAGTTTTTTATTATTGCAATCAATCCTGCTGGTAGTTTCTTGTATATGTCTCCTTGTGCACATGTGAGTTTCTGTAAGAATATATCTAGGAGTGCAATTTCTGGGTCAAATGGTATGGTATCTTTAACTTGAGTAAATACTGCCAAGTTATTTCCCAAAGTAGTTGTACCAATTTACATTCATATCAGAAGTGTATAAGAGTCCCCAAAGAGTTCTAGCCAAAAATTTTATGTTGATAATTTTTTGCTGATTCAATGAATAGATGAATGCACTCCATTCAGAAAGCAGTAATGATTGCAGCAATTCAAAAATCTTAGGGTATTTACTTAGTATATCATTTACATAGAAAAGTCTGTAGAAATACTGTGTACTGTTTTTTTACTTTATGAGTCTATGTTTAAAACCAAGAAAAGTTTGCCTTTTTCACTCCCCAACACTGTTAGCAGCAAAGTGAAAACAACTGTGGGACAAAAGTGATCATAGTTTCTCCACATGCATCTGAGTTTGGAAGTACACCAAAAAGGATGCTTTATGTCAGAAGGATATCACTCTCATTATAAAGGCTCCCCACTAAAAGAATTTTGCTGCACCCATGTAAGTCATTCACTGCTGAGCAAATGTAATGATAGTGGGTCGGTAGCAAAACTATTACTCATAGGCTGAGAATGCACTCATGTAAAAAGATTTTAGAAGGAAGCTCCTTGCCCTGGAGGCCTCTTCTATGCTTGAAATGCAACTATTAGAAATTAATGTCCTGAGGTCAAAGTTTTTCGTATCTAAGAAACTTTGAAAAGCAAACACCTTAAAAGCTACATTAAGCACTTACAAACCATTAGCATTTTATTTGTCACATCCCTTTCGACGGCACAAAGGGCGTGGGACACAAGATCTGCAAGGGTATGGGATGAAGATCAGCCTCCACCTCCTCCCATCCCTTAACTTGTACACTCAGACAGCCAAATCTGTGTTCTTAATCTCTCACTTAAACCCTTTGGGTGGCTCACCAAAATCGCTGGCAGTGTTTTCAAGTTGTGGTTCAGGGGACACAATATAGAGTTTCTGACATTGCAGAAGAAAAAGAGGTGTCCAGATCAAGAACTCTGTTAAAAGACCAGAACTGATGGTCTGACAACCTGAAGGGTCCCCTGAAAACATGACCCCTAAACTTGCTGCTAGCCCAAAGCTGAAACGAGTACTAAAGCCTACACTTCAAAGAATGGACTCAGCTTGGGGGCACAGAGTGATGCATGAGGTACATGTACTTTATGGTTTTATACACACGCACACACACACACATATGATGCTTTTCTACTGGTTTCTTTTTACAGGAGAGATGAGAGGGTGTAGAGGAGGGGACAGTTTTGGTTGAGTGGATGCTGAAAGTAAAGAGTCAAAAAAGAAGAGTGCTGTCACAGGGTGAGGAGAGCAGACAGAGTTGCAGAGAAGTAGGTACTCAGAATTTTACGTGGAAAATTGACTTGGATTGTAAATTTTTGTTGTAATCACAATAAAAAAATGAATACACATACTGTTTTGTGACACCAGTTGCCAACCTCACAACATGTCAACACTTACTACCTATAAACCTGGAGTTCCCGGTTACCAACTATCGTGTCCCCACCATGACCTTGCCCTGTACAAGTTGTGCTAGCCTTCTCAGCATTGTGCACTGTCTTACCCTTCAACACAGCTGCCACTTGTCTACTGTCTCCTTACTGTTCTTCCCTCCCACTCTGCCCCTCACTTATAACCATCAAAGATTGTTTCTTTTGTATAAATCTTTTCATAGTTTTTATAGTGGTGGTCTCACGTAATAGTTGTCCTTTTGTGACTGACTTTCACTCAGGTACTCATCTTTCAAATTTTTTGGCAGGGGTGAATGAGCACTTTCAGCACTGGGTCCATTTGTTGAAACATCTCAATTGATATTCTATCATTTCCTGGGGACTTGTTTTCCACCAATGCCTTCAATGCAGCTTCAACTTCTTCTTTCAGTACCGTCTGTTCTTGATCATACACTACCTCTTGAAATAGTTGAACGTTAACCGGTTCCTTCTGGTATAAGCACTCTGTGTATTCTTTCTATCTTCTTTTGATGCTCCCTGAGTTGTTTCGTGTTTTCCCTGTACAACCATTCACTATTGCATCTCAAAACTTAAACATTTTCTTCAGTTCTTTCAGCTTGAAAAATGTGGAGCATGTTCTTCCCTTCTGATTTTTGGTCTTCTATTTCCAGCTCTTTGCTTTACTTTGTCTTCTTAAGCCACCCTTTGAAATCTTCTGTTTAGTTATTTTACTTCATCATTACTTCCTTTTGCTTTAGCTACCTGGTGTCCAAAAAGAAGTTTCAGAGTCTCTTCTGGCATCCAATTTGGTCTTTTCTTTCTTGACATCTGGCTTTCTTCATGGATGATGTCTTTGATGTCATCCCACAACTCATCTGGTTTTCGGTTATTAGTGTTCAACGCATCAAATCTATTCTTGAGACGATCTCTGAACTCAGGTAGGATATACTTAAGGTCATATTTTCATTCTTTTTCTAATTTTCTTCAGTTTCAGTTTGAACTTGCGTATGAGCAGTTGACAGTCTGCCATAGTCAGCACCTGGTCTTGTTCTGACTGATGTTATCCAGCTTTTCCATTGCCTCCTTCCACAGATATAGTCAATTAGATTCCTGTGTATTCCATCTGGTGAGGTCCATGTGCATAGTCACTGTTTGTGAGAAAAGATATTTGTGATGAAGAAGTCATTGGTCTTGCAAAATTCTATCATGTGATCTCTGGCATCATTTCTATTATCAAGGCCATACTTTCCGATTACAGATCCTTCTTCTTTATTTCTAACTTTCACATTCTAATCCCAGCAATTATCAATGCACCTTGACCACATGTTCAATTTCGGACTGCAGAAGCTGGTCAAATCTTCAGTTTCTTCATCTTTGGCCTTAATGGTTAGTCTGTAAATCTGAATAACAATTGTATTAACTGGCCTCCCTTGTAGGTAGATGGATATTATCCTGTCACTGACTGCATTGCACTTCAGGACAGATCTTGAAATGTTCTTTCAGACAGTGAATGCAGCACTATTCCTCTTAAAATTGTCTCCCTGCAGAGTAGACTGTATGATTTTCCATTTCAAAATTATCAATACCAGTCCATTTCACTTCAGTAAATGCCTACAGTTATGCATTACATTTCATTTTTGACAATTTTCAATTTTCCTAGATTCATACTTTGTACATTCCATGTTCCAATTATTAATGAATGTTTTCACCTGTTTCTTCTCATTTTGAGTTGTGCCACATCAGTAAATGAAGATCACAAAAGCATGACTCCATCTGTGTCGTTAAGGCCAACTCTACTTTGAAGAGGCAGCTCTTCCCCAGTCATCTAGTGAGTGCCTTCTTCCAACCTGGGGTGCTCATTTTCTGGCACTGTGTCTAACAGTGTTCTTCTGCTATTCATAAGGTTTTTACTGGCTAATTCTTTCAGAAGTAGACTGCTGACAGACTAGTCAGTCTTAGTCTTGAAGCTCAGCTGAAACGTGTCTACAACGGGTATGTGAATACTGGTGGCACAGCTACCAGCATCACAGCAAAATTCAAGCCCTCACAGTACAGTCAACTGGCAGACAAGTAAGGGGGCTTCTTCGGTAGTGCTTTACTTATTGGAGGCCTCTTTCCTTTCCATATAAAGTTAATGATTAGTTTTTCCATTGCTTTAAAGAATGCTGTTGGTATTTGGATCAGGATTGCATTGTATTGGTAGACTGCTTTAGGTAGAATTGATATTTCACACTGTTAAGTCTGCCTAGCCATGAGCATGGTATGTTTTTGCACCTATGCAGGTCTCTTTTGGTATCTTGAAGTAGTGTTTTATAGCTTTCTTTGCATAGGTCTTTTACATCCCTAGTTAGATTTAATCCTAAATTCTTTTCGTTGTTGTTGTTCTGAGTTTTTGGTAAGGAGATATTATAAATGATATTGTTTTCCTGATTTCTTTTTTGTTGCTGTCTTTATTGGTATATAGCAATCCTACTGATTTTTGTATGTTTATCATGCTACTGTGCTGAATCTGTTAGTTCTGGTGGTTTTCTTGTGGAGTCTTTTAGGTTTTCTATGTGTAGTATTATATCACCTGCATATAGGAACAGTCTTACTTCTTTACCGACACGGATGCCCTTTATTTCTTTTTCTTGCCTCATTGCTCTAGCTAGGACTTCTAGCACAATGTTAAATAGGGGTGGTGATAAAGTGTGTCTTTACCTTGTTTCTGTTCTCAGGGAAATATTTTCAGTTTCTTTCCATTAAGAATGATGTTAGTCATTGGTTTTAAACTTATGCCCTTTATTATGTTGAGAAATTTCTCTTCTAGACCTATTTTACTGACAATGTTTACCAAGATTGTGTGTTGGACTTTATCAAATGCCTTTTATGCATTGATTGAGGTGATCATGTGTTTCTTTTCTCTCCTTTTATTATATGGTGGATTACAGCATTGATTTTCTAATATTGAACCATCCTGGTATGAATCTCACTTGGTTGCAGCATATTGTTTTTTTGGTATGATGCTGAATTCTATTGCCTAGAATTTTATTGAGAATTTTTGCACTCATATTCGTGAGAAATATTGGTCTCGTCTGTAATTCTCTTTTTTTATGGTATCTTAGCTGGGTTTGGGTATCAAGGTTATGCTGGCTTCATAGACTAGATTCTGAAGTATCGCTTCCTTTTCCATGTTCTGAAACACTTTGCATAGGACTTGTATAAGCTCTTCTCTAAATGTTTGGTAAAATCCTCCATTGAAGTCACATGGGTCAGGGTTTTTTTTTTTTTTTTCCTTTTGGTTAGGAAATTTTTCTGTTTGTTTGTATTACCTCCTCGCTCTCTTCTCTAGTTTTACAAAGTTTTTGGAGTATAAGATCTTTTTTATTTCAGTTGCATCTGTTGTAGTGTCCCCATTTCATTTCTTATTTAGTTATTAGTGTCCTCTTCTGTTTCTTTTGTCAGTTTGGCCAGTGGTTTGTAAACTCTGTTGATCTTTTTAGTGAACCAACTTTTTTATTCTTTCTATTAGTCTTCTATTCTCTGATTTATTTCTGCTCTGACCTTTTTTGTTTCCTTTATTTTGGTGGATATGGGCTTCTTTTGCTGTTGTCTTTCCACTTGTTTGAGTTAAGTCTCTAATGTTTTAATTTTGGCCCTTCTTTTTAAAAGTGCACATTTATTGCTATAAGTTGACATTAGAGGACTCCCTTTGCTGTGTCCCAAAGGTTTTGCAATGATGTGTTTTCATTCGTGTTTGATTCTGGGAATTTTTTTTATTTTATGTCTGATGTCTTCTTTACTCAGTGGTTTTTAAAAACGGTGTTATTCAGTTTCATTGTAACTGACTTTCCCCCCTTGTTCTCTCTATTATTAGTTTCTACTTTGACAGCACTATAGTCAGAGAAGATGCCTTGTGTTATCTCAGTGTTTTGGATTTTGTTGAGGGTTGCTTTATGGCCTAAGACGTAGTTCATTCTGGAGAACATTCCATGTACATTGGAAAAGAACATATACTTTATAGCTTCTGGATAGAGTGTTCTATATGTGTTTATGAAGTCAAATTGGTTGACTATGGCCTTTAGATCTTCTGTTTCTTTGTTGAATTTCTTTCTGGATGTTCTAAAGTTCACCTTGAGTAGTGTATTGAAGTCATCTACTATTATTGTGAAACTGCCACTTTCTCTTTTCAGTGTTGTTGAGGGTTGTTTTTTTTTTTTTTAATATACTTTGGAACTTGTCGCTGAGTGTGTAGATGTTTGTTATGGTTATGTTCTTAGGGTGGAATGTCCCTTTAATCATTATGTCATGCTCTTCTTTGTCTTTTATGGTGAATTTTGTTTTAAGTCGAGTTTGTCTGATACTAGTATTCCCATACCTGCTCTTTTTTGGTTGCTGTTTGCTTGGTATATTTTTCTTTCCCCAACCATTGATTTTAAATATATTTTTCTTTGTTTCTAAGGTCTGTCTCTTGTAGACAGCATATTGAGAGTTCTGTTATTTTAATCCATTCTGCCACTTTCTGTCTCTTTATGGGTATATTTCAGCCATTGACATTCAGTGTGGTTATTGATAGGTGTGAGTTTATTGCTGTTATTTGTAGTACTTTTTTGTGGTTGCCATGAGAAGAAATTGACTTTATGACAGCGAGTATGGGTGTCTTTGGTTTTTTTGTGGGGCTGCCAAGCACAAAACTTTTTTGTTCCTTTTACTCTTTCATGTAGAATTCCTTTTGTTTGTGTTTTTTCCCCATTTCTTTCATTTTTACAGGTTTTGTGCTTACTGAGCCTTTGTTTTTTCTTCTTTGATGAGGTTTGTTAACACTCTGTGTACCTTGAAATTTACACCTACCTTTCTAAGTTGGCTTCTAAGTTTATGTCAGTCTTATTACTTGATAATGCCTTGACTTTTTCTTCATTTCAAAGTTCTATATCTACATTGTATATTCCCTTATATATTGTTCTGACATATTGTCATTTACAAATCAACATCTCTGGTTCCCTCTGGTAAATTTTTTAGTTTTGGTTTATCAGATTCTTTATTTCTTTATTTGGTACTTAAGGTTCCAAGATAGATGTCTGTTACTCTGTTTTACTGAGTTTTTCAGGACTTGCTGCTGATGGACAGCATTGGGCTTCTGTCTGTATCATTTTCTTGATTCTCCAGTTCATTTTTTTTTAATTTTCACAATTTTGAAGTATAACACACATCAAGAAAAATACAAGAAACATAAATATGCAGTTCAGTAAATTACTACAAAGCAAATACCCATATAACCACTGCCTAAAACAAGAGAGCCTTGCCAGCCATCAGCAGTCCCATTCTGTCCTTTCCAATCACCTGTTTCCAAGTGAAACTGCTGTTTTGATGTCTCATACTTGCAGTCTGGTTCTTGCATTGACTAAAGGTGAGAACTATAGGCACACTATAAAATCCATACTCCTTAGCATCTCATGAGGCCATTGTATAATTTGGTCTTTGCAACCTCATCTTCTGTCTCCAAACTCTTCACACTTCATTTACAAGTAACTGGAACCATTTATATTTCATTTTACAATTATTTCTCTAATACATCGCTCAAGCTGTTTCACTGGCTCTGTGCTTGTATAGTATCTTGGAGTACCCATGACTCCTGAGCTGTTCGATTAAATTCATCCTTCAAGACCTCCCATTTGTTATTTTCTTGCAAATCCTCACAACTTTCACCCCTTAACCCTACACAAGGGGAGGAGAGTTATTCTTTCCCTTGTGTGACTAAGAACATGTTATACCATAAAGCAACTAAATTTACTTGTTTACATGTCCATTCTCCTTTCTAGATCAGGAATTTAGTAAATTTTTTTTTTTTTTAATTTCAATTCTCTTCAGCATAGAAGCTTAATATACCCCTCAGTAGATGCCTAATTGTTGAAAAAAAAATCTCCAAGACTATCTTTGGACAGTAGCATATTGCAACATTAACACCTCTGGGTATATTTGGATTCAATTGCATTCTTCTCCCTTGTCAAGGAACAAACTCAGATGTCAAAGGAGCACTGGGTGCTTGAAAGGGAGTGAAAGCACATGAAGCAAGTGGGATGAAATATAAAAGGAGAGTGGATGCAGAGGGAGGAGGTGGGGGTGGCTGGAACAATGTTGCCTAGAGCTCTCTCTGAGTACTGTAGAATAATCAGTAGAGTGTTCCATCCAGGCAACACTGGGTGGTTCCGGCTCAACCTGAGTTCACTCTTCTTTCTCACAGATGGCTCCCAATTGACCCACCAGAGTTTTGTACAGAACTTCTAGACTGTTTCAATTTCTTTACACCTTTTTCTGCCTCTAGTTGTCCTTAAGAGGGTCCATCAGCTTCTCTGACTGTCCACTCTAGCTTGAGAAGTACCACTTTATCACTAAGTAACCTGCTTATTTCTTGACCTCAACACACAAGGAAGGTGGCATATTCAGTTCTTCGAAACTCCTACCCATCCATAGTATGTGTGAGTAGGAGTGCAGGGTGACAATGGGGCACACAGAGGAGCTTTGTGTGACTGCCCTGGTGCTCAGAGGATCTGGAGCATAAGCATCTGGGCAGCCTGCCATAGGAACTTCACAGCAGTGTAAGTAGTCCTTACATAAATGAACTTCCACAGTTAAGCAGACTGAAACACTGGGAGAACAGAAATGAGAAGAACGGCTCAAAATTTGTTTAAACTAGAAAAGATATTATGAGACAAAATTAAAACCTATCAAGAAGTAGTTAATAAATTCAGATGCTTTCTATTTTGAGAGTTTGAAAGAAAATTTCACTGGTGGTTTCATCCCTGAATTGGGGGTGGGTGGGTGGGTGGAAATGGTTTGGGGTCACCAGATGATCCAGGCCAACATGGAGCCTATGCTCTGCAGGGATGGTTGTATTTGCAAAATGAATAAAGAGCAGAAGTCTTGGAGAGGGCGTGCTTCTGTGTCTTTCTCTAAAGAACAACAGTGGCCAATAGAAGGGTCTTAAACAGCACTGCATCTGCTAGGACCGGTTTTCTGAGGCAACATAGGGACAGAGTGAAACAGAGGCTACCCAGACTCCAGTTCTGTCACTATCTGAGCATGGAAGCACAACAAACTCCATGTTTTGAACAGCATAAACTGTTGGACTGTATGAGTTCCTGCAGCAGAGGGATCCTCAAGAGGAAGATATTAGACTTCCTGCAGATGCATGCTTGGATCATTAATCCAAAAATTTTTTAAAAGATATACCTATATTTGGAAACCCTGGTGGTGCAGTGGGCTAAGTGCTACATCTGCTCACTGAAAGCCCAGCAGTTCAAATCCTCCAGGTGCTTCTTGGAAATGCTTTAGGGCATTCTGACCTCTAGGGTTGCTATGAGTCAGACCTAACTTGACGGAAGCAGGTTTTATACCTATATCTACAACCACATGCATACATGTACACATATACATATACATAGAACCACGTGTATACATGTACACATACACGTATACATAGAAAGACCTGGAAATCTGCTTTAAAAAAAACATCAGCCATCAAAAACCCCACGGAGCATAGTTCTACTCTAACACTCAAGGTATCACTACGAGTTGGAATCACTTGATAGCTACTGGTTGGTTATATACCATTATACTTATCTGATACACCTAGACACTCAAGACATGTAACATAGTTATATAGGACTGATCATGGACTAAATATTCAACACATATTTATTGGCTAAATTCCCACTCTTTGTTGCCTTCTTCAAGTAACTGGATAAATATAATACAGTTGTATTTTCACTTTTATTTCACCATAAACTTTTGAAGCAGTATATTTGGTAAAAATAACAAGTTTTACTGATTTTATAAGTAAAATGTGCGTATTGCTAAAAATTTCACCGAAGAGCATAAAGAAGAAAAAAAAATCTATGATACTATGATCCAAAGATAACTACTGCTAAAAGTTAGTAAATCTTAGGTGGTGTAACAGTTAAATACTGTACTTGACTACTACCCAGAATCTCACAGTTCGAACATACTGGGAGGTGCCTTGAAAGACACGCCTGGTGATCTGCTCCTGAAAGTGTTCCTGGAGTGCAGTTCTACATTGTAACATGTGGGATCACCATGAGTTGGAGTCAGCTAGATGGCAACTAACAACATTTAGTAAGTTTCTATATTATTTAGGTAGATGGACTATAGATTGTATTCTTCTGTTGTTTTTTACACACACAATATAACTATTTCCTAATATTAACTCAAACTAAACACATTGCTAACAAGTTGCTTCTGACTCACAGCAACTCTGTAGGACAGAGTAGTACTGCCCTATAGGGTTTCCAAAGCTGTTAAATCTTTACATACGCAGACTGCTACATCTTTCTACCAGGAAGCAGCTGGTAGTTCACACTGCTGACCTTTGGGCCACATGGCAGCCAACCACTTTAACCACTGGCCACCAGGACTCTTTCCTCAATATTTAAAAAAAAAAATTCAAACTCACTGCAGGCAAGTCGATTCAGACTCATAGTGACCCGACAGGATAGAATAGAAGTGCCCCATAGTGTTTCCAAGGAGTGCCTGGTGGATTTGAACTACGGATCTTTTGGTTAGCAGTGATAGTGCTTACCTACTATACCACCAGGGTTTCCTTATCAATATTACTATTAATTGAATAATTCTGTCAATATAGATGTGGTAACTTATTTAACTAACACACTACTATAGATGCCTTATTTTTTCAATTATGTAAACAATGTTATGATAAATATCCTCCTTTTAAAAAAAATATTTTATTGTGCTTTAAATGAAAGTTTACAATTCAAATCCATTTGTCAAAACTTGCACTCACACTGCTATATAACTCTAGCTGCTCTCCCCACCCTGTGCCAGCACCCTCTTCCTTTCCACCGTCTATTTCCCATGTCCATTTAGCTAGGTCCTGGACAGGCCTCTTATCTCTCTGATCTCTCCTCTCTCCTCTGGACACTAGCTGCCCAGTTAGCCTAAGTATCTACTTAAGCCAAGAAGCACACTTTTCTTCAGTTCCTTTAGAAGTCTCAGAGTCCAGTCAAATCTTTGTCTGAAGAGTTGGCTTTGGGAATGCTTTCAGTTCTGGGCTAACAGACAGTCTATGGACCGTGTCTTCTGGGAACCCTCCACTCTGTCAGAACATTAAGTCTAGTCTTTACAGAGTTTGAGTTCTGCACACCCATTTTTCTCCCACTGCATAAAGGATCCTATGTTGTGTTCCCTGTCAGGGCAGTCACTGGTGGTGGCCAAGCAGCATCTACTTCTTCTGGTCCATGCTGATAGTCTCTAGATTACGTGGCCCCTTCTGTCTCTTGGGCTCACACTTTCCTCATGTCTTTGATGGCCTTTATTCTCCTGTGCTTCAAGTGGGTTGGGACCAGATGATCTACTTAGATGACTGCTTGCTACCTTTTCAGACTCCAGATGTCACTTACCAAAGTGGGAATCAGAACATCTTCTTAAAAAACCTTGTTAAGCCAAATGACCTAGATGTCCCCTGAAACCATTGTTCCCCACACCTCTGCCTCTGCTGTTCTATGCTTTGAAGTGTCAGGTCATATCGGCTTTTGTTTTAGTCAAGCTGGGCTGAATTTCCCTCTATTGTCTGCTGTCTCTCCCTTCACCTAACCCAATTGCTATCTACTACGTAATCGGTGAATACCCCCTTTTCTCCCACCCCACCCTTGAAACCATCAAAGACTGCTTTCTTCTGTGTTTAAACCTTTTATTGAGTCCTTATAATGGTGGTCTCGTACAATATTTGTTATTTTGTATCTGACTAATTTGACTCAGGACTATGTCTTCCAGATGACTCCATGTTATGTTTCCCCAGATCACTATTGTTCTTTATCATTGGATAGTATTTCATTGTATGAATATACCAGAGTTGGTTTATCCATTCATCTGTTGATGGGAACCTAGGTTGATTCCATCTTTTCGCTGTTGTGGACAGTGCTGCGATACGCATTGGTATGCATGTATCTATTCATGTGACAGCACTTTTTTTTCTAGGATATATTTCAAGAGGTGGGATTGCTGGATCATATGGTATTTCTATTTCTAGCTTTTCAAGAAAGCACCAAATCAACTTCCAAAGTGGTTTTACCATTTTGCATTCCCACCAGCAGTGTATGAATGTTCCAGTCTCTCCATAACCTCTCCAACATTTATTGTTTTGCTGTTTGGGGATTAAATGCCCTCCTTGTTGGAGAAAGATGGTATCTCATTGTAGTTTTAATTTGGATTTCTCTAATGGCTGATTGTGAGTATTTCCTGATGTATCTGTTAGTTGCCTGGATGTTTCTTTGGGTGAAGTGCCTGTTCACTTCCCCTACCTATTTTTTAGTTGAGTTATTTGAACTTTTTGTTGTTGAGGTTTTACAGCATCTTGTAGATTACAGAGATTAGACACTGATTGGATTTATGGTAGCCAAAAATTATTTCCTAGTCTGTAGGCTATCTTTTTACTTTTTTAGGGAAGTCTTTGGTCAAGCCTAATTGTTTGACTTTTAGGAGTTCCTTGTTAATGTATTTTCTCTTCTGGTGTTTGGGCATTCCTAGTAATGTTTCATATTCTGTTTATGCCATGTACTAGGGCTCCCATCATTGTCCCTATTTTTTCTTTCATGATTTTTAATCAAATATTCTCTTCTTAAAGGTTTGTCAACTTCGGATAATATCCCCAAAGTGAATGTGTTGGGTCAAACGAAATGAATACTTTGAAACTCTTGATTCAATTTGACGTACTACCCTTCTAAGGGTTCTTTACCTTTATGTCAGCATCTTGTATAAGAGGCTGTAACCTCACCAATACCAGAATAATCTGAAACACTTAATCTGAATAATATGATACTTTATAGTTGGAAAGTACTTACTCTGCCAGTATTAGAGATTGTCATTCCAGTAAGAAATGGGAAAAAAATGCAGCAATAAATGGCATATGAAGAAATCAAAGTCCTTTAAATTTTGGCTACCATATATCATTGCCAATCTTGGGCAAGCTGATGAGTCACATCATGTAAGTCTAGGTAAGCACAACAATATAATTCAAACTGTGAAGGTGGACTTTTTAATTATATGTGTACATAGTCATGTTTTATTTGCCTTTATTTCAATTATTTTAAGTCTTTTATTGTGAAAACGTGCATTGTCCTTTCAAAGCATCTGCTTCTAGGCCACATAATACAGAGACATCAGCATGAGACCAGATGAACTAGACGGTGCCTGGCCACTACCAATGACTGCCTTGACAAGAAACAAAAGTCCCTGAAGAAGCATGAGAAAAATGAAGTGTGGAACTCAAAACTTATTAAAAACTTATTAAAAAGACCAGACTTGATGGTCCAACAGACAGAACAGTCCCTGGAAGACATGACCCCTGCACTCGGTGTTAGCCCAGAGCTGAAACCATCCCTGAAGCCAACTCTTCAGACAAAGATGGGACAGGACTGTAAGACATAAAATGATACTGGTGAAAAGTGTGGGACATTAGGCTAATTGGGCAGCTCCTGCCCAGAGGCAAGACAAGAGGGTAGAGGGATCAAGAGCTGGTTGGATAGACATCAGAAATACAGGGTAGAAATGAAGAGTGTGCTGTCACAATATGCGGAGAGCAGCTAGAGCTGCACAGCAGTGTGAGTGCAAGTTTTCATATGATAAATTGACTTGAGTTGTAAACTTTCGCTTAAAGCACAATAAAATTATTTTTTAAAGCAGAAAAAAATCACTGTGTCTGCTTCTAGAAGGCAGCCAGTGGTGAGCAGTTTGTTCTGGTGATTAGCCTAGTTTATTAGCATATTTAATTTCTTTGTAGCTGGTTGGGTAATAAGGCACTTTGGGAGTATAAATGAACTACTCTGTATAGTGAAAGCACCTTGTTTGGTGTTGTGATTTTTGAACCTATTCTGCTTTTCTTTATCTTTTCTTATAAGTACTCACCAACATCTTTCCCAAAACAACTAAAGGATAACATACAGACTCTTTACAAGCCTGTTAGTTTGTTTTTGTGTGATGTAAAGAAAAGATAAGTTGGCTGCTCTTTCTCTTTCCCTTCTTCCTACAGGTCAGTCTAAATAACTCCATCCCATAGCCCCTACCCATCCCAGGTCAAGAGCACGATTTTGTGGTTAGCTTACAGGAACTGATGTGAAAAGTGTCTCTTTTCTGCCTCTTCTTCTTTTTTTTTTTCCCTCAGAGAATCATATACTCAGATTTTTTTTTAGTTTTCATCTCACCCAGATACAGTTATATCTTCTTTAGTCAGCTTCTCATGAGTAAATAGCTATGTATCCCCTCTTCAGTTACCTTTTCAAAGGCATAGGTATTTTCCTTAATACCCTTCTTCATTCCCCTCTTTCTTTCAACAGTTGCCCATTTCTTAAAGACAGGCTCTCATCCTTTACATGCTCTCTTCAAATATTCCTGCTCTTTTTGAACTAGAAAAAGCCCCACACAAGAAAAGTCATACACCTTTGTCAAGAAAACAAATAAGATCCTCCATCCACCATTCTGTGAGGTATTAACAGGGGCTGTATAGCTGAAGGTCTTTTGCCAGCTGGGATGTAAATGTAGAAAAGAGATATATGTCCAGAGAATTTGGACAGTGAACACTGATTCTTTTGTCAGTCTCAGCAAATGGGGTGAAACATGGCACAGCCGACTATGTGACTATGAGGATCACGAAAGCCAAGAACAAAGTAGGCGAACGGAAAACGGTTTGGATACGTTCCAGAGACAGCAAGCGGAGTGTTGTTTAATTTACTCTTCACCCTTGCATGGTGGACACCAGAGAAAAGAAAAGACAAAGAGTAGTTGAGTTGTAGTCACTGTTGCCAAAAACAAGGGGTAGAAAAGGAAGAAAAATAATGCTCTAATCCTTAAAAAATGTCCGGAAATTTTCTTCAGAGTCTTTTCAAAAGATTCCGTTTACATTCTCCTTCTTCTCAAAAACAAGCTTTGAAAATAAGACTGGAATTAGTCTTCATTCAATTAAATGTTTGGTGTATTTACTACCCAATATTGTATTTTTCTGCTCCTTATAATAGCAATTGATAGTACAGGTTTCTTTACATGTAGAAGCAGCTACATATGGATTAGACTGATCTCTAAGGTCCTACCTGACTATTTTCACTTCTATTTTATAAGGATTTGTAGGATAAAGATCTAGCTTCAAACTGACAGATCGGAAGCCTGAGCCCGCCAGCTGTTCCGCGGGAGAAAGATGTGGCAGTTGCACTCTGTCCTGCAAGGTTGCTCTGAGTAGGAATCAACTCAAGGGCGATGGTTTGGGCAGTCTATCTTGGAATCTAAACATTGCTTATTCCTTTTTTCTTCCAACAGAGATTGTATTACATGTTCAAAATAATCAACTTAAAAATAATTCATTGTATTGGAAATTAATCTAGCTGTGTGTTGATAAATTTCTGCAAAATATTTGAATACAGTTTCCTTCATTACAAAGCCAGTGGAACTAAGTAAATTATATAATCCTTTACACTTCAAAGATTCTATAACATTTTGCAATAAAATGCATGAAGACTGCTTCTTTTTTGAATAGCAGGTATTTTTTAAATTATGGCTCTTGAAATTATTGTGTATTCTTATTATCTTTAAGTGATTTCATAATCATACATTTTTAAATGTTCAAAGCTCTATATATCTAAAAAAAACTTTTGACTATAAAACACTTCCCAAATTTAAGATTTCATATTGCAAAATAGTGGAAATTTTAATTATATTCTTGGTAATATTAACACTGCACATGACTCAGTTAATTGTAGGGGCACCACCGCACAGTGGAAAATTCATCAAGTACAGAATTGTTCTGAGGCAATAGTGGGAGAAAGCAACAAGAGGATTATATCTCAGATTTTATTGGTTACAGCCATATTGTTATTCTTTCTTTCCTCTTAGAACATTTTAAATCTAACACGATTTCTTTTGTTTTGAGTCACTGAAGCATTTACAGCAAGAAATTTTTCTGGAAGTAATAATGTTCTTTTAGTGAAATTTTCACTCAGAAGTGAGAACCACTACCAACTTCCTCTAGAATTTTTCACTAAAACTTATAGTTTCAAAATATGGAGGTAAATGGCTTTATGGTCAAAAAGATCTGTTACATTTGCAAACACTACATTACATGATTTAAATGAACTAATCAATGATGTGGAAACCCTAGTGGCATAGAGATTAAGTACTACAACTGCAAACCAAAAGATCAGCAGTTTGAACCCACCTGGTGCTCCCTGGAAACTCTACAGGGCAGTTCTACACTAGTCTGTAGGTTCACTAGGAGCTTGAATAGACTTGACAGTGACGAGCAATCATTGAAGTACTTGTTAATGGTAATTTTTCAAGAACTTGTTAAATATATACTTACTGAATTCAAGGGAAGTATGAGACACAGTTCCTCTTCCCAAAGTGCTTACAATGTATTTAGGAAGATGAACGCATGTGAAGCCACTGAAAAACAGTAGGTAACTGAGTTTTTGATTGAGGCACAAAAGGCAGGCGTGATGGGACTTTGGGAAGGTAGAGGTCACTGAAGGAAATGGCAGTTAGGGAAATCTTCAAGAGGGGGCAGCTGGAATGTGGAGAACAGCGAGATCATGGAAGGTGCAGCCGATGTCTTAGGCTGGTTCTCTAAAGAAATAAAATCAGTGAGCCACATATATACTAGGACTGCCAATTCAGTTCATGAACTTATCCTAGAAAAAGTGTTACCTACCTTATTGCTGAATATTACTACCATCACCTTCGAAGTACTACCCTTAGGAACCCATGCGCCTATGTCAGCACCTAGTCTATCCTTCAAAGCAATTTTGGAAGTTTTTTTCTGGAATGGCCAGAAGAGTTGTTGTGGTATTACCCTTGATGTCAGATCAGGTGAGCAGGGAGGGTGTTCCAATAGTTGTTTGCTTACTGGCTAAAAACTCCCTCACAGCTATAAATTAAGTTCTTGAACTTGCCATTGTGCATGCACAATGGCTATTCCAGAAAGAATTGCAAAACTGCTTTGAAGGGTGGACCAAGTGCTGGCATCGGTGCATAGGTTCCCAAAGGGAGTACATCGAAGGTGACCACAGTGATATTCAGCAGTGAGGTATGTGGCGCTTAGAACAACTCAGTTTGCAGACTTAATTGTTGGACCTCCTATGTATAATAATACATAGACAGAGAGATACATCTCAAGGAAATAATTCACGTGGTTGCAGAGACTGGCAAGTCCCAAGTCTGCAGGTCACGCATCAGGCTGGAGGTTTCTCCTGATGCTGCAGGGGTAATGAACCCAAGACTGGCAGATCAGATGGCACACTCCTGGCTCACAAGGTGTGGAGGTTGCTGAATCCAAAGATCAGCAGGCCACTTGCTCAAATTGCAAGAAAGGAAATCAGAGGATGATGATGAGCCAGATGCAGGATCCTAAATGAGCAAAAGCCATCGAGCTTTGCCAGAACATCCATATATATTGGATGCAGGCATAGCCCTGAAGAAACTCCCCTTATAACTGACTGGCTGATCACATCAGATCACATCATAGAGATGACTGCATTATGTTACAAAATAGAGGCTAACCACATCACTACATAACTGCCAAATTATATCATTACGTAACTGCCACATCACTAAGACTGATGGCCCAGGTAAACTGACACACAACCATCACAGCTGGGCACATGAGGACGGGAGACACACAGGCCCGACTGTTTCTGAAACCTCCAGCACCAACCTGGCGTCGTGGGGTTGTTGAGTGTAAGGAGACCGGCTCTGGTGCCAGATTTCTTGGCCTCACAGCCTCTCTCTCCCCTACGACTTTGAACAGGTTATTTCAGCACTCCACATTTCAGTTGCCTCATCTCCACATGAATGATGATGCAATAAACAGTATACACTTCACAGTACTGTTTCAGGGATCAAATGACTTAACACTTACAAACTGCTCTGGCACACGATTGGTACTCAGTAAATGGTAGTTATTTCTTTAACTACTATTATTCTAGTCTGGATTGTTTTAACTAAAATGAGTCATTAAAACCTATTTTGATAACATTTTTTTCCTAAATGGAAAAAGAATTTCACTTCCCCCAACAGAGACAACCACGAGACAAAATATAAGGAAAATAATGCTATTAAATCTTAGCTATATACTGGGGCCTTCCAAGGCTCTGAGCTGAAGCTAGTCTTTCTTTACAAAAAACAAAATTTAGCAATGTTAGAGGGGTAAGAGGCCCAACTGAGATCTCCTCCTTTAGAAGGCCTGATAGAAAACGGAAAAGTGGGTAACTTGCTCAGTATGTGGTTTACTCGTCATGAGTCGGATCTGACTCGACGGCACTTGGCTTGGCTGGCTATCCAATGGTGCTGTCCATTTTCCACTTTGAATCGTCTCAGCATATGCCCCATGCTTTGGGAAGGCAATTAGAAGACAAAGGGAAGCAGTGCAGTTCACTCCCTATTGACCACTCTTGTTGTCAGAGGATGTTACGTACCCCGGTTGCAGCAGCTCACCATAGCACATAACCAGCACATCGTAAGCTGCTCTCAAATTCCCCCATCAGCCACAAACGAAAATTACATTAACAGCCTAAAAGAAGGCTTTCAAAATTTTTTTAAGTGTTTTAAAAATCTAAAACTATACTCCTTATGTTGATTTATGCCATTCAGAGGTAGCTCTACATAACCTTTGTTCTTCTAGATAAGAATTAAGCCTGGAATGACATTTGCAAACAGTGTTCCTATGAATAAGCACAGTTACTAACAGATAGGAAGTATGGGAATTTGAGGTATTCATTAGGCCATTTTCAAAATGGTATCAGAATTTGATATATCTACTCATCTTTTTAATATTCTACAAGAATGTCTGAAAATCTGATTTCTTTACTAACATTTAAAAATTATTTTGCTCATAATGGAGGTCAACTCTTCCGACAGGAATGGATAGGACTTGGCGAAACAGAGTGACCATACCGTGTGTGCACTTTTTGGTTCTATGGATCTATAATATGTCATCCTGCTGACCCCTTACTAGAGGTGGGGGAGATGGTGGAGAGGAGGGAAAAGACAATTGTTAAGAGGACATGTACAGAATGGAGAGGAAGAATGTGCTGTCACTGGGCAGGGAGAGCAGTGGAGCTGCACATAGGCGGGTATGCAAATTTATATGGGAACACACATTTTCACTCAATCATAATTAAAAAAAGAATAGAAAAAATTATTTTGCAATTTATGTCATTCTTTTAAACATATCTTTATTAATTTATTGGAAATGCATATATTTAATCAGAAGCAAGTATTGCCAATCTTAGTTAGATCCCTCTATTAGGAAACACTCCATAGTAAGAACATCTACAAAATACAAACACTAGGCTTGATGGTCAGTTCATGTTTCCATTTCATATAATTATTCAACATGTTTTTAGTAAGTGACTAGTACATCCCAGCCTCTGTTGTAGGTACTACAGATAAAGCAGTGACTAATAGAGCAAAACAGACAAACACTATTTTACTCTTGGAAATTACATTTTTGTATCCTTTCTATACTTTAAGTATAATACAAAACTTGATCTTTCTACTTTTACAGAAATTATTTTTATTTTATTGTGATTTGGTTTCAAAGGGGTATTATGAAAAGACTATTATCTTACTTATTCCATAGTAATTAACAGTTTAGATATTCATCTTTTAGAGTGTATAAAAAAACAAGAAACAGAAAACATTTTTCTTTGCCTTTTAGACTTCTTTTTGGTTTCCTGTACTCTCTTACTGTTTGATTTTTATTGAAAAGCCCTGGAGACAGAGAACTATGATTTATTGTCTTTGTGTCCTAGACACATAGCCCCAAACCAGGCATATAACAGGTACTCAATAAAACGTACTGAATAAATAAATGACCCGAATACACACGTGTTTATAGTAAAATCAAACTAGGAGAGACTAGAACTGCATGAATGCTTAGCAAAAGATTTATAAGGTGTTCTGACAGTCATTCTTTGTGTTCTCACATTCTCTTACACCTGTCTGAGATGGCCTCCAAGAAAACTGAAACCCTGAAACTGTTTGATCTCTGCCAAAGGAGCTTCAGAGAGGGATTGTTCTGCTAGCTGCGGTGCAGTCAGCCCCCAACAGACGGCCTCAACTCAAGGCAACTGCATGTACAATAGAACACCACTGCTGAGATCCATAGAATTTTCAGAAGTAGGTAATTAGGCATTTCTTCCTAGTCTGCCTTAGTTCAGAAGCGCTTCTGAAACCTGTTCAGCCTCATAACACAACATGCCAGCTTCCCCTGGTAGATGGGTGGTGGCTGCGTGTGAGGTGCATTGGCAGGAAATTAAACCCTGGTCTCCTGCCTGCAAGGTGAGAAATCCACTGCTGAACCATCACTGCCCACATTTAGAGAATGATTCCAAACAAACACCAATCAAACTTGTTGCCATTAAGGTGATTCTTCCTCATAATGACCCTATGGGACAGAGTAAAACTGCCCCATAGAATTTCCAAGGAGTTCCTAGTATATCTGTGCTGCTGACCTCTTGGTTAGCAGATACAGACCACCAGAATTTCCAAAAATGAATAGGTATCTTGTTACTGTCCATGATTGAATGAGTATCCCTCAGCTTTTTCTTAGCAAACCATTGGGTCTGGAAGTGGGAGAAGACTGTATTGGAAGAGGGTAGATGAGCTTAGGAATGGCATGGATGACCACAATAATAAAGTGGATCAATGCTTGTTCATCTGTTGACTACAGTGTTGTCATATTCCAATAGACATACAACTGCATGTGTAATAGCTTAAATACAACTGCATGCCTAAAAGCTTCAAATTTTATCTTTCCTTCCTTTTCCCACCATTGCTGCAACACTGAAATGTGCTGTGAAGAATTTCCCATCTCAAAGAATGCCTTGTACACCCATCAGCAAAGTAGGCACACTCTGGGAGGCCAGCCAGGGTGTGGGAATGACCACCTATAAAACTGAACCTTTATCCAGTATGTTGTCATGGATTGAATTATGTCCTCCTGCCAAAAATCATGGCTGGGCCATGATCCCCAGTATTTTGTGATTGTTCTCTATTTTGTGATTTTCCTATACTGTAAATCTTAATCTCTGCCTGTGGTTAATAAACTGGATTATGTTCAAGAGGATTAGTGTGCAACTGTAACACCCTTCCTAAGGTCATGCCCTGCTCCAATGTAAAGGGAGTTTCCCTGTCCTGTAAGTGATAAAAACGGCAGAGAAGCAAGCAGAGTTAGGTACCTCGTACCATCAAAGCAGCATCCAGAGCATGAGCCTGTCCTTAAGACCTGAAGTTCCTACGCCAAAATGCTAAGATGCTCTCAGACCAAAGAAAGACTGATAAAACCCAAGGACCTTACTCCAGAGTGACAATAGATGCAAAGCCTTCTCCTGGTGCAGACACCCTAAATTTGGACTTGCAGCCTACTGAACTGTGCACGAATAAACTTTTCCTTGTTAAAGCCAGTCACTCACGGCATTTCTGTTAGAGCAGTACGGACTACTAACACATACGTCAAAACAGGATTCTACCTGTATTTGCAGTAGTTTTATATTTATATAAATTTATATTTATATCTCACATCTTCCACCCTACAAGAACACAATACTAAAATTTGGATAATTCTTTCAATTTCCCATTTTGGCAAAGAAATGAAAAATAGATTCAAAAACAGATTTCCAAAATTTTTTGGCAATACTTTCAAGTACATTTTTGGAGGTGTTTTAATACCTTCTTCGGTTAGAAAGTTTATGCAAATTAAAAAATTCTGCAGCTTGCCTTGGGAACTCTATTTGCCATACTCCAGAGCAGTACTAGTGCCCTCAGATTTCTACATCATGGAAATAGAAAATATTAACCAATAAAATAATAGGCAGGTTTTCAGGAGGGTCGAAAAGGTGGGAATTAAGTTACCCCGCCAGCAAGACAGTTTTCAAAGCGCGCTCGGGATTTGTTCGTTTCCATTCCTCGCCCCTCGTCACCCTTCCAGGGCCAAGTCGGTGATGGGCGGGGGCAAGATGGGCGAGGCTGAGATTCTCTCAGAACCTCGGCTTCTGTTTCCAGCTGAGCACACCTGCCGCCCCTCCTCCGCCTTGAGGTCAAAGCCAACTTCCCGCTGGACGGCGGGGCCCGCTGGGCTGCCGGCGCACCTGGGCAACCAGCCTCACCCACCTCTGCACCAAGCGAGCGGGGGCGAGGCGGGCGCCAGATTAGTGGGCTGGGCGCGCTTTTTTTTCAGTCTGCCTCCTGGGGTATGCTGGATTTGGCTGGGTGTGCACTTTGAAATACTATATTGGGAACCTCATATGTGAATTTCTTTTTTTCTTTTTTTTTTTTAATTGCAAACCTCCCGGGTTCACTCCGCAGCTGGCGAGCAGGCCCGAGGCGGTGTCTCCTCTTTCCCTCCGCCCCCGTTTCACTCCTTCCCGCCCCCCAGCCGGGAGCAAGACTCGCAGGAGCCGCCCCCTCCCGGGCGTCCACTTGGTTCCTCCCAGCTGCCGTGTGAATGGGCCGCCCTCTGAATTCCGCGAGGGGGTGGCGGGAAGAGGCCGAACCCCGGCCCCGGCGGCCACCGCCCCCGCCTCCGCCCCGCGGCGGCCCACGCCGGGATCTGCGTCACTCGGCCGCGCGTGGGCGGGAGCCGTAGCCACGAATGTAGCAAGAGTGGAATCTCCCAATGTGACAGCGCAGCGGGGGGTGCAGGCGGCGGCGGAGGCGGGCGGGGGAGGAGGAGGGTGCAGTGCGCGGGGAGGGAGGGGGAGGGAGAGGGACGGAGGGGGAGGGAAAAGGAGGGGAGGGCGCGGCGGGGGAGGCGTCTGCGCCGCCACCGCCGCCGCCCGCGCGCCCCAGCCCCGAGGAGCTGCTGCTGCAGCGGCCGAGCGAGTGCCGTCGGGGCGGGCGGGAAGAAGCGGCGATCCGAAGCTCGAGGGAAGCAGGGAGAGCGAGTCCACCACCTTCCCTCCCCCCCTCGATGGGAGCGGGGGCGTCCTGGCCGCCGCCGCCTGAGGAGAGCCGGGGGCCGTCACTTCGGAGTTGGGGCTGAGCAGTCCACCGAGAGCGTGCGAAGACCGCTGCAGCCGCTGGCCCAGTACGTACCAACTCCTTGTTCACGAAGTGCGGTACGCGTTCGTGTTGTCGCGTCCGCTGGCTAACTTGGGTCGGCTGAGTGGCTGGGCCGAGCGCGGCCCCCGCCGGAAAGCGAGGGCGGCTTTGGGTTGGTTTGGGCGATTACAGGAGAAATTCGGTGCAGGGGCCGCAGGAGGAGGGGAGCACGTTAGTGGCTGGGGCTTGTGCGTTTTCCCTTCCGGAAAGGCGAGGTTGTCTTGTGTATTCCCTCAGCTAGGCTTGTGTCGTAGCGCAGCGTCTGGAGGGTCATGCCGTGCAGTGTGCGGTGTGTCCTCCGGTGCGTTCTGCGTCGTGTTTGCGCGCTGACCTTAGAGTTTTGCAGCGTCCTTCGCCAGGGGCAGTCTTTTTGTTTGTTTATAAAAGTGCTGCACTTAACGCCTAAATTTTCCCCCCCTGGGAATCCTCCCCTTCCAAATGTAGTTTTCATTTTAAAAGCGGAAGGAGAGTTTTGATTGGAAGTGGCTTACAGAAAAGAAACTTGGCGATGAGGTGCAGGGAAGAGAGCGACTTATCGTGCTTGCAAAGGCCCGATGTGGAATTTGCAAACACATGTGGGGCGTCCAAGCCTTGGATGTAGAGCTGTATGTCTTTATTCGTGGAGGAACACGAAGTGTCATCAAATGTTTGACTTGCATGTGTTTATGCCTGATTCCCTGAGATTCGGGGAGCGTGGAAAATTTGGGGGTGGCTGTCCATTTCAAACATTCGATTTGGAGTAACCTGTCACTACCAGTTGGTTTGCCAGAGATATGTCTGCAAACTTTAGGAGTGCAAAGATCAGAAGCTGAGTAGAAAATCCTCAGATCTTGTTTTAAAATATTTTGGCAGTCTTAATAGGTGACATTAGATTGCACAGGCACAGAGGAACCGAATTTAAAACGGATTAGACACGTAGGAAATACTTTGATGTTTTGTTAGGCAAGTGTGCATGCAGTGAATTACCTGCTTAGATTTTTAACTTTTAAATTTTTTCCCCAACATACCCAATTATGACATTTCACAATTTATGTGTGAGTTTTAAGAAGGAATGTTCTAAGAGGATACAAAAGATTTGCTTCCTCTCTATTGTGTGGAGGCTGTTATCTTCCTGAAGACTTAAAAGCTGCTTCTGATGTAATCTAAGTGCCAGTTAAAGTGGCTCTTAAGATTCAAGAGTATCCTTTTCCCCCTCCATATTTGTATTATTTGAAACATTCAATACTGCCCTTTTATTAAGTACTAAAAATTATTTTGTCGTTGGAGTTGCTTTGAGTCGGAATCGACTCGGCAGCAGTTGGTTTGGTTTTTTGTGTGTTTGGTTTTTGTAAGTATTAACAAGCAAGTAAGGCTTCTGTTGAGAATTTGTAGATGACTGTCAAGGTCAGCGTTCTTTACCCCTCTTTCGGTGTTAGATATTAGAAAAATAGGTCTTGAAAATAATTTTAGGGAACCTTTGAAGATCGTTAGATTTAATTTTATAATTTTTACTGTCTTGCACTGAAGTTAATCTCTCATTTTAATGCCATGTGGTATTAGAGAAATTTTTGTTCCCTGGCTCATGATTTCCCGTTAAAAGAAAATATATTAATAATGATAATAATAATAGCAATGACGTTAAAATAAAATATCATTGAAGCATGTTGGTTTCATTTCATTCTGCCTGCTAATTGTAGAAGTAATTCAGATAAAAAAAAATCCTTAGGAATTCTGTAGCTGATAAAAGGAAATTCAGTGAGCTTAAATGTCTTGGTAAATAATTCACATCACAGTCTTATTTCACGAGTTAATAATAAAATTGTATAATCTGAGCCAAATCAATTTTAAATTTACTTTTTAATGGCTAGCAAATAACACACTGTCCTGTGGGAAAGTCAATAAATTTTCATTTTCTGTTATGTAGAGAGTCGGTTGAAGCATTAAACATCCTTTTAAATCACACTTCAACTGCGAATATACTGATTTATTGTTTAAGGTATTTGGGATTTGCGTTGTGGATGCTTTGAAAGAAGAAATTGTGTGTATTTACAAAGAGGAGGACTGTTGAAGATTTTGCATCATAAACTTAAAAAATTTAAAAGATGGTTGGCCAGAAACAGAAGTATGTCACATTTTTGTGTATGTTGGCTTCGAGTCTGTTCTTGGCCTAGGCCTCATCTATTCCACTGCAATAAGCTTGTAGTTGTTTGGCTGATGGTGTTCATCTGTATTATTGGAAATAAAGTTTACCTTTAAATGTAAGCTGTATTGTGGATACACAGAACCATGCTATGTTTTTTGCTGCTTTGACAGATATTATAATATTTTGAGTAGCTTAAAAGTCTGCTAATGTGTAATGAGTTTGTGTATTTCATTATAGAGTTTATTAAATATATTACGGAATAAATTGTACCCACTCAGTCATGATACAGGCTTGCTAGCCCTTTTGCTTTGCGCTTATTTTTATCCATCTGCATCTTTTACTCTTTGGAGTAATAGAGTGAAGAACACTGCGGTTGTTATATTAAATTTCTGGTCTAACAGTAACTCTTAAGTAGTAGCACATACTTCCTTAAACTTAATGAAACAAGTATGAAAGTTGAGAATTTGATGTTGGAAGAAAAAAAGAGCAGTCCTCATTTTATTAGAATTCTCATAGCTGCAACATAACCATTAAGCTTTTAAATAGTATACCATTTCTCAGTGTGTTGTATTTGGGACTGCATGTTAATTTTCCTGGTATCTTACTTTAATAATGATTTTTGAAGAGATTTTCTGAAAAACAGTTAAAATTTATATGTGTATTGTCTGTATACTATGTGCTCAGGGGTCACTGCGTATTTTTTATTTTTCATTTTTTTATTGTGATTAAGTGAAAGTTTACAATCCACGACAGTCTTCCGTATAGAACCCTGAGTACCCACTTCTCTGCAACTGTGTCTACTCTCCCCACCCTGTGACAACACACCCGTCTCTTTCACTCTTCCAATATCCACTCAACCAACACCTGTCCCCTCCTCCTTACCCCCTCTCCTCTTGCCTCTAAAAGGAAAGCAGTAGGATAGCCTCATATTATGTTAAATCATAAAGTACACACACCACATGCATCGCTGTAGGTCCCCAAGTCCAGTCCATTCTTTGTCTGAAGTGTTGGCATCTGTGCTGTTTTCAGTTCTGGTGAGCAGCGAGTCTGGGGGGCCATGTCCTCAGAGGAGCCTTGTGTTGTCAGACCACCAGTTCTGCTGTTGAGTCCTCGATCTGTACACATCTTTCTCTTGTGCTGTGTCAGAGACTCTACATTGTGTTCTCTATCAGGGCTGTCTTTGGTGGTGATGAAGCACCACCTAGTTTTTCTGGTCTCATGCTGATGTAGTCTCCCAACCATATGAGTCCTTCTGTCTCCTGGGCTTGTTTTTCCTCGTGTATTTGATGTTGTCAATTGTCGTCTCTTCCCGGTGGGTTGGGACCAGTTGATGTTCCTCAGGTGGCACCTTGCTGGCTTTTAAGACTCCAGATGCCACTCACCAGTATGGGGTACAGAAGACACTTAGAAAAAGACTAGTTATGCCACTTGACCTCAGTGTCCTCAGGGGTCAACGTCAGGGTTGATTGAGGAATTTTCAGTCCCATTTTGTGAAATACTGGCATTGCCTAGTATAAATAAACAAATGCTTGTTGTTTAACAGCAAAATAAATCTGAATTGTATTTTTAAAATTTTGATAGCTAAATTTAAATTTACATATTATTGAGTACTTACGTTAAAATGTTAAGGGATCTCTAAGAAATGTTTTACAGGTTTAATTCAGAAAAGAATCAATGGGGGAAAATGTTTTAGTTTCTAAAATTACCATGAATTCATTAGAAACTATGTTTAATGTATAGCAATGGAAGTAATAAGAGCCAAAAGTATCTTAAGACAAATCACTAAATTCTTGCTATCAAATGTTGTTTAGGTAAATTGTTGAAACACATTATACACTCGAGTTAGTACTTAGGCTAACCCATGTAATCTTGAGTAATTCATCATGTAACTGAACTATACTTGTTTTAACTTGAATTCTGGGTTCTTGGCCTAGTACAAAACTAAGAAGAATTGATTTCCTAGGCTTAAGATTTCTTTTCTTTCTAAGTTCAATTCTGGAGACCCTGGTGGCATAGTGGTTAAGTGCTACAGCTGCAGCAGTTTACTCCATCAAGTGCTCCTTAGAAACTATGGGGCAGTTCTGTTCTGTCTTGTAGGGTCCCTGTGAGTTGGAATAACCTGTACGGTAGTGAGTTTGGTTTGATTTTGAGTTATGTCAGATTCTGGCTTTTCATAAACCTTTTCCTTTTCAACCAGTAATGTACCCAGTTCATTGCACCCTTTTCCCCATTGCTACACTGTCCCCAAACTTGGCAGTACTTCAGAGACTTGAAATGTAGTCTCTGCCCTCACACTTTCTATTTCTTTCCTCCTAGTTTCTCATCATAGTCTTTCATTCCTTTCCTGTGCGGTAGATCCCTTGAGGGTGTTAAGAGGAAAGCAATCTGATGGGACTAACTCACCTTTAATCTAAAGGACCCATGGACTTTTAACCCTCCCCAAGTTTTTCCACATTTTTGTTTGTTTGTTTGTTTTTAAATATCTGTAAGGGGTTGTTCATAATGCAGATAATCTTAAAGTAAAAATTGAGGGCTATGTTGGGGCAAGGCATTAGAGTTCTTTTCTAATTAAGTCAGGCCTGACTGAGGTTTTTCCCTTGGTTTCCCTCCACTCGTAGAAAAGTCTCTTCTTTGGAGTACTGTAGACCTTGTATAGGGTCTCAACACTATATAAGAATTATGGCATGTATTAATAATACTAGGACCCCTAGTGGAGCAGTGGTTAAGCACTCAGCTGCTAACTGCCGTGTCTACCAGTCACCCTTTAGGAGAAAGATGTGGCTGGTGGTCTGCTGCTGTAAAGATTCCAGCCTTGGAAACCCAGTATGGCAGTCCTACTGGGACTGTAGGGTCACTGTGAGTCAGAATCAACTTGATGGCAATGGGTTTGGTGTTTGGGTACTATTAATATTATATGTATGTTTTAAAGCAGTGATTCCTACAGCAGAGAATATAGAAGACTCAAGAAAGTAGAGCTTATGAATCCATTTAAATATAATGATCACATTTATAGGGTAGATATTATTTGGCAATGACTAATACTGCATTTTAATCTGTGGGAATAGAAGAAAAAATACATAGTCTCTTGGTGACTGAATTTGAACTCTTCGAATGCTGGCATTGGGCTGAACTGACACAAGGTGCGTTACAGCGCTGTGTAGTTTCTGTATTTGGGAAAGGATTTTTTTGATTTCTTGGAAAAATAGCTTTCTAAGAAGAAGGACATACTGAGAATCAGAAAATGAAAAGGGTTATGAGTAATGCAGTAGACTGTATCATTATTAGATTAATAATAACATCACAGTGTCCCTTTTGAAATGTAAAAGGCTACTGATGAGATTCTGACTTGAACACTGGGTTTTGTTTGACAGCAACCTTTATTAGAGATGTCATTGTCCATAGAACACTTTACTGGAGTAGAGGAGGGTAAAAGATAAATGTGAGCTAATCCTTACCCTCAGGGAGCTTATAACCTAAGTAACCTGTTCTGCAGAACTATGTCTCTTGTCTGTTCCACGTTTCCTTACGTGTAACAACTTAGATAGCTGTTATCACAGTGCTATAAGTATCTGCTTACTTTTCTGTCTCCGTCTTTACTGATTCTCTGTGGACCATGTTTTCTGTGTATCCCCAGGGCTGGCTCAGTGCCTGACATATTTGAATAAAAGAATTAAAAAACTAGAGGCATATAAGCAACTTATTTTAGAGTTCAGAGAAGGGAGAAGGCATCAACAACCAAGAGGTGTGGAAGATGTTTTATTTCCCAAGGCCATGGAGGTTGGAGGGAGTGTTACAGCTAGGATGCCTGGCACAGGGGCAGGGAAGCAGTAAGCACTTTGGAGGGTGTATCTGTGTGACACAGCATGGGGCATGTTAGAAACAGTGAGGAGGAGGCTGGCAAGGGTATTTTGGTGTGGGATACATATATGAATAGTTTGGATTTCTTTGTTCTGTGAGGACAGATGCCATTGCAGTGTAGAATGCATTGAAGGTAAGGAGGCTGTTTTCAAAAATGGGGCAAGCAGCAGTGAAAACTAGGATTAGGTGCTTTTAAGACAAAGAAAGAAAAAGGGTGCTGTTGAAGCCTAAGACCGTGTAGATTTAAGGAGGGAAGAGGAGAAAACAAAAACAGAATCCCAACTTTCATTAATTAGGAAGCTGGAAGAGTGATACCAAATAAAAAACCAAACCTACTGTGGTGGAATTGATTCCAACTCATAGCAACCCTATATGACAAGGTAGAACGGTTGCCTGGAGTTCCCAAGGAGCACCTGGCAGATTTGAACTGCTGAACTTTTGGTTCACAGCCATAGAACTTTACTACTATGCCAGCAGTGTTTCTGAAAGAGAAATAATGCAACTTAAAGAAGTTGAGAAGAGTTAGATTTGTGAATCTGCGAGAAGGGAGAAAATGAAATAAGGTAGTTGCTTTTGTGCACATCAAATCAGAGGTTTTTTTCTGTCCTCAGGCAGCAGTTGAAATGCCAAATTATAGTTCAAAGGATGATTTGAGCTAATAGTTCTCAAAATTTTCAAGTGTGAG
Source organism: Heterohyrax brucei (assembly GCA_028571685.1). NCBI lineage: Eukaryota > Metazoa > Chordata > Mammalia > Hyracoidea > Procaviidae > Heterohyrax > Heterohyrax brucei. The sequence continues at coordinate 98,654,145 of CM053146.1, forward strand.
TGTGAGTTATTAAATAAAAATTTGTAAGTACTCTTGATAATTTTAGTATCTGTTGAGACTACATAAATGTTTACAAACTACTATGAATTTAGTTGTACTTTAAAATTAAGATTGTGTATGTATGTATATAGGTATATACCTCATAGAGGCATTTATTCACTTGTATTTGCAAAATAGACATGCTTGGAGAGGTACCCTTTTTACTCAGTAGTCAATGCTTGGTGGGCATTTGGGTTGGAGAACTCATTTGCAGTAATTCCATGGCCCTTGGCCCGTGAACCACTAGTCCAAGCTTTCGGGACAGATTTGGAGTTCATCTGTGTAGAGGTGGTAATTGAAGCCTGGGAGTAGATTAGGTTGCTGAGGGAAGATACAGAAGGTAGTAGAAAAGAGAGCCAATGTGATACTTGAGAATTCTTATAGTTCAAATAGAGGAAGGAAAGTTAGGGAAAACAACAGGATGCAGTGTTGCAGAAGTGAGGTGAAGCGATTTCAAGAAGGAGGTATATCATGTGCAGAGACTAAGGAAGGCTGTGGTAACAGTGGGTACTCTGTTTTGATAGATGGTGGGGCTAGAAGGCAGACTGAAAGAACCGTGTTAGAAAAGATGAGGCAGCATCTAAGGAACGTCTTTTAGTAGTGACCGTTAAAGGCCTTGTCCCTACTTTAAGTTGGAACATGTGAATTTGGAGAAGGACAGGGAGATTTTGTAGCTTCTGGTGATTCTTGTGATTCAAGGAGACAGCACTGAAGTTTTCTTCACCAACCTGCTCTTATTTCACTCAGCATAGTTTGTATCTGGCAAATGCTGAGCCTAGCCCATGAGGAGCCAAAGGGGGGTTTTTCAAGGGTTCAGAACAAATCATTATCGTTTAAAATAGACCCAGGAAACCTTCGTCTAAAGAAAAATAAATAGACTGAGGAGTAACAAGCAGTAACAAGTGGTCCTAAACTAATCTGTTATTTTTCTTGGACTTCCAGTATTTAAACAGGTGTAAGTGGAGGTTTGCTGTCCACTGGATTAACTTTTGATTGCTGTAAGAATGAGTAACTGGTTTCTCTGAAGTGGTGAAATTCTGTAAAAGGTCAAACTCAGCATGGTTGTTTGAAGAAATCTTGAAAAGGCCAGGTAGCAGTGGTTAAAGCTAAGTTGATTTGCTGTACTGTGAGTCGCTTGTGTATATATCCAGTAGTGTTGTTACAGTCTTTTTTATGTGCATTTCAAATTGGAGAGCTGCAGGTAGAAGCTGTCTTTTGGCTCATTTGACCTTCTTGTTGAAACACAAATGGTTACAGAGTTGGTGAGAACAGAGTGTGTCATCTCATAAAAGTTTTTCTTTCAAATCAAATCAAATTAATGTATGAAATGGTAGGTATTTAAATTATCACAGCAGTGTTTTGTAGAAACTGAAAGGTTCTCCTAAAGCAAAAGCTTAAGGGGCAAACTCCTTTCCCAGCAGTGTGTGCCTCCTGGGACTCTGAATAAAATCAAACTAATCCCAGTGCCGTTGAATCGATTCCAACTCATACAGTTTGCTTGTTTATCTTTGCTCTGTCATTTTGACTTTGGAAATGTACACTTTGTCCTGTCAGTCTTCATAGTGAGATTATAGTCTCAACTACTTTCTGCTTTCTTTCCAGTACAGGCGCCTTTCTCTTAATAACTAGGGGGTTTCCTTTCTTTCTGGGCAAAGATGGGAGAGATAAAACGTGAAAAATTAAGATTTTTTTCTAAAATCCTTGACTAAGAAGAATAAAATCTATTTGGATCATATATGTATATATGTACCTACATCTAATGTTTCCTCATGGTTTGTAAATGATTTTACAACTTATTTTTCTAGATTTTCCCATGTAGTCTTTCCTCAGTTCTGTAATCTGTTGAATACATATGGTAAATCAGTTGATGACGCTATAAACCGTGCCACTCTGTAATTATCTTACAAAAGAGATTTTGAGTTGTGTTTATATGTGCATTTTCCTTCTGTACTGATGGGGAAGTTAGTTTCCATTCTTCCACTTCAGATATTTTTAGAAGCTCTTTCTATCTGGTATAAACAAACAAAAAAGCCCAGTGCTGGCGAGTCAGTTCCCACTCATAGCAACCATATAGAGCAGAGTAGAACTTGTTCCATGGAGTTTCCAAGGAGCACTTAGTAGTTGGCACCTTTTGGTTGGCAGATGGAGCCCTTAACCTCTCCACCACCAGTGTTGCCTCTGTCTGATACAGCATAGGTGGATATAGACCATCCCTGTAGTGGGAAGGCAAGCAGATGCTCCTGTAGGTGATACAGAATTTACAAGAATTTTTTTATCCTGGGGATAAAACTTGAAGGTGAACCTAAAGAACCTGGACAGTCACAACATGTAGGAGTTTCTGTTGCCCAGACCAAAGGAAACTCATTGCTGCCTAGTCAATTCTGACTCATAGAGGCCCTATAGGACAGAATGGAGCTGCTCCATAGTTTACAAGGAGCGCCTGGTGGATTTGACCCACTAACGTTTTGGATACCAACGTAGCCCTTAACCTCTGTACCACCTGTATTTCCACAGAAAAACAAAACAAAACGCACTGCCATCAAGTCGGGTCTGACTCATAGTGACCCTAGAGATCTGAGTAGAACTGCCCCATAGAGTTTCCAAGAAGCTCCTAGCAGATTTGAACTGCTGACCTTTTGGTAAGCAGACGTAGTACTTAATCCACTACACCACCCACGTTTCAGGGTTTCCAGAGGGTATGTTAGATAGGGATCTTCTAGTATAGTTTGCCAAATTTGCCAAATCATGCATACTTTCCTGGGATGCAACTCAGGGCCTTGACTCCCTGTAATTTCCAGAAGCACGCCAAGCGATTTCCTGGGTGTTAGTGGAGAATGTTGTTGTTAGCTGCTGCCAACTTGTCCCCCGACTGCTACCCCACCCCCACCCCGAGTCATAGCACAGTGGGATGAAACATGGCCCTGCACTGTTCCTATGGTTGGTTGCAAATGGGATTGTGACCTGTAGGCTTTTGAGTGATAAGTGGAAATAGGTCACCAGGCCTTTCTTCCTAGTCCATCTTAGTTTGAAAACTGCTGAAAACTGTCAAACATCATAGCAACATATAAGCCATGACTGATGGATGGTGGCAGTGCGTGTGGCTAGGACTTGAACTTGGGTCTCCCTTGTGGAAAGTGAGCATTCTGCTACTGAATTACTACAACCCTCTAGGAGAAAATAGTGGGTCCCTATTCAATCTTCCTCTTCTTCTTCTTCTTTTTTGGTACTTTGGGAAGTCCTCAGGTCACTAACAGTGCCCATATTAGCCATTTTAAAACAAATAGCCATAATGCTTGAGGAAGCTACTAGTTGATGAAAGCAGATTATAAAGGACCAAGAGGTTTTAGGAAATGAACTTCTCACAAATTAGTCAGTCCGTAGAGTAATAGAGAGAAGCATTTGCTTCTTTAGGATTACTGAGACCGTAACATTTTTTTTTCTTTTTTTGCAGCATTCTGGATGAGGACATAAAACAAAAGTTCTAGGTTTGGTGACCTCCTAGGCTTCAGGAATATTTCTAAAATTGTCAGCTCACATCATCTCTCAGTTAATTATTATTCTCGAGTGTCCTGAGTTAATAGTGGAATCTACATTTTTCTTCTGATGTTTGTATTTTTATAAACCTTTTGTAGTTTTCTCCATAGATGGCCATAAAACTAAACAAACAAACAGACAAACAAAAAGAAACTCACTGCTGAGTTGGGTCCGACACATAGCAACCCTAAAAGTCAGAGTAGAACTGCCCCACAGAGTTTCCAAGGAGTGCCTGGCAGATTTGAGCTGCCAAACTTTTGGTTAGCAGACATAGCACGTAACCCACTATGCCACCAGGATTTCCATATATGGCTCTAAGGTTCTTTTAACCCCGGGGGTGCACTGATTACAAAAAATTTGTTTCTTTTAGATGAAAGTATTTGACCAACTCCACTTTGTGTGCGGGAGGTCTGCAGGCAACTGTGGGAAGTGACTGCAACAGAGGACTCAAAGAATACTTTGCTGTACCTTGTTCTGTCTCTTAAGACAGTCCTCTCTCTCTTGCTTGGATTTTCAGTACATTTCTTTTTTGCCTGTGTTTTAGGCTCTCTGCTACTTCTTTGGAGGGCTTATCCATCCTCTAGATACCATCTTACATCTGATAACAATCCTTTAGACAGATTTAGACTCTAGTCTTGTTCTGCATGTAAGACATTTCTACTTAGCCTTCTACCTTAAACCATATTCAAATGCCATGTTTTTGACAGGGAGTCATATTAACCTGATTTTTGTCAGTCTTCAGCCATCTTCCCCAGTTGTAGACTTCAGGTATGCAATCTCATAGTCATCTATCTGGAACCAAGAATGTGTCAGCTAATGGTATCTTATTTCTTCTCAATCACTTTAACCTAAGTGATCCCCAAGTCTTGTCACTTATTTGTTTTTAAATTTGCATCTCTTTTTTTCCTGGTTCCTTCTGTGTTGACACGTTCATTGATCAACTTGTTGTACTGTGGTCGAGTTGTGTGTTCACTGATGCTGCAAGCAGTCCCACTGGTATTTCAAATATCAGCATGGTCACCATGGTAGGCAGGTTTCACTGGAGCTTGCTGACTGAGGCAGACTGGGAAGAAGAACCTGGTCATCTGCTTCTTTAAAAATTGGCTGGTAAAAACCCATATAAATAGCAGTAGAATATTGTCTGAACCCACAGGTTGGAAGGTACTCAAAGTGACTGGAAAAGAGCTGCCTCCTGAAAGCCGAATCAGCCTTAATTATGTGAATGGAGTCAAGTTTTTAGGACCTTCATTTGCAGTTGTGGGGGGACTCAAAATGAGAAGAAACAAATGCAAACATCTGTTAACAATTGGAACCTGGAACGTATAAAGTGTAGATGTGAGAAAGCTAAAAGTTGTCAGCAGTGAAATGGAATGCATACAGATTGATAGCCTAATGTTTCAAGCTCTGTCATGGAGTACAAAACTGTCAGTGTTTGGATAATATCCATATACCTACAAGGAAGACCAGTTAATACAACTATTAATCAAATTTATGCACCAACCACTAATGCCAAAGATGAAGAAATTGAAGAAGATATTCTGCAGTCTGGAATTGATCAGTCATGCAGTCAAGAGGCATTGCTAATCACTGGTGGTTGGGATTTGAAAGTTGGAAACAAAGACAACAGATCGGTAGTTGCAAAGTATAACCTTATTATAGAAACAATGCAGGAGATTGCATGATAGAATTCTGCAAGACTGATGACTTCATTGCAGGTACCTGTTTTTTTTTTAGCAACATAAATGCGATTATGCACATGGACCTTGCTGGATGAAATACACAGGAACCAAATCCAGCTACATCTTATGGAAATAGACAATGGAAAAACTTAGTGCTGTCAGTCAGAATAAGGGCAGGGGCTGACTGGAACAGACTATGGATTGCTCTGTGCAAGTTCAAGATGAAGCTGAAGAAAATTAAATCAAGCCCATGAGATCCAAAGTATGACCTTGACTAGACCACACATGAATTTAAAGACCTTCTCTGTAATAAATTGCATGCACTGAATACTAATGACCAAAGACCCAGTGAGTTGTGAGATGATCTCAGGGACATCATACCTGAAGAAAGCAGAAGGTCATTACAAAGACAAGAAAGAAAAGACCCCAAATAGATGTCAGAAGAGACTCTGAAACTAGCTGTTGAACGTAGAGTAGCTAAAGCAAATGAGAAATGATGAAGTAAAAGAATGGAAAAGAAGATTTGAAAGGGTACCTCAGAAAGACAAAGTGAAGTCTTATAATGAAACATGCAAAGACCTGGAGTGAGAAAACCAAAAGGGAAAAAACAGGCTTGGCATTTTTCATACTGAGAGTACTGAAAATAGTTCAAGACTTGAGTTGCAGTATTGAAGAATTCCATGGCCAAATATTCAGTGACATGGAAAGGATCAAAAGAAATGGAAGGAATACACAGTCATCCGTTTCAAAAGGTACCGTATGATCAAGAATCGATGATACTGAAGCAAAAGGTCGAAGCCATACTGGAGGCATTGGGGGAAGAATGGTGTGGGGGGGAGGTGGGTGGTCCAGGAATTGATGAAACAAATTGATTCCAACAAATGGATACAATGCTAGAAGCCCTCATTTGTCTATGCCAAGATTGGTGAAAGAACTGGAAGAGATCTATATTTGTACCCATTCCAAAGGTGATCCAACAGAATGTGGGAATCATCAAGCAGTATCTTTACTATCACACACATGGAAAACTTTGTTTAAGATAATTAACAAACAGTTGCAGCAGTACATTGATCAAAAAAGTCGCTTCTGTTGCATTGATTCTGACTCATAGTGACCCTCTTTGTCACTCATAGTGACAAAGTAGAACTGCTCCATAGAGTTTCCAAGGAGTGCCTGGCAGATTTGAACTGCCAGCCTTTTGGTTAGCAGATGTAGCACTTAACCACTATGCCTCCAGGGTTTCCAGCAAAGCCAGAAATTTAAGCTGGAGTCAGAAGAGGACATGGAACAGTTTCTGATGTCAGCTGGATCTTGGCTAAAACGAAAATACTGGAAAGATGTTTGCTTGTGTTTTATTGACTGTGCAAAGGTGTTAGAACATTGGGAGGAATGGAAATTACAGAACACTTAATTGTGCTTATGTGGTGCTTGTACATAGACTCTTGGCAGTAGTTCAGACATAACCAGGAGGGGGTACAAACTGCATGGTTTAAAATCAGGAAAGGTGTGCATCAGGGTTCTATCCTTTCACCCTGTTTGGTCTGTATACCAAGCAAATAAGCTGAGAAGCTGGAGTATCGGAAGAAGACTGGCATTAGGACTGGAAAAAGATTCATTAAGAATCTGCAGCGTGCAGATACCACACTCTCTTTCTGAAAGGGAACAGAACTTGGAGCACTTGTTGATGAAGACTGAAGACTACAGTACGGCTTGTACTTCAACATAGAGAAGACAAAAATCCTTACAGCTGTACCAATAAACAACATCATGATAAACAGGAACGAGGCTGAAGTTGTCAGGGATTTCATTTTACTTGCATCATGGAAGCAGTAAGAAATCAAAAGATGCATTGCATCGGGCAAATCAGTTGCAAAAGGCCTCTATAAAGTGTTATAAAGCAAAGATATCACTTTGAGGACTAAGGTGTCCCAGACCCAAGTGGGTATTTTCAATTGTCTCCTTTGCACGTGGAAGCTGGACAGTGAATAAGGAAAATCAAAGAAGAACCGAATTATGGTGTTGGTGAAGGATATTGACTATACCGTAGACTGCCGGAAGAACAAACAGGTCTATCTTGGAAGAAATGCAGCCAGAAAACTCATAGAAGCAAGGACGGTGAGACTTCATCCCAGGTGCTTGGGACATGTTGGGAAAGACGATTTGCTGGAGAGAGACCTCACACTTGCTGACATGTGAGGTCAGCGAACAAAGTGAATACCCGCGGTGAGACAGATTGGCTCAGTGGCTGCAACATTCGGCTCAGACAGCAGTGATTGTGAGGATGGCACAGGACCAGGCAGGGTTTGGTTCTGTTGTACGTGGGGTAGCTGTGAGTCAGTACCAGCTTGACAGCAAGCAGCTAACAACAGTGTTCGAGCCTTCCAGTCCATGTTGAAATCTGTCTCCCTCAAACTGCTAGACTATTCGTGTTAATTTTGCTTTATCTGTAAAACAGATATAACCACATCTGTCTTAGAGCTTGTTGTGAGGGTGAGACATAATGTAAAGCATTTATTTTATTACCAGGCATAAGTGTTTGACAGTTGGCAGTATAATGCACTTTTACCTCTTCTGGACTCCATTCGTGGAAGCAGTAAAATGTATAGCCAAAAATATGGGCTATAGAGCCCTGTGGGTTCTTGGTTGAGTCCCCAGCTGCTGCTTACTAGTTGTGAAACTTTGGTAAATTTACTTATCTTTGAGCTTTTCATTTCTTCTTTCTAAAGTAAGAAATATTATTCTGACTTTTAGGGTCATTAAGCCTGTAAAACAAAATAAAGTATGTAGAGATAATGCTTCTTTAAGAGCCAATTGCTATGCATAGTGATCCTTGTTCTCATTCTTCCCATTGTGTATTCCTGAGTCCTGTGACATTTAACCTGTTTGGTTTAAGAAATTTGGGACAGATGTGATAAGTATTTCCTTTCTTCTTTTTTTGCAGGTAAAACCTGTCCACCGTAATGGCTGCAGCCTTACCCAGGACCTTGGGGGAGTTGCAACTATATAGAATATTGCAGAAAGCCAATCTGCTCTCTTATTTTGATGCCTTTATCCAACAAGGTGGTGATGATGTTCAGCAACTCTGTGAAGCTGGAGAAGAGGAATTCTTGGAAATCATGGCACTTGTGGGCATGGCTAGCAAGCCCCTTCATGTTAGAAGGCTACAAAAGGCTTTGAGAGACTGGGTTACAAATCCTGGCCTTTTTAATCAGCCGCTGACTACCCTTCCTGTCAGTAGCATACCCATCTATAAGTTACCAGAAGGATCTCCGACATGGCTGGGAATATCTTGCAGTAGTTATGAAAGGAGTAGCAATGCCCGGGAACCTCATTTAAAGGTCCCCAAATGTGCTGCCACAACCTGTGTGCAGAGTTTGGGACAGGGGAAGTCAGATGTGGTGGGGAGCTTAGCACTGCAGAGTGTTGGTGACTCTCGACTCTGGCAAGGCCACCATGCCACTGAAAGCGAGCACAGTCTCTCCCCAGCTGACCTGGGCTCCCCGGCTTCCCCTAAAGATAGCAGTGAGGCGCTGGATGCTGCTGCTGCGCTCTCTGTAGCTGAGTGTGTGGAGCGAATGGCCCCCACACTGCCAAAAAGTGACTTGAACGAGGTGAAAGAGCTGCTAAAAACCAACAAGAAGTTGGCCAAGATGATCGGTCACATCTTTGAGATGAGCGATGATGATCCACATAAAGAAGAAGAAATTCGAAAATACAGTGCAATATATGGCAGGTTTGACTCAAAGAGAAAAGATGGAAAACACCTCACACTTCATGAGGTAAAAATCCCACTTTTTCTGCACATATATGGAAAGGTGCTGTTCCATAGGAATAAGGTAGTAATAGTTTGCAGCGAAGAAGGTCCAGTCCCTGAAAACATTTAGGTGTTAGTGAAATGTAACTATTTCATGAAAATTGATTATGATTATTGTGTTAGTGATATTTTTACATTCAACTTAAATGTGCTTGAGCTTTAGAACTACAGTGAAAGCATAAAGTCTTTATATTAATGAGTTTATTTTTTAATTAAGAAACAAGATAGGACTTTAAACACTGTCTTCATTTAGAAAGCATTTGGTAAAAATAGTAAGAATTTAAAGCAATTTTCAGTTAGCACAAGAAATGAAATTAGATGACCACTGGAAGAATTTACTGGTGCTTTGAACATTGTTTTGATTTAGCATTAAAAATTCTCATTGTTTTATCTTTGTAACACCCTCCTCAGAAATATTCTGCATAAGGACAGAGAGAGCACACACATACACATAAATACAAAGCTTTCACATTTATTCTCTTTCTACCCTTCTCTGTCTGGCCAGTATGTCATCTTTGTATCCCTAGAATCTTTTGTACCCAGTGAATGCTTGGAAGATAAATGCATTTTCAAAAGCTAAAAAGAACATTGGATACCTCAATTTTTTATACCTGTTTAGTCTCTAAAAAAAAGAAATCCTTCTTGAAAAATATTCAGGTTGAACACAGTATTTTATGTTCAACATAATATCTTTCCTCTTTAGACTTATGCTTTTACATGAAAAAGAATATGTTCATTGTAAAAGTACTATTTAATCATTGTCAAAGGTTGTGAAGAAATCAGATATTTTATATACACAAAAGATCATATGTTGGATACTGTTCTGCAAAGGTTTCATTTTTTTTTTAAACTTTATAGTATACTCACGGTACAATATGCTATTAGGTATTTTTTCAAGGCAGTAAACATAAAGCTCTTTTTTTTTTTTTTTTAAATGGGTTTGCTTGTATTCCATAGTATGGATGTGCCATTATTTATCTTAATCATTCACTTTGTGATATTCACTTACGTTTAAATTTTTTATGCATGAATGCTTTTAGTACACCTTTATAGACTTGTGTACCTGTTTCTATAGAAAGGGTTCCAACATGTTAAATTATGGGATCAAAGAATATATAGACTTAACATTTTAATAGATACTGCTAAGTTGTCTTAGAAAAAAACTGCAACAATTTATACTTCCACTGTCAGTAAATGCAAGTGTCCGTTTCCCCATATTCTTCCTATATTTAAGTCTACCAGTCTTCTAAGTGTTTGTCTAATGGATAAAACTTTTCATCGCTTTTATTTTTCCATAGTAAAGATAACCTTTTCATATGCTGAACAGAAATTCAGTTTTATGGTCATATTCTTTGTTTTAGTGTTTGGATTGTTTGTCTTTTAAAAAACTGGTGTATTTTAAGGATATTGTCCCTTTGTCTTAGGTTGTATATATTTTCCCAAGTTGATGTTTGTCCTTTGACTTTTTGACATGTCAAGTTGAATTTTATCTATTGGTGTTGCCCTCTATGGATTCATTAGTCTAATTCTCTATTCTGTTATCAACACAAAATTTTTTTTTTACATTATTATGGCTTTATAATATGTCTGGAAAGGCAGGTAACCTTTCATTAGTTTGGTTTTCAACTCTTGTGGTTTTAGCTAATTTCATACTTTTAGCCTTGTAAATGAAATTTTAAGTAAATGAATTTGTCAAATTCCCCCCAAAATTTCTGTTCATATTTTAATTGAAAATGTCTTAAATTTGTAGGTAAATATGAGAACTGACCTATTTACAGTAATGAGACATTCCATATATGAATACGGTCTTTGCATTTATTATATAGGTCTTTTATATTCCTCACTTTTATAGTGTCTTCCAGGAAGATTTTTGCACATTTCATGTACTGCATGTTATATATGTGTGTGTATGTGTGTGTGTGTGTATAATTTATATAAGATATAAAAAGGATATGATCATAAATAGGGATTTTTTCTTCATTGCTTTGAAATGGCTATCACTGGATGATTTTTTGGATGTAAATCTTGTTTTCCACAATTTTACCATCTAAACTTTGTAAATAAATGATTTTAGATATGACTTGATACTGAAGTCATCTATGTTGGACTTCTTTCTGTAATTGGTATGTATTATTGTTAACATGTAACAATTACCTCAAGATGTTGTGAGTCAGTGTAAAAAATAATATTATAGTTCAGGTATACTTTGGTACTTTGTTATTACCTGTGAATCAATAGAGAAATCTGATTAATAAATCACCGTGTTTGAAAGCATAGGCCAAATGTCATGGCAGTGTCATGCTTTGATGCAGATTTTACGCAATTTTTAAAACAGAAGATGAAGCATAAAGTTAGAAGATAACATGTTAATGTCAAAATAAAGTTATTTTCAGAAGATTAGTAAACCCAGTCAGCGTTACTTTTTATATATGTACTGGACTCAGAGCTGTGGTGGTTAAAGAGTTGACTGCTAACCAAAAGGTGAGCAGTTGAAACCCACTTGCTGCTCCTTGAAAACTCTGTGGGGCAGTTCTCGTCTGTTCTTTGGGGTCACTGTGAGTGCGAATCAACTTGACAGGGGATTTGGTTTTAGAGGGGAGTTGCCTTACTGGAAACAAATTCGAAAAGAATTACATCACACTTGACTTTTGCTGAGGGGCTCTTCTTTAGATAAATAGGTACAGATGATATTTAAGTAATGAGACATTTGTGGATTTCCCAAAATAAGGCAGCACTCTAAATGAATGCCAGTAGGCTGAGGTGTTGGGGTGGGGGCTTTGGTAAATGTGGTTTGTGTATTTGAAAATTAGATCACTTGTTACTTAAGTTTGTGACTCTGGTCAAGTAACGTAGTTTAGGATATAGTTTTAAGAATCAGGAAGCTTTCTTCAAAGTAGTTTGGAGAAGATCAAGTACTGAGAGAATTAAAGTGTTATTAAGTGTATCTTTAGGTATTTATGGTAATTTTGTATTTGTTTGCACTTTGATATTTAAAATCAGGAAAATCAGAAAAAGATTGCATTTTTCTAAATCCTTAAGATTAAAGAATATTACTAAGTTGTTCTCTGTTTCCAAATAAGGAAATTAATGACTTAAACTCTAAATTCACTGTTGGCAGTGTATCTGAGAGATTTCCTTGTACAAAACCCTGGTGCATACTTTTAATCTTTCAAGACCTAGAGCTGTTGTAGCCAAGAGTGCAGGAATGAATGCAAATCAGGAAGTTATCCTTCCTGAAAAACTTTTTTTTTCAGTTCTCCCAAGTACGTAAAAGTCTCTTCGTGCATGCATTCTTATACTTGTTTGCAAATTTATTGTATACAATACAGTAAATAGGTATGGAATGAAGCATTGCAAAATACTTTTTTCCCCTCTGAAGTAAAGAATTGGTGATGGACTTAGGCCCTAATGAAGTATGGTCTGGTTTATAGGAGTCACACCCATAAAGCTAGTGAGGGGTTGGGACTTAGACACACGCTAGTTGTTGTAGAGTAGATGGCTGGGGAACAAACTTATAAGCAGTACAAGCTGGCAGAATGTTCCATCTGTCCAAAGATAGATGTGTTAGTAGGTAATCGGTAGCTTGGACAGGCAGTGTATATCAGATCTCATGAGTAAATTGATGTGAGAGAGAAACTGAAAAGTTGGAATAGGAGCTTATAAATACTCAGAAATAACAAGCAGGTGGACAACTTGGCGTTACAGAATATTATTGCAGATAGCAACTTCCGAGAAAAAAGCTGTGGAACTCAAAGATAGGAATAGTTGTAGAGTACATAAGGATGTTACAGAAAGTGTGGAAACCCTGCAGGAACCAGGATGCTAGGACATGACCTGAGGCCCATAGAATAAGGGATAATACGAGGCTGAACTCAGTTTCCATTGTTGTGCTGAGGAGTCAAGGCTGAGTGCTTAGAATGGACAGATTTTAGCATCTAGTCTTTAAAAACAGATGTTGGACATTTCCTTCTAATGATTTTTAGGTCTATTTCGGTAACCTGTTTGTGAATCAGTATTCATAAAGTTACATTTTTCTGTGAGTCTGTACATTTCATCTAACTTAGCAAACTTAATAGATATAAAATTTGTAATTTTTAATATTTAATAGATTGTATGTTTATCTGCCGCTTCCCACTTGACCTTACCAGAAGTATGTGAATTGTATCTTTATCTGGAGTCTGCAAGTTATACCCCATAGGCCAACAAGTTGACCCCCCCTTTTTTTTAAATTTCATTGTATTTTTGGAGAAGGTTTAACACCACCTGTATTTATAAATAAGTGATTATTGGAACACAACCATACCCATTTGTTTTTTGTGTTACCCGTGGCTAATTTGGTGGTACACTGGCAGAGTTGGGTAGTTATGACATAGACTGTTTGACTTAGGATGCCTAAAATATTTTCTTCTCTTTTTTTAAGAGAAAAAGCTTGCCAGCTCCTCATCTTTTTGAAGCAGCAGCTTTTGGCTTAGTTGCTATTCTTAGTTATGTAGGGTGTGTGTGTTTGCTTCTACATCCTTGCAGTTTATCTTATTATTCTTTTCCAATTTAATAGTTTACTAATATTCAGCTTTTCTTTGTTTTTCTTATATAAGAATTTAGGACTGTAAATTATCCGTAGATATTGATTCAACTTCATTCTCAGAGCTTTGTCATGAGGTTATTGTATTATTTTTCAATTCTAATTATGTCCCTTTTCATTTATGATTTCTGCTCTGCTCTGTTGAACATAGAGTAGCTAAAGTAAATGTAAGACATAAGTAAAAGAGATGAACAGAAGATTTCAAAGAGCACCTTGAGAAGACAGCATTATAATAAAATGTGCAAAGACCTGGAGTTAAGAGAACCCAAAGAGGAAACACCCTTGGCATTTCTCAAACTGAAGAAATTGAAGAAAAAATTCAAGCTTCGAGTTGCAATATTAAAGGGTCTTTGTGTTCAAAATACTGAACAATATGGGAAGCATCAAAAGAAGATGGAAGAAATATACAGTCACCAAACCAAAAAGAAGTGGTCAGCGTTAAGCCATATCAGGATGGTAGTGTGTGATCAAGAGCCAATAGTATTGAAGGAAGAATTCCAAGCTACACTGAAGGCACTGGCAAAAAGCAAGACCCCAGGAATTGATGGAATACCAGCTGAGATGTTTCAAGAAATGGATGCAGTGCTGGAAGTGCTCACTCGTCTATGCCAAGAAGTTGGAAAGGCAGCTACCTGGCCAGCGGACTAGAAGAGGTCCATATTTGTGCCTGTTCTCAAGAAAGGTGAAGAAATTATGGAACAATGTGTTTAATATCACGCACAAATGAAGTTTTACTGAAGATCATTCAAAAGTGACTGCAACAATGTATAAACAGAAAGCTGCCAGAAATTCAAGCTGGATTCAGAAAAGGGTGTGGAAACAGGAATACCTTATTGATGTCAGATGATCCAGGCTGAAAGCAGAGAATATTGGAAAGCTGTGTTTTATTGACTATGCAAAGACATTTGACTATGTGGATCATGAGAAATTTTGGATACCATTGTGGAGAATGAGAATTTCAGGACACTTAATTGTGTTTATGAGGAACTTGTACATAGACCAATAGGCAGTCATTCAAACAGAAGGAAATAATGCATGGTTTGAAGTCAGGATAGGTGTGTGTTGGGATTTTGTCTTTTCACCATACTTACTAAGTCTGTATGCTGAGCAGATAATCAAGGAAGCTGGAGTACATGAAGAAGAATACGCATCAGGATTGGAGGAAGACTCATTAACAACCTGCAGTGTGCAGGTAACACAATCTTGCTTGCTGAAAGGGAAGAGAACTTTCAGCACTTGTTGATGAAGATCAAAGACTACAGTCCCAAGTATGGATTACACCTCAACATAAAGAAAATAGAAATCCTCACAGTTGGACCAGTAAGCAACATAATGATAAACAGAGAACAAATTAAAGTTGTCAAAGATTTCATTTTACTTGGATTGACAATCAATACCCATGGAAACAGCAGTCAAGAAATCAAGAGAGATGTTGTGCTGAGCAAATTGGCTGCAAAAGACTTTTTTGAAGTGTTGAAAAGCAAAGAAGGCACTTGAAGATTAAAGTGTCTTCACCCCAGCAGTGGTGTTTTTAGCTGCCTTATACACATGGGAAAGCTGGACAATGACTGAGAAATACTGAAGAATTAACCGAAACCAAATCAAACCCACTGCTGTCGAGTTGGGTCTTACTCATAGTGACCTTAGAGGTCAGAGTAGAACCGCCCCATAGAGTTTCCATGGAGCACCTGGTGGATTTGGACTGCCAACCTTTGGGCAGCAGACGTATCCCTTAATCCACTATACCACCAGGGTTTCGCACCAAAGAATTAATGGCTTTGAATGGTAGTGTTGGCAGAGAATATTGAATATACCATGGACTGCCTAAGAATGAACAAATGTGTCACAGAACAAGTAGAAACAGAATGCTTCTTAGAAACAGAGATGGTGAGACTTTGTCTCAGATACTTGTTATCAGAAGGGACTGGTCAAGGACGTCATGCTTGGTGAAGTAGAGGGTCAGTGAAAAATAGGAAGACACACAGGAGATGAACTGACACAGTGTGACTGCATCACTGGGCTCAAGTATTACAGTGATCATGAGGATGGCACAGGACCAGGCAGTGTTTCATTCTTTTGTAGATGGGGTCATTGTGAGTTGGAACCTTCTTGATGACACTTAACAATAACAACTAACAAAATACGCAAGCAAAGGCTGGGCAGGGAATAAAGAAGACTCAGTATGAACTGATGTGTTTGATTTATGATAGTGCTGAAGAAATTTGAGTATATTGTACAATGTCCTGTTGAACATAGTATGACTATGATCAGAATGAACTTACCTAACACCACCACCACTCCATTCTGTGAGTTATTTAGAATGTTTCTTTGTTTCCAAGTATGAGGAGATTTTTCTTAGTTATTTTTCCTGAGGATTTTCAACTGAATTATATTGTCAGAGAGCATAGTTTCTTGATAACAACCCTGTAAAGTATGTTAAGATTGTAGTTATGGTACTGCGCAGTGTATATTTAGTGTTTTGTTTGTGCTCAGAAACAGTATCTTCTGCAGTTGTTGCTGGAGTGTTCTGTATGTCTGTTTTACAGGTTTATTAACTCTTATTCAAAACCGTCTAATCTCTGTGTGTGTGTGCTTGATCTATCTGTAACTAAAAATGCATGTTAAAATCACCCGTTATAATTGGGATGCTGTCTTTGTCTCTTTTTATTGTGCAGTAATCTTACTAACTTTTAATAATGCATTTCTTTTAAGGACTGTTTTGTGTGATAGTATTATAAATGCATGAGCTCTGATCCTGTAGTTACCTGTTACAGCTTTTTCAGCTTTCTGATCTATGTGGTTTAGTTGTTTCTCCTGTGTATACCAACACATGGATGTTTAAAAACACAGTCCCTTCTGTTTGTCTTACTTTTTTGCTTTTGACTAGAACATTTGTTCCATATACACTTATTACGGTGATTGATATTTTAGGTTTATGGTCAGTATTTTGAGTCAGAACCAACTCGACGGCAGTTGGCTTGGCTGGTCACTATTTTATTTTGTCTTTCTTTTTTTTCTCCCCACCTTATACCTAGACTTGACAGTTGGGATTAGTTTTCTTCTGCCCAATGTACATCATTTAGAATTTTCTTAAATGCCTAATGGTGGCAAACTCTATCCTTCCTCAACCGCCTGGAAAATATGTGTATTTTCTATTCTCTTAAAAATGGTATTTGCTCTGGGTATTTAATTCTGTATTGTTGGTTGGTTTTCTTTAGTACATTGAAAACCATTTCAGTAGGTTTTGGCTTTAATTGTGTTTGAAGTTTGGTGTTCTGTTATTTCTTGGCTTATTTTAAAATCTTGTCTTTGCTATTGCCTCTATTCTCTCTGTCTGAATTCTCAACTTTTCATGGTTATTTTTGCCATATTCTCTTCAGTCATTATTTTCAATTCTTTTATTTCTTCAGATGAATACTTGGAAGGTCTGATTCTGTTGTCTGTTGCTTCTGTTTGTCTTCCTTTATACCTTGTTTCTTTGAATGTTTCATAGTTTCTGTCTCTGAGCTCATATTTTTTGGACTTTTATCCGTGGGAGTGTTTTGAAGCTTGGAAAGAAAGTGGATCCCCCTAGAAGTTTTTTTGCTTTATATTCTCTCAGGTATCTGGGGATACTACTACACAGGAACTCCCTGAAATTAAATCTTCAGCCCACTTAGTGTGAATTAGGAATGAAGATCCATGGGAAGTGTTGACTTGGGGTTATGAAGTCTCCAGAAAGTACTTTGCTTTCTCTCCCACTCAGCAACAAGGTTCAAGACAGGTAATTTTCTTTGCATTCCCCTAGGGGTACCGGTGTAATTCAAGTACATTCTTACATTAGGATTGCAGCTTTGGTAAGGAGGGGTCTTAGACTCCTCGCTGTTCACCACTGGTGGGACCTGAGCTTTCCTACGTGTTCCCTTCTCATGCCCAAAGCCCTCTGAGACTGAAGATTAAAGCACAAATTCATCTGGTTTAGCAACTGTTGTCAGCTTACTGCTTTGAAATACCGTCTTCATTAGTTTGGGCGTTGTAGTCCTTACTCTTGCCTGCTTATTGATATCCTTAAGATAGTGTGTCCCCCTCTCGCTGTTTTGTCCAACATTTTTAGTTTTCTGGGAAAGGTGCCGTTAATGGTATCTAGTCCTCCCTAGTGCTGCAAGTGAAAGTCCTGATTGCCTTTGAGCCTTCCTATCGTTCTGCATTCATGTAGTGCTTTTATGTCAGCAATGCGTAGTGAAAAGTCAAAATCACTGGGAACAGATTATAATTTTAACTCCTATGAAGAAAGGTTTCCATTCCTTTTGTAAAAAAATATTTTATTGTGGTTTAAGTGAAAGTTGACATTCACTCAGCCTCATGTTTGTGGTTAAGCCAGGAAGCGCACTCTTCACCAGCATCACTAGTGCCTTGTAGTCTACTCCAGTCTTTGCTTGAAGAGTTGGATTCAGGACTGGTTTCAACTCTAGGCTAACAGAGAGTCCAGGGGCCATGTCCTCTGGGGAACCTCCAGTCTGTTGGACCATCAAGTCTTGTCTTTTTACTAGAGTCTGAGTTCTGCATACCCATTTTTCACCCACAGCATTGGAGACTTTATGTTATATTCCCTGTCAGGGCAGTCATTGGTGGTGGCTGGGTACCATCTAGTTCTTCTGGTATCATGCTGGTGCAGTCTCCAGATCATAGGTCCTTTTTTGTCTCCTGGGCTCATACTTTCCTCATGTCTTTCGTTCTTCTCTGCGCCAGGCGGGTTGGGACCAATGGATGCCACTTAGATGGCCACAAAAGACCCCAGGTGGCAATTACTTGTGCCAGTTGACCTAGGTATCCTGTGAAGCCGTGGTCATCAACCCCCTACCCCTGCTGCTCTGTCCTTTGAAATGTCACAAGGTTTTTCTTAGAATCAGTGAACTACTTTTCTATAGTTTAAGTAAAATTATAAATGAATGAAAGCTAACTTTAGAAATATTTTACAAGAAGATTGGAATGGAATTGTATTTTGAAACATGAAAAGGGCAAGTGAAGGAAGTAAATAAGGCAGAATGTCTTGTGTTATTTGTACTTCTCAGTTTTTAAAAGCTAATGTGATGTTGAGTGAATGACAGCTGATGGGGAGCATTTGTGTTAGCTTTCTGGTTTTAAGGTATATTGCCAACAGTTATGGATTGATTAATGATTGTTACTGGGGGCATGGAATCCATATAATACTGATAAAGCACACATTTTAGAGCCTCCTGTTTTTGTTATCAGTGGTCAGGTAACTTGTCATAGGAGAAAGTAAGTAACGCTTGAAGATTTGGGGAGAAGCCGGTTACATACCTGTGTCACACATGTACCTTAATACAGCTTAGACTCTTCATGAATCAGCTTCTGATTACAACTAGATCTGAATTATAGTTACCTCTTTACCCTCAGTTTTCCTGTTACAAGGCTTGTTGAATTGAACCTGTTCAGTCTACTCTCTTGATTTCTTTTAGCCTGAACTCAGGAACAAAGAATGTTTCTTGATTTTTTTTTTTTTCTTGGTAGGATGGTATAAGGAATAGTTGAACATTGTTTTCAGTTTATAGTGAAAAGTTACTTCTTATGGTTGTTCATAGCTGTTACCTCCAAAATATTGTCAGTTGAGACATATCTTACTGACAGTCAGACGTTCACAGTAATTTAGACTTATGAGTACATAAACAGCTAGATACAAATCAGCTAGAAAAAGGTCTTCAAGTCACTGTAGCCACTGTCCTGCAGAAATTGTCATTTATATAGGAAATCATTTTTTAAAGTTCATTTTGCCTTTAGCTGTAATACCACTGTGCCTTTCAAAAGCCCTTATGGGAGAAACTGATTTATTGATGATTGTTTCGCAGGAGGGGGAAAGGCTAAAAATAAACTCATGCTTTATGTTCAACTAAGGCTGCAAAATGGGAGCCTTGAGCCTCCTGTTTTTGTTATCAGTGGTCAGGTAACTTGTCATAGGACAAACTAAGTAACGCTTGAAAATTTGGGGAGAAGCCTGTTACATACCTGTGTCACACGTGTATCTTACTTAATACAGCTTAGATTCAAGTACACTTAAAAACACACTTAAATGCCTAAGTGGGGGGGGGGGAATGAAATTGTTCAACTGTAGGAGACCATTTATGTGTGTTAAGATGGAAAGATGTCTTTACCCATGACAAAATGGTAAGGTTAAAGGTTAGTGACATACTTGGGGGATATCATGGATACTACATGTGATAAGGAGTTAGTGCTCCTAAGAAATTCTTAAAGTCTGTAACAAAATGCAATAATGAAATAGGGCCAGCAGGCAAATGCCATGAGCAAACAATTTCAAAATAAGGCAAAACCATAATATTTCAGTTTTATCATCAAAGAAATGGGAATTTATAAGAAGATTATCATTTTAAAATATATCAAATTAGTAAAGTTTTCACAAGATAGTCACCACTATTAGTCAAGATTCTGGGAAATGGGCTTTTTAATTTTCTACTGTTTGTATTTATTTTCCTATTGTCCATGAAAATTCCAGTGGCTTAGTGGTTAAGCATTCAGCTGCTAACCGGAAGATCACCAGTTTGAATTCACCAGGCATTCCTTGGAAACTGTGTAGGGCTGTTCTCTGTTCTGTAGGGGTCACTGTGACTCTGAATTGACTCAGTAGCAACAGGTTTATTGTCCATAAAAACTCTAGATACACATAAAATAAAGCCAAGCCAAGTGCTGTCGAGCCGGATCATTGAAAAATAAAACCAAGGTAAGCTATTTTGATTAGTTTGGTTTCTGAGATATGGTACGTGAAATGATATTCTTCTGAAATTTGCCACAAAGAATAATTGTGAATAAAGACCATGCAGATTTTTATGAATCATGATTTCATTATACAGTGGTGTGACATTTTTTATTCCTAAATGAACCATAATGATGCACCATTTTTACCTTCCTAAGTGAAACATTTTATTTATTGGTGAAATAAAACTGCTCATATCTTTTAAAACTGTATTTTGGATATCTAGCTCACCGTTAATGAAGCAGCTGCCCAGCTCTGTGTGAAGGATAATGCCCTGTTGACTAGAAGAGATGAACTCTTTGCCCTGGCTAGACAGATTTCTCGAGAAGTCACCTATAAGTACACTTACAGAACTACCAAGTAAGTGTTTACTTGGCAATGTTTTTGCATTGCATAATAGAAGTTGTGTTTCCTTAAATCACCATCCATTGATAGAAGTGTTTCTGAAAAAGCAGAAGTATGATTATAGTTTTAAACTGTAAAATTTAAAACTATGACTTTTCAAAACTTTATTGCTGAGATGATTTTTGTAGTTTTATTTCAGGAAGTTTTTCCTCTGTCAAAATAGATAGCTCCCTAGCACTGTAGCACTGATCTGGTGGGAGGGTTAGACGTTCTTCTCTCACTCACATGGTTTGGTTCTGAGAGTGGTGATGGGATTTAGTGCGTCAGCATTTATAGGTTTCTTGGTCCACCTTTGTAACCGCATGAACTTGTTGAAAACTTTGAGAAAGCAATGTGTTTTGTTTTGCAAGGTGCCAACTCTGCTGGCCAGTATTTAAGGGACCATTATTACTAGCAAGTGTAATTTGGAAAGCTAGTTTGAAATTTAAAGAAAAATGTTGAAAAGTAATAGTGTTTTCAGAGTTGAATCAAAACACACCACATTGTTCTTCATCATACCCTTGGTGAAGGGTTTTGAACCTTGAACATGTTGGCGGTAGCCAAAGGACCATTTCAGCCTTGTTCTCTGGTTCCAGAAGGACCACGGTTTCCAGTGCACCAGCTGTGCTCATGCTACCGCTTCTCTGAATGGAGGCAGGGAAGCACTTGAATTAGAGTAGCCCTGATTGCTTGTTGAAAAGCTATATACTGAGCAGCTTCCTCAGCCTTAATGAATCACAGTCTAAGGATGGCACCCTGGAGTCTGGCTGTCACTAGCATCCCAGTGATTGTTGTGCAGACTCAAGTTTGAAAACCACTGCTATAGACATTATTTTCTGTAATCACTGTTATTGTCTCTAACTCATAGTAGCTTCATTTCCTGTGCTACCTCAAGTACCTGCATATTTATAAACTGACAAGTAAAATTATGTAGACTAACGAGAGTAAGGATGTGTAACAACATTATAGGATTATTTGTAAGTTTTTCTCAAATTTGATAATCAAAAGCTAGATTTGTTTTTCATTTTCTCTACTATATTGTCTGAAATTTTTCTCTTGGGCAGTTTAATAATTGTCTTCATCAGGAATATATGTACATGCTTTAAGAAATCATATAGTACAGAAGACACAATGGAACAGCAGTTCTTTTATTGTACTTGACCTTCTTTTCATATTAGTATATACGTGTTGTCCTCATTGCATTTTACTGCTGCATGGTATTGTATTGTTTAGATATACCATGATTCAGTTAACCAGTCTGCTATTGATAGGTGATTGATATGTACTTGAGCTGTTCCTAGAAACCCTGTGGGGCAGTTCTGCACTGTCATATAGGGCCACTGGAAATCACAGTTGACTTGATGGTAACAGGGTTTTTTTTGTTTGTTTTTTGAACAGTTTCCAGTCCTTTGTCATTACAAATAATATGACAATAGATAACCTTATAATATCACCTTTTGTTGATTTTGAGGTACACTTTGGTGTAACATTTCTGAAATGGAGGTACAACTTAGAGTTGATAGTTTGTGATAGTTTAATTGGCAGTAGTGTTTCATAGTGGTATGTGAGATAATGGTGTGTCTTACAATTGATAGAGTATGCTGTTTTCATACATGTATAGGTTTCTCTGTGGGATGGATTCCCAGCAGACAAATTGCTGGGCAAAGGGTAAATGCATCTGTAGATTTGGTAGACAGACAAGAGTGCTTCTTAATCGTGTGTAGACTTGAGAATTCACCTTATGTGGTCATATTGTCCTAAATCATTCCTTCTGCAACAAAGGGATGTATCATGGAATGCAACCCTCCTTGATAATTATGCTTGTTTAGTATGTGGTAAATGTAAAATGTGGAGAGTTCTTAGGTTAGAACTTTTTAAATAAATAGTTGTGTCTGCATACTCCCCTAATTTGGAAATGATGAAAAGCCTCATCATTTTATGACAGTATCTTTTGTTTCTGCATCAGGGTTATATGTTTTCATAGAAAGTTTTAGATTGAAATGCCTTTAGAATAAACTGTGTAACCTTCTCAATTTTTTCTTTTCGTTTCTTGTACCCTTCAGGTCAAAATGTGGAGAAAGAGATGAATTATCCCCAAAGAGAATTAAAGTGGAGGTATGATTATGTGTTGTATTTTCTTGTGCTAATAATGCTTGTTTCTGTCTTAAGATCATACAAATAGAATGAGGTTGTTCTGGTTCAGACTAACAAAAAGGTCCCATAAAATAGTGAAAAATATGAATTACAGAATCTGAAAAACAGTATAGAATTTTGCTGCTTTGAAGTACTTAAAATAATTTGAACTGGAATATTAAGGAATTTCTTAGAAGGAATAATGGCTAGATGGATGTCCAATTAATATGTGAAAGGTTGATTCATAAATGGGTGTTGCACATAGACTTAAAACTTTTCACAAAAAGGACTCCTTTTATAATCTTATTTCCATCATTTAATTATGAAAGACATTCAGAAAAGCTAAGTTTTTGTTTCTTTAAGTATCTCTGGAAAATGACACTTGACTAAGGGCAAAGTACTGAGTTTGCTGTGGCTAAAGACTCTTAGAGGATTATAGTTGAGGTTATCCTGATTTTAGACCCACAGGTGCTAAAGGTGAAGTTAAGAGTTTTCAGAAGGATAGGGTGGTTTTAGACTAGTTCTTAATTACCACTGAGTATTTTTTTCAGGCTAGTCTGCAACAGAGTAGCAATTTTTCTGTTGGTCAGAAGAAGGTGGTTGGTCACTTAGTCATTCTATTATTTTGTTTCAAGTAAGTTATACTTGAGGGCCCTAAATTTTATTATCAGATTATACTTACAAAGCATCTGTTTGTATAGCAATAGTCTTTTATTCATACTAAAGCTACAATTTACCTTTTAAAAACATAAATTGCTTTATTAAATCTTTCTAATAACTTTCTAGTGTACCTAGAATAAAATCTAAACTGTAGACTAAAATAGCATGATCAAATTGGAGCTTGGGTCTCTAACTTCACCAGCTACCACACTTCCCCGTTCTGTGTTGCATCTGCACTGACCGACTTTCTGTTCCTGGAATATGCCAGATCATTTGTATCTCAGCATTCGTTGTTTGTTCCTTCTACCCAGCATTACCTTCCTCTACATCTTCCTGTGTCGTAAAGTTGAGGTGGGGTTTTCCTGGCTTCCCTAGCCCCCTTTTTAAGATAAACCTTACCCCTAAATCATATCCAGGCCTATTCTTTTGGTTTATTTTGTATGTTTGTCTTCACAGCACTTAACACTATCTAAAAGTATCATATATGTTTTAAATTTCTTATCATTGTATCCTTCTTAGATGAGAATAAGGCTCTTATCTGTCTGTTTACTCTCATACACTCAGTTGCATTTAATCTGTTAGATGAAATGCTGAGTGGTTGTGGGGAAGCATCTTTGAATACTAAAAACTTCCATCTAAAGCACTGGGTCTTCAAGAAAAATATTTTGTCCAAAAAGAGCATGTTTGTAAAAACTGTATTTACATTTGTTATTTAGGACCTCACTGTTAGTTCTAGATTAATGGTTAAGGTAGTCTTTCAGATGTCATCCAGAAATGTTTTTGTAAGTATCTAGAAGGCCACATTGAAAGATAGTTGAGGTAGTGAAAAGATTTTGCACTATTGTACCAACAAGGTGACATGTAAGAGAAGATCTTCTCTCCGGAGTTAGCATTGTTAGTGACTTGCTGTCATTGAAAGGAAAGGCAGGTAAGATGGAAGGTGCTAAGAAGGCATGCATCACTGGGGGATTTAAAAGAAAGGAGTTAAAAAAGCTGTCCAGTGGCCAGGAAAAGCAGTCATCTGCTGACCTAGGATGACATCTGACCCTCATCAAGATCAGCCTTCAGGCTGTTTTTACATTTAAACCGTGGTTTCTCTTTTTGTCTAGCTTCAGAAATCTGTAATAAACATTGAAATTTGTGATTCTGAGTCTCATAGACAGAGCTGAAATTTTTTCTGGTTAGGTTGTATTGGTAAAGCCTCTCTCAAGGGCCATAAGCTGAAATTTGAGCAAGTGTGTCCAGTATAGCATTTTGAATTTATTTCCATGTTGGATTGTAGCATTCTTTGTGACCTTTGTATCCCTTTAAATTGGAGCCCTGATGGCACAGTGGTTAAACAGTTCAGCTGCTAAAGATCAAGTCTACCAGCCTCTCCGTGGGGAAGTTCGGTTCTCTCCTGTAGGGTCGTACTATGAATTTGAATCAACTTCACAATAATATTTTGTTTTTTTAAAAAGAGAGAATTGAACTACATTGTACATGGTGAGTTTATTGGTTTGTTTGAGTTCACAGAGCCAGTTTGAACAGCTCCGGAGTCAGAGTTAAAATAATCATTACTTCCTTTCTGGTGGTTAACAATTAGAATCTTTCCTATATAAAACAAGTGATTAAATGACTTCAAATCTTCTTCACATGTTTTTATATACACTAAATTCTTGATTTTGTTTTCCAGAAGCAAATAGGGACTTTGAATTTAGAGCAGTGGTGTAGTTTTTCTTTGTTGGTGTTCTTGATTTGTTTTTACTTTTTTTTTTTTAAGCACTTGTATATGGCTGGTCAGCATTATCTCCTCAGAGTGCGTGTGTTATGTGTGTGTATCTATACACACTTCTGTATATAGTGTAATCCCCTGAAAAATGTGCAATGTTGGCTTCAGTCATTGTCTACACTCTGTGGCACTGTACTCTGTGTCAACTTTGAGACACTGGAGCTGTTTATGTGGTCCTTGTATTGGCTATAAAGGATTCCTATACACCCTTTAAGAAGACTTTTCACCAGTATAGTAATTCTTATTAGAAGTAGTATTGATTCAGTAGATATTTGTTGAATGTTATCTGGGATGGGGTACTCTGATGAGCCTAATATGGAATCCAAAATAAGTCTTTGTTCCTGTGGTTAAATACTGTTAAGTAGTGATAACTTGCCTCATTCCACTTTAATGTAGTAGTTATTAGAGTAGAATCTGTAGGTATTAGTGCTTTGCCTGTGTCTACTTCTTAATGTGGCTCTAGGGAAGGAGGAGAATTTCTGGGTTGAGGAGGAGATTAGGGGAGGCTCCAATGGGAAAGTGTCACTTGAGCTGGGTGTTAAAAGAAGGGTAGGATTTCAGAAGATGAGAATGTGAAGAAGGAGGTGGCATTCTAAAGACAGGCAAAGGCACAGAGATACGAAAATACTAGGTGTGTTTAGACAATAAAGAATAAACCAGTTTGTCTAGAGTATATGACTGATACAAACCTAAAAACGAAATCCATTTCTATCAAGTTGATTCCAGCTCAGCTACGCTATAGGTTGGAGTAGAACTGCCTCCATGGGGTTTCCAAGGCTGTAAACACATAGGGAAGCAAACCAAAGAGCAGCTGATGGGCTCAAACTGCTGACTTTTCATTGAGTAGCCTGGCGCTTAACTGTTGCACCACCCAAAGGACCTCATAAATAAAACCAGAAAGAATTGAGAGTCCTTGAAGCATAGTTCTGTCTCTCTCTCTCTCTCTTTGAATCTTTCTTTTAGGGTTCTCACCTTAGTAATTCTCTATTAATAAACAATAATATAAAAATAAACTGAAGTTTAGGCAATTTGTAAAGTATCACAGATTTAATGAGGCAGCTTTTTCCCTTCTTTATTTTTGCAAAGCCTTTGGCAAAAATCAATAAGCGTACATGGAAAGTTGCTGACTTATTTTTATCTAAAATGATAATTTTGACAATTATAAAAAAAAAGTTAAGTCCAATAGATAAAATAGAAATGATATCAAAGTAATTAGATATATACGAGAAGGAGAAAAAATTTCTTGTATTAAGATACGCTAATAAATCTAGTGCTTTGTTCAAGCTCGGAGGAAGAAAAAGGTTTTTCTTCTTGCTAAATGATATGTTTACCTTACCTGAATCAACTCAGTGGCAGTAGGTTTGCTTTTTAGCGGAATATGTCAAGGGTTAGGTGGAATGAAGTCTGCCGCCCCCCCCCAAACTCTCATTACTTGGTAAGTTATTCCCCCCTAAAGATGGTTGCTGTCTATTTGGGGATGTTTTGCTTATTGTTGTCTTTTGAATATCAGCAGATATGTTATATGGAAGTACTCAGGATAATCTGTTGTCCCTAAGTATTGTTCCTCAAAGGGCGTGTTAGACATTAAGAAGCAGATTCTAAACTTTGTTTCTTTAATTTCTAGTATATATCAGATAGACAAAGAGAGCCTGCTTGCTTGGGGAGGCCTTAGGGGAACCCACCATTTGCAATGAAATCTCTGGGGAAACCACCTCCACAACCCCATGTATTAGTGAGGTTTGGGACTCCATTTCTCCTCAGGCTGGATGAATAGCTTGTCCACCTGGTATGACCCCCCGTGTAAAGCCATTTACAGCTAAAATTAATATGGATTATGTTTATTCTTTTCTTTTTCATCAGAGACCTTGAATCTAGCTCTGGGGCGGTTGTAAAAGCAGTAACTACTTTTTGTTGACTCTATCATGCTGTACACCCTGGTAGTGTAGCGGTTAAATGCTACAGCTCTGTTAGGTGTTTGAAACTCATTATCGCAGAGCTGCTCACTGCCCTTATCGAGAGGGTTTATAGCCAAGGATAGAGATATCGAAAGGCTGAGGACGTCACCCTGGCCACTGCATTGCTGCCCAGTGATGGACCCAGAACACCAGATCTAGGTCTGACTCCTCAACTCCAAAGCTACACTGCCTGTCAGAGTGTTGAATGAGTACTCTAGGAATGAGAAACACTGTTGCGATTATACCCTTCTTTCTTCTTTTCTCCCAGTAGCATGCTTTGAATCACAGAATGTGCCCAGGACATTTTGTAGAAAGGGGAAATGGTAGCACCTGTCATTTTCTAATCCAAGGAAAATTACCCAATAAACAATTATAAACAATGACAGGAAGAAAACCCTGTCATTACTTCCAGTGTTTAAATAACATCTTAGAGGAGAGGAAAGATACTGAAAAGTGGATGGCAGTGTAAAGCTGTCCCTTTCAGGATTGGCTGTGATAGCTGACTGTATGGTCAGCTCATCTGGAAATTTTCTTTCTTCACTCAAATTGCTGGAGACTGGGCAGAGAGATGGCAGGTGACCACCTTCTTGATCCTGTGTGGGCCAGGAGTGCAAAGTAATCAGAGATAACTGGATGAAAGAAATAAAGTTTGTTAATAGAGACCAGAAAGTCAGAGAATTGAAGCTTAAAGAAGAGAGACACAGAGGAGACATCTGCTGGCAGTTCTAGTAGGATGGGGGTACAGGAGTGAGGAAGAGAGGCAGGAGAGGGGTCAGAATATCCACCTATGCTATTACGAAGCTTGGTGTAAAGAAAGGATCTGATTTGATGTAAACTCCCCCCGCCCCCGATCAGAAAAACAGAAGCATTACAGTCTGCTATTCATATAGAAAGTGTGAGTAGAAAAAAGGAGAACACACATGTGGGTCTGAGAACATTTGCCGTGAGAAGTCATTTTAGAGACAGCTAAGCAGTCTTTAAAGCTTCTTGCTTAGTGTTTAGTGGAAAGGAGGAAGAGAATTGGGGGTGGAGACCAATGGGATGAGAGTAATTGGGTCATGAGCAGCATCCCACCCAGTATCTTTATATTTTCTCAATGCTCAGACCCAGAGTCACACCAGCAAGGGGACACTGTGATTAATGGTAGCAGCCAAGAATGTGACATGAAGATAAATTGCCCATGGCATTGTACAGCTGGTGGCTGGGAAAGACGCTTGAGAGACACAAAACCAAAGTCCTGTGCCAAATATAATGTGAAGGAGACCAGTTCCTTGGGAATAGTCTCACTTTTATTTCTGAGTCATATGTTTTTGGTGCTTTAAAGCTAGTACTTCTAATGTCATAAAGGGATAACTATTTAATCCTGAAGTTTTCCCATCCAAGATAAACTGTGAAGACTGGAAGAGCACGTACTGAGTCGTGCTCTTGCAGGAAAGACCACTGATTATTTAGATATTGTTACTGCATGCTTTCTTTTTATTATTAATGATAAAGTAATGGCTGTTTTTCAAAAAATGTACGTGAAGATTTGACATCTTCCTTCCAGCTTTACGTTATTCTCATCCAGTGATTCTTATAATGGTGCTACCATATATTTATATAGCAGTTTATATATTTTAAAGATTTTCCATTTGTATTACTTGAGTTACTTTCCACAAACCTCCAATGGGTAGACTAAGTAGATGCTATAACCTCCATATTCAAATTTGGAGGACTGAAACAGTGAGGTGAGCAGTGTTGCTTAAAATTACACATCTGGTTCCTAACCAGGGAATACTAGATTGCCCCTCTTCTTGCAGGCATCTTCTAAAATATTATGGAAATTAGATTACAGTTCCTGGGGGCTCTGGCCTGGGCCCACTCCTCCAGTACCTGTCCATAGCTGATGACTGAATCTACAGTGTGACCTTGTCCAGAGTTCCAAACTGAGTGCATCTGCCTGGAGGGGCTTGTCTATACAGATGCCTCACCAGTAGATCAGACTCAACATATCCTCAACTGAGTTCAGCAGCTCTCTGCCCTCTTTCCAAACCTCCTGGTCCCAAGTTCTTTTTCCTTGTGTATGTTACCATCAAACTCATGGTTGCTGTAAAAGTGGTGTGGCGCAGAAGTATCTGACCTCCTCATCCAACTTTCCAAGGGGAAAGAAAGAGAATCGCTATTAGCGTCAACCCAAGACTGATTCCCATGAGGTAGAGATGGGGCATACCTCCTCTCTGCAACCTTGTTACCCATTCTGACTCCAGACATCCCTCCCATGCTACAGTCTGCTTCTCTGCTTTGTTCAGTAATTCATTGCAGTGGCCACAAAGAACTCACAAACCATATTCACAGGTATGGGATTTATTAGGGAAGTAACAGGATCAGGATCAGGAAATACTCAGGATATAGTTCATTGATCAGGACAGCATCTTCTCAGTGCTTCCATCCAGGCCCTCTGTAGCCCGTGGCCTAGCCTCTGTTTGGGGAAGTGTTACAAAGCTGTTTAGCTCCACTGGTAAGTGACTAAAGGCACTGCATTCCAACAGCAAGCTTCCTGCCCAAATGCACTTAGTTCTTTCTCCCTGTGCCAGAAAGCTGCCCATGTCCTTTTCTCCTCCCTTTGCTGATGCTGTTTCTCTGCTGCTGCTTCTCTCTGTCTTTGGTGTCAGAGCTCTGTCTCATTCTTTTGGGTTTAGGAGGATCTCCACACAGGGATCCTGGTTCCAAAGGACACACACTACTCTTAGATCTTCTTTCTTGGTGGTAGTGGGCCCACCCATCTCTGGGATTGACTCTCTCAAAGCCTTAATGGGTGGTGAAACTGATAAGACCCTGTCATTAGAGTTGCATGAATCTTACTGACGTTGTTCGCCAGTTATCTAATCTGCTCGGTGAGCCACAAGGGCGATGTTTGCATAGTTCTGCCAGGTCATTTGGAGGGACTTAGAGGCTCTGGCTAGAAGGGCCTTATTAAGTGTTCACTGTACTGCAGTTGTCTAAGCCACATCTCAGGAATGCGTGTATATACCTCAGTCTGCGTCTGCCACTGTCCAGGCTAGGACACCATTCTCTTTCCCACGGTTTTGTAAGAAGCCTCCTCACCACCAGCCTTGTACTTCTCAGCCCATTCTGCCCATTGCATTCAGATTGGGCTTTCTAAAATGCAGATCCAAGGAGTCTCTTCCCTGCCGAAGACCTCTACTGGCTCTCTTTTGCATATACAGTAAAAATCTGAAAATCTCAACACAATCTCCAGGGTCTGATAGAATCTGGTTCCATTATAACTTTCTAGTGTCTTCTTTCACCACTGTGTCTTTCTCAGTTTTATCTCCTACTGTAGCTATACAGACACTTCCAATTTTTTAAAAGATCACTTTATGTCACTGACCTTTTATGAAAGACCTACAGTAATTCCTGTTTCAACTAAACAAAAGAAATTTGAAGAGGATTTTCGCTTTTACAAAAAAAAGTGAAAAGCAAAAGTGGCGTTCAGTGTTCATTTCGCAGCAAGCCATTAAAGAAGCAGCCGACACCCTGAGCAGCCAGAGTGGGAGCATCAAGCTCCCTGCTTCTTCCTCATGTAGGCTGTCTATGAATCATACCACTCCTGCCTTCACTGTATGTTCATGCCACTTGAGGTTTTATGTGTTGTTTGGTATGATTAGGCAGGTTATTTGGGGGGTCTGGGAACACTTAGAAAATTTTCCCGTATAAATTAATGGTAATTGCTTGTTTGTTTTATGTCATTTCTGCTTAGAAAAGGTTTCATAGGAATGCTCTACTTTTGAATAGCAGGGGAAACCTGTATTACATATTTTCAAGCTTCTAGAGTGTATTCTATTTCCTTTTGCCTCCAGGCTTTTATACAAGATGCTCCGCTTTCTCAGAGTCTGAGCCTAGACATCTCACCATCTGGGAAACCACCTCTGACACCCCGCCCTCCTTTCTGCTTCTGGGTCGGTTCGTCCATTTCCCTTTCTAGCCTGTATTTGTCAAAAGTCCAGCAGACATGTTTTACTTTATTTGGCATTCTGTCCTCAGTATTGAGCTTAGTATGTTGAACCTGCTTTGCAAACAATTCCTTTTTGTTGCAAGGATAAGCAAATGTTTCCAGATTTTGGCTTTTCTTTTCACTGGAGCAGTTTCGAAACAATATGGCTTAGCAATTTCTTCCTGCTAGTTTCAGTGCTAAATGTTTTCTCCTTGCTCTCTAAGATGTCTAACCTATGTCAGTATCCCTAAAATTTGTCTCTTCCCCATCATAGAGACACACTGAGTTACTTAAAACATGTGATCTATTTTAATCTGATTAAATCTATTGGCTTTTGGGGTGAACTTGAGAAATATCAACAACAAACATTTATTGGATAATTTCTATATGCCAAACAGTATGTTAAGTATTTTCCACTTTTTAAATTAACTCTGTGAGTTTGAGTGCCGTTTATATGCCCACTGCACAGATGAGGAAAGTGAATCACAAAGAGATGAAGTAATCTGCCCAGTATCACAGCAA
Source organism: Heterohyrax brucei (assembly GCA_028571685.1). NCBI lineage: Eukaryota > Metazoa > Chordata > Mammalia > Hyracoidea > Procaviidae > Heterohyrax > Heterohyrax brucei. The sequence continues at coordinate 98,685,957 of CM053146.1, forward strand.
ATAAGTGATGGAATTAGATTTTGACCTCATTCCAATTGGAGTAAAAAAATCAATTCAGTTTTTGAAAAACAACTACAAGAGCAATTCCTGTACACACTCTTAGGCTTTTGTGGATTGAGCGTAGGCTTGGAAGGTAGTATCTGTAGCTATAGAATGAGGGAAACCCTGTGTTGTCTGTGGTGGATATTACGTGAAATAATTTTTATAAAAATTAGTACATATGTTGTTTCCTCCTTTTGGCTATTGTAAATAATACTACAGTGAACATTGTGCAAGGCTGTTTTTCTGATTTCAGATCTTTTGAGTATATACCTAAGATTGGAATTGCTGGGTTGTATGGTAGTTCTGTTTTTAGCTTTTTGAGGAACTGCCACACTTTTCCACAACTGTTGTACAATTTTGAATTTTTACCAGCAATGGTTAAGGGTTCTGGTTTGTTAAAATCCTTGCCAACATACGTTATTTTCAGGTCCCACCCCCCCACCCCCCAATCGTAGGCATCCTAGTAGGAGTTAAATGATAACCCATTGTGGTTTTCATTTGCAACTTTCTGATAGCTGATGAATGACACTGAGCATCTTTTCACGTGTTTGATGGCCGTTTGAGTGTCCTCTTTGGTGAAATGTTTATTCAAGTCCTTTATTCATTTTATGACTGGGTAGTCTTTTTCTTGTCAGAGTTTTATGTCTATTTTAGTTATTGAGTTCTTATCAGTTAAGTGGCTTCCAGAGGCTCTCTCCAAGTCAGTAGCTTGTCTTCACTTTTTTGGTAAAGACGTGATGAACAAGTTTTTGATTTCTGTGTTGTTGTTAGGTGATGTAAAGTGGCTTCTGACGCATCGTGACCCTGTGTACAACAGAACAAAACAGTGACTGATGCTCTGGTGTTGTGCCATTCTCACAGCTGTTCGTTTGCGTCCATTGTTGCAGCCACTGTATCACTTCATCTCATTGAGAGTCTTCCTCTTTTTCACTGACCCTCTGCTTTACCAAGCATGATGGCCTTCTCTAGGCACTGCTCCCTCCTTATAACATGACCAAAGTGTACAGATGAATTCTCACCAAAGAATCTCACCATCTTTGCTTCTGAGGAACATGAGGCCCCATTTGTTTGTCTTTTGTTGTTTGTGCTTTTTTTTTTAATTAGCTAGTCTGTTAGTAAAAACTAGAGTTGACAGCATTGCCCCTGCATTTTTTTCTGAGAATTTTAAAGGCTTTAGATGAATGGATGAACAAATTGTGGTACAGACAGGGGAATACTATCCAGACAATAGGAGAAATGAAGTCATGATACACGCCTACAGTGTGAAGGGAACTTGAAGATACTTTGCTGAGTGAGATAAGTCAATTGCAAAAGGACAAATACTGTATGACCTCACTTACATAAAAAGGCAAGAAAAGGGAAATAAATGTACAGAAACCAAAGCTTATTCATGATTACCAGGGGTAGGACTGAGAAGAAAAGGGGAGTTAACAGCAGTGGAAAAACTACATTGATTAAAGATAGACTTGCTCAGCCAATCATTGTAATTCCTGTCCATAAGTTATACACCTGTGAAAATGGCAAAAGTTGTATGCTAAATATATTTACAGCAATGGGGTGGGGGGAGTAGATGATAAGACTCTTAAGTTCGTTGTGGGGTTTTGTTCCTCGATTTAGAGGTTTAGGGTCATGGCTTCTCAGGACATCCCAGGTGGTTGGCCTAATAATGTGCTTAATGCTTCTGTTCTACCTCCTTAGTTTGATGGGTAGTGTCTGGGGTTTTAAATCTCACAAGTAGCCACCCTAGACACAACAGTTAGTCTCTATTCACCTGGAGCAATAGAGGAAGGAAAGTCAGGGGTAGGAGGAGGATATGGAATGTGTGGCTGATGGATTCCATGAACAGCTGCCCCGTTTGCCATGAGACCAGAAGAATTGGATGGCATCTGGCTACCATTACTGAACACTGATCAAAGAGTCTGTAGGAGAATCCTGATCAAAAGGGAGACAATGTGGGACAGAATTTCAGATTTTCATGGACTGTAGACTTTCTGAAGCCATAGAGGGTGGATGAAGTCCTGAACTATTGCCCTGAGATAATCTTCAAACTGAAAACATCTTCTGAAGTTTTCTTAAAAACAGACAGTAGCTTAGCTTAACTATTAACACATGTCTGCCTGGAGCAGTATACTCTTCTAAGAACTATGTGTTTGGGATCAAAGTGATAGTAGCAGCTTGAAAGATTAGAGGGAAGTGAGTTTATGTTAAGAGAGGAACAACAACTCAGAAAAGGAGGATGAGAATGGTTGTACAACTCAAAGAATGTCATCAGTGTCACTGAATTCTGCACATAGAAACTGTTGAATTGGTGTGTGTTTTGCTGTGTATGTTCTCAACAGAAAATAAAATTTGGAAAAAAAATAGTATATGGTCAAGAACCTGCTACCTCATAGATTCTTGAAAAATAGCAGCTGCCTGTATTGGTGATGTTCTGAGTTGTCTACGACCATACCTCACTGAATTTAAACTGTAGAGGGATGTTTGCTACAGAGAAGTTGGCATTTTTAGGTGTAAATGCATTCGTGGGGAAGGTAGAATTGTTATGAAAAAATGAAATTTTCATTTAGATTTAAAATTATGTAATTGTATAAAGTTTATTCTAACTCAGTTAATGATTCTGTTCTGCATGCACCTACAAACCATGAGTCTTTGGTCATGTAGGGCCTAGACAAGTGGCTCTTCTCAGTATTTTGACTTACCATGAAGCTGTATAAGACTGTTTCATGATGTCATGGTTTTGTTGTCGCTCTAATTGTATTACTGTTTATTGGTAAATTAAGAAGCAGCGGACTATTACTTCAGAAATGAATTTATTAGGTGAAATATTTGAAAACATTGCATCTACAGTAGAGACAGAATTTTTTTAAAGACCATGGTGGCCAAGTGCCATTGAGTCAGATCCAGCTCATGGCGAAAGACCATGATGGAGGAAACATTCTTTTTGAAAGTTTTATCCTAATTAAACTATTATATTGCTACCTTCACTCATCTTTTTGTGCTATAATATTGTAAGAACTTCAGTTTTCAATGACACACCTTTTATTACAAATATATAGCTTATCAAATACATGGGGAAGTACATGTTTTAGAAGTTAAGGACTTAATTCCTGTGAGAATTCTTTTAGTAGCTTTGAGTAAAGCTACTAAAACCATGGTATCATGCATGATATGCTAAAGTTAGAAAGTTCATCTGCAGGGTAAACAGTCAGAAACATAAATGAAAAAGAGTAGTGAGATTAACCCTTCCCGCAGTAGAAAAACCCAGTGCCTTTGGGTCTTTTCCAACTCATACAGCCCTGTAGGACAGACTAGAACTGCCCCATAGAATTTCCAAGGAGCAACTAGTGGATTCAGATTGCCAGCCTTTTGGTTAGCAGCCAAAGAACTTAACTACTACACCGCCATAGCTTCTAGTAGAAGTAACACTGATGTATGATAAACAGAAATAATGTAAGTTGAAATACTATCCTGAGGTAGAGTGAGGCTAAATAGGCCCAATTTGATGTAAAAATTAATATATGTTGGTAATTTAATGTACTTTGCTCCAAAGGAGCACTGGTCGTTCAGTGGTTAGTATGCCCACTAACCAAAAGGTTGGCAGTTTGAATCCACCGGCTGCTCCTAGGAAACCCTGTGGGATAGTTTTGTTCTGTTGTGCAGGATTGCTGTAAGTTGGAATCAACTTGACAGCAACAGTTTTGCTTTTTTGTTTTTTACTGTGACTTACAGTATGTAAAATGTCTACCACCCACTGGTGAGTTTGTGTGACTGTCATGGCTTGCCTGTTGCTGTGACCCTGGAGGCTGTGCCACTGGACTTTCAAATACCAGCAGGGTCGTCTGTGGATGGGTTTCAGTGGACCTTCTAGACTAAGATAGACTCATAAGAAAGATGTGATGATCTGCTTTAGAAAATTAGCCATTGAAAACCCTGTATGCTTCACAATGGAATATTACCTGATACAGTACTGGGAGGTGAGCCCTTGAGGTTGGAAGGCCCTCGGAATGCATAGTGGCCACAAGAGTGGATTCAAGCAGACCGACAACCTCAAAGATGGTGCAGGACCAGGTGACATGGAATTCTGTTGTACGTGGGGCCTCCACAAGTCGGAGTTGACTGGAAAGCACCTAACAACAAAATATAAAATTTAAATGTTTTTTAATATCAAAATAATAGAAGTATAGATAAAATGGCAAAAATTTAGAAAAGAACAATACCTGGTGTTGGCAATGGAGCTGTTGTATGTCTTTGTATATCTAAGAAAATCCAGAATCCAAAACAAGAAGATGTTGATTCATTTGTGGTAGTTCTGCTTAAGAGAATATATTGTATTTAAATAGCCCATACTGTGGAAAATGCTATTTACATGACTGTTTTACAGTATTCTTCATAATAACCATGTATCAGGCATCTAAATGTCCAGTGTAAGGATAAACTGAAAACCCACTGCTGATGAGTCGATTCTGCCTCACAGTGACCCTGTGGTAGTGGTTAAATATTGAAATCAGTATGTGAATATTTGATAATCATTATTTTCAATGGTCTTAAAGTCTGTGTACTCAGGTAAAAACCAGTGTGGATGATTAAATACTTTATTCTGCATATTCACTTGTATTTTTACTATACCATCTATAGCTGTAGAAAATAAGGTGCTTGTGCTGTAAAAGACTAAAGTGAAACATTTTACATTAAAGTATTAACTGTGATGATTAGGGCTTTGGGATTATGGTGCTTTCATTTTCTGAGTTTTATATAATATGTTATCTAATATATACTATAACATATGGTATATAATATAATAAATTGCTTTTCTTAAAAACTGTAAATAAAAATAACTTTTTATTTGACCCTAGGATGGTTTTCCAGATTTCCAGGATTCTGTGCAGACGCTCTTCCAGCAGGCTAAAGCTAAGAGTGAAGAACTTGGAGCTCTTAGTTCACAGGTAATGTGTACCATTGGTTTTTTTTCCTTTTCTTCTTCCCCAGTAATAGCTGTAGGTTACATAGTAAATAACTTCATCAGCTAGCTTCAGTTTTATGTATCTAAGGACTGAAACTTTATTTCTGTTTTTTAAAATGTCATCTGATCCACAGCTGTATCAACAAGACGGCAGGAACAACTTGGTTTGATTTGGATTGTGAACAGCATCTGCTATAGTGCTGCTTATTTATTCTTTGTAGTCTTGTTGGAAGTGAGATACACACTCTCTCTAAGAAAATCCAGAACAAGAAATTCCACATCAGGAAAACAGTGAAGTTGAGTGTGGCTGTATGTAGTACAACTAGGAGATAGAACAGTATTCTCAGTAACATACTAATAGTCTACATTGTAACTTTTGCTACCATGTGTCCAATAGGATGAAGTACTGCCTGGCCATTGTCAGTTGTTGCCTTGTTTGAGCCCGTTATTGCAGCCACTGTGTCAGTCCATCTCTTGTTGAGGGTCTTTCTCTTCTTCCCTGACTTTCTACTCCACCAAGCACAATGTCCTTCTCCAGGGCCTGTTGCCTCCTGATAACATGTCCAAAGTATGTGAGATGATGTCTCCCCATCCTCGCTTCCAAGGGCACTCTGCACTACGTTCCAGACAGACTTGTTCCTGCTTCTAGCAGTCCATGATGTATTCAGTAGTCTTCACCAAAACCGTAATTCTAATGTCAGTTTTCTTTGGTCTTCCTTATACATCATTCAGCTTTCCCTTGCATATAAGGTAATTAAAAAGAGTGTGGCTTGGCCCAGGTACACCTTAGTCTTCAAAGTGACATCTTTTTAACACTTTTTTAAAGAGATGTTTTCAGTAGATTTGTCCAGTGCAATGTGTCAATTATTTCTTCATTACTGCTTCCATAACCATTGTGAATCCAAGCTAAATGAAATTCTTGACAACTTGAGTCTTTTTTCTGTTTTGTTGTTTATTGGTCCAGTTGTGAGAGTTTTTGCTTTCCTTGTGTTGAAGTGTAATCCATATCGAAAGTTGTCGTCTTTAATCTTCACCAGTAACTGTTCCGGGTCCCCCTCAGTTTCAGCAAGGAAGGTTGTTATCATCTGCATATTGCAGGTTGTTAAGGAGTCTTCAGTCCTGATGCTGCACTCTTCATGTAGTCCAGTTTCATGGATTAGTTGCTCAGCATACAGACGTAGTAAGTATGGTGAAAGGATACAACCCTAATGCACACTCTTCCTGAATTTAAACCACTCTGTATCCCTTGTTCTGTCCAAACAACTGCCTCTTGGTCTAATGTAAAGGTTCAGCATGAATACAATTAAGTGTTCTGGAATTTCCATTCTTCATGGTGTTCTCCATAATTTGTTATGACCCACATAGTTGAATGCCTTTGCACAGTTAGTAAAACTAGTGTTCTCTGTGTCGTCTGAATCTGGCTTGAATTTCTGGCAGTTCCCTGTCAGCATACTGCTGCAATCGTTTTTGAATGATTTTCGTCAAAATGTGATTTGTATGAATTGTTGATAATTTCCTCATTCTGTTGGATCACCATGTTTTTGGAATTGATCCAGATACGAATCTCTTTCAGTTGATTGGCCAGGTAGTTGTCTTCCAAGTTTGTTGAAACCTCCCAGCTGGCATTCCGTTGATTCCTGGAGCCGTATTTTTCTCCAGTGGCTTCAGCGCAGGTTGGACTTCTTCCTCCAGCGCCATTAGTTCTTGATGATATGCCACCTCCTGAAGTGGCTGAACATCAGTGAATTCTTCCTGTTACAGTGACTCTTGTATGTTCCTTCCATCGTCTTTTGATGCTTCCTGTAGAATCCTTCACAATTGCCACTTGAGGCTTGAATTTTTTTTCTTCATTTGTTTCCTTTCAGTTTTCTGATTCCAGGTCTTTGCACATTTCATCATAACGCTTTGTATTCTGTCTTCTAGAGCCCACCTTTGAAATCTTTTCAACTGTTTCATTATTTCTTCCATTGACTTTAGCTACTCTGTGCCTAGGAACAAGTTTCTAAGTCTTCAGATGTAAATAACCTTTTGCTTTCCTGACATATGATGTCCTTGATGTCTGCCCCAGCTCGTCTGATCATCCATCGTTAGTGTTCAGTGTTTCATATCTGTTCCTGGGCGTCTCTCCACAGTCAGCTGGGATATAGTCAAGGTTGTGTTTTAGGGCTTGTGAGTTTGTTTTCATTTTCTTCAGCTTTAACTTGAACTTGGATAGGAGGAATTGATGGTCTGTTCTGTTCTGCAGTCTGCCTGACAGTTTTGGGCTTTTCCATTATCTCTTTCCACAGATAGAACTGATTTGATTCCTGTGTTTTACATGTGGTGAGGTCCATGTGTATAGTTGCTGTTGCTGTTGAAAAGAGGTATTATCAGCGATTAAGTCGCTGGTCTTGCAGACACCCTATCATGTGATCTCCTGTGTTGCTTCTATCACCTAGACCATGTTTTCCACTTCCTGATCCTTCTCGTTTCCAACTGGAGCATTCCAGTCACCAGTAGTTATCAATGCATTTTCATTACATGTTTGATCAATTTCAGACTGCAGAAGCTGGTAAACACCTTCAGTTTCCTTATCTTTAGCATTAGTGGTTGGTGTATACATTTGAGTAGTAGTCATAGTAACTGGTCTTCCTTGTATGTGTGTAGATATTTTCCTTTCACTGACAGCACTGTCCTTCAAGATAGATCTGAAATGTTACATGACATTGTTCCTCTTCAGTTTGTCATTTCCAGCATAGTGTATTATATGATTTTCTGTTTCAGAATGACCTGTACACCAGTCCATCTCAGCTTACTAATGCCTAGGTTATCAGTCTTGATGCATTCCATTTCATTTTTGAAGCCTTCCACTCTTCTGATTCATGCTTTCTACATTCCACATTCTGGTTATTACTGGGTGTGTGCACCTGTTTGTTCTTATTTTGAGTCCTGTCACCTCATCAAATGAAGGTCTTGAAAGCTTGACTGCATCCATGTCCTTTAGATCAGCTCTGTTTATCATTCTTTGAGCGCCTTCCAATGTGAGTGGCTCATCTTTTGGCACTATATAAAACAATATTCTGTTGACGTTCTTAGGGTTTTACTGGCTGATGTCTCTGAGAAGTAGATCACGCGATCGTTTTTCCTCGTCTGATCTTAGTCTGGAAGCTCGGCTAAAATCCGTTGTCTTAGTCATCTGCTACTGCTGTGACAGAAATACTACAAGTGGATGGCTTTAACAAAGAGGAATTTATTCTGTCACAGCCTGAGAGCCTACAAACTGAAGGCGTCATCTCCACAGGAAGCCTTTGCCTCTGTGTCAGAAGAAGGTCGCTGTTATCAGTCTTCTCCTGGTCAAGGAGCGCCTCAGCACAGGAACTCGGGGTCCACAGGACATAGCATTCTTCTGGCTCCTGTTTCTTGGTTGTATGAGTTCTCCCTGTCTCCCTTTTGGCTTCTCTCTTTTATATCTCAGAAAAGATTGGTTTAAGACACAACCTAGCCTTGTAGATTTAGTGCTGCCTTATTAACATACTACTGCTAATTTCACTAATGTTATAGAGATAGGAATTATAATACATACGAGAATCACATCAGATGGCAGGATGATGGGCAGTCACACAATACTACTAATCATTACTTAGCCAATGTGACAGATATTTTTGGGGGATACAGTTCAATCCATGATACCTACCCACCATGGGTGATCCTGCCAGTACTTGAAACAACCAATAGTGTAGTATTCAACATCACAGCAACACGTAGGACACCACAGTAAAACAAACTGACAAATGAGTGGTGTGTAACTACTGCTAAAACAGTTAAATTAATATGTATTGAGAAATAATAACCTAGCTTCAGGTACTTTTGCCAGTACGTTATTTCACTGTGTAAACTGAAAAGTCCTCTCTGCAGACGTCACCTGTTAGAAAGCAGCATGGATTTTATTCCTGTTGAGCTTCTCCTGGTGACTTGCTTATGGTGAAATTTAGGACTGCCATGTTTTGTTCTTTCATACTAAGAATAAGAAAATGAAAACTTCTTTTTCTCCTTGGAGATGCTTCTTGAAATCTTGTCAGTTTAATTGTCAGAAGTTTAGGTAAAATAAAATATGGTTACTTTTGATCTAGTTTATGTTATTTAGACAAATACAAGCAATTATCCTATAAATTGACATATTTACATATTGATTTTTATATTGTAAATAAGGATTCTATGTAACTGATTTTATGTAGCATGGTGTAATGATTCTTATCTGTGTATTTTGACTGTTGCCTCCTTAGCAAAATATCACAATGCAGTGCTTTGAATATCACAGATAAGTAATTTAGGGCAGTACATAGAGAAAGAACTTAAAACACATGCAGAAATACTAAATTTATATGTTAGCCAAATAATCGTGTATTTTGAAACATATCTTCTTATGATTGGTTGGAAAATACTGCAGTTTCATTCCATCATAAAGATGAAGATCCTCTCTGGCACTGAAGGGTTTCTGCATAATTTACATTGTTTAATTTTAGTGGGAGGTGTATTTGTCTTGTTCTTCTAGACAGCCGTTTTACACCTTTTCTCCCCCAAACATACTGTCATCTTATCAAAGTCTATGTGGTGCCAAATCCTAAAATAAAAATGCCAAGATTTCACCTTATGTGTTAGAAGCAGTTTATAGCAGATGTTGCTGTTGCTTTTAGGTTTCTTTAAAAAAAAAAAAATCTTTAAAAGGATTCAGTATCTTGGAAAACAAAGCCAAGGTTATTTTGCTTTTGAGTTGAAATATAATTATCTTTATAGGCCTGAGAATGTTTTTTGGTACAGAAATATAGCTCTTTTTTTGTTGTTGTTTAAATATGATGATATAGGCATATATGGAGTGTGAACTAATTTTAATGATTACTAAATATATTTGCTGGAGTCTGAAATTGGCATCTTTAAACCATTAAAGAATCTGGAATGTTTTAGTTACTGATTTTATTTTTGCTTTACTTACTAGCAGCCTGAAAAGGTGATGGCAAAGCAGATGGAGTTCCTTTGCACCCAAGCTGGCTATGAGAGACTGCAGCATGCTGAAAGAAGACTGTCTGCAGGATTTTACAGACAAAACTCCGAAGAGCACAGCCCTAATGGCTTGACATCTGATAATTCTGATGGACAAGGTATGTCTTTAGAGCCTACTGACTGTGTGTACTTCAAAGAGACACTAAAAAATTACTGTTTTTTAAATTGTGGTGTTTTGCAGAGGGATTGTCGATCAAAAGTAATTATTAAATTGTCACATTGTGTGAAAAATAAAAAGTTGACCTTTAAAGTTTTCAGTTGTGAACATTTGACCTTACTGTTCCCAAACCGTCAGTGACAAATGTTGCGTATTAAAGGGTGAGTGGGAGCGGGAGGTGTGGGATGGGAGAAGGAAAGGAAAGGTTCCACAGGAGAGATTTATTGTTATGAAAAGGACCCAAACTACCACTTTTGTTAGACTTTCAAAAACAGATATGTCTGTAAAGTTGGTTAACATCTGGTTTCCATCTAAATGTGTATGGTAAATGCTTCTGAAGTACTCTGACAGAATATGGAGATTTGGAGAGACACAGTGGAAGCATAGGGCAGCTCAGGTTTTGTCTTCATTCAGCCTTCACATTAACTTACCAACAAGCCAAATCCATTTTCATCTAGTCAGTTCATTCTCTGTCACCCTATAAAACAGAGTAGAACTATCCCATAGGGTTTCCAAAGACAGGCTGGTAAATTCAAACTGCCAGGCTTTTGGTTAGCAAGCAAGCTCTTAACCAGTGTGCCACTAGGGCCTCTTTCAACCTGCAGTCCTTATAAAAATTGGGTGGTATAGTGTGGAAATGATTCTCTTAAACTGTTCAATTAAGAAATCTGTGTGATTCATGAGCATTTTAAATATTTCATTTCCTCACATGGAGAAAATCCTAAGGCAGTGTCATTCACTCATTCACCTACTAGTTTTTTGAGTATATTGTATGTCCCAGGCACAGTCCTAGGCCCTGAAGAAGATAGAGCAGGAAACAAGACAAAAGCTTTGTTCTCTTGGAGTTCATACACTCAAGTGGAGGGAGATGTATTGTAGATACAAGTATTAAAATAGTGATAATCATTTGAAACAAAAAATAATTACATAGTACTTTCCTTTTACATATTGTAGTATACTTTTCAAGAAAGTAGTTCCTAGTGTTTCAAACCTAAGATTCCTTTCTAAGTAGGAATAGCATCTTAAGCATTCGTGAACTGTAGAGTTAAAGTACTGTACAAGTCAGCAGATCGGAGAACTAGAAAAGAAAGTTCTTCTATTTTTAAATATTATAGAAACTTTTCAGTTGGGATCTTCACTTTTCCAGTCAGCCATAGACTTACAGTGAAGAAGCAGTGGTAGTTATTAAAGATTTTATTACTGTAATTTGTGATGCCAGGATAATTTAATGTGGGGTGACAATTTGCTAAGTGCAGGACAGAGAATATGATTCAGTGTATAATCATTTTTTAACATCTTTGCTAACTTTTTTTTAATCTGTGTTTAGAGTGAAACCATCTCTGTCTCTCTAGTATTTGTTATTACTTAGTTAATGGCATACCTTGGTGGATTGGTTGCTCTAGAAAGAGAATACCTGACAGAGGGGATACAGTTAGTTGTCCCTTGGTATCCAAGGGGGTAGCAGGGTGGTAGTTCCAGTATCTGTAATCCATGGACGTTCAGCTGTTTTATATAAAATGGCATACATAGTATTTGCATGTCAGCTACGCACATCTTCCCATATATATCACCTCTAGATGATTTACATTGTAAATGCTATGTACCTAGTTGTATTGTGTTATTTAGGGAATAATGGCACAAAGCAAAAAATCTGCATATGTTCACTGTAGTTCCTAGTCTTACAACATAGTGCATATCAACAACAGTGTAACATTTTTTTCCTGAATATCTTTGATCTGCAACTGGTTGAATCTACAGAAGTGGAATCCACAAATTCTGAGAGCCTGTTTCATATACGAAAGCTGGAAAGCTCATTAGAAATCTCTGTCTTTTATTTAGTCCATATTTGTCTTTGCCAAATTATAAACCTTAGAACTAGTGTGAAATGGCTTGCCATTTTCTCTTCTAAATTATTTAAAACCTTTTTTCCATTATTTAAATTCTTTAACCCTTGTTGACTTTCCTTACCGCTTCTTCCTAAAGAGAGTTCAAGCAATTTGTCAAAATTTACTTGAAGAAAAACCATGATATGTTTTAAATACTCCTTTTTTTTTTCTAAAAGGAGAAAGGCCTTTGAATCTCCGAATGCCTAATATACAGAACAGACAACCCCATCATTTTGTGGTGGATGGGGAGCTTACTAGACTGTACTCCAGTGAGGCAAAGTCCCACCAATCAGGTAAGAATGTAGTATATGACTAGAGAGAGGAGCACTGAAGAAAGCGTCTTTAAGTTCTGTTCTCTGTGTACCTTCTGCAAAAATATCATTATTACCAATGTTCCTTTCAGTTTTTCTCCCCTTTAAATGGTAGTTTGCCATAAAAACTAGTCTTTTTGAGAATATAGTATTCCAAAGAACAACAGAAAAAACTCATGCGTGTTGAGATTAATTTTATATAACTATTACGTTTGTGGAAACCCTGGTGGCATAATGATGTATGCTGCATTATCTGTTGCCAAAAGGTTGGCAGGTTGAATCCACCAGGCCCTCCTTGGAAACTCTATCAAGCAGTTCTGCTCTGACCTGTAGGGTCACTGTAAGTCAGAAGCAGCTCGACACAGTGGGTTTGGTATTGAGTTTTGGGGTATTACGTACATGGACCCCTCTAAAGGTACAGTATTTTAGACCCCAACTGCTAATCAAAAGATCAGCAGTTCAAATCCACCACTCCTTGGAAGTCCTGGGTGGCAACTCTGCTCTGTCCTATAGGGTCATGATGAGTTGGAATCAAGTTGATGGCATTTTTGTTGTTGTTGTTGTGTTATTACCTGTGTGATGATTTTTATACAGAATTTTAAATGAATCATAAGTGAATGGGTTGAATTATGCTATTGCCTTTTTCTAACCTTTCATAATTTGAAATTTGATAGACTACATGCTTGTTGTCATGCTAAGTACACCTTGTACACCAAAGTCTAAACTTTTCATGAAGATGGCATTTGGGGGATAATATTTGTATTTCAGAAGTAAGCTCCATAAAAAGATAAGCATCTTCTTATAGTTAGATTTTTACTTATTTTTTTACCAAGTGAAGAGACTTAGACAAAGTTCAAATATTAGAAACCACAGCCATTGGAAAGAATTTAGTATCATTCTGCCTGTGAGTAAAAGTAACTTTAGAACACTTGATTAACTAATTTTATAGATGAGGAAAGGAGCCTAGTAAATAGCTATACATTTGCATTGTTAAGTCCATGGATAAAGCAGTTTTACAATCATTAGATTTAAACCTGATTTTATATGTGTTATCTAGATAGAGTCGGCTTATGTCAAGTTACAAATTTTAGTTATTCTCCTAGCAGCAGATAACACAACAGGCCAAAGCCCCAAATAATATTCATTGTTGTTACTTTTGTATGCTATTACTTTTTTGACTGTAGACACTTTAAGAATATCAAAGAGAAGTTGAGAAATTGAAATTGTTCAAGGGGTTACATCCTGGTGTAATCCACAGCATAAGCCTGTGATCTGTTTCTTTAAAGTACTTTTAAAACCCTTTTTCTCTTATCAATTTATATCCCTCTTAAGACTTGTTTATATAAAAGAAACGCTCCAGTTAGATTAATCATAGGTGTTCCACCATGAGGACACACTTAGTATCTCTGTTACATAGAGATGTCATCAAGTTAATGATTTATGTAGAACAGAATGAAGCAATGCCTGAAAAGCCTTTTTTCTTTTCTTTCTTCTTAACTGAATGGGAAGTATTACAGGCTCAGTACAGTGCAAACCTGGGTCCAGATCTTGGCACTGAGTGATGCTAACTGAATTACTTGACTACCTTTTCCCTCAGTTGCTTCATCTGTAAAATAGAAGAATACACATCTCAGTAGTTACAAGGATTATGTAAGATCTTGTATACATACGAGTTACCTGGCTGGTAGGAATTTAACAAGTGGTAGCTGATCTTTTTGTGTGAAATTTAAAACCCCCTTTTGTGTACACAGGATGAATCCATAAATTCCACTCCCTCATTTCAAACAAGGCACCCTAGTGATACAGTGGTTAAGCACTGAGCTGCTGACGTTTGGCGCCCTGTAGTTTTGCTGTGAGTTGGAATAGATGTGACAGCAGTGGGTTTGCAGTTTGGGGTTTTTAATTGCAGATAAGCTTTCTTTTCTAGAATCCCTTTAAGGTGTGTCTGTAGCTGTCCCGGTACAGAAAGACTGTGTTTTTATGGGTGAAGTTAAAATAACTATACAAACATAACTCCATAGAATGATTTCTTAGCAAAGTAGAGTCATCTCTTACCCTATTGGTTCTCTCACTTAGTATTTCATGACTACAGAAGCTTTTAAAACATAGTCCCATACTTAGACAAGAAAGGTGTCTATCTCATTTCTTCACTGATAGTAAATATTTTAACTGGTAAGTTTGTTATATCGAAGTTATATTTTGTATGTTTTATTAATTGTATTGGACTAAGCATTAAATAAAAACTGATAATGTTCTGTTTACTCACACAATTGCATGATTTCACTTAACTCTCACGTCATCCTACATAGATTAAAAAAAAGGATACCCACTGCTGTCAGGTTGATTCCAACGCATAGTGACCGTATAGGACAGAGGAGAACTGCCCTATCGGTTTGCCAGAGTCATAAATCTTTACAAAAGCAGACTACTGCACCCTTGCCACCTTGGAACAGCTTGTGGGTTCAAGCCACTAACATTTCAGTTAGCAGCCAAGTACTTTAACCAGTGACTCAATGGGAATCCTTACATAGATGCTGTTCCGTATTGTCATTGAAGACACTGAAACTTCGGTAAGTAACTTGCCGAGATACTTACATACCTAGTAATTGGCAGAAACTGAATTTAATTCTACAGTCCAAGCTTTTAGCCATAACACTGTAAACATGAAAGTTTTATTATATGACATTACAAAATGATGGAAAGTTGATACTCTTTGCTGTGGACTGTGGATTTTTGTTGTATAAATGTGTTTGTATTCTGCAATCCATTGATTTTACTGTATCAACACACTTCATGTTTCCATTTTTATGCAGAGAACCTTGGGATTTTGAAAGACTACCCTCACTCAGCTTTTACCATAGAAAAAAAAGTCATCAAAACAGAGCCTGAGGATTCAAGATAGCTGTGGAAATGGCATCAGATTTAAGTATAATGCTCCATCATAGAAATAAGCCTTAATAACCAATGTTGCCTCATTCAGCTCCAACAGATTTCATAGCCAAAGCTTAAGGACTGGTACCACAATCTCTCAAAACCAGGAAGACAGACAACAGCCACAAAAGAACATCATTGAGATGGTTGCAGATCTGTAACAAATATTGATCCATTCACATTCCTGTGTAAGTCGTCCTGTGTAAGGCTTACAAGTTCATATTGTAAGCATTCATTATTTAAGAATGTATTTGTGTAATTTATAAAAGTGAAATCTAAATGTCAAGACTTGTTCACTCCAGTGTATGTGGATGCAGTTTTTTTACTTGAAATTTCATTGTCTACTTTGTGTATTTAGCATAAATACTATAAGGCATAGAATCTTTGCAATCATAAAATGAAAGTTTAAGTTGATGTAGTTATTGGCAAGGTTGCAGTGGCTTTAGCAAAATCAAAAGCAAATACTCAGTTTAACCAAGGAAAATTTATTGATTTAATATCTGATAAAAGTGATTCTGTTTAATAGAAGCTATGTAGCTTTCATCCATATAATGTCATTTTTTACTGGTTTAATCAGTGCATATTTACACAGCCAATAAATACTGGAGGACACTTAAAAGGATGAACAGTAAAGTGAAAAAGAAACGTTATTTAATTGACCCAGATTGTTTATGTAATAGGTAATTAAGATACAATAAAAATAGGAAGCCTACTTGGACAGAGAAGTTGAAACAAGTGGATTGACAGGTGAAAGGCTACTCAAATACCAAATTTCAGAACGTGTTAAATAGATGGAGACTGAGTAAGTTAGCCCTACATGTGATAAGCATGATGACTTTCAACAGAAGCTATCGTAGAGTAAGTATCCTTTTATGTCTGGAATTCATCTCCACATACAAGTGTGCCAGAAAGAGCAGGGGGTGCTCACCGGGAGTGTCCTCCCTCTGAGGCGGTCATGTGGCAGCCACCACTGCGTCTGCCACTGCGCCCGTCACTGCATCACTATGGCAGGCGTTTCGTGGGTGTTTCCGTGACTTTTGTGGTCATTATTTATTTTACAATTTCAGTTTTGTACATTTTTTGAGATTTGTGAATGCAGTTTTTTCTTATAATTCATTTTAACTTGAAAGTCTTGGATTTTAATTCCCACTATTTAATAACTGGGCCACGTGCATATATAGGGGGGTATGCTTAGATGTTAGTAATGTACTTAACCTACTTTATGAGTGAGAATTTCACATTGGCATCCAGAATGGTAAAAATATGAATATGACTTCTGCCAATACACATTTTCTTTGTTGGCTTAAGAAGATACTTGATAGCACTATGTACTTGCTACAGAGTCTTCTAAACCGAGGCATTGCTAAGAAGAGCATATTGATTTGGAATATGTGATTTTATTTTTTTTTTCCTGTTTCCACTTCAGCTCTAGATCATAGCTGTGTAAAAAATATCAAGTCATAATCTATTATTCTAAAATGTGTCAGCTAAATGTTAGGTGAAATGTCTGCACTGTAGTCTGTGATCACTGTTACATATATAATTGCTTTTTCATTTTGATTTGTAGAATAGTTTTACAGTAGAAACACCAGTAAACAACTTTTATACTATTAAAAGGCTTTTTTTTTTCCCTTCCTAAATGTTTTAACTGTATCATAGTGTTTGCCCACTGAAGAAACTTTTTATGGACCTTGCAACTTTGTTGCTAGCTTGAGGTTGATATTGTGGTTGTGTAGTTCACTGTGTATAGAAATAGTATGAGTAGGATTTAAGTAGAATGTTCCGTTTTTAATATTAGCCATAGCACTGGTTAGTATCTCAGTAGTTTCATGAAACGTTTCCTGTATTCTAATCTATTTTAAGAAATTCCGTGGGTGTTTTTTTAATTGTGTCTTACAGTTCAAGTTTGTAGATTTTAATAAGCAACAATTTTTAAAGATGCAATGTTCTTCCAACTAATATTTATCAGTCTTTTGTGGCCCCACAAACTGCATCCGTAAGTCCATAAATAAGTTTCCTTAAGTATCATATTTTTCTGGTCTTTCAAGGTTAGTGATAAGAGGGGAAGCACAAGAAAAATTTCAGTAGAATACGATTTTTATTTTGTAAACACTAATGTATTAAACTTGCTATACATTAAAGCAAATAATATATATTTTTATTTGAATTGTATATGTGAATTGGATGTTATAACTAGTTGATTTTTCATTGTGTTAGAGGTATTTTCACTGAACAAGGTCAATTGGTTACCTCAGTATTACAGCCAATACAGTCCAAGGGACCATTTCTCCCCAAGTCTCTGTTACAGTTTATTGTGTGAAGTCTGTGTTTTTGTGACTGTTAAAGGTGAGGTGGGACGAGTGCACTTGCGTCCTGTGGCAATAAAGACTTTCTGTGCCTCACACACTACGTTGATAGCACTTTCTGCAGAGGAATGTTAGCGTGCACTGCCTCACCTGGCTCATTGTTTGAGTGGGGCTTGGGTGTTAAGGGCCCAGGAACTTCTGTCTTAATTTGTGGCTGATAGGACCGTCGGTTACCTTTATTCCTAAACAGTCATTTGGCAAATAGGTACTCTTGACACTCTTGGGCTGTCAGAGAAAAAGATTGGTTTTTGTTGTTTTTACTTATGAGGAATTTATAAGGATACATTTTAAACATCTCCCCCATACCTAGCCAGTATATTACTAAAAGGAAGAACTTTAGGATTTAGCATTTATGATATTCTAAATATTTGTGAAGTGTTTCTGTGATTTGGGCTTTGTATTACAGGCTAATTATATGAAATTGAGCTAGCCTGTGGTAAAGAACTAGCAAAAGCTTCTCAGCATAGTGTTAATTGGTGAGCTAGTAGATTTATAGTTAATGAAGAGCTCCAGTGTGCTAGGGTAGGTGTGAAGGAAAATATAAGACATGATCCATGCCTGTGGGAGCCCAAAGCCTAGTCAAAAAGAAACTAATACCACTTGTAAAAGGATACGAGCTTTAGTGTGTTACAGACCCAGGATGATTAAGGAGCTAACATTTAAGTGCGTTCTTTGAGATTTGATAGAAAGCCATAGTGTGGTAACGCATTTCGCTTTTTTCTTTTTGAAGTAACTGTTGTTGGAAGCTGAATGCCAGTTATAGATCTTCATATCAGGATAACGTTCTTTTGACAGGTCTATGGAATCTGTCAAGCGGACAGGGGAAAGGCGTTTTTCTCCTGTCCTTAATTATTAAACCACTTGGGTAGAAGCTTTAGAATTTGGTGATTATGAGGATACTAGCTCCTGTGTACCTTTATAATTATAGTTGACAGTATTTAAAGCTTAAAATCTAAAGAAGAATGCAGGGAAATGTAACTCCTGATGCTGTCTAGCATATGATCTGCTCACTTGGCTAGTCAAATGGCTAAGTAGTACTGGCATGATACCCATTCTGCTTGTGATTTCATGTATTGCTGCATGCCATGCAAAAGGCAATCCACCAAGGTACTTACCTAATGAAACCAGCAGTTCTGTTTCTTATAGGAAATGAATTTGGTAAGCAAATGGCCAGAGTTACAATTGAGCAGGCATTTTGTGTTTGTAACTGCTTGAAACATACAACCAAATAGGTTGGCTGCTATTTAACTAAAAACTGCCTATCGTCCAGCTGTTCCTGGGTGGGGGTTAAGGAAATCCAAGCTTATTTTTTCTATCTGTGGGTATCCACATCAATGGGATTCTCAAGTGGGCCTCCAGAGTTAATGAAAGAATGATCCAGTGTCCTCAAATTTATTTTTTTTGTAAATATGTTTAATTTCAAAAACCTTGCAGTTAACTACTTGGTGACCCTATAGGATGATTGTTATTTCACACAATGATCAAAGCTAAATGCTTAGATTAGGGTTCTTCTTACTTTCTGAGTATGTAGTAGTTGGAGTTTTAATACCTCTTCTCTGCTGTCTGTCTCTAACTACCTATGAAAATTTTTTTAAAAAGTTAAAAATCACCTTGAAGTTATTTTCATTTTTTTATGCAGAAAAAAGTAATCAGAAGTGTATTTTTTTTAAGTTCATAATCAACTTACTGAAGTTGCAACTTACAGATCTTTTTTTTTACTTACAAGTTTAGTGAATTTTAATAGTCACTTTTTAAAGAGCTATTAATAATAATTGGTTCTGTTTACAAAATTGGTTAATTAACTTCTTTTATTCTTTCATATGTTTCTTCTCTCTTAGGACCACATGATCTTAAGTATTAAAAGAATATCCTGTTGAATCTTCTGGCTTTGTCTCACTAGTTGTTCATAACTTCAGGGTTATTCTTCTGATAGCTAAGTGACTGACTTTCACAGTGTCACTCCAATAATGTCAAAGGTCTAGTTTGTACCAGTTCGTATTCACATAAATATTTTTATGACTTTCTGGTAGCAATTGGATGATACACTCAAACAAGGAACATTGTGAATGTATCAAATGAAATACTAATTTTAGTTTTTATTTCAGTGTCCATAAGAAATGTTTACTTGTTGCCCTTTTTTCAATTATATTCTTAATTGTCTGATTTCAGTTAATCAGTGAGAGTCGTCTCTCTTATTTTTTTGTTGGTTTTACATTTAATGCACTTTATTCCATTTCCTTACCTGCACTAAATATTCAGTAAGAGGCTTTAAGACATCCCTGGGTGGTGCAGTTAGCATGTTCAGTCTGCTACCCAGAAGGTTGGAGGTTCGAGTCCACCCAGACATGCTTCAGAAGGCAGGCTTCACAGTCTGCTTTCAATAGTCAATCGTTGAGAACCCTGCGCAGCATAGTTGTATTTTGACACATACAGGGCTTCTATGAGTTGAAATTGGCTAGATGGTATTTTGTTAAAAGATGTTTTAAAATATTTATTCTAGGCAGGGCATTATTTTACATTAATATTAATTTGCCTAAATAAAGATCTTTGATGGTTCAAAGTTTCATACTTATATTCTTAACTTACTGCCTCCTCAGGATGTTTTCATTTATATGTTCTGAAAAGAATTGACTTCATCTTCTCAGAGAAGCAGCATTAGTTGAATGCTGCCATAATAACAGTGTTGTTTGCAAGATGCAAATTCAATATGTAACACTGGTTCAGGGTAGTGCCACACAAATGTTGAAATTATGAACACAATGATTTTTCTCACTGAGTAAGACTGGCAAGTTTTGTGAATTTCCTAGTAGTCAAACAGTGTGGTAACCAACCCAGGCACATTTGGCTGTGGGTGAGCACCAGTGACGGTGTAAGTTAAATTGTGCTTCATTATTTACACATTCTGAAACCTTATGAGTCATCTTTGCATTAAAAGTTTGCGCCTCATAAATTCATGCTTAAAGTACCATGTTCAACACCCACATACAATCGTAAGCAAGCAGGACCATTCTCTTCTAATTGTCACAGACACTGTGTGCTGGCAGGTCACTTACATTCCTGTATGTAGGAACATATTTAAGTAGTGCATACGTAGGTGGAATCTTACCGGTAAATTTTATAAATTACTGAGACTAGCTACCGTGTACTGTGAACGGTTAAACCAGACATCTGTGGTCTAACACCCATACCCTGTTACTATCCTTCCCAGAAGACAAACTGATTTCTTTCATTGCATATTCTCACACAGCAGGCTTTCCAAAGTCTCATTACATCATTTTATGTTTCCCCAAAAAGTAGCTGCTTTCCACTCTACTTTCCACTCGTACATCCCTAACAACATAAAGTAAGGATGTTTTCCATCAGCAGTTACAATGACTGTCATCCTTTTCCATTCCAAATTCACATAATATTTCTGTGATTAGAACATAGCCTATATGGCGTTGAAATTTGCTTTGCACATATCTAACTCTCAAATGTGGACCACAGCTTTATAACTTTTATTGATTAGAAAGCAACAGAACAGCTTGTATAATGAGAGGGATATCACAATGATACCCTAGTATTTAACTCCAATTTTTAGAGCATTAAAAGGCATAGTCTTGAGTTTTAAAAAATTCAAGGTGATACAAAGTTGGCGTTACCTAAAGAGATGGGAAAAGAAATATTTTGTAATATTTATAAATGACAAGAGATGAGGATGCTGTTTCCTACAGTTTAAAACATATACATGATAGTTGGTTTGTAGGGAAACTAAGTCACTTTCTTGTATGGTCTCTTACTACAAAGATAAGATGGCCTAGTGTCTTAATCATCTAGTACTGCTATAACAGAAATACCAGTGGATGGCTTTAACAAAGAAAAATCTATTTACTCACACAAAAGTAAGCAAGAAGTCCAAATTCAAGGCATCAGCTCTAGAGGAAGTCTTTTTGTTGTTGGCCCTAGAGGAAGATCCTTGTTGTCAGTCTTCCCCTGGACTAGGAGTTTCTGAGGCACAGGAACCCTGGGTCCAAGGAATGCGCTCTGTTCCTGGAGGTGCTGCTTTCCCGGTGGTTTGAGGTCCCCAGTCTTTGGCTTGTTCCCTTTCCTTTATATCCTAAGAGATTGCGTCAAAGCACAGTGTACTCTTACAGGAAACCCTGGTGGCATAGTGGTTAAGTGCTATAGCTGCTAAGCAAAAGGTCAGCAGTTCAAATCCACCAGGCACTCCTTGAAAACTCGATAGGGGGTAGTTTGACTCTGATCTTTAGGGTCGCTGTGAGTCAGAATGGACTGAGCAGCACTGGGTTTTCAGCAACTCAACCCCAGCCCGTCCTCCCTCATTAATATAGAGGCAGCATTTACAATACATAGGAATGTGACACAATACTAGGAATCACGGCCTAACCAAATTGCTACACACATTTGGGGGAGGGGGACAACAATTCAATGCATGACACCTAATCAAACAAATCAAAACCAAGTGTTATGGATCAAATTGCATCTCCCCAAAATGTGAATCTTAACCTCTATGCCTGTGGGTGTAATCCCATTTGGGAATGGGTTGTCTTTGTTAATGAGGCAGGATTATTGTAGGGTACATCCTGAGCCAGTCTCTTGAGATATAAAAGGTTAAACAAGGGAGCCGAGGAGAGATGGGTAAGATAGATGCCAAAATACGTGGAGCCCTCCAAGGAAGCAGAAGTACAAGCTAAAGAGTCAAGGCCCTTCCTCCAGAGCTGAAAGAGAAAGCCTTCTAGAACTAGTGCTCTGAGTTCAGACTTCTAGCCTCCCAAATGGTAAGAAAGTAAATTTCTGTTAGAGCCACCCCCTTGGATTTCTGTTAGAGCAGCACTAGGTGAGTGAGACACTGAGGATTTAGATTCTTACTCTGGTACTAGCCGCGGTGGCACCATTTATCGAATTTACCCTTCCTTAGCAGTAGGCCAGCTGCTTTACGTTTAATTCTCCCTGCATCTTCAGCATCGTAGATCTTTTTTTTGAGAATTTGAAGTCACTTTCATAGAGGGACTCCGCTAAGAGGAAAGTCCGTTACAGATTCACTGATGATCCATGAATAAGCCTAAAAGAACTGCCATGGTTAGTGGTTGAGGTGTGTGTTGTTTGGGGGTCAGAGAGAGAGGATTCAGGGAGGGGCACAGCCAGGCATTAGCTGTGTTTCCAGCCTCAGCTCATCCACCTGCATTTGCATCTCTGAATCGCACCCACAGATTTCATTGCAAAAGGAAAAAGTTGATTTTTAAACAGAACAAATCTGTTCTTTGTTGAAGTGAGTGTAAGGAAATAACTCTGGGAAGAATGCCTAAAGCTGACAAAGCTCTGGTTATGTTGGGACCTAATTAGTCCTCTTCACAACCAGTAAATTAGGTGTTATTAGCCTCACTTTATGAAAGAAAAACTGCACTGAGAGATTGAGGAGCTTACTGATATCTAGAAAGGGCATTAGTTTCCAGGTGGTAATTGTTTCTGCTCCAGTTTCTGACCGTAGTTAGCAAGGAAGCCAGACCTGGCACTGCACGAAGACAGGTTACCTCCTGCTCCTTTTTGGGGGTCGGTGGTGAGGACTCCCATGAGACAATAATGGTAGCTTTGGGAAAGAAGAAGCATAGATAAATTCAAAATCAAATCACGGGTCTTCTTTAAGATGGTGAATTACGTTTTGTTCAAGTTATTTAAGAAACTAAAAGGTTCTGTAAGTACAACAAATAACATTTTTAGGCACACTCAAGAACGAGCTGACTATAGGAACAAATTAAGAAAATATTCCTAACGTTGTCTTAAATAGCACTGTTCTGAACAAATGTAAAGAATATGAGAATTACGAACTGCCCACTACTGAGACCCACTCTTGGCTTTTCTCAGTCCTGCTGTGTGCCCAGGCCATTTTCTCCGAAACACCATGGATAAATGGACTGAAACAGAGAACTTACATGGAGGGTGCACTTGCAGGCAGGGGAGAATATTACCTATTGATACTTAAGAAATTACTCTTAAAAGTTAGCATCTGAAAACAACATTATCTTAATATCTGTGGACCAGGGATCCAGGAATGGCTTAATGGATGGCTCTGGTTCAGGGTCCCTCACAAGGCTACAGTCAAGATGGTCAGTAGCTAGGATTACAGTCACCGCAAGGCTCAACTAGATAGACGTGATTGTGCTTCCAGGCTTGCAGGCCTTTTTACAGGGATGCCTCCCAACATGACAGCTGGCTTCTAAAGCAAACCATCCAAGAGACAGAATGCCCAAGACAAGAGCCACAGTCTTTGTAGCAGTGTCTGAAGTTACATCCCATCA
The DNA here is from genome assembly GCA_028571685.1 of Heterohyrax brucei. Classification (NCBI taxonomy): domain Eukaryota; kingdom Metazoa; phylum Chordata; class Mammalia; order Hyracoidea; family Procaviidae; genus Heterohyrax; species Heterohyrax brucei. The sequence continues at coordinate 98,709,943 of CM053146.1, forward strand.
CTTCTGCTGTCTTCTGTTCATTAGAAACAAGTCCAGCCCACGTTCGAGGAAAAGAGGTTACATAAAGGTATGAATGCCAGGAAGTGGACCTCACTGGGAACAATCTTGGAGGCTGCCTTCCACACCAGGAAAGACAGGTGATCTCTGAGACACACTGAGCTGTAGAGGCCTTCAGTTTTTCTTAGTGGAGCTATTTAGGATTTACTGGGAAACAAAAGTCTGAAGATTAGGAAAGCATGAGTCTTTGGTCCAGACTGGGATCATAGTTTTGGGAGACACTGGTAGATGAAGCTATAAGAGTGGGTGTGAGAACATGAACAAAGAAGGTGGGTATGGGGTAAAACACTAGAAAATATTCTTGGCGGGGCAGGTAGAATGGCAGGAGTCACCAGACATTAGGAAAGAGACATGAAAGAAAGGAGTGAGAAACATTCCAGAAGCCAAGAGTTGCATTCCACAGAGAAGGGGTAGTGGTGATCTGTGGGTGCCATCACATCAGTTCCAACTCAGTGACCCTATGTGACAGTATCCTTGTGGAAGCAGATTGCTAGGCCTTTACTTCACAGAGGTGCTGCGTAAGTTTGAACTGCTAACCTTTCAGTTAGAAGCCAGGTGCTTAACCCTTGCACCATCAGAGTTCCAAGTTAGAGAAGAGGTCGAGTAAGATGTGAACAGATGGTTGGACTTAGTTATTAAGGAGATCACTGTTTAAAGAGAACACTACCTGATGGGATAATTGGGAATAATGATCATCATAATTACCGTCATGCAGTTGGCAAAAGTGAAACTCAACATCCTGGTAAAAGTAAGTGGACTATGAAAATTAGTAATGGAGTTGACATAGGGTGTCTTATTCAGATCTAAGGGTTGAGTGTTTGTTGATAAACCCTGATTGTTCTTTCACAGATTAGACAGATCTACTTAAAGCTATAGGAAACCCTGCTGGTGTAGTGGTTAGGTGCTGTATCTGCTGACCAAAAGGTCAGCAGTTCAGATCTGCCAAGTACTCCTTGGAAACTGTGGAATGGTTCTACTCTAACCACTAGGGTCTCTATGAGTTGGAATTGACTTGATGGCAGTGGGGTCTAATTTTTTAATAGGAAACCCTGGTGACATAGTGTTTACATAGTACAGCTGAAAAGGAAAAGGTCAGCAGTTGAATCCACCAGGTGCTCCTTGGAGACTCTGTGGGGCAGTTCTACTCTGTCTTATAGGATTGTTATGACTTAGAATCCAATTGGACAGCAAACAGGTTTAGTTTAGTTTTTGGTATGTGATACTTCCAAGCTGACAATGACAATACAAGCCACACACTCAGAACCCTTAAAAGTGTCCCTTGGTGGTGTGAATAATTTGCAGTCAACTAGTAATCAAAAAGTTGGCAGTTTGAGCTCACTCAACAGCTCCATGGAAGAAAAGCCTGGGAGTCTGCTTCTGTAAAGATCATAACCATGAAAACTCTGTGGAGCAGTTTTACTCAAACACATGGTGTTGCCGTGAGACAAAATCATCTCTTCAGCGATGAGTTTGGTTTGGTTTGATTTTAGAACCCTTCTGCTCCTCCTCTCAGCCACTATCACAGTCTGCATCTCAAAAGGTTCAAGAACAGGAGCCCCATAGGACAACAGACAGGGCAGTACACAAAATTTATAGTGCAGACCGAAAGGTCAGCAGTTCAAATCCAGCAGGTGCTTTTTGGAAACTATGGGCAGTTCTGCCCTGTCCTATAGGGTCACTGTGAGTGAAAATTGACTCAGTAGCACTGGGTTTGGTTTGGTTTGGGTATATGTTTAACTGGAAAACACTAACAACCCTTGGCCCAGGATGCCAGGCCACCCTCAGAGACATCTGGCTGTTTATAATAACCTTGTGTTTCTTTGTTGTGAAACACTATTCTCTCACTGCTTGGCTGCATTTGTTACAGCTTCAAAAAATAAAAAAAATTGGGAATGAACAGCACTTTCAGAGTAGTAAAAATTCACCAATGAATGTTTTTAAAGCTTTGAAATAATGTGTTAACCTCCAAAATTTAGCTGATTCCCTCATGCTAGCTTTGAATTATGATTAAACATTCTAGTAACTGTTACTCATCCTAAACATGTTCCCCTGGATCTCACACAGACGGTGAGTTTTGATGGACTTTAATTCCATGAAAGCAAACTTGCTACATCTGCTCTTGGAATTCAACCCTTAGATGGTCAAACAGAAAACACATCCACTACAAAGGAGTATGTACCTAGCCATATCCTGGCAGTGTAGGAGGATAGCATCTGCCCATACTCAACGTGGGAATTCAGAAGTACAAAGCCACCAAAATAAAAATTTGGTCAGCCTAAAATTCATTACTCTTAAGCTACAGTATAATGTAATTAACTTTTACAGAGATAGAATTTTGAGTTAAGAAAATCAGACCAATTAACCTCGTTCTTTATAATTTGCTGTTTTTAACTTAATACAAGTAACTTTTAAAATTCAGTTCATTCTTTTCAAATCTCTCACATGATGCACATTTCAGGTTTGGTTGCCTTTTAAATGTAAGCGACCCTGTTGCCGTCGAGCTCCTTCTGACTCACGGTGACCCTGCCTAGGATTCCCAAGGAGCAGCTGATGGATTGAGCTGCTCACCTGCTGATTAGCAGCCAAGCTGGTAACTGCCCTGGGGTAAAATAGTCCTAACCGTGTATTAGGTGCCCCGACCCACTGTTGTCGAGTCCTGTCCGACTCATAGTGACTCTGTAGGTGAGAGTAGAACTGCCCCATAGAGTTTCCAAAGAGCACCTGGCAAATTTGAACTGCCGCTCTTTTGATGAGCAGAGGTAGCACTTAACTCACTATGCCACCAGGGTGTTAGGTGCAGATACTTTTATATAGGAATCCGTGAGACCCCGTAAGAACCTATGAGACTATAAATGTTCACGTGAGGTAGTGCTAGTATTTATTGAGCAAAAAAAATCTTGAGAGTCCACAACGTTTGATTGCCATTAAAGAACATGCTGTGCTTGTTGCAGCTCTACTTAAAAAAGTAAAGGGGCTTTTTATTCAAGCACTCAGAAGGCAGTGTCATGCAGCAAAAAGGACACTGGATAAAATCAGGACCCCTGGATTTCAGGCTTGCCTTTGCAGTTGTCTTTATGTGTGACTTCTCAAGTCACGTCTCTGGTGTGCCTCAGTTTCCTCATAAGTCAGAAGGCTTTCACTGGTGGTTCTCTTTGGATCACATGCCCTTGTAAATGGTTAGGCATATACTGATCCTCAGCAGTGCCTGAAGTTTTGAACACTTTCAGTGAGTTCATAGTCTCACGCAGTGCATAATGGACTTCAGGGTGACAAGCCCTAACCTAGTTTATCTCTTCTATCTTTAATTTTCTAGGTGAGCTACAGCCAAGCTCTCTATATCTTGCAGGCAAAATGACATTCTACTTTAGATTTTTTTTATTCATTAAAGAATTCAACCTAAATCCTAAAGAAGACTGGAGCTTTCCAAGCTTCCTAAGTACAAGTTCACTCCACAAACAGTTGGGATTTGGACAACTATAGGATGATATCAGCTCTCTTCGAAATCAGAACCCTTGAATCCATTATTGTGTATCTTAAACATGGATAGCATCTTGGCCCTCACATCTGGGTCTACAGTGAAAATACATTGCTATTTTGTACACATTCTTAAATCACTATTCACATAAAAAGATACATTCAAATAAAGTGCCGTTGTCATCTGAAAAGATGCATGGAAAGGGAATAAACTTAGGTTTTTTTTGATACTACCTATGTAGAGAGTCAGGCAGAATGGATGACCCTTCTACTGAACTAGAGGAGAGAATGTTTGGGTGCCTTGCATACAGCGCATTCAAATTAAGTGCCATACAACTTCTCTGGAGGAATACAAATGCATCTCAAGAAGCCTGGGGCAGGAAGTACTGCCAGCCTCAGGAGGAACTGGAGTTTAAGAAGCTGGGAGATTTAGAAACAAAGTTTATTCTCCCTGCAGCCACCCTCCTTTCTGCTTTCACTTGTAGGTCTGCTTCACTCTCCCTCAGACCAACAATCTCTCTGCATCAGGGCGCCCCTGGTTGCTCCGCTCATCCCGAAAATGACATGCCGTCATTCACTCCAACCTAGACTCACTGGAGCCTCAAAAGACGAATCTTAGTCCTCTACAGGGAGAATTCATTACTCCGGTTTAAGACGTACCTCACATCATCAAAATTAAAAACTTGTGTTCATCAAAGGGAAAGGTGACATAGTGGTTAAGTGCTACATCTGCTAAGCAGAAGGGTTGGCAGTTCAAGTCTGCCAGGTGCTCCTTGGAGACTCCATGGGGCAGTTCTGCTTTGACCTATACAGTTGCTATGAGTCAGAATCGACTCGACAGCAGCAGGTTTGGCTTTGGTTTGGTTCATCAAAGGACTTGACCTAGTCCAGGTGAGGGGGACTTCCTTCTGCAGGTGATTTGTACTCCAGCTTTAATTTTTTCTGTTAAAGTCTTCTGAAACTTAATGCTACTTCTTAGGGATAGAGACCTGATCTTCATGATATGTAGCACTTAGCTCATCTGTGTGAGAAGGGTTAAATAAAGGCATGTTTACAAAATCTGGACTCTGTTATTAATAATAAACTTATAATGACTCTTTTTTCCGACTTGATGGCACTTGGCTGGCTTTGGCTAATGACTCTTTTTTAAAAATGAGGAAAAAACTTAGCCAGCAAAATGAAGAGACAGCCTACAGATTGGGAGAAAAGTATAAAGATATAATATCCACAATATGAAAAGAATTCTTACAACTTAACAGTAAAAAGACTAATAGCCCAAGGGGGGGGGGGAGGGAAACAGAGAAAGGACTTGAAAAAGCATTTCATCAAGGAACAAATGCAATTTTTGTTTTTTTTGTTTCTAACAAGCGCTCACTGTCAGTCATCAGGAAAATGAAAATAAAAACCACTCTAAGATACCACTTCACCCCTACTAAGATACCACTTCACCCCTACTAAGATGGCTATGATAAAAAACAAACAAAACAGCTGTTGGGTGAGGATATGGAGAGATTGGAACCTTCCTTTCTTTGTTGGTGGAATTGTGACATGGTACAGCCACTGTGGAAAACAATTGGAAGAGTACTTAAAAAGTTAAACATAGAAGTATCATGTGCTCCAGCAGTTCCTCTCTTAGGTGTATACTCAAAGGAATTTGAAACAAGAAGACAGATTCACACACACCAATGTTTATCACAGCACTAATCTCAATAGCTGAAAGATGGATGGATGGATACACAAAATGTGTGATGTACATACAATGGAGTATTGCTCTGCCATGAAAAGAAGTGAAATCCTGATACACACCATGCCACAACATGCATGAATCTTGAAAACTCTGCCAAGTGAAACAAGCTGGTTACAAAAGGACAAATGTATGAGCTGATTTATGTGAAAAATGTATGATAGGAAAACACATAGACAAAAAAGTTTATTAGTGGTTACCATGGCTAGAAGCAAGCGGGAAAAAGTGACTTATGGCTTAGGGGACACTAAGCTCTGTTACAGGTGATGGAAAAATTTGGGAACAGTGCTGAGGGTTGCACAACATGATGAAGACAATGTCATCAAATCGTACATGTAAAAAAATGGTGAGGTGCAATTGTTTATCCTAGCTATATTTGTGTCATGTGCTTTTGTATGTGTGTTTTGTATGTATACGTAGCTATGGTTGTGGTTAGTTGCTGTCAGGTCAGCTCCAATTCATAGCAACTTTATGTAGAAGAGAACAAACCTTGCCTCAGCTTGTATGATCCTTATGCTCATCGCTATGTTTGAGTCCATTGTTTCAGCTACTGTGTCAATCCCTCTCATCAAGGACCTCCCTCACCAAAACTGATCCTCTGCCAACCAGAATGCCCTTTTCTAGCCATTGGCCTTTCTTGATGTTGTGTCTAAAGTAAGGGAGTCTAGGTCTCACCATCCTTATTTCTAAGGAGCATTGTTGTATTTCCTCTTAGACTGATTTATTCATCCCACTGATGGTCCACAATATATTCAGTATTCATTGCCAACACCACAACTGAAATGCATCAGTTCTGCTGTCTTCTTCTTTTGTCGCTCAGCTTTTGTGCACATGCACACACACGTTTGCCACAATTGAAAAAAAAAAAAAAAAAAAAAACATGTTCCAATGAGCTATGAGAAGTTGGGTCACATTACTATGCATTTAGCAAAAGCCATAGGAGCAAAATTTTTGAGAATGAGGCTTACATAGGTGGTGGAGGGAAGAGAAGGAGGGAGAGAGCAGAATAAAAATCTCCCCTAAATCCCTTGAAATGGATTATGCAGTGAGAAAAGGCTCAGGGCAGTGCAAATGTTTTGCACTTAGCCACCAACCTAAACATTGATGGTTTGTGCCTTCTCAGAGGCTCTGCAGAGGAAAGGCCTGGCAATGTCTTTCTGTAAAGATGACAGCTAAGTAACCACATAGAGCAGTTCTACCCCATAACGCGTGGGATCCCCATGAGCCAGAATCAACTCGATACCAACGGGTTTGGATTTTTTTGGGTTTTGTGCAGTGAGAGATCGAAGGTAGGAGGTGGTACAGTTATTCAAGAGGACTCTGCAAAAGCTTCGAGTACAGGCAGAGCTGCTTCAGGAGCAGAGATACCAAGTGTGGTTGGGAGCTAGGGAGGACACCCTTCTCCAGCATCTACGTGTAATCCAGCATGACTCTGACATCCCAAGGACTAGCAACGAGGAGAGTAAAGTGCACACCTTGGACAAGGACTCTGGAGGTCCCATAGGCTGATGGCCACAGCAAGCCTTCTTCTTGCAGCCTTGTGAGGAGCTGATGTGATGAAGACAGAGCTGGAGTCAAAGAAGGTCTGAGGTGGCTGCCAAGCGATGCTAGCGTGGTTTGGGGGCATCCTTCAGGCTGTTTTCTCAAGAGCCCAAGGTCCTGCAGTAACCTAGAGAGGGAGCTCAAGATCGGCAGACCTTAAGATCCCCCGAATTTTGTCTCCAGAACATTGTTTTCCAAAGGCTATTTCTTAGCCTCTGTATTTTATGACTTGCCTAATAACAAGGGCTAAATGATTCATTGAATCACAGTTGTAGCTTCTAGGAGCAGGACTAACACATTGGTATTATCCATGTAAAGGTAAGAACATGGCCACGAAACAAGAGAAAAACTGCCTCTGCAGCCCAGCTTGTAAACTGGTGGACTCACAGGTAGAACAGTAGCCACATTTTCAAGTGGTTTCATAAAACATGCTTGGAAACAAACCAACTAAATCTTAATTAACTACTTTTATGTGATTTAAACTGAGAGCTAATTTAAATTGCAACTACCTGGTAGGCTATTTTGAGACTTCAGTCTATAAGAACTCAAGAGGATTCAATGGTAGAACTGGGGATGTGATGCTAGTTAATTATGTTTTCTAAGAGTAACCTCTTACATAACAGGCTAAATGTAAGTTGACCTGTTTCTTTTTGTAGAAAAGAACAAAAACACAACATTAACCAAAAAAAGAAACAAAAAACAATCTCTGCTGTGTGTTCTTGCAATGTATAAATGCATTGTGCACAGTACAATGGTAGTTTGGGCACCAACAGTTGAGATCAGCAATAGTCTTTTGAAGCCCCCATCAGCTAAAATTCTGGGAACAAGTGATTTCCTTTATTGTTTCAAAATATAAACGCTTAATGGGTCTCCCTAGACATTTCCTACTTCAAATAACTGCAGAATAAAACTGAAGACAGAAAAAGAACTATAGGAAAATAGAATGTGGTTTGTCAAATATTCGAGTCTTGACTCTGCAATAGAGGAGTAAGTCTTTGAACCAATTTGTCCTCCTGTTACTGTAAAAGTTTCTTGTGAAAAATATGTTTTCATTTTCTGACTGTGATATGGAAAAATCTGCTGGTACAGTCCTGGATGTCTGCTGGGTCAAATAATAACTTTCAAGATTCTATAACTGAAAACTGACTGAAATTGGCAAAGCATTTTTGTCAAAGGCAAATAAATTGCAGTGGGTTCAGAAAAACAAAACTTGATCTCTATTATTGACATGAATGATGAAAAAACTAAAATGTTAGGTAGTCCCAAAGTGTGAAAATATTATGCTGTGTTCAGGCCTTGTAATGGATCAAATTTTAACCATAAAAAGTATATACCTTTGGCTTAAAAAAAAAAAAGCAATTTATCTCTAATGTTATGAGGTACATTTAGAGTACTGACTTAAAAGGATGATATAAGTTCATTGGGTTCTGTTTACACTTTGTCTTCTCTATCTAGTTGGAAGAATTTACAACTAAGGAAAAAGTTTCACTCCTTCCCTTTCTCTGTTTAAAAGACCAGATTTAAACACTCGTAGCGTTATCAATTTCCATGAAATGAACAGTTTCTACTAAAATGTACTCGGCACCGCTGAATGGGGAGAGAATAGGAAGGTTACCATTCTTTTTTCACCTCAAACCTGGGTCTTTCTTTATTCTTCATAGCCATTTGACTATCAGGTCCTACTGATTGTTTATTTGTACTTCTTTGCACATGCATCTGTTTGTTTTTTTTTTCCACCTATCCCATTGTCACCCTTTAGCTCAGTCCTCATTCTCCTCCAATTTCAACCTGTAGTTTTTTACCCACCGATCCATCCAGTGTGTTGGTATGAGAGCGATTTTCATCAGCATCACTTTTTTCGGGTCATTGCCCTATCAGAGACAAATAAAGCGCAACCCAATAAACAACTGCAGGGACTTTCTATTGCCAGTACAAAAAAAATAAAATGTCCTAGGCATGCATGTTGGCAGATCAAGTCAGTGTCATGAAGAGATTTTTCTCTGTCAAGTTACTAGAGCCGCTGGCTCGCTAGCAAAAGCAGAGGAATGTCCTTTGGTTCCTAGACGCCTCCTACTTGTCACTCTAAACCTTATGTTCTGCTGTCTGGCCCTTCAGATCGATAGTAAGTTTAGACACCAGTTCTAAGGCCTTGTCCTCTTGCCCTGCCTAAGCCCTTCCAGATTTGGGATTTAAAGCAAAGATGTCTTCTGAACATCCATGTTTCCTTCCTTTCTACCACCTCCTACTAATTTCACTTTCTCCTCATGCAACTCCTTCCTTAAAACCATTCAATCTGGGTTCCATGCTCTCTCTGGGGTATTCCACATGAAGAAGATAAGGTTCTGTTCAGAGAATCCTCTGGGTTTTGAAAACTTGAATGCCTCAGGCTTTGACAAGATCTCGTCAAAGAGGGCAAGGTTCCAGGGATCTGAATAAAGATGGAAGCAGCTGTTCTAATTCCAGTTCAGTCTTCCCAACATGAGAGCTGCAACCAGGATTCTCACTTGTTTATCTAGCAAGTAGTCTCATTTTACCAATATCATTACTACTTTTTCTCAAAGATAACTCAGTCTAAGACACACTGTCTCTCCTGTTAGCGTAACTTGTTTTGTTCTTTTCAGAAACCTGGAACCCACTGTTTACTGTGCCAAGAAACACTTGTTTCTTGGCCTGGCTTGTCTACTTCAGCCACCCTTTCAGCAATCCCAAAGAGGCAGATTGAGTTTCAAACAGGTTCTTTGTATTACAACTTTCTCCTTGATAGGGACAGTGAGAGAGATTTTCTAGTTCATTCCACTTCTCAATCTTGTATAACAATTACCTTATGTACTAGACAGTCATGTTCAGGAAATACATGTGAGCTTTGTGGGATATACACAAACAAATGAGACAATCTGAATTTTAGAAGTATACAAACTAACAAGTAATATGTCAACATCTAGTTATAACACACAAAATAAGAAAGGCACTTCAGTTGATTGCCAGGTGAGCATTGTTAACCATTTGTATCACTCAAGGATTCCTAACAATCCACACAAATAATCAAAGTCCCTCTTTGTACTATATCACACTAGGAATACCTTTAAAAGTATGTAATAGGAACATTAAGTAGCTGAGAAAAAAAGTAAAGTAAATATTTAATGCGCTAACACCATTTTAATGTTTAGCTTTATTATTCATGATGGCTGTTATATATGTTTCAAGATCCATAAAATTGATATCCTGCTCACTAGAGAATAAATGGGCTATTTAAAATCACAGGCCCACAAACAAATCCCTTGAGGTATCTGAGGGCACATTTCCCTCCTGATAATTGCCCACAATTAGAGCAGATTCTTTCAGATACACAAATTAAAGCAATAAAAAGAGGTAACTATAAATAGCACAGCTTGTTCACACTGAAGCAACTGAGCTGTAACCTACAAATCCTTGCTGCAAGCACCAACAAGAATAGATTATGCACTCACTACATAGGAAGAAATCCTAGTATAGTGCAAACCTTTCCTTCCAAGCTCGATTGGCCCAAACCTCTCAAAGGGACTACACTCTTATCTTGCTCTGATCATTCATATCAACAAGTATTCACAAGTTAAAAAAAGAATGACGGCTGTCAAGGTAGGAAACTAAAAGAGTTAAAATCAAGGGCTCTGAAAGTCTTGGGGTCTTGGGTGGGTGGGCTGGGTTTCTTTAAAACAGCAACACGGAGGGAGCCATACCTCTATGTGGGGATATTAAATAGAAAGTCTTCCTCAGAGCTGTTCTCACAATAGAAATTGCTTGAAAGACAGTTGATTAATTAGGGAATATGTTTTGTGTCGACGGCACTCAGCTTTTGGCAACACAAAGTTCTTTTGATTCTAACAATGACACTCAAAGAACCAGGACCAAAATAAGAAAAATGAAAAAGCCAAAGCTCACGTCAGCAAGGAACACATCATAGCTTTGCTATGTGACTGGATGCTCATTTCACTCCGCTAGTTTTTGTTAATTTTTTATGGCAATTCTGCATTTCATGTGTAATGACGATGAGGGTGATAAGGATTAAGTATAGAAGACTCTCCAGATCCTACCCTAGTCTCTCATGGAATAATTAAAACCGAACCAAACTCAGTGCTGTCAAGCCATTAGTGACTCATAGCCACACTAGAGGTCAGAGTAGACCTGCCCTGTAGAGTTTCCAAGGAGCTCCTGGTGGATTTGAACTGCTGACCTTTGGGTTAGCAGAAGTAGCACTTATCCACTAGGTCAACAGGATTTCCTGGGAATAATTATGTCTTTAATAGAAGTTTTCATGATCTCAGCTATCATAGGAATTCAGCTAGTACAATGTGGCTGAAAAGACATTTTCGTTTACATTTCTTTGCATTAAGCTTTATACTTTTATTTCAAAATTAAAAATTGACAAAACATGGGCACAGAAAGACATACTCTCAAAGTGTGACTTTTAGATGTGGTTTGCTCTTTCTCCACACAGTCAATCAATCTCACTTTTCTCAAAGAAGCTAAGTTTTCTATCTTGTTTGAATTCTCAGTTCCAAAAAAAGAAAAGAATAATCAAGTTCCTAGAAGTGAAAACAAACTCAGAAATCATCTGCTTCCTGCTATCCTCTAATGCACCTTTAGGAGAATAACAACCAGGTGGGGAGGGGGGAGACTAATTCAATATAAGAAAGCCTGAGCAAAGGGAATGCTGGAAGTTATAAAGTCTTGGACAAGAACCACCAAAGTTGACCTCAGGGGGTTGCAGAGGCGGGGTCCAAATAGGAAACAGCCTACAAGGTTGTTTCATCTGATGCTATAAAGAAGCCAATCTTTACAACACTGACCATTTGATTATATTGAAGTCAGGATTCCCACAACAAATGTTTTCACTGACTTCGGGTACAAATACCATTTTCTTTGATTTTTGTTTTTTAATTTTGTTGTGGCAAAAAAATGTATATAACAAGAATTTTGCCTTTTTAAGATACAATTCAATGACATTAATTATATTCTCCCTGCTGTGCTATCATCACTACTGTTCCTTTCCAAACATTTCACACTACCCCAAACAGAAATTCAATACCCCTTAAGCAATAACTCCTATTATTCCCTCCTCATCTCCCCACCGAACTCATGGTAACCACTAATAAATCTAGTTCTCTACACATTTTAGATATTTCCAGAAAGTGGTATCATACTTTTTCCATTTGATTTATTTCACTCAACATGATGTTTTCAAGGGTTACCCATATTGTAGCATACGTCAGTACTTCATTTTCCTCTATGCTAGAGTAATATTCCATTGTTATATTCCATTTCATTTTGTTTATCCATTTATCTGTTGGTGGACACTTAGTTTTTTTCTACCTTTTGGCTATTGTGAGAGAGTTCTGGGCTGATTGTCTTGATTGGGTATCTTAGCTGATGAGAGACTGTTCGGCTCTGCAGAGTTCTGGGCTGATTGCATTGATTGAGTATCTTAGCTAATAAGAGGAGTAAAGATAGAGTGGGAAGCCCCCACTTGTCTGTCAGTGGAAGCTTGCTTGTTGCTGTGATGCTGGAAGCTATGCCCCTGGTATTTAGGTAACAGCAGGGTCACCCATGGTAGACAGGTTTCAGCTGAGCTTCCAGACTAAGACAGACTAGGAAGAAGGACCTGGTAGTCTACTTCTGAAAAGAACTAGCCAGGGAAAACTTTATGAATAGCAGCAGAACATTGTCCGGTTTGGAAGGCACTCAGAAGATGACTGGGAAAGAGCTGCTTCCTCAAAATAGAGGTGACCTTAATGTTGTGGACAGAGTAATGCCTTTGGGGTCTTCATTTGCTGATCTGGCAAAATTCAAAATGGGAAGAAACAGCTGCAAACATCCATTAATAATCAGAGCATGGAATGTATGAAGTATGAATCTAGGAAAACTGGAAATTGTCAAAAATGAAATGAAATGCACAAACATTGATATCCTAGGCACTAGTGAGCTGAAATGAATGATATTAGCCATTTTGTTTCTTAATGCTTCTTCATTTTTCTTGTTTTTTTTCTGATTTCTCCTCATAGATGCTGGAGTCAGTAGCTCTCTCTTCCAAGTCAGAAAGTCTATTTTCCACTTGTTCCATTCTGTTTTCTTGGCTTTGAATTGAAGTTTCTATCTCTTTGATTTTGTTCTTGATCTGTTCGATTTCAGAGTACTATTGTTCCATCAGATGGAACAGCTTGCTTTATTTTTCATTTTGCTCTGCTGCATTTTGTATAAGGTCTAGGAGGGCTCTATATATAATCCTTTTGTATTCACCTTCTGAAAGTTTCAGAAAGATTTCTTCATCTGAGAAGTTCTTCGGTTGTTTCTTTTGAGGGCTTTCTGAAACCATGGGTGATTTCTTTGTTATGCTTTTATCCAGAGTTTGTTGCTTTTTGGGCATCATGTGAGTCAATAGAGGCTGGGAGAGATGCTGTGAGGGTGGACCACAGTTGTTTCTCTAGGTCGTCTTAAAACGAAAGGTAAAAGGTATCTGACAACTTCCAAAATCAGACAGGTTTTTAGGTGTACAGGTCCCTTTTTCCAGCTGACAAAGTAAGCACTTCTCTATCCAACCCCAGATTTTATAAACTAGTTCAAAATACAGAAAGGCTACTGTCAAGCTGGCCTCTGCTGCTGGGCCCCAGCCTTAGGCAACACTGTGTAAAATACTGCTTTTCTGCCAGAAAAGCACACTCCTCTGGGCAGGCGCTGCCTCCCAGCCTAGAAATTAGGCCCAGCTGAGGCCTCCATATGGGTCTATCTGCCTCCCAATGGAACAAGGTGGCGCCCCACACAAGCTCCTCACCTGCTTCGGTACAGGCTACTCAATGGTGGAGGTGGAAAGAAAGGCCAAAGGTACTGAGATACACAGAGTCCAAAGTCGGGCTCTCAAAATGTGGCAATTGTGCACTCCAGTCCCACCAGCTGTGTGTCTGAGATTAGCTGCTAGTCAAGTCCTAGCTCCGCCAGCTGGCTAAGACAGAGGAAAAAAAAATTAAAGTGGTGAGTTACCTTTGGTCTGTGAAAGCCAGCACTCACCAATAACAGGGGATGGCAAAAGAGAGGAGGTTTTCCATTCAGTGGTATTAAGTACAAATTAACAGCCCTGTGCTATGTGCTAGGGCTCACTAGGTATCCAGAAGTCTCCTTTTAACTATCAGTTCAGGTCTTGGTTTCCAGAGCAATTTAGGGAGATGTGTGTTTAGTCCACCATCTTGACTCCGCCTCCGATATTGGTCATTTTGAGTTGACAATTATGTGGTCTACTATGCTGGGAATGAAAACTTGAAGAGGAATGGTGTTGCATTCATCATCAAAAAGAATATTTAAAGATCTGTCCTGAAATACATTGCTGCCACTGAAAGGGCAATATCCATATGCCTACACATAAGGCCAGTTAATACAACTATTAATCAAATTTATGCACCAACTGCTAAGGCCAGAGATAAAGAGACTGAATATTTTTAACAGCTTCTGCAGTCTGAAATTGATTGAACATGCAATCAGGACACATTGATAATCACTGGTAGTGGAATGCAAAAGTTGGAAATGAAAAAGAAGAATCAACCGGTAGTTGGAAAATATGGCCCTGGTGATAGAAATAATGCCAGAAATCATATGACAGAATTTTGGAAGACTAATGACTTCTTCATTGCAAATACCTTTTTTAACCAATGCAAATGGCAGCTGTACACAGGACCAGAGGAGGAAAAAGATGATGGACAAGCTCCATATCAGCAGTCAGAACAAGACCAGGTGCTGACCGCAGCACAGATCATTAATTGCTCATATACAAAGTCAAACTGAAACTGAAGAAAATTAGAAAAAGCCCATAAGAGCCAAAGTATGACCTTGAGTGTATTTCTCCTGAGCTTAAAGACCATCTCTAGAACAGATTTGTTGTGTTGATCACTAGTAACTGAAGAACAGAGGAAGTGTAGAATGATATCAAAGACATCATCTGTGAAAAGAGCACAAAGTTATTAAAAAAAAAAAAAACAGGAAAGAAAGAACAGACCAAACTGGATGTCAGGAGACACTCTACAACTTGCTTTTGAAAATCGAGCAGCTAAAGCAAAGGAAGGAATGGCAAAGTAAAAGACCTATACAGAAGATTTTGAAGGGCAGTTTAAGAAGACAAAAGAAAGTATCATAATGACATGTGGAAAGAGCTGGAAATGGAAAACCAGAAGGAAAGAACACGTTCTGCCATTTCTCAAACTGAAAGAACTCAAGAAAAAATTCAAGACACGAGTTGCAATAGTAAAGGAGTCTACAGAGAAATTATTAAATGACTCAGTGAGCATCAAAAGAAGATTGAAGGAATACACAGAGTCATTATACAGAAAGAATGGTTGATGTTCAGCCATTTGATGTGGTAGCATATGATCAGGAACTGATGGTACTGAAGGAAGAAGTCTAAGCTGTATTGAAGACACTGGCAAAAAAGCAAGACTCCAGGAACTGATGGAATACCAATTGAGATATTTCAACAAACAGATGCAGTGCTGGAAGTGCTCACTCATCTATACCAAGATGACTGGAAGAAATCCACATTTATGCCCATTCCAAAGAAAGGTGATCCAGCTAAATGAGTAAATTACTAAACAATATCATCAATATCACACACAAGAAAAATTTTGCTCAAGATCATTCAAAAATGACTGCAACAGTATATAGAGGAGAAATTCAAGCTGGATTCAGAAGAGAACATGGAACCGCGTCAGATGGATCTTTCTGAAAGCAGAGAATACCAGAAAATGTTTACCTGTGTTTCACTGACAATGCAAAGGCATTCGACTGTGTAGATCATAACAAATTATAGCTAACATTGTATTAAAATGGGAGTTCCAGAACACTTAATTGTTCTCTTAAGGAATCTGTATATGAGTCAAAAGGCAATAGTGCAAACAGAACTAGGGGACACTTCATGGTTTAAAGTCTGAAAAGATGTGCATCAGGGTTGTATCCTTTCACTATACCTTTTCAATCTGTATGCCAAGCAAACAATCGGAGAAGCTGGATTATACAAAGAAGAATGAGGCATCAGGACTGGAGAATGACTCATTAACAACCTGTGTTACAGAGACAACACCAACTTACTTGCTGGCAGTGAAGAAGATTTGAAACAAAGATGAAGATCAAGGAACACAGTCCTCAGTAGAGATTGCACCTCAACATCAAGAAAGCAAAAATCCTCACAACTGGACCAGTGAGCAACATCATGATAAATGGAAAAAGGACTGAGGTTGTCAGGGATTTCATTTTACTTTGGTGCACAATCAATGCCCTTGGAATCTGCAGTCAAAAAATCAAAAGATGCATTGAATTGGGTGAAATCTGCTGCAAAGGATCTCTCTAAAGTATTGAAAAATAGAGATGTCACTTTGAAGACTAAAGTACACTTGATTCAAGCCACAGTTATTTTCAATCTCATCATATGTATGCAAAAGCTGGACAATGAACAAAGGAGACAGAAGAAGAATTGATGCCTTTGAATTCTGGTGCTGGAAAAGAATGTTGAGTATACCATGGACAGCCGAAAGAACCAAGAGATCTGTTCTAGAAGAAGTACAACCAGAGTGCTCCTTGGAAGCAAAGATGCCAAGACTGCATCTTACATACTTTGGACATGCCAGGAAGGGTTAGTCTTTGGAGAAAAACATGCTTGGTAGTGTGGAAGGTCAGTGAAAAAGATGAAGACCCTCAATGAGATGGACTGACACAGTGGCTGCAACAATGGGCTTAAGTGTAAAAACCATTGTGGACATGGCACAAGGCTGGGCAGTGTTTCCTTCTGTTGTCCATAGGGTCACTATGAGTGAGAACCGACTTGATGACACCTAGCAACAACAACAACATGAACATTGGTGTATATGTACCTATTTGAATCCCTGTTTTATAGTCTGTGGGTTATATAACAAGTATGGGCTATTTATTTGTAAGTATTTTATTATGCAGATACACTGTGGGTTTGGTTTCAGACCAACTCAATAAAATAAGTCACAGGAAAGTTTTGGTTTCCCAGTGCACATAAAAGTTAAATTTACAGTATACTGTAATCTACTAAGTGTACAATAGCATTATGTCTTTAAAAGAAAGAAGTGTATGCCCTAATTAAAAAATATTTTACCATTAAAAACTGCTCGCCATCACCTGAGCCTCCAATAGGTTATAATCTTTTTGCTTCAATGTTGATGGCTGCTGACTGATTAGGGTGGTGGGTGCTGAAGCCTGAGGTAGCTGTGGAAATTTCTTAAAACAAGGCAATAGTGAAGTTTGCTGCTTCATTGACTGTCATGAAAAATTTCTCTGCAGCATGTGACACTGTTTGATAGTGTTTTGCCCACAGTAAAACTTCTGAAAAACTGGAGTGTAAGCCTCTCAAACCTTGCTACTACTTTATTAACTAAGCTTATATAATATTCCGAATCTTTTGTTGTCATTTCAACAATGTTCACAGCGTCTTCACCAGGAGTAGATTCCATCTCAAAAAGCCACTTCCTTTGCTCATCTATCAGAAGCAACTCCTCTTTCATTAAAGATTTATCACCAGATTTTAGCAGTTCTGTCACATTTTGAGACTGCAGGTCTAATTCTAGTTCAGTTGCTGTTTCTACCACCTCTGCAGTTAACTGCCTCCACTGAAATCTTGAAGTCATCCATGAGGACTGGAAATCAACTTTTTTGAAACTTCTGTTAATGTTGATAATTTGACATCCTTCTGTGAGTCATGAGTGTCCTTAATAGCACCTAAAATGATGAACACTTCCCAGAAGGTTTTCAATTTAAGTGCCCAGATTCATCAGAGGGATCGATATCTATGGAAGCTATAACCTTATGAAACAGATTTCTTAAATAAAAAGACTACAAGCTGGAATTAGTCCTTGACCCGTGGGTTGCAGAACAAATGTTGTGTTAGCAGGCCCGAAATCAACATTAGTCTCCTTGCACATCTCAATCAGAACTCTTACAGTGACCAGGTACATTGTCAAGGAGCAGTAATATTTTGAAAGGAATTTTTTCTTCTAAGCAGTAGGTCTCAACAGTGGGCTTAAAATATTCAGTAAATCATGTGTCATTCAGGCTATGTTGTTCCATTTACGGAGCACAGCAAAGTAGATTTAGCTTGATTCTTTAGGGTCCTAGGATTTTCAGAATAGTAAATGAGCACTGGTTTCAACTTAAAGTCCCCAGCTACATCATCTCTTAACAACAGAGTCAGCTTGGCTGTTAAAACTTTGAAGGCAGGCACTGACTTCTCTCTAGCTATCAAAGTCCTAGATGGCATCTTCTTCTAGCATAAGGCTGTTTTTTCTACATTGAAACTCTACTGTTTAGTGTAATCACCTTAATCAACTATCTTAGCATGGTCTTCTGAATAACTTGCTGAAGCTCCTACATGACTATTTGCTGCTTCACCTGGCACTTCTAAGTTATGGAAACAGGTTCTTTCCCTAAATCTCATGAACCAATCTCTGCTAGCTTCAAACATTTTCTTGGCAGCTTCCTCACTTCCCTCAGCCATCAGAAAACTGAAGAGTTAAGGCCTTGCTCTGGAATAGGCTTTGGCTAAAGGGAATGTTGTGACTGGTTTGATCCACACAGACCACTAGAACTCTCCCTCTCAGAAATGTTTTACTTGTGTGTTTACTGGAGAAGCACTTTTAATTTCCTTCAAGAAGTTTCCCTTTGCATTCACAATTTAGCTGTTTGGTGAAACAGGCCTAGCTTTCAGCCTTCTAGGCTTCCAACGTGTCTTCCTCACTAAACATAATTATACCTAGCTTTTGATTTAAAGTGATAGATGTGTGACTCTTCACTAGAGTACTTACAGGAAACTGTAGGGATATTAATTGGCATAATTTCGGTGTTGTCACGTCTCAGGGGACAGGGAGGCCAACAGAGAGGAAGAAAGAGGGGCAAATGGCCTGTTGGTGTAGCAGTCAGAACACACACAGAATTGATCGAGTCTGCCACCTTATATGAGCATGGCTGGTGGCACCCCAAAACCATTACAATAGTAACATCAAAGACCATTGATCAAGGATTACCATGATCCACATAATAATGATGGAAAGGTCTTAAATATTTTGAGAATTACCAAAACGTGACACAGAGGCACCAAATGAACACATATGGATTGGAAAAAGGGCACCAACAGACTTGCTCAGTGCAGGTTGTCACTCACCTTTAATGCTGAAAGATGCAGCATCTGCAAAGTGCAATAAAGCAAAACATGGTTAAACAAGGTATGTCTGTATTTCTTACGAAGCATACATACCAAACACCCAAACTAACGTTATGTAATGCTGCTGTAACAGAAATACCACAAGGAAGTGGCTTTAACAAACAGAAATTTGTTTTCTCACAGTTTAAGAGGCTAGAAGTCTGAATTTAGGGTGCTATTTCTAGTGGAAGGCTTTCTCTCTGTTAACCTTGGGAGAATGTCCTGTCTCTTTCTAGCTTCTGTTGCTTAATTCCTTGAAAATCTCAGGTGTGGCATCCATCTTCCTGTAATCAGCTTGCTTGCTTGCTCAGTTGTTTGCCCAATCTGTTTGAGATTAATTTAAGACACACCTTATGCTAATAGTGTCTCATTAACATAACAGAGAAAACTCATTACCAAATAAGATTACAGCCACAGTTACAGGTGAGAGGATTTACAACACATATTTTTAGGGGACACAGTTCAATCCATGACAGTTCCCTTTTAAAATTGTCTACACATAATGATAAGCCACATTGGTTACATTCTTCACTTTGTGTCAACATTCCTATTATCTTCATTCTAGTTGTTTCATTCTCTTTAATGTAGTCTCAAGGCCCCCTAAACTTCTCATTTACCCTCTACAGTTACTGTTGTACATTTGATCTCATAAAAATAATTTTTTTAAACAGCACCATACTCAAGGGTGACATTCTTTACTTTTCAGGCTAAACTACAATTTAATTAAAAGGCAACTGACTTCAGGGAATAGTTTCGCTTCAAAGGTTAAAGAGTTCCTCAAAGCAATAGTCTCAGGGATTCCTCTAGTCTCAATAGTCCAGTAAGTCTGGATTCTTTAAGAATTTGTAATTCTGTTTTACATTTGTTTCCATTTCTATCAGAATCCATCTATTGGGTCCCTGATCAGAATGCTCAGTAGTGGCAGTCAGGTACCATCTAGTTCTTCTGATCTCAAGATGGAGACGAACAATTAGTCTTGTAGCCCAGTACCTTTCTGATTCTTGAACTTCCTTTATTCTCTTTTGCTCCAGATAAGTAGAGATCAGTAGTTGTACCTCAGACAGTCACTTGTAAGATTTTAAGATCTCAGACACTAGTCACCAAATTAGGAGGTAGAACATATACTTTAAGAGCTGTATCACTTAACTAAATTGTCCCACAAGATGATGACCCTACATCTAACGAGATGTTTTCACAACCTAAGAAATATGTAAATTTGAAATATGAAAATTTCCTTAAGAAATATGTCAGTACCATTCTGATGGCTTACATATTTGATGAAGTACAACATATGACTCATTGTACATGATAAAAAGGAATATGTATCAGTGAATGGTCCTAAAAACAGAGAACATCAGGTTTTGATCTCAAATCCCAGCTGCAATGAATTATATTCAGGTACATCGTGATATGAAATAGCTTGTGCTTTTATATAAATTTATTTCCTTAAAGTATAGCAAACCTACAAAGAACAGATTATCTTAGAGATGAGTATACTAAATCCCAGATTGGGTAAATAATCCACCTGTAGTGGAATATACAGTAGTTGACTAAGGAAAGATTTAAATCCAATCTGACCAGGTCACTGTGAGCCAAAACTGACTCAACAGAAGTGCTTTTTTTTGGTTTTGATCTTTTCCAAAGTTAAGAAAAAATTACGGGAGAGATGGTTGTTCCTTCAACTTTTATACTCAGCTTATTTTAAGAGAAAATATTTATTTTAAGCTCTTCACCAGAGTTCTCAGGATCCTCAAAATGAAACAGATTTAATAACTCATTATAAATTGAAATTCAGTATTTCTGTTATCTCAGCATCATCCAGGCAATATTTTATACGAAAGCCTATGAAGATAAAATACGGACATAAAAGTAATCTCTCTTTCTGTTTGTAATAATGCTAGTTTTATTAATCATTTGATATTTTAAGAATCAATTTTTTTCATCATAGAATAATATAAGCACATCGTATTTTTAAAAGTATAGAAACTAGCGATGAAAGAGTCAACTATAATCCCATAAGTCTGAAAAGGCAACAGTTTACATGTTGTTAAGGCTTTTATATTTTTTTTAGTGATTCATAGTTTTTTTATTAGTATTTTAAAAACTTGAATGACTACAAATATGGATCCCCATCTTCCCTGTCTCAACCCTAATACATAAGAATTGGAAATTTAATCTTGACACTTCTGTTAAACAAAATAAGACTAGAAAGAGATGAGTAGAAAGAAAAGGAAAAATGAAGACTAATAGCTTTCTTCAGGTGTAAAAGATTCAGCCCTTAATACAGAGTCCCTGGGTTATATAAACCAGTAGTATACTCAGCTAACCAAAAGGTTGGAAGTTTGAGAGAACCAGGAAGGCTCAGAAGAAAAGCCTGGCAATCTCTTTGTGAAAAATCAGCTTTGAAGATCCCGTGGGACAGAGTTTCATCTACTTTGAATCAGGTGATGTCACCATGAGTTAGAATCGACTGTATGGCAACTGGCTCCTTCTAGTCCTTACCATGTTAAATTCTTGTTTTTCTGAAGGTCTTATTCCACTCTCATGTATTGTCTGTGTAAGCATGATGAGTGAGCCACAGTCTAACACAGAATAAAAAAACTCAAACTCTTTTCTTCCTCATCCACCTGTTGCTTATGCCACGGACGGGCTAATTCATCTCTGTCTAATTTGGTCAGGGGAAAAGCAAGTTGGAGGACAGCAGAGCAGAGAGAAAGGATAGGGTCAGCAGCTCCCATACCCAGCATTTAGCATTTGGTGATGGATATGTGATTTTACTGAGAATCAAAGGAACACCATGGAAGGTAACCAGGCTTGAGCCTGTTTCATCTCTCACCTGAGAGTACTGGCTACCGAAAAGTGGACGGCGGTAACAAAGACAGTGGTGTGAATATCCAAGGGTAGGAGCAGATGCCCTGTGAGGCCCCTGGAAAGCTATGAGAGAGCCAGTATTTGGGTGTCCGCCACAGAGAGGACACTGACAACCAGGTAGCATTGGCCAGAGAGAGATCTTCAGCACCACAAGCTAATAACAAAAACACGTCCGTATTTCCTGTTCCTCTTTCTGGTCCCAACGTACAGAGGCAGTACTGGAAGATGCCCCGGGGGCAGGCACACCCCTGCACACTCCCAGCTCCTGTGGTGAAGTACAGGTGAGGACTAGGGGAGGAGACATGATCATTGTGTTGAACTGAAATTGAGGTTTTAAATTGTATTAGGCTGGACTGGCTTTTTATTCCTGAAAATGCCTGAAATCCTAGAGATCTCTCCAGCTTTGCAGAGTTGAAGGCAGTGAGTACAGGAAAGAAAAGCATTTCATGTTTGTACCTTCTATGACCTAGGCTTGTCCAATAAACCAGATCCAGTAGCTACTGTTTACATTAGCAACAGAGTGGCAACGGACAAGGCTGGATGATACAGCTTTCGGGAAATGCATTGATGTTGAATCACTGTATGATTATGTGGGTGGGGTTTCCCCTCAAGGGACTGGAACTGCTCCCCACCAGCTGTCTTCACAAGAGGTCAGTTGTGGGGCAGAAAATAAAAACTCTGGAACCTGGAGTGAGTCTAATTAGCTCTCCCAGGAAGGGAGACTCCTATGGCCCTGCATCACTTCCCAGGGCATGTGGAGACAAGCTGGGAGCCAGAGTACTTTCTCCTGGAAAGGAGTGCTGATCTGTTCCATGCTTTTGATGTTTGGCTTCTGATATCCTGGGAAAAAATTAAGAGAAACGATCCATGACTCCACGTGGGGCAACGTACAGAGGAGAGTCTAGTAACCCCTGCCTTGAGGCCACAGTGGTGCTGGCAGCTGCAGGCAGTAACTGAGAATGACTTTGCTCAGGAGAATGTCCACCTCACAACAGCCAATCATATCAGAGGTGGTGGCCAAAATGGAAGTAACTGAGGGACACACAGATGGACATCAGAGAGATTCTCAGGTGTAGCAGGGGACACTGGCCATTGGGGGAGGAGGAGAACTTAATGTCAATAAAACTAGTGTGAGTCAAGCCATTATCCATTTCAGTCACAATAGAATTACAGTTATCCAACAATGGAATGAGCTCCTTGTCACAGTAAGTGTTTAAAGGATAAGTACTTTCCTTTTAGGGAGTATTCTAAGATTGTTACGAAACAAAACTCTAGATTCTTGTCACCTGCCCTCAAAAGCCAATCTCTGAGACAGGTATCAGGAGGAGTGATCAAAAAGAAGTTTATTACTGTGTGTTAGCAGACACAGGGAGCAGGGAGGGTTTTCTCCATCAAGATCCTGCTCAAAAGTCATCAGGTGATTGGGAGTATATTTATAAGGGAGCAGGGTTACATGGAAATGTATATACAGGATTGGTGCAAGTGCCAGGGAAACAATGTGATTGATCAGGGGTGAAGAAGCAGGGGATCCATTCAGGGGTCTCTGGGGTCCTTTGAAGACATGCATCAGGAGCAGGATTCTGGACTGTTTTCAGTTGTCATCTGAAGCGAGGTGTCTTGACTGGTGCCTGGTGTCTCCCATCTGTTTTGATGTTTCTAAAAAGCTATGAAAACTGTAAAAACATTATTTTTGTAGCCCCTCTCAGCTCATGTAAAACTTTCTGCAAGGGCCAGGAATTTTTAAGACAGGAAAAAAGACAAGTAAGTTTTACAGAGAGAATTAAATCTTTGCTATCTATTTTAAATTCCCTTTTAAAACTGGGGTGTCTAAAGCTTCCCTCATGTTTCAAGGACATTGCTATGTCATTTATGCATTTGACATGGATTTATTTTGCATTTACTATATATAAAGCATTATACTAAGTCCTTTATACAATCCTTTCTAGTAACCCAGTTTTAAAGATCAGGAAACCGAGGCTTAGAAATTAAATAGTTGCTTAAGATCCTGAAGCTAGGACGTAGTAGAGCTTGGGTATAACTCCAGGTTATCTAACTCTAATCAATATGTTTTATGCATGACAAAGGTGGGTACACTAGCCTAGTGGGGGAGAATGAAAGGAGCAACTGTGTCAAACAATTACCAAATTACAAAAACCTATCCATTAATGCAAACGTGCATAAATTTAATTTTTTTTTGTTATGATTGAGTGAAAGTATACAATCCAAGTCAATTTTGCATGTCTGCATTTCTGCAACTGTGTCTGTTTTCCTTACTCCATGACAGCACACTCCTCCTTTTCACTCTTTTAATGAACACTTGTCACCTCCTCTTCACCCTCTCTTCTGTCCACTACTAAGAGAAACCAATAAGCCTCCTATAAATGCATAAAACCATAAAGTATACATACCACATGCTTACTCTGTCCCAAGTCCACTATTCTTTGAAATGTTGACCTCAGTACTGGTTTCAGATCTGGGATAGCAGCTAGTCTAGGGTCCATATTCCCAGGAGACCCTCCAGGATGTCAGACCATCAATTCTGGTCTTTTAGTAGAGTTCTTGATCTACACACCTCTTTTTCCTGTGCTATGTCAGGGACTCTACATTGCGTTGCCTCTCAGAGCTGTCTTTGGTGGAGGCCAGGCACCACTTGGTTCTTTCGGTCCCATGCTGATGTAGTCTCCCAGTCACATGGATCTTTTGTCTCCTGGGCTCATTTTTCCTCATATGTCTGATGCTCTCCATTGTCATCTGTTCTAGTTGGATTGAGACCAACTGATGTTCCTTAGAGGGCAGCTGTTTTAGTCAGCTAGGGCTGCTCTAACAGAAATACTACAGAGTGGATGGCCTTAACAAAGGAAGGTTTATTCTTACATAGTCTGGTAGGCTGCAAGTCCATATTCAGGGTGTCCGCTCCAGGGGAAGGCTTTCCCCTTGTCGGCTCTGGAGGAAAGTCCGGTATTGCATCAGTCTTTGTCCAGGGAGCATCTTGGTGCAGGAACCGCAGGTTCCTGATGGTATGAAGTTCCCAATTTTCTGCCTGCTTCTCTGTCCTTTTATCTCTTGTAGGGTCGCCATGAGTCGGATCCGACTCGACGGCACTTGGCACTTGGCTAGGATGAAAGGATTAAGGGTATACTCCAGGGAAACTCCCTTTACAGTGGAGCAGGGAGGTAATCCTATGAAAGGATTTACAGTCCCACCCTAATCCTTTAACATATGGCAGAGGAAAACTACAAAGTGGAGAACAGTCACAAGATACTGGGAATCATGGCCCAGCCATGTGGCTACACATATTTTGGGGGGACACAATTCAATCCACGGCAGGAGCCTGCTGGCTTTTCAGACCCAGATGCCACTCATCAATATGGGTGCAGAAGACTATCTTAGCAAAAGACTAGTTATGCCAATTAACCTCAGTGTCCCCCAAGAACATGGTCCCCAGAACCCTTGTCCCTGCTATTCTGTCCTTTAAAATCTAAGGTTGAATTTAGAAAACATTTCTGCTTATGGGGTAGTCCAGTTATGCAACGTGGCATCTGCTGCGTCCTGTCTCTCTCTTCACCTAATCGAATTCCTATCAACTATCTAATCTATGAACCACCTTCTCTTTCCATCCCTCTCCAGCCTTGTAACCATCAAAGAGTCTTTTCTTCTGAGATGTGCACAAATTTTTGTGAGGACACATTTTTAATGGGATAGGAGCAGGAGGAAAGAAATGGAGGGGATGGTTAGGGAGGGTTTCCCAGAGGATGGGCCTCCAGGGCACTGTCTTAAAAGATATGTTAAGACAAGGTAAAGGAATGAAGACCATACAGATAAGTGAGACCAATAAATAAATAAATCCATTGCCTTCGAGTCATTTCTGATGCCTAGCGAGGAAGATGATACTCTAGACAAAAGGGGCAAAAAAATGATGGGTAGAGTGGCACCTCCGTGATATTCACTGAGTTGTTGAATGACAGCATGAGCAAAGTCGCCTAGTCATGACACAGCATGGCCTGGGGAGGTGAGACACACGGAGACTCCAAGGATGTCAGAGTGAAGGACATAGGGAGCGCCGACGAGGTTGGAGACACCATGGATGGCCGTGAGCCAGGTGGCAAAATAGCAGCAGTGGTGACAGCTGAAATGCTTGCAGGTTGTTTTCAGAGTGGATTTTGGAATTTAAGATTTCAGAGGTAGAGCGCTTGAGGGAACTTTCAGAGTGCTGGCTGAAATAAACAGGTTGTGAAGACCACTGAAGTTAGAAAAATATCCCAACACTGTGAGGTTACGTAGACTGTTTACAACTCTAAAAGTCCATGACTGTATTAATTACCTGGCTTTTCTGGGACCAAATGAGTTTGTAAAATGATTTAGTATCATTACACAAAAGCTGGTTGCCTAGTTAGAAGTTGCTATTTTACTCAGCTTTTCACAAATACACTGCCAGGGTGTTCCGATCAGGGCCTGAGACTTTAATAATGCTACACAATTGAGATTTCAGTTTTGTGATGTGTGGACAGTATTTGTTTATGACTCCAACACCCCATAGCCTGGTGCCATGAAAATACACAGGTCCGTTTCATTGATATGCACGCACCTGATCAAACTCATAGACCATAAGAAACAAAGTAGCTTTAAGGATATGAAATCTTGAGAAGTTTCCATCACTCCATACATTCCCTGTTTATATACCTTCCTGACGTATGAAGCACAGATAACAACTGTCAACATAAAAAGACACATCTAAATACTTTCACATTAGATTAAATAAAGCATATCTGAGCACTGCAGTGTGTTTTTATCTCTGAGCAACTATGATTGTGAAGGTCATGACCTTTTGTCATATGAACCTATGTTACAGTCTCTTCCTCTTCTGTTCAAAACAGCAACAGACATCCCAACCAAAAATTCTATTTAAAGGAGGTCACTGACGAATGTCATCATGATAGCTCAACATTTTGCTTTCTAATATGTGTTGATACTTTGAGGCCAACCGAGAGGGCTAATTTTGAACATCAGCAAATGCAATGTGACGGAATTGGAGATGGTCTTTGACAACTAAATAGGTTGTGAACTGCAGTTTCCTTCTACACTGTTCCAGGACTTCTGAGAAAAACATTGTTCTGGGTTTTACAGAATCCTCACAATTTTCTATAACTTCTGGGTGAAGCTTGGAAAGGGACAGAATGTCTACCCAGTTTCAACCTAGAGAGAGAATCTTCTATTGTGTTCTGTCTCACAGCAGCAATCCTTGCCTGCCTGTCACAGAGAAAGGTCACACTGATCTCAACTCCATCATGTGAGAAAACCTTCTTGGACTTAAAGAAAAAAAACATAGTCTCAAGTTTCAACTTGTGGTGAGTTTTTATGGTTAAGTTACCAAGGGCTAAAGACCAAAGGGGAACATGAGAAGGTTACAATGGAAACGCTGACTGCTTTCTGATTTGACTGGTGCTGACAAGCATCTGCTCGACTTAAGTCTCACAGCAAACACGAAATCTTTCACTTTTGAGTTTCTTGTGGGGTTATCGAGAGGAAGACAGAGTTTAAGTGCTGAGCTCACTGGAAACTGCCTGACAAAAAGACCCTTCATAACATACTGAACATTTCATTTCCATACTCTGATATCTCTCACTGACCATCAAAATGATGTCTTGCTGAACAATATCAACCTGTCAGAAAAAAAGAGAAATCAACCTTTCCCCTTAACCATATGATGCCTTGGGAGGAAAACAGCACCTGTCAGTGCGTAGGTGCATCTCAAATAGTTTCCCAGAGTTTAAGACAGGAAGGATCCAGTTCTGACGAGGGCACAGCAAAGGCCCCTACGCGTGACCTGATATTGCCAAGGGTCTTCTGCCTTTAGACAACATTTCTTGGAAACTTGGAATAAAAAGCTTCCATTATTTTGCTGTTTCAGGAAATGATTCATGGCATTTCCAAAATCAACAGAATCTCTCTCATGTGGCAGAATATTTGAATTCCCATAGCAGGAATTGCTCTCTGCAGGCCTCCATAGTCTGTTTGGTCATTAAATTTATATCTGTTATTCTCTCATTTGCTAGGGACTCAAGCATTTCATTCCCAAATACAACAAAATAGAAGTGCTTTCCCTTAATTTACAAAACAACAAGGACAACAACAATAACAACAAAGGATTAGCTTTCCCAGTGGCCTCCAAACCACACCCAGGGCCTGGTTTCATCCTCCAGGAGAGGGTTTTGATTATGGTTGAGGAGACGTGTGTGCAGTAGCGGAAAAATGAATGCTGGAGATGAGACTCATCAGATCTCAGCCAGGACCTCCTGTTCACTGACAACAGATCCTGTGAGGTCCTCCGGAAACCTGGATCCTCAGTTTCCTCAGTTACAAGAATTGTAACATTTCCTTGCAGAAGTTTACAAGAGATCAACAAACGTGATATTTGTAAAAGAGATTTGGACACCAAAGTGTCAAGCAAATACAGTGGCTAGACATCACTGTGCATGTAATTACCTGGAAATCGGGCACATTCTTTCACATTTTGAGACAGGACCCTACCACTGTTTAGCAATGTGGCGGATTCCTTTGTGACAGGCAATGCTTTCTAGTATGGATTCATCAAAGCTACTGGTGGGGTTAGTAACAGGATTTAAGCAGATATTCAGTATGACTCCCCATAGGGTCAGCCAGAGAAAGGTCAGAGCTGTTCTGAGGGTTGCTAGGTGCCCAGAAGCTTCAGAAATAGTCTGCCTATATATCTATAGATGGCTCAGAACAAGGGTTCCTGGAACTTGAATTTCTGCTGTTAGAATTTCAACATCTTCAAAGTAGTTGGGTCCGACTAGCAAAGAAGTGATGGAACTACTTACACATTCATGGATTTCCCCTCAGCTGATGGGATCTCTCTTGCTCTTACTTAGGGTTCCTTGCTAGGGGCACCCAATGCAGGGTCAATGTGGAGGTACAAAGACCTCATCCTCTGGTCTTGGCTAAGGATATTTTTGAGCGATCATCCATACCCGGAGCTTCCTGTGGAGACGTCTGAGGCCTTTGCCTTAACTGCTTCATGGTTCAGTTTCTCCCTGGGCAGTAAAGCTTCCTTGCTTCCACGTAGGTGGTTCTCCTAGGAGCACGCCCATGCACAAAAAAGTTCACATAGTATGTCTGAAATTACTAGCCTTAGAAACACTGGGTCTCTTAGTCATCCGGTATGGCTCTAACAGAAAATACCATGAGTGGATGGTTTTTAGCAAAGAAAAGCTTAGTCTGACATGGTTCAGTAAGCTAGAAGTCCAGATTCAGGGTTCTGGCTCCAGGTGAAAGCACTCTGTCTCTGTCATCTCTGGAGGAATGTCCTTGTGTTGTATCAGTCTTTCTTCAGTCTGAGAGCATCTCAGTGCAGGAAACGCAGGTCTGAAGGACATGCTCTGCTGCTTTCTTCTTGGTATGAGGTTCCCAACTCTCTGCTTGCTTCCTTTTCCTTTTATGTCTTGCAGGATAAAAGGTGGTACAAGCTACACCCTAGGGAAACTCCGTTTATATTGGAGGAATGAGGTGACTTTAAAAAGGGTTTTACAGTCCCACCTTAATCCTCTTCAACATAAATCCAGTTTCTTAACCACAGTCAGACAATAGGATTTTCAGCATAAGAAAGTCACAAAATGGAGTGAGGGCCATCACACAATACTGGAAATCACAGTCCAGCCAAATTACTACACACATTTTTGGGGAGGACACAGTTCAATCTATAACACCCGCTTGCCTGATTAGCCATTAGTTGACATCTGTGAACTTGGGTTTCAGTAGTGTTCATACCACTTCCAGAACTACAAGAAGCTTCATTGTACCCAAATGGTTTGCAAAAACAATGTGGTTTCTGTTGAACACCTGTTTGTCCACTGGGAGTCAAAAATTTTGATACATGCTGGGCAGATAACTATGTGACCAGCCACCAATAGAAACCTTGGACAGTAAGTATTAAAAGAGAGTCCCTTGTGGGCAGCATTTCATATACGATGTCATACTCGTTGCTGGAAGAATTAAGCGTGTCCTGTGTGACTTTCCTGGGAGGAACTCTTGGAAACTTGAACCTGGCTTCCTGAAGACTTCGTCACATGCACACTTTTCTCTAAACTTACTTTGCTTTGTATCCTTTTGTTGTAATGAATCACAGCCATGAGTACAAATATATGTTCTTAGCAAATCACCAAAACGGGGGGTTGGAGTTGAAGATCCTTGGCTCACCAATAAACTTCTTCCTTGCATGTATCCACTTGAGAAAATCAACCCTAAATCATCCCTCTGCCAGCCTCTAAGACAAGACTATGTTTCCCTCCAGCTCTGTTTAAGTTTATAATACCACTATTCTTACAGTTAGAAACCCTGGTGGCATAGTGGTTAAGTGCTACAGCTGCTAACCAGAAAGTTGGCCATGCACAAAAAAGTTAGAGTTCAAATCTGAAAAAGTTCAGTTCAAATCTGCCAGGCACTCCTTGGAAACTCTATATGGCAGTTCTACTCTATCTAGAGGATCACTATAAGAGTCAGAATCAACTTGATGGCAGTAGGTTTGGTTTTTTTTTATTCTCCCAGTTACGTAATCTTAGAATCTCCAAATCAAACCCCTCCTATCCAACAGGCTGTCACATCCTTCCATGTATACTTTTACAATGTCCCTTCAATGTGTCCTCTGTATCCTCACCACCATTATTGCAGTGAATTAGGACTTTCCATCTGGACAAGTGCATCAATGTCCTAATAGTCTCTTTCCCAAACATGCTGATAATATACACTGCTGCCAGGCTAATCTTCCTAATGTAAATCTTGAAATAAGTGAGTTTTCAGTGTTAAAAACAAAACTTCGTTTATTTTTTCATTGTCTTCAGAGTAAGTTACAAGTTCTTAACAAGCCATTCCAGGCTTCACGAACTGGGCTCAGCTACCATGTCAGTCTGATTCCCTTCTACCTGTTGTAACATACCTTTTAGATGCATGAAACCTCGCACTGCTAACTGAACAAACCTGGAATTTTTGCCTTGTATTTTCCCTTTGAGTTGTTTCTTCCTTCTCACAATTTCCTTACCTATCTCCTCTGATTAAAACTCTGTCACTGCTTTCAGTGCCCGACTGAAAAGCAGCCTCTTCCATAAATTCTTTACAACCTATCTCCTCAAGGCAGAATTGAAGTCCCTGCTTCTACTTTCCAACAGTAAAATAGGTCTTTGCATCTCTACTTTCTTTTGACTTATGCTTCAAAAAATAATACCAGTGTTTGCCCTCTTTTCTCCTTTCAATTGGATCCATGGATTTGGCTAAATAAGAACAGAAGAAACTTTTGGAGAGAGTTTTCATTTCTTGTAAGATAGTTCATAAGGTGTGCTCTGGACGATTGGTCTCCGTGTGCTCTGGGTTACCTACCCCTAAAAAATTTCAAACATACATCTCCAACTTTATACATGTATGTGATGCTGATATTTTATGTATAGCATAGAATACACACTTAATAGTAATTTTCAAGACAAGATATAAAAAGTAGATGTAGAAAGTCCTAATATTTTAGTTCAGCACTCCAGTGAATTCCCTTACACTGTGGTATGCGTACTACTTTCTTGGGAGCCCTGTTCCAGCTCCCAGGAGTGTCTGTGTGTAGCTTCCCCTTGGTGATGTCCCAGAAACCCTGGTGGTATTGTGGCTAAGTGCTATAGCTGCTAAGCAGAAGGGTAGCAGTTCCAGTCCACGAGGTACTCTTTGGAAATTCTATGAAGCAGTTCTCTGTCCTATAGGGTCACTCTGAGTCAGAATCAATTTGACTAGCTAGGTTTGGTTTGGTTTTTTGGCGTGGTGACCTTTCAGCTACAAATAAAATTAAGCTCAGTTGTCCTAAGAGCAAAGCTCAGAAATATTACCTGCTTTGTTCATGGCCAGGAGTCCCAGGGGTTCGAATGGTTAGTGCACTCAGTTGGACATTCTCTGGGGTTCGAATGGTTAATGCACTCAGTTGGACATTCATGACCACCCAGAGGTATGCCAGAAGAAAGACCAGGTGGTCTACTTCAGAATAATCAGCCACTGAAAACTAGATGGAGCACAGCTCTACTCTGACACACGTGGGGTCACCACGAGTTGGAATCAACTAGATGGAAACTGGGTTTCTTTCTTTTTTTTTTTTTTTGGCTCATAGCCAGAGTGTAAAAGGTCATCTTCCTCAAGGGAAATGTAAATTTTACAGCCAGGGCAGGGTCCCTGGTAGTTTAGCTGTCACTCCCTAGCCAGAGACTATCCGAAGGGAAATAGAGCCTTGTTTGGGTTAAAAGAAAGCAGTATATTCAGACTACACCTGAAGACCGCTGTTGTTGATGTTGTTCCTGTTGGGTGGTTGCGTGTTTAAACAACAATTCTTTGATATACTCTATTTTCAAAGGGTGGACTAGGCTACAGGCAGGTTGAGGCACAATATTTTTCCCCCAGTCATGACAGGAGGAGGCGTGGTGACTCAGTGGTTAAGTATTCAGCTGCAAATGGAAAGATCAGTGGTTTGAACCTACCAGACATGCCCTATGAGAAAGACTTGGCAGTCTGCTTTCATAAAGGTTTATAGCCTTGGAAACCCCATAAAGCGTTTGTACTCTATCCTATAGAGTTGCTGTGAGTCAGAATTGCATCCAACTGCAGTAGGTTTAGAAATGCTGATGGTGTAGTGGTAAAGGGCCATAGCTGCTAACCAAAAGGTTGGCAGTTCAAATCCACCAAACACTCCTTGGAAAGTCTATGGAGCAGTTTTACTCTGACCTGTAGGGTTGCTGAGTTGAAATTGACTCGAGAGCAGGGGAGTTGTTTCCTTTCTTCTTCTTTCTTCTTTGGCAGTAGGTTGGGTTAGGGTTAGGCAATGACAGGTCCAGCTTAATAATGCAGGACTTTTAAGTGGAAACAGCCCTAAAAAATGTGATGCCCCTGGATCATGTCTGTTGTCACACAGACTCCAGAGCAATTCGAGGAAAAAGCAGGTGTACAGAGATATGTAAAAGGGAGTGCCATAAAAAATAACTGTAGAAAGATTTCGGGGAAGTATGCAAACGTCTATTAGCATCAAGCATAAACTTGAGAGTACGATGCCGAGTGAGGCTCATGTACTTTGGACACGTTATCAGGAGGGCGCAGTCCCTGGAGAAGGACATCATGCTTCATCAATAGAGGATCCGTGAAGAGGAGGAGCACCCTGAGGGAGACGGGCTGACGCAGTGGCTACAATAACGGGCGCAAACGTAAGCAGTGATTGTGAAGACAGCACGGGACTGGGTAATAGTTTGTTCTATTGTACAAAGGGTTGCCATGAATTAAAACTGAGGCAATGGCACCTAACAACAACAAGCTTACGTTTAAGCTTGAACACATAACACGGAGTGAGGCTCAGAAGAAAAGCACATCACTAAAGAACATTTACACAACTTTGGATTAAATAAGATTTTCAATTTGAGCTATCTTGATTACCAAGGAAGAGCCAAGCTGTTGTCCAGGAAGAAGTCTCCAGGCTGGTTTCTGGATGGTTTTCCCCACATAACTTGAATACAAGTGCATGAAGAACTGTATCAGCTCAGTACTGAAGTCACTCCTGAGGGTCACCCTTCAGCTGATGATTAGACAGATCTATAAAACAAACAGTAATGTGTGCAGATCAGCCATGTGTATGAAACTAAATGAGC
Source organism: Heterohyrax brucei (assembly GCA_028571685.1). Taxonomy (NCBI): domain Eukaryota; kingdom Metazoa; phylum Chordata; class Mammalia; order Hyracoidea; family Procaviidae; genus Heterohyrax; species Heterohyrax brucei. The sequence continues at coordinate 98,743,529 of CM053146.1, forward strand.
AAGGACAAGAAGACAGGAAGGGACAGGAAAACTGAACACAGGTGACTGGAGTCCAAGTTAAAGAACAGAGAATATTGACAGGTTGTGGGGTTGGCAATCAATGTCGCAAAACAATATGTGTATTACTTGTTAAATAAGAAACTAATTTGCTCTGTAAATCTTCATCTAATGCCCAGTTTAAAAAAAAAAAAAGTTGCTTCAACTGACACCCATGAATCTGCAAATGGACTCTCTTCCTACTTCTGCCACACAGCTTATCAAACAAGCACTACAGTGGAAATCACCACAGTGAAAGTCATTAAGCACATGTAGACACCACAATGACTCTCAAAAGCAAGCTGAACATCATTTATTGGCATGTCACACATTCCCCCACGCACTCCAGACAAACAGATGTAAAGCTGGCCTAGAGTTCACACACTGGCTCTGAGCATAATGTTTCAAACTCTATCGCCAGCCTACAACTCTCAGTGCTGTGCTCTCAATTCCAACTCATATCGACCCACAGGACAAATTAGAACCACTGCATAGTGTTTCCAAGGATCAGCTGGTGGATTTGAACTGTTGACCTTTTCATTAGCAACCCAGCTGTTAACTACTGCACCACCGTTCATGCCCACTGCTAAGTTCAGACAATTCAGGCCTTAAAGATAATGGATCTTTCCCTGGGGAAACTTCTTTCAAATGAAAGTCAGAATAAAGGAAACTTAATTTTGCTCTGCTCCTGCATTCTATACCCTCCCAGGTTCTCCATGTCTAAGTCTTTGCCTTGTACACTACTCATTTGTACATGGCTCAGGTGGAGGTAGAGGCAGATAAGGGTGTGGACTTATCTATTGTACTCTCTATTAATCACTCCAAGTGCAAACTGTGATAAGGCAATTTGATGCTGTTGAGTGATGCTGTCCTTGCACAAGCAAAACTTGGGTACGCATAAGCGAATGTACATCTAGCTGTGTGGGAATTAACATAGATGTGTCTGCATTTTCTACAAGCATATGAGGAATTCAGTATAATATGTAAGTCACATATTATTTGACCCAGCAGTTGGAATTTATGGTAATGCTACAGTTATCTTGGAATGCAACCAGTTAATATAGAAATAGACTCTATAAAAAGCTATTTTTATAAGTCTCTCCAGGATAGACTGTATTTTAAGGTCTTTCATTTTGTAGCTCTTAGCTCAAATATGGGATGAAAATGTAATTTAGCCAATAGTTGATGAGCCAAGAAAAATGACACACTTGATTTGTAGGGTTTTCTTTTCAAGTTACATGGAAATAGTAATATACTATATGTATAATTCAGACTAAGTGTCCATCTAAACATACTGTTTAGATGTAATCATTTCCTAATGGGACACAAAGCTTGGTAATACTAACAAATGAGGAAACCTCAAAGAAAAATACAGATTGTAACTAAGAAATGAGAGATTATCAAGAAAAGAATGTCTCTTCTGACACCAAGGTGAATTTCAAAATAGGAATCTTTAGCCAAAACCCATCAGGTATTTCCAGTGACCCTTAAAGTCCTGCTCAGCTGATACATAAGACATTTCCTTCTATCATACTTTTACATTCACCTACTGCCCATCCTTGGTGTGCTCTCTCTACATCTTACTGAGAAGGGATACAGGTGGCCAACAAGGGAAACCAAATAAGAGAATTAATAAAGAGTAGAAATCAGTGAGTTTGAAAACAGAAAAATAATAAAAACAAATAAACTAGTTCTAAAACAACCAACTAAGTAGCTAAATAACTAATATAATTAAGAACAAGAAAGACCACATAACAAATGATTAAACAGAAGAACAAAAACTCATGGCTGGAGAGTAGATTCTGCCACATAGCAACCCTTTAGGACAGAACAGAACCACCCCACTGCTTTTCCAGGGAGCAGCTGGTGGATTTGAACTGCTGACCTTTTAGTAAGCAGGTAAATCCTCAACGACTCTACCATCAGGGCCTCAAAAATGCTAAAGCATAAATACTAACAAAATGAGAAAATTTAAAAGAATTATAAGAAATGAGTTGCACAAATACATTCACATACATTAACAATTTTTGATAAAATGGTAAATTCTTAGGAAAAAATATGATCTACCAAAACACAGTTCAAATGAGACAGAAAATCTAAACAAGGCAATTTCTGTTGAAGAAATTGAGAAATTTGTCAAAATACCACCAGATCCAGAGAGTTTCACACGGGAATTTACCAAACCTTAAAGGAACATATAATTTCAATGTTATCTGAAGGTTTCAAAGAATAGGAAAAGAAGTGTAGCAGAATAACACTGAAAGGACTTGACAAAATAATACAAATAAAGAACTCTACAAGCCGTTTTGACTTATATACATATGTGTTATGTTAATACAAAAACCCTGAATCCAGGAAAAGAATCCTACATTCCAGAAATACAAAAATGTTTGCAAAGTTAGAAAATATGTAATTAATTGTATTTATAAATCTGAATTTTATGATCATCTCCACAGATGCCAAAAAGACATTCGACAAAAATCAGCATTCTTGATTATAACTTTAAAAAGCTATAAACTAAAAATAGATGAGTACTTCCTTAATGTGATGAAAAGTATCTCAGCTCATAGGCCAGTTCATGTTTAATCAGGAAATTCTAAAGGCATTCCCACTAAGGCATTAGACAAATATTCCCATTAGACAAATATGTCTATTACTGCTACTATAATTTAGCATTGTCCTGGAGGTAATAGCCAACACACACATATAAAAATTGGAAACAAATAAAAAACCAAACTTACTGCTGTCGAGTTGATCCTGATTCAGAGTGACCCTACAGACAGACTAGAACTGCCCTATAGAGTTTCCAAGGACTGCCTAGCAGATTCAAACTGCCGACCTGTTGATTATCAGCCATAACACTTAACCACTATACTATCAGGGTTTCCAAAAATTGGACAGGAGGAAGTAAAACACTTGTTATTTAGCTGATGAAATTCTATGGAAAATCCAAGAAAATCACAGTGACAACTATGATAAATAATAAGAGAATTCTATGGGGTAATAGGTTTCACACCAGTAAATAACTTTCATACAGGTGACTAAAATATAATGCGCTTATGAGTGAACTAAATGAGAAGCATGTAAGATCTCTACAGGTAGAACTCCAAACAATACTGAAGGACACAAAAGAAGACTTCAACAAGTGGAAAGAAATACTAAGTTCTTGGATGGAAAAATTCAGTGTTATAGAGATGTCAATTCTCTCTAAGTTTATCTATAAATTCAATAGTGACCCTATAATAATTGCAAGATTTTTCCATACAAACACTGGACTTCCATATGGAAATAAATAAATAAATAAATAAGCATGAGTATCCAGGAAAGCACTGAAAGAAAAAGAAAAAAGCAACAGGGGGAAGGAGCAGACTAGTACTACCTGACAATAATGGGAATTTCTACTTTAAACTGTTACTTGCTCAGGAACAGATAGGCCAGCAAATCAATACAGAAAGTGAAGGAAACAAAATTTAAATAGAATATGTATATTAAAATTGTTGAACTAGTGACTGATGAAAGACACAACTCACCAGGATCACATAAACTTAAATGCTCTTATAACAGCTGCAAAATTCATAGCATAAGTTGACAAAAACATATGGAATTGTCAAATCCATTAGACAGTACTGGTTAAGTGTATCTTTGTCAGGGACTGATATATCAAACAGATACAAGGAAAAATCAGTATATGAGGTATAAAAATCTGAACAACATAGTAGTAGCCTGAATCTAATAGACATTATAGAACACTGAACCCAATGGCAGGAAAATTAAACCATTTTCCATAGACAGGTAAAACACGAAAACTGACCATGTAACAAAGCCATAAAGCAAGTCTCAACAAATTTCACAGAGTCGATAACATATATATCAAATTTCATGTCAACAATCTAACTTTGAAAAAAAATAATTGAGAAATAAAACATGCTTTTAAAGAATTCCTGGTTTAAACACACACTAAGATAGCACTGGAAACTTTGGTGGTGTAGTAGTTAAGTGCTACAGCTGCTAACCGAAAGGTTGGCAGTTTGAATCTGCCAGGTGCGTCGGAAACCCTATGGGAGCACTTCTATTCTGTCCTATAAGGTTGCTACAGGGTCAGTATGAGTTGGAATTGACTTGATGGCAAGGGGTTTTTTAAGATACCATTGATAAACATTTCAAAAACACACACAACCCAACCATATAAGGACACAGATGTCATGTGGTAAGAATATGACAAAAGGGAGAGAGTAATGAACATGAACTCAGTAAGTATTTAGTTTTGATAGGCAGAAGGACAAAGAGAGTGAAGCTAAGAAAGAGTACACAGGGGCCATACAGGGTGATGTCCTTTGCTTAGACACAGTGGCAGTTACACAGGTACCCTAGCGGAGAGAGGGGAAAGAAAAGGAGATGGAAGGAGAAGAAGGGGAAGAGAAAGGTCAGGGAGACAAGGAGAGCGAGAAGGAGGAGAGAGGACAAGAGGGAAAAAGGGAGAAGACAGAGAAGGGGACAGAAATTCAAAAATGTCTGTTATGATCTGCACCAGTATGAATGAGTCTCAAAATATAATGTTGATTAAAAATGTAAGTCACAGAAAAACACATACAGTATGATTTACATAAAATTTTAAAACATCAAATACTAATTAATACACACTTCAGTATTCAATCATATATAGAAAAACTAAAAACAAAGTATACAAGAATGTTCAATTCCAAATTTAGTGTATTAGCTACAAGGTCCGACAACTAAGTCTGCGAACTTAGTTGTTCTAAGGCTGTTTACCTCGTTGCTGAATGTCACCATGGTCACCTCTGAAGTGCTCCCCTTGGGAAGCTATGCACTGACACCAGCTCTTCTCTTTCTGGGATGTCCATTGCACGTGGCGGCACAGTGGCAAGTTCCCGAACTTAATTGTATAGTTGTCTGTGAGGAAATTTTTAGCCAGTAAACAAATAACTGTATGGAAACACCCTCCCTACTCATCTGATCTGGCCTCCAATGACTTTTTTCTTTATTCGAAGATAAAGAAAATATTGAAAGGAAGACATTTTGATGACATTCAGGACATTGAGGATACTACTATAGCTCTGATGGCCATTCCAGAAAAAGAGTTCCAAAGTTGCTTTGAAGGGTGGACTAGGTGCTGGCTTCGGTGCATAGCTTCCCAAGGGGAGTACTTTGAAGTTGACCATAGTGATATTCAGCAACGAGGTATGTAGGAATTTTTCTAGGATGAGTTCTCGAACTTAATTGCCAGACCGTGTATCTCTTGAGGAAGGAAGGAAGGATAAAGTCAACGAGTTAGAAGATTGTTGGTACTTTTCTCTTCTTAAACTTAGTAGTCACCACACAAGCGTTTGTGGCCCGCTTAAACTGGCCTCATATAGGAAAGGGAATTCTGGGAAAAGTAGTTCAATTCTGGCATGGAGAAAATACTTAACTAGCTTCTGCTAACCAAAAGGTGGCCAGTTTGATACATACAGAAGTACCTCAAACAAACGCCTGATGGGCTGCTTCCAAAAAAATGAGCCATTGAAAACTGCGTGGAGCACATACGGAGTCACCAGAAGTCAGAGTTGGCTTGAATAGCAACTGTTTGGAGGTGGGGGGTGTTTGTTTTTAGTTCAGTTGGCTAAGTTGACTCATTATTAAGCCATCATATTTGCATTCCAGCCAGTGAGAAGGAGAAGGAAATGAACAAGAGTGCACCCTTCTGCTGTCAAAAGGGTGCCTGACTTACCTTGTTGGCTAAAACTTAGTCTGCTCACTGCACTTAGGGAAGTGGGAAACATCTTTATTCCTGTAATCGTGTGCCCAGGAATTCTGTCCTAGGCAAGGAGGAAGGATAGATACCAGGAGAAAACTTTCAGGATCCATCCAAGTATAGTTGACTCTGCCTAGAAAATCTTTCTCCCTTCTTTGCTGGCATGCTCTAGCTCAGTCATCTCTCCTGCAAAGCCTTTCCTGACCTTTCCCAAGAGCAGAATTAACTCCTCACTAGTGGTGTTCCCACTGGTTTTGTAAGTCCCTCCTTTGCTAGCAATTATTAAGTGTCTATCATACCCCAGGCCCTGGTGGCATAGTAGTTAACTGTTACAGCTGCTAAACCAGAAGGTCATCAGTTCAAATCTGCCAGTTGCTTCTTGAAACTTCTATGGGGCCATTGTACTCTGTCTATAAGATTCCTGTGAGTTTGGCATTGCTGTAAGTCAGCATTGACTCCACAGCAATAGACTTGGTTTTTTGATTTTACACCCCAGCCCTTGGTCTGGATACTTGAGATTTGGCAAAGTCCTTCCTTATTACAAAGTTCATTGAAATATAATTATTCAGTATCCTTTGCACTCTAAGGCAGTCCTGAACTGTGGACGGAGAAGGACAAGATTCATGGAGTGTTCCAAGCATTTTTATTCCTAACTAAATATGTAAATCTGTTATCCAAGATTAAGATGAAATAACAGAGTAAGGCTTCAAAAGTGCATCACATTCTTTCCTATTAATCTAAGAAGTAATATTTGTGATTTATAAATTGTGATTTTTAAGTTTCTTTTTTTAAGGAGCCATACACCTTGGAATGACCTTGGAGATTGTCCAATTAAACCAGCTCAGTGTAGGTGACAAGTTTGAGTCTTGGATCTCTGAGGTCATTCTGTCAAAGCTAAGTGCCAGGTCAGTGCTGGAGGTAGGAGTAGAATCCAAGAATACTTATTCTTACACAACTGCCCTTAATATTTTGTATTAAAAATTAGTTAAAACATACTGTAGTTACATTTACAAAATTAGTCCTTTTAAAAATCATAGCACCAAAACTCAAGTGAAGAAAAACAATCCTGTTACAAGAATAAAGGTATATTGGGTTGGTGGTGTGTGATAGTATTAAGGCTGTTTTTTTAGTTCCAATGTATATTTAAAAAAAAAAAGTAAATAATTTGAACATAAACATAGTAAACCAAAACCAAACCCTTTTCTGTGGAGTCAGTTTCAGCTCTCCACAACCCTATAAGACAGAACTCTCCACAGGGTTTCCAAGGCTGTAACTTTTAGGGAAGCGGAGGCCCCCGGCTCTCCCTCCTGCAGAGGCTGGTGAGCTTGAATCATCGACTTTTCAGGTGGCAGCTGAATGCTTAGGCACTGCGCCACCAAACCTGCTGCAGCCCAGTCAGTTCGGACTCACAGGGACTCCACAGGATGAAGCAGAACTGTTGCCTTAGGGTTTCAAAGCCGTAACCCTTTACAGAAGCAGACCACCACATCTTTCTCCCATGGACCAGCTGCTAAGCTCCAACAGCTGGCCTTCTGGTTAGCAGCTGAGGGCTTTAACCACTGCACCACCAGGGCTCCTTTTCTATAAATACTGTAAAGAGTGCTAATACAGCCAAGCCAAGCCAAGTGCCGTGGAGTCGGAGCCAACTCAAATTAAGTTTTAAGGGTCCTGCATGACGCTTCACATCAATGTCTCTGCAAACCATTTCTAAATTTCATGCATTCTCCTAAAGGTCTGCTTTTTGTTAATTTGGGATCCCTGAAATAGGATATATAAACACACATTCAAAAATTAAAAATCAGAGTTTTAATTACAAACCAATATTTTAAAAAATACAGTTTTGAGCAGCCTATGAGCTCTAGCAGCCATCCCGCTCTCTGAACCTTGGCTCCCACACCCAACAGCTGCAGTCTAAAACATACTCCCCCGCGTTCACACCTCCGCATGCAGCCCTCACTCGCCTCTGGAACCAGCTCTGACACATTTGTTCCACCTCCTTCATCTATGGCAAGACAGCGTGAAGGAGAAATGAAAGTCAGGAGCACAGATGCATGATGTGTAAATGCATGCACAAAGCCTGTGGAGAAAAGCTTTCAGTGAAATCAGCATTATTAATTTATTTCAGAAAAAACAACATCCAGTAGAATCAAAGAAAATGTAGCTAGACCACATTTATGAGAAGTGAAGATGGTGATTCACAGCCTAACCTAATCCATTGTTTACAGTAATATATCTGAACACATACAATAAACTGCCGATTTATTAAGAAAAGGGGAAAAGACAAGGCTATTAAATCAGCTCTCACAGTCCTAAGAAGAAAATGATATTTTGCTGTTGTTGTTTTCTGACGGTGCAGGAAACCTTAAAATTTAACTCTTTAAAGGGTTTTGCAAGGACTTTTAGAGATTTTCTGACTCTGTTTAGATTAAAAAAAAAAAAAAGTACTGTCATTGAGTCAAGCCCAACTTATAGTGACCCGAGAGGTCAGAATAGAACTGCTCCATAGAGTTTCCAGGGAGCACCTGGTGGATTCAAACCGCCAAACTTTCGGTTAACAGACATAGCTCTTCACCGCTATGCCACCACAGTTTCCACATTCAGATTTAGAAGGGTGCAATTAAATAAAGAATCAGGTTTTAAAGTACATGAATATGAAAAATTGCCGATGCTGCTGCTAAGAACACATAAGTCAGAAAAGTGGCAAATCCAATATAACCATGTAAAATAAATGTTATGCAGTCACAAAGTGCAGCAGTCCTTGGCTGTGTATTGCTGACGTGGACAGAGCATCTTCTTGTATTTTACATGATCAATTCTTGTTTGTTAAGAATTGTGGATGTTCTGCCAAAAACAATGCAATTTCAAAACAACAACAAGGCGGAAAGGTATACACTCTCTCCTAACCAACAGAAAGTCGTCTGCTTTGTCACAGGCTAAGATTCCAGGGAGTGCAGTAGAGGTTCCGTGGCAGAATTTTCTCCTTCCACGCTAGGGACCTGGGTTTGATAAACAGCCAATATACCTCATGCCATGCAGCCACCACCTGTGGCTTGCAGGCTGTGTCATGGTGCTGAATATGTTTCATCAAACTTCCAGACTAAGACAGGCTAGGAAGAAAGGCCTGTGACCCACTGCCGAAACTCAGCGAATGAAAACCCTATGGATCAAAGCAGTCATGGGGATGGTGCAGGCCTTGGCACTGTGGGCTCACCAGGATTTGGGGGTGGCAGCTAAAAAGATTCTAGGGAATGGATGGGATTTCTTTGGCTTACACGTGACAGTAATTTGGACCACAACTGGTCAGCTCATGTAACCGAAAAAGGCCAGGTATAAGTTCCTGGCTTCAAGTGTAGTTGATTTCAGGCTAAACCAGTTCTTGCTTTCTTGTTGACTTTTAACTTTGTCTTCTGTGTGACTTCAGTGCCAAGCTCCACATGGTAGTGAGAAGGTGATGACGGCCCTGGTTTGTGTCTTCTCTGATGTTCCAGACCAACAAGGAAGAGAAAGTCAGCTTTCCTAGAGACCCAGAGGTCTGGAACTGACTGTCGTGATTGACTGACCTGACTTGTACTCATCTCCGAGGCAGTCCCTGTGGCTAAGGGAATGTGACGACTCATGACAACTTTGTGTGCATCAGAGCAAACCCGAGCTCCACAGAGTTTTCAAGGGCTGATTTTTCAGAAGTAGATCTCCGGTCTTCCTTCTAAGATACCTCTGGGTGGACTCCAATGCTAACATTTTTTTAACAGCAAAGTGCATTATCCATTTGTATTACTCAAGGACTCCCACAAAGTTGCAAAGCACCCTAAACGTGTTGTGTTGTGTTGGTTCCAATTCATGGTGACCCAAGTGATGCAGAGTAGAACTACCTCATTGGCTTTTCTTGCTGTCGTCTGCACGGAAGCAGATTGTCAGGCCTTTCTTCTGTAGTGCCACTGGGTGGGTTCAAACTGCTTGCCTTTTGGTTAGTGGTTGAGTGGAAACCATTTGCTCCACCTGCCAACTATAGAAGCATATTGTTGCTGCTTTCTGGTGCTGTGCAGTTGATTTCCACTCAAAGTGATGCCATGAGTTACAGAGTAGAACTGCTCCATAGGATTTCCTTGGCTGTAATCTTTATGGAAGTAGACAGATCACTAGGTCTTTTCTTCTAAGGTGCTGCCGGCTGGGTTTGAACCACCAACATTTCAGTTACCAGAATAACACAAACCATCTGTTCCACCAGTATACTCCCCACCGGAGGGGGTGTTGGGGGAGGAGGACATGTAATGATGCAATCTGAATAAGGTCTATATCTGATTTAATGGTGATGGTATTGTAACAACTTCATGATTTCAACAACGGACTATAGTTGTATAAGATACAAGGTCTGACGTGAAGTCTGCTAACTTAATGGTATTAAGCGCCACAGACCACGTTGCTGAATATCACCTTTGAAGTACTCCCCTTGGGAAGCTATGCACCAATGTCAGTGCCTAGTCCACACTAGGCAGTAGGCAATTTTGGAACTCTTTCTAGAATAGCCATTGTGCATGGTGGCACCGTGGCAAATTAGTAAACTTAATCATATAGTTATCTGTGAGGAAATTTTTAGCCAGTAAACAAGTCATTGTATTGGAACACCCTCCCTACTCACCTGATCTGGCCTCCAGTGACTTTTTTCTTTGGCTGAAGACAAAGGAAATATTGAAAAATAATACATTTTGATGACATTCAGTACATCAAGGATGATACCATGACAGTTTTGATGGCCATTCCAGGAAAAGAGTTACAAAATTGCTATGAAGAGTGGACTAGGCACTGGTGTTGGTGCACAGCTTCCCAAGGGGAGTACTTCCAAGGTGACCATCATGATAGTCAGCAGTGAGGCGCGTGGCACTTTTTGTAGGATGAGTTCACAGACTTATTTGGCATTCCTCATATACCACGTATCTTGTGAACACACAGAAACTGTGCCATTTTTGCAACTTCTTGTCAGTTTTAAAGTATTTCGAAATAAAATGTTATAACAAAAAGTAGGACATATTCTAGATTTTTTATTTTTAGAGGTAGAATACAGGCAAGTGAAAGCAAGGGTTTGATAGAAATCAGCTGGGTGGGCAGTTTGTCTCAAAGAGTTCTGATTTGGGTCAGTGAGATATTTCTGTGCACCCCCACCCCTAGTCTGTACATGTGTGCCCATTCACATGCGTGCAAAAGCCATTAATGTCACCTATCTTTTACTATTTCTGTTTCCTTTCCATCATTCACTTTTGCGTCTTCCAGACTACTCTCTGCTTAGCTTTAGCTAAGATCTCCCAGGAAGTCCCCTTGTTTTCCTACTGATGGCCTGATCAGTTTCATTTTCTCCTCTCCCCCTCTGCTACTCTTCTGTTTCATCTGCCAAACTGTTTTTGAACCCCTTCCAGTTCTTGCTGTCATAAAATTCTAGTCTCCATTTCTGATAGCTATATTCAACAAAAAACCCAAGCCTGTTGAGTCCATTCTGACTCTTAGCAACCCTACAGGACAGAGCAGAACTGCTGCATAGTTTCCAAGGAGGACATGGTGGATTCAAACCACCAACCTTTGGGCTAGCATCCGAAGCACTTAGCCACTGTGATACCAGTGGTTTATTTCATATTCCAGCATTCACTTCTGCCTTGTTCAGTAGAAGGAGATGAGAGGGCACTGGCTGAAATCTGACTCAGCATTTAATGCTGCCAAGCAAGAACAGGAGGCATCCTAGAGGTGCCCTCAAACTCATTTTCACATTCATCCGGCCCATATGTTCACTGGAGGGTGGAGGTGGATAACAGCTCTAGAAAATCTGAGGAAAATAGGGCAAATAAAAAAGGAATTGGAGGAGGAGAGGAAAGGAGCAGTGAGAAGTTATTCCATTTATGAAAGCGTTGTCCAGATCAGATCCTTTGATGACCACTCAAGCTAGGACCAAGAAAGGATGGAAGAAGTCAAGTGAAGAGGAGGCATAAAAAACTTCTTACAGCAAAAGACTGTTCATATTGTGTTTGGCCAGGAGAGGGAATAGAAGGGCTCAGTTGGTGCAGTCGGCTTTGAGGACCCTGCCTAGATAGTGGGAAGCCTTGGTGCAGTAGCCGACATCGCATCTTGGAAGGCACCCTTCTGACTAGGTTGGGATCCACTGGGGCTGCTTCAGACCCAGCATAGGGGCAGCAGCTATTCCTGTCAGAAAGAGAGAGGAGTCAGAAAGAGTAGCCAAAAGAAAGATGATTTACTAACAAGTCCTTATTACAGGGGCCCAAAATAGAAAGATGTGGGTGATGAGGGCTGAGACAACGTTTTGTGTTCATATATCTCCCTCAACTCAATCCAGTATGAAGTGCTTGGGGGCCCTCCCGGGTCTCTCCTGCTCTCTCTGACATCTAAATTCATTCATGACTAGAAGGAGGCAGTTTATTCCTTCCTGGGCAGTGGTTAAGGGATAGGCTGCTAACCGAAAGGTTAGCGATTAAAATCCACCAGTCATTCTGTGGCAGAAAGACGTGACAGTCTGCTTCCATAAAGATTACAGCCTTGGAAACCATATGGGGCACTTCTGCTCTGTCCTACTGGGTCATTGTGAGCCGGAATCAACTAGATGACAGTGTTTTTCTGTTTGTTTTTGCTTTTCTTGGATATAGTCACAGGGGATTGAACTGAGTTGAGGGAGATATAGGAACACAAAAAAATTGTCTCAGACTAGATTTAGGAAAGGCAGAGCGAGAAAGGGTTATGTGACCTGAAACACGCTCTTTATAATCTTAACAGGAATTTTTCTTAGAGGAACTCTTGACAGTCTTTGTCAGGTAACCAGACAACATTCTGGCTGATTCAGGGACCAAGTCTGAGCACAGAGAATCATTTCTCTTTATTCCTGGATACTTCTAACTCCATTCCTTTCTCCTCTGCTACTAACCTCTCCAAAATTCTGGTGGCATAGTGGTTAAGTGCTATGTCTGGTAACCAAAAGGTCAGCAGTTCGAACTGACCAGGCCCAGTTCCACTCTGTCTGTAGGGTCTCTATGAGTAGAAATTGGCTTGAGAGCAATGGGTTTGGTTTTTTCAGAGGATTTATCATTTGGCACTTTGCTGGCATCATTTAATGAAGGAAAAAGCCAAAATGAAAAGGAATCTGAAAGGAGGAAAACAGATATTAAATGAGAAAGCTGAGGCCCAGGTCCAGTGCTGTAAACTACACACTGTACCCTTGTGTGTGCACGCTTTCATTTATGAATGCTCACCTAGATGTTTCAGATGAATCTGCCACACTAGCATCACTATCAGGAACATCCACTGGCTCCTTCTTTCTCCAGGCCCCTTTCACCCTCGCCTGGATGGTGAATCAGTCAGGAACACAGAATTCTAGAGACCTCCAGCCATAAAGAGCCATGCAACCCCTGGATATATTGTGTCAACCTCTTTGGACCTCAGCATCCACAAGAATAATATTAGGGCCTAAGTAAGCTCTGTGAGTTCTTAGGCCCTCTCAGCTCTGTAATACTAGTTACATGGCAATCCTTACTGACTGGGTACTACTCAAGGACCACTAAGTGCCTGTCTTGAGGGTCAGTCACTGAAATTTGTTCACTTCCAGCCCCAGCCAGAGAGCCGGTGCCTGCTGGATCCATTCTGTCATCTGTGATACTGGGCAGAGCTGCTGGCTTCCCATCATCCTTAAGCAGTATATGAGATGATTCAGCTTGACCAGCACGAGGTCATGCTTGACAGAATCCTGGGTAAAGTTTGGGTGTTAAAAAATACACATAGGTCATACTTTCTTCATCTTGTTTTGGAAATGAATTTCTACTGAAGCAGCAATCTGCATTTCTCCATTTCAAAGAATCTGGAGAGGCCATAAGGGGATAGAGAGAAGGGAAATATTCTTTTACTGTTTATCTTGTATTCTTTAGCTCCCTAACTTTCCCTGTGAGTCTGGACACGTTATGTCCATAACTTGTCAAAAACCACAGTTTCCTCATCAGGCAAATGAGGAGGTTCCATGGCAGTTGAATAATTTTCTTTTAAATTCCTATCACATTTTACGCAATTTTGTTCTCCCTGTTGGTTATTACCTAGTCCTCAGGCTCCCCCAGCTGCCTCTGACTGTGTCATCTCTCCCAGGAACCTGACTCATAATCACATAGAACCCGTAACTTCTAGCCCTTTCGCATGCTTGAGGGTCCCCTGTGCCAGCCCCTTCATGGCTAAGCCTCAGTGCTCCTCCTCTGAGGAGCCCCAGGGACAAAGGGGGAAGCCAGCATCACCGTCTCTCACAGTAAAAAGCAGTAAGCTGCAGGGAGAGCCCATGGCTTATGGATCAAGGTCCCCAAATAAGATATTCAGGAAAATCACAAGAACTGGCTCATCAGTTTTGATGTCCATCTGATTGACCTCCCTGGCTGGTTTTTCATTTGCTGGTGCTATTCTTGTTGTTGCTGTAATCGGACAGAGGAAAGGAGGAGTCAGGGCGGAGGAGCAGGTTTCAGAGGATGGAAGTGAGGGACGTTTTACGTGGAAGTGCTTTGAAATGGTTAATGTATTATTGATATAAAAACAACACAGGAACTTGTTGCCATTGAGTTGATAGTGCCTCATAGTGACCCCACAGACAGAGTAGAACTGCCCCATAGATTTTCCAAGGCGTGCCTGCTAAGTTCAAACTGTGGACCTTTTGGTTAGCAGACATAGCACCTAAGTATTGGGTGGCCAGGTTTTCTATTATTGATACTGATGATGATGATGATGATGCCTATGCCACTGAGTTGATTCTGACTCACAGTGACCCTATAGACAGAATAGGATTGCTACAGTGGATTCCTAAAGAGCCCATGCCAACCTTTTGGTTAGCAGACACAGCACTTAACCTCTATACCACCAGGGTTTCCATAGGAGGCATTATTGAACTATTTCAGAATCCTTTTTCTATCTATTAATCTTTCCTTAGATTTATTCATGTTTTTGTGCCCTTCCTGTAACCCTCTCCTCCCCCCCTTTTGTGTTCTCGATTCTGGTCTTCAAGTTTCCTTCCTGTCCCCTTCCTTTGCCTTGCATCGAGTCTTGTTGTCTCATTCCCAGTTCTCTCACAGTCACAGCCAGCCAAGCCAAGTGCCAGAGTTGGAGGAAAATCGATAAGCGTTGGAGATCTCTGAATGTTCTAACTGCCAATTGCTCTGATTCTGAGTTCTTGACTTTCAACTGATGATCTCTCCGCTTTTCTTGGCTAGGTACATTTCCTCCGTATTTCTCCAACATGAGTTTTTTTTTTTTTTTCAAATTCTTAAGTCAAAACAAGAACCCACACCCAACAGTCACTGTCAGAAAGGTGAAGACCCGGCAGCGGTCTCCCCACCCTCTTCTAGCCAGAAGACCTGGTGAGGGAGCCAGCCAATGCAGGAGCACTGTCAGCCAGCCCGATGCGGAGTTTGCAAAGGTGGGAATTACATAGGGCAGGGAGATTCGTGGGAGTAACGTGCTCTGTACGAAGTGAGGACGGCATCAGAGGCAGGGATGCCATGCAGGCCTCATCCCTTTATCTGCCCTCCATTGCATATGAGAAGTTTCTCCTAGATAAAAACACCTAGCCCCCAGCAGGACAGGCTCCAGGTTAAGACATTTGTTCTCTGTCATCAGTGGAGAAATCTTAGGCCAATCGTGTCTGTTTTGACTCACTGTCTCCGGTATTACCTCAGTCTCCTGGCTCCCCTGTGTTTACTAACCTGCCCTACTTAGTGTGGATTTCCCCGACCTCTCCGTGTGGCGTTTACTTACTCTCAGGGTAAAAATAGATGCACTCCTGTATGAGTTACAGACCTACCTCCCCTACCACATTGCCCTCATGTCACGCTGCCTCTACCCTATGACATTTTCCCCCCATGTCACACTGTCCCCACTCCATCTCATCCTTTTTCCCTCCCCAGATCTCACTATCCTTTCCCTGAAAATTTGCAGCACAGGTCAGAGACAGACAACGTATGCTCAGAACAGAGTGTCCCTGCAGCAGAGTAAAGGAATACTGAATAGACTGTGTCGGTCAACTTTTGCTGCATAGAAACTTCCTCAAAACCCAGTGGCTTATAACAGCAGTTATTTGCCTGCTGTGCTGTGGGTTGCCAGTCAGAGATGGGCTCTGTCTGGCAGTTCTTCTGGTCTGTCTTATCAGGGCAAATTCATGCATCAGTGGTTGTCTGGTTGTTTGCTGATGTGATGGAGCTAACTGGGCCACATGGCTGTCATCATCCAGCACGCTAGCCTGAGATTTCTCATTGTATGGTAGTTGCAGGGTTCCCAACATCAGCAAGAAGGCAAGCCCCAGTGTACAAGCACTTTCCAGGCTTCTGTTTGTACCATATTTGCTAATGCCCTATTGGTCAAAGAATGGTGCACGACCAACAAAGATTCGAGCAGTAGAAAAAATAGAGCTCATCTCTTGGTGTGAGAATGTGTAAAATCACATTGTCAGAAAAATGTCTGTCATTCCTATAAGCTAATTTACCCCCCCCCCACCCTGGTGATGGGTTGACTCCTCCCCCAGCGCTTTCTCAGCTAATACTGCTGTTGCTTAGGTTGTCACACCTGAGCGGAGGGACTCAGAGTTTCATCCTTGAGGGGTTGCTTTAGTCAGCTAGGGCTGCTCTAACAGAAATACCACAGAGAGGATGGCTTTAACAAAGGAAGGCTTATTCTTACACAGTCCAGTAGGCTACAAGTCTAAATTCAGGATGTCTGCTCCAGGTGAAGGTTTTCCCCCTTGTCGACTCTGGAGGAAAGTTGATATTGCATCAGTCTTTGTCCAGGGAGTGTCTTGGCGTAGGATCCTCAGGTCTGAAGATGCAGTCTTCTCCGGGTGCTGCTTTCTTGATGGTGTGAGGTTCCCAATTCTGTGCCTACTTCTCTTTCCTTTTATCTCTTGTAGGATGAAAGGATTAAGGGTGGGGCAAGCCACACTCCAGGGAAACTCCCTTTACAATGGAGCAGGGAGGTGATCCTATGAAGGGATTTACAGCCCCATCGTAATCCTTTAACATACAGCCTAGGAAAACCACGAAATGGAGGACAGTCACAAGATACTGGGAGTCATGGCCCAGCCACATGGCTACACATATTTTGGGGGGGACACAATTCAAACCATGACAGGGTCTGAGCCTCTAGTCTCCAAACCCTTCCAATGGCCACAGTGTTTTTCTGTTTATTACTGTAGTTGGACAAAGGAGTAACAATCTGTGTCCTAGACGGTAACCTGGGTGCCAAGCAAATTCTTCTCTGCCGCCATAGACTGCTGCAGCACCCCGCCTTCTCCTGATGAGCAAGGTGAATTGCTCCTGGCAGGATATGATTTCTTCCCTGATTTCTGGTTTCTTGGCACAAGGAACCCAAGTAACCAGGTGGCAGATCTAACATAAGGTTGAATGTAAGCATTACTATTCTGAGAACAAGGAACTATAAACCCAGAGAGCCTAGAGTTTTGCAAGATAGGAAGGAAAAATTCCTGAGCGGAACACTCGGTTACGGGAAGCACAGTCATTCCCACTTTCACCCCATTCAGACTGTGTGGTCTCCCTACTGGGGATGTAGTCCCTCCTGATGGCTGTTCATCTGGAGTGTATATTGCATCCTGGAAGAGCGTCACCCCTTTGATTGCCGTATCTCCTTGCTGGTGCTTCACTGTGTCACTGTTCTATCAAGCCGCAGGATTGTGAATGTCGTGCTATGTTAAAGGGTCCTGAGTTCTGTGGTCGTACTACACTTCCTTTTTGATAAAGTGAGTCCATTAGTCAGATGCAGTGTTATGTAGACTGTGTCAATAGATCAAAAACACAGCAAACCTCATATTGTGGTGCTGGCCCTGACGGCACGAAGGCTGATACGTGGACTAGTGATGAGTCATAATAAATTGCTGCCTCTTCCCTCCCTGAAGTCCTGTGTAGTTAACTTGCCACTAAGTGGCTGGTAGGTCCCTCAGCTTGCAATGCTCTATTAGTGACACAGTTTTGTAGGCTATTGGCAGGTGGTTGAACCTTTGGCAGCAGCAGTAGCTACGTCAGCCTTGGGGAGAGGGAGACCGTGCATTTTAATCCAGGATTAACCTTAATCTCTGTTACCATGGCTACTATGTGCCTGCACCCATTGTGCCACCATCATCAGCCAATGTCTTAAGTGGATGTTTTAAGAAAGATAAATTTACTTTTACACAGAAAAGTAAGCTAGAAGTCTAAATTCAGGGTATCAGTTCCATGGGAAGACTTTTTTTGTTGGCTCTGCAAGAACTTTCACCCGGACTGGGAGCTTCTCAGGTGCAGGGATCCCAAGTCTAAAGGAAGCACTCTGCTCCCACTCCTTCTTTCCTGGTGGTGTAAGGTCCTCCATCTCTCAGCTTGCTTCTCTCTTTTATATCTCAAGTGAGTGCCTGAAGACACAATCCAAGCTGGCAGACTGAGTCTCAGCTCACTAACACAACTGCCACCCATTCTCCCCCATTAACATCATACAGGCAAGATTTACAACTTTTAGGAAAATCATGCAATACTGGGAATTATGGCCCAGCAAAATTGATACACACATTGATACACTCAATTCAGCCCATGACAGCCAGTGACAGAGACTTACTGATGCCGGTCGGTTAAGCCATTTTGTTTACCTCATCCTCAGGGCTTCCATGGTGATCACTAAGGTGCAATACATAGATCTTCACAATCCACGCCTACCTCCATACGATTGCTTGCCTCTTCCATTGATCCATTTGTCCCTAATTTTCCAAACTTTCTCCTTTCAAACCACTTACCAACCAGTCAAGCCATTTATCACTCACCATAGTCCTATCTGTTCTTGTCTCAGGTTACATTTTTTTCCATGCAGTGTGGATGACTACGTGTACCTTCTCATAAAAGGATTTCCTTTCACTGTTATGTTTTAGGGTCATCCTCGAGTGGGGCTATAATGCAGCTATATGGCTTCACTACATACCAAGCCAACCCATCTCTGTACCAAATACAAGATTTTTCTTCTTTCCATCAGTTATTCATAATGGAGCCCCGTACCCCCCTCCCCCAGTAGTCATAGGTTAAGCTGAAAGACAGGCTCCTGTGTCATGGCAGTGGATAACAGAATTCTGAGCTACCAGTTCACACAGCTTACTGTTCCCTTTGGCACTGCTGAGGACCAGTCCTGGATACAGAACCGCCATCATACTATGGACTTCTGAGTGGCTCACATGATCTTATGACTTGCTGGGTTGGGCAGAACTCAGTTTATGATGGACAGTTCTGGCTGCCTGGTCACTAGGTGTCCCAAGATCAGGTGTTCTGTTTCTACTAAGTCCTACAAGTAAATTAGAAACTGTTGTTTGAATGGCATGTAATTGTGTGCTGGCAATGGTATGGTTTTATTGCAGAATCTTCCAGATCTGTGGAGCTTGCCATAAATTCTACACAATGTACAGATATCTGTAGTAGCACAAGTCTTCCAGGCTTTATGGACCAAGTGGCAATGCTGACTGTTCCATGGCCTGAAATGTTTTTAGAGATTTTTCCTGCTCTGGGCCACTCAAAGCTGGCAGCCTTACACACACTCATTAAATAATTACCTTGCTTTTTCTGTTATTGATTTCTACTTTTACAGCATTATGGTCTGAAAAGATGCTTTGCAATATTTTGATGATTTGGATCTTGTTAAGGCTTGTTTTGTGGACTAATATGTAGTCTATTCTGGAGACTGTTCCATGTTCATTGGAGACAAAAGTATACTTGGATGCTGTTGGATACAATGTTCTGTATATGTCTATGAGGCAAGTTGGTTGATTGTGGCATTTAGATCTTCTGTGTCTTTATTGATCATCGTTCTAGATGTTCTCTCCTCTGTCGAAAGTGGTTTATTGAAATCACCAGCTATTGTTGTGGAGCTGTGTGTTTCTCTTTTCAAGGTTACTAGAGTTTGTTTTATGTATTTAGGGGCCCTATCATTGTTTTGTTTCATTTTGAAATGCCAAAATCATCTGGTTGTGTGAGCTAATTCAATTATTGGGACTGGAAGACTCTAACATCCTGTCTCCAGAGTGTTAGAGCTGTTTCTAGGCAGGAGAGCCCAGACATCTATTTCCTCTTTTTGTATTGGACTCAGGTGCTCAGGTAGTCAGTCGCCAAGTGTGTGATGCATGCTGTCCCCTACAGCCCTAGATGGGTAGTGGTGATTGGTGTATGCTCAGGTATTTGGCTGTGTACACTAAGAAAGGCAGGGGTCTGACAGCCATCCCCGAACATCTGTGAGGAAGGGGTGTCCTCTTAGACCTGAGCCGAGGCAGAGGAGCTGTTCCTGCCCTGCATTGCCAGCTTAAGGGAGCAGGAAGACTATTTTATTTACTTATTTTTCCCCTTCATTTGTTAAATAGTTTTTTCTCTGAGTCTAGGAGATGGCTTAAGGTGTCTGTAAAGAGAGCTACTTCTAGCCCAGGTAACAGAGTCAGACTTCAGAGCTAGGTGCAGTGCAAGGGGAAGCACTGGGACAAAGGAGACAAGTTTATCTTGAGGGATTTAGATCTACGTGCAGTAGACTAGATGCAATCTACTTAGCTTTTGATGACTGGATGCAGGTTTTCACTGATCCTGTAAGTGTGAGTAGGTTTTTTGTTGACTAGTCTCTCCCATTGAAGAAGATGATTTCTGAAAGCCACTGCCCCACTCAAGAAGCTCACCACCTGCAGGGGTGCCAGTTCTCATGAGATCAGTCCTAGGTGCTTCTGGACCTACTCTTCCTTCCCTGTTGCTCAGTCTGATTTCTCACCTTTCTCTTTGATACTCAGGGCTCCTATGCTATCACATATAACTGATCCACTTGCTTTTTGATTTTTTTGTTTTTGTTTTTTTTGTTAGAGGGATCACAGGCAGGGTCTGGCTATGCTGCCTCTTAGCCCCTCTTCACAACTGGTAAACAGTTTGGTGCAGTATTTCCAAGTGTGGAATATGCTGAATTTAGAACCCAAAGAAATCTACCAGGTATTGTGCTTTCCTTTGAGAGGTAGAATGCTTGGCATGACTGAGACAATGAGACTCCTAAAACTTTGCTGGCATAGAAAGGACTGAAAATTCTTAGGATTTCTTTTTTTTACCCTCTGAAGTGCTTGTGTCTTGGCTAGGCCTCTAACTCTCACCACTTTTTAAACATCTGGCCAGATTAGCATGATATAACAGTTATCTGTTGCTGTGTTACAACATTATCCCTGGAACTTTGCAGTTTAAAACAATGTTGTTGTTGTCAGGTGCCATCAAGTCACTTCTGACTCACAGTGACCCTGTGTACACCAAAGGGTCCTGCACTACCCTCAGAATCATTGCTATACCTGAGCTCATACTTGCAGCCACTGTCAATCCATCTTATTGGATTTTACGCTGGCCCTCTATTTATCAAGCATGACATCCATCTCCAGGGACTGGTCCTTCTTGATATCATGTCCAAAATATGAGTATATGAGACAAAGTCTTGCAATCCTTTCTTCCATGGAGCGCTCTGCTCTGGCTGTAATTCTTCCAAGACAGATTTGTTCATTCTTCTGGCAGTCCATGGTATATTCAGCATTCTTAAAAACAATAAGCATTTAATATCTCAATGTTTCTGGGAGTCAGAAATGAAGATGTGGTTTAGCTGGGTTTTTCTGGTTCAGGATTTCTCATATGATTACAGTCAAGATGTTAGCCAGGGCTGCAGTCACGTGAAGGCTTGCCTGGGGCTACAGGATCTGTGCGAGCATCTTCTTAACACTAAGGCTAAGCAGTGTTTGCCACTCATCAATATACGAATGAGACCATTTTTCTTAAATTAGAATTAAGAGGAAAGTGGCATAGTTCCAAGTCCTTATCAGATCAGGGGGATAAAAGAAATGCAGACAGAAAAAAGCATGCATTTGAAGAGAAATGGGAATGAAGATCATCCCCTAAGTATTTAATATGTTATGTGTAAATATCGTGTGACTGGGTCCAAAACCAGCATATCAAAATTTCAGGATCCTAAATTTGCAATCTTTGCTCTCATCCAATAAAGAAGAAAGAGTAGCATATTCTAATAATTTCATAGTTTGTAAGGTGCTTCTCTTTCTTAAAAAGTATGTTATTCACATTACTATACAAAGAAATTTTAGTTCCCTTCTCATGATATCATCTTCCCAACATACATAGAGGCACTCTTTGGTAGTCCATATACTTCTTAACTGTTGCTTCTTTCTTTACACAAAGATAGGTATTCAGATCATGGCTAAGGTAAAGAGTCAATTAAAATCTTAGCTAAAGATTTTCATCCTCTTCAATTTCCTTTTTTTTTTCTTTTTTATTTAACATGACTGAGTGAAAATGTACATTCCCGTATAAATTTACATCCCCACCTGTATGCAGCTTCCGCTGCTCTCCCTGTCCTGTGACAACACACTATTCCTCTCTGCTCCATACGTGTCTCATCCTCCCAACAGTTCCTTTCCCCTCCTCTCCACCCACTCTCCTTCCTCCAGCCAGAGGTCAGCAGGATGATATCCTATAGATGTATGGAACCATAAAGTGCAACCAATATATGGTCACTCTGCATTGCCAAGTCCAATCCATTCCTGTCCAAAGAGTGGACCTCTGTTATAATTTATGGGTACCGGCAGCATTAGGGCTGGGGGCCATGCTCTCAGGGGAACCTCGAAACTGCTGGACCATCAAGTGAGGTCTTTTAGTGGAGATCTCAGGATGCACCCTTTTTTATTCTTGTGTTGCCAGTGAGACTCAACCTAGTGAGCTCCATCGTGGCTATCACTGGTGGTGGCTGGGCACCATCCGGTTCTTCCGGTCCCAAGTCGATGTAGGCACCCACTCTTGTGGGTCTCTCCGTCCTCTCGGTTGTCTTTACCGCATGTCATTTTGGTCCTCGGTGAGCATCCGTTCCTGCTGAGTTGGGACCATTTGTTCTGTCCTCGGATGGCAGCTTGGCAGCTTTTAAGACCCCAGATGCCACTCACCAATGTGGGGTGCAGAGAGCTCTCTTAGCAAAATGCTAGTTGTGCCAATTGGCCTGGAATTCGCCTAAGAGCATGGCCCCCGCCCCCCACCCCAGCTACTCTATCCTTGCAGTATTGAGTTAAGATGGAAGGAGTACTCAAGTTATGCTGAAGTCCACTTAATGTTGTTCTTGTTTCTAATGTGTGCTATCACCGCATTGTCCCAACTAGTAATTATCTAAACTAAACCCTCCCCCCCCTCCCTCCCTCCCCTTCCTTGCAGCTGTCAAAGAGTCTTTTCTTCTATACACAAGTCTGTTTTTGAGATCTTATCGTAGAGGTCTCATACAGTAATTGTCCCTTTGTCGCTGACTACTTTCACTCAACATAATGTCTTCCAGTTGAAATCAGGTTAGGAGATGTTTCCTGGAATCATCATTATTCTTTATCATTGCATAGTGCTCCATTGAGTATATGTACCATAGTTTACCTATCCATTCTTCTATTGTTGGGCATCTGGGTTGATTCCATCTTTTTGCTATCGTGGACTGTGCTGTGATAAACATTCTGGTGCATGTGTCCGTTGGTGTGAAAAGCCTTGATTGTGTAGGATATATTCCAAGTAGTGGAATTACTGGGTCAAATGGTATATCGATATCCATTTTTTTAAGGAAGCGCCAGATTGCCTTCCAAAGAGGCTGGACCATTTTGCAACCCCACCAACAGTGTAGGAGGCTTCCACTTTCTCCACAGCCTCTCCAGCATTTGTTGTTTTGTGTTTTCTGGATCATGGCCAATCTTATTGGGGTGAGATGGTATCTCATTGTCATCTTGATTTGAATTTCTTTAATAACTAAAGATCGTGAACATGTCCGCATGTGTTTTTTGGCTGCCTGGATCTCCTCTTTAGTGAAGTATCTGTCCATCTCCTTTGCCCATCGCTTAATTGGACGGTTTGTCTTCTTCTTATTGATATTTTGTAGTATCTTATAGATTATGGAGATCAGGCGTTGGTCTGACATAGAGTTGCCAAATATTTTTTCCCATTCTGTGGGTGTTGTTTTAATTCTATTAATAAAGTCTTTGGATGAGCAAAAGTGTTTGATTCTTAATAGTTCCCATTTATCTATTTTCTCTTCTGTTGATTGAGGTTTCTTTGACAGATTTTGGAGTCTGTCCTCATTGTGTATTAAAACTTCCATTGTTGTTCCTACCTTTTCTTGGATGAGCTTTATCATTTTAGGTTTGATATTTAGGTCTTTTATCCAGTTGGAGTTGGTTTTTGCATAAGGCGTAAGATATGGATCTTGCTTCAGTTTATTGCAGATGGATAACCAATTTTACCAGCACCATTTGTTGAAGATACTGTTTTTACTCCAGTTCAATGTCTTAGGGCCTTTGTCGAATATCAACTGTTCGTAGGCAGATGGTGTCATCTCTGAGGTCTCAATTCTGTTCCATTGATCCATCTGTCTGTTCTTGTACCAGTACCAGGCTGTTTTGACCACTGTGACAGTGTAGAATGTTCTAAGGTCGGGTAACGAGAGGCCTCCCAGTGTGTTCTTCTTCTTTAGTAGTACCTTACTTATCCAGGGCTTCTTCCCTTTCCAAACAAAATTGGTGATTTGTTTCTCCATCTCATTAAAAAATGATGCTGGAACTTGTATTGGGATTGCATTATATAAATAAATTGCTTTGGGTAAAATAGACATTTTCACAATGTTAAGTCTTTCTATCCATGAGCAGGGTAGGTTTTTCCATTTATCTAAGTCTCTCTTAGTTTCTTATAGTAAGGGCTTGTGTTCTCTTTGTAAATGTCTGTTGTTTCTCTGGTTAGATTAATTCCTACGTACTTTATCTTCTTAGGGGCTATCGTAAATGGTATTGATTTGATAATTTCCTCCTTAACAGTCTCGTTGTTGGTATAAAGGAATCCTACTGATTTACTTATGTTTATCTTGTATCCTGAGACTTTGCTGAACTCTTCTATCAGTTTGAGTAGCTTACTTATAGATTCCTTGGGGTTCTCTGCATATACAATCATATCATCTGTGAACAGGGAGATTTTAACTTCCTCCTTGCCGATGCAGATGCCCTTTATTTCTTTGTCTTGTCTAATTGCTCTAGCTAGAACTTCTAGCACAATGTTGAATAGGAGAGGTGAAAGTGGGCATCCTTGTCTAGTTCCTGATCTCAAGGGAAAGTCTTTCACTCTCTCTCCATTCAGGATGACGTGGGCAATTGGCTTTGTATAAATGGCCCTTATTGTGTTGAGGAATTTGCCGTCTATGCCCATTTTGCTAAGAGTTTTTAGCATGAATGGGTGTTGGACTTTATCAAATGCCTTTTCAGCATCAATGGACAAAATCAGGTGATCCTTGTCTTTTGTGTTATTTATGTGGTTAATCACATTAATTGTTTTCCTGATGTTGAACCAGCCTTGCATCCCTGGTATGAATCCCACTTGGTCATGATGGATTATTTTCTTGATATGTTGTTGTATTCTGTTGGCAAGAATTTTGTTGAAGATTTTTGCATCTAGGTTCACGAGTGATATCAGTCTGTAGTTCTCTGTCTTTGTTGGATCTTTCCCTGGCTTAAGTATCAGGGTTATGCTGGCTTCATAGAATGAGTTTGGGAGTACTCCATCCCTTTCTATACTGTGAAATAGTCTCAGTAGTATTGGGGATAACTCTTCTCTAAATGCTTGGTAGAATTCTGCCATGAAGCCATTTGGGCCTGGACATTTTTTGGTTGGCAGTGTTTTGATGATCTTTTCAATCTCTTCCTTTGTGATGGGTTTATTAAGTTGTTCTGCTTCACATTGTGATAATTTGGGTAGGTGGTATGAGTCAAGGAATTGGTCCAGGCAATGCAGAGTAACCATATATTGGAAGCACTTTATGGTTCTATACATCTATAGGATATCATCTTGCTGACCTCTGGCTGGAGGAAGGGGAGTGGACGGAGAGGAGGGGAAAGGAGACTGTTGGGAGGATGAGACATGTATGGAGCAGAGAGGAATAGTGTGCAGTCACCGGACAGGGAGAGCAGTGGAAGCTGCATATAAGGGGGCATGTAAATTTACATGTGAATGTACATTTTCACTCAGTTATGTTAAATAAAAATAAAATAAAAAAAAGGAATTGGTCCATTTCCCCTAGGTTTTCAAATTTTTTAAAGTACAGTCTTTCATAGTATTCTGTTATGATATTTTTGATTTCTGTTGCATCTGTGGTGACAACTCCCCTCTCATTTCTAATTTGGGTTATTTGATTCCTTTCCTGCTTTTCTTTAGTAAGTTTAGCCAGTGGTTTATCAATTTTGTTGATCTTTTCAAATAACCAGCTTTTGTTCTTTTCAATTTTTTCAATTGTTCTTCTATTCTCTAATTCATTTAGCTCTGCTCTAATCTTTATGATCTCATTTCTTCTGGTGCCTGAGAGGTTCCTCTGTTGTTCTCTTTCTACTTGTTCAAGCTGTAGAGTTAGTTCCTTGATTTGGTTTCTTTCTTCCTTCCAGATGTGTGCATTTACAGAGATAAACAGACCTCTGAGCACTGCTTTGGCTGTATCCCATAGGTGCTGGTAGGAAGTGTTTTTGTTCTCATTGGAATCCATGAATTTCTTTAATTCATCCTTGATTACCTCTATAATCCATGTTTTTTTGAGCAAATGTTGTTCAGTTTCCAAGAGTTCCACTTTCTATCTATGTTTTTTCTGCTGTTGATTTCAACTTTGATGGCTTCATGATCTGAGAAGATGCTTTGCAGTAATTCAATGGTATGGATTTTGTTGAGCATTGCATTATGGCCTATCACGTGGTCAATTCTGGAGAATGTCCCATGTGCACTGGAGAAGAAGGTGTAGTTGTCTGCTGATGGGTGGAAAGTTCTGTATACATCAATGAGGTTTAGTTGGTTAATTGTGTCAATGAGGTCTTCTGTATCTTTACTGAGCTTTTTTCTAGATGATCTGTCTGGTAATGAGAGTGGAGTGTTAAAGTCTCCCACTATTACTGGGAGTCATCTAACTCCTTTTTGAGTGTAGTCAGTGTTTCTTCGACATATTTAGATGTTCTGACATTAGGTGCATAAATATTTAATATAGTTAAGTCTTGCTTGTGTACTGAACCTTTCAGCAATAAATAGTGTCCATCTTTGTCCACGATGGTGGATTTGACATTAAAATTGATTTTGTCTGAGATTAGAATTGCCACCCCTGCTCTTCTTTGTTCATTGTTAGCTTGATATATATTCTTCCATCCTTTAATTTTCAGTTTGTTCCTGTCTTTAGGTCTCAAGTGAGTTTCTTGTAGACAACATATCGATGGGTCATGTCTTTTGATCCAAGATGACACTCGGTGTCTCTTTACTGGAGCATTCAGTCCATTCACATTCACTGTAATTATTGATAGGTATGTGTTCACTGCTGCCATTGTGATATGTTTATTTTTATGTTGATGTTTTCTCTGTTGTTCTTATTAGTCTGTTCTGGGACACTCTTTTTTGTGAGTTGATTTTTCACCTTTTTCAGAGCTGGTTTTATAGTTGTTGAGACTCGTGTGTTAGATTTCTTGAAATGGTATGATACATCTTTGTTCTGCTTTACAGCTGCCCCTATGAACCCCCTTAATAAACTATTTATAAACCCAATTTTAATTACTACCAGTCTTGTCACCTTCCTGTCTATCTGGAAGGACTATAACGACTGTAGTACATCCCTCTTTTTATTATGATGACACCGTAGTTTTCATGATGATCACTGGATTGCTTCTTTCCATATCAAAGCTGTGATTTACTTTGAAGCCTTCCCTAAATGAGTAGAGTACTGAGTAGTGTGTCGTTCTAAAATATAAAGTTAGTGGTTTCGTTCTTCTAAGCCAAAGCCAAGAACTTCTTTCAGTACTTCTTGTAGTTTGGGTTTGGTTTTTACAAAGTCTCTGAGTTTCTGTTTATCTGGGAATGTCTTAATTTCATTTTTGTATTTGAAAGATAGTTTTGCAGGATATATAATTCTTGGTTGGAAGTTCTTCTCCTTCAAGACTTTGAATGTGTCGTCCCACTGTCTCTGTGCCAGCATGGTTTCTGCTTAGAAATCTGAGGAGAGCCTGCAGGGTTTCCCTCTGAATGTTAGCTTTGCCTTGAGTCTTGCTGCCTTTAAGAGTTGCTGCTTATGTTTCATTTTGTTAAGCTTGATTATAATATGTCTTGGAGTCTTTCTTTTGAGATCTATATTGGGTAGTGTACGATATGCATCTGAGATGTCTATATTCTCTTCCTTCATGATTTCTGGGAAGTTTTCTTTCAGCAGCTCAGCAACAATACTCTCTGTGTTCTCAGATGTCTCACCCTGTTCAGGGACTCCAATTAATTGAAGGTTGTTCCTCTTAATAGAATCCCACATGCTTCTTAATGTTTCCTCATTTTTCTTGTTTCTTTTTTCTGATTTCTGCTCATAGACGCTGGCATCAGTAGCTCTGTCTTCCAAGTCAGAAATTCTTTTTTCCATTTGTTCCATTCTGTTTTCTTGACTTTGCATGGAAGTTTCTATGTCTTTGATTTTCTTCTTGATCTGTTGGATTTCAGAGTACTGGTGTTCCATCAGATCGAACAACTTGCTTAATTTTTCATTTTGTTTTGCTGTATTTTGTATAAGGTCTAGAAGGGCTCTGTATATAATCAATTTGTATTCACTTCCTGATGCTTTCGTAAAAGCGTCTTCATCTGGAAAACTCCTTGGTTGCTTTGTTTGGGAGCCTTCTGAAGCCATGAGTGATTGTTTGTATGCCACAATTGTCTGTTGCTTTTTGGGTCCCATGTGAGTATATAGAGGCTGGAAGAGGTATTGTGAGGATGGATTGCAAATGTTTCTCTAGGCTGTCTTCAAATGTAAAGCAAAAGGTATCTGACCAGTTCACAAGTCAGTTAGATTTTCAGGTGTAGAGGTCCCTCTTCTCATCTGACAAAGTAAGCGCCACTATATCCAACCCCAGGTGATAACAAACTAATTCAGAATACAGCAATGCTACTGCCCTGTTGGCCTCTGCTGACAGGGCCTAGCCTTAGCCAACACTGCGTGGAGTACTCGTTTTGTGACAGAAAAGCGCTCTCCTGTGAGCAGGCTCTGGCTCCCAAGCTAAGAATTAGGTCCAGCTGCGGCCACTGTATCCAAGATGGCGTCCTCCACACAGGCAGCAGACAGAGGTACCAAAGGTGCCAAGAGGCAGTGACCCCTCTGCCTCCGCTGCAGGGCCCCCAACGCAGGCAGCACTGTGCAAAATCACCACCCCTCCGTCAGAGAAGTGCTGCCCCGGCTCCCAGGCCAAGAATGAGGCCCCACCAAAATCTTGGCACCAACATGGCATCCCGCACACTGACCGCGAAGCTCTGCACAAACCCCGCTGAGGCAGCTATAAAACGAAAGGCTCAAAGTGGCTAGATTAACAGACTCTGAGCCTGGCTCTCAGAATATGGGAATTTCGCCTGCCTATCCCCCCAGCAGCTCGTCTGAGTCCAGCTGCCATGCAAGACCCAGCTCTGCCCGGCAGCCGAGACAGAGGAAGAAAAAGTCAAAATGGTGCGTTTACCTTCCGTCTGTGAGAGCCGGGGCTAGCCAGGAGAGGGAGTCAGTGAGAGAGAGGTTTTTCGCTGAGTGGTATGAAGTCCCAATTAACAGCTCTGTGCCGTGTCCTGAGACTGATTAGGTGATCAGAAGGCTCCGTTTGATTGTCAATTCAGGTCTTGGTTTCCAGAGGGATATAAGGAGACGTGGGCTTGACTCCGCCCCCTCATTCTCTTCAATTTCAACACAAGGAAAGAGCAAGGTAGTCTTATTCTTTCAGTGTGTGATTTTGGCTCTGGTAACTTAGTTATGACAGTAAAAGTAAAATTTCATGTTTATAATTTGAATTCTGGAATACCTTTAGCTAGTAGAAAAATACGACACAAGCAGGTATAATATCCAGGTGTTGTTGAAAAGGCCAAACAGGTGTTTATCACAATAATAGTGTTGAGGTTAAATGATGGTTAAGGTATTGGCACCTATTTGTCAAAGATGTTTTCATATTTGTCTGAATCTATCTTCCTCCCACTACCACCTTTTCTTTCTTCATTCAAGCCAGTTACGAAAACCGCAAAGTTATTGAACATAATTCACTGATAGCCAAGCAAGAAGCTTTTTGGATGTGAACCAGACAGAGAATGACTCATTGGAAGCCAAATGTTTGCAGAAAAAGCTTTCCTTAAAACAGCTTAAAAGCAAATATTTATAAACAACATGTTATAAAAGCCTTATCACACTGTTGGGAAGAGGGGTTAAAATACTGCCGCCCATTTCTAATTATATCATTTTGATAAAACACAACTTTTAGAAATGGGGTTACTATTAATTGATAGAACTGGTCCTGACTCACAGTACTACTTGTTTTGAAATGTGACTAAATTTTCATAACTCAGTCCAATCTATTTTTAATACATTGAAAATTCCTAAGCTCCTTGTGGAACTGTCGTATTTTGTGTAGTTATTGCACTCAGTTGCAATCTTCAAACTGGGGGTGGGGGGGTACAAGAAGGGAATGATTAACATAGACATTGTGTTTTTTGCTGAGGAAATGGTGTATGCATATATGCACATTCTGTGTCATGATGTCATGGATTGAATTGTCTCCCAAAAAATATCTGTAGTAATTTGGCTGGGTCAGAATTCACTGTGTTCTGTGACTGCTCTCTATTTTATGACTTTCTTATGCTGTAAATCCTATCAGGATCTTGCTTACACTTGCCAGGTGCTCATTTGAGACTCTGATGCCCATCACCTGGGCTGACTTGGTCTTCTCCTGTTAGAAGCTACATGTAGATAGGAGGTGATGATGGGGGCGATAAGGTTTTTCCATCTGATCCTGATTTTGAAAAAGCACCAGGGGTCAGTAGGTCAGCAGGCCACAAGGCCAGTCCTCTAGCAAGAAGGTCTTTAGCAATGTGGCATTGGGTCAAAGTGGAGGTGCCTAATTAAGCTGTCTGCCCTTTTTCTATGGCCCTTACTAGAGATCTTGTGTTTGTTGGTCTATCTGAAAAAGATCATCGAGCCATCCAGGTATACATAATTGAGCACTTACAACTGAACTACACATAACAGTACTTTTATAGAATTTTGTCTTCGTATCTAAGAAGCCAATGAGAACTACTTAGGGTAGTGGCTATAAAGAGATATGTGAATAAGGAGGCTAGTACAAGGAGAGATGATACTTGTGGCATCTTTGATCACAGTATTTGTGGCTGATGCTGTCTATTTCCATAGTAAAAACACCTAATGAGGGAAAATATGGTTACAGATAACAGCTCTGCTTCCTTTAATCAATACACTGAGAAAATGGGTTCTCTGGGTAAACAAATTCCCTACATTTTTGGAGCTTGCTCTATTAAGTATCAGGATGAAGAAAGAAAAATCAACCACAGAACATGGAAGGACTTCTGCTGAGAATGACTGAAGGAGATGGCACACGTAAGGGAAGCTTTTGCTTCTCTATGTTCTTCTGTAAAGAGCAAAACTTTTAAATAACAGATATGTGTTACTTTTATTATTTAAAATTTTTTATTTGAAACTATTTATATATACAGAAATAGATTACATACTTCTGACTTCTTAGCACCAAGTTGGTCATTCTTCTGATATTCATTCTTGTGATTTGAAGCCTCAATTCTTTCCCTGTGCCGTGAAATAATGATACTTTCAGGTAGTCCTGAAGTGTGTTGAATGGTTTATTCCAACCCTAAATGTCCCCAGACTTTGAATTTACTTATCTTAGGTTTTCTGCTGTCTGCTTTGCTATGAGATGTTGTTAGGTAGCATCGAGTGGACCCGATGAACAATAGAACAGAATCCTGTCTCGCACCATCTTCCCAGTTATTGCTGTGTTTGAGCCCATCTCTGCAGCTGCTATGTCAATCCATCTTTCTGCAGGTCTTCTTTGTCAATGACCTGAGTTTTGCTGGCGTGATGCCTTCTTGAGGGACTGGTCCCTCCTGATAACACAGCCAGAGTAAATGAGATGAAGTCCCCTCATCCCCACTTCTAAGAGACATTCTAGTTATACTTCTTCCAAGATAGACTTGTTCTTTCCTCTGGCTGTAGATGGTATGTTCAGTAGTCTTTGCCAACACCATCATTCCAAGGCATCAATTCTTCTTTAGTCTTCCCTGCTCATTGTCTAGCTTTCACATGTATCTGAGGCAACTGGAAATGACCATAGTTTGGGTCAGGCACGTCTTTGCTTTTTAACACTGTAAGTAGGTCTTTGCAGCACTTTTGACTAGTGCAGTGCTGCTTCCGTGGGCCTTAATGGTGGACCCCAGTAAAAGAAAATCCTTCACAGCTTCAATCTTTTCTGTTTATCAGTCTTTTATCATGTTTGTTGTGATGTTGCTTATTGGTCCAGTTGCGAGGATTTTTGTTCTATGTTGGGGCATAACTCACGAGGAAGGCTGATGTCTTTGATCTGCTTAGCAATTATTTCTCACTGAATTTTGCCTATTTTTAGGAGCCTCCTTTTGGAATTTGTAACTTGTTGCTTCTCATCAGCTGACTGGTTGGTAAATCACACAAACCCGCTTGTTAGAATTTCACATAGAAGTAAACTGACACAGAGTGAATGAATGCCCACAGTCCTCTACACAACCTATGATAGCTGTAGTGCACTTGGAGATTTTGTCCTCATTCCTTCTAGTGGGATCCCAGCTTTGTTTCAGACACAACATTCCACGGAATAAACGAACAATCAGCACTAGTTGCTGCTGAGTCAGTTCCAATTCATGGTGACTCCATGTGTGTCAAAGCAGAGCTGTGTTCCACAGGGTTTTCAACAGCTGACTTTTTGGAAGTAAATCACCAGGACTTTCTTCTGACACCCTTCTGGGTGGACTCAAACCACCGGCTTTTAGGTTAGCAGCCAAGTGTTTAATTGTTTGCACAACCCGGGATTCCAAGAAAGTCACAGAGAAGTGAAATGTTGTTTTGCTGTCATTTAATAAAATGAGCTGCATGATTTCTTCCCTCCTCTGTGAAATTGTTCAGTGGTGGTCCAGGTAGATGTATATGATATTGAGCTGGAGTTGCTCTTATTCTCCAGGCTAATTGAGATGATAATCCTGGACATGCTGCCAGTTCTAGAATACTATTTGTAATTAGAAGTAATTGCCAGCCTTGGATAACCAAGTGTTCATTTACAGGAAGCGTTCCCAGGATTTCATGATCTCAGTATGCCAAATCCATACAAAAAAACATACATGTAGGCTCTAGTTAGCTGGGTAGATCAGACAAGACTCAGCTGACTCACAGCTACAGGGAAACAGATCAAACAAGAAGCATACATTTGAAAAGAAGACTTTAGTTAGAAACACAGTGGGGATTTTTCAACAATCGTTCTGAATGTGAGTCAGAGTGTAGGATTGTGGGGTGAGTATGTGGGTAGAGACATGTGTGGGTGTCAGAGAGAGATAGCCAAAGAGAGATGGCTGCAGTTCTGTAGCTAGTAAAATGACTATAACTGCAAAATAAATTTGAAGGCATAGAGTTTTATGGGGCCCTTTAAAATAGTTTTAGACAAACAATGTCTACAGGCAGTCTCATTTAAAATGCCAATTGCTTCCCACAAAGGATTTAAATTACCCTTTCTTACACAACAACAAGCAATTTTCATTTATTCCTTACTTCAAATTTGGTAATTATCACAAATGAAAACTCATCTTACATTCCTGGTAGTCAAAAAAAAATTTAAACACGGGAAAATTGAGATAAATTAGTTGCATATCTTAGAAACTGACCTTCAGCTGTTCATTGACCAAGAAATGGTAGCAAATAACTTGCCAACATGGGAGAGACAAAAAGAGCAATACCAGGTAATAGGGTAAGAATTTTATCTACAGCTGCAACAAGATGATCTCTGATATGCTTACCTAGTGGCATCACTAGGATTGGTGTCAGCTGGTGTGGTAACTCACAGTGTAACCCCCCCTTCCATAGGGCTCTTCCCATACCAGACCATACAGAATCCTTAGAAATGTTTTTTTGTACTAATGTTACTCAGAAATCATAATTCCTGTATATCATTTCTTCTTTTTCTTTAATTCTTTATTCTCAAAAAAATTATTGGTTAAGGTTCACAAATACTAGGTTCCACAATATTGTAGCTAAAGCCTCAGAAAATTTGATAAAATTAACAACTATAAGCATACCAGCAGTAAGGCAAATATTGTGTCTTGTAATACAGGCAGATGAAGTCACATAGTTCAGAGTCCTGGCAACTGAGTATTAATAACAGGTCTCACTGAAGGACATTCCTAAAAAACCAAAACTTGTGCCTTCAAGTCAATGCCGATTCTATTGGGCAGAATAGAACTGTTCCATAGTGTTTCCAAGGAGCACCTGGTGGATTCAAACTGCCAACCTTTTTGGATAGCAGACGTAAAACTTACCCACTATACCACGAAGGACATTAGAAGGTTCCAAAAGAAAACTGGCATGGAGTTTTAGCTTTTTAGTATACTGATACATGTAAACTGAGAAGAATGTTCTTGTTATAACTAACTACAAGACTATTTTATATGCAATCATTTTGGTGTTACCCTGTCTTAGTCACCTAGTGTTGTTAGAGCAAAAATATCACAAATGGATGGCTTTAATAAAGAGAAATTTGTTCTCACATGGTCTAGTAGGCTACAGGTCCAGGGCAAGGCTTTCTCTGTCAGCACTGGAGAAAGGTCCTTGTTACCAATCTTCTCTTGGTCTGAGAGCATCTCAGCACAGTAACCTCAGTTCCAAAGGATGCACCCTGCTCCCAGCACTGCTTTCTTGGTAATATGAGGTCCCTGTGTCTCTGTGTTCACTTTTCTCTTTTATATCTCAAAAGAGACTAGCTACAGACACTATCTAATCTTACAGATCTCATTAATATAGCTGCCACTAATCCATTTTATTACACCATGGTGATAGGATTTATGACACATAGGGAAATCACATCAGATTACAAAATGGTAGACAATCATACACTACTGGGATATTATAAATACAGACATTTTAGGAGGTCACAGTTCAATCCATGACACATCCCCTTGGACAGTGTCACCAAATGTGATCTGCACCCACTTCACATCCCTCTAGTGATGCTACTGTACTTATCTGTATGCAGTAACTGGGCAGTATAAAAGTGTAAAAAGAGTGAATTGGCTATATAATTGATTGCTTTGCTTTTCCTGGAATATAATAATGTTGGTGAAGTGAAGTCTGTGCACTAAAAACTCCTTTTAATAAGAAATTCTCAGATTGCAACAGTATCTGGCAGTTCCATGATTACATTCCTGGACCCCTTCAAGTCTGAAATTGCAGGCAAATCTAGAGCTCACAAGACTGCTCTGACTTTCACCCAAAACTAAAGCAAACATCCCAAAACAAAAGAGGTGGTGGAGCGATACGTACAGGGTAAGTAGAATCATTCATGATGGAATGGATATTTTTTGAGCCTCTGTGGTGTGTGCTTCCTCTCTGCAACTGCTGCTAGAAATATAACCTTGCAACTGTCTTCAAGGAACACACTCATCCTAGAATTAAACAGTTAAGGAGTCAGTAAGTATTGTTTATAGCAGATGCTTTACGTAAGTATCATTAATTCTTCACTCACCCACAGGGATGATTTTTCTCTAGAATGGAAATACCTTTTTATTATTATAAAAATAATACATACTCATTACTTTAAAAATTCAGATATCATAGAAAAGTATCATTGGTTGATTTAGGGAGAATTCAATTCAAGCCATTAGGCACCAGGGGAGTGTTTTAGTCACCTGGTACTACTCTAACAGAAAATAGCATGAATGGAAGACTTTGTGAAGAGAAGTTCTATTGTCAAAATCTGGTAAGCCACTAATCTGTTCACAAGTCACAAGTCCACTCAATAAGAGAAGTGATCACAGTCCGGTAGGCTGAGTCCAAACTCAGTGAGAGCACCTTGGCACATGTGCGGATCTCAGTGCTGCCTTTTGGGTGGTATGAAGTTCCCAACTCACTCTGCTCACTTTGCCCCCTTATACTCCACAAGCTGGTAGCTTGAATAATGCCTCACCAGCCCAACTGCTGCCCGTTGATGTTCACCCTCATCAACATTACAGAGGCAGGATTCACACCACATGGGAGGAATCACACCATATTGGGACTCATAGCCGAGTCAAATCAATACATACGTTTCTGGGGGGACATAAGGCAATCCATGACAAAGAGGTAATGGTCTGTCCTTCACTTTGTATTTTCTCCCTGTGGGTTGGCTTCTCACTTTTTTATTGTTAACTGGGGGAAAAGCGACGCAACGTACTTGCCAAGACCCAGCTCACTCATACTGGTACTATCCTTACCATTTGTGTGTCGTTACTGGTTCTCATTTACTGTAACCATATTATAAATTTACTCCATAAGCTACTCTGGGCCTGAACAAATCTAAATCAACTGCATCTTTTATTTGCTTTGGTAAAACTAGTTCCACATTCACCAGAAGAGAGTGCTCAACTGTGTTCGAAAGGTCTGGGTCTTTATCTCAGCTTTTCCATTACAGCTTTGAAGTCAAATCAACATAATCCATCTCTGGATATTTTGTGGTGGCTGTGAGCCTTCACTGAGTTTAGAACTATTGACGAGGCAGATGAACAAGATACAAGAGAGTGTGTAGGCCTTGTGTTAGTCAGGATAGGGTATGCTTTTGTTGCAGCTATATAACCAACCCCAAATCCCAGTGGTTTATTTCTTGCACATGCTAAAGATGGAGAAGGTAGTCTTGCTCATGGACCTGGGATGACGGTGGCTCTGCCTTCTTGTGGCTGCACTGGCTTCATCACTTGCAGCAGGGACATAGGAGAAGAGAATATACAGGAGCTTTTCATTCCTCTGCTCAGAAGTAGCGTCTGTTGCTTTTGTTCACATCTCATTGGCCAGAGCTCATTACACGGTCTTC
Organism: Heterohyrax brucei; assembly: GCA_028571685.1. Classification (NCBI taxonomy): domain Eukaryota; kingdom Metazoa; phylum Chordata; class Mammalia; order Hyracoidea; family Procaviidae; genus Heterohyrax; species Heterohyrax brucei. Next base: position 98,780,263 of record CM053146.1, read on the forward strand.
ATCACTTCAAAGGAGCTGAGGAATATGAGGAACAGATGGGTTGCATGGTTAGCACTACTGTCTCTGTCTTAAACCTAAACTTGTGTTTCTGATCACAGGCCCACAACATCTAAAATCAAACTCCAAATGACCTAAATTATTTACTTATGTCTCTTTTCCACTTCTTTATCATGAATATTTGAGTATTGAATTTATACATGAAAGACTATGCTTTCCACATAAAACAGAGATCTTTACGTAAAATCTACCACTCATCTGCCAGTTTGTTGAACTGTGGTGGCTTGCATGGAGTTATGATGCTAGAGGATTTGTCACGGATATTTTAAACATCAGCAGAGTCACCCCCGGTGAACACATTTCAGCAGAGCTTCCAGGACAAGACAGACTAGAAGAAAAGACATGGTAGTCTACTTCTGAAAATTAGCCAATGAAAGCCCTAAGGTTCACAAAAGAATGTTGTCCAGTACAGTGCCCCAAAATGCACTCCCTAGGTTGAAAGGACACTAGACAACAGCCCCAATAATGGACTCAGACATACCAACAGTCAGGCAGATGGTGCGAGACTGGGCACAGTTTCTTTCTGTTATATGTAAGATCACCACGAGTCAGCGCTGCCTTGACAGCAACTATCAACAAAAATAATACGTCAAGGAATTAATGTACCCATAATAGGCTATTATTTTCCACAGTGCAGTAAATGTTCAAGAAGGAGGTAGACGGTACTGAAGATAAAATAATACCAAATCTTAGTTGTTTACCACTAACAATTAAGACTGACTAAAAAAATAGTAGTATGCTTGGATTTGTCAGAATAAATTCTGAAACAAACAACTAGTTATTTCTGGATCTTAGCACTCTGGATAAATTCCTTTTTGTTTCTCTAAATACTGTCATTTTTCTATAACGTCAGTGATTTAAGACACTAGAATTCATGCATTTCACATGCAAGAATTCACTGTGGATGTTAAACAAGTGGTCTTCCATGAGGTGATTCAGGGACCCAGGCTCTTCCCTTCCTGAGGCTTTGTCAGCTCCACATCTTTAGAGTCCTCTACTGTCTGTATCAGTCAGATAGATAGAGGAAAAGGTGAGAGGGGAATTAAGGCTGAGGCCTGGGAATGGCATGCATCCTCTCTACCCATGTTTGGTTGCCCTAACCTCAGTCACATGATTATACCTAAGTTCAAGGGAGCCTGGGAAATGTAGTCTGGCAATATGCACAGGAGGAGAAGATAAATATATGTAGCATCAGTCTGTATCATAATGTCTCTCATGTCCACCAAAACAAAAACAAAAATAACAGATCTAACTAGAGCTGGATGTTGAGGAAAAAAACATTATTCCTATTGCATTTCTTCTGTTTCTTTCATTTATACTTACAAGTTATTCCTTTACTAACTTTGCATTTTATTTTAAAACCTCTTTGAAAGAATACCCAGCTTGCTGAGGGTGTTTGAAACGGACATGACAGCCCTCAGTCAGCTGGAATATAAATTGATACAACCTTAATGAAGAGAAATTTGGCAATAATGAATCAAAAAGTTTTAAAGAATACAACCAACAATTCTACTTCTAAATGTTATCTTGGAGAAAGAACCAGATAATATAAATATATGTCCATGAATTTATAGCAGCATATTGGTCATATTGGTCATATGCATATATACATACAAAATATATAAATTGTGTGTGTGTGTATATATACAGGTCCTCCTTGGAAACTCTATGGGGCAGTTCTACTCTGACCTCTTGGGTTGCGATCACTTGACGGCAGTGGAGATATATATGTGTGTGTGTGTGTGTATGTATACATACATACACATATATGTATGTGCGTGCACATATATGTATATATACATACACATATATGTATGTGTATATGTATACACACATATATGTATATACACATACATATACATACACACATATGTGTGTGCACACACATATATGTGTACATGCATGTACATATATGCACACATATGTGTATGTGTATATATACATACACATATGTGTATATATACATACACATATGTGTATATATACATACACATATGTGTGTATATACACACACACACACATATATATATCTCCACTGCCGTCAAGTGATCGCAACCCAAGAGGTCAGAGTAGAACTGCCCCGTAGAGTTTCCAAGGAGGACCTGGCAGATTTGAACTGCTGATCTTATGGTTAGCAGATATCGCACTTAACCCACTATGCCACCAGGGTTTCCAATATATACATAAATATGTATGTAATAGTTTTTAAAAACAAATGGGATTATTCTAGATGCAGATGTTTGTAAACTAATATTTTCACTTAATGTATAAGGATTGTCATTCAACTGTGAGTAAATAGACATTGATGGCATCATTCATGGCCATCAATATCAGAAGAATATAGTACTCACTGCCTTTGAGTCGATTCTGACTTATAGCAACCCTGTATGACAGAGTAGAACTGCTCCAGAGAAATTTCCAAGGACTGCCTGGAGGATTTGAATTGTCAGCCTTTTGGTAAGCAGATGTAGCACTTAACCACTGTCATGGATTGACTTGTGTCCCCCCAAAAATATGTGTAGCCATGTGGCTGGGCCATGATTCCCAGTATCTTGTGACTGTCCTCCATTGTGTGGTTTTCCTAAACTGTATGTTAAAAGAATTAGGGTGGGGCCTTCCTGCTCCACTGTAAAGGGAGTTTCCCTGGAGCATGGTTTGCCCCTCCCTTAATCCTTTCATCCTATGAGAGATAAAAGGACAGAGATGGAAGCAGAGAATTGGGAACCTCATACCATCAAGCAAGCAGCACCGGGAGAAGAGCGTGTCCCTTGGACCTGAGGTTCCTGAGCCAAGATGCTCCCTGGACAAAGACTGACACAATACCGGGCTTGCCTCCCCAGCTGACAAGGGGAAAATCTTCCCCTGGAGCAGACACCCTGAATGTGGACTTGCAGCCTACCCTGCAGTTCTGTTAGTGAAGCAGGACCCAAGCTACAAGCTTGTGGAATATAAGGGAGAGAAGTGAGCAGAGGAAGTTGGGAACCTCATACCACCCGGAGAAGAGCGTGTCCTTGAGACCTGCGGTTCCTGCGCCAGGACGCTCCCTGGACAAAGACTGATGCAATACCGGACTTTCCTCCAGAGGCGACAAGGGGAAATCCTTTCCCTGGAGCGGACACCCTGAATATGGACTTACAACCTACCGGACTGTGTAAGAATAAATCTTCCTTTGTTAAAGCCATCCACTCTGTGGTATTTCTACTACGTAAGAATAAACCTTCCTTGTTAAGGCCATCCACTTTGTGGTATTTCTGTTAGAATAGCCCTAGCTGACTAAGACAACCACTATGTCACTAGGATTTCTAGAGGAATATAACATTATTCATTTGCCTCCAACTGCTGAACATTTAAGGTATTTGGGCATTTCACTACTGTCTTAGCCATCTAGTACTGCAATAGCAAAGATACTACAAATGGGTGGCTTTAAACAGATAATTTTTTTTAGTTCAGTCCAGTGAGTTAAAAGTCGAATTCAGAGTGTCAGCTCCAGGAGAAGACTGTCTCTGCTGACTCTAGAGGAAGGTTCTTGTCATCAATTGTCCCCTAGACTGGGAGTTTCTAAAGTACAGGAACCCTGGTCCTTTCCAAAGGATGTGCTCTTTTCCTGGCACTGCTTTCTTGCTTGTGTGAGGTTCCCAAACTTCTGCTTGCCTCCCTTTCCTTTATATCCCAAGGCTTCCCCAAGGTACAGTACAATCCCACACTGAGTTCTGCTCCACCAACACAACTGCTGCCTGTCCTCGCTTGTTAACATTGTACAGAGGAGTTTACAACATAAAGGAATATGACACAATACTGGGAATCATGGGCCTGTCAAATAGCCACACATTTGGGGGGCAGAACACAATTTAATAATCCATGACAACTACCAGAAGCAATAGTAATGTACAATGAATTAAGGTATCAGTTTACAAATATCTATGTCTAAAATAATGTAATTTTGCTTTTTTTAAATGGTCATATATGTATATGATATACACACGAAATACACATTACACGTGCATGGTGTGGATACATATATAAATCAAAATTCATTGCTGTTGAGTCATTTTCTGACTTACAGTGACCTCATAAGAGAGTAGAACTACCACGTAAGATTTCCAAGGAGCAATTGGTGGATTCAAACTGCCGACCTTCTGGTTAGCAGCCAAGCTCTTAACTGCTTCGCCACCAGGGCTACGTATGCACACACACACACACACGCATGCACACACGCACGCACACACGCACGCACACACGCGCACACACACACACACACACACACACACTAAGCCTGAATGATTTTATGATCAGATAATTTTCTCTGGGTATTTGAATTCTGGGTGATGCCTTTTCTTTCTTACTTATCTGTAATTTTAGTTTTTTCTATATAAAGGAATGGCATTTGTATAATAAGGAATTTTTTTTTAAAAGCAAAAACCAAAACCCATAATGTTTAAAACAAAAACAGTTTGAATCCACAGTCATCTCAAAGAAAAAACAAAACAAAATACCACCTGGCCACCCATACTGGCTTGGGTGACAGATGGCCCCCTTGCCTGAGCACCTGGCGGGGTCCAGGACATGGGCGTTCTCTAGGTGGGGAAGCAGGGAGGGGCTAGTTCTCAGGCAGGCCTGTGTCTCTGCAGGACTTCAGCAAATGGCCCAGTCCATGCATAGCTGCTGCTCTCCATTCCTCACCTCCCTCGCTCTGACAATGGTCTGCTTTCTTTCCTCTGAGTAGGGAACCTGCAGAGGCAGCTGGCTTGTGATATTCCGTGTAGGCATGTGAGTTATATGCAAATGACATGCAAAGTCACTCGGAATCCTTCTCAGATGGTCCAAGTGAAGAATATTTGAGTCTGTATCACACATAGGAAAGGACAGGGACTTCTGATGTTTTTCTTAATTTCTTCCAGAGGAAGTCAAGCTCCTGTCAAAAGTTTCAGCTTTTTAGGTTCACTGCTCACACTGGAGTCATCCATGCATGCATGCTTACGAAAGTTCAATTATTTCCAAAGTCAGAATCCTTTTCCACCCCAGTGTAACTTAAAGTAAGTGAAGAGCCAGACATGATAATTACCTCTAAGAACCAACATTTCTTATAGTTCAAATAATTTATGATATGAATTTATAGCACCTAAATGATGGGGAAACTTTTAATCACTTTCAGCATTATTAAGAATAGTGATTTTGTGAACTGTAGACTTCACTCACTAAAATCATACATCTCTGTCACACACATGTACCCCAAATCTCATTAGCATCTGTTAAAGTGATAGCTGTTATACTCATTTAAGGGAGTCTCTGGGTAGTGCAAATGGTTAAATGCACTCTGTTGCCAGCCAGAAGGTTAGAGACACAAGTCCCCTGGGAGATGCCGTGGGAGAAAGTCCTGGTGATCGACTTCCAAAAAGCCAAACCCTGAAAACCTCATGGAGCACAGTTCTACTGTGATTGACACAGAGTCACCGTGAGTCAGAAGCTACTCAATAGCAACCGTTCTTAGTCATTTAAAAATTAATTCAAAGTAGTCTACTTGTGTGTGTTTATACACACACACACATACACAGATAATTTGGAGCTCTGGTAATGCAGTGGTTAAGAGCTTGGCCACTAACCAAAAGGTCAGCAGTTTGAATCCACCAGCCAGTCCTCAGAAAACTTACTGGGTGATTCTACTCTGTCCTGTAGGGTCCTCCTGATTCACATAATCACAGAGGCTGGCAAACACAAGATTGGCAGATAAGAATGTAGGTAACCTGCTAGCTCAAGCCGTAAGAATCAGAGGTCAGCAGAACAGAAGCCAGCTGCAGGATCCAGAGCAAGCAACAGCCTCTGATCCTTGCCAGAAAGTCCACTTATATTTAACGCAGGCCACACTCTCAAGGAAATTCTGTTTCAACTGACTGGCTGCTCACAGCAGATCCCACCATAGAGGTGATCGCATTATATTAAAAATCATCATGGAAGTGATCATATCATCATACAACTGCCAAACTGCATCACAACTGCCAAACCAATGAGAATCATGGCCCAAACAAGCGGCATACAACCCTAACCACCACAGTTGGCTAAGATAAAATAATAATAGTAATAAACGTTGGAAAAGAGGTTGGGAATTGAAACCCTTATCCGTACAAAATGGTACAGCCATCATGGAAACAGTAAGTATGGCTTAAAATAGAGCTACCTTATGACTCTGCAGTGCAACCCCAGGTATGTACCCCAAACTTAAAAGTAGACACTCAGACAGAGACTAGTACGCCTACGTTCACTGCAGCACTTTCACAACAGCCAAAAAGTACCAACAATCTAAACACCCATCAACAGATAAATGGGAAAACAAAACATGTACATATACACAATGGGATACTTCTCAGCCAATAGGAGAAACGAAGTCTTCATACTTGTTACAGTATGTGTGGGACTTGAAGACATTATGTGAACAAAATAAGATCACGAAAGAAATATTGTATGACCTCACTTACATAAACCTCACATATAAAAAGACAAGAAAAGCAAATGTATAGAGACTAAGATTTATTAGTTGTTATCAAGAGCAGGGGAAAAAAAAACACACCCAAACCCACTGCCGTTGAGTCGGGTCTGTTTCACAGCGACCGTAGAGGTCAGAGTAGAACTGCCCCATAGAGTTTCCAAAGAGCACCTGGCAGATTTGAACTGCAGACTCTTAGGTTAGCAGACATAGCACTTAATCCACTACATCACCAGAGTTTCCAGGAGGGAGTGGAAAAAGAAGGGTTAATAATAACGGGAAAAAATGATGTTGATTATATTTACAACACCTACAAAAAAAAAAAGAGTATCTGCTGAGGCTGGTTATGTGCAACCAAAAGCCTGATGGGATTTGACCCCTTGGTTTGGAAGTTTAGGGTTGTGGTTTCATGGGACATGCCAGTTAACTGACCCAATAACATGTTTAGTTCTTCTCTTCTACTTCCTAGTTTGTTGATTAGTGCCTGGGGTTTTAAATCTCCCAAGCAGCCATCTAAGACACAACAATTAGTCTCTATTCACCTGGAGCAATAGAGGAAGGAGAGTCAGGAGAAGGAGGAGGATACGGAATGTGTAGTTGATGGCCTCTGTAAACAACTGCCTCCTTTGCCATGAGACCAGAAGAACCGGATGGCGCCTGGCTACCATTACTGAACATTGATCAAAGACTCCATAGGAGAATCCTAATCAAAACAGGAAAATACAGAATTTCAGGTTCTCTTGGACTATAGACTTTTTGGAGCCATGGAGGGTGGACGAACCCCCGAAACTACTGCCCTGAGATATTTGAACCTGAAATCACAAATATCCCCTGAAATTGTCTTAATATCAAAACATAGCTTAGCTAGGGTGAAAAAAAAATACCTGCCTGGTGCATTATGCTCCTTGAAGAACTATGAGATTAAACTGACAACAGCCACTCAAAAGATTAGACAGGGACCTGAGGGAGCAAGAGTTTATGTTAATAAGGTAGGAACAACTCAGAAACAGGGGGTGAGGATGGTCTCACCACTCAAAGAATGTCATCAACATCACAAATTGTACACGCAGAAACTGTTGACCGACGTAGGTCTTGCTGTTCATATTCTCAACAACAACAAAATAAATACAATCTAGAAAAAAACTTTAAAAAGCCAACTTTGGTTCTCTATTAAAAGTCTAACTTGCATTAAATTAATATACTCTTTGGAAAATTATGATGAGACAGAGAAAAACAGAACATACCAAGTCATCACTTTATTAGTTTATTTGCTATGATATCCTCTTCTTACCAAGACGGCTTTTTGATTTTTCAAAGTAGATTGAAAAGCAAGAAAGGATGTTAATCATACACAAACTCATTCTGATTTTATTGATCAGCAGTAGGTTGAAACTCTCTTTTCTAACAGAGCAGGATGAGACGCTAAACTCACAATCAACAAGTTTTTATTAAGAAAAACTCTCCTTGCCACTGAGTTGATTCCAATTCATAGTAAACCTAGAGGACAAAATAGCACTACTCCATTGAGTTTCCAGCGAGCAGCTGCTGAATTCCAACTTCAGTCTTTTGGTTAGTAGTCAAAGACTTAACCACTGTACCACCAGGGCTCCTTTTAATAAAAAGTGGGAAGAAATTAGTCACTGCCAAAGAAAGAAAAACAAAAAACCAAACCCACCGCCATTGTCTTGATTTAAACCAAATTCATTGCCGTCATGTTAGTTCTCATACACAACAGTCCCATAACCCTATAGGACAGAGTAGAACAGCCCCATAGAGTTTCCGAGGAGATCTACATGTATTTGAACCACTGGCCTTTTGGTTAGCAGACATAGCAGTTGTTCACTACACCACCCAGGTTTCCCTAGTCCTAGCAGGGAAATAAACTGCTGCTGTTTGGACGAAAAGACCCAGAAAGGAGACTATGGCAAGATCCTTTTGCCTCCTTCATTATTTCCCTATCAGGTTCTAGCTGAGTGTTTCCATAAGCAAGTATCGTTTTTGAATAACATTTTATTGTGTTTTCTGTGAAAACTTTGAAACACAATAGGTTTCCGTGCCGTTGTTTCTACACAAATTGTTAAATGACACTGGCTACATTCTTCACAGTGTGTCAGCATTCTCGTTAGCTCTATTCTGGTTATTCCGTTTCTAGTAATTTAGTTTCCCTGTCCCTTACCTTCTTATCTTTGCTTTAAAGTAATTGTTGACAGGTTTCATATAGATGACTTTTTTAACTGTGATTAAGTGACAGTTGACAATCCAAGTCAGTTTGCCGTAGAAAATCCCTTACACACACCTCTACACGACTCTGGTTGCTGTCCCAACCCTGAGACGGCCAACTCCTTCAGCCAACTCCTGTCCCCTCCTCTCCACCTTCCCATCGCTTTTCTATAGAGGAACTGCTCTGACTGCCTCACGTCTTCATCCGGTTACTGTCTGAAGAGTTGTGTTTGGTGCTGGTTTCTGCTCTCAGGCTAGCAGCGAGTCCAGGGGCCATGCTCTAGGGGGACCCTCCAGCATGTTCAACTATCAAGTCTGGCCTTTTAATCAAATTCTCATATGGACGATTTTTTAAAGGAGCACGGTACTTCCAGGTGATATTCTTTAACTAAAAAGTGACTTTTAAGGAGTGGATTTGGTTCAAGGTTTAAAGACTACTGCACAAAATAGGGATGGGGAGCTATCCTATAGTCTCAGCTGGCCCACTAAGCCTGGACTTTTTAAGGATTTGAGTTCTGTTCTATATTCCTATCAGGTTCCATCTATTGTGGCCATAATTCAAACAATCAGTAGTAGTAGCCAGGCACCATCCAGTTCTTCTGGTCTCAGGTTTTGGTCCTGTTAGAATCAGTCTTTCTTTGAGTCTTGGGTGTCCTTGCTCTTTTGCTCTAGATGAGTAGAGACCAATTTGGACTTTTGTCTTAAATAGTTGCTCACCGGCTTTTAAGGCCCTAGACACTACTCACTAGGATGTAGGACCCAAACTTTATGAACTGCATTATTCCAGTTGACTGAGTTGGCCCACAAAAGTATGGGCCTAAGCACCGAAACTCAGAAAATCAATCCTGAGACGCGTTTGTTTATATCTAAGTGGTACCCTTGATTGTGCTCCTTACGCACATAAGCAAGTATTCTTGGTAAGGTGTCCAGCCTCTGCTCCCACAAGGGACACTGGGATAACCATAAAAGGCATGCTCTGGGGAAAGCTGGGCCCTTGTACCTCAGCCTTAATGCTACTTTTCTCTCAGACTGTATTTGCCTCTGTCATGAATTAAATTGTGTCCTTCCAAAAGCGTGTGTAGTAGTTTGGCTGGCTCATGATTGCTGGTGTTGTGTGATGTTCCTTTATATTGTAAACCCTGCCCTTAGGAGGTTAATGAGGGAGGAGGGGCAGCAGCTGTGTTGGTGGGACAGGCCTCAATTTGTGGGATTGCACCGTGCTGTGGGGCAGTCTCTTGGGATATAAAGGAAAGGGAGGCAAGCAGAGGTTGGGGAACTTCACACATTTAGAGGAAGAAACCCTTGTGGATTACTGGTTAAGTGCTATGTCTGTTAACCCAAAGATCAGCAGTTCAAGTCTGCCAGATACTTACAGCTTGGAAACTCTATGGGGCAGTTCTACTCTGTCTACAGGGCCACTATGAGTTGGAATTGACTCAGAGGCAGTGGGTTTACGGTACACCACCAAGACAGCTGCCCCAAGGCCGGGAGCTAAGTGTGTCCTTTGGAAAGGACCTGGGGTCCCTGTCTATCTGTCATTCCCAGTCCAGGGAAAGGTTGACAACAAAGACCTTCCTCCAGAGCAGACAGCCTTCCCCTGGAGCTGACACCTGAATTTGGACTTTTAGCTTACCAGACTGCGGCAAAATAAAATTTCTCCTCTGTAAGCCATCCACTTGTGGTATTTCTGTTAAGGCAGCACTCGCTGACTAAGACAGCCTCGTCATCAGCAACTCCCTTTGAGATCCAGCTCTCTATGCTGACCACTTGCTCCTGACTCACAGTTCTTCACGTCTCACTTTCTCAGCTTGATCACAGATGAAAAGGCCTTGGCCAGTCTGGGACTTCCTCCTCAGCTGGAGCTACAGGCTGGCTGCCAGCACTCACGAAGTTTCTCTACAGGTAAACTCAGACAGTGGAGAAGGAAGTTCTCTTAATCTCACTTGCACATCACCCTAGACTAGAAGTGGGACTAGTGGGAGGGGCTCGCTCCTTTATAAAAGTACCTGAGTGTACAATTCGCTGTCTGATCCCCAGAGCTGAGGCAAAATTTGGTATCTCAAGCTTATATTGTGAATCTATTTAACAGAGGTTAAATATGATACTTTCTTATGATACCTACTCACCTTCCCCTCACTCGCCCATCTTCCAATCCCCTCCTTTCATACAACTTTTACTGCCCCCAGCAAGTATGTTTCTGCTCGTTATCTTGACCTTCTCCCCTCCTACTCATTAGTAAACCCATTGACATACTCTTAAACCCTTTCACTTTTGCATCCTGGTTATTTGTGGGATTTCTCAGTGCATGCAAGTTTCCCTCTACGTACAGGACAAGCTTTTCTATAGGCGAACCGTTCTTTGGCTAAGCTGTGTAGATATGTTGTTACATTGTGTAATATACCAGTGTTTACATCTCTCCTATTTGGATGGTTGAATCCTGATGTTAGTTTGAATCATCTATATTTATGTACAGATTGTATGTTGTTTATCTGTATGGGAATGTAAATCCTGGTGTTTATACGGATATTGGTGTTTAGGCACCTGTGTTATGTTCACGCGTTTGTATGCATCTGTATGCATTTGTATGTATTAAGGCCATAGCCAATAACTTCCTGTAAAGAAAAACCACCTACCTCCAAATCTACCAATGCTCCCCTCTTTTTTAAATTGCCTTGAAATCCTCCCCACTGTAATTACCAGTGGATGAGTGTGTGTCCGTAGTACAGAGAACAGTCCCTAGCACAGTTGTTAGGTGCTGTTGAGTTGGATCCAACTCATAGAGACCCATAGCACGTATCAAAAATAAACCTAAAGCCATTGCCACTGAGTCTATTCTGACTCACAGCAACCATATAGGACAGAATAGAACTGTTCCATAGAGTTTCCAAGGAGCGCCTGGTGGATTCGAACTGCCAATCTTTTGGTTAGCCGACGCAGCACTTAACCGCTATGGCACGAGACTTTCCCTATAGCACATAGCAATACTAAATATATGCTAACTGAACATAAGCCTCTCCAAAGATTCTTAGGAGGCACTCTTGGAAAGAGAAAGCTGTGGGGCAAAAAGGAAAATAGAGGCTATTTCTGGAAGTCATGCAGAGAAGTCAAGCTGAAGGAGGAAATTTAGGAACCTATACAACCTACCAAACTCTCCCCCTCAAAACTTGAAGGAAACTCAATTCCTACTCGCATCATGCTGCTTCTGGGAAGAAAAAGAGAAGGGAAAAAGGAGGAAGAGGTGGGGGGGTGGAAAGGAGGAGAGGGGAGGGGAAAAGGGGAGAAGCGGTGAGGGGGATGGGAGACGAGGAGAGGAGAGAGAAAAAAAGTACTTTACTACACCGACAGAAGAGGGCGCTCTTTAACTAGGAATCTTGTAACTACCTCAAACCTCCTGTCTTGCCACAGAAATACAGAACAGTCTTCTACTATAAATAATTATGAAAATAAAAACAGAATCCAAGCAATTCAGCTGTTAACCTCCACTCAAAAACATTGGCAAAGCAGAAGAAACCACTAACATAATATTCCAAACTGAATTAAATATCCTTAAACAAGTATTTGGGAATATGAAAAACATCTCAAATCACACATTCAAAAACTAAGACTAGAAATAGACACACACACACAGCCTTGGTACTTTTTACTTCAAATCCTATAGATAATGCAGTGTCTTTATTTTTTTTCTTCTATTGCTTTCCTCAAGTCAATTGACTCTCATTTCATGGGTTTTTCTGTCCATTTTTTATCTCATTCCCAGGAGTTTGGTTACTAATAATTTGACTTTGAGTTAATCAAAAAAGGAGGTTATATCGACGGCACTTGGCTGGCTTGGCTTGAGTTAATCAAAAAAGGAGGTTATCCAGTTGGCCTGAGGTAACCATCTGCACCTTTTAAAACGGAGATGATTTCCTGATTGTTAGGGGAAGAAAGCAAACGGCAGTGTTGCGAACCGTCTTCAGGCGGCCTCCGGGAAAGGAGAGCTTCAGACCTGTGTACTGAATCCTGTTAAAAACCGGTGAGCTTGAGAGGACCTCTAGGTTCAGAGGGAAGCACAGCCCTGGCTGACAGCTGGCTGATGCCTTGATTGCAGCCTAGTGATTCCTGGAGCAGAGAGTTCAGCTGACCCATGCCTGCACTACCGACCCACAGAGACTGTGGGATAAAAAATTTGCGTTGTTTTAAGGTGCTAAAAACTTGCTACAGAGCAATAGAAAACGACTACAGCTGCCTTCCTAACCTCCAAAGACTGGCACTTCAAAAGCCTTCTTGTGATTATAAATAAAGGTCATGTGAATTGCAAAGACCCTGACTCGGACTTATTGCACTTTCAAACCAAGCTCAGCAGCCCTTTTTTGCCTAACTTTTATTTCCACAGCAGAAAAAGAAATATCTATTTATATAAGCCAGTACAAGTTAGCAAGCTTTTCTTTTACTTGTGGTTGATATAATTTCCAACTGAGAAAGTCTACTTCTAAAAGTAGCATGAGCAAATTCTTATTTATTCATTGGCAAACATTTATGAAGAATCCATAATCTTCCCTTTTTTAAAAAAAAAAAACAGAAATGAAAAACTCTTTGCCTTTGAAGGGTTCATAGCCTATGGTGGAAAGAGGACACGTTGGAGAGGGAGGAGGCAGAAAAGTCAGGGTAAGATTAAAATACAGAGTGATAAAGCTATGATAGGTGTACGAAGCTTCTTAGGAAGCTCAAAACAGGGACATTTACTGTAGACTTTGAGGATGGACCCTGAGGTTTAAGAGGGAGCAGTAGGTGCTACGCAGAAGAAGCAGGCCAGTAGAGTTCAAGGCACAGAGAAAAGGAGAGGTCAAACATTCTAATACCTGATTACTATCAAGCAGCTGGTGGGAGGTGAGGACTATGTCAAATGCTATAGGGACACAATGGAATCCCTGTAGCACTACAGTTAAAGTAGTCACCAGCTGTGTTTTGGGAGAAAGATGTGGCAGTCTGCTTCTGTACAGATCACAGCCTTGGAAGCCCTGGGGGACAGTTCTATTCCATATTATGGGGTCACTATGAGTCAAAGTCAACTCTATGGTGATGAGTTTGGTTTGCATGGAGAGACAGAGACATGTAGCACTTGGTGCCTGTCCCAAGCTTGTTATAATCAGCTCTCAGCTGATGCTGCCCTTCAAGCACATGCCTTGTCAACTACCAGTGACCAGTTGCCATCAGGCCAACTCCAGCTCCTGCCAACTCATCTGTGTCAGAGTAGAGCTGTGAGCTGCGCGGGGTTTTCAGTGGCTGACCTTTTGGAAGGAGCACCTCTGGGTGTATGAAAACCACCGACATCTCAGTTGGCAGCTGAGCCTGTTGGCTATTTGCACCACTCAGGACAAGGCAGAAGGTGCATGCCACCAGATCTTGCTGCTGGGTCCCTGGATTAGTGCCTTTGGCAGCATCCCCAGATGTACCCACATTCGGAGAGTGGCTTGCCCACGGGACAATCAAGGTCAAATTCTTTCAGGAATGTGCTGTACACAAGGAATTCAAGAAACGAGTTTGACAGGGAGTACAAACCCCTCAGTTTGTGAAGCAGACTGCAGGCCTTCAGGCTGGGTTGAGCTGTGCTATCTTTCCCCTCAGAATGTGGAACTTGCCTGGAAAGTATAGAAAACCACTATTAATCTTTTTAAGTAAGGAGAGAAAGAAGTATGTTGAAATAATACGAGTTCTGAAATCTGAAATAGAACCCAGAGGAAAACATTGGAGATAAAAAAAGATTAAGGCAGATACCATGGCAGAAAGTTGAAGACGCAACAAAATGAATCTTTTTTTTTTTTTCTTTCTTCCCTATTGGATGGTTTTATCATATTTGAGGAACAAAGAAGGTTTGAAATAACTGAAAAGAACAAGTAAACTGGGGACTGTTTTTGTTAGTTGTCACTGAGTCAATTCCGACTCATGGTGACCCCACGGGCGACAGAGCGAAACACTGTCCAGTTCTGCACCATCGTCACTTGTTGGTGTGCTCAAGTTCCCTGTTGCAGCCACTGTCTTTTGAGTGCTGTCCAGCCTGGGGGCTCAACGTCCAGCCTTCTGTCGGACAATACGCTGTTGTGATCCATCGGGTCCCCAGCGCTTCATCCTCAGAAGTAGATTGGCAGGCCTGCCTTCCTAGTCTCTCTTAGTCAGCTTTCTGAAGCCTGTCCACCATGAGTGATCCTACTGGTATCTGAAATACTGGGGACATAACTTCCAGCCACAGGCAAGTCACCACACTATGACAAACTGATAACATGGTGGGACACAGGGATAAAACTAAATACTCTCCTTATCTCAGAGCATATCCTACCCCAGTTTACGCTCCTCATTCCCCCTGTTTTCCTGTGGTGTGGAGCAAGTTGTCATGGTTGGCTGAGGAGTTTGCACAAAACCCAAGGGACTTTTTTATTATTCAGAATTTTGAAAAGTCTACTTAACATACAGTAAAATTCACCCTCTGTAGGTGAACAGTTCGATGTATCTGGAGAAATGTAGTCTCTCTCCACTGCCACAATGAGGATCAAGAACATTCGCATCACCCCAAAAAGCTTCCTCGTGCCCTTTGTAGTCAGCTCCTCTCCCACTTCCTGGCAACCAGTGAATTAATTTTTATCCACATTGTTTTACCTTTTCTGAATGTCATAGAAGTGGAGTTGTACATATGTAGCCTTTTGTGTCTGATTTCCTGTGCTCAGGATAATACAAGGCCAATTTTCATTTTTAAAACAATATTTTATTGTGCTTTAAGTGAACACTTATAATCTAAATCAATTTGTCATATGAAACCTTGGACCCACATCCCTATGCAGCTCTAACCATTTTTCCTGCCACCCACACCTCACCTCTCTGTCCTGTGATAGCACACTCCTTCCTTCCACCCTGTCCTTTTCATATCCGTTCAACCAACTCCTGTCCCCCTCCACCCTCTCATCTTTCCTCTGGACTAGAGCTGCTCAGACAGCCTCATCTATGTGTTTAAGCCAAGAAGCACATTCTTCACTAGTATCAATCTATCTCTTGTAGTCAAATTCAACCTTCAAAGATTTTCAGTTCTGGGCTAACATGGGGTGAGGGGGGTGGGGAATAGCACATCCTCAGGGGACCCTGCAGTACGATGGACCATCAAGAGGGGTCCTTTAATAGAGGTCTAGTTCTGCACACCCTTTTCTCTCCATCTACATCAGGAACTTCTATACTGTATTCTCTGTCAGGGCAGTCATCAGTGATGGCTGGGTACCAGCGAGTTCTTCTGGTTCATGCTGATGTAGTCTCTTTATCATATGGTACCTTCTGTCTGCTGGGCTCGTATTTTCTTCTTATCTTTGATGTCCTTCATTTTCCTCTACTTTGGGTGGATTGGGACCAATTAATGCTACTTAGATGGCAGTTTGTTAGCTTTTAAGACCCCAAATACCAATCACCATAGTGGTGTGCAGAACATTTTCTTAAAACAACTTAGTTATGTCCGTTAGCCTGCATGTTCCCTGAAACCATGGTATTCAATCCCCTATGCTTGTTACTCTGTCCTTGGAAAATGCTGAGTTGTGTTTAGAAAACCTTTCAGCTTTTGCTGTAGCTCAGTTGTGCTCACCTCCCTTTTACTGCATGCAATCATTCCCTTCACCTAACCCAATTCCTAACTGCTGTCTAATCTGTGAATACTGCTCTCCCTCCCTCCCCATGCTCATAACCATCAAAGATTATTTTCTTCACCTTTATATCTTTTCTTAAGTCCTTATGATAGTGGTCTCATAAAATATTTATCCTTCTGCAACTAATTTCACACAGCAAAATGTCTTTCAGATGATTCCAAGTCATGTTTCCTAAAGTCATCATTACTTATCATTGCATAGTATTCCATTGTGTGATTATACTGTAGTTGGTTTATCCATTCATCTGTTAATGGGTACCTAGGTTGATTCCATCTTTTTGCTATTGTGGACAGTGCTGCAATAAACACAGATGTGTGTGTCTGTTTGTGTGACCGCCCTTATTTCCCTAGGATATAGTCCAAGAATTTGGATTGCTGGATCATATGGCATTTCTATTTCTAGCTTTCCAAGAAAGTGCCAAATCAATTTCCAAAATGATTATACCATTTTACATTCCCACCAGCTGCATGGAAGAGTTTGTCTCTCTACAAGCTCTCCAGCGTTTGTTGTTTTGTGTTCTTTGGATTAATGCCGGCCTTGTTGGGGTTAGATGGTAACTCATTGTGGTTTTGCTTTGGATTTCTCTAATGGGTAATGATCATAAGCATTTCCTTGTGTATCCATTGGCATGCTGAATATCTTCTTTCGTGAACTGCCTGCCCATATTGTTGGTCTGTTTATTAATTTGGTTATTTGTCTTTTTATTGTTGAAATTTTGCTATACTTTATGGATTACGGAGATTATACGCTGATCAGATTTGTAGTAGCCAAAAACTGGTTCCTAGTCTATAAGTAGTATTTTTAATCTTTTGATAAAGTCTTTAGATGAGCATAAGTGTTTGGTTTTTGTGAGTTCCCAGTTATCTATTTTCTCTTCTTGTGTTTGTGCATTGTTAATAACATTTTGTAGTCTGTTTATGCCATGTGTTAGGGCTCCCAGCATTGTCCCTATTTTTTCTTCCATGGTCTTTATTGTTTTAGATTTGATATTTAGATTTGATACTTGATATTTAGGTTTTGATTCATTTTCAGTTAGTTTGTATGCATGGTATGAGATACGGGTCTTCTTTCTTTCTTTTTTTTTTTTCGGATTGATATCTGGTTATGCCAACACTATTTATTAAAGAAACCATCTTTCCCCCAGTTTATACACTTCAGACCTTTGTCAAATAGCAGCTCAGAGGTGGATGGTGTTATATCTGGATTCTCCATTTTGTTTCATTGATCTATGTATCCATTTTTGTACAAGTACCAGACTGTTTTGACTACTGTGACAGTGTAACAGGTTCTAAAGTCAGGTAGTGTGAATCCTCCCACTTTTTTCTTCCTCAGCAGTGCTTTAATTATCTGGGCTTCTTCTCTTTCTGAATAAAGTTGGTGATTTGTTTTTCCATCTCATTGAAAAGTGTCATTGGAATTTGTATTGGAATTGCATTGTATCTATAGATTGCTTTGGGTATAATAGACATTTTTACAATGTTAAGCCTTCCTATCCATGAGCAAAGTGAATTTCTCAACCTGTGTAGATCTCCTTTGGTTTCTTGCAGGAAGTAGCTCTTGTAATTTTCTCTGTATAGATCTCTTACATTTCTGGTTAGACTTATTCCTAGGTATTTTTATCTTCTTAGAAATGATAGTGGTTTTGATTTGGTGGCTTTCTCTTTAACAGTCTCTTTGTCGGTGTAAAGGAATCCAACTGATTTATGTATGTTTATCTTATATCTGGATACTTTGTTGAACTATTAGTTCCAAAAACCCTGGTGGCATAGTGGCTAAGTACTATAGCTGCTGATCAGAAGGTCAGCAGTTCATATCCTCCAGGTACTCCTTGAGAACTCTATGGGGGATTTCTACTCTGTCTATGGGGTCACTATAAGTTGGAATTGATAGCAGTGGGTTTTTTTCTTTTTTCCTATAAGTTTCAGTATTTTTTTTTTTGGTGATACTTTACAGTTTTCTGTATATAAGATCACATCATCTACAAAATGGTGCTTTGAAACTTCCATACCAATTTGGATGTCTTTTATTTCTTTATCTTGCCTGTTTGCTCTGACTAGAACCTCTAGGACAGTGTTTAATGAGAATGGTGACAATGGGCATCCTTGTCTGGTTCCTGCTCTCAAGAGGAATACTTTCAGACTCCTTCCATTTAGAATGATGTTGGCTATTGGTTTTGCATCAATGCACCTTGTTTTATTGAGGAATTTACCTTTGATTCCTATTTTGCTGACTGTTTGGACGTGAATGAGTGTTGGACTTTGTTGAATGCCTTTTCTACATCAGTTGTTTAAACCAAGTGGTTCTTGTTTTTTGTTTATGTGATTGACTACAGTGTTTTTCTGATGTTGAACCATCCCTGCATCCCTAGTATGAATCCCATTTGGTCATGGTGAATTATTGTTTAATATGTTGTTGAATTCTATTGGATAGAATTTTGTTGAGGATTTTTGCATCTAACTTCATGAGAAATAGTAGTCTGTAATTTTCCTGTTTTGTGCTGTCTTTTCCTGGTTTGGGTATCAGGGTTATGCTGGCTTCATAAAATGCATTTGGGAGTATTCTATCATTCTGCAGGCTCTGGAATACCTTTAGCAATGGTGGTGTTAACTCTTCTCTAAAAGTTCTTTAGAGGTCTCCAGTGAAGCCGTCCACGCCAAGGCTTTTACTGGTGGGGAGTTTTTAAATTACCTTTTCAATATCTTCTTCTGTGGTGGGTTTTTTTAGTAGTTCTATTTCTGTTTGTGCTGGTTCTGGAACATAATGTATTTCTAGAAATTTGTGCATTTCCTCTAGGTTTTCAAATTTATTAGAGTACAGTTTTTCAGTGTTCTGCTACAATTCTTTTAGCTTCATTTGAGTCTGTTGTGACATTGCCCATCTCATTTCCTGCTTTTGTTAACTTTTTAAAATTATGATTAAGTGCAAGTATAGAATCCAAATTATATTTGCATGCCCACCTATCTGCAGCTCCCTCTGCTCTCCTTGCCCAGCGACAGCACACTCCTCATTTTCATTCTGTGCGTGTCATATCATCTAAACAACCTCCTGTCTCCTCTTCTCCACTCTCTCCTCTCCCTTCTAGTAAGAAGCCAGTATGGCAGCATCCTATAGATGGATAGAACCATAAAGTACACATACCATATGGTCATATTTTGACCCCAAGTTCAGTCCGTTGCTATCCAGTGAGTTGACCTCAGTAATGTTTTCTGGTCAGGAGCAGCAGCACGTTTAGGGTCCATGCTCCCAAGGAAACTCCTCTTTTTCTTGTGTTACCACTGAGAATCAACACTGTATACCCCATCACAGCTGTCTTGGGTGGTGGCTGGGCAACATCTGGTTCTTCTGGTCACTTGTTGATACAGTCACCCATTCACATGGGCCCTTCTCTTTCCTGGGCTCTTTTTCCCCAGTGTCTTTGTTGTTCTTGGTGATTATCTGTTCCGGATAGGTCGGGATCCTTTGCTATACCTCAGACGGCAGCTTGCTAGCTTTTAAGACCCCAGATGCAAGTCACCAATATGGGGTGCTGAAGACTCTGTTAGCAATAAACTGGTTATGACAGTTGGCCTTGATGTCCCGTGAGATCATGGTCCTCAGACCCCCGCCCCTGCTACTCTACCCTTACAATATTGGGTTAAGATGAGAAGACTTTTCAGTTTATGTTGAAATCCAGTTAATTTGATCTTCTTTCTACTGTGTGCTGCCACTGCTTTCACCCAACCAAATTTCTATCAACTATCTAATCTATGACAAGCCCTCTGTCTCCCTCCCCTGCCTTGCAACTGTCAAAGAGTCTTTTCTTCTGTACATGGGTCTTTTTTTAAGTTCTCATAGTTCGGGTCTCGTACAATATTTGTCCTTTTGCCTCTGACTTCACTCAGTATAATGTCTTCCAACTGAAACCAGATTATGAGATGCTTCCTAAAATCATCATTGTTTTTTATCATTGTGTAGTGTTCCATTGAATATATGTACCATAATTTCTTTATCCATCCATCTGTTGTTGGGCATCTGGGGTGATTCCATCTTTTTGCCATTGTGAACTGTGCTACAATAAACATTTGTGTGCATGTATCTGTTTATGTGACTGCCCTTGATTCTGTAGGATATATGCTGAGCAGTGGAATTACTGAATCGAATGGTATATCTATTTCCAGCTTTTTAAGGAACCTCCAGATTGCTTTCTAAAGAGGTTGTACCATTTTGCAATCCTACCAGCAGTGTGGGAGACTTCATATCTCTCCAGAGCCTTTCCAGCATTTATTGTTGTGTGTTTTTTGGATCATGGCCAACCTGTTGGGGTGAGATGGTATCTTATTGTAGTTTTGATTTGAATTTCTCTAATAGCTAATGATCATGAGCATTTCCTCATGTGTCTTGTGACTGCCTGGATGTCCTCTTTGGTGAAGTGTCTCTCCATCTCCTTTACTCATCACTTAATTTGGTTACTTACCTTTCTCTTGTTGATATTTTACAGTGCCTTGTAGATTATGGAGATCAGACATCAGTCTGACATGTAGTTGCCAAATATTTTTTCCCATTCTGTAGATGATCTTTTAATTCTTTTGATAAAGTCTTTGGATGAGCAAGAGTGTTTGATTCTTAGTGGTCCCCATTTATCTATTTTCTCTTTTGTTGATCATACTTTGTCAGATTTTGAAGTTTGTCTAAACTGTGTATTAAAACTTCCATTGTTGACCTTATTTTTCCTTGTATGATCTTTATCAAGTTTGATATTTAGGTCTTTGATCCAATTTGAGTTAGTTTTTGTGTAAGGTGTGAGATGTGGGTCTTGTTTCATTTTTTTTGCAGATGGATATCCACTTTTGCCAGCACCAGTTGTTAAAGAGACTGTTTTTACCCCAGTTTACAACCTTAGGGCCTTCGTTGAATTTTAATTGTTCATATGAGGATGGTGGCATCTCTGGGGTCTCAACACTGTTCCTTTCATCTATATGTCTCTTTCTGTACTAGTACCATGCTGTTTTGACTACTGTGGCAGTGTAATAGGTTCTCATGTCAGGTAGTGTGAGGGCTCCCACTGTGCTCCTGTTCTTCAGTAGTGCTTTGCTTTTCCAGGGTTTCTTCCCTTTCCAAACAAAGTTAGTGACCTTTTTCTCCATCTTGTTAAAAAACGTTACTGCAATTTGTATTGGGATTGCATTGTATATGTATATCACTTGGGGTAAAATAGATGTTTTCACAATGTTAATTCTTCCTATCCATGAGCAGGGTAGGTTTCTCCATTTATGCAAGTCTCTCTTAGTTTCTTGCAGTAAGGCCTTGTAGTTCTCTCGGTACAGGTCTCTTATTCATCTAGTTAGATTTATTCCTAGGTATTTTATCTTCTTGGGGGCTATAGTAAATGGTATTGATTTGGTGATTTCTTCTTTAATGATCTCTTTCTTCATATAAAGGAATCCTACTGATTTACTTACATTTATTTTATATCATGATACTTTGCTGAAGTCTTCTACTAATTTGAGTAGTTTACTTATGGATTCCTTAGGATTCTCTGGGTATACAATGGTATCATCTGCAAATAGGGAGATTCTTACTTCTTCTTTGCCAATGCAGATATCCTGTATTTCTTTGTCTTGTCTGATTACTCTGGCCAGAACTTCTAGTACAGTGTTGAATAGAAGTGGTGAGAGTGGGCATCCTTGTCTAGTTCCTGTTCTCCAGGGGAATTGTTTCAGTCTCCCTCCATTCAGGATGATGTAGGTGGTTGGCTTTTTCCTGTTCTCCAGGGGAATTCTTTCAGTCTACCTCCATTCAGGATGATGTAGGTGGTTGGCTTTGTGTAGATGCTCCTTATTGCGTTGAGGAATTTCTCTTCTATTCCTATTTTGCTGCGAGTTTTTAGTGTGAATGAGTGTTAGACTTTGTCGAATGCCTTTTCTGCTGCACCAGTTGACAATCAGGTGATTCTTTTCTTTTGTGTTATTTATATAATTAATTATATTACTTTTCAGGTGTTGAACCAGCCTTGCATCCCTGATATGAATCTAACTTGGTCACAATGAATTATTTTTTTGATATGTTGTTGAATTCTGTTGACAAGGATTTTATTGAAGATTTTTGCATCTAGCTTCTTGAGTGATATTGGTCTGTAATTTTCCTTAATTGTGGGATCTTTCCCTGGCTTTGGTATCAAGGTTATGCTGGCTTCATAAAATGAATTTGTGAGGGTCCATCCCTTTCTATGCTGTGAAATAGTTTCAGTGGTATTGGAGTTAACTCTTCCGTGTAAGTTTCGTAGAATTCTCTGGTGAAGCAATCTGGATCAAGACTTTTTTGGTTGGTAGTTTGTTTATGACTTTTTCAGTCTCTTTCTTTATGTTGGGTTTATTAAGTTGTTCTACTTGTGATAATTTTGGTAGGTGATATGAGTCTAGAAATTTGTCCATTTCCTCTAGGTTTTCGAATCCGTTAGAGTACAGTCTTTCATAGTGTTCTATTATGATACTTTTCATTTCAGTTGGGTCTGGTGTGACATCTCCCATCTCATTTCTTATTTGGATTATTTGTTTCATCTCCTGCTTTCTTCTGTAAGTTTAACCAATGGTTTATCAATTTTGCTGATCTTTAAAAAAAAAAAAAAACAGCTTTTGGTTTTTGTTAATCTTTTCAATTGTTTTTCTATTCTCTAATTCTTCTAGTTCTGTTTTAATCTTTATTGTCTGTTTTCTTCTGTTGCCTGAGGGGTTCCTCTGTTGCTCTCTTTCTATTTGTTCAAGCTATACGGTTAATTCCTTAGTTTGAGTCCTTTCTTCCTTCCAAATGTGTGCATTTATAGAGATAAATTGACCTCTGAGCACTGCTTTGGCTGTATCCCATAAGTTCTGGTAGGATGTGTTTTCATTCTCATTTGCTTCTCTAAATTTCTTTGTCTCATCCTTGATTTCTTCTATAACCCATGGCTTTTTTAGCAAGATATTGTTCAGTTTCCATGAATCTCCTTGGTCTGAGAAGATGCTTTGCAATAATTTTTGAGCAAGGTATTGCCCAGTTTCCATGAATCTCCATGGTCTGAGAAGATGCTTTGCAATAATTCAGTGCTTTGAATTTTGTTGAAATTTGCTTTACTCCCTAACACACATTCTATTCTGGAAAATGTTCCATGTGCACTGGAGAAGAAGGTGTAGTTATCTGTTGATGGACAAAAAGTTCTGTATATATTGATGAGGTGTAATTGGTTAATTGTCACAACAAGATCTTCTGTGTCTGTAGTGAGCTTTCTTTTCTGGGTGATATGTCTATTACCGAAAGTGGAGTGTCAAAGTCTCCACCTATTATTGTAGAGTGATATATCTCATTTTTCAACATAGTCAGTGTTTGTTTGATGTATTTAGATGCTCTGGTATTGGGTGCATAAATAGTTAACATTGCTAAGTCCTGCTTGTGTATCAAATCTTTCAGCAATAAATAGTGACCATCCATGTCCACAGTGGTGGATTTTACATTAAAATCTGTTTTATCTGAGGTCACTATTGCCACACCTGCTCTTCTTTGTGTATTGTTACCTTGGTATATATTATTCTATCCTTTAATTTTTGGTTTGTTCTTATCTTTAATTTTAAGGTGAGTTTCTTGTAAACAACATACAGACAGGTAATGTCTTTTGACCCAGGATTTCACTTATTGTCTCTTTATTGGAGCATTCAGTCCATTTACATTCAGTGTAATTATTGATAGCTATGTGTTTAGTGCTGTCATTTTGATGTATTTATTTTGTGTTGGTGTTTTCTATGTTACCGTTAATACTATGTTCTGGGTCATTCTTCTTTATGGATTGACTTTTCATCTTTTTCAGTGTTGGTTTTATGTTTGTTGAGACTCCTGTATTACATTTCTTGTTTTGATATGTTACATTGTTACCGTGCTTTGTGGTTACTCCTGTGATTCCTGTTAATATTATAAATTTAAACCCAGTTTTAACTTCTGAATATCTTTTCAGCTTCTTGTCCATCTGAAAGGACTATATCTACTGCATATCCCTCTTTTAGGTGTGATGGTGTCATAGTTTTCGTGATACGGTCACTGGTTCCCTTCTTCTAAATTGTAGCTTTGATTGAGTTTTCTGACTTCTCTGAGTAGACTTCTGGATGTTGTGTCTTGCATTGAATCCTCAAATATGCACTTAATGATTTTTTTTTTTCCAAGCAAAGAGCTTCTTTCAGTATTTCTTGTAGCTTTGGTCTGATTTTTACAAAGTCCCTTAGCTTCTGTTTATCTGCAAACGTCTTAATTTTATCTTCATATTTGAGAGACAGTTTTGCAGTTTTGAATGTGTCATCCACTGCGTCCTTGCTGACATTGTTTCTGCCAAGAAGTCAGATGAAAGGCCACAGGATTTCCCTCTGAAAGTTAACTTTGCTTTGAGCCTCACTGCCTTTAAGAGAATCTGTCTATGTTTCATTTTATTAAGCTTGATTATAATATGTCTTGGTGTCTTTCTTTTGAGGTCCAGTTTTTTGGTGTTTGATACATGTCTTGTATATCTATGTTCTCTTCTTTCATAATTTCAGGGGAGTTTTCTGTAAGCAACTGAACAACAACATTCTCTATGTTTTCAGCTATCCCTCCCTGTTCAGGAACTCCATTAAATCAAAGATTATTCCTCTTAATAGAGTCCCATGTGTTTCTTAATGCTTCTTCATTTTCCTTGTTTCTTTTCTCTGACTTCTCATAAATGCTGGTGTCAGTTGCTCTGTCCTAAAGGTCACTAAGTCTGACTTCTGTCTCCTGAATTCTGCTCTTTTGGCTTTGGATTGACTTGTTTTATTCTGTAATATTTTTATTGATCTGTTGGATTTCAGATCATTGATGTTCTATCAGTTCTATCAGTTCAAATACCTTGCTTAATACCTTGCTCACTTTGCTGTGCTGCATTTTGTTTAATCTCTAGAATAGCTCTATATATAATGCTTTTGTACTCAACCTCCAATACTTTCAGAAAGCCTTCTTTATCTGGGAAGTTTTTCAATTTTTTATTTTGGAAGTTTTCTGGAGCCGTGGTGGGCTGTTTCTTTAAGCAGATAGTGATAGTGTGTTGCCTTCAGGCCATCTAGAGGCCAGTTAGTTTCTCTGGTGTTACCTTAACAGGAGCTCAACACCTCACCTCCTGAGGTGTAGTTCTGAAAAAGAGTTGGTCAGTAGCTGCCTGTGTACTCTAGCGACTGGCCTCAATGGACTCTGGTGACTGGCCTCAGTGGAGTCTCCTGCTGGCAAGGACATCCCCCTACTTAAGGAGTCACTGTGGGGCCCATCAAAAAATGTGGGTCAGTAAAGGCTGGAGGAAATGCTGCTTGGCTGTGCAGCATTTATTTCTCCAAGGTAGTCTTAGTTCAAAAAGCTAAGAGCTATTCGACAGCAGCCAATATCCGTCAGGCTGTCAGGCTTGTCAGGCCCTGCCTTTCAGCTGACAACAGAAGCATCTCTTTGGCCATCACCAGATTCTGTGATGTAGCGCAAAGTAGGGTGGGTTACAGCCTTGCTGCCATCTTCAGCCAGGCCCTACCCGTAAGGTAACACTGTGCTAAACACAGCCTTTCTGCTGGAGAAGTGCTTTCTGGGCTGGTGCATCTTCTTGGCTTGGTAATTAGCCCTGCTAAGGCCTCCAGTTGGGCAGCTCTGCCGCCCATCTGAACAAGGTGGCATCCCAGCCTAGCTGCCCTTTCTACTGCAAAACAGCAAAATCTGTGGCGGAGCTCAGAAAAGAGAGGGTAGAGGGGTAGTGGTGCCCTCTGTCAGCAGCTGGGCTCTCATAATGTGGCTACCCCATGCACTCTCTCTGCTGGCCTACATGCTGTTTACTTAGCACTGCAGTTCAGCGTATTTGTTGGCTTATACCCATCTCCCGCCTCCCGGATAACAACAATAACGAAAAAAGTATCAGTACCTGCAGTCCGTCCAAGCAGCGAGTCAGCAGGAGCAGGGCTCAGAATGTGCTGGTTTGTGCCAGAGAGAGGAAGTTTCCTGTCCAGTGACGCATAGTCCAATGTGACAACCATATGCCATTTCCTAGGCCTCCCCAGGTGTCCAGAGTGCTCCTTTCAATTATCAGTCCAGGCATTCATTTTCAGAGGGAATTAAGGAAACATCTGTCTAGACTGCCATCTTGGCTCCACCCCATCTCGTTTCTTATTCAAGTTATTTGCTTCCTCTCCTGTTTTTCTTTTGTCAGTCTGGACAATGATTTATCAGTTTTATTGATCTTTTCAAAAAATTAGCTTTTGATCTTTTCAACACTTTTAATCTCTTTTCTACTCTCTAATTCATTTAGTTTTGCTGCGACTTTTATTATTTGCTGTCTTCTGGTGCCCAAGGGGTTCTTTTGCTGCTCTCTCTCTACTTGCTCACATTGTAGAATTAATTATTTGATTTGGGCTGTTCTTTTTGGCTGGGTGCATTTATTGCAATAAGTGGACCTCTGAGCTTTTGGTAAGATGCATTTTTATTCTCATTAGATTTTGTGAGTTTCTTTATTCCACCCTTGATTTATCCTATAACCTTGTCATTTTTTACCAAGATGTTGTTCAGTTTCCGTATGTTTGATTTTTTTTTTTCCTTCTTTTTTTTCTGTTACTGATTTCTACTTTTATGGCTTTATGGTCTGAAAAGATGCTTTGTAATATTTCAAGACTTTGAATTTTGTTAAGGATTGCTTTGTGGCCTAATACATAGTCAATTCCAGAGAATGTTCCCTGTCCATGGAAAAAGAAAGTATACTTGGCTGCTGTTGTGTGGAGTGTTCTGGATATATCTGTGAGATCAAGTTGATTGACTGTGATGTCTTGGTCTTCCGTGTCCTTAGTGAACTTCCTTCTAGACATTCTGTGCTTTACTTAGAGTGGGGTGTTTAAGTCTCTTGCTATTATTGTGGAGCTGTCTATTTCTGTTTTCAATGCAGTGTTTTATGCATTTTGGAGTGCTGTTGTTTGGTGCATAGATATTTAATATGGTTATGTCCTCTGGCAGTATTGATCGTTTAATCATTATGTATTATCCTTTCTTATGCAATATATTGCCACTCCTGCTCATTTTTGATTGTTATTAGCTTGATATATTTCTTCCCCATCCTTTGAGTTTTAGTTTGTGTTTTTGAGTCTAAGTTGTGTCTCTTTTAGTCAACATATAGATTGGTTACGGGTTTTTTTAACCAATCTGCCACTTTCCATCTCTTTATTGGTATGTTTAGTCCATTTACATTCAGAATGATTATTGATAGGTACTACCTTAGTGCTATCATTTTCATGTCTTTTTGTGTGTGTTGTAGACAGTTTCTTTGTTCCATTTCATTTTCTAGGCTGTCTTTTTTCTTTGTGTGTTTTCATCTTTTTCAATGTCAGTGATTTCATATTTTCTGAGATGTCATGTTTTTCTTTTGATGTGCAGACTGATAGTTTCGTTTTTGGTTATGTTAATATTTATCTCTATTTTTTCCTAAGTTTAAAACAGTTTTAACTTCTCTATATCGCCTTCACTTCTTCCACATATGAAAGATCTATGACTACACTTTATTTGGGGTCTCTCTTCTTTGTTATAATGCTTACATAATGACATCTCTGTTTCCCTATTTTTAGTGCTTTGCCTGTGATTTTTTTTTTTTGTGAGTCCCTTATTTGGGTTGATGTCCAATTGCTCTGTTCTGTATTTTGGTCTTGGGTTGTTACATGATATTGTTGATTTTCTAAACAAAGAACACTCTCTAGTATTTCTCAAAACTTTGGTTTGGCTTTTGCAAACTCCCTAAATTTCTGTTTATCTGGAAATGTCCTGATTTTGCCATCATATTTAAGAGATGATTTTGCTGGGCATATAATTCTTGGCTGGCAGTTATTTTCCTTCAGGGCTTTGTGTGTGTCATTCTTTTGTCTTTTTACCTGTATGGTTTCTATTGAGTAGTCTGAATTCAGTCTTGTTGGTTCTTCTTTATAGATTATTTTTTGTTTATCCCTAGCCACTTTTAAAAGTATCTCCTTACCTTTACTTTTGACAAGTTTAATTATGATATGTCTTGCTGTCTTTCTTTTGGGTTCTACCTTGTGTGGTATTTGATGAGTGTCTTGGATAGGTATCTTCTCACCCTTCAGGATATCAGGGAAGTTGTCTGTTAGCAAATCTTCTGCATTCTCTCTGTATTCTCTACTATACCCCATTCTGATATTCCAGTCACTCACAGGTTATTCTTTTTCAGAGAGTCCCACATAATTCTTAGTGTTTCTTGATTTTTAAAAAAATTCTTTTATCTGATTTTTCCTCAGATACGTTGATGTCACATGCTTTATCTTCAGTCTTACTAATTTGGGTTTCCAGTATGCTGCTTTGACTTCCTCTGAGCTGTCCAATTCTGTAATTTTATTATTAATTTTCTACATTTCTACTTCTTGCTGCCCAGTGCTTTCTTGTAGGGTTTTCAATTTGTCATTATGTCCTGCTGCATTTTGCCTAATCTCTTTCCTCATCTTTTGAAGAGTTCTAGATATTAATCTTTTGTATTTTACCTCTGATAGTTCCAGAAAGCTCTCTTCCTCTGGAAAATTTGAGGTTTTTTTTTTTTTTGGAGCTCTCTGAAGAGATCATGGTCCACCTGTTAAGTGCCTTGATATGGTATGCTGTTTCTGAGTCATCAGTAAATTGTATTTATTTATTTCATGTGTGTCTTCTATATTCTAGCTTCTTGTACCATTTATTTTTCTCACATGGCTTCAGCTCAGGTGCCCAGGTAGTCAATCACCAAATGTGTTGTACAGGCTCTCACGTACTGCCCTAGAAGGGTAAGGATGTTTGGTATAAGCACAGATGTCTGGCTGCAGTTGCTGAGAAAGCTAGGGTGCTAAGAGCCATCCATAAGTGTCTGTGAGTATAGCATATCCCCTTACGTCTTAATCTAGGTGAAGGAATAAATTTTGCCGTTATTTTCCAGCTTAGGGGAGTCAGCCAAATTCCTCCTTCCCTGCCCCACACAAACACAAAATTCGTTAAACTGTTCCACATCTGAATACAGAGGATGGCTCAGTATAGGCTTGAGGAATTCTACTTCTGGTTCAGTTAATGGTGTCAGACGCTAGCACTAGGCACAGAGCAAGGAATGAAGGGGACCACAAGACCAATTTTCAAATGCTAGAGTTCAAATGTTCTCTGTTGTCTTAGTCATCCAGTGCTGCCATAACAGAAATTCCACAAGTGAATGCCTATAACAAGGGAAATTCATTTTCTCACAGTTTAGTAGGCTAGAAGTCCAAACCCAGTGTGTCAGCTCCAGGGAAAGGCTTTCTCTGTCAGCTCTGCAGCAAGGTCTCTGTAATAATCTTACCCTGAACTAGGACCTTCTCTGTGCAGAAATCTTGGGTCTAAAGTGTACACTCCACTCTTGACACTGTTTTCTTCTCTGTTTGCCTCCCTTTCCTTTTATTTCTTATAAGATAAAAGGTGGACCACGCCCTAGAGAAACTCCTTTACATTGGATCAGAGATGTGACCTTATCAGAGGGTGTTATAAGTCCACTGTAATCCTCTTTAACATAAAATTACCATCATAAAATGGAGGACAATACCACACACCACTAGGAATCAGGGCCTAAGCAAACTGACGCATATTTCAGGGGGACATAATTCAATCCATAACATCTGCCTTCAGATTACCTTTTCTTCTGATGTAGAGCTAAATTTGGGTAAAGCATCAATGCTTATGCATGTCTTAAGAAACTAATGGAAGTATGTCTGTAGACCATAAATCAGACCTGCTGGACACCAAATAATTTCTCCTTGTAATTTGTTCTGATCTGTTGACTCTAGCTACACTTGTACACTGCAAACAACAGTAGTAGCCTCTCCCACCGCTATCAAGTCAATTCCAACTCATAGTGATGCCATAGGCTTCTGAAGAATGTAGACCTTTACAGGAGCAAGTTGCCGTATCTTTCTTCTGTGAAGCTGATGGTGATTTCCAAGCATCGATCTTTCAGTTAGCAGTTGATAACTTTAGTTACTGCATCACCAGGACTTTTCATAGCAGTGGAAATAAATTTATATATGAATATTTTTCTACTGACTAACCTTTGGGACTACATAATTGCATCTTAATTTAACCAAGGGTATTCACAAGTGTGTATCTGCAGAGACTGTACTATGAAGTACAAGATGCACTATGGCCCTCAAGGAAGCTTGAAGATGTAATTAAGAACACAGTATATAATTAAATCACATATTTTTATTGCTAGAAGGGGTTTCAGTGATCATCTAATCACAGGATTGTAGAATTTCAGAGTTGGCACTAACCTTGAAGACTATCCAGACCAACTCATCATCTTAAACTTACACTTCTTCCAGGGATGGCAAACTCAAAGACCAAGCAGGTATATTTGTAAAAGTAGGCAGTAGAGAGTGGTAGAGCCTGAAGCAAACTGGAGTGAGCAGGACAGTGCCTGAGGTCATTTAAATTCATGTTAAAAGTGATTGTTGTGGAAAAATATATATGTGTATATCTATCTGTATCTATAGGCTTGATCAAGTCTTTGGTCCATTAGATTTCAATCTCTTTTTCATAAAACCCTTCTATTTAGCTGATATAACAGATGCTCTTGAGTTCCTAAACCATATTCTATCACTCTTACCACCGTATTTCTTTGTCTGCAGGCTTTCTTGAACTGATGTACATTTATGTACCAATATCTAAGTTCCCTCAGCTGTGGGGGATAACTGAGGTGCCTATCTTGTGCTCATCCCCAGAATTCCCCAACAGAATTAGAATTTCTGTTACCCACAGTGGACTCTTGAGTATATGCCTTTATTTCTTGCTTCTTTTCCTATTCTCAGTCCCCCATTTCCTGCCAGTATTTTCTGAGATCACCTGTCAAATAATCTACTTGTATGTGGATTCTCACTTCAAGGTTAGCTTCTGGTTGAAATCATCAACTAAGAGAGTCAGTGAATTCTTAAACACCTCCAGAAACCATGGGTTTACTGCTCCTTAAGAACCTTGGGACTGTCTTTGGATACCTGCATGTTGTAGAATTATCTTCCCTTTACTGAAATGAGAAACATCTTTCTGTGACTGTGCCCTTTGGTAGAAGTTTCACCCAAAAGGGCCATACAGTGCTGTGTGAACTTATCTAGAAATCTCCCTTTTTACAGAGAATTAACCTAATTCTTAATGAAAACAATTAAACCATTTAATGGCTCTTGAATATATCCTATATTTTAATAATTTTTCTATGAAAAAAGTTATTAATTGCTACATAAAGCCAGGAGTGAGAATCTGGATAAAGAGAAATGTGTACTAGGAGAAAAACCCCATGAAAATCTGGGGACTGGAGAAGGATAATGGATTTGCCTATTACATGAGATGAAAATTGGAATGATTTTCAGCAGAAATGTTAAATAAAGGGTCGATCCAGACATCTGTAGAACATATGGTTAT
The DNA here is from genome assembly GCA_028571685.1 of Heterohyrax brucei. Lineage (NCBI taxonomy): Eukaryota > Metazoa > Chordata > Mammalia > Hyracoidea > Procaviidae > Heterohyrax > Heterohyrax brucei. The sequence goes on from CM053146.1 coordinate 98,812,102, forward strand.
TTTATTTACACATATGTGTATTATATATACAACTTATGGCCTTAGTTTTTCACTTGTAAAAGGGCCTCAAAAATGTGTTACTTCTAGGCTTAGAACCATAGTCTTAGGGAACAACTTAGTCAATTATGTTTTACATCCTAGATTGCAGAGTAACATCTAGGGTCTTAAAAGCTTGGGAGTAACCATCTAAGATATAACCATTGGTTTCTTCCTGTCTGAAATAAAAGACAATGAAGGAAATCAAAGGCTCAAAGAAGGAACTAGCCCACCGGATTAATAGTCCATACAAATCACAGCCTTTTCTAAACTGAGACCAGAAGAACTAGATGGTGCCTGCCTACCACTAGGGATGTGATAACAAGTACCAGATAAAATGGGAGAAAGAAACTCAAATTCCTGAAAAAGGCCAGACTTTCTGGACTGATAGACACCAGAAGCCCTAAAATACTCTTTGAACTTGGAACTGAAGCTAATTTTGGAAGTGACTTTTCAGCCAAATAATAGATTGGCTTGTGAAATAAGCATCATCATCCATGAGTAAAATGCTTCTTTAAACAATCCACTACACAAGGCCTAACAGTCAATGTCTATGCAAAAGCAAAGACGAGAAAGCAAGGAGGAGAAAAGACAACCAAATCCAGTGCCGCAGAGTCAGTTCCAATACACAGTCAACCTATGGGACAGAGAAGAACTGCTCCATGGAGTTTCCAAGGAGTCCCTAGTGGATTTGAACTGCTGACCTTTTGGTTAGCAGAGGTAGTACTTAACCAGAACACCACCAGGGTTTCCCAAGAGGGAGGAGAAAGGACACTAAATCAACAGAAACAGAACAAGCAGAATGGAAATCATGAGAACACTGACACATTGTGAAACTTGTAACCAATAGCATGGAACAATTTGTATAAAAATTGTTATGTGGGAACCTCATTTGTTGTGTAAACTTTTACCTAAAACACAATAAAATAAAAATATTATTTGTTTTTAAAGTGTATCATTTCTTGATTTTCAGTTGATTCTTTTCCGGCTTGTCCACTTCTCAGTCAAGTATTTGTGTTCTCGTGTGTTCTTACCTCACAGAGCGCCAGACAGTTTGTAGCAGTGCCCGTATGGTATTAACTTCTCAGCTTATTTTCAAGAGACATGTTTGGGCTTTGTTAAGAGGCAAAAATACTTTGGAACTGTCTCAACAGTGTCCTGATAGATTCTCCTAGCTACTTCTTTGCATCCTAAGAAAGAAAGCAGAATGTCAGGAGAGCAGAGAGCTGGACAACATAGAGAACATAGCAGTGTGAAAATAAGATTTCAGAGCCCTTGTAAACATCACTTCTGACATTGATGGGTAATCAAATGGCACTAGCTTCTAAATTTTGAGAGTACATTTAGGACTCCCATGGCCATTTTTTACCACCTATTTCTGGGACACACTCTGAAAGAACAAATTACCAGCTAACATGTCTTTTCTCATACAAAATCTCACCGTGAACCTGTATTCTTGAAGCATTTATGAGGTAGTTTTTTCTTTTGGATTTTTTTCAAAGAGAGATAAACAAGTGATTATAGAACTCAAGGCTACACCTTTTCCTCCCACTTCTCCATCTGATATAATTACAATAAGTTTAGGTTGTGCGTATCTGAACATCTTCTGGTTTTGATTGTCAAGCAATCAAATAAGCATTTCTCGCCCGCACTCAGACCCATAATTTAGAAGCTTCTCTGCAGTGACACTTGGTGCAGTGTAATTATAATGCTCTTCAATCCAGAAAGCTATTTAAAGGATGGTGGAAGCTGTGCATTTTCAGTTCTTTCTCTTGCAAATGATTCAGAAAATTGTCTATGTAGCTGATCCCATACTGAAACTTGGTAAGTTCTGTTGTGCCTGACTTTTAACAGCAATGCTTTTTTTCCTTTATGGAACAACTGGTATTTTTAAACACAAGTTTCATTCCAAGAAAGAGTGTCCAGCACAGCTATACCATTTTGAAGCAGTTTTCCCCCCCAAAATTAGAAGAAAGCATACAAAATTTCACAAAAATCTGCCTTCTGTTTACAGCAAATATTTTTTTCCATTTGAAAATAAAATTCTCCAGCCCAAAATGGATGTGTGTTTTAATTCGGCACTGAAATAAAGAACTGCTTTTTCTGGACCTGCTCTCTTCCTCTCCCTGGCAGTGACTGGCACCAGCTTGCTGTTAATTATCTCCCATTCAATGCTAGTCCTAACTGCTCACCCACTTCACACTAAGACAGGCCTGCCCACCGTGCTCACCCCAGTCCCCTCGGGCTGAGTCATCTTCTCCCACCCCCGTCCCTTCCCATTGCCATTTCCTTTCTCACTTCAGTGCTCTTTTTAGAGGAACATTCTTGCTTTTCTAAGGCTTTTTTCCCTCTTCTTCTATATATGCCCCCCTGTACAGTCTGAAAAACCATGAAGCTTAAAGAGATTTCCTCCTGTGGCTGAAGACAACTTGTGTTTAATGCTTCCTAGAAGAGGGGTTCATCTACTGGCCACTAATTTTTTGTATGGAGATTCTACAGCTGCTAACCAAAAGGTCAGCAGTTCACATCCACCAGCCACTGCTTGGAAAGCGTACAGGGCAGTTCTACTCTGTCCTATAGGGTCACTGTGAGTCAGAATCAATTCAGTGGTAAAGGATTGGCTTTCTTTGTTTAAATTCTTGTGTAAGAGTTATGGTGGTGTAGTAGTTAAATACTTGGCTATTAACCAAAATGTTGGCAATTCAAACCCTCTCAGTAACCCCACAGGACACAAACCTAGCAGTCCATTTTTATCAAGATTATAGTCTAGAAAATCCTATAGGACAGTACTCTATCATATGGAGTCACTATAAGTCAATTGTAACTTGGCAGCACCTAACAATAGCAATTACTGTGTACTTCTGGAAAATGATGGTCCTTGGGTGACACAAACCATTTATGACAGGCTACTAAAGGCTGGCTGTTTGAACCAACCTAGGGACACTGCAGAAGAAAGGGTTGGCAATCCACTTCAGATAATCTTAGAGCCATGAAAACCCAATGGAGAATTTCTACTCTGATATACACGGGGTCACCATGAGTCAGAATTGACTTGAAGGCAACAGGTTTGGTTTAGGTTTAGGGAAAAGTAGGATTTGAGAAGCTGGAAATTCACCACACTCAATCTAACACACAGAAGATAAAACAGAGTCGCTTATGGAAGTCTCCATCCTGGCAAAGACAGAAGAAGTTCCAGGCCTGGACAATGCAGATAGCCAGTCTACAGTTGGTCACTTCTGTTTTCAACAGTCAATTCTCACTGTTTTTCTTTTTCTTTTTTTTAAGTTTCTTGTTCAAAAATGTACACACACATTTTTTGTGACATTAGTTGCAATCCTCACAATGTGTCAGTACCCTCTTCCTTCTTCTGTCACTTGGAGTCACTATGAGTCAATTCTGATGCAGCAGCAACTGACAATAACAACTATTGTATACTTATGGGAAATGTTGGTCCTCAGGTGGCACAAACCATTTATGATAGACTACTGAGGGTTGGCGGTTTGAACACTGCAGTTTCCCGGGTGCCCTGTGACAATTTGTCCAGTTTTCCTGTCCCTTCCTGCATTCTTGTCTTTGCTTTTCAGCAGGTGTTACCCATTCGGTCTTATGTTCATTTCACAGGACTGTCTAATTTGGGGCTGAAAGGTGGACCCAGGGGGTGGCTTCATCTCTGAGTTAGCAGGGTGTTTGCGTGTCCTGGTGTCGGTGGTTCCTCTGGTCTCTGGTAGGCCAGTAAGTCTAGTCTTTTGGGGGGAATTTAAATTTTGTTCTATTTTTCTTCCCTCCAGATTTATCCATGTTGTGAGATGTTTCACAGATTCGCCACTGTTCTTTATCTTTGGATAGTATTCCTTTTTTCCGTATACCATAACTTGTGTATCCGTTTGTCTCTAGGTGAACACTTAGGTTGTTTCCAATGTTTTACTATTGTGAATAATGCTGCAGTGAATGTGGATAGGCATATGCTCTTATATCTCTAGGATATATTCTTAGGTGTAGGATTGCTGGATTGTGTGGTATTTTTTTCTTTAATATTTCATTGTGCTTTAAGTGGAAGTTTACAATCCCAGTCAATTTGTCATACAAAAACTGACACACACATTGCTATGTAACTGTAGCTGCTCTCTCCACACTGTGACAGCACACTCCTTTTTCCACCCTGCATTTCCCGTGTCTGTTCAACCATCTCCTGCCCCCCTCTGCCCTCTCATCTTGCCTCTGGACATGAGCTGCCCAGTTAGTCTGACGTATCTACTTAAACCAAGAAGCACACCTTCACCAATACCATTTTATGTCTTACAGTCCAGTCCAATCTTCATCTGCAGAGTTGGTTGCAGGAACAGTTTCAGTTCTAAAATAACAGAGTCCAGGGGCCATGTCTTCTGGGGCTCTTCAGTCTGTCAGATCATCAAGTCTGGTCTTTTTAATAGAGTTCAAGTTCTGCACCCCATTTTTCTCCTACTACATCAGGTACTCTCTATTGTGCTTCTGTCAGGGCAGTCATTAGTGGCTGCCTGTATGGTATTTCTACTTCTAACTTTTAAAGGAGGCACCACATTGTGTTCTATAGTAGTACCATTTTACATCCCTACCAGCAGTGCATAAGAGTTCAATCTCCCTTCAACCTCTCAAAAATTTGTTATTTTCTGGTTTTTTGATTAGTGCCAGTAGTATCTGGGTGAGATGGTATCTCGTTTTAATTTTGATTTTCATTTCCCTAATGGCTAATGATCACGACCGCATTTCTTAGCTGCCTGAATGTCTTCTTTGGTTATATGTCTGTTCATAAGCTTTGCTCGTTTTTTTAATTGGATTATTTGTCTTTTTGTTGTTGAGGTATTGAAGTATTCTATAAATTTAGAGATTAGACCTTTGTCTAATTTGTCTGTAGGTTCTCTTTTCACTCTTTTGGTAAAGACTTTTGATGGCATATGTTTAGGTTCTCAGATCAGGTGGTATGAGGCCTCATATTTTGTGCTTTTTAATAATGTTTTGCTTATCCAATGTCTCTTCCCTTTCCAAATAAAGTTGATGATTAATTTTTCCATCTTGTTAAAGACTGCTAACAGTACTTGGATTGGAGTTGCATTGTATCTATAGATTGTTTTGGGTAAAAATGACATTTTCACAAGGTTTAGTCTACCCATTCATGAGCATGATGTGTTTTTCCACATACGTAGGTCTATTTCTTTTGGTTTCTTGCAACTGTGCTTTGTAATTTCCTTTGTATATGTCTTTTACATCCCTTGTTAAGGGTGTATTCCTAAGTATTTTCTTTTTTAAGGAGATATTACAAATGGTATTATATTATAAATGGTATTTCCTGAATTCCTTTTTGAAGTTCTCTTTGTTGATGTATACGAATCCAAGATTTTTGTGGCTGTACCATTTTGTGGTTGTACCACTTTATTGACCTTGTATCCTGCTACTCTGTTGAATTTATTAGTCACAATAGTTTTCTTGTAGTATCTTTGGAGTTCTCTATACTTAGAATCATATCATCTACAGATATGGATAGTTTTACTTCATCTTTTCCAATTTGGATACTCTTTATTTCTTTTTCTTGTCTTATTGCTCTAGCTAGGACTTCCAGCACAATTTAAATTAGGAGTGATGATAAAGTGTGTCCTTGTCTTGTTTCTGTTCCCACAGGAAATGCTTTCAGTCTCCCTCTGTTGAGAATGATGTTGACTGTTGAGTTTGTATAGATACCAAGGACTGGCTGGAAGGGAAGGGGCTGAGTGGAAGAGAGGGTAAATGATGTACAGGGCTCAGTAGGCAGGAAATGGATAACAAATAAGAGAGAAAAAAGCAAATGGTAATAATAATGGCAGTGCCCAGGAACTGCTGGGTGAGAGTGGGACCAATCCAGGGCCATAGCCGGCAATGGCTCTCTCTATGGTGGTGTGGTAGGGGACAGCCAGAAGAGGGGGTAGGTGGCCTATGGGCCTAGTTGGGAGGGAGAAATAAAAGGGAGGAAGGGGAAAAAAAGAGAAAAAAATGACACAGCAGGAGCCAGTGGGTCAGGGCAAGGCAGACCTAAAGTAGCAACAACCCAGTGGTTCTCAGTTCTCTTGCTACAGCAGCACAGTAAAAGACATCAAGAAGGAGGCCTAGGTGATGGGAAGGAGAAGGACGAGGAAGACAGGGGAAAAAAAGCCACATAGTGGGAGAGCGTGTGCCAGGTCGGGGACGGGGGCGGGGAAGGGTCTCATATTGTGTACCCCAGAGGTGGGAGGTGCCTGGATGAGATCATTCTCCCTTCTACTCACCAGCAGCTGAAGGACAGGTAAGTGTGCTTCTCTAGTTACTGGGTGCTCTGTCTCCTGTTGGTAGCTCCGTCCAGTTGTGGTCCTGCACTTTCTGTCTGGGGTTATCGGTGATTGTGCTTCAAGACGCCAGTACTGTTCTCTGCTAGCTGGCAGGGGACCTCTGCTCTGTAGCTCTCTTCTTTCTCTGTTTTTCATCAGTTTCTTCCTCCACTCAGTGTTTAATCTAGTTTTTTATGTCTTCATTTGATGCTTAGAGTTCCAAGATTGACATTCATATCTATTATACTTAGTTTTTCAGATCTTTGTTGCAGAAGTGTATCTGTCTAGTATACCACGTTGGTTCCACCTCTTTTCTTATTTTTTGTTTTTGCTGCAGTTAAGTCTTTTAAAATTGTAAAGCCTCGAGTGTTTGTATTTTCTTCAGCATAGATATTGACCAAATACTGACCAAAGTGTGGGAGGCTGGGAGCTCTGGAGGGATCCTAGCTCTCTAACCAACCAACAGGAATGTTGTGCTAATACCCTCCCAGGCCTTGAAGACTCCACTGAAAACATCATGTCTCTGTAATATTGACTAGAAGCAATCTCTGTAACATTTTCAGGAGCTATCCATGCATGAAGAGGAAATTCTTGACATGTACAGGACAAGCCATTTTTCATTATTTCACAATGACTGTGCACACAGGTCCCATAGCAACTTCAACAAGCAAAGGAAAGAAAGGAGCAGCCAAGTGAAATTATCACTGATGGCCCTCTGGAGGCTTCCTTGTGCTATGAATTTTACAGGTAAAAGAGAAACACTTGCTTGAGGGGCTCTGAACTTCTGCTAAGCATGATCAAAACATCTGGGATCAGAAAGTGGTGATGGTTGTACAACATGATGAAAGTAATGTCTTTGAATTGTATGTGTAAAAATGGCAATATTTGTCATCTATGTGTATGTGTGTACCTATGTGTGTGTGTGTAAACCAAAACCAAACCTGTTGCCATCAAGTCAATTCCAGCTCATATTGACCCTACTGGAAAAGTAGAACTGCCCTGTAGAGTTTCCAAGGAGTGCTCGGTGGATTCCAACTGCCAGGCTTTTAGTTAACAGCCACAGCTCTTAACCACCATGCCACCAGGGTTTCCACTTGTGACAATTAAAAAATCAATTAGCTTTAAAAAGCTATTTAAAAAAGTGATATACATAATAAAAATAACAAAATTTAATGTGTAAGTTACTTTGAAGATTTGTGTACAGATCTTCCAACACACAATAAAGCATATTTAATGTGCACAGCTCAGTACTCTCTTCACTCAGTCATCCACTCCTGTCTCCTAACCTGATTCCCAGTGTCTGGAACACATTACTCCTCTCAGCTCCATGAGCTCATGACTTTTCAACTGATCAATCATCTCCTCAAATTACTACCTTTCCGAATGCCTGTTTACACTAAGTAGAAGAGCGGTGGTGATTTCCTTTGGAAAAATCTGTCAGAAGCAACCTGCACTTTCTTCACTCATAAAACTAGGAGCAGGATTAGATCATCTTTAAGGTGATCTTTCCAGGTCTTAAACTCTGAGTTTCTAAGTACAATGTATTAAATCAAGCAACATGTACTGAACACCTACTAAGTGTTAGGCTCCATGCTAGAAGCTGAGAGGACAGGATGCAGTCCTTGCCTTCAAACCCTTCATTCTCTGGCAGGGAAGGGAGGATAGAAGATTACCACTTCTCATTCAAAAAAAAGATAAAATCACAAGGTGTCTGCACAGGGAGGAAGTAATTAATTCTGTCTGGGTGGTTGGTTAAGGAAATCATAGAGAGGACGGCATCCTACCTGAGTCTTGAGGGATGAGTTAATAGTCATAGACAAGGAGGAAAGAATTGTCTAGACAGAAGGAACAGCATAAGCGACGGCATAGTAACGCTCAAATACCCAGGCAGAACAATGAGGACACAGACAGGGGTAGGGTGCAGAGCAATAGGACTAAGGACATATCCTCTGCGCAGTCATCCACCCAGCCACCTGTACTATGTGGGAAAGAGGGAGAAAAAACCTGATGGTAGCCAGGTCACTTACCATAGGGTCAGCTGGTGAACTGAAACTCAATCACCTCATTTAAAACCAAGACTTTGGGCCTGGTCTAAGTGACTGCTTACCGTAATTTTACATTTGACTTTTGAAAGCAAGCTTGTTTTCTAATTTAACATGGAAACTGTAGCTTAAGTGTGTGGGAAGCCTTCAGGATGAAGACATGTTGACAGCAATCCACAATGTTGACAAGCAGTATTGTTCAAAGATGGTCACAACAGGATCTCATATCCCACAACAGTATCTCTTATCCCACTTGCTCTTCTCCAGTGTGACATTTTTGCTGTACCATCAAATGGCAGAATCTAAGTCTCCTCCCTTGAATCTAAGGCTGGACTTAGGACTCACTTATACCCAATAGAATGGTGCAGTGTGATTTCTGAAGCCACCTGAAAAAGCTGTGAAGCTTCCATTGATTTATCTTGGAACAGTCACTTTTGGAAGGCCCCCCTATGAGGAGGTCTCTCTAGAAACCCAGTAACCATGCTGTGAAAATCTGAAGCCAGGTGAAGAGGCCATGTGCACATGCTCTGGAAGACAGTCCCATATGAGTCTAGTTTTCAGTCATCCCAGCCCAGGTACCAGGCAAGTGAGTGAAAAGCCGTCTTAGACCTCTGTCCTCCAGTCCCAGCTGTTCCAGCAATCCCCAGCCATTCAACTCATTCCTAGCTGTTTGAGTCTTCAGCTGAGGCCCCAGATATTATGGAGCAGAGAAGAACTGTTTCCACTTTAATATACCTGGTCCACAGACTCTGACAGCATATTAAAATGATTTTTTTTGTGCCAGTAGGTTTGACATTGTTTGTTACACAGTAATGCTGAGTCAGAGAGTTAAACCACTCTGGAAACAATATTAAAAAAACTATAATAAATGAGCAGATAAAACAAAAAATTACATCTGGGTCCAATCAGTGTATGGAAAAATAGCCCTGCACACTGCAAAATTATTCTTAAGAAGTTCTTTATTTATAAAATAGCATATTTAATGCTCACAGTGTTGTGCTGATATCCATCAAGACAGTGCTAAATTCACTTCAGGATACATACTTTAAGAAGCCAGGGAGAGAAATATACAATTTAGAAGATGTACCTTAAACTGGTTAGTACTTAAAATATTTTGGTGCTTTAACAAGTATATAAAGTTCCATTGGAAATCCTGGTGGCATAGTGGTTAAATGGTATGTCTGCTAATGAAAGATTGGCAGTTCAAATCTGCCAGGTGCTCCTTGGAAATTCTACGGTGGCAGTTCTACTCTGACCTATAGGGTCACTGTGAAGTGGAATAGATAGCAGTGATTCCATTATCATGAAACTTTCAAAATGTGAACATTTTTAATCTTTGATAATACCAGATAAGTTTTTGTTGTGTTTTTTATTAGGTATGATCAAGTTCATTCCAACTCATAGCAACCCTATGTATAACAGAAGAAAACAGGGCCTAGGCTCATGCTGTCCTCATTGCCATGTTTGAGCCCATTGTTGGAACCACTGTTACCAGTCCAGCTGGTTGATGATCTTTCTGTTTTTCACTGACCTTCTACTTTAACAAGCATGACTGGTGCCTCCTGATGACACACACAAAGCAAGTGAGACAAAGCTTTGCCATCCTCACTTCTAGGAAACCTCCGGCTGTGCTTCTTCCAAGACAGACCTGTTCACTCTTCTGGCAATCCACGGTATACTTAGCATTCTTCACTAACAGCGTGATTCGAAAGCATCAGTTCTTTTTCAGTCTTCTTTGTTTATTAGTCTGGCTTTCATGTTCATATTAGGCAACTCAGAATACCACAGCTTGAGTCAAGTGTACCTTAGTACTCAAAGTGACATCTTTGCCTTTTAACACCTTAAAGAAGTATTTAACAGGTTTTCCCATAGCAATCTGTGATCTGATCTTAACTACTGCTGCCATGGGCATTGACTGTGGATCCATGTAAAAAGAAGTGTTTGATAGCTTCAGTATTTTCTCCATGTATCATGATGAGAATTTTTGTTTTCTTTATGTTGCGGTATAATCCATACTGTAAGTGCTTCAAGTTTTCTTCACTTTTAGCAAGCAAGGTTGTGTCATCTGCACAATGCAAGTTGTTAATGAGTTTTTCTCCAATTCTGATGCCATATTCTTCTTTGTCTTGTCCAGCTTCTCAGATTATTTGCTTGACATACATATCAAATAAGTATGGTGAAAGCATGCAACCCTGATACACACCTTGCCTGGTTTTAAACTATGCAGTATCCCCTTCTTCTGTTCAAATGACTGCCTCTTGTCCTATGTACAGGTTCTTGGCATACATAGAACATAAAACAATTGAGTATTCTAGAATTACCACTCTTCACAATGTTATCCCTGTCATTAGGCTTTACTATATTTTTTATTGATTGATATTTTTCTTGCTTGTCAAGAGTAATTATTTGGAACTAATGTCATTATTAATTGCCAGGAATTCAAGCCAGATCCAGAAGAGGACATGGAACCAGGGATACCATTGCTGATGTCAGATGGATCTTGGTTGAAAGCAGAGAATATCAGCAAGATGTTTACCTGTGTTTCATTGACTATGCAAAGGCATTTGACTGTAAGGATCATAATAAAATGGGAATTTCTGAACACTTAATTGTGTGCATGAGGAATCTGTACATGGATCAAGAGGAAGTCACACAAATAGAGCAAGGGGACACTTCATGGTACAAAGGCAGAATAGGTGTGCATCTGGGTTGTATCCTTTCACCATACCTTTTCAACCTATATGCCCAGCAAATAATCTGAGAGGCTGAACTATATAAAGAAGAATGAGGCATCAGGATTGGAGGAAGACTCATGAATGACCTGTGTTACACAGATGACACAAACTTGCTTGCTGGAAGTAAAGAGGATTTGAAACCCTTACTGATAAAGCTCAAAGACCACAGCCTTCAGCTGGATTTCACTTCAACATCAAGAAAACAAAAGTTCTCACTACTGGACCACTAAGCAACATCATCATAGTGGAGAAAGGATTGATGTTGTCAATGAATTCATTTTCCTTGAGTCCACAATCAACATCTATGGAAGCAGAAGTGAAGAAATCAGAAGATGCATTGTCTTGGGAAAATCTGCTGGAAAGGACCTCCTTAAAGTATTGAAAAGTAAGGATGTCACCTTGAAGACCGAAGTGCACCTGACCCGAGCCATGGTATTTTTTAGTTGCATCATATGCATGCAAAATCTGGACAATGAATAAGAAGACAAGAAGAACTGACACCTTTGAACTGTGGTATTGGAGAAGAATATTGAATGTGCCAGGAACTGCCAAAAAAACAAACAGATCCATTCCGGAAGAAGCGCAACCAGAATGCTCCTTGGAAGCAAAGATGACGACACTGCATCTTACAGACTTTGGTCATGCTATCAGGAGGGATCAATCCCTGGAGAAGGACATCTTGCTTGAGTGGTGGGTTAGCAAAAAAGAGAAAGCCCCTCAATGAGATGGATTGACACGGTGGCTGCAATGATAGGCGTAAACATAAAATGATTATGGAAGTGGTGCAACACTGGGCAGTGTTTTGTCCTGCTGTGCACAGCATTGTTATGAGTTGGAACTGACTCAACAGCAGCTAACAATAACAATACCATTTATTATTTATTTTTTCTCTTTTCAAAAAATTTGCAGAGGTTGGATGTTCACTTAACCAGCTTTATGTCCCACCCAGCATATTGACCACAATAGGCTTATTCTTAAGAATATACAATGGTAATGATGTTAAATTATGACCTCCCTGGATACCAAGGTCTAAGTCTTATTGCTCATTTGTGTACTCCTACTATTGCCTAGTTAGTGCTTTGTCTATAATAGAAGTTCAAAGGAGACTGAGTGAATTGAATTAACTTGACTGAATTATGATAAGCTCTATAAATAGCTAGCTTATTTTTATGTCTATAATTTCTCTCCAGAACACTAAAAAGATACCAGCAAAAAGATCTGAAGTAATTCCTATTCTCAAGCAATACAAAAAGCAGCATAAAGTACCACCCGCTTCTATAATGGATATACCTATAAATTGCAATATACACACCACATGGCACTTTCCTCATTTTATTTCCATGCAGTTTCATACCAATAAGTAGTATTAGAAAGTCCAATAGCAGCTTAGGTTGGGACTAGCACTGAATGAGGAGAATCGTGTGTGTGTGTGTGTGTGTGTGTGTGTGTGTGTGTGTGTGTGTGTGTGTGTGTGTATGTGTGTGTGTGTGTGTTTAGAAGATGTTATGGGTTGGAGTGTGTCCCTCAAAAATATGTGCATCAGTTTGACTAGGCCATGATTCCCCAAACTGTGTGACTGTCCACATTTTTTCACCTGATGTGATTTTTCCTAGATGTTATAAACCCTATCTCTATGAGACTGATCTGACTCGATGGCTCTTGGCTTGGCATAATGTTCATGAGATGAGACTAATGGCTGTCATGTTAATGAGACAGGACTCAATCTACAAGATTTGATTGTGTCTTAAGCCAAACTTTTTTGAGATATAAAAGAGAGAAGTAAAGCAGACGGAAACAAGGTGACTTCAGACCACCAAGAAAAAAGAGTCAGGAGGATAGTGCAACCTTTGAACCTAGCGTCTGTCTGCTGAGAAGCTCCTTGACCAGAGAAAGCCTGACGACAAGGACTTCCTCCTGAGCTGACAGAGAGAGAAAGCCTTTCCCTGGAGCTGATGCCCTGAATTAGGACCTCTGGCCTACCAGACTGTAAGAGAGGGGGCTCCCGTTTGTTAAAGCCATCCACTTGTGGTATTTCTGTTACGGCAGCAGTAGAAGACTTAGAGAGCAGATTCACTAGCAGAAACAGGACTCAATCAAAACTTCAGGTCTCATAACACGTATAACATTCTTCAGAAAGCGGAAACAGTGAAGGAGGAAAGCAGGTCATAATGGTTGGCTTTAAAGGAGATACAGGGCTTTAGCAACCACTTTAACATCAAGAGCTCCCACTTCCTCTTTCTGTCTAGGGACCAGCAAAGCCAAAATTCTCTTTTCACCCCGTGACGACTCTCATCATGAGAAAACCCTGCAGCTGCGTGTAGCACCCCTGCAAGCAGTCATCCTAGGATGACTATGCTCCCAACTCGGGAGAGGTCTGGATTTCTGAATAAGAAGTCAAACTCCATAAGTGTGAATAAAGTACAAAATCTGAAGAGGAATAAATGACTTCTGATACTGTGGAGGGAGACACAGAACTTAAATCCCCCTTGTGATTAGTAGTTCTGATGAAAACAACTAGCACTTTGAATTTGTAAATTGCCTTAAATAAATTAATTTTAAAATTTCGTTTATTGAATATATACAATGTCCAAGGCGCTAGCACTATGTTAAATAGTTAACTGCATTATCTCATTTTATCCTTAAAGGAATTCTAAAAGTGGTACTGTTAAATAAGGAAACTGAAGTTTAAAGAAGTGATTTACCCAGGGTCCCACAAGCCCAAATCTGTCTGATTCCATGGCTCAAGTTTTAATTGCTCTGAAATATCTGTGTATCAGTGTCTCTCTCTCTCAAAAGTCAAATGGCTTTCCTACTTTCTTACTGATGGGAATTTTTGACAAATAAGGACAACAATTTTTTGTTTGTTTGTTTTAAGTGGAATGGTATCTTCAAAGGTTCAAAGTACTTCAAAGCAAATTTTATGCTGTCCAACATCAGAAAATATCAGTTTTTCTTAACCTCTATCATACAAGATTCTGGTATTTAAAAGTACTTTGAGTTCTGATGTCCCAGCGTCCTCAAGAAAAGAAACAAAGAAATCTAATACAAGATTTAATTTGTAATTCAAGCTTTATCTGCCTTTATCTGTACAACAGAGTATTAGTTGTCTGGCAGCCTTTCTAGGTAATTGCTAATTAATTATATATTTCAAATTGCTTGCAATATGTTTCTTTAAAAAGATTAAAGAGATTTATTGGTAGGTTACAATTACAAGATTATACTGTTCTCACTACTGACTTAAAAATAATTAATGAAGACTCAAGTTTCAAACTTGCAAGAACATTATTTCAAAAATGTTAATCTCTATCTCATTGGTGGTAGCAAGAGCCCCTTCAAATATTTTATTTTAAAAGCATCAAAATTCTCTTAGATGATATACACTGACCACAATTTTTGAACATATTTCTATGCCACACTTGTGGCACAATGAGTTCCACACCATACTATAACAATAGTTCAATCACTTATCTCAGGAGCAAGGAAATGTCTGTAGCTTGTATTACTTCCTATGAAGCCTGCAAATACTGAATCCTTCCCCATGAGAACAGAACAGTAGCTTCACCAAGCAAGTTAAATGATCAACTGATTCCTAGTTTCCAAACTGATCACAAGTATATGAGTAGGCCACAGATGCCAATGAAAATGTGTAGGATCTCTGGTATGACCGGTCGGATTGCCCAAAGAGCAAACTAAGTTATGTGCTGGCTGTGTTGTTACTGCCGTCAAGTTGGCCACTGAACCCTTCTACAATGGAATGTGTATGCTTAACTGTTCTCGTAAAGCATCTGCCTGGGTCATTGCCTGGAGCAGGACCTAAGACAGATACTTTAAGAAGATGACACCAATTTCACCACAGCTGGGGTGGTCAGAATTGTGCCAACTTGGCCACTGCATGTTTGGTTGCTGTATTAAGTGGCAGGGCGGGGCCTATGGTGGCTTCTCTCCCCTCTGCTCTCTTCTTGTCATCTTCTACAACCTACTGTGGTCTGCTCACATAGCCAGCAGCTCCTGCTCTCTTCTGGCATCTGGTTCCTGGACTTGAACTAGCAGCTGTTGGTCATCAACCCTTACAGCCGACACTTGAGAGTCCTGTTCCCTGACCTGCCGATCCTGGGTTCACCAGCCTCTGCAGCTCTGTCTCACTGCAGGCTTGGGATCCGCTGACCTACACAACAGGTGATCTAGAACTCTGCTCTCTGATCTGCTGACCTTGGGTTCACCAGCTCCCGTGGCCACATGAGGCTTGTGCCAGGACTTGGGACGTCCAGCTTCCGCAATCACGTGAGCAGTTTCATATATATATATATATATATATATATATATATATATACATACATATATACATATATATATCTTTCCTCGCACTTTGTATATATAAATCTTTCCTTGTACATACACGTGTTACTGGTTTTACTTCCCTAGAAAACCCAGCCTAAGACGTTAACCAAACTCAAACCCACTGCTGTTGAGTCAATTCTGACTCACAGCAACCCCACAGGACAGAAAAAACTGCTACATAGAGTTTTCAAGGAGCAGCTGGTAGATTTGAACTGCCAGCTTTTTTAGTTAGCATCTTGAACTAACCACCTCTTAACTACCTCATCACATACCACAAAAAGCCAGAAACAGCATGCAAGAAGTCATTGCAGGGATAAGCAAATTTTAATGGGCTACATTATACTTGTAATATGCCAGCCAACCAAGTGCCTTCAAGTTAGATCATAGTAAACATATTAAATAAATACACTTTAAAATACATATTTTTAAAATTTTGAAATGCATGTGTGGGACTGAAGGGAAGCATTCTAACCTTTTCAGTGGCTGAAGTCTCTAACAGCAGAGATCCCTTCTCTCTGTCTCATAATAGTACAGGCTGACACAGTATTCAATCGTTCACTCTAAGCAATTCTTTATTTGTGGTAAACATTAGAAAACTTTCACTCAGTTAGCGCAATGATTCTAGTTGAAAATAGGGCCTGATTCTAAGTAATTGTCCACATATTACTCAATGAGTTGTATACAATGATGGTTTCAAAAGAAGAAAATGTTAACCAGTATTAACCAACTAGTTCAGTGGATGTGTATCCATTGAAAGAATGAATGAATGAACTGAAGAGACCTGAATCCAAAACTCAAGTCTTTTTTGTTTATAATCTGTGACATTAAATCATTTACCTTGATAATGTTGTTGCTATTGTTGTAAGTGCTGTCAAGTCAGTTCCAATTCACAGTGACCCTGTGCACAACAGATTGAAACACTGTCCAGTCTTGCATCGTGTCCACAGTCGTTTTTGTGCTTAAGCCCATTGTTGTGGCCACTGTGACAGTTCATCTTATTGAATTACTCTACCAAGCGTGATGTTCTTCTCCAGGGACTGATTCTTCCTGACAACATGTCCAAAGTATATAAGACACAGTCTTGCGATCCAAAGAGCACTCTGGTCCTACTTCTTCCAGAACAGACCTGTTTGTTCTTTTGATGGTCCCCAGTACATTCAACATTCTTCTTCAACACCACAATTCAAAGGCATCAATTCTTCTTCTGTCTTCTTTGTTCATAGTCTAGCTTTCACATGCATATGATGCGATTGAAAATACCATGGCTTGGGTCAGGTGTGCTTTAGTCTTCAAGATGACATCTTTACTTTCCAACCTTGATAATAGACCCTGTTAAGTCTCTACACATATTAAGTGAAAATATATGACAAATGTCATAGGCTTGTTGTGATGACAAATGAAATAATGTAAGTGAAGTAAGGTAGTTGAGTCTCTTATTTGTTAGGAAGATTAGAAATGAGACACTTACATGAAGAAGTTTATTAAAAGTCATCAAAACCTTGCCAAAGGCATTCATTTATTCATTATTTAACAAATGTTTATTGAATATCTACTGTATAACAGGCACAGAATTAGATAAAGAGAAGCTTTCATGATAAAGCCTTAAGGGAAATTTCTATGGATGTTTTATGTCCATTTTGACACAGTCTGTAAGCTATATAGTCTTCCATGTAGTCTATAAATAATTCGTTAAAATGTCAACTTAATCATTGCTCCTGGATACCACCTCAGTCTTTGATTCAGAATAGGACAGAGGATAAGAATTTTGTTATTTCCAACTACCTAGTAATTTCTAACAGTGAAAGTTTAATTGTTTGGTTTTCTACAGGCCATAAAGTAAGTGCAAATGTCAAAACTGACCAACTAAATTGTCACCCTTCCATGACCTCTGTCTTAGTTATGTAGTGTTGCTATAAACCAAATTCTGTATGTGGGTGGCTTTAAGAAACAAAAATTATTTTCTCACGGTTCAGGAGCTTTAGGGATGTCTCCCTCTGTTGGCTCTGGAGGAAGGCCCCTGTTTCTTCAGAGCTTTGGCTTCTGATTGGTCTTCATGTGGCTTGCCATCACTCTTCCCCCATCTCTGCTTACCTTGCTTGCTTATTCCATCTCTTTCGTATTTCAAAAGAGATTGAGTCAAAACACTGTATACTAGTACTGTCTCATTCACACAACCAAGAAAACTCATCCTCAAATGGAGTTATGGCCACTACAGGGGTTAAGATTTACAACACATATGGGGGGGTACAATTTATTCCACAGCAACCTCCCATCACAATGTTGCTTCCTCTTAAAGTCACTGTCCTTCTCTGTGATCACAAATCCTGCTCCTTCTGTCTGGATTGCTGTCTCCTGGACCTCTGCCCGCCGCACCGGGCTCCCACTCAGCCCTCAGCAGTCTCGTCAGTCATTCCTCAGCCTGGACCCACCTGTTCCCAGTCTGGCAGGACATTTCTATTTAATTTTATGCTCTTCACTAGAAAGACATCACTTAAAATGTGCTAGTAGTAGAACCATTAATTCACCTTTAAAGCAGATTCTTTTGTCTTAGGAAAATCACTAGAATACTTTCATAACTATAATAACCACCAATTTCTTTTTGAGGAAAAATATCACTGTTACCTGAAAGCTGGTGCTTCAGGCGAGACATCAAGTGGGCCACTGACCAATGTAGAGTCTGCTATATTTAGCAGAAATATGTCCTTTCACATAGCAGGTTAAATGCTATGGCTGCTAACCAAAAGGGTGGCAGTTCAAATCTGCCAAGTGCTCCTTGGAAACTCTATGTGACAGTCTGCTCTGTCCTATAAGGTCGCTATGTCAGAATTGGCTCAATGGCTATTGGTGTATGTCCTTTCAGAAATAGACACCTTTTTTTCAGAGATACCTTTTTTTAACAGCTCTTGGCTGTTAACCAAAAAGTCAGGAGTGGTTCCAACCTACCACCTGCTCCAGGTGAGAAAGATGGAGCAGCCTGCTTCTCTACAGACTTACAGCCTAGGAAGCCCAATGAGGAGGTGCTACTGGGTTCCATTGGGTTGTATGAGACAAAACCTATTCCACAGTAGAGGATTTAACCTTTGGAGCCCAGGTGGTGTGGTGGCTAAGAGCTCAGCTGCTAACCAAAAAGCCAGCAGTTCAAGCCTACCAGCTACTCCTTAGGAGCCTCATCAGGCAGTTCTGCCCTATACAATCACTAGGACAAAGAATTGACATGACAACAAAAATTTGTGTTTGGTTTTTGGTGTATGGATTTAATTTCACCTCTGGAAATTGTTTTGACCCTTCTAGGAGATGTGTATGCCTTTTGTACAAGAAGTTTCTTACAAGTAAGTTTATAATAGTCTGTATCAACAGCCAGAGCTGGGTCTGGCCTTTCCTTCACATCATAGCAAAGATCTTGGAGAAGCTTTAACCTGGCTTGATGGTGGAAGCTCACTCACGTTTTTTTTTTGTTGGTTTGTTTCATTTGCTTCTTTTAAACTGTTACCACTGCTTTATCTCTGTTCCCAGAAGTTCAATGATACCTGGTAGGTGAGGGTGAAGTAACTGATTGTTTCCACTGCCAATCCTTCTGGAGTGGGCAATGGGCCTGGGAATGGACAGGGAGAAGGAAGACTTCCCTATTCCTAGCTGTAGCCAAAGGACAGTTACCAGTAAAAACTCCAAAATGCCAAGATGCCTGGGGAGGTCTACTAAATGAAAAAGTCTCTGACACACAGTGGATGCTCAGTTAATAATTACTGAATAAATAAATATTGGTTTATTTATATTTAACATTTATGGAAGATTCTAAAAGTAGCTAGCCACTTTCAGCAGCAGTCACATTACAGTTTCTAAACTGTGCTTCAGTCATCCTAAAACCTTCAGTTAAGCATTGAGTGTTATAGGTTTGTCTTGGTCATATAGTAGGGAATTAAGAGAATGCTGGCACACAGCTAGTGCGAACACATCTAATATGAAGCAGAATAGGCCAGCAGCAGCTTGGAAATGGCATTTATAGAATATCAAGTGATATATTGTGAGATCTGGACTACAATGACCCTCTAGATTAGCAGGACCAATTACTAGATCTGTGATCATCTGGACAAACTGAGGACCATGAAAGTGTTCCTTAGAGATTTCCAGAAATTACTTCAAAAGTAAATCCAATAAAAGAACAGACTTCTCACAATTCTTGGAAGAGGTCTCATGCTATTGCTTGGGTGAATATTGAGGAAAAGGCTAAAAGAAGTTGGATTCCATATCTCAGATTCACTATATCTTTTCCACAAAACCATGAAATTCTTGATCACAAGGACTATCTTCTATGTCTTTCCTTCATCAGTGTTTGTAGCACAGCAACTGGAACACAGTAGGTGCTCAGATAAATGTTTGTTGATGTGAAACCACTATTACAACAATTCATGAAAAAGTATACAAGCAGAAAGAAATGACTTTTCATAGTTACTAGGAAGAGGCAGGGGGAAGGGGAAACACTAAATAGACAACAAATAATTGGTAACTTTGGTGAAGGGTAAGACAGCAAGCAATACTAAGGAAATCAGCACAACTAGACCAAGGCAAGTTCATGGAAGCTGAATAGACAGATTCAGACTCCCAAAGGCACCAAATTACTGGGCTGAGGACTGTAACAACCGTGGTTTCAAAGGCCATCTAGCTCAGCTGACTTACCATAGTTTATAAAGAAAATGTTCCACAATCAACAGAAGAGAAAAATAGATAAATGGGAACTACTGAGAACCAAAAACTTTTGCTCATCCAAAGACTTTATCAAAAGAATTAAAAGACCACCTACAGAATGGGAAAATATATTTGGCAATTGCATGTTAGACTGACATCTGATTTCCGTAACCTATAAGGTACTGCTAAATATCAGTAAGAAAAAGATCATCCAATGAAGCAATGGGCAAAGGAGATGGACAGACACTTCTGTGAAGAAGAGATCCAGGCAGCCAAAAAATACATGTGGACATGCTCACTATCATTAACTATTAAAGAAACTCAAATCAAAACTACAACGAGATACCATCTCACCTGAACAAGGTTGGCCACGATCCAAAAAACACAAAACAACAAGTGCTGTAAAGACTGTGTAGAAATTGGAACTCTTCTGCACTGTTGGTGGGATTGCAAAATGGTGCAACCTCTTTGGAAAGCAATCTGGTGCTTCCTTAAAAAGCTAGCAATGGATATACTATTTGAGCCCACAATTCCACTGCTTGGAATATATCCTACAGAAGGAAGGCCATTCACACCAACTGATACATGCACACAAATGTTCATCACAGCACAGTCCACAGCAGCAAAAAGATGGAATCAACCCAGATGCCCAACAATAGAGAAATGGATAGGTAAACTATGGTATAGATACTCAGTGGAACATTACGCAATGATAAAGAACAATGACAATTTTAGGAAACATCTCATTACCTGGTTTCAATTGGAGGACATTACACTGAGTAGTCAGTGACAAAAGAACAAATACTGTATAAGACCCCTACAATAAGAACTTAAAAACAAACTCATGCATAGAAGACTTTTTGATGGCTGTAAGGGTAGGGATGGAGGGAGGGAAAGGGTGGGGTATAAATTAGATAGTTCTTAGAAATTTGGTTGGTGAAATCTGTGACAGTACACAGTACTATAGTGCATCTGTAGGATGTCATCCTGTTGATCTCTTACTGGAGGTGGGGGGAGGGTGGAGAGGAGGGGATAGACAATCGTTAGGAGGATATGACATGTACAGAATGGAGAGGAAGAGTGAGCTGTCACCAGGCAGGGAGAGCAGTGGGAGCTGCACATAGGTGGGCATGCAAATTTATATGGGAATGTACATTTTCACTCAGTGTTAACCAAAAAAAAAAGAGAAAAAAAAAGTTCTACATCCTACTTTGGTGCATAGCATCTGGGATCTTAAAAACTTATGAGCAGCCATCTAGGATACTCTTCTGGTCTCACCCTGTTTGGAGCAGGGGAGAACAAAGAAAACCAAAGACACTAGAGAAGACTAGTCCAATGGACTAATGAATCACAACTACCACAGCCTCCATTAGGCTGAGGCCAGCCCAACGAAATGATGCCTGTCTACCACCTCCAGCTGCCGTGACAAACATCAGCGTAGAGGGTCCTTGACAGAGTGGGAGATAAATGTAGAGCAAAATTCTAACTCACCCGAAAAGATCAGATTTAATGGTCTGACAGACACTGAAGAAAACCTGAGAATATGGCCTGCAGACACCCTTACTGCCTACTGATGAAGTCACTCTCAAGGTTCACTCCTCAGGAATATAGGCAGGAATATAAAACAGGAGCAAGGAGGAGAGGACAGAAAGAGGGACACACGAGAGCCGGCCATGGGGAACCCAAGGTCAAGAAGGTCAAAATGTTGATATGCTGTGGGGTTGGCAAACAAGGTCACAAAACAATATATGTATTAGTTATTTAATAAAAAACTAACTTGCTTTCTAAATCTTCATCTAAAGTACAATAAAATAAATAAATTCCTCTTGTGCTTAAAAAATGTTCGCTGAGTTATACATGCATGAAGTCTTTCAAAAAATTGTCTTCAACTTGATAATATTAAGTAAATAACATTTTTTAAAACTGTTTATCAAAGAAACAATGAAATATGATTAATAAGATACTTTATTGCAAGGCCATTGTTGTATCTTTGGGATCCCCTAGGTGGCACAGATATATTAAGTGCTTGGCTACTAACCAAAAAATTGGGGGTTCCAATCTATCTGGAGGTCCCTCAGAAGAAAGCTCTATCTGCTGCCAAAAGATCACAGCCATTGAAGACCCTATTGAGCATAGTTTGACTTGCCATTCGTCTGAATCAACTCAGTGGCAACTGGGCTGGGCTAGGCTGATGATGGTACTTCAAAGTGACAGAGACATGTTAAGCAGCGATTCCTACAAAACGCTGCACACTCATCACGTATTGCCACAGAAACAGGAAACTGTAAAGGTCCTTGAAGGCTCTGCATCTTCCTGGCTTTACCTAGAGGAAAGTGAAGTCCAAACCCACTTAGAGTTGACTCTGGTTCTTAGGGACCCTATAGGACAGAGAGGAACTAGCCCACAGGGTTTCCAGAGCTCTAAGTCGCAATGGGAGCAGACTGCCATACCCTTCTCCAGTAAAGCAGCCCCTTGGTTCAAACCACTGCCCTCTTAGTTAGTGGCCAAGTGCTTGACCACTGCCCCACCCGTGCTCCCCAGCTAAAGCCTGGGGTGGTAAAAATAACTTGTCCAGGGTCATGCATCTCACCGATAGCAGAGCCAGAGCTAGAACACACCCGTTCTCATTCATTGCTCTTCTTAGTACTGCCTCCTCGGCTTCTTTTAAGTCACATCAGTCGCTGGTCCATGAGTAGGTGGGCAGTTGATTACATTTATTTGTATATAAGGTTGTAAAACTACTTTGAAGCAGTATTTTGTACAGAGTTTTTATCCATCTTAACATTTTATGTAACAGCCTAACTTGATAAGCACTGAATACTTGAAACTCTGCTGGCACAACAGTTAAGCGCTGTATCTGCTAACTCAAAGGCCAGCAGTTCAAAGTTACTGGGCATTCCTTGGGAACTCTCTGGGGCAGTTCTGCACAGTCCTATAGGGTCCTCATGAGTCAGAATCGACTGGACAATAGCAATGGGTTTAATTTAATGACTGGTGGAAGCTTCCCAAATTAGTTAAGCTGAATGTTAAAAATATTTCGTTGGCGTTAAACACAAAAGACATCACCACCTTCTAGGGACAAAACAACATTGCATTTTTTAGAGAATGAGTTCCCACGGAATCACGTGAACTGCAGGAAGCAGGTAATTCACACCTCAGCCAGCAAGGAAATCTGTACCTCTAGATGCAGTTCCGCATGGTTTAAAACTCCCACAAAAGAGTATATCATACTTTCTTTCATTATTCTTAGACATCTTTCTAAGATTGTTCTTTTCTTTAACCAATTTAATTTAAGCTGCTGTCTTCAGTGGAGATGGAGAACAATGAACAGATTGCCTATTTCTTTATCCTTTGTTTTGTTTCAAAAATTCATAAATTCACAATTTAGCCTTCTTCAGGCTAGTAATAAATAATTTAATGTATCATTATGTCCTATATTTTACAACCACTCACATCTTTCTCTGAACACAGTAAGACCACTGAATAATCAAGAAGTGTTTGCCTTTGCTTTAACCTGTCATTTAAAGATGAAGAATACAATACTCGTGATTGAGATCATCCTTTCTAAGTATCATTATATTCATACTCAAGCACTTTCCATTTTTCCCCTTATTATTCAATTTTAAAGATTCAAAATACGGTCATCGAGTCATAAACTATTATTTCTTCACCTGGTATCTGACAGCAAACACAGATATAGAGCTTTCTTGCTTTGGTACTTTCTATAATTTTTGCATATAGCATTAATAAATCAGTGGCTATAATTCAGGCATAAGATTGCACCCACAGTGCCCTAAACACAAACTTTTCTCAGAGAAAATTGTCACTGAAGCACCAGCGAAGATAACAGAATTAGCCATGAACTCTTCAGAGACGCTTTACGTTTTCTTTAGGTAGTGTTTTCTATACTCATCGTAATATTGTGCCATTTTTGCCAACTAGTTAAGATTTTATTGGATAAACAGTAGCTGAACATATTCATGTCAAAGATAATCATTCCTTTAAAAGGTTTCTTTGTCAGGTATTCATTAAAGTAGGTTTCACATCAAAATGATCGTCACTAATATAGGGCAAACATCTTACCTACTTGGCAGGTTTTAAATTAAAAAAAAAAATTATTAGCACTATATCAGATCCTTAGCCAGTATTATACTTCCTTAAAGCACAAACATCCGATTTATGAATACGCGTAATTGGTATGCATACAAAATGAAATAACCTGTGTGTCATATACAACAAAAAGTGGGTGGCAGACAGCAGGATCTCTGTGAGTTGGAATCTATTCGGTAGCAGTGGGGTTTTTTTTTGTCCCCCAGAGAGTTGATGTTCAAGGATGCCTCTGAAATGAATGATTAGAAATATCTACTTGCATCGGTGTTGTGCTTTGTAAACAGTGCTTCCACTTTCTTGCCATCTTTCTTCTCCTGACATTCATTTTGCCATCAATCCTTAAATAAAAGCTGTGCCTCAGCGGCTGCTTACCGCCCCAGGCTGCTCTGAGACAGGAGGTGACAGGAATAAACAGCGCCAGCCGCATTTCCTCTGGATCGGATAGGTGAATGTTGGGAGCATTGTGACGGGCGGCGCGGGTGACACGGTATTTCACAAAAGCGCCTGCACAAAGAGCAGCCCTCCGGGAGGCAGAACAGACACCCTTTTGTTTCTTTCCAAAGGAGTTCCCAACCTTGTTCCCCAGTTTTTCAGGTGACACTTTCAGACCCCCAAGTGTTTTCTGTAAACCTGATGGAACAGGATGCATTTTCAAAAGGAGAGTGACTTGGTACCCGAGGAGTGGAAGGAGAACGAGAAAAGGGTAGGAATTGAGGTCACAGCTGTAAACACCTCTGAGAATGCTTAAGGAGTAAACTAGAATGAGCTAATAAACAGTTTTTATTTCCATAGTCACACAGATACTGGTAGTCATTAAATTAGTGCAATATAAAGATAAATTTCCACGTCCTCTTCGGGCTTTGGGATCTTTAGATGACCTGGTAGAAGATACCCACATTTGCCCTGGAGGCTTGGTGGGCTAAGTAATAAACTCCATTTCATGCCTTTCTCTGGAGATTTGTGAGAAATCAGTAATGGACTGCTGCCCTGGGGAGCCTCACCCACCGAGGTGACCTCTTTGGGCGCTGGTCTGTGAATGTGTCTCAGTCACATTGGCAGCACTAGAGCTGTTTGCCTGATGATATTCACAATTTTAACAGGGTAGTATTTTAATCCGAAAGATTCAGGTAAGGACCTAAAATCAGTGTCTGAAAAGCAACATTTTCTTTCAGCTTCCAGGTGTACAAACCAAAGTTTATATATTATTGTTGTAAATTTAATTTAAAATAATATATCAAGAAACCAGCTGAAGCACGGAAAACCGTTGTTTAATGGCTTGGGGTTTCAGTCCGAAAACTGATTCAGGAGTACAGCCTGCTGGATGCTTCTGATATTGCAAAGGAAAAATTGTCATGAAGGTTTTAGCTCTCTGGCTTTTTTTCCTGTAATATTTTCCTTTCATGTTTACTTATAAACATGGTATAACAGAAACACCACAAACTCTGGATGGCTCAGGTTCTTCCTTTGCTTTGTTACTTTTCTTGCTATGTGACCGCGGGCAAACGACTTAAGCTTTAGCTTCCTACCCTGCAAAATGACAACGCGGCAATTACCATCACGGGGACCTGCTGTCAGAATTAAGGAATAAAACATTAAGACTTTCCACCACTATACTGGGCTCATGTTAGAACCTGTGTCCTGTGAGTATGTGCGTGTAAACACTCCTGTACATGTGAATATACGTGTATATTCACGTGGATATGTATGTTTGGAAAGGCTGGTGGCACAGTGGTTAAGTTCTACAGCTGCTAATTCAAAGGCTGGCAGTTCAAATCCACCAGGTACTCCTGGGAACCTCTATGCGGAAGTTCTACCCTGTCCTATGGAGCTGCTATGAGTTAGAATCAACCCAATACATATGTGTATTGTTGCTGTTGTTTGCCATCAAGTTTGTCCCGGTTCCAAGTGATCCTACAGAGTAGAACCACCCCAGAAGGTTTCAAAAGCTGTAATCGTTATAGAAGCAGACCACCACGTCTTTTTCCCACGGAGGTTCAAACCACTGAACTTTCTGTTTGTAGCCTGGTGTTTAATGATTGCACCACATGTATATGTATGTGTGTGTCTGAGTATGTGTATGTGTATATGTACATAATGTAAATGTATATGTTACGTATATGAACCAGTACACAGAAAGGAAAACATTCACTTTCTAGCTTTTTTTCTTCATTGGCTGCAGTCAATTCCTTGCTGTTCCTGCAGGGGGAGGACATCTGTAAAGTGGTTTTTACCTAAGACTAGCAGTGGGGAATGAGATCCTATTAATGCTAAGCCCCAGACTGTGTTGCCTTGGGACCCCATCGGTGCTCAGGAAGCCACATCTTAAGTCTACCAAGTCTTCCTGGGTGGTTTCCTGAGTGTCCACAGTGGGCTTACTGGAGCTTGGGAGCAGATTAATTTATGTTTGCTACTATAGCCCCTTGGTCAAACAATCCAAGGATGTGACTCAGTGATCTACAGAAGGCTCAGGAATCTGTGTTAAAACAAGTGCTCCAGGAGAGTCTGATGAAAGGCATCTAAAGGTTACATGACGGAAGAGAAAACTGCTTTCGGACCATCTCCCTGGGAGCCAGTGGGAACTAGTTTTGCTATGCCAGCTCCTTAAACCTACCAAACTGCTGCAATTACTGAAACAGAAACAGGCTATGATTCTAGCTCAACAAGAAGTCTCATTGGGTATGCAGAATACTAGTTTTCACTGCAGTGATTTATGATATCCTCGCTGCCTAAAGGCCATCATTGAAGGTGAAACTATTCCTGCCTCCTTACTTGCTGTGGCAACATTGCAAAGTCAAATTGTTTAAGCTAGCTTAGGGACCAGCACACAGTTTTGCTCAAAGGAGAGAGTCAGTAAACAAGCGGTGAGGGGCATGCTCATGGTGCTGTGGTATTAGCTGCCTCCAAGATTGGTTTTGACTGGAAAATTAAAATGTATTTACTTGGCCCTGTACTCAAGACCACACCATTGTTCCAAGCATTGGACACTCACTCACTGTACCAGTTATTCCAAGTAACTCAAGACTAGTTTTGTGAAGTTTGAGTCTTGCATTCATTCTAGAGGAGCCATTGCTTCCCACCATTCTCATATAGCAGTTTATCAAAACAAACATTTCACTAATATCCTTAAAATAGAGCTAGTCTAAGGTTTAAAGAGGTTCAAGTGAAAAGGAAAATAACTGGGACTCGATTTACTGGATAATGATATGGGTGTTAGACAGGTTCTGTTATAAATGATTCAACATTAAGGAATGATGCTAGTTTAATTTCCTTATCTTAGATAACACTGGTTAGTGTTTTTAAAGTATTGTGGACTATCTTAGGTCACATGATAGTTCCCGCCTAGTCCTAATCAGTAAATACAGATTGCTTCACTCTTAATTGCCCTGTAAAATTTGTAGGTCAAGGTTGTTGGCAGTAGATGACAGCACTCGTCTTAAAGGATTGTAATAAATTCACAATTATTTACTTTTATTTTCTTTCTCAAGTCAATAATAGATGAGTGTGATATCACTCCCATAAACCTTGAAACCGTGACTCAAGCACCTCAAGAAGCCACGTGGAAAAACATTACCCTAGAAAAATTAAGAATACATTCTTTAAAAATAGTTTAATGGAAAAAAAAGGTTTTATGCTGTTTTTGAATAAGAGTTTCGACAAGCTTTCACCAAGGGTTCCCCTTTTTACTATGAATTTTAAATCATACGTATTTATTGTGTACTTTCAATATAATTACAGACATATGATTATAAATTCATATTTGTTAATGAGAGAAAGAACTCAGAATCCTGTAACCATAGAAATAGAAATCTCTTTTTACTGAACTTGGCATGAAAATCTAGTATCACACCAGAGTTTCTAGTTCTTCCTATGCCACCTAGTGGAAGGTTCAGAGGGTTGTAGCCAGGTTTTGAGGTAGATAATTCACCATCAATTTCCAAACTTTTCATTTGTGTCAAACCAAGTGTATTATACCCAGTAATGGTGATATCAAATTCTAAGTCAAAATAACACCAGCGCAGAGAAAACAAAATATATGGCACACCTTACGGTACAAATATCTTTATGGCAGGATATGCTCAAGTTTCCATCTCATATCACTCATTACATCAAAGAGAAATTTTATAGTTAAAATGTGGGCCATTACTGATATTGGTAAATCACTGTGTTATGACATGATGATATGATTTATTCAGCCAAGAACATCCTAAGAACAGAATTCTTAGATTTAAGTGTGACATAATGCCTTTTCACAAGCTGTTTTCCTGTCTTTCATCTCCTCTGGCTTTCCTCTTATCTATCAGGGGTCGTCGAATGTCACACCCTCTGTAGAACTTGCCTTTTGTCACACAACACATACAGACACAGGCATGTACGTGTACATGCACCACACACACACATATCCCATAGGTTCCTATTGTTGCTTCCAGAGCAATTCGTTCTCACGTTTCTGTTACCACATTTGCCCATGTTATGAGTCACACTGGGTAAAGCTACTGCAAAAGATCTCTTTAAAGTGTCTGAAAAGTAAAGGTGCCACTTTAAAGACTAAGGCACGCCTGACTCAAGCCATGGCATTTTCAGTCTCCTGATTTGCATGTGAGAGCCAGACAATGGCTCAGGAAGACTGAAGAAGCATTGACACCTTTGACTTAAGGCAGAATGTACAATGGACTGCCAGCCAAGCCAGCCAAGTGCCGTCGAGAATGGACTGCCGGAGGAACTAGTAAATCTGACCTGAAAGAAGTACAGCCAGAATCCTTTTTAGAAGCAAGGATGACAAGACTTCCTAAAGCGTGCTTTGGACATGTTATCCGGAGAGAGCCGTCCCTAGAGGAGAGCATCATGCTTGGTAAAGTGCAGGGCCAGACAAAGGGGTAGAGCTTTAGTAACTTGGATTGACACCGTTGCTGCAACAACGGGCTCAAACGCAGCGATGATTTAGAGGATGGTGCAGGACTGGGCGTGGCTTTATTCTGTTGTGAATAGCGTCACCGTCGGTCAGAACCAACCTGACGGCACTTAAGAACAAATGGTTTTCACAGATGGGGCACTCAGGACAAGAAGTATGACTTCTTTTTCTTTGGATTAGACATCGTCTTGAATAAATGAATGAATGAGTGAATAACAGTCTCTCTATAGTCAACTGAGTGAATGAACAGTCTCTCTGTAGTCAGCCAAACCAAACCACTGCTGTCAAGTTGATTCTGACTCAGAGTGACTCTGTAAACAGACTAGAACAGCCACATACAGTTTCTGAGGAGAGCCTGGTGGATTTGAACTGCTGACCATTTGGTCAGCAGCCATAGCACTTAAACCACCAAGGTTTCCTCCATAATCAACATTACTCCTCATTTCTCGCACTTGGTTGTTTGTAGGAGCCACTCTAATCACTGGGCTGGAAAACAGAATTAGAGAGTCTATGTGAAAACAAGAAATGTGGTGTGGGTGAGAGAACTAGAGGTGACTGTTCAGCAGAAATAGCTTTCCTAGGATATATAATGAGCCTCCCCTTCTTGTTCCTCCACCAGACATCCTCAGTCCCCCTTTCTGCTAACACCAAAGAGATGAAAAATGGAACAGACAAGCTATCCATGATTGGGGGACATGGCTTACGTCTACCTTTTGCACGCTCATGAATGTCAACAATGGTCATGGAGGACTCAAGTGCTAACAATGACAGTTTCAGGCAACGGTGAAGGAAAAAGGCTACAGGACTCCTCTTAAACCATAGCAAATATTCATGTGCTAAGGCTGTCTGTGGATTCACCTCTAGGTATCTGGCCTTCCTAGGGTTCTGTCTTATTGACTTGAGATAGGTAGAGGGCTCTTTCCATGACCATGTTCCAAAAGAAACAGTCACCCTTCCCAGGCCTATAAAGACAATTACTATGGGTTTGTCACTCTTGCCCTTACAGTGCTGCTTCTCTGTAGGTTCCTATAGCTCTTACTGGTTGGTCTTGTACTATTAGACAGCACTTTGAATCATGGTTCCATTTTTATTGTATTTCTCTTACTGGACTGCAAACTCTTTAAGGGCAAAGACCACATCTAATGCTTCTCTCCAGAAATCCTCCCCTTGGCTTTCAAGTCAATTCTGACTCATAGTGACCCTACAGAACAGAGCAGAACTTCCCCACAGTTTCCAAGGAGCAGCTGGTATAGCCAAGTGCCGTATTCAAACTTAATATTTGCATTAGCAGCTGAACTCTTAACCACTGCACCACCAGGACTCCTCGGACAATATAAAATAGCAGTTGCCATTGACTCTGGCTCATAATGACCTTGTGAATATCAAAGTAGACCTGTGCTCCATAGGGTGTTCACTGATTTATGGAAACACTGGTGGCAGCTGCTCACCAAAAGGTGGGCAGTTCAAATCCACTAGATGCTCCTTGAAACCCACTGTAGCATTTCTATCCTGTCCTATAGAGTCACTATGAGGCAGAATCAACTCAGTGGCAGTGGATTGGGGTTTTTTTGTTTGGTTGGGTTTTTTTTCGTAATTTTCCAGAAATGGATCAACAGGTCTTTCTTCCAAGACACCTCTGAGTAGGTTTGAATGGCCAAGTTTTGTTAGCAGCTGAGTGCATTAACCATCTGTAACGTGGTCGAAATGCAGGTGCTCCAGATCAGGAATGCAGATTTGAGATGCAGGCAGGCTCGGTAATGATAGAGGCTCTGAGAGAGTGCTCATAGCAGGTTTATTGGCGCACAGGCACAGCAAGGCAGCACAGCACCTCAGGCAGCAGCAAGTGGCCAAAGGCAGTGGGCAAGATAGTGCACCTCGTGGTACAGTGACCTTATATATCAGTTTTACATAAAGGTGGCTGGGTGCCAATTTTGAGCCGTCAAGGCCAAGCCGGGCATAAGCAGGGTATGTCATACTGATGAATCACTTTTATGCAGAAGGCCTGTACAGTCAGAAGGCCTGAGGAAAACACCTTCCATATTGTCCCCACAACCACCTAAGGACCT
The DNA here is from genome assembly GCA_028571685.1 of Heterohyrax brucei. Taxonomy (NCBI): domain Eukaryota; kingdom Metazoa; phylum Chordata; class Mammalia; order Hyracoidea; family Procaviidae; genus Heterohyrax; species Heterohyrax brucei. The sequence goes on from CM053146.1 coordinate 98,843,332, forward strand.
TGCAGAGTTTAAAGTAAGATCTTGATATACATTACAATGCTATTTAACTCAAGGGGGGGGGGCTGCTCAATTATCACGTCTTCCCTTTTTCCCCTTTGTATCCCCTGTCCTCCTTCTCTTTCATCTATGTTATCTCTTCTTTCCTGTCTCCCACTACTCTTTGAAAGACCTTCATTATCTTCCAAAGATTTTAATTACCTGCTCTGCCAGAGGCTGCATCCAGTGCAGCATGAGGTAATCAGACAGAACCCTGCCCTGGACAAACTGTGACACAGTCAGTCACATATTTGGAGGACTCAGAGAGGAAAAGAAGCAGTAAACAGAAATCCAGTCAGTGCTGTTATGTTCATAAGGTGTGTAGTAACCACACTCCAAGTTCAAGTCAGCCACAAACTAACAGAAACTATGATTAGCTCCACCACCTTTACTTTGTAATTGCAATCCTGAAAAACACAGTTTTCTATCCATCCTCTGGCCTGATAAAAATAAGAAAATCAATTTTAACCCATTTGAGGTTTAAGTTGCTGTTTTTTCAGACTTGCAAGTTCCGTCTTATCAAGGCTGAGAGCAACAACTAATGAAATGCACACGGGGTCCATAGAATATGGCTGAGGCCACAGGTGATGAATCAGGCCGTCTAGGGGCCGTAACTAGGAAGCTGTTCAGGATGAAATGAACTGCCTGGGAAAACTACTAGCAAGAGAGCATTTCAAGAGTTCTGATCCCCGTTGCTAAAAATAGGTCCCCTATTTTTTAAGTAAAACTGAAATACCTTAGAGCCCTTGCATTATACTCAACGTCTAACCTATCTGTGCATCTTGCTGGCCTTGGAGCAAATTTCTCCAAAATATATTTAGAATTTCCACTTTCCACCAGGCCAGTGCCACCAACTTCCTCTAAGCACCACCAGCCCACTTAAATTGCTGATGCAGTCTTTTAACTGGTTCCCTGCTTCTACCGCCTCCAGGCTGCTCTGCAAATAGTAGTCCCGAGATCTTGGTAAAAAGCATGTATCATTTAAGGTAACCTTAGCTACCAGGACAAAGCAGCCCTCAGAGTTGAGAAGTCTACCTTTCCTTTCATGTTCACCTGATACTTCCACATAGGAGTTGCTCATCAGTGCCGGGTAGGGCCAGGCAAAGCTCAGTCATCTCCAACGCATGAGATCAACATTCAGTGTGCAGGGCAGATGGAGAATGCAGCAGGGGCATCTTCTTCTTTGATACCTTTGCTTCCAAAAAAACCCTCCCGCAAACCAGTTGCCATCGATTTGACTTCAACTCATGATGGCCCCATGTGTCAGAATAGAACTGTGCTCTGCAGCATTTTCAGTGACTACTTTTTAGAAAGTAGCTCATCGTCCATGCTGCCTCTGGGTGAACTTGAAATTCCACCGTTTCAGTTAGTAGCCAAGCACGTTAACTGTTTGGAACCACCCGGAGACTCCAAAAAAGTAATATAGAAATCACTTCTGTTCATATTCCAAAAGTGAGAATTCATCCAAGGTAACTCTCATCGCCAGGAGATGCCCTGGCTGGGCAGCTGCTTCCCTGCAACAGTCCCTTAACTGTACAACTCGGGCACACAATTCCATCTGTTAAAATGTAAAGCAGACCTTACACTTGTTTGCTTACAGGTGTCCAAGAGTTTTTCTTATAACTAACAGAAAATTCCTAAACTTTCAGGTTCTAAAGATCGAGCCCTCTCTACCTCTTTGGTCTTACTGTGCTTCAGTCCCATGGGCCTCTCTGATCTTCTTACATCCAGAGTTATCCCCACCTCAGCATTTGCTGTTTTCTCTGTCAAGAATATTCTTCCACTAGATGCTCAGATAATCGATTCCTTTTTATCATTTAAGCAGATATGGGTGAGACCCAGAAATCTGCATTTTAAGTAAGCTGCCCAAGTGACCCTGATGCGAACAGTCCACAACCCATACTGTGCAAAGCCCTGGACAAGAGATTAATTGCATGGACTCTTGGATCAGAGACCTGTTCCAGTACCAGGGAGACACTTACGAGCTCTGTGGCCTTGGGTAATTTATTCCCCCTTCTTGAGGCTTGATTTCCTTATCTGTGAAGTGAGCGCAGTAATATCAACTAAGGTATATGGTGTCCCACAGAGCAGCTAGTGGATCACAACTGTTGGCCTTTTAGTTAGCAACCAAGTGCTTTTACCACAGTGCCACTGGGGCTCCTTCACTAAAGCTAAATGAGGTCTAATTAAGTGCTTAGCACGGAATCTAGTACATGATAAGTGGCAAAAAGGAGTGAATAGAAATGTGTTATGAAACTTTAGAAAAAGTAGAGACGGAACTAGACAAAGGATTTGAGCAAGTGAGTTGTCAATGAGGAAGTGGTGTAATTGCTAGAAAATGATTGGGATGAACTTGATGGGGTGTTGGAATGCCACCACCAGGTCTCAAGGATGAGGTGGTTTACCAGAAAAAAACCCATTGCTTTACAATATTCAACAGTTAAGTCTGTGAACTTAATTGTCCTAAGTGCTACATACTTCATTCTGAATATCACTACAGTCACCTTCGACATACCCCCGACTTGAGAAGGTATGCACCCATGCAGCCAGTATACCCTTCAAAGCAACTTTGAACTCTTTCTGGAATAGCCTTTGTGCACAGTGGTACAGTGGCAAGTTCAAAAACTTAATTGTATAGTTGTCTGTGAGGCAGTTTTTAGCCAGTAAACAAATAACTGTATTGGTATACCCTCCCCACTCACCTGAGCTGGGCCCCAGTGACTTTTTTCTTCACCCAGAGATAAAGAAAATATTGAAAGGAAGATATTTTGATGATACTCAGGACATCAAGTGTAGTATGATGCCAGCTCTGATAGCCATACCAGGAAAAGAGTTCCAAAATAGTTGTGAAGGGTAGACTAGGTGCTGGTACCAGTGCATAGCTTCCCAAGGTGAACACTTTGAAGGCGACCATAGTGATACTCAGCATTGAGGTACATAGTGCTTTTTCTGGGATGAGTTCATGAACTTCATTGTCAAACCTTGTATGTTGGATTAGTGGTCTAAGATGCTAGCATTTGTGGTCATAATGAAGGCTGACCAACTCTTGTTTCAATAATCCATATGGAAGAGGATTCAATTGCATGAGGGGGAGAGGGAAGGGTGGGCAGAGGAACAGAGAGATAGATTAGAGGGAAAAACCAGCAGAAAGAAGCAGCCAAAGGTGGCCTGCAATATGAAAACAGTCTGAGGGGGAAGACTTAAGGGAAGTGAATGTTAGTTTAGGCAGGATCTGAACCATTGAGAGAGCACTGATTCCTCAGTTAAACCTAGGAGAAAAGACTCAAGAGCACCAGTAGATATGGAGACTTGATCAACAGAATCACAAAAGCAAATGATGTTACAGAAGTCAGAGTTCAGTATCAACAGTCTGAGGGAACCAGGGCAGTCACAGTGGAAGGGAGAACTAACGGAATGGCTACACAGCCAAGACAAAGGTTTCAAAGAGGACATGAGAAATTATCCTTTGAGTGAAGCTGTCGTTAGTGTCCTGGTTGAGGGTAGCAACTTCTAAGCATAGGAGGGGTGAACAAAGTGGAGTTAAGTGAGTCAAAGGCCTAGATGTGGTTAAGAGGTAGACACATTTAGTATAAAATGTGTTCAAAGGCTGTGAATGTGGAGGAGGCAGATGGAGCTAAAAGGTGGCAAAGGCTCAAGTTTGAGCCCTTGATGTCCTTTTTCTGGTAGATAGCAGGCATCGTTTGATGCACAGACACCACACGTGAATGTGCGCTCGCACTCTCACTGGGGCACAAACCTTCATGTACTGCCTGCCATACTAAGTCGCTTCCACTCTTCCACACCGAAGCCACCCCAACACTCCCTTACACTTGCACTATTTGCTGAGTTATTCTGAGTTTAATTAAAATTCCACGCAGGCAGGGCAGATCCAGATTTATGGAGACTAAAGCTTACATTCTTTGGCATACTTTCTTTCAGAAAAAAAAATATAAAATTGCAAAACCAAAATTAGGTACAGAAGTGAATATATCTTAAGAATAAGAAATCACAACAAATTACTACAGATTTGGAAATCCAGACCCTTTCTTCTGACCATCTCTCTGGATGATTTAAGAGACATGCTCAAACAGAAATGTGATCCGACATCCCTCCCCACTCAGAACATTCTACAGCTTCCCACAATTTCCAGTACTCACTGAGGATCTTCCAAGTGAGGGAGCCTGAAGCCTAAGTTTCAATTACTTCACCAAGAGACTACTTCTCTGTTTAAGTGTTTCTTGTCTGTATTCAACTTTTCTCCTTGGCTCCGAGACAATTCTAATACCCAGCTAAATAAAGGACTTTTACATGATTGCAAAATTAGTGTGAGTTCTTTCCTCGAAGCATGTGTGTGTGTGTGTGTATGTCTGCCTGCACGCCCACTAAACACTAACCATCAGGAAAAAGCAACATAGAAAGTTATGATTCCAGCAGGCATTGGCTGGGGCTGTATTTTGTTCACCTGGTACTGCTCCAACAGAAAATACCACAAGTGGATGGTTTCATGAAGAGGAATTTTATTGTCACAGTCTGGTAAGCTACAAATCCGTTTATGAGTTACATATCCACTCGATAAGAGAAATTATCACAGTCTAGTAGGTTGAGTCCAACTTTAATGAGACCATCTTGGCACAGGGAATCTCAGGTCCAAAGGACATGGTCTGCACTTCCTGCTGCCTTCTTGGTGGTATGAGGTTCCCAATTCTCTGCTTGTTTCTCTCCCTTACATCCTACAAGCTGGTGATTTGAGTCCTGCCTCACCAACACAACTGCTGTCTATTTTCCCTCATCAACATCACAGAGGCAGGATTCACAATACATGGCAGGAATTCCACCATACTGGGACTCACAGCTAAGACAGATCAATACATACATTTTTGGGGGGATACAATCCAATCCATGACAGGTAGCTAGAGTTATTCCAGGAAATCTAGCCTTATTTCTAGTGGCCTAACTGTTGCCTAAGCACTAACTTCAGCTCTGTTCTACTCCACGCCTCAGGAGAACGCGTCATAAGGATGTCATCTGGCTCCTTTCGTACCTTCTGATGGTCAGGTTTCGTACTGGGAGGCATCAGTAAAAGGAGATTAAAGGTGAGTTATTTCTTCTCTTGCCTCTTTGGTACATATTGGTGGTCATCCCTCCCAAAGGCCATAGCTCCAGCCAGGCAGTCATCCCCACGTAACTACTGTCCTCTTCAGGGTCTGGAAACATCTGCATCTCCTCAGTCCTTCAGGCATGCATGGCAGTGGATCCCCTGGCCAAGAGTCCTAGAGGACTACGCCATGCTTTACTGATCAATACGAGGCTGTTCCTACTACGGGCCTGGCTGCCAGCAGGTTACAATTAACAAAAGAAAGGCTTTTGGGATATTTTTGTTTCTGTTGCTGTAGTCTGTTGCTGTAGAGGTGATTCTGGTTAGAAGCCCAGAATTAATAATGAGTAAGGAGAAGTGAACACTTCTAGCTGACACTCTCTGTAATAGTCCTAACAAGCATGTCTGCCTTCCTTCCCAACTCCTGGCAGGTTGCGGTGCCTAGAAAGGAGCCCCCAGATTAACAGTCAGGGCACAGCCTCATGGCTTTGAGGACCTGAGCTCACTGTCCACAAACCACAGATTTTTCTAATCAGAATCAACCTCAAAACAAAAACAAGAACATCTTCTACTCATCAGTTAGGTTATTGAATGTCCTCCGTTAGAACGCTTCCAAAGATGGGTAGAACATGACTTAACCACAGCTCATTCAGTTACCGGTGCATGTTCAGCTCATAATATGTTACACTGAGCAAAACTGACCTGGAGTACTAACTGACATGTGGGCACTTCAAGCCCACTGATGGCATGTCAGAAGGAAGGCCTGGCAATCTGCTTTCAAAAGATCAGTCTTGAAAACCTCCTGGAGCACTGTTCTACTCTGCAACACATGGGATCAACATGAGTTGGAACGGACTCAATGACAGTTGGTGATACTAGTTTACCTTTCTTTGTGTCTATAAGATCTGGCAATTAAGTCAGTGAATTTAATAGTTTCAATTGCTACTTACCTCATTGTTGAATATCACTATGCTCGCCTTTGAAGTACTCCCTTTGGGAAGCTGTGCACCAACACCGGCACCTAGTCCACCCTTCAAAACAATTTTGGAACTCTTTCTGGAATGGCCATTGCATACAGTGGCATTCTGGCAAGTTCAAAAACTTAATTGTATAGTTGTCTGCGAGGCAGTTTTTAGCCAGTAAACAAATAACTGTATTGGAATACCCTCCCTGCTCACCTGGGCTGGTACCCAGTGACTTTTTTCTTTACCCAAACATAAAGGAAATACTGAAAGGAAGACACCGGATGACACACAGGACATCAAGGGAGTATGACGACAGCTCTGATAGCCATTCCAGAAAAAGAGTTCCAGCATTGCTTTGAAGGGTGCACTAGGCACTGGCGTCAGTGCATGACTTCCCAAGGGGAGTACTTTGAAGGTGACAGTAGTCTTATTCACTAATGAGATAGTAACACTTTTTCTGAATGAGTTCACGAACTTACTGGCAGTCCTCCTATTTCTTTCTTTTGAACCATATGTTGCCATTGTCTGTCGGCAACCTCAAGTGTTACATAGCAGAACTGCTCCAGGGGGTTTTCGTGGCAGTAATCTTGACAGTAGTAGACCAGCAGGCTTTTTCAACCTTGAAACCACCGACATTAGGTTAGCAGGTGATGGCAAATCTCTTGTACCACCCCAGCTCCTTTTAAAACAACGTGGCCCAATGTAATCTTTCTTTCTTATGGCAGACCCATAGATATCTGATGAGAGCTATCATGCATCCCTACCTCTGTCTGTGGAGGCACTGTTGACATATGAGATATGACAATTAAGTTCATGAACTCACCCCAGGAAGAAGTGCTACATGTCTCATTGCTGAGTATCACTACGGTCACCTTCATAATACTCCCCTTGGGAAGCTGTGCGCCGATGCCAGCACCTAGTTAACCCTTCAAAACAATTTTGGAACTCTTTATGGAATGTCCATCACAGCTGTCTTCATACAAAGGTCTGACAATTAAGTAGGAAAAGAGCTACATACTTCCTTGTGGAATATCACTATGATCACCTACAAAGGACTTCCCTTGGGAAGCTATGCACTGACATAGTAACTAGTCTAATTTTCTTGGATGAGTTCGCAACCCAATTGTCAGATCTCGTCTGATGACAACTCTGATAGCCATTCCAGAAAGAGTTTCAAAATTCCTTTGAAGGGTAGACTAGGCGCTGGTGTTGGTGCATGGCTTCCCAAGAGGAGTACTTCAAAAGTGACTGTAGTGATACTCAGCAATGAGATATGTAGCCCTTTTTCTAGGATGAGTCCACAAACTTAACTATCAGTCCTCATATTTCTCACCACCTCCAGCATCCTAAATGACCACAGGCTCTTGAATGCCCCAGTGAAAGTATGGTGTTCAAAACCGGACAAAATACTCCTGATAAAATCTTGCTTAAAACAGCCATATGAGACTCAACAAGGTTTATCTCATCCGTCCTCCTCAGTCCCTCAAAAAATATTTCTCTTCTGGGACACATTTAAAATTAATCCTTTTTCTTCACACTTATAGCTGCTACTGCTTTTAACTATACTAGAATTGTCTCCCCCTCTCGCATCACTTCCTATTTCAAATGCCTCTTTTATAGCTACCCATGGTATTTTCCATCAAATGCAACTACTTGATTTTACTCTTATCACCTTATCCCAAATCACTATTTTCACTAATTCTGGATTTTTTTGTTCTTTGTTATCCACAACTTTGTACTCTGTCAGTACTACTGAATATACAACTAATTTAACACTGGCCTTCATGTAGAAGCTATTCAGCCCATTTTCATCCTTTCCACCTTTAGACATTCGTTTTATATAAAAACTTATGAGAAACTAAAAAAATCCAAATGATCTTCCCTTTTTTGAAACTCATGGACCTCTTCATTTTAGTTTCTTGCTGACATTCCCTTAATTAAATACAAACTATTAGAACCAAAATCACATCTTCCAGTGTTTCATGAAAAAGTAAAATCCTTTATGACTATGTATAGCATAGTTGAATAACACAGAAACACCACTTGAAATAATATTGGTTGAAAGCTATTTCACTAAAAGCTGCACATCAATCATTCAATTTAGATATAAAATTCTCATTATTTACAGAATTTGTCAGATAGGAATTACCTACACTTAGCTTTACTTCTCAGCATGAAGGAAGCCTGTAGTTCAAGTTTCTGATCTTTGATTAAAATCTACTTCCTGTTCTTGTTTTGAAGGAGGGGACTGAACGAAATAGCTAGTACTGAGCATGTGCTGTCTATACCTGTGCATCCCTCTGAACACACTTCAAATTAAAGAACATCTGAATGGTGATACAACAGCTGCTATACAATATCACGAGACTGGTCTACCAGAATTCCTTCAGTTATATTATGTTTAAACATTTTTATTGGAGGAGCTCAAAGTCCTCCATAGATATTATCTTTATAATCCTAATAGCACTCTCTTCAATCAAGTAAAAACCGGGAGGGACTATCATATTGTCTCTTCTCTGAAGATCAGTTCTTTGAGTGGAGACAGGAGGGCTTAATCCCTGGGGTCATTCCTTTTGACAGGTTGATAACTTACCTTAGGTCAAGGTCACAAATCCAGGTACTGGTGTGCCAAGAACAGAATCTCTGTTTAATGATCCATCTGACTTCCACCTGTACGAAGTAGCTCCGAAAACACTGCTGAGTAGGATATTGACTAACTCTGTCTGCATAAGATAGTTGAGTTTCTACTGAAGCATTTCTGGAGGAAGAATCAAAGAATAAAAGTACTATCCTAATACTAGTCACGTAGAAATGACTCTTCAGGCTCCACTTTTTTTTTATGTCACTCTAGAGAACTAACTTAGCCAACAAAACTACATGGATTTGCTCCCCCACCTCTGTTTGCCTCTCATTTCCTGCCCCTAACCTTGACCTCAGTTTTGCTCTTCCTGCAAGGCAATTAGTTAGCCTGCTAACTAAAATTTGCACATTAATAACCCCCTTTTGCTCTACAAATCAATGCTGTGTGACTTTACTGAGAAGCAGCCTTCCTACCTACTACTTTTAGGAGGGTAAAACACTGCTGTGGTGCCTTCTGCTGGGAATTTGTCTGTTTTCTCTAAGGTCCCGTGTACTTAAAGAATACCTTTTTTCTCTGTACTACCTGTCTGCTGCTGCTTTATTTCTTGTTTTGAAGGGTTTAGTCCTTTGGGGTTGAGTCTTCCCTTCCTCCCTGCCCAGTTTTCTCGTGGATTTCCTGGAAGTGTAGTCTTACTTGACTCTCTTCTCTAGGCTTCTGAATGTGTACACCCACCTTATGTGCACACCCACCTTATCATCCCACCCACCTTGGACTTAACGTCTGCTTGGACTACTAGTGTCTGCCTAAAATGGGCTCAAATTTACTATGCACTTGTTAGGACTTACTCTCTGAAAGCTAACCGTCTCTGTAGATGCTGTAACTATCATAGTCTTTTGCTCCAAGTACTTATTAGTTTCTTACTAACTTCCTAGTTGTCCTAATTTGCTTCTTCTTCCTATAATGTATCCTCCCAGGATGCATTGCCAAGCCAAACAACACTCATTGCCATCAAGTCCATTCCAACTCATAGCAACCTTATAGGACAGGGTAGAATTGCCCCATAGGACTTCCAAGGAGCTTCTGGTGGATTCGAACTGCTGACATTTTGGTTAGCAGCCAAACTCATGACCACTGTAGGAGCTACCTTAAAAGGGTTTACTTCTCCTTGTTGGTGGCTAGAATTGATACTGCCCTCCTACCATATATATATTTTTTCCTTTCAGACAATTTCACTTTCAAAATTGTGCACCATGGGATGTTTTTGCTCTCAAAGTAGTTCTTCTGTTACCAGAAGCATATAGAAGAACTATAACTAGGCTAGAACAGCTGTCTCAGAATAAGGTAACTCACTATTCTCATTGATGACACATTCACCTGAATCATTTGATTAACTTGATTTTGGGACCCTTAGTATCCCCTGTACTAATATTTTTCTTGTTTAAGAATTGCTTCTCTACCAGGAGAAAGTATTTTCAAACATGTATCTGATAAAAAACTTCTATCCAGGGTATGTAAAAATTCTTATTGCCTAATAATAAGACAAATGACCCAACTAAAAAATGATCAAAAGAACATACTTCATGAAAGAAGAAAGTTAAATGGCAAACAATTATATAAAAAGACTCCCATTATCATTTGTCATTGGGGAAATGCAAATTAGAACTACGGTGAGACATGACTACATGTCCTTCAGAAGAATACCTAAATTAAAGAGACAGAATTCTAAGCCTTGTCAATGACTAATGGTCTTCAGAAGTCTCACACATTGCTGAGGAAATACAAAATGATACAACTACTTTGGAAAACAGTTCTGCAGTCTTATATAAAATTAAATATGCATTTACTATATAAGCCAACAATCTTACTCTTATAAAACTACTCAAGAGGAACGTATGTGATTATACAAAGCCTTTTACTTGAAAGTTTATAGCAGCTTTATTTGCAATGTCCTGAAACTGAAAACAATTCAAATGTCCACTGTTTTAGTCAGCTAGTCTACTCTAACAGAAATGCCACAGAGTGGATGGCTTTAACAAAGGAAGATTTATTCTTACACAGTCTGGTAGGTTGCAAGTCCATATTCAGGGTGACCGCTCCAGGGGAAGGCTTTCCCCTTGTCAGCTCTGGAGGAAAGTCCGGTATTGCATCAGTCTTTGTCCAGGAAGCGTCTTGGCGCAAGAACCTCTGGTCTGAAGGACGCGCTCTTCACCCAGTGCTACTTGCTTGATGGCAGTGAGGTTCTCAATTGTCTTTTGTTTCTCTTTCCCTTTTATCTCTTGCAAACTGAAAGCATCAAGGGTGAGGCAAACCATACTCTGGGGAAACTCCCCCTACAGCAGGGCAGGGAAGTAATTCTATGCGGGAATCTACATCCCCACCCTAATCCTTTAACATACAGTTTGGCGAAACCACACAATGGAGGAGAGTCCCAAGATACTGGGAATCATATCCCAGCCATGTGGCTACACATATTTTGGGGGGACACAATTCAAACCATGACATCCACCAACTGGTGACTGGATAAATTGTGATTAATGCATACAAAATAATACCACCCAGCAATAAAAAGGAATGAACTACTGATACACATGAAAGAATCTCAAAAGAGTGAAAGAAGCCAGGCACAAAAGTATGCATACCATTTTCATGAAGTTCCAGAGAAGGCAAGACTATTGTGACAGGAAGTTTGTCAGTGGTGTCCAGGGGGTAGAGAGGGATGAAAGTTACTGTAAAGAATATAAGGAAACTACTTTGAGGTAACACAAACTATGATGACATAGTGGTTAAGCGTTACAGCAGCTATCCAAAAGATCAGCAGCTCAAATCTACTAGGAACTCCTTGGAAACTCCATAGTGTATTTCTGTTCTGTCCTGTGGGGTCTCTAAGAATCATAATTGACTCAACAGCAACAGGTTTGGTTTTTCTGATTTGTTTAGGTAATAGAAATGTACTATATCATGATTGCAGTAATAGATTTTGATGAATCTTTTACAAAACTCGTTAAATACTATGCTTCAAATTGGTAAAATTTATTGCTGGTGAGTTAAATTTTCATAAAGATTTTTGTTAAGGAAATGCAAATACATTAAACAAATAAGATGGATGGGCAGAGAGATGAACAGATTGATAAATGTGTGTTAAAACAAATGCAGCCAAGTGTTAATTGTGGAATGTAGGTGGTGAATATATGGGTGTTTGCTACACAATTCTTTCAAGTTTTCTGTATGCTTGAAAACTTTTATAATAAAATGTTGATAAAAAAGAAAATAAAATGTCTTTTAGAAGTGAATTTCTGCCTAGTTCTGTCTTCTAAGAGCTCTGTACTCCTCCTCCCCATCTTGCCTGTATGGATTCCTGACTTCTTACTTGCTCTAAGCCTGACTGCTTCCTGGCTCTCTTAGTTCTGCATTCATTTGATCCTTCTAATTAGCCAACTTTCTTAATATCACAAAATGCATCTGAAATAGCTATGATGGGTAATTTTCTGTGTCAGTTTGGCTAGGCTTTGGTGACATATTGTTTGGTCGAACACTAGTCTATACTGTGCTTTGAAGTAGTTAAACAAAAATCAAACCAGATCAGTTCCCATCAAGTCAATTCTGACTCACATGTGATTAATTCAGCTGGCTTTGAGTAAAGCAGATTGTCCTCCATAAGATGGAAAAGGTCTCATCCAAACAGTGGAAGGCCTTAAGAGCAAATGGGAGTTTTCCCTTCTGTGAATTCTGCCTGTAGAGGGTAAACAAATACTTTCCATTGCCTAAATGGGGGATTTGGAGACATAAGCCTGCAAGAGTCTCCAGTCTGTTGCCTGACCTATAGATTTTGGACTTAGCAGACCTCCATAACTAAGTGAGCTAATTGTTCAAAATCTCTCTCCACATTTAAATGTGGTTTTTGTTAGATGCCAGCAATTTGGTTCTAGCTCGTAGCATCAGTGTTAGTAATCTAGTGCTGCTATAACAGAAATAATACAAGTAGGTGCCTTTAACAAAGAGATATTTATTCTTTCACAGTCCAGGAGACTAGAAATCCAGAGTGCCAGCTCCAGGGGGAGGCTTTCTCTCTCTTTATCTGCTGACTCTGGTAGAAAGTTCTTGTCATCAATTTTCACCTGGTCTTGGAGCTTCTCAGCATAGGAACCCCAGTCCAAAGGACACCCTCTGCTCCCAGCACTGCTTTCTTGGTGACATGAGGGCCCTGTGTTCTCTGCTCCCTTCTCTCTTTTAAATCTCAAGTGAGACTGACTTAAAACACAATCTAATCTTGCAGACTGAGTCCTTCCCCACTAACATAACTGTCTGTGATCATGCTCATTAACATCATAGAGGTAGGATTCGTAACACATAGGAAAATCACATCAGATGGCCAAGTGGTAGGCAATCACACCGTACTGGGAATCTAGAGTAGCAAAGTTGACACATATTTCTGGGGGACAAAATTCAGTCCACGACAATAACCCTGTGTACAACATGAGGACATAGTGCTGGATCTCACACCGTCCTCACAAACTTTGCATGTTTCAGTTTATTGTTGCAGTCACTGTGCCAATCATTTTGTTGAAGGTCTTCCTCTTTTTCTGTGACTTTATACTTTACCAAGCAGGATGCACTTCTCTAGGGACTGGTCCCTCTTGATAACATGTCCAAAGTATAAGAAAAAGTCTTGCCATCTTCGCTTCTAAGAAACATTCTGGCTGCACTTCTTTCAGGATACACGTGTACATTCTTCTGGCGGTCCATGGTATAGTCAAGATTCTTCAACACCATAATTCAAAGGCATCATGACACATCAGTAAGAAAGATCCTGAAAACTTTACTCCATCCACATCACTGAGCTTGTTTTACGTTGAAGAGGTAGCTCTTCCCCAGTCAAATATATCTTATTTGTTCTGTTTCTATAGAGAACATTATGATATTACTCAACAATTCTTGTTGCACACAGCTAGTTTATAGGCAGTGCGAGTCTTAGGAATATGGTAAATTGAATTCTGCCTTCAAGCGCTTTTATATCTTTCTGCACTTTCTTCTGCATATTCCTACCTCATATACATGAACACCTGTATGTTAGCTCTCCCTTTTTTCCTTGATATCCAGTACCCTTAGGCCCTCTGTTGTCCCTATCCAGAACTGTGGCCTTGAGCAATGTCTCAAGTAGTCACCTTTTGAAGTAAAGTACCCATGCTTCAGTGAATTTTCAGGGAAGAACTAAGGTCTTACAAGTTAAACTCAAGCCAAAGTATAAAGCTTGACAGAATTACAGTGTGCCATAATTCTTATGGGGACTCCACCTGATGCTTGTTAATTTATTGGGCTCAGTCTATAGGACTGGAATCTCCCTCAATATAAGAGGTGTGCAAAGAAAATAATGTCAGTTACAGGAAAAATCTCATAGTTTCTCAAAAATCATACCAATCAGATGGCCATTTGTTTTTTACTCAAAAGCATCTATCCTGGCAACTAAGTAACTTTTCACCCTGAAAAATGTGCAGGTCAAAGCACAGGTCAATAAACAAATGCCGGGTATCTCCAGGATAGCATTTGATGTCTAAAGGTAATCTAATCTATAGTTAAAACATTCGAAATATTAATATCGTCATTGGTCAACCTCTGACCCCCTTTGTTTCCGTGCTAACACTGAGAGTTCTGAGAGACTAGAATGGCATGTATAAAGATAATATTCAGGTTGTAGTTGCCAAGGGAGAAGGAAAATCAAAGGACAGATTTTGTCTCAGATTTGATAGATCTGAAAAATGACTACAGAGAGGATTGGACAGAAAGTATATCAGTAACATTTGCCACAAATTCTAAAGGAAAGTGTTTGGCCGAAGTGAGCAGCAAAAATGTAAAAATGTAGAAGTAACTGCTTTCTGTAGCTAAAAAAATCACTAGTGAACACTGATACGCAATTTCATAGAAAGTGCTTATTACTTGCAGTAAAACAAATAAACAATGAAAACAGTGTTTCAGTTTAACAGAACAGATGAATTTCTCAGAAAAGAAGAAATACTGCCAAGAACGTGAGTAAATTGGGACCCTTATCTGCTGCTGCTGGGAACACAAAATGGTGCAGCCATTATGGAAAACAGTATAGTAGTTCCTCAAAAAGTTAAAATGGAACTGCTGTATGATCCAGCAATTCCACTCCTGGGTGTATGCCCAAAAGACTTAAAAGCAGAGTTTCAAACAGAGACTTGAACATCAATGTTCATTGCAAACTATTCACAATAACCAAAAGGTGGAAATAACCTAAATGCCCATCAACAGGTGAATGGAAAAACAAAATATGGTACTGTGTTAGGCTGTTCACAGAGAAACAAAACCAGTAAAGTGTATAAATATATGTAGAGAGAGATTTTATCAAGAAAATAGCTCCAAAGTCCATGGATCTGGAAAAAACTTCTCTTGAATCACAGAGCTGCAGGGGCTGGCAAACACAAGATTGGTAGATAGGCAGTGGGGCTCTTGCTCCCAGGCTGCCAGGATCAACTAATCCCAAGATCATCAGGCAAGACAGCAGTTGAGCTGCTAGCTCAAGTCCCAGGAATTGGAGGTCAGTTAAACAAGAGCCAGCGGCAGGATCCAAAGCAAGCAAAACTCCCCAAGCCTTGTCCTAAAGCCCACTTACATATTCAATGCAGGCTATGCTCCCCAGGAAACTCCCTGGCAACTGATTGGCTTCTTACAGCAGAACCCATTATGGAGCTGATCACTTTATGTCAAATCTCATCATGGAAGTTATCACATCATTGTGTGACTGCCAAACTATGTTATAATTAGCAAATCACTGAAAATCGTAGTCTGGTCAAGTGGACACACACTTCACAATCACAAGTACATCTCTACAATGTAGTACTACTCATCCAGCAGGAGACATGAAGTCCTCATACATGCTACAGTATAGATGGAGGTGGAAGACATTGTGCTGAGTAAAATAAGTCAAATCACAAAAGCACAAATATTGTATGATTTCACTTATATAAAAAGACAAGAATAGGCAAATTTATACAAATCAAAGCTTAGCAATGGTTACCAGAGGTGAGAGAGAGGGGGAAAAAAGGGAAGCTAACAGTGATGAACAGCTGATTATTATAATTATTGTTAAAAGTTGTACACCTGTAAAAAGTTGAATTGGCAAAAATTGTGTCACTGACATATTTATAAAATGAATAAAAAATAAGTAGCTGCTGAGCTGTCTTATGTACAACCAAATACCTCATGGGATTTCATTTCTTGGTTTGGAGGTTTAGGGTTGTGCTTTCATAGGACAGCTCACTTAATTAGCTGTGCTACTTCCACATTTGTATTTAGCGCTTCTGTTCCACCTCCTGGTTCATATGAGGATCTGCGGAAGACTGACTGTAGAAACTCCTAGTTTGTAGGTGGAAATACGAAATGTGTGGCTAATTGCCTCCATGAACAAATTCCTCCGTTGTCATGAGAGCAGAAGAACAAGATGGTTCCTAGCTATCACTACAGAACATTTAATCAAAGATTCCACAGAAGAATCCTGATCAAAAGTGGAAAAATACAGAACTGAATTTCAAATTCTCATGGACTCCAGACTTTCCAGAGCCATGGAGGATGGGTGAACCCCTGAAACTACACTGGTAGGTGCCATTGAGTCAGTTCTGCCTCATGGTGACCCTACTTATAACAGAACTTAACACTGCCTCATCCCGTACCATCCTTACATTTGTTGTTGTTCTTAAATAGTACAGCTTCTGTGTCAGTCCATCTCACTGAGGATGTTTCTCTTTTTTGCTGACCTCCAACTTGCCAAGCATGATGTCCTTCTTCAGAGATTGGTCCCTACTGATAACATGTCCAAAGTATGTGAGACCAAGTCTTGCCTTTATTCCATCTAAGGAGAATTCTGGCTGTACTTCTTCCAAGACAGATTTGTTTTGTTCTTTTAGAAGACTGAAGAAGAATTGAAGCCTACAACTAAAGCCCTGAGATAATCTTTAAACCTTAATTCAAAAATATTCCCTGAAGTCTTCTTAAAGCTAAACAGTGGCTTAGCTTATCTGCTATAAGCATCATGGTCTTCTAATAACTACCTATATGGGATCAGCTTATATGGGATCAAAATGATGACAGCAATTTGAATGATCAGATAGGAAACTTAGGAGGCAGTGAGGTTATGCTAAGGGGAGAGGAACAACTCAGAAAAGGAGAAAGAGAATGATTATACAATGCAAAATACGTAATCAATTTCTCTGAATTGTACATGTAGGAAGTGTTGAATTGGAGTCTGTTTTGTTGTGTGTATTCTCAGTAACAACAACAAACTAAAATTTGAAAAACACGTTTCTAATTCACTTTAAGTGAAGGACATTTGCTTTCTTGGCTGCTGAGGGAGGTGGATGAGAAACAGCTCTTGTTATTTTTTTGGAAAGCCATACTGAATGCGTGATTTTCCACTTGCCTGAGATAGATCCATAAACACAACATGTTACAGTCTTCTAAGAAGAGCAAAAGCAGACACATTTTCAGATATCATGGTCTTTTTGCTTTCTATTTACTTAAAGATAATCCAAGTATATTTCTATTTCCATCACTGATTCCATCACTTTTTCAATATCTAATCATTTGAACATTATTAAACAATTTAATATTTTCAAGATAATGGCAGCATTGTCATTCCACAATCTTATTGTTGAATTTGACACTTGCATATATTTGACATTCTTCTACCTGAGAATAACTGTCAATTCACAATGACAAAGGTTTGCCTTTTGTTGATCATTTGCATTCATCCTGCTAGCACTCATCAGCAGTGATTACCTGAGGTCTGATAATTAAGTTCCCAAACCTGCCACTGTGTACTTACCTTGGCAGCACTGTACAAACAACTCCGTAAGGTTTCATCACCTTGGTATATGAGAGTCTGACAGCTGTGTTCATGCTGACCTGTGGCAGTTTCTTGCTGAGAGGCATTCATTGTTGTTGCATGTTTTTGTGCGCTGTCACAAATGTGTCAGTGCTTGAATGGGAGCAATGAACTTGGCAAGAGTGGAAGTGACATCAGGGACATGTTAGTCCAAGTTTATGAGGATAATGCCATGAAAAAAGTGGCGGTATACAAATGGATTAAATATTTTTCTGAGAGCAGAGAAAGCATCACTGATAAAGAGAGATCAGGGTGGCAGTAACAAGCAGAACTGATGAAAACATTGCAAAAATTCATCAAATTGTGCATCAAAATCATTGGCTGACTGTGAAAAGCATAGCAGACCAAGTAAATACCAATAGAAAAACAGTTAGGAAAATCTTACCTGAAAATCTTGGTGTGAGAAAGGTATGTGCAAAAAATGGTCTGAAGGAGCTCACCAATGAACAAAAGCAAAGGAGAGTCAAACTTTGCCAACACTTTTTGGAGAGGCAAGATGATGTTTTGGGCTGTGTTATCACTGGTGATGAAACATGGGTGTTTTAGTTAGCTAATGCCACTCTAACAGAAATACCACAGAGTGGATGACTTTAACAAAGGAAGGTTTATTCTTACACAGTCCGGGAGGCTACAAGTCCACATTCGGGATGCTCCCAGGAGCAAGCTTCCCCCTTGACAGCTCTGGAGGAAAGTGCGGTATTGCATCAGTTTTTGTCCAGGGAGCATCTGGAGCAGGAACTTCAAGTCTGAAGGACACACTCTTCTCTAAGTGCTGCTTGTTTGATGGGGTGAGATATCCAATTCTCTGCTTACTTCCCTTTCCTTTATCTCTTGTGTGGTGAACTCATTAAAGGATGCAGCAAGCCATACTCCAGAGGCAAGCCATACTCCAGGGAAACTCCCTTTACAGTGGAGCAGGGAGGTGGTCTTATAACAGATTTACAGCCCCATCCTAATCCTTTCACATACAGTACAGGAAAATCACAACATGGAGGACAATCATAAAATACTGGGAATCATGGCTCAGCCACACGGCTATACATGTTTTGGGGGGGATATAATTCAAAAGAATGGATGTACCAACAAGACCTTGAGACAAAGTGTTGAAGTTCACAATGGGAGTCAGCCAATTCTCCATGACCAAAACAGTTCTGTCCAAATCAAGAGTAAAAATGATGTTGCTAAGCTTTTTTTGATGTCATTATGAAACAAGTTTACTATTCAGAAGTGCTGGAAAGGCTGCATGAAAAAGTTAGATGAAAATGACCTGAACCTTTCACCAGCATCTCATGGCTCTTGCATAATGACAATGCACCAGCTCACACGGCACCGGTTGTGGGGGAATTTTTAGCCAGGAAACAAATAATAGTATTGGAGTACTCTATCTATTCACTTGATCTGGCCCCAATGACTTTTTTCTTGACTCAAAATAAAGGCAATATTAAAAGGAAGACATTTTGATGACATTCAGGACACCCAGGGTAATACAGCTCTGATGGCCATTCCAGAGAAAGAGTTCCAAAGTCGCATTGAAGGGCGGACTAGGCATGGGTGTTGGCACATAGCTTTCCAAGGACAGTCCTTTGAAGGTGATCATAGTGTTATTCAGCGATGGAGTATGTAGCACTTTTCTGGAATGAGTTCATGAACTTAATTGTCAGACTTCATATTTCATCCTAAATGAGTGCAAAGGTTAGTACTCTATGTATGTCTCACCAAGGTCACCAAAGTGTTGTCTATCAAGTCTGTTAGCAATTGTGGCCTCCCTCCCTTGAGATCAGACTGGCTTTTCTCTTTCTTCTGTTCTTCCTCCTCTTATTTCAGTCTGTGGCAGGCACAGAGATCCAGTGACTCTGTGACACTCCAAGTCGCTGCTGTATAATCCTTCATGCATAAGACTCCAATTCACTCAGAGAATTCATTCCTTTGCTTATCACAGTCTACTCTGTCATCGTTTTGCCAGTTCAGGTGAAGCAGTGTGTAGAATCCTTACTCTGATTTCTGCCTACAAACCCTCTCCTGTTTATAATACAGCATATCCTTGGGTTAAGAATGCCCTTTAATCTTTGTAAAATTTCCGTTACTTTGAAATGATTGAAATAACTCCTCAAAACAAATTCTTTGTCATAGCCACCTTCATGTGCTCCTTTTAAATCATTGAAAAGGAATCAAGCTTTTTCTTGCACTAACCAAACACCAAACCCACTGCTGTCAAGCAGATTCTGACTCATACAACCCAAGACAGAGTAGAACTGCCCTAGGAGGTTTCCAAGGCCGTAATCTTTATAAAGTAGACCACCACATCCTTCTCCCACGGGGTTCAAAGTGCTGGTTTCTAAGTTAGCCCCAAGCTCTTTGGCCACTGTGCTTCTAGGGGTCCTCCTAAAATAAGGCTAACTGAGAACCATGTGCACCTGTCTCAGCTTACCTACAAATTCTGAAAGAGAAACTCGGGAATGGATCTTGTTTGTAACCCAGGGACTGCCTGTTCAATTGTCTTAAATATTTCCCTTATTCCCACTTAGATTCATATCAGACAGAAATATAATTTCTGTTGGAAATCCATTCTTACTAAGTGTAGTTTCCTAGTACATAGCGATGATAACAAAAACAACCTGCTGCCATGTGAATTCCGACTCATAGAAACCCCATGGGATGACAATGTTTAATGGAAGATCTTGGAAGTCACTCACTTCTGACAGAACTTCAGTTCTCCCTGTAAATATATGCAAACGACATTTCGGTTAATAGATTCAGTTTATCATTATGTTGTGTCATTTAAAACTTAAGCTGTTTTCGTTATGACATAAGACAAATTTCCTTCACATTATCCTGCCGCGGTTAAAGAGCAGCTCTGGTAGTAGAGGGGTTGAGAGTTCAGTTGCTAACCGAAAGGTCAACAGTTTAAAGCCACCAGTTGCTCCTGGGAAGCCCTGTGGGGCAGGCCGTTCTACCCCATCCTACAGGACCACTGTGAGTCACCATCAACTGGGTGGCAAAGGGTTTTCGGTTTTTAGTTAAAGATTTTGTTAATCTACTAATGGAAACCACACTGCATAGTCAGCCCTTCGGTGAACTAGCCTAGTGCTTATGGATTCATTGCTTGGGTTCACGTCCTGGCACCACTGTCTTCTGTGTCTGTAATCTTGGGCAAGTTAGCCTCTCTAGATCTCATTTTCTTACTTTTTAAATGTAAGTAACAATTAATTGCCTAAAGACCTGTTGGGAAGATTAGTGAGCTGATACAGATAAAACTCATGGAAAATATTGTTGAAGATTGCTATGGTAGTTAGAACCGGAATAATTTCTCCTCAAATTTCTGGGATGATTCAGATTAAAACAAACATCATTTTAAGGTAGGTAAGCCAGGCTTAGCAAAGTTTGCCTGAAGCAAGCTACCCCTAAGACCCGAAAGATATTTCACAGAGTAGAAATCTTACGGCTAATCTTAATTGCTTGTCATAGTTGCATACAATCAAGTTGGTTCTGACTCACATCAACTGTATATGACAGAGTAGAATTGCTCCTGTAGGGTTTCCTAGGCTGTAAATCTTTAAAGAGTAAACTGCCAGACCTTTTCTTCCATCGGGCTAACAGTGGGTTCGAACCACCTGCCATTCAGTTAGCAGCAGGAGACTTAACCAGTACACCACCAGGATTTCTTGGTATCTTCCCAGATCCCTGTTCCAAGTGCTGGGCTCACCCAGAGTCAGACTTCTGTGCTGACGCAGAACTGCAGTGTTGTGTAACAGCTCAACATACCTCTATAACATATCACTCCCCTGATTTCCCGTAACTCTCAGTGAAAGGTAAAAACGGAAATTGCAGCTAAGCTTTTGTCAGGAATACTGACATGGCTTAAGAGGAATTAGTGTGATCTCGTAATACCACGGCGATGCTTTGTCATGTGTTTGCCATGCAAAGAAGACCAAATTAATGACAATATTAACTAACTCCTACAACGTTAAATAAAAGAAAGAAGTTTAGCCCTAGTGAGGTATTAGAAGCAGAAGTAATAGCAACTAAGGTATCCCTCTTACCTCATTAGGCACAGGAGGGGAAAGAGTCACCAATTTCCTGGGTGGCTAGTTTTCTAAGATGCCCGCCTATGTTTCTTAATTGCCTGGCAACAATCAGGGGTAGATTATCTAATAGGTAAGATAAGCACAGTGCCTACTTTCCTTACCAGACCATTTGTAGTGATCAATTGCACTTTTTTTTTAACCACGTTAAAGATTCTGCTTCTAGGCAGAACCAGCATCTGCCTCTTATCCAACACCACAGCACTTTCCTACAGAATCAAAGCTGCTTTTCAAATTTACAATCCTTAACCCGGGCAGAGGAAACTCTGGTCATACAGTGGTTAGTGCTACAGCTGTTAACAAGAAGGCTGACAGTTCAGATCTACCAGGCATTCTTTGGAAACCTTATGGGAAAGTTCTATAGGGTCACTATGAGTTGAAATTGACTCAACAGCAGTGAAGTTGGTTTGATTTTAACAGGGGCTAATGACATAGTAGGGCTTCCTTGTGCTTATTATTAATTAATTAATTTAAAAATGCATTTTGTTGTGGTTTAAGTACAAGTGTACAGTCATATCAATTTGCCATATAACACCCAGAACTTGCACTGCTGTTCTGCTCTGACTACATCCTCACCACCGCTCCACGACGTCACACTTCCACTTTTTATCGGGAACTTCCCCTGTCGTTTGATCAAGAGCTGCCCCTCCTCACCATATCCTCTGCCGCCAGTGAGAAGCTTCGCGGACAGCCCCGAGTATGTATTTAAGTCCAAACATTTGTTCATAGCCAGACTCACTCCATATTTTGTATAGTTCAATTCAATCTTTGTCTGGAGAGCTGGCTTCAGTGCAGGACGCGGTTCTGGGTTAGAGAGCTCAGGAACAATGTTTGGGGACCCTTCAGACTGACAGACCATCAAGTGTAGTCATGGGTAGGGTTCTAGTTTTGCCCTCTAGCCTTTCTCTGGCTATGTCAGGGGCTCCATACTATGTACCCCATCCATGCATTCACTGGTGGTGGCCACGCATCATCTAGTTCTTCTCATTCCATGCCGAAGCAGACTTTGGTTCATACAGCCCCTTCCATCTGGTAGGCTCATGCTTTCCTCCTGTCCTTGATGTTCTCTCCTCACCTGTGGTCCAGGTGGATTGAGACCAACTGATGCTACTTAGATGGCAGCTTGCTGGCTTTTAACACCCCCAGATGCCACTCACCTAAGTGGTATGCAGAACATTTTCTTTAGAGAAAAAGAAAAAGTTTTGGATATGCCAATTGTTCTGAATGTCCCTGAAACATGGTCTCCTGGCCCCCAACTCTGTTATTCTATCCTTCCAAATAGCTGGGCCACATTAAGGCGACAATTTAGTTTTGATGTAGTCCGTTTGTGGGTACCTCTTTCATAGTGCATGCTGTCACACCCTACAACCACCTGAATCCTAACCACTAATTCGTAGCAATATCTCTCCCTTCCTCCCTGCACTTGTAACCATGAAAGACTGATTTCTTCTGTGCTTCAGTGTTACTTTGTGGGTCCTTATAATAATGGTCTCATACAGTATTTGTCCTTCTGCGTTGGGCCAATTTCACTTAGTATAACATCCTCCAGATATAGCCAAAAAACAAAACAAAACCCACTGCCATCAAGTCAATTGAACTCCTAGTGACCCTATAGAACAGAGTAGAACTGCTCCATAGAGTTTCCAAGGAGCACTTGGCAGACTCCAGTTGCCAACCTTATGGTTAGCAGACATGGCACTAAACCACTATGCCACAAAAGTTTCCATCCTCCAGATATAGCACATTATCAGGCATTTGCCTAAATCACTGTTGTTCCTTACCACTGTGTAATATTCCATTGTATGAGTATACTATAGTTTCTTTAACCCATTGATGGGCATCTAGGTTGTGTACTTATTAATTTATGTTGAATAATTTCACATGAATTTCACCACATCTCACATGTGAAATTGTTTACTACAGTTGATCTTGTAAGAAAGGTAAGCCCAATGCTTACCTTACCTAGTGGGTAATCTGCCCCTGCCTGGCATGCTTCTTAAAAATGTTGATTCCTAAGGCCTAAAACCACTGCATTTGGATTTCTGTATTAGGATTTAACTTGCTTTTCCCAGATTCCAGTGTCCCAGCTCACCTCATGCTGGTTGGTTTCTCAAAGCAATGAACAGGATGCAAAGGTGTTGCTACAGAAATTTGCAACAAGAGGAAGCCTTAAAGCTGGTCTACCTGTCCTTGTTTCGTCCATTCCAGGAACTGTGCTTACACTTTCTTGATAGTGTACTTTTAAGTGCAAAATTTTAAAAATTTTGATGTAGTCTAATTTATCCAGTTTTTCTTCTGCAGACTGTACTTTTGGAGTTATATTTAAGAAATTGTTGCTGAATCCAAGGTCGCTAAGATTTATGTTTATTTAGGTTTGTTATAAGAGTTTTATAGTTTTAACACTTTTACAGTAACATTTAATTCTCTGGGCCAGGAGTATTGGTCCCCGCATTGAGAACCTCCTAGATCAGGGGATGATTGATGCTAAGGTCCACGGAGACGTTGAAAGGAAGCAAGGACCTTCTCCTAGAGCTAATGGAGTGAAAGCCTTCCTTTGGAGATGGTGCCCTGAGCTCAGACTTACAGCCTCCTGCACTGTGAGAGAATCAACTTGTATGTGTTAAAGCCGTCCACTTGGGATAGTTCAATCATAGCAGCACTAGATAACTAAAACAGTCTGGTATTAATCTGGTGTTGTAGAAGAGCCTACTTATCCATCAGCCACTCTCCTGATGGTTTTAACAGGCTGTTTTGTTATTGTTATCACCAAGAGGTCATCTGTTGGCCCCGGGGGAAAATGACAGAGTTAGAAAACATCATCTCAAATGTCACTTTTGACACTGTTATTTTATTCCTTTAATCTAAATGTTGCATTTATTTGTGGGGAGCCATATCTTATTTTGTTCAGCAGTAATAAAAACAAAATTGATACTTCAAGTGACAAAGCAAGTGATCATGTAACCCAGGAAGAGGGTATCAGTCCCTTGGTGAATGATATTACTTTTACAGAGATAAATGTTCTTTTTCCTATTTTTGTTTTGTCCTTCTTTTATTGTGACTGCTCAAAAGGCTGATGTGATAACAGCCTTGGATGGAGAGTTTCATATTTTAAGGTCATGGCACAAAAACATTTGTGGTGCCAAGTCTGACTTCCAGAGAAATGTAAAATGCAGTCCTTTGGATGTGTCAGCATTATGACTGATAAAGATTTTGTTAGAGCTTTCCTGAGCTTTGAAAGGTTTTAAAGGACACATAGTAGACTGTAAAAAGCTCAAAACCAAACCCACTACTATTGAGTCAATTCTGATTTCGTAGCACCCTCTAGGACAGAGTAGAACTGCTCCATAGAGTTTCCACGGAGTGCCTTTTGGATTCAAACTGCCAATCTTTTGGTTAGCAGATGTATCACTTAACCGCTATGCCATGAGATTTTCCAGAGAAAAGTTAAACCAAAACCAAATCCATTGCCATTAAGTCAATTCTGACTCATGGTGACCCTGTAGACAGTGTACAACTGCTCCATGGTTTCCAAGGAGCACTTGGTGGATTCGAATTGCTAACCTTCCAGTTAGTTAGCACCTAACCACTGTACTATCAGGGTTTCCTTAAGAGAAACGAAATGGATACTTTTTAGAATATAGAAGAAACAGACATAGTCTTTGCTGAAGATTAAGAGGAATGGGCAGAATTTACAGGCAGGTTGGCTTCAGGTCAACGTACAGAAATTCTCTAAAATCAAAGCTGTTCAGAACAAAACATGTGGCTGCCTTGTGAGTTTCTAGAAAGGCCCCAGCCGGGCTGGTAGTCCAGCATTCCTGTATGCTGTGGACAGGACTCCTACACTGAGGCAGAAATCAGACTTAAAAACACCTGAGTCTTCTTTGTTGCTTAGAAACCTAGAAATCATCTTCACCTTCTGTTGTATCATGAAGCCTGCCTCTTCAATATCTCACATACTTATCCATCTCTGTTTCTAGCCTCACTGCCACTACTGTTTTCAGGCCATTCTCATCTCTTGTCATAACTATTGCAATAATAACCCATGCCTCAGCAATTTTTTCTAAACTCTGTGTCACCTACATAAAACCCTACAGTAGCTCTGAAGCGTAAAAACGGTACATAGAGGCAAGATTCTGACTTTTCAAACAGCTTAGAAAGCCCTCTGTCACCTACTGCCTACCTTGGAGCACTTTGCTTTAGTGCTTAATAGCTGTAGCCCTGGAAGGCAAGCTAGTTCACATCTTGTTTTCATCGCTTACTACCCATGAGACCTTAGTCAAATTACTCGGTCCGTCTAAGCTTTGCTTTGCTTGTCTGTAGCCAAGCCAAGTGCCGTCAGGTCGGATCCGACTCTGTAAAGAAGATATGATAGTATTACCTGTCACAAAAGAATTATTTTAGAAGTTAAATCAGTGCAAAGCAACTATCCTAGTGACTTGTACCTGCTAAACAATACACGCCAGCAATGCCCACGGTTATTCTTCAATCTACCTTCTACACAGACTCCAAGCTGAAGGCAGACTTTATGGAAGTCACTACTCCTGCCTCTTCCCTTGTTGAGAATCCCATTATTTACGAACACTCAGCTAAAGACCTCCTCCTCAGGAAGCTTTACTTTACCCAGACCAGCAAAATCCACTGAACAAACAAACAAACAAAAATGCCTTGTATGTACTTCCACTATGTATTACACTTTTGTGTTTACACATCTGGCTATCTTACTAGCCAGTAACCTTCCGGGCAAAGATCATGTTCTACCTTTGTATCACCTGCACCTAGAAGAGTGTTTCCTACAGAACTTGTTTGACAAATATTTGGTGGATAAATAAATGCCTTTGAATTATAGTGTTAGCAAAGAACATTGACTATACCATGGACTGCCATAAGAACCCAACAAATCTATTTTGGAAGAAGTACAGCCAGAATGCTCCTTAGTTGTGAAGATGGCAAGATATCATTTCACCTACTTTGGATATATTATGAGGAAGGATCAGTCTCCAGTGAGGGATGTTATGCTTGGTAAAAGATCAGCTAAAAAGAGGAAGACCTTCAACAAGATCGGTTAACACTGTGGCTACAACATAGTTGTGGCTGAAGCATAACAACGATTATGAGGGTGGTGAGAGAGAGACGAGGCCATGTTTGGTTCTCTTGTACACAGGGTCACTCTGAGTCATAACTGACTCAACAGCACCGAACAACAACTACAGATAAATCAGTGAATGAATTATTGGGATTCTGTATTTCTGTTAAGAGTTCTTACAGTCACATGAGGATGAGAATGGAGTTTTTGATGACTATAGCCAGGGTTCTTATTTCTAAAGGAGTACTTCTCAGTTTAAAACTTTTGAGCTCCTCACCTTTCCCCAAGAAGGAATGAGTTTACCATGGGCTGACTAAAAGAAAAAGTGGACTTGGGACTGGAAGAACTGGATGGTGCCCAGCCACCACAAGTGATAGCTGTCATGGAGCTCACTAAGTTGAGTCTCACTGGCAACACAAGAATAAAAAGGGGTGCACCCTGAGATCTGCACTAAAAGACTGCAATTGATGGTCCAGTGGCTTCGGGGTTCCCCTGGGAGCATGGCCTCTGGCATTGATGCTGCCCTTGACCATAAATCATAATGAAGGTCCACTCTTCGGACACGAATGGATTGGACTTGGTGGTGCAGAGTGACCATATAGTGGATGCACTTTATGGTTCTATACATCTATAGGATATCATCCTGCTGACCTCTGGCTGGAGGAAGGAGAGTGGGTGGAGAGGAGGGGAAAGGAGACTGTTGGGAGGATGAGACATGTATGGAGCAGAGAAGAATAGTGTGCTGTCACCGGGCAGGGGAGCAGTGGATGCTGCATAGAGGTAGGCATGTAAATTTATATGGGAATGTACATTTTCACTCAGTCATAATAAAAAAAAAATTAAAAAAAAAAGAGTTGATCCCAACAGTAAAGAGGAAAGCAAAAAGAGTTTGCAGTGGACGTTTGGCTCCCATGAGGCCCTGTCTGAAGACTTAATTAATATTTATGAAGAAGACAAGAAATCAGAAAGTTTAAAGTATGAGGTGAAGAAGAGAGAAATAGTGAAGAACACATGGGAAGGAGATTTTAAACATCTGAGGACAGAAAGGACATGCCGTAACTGTGGATTGTATACCTGGACCATTTTGGGGACACACTTATTAGAAAGCCGTGTTTAGAGGACTCTGGGAGATCTCAATCTGTGATGAAGAAAAGAGCTCAAAAGGGTACAGCCTTGCTCTTGGGAAGATTTTAAAAGATCAGGTAGCTTGAAGATGTGTGATGAAGAAAGAAACTCAAACTGCTGAAGCCAAGGTCCTCTGCCCTCTCCTGGCATAAGCAGAGTCTGCTTTCCACTGTGTCACGGGAGACGATTTTCGCTGTCTTGGCTGGGACTAGCCTGAGCAGAATTTGGAAGTAGATGAAATTTTAAATTTCTCCTTTCTCCTTTTTACCATCCCAGCACTTCTTCTAGTTTTCTCTAATTCTTCCACTGCCTCTTACTTTTACCTAACCAGCCCTCTCCCCTGTCCGTGTCACCCCATCAGGGCGTCACAGCCTTCCCTTTTCTAGGCTGTGTCCTCTCTAACCCGCCCCCACCCCCAGTGGCCCTGGCACTGTATCCATTCCTTCTGGCAAGTCTGCTAGACTTGTCTGAGCGACATTGCTAATGACTGATAATGGCTTTGGTTCCTAGTGTGTTATTCTTCCACACATGCATCCTGCCAGGGGTTTTCAATAGCTTAGTCAAAAGGCAAAGTAAATATCAAACAATAAAGGAAACCATTTGAAAAGTTGAGCCACACTAAGCCGCCTGTTTAAAATGGAGATCTCGCCCTTTAGAAGCCTGGGCTCCTTAAGAAATAGGTTTTATACTTTATATTTCATTAAAATAAAGAGGACACACAGTACTTGAGATTTTCATTTCACTCTAATGATTTTGATAGCAGCTGTTGTTATTTGGGTAGGAGTGTGCTTGTCAAAGCAGTTAATCATCCAGTATTAACAACAAAAAAACAACAACACTGGAATGTGAGGTGAATCTGGAAATCTGTCTGGTACGTTTTTTCAGAAACGATGGGCAATGGTTGACATCTCTTTTTGTTGCACCACTTCCTGTCACACCCTCACTGCCTGTTTTCTGGGTGAATCAAAATACAGACTGTTGTCTCGTACTTCCATGGCATCGGAATGTGTTCTCTCCAAACTACAGCAAAGGAGAATCAAATGAAGCAACCAGTAATAAGACTAACACTGGCTACTTTTAACAGTGCCTGGCAACTCTTTCCTCTGTGTTAAGAGAGGAGACAGCAAAGGAAAACAAAGAAGAAAAAGGACAGAGGGGTAGACAAAAGGAGGGAGGCAGGAAGGGAGAAATACCCCAGTGCCCTAATGCTAAGTGGAAACCTCGGTGGCACAGTGGTTAAGCGCTAGCAGACGCTCCTTGGAAAATCTCTGGGGCGGTTCCAGTCTGTCCTATAGTCTCGCTGAGTCTGCGTCAACTCAACCGCAATGGATTCCACTGCAAAAAAATTCTGTATATTTCAAATGTCAACATTTTGAAAGAAAAGTTTTAGAATATTATTTTTCCCCAAGAGTTGGCCAAAATCCTTGCTTAGCATTACCGGCTTATTTTGTTTCCCATATATTTTATGATGACCACCTATTTCCATGTTTCATTTTGTCACTGTTGGGGGCCCCAACGTGAGCTCGTCTGAAATAACGACTGAGAGCATCAGTTTCATTTTGTTCTGTTTCCTCCTTTCTTTTTAAGGATATCTCCGCTTCTGTTTTTGTCCTTGCCAACATTGTTTGATATTATTTTCTAACATATCAACCAGGTCTGCTGATGGGCCTCGTGGTAGCAGAGTTGCAGACATGGTCTAAGATTTAGGAGTCAACAAATCGTGGTCCCTGAGCTGAATTCAACCAGCTGCTTGTTTTTTTAATAGTGTTACTGGAACACAATCATGCTCATTAATTTTTATATTGTCCTGGTGGCTGCCATACGACAGTGGCAAAGTCAAGTAGTTGTGACTCACACTATTTCACCTGCAAAGCCTTTTTATTTTTATTTTTAACTATTCGTTTCTTTACAGAAAACAAATTTGCTGATTTCTAAGTTTTAGTTCCACAGGTTGAAAGAATCTATGAAGTATTTCTTACTGGCTTACAGTGATCTAAGGCCCCTACAGCAGAAGTTTCTCTGCATACTATTTAATTCAGCTGACATTAGTTGGTAAGTTGTAGGTGTGGCCTGGATTGTCTCTATCATAAGATGGTAGTGACTCAGCTCTAAAGATTTTAGTCTTGGTGAATGAGCAAAAATGTCCCAGTGAAGGAGAATTTAGATTAGGGCATCAAGGCCAAAGTCCTTTTTTCCCTTTTGCTTCACTCCTGTTTTCTACTTACTTTCTGTGAGGTATCTGTCGTATCTTTTGTTAGATAGGAGCAGATCCCAGATGACCTCATAGGAAAGTTCCCACTCTTGTCACTCTTCTGCTGGTTTCTTCAAGCAACCTGACAAATCATGAATGATGAATCAACATGCTTGTGGAAAAAGGAAGAAAATACCAGGAATTTCATACAGGGTTATTCACTTTTTGAAAAAAATAACAAAGGTAAAATGTGAGAATTGTTTACAAAAAAAGTAAAAACGAATTAGAAAATAGGAAACTGAACAAACTCTAAGGCATGAGGAAAAAAAAACTAGATGAAGCTTTCTTGGAAGTTAAAAAAAAACATTGAATGACTGAAAAAGAGGCTGCTGTAACAGAAAAGGCATCTTTCAAACAATGGGAAATTCATCTTTACAAGGTAGCACAGAAGCACAGTCATTAAACATATCAACTAAAATTTAGACATGACAAAAAAAGAATTCAGGAAGTACATTCAAGAAGCTTGAGGGGCACAAAGGTCCCTATTAACAGAGTTTTAAGAATCACTAAATGGGATAAGCCAGCTGAAAAACAATACAGGCACAAGTTTAATCAATATTTTGCTTTAGGAACAGATTAGGGAGCTTCCCAAACTCAAATTTTCTTCCAAACAAGAAATTAGAGCTAATAGATTAAATTGTGATATACTTCGATCTTCTACAACCAGCAAGCAAATCATTTGTAAGATAAATCCGTAGAAAGAGATTTTTCCAAGATTTTAGCACTTTCAGTGAACCTCTTACCAAAGGCTATAGCTAGTCCTTATGACACCTTCTTGAAAAGGAGAAGCTGTGCCTTCTAGAATGTCAGCTTCCACTCACCCTAATGAAGGGCACAACCCTATTCCACTCACATCCTGTCTTGCTCAGCAGATGAACTTATCACCTCCTTAAACGAGACCTTCTTCAATTTCTGTCCTCTCCACCTCGGATTTACCTCTACCTTTGGGTGTTTCCTCCTCTTTCTAGACTTATCCCATTCTCTCTGGTTCTTTCTCTTCCCTTCAGGGCCCAGTTATACTCTATGCACACTCTTAAAATCTTTAGTCCCGTGCCTTTCGTGGTTTACTTTCCTCAGCTTCTAAGTGGGCTTTATTCTGCTCACTAAAAAAGCTAAACAAAAAACCACAAAGGGTCCCTGGTCTCTGTTAGCCTAGAACTGAAACCATGCCCCAAACCAGCTCTTTAGGTGAACACTGTACCGGACTGTAAGACATAAAATAATGTTGTGAAGAGTGTGTTTCTCGGCTTAAGTGGATAGATGAGGCTCACTGGGCAGCTGCTGTCCAGAGGTGAGATGAGTGAGCAGAGGGGGACAGGAGGTAGTTGAATGGACACAGGACATACAGGATGGAAGGGAGTGTGCTGTCACAGAGTGGGGAGAGCAGCTAGAGTTACATAGCAGTGTGTGGACCAGCTTCTGTATGACAAACTGACTTGGAATGTAAGCTTTCACTTAAAGCTCAATAAAATGTTAAAAGAAAGAAAGAAAGAAAGAAAACACACACAAACAAAAGATTTCTCTTCATTCTGTTGATTCAAATCCAAGCTTCTTTATCCTCACCCTCTTCACTTATTTTCTCCTCAGACTTTACTGCTTACATCTCACCTCATCACTCTGTTTAAAGACATTTAAAAAGGTCACTCTTGACTCTCTAAACCATAATATTTCATTTCTTTTTTTATCCTTCTTGACAGCCCTGCATTATTTGATTCCATTGACCTTCTGTCTTGAAACTTTTTCTTTAACCAGCTTCTCAGAGACATCTACCTCTCTGACTTCTTTCCCAATTTATTCTTTTATTTTTTTATTGATTTTAAAAAGGGCTCTTCTCTAATTCTTTTTATTATTATTATTATGACTGAGTGAAAATGTACATTCCCATATAAATAGAATCTACCATGCAGGGTAATGTCTGTGAGGGCTTGCCCAAACTTAACATACTGATGAAACATGTATTTTATTTCTTTAAGGGGAAATCATATCCAACTAACATGTTAGACTTCTTTGAAAACAAAATGAAGTGTCTTAAAGATGGCATAATAATAACTACATAATTTTTAGAAGTCTTAGGCATTTTATACTTCAAAGACTTAAAGATCATTGTAGGAAAAAAACTGTGTGAATAAAGTGTTTTAAAGGCACTAAATAAACCAAAAACCAAACCCACTGCCATCAAGCTGATTCTGACTCATAGTGACCCCATAGGACAGAGTAGAAGTGTTCCATAGTGTTTCCAAGGAGGACTTGGTAGATTTGAATTGCTGACCTTTTGGTTAGCAGATGCAGCACTTAACCACTATACATCCAGTGTTTAAGAAGAGAGATAAACAGCAACTTGCACATGTAATCAACCAGCTTGAGAGCGCAAACATGTGGGATGTAATTGGAAGAGCAGCCCTATTTTTCTCTCTCATTGCCCACTGAAATTTAATGAGTGGATCCCAGGGCTTTCTTTGAAAACTTGACTTTTCTTCATACTTTTACGCAGTAAGGGCTCATTTTGCTTGTTCACAGTAAACCTTCTCTTCACTTGAAATAAAGGGGACGGTGGCATTCCGTAGCTAGCTCTCTCTTCCAAAAAATAAAAATAAAGATGCAACATCTCAATTACAAATTTTAAATTTATAAATTTCAATTACAAATTTTACTTCCCAGTAAACTCACCCTGTTATAGCCTTGATTTGGATCAGGGCTTTAAGAGTGCTATAACTGTTTTATTGAACCCTACAATCCTTAAGTTCACAGTTCATCTACATACCTGCTGAATCTTAGCTGAAATTTCTACTTAACATTTCATCAGTCCTGGGTGAAGACACTTAAATAGCGGGATACACCAAGGATTGGCTCTAAGCTCTTCTCAGGTAACAGTTCAATAAGTGATTCAGAGGGGAGTATATGCATGAAATCTCCAAACTGGCATATGATCTGAAACTTCCAGTCAGTAAAATGCCAAGTCAACAGAATAAACTGCAGAAACAGAGCACCAGGCTAGATGAGTGGGCCGACAAGTGGCAGATGAATGTTCAAGGACAAGACAACAGATGCTTTCAGGACAAATAATCCAAATACATCCTCTGGGAGAGTCTCCAGGGTATCAGACATAATGACTCTCTGGGAAGCATGGGCTTCAGGAGTGAAGACCTGGGTACAAATTTGCACCCAAATAAGGTTCTTGTTTACAGTTTTAATGTCACTGGAGTCTTTTGCATATTTACTAAGGTCCTTTAACTCCATTAAAGTCACTACTCCCTTCAGTGAAGGACCAAGTGCTTGAATTTCAGAAGTCATAAATTTCAGGACTGCATTATATAGCTGAAATTTACCTTCAACTTAAGTTTATTTCCCAGGCATATTTATAATTGAGATGATGTTTTAAAACCCAAATTTATTATTATTCAGGTAGAACTTTATCTTAAATGGGCTAATTTAATATTCTTTTTGTTTCTAGAAAGAAGTATATATGTTTTCTGAAGATTCTCTCAAAATCTTTTTTTTTCTGTTGAGCAGGAGAGACATTGAATAGCTGGTACAATTTCCACTAATAAAAACAAATGCCCTTCAGACAGGAACTAGATAAGCAGCTTGTTTCTACAAAAATTGAACAGCCGCCAGTCTTGTACAAACTCATTTCATAAATATTTCTCTCTTCAAAAAGAGTTAAGAAGATGGATGGATTCAAAATTTTCCAGGAAGGTACTGAGAATTCTGTTCAAACTTGTCTCAAGGGGAAGCTTCCATCTGTTATCTTCCTGAGAGTTACACTTGCTCTACTTTGCTTTATGTTTCTTAACTAAGACTTTGAAGTTTCATAAGATCAAATGTTTTCTAATTCCTCCATTTTATTGAAATACTACATTTATTCAAAGAATGGTTACTCTGCTATGTGGCTTATAGTACTATTTTTCGTGTAGAGAAAATATTATGTCACAAGGGAGGATTTCATGACATCTCTCTCTCTATGTAATGTATTTATATTAAAACATATTTTAATATATTTGTTTATTTTGGGATTGGCTGTTTCTTTTATATTTATTTATTTTAATATATTTAATATATTATTAAAACATGTATTGAAAATATTAAAATATTTTTATTGATTTTAATTTTGGACCATCTGTGATGCCACCTGATTTCTCTGCCTTTCTGAAAAAACATTTTTTTGTCTGTCATGGATTGAATTGTGTTCCCCCAAAAATACATGTAGTAATTTGGCCGGGCCAGGATTCCCTGTATTCTGTGATTGCTCTCCATTTTGTGATTTTCTGATGCTGTAAATACTAATCTCTGCCTGTGGCTAATAGGTAGGATGATTATGTTAAAAGAGGATTAGGGTGGGACTGCGTGTAACACACTTGCTAAAGGAGTTTCCCTGGAATATGGCTTGCACCACCCTTTACCCTTTCATCCTACAAGAGTTAAAAGGAAAGGGAAGCAAGCAGAGAACTGGTAACCTCACACTGTCAAGAAAGCAGCATCAGGAGACGATCCAGTCCTTCAGACCTGAGATTGCTGCACCAAGATGCTCCCTGGGCAAAGACGGAAGCAGCAGGATGACTTTCCTCCAGAGCTGACAAGGAGGAAAGCCTTCTTGGAGCTGACATCCTGAATTTCAACTTGTAGCCTACTGGACTCTGTAAGAATAAACTTCCCTTTGTTAAAGTCATGTGTCAGATCCGACTCAACTGCACTTGGCTTAGCTTAGCTTTGTTAAAGCCATAGCTTAATGGTGTTTCTGTTAGAGCAGCACTAGCTGACGAAAACACTCTTCTTGCTTAACTTTCTATTTAATCCTCCTCCCTGGTCCATGAAGGTCACTTTCAAGTTGTTGTTACCTTTATGTAATGATCAGATGCAAAGCCTAACGAGCACCTGAAGGATTACGCTATGAAGCGGCACTACAGACCAATGTGAGTGCTTTTTCAGAGTAAACGGGTGTTGAAGACAACTCAGAAACTTTTGAACAACAGCAGTAGCATGGGAATAAGCACCTAGCTTTTTCTGCTGGCTGCTTTGAATATACTAGTGCTGTAGTATTTGTTTACCAATCAATCACCCTGCTGATAGTCTCACTTTATACTTGGTATTAATATGCTATACTCTGTTTCTAGAATAAAACACTTGCTCACTAATATTCAGACTAACAGCTCTCACAACAAGAAAGGAAACCCTGGTGGACTAGTGGTTAAGTGCTACAGCTGCTAACCAAAAGATTGGCTGTTCAAATCTACCAGGTGCTCCTTGGAAACTCTACCGGCCAGTTGTGCTCTGTCCTATAGGGTCACTGTGAGTCAGAATCAACCTGACAGCAGTGGGATTTTTTATAACAAACATTGGTAAATTTAAATTTTAATGGTACTTCAGTTTTCTTCATTACATCTTCACATTTAAATATTTATCAAATATTTGCATCTTTCAAGATATGAAATGAAATGTCTGGTAGCTTATTGTGTAAGATAGTCTTTTTAATCAAAGAAATGTATTTATTTTTTGTTTCTTTTTAAATTTCTAGACCTATTCATGGTTTTAAATTTGTTTGTTTGGACTTTTATATTGCTTCAGTGTTCCAATTTAAAAAAAAAAAAACAAAACCAACTGAGAAGCAGCAAAGTATATGTGCAGACATTCTGAGTTCCCATGGAAAGGTAGTACTTTATAATAATTCTTTTCTGAAAGACTGTAATTTTCCATCACAAATTAGTATTCTCTCTTCTTTCAAGCAAGCACATCTCTCATGTGCTCTAAATACAGAGTTGACATTGGGGTGGGAGTGGAAAGCAGCCCAAATTACATTGCAGTTTCCCATTTTCTACTCCAAACAGTTTTATAAAAGAACATCAGATTAAAGGAAATTGAACTTAAAGAAAAGAATGAGGAAGTCCCAGTAGAGCCACAGCCAGTGTGGGGGGAGCATGTGCAGATGGGGTAGGCCTCAGGTGGCCAAGGGAAGAGCAGTAGGTTGGGCTCACTGCAGGGAAAGTAAGAATTAACCCCCTCAGGTGTGCTGAGGACATCAAGTCCTTGAGGTCCTATGACGCAGGTAGCATAATTTTCCACATATTTTACAGATGAGAAAACTGTATTTCAGGTCTTTTTTAGCACCAGTTAGGGAATTTGCCAACTGCCTCAATGAGTCATGGTCCAGATGCTCAATCTTGCATTCACAGGGGCCCAAGACAATTATATTTTGTTTTGGGCTTTCTTGCTTTAACTGTACCCAGCACACTTCCTGAGTATTTGGTAATACATGCTGAAAAATGATTACATATTTCACTGATTATTATAAAAATATCTGTGTTAATGAATATTTACTTTCAATATTTGAATCACCATTCTCATTTCAATGTTGTGCCAATATAAGGAAGCATTGGCATAGATATTGGAAGCAGGCAATTCGCCCACCCAGCAGGATCACACTGCTCACACGAATGAGTCACACAGTGAAATGTGCTGTTGCCTCATCTCTTAGAATTAGAGCTAGAATTGAGTGTCACTGCCACCAGAGGGCAAGCAATATCTTATCTCATGGGCAGAGAACCAGAGGTAACAAGTTGGTGGCCAGCACATATTTGATTTGGTTCACATGTTTTTGTTGGCTGGTTCATTTTGAATTTGAGCCAATGTTTTATAATCTGAAGCACTCACATATAAATATGGATTTTCAGTTTTTCTTGAAAACTCAGAAGATCCAGCAGTTAGCCAAAGAGCAGTTACTGACTCCATATTTCCTCAAGTTAACAACTGGCAATAGGTGACTCCAACTGCTCCATTTGGATAGCCGATTGCTCTCTCCATCATTCATCTAATATGTTCAGACGTGCTTACAGGAACCCTGCCTCAGGTTACCCATCTGGCCTCTGTGGCACTTGAGTTTGTGAACCCCTCATCCAGATGATAATGCTGCAACTGGAGGGTGGTTAAAAGAAAGACAGTCTTCACTGACCTTCTTGACTTCAGTAAGAATATTAACATTGTTATTGAAAATGTTATATCACCACAGAATACAATGATTAAACAGTGGATACGATATTTTTAAATGATCAAATTTTAGGTTTAATTTATCTTTTTCACGGATGCTTACCTACTTTAAGTTGGCTTGTTCTAGCTCTGTTCTTATCCTCTGATCAAATTAGAAATTTTGGATTTTCATCCTGAATCCACATCCTAAAGGAGTCAAGACTCTCCTGGAGATGCCGTGTATTTTGCTACCTCAAAACAATTTGGCATCTGGCCATTCTCTCAGCTGCAGGTAAAAGCAAGAATTCTTCAGCTTCTGCAAGGAACTTACTTAGCCAGCACTTCTCAGCTCTTAGCTCTCTCTGTCTCTCTCTTTCTCTCTAGAGGCAGAGGAAACTACAGGAGAAATAAGAAAGACAGCCTCCCCTTCAAATTTGCCTTATCCTAGCACTTCTGTGCTGTCACTCACAATCATCAGCTGGTGTAGAGAGCAAGTGATGTTCTCCATGGACAAGGACCTCCTTGGCTGTGAGGCTGCTTCTCTTGAGAGACTCCTAGACTGTCTTCACTGCTTAGGGCCAGACAGCTCTCTGGTTTCATAAAGAAGTTACTGCTGTTATATAGAAGCAATTTGGAATGGCAGACAGAACTCTAACTGAGTCAGAAGAGCTAAATATCCTAGGACAAGTAACTTACCTTTTACTTGTATTCTGCATCTCGATTTTCCTGACTACAAAATGGAGGAAATACTATTTGCTCTTATTACTTCCCCCGTGTTACTGTAAACAACCAGAGAAGATAATACATGGGATAAAACCAGAGTACATGGCACTTTATGAAGCATTATAATTGGAAACATGTCTCGGAGGCAAGCTGCCCTAAGGTGGCTCCTTGTCTAGTCCTGTGGATTTGGTAATTAGAATGCATGTGACCAGGGTTCTTCTAGTAAAGGAGACTCATAGTTGAGAGTTAGGGAGTCCTAAACACTCTAGCAACTACCAGGACTTTACAGAGTGCCATAGACACTGAAATGCTCAGATCGTAGGACTTCCTTGTCAAAGGGAACCTTCCTTCATCAGGAATTGAGTAGACAGGATGAAGCTTAGAAACCGTTTTTAAAGTATAGTCTCTATCAGCTCAGCCAGAATTGGATTGGAAACTTGGTTGTTATAAAGTGCGACAGAATGGTACAGAATGATAAAAATGCAATGCTACTGAATTTTTCTTTCACATTCAGAAAGTTTCTTAGTAAAAAATCATGATCAAACAAATACAGCTTCTCTTGCATTATAGTTAATATAGAATCATAAATTTACAGGTTTCAAAATAAAACCATAGCAAAACATGCTGTGTTGGCATTACTGGGAATTATTTATCACTCCTTCTCTGCTCTTTATTCACCCCCTCTTTAAACACATAAGGAAACTGAAACACACCATCTTGTACTAAGGAAAACTATGATGGCACATCATAAACAAGCCCTGTTGGCAAAAGATGTTATCTAAAAAGTATTGCTAAGATATTTAAAAACTTTTTTTTTTAGGAGAAAGGAAGTCTGCTAGTTTCTAGAAAAGTGTATACATTTGAGTGGAGATAACTAGGAAAATAATATTTTGGGGACTATCAAATGTTCTGAGGTAGCAAAATGAGACAGGTGTACCAATGTGATGGAGAATTGCATCCTGCATCTCTGGGTCCTCTCTTCCTAGTTAGGCACCATTCAGGGCTGGGTGAGGAAGAGGTCTGTCCTGTTTGTTGGCTTCCTTGAAGGATGTCTAGTTTAGTTCAGCCTTTTCTGTCCTGCTGAGAACTGACTCCCAGGGAATCGTGCTTGTAAAATAAAACATTACATTTCAAACCCAATTTATTTTTCTGGTAGAACTGAAATTGCTGTTGTACTTTGATCAAGGCTTGAAATTTATTTGGATTTTTTTATTTTTGTTGTTCATCGTGATTCTCTCTCTCACGTCTCATTTCCAATCTGTCAGCAAATCCTTCTGACTCATGATTTCAAATGTAGCCAAGCCTATCTTTCTCTATTAGATTGCACTACTGACACTGTCATCGCTTGCCTGAGACTTTATTGATACCCTTCTAACTAGTGTTCCTGATCCCACATTCTACCTTTTTCAACATGTTGTCCACCTAGCAGTCCCATCAGATCACATGACTACCTTGCTGAAAATCCTCCAGGACCTTCCCACTGCACCGATCCTTAAGGTGGCCCCCTAACAAACTCTTTGTCAAAGCCACCCACTTGCAATATTTCTGTTACTGCCACACTAGATGACTAAGACATCAACCATTCCCTGAAATTACTTTTTTCATTTCTTTGTTTACATGTGTATTGATGTTTCCACCTCCATGCAGTGAAAGCTCTCAAGGAGCAGGAGCTCTCTGTCATTTTTATGCATGTTTCTCCAGCATATAGAACAGCACTGGCCCAGTTGCTATGTTGTTGTTAAGTGCCGTCTAGACAATTCCAATTCATAGCACCCCTATAGGACAGAACAGAACTGCCTCATAGGATTTTTTAAGCTGTGTCTTTACAGGAGCATGGTAGGGACTCAAAAATTATTTTCTTAATGAATAAATGAATAAATTGGATTCTGTTTTTAAGGAATGCAGGGACCTTATTCATACCGCTCTCTTTCTTTCCAGTGTCCGAGCACAGTGCCTTCGAAACCCTAGTGACATAGTGGTTAAGTGCTATGGCTGCTAAACAAAAGGTCGGCAGTTCAAATCCTCCAGGCCTTCCCTGGAAACTCTATGGAGCAGTTCTACTCTGTCTATAAAGTGACTGTGAGTCAGAATCAACTCGATGGC
Organism: Heterohyrax brucei; assembly: GCA_028571685.1. Classification (NCBI taxonomy): domain Eukaryota; kingdom Metazoa; phylum Chordata; class Mammalia; order Hyracoidea; family Procaviidae; genus Heterohyrax; species Heterohyrax brucei. The sequence continues at coordinate 98,883,229 of CM053146.1, forward strand.
AGAGGATTTTGGGGTTTTAGCACAGTGCCTGATGTGTAGAGGGCCCTCAAAGGGATGAACAAATTGAAATGTATTTATGCTTTTCTTTCAGTGTGACGCCACAGTCCTTGGTGTTTCTCCTCTTAAACTGTAATCAGCACAACAAACTCTGACTGCTAAGAATGCACTATTGTGTGTCAGGCATAAGATGACCATTATTTCATTTAACTATAAAGTCAACTTCGTGACATGAGTATCATCATCATTTTTAGATGAAGATACTCAGTCTCAGGGACGTTAATAATTTGCTCAAGATTACATGGCACCAAAATGCAAATCCAGGTCTCAAAGACCTCAGCCTACTTATTGAATGCCTATCATGAGTGAAGAAATCCTGGTGGTACAGCAGTTAAGTGCTACATTTGCTAACCGAAAGTTCAGCAGTTCAAATCTGCCGGGAGCTCCTTGGAAACTCTTTGGAACAATTCTTCTCTGCCCTGTAGGGTTGCTATGAGTCTGAATCGACTTGATGGCTCTGGGTTTGGTTTTTATCATGAGCTAGAGGGTGGGGTCAGAGACTTATCTAAAAAGTCTGTGTCCTCTAGTGAGGGAGATGTGTAAACAAGTAATCCCATTCAACATGAAATGAACTATACAGAGCTTGGTAGCTGGAATCCACCAGCCACTCTTTGGAAACCCTATGGGGCAGTTCTTCTCTGTCCTATAGGGTCACCATGAGTTGGAATCAACTTGGCAGCAATGGATTTGGCTTTGCTTTGGTAAGTAAAATTTAAGGAAGGAGTGTTGTCATTAGGTGCTGTGGAGTCAGTTCTGACTCACAGTGACCTTACGAACAACAAAACGAAACACCGCCCAGTCTTGTGCCATGTCCACAATCATTTTTATGCTTAAGCCCATTGTTGCAGCCACTGTGTCAGTACATCTCGATGAGGATCTTCCTCTATTTTGCTGATCCTCCACTCTACCAAGCATGATGTCCTTCTCTGGGAACTGATCCTTCCTGACAACATGTCCAAAGTATTTAAGACACAGTCTTACCACCTCTTCTTCCAAGAAGTACTCTGATTGTATTTCTTCTAGAACAGATCTCTTTGTTCTTTTGGCAGACCATGATACATTCAACATTCTTCTCCGAGACAGTTCAAAGGCATCCATTGTTCTCTTTCTTCTTCGTTCATTGTCCAGTTTTCACATACATAGGATGCAATTGGAAATACCATGGCTTGGGTCAGGTGCACTTTAGTATGCAAGATGACCTCTTGAGTTTTCAATACTTTAAAGAAATCCTTTGCAGCAGATTTTCCTAGTGTAATGCATCTTTTGATTTCTTGACTGCTGCTTCCATGGGCACTGATTGTGGACTCAAGTAAAATGAAATCCTTGACAACCTCAATCCTTTCTCTATTTATGATGACGTTGCCTACTGGTCTGGTTGTGAGGCTTTTTGTTTTCTTGATATTGAGGTACGATCCATACTGAAGGCTATGTCTTTGAACTTTATCAGTGTTTCAAATCCTCTTCACTTCTAGCAAGCAAGGTTATATCATCTGAATAATGCAGGTTGCTAATGATTCTTCCTTCAATTCTGATGCCTGTTCTTCATACAATCGAGCTTCTTGGGTTATTTGTTCAGCATACAGATTGAAAAGGTATGGTGAAAGGCTACAACTCTGTCACATACCTTTCTTGACTTTAAACCATGTAGTGTCCCCTTGTTCTGTTCACACAACTGCCTCTTGATCCATGTACGGATTCCTTAAAAACACAATTAAGTTTTATGGAACTCCCATTATAAGCAATGTTAGCCATAAAAGGAAGGAGAGATTACCCTAATTTAGAGAATTTTCAGTGATCATAATGAAACCAAACCCATTGCCACAGAGTCGCTTCTGACTAAGGGCAACCTCGTGTACTACAGAGTAGAACTGCATTTCATGGAGTTTTTATGGCTGTGACCACTCATAAGCAGATTGCTAGGCCTTCCTTTAAAAGCACTTCTGAGTTAGAACAGCCAGTCTTTCACTTAGCAGACAAGAAAGGAGCTCAAACAATTTCTGCTTGTCTACTGATGTAAAGGCAGATGGGTCAAACCTACCCAGCAGTACCAAAAGGCCAGGAGATCTACCGCCCTGAAGATTACAGGCAAGAAAACCTGTGAACAGTTCTGTTCTGTAACACATCAGGTCATCATGAGTTGGAATTGACTCAATGGAAATGATTTTTTTTTAAAGGATGATAAGAGAATGGCAGAATTTATATATTTGTCTTTCTGAATTCCCAAATGCAGACAAGTTATACAGATGGAATGAAACCATCCCATCTAGTGCCACACAGTCCTGTCCCTGGATCCTAGTTCTCTTCAGGCAGCTTGTACAGCTCACGAGTATTTGGAGGGTCAGCAAGTGTGTATCGAACAGAACAGCTAAGCCTGTCAATGTTTACCTCCAAAATAGTTCTTACGTAATAACCGAACTTCACACACACACATCTTGGAATGCATCTCCCTGTTATTTCTAAGAGCCATGGAAGATATACAGAGAGAGGTAAACTGAGTCCTTGCTACCTACATAAGTCCTCTTTTGTCAGTGCCCACTGCCCTTACTGAGGATTAGTCTGTCATGCAGTCCGTTATCCAAACCAACGGTCCCCACTCCTAATTCTGCCTGAACTGCCTTCACCCAGCCAAGCTGTGGGAGGTAGGGAGAAAGCCTCCTGTGCGCCTTTGCCATGCTGTCGCTTGTGTTCCAAGACCCCACTGCTATTGTGTGCCTCACAATAGATTTTCATCCATCTGCAACACCTTCTTCAGGTAGAAGTTTTTTTAAGGGGAATAAGAAGCAACATTTCTCCATGTTTTCCAACTCCCATTTGTATACATCCAAGAAAATGTTTTCTTTCCCTACTGTTAAAATACAAGTAGACATACATACATATGCACTCACACAGAGGACTTGAAGAAAGAAGTCTGGGACAAAAGCTATGCTATCTGACATTTCCATTGCCAAGTCAGACTGTTTAACAGCCCTTGTGGGTTAAAGGGTACTTGAGTCATATTTGAAAAACTGAAAGAAACCATCCTGGTGTTCTTTTCCTAAAACAAAGAAACCATTTAATTACAGTTGAGTCAGTATTCAACTGTAGAGACTAAAAAATAAACAATTAAAAAATCACAGGCTTCAAAGCTCAAGCTCGGCCAACCCCCCAGGTGAAGAAATCAAAAGTAGAGAAGGTTTAATTCGGTGCTTAAGATCACACAGGTAATTCTCAACAGAGCCAGGCTTAGCATTTAGTTTTCCTGATTCCCAGCCTAATGCTCTTTCTTGGAGGCAGGGAGGGAGGAGACGGGTCAAGAGAGGTGTAGTCTGAGCCCAGAGGCTGGCTCACTTTTCCTCTCTGGGAGAAAGAAGAATGGATTCCTCTGTCCAGCCTTGGTTTGGTTAGTTTTGGGTCATTTTCTAGGTATGTGCCATTTCTCGTGCTTACATTTTCAAGACAGTAGACTCCAGTACACTGAGCTCAGCGTCTCAGTGGCTTTCTGGAATGTTCAACATGGGCCTCATTCAAAGAGGGAGTTTCACAGGCTGCCTAAACATTGCATGGCCCTTCTTATTCGAAAATATGTGATCTGTTTTGGTTGAAATGGTTAAATTTCCATTAAAGCAAGTTTTACTATAGCTTGAATTCTTTTCTTTTGTTTTCAGCTTCCTCTGTTCTGGTCTATCTTTCTACCTTTATATTTTGATCTTTGAACAAATAGACTATTGCATGTTTTAGATAGCCTAGAATTATTTACTTATGCTTCCTAATAAATTTGTTTCTCCAGATTGTCATTTATGTTCAAGCCTTTTCCCTTAGTGTGGTTGCCTAGCTATGCTGCTGGAATGTCTGGAACATGATCTCACCATTACTAGCAGTATTAATATTCTGCTTGCTCTCTCTCTCTCTCTCTCTGTGGTCCCAGGAGTGGCTCCTTTGCTCGTCTTCATCAGGAACCAGAAACCTATGCATCTGCCAGCTTCAGTAACACTCTTGGCTTCTCTGAATGTGAGACAGAAAAAACCTGTTGGGGGTAGGTTTGTAGCAGCTATTTTACCGCATTCCTGGGAAAATGCCTGCGAGCACGGACTGCTCTTCCCAAGCACGTCAAGGCCATCTCTTGCCCTCATAAACCAACTAGCTAATTCCACTTAGAAGGCAGGGCCCCAGGCTGCAGTGTACGTAAGAGCAACTATGTGAAGGCATAGATTCCTTAGCTGTATCCCCAGATCTTAGGATTCTGTCTTTCTCAGTTAGAGCCCGAGGATGCCTCAGCAATATCATAGGTGATTCTGATGCAGGTGATGTGCACAGAATTCTTCTAGAAGTACTGATTGATTAAGGTTTCAGAATTAGGCTCATTATCCCTTTAAAAAAATTGTTTCTTAAAAATGTGAATGAGTGGCCAGTTTGGAGGACTGCAGGAGAGGGAATTGACAAACAGATAAGGAAGTGGATCAGATTTCTCTAGTCTGTTCCTTTTCACCTCTAAGATTCAGTGATTCTGCACTTTTCCAGATTATATATAGTACATCTGAATCCATGGACTTCAGGCTGAGTCTGGAGATATTTCTTGGCATCTTTCTCTCCCTACTGATGTTTCTGCAAAGTGAAGGACTGCACTAAAATGTGAGGAAAGTGTGTATAGAAGGTTTGGTACTTTTCTGGAGTGATTCTTTGCTAGCTAACAGAAACTCAATCTACAGTCTGTGATCCCTTCCCATTGTCACCTTCTGGGCATGGTTTGAGTGGTTTTCCAAGACTGGGACTGAAGAGGGCAGTTTCTGTAAATAAGAGAAGAGGGCAAATTTGCTCTGAGACTGGAAATGAGCCTTAGAATCCAAAGAGGAGGGTTTGGAGCACTAAGGCTGAGCAGGAGTCATCTACAAGAGGAGCAGGCAGATTTCACAAGATGTGACTTCAGGGGAGACATGTATTTGAATTCCTGTAGAGAGGTAAAGGCACTGAAGAGGAGTGACAAAACCATGAACCCTATTAAAGATAATACTTCAAAGACATGCACTTAGAAGATGGTTTCTTAAATTTACACTATTATATCTAAAGGATTTTGTCTTAATTTCCTAATGCTGCCATAACCCAAATGCCGCACGTGGGTGGCTTTAGAGAACAGAAGTTGTTTTCTAACAGTTCTGAAAGCTAAAGGTCCAGATCAGCTTTTGGGCCATGCAGATTCCTTCTTTGTCAATAGCCGTGAACATTCTTCAGTACCTTGGTGATTCTCGTATGGCTTTTGTATTCTCCTTTTTGTATAACCCAGAAGTGAACAGATTTAGAACCTACTCTACTCAGATATGAAATATTTAACACAATAAAAAAACCTATTTCCAAACAGGATTACATCTACATTAGAAGGGTTAGGATTACCACAAATATTTTGGGGGACAAAATTTAAACCACAGCAGGCTTCCATAAAAAGTCAAGAAAGCTGGTTTTTTTTTTTTCACTGAAGCCAACACTTCAGACAAAGGTGGGACTGGATTTGGGACTGGAGTTACGCATGTGGTGTGTGCACTTTGTGGTTTCATATATGTATGAGGCTGTCCAACTTGTCTCTTTTTAGAGGGGAAAGAAGAGGATGGAGAGTAGGGGACAGGTGTCAGTTGAGTGGATACTGGAAGTACAAACTTTGGGGATGAATGTGCTGTCACAGGGTGAGGAGAGTAGATAGAGTTGCACAGAGGTTGTTGATCAGGGTTTTGTGTCGCAAATTGGATTTTAAACTTTTAGTTAATTACAATATATATATTTTTTAATTTGGAAAGTTGTTTTTAATGATGAGGGGAAAAATTGCTATATAAATTAGAAGTGAGAGGAATAAGACCACAAATGAAGTGGGGGGTATAAAAATAGGTCTTTCTCACTGCAACAGTTCTCATTCTGCTTATCTTATTCAGGAGCCAATACACAATAGAACACTGGAAAAAAAGTATGTAGTCGTGTATCAACCCTAAGTATATGGAAGGAGAGAAAATCTGAGTAAACCTAAAACACAAAGCATTTGCCCCTGCCAAAACAGATGCTACTGCACTCTTATACTTTAAAGTAGGACTTCAAATCAGGGTTTTAAATGGCAAACACACATTTACATACAGGCAAGGAAATCTCTCCAAGAACATTCCTCTGAGTCATCGTTCACACACAAATAGATGTTGTCAATTTCTGAACAGAGATAGTCTAAAGACCAGGCCAGGAGAGGAGTCTTTAAGAAAAATTAAAACTCAATAAGAAGATGTAGAAAAGAAAATTCAGGAGAGACTGTAATCTGGATAGTCTACAAACAAGAATGCAAAAGGGGTGGCACCTAGCACAGTCCTTGGTACTTTGGGACACTCCACAAATATCTATGGAACAACAGAAGGGAAGACAGGATTTCCTAGCATCTTAGTCATCTAGGGCTGCTATAACAGAAATAGTACAAGTGGATGCTTTAACAAAAAAATTTTATTCTGTCACAGTCTAGTAGGTAACAAGTCCAAACTGAGGGTGTCAACTTCAGGGGATGTCTTTCTTTGTTGACTCTGCAGGAAGGTCCTTATCATGAACTTTCCCCTGAACTGGGAGCTTCTGAGGCACAGGGACCCCAGGTCCTTTCCAAAAGGATGTGCTCTGCTCCTGGCAGCAATGCTTTTACACTGATGGTATGAGGTCTCCAATTCCCTGCTTGCTTCCTTTTCGTTTATATCCCAAAAGATTGCCTCCAGACACAATACAAAAATCTTACCCTTTGAATCCTGCCCCCCCTACACAACTGATTTCTGTCCTCACTCATTTAGCTTACAGAGACCAGGAGGGTTTCAGCATGTAGGAACTTAACACAATACCAAAATTCACAGCCCAGCCAAACTGCTACACACATTTTTAGAGGAACACACTTAACATCTAGTGAAAGCTTCCTAAATTGTTCGAGGAAGTAACTACAAAGAGAATGTTCCTGTGAACCTAGAATCCAGAGAGAAGAATACCTCTTTTCAGAGACCAATGCTGAAGCACAACTCAAGACAGGAAGCTAGGGCCTAGCTCAAGCCATCAACAACTGATCTAAAGGCGGGCAGTGAGGTAGACTAGAAGCACAGCCCAAAGGTGCCTCCAGGAGAGCCGAACCCCCTCCCGCCCCCGTGAGGGAATGCTGTGAGGCTGTACTTATTTACGGCTCATTTCTGTTCACAGTTCACAGTTAGTCTCCTATCCTACCCTCCTTCCGGAAGTCCTCTTTCTAGGTAAAGTGTAGTGTTGCCCAGAACCGTCTGTGTATGTTGAATGCGGTGGACAAGGTGGAACTAAGGGAGTGAGTGAAACAGGACATAAGAAAAGGCTGAGATACAAAGGTGTGGCCTTTGATGGGGACACTTTCTTTTCTGCCCATGGATGTTGGTTTAAGATGAATCCTATATGTTTGCCTTCAGATTGGCTGGAGCAATGCTCTCCAAGTTTTCAGGTAGGAGCAGATATGTCACTATATCTCTGGGGGAACTTCATTGCTTAATACATCCGAGCTTCAACATCCAACATTTCCTGCATGTCTTCTCTATTTGAGCACAGCCATGGGAGTGGCAGCCACGCTGTCCTCTCCCTTATGAACCTCACAGCCATCTGGGGCCACAGACTCTAAATAAATGGCCATAAGGATTATTCACTGGCTTCAAAGAAAAGGCCACAGGGCTATGAGAGTGTAACAAGAGAATATGTTATTTTAATATTGGATTTGGCTCCTGTACACTACTTCCTCACATTCTTTTTCTAGCTAAACTCACAATTGGGGGTCAAATCAATATTTACTTTTACATTATCACTACTTTATGATTGTTGTTCATAACTAAGCCATATGTTGTTGTTTAGTTTTTCTATTCATTACTCTTTCATAAACTCTCCATCAGGAATGTAGCAAGATTTCATTATGAACAAATAGATAAGCTGTTGGTTCTGGAATTCATTTGTTTTGTTTTTTTTCTTGGAGACATCCTTCCTGCTTTTTCTAAACCAGCAGCTGTCTGGACTTGCTGCATGCCGAAATCCTGAAATTTTCTCTAATCACCATCACAAAACCCAAACTAAATCCACTGCAGCTCAGTGGATCTTGACTCATACTGACCCTGTATGATGGAGTAGAACTGCCCACAGGGTTTCCAAGGAGCAGCTGGTAGATTCAAGTCACCAACCTTTTGGTTAGCAGCCAAGCTCTTCCCACTGTACCAGGGCTCTCTAATTACCATGCTGGGTAAGGACACATTTGAAGAGGTGAAAATTAAGCTGCGACCTCAGGACTAAGAGTCAACCAGTCACAAAGAGGAACAATGAAGGTTTTAGGCAGAGGAAACAGCATGTGCAGAAGCAGCAACAGCTTCCAAATTACAATTCTGGAGGGGTCTACAAACAGTAGACGAAGCCCTGGTTGTACAGTAGTTAAGGGCTCAGCTGTTAACCAAAAGTTGGCAGTTCAAATCCATCAGCCACTACAGAAGAAGGATACGTCAATCTCCTCCCGTAAGGACTATATCTTTGGAACACCTATGGAGTCGTTCTACTCTTCAGCAAAGAGTTGATTTGGAAAAGGCAGTACTCTGCGTTGTAGGCATAGCATTTCATACAAGATTTATAAAATGTCAATTGTGCATATCAACAAAAGGAAGGACTTGATCATATTATTAACTCTCCCGCTTCTCTGTTGTGCTCCTAATACACGGGAATCACAGGCCTGGGTGTTTGAAGAACTGAAAGAAGGCACCCTTGGGCAGAACACAGAGTTTCAGAAGGAGAGTGGCTAAAGATAGTGCTAAAATTTAGACAAAGCCAGATAAAGCCTTGTAGGGCATGTTACGGCTTTTAAATTTTATCGTCAGAGGGAAGCCATTAAGGGTTTTAAGCTGGAGAGTAACCTGATCCGATTTATAGTTTAAGAAGATCACTCTGGCTTCTAGATAGAAATGGATTGCCTGAGACAGAAAGCTAACATCTGCTGACTAAGCACATACCTCTCACTGAACAATGAATGCATAGGCATTCCTTTGTTTAAACCTCACTACAGTAACCCCAGAAGCCCTGGTGATCTATTGGTTAGGTGCTATGTCTGTCAACTGAAAGCCTGGCAGCTCATATCTGCGTGGCACTCCTTGGAAACTCTATGGGGGAATTCTACTCTGACCTATAGGGTTGCTATGAGTCAGAATCCATGGCAGTGTGTTTTTTTGGCTACAGTTGTCTTGAGAGGCAATTTCTATTATCTTCATCTTAAAAGTTAAGAGACTGAGGCCCTTTGAGCTTATGTAAGTGGCCCAGGGTCACATGGGGTGAGCAAGGAAATAATACAGGTTTTGTTTGTTTGTTTGTTTTTAACGTAGTTAATGACTGCGGCATACTGTGCGCCCAAGAGAATCTCACTGACTGTTTTGTTGTAAAATTTCCTAAGTCCATCATGGTCATACCTAGAATGCAGTGATCAGGGTAGGGTTAATAGATGTTTTTGCAGAAAGGAAGCTTATGACCCTGGCTGCTGCTCATCTGAAAACTAATGGATATAGCCGTGTATAATGGAAGTTATTACAGGGTTTTGCTCTTAAAACCTCTCTTATCATTGTTCAACGTGCAGGAGACTACTTTCCACTGTTTTGATTGTTTTATCAGGCTGTTTTCCAGGAAGTGGTTGCTAGGAGTGAAAAGAGTTTTATTATTGAGAGATAAATGGAGCCTAGATCCTCTACCCCGTTAAGAAGTACTGGGAAAAAAAATAATAATAATTGACTTGAAAATTTTATTTGCAGCTCCATTTGTACCAGTCCATCTGCTTTCTGTTTACTTGAGGTTATCTTCTTTTTCTAGTACTCTCTAAAAGCACACACTAAGGTTTGCACCCAAATACTGTCTTAGAGACCACTCCAGGAGTCTGGCTGCCAGTGCTCTTCAGAGCTAACAGCTGTGTCTAGTAACAGTGAACATGTATACTCTCGGTGGCTACAGGGCCTCTTATCATTCGTGTGAGTGGCAGGTGGACTGCACAGCATGTGAACTACCCTCGTATATAGTTGCCTTTGTGTTCTGATAATGTCCACTACTGGAAGGAAAACCCACTGATGGCAGGAGGTTGAAGTTGTACCAATCAAGCTAAAGAGACACTGTCCCACATCTTGGGACAAGTTCCCACCCATGCACTGAGGTTCTTGATGGTGGTGAGTTTCTTGGCTGTGTATTTTCTATCCCTTCCCACAGCAGCACCTAGCAATATCTTAGGTTATTAATCTAAAACTGGGTGTGCCATTTATTGCTCTTGCAAAACTACCATATCTTAGTCTGTTTATAGCTTTTGTCTAGTCACCACACTCAAAACATTTCTTACCCTTGTTTGATATCTATAGGGTGTCACCTGCAGTGCCCATGGTATCTGCTAGAAAGGAAAAAAAAAAGGATACAAGATTTCACTAATGAGTGTCTAATAATCCCCAGATAAAAGCCAAATTGTATACAACCAGCGCCCAGAATTACAGTATAAACCAGGTGGTGGCTTTGAGGTTACCTAGGTCCAGCTTTTGTTTTATAGATGTTGGAACTGAATTACTGACAGGTCTAGGGACTTGCCCAGGTCAATCAGCTATGTAACGGCTAGGCTGAAGCTAGAATTCCAGTCTCCTGACTCCTAGCTCATAAAGAACTATGCTATTGGGTGCTGTTGAGTTGATTCTGACTCATAGCGATTGCATGTGACAGAGTAGAACTTCCCCATAGAGTTTTCTTGGCTATAATGTTTATTGAAGTATGTCGTCAAGGCTTTCTCTCACAGAACCACTGGGTGTGTTCAAGCGGTCAATGATTAATGTTTGTATCACTAGGGTTCCTTATCTGTTTACAGAACTATCATACTGCTAAACCAGTTGCCACTGAGTTGATGCCATCATTGCTATCCCATATGTATCAGAGAACAGTGCTCCAAGGAGTTTTCAGGGGCTGCTTTTTCAGAAGGAGATTGTCAGGGCTTTCTTCTGAGGTACCTCTGGGGAGACTCAATAGCTTGATGTTTGCACCACCAAGATACTCTATATACATGGTTAAACTTTTAAAATAAACAAACATAAATTTGCTCTTCAGAATTGAGCTTAAAATTTATTTATTGGCTTTTTCATTAGGCAAAGAACTGATTTTCTTCTTAGTACATGGAAAAATCCTGGCTAGTGTAGTTAGGGCATTTTCTTTACAAATAATTGAGGAAGAAATACAATCATGAAAGTGAACAAGTTTGTCACCAGAATCTTCATCTTTGTTCCCTGTGCTCTTCTTTCTTTGGTACTCCTTTCAGTGTTTCTGATGTCTTAAGATATGCACCCCGATCTGTCTCTAGGTCTTTGGTCTTATAGTCTTACAGTTGAGTGGCCCTTCACTTCCAGGCCTTTGTCTGCCTCATTTTGTCCTTTGCCTACATGAACTACCTATCTTAGTACTGACTATCAGGCAGGATGTTAATAAAACTTATGTGCTAGTCAAAACCAGCATCTCCTATTCTTGCATGTTATAGAACATCAGGTTCTTGCTAATTGATTCATTCTGTTGGATTAAGACATTATTTCTAGCAACTCCTGTAAAAACAGAATCAATGTTTGGAAAAGGATATTGGTAGTAGTTGCACATCATGATGAACATAATTGATGTCCCTGAACTGAACGTGTAAAACCACGAATTAGCAAATGCTCTGTTACATATATTCTTATGATTTTTGAAAGTATACAATCCATGTAAACCAGGAGGCAGAATCCATCAAGATAGTTGTGTCTGCGATACTCCCATCTATAATTCAAGCTAAACCTTTTCTGTTCTAGTCTGTAAGTATCTCCGGTTGTACCACACTTCCTGCAATAAAACTCTGATAGTATCCTCTGCTCAGTGCCAAGTTTAGGCAACATCCACGGAGGCTGCAGAGTCATCCGGGCACCTTTTTCTCCATTTGAAACACATAGGTCAGTGATTACAGCCACTATCAGATTTAACATAGGTGGTTCGTGAAGATATTATCTTTTTTAAAATTATTATCCAAATTACATTCATCACTTTGGAGTTAGTTATAGAAATAGAAACAGCTTATCATAAATGACATACACTTGAAAAAGTATAAAATATATTTTCTTGAATTTACTTGCTCAAATATTTTGGGCCTGCACTTAAGCAAATAGCTATTTTAGGAGTCGACCGTTCCATTCCATAGTTTATCAAGAGAACTGGCTTCGTTAGGATCCTGTACTCTCTCTCCTACCCTCCTTTCTGACATATCAGCTAGAACAGCCAGGATAGCGTAAGCTTTGCTGTGGTAACACCCCTCCAATCGCAGAGGCTTAAACCATTATGGTTTCTTTCTCTGTAGTCAGTGACCCAAGCAGACACAGCAGCCACCAGCTTAACATATTGCCAGTTACAGGTCAGAGAGAAAGAGAGAGTAGAAAATGGTACAGTGGCTTTTTTAGCTTATAATCACATTTCCCTGGATAAAGCAAGCTGCATGAATACATTCAACTTCAAAGGGTAGAGAAATGCAATCTCACATGGGAAGAGACAGGAATTGTTAGATACACAGTGCTAACAAATACCGCATTGTTGTTGTGGTGGTTAGGTGCTGTGTAGTCAGTTCCAGCCCATAGCTATCCTGTGTACAAGAGAAAGAAACACTGCCAGGTCCGACCACATTCTCACGATTGTTGTGTCTGAGCCCATTGTTGCAGCTACTGTGTCAATTTTTCTCACTGAGGTTTTTCCTCTTTTTGAGTGACCCTCGACTTTACGAAGCATGATGTCCTTCTCCAGGGATTGGCCGTTCCTGGTAACATGTCCAAAATATGTGACACAAAGTCTTACCATATTTGCTTCTAAGGAGCATTCTGGCTGTACTTGTCCCAGACAAATTTGTTCATTCTTCTGGAAATCCATAGCGTAATCCATACATGCTAATATCATAACTCTAAGTCATCAATTCTTCCTCAGTCTTCCTTGTTCATTGCCCAGCTAGATTAACTAGACTAACCTGTAATTTCCTGAATCCTCTACATAATTTTAGTCTTTTTTTGTACCCAGAACAGTGTCCTTGGCCATCCTTATCCCCTTTTCCACCTGGAATTCTATATAGCATATATCACCTCCATTCAAGAATATTCATCAACCTCCCTAGTAGAATTCATTTTTAGGTAACTCATACCCTTTGGGGAAAAAAATATATCGTTTACCACTTTCCCAACACTATTTTAACTGGGAGTTTCTGTATCTGTCTTTCTTCTGTCTCCCTAGCTTTTCAAAGCTAGGGACCATGTCTTATTCATTGTCTAGTCTTATTTTCTAACATGAAACTTGATACAGGTGGACAGAGGCTAAAAACAAGATATCCATAAAGCTATTTTGTAGTTTGAATTTTTAATGAATTTCGTCTTTTCATTAAACTCAATAGAGATGGAATTTATTCAAGATTCAAATGAAATTGAGAAAGATTCATTTGTTCTAATACAATTTTTTTACGTTCCAGTTTATAAACTTCTACATGGCATGAAATGACCTCCGCTGTGGGTTTTGTTATGTTTTTTAATTTTAAATGGTGATAGATATATAGAAAGTTAACATAGTTTGCAATTAAATAACCTAAAAGCAACTGAAATATTTTGAATTTTTACTTCAGAAACACCCTGTGTTTGAGTTCGCTTAATCATTTTTATGGCCAAAATGTAGATCAAATAATGCTGTCCTCCTGATAAAAACCACCAGTGAGTTATCATAGCACTTAAACCAAAATCTAGATTCCTTATTCTAGTCATCTAGGCTCCACGTGATCTGTCCCTTGCCAGCCTCTCTGGCCTCATTTCCTCCTGCTTCCTCCCCGGCTTGCTGTGCATGATACCCTTTGGTCTTCTTTCTGATTCCATTCCAAGGGGCTATGTACGTTCTATTCCCTCTTTCTGGCAATGCTATAGCAATAAGCTGTATAAGGCTATCCTGACCTCAAATAAAAGTATTCTCTTAGAGCGATGTTAATAGTGGAACACGTTTATTCATTCTTGTAATAAACTTTTTAAAAGTATCCTATACACTGGGTATGCTTCAAAGTTGAGGAAATACAAGATAAATTCTAAAAATCTGCATCTTACCGTCTAATCAGGAGAAAGATGGACACAGATAATCATGGGAATGTGATAGCTACACGCATTAGCAAGTGAACTCCAATACAAAGAGGAAGGAACCCTTAACACTGTATAGTTGGGTCTGAAGGAGCCCTTCATGAATAATGAATAATGAATAATGAATACCAAAGAAAAACTGATGCTTTTGAATCATATGCTGGCAAGGTATACTGAATATATCATGGACTGCCAGAAGAACAAAAAAATCTGTCTTTGAAGATGTACAGCCAGAGCACTCCATAGAAGCAAGGATGATGAGATCTTGTCTCACATACTTTGGATATGTTATCAGGAGGAACCAGTCCCTGGAGAAGGACATCATGCTTGCTAAGGTGAAAAAAAGGAAGACACGCAGCAAGATGGAATGACAAACTGCTGCAGTGACAGGCTCAGTAATAACAAGGACCATTAGGATGGCGCAGGGCCCGGCAATGTTCCTTTCTGTTGTTCATAAAGTCTCTACAAGTCGGAACCAACTCAGGGGCACTTAACAACAACTTTATGAAAAATAACTGCACATTTAGGATTTGTGTGCATTTCTGTATATATATTTCAATAAAAGGTTTAAAGTAAATTAGAAAAAGAAAAAAAAGGAGCTTTGGTGGTATAGTCATTAAGCATTTGGTTGCCAACCAGAAGGTAAACCATGAAAAGAACATAAACCAAAACCAAACCCATTCCCATTGACTCAGTTCCGATTCATAGTGACCCTATAAACCAAAAAATCAAAATACAGTGCCACTGAGTCAATTCTGACTCACGGTGACCCTGTAGACAGAGCAGAACCGTCCCATAGAGTTTCCAAGGAGTGCCTGATAGATTTGAACTGCCAGCCTTGTGGTTAGCAGACAAAGCACCTTATAGGAAAGAGCAAAACTGCCTTGTAGAGTTTCTAAGGAGCACGTGGTGGATTTGAACTGCTGACCTTTTGGTTAGTAGCCGTAGCACTTAAGCAGGGTTTGCAAAAGGTAGCAGGTTTTAACTCAACAGTTAATCCAAGGGACAAAGATATGGCAGGCAGCTTTGGAAATTCTAGGAGGCCACTGTACTCTGTCCTCAGGGGTCATTATTAGTTAGAATCAACTCAATGGAAACTGGTTTTAGTGAGGTCAAGAAAGTCCATCCTGAGGGATGACATTCAAGCAGAGTTTTTAAAGAAGATAAAATATATCCAGAAGTCAATGTTAAAGACAAAAACCAGTGAGTCAAGACATATGTGGTAACTTGTTTTAAAAAACTATTAAAATCTTGTAACTTTTCTAAGGCTATTTTCTCACTTACAGAATGAGGTAATACCTACACACCCATCTGATGGTAACAAAAACAATATGAAATATGAAGAGCAACATGAAGACCTAAGGTGAAGACTTGAAGAAGCAGTGTGATGTTGACTGGTTGAGCAAAGGACAGAGGGCATAGAAGGTGATAAGAAGACAAGCAAAAACTTCCCGGAGAAAAGTTGGTTAGGTGAGGGAAACTGGTCACTGCGGCTAGAATGAAAGATAGCAAGGTGAGACAGACTTCAGATACTAACCAATCATGAAGAAACGTGGAAGTTTAGTTTAGCAGAAGGAAAAAACAGGATTGTCCAATTTAACTGTCTGAATATTTTTGGTTGTGGGAGGAGGGAAACAAATCTGGAGTTACGGAAGTGAATCAAGACTAAAACTGATAATTGAGGGCAGACTTTTTAAAGTTTACTTTATCTTTAACTCTTACCATTTTTTGTTTTCAAACCATGCTAAGTTATTATATATAGCCCCAAGCAATTGGGGGTCATATAATGTATAAGATAGGTCAAAATACAAATACACCAGTATACAATTTACTGGATTTAATGTGAGAAAGATGCTACAGTAAACTGCACTCAAGACAAAGAGAAAGTTATAGATGCAGTAGGGATTGTCTATGGTGTGGCCCTGAATCAACTAGGCTGTCTTAATGGAAATTCTGACTCCAAATGATTTAATTAATAAGGAAATGCATCTCATGTAACCAGATGTCCAGGGGAGGGCAGGCATCAGGGTTGGTAGAATCAGTAATGTAATAATGTCTTAGAAATGTCAGGTTTTTTCTGTCCTTCCACTCACTGGCCCTGATGTTAAAGTTTGCCTGAAGGCTGGCCCCTTGTAGTAGCAAGATGCCAGCAGCACTTCCAAAGGGAAGAGGGTGTTTAGTCAGCTTCAGCTAATCGTATGGAGTAGACCTGGTTCTGGAGAATAAACCACAACAAACATTATATTTCTATCATAACCTGGTTGTTCAGGACGAAGTTGGAAACCATTAACAAACAAACTACTCTTATGGATGGTTTTACTTGACTTAGATAGTGACAAAGGAGCCGTGGTGGCTCAGTGGTTAAGAGCTGTGGCTACTGACAGCTGGCTGCTCCTTGGAAACCCTGAGGCAGTTCTGCTCTGTCCTATGGGGTTGCTACGAGTCAGAATGGATTTGACAGCAATAGGTTCGGCTGTTTTTTGATTTTTTAGTGTTTAAAAGAAAGTGCTTTGCTTACATTTAAAAGTTAGGGAATTTTATTTATTTAAAAATCCCATTTCTGGATTATCTTAAAGGATCCAAAAGTCTAGCTAACTGTGCTGGCGTTCCCATTTAGCTAAAATTAGTTGGGGCAGATTTTTTACTGTTCCATTAAGAGGTGCATTCCAACTCAAATGTGTTAAGAGTCTCACTCTACCGTATCATGAAACCCTAGTGGCATAGTGGTTAAGTCCTAAGACTGCTAACCGAGAAGCTGGCAGTCTGAATCTACCAGGTAATCCTTGGAAACTCTGTGGGCTGGTTTTCTGTCCCATATGGTCACATGAGTCGGAATCAACTCATTTTGTTTTTGGTTTTATACCCTATTGTAGTATACTTGTTCTGCTTTACTTGGTTATGCTGCTTACCTGTTCCCCCATTTGGAAAATCATTCCCAAAGTTTTTTAAGAGCCTTGTGTTTCTGTACCTACAGACATGCCTCTTATAGACATTTGTCCAACCATTTAAAATAAATGAGGGCAAGGGCCAAATCTAGCTGGAGGGTGTATCTTTGCCAATTCTGTTACTTATTAGCCATGTGACCTTATTACCTTATAATTTCTCTAACTGTAACATTTAGCAATTGACACCTGTCCCCAACCGAATGTTACAAAGATAGCTTCTTAAACCTCAAAGCAAAGTAGGACATAGTTTCCATTCATATTTTTTTACCAAAGAAATCACCTTCATATTTGTAATTGAGATAGCCAAGAACTAAGTTTTTTTTCTTCCTATAACTACTTCGATTAAGTATAAGATAGCCCCTACCTTTTACAAAATATTCAGTTCAAGGATATTGTATTTTGTTGTCCTGTTGAAAAATATTTACAGGACAGCTCTGTTGTTTACCAGTTCTATTATCTGGCATTGGTTGGGCAATTTTATTTTATTTTTAAGTTTAAAATGACCATTAAAAATATAATATTGGATTTGTAACATTTTCTTCACTTACTTACATCATAATTAGAGAACTGTAATGGCTTTCACTTTTATAAAAAGTTTCTTTTACTTTGAAATATTTCAAATATAGAGGGGGTAAAAAAAAGAATATAACATTGCATTGACCTCCTGGGTAACGTATCTGCTTCAGATTTTTTTTTAAATATTGTTTCAAGAAATCAATAATTACAGATACAGTTGAAGTTCTCTTTTATAATTCTTCAATCCCATTCCTCATTGTATACATTCAGAGATAAAAGGGATTATGCTGAATTTGTTTTTCATTCTAACGCACGTTTTTAAACTCTTATGCATGTTTCTGTCAATCATGTATTATTTGGCCTGTTTTTATATTTTATATACACAGTCACATAACATGTATATATCCTTTGTCAATTTTTTTCCTCTCAGCATTGTTTTCATATTTCTCAACTTTGATACATGAACCTGTAGTTCATTCACTCTAAAATAAAACATTGTATAGCAACATTATATTTTAATTGATTTTCCTATTGATGAGCATTTGGCCCTAAGCTGCTAACCATGAGTGCACCAGCCAAATCTCTGGAGAAAAGATCTGGCAATTTGTTCCTGTAAAGATTCCCACACCCATTATTTGTTGTGCCATCAGGGACATATACAGATAAAGTCCTGCTTTAAAACACACCACATGGCATTGTCCCTGTGAGAAGTAGCTCAATCATAAATGAACAGTTATATTTTGTAGAGCTGTTTCTTATGACTTATGATTATACAGGGTGAACTAGATGCTTAAAAAGTGAAGATGTGCTTTAAAAGAATCAGCGTTATTCAACAGATGAAAGTTGATTTGCCTTTTAGATTAGTTGACAAAAATACATTTTTGTGGATTCTGATGTTACTTTTTTTAATGTTTGAATTTGGGATTTCAGCAATTGATTTCAAATATCGTATGATCGGGTGAGCATATATAAATAAAAGTCTGGTTCATTTTTCCTTTTCAGAGCTTGGTAATTGGAACAAACTTTAGACATTAAATAAGAGTTGGTTTTATGTCCCGTCAATTTCGTTCTAACTCATAGACACCCTACAGTAGAAAGCAGAACTGCCCCATACGGTTTCCTAGGCTGGAAACCCTAGTGGCATAGTGATCAAGAGCTACAGCTGCCAATCAGAAGGTTGGCAATTTGAATCCACCAAGCACTCCTTGGGAGCTCTATGGGGCAGTTCTACTCTGCTATAGGGTCACTATGAGTCAGAATTGACTTGACAGCAATGAAGATTTTTGCTTGTTTTTTTTTTCAGTCTCCCCAGAACAAGCCCTGGTGGTGCAGTGATTTTCCTATTGATGGGAATTTGGCCCTAGGCTGCTAAATGGGAACTCACCAGCCAATGTGCTAGAGAAAAGATCTGGCAATTGCTCCTGCAAAAATTCCCAAACCCACTGTTTGTTGTACTATCAGGGGTAGATATGAATAAAGTTCTGCCTTAAAACACACCACGTGGCACTGTCCCTGTGAGAAACAGCTCAATCATGAATAGACCCTTGCATTTTTTAGAGTTGTTTTCTGTGACTTATATCGGCTCCTAACCTGAAGTCAGTAGTTGGAACCCACCAGCACCTCTGCAGGAGAAAAATGTGACAGTCTGCTCTCACTAAGATTACAGTTTTCAAAACCCTGTCAGCCAGTTCTGCTATGTCTTAGTCGCTGTGATTTGGAATCAACTCAGCAGCAATACAGGAGCAGATCACTAGGTCTTTTCTTTAGGCAACTGGATGTTGGGTTTGAACTGGTGACCTTTTGAGCAGCAGCCTAGAGCTTAACCATTGTGCTGCCTGAGCTCCTCTGAACCAATATCAGATTATCATAATTGATAAACGGCTCATACTTTAAATCACTGTTAATTTTTCCTATTTACAGTATCAAGTGCTGTATGGTACATTTAAATAGGTACCTCCTACCTAAGAAGCCAGGAAGTTCTCCAGTTAATACAGGAACCCTACAGAAGAAGGGGAAGTAGAAGCAGAAGCTTGTTTAGAGGTTCTCTGAAATTCACTCAGTCTTCTAGGTATAAGAATTTCAAACAACAACAAAGCTTACACAGCTCTGTTTTCTAATTGGCACTGTCACTGTTCTCTCAATAGAACTTAGCTTCAGTTGCTATGGAGGTCAGTTGTCCCCCTTTTAGTGGTCTCAAATACTACTTATAGTATGTAATTGATCTCGTGGTTCCAAGTGTTCTTCATTCAAGTCAGATACTGTAGCAGTCAGCTTAAGCCATATTCTGGTAGCCAAGTGCCATCTGGTAATAACTCCCAAATATAAATGACTTGTACCAGAAGGTTTATTTCTCTCTCTCTCTCTCTTTTTTGTCAATGGCAGTCATCTATAGCTTTGTTTCATCATTCTGGGACACAAGTGAAGAAGCAGTCCCTGTCTGATATGTCCTGCTCTTGCCCCAGGAGGAAAAAAGAAATGGTGGAACCCAGTGATGGCTCTGTAAAGTTTTGGCTCTGTAGTAGCATATCACTCATGCTCACATTTTATTGAACTCAAAACAAGGCCAAGCTTGCAATCAATAAACGGAGAGATCAAGTCCTCCCAGTGAAAGAGGCAACAGTTATCCTTTTGACCAACTTTTGGGTTAATTACAAAATCAAATAATTTTTTTTTCTTTAAATTTAGTCAACAGAACAAGCGGACACTGCAGGGTTTAAAGTCAAGAAAGGTGTGTGTCAGCGTTGTATCCTTTCACTATAATATTTCAATCTGTACACTGAGCAAATAGTCTGAGAAGCTGGATGATACGAAGAAGAATTAGGCATCAGGATTGGAGGAAGACTAATTAACAATCTGTGTTACGCAGATGACACAACCTTGCTTGCTGGAACTGAAATGGAT
Source organism: Heterohyrax brucei (assembly GCA_028571685.1). Taxonomy (NCBI): domain Eukaryota; kingdom Metazoa; phylum Chordata; class Mammalia; order Hyracoidea; family Procaviidae; genus Heterohyrax; species Heterohyrax brucei. Next base: position 98,903,777 of record CM053146.1, read on the forward strand.
TTGAAACACTTACTGATGAAGATCAAAGACCACAACCTTTGGAATGGATTATACCTCAGTGTCAAGAATACAAAAATCTTCTCAACTGGACCAATAAGCAACATCATCATAAATGGAGAAAGGATTGAGGTCGTCAAGGATTTCATTTTCCTTGGTTCCACAATCAATGCCCATGGAAGCAGCAATCAAGAAATCAAAAGACACACTGCTTTGGGAAAATTTGTCCAAATGACCTCTTTAAAGTGTTAAAAAGTAAAGATGTCACCTTAAGACTAAGGTACTCCTGACCCAGCCAAAGCCAAGTGCCATCAAGTTGGATCCGACTCATGATGACCCAGGCCATGGTATTTTTAATGTCACCATGAGTCGGATACGACTCGACAGCACTTGGCTAGCATGCATGTGAAAGCTGGACAATGGATAAGAAAGACAGGAGAAGAACCTATGCCTTTGAACTGAGGTGTTGGAGAAAAATATTGAATGTACAACAGACTGTGAAAAGAACAGATGTATCTGTGCTGGAAGAAGTACAACCAGAAGGCCCCTTGGAAGCAAAGATGGTGAGAAGGCAGCTTACATACTTGCGGCATGCTGTCAGGAGGGATCAGTCCCTGGAGAAGGACATCATACTTGGTAGAGTGGAGGGTCATCGAAAAAGAGGAAGACGCTGAGCAAGATGGATTGACACAGTGGCTGCCCATTTGACACAGTGGCTGCAACAATGAGCATAAGCATTAAAAACAGTTGTGGGCATGGTACAAGACTGCGCAGTGTGTCGTTCTGCTGTGCACAGGGTCACTATGAGTCAAAACTGACTTGAAGGCATGTAACGACAGTATTTAAGTAAGATTTATTTCTGAGATCCAGTTTAGTTTTTATACGAACCCACAGAAACAAAACAGAATGAAAATCACTTTGAAAATTAACAAGTATTTGGAGGCCCTGTCCACATAACTGTGAACTAAGTATAAATAATATTAATTTATGATTTAACAAAATAAAATATTTATGATATCCTTCTAGATGAAAACAAATAATCCCTTCCTTCCCAATTCTTCATTAGAAGACCCTTAAAAAGAATCTCATACAGTTAGTATTTTAAATCAGACCATCTCAAAAGTGGCCTTCAAATTTGTTAAAAGTCTCTAACCATTTTTGTGTGATGCAGCAAGGAAGAGAGGTTTAATTCCATTTACATAGACTACAAATAGATTTTTAGATCTAACTGCACTGTGTTGGGATATATGTACAAGACGTGAATATCCAGCCCTGCTTTCTTTTCTCCTAGTCATTTGTCTTCTTTAGCACTTTTTAGCTATTTGTAAATAACTGGTGCCTGCAACACTAAGCCCAGATTTTCCCTTGCTATCTTTGTAGCATTCCCTTTCTATTTTAGGATACTTAGAAATTATTGGTTTGTATTCTAAAAATGAAGTAAATGATCTACTCATTTTGGGGAGTTAGACTATCCTTAAATATGTTTTATGATTATTTTAAAACATTCCTCAGTTTGACTTTTCAATAGAAGTGACAATATTGCACAATAAAATTTATTCACCCATGAGAAAATAATAGTAATAATAATAATAGTTGTCACTTACAGAATGCTACTGGCATTAATTGCTTTGACTGTACTGACTTATTTAATCCTCACAACATCGCTATGAAATAAGTACCAATATTTTCCTTGTTTTATAGAAAAAGATTTGCAGCACTTGCTCTAATTCAGACCTAAATTCAGCTTTGGGAAAAAGACATGGTGGCAGGGCTTATCAGTGAGGCTAGGAAGTTCAACAGTTAAAACTGGAAGCCTACAGAAGAAGCGGAAGTAGACGCAGAAAATGCTTTACAGACTCTTCCTGATAGACGAATTTCACACAAGAAAAACAAAACACAGTTCTTTTAAGCCTTTAGTCAGAGGAGTAGTACTTTCTGTTTACTTCAAGGTCAACAAAGTAATTGTTCTTGGTGAAGCATAAGATCTTGAACTTATATACAGATTGTATTATGATCTTGAAACATTAACCCTTTCCTAATCTTCAAAGAAGTCCTTCGGTGTTAAATTGGGAGGTCAAGTCCATTCAGTGGTGTCTCAAAACAAAGGCCTAACAACCCAATTCAGAAAAATAAGCCTTTGAAAAGATAGGCTATGGAGTACAGTTCTACTCTGCCACATAAATGATTGTCAGGAGTTGGAATCAGCTGGTTAACAGACGTTTTTTGGTTTTTTTAATTTTCAAAAGAATGTAGAAGCTCAGGAACAGTTCTTCCAGTTAGAATCAAAGCATACAGATGCCAGTTTTTCCTTTTGATGCTATTTACTTTCACAATGACTGTGGGACCACAACTTATTATTGGGTAGGATACAGAAAGGAAGTCTCAGAGCAACTCTACAATGTAGAGTTAACCTGTTAACCTGGAGAGCCCTTTTCTATATGTAGACATTCTGGTGGGCTATTGTATTCATATAAAATGTTGTATAGTGATTTTACTTTATATACCGATATGACTTAATAGGTGATTAATTAACTGAGAATATACCATACTTCTATGTAGTATGTCTATTATACATACCCTTATTGCCAACCACATAACCCCTTCATGAGTATTTTCCTAAGCACGTTATCAGTGTTACATGTGTGGGTGCGTTATTTACAAGGGTGTCCTGATTTTAAGAAAAAAATTATAATTCTAATATATAGTTCCAAAGTTGTGTTTGATTAAAATGTCACTAAAGATGAAAATTATGTAAGATGAAGGAAAAAATTCAAATGAACATATTAACCCATATGTTTTATACTTACAAAAATTTCAAGAGCTGCCTATTTTCCATTGACCTTCTCAAAGAAATTAAATTTCATAGTATACTTTACTTCTCCAAAATTTTAAGAATAACATCTGCCTGTGAGTTGGAACTGACATCACGGCCATGGGTTTTATTTTTTTATTCTTAGCATCTCATTTCCTAAGTTAGAACCTTTAGAACATAATTTCCTGTTCTACACTTACTTTGTGTATTTCTTAAGTATATTGGAGCAATTGGTAGATTCAAACTGCAAAACTTTTGGTTAGCAGTCATAGCTCTTAACCAGTTGGCCACCCAGGCTTTACCACTATTAAGTATTTAAAGCTTTAAACATCTGAAAGTTTTGTCATAAGAAAATTAAAGAAACAGAGAAAATTGAGAGGAAGACAATTGGATTTGTCAATAACTTGGATGTGGTTGAGAAAAAGAAAGCAATCACATGGATTACTAGTTGCATCTAAGAGATGTTAAGACACGAGAGTTTTATAAGTTATTGAAACGGCTAAGCAGGGGTGGTAGATTTTTTTTTTTTTTTTTACCTTTTCCCCACACTCGATGTTCCTTTTCCTGAATATATCATTAATTTGACTTATCAATATTTTAGTGACAAGTAATATTTAATGCTGGGTAGAGTGCCCCAAATGATTATTAGCAGTAGTCGTAACAGCTTTTTAAAAAATATGACTTAATTATTTTTTCATGTTCTTCCAATTAAAGAGCAAATAGAAAAAAAAAAAACTAAACATGGCAAGGTTGTGACATGACAAAGGTCACACAGACTGTAGATACAGGCCAGGTTTCCTAAAGTGAGATACTTTAAGATTCATTAGATCACTATATCTGGTGATCAGTTCATGACACTCTTCGCGATTCATAAAAAAGTAAATCATCCCAGTTAAGCTTTGCGGATTTGTATGTTTAAATCTGTTTCAGGAAATCACCTGGAAACATTGTTTCTGGACTGGAATGGAGTGTATATGTGCGCTCAGACGAAAAAAATCCGGAGTTTATCAGATTCTTTGCTCTTTTTCTACCGTTTCAAAAGTATAAACGAATAAATTGATTCTGGGTTGAAAAGATTCAGAGAACCAGTATTTGGGTGTTTATATTTTAAAACAAGAAGGCTGTTTTTAAAATAGAAAAAAGTTGATTACAATTTTGACTTCGAGAAAACGATTGCTAAGAATCATTGCTATCAAAAAATATTTTTAATGCATCGGTATAGACATACTATAAATATATTTTTTAAAGGAAACAAGCCTTATTCTAGACCCCCCTTTTCATTGCCCTCCCTCCACTGCAACTCTCCAAATGGCTTAAGTTGGATAGCTAAAAGGCTTTTGCTCATTTTTTCCAAAACATTTTCACGTCTGCGTAGTAGCCAACCATGGAAAGTTTCAAACAAACGTAACATTTGGGATTCAGAAGGGGCTCGCCTGGGGCACTTTTCAGGACCAAAGTCCTTGGAGGCATCGCCACACGCCCTGTTCTCCTTGTCCCCGTAGTCGGGGGCCAAGTGCAGGTTTGGACCACCCTCGCCCACAGGGTCTAGCCAGACACCAGCCCCAGCCATCCCGCCTACCGCCTGCTTCTTAGCGCCCCCGCCATCATTCCCCCATTGCCCGTTAGAAGCCCCTGATCCAGACACAGTCCACCCGCCTCGAAAACGACAAACCACTGGGCCCCCACTTCCCAACCGCGACGGCCTCAGGACCTGCTCCGAGAGAGAGACCTGGGTACTCTAAAGCCCAGCTTGGCTCTCCAACCTCTCACGTCAGTTTGACTTCTCTCCCCGCCTCCCGCCCGGCCCTCTGCGCACCCGGCGCCGAAAGAAATTAGACTGCTCTCAAAACCAATCAGAAGAGAGGTGGAGGGTCTAAGCCAATAGGAGTGGGCAAAGGGGCAGGGCTCCGGCGTCGTCCCGCCCCTGGGTGGGGAAGCGCGGTATGTCTCCGGCCCTCCCCTGCTCTTCTGCCTCAGTGCGGAGCCATCGGCGGTGAGAGGAGGAGCGGCCTCGGACAGCCCTGGGTGTAGCTGCCGGAGCAGCGGGAGCCGGACAGAGTCGGAACCGGAGCTAGAGCCAGAGCCACACCCACGCCGCTGCCCCTTCCGCCGCCCTCTGGGAAACCGCATTCCCTTGGGAAAGCCGGCCGCCCACGCCTGGAGCATCCTTCTCTGTTGAGCGCGCGCTGAAGGAGCCGGCGGTATGATGCGGCTACGAGGTTCCACTATGCTGCGGGACCTGCTCCTGCGGTCGCCCACCGTCGCTGGTGCGGCTCTGAGGCGGGCGCAGCCCCTAGCTACTCTGTGCCAGCGTCCCCGAAGCCGGGGGCGGCCGGCCGCGGGCCCGGCGTCGGCTGCCCAGCCCTACCGGTGGTGGGGCGGGGGTGGCCGGCCGGCCAGACTCCTCGCGCGGGGCCTGTCCAGCTCCCCCTCGGAGATCTTGCAAGAGCTGGGCAAGGGAGGCGCTCCGTCGCAGCCCGGGGCGTCGCCGCCCGGGTCCCCTCCGGCGCCCTGCCCCAAGGACAGCACTGGCAACTGCGAGAGCAAGGACGCGGCGGCTTCGGGCGAAAAGTGAGTGTTCTGGCGAGGGCCCGGGCCCAGTCGGGGCCTGCGGCGGGGCGGGATGAGAGCGAAGGTTGGAGGAAGAGAAAGAAAGAAGATGCCGGCGGCCTGCGCTGGCTGCGCCACGTGATTAGGCCCGGCCCCGCCCGCGCCCTCCCTGCCCGTGCCCCTCCGCCCGGCCCCCACTTCCCCTCTCGGTCCCGGCGCAGGCCGCCCGGGGAGGGCAGCCGGGGGCTGGGGGCTTGTCTGGGCCGCCCGCTTCCTGGAGCGGCCGCGCGGCGCCGGGCTCGCGCCTGCAGCAGCTGGCCAGCGGCCCAGTCCGTGGAGTGACATTTAAGAGCCTGTGCTTTCCTGACTGGTCGCTTTTCCAGGCTCGAATTTCCGCTCTGTTTGCCCTCTCTCGCTCTCTGACACCACCTCTTTGGAAGCCTGATGTGGAGGGGTATTAATCTTTCTGGGGTGGCTCATTCAGCCATGTGTAGAGCCATCTGGTGCAGCGGAAATAGTGTTTCAGAGATGAGGTTAGGAGGAAAGGGGTCACGTGGTCGAGAGGATGGGGCATGTTGTTTAGACCACCTGTTTGTGTTGGGGACCAGCCTTGGCCTGCCCTATGTCTTCCATGAGATGGGCACATTTTTCACGATTGAAGTCAGAATAGCGAAGGTGAAAATACGACACAAAATACTCAGTGATAACTGAGACTTAAGTAGGTTTTTTGGATTTAAATATAATGTGGTAGGATGTTGAACCATCTGCACATGCACAGAAGTTGAATGTTAAAATTTGGGTTTTCTGCATTTCTGAAGCAGTTTTCTGTGTGTCCTATAAATGAACCTAACTTTTCCCAATATGGGTAAAAATTGACCTGTCCTCTTTTTTCATATCCTACTATTTTCGGACTTGGTATAGACACCATGTGACCAATTGCTAACTTTTTTACATCTGTTACACTGTTTCCAGGGCCCTCGAGTACCTCAAGTCAAACTGAAAGTGTAAGTCTTACAGTTGGATCTCAGACTTGCTTAAATGGTTCCTGTAATTGAAGTTGAAGCCTCCCTAAAACATTCCAAGTGTTTTTTTTCCCTAAACTGAAAAATGTTGCTTAAAAAAAAGAATCACTTATTGGTGGGCAAAATTTGTAATATTCTGTGCTAATTATTTCGTGTCACAGAGTAGCTTTTTTTTTTTTTATCAAGAAAGTCATTTAACATCTTGGGATAAATGACTCAGTTCTCTTACAGTTATAAAAAAGTAGGCTTTAGTTAAATTTATACCTTCTGGTGTTTTAGGAAATAGAATGTGTGTACGTTTCATCTCACTTGGGAGTCACTTTTATTTTAGAGCATCTGGCTCGCCAGCCATCTAACAAATTTAAATGCACATGTCCAGAGATAATTGTAGTATGCAGTTAGTACCATTTAAGTTATCCTTAAGGCACTACAGAGTGAGAACTGCTTTCCATTGGAAATCTGTCGCTGGGTCTGTTTTTCTAGTTGGCTTTAGTGTTTTTATCCCTCTTCTCCTGCCAACAAACATGCCTCATACGAACTTGACCTTTTTGTGATACACATGGTTCTCAAAAGCTGCAGCTGCTTCTTTTTTAAAAATAAAAAAAGCTCGTCTCTTAGCAATAACTTTCCTATTGACAGTTCTACATTAAAAAAAAAAAAAAAACTCCCACTTGACCCGCCCCCCCAACAACCTCCGAAGGAAAGCACCTTTGGAAGACTTCTTCAGAAGCCTTCGTGATTTGAATGGCCGATAAAATAGCCTTGTTTTACATTAGTTCAGGAAGGAAGCTTGGTTTTTGTCACCAAGTTTGGAATAATAGCCAGACTGTTTCAGAAGCAATCTAGATAATATGATGATCCTGAGATCTTTCAATCAAGGATATGGGTGAAGAGTGAACCTCACCTGTCTCCAGTATAGGACATAAAGGGAAAGGCACTGGCTTTAAGGTTTTTTTTTTTTTTTTTTAAAAAAAAAAAAAAAAATTTTAATTGTAGGAAAATTTGATTTACTTCCCGAATGATATGGCTACCAAACATAGCTTTCTTCCATTTTGCTTTGCTTGATGAATGTATCTCCTATTTTAGGAGGTAAGCTCCTGTTTGATCCTGTTATCCTTTCTACTGCTTACCTTCTAAGGCAGAGGTCATCCTTCAATCAGCAAGCCACTTGGAATGCCAGCACGCACTCTGCCAGATTTTATAGGGATTTTTAAAGGAAATAGCCATGTGAGAATTAAATGACATAAGAGGCTTAAAACAATATTTGGAACATATTAAATGCTACATGTTTGTTATTAAATGAAGATAAAATTCTTTGTTTACTGTAAAACCTATCAAGGACATTGGCCGTCAGTTTTCAGGCTTAAACACAATTTTTTGGCTTTCATTTCTGGAGAAAATTTTTCTTGAGGAATTCGTACTTTTTTTCTCATGAGAACTATGATTTGCTCTGTTTAATTTTTTGCCCAGTTTACCACTAAGCTCAGAGTGAATTCTTAATGTAACAGTTTTATTAGTTCATGTGGTTGCTTCGTTTGGTTTTCTTCCTTTCCTTGGTTTGGATTTTATTTCTACTGTATTTACTGGGTATAGTATTCTGGAGTTGGTAGGATATAAGCAAATTATGTACTTAAGTTAGATGGTGACACTGTGTCCTTCAGCCTAAATCTGATTTATGTCCCCAGCTTAGGTTAGGGTTCTTCACTTACAGAAAAATGATGTAATGCTCTTTGCTCAGTTTTCCCTGAAATGCTTTTATTTAATTTTGTTACTGTCATCCCATCATCTTGAATACCACTTTGCTTGGCTCTCTTTATTTTTCAGATTGTTCTGTCTACTTTTCTGCTCCTTTTTTTGGTTTTCCTCACTGATAAAACCTGAGATTTGGTGCTTTACTCCTTTTCCACTTGATTGTTGTCTCACCAGCATATCCCGTGTCTTAACTTTGACTCTCAGCTCTTGCCCAAGCTGTGTTCCTGTATATGTGTTTCTATATGGCTGATAACGTCAAGTTTAGTCTGTACCCCTACACATAACGGTTCTTTTCCCTAATTCCCATCCCTTTTGCATAGTTTTGCTCAATTAATTTTAGAATTTTAAATTCAAAATAATCGCTATTTTCTATAGAAACAACATATACTGAAATGAGCAGTATATCAACATCACAACTATGTTGTGGCGTTGAAGAGCTTTGGTGAACTTCTTTGCCAGTATTTGCCTAACATGGACATTTTTATTAGGCTAAAACATATCATTTCTTCTTTTCTGTAAATCCCAGAAATGTATAATAGGTGTTATGTATAAAATATATATAGTAATACCCTGGAGAAAGGAGTAATTAAATTACTCTTTATTTTATTTAAGTGTTTTGTTTTTTAATTAAAGAGAAAAGAGATAAGAAAAATGAATCAGGACAGAAAAATAGCAGTGTATGTATGCGCTGTAGAAAATATGTAGTTTATATAGGACTCAATATTGAAAGTATTACATTAAAATGAGATCATTTTCCCCTATCAGACTGACAAATGTTAAGTTAAATCAGGTGATGAAAAGGGTGTAGGAAATAGAAACTCTGCAATTGCTGGTGGAAGTAGAAATTTAACAACTTTAGAGGGCAGCTTGATAGTATCTGTTAAAAATTGCATACTCATGATGCAGTATTACGTGTTTGCACATTAATACATCTACACAAAGTACAATGTTTATTAAAAAAAATAAAAGTTTAAGCAAAAATTACTTCAGCTCCCAAAGCATACTTAGGCCAATAAAACTAATAGTTGGGAATAAAGCACATCTTAGTTCAGTCAAATATACAAGACCAAACTGGCAACTCCTGCCCCAGAGCAAGGTAAGAAATCAGGAAGGGACAGAAAAACTGGATGAATGGACACAGCAGATTCCAGATGAAAAGTGGGAGGGTGCTGTCACATACCAAACATTGCAACCAATGTTGCAAAATGATTTTTGTATAAATTTTTAATTAGAAGTTAACTTGTGCTGTGAACTTGCACCTAAAAGCACAGTAAAATAAAATGATTTCAGCTTTGGTAGTTCATATTTACTCTTAATGAATGGAGAGTACAGGCCAAAGAAAATTGAATTTCAAAATAAGATTAAGTAATTAGTGTATCTCATTAAAAATTTAATTAGGTCTATGGAACATATCATACTGATATACAGATAACGAAGCAAGCCATTGTTTGGCAGATGTAGATGATATGTTTTGGAGTTGAAAGGTAGAACCTCTTGAAATAGATGGCAAATGCTTTTATGATCCTTCAGTATTGTCTTTGCTTTTAATTTAAAACAACATTTACAGTTCATTTAAATTTAAATCAAGGTTGATTGTATACTTCCTTGATTTCTCAAATCAGTCCTCCAGTCATTTTATTTGTGATACCTTCAGTATTACAGGTTTTCTTCCTAGGTCTTGATAATTAGTGAACTTTAGTTATTTTTTTAAATAGCAGATCAGAAAAGTGCCAGTCTTAACATTTTTTTAGTGCTTCATATTTATGTAAAACCATGTGTATCTGTTGATACAGATGCCATTGATATATTGCTGTTGATATAAAACCACTAATAAATTTGTACATGTGCTCTGGTTATCAAACTGCAGGTAATTAATTTTACTCATATTCAGATAAAGTCCACCAGGTGCTCCTTGAATACTCTAGGGGACAGTTCTACTCTGGCCTCTAGGGTTGCCATGAGTCGGATCCAACTTGACAGCTCTGGGTTAGTTCAGATAAAGTTCACTGAAAGAGAATGTATTAGATCCAGAAGCTTAGTCTCCTTAAGTTCTAATTAGCTTCTTGGTTTGACTGTTGTACAGAGAAGCTGGCCTCCATTAAAGTCAGCCAACTCAGAAAGTAACTATGAAAATAGAATTCAAGAGTTTCATCAGGCAATATGCAGGCCAAAAAGGGTTAGAGTGACAGGGTCACATTTCAGTTTGAAAAGAGTAAATGTCACCCTGAAATTTGTTGGAGATAATGTGTATGTTCCTTGAAGTTTAAGAAATTATTTGAAAAAAATCAGTATCCTTGTGATATTGAAATAAAAACGATAGTTGTAGAAACTGAAAATCTAATTGTAGAATTACATTCTTAAAAGAATATTAAATCTCATATAAAACCAAGGTTGTGTTTTATAGTTGCCTATATGCTTTTTCAATGTCTAGCTCATTTGCTGGTAGGAAGAATGCTTAAGAAAGCTATGTAAACAGATATTTATAAATAGTTATTGATCATTGATACCTCTAAGAGAGGTAAGTAGATTTAGGGATAGGATTGTAACTACAGTTTCACTGTGGTGTCTACTCACATGTAAAATTGCTTAGATTATGAAACAGTGCATTATACTGCAGTCAGTGTTTTCTGATCACCTTCAGTGTAGAAGCTACCATGTCCTGGCCTTCTTGGAGAAGTATCCCCTGCTGCGTAAGACATCTGTTATTGGTTATTGATGTCTAAAGAAATGCTTATAGTGAAAGCACTAATTTCAGAACATTAGAATGGTGGATGGTATACAATAAAAAAAAAAGTTTTTTCCGAAAGTTTTTAGGATTTAGGAGTACTAATTTAAAAATTGACATTTTGATGAAGATATTTTGAGTGCCATAGACTCTTAAATTCTAGGTTGGCATTAATAAAAAGAGCAGCAAACCATTTGAACAGTTTTTAAAATGTATGAGTAAGAATTATTTTAAATATTTAAAAATTCCTTTAAAACTTTAAGGAAAGTAAACTTCAGCATCTAATTCATTCTCTTTCAGTGAACATCATGTAAACATTAATAAAATTCCCTCTTTAGGAATCTAGCTAAGAAAAGCTAAAATGTAGAAAATTTGTATACCGAAGTATATAGTTTTTCCTATTAAAAACTTATTGGTTATGAATTTTAACATCTTATCCTTTATATACTTTTAGTATATAAAGAACCAGATGGCCCTGCTGCATTTAATAAGACTGTTACTATTTATTGATGCCTTCGATATCACACAGAAACCCTGACGGTGTAGTGGGTTAAGTGCTACGTCTGTTAACTGAAGGGTTGGCAGTTCATATCTGCCAGGAGCTCCTTGAAAACTCCATCGGGCGGTTTTACTCTGACTCCTAGGGTTGCTATGCGTTGCACTCAACTCAGCAACAGTGGTTTTTGTTGTTTTCTTTTTTTAAATAAACTGACCAAGGATATTAAATATCTAAGCAAGTTCACACAGTATTAAGACTTGTTTCGGTCTTCTTTTTCATCCATTATTAGACTAATAAATTATTGAATTGATTATCTAAGAGCTTTTTAAGATTCGAGGTAGAAGAGCCCTTCAAAATCTACCTCCCCAGCTGTTTTTATCTCTTCTTGTGGCACAGAATGGGTTGTTACTCATTTCTGCTTGAATACCTCTGTGACAGGGGAGTTCACTCTCAGAAGGCAGCCCATTCCGTTTGTACAGCCCTTTTCATTTTTCCTGACTTTAATTTTGCTTACATGTTTTAGTTATTCCAAACAAGTCATTTCTAGTGTGTTGTCAGATTGCTAGCAGTGACAGAATTCACAAACTGCATTTTTAAAACTAGAATGATTTGTGAAAGTATCCTTTTGGTTGAAGGGACTATGTGGTTTGAAGGACTAACAGAGCTAACATTACCGACTTGCTGTCCCCAGGTCCTGGTCTTTCTATCTGAGAAAATTTCTTCATTAAAGTTCAGTCAAAATAACAGCTCAAATTTAATATAATGTCATCCTCACTTGGTACGCAACACTGTTTTAATAAGAGAGAGCCACCATTAAGTCATCTAACATAAGCAGTCACTATTAAAGCATTTTGGGTAGAAATTCTTAAATATCTGAGGACCCTCATCTTTTTTCCATTATTCTGAATGAGTTCCAGATATTGCTCCTAAAATGGGGCACTAACAACTGAGCAATAGTTGTGATGATACCATGGGAGAGTCTGGAACTCAGAACAAAAGGCCAGCTGTCTGGATATGATTCTGGTTCAGCCACTTAAGAAGTATGTGACGTTTGATACCTTGCTTGACTTTGACTCTCTGTCCTTCATCTGTAAGTTAGAGACAGTTATACTAGGGGAAGAAACTTTGGTGACATTGTGGTTAAGTGCTGTATCTGCTAACCAGAAGCCTGGCAGTTCAGATCCTCCAGGCTCTCATTGGAAACTGTGGGGGAGTTCTGCTCTGACCTGTAGGGTCGCTGTTGACTTGACAGCAGTGTACTTTGGTTATACTAGGGGAAACCCTGGTGCCATAGTGGTTAAGAACTACAGCTGCTAACCAAAGGTCAGTGGATCAAATCCACTAGGTGCCCCTTGGAAACTAAGGGACAGTTCCACTCTGTCCTGTAGGGTCAGTATGACTTGAGGCTTGAGGCCGGTATGTTTTTTTTTCCTCCCCTAAATACTTAGACTCAAGTGGTTAAATGCTTGACTACTAGCTGAAAAGTTGGTAATTTGGGCCTGCTCTGAGATGCTGTAGAACGACGCCTGGCCAGGAAACAGTCAGCTTCCAAAGGTGACGGTGTTGAAAACCCTAGGGAGTGATTCTCAGTACCTGGGGGTGGGGGTGTTCCAAGTTGAAATGGACTCGTTGTTAGCTATCAGCCAACAAATTACCTAGCTTGTAGGGTTTTAGGATCAAATAACTGAAAAGTAAATGTGTTGTTTTTTTTAACAGTAAATCTTTAAAAAATGTACTATGTTGTTTTCAAATTTCATTCCACCAATACTTAGCTTTGGGGTAAAATGCCTTGTAGGGAAAGCAGTTTTATCAGACTGAAATTCTGATATACTAATATTAAAAGCAGACCTAACTGGTTGCCATCAGATCAGTTGCAACTCATAGTGACGCTATAGGACAGAGACCTGCCTTTTAGGGTTTCCCAGGAGCACGTGGTGGGTTCAAACTGCTGAGCTTTTGGTTGGCAGATGTAATAGTTAACAGTGTTGCCACCAGGGTTTCCCTTTTAATGGTAATAGTAGTAATAACAACCTAGTGCAGTTGTGTCAGTTCTGAAAGCCGCCTTCAGTGTAATGGTTAGTTTTTAAATTGCTGGTGTTGATGGCTATTTACTATCAATTTAATCACTCTATAAGCTCAAAATGAGAAACTGATTTAAAAACCAACCCCAACAGCAAATGGTGCCAACTCAGCAGGAACGGATGCTCACCGAGGACCAAAATGACATGGCGTAAAGACAACCCAGAAGATAGAGAGATCCACAAGAGTGGGTGCCTACATCAACTTGGGACTGGAAGAACTGGATGGCGCCCGGCCACCACCAGTGATAGTTGCGATGGAGCTCACTGAGTTGAGTCTCACTGGCAACACAAGAATAAAAAGGGGTGCACCCTGAGATCCCCACTAAAAGACCTCAATTAATGGTCCAGTGGTTTTGGGGTTCCCCTGGGAGCATGGCCCCTGGCCCTGATGCTGCCCTTGCCCATAAATCATAACAGAGGTCCACTCTTCAGACACGAATGGATTGGACTTGGCAATGCAGAGCGACCGTATATTGGATGTACTTTATGGTTCTGTACATCTATAGGATGTCATCCTGCTGACCTCTGACTGGAGGAAGGAGAGTGGGTGGAAAGGAGGGGAAAGGAGACTGTCGGGAGGATGAGACATGTATGGAGCAGAGAGGAATAGTGTGCTGTCACCGGGCAGGGAGAGCAGTGGAAGCTGCATATAGGTGGGCATGTAAATTTATATGGGAATGTACATTTTCACTCAGTCATATTAAATTAAAAAAAAAAAACCAACCCAGTATCTTTTTAAAATATTACTGTTTTAAAATGAAGACTTTAAAATATTACTGTTTTAAAATGAAGACATTTAAATGAAAAGATCAGAGCACTTTTTTTATTCTGTTGGTAGGCCTAAAATTTTTTGCATCTTAGTTAAAAAGCTTTTTTGAGTTTAGTTTTTATTAACTGATGAATTTACCATTCTATATTAAGTGTTTCAAGAATTATGGGGCTTTGCAAAACAACCAACCAAACAAAAACCAAAAACAAAAAAAATGAGACGCTGCTCCAGCCTTGAAGGTACACAGTTGGGTCATGTGAAATATCATTTAACAAAATTAAGCATTACAAGTGGTTTCAATTTTTTTTTTTTTAACGCTGCTCATTTTACGGTTCTTTGTATGGCTTTAGCTTTCATTTTGCTGTTTTTATTTGATAGAGTTTTCATAAAATTTTCTGCTGAGGAAGGTGAGTTTGCTGTGTTGTGCTTTATCTGTATGTCCTTCTACCACAACACGTAGCACATTGGTATATATTCTTATCTCCCCATCTGGGTAGTAACCTTGCTTTGTTGTTGTTGTGGAACTTCCAGCTGATTTTGACTCACAGTGACACTATAAAAACCAAAAAATCATACCCATTGCCATTGAGTTGATTCCAGCTCATAGTGACCCTATAGGACAGCCCTGTAGGATTTCCAAGGAGTGCCCGGTGGATTCAGACTGCTGACCTTTTGGTAAGCAGTTGTAGCTTTTAACCACTACACCACCAGAGTTTCCAGTGATCTTACAGGATAGAGTAAAACAACTACCCTATGTGGTGTCCTACGTTGTAAATCTGTATAGGGGACATTAAGAGGTCTTTTCTCCTGCAGTCACCAGGTGGGCTCAAATTACTGACCTGGTTCACAGCTGAGCGCTGTAAATATCATGCTACCGAAGTGCCTAAGCCTGCTTGATTCATCTTTATATACCCAGTGATGACCCCAGTGGGCTGTGTAAGAGAAGTGCAGGAATTAGTGATGTAGCTGAACCAAAACCCTGTTGCCCTTGAGTTGGTTCTGACTCAGCAATCCTACAGGATAGAGTAGGATTGACCTTAGAGTTTCCAGGGAATGCCTGGTAGATTCAGACCGCTGACTCTTTAGTTAGGGGCCATAGCTCTTAACCACAGCCAGTTAAGTGCTAAAAAAGGCTCTCGAGAATCTCGTTGTAGAAAGCCATGTGAAACAGTTGGAATGATCATTGATAGCTCAAAGTTTAGGGAGTAGAAGATAATATACAGCAGAATGATGGTGCGATAGCAGGACTTGTTTATAGGGAAGTGAGTATAGTCAGTTATATTGGGGAATTATAGATGAAAAAATAGTGCAAAGCCAAGTTATAGACAATGAAATACAAAACTGAGGAGCTTGAATTATCCTTTGGTGTTGGGAAACTGCAAGTGCAGTAAAGTAAGCAAACGAAGTAAGCGTCTCTTTGCAAGTTGCAGATGTCTCTGTTTCTCAGGTAGCCAGTCTCCGAGTGGTTTGTCTGTATCTCTCAACCATGAAAATCAGGTATTTTAACATCTTATGATTGGGAACATAGATCCAATGTTGAGCTGTGTGCAGTTCTTTGTAAACACCCATGAATGTTTAGCTTTGTCCTTTTGGTCATTCTGTTTTCTTTCCCCGAAATCCTCTCTGTTGCCAGCTTTTAGCTCCTGCCGACCTTTCCCATCAGCTCAAACTCCACTTCTTAAAAAAAAAAAAAAAAAAACCACCTCCTTAGCCCGCAGTGAAGTGTTTTTTCAATGACGAGATCCCATAGTTTCTTACTAGTGATTCATCCTTGTGTACCTATCTGCCATTTCCCTGTGTAGACTGAGCAGTGCCTTATTTAAAGCCTTACATGTGGGACACCAGTCACAAACTTGAGGCCTCCTTTTCATCTTTTTTCTAAGAAATTGTTGTTTTAGGCAGCACGTTTGTGATGTTAGAGGAAGGAATGCGTGAAAGAAGGAAAGAAGGAACAAGGTAGCAAAAGTTTCTTAAAAGGATCGAATTAGAAAAGAAATGAGGGAGGACAAATATCAGGGAAGGAAAGAAACAGATCATAATCATTTACGTTTTTCTCCCAGGGAGTCTGAAGAGCTCATTGGGGTTTATCAGTAATTGTTCATGCTACACTTTGGAAGCCCTAGTATAATCTCTTTTTTGTCCCTAAAACTTAAGTACTTTTCAAAAGATTTTCTAGTTAAACTATGGTTTTTAGCTTTCAAATTTTAATAGTGAAGTATATTATTGTGATCGTGTTGCCATAAGAAGGAAACCCTGATGGCGTAGTGTTTAAGTGCTACGTTTGCTAACCAAAAGGTTGACAGTTCAAATCCACCAAGTGCTCTTTGGAAACTACGGAACAGTTCTACCCTGTCTCATAGGGGTTGCTATGAGTCAGAATCGACAGCAGTGGTGGGTTTGGTTTTTTGTTTATTGCCTTAAGAGTCCATTAAGTAAGGGCAGGATAGTCTTTGGAGTAATTTCTACCTGTTTAAAAGTTTGGAGTGAATCTTTGCATTTGCTTGTTGACGAGTCCATTTAAGCTAACTCATTCTGAGATCAGAGTCCAAGCTATTGAATGCTGCGATAGATAGTAATTTGTTTATTATTATTATTTTCAGTAATTTCTGAACATTTTTTAGAGATGTGTTGTGTTTCCCTCCTATGGGTAAAAATTAAGTCTTTCGTATAAAAACACAAATATTTGCCTTTTTTGCTAAACTGTGGAATAAGTCATTTTAATGTTTTTTGTGCTGTGTGCCATAAGCTAAAAAAGTCTTTTTTTGTTATTTACCTAGCTTTTAGGAAAAGCAAATACCATTTACTGATGTGATAAATACATAGAAAGCTTATACTGCAGTTTTTTAAAGTGATAAACTACTTCTATCTGAAGTTTACTTGCTGAACCATTTTCTGTAAATAATTGGTATGTTATTATCCACTGATACTTTGACAGGTGGTTCACTTTTTCTTTAAATATTAGCTTTTCTGTATTACTGAGCTCAGTATGATGGTATTAGATCAGGGTAAGATCTAGAAAATGTGTTTGTACCTTATAAAAAGTAGTAATAACTAGTAAGTTTGAGGGCCAGTGTAGTATAATGGTCAATAGTTAGGACTCTAGATACAGTGAAATGATGTCTAAACTGATTTCTGCCGCTGTGCAACCTCTAGAAGTTCTGTAACCCATTCTCTGTTTCGTCACATGTGAAATGGCAGTAGACTCATTCGTTTGTTCAACAAGTAATACATTTGAGCTTTTGCTGTGTGCTGGGAATCATACTGTATTTTAGGTAATAGTTTACCTCTGTCGTAAAGATGATTGAAGACTTTAAATTAGAATGCATGAAATAGCACAGTACTTTAAATAGAGTGATTGATAAGTTTTAGTGATTAATATTAAAAGAGCCCAAATAATGTATTTTAAAGTTGTCTAAGAACAAAAGTAGTTCTAGGGAATAATTATATATCAGGCCATGTAATTAATTTGTTGAAGAGCATGCTGTTTACTTGATTTTAAACAGAATTAATATGAAATTCACTTTTTTTAAACTGACTTTAAAAATGAATAGTTGATCTAACAGTTTTGGCAACAAGTATAAATGATATTAATGCTAATATTAATATTTCTTTCAAGAGAAATTGGTGTGTATAACTATACATACTATGCCAACTCTATATTCTCTTGCTTTTTAAGATAGAAATATATGGGCCACTAATAGTTTGGGAAATAAGTATATGTGGTCTTATTAAAGTAGAAAATTTTGATTTGATCTTTGGGTAATCCAGAAAATATACAAATAACCTAGAAAAGCTCCTTTGAATAATACGAAAGTGCAATTTTAAGCAGACTTGCAACAGTTTTATTCAAAATAACAATATAATATTTCCATGAGATTTATCATTATACTAGTCCAGAACCAGTTATAGCATTATACTAGTCCAGAACAAGTTATATTTTAAGTTTAATTTGAGAAAATGAGTTTTCCCTGCTTCTTCCATGTATCTCAGTTTCTCTTTCTCTAAGTACAGGTTAGGTAAAATCCTTTTATAGTGTGTGTGTTTATATATATATATGTACATACACTTGCAAAAGCCGGATGCTGTGTAAAGTGAAAATCTGTCAGAGAAGGAAACGCAAATATTTTCCTCTAATAGTATGACAGAAAAGTGATAAGACTACCTTGTCAAAGCTGGAAAACTTAATGAAACCTGGGAAAACAAGGCAGTTCTGTCACATTTGACTCTCACAGGTTTCACTGTGCTGTGTGTGTAAGTATTATACTGATGTTATAAGGACTACAGATCAAAAGCAAAGAAGTCCTTCTTCCCATCACTATTTAATGAAATAGGCGGGAAGTGATGGGGACAAAGGATGGATCCTGCTTTTGTCCTCGTAACGTCAGTATAAGACTAATGCCATTGATACTCAGAATAGTGGATTATTTTCATTTCGTAGTTTAAAACAAGACATTTAATAAGTTTATTATAGTTTGTTTACCTGAAAGCTTTTCAATGGATAGGAAAAAATTTCCTGATTAAAAGTTAGTTGATCATAGCACCTCATTGTTACACTAGTTAAAGATTTTTTAATGTATTCAGTATGGTAAATCTTAGGTTGTAACTGTCTTTATAATTTGTGGGCTTTGATCTGTGTGTGTGAGCCCAGATAAAATTTGGAAATAATAATTATCAGTTGTCTATTTGATCTTTGCTGGGCAGTGTTCTAAAGGTATTTAAACATAGAATTAACTGGCCCTTATAACAGCTTGGGGCCCTAGTGCACAGTGGTTGGGTGTTTAGCTGCAGTTTGGATTCACCAGCCACTCCTTGGAAACCATATAGGGCAGTTCTGTTTTATCTTACAGGGTCACTGAATTGGAGTCAGCACAATAGTATTAGGTTTACCACAGCTCTATGTGTTAGACAGTGTTATCCCTTGTTTTTAGATGAGGAAATTGAGGTACAAAGTGGTTAATTATTATACCCATGGTCACTTGGGTCTTTGGGTTGCAATAACTTGGGACCCTGATAGCAGCTGGTTAAGTGTTGGGTTGCTAAACAAAAAATCGGCAGTTTGAATCTACCAGCTGCTCGTTGGTGACTGTATGAGGCAGTTACACTCTGCCCCATAGAGTTGCTGTGAATTGAAATTGATTTGATGGCAGTGGGTTTCTCTATAAGGTAGGCACTGTTATCTCTCTTTTTCACACAAGGGAACTGAGGCGCACAGAATGGTTAATTCATTTACCTAGGATGGCTCCGCTAGTAATTATTACAGACAGAATTCAGAATTTGTGCTTTTAATCTTTTAACTACTGTCTAATGTGTAATTGCCTCTCCCAGATGCTACAGCCAGGTTAATTATTTGAATAATATATAAATATAGTGATCAAATTTTTTAAATGTTGACTGTTGAATATTTACTGAGCTCTGTAATTGATATTGAGTGCATATAATGGGCTGTTGAGGAAGATATGATAGTAACATGCTTATTAGCACAAATAGAGAAAATCATCCCCATTGCTGTCGAGTCAAAAATAATCGTAGTTTGAAAACTGGTGTTAAAAGTCTATTTATTAATGATATTTTTACTGTGTTTTTCAGTGTGGCTTTTGGTGGTACTGATTTGTTTGGTGAACATAGCCTGATAACTAGATAGCTCAATTGTAGTCTGAGTCTGTGATTATTTCATTATGAATTTAGCTAAAAATCCACTACAATTTTTATGCATGGATTAATTTTATTTTCTTTCTCATCCTTTAGTAAAATAAAACAAGGTCTGTTACCTAGCTTGGAAGATTTGCTGTTCTATACAATTGCAGAAGGACAAGAGAAAATACCTGTTCATAAATTTATTACAGTAAGTTTTTATATTTTTCAGTCTTAACATTTTTGAAAGTCACTAATACTAAATCACTAATACAGTGTTATTGAAATGTAGACTTAAAAGTCATCTGGCATGTAGATTCTGACTGACCCTGTTTCTCTCATGTTCTCAAATTTTTATCATGCTCATTTCAAGGTAATCTGTGAAAGAAAGTGAAAGAAACAATGAGAAACTTGTCCAGAAATTGGGTAATAGTGATACTAAAGTGACATATAAATATTCAGGCCCTGGGTAGAAGTTTTTATATACAGGAATAAAAACTTGTAGTTGCAATAAGCATATACATTATTTGCACTATGTATTTACAAACTCTTATTTTTTTAAAAACAGGCACTCAAATCTACAGGATTGCGAACGTCTGATCCCAGGTTGAAAGAGTGTATGGATATGTTAAGATTAACTCTTCAAACAACATCAGATGGTGTCATGCTAGACAAAGATCTTTTTAAAAAGTAAAAATTTCTGCCAAACCTCTAATGGTGATCTGCTATGCTATATGGTGGTTTTTTAAAACAGAATTGCATCTTTGAAGGCCATTGCTCCTTGTGTAACTGGAAAAAAAATTTGGATTTACAAATATTTGTTTGAAGAAGTTGGTGTACATTTAAGTTCTTTAATACACTAGAGCTAAGAATATACATTTTTTGTATCTGTTTTGAGGAAATTTAGTTACAGATGTTTCCAATTTATAGTATCCGGAGCTAGCCTTTGCTTTGAATAGAGTACGTCCTTGGTCCTGTCGCTGTGTATATTGGTCACTAATTCATCTGCATGCTTTGCAGGCTTTCTCAACATGGTCTGTAGTTCTTTCCTAAGAGGTGATTTAGGTGACTTGGTAAAGTGAGTGGGCTTCAGACAGTCCTTCAGACAGTCCTTCAGATTTTCACATATCTACATCATCTGCCTCTCTCCCCTCTCCATATGTATTGATAACACAGATTTTTACCTGTTTTCATTACCTTTGAAACTAAAGGCACTTTGGAGATTAATGTATTGATTCAGTTCAACAAGAATATTTTGACAGTTTCTTTATTTGCATTTCTGTTAATTATTGACCTTCCTGGATGTGTTCCTGTTTAATTACCTAATGATTTAACGGACATTATGCTGTAATAGATTCCAAAGTTAAATGGTATTTTAAACTACTAATAGTAAAATGACACTAGTATGAAGCTATGAATACTTTCGTAGGGTATTGACTTTTCCCTGATCGTATGCTTATGCTGAGGTAGACTTAAAGAATTCCTGCATCTACTTTGAAAGTTTGATTGTGCTTTTAGGGGGTGGTGGTAATAGTTTGTTCCAGATATCTGCTGGGCATATCCTGGGGTATTAAGTCATCCGAAGGTGTGCATATTAACTAAGGAAGGTCCTTCGATGTTTCCTGGCATGTTGTGAAGCACTGTGTACAGCTTGGGATTCTTACCTTTCACCGTGAGTTTCTTGTTTCTGTTAAGTCTCCTGACGTTGAAGTGTAGATTTCAGATCCCCGTTGGAATTGATGTGGAGAATTTGGAGACTCCAGAGCCTCTGTGTGGGGGTGTGGGGGTGTGGGGGTGTGGGTGTGTGTGTAGAGAACAGAATCACTTCTGGAGTAACCTGTGCCTTTGCAGTAAAGATTATTTTTAATGTTCATGAACTGTCTGATTATGGTGCCTTTCGGAAGAGTGATTTTAGTGTGCCCCTGAGTGAAGTTGTCAGAGGGGTGATAGGTAAATGAATAGAAATAACAGGTATGAGACATTTGCTATGTTTAAATATAAGGTTAAAAGTTAATACTTCAAATCTTTATGAAGCCAGGAAACAGTCGTAAAATTTCCTATTTATAATTATATTCAGAATAAAAATCACCACTACTTTAAACATTTTTAAGAAAAATCAATGACTGTAATACAGGCAGTTCCCAACTTGACAAATACCTAAGCAATACATTTTTACAGGCAGTGGAAAAAGCAACATCTGTAGGTGTGATGGTTTCATTTTTTCCCTTGAATGGAGTAATTCAAAACCTCTGGCTTTTGACCTTTTTGGGTCACCTGGAAAGATGATTGTTCAGAGATCTTCCTTCTCTGTTTTTAAAATATAAGAAGTTATCTGCTTCGTGTTGTTGGAAACAGGGAGGGAAGAGACGTTAAAACATGAAATTCATTTTCAAGACAAATAATTTATACAGATGGGTAGATTTGGTTGAATTCGAAGTATTAATATCTTACCTAAAATACATTGTGAGTTAATATATTTAGCCATTGTGACTGATCTGATAAACAACTCTTATGTGTGACATTTAAGTGGCACATTAAGTACTAAGCATAGTTTTTGAGGAATAATCTATTTGAAAGCTGGAAACTGCCTGTACCCATCTAGATAGTCACTTGTTTTTAATGCTAATAATCCTTAAAACTGATAGGTAGTAGAAAATTAGTGTCGAAAGCTAGTACTTTATGTATGTATGCATTTTTGAATCTTTTAAGTATTAGAACTGTTTTATGTGTGATGATTTTAGTTCCCCTTTTGGGGAGAGAAAGTGAATGACAGTTCTTGAATTTGTATAGTGTTTGATTTTTCTAAATAACTTCATATCCATTATGTTGTTTTTATAATGAAATATATTTGAAGAACATTGTGGAAACATCGAAATGCTTTATTAGTTATTAGTCTTAAACACTAATACTAAAGGAAAGAGGGAAAGAAAATTACTATTCCCAGTTTGCAGATAAGAAAGTGGAACACAGCACAGAAATTTGTAACTTACTGAAAAATGTAACTTCTCTGTCTCCTCAGAGTTTATGTTATATGCTTCTGATTTTCCAGTTAGATTGATTTTGTCCTTGGTTAAAGCAATTGAGTGCAAACTGAAGGGTCGGTGATTTGAAACCACCAAGCAGCTACTCGGGAGAAAGATGTGACAGTCTATTTCTGTAGAGATTTACAGCCGTGGAAACCTATGGAGTCACTATGAGTCAGAATGGACTCAGTGGCATTGGGTTTTGTCTTGGGTTAAGTATTAAAATAACTTAAAAGAAAAACATTATAGATTAATCATCAGTATACAGTTTGAAACTCATGAATGATAGGGCTTGTTTTGCTAGCCAGTAGTGATTCATCAGGTAAGGCTGGTTGCTGCAAACTTTGCTGTCACCTTCTAGTAAAACCAAAAGGTCCCCAGATGTCACTGGCTGTACAGTATCATTAATTATAAACTGAGTTTTTAAAAGTGCTAGGTAATTTTAAATAGTAGTTAGTAGTAGGTTAATAATTTAAATTTGTTTGGCGGTTGTCATGTATTCCTTTTTTTAACTAATTGAAAATGAGAAAATAAACTGATTTGGTATAGACATAATAGTGATTTTAGATCAGAAATTGTCTTAATTTTTTTCCTTTGAAGGAAGTGTGTTTTCTGTGTATATTCTCTGCAATTTTCATATGTGCAATTTGAGTTTTGATATCTGTGTGAAACATTTTTATACTAAATACTAAAGCTATGGTGAAAATATATTTTAGATCAACTGTGAATCACTACCAGAAAATAATTGATTAATCAAAGTTTTTTGAAGTAGATACTGACTAGTGCTTTAAAAGATAAATTATTTGTATGTCTACAGGTTAATTATGGAAATAAGGACTATAATTTTTTTCATGTTGTAATAGGAAAGATGTCCTTATCAACTGGCATATATATTTGGAATTTTTATTAATGGTAAAATGTGAAATATTTTAAAATTTTAATTTGATGTTTCACTTAGAACTGTCTGAAATTTAAAAAGAATTTTTTTTTAAATCACGAACAAAAGAAATGCCAGAAATGTTTGTTTGTTGACTCAGTCTCTCAAAGGCACAGTTTCTTATTTATAAAGAGGGGAAATCGTTCTTCTCAAAGCATTACTTATTTAGAGTAATAAACAAGATAAGTAGTACTTTTAAACTTAGTGTAGTTACTTTTAAAAATGCCAAATTTCTCCTTTCTTTCTCTTCTGGATATAAGCTACTGATACATAGTATCACACTGCTTACCTGTGAGGAATGCAGTTACTGTGTATAAAAAACTTGCCATAGTTTTCCTGGTTTGTCTTCAAAACTTGAGCTGTGAACTTTTTTCTTTTGTCTTTTTAATAGCTTAGCCTTGAGGATTATTTGAGTTGACACTTAGATGCCCATGTTAGATATCAAGTCATCTTTCATCAATTGAGTATTCCCAGATTCTCTTAAAATAAGCTCAGATTATAGGTATCCTATTTATAAAACTCTTCTTTAAGGTTTCCTTAACATTGATTTTCTAGATTAGATTTTTTTATTTGAACAATGCAGAGTATTTGGTTCAAATTGTTAAGATTTATGCCCTCACATCCACATTAAATGTTTGTTTATTTTTTTTACCCGTAATAGTAGTAGTATATAGAAACTAAAAAGTATTTTTTTGAGATTACATAATAGAAAACTAAATGTCAGCCATGACATATTTAAAGCCTGATTTTTGCTAACCACTATGTCAAACTGAGTACTTATCAGCCCTGGCAGGCTAAGAAACTTGTTTCAGATAGTTCTAATCTTATTCTGGTGGAATGCTCTGTCATTTTGATCTTTTATACAACTTTTATGCACATTCTATTAATTTCTTTAGTCTCTTCAACAGCTTACAAGCAACTGTATGAAAAGTTGCTGGGAGGAAAGAAAATAATGTAGAAATTGTGGACTTTAGTTTGTTATATGAAATGATGACTATCGTTTAAATATAGGGTTAATATCCTAATACTGTTTCTTACTGTCAAATATTAATATTTGAAAGGGATCCTGACTATTAATTTTTTCTTACATTTCACAGATGTGTTCAGAGCAACATTGTGTTATTGACACAAGCCTTTAGAAGAAAGTTTGTCATTCCTGACTTTATGTCTTTTACCTCACACATCGATGAATTGTTTGAAAGTGCTAAAAAGCAGTCTGGAGGAAAGGTAACTTTTCTGAGGGGCTTATCTTCTTAATGCAGTTATTTAATGTACTAAGTTCAGCTTGAAGTACAGAGTGTAAAATTGTGTATTTTTTCTGGTGTTTTGCTAGTGAAAAAAATGAAAGGAAACCACTAAGTTTAATGTTTTTGAAATATTTTGAGTTGCATTATTCTGACTAAAAGGAAATCTAAGTTTTAGTCTTTTTAATTCAAATGATTCTGATGGCCTTATAAGTTTTAATTAATAAAATAATTTTATATCAAATTTCTACAGATCTCGTATCCTTGAACCTTCACTGAAATGTTTCAAGGTTTTTTTTAAACTCATGATGTTAGGAACTGTGAATTCCCACGTTTTACTCTGTTTTATTTTAGCTTTGAGTACATTACTTAGCTTCAGTATAATATTATCTCAATTATTGTTTCATTGTCTTTAGGAATTTGATTTCTAGTTTTTTTTTTTACATGAGACAGCCCTGTCAACACCCCTGACCCTGATAAGTTATTCTGCTTGGGAAAAAAATATATATATATGTATATATCATGCCCAAATTCATGTTTTAGATTCTGCTTCTGTAGGAAGAGAGAATGCATTGGCAAAGATAAAGAATTACAGAGACTGAGAGAAATCCCTTAGACTTCACCCATTCTGCCAGTTCTGTGTGCACTTAGTTTCTGAGGAGCAGTGTTATAAAAGATCACAAAATTTCTGATTGTTGTGGAATAGTTATTGTTGGAAGCCAAATCAAGATCATTTTTTTTTGATAGAAGAAAATATTATTTGCATGTATTATATCTTTTTTTTCCTCTCAATGTTTTGGATAGGTTGCAGATTATGTTCCTCAACTGGCCAAGTTCAGTCCTGATTTGTGGGGTGTATCAGTTTGTACAGTAGATGGACAGAGGTAAGTTGAAGTCCATAAAAACCCAACTCTAAGCCTTAAATTTGTGTCTCAGTAAGCGTGGGATAAAGAGGGGCATCTCCTGTAGTAGAAGTTAGCCCTAGGGTGACATAAATTCAAGAAGTTAAATAAATTTAAATTTACATTTTAAAAAAAAACTCAGCTGAGACAGTACCTGTATATACAGGCAGCTCTTGACTTAAAAAAAATTGGAGAACTTGGACAACTGATACTTACCCTTTAATATTTGTAAATTTGCCCTCACTTTGAAACAGTAGAATCCTACTTGCAACAAATACATTGCCTTTTCTTGCTGCACTTGAGTTTTTAAATCATTGAAAGGACTTCCAGTCTTTTCTTGAACTAAAACACAGTGCTAAACGCAATGCCATCCAGTCCATTCTAGGACAGGGTAGAACTGCCCCATGGAGTTTCCCAGGCTGTAAATCTTTACGGAGTGGAGCAGGTGGTGGTTGCTAGCCAAGTGCTTTAACCAGTGTGCCATCAGCGCTCCTTCCCTTTTGCCAAAAAGACCAAACTCCCTGCTGTCAAGTCAGTTCAACTCATAGCGACCCTATAGAGAGAGTAAAACTGCCCCATAGAATTTCCAAGGAGGACCTAGCAGATTTGAATTGCTGACCTTCTGGTTAGCAGCCGTAGCACTTAACCCCTGTACCACCAGGATTTCCTCTCTTTCACTAAAGTAAGGCTCAATAAGAACTGTTTGTACTTAAGTACTGTTTGTGACTTGACTTACAAATTTAGAGTCAAAAATGAATCTTGTTTGTAACTTGGGTACTGCCTAGTCTAAGTTATAGGAGGCATTTCTCATCTTCATAGTTACAGTCTTGTTATTTCAGTATTATTTAAATACCTGCAGTTAGAAAATTGTTTAGGAAGAGCAAACTTGTCAGAACATGGAATTACACAGTAATAAACTGACCACTAGTAAAATTTGTCCCCATTTCTCAGCTTAACATTGCTTACCTTTCCTGTGAGTATCTTCATTCTTTATGCTTCTGCTGTGATTATCATGAAAGACTGGTTCAGCTTAACACATCCTGTTGTCTCTCAGTCATTTGCAAAGTGAAAGGTCTACCAAAGTATCCTGAATTCCCTGAAGTCAGTGAGATCAGTATTTGGGATGTGCTGATGTTGCAGGCACAGCTACTGACAAGTGAGAATCTGATGGTTAATTCTTTCAGGAGGACAGAAAGGTCAGTGTTGTGAGGTCACATCAAAGAGAATGATTTAAAAATCAAAGAATTATGAAGACCATTGCAAAAACTGATAAAGTTGTGGAATTTTTTTTGAGATTAACCACTTTTATTATCACAATGGGAGTCAAATGTAAAGATTTATTACCATATTTAATTTTTCTGACAAAATTTATGCCATAAAGAGAAATCAATATATAATTTGTAACTTAAGATTTTACTTTTCAAGATAATGTCCTAGTTATTGCCTCCTTCTTTCCATTTATGAAAGGTTTATCCTTTCATTGTAAGTTGTTCTATTTTTTACTAATTATCCTTCTCAAGTAATTAAAAGCTGTATGGCTTAGCCTATTCATTTTGAGGATAAGGAACTCGTGTCCTAGAACTCACATATTATTGACAGAGGTAAAATTGGCATGTAGGTGTCTTAACTTCTAGTTTTTTATTCTTGCTATTATGAGAGACCTTTATCTTTATTTCAGCTCATAGTAAACATTCACTCACTTGTATTGTTATAAATGTTGGGTGCTAGGGACTGGATGCAGTGAAATGAGAAGTCAGGGTTTTTTCCTCGTAAAGCAAATACCAGTAGATAGTTACAATCCTCTTTTTTGTGTTTGGAAAAAGTGGTTTATTATATAATGTTTGCACATGGCTTAAACATTGCCTATTTGTAGATTCTTTCAGCTTTCGGGAGAATTTTAAACCTCGGTTTTGGAATGAGGACGTAGATAACCTTTAATTCAAAAGATGGTAGGAACTAGGACACAGATATCTTCAATTCCAAAGATAGTAAGAACTTAATAATTTTTAGAAGGTTGTCAAATTGAAATTATAGTCCTAAACTACATATAAATTTGATAGAAAAAGTATTACGCTTGTGCATACACAGACGTTTATGTTTTATACTTAGGAGTTGTGTTGACATAAGTTCCTGTTTGCCATAGGACAGTCTCCATTAAACCTTTTGCTTTGGTAGTTATTAATAGTGTCCAGTTTGGTTAATAAATGCACGTGGCCATCCACCTTAGAGGAATTAACAAGTTTTGTTTATAATATTAAGCTGTATATTATGGCTTGACTTAAATGTATATTTGTGTATGCTTTAATATATGTTGTAGAGCCCTGAGTTAAAAAAATACATATACTGTAAGTATTTATAGTATTATGTTCTTAATATAAAACCTTTTGACAGAGTTACTATAAAACGTCAGAAAAACCTTTTTGATACAGGATTTGTTCATTTATTAGCATAGGATTGGGAATCTGTTCAATTCTGATACACATGAAGTCCCCATGTTTTGGAGCCAATTTGACAGCAGCTACCAACATTTATTTATTTGTTCCTTCAGTATTTATTGATCACCTGTAATGTTTTGGGACATTGAGGTGCTACTGGCATCTGTTATTGAATAAAGCAAAGATCCCCGTGCTTGTGGAGACTGTAATAGAGTTGGTCAGACTTATTTCATTCTCAGATGTATTCTCTACCTCAAGTAATAGAAGCTTTGGTTTTTGTTCTGTTATTTAACATCTTCATGGTGACAGTGACTACCTAATGCAGCTTTAGTGCCAGCCCTAAGAGGTTTATAAAATTGGATGTTATTTCTTTCAATGAGGTTGGAATTGTGAGTAAACATAGCTCATAAGATGTTTATGGGCAGGCTCTTAGAGAATGGTACTGAGTATAAACTGAACTCCTTTCAGCTCCAACTAACTGTGGTTTAGCCATGGCTTACAGGATTGAGTGGAAAAATAAAAAAGAGGAATATTTTTCTAGAAGGGCCAGTTTACTTTGTATGATTGAATATGAGTGGTGGTGACAGGGAAGGTACTTTAGTGCCCTTAAGAGGAAACATCCTACATGGTTCATTGGTGATCCAGATTAGAATCATTATTTCATTACCTGAATGTTTTTAAGCTTTTGTCTTTAAAAACTTTTTTTTTCGTTATCCTTCTTAAACAAGTTCACTGTACTGATTAGGAGCTGCTAACCAGAAGGTCAGTGGTTTGAACTCACTAGTAGCTCCTTGGGAGAAAGGTATAGCGGTCTACTTCTGTAAAGATTTACAGCTATGGAAGCCTTGTGGGGCAGTTCTACTTTGATCTTACAGGGTCATTGTGAGTTGGAATTGACTCAATGACAGTGGGTTTGCTTTTTTAGATGTTTATTATTGAAGTAGACTTTTCTGGTTGAACTGTGGGAAAAACTATAAATTAGCATTAAGGTATAAAAATAACAACTCTTAATTATGCAGCACCATTTTTTCCCAGGTGATCTTAATTACTTTTTAAATCTGCTTTCAAATAGGCATTCAATCGGAGATACCAAAGTTCCTTTTTGTCTTCAGTCCTGTGTAAAACCTTTGAAATATGCCATTGCTGTTAATGATCTTGGAACAGAATATGTGCATCGATATGTTGGAAAAGAGCCAAGTGGATTAAGATTCAACAAACTGTTTTTAAATGAAGATGGTAAGAATCACATAAAAGTTAGTTGGAAAAAGAAATATCTCATTTTTTAATTTAAGTCTAAGTATCTCTTTAATTATTTTCTTTAAAACATTATTATTTTAGGTATCTTATACCGCTGGAAAGTAGACTGGTGAGAAGATGAGGACAGAGTATAAGAGTTTCACTTTACAGCCACTTATGGGAAACCCTGGTGACTTACAGGTTAAATGCTACAACTGCTAACTAAAAAGTCAGCTGTTTGAATCTACCAGGCGCTCCTTGGAAATTTGCTGGGGCAGTTCTACTCTGTCCTGGAGGATCACTATCAGTCAGGATTGACTCTGGCAATGGGTTTTTATTAGGTCCCTGAAGGAGCCCTGGTAGTGAATGGTTAAGTGCTGAGCTGCTAACCAAAAAGGTTGATGGTTCAAACTCAGCAGTTACTCTGCAGGATAGAGGTGGCGTTTTCTACAGCCTTGAAAACACTGAGGACAGTTCGTAGTTCTCACTTGTGCTGTGTAGTGCTGTCAGTCAGAATCAACTTGTTGGCAATGGGTTGGGTTTTTGATTTGGATAGGTCCCTGGGTAGTGCAAATGGTATTCCCTGAACTACTAACATCAAGGCTGGCAATTCAGACCCACCCAGCACAGTGCAGAAGAAAAGCCCTATGATCTGTACTCTTCACTAAATATTACCACCAAGAAAACCCTGAAGAGCAATTCTATTCTTAACACATGGGGTTGCCATGAGTCAGGATTAACTCATTGGCAATGGATTTGTTTGTTTATTTAATAGGGGTGTCACTTGTAAATTTCACAGTTCTAGTATTTGCTTTATAATAACTTAGTGGAGGGTACCTGGAGTATAATGTGTGTTATAGCTGAAACCAGGTTACTCTCTGTTGATGATCGTTGCAGCTGAATGATGATATATAGGTGTGTGTCCTGTCTACTTCTGTGTGTACTTGAAAATATCCTTAATAAAAAGTTTTTATTATTTTTTTATTTTTTGTTTGTTTTTAAGTTTTTATTTTTATTATTAGTTCAAACTCTGGTGGAGCTAGTATTTTTGCTTTTTTTCCTCCTTCATTTAAGATTTGAAAGAATTATCTTTCATTAAAAAGTGGGATAACTAAGAAGTATTACTTTATGAGAATATAAAAGAAAAGAAAACAAATAGAACTTTTAATATGATACATGTTTTAAATCTAAGCACTAGCTAAATGAAAATTAGATTATTCACATAGTTTAGTTTTTCTTTTATTATTTCAAGTATATGCTAAATTTCTGATTGTGATAAGTTAGAAATAGAATTGAAAACAAGTATAACTCAGGGTTGCAATAAAAGTTATGAGAAATACAGTTTTGTATTTGTTCTCTTGCTGTATATGAAAGAAATGTGTTGTATACTTACTATTTTATTAGCGTCTTTTTATCAGACTAGTATATTCTTACACGTCTCTTTTTGTTCTGAGTGCGATTACATTTTCTTACTTTACCATAATCTTCCTAACAACCAAATTTAATTCAATAAGAACATGATACGCAAAAGTACCTTGTTTATAAAATAGCTCATGGCCAGAGAGATTTAGTGTTAAAAGCATCAGTGCTTTTCTTTCAACAAAACTAAATATTTTATGAGGACGGTTTATTCTTTTTTATTGTAATGTAAGATAATGAGTTAGAATTCATGAGGGATAAGACTCAGAATCAGCATAAACTGGTTCCTGTGAGGTGGAGGTTAGCTGTAGCTCTGCCTTCCTGCTTCTGCATTATTTGTGAAACCAGCTACTCCCCTAAGGCGCCTTACTGCTCTGTGGGGTTTCATAATTCCTTGCAGTAGCCACATAGATCTTAGAGATCATACTCACAATTATGTGCTTTATTAGGGAAGTAACAGGCAACATCTCAGGTAAGGATAAACTTAGAAATAACAGAAACAACTTGAGATCATCGTCAGGAAGCATACAGGCAAGCATGGAAGGGTCCCTAAAGTGGAGAGCACACCTCTCCCTTCCTCAGTGCAGGACAGCTTCTGACAAAAACAGCTTGAACTATGAATGGTTTTCTTTTTCTGCCTAACAGTGATTAACTCAATCCCATATTATTAGTGTCTATTAAAAAAAAAGCGTCCTGAGATTGAGTTGATTCCAACTCGTAGTGACCCTATAGAACAGAGTAGAACTGCCCCATGTAGTTTCCAGGGAGTACCTGGTGGATTTGAACTGCTAATGTTTTGGTTAGCAGCTGTAGCTCTTAACTACTACACCAGGATTTGCTTAGGAGGGCATGGAGTCCTTGGTTCTTGGAGTAACTTGACAGGTTGATACTGCAAGATACAAAGAGCCTCTTACATTTGGAAAAGATGCTGTGGTGACTTAATGCTTAAGCAAATGGCTCTTAACTGGAAACTTGACAGTTTGAACGTACCAGTGGTTCCACAGGAGAAAAGACCTGGCATTCAGTTCCTGTCAAGATTTTGGCTTGGGAAACAGTGAGGGCGATTTTACTGTGTAGGGTCAGTATGAGTCACCATCAACTTGACAGCACCTCAAAACTACAACAATACTTGTAAAAAAACCCTGGTAGCACAGTGGTTAAGTGCTAGGCTGCTAGAAGAAAAAGATAGTGGTTCTTATTCACCAGTAGCTTCACAGGAGAAAAGACCTACAATCTGTTCCTATAAAGATTACAGCCTAGGAAACCTTATGAGGCAATTCTGGTCTGTCCTATAGGATCTGTGTAAGTAGGGATCAGCTTGACAGACAGCAGCAACAGCTACTTGGAATGAGAAAACAGACTTAAGCATTATATACTGGTAATTACATTATCTTAAGTATATAATGGGCAGATGCAAAACTGTATATGATTTATATGGTTCAAGCGTGTGAGGAAAAGGAGTTGAATTGATTTATGTCAGTTGTATACAGTTGATGAGGTCTTAGTAATTGGGAGAAATGTGAGTGGGCATTTCAGATTATATAAAGAATATATTGTAAATATGTATGTAAAGTGGGGTAGTTAGGTTCCCTTAATTCTTTAATTTTTATATGTTGTTGTTGTTAGGTGCCATTGAGTCAATTCTGACTTACAGCGACCCTATAGGTCAGAGCAGAACCTGCCCCTCAGAGTTTCCATGGAGCACCTGGTGAATGTGAACTGCTTATCTCTTGATTTGCAGCTGTAGCACTTTATCCCTACGCCACCAGGGTTTCCAAATTTTTATATAGTACTGTAAAATTCCAGTAGGATAGCAAAGACATAAATATCCAAATTAAACTGAACATACTTTTTTTAATTCTTTAGTGTATGCACTAGTGAACTTTAGCTTAGCAAAAATTATAAGCCACATTTTTGTAAGGTTTCTATGCTTAGCATTTTGAAAAGCCTTTTCTACTATGAAAGAATTTGGTGTGTTTTATTGCCTTGGGGAAGATTTTAAAAATTTGTTAAAATGGATGAGTTTTGTGTATTCTGATTAAAAACATGTCTATGAATTTCACATGTTACTCATCTCCAGTTTTTCGGTATACCAAGCTAATATCTCATTATTTCAAATGGTAGCCTTTGTTAATTAGCTGTTCAAAATTAAATGCTACTGGTGCTGTTTATAAATATTTCTTAATTGAGTACAAGTTCTAAATTGAACACTTCAACTTTTCCCTCCTACCCACAATAGAGGCAAACAGGCCAATGTGATAGCCATAGATCTTATACGAGTTTACTGCAGTAAGGCTGGTGTTAGTACAATAACTCTGTTGTATTTTCAGAATGTTCAGGTGTCTAGTTTTTGAGCCAGAGACAAAGTCAGGAGTTGCTTACATTTGAAAATTACACTGTAATGCAGTGAAATGAGTGAATGCTTTATATATTCTTTGGAAGGTCTTTGAACATAGCTTATGTACTATTTGCAGAATATCTATGATTTAATATAAATGAAATCATACAGTATTTCCTCTATCAAGACTGTTTGACTCTGCATGTTTTGAAGATTATTCCATGTTGTAGCATGTATAGTACGTCATTCCTTTTTATTGCCAGATATTATAATGTTATACAGTTAATTCCATATTTTATTTATCTATTCATCCAGATTAATATATGTTGGGCTTATTTCCACTTTGAAGCTATTATGAATAATGCTCTTAGGAACATTTGTACAAGTTTTTGTGGGAACATATATTTTTCATTTTTCTTGGATGTATACCTAGGAGCAGAATTGTTGAGTAACATGGTAACTATGTTTAGCATTTTGAGGAACTGCCAACTGGTTTCTGAGGCTCAGAGTTTATCTTAGAGACTTTATGTTTAAGCCCATCATTGCACCCACTGTGTCAGTCCATATTATTGAGGGTCTTCATCTTTTTCATGGATCCTCTACTTTACCAACTGTGATGTCCCTCTCCAGGGGACTGATCACTCCTGACAACATGTCCAAAGTATGTAATATGCAGTCTTGCCATCTTTGCTTCCAAGGAGTGCTCTGGTTGTACTTCTCCACAAAAGATCTGTTTGTTCTTATGGTGGCATGGTGCATTCAGTATTCTTCTCCAACACTTCAAAGGTATCAATTCTTTTTCTGTCTTCCGTATTCATTGCCCAGCCTTCACATGTATACAATGCAGTTCAAAATACTATGGCTTGGATCAGGCACGCTTTAGTCTTCAAAGTGACAGCTTTATGTATCAATACTTTAAACAGATTCTTTGCAGGGGATTTCCCAGTGAAATGTGTCTTTTGATTTCTTGATTCCTGCTTCCATGGGCATTGATCGTGGAACCAAGTAAAATGAAATCCTTGACAACCTCATTCCCTTTTCCATTTATGATGAAGTTCCTTACAGTTGTGAGGATTTTTGTTTTCTTGATGTTGAGGTGCAAGCCATACTGCAGGCTGTGGTCTTTAATCTTCATCAGTAGGTGTTTAAAATTCTCTTTATTTGTCAGCAGGCGAGGTTGTTTCTGTCTCCATAATGCAGGTTGTTAGTGAGTCTTCCTCCAATCCTAATACCTTCTTCAGCTTGTTGGATTATTTGTTTGGCATACAGATTGAAAAGGTATGGTGAAAGGATACAACCCTGACGTACACCTTTCCTGACTTTAAACCATACATTGTCTTTTGTTCCCTTCACATGACTGCGTCTTCATCCGTGTACAGATTCCTCATGAACGCAGTTAAGTGTTCTGGAATTCCCATTCTCTACAATGTTATCCATAATTTGTTAAGATCCGTGCAGTCAAATGCTTTTGAATAGTCAGTGAAACACAAGTAAACATCTTTCTGGTATTCTGTGCTTTCAGCCAAGATCCATCTCACGTCGGCAATGATAACCCTGATTCTATGTCCTCTTCTGAATCCAGCTTGAATTTCTGGCAGGTCCCTGTCAGTATACAGTCACACTCACTTTGAATGATCTTGAGCACAATTTTACTTGCATATGGTATTAATGATGATGTTTGATAGTTTCCACTTTTGGTTGGGTCAACTTTTTGGGGAATAGACATATAAATATGCATCTTTTCCAGCTAGTTGGCTGGGTAACTGTCTTCCAGATTTCCTGGCATAGATTAGTGAGCACTTCCAAGTGCTATATCTGATTGTTGAAACATCTGAGTTGATAGTCAATTCCTGGAACCTTGTTTTTTGCCAGTGCCTTCAGTGCAGTTTTGAATTCTTCCTTCAGTACCATAGGTTCCTGATCATATGCTACCTCTGGAAATGGCTGAACATCAACCAGGTCTTTCTGGTATAATAACTGTGTATTCTTTGTGTCGTCTTTTGATGCTTCCTGAGTTGTTTAATATTTTTGTGGTAGAATAAATTCTTTACTATTACAACTTGAGGCTTGAATTTTTTCTTCAGTTCTTTCAGTTTGACAAACTGACAGACAAGTGGAGGCAAAAGATGTGGCATTAACTTAATGCACTGTGCTAGATTTGTCAAATTAGATAAAAACTAAATCCCAGGGAAATAAGTAACTGACAGACAGATAAATTAGGAGGAGATATGCTTTCAAATAGATACTTTGCACTGCTTGAGTTTTATGTTTGATGTTTATTGCAGTGCAGTCGATGAGAATTTGATCAGTTACAATTTGAAATTCTATCTATTGTAGAAACTGGGAGAGGAGGTAAGATTTTGGTTGAACTTAAAATATTAAGTAATTCTTAAAACTACATAAATAACGCATCCCTGTTGAACAGAAACCCTTGTGATGTGGTGGCTAAGGGCTACAGCAGCTAAATAAAATGTTGACAGTTCAGATCAACATGTGCTCTTTGGAAATCCAATAGAACAATTGTATTCAGTCCGCTAGGGCCACTGTGGAGTGGAATCGACTTGATGGCAGCAGGTTTTCTTCTGTTTTTATTGTCAGAAGAGGATCCCTGGTGGTACAGTGGTTAAAGGTTCAGCTGTTAACCTGAAAGTCAGCAGGTTGAATCCACCAGCTGCTCCTTGAAAGCCCTGTGGAGAATTCTTGTAGAATCATCATGGTTTGTAAGCAACTTAAAGCAGTGGTTTCTTTTTTTTTTCAGTCAGGAAATACAGAACACATTACCAATACTATTGAAATCCTCTATAATAATGGAAACGCTGGTAGCTTAGTGATTAAGTGCTATGTCTGCTAACCAAAAGGTTGGCAGTTCTAATCCACCAGGAGCTCCTTGGAAACTCCGTGGAGCGGTTCTCCTTTGCTCTGTAGGGTCTCTGTGAGTCGGAATCAACTTGACGACACTGGATTTATTTGGTTTATGATAGTGGTATTAATGTGAGTGTCATTTAGTAGTGTTTGTATGTTTTCTTTCTCTGTGTATATTTGTGTATGCACAAAATCACAAATGTAAAACACTTAACAGTAAATATAGTAGATAGTATTATTTCCTGTTTTATATTGAAAAAATTGAGGTTCAGTAAAATTCAGTGATTTACTGAAGAACTCATAGCTAGAAACCAAAAAAAATGAAGAGCTAGAAAATTTGGATGTGTTTTAACACTCCTCTTTATTGCGTCTCTGTGTACGAATCTCTGTTGATATGATTTTCAGAGCAGCATCCTAGAAGTGAATTAGCAATTTTATACTGTTTAAATTGCCTTCCACATGTCTTACGTGAAAAGAAAATACTTATGTGAAGTATCTGTCAATTGGAGATAGTTATGTCATTTTGAAGTAATACTACTACTTCTATGTTTTACAGATAAGCCACATAATCCTATGGTAAATGCCGGTGCAATTGTTGTGACCTCATTAATAAAGGTAAAATGTTGACATTTCCTTTTAATCTAGCAAAATTTTTTAATAGCTGAGGCATAAAGATGAGTTTGAATTATTCATGTAGAACTGTAAATAGTTTTCCCTTGGTCTTAAAAAACTGATTGTACTGTGTAAGGTTAGGATTGTTATTTATTTCAAAATAATTACTGTTGTAATTTCAAAAGCTGAGTTTAAAACAGGTGACTATAAATTCCAGCAGTGACTTCAAGGTCTGGCAGAAATTCGGAAAAAGTCTGCTGAACAATAAGCATAGGAGTTTTTCTTAAGGTTTTAATAATTTTTTTCTTCCTTTTCTTTTTGACTTATAGAGTGAACAGATGTAAACAAAATTAAATGAATTTACTGTGTAATTTTTGTCATTACCATATGTAGGAAAAAAATATTCTGGTACTTTGTTTAAGACAAAGTATATTTACCGTTGCATATGCACAAATCTTATGAGCTGGAATCACAATTTTATTTGACCTTGTTTGATTTGTTTCAGTTAAATCGTGCTATAAATAAAGTAAGGATTATTCCAGTTATTGAGTTGTATTATTCTTATACTTTAAAGTTTGATTGTATTTAATCTTTTCTTTGCCTTATAGTTAGATTTTTCACTGTTTTGAATTAAGCATTTGAAAAGTTTTATTGAATTAGTTTTTTAATTTCTAACTATAAACTTCATTTATATTAAAATTAAGTTTAATATGAATTAAAACATGTTATGTTTCCAGTAAATCTGTGTCTATTTCAAGTTAAAAGGCTTGGAATAAAGCCTGATTACATGAATTTGTGGATACATTACTGAGGATGGGGTAGTCTGCTACACAAAGGGTATAAATTACACCCTAGGCCCAGTTCAGAAAAATCCATCTCATTTGTATAAGAGAAGTCTCTCTTAACTTTCATGAGTTTTATTATATTCATTAGAAAAAGCTTTAAGGTAGAAGACTGTT
Organism: Heterohyrax brucei; assembly: GCA_028571685.1. Lineage (NCBI taxonomy): Eukaryota > Metazoa > Chordata > Mammalia > Hyracoidea > Procaviidae > Heterohyrax > Heterohyrax brucei. Next base: position 98,941,582 of record CM053146.1, read on the forward strand.
ATCTTACAGTATCCATCCATACTTACACACACATATATTTAGTTGTTATTATGGGGCAAATGTTGCATAATCATTGGCCCATTTAATCTTTAAAACTCCAATAAGATAGATACAGCCAAGTGTTGTATTTTAATGTAACTAATTTTAACAGGCTATGGAACTTTTCATTTTGTCTGTTATAACATTTTTTTTTTTAATGGCTGTTTTACATAAAAGTGAAGTTGTGTGCCTGAGGTGAAAGAAACATTGTTTATTATATTCTTTGTTATTATAGAAAATTATGACACGACTATGTGTTGGGTGCAGTCCTACATTCAGTAGTGTTGGGTATTCATGTGTAAGGAGGCCTGTACCATGAGTGTAGGAAATGTTCAGTGAGAAAAAATTTGCACTAGTAGTTGTTTGAATTTGAACAGTAAATGAAATCAGGGATGTGGAAAGTTAGGATACAGTGTATGTGTTAATGCTTGATGGCCACTGGAATGACACTGAGCCTTTCTGGATCTTTCCAGAAAAATGTTCACATTACAGTAATTTTATATACAGCCTTAGGGGGGTTCTCACAGACCCTTTAAAGCTGATCCATGGACCCCAGTTTCAGAACTTTTACACTGGAGGAAGATTAACATGGTGTACACCGATAGTGTTCACAAGAAAGGGTGTATATATATATAAATGATTAACCAAAGACTTCCTTAGCTGCATGCAGTTAAAAATCTTTTGTTTAATGATTCATAGATGTGTAATACACTGCCCCGAAATGCTGCACCTGAGAATTGCATGTCTAGTCATATACACCATGCCTTCAGTAGTTTCACTTATCATAGTCACAAGCCTCAAACTATACAGTTGAATTGCATCAATATGAGTGCTTAGAAACATAGTCTCTTTTGAAAGAAGTTCACACATGACATAAATGTGATTTAATACAAACAGCGCAGAAAGTTAACTGAGTCATTTGTATTTACAAGTTTTATCAGTGATTGGAAATTTATAAAAACATATTAAGGAGCCCTGGTGGTTAAGTGCTTGGCTGCTAACCAGAAGCTTGGTAGTTTGAACTGGTGAAGTTGGAAATAAGAATGTGGGTATCATTCATATTCAAGGACCTTTTTTGAGTTTTTGTTTTTCAGATGTGTCCTGCAAGTACCTTTTTTTTTTTTAACTGAAGTTCTGTAAATGGGGAAGTTTATATAAACTTTTGTAAAACTAACTGCCCCAGAATATAATACTGAAGAATTTACAAATGATTTGTATGCAATCTCTGCAGATTGTGTGGTCATATAATAGTTATGGATTAGTAATAGTTCTGAAATGGAGGTAATAAAAACATAGCTGAACGAGCCTTCGAAAGTTGTCAAGCCCAGCCCTCTAACTCTGTGTAATTGAGAGAACTGAAACCAAATAGTTTGTAACAACACTAGGATCGGGCCTAAGCTGAATCTTCTGTCTGTTTGCTGTTTATTAGACTTCACTCTTCCATGTTTAATATGGGTGTATGCTATTTCTTTGGTGACATCTTTAATTTTACCTAGTGTAATTGTTTTGTCTTTAAAGCAGAAATGTTATTCTGTTAATTTTAACCTGTGTGAAAGATACTCATTTAATGGCTGAAAAAGTTACATCTGTTTTTCACTGGGTCTGTATAGCTGTTCTTTGCTTGCTTGTCTTTAAAGAACCAAGTCTCTCCCAGTGGGCTTGCATTGAGTACCACATTGTGACTATTTTCAGTGGCTACTGAGTGTAAGTTCTGTTTTTTAGCCTATTAGTGATTTTTTTCCTTCCAAAATCCAGAACTTGATTATGATGCCATTAATACATTTTCCTCACATTACTTCAAGCCCCTAGGGGAAAAAATTAAATTAACCAGAGTCTTTAGTAAGACTCTTTGTTTCATAATTTTGTAGTATTGATATGTTTTCCTTGTAGGATTGGTGGTGATCCTCAGGAAATGGGGGAAGAGGCAAAGCAAATGTTCAAAAGGATTAGCAGATTGTGGAAAAAAGGAGGATTTGGACAGAAGGAACCTGTTGCATAAATTCTTAACTACTAAACTTATAGAAAAACTCCAATATTTAAATTTTACCCAAAGCTATATAGGTAAATACCTTTTTAAAAACAAATGTCATTTTATACTCAAAGTGCACATATTTTTTGAAAAAAGAAACATAAGGGTACTGTACATGTTTTCTTTTTCTCTCTGGTAGCTACTAACTTTAAAGGGATATTTTTTGATGCAGTCTGTTTACTTGATGGTAATGTGTGGTTGCCTTATTTTTAAAAAGAATAAAAATAAATTTGAAAGGAGTACAGTTATTTCTGAATAAAAATAGTGCTATTGTGTACTTCGTTTTCTCTTTAGTGGTAAAAATTCCACCTAGAATCAACTTAAAAGTTAAGGTCTAAGGATAACTTGAGGGGTAGAGTGGAAAGATGAGGGGCAACGTACTGCTAAACAGTTGCCACAATTTTGCTTGCTTGTTTTAAGAACTCAGTAAGTTACACTGTCTTCTATTTATGTCTCTTTTTATTCTAGTTGTAGTTTTAAGCTTTTGTCATTTGAAGAAGGTTAATCATTTTTGCTAAAAGTATTTTTAATATTTTGGAGTTAAAAGTGGAGTTTCTCTGTTTTTGCAAATTAATGCTGCTGCATAAAGATCAGGACAAGTTTAATTGTATAGTACTCAGTTTGGTCACGGTAACAATAACCTGTTAGACTTGCTTATAAGCCACATACCTAAGGTAGTTTTTGGTTATGGAGAGTAGTGGTTGATGCCTTACATGTGATAACATTCAGAAGAGAGGACTGACTATATTGATAATTTATTTTCATGTTTATACTAGTTGGTGTGTTTGAGACATTTGTTGTTTTAACTGTATGAAGGGCAGCTCATATTTTTTGCAGAAGGAATTTTTTACCTGTATTATCTATTTTAATTCTTGTAGTAACTTTTAAAGGCATTTCTGAGGGAAGATTAAGTATTTCATAAGATCATTTTTACTTACCTCTTTTGCTTTTGTTATCTCTAACTTTTAACTGGCTTTTATACCTCTATATTAATAAAATGAATTACAAACACTAGTAAAGAAGAAAATCAAATATTTTATAGAATAACTGATTACTGTGTTGACTTTAAATTCTCCATGTTATGAATATTAAATTTATTGGTAGATCTCCATGTTACCAGTAGTGTTTTAATCTGCTTTATGATGTGTAATACATGAATTATTTCATGAATACATTGTAAAATTGACCATGAAAACATTCCAGTATAGTTTTTAATAGCCATTGTTAAAACTCAGTGCCTTTATGTAAAAATTTCATTTACAAACTTGTCTTCAAAAGAAATTTGTAGCATAATAGGATTGCTTATCAAAAAAAAAAAAAATCATCTTGCTGACCTCTGGCTGGAGGAAGGGGAGTGGACGGACAGGAGGGGAAAGGAGACTGTCGGGAGGATGAGACATGTATGGAGCAGAGAGGAATAGTGTGCTGTCACTGGACAGGGAGAGCAGTGGAAGCTGCATATAGGAGGGCATGTAAATTTATATGTGAATGTACATTTTCACTCAGTTATGTTAAATAAAAAAAAAAAAATCCCACAGGAATTGAGTCAGTTCTGACTCAATATATAGTGACCCTATAGGTCAGAGTAGAACTGCCCCATAGAGTTTCCAGTGAATGCTTGGTGGATTTGAACTGCTGACCTCTTGGTTCTCAGCCATAGCACTTCACCACTATGCCATTATAGGAAAATAAATAATAAAATTTCTAGTACGGGGCTCTGATTACCCTGTTCAAACAAATCAAATAGTTTGCTTTTAAAGGGCATTTTGATGATTGGATTAGAGATGTTGACAAATATTTTTTTTCCAGTTTAGTCTCTTTATAACATTTGCTTGCTGTATTTATTACAAATTGCTGTTAATTTATTCAAAAATTAAATAGTGGAGTGTTTAACGGTGCTTATGTAGTGACCTTCAGTGTAGGGATGTGAATCTGTCCAGAGGAATTGATAGTTTTAAGACAGTCAGTCTCTAGATCTCAGTTTCCTGTATGTGCTCTTATAGTTGAGCTTCCTATGGTTGGGGTACCCTTCCATTTTCCAATTTCATACCGTTTGCTGTCAGTCAGATCTGGCTCATGGTGACCTATAGGACAGAGTAGAACTTCCCCCAAATAGTTTCCAAGGAGTGCTTGGCAAACTGCCAACCTTTTGGTTAGCAGTGATAGCTCTTAACCACTGTGCCACCAGTTTCTGTAGGTAGACATCCTCAGTGGCTCTGTGGTACACTTTTTCAGTTTGTAAAAATCTTTTGGGCACCAACAAGAGAGAGCATTTTGATATATAGGAGTCAGAACATTTTGAAATATTGGAGTCAGTACAGAGGGGATAACAAATGGGGTAACAAATCCTTTTATATAACAGAGTTTGTTTGCAGTTCTTAGGTTTCAGCAAAATTGAAAGAGAATTGGCAGTTAATAAGAATATTAAGTGTAATTTTTGAGAGTCAGTCACTCTGACTTTTGGCATCCAATGAGGTGGTATAGAACTGAGTGAGGTTTAAAGAACTAAATGACAATGCTGTAACAAAACTTTTCCTATTCCTATCTACTTACAGATTGTCAGTGAGGTTTCTGAGCTCATGCATTGTAAAAATTGAAAGTAGAGCGTTAAATGCTGTCTTATTCGAGCAATAGAAGATATTTATCCACTGATACGTGAGCTAAGTTAAAATCAATTACTATCTGAAAGGGGAAAGAAAATAAAGGAATAATTTTCTAAGTTAGCAGGGTAAAGTAGTAACAAGTAAATATTTTTCCTTTATCTTTTTTTATTATGAAAACTTTCAGATGTATACAGAATAAATAAAATAGTATAAGCAGCATCTGTGTACCCATTTCCAGCTTAAGTTCTTTTTAACATCTCTTCCTCCACTGCGCTGTCTTCCTACTCACGTGATGATGATAATGGTTTTACGTTTTTGCGTTTTTGTGAAGGAGAGCTGAACTCCCTCTTATGTATGTATATATGTGTGTGCGTGTTTGTTTGCAAATCAACTTTGCAAATCAACTTTTTACTGTAACTTTTCCAAAGTTAAAATTACGTGATATTTAATAATGGTTATTAGATCCTATTTATTCTTGAAGTACCTGAAATCTTTCCTAGCAGTGAAGGGCCAAATATACTTCCTTTAAGTCAGATGCCACTTCCAGGATAGACAGTAAAAATGAACATTGATTAAATGCTCTCACATTTAAACAGGATAATTTTGAGAAGAAACGTTTTTGAGTTAACACACAATAATTCAAATATTTCCCCCCTTTACATAATCTGCCTAAAACATGTTAGTTTACCTCATGTCATATAATGACAAATAGTGGTAAGCACCAGTTGTTTTTCTTAAAAGCAGAACAGAAACAGAACGTAATTGTGCTTTCCCAAGTCCAAGTGCCGTCGAGTCGGATAAGTGAAAAAATAAACCAAATGTATGACCATACCTTAGAGTTGAAACAGTTTTTATATTTTTCATACTAAACATGACAGCTAAATAAGGCAAATTAGTTTTTCAGGCATAGTTTAGGTCAATGAATGAAAGTTTAACATAACTTGATTATTTTACATTGATTAATTGTATAACCAGTGGTTATCCATGTGCCATCCCAATGCAAATACTGACATCCTTTTCCAGAAGAATATTTTTTCCCCTTGTTTTGGTTTTTTATGCCCTTTCAAAGGTTAAAAAGGTATTTGTGGTTTAAATGTTGTTACATATTTTACAGCATTAGGATCTATGGAATATTTTGACAGCTGCAACAGTTCAATGAAGTTGGTAATTTCTTTTAATTATTTTTCATTGAACAACTTTGAAGTTACATTTCTACCTCTATTTCTGGTGTATTATAAGGAAAGAAAACTTAAAAGTATGTCAAAGGATGCTTTAGGGAAAATAAAATAGATTGTGGTTACTATATGGCTAAAGCTAAATTAATTATATTGTTTAAGCTTTATTAATGCCTGATTTTGATGACATATAGTGTAAGTGTTTCAGTGATTGGTTTCAGTGACTACAGTCCTTCTCCAGTATATTGATTTGTAGGGTTTCACAGACTGTCAGCCACAATTTAAACAATTTGGAAAGTGGAGAATGAACCTGGCTTTATGTAATTAAATAATATCTAGTTCATGCTCCTATCTCCTACCCACATTATACAAATCTAGTGTATAATGTTTTAGATCTTTTGAGGGTAAAGTGTACATTTTTTGAAACTTTATTTGCCAAATTATTTGAAAACTGTTTTAAAAAATTAGAGATGTATTGTTTCTTTTGGGTGCATATCACCAATTAATACGTTTGATTTCAGATCTACAACTTACTGCTTTGTAAACTTCGCCGAGGTAACATGAAACCATTTGGTTACTTGAACTGATCTACGTTACATAGGTTTTTCCTATTGACATTTGCAGTAGCTAACATGTCAGAAATAGAAGTACTGAAACAATACATCTTCTGTGATCTGAATTGGCATAATGCTAAGTATAATTGTAGTTTATTTTTTAGATACTATAAAGTAAAAACTTTAATTTTTTAGTTTAAGTATTATTGTAACCTGTGAGATATACTAAGGCTCTTTGTCTGCACTAGTTGAATATACCCAGAATGTTTGTAACATACTAGAATTATAAAAAGATTAGTTAGCCTTACAACATTACTCATTTTTCTAACACTAATACTGGTATAACTTTATATATGTGTATAGGTAGCTTGTTCTTAATTGGAAATTATAATGTATGTATACGTAAGTCTAAGGGTGAAACTTTTAAGTTTTTGTTAATTTGAAATTAAATAGTCTACTTTCTAGTAGGTTATGTGCTCTCATGAAAGATAAGGGGGTTGGGGTAACTTCTGTTTTAAATTCTAGAAGTTTGAGTTGGGTAAAGATATAAAATAAAGCATTCCCTTTGTAAGTCAGATCCATTCTCAGTGTATTAGTATTAATGAAAGAACATTTTAAAAAATTCATGTAAATACTAAATTGCCTTAGAAGTATTTCCTAGATTTAAACATACTAATGCAGTGTGTCAACTGTAATGGTAGCTGTTCTCAAGTTTTGATACATTAGCTTAAAATTTAACTGTAGTAATGCCTGTACTCATGTTTATGTCTTGTTTCTCTGCAGCAAGGAGTAAATAATGCTGAGAAATTTGACTATGTAAGTGGAATATAGAATTTACTTTTTATGCCACATTCTTTATGTGTTTGTCCTTTGATTACTAATACTTTCAACTTTTGATTTATAGGTAATGCAGTTTTTGAATAAGATGGCTGGTAATGAATATGTTGGATTCAGTAATGCTACGTGAGTCTATTTGTGAATTTTAAGTTTCTATAGGGGAATAGGAAATAAGCTAGGTCATAGAATTTTGTTTTGAGAGGTTGTTGTTAGGTGCCCTTGAGTTGTTTTTAATTCTTAGCAACCCTACTGAATACTGCCTGGTCCTGTGCCATCCTTAGAGTTGTTGTTACACTTGAACCCAATGCTGCAGCCACTGGGTCAGTCCATTTCATTGAGTGTTCCTCTTTTTCACTGACTGTCTTCTTTACCAAGCATGATGTCTACCAGGGACTGACTCTTCCAGATAACATCTCCAGAGTATGTGAGACAAAGCCTCACCATCCTTGATTCTAAGGAGCATTTTGACTATAGTTCCAAGATAGGTTTGTTTATTCTCTTGGCAATCCATGGTATATTCAGTATTTTTTACCAACACCATAATTCAAAGGGGTAAATTCTTCTTCAGTTGTCTTTATTTATTGTCCAGCTTTCACATGCATATGAGATGACTGAAAATGTCATGGTTTGGGTGAGGCATATCCTAGTCATCAAAGTGACATCTGTGCTTTTTTTTTTTAACACTTTCAAGAGGTCTTTTGTAGCAGATAAGCCCAGTGCAATGTAGTGTTTGATTTCTTGACTCCTATTCCCATGGATGTGGATTGTGAATCCAGGTAAAATGAAAATTTTAGCAACTTTTAATATTTTGTCCTTTTATTGTGATACTGCTTATTGGCCCACTTGTGAGGAGAGTTTTGTTTTCTTTATGTTGAAATGTAATCCGTAGAGAAGACTGTGGCCTTTGATCTTCATCAGTAAGTGCTTGAAGCACTCTTTTCTTTCAGCACCACAAGGTTTTGTCATCTGCATGTTACTGTTGTTAACACGTGTTCTCTAATCCTAATGCCCTGTGTTTCTTAACACAGTCCTGCTTCTGGGGTTCTTTGCTCAGCATACAGCTTGAATAAGGATGGTGAAAGCATACAGTTGTGATTCACATCTTTCCTTGTAAACCATACAGTGTCCCCTTGTTGGAGTGACCTGCTTCTTGTCTCTGTGCAGGTTCCTCCTGAGCACAGTTAACTGTGCTGGAATTGCCGTTCTTTACAATGTTAAATGCAAGCTTCAGAGTCTCTTCTGACATCCATTTTGATCTTTTCTGTCTTTTTAATGCCTTTTTTGCTGTTTTCAGACAACTTGTCTGGTCTTTGAGTGTTCAGTACATTATACCTATTCTCAAGGTAGTCTCTAAATTCAGGTGGTGTATATGCAAGGTTATATTTTGGCTCTGGAGGACTTGTTTTCATTTTCTTTGTCTTCATTTTGAACTTGCGTATGAGCGATTATTTAGTCTGTTCTGCAGTAGGTCCCTGCCTTCTTCTGACTGATGATATTGGGATTCTGTATAGCCTCTGTTCACAGATGAAATCAGTTTAATTCTTAATGTATTCTTTGTGGTGAGTCCATGTGTATTGTCACTGTTTATGTTGTTGAATAAAGTATTTGCACTGAAAAAGTTGTTGGGCTTACAAAATTCTGTCATATCATCTCCAGTGCCATTTCTGTTCCCATTATTTTCCAACTACTGATCCTTCTTTGTTTCTCACTTTGGCATTCCAATCCCCAGTTATTATCAATGCATTTTGATTGCATGTTTGTTCAGTTTCAGACTGGAGAAAGTAGTAAACAATCTTCTGTTTCTTCATCTTTGACATTAGCTGATGGTACCTAAATTTGAGTAATAATCATATTAACTGGTCTTCTTTGTAGATAATGTGAATATTATCATGTTACTGACAGTGTACTTGAGGATTGACCTTGAAGTGTTTTTGACAATGAGTGCAGCATCATTCCTCTTCATTTTATTTTGTCTGGCCAAACTTTGTATTTTATACTTTACACATTTCGATTATTAATGGATGTTTGTGACTGTTTCTTATCAGCAAATGAAGGTCCCAAAAGCTTGACTCCATTCATGTCATTAAGGTAAATTCTCTTTTGAGGAGACAGCTCTGTCCTATTCTAGCCTGAAGGGCTCATATTCTGGCATTGTATCAGATAATGTTCTGCTGCTATTCATATTCTGGCTTCCTTAGGATCTCAATAGAGTTTTGCCTCTTCCAATTAATTTCTGTGCCCCTGGTATCTAGCAGAAAATAAGTACATCATATAATGTGTGATGAACTCAGCTAAGTGCCAGGCACTGTAGTAACTGCTGAATAATCATTAGTCCTTCTGCTGTACTATGTGAATGTCTAAAACAAACGGTCAGAACAACATATTTCTGGGAACTTTTCCATTTCCATTTACCGTTTTGCTACTGCATGTCTTCAGTTCCAACTCATATCCATCGAGTGGAACTGCCTGTAGGATTTCCTGGTCTGAAGTCTTTATAGGAGCAGATTGCTGAGCCTTGTTACCTGTGGATCTGTTGGGTTGGTTTGAACCTCTGCCCTTTTGGTTAGCAGCCCAATAACCAGGATGCCTTTTTCTGAACACAGAAACATTGAAATGTAATATTTAAAGAGATTTTCAAAGACATTAATGTTCAGCTGTCTACACAGTGTGTAAATTTAGAATGTGACAATGTGATTGATAATACAGAGAATGTCACCCATATTTATTCTATCCTCAGCCTTCTGGACAGTGTATAAATTGATATGTCCGGTTATGTCACATACTGAATCTAAGTCAAAACTAGGTGTCTTTCTAGCGACAAAAGGGCAAATATTGTATGAGACCCCTACGATAAGATCTCAAAAACAGACATATGTATAGAGGAAAAGACTCTTTGACAGCTGCAAGGCAGGGGAGGGAGAGAGGGTGAGGGGGAAGGGTTTAGGTTAGATAGTTGCTAGGAATCTGGTTGGGTGAAATCAGTGATATCACACATTAGAACAATATTAAGTGGACTTCAGCATAACTTGAATACTCCTTCCATCTTAACCCAATATTGTAAGGATAGAGTAGCTAGGGCGGGGTGCGGGGGACCATGCTCTTAGGCGAAATCCAGGCCAATTGACACAACTAGCATTTTGTGAAGAGGGCTCTCTGTACCCCACCATTGATGAGTGGCGTCTGGGGTCTTAAAAGCTGCCAACCTACCATCCGAGGGCACAGCAAATGGTCCTAACTCAGCAGGAATGGATGCTCACCGAGGACCAAAATGACATGGGGTAAAGACAACCCAGAAGATAGAAAGACCCATATGAGTGGGTGCCTACACTGACTTGGGACCGGAAGAACCTGAAGATGCCTGGCCACCACCGGTGATAACCACAATAGAGCTCACTAAGTTGAGTCTCACTGGCAACATAAGAATAAAAAGGGGTACACCCTGAGATCTCCTCTAAAAGACCTCAACTGATGGTCCACTGGTTTCGGGGTTCCCCCAAGAGCATGGCCCCTGGCTCTGATGCTGCCCTTACCCATAAATCATAACGAAGGTCCACTCTTCAGACACGAATGGATTGGGCTTCGCAATGTAGAGTGACCATATGTTGGATGCACTTTATGGTTCTGTGCATCTATAGGATATCATCCTGCTGGCTGGAGGAAGGAGAGTGGGTGGAGAGGAGGGGAAAGGAGACTGTTGGGAGGATGAGACTTGTATGGAGCAGAGAGGAATAGTGTGCTGTCACCGGACAGGGAGAGCAGTGGAAGCTGCATATAGGTAGGCATGTAAATTTATACGGGAATGTACATTTTCACTCAGTCATAATTAAAAAAAAAAACCTCGATGTCTTTCTAAACCACTCTTTGCTCCAGGAATCCTCTAAGGAGGCTGTGTTACAGATCCAGGCTTTGTAGCAGATTCCACTCTCTCTCGTCTCTTTTCAGTCAGATTGGAAAAGCGTATCCAACTACTATTGTATTTAACCTCTTCTTCCATTAATTTCACCACCGTCTTTACATCTGGGCTTTTCTGCAGCTCTCGTTAGTCTCCTGATACATCACTCATCCTTTCTTTTTCTCCTTTCTGAAACTGATGTCAGAGTATCCTTCTAAAATACAAATCTGATAAAGTAATGGTGCTGTTCAAAAGCTTTCAGGTTTTTATTTTGTAGACCATCTGGAGCATTTGTCTCCTTTGGCATTTATCAGACTTGGTAATGTGGTCCCAATTTACTTTTTTTGGTTTTACCTCTGTGCACTCTGCTTCATGAACTCTGTTGTCCAGATGCATGAGACTGTTTGACATTTTTCAATAAGTTCTTGTTTTATGCTTTTGTAATTTTGTTTATGCTACTTGAATTAGCCATGTCTTAGGCTCTCCTCTGAAATCTGTATGTTCAGTGAGTCCTGAAAGTCCCAATTCATGTGTCCATGTCTCAGTGAATTTTGCATGGATTCTGTCAGTTGAAGTTGACTTTTTATTGTATTTTTGGTAGAGCCTAGAAGGTTTTACAGTTTCTCAGTGTATTTTAAAGGTGACATATATAATAATTTTTAAATTAACTTTTTTTATTCATAAAATGTGAGGATTAGAAAGGGTCTGAGTTCATTTCAGTCCTTTTACACTTTAGAAAAATTATGGCAGAAAGAACTGGCATGTAAATGACTTGCCAGAGGCCATATGACTGACCTATTGATGCAACTGGGCTGAACTCAGCATTCCTGAGTAGTTTAGCATTCTTTATATTGTGCTTTGCTGTACAAATTAAAATATAGAATAATCATATTTTCACAGAAAGTAAATAAGTTGACAACTGTTATTTTTTTCTCCCTTCCAGGTTTCAGTCTGAAAGAGAAAGTGGAGATCGGAATTTTGCAATAGGATATTACTTAAAAGAAAAAAAGGTTTTAAACTTTTGTCTCTATTTCAAGTTATTCTTTTATTTAGAAAAAATAATGCTAAGTATGCAGCAGTAACCATTAAGCAACTACCTACTACCATTTTACGCACAGGAGATTTCACAAAGCAGTCTTGAGTCAAAGCGATCAGATTGTTAATGTATTACTAAATTGATTTGTTTCTAGCAGTAGTTCAAATATTTTGACTATTTATGTTAATGCAAATTCTGCTTGAAATTTAGCCTCCCCCCCCAAAAAACTATAATGCCTGTCCATTGTTGATTATTTGATTTTTTTATTTTTATTTTAAATAACTGGCTAGTCCAGTAGCTGGAGATATAAATTATAAATCCATTGATCATTGTCAGTTAATCTAGAATTTGTATGATGTGATCTATTTTTACTTTATTTTTTAAAATTATTTCATGATTATACCCGTTTATATGTTACATGCTATTTTCAGTTAAAATGAAATATTTGTACCCATTTAGTTTAGTGTTGATTTTTTCCTTTTACTTCTGTTCGTATGTTTTTTCCCTCTTCTTTATTTTAAACTGCCTCTGTATTTTTTCAGTGTTTTCCAGAAGGCACAGACATGGTTGGTATATTAGACTTCTATTTCCAGGTAATTTACTTTAACTGTATGGACTGTATATATAGATGGATATGTCACATTTTGTAGAATATAGATGTGTCTGAAGTCTTGACTGTAGGCTAAGAGAAAGTACGTTTCCCATGGACTTGGGAAGAACACTCTTATGAGAAATAGATGCCCGTGTCTCTTAAATCATGCCTCAATGTAATAAGGAAAATTTTTCTGAAACAGTATGTTTAGGAAATGTAAAAAATAATGTATAGTTCTGGGAATTGGTTTCCTGTAAGCTTGATTTTATTAGGCTGTAAATTTCCTTTGGGAGAAACTTGCTTTATCCCATTGGAAAAAAATGGTACTGCTTTCCACCTCATAGCAACCATGTAGGACAAAGTAGAGCTGCCCCGTAGGGTTTCCATGAAGCAGCTAGTGAATTCAAACTTTGGGTTACTAGCCAAGCACTTAAAGCACTGTGTCTGTGGGACTACTTTTCATCAGAGGGCTCATATTCAGTGTTGCAAAGTAGTAGTTTCTTAGCTGATTTGATAGCTTTTGTAACTTTTTTATTAGTGTCATCTTCTGGTTTAACTAGTCTAGGCAAGTAATTGTATAGTTCGTTTCTATAATTACGTAGTAGGTTTTCTTCTAAGGTAGAGTAGCTCTCCATATTGGTGGAAGAGGGATGCTGACATAATAATTTGCTATGGTAATGAACTCAATTTAGGATAGCTTTCCTGTATGTTCGCTCACCCCTACATTTTCAGTTTGATTCATTTTTATAGAGAGTGTGCCATTGGTGCCACTGCATTGATACATCTATATTGTGAAGCAGCATAGTGGGCCACACACATTATTGCTACTTTCTCATATTGCTTACATTTGTCTGCCTGTCCTTATTTTTGAAGATACTTTAGCCTGTCAGTAATCTTAAAGAAGATAAAAGGGAGATTGATAATGAACTAGATTTTGATGAAAGTCGGGTTGTAGTTTGTTACCTGCTGTGAGAGAAACAAGACAAGAACTAGTAATATACCAGATGCATTTATCTCCTTATCTAGTGCTCTTTCTGCCAAATTATTTTAAATAGTAAGTGTAAGCAAACAACATAGTGTATAAATATGCTCATGTTGTCAATGTGAAGCATCATAAATTGGAATCCAAAGATTTATCACTATAAAATTCAGCATCTAACTTGGTCACATATTAACCATGTGACTTTATTTCATGTAATTTCTGAGCCATAGTGTTATCTGTGTGTATGTCTAACCTAACTTCTCAGATTACATGGACTGTAACACCAGATGATATGTGTGAAATTATTTAGTAAACTATAAAGTACTATATAAGTGTAGCATCACTTTTATTTAGTAGTTCCTTTTTTCCTCTAGCCCATAGGAATTTTTTTATATGTTCGTTTCTTTTTCTTTGATATGCGTATCTAACGTTACCTGTTATAGCTTAACCCACTGCCACAGAGTTGATTGCAACTCAGCCAACCTATAGGACAGAGTAGAACTGCCCCATAGGGTTTCCAAGGCTGTAAATCTTCATGGAAACAGACTGGCACGTCTGTCTGTCATGGAGTGGCTGGTGAGTTTGGACTGCTAAATTTTTGGCCAGAAGCCAAGCACTGCACCACGGTGCCTCCAGGGCTCCTCTGTTACCACTTAGGTGCTATCAGTCTGTGATGAAATTTCGGTACTTCAGGGCAGAAATCAAGAGACAGCTGTAGAAGCCATACTTAGCTTTTTGGAACATTCAGCAGGGTATCAGGAAAGTGCCTGTAAGATGGGATTTGTTAAATTACATGTATGTCACCTTATGAAAAACAAAATTCTTAAAAAAAAAAAATTCTAATACTAAATGTTAACCTTAGGAAATGATCTTTGGGATTTAGGTGATATTTCTTTAAGAAAAGGCTTTTTTAAAAAAAAAAATCATTTCATGATTAAGTCAACCTTTGGACAAATCGAGATAAATGTTAAAGGGGCTAGAATCTTGACTACTTGAAATCTTTGGACTATTTTCAGGTCATATCTAAAAATCCCTTTACAGTAAAGATTTCAGATTTGTATGAAATAACAAAAATAGATTATTTTAGGAGTCCGCTGTAGTAAACGTGATATAAACCTGAAATTTCAGAATTCTCTATCCTGTTTTAGCTGTGTTCCATTGAAGTGACTTGTGAATCAGCCAGTGTGATGGCTGCAACACTGGCCAATGGTGGCTTCTGCCCAATCACTGGTGAAAGAGTGTTGAGCCCTGAAGCTGTTCGAAATACACTGAGTTTGATGCATTCCTGTGGCATGTACGATTTCTCAGGGCAGTTTGCTTTCCATGTAAGTAGTTGTTTAATCTTGATGATTTCCTCTGGTAAAAAACTAGTCTGGGCTGTTTCTCTTGAAAATGTAGTTTGAACTTTGTAAGGCTGTGTATTAATGTTTGAGAGATACTTTTTTTAAAAGGTTAATTTGTTATGGAATTGTTAAGTGGTACACTTAAGCAACCTCCCTGATGTTCTTAAGTGCTTGCAAGTTAATTTATAGAGCCTCATCACTTCTACTTTTAAGGCATTCCAATGTACAGGGTTAGTACAGACTTTATTTTTAATTATTAATGTTTAGCGTTGTGGTGATTACATACCTCAGAAACTCCTTAAGTTCAAGAAGAATTTATAGATGTTATGTTTAATGTCTGGGATACAGCTTTGGGGAAAACCAAAACCTGGCCCATTGCTGTCTAGTTGATTCTAACTTCATAGCAACCCCATAGGATAGAGTAGAACCCCACTTGGGGTCACCAAAAAATATCTGGTGAATTCAAAATGCCTGTCTTTTAGTAACCAGCCAAGCTGTTAGCTGCTATTTTAAAGGACTTAAAAGTATACTGAAGTTAAAACTTCACAAAAAATGTACTTCTTTAATCTGTGTTGTGCATCTGCTGCTTGTAAAATGTATAACTTAACCATTGAGTCAAGTCTGACGTGTCGTGACCCTGTAGGACAGTAGAACTGCCCATAGGGTTTCCAAGGGTGTAATCTTGTATGGAAGCATACTGCCACATCTTTCTCCCACAGAGTGGTGAGTGCCTTCGAACCACTGGCCTTTAGCATGTGTGCAGATACAGAACCACTGGGCCAGCAGGACTCATATGTAAAATGTATATAGACTTTTCTTATTACACTAATACCAAGTCATCATACATTCTGAAACTGTGGTTTTAAAAACTTTTCATGCATACAAAAACAGGGAGATTCATTTAGTAAAGCCAGCAAATGTGTCTGTCACTGAGCTTCCTTACTTATCAGTACATGGCTAGTCTAGTTCATCTGTGGCCACTTGCCTTGTTCTTCTACCCATCATATTTCAGTGTGTAATTCTAAATGAGAAGGACTCTTTAAAAGATGTAACCTTGAAAACCATTATTACATATTTAAAATAAAAATGTTTTAATACCAAAATATATTCATATTTCTTGGATTTTCTTAAAAATTGTTATTATGTCACAATTCACTTGACTTGAGGTATAGATGAGGCCCATGCATTGAGATTGTCTGATAAGGTCTCCCCTTATTTTCTGTAATGAGAGGTCACGACATGGCTGCTCTTTTTTTCATGTTAATTTTGTTTAAAAAAACTGTTTCCCACAGTCTAGATTTCGCTAATTACATCTGTTCCATTGTCCCATGTGTTTCCTGTAAATTGGTAAATCCGTTTTGGGTGTTTTTTTGTTTTGTTTAATTTTGTGGAAGATTATCTGATCAGTTTATTTGTTCCAAGAGGTCTTCGGTCTCTGAATGTTAGCAAGCCATCAGTGAACAATGTCTGGTGACATTAATTTTGTTTTTTATGCAAATTGTTGAATGTTTTGTACAATGTAAATTTGAAAGATGTTTTGAAGAGACTTAATTTGAATTACCATTTTATCTTTCTTCCTCATACCATTCTGAGCAATATAACATAGATAATCTTTTGGGAGGACGTAATTTGTCATTGCTTTTCAGTTGTAAAATATTTTGTTGGAAAAAACCTTTGTATTTTAAAACAATGCATTTCTTTTTGAACAGTTAGAAAATATAGTCAAGAAGAGTAAAATAAAAACATCCATAGCCCCATAATTTAGATATAATCCACTTTAACTGCTTGGACTATATCTTTCAAAATATTTTTCTATACTTTAAATATATCCCAAAGTGTTTTATAACTCTGTTTTTCATTTACTCTGTTGTAAACGGATCAGTAAATACTTTCTCCAGTGTTGTTTTTAATGCTGAAATTCTGTTATATGGGTGTATACTATAATTCTTTATTGGGCGTAACTTTTCTCATTTTAAAACGTTGACATGACTGTCTCATTTTTTTTTTTTCATCCAAATTATTCTTAGGTTGGTCTTCCCGCAAAATCTGGAGTTGCTGGGGGCATTCTTTTAGTTGTCCCCAATGTTATGGGCATGATGTGCTGGTCTCCTGCTCTGGACAAGATGGGCAACAGTGTTAAGGGAATTCATTTCTGTCATGTAAGCATATTTTCTTAATGAAAATAAGGATCAAAATTTTAGTGGTTGTAATTCGGTTTTAGTTTTCAAAAGCTCAGCAAGATATTCTAGGTTTGAAGAAATAATTTGAAATCTAACGTGGTTTAAGAATTATGATTTATTGTATCAACTTTAATCTGCATTGTTGAATATTATTCATAAAATACCTTTATATATGTATTTGGAGGAAATGGGCAGAAGGATGTGATTAAAAGGAACTGACTGCTTTTAGAAATGTTGCTACTCTTAACTAGTTCCATGTGTTATTTTGTCACCCAGTTCTTGGTAATATTTCAGTATCTGGCTTTATTCATATTTAGTACTTCCGAGAGGCTGCCTTAAAAAGGGTGGTCATTTTTTCAGTTAAAATTCTATTGATTTACTTTTCGGTCTTTTGAATTTCACAAACCAGAGAATGACTATAAATTAGGTTATAATCAGAATATTTTTATGATGATTGACAGTTATTTGAAGGATAACATGTTGATAGAAGAAATCTTTCATTTCGTCTGTTTTCATCCTTTATAGAATATGAAAGTTAGTTTGAGTGACTGAGGTCTAGGGTAAACAGTCTTCTGAAAATTGGCATGTGTGTCTTTCTGATGCAGCTCTCTTCTCAGTGAATGCGTCACACCACTTTACTAGCATGCAGTCTGGTTTCCATGAGATAGTGGCGCTCAGGAGTGCTGGCACAATTTGTTAAAATACAAATAAATAATAGCCAGTGGGTAGCTGAATTCTCATGCCTGTTCTGTTTCAACTGTTTACAGGATCTTGTTGGTCTGTGCAATTTCCATAATTACGATAATTTGAGACACTTTGCCAAAAAACTTGATCCTCGAAGAGAAGGTGGTGATCAAAGGGTAAGCACAGTGGTTACTCGGATTATTACATTATTGCTTTTAAAGAGAGAGAAAGCATAGTGTAGTGTTTCTAGTGACTTTATTATCTTTGCTAATCACAAATGAGTGTAAGCACATTGTTGACGTTTTCATGCTGGACCAGTACTGTATGGATATTAAATGTTACTGCTTTATTATTTAAATCAGAGCTTGGTCAGCCTAGCAGCAAGGACCCTGCTTCCCTGCTTAATATTTTAAGCAATATTTTTAGATTTGATTCTGTGTTAAGAAGTCACACTGAAAAGTGCTAAAGATATAAACTTGGAGTCTTGTTTTTGCTCTTTAATGTGTTGAAGTTTTTGACTTCTTAACCTCCTGGGTGGGTGAATATGTAAATGGAGAAGGGGATTATAGTTTTAGTAAGAGACCTTATGAAGCCCCTTAAGAAGTTTTGTAAGACATGTAGATAAAATATTTTTCTGTGAAAACAATACTCCTGATATTCTTACTTTAAAGTCATTTGTTTATTGTCAGTGGGGTTAGCTTCGTATCACTGCACATGTGTACTCCTTTTTTTGGTTTATGTATTTTCGGAGCTAGTAGTAAGATTCAGAACTTAAATTTCAGGGAAAAGAGTTTTTGGACTATATAGTTCATTGGGCCAAGGGATTTATATTAAGAATTTTAATTCCATTTCTCTGCATCCCACATAGAATATGTTTTAAATAAAATTATCTAATTAAACTTGAATGTAATATGAAGAACTTATAAATAGAAGATATTTTTAATACATGCAAAACAAATTTGATGTCATTAATTCCAATCTAAATAACTTCTGATAATACATGAGAATTATGCAAAGCCCAGCAGAAGAGAAACTTCCCTGGAAATATGAGTAAAGTGAAACAAAATGTCAAATGGTGGTGGGTGAAAATGTTAATAGATTTTAATAACATTAATTGAAAAATACCATTTTATAGCTTGGACCTTTCTTCACTCCAGTGCACTAATAAATTATGTATGTTGCTTAAACAACTAGCATTCCTTTGGATCATTGGACTATGAAAGTCTCCAGCAAGAACTTGCTTTAAAAGAGACAGTATGGAAAAAAGTGTCACCTGAGTCAAATGAGGACATCTCCACAACTATAGTATATAGAATGGAAAATCTGGGAGAGAAAAGCTAAAGAAAGGAGTTGTGGTTTCAGAATGTTCTTCATTTAAGCTTTCAAACGTCTTTTGCCCTTTTTTGGCGTAGTATAAATATTTATTTGACGGTTTTTTTGAGGGGAGGGGTTTGTGTGTTCTGTCATCCTTGGGTGCTGGGGCCACAAATCTTTTTTTTTTGTTTAATTTTTGTGTAAAGATAGTGGATTAGGAAGTGAATTTGTTGATATTTTAAAAAATACAGATAAAGCAGATTGCTTTATTCAAATAAAAAAATAGAAAAAGGAAATTTTTCTTGGTATGATTAAAATTTTTGGCCATGTAGATTATTTCCTATAAAGATAGTAACAGTAAATTATAGTATCTTAGATTGGAAACCCCCGTGTTGGATTTGTATGTTTTACTGCATTTCATTTTTTCTTTTTCAGTTTTAATACTGACCATGTTTTCTATAGTGACAGTAGAAAGTAATTCTATACTAAATATGTAACTAAAGAAGGAAAGATAATGAATCCCAATTTATTTTACTTAAAGTAAGAGTAAATTATAAAAACAGCTTAAATTTACATTTTATACCAGTTTTAGTAATAGGTTAGCTTTAAGTTTTTTAACATTCATTTAAAATTTAATCAAACACCACTTGGTTACTTAACCCTATAAAATATAAGTCATTTCCTTGGTTTTTGCTTTGCAACATCTGTACTCTTATGTTCTGTCAGAATTGCCATATACAGGAGTGTTTTACATTACTCAAACATTCCAGCCAAAGAATTTAAGATGCAAGATAATGACATTTTCATTGTAAAAAGCTATAATGGTTAGTTACTCAGAAGGAAAGACAGGGTCTTCAAGTGAAATGTTCACCTGAACAATTTTATTTTCATAATCGCCATCCAACTTTTCTCTGCTATATGTAAGTATGATGGCTAATCTTGGATTTTTTTTTTGCATTTAATAGTTTTATTGTGCTAGTAATTTCGTGGAAATGCTAATTTTATGATAACCTGTAACATCTCAAAATGTGTTCCAATTTGAATTCTTTTAGAGTACTTAAATGAATTCATACTAAAAACAGTGATTATAGTATTAAAATATCTATTAGATTTGAGTCTTTTTGTATGGTTATAAAAATGCATTATTGAGAATCAGCACTTGTTTTTACTAGAACTTTAGATTCTACAGTATGTAATTTCATATCCTAATTCACAATATATAAAGTCTGTCATGACAAAGTGTTTGTAAAATTCTGTAGGAACTATTCACACTTCTTCATCCTTCCTCATACCTCTCTGATTTACCCCCAGTTTTTTCAGATTTTTGTTTGCTTTTTTTTTTAACTCAGTCTTAACTTGTAGATTTTGTATTTGGAAATTGGAGATTAGTAGGGGAACTTTATATAGATCATGGCATGTATGTGGTAGGGCTAAGTCTGTAAAAAAGTAAACACAGTGTAGCAAAAAAGATTTCACTAGGTTATTTAGGTATTAGTTTAAATATAGATAGAGAAAATCTTGACCATATGTATGAGGCCTTGAGTTTGAAGACTCTGATGTGAGGAACAGAGTTCTCTCCCACAGGTGCCAGTAAAAAGCCTTTTGGGCAAACTTAAGTATTTAATCTATATATAGAAATAATTAGGTTTTAAGTTTCAGAAAGGATTTTAGCAAGGGTTTCATGGTTACTTGAATGTTGTCATGTACAGATGCTTTTCCTAACTGGATGTTTGGGTTCGGCCATTTACGACAGAGTGCTGTTTCTTCATGGCCTTGCCACTGCTGTACCTTTGAACAGTGTCATGTTTGTATTAGGTCCACAAGAGTGGTTTGGGCAAATGAATGCCTTAATAGTTTGGAAATAATTTGCTCTAAATTCTAACATTTTGTTACTTCACTTAGAAGTTGGTTTTACTTTATAAACTGAAGTGGTAAAATGGCTGTGATTACAACAGTAAAGCAAGGTTTTTCTGAATAGCAGTTATTTAATTCTTCATACTGTTTGCTTATTTGTTCAGATTTCAAAATTAGATTGTTAATTTGTGGTACTTCTAAATGCTTAAATATGTGCTTATAAAGTGAAGTGGTTATCTAAGCTATTGTGTTTGTAGGCTGTTAGAATGGATATTTGTTCTTTTTCGTTGGAGGAAGGAATCAATGGAAGAAGGAAGACATTGTGAATAGGTTCCAAACATTATTTTAAAAGAAAAGATGGAAAAACTTTGCCAGAATTCAGGACTTTGAGTCCTTTAGTATTTTTAATACCTTTTCAAATAAACTTCATGAAAAGTACTCAGTATTGTTGAGTTTAATGAATTTCTTCTACGCTATTACCATTTCAAGCATTTAGAAGTTAGCATATTTGTTTTTCTTTTTTTGCATCATTAACATTTCATTTGAAATGCAAATTATTCCTGAAATACTTTGTTTTCAGCATAAATGTTGTGCATTGTTATGTGTTTGAATTAAAATGTTTGTGTTGTTTAGCTTTCTTTCATTTGCTTTGTGTATTTAAATAATGTACCTTTTATTTTCCAGTATGCTTATTTTTTGTATTGTATAATAAATTTATTTTAAGCTGATTTTATTGTTTCTTTTTATGAGACACTCCAGTGTTTTAAGTACAACAAACAATTGAAATATTAACTTAGAAAAATTATCTATTACGAAGATAATGTTGAAATGTGTGTAATGAATACCGAGGCTATCATGAAGAAAAACTAGAAATAATCAAAAGGACTTCATTTGGTATAAATAATTAAATCCAGAATAGTGTTGATGGGTCTTGGTCGAGGGGGAGGCCTTTTTTTAGATGTACTAGAAATATTTAAATAAAGATTTTTCTTCAATTTTTTGTTGTTTTCCATTTGATAAGGTTTTTTTTTTGTTTAGTTTTATTTTTTTAAATGCTGGTTATCGGCTCTCTTTGCTTTCTGAGAAAAAATATTGATGTTATATGTGATCTTTATCTGTTTTTGCTTAAAACTTAGAGAAAAGCATATTGCTAAGTCAAATGAAGGGTTATATAAGCTTTGGACTAGCGCTGTTAATCTCAGTAAAATTGGTACTGAATGGAATAGTCGTCATACAGAAATTCACCGTTACTATCTGAATGGATTTAATTTTTAGAAAGAATTTCATATAAAGCACTGAAGGATTTATGTTTAAAACATAGTTCATCCTTTCCAGATCATTGTTGTATTTCCATTTACCATGAATCTTTTTTTTTTTTCTAGAATCATAAAATTGAGCCAGAAAGGAATCTCAAAGGTTATGGGGTACAAACTCCCTGCCGTATTTTGTTTTTTTCCCCCCCTTGCTTTAAAGACAATAAAATTTCCCATCTTAACAATTTTATTATAGACTTAGGACATCTTTCCAAGTTACCTAATACCATGCTTTCTTTTAGCAGTATTTACAGTAGTTACTTCTCTTTTTCATTTGGTGGGGTTGATCAGGTTTGTGGTTTTTGTGTGGAGAGACTTATGTACTTTTTATGGGAAGCATAATTGTCAGTAGTTAACATGACTGCAAGTTATTTGGCAGACTGATTGTCCTGTCAGTGTTTATACTTAATTGTATTTTTCTAGTAGGCAGCCGTATGCCACAGTTATTAAAAAGTAGGAAAGGTAAAACTGAATTTTGCGATTAATAGTATTCTAAAAATAAAACATGACCCTGGAATCTTTGAAAGAACGTAAATACGGTGGAAGTATGGCTCTAAAAATAAATGGCACACTATTGGCTTTTCAAAATCAGTTTCTTTGAGATTAAGTTAGATACGAGTAAGTAAAAAGATGTTACATCAGTGAAAGGCTATTTGAGTTGTCAGCAGATTTTCTCAATTTTTTTTTCTTCTTTCGTATGTTAGCCTTCCCCAGACATACAGTCTGTGCAGAATTCTTGCTACTTCCCTTGTTCGTTTTGAGATATTTGGGTGGGTCTGTTAGTGATCTGTCTGCCTAGAGTGTGTGTTGCCTCATAGGAATTTGGGATTTTTATTTTTCAGCCTTGTTAGCTTTCTGAACCATTCAATAAGTTTAACAAGGAAAAAGATCATTACTTTTTCTAATATGTATTCTATATAAGGTCACTGTGAGTTAGAATGAACTCGCTGGCACCAGGTTTGGTTTACTTTTAATTTGAGAGGAGCGTGGTGGGACAGTGGTTTAAGGGCATAGGTGCTGAGAGGTTGGTAGTTGTGCAGGAGAAAGATGTAGCAGTCAGCTTCTGTAGAGATACAGCCTTGATACAGCCTTGAAACAGGCGGTCCCAGTCTGTCCTGTGGAATCCTGTGTGTCAGATCCAGCTTGATAGCAACAATTTTTTTGTTTTGGGTTTTTTGTTGACTTAAAGTTTTTAACAAGTACTACAAAGAATTGGCTTCTAAATTCTCAAAACTTGAACTGATGTATAAAGCTCTTCCCGCTATAAGCTTATAATGGTGAGAACCTGAGCTTTTAGGAGACTGACTTTTCTTCCCTGTAAACTGCTTGCTTTGACATTGAGGAGCCCTGGTAGTGCAGTGAGCTACCTGAAAGGTTAAACCACCAGCTGTTCAGCAGGAGTCAGATTAGGCAGTCTCCATTTATAAAAGGTGGATAGCCTTGGAAGCCATAGGGTTGCTGTGAGTTGGAATTGACTCTGTGTCTGTGGCAGAAGCTTTGGTTAGATTTTTTGTTTGCTTCCACATTATACATACCAAAATTAGAATGATGTTGAAGTATTCATATGTGGGCCGTGCCATTTATAAAATTAGAAATCATATTTACTGTTTAGTCCCAAAGTCAAATCACGAGTTTTCATTATTTCGTGTGTGCCTTTTCATAATTCATCACTAAGGGACAATTTATAAAGTGTCCTTTGAAGGTTTTGAGAGAATAATGTATGACTTTAAGTCTTGGTTTTCCTCCATTCATTGAGATTACTGATGGTATATAAAATCATGGTATAAATTATTACTTGAACTCCGTCCAAAGTCTGTTATTTTTTACGATCACTCATAAGGATCTCTGGTGATGCCAGCATTGAAGCACTTGGGTGCTAACCAAAAGGTCGGCAATTTGACCCCTCTGTCTCTCCTTTGAGAGAAGACCTGGTGATCTGCTCCATAAAGAAGACAGCTTGGGCGACCGTATAAGGTCACCATGGAATTTAAAAATGCAAAACGGATCAGTTTACTTATCTTAGTTCATTTGGGGGTGAAAATTAGATAATTTAGAAAATTATATCAGTTACTCTGAAATGAATTTTCACTTCCAAATCTTCATGTAGTGCTGAAGTTGGACAATCAAGTTTTAGTTTTCTTATCAAAGTTTTTAAAAGATTGTTGAAATCTAAATAAACTTAAGTATAATGTTGAGTATATTCCCTGTTAATCCAGTTCTATTTGTAAGATTATACGTTAAATAAATTAAAAATTGTGTCTATTTGAATTTGAATAAACAATTTTCTGTGCAGTACAACATCATTGCCATCTCTTGACTGAAATTTCAGGACAAGTGTTGATTTTGTTACAGTTCTGTGATAACTAATAAACTATTCTGCCTCTGTTTTTTTTTTTTTAACCAAGACACTTCAGGGAATGGTTTTAAGGAGTGTGGGAAATAGAGTTTAACTTTCTATCTCCAGTTTGTGAAATATTTCAACTGTAAGGTTGCTGTTGCAACAAAACTTAGTATATGACTTTTTTTCACCTGAGGGAGAATAAAAGGGAAAAGAAAATTAGGATGTTGATGTTTTTAGCTAAGTAATGAAACTTTGAGAAGCTTTAACTTTAATGCAGTTTGTTGTTCAGTTTTGGTTTAAATCAACCATGTTTGTCAGACGGTCACCACTGTTGCTTACATGTTGGGCTTTGTCATGTAATGCTTGTCTCACTCATGTATTAGTATGTTTACCTTGTACTAAGGGGTTCTGAAACTGGTGGTGTAGTAGTTAAGTGCTACATCTGCTAACCAAAAGGTTAGCAGTTCAGATCTGCCAGCTGTTCCTTGGAAACTCTGGGGGAGCAATTCTCTGCCTTACAGGATTGCTCTTAGTTGAAGTCAGCCCAATGGCAGTGGGTTTGGTTTGGTTTTTGGTTGGGAGTAGAAGGCCGCTGCCTTTCATACTGTGTTCTGTAGGTTTTTTTCAGTGCTGTGGGGAGAAGAAGTAGATGGATAACTTGTCATTGGTTAAGAACTTTGAATCTTCTTCAGAAGTTCTTAATAGGCCCGAAGCTTCTAGTTCACTTAGTGCTTTTCCGATGCAAGTAGCTTCTTTGGTTTTGGGTGGGTAGGTATGGGAATCTGGATCGATAGCCAAGTATATACAGTCAGCATGAACTTCTTAGTCCTGTTCTATACCTTTAAGAATCTGTATGAATTTTGTTTTATTGAAGACCTTCATGATACTTTAAAAGATAGTGTTTACTAGTTTAGTGACTAAACTTTTCAGTCTGTGAGTACATTAAGTACAGTTATTAAGATGCTTTTCATTCATCTTGACATAGAACAGTAAACTAATAGTTAATCCATAAACAGTCTTAATCACTGGTTTAATGACCATGTGACTAAAATTGGATGTGCTTTAAAATGGAAAAGAATGTTTCATTCATGTCTACTTCTTAAACCCGGGACCTTGGAAGCCTAGAGTTTCTTTCTGGTCCCTTATCGCAGTAAGCTTAGGAGTATATAGACTTAAAACAGTGATCAGTTCTCAAAGGGGTGGGCTTTCCCAGCTAAGAGCTAGTGCAGTTTGAATGAGAGCAGGTTGAGCTGCCCAGTTTGCTAAAATGGACAGTCCTCTGGCTTCCTGTATATTTCGCCTTCTGCTACAAATAGCAGCAATCTTAGCAAAAAGAGACATAATATAGGACCGACAGCAACTTACTAGTATCAAAATTTGAATAGTATGCCATTAGGATCAGTTATAATAAATGGACTTAATATGGATCAGTGCCCAGTACAAGCATATTTTGAGAGTTCACTGATGCTTATAAAAATTATGAAGGTAGGTCTTTTTTTTTTTTTTTGTCTCTGTAGATCATGTAAGTTCCCTAAGGTCACAGCTTTTAAGTGTATAGTGCCAGGACTTGAACTCCAGGCAGCGTTGATTCCAGAGCCCATCCTCTTGACCATAGACCATACTATTTCTCATTCTCATTGTGTCTGCTTGTTAAAAAAAGGAGATAGATATTCCATGAAAATTAAAGGATAGTAATGGTAGTTTTAAATTGCCGTGATAGACAAAAGTTCAGAAAATTTCGTACTAACCAATGTTACTCTGTGGTGAATTCATTTATTATGACAAGTTATGTAACGTGGACATCATCTATATTCTGTGTTACCAGCAGCCTATGATTTTAATACATTTGTATGTGTGTTTTACCAGTAGAAAGAAATTCCTTTATCCCGAGATTGTTTTACCTACAGAAAAATAAAGCATGAAGGACACCATTTGGAAGGATTTTAAGCACATAAGACATCATTGGACATAGTCAGATTTGTTTTCTAAAGTGTTGCTGTAGGCAGGAGAGTTAACTCCCATATAGCTTGACTGTAGAGGTTAAAAAGCCCTAACTCCTACCATTAAAATCATTGCTTAGCTTAACTCTTACAGAAGGAAGTGCTCCAAGTGGTTTTTATTACTTGCTTTTCTCCTTGTTACATATGCCCCAGTCACCAAATATGCTAACACTAAAAGCTGATGTTTGTTGTCACTTCTAAGACTTGGAGAGGATGCATTTAAAAATCCTGTTTGCCTCCTTTCAGTGTCTGTTGGCTACACTCAGTTTATTAAACCTTTATAAACCCTGACTCCTTGTAGCTTCTCATAGAGCTAAAAGTGAGTGTTCACTTATCTGTAACAGTTCTGGGTTTTGTTTTGTAGCTCATTATCCAGAATTGAAACTGTCTTTGTACATAATTCTTCTGTACTTGTTTTTAGGATAGATTTTTGTAAACCCAACAAAACTAGAATGATTCAGTGATGAAAATTTTTATCCTTTTCCTGAAGATATGTATGGTTGGCTATGTAATATGTTTGATTTTTAGTTTAATGACACTGGTAAACATAAGTAAAACTCTAAAACAGCTATATAACATGTATACAAGACTTGGAAGAAATAAAGTTCTGCTGTTACATATGTCTTAAAAAATACACATGTAACAGGTGTACCTCAGTGTCCTTACTGGACAAATTCCTGTTGGAAATGTACTCACTTCTCATGTTTCTTGCTCTGGTTTCCTTCCAGGATGTGTTCTGTCACAATAATGTATGGTACAGGAGTGGTCAGAGAGCTCATTCCTTTTAAAAAGTTGCATTCCCACCTGAGTGGCTGTGAGTGAGTTGACAGAAAGCCAGGCCTCTTCTGATATCCATTTCAGTATTCTCCGTTCCTTTCACTGTGTTACCAGTTTCTCTTCCTCTCTGTAACAGGAAATTTCTTTTCCTCTTGTGTTTTTTCCTTTTTATTTCTGATCCTATCAGTCTGCCACCGTGTCCAAGGTCAGAGCCCTTTATATAAATGAAAATACGTAATCTTTAAAGCTTATTTTATTTTCTTTTGTTTAAGGTTTCTTCCTGTTAAGAAAAAAACAAAAGGGGTTACTATCCCTCTCTCACTGTTTCATTAGTTTTTGTTTAAACAGTGCACATATAGAAGGAGATCAAGATATTTAGCCAGCTTAATTTAATGGAATAGTTCTGATTCTATTCAAATTAGATAACTTAGTTCAATGATTAGTTCTTCATGCAAACAATATTTCTTGCCTATTATGTGCTGCTGGAAACTGCAAGGTGTTTGAGATATACCGTGTTAAAGGAGACAGCTGTGATGTAGTTTATGGTGTTGACAGTCAAGAGGATGTGAATAGTGAATAGTTATTAAAACGATGATACATGATTTGCTCATGCTGATAGGTGTAGATCTGGTTCCAGTTCATTTTAACAGCTGTAAAGGAAGTAATATATACCATATTATGTCACTTTTACACATATAACAAGCAGTATGAGATGCAAATACATACTATAGTCGAAGAGCATGCACTCCAGTCTTCAGATGAACCTTACCTCTGGGAGGGAGGGAAGTGGATGCAGGAGGAGTGGTTACTTTGTATCTTTACTATTTGTTTCTTTTAACAGTAAATTCAAATACAGTAGTTGATAGAAAAGTACAGTGTTAGGAGAGAGTATAATGTGATGATCTCAGTGTGAGTGGTTGGTTATAATGGGTCTTCTCTGAAAGGTGACACCGTAAAAGTTTGAAAGGAATTAAGAGTGGAATAGGATTGATTTAAATAGTCTGTCATGAAGTCTCCAGGTCAGGAGACAGTTTAATGCATTTGAGAAAGTAAAACAAGGTAGTTGTGATGAGGTAAGAGTGAGGAGAATTTAATTTTGGACTTCGTTCAAAGTACAGAAACTTTTGAAGGCTTAAAGTGAAGGGGTAGCATGATTCGATTTTTATTGAAATTGTAGAGAATGCATTTGATTGTGATGAGAGTTGAAATTACGAGACTGTGATGGATTGGACTGGGGTAGAAGGGTGAGAAAGGTAAGTATGTATTTTGGAGATGGAAATTAGCAGCACTTGGTTGATACTTTTGATAAGTGAAAAAGAATGAGATGATACCAAGTTTAAATAATGTGAGTATGAGCACTGGTCAGAGGCTGCCTTTTCTAAGATGGAAGATAATAGAAAAGGAAAGATTTGGAGTATGGAAAGAAAAAAGTTTATTTTTTGCTATTGTTACATGCATTTGTTTGGCTGTAGATATTGATTAGGTTGGTAAACAGTGGTTTACACAAATAAGGGGTTAGTTCCTATAAAACAGGAAGTCTGGTAGACAATCCATAATCAGTGTCATCAGTAAGGGGAGCTGCTTCATCAGCCGTATTGTGTTGCTTTCATACCTCGTGCGTGTCATCTTCCCATCTTAAAACAGCTCTTGCTCTTCTATGAAGAAAGGAGACCCTGGTGGTGTAGTGAGTTAAGTGCTACATTTGCTAACCAAAAGGTTGGCAGTTCAAATCCATCAGATGCTCCTTGGAAACTGTGGGGCAGTGCTACTCTGACCCCTAGGGTGGCTGTGAGTCGGACCCTACTCAATGACATTGGTGTGTGAGTATAAAGAAAACAGTGATACCTAACCAGGAAAACAAAGCTTTCCCAGAAGCCTGACTGACACTCACTGGCCAGGTTAGTTTCAAGGAAATGTAGGGAAGTATTGTTAATTAGGCACATTGCTAATCCTAATAAAGACCCTGTTAGTATGGAAGAGATGGGGAGTAGACAATAGGTAGGCAGTTAGCACTGTGAGAAAGTGAACATCTCTGGGTATCGGTGTGTATTTGTGAGGTATCAAAGTGGTGATGTTTTGAAAAAAGTCAGGTGTAGGTCTAAAACTTACAAGAAAGTGTTCCGAGCTGAAGGCAGTACCATTTGAAATCATTAAGAGTACATGAGATTGCTCTGGGAGACAGTGTGGAATAAGAGGGAAAGGGAACTTAAAGATGCAGCCCTAAAACTCCCATTTTAAAGGTTGGATGGAGTAGAAGGGGCCCTCACTAGAACAAAGGGTCTAGACTGGGTAGTGAAACACAGGTGGTGTAGTAGTTACAAGCTATGAGTGCTAACCAGAAGGCCAGCAGTTCAAATCCACCAGGAGCTCCTTGGAAACCATACGGGGTAGTTCTGTCCTGGAGGGTTGCTATGAGTTGGAATCTGCATGACGACAACAGGTTTTTTTTATTTTTGGAGGGGGCGGGTGAGTGCCAGTATTTCAAGAATTTTTAGAGCAGCCAGCTGTAGTGAAGCAGTTGAGAATTAAAAGAGATGAAAGCTATCAATTTGCATAACGCCCTTCCTTGGTTTCATTGTTTTGTCATTGTTTGGTGTTAAAATATTCTTCCATGTAGTAAATTATGATGACTCTAGTAAAGATAGGGTTGCTTTTGTTCTTTATAAAGGGTCTTCCAGTAAGGAGGTCCTATCTTTGACAGCTCATGGCAGAGATGTTTGTGAAGCTTTGGTGGCCATATTTGTCATGTTTTTTTGATTAGTCTTAACAGATGGCCGTGAAAGCTTTCACAGTTCTGTTGTTAAAGTTTATCATCAAAATGGGTGTTCTGTTCACCAGATACGCTGTACCTTGTATGAAATGTAAGACGTGCGTAATAGTCCCACCTAGAGAACAGTAAAAATGTTTAATCAAAAAAATTTGATATAGCCGGATCTGTTGCCACTCAGACAATGCCTGTGTGCCAGCAGTCAGCATGTTCCGATGAAAACGTCACCGCTGCTCCTCAGAGTGTATGCAAGAATCCATACCAATCAGTTTCTTGCCAAGCACAAGAGCTGGGCCTTTTGTCAAACACAATGTGGCGGATTTTGCATCTGGACGTGAAACTTGACCCTTACAAAATTGTTTTAACTTAAGAACTGAAGTCCAGTGACCATAGATTGTGCAGTGCGTTTTGCTGACTGGGCTCTGGATCAGTTGGGAGTTGTCCCTGCTTCTGGTTGAAGAATCATCCTTAGTGATGAGGCCCACTTTGGAGGGAAGGGTTTTGTTAACAAACAACACTGTTGGGTTTGGAGCCATGAGAATCCAGTAGCAGTTCAAGGGTGTTAGCTTCATCCCCAGAAGTTACCGTGTGGTGTGGATTTTGGCCCAAGAGAATCATTGGCCCTTGTTTTTGCTAAGATGAATGAGGAGGGGTTGTAACTGTTGATGGTGAAAAATACTGGGCTGTGATAAGTGATTCATTCTTTCTGGCCCCATTTGGAAGGTGCCGTGGTGGCCATTTACCTGAAGTTGTTTTTCACGCATAATGTCATCAAAGATACTTCAAAATAATAAAACAATTAAAATTATCATTTATACAACTTGCTTTATTCAGTTTCAACGACAAAATACCTTTATTGGAACACCCTATACTTGGGGAGAAAATGGACAGCCCATGGTGGTGACACCCCACCCCCACCTTTGCACCCCCTGCATCCACACACACAAAGTTTTTTTTTTTTTAATTTGCTTTGAAACCTGAAGGTCAAGGAACTTCTGGGCTAGAGCAGGCTTGACTGCTGATAGAAAATAGCTAGTCAAGAATTGGAGCTAGAAGACGCAAGAGAGGCTTGGCCAATAAAGGGATGTCCCTGACGAGAGACTGCGCACAAGGGAAGAGTTAGTTGCGGTGTGAGAAGGAGCACCTCCTCCAGTGAAACAGGACAGAGACAGATTTGTAGATACGATGAGGTAGGTTGAAGGAGTTTGTCTTTGGGCTTCCATCTCTCAGAAGAGTGTGGAGCGGGGCTTTTTGCTGGAAACAAATTGTGGAGTTTGAAGGAGACTTCAAAGTTTCAGGGGCGTAGAAAAGATAGGAACTGGTAATTGTTCAGCAAGAGGTAGCTGAGTAGGGAAACAAGGCGATGTTGGAATACTGCTGTGGGTTTATAATGCTGGCAGGCTGCTCAACTGCAGTTACTCCCAGTCTCTGATGGCTGCAACCCGTTTGAGTTTATGGCACGAGGGCACAACAGGCAGGGGGTTTTATTGGTGGATTTTGGAGTCTGCTTTAGTTCCTACTTGAAAGACATGCCTTTCGTTCTTACTGGGAGGGAGAGTTAGAATTTGGTGTTACTTAAATTTTTTTCGTCAGTATAAGTTACACTGACAATGATTTCTGTATATAATTGGGCCAAGATCTGCCTGCTTGCCAAAATACTACTGATAAGAACTTTAAATACCAAAATAAACATAAGTGCCGAACAGTCTCATAAGGCTTCTGAGAATCATGCTAAAGGTACAGCTTTTGTTTGGTTTTGCCTATAGTCTCAAATTTCTTTGCTTCGTTTCTGAGTCTTAAAAATACCCCCTTTTTCAAACAACTTCTGGATTATATCCTGGAGGCAACTGAATTTGAATAGTGAATGAATTGTAATGGTTATAAAAGCACGTTTAGACACACCACTATAGAAATATTAATTGCTGTTGAACCTGTTCAATGTATGATCCATAAAGCACACAGGCTGACCACTTCACAAGAGAATTGTGAAATCACCATTAGGGTGAAATCCCCATGCAGGGAGGTCGGTAGGTGTGACTTTGGATACCAAAGAACATAGAGAGGTAGGTAGGTATGAATCCAGAGACCAGTGACAAGTTTATGGTTTTTTGTTTTTCAAATCAAAGTAGTCAGGATGTAGTGTAGTTGGAAGAACTATAGAATACTCATATCTTTGTGTCTTTGTTGTGACAGTATTTAGGGCATGAATTACAACCATAGTTCTCTGTGTATTGTTGCCAGACCTTTGTTTAAATTTACACCAGACTGTCTTTGCAAGAATCTTTATCTTTTAATGGCCCTGATTTTTTTAAAACTAATATGTATGATATCTGATGACCAATTCATCATTCTATTTTCATCTTTCTTTTTAGGTCCATTTTTGAGGTTCTAATGTACATTTTTTGTTACAGTAGAAATCATAAGCAATCTTTGTCATGCTAAAGTGAAGCATCTTCTCTGAACAGTCATATAACGAAAGTTGATTTTCATGAAATTTTGCAAATATATGTATAAAAAAATGAAGTCCGTGACGTGAAGAAGAAACTTTGCTAGTTGACAGTACAGTGCAGATACTTAGGTCAAAAAGCAAACCAAACCCATGTCTGTTGAGTCAATTCTGACTCATAGCAACCCTCATAGTTTCCAAAGAGCACCTCGTGGGTTCAAACTGCCAACCTTTAGGTTAGCAGATGTACAGTTCACCACTATGACACCAGGGTTTGCCTCATAGTTCCACTACATACTGTTTCATTCCTCAGAGGAATAGCTGCTTTTGCCCGTATTCACTTCTGTTTTTTGATGTGTTCTTATTTCTTAATTAGGGATGCTGTTTGTTGTACCACACAAAAATATCGTCAGTTACTTGAGTAGTGAGATAACCGTTTTAGACCATTCATTGACATTTAGTGGAATAGTACAGACCACTGAAGTGGGAAGGTTTATTTGTTGCCAGTATGGTAGCAGTCATATTTGCTCTTTTTCACATTAACCCAGTAATTTGAGAGATTTAAATACAAGAAATAAAGATCATATCTTGAACATTTTTTGTGTGTTTCTGTCAGTGAGTGATACAGAAATCTGGATCATGTTATTCTGTGACCTGTTTTCATTAAAGCAAAAACAGCTTTTGGTAAGCACCTCAATGGAAAATCATTATCCCTAATTTCCCTATAAACAGTTTAGTGGTTGCTTTTTTCGTAACTTCCCATCACAACATATTTTCACATTGGTATTATACTGTTGAGGGAGTCTCAGGTGTAGTGTTGTGATGTGTCTTGGCCTGACAGATACTGGGTAGTGGCTGGGAGGTCCGACCTTGGCGTCAGGCTAGCTGGGCTTGAACCACCACTGCCCCTCTGCTTTCCAACTTTATTACCTTGTGCAATTACTGAAATGCTCTAGTTTCCTATCAAGAATAACAGGGATGACTGTACTCAACACACTCAGCTCTGTTTGGGGAGAGTAGGTGCTCAAGAAATACTAAGTATTTTAAGTATATTATTCTCATTTTTTTGTCTTTATGAAATGAAGTTATTTCAGATCATGTATTCCTTGATGAGAAATTTTGAAAATGATGTACTGTAGAGAACTGATGACGTACCCAGTTCAGACTGCAGAGTCTGGAGCTGCTGTTTTGGGTTGTGTGTTTTTGGGTTTTTTTTTAAGTGAAATTTGTAAAATAGACATTTTCTCAGAATAAAATTCACTATCTGATTTATTCCTCTGTATTAAAATTACTATATGGAACTGTCTGCAGTTATATAAAACTCTGGAGCTATGGTCACGAATTACTGAACTGCTGTTCCTCTTAAAGGATTTCTTTAATTCTTTAACTGTCAGTTTGGATTAGTCCTGTCTATATATAGTACATTAATAACTGAATAAATCATTGGAAAGCTTAGCAACATGTGACCTCACACTCATCCTAGACATCTTACCATAAAAGCACTATAACCTGCTTCTACACACTGGCACAGATACTCAGTAAGCTGAGCAGTACAAGAAAGCAGAAGTGTCTGGTTCCGTGTGCTGCCCAGGTTGGTGTTTCTGCCCTCGCTGCCTGCTGAGGTGGTGAATTGACGCTTGCTATCAACTTTGTTTTTCGTTGGATGCACTGTAATAGGTTAATATTTTTAGCTTGACCTTTAAAAAGTGTTTATGAAAGAAGACCGACTGCTTATTTTCTTTTGAAGACTATAAAAGACCAAGTTGGAGCGAAGCTTTTAAAACAAAATTGGATCTGGAGTCGTGATGGTTTATTTAAGAGAAGAAGAAGAGTATTCATTCCATGGCAACAGATACTGCAGTGAACTCCAAACGAGAGCTGCTTATGTAAAACTGGAGGTGGTAGGAGCAGCAGGATGATTTCATAGTTAGCTAGCTGCCCTTTCTTTTTTTTCCCCCAAATCCTTCCCAAAAGGCCTGAATTAGTCTTCCTATGAAACAAAAACTAAAGATGAAAAATAAGAGAAATCACAGTTTTGTATTTGGAAATAAAAGAGTTGAAGTGAATTGGAATTAAAACTAGTACTCCCTCTGTCCCTTCTTTCCTTTAAATATTTAGCAAAGAACTTCCAATGGACTAGCGGGAAGTTGCTTTCGTTTTCTTTTAGGCTTTGGATAGCAATTTGAGATCTGTTAAGGACGTGCAGCTTCCTGGTATAAGTGTACAGAAATGGGAATCCAGATACCTGAGTCCTTTCCCAGCTACATCATTAATTCATATGTGACCTTGAGCTAAGGCCCTTAAGCACAGTGGTCATAAATGAAATACATCTGTGAATGTGTTGCATTTTTTCAGTTATGCACTATGTAAATACAAAGTGACAGAATTAGGTGGACCTGTAATTGCTCCTTTCAGAGTTGTCAGGGCATTTAGAGAGGAGGACACAAAAGAGAAGTCATACAGTTTAATTTTTAAATAGGCTCACAAAGAACAGGAGGATGATAGGAGTCTTAGGCATGTCATGTTTTAGACTTAGAAAATTCAGAATGTCCATGTGGTTCTAGTTGCTTTGAAAAATGAGATTTTGATAATGCCAAGTATGGAATCAGCAGTGTTAGATGAACTCATGTGACCTGTAACATTTTTGTCCCACTGTTATGACCTTGTACAAATAAACTAAGACCAGGTGGTCTGGTTCTAGCAAGTATTGCCAAAGAGATCTGATAAGGAAGATGTAGTAGCAGTGGAAAATACACAGCATGAACTAAAATCATCTATTATTTAACTTAGAGATTTCTGGTGGCTACGGGCCCAAGTGGTATGTACCTAACAACAACAATGGTAGGCATACACCAAACATCAGAGCCCGTAATTTCTGGAGGCTAGTGTTGTGTATAGTCTGTTTCCTTGTACTGAGGAATGATTCATCGTGAGTGAGTCATCAAAATACAGTTTCCATGCCACTGGCAGTCACTGTTAAGTCATCATTGTTTTCTAGATTTTGGCCCTGTTGACAGGTATTTTCAAATTAATTTACATACTGGGGGATTAGAAGCTTGAGCTGTGTTCGTGGGCTAGCACACATGCATCCTTTGCAGACGTTGACTAGGGTAGACCATCTTAGCGGATGCTCGTCTCCTGCAGTTTGGTTGACGTGCTACTCGTGCCCAAGGGTGTGTCAGTTTAGTTGGAAATCTGTGTGGAATTCTCTAACAAACCAGGAAGTAGTCTGTCCCCAAGTGAAATAACACTCCGTCTGCTGTCTCAAAATTGTTAAACCAATTTCATTTCTGGCATTCTGCCCTTAGCTCATTCCATGAATTATTATGCAAGTCTTAAAAATACAGAGAGCTATTTGCCGCAGTGAAAGAGGCATTTGTAAATTAGTTTTAAATGGTGCCTATGCTGAGGAGCCCTGGTGATCCATTGGTTAAGTGTGCCGCTGCTAACTGCAAGATCAGAGATTTAAACCCACCTGCTGCTTCATGGGAGACAGCTGTAGCAGTTTGCTTCTGTTAAGATAAAAGCCTTGGAAGCTATAGGGTAGTTTGGCTCTGTCCCAGAGGGTCACTGTGAGTTGGAATTTGATTGTAAAGGGGCAGGGTTTTATTGTATAAGCCAGCCTTTTGTTTTCATGGGAAGAAGAGAGAGCTTTCTTGTTAATGTATTCAGTAAGTTTTTTTTAAGGCAAGCTGATTTTTTTCCCCTCTGATTTATCACAAAGCCAATGTACAAGTTTTCTGATTCTATTTTAGGTTTACCTCTTTGTGCTAAAACACGCTTGTGAATAAAGTGTTATTGCAATTTGAATAAACTGATTATGTTCTAAAAGCAGCCTTTGTTGGGCTTTACTTGTCATTAATAAGAAATTGTATAGAACTTTGGATATATTGAATAATTAAGTGATACAATATGATATCTCAGCTGAGGTAGCTGGGTCTGATTCAGAATTTTTATATAGTTCATGCATATAATCACTGAAACACATTAAAGATTGACTGCTTAGAAGGACTGACACACTTGAAAGAAAACTATTAACATCTTAATGGTGTGGACATCAGAATCCTGGATTTCTTGAATAGTAAAGGACATAAGATATATACATTTAACTATGTCATCTTATTTGTAGCTAGTGTCATGTGTGAACCAAATACAGAAGACACATTATTTCTAGCTTAAGAGATGGGAGTAGACTTCACAAAAGAAAGAACAACATTTTAATGAGAAATGGGTGGATAAAAGACTCTCTCAAGAAATCAATAGCCTGTACTTTGGCTTAAAAGAAGCAGAAGGTACATTCAGGGGAGTAGCGGACACCTAATTGATGACTCCTTTCCTGGCACGTGCTGTCACAGTGCACTGTGTGTCCAGCCATGTGCGGGATGATGAATTCTGTGATGGCATGGCCTGGCAAAGTGTGGTAGCAAGGTAGGGGCTTGATAGCGAAGGGCTTGATGCAAGGGAAGGATTTGATAAGGAATCTGGGTGTTCTCAAGAGGAGAGAATAGACTCTGGGAGAAAAACAAGGGTAGTAAGTGAGACCGATTTGCTCCACTGAGGTTGAGAAAGAAAGCCAGAATGAAGAACCTTGAATACAGAGCTAAAGAATTGAAATTTTGTCAGGAATGATTCTGTGGTTTCATGACATTACATTGTTTTAGAAAACCCTTAGTGATCAAAGCAGTGTTTTGGGAAGGTGGTTACAAGAAGGTGGAAAAGTTTTGAAAGGACTATAAGCAGAGGCATCACAGAAGTGAATAAACCTGGTAATCATACTTGAAAATACAGAAGTTATGGGAGGTGGAGAATTAATAATTACAACTTAATCGCCAAATGGTGGTAAGAGGCTTTGGAGTAGACTCTTCATTTAGTTAGTCAAAAGATACTTAATGTGCTTGACAGTGGGGTTACAGTGGGAACACAAAAGACATAGCCTCTACCCTCATGGAGTTTACATTTAATAGGGGGAAAAGACTGGAAACAAAACCTGTTTATTTTTTGAAGAGAAAGCAAAGAGGGATAAAGAGTGATAAAGGAATTTTAGAATCTGAGATAACCTTTGAGTAGAGACTTGAATGGAGTGAGAGGCATTCTCCTACCTGAGAAAAGTGTCCTGCAGCGGTTCAGCAAATCAAGCCTCCCTTTAGGAAGGTGCTCCCTGTGAAGACCAGCAGGAGGACCTCTGGCTGGCATAGAGCAGCAAGAAAAATAAGTGGTAGGGAGTGCCATGCAAAATATAATCAGGAAGCAGAGCATTTAGGGTCTTGAAAGGTGCAGTGGAAAGGCACTGGAGTGATGTGACACATGTTTTTTATTAATCATCCCTGTCGTAACTGAGTAGAGCAAGAGAATTAGTTAAGTGGCTGCTGCAAGCCTCCAGGTGAGATAAAGTGGTAGGTCGGATTAGGTCTGTGTTGTGAGCTAGGATCAGGTTGGCTACAGCTCATAGTGATCCTCTGCACCCTGGAATCACACCGTTGTGGTCAGTAGGGTTTTCACTGGCTGATTTTCAGAAGCAGATCTCTAAAACTCCTTAATCTGAAAGGTACCATTAAAACCTATTCAGCATGATATAGACACACAAGCTTTCATTGACAGAGGGAAGTGACTGTGCTTTAGGTGCGCTGGCCAGGGCTCAAATTTAGTCTGCTACAAGAAAGGTGTGAGGCCCAGAACAAGAGTAATGGAAGTGCTGAGATTCCAAACATTTTGGAGGTGGAGCAAAGGATTTCTGGGTAAGTTGGATGTAGGCTGTGAAAGGAAGAAGACAATCAGGGTCTTTATGGCCAGTTTGTGTAAATTAGAAAAATTAGGACAAAGCCAACTCCTCTGGAGCAAGAAGAATAGCTCATCACCTTTGTGTGAAGAAGCCAGCTAGCTCCCTGCCTCCCAGCAAATGCACCTGGGTGCTAGGATGACCCCTGAGGTATGCAACTGGGTATCAAAACGAAGACTAAAAGACAGGTTAATGGAGCATGAGGGAAGGTGGGGGAAATCAAGTTTTGACGTGGTAAGTATGAGATGCGTGGGAAACATCCTGAAGGTGATGTCCGGTAGGCAGGGGGTTATGTCGGGGGCTTCAGAGAGGTCTGCTGTTTTCTAAGTTTGTCAAACTCTAGTTTGGAATGAGGTTTAGATTAAAAAGTCGATTGAGCAGTCATCCTGCCTAGAGAAATGTATGAAACCTTTGAGAGAAATTATACTGAAAAACGAAGGATGAAGAGTGGTCATGGAAAAAGAATATGCAAAGCAACATAATCAGGAAGATCAGGTCATACTGCCTCATGGAAGACAAGGCATGAGAAAGTGGCAAGTGTAGGAGAAACCAGGAAATGGAGGTTTAGAAAGGGTGCTGAATTCTTTTAGGGAGTTGTAGGTATTCAAGAGTACTGTATAGAGATAGTAGTGAATTTGCAGGGAATTAAAAATTAATTAGTATGCATACTGGAAGAGTGAACAATAGGATCACACACTGATTTTTCAAAATAGGCTGATGCAGTGTCTATTAAGGCAGCGATGAAGGAGAAGCTGAAGATGTTTGAACCAGAGGGGGTGATGAGGGAGCCAAAGTAAGGGATCTGGGGACATGTATTCAAAGAAGTAGGTCAGGGTAGTCTCAGGAATGAGGAAAGATAACTTCCTTTGAAACTTGGAGGGGAGAAAAACTAGGTATTAAAAGTTACATTGCATAAGATTGCAGAGAGAGATGAGAACCCATTTTTATCATCTGGAATAGTCAGCGAGTGATAACCCAGAAGGGTACATCAATACCACCTTGGGAATTTTTTTCCGAATACTCTATGTGTTTGTCTTGTCTCTGTAAGATGTAACAAACTGAGGGGTGGGTGTAGAACTGGAGTTGGGCAGGCACACACATGGAAGCTCCTCCACTCCTACTGAGAAAACTGGACTGTTAGGTTTGGTAGGATGCTGAGTACAGTGTGCAGGCTGGGCAGAGGGGGAAAGCGTAACTGGAAGGGAAGCTGGGAGACTTGAAGGTGTAACGTTCTTTGAAGTGGTTCGTGTCATAGCCAGTATCAGCAAGAATGATAGTAAGTGGTAGCAGTAGTGTTTTGGGGGTATGCTCAGCTAGGTCCAAAGGTATCCTGTACCTTTTACAGAGCATCTCATTAATCTTCGAGAAAATAAACTATTTTAAAAACATCTGACCACAGGATCTTTTTCCATGAAGCATCTTTAGGACTAGTTTCTGCAAGACATGTTTTGGAAATGCTGAACTAGAGTAGTGCAGTGTGTAAGTATTTGTATGACAAGTTGGCTTGAATTGTAAGCTTTCCCTTAAAGCACAGTGGAAAAATCTTTTTAAGGAGTAATAGTCAGTTTCAGTGAGATTGAAAGTTCATAGGTTGTGAGAAAGGGCAAGCTATGGTGGGAAGGGAGGGTGTCCAGGTTAAATCTTGACAGCACAGCCTCAGAGCTCAGGGTGGTGACTTTGTTGGTGGGCAGCTGGGTTAGCTTCCATCCCTCAAATTTAGTTTCTGTTTTCTAACATTGAGTCCATTATCAATTGGGTTATTGTTACGAATGTTGAATTTGCAAAGTGTTGACACACAAATGGAAATTTATGAAGTATTTTCAAACACTGAATAATAGCTTAGTTTCCCATAAACAGTGGGATGAAATCTTTCTGAAAAGAAGCCCAAATCTGAAGACCTTCAGGATAATTACCTGTTTGTTTAGAAATAAAGGAAAAGGAAACAGAAAAGTGGCTACTTGCCAAAAGTAGATAATACCTTGAAGTCTTGGTGCACCCAGCCGATGGCAGTTAGCATGGTATTTGGGGAGTTTACCCACCTTTTGGACAGATGTAATGTCCAAAAGAGAAAGCCCAAATTTGTATGTCATGGTCATTAAAGCAAAGATCATCTTTCCAGTGAGGCCCTATTAAGTTTCATTAGCTCTGCAGCTGGTCTCAATATTAAGACTTCTGAAGAAGTGATGTGTGATGAATACCGTGAATGCTGGCAGGGATTAGGCATTTTACACCATGATTTAGTTTTTAATGCTGTGAGTTTTTATCAATATGTGACACTGTTTTCACTATTGCGATGCTAGATAGGAAGGATTGTAAGCAGTTTTCAGTTTCCCCAACTGTGAGTTCCACAAGTCACAAGTTTCCATTCTTTTGTCCCAACTGACATTCCTTCTTTCTTGTATGTTTTCTGTTGAATCTTCCCTCACAACCCCGTATTAAAGGAAATTTGTCACACATGTGCATTCTTTTGATTAAGAGGCATACTTGTGATACCTTTTCCCATGTGGTCCAACTGAAGTGTTCAGAGCCCACGGGAGACCACTTACCAGTGAGGGTCATGCATCGTTTATTTTCCCCTGTGGATGCCTAAACTTTCTTCTCTTCACAGGTAAAGTCAGTGATAAACCTTTTGTTTGCGGCATATACTGGTGATGTGTCTGCACTCCGAAGGTATGCTAACAGGGTGGAGTGGCAAGTGGTTCACAGATGCTGATGTAAGTCTCTCTGGGCAAGCAGCCATCTGAAGGCTATCTAAGGTCTTGCTTCCATTTCCCTCAGATAAAAATGACCTGAACAGAGATCACCTTAAAACCTGGCTTCCAGTGCCTTATGCCTGCTGTCCAGTCGTGCCCTTCTTCACAAAAAGCTTCACCCTGTTTTCCCAAATGGTTAACTCTTTCATTTGGCTGAAGTTTTACTGGATTTGGACCATGCCTTCTCAACTCCCAACAACCCTTACCTGGCCACCTTCAAGGGACAGGAACAGTGTCATGTGGTGTCCTCCAGATCACCACATTCAGAAAGGTCACATAGAATGGTATGCTTAACTGAAGGTCTCGTGTAGAGCTGCAGCTGATCTTTAAAGAGGGAAAAAATGTCTGTCCTGAAATTCCTACCTTTAAAACTCTGTCATTCTTGTAGGCAACAGAGTATAAAATGTTAAAGAAGAGTTTGTGAAAGCATACAATTTTAGTGTTCATTTCTTGCCCAGACAAAGAATCTTCGGTCCAGCTGTGCCACTGTTCTTGGCAAAGTAACATCATAAAGCTTAAAGATGACTGTGTCACTCCTTAGCCCAAAACACAAAGCTAAGGAAGAGAGATGAAATGACATTTTACCTGGGTGTGTACTCAAAATACTTAATGCAGAGCCTTGATATGTATGACCTGGTGTTTGGATTTGACATTGGACACCTAGAGTAAGGTTGGAGCAGATGAGGGAGACTCCTGAAAGACAGCGTGTGTCTGACAGGTGCTTAGGCTGCTGTCATGTGGGAAAGGTGACAGGTACTCATCAACTGTATAAATGAAGAGCTGTGCTTAAAACTTTCCAGGTTTGCTTTGTCAGCCATGGACATGGAACAGCGTGACTATGATTCCAGAACAGCACTCCACGTAGCTGCTGCAGAGGGTAATAAGGGAACCACTACCATTCCTTTTTTTTTTCCCCCTAACCTTTTCCCCAGACTTAATTTCTACTCACCACTAAAATTGGCTTGTTTCTGTTTTGGATATAGGTCATGTTGAGGTGGTGAAATTTTTGCTGGAAGCCTGCAAAGTAAATCCTTTCCCCAAGGATAGGTGAGTGCTTCTGTTACCTTCTAATGCATAATAGTTTTAATATTCAAGTGATGGTATATTTAAATTCATTACGTATATATCAAGAGACATTCTTGAAGTTGTGAACAGTGACCTGACAAAGGCAGCAGAGCAAACCTAGCTTCTGCTGGGTAGATCCTTCACCCATATCCTGTTTCTTACCAAAGACTGGCCTTGTATTTAGGC
Source organism: Heterohyrax brucei (assembly GCA_028571685.1). Taxonomy (NCBI): domain Eukaryota; kingdom Metazoa; phylum Chordata; class Mammalia; order Hyracoidea; family Procaviidae; genus Heterohyrax; species Heterohyrax brucei. Next base: position 98,984,120 of record CM053146.1, read on the forward strand.
TTTTTCTCAGGCAGTCAGTACGCTGTATCAAGAAAACAATACTTCATGCTTGGAAAGAGGACTAAGATATTTTGCCCCCATGGAGCTCTTAGCGATTGAGGGTAGACAGATAAACACGGGAGTATATAAAAAACGTGTAAGAAAATTACTGTTACCGAGCTCTGTAAGGAGTATATTGGAGTTTGTTGGAATTCCTGGATCTGGGTGTCTTCAACACCTTTGTACAAGTTGAATTTTAATCAGTGCTTTGGTGAAGAGATAAGATTTAAAGTCACAAGAAGAAAAGTGTATTCCATCTATAGTGGGAGAAATCTGCTTGGAATATATTCGGTTCCTCACCTCTCCCTCCTGGTCCACGTGGCTGACTGCTTTTCATCCTGCAGTAAATGCTGTTTGCAAAGCAACAGTCAAGGGAGGAAAAATATAGCTTACTTAACATCCATGGAGACTTAAGTAACCTCTATCCTCAGATACATGTGATGAGTCAGAAAGGAAATTAAAAATAACTGATACACGCATGGTTACAGTTTGGATTCAGCATTTGAAGACTGGGAGCTGTGTAAATATGGAGCACGTTGATCACTGCCTAGTAATTAGATCTTTGTTTACTAAACCAGGTGAGTCCAACTCCTGGTGATCCCGCGTGTGTCATAGTAGAACTATGTTCTGTGGGGTTCTCTCAGTGTTTGGTTTTCCAGAACCAGACAGCCAAGCCTTTCTTCTGAGCACCTTGGACTGGCCTGGACTGGCCACTCTTTCCATTAGCATCAGGGCACATTAGATCTACTGCCTGGTGGCTCCTGTTTACTAACCTTTCATAACCTTTTTATTGAAAAAAAAAAAGTTTTATAATTTAGCTTGGAAGAAATCCAGAAATCTTATGGCAGTGTCTCAAAACAATTTTATAAGCATGGTAATACTTTAACCTTATTTCTAGTTGTTTAAAAGCATCATGATCAAAATGATCTTCAGTGGCAGTATTCTAAAACTCTGTTAGCCTAACAATCTTTCCTTTTATGTTCAAGTATAAGGCTCATACCAACTCTCTGTAGAGCCAAGAAACTGAAACATTTTACTTTTTTCCTACTGGGCTTCTAATCCCAGTGAAAGCACAATTTAACACATGCTGGAGATACAGGCTGTGCTTTGTTTATGTAAGGATTGACATGCCCCCTAAATCAGCCCTAGGAATGAGAATGTAGAGGTACGCAGCTAAGATGCAAAAGCTAGCCAAATAAACTAACTTGGTAACTGGGTATTCAAGAATTAAAGAGTGGAAGCTAGAAACTCGAGACAACACTATTTCAGAAAATTAGTGTCTCCTGAAATTCTAAAACAACTTGAGCAAAATTACTGTATTCTTTAAAGTTGACAGTTTGCATTAATTCTTAGAAGAGTTGGGGAAAAAATGTAACTTGCAGTTAACATTGTTTTTCCATAATTATACACTACAGAGGATGGTTGAAATGTAAACCACTCCAACCCCCCACTTAGGGTCTCTGACTCCTATTATGAAGCTCTAATTTAAAAGTAAAAAAACTTAATTCACCTGTTTTTGAGAAATAGAGGTCTATGTCAAGTGTTACTTACCTGATTTAAAAACTGGGTACCAGATTTTATCCAAAAATATTTTTAAAAAGGAGACCATTTAAAATATCTTCCAGTTCCATACTGTGACCCCACTTAAGAGCAGCAGGTTAAGGAGTGAGATGGAAAGGAATAATGTCCAGGAATAAAAAGAAGGGGGGTGGGAGGGAAACAGAAGGAAGGTGATGAGGACTGGCACCCGAACAGTATGCAGTAAGAAAGGCTGGCAGCCATGGAGAAGTCTACGCAGAGAGGGAGAGAGGGAAGAGAGCCATAATGGTTTGTCAAAAATTAGGGATAATTACCATACCCTGTCATATTTAGGTTGTGAATTTTATAGCGCTGTCTCCTCTTAGTAATGTCTTTCAAAAGGCTAATTAGCTGATTAACAACTGTTGACACCACTTCTCCAACTATATCCCTCTGGATTGCACAGCCCCAGGAGCACACTTACTATGGAAAGGGCAGCGTTGCTGTGGTTGTGGAGTGGTCCAGCCGAGCGCATGGCTTCCAGTCCCTGAGGAGAGGTGGTGAAAATGTCACTTCTTCCGTGGGGATCTTGTTCCTCCCCTGTGTGTTTGAGGCCTAACGAGGTGGTAGTTATCTCTAGGCTTTTGAGATTAGGATTTTACATCAGCAGGAATACAATTTGTCAAAGGCGAGGTTGCTGGATGTTCAATACCTGAATTTTCACTGAACATTTAAAAAGAGAGACTGGGAGCTTTTTATGAAATTAATATTTAAGAAAACTAGAGTCATCAATCGACACTAGAACTTCCCTTACGAATGTGCTTTCTGTAAGCATACAAATAAACAAGATCCTTCCATAGACTTTTCTTTCCTCCCATATCCCAACTTGTCTCTGAGACCACTTTTTGAATTACAAATCCCTTCTGCATTTGTTGTTTGTAATATTGCTGGAGGGAGTACAGTTTGAATGTACATTGAACTCACATTTAAAGTCTACAGATGCTTATCAGCTTTGTACAGAAATTGTCTAATGACCCTGCCCATCCCATGCTGCTGATTTAGGTGGAATAACACGCCCATGGATGAAGCGCTGCACTTTGGACATCATGATGTGGTTAAAATTCTCCAGGAATACCAAGTTCAGTACACACCCCAAGGAGATTCTGACAATGGAAAGGAAAATCAAACCGTCCATAAGAATCTTGATGGATTGTTGTAATGGTCTTAAATCCCCAAATTTAAATCACTTACCTATTTAATTGTGGAAAATGATTATGAAGAATGAACGTGTGTATTTCTGTCTGGTGATGTATATTTTACATTTGTCATTTCAGTGTTACTGGTGTTCTCTTCACACTGTTACGCACAGGACAAATCTGATCTCTTTGGGAAAAAATAGAAATAAAACAATCTTCCTCCATAATGTGAGCAATATTTACCTCGTAGCATTGTACAATTTGATGTAAAAGAAATAGTTACCAACGCTAGCTTAACTGTGCAGTCTTCATGACTTTTGGTGTGTGTTTTGTGAATTTTCAATTTATGGTGATGTCTGCTGATATGCATTTTATAAATTAAGCTCTGTTGCTCAGTCTGTCCAAATGGATCAAGGCTGCCTTTAGAAGCAAATAGTGTGATTTTTCAAGACTTCAAATGTAGATTTAGGTTGAGTGTCTGAACAACTATACACACTTCAGGTTGTGTGTTTAAAATGTCTGTATCACCCTAGCTTCGTGATATGACTAAAGATTTTATTAGTAAACAACTGTTAATAGGACAGACCAGCTGTGATTCGACTTTATCAGGGAATCTGTTTAAGATACGTTTGGTGACCAAAACATGTGAATGTAGTTACAATACTTCTGAAAATCTTTCCTTTTTCTATATCCCCTTAATCCAGCCTCTCTTTCTCCAGACATTGAGCTACTTGCCTCAGTCTTTTAGCTGGGAAAGTGGTAGCTGGCATACTATGCAGTTTTCATGTTTTCTCAGTAAGTCAGAGAATGCCTCATCTCTCTGGCGTCAGAGCTGTAACTACACCGTTTGTCTCCAGAAGCTGAAGCAGTGGTAGATGACTAAGCCAAGTACAAACAAGCCAGATTCATCCGTCTTTTAACAGTGAAAGGATGTGCTGCTGTGAGATTTTTCAGCTTCTAAATTCAGAAAAGCTTTAAGCTACCAAAGTTATTCTGATAGTATGGGAACTGCTACCCAAAGCATTTGTTTTTAAAACTGTCATTAAAAGTCTACAATAAGTTACTGTTCTCTTTGGGGGACCCACTAGATCACTCCAGGTTTCTTTTGACTTTGTGTAATTTTTGGTGGGCTCTATAGTTTAATACTAAGAGAGGTCATTTCATTTTAAATTGGGACCCATCACTTCTTTGTACTTAATTTGGAAAGTAGGTAAGAGGGACTGCAAAAAAGGAAAGATCAGAATTGGCAGGAATTGCACATATACTTTATCCTATCACACCTGAGAGAGATACAGGTATGTTAAGGAGGATTTCAGATATTAAGCACACACATGTACACTCACACAAATGGACTTCTTTGAAGCTGTGTTCAAGTGAAATGAACAGGAACCTCAACTACATGAATGCTAATCATCACATTAATATAGAAATTCCCTTATTTTTCTCTAGCAGCACACACTGCTACTCCCAAGCTTTATCACACACATGGTTCCTTACATACTCCAGCCAGCCTCCAGGGGTTTGGTTTTTTACTTGCAGTCTAAATCAGTGGCTTGGACAATCTTCCTCCCAGTACCTCGACAGTAGCTCCTCTGGTGAGACCAGGGCCAGTGTCATTCACTGAACTGTGCCTGGCATGAAGCCCATTCCCACGGGCACACTTCTGTGGGGACGGTGGCAGATGGATAACCAGCTCTATTGCTGGCTTCCTGCCCCAGAGATCTATCAAGCCATGCAGAAAGGAGGCAAAGGAGGCAGAAGCCGCCTCCCCACAAAATATCATGATACTCTTAAATGAAAACAACTGGAATACCTTGCTCAAGTAGCAATGTGCTTTGTGTGATTAAGATGGAAAATTAAGACAGTTCACTTGTGTTGACTTGAAGGTTGCCGGTGATTATGAGACTTTAATAAAAAGAGATTCTAACTACTGTTTGGAAACAAGGAGTTTCAGTTTTTTGTTTTTTTCCTTTTTTCTGAGATCCAGACTATTTTTTACAATCTTTGTGGTTTAGCTAAATGTACCCTGACTTACCCCTGATGTTACTTTATGACTGTATGCTGGTTTCTGCACTGGTTGTCTGCGCTTGGCTGGTACTGGCGAGTGCATTTGGTTTAAAATGCTTGTTGACTGTGTTGTACACTGCTGCCATCAATATAATACTCCAAAGATCCTTCTGTTTTTAGATCACGTGTGCTTTTTAAGTATCGTGAGAACTCTTTATGGTCAGGTTACTTTAAAGCTTTGAATACACTTCTGTTTTTGCTGGTCTTGGTTTTAATGAACTCATCTTTGAGTGTGACATGCTGTACCCCACCACCACCACCCTATACTGCCCTTCAGCTGCACAGCTTAATTAGCAATCGCTTATTTGACACTGTTATCTGGCAGTGACCTGATGCTGACTTTAGGTTCTTCCTGGGAATTATAAGGCTATGAATGTATTTGCATCCAGAACCCTCCGTAAGTGAATCTAGTCTTAAAACTCTTAAGTTGTAAGTATTCTGGAATTGGGAAATATTTATTTTAAATGAAATCAGGTAGTACTGCTTTTTACAGCACAATAAATACATGTATCAAAAAACTGTGATAAGTTCATTTTCTTAATGTCACTTAGGTTTTCTCCTATGTCAGTGGGATGGGAACACCATGGGCCATGTCTAGTTGGTTCAAATCAAGAAATGGTTTCTAATGCCAGCTAAGAGCCAAGTACCACATGGGGTATCCAGTGGAGGTGCCACAATGATTAACACAAGAATCCTGTAAGGAATTCACCCTTGAAGAGGAGAGGATGAGCAGGCACACTTATAGTCCCTGAGAAACTAACACTACCCTTTTACAGTTAGGAAGTGCTCAGTTAATACTGACCTGAATCCTTAAACATCTCCTTCCTTCCAGAGCAGCAATTGGAACTCCTTAACAAGAGGAGAGGTTAGTCACAAAAGCTGGAAATGTATGTGAGGAGATGACTTAGTGCTGCCACACCAGGATCGGAGCTGGACCAGTTGACGGACCGCAGCCCCCACCTGCGGCATTTGTGTGTGGGAACGGCCTGCATTCCCCATGTCAGAAACCCCTGGGGTTCCAGCACACTTGGTACGCTCTCACTTCAGGTTTAGGGTTAGTGTACAGTTTTCTGACACTGATGAGGTCCACAAATACCATGGCTATTCTATTTCCATCGGTTAAAGCTGTTTGTCATAAGGTAATGTGCACTGCTGTAAGAGTCTAGTGTTACACTCCCTGTATTGCTGACATTTTAGAGCTGGAAGAGACCTCAGAAATCCTCTGCTCTAATCTTCCTCATTTTTATAGATGCAGCTGAGACCTAAAAGTAGACTGTGATATAGAACTCAGTCTCACACTCTCTGCCAGCATCCTGTGCCCTCCAGGGGTGCATGATCTGGCTGTGTGCTAAGTGAGCGAAGGCCTGGCCTCTACAGGGTTTTAAAGCAATATAAATGGTAATACAGATAATACAGGTAATTCAGCTACACATACATCTCCACCCACAGATACAAGCATGACATCAGTAGAGGGGCAAAAAAAATGTTGGAATAATCCTAACAAGTGAAAAAGGATGTTATATTTATGCCTGATACAACATTATCATTCTAGTTGGGAGGGGGGACTTTTTAGGGGAGTAGGATAATTCTCCTAATTGCACATGCTAATTCTTATAGTAAGATGAATAAATTCATAAATCATCACCCAGCTAGTGTAGGGAAACGCTCCACCAATGTGTTGGTGTTAGGTAGCTCTTAAAAAATGCTTTTTGGGAAAGGGCTACTTTACAGTTAAATACGAAGAGGATGTGATTTATGTCTCTTTAGAGATGAGGAGGATCTGAAAATTAGGTAGAAATAAGATTAGCAAAACAACTGCATAAAACCAAAAACTCTATTGCCATGAAATTAATTCCAAATCACAGTGACCCTACAGGGCTGCGCAGAACTGCCCCACAGAGTTCCAAGGAGTGCCTGATGAATTCAAACTGCCAAACATAGCTCTTAACCACTATGCCACTGTAGGCATTAAGAAAAAGATGAGGTTTTTTATTGTTCTGTGAAGGCTAATGGTACAGCCCTAGCCTGACTCCAGACCACTGCGACCCCGCCCCTCTGATGCCCTGCCTCTCCAGAGTCAATAAAGAGCCTGCTGGAAGGTGAGCCAGACAAGCAGTTACAAAGCAAAAGGCTGTCAAGACGGCTTTATTCATGTACAAGAAAACGGAAAGGCTGAAAAAAGATACCAACAACTGCTATTAAAGCATTATAATGACATTAATGGAATATTAAAGAATTTGTAGTTTCTTCGTAAGTATGTGACAGCTGTCTATCTTCTAGGTACCTACTGTTGTTAGGTGCCGTTAAGTCGGTTCTGACTCACAGCAACCCTATAGGTCACAGTAGAACTGCCCCACAGGGTTCCCAAGGAGCGCCTCGTGGATTTGAACTGGCAACCTCTTTGTTAGCAGATGGAGCACTTTGCCACTATGCTACTAGGGCTTCCTAGGCACCCATATACAATATAAATTTATAAGTTTAAGTGTAGACTTTCTGCCCCCAATTAGACAAGTAAAGTATTCAATTTCTCAACAACTAGATCAAACATACAACCCTAAGTGAGTTCACCAAAACTTGGAAGGTGAATTATTTAGGAACTATGCAGTTTTAGAAAGCTCTGGTTTAAGGGTAATTTTTTGAAATTCCATATATATTTATGTAACACATACACAGCTTTTGGCTATGTATGCTGTATGCAATCGTAATTACAGTATTGTACTAGAAGGTGCAATCCAGTGTCTCAGAACATTTTACGACAACGTAAGAGCAGTGATCTTTACCTATTTTTGTTTACCAGCGTTTCCCAAACATCTCGACTAGGGCCTGGCTCACAGCAGGAGTTCAGTGTACATAGGATGAAGGAATCAATCAAAGAATGACTCTTAACCACAAGAATCTATTCAAGGACATATCCCTTTCTTCGGGAACAATCTAGTTCAAAGAGAGGTCCAAAAGTTTCCAAAACAATTTCTAGCTTTTCCTCTGCCCTATCTCTGGTACAATCAGATGTAACATCAAGACTGCTTCATTCATTAACACTTGTCTCGTATTTCACTTTCATTTATAATATGGAAATTTTGCTCAGAAAACAAAGATTTGTCCCCAGAGGTACATATAAGCGCTGTGCTTATAAAACACCCTATAAACCTTATCAGAAGTAGTCTGGAAACATACAAAACATTCCTAAGCCAGATCTATTCGGTTACTTCTTATACTGATCAATTATATAAGAATCCAATGTGGGATATACTTTACTTTCTGAAGACACAGCTCTCAGTGTTCACTGTAACAAACTTTTTATGTTTCCTAGATGCAGATACTGCAGATACTGCAGATGAGGACTGTATTTGTTATGATGCCAAAGTTCAACCCTATTCATACTGTTCCTCAGACTTCTTCAAACCAAGTCATCTCTAACTTGCATACTGCCTTTTGGTGTTACGTCTTTTTTTTTTGGCACACAATGGTTTTTACTTTAAGAAGGGCACAGCTTTCTAGCTTATGACATCTTTGGAGAAAAATGGCACCTCTTTTGTGAGATTGCAGTTACTTCTTAGTAACTGCTTACCCAATCACAGAGTGCACAGTTCAGATGACTGCTCCCACTTAACGGACACTTAAACTGACATTAGAGTATCTAAATCAACTGCAAAGCAAATGTCAAATTATTTGCACATCTGCAGTTAACAGTGGCCACCAAGACCAAAGTCTTTTTTTTTTTTTGCTTTATTTTTTTATGGTGCCCCTTACAGCTTGTTACAATCATGTGTCTCCTATGACGTCTTTTTAGTCTAATATAGCAATTCTGATAACAAGCAGGATAGGAAAAGGTAAAACTTAGGGAAATGGTATTATTAATCTTTGTAAATGCAAACTGATAAAAATTTCTGTAGCATAAGAAAGAATGAGAAATACACAAAGCTTATTATGTGCCAGTAACTTTTACAATCTTTACACCAAATGAGACACTAACATTGGAATTTCAATGGTTCTTAAGGTCACTTGGCTAGTCCAGTAAAATAACAGTTTTATCAGTCTTCCTCAAAGGACAAAAATGTCAAAAATAGTGCACTGCCAGCCATCAGAAACAATATATAGTTTTAAATGTTATCTTCTGGTGTTTTTTCATCATTTTAGCTTAAAAAATTTCACCCAAACCCTGGAGGATTCATTGTAACTTGACATAAACACTGAGAAAAGGCTTTAATGTGTGTACAGAAATAAGGAAAGTACTACATGCACATTACATTTAATGCAACACATATACTTTAGCTTTAATTCTAAAATAGATTTAAAGAAAGCTTTATCACCACTCAATCAAAATACAGCTTACACATTACAGCACAGTTACAGTGACAGTGAAAAACAAGATGCAGCCACAAAGAAGACAGTCAGTGAAGCTACCTGGGAGGCCTCGGTCAAACCCACCCTCCAAGCCACTGTTTTGTGTCAGTGTCAGAGAAGGAAGAAGCTAAGTAACAATCAACCTGACATCCATTCAAAAAAGTATCTGGAGAAAGCACAGGAGAGAGAAGGGGACCATCTGCAAGTGTATTTGAGAAAAACACATTTATCAGTGAAAAACATGCAGTTCCCAATACCATTACATAGGATAGGAATTTAAACATGACTTGCATATTATCTCTGGTTAATGATTTGGGTTGTCAGCTACTATTTTTCCTTCTGAATGTGAAAAATCACAAAATTTTCTTTTAGGGCTAATATGCTAAAGAGACACTCAATGCCATGGGGTCAATTCCAGCTCATATCAACCCTACTGGACACATGAGGACAGCCCCAGAGGGTCTCCCAGGCTGTCACCCTTACAGAGGCAGACTGCCACATCTTCCTCCCTCAGAGAGCCTGGTGGGTTCAAACCACCCACCGTTTGTTTAGCAGTTGAACATTTAACCACTGCACCACCAGTGATCCAACAGATTAAATACCAGCTAATAACAAAGAATAATTCATTTAGGAATCGCAAATTAAATCTCTGGAGTTCAGCTGCATGTGCTATTAATTTCCCAACTCAGAGCTACCTTATAGGACAGAGTAAGGCTTCCCTGAGAGTTTCCAAGGCTTAAGGAAGCCCACTGCCAAGCATTTCTCCCATGGAGTGGCTGCTGGGGTCAAAGGACTGAACTTTGATTAGCAGCCAAGTGCTTAACCACTGTGCCACCCATCAACTCTACAGCACGAAGTTTGTATTATTAATTTTAGCTTTCTGAAAAACAGTATGTTTTGTCTTACTTAACAGAGTATTCAAGGTAGTTAACAGCCTGGCACTTTTGATACAATTTCATTTACTAGTGACTGTGATGAATACAGAATACACTCAGCATTGGATATTAAAGTTTAAACGGAAACACTACCATGAATTTGGAAACTGGACTTCATTCTATTCATACTTATCAATTACCTCATACCTCTAACAGAACATAATTCTCTCAAAACTAGTTCTTCCAAGAGAGATAAAATTTGCATTTAATTCTAAATGGCCAGTGTGGAAGATGCAACAAAGTTAATAACAGGAACTTCTTCCTTTGGCCCAGATGCAGGATGACTATCTTTGATAAGCTGTGTGAATAATTGTATATACACTTGGCTTTGAACTTTTTAATATAGATATGCCATTGGAAAATGTTCAGCCATATTTATGACAATCAGATTCTATAAAATAAAAATTCTTCAAAATAGAAATGTGTCATTTCTACATCAAGAAGTCCCCTAAATAACCACGTGATTTATCCAACAACCTGTTATGTTATGCACAGCATTTGCTAGAGGTTGTACAATTCTCTCCTCTTCCAAAGACTCTTATTCTAGTCCTGATGCTTTGGTCTATCTGGATGGTTTCCATTTGCAAAAACCCACTCTGTGGTACCGTGTCTTTAAATTTTACCTTCAGTAAGACTCAGCAAGCCCTGCAGAACAACAGATGTTTCTGACTGAGAGAAAATCCACTTGCTATCAAAAAGCTACAGGCTATTTGTTGACCTCTTCATTTCCTGGAAACACAGGATGTGAAGAAACAGACGAGCAGGAGGGACTCACAGACGAAAGGGAACAATGTTGCCACAGAGGATGACAGAAATCCATGCTCTATACTCCGTTCATCTGAAAGAAGATAAAATGCGGTTACGGTTATCACACTGACTTTGGGAAATGCATCACTTCTCCACTCACATGATGGCCTAGTAGAAAGACACTTCCAACAACAACAAACAGAGGACTCGAGGGCCTTCAGCCTGTATTATCCACTCTCCTGGGCAACCTGTGACCTTTTCTACCACCTAAGCAGGTGGATTATTACTGTGCAGCCTGCTGGCTTAATTCTATGAATTCACCCAGGCTCTACAAAGCTTTTTGCTGCTATGCAAGTCTGGACACAGAGCAGTGTGACAAATCTGCTCCTGCAAAGCAGGGATGAGGCAAATCGGGAGTGCACGCCAGAGGGGGAGAAAGGGGGAAGGGCCACGCATTTCCCTTAAAGGCCACTCAGTAGATACGACAGATGAATGTACTCAGGCACAGCTGGAGAGGCAGAATTAGTAAGAGCCCCTTTATGCAGTCCCAGCAGTTCCTCCCGCTCAGTTCCTAGTTACTGTGGAGTTGATTCTGACCGTGGTGACCTCATGTATGTCACAGTATAACTGTGCCCCACAGGGTCTATGGCTGGCTTTCAGCAACAGAGGACCAGGCCCCTCCACCTAGCCTGTCTCAGTCTAGAAGCTCTGCTGAAACCTGCTCAGCATCACAGCCCCACACCAGCTTCCACTGGCAGTGGAGTGGTGGCTGTGCGGGAAGCACGGCGGCTGGGAATCACACCAGGGTTGCCTGCATGGAAGGTGAGATGTCTACCACTGAGTAACCACTGCCCCGAGAGGCAGAGAAGAGTAGACAAACTGGCATAGTTGTTAAGTGCTATGACTGCTAACCGAAAGGTCGGCGGTTAAAATCTACCAGGCACTCCTTGGAAACTCTATGGGGCAGCCGTACTCTGTCCTATACAGTCACTATGGACATCCTGGTGGCATACTGGGTTAAGTGCTATATCTGCTAACTAATAGGTCAGCAATTCAAGTCCACCAAGCACTCCTTGGAAACTATGGGGCAAATACACTCTGTCCTATAGGGTTGCTATGAGTCAGAATCGACTCAACAGCACTGGGTTTGGGTTTTTCTTTTATTGTTGTTGTTGTTATTGCTAACTAGGAGCTTTGGTGGGGCAGTGGTTAAGCACTTGGTTGCTAACTAAAAGGTCGGCAATTTGAACACACCTAGCGATCCACAGAAGAAAGCTGTGGCAGTCTGCTTCCGTACAAGATTGTAGCCCTGGAAACCCTATGGGACATCGCTATACTGTCCTATAAGATCACTATGAGTCAGAATTCACTCAATGGGAATGGACTTTATTTCAGTTTATTAATTATTCTTTACAAGTTTCACTCAAAGTTCTCTAGAATAGTAGACTGGTTCTCATGTAATCCTAGAAGAAAAAGTTCACAAGTCACGCTGCACGGAAAACAATGCAACACTTCCACTCTGGCTTTCTCATAAGACTTCCTCAGGAGTGCTAGGTCCTTTGCTCCTAGGCCAGAGCTGCAACCGAAACGTCCCCAGGAGAAAGCTGTGGCAGTGCGCTTTTGTAAAGATCTGCGGCCTTGGAAAAGCTATGGGGCAGTTCTACTCTGTCTTACAGGGTCACTATGATTGGAAACGACTCTAAGGCAATGGATATGGTTTGGGTTTGGGATGCAGGGTCCCGTCTATATTATAGCCTTTTTTTGCTCTGTAAGTCTTATATGGGTTTATCTGGAAATCTTCGTAGTGGTGGTAAGTGTATGAATCATAATGAATAAAATCACTTGGAATGGAATGGCTACAAGCAGCGGCAGCCAGAGTCACACAACCATTTCTGGCAGTCATTCAAAGTATTTAAATTGCTTTCATAGTATTAACCAGAGAAAATAATCTTGCTCACTGTGCAGATGGAGGGAACTAATCCGTCAGATTTTCTCAAGGTCACAGGAGAATTAGAATGGCAAAGACAGAGCTGGAACTCTGGTTTCCAAAACCCAAACACAGGCCTGTCTTATCTGTCTCCATAAAAACACTTGGTCCCAAGCAAACAGCTTCTGTAGGGTTCCTGTTTTAAATGAACCAAAAATTAGTTTTCTGTGGGAAGCAATCTCTCTTACTGAATGAGAGCATGCACTAGAGACACACTGCATGGCTGTAAATTTTCATCCCAGCACTTACTGCTTGATCTTCATCAACTTAGTCAGTTTTGGAGGGCCTGTTACCACATCTGTACAAATGGGAACAACAGGACCACCGAGGTTAACACCTCTGAAATGCCCAGTACATGGTAAGAATTTCAATGTATCACCTGTTAACGGGGATGACAATGATGATTGCTCAAGAATGTCAAATGAAGTGCCAAAGAGCACCCCATTCTTTGGTTCCATCAGTATCGCTTATATTTTTCTCGATAAGAATTTTGCATTTATTTGACTTTTCCATCAACCTTATAATAGTGCATTTTATATAAAAGTTATATAGGTACATATGTATCATATACACATGTACATGTGTATGTGTATATATAACCCCAAAACCAGACCTACTGAAGTCAAGTGAGTTCTGACTGATGACAACCCCAGAGGACAGAACAGAACTGTGAACCTTCACAGAGGCAGACTGCCACACCTCTCTCCTGTACAGCAGCCACTGGTTTCCAACTGCTGACTTTTGGGCTCACAGTCAAGCACTTAACACCTTGTGCCACCAGGGCTCTGGCTTTATATGTAAATTACAGACAAAGAGTTCATTTTACACCCGGCAATAGCAACTGAACTGTTTTGCTACTACACTGCCTCGGCATTTTTCTAAGCATGTGTTTTTCATCCTCATCAAACAGGAAGGGGAAAGAAAGTATGTTTCCCAAAGATGTTAGCCAGCGCTTAAGGTGAGGAAAAGGACGAAGAAGAAAGCTGCACACCAAAAGCTGGAATCTAAATGGCTGTTACTACTGTAGAATCAACACATGCACAGCCATGAACACTTGAAGAGAGCACCTTCTCCCTCTCATCTTTTCCCTCCCTCTTTCCTAAATGAGCACATTTTCTTTGCCAGGGACCAGCTACACAATGGTAAAATCAGTAATGACTTACGATGTTTTTTAAAGCCATTAAATAAATTCTGAAAAAAAAACTTTTAAATGTTATCAGCAGAAATCAGCCAATCGAACAAAATCTTTATGAGAAAGGATTTCAGGACGAAAGGCAAACAAGACTATATGATATCCTGAAAAACATTCCCCCAAACGAAGACTACCTCTTTAATCAAGTTCTTCTGATGATCTTCTTTACCCCTTTCACTAGCTGAGCCTCTCCACTCAAGCCCTTCGCAGATGCACTGCTAGCAGTACAAATGAGTTCTCAGATGCAAAGCAGGGGATGCTGTTTCACTGCTCCCAGCTAAGCATACACTAACCCCAAATCCAATGCCCTCCAGGTGATTCTGACTCCTAGTGACCCAACAGGAGGGAGCAGGACTGGTCCACAGGGTTTTCAACGGTGTAAACCCTTACGGAAGTAGACTGCCCCATCTTTCTTCCATGGAGCGAGAGAAGCTAGTGGATTCCAACAGCCAACCTTTCAGTTAGCAGCCAAGCACCTTAACCACTGTACCACCAAGGCTCCTTAGCTAAATAAAAGTCTCTAGTTACTCAAATCTTAAGCATTATATCCCTCCTCCCTTCCTAGAAATAAAACTTCTTCACAGACACAAGCCAAAGGAAAACATTTTCGTATCAGAAATCTTAACTCCTTACAGTATGAAATTTCGACAGGGACTACTTCAAAAAAAGCAGGGGAGGAGTGCTGAAACATCTAAAACAATGCTTCATACTTCAAAGGTTCTGAATGCCAGGAATAAAACTCCTGGTGAGGACGCAGCCTGCTGACGGAGAGCAGGCTCCAGCCTGTCACAGCTAACCTTGTCAGGCCTCCTTTCCTGCCCCACGGAGGAGCCTGCGGGGTCTCACAGACAGCCCTGTTGTCTCAGGGAGCAGGCGCTCACCATGCGTGCGCACACACCCGCCCCTACACTTACCATAGTGTCTAATTCTACAGACCCCACTATCCGCGACACCTCATCAAACTCCTCAGGAGACATGGGGAGCAAGTTGTCTGTAGACTGAAGTCTAGAAGGGTGACTAAAATGGGAAGAAAAGAAAAGGGAATTTTAGCATCCCAATTGTGAAAACAGCAGTATACACTTAAGACATTTTATCTTTTGCCTAAGCATGAATTACCACTTTCAAACCAGTTACCATCGCTGATTCCAACTCACTGGGACCCCATGTGTGTCAGAGTAGAACTGTGCTCCAGAGGGTTTTCAGTGGCAGACTTTTCAGAAGTAGATCACCAGGCCTTTGTTCCAAGGCACCTCTGGGTGGGCACGAACCTCGGGCCTTCCCATTAGCAGCCAAACACATTAACCATCTCCACCACCCATAACTCTGAATAAGCGCTTTATTTTTATTTCTGGTAAATCAATATACTTGCGAAACATATTTGGAAAAAAATGGTACATGAGATGTTGTGTCCCCAACCCTGCCCCTTGGGAAACAGATTCTAGAGTTGTGAGTGAGCAGCAGCCACAAGGGACCCTGTGACGCTTCTGCCTGTCAAGTCTAGGTGTGAACATGTGCTGTGGTGTCACCCTGAGGTGACAATGCCTCTTGGCTTACCCTGGACAGAGAAGCACCAGATAAACATCTGGGAAGTCCCTCATCCCTACCTTGAGGTTTGTATGCAGATAAAGCTGCTCCACAGAGTGTTTTTACATGATGACTATATCCATTCACCCCAAGACAGTGCTGCAGGCCAAATAACTGACAATGATTTTTCCAATTTTTTTTTCTACCCTTTATAAAATGAAACAACAAAATAAAAGCAAGTGGAGAAAATGTATCTCAGTCATTACTTTGGCCTTTTCTAGATTGAAAAGAACTTTTTTCCCACTCTGATCAACTCTGTTCATTTTATTTATGCTTTTTCAAAGTATCAGCTTTTGGAGAACTTATATACCTTAAATACAACTTTTTTCTTTCTTTCTTTTTTTAAAGGCAGTAAAATGTTGACTGGCAGTGATACCAAGATCTCTAGGATCTTTCCAACATATCCAGCTGTGATGGCAGCAGCAATTACAAAAAAAAACAAATCACAAGCATCTCCAGCAAAGAGCAAGGCCGGCTTGAGGCGTTTAAACATGGCCCTCGTCGATGCTCACTTACACTTCAGATACAGAAATCAACTCTGTCTTGATGTATCCTGTTCCTCTAGGGCCATCGAGTTCCATCGGTTCTGGTGCTAGAAACAAACACAGGAGTGCACTTCCATTAGCAGAAATTACACAACAATCAACTTTCTCTTTGGTCAAAATTATACTGCTTTCCTTGAGAGTCAGATTGCAGTCCAGTAACTTGAAGACCTTCCTGCCCTGGTCACCTGAAATTCTGGTTTTAATGCAGAAGCACCTAGAAAACAGGGGGAGGAGACTTCTGTACAGGTAACAAGCTGAGTGCATTCTCTTTCCAAGGCTAGGAAGTCTCCAAGAAGTGTAGACCAAGATAACGCAGGTTAGTGGTCTAGTACCAGCCTAGGGGAGGTAATATAAACAGCTCTCAAGCTGGGGCATCTTCATTCCAATGTAACTGTCCTAACAATACGATTTCTCTTTCCTTCTCCCCAAAACAGACTTTGTTGGTGAGTTCCAAACCAGAAGGGCTTAATGTGAACTTTCTCAAAGGCAATTTGGTGAAGACTGAGAGGCAGAAAACCCATCTTCTAAGCCTAAGCCTGCTCCCAATAAACCAAAAACCAAACCTGTTGCCACAGAGCCAATTTTGACTCCTAACAACTCCATAGGACAAACTAGAACTGTCCCATAGAGTTCCTGAAGAGTGCCTTCCTGGTGGATTTGAACTGCTGATGTTTTGGTTCGCAGGCATAGCAGCCACTACACCAACAAGGCTTCCTGCTCTTAATGGTAACTGCTAAAAACAGTTTAATCAGTGAGTTGCCTTGGATTAAACACTTGACTTGTCCTAAGCCTCGGTTTCTTCAATTTTACTACTAGTAAAACCAACAGCCACTGAGATGACACCTGCTCATGGCTCCCCACGTGTGTCAGGGCAGAACTATCTTCACACCATTTTCCATGGCTATGTTTTGGACATATGTCTCCAGATCTTCCTCCCATGGTGCCTGTGAGTGGACTGGAACCACCAACCTCACTGTTAGCGGCTGAGCGTTTAGCCATCTGCATACCCAGGGGCCCCTGACCAACAGCAGAGTTGCATAATCGGCTGGCTATAGTTGTCCTACCTCCTTATCCCTTCCCATGTGGGAAACATAAGACTGTGATAAACACACAAAACCAGAAATGGCCTTTCCCCAGTATTCCTAAATACAGAAGTTCTTTTATTCATTTCTTACTAGCTGTACCAGGCCAAGCAATGTGTTACAACTGTGCTGTTTATGTTATCTTTGGAAAGCCTGTTATTAATCAATTCAAAAGAAAGTGGTGGATTAATGGGTATCAGGGGTGGAACTTGGGCTGGCACTCTTGCACTTACAAGAAGGCAAGGACAAGTCTGTGTTACTAATCCCCCTCTCTAGGAAACCTCTGGACAGCAATAAAGCAAGAACTCCCAAATCCCCAGGGATGACAGTGATGTGCTATTACTCATCAAGGTAAGGACTGCTCATTCTCCCCACATACCTTCCTTTGGCCTGGAGTAATACTTTCCAAAGGCATGGTCTTTATCAATATTTGGATACAAATACTTCAAAGGATTCTCTGGAATATTCTCAGCAGCCATAACTTTGTAATTGCGAATGATATCAGGGAAAGTTACAGCAGAAAGTTCTTTCTTCGTGTAGGGTTCAACTGCATGGAAACAAGGTTCTATAAAGAAAAACACCTGAGTGAGTCCATGGAATGCCCGCAAAACAGCAGAAAAGACAGGAGAAAAAAATGAGACTGCAGAGTTTATGATCTGAGTGAACCTCTTAAGAACTAACTACCTTCCAGGAGTTACAACAGGTAAGGTATACTGCTTTGTTTCTAAATTTAGAATTTTTTTTTACTAAAATAAATGGTGGCAAATGTCAAACAACTTTTAAACATAAAGGATCCTATTTGCTGCCTTCCCCGCTAATCTTTAATGTAATAAACCACAGCTTACGTCACTCGTGGTCTTAAAACAGCCTTAATTAAAATCTGTCTTTCTAACTGATACAGAATCCTCACTCCTGGGCCTGGGTGTATCAAGTCCACAGGCTGCTTTTCACGTCCCTTGGGACTCGGCCAGAGAATGTCAGACTACACTGGCCTCCTAAGTCCCTGCAGCTATGATGCCCTGGTCAAGCTTCTCAGCTTCCCATTGGCATTCTTCACCTCTGACTGTTTTGTTAGCACCTTCCCTTCTCTGTTACTTTTGCCAGGAGAGAAGAGAAAAAGGTTGGGCTCTAGACCTATTGCCTACACCAGGCTCAGATCCCAGCTCTTCTGCTTTCTCAGAAGAAAACATCAACGGAACAAGTATCCCATCTTTTGCAAATTCCCAGTGGAAGCATAAAACTCATTGGAACATATCAGTTTCACCTTCAGGTCTTTAAACAGAGCAAACTGTATGCAAGAACAAAAAGTCATCCCGTTTTCACTTGTTTTCTCATCTCTGCTGCCCATCCTTGTCTCAAGAAACCTGTTTCACAATGCCCATGTTTTCTAAGTGTTTTAGCCACAGATTCACTTGGTCAAACAGAAACCCAGCATGTAACATGGATGAACTTCTAGCTTCTCTGTTTACAGGCAGGGTGGAGGGCCCCAGGTCACCCCAAGAGGCCCTGCACACAACCCCTACTGTGGGCAACTGTGGAGAAATCAATGCTGAAACCAGCTCATAAAGCCTGTCCTTCTAATCCGCATGACGGCTGTTATTTTGATGAGGGTGGTAAATTTATTTTATTTTAAGCAACTTCAGCAACACAACAAAATGAATAATGTAACATATTTTCACACAGAATTAAAAACTGTTTAAGGGGCTTTTATAACAGTTGATTTTAGTGGACGATAATAATTTACATCACAGAGAAAACAGAGCTTTTAAAGTAATAGTTTTGGCTGACCATTAGAATCACATGGGGAGCTTTTAAAATCCTACAGCTCAGGCCAGACCCTAAACCAACTAGATCAGAATCTCTACAGGCCAGCCGAGGCAGCAGCCTTTGTTAAAGCTCATCGGGTGACTTCAAAGCTCCAAGACAAGACAAAATGCAAGAACTTGTGACCTTGTCTTTTAAAAACTACCATTCCCACGTTATGTCCCAGATAGTGAGTCACAAACATTTCTGGTGATTTATTAAGTCCTATCTGGGCCTCCGTGTAAGGTAAACATATTATGTGAAATGCTCATCTGCCTGGGCTTGCTTGTGGAGAGAAGATTGTCACCAGCAGGGCAGAACCACGCTCCCTCCCAGACATACCGCCTCCGTTCTGGGACCGCTCCACCCACGTGAAGGTGATGGCCCCCTCTCGGCAGCTCTCACTGAAGCGCAGCAGGAACGTTCCAGGCTGCTGGTCCTTCAGCAGGGCGCGTTCTCGCTCCTTGCTGATGAAGCCCACAATACACCTGAAGGAGGAAAGGTGATGGGCGGAGGGGTTTGCTTCAGTCATGATTCTAACTGTCATGGCAACTTACAAATCAAGAAGGACAACTGGTGCTTAACAAAAGAACGTGCAATAAAAATACATAAACCATCTTACATGCTTTAACACTGATTTAATTAACACTCAAGGAAACATTTTACTTTGACACGTATGTGAAAGTCCAAGAAAAATTATGAAGCTGTGTCAATACTGGGGAGGGTTATCCAAACAGGTAGTAAGGTGAACACAGTGCTTACTGTGCTTACCAGATCATCTGTAGTCAACAACGTGGTATTTTTTCTCCCAATCATAGATTCTGCTTCCAAGTATGGCTGACATCTGTCTTCCTCCAGACCCCATAGCACTTTCCTATGGAATCAGCCTTTTCAAATTAACAATCCCTGATGTGGGCAGATGACCCAGAAAGCAAAGTAAGCACAGACTTCCTTATGCTTACTTACTAATCTACAGTGGACAACTTCACATGAGCTCTACTACAAACCCCTGTGAGACTGTTCACCACAGATGATCTGGTAAGCAAGGTATGCACCATGCTTGCCTATCGGATAATCCACCTCTGTGCAAACAGGCTACTGAGCAAAACAGATTTTCAATAAATACATGCTGGGTTAATAAATTTTTATTTTTACATGCTGATATTAAGGGTCATAAAAACGTCTGAATTCCATGCCTCTGTCTACACTAAAGAGAAGGACTAAGACAGTGTATTTTCATATTGTAGCACTTCTGGTCAAGCTAAACTCTGCTGAAGTAATCACTGGACCTTGAGGAAGATAGAAACAATTTACCAAATCAAAAAGTTTTTTTTTCTTCCTTCCTAAGGGCAATATAATGGTGTTTTTTGTAGAATGAATGAACATTTATTTTCAGGAATGGCACTTGTTTTGTGTTTTGACTTTAGCTTTGAATATACATACATACATACACACACACACACACATATATGTATACTAGAGAGTACAGTTTAATCTTACGAGGCTTCAACCTCCTGAGGCCTTGAAGGGCCAGCACCTGTCTGTAAGCTCCCAAGTCTTGTGAAATAATGTCCTATCCTTGTAGTAAAGGAGCACACGCTAAGTGTTTTGCAAAAATTTCTCTCTCAATGGTCCTTACCCATCATTCCACAGAGAGAGCAGGTGTTTTTTAATGAGTTCAAGGATGCTTTCAATCCAAAGCCAGAATGGAAAATTTTTATCATTGATATTTTCCTGAGAACATACAAATGCACAAAAATTAGGGACAAAAATATCCAAAATATTAGTGACTTACTATGCCTGCCACACTCATCATCTCATCTTAATCTGCATATCATCCACTGCCTGAGCTAGAACTGTCCTGTAAACAGCTGCAGTGAGCAGAGCTGGAGAGGAACACCACAGGGACAGAATTCCAGCTCCTCCCAGCACATCAGCACTGACACTCCTCTCCATTTCCCTGAGCCAGGCTTTCTTCCCTCTCCAAACAGTAGGAAACTAGGTGGGGAATTACCCCCACATGAATCACTAGTAAAAAGGAAGTAGAGTCTGCACTACCTGCTGACCCCAGACCAGTTACTGCTGAGTCAGTTCTGACTCAGGACAACCCCACATGTGCAGAGTATACCTGCACTGTGGAGGGTTTCCGTGACGGTGACCTTCTGGAAGTAGGTCACCAGGTCTTTGTTCCGAGTCACCCCTGGGTAGATGGGTTTGAGCTGCCAACCTTCTGGTTAGCAGCTGAGTGCTTAACATTTGCACCAGACACGGAATCCTCTGGTGACCCCAGTAGGGTTTAATTATCCCCTCCAACTGGGCCTTCTGCGTGAGCAGGTTGCCCGGGACCTCATCTGGTCAGCTGGGGTGTCCACTGGGCACAGAACACATTCACATGGATGTAGTTAGAGTTCTGCCAGGCACACGGCCTACGTGAGCAAACAGAAGAGGCCTTTTGGATGTTAGCGAATGTTAGCACCCCGGCAGGTGCTTCCTGTCAGACTCACACTTGGATTTCAACCTGCCGCCCAGAAGGAAAGTAAATAACTTGCCTGAGGCATTCCTTCGGTACCAGCAGACTTGCCAGAATAAGCAAACAATGTAAATACCACAGTGAAAAATATGAGCACCTCATCACAGAGGAAAAGAACTCAGATAGGTATCAAACCCAGACTGTACTCACCTTACAAAACCGCGTCCACGGAATAAGACCCTCGGGACCAGCATTAGGACCTAAACAAATAAAGATGACACTTTTTTCAGGAAACCAAATGACTCTAGAGCTTTGATTGCACTGACAGCTCCCATATTTATTCTCAAACACCCAGCAAAGGGAGACTGTATGTGCATAGCAGATATTCTCAGGCACGGGTACTGGTAAACCAAGAAATTCCTACATGTAGTATAAAAGGCCATAATTATAGAATGTGAAAACAGGCCCACTAATTGGATTTTAATGGCACAAATGGATGCAGGGCATATCACTGAGCACGACGACATGCTAGTTGTTTGGGAAAGAGGAAACCCCACCCAGTCTCATTATCTGCTCCCTCTCTCTTCAGCTCCCTCTCTCTTCAGCTGCCTAGACCTCATCCTCCTCTGAAGAGTTCAGTCCTCTTAAAACCCCTCTTCCTGTGATACTCCTTACCTAGATCATCAGCCAGCCTTGCCTTCTGCCTTCAACCTAGGCTTTCTAGAGAAGCCTCAGTGCAGTTCCTTCCTGACCACTAAAGTTTCCTTTTGCCTTCCTTTTCTTCCTCAGCAGAGCTCTCTCTTCCAATGACCCTACATAGGTTCTTTTCCAAGTTCAAACTAAGACCAAGATCACCCCTAAGCCCAGTGCTGTTGAGTCAAGTCAATTCTAACAGACAGCAATACTACAGGACAGTCAAGCTGCCCCATACATTTCCCAAGGAGCAGCTGGTGGATCTGAATTATTGACCTCTCTGGGTTGGCAGCTAAGCTCTTAACTACTGGGCCACCAGAGCTCCCACTGTGACAATACAGTCCAACTTTATAAGCTTACTTTAGACAAGCATTAGGCACATCCCTCTGCTCTCTTCCAAACAGGATATGGGCTGGGAAGAGGAGGAGGTGGCTGATCCAAATTAAAAATCAGGTGAAGAAAGGCCAGACAGGAAGCATGAGTGTAGCTAGCTGTGAAAATGAAAGCAGCCCAGGCTGCAGAGGTGAAATGCTTGGTCCTTCCTTAGAAGAGAACGCCAAGCAAGTCATCTCAGCCGAAGGGACAGAAGCCTACTCAGAGTGTCTTTCCTAATGCGCCAAATGAGGAAACGGAATGAAGCGACTTTCCACTTTTGATCCAACAGCACACACCACCTCCCCCACCCCACCCTGGCCCAGCCCCGTACGGGAGCTACGTGGCCAAGAGGAGGCACTGCTGAGAGTCCTTTGGTTTGCAAGAAGTCCCCTGGTGTCTGAGGTAGAGTCCGTCCTCACTGTTTGCAGTCTTACTCGGTAAAATCTATCTCTAACACCCGAATCAGTCCTCGCAGCATTTCTGTGGTCTTTCACAGACATGCAGAGCAGTCAAACATGGAACATGGGCATTCCTAGCAAGTTCACAGTGACACATTCCTAGCAACTGCACACTGACACTCTACCTCCTTGGTTCAGTTCTCATACCGTAAGCAGTGTTCTTTACATAATGTGGTGGTGGTTGTTGTCAGGTGCCACTGAAGCCACACCAACTCACAGCATTCCCATGTGACACGGCAGAACTGCTCCACTGGGTCTGCTTGGCTGTAACCTTTAAGGATTACAGACTGCCAGCTCTTTCTCCCACAAAGCCACTGGTGGGTTTGAAACACCGACCTCTGGTTAGCAGCTGAGCACTTAACCACTGTGGCCCCAAGGCTCCTGGCACTCAGTGCACATTTTTTCTGTTTGTTGGTGGTTCTGCTGTTTACAGTGGCCGCCAAGCACAGTGATGGAGTGCTGGCTGGGGCTCCTCAGCACCAGTATGCTGTGATGTGTCTTATGAAGAAAATATGTGGATTACATAAGCGTCACTCTGGCACATGCTATAATGCTGCTAGTCATGACCTCAATTATGATGAATCCGCAAGATATAGTAGGTAAGGTCTTTAAACAGAAACACACATAAAATAAGATTATATAAAGACTGTTTGTTGTGACAGAGGCTTCTAGGAACCTAACCTCTTACTCTCCCGAGAAGCAATGGTTCAACAGTCACTAATTTAGCGTTGGTGGTTTTACAGAACTACTGTGAATAACAAGAATTGGCTATATATATAGTTCTGCTATTCAGAAAGAAATCTGGATAAAAGCTGTCTTTTAAAGGAACAGCTGGGATCCTCCCATTCATAGATGTTCTAACGTGGAGCTCAGTGGGCCTGTGACTTGCCTGCTGTGGGAGACCTTCTGGAAGAACCTTAGGGTTTTTCACTGCAGCAGGCAAGCTCTGAGTCTTACAGTTACCTGAAAGGGGATTTGTTTTTCACTCCTAAACTTCCTTGCCAAGGAACTTATTTTACCCACAAGTAGTATGTTTTACTTAATTAAAAAAAATTCCCTTAAGAATAGTTTCCAGAAATGTTAATATTGGGCAATGAGAAAATAATTCTACAGCTTAAAAAGCCAAGAGATTTTAACACGTTTTTGCCATTGACAAAGCAGACAGTGAGGAGGGAAGAAAACAAGTACAGCTTCATGAATTTCACTTTTTATATGTGTGAAGAAATTAATATGTTCATACCCAGAAGCTTCTCTCCCAACATGTTCAGCTGGTCTACATTGAGACCTCTTTTGGTGACAGAAGAGAACTGCCAACTCAGCACCTCTGAAAGCTGAGCCCATTGGGCACATGGTGGGTTCAGGAAGAAGGACAGGTTCTAAAGAGAAAACATCCAAAAGTAAGGGCCACTGAAAAGGCATCAGCCACAAGCCAGGGTCTAAAACACGGGCCATCTCGAAGTTCCGTTCTAGTCTCTAAGACACACAGAAGTTTTCCCAGTAGGGGAAATCATTAATTACAAGGAGCACTTTTATAAAGGTTTACTGTTCTTTTTCATAGGTTTACTGTTAGCTGACTGTCTAGATTCTAAGAACAGAGCACACTTATTTAATAAATGTACACATTAAAACAAACAAGAATGGCAACCAAGAACCTCTTCCATAACAACAGCTATGTTAAATCATCAATCTCCTGAGCTTATTCACACGGAAGGAAAATGTCAATTCTTATTTCTGATACAGACATATGCTTGGCTTTTCCAGAATTACTCAAGACTGAGATAGCATGACCTGAGTTATGTCATTTATCCCTCAACACTGGCCTTTAGGGGCTATTTCAGATATGTGGGAGCCAGAGCAGGAGTCTTTGGTTAACACTGGATGTGAAAGCAGAGTTACTCTGCATACCCTGGGTTCTGCCACTTGCATGTTGTACCAGAGGATGGAGGCCCAACCACTTGGGAGCTGGCTGACGTTGGAGATCACCACAACAGGCAGAGAGGTCGTCTGAAAAAGGACAGAGACTTTGAGAGCATCTGAACCACAGCAACAGGACATGCCTCAAAAGTAAGCCAGGGATTGTTTATAAATTTGTGGGTAGTTTATACTTGAAAATGTAAGGTTATGCTCTTTTGTTGGTAGCTCAGTTTATCTTTAACTTACCTTTTAGTAAAAAAATTAGTTCTAATGCTCAATATCAAACATTAACAGTGGATATCTCATCTGAATATCCCATGTTCCATTTGGAACATTTAGTTTATAGAATCTAAGGGCTAATTCAATTCTCTAGCTTCCTGGGCCACTAAATTAGTGCAAAGAGAGTATCAGGTAATAAAATCTTTATTTTTTTTTTTTTAGCAATCAGACAAATATCACTAAAACAAAAATAGAAACATAGAAATACATGTAGCAGTTAAAAGAAATGAAGTTTTCTATTTCTGGAACCTGTCAGTCTTACCTCAAGGTCAATGACCAGGCCCGGCTGGCACAACTGGGTTTCAAAGCTAAAGGAGTGAAGCTCTTCAGTGACAATGAGAGGGCCCTTAAAACAGAACAATAAAGACACAATTCACCCACTGGTCCTGCAACTTTCAAAAGCCTAGTGAACACTGTAAGAGACCAGAGAGATGCTGAACCCGATTATGAGCTTCAGCTCAGAAAACTACCATGTTTAGTAATCTATTGAGATTTACAGTCCATGGGTGGTACAGTTAACGTGCTTTGCTGCTACGTTAAAGGTCAGAGGTCAGATTTCATCCAGAGGCAGCTGAGAATAAAGGCCTGATGATCTTCTTCTGAGAAACATCAGGCAGTGAAAGCCTGAGGGAGCACAGCCCTACTCTGTCACATGGGGGTCCCAAGCATCAGAAGCAACTCCGTAGCAACTACCAATCAGTACCCGGATTTAACTACTGCAAATGTTTCTGTGTGTTATCACAGATAAGACTTATGGAATTACAGCAAAAAAAAAAAAAAAAACAGTAAGGAAATAAACTCATTGCCATCAAGTCCATTCTGACTCATAGTGATCCGAAAGGACAGTAGAACTGCCTCCATAGTTACGGACAGGAGAACTGCCCAAGAAGCACTTGGCTGATTTGAACTTCTGACCTTTTGGTTAGCAGTGGTAGCTCTTGACCATTATGCCATCAGCGTTTCCAACAGGGAAACAGTAGTATTTAATCAGGTTACGCATGACCTAAGGCTCCTTGGCCGTCAGCCCCAACTGGTCCATCAGTGCCCACCTAGGCACATAGACTGTGAGCCTCACTCAAACAGTGAAGCGGGAACACAACGTGTTTCAGCTGTCACTCTCTGGCCCCCAAATCCTAAACCCAAGGCTGTAAGTCTACACAGGAGCACAATGCAGACTGCCATATCTTTATTATCATTGAATGAAAATATACATTCCTATATAAATTTGCATGCCCACCTATATGCAGCTTCCACTGCTCTACTTGCCCAGTGACAGCACACTCTTCCTCTCTGCTCCATACATGTCCTATCCTCCCAACAGTCTCTTTTCCCCTCCTCTCCACCTACTCCCCTTCCTCCAGTAAGAGGTTGACAGTATGATATCCTATGGACACACAGAACCATAAAGTGCACAGAAAATATGGTCACTCTGAGTCACCAAGTCCAATCCATTCCTGTCCGAAGAGTGGATCTTCCTTATGATTTATGGGCAGAGGCAGCATCAGGGCCAGGGGCCACGCTCCCAGGGGAATCCCAAAGCCCCTGGACCATCAATTGTGGTCTTTTAGTGGAGATCTCAGGGTGCATCCCTTTTTATTCTTGTGTTGCCTGTAAAACTCAACTTTGTGAGCTCCATCATGGCTATCACTGGTGGTGGCCAGGCACCTTCTGGTTTTTCTGGTCACAAGTCTATGTACACACGCATTCATGTGGGTCTCTCTGTCCTCTGGGTTGTCTTTCCCTCACGTTGTTTTGGTCCTCGGTGATCATCCGTTCCTGCTGAGTTAGGACCATCTGCTGTGCCCTCAGATGGCAGCTTGGCAGTTTTTAAGACCCCAGATGCCACTCAACCAATGTGGGGTGCAGACAGCCCTCTTAGCAAAACACTAGTTGTGCCAATTGGCCTCAATTTTGCCTGACAGCACGGTCCCTGTTCCCCCGCCCCAGCTACTCTGTCCTTGCAATACTGGGTTAAGATGGAAGGGGTACTCAAGTTATGTTGAAGTCCACTTAATATTGTTCTTCTTTCTAATGTGTGCTGTCACCAAGTTCACCCAACCAAATTTCTATCAACTATCTAATCTAAACCCTCCCTCTCTCCCCTAACTTGCAGCCGTCAAAAGGTCTTTTCTTCTATGCATAAGTCTGTTTCTGAGTTCGTATCATAGGGATCTCATACAATATTTGTCCTTTTGTTGCTGACTACTTTCATTCAACATAATGTCCTCCAACTGAAACCAATTATGAGATGTTTCCTGAAATCATCATTGTTCTCTTTATCATTGCATAGTGTTCTGTTGAGTATACATACCACAGTTTACCCATCCATTCTTCTGTTGCTGGGCATCTGGGTTGATTCCATCTTTTTCCTATTGTGGACTGTGCTGTGATAAACATTCTTGTGCATGTTATCAGTTGGTGTGAATGGCCTTGATTCTGTAAGATATATTCCAAGCAGTGGAATTACTGGGTCAAACGGTATATCTATATCCATTTTTTTAAGGGAGCACCAGATTGCTTTCCAAAGAGGCTGGACCATCCTGCAACCCCACCAACAGTGTAGGAGAGTTCCCCTTTCTCCACAGCCTCTCCAGCATTTGTTGTTTTGCATTTTGTGGATCATGGCCAACCTTGATGGGGTGAGATGGTATCTCACTGTAGTTTTGATCTGAATTTCTTTAATAGCTAAAGATCGTATTTCCACATGTGTTTTTTGGCTGCCTCGATCTCCTCTTTAGAGAAGTGTCTGTCCATCTCCTTTGCCCATTGCTTAACTGGATGATGTATCTTCTTCTTATTGATATTTTGTAGTACTTTACAGATTATGGAGATCAGGCATCAGTCTGACATGTAGTTGCCAAATATTCTTTCACATTCTGTAGGTGGCCTTTTAATTGTATTAATCAAGTCTTTGGATGAGCAAATGTGTTTGATTCTCTAATAGTTCCCATTTATCTATTTTCTGTTGACTGTGGTTTGACAGATTTTGAGGTGTGTCCACATTGTGTATTAAAACTTCCATTGTTGTTACTACTTTTCCTTGGATGAGCTTTATTGTTTTAGATTTGACAGGTCTTTTATCCAGTTTGAGTTGGTTTTTGTATAAGGTGTAGATGAGTCTTGTTTCAATTTATTGCAGATGGATATCCAATTTTGCCAGTACTATTTGTTGAAGATAGTGCCTTCACCCCAGTTTAATGTCTTAGGGCCTTTGCCAAATATCAAATGGTCATAGGCAGATGGTGTCATCTCTGGGGTCTCGATTCTGTTCCATTGATCTATCTGTTTTTGTACCAGTGCCAGGCTGTTTTGACTACTGGACTGCCACATCTGTCTGCCGCCTTCTCTACCAGAAGGGCTAACTCACATTAGTTTGTAATATGCTTTAGTTTGGGTAGGAATGTTATGGTTTTCAAGAACCTTCATGCACCTTATCTCATGTGTGCACTACAACACTTTAGGACTAAGATGGCTCAATTGTTGTTCCCATCTATAGGAGAAGAAACTAAGTCCTAAGTCCCAGGGAGCTTAGAGAACAGTGAAGATATAAACCAGGGTTGGAAAGTGTGTAGCATCCAGCCATCCCGCCATTCCACATGGCCTTGCTGGAGAAGTTTGGTCCTCTGTCCATGTTTCATCTTGAATGTATCACAGACATTTGTTAGGTGCTGCTGAGGCAGTTCTAATACACAGCAGCTGAAGCATGACAAAAATAAACAGTCTGTTCCTGCGCCACCCACCCCGCACATCACGCCTCAGCCCATCAGAGCAGCGCCTGCATGAATCCATCTTGTTAAGAGTCTTGCTCTTTTCTACTGACCTTTGTTTCACCCACCATGACATCCTTATTCAGAACTGGTCACTCCTCGTAACATATCCAAGGTATCCGAGACAAAGCCTCACCACCCTCGCTCCTGAGCAGTGTTCTGGCACTGCGTTCATTCCTCTGGCAGACCGTGGTACAGTCAATATTCTTCACTAACACCATTACTCAAAGTCATTAATTCTTCAGTATTCCTTGCTCACTGTCCAGCTTTCACATGCATTGTGAGGGGACTAAAAATACCATGGCTTGGGTCAGACATAACCTCAGTCATCAAAATGACATCTGTGCTTTTTAACACTTTCAAGAAGTCTTTTTTGGCAGATTTGTGCAAGGCAATATGTCATTTTCTTTCTTGGCTGCTACTTCCATGGGCAATGGACTGTGCATCCAAGTAAAATGAAAGCCTTGATGACTTCACTATTTCCTCCATTTACCACTGTCTTAGTCACCTAGTACTGGTATTACAGAAACACTACAAGTGGATGCCGTGAGCACAGTGAAGTGTATTTTCTCACAGGAAAGGAGGCTGGAGTGCAAATTCAGGGTACCAGCTCCATGGGAAATCTTTCTCTGTTGGCTCTAGAGCAAGGACCTTGTCTTCTGTCTTCTCCTAGACTGGGAGTTTCTGACGCACAGGGCCCTTGAGTCCAAAGGACTCCCTGCAACGTACCCAGCACTGCTTCTTTTCTAACGGTAGGAGGTTCCCAACTCTTTTTGTTTCCTTTTTCCTTTACATCTCAGGAGATTACCTGAAGGCACAACACAATCTCACAGATTGTGTCTTGCCTGCCAAACACAACGAGTGCCTATCCTCCCATGTTAACATCTTAGAGGTAAGGTTTACAGCACATAGGAACATCACACAATACTGGAAATCATGGCTTAGCTAAACTGCAACACACATTCTTGAGGGACACAATTCAATCCATTGTAAGCATGATGTTGCTTACTGGTTCAGCTGTGAGTTTTGTTTTATGCTGACATGTTATCCATGCTGAAGCCTGTAGTTTTTGATCTTCATCAGTATGTGCTTCAAGTCCTATTCACTTTTAGCGAACAAGGCTGTGTCATCCATACCGCGGGTTGTTAATCTGTCTTCCTCCAATTCGAATGCCACATTCTTCTTCCTATCGTCCAGCTTCTCAAATGATTTGCTCAGCATATGGATTGAATAAGTATGGTGACAGGATACAACCTACACACACACCTTTCCTGACTTTAAACCATGCAATATTCCCTTGTTCTCTCTGAATGACTGCCTCTTGGTCTACATCCAGGTTCCTGGTGAGCACAATTATATGTTCTGGAATTTCCATCCATCGTAATGTTATACACACTTCGTTATGATTCACATAGTTGAATGCCTTTGCAAGGCCAGTGAAACACAGGCAAACATCATTTTGGTGTTCTCTGTGTTTAGCCGAGATCTACCTGATATTAGCAATGATATGCCCTATTTCATACCCTCTTTGGAATCCAGCTTGAGTTTCTTGCAGTTCCTGTTGATGGACTGTTGCCACAGCTTTTGAATCTTTACCAAAATTTTACTTGTGTGTGAAATTAACGGTATGGTTTGGTAATTTCTACATTCTTTGGAATGGGCACAAATATAGATCTCTTCCAGTCAGCTGGCCAAGTAGATTTCAAAGGGCAGCTGCAGGTCTTCTATAGTAAAGTATTATAACAACATGCAAAAAATGCAAACGGAAAACCAAAAGAGTAAAACAGGCATGACATTTGTCAAGCTAAAAAAACTGAAGAAAAAATACAAGCCTCAAGTTGTGATACTTGAAGGATTCTATGGGTAAAATATTGAATGATGCAGGAAGCATCAAAAGAAGGTGGAAGGAATACACAGTCACTGAACCAAAAAGAACTGGTTGACATTCAGCCACTTCAGGAGGTAGCATACGAGGTCTGCCAATTAAGTTTGCAAGCTCATTCTAGAAAAAGCGTTACATACCTCACTGCTGAGTATCACTACTGCCACCTTCGAAGTACTCCCCTTGGGAAGCTAAGCACCAGTGCCAGCACCTAGCCCACCCTTAAAAGCGACAGTGGAACACTTTTTCTGGAATGGCCAGAGCTATTCTCATACTACCCTTGATGTCCTGAATGTCATCAAAATGTCTTCCTTTCAATGTTTCCTCATCTTCAGGCAAAGAAAAAAAGTCATTTGGGACAGATTAGGTGAGTACAGAGGGTGTTCCGATACAGCTATTTGTTCACTGGCTACAAACTCTCTTCACAGACAACTATACAATTAAGCTTGCCAACTTGCCACTGTGCTACCATGTACAATGGCTATTCGAGAAAGAGTTCCAAAATTGTTATGAAAGGTGAACTAGGTGCTGGCCTCAGTACATAGCTTCCCAGGGGGAGTACTTTTAAGGTGACCGTAGTGATACTCAGCAGGGAGCTACGCAGCACGTAGAACAATCAAGCTGATGGACTTAATTGCTTGACCTCATATGATCAAGAACCAATGGTAATGAAAGAAAAAGTCCAAGCTGCACTGAAGGCAGTGGCAAAAAACAGAGCTCCAAGAATTGACAGAGTTACCAACTGAAATCACAGATACAATCTCTGTGAAAGGGATCAGGCTGTGAAAAGGAGTATGGAGGAACGAAGACACCACTGACAGGGAAACTTTCAGCTTACCAAGGAAGAAAAAGCCAAAATAAAAACTCACTGGCTTCAAGTCAATTCCAAATCATGACAACCCCCTGTGTTACACAGTACAACTGCTCCACAGACTTTTCTTGGCTGCAATCTGTATGGAAGCAAGTCACCAGGCCTTTTCTTCTGAGGTCCCAATGCGTGGGTTTGGATCACCAGCCTTACATTAAGGAGTCACGCACAAACTGGCTTCTAGGTCCAGCTCTGGCAATACTTCAAAGTGTACCCTTAGCGGAAATCCTGCAAACTTTCTGTGACTGCATTTCTTCACCTGCAGAATGTGAAGACTGCAAAGCCCACCCTATCTACCCACCAAGCTGCTTGAGGGTCCAAAGAGTATGTGTGCAGTAGATTTTTACAACCATAACCATACTGCAGTGCCGTGAGTGCAGACAGCCTTTTACTGTTAGCACTGACATACAAAGTCCCAAAGCTTTTTGCTGCTCTTCCCTTCAGGGTCTGAGCCCTTTGTGAGGTCTCCCCTGCCATCATCCAAGGCACTAACCTACCCTCACAGGACACATCTGCTGACTTGGGGCCCTTTCTTAAGACACACAGACTCACCTCATTAGTTCTAGTACCAGCATTTTTCTGTTCTTTCAGTTGCTGTAAGACAAAAAAAATCATCTTAGTCAATGGCATGTGAACTGTCGACACTGCTATTTTCATTTAAGAACCAGATCAAAGCTAGGACTAGGACTAACAAAAAATGTGAACTTCTTTACACAATGAAGGGCCAGAGATGGATTAATCTTTGTGTGGGTTCATGAGCAGGAGGGGTTTTCCCTAGCAGCCTGACATCCTGCAAACACTAGAGACTGACAGCAGGCTGGAAGGTGCCAGGTCATGGCATCCTGCTGCCTCCCCACTGCAGTCTTGCCCTGAATGTCTTGCTCTCACCTTCATTAGCTGTTTCACATTAGCCCAGGCTCAGGGATGGCATCTCCGCCCACCACCCCTTCCCTCTGCAGCCTGCCAGGTAAGGCCCCAGGGCTCCAGGCCAAAATAACAGTCCCGTAAGACTTCAATCCCTGAGGTTTGTGGGGAGCAACTTGGGGCCTGAGGGTAGCTCTGATCTCTGTCAGAACTCCCGAGTCTGAGTCAAGGCTCTCATACAACATCTAGTTTCTTAGCTTTGAGCTTTGTTCATTTAAAGATGGTCTCTAATGAAAAGGAGTGCCTTGAAACTCTGCCGGCTCAGGGGCCAGACCAGCACTGGGCTCAACCAGTGTACCCAGAAGAGGACTGGAAGTCCATGTTTTCAGGGAAGTGGCAATTGGCACCTATTCACTTAAAACACCTCCCTACTCCCAGCGGAACAGCCCATGCCCCTCCAGAGACAAAGTAAGTCTGACTGCAGTGGAGGCAGTGGTGTTGGTGAGACCACCAAGAGCGGGAATGTGAAGAAGTGGGCTGAGGAGAGAATCTTGGGGCACAAGCACATTTGCAGTGTGGGATAAGAAATGGTTAGAGGTGTAGGAACAATAACTTTTGAGAAAACTGTAAGTCTGGAGTGTTCACTGAGATTTGAGAGGCAGCCACAGTAGATTACCTATGTGCAAACTGCCGTGTGACATTATTTAACTGAGGCTGCCACATCTAAAAAGGAGTATTTCCAGGAAAGAGGTTGGGAGACAGTAAGAGAGAAAGCCTGGAAAAAGACAGAACAGTTCTGGGACAGGGAGAAGGCACCAAGATCTCTGAAGCAGCTGTGAGAAGTCACCAGCCACAAGTTCTAAAGTCTTCTGCTAAGAAGCGGCAACCTTCACAGTACAAAGCACCACTGGCATCGCTCTACTGCAGAAAATCCTAGTGAACCAAAGACAACATAAAGGAAGGGAAAAACAGATCTCCCCATACCAGGTGTCGAAATTCTGCTGCCAGACTTCCATTGGTGGACTCTTCCATGTTCATCACTTTCTTATGTGTGCCCAAAATGTTGAACTTTCTAAATCTATGTAAGATAGAAATAATTAGAAGGCTTTCAGCTATTAAACAAAGAAATAAACAAAGATGTACAGTATAAAATGTGCCACATACCCCTTTACTGTGTTTCTCTCATTCACATCTCTGTGAAGAAAAAAAAAGACATATTAAGACTTAAAGTAAGCGTTCATAAAAACACACGTCTATGCAAACGGTAAGTAAAAACCGCCTCTGTCTGTGAGTTGTCTTTCCATTTCATTCACTCACTCACTCGCTTTCCCAATCCATGAGCATGAGCTCTGCCAGGTACCGTTAAATGACCCTGGGCAAGTCAATGATGTGGGCCTTAATTTCTCTTTTATACAATGGGCTAACAGCAACCACCTTACAGGATATTATGAGAAGTTAGATACTGTGTGCAAACGGCACACAGCAGACCATCAGTAAATGTAAGCTTCAGTTATTGCTATTTATTGAGCAAGTACTTATTTTGTTTAAGGTACTGTGCTAAACATCAGGGACTCAGCAGAAAGCTGTGAGTGAACTCAGAGGACCTTCTGATGTGATGGGCCTAATTTTCTTACCTTTATTGTCTAATGTCTTTAATGTTCTCATGAAAACACCAGAAAGTTGACTATTTGGGAGAACTGACAAGCCTAAGTTTTAAATTGGAGCTTTACAGTTACCAACAGGCTTTGCATCTTATATAAATTCAGTGATTACTTTGTTGTGTTCTGCCCAAACAGAGTATTTGTTAGTGGTGTGGGTGTAGATTAGAAATGATTCACCTACTCACAGTCAAATGAGTTAGCTACCTTCCTCCCCATCTCAACTAGAAGTTTACTGTTTTGTGAATGACAATCACCATTTTCCATGAGAGTGACTTATTTTTTCTTGTTTCAAACTAAAAGAATTTAAAATAAAAGGATTTATACAATACAAAGCTGTGTTGTTGAGCTGAGAAGAGCAATCAGCATTGTTACCAGGAAGGAAAAACAAAAGAGCTCAGACAAACTTAAAGTGAGACTGAGCAAAAGCAGAATGTGGTGAACTGCATGTGGCCACCAAGTCTCTGCAGCTCCTTCCTTCAAGGGGCAAAATCTATGTCCCCATCACTTGAGTGTGGGCTGCCTTTAACCTGTTTTTATCAACAGACTGTGATGGATGTGATGCGGCAGAAGTTCAGAGTCTAGGTCCTGAGAGGCCCTGCACCCTGCCCCTCTCAGCCTCAGGAACACTGCCTCCCTATGAAAAGGCCCAGCTAAGACCCCAGACATGCAACAAAGCATGTGAGACCACCAAGACAGCCCAGCCCAGAAGACCCTCCTACAACCCACAGACTATGAGAAATGATACATTTTTGAGTTTTAAGCCACGACGCTTTAGAGTGGTGCACTGTGCAGTAAAAGCTAACTGATCCCCACAGAAACCAGAGACGGATGCAGGGCAGACAAATAAAAGTACAGAATATGCTGCAAGAAAAATATTCTACAACACAGAAACAGACAGAAGAGCCAGAGAAGGGTTTGGATTATTATAGATGGTTTTTAAACTTCATACACTGCTAGGTTACATGCCAAAAAAAACATTTAATGTATCCCAAGGGAAAACACCATCATGTTCCTTAATGTAGGTGGCTAGGTCAGTGCTAGTCTAGGTCTAGGGTCTAAGGGCAAAACGGGATGGGTCTGGTCCACTTGGATCCCCTGAGAGATACTGGCCACTCCTGGGTCCCTACTGCCCAGAGTAGGTAAGGGTGACTTCAGCAGGCTCTAGACAGTCCCACAAAGCGCTACCCACTTCACTCTAGAAACCATCTCAGACTGGACACAGAATCAAGCTCGCCTGGAGAAGCTCCAGCCTGGTGACCAACACAGGGATCAGCCTAGGAAGGAGCCCCTGGGAGGCACTACAGTTAACAACCCTGCTGTTCAATGAAAGCCTGGCAGTTTGAGCCCACCCAGAGACACATCAGAGGAAAGGCCCGGCGATCTAGTTCTGAAAAACCAGCCACTGAAAATCCCATGAAGCAAAGGTCTACTCTGCCACACATGGGGGCACTACGATGTGGAATCGACTAGATGGTGATGGATTTGTTTTTTATAGGAGAGCCTTCAATGGCAAGTCTGTCTGCTTAGGGACTTGACCATTATAATCTTATATGCATAAAATACATGAACAGTTTCATTCACTAAGAGTCTAAAGGCCTTAGAAATACTGGTAACAATTCCTTGAGAACTTTCCAGTTACCAGAAAAGGAGTGACTAATGTAAACCTGCTGGGATCATCTGAATGGTCCTTGTGTGGATCTTTGAATTTCTCATAGGTACAATGACAGTGAGAGCCTCTGCTCACTTACAGCAGTGACAAGCCCCTGGGCTCAGTGCTCAGGTCCCCAGTAACAAAGACTCCCCCCAGGAGAGCCAAGGAGGCCACTTGCTGAACAGTCAGCAAGTCACTCATTTAGTGAAAGAGGTCATGATGTGTTAACAAAAACATGTTAATAGTATGTATAATTTAAACAATGTTAAAAATATCTTACTTATCAAACAAGACCTTGACAGTTAAATTGTAATTCAGCTCCTGTAATTTCACCAACAGTCTGGAAGAAAAAAAAAAAATCATTAGTTTGAAAAGTTATCTATCGTAATTCATTTATTATGCTGGTTCTCCATCTATGGACATTTTTGGTTATTACAAAAATGCTGAAATTGCAATTCTTGTACACCTTGGCATGTTTCTTATGTGTACTTGTAGTATAATTTCCTACCTGTGAAATTGCTGGGGCAAAACTGTTAACATAAATTCTGACAGAAAGTGGCACTGGTTGGCAGCCCCACTAAAAGCCAGGGAGGTTACTGTTTCCCCATATAATCTTGCCAACACTGAGTTTTATCTGAATCTCTACCTGTTGTCACCTGGATGGGTGAAAAACACTGAATACTATTTTTTACTAAAATTGTATCTACTATGTGTGCTGGGAAAAAATAAACAGTCACCTATAATGAGGAAAAGGAGGGTCACATTTGTAAAGTCTAGGGGAATGCAAAGGATGGAAAGGATGGTTGAGACTCGGGGCAGGAAAACCCTCAGGTCTCTTCTAGTCTGCTCCATTTAATGCAGCCAGAGTGTAGGAGAAGATTTCTAATCTCTCAGCTGTAAGATTCAGGACTCCACAGGCTCTTATAATCTGGTGCTGTAACAGTGACATTCAGAGAAGCACCCAAATCAACAGCATCTACACAAAGGATCAAGGCCAACTCTGAAGGCCAGTCCAGCTCTGTAGAGCTGAGCTGCTCATCAGCAGAGGAGCAGGTAAATGAATGCAGCCATTCAACTGAACAAAGGACCTATGTGCTCACATGGAAATACTTCTATACTTTATTTAGTTTGGAAATATACACATTCAGATATATACATTTATACATACAGCATAACTACTTTAAAAACAACATTTCATGTATTTTTACATGTGTATGTGCGTGTACAGACATGGACAAAATTTTGGAAGGACAGATTGTTTACTGTGGTTGTCTGCAGGTGTTTCTATCATAGACAACATTGAAAATTTGATGAAAGCTATGAGCCTAGTCACCAGTAAAAGCACATGTTGGAAACTCAACATTCATACCCACTGTAGGCAGTTTGAGGGATTCCTCCTGCTTAGGTCAGGAACTCTTGCTCAAGAGGGCACAAAGCTGCTAGGAACATGTACCCTGATGTAGACATTTCTGCAATGTTTGAGTCCCTCTTTACAGGGATTCTGCACTGCTCTTACAATTACAAGAAAAATCAGGTCTGCTATGTATCTATCTGTTATAGACCTATCTTAAATATGAGAACTCATACTAAAGTGACTACTGCAAAATGATTTCTTTACAGTTTTCCAAGAGTAACTTAAGTACGCAAGCTAAGTGACAGACGGTATATGGAGTAACATCTTTATTACCTCAACTTCACAGTGAACTGGACCCCAGTTTTCAGGACCAGCGGCCTCTGTGGGTGAGTTGGCATGCAGGGCTGTCTCTCCACCACAAACGAGCTGTAAATACCCAGCAAATTGTAGGTCAATCAGCATTTCCATAAAAGTTGAAGAAGTAAAAAATGTTTTTCCCTAAGAAAGGGGTTAGAGACCAATATCCTAAAAAATAACTGGATGCCTTCTGACAAGTTAGATGAGTAAGGTGATGTCTTCTGATTAATCAGCAACAGAATCCTAAAATTTACACTCAATAAAAACTGAGTGATTGTAATGACCTAAATATTCTTGAAAAATGAAAACCCTTAAATCAATTATGCTCATACATAAACCTGTGTAAAGAATCAATTTTGCACTCAAAAAACCAAGTATATGTCCCCATTATTTTACAAATATTACCTTATAGACATTCCTGTCTGGACAGCAGACACAGGAGGCCAAGGGAATTTTATGATGTTAAGGTTAGCATAAAATACAATATGAACTCTTCTCTTCCCCACTCAGTGATGTTTATCCACTGAGCATGTTAGGGGTGCTCAATGTGAGCAAGGCAGTGTGGTGGGCCCTGGTGGACAAAGTGTGACAAAGAGTGACATGTCTCTGTCCTCTAGGACCTTTCAATTTACGACAAGACAACACACACAAACAACTAGAGAATGGAAGGCAGAATGAGAGTGGTGTCAAGAGCGAACTGTGTACATCTGGGAGGGAGATAACATCTGTTTGGGGACTCTAGGAAGACATCATGAAGATGAGATGTGACCATAACTTAGAGGATGGTACAGCAGCACAGGTGGGTACAAGAGTAACGGCCTCCGAGCCCAGGAAAGATCATCAGGAGAGCAATGGAGAAGTGGATAGGACAGGCCAAGGAAACAGTCAGATGCCAAGTCCCCCTGAGAAACAGGGTGTGTGGAGGCCAAGTCTGCAATAAGCACCCAGGGCAGCCGGGAAGGCCCAGCTCCCCTTGGATTAGCAGATGGCAAAGCAGCAGACTGGAACTCTGCTTTGGGATATCACTGAGTAACAGTGGGAGGCTCTACGTTAGAACTCAGAAAAAGAGTGTCTGAAAGCCCAAACGTGCTCACGCCATGTCATGGAAAAGAAGGAATAAACAGCGTGAAGTCAGACACTGTGGGTCTCAGCACAGAACAGGCACAGGAGGAGAAGGAGAAGTAAAAATTGCTAACAACCACCACTCTATATGGCCAGGACACTGAAGGGACAGTGTGGTAAAGAAGAATTCAGGAAGAAGGCTGTATTTCTGGGCACAGTAAAAGAGTCCACTGACACTTTTACATAGGCTATTACGCCCTTTCAAATTATGTGAATTATCACAAACCTCTCCTTTGGGTAAATAACCACAGCATGTGTAGACATATCTCTCTCACATTACCTCTGAATGAGTTGCTGGAAAAGAGTGAAGGTGCGGTCCCAGAGCACCTGTTTGTTTTTGGTGATGGGGTCTTGCTCATAAGTGTATTTCTGTTCCAATTCCTCAAGCTTTTTGAGCTGCTGACGAACCTGTTGCAGACTCTCGGCAACTATGGTAAACCTGGGAAGGGACAAAGCACAGGGGCCTCCATGACCAGCTGCCCCAAGCTGCTCGAATTAAGAGACTTGCACTATGTGGGTGGTGGAAACCAAGTGGTTCCAGGCAACACACCCTGTCACCTATGTCACTGCACATGACAGTGCAAGCAGAAACAGGGAAAGCAGTGGGAGGTTCCCGGCATTAAGAAGGCTAGTTACTTGGGGAGACAAAACGAACATGCACCAATCATCCACAGCCCAGGTCACGACACCTCTGCATACTACCAAGATCTAATTCCAGGCAGACTGGTACACACTGGTTTCTAGGTGGTGTGTGAGTACCACCAGCCTTTACAGACAGTTGGTCCCTGGGTGGTGCAAACAGTTTGCACTCAACTGCGAAATCTCAAGGCTGATGGTTTGAACCTGCCCAGCATCACCACAAAAGAAAAGTCTGGTGGCCTGCTTCTGTATGGACTACGGCCAAAAAACTGCTACGGAACAGTTCCGCTCTGTAACATAAGGGGTCACCATGAGTCAGAACCACTGTACAGCAATGGGTTTGGTTTTTTGGGCTTGAAGGGGCAGGACAAAGAGGAGGAAAGCAGAGTGGCGGGGGACACGGCAGGGCAGATGTGTTCGAGGATGATGGAGGAAGTACTAGGGAGCCACTGCAGGCTTTATATCAAGACAGAGACATGACACTAGTGGCACGTCAGCACTGGTGTTCAAGGGACAGTGGAGCGCTGCCTCGAGGGTATGACAGCAATGCAGGTCAGTGATGCAAGGCCTGGCTGGGAGGGGAGGAAGGAAAAGATGCTGCTTTCACTGAGCTGATGCGAAAAAGCAATACGCTCATTCTGGACACTACACTATCCACTACAAAGCCAGCAAGACAACTTAGCAATGGCTTTTCAGTTCTTCCTTCCTTACAGTAAATGCCCCTGAGCCAAATCATACTATGCAAGTGCCCGAAGTAGTGACAGAGGAAAATCCTCTTTTAAAAATATTTCCCCAATTACAAACATCTACTCGTTTCACTTCTCAAGTCCAGGTCAAAGCATGACGTCATTCAGAAAAGCATTTGCGATGGCAGTGATGGCCAGGCAGCTCCAGAGGCAACTCGGCCCTAGCACTTCCAGCTCTGTCCAGGCTGTGGCACAGAGACAAATGATACTTGTCTACAGAGCAAGGATAGCTGGAGGGCCTGTGTGTCACTGGAAGAGCTCCATGTGACCAAAAGGGACCCCCAGAGGGCTTGAGACACCCAGAATCTCCCTGGTCACCTGAGCAACTTCATCAAGCAGCTGTCATGGAATCTGTTCCGACTCACGGGGACCCCACGCGTGCCACAGTAGAACCGTGCTATACAGGGTGTTCAGCGGCTGAGTTCTCTGAAGCCCATCACCAGGCGTATCTTTGAAAGCACCTCTGCGTGGACTCACACCGCCCAACTCTGTTACTAGCTGCGCATGTTGACTGCTTACACCATCCAGGCACTGGCGTGTGGTTGTAAGAACTCTTAAGCTCCCCTAGTGGAGTTACTCAAGAGTAAGTGCAAATACCACTTCCCCACCGCAACCCCTCCTAGTGACTTCTTCCTTCGTCCTCTACCCAGCTCTGGTCACACCTTCGTTACAGCACTGTATGTAACCTTTTACTGCACAGAATTATTACCACACCTCTCTCTCCCCTCTCCATGCTGAGAGCAATTTGCTACAAGGATCAGGAATTCTTTTCTCTTGGCTCCAAAGTCTTAGCCCAACCTAGCACACAATAAGCATTTAATAAACAGTTACTGGATGACAACTGATTGAGTGGTCCATGACAAATGCTTTATTTCATGCAAGACTATAAAAAGACTAACACTGTATTTTTAATAACTTATCAGGACTCGAGTAGTGAGTGCATTATCTGACAGCCACGCAGAGTCAAATGACACAAGTATACCAGGGAGAAGAGTGCTCTCAGACAAGCAGAATG
Source organism: Heterohyrax brucei (assembly GCA_028571685.1). Taxonomy (NCBI): domain Eukaryota; kingdom Metazoa; phylum Chordata; class Mammalia; order Hyracoidea; family Procaviidae; genus Heterohyrax; species Heterohyrax brucei. Next base: position 99,025,274 of record CM053146.1, read on the forward strand.
TGGCCGATTGTGTCAACTGATGGGAGTAACACTGTATTTTCCAAATGAATATCCCCGAGGTAAGAACAAGCTGGGCTCTGTTCTGAGTTAAACCACAGTTTGGACAGGGTCCACTCCAGGGTCAGCCCAGCTTGAACGTGCACTTCATGAGATCTTGGAGCTGCCTGTTCTCTGCTGTGGAGAAACTTACCAGTTCTGCAGCTGATCAAGGCAGGCGTTGGGCGGTCCCCCAATACAGGCATACTGTTGTCTCCGTTTCCACTCCACAAGCTCATCATTAATCAGGGCATTCTGGGTAAGTTCTGTGATGTTCAACAATTCTATGATTTTATGAACTACTTCCTAAAGGGTGAGGAAGAAACAAAATAAATTTACTTTTATAACCACTGAATTTTTTAAGTTTTTTTTTTTTTGAAGAAACAAAGCAAATTATCTTTTCATTTCAACTGGAGTCCAAAGCCAATTGGTTATAAATGTAATTTGTTTCTCTGATCTAAACTTCCAGTCCATTACTTACAAATCTGTGAAAAAAGCAACATGTTATTTCAGAAAGGGAATGACTACCTTTCTCTTACTGTCAAGCATTAAATACATCTTCTGGAGTAACATCTGTTCTTGTTTCTGTTCATTCTTTGCCACACCACTGGCTTCATGTTCTGTGAATTGAGAGACAGAGAGAGAGAGCAGATAAAGCATAAACATAAAAAAAAAGAAAAACCCACTAAAACCAACATTCATATAAATTTAGGAGAACTGTGATACAGATATGATACAAATAGTAGGAACATTATCTGGCAATAGGTCAAAGTTTAGCATTCTTTAATCTTAATTGAACAAAATAAGAAAAAAATATCCGAGTACTGTTAAAGGACATGCTGAGATGAAGAACTACTTTTCAGTGACCGAGGTAAGCTACAAACTGTACTGCATCTGGCAATCCAGTGACCTTCAGAATATTACACAGATGAATATAAGTGACAGAATTCAAAACCTGTAATAAACCATTTGTACAAAGCATATTGACAGCTTTGAAAAAGAATTAGGCCAATAGTCAGTGGCAGTTGGGGGTTCCTTTCTATCTTGCTTTTTACCTAAATGACACTGACACTCTCTTTATATCTATCCTCCCACTGATTTCTACAGTTACAGTAGTAGCTACATAGTCCACACAGTCCACACAGTCCACACTTCCCAGTCTCTATCAGTTGCTGCAGTCATTGAAAATAAGCAACAAAAATGACAAAACAAAGTCAAACTGCTTTAAAACATGAGAAAAATGCTGAACTTCTCTTTGGAGTATACACATGGAGCTGGACTGTCTGAAGGAACTTTAGGTGCTGGTTGAGGGAACCCACACACTTGTCAGTGTACGTCCATCAGTGGGTTAGCGCCAGGAAATAGGTGGCTAAACACCCAGCCAATGGTTTTCAACTGGGAGGCAATTTGCCTCATAGGGGACATTTAGCAATGCTTGCAGACAGTTGGGACTGCCACATCTTGGGATGCGGGCCACTACTGGCCAGGAGCTCTGCTAAGCATCCTTTAATATACAGTGTCACCCCTACAACAAAGAATCATCTAGCCCAGTATGTCAATGGTGCCAAGGATGAGAAATCCTGGCCTGGCTCGTCAACAGGCCAAGACTCACAATGCCGTCATAAAACATTTGGCAAATACAGAGCACTTGCCTTTGTTATTTACTGTGGATAGAAAAATACTGCTGCAATTCTAACTCTTACCTCTGTTCTGCAAGGTTTTGCATTTAAAGTCATATTCATCTTGTAAATCTTCTAGAGTCTTGATTTCATGCTCAATACACTACAAATAAAGACATAAATGTATTTCCCAGTGATCAGTTTCCAAAGACCTTTGGAAACAGACTGTTCCTTTTGTATCAGAACCAAACCCCCTGCCATCCATTTGACTCTGACTCATAGTGACCCCACAGCACAGAGTAGAACAGGCCCCTACCATTTCTAAGACTGTAATCTTTACAAAAGCAGACTGCCATAGCCTTCTCCCATAGAGTCGAGTCGGTTGTGGATTCAAACTGCCAGTCTTTCAGTTTGTGGCACAGCACTTAACCACTGCACCAGCAGGGCTACCTCTTCTTTTTATAGCTTTTATTAAAAAAAAAAAACAAAAAACCTGCTGTAGTCGAGTTGATTCTGACTCTTACCAACCCTATAGAATGAAACAGAAATGCCCTACAGCGTACAAAAGGAGCAGCTGGTAGACTTAGTCTGTGGACCATTACTTTAGTGGATCCCAGAAATCATAGAAACAATTACAGCTCCTTTAAATTCTTACAAAATTCTAATCGCATACATGAAATAATTTCTATTTCATAATAAGCATATAATAACTTAAATAAAAAACAAAATATATAAAAATTTCTGACTTTGATTCCCATGTCATCACTTGGTTCCAAAGCCAAAATTGTGATTTTTCCTCATCATTTTTAAAACTAGCTCTTACATATGAGTTAATGACTTAAACTTGAAGCACATTTTTAAACAAAAAGCCAAACCCATTGCTCTTGAGGTGATTATGATTCACAGCAACCCTACAGAACAGAGTAGAATCACCCTATACTGTTTCCAAGGAGTGCCTGGTAGACTTGAGATGATGCCTTTTTGGTTAGCAGCTATAGCTTTTCACCATGATGCCACCACAGTATCCTTGAAGCACACAGCAAGAAAAAAAGTTCACAGAAAATCTCTTCACTCTTTCCAAATAAGTAAGATGGCCATACGACCCTGTTTAACTGGTACATTCCTGGTTTAATATCTGATGTCCTATATAATTATTAACCAAAAAAAAAAAAACATTGCCATTGAGTCAATTCTGACTCCCAGCATTTCTACAGAAAAGAGCAGACACGCCACATATGGTTTCCAAGTTGCAGCTGTAGATTTACACTGTCAGTCTTTCAGTTAGCAGCAAGCTCTTAACCACTGAATCACCAGGGCTCTGTAATTATTAACAGTGCTCTCTTACTTACTCAAAAATATATCTCAATCTGGACAGTAAATTATATGTTCACTTTACAAATAAGGATAACTTACTTTAGATTTGCTCACATTTCTATGTGTTTTTCTTTCAGCTTCCATGGCTATTTCTGGGCTGGGCCCACTTGGTTTCTACTTCAATGAAGTCTTTCTTAGGAGACTATAACATAGAGTTTCTCTGAAGACTAGAATTTTGAAAGACGCTTTTCGGAGCGCAAAGGCAAAGCCACACCACTGAGACCCAGAGACCCCAGCAGGACCACACTCCTCAGCTGGAAAGCTTTCCCACAGACACAGGCACTGTGTGAACAACTTCTCATCGTTTCCCACAAAACATCTGGTCACTGACTTGATCAATGTGTTTACTGATGGACTGATTTTCAGCAGAAATTTTCTTCCCAATCACCCACAAGACTAAAATCAATCACAAAGTTTGCACTCAGGACAACTTAAACCTCTTTCCTCCCCATCAAGAGTTACAGCACTGATGTATGTATTTACTCAGTACTCACCATAACTTTATCCTTGACATTTCTGACTTTGCTGTCAAGTTCCTTCTGTTTGTCTAGCATCACAGTGCTCTGAACATTCCCCGACTGGGCCTACAGTGGGAAGGTTAGGGTTAACAGTCACCATTGATTCTGGCATGTTTACTCACTGGTTACACTCCAAAGTCAAGTCTGTACCCAGTGCCCTGCCTACCTCTCAGACCTTCTAAACCTTGCTACAGGCTCCCCACATGAATCAAAAACAGAGAGCTCAGTTTCCAAGGCCCTGGAAAATGCTGGCCAACTGTTAACAAGACTACAAAAAAAACAGGCTCAGTTCATACCTAAAATAAACAAAGTATTTCTAGGAGCTTCCATTTATTCATACAGAGGCATACTACCGACACAGGAATTTATTTTAGGGTTTCGCAGATTCTGTACAGAACATTATTCTTATTAACTGTGTGCCTACTTAAGGTCTTGCAATTCGAAAGAGTGATCCCAGATCAGCAGCATCTTACTTCCTGAGAACCTACTGAAAATGCAGAATCTCAGGCCCTACCTAACCTGAGTACTGAATCAGATCTCCATTTTAACAAGATTCCAGGTGACTCTTATCAAAATTGAAAAGCAGAGCCATAAATGACTTGAATGAATACTACTATAAAGTCAATATGAATACAAGCCCACACTTGCCTGTGAGTATTCAGACCTGGTATCCGAAAATTAGATTTTGATGTGACAAACGGATTGCTGTGAGTCACAAAAGACTCACCAGCAACAAGTTTTTATCTATGACATAGCTGTGGTCCACACAGCTGATTTAGTCAATCAGCATATACTTACTTTGTTGTTGCTGAGTCAGCCCCCAGCACACAGGGACCCATGCAGAACACAATCAGACTGTTGTGATCTACAGGGTGATTTTCAGAAGTAGAAACACTTACTAGTTACTAAGTGAATGTCAGGTAATGTTTTTGGCCTAGGAAGTAAAGCAGTAAACAAAACAGCCTATCTGTATCTGACCCCCCTTGTTATGTACTGAGTTAAAAAACCAAACCCACTGCCATTGAGTTGGGTCCAACTCATAGTGACTCCACAGAACAGAGTGGAACTGCATCATAGTGTTTTCAAGGAACAGACAGTGACTGGTGCTGCAGACTTTTTGGTTAGCAGCCGAGCTCTTGACCACTGTACCACAGCACAAGGATTATGTCTGCCAAAAATATTCACTGAAAATCCTAACCTCTATGCCTGTGGTTATAATCCCAATTGGGAACGGGTTATCTTTGTTATGTTAACAAGGCAGAACTGGTATAGGGCATATTCTGAGTCAATCTCTTGCAAGATATAAAACAGATTCAAAAAGTAAGCAAAAAAGCAGCAATGAGGTAAGAGAGGTGCTAAGACACATGGAGATCTCCAAAAAACCAGAAAGGAGATGTTGGAGCGACAAGGACCTTCTCTCTAGAGCTCAGAGACAGAAAATCTTCCCTTAGACCCAGTGCTCTGAATTCTAACTTTTAGACTCCTAACTGGGAGAAAATAAGTTTGTCTGTTGAACCCACCCACCGGTATTTTACAACCTCACTGGGTTGCTCTGCAACAAATACCAGACCTCACATCATTCCATCTGTAAATACTTCAGTATCCATAGAAGATGCATTACTAAAATACAGTTACTTCAACAATGGAAGAAAATGGCAGTGTTTGTAAACTGCCTGGATAGCAGCAGACTGGCTAACCCTGGGAAGGAGGCACTCTTGTGCTTTTTCCCATTCCCTGCCACCCGCAGACTCCTAGCACCTTCCCCCTTCACCCAAAAAGGCCTTTCTCTTCTTGCTCTCAGGTTGACACCACCACTAGCCGAATTCTCCCTCTCTGATTCTTCTCCTGCTCCCACGATCACACAGTTCATCTCGTTAATCATTTGACAGTGAAATGCACATGGGACACTTCCACTGGGTGTTCTGGCATTTCCCTCTCATACTGGAACGGCTCAGTAGAATACCACATACCACGATGATTTCATAACCATCTGTCTGTCTGTCAGCTGGGTTGTTCCCACCACCCTATCACTCCTGACAGGAAATCAGTAAGTACCATGGCAACTTCAAGACTGCTCAATTGGATACCCAGGAACATCTGTATTAAGACTGGTAACGCCATCATCAAAAACCTTCATACTGGTACAACTGTACTTCATTCTGTTTGGATGTCTAGGCTATTCAACAGGTATCTCAATCATGTTCGAAACAATGCCAGTCAACGTATTCTCCCCTCCAAACCCACGCAGTCCTGCAAACATCCTACTCCTGTCTCTTCTGTGGTCCTCCTCAGCTCACTGAACAGTATCACCCATCACCCAGTGGCTCAAGAACAAATCATAGTCATTCTCCATTTTTCACTTTTCATTATAAGCTCCATGGGCACCGTGTCTAAAACAACATCCAACCCAGTCCACACCTTCCCACCTCCACTGATTCTGAGTGCAAGCTGCCACATCCTCTTCCTTAGAATATGGCAGTAGTTCTCTGCCTGTCTGCTTCCATTCTTTTCCAGCACTAACAGAAGCCTTTCCTAACCTGAATCTCAAGAAACAACCTCACCTTTCAGTCATACCGTTACTGCCTATAACAATAAACCAAAACCAAACCTATTGTGTCAAGTTGCTTTCTGCTTAAGGCAATGCCATGTGTCACACAGAACTGCTCCACAGGGCTTTCATGGCAGAAGTCTTTACAGAAGCAGATAATCAGGCCTTTATTCTGTGCCACCACTGGGCGGGTTCAAACCACCAACCCTTTAGTAGACGAATACTGACCATTTGTGTTACGCAGTGTCCTTGTCTTTCTGTTGGATAGCCTACACTTAGCATCCTGCAGTAAGATAATAAAAAATAAGACCCTGTTTTATCACCTTAGTATACGTATCAATACTTGAAAGTATCATGTTTATCCATTGTCTCTCTCTCACTCACTACAATGTAATTTCATGTGAACAGGGTCCTGGGTTACAAAATCTCTAAATTTGATTTTTATCTACTCACTGGCATATTCACCTCATCTCAGGGGTATTCACCACTACCTTCAAGAGTCCCTCAATAGTATCTGAATGAAATTTTATTTATTGTAATTTTTAGTCCTCAAATAGAAAAAAGTACCTGGTTAAATCTTTGGGCACTTTCCAGGATCTTTCTTTCCTCCTTTAGACAGTTAAAGATGATCATTGACATCAGTATTGGGTCTTCCTGAAAATGGTCCTAGATATGGTATGTCAGAATAAAAATAAATTAAAACTCAGAATGTTTAAGCCACTGTATATTATAAATTGATACAAATTTGTTCATATTCACTCAAAAATCTTGCCTCACGTATATTAAATTGTACACATTTTGTTAAAACCAAAATTTTTATAAATTATACAAAAAAACCACTTTAACATTCCAATTACATACCTGTTTCTTGATTAACGAAGTATTTTCATATATGGTTTATATATTTTTCAATAATTTTATTATTTGTTTCAGTAACATACTTATATTACCTTATATTGCTATTTCAGTAATACAATAACATTACTTTACATTTACATTAAACATGTACCTGTCATTAATATAAAAACCCAAGCCCAAACCCAGTGCTGTCTATTTCGACTCACAGCAACCCTACAGGACAGAGAACTGCTCCACAGAGATTCTAAGGAATATGTATATTATTAATGTACTAATTATTCATATTAATATTTATATTATTAATATTCTTACATTTTTCTTGAGACCAAGTATCTTTTGTTATGGTCCTGAGATAATGCAAATGATACCGATGGTATTTCTCAATTAATTTCCTTGTTAGTTTCTGCTCTGAATCAGACAAAGCTATTTGTCTCAGTTTTTCTGTTTCCACTGTCAAGGCTAGTTTGCAAAATACTAGCAATTATGGCTCTTCATAACAGGCATGAGCAGGCAAAGTCCACAGTAAATTTCTGTAAAGTTAATCAGATTTTCCCCATTCATTGGAAATACAAAATCATAGATATAGCCACAAAGAGAAACAGAAGCTTCCTATTACCTAAGTTTGCAAGTTTGGATATGTTGCATGAAAACATGCAAAGAGAGAAAAGTTCCATTAACACAGAAATAAGTCCAAAAGCCAAGATATACAGCATGCTGAGAGGACTTTAAAGAACCCATAAACTTTGTAACACTTTCTTTCTTGCCTGGCAATCTCTTCCAGGAGAGGGCAGCTCCTTCAGACACAAAGCAAGAAGTTCTACAGTCAGTTCACCAACTCACCACAGGGCCCCAGGGAAGTTAAACTCTTCCATATTTATTCCTCATTTACATACCAAGGAATCTGACCCCGCTGGTAACTGAATTTCCTTTAAACTTTAACAGGACATCCTGCCTTGATGCTCTTAAAATATATCCCTTTTCCTTTGCTTTAAATTTTGGCAATGTTTAGTAAAGGTTATAGCATCACACTTGTCCCAGAATTATTGATGTCGAATAGATAATGCACTAGAGCCAGAAAGCATTTATGAATTTACAAAAACAACTGACATTTTATTCATTACACTGACATTTTGTTAAATATTGATCAAATAAAGTAAGTTTATTTACAGTCTAAGCTCTTCCCCACTAATGAGTGTGAGCTAAACAGTGTTTGTTGAATAAAAAACCTATAGGGTGGCTATGAGTCAGAAGTGACTTGACGGCACTGGGTTTGGTTTGCCTTTATGAGACCATGGGAAAATTTCAGCTGAAACACAAATACCAAGTCACACCTGAAGATTGCGCTTGCTTTTTCTTATGTTATGCTGTAACAAAAAATTGTTCTCCAAAGAAAAGCGGCTGTATTGGTCATCCAGCTGTGACAACAGGTCGTGAAATCGAATGGTAGCAAATGAAACGTCATTGGCAGCATGCTCCCTAGGAGATTTAGAACGTACAGGTTTTATTCCAGAAAATACTGAGAGAAACAAAACTAAGATTGCTTTCCTTATTGAAATTATCAGAAGTAATTTAAAATCTATATTTTCTTTATTTTTATCTCACTGCTTTTAGCAGTAGTAACAGTAAACAGTAAGTCTATTAGTAACAACAAGAAACATAAAATTAGCACGAAAAATTCCAGAATTCTAAGAGACTGTACATAAACTTGTTCATGATGATTATCTCCAGAGGAAAGAAATTAACAGGGGTCTTCAATGAGCTGGAACTGACTCCATAGCAACAGGTTTGGTTTTCACCTTCCATGTGAAATATTTTCAGAAAACTTAATTTTTTTTTTATAATTGGCAAAGTAGGACACATATCAGATGAAAGAGACAACACTTATTTTCACTACCTTCTTTATATCTCTTATCATTGTTTTAGGTAATTTGTAATTTGTGTTTTTGTAACTTATGTCTCTCTGTAGCCTAGATCTTGACTTGAAAAATAGATGGTGTCAGTACTATCTAACTTAATCCAAAGCATTTAGGAGCACATATCATAATTAAACTGGCCAAAACTACAAGAAGGTCTTTAATGATGAGTGCATTTCACTTTGTGTAGAGATACACACCCTTTGTTTCTGAATCAAAGGACTTTTCTGCAACAGACAATCCCACTCATCACTGCTAAGACTCATCTTCTAGATAACGTAGTTCCAAGTCACTTAACCGAGAAGTACTTCAAAAGCAGAGACAAATGTCAAGTGAGTGTTCCTTACCAGTCTTGCTTCTCTAGCCACTGGGCCAGGTACTGTCTGACTTCCATAGGAAAACTGTCATCATAAAGCTGGTGAACCTGCTCCAGGAATTTGGAGTCAAGCTGCTGAAGCTCATACCACTGAGACATCCTATAGGGTACAAGAACATACATTGTGAATAGAAGACCACAGCTCCAAAGAAAGTGTATCCATCACCATGTTTTTTAAAAACCGCTCATTTACACTAATCCAAAATGTAAATTACCTTTGAAATAAATTATTTAAATAATGCTTGTATTTTCTATTTTTTATTGAGCTTTGGCATCCACATTTATTTCCTTCTCCAGGAAATGTATCTTCAGGTCTGCACAAATGTCAACAAATCAGAGAAGCATTCTCAAGCCAAATCATTTAACTGCAACCTAGAGAAGATTACCCTGCTTCCTTGATTTACTTTTCTACATAGCACTTATAACCATCTGACCTGTCTTGCTTATTGTCCCCTTCTGTCACATGAAGTGAAGAACGCTGTGTAGTTCTGTTCACTGCTCTATCCCCAGCAGAGTGCCAGGCACACAGTAGGTCCTCAGTAAATACACTTTTAAAATGAATTTATACTGTCATCAGAAAAAGCAATAGGAAATATTTTTTAAAGGTTAAAAATCAGACAAAAATCAGATTTAAGGAAATCCTAAAATCCACATGAAAATGAAGAACCTTCCATTACCGTAACATAACTTGGGGTTTTTATCAGCCCATAGTTGGCATTCAGAAAGGCTACTCATAGACCTCATCCTGCCAAGGCCTCTGAGAGAAGGTCTAGATTTCAAGCACGGTATGGGAGAGGGTATGCATGCAGGTAGGCTCAACTTCATGCCAACTCCACAAACCTCCCTCCAAAGCAGTGTGAGCAACTGGAGAGACTATAAAGCTGGGTGCCATAACCAATGCAGTAGAAATGAACAAAAGTGCAACCCAGGAGCACATCTGCTGTAGCAATTTCATTTCTCACTTGAAATTATTTTAACTGAGTGGACACCTTGGAATCTCTCTCCTCCTGCTAGGTGTCTAACAAAACCCATTGCCATCAAGTCATTTCCAACACTTAGCAACCACAGAAGGCACTGTGAACAGCCCCATAGGGTTTCCAAGAGCGGCTGGTAGATTCAAACTGTTGAACTTGCATTAACAGGTGTAGCTCTTCCTCTGCAGTGCCACCATATATCCAAAACAAATACTCCAGCCTGAGTTTCAGCCAGCTGGGACTGCAACTCCTCATATTAAGCTGGATGACCTCAAGTGACTCTTTCTCCTATCAGTAGAATGTATGTTAAGGCTATGTAAGCTAGTACATACCTAGTGTCTGGCACAGAGCAGGAGACCAATAAACTGAAACAAACAAACAACAACAAAAAAACGGTAGAACTGTGCCACAGAGTTTCCAAGGAGCATCTGGTGGATATGAACTGATGACCTTTTGGTTAGCAGCTGCAGCACTTAAACATCATGCCACCAGAGTTTCCAGATTAATAAATAAATGGTAACAAATTTAGAATCAATCTCATTTTCTCACAAAACCTGCTACTTTTCAGTAAATTGCATCACTGTCCCTCACTCACCTGGTTGAAACCATAACACACCTGCTGATGGACTACGTACCTCACATCCTGCTTAAAAATGCTACCCCCCAGGCCAATTTCCAGCCTGCCTCACTCACATTCACCTAAAAAAGCAACCTCCGCCCATCACCATATTTATTGTTTTTCAATTGTGCTCAACACTTTTGCTTAGCTCCAGCTATCACTGGCGCCTGAAAACAGCTCTCCACCCCAACACACACCCCAGCAAATGTCTGCCTCTGCAAATCCTACCAGAATCAAGACTGAGTGCAAATGCCTATTCTCCATTGCAGCTGTCTGAATCTTGCTGCTGTTGGGGGCCAGCAAGTCACTTCTGACTCCTGAGACATGAGTTATAGAGCAGAACTGTCCCAAAGGATTTTTTCGGCTGTAATCTTTAAGGAAGCAGACTGCCAAGTCTTTCTCCCACGGAGCCACTGGGTAGATCTAAATCACAAACCTTTGTATCAGCAGCTCAGGGCTTAACCGTTGGGTCGCCAGGGCACCTTGTCTGAGACTTACCAGAAGATGCAGTTTTGTTTGACTCATCTGCCTCACTGTATCTGAATGTCTATTACAGCATCATCAATCCCAGTGGTCCTTGTAAGGCTCTACGTTATTTCTCCTACATGAGATAAGCTCTACAGTTGGAAGTACCACACCTTATTTTTCTTCACATCTCCTGAACCTAGAACAGTACGTGTTCCATAATCGTGGGCTAACCCAAAATCTATGTATTTTACAGAGACCTGGAAGGTAAATGGCAAACTATATACCGGCTGAACAAGTTCTTCACTAAACGATAGTTGCATATTCAATTGTGCAGGAAGTCTAAGGCTTATTTTTGTCTCATAAATATAATTCCTTCCTCATCTTCTGCGTACAACATCCGAAGCACAACCAACTACATACATTCTAAAATGCTTTCCTATTGTTTTTGTTTTTGTTTTCCAAAAGAGTAATTACACTCTTCTGGGATTTGCAGGACCTTAACATCACATTTTAAATTCCACGGAGCCATTTACGCGCCTTCATCTTTAAACATATACACACAATTAAGACTTCGGATTCAGAGGCTCATTCATTCTTCTCCACGAACATTTACTTAACGGCCACCTGTGGCACGAAAGGCTTAGGACCCAACCAAAGCGGTAGCCATACTCAGCGAGTTAGGTGCCAAGACTGGTTTGCAGCCACAGGGTGCTAGTGCCTAAGCTATCTACGGTGGCACACAGAATAGGAAAACTTGCTGCCAAAACGCAGAAAACATCCCGCTGCACTGTCCTGACAGCCAGTGTCCCGGCTCGTCCCGCCCCAAGACACCTGGCACTTCTCGCCACTCACTCTGCCAGCCAAGCCCGGAAGGGGTGAACGCAGGCCTCGCGGGTGCAGAGGTGGAGACGCGGAGGTGCTGCCTCTCCAAGAGCTGCGATTCGCCTTTTATTGGTCTGAGGTCCGACGTGCGCAGTACCCCAGTGTGGGTAGCCCACTCTTGAGACTGCGCAGGAAAACTAACATCCGAGGCCGGAAAAGACAGTAGCCGCAAGACTGCCTCCTTCCGCCGCCGCCAGTCACCGAGAGGCTGCCACTCTCGGCCAATCAGACGCCGCTGTTCCGTGAACATTGCCGCCTCCCTCCGCAACGTCGCCCTCCCCCCCTCCCCCAGACCTTCTCCTCCCCCACTCAACTTCCCAGTGTTTCCACAGGGTCTCGCTAGTTCTGGACGGAATGACAAAGTTTCAGCTCTGTTGCAATTTGATGTCCTGGATGCTCTGTTTGCATATTTTAGAGAACAACCAAAAGGAAGTGCTTGTTTACGGAAGACAAAACGACCCAACGGAATGCTGGTGACACAGTGGTTAAAGCTCTCAGCTGTGACCCGAAAGTTGCTCTGTAGGAGAAAGATTGCCAGTCTGCTTCTGCAAAGACTGCAGGCTTGGCAGCCCTATGGAAGAATTCCACTCTGTCCTATAGGGTCAGGTCGCTCTGAGTCTGATAGGCTCATTGCAGTGGGAAACTTGGTCGTGCCTTGGCCCCATACCTGAGAAGCTAAAGAACTGAGTTGCTAGTCTGTGAACTCAGCAGTAGACCTCTGTGTAAGCTAAACCCGGGGGATGGATGTTTTCCTGTCCTCACGTTTTGCCTCTTGGAAGCATTTGGCATTGTTGAAACCCTGTTTTGGTCCCAATTAGTACACGTCCTCTTTTCTTCTTCCCGCTGCTGTGGCATTTTTCCATCTAAAAAGAATGCTGACTTGACTGCCTTAGTGGGGTAGTGGTTAAGTGATATCCTTGCTAACCAAACGAGTAACATTTTGAATCCAACCAGAACTCATTGGAAACTCTATGGAGCAGTTCTACCCTGTCCTATAGAGTCACTGTGAGTCAGAATCGACTCAACGGTCCTGGGGTTGGATTTCGGTTTTTTATCAAATAGTAATTCTGTTAACTTTTAGTTGGGGCAGACCTTCGTTGGTTTCTTCAGCTAACACTTCTCACGCCATCCTGTAGTGACCTTACCCACAGGTTCAGTTACTTTCTAGATGTTAAGTACCTGTAAATGTCTTCTGTCCACATGAGCCATTGGAGCTCCACACCCAAGCCCACGTGCTTCTCTCCTGGGATGACCCACAAGCTCTGCAGACTTTCGATGTTCAGAACCTAATTCATCATTTTCCTCCTCAAACCTGCTCTTTTTGTAAAATACATCTCCCAGAAACCTGAGAGTGATTGTTGGCATTGTTTTCTCTCTCACCTGCACCTGGTCCTCAAGCCTTCTTGTTCATTCTTCCTAATCTTATTTTTTTCGTGTCTTCTGCCACCTCCCTCATCTCTCATTTGAACTACTGTAGCAAATTCCCAAGTGGCTGTCTCACTTCGGCCCTTAGTTCCTGTTCATCCATTCTCATACAGCAATTTGAGTGATTTACTTATTATTTGCAAAGTAGAACATGTCATCTCTCCTCCTGAAAATCTAATAATGTCAATTATTTGTTCTTATAAACCCAAATTTCCTAATACAGCCTGCAAAGCCCTTTCGCCATCTTATATCACTCTTCCTGTTACTTCAGCCTTTCTGTTCTTAAAATAAGGCAAGGTCTTTCCCCAAACCCACAGACTTCTCACCAGCAGTTCTCTTTCTTTGGAAAACCCCTTGAGCCACCCCCCCACCCCAGCTCCTTTGTTGGCTAATTCATCTTTCAAGTCTCAGTTTAAAAATCTCAGCTTAAATATACTTCCCTGGGATGGTACCATGAAGTCAGACTAAACAGGGTAGATCTTACTGGAATGTGTGCCCGTGAAACCAATTGGTTGCTTCAGATGAATGAATTTGAATCAAGCCTTGAATAATTGGGTAACTTTAGATAGGAGGGATTGCCTGCTTCTCCGGGATTTAAAGGCACATGCATATATATGTATATATGTATATATATATTTTTACCATTTTCACGTCTGTAACCATCTTCATGTCACACAAGCACTCCCACAAAGCAGGTACTGAGCTAGTAACAGAAGTGATTCTGCCATCAAAGCAGTAGCGAAACCAGCTGATCCTAGGACAGGTAGATAACATGTTAAAAAATAAGCTGTGGTATTATCAAATGCTGCCTTCCCTCTGCCTTTGTCCTCCTTTGTCCCTCTGTTATTAACAGGGCCCAGCTATAGTCCTCATCATTTCAGGACTGGAATGCTATGGTATACTCCAGCTAGACAAGCTTCTTCATGAAGTCATTCCTTACTCTAAACGTTCTTAGCAAATCCCTACTGCATTTATGATAAACACAAACTTTGCCTGCTAAGTTTAATACTGCTGTACATAGACACAGCTTTTAGATGCTACCTAAACTTTTATTGCTTGTCCTCCCCCCACACTTTAAAATTTTCCATTTCTGTCCATTTGCATGTACTGTTACCGTAAATAGCAAGTCCTGCCCCTCCCTCTCTCCACTTATCAAAATCCTATCCAGCCCAAATCTGTTCTCCTTCCCAAAGTACCGCATTCTGTAGTGATCCATCTGGTTTCTCTGAAATAAATACGTGTCTATTTTTAAGAACTGCACCCTCCCTAATATTATGGGTTTCAAAGTGCCAAAGCCTTATCTCTCCAAGATTTTAAGTTCATGAAAACTAGGTGAGTGGATTTTATGTGTGACTATTTAACACAGTGAGGTTCTTATGAAGCAATCAAAGAAAAAAAAATCTAACCCCAAACCCCTGAGTCTGTTGCCACTGAGTGGATTCAGACTCATAGAGACCCTACAGGACAGAGTAGGACTGTCCCATAGGGTTTCCAAAGAGAGGGTGGTGCGTCATGTATTGAATTGTGTCCCCCAAAAATATGTATGCTAATTTGGCTGGGTCAGGATTCCCTGTATTCTGTGATTGCCCTCCATTTTATGATTTTCTTATGCTGCAAATCCTAATCTCTGCCTGCGGTTAACAGAGTAGATTTATGTTGGGGAGGATTATGGTGAGACTGTAAATCCCTTCCTAAGGTTGCCTCCCTGCTCTACTGTAAAGGGAATTTCCCTTGAGTGTCGCTTGCACCTCCTTTTATCCTTTTATCCCTTGTGGGATAAAAGGAAAGGGAAGCAAACAGAGAGTTGAGAAGTTCATACCCTCAAGAAAGCAGGACTGGGAGAAGAGCACATCCTTCAGACCCAAGGTTGCTGTGCCGAGATGCTACCTGACCAAAGACTGATGCATCACAAGTACTTTCCTCCAGATTTGACAGGAGGGAAAGCCTTCTCCAGGAGTGGATACCCTAAATTTGGACTTGTTACCTACTGGACTGTGTCAGAACAAACTCTTCTTTGCTAAAGCCATCCACTTTGTGGTATTTCTGTTAGAACAGCACTAGACGACTAAAACATGTATGTTTGAACTGCTAGCCTTTTGGGTAGCGGTTAACCACCGTGCCACCAGAAGCTAACAGACCTGATGTATGATGGCCCCCCTTAGAACAAACAGCTTAGAAAGCTGTGTCTGTGTACAGCAGTATTAAACTTGAAAAAGATACAGACCTTGGGAAAAAAAAAAGCTAATAGCATTTATGCGCAGTTATATTTTTTCTCAGTTTTTCCTTCCCTCTCTACACCTTGTCACAGTTTACTCTGGGAAGAGTATACGACCTTGGTGGAACTGTGGTTAAGTGCTACCTCTGCTAACCAAAAGGCTGGCAGTACAAATCCACCAAGTGTTCCTTGGAAACTCTATGGGGCAGTAGTACTCTACCTATAGGGTCACTATGAGTCAGAATCAATTCAACAGTTGTGGCTATACCTCCACACAGAAACCCTAGTGAAGGTAGTGGTTAAGCACTGGAGCACTAGACTGTTAATTGAAAGCTAAGCAGTTTGAATCCACCAG
The DNA here is from genome assembly GCA_028571685.1 of Heterohyrax brucei. Classification (NCBI taxonomy): domain Eukaryota; kingdom Metazoa; phylum Chordata; class Mammalia; order Hyracoidea; family Procaviidae; genus Heterohyrax; species Heterohyrax brucei. The sequence goes on from CM053146.1 coordinate 99,041,454, forward strand.
CCCAGCTGTGAAGAAAGATAGAGCAGTCAGCTTCTATAAAGATTTATAGAGTTAGAAACCTAAAAAGGCAGTTCTGCTCTGTCCTGTAGGGTCCCTATGAGTTGGAATCGGCTTGCATGCAGTAGGTTTGGTTTGAGAGGAAGGATTTATATCTCCACATGTGCTGACTCCAGTCTGGGCCATGTGATTTGCTCTGCTAATTGACTGTGAACAGATGTGATACACACCGTGTCTGACTAGAGGCTTAGTCTGCTCTGTGTGATTGACCTGTCTTCACATCGTCCTTCTCTGCATCAGGAGACAACATGCCTCAAGTAGCCACTGCTCCCTCCACCTGAGTCCAAGACCAGGGTGTGTGGAACACAATCGTGCCTGCTAACCTAGAGCAGTACTGCAGCAGCCCACCCTCCGACCCATGAGAGAGAAATGTTTATTGTCACTATGAGTCGCTGAGATAAACCAAACCAAACCTATTGCCATGGGACCAAACCAAACCACAGCTGTGGAGTCCAGTCAAACTCACAAAAACCCCATAGGACAGAGTGGAACTGCCCCATAGGGTTTCCAAGGAGTACCTGGTGGACTTGAACTGCTGACTTTTTGTTCAGCAGCTGAGCCCGTAACTACTACATTACTGAGATAAGGAGACTGTTTATTGCCACTGCAATAGATAACTAATTCATAAATGGCAGAATCTAAATTCTAAATTATGTTAATAGGCTAGATAGAATGCCACTGAGCCAAAAGCAGTTGGATAAAATTCAACACAATAAATACAAAGACATAGATTTAGATTAAAAGGTTCATGGATGGAACAAGTGGTTTGCACTCACCTACTAATTTAAAATTTATCAGTTGGAACCTATGCAGTGGTTCAGCAGAAGAAATGCCTGGTGATCTGCTTCCTAAAGGTTACAGCCAAGAATATGCCATGGAGCATTCCACTCCGTAACACATGGGATAGCCATCTGAATCAACTTGATGGCCATGGGATTTCTTCGGCTCAATCAGTTAGCACTGGTATATGACTTACTTTGACCAATATTATGCAGCAGTCATGATACTACACCATTCCAAGTCCAGGCCTCGAGATGTTATCTACTCTGGCCTGTGTTGGACCCTGCCCAGCTTCCATGAGTACAAGATAGGCCAGTCTGTTCGTTAGTGAGAGACTACCCAGACCTCAGCATGAGTCCCTGCAGTCATCTGAGCTCTGGCCATAGACATGAGAGCCTAGGAAAGCTCAGCTGGCCCTGACCCAGATGAGTAGAACTACCAGCTTGCCCTAGACTCAAGCAATAATAAATGGCTGTTCTCTATGTTACTGAGTAGTAGGTAGTTTGGTGTGTTACAGAGCAGCAGATTACTGATCCAGATCTTACGGGGAAAGCAAAGTATTTTACTAGTGATTTATGAAACAAAATTGCTTCAGTATAGCAGTTGCAAGTCTGGTGAACAAATCTATAGTTACATGTCTAGAGATTTTCTGTAACTCTGAGCTGCAGTATGCAGTTTAGTCATGTTTCTAATGTTGGTAACCTAAATATCTAATAGCAGGATTTTATATAAAATGCCAGTCAACTTCTTTATCCCTTCTCCTTTTCAATTGTTAGCTGTGCCATGCAACCCTGAGAACGTCACTTAGACAGCATAAGCCAGACTTGTTAATCTGTAATGTGATGTAAATGGCGGACTTCAAAAATTCTTTCCAGTTCTTAGGATTTGGATTTTGTGCAGCCACCTCCTTTTCTTGTGTTTATATTTTCTTTCCAGTTAATAAAGACTGAAGCAATAGCAACTGATTAAAATATAGAGATAGCAGAACTGCAAAATATACACAACTGGATATGGAGAAAAGCTACAAGTACTTTCAGGAAAATGGCCCAATGCAATCAAGCCATGTTATTTTCATTAAATGAAAATGGGCACATTAACTAGAATTTTATTGAAAATTATAATGTAGAAAATGGAATCATTTTAAAAGATGTCTCTACAACATCCCTTGACTTATAGAAATTACATAAGGAAATGACCAGATGGGGGAAAAGATTTATGCACAAGAACATTCATTACAGCTTTATTTAAAATGGCAAAAATCACAACCTATTTTTCTGAGACTGAAGGACAATTAAATTATTAAATATGAAAATTAGGCTTTCAAAAACTACTTCATTACATTTCAAAATGTGCATAAAATTTAGGGAAAGTGCAAGATAGAAGTCAGTATTATTAGCTATCCTACGACTCGACGGCACTTGGCTTTTGGAAATATTGTAGGAATATACAGAAATAAGCAGAAAAGGAAACACACACACACAAGCAGAGCGGGTGAGAAAAAAACTCGATCTGTTAACAAGTGTTTGCTTCTGGGTCGTGGGTTACTTTATCCGGTCTTTTCTTTCCCCGAAAATGTCTATAATGAACAATGTCTCATTTGTAGTGCAGAATAACTACAACAAAAACAATTCATGAATACATTTTGAAGTCCTGTACTTTCGGGAAACAGGGAGGGCATCCCCGAGGCATTCCTACATTGGGGCACCTCTACGGTTCTGGTGGTGCGGGTCAACTTTAAAAACTTTCGGGAACACCCTGCGGGCGCGTGGCGGGAGGGACGCGACTGCTCAGAAGAGCCGCCTCACGTGCTTTCGGGGAAACAGCCCGGGAGCGAGAAGGAGCGGGATTGAGAGGAAATCGAAAAGCGAAACTGAGACCGCGCGGGAGCAGTGCGCAGGCGCGGCGCTGGGGACTTCCCGGCGTGTCGCGCGGCCCTCGCGTTGCTGCCGCCTCAGCCGGGTCTCTCGCGCCTGGGATCCGGTGATACGTTCCCAGGGAGCCGGCGTGTTAGCTCTGGGCACGGTGAAGGGAGGAGGTGGGGCTGGGATTGCCTCTCTGAGGTTTTGTGGGAACAGTGTTTATTGCTTGAAATTCTGGAAACTTTATCCTTGCCAGTTCTACCTTTTCTTCCTTCTTTTGTCCTCACAATGTCTCCGTGTCATCTTCTGTGTTGGCACTGTGTGCGCACGCCCTAAGTCAGATCTTGGTCCTCAGTGACCTTCACGGACGCTCGGGCGGGGGGTGGTGGGGGTTCTGCCCTTCGGCTAGAGCTGCCGGGGTGTGAAGACTGGCAGTTGCTGACCCTTTACTAGATCTGAGAGGGGCCTTTTCTCTTTTTCCTGGGGTCCTCACGCTCCTTGCCGTCCCATTATGATAATTATACCAGACGTTATGTGGGAGAAATACGATGGAAGAGCGTAGTTTTCTAGGCAGCGATTTTGGAAGTTTGGCAGGTCCAGGAAAAACAGTGTTGTTGCTGCCAGCCACCTGTGTAACTTGATGGGATGTTTCGGAAGGCAAGAGATTCGGGGCTTTAGGGCTCCGCTCAGCTATTCAAGGGGCTCTACCCACTTAGGGTGAACTAGGGCACTATGGGAAACACTGGTGGTGTAGTGGGTTAAGTGCTGCTACCTCTGTTAACCAAGAGGTCGGCATGCCTTGAAAACTCTATGGGGCAGTTCTCCTTCAACCTCTAGGGTTCCTAAGAGTCAGAACTGATTGTCTGACAATGGGTTTGTTGTTTGGGTTAGGTGGCTGTGAGTCGCAATCGACTGGATGGCAGCGTTTTTTTTTTTTTTAAGGCACCCACCTAGGGACTCGGCGTGCCCAAGTCTGATCTTTAAGGACCACACCCGCAACCGCTTGTGAGAGTAGGGACCAGCCCTCGGTGGCAGCACACAAGAGCAGCCCATTAAAAGCAGTTTACATAAACTCGCAAAGCAAAGGGGAAAGGACTGGCTGCATAGTTTGCAGGGCCCACGGCAAAACGCAAACACGGATACTATTGTTCAAAAGCTACTGGGAATTTTGATACAGCAATGGTGGAGCAGCAAACCAAGTCCAGAGCCCTTCTGAGTGTGGGGCCAGGTTGCCCACCCATAAAGCCTACCTATAAAGCTGGCTCTCTTGGAGGGGAATTTGGGGGCATTTCTTCCTTAGGCACTCTTAATGTTTACTTAAATGAAATTTGAATATAATGAAGAAGGACTATTACACCACTCCCTGTTTAAAAGCTTCCACTGGCTTCTTGTAGAACTTGCAACAGATTCCAGAGTTTTTCCAGTTAATCTTGATCGCATGTATATTTCTCATTGTTGTCAGTTGCTGTCAAGGTGGCCCCCATTCATAGGACCTTACATACGACAGAACAAAACCTTACCAGTCCTGCAGCATAAAACTTGTTGCCATGGAGTGGAGTCAGACTCATAGTGATCCATTTTTCATAACACTTACTAAATCTGTGTTCATCTACTATATGCCTGTCTTCTTTCATCACTTGTCACCAAAGAATTCATAACAGGGGAACCTTGTACTATGTTACAGCCTGTCTCAGCCAAGGCTTCCATGAGAAAATTAAGCCTGATGCCCCAGGGTATCTATGTATGCAATGAACTAGCGTCTGTCCTGCAGAGCTAGAATTCTCTGGGAAAATGGAGGAAATGGTTAAGACAACTTACTTTCTGTGTTGTGGTTTAGGTGAAGAACCATAACTGAAAAACCTGTTACACTGCCACGGTAGTTGAAACAGCCTGGTGCTGGTACAAAAACTCATACACAGATCAGTAGAACAGAACTGAGAATCCAGAGATAACATCCACTTACAAGCAGCTGATAGTTGATAAAGGTTCAAAGGCTGTAAGCTGGGGAAAAAACAGTCTCTTTAACGAATGATGTTGGCATAACTGGATATTTATCTGTGAAAAATGAAACGACTCATATCTCACATCATTCACAGAAACTAACTCAAAATGGATCAAAGACTTAAATATAAAATCTAAAACAATAAAGATCATGGACAAAAAATGGGGACAATCCTGGAAGCCCTAATGGACAGCATAAACAGACTACAAATTATTATTAACAGTGCACGAACACCAGAAGAGAAAACAGATAACTGAGAACTCCTAAAAATCAAACACTTATGGTCACCCAGAGACTTTATCAAAAGAGTAAAAAGACTACCTGTAGAGTGGGAAGAAAGTTTTGGCTACCGTGAATCTGATTGATATCTAGTCTCCCCAATCTATATATAAGGTGCTGAAAAACCTCAACAAGAAGACAACAAATAACCCAGTGAAGACATAGGCAAAAGATATGAATGGGCGCTTCACCAAATATGACGTCCAGGATACTAACAAATACATGAGGAAATGCTCAAGACCACTACCCATCAGAGAAATTCAAAACTACAATGGGATATAATCTCACTCCAACAAGGCTGGCATTAATCAAAAAAACACCAAATAAGAAGTGTTGGAGAGGGTGTGGAGAGAATGGAATCCTTCTACACTGCTGGTGGGAGTGTCAAGTGCTACAACCCTTGGGAAACATTTAGTTCTTTCTTAAAAAGCTGGAAATAGAAATACTGTATGATCTAGCAATCTCACTTCTTGGAATACATTCTAGAGAAAAAAGAACCTGTCGCACAAGAAGATACATGCACACAAATGTTTACTGCAGCACTGTCCACAGTAGCAAAACGGTGGAATCAACCTAGATGTCCATCTACAGACGAATGGATCAACAAGCTATAGTATTTTCACACAATGGAATACTATGCAGTGATAAAGAACAACAACGATTTTAGGGAATATCTTGTAATGCAGAATCATCTGGAAGAGACAAAAGGATAAATATTGAATGAGACCGTTATTATAAGGACTTCAGAAAAGGTGTAAGCACGGAAGAAAATAATCTTTGGTGGTTACAAGGGTGGGGAGAGGAAGAGGGATATTCATAGATTAGATAGCAGATAGGAGCTGGATTAGGTGAAGGGTGTGAGAGCATGCAGTAGAAAGAAGGTTAGCACAACTGGACTACACAAAAAGCTAAATGTTTTCCAAAAGACAACTCAGTATTTTGAAGGACAGTAGCAGGGACAAGACTCTGGGGGGTCACTGCTTCAGGAGACATCTAGGCTTATTGGCATAACTAAGTTTTTTTTTTTAGAAGTGTTCTACATACCACTTTGGTGGGTATCATCTGGGTTCGTAAAAGCTAGCAAGCTGCCATCTAAGTAGCATCGATGGGTCCCAATCCACCTGGAGTGGAGGAGAATGAAGGACATCAAAGACAAGAGGAAAATATTAGCCCAGCAGACAGAAGGTGCCATATGATCCAGAGACTACTTTATCATGAGACCAGAAGAACTAGATGATGCCTGGCCACCACCAATGACTGCTGTGACAGGAGATACAGCATAAAGTCTCTGACGTAGCAGGAGAAAAACGGGTGAGCAGAAATAGAACTCTATGAAAAGACCATACTTGATGGTCCGTCAGAATGGAGGATCCTCTGATGACGCGGTCCCCAGACTCTCTGTTGCCCCAGAGCTGAAACCAATATTGAAGCCAATTCTTCAGACAAAGACAGGACTGTAACACGGAGAATGATGCTGGCTTAAATACACGCATGAGGCCGCCTGAGCAGCAACCCTCTAGAGGTGAGATGAGAGGGTGGAGGGGTACAGGAGTTGGTTGAAGTATAGGAAGCATAGGGTGGAAAGGAGGAGTGTGCTGTCACAGGGGTGGAGGGGAGCAGTTAGAGTAGTATAGTAGTGTGAGTTTGGGGTTTTATATAGCAAATTGATTTAGACTGTGAACCTTAAAGCACAACTTTTTTTTTTCCTAAGTAACCCTGACTGAGAAAGGCAATGCTTGGTAGAGTAGTCCTTGAAAATATCTTTTAAGTGAATAAACAAATGAATATCATTGACCAACAGTGGGATCAGGAATCACAGGTTAATTCTACTACTCAGGTTTCAGCGTTGATCCTAGATCATATATGAGAATTAACGTGGAGAATGAAGAACATGTGTACTCTGAAAAACTTTTTTAGAGGATTTTAATGAGAGCATCATTCCTCTCCACTCCTTTCAGTTTCTCCACCCTGTCTTTCCATGACTGAATGACCTCTAGATTTTGTTCCATCTGCAACAATCTGTAAGGTGTCTAAAATGAATGACTGAAAGTACAGTGGAAGAGACTGTTGCATTTGAACTTTTGTCAGAGGTGTAGTAGTAGTGGCCATGAGGTACGGGGGAGTTAAGGGGAATTTCAGGAACACTTGATTCATCTATGAATGGGAAATGTCTGAGATGACAGGCACACATGAGACAATATGTAAATCAAAGCCAAGTTAAGAATGAGCTCACAGTAGAACAGTGTAATTCTAGAGCATTTCTGTAGAAATCAGAAATTAGGGTGAGGAGGTAAAGGGCAAGTTCTATGTTGTGTGACATAGGACAAATGTGTTGTATGCAAGCTTGTTTTAGTTCCTTAGAATGAAGTATAATGATGGTGACTGTCCTGTGGTTTTAGGGTTTGAATGTATTATAATCATAATCTTGCAGGCCAACTAAGAAACAACAGAACAGGAGGAACTAACCAGTCACTCTCCTCTGTGTGTACAAACACCAAATTCTTAAATAATACTGTGCTAAATTCTAGGGATATAATTGTGAACAAGAGCATCTTGGTGCCTGTACATACAGAGCTTGCTAAGAACCTAGTGAGCAAGACAGATGATGATATGCAATTACAAGACAGGCCATGAGCACTGTGCAGGGTCTCTAGAGGATGCTATGGGGCATGAGGCCACCTAACCCATGTGCATGCTAGCATACATGTGTGTATGTGGCTGGAAGGCTCTTCCAAAGCTTGAAGGATGTGTGAAAGTTACCCAGGTTGTACAGAGGAGGGTAGACAGGAAGTGGACGGAGAGAACAGATGTTACAGCGGGGGCTAGTGAGACAGAGCATGGGCTGACGAAGAAACTGAAAGTAGTTCAGTCTTCTGTGTGTATGCTTTGAAGAATGAAATGCCGTTGGAGAGAATTGATGAAATGAGCTGTAGAGCAAGAAAAAACCAACCAACATTTGACTTTGGAAAGCACTGTTGAGGATTATGGCCTGTGATGGTTAAGGTTTTGTGTTGACTTGGCTGAGCCATGATCCTCAGTGGTTTGACAGTTGTGATGTAGTTTGCCTTTTTAATGATGTAATCACCTCCGTAATTAGCTCTTGCGATTGTCAGGAGGTACCGGATTAGGTGGTGTTTTGTTCTGTTGTACACAGGGTCACTGTGAGTCTGAACTGACTCAGTGGCACCAAACAACAACAGTGATATAATGTGATCATCTCCATGAGGAGATGTGTTGTGAGCAGCCACATTACTCGAAAGGAAGTTTATATGGGGGCATAGTCTACATGCAGTATAGGTAGACTTCCTGGCAAGGCTCACTGGCTTTTGCTTACTCTATATCTTGGAGCTGTCTCCTGTTCTTCTGAAATCCAGTTTGTGGGACTTGAGCTAGCAGTTTACCTGCTGTCTTACCTGCTAATCCTGGGATTCATTGACCTCTACAGCCGGTGAGCCAGAGGCCTGCTTTCTGACCTTCTGATCTTCGATATGCCAGCACCTGTGGCTATGTGGGAAACCCTGGTGGTAAAGTGGTTAAGTGCTACAGCTGCTAACCAAAAGGGCAGCAATTCAAATCTGTTAGGTTCTTCTTTGAAACCCTATGGAGCAGTTGTACTCTGTCTGTAGGGTTGCAACGAGTTGGAATCAACCCAGTGTCAGCAGGTTTGGTGGCTATGTGAGTTAGGAGAAACTTCTGGCATGTACCACAGACTTGGGACTTTCCACTCTCCACAACTGTGTGAGCTATTTCTTTTATATGAATTGCTCTATGTACTTACAATATGCTGCTTCTCTAGACTACTCATTAAGTGAAGGTATACAATCAAAATCAGTTCTGCATGTCCACCTATCTGCAGCTCCATCTGCTCTCCTCCAGAGACAGCATATTCCTTCTTTTCACTCTATATTTCTAGTATCCTCTTTATGAGCACCTGTTCCCTCCTCTCCACCTTCTTTTCTCCCATCTAGAAGGAAATCAGTGGGACAGCCTCCTATAAATGCATAGAACCATAAGGTACACACATCATATGATCACACTGTGTCCCCTAGTCCAGTCCATTTTTGTCTGAAGAGTTGACCTCAATACTGGTTTCTGTTCAGGGCCAGGAACAGCTAGGGGCCATGTTCCCAGAGGACCCTGCAGGCTATCAGATCATCACTACTGCTCTTTTAGTAGTTCTTGAGCTGCGCATCTCTTTCTCTCATGTTGCCTCAGGGACTCTACATTGTGCCCCCAATCATGGCTGTCTTTGGTGGTGGCCAGGTGCCATCTGGTTCTTCTGGTCTCATGTTGATCAGTCTCCCATTCACATGAGTCCTTCTGTCTCCTGGACTCTTTTTTTCTTGTGTCTTTGTTGTTCTTGGTCATCATCTGTTCCAGATGATTTGGGACTATTTGGTGTACAACTGGATTCTTAACTCTTTTTTGTGCCATGGATCCCTTTGGCAGTCCATAATGAAACTGATGGACTCCTCAGAATAATGCTTTTAGGTTAGTAAAATAAACTGTGTACAAATAGAAATGAAACTAGTAACACTGACCTAGACATCAAAATGTTGACGCCAACTGTGATATAGCAATATCATCATTGTTATAGTTCATTACATCATTAAATAACAAGTTCAAGCAGTGGGTCTGGTTAATGTAATATCTAAGTTGAAGTGAGCATAAGCAATATTTTGAAATACAGTAAGAACTTTAATGTAATATAAATCTAGGTTCTATCAGTTTGGGTTGTGATTTTTTTGTCCTTATTTATAACTGGAGGAGATTCTAAGTTTGTTAGAGTAGAAACAAAACTAACTCATGCCACCTGTAGTTGGTTGCATTGTGGCCTTCAAAAATATGTCCTGGAACCTTAGAATGTGGACTTATTTAGAATAAAGGTTTTTGAAGATATAATTAAGACACAATATTGAGATGAAATGATTCTGAGTCAGGACATACCCTGAATCCTTGATGGGTGATCTTATGAGACAGAGGACAAAACAGAGATGACGGAAGGAACAGGTGAACAGGATGTGAAGACAGAGACAGAGATTAAAGTCATGCTGTCACAGCCATGGGGTGCTTGGAGCTATCAGAAGCTACAACAGCCTAGGAAAGATTTTCCCTTGAGCCTTCAGAGGGAGTGTTACCCTACTGGCCCCCAGAACTATGAAAGAATAAATTTCTGTTGCTTTAAGCCACCAAATTTGTGGTAGTTGTTATGGTAGCCCTAAGTAACTGATAATCTTACTGAATTCTTACCATATAGCTTCTTCAATATAGAAAAAAAACCACAGGCATTCCTGTATTTTTCTACCCCTAAACAACATTATGGCTCTGATTACATACGAAACCTTGGGATTCTGCTACCAGGTACTCTATCAGCAAACTTTTAAAACTTCCCCCGAATAGGTAAAAGTCAATGCTACTTCTAATAAATTCCAGGAGGAAAAAAATGTTCCCTTTTTTTAAAAAAATTATATATATGTATACCTAAATTGAATTGTTTCATAGTACTTTCTGGTAAGAAATTTCCTTTTAGGATGAACCATGACCTCGTTTTTCCCCGAGGCCAGAAGTGTTAGATGGTGCTGGGCTACCACCACTGATGACTATTCTGATGGGGATCACAATACATAGTCCTCAACAGAGTGGGAAAACAATATGAAGCAGAACTCAAATTCTAATTTTTTTTCTTTTTTTAAAAAAAAGACAAACAGGAATAGTAGAGAACAGAGGATTCTTGAGATAATTGCCCTGAGACACTTTCTAAACCTAGAACTGAGCCTATCCCATGAGATTACCTTTTGGTGAAATAACAGAGTGGAACACAAAATAATGGATATTGCCTATCAGAATAGGTAAAAGATCAAAAAACAATTGCCCATCAGAATAGGTAAATGATCAAAATGCCATCTGTATGAGACGAGAAAGTCAACAATCACCTAAAAGCAAATGAAGACACAGCGGGACAGGAAAACCAGAGTATTAGAAATGGAACCAACAGAACACAACTAATGAGGGTGCTGACACGTCATGACAAATGTCACTGAATGATTTGTATGGAAATTGTCGAATGGAGACCTTACTTGTGCAAACTTTCACTAAAAACTGAATAAAACATAAATGATGTTGAATTACAAATGTTTTGTTATTTTTTTACCACAATAAAATAATTTTCTAAAAAAGCAATTACCTCTTTAGAGATAAGTCTATGGCAATTATACCCAGTATCATGGGTTGAGTTACGATTCCCCGAAAATGTGCATATCATTTTGACTGAGCCACAATTCCTTGTATTGCATGGTTGGCTTCCATTCAGTGATAATAATTTTAAGTTAAAGAGGATTAGAAGGGGATTGTAACTCCTTACTAAGGTCATATCCCTGAGGCAGTGTGAAGGTCATTTCCTTGTGGTGTGGTCTGCACCACCTTTTATCTCTTAAGAGATAAGAGGAAAGGGAAGCAAGCAGAGAGCGGGGGATCTCATGCCAACGAGAAAGCGGTGCTGGCAGCAGAGTGCATCCTTTGGACCTGAGGTCCCTGTGCAGGGATGCTCCCAGACCAAGGAAAGACTGATGCACCACAAAGACCTTCCTCCAGAGCCAATAAAGAAAGAAAGACTTCCCCTGGAGGCACTCCAAATTCAGGTTTTTCCCTACTGAACTGTGAGAGGATAAAGTTCTCTTTGTTAAAGCCATCTATTGCGCTATTTCTATTAAGCAGCACTAGGTAACTAAGACATCCAGGTTTAGAAGTATTTCCTCCAATTCTGCTGCCAGTTGATATGTTTGTTTCAGGCAAGTTTCAGGAAACTGTGCATAGAGATAAGCACAGTCTGAGAGTGTCCATCAGGAATGAGCCACAAGGTTCATCAGATACCTTCACCCTGAGTACTGCCAGTTTGCAAAGGAGTAAAGGAAAGGATCTTGAGACAGATGGAGATTGTGTCTCCGTAGAAAAAAATCTAGGATCCAGTTGGACACATGTGGGCAGGTATAAAGGAGGAAATGTATTGAATGAAATCTCTCAAAGTGAGAGGGCAGAATATTTTAAAGACTTTTTTCTTTGACCTCTTCTCTATCCTACATTAGCATCTGCCACTTTGGATTGCTTAGGGGGAGCGAAGATGGGTGAAAGAAGTTGGATGAACTATGCCCTCTCTGACTCAGTAGTCAACTTTTGCCTTGGAAATAAAGCTCGATATATTCTTGCAGCTATTCATGCAGATGCCTCTTTGATTCTTTGGCTAAACAACTCCTCTAAGGTCTGGGCAGACATATGAGATTCGACAATTAGGTCTGCAAACTTAATTGTTCTAAGTGCTACATATCTCGTTGCTGAATATCACTACCCTCACCTTGAAAGTACTCCCCTTGGGAAGCTACGCACTGAAGCCAGTGCCTAGTCTACCCTTCAAAGCAATTTTGGAACTCTTTCTTGGAATGGCCATTGTGCACAGTGACATGATAATAAGTTTGTATAGTTGTCTGTGAGGGAATTTTTAGCTGGTAAACAAATAACTGTTTTGGAATACCTTACCTACTCACCTGATCTGGCCCACAGTGACTTTTTTCTTTACCTGAAGATAAAGAAAATATTGAAAGGAAGACATCTGGATGACATTCAGGACATCAGCAGTAATAAAGACAACAGCTCTGGTGGTCATTCTAGAAAAAGAATTCCAAAATTGCTTTGAAACACAGACTAGGTGCTGGCATTGGTGTACAGCTTCCAAAGGGGGATACTTTGAAGGTGAACATAGTGATATTCAGCAGTGAGCTATGTATCACTTTTTCTAGGATGAGTTCACAGATTTAATTGGCAGTCCTCGTAGAGAGTTCTCCAGGTCTTAAGCATTAGGGGATCCCACACCACTAGTAAAGGGCATGGCCTGATACACAGTACTACTCAAAAATATCTTTTTAAATGAATGCATAAATGAACATTACTAACACTGGGATCAGGAATCACAGGTCAACCATTCAGATTGCAACATTGACTGTAGACTGACTGAGCCGAAATTGAGGTGGAGAATGAAAAGCAAATGTACTCTGGAAAATGTTCTTAGAGGATTTTAGTGAGAGCATCTCTCCACCTCACTTTGCACTGATGGGCAGTGACACCACCAAGCAAATACTCAGGGTGAGGGAAGGTCCAGCAAAGAGCAGCATTACCATCCAATACACTGCTCACCTCTCCATCACCAGATAAAACTGAAAGGATGAAACTTCTCATCCTAGACCCTCACCCCAGGCTCAGGCTGGAGTTATAAGATCAAAGACTATCAGAGATAGAAAGGACCATAAATCAAACCCTTTGCAATTGAGTCAATTCTGACTCATAGAAACCCTATAGAACAAAGTAGAACTACCCCACAGGATTTCTAAGAAGTGGCTGGTAGATTTGAACTGCTGATCTTTTGGTTAGCAGTTGAGCTCTTAACCAGTGCACCACCAGGGCTCCAGAAAGAACCATAGAGGCAACTTAGTCCAGTCTCTTCTAGAGATGGAGAACGAGTGAATGACGGATGAAACCGCTCATTCCAGGCCAGAGTTGTTACTCCCTTTTCAATGCTCATTTCCATAAGCCTTTACCCTTGTGGGAAATGCAGATAGTTAGTGTTCAACTACTAATTGAAAACTTGATGATACAAACCTACCCAGAGCTGCCACAGGGGAATGGCCTTGGATCTGCTTCTGGAAGGTAACATCCTTGAAAATCCTGTGGAACACACTTCTACTCTGCAACACATGGGACCACCATGAGTCAGGAGCAACTTGAGAACACTTGGTTGATTTGGGTCACCTTTCAGTTTGCCCTCTGTATCACCAACAGACACTCTGAATCTCTTCCCCACTAGCAGAGGTAACCCTGGGAGTGACCTAGCAACTCTGAACCCTATAGTGTTTTGTTGGGATACTGTTGACATGGTAATCAGGGGGCTTCGTAATTCACCCCTGGAAGTTTTGTGATTTGCTGCTATTTCTGCCTTATCATTACTTCCATCTTGGATCTAATATGATGACTCTTACCTGCCAGAACTCAGGACACTGGCTAATTTGGTTTTTTCTTAGGCTTACCCTAGTGGTGTAGTGATTAAGAGCTACAGTTGCTAATCAAAAGCTCAGCAGTTCAAATCCACCAAATGCTCCTTGTAAACCATATAGGGGTTTACCCTGTCCCATAGTGTTACTATGAGCTAGAATTGACAGCAACTAGGTTTTTTTGCTGTTGTTGTTTTGGTTCTTGTTGACTGAGTAATGAAAGTATAGCTTTGCTTGACCTATCCTAAAGTCTTAACATTTATATCTTCTAGAATCAAATTCATAAGTAACACCCAAGAAACCCAATCAAAAATGAAACAGACACATACGAAGGAGTCTTGTGTGAATAGCTGTATTGACGTTAACACTGGTTTCTTAAAGTTGTCTTATTTCAGAAGCTTATCTGAAGTTCTGGTTTTCAGCATGTCACGTACAACATTACCAATCGGGGGTGATTTGTCAGTGACAGGAGAGCATCAGACTATAACCATAGCCTGGAAACTGGTATTTACAATGCCAAAGAAACACGATTTAGTTGTTGGTAAAGATCAGTCTTTAAACATTTTCATTCGCTTCTTTCTTTTGAGTGTCAGAGTTTATTCTGTCATTCAGCAGAATAGGGAGACTTCATCTAGAATTGAAAAATGAAAATGATCTTTGAAGAAACTATTGTTTTGAAAATAAACCACTGTTTTATAGTTGGGTCAACATCTATTTTTCTACTAAGCACTGCAGAATCTTTCACCAATTAATGATTAGGTTTTCACAAAGCAACTAGGGTCAATCAGTCTAAAAGAAAAGACATATTTCAAGTAGATGGAAACTGTTTTAAGAAAAGAAGCCTATCCATCCTACCAAAAACATAATAAGAAAATCAGAGCAAAAAGTTAATAAAAGTTCAGTTAGACATAAATGATGTCTAATAATGTCAATAAATGATGTCATAAATGATGACTTAGGTGCAGTGGTTAAGAGCTCAGACTGCTAACCAAAGGATGAGCAGTTTGCTCCTTGGAAAGCCTAGGGCACAGTTTTACTCTATGAGTTGAAATTAACTCCATGGCAATGAGTTTTGTTTGTTTGTTTGAATATTGGAATATAAGACCTCTCAAAGAACAGTGATTACATGCTCAGCTACTTACCAAAAGCTCAGCACTTCAAACTCACCAGTCACTCTGCAGGAGAAAGATGTGGCAGTCTGCTTCTGTAAAGATTTATAGCCTTGGAAACACTGTGGAGCAGTTCTATTTTGCCCTTTAGGGTCACTATTAGTCAGAATTGACTCAATGGCAGTGGATTTGGTGTTTGGGGGGTTTAACATTGGAATAAGCTATCCAAGGAGAGTACGAATTTTCCATCCTTGAAAATCTTTAGGAAAAAGACTAAAATATACTAGGCATGTCTTTTGAGCCTCAGAGTCCTTCCTGAATTCTAGTGTTCTGGTGTTAAAGCATGAGTCATCCTTAGGCACACTGGGGATATGAACCTCTTGACAGTACTTGGAATGAAAACAAACATAATGTATCCTAAATACATTTACTGCATTTGAGATTATGGCCCGGTTCTCAGAAGAGTATTATTATGCTGCTACTGATTCTTAATATGTACTACTTGGATAAGCTCCAGGGACTAACATTTCAAGGAACAATTAATCAAGAAAATCAAAGTTTTGGTGCTTGGAATGCTGAAATGAATATTAAACTGTGGTTGTGTTCTGCCGAGTTGATTCTGACTCACAGTGACACTATAAAAACAAAGACCCAATGCTGTTGAGTCAATTCCAACTCATAGCAACCCTGGAGGCAGAACAGAACTGCCCAATAGAGTTTCCAAGGAACTGCCAACTTTCTGGTTAGCAGCCATAGCATTTAACCACTATACCACCAGGATTTCCAGTGACACTATAGGTCAGAGTAAAACTGTCCCATGGGATTTCCAAGGAGCAGCTAGCTGGTAGATTCCAACTACTGACCTCTTGGTTACCAAATTGAGCTCTTAACCATGTGTTATCTGCTCAAGTGGAGAGCTTAGTGAAGAGTGGTCAGTGGAAGAGGCAGGATAAAGCATCAGTATAGGAATATCTGTCCTCTGGTAGCTTTTGATTGGAAAGACATTGAAACAGTTCAAATAGGTGAAGGTGTCTGCTTTTAACATTCATCATATCAGCAGTACACAGGACCTTATGTTACACTCATGAATTTGTTCCAATAATCTGCCTTCCTGTGCTCAGGCAGAGCTTTGGCCTCTTAGACTCCCACACCACCTTTGCTTCATTAGAAATGCCCCTGACCAATCATGGAGGGAAAAAATGGAACATACTGCAGTTTCAATCGTTGTGGGACTCAGGTTTTCTCGCAGCACTGCATAGACACTTGGAGACATGGGAAGAAGGTCTGATGGAGAATGTGGCTCGGCTGAATCACTTCGGCTTAAAGAGATACAACGTAAATTTTAAAAAAGAATTTAAAATGAATAGCTCACAGTGACTTAACTGTGTCAGGAACTCATTTCTAGGGCTTCATTTATTTGTGATACTGACATGCCTAATGCATCATTTGATATCAGAGCATTCCACCTGCTATGTAATACATGGTAGACACAAGGGTAACCTCATCATCTGCATCATAATAGACTGTGAAAAGTGTGTCCCTGAAGGCAAGCTCTAAGTATTAAAAGAAAAGAGACACTGAACATTAAAATGCTTCATTCTCAGTAATGTATTCCCTGCCCTACCCTCAAATTTCCTGGAGGAAACTCTCCTTTTACTTTTGTAAATTCAATAATAAATATTTTATACATGATTAAGATGACTCACATTGTTGAGATGGGGATAAAAACAGAAGGAACATAACCTTTGTCTCCCCTTTCTGTTGGTCTTGAAACTGGAAAACAAAGATGCATTGTTAGAAAAAATACTATCTGTATGGACAAAGTAAGAAAACAAAAGTTCAGAACAATCTAAGCAGTGCTAAAAGAGAGTTAATACAGTTATTTAGTGATTCATAAACCTTTCTAGATTAAAATGTGAAAGAAGAGAAAAGCAAATCTTTTGGTAGCTTAATCTTACTTCTTTACATACCAAATGTCTCTAAAATGTGTGAGAAAAATTAAGAATCAATTATAGTACCCATCGTCTATGTTTCAATTTAAGTTTGATTATAATGACTGATCTATTCAAGTATTAAGGGTATTTATAGTATATAGTAAAATGGGCATCATCCAATCTCATAATTACATAACTTTTTGAAGCACAGGTATCAAAGAATGCTGCTAAAAGTACCACTACAGTAGCAATGGTGTACAAAACTGACCTTGGAAATATTCCCTACAGTTCTCTACGGAACCATGTTGAACTGGCCCCTGGCCCAGTTATCCAACTGTAATTTATCACATGAGCATC
Organism: Heterohyrax brucei; assembly: GCA_028571685.1. Taxonomy (NCBI): domain Eukaryota; kingdom Metazoa; phylum Chordata; class Mammalia; order Hyracoidea; family Procaviidae; genus Heterohyrax; species Heterohyrax brucei. The sequence continues at coordinate 99,058,866 of CM053146.1, forward strand.
TGTTATTTCATTCAGTCGGAGGCAGAAGGCACAGCTATCTTTTGTTCTGTTTGGGTTTCAGGGTGGCTGAAGTGAAGCCTCACTCACCATCTGTGGGTGACAACTGCATGATATTCTACAAGGTGGTGCTCATACATTTAGCTGCTACGGATGTAGAGCTTTATGGGCTGTACCTACTTTTCACTGAAGAAACAAAATAGTGGGCTTATATTAAAATTCTGTAGCTAATTACATGAACTTCATTTTGTGCATTCAATTGTTACTGAATACATACTTTGGCTAGGCACTGGTCTAGATCCAGAGGATACAGCTAGGGAAGACAGGCATTTCGGTACCTTGTATTGACGGGCTAGGGGCCAGGGGATGAAAGGCAGAATCCGTGCTGCCTCCCAGCAAATGAATACTATTCTCTTCATTGAGAAGCTATAGTAAGGTGAATATAAAACTTATAAATTCTGGGCTTCCTTTGCATAAATATAAACTTGCTTTACTTTAAAAAGCTTTCTAATAATTATCTCCTCTTCGTTTTTCTCTTTCCCCAGCTGCACCAGTGAGGTTAGCATTGCTCCTGTCTTAGAAAGGAGAAACTAAAGATCTCCAAGTGGCTGGGATAGGCCCCATAACCATTGCAAAGTCTGGTTGCAGCTGCTGACTACTGCTCTGCTAGTGTCACACAGCCACAGCAGTCCCCTTTCAGGACCTGCTGACATACCACTTTGTTTCTACAGCACTGACCTCCACATGTCTTTTAGGTCTTAACAAAGATCAATGCAAACATAAAAAGAGGAAGTTCACTTACCTTGTTCTAACATCAGGTTGTTTTCCAAAATTTTAAAGGCGGGGGTGGTGGGGAAGAAAGCAAACAGAAAGAATCTAACCTTCACATGGCTGGGAGCTGTAGTGTTTACCAAAGGCTTTGTCTTTGGGAATATCAGGGTATAGATACTTCAGTGGATTTTCTGGAATGTTTTCAGCCATTATAACCTTGTAGTCTCGGAGGATGTCAGCAAATGGCAGAGCAGACAACCGGCCTTTATTGTAGGGTTCTACAGAATGGAATCTCACTTCTCCTGGAAAAACAGAAAGTCTCCAGATTCAGGCTGGCCTTTCTTCATGTCTGCATGATCTTCATGTTTAAAACAATGTCAGATCTTCTTTAGTCTGGATAAACCAAACTCCTTGCCGCTGAGTCAATTCTTACCCATAGTGACCCTATAGGACATAGTAGAACTACTCTATTGGGTTTCCAAGGCCATAAATCTTTACTGAAGCAGAATGCCACATCTTTCCCCTGCAGAGCAGCTGGTAGGATTGAACGGTCAACTTTTCTGTTATCAGCTTAGTGCTTCAACCACTGTGGAACCAGGGTTCCTTGTAGTCTAGACACTACAGATTATTCATATGATAGAAAGGCATTCACACAGACTATTATAAATTTGTGTGTAACTCTTATGGGACGATGGCAAGAACTAATATTCAAACCCACTGAGCACATAAGAAGAACAACACATGAGAAAATTTGAATTCCAGTAACCAAACCTGAGAATACCCAGCTCACATGAACGAACAGTAGTGAGCACATACCATTTTCAGAATGGTCCACCCAAGTGAAAGTTATTCCTCCAAGGTGACTTTCACTGAATCTTAATAAAAAGGTTCCAGGCATTTTGTCCTTTAGCAGGAGCCGTTCCTTCTCTTTACTAACAAAGCCCATGACATACCTAAAAACAGGATAACACACAGTTTCACCTAATTAAGGGCTGCAATTTATTGCACTTACATTTATTTTATTCACAAGGAACAGGCTTCAACTATGTTTTGATAGCTGACCAAATGTCAGTGGTTCTATTAATGTAGAAATTAATGCTCTATAAGAATGTCAGAAACCACAAAAATGAAAATAAAAAATCCAGCAACAACAGAAAAATAAGAACCAAATAACTCATATGGAAAATAGAACCTATAATTTACCCATCAATCCACAGGGGAAGAATGTGTTTCTTAATTAGATCCAATATTGCTTCAAGCCATATCCAAAAGGTAAATGATTTGCCAGGTAAGTGTTCCTATTGGAATAAACAATCAAGTTAGGACAACAATTAGATTAGTAGTAATGTTAATATAATCATGCAAGTTCCATTTTTCAGTGAAATATTTCCTTTATGTAGGACAATATTTTTGAGATTTTTAATAATTACCCTTACCCAGGAAATTTTGAAAACTCTAGAATATGACATGGAGGCTTAGAAAGGAGTACTGTATTTGAAAGAATGAAAAAAAGCCAAAGTGATATTCCCCTTTCCCCGCTTGTACCTTACAGAACTTGGCCCAGGTGAGGTGACCATCATTGTAGCTAGATAGGACTAAAATGAAAACAAAAGAAAAGAATGTTTGTTAAGCAATCAGACTCTTTAATTTTGTCCTCAATTTAGATATTTTCTCTTTTTCTACCTCTCAAGATGTTTAAGTACCTGCTTTGTGTATACAGAGTACTTAGTACCAGGCACAGTAAAATATAAAATACCTTTTTTGCTCTTATTATCTAGGAAAGAATCCTTTAGATAAAGGAGCTAAAGACAGTGTCAGGAAAAGGGTGGATCTCTAGAGCCAAACCTCCATCAAAGGCAGACCATCTATTGTCAGAGGTGCAGGGGGCAGTCTAGATAACAAGAATAGTGTAGGATGAGGCATGGTGGGCTCGAATATGGCTTATGCAGAAGGCCACAAGAGTAACCTAATGTTGATGAATAAATATCACAAATTAATTTGGATAAATTAGACACAGGCAAATTAATAAGAGTCTTGACTATAACGGATTAACTAGAATTCTATTAGGCTATAGGGAGCTACTGGAAACCCTGGTGCCATAGTGGTTAAGTGCTATGTCTGCTAACCAAAAGGTCGGCAGTTTGAATCTGCCAGGTGCTCCTTGGAAACTCTATGGAGCAGTTCTACACTGTCCTAAAGGTTTGTGAGTTGGAATTAACAGCAGTGAGTTGGTGTAATGTCAATTGTGAAATTAACATTAAAGACCAAGTTGCCATTAAAAGTTTATATCAAATTCAGAGTACTATGGATTGAATTGTGTCCCCCTAAAAAATGTGTGTAGCAATTTGGCTAGGCCATGATTCTTGGTGTTGTGTGATGTTCCTATAGGCTGTAAACCCTGCCTCTGTGATGCTAATAAGAGAGGATGGGAGGATGAGAGGATGGGCGCAGTGGTGTTAGTGGGGCGGGACTCAGTGTGCAAGATTGTAATATACCTTGAGCCAATCTCTTGGGATATAAAGAAAGAAGCTAGCAGAGAAAATTGGGGACTTCATACCACCAAGAAACAGTGCTGGAAGTAGAGTACATCCTTTGGAAAGGACCTGGGGTCCCTGCACCTTAGAAGCGCTCAAGGGAAGGTTGACAAGAAACATCTTCCTCTGCAGCCAACAGAGAAGGACGTCCCCTGGAGATGATACCCTGAACTTGGACTTGCAGCCTACTGGATTGTGACAGAATAAAATTTCTCTTTTTAAAGCCATTCACTTGTTCATTTTTTTTACAGCAGCACTAGATGACTAAGACACAGTGCAAACGACATTAGAACATCCTAGAAACTGGAGTACGATGGAAAAGAGGAGGTTTTAGAATTGAGCACACCAGGGCCCGTGCCTAGACTTTGCTACGAACTAGCCAGGAAGTATGGCAAGTCACTTACCTTCTGACTCTCGGTAGAAAATGGAATAATGTCTGATTTGAGGAACTTTTGTGAGAATTAGAGATAAGCACTTCACCCTGTGTGATATAGAAATCCAAACTCACTGCTGTTAAGTTGGGTGTGACTCGTAGCGACCCTATAGGTCAGAGTAGACCTGCCCCATAGAATTTCCAAGGAGCACATGGTAGATTTGAACTGCTGACTTTTTGGTTGGCAGCTATAGCACTTAACCCACTACACCAGCAGGGTTTTCATGTGATATGGGAGGCATCAGTAAATAGTGAGTTATTATTAACTGTAGCAATGCCATCCTGGTTCTTTAAAACACTTGAGTTTTAAAAAGAGAGGGAAGTCCTCCACCTCTACCAGTTCTTACCTGTAAGCTTCTCTGCCAGCATATTGAGTTGATCTGAATTAAGACCACGACCAACATATGAAGAGAATTGCCAGCTCATCACTTCCAGGAGCTGACTCAAAGTGGTAGATGGAGGATTATTAAAGAAAACCAAGTTCTGCAATATAGTTGTGAAGATGATTTTATCTTACAATTGCACTAAAACTCCAACGCAATACCAGAGATTCCTGATTTAAATTCTTTAGGCCAACTTAAATTCTTTGTACAGAACATAGTCTCACCTTTGTTTTACTTTTTAAGATTGACTTTATCTCCAAAGAATTCCTTGTTCCTTGAGTTTAATTTAATACAGAGTCTATCTTATCCTTGAAATAATCATCTGACATCTCTTTGTTTAACTTCTGTGGGAAAATTGTCTTTAATCAACTCCTATAAATTCTTAACACTATTCAATGAATAAGCAGGCAGATACTCTTTTCTGAAATAATATTAATCTTAATAAAATCATATCATGTTCTTTAACTGGTTTATCAAGAGTTGGCAGCAGACAAAGTGTCATAAACAGTAACAAACAAGCAAGTCCCAGGCTAAGGAAGGTGACCCTGAAATACAAATTTATAATTAAGTCCAGATTCCTGTTTTATGAATGTATGTCAGTCTTTTCTTTTTTGGCTCTAGATGAGAGATGTATGGTCAACTGAAAGCAAGGCTCTTTGTGCTAGAAACTTGATTAATAGTGTTGGAACAGAAGACCTGGTCCCAGTCTGCTGAAAAGCAGATAGTGTGTTCTAAGCCAATGAGATAGAAGGAGAAGAATTCAGAAATCTAAAGCAGTGCCTGGAGAAGGTTGCTGGTGAAGGTGAGCTAAGCTGAGCCGCAAGAAGGGGAGTTGATGCAGCAAGAAGATTGATTGAAGAGATCTTAGAAGGTGAGACCAAAAGAGGACATAGTATTCAGTAAACAGTAGGCTTATGAAGGGGAGGAAGGATGAGGAAGAACTTCTAAGGAGGCGGTTTTCCCTGAACCCAAGAATTGTGTTTGTAGAAAAAAATCAGAAAGCATAAAGTATAATCAAGGTCTAGGAGCGGAATAAGGATGACAAATGTAATTTAGTTAACAAGCTGGGCTCTGTAACAAGGCTGGCACATGTATGTTTTAATAGCTACATGTGGTCTGTATCTCAGGGCTCTTCATCCTGGAGCCAGAGCTATCATGGATTGAATTGCATCCTCCCATCCCTCAAATGTGTAGCCATTTGGCTAGGCCATGATCCCTGGTGTTGTGTAATGTTTATATGTGTTGTAAATCCTCCCTCTATGATGTTAATGAAGGAGGATGGGTGGCAGTTGTGTTGGTGGGGCTGGACTCAGAGTCTAAGATTGTACTGTGCCTTGAGACAATCTCTTGAGATATAAAGGAAAGAGAAAGAAGCAGAGAATATGAGACCTCACATGACCAAGGAGCCTTGCCAGGAGTGGAACACTTTGGAAAGGATCTGGGATTCCTGCACCTCAGAAGCTCCCAATACAGGGGGAAGAATGACAACAAAGACCTTCCTCCAGAGCTTTGGACTTGCGGCCTACTGGACTGTCACAGAATAAAATTTCTCTTTGTTAAAGCCCCCACTTGTGGCATTTCTGTTATAGCATCACTAGATGACTGAAACAAGAGTCGAATCACTTAACAGATGGTTAGTGAGGAAGACAGTGGCTTTCTTACAGAACGACTCTAGGAAAGCGAAAATGCAGTGCTGAGCTCCGTGACTAGAGAACAAAGAGAAATTCCATCTCCCTCTTGATGCCCTGCTATCGTATGAAGAACTCTGGCCCGGTGTACCTCGTAATGGGGAATGACATTCAATCTCAAGACTGTTGATTCTTCTCTTATGTAAAGACCTGTGAGTCTTCTAGTGAGTTCTGTTCTCTTATCTGCCCACACAGCCCGCCATGAGGCCTCTGGCCTCCTCTCTGCAGTTAATCTATCTCAGAAGCTAGGGCACTGGCAGAGGAGAAGGAATAGGCTGAATCACTTTCCACATTGTTTCCATATCAAGAATATTGGTTTGGATCTAGGAATACTTGGAGCTGACTCATTATGGCTTGGTTCTCACTGCTGGAGAGTAAAAGAATTCTTCCCTCGGAAGGAAGAGATTGCTTTCAACGAAGAAGAAATGTAATTTATACTTGACCTATTTTCTCTAGCTCCCATTGGTTTCCAGTACCACAAGCTGAGGTTTTGTGGGAGGGAAGCAGGGGAACTGCACCCCTTTCTGACTCATCTTTCTTTGGCTTCCCTTTGCTCATTATCTTTTAAGAAGATCATCTATTTTCTGCTTGCTTGGTAACTTGAGTCCACATTTTGACCAGTGTCTCAAATAACCACCAGATGGCTTGAAAACCCAGTCTGAGACTAGGATAGATTTGATCTATATTATCTACTCTTGAAATTTCTGCCATCACAGTGTAGTTAGGTTACTTGGAAACCAATTCTATATCTTTGTAGAATAGCCTGTGTGGAGAAAGTGGGGACTGGGGTGGGGGCAGATACAGTTGGGAAGGAGGTCTATCTAACAATAGTCAGATATCAAATTCTGGCTCAAGGTGCTTCTCCCTAGCCAGCAGGCAAAGCAACAGGATGGTCTAGAACTGTCTGTGATACAGCAAGATGGGAGGTGACAAATCCTTCACAAATAGCAAACTCCTAGCTATCACAGTCTGGCCACAACTCCCTCAGGGTTTAAGTACACACATCAAGGCATATTATTTAAGCTATCACATTACAGAGAACTCACAATTAAAAATATTGGACTCAGGAATAAAATCCACCCCTCCCCAATGCCAAAAGTGAAAAAAAAATTTCTGATACATATGGATTTTATTGACACAAAAACAAATGAAACAGAACTAAGGATGGGGGCAATGGGAACAGAGACTCTACCTGGGAATCGTTGGTTGACACATTGTACCAAATGATGGATGCCCAAGCATTAGGTAACTGACTGACATTGGAAATCATCACCACAGGTAATGAGCTGGTCTGGTTTTAAAAAAAAAAAAGTATAGTTATTACAGGTAGTCTTATCTTATGTTGATCTTATACTTGACCTTATCCTCTGAAGGACCACCTCAAGACAGCCCCACTCTTTCTAACTTAATGTACCCACTGCACTGGTCACTAAATTGACTATTAAGGTATCTGGAACTTTCTAAACATGTAGTAGTCATTGTGTCACTGTGCAGTAAAGAAAGAGGCTATGGAGAACAGGAAACCTTTCAGAGTACTCAGTCAGTGTCTGATTCCATTATAATTACCCACCAAAACTCATTGCTGTTGAGTCAATTCTGACTCATAATAACCCTATAGATTGCAGTAGCACTGTCCCATAGAGCTTCCAAGGAGCACCTGGTGGATTTGAATTGCCAGCCTTTTGGTTAGCACATGTAGCTCTTAACCACTACATCACCAAGGTTTTTTCCTTTATAATTAGGGACACTTAACAAAATTTCTCTTTGTTAAAGCCATCCACTTGTGGTATTTCTGTAACAGCAGCATACTGCTGTACTTAAACATAGCAGCACCACTTAAACTTTTTACTGTATTGTATCACACATTGCCCCAAATGCAGCTGATTAGAAATACAGTGAATTCACCGACTATTTTCTTTAAACAGTACCCTGTAAAGCTAATTTAAGATTTGCTCTGGGTTGAGTCAGTATATTCTGATTATGATCTAACACCTAAATAACCTCAGCTGTACTGGAAATGGGAGTTTTAACTGTAGAAGGTAGCGAAGTAAGCAATTTTGAAACACATTTGGGAGATAGGGTCCCCTGGTCCATTGCTGCAGAACTCAGTTTAGTACTACTGATACTATAGTTTCCTATCATATGGAATAAACAGGCTTTTACAAACTAGCCTGGAAAATGAATCCAATTTATAGTAGTCCTTTCCCAATAGCAGGTTTTAGATTCTTGTGTATAGCAAAATACCCAGTTAGAGAACTTAATACCTTTTAGAAACACAGATTTAAGTAAAAGAGATGAAGAAGGAACTTACAACAATTTTGTAAATATGTTTATATTCTTTGTGAGAGAAGAGTAAAGAAAGTACCCTAAAACAAAGTTGTTTTACAATATGGTCAAATCTGACTCATAGTGACCCCAGGTAACAGAGTAGAACTGCCCCTATAGGGTTTCCTAGGCTTTTATCTTTTACAGGAGCAGATTGCCAAGTGTTTCTCCCACTTAACTGTGGATGGGTTTAAATCGCCAAACTTTTTCTCATTAGCTGACAGCTTAAACTGCTGCACCACAAATAGGGTCATATTCAGGATGTGTGAAATCATGTTTGTTCAGTCATGCACTTGCTCATTTGTTTATTCAACCAATATTGAGTATCTACTAGGTGCCAGGTGTTGCGTTAGGCACTGGTGACAGTGTCACAAATGCAACATGATTTCCTGCTTTCAAGGAGCTCTCAGCCAATCATTTCAATCTAATTCTACAAGTCTCTTTATTCCTTCTTGAAGTTCAGTGGAAACCGATTTAAGAGAATCAAAATAAATGTACTGATAATGTTCCTATTATTTGTCTTTTCTCATCACATTAAGAAAAATCTTCCTTCTGAGAGATTCTTCTGTAGGAATCATAAACTGAAATTACATCACTCCATGACAGGGTTCAAGAACACTCATTTCTCTTTAGGCTTTCCACTGAGTATCCATGACTCAGGAAATCCAGAAAGCAAAAACAAACAAATAAAAAGTGCAAAGTGAGCAATAGATTATTCAATCTATGCTGAACGCATAATACTCGTGAGATTTTGTCATTTGTAATAGTTTAACCCACCACTTATCTGTCAGTTGGCTGTGTTGTGGTGGCTTATACATTGCTATGATGTCGGAAGCGATGCTACTGGTATTTCAAACACTGGGTCACCAATGGTGGACAGGTTTCAGTGAAGTTTCCAGATTAAGACAGAGTAGGAAGATGGACTTGATGATCCCTCTGAGAAAACTGGTCAGTGAAAACCTTATGAATATCAGTGGAACAGTATCTGAAACAGTGCTGGTAGATGAGCTGTGCAGAGTGGAGTTTACTCAGAATATCACTGGTCAACAGCTGCCTCCTCAAAGTAGAGTCAATCTCCACTATGTGGATGGAGCAAAGAAAGCTTTTGGGACTTCATTTGTGTTGTGGTGCTATTTAAAACAAGAAGAAACATCTGCAAATATCTATTAACAATCAGCAGGTATAATATAAGAAGTATGGATCCAGAAAAATTAGAAGTTGTGAAAAATGAAATAGAATGCATAAGATCTATAACCCATGCATTAGTGAGCTGAAATGGACTGGTACACAATCTAATGAGTGTGTGGGATGATATTAAAAATCAGATGATCATATAGTCTCTCATGTTGGGAATGACAAATTAAAGAGGAATGGCATCACATTCATCATCAAAAGGAACATTTCAAGATCTGTCCTAAAAGGCAGTGCTGTTAGTGATATCATAATCTCTATATGCCTGCAAGGAAGACCAGTTAATAAAATATTACTCAAATTTACAGACCAATCACTAATGGTAAAGATGAAGAAATTAAAGCTTTTTATCAATTTCTGCAATCTGAAATTGATCAAACATGTAATCAAGATACATTGATAATTACTGGTGATTGGAATGCGAAAGCTGGACACAAAGAAGGAAGAGCAATAACTAGAAAATACAGCCTTGGACGTAGAAACAACGCAAGAGAATGCATGATAGAATTTTGTAATACTGATGACTTATTTGTTGCAAGTATCTTTTTTAACAACATAAGTGCAACTATACATGTGGACTTCATGAGATATAATACACAGAAATCAAATGGACTACATCTGTGGAGAGAGATGATAGAGAAGTTCAGTGTCATTGGCCAGAAGGAGGTCAGGAATTGATTGCTCATATGGACATTAATTGCTCACATGGACATTCAAGTTGAAGCTGAAGACAATTTAAAAAACTCCAGGAGAGCCAAAATACAACTTTGAGTACATCACACATGAACTCAGAGACCATCTCAAGAACAGATTTGACAAGCTGAACTCTAACGAGTGTGTGGGATGATATTAAGGACATCCTAATGAAGAAATCAGGTCATTAAAAAAAAGGGAAAGAAAGAAAAGACCTAAATAAACATTAGAAAAGTCTCAAACTTACTCTTAAAGGTAGAGTACCTACAACAAATGGAAGAAACGAGGAAATAAAAGAGCTGAGCACATTTCGGAGGGCAACATGAGAAGACAAAGTCAATTATTATAATGAAATGTGTTCTCCAACCTGGAGTTAGAAAATCAAAAGGGAAAAACCTTCTCAGCATTTCTCAAACTGAAAGAATTGAAGGAAAAAATGGAAAAGTTGCAATACTGAAGGATTCTGCAGGCAAATATTGACTAGTTCAGGGAGCATCACAGCAGATGGAAGAACTGGTGACAGACAGCCATTCAGGACTCAGGACATGATGAAGAACTGAGGGTACAGAAGGAAGAGGTCCAAGCCACACTTAAGGCACTGGGGAGGAACAAAGCTCCGGGAACGGACAGAACACCAATTGTTGGAACACCAAGCACACGTAATGCTGGAAGAACTCATTCATCTCTTCCAAGAAATTTGAAGGCAGCTATCTGGCCAACTGACCAGAAGAGATCTATATTTGCGCCAGTTCCAAAGAAAGGTGACCCAGCATAATGTGGAAAAGTGTCAAACAATGTCATCAATGTTACACACAAGTAAAATTTTGCTGAAGATCATTCAAAAGCAGCAGCAGTAATACACCAGCAGGAAACAGGCTAAAAGCAGTAAGTATCAGAAGCATGTTTGCCTGTGTTTCATTGGCTATGCAAAGGTGTTTGTCTGTGTGGACCATAACAAATTATGAATAACATTGCAAAGAATAGGAATTCCAGAACACTAAATTGTGCTCAGACGAAACGTGTACTTAGACCAAGCGGCTGTTTGAATAGAGCGAGGGGCTACTTTGTGGCTTAAAGTCAGGAAAGGTATACAGCAGAGTTGTATCATTTCATCATACTGACTCAATGTGTATACTGAGCAAATAATCAGAGATATTGGGCTACAGTGAAGAAGAACCCATCATTATGATTGGAAGACTTGTTAACAACCCGTGATATGCAGATGACACAGTCTTGAAGAAAGTCAAGAGGACTTGAAGTATTTACTGACGAAGATCAGGTTGTAGCCTACAATATGGATTACATCTTTGCAGCTGAACCAAAAAGCAGCAACATGGTAAATGGAGAAAAGATTGAAGTTGTCAAGGATTTCATTTTACTTGGATCCACAATACACACCAATGGAAGCAGCAGTCAGGAAATCAAATGATGTATTGCACTAGGTAAATCTGTTGCCAGAAACCTCTTAAAAATATTAAAAAGGAAAGACATCACTTTAAGGACAAGAGTACACCTGATGGAAGCTATTTTCAGTTGCTTCATCTGTACCCAAAAGCCAGACAACAAAGAGGGAAGAATGAATAAGAACTGGCGCCTTTGAATTACAGTGTTAGTGAAGAATATAGACTACCCGAAGAACAAATAGATCTGTCTCGGAAGAAGTACAGTTAGAATGCTCCTTAGAAGAAAGGAGGATGAGACTTCATCTCGTGTACTTCAGACATGTTTATCAGGAGAGATCAGTCCCCGGAGAAGGACATCATACTTGGTAAAATAGAGGGTCAGTGAAAAACAGGAAGACGTTCAATGAGATGGGTTGAAGCATGGTTACAACAGTGGGCTCAGACATGGCAACAGCTGTGAGGATGGCGAGGACCAGGCAATGTTTCGTTCCGCTGTATGTGACAGTGGACATTCTGATGAGTAGGATTCAACTGATAGCATCTAACAACAACAACAACAATTTAACCAGAGAAATACGGTGACTAGTAAATATTTGACATGTTGCTTTTGTAAGTTAAAACAAAAATAATGACTAGGGAATGTACAGAACGTGGAATAGGCTGAGCTCTCATCTACAAACACTGCCTATTTGCCCACATGCTACCAGTAAGGAGTAGATGTTCCCCGAAACACATACTTCCAAATCTATAGTCAGGCCGTACAGGCAGATCTGGGACTCAAAGTTGATGGAATGAAGCTCTTCGGTCACCATGTGAGAGCCCTAAAGGAAAAAGAAATCCATTGTTATCTTACAAATACATACTTGTTATCTATTATGATTAGGCTTGCTTCTGTAAATATTAATAAAGCTTTAAATAAAAATAAATGTCCCCAAGCATTCTCTCTTACTGTTTTAGAAGGTATTTAAAGAATATACAGTGTTGAGAAAAAAAAAACAAAAAACTTCATTTCCACAAACAGAATGATTTTTGTGTCAAAAACGAGAATTTCTGGCTTTAAAAATTCCAGTATATTTTCATCAGCTGCAATTTCGACAAGTCATACCTTGTTTACTTTTACTTTGGAAAAGTATTCCTTTTGATTTACCAAAAATAAGCCAGAGATGTATGTTTATAAGAGAAACAGATCTTGGTGTTATAATGAATTTGTTTAAAAGGAAAGCAAGGCTTTCTTCTGGTTAAACATGGTAGCTGAATACACGCATTTTCCTCTGCTCTCTCCAGAAACTCCAATGAAACAACAGTTGGAGTTTTATTTACTTTCCCATAAGGTAAAACAGGAAGTTCGATCCCTGAGAGAGAGGTGAGGAGTGTGGAATGGAAAGAAAAAAAAGGAAGAACAAAAATTCATAGTTAGTATATTTGACCACATTGTGAGGAGTTTTTTTAATTTCTGAAGGAAAGTTTAAGGCAATGTTAGTGACAGATACATACAAAATTTCAATCAAAGGAAAAATTGAGGCAACTATGAAATCCACAGGGAAAATTAAAAGTGATACAAGATGGGAAATACAATCATAGTATGCTGTGTGGCCCAACAGTGAACAATTTTTACATAATCACAACAATGGAAACATTGAATATATTGGTTAAACCAAGATACGTTATATAACAATACTGTAAGGACAGCAAAAATTTCTACGTATGGCAAGTTATTACAACAGAGCCATAGCTTGATTGCTTTCATGGAAAGAATTCAGAAGTGAAACGCTTAAAAATTTTTAAAAATGAAGGAATGCCAGTATTAGCATGGTATTTACTGAGCTCAAAATGATCATCTGTGGGGAGTGGGTCTTGGGGGAGGGAGACTTTGGGAAGCAGGACTTGGGTGGGCAGCACAAGCCTTACTAGCTGTTTCTTCAGGCAAGCTTGCAGCACTTTGCTATCCAGAGGGTGGCCCAGGACCCGTGGTACTATCACCGTCAAAAGCTTTTTAGATAAACGAAATGTCTGGCCTATGACAGGCCTGCTCAATCTGAGTCTGAATTTTAATAAGCTGTCAGGTGGGAATTGGAGGCAATTATACTCAGTGTGGTGTCTCCACTTTGCATTTAGTCTCCAAAGGGATGTGGAAAACTGGAGATGGTACAGAAAGCTTAGTGAAGTTTAAAAAACATGCCCTGTGAGGAGATGTAAACAGAAACAAGTTCATTAAACCAGAAAATCCAGGACAGAGGTGTGTTTGCAGGTGGCAAGGTTAGCTCTGAGGAAAGGGTGATCTGATGGGTTTGTAAGCCAGAATTCATTTCTGTTAAATTTCAAACCAAAAATAGGTCTAATGGGGTAATGGTACCTGGTGGCACAGTAGTTAAGCACTCAATTGCTAACCAGAAGGTTGGTGGTTCAAAACTTCCTAGAGCCTCCAGGGGAGAAAGACCTGACAATCTGCTCCAGAAAGGGTTATAGCCTAGCCAAGCCAAGTGCTGTCAAGTCAGATCTAGGAAGCCCTATAAAGTTACTACGAATTGAAATCAACTCCATGGTGCCCAACAGCAACAAATAATATAACAATGTGAATAATAGTTACATGAAGGTGACTTTATCGGTATTGAACGCACTGCCATCGAGTTGATTTCAACTCACAGCAACCCTGTAGACAGAGTAGAGCTGCCCCATGGACTTTCCAAGGAGCACCTGGTGGACTTGAACTGCTGACCTTTGGTTAGCAGTTGTAGCACTTAACCACTGCACCACCAGGGTTTCCTTATTGATAATAAGGTATGTTAAACTTAGGACTGTTAGAAGTAGAAAAAAAACTTTCCTTTGATTAGGTCATTGTGGTATCTCACCTTCCCTGAGAGTAGCTACACTGACTTGAATGAAATCATTTCTTACTGGATTAGCAGAAAGTTACACACGATGGAAATTCCCCTTGAGAACCCTTGGTTGTCGTTTTTGTGACTTCAAGTAGAATTTGACTCGCAGTGACCCCACCTGACAATGGTACTGGCCCATAGGCTTTCCTAGGCTGAAATCTTTTGGGTGCAGATTGCCAGGTCTCTTCTCCCACGGAGCTGCCTGTGGGCTTGAACTGCCAACCTTCAGGTCAGCAGCTGAGTGCCTAACATAGCTTAGACCACCCACAGATACAGCCCAGGCTGATCTCCAAGTACACCCACATACCCGACGGCCAGTTTCCTCTGTCCTTCCTCCACCCTTAAGTGTTGGAACAACTTGCTGTCTCTTTGGTTGAGCATGAGACAAGCAGCTGGCTTGTGTTTAGGCACCAAGTTAAACAAGAGAAATCTGATTGTCTTTTGGAGGCACTGTGCAAAGCACTGAGACCAACTGAGAGATGCTCGACTTTGGCTTCACTCCCACCAGGTGTCTTTCACATTCCCATTGAGGGCCATGGTGAATAGGATAGTATTAGCTCATGTGGAACATTTGTAACGCCAGAGGCAAGCACACAGATGGAGGCCCACATATCATATAGCTAAATATTTAAATCATATATAAATCAAGTTAACAAACTGTCTAGTCTCTTGCCTTGACATACAAGATTTCCAATGACCTAATTAGTGAGGTTTTAACTCCTCGGTGTTCCGTTGGAACATAGTAGTGTGGAGAGAGTTGGCTCCTTGACCACAGCCCACTTAGAGTGCCTATTGAGGCCCCTGGGCCTTCTCTGGGCCTAGTAATTTTTACATGAAAATTGCCAATTGTGATTGGGAGCCCTTCAAGTGGAACCGAGGTCTTTGAGGTCGGGAATTTTTGGTCCTGAACTCTGGGTGAGCACATTGCCTTGACCCACGTATTTTTTTCTTCCTAGAGAAGGGTGCAACTGGAGGTAGAAAGGGAGTTTTTTTGAGTATGAGATCCCATGGCTTCCTGATTCTACCTGGTATAGCTTAATTTATAGACTTAAATGTATATATGATATAATCTTATAATTTCCTCAGATAGTTCAGTTATATCACCTGTCTGTTCACCATCTAAACTTATCATCCAAGTTGAAAAGAGTGAAAAACTAGACTCTGCATTCCAAGACAGAGCAGTGGCCCTCAAGATCTCCTACTAACTTTGAAAAAAGCTTCATGCGTACATATCAGTCAAGTGAAATAGAGGTAGTGAGAGATTTGCTCACTGATTTCAATTTTAGTAGAAACCAATTTCCAGCATTTTGTTAAAAACCTTGACACAATTGTGAGGCCATTTAGAAAGAAATCTAGTAACAAAGCTGACATATAATTCACATGCTAAGAAAAGAAGCTTTTGACAAATGGCAGCATCATTAATTTTCAAAGGTTGGTAGGCTGTCAGTAATAGTCTTCATTATTCTTTCAGTCCAGTTCTAGCTGAGACACTGTACAATTTCAGATTCCTAAGGTCTGTTTCTTACAGATCAGGAAAACGACACAGACAAGATGCACCATTACTGTCTACATGAAAAAGCCACTTTTATCATCGGAGATGAAGACAGATGTAAAATATCCATGCTGATATTTGTATTGTTTGGTACTGAATATTGTGAATCGTTTGGTACTGAATATTGGTACTGGTTGTATTGTGCTTCTGAAGAAAAGTACCCACTGGATAATCTGCTAAGAAACTGGAAAACTAGCCAAGCTACTTGGCCAGGACACAAGCTGGAAAAAAAGCACACAACCTAATGAGAGGTAAGTCCTGATGCCATCCTACTCTTGTTTGTTTCTTCTGCTCAATATTCACAGTACATCTTGGGAACTTAGGATATACTAGCAAATGGTTATGGCTTTTGGCCTGAAAGAAAACTTTTGCTAAGAAAAATATGACCAGAACAAGAATGGTTTTCATCCAACTTTCTTGCTTCTCTCTTAACAAGTTATAACCTATGATGATGGCACTCATGGAAATCTATGCGACATAGAAAATTAAATAATCCATTCATCTAATGAAAATCTTACTGAGCACCTATTATGTGAGGGACACAGAGTTAGTTGCTGGGGAACAGTGATACAAACAACAACAACAAAGGTACAACCATGCAGTATAGAACTCAATCGCAAAATTATAAAACAAGAACGAAAATTTCACCTGTATTCAGCCAGTACAGTAAGGCTGCTGTCCTGATGATATCACATTCTAAAACATCTAAGCTTTTTCAGTGCTATTCTTGTACCAATGTCTCCCCTAAAAAAACGGTTGCGACCACTTTAATTAGTTCGTAAGGAAATCGGCTTCCTTTGAAAATGCTAGACTAGTTGGGGTGTGAGCAGTGTGCCTGTGTTTGAGAACAATGAACCTTGAAACAACATCTGTTTGGCCATTTTGTTAAATGAAACTCAAGTCATCCAGCCTTTACTAATAGCTTCTTTGTGCTTCATGACTTTCCAAAATTACCTAACACCTCAGTCTGTGGTCAAAATTATCAGTTAAAGCCTACTGACAAAGCACAAACTCAAGAGACTGAAATTCCAGCTTCCCTACTCAGTTTTAACATCTCAACAATCACTCTGTAGCAGAGTCTCTGCCGGATAAGGACCTCTGGGGAAAGGTTGCTTTCTGGGAATGTTTTACAGGGCACAGACTGATAGTTTCCAACTTGAGCCACATGCGAGGTGGTGGGATTGCTTCTCCGTGGTGACACTTCCAAGGAAAAATCAAAGGTGGGGGAAAGAGGTAGGATGTGATAACCACGCTTTTGTGGCAGTGTGTCTTCAGTTTCCTCAAGGAATATGATAAAATTCGAGAGCAAATTCTTAAAAACTAAATTCATTAAAAAATATGTAAAGCCTTCATTCCTTCTTGCACTACTTGGGATTATAGCATTTTAGTCAAAGACGCTGGAGAGATTTTCTAGTCCAATGGTTTTCAAATTTTTTAAATCTTGGAATATGTTCTTGAAAGTAAATTTTCTGCCCATTTTCCAATATGTAAACTATATAAAATGGAGCTGCATTGACTGAAATGGGTGGGGGACCCAGAGTTCCTACATTCACCAAACTCCGTCGGTAGATGGCTCCTGAGGCACCTCCTGCTCTCGGAGTCTTCTGGGAACAGTATGGGTTTCCTTACTCTTTTCACACATACCTAAACCCAGGAGGCCCTGTGCACCCTGAGAGGTCATCTCATCTTTGATAATCTCAGCCAAATAACCACAGGGTACTGCAATTCTAAGAAGGTTAGGAAGAGAGGCTTTAGGGCAACATAGCATCTTGTTATGTTCTTGATCTTTAACAAGCTACTCAACTCAAGTTCTCCTAACCACAAAAGCGAAGCTGAGAGACTGCAAATTGTGCGTGTACGTGGTGGGGGCTGGAGACAGTAGGGCGGTTAGAAACCTGAAACATGAAATCCTTTAAAAGAAATATGTATAAACCCGGTCTGAAGTTTCAAGGACCTGGAACTAGAATATAGAAATGGCGAAAGGAGTCGTGCCTTCAACTCGCACTTGGGAATAGCGGCTTGTCATAGGGCAGTTTTCTCACCCGTGGGAATATCTGTTCTTACAGAAGGGGCACCGTGGTAGTCTAATCAGCAGAGCTGTTGCAAACATCTGCATAACACGTTGTGGCTACTTTCACACACGCCATTCTCCCGTGATCCCCCAATCTACCCTATGGAGCGTAGGTTAACCTTCTCCTCCTTGCATAGATAAGGAAATGGGGGCTAGAGGGGTTGTGTCAAAAATCCAAATGAAACCAATTTCCGTGGAGTTGATTCCCACTCATGGCAACCCTGTAGATCCGAGTAGAACTGCCCCATCGAGTTTCCAAGGGGCTCCTGGTGGATTGGAACTGCCAATCATTCGGTTAGCAGCCGCAGCCCTCAACCACCACGCGGCCAGGGGATGCATAGCTGGTGCAAAGTCAGATTTCCTGCTTGTAAGCGGCCCAGCCCACCGCGGTGCCGCTGCTATGACCCTGCCAATGGGAACATGGCAGATAAGGAAACGGCGGATGCCATTTTCTGAAGAAACATTAATTTCTTTCTAAACTTTAAAATGATTTGGGGTGCAGTAGTTACGCGATTTCTGAGAGGGGAGGGGAAGCCGGGCGGGTGAAGGCAGACAGGTGGAGAAGGAGCTGGAGCAAACAGGGGCAAGGAAGAATCCTTGCAAACCAAAGGAGTCTGAGGCCATAAAGCGTGAGGATGGGGATGGGGGTGGGGTTTGGTGGATGTGGGAGTCAAGACTCGTGCCAGGCAGCTCGCCCAATCTTAGGGAAGGTTTGGCCACCTCAAAGGCAGCGCAGCACAGAGGTCTAGAGCACAGACGTGGGAACCTGATTGCCGCAATCCCGGTCTTGAAGATACTGCCTCTTTCTGCCCAGTAACCTCGAGTAAGTTTTAAGGCTGCCCTGTGCCTCAGTTTCCCTAATAGTGAAGTAAGTACACATGACACTAATAGCAGTACCCTCTTCACATGGTTGCTGCAAGAGTTACCTAAATGTGTTAGGAAAGCTCTGCCATTAGTGTCCGGTATATAGTAAATAACACATAAGTAAATAGCAGATTTGTTAAATACATTTTTATCAGGCTGTGAACTCCTGCCCTACATAGCAGCAGCACTATCTTTGAAACTTGAAAAGGAGATTATGATACCCTGCTTCCTGCTTTCTTGAAAGTGTAGTACCACACTCCCTGCCCGCCCCTGACTTTGTGAACTACTTTACCAACCCCTCTCCCCTCATTATTTCTTGACTTTCCTTTGGTCCTACGCTCTCTGACTGGCTGAGCCCCTGATTCCCTGGCTCATCTTCTTAAGTCCAGCTCACATCTTTTGTGACTTTTTCACCATTCTAGTGGCACACAAAGCCGCACTCCAGCTGGCGGTTTTAAATGTACTTAGGTGTCATACTAAAATTCTGTCAGCAGGGGGAGCTCAAAGAATAGCTTAAAATAAAATCCTGATTCATCAAGTCTGGAAAAAAGAAAAATCATTCCGATATGGCTGCAAGATTTTGCTATCGATTGGAAAATAAAAGCAAATAAATTCAAAGTAGTATAAGTCGACGTTGTTATTAAGATAATGGCTGGTTTTTCTGTAGTAGGAGATGATTTACTGAGCTATACATCTCTAGGGAAATTCAAATAAAGATGATTTTACATTTATAAAGATGACAAGGTGCTGGGAAGTTGGGCTGTTTCTATTTATTCTCATTTGAGTTTTTTAAAATGTAAAAAAAAACTCAGAAGAATTGTGCTTAGTCTGTTTACACTTAGTAAATAATATTCGGGAATGTCTAGCCTAACGCTACTCGGCCTGAAATACCAGTGAGATGGATGAAATGGCCTTTTACTTACAATGTGCTAATATTTCACAGGAAACTGGTGGCATAGTGGTTAAGTGCTACAGCCGCTAACTCGTAGACCGGCGGTTCAAATCCGCCAGGTGTTCCTTGGAAACTGTGGGGCAGTTCTACTTGGTCTATAGGGTCACTATGAGTTGAAATCAATTTGATGGTAGTGGGTTTGGTTTCTTTTTGGTTTTAATGCTTCACAAATGTTCAGAAAATCTTGATAGATTCTATAAGGTAGGAGGAATATCTCTCTCTTATTTGTATCAACAGAACATTAAATTCAAAAGATCTGTTCATTTTAGTGTGTACCTGTTGCTGTAGAGATATGGTTAAGAGAATCAAGAATTCTAGTGAGAGTGGTTAGAGCATTCGACTTTTTGTGATGGATCTTTGTGGTTCTCTAGACTGACTGAACTTGATTGATGGATTTATAAAGTGCTCTTCTCCCAAAAAATCCAAGTATCTTTCTCATAGGACCTATGACTATAAAGCCATGAAACTGACTCCATTCAAACCCACCAGAAATAGATGTCCCTGTTTTATAACTGCACCACATGAGTGATCTAACACATACAGCGTCTCTGAGCAGGCAGAGCTGGGCCGTATTACCTTGATCTCTTCTAGAGAAAAATGTAGTATTTCTTGGTCAGATCATTTGTCAAGATTCACATTCTCTGAGCATGGATTCAAACCTAGGCTTTCTAATTCCAAAAACGTAAGGAAAGAATAGACATCTGGCATAATGAATAGACGATCTCCCAGGTTACTTCTAATCCTGGATCTGACCATTCCCTGGGAGACACTAGGTGGTGCAAAAGGTTAAAGTGCTTGGTTATTAGCCCAAAGATTGGAGGTCAAGCCCACCCAGAAGTACCCAGGAAGAAAGACCTGGCAACCTACTTCCCCCCTGCAGAAAGAGAAGAAATTAGCCATTAAAACCTCTGACACACATGGGGCCACCATGAGTTGGAACCGACTTGACAGCAACTGTTTTATCATTTACTGACTTGAATGCAAATCCTTGATCTGCTTCATTTTGTTCTTTTAATCAGTTATCCTATGGGATAAAAACTTTAAATGTAAGTGAGGGTTAGTTGATACCAGAAAGTAACAAGGTTGTTTTCACCTTTGATTTTCTTATCTGTGTCCTAAATTTTCTGCCTTACCTCATACCTGTTGGGAAATGAATGATTTTGATTTCTTTAGGATTGGCTGAAGAAATTTTGGCACATCTGTAAAGTGTAATATAATGCAGCCACTTTAAATCAGGTCTTCCCAAAATTAAAGTAATGGAAAGCAGTTCCCCATACATGGCAATGTAAAAAAAAAAAAGTTATGAAATAATGTACATTGTGTATTTTTAGAGTAATATATACATGGATAAAAAACTGGAAGAATGTGTTGCGTACGAAAATGTTGACAGTCATTTTCTTTTGAGAGTTTGTTATATGCAAATTTTATTTTCTCCTTATTTTAAATTTCCCATACTGTCTTTAATTATCAAACTTTATTTTTCAAATCAGAAAAATAGAATTGATTTTATTAAAAAATAATAAAAGGCAATTTAAGAATTTTGTAAAAATAAGATATTATAGAATTGTATCTTAGAAAATATCTCTGAGAGAAAACATTTCCTACCTCATTTCCTTTGTTTCCAGCTGTGGATTTCATTTCCTTTGGTTGCTTTGTAAAAGAAAACAACAGTGTTTAAATGAAGAAGCATATCAGCTAAATGTCAAACAGTTGTACCTATTGGGGTGATTTTCTTGATCACAATTTTGACCTCTAAAACAGTAACACAAAGATGTGTAAGTCACTGAAATCTGAAACAACTCCCCAGATTCAACAGAAAAGAGCTTTCTGTCTTGCCTCATGGCATGTCACTTTAGAAACTTTCACTGGGGCAAGTGATCAAGTTATCAAAAACAAGCAAACAAACAAAAAACCAAACCCACTGCTTTCAGGTCGATTCTGATTCACAGTGGCCCCATAGGACGGAGGAGAACTGCCCTATAGGTTTTCCAAGGAGCGCGTGGTAGATGCAGACTGCTGATCTTTCGATTAGCAGACCTAACTCTTAACCACTGTGGTACCAGGCTCTCCAGTCTAACACAGATTGCTGGCAAAGTACAGGGCTGTGTGCCACTTGGCAAGTTAAGCTGTTAAATGACATTAGAGTAGAAGACAACTTACTGATGTAAAAAGAAATTCATAACATAAATTACAAAATGAACAAAGGCAGAAGACATATAGTGTGCTATGTAATCTATTTAGAAAAAAGAATGAGGGCACACAATAGGCATGTTAATACTGTTACCTTAAGGTAGTGAGATTATAGGTAATTTTAAAATTTTGCTTCTCTGATTTTCTACATTTATTTTAAAATGTGATTAAAGTTATTATAAGATAATGTATATGAAAATACTTTGCAACTAGAAGAGCAGTTTGTAAAACCAAGGTTTTGTTATTTTACGTATACTTGCTAGAATAAGAACTTAATCATTCTTTGGTGTGCTCCTTGTCCTTTCTTCTCCACATGACTCCAATTCTGGGAGACAGGCATCTTTAAGTTGAGGGCCTCTTGGCTGGTTTACCTGTTACCCAGTATAGAAAATTCCTTGAGGACAGGAATTGAGCCAAACTACAAAGTGTGGATTACAAAAGTGTCAGATGCACAGCTCCACAATACGCTTGATATGTTTGGCAGTTTCTCATGGGAGAGAGTTAAAAAGAAATGTAATCTTCAAGATTGAAGACCAAATAGAAAACGAAAACTAGTATTTGGAATTATGCAAATTTGTGTTTGCAGATAACTTTCTATCAACTTAGATTTTTTCTTTTAAAAAGTAGACCTTTTGGTGTCTAAACAGGCAGCTGAGATACTCCCTAACTTTAAAAAGCAGACAAGTGATGTGTTTTTGGCAAGAAAAGCAGTAAGGTTTTTGGGAATCTGAGAATTATGCAAAACAATAAGAAAGGCAGGAAGAGAACTCTAGGTTAAGAGGAAGTGGTGAAAACAAGAAGCAGCAGGATGGGCTGGGTCAGAAGCTTTCTAGACATGGTAAGACCGACCTGGCTGCAGCAGTCATGCCCTGGGACATTGGATTTCCTCAAATTATCCTTCTGAACTGGAAGTGCTTTGAGCTGGATGTGTTTTTATTGGCTATCGCTTCTTGGTGAAATTTAAAAACTGAAACCAGAAATGCTTATCCATTATAAAACAGATTATTTCTGTCACTTGCATAAAAAAAGTTGACCACCTGAGATATAAAATACGGCACTCAAGGAAAACCAGTCGTTGAAAACTCTATGGAGCACAGTTCTACTGTGACACATGTAGGGTCACCATGAGTTGGAACTGGCTGAGTGGCAAATGATATATCACCATTGTTAGGAACTGAGACTTTCTGACTTCAAGTTCAGTGCTCTTTCTATCATTTTAATTCTTCAATGATGGCACATTTTGCTTTTCAATATGGAACTTAATCTCATATAAACAAAAACCAAACCCATTGCTGCTAAGTTGATTCTGACTCATAGCAACCCTACAGGACAGAACAGAACTTCCCCATAAAGTTTCCAAGGAGGACCTGGTAGATTTGAACTGCCGATCTTTTGGTTAGGAGATGTAGCACTTAACCACTCTGCCACCAGAGTTTCCATATAAGAAGCCATAAAGAAGAAAAGACAGTGAGTTATCAGGACTATTAATAAAGATGCACCTACTTTAGACAGAAATTAAAGTTTGTGCAATTTTACTGCCAGACTCACCAAATGTCGAAATTCCACTGAAAGGCTCCCATTAGAAGATTCTTCAAGGGACATGGCTTTGACATGAGTTCCACAAAGAACAAATCTTCTATTGCTGGAGAGGAAATCTTAGCTATTTACATGGTCACAAGTAAAATACATTTTCAAGAATAGCAGAAAACCTTTACAAAGTAAATTGTCTTACCTTAGAGTTGAAACATTCCTGTAAAACCAAGAAGATTCTTGAAAGGAGCTGTTTAATAGATCTATACAAATATTCTATCATACTTTAAAAGACGGTCTAAATTTTCATTTGAAATCTTTATAGTAAATTTTTTTTGAGTAAGTCCTCATTGGAGCTCTGATAAATATTTGAATTTTCAAGTCAAATATTTGAAGTACACTGACATGTAATGTTAAAGGAGGAGATTATCAAGTTTAAAATCATTCTTCAAAGTTAGGGCAATTCATTAAAAGCATCTTACACTTTCCTTTTTCAGAATATCATTAGAAACTTACCTGTCCATTGATGCTTTAACCTTTACCTGATAGTTGAGTTCTGGTAACTTTATTAGTAGTCTGAAAAGATACATCAATAAACAATCAAAGATCAATTTTAAAGTATTACAGGCATTTTTTTAAACTTAAATGTCCAACTATATTTATGGTATATGTATACAAATCCAACTCGCAATATCTACGTTTGTATATTAGTGTGTTTTCGTTTGTCAGTTACCAAAGAATATTGACAAGAGCCACTTAGTATGATTACTTACAGACACCTGGAAAGTGTTTCCAAATATTGGGATTTGATGTATATGGGATAATACATTGTCCAAGTTAGGAAAATAGCCATATATTTGGGCCCAAACTCGAATTTTGGCTAAATGTATAAGTGTAAGAAAGGTTACTTGAAAAATTATTGATAAGGCTTCATTTTGTACTCACATTATTAAAAGCAATAATTTGTAAGCTTGGTAAAGCTAAATTTTTGATGACAAATGCTTTGTGAGGAAAATACCTGAATGATCACACCTCTGGAAGAATGTGTACAATCCCAGCTGAAGTGCACTTGTAATCTTTAAACATGCTGTATTTTCAAGTGATGGCAAGAATGTTCATAATAGAAAAGACCTAACTTCAAAAAACTCAGCAAGTGATTGAAGTACAGAATGACAATTCTTTAACTCCTTCTCCTGATGGCAAACCCTCCTCTGTTCCTTTGCATCCCCAGCTTCTCAGAGCTGTGTCCTCTGATGCACCCTCTGATTTTGTCCAGCTTCCGAGACATTCAGTCACGTGTTCAGGTACTCTCCCATTCATCCCGCTGACTCAGCACACACTGAGCTCCTGATGTAGAGCTGGTGTGACTCCGAGTCCCGGGGAACTACAGAGCAGTGAGGATCGGGAAGGGAGAAGGGGGGCCACGGCTGTAATTCAAAGGAAGTAACCCAGCCAAACAAATGAGGCGATGAGCTACTAATCAGCCTCAGAGAAATATAATCATAGATAACGGGTGTGCCCAGTAAAAGCGTAGGCACACTATCTGCAAAGGCTCCTTAAATGTTTTGAACAAAGGAAATCACTGGTTTCAGTCTTTGGGGCAGGGGCAGTTGTTAGTAATGGGAAGTTAAGAAGAAGGGTGGTCATATGGAGAGACAAGACGTCCTCTGTCTCTGTCTTCCTTTCTGCTACACTTTAGGAAGGTTCTGATAAATTGTAAGATGCTGTTGAGTAGTTGTGCAGTTCCATGTCATCTCCGCCTTTGGAATACAAAGATGCAGCGCCGTGATAGAGAGGAGTTTTAAGGAAAATCTTGAATACTAGGTAAAGGACCATCTATCGAGACAGAGAGAAGGATGAGGGTCCAGCAGTCAGGTGGGAGAGGAGGGTAGAACCCTCAAACCAGGGACTAATGACCCATTTCCTTGGCAACCAGTTCAAACATGCAAGGTAGTATTGATTCAGGGACCTTTTCCATTCAGAATTCTTTTTTTGAGTAATTCCTACTCATCTTCTTTGGTCCCGGGAGAGGGTCTTGGACTCACCAATCCTGTATGGGGATGTCTCAAGTAAAAGTAGGATGTCCTCCACCTCTCAGTCATACTGCCCTTTATTGTTACTGTCTTCTGATTTATACAGAACGTGGGAAATAGGAATAAACAATTCTGTAAAACAACGAACTTCTAATAGGAAACCTTACTTCTGCCTTCTGTTTTTAATTCTTAAATCTCGGTGTAATGTTTGCACAAATAAACTGATTAAGATTTTTAATTAAGGATTTTGAAATACATGCTAAAGACAGATGCCTTCTTTTAAAAAATAGAGTTCCAATAGTGACATATCAGGGATCCTACCACGGGACCCCCTAAACCACTCTTTATCTTGAAATTATCACCTTTTGATGCATTAAACTTTCATTGCTTACCTTTGTTGTTGCTGTGTGCTGTTGAGTTAATACCAACTTATAGCAACACTGTAAGACAGAGAAGAACGCCTCCCTAGGGTTTCCAAGAGGTGGCTGGTGGACTGGAACTGCTGACTTTTGGTGAGCAGCCCACCTCATAACTACGGTACCAGCAGAACTAGTGATCAGGAATTTAAAGATCTAGATGTCAGTACCTGAGGCATAATGCACGTTTTGTAAGAACTCAAACTTGTTGTGTTAAGTGTCATTAGGGAAAACTGTTAAGTTTTATTGGTCATGGACCAGATCAAATACAGATGAAGCAAACCAACGATAACACAGAAGTCTGTGTCTTTAACTCAGGGTATACAGCAAAGATATACTGAAGCTCATGGTCTTGAGTTTTGGTGGGAAATCCAATAAGCTAGCTACGAGGTAATCACAGGGGAAGAATGTGCTGCCACGTTTTCCTGAAAGAGTGTTCAAGGTCTTCCACAGTCTGCCCCCAGTGGATCATCTCAATTGTGTCATCCTGTTCCACAGAATCACAAAACAGATCCAGGAAGCCTTTATTCCTCTTGTCTCACTGTCCTGTAGTCCTCCTCCTTGCCTCTCTGCTCTTCTCTCAAGGCTCTTCTCTGACAGGGGCCATAAAGCTTTCTCGGTATCTCAAGTCAACCTTGCCAGCTAGTGATCCCGTATTCCCTAGTACCATACTTTCTTGCCGATTTCCCTCATCTATACTGCCAGGCCCTTGATAAGTAGGGTCCCTGTGTTAACATTCTGTCAGCATTTACCTTTCCTTGGAGTCCCTGGGTGGGTCAAATGGTTAGGTATTTGACTGCTAACTAGAAGTCCACACAGAGGTACCTGGGTAGAAAGTTCTAGCAATCTACTTCCAAAAAATCCATCGTTGTACACCATGTGCAGCAGCTCTACTCTGACATGCACGGAGTCACCATGAGCTGGAGGTCTACCACACCTCAGTGCTGGGGGCACAGGTAGTGCTTTCAATTGCAGCACCGTGACAGAAACCAGCCTTGATGAGGTCATAGCTGTAGCTCCGTGACCAAACGAAACAAAGAGTGCATTTCACCTACCTTAGCTTTACGGTGAACTGAATGAGGGTTTTCAGTACCATCGGCCTCTGAGGGTGTGTCGGCATGCATGGCTGGCGTTCAACCACAAAGGAGCTAGATCAAAAGAGAAAGAAGTGTGTCATTCAAACACACTGAAAATAATGAGACTGAAAACCACAGAGGAACAGGATGCTGTCCTCTCATAAAGTCCAATTTTTCTTCACTTAAAAGAGGTTCAAACCCCAATATTAAGCTCAAGTCTTTACAATGACCTCAGATAAATAATTAGCGTAATATGGGAAGATGACTAAAGATTGTACCTAAGTAACAATACTAACCAATTCTCAATCATATGTGGAGTCAAGAACAAAAGCCCCAGACCATTTTATCACACTCAATGTTCAGTAGAAAGTTAAATCCATATCATTTTAATTAAATGTTAGTATTTCTGCTACAGACAATTTTTTCCCCCTCTTTTGATAAGCTTCAGTTCTTGGCTACGTACCTAACAGGGGACACTTGAAATCTTCTCTTACTAAAATGTGAAAACTGAGCTGTAGGTGGGTGACGTGATGTAGCTCATGGAGAATGGAGCCAGTTAGTGGAAGAAGTGTTGATGAAGAAGTAGGCAAAAGTAGAAATGTGGTTTCTGGATGCGCTGGGGCTGTATTCACTTTACCCTAAGGCTTACTATTGAATACTTCCTTGCCACTTTTACCTAAGCACAAAACCCCAGGCAGGGTGTCCTTGTGACTCTGTAGGACTAAAGATGTCAAGAGGCATTTAAATTCATAACACCTTACTTACTTCTTGAAAAGATTGTAGATTAAGAAGGTGACTGTTTCTAGCAGGTGTGTTCTTTGCAGTGGGATGGGATCACCTTCATAAGTCATTTTGGTAGATTGTTCCTCTAATTTCTCCAGTTGCCTTCTGAGTTGGAAAAGACTTTCTGCCAATAGTGTAAAGCTATTGAACCAAAAATGAAGATTGGAGATAGTTTCTCCACTTAACCATTGACCATTTTAATAACTGACATATTTAACAAACATTAAATTGCCAAGTAATTATTAAGTCAATCACTTAATTCTATTTAAGTTTAGGGACAAGATTTTTTGGTTTTTGTTTTTCCTAATCTGTCTTTTCTCTAATATACATATTATATATGTTTTCTGATTTGTAACTTCAGCTTTAGACAAGAAATTATTTATGACATTTTACAAACATCTGGAACCAGTTTCTTTTTGTTTAATTGTCCTTTGTTTAAAAATCTGTTATATATATATATGTTTATATATATAAAATAGCCCCCCAAATATATTTTTGATAAGTCTGCAGTATTAGTAAAAAATTATCACTGACTTTCTCTGGAGCACTGGTGCCACAATGGTTAAGCATTCAAGTGCTTCCCAAAAGGTCAGCAATTGGTATCCACCAGCCACTCTGAAAATCCTGTGGGCCAGTTTGCTGTCTTATAGTGGTGCTATGAGTGAGGATCAACTTCATGGCAACTTTTCTTTTTCCCTGTAGAAGGATATATTTAGAAATGCTTGCCCCGGGTACCTCCTTGGTGTTTCACTCACTGTGTGCTGATTTCAGGATAGACACTGAAGGAAGTGGGAAAATGAAATGGACACCAAAAGCAAACCTGTTGTCATCAAATTGATTCTGACTCTGACTCACAGTCAACTTTTGTAGGACAGAGTCAAATTGTGCCTTAGAGTTTCTGAGTTGTAGCTGTTGGATTCAAACTGCCAGCCTTTTAGTTTGCAGCCACAGCCCTTCACGATTGAACCCCTGGCGCTGAAGAAGAAGGTCTCAAGCAAGTTGGAAAGTCCATCCGGCCTCAACGTCATCTCTTTCTACTTCAAGTTTATTCCACACACGGCATTGTGGGAAAAGATGTCAGAGCACAACAAGATGCCCATTTCTGGTGTGAGCACCATGGCTGGCTAAGTTCCTTATTGCCTTCTTTGTGGTTTATCTTGCTTTTATAATAACACAGTGTAGGGAAGCTAGAGAATCAAAGTCTCTCCCAAAGAAAAATCAATGTGTGTTCAAATGAACTCAATCCCTTGCTTCGTTAGAGAGGTGGGCCTGGTAGGACACAGCTGGTGGTGAAAGTGCCCAGGTTCCTATGTATTTCCATTGTACTGAATTAGGCTCTTAGAGAGCAATTTTGGATTTCAATTGAACATCTCCTTTTTCATTTCTGTTTTTACTTTCAAATGGATTGTTTTATTTTGCATTTATAAAGGGAAACCCCTATCAATATTTTTATCTTCTAATACAAAGGATTGCAGTATATATCTATATTTATGTGTACATATATGGAGAATATCATGTTGTATTAGCCCTTTGGGACTCTTCAGTAATTTCAAAAGTAAATCACTATGCTGGAAACACAAAACTGATGCTAACTCTGATGCTTTATGATACACCTGTACCTTTTAACATGGAAATTTCTTTCTTTAAGCTTTTCAAGCCTAGTGGTTCTTTATACTCTTAAAAAGAAAATGCATTGCTGGCTAAAAAATCTGTTTGAGGTGGATATATGTGAAAATCAAGCAGTTCTTATACATTCTATATATGCTTCCTTTTCCTCAAAGAAATAAAAATGAAGAACACTTATACAAACTACAGTTTGCTTTCAGCTATGGAGTTTCCAGCTGCTAATAACCCATTCATCAGCTGGATGAGTTGCGAGTTCTGGTCTAAGCTTCCACTTCCCTGGCAGAGCAACAGTGAAGTTTCACACTTCCTGTGGTTTTCACAAGAATCTCAAGTCAGTCGGTTTTACCAGTTCTGCAGCTGGTCGAGTCCGCCGTGGAGCGGCCCTCCGATGCAGGCGATCTGCTGTCGTCTCTTCCAGTCTTGCAGCTCTTCGATTAGCATGCTGTTTATTAATAAGTCCATTTCTTTGATTATTTGTGTCATTTTACTCAGAGTTTCCTAAAAGAAATAGTGACTTCTGAAAAGATTTGCATGAAAAACAACCAGTAACTCATAATTCCACCAACAAAATGCTTTTATCTGACCTACGAGGACCTAAGGGTGTAAGGGGAAACCCTGGTGGCATAGTGGTTAACTGCTGTGGTTGCTAACCAAAAGGTCAGCAGCTGGAATACACCAGGCGCTCCTTGGAAATTCTGTGGGGCCATTCTATTCTGTCCTGTAGGGTCACTATGAGTCAGAATTGACTCAATGGTAATGGGTTTGGTTTTAGGGGACAAGGGCTTGGGTCAAAATTCAGACTGAATATTTTTACCATATATTAACTTCTATTGGCCATAGTACTGTATTTTCCATGAATTATTGCAAGTAAAAAAGTCCCAAGAAGCACGACCACACTTTAATACTGTCATAATATCTTTATAAATATGGTGGCTGGTAGCTCCTATGACAGGAATATTGAATGTTACAAGCATTTAAATTATGCCTGTTTTTAAAAGAATGTTTATGAATTTGATTTATATTCTTATATGTTTCCACATTTCCTTGAAAACCCAGATTACAATTTGAGCTCATGTGCATTAATTTTTTGGAGGACTTTCTCTGGGTTTTGGAGGTATAGTGAAGAAGTCTTGCAAACAGCATGGCACTTGTCTTAGAGACAATGCAGCTTATTCCTTCAGAGTGGGAAATGGAATGAAACACCTCGGAGCTTGAGCCTTTTCAGGATGACTAGGGTTAGGGAAAGGAGACAAATGTTAGGCAAATGCCAATTAAAATTCTTCACTAACCTTTCTCTTGAAGTCAAGGCTGTTCAGCATTTCTTGAAGAGTCAAAACTTCCTGATTCATCAGGATGCTGTTCTTGTCCCCCTGATCTACAATGGAAGAGATCAGGCCTCGAGTCTTCTCCAGGACCAAGTTTCTCTGCTCCTTCCTGATGATCAACCCTTCCCCACAATCCATTATCCTAAACCTGCCCACGACAGGAGCCATGGCCAGTGTGGCGAGGGCCTAGAGGGGGCCACTGGAGGTAAGCTTGGAAGTAGGTCCTTGTCTTCTGCTCATTTGCCTGGGAGGATTCCAGCCAAGGATCCCAGAGAGGAGCTCTCTTCCAGACTTTGGAGGAAGATCCTTCTTGACTCAATGTTATTTTTTTCTTGGGGGGGGGGGAAGGGCTGGGGGCATCCCTACGTGAATATCTTTACATTAATAATAACCTTAGTTGTTTTATACATAAGAAAGGCAGGGATTTCTCTTTGTGCATGAGATTGAATCATTTTTTTCCTGCTGCTATGTTTAGCTACTCTTTCTGACTCCATTTATATCCAGGAACTATGGAAAATTGTCTGATAAGCATTATAGTTTTACCTATATAACCTCATAAACTAGTGAAGACTAAATCCTTTGCCTTCCCTTTTTCTTTGCAAAACAGGCCTGCCTTGCAGTAAAATTAGAAGGAGTTGAAAATAATTTGACTGAAAAAAACCCTGATTAGTCCCCTTAAGAGGGGAGATACAGAATACACAAATGCTGTTATTTAATTTGAACATTTCATTCGTATATTCTAAATGATTATTTCTGCCAATCACTCATGTCTACAAAAGTGAGGGTTGAGAATGCTGATTTGATTTGTGTAATTATGAAAAAGAAGCCTCAGAATAATGTCCTGGTGAATTTGCTACAAAATAGCACTAATTTCTAGAAGCTCATCCCTGGTTGTAATAATCCCAAAATTCACCAACTTTTGAATCCTACATATACCAAAATCTTGCTTATGTAATATTTTTTCTCCTCAAAAATTCATTAGCTAATACTTTTCAGTCTTGATTGGTAAGGCTTGTTTCTCGTATAGCTTTCATTTCACTTGTAACAGGGCGGGAAAGAGAAATGAAATATATGTTGATTTAAGCGACAATATGATCATTTTTATTTTTCATAACAAACATGAAGCACTGTAAAATATTAAAGTGACTCAAGTCATAACAAGTTAAAATAATTCTATTGTTTAGCATGTTTTGCTATATTCAAATTTTGAAAATTGATAATTGACATCTGACATTTGGGGTGAAGCTGCCTTTAACGAACTGTAATGTCTCATTAAGGAAACCCTGGTGGTGCAGTGGTTAAAAATCCACTTGGTACTCCTTGGAAACCCTGTAGGGATGGTTCTACTTTGTCCTAAAGGGTCGCTATAGATTGTAATCAACTCAACAGCAATGGAGTAGGTTTTTGTTGTTGTTGTTGTTGATTTTAATGTTGGATTACATTTACAAGTTTAAAACAACTGTAAATGTAACATGATAATTTGATAATCTGATAAGAACCAGGTTTGTGTCATTCCTTTTGAAGAAAAAAGCGGCACAGACAAACAATTATTAACACTTTACGGCAATCAAGAGAGCACGAAGGTGCCAAGAGGAAACAAATAAAAATCTCTCCTTCCCCACCTGCACAAAAAAACAAAAAAAAAAACCAAAAAAAAACAGCTTTCCTAGTAGCTTCCTTTGGTCCTCCATATTTCCTTCAAGATACATTTTAAACTAACATTTCAGTAGTTAAAGGTAATTCTGCAAATCTGAAGTTCATATTTGATTTATTTTTAAGATTATTTGAAAAAATAAATTTAGGGTTAGAGAAGCTTTCAAAAAATAGTATAGAGTGATTCCCCTTTACACCCTTCACCTTACTTTCCCTGATTTTAATACCTTGTATAAGCATAGTGCAATTATCCAAACTGGTAAATTAATGTTGATGCAATCCTATTAAATAATCTAGACAATTCAAATTTTGCCCATTATCTCATTTTTACAACACACTTTAAACTATCAATTTTTACTTGTAAATATTAGATCTCATATATAGTCTCATTAATTTCCCTCCATTTCTTAAAAAATATCTAATTGTAAAAAATGTTTAACCACAGAGATAGTCAAATAAATTGCAGTGTTCCTCCATTTTGACATTTTTTTAAATTACGCTTTTGAAGACTTCTTGTGGCATGGAAAAATACTTTTTTTATGGAAAAAATAGATACATAAACACAAGGGAAAGGCTGGAAAGAAATATACTAACATTGACAATATAACTATGGATAGTGAAATTTCATGTGGTTTCTGGTTTTTAATGCCTTTTTTTTCCTTCTTCCAAATGCTTTCCTATGAGGCACATTTTGGTTTTATAGTCTGAGAAACTGTATTGAGAAAAATGCACATAGAGAAGATACTAGAAATTCCCTGATGGTATTGGTAATTATTATCACTTTTGATTCTAAAGAATGTTCTGATTTTTTGGAGATGTGTGCTGAAGCGTTTGGGGGTGATGTCTCCTGAAGCCTATAATTTGCTTTGAATTCATTGGCTATAATATTAGAGAGAACGAGAGCACACATATGCAAAAGTGTGCACAGTAGTTCAAGGACCAAAAAGCTAAGCCCACTGCCATTGAGTCAATTCCACCTGCTCCATAGAGTTTCCAAGGAGTGCCTGGTGGATTCAAACTGCTGACCTTTCGGTTAGCAGATGTAGCATTTAACTACCAAGCCACCAGAGTTTCTGTAGTTTAGGAAGGAGGGAAAAAAATATACACTCCTCTTTTTCAATAAAAAGACTTACCAAGGGAAGTAGATCCAGGTTATTTACCGATTCTGTTAGTAAAGAAGAGACCTTAGTCCTGTTGTCTTTAGTTGCAATGTAGAAGAATCATGGGCTTTTGCCAAACTTACCCATTGTCTGAATTGTTTTATATCTGTAGTCAAATTCATCTTGCAGGTCTTCTAAGTATTTGCTGTCTTGTTCTGTCATCTTTTTATAAAAGAAAACATACTCTGGTGTTACAAGTATTCGTGTCAATAAAACAACATTGTAAGTATCTCCCAATACTGTCTGACACATCAGTCTCCACTAGCATCCGAAGACTGCCTCTACTAAACCCGTGTTTCTAAAGAGCTGATTCCCATGATTGTTAAACAGTGCTGGAAGAACCAGACTGAGCTTGCTCTTCCAACAGTTTTCTCTTCCTGTCTGTTTGAAAATATTTCTGCATCTTATCTTTCATTTCTCAATTAGTTCCAGATGATGCTACTGCTATGATCTTTTTTTTTTTAATAACCTGAGAATATAGTTTAACTATCTTATAACTCTCCAGTAGTTCCATCTAAGTTTGTGTTAACATACTATCACTTTTTGGCTAATGTCTCCATTCTAATCTGTTGCATTTTATGACAATTCCATTTTAATATTTCTTCCTCTCCATTTCTATACTTCCACTGTGAGTTCTGTTTCCTTAAGATGTGTACCTTTTTATTTAAAAAGCTGGAAACCCTGGTGGCGTAGTGGATTAACAGCTACGTCTGCCAACCAAAAGATCGGCAGTTCAAATCTGCCACATGTTTCTCAGAAATTCTACGGGGCAGTTCTACTCGGTCTTATAGGGTCACCGTGAGTTGGAATTGACTCAACAGCAGTGGTTTGCTTTTGGTATTTAAAGAGCTCTGGTGGAGCCGCTCGCTGGCTAACCAGAGGTCAGCAGTTCAGAACCATCTGCTGTTCTGCAGAATGAAGATGTGACTGTCCGCTTCTGTCAAGATCACAGCCTTAGAAACCTTGTGGGACATTTCTATTCTGTCCTGTTAGGGCAGTGAGTTGGAATTAAGTTTTTAACTCTCTAAACCTCTTAATGTTTCCCTGCTCATACAGATAGGTATGATAAAACCCATAAAATCAAGAACCTGTGTAGGGTGGAAACCTGAAGAGAAAGAAAATTTTGTTTTCCACTAAAGCAACTGACAGAAAAGTGGTCAGACTGCATCCTGTCAAAATTTGTGAGACCTTGACCAACAGGGATGCACCACTGGGCTCCCGCTCTCACGGGTTTCACAGTGTAAGAATCAAGATTTAGGCCGAAGGCTTTCATACATTATTCCATTTTAATACTCATGAGAACCCTGCGAAGTAGATTCTCCCCTCTCTTACAGATGATGCAACACAGACTTAGAGATGGGAAGAACTTAAATATAATTCTTATCTCTGAAAGGTCATAAAGTTTCTTGTGACTGAGTTGGATGTGGAAGTCTGGCTACTGATAGCGACCTATCCCTGACCA
Organism: Heterohyrax brucei; assembly: GCA_028571685.1. NCBI lineage: Eukaryota > Metazoa > Chordata > Mammalia > Hyracoidea > Procaviidae > Heterohyrax > Heterohyrax brucei. Next base: position 99,093,853 of record CM053146.1, read on the forward strand.
AAGTAAGACCGTTTCCGCCCAGATTTCAAACTGCTTCTCATTCTTCTTGGAAACACTGATGCATAATGGTTAACTGCTATGCCCGCTAACCAAAAGGTCGGCAGTTCAAATCTGCTGCTCCCTGACCTATAGGGTTGCTATGAGTCTTAATTGACTCTCTGGTGGTGGGTTTTTTGTTTGTTTTCCTTCTCAGAAAACGAAACTTTCCACTGCATAATTATTTCTAAGAAATCTCTTCTAAGGAAATATACATGTCCCCCAGCGCTATTCCACAGATTCCAAATTCAGTCAGCTAAATTATTTGTTAGGAAAACTGTCAGATTCAGAGTCAGTACTAAATACTCCAGCTGAAATTCTAACTCAGGCTAGTCTAGCTTTCTTTTTGCTACACCAGAATACCACTGTAGTATTGCTCTTAACTGTTAAGTTTACAAAGAGCCAACACCAGTGGAGAGCTATGGGCTCCTAAAAGGCAGAGAACCTACATTCATGATAAAATATAGTAGTAAAAAAATAACAAAGCAGAAATACCCAGGGAGTTTCATCTTTTGATCTCAAAATTAATTAAAAGCTAAAAGAAGGTGATATCTTGCAGAATCTTCCAATAAAAAGCATAATATTAAAATGCTACAACTCTGAAAAACCAGTGGTAGACTAATTAATTGAGGCTTTCAGATTGTATCCGTAATTGCAAAGTGCAAAAACACCTAGCAATAACCTTCAAGAACCCTCTCAAAATTCTGAGAATATCTACAAAAGTGCCGCACGTCACAACATTCTACAGAGTAACTGAGGTTATGGTGCAAGAGAGTGATGTTTATTGATAAGGAAGCACTGTTTTGCAATACATACTAGGTTAGAGGAAACCCTCATGACATAGTGGTTAAGAACTGTGGTTGGCAGTTCAAATCCACCAGGCATTCCTTGGAAACACAATGTAGCAATTCTACTCTGTCCTATAGTGTCACTATGAGCCAGAGCAAGGTTTTTTGTTTTGTTTTTTTAAAAAAATCAGGTTAGGAATCAGAACCTGGGTCAGGGATCAGGTATACATGATTTGTTGACTTTCAGGAGAAAGGATTTGAGTGCAGGAAGTGGGAATCCGCAGGGGATGGACTAAGTAAGGATATGACCATGGCCAGGATCTAGCTTCAGTCTCATCTCACAGGAACTCTGGGGCATCACCTGCACCACAGTTAACCCCACCTTGAAGCAGGGGACCTGGCCTTTTGTAACCTCATGCAATCCCTTGAGGCAGTTGTTTAGAGAAGCTGTTACATAGCAGCTGGTGGATGGATAGAAATGGTTGAAAAAGGAATCTGGCTAGGCTCCAAAGAGTGAGCCTCTGCTACACTGCACTTCTCAGAAGTTATAAAGGACTTTGTGCTGAGTGCAAAACCTATCTGCATACTTGATTAATATACTTAAGTGTTCTCACTAAAATAAAGGATTCATCTCCTGACTTTTACACACTTGTAGTGTTGATAGAGCTCTTGGTCTCTCAACCTTCTACATTGTATGCCAAGACATTTGTCCCAGGTGGTTCTGAGAACCCAATTCTAGCAACAGTGTCAGTGGAGACTTTTGCAAGCATGTTTTCTACTTGTTACAAAGGGCCACTAAACTAGAAGTCTGAAAATAAGTGCTCAGAAACATCACTTACAACCTCTGCCTACATGTAAGACAGTATAGGAGGTAACTTACTCTTAAATATCTACAGTACCCTTAGTTTTATACAATTGCTATTGTTTTTATAAAGGACATAGATACTATGCAAGTTTGGGAAAGTAAAATTAGCATCCTATTTTATATACAAAATAAAGAAATGTAGTTTTCTTTAAGACATCTTCTCTAGATAAATAAGAGTGATAAAACTCTAGCCAGACTGATTAGGAGAAAAAAAAGAAAACATGAATTACCAGTTTTGAATGTGAAAGGTGGCATCACTACAGATTCTATCGATATTAAAATCATAATGAAGGAATATTTTAACAACTTTATACCAATTAAAGGAAAAACACAACTTAGATAAAATGGAAATGTTTCTTCAAAAATAAAAATGATCAAAAATCATTCAAGAGGCAACAGATAACCTGACTAGCCCTGTATCAAAGACACAGATAACCCGAATACTCCTTTATTAGTGAAACAGAAATTGTAGTTGAGAACTTCCCCCAAAGAAATCTCTAATATCAACATACTGTGTGAAAGAGATTTATCTTATCGACAAAAATTATTCCATGATTTCTGTGTACACTGACGTCACGCACATATGAGAAAAGCACACAGGCGGTTGTATGAGGACAAAGGCTAGCCTTTCCAGGTGTCTGTAAGATCACTCACCTGAACGCTGTTTTTAATGGCAGCCACTTTGTGCTCTACGTTTCTCTGTCTTTCTGAAACTGAAGAACTTTGTAAGGATTTCTCCAGAGGTCCCTGAAAAAGAAGGTCTTGCAATTTCATTGGTATTGATAAAACAGGCTTATAATAATGTGGTATATAAGAATTACTTTGAATTGATATGATATGAAAAACTTCACAGCCACTAAAAACCATGATGTAGAAGAATATTTAATAATATATAAACCAAACCAAACCCACTGCTGCTGAGTCGATTCCAACTCATAGTGACCCTACAGGACAGAGAAGAACTGCCCCATAGAGTTTCCAAGGAGTGCCTGGTGGATCTGAACCACCAACTTTTTGGTTAGGAGACACAGCACTTAACCACTACGACACCAGGGTACCCTAATAATGAGCGTGTAGACTTAGATTATTAAGGGATAGAATAGGTTATAAAAACAGTAATCAATCATGAGCTCAGTTGCCTACATACAAACACACACACACACAGCATATTTAGTAAACATGTGAATGTATGTATAGGCAAGTATTCTTGAGTACATGTGATTGAAAGAACAAACACACCAAAATGTTATTCAGTGTGTTATCTCTGAAGAAGGGAATTAAAGATGAGTTTATATTTTAAAAATTTCCTGATATTTTACAACAGATTTATACAGCTTTTGAAATTTGTAAAACTAATTCATGTAATTTAAAGGCTAGCATAGTGAAAACTACATAAAGCTGTATTACAAATTCAGAATCTGCGGAATAAGATTTTTCATGTTGCAACAAAAGGAGGTTAGTTTCCTAAAGAAAATGTAAAATATAGCAGCCTGACTAAACAGAAAATCTAACCAGCCTTTCTAAGCACCAATTTCTTCTTCTTCTTTTTCAAATTGTGAAAATACAGGTACACAACATTTGTCAATTCAGCATTTTTCGCTTGTAAAATTCAAAGAAACTAATTATATCAGTTATATTGTACAACCATCATCAACACTCATTGCCACGTTTTCCATTCCCAGAAACTCAGTGCTAGCTAAACCAAGATTCACCTTCCCTCCCACCCCTGGTAACCACTGTTGAACAGCGATCTTGCTATATTTCCAAGCACCATTTCTTGAAAGCTCTAATAATCTGACCTTGAGTATGGTCATTACCATGAAGACACAGAGCTATCTAGAGAGGGGAGTTACAGAAGTAAGCAACCTCTCCACCTTTCAGTTGAGGGGTGAAGGCCGATGACTAAACGAACTCCACAGCAAATCAGTAGTGGAGCCTCAAGTGGAACTCTTGTCATCAATTCTTGATCAAGTGGTCTTTCAACTGCACCACAGTCTTTGGTTTGGTAAAATCTTATAAAATTTCCCAAGGCTGCATTTGCCTGGTCTCTTTCATTTGAACCTCCATTATTTGTCTGCCTATTTGAAATTTAAAACCTTAAAATTTAAATATGTCTTTTGAAGTAGTATGTGGAACTGGCAGATGATTTTCATCGTGACTTTCATGGCATCTGCTCAAATAAACGACTGTTTCGATTTGACTGATAGCTGACATTTGATGGCAACAATGTACACACACACATGCACATATACATAAACACTAAAATGACCGGAGACAGCAGGAGGTACAAGAGAAGATCATTGACAAAGGCATCATCTTAATTTTAACCCCGAAACAGTCAAACTCTTTGCTTTAGATCAATGCAATTAAATTTTTTTTTAAAAAACATCTCTTCTCCCTTTTAAAAGCATGAAGAGTAAACTGTGAAAACTGTAAATCAAACCACAGCCACTGCCATCGAGTTGATTACGACTTATAGTGATCCTATAGACAGAGTAGAAATGCCATATAGAGTTTCCAACAAGCACCTGGCAGATTTAAACTGTTGACTTTCTGGTAAAACTTTACATTCCTCTAAACACAACCATAACCTGATGGTAACTAAACCTGAGAGAATTTTTACTAGTTAAAAAATAAACTTCAGTCTTCAAAAATAATTATGGTGTTATGATTTGCTAAATTATAGTGTAAATTAGAAAATTGATTATATGTTCCTTTCTTTTACTAAGGATTGACTGGAAAAGTATTACTTAAGAGCTTCACTGCTTCCTCTGATTTTTTTTTCCTAATTTGGTTTGTATTTATTTTTATCATGTTTAGGTGATAGTTTACAATTACAGTCAGTTTCTCATAGAAAAACTTACATACTCTGCAATGTGTCCCTAGCACCTCCCCCGAACACCTGTTTCTGATGTCCATTTGACCAGCTCCTGTACGCCTCCAATGGCCCCTCTCGCCTCCAAGCAGGAGCTGTCCAGTTTGTCTCCTGCACGTCTGCCTGACCCAAGAAACACACTCTTCACTGGCATCACTTTGTGTCTCATATATCAGTTCAGTCTTTGTCTGAAGAGTTGGATTCCAGAATGCTTTTAGTTCTGGTTTTCTGGGGTCCTCTAATTATTTTTGGGAGGGGTTCTGAATTTTTTCAGGATGGTAGAATAAAATATAACCTGAAATACAGCAGGTCAAGCATACGTAAGCAGTGTACACGCAAGTTTTATGGAGTTTCTGTAAAACGAAATTCCTTCTTGTGGACTACAGTAGTTTAGACTTGTGGAGTAGGAACTAGGAGGCTACTGAAGGGTCTTGAACAAGATTGATCCATGAGGAGAAGCATGGAGAAGGTAATTAGGAGATTCACTGGGAGCTACTGCTATAGTCCATGACTGGTATTGTAAGACCCTGGACTAGAGGGAGATGAGCAGAAACAGAAAAAGCAGTATAGGTAAAAAAGACTTGGAGATAAATACAGGGAGGGCTTGGTAATTATCCAACACGCTCCATGCTCTCCATGGAGCAAACGAACTAGTCAAAGACAGTCCCCAAACCTTGATTCCAAGTTACTAAAAGGACTGTGGTGCCACTAAAATGGCAGTAGAAACTGATTTAGAAAAAGTAAGAACCTCTGTTTCAGAGAAACTGAGTTTAAGGTGAAAACACGATCACAGGATGCAAATACCATTACCTGAACAGGCATGTTGGCTGCGGCCAATATTCTCCTCTCTTCCCTTAAACAATTTGAAATAACCACAGCTACATGCATTGGATTTCCATGAAATTTTCCCTGGGAAAAAAGTGAACAAAAACAAAAGTTTAAATACATGCATCATTATGAAGTGTCAGTACTTACAAATCACTATCCACTCACAATAACTACATGAAATGATTTGGCATTTGTCCCAATCCATTCCATTATAAAGTAACAGAAGTTTATCTTTTGTGACATACTCGTATTTCTCTGTCTTCAAAAATCACTGTAACAACAAAAACCAGTTCTTGTGTACCTCTGTAGGAAAGCCCCTGAATACACATGCAGGAGGCTTAAACAAAAACAAAGCAAACTCATAGCCACCAAGTCAGTTATGACTCATAGTGGCCCCAATGGACAGAGTAGAACTGCTCCATAGACTGTCCCAGGAGCGCCTGGTGGATTTGAACTGCTGACTTTTTGATTAGCAGCTACGGCACTTAACCACAGAACTTACCCACTATACCACCAGGGTTTCCAGGTAGTGTGAAAGGTTACAGGCCCCACGGCTAAACAAAAGACTAGCAGTGTCAATCCATCTCTCCATGGGAGAAAGACCAGGAGCTTTGCTGCCCTAAAAGAGTACAACCCCGAAAACCCTATGGAGCAGCTGTGTCACATGAGAGCTGTATGAGTCAAAAACAACTTGCTGGCACCTAAAAACAACAACTAGAGTTTGCTTTTGGTGTAGGACAGGATTTAAGTTAAAGCAGTTGCTGCAAACCAGGACAGTTACCAGGTGTTTGCTCATGACTTCTGGACTTATCTTGTCGTTAAACTATTTCTTTTGGTTTTTGTTTGGTATTATTCACGTAGACTAGCTCATAGCTGTATTAATAAAGTACTAAACAAAAGCAAAAACAAAAAAACTCATTGCCGTTTAGTCAGTTCTGACTCATGGTCACCCTATAGGAGAAAGCAGAACTGTCCATAGAGCTTCCAAGGAGTGCCTGGGAGATTTGAACCGCTGACCTTTTGATTAGCAGCCATAGTTCTTAACCACTATGTCACCAGTCTTTCGTATTAATAGAAGAGAATAAAAAAAAAATACCACAGGTTTTAACAACAATATTTTTATGACAACTGAGACTATGTGTCTGATTACTAAGATTAATCATGCCATACTGTAAGGTGGAACCCTGTGGGCCTAATACAGCCATCACATATGCTGTGTAAATTAAAATTTTTCAGGCGAGTGTGGTTTATAGAACTATTTCAAACACTTAAACTTCTTTATCAGTAATGTTTTCCAAGGCGAGATTAACAGGAAGAACAATAAATGTGTTTATTTAGTTTCCTCTCTGCGCATTCGTCTGACAAACTCAACTCAAGCCCACTTCCACTGAGTCGGTTCTGACACAGTGACCCTACAGGACAGTAGAACTGCTCCACAGAGTTTCCACGGAGCGCTTGGCGGATTCCAGCTGTCAACCTTTTGGTTAGCAGACACTTATCCCACTACGCCACCAAGGTTTCCTTGTCTTTGAAGGAGGTGCTAACTGGCCATGAAATAGACAAAAGGGACAGGAGAATAGTAGTGCGTGTGGTAGAAAATTAATCATCAAAAGTGAATTCTATGGACTAGTAAACCAAAGGATCTCTCTAGGAAAAAGAAATGAGGTGATAGATGGAAACATTTTTATGGCCATGACCATGGCCACAGTGTTGTTAGACGATGCATAACAATTAGCTTTTTTTTACAAAACTAGGTAAATGCCAAGCATCTGGGTTCTTGTTTCTCTGTATTCTATGGCTTCAAGATCTTTTTTCCATTAAATCAGAGAGTTCTAAAAGGGAAAGAATAAAATAATTGTGACTGAAACTCAAAATTAATTAAGTTAAAATACTCCTGTTAAGCAGGGATACCAAACTTCTGACGGTTACATGCCGACAATTTCAAACTCTCTCTAATTACAGTTTGTTCCAACTGCTAATTCCCTCCTCTGTTGACATGTGTATTTTTGTATATGTTACAGGCAACTTCACAAGAAAAACTGTTTTTTTCCTTTTGTCTTTAATTTATTCCAAAACTATTCTATTGTTCAAAGCAAAAGGGCTTCTTCCAGGGCTAGCTTCCGCTGTCCTGTTAGTTATGTGTACTTGAGGACTCTTCTCACCCAGCATCACAGTTTCTCTAAGACCCCAGTATCACCCTTTGTTTTTTTCTCACTGTTACATGAGTCCTTTGTCGCTCATCATTCAGTTACTATGTTTCAAACTTTTTCAGCTGTTTTACACACTTTCATTATTGCTTTCCTACTTGAGTTCCTTTTACCTTCCCTTTCAGATTCACTTTCCCCCTATATCTTGTTAAGTTTAATTACTCATTTTTTCTCTTTGTTAAGAGCAAGGAACTGCTATTCTTTTCATCCAGACTATTTTTTCACTTTCTTTTTTCCTAACCTAGCCACTTCTTAAATTTGTAAGACAAAAACAGCCTATGGAAAGTGGATCATGATGCATTCAATCCCAAATGAGTATTTTTTATTTCCATAAGCATCAAAGCTGTACTCTTGCCACCTTCCAGTAATTACCAAATACATGAAGCTTACAAAACAAAACAAACCCTAGTGGGTGCTGGTAAGAGAACGGAAGAAAGAGAAAGCCGGAGAAAGAGATATGTTACTGACTGCAATATACCTCTAGACTTGTTATGCATTGCTGGTGAGTCAAATCTTTCATTACTGTGAATTGGCCTTTATCTCTAGTAATGCATTCTGCCTTGAAGCAAAAGCGTTAACTAAACTCTCAATAACAGTTTTTATCACTTAGAATTTTTATTTTATCCTTATTATCCTTATTGAAATAAAATTCATATATCGCTATCATATATAGGTATATAGAGAAAGAGAACAGAAAATATAAATTGGTTAATATCTTTCTTAAACTTTCCCACATATTTAGAGTTCAACTTTTACAAATTTTTCACCTTAGAGGAACTGTCAACCATATTCTCTGGGCCATCAAGAATGTTGATAGAGCAGCATTTCTTAAATGTATGTATGACTATTTTCTTCATTCTGCATGTTTTGATACTGACACTTTCTTGATCTTTTCACAAGTGTTAACTAGAAAAATTCAGACAAGACTTAGAATTCACTTTCCTTCTGCAAAAGGTCCTTGACATGGATTGAACTGGATCCTCTCAAAATGTGTGCCAACGTGGCTAGGCAATGATTTCCAGTGTGGTGGTTGTCCTCTATTTTGTCACCTGGTGTGATTTTCTTATGTATTGTAAAGCCTACCTCTAGGATGTTAATGAGGCCGAGTAAAGGCAGTTGTATTAATGAGGAAGGATTCAATTGACAAGATTAATTTTGGTCTTAAATTAATTTACTTTGGGATCTAGAGAAGCGAGCAGAGAGACAGGCGGACTTCTACACCATCAAGAGAGCAATTCTAGGAGCAAACCAAACCAAACCCACTGCCATCGAGTCAGGTGTGACTCAGGAAACACAGTTAGGAGAGTGAGCGAGACAAGGAAAGATCAGATATTGTTAATTCCGACCTGTGGTGACCTGATGTGTGTCAGAATAGAATTGTGCTTTACAGGATTTTCAATGCTTAATTTTTCGATAGTAGATCACTAGGCTTTTTTCCTTTTTGAGGTGTTTCTGGGTAAGTGCCAACTTCCAGTCTTTCATTTAGTATCTGGGTACCTTCACCATTTTCACCACCTCAGGACTCCCCAGGAGGAGAAGGCAACCAGTAAAGGGTGTGCTGTCAAACTATTTGTGCTACGATGGGCTGCAAACCCTGGAACCGGAGGAGAACATGTGCTAGGAGTTATCTACCCAAGAGTTTCCAGACCTGGAGTATTTTTCCACTTGTTCTTGTCAATCGTCAGTTAGTCCTGAAGCAAGAAGATGCAGGTGCTGGCTGTTGGCAATCCACTTGTTTGAACCAAAATAGGCCCAAGGGGATATAGCTAGGGTACCCTCTGCCTCTCTGAACTTTAATTTTAGAATGGTTTGATCTACTGCATGCTTCTGCTGGCCAGCTAGCTCTTTCCCTTTTTGTCAACCCAAGAGCTACTTCTGAATCATCTTCATCCCTGTCCCTTGCTGGTGTCGAACACAGTGGCCAGTCTCTACATCATAGCACAGTCTCAGTTTCAGGCTCTTATTATTTCCTTCTCTTTGCTCTTAGCCTGTGATTTTTGTTACTCGCTTCTACCCAAATCTCTCTTCATTGGCATCATAAGGGTATGGCTACAGTCAGAAAAAAAAAAATACTAAAAAGAAAACAAACAAACAATACTAAATTGAAGCAAAACAGACCTAGTTGCCTTAAGGCCAATTTAAATACAGAATGATTAGTCTAAAGATTTAAAAACAATTTTCTTATTGAAGTCACAGTTCTCATATGCCCTCATGCCATTCTTCACACACAGAATAAACACATTCAAATGAATGAAGTTGTCTGGCTCTGTGGTGTAAAGATAGCCTTAAATGCCGTAGTCACCACAAAGGTTTTCTTGATAAGCCCGAAGTGAGGTACAGTGAATAGAAACTATTATGCTCTAGTATTATTTATGCTAATAATACACCCATCTTAAACTGTAGCTAAAAATTAGCTATAGGTATACATAAGTATGTTTGTATGTATGTAAAGATAAATCATCTTAGCTTATTTTTTTAATTAAATGATAACACTTCTTGGAAGCATCAAATATGATTTCAGTAAGTTCCGAGTAAATCCTCTCCTCATGTTCTGTGTCTATGGCATCGTAACCCATCCGAGGTAATTGCTTTGCAAAGCAGCTGGAGAAGAACCTCCAGATAAAGTCAGAGGCCCTGGTTTTACGGCTCACTTACTAGCCCTGGGACCTTATGCGAGTCACTTCTTAAACTTCATTATTTTAATTGTCGTGTTACTCATTTAATGCAAACACTGGTGGCATAGTGGTTAAGTGCAAGGTCTCCTAACCAATGGTCAGCAGTTCAAATCCGCCAGGTACTCTTTGGAAATTCTATGGGGCAGGTCTACTCTGACCTATAGGTGCCTTGTGAGATGGAATCCACTAAAGCAGGCAGTGGCTTGTGGCTGTGTTACTCATTTGGGCTAGTAACAGTTGTTCTTAATAGCAGGATCTTTGGAACCTGTTGAACTCTTAAGTTTTCTGTGTCATCTCATGGGAGTGTTAGGAGTTACAACTTGTAAATGAGAAATTAATAAAAACGGAATAGAAAACCCTTCCTATAGTTTCACAGAAATGGCCAAAACAGACAATATAATGCCAATAAAGTAAAGTTGAGCTGTGTTCTAGGAAATACATGAATATATATATAAGTGTATGTATATATATATAAACTCCAGAAAAACCTCTTTTGAAGGTTTTAAAAACACTAGACAGTAGTGACTTTGGTAGCATTTCTTCATGACTACTAACTTGCATACACACACGCCAGCCAGATACACCAAAAACTGCTTTGAATAACAAATTAGCTCACACAAGCTAGCACTTTGAAATAGTAATTACAGTACTCTCACCCAAGTATAATTCATCGTAATCTTTGGAAGAAAATCACTCACAGCGTACTTTCTATGCATAGAAAAAGGCCTAGGAAGAGACATACTGACATCTTACCAATGACCACCCTTGGGGAATGGGATTTGTGAATGACTACTTTCATTTTTACTTCAATTCATTGGTATTCTTAGATTTTTTTTTTAAAGTAATGAGTATGTGTTATTTACCACGGCCAAACATAAAGTGATAAATTACATATATAATCCATTTAAGACATTTCTCTTTGCTTGATTTATGCAAGAATTTTGTAAAAGATGAATGCCGGCTTTGAAAATTTGTCATTCAGACGAGAAGAGTTAGTGCCCAGTTAGAGCATATAATGACTAGAACTTAGTGTTCTTAGGGAATTCACAGCCTTGTAATTAAGCGATAAATGAACTGCTGAATTCAAAATGACAAGCTAGAGAACAGGGTAGATGCCAACACTCTGTTATTTATATGTTTGAACACAGCAATAATAGAACCTGCCATTTACTGAACACCTACTATGTGCAGGGCACTTTATAGGCTGTTTTTAATCTCCAAAATAACCTGCAAGGTACATATTAGGAAGCCCCTGGGTTACAGCATTTGTAAAAAGTCACGCAGTTAGGAGGGCAGAAAGAAGAAGTCCTCAAATCTACATTTGCCTCATTCTGTAGGCTGTGACCTTTCCAAATACTTACTGCCTTTTGAAAAATGCATTTCTTCTTTATTTAATCCAATCCCTTGAGCCACAGCTGCAATTTAATTTTCTTTTCCCTGGAAATTATCATTGTAATTTATTTTTATGATAACTCTATTCAAGAACTAACCATTCTTCACGGAACTTCAAGATAGTGACAGTAGGTAAACAAATAAACCAACAGAAAATGATCATGCGTTTGGTTACAAGATTATGAAAGCATTTTTCCTGCCATGACTGAGTTCTAGTACTCTCAGCAGTTACAGCTACTGCTGTGTCCTGACTATCTGGGTTTGCTAAGAGCGCATAGTTTCAGCTGTCTTTACTTGTACCATTTTTCAAGATTGTATTTTCAGCAAGCAACTTTGAGGGGTGAGGTAATGTCTTCCTCCAGCCAAAGAACAGGTTTGATTCCACTTGCTATAAAAGTGGACTCCCCCAAGTTCAGTATTTCCCTCCTTGTAACCGAACTCACTGAGCGTGCAGGTACCCACCATGGGTCCTTTGTGTCACCCTGTTTAAGAACTGGGGGACTTGGGGAACTGATGCAAACAAATATTTTGCTCTAACTACTTCTTTTGCTGTGAATAATCAAGTCTTTTTTCTCAGATTCAGAAGTCTTGTGTCTTTTTTCAGTAGTTACAAAACAACAGGTTAACTTGTTAGCTTGCAAGAGAAGTAAAATCCCAGACCCTGTATAGTTCTTATCACCTATTTTATTGTGAAAGTTACAACATTTTCATTACTCATTTCTATGTCTGATTCTTCATTTAGACTCTGCATCTTTCAAAAGCAGAGGTTGGTCTGTATCTCTGCATTTCCAGTACTTGTGACCTTATAGGAACCCCACAGATGCTCACTGAAGGCAAATAAACTGCAATAATTCTTTTCTAACTGAAAACAAAAGAGGAAAACCACACTGCACAATCTTGGTGTTTGTGAAGACCTCTACTTTAAGTCCTTCTGGAGTTTTTAGTAGTTACCTGTCCCTAGTATCCAGGAAGACATGAAATCAGAGTCTTGAGATCTGCTGGAAGGGGACTGCAGAGTATGAATACCCCTGACAAGGTCACTTGGCTTCTCTAGGGCCTGATGGAATCCCCACTTGGCTGAACAGTATGTTAGGTTGTGAGCCTACCTTGAAGGGAAGGGACGACTGTGAGAGTTGTCTCTTACCACACACAGCAGGAGACTCAGACATCATGCCCACTGACAGACACAGGCAGGGGAGGCTACGTACTCTGATGTCTAGGGGTAATGGCATAGATGGCGGTAAGGGATAAAGGACAGGAAAATAAAAGTGTGTGACAAAAAGTAGCATTATGTTATGATGTCATTTATGGAAATTTATATGTATTGGAGTGTTTATGCAATGTATTAGTTTCATAGAGCTGCTGTAACAAAGTGCCACAAACTGGGTGGCTTAAAACAACGGAAATTTATGTTCTCAGAGTCCTGGAGGCTAGAATGTTTGATAGTATCAGCAGGGCCAGGTTCTCTCTGAAGACACTATCAGGAGACGTTTCCATGTCTTTCCTTGCTTCTAGCAGTCTCAGACATTCCTTCACTGTGGCAAAAGAACTCCATCTTTGCCTCCTGTCTTTACGCGGCCATAGTCCTGTTTCTGCCTGACTTTGCATCTCCTTTCCACTTTGCATAAGGATACTGCTTTGCATAAGGACACCTACTCTACTGCAGTATAACTTCATATTAATTAATTACATCTGCAAAGATGCCACTGTCCAGTAAGGCACGTTTACAGTTACTGTAGATTAAGGAATTAAACTTTCTCGGGCACACGAATCAACCCACAGCATCCCCTGAAGGCATGAAAATATGGTGACCAAAATGTTAACGGTAACTATTTTATTGCAGTGGAAATTTCAGGGACTTTTACTTTCCTATCTGGCTTCTCATTATTATCTAATTTTTTAAAAAATATTTGCATTATTTAAATAATCAGAAAACATTAAAAAGTCATTTTCATCACAACAAAAATTCCATTAGTAAAAAATCATATTAATTTACATAATGTGCAAATATTAGAAACTCTAAAACAAGAAGTGGAAAAAATGTTCCAATCTGAAGAAATAGTGCCATTCTCTGAAGATAGTTGACATTTGTGAAACCACTGCCCCAGTGTCTCTCCTGTGCACTTTCCACAAACAAAAATATGAAATCTATTTGAACTGTAGCAGAAGTGTTAATGTCATCCAGCTACTCAGAGAAACAGAAACCAAAGGGATTGCTAAAAACCAAACCCACTGCTGTCGAGTGGAATCCAACTCATAGCGACCCTATAGATGCAGTAGAACTGCCCCATAGAGTTTCCAAGGAATTCCTGGAGGATTTGAACTGATGATCCTCTGGTTAGCAACCATAGCACTTAACCACTACACACCAGAGTTTATAATTTGCTAACAGCTCATAAATAGTGGAAATTTAGTGCAGAAAAGAGGTTTTCACCTGTGCCTAAATGACCTGTAAGTCAACTGTGAACCCAGCACAGGTCCCAGAACCACCTCTAAAATGGTAGATTTTGAAGTAGATTTATGGACACTCAGAGTGACTGTTCAAAGAATTCTTTGAGAAGGACTAAAACACAAGGTACGCTAACATGTTAATACTTAAAAGGACTTTTTCTGTCCAGGCCACTCCAGAAAAGATGGAGGTGAAATGTTTCCCTCAGGTGTGAGCTGACTGCCTCCGGCTTTCAGGAATTTTTCTACTTTTCAGCTTCCGTCAAAATGTGTTCACATCCCCTCATTCCCTTGCTAATTTAGTGCTAATTAGTCAGATGTATTCAACTCTTTCTTCTGTCATGTCGGATGAAAAATTTTATTAAGTTGTATTGGTTTTTATATTTTATCACCTCGGGGCCTTAACAATAGACCGAATAGCCTGAGCCAGTTGCAATCAAACAAGGCTTTGTGGAGGCATGGTTTCCTCAGAAAAGTGCACTGGAAACTCCTCGTATTTGAGACCAGAAGCCAAGGGTTTTAGACCCAGCTTAGCCATTATTAATGCTTTAAAAAAGTCACTTTATCTCTCTGGGCTCTGATTTCCTCCCCTGTAAAATCCCTCCCCTGCCTTTCTCTCAAAGTTCTGGGAATCAAGTGAGATATTCGCAAGACTGCAGTCTTCATTAAACAAAGGTCATTTCTGTTTTTCTCTGATTGCAGAGGTAACAACGTTTTTTGTAGAAAAATTTCAAAGCAAAAAAATTACTAAGAAGAAAATAAAAATTACCTATAATCATGATCTGGAGATAACTTCAGTTAACACTTCGATGTTTGCCCATTTATTTTGTTTGCATACATATTTACGTATATTTACACACCCTTGAAAAACTAAAATTCTAATCATACACTACAGATCATTATGTATCTGCTTTTTATTGAATTTATAATTAGTATTACAATGCTATTAAAAATTCTATATTTTTAAAAGCTTTTTTTTAAAGCGCTAGTCTGATTTATTTAATAAATTCTCCACTGCATTTAAATTGTTTATACTTTTTTACTATTAAAATGCTGTGACATTCTTGGTTGATCAAGCTCGTTAAATTATAGCATTTACAACTTGTTCATTTATAATTTTGTTCACTCAATATGTCAGAAACTGATAAAGGTGTGTTAAAGCTTCCCACTACAACTCAATTTCTCTCTCATTTTGCCTTGCATTTATAAATTTACTTATTTTTAATGTCCTTTAGATGAAATTTTACAAAGTAAACTAGCTTCTCATTAAGTATTGTTTTGTGATGTTGGCTACCAACCCCACGACGTGTCAACCCCCTCCCTTCCTGACCTTGGGTTCCCGACTACCACCTTTCCTGCTCTCTGCTGCCTTCTAGTCCTTGCCCCTGGCCTGGGGTGCCCCTTTAGTCTCATTTTGTTTTGTGTACCTGTCCAGTCTTTGACGGAAGGGTGAACTTCAGGGGTGACTTCATTACCATCAGGGGCCATTACTGTTGCAGTTTCTCTAGTGTCTGTCTGGCCAGTATGTCTGGTCTCTTTTGTGAATTAAAATTTTATTGTACGTTTTTCTCCCACTCTGTCTGGGACCCTCTACTGTGATCCCTGTCAGAACAGTTAGTGGTGGTAGCCAGGCACTGTTTCATTGTGCTGGACTTATTTGGGTGGACGCTGTGGTAGTTGTGGTCCGTTAGTCCTTTGGACTAGTCTTTTCCTTGTCTTTGCTTTTCTGCCTTCTCTCCTGCTCCTGACAAATGTATTTATAATTTTTATCTTTCATGTTGATTCAATATTATTTAGTGCACACTGATCCATGAATGTTATATATTCATTTGCATTGTCTCTTAGAGCAATACAAAGTGAGTTTTGTCCTGACAATTACTTTCTGACATTGTCTAACAACCTCATAGTTATCATGAACATTATTATGTATTAGATTAATTAAATTATACAGTAGCATCCTTAGTATTCATAAATGTCAGCTGTTATATCTCATCACTATTTATTATTATATTATAATATATAGTGACCATATGTTGTTTGCATTTGAGTAGTACGTCTTTGCCAAACCTTTTACTTTTAACTCTCACTATTCACTCAGCAGCTGGTTATAAACAGCACATAGCTGAATATATATTTTTTTAATTCTAAGTGAGAATCCTTTTATTTTTAATCAATGAGCACAATCCATATATGTTCATTGTTATATTTAATATATTTGGTTTAGTCATCTGACTTTCTGTTTCTTTTACTATATAAACCATACCAGTTTTTTGGTTTTATCTTCTTCTCCACTGTTCTGAAGGTACACAGATTTTCTAGACTGGCAATTACCCTTGAACGCATCAAGATAATTTTTACACCTAATGTTTCACCCAGTGTTTCTGCCACAAGCAGCTTGTGCATGACCTCACCTTCACCATGCACTCCCCTTACTTTCAGCTGCTGCACTGATAGCGTGGGCTCTGGATTATGCATAATCCCCAGTGGCTCTGTGTTAAATGCCACGATTTCCACTGCACTGGTCACAATCCACTGAGGCTCCATGGTACTGTCATTGTTAGTATCTGGACTACAAGTTAAGCTTTTGCGTTTCTCAGGTCAAGGTAAGGAATTTAGCATACTTTTATTAAATGTTTCCCATCTATAGCCACAGGTTTCTTTGTCAACACAGGAAAGCATTTTTCTAGAATATATTTTTGCTTGTCAGTTCTGTTCCATTTGTTTTGGTCTGTTTATCAATTATCTGTGTGTTGGTTCTTCTTTCTCTTATTGCCGTATCTACTCTTTTTTACCCACAACCGTATTTACTTTGTATGCTTCAGATGTGACTCCCACACATCACCTGTTCATTTGCCATGGTGTCAATTCTATCCTTTCTTGCCTTCACTATGGAGTTTAATTTTACATCTGTTGCTTTTTTCCCATTCTTAGAACCCTTTCATATCTTATACACCATGTCATGGATTGAATTGTGTCCCCCCAAAAACACGTGTAGCCACGTGGCTGGGCCACGATTCCCAGTATTTTGTGACTGTCCTCTGTTTTCTGGTTTCCCTATGCTGTATGTTAAAGCATTAGGGTGAGGCTGTAAATCCCTTCATAGCATCACCTCCCTGCTCCACTGTGAAGGGAGTTTCCCTGGAGTATGACTTGCCCCACCCTTAATCCTTTCATCCTACAAGAGATAAAAGCAAAGGGAAGCAGGCTGAGAATTGGGAACCTCACACCATCAAGAAATCTGCACCGGGAGAAAAGCACATCCTTCAGACCTGAGGTTCCTGTGCCAAGATGATCCCCGGACAAAGACTGATGCAATACCAGAGTTTCCTCCAGAGCCAACAAAGGTGAAAGCCTTCCCCCTGAGCACACATCCTGAATTTGGACTTGTAGCCTACCGGACTGTGTAAGAACAAACCTTCTTTTGTTAAAGCCATCCACTCTGGTATTTCTGTTAGAGCAGCCCTAGCTGACTAAAACACATCATCATCCTCTTTTCATATCCTTTGGATTTTTTTCATTTTAAACTCTTGGCTTCTTTTAGACTTCTCCTCTTATTTTATATGTGTGTTTTCCTGAAAATTTCTTCCATATTTTTGGAGTAGATAATTTTTATAGGTTTGCTGCTCTAAGACTTCAGAGTGAGCTTACCAGTCATTTGTTATGCAGTGACACACATTTTTCCATAAGTCCTAGTGATGCATCTTTAGGCAATGTTTCATTAAATGATACCAAAAACCAACCTTGCTGACATCAAGTCAATTCTGATTCATAGCAACCCTATAGACAGAGTAGGATTGCCATACAGAGTTTCAAGGTGCATCTGGGAGCTTTGAACCACAGACCTTTTGTTTAGCAGTCATATTACTTAACTACTACACTTCCAGAGTAGATGATAGTGGGGTTCATTTTCCTGCTTTAGTTTGGTTGGCCTGATACTTGCACTTGATTATTCACTCATCTTACTTCTTAATGTTATGTATGTTTGTCTTTTTATTTACCCTTCTAAGGGTTTTACCCGTAAGTCTGGAGAGATTTTTTAACACAAATGGAAACCTTGAGTTCTTGTTTGCCAAAGTCAAAGGCATCAATTCCAGGTTCTATAAAAACCCCAAACCAAAATCACTGCCATCAAGTCAGGTCCAACTCATAGCACCCTAGATCCAACTGGAAAAGGTATGTTAAGGGAAGTAAATCTCTTATCAGAGTCTCTAAAAGCAGAGGGAAATGGAGGGAAGGGCTGATAGAAAAAAGTAATCCCTTAATCCTCTTACTGAATTTGTCCTATTTCAAGCTAAGACACAATTTGATTAAAAATATAATTGCAGTCACCATAACATTTACCAAGGGAGAAATAAAATCATTAAATTTTTATAGACAATATCTTTTCCATTCTTACGGGATAGTATTAAATGAAAACTAAAATCCACAAATATTTTTTTCCTGTTCCAAAGTACTCCAACAGATTCCTGATTTTCTTTCTGCGACTCCCTTTCTACATGATTTCAGTCTTTTGGCATTAAGAAAGATCTCCAGGATATGCTAATATGTCTTTAATATCTATTAATCTCCATTTTAACATCAAGAAAATTCTTCAGTGAGACATCCATGTTATTTCCCTAGCTTGCCTACGTCTCTGAATCAGCACAACCTTTAAAATACACATAGTTGTATTTGTGCATTTTTGATGAGCCACTAAGATCTGAGGCTGTGGGAGATGGGATGCTGAATTCTCTAGGTGTCAGAGTGTTTGTGATAGCTTTTTGATGTAACAGATTAAGCAAACATCTGTAGCATCTCAATTCTGTGAAAAACTACGTATATACATCTACATGCATTTAAAAAGACATGAATATATACTAAAATATCAACAGTAATTATATATCTGGAAGGCAAGACTATAGATTGTATTTTCTTCTTTGGGTCTTCATTTTCCAAATTTTCTACGATTAGTATGTGTCATTTATATAATCAAAGAAGCAAATGTAATGTGTTCAATACAACAAAGCTTTGAAGGTAAAGAAATTAAACCACTGAATTGCATTTTCCCAAGTTGTGTTCCAACTAACATTCTTTTTTTTTTTTTTTTTCTGGAAGATGATGAAAATGACACAAAGTTTTAGAACTAGTGGACTTTTTATAGCCAGTTATCACAAAAAAAAAGAAAAAAAAAAAGAGAGAGAGAGTGAGAGGAAGGAAAAGACTTTCACAACAGACATGTATGAAGATGATTTTGCCATACAGATTAATGCAGTGTTTTCTAGACTTCGGGATTTCAAGGACTATACATTTGCAATAAAAGTTTTAAGAACTGAATATAAAATTATTATACTGAAGAAAAACCTGGAACCACCACTGTGTAATTTATCATCATATCATTTCATGAAAGACAGAACATTTCCATTCAGAAGTACTGGAAAGGATATACACTGTCTCTGTATAATAAAGAACTGTTCTTTTAAAAAAAGGAATATGACTTCACAAAAACTTCTCTCTGTTGGCTATGCACTGGTGAAAACTTTATTCAGGATGGACTCTGGCTGGTGTTTGAGAATGCTTGGCCTGAGTTCTTTATCCATGTGATTAGGCACAGAGATGTTTCCAAGGCTCGTCTCACCTAGTTCCATAGAAACATGTAACTTGTGAGCATAAGGGTAGGTGTTTGAGAAGGAAGTGTCAAGTCAGATGTAGTATTTTCAGGAAGGAGTTCTGCTAGAGAAAAAAAATTTTTTTTTATTTATCACATGTTTAATGATGTATTTAGCTCTCTTTATCCATGGTGGCACAGTGGTTAAAAACTTATTAACCAAAAGATCAGCAATGCAAATGACCAGCTGTTCCTTGGAAACCTAAAGGGTAGTTTTACTCTGTCCTTTGGAATTACTACGAGTCAGAATTGACTGTATGGTAATGGGTTTTGCATATATAAAGTGCTGTATAATAAAGAACAGACTGTTGGAAAATCGTTTTCAAAGTCCATCATTGTGATGGAAACCCTGGTGGCCACTAGCTGAGAGTTTGGCTGCTAACTAAAAGGTCAGCAGTTCTAATCCACCAGGCACTCCTTGGAAGTCCTATAGAACAGTTCTATCCCTTCCTGTGGGGTTGACACCACAGCAACGGGTTTGGGTTTGGGGTTTGGGGTGTCATTGTGATGCGTAACTGTCTGGCATTGAATTCTTTACCATTGGTTTACACTGACATACTACAGTCTTCTGCTAACTCAGCTTCCTGCTTTTGCTCTTGTGCCCAAGTTTATTTTCAAAATGGCACAGCCATAGCAGTCCTGTTAATATCTAAGTCAGATCACATCACTGCTCTGCCTAAAACCTTGCAATGTCTTCTCATGTCCGAACAAAAGCCACAATCCATACACAGTCTTGTCCGAGCCGAAGCCCTGAAGAGATGACCATGTACAATGCATCGTGTTCATGCCCTCAGATTCTTTTTAAAAAGGGAGTGGTCCTTACAGTTACCAGCCTGTCTCCCCTATCTGGTGTACACAGTTGATTATTCTAATAAAATACAACTTACATCTCTGACATTAAATACGATTTACACACATTGCATAAAATACGTAAAACCTAGGGAAAGTATACACAGAGGAATAAAAATTATTCCTGATTTCAGTTACTAAAGGGAAGCATTCTATTTCCTTCCAGTTAATTTTTTTTTCCTGATAATACACATGTGACATAAAATTGGAATGCAGGGTTGTATTCCACAGTTTTCACTTAAATAAATAATACTGCAAGATTATTTTTCCATGTCATTAATTTTCAAAGACATAAAGTTAAATAAGTGCACGTTGAATGATCTCACTAGGCCATATACTCTATGAAATCATTTCCCTGGGCATTTAGGTTGTTTCTGATTTCCAAATGCAGGATATAATTATCTTTGTTATGGATATAAATAGAACATAACTCCCTATTTCTGGTGTGGGATAGTACTGCCATCAGGGTAGGAAGCTGGTGTAGCCTGCTACCTTAGGCGTCTCTCTGGGATTTGCTGAGGAGACTGTTGGAGAAGGAACAGAGACTGAGACCTCTCAGTTGGCTTTTCTGCTACTGAGAAATTCTGGCCGGGTCACTGTAGCTTTGGCTTAATCGTAGGCAATATTAAGAATTGTATTACATGACTTTAGCATTCCAGCTCTTCTAATTTTTCTGCTTTACTGTTAACCTGTCTCAAGCCTGTCTTAAAAATAATTAGCCATCTATCAATGCACAGACATTCCAACAGCACCTCTAACCCTTAGGGACTCGTGATTGCTTTTGTAGCTTTGTTGACAAAGAAATCACTTGGTACTGGGAACTTTTCCAGCTTGGCGGAGCAGAAGACAAATCAAAACACATGCCCGATTTTAAGTTTCATAGTATAGTGGCTCTTTAGGAAAAAAAATAATAAAATGTGTCCAATACAAGGAGCTTGCTGGAGATTAAAAAAAGAAAAAAAAAAAAAAGGAAGAGTATGAGTCAACAAATCATTTTAGGAGAAACAAACACAGCCTTCAGGGCCAGAGGAAGACTGTGTCCCTGTGACAGTGTACCCGAGCCCGGCACTAGAATCAGGCCAGACGTTGTCATTAGGGACATTCTGGTATATGCAGAAGTTCCATTTTTATGAAAGCATGTCCTGGAGTACTCTTGGTGTAAGGAGGTTGTAAAGCAAACTAAGCAAAGATGCTGCTGTCTGGGAGGGTGACATGTTTCGTGTTTGGTGATATGCTAAATGGTCAGTCAAGTGACCTTCAGATTATAACTATCACCTCCGATATTAAAAGTCATTGTCTGAAATGAAAAACACACATTTGTCGTGCAGTGGCCAGTAAGGTCAGTTAAGATGAAAGACGGTTAAAAGCAGGGCTGCTGACTTCAGACACGAGCTTTCTTGCTGTGTGATTTCTTTGGTGAAGCGTTTGGCATTTTAAACCTAGTGTGTTGACCTCAGTGCGAAGTCATAGGTACTCAAAACCAAAAATTCAAACCTGATGCTTTTGAGTCAATTCCGACTCATGGCAACTCTAGGAGACACAGTAGAATTGCCCTACAGGGCTTCCAAGGAGTGGCTAGTGGATTTGAACTGCTGATCTTCGGTTAGCAGCTGAGCTCTAAAGCCCTGCATCAACAGGGCTCCCAATACGTGTTTTCAAAGCATATTCCTTGACTGAAACTCACCAGACCATACTTCTTTCTTCTTTATCATTTCCCTGTCTTTTACCAATTGTCAACTCTTCATTCTAGATATTTATAAAATAACATGCATTGAGGGTTTACTGAATGTCAAGAACCATACTAATCTGTTTATATCGGTTACGCCCGTTAGTTCTCTCAGGAATGAGGTAAATGGCAGTTACTGTCAGAATTCTCATCTTCCAGGTGAGAGACCCATGTTTAATTCCTGTTCCACACACCTCATGCATAGCCACCGCTTATCTGTCACTGGAGGTTTGCCTGTTGCTATGATGGTGAACAGGCTCAGCTAAGCTTCCTGACTAAGATGAACGAGGAAGAAAGGACTGGTGATTACTTAGGAAAATAAGCCAACGAAAAATCCTGCGGAGCACAGTGGTTCCAGCAGCAACTAACTGTGAGGATGTCACAGGAGCAGGCGATGCTTTGTTCCACTGTGCCTGGGGTCACATGAATCAGGTCTTTCCAGGTGGTAGCAGACAGTGACAGTCTGCACAATAGCACCCTGTCCCCACTTAATAGGGCAGACAAAGATACCGAGGATCAAAGGGGTTAATTAACTTGCCAGACTCTCATAGCTAGTAAATCAGAGCCAGGATTCAAACCCAAGTGGTCTGACTTCTAAACACATGCACAGTGCAGCACTACACTATTTCTTGTAAATGTTGTTTCCTCCTTTTTGCTTTTGATGTGGTATTTTTTAGGGCCGGCGAGTATGGCTTCAGTTTAGCAGGCCAAGTGAAAACATTCAGGTATAATTTCTTCACTCTGTTTTTCAAACTGGATTATTGCCGTCCTTTCCAGTTGTTCTTATGTGTGGTCACAGGAAGAGAATCTCAACAATAATTCTACTTTTTCAGCAAGTACTTATTATGTGGGGAAGTCCCAAAATTTCTATAGGTGAAGAACCGAAGTTTCTACAAAATGTTTCTTGATTAATGCCTACTTTTTACCAAACAAGGGTAATTCCCATGATTTCTGAAAACCATTACTGTAATTCATTAAACATACCAAGAATGAAATAGATCCTCCTTTGTTTGACTTAAAGGGATCTAACAGCAAATATGAGCACTTAGGAAAAGGTAAGACACTATAAAGTTCAAGTCCACCCAGAGGCACCCTAGAAGAAAACTGTGGCAGTTGACAGTCTACTTGTGAAGAAGCAACTACTGAAAACCCCAGAGAGCACAGTTCTACCCTGACACACAGTGGGGTCACCATGAGTGAGTGTGACTCGACGGCAACTGGTTCCTTTTATCCTTAATGGCAGTCACGTATTGTTCATCATAAATTAATATTTCTTCTGAACAATGCTTTTTCATCCATATCTAGTGACACCTGGAGAAATAGATTTGGAAGCTGACTGTGGAGTGTTTGGGGCAAATAAGTCAAAAGGAAATGAAGAGGAGAAAGAATTGGGGAAAGAAGAAAAAAAGCAGGTGAAATATTGCTTAATTCATCCATCACCTTATGCTTCAGACTCATACAAAGCCTAAAATAGATGAATTTTTTTTTTTTTGGTACTTTTTAACTTAGCAAAAGAAACTTCTTAGTCAGCATCAGCAAGACAGGGCTGACAATTAAGTTAATGGGAGAACCCTGGGATCATGACTCTGTGGTTGAGGCTACAGGTTTAAACAAGCCAAAAGGTCACAACCCAAACAAGTGCTACCTGCTAATGGAAACCCCCCCGAATTTCTAAAGCACTATGTACATGCCCGAAAAATTTTGATAAAAATTCACTAACAAAATCATTTGTCTTAATCGAATTTTCCATGTCTGCTAAACTACCTGAAAAATAAAACTGCTTTGTGTGATCAATCTTTTTCCATTTGGCAAAAACAGCAGCCTTTTGGTTTCTAATGGAAAATTACCGGATATTAGCTTTATTTGCTTTCCTGTTTATCAAAGACACTCACCAACTATCTAAACTGTTCACATATCAGTGGATTTGCTACAGTGTCTGCTTCTGAGAACAGGAGGCTTTTTAGATGCTTGTTGTCTGATGTTCCTGGCTAGCACTGAGCGCTTTCACTGATCTCCAGTGGTTCTCACGACACCCCAGGGCAGGGGGAATATTCCCACATTACAGTGAAGAACAGAGACTGGAAGCAAACTATCTGTTTTGATAGAAATTCTTGCAGGTGTGGGCCTTGGGGGAGAGCCAAAGCAGGGTTTTCTATTTGTATGGTGACATAGAGGTCTCCTTCCACAAATATCT
This sequence comes from Heterohyrax brucei, assembly GCA_028571685.1. Classification (NCBI taxonomy): domain Eukaryota; kingdom Metazoa; phylum Chordata; class Mammalia; order Hyracoidea; family Procaviidae; genus Heterohyrax; species Heterohyrax brucei. Next base: position 99,118,380 of record CM053146.1, read on the forward strand.
ATTGAACACCTGCTGTGTGCTAGACTTGGTGTTCAAAATTAGTCACTGTTATCACATTTAGTCCTCAAAATAATTTGATGAAATGTGAATCTTGTGAATCACCAGTTCACAGGTGGGTGAACCAAGGAGGCAAGAGGTAAAGTGGGCTCCCTAAGGTGAGGTACCTTGTTAGAGCCAGACCTAGATCTCCAATTTAGGGTTCACAGCAGCTCCAAAGGGTTTTCTAGAATACAATAGTCCCCCATTATCTGTGGGGGTGTATTCCAAAACACCCAATAGCCAAGCCAATGGATGAGCTAAAACCATGGATAGTACTGAACACTATATATACCATTTTTTTTCTATACATACATACCTCCAATAAAGTTTAATTTATAAATTATGCACAGTAAGAGGTTAACACCAATAACTAATAATAAAATAGGAGCATGTTACAGCTTCTCTTTGGCACATCTGAATTGCCAGCCTCATTATTTTTGCACTTCAGGGGCCACTATTAAGTAAAGTAAAGGTTACTTGAACCCAAGGGCCAGACTGTGGTTGAGCAGGAGGTAACTGAAACCACGGCTAAGGGGAGACCCTGCTGGGCTCGGAAACCCTGGTGACGCAGTGGTGAGGCACTACAGCTGCTAACCGAAAGGCTGTCCAGTTGAATCCACCAGGCTCTCCTTGGGAGCTCTATGGAGCAGTTCTGCTCTGTCCTGTGGGGTTGCCATAGTGTTACAGAAGTTTATTAAACACGCTTCTTTATTTTGAAGTTGAATTGGTTTGGACTCCTCTTATGCCAGTGATTCTTAAAATGTTCTCATCCTACTGTTTCCCATACCCTCTCTTAAAAAAAAAAGTTGCCAAAACTCTTAGCAACTTTATAGGACAAAGTAGAACTGCCCCACACAATTTTCAAGTCTGTAACTTTTCGGGGTGATGGATATGTTCTGTATATTAGTTCTGATGATGGCTTCAGGGTGCATAAACCTTTAAGTTTGTATAGTGTAAGTACACATTTATTGTGTGTCATCGTACCTCAGTAAAGCTATTCAAATATCATGACCGCTATCTTTTTCAGAGCAACATAAAAACAGAATCTGGGGAGATTGCCTATGTGTTTAAAGGAACCCTGGTGGCGCAGCAGTTAAAGCACTTGGCTGATAACTAAAGGTCAGCGGTTTGAACTCTTCATCAGCTGTGAGGGAGAAAGATGTGGCTGTCTGCTTCCGCTAAGACTTACAACCTTGGAAACCCTACAGGGGCTGTCTGCTCTGTCCTATAGGGTCATTATGGACTTAAAAGAAATCAGTTTTGTTTGGTTTTAACCTACATGTTTGTAACGTTTAGATTTAGCCAAATAGACTGTAACTTCGTTCTCTCACGGTATAACTACATGACTTGAACAGCTGTATGATCATTCTCAGCCTCAGCGTCCCCATCTGTAAAATGGGGGTGATACGAGTAACCGCCTCACAGGGTTGTTGTGAAGATTAAATGAGATAACAAAAGCACTCGGCACAGTACACCCAGCACATAGTAAATGCTGACCAGCTTTCTAGGGTGTGTCCTAGGCATATGTATATGTAGTATAGGACAACGGTGAAACCAAAAGAAGCCAAGAAAAAAATCTATGGAAAATGAAGCTTTTCTGATTACTACTGCCACATTCCCAAACATCATACTATTTTTGACAACTCTGCACTGTCGTTGCCTCCATCTGCAGCTTAGGAAACTAAAGCACAGGTAGGTTAAGGCCACCCAGCTAACGAGTGCTAAAATTGGAAGGAGAACACAGATGCTTTAGCCTCAAGTTGTGGGCTCTTCGGACAAACCAAAGAGAAAAATTCAAGGTGATCTCTTCTAAATAGTTAACTATTCTGTGGATCAGAAGTAAATATTCAATTTCTAGTCTCGTGGCAGAGCAAATATTAAGAAAAAGAATCTTTCTGCTCTGTACCCCAAGGCTGGCTCCCTCTGCTCCCTCACCTGAAGGCCACTCCCGTAGCTCTCAGGTCTGGTGCGTCTGGCCCCCTGCTCTGGGTGTGGCCTTGGCATGCCCACTAATTACCCTAACTTGGCTGGCAGGTCCTTAAGTTATCCACTGCCTACCTGCCTCTCTCTCTTTGCAAGCTTGCCTTTGTCCACCTGTAAATCCTATTTCTTTCCTCCAACTCTGTTTATGAATCCACCAAAGTCTTAAAAACAAGTGCTGAAGATACTTCTGAAGTCATCCATCCATCCGTCCATCCGTCCACCCCGTAAGTATGGACTAAATGAGGACCATTACCAGACACTGTTATGAGGAAACCACACCAAACAAACATCACCTCCTCCATCTCTCCCTTCTTTGAATCTGACAACCGGACCTTCTCCTTTAGTAAGGAGAGAGGTGAGAGCTACAGGAGTGGCCTTCAGGTGAGGGAGTGGAGGGAGCCAGCCTTGGGGTACAGAGCAGAAAGATTCTTTTTCTTAATATTTGCTCTGCCACGAGACTAGAAATTGAATATGGTGTAGTTTCCTCTTTACCTCTTCAGATCTATGAAGGGGTTGATGTACAGGGCTAGAGACACAGGAGGCAAAGCCTATTCAAAACTAAAGAAAAGAGAAAGCGTGGCATTTGGATATAGTTAAAAGAAGCATTTGACAGAAATCATGCTCAGAAACTTATACAACATAGCCAAACATGAACGAGACCAAACTAGGGTAAGAAACACCATGAAAATCTGCACCTGCCAGGGAGATGAAAGATGACCATTAGATCACTAGAGCAAACTTTTGGCTTTTGGAAGAGGGATGAAATAACTGAAAGATAAAATGTAGAGTGTGCTTCAAACTTGAGTTTGAGAAAATGGACTCGGGAAAGAGCAGAGCAGAGGAAAAAAAAAATTATCGAAGCCGGTATAGAAAATGTGTGGAAATCTTTAATTTTAAAAAAGTATATATTTCACAGAGGAAGTTCACCCAAAGAACAGCAGAGAATATACATAAATGTTAAATGTTAAAATGGAGAAAGTGATTAATCTAGAAAATGTTTTTATGTGTATCATTTTTTACACCTCTCTCCCTTCCTCTCAGCTCAGTCATCACAGATAGGAGGTTCCCCTAGAGTTTATAGCTGATCAAATCTGATGTTTAAAATACATTGTTTCTGAAGAAAGCTGTGGTCTGAGCAAGGCAAAGTATACAGGAAGCTGCTGTTACAGTCTGGGCCACAATTGTTTTACAATTTAAGTAGCTTTTTAGACTTAGTTTATCCAACTAACTGTAAAGGAGATGGGGATAATTACCAATGAAAATAAATGAAAAACTCCAGCTTTGCACAATATCATAACTGAACAAAACAAAAAAAATTAAGAAATTTTATAACTTGAAGTGTTATAAGAGTTGAGACATTAGACCTCATACCCCTTCCCTAAAAATAAGTTTTGTTGATTGTTGAACACCTATTCATTATTTCTGAAGTTCCTTTCACATCTGACAAGTTATTTTTCCAAGACATTTATACACAGTGTCACCAACAGAGAATGTGGTATGCTCTGTGTACAGCATAGTAGAATAGCAGTAGAACTAAATAAAGAAACGATGTATCAAAAAAGAAGTATTTAAGGATAGTTTCTCTCTTACTGTTCTATTCTCACCTCCTCCATAAAGTTTAACAGGAAGTCACAACTTTCAGCTGCATAACTTCTGTTTTCCATTCTCTGCATATTTTTCAGCTGAGCATTTATTAGAAACATGAAGCCAATTCTAGTGCGAACACCATCACAATATATCTAATCACATATGACATCACTTTCTGCCGAGTTGTTCTTATACCAAAACACCAAAATACCTCTGTAGTCAGAGTCCTGGGTCTCTCCTACCAAAATACCTCTCCTGTCAAAGGGCCAGTGCCCACGGGCCCCTTTGGAGTTGCAGAGAGTTGGGTTTCCTTGGGAGGAGCAGATGAGAATTTAAAGAGGAGAGTCGATAAACAAGAAAATGGAAGTGTTATGAATTGAATTGCGCCCACGCTCAAAAAATGTATGTAGCACTTTGACTAGGTCATGATTCCTGGTGTTGTGTGGTGATCTTAGTGTTGCCAGTCCTGCCTCTGTGATGTTAATGAGGGAGGATGGCTGCTGGTTGTGTTAGTGAGACAGGACTCAGTCTGTAAGATTTGTTTTGTGTCTTGAGTCAGTCTGTTAGGATATAAAGGAAACGGAAGGTAGCAGAGAGTGAGGACCACAAATCATCAGGAAAGCCCCAGCGCAGCGCCGGGAGCAGAGCGCTTCGCCACCTCTGGACCCCAGGTCCCGCCGCCTCGCAAGCTCCAGTCTAGGGGAAGATTTAGGACAAAGACCTTCCTCTGGCGCTCAGAGAAAGACTTCCACCGGCACTGACGCCCTGAGCTTGCAGCCTCCCGGACTGTGACAGAATAAAATTTCTCTTTTTAAAGCCATCCACTTGTGATAATCTCTGTTACAGCGACACAAAGACAGGGAGAGGACAAAGTTCTGCTTCCAAGCCAGTCAGTATTTTGGGGACAGTGGGAAGGTTTGTTCTCATGCTAGCTCCCAAATTTCATGTTCTTTTGTTTTTATGTTGTCATTCTTGCTATTCTTATGATTTTTTTTCTAGAATTGATGTAGTAATGTACATTATTTGCATAATTAAAAACGGCTAATTCTTATTGTCTTTTTTTTTTTTTTTACAACGAGCATGGAACTGCATCACTTTTACAAACAGAAAAATAAAATTAATTATCTTTTTCAATTCTACCAACACTTAATGAACATCTGATACTTCTTGACAATGCCAGACACTGTGCTAGACATTGGGATCAAAATTTCTTGAAACAGACATAAGTATCAAAATATTTTGATAATTATTTATCAAATTATTTCTTGAGACAAATAATTCCACCTTCAGGTCAAATCACCAACAATCAGTTCACCATAAACCCATCGTTTGTCAAAGTGATGCCTGGCAATTTGTTCTCAACATCTCAGTCTAGCAGAAAACACAGACATGTAAGCAGCCATGAAATCTCTGCTTTATTAATGATGTAAACAAAGTTATTACTCGAAGCTCACAGAAGAAAATAATCCTCATTATCTTTATTTTTTGAGGTTGCCAGCCAAGTGCCGTCCAGTCGGATCCAACTCATGGCGATAGATTTAAACAGAAAGTGTAATTTGATCTGGGATCTAAAGGAGGAGGCAGATTTAACCTGTGCTGTGTACCGTTTCCCTCACGACTTCAGACAGGAAAACAGTTAGTGATGGAAACCCTGGTGGTTTAGGGGTTACGTGCTATGGCTGCTAATCAGAAGGTTGGCAGTTCAAATCCATCAGGCACTCTTTGGAAATTCTATGGGACAGTTCTACCCTGACCTCTAGGGTCACCATGAGTCAGACCCGATTTGACGGCAATGGGTTTGGTTTGGTTTTGATTGGAATTCTAGACTTCATTTCAAATTAAGCACAAAAGAAACCTTCATTTTACTACTGTGTTTCTACCTTGTACTTTTAAGAATTTTTAAAAGGGTTTGTACTAAAATTGTCATCACACAGTACTCAATGAAGTGAAAAGAGAAACTCCATTCTCATACCTCCTAGCTTGTTGGTAGAAGACATTACCCAGTTATACATAGAAAGGCCAGAGTTTGGACTAAATCATAAGTTTTGGACTCATGATGCGCTTCAACACTGAGTGGTGATTTGTCTACACTGGCTTTCTCCCTTTCACTGAGTAGTACTCTCCCAGGTGGTGCCCATGTCTTCTGTCAATGAGGCTCATAAGCAATGTTAACCCAAGGGTTCAAGAAACAGTGTGTCTCAGTTCAGGTATACAGTGAGCCAAAGAAAACCAGTATGGTGCCTTAATGTGACTTCCAATAAAGTGGTCTAGGCAGTCCCACTTCAGGACACACAGCTTTGTAAGAAGACTGTGGACTAGACTTCAGCACCCACTTGCTCTTTTACTTGGTGCATTTGTGTAGATGACACGCCAACAGTGCTGGAAGTTCTTGAAGAACTCTACTGTTCTGAACACACTTGTTTGGGTCTGAGCTTAACGCCAGCTTATCAGACTCCCCAGATGCCTATGAGTAATTTCCATTGTGTCTTATTGAGTCACTATTGATCTGGGTACATTTGGATAAAGTGCATTCCTGCTAGAGCAAAATTATAATAGCTTCCATCTCCATATTTCCAAGGAGCATCTTAGATGGCATCTAGGATTTTGGGTGCCCTGGCTGGTACATGATCTCACTTCTCAGAAGTTTGACTTATCATCAATGCATGGAAGGTGAAGTAGTTACTGTACATAAGTCATCTTTTCCCTGTTATACCAGGATTGCATTCATCAACACACATCAGTTCCAAGGGGTTCAAACACGTACTCGGTTTCAGTATGTTAGATCCTTGTTGCTAACTTAAGCAGGACTGTGTGAAAAGGTCAGACAAGTTATCAGAAACAAAAAACTAAACCAACTGCCACTGAGTCGGTTCCAACTCATAGCAATTCTGTGCCAAGCCAAGTGCCATCGAGTCGGATCTGACTCATGGTGACCCACAACTCTATAGGTCAGAGTTAAATTGTCTCGTAGGATTTCCAAGGCTGTAATCCTTACAGAGGCCAATGGCCACACTTCTCTCCTGTAGACAAGCTGTTGGATTTGAAGTGCCCAGCTTCCAGGTAACAGCCAAGGGCTTAACCATCGTGCTACTGGGGCTCCTGTATCTATTACGTGGTATTGCTTAAAACATGCACAAGTAAAGGCTTGGTCAAAGGAAGCATTTGACATGAAGTGCACATCTTGATTATGTCCTCCCATTGTTTCCATTGCCAGTGTGAAGCACAGATCTTTGTCTATCCATGCTGACATAAGGGAAGTGGTTTGATAACACAATATGCCTCTGATCTGACACCACCTTCTCTACTGAATCATACATCTCCTGCCATATTCCAAAATGGACTCATGCTTCAGGCAGCTGGATCTTGGGCTGTGCAATTATTTTGCAGTCTGAACTTTAAATAAAAAAGAATCGACTAAGGTTTAACTAAAAAATACCCTAATGAAAGTTGAGAAACATGATTTCACAATAGAAAAAAAATACCCAAGACTAGAAAATGATTTAATGAGGATGGATTTCTAGTAATTTAGAAGGAATGGTCTTTGAAGATGAGAATTAAAGTGTGAAATCTTAAAGAATTAGGAAAGTGTCTGTTTGTTTTATTTTAAGTAGATCGCATTTAATTTAGACCCAGGTGGTGAAGTCTGGCAACGGACGATGGCTGATTAACTTTGTTAGATAAAGCGGGATACCACTATAGGCTGCGCTCAAACTTACTCCCTTGTAATTACCTGCAATTGTTTGTTTAATTTGTGTCCTTCTGGCAGATTGTACACACTGTGAGGATAGAAGACACTGCTGTCTTATCACCCGTCTTATCCCCAACGCCAGCAGTGATCCTGGCAGGATAACCCCCTCAACACATATTTGTTGAATGAATCAATGGCTGAAAGTAAATTTAGTCAGATTTCTCACAAATGACATGAGACCCAAGGGACATGGTGAGCAAATCTTTGGAAACACTTCCACTTGAGAAACAAAGCAAGCACCCACTGCTGCTGGAGTAGCTAAGAGAAATGAAATCTATGTGGAATCCAAAAGGGATCATTTTGCATAACTTTGGTCAGTGAGTTTCAAATTTCACTACGTATTACAACTGCCCAATTGAACCAAAAACAAAATCCATTGCCGTCGAGTTGATTCAACTCAAGGCAAGCCCATGTATTTCAGAGTAGAACTGCTCCACTGGGTTTCGATTGTAACCTTCATGGAGGAAGATTCCTAGGCCTTTATTCTGTGGCACTTCTGGGTGAGTTCAAACTACCAACCTTTGATCAGTAGTGGTTAGTATTTGAGTGCAAATCATTTGTGCCACCCAAGGACCTTGTAATCACATAATGAGCTTTAAAAAAATCCCAGTTGAAACAGAAATGACAGGTTGGGGCTGAGCATAATAATTTTTAAAGTGAAATCAGTCAGTGACACAAGGACAAATATAGTATGAGATCCCTACTATAAGGACTTAAAAACACACTTATGTACAAAAGAAAAGACTCTTTGATGGCTGCAAGGGAGGGGAAGGAGGGAAGGAGAGGGCTGGTTATAGCTTAGATAGTTCATAGAAATTTGGTTGGATGAAATCAGTGACAGCACACATTAGAAAGAAGATCAGTTTAACTGGACTTCAGCATAACCTGAAAACTTTTCCAATCTTAACCCAATATTGCAAGGATAGAGTAGCAGGAGAGGGGGGGTCAAGGGACTATTTTCTCAGGGAACATCAAGGCCAGTCGGCATAATTAGCCTGTTGCTAAGAGAGTCTTTTGAATCCCATGTTGGTGAGTGGCATACAGAGTCTTAAAAGCTAGCAAGCTGCCATCTAAAGTACAGCAAATGGTCCCAACTCAGCTGGAACAGATAGATGATCACCAAGAACAGCAACAATATGAGGGCAAAAGATCCCAGAAGACAGAAAGACCCATGTGAATGGGTGACTATGTCAGCATGTGACCAGAAGAACCAGATGGTGCCCGGCCACCACAAATGACAGCTGTGATGGGGCTAATAATGTTGAGTCCCAGAGGCAGCATAAGAAAATAAGAGGTGTACCCTAAGAACTCCGCTAAGAGTGCAACTGATGGTCTGAAGGTCTGAGAGTTCCCCTGGGAGCATGGCCCCTAGACCTGATGCTGCTCCTGATCATAGATCATTACTGAGGTCAATCTTTGGGTAGGAAGGGATTGGACTGAAGGACACAGAGGAACCATATCGTGTGCGCACTTTATGGTTCTATGCTTACATAGGATGTTGTCCTACTGGCCTCTGACTAGAAAGGAGTGGAGAGAGTGGACAGGAGGGGACTGGAGATTGTTAAGAGGATATGACATGTATAGAATGCAAAGGAGGAGTGTGCCGTCACTGGGCAAAGAGAGTAGAGGGAGCTACAGAGGTGGGCATGCAAATTTGAATTGTATTGTAAACTTTCACTCAATCACAATAAAAAAAAGTGTCTTTGGTGATTCTGATAAATGGGCAATATTGACAACACAGGCTGAGAACCACCTTTTCTTGAATTTGTCTGATCCTAAGAACTACTTGGCTCAGTCTACAATCAACCAAGAACGGCATCAAGTTTTTTTTTTCTCTTAATCTTTGCCCAAACCAACCACAACCACAAAAAACCTACTGCTGCTGGATATTTTCTGACTCATAGTGAATCTATAGGACAGAGTAGAACTGTCCACATAGAGTTTCCAAGGAATGTCTGGTGGATCTGAATTGCTGACCTTTTGGTTAGCAGCTGTAGTACTTAACCATTACACCACCAGGGTTTCCTTATCTTTGTCAGGTTGGAAGATAAAAGATGCTTTCTGTTTTGTTTTGCCAGAGAAGCACTAGTTTCTGATTCTTTAAGGTTATTTTGACTTCAAATTTCATCTTCTAAAAAGTTTCTGTTTTTTGCAATTTAGGGCCAACATAAATGTAGTTTATCATAGGATTATTTTCCAGGCTATCCTTGGGTATTTCTCCTTGAGCTGACATAATACTTCTAAAACTTTCATCAGACTATTTCTTTATTACTTTAGTCTATTCTCACGTGTCTAAAGCAATTGTAGTGTGTGATGAAGTGTCAGGATGAGTTGTCCAGACTCTGAGCACAGTGGGAGCGCAGAGGTCAGAAAAGTCAGTGTGGGTTGTAGTGGCAGGGAGAGCAGGACCAGGGCTGCAACTTGATGGATGCTGGGAGGAGAAGAGAACTGTGACCTGGGCAGAAGGCATGGCAAGAAACGAGCACTGGACCTGGCTTAAGGGTATGAACTATCCATACACAAAATCCACCATTGCTCATTTTTCTTGCGATTTCCTGCCTAAGATGTACCTCTTCTTTAGAACTCTGAAACTGATGGCTCCTATATTCCACAATCCTACCTCAGACTTGCTGATTCAGAGTTGGAGTGCCAGGCAAAAGTCACTGCCATCTAGTCTAATCAAATCTGACTCACAGCAAACCTATAGGACAGAGTAGAACTGCCGCATAGAGTTTCCAAGGAGCACTTGGTGGATTTGAACTACTGACCTTCTGGTTAGCAGATGTAATGCTTAATCACTAAGCTACCAGGGTTTCCAGAAATGGAGTAGGAGGCTGAAAATCTTTAACAAGTTCCCAGAGTGAGTTTTATGATGAAATACTGACTGATGGGGGTGAATCTATCTATACAATTCAAGAGGAAGACAAATGGGACCAAGTGTCCCAGAAAAGAAACAAATACAGCAAAGCAGAGTCCCTATTGAAGTAAATCAGATATACTGTTTTTCATTTATCAAACTGGCAAAGATTAAAACACTTTATACCACTTGGTGGTGATGATAGAATGAGCTTTTTACACACTGCTGACGGGAATGTGAATTGGCCCATTACCAGAGGACAATTTGGCAATTCTTATCAAAAGCCTTAACATTTTTCATACCCTCTGACATAGCAATTCCACTTTCAGAAATTTCCCCTAAGGCCATGGTCTCCACCTTGGCAGTTTATCAGAATCGCTTGTGAAGCATTTATGAACAGTATCATAGCATTCGGTAAGTCCTGAAGAGCACAAGGAGCAACCTGGCCAAAGCTGGCATTTCTTCACATTCCTTGCCTTGCAGGTGGGGAGGACGGATGAGAGGATGTCACTAGTTGCTAATGCCAGCCAAATGCAGATATAATGTGTGTCACTTCACTTCTGGATCAAGAAGTTTGAAAAGTAGTTGTGACTTCCTACTTTTTCTCTTTCCCTGTCTCCTGCAAGGAGTCCCTTGATGGAAGGAACTTGGCTCTTTAAATTGTCCTGAGAATGAAAGCCACCCTCTCACCTATCTGCGTAACCAACATTAGACTGCTACATTGGTAATAACAAAACCCTATAGGCTCACTGTGAGTCATAATCAACTCAATGGCACTGGGTTTGGTTTTAGTTTTGGTTACTGAGTGACAATTTGATACAATGGCTAGTGTTACACTAGTAATATATCAGTTCACAGTGATGCCAATAGTAACTATCTTCATTAAAAGCAACAACAAAACTCTATGAATGACTTTTGCGCAAGGGGCTAAGATCCACTGGCCTAAGAAAATAATCAAAAACAGGAATAAAGTTTTCATAATAAATACGTGCATTTCATATATTTATGTTGAAGAATATAATAAATGTTTAATCAATAGATGAATAAAACTGATGCCAAAGAAAAGTAATGGTGAGAAAAGATGCTTACTATTTAAATTAATGTATTAAGCTTAGGAAGGAGATCACAAAACAATATTAATTTTTAAAATAAGTTAAAAATACGTGTGAGGGAAATGTGGGTAAGAAATGCACTATAAACTCTGTGATGGGACTTAAAGATAAACTTACCGATTATTATTGTTATTATTTTTTTTTGCTTTTTGTTTATTTGTGTTTTCTAGAATTTCTTTATGTATCACTTTGGTAACGAGAAATAAAGTTGCTCAAAATCAGAAGGTATGATCCTAAACTGCATTAGTGAAAAACCGTAACCTACAGAAACTCTAAGATAAGCTTCCTGCATGGCTCAGCATTTTCGTGGTTATGAGAGTTGGCTATCTTTGACCTGAAACCAAAGTGGTACCCGTGCTTATCAAAAGACCTGTACAAGACTAGTTTGCTAGCAAATACATGCTTATCAATTGATTAGCAAGTGCAGATTAGAACCTACATGCAGAGTGTAAAAGAATAATCCCTCTCTCATTGCTGTTGCATGGATTCCAACCCTACAGGACAGCATTGAACTGCTCCAAAGGGGTTTTCAACGCTCTAATTCTTATACATCTATCTACATGCGTATCTATAAATCTTTACGGAAGCAGGCTGACACATTCCCTTATCCCCACCACCTGCCTTGCAGAGTTGCCACCAACATTTTGGCCAGTGTCTTTCATAGACTGAATTATGACCCCCTCAAAATATGTGCAGAAATTTGGCTGGGCCAGGATTCCCACTATTGTGTGACTGTCCTCTCTTTTGTGATTTTCTTATGTTGTAAATCCTAACTTTGCCTCTGTTTAATAGGGCAAGATTGGATTATGTTAAAGAGGTTTAGGCTGGGACTGTAAAAGCCTTGGAAATCTGGGTAATGTAGTGGTTAAGTGCTACAGCTACTAATCCAAAGGCTGGCAGTTTGAATCAACCAGGTGCTTCTCAGAAACCCGATGCAGCTCTACTGTATCTCCTGTAGGGTCGCTGTGAGTCAGAATCGACTTGATGGCAATCAGTTTGGTTTTCAGGGGTTGGGGGTAACACCGTAACTAAGGTCACCTCCCTGATCCAATGTAAAGAGAGTTTCCTTGAGGTGTGGCTTGTGTCACCTTTTATCCTCAAGAGATAAAAGGAAAGACAAGCAAACAGAGAGTTGGGAACCTCACACCACCAAGAAAGCAGTGCCAGGAGCAGAGTGTTACTTTAGACCTGAGGTTTCTGCACTGAGATCCATCTTCCTACAATGCCAACGAGAGAGAAAGCCTTCACCTGGAGCTAATGCCTTCAACTGGAACTTGTAGGCTACTAGACTGTGCGAGAATAAACTTTTGTTAAAACCATCCACTGTGGTATTTCTGTTACAGTAGCACTAGATGACTAAGACAGTATCCAAGTGCTTTAAGCACTGCACCAGCAACCCAAAATCAAACTCACTGTCATCAAGTTGATTCTGATTCCTAGGGACCCTGTAGGGCAGAGTAGAGGTGCTCTGCAAGATCTTCAAGGGACAGCTGGTGGATTTAAACTGCTGACCTTTTGTTTAGCAGCTGCAGCTTGCCACACCTCTTAACAACTGTATCACCAGGGATCCTTAAAAAGGTAATAGATATGGAAAGTTAAGTTTCCTCAAAATATGGTTCCTGTCTTTTAGTGTGTGGAGAACTATTTGTAAAAGATGGAGACCAAACCTTTGTCTGTTCACTAAGTTCTTTCATTCACTGACATGTGAGTGATGGGAAAATGGGTTTTGTTTATATAGCAGGAGAGAAAACAAAAACAAAAACCTGGGGATGGTTCCTGATGCTGGTGTTATAAAGACTTTGGAAAATTACAAAGTCTGCTCATGGCATGTCTTTCCCTAAAGATTTTAAATAACAGAAAATAAACCAAGTTGTTTCAGTTGTGGTTTCAAAACCAAAGAATGGAGTGCTCTGGGGAGATCTTCCTTTACCTTCTAATTTCTTGCTTTTGATGAGAAAGTAGGAAGGAGAATGAGTGGTGCTAGATACCAATTATGGCACTCAAGAGTGACAATTAAGATACAAGCAGAAGTTAGATGTGGCATTTTGAATTTCATTATGCTTCTAGAGAAGTAATGGATCCACCAACACATAAATGAATAAATAAAAAGCAGTGCATGCGTAAGCCAAGGGAATGTTATTCAGCCGTAAAGAGAAACGGAATTCTGATCCACGCTAGCATGGGTAAACCTTGACGACTTTATGCTGAGTGAAAGAAATCAGACATCAAAGGACAAATATTGTGTGACCCCAGTTATATGAAATATCCAGAAAAGCCAAGTGCAAGGACACTAAAGTTTACCAGCGGTTTCCAGGGGCAAGTGGAAGGGAGGGTCAGGGGAATGTTGCTTAAGTTGTGCTGAGCTTCTGTTAAGGGTGACAAAGAGTTCTGGAAATGAACAGTGACGATGGTCGTACAACGCAGTGAATGAAATTCACGTTACCGAACTGTGTGGGTAACAGTGGTTGAAACGGAAAGAGCATGCGCCAGACAGTTACACAGAAAACTTTAAAACACTGCTGGAAGAAATTAAAGAGTGAAGTGAACTGAAGATGTGTGATATATTTCACTCAAGTCTATTTGGATACTGAGCTAGTAAGCATAAGAAAAGATGCTAAACATGATCAATCATCAGCAAAATGTAAATCAAAATGACAAGAGATACCACTGTAAACTAAAACCCCTCAAACTTGTTGCTGTCGAGTTGGTTCTGACTCTTAGTGACCTTACAGGACAGAGTGGAGCTGCCTCATAGGGTTTCCAAGGAGCAGCTGGTGGATTCGAGCTGCCGAACTTTTGGTCGTTGGCCGAGGTCTTAATCACTGCACCACCAGGGGTGTTGGTTTTGTATGTAGCAGCAGTAGGTACTAAAACTACTAATGTGATAAAAGTAACAATAGCATGTGTTGGTGAGGAAGCGGGGTAACCGACCTCTTACACACTACTGGTGAGAGTTGAACCAGTACTACAACCACCATGGACAGCAGTGTGGCCAAAAAACCAAAACCAAGCACACTTGCTTCGAGTCAGTTCCAACTTGTAGCAGCCCTATTGGGTTACAAGACTGTAAATCTTTACAGAAGCAGACTGCCGCATCTTTCCCCTGTGAGTGGCTCGTAGGTTCAAAGTTCTGACCTTTCTGTTAGCAGCAGAGTGCTTTAACCACTGTGCACGAAGTGCTTTTCTAAATCTAAACATCCGTGATAACTTTTTACTCCCAAATTCTACCTCTGTGAATACACTCAAAAGAAACAAGTGTGTATGTTCACTTAATAACACCAACAAAAATGTTCTTAATAGTTTAGTTCATAATGTGCAAAAACTGGAAGAAGTCTGAATTTCCAACACAGAAGAATGGATAAACTGTGAAACATTCATAAATGGAATAAGTCCAAGGCCATCAAGTCAACTCCGACTCCTAGTGATCCTACAGGACAGAGTAGAACTGCTCCACTGTTTGCAAGGAGCAGCTGGCAGATCTGAAGTGTCAACCTTTTGGTTAGTAGACGATGCACTTAACCATTATGCCATCAGGGTTTCTCAACAAATAAAATACTAACATGTAATTGAGAAAAAAAAGAAAAATTCAGCTATGCACAACATGTGTGACTCATTAACATAATACAGAATTTACAGTTGACCCCCTTCAACCCCAAAAGCTAACCCTCCCCAACAGCCATTTTGTAAAATTTCATGCATATGAAGTTCAAAATAACTGAAACAACTTTGCAGTGATACATCAGAATCATGCTATCTCAACAGTAATGCTGACTCTTAGACACGTGGGTAAGCCTTCTGTGTGCAGAAACAGTTGCCTGTCTTGATCTGGTAGTAGTTATATGGCTATATACACGTATAAATAATTCATTGAGCTGTACAATTAAGATCTGTGCACTTGACTGAATATCAAGTATCAGTAAAAAGGCTTAAACAAGGTAACTCAGAAAGATCACAGTTTAAAGTGTAGTGTCTGTAATTGCACCTCATTAAAATATGTGACACAAATACGTGACTTAGATCCAATCTCCATTGCTTTCAGTTTGATGGCATAGCCTTCTCAGGAAAAGAGAATTTGGAGTGGAGAAGGATGGCAGAGGTGCCCCTGCAAAATTTCTAAGCAAGCCTCCCATAAGCACTTGGTCACTGTACAGTGTGGGGTTTTACAAGGAACTTCAAACCCTTTGTATTCATAGTGTCCAAAGAGTTGTTATTGATTCAGAAAGACACTCCCCATCCCCCAGGTAAGGACGAGTTCTAGGGCATTTGTTTTTAGCTCTTCCTAACTTCAGTCTTGACTCCTTCAGGGTTTAGTGTGTTTTCTTCCAGTTCCCAGACACTTAATGTCTCCCTGTCTCTCTCTGAACGGTTCCCTTGGCTTTTTCTGCTTCCTGCCCCATCCAGACTGACCTCTCACACACTTCATGTTATCTGAAAAGACTTTCTGCTAACAGTCAATCTCCTTCATCGTTGGAAACTGCTGATTTCAACAAGAAAACGTTGTTATCTAAATTGCTCTTATGGATCCTATCTAAACTGCATTTGCTCCATTTAGTTAGGCATACCATACTCATTGCAACAAGGCAGTATTCATGTTTTCAATGTCACTTCTTCATTTACTAACTAGACACAGAGCCTCCGCCGTGAGCTGTGCTGTGTTAAGCACCAAAATGCAAAAATGAACAGCCTCAAGGAGCAGACAATGTGTAAACCCAGTGGTTCCAGTTACTTCTGTGCAATTCCCAGTGCACATCCTTTAGAATTTATCAAACTCATCTTGTTATTCCTGTTACCTTCTCAAAGCGAATTTTCATGGTCAATTCATGTAATAACCCATACTAAAACACTCGGTCTTTTATTATTTCATGTTCTCTCTCCCATTTGGTATCTATGTATTCATCACGCGTCAATGCCGTTACCAAGTCCTCTCACCATGGGACCAGTTTTTTATCTATATTGCCACAACCTGGCTTAGCATCCTATCTCCTTTTCCTTGAACTATTGCAGAAATGTCCAAACAAGTCTCCACACCTCTAGTGTTACCTCTGGTGCCACACCCCTCACACTGTCACGGTCAAAGTCCCTGTCTTTGTCTCACTCTCTGTCTATGTCTATGGGAAGACTTCTGATTATTTGGGGAAAGGAATGTAGAATTAAAGAATTAAAGGAGATACATGGTGAGTTGATAATTTGGGGCTAGGCTACAGAGAGTCAAAGAGAGATTTATTCATTTTTCTAGCATAAATACTAACAGACAGGTGATACATTATGAAAAGCTTGTAAGTTATGAAAGCCAGCTGCCTTTTAAAAGTTTGAGATTGTGCTGCTTATTTTCTGGCTCCCATATCTTTCCACTAAGACAGAGATTAAATAATAGAAAGAGGCAAATTTTTGATGCCCCAGGCACACAGAAGGGTCTTCTTGTTTTTTAGGAACTGGCCTGCCTCTTAGCTACTTTTAACACTTCAGCACTTCATTACACATTTCGGGGTACTGTTGGGGCAGGTGTGTGGAGAGTGCGGAGAGCAGAGAGAGGAGGGATGAGGTGACTGAGTTCTCTGGCCAAAGCCAATCAGAAAGATCACGGTAGGAGGGCACTGCAGTCCTGGCTCTGGCTCCTCATGATCGTTGGAAGGAAGAGGTGATATCAGCTGAGCAAATCTTTTGATGCCAGGTCATCCCTGAAGAAGCCAGGAATGCATTTCCAAAAGGTTTCTAGTGGCCTACTGAGAAATCAAATGTCTTTCATCAATCATGGACTTTTCACTGGTGAATTAAAATGATATGTTTGGATCAGTTAAACAATTGTTCACTGTCTACCTTCGAACTAATTACAGATTTTGTTATGGATTATATGGTGTCCCCCGAAATACATGATAGAATCCCAGAGCCTATACCTACAGCTATAATCCTGTTTGGAAACAAGATTTTCTTTGCTGGGTTAATTAAATCATACCCAAATAGAGTACATTCCAAATAGAGCCACTTCTGAGTTATACGTGGAACAGATTAGACACGGCAGTGGGGGTAGGGAGAGAGTACAAATACCACGTGAGGATCAGCTGTAAGCCAAGCAATGGAGGATTGCCCAGGAGAACCCGGAAAAATGGGATCCATGGGACTAAGCCCCTGATTTGGACTTTCAGCCTTCCAGAATTGTGAGCAAATCAACTCGTGTTCTTTAAAACTCCACACTTGTGGCATTTCTGTTGCAAGTACTACTAGGAACCTGAGACCAATATCTACTAAGACATCTATTTCATCCTTAATCACTCAGATCATACTTTTAAAATTAAATATAAATTAGTGTCTATGAAATTTGGGTTATATTGATTAACTTTGTGGCAAATATATACATTTTTCTGCTTTTATTACACTCGATTTTACAAAATTTATATGAAAATTTTTCAAATGGCAAACATTTCAGGCTACAGGTTTTACCAGTTGTCCTGTTTTGGAAGTTCTCCAGATCACTGTGCACTTAGATGTAGGCACTCTCAGTAGGCTTACATGTAGCTCTAGGGACATTCTTCACTATTCTGTTGCCTACATCGTCACATGTGCTACAGTCAAGTTACAGCCAGGACAGCTGTCTAGGTGTCTTCATCTCCATCAATTAAAAAAAAAAGTGCATGGCCACTGGACTGATTCTGACTCCTAGTGGCCCTATAGGATGGAGTAGATCTTCCCCATAGGGTTTCCCAGGAGCCCCTGCTGGATTCAAACTGCCAACCACCTGGTTAGCAGCCATAGCTCTTAACCACAAGGCCACCAGAGTTTCCTCTCCACGCAATAGGGACAATCAAAAGTAGGAAGCTATTAGGAAAAAAATAATAAAATAAAACAAAACAACTGTTGCAGATTCACACAGTTCTCCTAATTTTAAGTTATCTGTCCAGCGTTTTCTTTACAACAACTTTAACGATCCCAGCGCATGAAGCCAGTAGACAGTATAAGTCAATGTGTTACTCTGCACATTCTTATACCTCTTTCATAAATAGTATCCACCCACTTTCTCAACAGAGTGGTTAGTCATCACAGCAGGGCTGTGGAAATCTGATTTTCTTATGGGCCATGAACTGAGCTTTCTGTGGCTGGCAGCTCTTCTGTGAATTTTTGTTGTACTCTGTCAGGCCAGCAGATTCACAGGGTCCCAGCAGTATGTCTGGAGCCCTGGTGGCGCAGTGGTTAAAAGCTACATCAAATTACAGCTGCTAACCAAAAAGGTCTGCAGTTTGAATTCTACAGCTGCTCCTTGGAAACCCCGTAGGACAGTTCTGCTCTTTCCTATGGGGTCATTTTTTTTTTTTTTTCCTAAATAAGTGTATCTGGGGTTTCATGTTAATTCCTAGATAATGTGGGCAACTTCTGCAAGTATCCAGAGGATGTTTCCCAAAACCAAAAGTTGGACTTGCTTTTATACCTTATAACGGTTTCTTTTTTCTTCTCTCTCCCTGCCTGCCTCCCTCCCTCTCTCCCGTCTTCCTTCTTTCCTTCTCCCTTCCTTTCTTCCTTCTCCTTTTGATATATTACAGCTAGTTTTTGTGTTGGGGAGAAAAATTTATCCAGTCTTCGCTCAAAAAAAAAAAAAAAAAAAAAAACACTTCAACCACTGCTGTCAAGTCCAGTTCTGACTCAGAGTGATCCTGAATGTGCTTTAAATTCAGATGATTTCAGAGGAGGTGGAGAGAGGACTGGAATAAGAGAAAACACCCTCAGCCCTAGGGACATTCTTCATTATTCCTTTGCCTGTATCAGACATGGGGCAGCTCTGCCTGGAGTGCAAAATTTCTAGCTCTGGGTATGTTCTTAATAAAAACATATTTAAGTCACACACTTTAGGCTCCTCACTGACAGATTTCAAATTGCTTAGAATGGGCATCCAAGGTCCTCAAGTCATCCTCTTTTAATGCTTAAAGTGCCCAGGCCTTGCCAGGATAGGCATTTTCACATTTTAATGTTCTTGCTCTAGTTTTTCCTTCTGTACTGGATTCCCCTTTCCTCCTCCTCTTCAGAGAGTCCTAATCATCCTTTCAGAAGCAGCTCAAACATCTCCAGCACTGTCGCCTTCCCAACTACGCAAATTATGATCGCAGGTACGTCTACCACGGTGCTTAATTACCACACTGAATTACCAAAATATTCACTCACTGTTGTCTCTGTCCTCGATTGCAAACACTTTGAACACAAGAGTTGTATTGTATGTCCTCTTCATTTTATGTCTTCAGGATTCAGCATGAGCCTGATGTTAAAATCCATATGATGGAACCAGTATTCTAACAACAAGCATCTATCAAGTAGGTGCTCAGTATATCCCAGAGTAAATTATATAAACCATACTTTCAAGAAAAGCAAACTGCTATTGGAATAATAATAATAATTAAAAAGTCCAACTATACACAGAATAATTATTTGATTATGAAATCTCCAGGCTGTGGCATAAACTTCAAGGAGAATCATTATGAACCTTAGTATTAAATAGTTGGAAAAGAATTAAAGATGGAAATTAATCTGAGCAAGCTTGGATAACATAAAGGTTTGGAGGAATATGCACAAAATGATTTATGAATGAATTTTCAGAGAGTGGAGGTCTTGGGTTACATCATCTGAATTTCAGTTTATCTTGATGTTCACAAGACAAAGAGTGGAAGGGCACCACACATCTACTTCTGCTGACAAATTCATATCTCATCATAAATGAAAAAAATACACAGGTTTCTACGCCTCTAAAACAATGTGTTGTGCTACTGGCATCAAGCTACTATCTTAGAGGAAAGCAGATTTGGGGTGTGTGTGCATGTTGGGGACTGGGAAAATAGCTGTGGACTGTTTCACAGATCAGTGGCCACCCATGTGTGACCATATGACATGTAAGACGAAAGCATCACCACAGAGCCCCGTCAGAGTTAACTCAAAGGAGCTGCACAAGGTTCTTTGCAGGGCTCAGGTCATCCTCATCTCACGGGCTCTTTGTGTGTGGTACCCAGAGGGGAAGGAAGAGGAGGGAACTGAGAACGCAGCAGTAGGTGGAGGATAAGATCTGGCAGCTCAGACTGGCTAAGTACTTAAAACAACTGTTTTTTTCTTGTTGGTATTACAAAAAGGTCTTTTTAATCCTTCAACTTGTCACCTTAAGCCTTTCACTTCAGCCAATATCCTGAGCTAATAACAGGAGTTTTTACAGAATAGAGAAGAAGAAACCCAGCATTTAAACAACTTCGAACTTGCTTTCAGCTCTAACACCTGTTTTTGCTCAAGCAAACCCAAATGACCTTTGAGAAAGGGGCTGTGGTGGTGCAGAAACAACAGCACATGAGATTCATGCACTCCCTCACCAGGTTTTCAGCTCTCACTGTTGGAACCACTACCACGGCCTGTGAAAAAATACTCCACAGACGGTGGGATTACTCACCACAGAGTTAACACCCAAAACCCCGAGTCGAGCTTTCTAAGACATAGGTATTTTTTGTTTTCTATTATGACACAAAATTGCTGGTTCCTGTTTTCTCTACTTCTCTATAGTATTTGGACTATTAGCTTTATGATACCCCTTCCCTCGCCCCTCCCATTGTATTTCTAGTGCTTAAATTGTAACCGATACATAGTAAGTAATCACCAAATACTTGTTGACTGAGTAATATTTTTTTGTATGCTTATCAAAGATATACCTAGTAAGAGTGACACAGAAAAGATGAAAATAGATGACTTCATTTACCAGTTAGTAAACAGTAATGAAAATAAAATTTCAAAATTAAAAATAGTAAATGGATCAAAGAGGGTTTTTTTAAATACTGCTTTTTAAGAAGTTCAATTCGCCAACAAGATATTGTCTTGTACCCATGTTTTTCACAACACTGATTTATTATCACCTCTAAAGGAAGGAAAATATGATGTATGTCATTCATCTCACACTAGATTGCAATGAGGACATTACTGAGGATAAACAATTGATTGAGAAATAGGGATCTATCATTTGCATGTTTCACCCATCTATTTTATTTGAGTTTTCACTATAAGCAGGACTAATGTATTGGTATGGCCAACCAGTGGTATCCTGTGGCTTTTCTGATTACTGGTGTTCATGCTGTCTTACAAAAGACTAAGACATGGGTACTAGGTACAGGGGGACACACTGTCTGGCCACAGGATCAGTACGTTCCCTTAACTACTTGTGTTACCAGTGCACAAGGTGAGTCAGGACGAAGACCCAGAGGGATGTCTTTTCGTGCTGTAGTGATGAGGCACATCCTGAGATCATCACCTTAGGGGTTAAAGGGACATAGTTTATCCCAGGAAAAACCGATACTGAACAATCAATGCAAATGCATACAACTTCACAATAATAAGAGGATTTTAACAGTAAAGAGGAAATCTTCGGGCTATCCAGGCCTCTAAGCAAATCATGTATGAATATGAAAATTCAAGTTGGTTTCACACTTCTCTGGTACCTGTAGAGCAATGTTTACAAATAGCTGAGGAAAGGAAAGAGTAATTCAATATTTTATACATAGCCTCGATGACCTGTAAGGCACCAAGCATCCTCAGACGTGAAAGCTCTCACCAGTTACAGTGCTCTGAAAACTTCTTAAAAATATACTTGATGAAATCTAGTCAGCTAGGAATGAATCAGAAATTTAAAACTCAAGAAAACAATGGTAAAAGAATTGTTGGTGAATGATGAATCCATTTACATATAAAAGAAACAGTACTGTAGTTACAGAACAAAACAAAAATATAACAATAATAATACAACTGATAACAATTGAGAGGTGGCTGGCATTAATTGCATGAATCAAAGAAAAAAATTCCAGAAAATAATCAATGTTGGACAGGCTATGGGAGATTGGAACTTTTAAATGCACTGCTGGCAGGAATGCAAAATGATACAACCATTCGGGAAAATGACACAGTGCTTCCTTAGAAAGCTAGAAACAGAAATACTATATGATTCAGCAATTGCACTCCTAAAACATGTTCTAGAGAAATAAGAGCTGTCACGCAAATAGACATATGCCATCCATGTTCATCATAGCATTATTCACAATAGCAAAAAGATAAATCAACCTAGGTGCTCATCAAATGATGAATGGAAAAACAAAGTATGGTATATACACACGATGGAGTACTGTGCATGGTAAAGAACAATGATCAGTCTGCAAAGCATCTCACACATGGATGAATGTGGAGGACATTATGCTGAGTGAAATAAGTTATCACAAGAGGATAAATACTGTATGAGAACAGTACTATAAAAACTCATGAAAATGTTTATGCACAAGAAGAAACGATCTTTTTATGGCTATGAGGGAGGAGACAGGTGGAGAGAGAAAAACACTAAGTAGACAATAGATAAGTGGTAACTTTGGTGAAGGGTGTGAGACAGTACACAATACTGGGGAAACCACGCTGATTTGTCCAAAGCTCCATAGACACATCCAGACTCCGTGAGGGACTGAATTACTGGACTGAAAGCTATAGGGACTACGATCTCAGGAAGTATCTAGCGCCACTGACACAATATAGTATGAAAAAGGTTCTACATACTACTTTGATAAGTAGCTTCTGGAGACTTAAAAGCCTGTGGGGAGCAGCAGTCATCTTAAGATATTCCACTGGTCACACCCCACTGACAGCAAATGAGAAGGAAGAAAACCAAAGACAAGGGAAAGATTCGTCCAGAAGGACTCATGGACCACAACTACCATGGCCTCCACCAGAACAAGTTCAGAACAACTAGACGGACCCTGACCACCACCACTGACTGCTCTGATAGGGATCACACCAGATAACTCCAAACACAGCTGCAGAAAGGTGTAGAACAAAAATTCTAACTCACAAATAAAGACCAGACTGACTCACCTGACATAGAATGGCCTCCTGACACACTTTCAGCTCAGTACTGAGGTCACTCTTGAGGTTGACCATTCAGCCAAAGGTTAGACAGGCCCATAAAATAAAATTAGACTAAAGGGGTACACCAGGCCAGAGGCAAGGGCTAGAAGGCAGGAGGAGACAGGAACACTGGTAACAGGAAACTTAAGACTGAGGAGTGTTGACATGTTAGAGATTGGTAACCAATGTCATAAAACAATATGTGTATTGTTTAACAAGAAGTAGTTTGTTCTGTAAATCTTCATCTAAAATACAATCACAAAAAAAACAGGAGAAAGCAAACTTAAGAATGTTAATTTCTTCATATTTGATAGTGTTGAGTCAACAGATGTCTGGAATTGAAATATATAGTTTAAAAAATAGTAACACATATCAAGTTTCTTAATGCTTTTTGTGGTGTTTCTATTAACTTAAGTGAGAATTCTTTGAGGGAAACTTATTTCTGGCGATGAAAAGGCATTTTCTAGATACTCAGAATTTTAAAAAGGGGCCAAGACCAGATGGACATCAGTTTGGAGGCTACCTTTGCTCTGGAGTTGGTGGTAAGCCATTCTAAATTCTTATCTGAAATCAGCATGATATAAATAGCGAATTAAAACATTAAAACCAGAGCCCTCAGCTTCTCTATAAAGAATCAAAACAAACCCACTGTATATCTTCTGAGTTCCCCAAACACCATGTTGTTTGCTCTTTTTTGTTTGTTCATTCAAACAGTTAAAAAAGGTTATTTTCAAAATCTCAGGGGATGAACGTGTTCATAACAGATAAGCACAGTGTTAATAGTCTTGATAGGAAGGGTTTGCTTTATTATTATTATTCTTTTGGCGGGGAGAGTAGAGACTTTCTTGAGCAAAAAAGACTTGCCTTACCAAAAATAAATTTAGTGGGAATACAATATATTAAAAAGAAGCATAACATGTAGGCTTGTTGAGGTACAAAATGTTTGGTGTTGTTCTTTATCACTATTTTCTACTGAGTTTTGAATTAATATAAATGCCCAGAGACTATTAAAAAAAAAGAAAAGAAAAAACCCTGTGCCGTACAGTCGGGTCTTACTCATAGTGACCCTGGGTGTCAGAGTAGAACTGTCCCATGGAGTTTCCAAGGAGCACCCAGCAGATTTGAACTGCTGACCTTTTGGTTAGCAGATGTAGCACTTGAACCACTGTGCCACCAAGGCTTCCACCCAGTAACTACAGTTCAAATTAAATACATAAAATTATGCAAAGCATAAGGTAAAAGTGTTCTGTCAGTTTTTGTCAAGACTATCTTAAACTGTTCTTTGAGCTCCTAGTGTGTAGCAGAGTGACTTGAATGCTGGAGGAAAAGAGGAAGTTACAAAAAGAGGTCAGGATTTTACCTTCAAAGAGCTTGTGACCTGGTTAGACACATGCAACTCAAATGAAACAGGGACCAGATGGAACTAATTATTTTGCAATCAGTTATTTTTCCATAAGAAGGATCAGGGCAAGGGCTGAAATGGATGGCAAAAGCATCTGTACCACACCAGGACTGAAGCAAATTCTTTAGAACTAGGTTGGAGGAAGAAGGAAAACAGAGCATTCCTGGTCACCGGACCATCGTGGACAAAAGCACAGAGTCCTTAATGAATGAGTTTAGCATGTTTGGGAACAGGAGATAGATTTATTTTTCTGGGATAGAAATGTTGAAGAGCCCCAGGAAACTGATTGGGAAAGATAGAAAGAGGTCAGATGCTGGAGGACCAGCAACACAAGAACAAGAACTTGTGCCTGAGCTGGAACGTAGCCAGGAGTTACTGTAGGTTCTTGATCGGGAGAGCAGTGAGATGGAAATGATGCGTTACAAGACTGATCTGATAAGACTGGAAAGAGAAGGACGAATTGACTTAAGGGCAGTGGTTTGTCTTCCCCACCAACGAGAACCATTTACTGAAATCCTACTGTTTGCTAGAATAAAAGTTTTAACGTTCCTCACATTGTAGTAGATAATAATCATCCTCGTTCACAGTAAAAGATACAGGGACTCTGGAAAGAGCTCATGGTTACATTTAGAGGGCCAAAATTTTAATCTACTTTCTCCATCTGTGCCTGTCTAGCGAAGTCATCTCTAGGAACTTTGCCTCTAGGCCAGGGGTAAACAAATATTTTTGTATAAAAGGCCATGTGGCCTCTGCCGCAGCTACCCATCTCTGCCACTGCACCACAAAAGCAGCCACAGACAAGATGTGAATGAATGAGCATGACTGTGAGCCAATAAAATTCTCTTTATAGACACTAGAATTTTAATTTTGTGTATTTTTATGTGTCTTGTGTATTATTATTATTGTTTTCAAGCACTTGTAAGAGTAAAAACCATCCTTAATCATGAGTTTTATAAAGACAGGTAGTGGGTAGTGGACCAGAGTGGACTTGTGAGCCATAGTTTGCCAATCCTTGTTTCAAGTGTATTAATTAAAGCACTAAGCTAATGAGGGCAAGGTTAAGTGTCCTCTCCCCAATAAAAGACAGCTTTCCTTATACAGCCAAAATTCCTGTCTTTTTTGGTACCAGGATACTTTTCATACCTTGACCGCTGATATCTTGCAAATTTGTAGCAGATTACAAGGGCTAAGATGGCTCAACACAATTCATGACAACAACTGGAAAAACAAGTGTGTGTGATCCTCTCACAAACATTCGAAGCTTTGTTTGCAAGTACATTTCTATTATAGCCCAGGAAAAACATTCTAAAAATACACTTCTCATGTTGTCTAATATATTGTAGGCACTCATTAAATAGTCCATTATTTAGGGTTCAGTCTGCTCCATGAGAACCTCTAGGTTTAGCTCAGTATTAGCCTGTCCTTAATTCTTTAGATTACTGATTGACCCATTTTATTCATTCCTTTAATCAGTAAATATTACATGTCTACTGTATGTCAAGCCTTATACTGGGTGTTAGAGATGCAGAGCTGAATACTGGAGTCCTTGCCTCAAGGACCCCATAACGTGGGGGAGAAAAAAATAAAGAAATGTCAGTAACGTAGAGTATACTAAACACAGATGTGTGGCAATACGAAACAGAGATCGGGCTAAACCTCTGGGTAGGGGCTAGAGAGTACCAATGGACACTCGGAAGAAATGCAGGATTTGAACCAAACCTGGAAGAATGTATATACCCTTGATGTCACCATCCATGAATGGTAACAATACCAACTATAAATTATTGCATAAGAGAATGAGGCAACAAAGAGCTGAGGGCATAGTGAGGAAACTGATTTTTATCTTTTTAATCCCTGAGCCTGTCTTGTTGAATTCAATTATATCTGAGAAACTTAAGTCATATGCACTAGTCACTCATACCCCATCCCACACTCCTTATTCTTACCGTGCATTGGAATTTTTTTTCACAAAAAACAAACATTAGACAATGACATAAAATTCAGCACCAGATTTAAAAATAAGTAGAGAATTCAGATTTTTTGTCTTAAATTTGGTTTGAAAATAATAGAGGGTTACATACATACTTTTTTAAAACTGTGTTTTGGATTCAGAAATCCAAATATTTTTTAAAAGTAGAATATTTTCTTACCTGAAGGACTTTCCTAATTCTTTTTAGATTGTGTATCAACAGCAGGTTTTTCTCCTTGGAAACACGGCCTAACTGTTCATCCAGTTGTATTAACAAGTTTTGAAGGAGAATTGTTGCCATTGTTTCATTGTTGGAAGCTGCCTCCCTAATTAAAAAAAAAAAAAAACAAAACATTATTATATGACAGGAAACAGCTTGATAAAATCTCTGTTTACCATATTACTTTTAAAATGATAAATCTATTTCCACAGTGATAAGCATTAAGAAGTTTTCAAACATTAAATTATGCAAGGTGAAGATAACTGTAAAGAATGTTTGTGAATCTTGCTAAGAAAAAAGTTTTATTTACATCAAAGCTATGGTAAAGAATAGGTGTAATTAATGTTTTAAAAGCAAAAGAACAGGTAGTAGATTTCACCAGTTTTAAAAAAGGAAGCATCCCTTACAACTTTGTGTTATATTATCTAAACAATTTCAAATGATTGGAATAGTGATTTTTTTCAGCTGCTGAGACCATTTCTTAAACGTGCCTGGAAAGGAAAGATAAAACGAAGTTGTACACCCAAACACCTCATGGGATTTGGCTTCCTGGTTTCAAAGTTTAGGGCCATGGTTTCACAGGACATTGCAGTTAATTGCCCTAAGGATGTGTTCTGTGCTTCTGTTCTCCCTCCTAGCTCACGATGTAGTTAGTACCTGGGGTCTTAAAAGCTTCTAGCTGACAACCCAGTGCCCAACAATTGGTTTCTATTCACCTGCAGCAATGGAGAAATCAGAAACAGCAGAAATAGGAGGAGGATATGGAATGTGTGGCTGGCGGCCTCCCTGAACAACTGCCTCCTTTGCACGAGACCAGAAGAAGTGGATGGTGCTGCCTACCATTACTGAAATTTTAATTAAAGATTCCACGAAATTAGTCACAAAGGGTGGGTGAACTTCTGAAATTACTGCCCTGAGATAATCCTTAAACCAAAAATGTCCCCTGAAATCATCTTAAAAGTGGCTAAAAGTTCAGCTGCTAACCGAAAAGGTTGGCAGTTCAAATCCACCAGCCGTTCTCAGAAACCCTATGAGACAGCTCTTTTGTTGTCCTACAGGGCCACTGTGAGTCAGAATCGGCCTGAGAGCAACAGCGAAGTTTGGATTTGATTTTGAGCATTAAGCTCTTTCAAGAACTGCCTATGTATAGGGATCAAACTAACAACAGCAACCCAGAAGATGAGATGGGAATCTTTGGGGGCAGTGAGTTTATATTACTAGGGGAGGAACAACTCAGAGAAGGAGGCTGAGTGTGGTTGTGCAACTCAAAGAAGGCAATCAGGGTCACTAAACTGGACATGTAGAAACTGTCAAACTGGTGTGTGCCTTGCTGTGCATACTCCCAACAACAACATAAGCGAAATTTAGGAGAAGAGAAGAGTGAGCAGGGGGAAGAAAGGGAATGAGAGGTAGGGAAGGAGATAAGGCAGGGGGAGAGACAACAAGGGGAGGATGCACTTTGGTAAATGACAATAGATTCTATGTATTTTAGGGTTTTCTTTCTATTATCTAAGAACTCTCATAAAATCTGTGGAAATTATAAGAGTCAGATTGTAACAATAAAACATTATTTTGCCAGCTACTATAAAACATCTTATCCATTGACTACTTAATATTTTCATCAGAATTGTTTATACTTTTTATTCAGATTCTTAGATTCCTCTCATGTAGCCTGTGCTCATATTACATATTAAAAGAAATAATAGTGATCATAGCAGCATCAGAGAAGAATATGTAAAAACTATAAGTAATGCAGCAAGCATATAACACGAATTTTCTCAGGAAATACTTAAAAATATTTATTAACCATTTAAAAACCACTTCACATGATTTATCTTTCTTTTCAATAGAAGACATTATTGCAATGAGAAAAAAGTATACACTATCAAAACATATTTTCCCTAAAATGAGTCTGAGGCAATATTTTCAAAATACAGGACAGTTTAATGATTGTTTTTGTTTGTTTGTTTGGCATTCCACCATTTAGGCTTGAGATCAGGGTCAACAAATGCTTCACTTTTGATGGTAGATGAAGTGAAGAATATACTGTAGAGTGCATTACGTGATTGATCACACAAGATTGAACTCTCATCTTTCTGTCTTCCTTTCATGCATTCTTTCTGTCTATCTACCTATCTATCTAATCTAGCATATTCACACATCAACGGATTTTCTTCTTGGCTTATTAATACACAGGAAATTGTTGAGGTTTGGTTTATAGAAAAACAAAGCACTAAAACCATTCAGTTTTCGTTTACAGTGGGTGAGACTAGAAAGGGCAATGCCTCTCTTCCTTTGACAAGGCTTTCCAGATGAAAAAATTCTTAACTTGAAAATAAGACATCTCCTGAGTCACAAATGGACCACAGAAGAAACCTGTATGAATAGAGCATAAGGCATTGATGTATCCACCCCTAGGGAAAAGCAGATGAATGTTTGACCCTACCAGTCTTGATTTTCAATCCACTGAGCCAACAGATGTCGTATTTCCATAGGAAAGTTGTCATCATAGAATTGGTCAACTTGCTCTAAAAACTTGATTTCTAACTGTTGAACTTGATTCCACTGAGACATGCTATAAAAGGGTAAAATTAGAGTTTTAAAATAATGTTAATTAATAGCTATGATACCTGCTTTCTTCTTTCCTTAAATTTCAGAAAAAGAAAATGTTGCTCACTAGTTCAGTAACTGCAGAAAAATTTCTTTTAGAATCACTCAGTTAAAGAAGTCAGGAAAGAAAAAGAATACTTTCAGTACAGCAATTCCTCTAAGTGTCTTCCTTAGTCATAACTAAATGCAAAGAAACAGCTTTCTTCCTCTGTCACCAAAACATTTCCTTCCTTGTTCGGAGAAGAAATATTGTTCCACTTTCCATAGGAATCTTTCACCCCGCAAAATTATTCCCCACCCTCAATCTGTCTTCATAAATACTTATTCTTAACAAGCTACTCTAACACTCGCTATTCCTACACTATTAGACTTGAGCAACTTAAAGGCAAACAACACACTCAATACATGTTATTCTTCCTAAGACCCCTCTCATGGAGCCCTCGTAGTATAGCAGTTAAGGAGTTCAGCTGCTAACCAAAGGGTTAGTAGTTTGAATCCACCAGCTGCCTCTTAGAAACTCGATGGTACAGTTCTAGTCTCCTCCACAGAGTTGCTATGAGTCAGAATCGACTTGATTGCAATAGGTTTGGTTTTTCAGAACACTCTCTTAAGACTTTACATATGCTGGACACCCAATAAAAGCTTCTTTTGTACGTCACTGCCCAGTCCTTTTGTTTTTTCTCTATTTTAGCTTCTAGACTCAGCGTTATATTCTAGAATTCTGGTCTAATTCTATTTCTGGCCCATGAAGAATTTCATGTATGCATTTCTGTGGGCTCTGGTTCTTTCAGTTCACTATACGTTGGAACCAACAAATATTTCTCAGTTCTCTCTGTGCTGACCCACTGTGGTTGGCAAGTCTTTTAATGTCAATTTGTATTTGGTCTCTGGTGTCAGTGTGACAGTGGTTTAACACTCAGGTTACTTAGAGGAAGAAGAAACTCCACTTGATAGTTTTGTGCAGTCAGGCAAAAAACAAAACTGTGTGTTTCCCCCACATAACCCCAATCTGGCCTACCTGAAACTTTAGATGTATTTCCTAACTCTGGGAAATCAATATGACATTGTTTCATTTCAATTACAGTATTTCACTTTTCCCCAAGTCAAGTTATGGATTGTTTTGTCAGCAATTCTAGACCCAAGAAAAAAAACTCTCACCTGATTAATAATCACTGTGGTATATCAAAACATCCCGCAGTAACTTTTGCCCATAGAACATCCTGATAATTTAATATATTTCATATACATATTCTTCAGATTTCAAATAGAACTGTTTCTAGCACCTTTTTCTCTTGAGTGCTATATAAATGATTGTCATGGATTGAATTGTGTCCCCCCCAAAAATATGTGTAGTCATGTGGCTGGGCAATGATTCCCAATATTCTATGATTGTGCTCCATTTTGTAATTTTTCCTGTGCTGTATGTTGAAGGATAAGGGTGAGACTGTAAATCCCTTCACAGGATCACCTCCCTGTTCCACAGTAAAAGAAGTTTCCTTGGAGTATGGCTTGCCCCACCCTTAATCCTTTTATCCTGCAAGAGATGAAAGAGAAACAGGCAGAGAATAGGGAACCTCACACCACCCAGAAAGCAGCAACAGGAGAACAGCGCGTCCTTCAGACCCGAGGTTCCTGTGCCAAGATGCTCCCTGGACAAAGACTGATGCAATGCCAGAGCTGACAAGGGGAAAGCCTTCCCCTGAAGAGGACAGCCTGAATTTGGACTTGTAGCCTATTGGACTGTGTAAGAATAAACTTTTCTTTGTTAAAGCCATCCACTCTGTGGTATTTCTGTTACAGCAGCACTAGCTGACTAAAACAGTAGTCTAAAATGTATGAAAGGAATTATTGCCAATGTTTTTCTAAACAGAAAGCAAATGGGAAAAGAAATGCTTCTGTTTGTACATCATTTTATATAAAGACCTCTACACATTATAATCACAGGTATGCTGTAAGTACTCAGTAAGTGCTTGTCAAATGAAAATGAGTTGTGATCTTAACATTGCTACGAATGAGGTAAATTGATAGTATTATTCCAACTTTAAAAAAGAAAAAGAAAAACAAAAACCCATGGTGATTAGATGGGTAAACGACTGCTGTCCAAGATATACAGCTCTTAAGAATTCTCCTGAGGTTACCTAAGGTCAGACTCTGCTGTTTTTCCAAACTCTGGGTGTATATATATATATGTATATATACGTGTTACAGCTAAATTGATTCTGACTCATAGCAACCCTGTAGGACAGAGTAGAACTGCCCAATACAGTTTCCAAAGAGTGGTTAGTGGATTTGAACTGCTGATTTTCAAGTTAGCAACAAAGCTCTTGATCACCACTCTACCAGGGCACCAAGTAGGGGTATATATATATATACATATGCACATATGTATATATATATATATATACACATATATGTACAAACATACATATATATACAAACATACATATATATACAAACATACATATATATACAAACATACATATATATACAAACATACATATATATACAAACATACATATATATATACACCATAGATACCACATACACATATATACATACATACGTCACACAAAATTGGAATATTTGTTCTCATGTGACTGTCAACACTGCCCTGCTTATTTGTATCAATTTATTCTAGTTAAATGACAACAGTATTAATAGCATAATCAATATAAATATAAATAGTATAATTTTAATTGTAACTCTTGTTAAATCCAGTCTGCGATTAGTATGAAAATCTCATTTTTAGTTAAGAATTAACTGGACTGAGCCTATCCTAAACTGAGATCACTTGTAAGACTGAGTTAACCTTCCAGAGAGATGAACTGAGGGCTGAGAAAGGGACATATACAGTAAAAAGTCCTAAGCGTGCTTCTCTGTTGCACCTCTAGACATCTTTCAACACATATATGTTTTCACTTTCATTCTCTAAGAGCTAATTCCCTTATCACCGATAAATTACTGAGCGCTCCTTCTGAAGACAGAGAGTCCGTCTGCTTTCTTTGAGTGCCTGGCCCTAGAAGATCTCCCATGATGGGCATCTGTTCCACTCTCTGGGAGCTAACGGTGCCCCCTTAGCTCTGTGGCTCATAACCTGCAAAAGGAAGGACCTACCTTAAGTATCACTGGCTGTCATTAAAGGCACTGTCACTGGCTACTGTAGCTATGGGCTTTTTTCTGAAACCCGGCATGCAGTTGATGTCAGACATCACTGATCTAGAGAAGCTGGCTAAGGCAGCAAGGGGGGCTCGCTTTCAGCAATTCGTGGGGACAGGCGTCAGCCACAACTCTCCCACCCACTCTGCTGTTCACAGGTTCACAGAGGCAGTTGGGCTTCCCAGACCTTCAGGGAAGAGTGCCAGGGACCTGCTGCTGGGAGACCTCCCTGCAGGCTTTCTGGTACTCTCTTAAACAAAGACCACATGTATGTTCGCATTTTGGTGCTGGGCAAGATAATTCTCTCTAGAATTGTCCCTTCTCAGACCGGTTTAAAAGGGGTGACTAACAAAACCTCAAAGGAAAACTGAAGCCTCAGAGAGTCCCACATAAGCATTTTTTGGCCTGGTCTCCTCCAGAGAAGCAATTTGAAGGTGTGGTCTGTGCATCTTACCTGACCCTCTCTCAGTCCAGGTCCCAGGCAGTCCTCAAGTCCAAAGTCAGAATCACCTTTCTGATCCCCAGCACCAAGCCACTGACATCATCACCAGTAGGAGATTTGCATTTCTCCTCCCCTTGAGGCTTTCCTGTGCGTCAGTCACTCTTTGAGTCTCCCGGACTCTGCTTCCCACCCACTCTCTTCTAAAAATACAGATGAGCAGAAACAGTCAGCAGGGCCCCCTCCCCGTGTAGCCCCCCACCAGCCTCTCTTGCAACTGCAGGTCGCCCAAGACACCAAGAGGGAGGGTACACATTCATTTTCTCCCCTCCTTCCTCCAGAGAAAGAGCATTTGCAAACAAACTTGCCTGGCACCCAATTCCTTGGCTTTCAGTTTTCTTGGTAGCATGAGACTCCAGTAAACCCGGGATAGACGGCCGAGCAGCCAGAATCAAACACCAAACTCACAGACCTCAGTGTCCTCCAATTTCAGAAGGGCCTGCTTATTTAGAGGAGGAGAAATTCATCCAAAAGATTGGTCCAACTGCTCTGCAGACCACCAGGGCCTGCTGATGGCCTAGTACCCTCCTACTGTCCTGAGGTAGCGTCATACTTTGTTGCTGTAGTGCCTTTTGTGATGTGTCCTGTTCTAGAATCACTATGAATCACTAGAATGGCTTGGTTGGTCTCAGTTAGTTCTAAACTTACTTTCACATCTAAAGAGACTGAGTCCCAAAGCTGTGACCAAAGTGACACAACCAGATAGCCACTGAGTCGGGACACAAACCCTGGCGTTTTAACTCCTACCTCAGTGGTGTTGCCATCTCGTTTCCTCAGAACTAGATGATAACCCCTGACATATAGGAAGTTCTTTAAATGTCCAGAAAAATAAAGGAAGCTAGAGAACCTGAAAGAAGATACAAGAAAGGACTGGATTAGGCACCAGGCTTGGAACAATGTGCTGAGGTAAAGGGCTTCACCACTAGCGCCTTACCAGCCATCACAAAGCTACACTTCCTGGATTCTTCCTCCTCCAGGAGATATTATTATGGTGCCCTTAAGTTTACATTGACGGCACTTGGCTTGGCTTGGCTTGGCAACCCTAAAATAAGTCAATCAACTATAAGCTCACACTCCGCATACATCATTCTAAATTCACTGGACATGGAGACCTAGTCCTAGCTGCTTGTCCCCTGGGTAGAGCTTCCAGAAGTTTGCTCCACTCTGTTCCAAGTGATGCAAATGACTCATTCAGGTGATTGCATCCGTTCCTTGTTTTCTGAGGAAGTGGTCACCACCTGTAGGAAAAAGTCCAAATTCTTGACACTCACGGCTCTTTACAATTTGATCTTAACCTATCCAGGAAGGTTTTCTCCCCTACAGGAGCCCAGGATTTGACCCAGACCAGTCTACCCTGTCCCTTAGACTGTTGTTGTTGGATACCATCAAGTGGATTCCAACTCATAGCGACCCTATAAGGGCAAAGTAGAACTGCCCCATAAAGTTTCCAAAGAGCAGCTGGTGAGGTTGAACTGTTAATAGATGAGCTCTTAACCATTAAGCCACCAGGGCTCCACCCTCTATATATTTATATTTCAGTATTGATGCTCCTTTCAACTGAAATTTCCTTCTTCTAACTTCTTCGTTATTGAAATCCTGTCCTTCTCTGAGAAGACTTTGCTGGTAACTTGAGTCCATGGCAACTGTTGCCTGCTTTGAAATCTTCTCACACTTCCTACCTAAAACAGCATTGTTTAACAGAAATAAAATGCAAATCATACATGGAATTTTAAACTTTATAAAAAAGTTAAAAAAGTAAAAAGCAACAAGTGAAATTAATGTTAATAAATAACCTAATAAAAACATATCACACAAACATTTCAACATGTAATCAAAATAAAAAAAATTAGTGAGACATTTTTGCTTTTTTTTGGTACCAAATCTCTGAAATCTGGAGTGTATTTAACACTTACAGCACATCTCAATTTATACTGGCCCCATTTCATATACTTAATTGCCATGC
This sequence comes from Heterohyrax brucei, assembly GCA_028571685.1. Classification (NCBI taxonomy): domain Eukaryota; kingdom Metazoa; phylum Chordata; class Mammalia; order Hyracoidea; family Procaviidae; genus Heterohyrax; species Heterohyrax brucei. Next base: position 99,153,414 of record CM053146.1, read on the forward strand.
GTGGCTAGTGGCAACCATACTGGATGGCACAGATCTGTACCATTCATTCAGCATTTCTCATTTCCTTCCTAATTTTGTTGGCTATACTAATTTTTCATGTTCTTATCTTCTTATCCTTATCATCATTATGAAGCCCTGTTGGCCTGGTGGTTCAGAATTCAGCTGCTAACTGAGAAGCCAATACTTCGATCCATCAGTTGCTCCCTGGAAACTCTACAGGGCAATTCTATTCTGTCCCATAGGGTCATTAATAGTAGGAAATGACTTGATGGCAATAGGTTTATTGTAACTACTCAGTTGCTGACTGCCTCTCATCTGCAGTAGATGGTTCCTTCCTGGAAGAGGTTCCCCTGGGACTTCTCCTGCTGTTCTCAAGCTGTGTGCTCCTTAAAATTGTTGATAGCCTTAAAGAACTTCTGTGTGGATTATATCTATTGCTATTTCATATATTAAAAGTTAAAATAATGAAAAACTAAACGTTTTAAATTTAATATGATAACAAACTCATTACACTTTAACACAAAACATTTTTAATGAAAAATAACTGTTTTTCAAAATAGAAATAATCATGAGAAGACTGATATTCTTTTACATTTAAAAAAATCTCTATCTAGTTAAAAGAAGACAGCTGGATTCTTACATTTGCTTCTACTTTATGTGTTGCAAAACATTGTTTGGGTTGAAGCATAGGAAAAAAAAGTCTGAACTCACAATACTTGGTAAAAAGAAGAAGTATTTTAATACTTTTTAGATTATTGTGGATATTCTTCTTTGATGCCACGTTACACTTGTCATGGGTTGAATTGTGTCCTCCCAAAATATGTGTATCAATTTGGCTAGGCCATGTTTCCCTGTACTGTGTGGCTGTCCACCACTGTGGCATCTGATATAATTTTCCTATGTGTTGTAAACCCATGGAGATGGGATTAAATGCAGTTATATTAATGAGGCAGAATTCAATTTATGAGATCAGATTGTGTTTTAGGCCAATCTCTTTTGAAACATGCAAGGGAGACGAAAGTGGTGAGATATGGGAACCCCCTACCACCAGGAAAGCAACACCAAGAGCAGAATGAGTCCTTTGGACCCAAGGTTCCTGTGCAGACAAGCTTCTAGCCAGGAGATGATTGTTGACAAAGACTTTCCTCCAGAGCTGACACAGAGAGAAATCCTTTCCCTGGAGTTGACACTTTGATTTGGACTTCTAGCTCCTAGACTGTGAGAGTATAAACATCTGTTTTCTGAAACAATTTACTTGTGGTTTCTCTGTTATAGCAACACTAGATGACTAAGACAACAAGTGATAGTTTCTTAAGGGTGAGTTGCACTGTGAAATCTAACCTATATCAACGAAGTTTAGGTATTCTACATGAAAATTCATTAGTGTATCTTGCACTTTGAACAGACCTTCTACTGATGCATGATTTTGTAATCTTATACATTGATCGTTTAGAAAGTATCAGTTCACTGGGTTTTGTAGATCTTCCCAATGTTGACACATTCATCATGCAATATCAAAAAATCACATTAGACAAAATAGACCAACGTCATCATGAAAGCACTGTTAAGTGCTGGGAAACAGTCAAACTCAGTGATGGATACAAGTTTTCCAAATTCTAGTTTTTGCTGAAAGCTCCAGTTTCAGTACCGGCAACAGGCAGAGTCAGTCATTTTCCTTGAAGTGAGAGGCTCGCTAGGTGAAAAATAAATAAACAAAAAGTGTCCCAAATACCTAAGTCTAAACTTTCTAGTAAAAACAGTGCTCCACTAAAAAAGTGACCATTTCAATAGGCACGGAAGCAATCACCTGAATACTATTCCTTAAAGCAGTCATCATACTTTAGTATGTGTATTTCCCAATTCATCACACAGATATTAAAATGATGTGTTCTCAGGTCTGAGATTGAATAAAATTAGTATTTTTATTGCTTCATTTAGAGCACTCATAAGTCAAACTGGTGATGAAGAATACAATGACTACTGGTATAACTCGATGCCATTGTCTTGCTTTGTGCTAAGGCAACAACAAATTTGCCAACCATTATTTGGACTCGATCAGTGCTCATGTCAACAGAACAGAAAGACACAACTGTATCACTACTATTACAAAAACAGGTTTGAAGTCTCAGACTCCCCAAAAGGTTTTGGAGATCACCCCAGGGACCCCCAGACAATACTTGGAGAACCTCTATTTTATCCACCATAATCAGTTTACCCAGAGATACACAGCATGAGGACTGTCTACCCAAATGAACATTTTTCTGCTTGGTAAAACATCTGACTTAAACCCCTTCCTTCCTCTATCCATGAATTGAGCTACACATCCAAAAGGGGGCATTTCTAAGTCTACTTTGTTTCTTTTTCTTAGAATACATTCTAAATACTCATGTCTCCAATTTTTTGGCTCAGCCCTGGCCCTGGCTTCACCAGTCCCTCAGAGTCAAAAGAATTTCGAAAGCGAAAACAAAACAAAAAGCAAACACTGAAAGGGAGTATCCTCCCAAGTTTTCCTAAAACTCAAAGGCTTCTACAAACTCCCCTATTCCATATAAACAGCCCTCCTGTTGCCCTAGTTTTAAATCTTATCCCTAATTTATGTTATTTCACCCAAGAAGGAAATTCCAAATTGTCAAATCACATAAATGTAGATTCTAGCCCTCATTCTGCCACTTACTTAAAGTTAAAACCCAAACTCACTGTTGCTGAGTTGACTGTGACTCATAGCTACCTTCTCCAAGCCCCAAACTCCCCATCTGTAAAAATAGGGATATTGTATCTCATATGAAGTTGCTAGAAAGATTGAAAGAATATAAGGAATGAGATAGGAGAAGTCCCCGATAAACAGTAGCTGCTTGCCTTGGAAACTCTATGAGGTACTTCTGCTCTGACCTGTTAGTGTTGCTATGAGTTGGACCTGACTCTACAGCAGTGGCTTTGGCTATTATTAAAATGGAAACCTTGGTAGTGTAGTGGTTAGGTGCTACTGCTGCTAACCAAAAGGCTGACAGGTTAGATCCAGCAGGTGCTCCTTGGAAACTCAGTGGGGCAGTTCTACTCTGTCCTCTAGGGTAGCTATGAGTTGGAAACAACTTGACAGCAACAAGTTGTTTTCTCTTTTTTTTTTTGAATTATTGAAATGATAATAATCCTGTTGTAAGAAACTCTGGAGATCATTAAATTAGCTTTCTGGCTCCCCTTCTTCCTCATTATGCAGATGGACAAAGCCAAGATGAAGAGTGCTTAAGCAAAGCAGGCAAGTTGGACTCAAACTCAGTTCTTCTCATGTTTTTTCCACCATGCCTAACAGAACAGCTTGTTTTGGAAGCGGAAACAATGCCACCCAGCTTAACCTCCCAATTCTTGTACAAACAAAACCAACATTGGCTGGTTTTCATTTTCAGTTGTACGGCATCATCTTACATTTCACCTCCAGGCTTCTCTTCTTACATGGCCTGAGAAGTTGGAGTTATATGAGTTGGAATTAGATGCTAGTCAGAACACAGACAGAGAAAAAAATACATTTAATTCTGCAGTAGCATATGCTAGCACCACGTGAGTTGTACAGAAAGGGACAAGGCAGTCTGGTGTGGGCTTTATCCGTTCATCTGTGGCATCGAATCTCCCAGATCCCATCAGAACGGACCAAAGCTCACTGTCATCCAGTCGATTCCAACTCAGAGCAGCCCTCTAGGTCAGAGTAGACCTGCTACATAGAGTTTCCGAGGAGAGCCTGGCAGGTTTGAACTCCTGGGTTTTTGGTTAGCAGACATAGCACTTAACCACTAAACCACCATGGTTTCTCTTAAGCCCATCTCCCAATGACTGAGCTCCCTCTCCTGCTGTCTCAGAAGTAGTGCAATTTCTAGATCAAAACATCTTTTTCAAGTAATAATAACAAGCATTCAGTAATATCAGTGGCAGAATTCTTTCCTTCCAATTAGGAGACCCAGGTTTGATTCCTGGCCCATGTACCTCATGCCCACCCACTACTTTCTGCATTGGAGGCTTGCGTGTTGCTATGACGCTAAACAGGTTTCAGCAGAACTTCCAGATTAAGATAGACTAGGATGAAAGGTCTGGTGATCAACTTCTGAAAATTCCATGGACTGCAACAGTCCAATCACGAAAGACCTAGCAACATTGTTTCTGTTGAGCTTGGAGTGGCCATGAGCCGGGGGCGCTGACTCAATGACAGCTAACAGCAACAACTCAGTTATATTTCTTTAGGGACATTGTGCTAAAGACATCACATGCACTGTTTTACCTAAAAATCATTGTCATTACCTCCATTGCACGGATGAGGAGATTGAGGTTTAGTGAGGTTAGGTGAATGGCTCAAAGTTAACGAGTGGTAAAGAGCTTTGACATTTACACAAAAGCAAAGGTGAGAATGCAAGGAGGGACAGAGAAACCGGAGGATAGGCAGGTGGGATAGAAATGGTGAGTGTTACCACACTTCAGGGATGATAACCAATGTCAGTGAAAAATTTGTGTATGAATTGTTGAATGGAAATTTAGTGCAGTTTGCAAGCTGTCACTCAACACACAACAAAATATACAAGAAATATGGTAATGGCCTAAAAAAATGATAACGGGCTGATTCAGGATTCAAACTGAGGACGGTCTGACTCAAAAAACTACGTTCTTAACAATTCTGGCTTTACTAAAAATCTTATATTCATTTATCGAAGAAAGCAACAAATGCTCAAACAGCTGTGGAAGCAAGTAAATTTAAGGATTTAAACACAAATTCCAAAATAGACCCATTGCATAGTCTACAGGTTGGAGATGATTCTCACTTTCCCTTGGGGAGACTGAGCAGTTAGCCATGACTTTTAAAGTCTGCAGCATACCATGATGGTAGACATACGGTCAGTAACGTTTCAAACCATTTAGTAAATTATGTAGTTCTGTAGCATTTTGCTCATACTGTTCATGACGTGATTTTCTTTCTGCTAAGCCACAAATAAGGAAATGAGGTTTGACAGCAGGCTAAACGACTTTTCCAAAAAATTCTGTCTGTCTGATTGGTTAAATAGCCCTTGACCACTTTATTATATCTGATGTTTTTGCTCATATGTTGGTGCCTTTCAGAACTGAATATTTGGAGAAAGTAAGTTTATTTTATGTTATTTTTCTTCGGGTTCCAGTCTCCAGCTCAGGGCTTGGCATAGAGCAGCTGTTCAGTAAGTGTCTACGGAACAGACGGTAGAGTGGAGGAGGTGTCCCAGCTCCCAAGAGATGAGCCTTGGTGTAGGGCTGTATCCAACCAGAGGAAGAGATGCCCTTTTCTGATTCTAAGGCACCTGGGGACCATCAGGAGTCCTAGTTGGGAGCTTCAGTATCTTTCTTCTGAGTATAGTCACAGTATGGCTACTTTTCATGTAAGCTCTGACTCACATTCTTGAGGAAAGTGGAAGTAGAGATCTTGGAAAACGCATCGTGTCTGAGTTATGAGAATTTCTCTACTGCACTGCTAGTACAAGAAAGTAGGGAGAGACTTATGAAATTCGGTTTTATGGTTGGAGAGAGCAAAGTAGGTGAGAGATGAAGTTAATAGAGCTTCAGATCAGTATCTCAGTAGAGCCCCCCAAAGTTCAGCAGGCACTCAAGAGTCTGAATATTAACAGAAAGTCATCTAATGAAGTGTAGTCCCCAGATCAAGTGCTGTGGACTCAGCGATCTCCTGAGACACGCCAACGATGGGACCTGTGCATGACCATGTGAAAGAAAGGACAGCTGAGAATCTTTTTATTTACATGGAAAAGCCAGAAAGCTGGAATTTTAAGCAAAAATCTCTGAAATTTCAATTGTTCTCATAATTCAAGAAATTTAGCCACACATGCTTACCTAGACCCCCCCAAAAACCCAAAAAACCCACAACATCAACCTGTGATGTTGCAACAACGTAATACATATCTGTAGGCCAGTTATTAGTGTGAAGACTCCCAGTTTGCATTCTCTGTTCTAAACCAGTATTTCTCAGTTCTATTGATTCTATAGGAGCCCTGGTGGCACAGTAGCTGGTAACCAAAAGGCTAGCAGTTCAAATCCACCAGCTGCTTCTCATAAACCTTATAGTGGCAGTTCTGTTCTGACCTACATAGTGTCACTATGAATCAGAATCGACTTAGAGGCAACAAGTCTGTTTGAATATTCAACACACTGTATCTACTGAGGGCTTCCAAAAAAAGGAAGAAAAAGGGAAAACGGAAAAGAGAACCAAGACATGTAATACTGCCAAAAGAAAGATGAGCAAACGTGAGCATTTTGGAAGACGAGAACTAAAACAGCTACTTTCCTCATTGTGTTATCCATCAGTTTGACCTTACATACCGAATGAAACAAGCAGAAACAGATTTAACTGGTTGAACTAACAGTTTTGTGTTTAGTTTTAACACCAAAATCTCTGAGTGGAATCCTGATGTGGAAACTATGAGAGTTGTTATAATATTTACAGAAAAAGAGCTTTATCAGATCGTCATCTACTTGAAATTTCTTGCTTTAGGCTAAGAAACTCATCCAAAGAAAATCACTGCCAGTAACAAGTATTTGAGATTGGGGCCTGGAGGGGAGGGTCATTAGAAGAGTCTGACATTCATTCTTCCATAGGTAGGAATTACTCAAGCCTGTCCAGCCCAGAGGAGCCCGGAGAGACAGCGGTCAAGAGCTTGGCTGCTAACCAGAAGCTGGGCAGTTGGGTCTACCAGCTGTTCCTTGGATACCCTGTGGGGACAGTTCTGCTCTGTCCCATTGGAAACAGCTTGACTGCAGTGGATTTCAGGTATGGTCCAGAAAATCTAATATTCAGTTTGATTACAGTGGCCTCAACAAAAGGGGAGGATACTCGCTTAACGTGATTGGCTATTAAAACAATGAAATACATCCTAAAAATGAAGAGTTTCAATTTTTTCTTTTCAGATGTTTGACCTCAGAGAGGAGCTAGAATAAATGTGCGTCTTGTCTGTGGTGCTACTGGACTGTTGATTTTCTGTGTACATTCCCCAGTTCTCATGTCTTACGTACAGTTAAGAGCACTATCTTAAGGGCAGCCAATCCTATTACATAAATTATTTGATACTGGTCAAATTGTTGAGGTTTCCTTTTCGTTAGCCAATTCAAAGAGCTAGAATTTTAAGCAAGCACCAGAGGGCACTCTTTTCACACAAAAACCACCTCAAGCAGGACCTCAGCTAGGAGGCTGCTTTTGTCTGTAACATAGCTCCTTTCACATTCAGAAGAGCCAAGTATTATTTTCTAGCCTTTTGCCGTCTTTGATTGTTTGCTGGCCTTGTCTTTACTGGCATCACAAAGAGTTAATGAACTAGACCGCATGAACTTGCTCTATGGCCACGCCAGATACACGGTTCAGTACTTGACCCCAGGAAAGGCATAGGTGAATGGAGCTGTCAGGAGGAAGAAGAGAGGATACAGGAATAATACTTCAATCCAAGGAGTGTGGGCTTTGTTTACCCTGAATATCTGGTTGGTGACATTGATCAGATGCATCCTTGGCAGTATAAATGTCGAGCTTAGACACAGTGGTGACACCAGGAGGTTGCTCAGGGGTCTCTTGCCTCTACATAGGACCTACCAAGTCACACCTCAAATACACCTCACCTAAGTGAAGGCAGTCTACTTGTGATGCAAACACAACTTCAAGATGAGTCTCCCAGCTGCCCTTCCAAATAGGTGGCCATTTCCAACCTTCTCTTTATGGAAACTCCGAAGCCCACTGCTGTCTGTTGGTTGGTTGACTTGTTTTCTCAAATAATCCAGTTTGGTTCCCATGTGAAAGGAAGATATCTGCATTCACTTCTTCATTACTACAAAGGGCAGAAAAATCCACAAGGCAATTTGCAAAGGCAGTGTCATCATGACCAAGTTCTGCTGTATACGTAAAACATTAATGAGTGAAAACTGCATTCCCTCCCAGGAATCCTAAGATCCATGGAACGTTCCAAAGGACTGTCTAGAAAGGCTCCTTTTAGATGGCGTTCGGTCTGCAGATCCTCCCAGGGAGGAGAAGACTGTCATATTTGGCCTAGTCAGAGGCAGCTGGTTTATCAGATGTAACATGAAGCTTTGACAAACTGGCTGCGCAGTGACAACTTGTATTGTCCTGTTGCCCACATTCTGTAATACTGCTCCACTGTAAACAAGACATCTGACTTAACTGGGATAGCCTCTAAAAATATTTAAACTACAACAGAAACTGACATCATAGGGAAAGTCTGCCTGGGGGTGGAGGACACGGTGTTTTGGGGTATTCCATTCCCAGAGAAATTCACTGGGTGACGCTTAATAATGATGACAGTGGGTTACATGCCATGGTTGGCAAAGAGCAGAAATGGCTAGATCATCCACTCAACTCGTCTCTCCAGTAGGGGGCAGGAGTACCAGATAGGGAATGGAACACTTAGTTAAGGCAAAGTGCCAAACAGTAACAATGACATTGACTCTGCTGTCTTCCCCGGCAATGCTGAGAGAACACCAAGTCTGTTTTAGCTGGCTGCGCTTGTGTCCTACTTAAATCCTCAAACGTGAGTGTCCCCCACAGTGCTACTCTTTGCATTGGAGATAACCACAGTAAATGCTATCTGGTGGAAGGCAATTACGTCTTGTGAATGATGCCTGCGTAAACTCCAGGTCAGGTTACCGCGGCAAACACATCGAGTAGACAAGGACAACACAGGGCAAAAGTCCCAGAGAGTCCTCCTGTCTGGAGAGTTTTTCACCTGGGCTGTGTGCCTTATTGTGTAAACAGTGGCTCAGAAAGGACTATTGTTTCAGGGTTATTTATTCACCTGACTGAATTTATTCAGTAGCACAGCTGAAACATTGGGTTTCTCACCTCTAGGCTTTGGTCTTTGTAAAAGCTGAGAGATATACCTTGTTCCTAGGTATATTTTCTTCTTGTGTTCAAATATATGGTTAATTCAAATTCTCAGAGTAGATTTTACAATATCTGGGGACAACAGACTAGAACTATCCAGAAGGGCTGCCAGATTTGGGCTTTGTGGTTACGAACACAAGTCCTTTACTCCTTAAAGTGACTGTGGCATTTTACTCCTTCAAGGGACATAATATCACACACAGTGAGGAAAACGGATGTCACGTGAAGTCGAGAAACTCTACGAAATGCTCAGGACGACTAGAGCTGAAAGAGACAAGAAAGGATCTTTCCCTAGAGGGCTGAACATAGACCTGTCTGTACCCTGAATTAGGCTTTTTAGCTTTCAGAATTGTGAGAAAATATGTTTTTAGTCTTTAAAGCCACCCATATCATGGTATTTTGTTACAACAGCCTAGAAAACTAAGACAGTGACCCGTGTTTTGGGACTTAAGTAAGACCCAGGGTGATAAAGGTCCTTTTATCCTTCTGTTTCTGTCTTTGGGTTAGTGAGTGGTGAAAGACCATGTAGACCTGGATTGTTTAGTGGCCTCTTCAAATATTATTCAGTGTTATGGATTCAGTTATGCCCCCTGAAAAAAGTGTGTAACAATTTAAGCAGGCTGTGATCCCTATATTGTGTGATTGCTCTTCATTTTGTGATTTTTCTATGCTGTAAATCCTAATCTCTGCCTATGGTTAATAGAGTGGGTTACGTTAAAGAAGATTAAGGTGGGACTCCCACACCCTTTCTGAGATCACTTCCTTGCTCCATGTAAAGAGAGTTTCTCTAGAGTCTATCTTGTACTACCTATTATCCTACAAGAGATAAAAAGAAAAGGAAGCAGGCAGAGAGTTGGGGACCTAATACTGCCAAGAAAGCAGCCCCAAGAGCAGAGTGTGCCCTTTGGCCTGAAGTTCATGTGCCAAGATGCTCTCACACCAAAGAAAGACTGATGCAACCTTCCTTCAGAGCTGACAGAGAGCGTGTTCCCCTGGAGTTGGCACCACAAATTTGGACTTTCAGCTTCCTGCACTGTGTAAGAATAAACTTACCTTTGTTAAAGCCGTTGATCTATGGTACTTCTGTTAAAGCAGTATCAGATGACTAAGACACTGAGAAAAGCCAACCTGTCTCTTTGGGTCCAGTCATATCTGTAGCTGTGTACCTCTGGACTTCCCAGGTAACCTATATGCAATTCTTTTCTTAAACAACTTTGAGTTGCATTTCTGTAACAAGCAGTTGTTAGTTACAGTCTGATTAATATAGTACCAACCAGTGTTACCCACTGTGGACTAGAATGATGGAGCAATGGTTAAGCATTCAGCTGCTAACCAAGAGGTGAACAGTTTGAATCCACCAGCTGCTCCTCACAAACCCTATGGGGCAGTTCTACTCTGCCTTATAGGATTGCCATGAGTTGATACTGACTTAGCAGCAATGAGTTTTCAGATATGGACTATAAACAAGGACAGAAAGCCCTACAAAGGCAGTAAGAAATGGATAGAATGTTTGTAAAGGAGCTATATTCATATTTACAAGGATTATGACTTACTTCACAGAGTACTTGCTGGGTTGGTTGAGTTTTTGCAGGGTTACATCTGTTATTCTTTAACATTTTGTGGAGGACTGAAGAAGTGCCAGCATACTGGGAAAAGAGCCAACATAAAATGGGTTTCTAATAAAAGAGAATAAGGTTTAGTTCTGAAAATTAAAGGCCCGTAAGCCCAACTTTTACAGCAAGGGGAAAAATTGCCACAGTGAATAAATAAGGTAAATAGCACTTTGCACGAACTACGTTTTTCCCAGACCAGTATAATCTTTTTAATCTTTTGACGATGGGTAGATAAGTTACATCTGTGTACCAGAGCTGGCACCTGGAAGAACAAAGCATAGGGGCAAGCCCAAGAAGCCATGGCAAGACTGGGTCTCAAGACAGGAGTCAGGAGAGCAGAGACCAGAGCTGGGGACATAGCAGCAACCAGGGCTCCAAAGCCAAGGATTAATAATCACCTAAGATACTATGTCATTTTATGTCCCTTAGAAAAAAGTGAATGTCCAAGTATGGACCATAAAGATTGTTTAATTCCTTTGAAACACTGTGCATACCTTTCAAAGAGCTGTCACTAAGTGACTAGTGTCATTTATTCATTCTTTGTTTACTCATTCCAAAAACATTTATTAAAAGTCTTCTTTTTGCAAGGCATCTTACTGAGAGTAAAAATATAAAAACAATAGATTATTGGTTTGGTTTTTCCCAAATGAGGCTAGCTGAGTTGGAAAGCATTAAGATGAATGCTAATCAATGGTGCTTTTTCCATTAAAAATAATAATAACAATAACAGTTAAGATATAACTAGTCCTAATTACTTTTTTCCACTGCTCTGAAGATTTCGTATAAGCTAGGACAAAAATTCAAAGAAAAATTAATGTCTTAAGTAGCTCTTTTAATCATGACTTGACTTTTTTAACTTAACAATTTAAAGCTTAGTTTTTTTTTCCTCCTTCCCTTACTGCTTAATGCTGCTGCAGCATATAGCTATTAACTAGTGCTAAGAAACCAAAACTAAACTAAACCCAGTGCCAGTGAGTTGATTCCAACTGATAGTGACTATATAGGACAGAGTAGAACTGCCCCATAGAATTTCCAAGGAGCTTCTGACAGACTTGAACTTTTGGTTAGCAGCCGTAGCACTTAACCAGTGCCATGCCAACCAAAAGTTCAGCAAACTGAATCTACCAGCCACTCTTTGGAAACCCTATGGATGGTTCCAGTCTTTTCTATAAAGTCGGTGTGAGTTGGACCCAATTTGATGGCAAAGGGTTCTGGTTTTTGATTTGGTACAAGTAAAAATGCCTTCTTTTATGTGCAACTTTGTTTTTGTCGTGGTCAGAAGCAAAACAAACATAAAACAAAACATATGGAGAAAAGATAATTTCAGTCTTCTTGCTCTTGTATTTTTACTTCTCTTATAAATCAGAAAATGTTATTCTTGAAAACATGCTTCTACATCACTCCCACTTTCTGGGGCTTTCTGTTGTTAGATGTGTGCTCTTCTCATTAAATAAGCTTCATGTGAAGATCTCCAATAGCAACTTCTGTATCTTAAATGAACTCTTGCCTTTCACTTAGGAACATAGTATAAAACTCTCAGTTTGAATACATTTTAAGCAGGCATTAAATAATTTCCTTGTGGGCATACACAGGTACCTACAAGATAAGTCAGCAGGTGGTTTATTTATTCATGTATTCAGTCAATTACTGAGTATCAACATGGAAAAATGAATTTTGCTAGGCTAAGACCAGGTGAGATATCAGCTTAAGCAAGACATTTTTCTGTTGTCAAATATGATCCCAGTTCTTTGAAGAGACAAATGATAGTGCGGAAAACAAATATCTCATTACAAGGCAATTTATGATTTGTGTTAGGTAAGCTGAACAAACTAGAGAAGACTGGGTGAAGAAGATGAATCTTAAAAAGATGGTTAAGATTTTGATCAGGTCTATAACGCATTAAGGAGCACAATAGTTAAGTGCTCGGCTACTAACTCAAAGGTTGGTGGTTCAAACCTCCCCAGCAACTCTGTGGGAGAAAGACCTGGATAACTGCTTCTCAAAAGATTATGGCCTAGAAAACTTTATGGAAACAGTACTATTCTGTTACATAGTATTGCTGTGAGGTGAAAATTGGCTTGACAGTATCCAGCAACAACAGAAAAGACATTACAAGTAAAGAGAAACACGTGAGCAAATACTGAACAGGCTGGCAAACTGTGTATCCAGGAAAGGTCAAACGTGGCATATAGGCAAGAGTAGAAGCTTCGTATTGGCCAATAGAAGCAGTTAAGTTTGGTGAGTAGTGAAGGACTGTTTGGTGCTTTGAGTGGCAGTCTCAAGAGTTGAGAGTATTTCTATGGTCCAGTTCTGTGGTCCAATTGACTCTATTACTTGATTCTCAGCTTCTTCAGTCTATCCTCAGTCTGTTGCTAAAGTGTTCTTCCTGAAGAGAACTTTTGCATGTACCTATCTGTTGTGGATTGAACTGTGTCCCCCAAGAAATGTGTGTAGCCATGTGGCTGGGCCGTGATTCCCAATTGTTATGATGGCCCTCCATTGTGTGATTTTCCTCCTTTGTATGTTAGAGGATTAGTGTGGGACTGTAAAATCCCTTCATAACATCACCACCCTGCTCCACTGTAAAGGATGTTTCTCTAGAGTGTGGCTTGCACCACTCTTTATCCTTTCATTCTACAAGGGATAAAAGGAAAGGAAAGCAAGCAGAGAATTGGGAACCTCACACCATCAAGAAAGCAGCACTGGGAGAAGAATATGTCTGTCACATCTGAGGTTCCTGCGCCAAGATGCTCCTTGAACAAAGACTGATGCCACACAAGGACTTTCCTTGAGAGCCAAAAAGGGGGAAAGACTTCCCCTGGAGCAGACATCCTGAACTTGGACTTGTAGCCTACTGGACTGAGTAAGAATAAACATTTGTCTCTTAAAACCATCTACTTTGTGGTATTTCTGCTACAGCAGCTCTAGCTGACTAAAACACTATCCTATCCGACTCGACGGCACTTGGCTTGGCTTGGCTTGGCCATTTAAGATTTCTCAGTAGACTTCAGAAGGGGTGTGGGTCCCTAAGCACACCCAAATATGGTGCCTAAGAGGCCACATGCAACCGAGCACTTGAAGTCTATGACTCCTCGCCAGATTTCTACTACTCCCTAACCATTTTCAATTTTATCAAGAGCTAAGCTCAAGCAGTGAGGAGGTCCTTCCGTCCTTCATTCTGAAGGCAATGTCTTTCATAGGGCAAAGTGATTAGCTCTCTAAATTCTCACCTGCCATTCCCACTCCTGCTCTTTTCTGTCTACGTCTTTTTCAAAAACAAACAGCAGCAACAACAGAAACCCACCAACATTTGGCCCTAGCCTACCTGAAGTTTAAGCCAGGTCTCTCCTTAGTTTCCCAGGCAAAACAGAAGACTCAGTTAGCTAGTTATAAGCTCTGCATAGTGCTAAAGAACAGTGGAATTGGAGAGTCTCTGAATTAAAATCATACGTTTGTTAAAAAACAGCTCCAACTGAAGCTTGATTACCAACCAGGCTTTCTGCTTCTGACAGGATTTGGACAAATACAGGAAACCCTGCAGATAAGAGACCTCACCCTTCCAGAATGAGAGTCACATCTGGCAGTGTTATGATCACGATAATCCTGGACACCATTAAAAGAATGGTTTTGAGGGGTTTATCACTTTTATGACCACACAGGGAGCCTTTTCTTTCCCAGAAATCCTCTCTAGAGGGAGGGGCTTCTGTGCAGAATTCTCTGAATGCAGTGAATGTCAGCACATTCTCAGCTAGAACAGGCATTCCATTCTTATCAAGTGAAACTGACCTCCCTGCCCCAGCATGTTGTCCTTGTTCATCACTATGATTAATATGTAGTCTATAGTGATGGAGCTTTGTACATGTGTCACACAGTTCACTCCAGATGACAAGTATGTGCCTCCAGAATCTTCTCACCCTAACAGTGAGGTCATGAGCTAGCTTACAAGAAGGAAGATTTTAAGAGTTGGCTTACACTCAAATCTGCATCCTACCAAATGCTCTGCCCAGACTCGCCTCTCCTCTTTCAGTTGGCAGAGATCTGCCCCTTCCCACTCATTTTCCATCTCATACCAAGTGACTCAAGTGGGAGTCACAACCCAAATGAAACATCTACCACAGAATTCTGATTTTATAGTACTTTTCAGCCAGTGGAAGCAACCAAGATTCATGAGGGTCTTGGAATTGGTGGCCAATAAGCCAACAAATTGTGCTTATCTGCTAGAGATTTCCAGGTTAATTGCCCTGAGCTTCCTTTACTGAATAAAAATTTTATTCCATTTGTCATAACTGCTAAAGAGAATGAAATATGCACAAGAAAAACTGGTCAGACCACTTTGACAGGGGCCATAATAGAGAGTACCAGACAGAGAGGGAGAAAATGTAGAACAAAATTCAAATTCATACACATAAAAAAAGACCAGACTACCTGACGTGAAAGAGACTGGAGGAACTCTTGAGACTATGGTCCCCAGACACCTTCTTAACTCACAACTGAAGCCACTCCTGCAGCTCACTTTGCAGACAAAAGTTAAACAGGCCTAAGTAAGTATATAGGAAGAACATTCTCCTTTGTTCAATCAAATACATGACATTAAATGGGCAACTCTTGCCCAAAACTATGACAAAGAGGCAAGAAGGGGCAGGAAAACTAGACCAACTGAAACAGAGAATCCAGGATGGAAAGGGGGAGAGTGCTGTCACATTGTGGGGACTGCAGTTAACATCACAAAACAATTTGTGTATAAATTTTGGAATGAGAAACTAACTACACTGTATACTTTTACCTAAAGCACAAATTATAAAAAAAAAAAAAAGAAAGAAAGAAAAACTGGTGAGAAATTGGTTTGTGTATGATTCCTACATCAGAATAATTGTTTCAACATTGATTGTCACAGATTTTCCCTAAAGATTTGATGGACACTCTGAATGGTACAGGTCTCAGGGAATGAGTTGATTCATCTTTCCACCTTTTCCCTGTCCAAGGTTCAGTGTTGTTATTGATGTACTTTGAGATTCAAGGTTAGAAAGAAGGAAACAGTCCTTCTGTGCATCTACTCTCACTGCTGCTGAGTTGATCCAACTCGCAGCAACTTCCTAAGACAGTAGAACTGCCCCATAGGACTTCCAAGGAGAGGCTGCTAGATTTGAACTGATGACCCTTTGGTTAACCATGTTCATACCCACTAATGCCATCAGGGCTCTGTGCATCTAGACAGTCCAGATGCCCACATGTACAAATGGCTGCCTCACTCCACCTGCTCTTCACAGCCCCTAGAGCTGGGGAAAATTTTGTCTGGACCTTCCAGGGGATCTGTGGATGCAAATGTGGATGAAGAAAAGAAACTGAAAACGTGGGATCTCAATCTTGGAGACAACATAAGCAGAGCTACCCTACTTACCGATAATACCTTGGCTCTCAAAATTATCATTCTCTTATTACCTGTAATTCTACAAATGCAATGATAACTCATACACCATTCGTGTGCCCTAGGGATTCAGAGATAAGCAGAAAAGGGTTCTTACCTTCCAAGGAGTTCACCTGAGGCAGGTAGGAGCATTGTAGTAAACTAATACACCTGAAGAATGTGAAACAAGTTTCAGTGAGGGAAGTTTTGAACTGGGTTTTGAAGACTGCGTAGAAGATTGCCAAAAATAAAGAATGAAGGGGGTAATTCCAGGCCTAGGAAACAACATATGAGGCCTGATTTTCCGGGGTAGGAGTAAGTGTTCCGGGGGAGGGTAGGTGTCGTAGGTGACACAGTGGAGCCAGATCTGAGAAAGCCTACTTTTTGCAATGAAAGTATAAGGTGTTGTGATTAGCAACAGTGTTGGGGATGAAGTTGGGAAGGAAGATTCTAGAGGCTAGTTCTCAGATTTTTGCCATAGTCCTAAAAAGTGTCAGTGAAGGCTTGAACTAAGGCAGTGAGACTAGGATGATAAGGAGGAAAATACACACTTCAAAGGTTTTTGAAAAGAATTTTCTTTGTGGTGAAATGCAGGTAACAAAACGTTTGAACCACTTGTACATATACAATTCAGAGACCTTAACAACACTCACCATGTTGTGTAGCAATCACCAGCGCCGATTTTCAGTTCTTTCAAATTCAGAAGTATTTTTGAGGTGGAATTGACAAAATTAAATGTGGGTGGTGAAAAATGAAAAGCCCAAAGAGAGTTCTAGTTTGGGAGAGTCGGCTGAGGTTGGCAGTTCTGAAAGAAGGTGTGCGCTCTCTCTGAGCCTCTGTTCTGTCTTTCTGTCTACTTCTTTCTCTGTGACTCTCCCATGGGCTGGCTTCCTTCCACACGTATTTTCCATTCTACTCCCTCTGATGACCAGATCATTCACCAACCATGTTTGTTCTACTCTTTGAAAACTACAGGTGGCTTATATTTTTGGCTTTCTGTGACCCTCATTCAGACCCAATGAATTCTTTCACATTCAACTCCATGGCTCTCTGTAGAATTATTTCTGTGCTTCTTGGTTCAATTTTTCAATAGGGAAAAAGTAAGTAGACAAGCTCTTCCTTCTATGCTAGTTCAGATAATTATCCATTTAACATTCTCATTGGTATCACCAAAGGAGGCTTTTAAAAAACACCAATGTATAGACCCACCTACTCAATCAGAATCTTTAAGGTGGAAGTCCCAGCATCTATATTTTTCTTTGAAGCCCCAGTAGTGATTCTCGTACAGAAACAGGACCAAAATCACCACCGTAAGAGAGGAATCATAGGTTATATTTTATAGAAAAGAGCTTGGGTCACATGCTCATAACTGCTCCAGTGAGTTTCAACCAGTAGGGCAGGTAGGATGTGGAGCAAGAGTGCACACTGCAAAGCACAGCCAGGAGCTAAGAGTAGGGTGCTCCTCTTACAATAGGCAGTGGTCACGCAGGCACCAAGAGCTATATTTGATTCAACAGTCTTGTGAGGGGTGGGATGTTAAGAGTTCACGTACAGTGCCTTCCGGTGAGTTCTAAGGGAGCCCTGGTGACGCAGTGATTAAATACTCAACTGCTAACCGAAAGTTCTGAGATTCAAACTCACCAGCTGCTTTACAGGAGAAGAAAGGTGTGACAAATATTACAGGGTTGGAAGCCCTATGGCAAAGTTCCACTCTGTCCCGCAAGGTCACCATGATTCAAAAGCAATGAGTTAATGGCGAGTTCTATGACAGAATGAAGAGGAAAGGTCTCTAATCCGGGCTGGAGGAATACAGGGAAACTTTTTCCAAAGAAGAGATACCAAAGCTAAGCGTTGGGGGCACACAAATGATTAGTCCATGAAAAACAGGATAAAAGCCAGCACATGCAGATAAAAACAGTGTAACTAAAATAAAGAGACTTCGGGGCAAGATGGTATTATATATTCACACTTGGAGCATTTGCCCCCATCTTCCATCCAGACCTATGGTAATACTTCAGATGACTCCTAAACTTCATTATTCTGGAGGCGATTTAAGTCCCTGCCAGACCTTGAAGGGCTGTCCAAACTAGAACAGGGTGGTGAGGGATTAGACTGGAGAGATATACTGAGGCTAGATTGTGAAGCTTATCCTCCAGTTTAATAGTAAGAACAGTCAGCTACCATTCATGAAGTATCTATATACCAGCAAATTTATTTGCACTATTTCATGTAGTCATCACAGAAACCAGAAGGTCAACATTATTACACTTATGTAATGCATAAGAAAACAGAAGCTCAAATAGCTTATGTTTATTTTGTTGCATGGTTACAAAACTAGAAAACGGCAGAGGTACAATTTGAACATAACCATGAAAGTCCATTGTCTTTAAATTTTGAAGAAAAAAAGAAAGGGAAGAGAGGAATGCTACACATGGAAAGAAAAAAACATAAATATCTGTTTAGCTGAAGATGTAGTTTAGTGGGGTTGTTTTAGCACTCAAAAAACCCTAACTCACTGCTGTTGAGTAGATTCCTACTCCTAGTGACTCTACAGGATAGAGTAGAACTGTCACAAAGCATTTCCCAAGGAGTGCCTGGTATATTTGAACTCCTGATGTTGTGGCTAGCAGATGTAGGTAGCACTTAACCACTAAGCCATCAGGGTTTCCATTTTAGCATTCAAGTGGCTTAAAATGTTCACAATCATACTTAGATAGGATAAATATTTGAAATATCATGTATTCCACATTTTCATTTTTCTCAAACATTTTCACAGTAAAAAGAACACTTTCCTTTTTTAAGAAAAAATCAGACATGGGATCCCAACATATAAAATAAATGAAAGGAGACCTATTCTAATCAATTGGAGGTAGGAGTTTAATAAAGGCTCAGCATCATCCCATCTCCCCTCTCAAATGTTTTCTTGGAGTCTGAGGACTTTATGACATTTTTCTATTGCCTCAATTTTTTGCATCCTGAGAATGTTTTTTTTTTAAACCTACCACTCAAGCAAATAGGTTCAGGAAGCAAACAAGTGTTGTAATGTGTGACAGCAGTGTATCTTTTCAAGGTGGAATGGTGTGACTGTGTAGAGGGCCTCTGGCCACCTGGTGGACCAACTCTTACATTGTCATGGGTGCCCCTGTGATAGAGCAGAACCCAACAAAGGCCTGGTCAAATGCCTACCGAGAAGGGAAACACCTCCTTACAGAGGCCCTGACTTCTCTCTTCAGGGGCCACAGAAGCAATTAGTATGGTGAAGCCTAGTTTCGATGACTGGTTATCAAGACTGCTACTGGCAAAGTTCCTGATTAGCTACTACAAAGAATAATAGGGTCACCCAGGGACAATGCCCATTGCTGGTTTCTTTACTTTCAGGGTTTCTTCCAAAATTAAGATGAGAGTCATCATAGAATGAGTCACACTTGTGCAAACACAAATTATTTTATCACTCCTAAATTCTTGTACTTCTAAGGAAGTAGGGATAGTTTTAGCATAGCACACAAGTCTATGGTGACTGATTGTCCCAGTTTGCTAGGGCCTGAAAGGTCCCAAAGTCAAAGTCAACACTAAATCTGGAAAAGTTTCAAGAGGACCAGGATGAGTTATAACCCAATATACCACAAAAACTTCAGGATGTTAACTGGTCCATAACACTTAGGGTCAGTCAGTGAAAATACACATCAATTTCAGAGATTCCACACAGCATCTCTATTCACTGTAAACACAAATGCACTGTGTGTCTCAAGTGGCAAGACAGTTTCACTGCAACCTGGACTTTTTGCAGACTCCTCTCTCTGGGCCACATTTGAAACTGGAAACCACCTGAAAGCCAGTTCAGAATAATTTTCCCTAGTGTACTACTTTATGAGTAATGTACTGCATTGGGCAAATCTGCTGCAAAAGACCTCATTAAAGTGATAAAAATCTAAGATGTCACTTGAAGGACTAAGGTGCACCTGAGCCACGCCACGGTGTTTTCAATCACTTGAATATATGCGAAAGCTAATCAATGAATAAGGAAGATCACAGAATTGATGCCTTTGACCATAAAACAAAACAAGACTAAGATGGCATGCAGCCCAGGGGCAAGGATTGGAAGGCTGGTGGGTCAAGGACAGGCAGTAGCAGGGAACCCAGGTTCAGATGGGAGACTGTTGACCTGCTGTGGAGTTGTTAACCAATGTCATAAAATAATATGTGTACTAACTGTTCAATGAGAAACTATTTTGTTCTTGGAACCTTCCTCTAAAGTAAATTTAACAAAAAGAGAGAGAGAGAGAGAGAGAATTGATGCCTTTGCTTATGGTGTTGGCGAGGAATACTGAATATACCATGGACTGTCAGAAGAAGAAATAGTCTGCCTTGGAACAAGTACAGCCAGAGTGATCCTTGCCGAGGCTTTGTCTCATGTACTTTAGATATTTTATTGGGAGGGGCCAGTCCCAGGGGAAGGATATCATGCTTGGTAAAGTGGAGAGTCGGTAAAAAAGAGCAAGACCCTCATAAGATGGACTGATCAGGGTCTGCACAATAGGCTCAAGCAAAACAACAATTGTGAAGACGGCAGAAGACAAGGAAGTGTTTCCTTCTGTTGTATATAGTTGCTACAAGCTGTAACTGACTCGACAGCACCTAGTCATTGTATGATGCACTCCAAATTGAAAGAGGCACACCATATACATGTTTTCTTTTACCTAGTGGTAAGACAGGTGAGGATAAGAGCTCATACTTTACTGCAGAGATCATCTCGTCACACCTCAGGTCACAAGAATCTTCAAAACATCACTACTGTGTTTGACTTCTGAATCTTTATGAAATTATTTCCTGCTCTTTGGTAAATGTATGTTTTATTAGGGCAGAGGTTGGAAAACCTTTTCTTAAAAGGCCAACATAATACATATTTCAGACTTCCTGGCTCTGTGGCAACTGTTCAGCTCCACTATTACCATGTAAAAGCAACCATTCACAATATATAACAAATGGCATTGCTGTGTTTCAACAAAACTTTATTTATAAAAACAGGAATCAAGCCAGAGTCAACCCAAGGACTGTAGTTTTTTAATTTTGACACTAGAGGATAAAAGCTATTTGCCACTTCCTGTTCCGTAAGTCCACTTAGCATGATGCCATTAATATAATTTATCTGCCTACTGACTGGGAGGGTGTCAAGACGATCAGGGTCCTATGACAGACAGTAAGAGAAACAACTCTGAGACAATCCAATTTAATTTCAAATTAAAGCTGATTTCAAAGACTTCTACATCCATCTCTTTACCACACAGTGCACTGCTGTCACTGCTTGTACAGGCAAACTGCTTTGATTCTCCTGCTACTGGATTTTGAGAAGAATGCATTCATCAAATGAATAGCTTTGGCTGCACTGGTTTACTACAGTAAGGGTGCCATTTGGAAGGGCCCCTGTCTCCTGCTTAAATTTGTAGTATTCCACTGTCACTTGTCATGATTCTTCCAGATTTTACAGAGGCCAGATCATCGAGTAGAACAGGAACATGATGGGGGAAACAATCCCTATATCCTTCTGGTCATCAGTGGTGATACTAATCTCTGAAATTTCTCCCATGATGTAATTATTTAACATCTTAGTCATCTGGTACTGCTCTGACAGAAATACCACAAGTGGATGGCTTTAATGAAGAGAAGTTTATTCTCATACAGTCTGTATTCTTATACAGTCCAGGGTGTCAGCCCCAAGGGAAGGCTTTCCCTCTTTGTTGTCTCTGGAGGAAGGTCCTTAAGTTCCATCAGTCTTTCTTTGGTGAAGAAGCATTTTGGTGCAGGAACCTCAGTCAAAAGGACGTGCTCTACTCCCAGAGCTGTTTTCTTGATGGTATGAGGCCCACAGCTCTTTGCTTGCTTCCCTTTCCTTTTATCTCATGTACGACAAAAGGTAGTGCAAGGCACACTCCAGAGAATTTCTGTTAGTCAGGGTGGCACGGTCCCACCCTGGTCCTATTTTTACATAACCCTATCTATTAACCACAGGCAGAGATAAGGATTTACAGCTTAGAAAAATCACAAAATAGAGAGCAATCACACAATAGTGGGAATCACAGCCCAGCCAAATTGCTATACATATTTTTGGGGGGACACAATTTAATCCATGACACTTAAGATATACCGTTTTCAGGGGGGTGGATGATGATTTCAAAGCCTTGCACTTACACCTCTATACCGTACAAGTAGCCTTTAGTCCACAGCCAGCTTATATCTCCTCTAATTTTGTCATCAAAGAAAGGGGAATAACCTCAGGATTGGTCTATGACTCCTCTGGATGCCATTATAAGATGTGCTGGAGCCAGGACTCTATTTTCACTGTGCTCCCATTAAGCCAGTTTTAAGTGGATTATCATGAAGAAGCCCTGGTAGAAGAGTGGTTAAAGTGTTTGACTGCTAACTGAAAAGTCAGTGGTTTGAAACCACATGAGGTTCTGCAGGAGAAATACAGAGCAGTCTGCTTCTGTTTACAGCCTTGGAAACTCCATGGGGTTGTTATGAGTCAAAATTGACTTGACAGCAAATAGGCTTGGTTTGGGGTTTATCACAATGGCACTGGATACTGATGACTGTCGTTGTCAGTCAGTATCAACGCAGACCCTCTATCTAGTGATTGTGAAAAAATTTCCCGAGGGCAAATTTCCTCTGGCAAATAGCTGTATGCACCTTTGTTAAAGGCAGCAGGAATGTTTACCATACATCTGAATTGTGAGTGACTTTGCAGGATTCTTCTGTAAGGGGATCTGCTTTCCCTTTAAGTCAATAGACTCTGGATGTGTGAACAAATTTAGAGCCATTACAGAGCCTCGTATCTTTTTCTGGCACATTTTCTCTCTCTGTGTGTGTGTGTGAGAGATGTGACCATGATTATGGGCCTGACAATAATCAGAAAATGAGGAGCAGCTTGGGGCAGAGTTTAAAGAGATCAAGTTACATATTTTAAGGTGTTAGATGATATCATTGTATAGTTTCTAAGCAAGTGGAAGTTTTTCTCTTTTGGTGATGGAGAAAAGGCTAGTTTTGCCATCCATGAGAGTTCAAAGAAATTTGGCTATTAACGATTACCAGGCTTGTCCACTCAGATGTCCCCACTGCAGGACTCTGGTGTGTAATCTATTCCAATCAGGGTCCTCACTTTGACATAGGAGACACTTGGAGGCTGTGGATCCTGTCTCTGTTGTAAGTGGGCCATGTCCTAGAATGTGATCCTTGTCATGAGTTTCAGCATTGTCTTCCCTGGAGCTGCAGCAGATAAGGGTCTCTTTAAAGAAAGCCGTTACAGAGGCCTTCTGGCTTTCACGGTATGCCTTTAAGTCGGTAATCAGCTACTCTGAACCTATTATTTCTTTTTGCAAAACTTCTGTTGTCATCAAAAACAGCCACTTCATAATATAGCCCTTATAATTATGTTTTCCCCTGTAGTGATCAAGTGCAGAAGCCATCTGATATGCCAAGGTGCTGCCACATCCCAGGTGAGCAGTGTAGAGACTGTCACACCACCTGCTTGCCTGAGGAGGTGGCTGTTATTACTGGTGCCTTCAAGTCGATTTTCTATTCATAGCAACCCCATAGGACAACGTAGAATTGCCCCATGTGGTTTCCTAAGCTGTAATCTTTACGGGAGCAAACAGCCAGGTCTTTTCTCCCACTGAGCCACCCCATGGGTTTGAACTACCACTCTTTCAGTTAGCAGCCAAACCTTTAACCATTGCACCACCAGGCTTCCTTATACCAGTAATTAGAGCCACTCAATCTACCACCACACATGGGGATCACATGTCTAATCCTGAAGCGCTGTTTTCTAAGGGCACACCTACAACCGTTGTCTTAAACGTCCTGTGGAAAGCACCTTGCGATGTAGTCTTATGGGCTACCCCTTTATTTAGGGTGGAATCCCAAGAAGCAAGAGTAAGGAGGAAGAAGATAAATGAGGCAGGGAAGGTGGATGAACAAATATGAGGAGGTTTATTATCACACTTGCCACAGCCTCACGACAAATGCTTTAGTGGCTGGGTCTTGAGAACACATCTCCAGAGAGACCATACAATAAAAATTTTTTGGAATGTATTCTGTCAGAGGAAAAAATAAGCGATTTATGGATGGGCTTCGTCTCATTTTTGTCTCTTATTGGTCAAAGTTCATGTCACTGTGTCAACTTGCCCCTCCTAGGCGACTTCTGGAGTTCTCGAGGCCCGTTTCAGGCAATCTGCAACCGCCAGGAATGGATTATCCAACAGATAAGGTAAACAGGAATTTCACAACATCTTTGATGTGAAGTTATTCACTACACAGTAGTGGGTAAGCACAAGGAAGCTAGTGCTTACCTTCCTTACTAAGTCATCTACCCCTGTCGGGGATTTTAAATTTGAAAAGAGGCTTTGATTCTGTAGGCAAGTGCTATGGAGTTGGGAGAGAGATGCTAGCCATACTTAGAAACAGGGTGTTTCATGTGACCAAAAAAAAGGTAGAAGTGTTCACTACAGATGATCTCATAGGCCAGTGTTGGGGAGAAAGGGTGGCCCGAAACAGAGGCAGAGATACACCAGTCCAAGCGTCCAGGGAAGTTTATTAGAAGAGAGAGTGGGGTCTGAGTCCAGTGGCTCAGCCCTCCCCTCCGTTGTAGGGCACGTTTTTTATAGTCGTAAAGTTTCAATGAGGTAATGCAGGGTGAGGGGGTTCATGATCTGAATAAGGAAGAAGTGTTGATTCGAAGGGGAAGAAGGGCTAAGGTTTGTGTATGGTCAGGATTTTGAAAAGGGAAGAATTTTCAATTAGGAGGGTGGGGAAGCCAGGCTTAAGTTATTCATGGTTATACCAGGTGAGGCCTACCACGCTGTTTTCAGCTGATGGCGGGTCTGATCATTGAATAAGATGACCTCCTTGAAGGACAGAGTCCTCAATGACCTTCCTGAACTTTAGGGACAGGGTTCCTTCAGCAAGGTAAGCAATGAACTTACCTTGCTTATTGGACGATCTGTCTCTGGTAGCTGCAATGTTCTCTTTTCCTTGTTGGTGACATATGTTGAAGTTTTTCCATCTGTGGTGATGGCTCTAGTGGGAGTAGCCA
Source organism: Heterohyrax brucei (assembly GCA_028571685.1). Taxonomy (NCBI): domain Eukaryota; kingdom Metazoa; phylum Chordata; class Mammalia; order Hyracoidea; family Procaviidae; genus Heterohyrax; species Heterohyrax brucei. Next base: position 99,178,412 of record CM053146.1, read on the forward strand.
GGACTTTAAGGCTTCAAGAATGGAATGCACTGTTTCTAGGATCTTTCTGGGCAGGAAAGAAGACAAATAGCTAGACCAGGATTTGGGGATAAATGGGTAAGGACGAAAAGATCTCTGTAACACATAAACTGGGTCCAGTATTCACTTTCTCTTTAAGAAAATAAAACTGGATATTAAAGATAAGCTTGTTTCTTAAAGGTGAAGGATATTTGAGCTCTTCTCTTAATAAGCACCTTTCCCCATTTCAGAATTTTATAGACTCATGGAACTGGAAAGACTGTAGAAATCATTTAGCCCAGCCTTTATAGCTTTCAGATGAAAAGCGTGACCTTTAGAAAGAAAATGTGACACTATGAAGTCAGACAGTAAACGGAGAAGCCCGGATGCCTGCCTCCACTCCAGGGGTCATTCCACCATATCATGCTGACAAGACAGGTGAGACCGGGGCTGGTTGACACTCCTTTTGGACTTTATCAACGTCTTTTTGAAGGTGTTGGTTTAGTGACGCAATGTCTACACGCTGCTTTAAGAACACCGAGGGAAAGATGTTATGTAACGTTGAAATGCTAGTGTTGGCTTTGGAACAAGTACTCTTTAAACAGTACCAGTCTGCCTTATTGATGAATTCAAGTGACTGTTACAAGAGTCTACAGACTCTGTCTGTAGAAATGAAGTAGAGAGTAATACAGAGAGCAGTCCCTTGGTGGCACCAATGGTTACCACGCTGGGCTGCTAACTGGAAGCTGCAGGTTCCAGCCTACCTACAGGCACTTTGAAAGAAAGGCTTTATAATTGACTTCTTTCTGAAACAGCAGCCCTTGGAAACCCTGTGGAGCACAATTCTAATACACATGGGGTCCCCAAGAGTCACAACCAGTTTGGTGGGGACTGGTAAATTGGTTACAATGATACGGAGAAGAATAGAGAATGAACAAGGTGGGTGTGTCACACTGAGAGATTGCCTCCCTTTAATTTGAAAGCCAAGCCGCTATTTAAAAAGAAATCCTCAGCCCTTTACACAGAGGATTTCTTGTGTTCTTTGTATCCACCAGAAACCCTGGGGGTCTGGTGGTTAAGAGCTACAACTGCTAACCAAAAGGTTGGCAGTTTGAATCTATCAGACACTCCTAGGAAACTCTGAAGGGCAGTTCTGTTCTGTCTTATAGGGTCGCTATGAGTCAGTATGAGTCAGAATCAACCCGACAGCAACGCCTTTGGCTTTTTGGTTTTTTATTCACCATCTAAGTGGAAACACAGCATTCTGTGCCCTTTTAAACACAGTATGAAGGCGGCATTGGTAGCTGTCATGGATTGAACTGTGTCCTCTCAAAAATATGTATAGCTGTGTGCCTGGGCCATGACTCCCTGTATTCTACGATTGTCCTCCATGTTGTGATTTTCCTATGCTTTATGTTAAAGGATTAGGGTGGGATTGTAAACACCTTTATAAGATCACCTCCTTGCTCCACTCTAAAGGGAGTTTCCCTGGAGGATGTCTTGCGCCACCCTTAATCTTTTCATCCTGCGAGAGATAAAAGGAAAGTGAAACGAGCAGAGAATTGGGAGCCTCACACCATCAAGCAAGCAGCACCAGGAGAAGAGCACATCCTTCAGACCTGAGGTTCCTGCACCAAGATGCTCCTTGGACAAAGACTGATGCAACACAAGGACTTTCCTCCAGAGCCAACAAAGGGGAAGCCTACCCATGGAGCAGACATCCCCTATTTGGACTAGTAGCCTACCACACTGTGCAAGAACAAACTTTTCTTTGCTAAAGCCTTCCACTCTGGTATTTCTGTTAGAGCAGTGCCAGCTGACTAAAACAGTAGCTTTCATAAAAGTCATGTGCACCTAGATCAGAAGCTCCTTGTTCCTTGCGAATAGCGACCATCTAGCAAATCCGTTTGCTTTCTCACTGGTCAACACATGAACTGGGACAACATCTGGAGAGTCTTGCTGTGCTGACACACGGGCTGGAGGGCGTAAGGATCTGCACTTCCCTTTGTGGTCACCTTGATTTCTGAGGCTGGTGATACTTCAGTAAGATGTACCAGTCTTCTTTCATTTTACATTCCAAATAATATCCCAGGAAGGGAAACTTGTTTTTATTTCCGATCTGAAAAAAGTTGAAAGAAAAAAAACCTGACTTGCTAAAATCTGTTTCCCATCATGTCTTAAATTAGCTTGGCACCCCTTTGTTTGACTGTCTGCCCCCGCTATGTGGTAGGAAAGTGAAGAGCTGGCTCCTAATTTCCACAAGTGAGGGCCAACCACAGTGCCCCCTGGCACTGGCTTGGGATGCTTTTTGCCAAGGGCAGAGTTTTACTTCTGATTTTGTTGTGAATCAAACCCTGAATGAGGAGACAGCTACAGAGGAGGGAAAACAGCCTCTCTTCAGTCTGTCATCTCTTCTTGCATCTATTCCACCACAGAAGGATCCCTTGATATGCAACAGGAAAAATACAGATTAAATGTGATTCAGTGAAGTGTGCGCAGAAGCCTAGGTGGTTTCCAGGCAAGACTGTCACATCCACAGTGCATGTTAAGCATTTCAACTACTGTTTCCTGGAAAGGATGCTCACTGCCAGGGCCTGCCAGGTGGTATTCTGGGTGCTAGAGATGGTCTCTCCTGGAGTGGAGGTAATAGGGTACTGACTTTTACACATGTAAAGTTATGTGCTTCTCCCCTGTTGTACTAAGGCTATTGCCCTTCTGTAGCACCATAATGCTGAAGACTGAAAAACATGTAACCACTGCAAATTTCTTTGTTGTTTTCTGAATTCTGCAGGGTGTTCTTTCCAGTGAATTCCATTTTCAAGACTTTTTGAATGTCAGGGTCTCTTACCTGCTCACCAGGAAAACCCATTACAAGGTTGCACAAGTGAAGCCAAGAAGCAAGACTTTACCCAGCAATGGAGACTGAGCAAGGGCTGTCGAACTGTATTCTCTAGGGGAGTATATATTTTGGCTTTTTCTTTCCTTCTTTATATATTAAGGAAACTTGGCAGTGAGCATCCTTTCCAGGAAACAGTAGTTGAAATGCTTAACATGCACTGTGGATGTGACAGTCTTGCCTGGAAACCACCTAGGCTACTGCACACACTTCACTGAATCACATTTAATCTGTATTTTTCCTGTTGTATATCAAGGGATCCTTCTGTGGTGGAATAGATACAAGAAGAGATGACAGACTGAAGAGAGGCTGTTTCCCTCCTCTGTAGCTGCCTCCTCATTCAGGGTTTGATTCACAACAAAATCAGAAGTAAAACTCCTCCCTTGGCAAAAAACATCCCCAAACATGCTTCCCAAACCCGGGAAATATGGTGAAGCCCATAGGAATCCAGGATGAGTGCTTCTGAGACTTCAACAGGTACTAGAAGATTTCTGTCTCTCCTTCTATCCTTTAGTAGAGCAATTCATATTGAAATTGTCAAGCGTTTCATTTTACTTGGATACACAATCAGCACCCATGGAAGCGGCAGTCAAGAAATCAAATGACATACTATTGCATTGCAAATCCGCTCAAAAGGTCTCTTTAAAACGCTAAAAAAAAAAAAAAAAAAAAAAGATGTCTCTCTTTGAGAAGTAAGGTGCACCTGACCCAAACCGTGATGTTTTCAACTGCCTCATATGCATGTGAAAGCTGGACAAGGAGTAAGGGAGACCTGGGAAGATTTGACAGCTTTAAATTATGGTGTTGGTGAATACTATTGAATATACCAATGGACTGCCAGAAGAAAGTAAAAGTCTGTCTTGGAAGAAGTATAGCCAGAATGTTCCTTAGAAGAAGACGTCCCCTGTACTTCGGACATGTTATCAGGAGGGACCAGGAGCTGGAAGAGTGGACATCGTTCTTGATACAGTAGATAAATGAGAGAAAAAGAGAAAGATCCTCAAGGAGATAGATTGACACATTGGCTGCAAAACTGGTCCCTAACATAGCAACAACTGTGAGGATGATTCAGGACTGAACTGTGTTCATTCTGTTGTAAGCAGGGTGTTACAAGTCAGAAGCAATTGGATGACAGCTAAAAACAATAGTAACAGCAATTCAGGCAGCAATATTTCCAGTGTGACTGTGTGTATAAGGTTTTTTTTTTTTTTTTTTTTTAATGAAGATAAGGTTACATTTCTTTAGGATAGATATTCAGAAGTGCAGTTGTTGAGTCATAAGACACTGTTGTTATTGTTAATTGTCATTGAGTTAGCCTTGACTGACAGCAACCTGATGTACAACCAAATAGAATATATGGTGTTATATTATAGTTACATGTTTAATTTTATAAGAAACTGCCAAAATTTTCCAAATTGGTCATATCATTTGACACCAGTGGAGACTATGTAATGTGTGAATGATTCTGATTCTCCATATCCTTGCCACCATTCAGTGCTGTTATTGTTTCATGTTAACTATTAAGATCGGCCTGTAGTGATGTCCCATTGTGATTTTCATTTGCATTCCACAGATAGCTAATGATGGAGCCCTGATGGCAGAGTGTTTAAAAGCTTGGCTGCTAACCCAAAAGTCAGCAATTCAAATCCACCAACAGCTCCTTGGAAACACTGTTCAGTTCTATAAGGTCACCGTGGGTCAGAATTGACTTGATGGCAACAGGTTTTGGGTTTGGGGACTAGATAATGATGTTGAATGGCAATTTATTTGCCCTCTGTGTGTGTACTCTTCAGTGAAATGTCTAGTCTTTCTCTAACTGAATTGTTCTTTTCACTCTTGACTTTTGAATGTTCTTCATGTATGGAAGATACTATTCCTTCATCAAGTAAGTGGTTTACAAACATTTTTCTCCCGGTCTGTAGCTTGTCTTTTTCATCCTCTTTTCTTGGAGTTTCACAGAGCACACCTTTTGATGAAACCCAATTTGTCAGTTTGTCCGTTTATGGATCATGCTTTTGGTGCTGAATCTAAGAACTCTTTGCCTCGCCTTAGATCCCAAAGATTTTCTATTTTTTTTCTATATGTTTTAAAGCTTTAGGTTTTGCATCTAAGTCTGTAATCCATTTTGAGTTCATTTTTTGATAAGATGTGAAGTTTTTTACTTTTTGCCTGAGGATGTCCAATTGCTCCAGCACCATCTGTTGAAAAGATTAGCCCTCCTGCATTGAATTGCTTTCTCCCATTTGTCAAACCTCAGGTGGGTATATATGTGAAGTCCTGTTTCTGGGTGTCAACAGCATTTTGACACAGCCTCTACTTTACATGGGGGGATGGAGAATGAGAAGGATGAGTCACTGCTTCACTGTGCCTGAAAGAAGAGGATTCTCGGTGGGGTTATTAATGAAATAGAGCCAAACGGAGAATCAACGAGGTAGCACGGAACCTGACACAGAACCCAGCACAGAACCCGGCCCAGAACCCGGCCCAGAACCCGGCCCAGAACCAGGCCCACAGAGCAAACACCTGCCTGGCAAATGTTAGAACACAGGCCTGAGCTTGCTGGCTTGCTTTTTGGCTTAAAGCATATATATCAGGAGATATATATATATAAGATATATATCAATAGCCTCTCACTGTTTCATTATTTAAAGCAAAATGAGCTGTTCCGATTCTCTACTATCTTCAGTATTACTTGGTGCGCTCAGTGTCTGCCAGAGGCTGTAATTATCACTTTTACAGTAATGTTTCTCTCCTTAACTGCCTGCTATCTGTGTATTTGCAAGTGTCCTGACAAGCAGCTAAGTGGGCTGTCTCTTAAGCTTTCAGTTGAAGAGGTCACGGTGAATCAGAAGAACTCACTGGATCATTGTTAAGATGCCTACACCAGTCACCTTACCTTCTGCAGGTACCTTACTGATTGGGGTTCTCTCTAAATCAATCTGATTACTATGGTTTACCTTGAACTTCTTCACTTTATTTGATCATTTGGAAATGTCTCTGAAAGATTTAAAAAAAAAAAAACAGTTGCTGTTAAGTCGATTCCAACAAACAGCAATCCCCTGTGTTGCAGAGGAGAACTGCATTTTGTAAGGTTTTCAAGGTTGTAAATTTACAGAGGCAGATTGCCAGCCCTCCCTTCCAAGGCACCTCTACCTTGGGGTGATTCAAACCTCGAACCTCTCAGTTACTGCAAGTCTCCCGCTCAACCGTTTACCCTACCCAGGAACCCTGTTGAAGGGTAAAATGACTCTAAACTGGAATTTCCCCAACCACAGCCACTTTTCATGTTCACTCTCCCCACCTTCCTCTTTCTCTCAGGTGTCAAATATATATACATATTTAATAAAAATAATCTGCAATTGATGGGTGCACAACAAACAGCCTAAACATTTTTTGTATGATTAATATTGAGGGAATGAATCAACTCTCTCTCCTACTCGGTGAGACACTTGTCCAGTCCTGTACTTTGACCTTGCTCTGTGGAAGTGCCTTGCTCTCCTGCCCACTCATGCGTCTCACGACACATACGGGAAAATAACAAATATTGATACAGAGAAAAAGGAACCCTCACAGAGTCCTGTCCTTCCTTCTCTCTCATTATATTTGAATCCTATTTCTTCTTGTTCTCCTTTCAGTAGTAATAATACATTACAATTATTGTGGTTTAAAATATTTATAAGGTACAATATTCCACCACATAGCCTCAAAATCTTAGCTTCTTAGACTGACTACCTGAAAACAGTTTCCACACAGAATATAAATCAATTCTCAAATTTTTAGCAGTGATACATTGGGCATGCTTATTCCATTGGTCAATTAACCAATATTTCCTACCTGTCTTCTGTGTGCTAGAAACGCACACCGTCAGCTGTGCAGGCTTCTGATTATCTCCTGTTTGGACAGGTCTCCTCCTGGCTGTGAGCAACCCACAGAGACCCACTCACTTCTGGAGTACTTCCTGTGATGTGTATAGCAAGTATGCTTGGCCATTTCTGCTTAGACCATGGCTTAATCTGGGTGCTCTAGAGGAGCAAAAGCAGTGAAGCACTAACAGATATGTATAGAGAGCAACTTACGTCAAGGAAATGGCTCGTGCAGCTGTGGGGATTTGCAAGTCCCAAACCTGTGGGTCAGGCAATAGGCGGACGACCGCTCCTGGCTCTCGGGGTTGCTGGGGTTGGTAGACCCCAACCTGTAGGTCAGATGGCAGGCCAGCGATTTCTGCAGGCTCACACCCCCAAAACTGGAGTTCAGGTAATGAGAAGTGTGCGGGCTCTGACAAGAACGAGCTTCCCCAGAGCATCTGTTTACAGCCGGAAGCCAGCCCACGTAGCCAAGGAAAGACCCCTTTTCAACGGGTCAGCTGCTCACACTAGTACGCAATATGGAAGGCGATGATGAAGTATTTGCGAAATCACTGTGAATCACAGTCAAGTTGGCACATACCATGAACCATCACAGACCACATGGCAGTTTTGCTATTTGTACCCTATAGTGATACTGGCAGAACTTTTTGTCCCCTGTACAACTATATCCAAGGGGTCCTGGTGGTGCAGTGCTTAAGCGCCCAACTGTGAACTGAAAAATTAGTAGCTGGAAACCACCAGTTGCAGATTACTGCCTAGGGAGCCCTATGGTGGCAATTAAAGTCTCCTATAGGGTCAATGTGGGTCAGAATCCACTTGACAGCACTGGGTTACAGCTGTATTCACCAGATAGTCAAATGAACAATTACTTCTGAAGAGATCATTTCCTGTCCACAAAAATTAACACCGTAAGGGCTTAAATACATGATCCTATTCAATTGCTGTAATAGCCTTCTGAACCCAGTATTATTTGTATCTTCACTCTACAAACCACTACTACCTGTAAATCCGTGGTACTGTGTGGCTTGCACGATGCTGTGGGACTCTGGAAGCTCTGCCACCACGCAGCAGAACACTGACTGATACAGTGCTGGAGGACGAGCCCCTCAGGTTGGACCCAAACCAGAACTCACTGCTGTCGAGTTGATTCCTACTCCCAATGAACCTGTAGGACAGAGGAGAACTGCCCAATACGGTTTCCAAGGCCACAAATCTTTACAGAAGCAGAATCCCTGGGAGCCGTTGATAGGTTCAAGCCACTGGCCTTTTGGTTAGCAGCTGAGTGCTTAATCACCGCGCCACCAGGTGTCCTTCCGCAGATTGGAAGACACTCAAAATACAACTGGGAAAGAGCTGCCTTCTCAAAGCAGAGTCAACCTTAATAACATGGGTGGAGTCAAGCTTTTGGAACCTTCATTTGCTTATGTGACAAGACTCAAAATGAGAAGAAACAGATGGAAACATCCATTAATATTTGGAAGATGAAATGTGAAGACACAGGACTAGACAGTGCTTCATCCCACTGCACATAGGGTTGCTGAGTCAGGACTGACTGGATGACACCTCACAGCTACCACTCTACAGATAAGAAAGCACAGTTCAAGTAACTTGTTCATGACTCACAGAGTTAAGAATCAAGCTCATACTGCCATGAGAGCAGGAATTTTACTGTTGCAATGCATGAAATAAAAAATTTTCTCATTGTTTAAACCAGTTTGAGTTAAGCTTTCTCATGCAGAGCCAGAATCACGCTAGATAACACAGTAGTCTATGAATCTTTAGTTCATACTCTGTCTGAATTCTAAATTCTTCCAACACGCGCTATAACAAGGGGAGTAAGAGCAGGTACACTGACCTGGAATGCCAAGTTTGAATTTATTTCTACCTCTTACTAATGGCTGAGGTTGAGCAAGCTACTTAATTTCTGTTTGCTTCTCCCTTTTTTCTGTAAAAGGGAATGACAATAATACCTAACTCATAGACTTGTTGTAAGAAATAGAAAAGTGAAAAAGTGTTAAGTGCTCAGAACTGTGCCTGAAACAAAAGACAAGACACTGCCATCGAGTTGATTCCTACTCGTACTGACCCTCTAGGTCAGAACAGAGTTGCCCGGTAGAGTTTCTCAGGAGCTGTTGGATTCAAACTGGTGAACTTTTGATAGCACTTAACCATCACGCCACCAGGGTTTCCAGAACAGTGCCTGGCATATGGTAAAACACCAAAAAAACCAAACTCATTGCCATCAAGTCAATTCCAACTCACAGTGACCCTGTAGCACAGAATAGAACTGCACCATGGAGTTTCCAAAGCTCTTGGTGGATTTGAACTACTGACTTTTGGTCAGCAGTCATAGCACTTAACCATTATGCTACCAGGGTTTCCTGACATATAATAAGAGCTATCAAAGTGTTACTTATTAATATTCTTATTAAAAACTTAGCATGCTCTCTTAGCTGTCTTCAAGAATTAAAAGAAAAATAGCTTTCTTTTTACCGTTCTAAACCTTCAGCAATTTTCATGATCGAAGTAGGTCGAGTCCAGTTCATCTTTTTTAACCTCAGACTCAGAGATGCGGTCAGACCAGCATCACAGGAGCAAACACATAAAAGGGCACGTTCTCTGCCCCATTTCCTTACATGCCTCGTGTTCTGACAACTGATGTTTCAACCCTGCGCTCAACACTCACCTTTGCTTTCCCTCTGCCGGCTTGTGTCTTCTCAGCATCTTAAATCATTGTTATGTCAACAGCTTTCCTTTAAAGGTGTTGAAAAGTCACCACCTTTAGATAACATGTTCTGAGCAAACTGACACAGAGGCATTCCTGTGATAAACTCTCTCTCCCTTTTCGGTGGGGGATGTTCACCAAGCAAAGGCAACATGCTACACAGGTACTTGTTCCTGGCCAGGCACTGCCCTAGTTTGTTTTCACTAATTCTTGATTAACATATTTCTGTTAATGACATACACACTGAGTGACTTTTTATAGTTTTATTCTCAATCAGAGTTAACCTAGGCTGTATTTTAGTGACAAGTCATAACCTTTGTTGATTTAAAATAACAAAGGGTTGTCTTTCTTTCTCCTCACTCTAAATGCTCTTCTCAAGTTAATGCAGAAAACTGCTCTACTGCAGGAGTCACTAAACTTCTTAAGATGCCATTTAGCAAATAGCGTAGACGCGGCAGGTTACGTGGTCTCCATTGCAATGACTATCTCAGCCACCGTGGTTTGAACGCAGCCGTGGCCCAGTGGGCGTAGCAATGTCCAGTGCGCTGTGGTCTCTATTGCAATGACTGTCTCAGTCACTGTGGTTTGAACGCAGCCGTGGCCCCGTGGGCATGGCTGTGTCCAGTGCTGCTGCTGCTGTTGTCAGCTCTGGTCCACGGCGACCTTCTACATAACAGAGCAATGTGTTTCCTGGCCTTCTGTCCTCTTCAGGATCATTGATATAACAAAGTCTATTTGGGGGGCTGCTGTGTCAGTCCATCTCCTTGAGGATTTCTCTTGTTTTCACTAGTCTTCTACTTTACCAAATGCAATGTCTTTTTCCAGTGATTGATCTCTCCTGATGACTTGTCCAAAGTGAGTCAATGTCTTACCGTGCTCACTTGTAAGACACATCCTAGTTACTTTATTCTTACACTGATTTGTTGTATCTTTTGATGGCCCACAGTAAATTCAATATTCTTCACCAGCATCACAGTTCAAACATATCAAGTCTTCTGTCTTCCTTTTTTCAGCATCCAGTGTTTCAATAGGATTTTGTTTATGAAAACAGGCAACCGGTCTACAAACTGTAGTTTGCTGACCCCTGCTCTAGTTACGTCATCCTCATTCAGGACTCAGGCTGGTAGAAGCTCCATCATTTAGAATATTGTCCATTATGGAGGCAGGAGGAAAAAAAAGTCATGGAGAATCATGCACCAATTCTTAAATGCTTCAACTGGAAGACATCTACATCCCATCCAATCGCTTTAAAAAAAAAATTATTGTGCTTTATGTGACAGTTTACAATCCAAGTCAATTAGCCATAAAAACCCTGCACCCACTGCTGTGGAAATCTAGCTGTTCTCCCTACCCTGTGACAGCACACTCCTACTTTTCACCCTGTACTTCCCATAACCATTCAACTAACCCTTGTTCCCCTCCACCCTCTCATCTTACCTCTGGACAGGAGCTGCTCAGACAGCCTTATGTGTATTTAAGCCAAGAAGGACAATCTTCACCAAGATCACTCTATATCTTTGTAGTCCAATAGAATCTTTGTCTGAAGAGTTGGCTTTGGGACTGTTTTAAGCTCAGGCCTAACAGAGAGTCTGGGGGCCATGTGCTCAGGAGACCCTGTGGTCTGATGGATCACCAAATGTGGTCTTTTAACAGAGTTCTAGTTCTGCACATCCATTTTTCTGCCACTACTTTGGGGACTTTACGTTGTGCTCCCTATCAGGGCAGTCATTGGTGGTGGCTGGGCATCATCTACTTCGTCTGGTCAAATGCTGATGCAGCCTCGTATCATACACCACCTTCTGTCTACTGGGCTCACATTTTCCACATGTCTTTGACGTTCTTCATTCTCCTTTGCTCCTGGTGGACTGGGATGCTACTTAGATGACTGCTTGCTAGCTTTTTAGATCCCAGATACCACTCACCAAATTGGTACGTAGAATATTTTCTTTAAAAAAAAAAAACTAGTTATACCAACTAGATTATTTGTCTCCTGAAACCATGGTCACCAGACCCCTGTTCCTGCTACTTTGTCCTTCAAAGTGTGTATTTGTACTTAGGAAATCTTTTAGCTTTTAGTATACTCCAGCTGTGTTAACTTCCCTCTACTGTGTGATGTCACTCCCTTCACCTAACCTAGTTCAGTACCTCTTTCCCTCCCTCCCTTCCTTGTAACCATCAAAGATCATTATCTTCACCGCTTAAAAGTTTTCTTAAGTCTTTGTAACAGTGGTTTCATCCATTATTTGTGCTTTGGCGACTAATTTCACTCAGCATAATGTCTTCAAGATGATTGCACGTTATGTTTCCTAAGATCATTGTTGTTCTTTATCATTGAATCACATTCCATTATGTGAATATATCATAGTTGGTTTATCCATTCATCTGTCAGTGGGTATCTAGGTTGAGTCCATCTTTTCTTTTCTTTTTGAGTCCGTCTTTTTGCTATTGTGGACAGTACTGCAGTAAACATTGGTGTGCAAGTATCTGTTCATGTGACAGCCCTTGTTTCTCTAAGATATATTCCAAGCAGTGAGACTGCTGGATCATACAGTATTTCTAGTTCTACATTTTTAGGAAAGCACCAGATTGATTTCCAAAGTGGTTGTACCAATTTACATTCCCACCAGCAGTGCAGAAGAGTTCCAGTCTCTCCATAACCTCTCCAACATTTATTATTTTGTGGTTTTTGGATTAATGCCAGCTTTGTTCGAGCGAGGCGATATCTCACTGTAGTTTTGATTTGGATTCCTCTAGTGGCTGTTGACTGTGAGCATTTCCTCATGTATCTATTGGTTGCCTGAATGTCTTCTCTTGTGAAGTGCCTGTTAGCATACTTTGCCTATTGTTTAGTTGGGTTATTTGTTTTTTTCTTGTTGAGATTTTGCAGTACCTTGTAGATTATGGAGATTAGATGTTGACTGGATTTGTGGTAGCCAAAGATTCTTTCCCAGTTTGTAGGTAGTCTTTTTACTCTTTTGGTGAAATCTTCGAATAAGTGTAAGCGTTTGATTTTCAGGAGTTTCCAGTCATCTATTTTCTCTTCTAGTGTTTGTGGATTGTTAGTAATACACTGTAGTCATTGTATGCCATGTATTAGGGCTCTCAGCACTGTCCTTATTTTTTTCTTTCATGATCTTTATTGTTTTAGATTTCATATTTAGATCTTTGACTTATTTTGAGTCACTTTTTGTGCATGGTGTGAATTATGGGTCTTGATTCATTTTTTTGTAGAAGGATGTCCAGTTGTGGCAACATCGTTTGTTAAAATGATGGTCTTTTCTCCAGTCGATGGACTTGGAACCTTTGTCGAATGTCAGCTGTTCATACATGGGTGATGTTATATCTGGGCGCTCAGTTCTGTTTCATTGATCTATGTATCTATTTTTGACCAGAATCAGGCTGTTTTGACTACCATGGCAGTGTAATAGATTCTCAAGGAAGATAGAGTGTGCCCTCCCACTTTGTTTTTCTTCAGTAATGCTTTATTTATCCCGGGCTTCTTCCTTTTCCATATAAAGCTGACGATTTGTTTCTCCATTTCATTAAAAAATCATATTGGATTTGTATTGGGATTGCATTGTAACTAGAGATCACTTTGGGTAGAACAGATATTTTCATGATGTCAAGTCTTCCTATTCGTGAGCAAGGTAGGTTTCTCTACTTACCTCTCTTTTGGTTTCTTGCAGTAGAGTCTTGTAATTTTCTTTGTGTAGGTCTTTTACTTCTCTGGTTATTTTTTCCTAGGTATCTTACCTTCTTACAGCCAATTGTAAATGATATTGATTTGGTGATTTCCTCTTTGATGGCCTCTTTCTTGATGTAGAACCATCCAACTGATCTATATATGTTGTTTTATATCCTGATACTCTGCTGAACTCTTTTTTTTTCTAGTTCCAGTAGGTTTATTTTGTGGATTCGTTTTCATTTTCTGTATATAAGATCATATCATCTGCAAATAAAGATACTTCAGCTTCTTCCCTACCAGTTTCCTTATCTTGCCTGATTACTCTTGCTAGAACCTCCAGGACAATACTGAATAAAAGTAGCCACAATTGGCATCCTTGTCTGGTTTCCATTCTCGGTGAGAATTCTTTCAGACTCTCTCCCTTTAAGATGGTGTTGGCTGTTGGCTTTCCATAGATGCCACTTATTATGTTGAGGAATTTCCCTTATATTACTATTTTGCTAAGAGTTTTAATGTGAATGGGTGTTGGACTTTATCAAATGTCTTTTCTGTGTCAATTGATAAAATCAAGTGGTTCTTGTCTTTTGTTTCATTTATGTGGTTGGTTACATTGTTTTCCTAATGTTAAACCATCCCTGCATCCGTGGTATGAATCCCATTGGTGAATTATTTTTTTGGTATATATATATTTTTAAATTCTGTTAGCTAGAATTTTGTTTAGGATTTTTGCATCTAAATTCATGAGAGATACTGGTCTGTAGTTTTCCTTTTGTGTGCTGTCTTTTACCTGGTTTTGCTGTCAGGGTTATGCTAGCTTCATAGAATGAAGACTCTATGTGCTGTTGTCTTGTCTCTCATAAAAGTAGTTTTCCCCTTCTGGTCCCTGGGTCCAATCTGATCACATTGTGCCTCATCTTGCAGCTCCCAGAATGTCTACTCTGCTCCATTCAACTGTTTTTCTAGGCTTTAGTTCTCAGAGGGAATCAAGGAAATGTGTGACTAGTAGACCATCCTTGGCCCCCTTCAAGGAGTAGAATTTTTTTAAAAAGGAGCTGTTAAAAGATAGAAAATATGTAGAAGAAGAAAGCACAGGAAAGACAGATAAACAAATGATTAAACATGATACAAAATAATTCCATAGATAAGGTGAAGATTGTGGCTTAATATTTTGCCATGAGTTAAAAAGAAAAAAAAAAGACATAATCACTATAACAGGAGCATAGAGAAAAAGATTCAAGAACTTTGGATTAAAATGGCAAAATTACAAAAAGATAGATGAAATATAAGCTGGCAGTAGTAAAAAAAATAAGAAATAAAAAAGACACAAAGGCAAAATTGGGAAATGGAAAAGTGAATGTACAACACATAAAGCACAATAAAGGATGTTGTTGTTGTTGTTGTTGTTAGGTGCTGTCAAGTCAGTTCCAACTCACAGTGACCCTATGAACAGCAGAACAAAATGCTGCCCAGTCTTGCACCGTGTCCACAATCATTTTTATGCTTAAGGGTATTGTTGCGGCCACTGTGTCAATCTGTCTCAACAACGGTTGTCTTCTTTCAGTTGATCCTCCACTCTACCAAGCACGATATCCTTTTCCAGGGAATGATCCTTCCTGACAACACGTCCAAAGTATATAAGACTTAGTGTTGCCTCCTTTGCTTCCAAGGAATGCTCTAGTTCTTCCAGATCTGTTTGTTCTTTTGGTGGTCCATGGTACATTCAACATTCTTCTCCAACACCACAATTCAAAGGCATCAGTTCTTCTTCTGTCTTATTTGTTCATTGTCCAGCTTTTGTATGAATACGACGTGACTGAAAATACCATGGCTTGGGTCAGGCACATTTTAGTCTTCAAGGTGACATTCTTACTTCTGAATACCTTAGAAGAGGTCTTTGGCAGCAGATTTTCCCAATGCAATGCATCTTTTGATTTCTTGACTGTTGCTTCCATGGGCATTGATTGTGGATCCAAGTAAAATGAAATCCTCGACAACCTCAACTTCTCTTTTATGACAATGTTGTTTACTGGTCCAGTTGTGAGGACTTTTATTTTCCTGATATTGAGGTGCTATCCATACTGAAAGCTGTGGTCCTTGATCTTCATCAGTAAGTCTCTCGAATCTTCTTCATTTCCAGCAAGTAAGGTGGTGTCATCTGCCTAACACAGGTTGTTAATGAGTCATCCTTCAATCCTGATGCCTCATTCTTCTTCACAGAATCCATCTCCTCAGATTATTTGCTTGATATACGCATTAAAAAGGTATAGTGAAAGGATGCAACCGTGACACACACCTTCCCTGACTTTAAACCACCAGTGTCTCCTTGTTCTGTTTAAACGACTGCCTCTTGATCCATATAGAGATTCCTTAAGAGCACAATTGGGTGTCCTGCATTCCTATTCTCTCAACATTAGCCATAAACAATAAATGATAAAGAGGAAAAATAAATACATAAATAAATGCCAATTGAATTAACAGTAAAAATTTCTGGAAAAATAAGTAGTGAGAAAATTGGGCAAAAATTTGCAATATACTAAAAGGTATTTAAAAGAAAAATAATCATAGATATCAGCCAAAAGATTTTCTAGAATGACAAAAAGAGTCATACAGATATAAAGAACACATTATGTGCAAGGAAGAACTGACAGGAACAGTTAAAGGTAGATCATTATCTACAAAGTCCTCCAAAAAAAGAAGTTTAACTTAGCAATTTAACATTCAGTCAAGTTGTTGTTCAAGGATCCTGTCACACACAGAGAAGTCTTTTAACACATACAACCCAGGGTGAAGAAACTCTAGAAGACAAACTACATTCAATTAGTACAGGGGAAAAATGAGAAGGAGAAGAAGACAGAGAAAGAAAAAGAGAACAGTTTGAGTAAATGTAAACTACTAGAGCTCTGATGGTATAATGGTTAAGCATTCCACCCTTAACCAAAAGACTGGTAATTTGAATCCACCAGCCACTCCTCAGAAACTCTATGGGGCAGTTCTCCTCTATCCTTTAGGGTTCATATAAATCTGAATTGACTCGATGGCAACAGGTTTGTTTTGGGGTTTTTGGTATCGTGGGTATCAAGCTTCCTGGCTGGAGCAAATGGTTTGCTCTCAGCTACTAAATTAAAAGTTGGCAAATCATAACTCATCCAGTGATGCCACGGAAGAAACATCTTCTGTCTGCTGTGAAACGCCTTTAGTAACAGTGCTGCTAATTCTTTTCTAAGAGTTTGGTAGAATTCTCCAGTGAAGATGAGCACCAGGGCTTTTTTTAGCTAGGAGTTTTTAAAGGACCTTTCCAATCTCTTCTTTTGAGATGAATGTATTTAGTTGCTCTACTTCTGTTTGTGCTGGTTTCATTAGGTAGTGATTTTCAAGAAATGTGTCTGTTTCCTCTAGGTTTTCACATTCTATCTACTCACATTTTGTTGATCAAAGAAGAACCATCTACCCCCATGTCACTTCAGTAGATGGGGCTGGGTAAGCAGTCCTCCCGTGAGCCTAGGACAAAGCTGAAAATGCTGACAAGCAATAGTAATGTCTGTTACCTATTGCTTCATTTTTTTCATCTCTTTTTGTGGCTATATTTTTGCTGAGTCTTATGTTCCCACTTAAGGATATGAGTTATAAAGCTGTAGTTTATTCAGTGTTCTTACAGATGTATTATTCAGTCTCTGGATTAACTTTTCATCCTTTTCCTGCTTTTCTTGTCCAGCCTCTGGGTTTGTTATTACTCATCAGCCAGATCACTAAAGTGGAGCATAAAATGCAAATTAATTCATCTCAGATATGTTCCTGGGCCTTACATCATCCCACTGGAAAGCCCCTTCTATGGTCCCACTGTCAGACTTTCAGTTTCAGAAATTTCCATTTTATTGATTAGCGTCTAATTTACACACCCATTTTGGGAATCCATTGTTAGGAGGAACATCTGGCCTGAGTCAGATACCTATAGATACTAGGAGTGTGTGTGTGTGTGTGTGTGTGTGTGTGTGTGTGTGTGTAGGGGCAAATATTAGAGAATCAATTTGATCAGCTTTCTCTACAGTTCCTTTCACATTTCTTTTTATTTTCTAATTCCTCTTTACATCTTCTTCCTGCCTTTCTTCCCAAGTAAATGCTGATACTGTCAGAAAGTCTATATTAGACAGGAGGGAGTGGGAGTTAAGAGTAATCTTTGGGGGGTCAGTGGGCTGTTACATCTTGCCTATGTGTCTAATCATGCTTTCCTTTGATTGTCTTTCTCTCATTCCGTCATCCATTCTTCTTTCTGTCCTGCAGTCAAATGTATACCTGTTATTTGCCAGGCTCTCTACTAGGCAGTTAGGTGATGAGGATTTAATTATGCACAAAAGAGGTTTAGTCCTTGCCCTTATGAAGCTGATAAATTTTGTGGGATGAGGATCTATACAAATTGCTTAGAGACTTGAAGAATCCTGGAAGTTGGGGATTCTAAGGCAGCATGTAGCTGGAGTATCACCCATGGGAAGGTATGTATTAGAGGAAAGAGTTCCTGTTACACTGTGTAAATGAGAGCAGTGTTTAGAGACTTTTTTCAAGTGATTGTGTTCTTTCACCTTTTGCTTCTATTGTTTATACTGCTGCCATCTTTAGCTCTACTGGGAAAATGGCAAACAGCCAGCAAGTCCTCAATAGGGTTCCCCTCTGTCACAGATGTCTCATGTATCTGGATTTGGCTTAAAGATCAAATTGCCTGTAGCCCTACTTTTGGGCCTTGCCAGGAAGAACTGGCTCTTTCTCCACCCTCTGTCTAAAGCTTTGCTCAGGTGAGAATGTCACACGATTTGAATAGAAAGAAAACTTTCCAGGAAAGACAGGGAGGAGGAAGGGTATAATCTCTTTCTTCATAGTGTTACCTCTGAGGCTCAAGCTTTTATTTGAGATTTTATGTTTTCTATCATTTTGTGGTTTTATTTCACTTTCATTTTTTATTTTATGGGGAAAAATGTATATTTAGTTGGAACGCAGACCAAAATAAAATTAATAGAATACTTGTTATGAGTCAGAATCATCTTGATGGCAATGGTTTAATTTTTGGTATTTGATGTTTAAGCCTACTGATTGAGCATATCAGTTAGGATAAATTTGGCCGAATATAGCACTTAAGACAAAAATAGCAATAACTTAAATGGGATAAAAGCTTATTTCTGTCTTATGTATAAAAATTCTGGACTGCCTACAGACTGCGGGAAAAATATTTGAGAATCACAGATCTGATCAGTGACTGATCTCCATAATCTACAAGATACTGCAAAATATCAACAAGAAACGGTCAAGTAATCCAGTTAAACAATGGGCAAAGGATATGGACAGACATATCTCCGAACAGGACAACCAGGCAGCCAAAAGAAAACATTAGGAAATGCTCACAATTATTAGCCATTGCCAAGCCAAAACTACAAATAACTATCATCTGTCCTTGTCATGGTTTGAATTGTGTCCCCCCAAAAATGTGTGCAGCCATGTGGCTGGGATATGGTTCCCAGTATCTTGGAAATGTCCTCCATTGTGTGGTTTTGCTAACCTGTATGTTAAAGGATTAGGGTGGAGCTGTGAATTCCTGCTATGGGGGAAGTTTCCCTGGAGTATGGCTTGCCCCACCCTTAATGCTTTTAGCTTGCAAGGAATAAAAGGAAAAAGAACCAAGGACAATTTGAGAATCTCGCTACCATCAAGCAAGCAGCACCGGGAGCAGAGCGCGTCGTTCAGACCAGAGGTTCTTGCGTTAGGACACTCCCTGGACAATGACTGATGCAATACCGGACTTTTCTCCAGAGCCGTCAAGGGGAAAGTTTTTCCCTGGAGCGGACACCCTGAATATGGACTTGCAACCTACCGGACTGTGTAAGAATAAATCTTTTTTTTTGTTAAAGCCATCCACTCTGTGGTATTTCTGTTAGAGCAGCCCTAGCTGACTAAAACAGTCCTCAACAAGGTCGGCATCAATTAAAAAAACACAAAATAACACATGTTGGAGAGGCTATGGAGAGACTGGAACTCTTCTGCACTGCTGGTTGGAGTGTAAAGTGGTACATCCTCTTTGGAAAGCAATTTGGTGTTTTCTTTTACAGCTAGAAATAGAAATACCATATGATCCAGCAATCCCTCTTCTTGGAAGATATCTTAGAGAAATAAGGCCTATCACATGAACAGATACATGCACATGAATGTTTATCACAGCACTGTCCACAACAGCAAAAAGACAGACTCAACCTAGGTACCCATGAGTTAACGCATGGATAAAAAAATGATGGTATATTTACACAATGGATGCTATGCAATGATAAAGAACAATGATGCTTTTATAAAACATCTCATAACTTGGAATTATCTGGAAGACCTTATGTTGAGTGAAATCAGTCAGCTACAAGGACAAATATTGTATGAGACCACTATTATAAAGACTTAGGGAAAGTTCTAGGTACAGAAGAAAATAATCTTTGAAGTTTACAAGGATGTGGAGATAGAGAGGTGGTTATTCTTAGATTAGTCAATAGGAATTAGGTTAGGTGAAGAGAGTGGCAGCATACAGTGGAAGGGAGGTCAGCACAACTAGGCTCCACCATAAGCCAAAAGGTTTTCTAAATACAATCCAACATTTTAAAAGACAGAGTAGTAGGGACAGCAGTCTGGGGGACACAGTTTTAGGGGACATTGAGATCAACTGGCATAACTAGTTTTTGTATAAGAAATTGTCCTGCATCCTACACGGGTGAATGGTGCCTGGGATCTTAAAAGCCAGTAAGCTGCAATTTAAGGAGCATCACTTGGTCCCAACCCATCTGGGGCAGATGAAAACAAAGAACATCAAAGACGCGAGGAAAATATGAGTCCTGGAGATAGGAGGGTCCATGTGATTGGGAGACTACAAAGGCATGAGACCAGAAGAACTAGATGGTGCCCAGCAACCGTGAAAGACTGCCCTGACAAGGAACATAATGTAGAGTCCCAGACACCCATGAGAAAAAGGTGAGTGCAGATCTAGAACCCTATTAAAAAATCAGACTTGATGGTCCAACACCCTAGAGGGTCCCCTGAGAATATGGCCCCTGGACTTGCTGTTAGCCCAGAGCTGAAACCAGTACTGAAGCCAACTCTTCAGAAATATTGGACTGGAATACAGGACACAGAATGATGCCAGTGACATATGTACTTCTTGGCTTCATGTGTGTACATACATATATGAATATAGCATACGTGAGACTGTCCAACTGGCTCCTCTCTAGAGGGGAGAGCAGAGGGTGGAGAGGCACGGAAAGTGTTGGCTGGGTGGATACCGGAAGTGCAGGGTGAAGAGAGCAGATAGAGTTGTGTGTTTGGAGTTTTATATGCCAAATTGACTTGGATTGTAAACTTGCACTTAATCACATAAAAATGAAATTAAGAACAAAAAATCCCAGAGATAAACTGTCAAAGATTCATGTTACTTTTCTTAGAGATTCAAGCTCCTTCTAGCGCTCTGGTACATGTAATCCTTAGGATGTGGTCTTATCATCACATTCTAAGACAATCTTAGAGTGATCATATCCACCTTTCAGCCAACAAATCAGAGAACAGGAAGGCAGATAGCTGGCTCTCACTTTTGTGGGATGCTTCTTGGAAATGCCTCACAACAACATTTCTGATTATATGCTGGCCAAAATTTGTCACATTTATGGTAGTAAACAGAGACTAGAAAATGTTTTTGTCTGGGTATATCAATTCCCTGAATAAAATTGGGTTTTTGATGCCGAGTAAGAATGGAGAAAAAATCAGAGAAGCTGGACTACTTGAAGAAGAATGCAGCATCAGGATCAGCCAAGCCAAGTGCCATCTAGTTGGATACAACTCACAGCGACCCTAGGGGTCAGAGTAGCATCAGGATCAGATGAAGGCTTATTAATAACCAGTGATGTGCGGGTGACACAGTCTTGCTTGCTGAGTGTGGAGAGGATCTGAAGTCCCTGTCTATGGAGATCAAAACCCATAGACTTCAGTATGCCGTACAAGGCAGCATAAAGTAAACAAAAATCTTCACAACTGGACTAGGAAGCAATATCATCATAAATAGAGAAAGGATTGAAGTTGTCAAGGATTTCATTTTACTTGGATTCACAACTGATGCCCAAGGAAGCAGCAATCAAGAGATCAAACAATGTATCACACTGGGCAAATCTGCTGCCAAAGACCTCTTTAAAGTGTTATTAAAAAAAAAAAAAAAGAAAGGAAGGAAGGAAGGAAGAAAGAAAGAGTAAAAAGAAAAAGCAAAGATGTCACCCTGGGGACTAAGGTGCACCTGACCTAAGCCATGATATTTTCAGTCTCCTCATGTGTGTGTGAAAGCTGGACAATGAAGAAGTAGGACCGAAGAATTGATACCTTTGAATTATGTTGTTGGCAAAGAATACTGAATATACCATGGACTGCCAGAAGAATAAATAAATGTGTCTTGGAAGAAGTGTAGCCAGAGTGCTCTTTGGAAACAAGGATGGTGAGAATTCTTCATCTCACACACTTTGTACACGCTAACAGGAGGGACCAGTCCCCAGATACGACATCACGCTTGGTAAAGGAGCAGATTAGAGGAAGACCTTGAATGGGATGGTCGCTGTGACAAGGGGCTCAGACATGGCAATGACCGTGAAGACGGTGCAGGGCTGGGCAGCATCTCATTCTGTTGTACACAGGGTTACTACGAGTCTAAACCAACTCGGTCGTACCTGTCATGAACTGAATTGTGCCCCCCCAAATACAAGTAGTAATCCGTCTTGTGATTTTCCTATGTTGTATGTTAAAGGATTAGAGTGGCACTGTAAATCCCTTCATAGGATCACCTCCCTGCTCCACGGTAAAGAGAGTTTCCCTGGTGGTGTTCTTTCATCCTACAAGAGATACAAGGAAAAGTAAGCAAGCAGAGAACTGGGAACTTCATACCACCAAGTAAAAAACCCCGGGAGAAGAGCATGTCCCTCAGACCTGAGGTTCCTGCACCAAGATGCTCCCTGAACAAAGACTGATGCAACATTAGGACTTTCCTCCAGAGACAAGGGGAAAGACTACCCCTGGAGCAGACATCCTGAATTTGGACTTGTAGCCTAATGGATTGTCTAAGGATAAACTTTCCGTTGTAAAAGCCATCCACTCTGTGGTATTTCTGTCAGAGCAGCCAGAGCTGACTAAAACAGTATCTAAGAACAACAGGAATGGAAGAGAGATATTGGGGTCAGCCATAAGCAGCCTCTGTCATATTCATAAGCGGAGATTTTGAGTGATGTGGGTTTCTGTTAGGAAGTAAAATAAACAATATGTAATGTGTGGATTCATGTATTTTAGTCATTACAATGCCTTTTGAGATGTTTTTCCAGATTCTAAACTAGATTTTGTATAACTGAGTTTGCTGCATAAATGGGTGTTTGAACAACTGTAGTACTATTGAGCCCAAAGTAAGTGCTTACACATGAAATTCTTTTGTAGAATTTAAGAACCTCTAGTTTTACATATTACATAAGTATATCCTGAGTACAGGAAGTTCCTCACGGTAGGTGTTTACGTATGTACAAGCAATGTACATCACGTGGACAATTTGGACTGGACTCTTAGGAAATGATCCTTACATCCAATTACATCCTTTTAGTACCATTTTTCAATGTACAAAATTTATGCCATTACTTGTTATTTATGCCATAATGTTTTTCACATTTCATATTTCCAAAAGTATGAACGAAATCTTATACTTTGACTATTTTCTACTTTTTGCTTCCCTAAATCTACTCCTTTCAGTGTTCAAAGCTTTGAAGTGAAAAAGGTGAGCTAGACATGAAAATAGGATGCCAGTTTATGTGCTTGCCTGTGTTTGGCAAGGCTTCCCCAGTAACTGGTGAAAAATCAAAAGCAATATTTGCATTGCTAGACGTAATATCTCAGGTGAGTTAAAGTGGGATTTTGTAGCCTTCCTCTGAGTGACTTAGCTCTCTGGAAAAACCTCAGGCAGCATGGTAGTGCATCGATTCTTAGGGTGAATTATACAGTCTGCTTTTTAACTGCCCCTGTCTAGCTGAGCCCACAAAAGTGGTTTTTAGTGTCTGTAAAGCAAATCCGGAAAGTAGAAACATTTAGCTTGCTCCAAGGCTGATGAGCACTGCTATACACTGATGAAGCTACGCTTGTTTTTATTACAACCCTGACAGGGGTTAGATATTTTTAATATCATCCCTGTAAGGACTGAAAGATCTTTCTAGTTGGATGTCAGGGTCTCACAGATACAAGATTCTCTGAACTCCTGTGGAAGAAATTGACCCTGGATAGCTCTCTCCTGCATCTCAAGCTATCCACCAAGGCTGTATGAACCAGAACTTCAAACCAGTTCGTTCCCTGCTGAGAATTTGTATTTCCTTTCCAGGTATACTGAATTAGAATCTACAGTTTAACAAGACCCCCAGATGATTCTTATGTATAACTTACTGGGAACTTGTTAGAAATGCTGATTCTCAGCAGAGGATTGAACCAGAACAGTGTCCAAAGTCCTGATATTAATTGCTGCCAAGTACGAGTCTGGCAATACCCAGACAGATGTGAGGGGACAACGTCTAGGCAAGGCAGACAACTTAGAGTTCTGTCTCTTCCACATTTAACATAACACCCTGTTTGCTTATTTTGCTCCAGCATCTCAGCCATTGTGGCCTCAACATGGCCATGTAACGTTTTAGCTGTGGCAGAAGATGCTTTCTTGACAGACAATGAGTAGTGGCAAGTGCAGTATCAAGAATGACACAGGCGTTTTCCATCTGCATCACTTGCAATTTCCTCCTCTCTGATCCTGTGGTCTGATCTGTCACATGCAGATGTTGATATCTACCTCACAGGACGTTATGAAGAGTGAATAGCAGAAAAGCTGTTTGCACCTGCTAGGCTTGCGACAGACAGTGCCTACTGTTCTTTTGAAGAGTTAAGTGCCCTGTAACCATTTAGTAACCAGAGTCTATTTTCTGATCTATTATACTAAATTTGCCTGGTAGTTTTGACATCTTAAAAAGTTCCTCCATCCTCTCTTTCTGCATTGATTCACACCTCCAAAAAGACTTCACAACAGAGACCTGAACACTTGACATTGTCTTTAATTAACACTTTGCACTTGAGGACTTTTTCCCACAGGTGAATTAGCAACTTGAGACAATTTTGAATGTATTAGGCAAGTTTCTTACAGATACTTTAAAATGATTTTATACTTAAACAAATATATACAAATAATATATTTTAACATTTTATATATTTCTACATCTTACAAAACAAAATCCATGAAATGTTACATGCTGTAATTGTTTTTTGTGTGGTATTTTACTAAACAATCCTTGAGGTGCATCCTCGGTGTGTCAGGCACGTATCACAATAAAACATACATGACATTAGCCCTCAAAGCTTTGAAAATACTCTTACGTCTTCTGAGACATTCTTCATAATGGCACAGCCCTCCAGATTCTAGGTACATACTGTCTGGATTCTGAGTGGAGGCCCCTGGCTCTGTGCTACAACTCTGCCTAGAAAGGCTCACTGGGACAGCAACTTGGCCCCCTCAACTTTAGGTGCACCCTAAGCCCAATCCACCCTTACAAACACAGAAAGCCCTGGATTCACGCTTTCAAACCTCTGAGGTCATGGCCACATGCTTTGAGACTGAGGCAGCTCAGCTTCTCAGTCTGTCTCTTTAGCTTCTGTTTCCTATGGCCACACAGCCTTGGCCTCTGGCCCACATCTGGCCTGCTAGAGCAAGTGTTCTGAAGCTCTATAGCTCCACTCTTGCTAGAAAGCCTCCTACATAAAGACACTTAAAGATTTTCACAGAAAACAGTATGTCGAGTCACATTGATCTGTTCGATCAATGCCATCCATCCATTTTATGTAGCTTATTATAGTATTAGGTTTCTTGACGTTGACTTCCACACCACCTCATAAAATCCTTTTTATGGTAGTCATTCCTGTGTTATCCCAAGTGGTCAAACAAGTGAGGGTCCTTTTATCTTTCCACACTAGAAGTAACGTGTTACCTTTTTTGATACGCTACCATGGATTTTTTTAGGAATTTTGGTTTTTTATTTCGCTTGGTAATTCCTTTCTATTTGTGAAGATCGTCGCAGTTAAAAACAATTGTTGCCACTCAGAAACCTGAGCCGAGAGGCCGGAGAGGGGCCTCTCGAATGCAAAGGGCTACATCTAAGGAAAAAACAACAAAGAACGGATAATTTTAAAAGACACGACCCATTTATATGCTGCTTATAAGAAACTCACCTTAGATTTAAAGATATGAACAAATAGAAAATTAAAAGATGCAATAATATATACCAAGCTAACAATATACAAAGAAGAGCAGGTGTGGCAATACTAATCTCAGATAAAATACATTATACTGTAAAAAAAAGCTCAGTAAAGACATGGAAGATCTTATTGTAACAATTAACCAACTAGACTTCATCAGCATATACAGAACTTTCTACCCAACATGTTGAGTGAAATCAGTCAGCAGCACAAGGACAAATATGGTACGAAACCTGTACTTTAAGGATTTGAAAACTGACTCATATAGAAGAAAAGACTCTTTGACAGCTTCAAGGGAGAGGAGGGAGGGAGGGAGAGGGCTGGTTATAGATTAGATAGTTGATAGAAATTTGGTTGGGTGAAATCAGTGACAGCACACATTAGAAGATCAATTTAACTGGACTTCAATGTAACCTGAAAACTCTTCCAATCTTAACCCAATAGGTAAGGACAGAGAAGCAGGGGTGGGGGTCAGGGAACCATGCTCTCAGAGAACTGGGATAACTAGCCTATTGCTAAGAGAGTCCTCTCCACCCCATATTGGTTAGTGGTATCTGGGGTCTTAAAAGCTAGCAAGCTGTCCAGCCTCTTTGGAAAGCAATCTTGTGCTTCCTTAAAAAAATGGAAATAGATATACCATTTGACCCAGCAATTCCACTACTTGGACTATATCCTACAGAATCAAGGCCTTTCACACCAACAGACAAATGCACAAGAATGTTTACTGCAGCACAACTCATGATAGCAAAAAGATGGAATCAACCCATATGCCCAACAACAGAGGAATGGATAGGTAAACTATGGTATATATACTCAAGGGAGCACTATGCAATGATAAAGAATAATGATGATTCCAGGAAACATCTCATGACCTGGTTTCAACTGGAAGACATTATGCTGAGTGAAAGTAGTCAGTGACAAAAGGACAAATATTGTATGAGACCTCTACGATAAGATCTCAAAAACAGACTTGTGTATAGAAGAAAAGATTCTTTGACAGCTGCAAGGGAGGTGAGGGATAGAGGGCGTGGGGGGGGGGAGGGCTTAGATCAGGTAGTTGTTAGAAATCCAGTTGAGTGAAATCGGTGATAGCACACATCAGAAACAAGAACACTATTAAGTGGACTTCAGCATAACTTGAATACTCCTTCCGTCTTAACCCAATATTGCAAGGATAGAGTAGCTGGGGCAGGGGGCAGGGGACCATGCTCTTAGGTGAAATTGAGGCCAATTGGCACAACCAGGATTTTGCTAAGAGGGCTGTCTGCACGCCACATTGGTGAGTGGTGTCTGGGGTCTTAACAGCTGCCAGGCTGCCATGTGAGGGCAGAGCAAATGGCCCCAACTCAGCAGGAATGGATGCTCACCGAGGACCAAAATGACACGGGGTAAATACAACCCAGAAGATAGAGAGACCCACATGAGTGGGGGCCTACATCGACTTGAGGCTGGAAGAACCGGATGGTGCCCGGCCACCACCAGTGATAGCTGCGATGGAGCTCACTAAGTTGAGTCTCACTGGCAATACAAGAATAAAAAGGGGTGTGTCCTGAGATCTCCACTAAAAGACCTCAGTTGATGGTCCAGTGGTTTCGGGGTTCCCCTGGGAGCATGGACCCTGGCCGTGATGCTACCCTTGCCCATAAATCATAATGAAGGTCCACTCTTCGGACACAAATGGATTGGACTTGGAATGCAGAGTGACCATATATTGGATGCACTTTATGGTTCTGTACATCTATAGGATATCATCCTGTTGACCTCTGGCTGGAGGAAGGAGAGTGGGTGGAGAGGAGGGGAAAAGAGGCTGTCAGGAGGATGAGACATGTATGGAGCAGAGAGGAATAGAGTGCTGTCACCGGACAGGGGGAGCAGTGGAAGCTGCATATAGGTGGGCATGTAAATATATACGAGAATGTACATTTTCACTCAGTCATAATAAAAAAGAAAAGCTAGCAAGCTGCCATCTGAGGTGCACCAACTGGCCCCAACTCATCCATAACAGATGATCACCAAGGACAAAAATGACATGGGAAAGAGAACCCAAAAGACAGAAAAGCCAATGTGAATGGGTGACTACGTCAGCATGCAACCAGAAGAACGAGATGGTGCCCAGCCACCTCCATTGACAGCTGTGATTGGGCTCACAAAGTTGAGTCCCAGTGGCAATATGAGAATAAGAAGGGGCACACCCTGAGAACTCCACTAAAAGATCACAATTGATGGTCAGAAAGCCTAGGGGTTCCCCTAGGAGCATGGCCCCTAGACCTGAAGCTACCCCTAATCATAAACCATTACCAATGTCAACTCCTCAGACAGGAATGGACTGGACTCAGTGACACAGAGGGACCATATCTTGTATGCACTTTACGATTCTATGTATCTACAGGATGTCGCCCAACTGGCCTCTTTCTATAGGGGCGTGGAGAGGGTGGAAAAGAGGGTATGGGGGATTGTTAAGAGATTATGACTTGTATAGAACAGAAAGGAGGCACAAGGAGTGTGCTGTTACCAGGCAAGGAGAGCAGTGGAAACTGCACATAGTCAGGCATGTGAATTTAAACTGGATTGTACACTTTCATTCAATCACAATAAATAAAAAAAAAGTTTTTTTTTTTAAAAAAAGAATGGATAATCTAGGGAGTACTCTTTTTTAATCCATGTAAGTACTGCACTTAATCAAGTCTTCCAAATTATTCTGCTAGCATCCACAGAGCAAACTGTACATGCATCATTTTTACTGGTAAACAGTTAACTAGGGGAATGGATCTTAGATAACTTTACCAACTGTGTGTGTTCTAACTTTCTGTTTAGAAAGAATATACACTTTTTTTTTCTTCTTTTTGCTATGATAACATCAAGGACTAAAAAACACAACCTGTTGCTGTGCAGTTGATTCTGATTAGTGGCAACCCCATGAATTGCTCCCACTTAAAAGAAGTTACATGATTCATGCTATGTTTACTTATTTGAGAAAGCTTTTCTAACTTTCTTCAAAGTTAGACAAGTCTGGGAAAATAAAAGAGACTGTAGTAGAGGGGGACATTAAAAATTAAAGTTGGGAGAAACTCAAGGAATCCTCAGTTTATTTATTTTTTGT
Organism: Heterohyrax brucei; assembly: GCA_028571685.1. NCBI lineage: Eukaryota > Metazoa > Chordata > Mammalia > Hyracoidea > Procaviidae > Heterohyrax > Heterohyrax brucei. The sequence goes on from CM053146.1 coordinate 99,206,987, forward strand.
AGTTTCAAGCAGAAAAGTTAAGTTTGACAGTCGTGATGACCCAAGGCCTACGGATGTGTCTATCAACCCCAGTTCTTGCTAAAAACAGTTCCTTATTGTTCAGTTGCATTCCTCCTGCTCCAGGATAAACATGTTTCCTTGGCTGGGTTTGGCATGAAGAGAGGCTGGGCGACCCTTCTTTCATAATTACCGCTCATATATTCAAAGACAACGATTGAGTGATTGCTATTCTCTCCCTACCACCATCCCCAGGGAAAAAATCCAGTTCTTTAGAACTTGCTTCATAGACCTGTTTTCCATCTCTTTAATTATGCTCTCATCTGGGTGCCCTGGCCGAGTGTCCGACTTCTCTTTGCAGTGGTGGCTCTCAAAACTGGACATAGTCCATAAATAAAGATCTGACCACGCTGACAGGAATAGGAAGGCCCCCTTGTCTCCAAAGTTACTTTTAAGCCAAGAAAATAGTTAACAGTCATCACTGAGCACCTTCCAGGCATTGTTCTAGAGGGTGCAGAAAGCAGAAAAGTCAGCTGTGCACAGGGCTAGGCAGGAACATAAGTGAGAAGGGAGAGGATGGTGTGCAGTGACAGAATACATGTGGCCCACAAAGAGGGCAGCCTAAATGGTTGTATCTCACTGCTACCCAGAGCCCCACTGTTACCAGATCTTCTGATTTTTCTACAAAAGTGTAAGAACTTTAAAAGTTTCTGATTTTTTTTTTCAAATGTAGTTGCCAATTCAAAAGACAAAAATACTCTGAGGGAGCCTTAATGGTGCAGTGGCTAAGTGATTGGTTGCCAAACAAAAGGTTAGCAGTTTGAGCCCACTAGCTATTCCATAGGAGAAATAGATGGTGGGTAGCTTCTGTAAATATAATCTTACATTTTGACTATTTCCCACTGGTTTTTTTTTTTCTTTCTTTTTTTTGGTAGGCAAACAAAACACATCGGGAGGTTAAATCAGTCCCCTGGGGCTCCTGACAACCTCTGTTCTAATTAAAAAAGTATAGATGAAAGGTAGAGTGTGGGTGGAGGTTAAACAGATTAGAGATATCTATCTGCAGGATAGGTAAGAGATAAATGGATTGGCTAAAGACGTAAATGGCCAAATTTATTTTAACCAAGAAGCAACCACGGAAATGAGCAATTATAAACATTCATGTAAGAAAACAAAATTAATTAACAAGGTACTAAAATAATTACCACTGTAACCTAGGGCCTGGAGTGTAGTAAATGCTCAAGAAATGTTTGCTCTTCTAAAAAGTAAAATACTTAGCAACAAATGTAACCAGGAATGTAAAGGACCTATTCAAAGGAAACTATGAAACAATACTTCAAGACACCAAAAGATATCTGCACAGATGAAAAACCATACCGACTCGACGGCACTTGGCTTGACTTGGCTCATGGATAGGTAGACTTGACATTGTGAAAACGTCAATTCTACCCAAAGCCATCTACAAACACAGTGCAATCTTGACTCAAATACCAACCCAAAACTCATTGCCATCAAGTCAATGCCAACTTATAATGACTCTATAGGACACAGTAAAAACTGCTCCATAAGGTTTCCAAGGAGTATCTGGTGAATTTGAAATGTCAACCTTTTGGTTAGCAGCCATAAGTCTTAACAACTACATTACCAGAGTTTCCCAAATACCAACAGTATTCTTTAAAGAGATGGAAAAACTAATCATTAAATTTTTACAAAAGGGAAAGAGGCCCTGGGTAAGTAACCCACTACTGAAGAAAAAGAATAAAGCAGGGGACCTGCACCAACTCACCTCAGAATCCACTGTACAGCTACAGTTGTCAAAACAGCTTTGTGCTAGAACAATGACAGGTGCATTGATCAATGGAAAAGAATTGAGAACCTAGATGTAAAAATCCAGCCGCCTGCAGTCACCTGATCTTCTATAAGGTCCCAAAGTCCATCAAATGGGAAAAAGACAGTCTTTATAACTAATGATGCTGGCAAAACTGATGCCTATCTACAAAAAAATGAACAGGACCTATACTTCACACATACACAAAAACTAATTAAAAATACATCTAACATGGCAGACTAAGCACATGTCTCCTTATGTCCCTCTGGAAACCAAGACCTGAACTGATAATCAAACAGAGCCTTCTGGTCACCTAGTGAGCCTCCAGGACATGGCACACGGATGTTAATTTGGACTTCATACCACTGAGTGAAAAACCTCCTCTCTTTCACTGATTCCTGCTCCTGGCTAGCCCCGGCTCTCACGGACGGAAGGTAAACGCACCATTTTGACTTATTTTTCCTCTGTCTTGGCTGACGGGCGGAGCTGGGTTTTGCCTGGCGGCTGGACTCAGATGCGCTGCTGGGGGGATAGGCAGGTGAAATTCCCATATTTTGAGAGCCAGGTTTAGGACTCTGTTAATCTAGCTACTTTGACCCTGTCTTTTTATGACTGTCACAGCATGGTTTGTACAGAACTGCACTGCCAGAGTGTGGGACGCCATGTTGGATATGGAGATTTTAGGGGACCTAATTCTTAGCCTGGGATCTAGCACCTGCAAACAGCACAGCACTTCTCCAACAGAAAAGCAGTAATTTATGCAGCATCGCCTATGGTGGTATACTGACACGAGAGGCAGAGAAATCACTACCTCTCGGCACCTTTACCCCTCTATCTGCTGCCTGTGTGGAGGGTGCCATCTTGGATATGGTGGCTGCAACTGGACCTATTTCTTAGCTTGGGAGCCACAGCCTGCCCACAGGAGAGAGCTTTTCTACCAAAAAAGCAGTAGTTTACACAGTGTCTCCTGTCAGCAGAGGCCAACAATGTAGTAGCATTGCTGTATTCTGAACTAGTTTGCATCATCTGGGGTTGGATATAGTGGTACTTACTTTGCCAGTTGGGAAGAGGGACCTCTACACCTGAAAACCTGACTGAGTTAGGAAGTGGTCAGATACCTTTTGCTTTACATTTTAAGACAGCCTAGAGAAACATCTGCCGTCCATCCTCACAATATCCTTTCCAGCCTCTACTTACTCACATGGGACCCAAAAAGCAACAAACACTTGTGGCATACAAGAAATCACCCATGGCTTCAGAAGGCTCCCAAACAAAACAACCAAGTAGTTTTCCAGATGAAGAAACTTCTATGAAATCATCAGAAAGTGAATACAAAATGATAATATACAGAGCCATTTTAGACCTTATACAAAATGCAGCAGAACAAAAGGAAAAATTAAACAAGCTGTTCGATCTGATGGAATACCAGTACTCTGAAATCCAACAGATCAAGAACAAAATCAAAGACATAGAAACTTCCATTCAAAGCCAAGAAAACAGAATGGAACAAATGGATAAAAGAATTTCTGACTTGGAAGACAGAGCTACTGACGCCAGCGTCTACGAGCAGAAATCACAAAAAAGAAACAAGAAAAATGAAGAAGCATTAAGAAGCATGTGGGACTCTGTTAAGAGGAACAACCTTCGGTTAACTGGAGTCTCTGAACAGGATGAGACACCTGAGAACACAGAGTATTGTGGCTGAGCAGCTGACAGAAAACTTCACAGAAATCATGAAGGAAGAAAACATAGACATCTCAGATGTGTATCGTACGCCACCCAATGTAGATCTCAAAAGAAAGACTCCAAGACATATAACAATCAAGCTTAACAAAATGAAACATAAGCAGCAACTCTTAAAGGCAGCAAGACTCAAAACAAAGTTAACATTCAGAGGGTAACCCTGTAGGCTTTCGTCAGATTTCGCAGCAGAAACCATGCTGGCATGGCGACAGTGGCATGACACATTCAAAGCATTGAAGGAGAACTTCCAACCAAGAATTATATATCCTGCAAAACTATGTTTCAAAGATGAAAATGAAATTAAGACATTCCCAGATAAACAGAAACTCAGGGACTTTGTAAAAATCAAACCAAAACTACAGGAAATACTGAAAGAAGTTCTTGGCTTTGGCTTAGAAGAACAAAACCACTAACTTTATATTTTAGAATGACACATTACTCAGAACTGTACTGAGTTAGGGAAGGCTCCAAAGTCAATCACAACCTTAATACTGAAAGAAGCAATCCAGTGATCTATGGTGCCATCATATTAAAAAGAGGGATGTACTACAGTTGTTATAGTCCTTCCAGATGGAGAGGAAGATGACAAGACTGGTAGTAATTAAAATTGGGTTTATACATACTTTATTAAGGGGGATCATAGGGGCAGCTGTAAAGCACAACAAAGATGTATCATACCATTTCAAGAAATCTAACACAACAGTCTCAACAACTACAAAACCAGCTCTGAAAAAGGTGAAAAATCAACTCACAAAAAAGAGTGTCCCAGAACAGACTAATAAGAACAGAGAAAACATCAGCACAAAAATAAACATATCACAATGGCAGCAGTGAACACATACCTATCAATAATTACACTGAATGTGAATGGACTGAATGCTTCAGTAAAGAGACATCGAGTGACATCTTGGATCAAAAGACATGATCCATCCATATGTTGTCTACAAGAAACTCACTTGAGACCTAAAGATAAACACAAACTGAAAATTAAAGGATGGAAGAATATATATCAAGCTAACAATGAACAAATATAAATATATTTAATAAACATATATATTTATATATAAATTTATATATATATCAAGCTAGCAATGAACAGTGAAACTCACTTGACACCTAAAGATAGGCACAAACTGAAAATTAACGGATGGAAGAATATACATCAAGCTAACAATGAACAAAGAAGAACAGGTGTGGCAATTCTAATTTCAGACAAAATCAATTTTAATGTAAAATCCACCATCATGAACAAAGAAGGACACTATTTTTTGCTGAAAGGTTCAGTACGCAAGCAAGACTTAACTATATTAAATATTTATGCACCTAACATCAGAGCACCTAAATACATTGAAGAAACACTGACTACACTCAAAAAGAGTTAGATCCCTCCACAATAATAGTGGGAGACTTCAGCACTCCACTCTCAGTACTGGACAGATCATCTAGAAAAAAGCTCAGTAAAGATACAGAGGACCTCACTGCCACAATCAACCAACCAAACCTCATCAATCTATACAGAACTTTCCACGCATCAGTGGACACAGTGCACACAGAACATTATCCAGAATTGACCATGTGTTAGGACATAATGTAATTCTCAACAAAATCCTTACCACTGAATTACTGCAAAGCATCTTTTAAGATCATAAAGCCATAAAAGTCGAAATCAATAGCAGAAAATCGTAGATAGAAAGTGGAATTCTTGGAAATTGAACAACATCTTGCTCAAAGAAACATGGGTTATAGAAGAAATCAAGGATGAAATACAGAAATTCATGGATTCCAGTGAGAATGAAAACACTTCCTACCAGAACCTATGGGATATAGCCAAAGCAATGCTCAAAGGTCTATTTATCTCCATAAATGCACACACCTGGAAGGAAGAAAGAAACCAAATCAAGGAACTAACCCTACAGCTTGAACAAGTAGAGAGGGAACAACAGAGGAACCCCTAAGGCACCAGAAGAAACCAGATTATAAAGATTAGAGCAGAGCTAAATGAATTAGAGAATAGAAAAACAATTGAAAAGACCAAAAGCTGGTTTTTTTAAAAGATCAACAAAATTGACAAACCACTGGCTAAACTTACTAAAGAGAAGCAGGAAAGGAAACAAATAACCCAAATTAGAAATGAGAGGGGAGTTGTCACAACAGATCCAACAGAAATCAAAAGTATCATAACAGAATACTATGAAAGACTGTACTCTAACAAATGTGAAAACCTAGAGGAAATGGACAAATTCCTTGATTTATCCACCTACACAAATTATCACAACATGAAGCAGAACAACTTAATAAACCCATCACAAAGGAAGAGATTGAAAATGTCATCAAAATACTGCCACCCAAAAAAGCCAGGGCCCAGATGGCTTCACTGCAGAATTCTACCAGGTTTTTAGGGAAGAGTTATCTCCAATACTACTGAGACTATTTCACAGTATATAAAGGGATGGAGTACTCCGAAACTCATTCTATGAAGCCAGCATAACCCTCATACCAAAGCCAGGGAAAGACCCAATAAAAAAGGAGAATTACAGACTGATATCACTCAAGAATCTAAATGCAAAAATCTTCAACAAAATTCTTGCCAATAGAATACAACAACATATCAAGAAAATAATCCATCATGACCAAGTGGGATTCATACCAGGGATGCAAGGCTGGTTCAACATCAGAAAAACAGTTAATGGGATTAACCACATAAATAACACAAAAGACAAGGATCACCTGATTTTGTCCATTGATAGAGAAAAGGCATTTGATAAAGTCCAACACCCATTCATGATAAAAACTCTTAGCAAAATAGGCATAGACAGAAAATTCTTCAACGCAATAAGGGCCGTTTATACAAAGCCAATTGCGTACGTCATCCTGAATGGAGAGAGACTGAAAGAGTTTCCCTTGAGAACAGGAACTAGACAAGGATGCCCACTCTCACCTCTCCTATTCAACCCTGTACGAGAAGTTCTAGCCAGAGCAATTAGACAAGACCAAGAAATAAAAGGCATCTGCATCAGCAAAGAATAAGTCAAAGTCTCCCTGTTTGCAGATGATACGACTGTATATGCAGAGAATCTCAAAGAATCTATAAGTAAACTACTCAAACTGATTGAAGACTTCAGCAAAGTCTCAGGATACAAGATAAACATAAGTAAATTAGTAGGATTCCTTTATACAAACAATGAGACTGTTAATGAGGAAATCATCAAATCAATATCATTTACTATAGCCCCTAAGAAGATAAAGTACCTAGGAATTAATCTAACCAGAGAAATAACAGACCTTTATGAAGAGAACTACAAGCCCTTATTATAAGAAACTAAGAGAGACTTAGATAAATGGAAAAACCTACCCTGCTCATGGATAGGAAGGCTTAACATTGTGAAAATGTCTATTTTACCCAAAGCAATCTACTTATATAATGCAATCCCAATACAAGTTCCAGCATCATTTTTTAATGAGATGGAGAAACAAATCACAAGATTTGTTTGGAAAGAGAAGAAGCCCTGGATAAATAAGGTACTACTAAAGAAAAAGAACACACTGAGAGGTCTCTCATTACCCGAGCTTGGAACATCCTACACTGCCACAGTGGTCAAAACAGCCTGGTACTGGTACAAGAACAGACAGATGGATCAATGGAACAGAATTAAGACCCCAGAGATGACACCATCTGCCTATGAACAGCTGATATTCGACAAAGGCCCTAAGACATTAAACTGGGATAAAAACAGTATCTTCAACAAATGATGCTGGCAAAATTGGATATCCATCTGCAATAAATTGAAACAAGATCCGTATCTTACACGTTATACAAAAGCCAACTCCAGCTGGATAAAAGACCTAAATATCAAACCTAAAATGATAAAGCTCATCCAAGAAAAGGGAGGAACAACAATGGAAGTTTTAATACAGAATGTAGACAGGCTTCAAAATCTGTCAAACAAACCACAGTTAACAGAAAATAGATAAATGGGAACTATTAAGAATCAAATAGTTTTGCTCATCCAAAGACTTTATTAATAGATTTAAAAGGCCACCTACAGAATGGGAAAAAATATTTGGCAACTCTACGTCAGACCGACGCCTGATCTCCATAATCTATAAAATACTACAAAATATCAATGAGAAGAAGATAAATCATCCAGTTTATGCGATGGGCAAAGGAGATGGACAGACAGTTTTCTAAAGAGGAAATCCAGGCAGCCAAAAAACACATGCGTTCATATTCATGATCTTTAGTTATTAAAGAAATTCAAATCAAGAGTACAATGAGACACCATCTCACCCCAACAAGGTTGGCCATGATACAAAAAACACAAAGCAACAAGTGCTGGAGAGGCTGTGGAGAGGCTTAGGAACTCTTCTACACTGTTGGTGGGGTTGCAAAATGGTCCAGCCTCTTTGGAAAGCAATCTGGTGCTTCCTTAAAAAAATGAAGATAGATATACCATTTGACCCAGTAATTCCACTACTTGGACTATATCCTACAGAATCAAGGCCTTTCACACCAACAGACACATGCACAAGAATGTTTATCACAGCACAGTCCATGATAGCAAAAAGATGGAATCAACCCAGATGCCCAACAACAGAGGAACGGATAGGAAAACTGTGGTATATATACTCAATGGAGCACTACACAATGATAAAGAACAATGATGATTCCAGGAAACATCTCATGACCTGGTTTCAAATGGAAGACATTATGTTGAGTGAAAGTAGTTAGCGACAAAAGGACAAATATTGTATGGGACCCCTACGATAAGATCTCAAAAACAGACTTGTGTATAGAAGAAAAGACTCTTTGATGGCTGCAAGGGAGGGGAGAGAGGGAGGGCGAGGGGGGTATGGTTTAGATTAGATAGTTGCTAGAAATCCGGTTGGGTGAAATCAGTGATAGCACACATTAGAAACAAGAACAATATTAAGTGGACTTCAGCATAACTTGAATACTCCTTCCGTCTTAACCCAATATTGCAAGGATAGAGTAGCTGGGGCAGGGGGCAGGGGACCATGCTCTTAAGTGAAATTGAGGCCAATTGGCACAACCAGGATTTTGCTAAGAGGGCTGTCTGCACCCCACATTGATGAGTGGCGTCTGGGGTCTTAAAAGCTGCCAAGCTGCCATCTGAGGGCACAGGAAATGGTCCGAACTCAGCAGGAATAGATGCTCACCGAGGACCAAAATGACACGGGGTAAAGACAACTCAGAAGATAGAGAGACCCACATGAGTGGGTGCCTACATCGACTTCGGACCGGAAGAACTGGATGGTGCCCAGCCACCACCAGTGATAGCCGTGATGGAGCTCGCTAAGTTGAGTCTCACCGGCAACACAAGAATAAAAAGCGGTGTACCCTGAGATCTCCACTAAAAGATCTCAAGGATGGTCCAGCGGTTTCGGGGTTCACCTGGGAGCGTGGCCCCTGGCCGTGATGCTACCCTTGCCCATAAATCATAATGAAGGTCCACACTTAAGACAGGAATGGATTGGAATTGGCGATGCAGAGTGACCATATATTGGATGCACTTTGTGGTTCTATGCATCTATAGGATATCATCCTGCTGACCTCTGGCTGGAGGAAGGAGAGTGGGTAGAGAAGGGGGGAAAGGAGACTGTTGGGAGGATGAGACATGTATGGAGGAGAGAGGAATAGTGTACTGTCACTGGGCAGGGAGAGCGATGGGAGCTGCATATAGGCGGGCATGCAAATTTATAGAGAATGTACATTTTCACTTTTGGCATAATAAAAAATAAAAAAAAAGAACTCTGTTAAACAAAGATGGGTGGGGAACCTCAAGGAGACTGATGATAGATTTGGTTAGAACAGCAATGATAAGTCATAAATTTCTAACCTGAGCTGTCTGGTAAGGGGTGAATAGTAGTATAATTAACTTGTTCAACAAACACAGAAAGAAAAAAAAGATGTTTATGTAGGATATGATGAATTCAAATTAGGACAACTTGAATTTGATCAAGGTCTGTGAAACTGGTCAATATTGTTTCAGTCTGATTTCTAGAATCTATTTTAGACTCTTAGATTAATTGATCTTGAATAAAACTTGTACTAGTGAATATTTTTAGTCAATATTTTTCCAAATTACTTCATTTTTTATATATTAAATAGTCATGTCATGATAATCTGAAAAAATACATCAAACACCTAAATATAAAGCTAAAAACTATAAAGCTCATATAAGGAAAAATCTGATCAAAATTAGAGACCCTAATCTATGGCATTCACAGGATACAAACCATAGCTAACAACATACAAACTCCAGAAGAGAAGTTAGATAACTGGAATCTTCTGAAAATCAAACACTTGTCATCAAAGTCTTCACCAAAAAAGTAAAAAGAGAACCTACACACTGGAAAAAAAAAAGCTGGCTATGACAAATCCAACAAAGGAAACACCTCTGTACCTCTATAACACCTCTACAACCAAAAAACAAGTAATCTGGTGAAAAATGGGCAGAGGAAATGAACAGACATTTTACTAAAAAAAGCATTCAAGTGGCTAACACAAGGAGAAATGTTCATGATCACTAGCCATTAGAGAAGTAAAAATCAAAACCACAGGGACATACCATCTTACCCCAGCATTATTGGCATGAGTCGAAAAATAACAAATGTTAGAGAGTCTATAGGGAGATTGGAACTCTTCTGCACTGCAGGTGGAAATTCAAAATAGTAAACCCATTTTGGAGGAAGAGTTGGTGCTTCTTTAGATACCTAGAAACAGGTATTCCAGCTCCTGGGAATATATCCTAGAGAAAGAAGAGCAATCACACAAATACACATACATACACCCAGGTTCACTGAAGCATTGTGCACGATAGTAAAATGGTAGGAAAAAACCCAGATGCCCACCAACAGATGAATGAATAAACAAACTGTGGTACATACACACAGTGGAGTATTATACAGCAATAGAAAACAACAACGAATCTGCAGAACATTTCACAACATAAATGAATCTGTAGGGCACTGTATTAAGTAAGGCAGTCACAAAAGGGTACATACTATATGACTCAGGCTACTGCTGTAAAAACTCATGAAAAGATTTATACACAAAAAGAAAAAAGATTTTATGGTAATGAGCGAAGGAAGTATTAGAGATGGAAAAACACTAAATAGACAATGAATTCCACAATACTAGGGAAGCTCCAAACGTAATCCAAACCCCCTGAGGGAGTGAATTGCTGGTGCTTAGGCCTGGGGAACCATTGTGTTGGGAAATATCTACCCCGAGCGGCATAACATAGTATATAAAGAAAATGTTTTACATTGTGCTTTGGTGAGTAGCGTCTGGGGTCTTGAAACCTGTGTGTCCCTATGTGAGATACTCCACTGGTTTCACCTTGTTAGGATAAAGGGAGAATGAAGAAAACAGGAGAAAGATTAGTCCAAATAGATCACAAGTACTGCAGCCTTCAGCAGGCCAAGTCCAGCACACCTCGATGGTGCCCGAGTGCCACTACTGACTGCTCTGACAGGAATCACAACAGAGGTCCAAGAAAAGCTGGAGAAAAATGTAGCACAAAATTCAAACCCATAAAAAAGAAACTGGCTTAACAGAGGCTTGAGAAACTCCAAGATTGTGGTCTCCGGACACTCTTTCTCTCAGCAGTAAACTCATTCACGATGTTCAGCCTTCAGCCAATAATTGGACAAGCCCATGAAACAAAATGAGACAAAGGGGTACACCAGCCCAGAAGCCAAGACAGAAGGCACGAGGTTACAGGAAAGCTGGTAACAGGGAAGCCAAAGTAGAGAAGGGGGTGCTGACATGCTGTGGGCCTGGTAACCAGCATACCCAAACAATTACATGCCTTTCTTCTGTTGGCGTCTAGCCTCAACTCTTCAACCAACCACTTCCAGGCTCAACCAACCACCAGGCTCAAGCCTGGTAAAATTCTCAACATGGATGGCAAAACCCAGCTATTTGCCATGAGTTATCCAGCACTTTGGCTACCAAATGCTCTCAGGGAAGACTCACTCACCGTGGTGGGTTAGCACCTCCCCAAGTTCACAGGCCGCAACTTCACCTGGTCATCCACCATCAATACTCCCTTGCTCAGCAGCTATGTCAAAACTTTCTGTTTTCCTCTGAACTTGCCTCTCACTCTCAACAGATGGTATTCCTTCCACTTTGTCAGGGATCTTGCCTGCTCTATTGATTATTCCCATTCTCGTTCCTCAGTCTTCCACCTTTCCTCTCTGCTGCTCTTCGCTTTGGCATGTATACACATTCCAGCCTCCCTCATCTAGAAAGACTCTGCTGTGACCACCTGTCCATCCCTTGCTGTCACCTTGCCTGTCCTCCCGTTTACTGTCTAACTTTGTGCCTGAGTATCCACACTTTTAGACTTACAATCTTTCCATCCTCTTCTCTCACTTAGTTTCCAAACCTCTAAACTCTAACTTCCACCACTATACCTAAAACTCAGGCTTCCTGATAGTAATTACTGTGGGCACTGTGACAAATTCCTATTGCTTGACCTGTCTGCAGCACTTGAGATCTTTCACCACCCTCCTTCAAGAAAGCCTTTAGCAGCCAACAAACACAAGAAAAGATGCTGACCATCAATTCTCACTACAGAGCCGGAAATCAAAACCACAACGAGATACATCTCAACTCTGTAAGAATGACAGTGATAAAAAAAAAAAAAAAAACAACTCCAAAACAGAAAACAAGTCTGGCAAAGCTGTGGGGAGATTAGAATTTTTATACATTACTATTGGGTTGTTAAAGGGTACAACCACTATGGAAACCAGCTTGACGCTTCCTTGAAAAACTGGAAATCGAAATATCTTGTGATTCAACAATTCCACACCTAGATGTATATCCTAGAGATGTAAGAGCATCGACATGAATAGACTTAATGCCCACCTATGTTCATTGCTGTGGTATTCACAATAGCAAAAATATGAGAAAAACCTAAGTGTCCATCAGTGGATGAATGGATAAACAAACTGGTACATACATAATAATGGTTTGAACCCATTAGCCACTCAGAAGAAGAAACATGTGGCAGTTTGCTTCTGTAAAGATTTATAGCCTTGGAAACTCTATGGGACAATTCTATTATATCTCATAGAGTCACTGTAGGTCTGAATTGACTTGATGGAAGTGAGATTTTGGATAAAGAGCAGTGAGAAGTGGGTAACATCTCAACATGGGTGAGTCTGAGAAAACATCATGATGAGTGAAATAAGTCAATCACAAAAGAAAAAATATTATATGTGTATGGTTCCATTATTACCAAAAAATTAGGAATAGATATACATATACAGAAAGCAAAGTTCCTTAATGGTTACTAGAGAGTAGAGGGAGAAGGAGGAGAACCCCTTTCCATACAGGAGACCTTTGTTACTTTTGGTAACGGGAAAGACAAGATCAGGTATGGGTGAAGTCAGCACAACCTGCCCAACGTAAATAAAGACTGTAAGAAGTACATGAAAAAGAGTGACAATTTAGGTAAATGCTACAATACAACATTGCAATAACAATAAAAACAACCAAAAAGTATGATGTGGTTAAATGTGTAGATATGGATTCACACGTGCATATAGAATGGCATATGTGTACCTGTATGCATATGAGGCCAGTCAGTTAAGTTCACTAGCTCATCCTAGAAAAAGTGGAATATACCTCATTGATAACTAGCACTACCGTCACCTTCAAACGACTCCCCTTGGGAAGCTATGCACTGATGCTTGTACCTAGTCCACCCTTCAAGCAATTTTGGAATTTGTTTTCTGGAATGGCTATTAGAGCTCTTGTCATATTACCCTCAATATCCTGAACGTCATCAAAATGTCTTCTTTCCAATACTTCCTTTATCTCTGGGTAAAGAAAAAAGTAATTGGAGGTCAGATCAGGTGAGTAGGGAGGGTGTTTCAATACAGTTCTTTGTTACTGGCTGAAACCTCCCTCACAGACAATTATACAGGTAAGTCTGCAAACTTGTTACCTTGCACAACTGTCATGCCATAAAGAGTTCCAAAATTGCTTTGAGAGGTGGGCTAGGCCCTGGCACTGGTGCATAGCTTCCCAAGGAGAGTACTTTGGGGGTGACTGTAGTGATATTCGGAAATGAGATATGCAGTACTTTTCTAGGATGAGTTTGTGAACTTAACGGGCAGTCCTCACAGACACATTTGTCTGTTATATGTACATACACACACACGCACACATATGTATACATACACATACATACACTCATGCAAAACAAACCACATAGGAGACAGTGTTTTGAAAGCTCCCTAGACATACTCAAACAACTTGTGGGATTGGTTTACTAGGTTAGGTTTGCAGTCACACCGTTAGGGGACAAGATAGTCAGTTGTCACAACATTTTACAAAGATTATCTTTTACATCCTTGATTAACGAGTAGCATCTGTATCTTAAAAGTCTGCAAGTGGCCATCTAAGATACAACTGCTGATGTCTGCTCTTATGGAGTAAAAGAGAATGAAGGAACTCACGGGCTCAAAGAAGAAACTAGTCCCTGGGACTAACAGCCCACTCAAACCATAGCCTTCTCTAACCTGAGAACAGAAGAACTAGATGTTGCCTGGCTACCACACTGACTGTTTGGACCAGGAACAGAGCCAGGAGATCTCAGATAGAATGAGGGAAAAATGTAGAACAAAACTTAAATTCCTAAAAAAAAGCTCAGACCTACTGCACTGATAGTGATTAGAGGAATCCCCAGGACTATCACCTTAAAATATGCTTTGAACTTGATTTGAAGCTCTTACTGAAGGTCGTCTTTTAGCCAAATAATAGATTGGCTTTTAAAACAAACAGTATCACTCACGAATAATGTGACACCTTCAGCGATTAACTATGTGAGACAGTGTAGTCAACATTTACCCAAAGGGAAAGATAAGAAGGCAAGGAGGGGAAGGGAAACCGGGTCAGTGGAAACAGAATGCAGATACTGACACACTGAGAAAATTATGACCAATGACATGGAGCCATCTGTATAAAAATTGTTAAATGGTAACCTAATTTGTTATCTAAACTTTTGCCCTAAAACGTAATAAAATATTATTACAATTTAAAAAGAATAACTCTTATCCTTTAGCATCCAGCTCTTCATCTCCTGCCACTCACTACCTCATTCTGTTCATGGTATAAACCAAAACCAAACCCTCTGCTGTCAAGTTGATTCCAACTCACGGCAACCCTACAGGACAGAGTAGAACCGTTCTGTAGCATTTCCAAGGAGCGCTTGCTGGATTTGAACTGCCAACATTTTGGTTAGCACTTAACCCCTATGCCACAGAGTTTCCACTTGTACTATCATCATATTTAATTCTGTGCAGTTCCTTAATGTTGATTCCCAAGTCCCCGTATTAGCCTAAAGTAAACGTAATCATCTCATTCCCCTTGGAGTGATTTTTATTGAGAAGGACCGACCACATATGACTGCATCCTGGCCAATAAAACGTGAAGAGAAATCTGCTTGGGGTTGACAGAGGAAGGTTTTCTTACTCTTAAGAACAGTGACAGGGAAAACAGTTTCTTTTCCTAGACTGAAGGTGGAGCAGAGACCAAAGAGGAGGTCAGAGCCTGGAGAACACAGGAGAGGTGGACCGTGGTGTACTCTGCCTGAGGGCCACATACATAGGACTTTCTTGTTACATTCGATACATGATTGTTTTATGGCTCAAGCTAGTTTAAGTTGAATTTTACTTACTTGAAGGCATTTGAACAGAGGCACCATGTTCACTCTTCATATGTGTTGTGCTGCTGCCTAAACTCTTTTTCCCACATCTTTGTCCTGCTACCTCTTGTTCTTTCTCCAAGTCTCCATTTAGGCATATTTCTACGAGCAATTCATTCACGATTCCCCAAGAGAAGGGTGAATGTCCTCATAATACCCGGTGAGTCTAGAAGTATAATACATAATGCCTGTTTGCTTGACTGCAACCCCCACTAGATTATGATTCCTTGAGGGCAGTGATCATGTTTAGCAGCTAACCTCCTTACTGACACACAGTAGTTGCTCATTATTTGTTGAATAAATAAATGAATGAATATTTCTTTTGCTCATTTAATTATTTTTTTCATAATAACACACAACATTGGCAAAGATTCACACACACACACACAGACAGTAGAAGAATTTTTCTGAGTGACAACCTATCAAAATGTATTAGAAGACAAAAAAAAAGTGTCCCAGAAATTCCAGTTCTAAGAATTTATTACTACAAAAGGATCAGAGATGTACACAAAGATTTACTTATACATATGACAATGCCATGTTCTTCTTAATGGTGGAGCATTACAGTTAACCACTTTTGCATTCCTACTTTCTAATTCAATAGTCCTCTGATTGGTTTCCTTGCCTTGTTGAACTGGCTGGGACTAAACTACCTTACTGATAGAAACGTGAGGGTGGACGTCCTTGCCTTCTTCACAATCTTAATGGGAAAGCATTAATTTTTTTCTTTTTACCACCACGTATAATGTTATCTATATCTATCCCCGCAACCAGAGGGAACTGGTTAAATAAATTACAGTTTATTCACATATTTATGATACTATTCAGCCAAAACACTAGTATTTTTGAAAAATGTTTAATAATTCAGGACAATATATTACTGAGTGGAAAAGCATGTAGCAAAAGCTGTAAGTGATCCCTGTTGAAAAAATATATATGCACAATGAAAAAAATATCAAAAATTGTACACTAATATTTCAACAGTTGCTGTATCACTTGTAGGATTGTGGGTGATTTTTTTTCTTCATGATTTTCTAAATTATCAACACTAAGCATGTACTTTAAACACATTATTAATCATTAAGATATCAAAAATTATACACTCATATTTCAATGGTTGCTATATCACTTGTAGGATTGTGAGTGATTTTTTTCCTTCATGAGTTACTAAATTATCAACACTAAGCATGTACTTTAAACACATTATTAATCATTAAAACGCATAAGAAAAGGGAAGAAATGAAGGGGCAGGAAGAAAAAGAGAGACACACAGAAAAAGAGACAGAACATGAAATTCTCAGTCAGCACAGCTGGGCATTGGTCCCAGGGTTACCATTAAGATGTCATCTAGCTTTGCCAAGTCATTTATTCTTTGAGTCTTGATTTTCACTCAGCTGTGAGAGTTATACCCAAACCCACTGCCATCGAGTCAATTCCAGCTCACAGCGACCCTATAAAGTCAGAGTAGAACTGCTCCGTAGAGTTTTACAAGGAGCACCTGGTGAATTTGAACTGCTGACCTTTTGGTTAGCAGATGTAGCATTTAAGCACTATGCCACTAGGGTTGCTATGAGTCGGAATCGACTGGACAGCAGTGGGTTTCGTTTGGGGTTTTATTGAAGTAATAATATTTACCCTACCTTATGGGATTGTTGCAAATACCAAAAAGTATGTGAAAGTGAGTTGAAAACATGTCTTTTATAATGTAAGATGGAATTATTATCATTCATCTGAAACATTGTTTAACCACAGCTCCTTTTCCTGTAATTTGAGTTCTCAAATACATCCTCTTTTGAATCTAAAATAATAAAACCGAATCCATTATTTCCTATGGGGCTTTCCAGGCATTTGAGAGGCCAAAAGACTATTCAATCAATAAAGGTGTCTGTTTTATTGAAACTAAGAGCAAAAAAATTCACCCACCGACTGCCAAAGTATCTGAAATCCCCAGATTCCTCATTCTTTTATGTTGACGTATTGAAAGCTTCATGTGAAAATAAAAAGTTATTATTAAAAAAGGAAATATTCTTTCATGGTTTCACATTCTTTGGAAGAAAACACAGAACCTGTTATTTGTGAAGAAAATAGAAATATGTTGAAAAGCTGAGTCATAGGCTACTACGCTGGGCAAAGGTAGTTTTCATTTCACCGAGAAGATCTAATCAGCCAGAGCTTACCCTACTGGCATGGAATTAAAAGCTGTCTCTATAAAACTATACTGTACTACAAGTTCTACCGTGAAACCCAAAGAGAAAACTCTGTTCTTATTGTTTGAAAATTTAATATTTGTTTTTGTATCTTTGTCAATCAAGCAGGATAAATGTATCCTTGGGGTGGTGATTTGTAGTTTTCTCATCTCAATGATTGTTTACGTGCTATATATGCTTCCTCTTCTGAGAATTCTTATTTTTTAGTAAGTTTTTAAATTTTATGTATTTTTCTAATCAGTTCATACAATTTTCCTATATGAAGACTGATGATTAAGTTTGAGAACTCATCCTAGAAAAAAGTGCCACATACCTCATTGCTGAATATCCCTATGGTCACCTTCAAAGTACTCCCCTTGGGAAGCTATGCATCAATGGCAGTGCCTAGGCCACCCTTCAGAGCAATTTTGGAACTCTTTCTGGAGTGGCCATTAAGCTGTCATGGTATTACCCTTAATGTCCTGAATGTCAACAAAATGTCTTCCTTTCAATATTTTCTTTATCCTTGGGTAAAGAAAAAAGTCAAAGAGGTCCAGATCAGGTGAGTAGGTAGGGTATTCCAATATAGTTATTTGTTACTGGCTAAACCACCCCCACAGACAACTATACAGTTAAGTTGGCGAACTTGCCACTGAGCCACTATGCACAAGGGCCGTTTTGGACAGAGTTGCAAAATTGGTTTGAGGGGTGGACTGAGTGCTGGCATCGGTGCATAGATTTCCCAGGGCCATACTTGGAAGATGACTGTAGTGATATCCAGCAATGAGATGTGTAGCACTTAGAACAATTTAACTTTGCGGACTTAGTTGTTGGACCCTGGTATTCTTGACACTACTCATTTGTTAGCTGTGTATATTGCAAATATCTCCTTCCAATTTTAAATCTATCTTTACATTTTTAAATTCTGATGAACAAAAATGTATTATTTTACTATAGTTACATTTTCAATTTTTATACTTGATATTCTTATTTTGTCTTGTATAAGATAAAATCTTTCACTAACTGAAGGTCTAAATCACACTTAACTAAATTTTCTATCATGTGCTTTAAAGTGTTATTTTATTGTTTTGTATTTAAGTCCCTGATCTCCTTTGAGTTGATTTTTGTACAAGGTAGGAGTAGGGGTCCAACACTATCTTTATTCATATTGTCCTCTCTTTACTGACATGCCACTTAAGACGTCAGAACACTCCCATCAGTGTAGGGGCTATTTTCGGCTCTCTCCCTCGTTGGAAGCCTAGTGGCTTAGTGGTGAAGGGCTATGACTGTTAACCAAAAGTTGGCAGTTTGAACCTACCAGGTGCTCCGTGGAAAACCTATGGGGCTGCTCTACTTTGTCCTATAGGGTCACTAAGTGTCAGAATTGACTCACTGGTAATGGGTTTGGTTTTTTATCTCATTGGTTAATTTGTTTATCCTGCTACAAATATAAAATGATCATAATAGTTATAGCTTAATAAGCATGATATCATGTTGGTCAAGACTCCTCATTTTTCTTCTTCATTTTCTCACAGCAATTGTCTTGTGGTGTTTAGTGTGCAGGACTTGCACAACTTTTGCTGGGTTTAACCTCTGTATTTCATTTTTATGATGCTATTATAAATAGTATTGCTATTTATTGTATTTCCAATTGTTGCTTCTATATGGAAATATTTTTGAATATTGACCCTGTATCTGCTGCTTTGCTTACCTCATTTATTCATTCTAGTACTATTTTTTCTTTCAATATCTTAGAATTTTCTACTGAGACAATCACTGTGTGTGAAAATTAAGCCACTTTTACCTTCCTCCTTTAGAATTCAGTAGTCCTTCGATTGGTTGTCTTGCCTTGTTAAATTGGCTAGGACCTGCAGTACCATATTGACTAGAAATGGCAAGAATGGATATCTTTGCCTTATTCCCAATCTTAAGAGCAAAGTGTTCTTCTTCTTTTTTTTTTTACATCTAAGTATGATGTTATCGATAGGGTTTTTGTTTAATTGTACTTTAAATAAAGGTTTACAGAGCAAACTAGTTTCTCATTAAACTATTAATACACACATTGTTTTGTGACATTGGTTGAGAATCCCACAGTCTATCAATACTCTTCCATTCTTAACCTTGGGTTCCCCATTACCACTTGTCCTGTCCCTTCCTGCCTTCTTAAACTTAACCCTGGGTTGCTGTGCCCATTTAGTTTGGTTTTGTTTTATGAACTTGTCTAATTTTTGGCTGAAGGATGTATAAGTTTTTTGTAGATTGCTTTGATCAGTTTGAGGCCATTCCTTCTATTCCTGGCTTGCTGAATATATTTATCATAGATAAACACTGGACTTTTTTCAAGTGTGTTTTCTGTATCTATTGAGGTGATCATATAGTTTATCTTTTTTAGCATGTTGATACATTGAATTACATTGATTGATGCCTAAATGTTCTACCAACTTTTTATCATCTTGCTTTAAAGAAATCTCTTTAAGAATTACATTATTTGTCAACCAACTTGCTGCTTTTGAGTCCTGTGTTTTAGTTTATTAGAGTACATAACAAAGCACCTTTACTCTAGAGTAGTTGTAAAAATGGCATCAAGGAAGCATCTGACCTCTCCTAACTTCTCAAGGGGGCAAGAGAATCACGATCAAGCACCCAAGGCCATTCCTGTGACGTGAAAGTCAGAAATGCCTCCTGTCTCCACCATCTTCACCAATTCCGACACCAGTAGTTCCTCCTATGGTGCTGTCTACTTTTGTACTGGGTTTCATAATTTATTGCAATGGCCACATAGAACACACAGGCAATATTCACAATTACAGGGTTTACTTGGGAAGTAATAGTTACAATTCACACTCAGGAACACTCTGGATATGGTTTTTCCAGCAGGAAAGCCTTTTCCCAACCTTGCTCACAGGCAAACCTGCCCTAGGCCTTGCCCAAAAGAACTCAGCTTTTTTTTCTCCATGGGCTGGTAAGTTCACCAGACTTCCTGCTGCCGTGTCTCTGCAACTGCTTCTCCCTGCCTTTGGTGTCAGCGCTCTCTCTCTCTCTGTGTCTCCTGGTTCTAGCAGCTTCTTAGGGCAGAGATCCAGTATCCACAAGATGTTGTCTGCACTCCTGACTGTTCTTCCTTGGTGGTGGTGGTATCCTCTTTCTTTCCTGCCCCTAGGATAGCTCATTTCAAGCTCCGTAGGATAGCAAAACCAACTAATCCCTTTGATGGGTTCCAATTACCCTATCAGGCAGTTCTGTCCAATCACCTGGGTGGGAGTTACAAGACCACGGCTAAAAAGGCCACATTAAAGTGATCCATTTCACAGCAGTGCTTTAGCCTTACTGCTAAGCAGTATTCATTCTGAAATCTCTGCTGATTGCTCTCTCTACTCTGCCTGGAAGAATTTGAGTGTCTCCAAGACATGTGTGAGCTCCAGCTATTGTGCAGATTTCAACTCTCTGGTAGCTGTTCTCTCACCAGCTTTATAGAGCTCCACTCTGCGTATACACAGCATAGAATCCAGTCACAGAATCCGGGAGACATCTATGCGGATTTCTGGAACTCTTTCTTAGCCTAGCTTCTTCCTTTCCAATATTCTGTCTCAAAATGTCCAGCCATTTGGCCTCCCCAAACTTTACTTTCCGTCTCCTCAGTTCTGCTAAGACCTCTGTACTCCTCTGGGGTTCCCCTATCCTACAGTCCAGAAAGTGACTCTGTGTAGAAAGTCAGAGTAAACATAGAATCGCTTAGCTTGATTTTCCTTTCTCAGGGATCACTTATCTGCACTATTTTCCAGTATCTTAACAACTATATTTTGTCAAATTTTCTAATTCTTTATAAAGGGAGCACAAATCCACTATCCATTCTTCTGTCATTTCTGGCATACATAGAACTTGTTACATTATTTAAACAAAAGAAAACAAACCTATCCAACGTACTGAACACACAAACAAAAAGGAGAATTTTCATGTGTTGAGTTAAAAAGAGAGTGTTATGAAAGTCAGTTCTACCCTGACCCCTAGGGTCGCCATGAGTCGGATCCTACTCAATGGCACTTGGCTGGTTATGAACTGTGAATTGTGATTAACCAAGTCCCACATTCCTGAGGCCCTGTTTAAAATAAATTTAAAAAGACAATTTAACATTTGTATTCTCCAGTATCACATTCAATGATGAAAGACAAAATCATTTAGAAATATGTATTTTTTTCACAATGCACAACTGTGGAACTGGTATATGATCTTTATATTTCTTAGTTATGGCCTAATTTCCCTGAATATTATGAAGTTTTTTTCATTTGGGGATAGACTCAAAGACGCCTGGATGACTTCTCCTAGAATGTAAGGGACATATTACATCTCTTCTTAGAATCTGCTCCGTATTTACATTTTTTTTGTACATTTTTCTTGAACTTCTTGCTGTCTCTGTCAAATCCCACTCCTTCTCCAATATTCAACAGATCTATTTCCTCCATTACCTATTTTTTCCCTATTATCTTATTTAGTGCTGCTATAACAAAAATGCCACAAGTGAATGGCTTTAATAAACAGAAGTCTACTCTTCCACAATTTAGGAGGCTAGAAGTCCAAATTCAGGGTGCCAGCTCCAGGGGAAGGCTGTTTCCCTCTGTGTGCTATGAAAGAAGGTCCTTGTTATCAACTTCCCCTCCATCTAACACTTTCTTAATGCAGGAGCCCTGGGTCCAAAAGACGTGCTCTGCTCCTGGCTCTCCTTTCTTGGTGGTAGGAGGCCCCTCACTCTCTCTAATCACTTCTCTCTCCCTTTATCTCTTGTAAGATGAAAGGTTATGCAGCCCATATTCCAGGGCAACTCCTCTTACTTTGGGTCAGGATATCACCTGCATAAATGTCTTAGGCTGGATTCTCTAGACAAATAAAGCCAGTGAGATACATATACTTAACATAAAAGAGAGAAAGACATATGCCAAGGAAATGCTTTATGTATTTGTAGAAGATGGAAAGACCCAAGTCCCTGGTCAGGTTGAAAGGTTCTCCGGTCCTCATGCAGCTGCGGGGGCTGATCAACCCAAGGTCAGCTGGTTAGGCTACTCATAGGCTACAGAAATCAACAAATGCCGAGAATGTCAGGTAAGTTGCTAGTTCAAGGCTCAAGAACTGTGTAGGTTCTTCAGGTAGGTCAGATGAGGATTCGGAGCAATCAAAAGCCAGGGAATGTTACCAGAATGTTCATGTAAATTGGATGCAGGCCATATCGCCCAAGGCAACCGCCTTTTGGTTGACAGGCTGCTTCCAACAGATTGCATCATGGAGATGATTACATTATATCAGATTTCATTACGAAAAGGATTATATCATTACGTATCTGACAACCTATATCCTAGCTGCCAAACCACTATGAATCATGGCCCAGCCAAGTTGACAGACAAACTTACTGATCATAGTTAGGGTATTGCATCCTGCTCTAATCCTCTTTAACATAACCTAATCTTGCCTCATCTAGCAAAGGCAGAGATTAGGATTTATAAAACAAAACAGTTACATCATATAACAAAATGGAGAACAATCATATAATACTGGAACCATGGCTTAGTCAGGTTGACATGTATCTTTTGGGAGACACAATTCAATCCACAAAACCTGTTAATATCTTTAAATGGAAACATAGCTTTCCATCCTCTGTGTTTCTCCATTGGTTTACACTTCCCATAGGATACTTAATCACATTTTAATTTGTATTGTAATTATTTGTGTATGTGTCAAATTTGCCATTCCTCCCATCCTCTGCCCCAGAGTAAGGCTATGAGTTCTTCAGTGAAAAGCACAGAATCTTAATAATCTTTGGAAATCTCCCAGCACCTTGTACTACTAGGTCAGCCAAATAGTAATGCTCAGCATGTGACTACTCAATGAAAGATGGAGGAAAATGAAAGGGCCTTTCAGACAAGCTTAGGCACGCCAGTTTTTACCTAAACCAGCAATCCTCGGTGCAGTCTAGAAATTGCAAGCATTGCTGTTCTCTAATGTGGGCTACAGCATCCAGTAGTCCTGGTTTGGCTGCAGTTCATGCGATGTTCTCCCCACCCTGAGTTTCCACAGAGAGTAGGTGTTCACTGAGTTGGTGGTGAGAATGAAAGGTCACAGCCTTCATGTTTCTCCACATTTTCATCTGTTGTATTTCTCTGCCAACCTCTAGTCTCATTTTGAGTCTTCTTTCAATGACTGAGGCTCTGGAAGCTTCTGTGAGCTAAGAATAACAGGTCCCAGTGGCTTTTGTGTACATACGTATCCACGGTGAGTAGGAGCGTGTGTGTTTTTCAGTTCTTCTCTGGTGCAGCTTCCAGCATTGAGAAGACCCTGGGGCCGGTGTCTTTTTGCCTGCATGACGTTTCTTGTCTTTATCACGTTTTGTTATTTATCTCTGACAGCCTTCTGATTAAGGAGGCTTGATGGTGCGGTGGTTAAGTGCTCAGATGCCAGCCAAAAGATTGGTGGTTTGGACCCACTAGCTACTCTGAGGGAGAAAGACGTGGCAGTCTGCTTCTGTAAAGATCTATAAGCCTTGGGAACCCTATGGGGTGGTTCTACTTAGTCCTACAGGGTCACTGTGAATTGGTATTAACTCAACACCTATGGGTTTGTTTTTGTTCTTATTCTGTGATGAAGGCCTCTGGCTGGTGCAAAATGATACATGCTCGTCTACTAATCTAAATGTTGGCTCTTCAAGCCTACCCAGCAGTGCCACGGGAGAAAGGCCAGGCAATCTGCTTCCATAAATATTACAGCCAAGAGAATAGCTCTACTTTGTAGCATACGGGACAGCTATGCATCAGAATTCACTCAACAGCTGTGAGTACCCTCATTCTGCCCGTGGGTGGTACAAATCGCTAACATGCTTGGCTGCTAAGGGAAAGGTTGACATTTTGAGTGTATTCAGAGGCACCTCAAAAGAAAGACCCTGTAATCTATTTCCAAAAAATCAGCCTGAAAACCCTATAGAGCACAATACTCCTCTGATGCACACGGGGTCATCACAACCCAGAGGCAATGTGACAGCAACTGGAACCCCTGATGGCAGAACTAGTCTTCAAATTGCCATTGTCTTTAGGAGACTCAGTGAGAAGCACATGAAGGCTTGTTGATGTACTTTTTGGCTTTTTGTTGAAATCAGTTTCTCAGATATTTATATAGTAATAATCTTCTAAATGCAAGGCAATGCCTTAGATACTGGATGTGCTAAATTGAGTAAGTCTTGATCTCAAGTAACTTACTACATAGATGGAGAGATTGATGAAGAAGAAATTAGTACACAAGCAAGGAGTATAATCAAAGAGGGTAGACTGAGTGCCGTCAAACATAAAGAGGAAATATCTCTGTGTGAGGGAAGGGAATATGATATCTCAGTGTCTTGGGGGAGATAAAATCTACATTGTGTCTTCTAGGGTACGTGGGAGTTCATCAAGCAGAGGTGGGTGGATGAGCAGAAGGGAGGAGCATGTGCAAAGGTAAAGAATCGTGAAGATGGTGCTTTCTTTGGTGTGTTGGTGGGAAGGTTTGAGGAAGTTGTTGGAAAAGAAAATTTGAGCTGGGCTCTTTAAGTTTTATCATAAACTGATAAATGTAGGTTTAATACCATAGGTCAATGTTTCCTAAACTTGGGTCATATTCTTTCCAGTGTCATGATTATTGCAATATGTATATGACATCTATACCATTCTTTACTTAGCAACTTTTAAAAAATAACTTTAATCTAATACACTGAAAATACCTTACTATGTCATATTTGATTTTTAATATATATATATATATAATATAAATAAATCACACACCAGAAGAACAAAATGGATAATTGGGAACATAAGTAAAACATTTTTATCCATTTGAAGAACTGAAACATTTCCAATTGTGTGACCTCTCTGCCTCCCCTCAAGAGGTTACCATTATGCTGTTTCTTGTGCTCATTATTCTTTTACTTTCTGAAGAATTATTTTATCTCATGTATATATTCCAAAAACACTCTGTTATTTACTTATGCCTGTTTTTGAGCTTCAGATTTTGATTTGAGGCAACCTTGTGGGAGGTGAATCAGTGAAGGAGCAAGCCTGGAGACAGTGACATCACTGGAAGGCCATCACTATAATCTAGGAAACAGACAGTGAGAACCTGGATTAAAGCAGCATGGACAGGAAAGGACAGCTATTGCAAAGACAGAATCACTGTAAACAAGATATAGTTTAAAAGAAATATATTTTATACAATAAGAGCTTCTTTTGGAATCTTTTGCGAGATTTTCAATACCAGAAGCATTTTGTTTGATTGGTATAAGCATTTGTTTAGTTGCTTTTTAGTATAAATAGTATTTTTATTCTATTTTGACCTTTGCTGTTGTGGTGGTTTTGGTAAATCACAGAAAAGCAACCCATTCACCTCTTTCCAAGACTTTTCAAGAAATAAAAGCAAAGTTATATACTTTTGGGTAATACTTAAGTTGTGGTATTTTGTGATCCTTAATATACAGTTGAATGAATATTCAGATCTTAGTCTTACAACTCCAAATCTAGGTCTTTCTCTTTCAAGCATTAATATCTTGGGTTTGCTTTTTTAATCCACCTCACCCAGATTTCCCCCACACTTAAAAAAAAAAAAAACTACCGTCTTTTTGTAATTAGTCCAAACAAAATCACTGTTGTTTTTAGACTAACTTTGGAAAGACCCAATAATTTGAGCAGTATTTGTAAATTGTAGTTAATTTAAGACTGTCTACACTGCAGGAGATTTTTTTTTTTTTTTTTTTTTTACTTTAAAACAAGAGATTGAACTAGCTAGTTTTATTGAGACTAGAGTAATTAACTTTTAGTTTGTGGTTGGCTCAACAAAGCCGCTCACTAGAAGGGAGGTCTGAGTACTCCCCAAGTCCTCAGGCTGAACTGGATTGGGCAATTCGGGTCAGGCAGAATGGCTTGGAAGAAGCATTCTCCAGCCAGGAGGCCACTCATACTCTACCAATTAGACTTGGAAACTAGTCCAACTTGCTGGACCAGAAAACAGCCAGGCAACAGGAGTTTGAAAAATACAAAATGACTACTTGTGAAAATCCCAGGTGGGATGCAGTAATTGTCAGGCTAGTTTAAGCCATCTTTGAGAGTAATACCTTTCCCACTTCCCTAAATTATCATCTAATTGGGCAATTTTCTTAGGTTGAACCAGACTGGTTGCTCAACAAATAGTGTTTCCCAGACTAGGAAAGTCAGTCCTTGGGAAACTAAACATCCTGGATGAATTAGCCTTGCTCATCAGTGGTAGGACTCCAATAGGCCTCAGTGTTTCAAAGTGCCACCACTTGGCTGTGGGCCTCTTCAGCCATTCAATTCAATTACAGTAACATCTCTTTAGTGTCTATTTTGTAAAAGTTCTGTGCTAACTATCCTGCTAATGCTGCAATAGATTCCAAATGAAATCTTGTGATTACCTTGAACAGTTTATAACAGGGTCTTCTAACTTAGTGTGATAAGATACTATTTTCAAAAAAGAAAAAAATATGTTTAACTGAATAGGGAAAGGAGGGAGGGCATGGGTCAACGTGAATAAAGAACTTGTATCATCTTCCTCAGTGGAAATTCTGACAAACTTGAGGCAGGCAGCCTGGCGGAGAAAGGGATTTGGTGGTTTGGTGACTTGGCAGAATAAGATTTGGGGGTCTATTTGCTGTTAGATGAAAACTTGAGACTCAATCTTAATAGGGCATGCATCCAAGATTCAGTGTATAATTTGATGAGTGGGCACACATTTCTGATCACCCAGTCATTCATTGTATTTGAACATGTACTTGTCCTCTATAGCTGTAATCTCTCAATCGGGGAGTTGGTTTTTTGTGTGTGCGTGATTAGGTGAAAGTATACAATCTAAATCAATTGTGCAGGCCTGCCTATCTGCAGCTCCTTCTGCTTTTGCCACCCAGAGACAGCACATTCCTCCTTTTCACTCTATACTTCTAGTATTCTCTCAGTGAGCACCTATCCCCTCCTCTCCACCCTCTTGTCTCCCATCTGGAAAGAAACCAGTAGGAGAGCCTCCTATACATCTACAAAACCATAAAGTACACACACGATATGCTCACACCATTTCCCTAAGTCCAATCCACTCTTGTCTGAAGAGTTGACCTCAGTAGTGGTTTCCTGTCAGGGCTAGCAGTATGCCTAGGGGCCACGTTCCTAAGGGACCCTCCAGGCTGATGGACCATCAGTTCTGGTCTTTTAGTAGCGTTCTTGAACTGCACACCTCTTTTCTCATGTTGCCTCGGGGACATTGTGCCCCCCATCATGGCTACCTTTGGTGATGGCCGGTCACCATGTGGTTCTCCTGGTCTCACCTTGCTACAGTCTCCCATCCATATGGGTTCTTGTGTCTTCTGGGCTCTTTTCCCCTCATGTTTGTATTGTTCTTAGTCATCACTGGTTCCAGATGGGCTGGGACAATTTGGTGAACCTCAGATGGCAGCTGATTAGCTTTTAAGACCCTAGATACCACTCACCAATATGCACTACAGAAGACTCTCTTAGCAAAAGAATAGTTATGCCAATTGACCTTTATGTCCCCTGAAAACATGGTCCCTAGATGCCCATCCCTGCTACTCTATCCTTTGAAATATTGGGTTGAGTGAGATTTCTTTTTAATTAAATAATAAATACTGGTCATTGATGGTAGAAGAGGACTAGACAGGAAACAGACAAGCCGACAAAAATGACAAAAAAATAGTTTAAACAAGAACTCTCCTCATATTGTACACCATAAAATGCTGAACTGACAAAAATTGTATGATAGATATATTTACAACAACAACAAAAATAGTTGCTGACACTACTTATGTACAACCAAATACCACATGAGGACTGACAAGTTCTCAAACTCATCCTAGGAAAAGTGCTACATACCTCATTGCTGAACATCACTACAATCACCTTTTAAGAACTCCCCTTGGGAGGCTATGCATTGATGCCAGCACCTAGCCCACCCTTAAAGCAATTTGAAAGCTCTGTTTCTGGAATGGCCATCAGAGCTGTTGTCATAATACCTTCAAAGTGCTGAATGTCATCAAAATGTCTTCCTTCCACTATTTCCTTTATCTTTGGGTAAAGAAAAAAGTCACTGGGGGCCAGATCAAGTGAGTAGGGATGCTGTTCCAATGCAGTTATTTGTTTACTGGCTAAAAACTCCTCTACAGACAACTGTACTTGCCACCATGCCACTGTGCACAATGGCCATTCGAGAAAAAGTTCCAAAATCGCTTTGAAAGGTGGACTAGGTGCTGGCGTTTGTGCATAGCTTCCCAAGAGGAGTACTTCAAAGGTGACTGTAGTGATATTCAGCAATGAAGTATGCAGCACTTAGAACAATTAAGTTCATGGACTTAACTATCTGACCTCGTAGGATTTGATTCCTTGGTATGGAGGTTTAGGGTCATAGTCTCATGGGAAATTCCAGTTAATTGGCCTAGTAACGTGTTTAGTACTACTGCTCTGCCTTCTAGCTCATGGCATGGTACCTGGGTTTCTTCAGAGCTTGTAAGTGACCAAAGCCACACAACCGTTGGTCTCTGTTCATCCAGAGAGACAGAGTAAGAGGGAGAGTCAGGAACAGCAGGATAGGAAATAGGTGGCTAATTGCTTCCATATATATCTGCCTCCCTTATCATGAGGCCAGAATTGGATAGTGCCCAGCTACTGTTACTGAACATTTTGATTAAACACGCCACAGAAAAATCCTGATCAAAAGGATGTGTGTGTGTGTTTGTGCATGTGTGTGTGTGTGGAGATTGTGGAACAGAATTCCAGACTCTCAAGGACTCTAGACTGGCTTGAGCCATGGAAGGGTAGGGGTGGATGAACCTCTGAAACTCTTGCCCTGAGATAATCTTTAAACTTTAAACCAAGATATCCCCCGAAATCATCATTCAAACTGGTGACCTGTGGGTTAGCAGATGTAGCACTTAACCACTACACCACCAGGGCTTCCCAAAACTTAGTAATAGTTTAACTTAGTAAAACAAGTCTGCATTGGGAACTATGCTCTATTAAGAGGTATCTATGCAAGATCAAATTAGCAACAGTAACTCGAAAGATTAGATAGAAATTTCAGGAGTCAGTGAGTTTATGTTAATGAGGGAGGAACAGCTCAGAAAAGGAGGTTGAGAACAGCTGCACAGCTCAAAGCGTGTAATCAGTGTGACTAAATTCTACAGTAGAAACTGTTGAATTGATGTTTACTTTGCTGTGCCTATTTTAAACAACTAAATAAAATTCAGAAGAAGGAAAAAAAAAATCTATAGAATAATTCTTATCGAAAGGGGAAAATTCAGAACACAATTTCAAATTCTTATGAAATCCAGACTTTTGGGAGCCGTAGGGGCTGGATAAATGCCTGAAACAATTGCCCTGATACAATCGTCAAACCAAAAATGTCTCCTAAGTTTTCTTAAACCCAATCAATAGTTTAGCTTAACTAGTTAAGAACGTCTGCCTTGAGCATCATGCTCTTTTAAGGTCCACCTATGTATCAGGTGCTCCTTGGAAACTCTGTGGCACAGTTCTGCTCTCTTCTACAGGGTAGCTATGAGTCAGAATCGACTCAATGGCAACACATCTTTTTTTTTTTTGGACAACAGCAACTCAAAAGATTAGTTAGGAACCTCAGGACACAACCAGTTTATGTTAACTGGGGAGGTGCACCCCAGAGAAGAGGGTGAGGATGGTTGTATAACTCGAAGAATTGAATCGCTATTGCTGAATTGTACACGTAGAAACTGTTGAATTGTTGTATATTTTGCTGTGTATACTGTCAACAACAACATCAAAATAAAATAAATTATTTCAAAAAAGAACTCTGCTTAGAGATGCGGTTAATGCTTAGATCAGAAAAAGAAGCCATTTATGAGCTGTGATCTGTTATTCAATATCGAAAAGAGTAACACAGCTGTAATTAAAATCTTTCTCCGCAGTGCTTCCTCCAGGGAGACTTTTTTCAGAAAGCCAGGCAGTGTTTATCCCATAACAGCAGCCCTAGTTTTACCAAATTGGTTTACACGACAGCTGTCCCGATGACGCCGTCTGGGTCCGGGACACCAAGATTGTGCTCCTAAATCGGGCTTCGCAGTCTCCATGGCGTTAGACACTGAGTATGCATAGAGTCAGGGGAATATTATTCTAAAGGTGCATAGTTCTCCCCCCTCCAAACAATTTCACATCTATTTAAACATGCGATTGCACTGTTAAGAGAAAATTCATGGCTAATTTTTTCTAATGCTCATTTGAGCATCCCTCTATAGATTGTGTTGCTAAACTAAGTTTAACTAAAAATTTTAGGGTCGAAAACTACTTTTGGTAATCTTTTGGTCTGGGGCTCAGTATGCCCTCCCTATGACATATTCTAGAATGAAAGAAAAAAGAACCCAAGCTACTGCCGTCTAGTGAGTTCTGACCCCCAATGACCCTATAGGATAGGAACTGCCCCATAGTGTTTCCAGGGAGCACCTGATGGATTTGAACTGCGGACCTTTTAGTTAGCAGCTGTAGCTCTTGTTTCCCGCTAATATTTCAGAATTATTTTTATTGTGTAATATAGCTTTATTTTATTTTTTAATTTTTTTATTGTGATTAAGTGTAAATTCACAATCCAAGTCAATTTCGCACACCCACCTCTCTAAAACTCTACCTGTGACAGCACACACACTCTTCACTTCTGGTATCCACTCAACCCTCACCTGTCCCCTCCTTTCCACCCTCTCCCTTCCCTCTAGAAAGAAACCACTAGGACAGCCTCATGTGTATATTAAATCACAAAGTACACACACCACGTGCTCTGTGTCCCCAGGTCCAGTCTACTCTTTGTCTGAAGTGTTGGCTTCAGTACTGCTTAATCTGTAGCTCTTAACCCCCATGCCACCAGGGTTTTCTAGATCTTCTGGAGACTCCCTTTAAAAAGGAAATAAATAACCTTTGGATGGGTGAACAGCCCCAGGGCTTAAATTTTAATTAACACTGGGGGTTCACCGGCAGGCTACCTGAAATGAGAAGGAAAGGCTTACGCTGCAGTGCTGAGCGCTGGGGCTGCTCACCAAAAGATCAGCAGTTCAGGTCCACTGGAAGCTCTGTGGCAGTTCTATGTGCTAGCAGGTCACTGTGAGTCAGAACTGACTTGATGCCAGTAGATTTGGATTCCTTGGTTTTTGAAAAGAGGGAGAGAAGTTTTAATGCGGAAATGGAAGTTACCTGAACCAGAGGATGCCTCTAGGAGAGGAGGAGCACTAATGGGCAACAAATGCCACGTCTCCAACACCGGCCTCGCCTCTCACCTACCTTCCTTCTAAAGTTGCATTCGATGACTCAGTACCTGCTCACAGGCCTCTGCTCTTCCCTGACAGACTGTGTACCCTTATTTGCTCAGTTAACCTCCTTTGTCTGTGTCTAGACTCAGTTCTTTGGGGACAGGGACACTTGTCTGCCCTCAATATTGCTTTCCCAAACAAAAACAAAACAGACTCTTTGCCATCCAGTAGGGACTGAGACTCATCGTCACCCTTAGGCTACAGTAGAACTGTCCCATACGGTTTCCAAGAAGCAGCTGCTGGATTCAAACTGCTGACTTTTCTGTTAGCAGCCAAGCTCTTAACCAGTGCGCCACGAGGGCTCTCCATTGCTGCCCCAGCCTTTCTCAATGCCTGGCATATAGTAGATACTCAGAAATATTTATAGAATGAGCAAAAACTTGAATCTGTAATTTTAGGCCTATTTGTAATATTTAAACTCCTCTCTTGTACCATCCATGTTTTTAAAAGGAATTACTCTGGCACATTGCAGGAAATGAGATATATCTTTGCCTTAAGTATCTATAGAAGTATCCAACTTCCCAATGGGGTAATATAAATAATAGACATAATACTTATTGAATGTTTACTGCGTGCTGGGCACAAACCTAAGCACTTGCCACACACTGGCTGGTTTCTTACTGTAACTGTGTGAGGTAAATGTTATTATTATCCCTATTTTACATATAAGGACATTGAGGCACAGAGTTTAAGTCTACCTGCTTATAAATTTTCCCTTTCTTACCACAGAAAAAGGAAAAAATTGCTGAATGACAGTGACAAAGTTACTCTATTTTTAATCAAACTTCAATGTAAAGTCAGTAAAAATTAAATTTAAAAAAATACATAAAAAAGAACTCATCCATCAAGATGCTAGCAGAGTGTCCAGAGTAAATAACTGCCTAAGAGGCCGATTAATGAGCTCCGAGAAGCCACATGTGTGTGTGAAACTACCTTAGCTACAAATGTTAAGTGGAGGCTTCAAGAGAGGATAAAAATTTTGTCCACTAGGTGGCACTTGTCCCTATTAATGAAGCTGGAAATTATTCTAATTGTGCCATCAGCGTTCTAAGCAAAAAGGTTCAAGTGCGGGCCTTTGGACCGAGGACCTGTCAGACATCCATCACAACTCTGCTGAATTTGTTCTAAAGAGGAAAAAGTTCGCTGGATCCTAGTCAGGATGGTGTAGTGTAGAGATGCAGATCTCTAATTTCAAATCCAAATTCAGAGTCAAATGCAGGTCTCTATTTTAAATCCCAGCCCTATTAGCTACTAGAACAGTTCAGGTAAGTTACTCAGCTTTTCTTCATTCTAAACTCCTTCTCTGTGAAACTGGACTATCAGTGTGCCTGTCTTATCCTGCCTCACCTTTTGTAACAATGCTCTGCTCACCCACTGCTGTTGAGTCCATTCCAACTCATACTGACCCTATCAGAGAGAGCAGGTTTGCCCCATAGGGCTGTAAATCTTTACAGAAGCAGACTGTTACACATCTCTCTCCCAGAGCAGGTGGTAAGTACAAACCGCTGATGTTTTAGTCTGTAACCGAGTGCTTTAACCACTGAACAACCAGTGCTCAAAAACAACAACAAAAAAACAAACCCATTCCCATCTAGTTGATTCCTAGCAACCATATGGGACAGAGCAGAACTACCTCACAGAGTTTCCAAGGTGTGCCTAGTGGATTTGAACCGCCGACTTTGTAGTTAGCAGCTGTAACACTTAACCACTGTGCTACCAGGGTTTGCACCAGTGCTCGCAGAAGGTCAGTTAATGTTTCAGGAAATGGGATTAATAATGGGACTCTTCAGGAGCTGGACAGTCAGATACATTAAAAGCTGGACCTGGCTCTCAAGAAGACCACTAGCTGAAAAATGTCTTAGATATATAGTTATTTTCTACCACGACCAGCACAACAGAAAAGACTGGCAGTTTTAACGAACTTAGTAAACTTGAGTTTCAGTTTTAAATTATAGTGTGACGTTATGGCTGTTTACTACATGCAGGTTGATTATTAGAGCAAGAAATACTTAGCACCTCCGAGGAACTAGCCTTCTCTTTAGGTGCTGCTGCTATCAAGATGAACGACACAGCTTAGAATGTTTATCATCCATCATGAAGGGTAGACATTAAACAAATAATGACATAAAAGTAAACAATTACAAATGTTCAAAGTACCAGGTTCTATAGAAACATAAAATCGATGGATTTAACTCGGTCTTGGGGTCAGGAGCCCTGGTGCTGCAGAGGGTAGGGTGCTCAACTGTGAACCCACTGGTGGGCAGTTCCAAACCACTAGCAGCTCTGGGAGAGCCGTGACAGCTGCTTTCCCTGGGAGACCCGACTGGGTTTCTGGGAGTTGGAATCAACTTGCCAGCCATGGGTTTGGTTTGGGTGTAGATATCAAGAAAGGCTTCAAATAAGAAGTAATAAACCAAAAAAAGGAAGTCATAAACCAAAAATCCAAAACCACTGTCGTGGAGCGGAAAGAGTAGCACTGCCCCATAGCGTTATCCAAGGAGAGCCCAGTGGATTTGAACTGCTGACCTTTCAGTTAGCAGCTGTAGCACTTAACCACAACACCACCAGTGATTCTATAGGAAATCATAGTAGGAAGTAATCAAGTAATTAGTCAAAAAGAGAGTGGCTGAGCATTCCAGGCTAAAGACATGGCATTTGTGTGGGCCCACAGGTGGAAAGGAACCTGCTGCCCTCAAGTAATTGAGAGTTCAGCATAGCTGAAGGGGAGAGAGAGTAGAGCAGAAAGGTAGCAGCTGAAGAGATAGCTTAGTGGTCAGCAGGAAGGATTAAAGGTTTTTAAACAAAGAGGTGTGATCAGATGCACATTTATTAAAAGGGCACTGTAACTAGAATGAGGAGTCTGGACTGAGGGAATAAGACTGGACTGGAAGGAACCTTTGAGGAAGCTTTTGCATTCGTTCAGTCAGTTGATGAAGGCAGTCAGAACCACTGTGGCAGGAAGTGAATGCCTCTGAGACTCCAAAGTCACAGACTTGACAGGATTTGTTGATTTAATGTATGCCAGGGAGGGGTCATGTTTTCCAGCTTGAACAAGAGAACTGAGGTGCTATGGTTTCCTACAACAGAGAACACTGGAGAAGTAGCCACTTGGGAGGACAGTTTACATGTTTGTTTCAGAGCACACATAGTCTGAGGCACTTAACAATTAATAAAGTAACACTGTTAAGAAAGTTCTTGGATATTTGTGTGGAGTTCAAAGAGAGTTTAGGGTTGTTGGTCTACATTCAGGAGTTGTCTGTGTATACATATAAATTGAAGCTTTGCTGAACTTTTTAGGGAGACATATGTGGAGCAGACAAAGAAGATGACCTGGAATAGAACTTCAGCTGCCACTTTCTAAGTTTCGTCTCATAGCAACCCTATGGGACAGAGTAGAACTACTCCATAGAGTTTCCATGGAGCGTCTGGTGGACTTGAACTGCCGATCTCTTGGTTAGCAGACACAGCAGTTAACCACTATGCCACCAGGGTTTCCTGGTAGAGATGAGGAATCAGTAATCAAGAGTTAAAACAGAAGGAACAGCTAGCAAGGCAGGAACATCAGAAGGCCCCTCTCTTTCTCAAGATACGACGGAGAAATAAGAAGCAGACAATGTTATTCAAAGCTACTGAGAAGCTGGAGGCAGTGAAAACTAAAACATGTCTTTGGGATTTGGAGACAGGATAATCATTGGCTATTGATGAGATTAGCGTCTACGGCATGTCAAAGGCAGAAGCCAGACTGCTAAGGGTTGAAGAGTGTGAGGCGAGGAAACGGTAATAATACTCATATATCTGACACGTTTGCTTGGACAATGGGGTAAACGGAGGGCTTTTGTTAAATGGAAGAAACATAAACAATTTTAAGTGCTGATACAAAGAAGCCAGTAGAAAGGAAGATGTTGGAAATCTCAGCAAGAGGAAGATTTCTAAGACAGCAGCAAGCAGTAGGATCCAGAACACAGGAGCAAGATTAATTAATTACCTAAGAGAAGGACAAGGGACGAGGCTAATTCCAGAATGTCTGTAGATCTGATAGAGGTGGCCAGTGAGTCCTTCTATACGTTCCCATGTATTTAACTATCTGCACAGGGTCTCTGTGAGTCAGAATTGATTCAATGGCAATGGATGTTTATGTGTGTGTGTTTTATACCTAATACTTTTTATTTTAATAAAAATATATTGTTGCTATGTTATATTTCAGAAAGGCAGTATCATCTTGTGGTTAAGAACATAGACTTTGGATTTAAACAGTCCTCAATTCAAATTCCAGCCTTACCATTTAAACTTGCTAGTTACATGACCTCGTACAAATTATTTTGCCTTGCTGAACCCATGTCTTCATCTGCAAGATGGAAACAATAGCACCTACCTCATAAAGTAGTTGTGAAAGCCAAGTAGGATAATATTTGTAAAGTGCTGACCCATCCCAGAAAATGCAGTCAATAAATAATGAGTATAATTATTGCCACAGTATACAGAACTGGCTGTGTTGCTTTGTCATTATTGGTTAGGAATGCCTTCCCTTCCAGACTGTGAACACCTAGGCAGCACCCTCTCCCTGTCCTACTAGACTACTTGGTAAACAGTAGGCAGTCCATATGTGTTTGCTAGAAGATTAGTTAGGAAAAAGCCCAGACAAAATACTTCTCCAAGAATCCTGCATTTTTACAATGGTTGTCAGAACAAAATCTACTTGCAAACCCTAAGGCCTAAAAATCAGTCTTTATACAGCTCATTTTTTTTCTCTTTTAACATCAGCCAACTTTCTTGTTATGTGCCAGGTTTTGTTCTACTGCTTTTTTCATTTTATTTATCAGCAGTGAATGCCTTCAGCTGATAAGGTTGGTGGTTGAAGTCCACTCAGAGGCCCCACCAAAGAAAGACCTGGCAATCTGCTTTCAAAAAGTCAATCACTGAATATCCGATGGAGTAGAGTTCTGACACACACGGGCTTGCCATAAGTCAGAACTGACTCCACAGTAACTGCTAATGGGATATATATTATCACCCTCTTTAACAGGTGAGGAAACGGAGGCTCAGGTGGGGTGCTGTTAGCTTGCTAGTTCCTGGGATTTTCTTCTGATCCCTAGATTGAAGTCCAGGGTGTCCTTCCATTTGTACTCAGGCAGGAGGTGAGGAAAAGAAGCAACCACGTATTTTTCTTTCCCCTGAGTAAAAAGTTTTGTTTATTTTGCAGAGTCTCTCTTTTCTCTTTTGGAAAAACAAACAAAAGAAATTCTTGCCTGATTCTTGATTTTACCCCTGCGGAGGACTCCAAATGAGGTTGAGGGCAGGATTTCCCCCCACAGAACCCTATTCAAGGGTGCAAATGAAGATCCCAACACTCCAGTAAAGGGCTAAAATGTCCCAAGCCATTATTACTTTTATTAAAAGCCATTTCAAATAGGCTGTCAAGACATTGGTCATAATAATGACATTTCCAATTCTATCTTTCCATATAAAAAAAAATTAAATTACTCATAAAAATACAACAACTACCAATAAGCTAAATAACATTGAGGGAGAGATAATAAGAATTAAAAAAGAAAATTCTCAAAAAGAATAAATAAAAATATTCCTTATAATTTCTGCTGCTGTGTTAATGAAATTTCTCAAATATTTGTTCATTTTGCCTACATAAGTAAAAACTGTGTTTTAAAAATAAGAAGTCTTAAAATGATTTTACTTTAAGGAAGCTGATTGGAATCTTTCCAGATTCTACATTTGTTCCTATTGACCACAAGTCTTCTGACTTGGGAAAATATTTTTACTTCCTTCTTCTTTTTTTAAACATCCTACAAAGACCTGTATTAGGATGGGAAACATTTTCTGAGTCCCAAAGGAGACAGCTGTACTGAGTACTGATGAGGCTGCAGAAGAAGCTGAAGATGCCTGAGAATAACTTTTTCAAACATTCTGTGCGTATTTTCTTCATTCAGAATAACATTAACCATGGTTAATTATGATAGAATAAATGTGATTCTGGACAGCATTACTATTTTTCTCTCATTTCCATCACAAAAGCTGCAAAAAAAATTGTAGAAGTGCTATATGGTGCCTTTGCAATTTGGTCATTTGATAGAACTATTCTTTAAAAGAGGGCGCAGATGACCAAGTGCTAGACTACTAGCCCCGAGATTGGCAGTTCAAACCTACCCACGGTGCCTCATAAGACGCTCCTGGCAATCTGCTTCTAAAAGGTCACAGCTTTAACAACGCTTTGGAACCACTCTATTCTCTACACATGGGGTCACCATGAGTCAGAATTGGCTCAGTGACAGCTAACAGCAGTGACATTCTTTTAGAAGTTTTGTTTTAGCTTATTTCTAGAATTAGACACAAAAAGAGCAGAGACCTGTTCATTAGATCAAAATTGAGAGTTATTCTCCCTCAAGAAAATAAATGAACTAAAAAAAAGGAAGAAAAGTCAGGACCTAGAAATATGCCCTTTACTTTAAGTTTACTAATATTTGCACAATAATAATAAACTAAAATACATTAAGTAGTGAAACTAATTCCATTCAGTGAAGCTATCTTCAGATGTACCCATAAAAATTCACATGTAAAATATGTAGCAAATATATAAACAGATTTAACCTT
This sequence comes from Heterohyrax brucei, assembly GCA_028571685.1. Classification (NCBI taxonomy): domain Eukaryota; kingdom Metazoa; phylum Chordata; class Mammalia; order Hyracoidea; family Procaviidae; genus Heterohyrax; species Heterohyrax brucei. The sequence continues at coordinate 99,245,429 of CM053146.1, forward strand.
AAAGGAGCCCTGGTGGCACAGTAGTAAAGAGCTCAGCTGCTACCCAAAAGATCAGCAGTTCAAATCCACCAGCCACTCCTTGGAAACGCTATGGGGTGTTTCCTCTCTGTCCCACAGGGTTGCTGTAAGTTACCACCGGGCTTGGTTTTTGATTAATCTTAGAGGCAGTTGGTTGCTGCTCGCTAAGCAGCACTTTCTGTAGTGAAACAGGGGGAATTTCCTTGGAAAAAATACTTTGAAAAGTTCTGTAATTATGGAACTTTGTCCTGGGATTGAGAATGGGATTCCTTCAGCTTTGGCAGGAGATGATAGTCTAAATATATGAAAAAGGAAGAGTAGTGTACTACGAATGGCAGGTAAGGCCTTCATTCAAGATGCTTAGCAGGTACTCAGTAAATGTTTGATGAATAAATGTTACAGAATGCTATCAATTATAAGGTTTATAACTTATATTTAGACATATTTGGGAGACTCCAGAAGCAATAAGTCTTATTAACTTCCATTAGGTCTAAGTTTATTTCTTCCACCTTTCTTTCGTTCATTCAACTGGGTGGGGTCAGTAGCTCACATGCCAGTACTAACCTCAGGGTGGACTGTTCAAACTCACTTAGTGGTGCCCAGGAAGAAAGGCCTGACAACCAGTTGCCATAACCATTACAGTCAAGAAAACTGCACGCAGCAGCCATACTACTCTGTAGCACATGGGGTTGCCATGAACAGATGACTCAACAGCAAGGAGATTTGCTCTCTCTCTCTGTGTGTTTTCCTCCATCCATCAGGATCAGTATGCAGGGCTGGGAATACAGCCACATACATCATGGACATTACTATCATGCAGCTTACATTCTGAAAGAAAGAGACAGACGGAAAAAAGAAAAACAAAAAACACTAAACCATCCAACACCCTCAGGTCACAGCAGTCCTCTTGGCTCTGGCTCTGTGAGTACAGAGGTTAAGGGATGTGGGAATCCCTTCACAGGACAAGCAACAAAGAGGGCCTCTGTTGGGAGTATCTGCTAATGTCTCTCTTCTAAGGTGCCGGCTGACTCAAGTTTCATCATCCAAAGCATTCAGTTAAGAAAGAGGAATCAGAAGAGAGTCACTGCACCAAAAAGGAAAAAAACAAAAAAAAACAAAAAAACATAAAACCTACAAACTTGTAATAATAAATGAATTTCCTGTGCCTTTTGTTGAAAAATGCTCATTTAGTTATATTAGGCTTTAATTGTACTTGGCTGCAGAGTAACAGGACAATTCACAGTGCACAGACTTCCTTAAGAACCACAAATCTATGACTGGCTCTATAGACCTGTGATTATCATGCATTTCTCTGCTCTACCCTCTACACCCCTCCTCTCCAAACCCACTTCTCTTTTTGGCAGTTGAGAAAAAAGCAGAGTCTGAACTCTGATATTTCAATGAGACTAGAGCACGTTATCCTCTAATTCCGGACAATTTCTACTTCATTCGTGGCTCTGTAAAAAAGGGCTCTACATCTCTCTACCTTTCTGTGTTAGTCTAGTAATAACTTGCTTTTTTTGGTAGATGAGGTTTCTCATACACACAGAAGGTGAGAGCTGAAGCCTGGTTTCATCTGCTGTCTATGGTTCCGGTTCAGTAATGTCCTTTAGGAATCACATATTTGGGGGGATCTTCCTGATCAAGAGACTGTTTGACTTCCAGCATCACGGTTTAAAGATCTGGGCCACTGGATTAGAATTTACACTCAGGATTCAGATGTTCGGAAGCTGTGATTGCATAGCCAGTGTTGAACCTATTTTTCAAGTGGTCCACTGTCATTACCGTGAATGACTGTTAGCTTTCTTATTAACCAGTGTGATAGATCATGAAGAATAGGACATGGAATCGGTCCAACCAGGAGCACTTAAGGGCCACCTTTCCCCCTTGTTACTCTCTTGGGCAGAACTACTCTGAATGGGATGAGGGTGGGAAAGCCAGGCAGCTGTAGGGGACCAAGTCCAGGTGGCTCAGTTCCATGCCAGGCAGGTGGAAGAAATGCTGTTAGAGTACCTTGCCAAAGCCACCTTGAGGTAAATAAAATTCCAGGCCAGGTGGCATAGGCGTGGCATGAATGGGAACAAAAGAACAACAAACTTGTTAATAGAAGGGAGGTGGCTCTTGTGGAAGAAAGGTGTCTAGTAGTCTGTGAATTAAGAATCATGACAGGTAAGATCTTACAAGCTTGTGAGCAGCCATCTAAGATACCCCACTTGTCTCACTCTGTCCATGCAAAGGGGAATAAAGAAAAACAAAGGCACAAAGGAAAGGCTGATCCAAAGGCCTGATGGACCACAACGACCGCAGCTTCCACCAGACTGAGTCGAGCACATTGAGATGGTGCCCGGCTACCACCAGCAACTTCTCTAACAGGGACCACAACTGAAGGTCTGGAACAGAGGGAGAGAAAAATGTAGAACAAAACTGAAACTCTCACACACACACAAACACACACAGACACAAAGACCAGACTTGCTGGTCTGATACAGTATGGCTGTGGACACCTTTTCAAGTCAGTACTGAAGTCTCTCCTAAGGTTCATCCTTCAGCCAAATTGATAGGCGTGTAAAACAAATAATAATACACGTAACTCAAACAAAGATGAGCGATTAAATGAGCACACCAGCCCATGGGCAAGGACGAGAAGACAGGAGCGGACAGGAAAGTTGGACAAATGGAGACGGGGAACCCAAATTCAAGAAGAGGAAAGTGTGACATATTGTGAGTTTGGCAACCAAGGTCACAAAACAGTATGTGTATTGTTTAGTAAGAAATTAATTTGATCTGTAAACCTTCACCTAAAGCACAATTAAAAAAGCAAAGAAAAGGTTACAGCCTGGAACACTTGCTGGGGCAGTTCTACATGAGAGTAGCCAACAACAGCAGCAACTCTCCAGGGAGGTCACATTCCAGAAGGCAGAGGTAGTCATGTAAATGTGTCACAGGGAGTTGGATAGAAATGCTTCCAGCTCCAGTGGTGGCAATATGGAGATGACACACTTTAACTGACTCTTGGAAGGAGACTCCACTGGGAAGGCACATTACAGACCAGGCGAGATAAACCAAGGTAGAGAAAAGCCAAAGCCAGGGAAGGGAACTTACAAATCCAGGTTTAAAGGTAGCCCTGGGATGAAACCAAAGAGGTAGGAAAAAAACAAAAACAAAAGATTCCTATTTACCCAAAACAATCTGCTATCGAACAGTTGCTCTGCGTTTAGTGATAAAAGACGGAAAAAGAGGCGGTGGGGTGGGGATTCTGAAATGCATTACCTACTAGCCTTCTCAATACCCACATCCCACAAAAATGACTCACAAAGATGTTCAGAGCACACCTCAGACACAGCGGTGGTTGTTAGTTGCAGCTGAGTTGTCTCTGACTCACAGCAACCTTATAACAGAATGGCCCATTCCTGCATGATCTCTACAATCTTTGATGTGTTTGAACCCACTGTTGAGGCTATTGTGTCAATCTGTCTACCTTGTTGAGGGTTTTCCTAGCTTTCACTGACCCTCCACCAAAGATGATACTTTTTCCTAATCTTGGGTACTGTCACGGATTGAACTGTGCTCCCCAACATATCTGTGTGGCTGTTTGGCTGGGCCACGATTCCTGGTATCTTCCTTTAGGTTGCAAACCCTGGCCCTATGATGTTAATGAGGGAGACTGGGCAGTAGTTGTGTTGGTGGGGCAGGATTCATTGTGTAAGATTGTTTTGTGCCTTGAGGCAGTCTCTGGAGACACAAAGAAGCTAGAAGAGAGATTTGGGGGACCTCATACCGCCAAGAAGCTGTGCTAGGAGTAGAGTGTGCCCTTTGGAAAGGACTCAGGGTCCTCGTGCCTCAGAAGCTTCTAGTCCATGGGAAGACTGACAACAAGGACCTTCCTCCAGAGCCAGCAGATAAAAGCCTTCCCTTGGAGCTGACACCCTGAATTGGGACTTTAGCCTACTGAACTGTGACAAAACTAGATTTCTCTTTTTAAAGCCTTCCACTTGTGGTATTTCTGTTAAATTAGTACTGGGTGACTAAGATGAGTACATGAATAAAAGTTTGTTGATTCACTGTCTTCTTTAAATCACCCTAGCTTTCTATAACTGACTATAAAAAATCAAGATCCTTCTCCAGGTATTCAGGGACCCCTTCATCTACCCTCCACCTGTCCTGACCTCACTTCTTTGTGCTTGCCAAATCAGTCTTTCTTCCAAAGATGTTACAGGCAAATAATAACAAAATACTCACACTTAAATGTGTTCACACTTATAATTTCTCCTGCTCGAGTGTTGGTCTTCTTGATTTCTATCTGCCTTTATCTACGACATTTTTCAAATGTATTCAATACAAGGAAGTTGTTTTTCTTTTTCTTTCACTTACATGGTTATAGCTTTTTGTCTACCACACTCCCACAGCACTGGTAGATTAAAGCTTTTATTCTGTATGGTTCTTATATTCATGCACATATGAACTAATGCACAGATGCTCCTTGGAAACCATATGGGGCAGTTCTACTCTGTCCTTTAGGGCTGCTACGAGTCATAATCAACTTAACAGTAGCAAGTCTGGGTTTTTGGTTTGGATTCACGACAGTGTTAAATAAGCACCATAAGGAGAGATCTTACCTTAACATGCTCGGTCCTTTAAAATAACCTGTTACGAAACCTTCTTTGTCTTCCTCCCCTGGAAGATGCCATGAAATTAAGTCTAGTTTCCCCCAAAGAACTGAAGTGATTTGAATGAGACCAACATTTTACACTGAAAAAAGATGCTTCTAAAATAGTATTTGGCACACAGGATGCTCCCAGTAACTGTTTTGTGGGACTAAGTTAAAATAGTCAGAGTTTTTTTTTTTCCCAAATCTTCCATGCACTCTATATTGTGATAAAAAAATTTAATAACAAAGTTCATAAGTAGAAGTTGAAGAGCAACCCAAAATAAACAGAGAGAGATCTGTTTTTACCAATTTTCCACGTTGTGCTATCCTAAGAGACTTGGGCTACTTTTTTGGCCTTATTCCCGTCAGTTGCTTCAGTTAGTTAGGACTGTCATCCCTCTCCGCTCATCAGAGCAATTAATGAGAACCAGTCCCAGTACTGGACACAAAATTTGCAAATGGCTTTTTCAGATACTTTGGGACTAACAGGATTCAATAGCTCAGTTAGTAGACACTTTAAGTGGTCTCCTCATTGTATGTTAAGTACTAAATGCAATCATTTCACTTCACAGGAGTCTTTTTTGAAAGAAAAAAATTAATAATAAAAATATAGTTTATTTTTATCTCCAAAATGATCTAGGATTTGCAAAAAAGAAAAACTAAATATCACAGGGAAGATGTTGGTTTTGGGACTATAATCCACCCCAAAACAAAACAGAAAAGAGAGAAAATACCAAAGAAGATGTCAGAAGAGACTCTGAAACTTGTTTTCGAATGTCAAGTAGCTAAACCCAAAGGAAGAAATGATGAAGTAAAATAGTTGAACAGAAGATTTCAAAAGCTGGTTCAAAAAAGACAGAGGGAAGTATTACAAAGACCTGGAGTTGGGAAACCAAAAGGGAAGAACATGCTCTGTATTTCTCAAGCTGAAAGAACTAGAAAAAAATAAAAATAAAGAATTCAAGCATTAAGTTGTAATACTGAAGGATTCTGTGGGGGGAAATATTAATTCAGACAGCATCAAATGAATATGGAAGAAATATACAAAGCCTCTATGCCAAAGAGAATTGGACAATGTTTAACCCTTTCAGGAGGTACCATAGGAACAGGAACCAATGCTACCAAAGAAAAAGGTCCAAGCAGCACTGAAGGCATTGGTGAACAACAAGACCCTAGGAATTGACAGAAGACCACTTGAGATGTTTCACCAAGCTAATGCAGTGCTGGAAGTGATCGCTGGTCTGGGTCAAAAAATTTGGAGCACAGCTACCTGACCAATTGACCGGAAGAAGTCTATATTTATGCCTATTCCCAAGACAAGTGATCTCACTAAATGAGGAAATAATCAAACAATATCATTAATATCACACACAAGTAAAATCTTCCTGAAGACCGTTCAAAAGCTGCTGCACAGTGTATGGCAGGGAATTGCCAGAAAGTTAAGCTGGATCCAGAAGAGGATACAGAACTAGGGATATCACCACCCTATCAGATGAATCCTGGCTGAAAGCAGAGAATACGAGAAAGATGCTTACCTGTGTTTTATTGACTATGCAAAGGCATTTGACTATATGAATCATAAAAAATTATGGATAACATTGCACAGAATAGGAATTCCAGAACACTTAATTGTGCTTATAAGGAATGTGTACATGGGTCAAGAGGCAGTCTTTTGACCAGAACAAGGTGATACTGGGTGGTTTAAAGTCAAGAAACATGTGTGTCAGGATTGTATCCTTTCACCATATCTGTTCAATCTGCATGCCAAGCAAATAATTTGAGAAGCTGGACTACATGCAGAAGAATGGGACATCAGGATTGGAGGAAGACTCATTACCAACCTGTGTCATACAGATGACACAATTTTCTTGCTGAAAGTCAACATGATTTGAAACACTTGCTGACGAGCTCAAAGAGCACAGTGTTCAGTATGGATTACACCTCAACATTAAGAAAACAAAAATCCTTGCAAATGGACCCAGATTGAAATTATCAAGGATTTTATTTTACTGGGATCCACAATTAACATCTACAGAAGTAGCAGTCAAGAAATCAAAAGACACATTATATTGGGCAAATCTGCTGTAAAAAAAAAACCTCTTTTAAAGTGTCAAAAAGCAAAGACCACACGTGCCTGACCAAGTCATGATGTTTTCAATTGCCTCGTAGTGAATAAAGAAGACAAAAGAAGAATGATCCCTTTGAATTGTGATGCTGGCCAAGAATACTGAATATAACATAGTCTGGCAAAAGAATGAAAACATCTCTCTTGGAAGAACTGCAACAAGACTATTCTTTAGAAGCACGGATGGTATGACTACATCTCATACACATTGCGCATGTTGTCAGGTGGGATCAGTCCCTGGACACTGTCAGGAGGGACCAGACCCTGGAGAAGCATATTGTGGTTGGTCAAGTTGAGGGTTGGTGAAAAAGAGGAAGACCTTCAATGAGATAGACTGACCTGTGGCTGCAACCACTAAGCCTAAGCACAACGATGAATGTGAGGATGATGAGGACTAGGCAGTATTTTATTCTGTTGTACACAGGGTCGCAATGTGTCTAAACCAATTTGATGGCACCTAACAACAACAACAGTTTCAAAATGCTTTGAAAATAGCCAAAAGCACTCTACAAGATAACAAAGGATGCTTTGGAAATAAAAAATGAGTTATAGCAGAATGTCAGGTGTGTTACAAGCAAAAACTGTGCCTCAAATGAAAGCCTTTACATACTGATCATATGGAAAGAAGTCCACTGGCACACTGCTACCAGCTCATCTTCAAGTTCAAAAGACCAGACCATTGTAATTATGTCTGTCTTAGTCATCCAGTGCTGTTACAACAGAAATATTACAGTGGATGACTAACAAAAGAGAAATTGCATTCCAGTAAGCCAGAAGTTCAAATTCAGGGTGCTTGCTCTAGGGAAAGACTTTCTCTGTCAGGGGTCTGCAGCAAGGTCCTTTGAGGCATCAGTCTTCCTTTGATCTGGGAGCACCTCAGCACTGGAACCTCAAGTCCAAAGGATGCACTCTGCTCCTGGCACCACTTCCTTGCATTACAAGGTCCCCAGGGCTCCACTTGCTTTCCTTGGTTTTGATCTCCTGTAAGACAAAAGGTGATGCAGGCCACATCCCCTTTATATTGGATCAGGGACGTGATCTCATTCTTAGGTTCTGTCGAGTTGGTTCTGACTCACAGCCACCTTATGTAGAGCAGAACAACCCTAAGTGCAGCAGAACAAAACTAATTACAACCTATGTGCACCACGCCCACAATCACTATTGTGCTTGAGCCCATTGTTGTAGCCACTGTGCCAATTAATTTTGTTGAGGGTTTTCCTCTTTTTTAGCTGACTCTCTACCAATTGTGATCTCCTTTTCCAGGGATTAATCCTTCCTAACAACTTGTCCAAAGTAAGTGTGATGTAGTTTTGCCATCCTTGTTTCTAAGAAGCCCTCTCGTTGTACTTCTTCCAGGAAGGATCTGTTTGTTCATTTGGCAGTCCACTTTATATTCAATATTATTCTCCAATACCAAAATTCAAAGGCATTGATTCTTATTCTGTCTTCCTTATTCATAATTGAGCTTTTGCATGCATACGACGTGATTGAAAATGCCATGGCTTGGATCAGGTATACCTTACTTTGCAACACTGAAGAGGTCTCTGGCAGTAGCTTTGCCCAATGTAATGCATCTTTCGATTCCTTGACTGCTGCTTCCGTGAGTGTTGATTGTGGACCAAGTCAAATGAAATCTTTGATAACCTCAGTCTTTTCTCTGTTTATCGCAACGTTGCTTATTGGTCCAGTTGTGAGGACTTTGCTTTTTTGATGCTGATCCATTCTAGAAGTTGTGGTCTTTAATCTTCATTAGAAAGAAGAAACTGGTAATCTATTTCCAGAAAGAATTAGTCAGTAAAAATCTTATAAATAGCAGTGGAACTTTGTCAGATATGACCTAAGTAAGAGGGTTACTGTCCCACCCTAATTCTCCTTAACATAACCCATTCTTGCCCGATCAACCAGAGGCAGTTATTAGGATTCATGAGATATAGAGTTACAATCACAAAACAAGATAACCGTACAATACTGGGAGTGATAGCCCAGCCAAGTTGATAAACATTGTTTAGGGGACATAATTCAATCCATGCCAATGTCCTTAGGATAAAATACACATATGCTCTAAAGAGACTTAACAAAATTAATTTTAACACACAGCATCAAATGTCAGTGAATGTATTCACCGTTCACTGTTGTTAGCCACCACTGAGGCACCCCTGACTTGGGGTTACCCCATGCCCAGCTGAACAAAATGCTGCCCAGTCCCACATCAGCCCCATGATTGGTCTGGGTTTTGAACACTTGGTATGCATAGGGTTTTCACAGGCTAATTGTCAAAAGCGGATCTCCTGGCCTTTCTTCCTGGCCTTTATTAGTCTGGAAGTCTTCCTGAAACCCACTCAAAATCATAGTCCAAAGCAAGCCCCCACTGACAGGAGGCTGCTGCATGTGAGGTGCATTAGCTGGTCACTTTTCATTGGCAGCTACTATTCCTCTCATTTCTTAAATCCTAGGGTTACATGACATGTTAGTTATCTATTGTTACAAGATACTTTTCTAGTGCTGCATGACAAATGATCACACCTGAAAACAGCAACGGGTTATAATGTCACACAGTCCCCGTGTGTCAGGAATCAAGGAGTGGCCTTGGTAGGATAGTTCTGGCTCAGGGTCTCTCACGAAGCTGCTGTCAAGAGGCTGCAGTCATTTGACTGCTTCACTGACTACTGCTAAGATGGTTCACATGCATGGCTGTTGGCAGGAGGCCTCACTTCCTCGCCACGTGGGCCTCTTTGAGGGCTGCTTAAGTGTTCTCGCAATGTTGCAGCTGTCTTCTTCCACAGCAAACAATTCAAGAACAAGGTAGAATTCATATTGCCTTTTATATACTAATTGCAAACCTACACACCATCACTTCCACCACATTCTCTTTGTTAGAAGTAAGTCTTTAGCCTGCAAAGTACGAGAAGGAGGCAGGAATTAGGTTCCACCTTTGGAAGGAAGAAACGGTGAAGCATTTGTGGACATATTCTGAAATCTTCAAATATAGTGTTCAGAGTCCTGGTGGCTCAGTGTTTTAGGACCTATGGAGAGCAATGGTTGCTAACCAGATCGTCTGTAGTTTGACTCCACAAGCTGTTGCTTGGAAGCCCTATGGGGCAGTTCTACTCTGTCCTATAGAGCTGCAGTCTGCTTATCTGGTGCTGCTGTAACAGAAACATCACAAGTAGAAATGCCTTCAACAAACAGAAATTTATTCTCTCACAGTCTACGAAGCTAAAAGTCCAAATTCAGGGTGCCAGCTCCTGGAGAAGGCCGTCTATGTTGGCCCTGGAGAAACGTCCTTGTCAGCAATCTTTCTCTCAAATGGGAGGTTATCTGCTCAAGGAGCCGCGGTCCAAAGGATGTACTATGCTCCTGGTGCTTGTTTCACCAGGAGGGGCTCTGTCTCTCTGGTTCCTTCTGTTTTTTGCATCTTAAAAGACTGGCTTAAGACACAATCTAATTTGAGTTTCGTTGTTGTTATTGGGTGTCATCAAGTTGGTTCTGACTCATAACAACCCTATGCACAACAGAACAAAAAACTGCCTGATCTTGTACAATGTCCACAATCATTGTTATGCTTAAGCCTACTGTTGTGGCCACTGTGTCAATCCATCTCATCAAGGGTCTTTTTCTTTTCCGCTAACCCTTCATTCTACCAAGCGTGACATCCTTCACCAGGGATGGATCCTTCCTGACAACATGTCCAAAGTATGTAAGACGCAGTCTTGCCATCTTTGCTTCCAGTTGAGTTGACACGATTGCTATTAATACCATCTCATAAACGTCATAGGGACAGGATTTAAAACACACAGGAAAATCTCATTAGATAGCAGAATAGTGGACAATCACACAATGCTGGGAATCATGACCTAGCCAAGTTGACAAACATTTTTGGGTGACACAATTCAGTCCTTCATAGTTGGTATTTTGGGTGACATAATTTAATCCTTGACAGTTACTATGAGACTATGAGTTGGGATTAACTTCACAGCCATAGGTTTTTGGGTGGTTTATAGAGCGTGCATCTAGGATATCAGGAAGTTTGCTAGAGGAAGGACTAGTTATATAAAACAAAAATATAGAAAACCTTGTTAAAAATTACTAACAACTTTAAGACAGTGACATAAACAAAAAACCTACTGCCGTTGAATCAATTCCAACTCTTGCTGGTTTCTAAGGAGTGCCTGGTAGATTCAAACTGCCAACCATTTGCTTGGCAGCTGAAATCTTAACTACTATGTCTCCAAGGTTTCCTGAGACAGTGACAGCAGAGCATTAAATCAAGTGCAGGACCTTTCAAAGCCCTGAGCCCTGTGCCGATGCTGCACAGCTTGCACACCCCCTTGGAACCAGCCCTCAGGGTACTGGTTGACAGTAGAGGCTTTGAAATTAAGAGTTCATATCCCAAATCCAATCCTTATGCATTATGTGACCCTTGAGAAAATTACTTTAATCTCTCAATCTCAATTTCCTCTCTGGAATAAGCATGATTAATTTACCTGCCACTTAGGGTTTGTGTGAGTGTTAAATGAAGTAAGTGCAATGCGTGACTCACAGTAGGCATGCGATAACCTGTAGATGTCATGATGATCACCCTTGTAAGATGCTTTAAAGGTCACGGAGAGAACAAAGCCACTGAGCTCATAATACAGGTTGATTGTTTAGCTGATGATCTTAAGCTTTGTAAAGTGGAAACAGTATCTCACACTCTCTGCGGTACCAACGTCCTTTCTACCTAGTGTGGACTCATATATTCACAGATTTGAAAAAACGTGCTCTGTAAGACTGTAAGAATGGCTAAGAAGACATTTTCAGACATGGAACATTTTCTGCTTTCTGAATGGTAGGACCAACATTATTGTTTTAAGAAAATCCACAAATAAAGATCAGTGTTTCCTTGTCTGTGTTAACACTTGGCACTTATCAGCCCCTTAGAAATGGTTGCCATGCACTACCTTCTATTAATAACTCAACTGATGAGCCTGAATATTAAATGGGAACTTTCCCATAGCAGTACTGTCTTTGGGTGACTGAAAAAAAAACAAAAGCTGAAGCTAATACTGGTAAAGAGATTTTACAAAACACTTCAGAGCTCCATGACATCAGGCTTTCTGCTTCCTTCCCTGCGAGCTGAGTGTGACTCAGTGAAGGCATCACCACGGGTGAGGGTGTGCACGCTGGGGCTCTGGCTACCTTGCTTTGGAAGTCCCACCCTCCATCCAACTGGCCTCCTTTACAAACTCGGCCAACTGTCTCCACATGGACCTTCTCCCACTGAACGCTGAACCAAAAGGAAGCATACTGTTGGGCCAAGACGTTTTTGCATGACTAAGGGAATCTGGAGTGCCAGCCCGGGGTGGGAAGGCCGTAGAATCTGGACCGTGTAAGTAGTGGGCTTTGGGAAGCATCCAGACGGTGACTGAAGGAGTTCACAGACCTTAGGAGGGGCCCCACGTGTCTCTGCTAAAAAGATGGGCTGGTCAAGGACCCGAGCAAGGAGAGTAAGCGGAGATGCTTGCTATTTATCTGAATGAGCAGAAAAAGAAGAAAAGTTGAAAAAAAATACTCCCCCAAAATAGACAAGCCAGGTATATGCGTGAACAGATGTTTTTTCCTTAACTACAGGCAGTGCTGTGTTCTTAGCAATAGTCTTCTATTTCTCAAGGAACTACTTTATTTATTCCCTGATCCAAAATTAGTTCTCTAATTTGAAACAGTCATAAACAAACATTGCTAAAGAAATCTCTTGAGCTTTCTTCTCCCACACCCTCTCCCCCCACACACATTTTTTCTGCTGCTTTGTTGGTCCCAGTTCTTTTTTTTCTTTGTGCTCAATACAAGGACCTGCAGTCGTTTGGCTTTCTGAAATCCCTTTGTAAGTCCCTTGAAGGTCTTTAAATTCCATTTTGACAGGAGAAAATTAAATTCACATTAATTTCAATCAATTATGTATTAAATCTAAACAAACACCAATAATATGAAAGTAAGGATTTTAGTGCTTTACTGGCTTCTTAAGGTTGCTTGACACTCTGTAATTCTTTCTTTGGTCCAGTCTAGATATCATGGTTCAGTGAGTGTAAGTGGAGCCTCTAATTTGAGGCTAGGAAATTTGGAACTGCCCTAGGAAATTTGGAACGAGATCCTCTCCCTCTCTTCGTTCCTTTTCTTCTGATCTTTGTCACCTTCCCTGCCTTTTTTTTTAGCTTTCTTCCTTTATCTGCTTTTCATTCCCCATATCAACAACCCCCAAACTAAACACACTGTCATCAAGTTGATTCCAACTCAGTAACCCTACTGGACAGAGTAACGCTGCTCCAGAGAGTTTGCAAGGAGCTCCCTGTGGATTCGAAATGCAAACCTTCGGGTTAGCAGCTGTAGCTCTTAACTATTATACTACCAGGGTTTCCCCAGATCAACAAGGGATTCCTTAACTATGTGGCATTCTTCTTCAGACTTATCTTGACAAAAGAACTATTGTAGGGAAAAAAAATATACAACAAAATTTAGTAAAGCACAAAGTAAATTTCACTGGATATATTCAAAAAGGCAAAAGTGGGATGCAGACAAGCATGTGGCTAGAGTCTGTCTGCCTCATTCCAAGGATTACAGGATCAGCAAGAGTGGGAAAAGGGACTAGCATGCTGCCACAGCCATGTCTGCCTGTGTCCAAAGATTATAGAGTGACCACTGCACATATGAGGTCCAATAATTAAGTCCGTGAACTTAATTGTTCTAAGTGCTACAACCACATTGCTGAATATCAGTATGGGCACCTTCAAAATACTTCCCTTGGAAAGCTACGCATTGATGCCAGCACTTAGTCCACTCTTCAAAGCAATTTTGAAACTATTTCTGGAATGACCATTGCTTACGGTGGCACAGTGACAAGTTTGTGAACTTAATTGTCTAGTTGTCTGTGAGGGAGATTTTAGCCAGTAAACAAATGACTGCATTGGAACATCCTCCCTACTCCCCTTATCTGGCTTCCAATGACTTTTTTATTTACCCAAAGATAAAGGAAATATTGAAAGGAAGATATGCTGATGACATTCAGTACACCAAGGGTAATACAACAACAGTTCTAATAGCCATTCCAGAAAAACAGTTCCAAAACTCCTTTGAAGGGTGAACTAGGTGCTGGTGTTGGTGCATAGTTTCCCAAGGGGAGTACTTTGAAGGTGACCCTAGTGATACTCAGCAATGAGGTATGTAGCACTTTTTCCCATGAGTTCGAGAGCTTAATCGGCAGTCCCCACATTATTAGGAGGGATCAGTCCTTGGAGAAAGACACTGTGCTTGGTAAAATAGAGGGCCAGTGAAAAAGAGGGATCCTTCGATGAGATACACTGACACAGAGGATGCAACAAAGGGCTCAAGCATAGCAACAATTGTGACGATGAAGCAAGAGCAGGCAGCACTTTGTTCTGTTGTGCACGGGGTCTCGATGAGTCAGGACTGACTGGACAGCACCTAACAACAACAATGTCAGGTTTCCTCGAGAACAATGGTTTTATTATGGGCTCTATAAAGCTGTGATTAGCACACTGTTCTCTCTTCCTTTCCCACCACTCCTCTCCAAATTCATTTTCCTTCTTGCCTTATATAACTGAGTAAAAACCAGGGCCTGAAATCTAAATTTTCAATGAGGCTAGAGCACTTGGTCCTTTAATTTCAGACACTTTCCACTTTATTCATGGCTTTGTGAAAAGGGTGCTTCACCAAGAGACAGAAAGGGCCACATAAACCAGAGACTCCTTCAGGCTGAGACTGGAAGAAGTAGGTGGTGCCCGACCACCACCAGTGACTGCCCTGGCAAGGAATACGATAGAATGCCTGAAGGAGCAGGAGAAAGAGAGGTGTGGAACTCCCAGCTGTATCCGAGTACTGGTGGTATAACACCTAACAAGAACAAATGCTGATAGAAAGAGAGTGGAAAGTCTTTTGTGTTCTGTTAGATTGGCTTATGTGAAAGGTTCCCTAAAAGACATTTTTCAGGGTTATCGTAACTATTGTCTTCGTACCTCAGGACTCAGCTAATGTGTCCTTGCATGTCCTTGTGGGCGAAGGTCCAGCTAGGTCACATGCTTTATGCTCAAGGAGAGGTAACAATGATTCCAATATTATTTTCTAAGTCATTTGCCTGTTTGTTCTGGCCTTTCTCTGCCGTCTCTATCACAGGGGAGTATATTTTCCAGCTTCTTTGCCGTTTGGCCTCTACCTAAGCTCAGCCACTGGGAGACAGAAGCAGAAGACTGGAGGGTAAGAGGAGGAGAGAAGGCAGGGAATTTCTTTTTCTTTCTGTTTGAATGTATTCTCTGGCAATGGCTGCTTCTCCTCTAGGATTCCGGCTGATATCAGACAGGCCTCCCTCTTTCAGTCTCAGCACTGTCAGATACCTTCCCACCATGCTTTCCTCTCTCCTATGATCCCATCTTTCAGCATCTCCTAATAACATCTCTTTCCTTGGTCCCTCCAGCCCCAGGGGAGGTAGTGGCTTTTGACTATAGCTAATCTTTGAATTACCCCTACCATGCTCTAACGTCTCAGTTCTGGCTTTTCCCTCACACGCGCTATAATTTATTGTTTTAAATTCTGTTTGAAACACCTAGAGTGGTTTCTGTTTGTCGAAAAACATCCTGCTTAAATTATTGTGCTTGGGTGTCATTGAGCTGATTCGCATGCTTAGCGACACCATGTGACAGATTAGGACCGTCCCATAGGATTTTGCAGGGTATAATCTTTACAGGAATAGATCACTGGGTCTTTTCTCCATGGAACCCAATGAAATAGGAGATTCAAAATGACCATGACAACAGCATGTCAAATTAACAGTTCTCTAGAGTGGAATGCTGCTGTGTAACACCTTATTCGATGTTCCTTTTAGACTTTTTTTACATATGGTAAACCTTATCAGATGTCCTGTGGGTGCAGTGGTCAATTGCCTGGCTCCTAACTGAAAAGTCAGCAGTTTGAACCCATCAGCCACTCCCTGGGAAAAAGATGTGGTAATCTGCTTCCTTAAAGATTACAGCTTTGGAAACCCTGTGGGGGAATTCCTATTGTGTCCCATATTGTTGCTGTGAGTCAGAATTGACTCACTAGCAATGGGTTTGGTTTTCGTAATTCTCATAAGAGTAACAGCTGTCAAAGTCCAATTTCAAAGGTAAATTTGGGGTATGCATGAAGTGCGGACACTAGGGAAACAGATTCAGCCTCTTTTCCTCTATGTGCCTGCATGTTGCATTTCCTGTGTTCTCCCAGACACGAAGAGGTGGATTTTCTACCCCTGCTTCACCAACATGGGTTTGTCAGCAAGGCACCACCTGAGATCTGTGCATGCCTTTCCCTTGCATTTCCACCTGAGCGGGCATGTCCCGTCTGCTTCCCACCAGAGTGTCAGGACTCCATAACGAGGTTTTGATTGCTGCGTTCAATCATCTTGACCCTCACCTGATGCCAACACATCCCTGTTTATGGAGCTGAGAAACACTTGCTATAGAGCAGTGGTTTGCAATACTCCATGAGTCAGGGCCCTTTTGGAAAATCTAAGGGCTGGTCTGCATTTTCTCCCTGGAAAAATCTGCATATATACTGCGATTGAGGGAGCACTGCCCTTTGATGTGTGCACACATACACACAGATTTTGACATAAACGTCAGTGGTCCTGTTAACCCCACATACCCTGGGTCATCCCTATGTATGAAAGTATCCTTTTATAAATAGCCTATCTTCTTCCTAGTCACCTCCTTTCAAGTGATGAAGTTAAATTCAAGATAGGAATTCTACTGGACACTCCTCAGAAAGATGCTTTCTTGTTTTGGACTCATCCCTAGGCAGCTAGTTTCATGTCTTACTTGTGTTCAAAGATTTCTGTGACAGTAATATGAAATACTTCTGCAGATGAAACAGTCACTTCCTCCTGCTGCTTTGAGATATCTCTCTTTCTTACCGGCACCACATGAGATGAAGTTCTGTGACTGAGACAGATTTATGGAGTGTTATTGTTGAACATACATGTATGTTGCTTTCCTGTGGTGACAGACTCATGACACAGAACTTCCATTTGGGGATTGATTTGGGGTCTACCGTAACATGTGTGCTGTAATATGTCACTGGTAACATTGCTCATATCCATCCTCATTATCCCCTATGGGTTCCAGAGTGAGTAATTTTGCTCATTCTTCTGACCTTTGCTCTGGCTTGTCAGGGACTCGACTCAATTTCATAACTCTGAGAAGCGCTCAGCTGTGAAATAAATACTGAAACGATGAAATGCAATTTATCCTGAGCCTTTATAATCTTTTGATCTCATGTAAGCAAAAATAAGTATTTAAAGTGCCCTCATCAATCCTCTTTCTGAGCTTAAGAATATATAGATTAAAAATGTTTATGGATTGATGGGCAGGAAGATTAGGAAAAACATAGGTACAGGCTCATAAGTAAAAATAAAAAACATTATGGAACATTAACAATTAGCTGAGTGGGTCAGCCTAGTGTGGCTGTTCTGCAGAAATGAAAACCCTAAGCATCAAGGTACGGGAATACAGGTGGGAGGTCTAGGAGATGTTGATAACATATATATATCTACATACATGTATGGAAAAATGAACACAGCTTTATTTTTTTATACTTGTGGCTGTTGTGTTTTAGCTTATTAGTAGAGGCTATTGCAAAAAAAATTTGTGGTTTGATGAAAGAAGAAGGGGCAATCTTTCAAACTGAGTAATAAGAGTTGTGCAAAATCCATGAAAGATATTGAAAATTCTTGGTATTCATTCATTGACTGGTTCATTAATTCAACAAGCATTATTAAGTGTCTACTATATTCCAGGAACTATGTTAAATATACTGTTGCTGTTGTTAGTTCCATTGTGTTGGTTCAGACTCATAGCAATCTTATGTACAACAGAACAGAAATACTGTCCTGTACCACGTCCACAAGCACTGTTATGTGCAAGCCCATTGTTGAAGTCACTGTGTCAATCCATCTCATTGAGGGTCTTCCTCTTTTTGTACTAACCCTCACCTCTACCAACCACGATGTCCTTCTCCAGTTACCGATGCCTCCTGACAACATGTCCAAAATATGTAAGACACAGTCTCACCATCTTACTTCCAAGCACTCTAGTTGTACTTTGTGAGAAACAGCTCTCTCTCTTTTGGCAGTCCATGGTATTTTCTATATTCTTCACCAACACCACAATTCAAAGGTGTCAGTTTTTCTTTCTAACTCAATGTCCAGGTTTTGCACGCATCCGATGTGATTGAAAATACAATGACTTGGGTCAGGCGCACCTTAGTCTTCAGTGACGTCTTTGCTTTTCATCACTTTAAACACGTCTTTTACAGGCTTGCCCAGTGTGATGTGTCTTTTGATTTCTTGACTGCTGCTTCCACGGATGTTGTTTGTGGATCCAAGAAAAATGAAATGCTTGACAGCTTCAATCTTTTCTCCATTTATCATGATGTTGTTTATTGGTCTAGCTGTGATGATTTTTGTTTTATTGATGTTGAGATGTAATCCACATTGAAGGCTATGGTCTTTGATCTTTATCAGTAAGTGTTTCAAGCCCTTTCATTTTCATTAAGCAAGATTGTGTCATCTGCGTAATGCAGGCTGTTAATGAGTCTTCCTCCAATTCTGATGCCCTGTTCTCAATACAGACCCGCCTCTTGGATTATTTGCTCAGTATATAGATTGAATAAGTATGGTGAAAGGATGCACCTTTCCTTACTTTAAACTATGCAGTGTTCCATTGTTCTGTTTGAGTGACTGCCTCCTGATCCATGTACAATTAAGTGTTCTGGAATTCCCATTCTCCACAATGCTATCCATAATTTGTTGTGATCCATACAATTCCATGTCTTTGCATAGTCACTAAAACCCAGGTAAACATCTTTCTGGTATTCTCTGCTTTCAGACAAAGTCTATCTGACATCTGCAAAGAAATTTCGGGTTCTGCATCCTCTTCTGAATCTGTCCTGAACTTCCAGTAGTTTCCTGTCAATACACTGCTGCAATCACTTTTGAATGATCTTTAGTAAAATTTCACTTGTGTGTGTGGTATTATTGATGTGATACATTATGTTCGATAATTTGTGTGTTCAGTTGGATCACTTTTCTTGGGAATAGGCATAAGCATGGATATCTTCCAGTTGGTTGGCCGTCTCTTCCAGTTGGTTGGCCTTCTAAACTTCTTGGCATAGATAAGGGAGCACTTCCAGTGCTGCATCTGTTTGTAGAAAGATCTCAGTTATATTCCATAAGTTTCTGGAGGCTTGTTTTTTGCCAGTGCCTTCAGTGCAGCTTGGATTTCTTCCTTCAGTACCATCGGCTCCTGATCTTATGCTGCCTCTTGAAATGGTTAAATGTTGACCAATTTTATGTTGAACGCAGAAATAAGGAAATGAGTAAGACATGATTCATTGTGCGATTTTATAGTGTAGTGAAAGAAACAGATAACTGAATAGGTAATTTGACCATTGTGTGACATACTGTACGACAGATGATGTGCTGTCATCATCAGCGTGGTTAAGTGTTACAGTTACTAACCAAAAGGTTGGCAGTTCGAATCCACCAGGTGCTCCTTGGAAACCCTATGGGGCAGTTTCACTCTGTCTTGTAGGGCTGTAGGGTCTCTATGAATCGGAATTGAGTCAACAGCAGCGGTTTTTCTTTTTTGGTTTAAAGAAGTGTTCTTTTTTAGTCTTGGGATCAGGAGGCCTTGCCAGAGTAGGAGATGTTTTCCAGAATGAGGAGCTGGCAGAGGAAAGGGAGGGAGAAACATCCCAACCAGAGGGAAGGCCATGTGCAAGGCAAAGGCAGAGAGTCCTGAGAAATCAGGGGAAGGGAACGACTTGCTACAAAAGGCCAGGACTGGGGACTGGCAGAGATGAGTTAAATAGGAGGTTAGGCTATGGAAGATTACAAAGTCCAGGGTTTTAAGGCAATGAGAATGAAGAAGAGAACATGCATCTGGGAGACAGAATGACAAGAGAACTTTCAGGAGGATGAGATTAGGAAATTAACAGATTGGGGTGGGGTACGGACAAAGGCAGGGTAAGAGACAGAAAGAGAGAAAAGTCTAGAACAGTGCTTGGTTCTGAAGCAGATGACTAGATAGATGGTCATACCATTCATCACAGTTAATAGTAACAGATAACAAATGGCGTGAGATAGGCGGGAGATGGTTTCTCATGTTTTGTCTGAGGTACTTGCGAAGTTCTGTTTGGAACATGTTTTTTAACAAGGAGACACAAGGAAATGCTAAATAAGACCGAGAAAAAGTAGGAAAAGCAGCCAGAGGGAAGTAAGGGAGGCGCTGAGTAGAAGTCAAGGAAGAGGCTTAAGAAAGCAGAGGTTCACATGGCAGGGGCATCAGATGATGCAAGAACCTCAAACTGCTGTTAATATGTGGCAATTCAAAGACATTAATAAGGACCGGGGAAAGCTCAGTTTTAATGCAGTCATCGGTGCAGGGTGTCAGGATGTGAAAACCAAAAACCAAACTCATGGCCAACAAGTCAATTCCAACTCATAAGTGACCCTATAAGACAGAATAGAACTGCCCCACAGGGCTTCCAAAAAGTGGCTGGTGGATTTGAACAGCCTCTCTTTTGGTTCGTAGCCAAACTCAATCACTATGTCAACATGGCTCCTTAAATTATGAAAGGGAGGTCATATACTATGCTTTCAAATAGGCTTCACTGGTGAAAGAGGCAACACTTAAGCCTCACGCTTTTTTCTTCTTCCAGTAAGTATAAAAATTCAACTTTATCACCTTGAAATTCTTATCAGATCAAGCTCTCTTCTGATTACTGTTCAGTCTTCTAAATACTTGCATCCACTAAGCAGTTTTTCTAACTTTAGTTATAATAATTTATAATTTTTTTTCCAAAAATGTATTTGTAATGCAGTATAAAGTGTCATCTGCCCACCATGAATTTGATATGCTCTACCATCCACTGAGGTTACTAACATTGAGTTCAAATGAATAAGTCTAGCACAGTGATAGGAACTGGGGAGAGGAGTGTAACCTTTTAAGTTTAGGACTGATTTCAAAGCTAAGGAGTCATAGATAAGCTGTTGAATGGAAACCAGGTAGAAGTACAGTGTCTTCTGTAGCAGCGTAGTAAATTATAGTTGGGAATTTCAAGATTCCAGATTTAAGTCCTTAAGTATATAGTCAGCCAGTCATCTGAGATTCCTAGTAGCCCAGTGGTTAAGAGCTTGGCTGCTTTTCTCAAGATCTCTCCAGCTGTTTCTTGGAAACCCTACAAGGCTGTTCTACTCTGTTCTGTTGAGGCACAATGAATTGGAATTGACTTGACCAAAACAGGCTTCACTTTTTTTGCGGGCTTTTAACAATATCGAAAATCATTTTTTCCTCTTTTGCATTAAGATAAGACTATCAAACTGGCCCAGGGATCCTGGATGCATCTCTTTTGGCAGCTTGTCTCTCCACAGCTACATTTCCCCTTTGAGGCAGCCATAGCACCAGCCAGGGGAACAGTGGTGGTGAGACTTTGCCCATGCTGCCACCACTTATCTGTGGGGACAGGACTTCATGAAATGGCAAGATGGATCATTTCTGGAAAAGTCTGCCATAAAGAAACCCAAGGACCTTGTATTCAAAACAAATGCTCTCTGTGGATCCTTAACACAAACCCTCACTCAACACAAATTAGTTTTCAGATTTGCCAGATCCTAGCATCCTTTGATTTAGCAACAGACTCTGAAGGAAAAGATTATCAAGTACAAAAATATTCTGATGAAAAGGTGTTAAAAAAAAGTGTGTGAATCTTTTTCTCTCTTTTTTGGTAACAAAATCAATTCAGGGTAGTTTACAGGCCATGTTTCCAAGGTAAAAATAGCTTTGTTTTTTTATAATTATAACAATAATACATCTATTATTACAAGAAATTAGACACTATATATACTTGTACAAAAAAGAGGCAAACACATTTTGAGATCCCAAAGCCAATAGGGACAGGGTTTAAATGACAACTAAAACATGTGTAATATTTTTGTTTATTAAACCCCTTGGAAAACATGCACTATGTAGGTCTGCACCTTAGCTTACTGCCTTTATTGACCAGAAAGATGCCAAGGAGTGTCTTTTAGTTACCAAAACAGGAGTCTCTGAAAAGGAAGACAACAACGGCTGTATGATCTTTTTCTGGGCACTGTACTGTACTGCCTTT
This sequence comes from Heterohyrax brucei, assembly GCA_028571685.1. NCBI lineage: Eukaryota > Metazoa > Chordata > Mammalia > Hyracoidea > Procaviidae > Heterohyrax > Heterohyrax brucei. The sequence goes on from CM053146.1 coordinate 99,267,409, forward strand.
GGACCCCAGGGTTGTATGTCACTAATTTGAAAACCCTTCGGACAGTGTAAGAAGGTGTTATGGACTGAGTTATGTCCTTGAAAAATGTGAGTTGTAAATTCTAACCCCTGTTCCTGGGGTTATAATCCCAATTTTTAAGGGCATGTCTTAAATCAATCTCTTTTGAGCAAGTAGGCAGCAGACCCGGTGGAAGACAGATGCCATGCCACATGGAGATCACGTAGGAGCCAAGCAACAGAAGCTCAAGAGACAAGGTCCTTCTCTCACAGCCAACAGAGGCAGAAAGCCTTTCCCTGGAGCCAGTGCCCTTGAATTCAGATTTCTCAACCAGGAGAAAATAAACTTCTCTCTGAAAAATCAGCTACTTGTGGTATTTCCATTATAGCAGGACCAGATAACCAAGACAGAAAGGAGGCACCTGGTGGGTACGGTGGCTAGGTCTGGGGAAACCTAGGAGCAAAATCAAGCTCTCATCAACTGAAGAGCCGGCGCAGTGTTGGAAAGGAAAAGGGAGTTTATCATGGTAACAAAGCACAGCAAGCTAGACCCACCTTCTGGAAAGGCACAGACCCTCACCATCTGTTCACCTTCCGTCCTAGCAAAGAGGCTGGCACAGGACTGAGCAGAATCAAATAAATGCTTCTTCACGTAGGACAAATTTCTTCTACTTCACTGTTTGGCACTGGGGCAATGGTGCCCGATCACAAGGCACAAGACCGGACCAGGCTGTTCTGTGGGCGGTATCTCAAGCAGTTACTTGCCATGGAACTAATTCTGATTCATAGGGGATCCCACATATCAGAACCGTCTTACGTATGATTCTCAATGGCTGATTTTGAGAAGTAGATCACTAGGCCTTTCTTTCCGAGGCCCAGTAGACTCAACCCTCCAACATTTTGGTTAGTTGAGTGCATTAAGAGTTGCAACACCCAGGGATTCCCAGAGCAGTTACAGCACCAATCAAATCCACCACCCAGTGGAGCCCAAAGTACTTAGAAACTGAAGAGTCTGTGTGACAGGAAAAAAAAGGGGGGGGGGGACTATTTTTCCCACACTCAGGCTAAATATGGATGAAGACAGTGGGTTTAAGTTAGTGAAGATTCGCTGTGAAATCTGCTTCCAATCTGACCTAACTGTGGACTTGTAGAGACGCCCTGACGGCACAGAAGTTAAACATTAAGGCTGCCAGCCAAGATGTTAGCAGTTTGAATCTGGCCAGGTCTTCCTTGAAAACTCTACGAGGGGCACTTCTACTCTGTTCTACAGGGTCACTGTGAGTAGGAACTGACTCAACAGCAATGGTTTGTTTTTTTTTTGAACTTGTAGAAGAGTACTGGGCTCTACAGGGACCTCATAGGGACTAGATTTGTGTGATGAAGAGACCAAAAGTCAAACATTCAAAAGACTGAAGCACATTAAGAACTCAAGGCACTGTTCCCGAAGACAAAATATTTCAGTGTTGTCCAGCTCATCACAGGTCCAGATTCAAAGTTTCAGGCAATCTTATAAAAGTTCCCACTCCTTGAAAAGGGATTAGAGTAGCTGAGGTTGGGGCCTGGCAATAGGGTCCAAGAGAACGTAAGACAAGGGTCTCTTGACATCTCTTAGCCATAGTGAGATATATGGATGAGAAATACCCACAAGTCTGAAGTGAAAGGAAGTTACACATCTTTTGGGTAGAAGATACTTTTGTTTGAAGTATTAGGTTGCTTCTTGGTGCCCTGGCCTATGTGGTCTATACTTTGGTGCTAATCTCTTTAAAGTTTTTCCAGCTTTATTCAAAGTTTAAGTAGATTGGTGCTGTGCCTTCATCAGCAAGCACTTGTTTTTGTTTTGCTTTGCTCTCTGCAAAGTCCTTACAATTGCTCTGTGATCTATGCGAAAATACAGACCCAAACTATAGGCCAAATCAGCTTACCTAAGATAATGAATTTATTTAGTTCATTAATTCAACAAATATTTATTGAGCACCTTGTACGTGCTGGGAATTATTCTAAGCTCTGGGTTACACAGTTAATAGGATTAGAGTAGGGCGATAAATCCCGACAGTTCAGTTTCAGGGCTAGACTATTTGGTTTACAACAATGAACCAAATAGAAAAAAATCTTGTCCTCGTGGAGCATCTAGTCTTTTACAGGACATTTTGAGATTTAGAAGACTTGCGAAATAATGAGGAATCTTGCTTCTGAATGTTGGTTTGTATATCCAATTCATATTTTTCTTTAGTTAGTCACTAGTTCCTGAACTTGGATTGTACACCATATTGGCTGTTCATATATTAAAACTTTCAAATTGTTCATGATCTTTTTCTATCAGTATTTTTTTGTTATCTTGGGTGATAAAAATTGTTAAGTACTTGGCTGTTAATTGTAAGGCTGGCAGTTCAATGCTACCCAAAGGCCATCTTGAAGAAAGATGTGATGAATCGACTTCTAAAAGATCTCAGCCCTGAAAACCCGATGGAGCCCACTTCTGCTGTGAACCAGGAGGCATGGTGTTGGTGTGAGTCAGAATCAACCTGACAGCATGTTCATGTGCTAACACCTGTGATGCAAGCTTACATCAGACTCAAATCAATGCACGCTTACTTTTAGGGACTGAAGCAGAAACAGAATGTTATTTTATTTGCTTGCTAAATTGCTCTTCCTTTGATAGAGACACAGTATGTATACATTTTAGCCTTGCCACAATATTTCCTTTTTCTTACAGTCCTTCTCTGGTCTCTTCAGCAACAGGATGAGAAGCTTCCCAGCTATCATTAGAAAAATGGAAATGATTTCTTAAAAGATTGGAAAAAAGTCTAGTCACTATTCAGATTGATTTACTGTTTAATAGCAAGGTTTTGCTGTAATGGAATGAACACACTACAACTTGAGAAGAAATAAAAAACACAATTATTTTACTAGTTGAAATGACAAAATGCTAAATTACACAATGTCAGGGGAAAAAATTCAGGCAATTTAAGCTTCCTGGCAATGAGTCTATAATTTGTTTAAGGGATCAGGGTTCTTTGACCTATAGATAAATGCATTTTGTGGGGAAAAAAATTACACTTCGGGTTCCACTGCTTGATTTTAGTGCTCATTACACTGTTATATTTTTATAAAGAACAGTTTTTTTTATTTCCAAATAGTCTATCACTTATGAGGTACACTGTTAGCTCTTCAAGTTCTCTTTATTTGCTAAAAACGTGAGTAAATTTTCCCGCCTGGGAGAAGTTTCATCAATCACTTTATCTTTCAATATTCTTGTTGTCATTTACCTACAGTTTTTTAAAAGCTTACAGTAAGAGTTGTGTTTTTAATGCTCAGTCTTGGGTGCTGACAATACTATATAGATGTAATTTTTACAACATGTCACTGGAGTCCCCATGGCAAAACCGCTGAGAGCTCGGCTGCTAACCAACGGTTTGTCAGTTCGAGTCTCCCAGCAGCTCCTTGGAAATCGCAGGGGGTCGTTGCCACTCGGTACTATTTCACTGTGAGTCAGGACTGACTGGCTTAACAGCAACATGAGAGGTTTTTGGTTTTAATCTCAATTTCAAGTAATACTTTACACATTTACTTACAAAGCACTCGGTACATAAAATAGGTTGTTTTGGTTTTTGTTTTACAAAACTAGGAAATACTCATTCATTGCTTACTGCACTTAAAGCATTCTTCTTAACTAATTAATACTGAGGAAGACAGACAACATCTATTTGGAAGCAAAAAGGAAGAAAAAAAAAGAAAAAAGCTCACAAGGCACAACGAAGCACATCCTTGAGCCCTAAAGCTAGACTGCCTAGGTTCATCACCTTACTCTAATCCTAACTATGTAACCTCAGGCACCAACCAAACCAAACTGAACCGAACCAAACCAAACCGAACCGAACCAAACCAAACCAAACCGAACCAAACCAAACCAAACCACCAAAAAAAACCCATTGCCATCAAGTTGATTCTGCTTCATGGAGACCCTACAGGACAGAGTAGAACTGCTCCACAGAGTCCCCAAGGAGCGCTTGGTGGATCTGAACTGTCAACCTTTCGGTCAGCAGTCACTGCACTTAACCACTATACCACCAGGGTTCCTCCTGCCCTTACTTCAGTTACATCCTATGTAAAATGAGATAAAAGGCAATAACGTGCCTTTTTGTGAGCATTAAGTGAATTAACACATATGTGTTTAGGACATTTCCTAGAAAGTGTCCTAAATCTTCCTTAGGGAGTATGCTCTTTCAGATTATTCCTAGCACCTTGGAACTGCTGTTTTTAATTGATTTACTCATGGTACCTAGGAGCTGATCATCTAGTTGGAGAGATCGAATACTTACAAGCCACTAACTAGAAAGATTTCCTAACTTGGAGGAAACTACCAGGTACTGAGAGGATGGGGGGTGAAGATACTACCAAGAGTGAAGCAGCAGGATGCCACTCAGGAGTAGGTGAGAACCACCTTTGGTCTCAAAGGCTAAGTAAAAGTGGGTAGAAATGAAGTGTTTGCCTGGGCATCGGATGCCAGAAAATACAGCAAAAAACAGACTCTTAGAATTTCAGCACTCGAGGGCCCTCAACCCATTCAACATGCTGTAAATAACTAAGGGCAAAGAACTTGTGCCTCCTGGCCAAAATTCTAAAGCTAGCTGCAGACATGGCCAGCTAGAAATTCTAAAACTGCGACTTCCAGCCCAATGGAAGCTCTTTTACAACAAAATGTGGGAGTACCCGGTCACATGGCCCTTCCAATTTTTTTTTTTTCCCCAGTGTTGAACGTCTTAAAAAAATTCTTTGAAAGGGAACAAATAAAAATAACTAAGAAAAACAAAATCCTAAAAGCCTAGAATTAATCCTCTTTTTGAGACACATGCAGATATGCTTCTATTTCTTTATCTTCCACAAGGATGGCAAGATTTCGTTTGTTTAAATTTAAACTATTTTATGCTTTCATGGAATTAGAACACATTTCTTGTACTCTTTTATTGCTGTAATTTGATAATTCATGTTTTTCACCCTTTCTGCTTCCACATACTTTCTATTTCATCCAGGCAGACTTAAAAGAAAGTAGAAATGCATTTGGATTTATTATCTGTTCTTTACAACGGTTAAAAAACAACTTTAATCTGCCTTATGAAATTCTAAAGTTGTTAACTGATGGGTTCATTGACTTTTGAAAAGAATGGCCAGGAAACTAAAACCTCATGGTATGTCTTCAGGAGTTTGGATTTCGAGATTTATGAAAACTAGGTTAATAGTAGGGTCGCTATGTGTGGGAACTGACTCGATGTCACTGGGTTTGGTGTTTGTTTTCTGGTTAACAGAAGGAGCCCTGGTGGGGCCGTGATTAAACACCCAGTTGCTAATCAAGGGTGGGTTACCCAACAGGCAAGGTAAGCACTTATTTTCCATATCATCTGTAGTAAACAATTTCACATTTTTTCACGACATCAAAGATTCCACTTCTAGATATGGCTGACATCTGTCCCCCTTTCTCACTGTATCTTCCTACAGAATCAAAGCTTCTTTTCACACTGACAATCCCCGACAGGGGTGGATCACTCTATAAGCAAGGTAAGCACAGGTCTACTTGTGCTACTTACTAATCTGTAGTGAGCAGTCTGACGGGAGTTCCATCATATCCTCACTCATGTGAAACAACTGTTCACTAGAGATAATCTGTTAAGAAAGGCAACCACTGTCCTTAGCTTGCCTATTCGATAACCACTCCTTGTGTTGGTAGTTTGAACTCTCCTTCAGTTCTGCAGAAGACAGACCTGGTGGTCTCCTTCTGGATGGTTACAGCCTTGGAAACCCGATGGGGCTGTTCTACTCTGCCCTATGGAGCTGCTGTGAGTCGGAATTGACTCGATGACAAATAGAGTTTGGTTTTTAGGTTAATGGTATTTTTAAAAGAGAAGTATGGCTTTGTTCCAAAACACATTTGGTTTTTGAATGGCTTCGTGGTTTATCGTCTTAGTATTTATTAGGATAAACTCAATGGTCAGTCACATTTTCTTTTCTGAACTTGTTAAAAACAGGGAGAAAGTCTTATGCATCACAATTATTACTTGGTCATTGTAGCATCTGTTTGCATATTCCCAGGTCTTTATTAATCCACACTAGGAAGAAAAGGTGGGCTAAGCTCTTGGTGTTGATAGTTAGAACCCACTCAGGGAAAGACCCGACAATCCGTTCCTAGTAAAGAGTCTGACTCATAGCAACCCCATGTGACAGAGCAGGACTGCCCCATAGAGTATCCAGTGAACATCTGCTAGATTTGAATTGACAACTTTTTGATTAGCAGCCATAGAACTTAACCATTATGCCATTGGAGTTTCCCTGTAGAGATTACAGCCTAGAAAACATTATGGAACAGCTCTACTCTGTCAAATGGGATTGCTATAGTCAGAATCAACCCAGTGGCCTCTAGTACGAAGAGAAGTGACCAAACCAACTGCTTAACCTAGGAACTGACGTAAATATCATGTTAAACATCTCCTAGTTTGGGTACAGGAACACCTTTACTCTAGCCTTGGCCTTTCCTTCATGACTCAGATGAACTTCTCAGCAGCATGTTCCAGAGTCGGGGAGGCAGAACTCTTCTAAAATAACTACATTTTTAAAGCACTTTATTGAGGCAGAAATCCCCCAAACTTCCTCCTAGCAGCTCTCTCAAAAGTCCTATTCAGCCCATGTTCAAATCTACTTTATACTGAAACTTGGCCATCTTCACGATCAAGGGGTTATAGGATTTTCCCACTCTTCAAACCATTTGTTTACACTTTGTATTTGTAAACTTGAATTTCTGTTATTTTTGAGGAGCTGACTTGGATGACAGAATTCAGAGGCTCCATTACTGCTGATCTGCTTTAAGCAGTCACATGGGAAGCTAAGCAAACCTGGGTGACATAGTGGTTAAGAGCTATGGCTGCTAACCAAAACATCAGAAGTTTGAATCCACCAAGCACTCCTTGGAAACCCTATGGGGCAGTTCTACCCTCTCCTGTAGGGTCACTAGGAGTTGGAATTGACTCAACAGCAATAGGTTTGGTTGGTTTTCAGAAGCTAAACTCAGATGGGCAAATTAGAGAGACGAGTATGCAACATGTGGTCACGTAGCAAGTCCACGATTGTCTGTTGTCAAGGCTGGGATCTGGAGGGTTTTCATGGTGCTAGGTTATCCAGGTTGGAGGAAGTGCGTTTGGTAGGCAGTCTGTGGTGAGTCATAATGCATCGGTTTAAATGTCAGCTCTAGCCACTGTTCCAGGTGTCTGTTGCTATGTAACAACTCCCAAAGACAAGCTTTTATTATTACTGTTATCGCTCATGATTTCTGGGGACTGACTCAGTTCCACTACGTTGTTTCTCTCTAGCCAAGCCAAGCCAAGTGAAGTCGAGTTTCTCTCTGGGTACCAAATATCATCCTTTGTTCAATTCTCACAAAAACCTGTGAGGTAAATTAACTTGCATTATGTTTTACAGACTAGGACAGCCAAGGACAGAGAGGTATTCCATATGATAAGTGGCTATAGTGGTTTTAAGATATGTCCATAAATTCTCTGAAAATTCTCCCATCAAGGAAAAAAAACCTCAAAAAACGCATTACCCTCAAGTCTAACTCATAGCAACTTTATAGGGCAGTTCCACCAAGAAGTGGAGTCTCTCCTGTGGCATGATTAGGAAGTGAATGACGCTGGAGTTATCTTGAAGGTCTGCTAACTCACATCAGGCAGATGACATAGCTCTTGGCTGGGTCTTCTGGCACTGTCAGCTGCAACACCTACACACGGCCCTTCACGTGGCCTGAGTTTCTTCACACTGTGACAGTTGGGTTCCAAGGGTGAGTCTCCCAAGACAGAGAGGCAAGAGGAAGTTGAATCGTCTTTAGGACCTACCCTCACAAGTAATGTAACTTCTGCTGCATTCATTCATTCGAGTGGAGTCATTAAGCTCAACCTACATGCAAGAGGAGGACAATTAGACTCCACTTCTTGATGGAACTGCCCTATGGGCCAGTTCTACTTTGCCCTATAGAGTTGCTATGAGTTGGACTTGAGGGTAACGTTTTTTTTTTTTTTCCCTTGGTGGGAGAAATTTCAGAAAATTTACAGACATATCTTAAAATCAGTATAGCCACTTATCATATGGAATACCTCTCTGTCCTTGGCTGTCCTAGTCTGTAAAACATAATGAAAGTTAACTTACCTCACAGGTTTTTGTCAGAATTTAACGAAGGATGATATTTGGTATCCAGTATCTGTCTACTGGACGGCAGTGGGTGATCTGTTAGCTTAGACTATTATCACACCTTTTGCAGATTTGATTGACGTTGATGGTGACATTATAGATGGTTTAGTTCCAAGCAGATATAGCCTCTAAACTCCAAAGTTCCACCAGTGGCATTTGACAACCCCCAGGGCCTATGGCTCTTATTCCTGTGGGAATAGAGTCACTATATTTGGTCTGAATTCTTTGGTTCACCTCACTTTGGTGACAGTTTCCAGATATAGGTCACTCCATTCAAACCTAGCCCCTTTTATGGCAATTTATTTCATTATGGGATAAAGTGGGTAGAATCATGAGTAATAATTAGTGTGTCTTCCGTGCATTTAACACTTTAGTCAAATAATGCTCACCTCGCCCCAGTGAGTAAGTTTGGATGAACACCCTACCCTCTTCCGGGATGAGGAAACCGGGTCTTGGGTCAAGCAGTTTGTTCTAAATTCTACAATGAAGCAAGAACTCCGATGGAGTGAGAAGCTGGGGATCCTGATTCTTTTGCCCCTCCAACATTCCTAAATAACACACGGATTAATATCCTATCATTGACCATTATACATCACCAGCTAATACACTATGTTCAGACCTACACGGATATTTAAATCTTCTTTTACTTATTTGTAACAGTATCTACCTAGCCTAATGTGAAACCAAATGAGTTAATATTAAAAGCACTGCAGGTAAAGGCACACTTTTACAGTCAAATTGACATTTTTCTGATATTCTTGGGCATCCAGAGTTCTTTCTTAATCTAGGAGAGGAGAAAACGTTGACAGCACTCCTACCCTTGGCAGGCGTTCGCCCCCAGGCTGATTTCTAATTCCAGTGTCCCATCTCCCTGAGCTACTGTATTTCACGCTGGACGTTAGTGAATCCCACAGCAAAACAGATAAAAGGGTCCCGACTTCCACTGGGGCTGGGACGATATCCCTTTTTCTTTTTGGATCCTTGCCCGGCGCTGACTAACCTCAGGCTTGCCCTCCGGGCCTTGAGGGTCTGGCTGCAGGGCGGCGAAGCGCCGGGGCTGCGGTGCGCGCTCGCCCGGGGGCGCTGTTAGCCAGTACCTGGGGGCTGGAGGTGAGGCGGCTCGGAAGGCGGTGGCTCCCGCTTCTGCGGGGGCGCAAAAGGGCGAATCCTAGGCTGCGAGGTCGCCGCCCCCGCCCCTCGGCCCGGCCCCTCTCCTGCCCCAGAGAGGGGCGTGGCCCGCCTCCTCCCGCCGCAGCCCAGCGCTCTGCTGCCACCGACACTTTGCAGCTGGCGCGCAGGGGAGCCCCAGGCGCGGCTCGAGGAGGCGGTGCCAGAGCGCGGGGCGCACAACCGGCCGGCATCCGCGGGACAGCCGCCGACCAGCAGCCACCTCTGAACGACCGCGGGTGCGAGCATAGCTGGGATCGCGCAGGAGCTCCGTAGCCTCGGGCAAGGACCACGTTCCGAAGAGCCACCAGAGAGAGAGGACGAGGAGGCAGTGTGCAGCCCGGCGAGGTAGCGCGGGGGCTTCCCTGTTTCCCTTGCCCTTTCTGCTCGGTCCGACTGCCTCCCTTCAGAGGCAGTAAAGCGGGAGTCCGGCACCTTTCCGCTTGTAGTCTCCTTGGCTGCGCTGCGCTCCAGTGGGGTCTGGTCATTGGGGTCTGCGGCTCTCCTGCGGGGCGAAGCGGTGCTGCAGCGAGAACCCGCGCACGCAGGAGGCTGCAAAGGGTGGTTGTGAGCCCGCAGATGCTTTGAGGGAAGGTGGGAGAAAAGGGTTTGCAAACTAATTTGCCTTCACTCAGCCTCTCTCGTACCTGTGAGCAAAGTGGAATCCTGATTTTCCTCTTGTTCACCCACACCTTTTTCATCCCTTTTGCCCACAGCTGTTTCCTGAACCCTGGGTTATGCGGAAGGACTTGGTGTGCGTTCCTCTGGGAATGAAAGCGGAGGGAAAACAAAATAGCATCCTGGGGTGTGGGGTTCAGGTGTGGTGTGCCCCGGTTGCGGCGGCACGGGAGCAGGGCCGAGGACCGGACGGGGCTCCCCGAGCGTGCAGCTGCGCCCTGCTCCTTTGTTCAGCCGCTGTGGAGGGGGCTGTCCTGGGTCTCGTTTCCTGCCTGGGATGGGATTGATTCATAGTCCCGGCGAGGGAAGGGGAGGGGGCGGAGCTGAATGGAAACCAGATTAGGGAAGAGCGCCCGGAGGGTGCTGGGGCCGGGAAAAGGGATCATGAGAGCGCACTGGGGAGTTGATTATAAACACACATTTTTGTACAAGGGCTGTGTGAGTTTCTGGAGGTTATTTGTAGTGTTTTGTTCCGGCTGCGATCGAGCGTTTATTGCTGCAACAAGTTGTGTGCTTCCTTTAGTTCTAGGCGTTCCAAGTGTCCCTTGATGAAATAAAAAAATCTAGTTAGTTGTAATGGAAGGTTTCTTTCTTTCTGTAAATCAGGTTATTTCTGTGTATGTGTCTCTCAGTGTATCTGTGTGTGTAGCTGGTAGAAAATGACTCATATAGGTAGAAGGCAAATTTTAAAGACTCAATTTTGACAGGACATAATTTTTTTTTTCAACTGCAACATGTTATAACATTGTTTCAGGATTGTTTCTGGGGAAACCACCAGAAAATTAGACACTGCTAAACTAATGTATTGGGTTATGTAATGTTGAACTGAAAAACCCTTTTACAGTCTTTCCCCCAGACCACACTGCCCTCTGCCTCAATACCCTTTGGGTTTTCAGAGTTGAGGAGCTGTGGCTTTTCATGTGTGGTGTCCTTTGTTTCTCCTGGGGTGGATCTTCTGGATTATAAAGAAAACACCTTTATGGTGAATGGGCTTCTTTGGGGTGGGAGGCAGGACTAGATGCAGTCTGTCAGGCTTTGTTAAGTGACCCTGGGCTAGATTGGTATCAGGAAACCCGGGAGGATTGGCTGATCCTGGGAAGGGGGTGGGGTTTGGAGGTGTAGGGGGGTGGAGTGGTGTTTTTTTCAATGGAGTATTCCAAGCAGAACTGCTTTGGGAGAAGGCTGACATTTCCAGGCATTCATGGTTTGTGCCTATGGGACACTGGTGGAAGGATCCCATAATCAGACTGAAGGTTAGAATTACTGCGGTATTGGGAGAAACTCCCCAATAGTAGCCTGGCTGCAGACAGGACTGGGAAAGGGCTTAATGCTGCCTCTTGGACAAGTCTGACGTCCACCCATTAAACCCCCCCTTCCCCTTGGCCATTCATTTTAGGATGAATCAAATTTGAAAGCATCTTACTTAACCTTAGAAGGCGAATTAGGGGCTTGCTCTGGAAAAAAAAGTTTCTTGCCCATCAAGTGGTAATGGAAAAGAGCTGTATGTGCCACTGCTGAGGATTTGCCTTTTTTCGTGGGGGATGTGGTCAGATTTTCAGGCCAGCCTGAGAAAAAGTAGGGCTTGTCCTCAAGAGCCATTATGGTGTGAAGTTGAAGTGGGACTTTCTCCAACTGTCCAGACGTTTGTCATTATAACTAACACACTGCCTGGTAAAACGTTGTACCACGGGCAGCTAATGGAGGGAGACTTCTTTGTTATTGCTTCACCATGTTGGACTTCTCATTTACGTTGTGAAGTGTTTTGTAAAAAACACTGCAGTTGGGTCCTCTCAAGTACTCTTGGGGATATATATTAAGGAAGTGCAAAGCATAAAAATGCTGCTGCTATGGAGGCCCAAACGGGAGAACGTCTTGAACAGCTGGAGTTCTGGCCCCAGCCGTCTGTGTGCTCTGTTTGTATGGTAAGGCTGGCTGCAGGTTGTGCCCCTTCATGGAGTGAATCGTCACTTTGTCAAACGTGGAGTTGAAGACTGACTTTCCCTGGTAGTGCAAAGCAACAAGAAGCATCCTTATCAGTGGGAAGGAGTCTCCACCTAAGTGGAGATTTGGATGGGACGTGGTGGTGGTATTTGACTAAGAATTATCTTCTTTTTGGATTTTTATTAACTAGCCTAACAATAATTATAGCTATCATTTAGTGGGAAACCCTGGTGGTGTAGAGGTTAAGTGCTATAGCTGACCAAAAGGTTGGCGGTTCAGATCCACCAGGTGGTCTTTGGAAAGTGTGGGTCAGTTCTACTCTGCCCTCTAGGGATTCTGTGAGTCAGAATTGACTTGACAGCAATGGGTTGGATTTTTTTTTTTTTTTTTTTTGATCACTTAGTGTTTACCTTGTGTGAAAGGTTTTGTGTATAGTGTTATATTTAGAACTGGATAAGAGGCATGCTATGCTTGAACAACTCCATAAAAAAGACCTAAAAACAAAGCCACTGCCGTGGAGTCAAATCTGACTTACAACCACCTTACAGGACACAGTAGAAGTAGCCCAAGCCTAGCCAAGTCACTGAGTCGATGTCATCTCAAAGTGACCCTAGAGGACAGAGGAGAACAGCCCCATAGGGTTTCCAAAGAGCACCTGGTGGATTCAAACTGTTGACCTCTGGGGTAGTAGCCACATGTAGCACTTACTTCCTGCGCCACCAGGATTTCCTAGAGTCAGACTATCTGTAAAGGTTTACTGAAGCAGATTGTTATCTTTCTCCACAGAGCGGCTGGTGGGTTCAAACTGCTGACTTTTCTCTTAGTAGCCAAGTGCTTTAACCACTGCCCCACCAGGGCTCCCTAAGGTGTTATTATTTCCATTTTACAGTGGAAACGGAGGCCTAGAGAAGTAATGTACCTCTTACACTGTGCTGCTCCTCTGTTGTTGTTGTTAGGTGCTGTTGAGTCTGATCCAACTTATAATAACCCTATTGAAGAGAGCAGAACTGCTCCACAGGGTTTCTGGGAGGTGGCTGGTAAATTTGAACTGCTGACCTTTAGGTGAGCACCTGATCTCTTAACTACTCTGCCACTTGTCTAAGTGATAAATAGCAGAGGTGAGATTTGAGCTCGTCCGTCTGATTCTGAAGTTCATATTCTAGGTAGCTCCATGGTATATCTTTAAATAAGAGGGATAATAGCAATTTGATTACTTATTAGCTTTTTGAAGATTTCAGAAAACTTTCATCTGTGTTACCATAATTGATTCTTTCAAAAACCAGGAGTCTGCACAGTATATGCTTTTTATATTTTCAGATACGAGAACTGGTGGTCACAGAAGCTAAGTGGCTTGCTCAAGGCCACACAACTAGTATGTAGTGTAACAGGGATTAGAATTCTTCTGGCTTGGAAGGTCCTATTAGTGACATTGTAACTCTTAAAACTGTGTTGTTAAAAAGTTATATGTTATGCTGTATCGTGTATGAGTTAGCTTTAAGGGAATGAAATGTTATTTTTGAAAAGTTAGGCTACCAACATTTAAAAATAATTTCTTTTTTGGAACATGTAAAAGTGACAGAATGGGATAGGTCTTACTTAGTTTTCAAATATTTTATATTTATTGAAATCTATTTTGGCCCTTTTTTATCTTACAGTGTTTAATAGGACACTGCAGTTTGCTTCTTAATGGAGACCCAATGCCCTAGAGTGTTTCTTTAGAAGAGAAATAAGGAGGGAAAGAATGTGATTATAAAGAGGAAGTGGGACATCAGAATTGGAAACACACGCAGTGGCAGGCCATAGATTTTCCCAGCACAAGCTTTTTGTCCTGGCAGTAGGCTTTTTACAGAGGACATTCTTCCTTTAGGGAAGTGTCAAGGGTCTTTCTTTACAGCATCCTCTGAGATCATCAAATTTCTGAGCTCTGTGGGAACACACATTCCACATGATTTCTGTGCTCATGTTTTCCCTTAGGAGAAGTGAGTGAACTAGTTAGGCATCAGCATGAAAAGGGAACAGAAGTAGTATCTGGCCTTGGGGTGAACGGAGGCAGCTGACCTTGACCCACAAGTGGTCACCAAGTGCAGGAGCAGAATGGATTTTGACAGTTGGCATCATGAATGGTTTAGGGATTTCTCAGGGGTGCTCCTGGGCAAATGAAAAAGTAATATTATTTTGTTTCTGAGATAACATTTGAAACCTGACAATTCTGCCTTTAATTGTTGAATTATTTCAAGCCGGGACGCCACTTAGGGACTTCCAAATCTGATATAGTTCGTGTTAACTTTCTCTCCTTGTACCATTAAATTCTCTACTCGCTATATTAGTGGTTAATCTTGAGAGGCAGATGCGTGGTTTACTGAGTTCTCACGGGGTGGTACCTTCCAGTTTACCAGCTGAAAGGAAGGGTGCTCAACAGCATCACACACATAACCTTTTTGTGGGTCAGCTAGTTTTTTTTTTAATTGTGATGAAATTCATGTAACATAATAACGATTTTGAAGTGTACAATTCAGTGGCGTTTAATCATTAAATGGTAACCACTGTCCAGCTCAACACATTCCTGTCACTCCAGAGTAAAATCCCTCACCTGCTATGGCAGTTACTTCCCGTCTCCGCCCTCTACACCTTCCTCAGCAAGTAGCAAGCATGGATCTGCTTTCTATATGTGTGGATTTACTTTTTCTGGATAATTCATATGAAAGAAATCACATAGTATGTAGTCTTTTGAGTCTGGCTTCTCTTACTTAAGGTGTTTTCTAGGTATAGCTGTGTTGTAGCATGTATCAGTACTGCATTCCTTTTCATGACTGAATAATACTCCATTGTATGCATATACCACATTTTGTCCATTCATTCATCAGTTGATGGACATTTAGTTCTTATAGCCTTTTGTTCATTGTCTTTTTAGTTGCCAGTACATTTTCATCAGTTTATATTTTATTAAGCAAACAATTGATACAAAGCAATACATGGTTGTTGTGTGCCACTGAGTTGACTGTGACTCATAGCAACCCGATATGACAGTAGAACTGCTTCTAGGGTTTTCTAGGCAGTCATCCTTACTGGAGCAGATTACCAGGTCTTTTTTCTCATAGAACAGTTGGTGGGTTTGAAGCATTGACCTTTTGGTGAGTAGCTGAGTGTTTAACCATTGTGCCACCAGGGTGCCAACAGTGCATTCTTCTCCAGCACCGCAATTCAAAGGCATGAATTCTTCTGTCTTCCTTGCTCAGTGTCCAGCTTTCTCATTTGAACAATGCTATTGAAAATAGCATGGGTTGGGTCAAGTGCACCTTAGTCTTCAAAGTGACATCTTTAATTTTCAAAACTTTAAAGAGGTCCTTTGCAGCAAATTTGCCCAGTGTCTTAGGCTGGGTTTTCTAGGGAAGCAAAACCAGTAACACGTGTAGGTACAAGGAAAGATTTATAATATATATATATATATAGACCGATAGATAGATACAAATATAGGAAACAGCTCACGTAATCACAGAAGCTGAATGTCCCAAGCTCTGGCACAAGCCTCACATGTCCACGGAAGCTGAGGAACCCAAGGTCAGCAAGTCAGAGACCAGAGTTGCAGATCACCGGTTGTGTAGGTCAGTGGATTCCAAGCTGGTGGCGAGACGAAGCGACAGAGGCTGGAGGTCGGTGGATCCCAAGCTGGTGGCGAGAAGAAGTGACAGAGGCTGGCGAACCCAGGATCGGCAGGTCAGGGAGCAGGACTCTCAAGTGCCGACTGTAAGGACTGATGAGCCCAACAGCTGCTAGCTCAAGTCCCGGAACCCGATGCTGGAACAAGAGAGCAGGAGCTCCTGGCCACGTGAGCGATCAGCAGCCGTAGTCCAGGGTCACGAGATGAGAGCCGAGGGGCAGGGAGCCACCACAAACCCCGCCCTGCCACTTAATACAGCAGCCAAATAGGTAGTAGCCAAGTTGACGTAATCCTGACCACCACACCCAGTGTAATGAACCTTTTGATTTCTTGACTGATGCTTCCATGGGCATTGATTGTAGATCCAAGCAAAATGAAATCTTGACAACTTGAATGGTTTCTCCATCTATTTATTTATATTATGATTGAATGAAAATGTACGTTCCCATATAAATTTGCGTGCCCACCTATTTACAGCTCCCACTACTGTCCCTGCCTGATGACAGCACATTCTTCCGCTCTGCTCCATACATTTCGTATTCTCCCAACAATCTCCTCTTCCCTCTTCTCCACCCACTCCCCTTCCTCCAGTAAGAGGTCAGCAGGACGACATCCTGTAGATGCAGAGAACCATAAAGTGCACACATGATATGGCCACTCTGTTGCCAAGTCCAATCCATTCCTGTCCGAGAGTTGGCCTCTGTTATGATTTATGGAAAGGGGCAGTATCAGGGCCAGAGGCCGTGCTCCCAGGGGAACTTCAGGGCCCATGGACCATCAACTGTGGTCTTTTAATAGTGCACCCCTTTTTATTCGTGTGTTGCCAGTGAGACTCAACTTTGTGGCTTTCTCCATTCATCATGATGTTTTTTACTAGTACTCCTTGCTGGAAGTGAAGAGGATTTGTAACACTTTCTGATGAAGATCAGAGACCAAAGCCTTCAGTGTGGATTGCATCACAACATCAAGAAAACAAAAACCCTCACAACTGGACAATGATGCATTAGACATCTTTAAAACAACAATAAAGGAAATCCACAGTGCCTCAAAGCACTTAGCAGGGTGGATCTTTGCACCCAGAGTGGCTGGTGATGGAATGAAGACAATGACTACAACGGCTGTGGTGACCAAGGCCACAGCAACACTTGCTGTAAGGCGAAAGCTGAAAGCAAACAAGAGAGTCAAAGGAAATACAGGATTTGGCTCCTTGCCTGTCCCGTATTTCATTTCTTCCAGCTTCTGATGATGTGAAAATGTCTTTGACTTTGATGGTTGGATTGGTTGTGATGTTAGGAAGTGTCATCCTGGTGAATTCTGTGCCTGGGGAGAGAGCAGAGCATCTTTTCTTGAACATTGGGAACACATAGGGTATCATTCCATGGGAGGATTTTGAATAGCATGGTCATGCCTCGTGGCATTTGGTGTTCTTCTGCTGTCTTCTTTCTAGCCATTCATCTCTGCCCCATCTTGTGTTCTGCGTGACTGTGAGTTTAGCCCCACAAAGGCTTTTAATGAGGGGCCTTGGTTGTGCAGTGGTTAAGCACTGGGCTGAAGAGGTTGGCAGTTCAAGCCTATCAGCTGCTCAGTGGGAGAAGAAAACCTGGTAATCAGTTTCCGTCAAGATTACAGCCTAGGAAACCCTATGGGGCAGTTCTCCTGTGTTTTGTAGGGTTGTTCTGAGTTATAATCGACTCGATGACACACACAACAACAAGGCTGTTGGTGAAGGTTCCTGGGTGGCACAGGTAACATGCTCAGGTGCAGACTGCAGGTTTGGAGGATCAGTCTGCCCAGAGGTCCCCAGGAATAAGGGCCTAGAAAACTCAGCTATGGAAAACCCATTGGAGCATAGTTCTACTCTGGTAAACAGGAGGTCACCATGAGTTGGAATGGACACTAACAACTACTTTTAAGGCTGTTAATGGACTTATTATTTGGAAGATGGCTTCCTGGCCAAATGACTGGGAGAGATTCATGTTTGTGCCCATTCCAAAGCATGGTGATCTAACAGACTGTAAAAATTATTGAATAGTATCATTAATGTCATGTACAGGTAAACTTTTGCTGACGGTCCTTCAAAAGTGGCTGCAGCAGGGAGTTGCTAGAAATTCAAGCCAGATTCAGAAAAGGATGTGAAACTAGGGTTATCATTGCTGATGTCAGATAGATCTTAGCTGAAAGCAAAGAGTACCAGAAAGATGTTTACCTGTGTTTCAGTCGCTGTGCAAAGGCATTTGACTAAGTGAATGGCAACAAATTATGGATAAGTTGTAAAGAATGGGAATTCCAGAACATGTGGTTGTGTTTGTGAAGGACCCATACAAGAAGCAGTTATTTAAACAGAACAAAGAGGTATTTGTGGCATTTAGAGTCAGGAAAAGTGTTATCAGGGTTGTTATCTTTTCTTCATACTTATTCAATCTGTGTTTTGAGCAAATAATTTGAGAAGCTGAATTTACATGAAGGAGAACATGACATCATGATTGGAGGAAGACATATTGCCAACCTGCATTATGCAGATGACACAACCTTTCTTTTAGAAAAGGAAGAGGGCTTGAAACACTTACTGATGCGGATCAAAGGCCACAGTCTTCGTTATGAATTACACCTCAATCCAAAGAAAACAAAAATCCTTGTAACTGGACCAATAAGTATGATTAATGGAGAAAATACTGAAGTTGTCAAGGATTTCACTTTACTTGGGTCCACAGTCACCGCCCATGGAAGCGTAGTCAAGAAACCAAATGATGTGTTACATCAGGCAACTCTGCTGCAAGAGACTTCTTTAAAATGTTCAAAAGCAGAGATGTCGCTCCGAGGACTAAGATGTACCTGACCTAAGCCATAGCATGTTCAGTTGTCCCATATACATGTAAAACCTGGATGGTTAATAAGGGAAACGGAAGAATTGATGCCTTTGAATTATGATGTTGACATCAACAAACAAGCAACTTTAATGATCTTAAGTTGATTCTACTCATAGTGACTGTACATGACAGGGTAGAAGGGATGCATAGGATTTCCAAAGAGTACCTGGTAGATTTGACCTTCTGAACTTTTGGTTGGCAATCATAGCATTGAACCACTATGCTACCAGGATTTCCAATTATGATATTTGTGAAGAATATTTCGTATACCATGGACTGCCAGAAGAGTGAATAAATCTGCATTAGAAGTACAGTTAGAATGCTCTGTAGAAATGAGGATGTGAAGCTTCATCTCTTACACTTTGGGTGTGTTATCAGCAGTGATGAGTCCCTGGAGTCATGGTTCATAGAGGGTCAGCAAAAAAGGCGACTCTCAGTGAGATGAGTTGACACAGTGACTACACTGATGGGCTCAAGCGTAACAACAGCTGTGAGGATGGCCCAAGACTGTGAAGTGCTTTGTTTTGTTGTGCATAAGGTTGCCATGAATTGGCACCAGTTTGATGGCACCTAATAACAGCAACCGTAATAGACTTAAGCAACATTTGTATTTTAAAAGGCTCTGGTGGAGAGGAAATGCCAAGATTCAAAAGAATGAATTGTTAATTTTTTTTTTTGTTATATAATATCCATGCTACTCTTTGTGAAATATTAGGTGTTTGCTTTGTGTCAGGCCCCATACTGGCTACTTTATATAGGTTGCTTTTTTTTAATCCTCACTATTATCCTTCTGTAGGAGGAGAGAGATCTGTGTGTATAAGGAAATTGAGTAACTTGCCCAGAGACGTGGGACTAGTAGAGATCAGGCCCAGAAGACTGGGAACTTTCTGGAACAATATACTGCCTTATAGTAGTACAGTCAGTGGGCAGTGATTTGAGGTTTAAGGCCATTTAAAACCTGAACGAGGGAACTGTTCTTGGTTTCACTGAGTCTTGCCTAGTTGGAAGGAGGGCTTACCCTGGCTTGTTTCCTTTGTCTCCTAACCCTGGTGGTGTAGTGGTTAAGATCTGCCAGGCACACCTTGGAAACTCTATGGGGCAATTCTACTCTGTCCTGTAGGGTCACTATGAGTCAGAATTGACTCAGTGGGAGTAGGTTTGGTTTGATCTAGGTTCCTGTGGGTATCATTGTCTAGTTCAGAGTTGGGAGAATTGATTGAACTGTTTCTCAGTTTTTCTTGGGCCTTGAACTTGCTTGGCTGTCACCTCTTACAGTCACTTTCCCCTAAATGAAGGAGAGTCTCTGTGAAGCAAGAGTCATCCTAATAGTGGTGGCCCTGGATGGTGCAGTGGCTAGGCACTTGGCTACCAGTTGAAAGGCTGGCGATTTGAACCCATCCGGTGGTGCCCTGGAAGACAGATCTGGTGTTCTGCATCTGACAAGCTGTAGTCTTGCATCTGCCCTGGAGCAATTCTCCTTTGCACACTGGGGATTGCTGTGAGTCAGAAATGATTCAACAGCCCTTAGTGAGAAGCCATAGAGGCAGTCCCTGCGTTGTGGTATTTCATACTTGTTCCCAGTTCGTAGTCATATCTTCCTTGGTTTTCACAAAGAACTCTGTGCAGGAGGAATTAGGATGCCGTCTGGGAGTTTCCAGGGGGTTTCGGTGACCTCATTTTTAGTCTGTCAGAGACTGGGACGGGGCTGGGCGTGCAGTCAGGGTCTTGAGGGCGGGGAATGAAATGGTGAGACCAGCCTTGCAGCGGCACTGGGGCTTCGACAGGGCAGGGAAGGAACAAGTGGCATGAAATTTACATTCTTTCAAGATAGGCAGTTTTAAAATTAAGGACTGGAGAAAGGGAAAATTGATGTTCTTTCTTCCCTTATCTGATAAGCACAGAACTTCTGAAAGTCTCAGGTGTCTGGCTTTCCTTGACAGCCCGGGAGAAGCCTCCGAGTCCAGATTTCTGCCTTTGTCAGGCTTCGCGTCCCACTCTACCTGGATTCTGGGTGCTGTGAAATTACACATATGGCTTCAGTTTTGTTGCAGTGACATTCCGAATTGTACCTAGCCAGTTTTTAAATTTGTTGAAAGAAGAATTCAACATTCTTAAACTGTTCTTAGAAAGCAGAAAGGACAGTGGAACCAATTTATTAGTATTGGTTTTGTTATGTGTGCACATCTTCGCCTACTCCTTTTCACTGGTTTTGTGAAAGCAGTTTGAACCAAAAGAAAGCAAAAACAAAAATCCTTGCTTGCATAATTCCTGCTGGTCCCACTTACATTTTCTGGTGTTCACTTTTTCTTCTCCTTTGGCGATGCCTCCTTTAGATTTTATGTTATTAGACATGAAAGTGCTATTTGCAATGTTCACGTTGTGAATATGTTTGGTTTCTAGCTGATTAATCATTACGTTGACAGTGCTTCAAAAGGACAGTCACTGTTTCATTCATTTTAGAGGCACAGCCTAAATGCTATTAGGAAAATCTTAATTTCTTATACAGGAGCTTGTGCTAGTTTACACAGCTAAGTTTTTTTTTGCAGCCTTCGGGCAATCAGCTTATGGCTGTGATAGTTGGACTAAATTTTAATTTCCATTTGCCATGTTGAAGGTCTAGGAAAAAGTTTTAACTTGTCTGAAATCTTTAGAGTATTGTAAGATATTCATAAAGATATGTGAACTGCTGCGTTGGATCAGATCCTGAATGTATTCACTGGTGGGTGGCAGCTTTAGACTTTTTTTTTTGATGGTATCCTTAAAAGATTCTAGGGCATTTCTTGTACATCTGTAGTTGGATGATCTCTGAAAAACCTTTCAGTTGCGTATTTAAATTAATCTTATTTTTATCCTATTGTATAAACATTTCACACTTCCTTTAAAGCTAGAACTTGTTATATTCATAGTTGACTTCAAATCTTCAAATCTCGAGTTTTGAGAATGGTAGAGTGCTTGAGCTGAAGTACCTGGGACTTTTAAAAAAAAAAATCACTTTAACCCTTCGTTATACTTAAGACCCGCTGACGCTTATAAAAAGCACAGATATGGGAACTGGATCCCAAGTCTTCTAGCATCTTGCTCAGTTTTCTTTCTAGAGGCATATTTTGTTGTTTCCCCAAACTCATCTTAATCTAAACTTAGCACCGTTTAGTAATTGTTAATTCTTTATGACTCCTTTTCTGCTGATAACATTCTGTCATCATCTTGACTTTGCCACTCAGAAGCTTCACCTACTCTTCTGTTTTCTGTGACCTTCACATCTGGTCAGTCCCTGTGTTTGGCTGATTGTGGTCTATTTTCCTTTCTTTTCAAACCCTTAAGCCCCCATTCTGGTCTAGGCAGTTACCTAGGCTGGGCTCCTAGATTGCAGCATTTCCCAAAATGGGCTGTTGCATGAAAAGTTAGTATTTGGGGGAAAAGAAAGCCATAAAGGTAGTAGATGTTAGTAAGGCAAGGGGAAGAAAAGTACCTCGGGCAAACCTTGGTGGCCTAGTGGTTCAGTGCTGCATCTGCTAACCAAAAGGTCGGCAGTTCGAATCCTCCAGGCACTCCATGGAAACTTTATGGGGTCAGTTCTACTCTGTCTTGTAGAGTTGCTGTGAGTTGGAATCGACTCGATGTCAATGGATTTGGTTTGGGTAAACCATTTAGAATAAATGTCTTTGCAGAAGGACTTCTCATGGCTTTTATTTGTGACTGTACACTGTGAATCTTCAGAGGAAGATACAGTATACATGAGTTCCAACTTGTGTGACCATTATTCCACTTTTGAGGGGGCTGTTTTGTAGATAACGTGGTTGTAGATAACATTTCATTGTGCCATTTCCAGATTTATCAATGTCTGAATTTCTACAGGAGTACTATTCTGTGTGAACCAAAGTCGGTGCACTATCAATTGTGTCTTAGGCTTTGTTTGCCTCATTGTTTTTGTAGATCTTTTCTTCACTCTGGAGGTCCTGCATCACCCATCACCCTTAAAACATCCTTCAGCCAGCTTTGTTCCTACCTTCCCCATCAGAGTCTCCCCAGACTCATAGTGCTGCTGTTCTTCTGAACTTGCAGTACTTGTAATGTTTTGTAACTTAAAGAAGAGGAAAGGTTTGAAACAGACAATAGAATACTGAAGTAACATTACAGACATGAATAATAGTAAGTTACTGGAATTTACATAAAGTTTATGTCAGTAGCTGTATCATAGGCCATTTTTCAGCCTTCTTCCAACAGGTTAATTTGCATATATATTCTGCAAACTTGAGGCTTGTTTTTAAAATTTTGTGTTATTGGAATTGCATTGCATTTATATAGAAATATATTTCATATATATATTTTTATGACATCTTTATTGTTTCCTGGCTTCCCATTTGCAGACCTGATATACTTTTCTATTGAGGTCTTTTATGGCCTATCATGAAATTCTGTAATTTTCTATTGAAAACTCAACATCTTTAATTAGATTTGTGTCAGGTGCTTTATGGTTTCTGTGGTCTTTGTGAATGGAGTTAATATATTTCTGATTGGTGTTTCTAATATATGAAAATGCTATTAATTCTTTACTTGCTTAGAAATGGATTTTGATTGATCAAGTTCACATCTAGGTCACCTTTTGGTGTGGGAGCCTAAAATCTGGTGGCTTTCCTGATGGACCATGAAGTAACTTAACCTGAATTAGAAATGTCACAATTCACAGTAATTTTATAACTGTATGTAGTGCTTTTAGAAGTTAAGGAGTGAATGGCTTTTAGTTATTTAATCTATTCATTTATTCATTCAGGAAATATTTGGGTCTCTAGTATGTGTCAGGCACTGTACTAGGCATTGCATCTTTACTGGTGAATGATAGATGCCATTTCAACTTGTTTGTGAGGGAAAGAGACATTAGAGAAATCAACAACATAAGTATATATTTATTAATTGTAACAAATACTGTGATGCAAGAGAACATAGCGCTATGAGAATAAGAAATGTGGGGAGACAGAAATTTAGAGCAGAGGTACAGGGAGGGCCTTGTGAGGAAATTGGACATTTATGCAATGACTTGAAGAAGGAGCTGATGTCAAATGAAGGACAGGATGGGAATTTTTCAGGTAGTGAAAAATGTGTTCAGAAACTCTGAATGGAACTCTTGCTCTTAACGGTAGATTAATGAAAATGTTGGTAATTAATGACTTGAGTCTAGTTATTATCACACATTAGTAAATCATCATGATAGCGGTATTTCACAGTGTTTAAGTTGTGGAGATGTAAAATTATTTAGTTTTGGTCATTGTCTTCCTTCTCTCTTAAATGGAAACCTCTTGAGTTAAGAAAAAGCTTGAGTAGGGTGACTGCCAGCTGCCATTGTGAGTACTGCTGCTGCCGTTTCTACTAAGTACACTGTCCGCAGTTTCTCCTGGGCTCCACATTAATTGACTGTGTCTTTGCTCTGACTTTGCGCAGAAGAACTCTGCATTTCTTGGTGATGTGAGGTCCATCTCCTTTCTGCTCTATTCCCTCTTGTATATCTCAAGAGATTTGACTCACTGTACTGCTTAATGATGTAGATTGAGCCTGCCTCATTACATGACTTTCTCTAATCCTACCTCATTAACATCACAGAGGTTCAGATTTACAACACAGAGGATAATCACATCATACCACAAAATGCTGAACAACCACACAGTGCTGGAGAGCATGGTCTAGTCAAGTTGACATGTATTTTGGGGTAACACAGTTCTACTCTGTAGCAGTAGCTCTCTGTCCTTGGCTTAATCGGTTGGTACCTCACTTTCTTCAACAGTTGATTTCAGAGACAATATTGGAGCAGTTATTCCCTGTCCTAAAATGTGACTCATCTGGAGCTGGACTCACAAGGATGCAGAAGGGCACATGGACTGGCCTCTGAGGTACAAAGATGAAAGCAAGGTTAACCTTGGAAAACATCTTTTACAGAAACTTCCACATAAACAACAGCACAAAAGGTCTGCATACTTTCTACTCTTAACCTTGTTCTGGAAGAAGTATGGCCAGTGTGCTTCCTGGAAGCAAGGATGGTGAGATGTGTCTTATATACTTTGGACATGTTGTCAGGAAGAGTCAGTCCCTGGAGATGGACATCATGCTTGGTAAAGTAGATGGTCAGCAAAAAAGTGGAAGACCCTCAAGGAGATTGATTGACACAGTGACTAAAACAATGGGCTTAACTCTGAACGTGATTGTGGACATGGTGCAGACAGGGCAGGGTTTCGTTCTGTTGTTTATAGTGTCATCGACTGAGCAACACCTAACAACAAGACTTGTTAGACCAGTGAGGACCCTCCTGGCTGTCCTTAGTGAAAACTGTGCTAATTTGATGATTGTTAAGAGATGCAGTTCAAAATGTGGGGTCACTGTTTCTACTCAGTCTGTGAAAAGGTGAAGCTTTCAAAGGTTTTGCCCAGTTGTAATGTTAACATATACTGTTGAGTCTGTTATGTTTCCTCCGATTCAGGCAGCATGCTTCGCCACTTTCCCACTTTTACTTATTTTGTAAGATTTCCTCGAACTCAGGCAGGCATGGCTCTGGCAGCACGCGTATGTTTTCTGTGATAGTCCTTGGATCTGGGCAGACGTAGCTCTGGCAGCATGCTTGTTTGTTTTCCACTGTTGCCTCTTCAAGCACCTGCCAAATAAAATGGTCCATTTGCTTTACTAAACTTTGTGCTGTTTTTACCCTAGAACAGGTTTTAATGGGTTAACTCATGACTAGTCTTTAGAATAGTGTCAGTTGTAAGTTTAATTACCGTTACTCAGTCTCCCTTGAAAATGGATTCCAGGTATTCTCCTTCCTCCCCACCACAGATACTGAAATCTCTTTGAATCTAAGAAGTGTATATAATTTGTGATTTGATACTGGACTCCAGCTAGTGCTTTGAAAAACATGTAGGAAGAAAGATGGCAGAGAAATAAGCCAAAGTGCTATGAGTAGATGTGTCAGGCTAGTGGACTAGGTGACAATTGCCTTCTTATTTTCTGTAATCTGATCATTTACTTTGATTATAATAATAATACAATCACATGGAAAAAGAAAGGCAAGCTTGCAGTTGCCTGCAGTGGTTTCCCCCAGGTAGGGCAGGAGGGTGGGAAGCCTGTGTTCTGGCTGCTTCGATTGCATTCACAGGTTGATTTTTATGTGCAGTTGCAAAATTGAAATGGTATTTAAAAATGTTTAGCAGAAATATCCTAAAAGGTCCTAGGATGAACTGTTGATCTTTGTGAAAACCCTTTTTTTCTTTGAATAGTTCTTTTCCTGTCCCTCTTTTCCCTGTTTCTTCCTGAGCACCCTCAGTTGACCTTGGTCCATCTGTTACTCATCTCTTCTGGTCTCGTCATACTCCTCTTTGCCTTTAAAAAGTGCTCCTTTTAGTCTCGTCTTTCTCCTTTTCTGGCAGCCCTGCAGAAAGGATGAACACTTTTCTTCAGTTCATAATATTGAATAAATTTCATTTATTTTAATTGAAAAAGTAAGTAAATGTAACTTTTAACCTCGAAAAGCTAAATTAAGTTGCCCTTTATTTACTCACATCTAGATTTATTTATTTATTAACTAACTTGGTGGGGGTGGTCTGTGACTTCCCAAAGGTACCAGGAATCTTGAGGGATTGGAGGGCTGAAAGGAAGATGTTTTGGTTGTCTTAAACAAACAAACAAAACCATTGAGTTGATTCTGATTCATAGCAACTCCATAGGTTGGAGTAGAACAGCCCCACAGAGTTTCAAAGGAGCACCTAGCAGATTTGGACTGCCGATCTTTTGGCTGCCAGCTGTAACATGTAAACACTTGGCTGTCTCGTGCTGCTGTAAGAGAAATAACCACAAGTAGATGGCATTAATGAAAAGGAACATATTCTTTCACACTAAACCAAATTGACTGCTGTTGAGTTGATTCTGACTCATGTTGACGCTACAGGACGGAGTAGAACTGCTCCATAGAATTTCCAAGGAGCACCTGGCAGATTCAAACTGCCAACCTTTTGGTTAGCAGGTGTAGCACATAACCACTACATCACCAGGGTTTCCTTTCATACTAAGTGGAAGTCCAAATTCAGGGAGTCAGCTCCAGGGGAAGGCTGTTGCTGTCATTTCTGTGGATAGGTCCTAGTCATTAGTATTCTGTTGATCTAGAAGCTTCTACTCATAGGAACTCCAGGTTGAAAGGACTTGGTCCGCTCCTCGAGCTGTGTTCTTGGTACTGTGAGATCCCCTAGTCTCTCTGTTCCCTTCCCTTTTTTTATATCTTAAAGGAGATTGCTTTAAATTGTAGATTACTTTTGTAGATGGAGTTTATATAACTAACACTAATCCCCTCTCATTAACATTGTAGAGTCAGAGTTTACAACATCAAGGAAAAATCATGTTAGATGAAACATCTGGACAGAGCCAAGGTGACAGATATTTTTGTAGGACATGATTCAGTCCATGATAGAAGAGCAGACTGAGGGTATACTGAAGTTAAATTTACTCCTTTCCCTGGTTTGTTTAGGAAATGGTGGTAGTGTAGTGGCTAAGTGTTGTGTCTGTTAACCAAGAGGTCATCAGTTCAAATCTACCAGGCGCTTCTTGGAAACTCGCTGGAGCCAGTTCTCCTGTGTCCTGTAGGGTTATTATGAGTCAGAATCGACTCAACAGCAGTGGGTTTGGTTTGATTATATGTAGTGCTATCATTTTGGAATGTCAGCATTTTATAACTTTTTCAAACCTGAAGAACTGGATCCTGGAAAATTACTAGAGTAGATTTTTACAAAGAAAACCATTGCAAGTGTAACACTTTTCCTCAGAAGCCAATTAATTTTATTTACTTTTATGAGAAACTCAGTGAACTTTCCTTTCATGTTCTCTCAGTGTATAATTTGGAGGGGAGAAATGTGCTCTCTTGCAAAGTTTGTTTTACTTAGGAATTTATCCTTAACCAGCGACGTGTTATATTTCAAAATAATACTGGTGCAGGTTTCAAAGAAGGAAAATGAGAGAAATCGTCAGTGTAGGTAGGTTGACACAATAGCCACAACAGGGGACCTAAGCATACTGTTGATCAGGAACATGGTGCAGGACTGGGCATGTTCCTGATCGATTGTTCTGTTACACATAAGGTCACCAGGAGTCAGCTGACTTGATGGCAGCTAGCAATAACATATGGGTTACAGAGATGCTGCCTGGCTATTTACCCAAGAAGTAGTGCTAATTTCAGTGAAAATACACAGTAAATGTGAAATCTACTTGAGGGCGCTCAAATAAATGGAAAAAAAGGTGATACTTTCCCAAACCTTACAGTACAATTTTTATTTTTGTCTCCAGCCATAAATGCATAAATGTGATCGTAGTCATAATGAAATATGTGTGATAGTTCTTTCTCTTCTTTTAGGAAGTCAAGCTTTAAATATGGATTTATGCAATGGGTAGCATCTAAAATTTAGAATTTGCTTTTCAGAACTGTTCATCATAGGAAATCTTTACACCAGAAAAATCATACCATCTTTTTTGTAGAACAGTGTTGTAGAAAGTGTTTATCATAGAGCTCCATAGACCTGACCTTTGATCATGGTTGTGGTTGCCTGATTCGTTTTGTACACTCCGAGACCATGGAGGAGGATAAATTTGTTGGCTTTAGCTGAGGATGTGCCAAGGTTAAGGCAGGCGTGATGAAGAAATAGTGGTGAAACCGCCAGCCCTTGCTTAATACTTGGCATTTGTTGTGAAAATTTGAAAAGCAGAAATAAAAAGGTAAAATATTAAAAGCAACATGCCATTTTATGAAGGCCTGGCGGTCCAGTGGTTAACAGCTCAGTTGCTAACTAAAAGGTTTGATTTGAGTCCACCAGCCACTCCTTGAAACCCTGTGGGGCAATTCTACTCTCTCTTACACAGTTAGTATGAGCTGGAATCGACTCAATGGTAATGAATTTGGTTTGGGTTTTTTGGTACCATTTTATGTCCTCAAAAACCAGTTGCTCTTGATTAGATTCTAATTCATGGCAGTTGCATGTGTTTCAGTATAACTGGGCACCATGGGGTTTAATGGCTATGGCCTTTTGGAAACAGGTTTCCAGGCCTTTCTTTTGAGTCACCTATGGATGAGTTGGAATCACTAACCTTTCACTTAGTGCCAAGTGCATAACTGTTTGCACCACCCAGGAACTCTGTCAGTCCTCAGAGGTGACCTGTTTTATATCTGTGGCACTTAGAATGGAACACCTGACTACATCTCTGGTGAAAATGCTCCATTCTTACCTAGCTTGGGAACTTGTCAGCCATTTGACATATAGCTGACTTTACCTTCTCTGTGATTTTGCTTCCAGTTTTACGACGGCTCTCTTGGCAGTAGCTTTTACATGGTGATCTTTTCTTTCTAGAACAATTACTAACCATGGCAGATGTGGGGGCCCAACTCTGAAGTCATGCAGCCGTTTATGTGTCCAATTGGGTTTCTTGAAAGAATCAATGTTTAGGCTGTCATGCTAAGGGCTATAATAGGATTAGGGGATAACTATTTTATGGAAGTTTGTATTGGATATTGCAGCAGATGTAGCAGGGAGGTAGATTGGCAGCTGAAGAGACACAGACATTCAACTGTAAACTTGCCATTTATTCTGAAATCACGTGATTTAGAGAGTCCAAGGTTACCAGAACTCTCCTTTGGATGTTTTGTACTAGAGAATCCTCTGGAAAACAGTGCAGAAACTTTGGAAAATACTGTTAGAAAGAAAATACATTAGTTTGTTGGTGGTGGTTGGGCCTCTGACTCAAGGCAGCCCCATGCATGGTGGAGGGAAATGCTGCTGTCCCCGTGCTGGGCTGTGGGTGGGACTGGTGTGATCCATAAGGTTTGCACCGGCTGATTTTTGGAAGTAGATTGCCAGCCAGGCCTTTCTTACTAGCACGTTTTAGTCTGGATGTTCTCCTGAAACTTGGTCACCATCCTAGCAATGTGTCAGCCGCCGGGGACAGGCCAGTGGTGGCAGGACATGAGGTGCACTGGCTGGAAGTCAAACTCCGGCCTCCCAGTGGAAGGTGAGAATTCCAGTTATTAACCTGGTACCCTAAAATGTCAATGGTGGCCATTTGGGTGTGTTCTTTTCCAAGCCTCATAGGCATATACGAGGTCCTCCAATGAAGTTTGCAAATGTATCCTGGGAGAAGGACCACTTACCTCATTGCTGAACATCCCTATGGTCACTTTTAAAGTACTCCGCTTGGAAAATCTGTGCACCAACGCCAGCACCTAGTCCACCTTTCTAAGCAGTTTGGGAACTCTTTTTCTGGAATGGTCATCAGAGCTGTTGTTATATTACTCTTGATGTCTCGAATATCATCAGAATATCCTTCTTTTAATATTTATCTTTGGGTACAGAAGAAAGTCACTGGGGGCCAGATTAGGTGAGTGGGGAGGGTATTTCAGTACAGTTATTTGTTTACAGGCGAAAAACTCCTCATGGACAACTATACAGTTAAGTTCACAAACTTGCCACCTTGCTACCGTGTACAGTGGCCATTCTGAAAAGAGTTCCAAAATTACTTTGAAGGGTGGACTAGGTGCTGGCAACAGTGCGTAGCTTCCCAAAGGAAGTTCTTCAAAGGTGACTGTAGTGATTTTCAGTAATAAAGTATGTATCACTGAGAACAATCAAGTTTGCAGACTGAATCGTCAGAACTTGTGTGTATGTCTGTGTGTACTTAATTTTCTTGTGATGAAATATATATGAAAAACTTTTGCCATCTTTACACATAAAGTCAGGGACACTAACTATGTCCACCGTGTTTGTAGCTCTAACCACTGTTTTCAGGTTTTTTTCTTCACATTCAACAGAGATCAGCACTTACATGAAGCATGGTTTTAAACATGATTGTGATCATACATTGCATGTTTTCTATATTGCTATATAGTTTTTATAATAAATTTAGGGTTGCTATGAGTGGGAATCTACTTGATGACAGTGGGTTTTATTATTCCACCGAGTACCATAATTTCCTGACACATCTTTTTGTTATTGGGCCTTTGTGTTGCTCCTGCTACTTTTTATAATAGCAACTGTGATGAGCATTTTTGTACATAGCCTTTTCCATGTTTTGAATGAGTTCCTAACAGTAAAAAGCACCCAAACCCATTGCAGTTAGGTTGACTCTGCCTCACAGCGACCCTAGAGGACAGAGCAGTACTGTCCCATAGGGGTTCCAAGACTGGAATCTTTATGGGAGTAGACTGCCTCCTTTCTTCTGATGAGTTTGAACTGCCAATCTTTTGGTTAGCAGCTGAATGCGTAACCACTGCTCTGCCAGGGTTCCTAAATACATACTGAAAATAAGATTCTTGGATGAAGGACTGTGAACACTTTGAGGTACCTCTCTTGGGTATGGTAACTGGATCAGAAAGCAGAGGGAAAGTCGGGGTCAGATGTTTTCTTGTGTGATGGAGGGACTGGTGATACTGTCAGCATAGACAAGAAACAAAGGGAGAGAGTTTGGATTTCCCGGTGATGGGTTCATTTTGGAATGCCGGATATCCCAGGCGGTGACTGAGGCTCAACAGGTGCTTAAAATGAAAGGCCTTGAATTTAGGGCTTGAGATGCTGCTACAGGTATCACTGACATCTAAATGGTGGTTGAAGCTGCTGATACTGTCATGGTCGTTTAGAGGGTGGAGTGAGAAGAGAGGAAGGTGGGTGATAGAATCCTGGGGAGCACCGTTTGTGTCAAGGAGGGAAAAGCCAGTAAGGAATGGCTAGATGTCTCTGTGTGTGTGTGTGTGTGTGTGTGTGTGTGTATGTGTGTGTGTGTGTCTGTGCACGCGCGCACGTATACACACTTTGTTTTTTGCACTAAAACATTACAAAGCTTAAGGTTTTCCTAGCTGATGCTGAGTGTGGTGACATTTGCATAGTGTTAGTTATTTTAGGGTTTCTAGTTGGTATCTGTTCACCTAGTGTTACACAGAATACTTGAATACTCTGTTGAAATATATCAATATCATTTCTACATAAAAGATCATATTTTTAATAAAGAGACTGAGTATCAGATTTCTAAAATACCTAACCCATCATGGATAGATTAACCATTTGGCTACCTAGAATAGAAGCATCCAGATTCTTCTGGGCAAATCTCCCTTTTGAGAAGAACATTTATCTCTGATAACAGTATTTAAAGACGTCTGTAATTTTTTAGTGTGTGTGATTAAGTGAAAATATACAATCCAAATCAGTTTTGCATGCCCGCCTATCTGCGGCTGCATCTGGTCTCCTCACCCAGTGACAACGTAATCCTCCTTTTCACTCTATGTTTGTAATATCCTCTTAACTACCACCTGTGCCCTCCTCTCCATTCTCATCTAGAAAGAAACCAGTAGGACAGCCTCCTATAAATTTATAGAACCATACAGTACAAGCACCATATGGTCACACTGTGTGCCGAAGTCTGAAGAGTTGACCTTAGTACTGGCTGTCAGTCAGGGCCAGCAGGAGGTCTAGGGGGCATGTTCCCAGGGGATCCTCTAGGCTGTCAGACCATCAATTCTGGTTAAAGAAATCTGTAATTTTAAACTCTGAAACTTAAATTCAGTTTTTAATAATAACCTCTGTTTATTCTTTCTGTGTTTAAGAACTGGGCTATGGAATGCCGTGTGACCTTGTGCTCTTGACTCTATGTCTGGTTGTGGGTTTGAAGAGTTTTTTTTTTGTGCTTTCTTAAATGACTTAAACACTTAAGGCTATATAGTTAGGGCAGAATAAATACGGTAGTTAGGTATAGTTTAGAAAAACCAAGCAAATTTTTAATCTGATGGGCCAGTTGTTAAGCCTTTGGCTGTTAAAGGTTAGCAGTTTGAACCTACCCAATGGTGTTGTGGGAGAAAGATCTGGCTATCTGCTTCCTGAAGATTACAGCCAAGAAAATTGTATAGGACTGTTCTGCTCTGTGACATGGGATTGCTATGAGTTGCAATCAGCTTGATGGCATTTAACAACACCATGGTTGTTTGGTGCCCTAGAGTGGGTTTTCACTCAGAATGACCATACATGTACAGCAGGAGAAATACCGCCCGGTCTTAGAGCACCCTCACAGTCTTTGCCGTGTCTAAGCCCACTGCTATAGCCAACAGTGCCAATCCGTGTCACTGGGGCTCTTCCTCTGTTTTGCCAGCTCTCTACTTTACCAAGTGTGATGTTCTTCTTCAGGGGGTGGTCTGTCTGGATAACATGCTCAAAATACATGAGATTAAGTATTTCTGTCTCCTCCTAACCTCAGCTTACCTTTCACCGAAGCCCATATTGGCTGTCTTTTGCTGTCGTTATCCCTAGTCCCTCTGTCTTAGGAACATGCTTCATATTCTTTTAGAGTTCTCTTTTCTGTGTAACCGTATCTTTCTCGTCCTTCAAGGTGAGATTTCTCCACCTCAGCCACCCGAGATCTTTCTTGCGATGATCATAACTCCACCTCTAAATTTTATTCTCTGTAATCCTCATATATATGTATGTATGTATGTACATATACACACACACATGCATGCATGTATGTGTGTATATATATATATATATATACATATACACCCACACATATATGATAGCATAGTGGTTAAGTGCTACAACTGATAACCAGTAATATAGATATTGTTGTGCTTTAAGTGGAAGTTTACAATCCAAGTCAATTTGTCATACGAAAGTGTGCACACACACTGCTATGCAAGCCTAGCTGCTCTCCCCACCCTGTGAAAGCACACTCCGTTCCATCCTGTATTTCTTATGTCCAATCAACTACCTCCTGTCCCCCTCTGCTCACTCATCTCACTTCTGGACAGGAGCTGTCCAGTTAGCGTCATGTATCTACTTAAGCCCCAAAGCATGCTGTTCAACAGGATCATTTTATGTCTTACAGTCTAGTCCAATCTTTGTCGGAAGAGTTGGCCTTCGGAACGGTTTCAGTGTGCGAAATATTTGTTGTACTTAGTGTGTTCTCTCTGTCAGAACGAATGTTTGTCTCTCCCTTTTGTATGAACTGAATGCTTACAGGACCAGTTAATCAGTGGAAACAGTGGAGAAGAACTGGTGAGTAGTTTTAATTTCCAAGCTAGGGGACCATGTCTTCTGGGGACCCTTCAGGCTGTCAGACCATGAAGTCTGGTCTTTGTAATGGAGTTCGAGTTCTAGACACTTGTTTGTCTCCCCTTATACTAGGGACTCAAGGCTGTACTCCCTGTCAGGGCTGTCATTGGTGGTGGCTGGGCACCGTCCAGTTCTTCTGGTCTCTTGCTTAATCTAACCTGTGGGTTGTCTGAGTGCCACTTTCCTTGACTGCCTTTTCCACGCTATTCCACCATCATTAACACTAATGTTCTGTCCTACTAAGCTTCTCATCTGACCTTTCAAGTTGCTGTTTTTAATTTGATCACCATATATCATTCTTTGAAAGTGTTCTGTGTTCCTCACTTTTGAGATCAACTGCCTGTGTGGTATGTGAACATCTGTACTGCTGGTTATATTGCTCCTAAGTATTAAGGCCATGTCAGAGGAGATATGTCTTACGTTCTCTTCTTCTGGTGTCTGTCCAGTGTCTTCTGTCTACCAGATGCACCGGTCAGAGCAGGAGGCTGTGGCCATAGGACAGTCCAGCCTGGTTAATCATATAATACAGTTCTGGATAGGAGCTGAGGCAGCTTCTTCTGAGCCACAGGATATTGACCTACTTTCCCCCTCTTATCTGTGTGCAAAATATTTGTTGTACTTAGTGTGTTCTCTCTGTCAGAACGAATGTTTGTCTCTCCCTTTCATATGAACTGAATGCTTACAGGGCCAGTTAATCAGTGGAAACAACAATGGAGAAGAACTGGTGAGCAGTTTTAATTTCCAAGCTAGGGGACCTTATAATTATGTCATTTTTCAAAATGCAGCTTTTGATGTCTAATCTATAAAGAGGCTTGATTAAGGGTGGAATTGTAAGTTTTAGGTTTTTATGCCTTTTAATTTGATTTACAGTATAATGTGGTATTTTGAAAACTTTCTTGGTAAACTGTAGAGGGAAATGAACTTTTCTTGATCAGGCTGAGACAACATAATTCACTGTTAAAAATATTTCATTTTTTATAAAGAATTCCCTTGGGGGAATTTGTTGTACAGCTCTGTACATGTTCAAGTTGTGCAACTTTGAAAATTCATTTTTTTCTAAAGCTTTAAAAGTTAAGTGTGTGTTATGTTCAATTAAAAAAAAAGCAATTTGTATTTATGTATTGGGGACATGTGTGGTATATACTTCTTTATGTAAGTATATGAAATAATTGCTGTATCATATATGACTTGTAGGAATCAGTAGAATTACTCAGTTTTAAGTCAACACTTTTTATTAAGTCTTGTATTTTAATTTGTGACTGAAAACATCTTGTAGATTGATTTGTTATGTATTCTGTTTCTTTTAGATTTTCATGAGTATTCTTGAATGTATTTAGTGATGCATCAGAAATATGGTGTATGTGATTTAAAATTCCATAGTGCCCTGGTGGTATCGTGGTGAAGTGTTCACCTGTTCGGACCCATCAGCAACTCCATGGGAGAAACGATGTGGGCAGTCTGCCTCCATAAAGATTACAGCCTTGGGAATCCTATGGGGCTGTTCTAGTCTGTCCTCTAGAATTGTCATCCATTGGAATTGAATAGATGGCATTGGGTTTGGTTTTTTCCTGATGCTTCCACCGTTAGAAAAACTTGAAAAGTTTGACCCAGAATATATTTCCAAATACTAATAATATGATCGTTGATTTTATTCACCTTAGGTAAGGTAACTGGCTGTGATTTAGTTATTTTCTTTAAAAAATTATTTTCAAATGACAGAGTATTTAAGCCTTTTGAGTTTATATTACCAGTGTCTTTTTTTGTTTGGAACATCTTGAGCTATTTTTGTTTGATCAATTCTCAATTAATAAACATTTGAGAAATCCTAAAGTAAATGTATACACATCTTCCGTTTGTTTACATAGTTTATTTCAATGGATAACTTTGTGTTGTTCTAGAACCTTTTTCTTAACTGTGAGCATTAAGGTACTACTGAAGATGGACTGTTGAATAATACATGTTTTCCTCTTCCTTCACTAAATAATACCTGTTGCTGTCCAGCAGATTCTGACTCATAGCAACCTTATAGGACAGAGTAGACCTGCCCCATAGGGTTTCCAAGGAGCGGCTGGTGGAGTCAAACTGTCTGCCTTTTTGGTTAGCAGCCACGTTCTTAAATCACTGCACCCCTTTATCATATAGGTTTCTTAAAATGTTATCCTTAGATCCCTTTTGCCTTTTAAGCTAGATGAACTTATTAAAATAGCCAGTGCTGTCTTGCCTCTAACTGTGTAATGGTAAACACTTGCACATAGACCTTGCCAGTGTTTACCTACCACTGTTTTGTTGATTCTGTGCCCTGTATGGTTGGTTAGACCCTTAAAACATTCTTTTGTCGGAGAGATCAGATTAATGAGAGCTGCTTTTCTTTTACCTCTGAGTAAATGTCACTGAAAGAGATTCTTGTGGACTGGCATTCTCTGGCTTTTGGTATTTAACATTCTTTGTAAGCAGCCCCAGGATGCATCGTCGCCCAAAAATGAAGGAACTCAGAGTTTCCAGAGTTGTCTTTCTTTGTTGAATCAACAATAATGGAAGCTGCAGAGGCTTTAGGAGGTTTGGCACCTTTGTGAGGAAACAGGCACGAAGCTGGTGACGTGCCCATGGTCTCACTCAGAGTTAGTGGCATAGTTCCACATCTTATAGCCTGTTTTTTTTTTTTTTTTTTTTTTAGTTTTTCTAGAACCATTGTGGGTAGCCATTCTGACCCCTGAGTTTTGTTGCAGAATTCAGCAGCCAGTATTTCCCTGACAAATGGCTGCTTCCTTACCCCAGGGAACCTAGAAGAGTACCCCAAAGTCAGTATATTTTCCTCCAGTGTCACTGAAAGATGGGAAGGCGTCTTTTTTTTTTTTTAAGAAGAGACTTATGCTCTGGTGTATCCGGGACTGTTTTACATGAGCATCTTTTTTCAGCCAGCCCCCTTCAAGAACTAGAGGGGCCCCTAAAACTGATGGGTACAGGGGAACCAGTATGAGTGCCTGAAAAAGAACCGCTGCCGTTGAGCCAGTTTTGAGTTTTGGTGACCGCATGTGTGTCACAGTAGAACTGTGCTCCATAGATATTCAATGGCTAATTTTGTTTGAAGTAGATCACTAAGATTTTGGACCAAGGTGCCTCTGAGGGGACTCAAACTGTCGACCTTTTGGCTAGCGGACAAGCATGTTCACCTTTTGTACCACCCAGGGATGCCATGTATAAGTATAATGAGATAGGAAGTGCCTTGACTGTTTGGACGATCTGATCAAGAAAAACAGAAAAAAATGAGTCTGTGAGTGGTCTAGGCGGGGGAAGAGGGTAGGAAGTGCCTTGACTGTTTGGACGATCTGATCAAGAAAAACAGAAAAAAATGAGTCTGTGAGTGGTCTAGGCGGGGGAAGAGGGTGAGGAACACGAGGACTTCAGCAAGGATGTTAGCCAGTATTGGGACCAACTGATTAGCAAGACCATTCATTTGAAAGGGAAGTCAGTTTTCCCTTAGTGGCTGTATACGTTTAATAATCACTGATCATATTTGCTGTCTGTACGCTGGCCGGGAGTAAGTCCAAGCTGTCTGGTATACCAGTTACATTTGAGCAGTTTGATACTCACTGAAGGGCCTCCAGATCTCAGGTTTGCCAATTTAAACACATTTGACTTCTTGGAATTTTTTTTTATGCACCTTGAGGGAACAAGTTGAGAAGGCTGTGGGTTATAATTAGCATGTCCCACGTACAGCTGAGTTTGTGTTTCTGGATATAACAGTGGTTTATAGTTTTTAGCTACCTTGTCTTACAGGAACTCGTGGTCCTTTTCAGACGTTAGATCACTGATTCTCGTAACACGCAGTGTGAACTGTGTAGTGTGTGACTGCAGATTCTCCCTAAGGCCAGGACTGCTCACTGCCCATTCTGGGCCTTCCATGGTGGTGGCAGGTGAGGGTGCCCCAGGGGGATGCAGCCTTGGGGGAGGTGACGTTCTCTGAAGTGGCCCTGCCATTTGGCAGTTGTTCCTGCCATGAGTTTAGAGAGCTTCCTCCGGGAAATGACTGTGGGGGGACAGTGATGTTGGCTGCCTTCCTCAGAGTGCTTAGTCCCGTGGGGGCTGGTGTGCATGAGGCAGCTCTCTGGATTGTTTACCTTGACATGCTTGCCAGAGACAGGACAGAGGGTTTGTGAGCTCTGCGGGGTCAAAAGAAGGGGAAATTGGGAAGGGAAGAAACTAGTGTCTAAAAGCGTGTCCAACTTGCTAGGGGTATTTGCTTTGTTTCTTCAGTTAATTTGCATAATTCTGTGGCATATCTGTTGTTAGCCCTCTTTTCTTAAATTATTTTTTTATTGCATTTTTGGTGAAGGTTTACACAGCAGCTTAAGTCCCCATTCAACAATTTCTACACACATTGTTCAGTGACATTTGTTACATTCTTCACGTCGTGGTGAAAATTTTCATGATTTCTGTTTTGGTCATTCTGTTTCCATTAATCTAATTTCCTCTTTACATTCTCTTCTTTGTTTTAAAGTAATGGTTGATTTTTCTCATATACATGAGTTTTTAAAAGGACCACGGTACTCGTGGGTGATATTCTTTATTTTTTGTAAGCCAGTGTGTCATTTAGCTAAAAGGAGATCTCAGGATCTAGTTTTCGTTCAAATTTTAAAGAAGTATCTCTGGTCAGTAGTCATGGGGAGTCTTCCAGTATCAGTTGATTCAGTCAGTGTTTTTTGTTTCTTTTTTAAATGGAGAATTTGAGATTCACGTCCACATTTTTCTCCCGTTCTATCAGGATCCGTCTGTTGTGGCCCAGGTCAGAATCGTGGGTAGTGGTAGCTGGGCACTATCTAGTTCTGTTCTCAGGATAGGTGAGGACATCGATTGTTTAGACTATTAGCCTTGTAGACTAGTTTCTTCTTTGAGTCTTTGGTTTCTTTTTTCTCCTTGGCTCTGGGTCAGTAAACGATAGATGGTCATGGTGGCTTGCAAGGCTTTACTTATAAGATCAGAAATTTGAGTGGCTTCTCTTGGATTTGAACCAGATCTGTGATTCCAAAGCCTGTGCTGTGCAACATTGGGGTGGATTAAAAGTGAATTCTTAATTCTGGTAAAGAATTGCTGCAAAACTTCTGTAGATGGTTCCTTTTTTCTAATGCAGTGAAGCTTCTCTGTGGAGTATGGTGGAAAGATTTTGCCTGTTAACTGCTTTTAGGAATTAAAGAGAATGAGTCCATATAGTAAACGTGAAGGGCTCTTCGCAGACCAGGCGTGAAAACATCATTCCGAAAATCAGATGTGTGGCCTCAGGTAAGTTGCCTACCATCCTCAGTCCATGTAATTCTCTGTAAAAAGAAGGGTTTTGCCTGTAATACTAAGGCCTGTCTCCTTGCCCTTTAGTTATAAAGAAAGGCACTTAGAACATTTTGCTGACAACATGTGGTGTATAATGTTGTAGGGGGAAAAAATTCACAAAATTTAGTAAAGTGGAGAGATTTATTCAACATTTATTCAAAAAGGGCAAAAATAGGAAACAGACAAGTATGCTCCTAGAGCCGTATCTGCCTGAGTCCAAGGAATATTAAATGGACTAGGCAAGAATGGGAAACGGACAGGCGTGCTATCACAGTGATGCCTGCTGAAGTCCGGAGACTATTACGTAACAGGCAAGAATGGGAAAATAGGTGAGCGTGCTGCCGTAGCCATGTCTGCCAGAGCCCGAGGGTGTTACAGAGCCGTCGGTGTATGTTAATGTTACAACTCAGATGCTTCACTTTGCACAGATTGGGTAGACACTGTGGGTCTTACATTTATTAACAATCGTTGGTGCAGCTTTCCATAATGACAGGAAGGTCTTCATCAATCCAGCAAATTTCTCTTCACTAAATGCTAATAGAAAAAGGTAAACGTGAAAAGTCATGAGGGTTCTGGTTGTATGAAAGATTCTCTAAAAGATATTTTCCAAGATGGTCCTGTCTATTGCATTTATACCTCAGGGCCCAGTCGATGTGTCCTGTGAGTCCTCATGAGCCCGGCTGAGTCACATTCTTTATGCTCAAAGACAGGGAGTAATGATTCCAATATTATTTACTATTTCCTAAATTAGTAGTGATCCAAAAGCCACAATGTTGTTATAGCAACAGTTATTTTTCACACAAAAATCACCTTCTAATTAGTGTAGATAATGTATTTATCAAACTGACTTTGGGCAGTTTGTGAAGTCTTGGAAACCATCTTTGAAATCTTCAATAACTTGTCCAAGCCAGGGATAGATGGTAGCGTAACTCTTAGCCAATAGCTCCTGTTGATGGGGCCAGCCTTTCAATGGAAACAAACCTTGACATTGATACTTGGTGGTCCCCGGCCCATCCACTGCCTTTACAGAGATATTCTCTGGGGTGTTAACTCTAGATAACCAAAATAATGGATTAATCGCCCTACCTACTCATGGAAACCCTGGTTAAATGCTATGGCTGCTAACCAAAAAGCTGGGAGTTCAAATCTGCCAGGCATACTTTGGATACTCGATGGGGCAGTTCCACTTTGTCTGTAGAGTTGCTATGAGTCAAAAGTGACTTGACAGCAGTGGGTTTGGATTTTTGGTTTCTCTTATTTATGGAGTGAGTTGCTGTATGGAACAACAGTTATAGCGCTCTGCTACTAGCCAAAAGGTTGACCGTTTGAAACCATCCAGAGACTCTGTAAGAAAGCCCTGTTGGTCTGCTTCTGAAAGGTCACAGCTGTGAGAACACCATGAAGCACGTTCTGCTCTGACATCCCTGGATTTACCATGAGTTGAAATGGACCTGGGGCAGCATTTTTTCTTTCTTTATTTTTTTCCCCTCATTTATGGCACTTTTTACTGGAAGCAGGCTTTAGGGCATATGGGCTTCTGTTTGCTTTTATTTGTTTGTTTTCACATTCTGTTCACATCTATTTGATTTCCTCATTGCCTGATATTTCACTGTCCTTTGTATTATCCAAGGTCTGTACACAAGGCCGCAGTATACAGTGTGTAGTTATGCTTGTTTCTTCCCTAATCCAAGATTCAGTTCTGATAAAAGCCCTCTGTTTTAGTCAGCTAGCACTGCTCTAACAGAAATACCACGAGTGGGTGGCTTTAGCAAAGGAAAGTTTATTCTTACACAGTCCAAGTCGGCTGCAAGTCCAAATTCAGGATATCTGCTCCAGGGGAAGGCTTTCCCTCTGTCAACTCTGGAGGAGGGTCCTTTGCCAGGAGCCAACCCCAACACTTTTCAGGGTCCTGCACAGAGGGAGGGAAGGCGTTGGTGGGAAATGAATAAAGAGAGATAGGAAAGACTTTTCTGGTTTAAGGCAGCCCGACCCAAAGAGCAAGAGAGAGAGGCTGTCTGTCTTCATTGTTTTTATAGAAGAGGTGACATAGTGTTCACCTTATTTTTTTTTTTTTTTTTATTTAACATGACTGAGTGAAAATGTACATTCACATGAAAATTTACATGCCCCCTATATGCAGCTTCCACTGCTCTCCCAGTCCGGTGACTGCATACTATTCCTCTCTGCTCCATACATGTCTCATCCTCCCAACAGTCTCCTTTCCCCTCCTCTCCGTCCACTCCCCTTCCTCCAGCCAGAAGTCAGCAAGATGATATCCTATAGACGTATAGAACCATAAAGTGCTTCCAACATATGGTTACTCTGCATTGCCAAGTCCATTCCATTCCTGTCCAAAGAGTGGACCTTTGTTATAATTTATGGGGTGTTCACCCTATTTTCTTCATCATATAAACTATTGGTTAACAAGAAACTGACCCATCATTATTGGCTAACAAGAAAGTGACCCCTCATGGTTTTCCACTTCTAATTAATTGTCAAGGCCTTTTTGGATAATGGTCTGAGCCAGGTGTTTGTGGTGGTAAATGTCAGTAAACATAATTAATGGTTTTATTCATACCTCAAAGTAGAAGGTACAGAGGGTAAACTTCTCAAGGCTTCACCATTTGGCTGTCTCCATTTGTTTCTCTAAGTTTTTGTTTATATCTTCCTGTGTAGATAGTAAGTGTCTGCTATCCCCTAATCAAGCCCAGCTGCTTTAAGAAAGATGTTTCTTTAGTGTTATCAGTTTGCAATACTAACTATAAAGAACACAGAACTTTATTTGTTCTTTTCTGCTGTAGGGAGTGAGATGCTTGTGTAGTTTTAATGGCTATGTGGAGAATTGTCCTTGGAAAGCCTTTCAAGGGTCACTTTGTAAACCTGTGTTTGTGGAGAAAAGGGAGGGGGAGACACAATTAGGAGGAAGCCAGTGAGGCTGGGCAGGCCTCAGTGCTATTAGACATGCTGCATTGAAATCCATTCCTCTGATCTCCTTTTCCCAGAAGTTCCTGGTCAGATTGTCCCAATATAATCTCATAAACTGAGGGGTTGTGAAGCCCCTCTTAGAAGGCATCCTTCTTTAATCCTCATATCAGGAGGGGAGGGGGTATATTTTTAGGAGAATTTAATTAGGAAGCAAAATATTGTCAGGGGTAATAGGCTAAAAAACATGTCATGGGTGACATGCTTTGGCCTGTCATTTACCGAAGTTTGTGACTTTGTCTGCAAGGGCCTTTCCGGATGGCGGGCCGTCACAGTCCTTTTGTGGCATCAGTCTTTGTTCAGGGAGCATCTTGGCACAAGAACCTCAGGTCTGAAGGACTCGCTCTTCTCCCAGAGCTGCTGTCTTGATGATGTGAGGCTACTGATGCTCTACTTGCTTCCTTTTCCTTTTATCTCTTGTAGGATGAATGGACAGAGTCCTAGAAGCCATACTAAAGGAAAACTTCCATTACAGTGGAGCAGGGAGGTGATGTTGTGAAGGGATTTATAGTTCCATCCTAGTCCTCCAACATACAGTATAGGAAAATCAAAAAGTAGACGACAATCACAGAGTATTGGGAATCATGGCCCAGTCACATGGCTACACATATTTTTTGCGGGGGCACAGTTCAATACATGATACTCTCCTAGTAGCAACTTATTAAATATTCTTATCAGAAAGCTTTAGAGAAAGGGATAAAGCTCTCAAAATGTGCTGAATTTAACAGTGACTTAACGGATTGGAAAATCAGATGTCAAGTAAGTGTTGTGAATAGCTATACCTTACACAGAATTTTCTCCAAGGACTGTGTTGGTAGGAATGAAAACCAGCATCATCTGAGCCTGTTCACAAATGCACGTCAGGGGAGATGGTGTCATAGACTCTGGGGAGCCTTGAGAGCTCTCCCTGGCGTTTGGCTGGCTGGCCAGCCTCACTTCCCTGCCAGAAGCACGTTAATTGAGTGTATTTTTGTAAAAATACCTGGTTCTCATTTCACTTACTTTTTGGGTTTGTAAACCGTGGAGTTGTTAGGAGGCAGTGTTGAGTTGATTCTGACTCCCCTCTGCCCTGTGTATGACAAAATGAAACACTGCCTGGTCCTGGGCCGTCCTCATAATCTTTGCTGTATTTGAGCCCATGGTTGCAGCCACTGTGTCAGTCCGTTTTGTTGAGGTTCTTCCTTTTGTTCCTGATCCTCTGTTTTTCATCAGGCCTAATCTCCTGCTCCGGGGACTAGTCCCTCCTGATAACATTGATAATAATGGAGACACCCTGAGGAAGTGTTGTACCTGTTCATTTCTAGGTTGAGTGCTTCATGAAAATGTACTTGGCGTATCGTCTGAAGTTCTCTGATTATCTTTGCCAGTCACGACCTGGATTGGGTAGGAAAGATAGAGAAAATGGGAACAGTTCTAGGAGGAAGAATGGGCTGTGTGCATTAGTTTGTTTACTCTGCACAGTAGAGCCCTGCAGGCCAGCCGCTCTGCCAAGCAGTGAGCCCATCATACCTTGAGAACTCCAGCCTACCTTCTTCAGGGCAGGGACTAGACACAGAGACTAGTAGTTGTAGAGGCATGCTAGCTTACTCAGAGCACAGTGGCCTACAAGGAAGGTTACCCCAACTGGTTTAAGCTTTTAAAAAAAACGGAAAACAAGCCAGTTGCCATTTCAGTTGACTCTGACTCAGGGCAA
This sequence comes from Heterohyrax brucei, assembly GCA_028571685.1. Taxonomy (NCBI): domain Eukaryota; kingdom Metazoa; phylum Chordata; class Mammalia; order Hyracoidea; family Procaviidae; genus Heterohyrax; species Heterohyrax brucei. The sequence continues at coordinate 99,311,043 of CM053146.1, forward strand.
GCACCTGTGTTGCAGAGCAGAATTTCAAGTTGACTATGACCTTTAGAAAGGAGATTGCCAGGCTTTTCTTCTGAGGCACCTCTGGGTAGGTTTGACCTGTCATCTTGTCGGTTAGTAGCCAGTCACTTAACTGTTTGCAACACTTAGGGACTCCTGTTTAAGTCAAACCCCAAATCTATTGCTGTCCCTTTATTCTGAGTCACTGTGACTGTAGGACAGAGTAGAAGTGCCCTATAGGGTTTCCAAGGATATAAATCTTTGCTGAAACAGACTGCCACATCTTTCTTCTGTGGAGTGGCTGATGGGATTGAACTGCAGACCTCTGGGTAAGCAACCAAGTGCTTAACCACAGTGCCCCCAGGGCTACTTCAGTTTAAGTGAGTGACGT